>OZ004337.1:14775793-24775793 GCA_963924445.1 Philereme transversata | reverse complement strand
CCATAGTAGATACCTGAAAGAAGCTGACCATCCTTGAACCCGGCTCGATACAGAGATTTTATATCGTATTTATACGTCAATCGATCGGCTGAAGCGAGCGTTTTTCATTACCAAGGCCGATGGAAATAAATATATTAGATTGATGGCTGTTTTACTGCCGCGCGCGAAATTTAATTCTAAGGTTACACGCTCAATCTGGCGTAAGTTCAGTCCATCAGTTTGGTCCGACTAAGACTGATGCCAGAATGATGGATGGTAAACACGGTTACACGCTCAGTCTAAACTGACAGCAGACTGATAAAACTTACGTTAGTTATCATTCGTAAAGTGAAGACGACAGTCAAGTGAGTCACCTGGTCCTGCCTAGCCATGGATATTGTGAAAAAAAAAAGAGCCTGTGCTATTATAATTATCGCTTTACTGCTAAAGAAGCGCGTAAAAAGGAAGCGATGGATGAAAACCTGGCTACAAAAAAGAGAACATTACACGCATCTAAATTTATTAAATGAAATACGACAACAGGATGACGAAGAAGACTTTCAAAATTACTATCGAATGAAAGAAGCCTGCTACGAGCATTTGTTGCAAATGATCAAACCATATTTGGAAAAACAAGATACCTGTATGAGGAAAGCAATAACCGCCGAAGAAAGATTAGCTGTCACTTTACGATACCTTGCTACTGGAAGAAATATTAAAGATCTTAAATATTCTGCAATTATGTCACCTGCTGCCATCAGTCAGTCAATTATTCAGACATGCGAAGTATTAATTTATGTCCTACAGTCTTATATCAGGGTAAGTAAAATATCTATATTAAGTACTTTATTTTTATTATTTTGCTTACAAAAACAACAATGTAATTCAATTTATGGCACTATGTAATTGTTTAGTTTTGCCTATTTAATCATATTATTCCGCTTGAAATTGAGCGAATAACGAACCAGCTGTGACAGGGGTTTGAATGTAGATGGGTGATTGTGCGGGAGGAGCTCCGACTTGGGTTTGGATGTTGTTGGAAGAATGCGCGAGAGGAGCTGTGACAGGGGTTTGAATGTAGATGGGTGATTGTGCGGGAGGAGCTCCGACTTGGGTTTGGATGTTGTTGGAAGAATGCGCGAGAGGAGCTGTGACTGGGGTTTGAATGTAGATGGGTGATTGTGCGGGAGGAGCTCCGACTTGGGTTTGGATGTTGTTGGAAGAATGCGCGAGAGGAGCTGTGACTGGGGTTTCAATGTAGATGGGTGATTGTGCGGGAGGAGCTCCGACTTGGGTTTGGATGTTGTTGGAAGAATGCGCGAGAGGAGCTGTGACTGGGGTTTCAATGTAGATGGGTGATTGTGCGGGAGGAGCTCCGACTTGGGTTTGGATGTTGTTGGAAGAATGCGCGAGAGGAGCTGTGACTGGGGTTTCAATGTAGATGGGTGATTGTGCGGGAGGAGCTCCGACTTGGGTTTGGATGTTGTTGGAAGAATGCGCGAGAGGAGCTGTGACTGGGGTTTCAATGTAGATGGGTGATTGTGCGGGAGGAGCTCCGACTTGGGTTTGGATGTTGTTGGAAGAATGCGCGAGAGGAGCTGTGACTGGGGTTTCAATGTAGATGGGTGATTGTGCGGGTGGAGCTCTTTGGATGTAGTCGGGAGATGTTGTGTGCGAATAGAAAGATGATTCGGGTGGAGATGTGTAATAGGGATATGGTGCAGGTGAAGGGGTTGATGTTACATTTATTTGAACCGAGTATCTGTGTAAATTTCCTAATTCCGCTTCAAATAGCACATCATTAATGGCCTTCTTGGCATATAATCTTTGAGTAGGGGTCAGTCGTTCTAATGTTTCTGCCCAGTCAAATGCAATTGACTGAACACCACTAACTTGGGGTTCTGCTAAGTAATTGCATGCTCGTTCCAGTAATTCATTTTGTGTTTTATGAACACTTCTCTTGGAACTAAGCCGAGGCGGTCTTGCGGGTCGTGGTGGGGCTGACACGAATGAAGAAATAGTCGCAGCCACTTCTTGCTCTTTTTGTGCTTGATCAGATTCAGTTTCATTCTGATTACCATCACTAACCTGAAAAAACGAAACGTACAATATTAACTTCTACCATTTTTTTCTTTTCAGAAACCATCAAAAGAGGAATGGAAAAGAATTGCCACTGATTTTGGGGATAAATATCAATTTTGGAATTGTTTGGGAGCTTTGGATGGTAAACATGTTAAGATCCAAAGACCAGAACACTCAGGGTCACTATATTTCAATTATAAAGGTCACTTTAGTATTGTCTTGATGGCACTGGCAAATGCAAATAAAGAATTTATAATGATTGATGTTGGTGCGAATGGCCGAGTATCGGATGGTGGTGTTCTGTTTTACACAAAATTCTGGGATCTCTATAGTAAAGGCGAATTAGATATACCAGAACCATCGCCATTGCCATATGCCTCCGAAAGTTTTCCTTATGTTTTTATATCTGATGAGGCTTTTGCACTAGGGAAAAATTTAATGAAGCCATATCCACAAAGTGCATGTAACAATAATAATGAGCGAAAAGAATTTAACAGGCGACTGTCACGAGCTAGATCAGTTATTGAAGGTGCTTTTGGTATAATAACAAAAAAATTCGGTGTATTTCAAAAAGCAATATGCTTTGAGCCACGAAAAGCCTCAGTGATAGTAACGGCTTGCTGTTATTTACATAACTACTTAATGAAAACCAAATCCCGTCGCTACTTGGCATCAAACTGGAAAATTACAAAAGCTACTGATATTGGATTGAACGATTTGGAGCCCACTTCTACCCGAAATTCAACTAATGATGCCAAAGTGATAAGAGAAAGACTTTGCCATTACTTTAGCCATGAGGGTAAATTGGAAATTAGCAAAAATGACCTCCAATAGTGAATAGTGAATAGAGAACATATAATAATAATTTTACAGCATTATACCTACTTTGTTTTATTTACCTACCTACCTACCTACTGCGGGGTGACATGTTGGAGGGAGATGTTGGGGGGACGAGGTGTGAAATTACGTGCAATGCACGTGTTACTTTTATGGCTACTTCATCCTCTCAACGTCTGTCTCCATGCAGGCACTGCACGCACGGACTCGCCGGGCTATATAATATGTACCTATACTACATAGAAAATATGCTCTTACTTACCCGATCTACCGGAACAGGCTGCTCAAATTTATCCAAAAATTTTAAATATTCGAAAGTCCAACTTTTTGGACAGTATAAGTCATCTGTACTAGACCCCGATCTTCGCGATGAAATAATTTTCTTGAGCTCTCTCCTGTAGTTGGATCGTAAAACGTTGATTTTTTTTTGACATCCTCTATAGTTGCCCCGGGTTTCACTTTTATATATATGTCGAGGAGTTTTCGCAAAGCGTCATTTCTCTTGTATTTATTACAATATAACGTATGCGTTTTATCCCATAACTCTGGCAAGGACTCGAATGAGAGAATGAATTCTTTTTCTATCTCGATTGGCGGTGGCGGGAGTGAAGTGGGCGGCGGCGGCAGGGCTTCGTCGCTTGGCACGTCTTGCTCCATTGCGTCGGGGACGGTGACTGACTGACACGGGAATGATTCGAGCGTTTACACGATCAGTCTGGCATCAGTCTGCTGTCATTCACAACAGAATGATAAAAAATATTTAATTTTTGTCATTCTGGACCATCAGTACGTCAGTCAACCGGTTAGACGATAATTCTCCCATCATTCTGAGCAGACTGATTGACCAGACTGACGCCAGATTGAGCGTGTAACCTTAGACTAAGGATTTCATTGGCTGTAAGTATGCCTTTGTTGAAATAAGAGCGGGGTGGAAGTTTGTGCTTGTCGAGTGACGTCATTCGAATAAGCTACTTAGTTCATTTCAATCAACTGATAGCGTGTGACGTCAACCAAACTATCTACGCTGTTGATTCAACTTAACTTTTACTTCTGTAGGTAGAACATTTATACCAAATACATATTGCAATGTCACATTCACATACAACCAGAATTTGGTGGCAACTTGAAATTGTATTTGCTTTGCGTTCGTGCTCTAGTTTCAGTATAGTCTCGTGACTAGAAATCTACTAGTCCATCTTGCCTTTCAAAGTGAAACACAATGACAGACTTCTTGATTTCATGATCAATTGGAGTTGTCTTTGTAACTGAATCATCCGCTTTCTAACAGACTGTGCTGTATCGACTATCAATTTATCGAAGTATCATTCAAATTCCATCTGTTATAAAAGTATTACATTAATAGTGATGAACATGAAAGCACCCCGGAAAACCAAACCTTACCCAGTTCGCGATATAATCCCATCGGATACGTATCAGCCGGTAAGGGCAATGGAAGCGTAATGGTATCATCATGTTTCACAAAGATATGTATCTACGGGCATGGTCTAATCTAGGACAGGGGCTCAGAACAATTCAAATCAAAGGATAAGTCTAAAATTAGAAGTATTGGATTATTGGGGTCTATATCTCTGTAATTCCTTTCTTTGTACTGGTTCGATTCTTGTTTGTTTTACATATAGAACTACAACACATTATTGTAAAAACAGTAACGTACTTGTAACTATATATATATTTTAAATATCGTATTTATTTATTAAGAACAATGTAACTTTCAACTGTATAAATTAGTCGCACATTTCTCTTTATTTTTAACTTAACTTATTAACTGTTTATCTGTAAGCCAATTTGTAATTTTGTTGAGCTAATAGCCATTTAGATGAAACTTAATACACAATATTTAACACTTAAGCAACGAATAACGCAGACAAAACAGCATAAGTTTTACAAAAAATATGTAAACAAATAGACATACTCGTATTAGTCAAGGCACCTGGCCAGATGTGGTGATAGCAGGTGGAAAGCTTGACCGAGCATTGACCGACGGGAGGTCGGTGAAACCCAGCAGGCAGTTCGAGTCGGGTACGTCGAATAGTACCAGGTGCGATCCTGCCAATAAGAGGCGGGTATTTTCGTGTAGTGTCGTGTATCTTTTGCGCACTAAGATATTCCAAAATAATTGTTGAAAACAAGTAAACATACACTCAGCAGAGTAGATTATTGTTTTTATATAACACGGAGATAGAACAAGCAAATGACCCACCTGACGTTAGGTGGTAACAATCGCCTATAACAAAGCATATCCTGGAAAAACGACTTAATAAAGGATGCTGAGAGCCTATGTTTGGCAGTGGACGTTATATGAGTGAAATGATGATGGTAAGAGAAATGTAATTATTGGAAGCTACGAGAACCTTTCTTTACTGCCCCCATCTTTACCCTTATGCCGTATCCTGACTATACCAACGTCAATCTTCAACAATGTAGCGACAAAATTGCTATATCCATCGTCACGTAACGTGAAATTAAAATCTACCTTTGTACTTGTAATGACTAATGATATACCCAGGCTTCATAATTTGATGGTGTGGATTACTTTTTTCCTAGCATGTTTGTTTTGTCAGGTAATTCACGCACAATTACCCTGAACCATCATTTTATTGACATTTAAACATCATGGTTAAGCCACATTTAAAAACACACTTTACATCAAATACCAAGCATATGTGCCACCCATTCGCACTCACCGTTTAGGTTCTATGTTCTTTATGCTTACAACTAAATTATGCAACACTTTACCCTCGTCCGTTTCCTGAAGACTACAATCCGGGTCTCTGTAAAAATGAATAAATAGGTGTATTCTAGATCTTCGTGCTTCATCTTAGACTAGATCATCTCTTACCATCATGTGAGAGTGTGGTCAAATTGATACTGTACTGTTATGAATACAAACATTAGCAAATTGCATACTTTACAAAAATAATTGGTTCCAAATATCGACGCATTTAAGTAAACCACTCTTAATTAGCATTTAGCCTGGTAGCCTGCCTTTCACCAGCTTCTTAAGAAGTTCCTTCAAATAAGCTTATCAGAAAGAATAATTTTAAATGTGCTTGTAAATAAATGTTGTCTTTGGCCGCCATACACGGTCAATGACACCTGGGCAAAGATCAAGTATGGTTGATATTTGCGTTAGAAGTGGTTGGTGGCCACCATACACGATCAAATTTAGCGTTGAAATATCTTGACCGTATCTGACGATCCATTACATTCTTGCCTACAAAATGTCATCAATGAAAAGCGAAATACGGCTTCACTTCGATTCACTATTCACAAAATTTCGATCTCAAGTACTGCGTCGTAACTTCGCAAGCCCTCAAGGACAAAACAAGAGTACCCGAAAATTCCCAGTGACCTTCAAGCCACGGTTTACGTTTAAGTTGAAATGACCTTGAACAGTGTCAAAACAACCTGCCCACGTACAAACGACATAAACCTCATTATGAATACCTAAACAAAGCTTTTTGTATTCAATTTTGACCTTTGTGGTTAGGGCATTAGACTGCATGGGACAGATAGACAGGCGGACGGAAACCCACTTCCCTTACGTAATAGTGAAGTGTTTGATAAGTAGGAACTTCGGAAGTTGACTAATATTTCGTTTCCAATAACCTATTCACGTACTGATAGTGCTTTTGGTAGCATACATTCTAACTTGAATGGAACGTGTTAAAGCTGACGTCAAATTACGTGCTTTATATATTCATGATCAGACCAGATACGTCTCATAAAAACGATGATTTGTCTTGGACGATCAGGTTATTCCCATTCATTCATCTGTTCGTACCGAGTTTGCTTTTTGGATTACTAAATTTATTTATTTCTACGATGAAAGGACAGATGTTTTTGATTAAAGAAGACTATCAGAGGTATCAGGCCACTTGCCGGAAGATAATGGTATCCTAAATTATCTCTATTTTAGGATATTCAACTTCTCAGAGTAATCAATACCAGACAGCCACACACGAGAACTGTCTGTCTGTTATTACTTCTTAAGTCCATTATAATCTACTTTCCTTAATAGTGGTCCAAAAAACCAGTTCGTACCGGATGTGGCTCCTCATTCCGACTCGAGTGCTTCTCACTTGCTCATCACTTTAAATGAACTCATTGTAAAATGAGTCTTTTTGCACTGACTTACGATTTGACACGGGAAGTTGTACCAGTACTTTAAATTTGGTTATCTTGTGAACAATTGGCATTGAGCTATCACGCGCTGGATTCAGGCCTAAATATCGCGTGATGCTTAATCTTCATAAGTAGCCATAAGTAAGTTCATATAAGCTAGTGGCCAACTTTGGTGTCGTAGCATAAAAGCCGCTCGTAGACCTCCGACATGGCTGAACGACTTTTTTTATAGCTGGAATCGACCTCTTAACAAGCACGAAAGTATTTAGTTAAAAATGCCACTAACGGCCACCAAGTAGTGATCGACTGCCCAGAACGTCTCTTAAGGTGCAGGCTAGATAGAAGAGACGAGGCAAGGACGGGGCAAAGACGTGGCGTCTCATACAAATGTATAGAAGCGTCATACCTGCGTACTTTTTCTCTGTATGCGTTACGTCGCGACGCTTATATACATTAGTATAAAAGGGGCGTTACATCTTCGCCCCGTCCTCACCATATGTCTCTACTCTCTGACCTGCACCTCTTTGCTAAACTGTTATGAAAGATGGAAGCTTAAACAGACCCAGTTTGCTTGGACCCGATTTGACGTCACAACCATATTGCATTGTGTGTAGACTGGTCGGGCAGTGTCGGGCCAACCATAATCATTATTTTACTGGTTGGGTGCATCGTCTGGCCCAACCAAACTGGATCATTGATCGAGCGAAGCGAGATCTCTAAATCAATTTGGGTAAATCGATGTTGTATGTATGTATGTTTGTTTGTCCGAGAATAACTTTCGAAGCGTTTATCCGATCATCGTGAAATTTGGTATATAGGTAGGTAGTGATGGCACAATTTTGTTGTGACTAAATGAGCTAAAAATGTGGAGGGGGGTTGTTAAGATATTGGGGTTCAAGAGGGGTAAAAATAAAACCAAAATGAGACTATCCGGTCAAGTGGCACGTCTAATAAAAGGTATTTGTGAGTACATTTCGACCCCGTTGTTATTGTTAGTTAAAACCTTGTAGGTTATGTTATTAGCCATAATAAAAACTGAAAATTGACAAAATTCACAGGGTACACCAGTGACCCCACAGTGCTGAAATTTGGTATGCGTGTAGCTTTAGTGACACAAATATATTGGCAAAAGTCTGAAATCCTGAATAACTGTGATTTCTACCCCAAAAAAATTAACCAATTTTCATGAACTTCTGTTACCTGTAATTTGAATGAAACTGTAGGTCAAGTTAGTTATTTGTGCATTTCGTGGCACTATTTTATTAATCAAAGAACAGGGCCGGCTTGCACAAGGATCCCTAAACGTATTTAGCGAGTAATCATGTTTAAATTTTACGTATTTGTATAATTTGACAACTCCTTAAATCATATTTAGCCACTAAATTCGTTTAGGCATCGTTGCGCGAGTGAAGTGCTAAGAATATTTTTTTTTGTGTTTTGGGAGACTTGCGAGATCTCAATTCGGGGCGAACCACTAGTCTATTAATGCTTTAAGTAAAGCTACCTACATAGCGCTACGTTGTCAAAGTGAAATTTATGCTTGTACATAACTACTATGAGTTCTTCTCTGGCGTCGGGCTACCTCGTGTTATCGCGCAGGGCTGACGCGGGCTTGATTTATTGCTTCGACACTTATTATTAGTTAAAATATTACAAATAAAACTTTTTCAGTCGTGGGGAAAGGAATTGTGTCCTTTATGAACGTAAAGATTGTGTTCATCATTGTCAGCCTAAAGGATGGCCCACTGCTGGGTATCAGTCTTCTCTCTCACTCAAACTACACTCGAACCGCTCCTGAGCTATTTGCACCCTGGTCCTATGTGTGTCCTACGTAGGTACCCATTATGCAACCTCTGTGGCGCAGTGGGCGAATAGCCGGGCTGAGACGCAAGAGGTTGCAGGTACGATTCCCACCGCGGAACAAATGATTGCATGATCTACAGATATTCGTTCCGGATCTGGTTATTTCTCTATAATCTGATAAGCATATTATATTTTCAAAATAAACGTATATATGTATAGGTATGTATTCTATCACTTATCTGGTTCCCATAGTACAAGGGGTTGTGTGAAATGAATGAATTATTTATTTACATATTTATTTAACCGCGAGATTTACTACCTAGGTACGTAACTGGAAGCCAAAGTAATTTGGAACATAAATAATTGGATTTGAAGATGATACTCTTAAACCGAATTACGAAGAAATTATATTTACAATAGGTAAAGTATCAAAACCATAATTATATTTTAAAAAGCTTGTCCGATTTCCTTAATGAAATTGTACAATTCTTCCAACTTCCAACTATTCCGGAAAATACAGAACTGAACTACCCAAATAAGTTTCCCAACTTTGTCAACCGTTTATTTCAACGCTAGTTACTGAATCATGATAAATATCTATTGTCTGGAGATCGCTTTTAGCGATAAGATCACCCATTGTACTTACCCTATTTTTGTGTATTTCTATGTCTATTTAATTATGTTTGGTGTGTAATAAAGAGTATATCTATCTATCTAAGGTTGCTGTGTACCGTCCAGTGCTGTTTAACTAATGGCTACCATTATAAATAACAAATAAATATTGCTGGATATTTCACACAGCGCTATCTAGGCTCCAAACTAAACAGAGCTTGTACTATGGGAACCAGATAACTGATCGAATACTTATATACATTTTTTTTGTAAATACATACTTATAATATATAGAGAATAAACCAGACCCGGAACAAATATCTGTAGATCATGCAAACATTTGTTCCGCGGCGGGAATCGAACCCTATTCGATCGAATTATGATCTAGAAGTAGTCTAGATAGTACTTTCTGATGAGCTAATGGATAATTGTCGGAATTTTGAAGCCGCCTGAATGAATAACTTGTTTTTGCGCTATTATTTACAAATTTTAATTTAAAAGTGCAAATAAAACCCAGGCGTGTCTGTTTTCCGCGAAACAGAGCCCATTTCATCTGGCTCCTACTTTCCGTGCCGATTTCTGACCACCTCGAGCTTCTTGATATCTCAATAACATCCACTCTCAATTTCGGCTCCTACATTGAGTCGAAAGCCCAGCTGGCCGCTAAGAAGCTTGGAATACTTGCAAAGGTGAGGCACAAGTCCGATCATGTCTGGAGTACTGTTCTCACCACTGGGACGGATCAGCGAAGTACCAGCTAGAGACTCTAGATTCAATTGAGAGAAAAGCCAAGAAGCTCATTTGCAATGACGAGTTAGCAAATGCAAAGCTCCATAGCCTCGAGCATTGTCGAAAGGTTGCAAGCCTCTCGGTTTTTTATCGGATACATTTCGGAGAGTGTGCTGCGGAGCTTTTCAACCTGATCCCACCATCCCCATTCTATGATCGGACAACCAGACGCTCCGCGATGCGCCACCGCTACATGGTAGAAATACCTCCCATACGCATAAAGCGGTAATCTTCCACCTTTATTATGCGCACCGCCAAGGAGTGGAACGCCTTGCCTGAGTCTGTGTTTCCTGATAACTACGACTTAGGGATCTTCAAGTCACGAGTGAATAGGTTTCTTCTAGGCAAGCGTGTACCATCGTAGCCTGCATCATCGCTTACCATCAGGCGAGATAGTGGTCAAACGCTAGCCTATAAAAAAAAATCCAATCCCGACATGCATAAACTGTTCAACTTGCACATGATGTACGAAACGCGGACACTGCAATAAATTAGCAATAATAATAATAATAATAATTTAGCAATAAAGCCCGAAGGTTGTTGATGGAAAAGTTCTACTATAGGTACCCTTGACGAAGCTCTTGCTGATGACTTTAGTACTATTTCATTATGACTGTATTCAACCCTTAATTATTTTGTTACATGTTTTTCTGATTGTACTTATGTACTTGCCAACTTGTCCTCAAATGTTTTATCGTGAATTTTTGTATTTATGATTATATTCTGTAAAACTTATGACCTTTCCAAGTTTACAAACAATCTTCACGGAATAAAAATATTTTGATTGAGTATTTAGTTTATAAGAATATAACTACTTTGTAAACATGGCAAAAAACTAAAGGCAAAAGGCTAGCTAATCTGTCATAAACGAATAAGCATGACCGTTTCTCTAATGGTAGGTGGTAGCCCTACACCATCTTATTGTTCGGATATCTAGAAATCGATCGGTAGTTCAATGACACGAGCAATAGGAACTACACGTGCTAATGTTTTTGCACTTGGATTTGATGACGCATGCTTCAATAGAACGATGATGAGATCCGCTGCACATTTGGACTGAGGTGTGGCATTCGATGGCATTTCCTTAAAAAAACAAACTACGAAAAAAGTGTTTTTTTATACAATTTTACAACACTGTACAAATTGTACAAGATATTTTTTTTTATGTTTAAGATCTTCGTAGGTTTGTATGTACGTATATTATGCTATTTTTATTACTCCTGTGCAAATTTTCATAAGTTTCCTTTTATGTCACTACCTTGACATCTTTATCTACAATAAACAAAGTTTATCTGGAAGAGAATGCTTTTTAGCATTAAGTTCGCCTTTGTACTAGTTTTATAAGTGCAATAAAGTTTTTTCAATCAATCAATTCGTTTTACCATAAGCTTACCTGATCGTAAGCAATCATATGATCTACGATGGAGTACAAAGATAAAAAAATCATACAAATATCACCTGTTATATAGATCCAAATTGCAATTTTTAGGAGACAGACAAGGTAAAGTTTTTCATACCTTAGCTTACGCATTATGAACGTAGAACCAAAACGGTGAGTGCAAATGGAGTACTCACACTAACGCGGTAGTATATATTAACAGACAGATAGTAACAAACCACAAAAGGTCACAAATGAACCTTGCGCTACTTTTAAGAACAACCAGGCACGCTACGCCACTAACCAACTTTTCTTATTAAACATTGGAGATGCACAAGAAAGGGACAAAAGTAGATTCCATTTATTCATTTTTTTTGCTCATATTTGAGGTAAACTGGCAAAAACTACATTGCACTTAAAAACCACGGAATTCCTGACAGCTACTACGGCTTTCCAAAAAAAATTCAAACCGGATGTTATCGAGTGCCTTCTAAACACAGCAAGAATCCTAAATATCCATCTCAATACCGGAATTATAAACTTTATTCGCCAACAATAATAGAGCAAAAACGTAGAGCTTCGATGCAGAGATAATAGACATTACTTAAACCGTGCTGTTAAAGGTTGGTTGGGTGCCGCATAAGTAAATCTATGGGAGCTATGTTTATCATAGATATTCTTTGGTTGATATGATGATGCCTTTGTCCTGTCTTCGCCTAAAACAAACGTGTATGGGCAAGTAAGAAGGACGCAGCCGATAAGTATTTACTACTAAGGGGATAACCAAAAAACAACCTATCCAACATAGTATAAATTAAAACGTAAAACTCCTGCCTGACACGCTAAGAAGAATAACTATTACTATTAATTAGTTCATATTATCCCATTGTTGGGCAAAGGCCTCCCCCTATTTCTGTCATTCACTACGGCCTGTGTCGCCAGTCCCTCTAAAAGGCGTCCAGCTCGTCCCGCCACCTTTGACGTGGTCTGCCGCGGCGCCGCCTTGGCTCCACTTCGTGGTAATTTTGGTCCATAGCTGGTCTGGCATGCGAGAGGGACGTTTCAGTACTATTGTAAGGTTGTCCTTCATCAGCTCTTATTATCACAGATTAAAAAATAAAAATACTTATTGTTCACCTTATAAACTTTGATAAATAATGAGTCATGACAATAAATAAAACTAAATACACAATGATAAATAACAATTTAGGTACATGTAAATATCACGCACTTTTCGATAATCAACCGTATAGGAGTCCAATACTTTTTTTATGCTAAATGGAGATGGAACAAGTTTATGGTCCACTTGATGTTAAGTGGTAGCTATCGCCTATAACAAAAAATTGCCTCGTAGGTCACGCACCTTAGAAATGTGCCCTACGATGCACTGCCCTGCATCCATGAACTTGAGGCATACAGGTGTAAAAAGCCTCTGGACGTAGGTTTTTCTAGATACGCTACTGAGCCCGATCTTCGGCTCTTCTGATCCGGTCACGCACGCGCTGAGTTGTATATTTATCTCGACCTGAAGGGTAGGTACATACTTGATAGACCATCACTACGAACGATACAGAATAAATTAAGGTAAACAACATATGAAATGCGTACGGAGAAACGCACGGTCGACTTGACCGTGGAAAAAAGCAAAACATTTGCAAGGAAACTGTTTATGTTTACAAACAAAACAACGTTAGAAATGGATAACAATGTAGAGTGGAAATAACATTGGAGAATTATCACCATCATCATCAAATAACACCCATGAAATGGGTCACCGGGGTCTGCTTACAAAGCGTTGGTGGGATGATCTCGACACCTTCGAAAAGGTGGGAGATATTTAATGATAGAGATAATTGGAACATCTTCGGCCCAGCAGTGTGTTGAGATGGATTAGGCAGAAAAAAATACCAAACAGTCACATAGATACATAGAGATCCTAAACTAGTAGTCCATGTATCATAGCGTGGGTGGAACAATGAATACCATGTGGTACATCAAGCCGCATATATGCATCAAACAGAAAGGATTTCGCACTTTTCACCGAGTTACCTTTCATGAACCTAAAGCTTTTGTCTCAAGCAAGTCTGGATATAACTTGGCACCAATTTGAAAACCTAGAATAACTTTTCGGAAGTAAAGGCGTTGGAGAACAGAACAGCTGTTCCGATTGGCTAAGAACCAAAAT
The DNA here is from genome assembly GCA_963924445.1 of Philereme transversata. NCBI lineage: Eukaryota > Metazoa > Arthropoda > Insecta > Lepidoptera > Geometridae > Philereme > Philereme transversata. The sequence continues at coordinate 24,761,982 of OZ004337.1, read as the reverse complement.
TTGCCTTGAAATTGCAGCTTTTACAACCAGAGTGCAATTAAAGAAGATAAAGAAGATTTATATACATTTTAGATAGCTTTCCCTTATCACCATCGTCCAGTCTGATTTCACCCACAACTAAGTAACTTCTTGTTTATGCTTTTCGTTCTTCACGGCCCTGTACCTTTTGTTAAAGTAGTAGAGTTCCTTATGAGAGGGCTCGCCCAGGGAAGTACTACCACCATACCTATTTCTACCGCCAAGCAGCTTTGCTGTGTTTCGGTAGAAGGGTCTCAAGTTGTCTGAAGTTGATGGACGAAAGGCAGTGCATCGTAGGGCACGTATCTAAGGTGCGTGACCTACGAGGCAATACTTTGTTATAGGCGATGATTACCACTTCACATTAGATAGATAAATAGATAACTCTTTATTGAATTAGAGTAGTAGAGTTTCTTGTGAAAGGGCTCGCCCGGGGAAGTGCTACCACTATACCTATTTCTACCGCCAAGCAGCATTGCTGTGTTTCGGTTTGAAGGGTATGGTTGCCGGTGAAATTACAGGCACATGAGGCTTTACACCTGTATGCCTCAAGTGGTGACAAGTGATGGACGCAGGGAAGTGCATCGTAGGGCACATTTCTAAGGAGCGTGACCTACGAGGCAAATTTTGCTATAGGCGATGGTTACCGCTTAACATCAGGTGGGCCATGGGCCTGTTCCATCTCCATAGAAAAAAAAACAAACAAACAGAAATAATACAAAAATACGGAGTGAGGTGTACTTTGTAGGATACATTTACATAAATATTCTTAGGTAAATATGATAGTTTTAATCCTAATACTTAAAATACTTATAAAATAGACTAAAATATGTATAGGTATATTCAAATAGCTAACTATACTAACAGATAAAATGTTTAAATAGTAAATAAATAGCGCTAGGAAGATGACATCGTCAGGTAATGTTGCTTCACCTTCAGCTTGAATGTGTGTAAGGAGAATGACCGTCTTATTTCTTGGGGTCTGCCCCAAGAAATAAGCATTCCACAGCCGAACAGCCTGGACAGTAAAAGAAGCCATTAGATGGGCCATATACTTGTTCCATCTCCATGTGGTATAAAAAAAACAGGCTCATCCAGGGCCGGCTTGCAAAACTTGCTGCATCGTCGCGCTGCTGGAGAGACAACAGTTATTAACGCCATTTTACTTAGGATAAGACATTTCATAGAATAGGCTATATTACACCATAACACCTTTTAGGAGTCGGTACTAGTAGTTCTAAGAGCTCTGTTTATTCTGTTTGATATTGAAGCGTTTTGGATATGGATGGACAAATACACCAAACAGAACCGTGAATAATTAGTTAAAAAATAGGCAGTCGAGAGCAAACGCTCTTTAAATTTTGTTTATAGTAAAGCAATACATTCTTTAGGACATTTCTTGGTACAAAACGATTGCCGAAAATCGGGTTTTAATTGGATGATTAAAATGCATGACTAAAAAACAATACACCTAGTTTTAATGACATATTATTAAAATTTAATATTTCCTGCAAGCACACTCCGCCCCAAAGTAGGGTTGCCTGTCAGATACAAAAACAAAAATGCTTTTGGTAAATTGGCACCTGCCTAACAATTGTACTATTTGGTTCACGCACGCGGTGCCAGCAGATGGGACTACTTGTTGTAACTGTTTTTCTATGTACCTAACTATCTATTCTATTCTACAGCAGGGGCAGAAAAACTGGAAAGAAGGGAGGCCTTTGCCCTGCAGTGGGACAACACAGGTTAAAAATAAATAATAACTATCTGTTGTGTTTTTTATGTTATTGTGTTTATAAAGGTGTAGTATTATGTATAAAAAGCATGTGTGTGTATACAATAAATTATTTTTCTTTCTTTCCTTTCAATTATCTAAACCCACCTTAAGAAAAAATACGGACAAATAGTTCATCCCTGTAAAATATCAAAGGATTGACTTGCGCTACAAAAACCTGTAATTCTACAAGATTTAGGAGTATAATATATCAACAATAGAATAGAATATTATCAAAAATAGAATATTATCAAAAATCTTTTACAATATCAAGTAGGGACTCATTGCTTGCATTAAAACAGCAACATATTATTCCGTACAATTTAGCCAAGTGGGGCTACATCGACCCATTCCAGAGCCAGCGCCACTGCGGGGCCACCATACAAACTATGGCTCTAATGTCCTCTTTGGCCAACCACCTGCACTCGAGAGGACTTGTAACAGAGAGTGGTTTGGAAGTTGTTCTCTATTGGGCTAATAAAATTTAGAAATCAAACAACCATAGGCACAAAAGAAGAAGAAAAATTCTTCCGTAGAGACAAACATTTCTAAGGTAAGGCCTGGTAGGTAGCAGCTAAGTTTTTTTTTTTAATTGGATCGTACTGTACTACTGGACAGTACTGGATAGTAGGATTCACTCTTACCTTAAAGAGGCCCGGATTGTTTAAAAGCAGTGTAGGATTTTTAGGCCTTCTTTAAAGGCAAGAAGGTCAGGTCTGACAGCCCTAGTTTTTGTTATACTTCATATTACCTGGGGAAAACTATGCTCGCGGGCACGCGATAAAAACCCGTCCGCGCGCTAATGAAGATCCATCAAGGGCTGGTATTTATTAGTCGGCGCTCAGCGGCGCGTGCGCACGCCAACATGGCCGGGCCTAAGGCGCATTGTCCTCTAAACAGTCACTGTACCATATCATCACTTTGGATAGATAGAGAAGTTCTATACAACGCAAACAACGGAAATAGAAATCAATTGGCAAAATAACATTAAAGACAGATCGTGATCCACAAAGCCTGTAGTTAAATTTGAACAGCGATGCTGCTACGTCATTTTAAGGTTGGTTGAAACAAGATTGTTTCAAAGAATTACACAGCGTGGATGGATGGAGCATAATCTGTGTTGGATCGAACGCGAGGCCTATACCTTCTTCCCTTTCACGACCAGTTTAGCAAGAATAACTGTCACCCCACGACATGACCTAAATAGCTAGAAGCTAAACATTGTTGTGGTGCCTGTGTGATTACACAAATTCTAGTTCTAACTACTATTACTACAATACCCGGCATACCTATATCATAGTTCCTACTTCCTACCCGATCTCCTTTCATACCGACCACCAGCGTTCAATTTCCATTACGGGTATACCTACTTCTACAATCTTAATCATGTATAGGTATGTACTTCAGTCGACAGCGTGCCTCACTCTAGGCTGAACGGTGTAATAGCAGTAGAATAAACTTTAATGTTTTTTGTGAGGTTTACTGCGTTTGAACTGGATAATATTACCCGAACGACAGCGGTAAATACATAATGTTCGCTTTGTTGCCCGTTTTCCGGCTAAGGCGAAATAATAAATGTAGATAGAGTATAAAGCTTGGTTATTCAGTATTAAATAAGATTTTACCTACCTTGCTTTGGAATGAATTTGTAGTGGTTCAAAACTTTGAAATGTTTATTTTCTCTACTTGGCTTGAAAAACGAATAATTGTGCATTACATCTACTTAAAGCAGAATCCAAGGAATGCAGATTTCAACTAAAATATTTTGAATAATATAGAATAAATTTCATATAGAATAAAATTTAAGATTAGGCAAAACTTTGCCATAAAATCTATAAACTCCTTCACAAATTCAAAATTCACAACATAATTACAATCAAAATTTGAAAAATGTGGAACTTGTTGAACGGATTATAGACATATTAGCTTTCGCCCGCGGCTTCGCACTATTACTATTAATATTTTAATAGTTATTCTGCTATTCAGGGCGGAGACAAATCCAACAAATCAAAGATAATGAAAATCGGTCCAGCCGTTCTTGAGTTATAAATGGTGTAGCTAACCTGACTTTGTTTTATACACAGGGTGTCCCAGAACTCAACGTCAAGCCGAAACGGGGTGACAGGATTGATCATAACCATCACGAGAAAAATCTGAAAAAAAAATTATCTCATGCAGTTTGAAAATTATGGGCATTTTAAGAAAAACCTAGAAATTTGATCAAACTGTACCATTTTTCGGTTATTGTGGTTATTCTTTTTTATTTTTGTTCATTTGAACTTTGGAGACGTAATTCTAAATAACATTTCTAGAATCCCAATAAAAAATAATGACACAATTGCCTCAAGTTTCCGAGAATTTAAACTATTTGTTAAACTACGAATTTAAAATTTTCAAGATTTGTCTACTTTGACAGGCCCTACTTTAAAAAAAATGTACTAGAGTGCCTTGGCAAGTAGCATTAAAAGTTGGCGCATTTAATCAGAATTCTAAAATGATACAATACTTGTTAGTTCCATACAATAAAAAAGAGTAAAAAAATTAAAACCTCAAGTAACCCGATTTTTGCTATCTCAGTTAAAATGTTTTTGATTCGCACAAGCTCTAGGTAGGTTCTTAATTTTAAGGCAAAATGATGAGAGAGATGGATAGTGGGTATGTTTGCCATGAGTGAACGAGACAAATAGTGACGCCACTTTTACCAAAGTGAAAAAAGTTAGTAAAATTAGTAAAATAATGAAAAATCTTGATCTAGTTTAATTTAGGTTTGCTGGAATAAAAGTCAGATAGAGAAATAACATTTTTTATTACAATAAATGTTCAAATTGTTTACCATCAGCCTCAATACAAGCCCTACATCTTCTTAAAAAAGATCTACTTATTAGTCGGGCATATCTTCGAGAGTTGATCTCCTCAGCTGCTTGAGAAATGCGTTCACGCAGGTCGGCTACGTACTCAATGGGCTTTGAGTAAACTTTTTCTTTGAGAACTCCCCAATAGAAAAAATCCAGGGGATTTAAATCTGGTAAACGGGCGGGCCACGAGACAAGCCTGAACGCCCAATCCAACTTACCGGATATTCCTGGTCAAGGAAATCTCTTACTTGCACTGCGAAATGCGCTGGGCAGCCATCTTGTTGAAACCACATGTCGCGAAGATCTGCTAGTGGTACGTCCTCTAACAGGGTTGGTAAATCTTCTCTTAAAAAATGTAGGTAATTAGTTCCATTCAAGTTCTCAGGCAGTTCAATAGGCCCAATAATTTTACCGTTTAAAATTCCGGTCCATAGGTTTACTTTAAAACGATACTGGGATCTATCTTCTCGCATTAAATGTGGATTCTCCACATGCCACTCGTGATAATTGTGCAAGTTTATGTAACCATCTTTTTTAAATGTCGATTCATCTGACCAGATAATTTTTTAGATGAATTGGGGATTCTCATTATGCCTCTGTAGCATTGTTCTACAAAAAGAAATCCTTTCCTGATAATCTCGAGGTAGAAGACTTTGAACTCGTTGTACGTGAAACGGATGCATTTCGGCTCTTTGTAAAATACGATGAGCCTTTGTAAATCATCATTTTGCCATAAAATTAAGAACCTACCTCGAGCTTGTGCGAATCAAAAACCTTTTAACTGAGATAGCAAAAATCGGGTTACTTGTGGTTTTAATTTTTTTACTCGTTTTTATTGTATGGAACTAACAAGTAATGTATCATTTTAGAATTACGATTAAATGCGCCAACTTTTAATGCCACTTGCCAAGACACTCGTACATTTTTTCAAAGGAGGGCCTGTCAAAGTCGACGAATCTTGAAAATTTTAAATTCGTAGTTTAACAAATAGTCTCAATTCTCGGAAAGTTTAGGCAATTGTGTCATTATTTTTTATTGGGATTCTAGAAATGTTATTTAGAATTACGTCTCCAAAGTTCAAATGAACAAAAATAAAAAAGAATAACCACAATAACCGAAAAATGGTACAGTTTGATCAAATTTCTAGGTTTTTCTTAAAATGCCCATAATTTTCAAACTGCATGGGATAGATTTTTTTTCAGATTTTTCTCGTGATGGTTATGATCAATCCTGTCACCCCGTTTCGGCTTGACGTTGAGTTCTGGGACACCCTGTATATATTTATTATTAGACAAATTGACGTTTAAGTTTGACTAAATCGTTAAAATCTCTTAAATTATGGCGTGTATTCTGCACAGGTAGACAGATAAAGAGATCTCTATATTGCACAAGAAAACGAGTCGAGAAATGTGGCGCGCATGCTAGCCCGGCTGGACAAAATGGCCTCAGTATTGTCTGTAAAGGAAAGCACAAACTAAGGACTGCATAAACAAGAAAATACATATTTCAGGTGCTCATAACAATTTCTATCGATCAAATCCCATACTTTCCCAATTAATCCACTTCCTCCGCAAAATGGCGCGAATGCTGAGGAGGCTGCACTCCACTAGAGTTTTCCACTAAATGCCCCCTCGATGTAGAGTGTGCTTACACAGCGTTTGAATGTGACGCCATTGTTTGCCTGCGGCCACAAAATATTATATACAGAAGCCATGGTGTCTTCGAACAAGAATAAGAAAAAAAATACTACAAATGAATAAAAAAATTGTTGTACATACGCAAATGTACACAATTAGTAATTAGGCAGGTTACAAAAAAAGCCTCATATACTGATTGTTAACTGTACTGTAATAAATAAATCTGTACATAGTATTACTAGATCACGGATCTCTTATGAAAGTGATGCGATTTTGTATCAAAACGTAAAATTTCTGAATATCGTGCATCTAACAGAAACCTTGTATTAAGGTTTTAATATTAGCTTTATCTTTTACAGAACAATTTTAAATAAGACCCGCTGTGTTATTGATGGTAATTATCGGTGCCACTTTTACACTTTCGGTGCCAAACATTTTTTACATACTTGCTAGAATCAGTGATCCCTAGCACAATATCACTGTAGAAATATGCTTAGGACAAACCTTCTAAGGTTTTTAAGTGTATTTTTTATAATATAATAAACAAATATAAAAAACAGTAAACTGATTTGATTGACAAGGATGGGCAATGAGTGTTAGATGCTCCTAGCCGGCCTTCTGTACTCGTCTCATTTTGTGGTACGAGTCTGTGATTTTATCGCCCTGTCAGAGCAATGCTAGGAGATAAGTTTTGTTGGTGATTGTTGATTTTTGCAAACTTTATCACTATTTCCTTTCGTAATTTCTGTATCAACGTTGAACTATCCAACGTTTTGCAAATTAATGTTAGAAGCATTGTATGCGTCGTTTTTTAATATGTGTTTTTACAATTAGATTATGTTTCTAATTAGGGTGTACTTAAGAGTTCGGATAGCTTTAAACACAATCACAACTCATTGTTAACATAGAAAACCTTCGCGTCCAGAACTATAATCAATGCATTTTAGTTTAGTGTTGATGCAGTTTCAAATGATGAATAATAGTCGATTATTAAACGAGGGCATAAAGCAGTATCTTGCGTCACGGGCGCTATATTGAATCCCGAACGTAACGAAGGATTCTAGAGTTAACTCACGAGAGGAGCGGCGGAGTTACTAGAATCCTGAGTGCAGACAGGGATATAAGCACGCCCAAGATGCAGACAGCTTTATCCACGAGGAGAATAATCTACTTTACACATTTTCTGCGAGACAATAAAACACCAAATTTAGATTGGTGGTTCGAATGATGAATAATAGTCGATTATTAAACGAGGGCATAAAGCAGTGTCTTGGGTCACGGGCGCTATATTGAATCCCGAACGTAACGAAGGATTCTAGAGTTAACTCACGAGAGGAGCGATGGAGTTACTAAAATCCTGAGTGCAGAGAGGGATATAAGCACGCCCAAGATGCAGACAGCTTTATCCACGAGGAGAATAATCTACTTTTCACATTTTCTGCGAGACAATAAAAAACCAAATTTAGATTGGTGCATTCTGTGCAGAGGTTAGTTCGATTTACGAATAAGTTCTTATTGTGTCTTTGGTTCAAACTATAAAACAGAGAAGGTTTCAAATTCAAATCACATTATGCCCGCGAGGGCATAAAATTCAGTACAACTTTATTCCCGGCTCAGCCGTAGGGATTTAATCACCTGCTTTCGGTGAGGTTTACATGACATATAATTTGACATTATCGAGCAGGTGGTGTGAAAAGGTATTTTATTGCACCCTTTACTTACGCCAACACTTCCCCTTAAAAAAAGCAGACACAATTCGAGCACCAATTCTTGTAATTAATAGTTACTGACTAGTAATTACTCTCAAGTTTATAATTAAACGCGTTATGTTTCCGAAAAAAGGTTGTAAAAACGGAAACGTATTACAGAAAATTACTACTTGTCGTTTTGAAACTCGAGAAAATTGTTTCTGTATTGATGAGTATCATTAACCTTAAAATAAAACCTTAAATATAACGGGATAGGATCTACTGGAATAACAGGACAAGTGCACCTTTACCGAAAATAAATTAAAAAAATGCTGTTTCGTGTTTTTGTAAACGCGACCAATTTTGGACTCTACGTCTACTGTTATAAGATAAATCGTATAGTTGGTCGATTACCTTAAGGGCACGTGCAGTGCTTAAATAATATTTGAATTGCCCGCTGTAATAGGAGCATCAGTGTTCTATAATAGTAATCAGTTGTCTACACAGATCATTATCAAGGCGGTGGGCGACTGGAGCGTTATTCGAATTAGTTATTTCAAGAAATATTGTAGAAGCGAAATCTCCAAATCAACTTGGGCAAATCGGCGTTGTATGTATATATGCATGTTTGTTTGTCCTAAGATAACTTTCGAAGTGTTGATCTTATCATCGTGAAATTTGGTATATAGTGGTGGCACACAATCCTGGTGTGTATAAATGAGCTAAAAATTGTGGGGGGGGGGGGGGTTGAGATATTGGGGTTCGACCTAGTTTTTATTTTTAGTTATCAGCCATAATAAAAACTGAGCTTTGACGAAATTCACAGGGTACACCGTGTAGCTTTATTGACTCAAATATAGGGAAAAGTCTTATATCCAGAATAACTATCGCAAAAAAGTGTAACTAATTAATATGTACTCCCGTTACCTGTAATTTTAATGAAACTGTAGGTCAAGTTAGTTGGTTGTGTATTTCATGGCACTAATTTGATAGTCAAAGATTATCGATAATATTCTTTTTGTTTTTATGGGAGACTCGCAAGATCTCAGTTCGGGGCGAACCACTAGTTCATCAAAGTTAATTTTTTCAAATTCTAAAAACTCCCGACATTAAAACAACTGTTAAAAAGTAAAAAAAAAATCATTTTACAAATAAGATACCTTCACCAAAAAGAAAAAGGGATGATGGTCTTCAAAACTAATCTTCATCACACATAGAACCACCCCAGTTAAACTAGCTTATTATATTACATTCTGGAGTCCTATATTGAACTTTTAAGGAATGGTTGGATTAAATATTTTAAAACTACTAACAAACTTCTTTAATTTTTGACAGCTACAACCACACCGACCGGTGTGACCTTTTTAATTGACCTCCGAAAGTGTTCGATTTTATTTGACCCATAAGTAAAACTAACATTAACAGGTGTGTTGGTCACCTGCCATGTATTTTCGGATTTCGGGAACCAATTCGTTATTCTATAAAATAATTAACGTGTATTAAGCGACAGGATACGTTTTATTGATATTTTGGTTGTAATTTATGGTGTGTCTTTAATAAGAGGGTTGTGGTCTTAGAGGTTTATTAAGTGTTTTGATTTTGATAGCTTTTCATTATTTTGTGGTAGATTTGCATTGTCACCTGTTATTTCTTTAGTTAGAGGATTTAAATTTCGGTTTAAAAAATATCCTGTATTCAAAAACATTTCAATGTAGGTATATGTGTACGTTTAATGCCGACGAAACACACTTCTAAACAAAACACATGTTTCAAATACTTTAATATATCTTTGACGAAACTTTCAATTGGCGTAACAATGAACAAACAGTAGCTTCACCTATGGTAAAATTACTTTTTTAGTTAGTGTGATCGCCTAAATAAGCAATCGATTTTTATAACCAAGAGAACAGCTTCTGATGTTGCAGATAGATAAGTTTGAGACTAGGTCAATCAACCCGCAGAAATCAACTTGGCACCTGCGTGGAATGTGCTTCCCCTCCCACCACACCCCACCGCCTACCGCTCTCGCCATCGACACGTCAGTACAGTCAGTAAATTAAATACTACCGATACGCGCGCGCGTCCTTTGTTTTTTTTTCGTTGTTATTATTGTTGGCCTACATTTAACCCCCTTATTGATAAACGAATAGGTATTTGTTTAGGTATCTATTGATTAATTATAATATGTTTAGCGTCAGTCACACATTTGTCATCTGTCAAAGTGAGAATGAGACAAAACATATTTTAAGTAATCAATTTAGTAGGTACGCACGCGAACCGCCCGTAAACTTCGCTTGAAATCGTGCACATCCACATTCGCAAAATCATAATCACGAGTGTCGAGGGGTACTTGAATTTTTTATGCAGTTAGTACATCACTATGACGTCATCACAGCGAGGTGCCTAGTTAACTTCTGCGTGTTATAGGTTAGAGTATAAATCATTCTACAAAGATCGGTGAACAAATCAAATTAAAAAATGTATTTAATCTGGATTGATATTGAGCAAAACCAAATCATCAAAAGGAAATAAGAAGGGAAGGAAATGATCACCATTACATAAAAAAATACGGAAATAAAAAAGAAACTAAAAACAAAAACCTCAGTAGGTAGGACATTAAAACTCCATCTTCGAACATATTAACAAATGTTAGGGACTCATTACGGGAAGGGACAGAAAATTTATTATTACGATTTAATCTGTCACCTGTCTTCGGGAAAGAAATCATTGGTTATCGAGAACATGGTGTTCTGTCAGACCTGAGAATTAGTGGATTAGTTTTGAATTCTACAATAATAAAATTAACAAGCAGATATAGAATTAGCAGGACTAAATCCAAAACTATTGAGAAGAATTGACAATTTCACATAAGAAATATAATGAGATCTATAGATCGTTTGCAACAGTTTTTAGTTTTTAGAAATAACACTGAAACTGTAATACTTTGAATTCAGATCTTTTAACAATGTATCTAAAAATCTCAAGAGTTTTCAAAGCTTAAACGTCTTTCAATATTGAAATTAGCAACACAAAACATAAATCATCAACAAGTAATTAAGTGCAAATAAATCGAAACTCAATTGAGCACGTTACCATCAAAAATCCATTAAACAAAAACATAATTACGAGAAATGAAACCCAGACAGGTGAGAACAATTACATAGATACCGATGGTGTAGAAGGACCACCTTACCCCACAGCTGCCTTCATTAAGCCAAGCGTCATAAACGACACTTCGGATATTGTCTGTTCTTTAATAGACAATAGATTCTATTATCCTAATATTATTATAAGTATGTATAGAGCGGGAGAACGGAGGTAATTTGTTTATTTTGGTGCTAAATGAATACAAGCTTGCTATGCCAGCCTACAGCAATATTCTGCGCAGGGTGGATGAGATGGAAAGAGCGGAATACTTAATCAATAGCCCGTCTCAGGAGAATGTAAAAAACACAAGTATGTTAAAAACAAAAAATTTATGGTGAATTAATTAGTCAAAAAATCTTACAAAAACGTCGAATATTTTCCAAAAGTTCCGAAATTCCATAATGATTATGTTTTCGACAAATTAGGCATTTTTACAACCTAAAGGGGGGGGGGGAGGGGAGAACGCCCGTTAACTTAAAAGCTATCTCTAAAATGCATACTGCTTATAATGCTATATAAATGTTGATTAAGTTAACATGTCGAGTCATCTAACTTGGCTAAGCTTTGTTCAATAATGTATAGGTAATGGCATTTTTACATACATACAATACAACTGATGCTTCAGAACAAGTGGGTCATATGCAGCTGTTGCTGTCGACTAAAACATTAAAATTTGTTAACCCAAGTCAAAGACTAACACGGCATATAACACAACAGTGTTAACTACTAGCTCATAAGCCTCATTCCACAAGACACTAGATATTGTGATTATAAACATCTCCCATACTTACTTAATAGATAGGTACACATTTATAAACAAAAAGAAAAGAAAAAATCGGACTACAGAAATCCATCCACACTGTTAGTTAATTACTTAAAGACTAAATTAGTAGGCTCACAATAGAAAAAAAACTACAATAAAACAAAACAAACCGTTTTCGCGCTGAACTGAAGCTGAGAGTGACCAACTTAGGTGGGTTTGATCACTCTCAATCTCAACACGAAGCACTTCCATATTCACGGATATAATATATCTATACATGTATATTTGATTCCACGGTCTCTTGCACTAGCGGCAAAGACCGTAGCAACAACTTTGGAAGCTTTCATTGCTGTCCACAAAAGGTGCGATCACAATGGAGCCCGTTCCCTTTGTGACCGTTTCTTGGTAGGTTTTGTTGTTTCTGATAAATATTCTTTGGGATTCTGGATTTCGGAACTCGTTCAAATATTTAGTTTTAATTAACTATTGAACTAGGAAAGTTTTACTTTTGACTATATCAATGTATGATAAAGTTTTTAAAGTGAAACTTTTATTACATCGTCTCAAACTTTTTCGTCTGTGTGTTGCATGTCGCGTGACGGTCGGCCGCGGAGTAGGGATAAAGTGAAAGGCGCTCGTCAGAGCAGCCGAGGCCAATATGGCGGCGCCTATAGTTCGCATCGGCTGACCGTGTAGTGTATAGATTATTACTCATTTGTGCCAACGAAAATTTTTAGTTAAATGTCTATAATGTGAAACAAAGTTTCACTTTTACCGTGGTTTCATAAAACCACACAATCCTTTTTTTTCGATCTAGGCTAAATATACATTGCTGTGAGTGCGACCATGTTCAAAATAAGACATCGGTCAACGAGTATTTGATGTTATAAGGTTCCTTTGGCCACATAAAAACTAAATGCACTCTTTGACAGTTCATAAAGTTCAAACTTAACCTCTTTTGTTATTGAGATAATTGTTATTTTAAAATTAAGACTGGTCTTATCCGCTTTGGCAAATTTGCTTATCAGCATTATTAATAATGTTTTGTCGGACTAAGCACCTTAAAACGCAATTTATCATTCTAATTTAAACCTGCGTTTAAACTTGTGTCGCGTATTATCAACTTCTGCAGAAAGACGTCATTCTTGTCATCTCTCGCGTTGCGTCACTGCCTCACCTTCATCGCTCGTAGAGTGATTTCAGACAACTTAGAAAGTTTTGGAGTTTACTCAATCGGATCAATTTTGTAACTTTCCCCGTTTCATTGTTCACTATCCTATATCGTAAATCAGAAATGACAGTGACAGTAATTCTCTTCCGTCGTGGTTGTTTTTGAAGTGTCCTCATTCCTGACTTCTTAAAGGTAAGTAAAGGTTTGGCGAATGAATACCGATTCCTTTAAAGTTAAACCGAACCCTTTGGTAATTCAATTGTTTATCTATTGTTCTTATTTATATAACCTTGTTTATTCATACATTGTTTGGAATTTAAGAAAATAAATGTTTTCGTAAATAAGCAAAGTGCTATTTAAAATTTAAACTTAAATGTTTCAACAAATCGCTAACGAAGCACAAAAAAACACACGCGAGAAATAATGAACAACTCCAGATTTCGTGCACGAATTTCGCGCCAACTTTTTTCTCGCCAGAAGACGAAGGTAAAATGTTTTTTAGGCGCCAAAACGCCGCCTTTCCGAGAATGGGAATGAATGAAAAAAGCCATAAACTAAAAGAGCTTATAACCGACGAACGGTTTCACGTGCCGATGCACCGAAATTGTAGGCTCAACAATTTAACGACAGCAAAAAGTTGTTTTTTTTTGCGCGCACCACCTTGTCTCTCTCAGCCACGATCGGGTAAGATACTTCGCTGTAAATATAACAATAATAACGTACCAATTGATTTTTGGAAGTGTTTATTTTACAACGCAACCATTTTCTTGCGACGACGATATTGTATCGTCGATGAATTTAAACAACCGAGTTAAGATTCGCGGAACCGATTCGCGCACAACTCTGCCTTTTGGTGAAATTTTGACCACTCCAATTTTGGTCAAAAACACTTCTCGGCATGATTTATCATTCCCAAAAGCTTGTCAGATTTCGATCGTGTATTGATCGAGGAATAATTGGCCGGCTCGACCGCTCAAGAGGAGGGCTCGCCACGGCACCTATGATCCTGTACATCATCTGTTGAAGTAGATCGATTGTCTCGGAGCCAGGGTTTCGGCAATAATTACGCTAATGTCATTATTACGGGCTACGAGCCCAGCTCTGACAAGCCGACATCGACATGCCGAGTTCTGAAGCAATAATTACGTGAGAATCAGGTTCTGGTTTCGCGAATGCCGAAACCAAAAAAGCATTATAAGGGTCGATCGATTTTTGTGTTTTGCTTTTGCATATTTGTTGTGCTGGTTTGAGAGGTATTATTGTCCAATTTTGGACGGGCAGTTTGTGAATCGATAAATTCTGCCCAGTTACAGATAATCATGACATTACAGACGATGTTGCAGACGATAAATTTAATGTCCTAGTTGTACACATCTTCCTTGGTCTTGCTTACGATAACGTTATCGCTCCTTACAATGTGCACGAGGTTGTATTGGAACGATTTATTGCAAAACGAGTACATAGTACCTATCCTTTACAAAATTCACTAAGAAATTAATCGCTGTTCAGTATTTAAATTTGAAACTTTTGCATCAAAACTTTAGTGGGCTTGGAGAACCGACAAGTGCTCATTGAAAAGCGTACCAGATTGCACAACTCGGTCCTTATTGTAAAACAATAAAAAAAATATTGCTGGCTGTGCTGACATAAATCTGATCGCACCATTCACATTTCACACAATATTATTTCACCCTTCACATTCTCAATAAAAAACAGAGGTATATTCTATAGTCAACCAACTCGCGTGCCTTTTCACCCGACTCTGGAACAATAAGGTGATTAGCGTCTCTTAGGCGCCCCCTTTTTAAACGATAGAATTACTCCAAACTTAGTTACTGTTTTCATAGCCGGGAGCGATGCTCTGCTTTTATAATGGTTAGCCATTTAATTTGACGTTTTTATGGAAATTTTAGTAGGATAATACGATGAAAGTACGCAAAGCCCGGATTTAGTCTGTACTTAATTATCAACGACATTAAACGAGAGCGCCCTAACCCTATTAAAAGACACAAAGAAAATACTTGTTAATTCATGTATAGAAAATCTGAAAATGAAGGGAATACGCTGTTAAGATCTACTCCTAGACACAATATACAATGTAATCCAACCAAAAATCATCTATTTTACAAAAACTCAGTTGCAATGTGTTAATTATGATGGTGTACAGTCAAGAGTCCAGATTCCATTCGAGAAAACCCGCCTGAAGATTTGTTTACCAATTGTCGAACTATCATTCTTTATACGCCTTAAGTACAGTATTTATCAATAACTTACAACAAGATACCAGCTGCCATACGAGCAATTAATAGTTTTGGCAAATTTAGCCATGAGCTCAATAATCTGCTATTAATTCTTCTTAGCGTGTCAAGAGTTCTACGTTTCCATTCATAGTATTGTTACGAGCTGAGGGTTCGGGATAAAATAATGGGAATCGATCTAACCAAAATAACACTTTTATTCAGCACTAAACGATGAATACACGAACTTGGTCAGACGTAATCACAACACACTAATTCACACCACTGTTGCACCACTTAAAGTCACCGAAATGATCGCACGTATAGCTTAATCCAGACTGACTCGGGAGCAACTACTGTTCACGCGAGACCCTTCCCACGTCAGTCCTCCAGGGCCTCGCTGAGACTCATTGACTCACTTAGACTCGAGACTGACTGTCCGGCCATCTCTCCGGCCTATTTATATCGCACACATTTCGATTGTTCGAGAACGATGTCGATCCTTCCAGGAAAGGGTCGGTCCCTCGACACAATGGCCACTCCCCATTCTGCGAAACCACAAACAATAGCAACAATAACACAGCAAGACAAAAGCGTTCGAGAAGGTTCGATTATTACTCATTGTTTAACAGCCTCGGCGTAACACTGCCCCCTCCTAAAACATGCTCGTCCCGAGCATTCTTAGCCCCATATCGCGGCAGCCGATCAACACGAACAATTTTAGGCGCACCTCGCGTTGAAGATGTAGCAACTAGAGGAGCCACATTGCCGTCTCCAGTACTTCAGGACACCCAAAGTCCCTTTCTCATCAGCGATCCCAATTCCAGCCTCCAAAACACGGCTCTCATGATTTCTATCTGTTCTTTCACTTCCTGGAATTCCTTTCCAGATGAACCGAACGATTCCCTCATCAGTCGAGCACGCTCTTATGGCCAACGTCGCTGATCTTCCTGTTGACGACGCTGCTCTTCTTTATCCTGACGTCGCTGTTCCTCTTGCAACCGAGTCTGCTCCACCTGTTCATGTCGCTGTTCCTTCTGCAACTGAGCCTGCTCTTCCTGCTGACGACGCTTCTCTTCTTAATGCTGTCAGCGTTCTTCCTCCTGCAACCAAGCCTGCTCTTCTTGCTGACGACGCTGCTCTTCCTTATCCTGACGTCACTGTTCTGCCTGCAACCGAGCCTGCTCTTCTTGCTGACGACGCTGCTCTTCCTTATCCTGACGTCGCTGTTCTTCCTGCAACCGAGCCTGCTCTTCTTCCTGACGTCGCTGTTCTTCCTGCCAACGTCGCTGCTCTTCTTGTTGACGACAAAGCATGGCCATAATAGCAGCAAGATCGCCTGTCACAGGAGCTTGCCCCACGGATGAATGATGGTGCTCCAAATGATTCGGTGGCGGCTGATTCCATCTCCATCGGCTGACGACTCTGCCGAGCTTCTTGAACCGGAGACTCCCCAAACCGCCTTTCATCCATTTCCTGTTGTCGTTGACCTCTCGTCCTGACACCGTCTTACATTATCCTTTGGTAGAACCGGCATTATTTTATCCCACTTCTGACACCAAATTGTTACGAGCTGAGGGTTCGGGATAAAATAATGGGAATCGATCTAACCAAAATAACACTTTTATTCAGCACTAAACGATGAATACACGAACTTGGTCAGACGTAATCACAACACACTAATTCACACCACTGTTGCACCACTTAAAGTCACCGAAATGATCGCACGTATAGCTTAATCCAGACTGACTCGGGAGCAACTACTGTTCACGCGAGACCCTTCCCACGTCAGTCCTCCAGGGCCTCGCTGAGGCTCATTGACTCACTTAGACTCGAGACTGACTGTCCGGCCATCTCTCCGGCCTATTTATATCGCACACATTTCGATTGTTCGAGAACGATGTCGATCCTTCCAGGAAAGGGTCGGTCCCTCGACACAATGGCCACTCCCCATTCTGCGAAACCACAAACAATAGCAACAATAACACAGCAAGACAAAAGCGTTCGAGAAGGTTCGATTATTACTCATTGTTTAACAGCCTCGGCGTAACACTATGTTGGACAGGTATTTGGCCACAGCAATGGCATCAGGCGAGGCGGCCATTAGGTCCTCCATCGTGCATGTGTTCGGACATAAAGGGCACATTAGCAAATGCTGCATTGACTGCGTGGGATCACCGCAGTCACACTGCGTCAAGTTAGGGTCCCTGAATCCCCATTTGCACATACTAAGTCTGCAGCGGCCAACCTGGGTGCGGAGCCTGTTTAAGGATTTCCATACTGGCCACTGCAGATCATGCCCGGGTGGTAACTGTTCCTGTGGGGTGGTAAAATCAGGCGGTGGGGAGTTTCTTTTTATCCACAGAGTGCGTCTGGTAGCAGCCGGGTTATCGCTCGTGGCCCTTGTGAAGCGTTGAAAGCTCTTTCGACTTTTAAGGCGGCCTTGCGGGATGTTATGGTCATATAAAGGGTGTCGATAATCATGCTCTTGTTTGTGCTTTTCAATAGAGCAAGCCACATCTCGTCGCACTCCAGGGGGCGATATGCCTGCCAAAGGGTATATCAGGTTTAGAGGGGTTGGCTTCAGACATCCTGTTATTATCCGACATGTATCGTTTAACGCGACATCGACGACCTTTGCATGTGCGGACCGGCTCCAGACTGGGCAAGCATATTCGCCGGATGAAAAACACAGTGCCAGGCCAGTAGTGCGGAGTACGTCTGGGGCTGCACCCCATTTGGTAGTTATAAGTCGACGCAGAAGATTGTTTCGGGTACCAACTTTCATCTTAGTTTTATAGCACTGTGCTTTATAGTTCAGTGACCTATCCAGAGTTACCCCCAGGTATTTTGGAAAGTTTTCGTGTTGGATAGGAACTCCTTGCCAGGTTATGTTTAGGGTCCGGCTGGCTTGTTGGTTGCGCAGATGAAAGGCACAGGATTGGGTTTTAGATGGATTTGGCTTCAAGCCGTTCTCTTCGTAATAACTCCCTAATTCAGCCAAGGCTAGTGTTAGCTTGTCTTCGGCCTCTTCAAAGGTTGAAGTTTGGGTCGTCAACGCTAAATCGTCTGCATATAGAAAACGTGAAGTAGATGGACTGTTGGGTTGGTCATTCGTATAAATGTTGAAGAGAGTTGGTGCAAGCACGCTCCCTTGAGGAAGCCCGTTTTTAAGGCAGCGCCATCTACTTTTTTCTGATAGAAGATGTACTTGGAAGCGACGGTTATGAAGTAGTTCACCCAGAATTTGAACGAACCCAAGATCACAAGTCAGGTGTTCGACTTTGCGAAGAAGTCTATTAATAAAATTTGCTATTAATAAAAGCCTAATACTCTATTGATGACTTCCTAAAGGATAAAAAGTGTGCCTAGTTTTCTCATTTCTATTTTTAACTATGTAATTATTATTATGTTATTGTTGTTTATTATTGTGTTATTGTTATATATGACATTTTAAATAAGTTATGATTTGAATCAATTCCAAGACTATTTTATGCATTATTATTACTATGAGTTCTGACATTTATCATAATTTTGACATTATTATTATTATCGTATCAATTATACTCAAATATCGAAACCCTTTGACCTTTAAAATGAATTATGTGGGTATTTGATTTATTTTTATGGTTTTAATTTAGGTGATAAAATATAATGTTTGTACGCTAACATGGCGAAACCTAGTATAATTCAACATTAAGCTTAACCATCTTTTGTACCTAGGTTTTCAGACAATAAACGAATTATGAATTAAACAATGAAGTAGGAACGTAATGCTTAATACATACACACACTATGATTTTGTACAGTTTGAATTTGTCACTCTTGCGTCCTAAAACGGCGTCTCAGGTACCTGTTACACCAGACTATTGTTGTGCTACCCAATTGGCAATGCTAACTGACATAGAGCCGAACGCAAATTATGAGGATAAGTCTAGCGAAAATAATTTGCGATTTTTCCTAGTTCTTAGGGTATGTTCACTAGAAGTCTTCAAAACATTTCTGAATCCTACGGATGGCCAAAATACTCTTATACCTTGACATAGCTTAAATGAACTTACTTTTAGTAGTGAACAATGACAAATATAAAATAAATAGTATTAATATTAAAGTAATAGAAAAGATATACCTATAGATCTTATTAGTTGACGTCAACCACAAGCAAATTCCATAGACATTCGATGAAGATACAGAAAATCTTCGTCATAGAAAAGGCACTGAACCTTCCAAGAAATAAGTATGAACAACCCGGAAACTTCAGGACATTTGGCTGTTTCCGATGCAAAGAACCCATCACTCCTCGTTTGCAGTAATCAATTCCACGAAATCATCTACATCAAAGTGATCATCTCCAAACTTTAATCTCAACAGCCACTTTAGCCCTACCTCATGTAGAAAGCAGGAAATCGGCTTTACGATGATCCGTAAAAAACTACGAATAGAATATGTGGTCGGCCAGCAATGGGTGAGAATAGCGCAGGTCCTGCGAATGGCATAATAGCCTTAGTCCAGCAACGCCGTAGACTACATAGATAATAAGATAGAATACATCTGTATTTTATACTAATATTATACATTCGGAAGTAACTCTGTCTATCTCTCTATCTGCTTGTTACGTTTTCAGGACTAAACGACTGGACCAATTTTTATTCCACAAGGAGGGTAATGTTTTTATTAACAAACCACGCGTGCGAAGCCGCGGGCGGGCAGCTAGTATTATATAAAGTGACAGTAAGTTACAAATGTTACAATACAAGATGCGTTAATTGACCGAACAAGCGAAGCGAGCGAGACGTCTCAGTTTCGAGGTTGGCAAAAAAATGCTTTTGTCCATCTGTCAGTCTTTCTGTTCTCGCCTACAGATCGCACTTTTTAACGGATTTTGTCGAAAATTGGCACATAAGTTCTTTGATTTATTTAAATTTATTAGTCGATCGCGATTTTTGATTGGGAAAATAGGGGGCAAAATAGGGGAAGTTTGCTGTAGCGTTATTTATCGACGTATTTCAATCAAATTTGAGAGGCACACTAAGGACTTCATTCATAGATGTTGGAAAAAAGGGAGGAGTGGAGGGGGGAAATGGGGTGGGGGAAGTTTGATGCGTTATATATGGAAAAATATATATTTTTTTTTCGAAAAAATTGTACCTACCTCCGCCTTCACAAGACGAACTCATAGACACCAGATTTGACCTCCTAGAAACAAGGGAACGCGAGTAATCGCTAAGCCAGGGGAAAGGGAAAAGTGTCGCTTATTGCATGGTTATAAGGACTCGCGAGGTCTACTGTTCTTACAAAACCACCAGACCGATCGGAAAAATGACCTGGACAAGGTCTTGATCGCGACAATAACTTGGACAGGATCCCACTGTTTGGTAGATAAACCTAGACACAATTAAATAAGTAATACAAGATTTCGTGCCAGTATGTAATAAAGATAGATTATTATAGATTTCAACCCAGAAAGGGAAAAATCTAATTTTCGAAAAAATCTCGTGTCACGGTTTTAGTGGTCGCACTCCTCCGAAACGGGTGGACCGATTTTAATGGTTTTTTTTGTTTATTATTGTATGAGAATAGGCCTGAAAGTATTTTTCACCCTCCTACGCCCCCCCCCCCATTTTTTAATCGAGGTTTTAGTATTTTTGTATGAATGGATATTCCATATACTCGTAATTTAGTCGTCGTTCATTGACGTGCAGTCATTTACCACTGGAACACCGGGTCAGTTAGTTACCTATGAAATTATACCTAACAATGCACTGGACTCGAGTTAGTGTAAACGCTGGAAACCTGCTTTCTATGTATGTGACAGCCTTACGTCTAGCGCAGAGAATGCATTATTTATCGTGTCTCCAACATCGCTGTTAAAATAGAAAAGTTGGCTTTTATCGAGTAAGATGACACTACTGATTAAATACAAAGTTAAGAAGCTGAGAGGAAGCTTAAAATAGATCGATCATTCAATGTTGCTGGTTTATTGAATGAATAAATGAATGAAAACACTTTATTGTACACCACAAACGAAACAAACATCTAATGGGAAGCTAGATAAGCTCACAAACAGAAAATATAATAGGTTGGGGAAAAAGTCTTTTCCCATTATAGTATGTATGAACTTGTAATAAAATATCTTTGGCTATACTATTTGTATCTGGCTGGTTTTGGTATCATTCAAAGTTTAAATTTTAAAGAAGATAATTCCAAATTCAAATTAGAAAAATGTATGATTTTTATTTGTTTTTCATACTGTAAAGGTGAGTGAATCTAATGAAGAAATTCGATACATTTTAAAATTTTAATACAAAAAAGGTAAAATTGCAACGCAAGCCGCGAAAAAAATTTGCGATGTTTATGGACCTAGTACAGTGTCTGTGAGAGTAGCACAAATTTGGTTTAAGCCTTTTCAATCCGGAAATTTTGATGTCAAAGATGCACGTCGCTCTGGTCGCCCTATTACGGATAAAATTGATGCCATTTTTGAAAAAGTGGAGCAAGATCGGCATATCAGTGGTTACGACGTAGCTGAAGAACTGGGAATTGACCACAGAACAGTTTTGGCGCATTTGAAAAAACTAGGTACACAAAAAAGCTCGATATTTGGGTACCCCACGAGCTCACTGAAAGAAACCTAATGAACCGTGTACTCATTTGTGATTCTTTATTACGACGTAATGAAACCGAACCATTTTTGAAGAAGCTGATAACTGGTGATGAAAAGTGGATCACGTACGACAAGAACGTGCGAAAAAGGTCGTGGTCAAAGGCAGGTCAGGCTTCACAGACTGTGGCGAAACCCGAGTTAACTCGCAACAAGGTGATGCTGTGTGTGTGGTGGGATTGTAAGGGCATTATTCATTATGAGCTGTTACCACCAGGCAGGACCATCGATTCTGAACTCTACTGCGAACAACTGATGAGATTAAAGCAAGAAGTTGAGAGAAAGCGGCCGGAATTAATCAACAGAAGGGGTGTGGTTTTTCATCATGGTAACGCGTCCAGCGTTACCATGATGAAAAACCACATCTTTAGCCACTCAGCAAAAATTAAGAGAGTTTGGCTGGGAGGTGTTAATGCATCCGCCGTATAGTACTGACCTTGCACCTTCAGATTTCCACCTGTTTCGGTCTCTTCAGAATTCTTTAGGCAGTGTCAGGTTAACATCACGAGAGGACTGCCAAAACCACTTGTCGCGGTATTTTGCTCAGAAGCCCCAAAATTTCTATAGCAATGGGATCATGTCCCTACCTACAAGCTTACCAATCGTATAGACATGTCTTGAAATACTATTTGCAAGAAAGATAAACTGTACGAGCATTTAGACAAGGTGATCTAACTGGAAAGCAGCGTAGCACAAGATGGAAAGACGGTGCAGGCCGCACAAGATTGGTCGCCCTGGAAATCTATGGGGGAGGCCTATGTTCAGCAGTGGATGCCCTGTGGCTGATATGATGATGATAATGATGATCTAACATAGTAACAAATCAATTGTCTCTCGGTTACACAATAGGAAGTCCAATACTATACTCGTCGCACGAAATTAGCCTGGTAACGCCCCGGCCCGATTTAGATATGTCCCCTGGTACAAAAAGTATACAAGGAGTCGCGCCTAAGCGACTTATCTAGTCACCTGTTACACCGAAAGTGTTTTATATTTGGAGTTTAATTTAAACTAGTTAAGTCAAAATAAAGTGACGCTAATTGAAGAGGACCCTTACCCAGGAAGGGGCCCATTTCTCACAACTAAATACACTAGTGATTCGCCCCGAACTGAGATCTCGCGAGTCACCCAAAACACAAAAAAAAATATTCTTAGGGCGACTCACGCAACGAAGCCTAAATGTATTTAGCGGCTAAATATGATTTAAGGAGTTGTCAAATCATACAAATACGAAAAATTTAAACATGTTTAGTCGCTAAATACGTTTAGGCATCGTTGTGCAAGCCGGCCTTGATCTTTGACTAATAATATAGTGCCACGAAATGCACAACCATCTTACCTACAGATTTATTCAAATTACAGGTAACGGGAGTTCATGTATTTTGGTTATTCTTTTTTGGGATAGAAATTGCAGTTATTCTGGATTTCAGACTGTTCCCTATATTTGTGTCACTAAAACCACACGCATACCAAATTTCAGCACTGTGGGGTCACTGGTGTACCCTGTGCATTTGGTCAAAGTTTAGTTTTTATTATGGCTTATAACTTAAAAACTACAAGGTTAGGTGCAGACTCAAACAAATATATATATATTTATATTAAACTTGCAGACACAAGCTGACGGACCTCCAGAGGTTAAGTGGCCACCGTCAGCATTCGCGGTACTGCAGTCGCGTAGCCTAGCACTTAATGTCTTATTACACCGGGAAACCTCTGGAGGAAGGTCATTACACATCTTGCAGTTGCGCGGCAGAAACTAAACTGGAATATTCATACTGGACGGATGATAATGATGATGATAATGCTGAGAAAGAGCATAATAGAACATGAGACAGTGTGACTGCCGCAGCCGCTAAATAGCAAGATATTTTGGGACAAGCGACACCCTACACGCGCCGTAATAGACACGTCTACAATGTACGGGAGGACACTTGACTTATATGGCGTGGAATAGTTATGTCACGATCGAAACATGAAACTGTGATGGATGACAGTAAACCACTCTTTGGGAACGAGCTTCCGGGAAAATTTGGAGCTTTCTTTTTTTTTAAGGGTCAGACATTAGGCACGCAGATTTCAGATTTCACCCCCACTTCACCGCGCACCCGCCATTAGATTTACGCCAAAGCAACAACTAGAGACATTATTACAAATAAACTTCTCGGAAATTTGTGGAACTAAACGGCTACAAAGTACTGATAATTGCTCTCTATACTCGCGCCATCTGTTTAGGAATGCGGGAACTACGTTTCATTGCAAATAACGTGATGAAACGCCATCTATACATTCGCACACGATACGCTGGTTAGATGGTTGGTCAGTGTGTCACAGTAAAATAAATGTAGTAAGTCAGAAATTTATTTTTTTCATTGAAAGTGTTATGTGAGCCCAAAAATAGAAAGTTTAAATAGTATAAAATATTCCGACATTAATTTATACATTCATAAGCATTTATTTACAGAAATAATATCATTGCAAGTCAATACAACAACCAAGTCAGACGTATTGAAAGAGATACCGAATTTTTTTTTTCTATCAATATTACCTAATGATATCGTCCACAACATAATTTTACATGATGGACATACTCGGATTTATTACTATTCATACCCACTTTTGCGCACTGCGCAGAGTTCTCATGGTATATGTCCGTTAGTAGGTAAGTATAAAGTTAGTATTATGTACAAAAATTGACAATTAACGAATCTAAAAACGAAATTTAATTTCTCCCACTTGTTTTGCATACGGTAAGCGTAACGCAAAGAAATTTATTTTACTCAAAAGAAATTAACATTTCACTTATACAGTGTGTCCCTGGATAAAGTGCAACCCCGAAAGGGGGTGAAACTAGATCAAAAATTATCGACAAAAAAATAGAAAAGAAAAATTAAAAAAATTTAGTATATACTTTATTGATGAATTAAAATTTTTATTGCTCACTAATGACTCTATTTAATAAAAAAATGATTTCTTCCAAAGTAGTAGGTCTATTTTGTTAAAATAAAAACCATAATCATGTCAGATATGTGACGATGACGATAAAATAACAAATAACTCACAAACAAGTGGCTATCGTGACTTAAAGTTTAATTTTTGTATTAAAATTACATTTTTTAGGCTGTTTTTTTCCAATAAACTCCAAAAATCTTAAAATTAAGCCTATAATACTAGAAATTTTTATGACTTTTTATTATTGTCTATCATAATAGCTTTTAAATAAAATAAAAACCTACGTTCTAACATAAAAAATGTGCTGGCTAGGAGCATTTAAAGTTGACCACTGATTACGTCACCACTCAGGTAGAGACCCTTTTTTAACTTATATTGTTGTAGATTATGGTCGCTGGGCCTGTTCTATGAAAGATGAGGGGTGGGGATCGAAACAGGACTCACAACAAGGCACGCCAGTCGCTCCGATATTCTCGCCGCTGCTACCGCCTACCGTACCTTACTGCGCCTTCAAGTTTTTGTTACGTTGTTTTGCTTTTGTTTTGTTTTTGACTTTTTGTTACGTTTTTGACTGTACTTTGTTGTGTTGTGGAGATGCCGCGATTGACTGAGTTCTCTCCGCGAGAAATCGCTGACATCCATTATTATTATGGTATGTCACGTGGACACACAACAGTCGCTCGTTCTGCATACATAAATGCGTTTCCGAGCAGACTTATACCGTCAGCACGAAATTTACAAGAAGTTCACCGAAAGTTATCCAACATCGGACTTGGATTAGCAAGAGATCGCCGTGAGCAACAAGCTACCATTATTGACCATTCCATAGAAGAGGCCGTTTTAAACGATTTGTTTGCTGATCCCACAACCAGCATTAGACGCTTAGCTTTGCGTCACGGTATATCAAAAACATCCGTATGGCGAATTTTGAAAAAGAAGGGATTGCATCCATACCATTATCAGCGAGTACAGCATTTGCATGAAAATGTAGACAATCGTGCAAGATGCGTAATGTCTACGTGGATTCAACAAAAAATTAGAAATAATCCACAATTCCTAAAAAAAATTTTATGGATGGATGAAGCGAAATTCACCCGGAATGGAATCACAAATTGCAGAAACTTACATGTATGGTCCGAGGAAAATCCACACCTAAAGAGGGCGTCTACTTTTCAAGTGCAATTTTCAGTTAATGTATGGGCAGCTCTAATAGACGACACGCTGATTGGGCCAGTTATTTTACCCGCAACATTAAATGCCGAAAGTTTTTTAAACTTATTAAGAGACGATCTGCCACTACTGCTGGAAGATGTTCCGCTGGCTACAAGGCAACAGATGTATTTGCAGATGGACGGATGCCCTGCGCACTACGGGCGCAATGTGCGAAGTTTTTTAAACGAAAACTACGCTAATAGGTGGATCGGCCGGGATGGACCAGTCGGGTGGCCGGCACGTTCACCTAACCTGACACCCCTAGACTATTTTCTGTGGGGTGTTATGAAACAAAGAGTCTACAGAACGACCGTAGACACCGAGGCAGAGTTACAAGATCAAATCATGCGATGTGCCGATGAGATAAGAAGTGACCCAGAGATGGTGCTTAGAGCCACACAACAAATCGCTCTTCGTGCGGCAATGTGCCTACAACAACAAGGAAGCCATTTTGAGCATTTAATGCATTAAACAAAACCCTTATTTCATACTTACATGTAATAAGTTAAATAAAAATGTTGTAACTAAAATTTGATTTTTAATACTACCTGAGCAGCAAAAAAAAACGTGTCTCTACCTGAGTGGTGACGTAATCAGTGGTCAACTTTAAAAGCTCCTAGCCAGCACATTTTTTATGTTAGAACGTAGGTTTTTTTTTATTTAAAAGCTGTTATGATAGACAATAATAAAAAGTCATAAAAATTTCTAGTATTATAGGCTTAATTTTAAGATTTTTGGAGTTTATTGGAAAAAAACAGCCTAAAAAATGTAATTTTAATACAAAAATTAAACTTTAAGTCACGATAGCCACTCGTTTGTGAGTTATTTGTTATTTTATCGTCATCGTCACATATCTGACATGATTATGGTTTTTATTTTAACAAAATAGACCTACTACTTTGGAAGAAATAATTTTTTTATTAAATAGAGTAATTAGTGAGTAATAAAAATTTTAATACATCAATAAAGTATATACGAATTTTTTTTTAATTTTTTTTCTATTTTTTTGTCGATAATTTTTGATCTAGTTTCACCCCCTTTCGGGGTTGCACTTTATCCAGGGACACACTGTATATCATACATTACAAGTAAGGGAAATGTTAATTTCTTTTGAGAAAAATTTTAACTTAAGAATTTTAGTGATTTAAGACTGTCCAAAAATTTAACTAAAAAACATTTTAAGAATACCCGCAAATAAATATTTGTTCAAATGTCACCCTCAGTATGGTACAAGATCGCTCGGTGTGACACTGTGAGAAACCAAGAAGTCCATTCCAGATCACAAGTCTTGGAATTGTCCGTAAGTGTTCGGATAACACTATGGAAATAGAGATACTATTTGAATTTGACGTTGTGCATTTGGTGAATCATGGAGGCTAAAAGGCTTGACACTTTGAGCACGTTACTTTTCTGTATATAATAATAAATTAAAAATCCTCAAAATCTATACGGAATTCCAAGGTTTGAGAAGGTGCATTGCCAATAATTGTACTTTCACAATTTATAATTTCATTGGTTATTTTTCGTTTCTTGTTATCATGTGACGAGGTCGTTCTCACATTTGCTTGACGTTTCCTGGGGACTGATGCACCTCGCAGAGGTAAGCTTCTTGTCTGCCTGGGATTAGTCTTCCATATATGATTTGATACATATCCGTTGAATGCTTAAAGCCTTCCACTATAATATCGGACTCCATGCCAGTGGAGGGTCCCGTGTAATTTTAGTAGCATGTGTGTACCTTTGGTTGTACACTTTTCGGCCTGGGCGCAAATGGAACAGTATTTGTTTCTCACGCCGAGAAATAACACTTCTCCGAATCTACGTCCCACTATTGCTGCCGCGCCGGATGAATAATTTTTCTTATAAGATCTTTTCCCCCAGCATCCATCCGCTATTACATCAATAACTGCCACACCATCTTTAACTTTTCCTTCTTCAATCGCTGCTTCTCGCTCACGTTTAGCTGCTGCCTCCATTGCCACCATAGCGCTTTCTTCCCACTTTTTAGAAATAATTGTATGTGTCTTACTATAGATGGTTTGGGACATTTGCGGCAAATTCATCGCTGCAAACAGCTCTGACAGTTGTGCTAATCCTATGCCTGTTACTGTCATGCCTGTGACAGCAGCTGTGTTCAGATCTAAAGTATTTTTAGGCTTTGGATCACATGTATCAACTTGGAATTTGATATTGCACATTTTACACAGAAACGTTATTTTCGATGACAGACCAAAACTTTTCTCTGAATGGAACTGAATACTTTCTAGTCCACAATCAAAGAATGAATGTTTTGAGATCTGATTCAATAAGTTTGATGTATAATAATGAATATCAACGATTCGTCTTTCTTCTCCTCCATTTTTTATCCTAAAACAATAAAATTGTGTGAAACGTTGTTCAATAAAACGTTTCATCAGGGCATAAAGTAGTGATCTATACGACCTCCATGGCACAGCGGGCGAACAGCCGGCTGAGACGCAGGAGGTAGTGGGTTCAATTCCCGCCGCGGAACAAATGTTTGCATGATGTACAGATATTTGCTCCTGGTCTGGTTGTTTTTCTATAATGCTATTAAAACTATATATTATAAGTATGTATTTACAAAAAAAAAGTATATAAGTATTCTATTAGTTATCTGGTTCCCATAGTACAAGTTCTGCTTAGTTTGGGGCTAGATAGCGCAGTGCGAAATGTCCAGGAATATTTATTTATATTTATTTATTTATCTCATTGGCCAAGTATTATGAGACTTAATAATAACTAGTGGTTCACTTCGAAATGAGATCTCGCGAGTCTCCTAAATAACCAAAAATAAATATTGTTCATAATCTTTGACTATAATTACTGGTGTACCCTGTGCATTTCGTCAAAGTTTAGTTTTTATTATGTTTTTATATTTATTTTATTAAATTACTCAAAAAATACAAGGATTAAACTAAAAATAAAAACGGGGTTGAAATGTACTCGTTTAGACCTTTCATTAGACGTCCCACTTGACCTAATTTTTTCATTTTGGTTTTTTATATCTTAACGACCCCCAATATTTTTAGCTCATTTAGTCACACCAGGATTGTGCCATCACTACCTACCTACGTATCAAATTTCACGATGATCAGATCAACGCTTCGAAAGTTATCTTCGGACAAATAAACATACATACAACGCCGATTTGCCCAAGTTGATTTGGAGATCTCGCTTTGCTCGATCAACCCTATTTTATTTTCAATCCCAAATTAGAAATCTGCAATGGGTAGACTACTATAAACTGCTGCTGTTGATCAAAATAAATAAATAAATAAAACTTAATAAATAATAATAATAATATTAAATAAAAAAAGTTGATTTATATTTGCCTTTTTAGTTTACATTTTTCTATTCTTTTTGTTTATTGTATTTGAATATGTACGACAGTTTATTCTGAAATAATTGTAAAAATACATTATATTATTAAAGTAAAGCAGATTTTTATAACTTGTTAATGAATGTTAAATTTAAATAGTTAACATATTAACTTGAAATAATGAGTTTTATACTGTTTTTATAGTTGATTGATAATACAAACAGGCAACAATAATGCAAACATCTAACCGTTCAAAATTTGGAGTGTCACACGGTAATGTGTCACAATTTTCATCGACTGTCCTCTCACTCAGGCCGAAGCTGAAAAGTTTTTTATAATATGTATAGGTACATACTTACTCCAATATATTTAATGTAAAAGTTTTTATACTCTAACATATGTATGTACTTATTTTATAGCCAACTTAGCAATTTCAACTAACTAGGAACGTAAGTAGTTGTAACTTGGTCAACGTAAGACATGTGAACTTTGTCCTACTGTTACAAATTTTCTTATACTGTGCCACGACGCGCCATGAAGCCGCGCTGATACAAAGTAAGTAGATAATATGAATGGCTGCATGTAATAACTTACAATATCCACATACTTAGTATATACACATACCTACCTACCTAATAAATAATTATGATGGGTTTTCCTTACCTTTCGCCGGATTGTGTCAAAAGGGGCTCATTTGCATCTTTCTTCTTTGACCTTACAATAAACATAGCTTTGACTGACAAAGGTTTAAAAATCAAAAGTTATGATTTCATATTAAAATATTCACTAGGTACATGACTAAATAAAAGTATACTTGTACAAAACATAGAAACAACTAAAGGTAGAAAAAATATGAAAAAAAAAATCATCTAGGTATATTCACTAGGTACCTACATGACTAAATAAAAGTATAGGTACTTGTACAAAACATAGAAACAACTAAAGATAGAAAAAATATGAAAAAAAAATCATGTATAGGTATATTCACTAGGTACATGACTAAATAAAAGTATACTTGTACAAAACATAGAAACAACTAAAGATAGAAAAAATATGAAAAAAAAATCATCTAGGTACTACTATGAGACTTGAACTCCCTTCACCAGATTATGTAGATAACTCTCCAGTGTAGAGAGAGAACCGCTGGGCTAACAAGACTTTTAATTTTACGTTGAAAATAAGAATATATGTCGTCAGTGCCGCGGCACAAAAAACCCTCCCTGGATGAAAGATTTTACAAAATCATACTAAATATTATCAAATGTCAATATATACGCGCAAATAAAAGGCTTACTTACCTTACTTTATCCATCATGTGTTTCGCGCGCATAATGCACAATTTTTTAAATGATTTTTTACCCATTTGTGTGGGTTTAATTTTCGTTTCATTCCTGGAAAAAAATTGCACAGGTCCATCTAGCAACGCGGATCGCCGCGGAATGAGATTGAGCGCGAAGTAAAATACGCGAGTAAAGAGTGAGAAGAGTGCGACATGATGTTGAAGTGGCTCCGAATTAAAAAACGTAAGCGACATTTATAAAAAACATAATTACTGTGCAAATAAGTCACTTATTCTAAAAAATAGGTTTATAGTTTATTTTCTAATTATTTGAAGCATATATTTGTGAAATATCATATCAAAATACCTCAATGTGTAGAATTAACTTGGGAATGTCGTAATTGTCAGAGGTGTCTTTGAAATTTTTTTTTACTGACATTTTATTAATCATTCGTGTTTTTAGATCAGCAGTTTTGTTACTTATATCCTTGAGTATCGTGTATTTAAACTTCAATACCATAAAGCAAGCAGAATAATAATTGTCAGTGTTGCAATATTGAGTCTTCTGGCTCTTAAATTCGAAGATTTGGAACCACGCCTTGTTGCTTAACTAGTTCTGCTTTTAACAACTTCTATCTGAGACATCGCAATTTTAGATGTCAGGGTGACGTCACAAAAATCATGATAGAATAGAATAATCGTTTATTTGGTACACACAAAATAACAAACAATATTTTTTTTCGTAGGGTACAGGTACAATTCTATAAAATACCCAAGTAATATCGTTACAATCCAGCCATATAATAAAGGCTAATGTGTAATTTGATTTTGATCTAGTCTTTTAGTATAAATTATAACCTAAGAATGTGTCCAATAGCACTTTTCTTACTGTCTCTAGGTTAAGGGGAAGACACTTTGCTCATGTGTCCTTTATCCTAACAGGAAAAGTGCTTCTTATTAGTGCACTTACATTGAATTCTATTAAAACATATCTGCATACGAATAAACAGAGCGGAGTACTCAAGTAAATTTAATGTGCATCAATTTAAACAAAAACACCGCCTAAACAATACATGAGTAATACCAGAACGAACTAATCAGACCATCGCCGAATTAGTTAATACAATCACCTTGACACCGTCAAGAATGCAGACAGGCAACGACCGACCTTTGCATTGACAATGAATAACTGTCGGTGTTTTGAAACTGCCTCGCTGCCACTGCCGTCTACGTGTTGCCTAGAAGCTACCACTTTTACATCTCATTTCAATCGAAAGATATTGGAAAACATGTGATCGCTTGAGCTTTGGAAATATTAAAGGCGGAAATCAGCTTAATGACTTAGGGGTTTAACTCTGGGCTGTAGAATTTTGGAAAATACTAGACACAGTGCCCTAGGGTTTCCAACCGTACTTTATAATAAAGTATCTTGCTAAAATGTACCATTTATAACAGAAACGTTTAAGTAGTTATCACAAATAAAAAATTAACATCTTAATTTATAAAATGCAATGTCCCTACAAAATACAGAGCCGCGATTGAAACACAATTGATACGATGTTAAAGTTCAGATGAATTAACTGCGCTATTCAGTTGAAGAATGTACAATTTTGTAAATAAAATAGGGTTTCTTTTTTGGGGTGTCAAATGTTCTATGACTTTTGTGAATTGATGATTTTCATTGAAGAATCACCTGTAAAAATCTGCTAATTTGGTTAAAATTCTGTTTATCAGCTGTTTTAGGTAAAAACGTTAAGTCAAATATTACGTATTATATAAGCTTGGTATTCTCGCAAAGGTGAGGCACTACTTCACACCGGGACAGTTGCTCAACTTGTACCAAGCACAAGTCCGATCGTGTTTAGAGTACTGTTCTCACCTCTGGGACAGATCAGCGACGTACCAACTTGAAGCTCTGGAATCGATTGAGAGAAGAGCCAGGAAGCTCATAGGCAACGATGAGCTAGTTGATGCAAGGCTCCTCAGCCTGGAGCATCGACGAAAGGTTGCTAGCCTCTCAGTTTTTTTATCGAGTACATTTCAGAGAGTGTGCGGCGGAATTTTTCAACCTGATCCCACCATCTCAATTCTAACATCGGACAACCAGACGCTCTGCGGTGCACCACCGCTATATGGTAGAAATACCTCCCATTAGCACAAAGCGGTTCTCTTAGACCTTCATTATGCGCACCGCCAAAGAGTGGAACGCCTTGCCAGAGTCTGTGTTTCCTGATAGCTACAACCTGTGTATCTTTAAGTCGCGAGTGAATACGTTTCTTCTAGGCAAGCGTGTACCATCGTAGACCGCATCATCGCTTACCATCAGGCGAGATCGTGGTCAAATGCAAGCCTATAATGTATAACAAAAAAAAAGTTTGTATAAGGTTAGTTCTAAAGAAGGCGCAAAGTCTAAAAAACTTTTAATTTAAGTAAAAAGTTCCAGTCACATTAAAGTTTCAGCTTCTGAAAAAAAAATAAGTTTAAATTGTTATATTTTTCCATGAAAAGATGTTAATTTTCATGGTCAGAATCACCCCGTTCAGGCTTAACATACACCCGGCTAGTACATCCTGTATAAGGTTCAGCCGTAAATCAATTAAACATTTAATCTTCCCATAAACTCAAAACTCGCTCCAAATCTTTCTATCAATTTCTCTATTGCATCACACAGTCGGAAACCGCCGCCGTGACTTTATACAATAAGTGGAAGCAGACAGTGTAGGTGGTTATCAAACACGACAACTCTTCAGAAGCTGATGTGTAGAGATTTGTATACGACAGACTAAAATTACTACGTGATGTGTATGACGAATGATGTGTATGATTTTAGTTTAACATCAACAGATTTTTTTACAGATCAAACGATCACTCTTTATAACAGGAACATAGCTCGAAGTAATGACGGTAGTACGTAGAATGTTTTCAAGAGACCACGCACTGGAAAGCGCGGCACAGATAAAGGATGCTGGGCCCGTAGCCAAGTTACATTCGCTTCGAATAGATTCGATTCTACAGCTTTGTTGTCGATATATCACGTGATATTTCCATAGCATGTATCAAATCCCATACATTATCGGACTTATCGACTAGCGTCATCGCTAATCGAATGTAACTTGACTAAGCCCTCTGGTAGCCGTTGGGTACTGGCAGCATCAGATCGATCGCTCAGGAAATCAATAGAGCCAAAAAAAGTTCATCACTAGACTAGTCCTAGTCCTATGGCTAATATGATAATGTTGTCAAAACAGTAAGTGCCTATTTCACCACCTCTAAATAACGCTATCCAACGGATAATAAGTATATAGGGTACGTCTTTTATTTTGACATGAAAACAGATAGAGATAATGTATTTTATCCGCAAATTAAAGTAACTTGGAGGTCGTGAAATTGACACTTAGTCTGCTCGTTCTCAACCTCACCTTGGTTATGAAATGAATTAAAGTTGGTAACATATACAATTGAGCCGCTCTTTCTTAGGGCCCTCAGGGGAGCTGTTAAAAACTTTTGACGGCTTTCTCAGATTCCCACGAAGACTTACTAAACATAAATAAATTACATTTAGTAGGAAAGTATAATTCAGCACAAATAAATCAATTATTGAATTTAAAGACCAGAGATCCTTTGAACGCCGTAAAACTGTCCCATCAAGGCACACCTGAAATCATTTATGACTTGTGGATCATAAATAAATGGTTTGCTCTTGAATACAGTGGGCGGGCACACAGTACATTCGTAAAAAAATGCACAGTAAGTACAAGTCAGTGAAGTGTCGTATACAACCATGAGTTTAAGCGGCCCTCCAGAGCGCCAGGTGGAAACTTTGTAGTTAGTAGTTAACTAATTTAAGAATAAACATTTATCTTTTATGAACCAAACCAGATAATGTTACTAACTGTCTATATATTGATACTTAAGCTGTTGGCATCCCTATTTTAAATAAATAAATAATCTGGACCTATCATTCCTTCTCCAACTACCACACCACCTACCACTAGGCTAAGAAGCAGGAGCGGACACACCACACAATTTTTTTCTCGTCTTCTTACTTTCTACAAATAGGGTGCATAGATACTTACAGTTTTGTTTTGGTTGTTGACAACTGGTCTTTGACTAACCCCGCACATTGAAATGACAATCAAGTAATGGAATTTAACCTTGTGATAAAAGTCTCCACAAATTCCATAGTCAAAGTCAATTATTTTTATTCATTATAATCACAAGGATCACTTTGAAACGTCAATTTTACTGCCTGTTCCTTCGCGACCAAACCAGGAAACAAAGGCAAGAAACAAGGCTGGTTGTTTTTTTAATAGTCCTTTTAGAATACATAACAACACAGAAAATAAATTACGTCTAAATTGTAACATTTTGAACGAGTTGGAGCAATTTCAATGCAAAGCTTCTCTATCATCTAAATAATCCGATACTTTATAGTAGGCTTTTTTATAAAGACTTGGTTTAATTACCTTTTTAAATTTGTTAATAGTCAATGTTTGCACATCGCTTGGGAGTTTGTTATAAAAGCGTAGGTAACCCCTTCCCCTTTAAACGATTTACGTCTACAAGTAGCAACAGCGAGTTTATCTTTATTTCTAGTATTAAAATTATGATTATCGCTATTTTTCTTAAACAAATTAATATTTTTGTGAACATACATCAGATTTTCATAGATGTATTGACAAGGGAATGTCATAATATTTATTTCTTTAAACTTATTGCGTAATGATTCTCTGGGGCCCATATTATAAATTGCACGAACAGCCCTCTTCTGCAGCACCAAAACGGTGTTTATATCTGCAGCACTCCCCCACAGCAGTATACCCTGTGACATAATGCTGTGGAAGTAGCTGAAGTAAACTAGTCTAGCTGTGTCTACGTCTGTAAAAAGACTGATCTTTTTGACTGCGTATGCCGCAGAACTAAGTCTCTTCGACAACCTATCAATGTGAGGGCCCCATTGAAGCTTATTATCTAGGGTTATACCTAAGAATACGGTGGTGTCCACAAGAGCCAACTCCTCGTCTTTGATTTTTATATCTGCTTTAACTTGTGTGACATTAGGTAGTATAAATCGAATACATTTTGTTTTTTTTCATTTAGAAGTAGATTGTTTACATTGAACCGTTTTGCTTTCTGTGGATGCTTCTCCCATTAGCCATAGGACTCTTTTCAGGGCCTGCCTTAAACTGGCGACCGACCTAGCTCCGACAAACTCACAGACAGTTCAGTAACCTTCAAATATCTAAAACAGAGATCCAGTTTCCGCATTGCCGATTCGCCATTACCACCACCCACCAGTACTGCGTAGCAGAATCGAATTCTACGTTACCATAGAGACATAAAAACACGGACGAAGCTATTTCACCAACAATAGACACGCAAGTATCTTTACGATGTTTTTAGTACGGTATGTGTAAATAAGTAAATATTGCTGTGTTCTTACGACACGCGGAAATAGACGTTATTTGTTTGTATAGCTTAGGGGATATGCTAAGGTGAGAGTGATGTTTTCGGATTTCGGAGTTGATAGCTATTATTGGAGATCAATAGGACTCTGTAGTGACATTGATTCCAAGAATGGTAACACTAATTCTACAGATGGTGACTACTTTATAAGTTTTCTATCGATCAATCATTACATGTATATAACATACCCTCAATCCAGGTCAAAATCTTTCTATATTCCAAATTTCATCGAAATAGGTTAAGATTTTTAGTTGTGTAAACGTATTAACAGACAGAGAGAGTTGATTTCGAATTTATAACATTAGTATGGATTTTGCTGGATGAAGTCCTTTTAGAGTACAAAGGTGTGTTCGAGCAAACACGCTATCATAACTAAAACTCATGTACAAATATGTAGAACAAGGTAGTAAGTACCTTCTACTTCACGCTTCTTATACAAAAAGAATAAGTATATTGAAACAAAAAGACATAAACATAATTTAATATACACTGTTTCCTGCGTTTGTTTTCACTGGTGTTGCAGGACGCAGACCTAAAAGAGTCTACAAAACAGTAAAATATAGAATAAAAATAAGTTTATTTCACATCGATGTATATACTACGTACAATGTACATAGATATATATGTACTACGGTAGTATATATGTCTATGTTATTTCACAGCTTTACAAATACATAGTGCATTGCATTGTATCGCAAACGATCAACGGCTAATTATTATAAAAACAATAAGCAATGTAATATCACTCTCTTTTTATACAGATTTTGATCGTGATATTCACGCTATCTAATGTAAATACTTACATTGGGAGATAGATTCTGTGTTTTCTTTTACCATACTTTAACATTTTCATCTTTATTTTGGTCATAAAACTCTAAATTCATTCTCGAAACCTTAAAAAGCTCATTATTACATTGTTATATGGGTGGAAGGAGCAGAATTTTCTCGTCACAGGAGTATAAATGATGCTATATTTATTTTAACTTTTTAGGACTAGAAACACAAAAAAAAAATAGACCTGTCATGGGTACTGACATGACATTTTAGACTTATAATTTTTACTTTTAACTCTTGGTGAAACCGTATGGTTTTACTTGGAATTCATATTGAACTTCTGAAATTGACGTAAGGCTGTACTGGCCGCTAGCTATAAATATGTGATTTTGTATGTGTAATGTTTCTTATGTCTAAATTTAACTTGGCCTACAGCTCTCTTCTTTTATGGGAGAGAGTTGTAACGCTACAGCACTAAGGTTTTGGAACATACCTCCCGTGTTAGTTAAAAACTGTGTTACGGCGAGGTAGCTCTTCATTCCCCATGAAGGGCAAACAGTTATTTTAAACATAATAAGAGCACAGTACAGAATATAAGATATGCTACGTATGTTATATTAATTTATCATATACTTACCAATAGAGAAAGAGAGAATAAAACTACATAACAATGAGCACTTAATTAAAAACTTGGCGACGACCGGTGCAAGACGAGAGGTGGAGGACAATTATCATAGATATACTTAGAAATATAAATCCCTGCGTCTTGCAGTTCGATCACACATCTGCCAGTTAATCATATATCTCACAGTATCAGGAAAATTCTGTTCCGTACTTCATTTTCATGACAAATAAACACACAATAATACTTTTAGAACCGTTAAAAGTTCGTTGGCCAAAGATCTATGGAATTTATTCACCCCACAAGACCCACCACACGAGATCGCATTTCCATTCGCACACGACAACCGCAATGGGGAAATTATATGTGCACTTCAAGTAAATTGAGATTCTGATGGGCTGTGCGCAATAACATATGATTTTATTAGGCAGAGACACTCAAAATTTCATGAAAATGATCAAAAGACTGGTGTGACATTCCTTTTGTGCTTATTTACGGTGGTGAAATGACTTTGATTGCTATTTATTTTTCTCTCGCCCCAAAAGATTTCCTTAGATTTCCTTGCGGTATTTTTTATTGAAATGGTTTAATATGCTTTATTGGGGTTAACGTGATTGAAATTACACCAAATAAATACGGCACAATTCTGTCGTTACAATTTTTATCTTAAGTAATTAAATTATATGTCTCAACAATTCACATAGTTAATTTTATTTATTATTTATTTTAAACCTGTGTTGTCCCACTGCAGGGCAAAGGCCTCCCTCCCTTCTTTCCAGTTAATCTTATGAACATAGTTAATAGCTAATAGTTTATTTCCGAGAGGATTTATTTTTATGTTCACTATAAATTGTATTTATGTTATACGTTTTGCCCAGCAGTGTTATGTTTACAGACTTAATCTAATACAATGGACACACCGTTTTCGATGAAACAATCGATGAAGCGCTGTTCCCAGAACTTGAGCTGCACATTAACTACTTCAATCATCGTAAACCCGTAAATATTTATAACTATGAAGAGAGGATTGTTGGTAAACAAAGCGCCAATTTGTTTTCTCTCCGGTTTAATTGAGTAAAACTGCATTTCATTCTAAACCAATCAGTGGATCAATAGACAGATTGAGTCATAATCTAAGAATCACGTTAGTCAATTACATTCCTGAGTTTACAGACTTAGGAAATTGGAACAGAAGAAAATGACCGATTTGTTGTGGGAATAGAATGCACTGAAATAAGTAAATTTGCTACATACTTGTAAAGGCCGTATAGACGTAAAGTACAAAGGCATAAAGTAGCTCATTATTTGAGCCTGTCGGATAGACGAGTTCTTGATGGTTACCGTTTTAATCGAAGCGACAATAATAAACAATGCAATGCAAAGCCGAGCCAGGACCATTAGAAGGCGAAAACCACACACAAAAAAATTAAAATATATTTTATTATAAAGTTATAAAGGTTATAAAGGGAGAATTATATTTAACGAGGACCTATTTCAAAATTATTAAGAAACTTATAAAATATAACCTAATGCAATATCTAAGTTAAAGTAGAGATAAGTCAATTTTGACCAAAACAATAAACGTACAAACAACGAACTGTTTGACTGAATTTTGTACAAAGTTTCCCAGGACCTTTCACGCACAAACTCGCATAATTTGCAGCAGTTTATCTCGTCCATCGATCACGCAAACACGGTGCACTGTACAGGGGGGTTCCTCCGATCCTATTGGGGGTTACTATTGATTTAAATTCAGCCGCTCTGATTTATCGCCAATGCGCAACGGCAAAATTGATGAATTATGGTAGCAACATGTTTTTTTTTGCAGTGACCCACATATTTTTTGTATAAATTGCAAGGTGATGTTCGAGCCCGCATGGGAATACATTTTGTTAAATAGTTGTACTAAATTAAACAAGGCTTTCGACAAGAACCCAATAATCAACAATTTTCTAAAATACGATTGCTTTCTTTCTTTAATTCAAATAGTGCAATGATCAAAATAAGTCTACTCATCTTAAATATCTACTTTCATTTCGTTTTTTTGGTTCATTTTCTTAACAGTCTCTTGAAAGAAGGACTGCTAATAATTAGATTAAGTTGCTGCCATCATCATAATGTATTAATTTTGCAAATTCTCGATTTGTAAATTGTATTATTGCATGCCCCTTCAGATAAAAATATAGCTCTTTCTAGCCTCAAAGGTTTACTGGAAGAAAACTCTTCTTAGGGTTAAGCTCGCCTTTGTACATAAGCTCGCCTTTGTACATTACCTCTATTTCTGTATTTTTAATTGTATTTTCTTATGTGTAATAAAGAATATAGAATAGAAATATATTGATTTAAATAATATTACTTCTGACACCATTAAAAATGTATTTAAAGCAATAAATGAGAGGTATTCCACGAACAGCACCGATTTGACTAGCACCTATCATAAGAATGTGATTAATTGATTTGACTAGAAACTTGACAACAAAAAATATATTTTTTTACTAATTCACACAACACACATACATACGAATTAAAAAAAAATAGTCAAAACTACGGCCCTAGCAACCGCCTACCGATATAATTGTAAGTAGCTACATTCGAACGTATAATCGGTCAGTTCCTGATATCAGTTATCATAAAAATTCGAGCCTAGCAACAAGCGAAATAAGCGCAAAATTGTCAATAAATTTAAATACTCACGTTATCACTCGAAGTTATCGGATACTGAACCCGAATCTGAAACAAGAACATGGAATATTACTAATCGATTACATGCTGTGTTTAAGTTTTTGGAGATATGTTAGGTTACGTACATCATTGTGCATGTTTGTAGTAAGACAATAATTAAAGAGCCGAAGAATTACATTAGAGACTGAAATGTAAAGTAGGCCTACTTAGTAACACAATCTTTTGTTTGATTAAAAATACATATGACTGATAAAGAGGGGTCTTAAATGGATAGTTAACAGGAAATTGTTAAAATTAAGTCATGTATATGAGGCTGTCTATAAATTGTCAACGGGATTACCTATACGGGACTAAATATATTTTTTACTAGCTGGCCAATCCGCAGCTTCGCACGCGTAGCTTTTCAATAAAAACATTGCCCTCCTTCGCAGTTGGGTAAAAAGTAGCCTATGTCACCCGAGGATAGTATAGCTTCCCAACGGTGAAAGGATTTTTAAATCGGTCCAGTACTTTCGGAACCTATTCAATGCAAACAAACAAACAATCATATCTTTCCTCTATATAGTATTAGTAGGTATAAGTAGCACTGATATGCCAAACATGGTAAGCGACTATCGTAGTCTATACATTTGCTACGGCATCATAAAAACTGAAATAAGATTTTGAGCATTATCTATTGTCCAAGATGTTGTATTTGGATGATGTAGCGGTAAAACCTAAATTTCAGCCAATAAGGCATTATTCTTAACGACGAAACAACCCATAAAGTTGACAGCCTTGGTCGGCTTTCAGGAATATATTAATTCAGCGGCAAATTCGCATACTGTAAAGCAGGTTTATATGAAGGAGTTTGGGCGTTACGAAATTGAGTAGCTAGTTGCGACACTGTCCTGGCGTATTGCGGGCCGATGCGGTATTTCATAGCAGGTATGGACAGGAAATAAGGAAGGCTTTAAGTTTTCTAGGAAAAGGTTAGTCCAGGTTCAGTAATTCTGCTTCTTATCATGTCAATGACTCATTAAATCTAAACGATTAAATTAATTTGGACTAGAAGGTAGCTCTATAGCTACCAACTGATGACCGACTTAATAAACTAGATAAAAGTATAATAAGATAATGATCCGCATAATCCGGAGACTGCTGAAAGGCGCATAATGGAAAGAAATAAAGAATGTCCTTTTTCCAATAGAAGAACATTAGAGATTAATTATAAAACTTGAAATTGATTGCTGGGCAAAAGTAAAATTATTTTAAGCCGTCAAGCATTACGCCATTTTTGCATGGTTTTGGTGCCTGACCGACTTGAATAATACAGTGAACTAAGTGTTATCAGTTTACCCGTGATCATGGCGCATGCAACTGTGCCGAAATATCGAGACACTAAAAAGTCACAAATCATGGTAAATACACAGTTTTTAGACAAGAAAACTGAATACATATCACACTGGAAGAAATTATAATCTCTGCTAAAAATGTTTGGTGCTGAAATCAATGCTCCGCGATGATATAGGGTAAACGACCGATAAGCTATCGCCAAGGAAGAATTTCACACAGACACATCACATTGTGACGGGTCCCATGTCAGATTGGATAATCTATCTACCCAAATATGACTGACCTCTGCTATCAACTGCTAATTCACACTGCGTCAAGTCATGGAAGACCAGCGCTATAGTGGTATAAATATTGTTACGCCGAGGCTGTTAAACAATGAGTAATAATCGAAGTTTCTCGAGCGCTTTTGTCTTGCTGTGTTATTGTTGTTATTTTTTGTGGTTTCGCAGAATGTGGAGTGGCCATTGTGTCGAGGGACCGACCCTTTCCTGGAGAATCGACATCGTTCTCGAACAATCGAAATGTGTGCGATATAAATAGGCCGGAGAGATGGCCGGACAGTCAGTCTCAGTCAGTCTGAGTGAGTTAGTCTCAGCGAGGCCCTGGAAGACTGACGTGGGAAGGGTCTCGCGTGAACAGTAGTTGCTCCCGAGCCAGTCTGGATTAAGCTATACGTGCGATCATTTCGGTGACTTTAAGTGGTGTAACAGTGATGTGAATTAGTGTGTTGTGATACGTGTGACCAAGTTCGTGTATTCATCGTCATCGTGTTGAATAAAAGTGTTTTTGGTTGGACTGATTCCCATTATTTTATCCCTTTTTTTTTCGAAATCAAGATTTAAAAAAACAATTTTCTTAACAAGAAAATAACTGACAAAGAAATTATAAAACAAGCAAGTGCAAATTAGGGTCTCAATTTGGCTACAAATGTAACTTAATTTATGGTAATAAGTACATCGATTTTATTCCCGAGTGGGTTTCCGTCGGAGTTTGGTATTTTTTTACGCTGCATGTAACACGATATTATTTTAATTTTAAGTATTATTAAAGACCAATTTACATGAAACATCCTGGCGTGGCTTCCAGACATGCAAACAATCTCGTAATATACATATGAAATGTTAGAGGCTGGCAGCTGGTCCGTAATAGCTGTACGAATCTAGTTAAACAACGTATTGTTATTTTAAAAGTAAGATGATAAAATAATATTATGTATGCCTAATAACGAAACGTCTCAATTATTGTTAATCGAAATGTTTAACCAAACCATATAATTACTTAATAGCAAAACATTTTGAGAGACTACGACTTTAGTCTCAAAAAAGTTTTGTTTTTTAATATTGAGTCCCTGGGATAATTTTTAGTGAAGGGTTCTACATTCGCAAATATCATTTGCAATGGGTATGTGATGCGATCTGAAAAAAATGATTTGTTTTATTTTATTAGCCTCCGATGCAAAATGAGAGTTGTTGTACTTATAACAACACACCACAGACATACAGACAGACATAAGCTTTAAACTTTTAAAGCTTATGTCTGTCTGTATGTCTGTGGTTTAGTTCCCATACCGATGGACCGATTCGGACGCGATTTTTTTTATATGAAAGCTAGTTTAACTGGGTTGTTTCTCAGCTATGTACGAGTATCATGAAGATCAGGTCGATCTGAAGATTATCAGAGCACTTTCCCTTTTTTATGAAGTGATCTCAGTTGTAAAATGGAAATTTAATCCGGATTTTTTATGGGCCAGGGCCTTGCAAACTATGGCCCACCTGCTCTCATATCCTCTCTGCCCAACCACCTGCACACGAGAAGACTTGTACCAGGCAACAGAAAGGGGTGTGGAAGTTGCTGTCTATTGGGCTATAAAATTGAAGACACAAATGAAGAAAAAGAAAATAGGCCAGGGATGTTTTTACAGAAAAGCCACGAAGAGTAATATGTACTGAGATAAGAGTTGGTTTTGCAAACTGT
Source organism: Philereme transversata (assembly GCA_963924445.1). Lineage (NCBI taxonomy): Eukaryota > Metazoa > Arthropoda > Insecta > Lepidoptera > Geometridae > Philereme > Philereme transversata. The sequence continues at coordinate 24,718,398 of OZ004337.1, read as the reverse complement.
ACCGGTTGGATTTCCCGCAACTCCTTGCTATTGAAGAGGCAAGTCTGACCAAAGTATTTTGAAAGGGCAAAGTAATAAGCTTATGGATCACGTGTTAAGAGAAAGAAGGTCCTTCAAGAGCAGTTCAATTTAAAAACATATAGTAAATGTTAATTATTTCTTTAATCATGAAATAGAAAACAAAAATATGTATAATAATTATTTGCAACAAAATCGAACAATAAATTATTTTATTTTATTTATTAGGTCTACCAACGATTGTAACAATATTACGAGTACATGCTTAACTAAAGATTCATATAAGTAGGTACTAATTGTACAACCAATTATAGGTAAACACCGCATGCATTTTTGTTTAGTCCTCGGTTATTACACAATTTCATTTTATTTTTATAATACGTTTTTAAATAATGCTGAACATTTCACACAGCGCTATCTAGCCCCAAACTAAGCAAAGCCTGTACTACGGGAACCAGATAACTGATAAAATACCTACATACATATTTTTTGTAAATACATACTTATATTAAAAAGAAAAATTACCCAACCATTGAACAAATATCTGCAGACATTACCAAACATTTGTCCCGCAGCGGGAATCAAACCCGCAACATCATGCGTCCCCGCCGGCTATTCGCCCTCTAAGCCACAGAGGTAGAACTCGGAATTGATATGAAACGAGTACATTTAGCGTAGTTTTAAATTCAAAACGCGATATCACTATCTCAAATTGTAAAGTGCATCGACCTGATATTAGGGTGCGCCCAGACGAAGCGATCACTCATCTTTACGCGTCAAAATCAACAGTACGTGGTATAAGAAAATGGCGCAGACAAATTTATCGCTACATAGATAAAGTTCATTAGGATTATATGACTGGTTTGAGGATTTGCATGATGTTTAAGATTGGTTAATAGTTTTGGGTTAGCTATTGCTATGCAGATTGTGATACTTGATTCGCTTTCTTATCTTAAAATGTTTTGGGTTTCCATATCAATATGAATTATCCTAATAGTTAGTACACCATATATTTTGAATGCGCGATTAACTACAGCTAAGAGACTTAAAGAGAAAAACCGCTGGTCGAACTTGGATGGGACTGGCACAGGACCGTGGAGAATGGCACAGGCAAAGAGAGGCCTATTCCCAGCAGTGGGTGAAGTCAGGCTGCGGATGATGATGATGATGATCATGATGGCGAGAGAACAGAAATAAATAGCGAGATATTATGATATGTGAACATCAGCGACCAAAAATAATGATACAGCATGACGATCACGAGATTCACGACCTTACGAGAGTTACGATTGAGAAGAGACTTGGAATACGCAAATCTACACACATGAACATGACACAGACTTGATGAGCTTTTAGGCAGCGGTTTAACCTTTAACGAAAACCTTAGACGATGACTTTAGACGACAAAAAATGTTACCTGGTTTATAATTTCTCATTTTAAGTGATTCAGTGTTTTATAAATGAGAAATAAAGCTTATTTAAACCGATTATTTAAACTGAATGAATGCTATAGGATAGAAGTTTTCTTTTAATTGATGATAGTCAAGCGCTTGACCACTACCTCACCTGATGGTAAGAAATGGTGTGATCGAAGATAAAGCAGTAATTATAAATTAATATTATTTATTGTACATCATAATACTTTATAGAAAGAGAAAGATGATTCTTCTTATAGTACACGACAAACGTACGTCACGTAGACAAACCAAGGTCACAGTCATAGCCCGGAGGATTAGCAAGCTGAAGTGGCAGTGGGCGGGGCACAAAGCTCGAAGAAATGACGGCCGTTGGGGCATAAGGTTATAGAGTGGAGCTTTTAAGTCGCGTGGCCTACATACAACTCTTACGAGGCAATACTTTGTAAAAGGCGATGGTTACCACTTAACATCAGGCAGGACATATGATTGTTCCATATCCAGGTCGTATATTAAAAAAGAAAAAACAATGAAAAAATCAAAAAGCATTGTTTACCTTACCTAAAGTAAACATAAAACAAGTTACCCAACTTATAATAGGCTCGCAAACTAAACCTTTAACAATTTGGCTTCACATAAACAATCTGTAATTTAGCGTCGTAAGGCCACAGAATATACAACAGTACAGTACAGTCAAAGACATAAGTAAACATTTTTTTAATAATCGTCGTTACCTATAAGCATAATTTTTGTCATACCATTTTCAATATCTTGAAAATGACCGAGCCTACAGAGGATGCCTAAGTATTTTTTCCTTAACAAAAGGTTTTTTCTAATAAAAGCACGGCTTACAATTCAGAGCGTCCGGAACTAAAATCGATGCCATCACGTGTATTTGGTTTCAGCTCACGTTTAAATTCTAATTAAATTTTTACTATATAAATTTATTTCAGTACCAAATACAAAATGCAACCCAAAGTTATCACGGCATGCAATGATAAGACGTCAAATCAGACCTACCATTCCTATTTCTGCCGCCAAGCAGCATTACTGTGTTTCTGTTTGAATGGTATGGTTGCCGGTGAAATTACAGGCACATGAGGCTTTACGCCTGTATGCATTATGTTGGTGGACTTACGACAGTATATCGCAGGTCACGTTTATAACCTCCGTGTCCTAACGAGGCAATCCTTTGTTATAGGTGATGGTTGACACTTAACATCAGGTGGGCCATAAGCATGTACCATCCCCATGTAGTAAAAATCCTATTTTTTTAATTGATGATAGTCAAGCGCTTGACCACTAGGTACCTCACCTGATGGTAAGTGATGGTGAGATGAATAAGTCAGAGTGAAAGAACATATTCACTCTGACTCATTAGATTTCCTTTAGTGTAATCATGCTGTAAATAATAGTTAAGTCAGCGAGTGTACCGGCAATTCGTAGTGCATCGGGGGCTCGGGGCGCATCGTAGACGCCAAGTTTGGCGCAATGCAGACATGCGGTGTCGCGCCGGATTTTTGTGCTTCGTTTGTCAAATTGTTATCGTGAGGGAGTTATGAGGGGTACTTACTACTTTAAGGGGTTTGTTTGAGGAACTTAGCTACTCGTATGAGGCTACTCTTGCATACTTAAAAGCAGAGCAATTCACTTTTTAATCGACTTTAAAAGGAGGTTCTCAATTCGGTTGTATTATTTTTAATATTTTTTTATGTTTGTTACCTAAGAACTCCATCGTTTATCAACCGATTTGGAAACTTATTTTTTTATTTGAAATGATATACTTTCAGACAGGTCCCATAGAAGTTTCATTTAATTAAATCTGTTTTACAGATGGGTTTTTCTGTTATATTTTCGTTAAAAAGTTACTTGTTACCCGTAAAAGCATTTACTTTAGTCTGTATGTAGTCTGTCGCAAATCTCAATGCCATTGCCATGTAGGCCAACTCTTAGCTGCACGTAAACTGTGAGGTAATGTAATCGTTTTAGGCAGTGGTACCCGCTCATATGAATGTCAATGGTAATTTAATAAAAAAAAATATTGCAAAAGGAAAAAAAGGACCACTTTTAGGATCACTTTGTTGTCCGTCTGTCCGTCTGTCAAGAACATATTTTCAGGAACGCGTGGAAATTAATATCAAATACCTAGGTCTACACTACAGTCTTTTGTAGCAGTAAAAAAAGCAAGCTTCTAAGTCAACTCAATCAAACGGCTATTTATGCCACATAATATTTTGACACCCGCAATTCAATCAAAACCTTTACTTCTAGGTGACCTAGAATAATGGAATTTGGCATGAAGCAAGGTCGCACAGCTCAAAAATCTGAAAATTGTTAATTTGTAGTGGTATCACATACAAAAAAATCTATTCACTGAACCTCGGTGCGCGAGTCAGACACGTCCGATTTTACTAGTTGTTATATCTTACGAGCTCCAAATTTTTTAACCATAATTTAACCAAAAATTAACAAGTCTAAGAACTTTTTACGACAAAAATAACCTTCAATACAAAACTTTAGTTAATTAAAATCGCCGGTCGAAGAAATTCAAAGAAAAGTTTAGAGCAGAGGGTGCCAGATTGCATGCGATTCGTAATAACACGTATATTGCCCAAATACAAGCGAATGGCGTGATGAAAACGTGAACGTACACTTAAGCTTGTTAACTCCATTTTCATATACAAAATTACAAAATATTTGCAGAATCTAATCGTTTAACACATTTTGTTGCACTCTCTCCAAACGTATCTGCATACTTTTTATAATGTTTACGGAAACAGCGATCGAAAGAGGCTAGAGCTACTCGCAACAGAGGTTTTCCTAGGGTGGGAGCTGGACATTTCACTTAGCGCTATCTAGCCCCAAACCAAGCAGAGCTTGTACTGTGGGAACCAGATAACTGTTAGAATACCTAATTATATACTTTTTTGTAGATATATACATACTTATAATATATAGAAAAACATCCAGACACAGCTGCTTGGCAGCAGAAATAACGGTGGCGCTAGTACTTCCCAGGGCACCTTTCACAAAGAGTTCTACTATTAATACCATGTGCGTGAAGTACCGTATTGGCGGGTTACTTTAGGTCCTTCACTTTTAAGCTAGTGACATCTTAGCAGTCTTTACGCAACTTATGTTTAATACATTGACTGAGCTGGTGCTTCGCCTGGACTGTGAAATCCAACTATTCTTTATTTCTGTATTACCTAGTAGCGTAGAAAATGTTATACAGAGGGCGATTAAGGTGAGTGCGGTGAACTCTATTTCCCAAGAAAACTAGACAAAAACCGTTTTGGCAGCGTGCGAGAAAATTGCCGCCACAAATGAATGCGTACAAAAAACACGATAGAATAGGTACCTATAAATATAAAATACTGGACTAAAGTAGTTCGTTAAAAAACAAATGACTTTTAGTATTGTGCTAATCTATTTTAAACAAGGAAGTGTATTTTTCAAACTTTCGCGATCTCTATGCATAATAAATAACTTATTTAAACGGATATTTATCGCGTATTTACCTTTTTTATTATTTATTATCAGCCATTCATGTCCCACTACCGGGCAAAGGCCTCCCTCATTACTTCCAGACTTCGCGGTCCTGTGCTGTTAGTAGCCAATCCGTTAGGAATTTATCCAGCTCTTCCCGCTATCTACCTTTTTTAAATAAATAATATTTTTTTATTAAAAAAGCATATATGTATCTACATAAACGATAAACACCCGTTTAAATCAGTAATTAACAAAGTGTTGTCGTCTCGTAACAACGACACGGATGCTACAAGGACTCCAACGTGTAATTTTATTTCTAGCATAAGTTTTTAAGTAAAATAATTGAAATAAAAATAAAAATAATATTTACTCCATATTAAACCTATTTCAGCAACTGCAACTTACCCAAGTTCACAGGTTCATTCTAGGCAAACGTAATCTATCTATCAATCTAAAGGTTGTCTGGAAGATATCGCTTTTAGCGATAAGACTGTCCATTGTACGTTCCTTTATTTTTGTGTTTCTCTTTGTCTATTTAATTTTGTTTGGTGTGCAATAAAGAGTATATATATCTAGACGACCTCCATGGCGCAGTGGGCGAATAGCCGGCTGAGACGTAGGAGGTAGCGGGTTCGATTCCCGCCGAGGAACAAATGTTTGCATGATCTACAGATATTTGTTTCTGGTCTGGATATATTTCTATATATTATAAGTATGTATTTACAAAAAAAATATATAAGTATAACATCCATTATCTGTTTCCCATAGCACAAACTCTACTTAGTTTGGGGCTAGATAGCGCTGTGTGAAATGACCAGCAATATTTATGTATTTGTCTATCTATCTATCTAATCAATCTTCTACACCATGTCACTTACCATTGTGTGAAAGGTCAAAGACGTGACTATTCCAAAAAAAACAGTAAGCTGCGACTAACCACAAGCCGTCTTCAGATAATAATTATAACCATTTTTTAGAAATAGTTTATGAATAAAATTTTTTGTAAAACCAAAGGTTTTAGTGAACGGAGCTGCGGGCAAATACTAGTAGACAATGTAGTTGTTAAAATTGAATTACCTTACCCTTGGCTATGCTAATTTATAAGTCAGACCTGGTCCCACAAGATATCAAGTTATCAACCCATTCACCAACCAAAAAAGGTTGTCTACCCCTGTCTAGCTAGACGGTTTAATTAATGCTAAAATAAAATAAAAAACAATGTTATCAACCCCTAGCTGACTACACCCTTTGTTTTTAACTTTAGTATTGATCTAATATGATACTTTGAATCTTTTTTTTAATTTACTGGACGGTGTAGGCCAGACAGAAGAGGGGAGGACGACCTTTAGGGCCGGTTTCCATCAAAGCACAGAATAGAGATGTGTCATCATCATCATCAAAGGATGTCCACTGCTGAACATAGGTCTCCCACATAGTTTTCCAGAGCGACCGATCTTGTGCAGGCCGCACCCAACGGCTCCTACACCCCATTCCAACGTATTGTTATTTATTCTAAAAGGATCATTAAAAAAAACAACCAGCCTTGTTTCTTGCCTTTCTTTCCTGGCTTGGTCGCGAAGAAACAGGTAGTAAAGTTGACGTTTCCTTTGTGCTATGTCGGTGTCTATGTTCGTCTACAAATCTCTTCATTACTGATGGTGAATATTTCAAGGGCAATGAGTATTTATTAGTGGTCTTATAAAGTACAAAACCAAGCTAGATAAATTTAATTGAATTATTGAACTGGATCCCAGAAGCCACCAGAATCATACTAATAAACAATCTGGCAGATAAGACTATAGATTACCAAGAAAGGTAATGTTTATGGGGGGTACGAACCAGTAGTCACTCTAACAGGCCCTTCGTCCATATTTTTGATCCTTTTGGCTTAAAGACGAAATAATTTCAAACATGAAACAATACAGGGCACTTCGGTAATATGTGTATGTGAACCCGAAAAGGTAATCCATACTTCTATTATAAATTCGAAAGTAACTCTGTCTCTCTCAACGTCTGTTTGTTACGTTTTCACGACTAAACGGCAGAGCCGATTTCAATGAAATTGGTATACAGATAAACTTGAGAGCAAAAAAATCGCACATTCATGATTTTTGACATAACTAAAAAAAAACAAAAAATATTATGTTTCTGTAATGCAGATTCATAGTCTATTTTAATACCTATCCAGTGGTATCTGATTTGTCTTTCAATCATTACATAAAAATGCTTTTGTGGATCAATAACAAAAATGCATGTTTAGTAAAAAATTCTTTATTCAAGTATTGGTGTCAAAGTTATGAAATTAAAAGATAAAATTAATTTAAAGTTTGTTATTAATACCGAGTGTTCCCTCCCCTAGCCTGAATCACTGACTCCATCCGTGTTTTCATTGATGTTACTAGACTTTTGATAAAGTCTTGAGGAATAGCCTCCCATTCCTCTGCGATCGCCTGTTGCAGCTCCTGTAGAGTCGATGGAGGAGCATCTCGGCCTCGAACTCTTCTTTTCAGCTCGTCCCATAGATGTTCGATGGGATTGAGGTCTGGGCTTCGAGCTGGCCACTCCATAACGGTCACATCCACCTCTTGAAGGTACTCGATCACTATGCCAGCAGTATGCGGTCTTGCATTATCTTGCATAAACAGAAAGTTTTCGCCGATAAACCCAGCAAAAGGTACGACGTGGCTCTCGAGTACTTCCTCAATGTATCGTATGGAAGTCAATCCTCTTGATTGGCGACCAGTATTCGGTCCGGTGATGAAGGCAAGCTCGGTTTTTGCTTCCATAGACATGCCTCCCCAAAACATGATTGATCCACCGCCATAGGCGACACGTTCTGTTATGCAGCATTGGGCAAATCGCTCTCCCGATCTTCTATACACCTTCCCCCGTCCGTCGTTGCCATGCAAGCACATCCTGCACTCATCAGAGAACAGGACTGCACTCCACTGCTCTGTAAAAATGTGCGGATGTGCGATTTTATTGCTCTCAAGTGTAGATTATGTTTATGACCAGGGTTCGGACATAGGTAACTTTTTACCCGACTGCGCAGAAGAAGGGTGATGTTTTTATTGACAAACCACGCGTGCGAAGCCGCTGGCGGGTAAGCTAGTTCTATACAAATTAACAACATTTCCTAAAAAAGTTTGAATTTCAAGAAAACTTTTCTAAACTAGCCCGCTTTCAAATCCGATTTTTGATGGACTTTGCGCCATTTTTATAAGATTTGGAGAATGAACAAACATATGACCCACCAGATGTTAATTGGTAACCATCGCCTATAAAAAAGTATTGCCTCCTAGGTCTGTCTCAGATCTCTCGCACAGATGTCTCGCATCTCAGAAACGTGCCCTACGATGCACTGCCTTGTGTCCATCAACTTGAGGCATACAGATTGCCTCAAATGCCTGTTATTTCACCGACAGCCATAACCTTCAAACCGAAACACAGCAACGCTGCTTGGCTGCAGAAATAGGTATGGTGTTAGTTCTTCCCCGGGCGAGCCCTTTGCCTTTATAAAGAGTTATATTAAAATCGATCAGAAATGAGACGCCTACGAGATTAGCAAGCTGAAGTAACAGTGGGTAGGGCACATAGCTCAAAGCACGGCCGTTGGGGCAAAAAGGTTCTCGAGTAGAGACCACGCACTGGAAAGCGCAGCGTAGAACGACCCCCCAGTTAATGATAAGACTCAAATAGAATTAAGTCTACAAGGTGATTTACTAAACTTTAATGTTTGTTTTTATTTTATACCCATAGTTTTTAATTTTAAACAATTTATATTACAGAAGAGCCAACTCTCCTAATACAGGTATTTTACACTTAAAAGGAAGATTCCACTACTAGTAATTAAGCTATTGTAAACACAAGATAATAAAATAATAATACAGCAATATTCACACACAAACACATACGAAAACAGCAAAACTGATTTAAAATTCGATAATGAAATTGATAGGAAAGACATTTCACTTTTTGATAAAATCAAACGCGCAATCTATTATCATATTAGGTCAATATTTACGATCAAAATATTCTATGACGTAAGTCGCAATATTTTGTATTTGTTTTTGTCAGATATTACTGAAACATGACCTAAAACATTGATAAAACATAAATGACGTTATACATACAAGGAGAAAAGAGGGTACACAGCAATAGAAATATTAGAAGAAAAGCTCAATATTATTTTTTCGGACCACTATAAATAAACATCTAACCCCAAACAAAGCAAAGCTTGTACTATGAGAACCAGATAACCGATAGAATATTTACGTAAGTTTTTTTTTTGGTAAATGTATATTGTAAATATCTGTAGATTTGTTCCGCGGTGGGAATCGAACCCGCAACCTTCTGCGTCTCAGCGGGCTATTCGCTCACTGCACCGCGGATGTCGTTACTATAATCTCGGGAGTCTTCAAATCCGAATGAACAGGAACCAGGAACAGTCAAGCGTGGCTTAAAATAAAAATAACAATACGATGACCAACACTCACTATTAGGAGAAGTAAGGTACTCCCTTTTTAAGGTAGATTAAAACCATCTCTATCATATTTTGCTTACTCTCTTTACGAATATCAAAGTGCTAGGCTATTCAATTAGTAGGTATACTAAGATTATTAAGTATTCATTTAAACCTAAGTTGCTGTAATACCCTTATCCACGAGTCAATTACACCCGAACTTAGCCCCAAAACTGCGTAATTTATACACCCAGCCTAATTGTAATCAATTACGATTCAATTTGCGTGTCACAAGTGTGCACACAGCTTTGAATTACAGTTTTCTGAGAAAAGCTGGGTAAGTCCATCTACAATAACTCGGGACCGACACCATATAGTTACTAAAGCTCACGTCGATCGATGTGTGCGTGATAAACACTGCTGTCACACCGATTGGCACATGTGTTGTATTGTATGTGTGAACTGTGAAGTTACGTATTTACAAGCTAATCGGCGCACTCATAGTGTTCCATTTTCTAGTTAGTTGTACTCCGTCCAAAGTTTTCATAAGTCGATGAAACAACAAGGTAAGAGAGCAATTACTTAAGCACACAATCTAAAATAACCGTCTCGTCTGTTATCATGATGGGTATCAGTAAATGACGGAGTATCACGGAGATACCCACTTAGCTATCCACAAATAATCAATAGACCGGTAATTTCAATAAAGCGCTTCCGTGCTCCGTAGGGCACGGGAGAACTGCCACTAGCCTCAATTTAAACGTTAGGTTAAGCTTAAAAACCATTCTTTAAAAAAAAAACCCATAAAACAAGAAAAATCTTTTTCCACCGGTACATGTAATAAAAACGAGATTTTTTTTTGGTCATGTAGGTAACACGATAAGAAATAGGCTTGCACATTATATAAGTATTATATTCAGTTATCTGGTTCCCATAGTACAAGCTTTACTTAGTTTGGGGGTAAGATAGCGCTGTGTGAAAAATCATGATTTAAAGTAAGTTTAATTTTTAATATACGAGTATATTAAACATTACGCTTGAGTATAAAGAACACAAAACAAAGGGTTTTTTTTAATCAATATAACCAATACGCCAAGGATCAAAATAAAAAAAATTGGGGAAGGATTTTGCCTAGGAGTGGAAAACGTACGCTAAGATAAAAAGGAGTTTTTTGTGTAACTTTATTTTTTCTTTCTACTCGTCTCTTACCTTTAATTTGTTTTTTTGGAACTAGTATTATTGAGTTATGCTGCGATTCTAACTATTTTATTGCAAACGCAATGTTTTTAAAGTTTCACTCACCTAACACTTTTGTATCTAACAGTACTGAATTTAATTATATTTGAACGTGGAAATATAAAAAAAATTCACTGTTGCGATTCAGACCAAATGGACCGTAGCCCGTAGGTCATGAATGAATGAATGATAAATTGTTTATTGCATAAAATAAAAATAATCTGACAAAATAATGTTCATGTGTAAAAATATTCATAGGCAAACTTAATGCTACATAGCATTCTCTTTCAGTTAACCTTTGTGTATCGGGGACAAACAGTTATATTTGTATGAGTGTATATTTGTTAGAGGGAGAGGTTTAATTCCATGCGATGAGATGCCATGGTCCGAATCGCAGCATAACTCGTATTATTTTCTTTCTTGTAGCTGTTTTGATTGTGCTGTGGCGCAGAGGTCAATGATATGCACCAGAGCCTGAGAACTGAGACTGCGTAATCGAGACCAGAATTTGTAACTGCGTCATTTTGACGTGCAGTATTAACAATGTCAAGTTCAAGTTCGAAGATTTCCGTTTATTGATGCGAATGGTATGTAAACTTGGGTGTGGTTGTTTGTTTTGACGTCTGTTATTGGGAATTTAGGTAGTAATCCAATGGTGGTTATGGTAGTTTTTTATTTTATGCGTATTCTTTGTGCGATAGCCATTTATTGAGAATATCTCCAAAAGTCATGTCTAGCAAGCGAGAGACGCCTTCTAGGTATCTTAATATATATACTTAAGTTAATTCTCGTAACTTCAGTCATCGGTGGCATTACGATATAAAGATATATCATTCCATCTGCTCATGATAGTTCTTAGCATTTTATGTTTTCATTTTCACATTATGTTTTATGTATTTCATCAATCTCCTCCTAGGATTTTTTTTTAATTTTGAAGTCGAGCAATCAGTGGCCCAAGCTGACGGGTCAAGCTCTGATTCAGCTTGAAGCCATCGATGGCTACCTCGTCGAAGCCTCTGTCTCGTCCATGGTCTACCTTGAGACAGAGGCACGAACAAACAATAAAACATTTGTAGTAAGAAGTCCTTCCAGTACGGCTGATGCATTTGTCTTCATCGCCATCATCAGCCTTCATTCCTTCATCAGCATTCACTTAAGTCTCATCTTAATTCCATTCAATTCAAAGTCTGATTGAAACCTGTTCAGACTTCCAACTAACAATGTCAAGTTCAAGTTCCCAGCCTCGAATTTACGTAAAACAATGTTTTGTTAAACTTGTCTGTTTGTTACGTTGTAATGGGAAACGACAATCCCGCAAACCAAAGGGGGTTGTTTGGGGGGTGTGATTAAATCTAAATCCTGAAATCGGATAATACGAGAAAGCCGAGATAGAATTCACGGCCAGGATTTTCTCCTGGGAATTTCGCCTTCGATTTTTACTTTTATCAAGGTTCACAATGTTCATTGTGCGTGCCTGTTTGGTCTAAGTACGGTCCTAGACAAAGTAATTTTTTCAGGCCTAGGGCTAGCTTTTTAGAAGATGTGATTGATTCTGAATTCCAATAAAGTAAGAGAAAAAACATTTATGTTTTTGGAAATCTCCCTATCGAACAAAAATCTATGATTGGATCATATCACTGTTGTGGCGGACAATCCACCGGTACTGCGCTGATTGGAAGGGGATTCACAAAATGAAACACCTCCGGACTGATCTCAGATTGCCTCAATTTATTAAAAAATAATACCATTGCACCAAAGTGCAAAACGCTTCGATAGCGCGATTTAGGATTATGCAGTTTTAGCAGCGCCATCTAGTTCTGTTTTTGAACTACTTACTATAATTCGCTATTACACATTGAATTTGATCTTCTGAACAACTGTAATGTAACAATGATTATTTATTAACATTTGTAACCCATTTTACGAGAAAAGATAGACACAATGAGAGTATGCATATAAACCCTTACAAATAGACCCACAAAATTACATCCGCAACCTATTAAAAACAAGTATAAATAAAACACCCCCGACACAAAAAAAAAAAAACTCGTAATTAATTCCCTTCACCAAAAAGAAAAAGTGGTGATAATCCTCGGATCGGCTGAACTAGTCTTCTACACACCTAACTAAGAACCACCCCCGTTAAACTAACTTTCAAATAAAATATTCGCGTACGAATCGTTCCATCCGTTTAGTAGCTACGGTGCCACAGTCAAACAAACAGACACAACTAATAACACCTCTCGCTTTTGACGGAGGTTAAAAAACAACAAAAAGCCTATCAGTAACATACCAATATAGACTATATTCCTTTTGATTCCCTGTGGGTATCAGGACTATTTGCGTAAGTTTCTTCTAGGCAAGCGTGTTCCATCGTAGACTGCATCATTGCTTAGATACCATCAAGCGAGATCATGGTCAAACGCGAGCCATAACGTATAGAAAAAAAACCCAGCTCGAACAGTTTACAAGACTATTAGTGATATTAGTACAACAATATAAAAAAAACTATATATTTACAGTTTACGAATACCTTATGTGAAATACAAAACCACAAAAACATCGAGCGCAAACGTGTTAATTGCAAATTAAAATTTTAAACATTCAAATGTCTGCCTTTAGACATTTTAATGAACAAGGTATTTCTGTCAAAGTGGGCCGTTTGGTCGTACAAAATTACCTACACGCAAGTTTGGTATTAGTGGGTTTCACCCGTGGTTCCGCCTGTGCAAAATTACATTACCATATTAGTAGAAAACCCTTATTTCTACCCGTGATTTACAACTTATAGCTGCCTTGTCTCAATAAATGGAAGATTGTTCTACGATACGCATTTAGTCAAAAGTTTCTAGACGAAACCCGAGGGATAAGCACTGGATCTTATCTTGAATAAATCATGCCATTGTGTCCAGACGACCTATTTTATCATTTGACGCTTAGACGCTAAGTTCGTATGAAATAGTTGGTAGCCCTGATGTAAGTCTATAGGACACCCGAAGGCTTCTCAGCGGCTGTTTTAACTGAAATTGACACTTCAGCGTGTCTTCCAAAGCTCGAAAGAGCAGTTAAGTTCCACCTATCGAACATTGATTATCCTTGTTATAACTGCGTCGATCTATACTGGTTTATGTAACATGCAGCGTCCCTAGTCACTACTATTGAACGTTTTTTTGGCTACTATTGCTGATGGTTCCTTTACCTGGTTTTTGTAACTAGTGAATAAGGTATGCTGACCCTAAAAAACTGTTTAGAAAGAAAGAAGAAAATGTTCAACATAACAAAGAAATACAGAAAAACAATGCAGTACTTAGTAACCTTTAAATCTTCTAATATATAAGAATCAAAGTCCTGACTGACATATAGACAACGCAAAGCCACTGGTCCCAGAGACTTGAAATTTGGAGGGTATGTTCTTTAAAGTGTGTATGCGCTTGCTAAGAACGGAATTTTCGAAAGTGATCCTCTAAGGTCAAAAGGGGTATTTACGTTTGTATGAAAACCCGTAGTTCTTGGTTTGTAAACTTGACTTGGCCAAAATATTCTTTAATGTAGATATGAGATATAATAGTTTTGTTGTTTTCCAAATATCACCCCCTGGGTAGATGAAAAAGGGTTACACTCTTGCAACATCGTAGTCTCTCCGAGCATCTATTCCTCATTGCAAGAGATCATGTTCTCTCGTCATAAATCTTGCTCTTGTACGAGGCATGCCTTTTAAGTTCTGTCGTTTCCATATTTTCCGGCAATTTTGAATTTGGAACTGTTCTATATTCGAATGTGTTTACATTTTGAATCTCAAAACAGTTGAAAGTATTAGGATTAATGCTATAGTTTAGTCACAGTTTCGATTTGAATCTGTCAGGTCACGTACGAAAATGAATCTTTCTAAGGAAAATGTTCGTGCAATAATTTTCTACAACTTTAGAAGAGGCCTGACACGGCTTCAGTGTTTAGAAGAGCTAACATCTGTGTTCAGTGATGTAGCCCCATGTCTGCGGACTGTCGAACGCTGGTATTTAGAATTCCAGCGTGGACATACTAGTGTTAGTGACAGATTTCGCGAAGGACGCCCAAAATCCGCCTTCACTGAAGATAACATCATTGCTGTGAGACAACTAATTCTCGAAGATCGTCATGTGACGTATCGAGAGATAGAGGCTCTATTAGGCATCTCAGGGACAACCATTCAGAAGATCTTGCATGAAGCGCTTGGTGTGAGAAAGCTAGTTTGCCGTTGGATACCGCATCTGCTTTCCGACGATCACAAGGCGGCCCGCGTCAGATGGTGTAAGAAAACTCTGCAAAGGTTCAACCGAGGGGAGTCAAATCACGTCTACGACATCATAAGTGGTGACGAATCTTGGATCTATGCCTACGATCCTGATTCCAAACAACAAACTACAATCTGGGTCTTTCAAGACGAGCCAAAGCCGACTAAAGTTGTTCGTTCTCGAAGCACTTCAAAGAAGATGGTGGCCACGTTCGTTGGAAAAACCGGCCATGTTGCGACTATTGCACTTGAAGATCGTAGAACGGTTAACGCAGAGTGGTATACTACAGTTTGTTTACCACAAGTCATCGCCGAACTTCGAAAATCTAACTCAAAGCGACGCATCATCCTGCACCACGACAACGCAAGCTCACACAGCGCTCGTCAAACGATTGAGTATTTGAAGCAGGAAAAAGTAGAAATTCTTGACCATCCTCCATACAGTCCTGACCTAAGCCCTAACGATTTCTTTACATTTCCTAAAATTAAGAAAAGTCTTCGTGGTCAAAGGTTCCAGTCCGGTGAAGAAGCAGTCGACGCTTTCAAGTCAGCCATTTTGAACACCCCCACTTTAGAGTGGAATAAATGTTATAATAACTGGTTTGAGCGAATGGAAAAGTGTATTAAGCTACGCGGTGAATACTTTGAAAAACAATAAAAAGTACTATAAGGTTCTAGTTGTGTTTTTTTCTTCAAACGACAAAACTTAAAAGGCATGCCTCGTATCTTCCGCTTCTTTCGATCCCCGACGATGTGAATTGAACTGTCAAGTTAAGTGTGGTGCGTATTTATTGTAACATCGTTGTACACACCGACAAACACTTTCGGAGTAATATCGTAAGGATATACATTATACTACAAGGTTTGTTTACCTCCCACGCCCAAAGGCAAATAGAAGTGACATTGTCTGACGCCCTTGGAATCGACCCGGTATCTTCTGGCGCTACTCCGTTATAGAGCTTTTTACGGTCGCTGTTTGGAGGTTTTTAGGGTAGGGAAATAAGTGAAATACTCATATATGTATATATATACATATATATATATATATTAAAGAATAAAGAAGTGGACGTTTTGTCCACGATTTTCTTCATAAATCTATTATTTACCTCAAACCACTACTAAGCTAGGCGTAGGTTCTCGTAAAACGAGGTTTATTCCGACGATTTTCCTACAAATGCACACAGCCCTATGAAATGTATACTCTTATTATATAATACTAAGACTAAGCAGACTTTGTTGAGGTTATACATCGTGACAGCTTTTATTTTAAGCGCTGGACATTGACTTCATATAATATGATTTTAAATGTAGAGGGTGAATACTTGAATAGTAATACCATTCAGTGGTTTACTATTCACGCTCTGTATTCAGGCAAACAGGAGAGACGTCTTTGGCACGTCTTCGACTCGTCCTCGCCTTATGTATCTTCTGACTCCGCCAACTCGAGAGGGATAAAGGGCAAAATAAATGTCAAAAATATTAAAATTTCGGCCATCGGTACTATTTTGTCTCGCATCATAGAATGCAAACAAGTCGTGGGAAGTTATTATTTTACAGCGATACCGTCATAACTTTCTGAGTAGTGTTACTCCACGTTTAGCAGAATAAAGCTGGTCTCACGCAACACGGTCGGTTTATCCCGGGAGTCGATGTAAATCTGCCGGTTTTATCGCGATTACAGCCCCAACAGTCAAGCTGAAAAATGAACGTTATGTCGTCCCGCTTAAGAGCTTGTTGCGATTGTCTTACGTCTTACTTATAAGGGGTTTAGCGTTTAATCCATATAGTTCTATGATGAAGAGGCAAAATAATTAAAGTTATATTGTTTCAATTCAATCCTGGAGTTTGTCAGGTTAAAGTACACAATTACAAAATTTGTGTTCATCTAATCTAATAGAAGAGCCGTGTACGACAGGCTGCTCCAACTAGATGGAACGATGAGTTAGTAAAGGTTGCTCGGAGCATTTGTGTGTAGGCCGCACAAGATCAGTCGCTCCGGAAATCTAAGAGGGAGGCCTATGATCAGCTGTGGACGTCCTATAGATTTATTATTATTTTTATTTTTTTATTTAGTTTTTGTTGTTGTTGTGTTTTATTTGTTCTTTTTTGCTGTATGGTTATGAATAAAATGTTTACTTTCTGTCTTTCTGATAGCTGATATGATGATGATGGTGATGAATCGCCTCGTAAGAAGATCACCCCAATCTCTGAGAGCGTGACAATTCGTGGATAAATCTTGCTAACAGCCTAATTTAAGTCACACAGATGGGGTACCAGCTAAGTTAAAGATACGACAGGGTTCGCCGAACTCATGTTTTTAAACTTGTGATTCGTGAATCGGGCCACCTCAATTGGCATGTTAATAAGGGCTCGGTAATATAGAGGCTGATTGAGCTATCAATCGACACACAAGCTAGTTTTTACAACAATCCATACTATAAATAATATAAATGTGAAAGTAACTATGTTTGTTTGTTAGTTTGTTTGTAAGTTGTTTGCAAAACCAAAACAAAAAAAGGTTAGTCACTCTAATATTAAAAAACAAGTAAGTAATTTATTTGTACAATTCATTGTTCTTCCAAATAAATAAAAATAAAATAAAATGATTGACACAAAAGATATGAAGTCATGACGAGGAAATGGAAGTGACACGTCCAGATTAAAATATATGGAGGTGGCAGTGAGTTATATTAGCTATATTAGCCTATATTGGCTGAATAAGTTAAATCATAGTTTAGGAGTCGAAAAGGTCTACAGAAGTTTAGCTGATTGAATACACAGGCTACCACAATAGTCAAACCAATGCAGATTATTTTCACCTGTAAGTATATACCGAAATTATAAAGCTTGATTGTAGATACTAAATGTGATAAAGTTTTCAATTAAATTTTAGCGAAACGTCTCGAGATTATAGCCTATTACATCAGGGAATAAGCGAATAACAAGTTGAGAAAAGTACTCAATTAGATTAGATGCTGGAAATTTTCTGAAAATCCCGACAAAGAACGACAAAGCTTTCAGATTCAAGTTTTAAAGTGTAATTTATTTCCATTAGATTAATGAAAGCTAAAGTAATTACGGCTTTCCCTGAAATACGATTTAGTATAAATTAATAATATTTGCGCTTTAGTAATTCTGTTTAATATGTTAAACAATAAATTAGAAATATACATACCTATTACATACTGAATATACAAAAGAAATAGACGGCATTTGTAGCAGCCAAGTGTAAAACACTTCACGTACACATTTTCAACAACTCTGCCGATCGACAGCCGATAGCCGCATGGCAGTCATTGAGCGACGTGACACTGTATTGTTATTGGTCCTTAAATAACACACATATACACACATCGTATAAAAAGTGCTTCAGTTAGCAATAACGCGACGCGACGTTCATTTTTTACTGAACGTTAATCTATTTACTGAACATTAGACTCAAGAAAATGTACGTATTACCTTTCAAATTTATTTTTTCGTAACCTATATTGTTTGAAAGGATATGTCTGAAGGACTGACAGGTAGATCAACTGAAGGGTAAAAAGGTACAAAAACTAATATTAGGTTTTGTAACGAGTAGATCACGAGTGTCATCGGTCTAGACTCTAGACAGCTTATTTATATTGTGCGTAGGTATAAGTTAGACTTTCTGGAAAAGTATATAAAAGTCTTAAAATTAAATGTAGCTCTGATGTTTAGGTAGCACACGATTGGATAAAAGAATCAAATTTTATAGACAACAACAAAGTATCGATAGTGTTTCAATAATAAAAATCGGCCAAGTGCGAGTCGGACTTGCACACGAAGGGTTCCGTACATTATCTATAAAAACGGCAAAAAAATTATGTCTGTTGCGTGGGAGCCCACTTATATATTTATTTTAGTCTGTTTTTAGTATTTGTTGTTATAGCGGCAACAGAAATACATCATCTGTGCAAATTTCAACTGTCTATTTATCACAGTTTATGAGATACAGCCTGGTGACGGACAGACAGACAGCGGAGTCTTAGTAATAGGGTCCCGTTTTACCCTTTGGGTATGGAACCCTAAAAAACTAGTGACTTTAACAACAAAGGTTATTTAAGCTAGGAAACAGTAACAAAAATCGTCTTCTAACTTTCTGGTTAAAATGACATTTTAGCGTAGAAGGTAGAAATATTTCTACGCGAAACCGTACATTGTTTTTACATTCTGTGCTGAAATGTAATTTTGCTATATTTTGTATATTTATTTTTAATAATTTACCTTTAGAAACAGCATTAAAAGTCCATCCGTTTGGACTAGAATGCACTATACAGACATATATACTTCACGCCGCTTACCATCCTCAGATGGTTGGAACCAATACGCTGAGTCGGGCTCTGTTTGGCCCACACACCAAGGAAGACTACCCATCTTCGACTTATTCTTTCCCTTCTTGTGTGTTACGTTGTCCTTATTACGTGCCTGTGTATGCCAAATAAAGGATTATTTATGCTAGACCGTGGAGGGTGCGTACGAGACGTGGACGATGCACCGTACGGCGCCCGTGATTGGCGCAGGGGCACGGACGCCGGGGCCGACTCACCGACTCGGCTGCGGCGGCGTACGAACTCGGAGAACACTCGGTGTAATATGAACGAGTAGCACGTACAGGGCTCGGACAACGCGTGCACGGCTCGCCTCGTCCGCGCTTCGTACGGAGCACGTCTCGGGCCCGCCACAGTCTAGTATGCTAGCCTAATCCTTGAATATATTTTCTTTCTTTCTTCTTTCTATATACCAACAAATTGGAAGACGTCAAAAACCGGGACACAGAAAATCTAGTCCGGCTTGTGACACACCATTATACTGATACTGATACTAACTTGCTTAGGTTACTTATTTCCTGATTAATTTGTTAAAGATTCTAATACAATTATTTTTACCCCAGTGTCTAGTAACTGTAATATAACATTTTTTTATGAGATACCTTTGTATTTACTCTTGCTTAAACCAACAAATCATTTTTCATTTCATTTCAATTCTTCAAACTAATAACATCCCTTTACGTCGAGGATTGAAAACCATGTTTAATGTTGGTGTCAATACAATTTACCGTAGGTTTCAACTACGTTTCAAAACAGAGCATTCCATCAGCATAGAATTCACTTGGCAGAATTCCTGAATTTATACGCAAGGTTTACGGTCCATTTCTAAATTAGACGGTACTTTATAGGTTACAGAGCCACCGACGCTCATAGTCATAATACTTCCTTTTATCTATAAGTCAATCACACAAATTGCTACCTACGCTAGTGATGTCCTAATCCATATTCCAGATTAAAATCCGGACATTTAATAGTATGCGAAAATTGATTGCAATTTACCTTATATTTTTTTAAACAAAATCGTTTATATAAGAACGGTTGCTGCTTAGGAAGATGATAATGATTTTGTTAAGATAGAGTAAGCAAAACACAAAAACAAATTAAATAATTTTATATGCAAATCTTTTAATGAAAAAAAAAACTAACTTTAAGAAATAACCCCTGTGTTAAATAAGACATATCACTTTATACTAAAACGTGACGTACAGTAAGAAGGGTTGTAAAAATGAAATAAAGTTCCTTATAAAGTTTCTCACTTAGTTTTAGTTCCTTTTTTGGCACTTTTTATGATCCTGAATCTATACAGGGTTTCCCAGAAATGGTGGATAATCCTGCACGTGCGTGTGCGGGGGGGGAGGTGGGGACCCACATCCCAAAAAAAAAAATTCTATTCCCAACAGTCCGCGGTCTACGAATTTTTTTGTAAAATTTAGAAATTTCCCAGTTTTCCTCACATTTGTGGGCATCACGTCCGCTACATGAGGCCTATTTCGGATTTTTTTCTTTTAAAGTATTCCCTAATAATGGTATTCCTAAATTACCTTTAAAAAAACGCAACTACTTAGGATAGTAGTTAACTAGTAGTCCCTAAACATAAATTTTATTTCTGAAATTTATTTTACTGCAAAGTTTGAGCACCTCTGCTGTAAAAAAAATGTATTGGAGTTTTATAGCCAACCACATAAAAAAATTACCTACATCATAAGGATTCTAAAACAGTAGCATAAGTACCTACTTTAATGGTAAAATTACTGAGCTATAGCTACTAATGTGTAAAAGTAGGCGTTTCATTACAAAATAGCAAAATTATTTGCAGATATTTTTTTTTAGTTTTTACCAGTTAAGTAGCGCTGTCGACCCTAAAATTAGACTTTACTACCTGCTCGGCACATTCAGTTGAATTCTAAGCTGTGTGAGCGAGACAAAACTGTGCTTGGGAATATTGCGAGTGAAAGGGTCAACAAATCTCCTTTGTATGGTAGAATTCGTGTTTGGTTATTGTTTTGTCTCCGTAGTTAAAACTATTTTAATTTTAGTGCGTATTTCGACGTTCTCGACATCGCATGTGCTCTTGTTTTTCTGATTCTCGGTGACAAAATTCTACATTTGGCATTCTACTGGACTCGATTTGTGCATTTTGATTGGATTTTGTTTGTTTGGTGATAACTGCGACGACTCGGCATTCTACTGGACATTTGTTCTGTATATCAACAGGACTGTGTGATGTCACGAGAAATTTATACACCCCAAGAGTATTCCAATATGCATTACATTTACGGAGAATGTAGTGGCAACGCAAGTGCTGCCGCAACACTTTATCGGGAGAGATACCCGAACGCGCGTCACCCCGACTATCGAGTTTTTACAAGAGTGCACCAAGCTTACTCAGAGGGCAGAATACCTGGTACTGGCGTTGGTGGCCCTAGGAGCAGAGGACGACCCCACAATCCTGTAACTGAAGATATTGTCCTTGACATGGTGGAAGAAGATCCCAGTATTTCGATGCCAGATATCGAACGCCGTACGGGAATATCAAAATCTACAGCACATCGTATTGTGAAAAAATTTAAACTGCATCCTTATCACGTGACACGTGTACAAACATTGCTACCACGAGACTACCAAGCACGGATTGTTTTCTGCAATGAAATGTTAACAAGAATTCAAGAAGATCAAGATTTTTTCAGAAAAATTTTATGGAGCGATGAGACTACATGTAAAAGGGATGGGTATCTTAACCTTCATAACTTGCACAGTTGGCAATTGACAAATCCACATTTGATGAGAGAAGATAAATCCCAGTATCAATTTAAAATAAATTACTGGACGGGCATATTAAATGGAAAAATTATAGGCCCATATGAATTGCCGGGCAACCTAAATGGCAACAATTATTTACAATTTCTTCGAAACCAGTTGCAAATATTATTAGAAGATGAGCCACTAGCCATCCGGCAAGGAATGTGGCTCCAGAACGACGGTTGTCCGGCACATTATGCTGTGCAAGTAAGAAATTATCTAAATGATGCCTATCCCAACAGATGGATCGGCCGATTGGGGCCAATACTGTGGCCACCACGGTCCCCAGACCTAAATCCTCTGGATTTTTTTTATTGGGGCTGTTTGAAGGAGCAGGTTTACAAGAAACCAATAAACTCATTAGAAGAACTTCGACTTCGCGTCGCCGAAGCAGCCAGAATTATATCATCAAAAAATTATAATAACAGATTACAAAAATCTTTTATAAAAAGGTGTAGAGCTTGCATAAGGGCATCAGGAGCCCAATTTGAACATTTACTTTGATTATTTTTATAATAAATACTTTTTTGGTCATTACTTGTTTTATTTTTTTCTTTTGCAATTTTGTAATGAAACGCCTACTTTTACACATTAGTAGCTATAGCTCAGTAATTTTACCATTAAAGTAGGTACTTATGCTACTGTTTTAGAATCCTTATGATGTAGGTAATTTTTTTATGTGGTTGGCTATAAAACTCCAATACATTTTTTTTACAGCAGAGGTGCTCAAACTTTGCAGTAAAATAAATTTCAGAAATAAAATTTATGTTTAGGGACTACTAGTTAACTACTATCCTAAGTAGTTGCGTTTTTTTTAAGGTAATTTAGGAATACCATTATTAGGGAATACTTTAAAAGAAAAAAATCCGAACTAGGCCTCATGTAGCGGACGTGATGCCCACAAATGTGAGGAAAACTGGGAAATTTCTAAATTTTACAAAAAAATTCGTAGACCGCGGACTGTTGGGAATAGAATTTTTTTTTTTGGGATGTGGGTCCCCACCTCCCCCCCCGCACACGCACGTGCAGGATTATCCACCATTTCTGGGAAACCCTGTATAATGGCTAACATCTTTATTGACAAGACACATCATCATCATCAGCCTGAGAACGTCCACTGCTGAACATAATGAAATGAAATGAAAATATTTATTAAAAATAAGAAACACACTAGCTTCTGTTAAACTTAATTAACATAGATAACTGTCGTCAGTTTCTCGTTATGCATGTACAGTTTAGTAATCTTAAAATCAGTTGATAAAAATAAATTTAACATCAACGACATACACAACTTATAAGATTATAAATGATTGCAAATGATTACAAATGATAATACTTAATAATTAATAATATTTCAGCTGTATATGGGTTTCGTCACTTAAAGAATAAAAAACTTACTAAAATAAATAGATCAATATTAAAATATCATATATACCTAATCATCAAAATATCATTGTTCACTGTCATTAATTTAACTTATTTATTTTTAAGTACACATAAATGCCTATAATCGTTTCTAATAAATTCGCTCACATTATATAAGGTGTTGTCAAGAAGGAGTTGATTAACTTTATTGAAAAAAGATGTATCACAAGTTGTTCGTCTTAGTTATACTCAATGGAAGTTTGTTAAATATTTTTTGTCCTTGGGGTAGTTTTTTTTACAGATTTAACCGATGACTTGCTGATTTCAAGCACATTTGATTTCTAATACTTCTCTTATCATTACTTCCCCTTATTTCGAATTGACTGAAATGTTCCCTAACATATTTTAGAATTTCCATTATGAACACAGATGTAGAGGTTAATATTTGCAGTCTCTTAAAATGTTCTCTACAAGATTCTTGAAGGCCAAATATATGGCCTTCACGAGCACTCTGATTGCTTGTTTTTGCATCTTTAGGCACCATAGGCCTCTCCATAGATTTACAAAGCGATCTTGTGCGGCCTGCACCCAATGGCTCCCAGCAACCTTCGACAGGTCGTCTTTCTATGTAGTGCGGAGACGTCCTACGCTGCGCTTTCTGGTGTGTGGTCTCTACTCGAAAACTTTTCTGCCCCAACGACCGTCGTTCGTCAAGCTGTGTGCCTCGCCCACTGCCGCTTGCTAATTCTTTGATCTATATCAGTGACTTTGTCTACGGTTGACAAGTTGACAAACGAACACGTATTGAAAAGAGTGAACGAGAAAAAAACTCCGACTGACGACCTCCGTGGCGCAGTGGGTGAATTGCCCGCTGAAATGCAGGAGGTTGCGAGTTCGCAATGTTTGTACGATTTACATGAAGTAGGTATTTACAAAAAAAAGTATATAGTATTCTATCAGGTAGCGTATAGCTTTGCTTACTTTGGGGCTAATGGCGCTGTGTGAAATGCCCAGCAATATTTATTTTTATTTATTATTATTTAACTAACCAAGAACATACAGAATAGGAATAAAAAATATGGTTAGTCATCTTATGACACCTCAGCAGTATAAAAACAAACATCGAAGTAAAAATAGAAGAAAAACGAGGAAGAGGAAGGCTGCGAATAAGCTACAAGAGCCGAATAAAGGAGAAGATCGCTATCATGTCGTATAAAAAGGTAAAAGCGACCGTATTAGAACAAAACAAATGGAAGAAGTTCCATCAGTTGCATCGACAATATGAGAGAGAGTGAATATATTGTGAAATTATACAATATTGAACCTATAACGATCGATATACAGTTAGAATCTGTTTTACGAAAGAAGTTCTTATTATTATCATAATAATACCCGTTTAATAATATTAATTAAATCACTATGGATTCAAGTAAACTAAACTTACATTTCGCAGTAATCATAGGAGGTCTACGATTATGAATGGCCGAGAAATCATCACAAAAAATTAGTTTTTACAAACCTTTACGGCTAATTTGTTTAACCTTTTTCATGCTAATTGCAGTTTCTTAGAAGGACCGTGTTGACACTGAACCGTTCGTTTCCGGATTACTTTTTTATCCGTACTTTTTTTAATCCGGGCTTGTTTGGATAGGAACGTTAAACGTTTTGGCACGATCGTGTGTGAATCCTATGGGGAATGAGTTCCGACGGTAATGTATTGACTTTGAAAACGATAGGTGATTGTACGTGCGGTAAATAGTCATGTTTCTCATTATGAAAATACCCCAACTATTCTACTCATTGCAAACAGGTTTGCGGTTTAGCTTTTGAATCTCGCTAATCTCACTCACAATCACAACATTTCAAACAAAAGCAAAAGTTATCTGATTCATATCTTCGACCTTATGCGGTGAAATATAAGCTCTAAAATACCATTATTGTTATTAATTTGCAGAGCTTTTGAATGGAGCGTGCCCATACACAGTCAAATAAACCTTTTAACTGTTTATAAAAAATCGACATGGGGTCTGATTCTGGGCTTCGTTAGAGGCGCGTGTCCGAATGCGGGTCCCATTTACAGACATACGTCATTATTTGTTGAGGAGGCCAAAGGGATGTGCCCACTGTCCGCACCCGGAAATATATACGAATAATGCCAAACATCAAATAAACACAAAAACAAATAAATAATGGTAATTAATATAACAAATAAATAATGCTGTACATTTCACACAGCTTTATTTACGAGACCTAAACTAAGCAAAGCTTGTGTACTATGGCAACTAGATAACAGATACTTAATGCTTCTATAAAATATTTTGTAACTTTAGGGGTAAGCTTAGTGATTCAAACCTGATTGTAACAATCCTTACCTGTGTTTACAAATAAAGATTTTGATTTGAAACTTTTCAAATAGTATCCCAAGCATATAACATATAATTTGTCTGGAAGACAGTGCTTTAGAGTTAAAGCCGCCCATTGTACCACCTAGTATTAGTCCACGTTTTCAAGGTTGAGTAATTGTAATTTGGAGTAACAAAAAAGAGTTTTAAACCAATCAATCATATATGCCATCAATATTTTTCCCATCACTAGTTAAGTATAATGACTTAATAATTTGACCGGTCATTTCGAGTGGAATGGCGCAATTCTCACACTTGGCTACGACGGAGGGGCACGAGAAATTATAGTTTAAGGGCTCAGACACACAATCAATTATTTGATTTTAGAGTGCGAAGCGAGCATCTAAGAAAGTTTTGTAAGCGAAGCGAACAAGTACTGCCACATTGGTTGATACGAGGATTAATAATAAAGAATAACAGTAATACCAACTTAATTACTCAACAATACTACTTATGTATCTAGTTTACTTTGAGATGGTTATAGGTATATGTATTGCAGTGATTTTAATGTTAACATAGATTTTGCCAGACTTCGTTACAACCTAACAAAAAAATCTACGCTTGAGTCGCGATTCACATTTGAGCATAGTCATAGAATATTGTTGTTGTATTGGTGTTTTTAGAATACGATATTTTGACGAACTTTTTGAAAAACCGCGCAACAAAACGTTGCGTGTGTGGCTGACCCCTTAAATGAGTGTCGGTATACTTATGTAATGTTATTGTGTGAAGCCCGCATAAGAGGAACTAAGTGTAATTAAAAAATTTTGTGTAAATTGTTCAATCCACAAAACGTAATTCATAATAATGTAATTCACGGGATAAGCTTGACTAATGTTTTGTTTTGTATGTTCAAATGTTATTGACTAGTCTTTTTGTCAAAATACCAGTGTCTGAAGACTAAAGACTTTGATCAGTTTGTGTTACCAGTGTTGACATATGGCACAGAAGCGTGGTCTCTCTATGAGCCTCATAAGAAGGCTCAAGATCGCTCAGCGTGCTATGGAGATGGCTATGCTTAGTACGAGATCGAAACATAAATGAGGATATCCGTAGATAAACCAAAGTCACAGACATCCAAGAGGATAAGCAAGCAATTGGCAGTGGGCGGGGCACATACCTCGAAGAACTGACGGCCGTTAGGGCAGAAAGGTTCTAGAGTGCAGACCACGCACTTGAAAGCACAGCGACATACAGGGTAAAAGTCTCATGAGCCTGTATTTTTCCAGGATGGGCCGATTAATTCGGTTTATTTTCAATAGAAAGCTACTTTAACTCGGGTGGTAAAAACCACCCCAGTTAAAATTCCGAAAAGAATGGACCGATCCGATTTCAAATTAGATCTTCTAGTTTGATATAAATTGATGCAGCCTGTCTAAAGATGGAGAACGTTAATTTTTTTTTAATAACCTGAGACGTGTTTTATAAAATAACCAACATTTGTAGTATATAGATTTTCCTGCTTCTAAATCAGCCCTTTTTTTTTTTTTACGTGGAGGAATCCTCATGGATACCGCTCTGAACCCAGGGAGCGGTATGTCGGACTCCTACCGGCTAAACCTCCACGGCGTTTCTCCGCTCGCTGTATGCCGAGGACACGGGAACAGAGAACATTCTTCCGCGACCCCGGTGGCGTTGGTCCGCTCTTGCGGGCCCCATCTCTAAGGGTTTCGGGTCATCTCTACTAACTATATACAACTGTATATAGTTAGGCCACTGCTATGGGGGATGGAGGTCGGCATACGCTCTCGCATATGCCCTCCTCCTTCGCCCCGGTCTTGTGCGGCGGGTTGAGAGAGTGCTCTCAGATTCCCTGTGCTCCGCGGCTTCCTTCTGCTGCACTACATTTTCGCAGAAGTACTTAGAAGCTTGCCACGACCTATTGCTCTCGACCATTGCGCAAACTACGGTCGGGAGAGATTCTAAATCAGCCCTCAGTTAACAAGTTCGTCTTTTGCGTCGAGGCTTAAAAATATAACATAACGGTTTAGTTTAAAGTCGATCAAACACCGAAAATTGGACACAATTTACTCTTCGTGTTCAGAACACCGATAAGATCGTATCAGCGGCCTCAATTCTACTCTATTAAAATCATTTTACAGGCAAACATAATTGGAAGTGACTCACTACAGGCGTACAGTTTCCGGCTATTGCTGTGGCACATCCTCGACCAAAATGCAAATATACATCATTCCCTGAGGAATAGCATAGATTTTAGAACTACAACTTACTACGCACCCTGTAGCTCTCTTGCTTAATTTATTTTGCCACCTTGATAATTAAGAAATCATCGTTCGGAAGTAATAGACATAATGATGTAGTACCAGTATAATGTCGGAGTCTTCGAGCTCGGAGTGAACAGATTCTTTTTCGGCAAGCGTGAGCCATCTTCAATCACACCATCACTTACCATCAGGTGAGGTAATGGCCAAATACTTGGCTACCATTAATAAAAATAAAAAAGTCGAAACAATTTTTTTGTGCCATATCAACTGCCGAGGAATGTACCCATATAATACAAAAAATTGGCAAAATACCGTACGGCATATGTGGGCAGTTATAATTTGCTAACATATTATTATGCAGGGGATGATGGGGGCTGGGGTTATACGATAAAATGCGCGATAAAACTCGAATAATGGTAAATTATTGTGTGTTGTTTTTATATAATGGACAGTGGTTTAAAATATTAAATTTGTAAAACATGAGCTTAGAGTACAATGTTGTGATCTAGGGGAATTGTTACTTAGAATTTATTTTGTAAAGTTAAAAGCTATTAATGGTGGAAGTAGATATTTCAATCTAATATTTCGCACCCCTCCACTGCTTTTTGAAGTTTACGTAAGACAGAATGAAAAAAAAATGATTGCAATGAAATGAAGTTTGACACCCAATTATATAGAGTAATTTATATAGAGAAATCAATGATGGATTTTCGATTGAAGATCATGCGGTCTACAGACAAAATATTTACAAAAAGGGCATGTAAAATGGGAACCCGACGAAAAAATCCATTATTAATACTTATCAATGTAAAGTAAAGTACAGACGACCTCCGTGGCGCAGTGGGCGAACAGCCGGCTGAGACGCATGAGGTAGTAGGTTCGATTCCCGCCGCGGAACAAATGTTTGCATGATCTACAGATATTTGTTCCGGCTCTGGTTGTTTTTCTATATATTATAAGTATGTATTTACAAAAAAGAATATAAGTATTCTATCAGTTATATGGTTCCTATAGTACAAGCTCTCCTTAGTTTGGGGCTAGATAGCGCTGTGTGAAATGTCCAGCAATATTTATTTGTATCAATATGACCACATTTTACTATAAAAAATATTGTGTACGCGATAATTAATAGTTCCATACAATTTAGTCGAGCTGGTACACTCAAAATGTGTTTCGAAATTGTTCGCCGTTTTACTTCAGTTTAGATTTTAAGCCGGATGCACTCAGTATCCGCCCGCCCAAACTCTGTACAGACAATTGAATTTATATTTTGTATGTTGCGATTCATCATATTTTGAAAAGTTTATGTCTACGGAAGAGGGTCAAATTACATTTTAGCGTAGAGTAGAAAACCTTTGTTCGCTTGTGTTTCTACCCTCTACAACAAACATGACATAACATATAAATTTACTCTCTTCTGTAGAGATAAACTTTTCTACGGCGGCGGGCACTAGACTAGGCCTGCAAGCAGCCCAGCAATCTGTTAGGTGTCGCTATGTCATCTAGTGGGAGCTGTCCTACGCAGCACTTATCAATGCGCCGCCAGTTGAGAACCTTGCAGACGTCTACACCTGTCTATCTACAAGGATCATTTTACTAAATCAATTTTACTGCCTACCTTTGTGATTGGTATAAGTACCAATAGTATCTTGCGCCAACTGTCATAAGCATCGGATAAGCCAACTTTAAACGTGATAAAATCGCTTCACCGTTTGTTGCCGATAACAATACTACGACCCAAGCAGGCGTCGTGAGCGCCACTTTTAAACTGTACTTGCACTAATGAAAACCCGCCTTATATCAACAGTTACAATGTTTTGTCCTTTCAATCGGGTTTAAAACTACCTGTCAATGCAAAAGACAAAACAGAGTAACTATTATATAATATTATAGGACGACCTCCGTGGTGCAGTGGGCGAATAGCCGGCTGAGACGCACGAGGTAGCGGGTTCGATTCCCGCCGCGGAACCAATGTTTGCATGATCTACAGATACTTGTTCCGGGTTTGGTTGTTTCTCTATATATTATAAGTATGTATTTACAAAAAAAATGTATTTATGTATTCTATCAGTTATATCTGGTTCCCATAGTACAAGCTCTGCTTAGTTTGGGGCTAGATAGCGCTGTGTGAAATGTCCAGCAATATTTATATTTATTTGTTTATTCCAACCATAATACGAATTTATTAGTAGGCCTTTAAATCTTGTAACATGCACTGTTTTTGTAAGTCACGCCAACCGTCACAAACATTGGACAAGCCGAAGCCGGTAAGTATTGAATTTAGCAAACGATTACAGCGTTCGCCGGCGTTTACAATGATTAATGCGGCCGAGTCGGCAGCGTGTACCTCGCTTTTGTTGTACGCTACTATTTGAATAATTATACCATTTCAACGTGTAAAGCAAATAGTATTGTGGTAACTGCATAAGTTGCGTGACTTATCCAGTTTTAGAACTGAAACAGGGGTTACTAAGCTACGTAAGCTTTTAAATCTATATAAACAGGAAAAACTATCGCGTTTACTTTTATCTGTTTTGCCTTTCGTCATCTTATTTTGCCTAAAGTGTTTCATTGCTGGCATTTCGTCCTTCCAATTATTTTTGTCCCTTGCTGCAGTGGGCCAGTCTAGCAGGTCATCCAAATCATCATCATCATATCAGCTATTATTATTTTTATACGCCCTGGTGACGGAACAATCATAAGTACTAAGCTAGAATATAAAAGGCAATACAATTAGCAGCTTTATCGCTGAAAGCGATCTCTTCCGGGCAACCTTTGGATGGAATCATTAGGGTAGTAAGAGGCAATATACCTCGGAATCCAGAATGAACAGGTTCTTTTAGGCAAGCGTGCTTTATCTTCGACCACACCATCACTTACTGGTGAGGTAGTGTAAAGCGATTGACTAACACCAATTTATAAGAAAATAAATGTAGGTATTAACGAATTAAATATTTTTTTGAATGGAATAGGCATGGACAGATTGAATCAATTGTAAGAATGTATACCTAATATCTAACAGTATAATAACGGCAAAATCCCATATTTTCCTAGCGCAATTGCGCTAGGAATTTGCCGCCCGCGCCGTTACAAATAGATTTCAACTGAATCTGCGTCAGTTCTCATGTAGTTATTTTGTAGGTGTTATCTAACGAGACCATAAAATGGAGTTCAATTAATTAACCGCAATATAAATAAGGAATCTATTCATAACTGACATGTCTGATGCAGTTTAATAGCGTTAGGTTAGGTGACAGCTTGTGTACATCTGAAACCCGTCACAGGAACCAAATTTATCTTTTAAAAATTGATAAAAGTCAATTAGGCCACGTTAGTTTGATAATGTGGATGATTTGTACTAATGAGGGTCGGGTAAGTTTAGTCACCAACAAACTTGATTGTCCTCTGATGTGGAAGCTCCCGCAGAGGACTAACTCTCAATTAGTAATTTTTAAGTACCCCCCCTAGATTTAAGCTTTATACTAACAAAATGGATTCATTGTTATCTGCATAAACAAATTAGTCATAGGCGTGCATAATCTACGCTGACTATGTTAGTTTATCGTCGTGGACATGTGACGCAGCTGACAAATAGCCGTCTGAGACGCAGGAGGTTGCGAGTTCGAACCCCACCGCGGAACAAATGTTTGCATGATCTACAGATATTTGTTCCAGGTCTGGTTGTTTCTCATATTATTTGTATGCATTCTCCAAAAAAAAATTATATAAGTATTCTATCAGTATCTGGTTCCCATAGTACACAAGATTGGATTGTCATGTCCAGCAATGTTTATGTATCACTTATTATTATCATAGAATAAAGGCTCGCCCGGGAAAGTACTACTACCAAACCCATTTCTACCGCGAAGCAGCATTGTTGTGTTTCGGTATGAAGGGTACGGTTTCCGTTGAAATTACAGGCACATGAGACTTTACACCTGTATGCCACAAGTTGATGGACGCAGAGCAGTACATCGTAGGGCACGTTTCTAAGGTGCGCGACCTACGAGGAAATACTTTGCTATAAACGATGGTTACTACTTAACATCATATGCTTGTTCCATATCCAGATAAAAAAAGTAGTTTTAAGATGTTATCATTTCCGTTTCGAATTAAATTAACGTTTTTGTTTAGACTATCTTCAAACACTTATAACGTGTAATCTATACTTGCGATTCATTACTAATTTAGTTCTGAAATAGCCTTTATAATCATAAATAGTTCAGTGAAAACCCACAGAAATATAAAACAATATAGAACACGCATCACAGTAGGTAATCTTTAATTAAAAACTCCGCAAACACACGAAATACAAAGATTGAACGTGTAAAAGCGTGCCAGACAATTAATTAAACTTATGTTTTATCAACACGCCGGATCTCTTTGATTTAGAAACCTATTACTGGAAATATTGATGTGCTAGGTAAACGTAGTCGTAACTCCCCATTTTTATAATAATGAGCTAGTGTTTACGATCTAGTGGACCACTCAAGTATATCCAGTAGACATGGCTTTATTGAGATCGATACCAATCAGGTAACAAACAAACATCCAAACTTTCGCATTTATAATATTAGTGTGATAGCTGACTCTGATAAATCCCGTGGGCCGATGTCGTTCAGCATCTCGACAGCTAATATAATCTCAATTTTTCATTATTAGTACACATTTTCTTTTGTTTTGCAATTGATTTATATTAGGTAGTTACTTATTTTTTATTTATTTATAACTAGTTTAGGTAGGATTTATTACACTTATATTATGTAAAGGATCACTAAAAAGAAAACCAGCCTTGTTTCTTGCCTGATACTTTTCTGGCGAACGGAGGAATTCCTGTTCCCTCGCCAGAATGGAGGAACAGGAATTAAAATTGATGTTTCAGAGTGATCCTTGTGATTTAATTAATAAATTAACAATGTCTATTGACATAACACTAATAACAGCCACTCGTCCTGAGCATTAGCTAACAATTCATATTGTTACGAGCTGAGGGTTCGGGATAAAATAATGGGAATCGGTCTAACCAAAATAACACTTTTATTCAGCACTAAACGATGAATACACGAACTTGGTCACACGTAATCACAACACACTAATTCACACCACTGTTGCACCACTTAAAGTCACCGAAATGATCGCACGTATAGCTTAATCCAGACTGACTCGCGAGCAACTACTGTTCACGCGAGACCCTTGTCCACGTCAGTCCTCCAGGGCCTCGCTGAGACTCACTCACTCAGACTGACTGAGACTGACTGTCCGGCCATCTCTCCGGCCTATTTATATCGCACACATTTCGATTGTTCGAGAACGATGTCGATACTTCCAGGAAAGGGTCGGTCCCTCGACACAATAGCCACTCCCCATTCTGCGAAACCACAAACAATAGCAACAATAACACAGCAAGACAAAAGCGTTCGAGAAGGTTCGATTATTACTCATTGTTTAACAGCCTCGGCGTAATACTGCCCCCTCCTAAAACATGCTCGTCCCGAGCATTCTTAGCCCCATATCGCGGCAGCCGATCAACATGAACAATTTCAGGCGCACCTCGCGCTGAAGATGTAGCAACTAGAGGAGCCACATTGCCGTCTCCAGTACTTCAGGACACCCAGAGTCCCTTTCTCATCAGCGATCCCAATTCCAGCCTCCAAAACACGGCTCTCATGATTTCTATCTGTTCTTTCACTTCCTAGAATTCCTTTCCAGATGAACCGAACGATTCCCTCATCAGTCGAGCACGCTCTTATGGCCAACGTCGCTGATCTTCCTGTTGACGACGCTGCTCTTCTTTATCCTGACGTCGCTGTTCCTCTTGCAACCGAGTCTGCTCCACCTGTTCACGTCGCTGTTCCTTCTGCAACCGAGCCTGCTCTTCCTGCTGACGACGCTTCTCTTCTTTATGCTGACGGCGTTCTTCCTCCTGCAACCAAGCATGCTCTTCTTGCTGACGACGCTGCTCTTCCTTATCCTGACGTCACTGTTCTGCCTGCAACCGAGCCTGCTCTTCTTGCTGACGACGCTGCTCTTCCTTATCCTGACGTCGCTGTTCTTCCTGCAACCGAGCCTGCTCTTCTTCCTGACGTCGCTGTTCTTCCTGCCAACGTCGCTGCTCTTCTTGTTGACGACAAAGCATGGCCATAATAGCAGCAAGATCGCCTGTCACAGGAGCTTGCCCCACGGATGATGATGATGATGATGCTCCAAATGATTCGGTGGCGGCTGATTCCATCTCCATCGACTGACGACTCTGCCGAACTTCTTGAACCGGAGGATCTCCAAACCGCCTTTCATCGTTTTCCTGTTGTCGTTGACCTCTCGTCTTTACACCGTCCACGTTATCCTTCGGTAGAACCGGCATTATTTTATCCCACTTCTGACACCAAATTGTTACGAGCTGAGGGTTCGGGATAAAATAATGGGAATCGGTCTGACCAAAATAACACTTTTATTCAGCACTGAACGGTGTATACACGAACTTGGTCACACGTATCACAACACACTAAATCACACCACTGGTGCACCACTTATAGTCACCGAAATGATCGCACGTATAGCTTAATCCAGACTGACTCGGGAGCAACTACTGTTCACGCGAGACCCTTCCCACGTCAGTCCTCCAGGGCCTCGCTGAGACTAACTCACTCAGACTCAGACTGAGACTGACTGTCCGGCCATCTCTCCGGCCTATTTATATCGCACACATTTCGATTGTTCGAGAACGATGTCGATACTTCCAGGAAAGGGTCGGTCCCTCGACACAATGGCCACTCCCCATTCTGCGAAACCACAAACAATAGCAACAATAACACAGCAAGACAAAAGCGTTCGAGAAGGTTCGATTATTACTCATTGTTTAACAGCCTCGGCGTAATACTGCCCCCTCCTAAAACATGCTCGTCCCGAGCATTCTTAGCCCCATATCGCGGCAGCCGATCAACATGAACAATTTCAGGCGCACCTCGCGCTGAAGATGTAGCAACTAGAGGAGCCACATTGCCGTCTCCAGTACTTCAGGACACCCAGAGTCCCTTTCTCATCAGCGATCCCAATTCCAGCCTCCAAAACACGGCTCTCATGATTTCTATCTGTTCTTTCACTTCCTAGAATTCCTTTCCAGATGAACCGAACGATTCCCTCATCAGTCGAGCACGCTCTTATGGCCAACGTCGCTGATCTTCCTGTTGACGACGCTGCTCTTCTTTATCCTGACGTCGCTGTTCCTCTTGCAACCGAGTCTGCTCCACCTGTTCACGTCGCTGTTCCTTCTGCAACCGAGCCTGCTCTTCCTGCTGACGACGCTTCTCTTCTTTATGCTGACGGCGTTCTTCCTCCTGCAACCAAGCATGCTCTTCTTGCTGACGACGCTGCTCTTCCTTATCCTGACGTCACTGTTCTGCCTGCAACCGAGCCTGCTCTTCTTGCTGACGACGCTGCTCTTCCTTATCCTGACGTCGCTGTTCTTCCTGCAACCGAGCCTGCTCTTCTTCCTGACGTCGCTGTTCTTCCTGCCAACGTCGCTGCTCTTCTTGTTGACGACAAAGCATGGCCATAATAGCAGCAAGATCGCCTGTCACAGGAGCTTGCCCCACGGATGATGATGATGATGATGCTCCAAATGATTCGGTGGCGGCTGATTCCATCTCCATCGACTGACGACTCTGCCGAACTTCTTGAACCGGAGGATCTCCAAACCGCCTTTCATCGTTTTCCTGTTGTCGTTGACCTCTCGTCTTTACACCGTCCACGTTATCCTTCGGTAGAACCGGCATTATTTTATCCCACTTCTGACACCAAATTGTTACGAGCTGAGGGTTCGGGATAAAATAATGGGAATCGGTCTGACCAAAATAACACTTTTATTCAGCACTGAACGGTGTATACACGAACTTGGTCACACGTATCACAACACACTAAATCACACCACTGGTGCACCACTTATAGTCACCGAAATGATCGCACGTATAGCTTAATCCAGACTGACTCGGGAGCAACTACTGTTCACGCGAGACCCTTCCCACGTCAGTCCTCCAGGGCCTCGCTGAGACTAACTCACTCAGACTCAGACTGAGACTGACTGTCCGGCCATCTCTCCGGCCTATTTATATCGCACACATTTCGATTGTTCGAGAACGATGTCGATACTTCCAGGAAAGGGTCGGTCCCTCGACACAATGGCCACTCCCCATTCTGCGAAACCACAAACAATAGCAACAATAACACAGCAAGACAAAAGCGTTCGAGAAGGTTCGATTATTACTCATTGTTTAACAGCCTCCGCGTAATAATATTATCATCATTAGGTAAGATCACCATTGCAAGCTACGCCTCGGCTTCATAATGATGCGAGAACACAAAATAAGCACGACCAGGATAACTGGTAGATAATGCTATTAGCATTAAGTCCTCCTAGCACTATTCTGTTTTGTGTGAAAGTATTAAATAAATAAATAAATTACTTTACAAGTCACATTTGAAAAAATACTCCCCGATACTTTAAAAGATGAGTTTAAGTTTAAGTCATAACCCGAGAGTACTATCTATTAGGTCGGGAAAAAGTTTCTTCGCATTTTTAAGAAAATTCAAAACATTTTTTAATATAGTTTATTTACATTTAACTAAAGTATGTAGGTACCATTTTGTTCGATAACTTTTTGCCATCTTGTAGGTAGGGACATGATCCCATTGCTATAGAAATTTTGGGGCTTCTGATCAAAATACCGCGACAAGTGGTTTTGTCAGACCTCTCGTGATGTTAACCTGACACTGCCTAAAGAATTCTGAAGAGACCGAAACAGGTGGAAATCTGAAGGTGCAAAGTCAGTACTATACGGCGGATGCATTAACACCTCCCAGCCAAACTCTCTTAATTTTTGCTGAGTGGCTCAAGATGTGTGAGGTCTAGCGTTATCATGATGAAAAACCACACCCCTTCTGTTGATTAATTCCGGCCGCTTTCTCTCAACTTCTTGCTTTAATCGCATCAGTTGTTCGCAGTAGAGTTCAGAATCGATGGTTCTGCCTGGTGGTAACGGCTCATAATGAATAATGCCCTTCCAATCCCACCACACACACAGCATCACCTTGTTGCGAGTTAACTCGGGTTTCGCCACAGTCTGTGAAGCCTGACCTGCCTTTCACGACCTTTTTCGCACGTTCTTGTCGTACGTGATCCACTTTTCATCACCAGTTATCAGCTTCTTCAAAAATGGTTCGGTTTCATTACGTCGTAATAAAGAATCACAAATGAGTACACGATTCATTAGGTTTCTTTCAGTGAGCTCGTGGGGTACCCAAATATCGAGCTTTTTTGTGTACCCAGTTTTTTTCAAATGCGCCAAAACTGTTTTGTGGTCAATTCCCAGTTCTTCAGCTACGTCGTAACTACTGATATGCCGATCTTGCTCAACTTTTTCAAAAATGGCATCAATTTTATCCGTAATAGGGCAACCAGAGCGACGTGCATCTTTGATATCAAAATTTCCGGATTGAAAACGCTTAAACCAAATTTGTGCTACTCTCACAGACACTAGGTCCATAAACATTGCAAATTTTTTTCGCGGCTTCCGTTGCATTTTTACCTTTTTGTAGTAAAATATTAAAATGTATCGAATTTCTTCATTAGATTCACTCATCTTTACATTACGAAAAACAAACAAAAATCACACATTTTCCTAATTTGAATTTGGAATTATCTTCTTTAAAATTTAAACTTTGAATGATACCAATACCAGCCAGATACAAATGGTATAGCCAAAGATATTGTATTACAAGTTCATACATACTATAATGCGAAGACTTTTCCCCAACCTATTATTTATTATCAGTAAATCGGAGGACGAAACTAATTCTTAAAAATTAAGTTTTGCTGGTTAAATAAATAATGCTGAACATTTCACACAGCGCCATCTAGACCCAAACTAAGCAAAGCTTGTACTATGGGAACCAGATAACTGATAGAATACTTAGGTATATACTCGTAGGTACGGTTTTTTTTGTAATACTTATAATGTATAGAGAAACAACCAGATCCGGAACAAATATCTGTAGATCATGCAAACATTTGTTCCGCGGCGGTAATCGAACCCGCAACCTCCTGCGTCTCAGCCGGCTATTCGGCCACTGCGCCACGGAGGTCGACAGTTATACCCTTTCTTACTGAAAATGTGATTGATTTACACGGAACTCGCCCATCTCTGGAATTACATTATCTTGTAACTCACTATTACGATGTAAACATAGTACAAGGCAGTAAATTTAGCAGCGCACATCTCATAAATGATTTGTACTTGGGCTACAAACTTGTGTTATATTGCCACTGTTTCTACAATTCTTAAACTCATAGGAAAAGTAAGCTTCAGCCTATCGTAATAAGAGTTCGTAAATGAATGCACATTTGTAACAGTATTTTGCAAATCCGGTCCTAGATTTAAAAAGCTACAAGCGATGGATTTATGAGTAACAAATTTAATTTTTCAGTCGTATTTTTTGTAGAAATAGCGGTGGTAATCTTAAAATGTATGAGGTACCTATATAACATTAGTGAGTTTTTTTAACGTTATTTTAAATTGTGAATTGTGTTCTACTTCTGAACATTTCACAGATTTTTCACAGACACCAATAAACGGAACGTGATAAATCCCGTATTTAAAATACCTAATAACTTATTGTAAATTTATGAAACATGGTTGCAAACTCATGAATAAACTTTTGCAGGATAACAAAACAGAAATAATGAGCTCCTTTAGGCATGTTAATAAAAAAATAGCAACTTAATATTCTACTGATTTTCCTCTAAAAACGATAAGAATTTCCGTGGGTTTTACAGTGACGCTATCAAAGTAGGATAAAACATACTTCCTAAAATTATATACTTGAATTTTTACTTTTTTTACTTTATTGGCCAAAACTAAGCTTTAAATCAGTCCTATTGTCAAATCCTTTCTCCGGCAATTCAGGTTCTTATACCCAGCTAGAGCTACATACAAAAACAAATACAAATGTTTCATTTCAACAAAAAAAAAAATATATAAATACAAATGTATGTGAAATTGAAAACCCGTCTGTATAACCAATGTGTCCTGCCAACAACGACTTACGCCGAAACATGGGCACTCACTAAGAAAACTGTGTACAAAGTACGAGTTGCACAGAGAGCCATGGAGCGCGCCATGCTTGCCATCAACCTGCTGGATCGAGTTCCCAATACCGAAATCCGACGCCAGACGAAAGTCCAAGACGTCGGAACAAGGGTGGTGGAACTCAAGTGGAACTGGGCAGGACACTTGGCTAGACGAGGTGATGGCAGGTGGAGTAAATCTTTGACCGAATGGTGGCCAAGAACAGACCTAAGAAGTCCAGGACGTCCGACGGCGCGGTGGGTCGACGATATAAAGAAAGTCGCGGGTAACTCCTGGATGCGCAAAGCACAGGACCGGGAAGGGTGGCGTTTACAAAGGGAGGCCTACACCCAGCAGTGGGTACTTATAGGCTGTAGATGATGAATGTGAAATGTCCATTGATGTCCTTTTAAGTGTCTAAACACCTGTGTTAGGAGACCACGCTCTTAATTATCAATATCATTGTTTTATTTTTAATTCTTTATTGCACAAATAGTAAAATGTACAAATGGAGGACTTAATTCTAAAAGCATTTTCTACCAGTCAACCGTGACAGGTTAGACAGGTAGGACTTAGGTTGGCGTGCTTAACTAGAAACTAACAAAAAAAACAAATAGAAATAAAAAAGTACTCGTCCAAAAAAAAGTATTAACGTCTTGAGCTGTCAGGTAGATAGATTTTTCCATACGATAGTCAGAGTCGGA
Organism: Philereme transversata; assembly: GCA_963924445.1. NCBI lineage: Eukaryota > Metazoa > Arthropoda > Insecta > Lepidoptera > Geometridae > Philereme > Philereme transversata. Next base: position 24,678,541 of record OZ004337.1, on the reverse strand, counting down.
AGGCGTTATTATATATGTTTGAACACTCATTACACGTCCGAGTCTGAAACAGCGCCAAGTGTGATCCAATAGCGGCGTTTTTTCTACTTTCACGTCAACACGAGCAAATTTTAATATGCAATAAGTAATAGTACTTGACCGCCAATCTTTTCTATCTGCTCCGTATGCAAGCGATACACACAAATAGCTCTGGAACGACTGAGTTTAGAATAAGTCTGGCGCAAGAATCGGATGTGTGCAATCAATGAATACGTCAGATAGTCTGATCAGACAATCAGAAACCAAATCCGACGAGTATTCCCAGCCTAAGACTCTGTTTTAACATTGCATTAACTTCACCGACATCCATACTCTTCAATCTTTACATTGTTGCATTAGTAATCCCGTTTTCACCTTTGTTCAAATCTTCAACACGGCTATAATTAATTAATTACGTTGTACCAACATAACAGCACAACAAATCTAACAATGACAGTACTTAAAGAGTTCTTAAGGGGGCAATAACGAAAAGTCCGGAAGAGCAATTCTACAAGTCCACTCGGGCCCTCGAAAGTGCCCCAAAGTGCCCCAAAGTCTAGACCGGAAGCTCGTTGGGTAAATTAATTGTCTGAGAGGGACCTGTGGGGGCGTACTAACTGTTGTGTAAGCTATGAGAAAGGGGAACATATGGAGTCGTAATCGTCTCTTTATGCACGTTACGGTTGTATGTTGATTTATTTAAACATATATGAAGCCAGTGGCCGGTTGTAATAAACGTACTTCGTATAAAGTGGCTAACCCTAGTGTTGTCAGTTTATTGGATACACTAAAACCTGCGTCCTTACTATTACAGTCGGAGTTGATACCTTAACATCAAATCTAACTTTTCAACAAATCGCATATTTTTGTCACTAACCAATCAAGATTCGTCAAACATTACAGCCGACCAGAATTTCACAGTCAGCTCTTTTTAAGGTCACCACAAAATTAAACCCCAATTCCTGTAACTCTTATCTCGTCAAATTCAAGTTCCAAAATACCTGGGGCTAACGTTAGACCGGTCTTTGGATTATAAGATTCACCGCCACATAACTAAAATGAAAGTTGGAGCACGGAACCACCTCCTCCGTTGATGAACATCTACCAAATGGGGAGCAGCTCCAGAAGTCCTCCGCACGATGGGCCTGGCATTGTGCTTTTCAGCTCGCGAATATGCTTGCCCAGTCTGGAACCGGTCCGCAAAACTCTTACGACTTTTCAGGCGGCCTTGTGGAATTTGATGACTATATAGAGGATGCTAACTGTCATGCTCCTGCTTATATTTTTCTATGGAGCAGGCCACACCCCGACGCAGTCCGGGGGGTGGTATGCCTGCCAAAGGGTAGATAAGATTTAGAGGGGTTGGCTTCAGGCATCCTGTTATAACACGGCATGTGTCATTCAGCGCAACATCGACGACCCTAGCCTAGGGTCTTGCGCTGAATGACAGTTTTCAGCGTTCCACGCAGGCCACCAGCGACGACCCATCTGTTGCTAGTCGCGCAATGTGGATAGATAGTAATCCCTCACCACCTGACTTCATTCCCCCTCAAGAACAGCTTCCACCAGGGAATTACCGGCCGTGGCCTGTGTGGAAGTCCTTAAATAGGCTTCACACACAGGTTGGTCGATGCAGAGCCAATATGTGCAAATGGGGGTTCAGGGATCCCAGCCATTCACAATGCGACTGTGGTGATCCTGCACAGTTGATGAAACACCTGCTAATGTGCCCTTTTGCTCCCGAACAATTGCACAATGGAAGACTTAAAAATGGCTTCTCCTGACGCCATAAATGTAGCCAAGTACCTATCTAACACAATATAAATAGAGCTATTGACACGCTAAGAAGAAGAAGAAATCTAATCTAATCTCGTTACCTGTCAATGCAACGTTTCACTAAACTGATGCTGCCTTTAAGGCCTCTATAGACCCTAATACGACCAAAGTTAAAATTGCAAGTATTAGGGTAGGTAAGATACTCACATAACGGACAAGACTAAGAAAGAATGAATGAAAATGTTTAATAATACTTTACAAGCTAGACACAACAAAAGTATAAAAAGAAATAAAAAACAAATAAATGTAAGTATAATGGGCATATAAGAATAAAGTGACGGAGACTAGACAAACGTTAGGTCACCATAATCTAAGGCTATAATATCGATGTCATAAAGCAATTTGCCGGCTAACCGACTGTCAGATAGTATCCCGGCCTGATAATGACAGCGGAAGCGATGGAACTATCAGATTAAAGCTGAAAATTGAACTGATTATTTAGGAAGTTGTTGAAATACGGCTGTAAAAGAATCGGTATGGTATGGAGAAAAATTGGGCGTACGTTTGCGTAGTTTTAATACTTCAGTTAGTGAATTATTCTTTTTGTAGTTGCAAAAATTCCTCTTTCAATTTTCAAAAAAGATTTTTGTGAATCCTAAAGATTATTAGCATTAACGTTACATCTCGTAAATCTGGCAAATCATCGAAAAAACTTTTTTAGTAATAAAAAACCCCAAGGGATGCAGCAAATGGTATCAAAAGGAAACTGGCGCAAAAATGGAAACATGGAAAAGAGACAAAAGAGGCAAAAGCTCATTATCTAATAAGAAATGGGATCCGAAAACGTCATAAAGAGACCCCATATGGATCCGTCACCGCAGCCCTGGAGCGACTATAGTTCGGCGGAACCTTGGATATTAGATCTGCAAATTGGTCGTGTTTTCCCTCGGTGAGGTGACCATGCGTAAGGAATTTGGGGAATCAATTTCCATAACAATTTCTGGCTGATCAAAGAAACGAGTAACATCAATTCAAAAAGAAAAATGAGAGAATATAGCCTGGCTTGGCTTTACTGTACTTTATAGACGAACGAAGCAAGCCGCTTATGATAGATAGATCTTTATTGCACACCAAATAAAAATACAGTAACAAAGGAAATATACAATAAATAACGGTACAATGCGCGGTCTTATCGCTAAAAGCGATCTCTTCCAAACAAATCTAGGATTGACAAGCCGCTTAAGTTTAGTATGCTGCTTAAACAATGTAAGTCATTATGCCTCGGCAATTGTATTCACCTATGTGGCCTATGCATTCACAATGAACACCTTTCACGTATACAGCTTTACATTCCTGCAGATGATATCGTTTTCTGATCGTTTTAATTTATTTATGGTGAACTTTCTACATGTAACTAAAACAAAGTGAACACTGGAAACTGCATTAGTCAAATACTGTGTCGCAGTTTCCAGTGCCCGTACATACAACTAAATTCCTTCCTGATTACGTAAGTATACCAATTAACCTAATTACAAAATTGATTTAAATAAAAAAAGTAAACTATAAATATTAACATTTTAATAATAACATTGTTTGTGTTCCAAATAAAGGCTTCATCATATCAGCCATAGAATGTCCACCGCTGAACATAGGCTTCCCCCATAGATTTCCGTATCATAGAGTGACCGATCTTGTGCGACCTGCACCCAACGGTCACCTTTATCAGGTCGTCTTTCCATCTAGTGAGGCTTATTCATTATTCATTTCAAATGTTAGATGGGGCAAGTCTTTGAGATTTCCTAAACTAAATACGACGTCAATATATCCTGCTTTTTGGTCACAGGATGCGTGCGTCCATTCCTCGCCCAGTAATGGCTACTATAGCGCCATCTAATAGCATTATTGACCCCCGGACAAGCGAGATGCATTATATCGCCAGTAGAATCACGTACAATATGGAATAACTTGGAGCTCCAAAATTAACTAAATGGTGGGCGAAACGACGAAATCATTGTAACGAAACAATTGCTTTAGTATTTATATCGAAACATTACACATATCCACGGAACTTAAATTTAATCAACTATTCTTTAATGTGCATATGTGCACTTATAATCTCCCATTACTTTTCCTATTTCCGAAGGTTCTCTGGAAACGATCGCTATATTTAGAGACAAGACTGCCCATTACACATTTTACTTGTTTGCAAGGTCTTATTTATCGACGAATTTAATCAAATTTGAGAGGCACATTAAGGACTTCATTCTACACAAGATGTTGCAAAAAAAATCCAAAAGGGGGAAGTGGAGGGTGGAATGGGGGGAGGGTGGAAGGGGGGTGGAGGGTGGAAGGGGGGTGGAGGGTGGAAAGGGGGGGAGTTTGCTGTAACGTTATATATAGGCGGATTTATACCTAATTAGCTACCAATCAGCCTATGCAGTCCTCTACGCCTTCACCAGACGAACCCGTAGACACCAGATTAGACCTCCTAAGACCAAGGGAACGCGAGTAATCGCTAAAACTTATACCAATATAATATTTTCAAACTTTCGCGATCACTGTACATAATTATTGATTTAAACAGGTATTTATCGCGTAAGTACCTATTTTATTTGTTATCCCGACGTTTCGACTGTATTGCTACAGACGTGGTACGGGTTAACTGATACCAATATTTATTAAATATAATTAATTTAATATAATTAATATTCATTTAAAGGTTGTCTTGAAGAGATCGCTTTGTTAAGCGATAAGACCGCCCATTGTGCTTACATTTATTTGTTTTATTTTTTATTTTTACATCTGTTGTGTTTAGCTTGAAGGTATAATAAAGAATTTTCATTCATTCATTCATTCAATATTTTGCTCAAAAGTTTTCATAGGTAAGCCTATTGGAAAATTCAAGAACCTTAAATTCGATTTAAAATTGTACTCTCTTTGTTAATTTTGTTGCGCAAATTACTTTTTGGACTTGGGACGCGAGGTTTACTGTTTTCACAGAACCACTAGTCGTACGCTTCCTACAGTCATGCGAGTTTAAAATTGCAGTGTTAACGTAGTAAAAAAAATTGCAGTGTTTATGTAATATAAGTTGGAAGGAGTTGGGGAAGGCCTTTGCCCAGCAGTGGGAAATCAGAGGCGGGTAAAAAAAAAATGATACGAGTAATAGACTTCATTGTGAAAGGGCTCGCCCGTGGAAATACTACCACCATACCTATTTCTGCCGCCAAGCAGCATTGCTGTGTTTCGGCTTGAAGGGTTGCCGGTGAAATTACAGGCAGATGAGGCTTTACACCTGTACGGCTAAGTTAATGGACGCAGAGCAGTGCATCGTACGGTATATTTCTAAGGTGCATGACATGCGAGGTAATTCTCTGTTATATGCGATGGTTACCACTTAACATGGCCCATGGCTTATTCCATCTCCATGTAGTATACATTTTTTTTTTTATAATTGTAGTTTTGGTCTTTATGGTTTTAGGTCTTTATGGCTATGGGCCGTAGAATAAGTTATTTGTTATCCTGTATCGCCATCTTATAAGATGCCATGCTATATTTTTAAAATAAGATTGATTTACATTCTGCCTCATCGAAACATGCGAAATTCTAAGATAAAAAATAATCATATTAAAAATGTAAAACTCCAAAATAAAATGAATACATAAAAATGCTAAATAAATAATAATGATAATACTTTATTTCAAACATGTCAAATTCATACAAAATACAATAATAATAATGTCAAAATTACAACTTAAATATTAAAAATGTCAAATTCTGTAAGATAAAATTGAATATAAATAATGATAATACTTAATTTCAAACATGTCAAATTCATACAAAATAGATCTACGTTACCTATATTAAACGTCTACGTTACATGCAGGTGATAACAATAACATTACCCTTCTGCGCAGTCGGATAATTAGTATTCAACCGGTGATTCAAGCTCGACAATCGACAATTAGTCCTTATTCGAGCGTAATTATCGATGCTAACGTACCTGAACCACTCGGCCATGTGTATTCGGTTATATTTTTTAGTATATTTTTGACCTCAGAACTCCGTCATTTGTAACTAACTGATTTGGAAAATTCTTATTTCTAGATTGGTCCCAAAGAAACTTCCTTTACTTATATCGGTGCAGTAGTTTGGTTTTTAAATCAAAATAACTGGTTTAGACTTTCTGTTTTCTGAAATCGGTTATATTTTATTTCAAAAAGTACTTGTTGGCAATTCTGAAAGATATTAATTAGTTAAGGACTGGGTGGCAGATAATTACGAAAAACCAAGCAACTATGCTGACAGTCCTGTGTATTTGATATCTTATTAATTTAAATCGAATAATTATTTTAATATCGTTTTAAAAAAAAGGGGGTAGGAAAGTTCAAAAACATCCAAGTTAAAAAAAGTCAGGAAACAAATTTTAACCTGTTCTTCTAGTGATATTTGGTTATGGTGCCTGAAGAATGATCAGCTAGTTCATCAACAAGCTATATAAGTTTAAATACTGAAAGCCGCCTATCAGTGGTAGTCTCGGTCACCCGCACCATAATAACGAATCGATTGACACCTCATTCATCAAAATCGGATGATTAGGTTAGGCGCTACGGGGAACATACATGTATAGACTGCTAAAAAATAACCCTCTCTTTTGGCTTTGCCGTCGTCGGGTAAAAATTTAGCATATATCACCCGGACCATAATAACGTATCGATTGACACCTCATTAATTAAAAACGGACGAGTAGTTCAGGCGCTTCGGTGCAACATAGGTAAATACAAACATACATAGACTGCTAAAACATAACCCTTACTTTTGGCTTTGCCGTAGTGGGTAAAAAAGTAGCGAGAAGAAATTAAATATATGGAATATCAATAACAGGGCTCCCAATGTAAAGAAGATCCCTGAAATTTGGCCGCTCCCATCATACATTTCTCCACAGTTCAGGCGTTGACGGATCGTGTACTAGGCGCAGTGGGCGCCCTGCGAGACGTTGCGTCACTGGCATTATTGCGCGCTTTAGTTAGGCGCCCCTAACTAGGGCTACCAGTAAACGTAAAATTTTACTTCGATCACCCGAGATAGATAATGGTAAGTTAAGTACCAATGGTACCCATACAAGATCGTTCGCTCTGTAAATATAGGGGGAGGTCTATGTTCAGCAGTGGACGTCCTTTGGCTGATATGATGATGATGATGATGATGTAGTATCTATATTGACAAGTGCCAACATCCGAACGCAGATCCGTAGACTGTCTTGGATGTCATAAATATTATTGATAGTTGTATTAGTTTTGTCAAATTGGGTTGCAGATTAAAGTTGGTATTAGAGAAGGCACTTTATGTAGATCACCTCACTTTTGAATAGTAAATAACAAATTCTTAGTAAGGAATAAAACATAAGCGAGTCTAAATAGTTTTGAATTAAGTTGCTGCTGTCTCATTTTATTTGACAAGCTTCGAGCCGCCAGGTAAGACAATCTTGACTGTTGTAGTCTTGTGCTAGTTGTCAGCCCTACAAACTAGATGTCGGTCAGTGTGCCACCGGCGCCGGCGCACGCGCCTAGTCACGCGCAGATCCACAGATTACGTGTTCGCACGCGTTTCAACCACATTAGCTGGTACTTCGCCACCATTAGTCTACGGAAATTCTGGCATGACATGACACTCGTTACTAATCGTCGAAATATTTAGCTTATTACTGTACTGTCATCATTTTGAGGGCCTGACTGTATGATGCCCCTGTATATTGTTACGCCGAGGCTGTTAAACAATGAGTAATAATCGAACCTTCTCGAACGCTTTTGTCTTGCTGTGTTATTGTTGCTGTTGTTTGTGGTTTCGCAGAATGAGGAGTGGCCATTGTGTCGAGGGACCGACCCTTTCCTGGAAGGATCGACATCGTTCTCGAACAATCGAAATGTGTGCGATATAAATAGGCCGGAGAGATGGCCGGACAGTCAGTCTGAGTCAGATTGAGTGAGTGAGTTAGTCTCAGCGAGGCCCTGGAGGACTGACGTGGGAAGGGTCTCGCGTGAACAGTAGTTGCTCCCGAGTCAGTCTGGATTAAGCTAAACGTGCGATCATTTCGGTGACTTTAAGTGGTGCAACAGTGGTGTGAATTAGTGTGTTGTGATTACGTGTGACCAAGTTCGTGTATTCATCGTTTAGTGCTGAATAAAAGTGTTATTTTGGTTAGATCGATTCCCATTATTTTATCCCGAACCCTCAGCTCGTAACAATTTGGTGTCAGAAGTGGGATAAAATAATGCCGGTTCTACCAAAGGATAACGTGGACGGTGTCAGGACGAGAGGTCAACGACAACAGGAAATGGATGAAAGGCGGTTTGGGGAGACTCCAATTCAAGAAGCTCAGCAGAGGCGTCAGCCGATAGAGATGGAATCAGCCGCCGCCGAATCATTTGGAGCTTCATCATCATCATCATCCGTGGGCCAAGCTCCTGTGACAGGCGATCTTGCTGCTATTATGGCAATGCTTCGTCAGGATAAAGAAGAGCAGCGTCGTCAACAGGAAGAGCAGGCTCGGTTGCAGGAGGAACAACGCCGTCAGCATAAAGAAGAGAAGCGTCGTCAGTAGGAAGAGCAGCGACGTTGGCAGGAAGAACAGGCTCGGTTGCAGAAGGAACAGCGACGTGAACAGGTGGAGCAGACTCGGTTGCAAGAGGAACAGCGACGTCAGGATAAAGAAGAGCAGCGTCGTCAACAGGAAGAACAGCGACGTTGGCCATAAGAGCGTGCTCGACTGATGAGGGAATCGTTCGGTTCATCTGGAAAGGAATTCCAGGAAGTGAAAGAACAGATAGAAATCATGAGAGCCGTGTTTTGGAGGCTGGAATTGGGATCGCTGATGAGAAAGGGACTCTGGGTGTCCTGAAGTACTGGAGACGGCAATGTGGCTCCTCTAGTTGCTACATCTTCAGCGCGAGGTGCGCCTAAAATTGTTCGTGTTGATCGGCTGCCGCGATATGGGGCTAAGAATGCTCGGGACGAGCATGTTTTAGGAGGGGGCAGTGTTACGCCGAGGCTGTTAAACAATGAGTAATAATCGAACCTTCTCGAACGCTTTTGTCTTGCTGTGTTATTGTTGCTGTTGTTTGTGGTTTCGCAGAATGAGGAGTGGCCATTGTGTCGAGGGACCGACCCTTTCCTGGAAGGATCGACATCGTTCTCGAACAATCGAAATGTGTGCGATATAAATAGGCCGGAGAGATGGCCGGACAGTCAGTCTGAGTCAGATTGAGTGAGTGAGTTAGTCTCAGCGAGGCCCTGGAGGACTGACGTGGGAAGGGTCTCGCGTGAACAGTAGTTGCTCCCGAGTCAGTCTGGATTAAGCTAAACGTGCGATCATTTCGGTGACTTTAAGTGGTGCAACAGTGGTGTGAATTAGTGTGTTGTGATTACGTGTGACCAAGTTCGTGTATTCATCGTTTAGTGCTGAATAAAAGTGTTATTTTGGTTAGATCGATTCCCATTATTTTATCCCGAACCCTCAGCTCGTAACAATATTATAGTTCTTTTATCTATTATAGCACATTTTTGGTTGGCTTCTATTTTGCCTTATTTATCTTTTCATATCTCCCGGTAGTGGCAATTTCCTGCAAGGACTAACTGAGAGCACGCATCTGATAAAAATGATAAAATACCGCAAAGTTTCCAAATCAGACGCCTCCTTATCTCGAAGTTGTGATAAGACCTTGCGAACCTTTATGTGAACTGCGGAAGATTTTGGCGATATTTCGTCAGAAGTTTCCAAATCGTACTATAGATAACTGTCACAATAGTCCGGATCTAACTCCATGTGTCGTGGGTATTAGAAGCTATCCTCAACACCCAGATCAAGAACAATTATTAGGAAACTACATTTCTCCCACGTTACTGCGCCACTCCAGTGAAGGATGTTAAATTTGTACATCGCGCTCTTGGCATGGCTTGCCATGTCGCAGGCACTCGGACGGCCTATAAACTCGAAGACCTTGACCATCGCATACGAACTTACACGACCGTCTTTATGAAATCTGTCTTATTTCTGACGCAATGCAGTAGTGCGCATTGCTGGAGACGCGACAAAAACTAGGAAATTAAGGGTCTCTGACATTTTCTTTACCACTTTCGGTTGTACTGTGATATTCTGGGTACATTGCAATTCTGCGATGAATAAATTACTCAGTTTCAGCACAGTAGGCAAGAGGGATGATTCAGATCGATTTGCAACTTAAACATACTCTAAATAAAATGTTAGCCAGCTAGGATGTAAACGAATACTTTTTATTTTATATTCTACTTTTTTTATCGCAATGAATCGAAAGATTCATTGCGGTGCAATTTTAGTAGATGTATCTTCGTTGTCGGATAGTTCTTAAGCTAGTGATGATTTTTCTACATCATTATACTGCCATTGCAGCAGCTGGCTGAGTAAGGTGTCAGATTATTCTTAAGGCTGCCCTAAAGCCTCTAACATGGCTTGACGACTTTTATAGCCGGGACCTACTCTTTATCATGATCTCCAATGCACAGAAATGGTCAGTTGAAACTGCCACTAGCAGTCGCCGCGCAGAACATTGCTTACCCTAACTTATCTGTTAAGCAGTCTAAGCCACACTACAAGTTCTTCAACAGCTGCGTGTCCTATTACCTATAGAAGTAATCACCTCAACCAGGCTTGATATATTTTACGTCTTTTGCATTCTTCGTAGAGCGGTGCAACTTTTCCACTAATCATCATCAACCTATAAGTCCACTGCTTGATGCAGATCCCTCTCAAGGTGCGCTACTTCGGTTCTTTTCATTCAGCCTCTAATATCTAGAGTGTGCAGATCGCCATATAGCCGATTGGACGTTCTACACTACGCTTGTATATGCGTGGTGTTCACTCTGGAATACGTTTACCCCAGTAATCGGGGTAAACTGTTTTACTGAAATGAAGTAAGAAACACTAAACCAGATCTCGAATGCGACATTCTCGAGAAAAATTATTGTTTTATTGTAAGAAATGTAATTTTCCGCACGTTACGTAAGTGAAGCGATCTCTTTGGATCACCGCCAGGACAAATGTTATAAACCTCGGGATCACCGCGGTAAAATATTTATGACTACCTGAAGTTTTGTTGACGTGTGCAGAATCTTTGATTCACAAAGAATTTGCTAATAAAGACAGGAGAATATGCTGACCTTGTCCAGAAAGTCTGCTGTAATAATCATAATGGATTTAAATCTCGGTGAAAACTGTCTAAAAGGTTTTTTTTATAAACTGGATAGATCTACACTTTTTTTTTTGTTTGACCACAATCTCACCTGATGGTAAGCGATGATGTGGTCTAAGATGAAGGCACGAAGATCTAGATGAAACCTATTCACTCTTACCTTAAAGAGGCCCAGATTGTATTCTTATTCAGATTGTACACGACGGTAAAGTGTTCCATACCTTAGCTGTACGCATCAAGAACGTAGAACCAAAACGGTGTGTGCGAATGGGTGGTATATCAACTAGGTACGGATGGTACTGAGCCGTGCGCCTGCTTGTCCTTTGATGGAAGGAAGACGGCGGGATCAGATCGTATAGTTCCTGGGCACATACGCCAAAATGTACTCTGTAAAAGATCGATAGGCTTGCAACTTTACGGCGGTGTTCGAGACTTTGGTCTCCGCCATATATGGTTTTTTGATGATGAATGAACGAATGAAAATTTATTAATAACGCTACAGCAAACTTCCTTCCTATTTTCCCCCGAATCAAAAATCGCAATCGACTAATTAAATAAATCAAGGAACTCGTGTGCCTATTTTGTCAAAATCGGTTGTAAAATACAACCTGTAGGCGAGAAAAGACAGACAGACAAAAGCATTTTTTGGCCAATCTCGAAAGTGAGACACTTCGCTCGCTCGGTCAATTATCTGGATTTGGCTGATATGATGATTGATTGTAGCCATGACCTAGAAGTTAAACTTTAGAGGTTTTTACAAAATCTACGACAGGCCTAAAGAAAATAAATATTGCTTCAAAACTATTAAAACGACTCATTCCCGATTGAATTGAATTAAAACAACATTTACAAAATTTACAAACATTTGATCCGCAAAAGAATCTCAACAAAGCTGCAAGTACATAAAGGCATAGGTTAAGAATAGATCAGTAACAAATGACGGAATCACGTTAGCAACAGAGCATAAATAAATTTACGCACATATCTGAGGCCCGTTGCGTGTTGCGTCATCCTCAATCACGAATTCTTTAGAACTTCCTAATCTCGTGAGTGTGATGTAAACTATGCAAATTAACGAAACGTGACTGTCGGTCTACTTCTTCTATAGTCTCACTGGTTCTTTAACCACATTTTCCATCTTTCAATGGTCAAAAAATATAAGAGAGCCTCATAGGGTAACCATGATTAATTAGCTAGGATTTGCGATTATGATCGACATGAAACACAGTTGGATAGGGACTAAAATATTTGTTAATTCCTCATTTCCTCTTAGCTTTAAACAAACAGTACTATAAACAATTGCCAATGTAATACCCGTTTATAAAAATTAAATAGGCGCTGCAAAATCACCTTGCAGAAAGTGATAAATTTCAAATTTAAACATAATAAACGAGGGCGAGATTGAGGAAACGTCAAATAAAGAACAATAGTGTTTAATGAATCAATGATGTATTTTGGGAAGCTCGCAGACGCATGCAGGTTTTGGCAGATGTAGCATGTTAGTGTATTGGTATTTGCGTATACTTTGTTACTTTCTTTACGTATTTGTAAAATTAATCAGAGTGAGTTGCACTAATTGGAATTTGACAAAGGAGAATTCGTATAAAGCAGTTAATTTGCCGATGCTATTGAGATGTTCAGTCAGAGATCTTCATCTTCTTGCCCTTTTCCAACATGTATTTTTCTTCCATACCTCTCAATCAGCCATCATCTGATCAGCCAGACTGTTGTCACTTCTTTTTTGCCTATAACATTTTTCACACAGTCCATCCATCTCTTCTTCGGCCTTCCTCTACTTCAGTTAGTACTATGTTCAGTCAGAGATATTTGTTCTACTTAAATTTGAACAATTCTTGGTTATCTTCTTAGCGGATAATTTGGGCTCAAAACTAACACATCGATTACTTTAAAGCGCAGCAAGGCGAGCACGGCGATTAGCTCGTCTATTCTATAATAAAAAGACAAAGCTCTGTCGATACTTTCGAAATTGTCTAGGTCCCGAGAACGCTCTGTTTGTCCGTTCGACGTTCTCTCTGTATTAGACATAGTATGCATTCGGATGTCTCGGACCTAGTGGGCACGGGCACTAGGTATTAAACAGATACATTGTGGTAAAAGGATTAATTATACCTTCTAAAGAATCATAAAATTGCCAGCTCCTTTTTTCCAGCCACCATCTCCTCAGATTTACTTATCTTTATAATAATACGCAATCTTGTTTATCTCACGAATGCTAAGATTGCGAGGTTTGTGTATTACCAGTGGTTCTCTGCTGGTTCTTGTCGATCCGCACTATACGGAAATAATACGCGGAAGCGGTATTGTATCAGTAACGAATGGATAAACGTCGATGGTCCAAGGACTCGGGGAATAATTTGGTAATATAAAATGCTACTTTTATGAGTTTTATTTCATCTAGTGAGGCGGTTCGTCTCTTAAGTAAGACCTCTAAATGTTTTGTAGCCCAGGACGGCCCCCCACTCGATGGAAATACGAACTAATAAAAGTTGCTAGAAGCCATTGGGTGCAAAATCGATCACTTAGGAAATCTCCATAGATTTCGTAAGCGATCGATTTTGCGAGCCTTTGTTCAGTAGTTGATGCTCTTTGACTGATATGCTGATGATGTAGATTTTGAACAATAAACGATGGACTGAAGACGGGGTGGGGACACTACGGAAGTAGTCAAAGAGTTGCATAACTTGGACCTAGAGAGTAAGTACCTACATTATACATCAATTGAATATAAAATGATGGCAGTATTTGTAATCTTCATAAAAAACTACGTGTTTCGCTACTCAAAATACTGTATTCCAAACATATAGCCCCCCAATTCACAACAATAAAGTCAGCTACCATCACAATAGTTATTATATTCCGTGATGGCTTCTGCCTGCGGCTTTGCTCAAACGACATTCTTTTTATTAGAATCAATTTTAGCATAAGGTAGTCACAAAGTATATAAATTTCAAAATTACATTCGGTTTCGAAGTTAAGATGAGAATAACAAACATGTAAACATATAGGGTCGTACCACAAAAAAAATTAAACATTGTTTAGCGAGTGTTTAAAAAAATCCTATACAAAAATTGGTAAGGTAAGGATATTTTTAAAGAGCATTAAACAGTTGTTTAACGTTTTTGTGGTAAAAAAGACAGACTTTCACATTTTTACTAGCTGACCCAGCAAACTTCGTACCACCTTGACATGAATACGACGCGGGCTGCCAATGTACGTTGCCGGTACAATTGTCAATCGGCCATCATTAGCTTAATATAATTTTTATGTGATTTTGCCGATATTTTAATAGTCATTCTGCTATTCGGGACGGTGACAAATCCAACAAATCAAATATCATTAAAAACGGTCCCGCCGTTCTTGACTTATAAATGTTGTAACTAACTCGACTTTGTTTTTGATCGAGCGAAGCGAGATCTCCAAATAAACTTGGGCAAATCGGCGTTGTATGTATGTATGTTTGTTTGTTTGTCCGAGAATAACTTTCGAAGCGTTTGTCTGATCATCGTGAAATTTGGTATATAGGTAGGTAATGATGGCACAATTTTGGTGTGACTCAATGAGCTAAACATTTTGGGGGGTTGTTGAGATATTGGGGTTCAAGAGGGGTAAAAAAAAATGAAAATGAGACCCTTAGGTCAAGTGAGACGTCAAATGAAAGGTTTTCATTGGCACATTTCGACCCCATTTTTACTTTTAGTAAAGTTTTTGTAGTTTTTGAGTTATTAGACATAATAGAAACTAAACTTTGACAAAATTCACAGGGTGCATCAGTGACCCCACAGTGCTGTAATTTGGTATGCGTGTAGCTTATGTATCACAAATATAGGCAAAAGTCTGAAATCTAAAATAACTGCAATTTGTACCCCAAAAAATAACCCAATTAACACGACCTCGATTTACCTGTAATTTGAATGAAACTGTAGGTTAAGTTAGTTGGTTTTTATTTCGTGGTACTATTTTGATAGTCAAAGATTACGAATAATATTTTTTTTGTTTTTATGGTAGACTCGCGAGATCTCAGTTCGGGGCGAACCACTAGTATATATATAGATTAGAAGTAAGGACTTGGAAGGTACGGATATGAATGATGTCAGCCATATAACGTACCTATTTACAACAATGTCCATGTCCGAACAAAGGAAGCGATTGCCCAATTTGGTCAGGGACGTCGCAGAAGCATCTTGAAATCATATACTACTCAATAAAATAGTGTTGTCTGCCCACACAATCAAGCGATATCTTCCGCTCCTACTAACCTATATTCACCCACTTATCTGCTAACCTTGAACGTCCAAATCTCTAGAAATTGGCACAGTACAATCTAAATCTGTGAGCCGCGACATTGAGAATAGTAATTTGTGAATCCATTCATTTTTATAGAGAAAAATAATCCGTTTAAAAAAATGGACTGTCGTCTAGGTTGTAATTTACTTCTGCGGCGTCAACTGCGCGGAAAAAAACCACAATGATTTAATATTTATTTGAGGATCAAGATACTACGCAAAACTGTATTTATAATTCGCGACTTTGTGTTCTTTTATCACGTGAATCTCGTGAGGCATTTCTCAACAAGTTTTCTTTGAAGTCATTTCTTAGGTTCGGTGCGATTCTGTAACAAAAAATACCATCTAGACACCATCAAACATACTGTTCTCTTTTATAAAGATTAAAACAGCCAGCTTGCTAGATTTGCAATTCATTAAAATACGATTTCGTTCACATGACCTTGGACCTCTAATCGAGTATCAAAAGGAAGTTTTCAATACGAAAACTGTGGGAAGCCATCACGACCTATCCCTCCCATACTCTTTAAATGGCAAAAGAATGCGTACTTCAAATTAATAGACCACCCAATGACCTCAGCTGAACTTTAAGAACAGGAACCGATTAGTGGAGCCCTGGTCAGGCGATTGTATGACAATGGACGCGGAATTGGCGAATCGCGACATGTGTTTAGTGACGTGGGAACAATCCATCTGCCTTTTGACCTACTGGTTATCTACAGGGCTCTAAAATTCTCTGTACATACTGTACGCAGAGGCTCAACCTAAGAATCAGCAGATTTAAAACATGAGATGTTTGATTGGACCGTAGCTAACTGAAAGATAGATAATTTAGCGTCGTAGGTATTATTAGAAGACAAAAGTAAGAGCGTATAAGTAAGTAGCGACTTACGCTATTTAGAATGATATATTTATTACGAGGGCGGTCCGATAAGTACTTATCGGACCGCCTTCGTATGTACAATGGTATGTATGTTATAACAAACATAATAATATGTCATTGTAATTAGTAATCCGTATTAGCCAAAGATAAACTCTAGTGCTAAAGTTACAGACCACCTGAAAGCCTCTGCTATGTACAAGTTATACCCTGGACCATTGAACGTGGTTGAAACACGGAAGTACGTCGGACACATAGGAAGAGAGATCGTCGAAGATATATCTGTAGATAGATATGTATCAGCTGTGCTGAGATCGAGAGTGCCCGTAGGCGTAGTGACTAGTGAGTCAGCCGGTTATTCCCGACATCCTGGCCTAATTACACACGGCACCGGTTACGGGGAGGCGCGGAGAGACGAGCTAGTAGGCGAGAGTTCAATGGACAACACAATTACCAACTTATGGAAAGTAAGAATATCCATTGTTGTTGACATTAGTTACTGATATTATACACGCTGACCCAAATGGTTTGAATTAAAGTTTTATTTGAATTAAAATTATGAACATAAATCCGTCAATCATGATCATCATCCGCAGCCTGACTTCACCATTGCTGGGTGCAGACTTCCTTTTGTTTATGCCATCGACTACGATCCTGGGCTTATCTCATCGTGATCTCAGCCTCCGACATGAAATACTATGTCGTCGACCGAAAATATAGTAGACGAACTCTCATTAAAATTTTTGGCTTATTTCAAATAAGTAAAATTACTTTCCTTGGATACCTTATTAGCTGTTGTCCTGGTGACTGATAAAACAAAACTAATAAAGATACGGAAGCTTATTACGGAACGATATGTCAGCTAGACCAATAAATTGACTGATAGGACAGTTATTACCATTCCGTTAATGTTCATTGATGTCAAAGTCGATAGTAAAAATTCCCGAATAGAGCTTGGCCTTAAGACGAAGCGTGGGCCGTAATATACTATTAACTTAATCTCTATACAGCAAATGTAGGAATGCGAAATCCACGAATTTACATACAATACATACTGAAAAATATTTTTAATTCGCTCTATTGTTTTGGAACAGTTTATCAATATACCAAAAAAACCAGTATTAATCAATATTTCTGATAAAATCAGTCATACCATTCCTTTAGCAAAAATAAAGAAACAGAATAATATAAATTATGTAAAAATAAGGTCTGCAGCGGCATCGCTTTGCTGCCTCAGGGTTCCACTTCGTGGTAATTTTGGCCACCAGCTCGTCAGCCATGCGACAGACGTGACCAGCCCAGTCCCACTTCAGCCTGGCGGCCTTCTCCCCTACCCTACATAGGCGATTTTGGATTTGGAGCGCAGTATGGTGTTACGTACGCGATCAGTTATTTTAAATCCAAGAATACTGCGCTCCGTCGCTCTGTGGCAAACCTTGAGTTCAGATATTTGGATATTTGTTAAAGACCAAGTTTGCGAACCATATGTTAGAATTAGAACGGTGGAGGTGGTAGCACGAGCTGAACGTCTTCGAGAGGGGCTGGTATACGGTCACACTGGGCCGTTGTGAATGGCGGAAATGGGGGGAGGCCTTTGCCTAACAATGGTACAATATAGGCTAATAGTAATAGTAAAAATACGGTAGTGGGTACACCAATATTCACCAAACCAACTCACAACATACATAGAAATGATAATAGAAGATATTAACTAAACAAAAATTTAAAAATTCAATCAAACATAGAAAAGTCAGACTAACCTTTTAGATGGAGATACTATTCCACACAAAAACAGACAAAAACATAACATAGTACACTTATAGCGTCTGTAGTAAAAAAGTACAAAGTCGGTGAGATCCGTTTGTAATATAGCTTGAGAAGATCTGCATAGCAACAGCGGACAATGTAACGTGGTCGAGAATGTGGAACCAGTTTTATTTTAAGTTCTTTTCGTGACCTGTTTATTAAGAACCCTATGCGACAGAAACGACAGAATGGGAGGTACCTACGAATATGTACAGACAGCTTCGCTAACTGGTAACCCCCTGCATGTATAATAATGAAAATAAAAACTTGTAGATGGACGTTTTCCAAAAAGTTTTGATAACACGTCGTGTGTTTAGATAAAATTTAATAAAAAACCTCTTTGGAAATCATCCTTTTACAAGTTTTTATTTCAATCATTAAACATGCAGGGTTACCCGTTAGCAACGCGCGTCGTCTGTACCGTACATAAGAGGGTGTTATGTGTAGCTGTAACTAAGGATATATGGGTATATATACCTAGTCAGGTCATAAGTATTGTCACATAGTAAAAACTTTTCTTTTAGAATGCTTGCCACAAAAAAGTTTATAGAATTCGAATTTCGAATTGTTCATGAAAATAAAAATGTATACTTTTTAGAATTTTACTCATTTTTAAATATGGAGTGGACGCTTAAAGAAGACCGTGTTGCAGTTATTGCGTTGCATCGTTGCGGTTACGCGCCAATTCAAATTTTTGACATACTGAAAAATTTGAATATAATCAAAAGATTCGTTTATCGCACCATCAAACGACACAATGAAGACTCTAGTGTAGATGACAGGTCAAGAAGTGGTCGCCCTCGGTCTGTTAGGACTCCAGCAGTGATAAAAGCTGTGAAGGCGCGAATTCAAAGAAATCCCAAACGTAACCAGAAACTGCTGGCCCTTCAGATGGGGTTAAGCAGAACCACGGTGAAAAGGGTGTTAAATGAAGACTTAGGGCTTCGGGCATATCGAAGAAAAACAGGACATCGTTTGAATGCTCGTCTAATGGACCTGAGACTGAAGAGATGCCGCGCTTTGTTGAAGCGGTACGCGGGAAAAAAATATCGGGAAATTCTTTTTTCGGATGAAAAAATTTTTACCGTAGAAGAGAGCTACAACAAACAAAATGATAAGGTGTACGCACACAGTAGTGAAGAAGCGAGCAACCGTATTCCGCGTGTCCAACGAGGTCATTTTCCATCCTCGCTCATGGTATGGTTGGGAGTTTCTTATTGGGGCTTAACAGAGGTACATTTTTGTGAGAAAGGTGTAAAAACGAATGCAGTTGTGTATCAAAATACAGTCCTGACGAACCTTGTGAAACCTGTTTCTCATACCATGTTCAATAACAGGCACTGGGTATTCCAACAAGATTCGGCGCCAGCTCATAGAGCGAAGAGCACACAAGACTGGCTGGCGGCGCGTGAAATCGACTTCATCCGGCACGAAGACTGGTTCTCCTCCAGTCCAGATTTCAATCCGTTAGATTACAAGATATGGCAACACTTGGAGGAAAAGGCGTGCTCAAAGCCTCATCCCAATTTGGAGTCACTCAAGACATCCTTGATTAAGGCAGCCGCCGATATTGACATGGACCTCGTTCGTGCTGCGATAGACGACTGGCCGCGCAGATTGAAGGCCTGTATTCAAAATCACGGAGGTCATTTTGAATAAACTTTAGTGTCATAAGAATCTATGTTTTGTTAAGTTCATTTTGGTATATAAATGGTTACATAATGAATAAACTTGTTTCAATTATTTTATATTAAACATGTGACAGAATTTATGACCTGACTAGGTATATTAAATATTTGTTCCTGGCCTGTGTGTGGACAGGAAATCAGGTGTTATTAATTTTAATTATTCCACCCATTAAAATAAACTGACAAATAATGTGAAATACCTTAAAATCAGCGTTTTCGTGAATTTTACGTTTAACTTCGGATTGTTAGGTATCCTATCCTAACAATCCGAAGTTAAACGTAAAAAAACATCAGGCATAATTATCTTAATAAATAAATATTGCTGGACATTTCACACAGCGCTATCTAGCCCCAAACTAAGCAGAGCTTGTACTATGGGAACCAGATAAGTGATAGAATACTTCTACACATTTTTTTTTTGTAAATACCTACTTATAATATATATAGAAACAACCAGACTCGGAACAAATATCTGTAGATCATGCAAACATTTGTTCCGCGGCAGGAATCGAACACGTCCTGCGTCTCAGCCGGCTATTCGCCCACAGCACCACGGTGGTGTCTAATCGTTGATCTATGTTTGAATTTTGGCTATGCACTTAAAAAAACAGCTGTTCAACTGAATTTCCACATACCCTTTAATTTTGATAACGTGATTCTTCACTTAAAAACCAAATAATATAACATTGTATAAATGCTTACCTAGGTGTAATATGGAAGAAAGTAAGGATTCAATTCAAACTCGTACATACCTGAAACGACAAAAAAACAATCAGTAATTGAGAAAGTTAACCTGTTTAGTTAGTAATTGCTGTTAGTATGTAATTGCTGTTAGTATGTAATTGCGCAGAATTAATAACGAGACATTCAAAAACGAACAAAGAAATCATGATAAATATCACGTGATATTTTTTAGTTTCTGTATCAAACTTAATATTTGGAGGTCGCCTCTGACGCCATCCTAGTGGGATATCTTTCAGAGGTATGTGTACTGATAAGAAATCTAATGTGGATAGATCAGAAAAACTTCGTGCTCTATTTCAATCATTATTATAAATAGGGGATTAACCGTAATTAATTAATTGAACCGAAGCATTGTCGGTCGAAACACCGATATAACGGTACGTGATAAATCCCGTATTTATAATAATGACCAAATTTATTGTTTTTTTTGGTGTCATTTGCCTTTTTCTGGACCCAGTCTACCTGAAAAGGGTGTCCAGACAACCTCTGCTCAGCCTTCCATGCCCAACCTAGTTTTGTTAAGCTCAGTTTTTACAGCCAAATGGACTTCTTTGGGCTTTTGAGTCTATCAATTTCTGGATACTATGTTGGTATTGTTACGCCGAGGCTGTTAAACAATGAGTAATATTCGAACCATCTCGAACGCTTTTGTCTTGCTGTGTTATTGTTGCTATTGTTTGTGGTTTCGCAGTGGCCATTGTGTCGAGGGACCGACCCTTTCCTGGAAGGATCGACATCGTTCTCGAACAATCGAAATGTGTGCGATATAAATAGGCCGGAGAGATGGCCGGTCAGTCAGTCTCGAGTCAGTCTCGAGTCAGTCTGAGTGAGTGAGTCTCAGCGAGGCCCTGGAGGACTGACGTGGAGCCGGGTCTCGCGTGAACGTAGTTGCTTACGAGTCAGTCTGGATTTAGCTATACGTGCGAACATTTCGGTGACTTTAAGTGGTGCACCAGTGGTGTGAAGTGGTGTGTTGTGATTACGTGTGACCAAGTTCGTGTATTCATCGTTTAGTGCTGAATAAAAGTGTTATTTTGGTTAAATCGATTCCCATTATTTTATCCCGAACCCTCAGCTCGTAACAATTTGGTGTCAGAAGTGGGATAAAATAATGCCGGTTCTACCAATGGATAACGTGGACGGTGTAAGGATGAGAGGTCAACGACATCAGGAAATGGATGAAAGGCGGTTTGGGGAGTCTCCGGTTCAAGAAGCTCGGCAGAGTCGTCAGCCAATGGAGATGGAATCAGCCGCCGCCGAATCATTTGGAGCACCATCATCATCATCCGTGGGGCAAGCTCCTGTGACAGGCGATCTTGCTGCTATTATGGCAATGCTTTGTCGTCAAGAAGAACAGCGTCGTCAGGATAAAGAAGAGCAGCGTCGTCAACAGGAAGAGCAGGCTCAGTTGCAGGAGGAAGAACGCCGTCAGAATAAAGAAGAGAAGCGTCGTCAACAGGAAGAGCCGGCTCGGTTGCAGGAGGAACAACGCCATCAGCATTAAGAAGCGTCGTCAGCAGGAAGAGCAGGCTCGGTTGCAGAAGGAACAGCGACATGAACAGGTGGAACAGACTCGGTTGCAAGAGGAACAGCGACGTCAGGATAAAGAAGAGCAGCGTCGTCAACAGGAAGATCAGCGACGTTGACCATAAGAGCGTGCTCGACTGATGAGGGAATTGTTCGGTTCATCTGGAAAGGAATTCCAGGAAGTGAAAGAACAGATAGAAATCAAGAGAGCCGTGTTTTGGAGGCTGGAATTGGGCTCGACTGATGAGGGAATCGTTCGGTTTATCTGGAAAGTAATTCCAGGAAGTGAAAGAACAGATAGAAATCATGAGAGCCGTGTTTTGGAGGCTGGAATTGGGATCGCTGATGAGAAAGGGACTCTGGGTGTCCTGAAGTACTGGAGACGGCAATGTGGCTCCTCTAGTTGCTACATCTTCAGCGCGAGGTGCGCCTAAAATTGTTCGTGTTGATCGGCTGCCGCGATATGGGGCTAAGAATGCTCGGGACGAGCATGTTTTAGGAGGGGGCAGTGTTACGCCGAGGCTGTTAAACAATGAGTAATATTCGAACCATCTCGAACGCTTTTGTCTTGCTGTGTTATTGTTGCTATTGTTTGTGGTTTCGCAGTGGCCATTGTGTCGAGGGACCGACCCTTTCCTGGAAGGATCGACATCGTTCTCGAACAATCGAAATGTGTGCGATATAAATAGGCCGGAGAGATGGCCGGTCAGTCAGTCTCGAGTCAGTCTCGAGTCAGTCTGAGTGAGTGAGTCTCAGCGAGGCCCTGGAGGACTGACGTGGAGCAGGGTCTCGCGTGAACGTAGTTGCTTACGAGTCAGTCTGGATTTAGCTATACGTGCGAACATTTCGGTGACTTTAAGTGGTGCACCAGTGGTGTGAAGTGGTGTGTTGTGATTACGTGTGACCAAGTTCGTGTATTCATCGTTTAGTGCTGAATAAAAGTGTTATTTTGGTTAAATCGATTCCCATTATTTTATCCCGAACCCTCAGCTCGTAACAGTATTATGTTATTTTGTCCTTGTCACAAACTAAACAAACATAAAAACGGGAACTGAGGGAATTTTGTAACAAAATTAACGTTTGTTTGTACTGGTGTTCATTAGTTATTTATTAATCTCAGTATTGATCAAGTCTCGTTGCCCGATCCTATATAATATTTACGCGGTTTCCCCCCAGGATACGATTTGGATACATCCTATACAACGTATACAGTTGTTACATGTCGCAGACGAAGTATGCAATCAGGCATAATTAAATATTACTAGTTCGATGGTGAATAAAATAGAAGGCGATAAATATAAGGAAAACGAGGAAGATTTAACATGAACCCAATAAAGGAGAAGATCTAATATGTATGTTATACCTTATACTCCTGTATAATTACATAAGTCCACTTTTTATTGTAGTTTTGTAAACGTATGCAGTTTCACAGAATATTTATTTTCCTATTCTAAATGACAGTCAATGGTTTTCTAAAACCGGAAAGCATAATAAACATTGACATAATGGCATAATAATCATAAAATGATCGCAAGGCACGATAGAACTCAACAAATAACAAGAAGGCTCGCCAGAGAGTGCTTGGAACTTATTGTCCGTGTCCATGCTACTGCTATGGATTGAAACTGTTTAAAACTACTGCAAGTGCATTTTTCCCGGAAAATAGAAAGTGTCTGTGTCTTGTTACTCAAGCATAATGAAACCTCAAACATTAATTAAATAAGGGGGTGTGCCAAATGTGATTAGGGGATAGTTAAAGTGATAGTCGGTCTGTGTACGCGGTAAAAGATGTTACCCACATTCTTGTGATTGTTACTCTTAGTCAACTTTCCGTCGCCTTAAAAGCCAGGAATCAAGATTACATCAAAACATGAGTTTGACCAGATTTAATTACGGAAATTAGGTTTCTAATTGGCTTTCTATCAAAGATCAGAGGTCCATAAGAAGAACCATCAGAGATTAAGGTCGTGCCTTAAAAGATAGCCTAGAAAATAGCCCAATATAAAAATATTCACTACCATCAACATTATCTATCTCAGAGATGGTTGTCTAACATTTACATAATATACAAGATTATTCTGGTCTATCAACATATAAATTAATCAGTTTTGTGATCAAACGAGACAGCGAAATTGTTATAGTAGTTAAACTATGTTTATACAGATTGAAATGTGTTTGGAACACCTTGATTTATTAGTTAACTACAAGTAGTCTAATTTACAATTTACCTCAACTTAACTTTCGAGTACCTATATAAAAATAGCTTTTAATCGTACACAAATTAAAAGATTAACATAATCCGTCCCGCATTCGTACAGCAATTAAGACATTAATTAAGAGTAGTAGAGTTCCTAGTGAAAGGGCTCGCACGGGGAAGAACTACCACCATACCTATTTCTGCCGCCAAGAAGCATTGCTTTGTTTCGGTAAGGTTATGGTTGCCGGAGAAATTACAGGCACATGAGGCTTTACTCCTGTATGCCTAAGTTAATGGACTCAGGGGAGTGCAAGCAGGGCACGTTTCTAAGGTGACCTACGAAGCAAAACTTTGTTATAGGCGATGGTTACGACTTAACATCAGGTGGACCATTGATTGTTCCAACTCCAAGACGAAAAAAATATATATATATACATAAAACAGAACTTTTGGAGGGCAGAACGGAACATTTATCCTTACAACTTTTTATTATATTTTCAAAATCCAGCACTTTTGCAATACACCTGATTATGCACTTCATCTGCGACAGACACAATGCAAACAGCTATAAAATCACTTGCCCTGTGCATATAATTTTTATTCTACTTATTTTTATTGCAGTCTCTCACGCATTTCCGTCGATAAGGTCGTAAAACTGAGCACCAAAACAATAACAAACAGACAGATATCAGATATAATATCTCTTAATAACCGTCATCATCAGCCGGTAGACGTATACTGATGGATGTGTATCGCAGACCTTCGATCACCATCACTCGTGATCACCACTCCAGGACCTTATTCTCAAAGTCTGCGTTTGTAAGTTATAAAATGGTCAGCTTATTGCCACTTCAACTTGTTATAGAGCTACGTATTTCCTATATGCTACGTATTTTTGTCGTTTCGAATTTAACGACCGGCCCTCAGTGAATGTCCTATCGAATTCTGAAACGACATTATCAGCAGGAACAAAATGTAAGTCGTCTTAATGAGCATACCAGCACGCAACCGACTAGAAATAGATGTCGCGAACAAAATAAGAAATCAAAAGGATCATTTAATTAAAACGAACGAAAGGTCAGTTTCTTAATCAACCGCAATACAATAAAAATACTTTATGAAACAGGTCGAGTGTTACCGACACATGAACATTATAAACTATAACCGCTTTAACTATCACACGAACGATTCATTTAAAATTGATGGCAATTCGAAATAGATAACATTTGGAAAGAGCACCCCACAGGAAGCGAACAATGCCGTGCGTATTGGCGATAACCAATAACTCTTTTGAATGCGACGCGCAAACGGGCGCGCGAACAATAAACCCCAAAGAAATCTGAGGAGCCAGGGGTATCAGGCCCAGATACCCCGGAAGAAAGGTGGGCTATTGAGACAACCGATTTATTTTTAAGTTTATTGCCAATTCGCTGTGATAAAAGGGACAGGGTGCCGCAACCCGAATGCAAAATGCGCTGTCGGGGATGAGGCATACCTCAATTAAAAGGACTTTTAAAGCCCGTGATTCTTTAGGATTGACGACCACAAATTATCGTACCTTTTTCTACTGCTGGGCAAAGGCGGGAGAAGTCCACCCCCCTTTTTTATTACTACTTATCTCGATACTACGCCAGAAGTTGGAATTCCCTCTTATTTAGCACAATTATAACTCAAAATTCGCTCAAAACAAACTCAAACTCTCCATCCAAAAGTCAGCAGTCAAATTGGTGCTGATTAAAGCTAGCCCGCAAACACGCCATCTTAGTAAAAATTACTTAATTTTAGAAATGTCACTTTAAATGTCATTCTAATTTGATCTTTAGCGTAAACAATAAGACTGTTCGAATTTTACACAATTTTCGTTAGTCAGTGTAAACAACAGAATCGCGACGATTGTTACATCGAGTTGAAGCAATTTCAGTCCGAAGCTATTTTATCATCTAATTTTAAATAATCCGATATGTTATAGTAAGCTTAACTACTTAATAACGTTCATTTTCAAAAGTAAAAAAGCAGGTATTAAATTACGACTCGAAAACTATCTTTTAGATTTCATTATTTAAATACATTTTTGATACTACGAGTATGATTTGATACAATTAAGGGTTGAACATTTTTGAGATGGTTTTAAAAATCTTGGAATTTTCCGTTAAGTGTTCGGATAACACTATAAAAATAAAAATACTATTTGATAGAATTATACTTGGACTAACGAACAAAGTTACGTTACTCCAAGTAAGTATATTCAAATCGGTTCAGTTATGGTGTAATCGAGTAACAAGCAACCAAACAGCCAAACTTTCGCATTTATTATATCAGTTAGTTGGTTTATTACCAGCTAAGTTTCCGTTGCGTCTTATGGAATTCTTTATGAAGGGCAGGGGAAATGGCTATAACTTTAAATTAGTTATTTCACAGCTATAATGTTTATGGCTCGAAACTTTAATTCAT
Source organism: Philereme transversata (assembly GCA_963924445.1). Taxonomy (NCBI): domain Eukaryota; kingdom Metazoa; phylum Arthropoda; class Insecta; order Lepidoptera; family Geometridae; genus Philereme; species Philereme transversata. The sequence goes on along the minus strand of OZ004337.1, from coordinate 24,651,926 downwards.
CGGCGCAATTAAAGGGAATTCTGGTCTAAGTAAGGTGTCGTGTGGTGTATGAAGAAAAATCATTTTCTCATACATTGATGCAGATAATGATGGCCGACGTATATTGACAGCCTGCGTCATATGCATGTCAAGGCGGTGCGAAGTTCGCCGGGTCAACTAGTAGGTATTATAAATTTGACTAATTCAATAATTAATAGAAAATCGGCCGAATGTTGTTACGTGCCAATTAAAAGCAACTCTGTCTCTGTCGTTTGTTACGTTTTCACGACCGATTTGGACTGGACCGATTTCTGTAAAATTTGGTTTATAGATCGATTATGACCGGGATGTGACATCAGTAGACTACTTTTTATTGACAAACCACGCGAGTGAAGCCGCGGGCGGAAGCTTGATGAGATGATAAATACGCGCGCGACATTTCTCACAGCGCTATCTAGCCCCAAAGTAAGCAAATCTTTTTACTATGGGAACCAAATAACTGATAGAATACTTATACAGGATGTTTATTCATATACTGACGATATTCAAGTGACGGTTTCTCAAAACATAAACTACTAGTTATAATATCGAATTTTAAAGTAAATCGACCAAGTTTAGGTGATTAATTCGATATACCTAAAACTTACTGCCTACTCTTACAATCGACATCAAAAAATAAAGGCCGATTTGATATCTCTTTCGGAAATGGCTGCGGTTTTGGGTTAGAAAGGGACAACAAGAGATCTCGAGACGTCACCAATACAGTATCTGTGGTTAGATGGCAAGCATTATTTATATATTATAATGTACATATTTACAAAAAAAAGTATATAAGTATTCTATCAGTTATCCCATAGTACAAGCTCTGCTTAGTTTGGGGTTATATAGCGCTGTGTGAAATGTCCAGCAATATTTATTTATTATTTATGCAATAGCACAACATACATTTAATAAAGTGTTTGTTTTTACATGCCAAAATAAATTTCACATTTCTATGGTAAACATTTCACAAATTTATTTATTATGCTCATCAAAATAGGCCTTTTCATTTTTGTGCGTATATTATCAAACAACCTACATACATTTTTTATCGAATTATACATACTTACTAGTGGTTCGCCCCGAACTGAGATCTCGCGAGTCTACCATAAAAACAAAAAAAATATTATTCCTAATCTTTGACTATCAAAATAGTGGCACGAAATGTAAACCAAATAACTTGACCTACAGTTTTATTCAAACTACAGGTAACGGGAGTTCATGTTAGTTGGTTACCTATTTAGGGGTACAAATTGCAGTTATTCTAGATTTCAGACTTTTGCCTATATTTGTGATACATAAGCTACACGCATACCAAATTACAGCACTGTGGGGTCACTGATGCACCCCGTGAATTTTGTCAAAGTTTAGTTTCTATTATGGCTAATAACTCAAAAACTACAAAAACTTTACTAAAAGTAAAAACGGGGTCGAAATGTACTAATGAAGACCTTTCATTCGACGTCTCACTTGACCTAATAATCTCATTTTCATTTTTTTTTACCCCTCTTGAACCCCAATATCTCAACAACCCCCCAAAATTTTTAGCTCTTTGAGTCACACCAAAATTGTGTCATCATTACCTCATACCAAATTTCATGATGATCGGATATCGCTTCGAAAGTTATCCTCGGACAAACAAACATACATACATACAACGCCGATTTGCCCAAGTTGATTTGGAGATCTCGCTTCGCTCGATCAATAATATAAAACAAAAAAAAACAGCCTGACAAAATATTCGTTCATTAGATCGAGCTTGACTATAATGTATGTCACGACGACCAAAGATATACGCATGAAAGGAAGAAGAAAAGAAAAAAAATGTGTATTAGTAACAATCACGACATTACATAGATATAGAAAAAGATAAAAAGACACAGAAATACAGTGAGAGCAGCAAAAACAAGTAAACAATTAAATTGAAATGTGTGAGACAGTTGTTTGAGCACACCATCACATTTATTTTATTAACATCAGATGAAGTAGTGGTCGAGATGGAAATTGTTGGGTGTGCTCGAAGATAAAGAGAAAATAATCATATCAGGAATTAAACTGCTAAACATAGGTCTCTCCCATAGATTTCAGAGATACCTTTAGTTGCACCTATCGGTTTCCAGCAACCTTTACCTATTGGGATATAGTATCTAATAATCTAATATATAAACAATCTCGTGTCACGGTGTTTGTGACCGCACTCCTTCGAAACGGGTGGGCCAATTTTAATGAATTTTTGCTTGTGTATTTGGTAGGTATGAGAATAGGTTGCAGAGTATTTTTCTACCTCCTACCCCCACCCCCCTATTTTTATCGATTTTTAGTCGTTAACTTTGACAGCCTATAAATGCAGACACCTATTGATACAATCGGATCATTATCAATTTGCGTTTGAAATCATTACTGATTTCAGACGCAAATTTCAATATATCATCGCTATAATGCCGAGACTTCGGTTCTTGGAAGGGTCTGTTCGCTCTTAACATTATTTATACAACAAGCTAAAAATGCTACTTATTAAAATTATGTAATTAAGTTTTCGAAGTCATTACCATATTGTCGTTAAAAATCCATTACGCATCGCTCACCCAGCTAATTAGAGGATAAACCAACATACAAAACTTTTAATTAATCCCTTGTAGATTCTAAAGTAGTACTAGAATTTATTCGTGAAAACAGCATTAAAGCAGACGCACGGTCTGGTGGGTACAGACAGCCAAGACAACTTTGTTAAACTCATTATACAAGGATTGATACGTTGTGGCTATCTGGCGGGCTTTTGGATAGATCTGGCCAGTTTTGCAATTAGTTAGGTATCACTAGATAAGCGCTAGCTTTTGGATCACACGTCACTTTTACCGGACAGACGAGCGACGCCCTGAAATAACTTGAGATCTTCCGCTGAATTTTCCCCCGCACCAGTGGTCTTAGGGTGTTGTCGCTTGGTAGTAATCTGAAGCAGTTGTTAGATGTTTCAACCGTTTCTTTTGTATTTTTATGTAAATTATCATTCTGTTAAAAATAGAATAAGAATTAAAAAAAAGGTGATATATTACAGCAATGGGACAAGGACAAGGGACTGAAGACAATATTTAGCGTTTATTTATTTATGAAATGATAATTTAAAAAATCATTAGACCATGTTTTAAGTACCTGAGGACCACTGCCTATAACAATTGAATTACCTCACAGATTACCTGGCTAGTAAGACTTGGCCTACATGGCATTGCACTACGCCTGTCTCCCTAAGACGTACAAGTGAAATGTCTCATGTGCCTGTTATTTTATCAGACCCTTCGAACGGGAACACAGCAATGCGACTGTATACATAATCTAATCTCAAAATGGTTTTTTGGACAAAGTAGCCACAAAAGCCAGAGGTTAACTGGCAACAATGCAATAATATGCCAGTTTAAATGTTCAAAATTGCAAAAGCAGAGTGCACGCCACGGTTCGTTCGTCGCAAACTGTACAATGAGCTTTTAAATGTTAATCGCTATCTTTTATGGCATCGAGAATATGTTTCTAGATAGCAGCATGCCACTTGGAAGTACTGGAAAAATACGGTTAATGTAAGGTTGTTTGGATTCGGTTGACGGAAATACATTGATTTTGCGATTAGGATTTCAATGAGCGGCGATCTGTTTGTAGCTTTTAAAATGAAACACCCCCTTCTTTCCAGTCTTATTTCAATACAAAACGGGCAAATTAATTCTAAACTAGCGGCTAATATTCAATCTGACGTCATTCGTTACCAAGTTATCCCAGTACCCCGAACTCCGTACTCAGACAGAGATACACAGCGCAAACTACGTACATTAATTATTTATGGTTTACGATTGCACGCTGCAATAACTAAGTTACGTGGGCCGACAAAACAAACACGCAATGCAATCCATCCGATTTGATAACTGCACTAACGATGTATGCCGGGTAAGGGTGACGCCACACTGCGTGATTGAGCTTTCAATTGACTGATTGAGATTTCGAGTGTCATTTCGGTGTGTCAGGGGTTTGCGTGAAACTTTATGAATTAACTTATTGAGTCTAAGACAAGTAAGTATATCGATATGATAATATTTGAAAGTGTGATTTAGACGGTCAATGTTCTAAATAACTTCAAAATATTAAAAGAAAATATGTTTTAGTTTTTGTTTAAGACAAAGTCTGTCCGTTTAGGATATTTGTATAGCAGTATAACTGGTACACAGTTGGTTATTATCATTTTATGAGCCTATACATCGAATGATTTACGACTATCAAAATTAATAAAGAATTAAAAACAAAACACTCGATAGCTAAACGAGGTTTATAATTTCATTATGGTTATGTCCGAAAGTGTTTTTGTACACTTATCTACACATTCGTCACACATGATGTATCATATCAGATATAACACGTCCACTGCTGATTATAGGCATGCCCCATAGAATTCCAGAGCAATCAATCTTATGCGACTTGCACCCAATAAATAAATAAATATTGCTGGACATTTCACACAGCGCTATCTAGCCCCAAACTAAGCAGAGCTTGTACTATGGAACCAGATAACTGATAGAATACTTAAATATTATATACTTTTTTTATAATACATACTTATAACACACATGATTACACGATTAAAGAATCAATGTAATTTTCTCCAAAGATTAAAAGGTATTAGAATAGTTTAAAAATTTATTTGCAACAAAAATACACAAAAAAGATAAAGGTACAAAAAATAATAACTGAAAACTAAACAATTTACGATCATAAGTTGCAAAAAGAACTCTAACTCAGCATGAATGATGTTTCATTTGAATGACGATTTTTTTTCTGTCAGTTGGATGAATTATAAATTTCACTGTCATATCCACAACGCCTGTTGTGTCTGCGTCCTTAGCGCACTGGAGTCGTAAAATCCACCCCTAGTACAAATGTTATTGACTGAATCGTTTGGTTTTTACTATCGCATATTAAATTCGACATGAATACTCTATACATTCGATAGCGCGTGACTACATCGTTTTGCAAGTGCATTAATTTTATAACAGTCGGCAGTTATTTCCGATAATTTGATCTAATGGAATTAGGGGGCTCTCTCACTTAAAAACAGCGAAGGAAAATAGTATAAGTAAACCAGTTCTTGAACTAAAGATTTAAGACAATCTTTGGTTTAATGAAATAAACTAGTGGTTCGCCCCGAACTAGGATCTCGCGAGACTCCCAAAACATAAAAAAAATATTCTTAGGGCAACTCGCACAACGACGCCTAAAAGTATTTAGTGGCTAAATATGATTTAAGGAATTGTCAAATCATACAAATACGTTTAATTTAAATTTAAACGTGTTTTGTCGCTAAATAAGTTTGGGGATTGTTGTGCAAGCCAGCCTTAATCTTTGATTATCAAAATAGTGCAACGAAATAAATGTCCAAATGACTTGACCCACAGTTTCATTCAAATAACAGGTAACGGGAGTTCATGTAATTGGTTATCTTTTTTTGGGGTACAAATTACAGTTGTTCTAGATTTCAGACTTTTGCCTATATTTGTGTCACTTAAGATACACGTATACCAAATTACAGCACTGTGGAGTCACTGGTGTACCCTGTGAATTTCGCGAAGTTCAGTTTTTATTATGGCTAATAACTCAAAAACTATAAGAACTTTACTAAAAATAAAAACGTAGTCTTAATGTACTAATGAAGACCTTTCATTTGACGTCCCACTTGACCTAATAGTCTCGTTTTCATTTATTTTACCCCCCTTGAACCCCAATATCTCAACAACCCCCTAACATTTTTTGCTCATTTATTCACACCAAAATTGTGCCATCACTATGTATCAAATTTCACGATGATCGGATCAACGCGTCGAAAGTTATCCTCGGACAAACAAACATATAGTATACATACATACAACGCCGATTTGCCCAAGTTGATTTAGAGATCTCGCTTCGCTCGATCAATAAACAATTCTAGACAACTTCCCACAGCGCATCTAAACTAAACAAGCTTTTATTACAAATGGGAACGAAATATCTAATAGAATACTTATTGTTTGTTTTTTTATAAATTTTAGGCTAGCGTTTGACCACGATCTCGCCTGATGGCGCGCGATGATGCAGTCTACGATGGTACACGCTTGCCTAGAAGAAACCTATTCACTCGTGACTTGAAGATCCCTAGGTTGTAGTTATCAGGAAACACAGACTCAGGCAAGGCGTTCCACTCCTTCGCGGACTCTATTGTGCATCATTCGTAGGTGATTCGTGAAAACTTAAAGATATTTGATAAACTTAGAAAGGTCTATTATACCCTGCAGTGGGTGAAGATAAACTGTGGATGATGATGAGTTTGCTTCTTTTTCCACTGGTTTTATCAACCAACTGTCACAATAAAAGTATAATTTTATATGAGCCAAGAATTAATGATACGCGAAGGATTCTTTACCGTCGTCTGTTTTTCCTGATGACTACAATCCGGGCCTCTTTAAAGCAAGAGTGAATAGGCGTTCTTCTAGATCTTGTATCTCCATTTCAGACCACATAATTGCTTACTACAAAGTGAGATGTGGTCTAACGAAAATCTACGCAGGATAAAAAAAATTACCATATAAAACTTAGCCCTTACAGTGTTCACAACATCAGTTGCAATTTTTATGGCGGCCAACTGTTGCCCTGACCAATCACGCTCCAGTAATTGCACTTTGTCTCCATACTGTCAGGTGTTTATGGCTTCGACATTCGGTGATTGCTTGTATTATCGTAATCATTGGTTTTCATTTTCGTGTATTTTGGATTATGCGGAGTGCAAAGTGTAGTAAGAACTATTGAGGTCATTGTTGAACATTTAAAATTTGCAAAGTTAACTTTACTTGGTGTGTGGAATACTTATTATTATTAGTATTTGCCAGCTGAATATCAGCGTCGCCCGCATATTTCTTTCTTTTTTTTTTATTCCACTATGGTAGCAAACAAGCATACGGCCCACCTGATGGTAAGCGATACATAGCATATCTTTTTGTCTTTTTTTTAATACATTAAAGATTATTTTTTCATACCCTAAATTTTGTTTGCAAGAGGTGGCAACCCCCGATTTTGGAGTTTATAGGCCGAAGGCCTCTGATGTGGTTTAGCAATTTTTATAACCGGAAACTTAGCTTATCGTGCCCTTCAAAACGCGGAAACAATATTTTTTTTTACTATTGCTTTGTCCAATGTTCTGCATAAGTAGTTGTAATTATGTAGTTTATTTTTAAGATTGGAATGGAAATTTGCGTAGCCTGGTCGTTGCTAGGTGCGGTAATATTTTGATAGGTGACTCTTTGGCAATAATAGTAGTATTCAGTATCAGTATTCATTAACGTACGTAGGGCGTTGTCTTTAAGAGCGAACATGATCGCCCGCAGGTTTGCTCGTTGCTCGACAGATGTAAAAATCTGCCTATTCAGAGCCTACTGTACTAGCTTCTACACGAGCGGCCTGTGGGTTAGCTATACACAAAAACAGTACAGCGCCCTTCGTGTACAACTATAATAACGCGTTCAGGGTGTTAGGGGGGCTGCCCCGGTTCTGCAGCGCATCGGGGATGTTTGCCGAGGCGCGAGTGGACTGTTTCTACAGCACCATGCGCAGGCGGTGCACATCCCTGGGGCGCAGAATTCGGGCCAGCTCCAACGGTATACTGAATGCATTCTCAAGCAGGTTCGACTGTGAGCTTCTAAACCATTGTTGTATGGTACATGCGCAGAACCTACACTAGATGCTCACATACTTACCAAATACACTGTACCTTTCTAATATTATTTTTTGTTTAGATTATGTTCTTTTAATTGAATTACACTTGTAATAACCATTTGACATGTTTAATTAAGTTTTTACTAACAATTATGGATCTTTGACATCTGAAAATAAATAAATGAATGAATGAAAAGGTTTCAATTCAAAGCGCCGAGGAATTCTATAAAACATTACTTGTAATTGGGATTTGAACGAGCTGATTGGACAGAGTCGTTAGGTAAATTACAGACAGAAGAAAAAATATTAAGCGAAAGTAATAATTGCGAATATGTTACTGGCGCTTATCTATTTTAAAAAAATAAGTTTTTTGTCGAAAAATTACTTTTTCAAAACAAGCTTTTATAAAATTCATAATCGGAACCGCAAGCAAATTCAAATGAGCCCAAACACTAGTAGCCTACAATAATCCATTCAGAAGTTGCATTGTCTAGCATCCGTCTTTATCATGAAACCACTTCCATGGTACCATATTATTACATTGTCATCGAAGTTACATATGTATTCCAAATTTCAGCTCAATCGGTTGAAGGGAACAGGTTTAAAATCCAGTTGCAAGATTCCACCCGGACAAACATAGATACATTGCAAGTTAATAAAAAGCTTGTAAAAAAACAACTGCTTTTATGTAGTTTTGGTGTTGTGTTATATTGCGCGGTTGAAATTTCCTATGAATAATTTAGACAGGCAAATAAAATACTAACCGAATTTGAACATAATTCAACCATCCTGAGCCGGGCCGATAGCTTTCGAAGTATCGACCCATCGTATACCATTTCAATTTGATTCCGGGAATGCTCTCTGTAAATATTTGCCATGGGCATTAGATAAGCACGATCGGCAGTTTGCTCAGGATCAATAACCTTAACTTGATTCATGTCCTTTCGAATTAAAGGACTTATATTCGAGACGAAAGATTTACCATCGATAAGCCACCAAAAGCTTAGAAAGCTAAGTAGAAGGTAGTGTACTCATCTAAATCAACGGATCTTATGAGTTATAGGTCAAAAACAAAAACTGTACCTACAGTAAAACTAAAAATGAGTTCAGACTATTTGGGGGAAAACAATTGCACAGCCTAGGTAGGTATACTCCTAGGTTATTAAAATAATACAAGATACATACAAAATGGCAGATAAAACAAAAATAAATAACAAACAACACCATTAAATTTGAATCCCCCCACACTTAATATTTGATATATTTAATGCAACGTCTAGACAAAATTGTTTATACCCTTACAGATAAATTTACAATGTCCATAGCGTCCTTGGAAAAGGGGAAAAAGGTGAAAGGTACATATTGTCATGATATTACCTAAAGTAATAAAGCTTGGGGGAGTATGCGAGAGACGACAAGCTAGACAAACAAATGACTAAAATAAGCAATTAGATACCATCACAGCGACTCTTATTGACTTTACGAGCAGAAACTACTTAGCGGCGGCAATACAGAAGGATTTACTGGTATTTTACAAGTTGAAAGCTACTCGAATAACCGACAACAAACAGACTTTACATCATTCAAATGCAAATGAGCTCGTGGAATCGTTGTAGCAAATTGTGTCAATCCGTTCTGCGACATTTGACAGCATAACCCAAATTCAGTAACAAGACACGTCAAATATTCCAAGTGGCCAAGTGACTAGTCCAAACCAACCCATCATGGAAAGTCTTCAGCTTTAATGCTTATCTTCTCAAGATGGGGTTGTCGCCGTCGCGTCGGGCTGTATTCAAATCCCTAGCGTTTATTGGTCCATAACTCAGAACTGTCGTTACGAGCATCCGACATTCCTCTTAGATTAAACCCTGGGCCCTGCTAGATGCTCCTAACTGTCCGAACGTGACACGACTCCCAAGGGAGACTAAAAAGTGCCCGCTAATTTTGTTAGGCAATACAGTTGGCGAATTTAAAATGAAGACGTTCCCTCGGATTTATAACTCAATTTAGTAGGTGATTACATCATAGGCGGGATGAAATGGTCGTTACTGCATATTTCGAGAATAAGTAGGCAGTAAGGCCTATTTTTAGCGGAGATTATAAAAGTTTGGGATTTTAGTATAGGGGACTGGACGTTTCGGCTGTGGAGACATTTTATTCGTGAGGAAATTTTGACGAGAATAAAAAGTTGGAACGACGGACATTACAAAACTTCTGCTTTTTACAGACATCCTATATTGTTAGTAAATTCATGTAAATTTTTATAATTCCAAATAAGTACTTAAATACCTAGAAACCTTGAAAAAATGTGAAACATTCACAAAAAATGGCATTTCGTTCACTAAATCTTACCTTACCTTTCCCTTTTACAACTTAAGAGTATCGAATACTTTTTAGCAATTCGATCCAAAGCCTAACTCGATCCAGTAAAGAGCAGTTTAGCACTCAATTCAACGGTAAGTAATATCATTTGAGCTAAATCTCGTAAGGCACAAATAGGACCCAATGAAGCCTACTGAAGCGATGAAGGGTCACAAAACGTTGAAGCACAGGAGAAATAACAGTACCAAGGGAAGTTTCACTGTGACAACAATACTAAACCTAAATATAAGGAATACACGCGATTTTGAAGCTTAAATTAAGCTATGGAGAGCTTAAGTTTGTTTTGACAAAAAGTTGTGGGTTGCTACAAAATTCATTGAATTAACTAAAAATACTAGGAAAACCGCAAACTACAGTTATTAAATTCCCCTTAACGAGTCAAAATAAGACTAATATCAAGCGAAATAAAGCTCATTTTACATAGAAAGTGACAAGGGCTGTTTGAACACACGTTATCGTATATACGTGACTCGTTGCTCGATCAAATGAAATTGTTGAACATACATAAAACATACCGTTTACAACTTTTTAGACGACCTTATTTTCAAACCTTTTCTGAAAGGGATATGGACGATTTTTTTGCGGTTTATTTCTATGAGTTTGTCCAACTCAGAAATAATCTGCAAAACAAATCGCTATCGAAATACTTCTGAAATATTAAAAAAAAAGGTTTTTATAAAACAACGCACATTAGTTCAGAACGAAGGCCTGATGTAAAAGTTGTGGCTTAGTGGCTGTCGATTAATAGCCGCAATATTTATTTTTATTATCTATTAAAAAATATAATTTACTCGCTGGTCAAATTAGCTATTATTTACAGCGGTTTTACTCGCTGTTCGATGAGGGCCTAAGAACTATTTGTTTCCGTGTTTCATAAATGTTTCTATTTTACTTATACGTTTACTGTGTGTGCCCTACTAAAAGGGCGAGTTAGCTATGACGTCCATGTTACACATAAATACATGGAATGTGCAAGCAAGTACCTAATTTAAGACACTAAAATCGATTGGATCCAGAGTTTACACGTTAACCTGTATTGAAAAACAGGTTGTGCATGAAAGAAGGGCTTCAGCAAGGCCTAGAACTAAGTCAGAGTAACCAAGAAAATCCAGAGACTAACAAAGAAGCAGTATTATTTACGAAAACCGTCCGGCCTTTATGTGAAGGAGGCTTGTTTATTATTCCATGAAAGAATAACGACCAGTTATCCACCAAAATCCTCAAAAACGATTCATCATCATTATCATATCAGCCACAGGATATTCACTGCTGAACATAGGCCGGCCGTCACTTGTTTGAGCTATGTGCCCTACCCACTGCCACTTCAGCTTGCTAATCTTGTGCTATGTCGGTGACTTTGGTTCGTCTACAAATCTCCTCATTTCTGATTCGATCTCAGCGAAACACCAAACATAGCCCACTCCATAGCATGCTGAGCGATCTTGAGCCTTCTTATGAGGCGCTTAGTGAAAGACCATGCTTCTGTACCACGAACGATTGCACTTTTATTACTTCGGCAAATTGATGAAATCAAACCAAGTGTATACTTTAACCGTGCAACAAAGTAATAAGTTTCCTGTAAAAGGGTATCATAAAATGCCAGAAGGCAAGTTTTTGTAGTAAGCTGGCGAGAACACTCGTCACGAGAGCACTCGAAACACCAGTAGGGGTCTATCAGGACGGAGGGCGGTGTCTTTGCATGTCGACACAAGTGCATGATAAGTTTTTTTACCACTTTTAAGGGGAAAGACTGACGAATTAATTTGTTTAAGTAAGCGATGTGTCCTTTTCGTGCTCGTAAGTGCACGAATAAATTATTTATTGACAAATAGCCGTATCGATGATCTAATAACCTCCAATCTCAATATAATAAGCAGCTAATCCCGATAACAATCCGCTACCCTCGCAATCCTAATCCGAGATTGCGTTCCCACAGCTGAATTCGTAAATTCACAGAAATTGAAAATTGCAATTTGCCTTATAAACTGAGAATCTTAGAATTTCACCGGTAACAAAGGAAGGAATATACAAAGGTACAATAGCACTGATCACAATCAGTTTGAGGGCAAAAAACTGGGTGCCTGGAGATGGGCAATTGAAAAGGGAGAGTCTGAGGGTAGGCAGCACCATCTGCCGCAGCCGGCGTTCGGCTTACTTATGCTTTAATGTGACCAAGCGGCATGCTCCTCGCGGTCCGAAACGCTAATTCTACTAAACTCTCGTAAACGTTCCAAAGAATTTTGATTAAAATTTTTATGGTTAATATCGAGATTTAATTTCGTAAAATCGATGATATTGTAGCGTCAATCTCATAAAATGGTATTGATCACAAATGAAAGTTCGTTCGGCGTGTAAGCTCGCACGACGGCTCGTAAACCGGCTTAAGACAATAACTTTGTAATAAATTCAGAGCAAATGGTTTTTTAGAACTCAGTTTTTCGGTTTTTCAGAAAACAAGTTTGTTTACAAAATTCGACTGAGTAACAACTATATTTCACATTTCTATGAACTATTATATAACATCTGAATATTATAACATCGATCAGAAACATGATTGAGTTAAGAAAACAAACAACAGAGCCAAATTAACTGTTTAACTAACAGGTCTTATTAATTATCATTTGCAGATGATTCATACAGCGCCGCTGTGATGTTAGAAGGTAAGGTTACATTTATCGATAACAGGTACCGAACAAAAAACGTTACGTACTTAATAATAATGATTAAAAGTATCGCAATATTGAAAAACATGTCCTTAAACTATCACAAAGTTGTGTCACCATACAAAACTGCCTCGCCGTAAGAATCGCGAAACTATAAACCATACGAAACAACCCTAACTGTAATTTCTTCAAGACAGCACGTGTTATTCCAATTCGGTTAAAAATGTACCCCATTCATAGGAACAAATGTACCCAATACATAAGGCGGAATAAATTTTATGGGAGTTTATTATGGGCAATAAATATGAGGATTATCGGAGAATGATTTTGAATTTCGATCGAGGATAAGGAAGCAAAGCAACCGATATAATTCCTATTCTGACAATATGGCAAAATAGGGGTGAATTGAAATGGGATGAGAGACTGGGGAACATTCACTTGTAACGAATTACCCAATTATAACTAACCCCGGTTCGACGACACTTCAGACTTGCCAAATAGTTTCTAGTCTACTTAGAAGGTTTTTGACACGACAACGATGACTCAATAACGACTAATTGAGTAGAAAAAACAAACACGAAGTCGAAAACCACACACATTTTCCTTGTAAAGAAATCTTAACAAATAAAAAAAGTGATTGCAATTACCAATTGCCTTTTTTTAGGCGTTCATTCACATTCTCGAACGCGGTAATTTGTTCAGTTCTTTAGTGGTTTCGGTCTTCCGAACCGAAACGACTAAAGCCCCGGTAATTCGAGACACGCCTCGAGCGGTTTCTCACGCGTTCTCATTTCAAATTTAGGCGCGAAGCCGAACAGTCAGATGAATAGGGATGTGCCGATGCCGTGGTAAACGCTAATGAGCGGTTAGTTAATCACTTGTTTATGTTGAGATCTGTTTAACATGTTAATTATTTGATGGTAATTATCAATCAAATACCAATAGCCAAGCCAGAAACAAAATAATTTTATAGAACTCCCATATCTGGTGTCAGCAGTTATTATCACCTGCTTAATTAAAACCGTTCAAAAACATCGATAATGCCGAATTTCCCCTCACTAAGTGGCAAACTGCACGCGCTTGCAGTCAAACCGCAAGTTTATTAAACACGTATACGTTAATTCGTTCGAGCCGGATCCCCACAGTTTGGTAAACAATGTGTATGGCCTCGGCTACGGTTTGGACCCCACACGCGTTTGCAAATTGTTATTGAGGAAACTCGAATCTTTGCGGTGCAACTTATTAGCGTTAAGTAGAATAAGTTGCAGTAAACTGTTAACGAGCTTAGTTTAATCGAATAGTTAATCTTTTCCGAACGCTTAATTTGTTAAATGGAATCGGATTGAAAATTTTAAACCACGTAAAGTTTCCAACTGCGAATTCAAAACTTTACGAGGTTTGTCTCAGTCTAGTAGATTATTTTTCGGTTCTATATTTAACTCAAACTACATTTTGTTTGATAAATTGCGTTCACTATTAAATGTATTTTTTTAGTCTCAAACTCAATTGCTGTGCCATTACAGGTTACATGTACAGTCACCGACATAAGTTGATTAACCATTTCAGATTTTATAATATTTTTTCCAAGTGTTTGGTTTTTTTTGTTTACTACACGAGATTAGTAAAGAGCTAGGGTGTCTTCAAATACAGTGTAAACAATCAGTTAAAAAAATGCCTAGTTACATGTTTATTTAGGTATATCTTGCTGACCTTACTTTCTAAGCTACATAATATCTAAGCTATAAATAATGTAGTATATGAAGCAATAAATAAATATAAATACATGGAAAACCTGATAAACGCTCAGGAAATCTATGGGGGCCTCTAAATTCACTGGAGGTCTAAAGACTGATATGATGATGTTGATGCTGATGGTTAATTCAAAGAGCCAGGTTACTTATTTAATAATACATGCGTTTACATATTTAATGAAATAATTACTTTGTAATATTAATTATTTTCAAATAAAATTTAATGACACGCTTTATTTTAAGTTGTTAGTTGTTATGGTAAGTTGAATAATCAATGACCAAAACATGATAAATTAACATGGTAAATAATAAAATAAACTTGTAGGTAACAATATAGGCAGAACAAGAATAAATTAAGGCTCTTGATATAAATAATATTAAGTAATATCAAGTCCGGTCACACTCAGTCAGCATAACAATAAGAATACTAAATTTTAATATTTTTTATTTAACATTACTTCTACCCGCACATCATAACTGGAATGATGTCGTGGAGGCCGACTTGCGTGAGCTTCAAACTAGTCATCATCATCATATCAGTCACAGGACGTCCACTGCTGATCTAAGGAACACTGGAGCTCAAGATAGACATCCATAGATTTCTAGAGGGGCTATCCTACGCTGCGCTTTCTAGTGCATGGTCTCGACTCGAGTACCCAATAGCCGTCGGTTCTTAGAGTCATGTGCCACACCCAATGTTGATTACAAGTAGGGAGAACCCTATACAAACATTTACTTAATAGTCTTTTTTCGGAATAGGTATAACTTCTAATTTTTATTAATATAATTTTCGGTGTTCTTGCACCGACAACAACTTACATGTGTAATATACAGTAATAGATATATATTAGTAAAGTTAATGACACGTTGATGTCACGGTAGGTTGGCCAGTCAATGATAATACAATAGACACTGGACTCAGAAGCGCCGACTATGACAGAAACTCGTTCAAAATGTTAACTAAAATATGTAGGTATGAAGTCGATTACGATTCTACGCGGCTTACTGCCCATTGAAGCGTTGTGTGAACATCTGAACTCGAATACATTTATTTAAAACAAAATTGTAAGAAATATTGTACTAAAGTATCCGTACTACTTCAGATAACTTACATGATCCTTTATTTTTATCAGTTACCTACATTAATTACCTACTTTTTATTAAATACCTAACCTACCTATACTTAACTGGAAAAATTGAGAATATAAGCAAAGTGAAGCGAAAACACGATTCCTAAAAATGTTCTCTTTAAATAATTTCAAAGTCATGTCCAAGTTTGTCTGTGGCATCATCAACATCAGAAGTCCTATACGTCTAGACTCCAGACACATATCAATGCGGTTTAGATTGAAAACCGTTGATTGCTAAATTGGTCAGCCGTAGCCCGTAGCCGACCCAAATAGGTTATTTTTATCATCATCATCAAAGGACGTTCACTGCTGAACATAGACTTCCAGAGCGACCGACCTTGTGCGGCCTGCCCCCAACGCAAGGTTCCCGAGACCACGCAGTGGAAAGCGCAGCGTAGGACGGCCCCACACTAGATGGAAAGACGAGCTGATAAAGGCAGCGTAGGACGGCCCCACACTAGATGGAAAGACGAGCTGATAAAGGCAGCGTAGGACGGCCCCACACTAGATGGAAAGACGAGCTGATAAAGGCAGCGTAGGACGGCCCCACACTAGATGGAAAGACGAGCTGATAAAGGCAGCGTAGGACGGCCCCACACTAGATGGAAAGACGAGCTGATAAAGGCAGCGTAGGACGGCCCCACACTAGATGGAAAGACGAGCTGATAAAGGTTGCTAGGAGCCGTTGGGTGCAGTCTTTTCAATTTTGTAAAAATGTACTTTTACTGTTTTGGTTTTAAACAGGTGCGTTTTTTGTCTTAACACGATAATAAAGCTACTTATTTATTACTTCTTAATATGGTAGTGAGGATATGACGGTTGCCAGGAATCTGGGGTACCTAAATAAAGTAAACAATTCGCGAGTTTCTTTTACTAATAGGTATTGTTGTAGTTATGCATAAAAGGAGCGTCCCTGCTTTGAACACACTTTTTTACATCACACTCGTTTTAGGACCTATCTCAAACATGTTTATTTTATTTGACAGATATTTGCAAGATTGTTTGGCGAAAATTAGTGCATACAGAAAAAAAATCAAAGGATATAAACTTTGTAAATAAATTGTAGACGACACACGCTGTTATTGTATTTTATTTTGTTGCATTCCGATACATGTCACGCCATCTGTTGGCGATTTTTATATGTTTTGTTAATAGAGACAAGTTTGAAGGATGCAGACCGGCTTGATAATTGTTTTACACAGAGGGAGTGGTAGTTGCGAACTTACCGTTAGACACGACGCGGCTCCTCAAGATTTCTAACATTAATAGTTGGTCAAAATAAAGCACATGGTTAAATAAATGACTTCTATCTTATCTTCAAAGTGTATCACCTATAATATGGTCCTTCGAGCCGGATTTAAAATCAGTGAACTGCGAAATACCATCATGTCGGGCGTGACGCCATTATCGAAGGTTCTTACTCGCCGTCAACGCCAGGAACATATGAAAACCAACAAGTTGGAAGGCACACCTATGAAGAAAGAGTTGAAGAAGTTGATTCTTCCTAGCGGCACCAATGATCTCTTATCGTCGCGGGAAGGACACGTATCGACGCCAGTACCGTGCAAGATGTCAGCGCGTGACACTGAGCAGCATTCGAAATGTGCTTCAAAAACGACTATTCAGACTAAGAAATCTACTACGTCATCAGTTGCACGTCGTAAACAACTCGAGTTAGAAGCTGCGGAAGCAAAAGCCAAGATTCAGATGGAGTTAATTGACAAGAAGTTACAAGCTGACCTTGCCAAAGTCGACCAGGAGAGTGAAAAAGCTCATCATGTCGGCACTGATGTAGCTCCAGATGAAAAAGTTGGTACCTATTGTTCATCCCTCCCCAGCGAGAATGAAGTGCACGATAACGTGGAGAAATGGCTGGACACGAACTGTGCATCACCAGTCCAGCACAACAACAGTATCCAACAACTAGCTAACACGTTGAAGGATCTGATGACCCAGTCTTCATCAAAGCACGAAGATAAACTTTTGAGCCGCCTTGCCACGCCACGAGAGCTACCTATCTTCAGTGGTGACTGTATTGAGTGGCTACATTTTAAAAGTGCCTATGATGATTCGTCACGAGTGTGTAGATTCAGTGATAGTGAGAACCTGTGGAGACTCCGTAAATCTCTACGAGGTGAAGCCAAGGAAGCAGTGACTGACTTGCTGATCGGCAACACTCCGCCGTCAGCAGTTATAGAAGCACTTGAACTAAGGTTTGGCCGAGCTGATATTATTATTAGCAACATAACGATGCAATTGAAAAAGCTACCTTCGTTACCTACTTGTTATCAACATGACTTGATAAACTTGTCCGTCAAAGTCAACAATTGCGTGGCTACAATACGCGCACTACACCAGAATGACTACCTACGAAGTCCAGAGCTCGCTGCAGCCATAATATCAAAATTGCCGAGCACCCTGATAGGTAGATGGACGGAGTTTGCCTACAATCGTCTACGCGAAGGCAGATCGAAGCTCGAACTACTAGCTATGTTCTTAAAGATAGAAGCTGAAATGTTATCAGTCGTCGGATGTATACCTCCGCGAGACAAGAAGCCGATGGACGCTCCTACAAAGCGCACTGA
Organism: Philereme transversata; assembly: GCA_963924445.1. Lineage (NCBI taxonomy): Eukaryota > Metazoa > Arthropoda > Insecta > Lepidoptera > Geometridae > Philereme > Philereme transversata. The sequence goes on along the minus strand of OZ004337.1, from coordinate 24,633,681 downwards.
AGACAAGTATCGTCATCGTACTGTCTACACATCTTCTGTCGCTGCAACAGCTGATAATAATGTATGTAGATTCTGCCAGAAGGGCACTCATACCCTACCAGAGTGTCGCATATTCAAACGAGCAATGCGAAGAGATAAATGGCGATTTGTAAAAACGCGCGGCCTATGTTATTGTTGTCTACTAACTCGACACAATAAAGATACGTGCCCCGCACCAATGTGTGACGTCGATAACTGTGGCATGGCACACCACCGCCTGCTACACTGGACGAAACCCGAGATGACGTCACAATCGACTGATAAGATGACCGTAAACCCGGAACCTGTACCTGTAACTGCACCCGATGCGTCTATGATGCATTTCGCTCGAGATAGTGACGACGCGAGCATCGCCCCGGATGAATTCGCACTGTTGAAAGTGATCGCGGTTCAATTACGTGGCCCTAAAGGTGTAGTGAATACCTACGCACTTCTGGACGATGGTGCTGAAGTGTCAGTGATCGATGCCGAGCTGGCAGATACCCTAGGCTTAGAGTGTGTTAGTGCGCGTCCTATAAAGTTTACTGATGCATTCGGTTTGTCAGTGTACCAATCAGAAGTGCCTAGTGTAAGAGTAAAAATAACGGGACAGGACAATATTAGTTATGACTGTAAGTTACGTAGATGTGCTCAGTTAAAATTGTGTTCACAAAATTTGTCTATCTTGAATAGTGTAAATAGCACGCACTTATCGCATATCAAACATATGATTTGCACCAATGCAAGTGCAAAGCCAAAAATGTTAATTGGTGAGGATAATTATTTCCTAATAGCTCCTCTCGAGGTTATACATGGAGACAGGGACTCGCTGTACGCATCACGATGTCGGTTGGGATGGACCATCCACGGTTTCCACCGTGGCCGCACTCACTCCTCCACCAAGTCCAGAGTAAGTGAACAAAATGTGTTTCATCTCGCACACTCTCGTGATAATGATATGTCTGAACTCAGCGAACTTAATGACCTGATTAAGAATTCCTTTAATTTTGATTTGACTGGTATTTCACCCGTATCTCGTGAAAATACAGATCATATTCGCGCTATTGATATTTTAGATAGCACAGCCCGTCAGGTAGGTAATCAATGGGAAGTAGGTTTACCGTTCAAAAAGGATGATTTTATGATGCCTGACTCATACAACAATGCCTACTCGCGTCAGCAGTTATTGTTACGGAAATTCCATAAGAATGCTGACTACGCTGATAGGTATAAGAAAGAAATATCTAAATTGATAGATAATGGTTACGCTCGAGAACTAACTGATAACAGCCTCTCAGCTGATCATGTTTGGTATTTGCCACATTTTGGTGTTCAGAATCCTAATAAACCAGATAAGTTACGGTTAGTATTTGACGCCGCCGCTAAGGTAGACGGTGTGTGCCTAAATGATTATTTATTAACCGGACCGGACTTGTATAATTCATTATACGGAATTATGCTAAGATTTCGGGAGAATAAAATTGTAATTATTGGGGATATTCGTGATATGTTTCTCAGAATTAAAATTCGCCCTGAAGACCAGCATGTTCTTCGGTTCTTGTGGCAAGAATCGAATGGTCCGATTAAAGTTTGTCTTATGCAAAGTTTAATTTTCGGTGCAACATGCTCGCCTTTCATTGCCCAATATGTCAAAAATAAAAATGCCTTGAAATACGAGGATATAAATCCTGAGGCTGTAGATGTAATTGTGAATAGCCACTACATGGATGATTGTTGTTATTCTACGTGTGATGAGAGTACGGCTATTCAATTAATAAAAGACATAACTTTTATTCACGCTAAAGGTGGCTTTGAAATAAGAGGTTGGTCGAGTAATAGCAAACCGGTTTTAGATTCAATTCCTACGGAAGCGCTCGCGCACACAGCTGTGCAGTTTAAGCATGGAGCCATGAATACGAGTGAGCGCACTTTAGGTTTGATATGGCATCCTGCGGACGACTCATTTGGGTTTCTGATTTCGCTTGACAGAATTCCTAGTGATATTTTAAATGGTTCTACGCCACCTACGAAAGCTAACATGCTTAGCATTATTATGTCTCTTTACGACATACACGGATTTTTGTCGCCATTTGTTATAAAAAGTAAAATCATTTTTCAAGACGTGCACAGATCTAAAGTTGATTGGAAATGCCGCATCCATTCTGATGAGCACACCAAATGGGTGAAGTGGCTCGATGAATTAAAACTTTTAGAATCCCTACGTATACCTAGGTGGTATAACAATACTGATAGTTGGACTCAGTGCTATCAGTTAGAGATAGGTATAGATAGAAGTGCCGAGTCTATTGTAAATAAACAACTGCACATATTTTGTGACGCTTCTATTAAAGCTTACGCCGCAGTTATTTATTGGCGTTTTACTCGAGCAGACGGGAATGTATTGGTTTGTCTAGCCGCCAGTAAGAGCCGAGTGACCCCACTGCGGCCTGTGTCAGTTCCTCGACTGGAGCTGCAAGGCGCGCTCATAGCCGCACGCCTCGCGAACTCACTGCAGCGGGAACATAAAAATATGAAGGCTGATAAACGGTACTTTTGGACTGATTCACAAACGGTTTTACAATGGATCCGTAGCGATCCAAGAAGCTATAAGCCGTACGTAGCTCATCGCTTAGGTGAAATTGATGAGCTCACGACCTTATCAGAGTGGCGATACGTCCCAACTAAGTTGAATGTAGCTGACATAGCTACCAAAGACGACACGCCGCCTCTGACATACGATAGCGTATGGTTTCTAGGACCACAATTCTTACGGCAACCTGAAGATGCATGGCCTAAGGATTGTAAGTCCACAAAGAAGCCATCACCAGATGTAGTCTTCGAACAAAGGAGCTTGAATGTGGTCACGACTCAGGTCGTTGAATATTCCTTACCTAACGAAAATGACTACTCGTCTTGGTTACGACTCGTCCGAGTAACCGCTCGAATTTTATTGTTTATCAGACGATGTCGACGAATTGATACTTGTTTGAATGTTGAACTCATGAACGAAGCTGAACTTCTTCTGCTGAGTAAATCTCAACAGGATTCGTTCGCACAAGACATTGAGCTTATCAAGCAAAATAAGCCTTTGTTATCAAACAGTCGTTTGTTAACATTGACACCCTATTTAGACGACACTAATGTGTTACGAGTAGCCGGTCGAATCGATAAAGTCGAAGGTGTATCCCACTTGACTATGAGACCCACCATACTCGATGGTCGTCACAAAATAACTCGTCTATTAGTCGAATACTATCACAAGAAAGCTATGCATGGTGCCCACGAACTTGTAGTTAACGAGTTAAGACAACGCTACTGGATTTTGAAGCTGCGTCCTACCGTACGCACGGTCGCAGCGCGCTGCCTGTTCTGCCGATACCGGCGCGCGACACCGCAGCCACAGCGTATGGCGGACCTGCCAGCTGCTCGTCTGCAGCACAATCGACACCCATTCACGTTCACGGGGGTGGATTTTTTCGGACCGATGGAGGTCACTATCGGACGAAAAAGAGTAAAAAGGTACGGCGTAATGTTTACGTGCCTAACGGTACGCGCCATTCATTTGGAAATTAGTGAGAGTCTGAGTACAGACTCCACCATCATGGTGCTCAGACGTATGATAGCTCGCCGCGGTACGCCCAGCGTTATCTACTCAGATAACGGGACGAACCTGCGCGGCGCAGATAACGAGTTAAAGCGGAGTCTATCCGAACTCAATGAGAGTAAACTCCGTGAAGACGGTACCGTAAGAGGTATCGAGTGGAGGTTCATACCCCCTGGGGCCCCTGAGAAAGGTGGTGCCTGGGAACGTATGATACGCACGGTGAAAACGGCCTTGAAAGTCGTTCTTAAGGAACGCGCTCCACACCCTGAGACGCTGTCTACTTTATTCGCTGAAGTAGAAGCCCTAGTTAATAGTCGCCCTATTACACATGTTTCATGTGACGCTAATTACCCTGAAGCTTTAACGCCTAATCACTTTTTGTTAGGTAAGTCATCGAACGGTCCCGTGTTTGGTAGGTATGATAACGACGATCTATGTCTGCGAAAACAATGGCGCCTAGCGCAAAGGTTGACCGATATGTTTTGGGCGCGATGGGTTAAAGAATATCTCCCTACTTTAATTCCGAGGCAGAAATGGTTTAGGGATCAGAGAGCATTGCGAGATGGGGACTATGTTCTAATAATGGAACCTAATTTAGATCGTGGATGTTGGCGGCACGGAGTGGTGAGTGCGACCCATGCGGGTGATGATGGTCGCGTGCGAATGGTGGACGTGCGCACCCGCACTGGTTTGGTGCGCCGCCCGGTAACGCGTGTCGCACTACTTGCACCAACGGAATGTTAGTGCTGATCTGACACTTTTTGTATTCATTTGATTTCTAATATGTTTGTCGGCTCAGTTCAGCACTAAGAGGGTGGATTGTAGACGACACACGCTGTTATTGTATTTTATTTTGTTGCATTCCGATACATGTCACGCCATCTGTTGGCGATTTTTATATGTTTTGTTAATAGAGACAAGTTTGAAGGATGCAGACCGGCTTGATAATTGTTTTACACAGAGGGAGTGGTAGTTGCGAACTTACCGTTAGACACGACGCGGCTCCTCAAGATTTCTAACATTAATAGTTGGTCAAAATAAAGCACATGGTTAAATAAATGACTTCTATCTTATCTTCAAAGTGTATCACCTATATAAATATACCATTTTTTGTCAAAACTCAAAGCCCATTTACACCTATGTGTACACTTTGTACGCAGAGCTTTAGTGGACAGAGTACCTAAAATATTTATATAGTGCACGTTACATATTAATAGGGGATCGTTAGCACACGCGGCTGCGTCTAGACGGGAAATGCGTTGTAAAGTTTTTATGAGAATTTTAGAATCTGCTCCCTGCAATGTTGCTAGATCCCGTTAAAGAGCTGCCGCAGACTAAATCTGCCGATAGTTGAGTCGCATAATTTTCATCAGTTTTTGAATTGAGTCTGCGCACTGACATGTCTTCGCGGTAGTTAAACAACCGATTAAATGTCGGTAGTCTGCGGGGGCTCCAAGGCAAAGCTTACGAATTACCATTTTTAGAGCAAAAATTAAAGAGTTATCACTAGCTTCCGCAAGCGGCTTCGCACACGTATGTGTCAATAAAAAGTTGCCTATCTTTTTAATCCAGGTCATTCCATAATCTATAGTATATTATAAACCCATCGAAATCGGTTCAGCTCTTACGACGTAATTGAGTAACAAACAAACATCCAAACTTTCGTATTTCTAATATTAGTGTGATGAAAGACTTATTAAACAATCCACAATTAGATTTTTAATGTTTATTTATTTCTACATTTATTCTAAAAAAACAATAACATACCTATCTATCTACTTTTTCATAAAACATTCATGATTGTTTTTTATCTAAATCATTTAGTCTCGTTTGTAAGAACTGTTTTGTTAGTATAAACACGCTTCTTGTTCTTATTAATAGATAGGTACTAAGTTGATCTAGATTTAGCTTTACTTGAAATGTAGTAAAACACGCGTTAGTTATGAGCAACACTTGCTCGGCAATGCTACAAAATATTTTATTTACCAAAACATTACATTATACATTAAAAATTTTCTGGTGGCTTCCAATTTAGACTAATCTGATAAAATTCTGTTGAATAAACATATTTTTTGAAGAAGCGACCAGATGTTAATTTTGTCTTAGCGCCCTAATATCGCCATTTTGGTAAACACTTTCCGGTTCTAGATTGATAACCCGGTTCGAATTAATTCCGGTTCAGTTACAAAAAGTTTAATGAAATTTAAAAAGTTCAGATGCAAATTGGAGGTGAAAGATTTAATGACGGTTGTTGGAATTTCGAATTAAAAGGTGGGGTAAAAGCAGACGGCAAACCTTCTTACCTATAAGCATTGCTTATACAAATATTTCTTTATACACGTAAAATAATTTTTTTAAGTAAAACTCTACTAAAGAGTAAAAAAAACCGGTCAAGTGCGAGTCGGACTCGCGCACGAAGGGTTCCGTACCATTATCTGTAATAAATTGTATGAGCGCCCATACAACTCAGAGGCCTAATTGGCGTCAACTATGTATGAAAGTTGAAGGGTGTCCCCCTTTAACTTTCAACTTTTTTAATGTTTTGGAATTTTTGCTTTATTTGTGCTGACCTTGCTTTTTGACAAATTTCGTGATTCTAGGTCAACGGGAACTACAATATAGGTTTTCGACCCAAAACCTATAAGGCACTTCCGGTTGACCTAGAATTGTCAATTTTGGTTAAAAGCAAGGTCTTACAGCACAAGTAAAGGGAAAATTCCGAAAAAAAAAGTTGAAAATTAAGGTAAATTTTGGTACCTACTCTTTTTATCGCGTTGACTCGAACCTTGATTTTTATACACCTAATAGGCATTGTAGACCTCAGTATCTGGTTTACATTTCAACTTGCTAGGTCCACCCGTTCCTGAGAAAATCGGTGGTGACAGACGGACAGACAGATGGCCAGACGGACAGACGGGCAAGAGAGTGATCTTATAAGGGTTCTTTTTTTTACCTTTTGAGGTACGGAACCTTAAAAAGACTTTTAGGTAGCGTGCGATCGACGCTATACTGCTACTGACTAATTGTAACTTACACCAGGCACCCGTCTGTTTGTGTCAGATGATAAGACACAAACAGGCAGATCAGACAGCATCATTGCTTAGCATAGACGAGATCTTGATCAAACGCGAGCCTATAACTTATAAAAAAAATCTATAAAGTTTGTTGTTTTTATGTTTGTAGAATGTTTTGAATCCAATCAGAGAATGTTTTGAATCGATTCTGTAAATTATTTTACTGATAGAAAGCTATAGGTACTATCTGTGAGTGCCATAGGCTATATTTTATTTTGATAAAAATTCGTGCAAAACCAGTGCGGGCCAGCTAAACTATGATTTAAAAATGTATTCACTGTTATAAACTTCGACTAGCTTCAGTTTCTTTCACAGATGATGATTTCCATCGAAAAGCTTTTTCAAATGGAATAGTTTAAACGGTAGCAGCACATCAACCAAGCCACCGAGCCACGCTAAAATATTTTTCTTTCTTTTCTCATAACTAAAATATGCAAGCTTAAAGCAATACTTTCATTAATTGCATAACGGACAGTCTCGGAAAAAACTGAAGATTAATTTTACTTCAGAGAACGCCGGCGTTTCTTGCTCGATTTTAATGAGTGGATTGTGGTATTGAAGGAAAATTAATAAGTAGTGTTTTGTAGCAAACTTATATAATATGTAGGTATATATAAAAATCTCGTGTCACGGTGTTTGTAGTCGTGTTTTTTTTTGCATATTTGGTATGAGAATAGGTCGAAAAGTATTTTTCACCCTCCTACCCCCACCCCCATTCCAACTCATGATTTTAGTATTTTAGTATGAACAATATCCATACGTCGTTCATTGACGTGAAGTCATTTACATGAAGTGTCCCGTCACTTCGACAAGAGGATTTTATATAGTTTTTATCCCGAAGTTCCCACGGGAACGGGAAATTTAAAGCGTGCGAAGGCGCGGGCGGGTCAGCTAGTTAGTTATAAAAAACAGATGCCAGGTTTTTTAACTTCGCAATTGTGTAATTAGTAGATAGAAGACAGACGTCAGGTCTTAAGTATTACCTACAGCTAAGTAAAATGAATTTAAATAAATACTTAATGTGTGTGTCGTTTACGCACAAATATGATGCAGGAAAATGCCATGCGGTTATTAAAACTCAAAGGATAAAAAGTTTAAAGCGGAACGTTATATTTTATTGAGTTTTAAAATGTTTACAATAAACTGAAAGCTTTACCTACACTTTACCTCAAGCCCTGAGCATTTCTATGGATATTTAATTTAGTCAACACAAGTCAGTCATCGACCTCACGCGGAGTTTATACCGCGTAATCTCCCTTCATTCATTCGTTCTTTCGTGCAAAAGCGCGGCAAGCATTGTTGAGAATCGATTGATTGACAGATTGACGTTGTCACTTTTGTGATTCGAATTTCAAACGCCTCACAGTGTGCTGCCTAGTACAAGCTAGCGGGACAAAATCGAAGTCCTAATTTCCAGGAACTTTTGGTAACAACATGTAAACAAAACCCCCCAGGTACCGAAATCAAACAATAGATTACGCTAATCACCTAATTATGGTACTTATCCGGGGGTGTAAGGTAAGTGATAAGGAAAGTTGTTTTGCATAAGCAAATTAGTTGCATTTTACGCACACTTGTGATAACATCTCTCAAAATTATTTCCAAAGTGAATAAAGTTTTTTGTGATGGAACATTCTGGTGAAGGTATGTATACTTATATTACGTAATTTTTTTACAAATATAGCCTTATATATTTGTGTAATACAAGTTTGAATGTACGTAGTCATATCTTGTAAATTTATTAGTAATTGTGAAATGTAAAGGGATGTAACTTTTTGTATCCAAATGTATCCACCTTAATTTTTATATATGTTATATATATAACATTTAAGTATAGTAGAATACATATTTTAGCTCCCGAAAAGGCCCGCAATTAATTTTATTTTCGTTTTTCCAGACCGAGTCGTAACTATGACGAAACTTGAATTTTTCGAAGAATGGCTTAAATATGAGAAAAATGAAAGAGCTAGTCGCATTTTTGACGCCTTCTGTGAAAAACATAGTGTAATTGATGTTTCTGACGAAATTCTAAGAAAACTTAAAAATGAAAATTTCTAGTCTTTCGTCGAAATTAAACGAAAAATGGACTTCGTCGAAATTTAATAAAGATTTATTTTTGACGAAATATAAAGGCTGGCTAGAGGGATGTGGAATAGAGCTTGCGGTGTCCATAAACCAGCCATCAACGTCAGGACTATCAACTGCAGGCCGACGACCTAAGAAGTCATTTGAGGATTCGTCGTTAAAGACGAAGAAACGAAGAGTTGAAGATCTTTTAGGAACAAGAAGTGCGAATGAGCTCATTGTAGCCGCAGAATTAGCTACTCGGAAGGAAGGGCATCGCAATATGGCTAAACAACTAAAGGAAATAAGTGATATACCAAAAACGAACAAGTGTTGTGAACAAGGTAGGCAGTTATCTCCGGACGAAGCGTTAGCTTATTATATAGACTCTAAATTAACTACACACGGTTACAAACAAACTAGGAAGTGGGCATTGAAAGCGGGACATCAAGTGTATCCATCGTTCTTCAGTTTAGGTAAGTCCAAAGCTGCTTGTTGTCCTTCTGATGAACACATTTCAGTAACCGAAACTCGAGCTGAAATTAATCTTCAGGCGATTTTAAATAAAACGGCTGAACGGTTAATTGAAGCTCAGTCTGAGGTTATTAGGAGTGTGTTACCTCGTTCATCTTATAAATTGTTAAGTAAATGGGGTTGTGATGGGAGTTCGGGGCACAGTACATATAAACAGAGATTTGAAGACACCACTGCTACTGACGAATTTCTATTCGTGTATTCATTTGTCCCCTTGAGGTTAATAGAAAATGACACTGTAATTTGGCAGAATCCGCGACCATCCTCTACCATTTATTGCCGTCCTATCAAATTCATTTTCGCCAAGGAGACAACTGAGTTCACGAAAGGAGAAACCAAACAAATTTTAGATCAAATAAATGAACTTGCTCCAACTCTTTGTAGCGTGGATGGAACTCAAATCTCTGTAAAACACGATTTGATGTTGACGATGACCGATGGAAAAGTGTGTAACGCATTAACGGACACGCGGTCAACACAGAAGTGTTATATTTGTGGTGCCACTCCGTCTACTATGAACGAGGAGTCAAGGACTTATAATAGTAACGAAGAACTGTATAAATTTGGTTTATCGACTTTGCATGCCTGGATTCGAACTTTTGAGTGTATGCTTCACATCAGTTATCGTTTAGGTATAAAAAAGTGGCAAGTCAGAGGCGATAACGATAAAGCTGCTGTCAAGCAACGCTCACAGGAGATCCAAAAAGCATTTAAAGATCGTATGGGTCTCATAGTAGATAAACCAAAACCTGGCTATGGCAACACGAATGATGGAAACACCGCGCGTAGATTTTTTTCCAATTCTGAACTGAGCAGTGAAATTACAGGGTTGGATGTAACTCTTATTCAGAAATTTCATGTAATTTTAAGAACTCTGTCATCGGGATATGACATAAATTTCTTGGAATTCGAAAAGTTTTGCGCTGATACAAAAAAGCTATACCTTGATCTTTATTCGTGGTACTCCATGCCCGTTACTGTGCACAAGATACTTGTGCACAGTGCGGAAGTGATAAAATCCTGTATTCTTCCAATTGGGCAGCTTTCTGAAGAAGCCCAAGAGGCAAGGAATAAAGATTACCGTCGATTCCGTGAGCGACACACAAGGAAGCGGTCACGAGTTACCACGAATAAAGATCTTTTGAGAATGCTTTTGATTACGTCTGATCCTGTAATAAACACATTTAGAGAGTTGCCGCGTAAAAAGATGACTACTTTGCCAGCTGAGGTTCTGCAGTTGATTGTCCCTCCTCCATTGCCATCTCGATCGTCATCATCAGTTGGCGAAATTGAGGAGGACGATTATTTGTTGTCAGACTCTACTGATTGGGAGAGTGATGACGACGAATTATCTGACAATTAAAAGATTGTATAGTATTTCTGTTCTGTATATATTTTTATTTATCCTATACCTCGTATTTCTAGTTATTAGTAATTTAGTTAATGTAAGTATATAGGTAAATAAATAATGTAAATAATTGTGATATTGTAAATAATGTTGTTGTTTTAAGTATAGTTGTTTGTTGATTTAATTAAATACATAGATAGGTATAGAAATTGTTTATATAACACTTTAATTTTGTTTGCAAATAAATTTATCATTTCCTGTATAATCTATTTTGTTTTACAAAATCCTGGGGCCCATACATTTACATAGGTATAAAAGGTTAAAAACTACTAAGTATAAATGGTATCTTCCATATAGGTATATCTGTTGAAACGTGTAAATAGCTACGATTACCTAGATAGGTACCAGTAATTAGTTATATTTCCCTCAATAGTTAAGAAGGTACCACTACAGATAAGGCAAAAGTATTTTTCTTTACATTTACCTAGTAAACGTAAAAAAAAGAAACATGTGACTTAATATCTTTTGATATAGCATATTATGTTGAGAAAACACCTATACAATTAATATAACGGATAAAATAATTTTGTCCCGCTAGCTTGTACTAGGCAGCACACTGTGCGCCTGTCAAAACGGTCCCACGTGTGTTTGATCGGCGATTTAACGGGGATTGACGGCAGACAAGTCAATTCATAGCCAAATCGAAAAGTTTTTACATTCACAGTTAAAAAATATTGCCAGTATGTTAGTAGGAAATATTTCATGTTTCGCTACGTTTTGTTGGCTTTATTTCTTGGATCTTTCAACATTACAATAGTGTGGAGATAAGCCGCTTATTTGATTTACATATTGGAGTACTCATGCTTGCAACTGTTTACTTTAGATTAACGTACGCTTTAAAAAGTTAATAAATGAACGGATATCGTCAGACAATATATCAGCTCGTACTATCGTAGTAAAAAACGCCTGATATGAATTTTTAAAAAGGATTAATATTCAAAATCGATTAAATAACCAATGAGGCGTATTCGGAAACAATATCACGTAGCTTACGCGATAAAGCTAAAAGACGGGCCTTTATAAAAAAACCTATTAAAAAGCAAAGCAAAACGGCACGCGACTCCCCGGTCCAACGGTCGGGCTTAGCTCTGCATAAACCATGCACTAGTTTTTTTAGGACCCCCTTTTGAATAACACGTTTTTGTGCAAATCTTGCATCCATTGTACAGAGAAAACCGTTCGCTATTCAGTAAAAAAAATTCGACTCACACCTGGCCAAGACGCCGCCGACCGACCGGTGCGAAACGCCGTAACCGCCGAAGAATGGAACAACATAAATCAATACTGCCCCACTATAAATAAGGGCCTAATTTCTTAATACGGAGCTAGGGTTGAACTAAATCCGTCAGACAATGGAGTCTTGAGCGCACAAAGCACAAGACATTGAGTAACGAGACAAAAATACGAGGGGATCCAATTTTTTCGCAAAGCAAATGCAGGTGATGGCAATGTTATAGAAATTGTTAAATTCAATTATTCGCCTATTGACAATACGGAGTGTATCTAATTCTGTTACTATGTGAAAGAACATAGGGAGATAGGGTCTAACTGCTTAGAGCAAGCGTGTAAGCTCCGAGCCTAAGACTTTTTAAGAGGGAGATTGCACCGCGAGCGACAGAAAGACCGCTCATGAAAACTTTTAATGGCAAAGCTTTGAAAAGTTATAATTTGAATCTGAAGAAACGATTGTTAAGATCTGGCTACAATGGGCAAGTGATGTTTTATATAATCTAATCCAATAAATTAACAGAAGGTTAATTTCCGACTAGAATTACTGGAGCATGTAGACGAATATGTGAAAATGATGTACTTCCACGAGTTGGTCAAGAGTTGGGAGGCACTTTGTGCATTCGCATCGGCGTCGACTAGAATGAAGAGGCAAATAGACGGAGAAACTTACCAGTCTCTAAAGTCGGAGGCCAAGATCCAGTTTGGGCAGTTGCACCACAGCAGTTTTTTTTTATACAAGCTGCAGTTAGAACAAGCATATGGCCCACCTGGTGTTAAGTGGTAACCATCGCCTAGAACAAAGTATTGCCTCGTAGGCCACGCACCTTAGGAACGTGCCCTGCCCTGCCTGCATCAACTTTAGGCATACAGGTGTAAAGCCTAATGTGCCTGTAATTTCACCGGCAACCAAAACACAATAATGCTGTGTATCATAGGTATGGGGAATTACTTCGAGCCGTTTCACAAGAAACTCTTACTAGTGTATGAACGACTTGCCTAATTAATACCTTGCTTAAGTTTATGGTAAAGATACGGGTAAAGTTTATTTGCTTTATAGCTATAAGGTATTGTACTTATTATACCTGCCAGTAATCACAATATAAAAAAGCTAGTTGAATGTAAACCTATGTTTACTTCAACTTGAAAATCGCTTTGAAATCTGTACCTCAATTCGAGTTCAGTATGCGCGCACCCCAACATTCTTTTAAGAGTAGCCATAAAATGAACCACTTTTGCAAATTGCCCATAAATTACCAGAATAATAAGTGAATCCATTCAGAACTTACTCTATTATCATACCTAGTTACAAGAAATGCAGTCGTTAATATGAATGCAAGCGTACTACCTTCTTAACTACCAAGTTGTTCATTCAATGCACAAAAGCTTAGAATACCGTTGGTACATTACCTATTGTACTAGTTTGATGGCGTATAAAATTAAGTACATATTTACATTTTACTGTGTAAAGTGAGATAGAATGGAGTGCGACAAAAAGATCGTAAACGTCTAGTTTTATTAATGCACCAAAAAGGACCAGTAGGATTTTAATATGTGATTCCGACAAGGGTTCTAATGTTATTTGACACGGTATCACAAGTTAATTGTTTATGAAATCATTATAAAGTCGTAAAATTTTTACTGTCAAAGATGGCGAAGAGAAGTATTTTCTATTCGTGGACAAGGCCCTGCTACAGCTTCAGATCAGAAGTGTCAAAGGTAATTCCCGTATCTATACTAATCTTATAAATTCGAAAGTAACTCTGTCACTCTGTCTCTTTGCTACGTAAACGATAAACCGATTTTGATGAAATTCCTTAGATAGATTATGACGTGGATTGAGACAAAGAAGACAGGAGACCTAACCTAACAGTGTAGAAAGTAAAAATATCTAGCATAGAACGCAAAATTTATTCCGAGGCTAGTATTCCGACGGAACTTCTTAAATTCTTAATTAGGCCAAGAACAATGAAAGGAGACCAAACAATGTAGAAAATAACATCTCTATAAGATGACGCAAAACATATTGATTGTCAAACCACGCGTGCGAAGTCGCCAGGGCCATATTTAAATCTGATAATAAAATAGTTTCCTACAAAATCTCAACATTTGTAAATCGATTCAATGAAACACGCAATGCTTGGCGGCCTTGGCGCTGACGAAATTGCAAACAGATCAGCTAGATTTTTATATAGATTATTGAGGTTTTAACTTAGCTTTTTTGGGGCCTCAAATTAACTAAATACAAGGTACAATTTCTTCGCACCCAATACATATTAACCCATTTGCGCCCAAATGAAACCAAGCAGCGTAATAAAATGTTTTTCTTTATTAACAGGTGATTGCATATACCTTAAACACAAAATTGCAAAAAAATATTTAAAAAACTTTTATTTATGTTGAAAATAACGGCCGTCCTCAAATCTCCATTTGGCACTGGGCTCATGCAGTATGATAAATGTCAATGTATTCCTAACCAGTGCACAATGTTTTCATGCACTTTTTATACTGTCTACTGCGTTTATTGTGACAAACGGCACATCGCAGCTTTTTGCCAATCTTTTGAGGGTAATGGACAACACCAACGTACTGCAAGTTTGGCACCTCCGACGCTGAAGAGCGTTCTCTTCGAGTTCTCTCAAGTAGTGACGGGCAATATAACGGCGGAATTAAAGCTGATCAAGCTTGGTATCGTTGGTCAGAAGTTGTAAACGCAACGGATTTGTGTCACTGCTAGGTCTAGCATATAGGTGAACAGAGCCACCATCATTTTTGCTGCCCCGAATGGCTGTACAGATACAGATTGATCGATTGATCAGCTTGATCAACTCTGCCCATACCCTTATTGTTATTTTGAAACAGATGTGGGATGCCCACATCGATCTTCTGTTTAGTAGCAGTACTCCATCACTTCACTTTCCCTAGTGGGAGAACAGTGTCGTAGTTTGAGCCCATCGTTCAGACACTATTATTGAGCCATCTAACAAACAGTATTTGATTGACTGAATCAGAACTACTATCCCATTCATAGTTCCTTTCTACAAATACCTCAACGTGACGTCATTCTTCTGAATGTTGTCATCATCACATTCTTTTTCATCTGTCAGAACACTCGGGTCCGGAGGGAGCACCACCAAAACAATAATTGCACCAGAGTCATCTTCCTCTATACCACCCTCCAAGGCCTCTTGAAGCCCCTGATAATCGTTGAGTTAGCCAAATTCCCTGTGCGCATTGACGTGCGCAAAGGACTTGGAAGGCTCCCCTTGCGCGACTTGATCAAATTTTCTTATACATTCTAAAAAAAGGGAATAAAAAACCTTCAATTTGCCCAGTGTTTTTATTTGGGGACACCCATTACACCCATTATTATATTACACCCTTTGAAACTACAGATTTATAAGTTTTGACAAAATATGTATTTTATTTTATAGTAAACAATCTAAGCAATAACTTATACCAAGAGATTAAAAGAAAAAGTTAAAAAATATACTTCAAATGTAATACAATACTTACTTTCTGGTAACGATAATCCGAACATTCACTCCACAAAACTTGTAATAAATCCACTTTTCTACAATTTATACCGTATATTCTTCGCGACGAAGATTCGATAAATAAGAATAAAGATTCACTATCTGACTGCTAATATTTACTTTTGTAGCAAACTATATTATTAAATTCGAAAAATACGGGTACTTTGAAAAGTGTCCTTGTTTGGGGACGGGACGGGAGGCGTAAATGGGTTAAAGTCGCACAGGTCAAAATTGCCCATTGTTGCACCAAAATGACTCACGTACCGCTTAGCATTTTAAACTGTTTTTATTTACAAAGCATTTTAGGGTTAACATCACCGGATGCCCAGCCAGTTGACCACAGATCAGTAACAGTTTGTATTAGATTATAAACAGTAGGTAATTTTAATTCTGTGCCCTTTGGAGGAAGTGGGCAGTAAAAAGTGGCGATACATTTTGTGCATCCTTATTTTGACTTTGAATGACTTAGGTTGGCGGTCTTTTTTTAAAGATGCCTTTAGGTTTATATACTCTTATTACGCCTGGTATTAATCTAGATAAAGCGATGTATTTGTATAAGCTACTATTTTTTGCTGACGAGATAGGTGGATGACTTAGTCAAGTGGCAGGCCGTGTCGCGTCCCACAAATCATGAAATCATAAAATGTTGTAGTAGATGGCACATAATTATTTGTATTATTGATTTAGTAGGAGATCGAGTCGGGCCGAAAATGATGATGGAAATAACGCAAAATAATCATCTTTAGATACTATCTGACCCGCGCCGCACGTATTTTTATCAAAATAAAACAAAACACAAGGCAATAAATTTAAATAGTGGAAATTGGTACAAACATCAGCTGCAATTAAAACAAACAGACAAGCAAAGTCTTCTTCCATCTTAATACACTCCTATTGCACCGGGGCTTTAAAAATAGTGATGATTCTTGTTCAAATTTTGCCAACGATTTGTGGGAAACTTTGTAACCTTATTAACCATTTTCAATTTAAAGAATTCCTAAAACATGTTCTAATTTCCATTCACGATTCTGACTATTTTTATTATCCAACGTTCTATAAATAACGTTGCTTTAAAATGCCATCAGCTGCTTAGCTCAATCAGAGTGCTCTACTAGAAGACACTTTAAGTCAATGACTTAAAGTGACTTAAATTTTTGATCGAGCGAAGCGAGATCTCTAAATCAACTTGGGCAAATCGGCGTTGTATATATGTATGTTTGTTTGTCCGAGAATAACTTTCGAAGCGTTGATCCGATCATCCTGAAATTTGATACAAAGGTAGGCAGTGATGGCACAATTTTAGTGTGACTAAATGAGCTAAAAATGTTGGGGGGTTGTTGAGAGGGGTTCAAGAGGGGTAAAAAATAATTAAAATGAGACTGTTATGTCAAGTGGGACGTCAAATGAAAAGTCTTTATTAGTACATTTCAACCCTGTTTCTATTTTTAGTATAATCTCTGTAGTTTTTGAATTATTAGCCTTTATTTAGTACTTATTGTACCTACCAACTTCTGTTAGCATAAGAGGTGTGTGTGTAAATAAATGCCCTTTTATTTATTTTATTTTTTATAATAAAAACAAAATTTGGAGCAGAAAGGTTCTCGAGTGGAGACCACGCACTAGAAAGCGCAGCGTAGGACTGCTCCTAGAAGGAAAGACTTGATAAAGGTTTCTGGGAGCCGTTGGGTGCAGGCTGCACAAGATCGGTCGCTCTGGAAATCTATGGAGGAGGCCTATGTTCAGCAGTGGAGTCCGGTGGCTGAAATAACGATGATGATGATGATACTCTAAACCGGAACATAGCAATGCGATCATTACTGTATGGCGGCAGAAGTACTCATTTCTGCCGCTAAGGCTGTGCTGTGTTATAACCTATAAAAATACCATTTCTGAAGTATGTCGAGGTTTATTCGCATTTTTTTATAGTGTAGGTTTTGAACTCAGTTGACAACTAACACAGTCATTTCTAAATAACTTAAGGTAAAATTAAATAGAATATGCATTCCCATCCTAACAGGTCGCGATGGACGCATTCAAATTAGTTTTCCGAACGCCGAATTCCAAAGTGAGTCTGGCTAGTTGGAACCTCTGATTTGGAATGCTTTTAACGTTTCACAAATTTTCTGATTGTTACAAAAACATGATTTCAAGATTGTAGTTATAGTGTTGTATCATATCTATAAATGCAGATGATGGCTTGGTCGCCAGTTACGGCAGAAGCTGGGTGAAGGAAATAGCCGCTGTAATGCCCCAGGCATTAAACGGAAGGACGACATGAAAAGGGTTGCTGGGAGCCGTTGGGTGCAGGCCGCACAAGGGTTGCGGTTCAGAGGACGTCCTATGTCTGATAAGATGATTATGATTAGGTTTGCCCAGCACCTATAACATCTACTCAGCTTAGCCAGTCTATTCCATACGTAATACGAGTAACTATATAGGTATATCCATACTAATGGATATAATTGGCCCTAAGCATATGTACATGTCTGTTTTGCATGTATTATAATATAATTAGTTTTTCTGTGTGCCTAGCTGTAAGTTTCCTGAAAATAATAAAAATAAATATTATAAATTCGAAAGTAACTCTGTCCCTCTGTCTGTTTGTTACGTGAACGACTAAACGGCTGGATTTTGATTATATTTGGTATACAAATAGATATGACCAGGATTGGGACATAGGGTAATTTAACTTGAATGCCCAATGAGAGTAATGTTTTATTGAAAAACAACGCGTGCGAAACCGCGGGCGGGTCAGCTTGTATATATTGGGGAAAACCATCGCTGATAATTTCTCCTTCTTAGCGTGATTCATAAAACTTAAATATGTTTCTTCGGTATCTAATTTATTTTTATCACTAATAACGTAGATTAGGTATTCGTTGAAGCACGAAGATCTAGAAGAGACATATTCACTAAAGACCCAGATTGTAGTCTTCAACAGACGACAGTAAAGTGCTCCATTCCTTAGTTCTACGGACGTATTATGAACGTAGAATAAAAACGGTGAGTGCGAATGAGAGGTTTAATAATTAGTTATGAAGATACTTGCCACTAGACGATGTAAAAATCACTATCAATTGATATAAAAGCCTCAGAATACAAGTTTTCCCAATCTCCCCACCGACAGGTATCGCTCAGACACTAATGAACGAGCTACTATCTATTCTATGGTCTAGAGGTTCAAGGCTGAATAAATGAATAATTCAAGTTGCGTAATAACTAGTAATTCACGATTTTCTCATGTTTCTCAGAAAGGTCTTAGAAGAATCTTAGAAGCATCAGTGTTACTTAGTCACATCTAATTTATTTTATGGACACTTGAATTTAGGTTGAATATCATCATCACAGCCCGGGTCATCCACTGATGGATGTACGCTGTGTTCCCTTGGCTTTCTGCCAGCCTCGTCTATTCAAGGGCAAAATTCTACTAAACCAATCGCTTCACTATAATAACAATGGTATAGTCGCAAAATCACCACTATAGATACCTTATGGCAGCGTATGACAGGAACAACAATCATAATCGCTAAATAATGGTTTGGCTCCATTATCGTTTTTCTTATAAATTAGCAGAATTGGGCCCCTGTGCGTCTCTTATCCAGGTGTTCCCCCTTCGAACGACCCGGATTTCTTTGGCCTGACTCCGGCCACTACTGGTCAAGGCTTTGCTCCATCGGCCCTCACTATTTAGTGAATAGGACTTAGTGGCTCAAAACACTTAAATTCAAATCTACAAATTGTTGCAGGATGTAGATATTTATCTGGCCTATAGATATTTACGTATAGTTTTCTTTTTTTTTAAGTGAGATGTCGGTAGGTACATGCCCTTGGCCCACCTGTTGTTTACCAGATGTTTTATTTTATTTATTTATTTATCTACTAAAACATATGAAAATGTCAAGGGCTCAACCACGCTGCTTTTCAGCTTCGCCTATGTATGTTTGTTTTGTATGTTGGTAGGTATTGCACAAGAATTTGTAATGTTTTACGACAAAATTGTGAAGCCAACATAATACATTGGAGGTTATGCATGGGTATGGGTAGACATAAGCAGACCGTATTACCTCCCACTGTAAGATCAGGTTGAATTCGTGATCCTACAAATTTGCATAATAATTTGCAATCTTCATTGCGTAAAAATAAATTGTGCCAAGTATTTTAAAGCAGCGTGTGTAAAGATTCTTACATGTTAGACTAAGTACTTACTTATAACTCAAAAATATTTTACGCGTATATTTAGCGGGTTCGATTCCCGCCACGGAACAAATGTTTGCATGATCTACAGATATTCCGGATACAATGTTCCGGGTCTGGTTGTTTCTCTGTATATTATAACTATGTACATATTTACAAAAAAAAATGTATATAAGTATTCTATCAGTTATCTGGTTCCCATAGTACAAGCTCTGCTTAGTTTGGGGCTAGATAGCGCTGTGTGAAATGTCCAGCAATATTTACATTTATTGTACGTAACTAGGTAGGTATACCTACATAAAGGTATGTTTAGATATTTAAAAAAATAGCTGGAAATTTCACGCAGCGCCATCTAGTTCCAAACTAAGCAAAGCTTATACTATGGCATGGGAACCAGATAACTGATTGAATACTTAGATATATATATATATATACTTTTTTTTGTAAATACATTCTTACAATACTAACAACCAGACCCGGAACAAATATCTGCAGATCATGCAAACATTTTCTAATTTTTAATCTATTTTTCTTTTTACACCTCTGCCAATCTTCCATTAAGCAATGATCCTCTCCATCCAAAGGTAGTCTTGAAGAAATCGCTTTGTTAAGCGATAACGACCGTCCATTATACTTAAGATTTATTTCTTTTTTTTAATTTCTTTATATCTGTTGTGTCTAACTAGTAAGGTGTATTAAGGAATTTTCATTCATTCATTCTTTCATTCATATTTGTTCCGCGGCAGGAATCGAGATAAAATAAAAAAAAACGTTTATTTTGTCACCAATATACACAGAAATGGAATAAAATCATAATACTAGGTGATTCTATGATGGCAGATTCGCTCTGTCAAAGTCGGTCGGATATTAGCAGCTACTTAATATCGACATCACTATACCATAAATCGATGTGTAATATAAATACATCCTATATGATCTATTCACTATTTATGACATACATTTAGATACTTTATTAACTTAAGTTTTTGTATTCTGATTTAATTTAGACATAGAAGGATTACCTAATGTATAATATTTTAAGAGATCTAAAATACAAGGATATAAATAAATGCGATCAATAGGTATTATTATTTATTCCGGGTTTGGGTATTTTTCAATATATTAATAGTATGTATTTACAAAAGAAAAAAGTACCTATAATATGTATTCTATCAGTTATCTGGTTCCCATAGTACAAGCTTTGCTTAGTTTGGGGCTAAAGTGAAACTTCCAGCATTATTTATTTATTTGTTAAATGAGTACCTACTTACCGTGGCAAAATTTACTGCGATTGGTATATTATGGGTACCTTATCCAGCAGTGGGTGAAGTCGGGCTGTGGATGATGATGATGGTATTTTATAAGAAAACGAGATAATTATTATAAATATGGGATTTATCACGTACCGTCTTATCGGTGTAATGACCACGAAAGTTTTCTAAGCAAAAAGAGATAATTTTATTTTAGAATTTACGAATCAATTTGATACACGTAACGCCATCTACAATATTACATACAACCTAACAAGTAAAGCCAACGCTACTCGCCGATAGATGTCACACCCACAAGGTCGGAGCAAGCGCCACCTATCGAAAGCAACAGAGAAATATAAAATTAGCTTACCAGCGCCATCTAGCGTTGAGTAGCAGGACCACGACCACACTTGGTCGGCAACAATCCAAACAGCGCTATCTATAGAAGAACACTGCATCCAATTTCACATTTTGTTGAGAAAACACTTTTTACTGTCGGCACCCATTTGTTTTCGCGTTCTATAACATGTTGTTCACATTTACTATCCCATATTTTGGCACTATTATAACATTTTCAGCACTTATTTTACACTTGCACATGTGGTATTTCATTATTGATGCCATAATCTGAAACAAAACAAAGCAACTATCAGATTTTAAAATCATTTCATAAATAATTAATGATATATGTAAAAACCATCCCATACAGTTTTAATAATATTGTGGAGTTTTTTTTGTAGGGGTTAAGGTTCGGGCTACAAAAAAAACGGGATTAAATTATTTATCAAACAGAATTAGAAAACACAATCTAATCTTACAAATATATATACAAATCTCGTGTTACGGTGTTTGTGGTCGCACTTCTCCGAAATGGGCCAACAGATTTTAATATTTTTTTTTTGTATATTTGGAAGGTATGAGAATAGGTCGTAAAGTATTTTTTATCCTCCTTTTCACATCCCCCATTTTTAATCGCAATTTTAGATATATTTTAACCATCGTTCATTGACGTGAAGTCATTTAAATGAAGTGTCGCATCACTTTGACAAGAGTGTTTTATAGTTTTTATCCTGAAGTGTCCATGGGAATGGGAAATTTCACGCGTGCGAAGCCGCGGGCAGGTCAGCTAGTATCTTTATGAAAATAGTATCTTTAAAAAAATAGTTTTTTTTCTATACATACACACCATATAATCAAACTTTTTGGTACAAGCTGAGAATAATCAGTTCAATTTAATTTTGAGGAAAGAATCTTAATCTTATTTAAATGGAAAAAGCTAGCTTGAAACTACAAAAGCTTAAATTCTATCATAAGAGAAGTCACGAGCACATTTTTTAACAATTATTTTATTTATTTATTATAAGCCCGATGATTCACTGCAGGGTAAAGGCCTACCTTCCTTACACTATTTTTATATGATATAACTACTTACCAAAAATGTAGGTATTGAATGCTATGTTCTAAAAAGATGACATTATCATTTCTTTAAAGCTGTATTTAAATATACCTATTAGTTTTGCCATACTATTTGTACTGTATTAATTTTCTATAGTTGCAAAGGATACCACTGTGTTTAATTATTTATCAAGATTGAATTCAGTATTTAAACTATGTTGAATAGTTAGCCGACAAACCACACCTTTCTTTTATGTCTACTGAATTATTTAATAATAAAGAACCTTTTAATTGAATGATTTTGATATCAAAAATCATTACACCAAAAGTGCAATAATTTAACTGTACTAACATAACAATAATTATCATTTAGTTTTTATTAATAGTATACTTTTGAATTTATTACCATGATGGCTTTTGTGAGTAAATTTTTTTGTTACAAATTCTAGGCTGTAATCCAAGTTACATAAAAAGTACTAATAATTGCATCAACCTATAGGGGATTACCTGATGAGGGATGGTATTAATTACACTAGTAAGTTGAGAAGTAGACTTGCATCATGCAATCAGTATGAGACATTTGAAATACTTAAATATTTTTGTATTCTTTAATTTCTTGTGATGTATTTCAAATGAGCCTTCACATGAGAAGTATTTCAAAAGAACATGACCTTAGGGGAATGTCATTATTTTCAGCATACCTTTATAACTTTAACACCTGAATACATACCACAATCACTTCATCCAATGGACCCTTTATCCAGGATCGAGGCCACTACACAGTAACAGGTGTAAATAAATTAACTTTATTCCAACCTAAAGTTACAACTTGGAACCAATTTCAAATGCACATTTTTTACCGAAATCAGATGAAAGTAAGCCCGCACGTGTGTGCTTTCACCCCTAACACTATACTCTTGAAATTACACACTTTTCTAGATCACTTGCAAACTGAAATAGGGAAATTAGCCTGAAAAAATGCAAGCACGTGCACATAGAAATACACTTAGATGCACCACGTAATTTTTATTCTACAAGATTAATTTAGCTTGGAAAAACTCAATCTCATGTTGGAATCACTTTAGAACACTACTAACTATATTTTTCAGGCCTTTTAGCACGTGAACTTTCTAACGAATTCGAATTACAGCGGCTGAAAAAACTACACAAAGAAAACATATGATCGATCGAAAAGAAGTGCACAAGGTGCACATGGAGTTGTCCAGCATACGGTTGACAGCTGTCATTCTAGACAAACAAGATTTTTCGTCTGTGGGCAATCAAATAAAATTTAAAGATGAGTGGTGGCAACGAAAGGTTTGCTACATACAATGGCTTGCGGACACCAATCAGCTCGGTAAGTTCTTTGGCGAGATAAGAGAGTTAGTGGGAGTACCCATCGAGTAAGCGTGCCTCTTAAATCCGCAAATGGTACTCTCCTGATCAGCTAAGCAGATGTTCTGAAACGTTGGGCAGAGCATTATAACAATTTACTAAACGTGGACCGGTTTGCTGATCTAAACTACATAGGATAGCTTCCGCGTCTCCCACAATCTGAGAAACTAGATTTGCCTCCTACTCTCCAGGAGGTGGTTGACGCTATTAAGGCCCAAAAGAATCAGAAGGCGGTTGGCATTGACGACTTACCAGGAGAATTGTTTAAATATGGGGGAAAAGAGCTGCAACATAAGATCTGGCAGTTTTTTCAACGCATGTGGGAGATCGAGGAATTTCCTCATGATTTTGGGGTTTCGCTTGTTTGCTTCTTATATAAAAACAAAGGAGATCTCTCAGACTGAAACTCCTACAGGGGCATTTCGCTCCTGTCTGCCCCAGGAAAAGCTTTTTCAAGGGAAGGTACTCTTGAACCGCTTGATGGAGGTATCAGAGAATATTCTACCTGAGACCCAGTTTGGATTTCGTCCAAAACAAGGAACCTGCGAGGCGTTTTTTTCTTTGATGCAACTGCAGAAGAAAAGCAAAGAACAGGGTCAACATCTATTTCTCTGTTTTATTGACTTAGAGAAAGCTTTTAACAGCATGCCTCGTGAAGCATTATGGATAGTTCTTTCTATACTAGGATATACTGATAAGTTTATACGCATGTTAAGGCTTCTTCACGACGGTATGACTTGCTGTGTATCTGCAAATAATGAGCGATCAGATCACTTCTCCGTTACCTGCAGCGTAAAGCAAGGCTGTGTACTAGCACCCACATTGTTTGCTATATACTTCTCTGTTGTCGTGAAGAAGACCTGGGCCCGTAGCCAAATGTCATTCGCCACGAATCTATTCGATTTCTACATACATTTGTTGTCGCTGAATGACGTAATATTTCTATCGCATGTGTCAAATCCCATACATTTGCGGACGTATCGACTAGCGTCATCGCTAATCGACTGTAACTTGGCTAAGCCCTCTTGAAAGCAAATACTGAAGGAATCCGTATACGATTTCGCACAGATGGCAGTATTTTTAACCTTGCCAGTTTAAAAGCGCACACCAAGGTATCATACGATCTTATTACCGAACTCATGTACGCTGACGACCTTTGCTTCGTTGCGGAATCCCAAGAGGGACTACAAAACTTGATAACAAGATTCGACGCTGCATGCTGTAGGTTTGGCCTTAAAATAAGTATCACAAAGCATGAGGTGATGGCCACGGATGCTGTAGATCAAGCTCCCCTAAATCTGCAGCTTGGTGGCAGGGCTCTAAAGCAGGTTGAAAAATTACATAACAGCTCGGGCAGCTACATAACAGCCAAGGGCGACCTTGACTCTGAGATTAACAGCAGACTTAGCTCTGCTATGGCTGCTTTTGGCAAACTCCGAGCCAGGGTGTTTCACTCCCACAATATTAAACTCGGTACCAAGTTACAGGTCTATATGGCGATTGTTATGCCTAATATTCTGTATTCATCAGAGACATTATGCCTGTATCGCAGACAGATACGCACGCTTGACAGATTCCATCTGAAATGCCTCCGCGACATTATGAACATAAAATGGTCGGATCGGATTCGCAACACCGATGTTCTGAGGCGAGCTAATGTCAGCGGGATAGAGGCATATCTGATGCGGCGTCAGCTGCGTTGGTGCGGGCATCTGTCTCGGATGTCTGAAGAGAGGAAGGCGAAACGCATCTTCTTTTCTAAACTTGAACATGGTAAGCGAAAAAACGTTGGCCAGTTCCTTCGTTTTAAAGATGTTCAGAAGAGACACATGAAAAGATGCAGTATTGATCCTTCCTCATGGAAATCCGCTGCTGAAATGCGGCCTGAATGGAGGCGACTCGTCCAACATAAGGTATATGCTTTTGAAGACGAAAGAAGGCGCGAACTAGATACCAAACGTGACCAACTCAAGAATAGACCGCCTGCTAATATATTTATCTTACAATTTCAATAATGGCATTCTGACGTGCGCTATTTGCTCTAAAATATTTAGCGCAAAAATTGGATACATAAGCCACATAAGGGCAGAACACCCAAGCTCTATTTAAAGCATAAGCCGAGTCACCATAGCCGAAAAGGGCTAGGTGGACTATTATTATTTAAGGAAACAAATTTTAGTTTCGTATATACAGTTTAAAAAATGAAAAGATACAGAGCACAATGATTCTCAATCTTATAACATAAAACAGATTTTTATCCGTCGTAAAATTACTCGGTTATCGTAAAATAGGCAGTTACTCTGAGTCACTCTATCCAACGGATTAAAATATATACGTCTTTTATTTTCACATGCAAACCGATGAAGAGAGAATGATAAAGTTACTCGGTGGTCGTGAAATATGCATGAGGTTTAGACTCTGTTACTAGGTACTACTGTATAGCGCATGGTGGCAAGTTAGTGCATTGTCTGGGTAAAGGGCGTAAACGCTATAGTAACTGGGATAGACTCTGCTGCACTTATACTAAAAAGAGTTTCTAAGACTTACAAGGCTTTAGATCCTTATGTTCCATAGTCCCAAATATGTAGTTAGGTACCAACCTACTTATTATAATTTATATTGCCGACAGTATCTGTAAAAGAAAATATCAGTTTATTAATCAGTCATAGATGTCATAGATTGTTTCATGTTTGTTTACAAAGTACAAAAATGTTCAGTCGAAAACATAACCCCCGCTGGAGCACTAATATACATTATTATTATGCACTTGTAGGTACCAAAACTAATATATATCTAAATAACCAGTATCAAAAAAAAATTACCTTTAACAGTTAATTTAATTATTAGAATTATAGGCACCTACTTATAGTTAAGTTTACTTACATTAATGCACCATAATTTACATTGCACATACTACCTAACATATATAATTGAGGCAATAACATTTAGAATTGATTATATAAATACTTACGGGTTCAGTTTCAACCCACAAACTTTCAAATTCTTTTTCGAATTTACCAACGATGTTTGGATGGGATGTGACGATAACGCTCTCGTGATTTGAAACCATTGCCTGGGTAGACCAATTTAATGACCCAGACATAACGAAACCTCTGACTTGTTTCAATTTCACCTGTACTTTCTCACAAAGTGTATACTGAGCGTGCACGTTTAGTCTTTCAGCGTATTGTTTAAGAATATTTTTCCGTTTAATGGCTCTGGGCCCGTCAACAATGCAAAATTTGTGGTGCATAAGTATGGATTTCTTATTAGTCTGTACTTGGATAAAACCTGAAAATAAATTATTTTATTTTTGCTATACCTATGTAACTATCAGATATACGTAATTATAAGATCATAAATAACAGACTGAATTATCAGATAATTTATGATCAGTTATATTTGATAAATTCAAAATGAAGATTCAGTTTCTTTAACTTACTATATTCCTTCAGCTTCTTTATTTGCGACGGGGGCGTATTTGCCATATCGCTGTCAACAACTACTCTTACTAAAACATGTTTCTGTCCCAATCTAATAATTTGTTCGGCTATCTCATTACTTGTGATCAAATACATACACACATCTAGAGTTTCTCTCGCCGATTTGATGTATTTGATCAGTTTGAAGCAGTTCAATTCTCTGCTTTCACATATTGTTAAGTCTTTATTTGGTGGTACTCTTATAGTGTGACGAACTGTGTCGTCAGAAAAAAGTATTACGTCATTGATTTCTCGATTCTTTATATTTATCAGTTCACTACATGAATCATCAGATACTAAGTCTGGTTGGTAACACCTCCGTGTGCTAAAGAAATACCTGTACAATTTCTGTGCTATTTGTGAAGCGACAACAACTGTCGCCGTCGATGCCAATAAAAACTTTGCACTTTTCCAATTCATTTTGCACTGTATTATTCATTCAACTCAAGTTCCACTGCAATGCCACAAACTAACAATAAAATACTGAATCAAAAGCCCACACTATCGTTCCCGCATGTACTAATGCTGTAATGTAACCTGCTGTAATGTTAAAATAATCAAATCTACCCTCAATATATTATATGAGTAGTACTGGCTGTACTGAATCAATGTTTTAGTATTCGAACCACCCTCAATTTCTAACAATTGCACAATCCTACAATAATTTATATAAAAAACATGCTAAATAATTTCATAATTAATATAAATTTATTCTTTATTTAAATTAAATATGTACGTTCCTACATACATACGTTTACTTTTTTATTTTATGATTTATTTTTATATTTTTCTAATGTTCACTCTCATTGCTGCACATCTGTCGGTCGATCCATTTTCATTTCATTCTATTCAGATAGAACACTAATATGCCTATAGCCAGCCTCCTCTCTCCTATGAGTATTCGTTTTCTGTGGTTTTGTAATCCACTATTCATTCATTCGTTTATTTTTAAAAACAAGATTGTGCCATCAAATCAAAGAAAATGTAATGTTTGCCATTTGCTACTGATAAATTAGATCGTTTCTGTTTTATTTGTAAGTGTGAAAAGAAACAAACTAAAAATTTAAAACTGATAAAACCATCGCACTGCCCAATGTATTCACGAACCAAAGTCCACTAAAATTAGAGTTCTACGTCACGACTCCGCAGGAGTCGGGAGTAGAAGGAAATGCCGAAAATACCGTACCAAGCCGAGAAATCTGGTGAAAATGAAGAGGACTATGAAATTGTGTCGTTCGAGGACTTCTGCGACAAGTCACCGGGGTCCAAAACTGATTTGTTGACTCTGAACGATAACATAAATTATCGCCTTTGTTTCGGAAACGATGGTGGTGATAAAGGAGCAAAATATCTTGAACTTGGCGAATCCTCGCAGGGCTTGGAGCAGACAGAGACGTCCCTGAGTGGTCCTAAGAATGTGAGCTATAAGAGGAAGTTGTCTAATTCGTTTGCTTCGTTCGGGAAGTACAATGGGAAAGGCGGCCGGGCTCCGCTGTTCAGTGGCGTTATTCCTAAGCCGAAAGAAGATGATACATCAGCGAATAGAGAACATAGGTTTGTAATGTATTTTTTTATTTGCTCAAATATCTTGCCAGATAAGATTGTCGAAAAGGCTTATAAATGGACTTTTTTTTAGATAAAAAGTTGTTTATTGTTTGCTCATTTGATAATATGAAATATCACCAATACACTAAACATTTATTATAAAATATGTGTATAATATTTTTTGAACTGTTATTTTATGGGTTTTACAAGTTATCTGGATCCCACACATACATACAATCTTTTCTTAGTTTGTGGCTAGAGAGCGATATGTGAAATGTCCAGCATTATTTATTTCTTATACCAACCTATTGTGCACTATACTCAGACAAATAATTCAATCTGTAGCGTTATTTATGGACCGATTAAAATCTTTTTCTGAAAAGTTATACCTACCTATACTAATCAGACTATGCAGTCCTTTTTGCCTTCACGAGACGAACCTGAGTAATCGCTAAAACTTATACCAATATTTTACTCAAAAGTCTTCGGTTATTTCATGGTTATAAAGGCTCACAAGGTCTACTGTATCCACTGAACCACTAGTTTAAAAAGTAATCTAAAATAATATTATTATCTGCCTGTATAGGCCCAGACTGTCCAAGTTATTATATTTTATGTTTGGATATAGTAATTCTCCTTGAACATTGTCTGTTGTTCATTGTCTGATGATTAAAAGGTCATATTATTATAACAAGCTGATAGGATTGGTATAAAAGTAAGTACTAAACTCCTATCATGTTTATTCAGCAAATAGAAATTGGAGGATATTTGTGTCAAGCTTGGTAAATATGTTGTATCAGCTTTATAAACGCTTGTTTTGTTAGAAAGTATACTACATAGTTATACTAGTAGCATACTTAGCTTGTAACAAATATTATCTTTCATCAGCATAGCATTCATATTTAAATCTTTTGTGTGAATAACTCATGAATATGTTATTGTAAGATAGTTAAAGGAAAATATCTTACTATTCCATAGGTGTTTGTGCATACAAGGTGTTTAAATCCAACCCAAAAGGCACTAATTCCTTGTACATACTGGGTACATCCTTGTACATATTTTGGATACATTGTCCTTTTTAATACTATCATGAAAAGCTTTAACAATAGAATTGTTTGAATCATAAATGTAACAGTAAATTCTATACATAGTTGAGAGTTATTTGTGTGAAATATGGATTTTTCAGCAGTTTTACTTAGCAAAATGTATGGAACTTCTGTGTGAGTAATGCATGTTCTGCTGTTCCGTGTTGGCAATAAAAATTGTATATAGGTAACTTGGAAAGACATCCTAATAAACGTTGCTGGGAGCTGTTGGCTGCACAAGATCGGTCGCTCTGGAAATCTATGGGGGGGCCTAAGTTCAGCAGTGGATTTCCTTTTTCTGATATCATGATGATGACAAGTATAGTATTTTAAACTGGGACAGTAAAATTAATAATATTAAAAGGCTACTATTTATTCACAAACGTAGTGAAGTTTTTTTACCCGTCACTGTTGACTGGTAAAAAATGCTTTTAGCATTAAGTCCTCCATTTGTACATTTTTCCGTTTGTGCAATAAAGAATTAAAACAAACAAACAAGCTGCGTGTTAGCTAGTTTATTATAAGTAATTACTGCTTAGTAATTAATTATCATAAATGGCAAATTTATTTGTAGATACGAACGCTTCTCGCATCGGCGTAATTTTCTCCAGCGAGCGTGGGACGCCATCCCACGTCTGGGATCCGGCGTGATGGGCATCGCTCTAGTGTGCGCGATATGTGTAGCGACATGGTGGGCAGTCAGCGGCGCGGTCGGGGGCAGCTGGGCAGACGAACACTACAGGTAAAACTATATAAATTGGATGATAATTGAGAAGTACTTATATATTTGGAGTCATTAAAAATGACAATGTTGTATTCGCCTATAATTGGCAAAAGTACTGGAACAAAACCAAACCACATATTTAGAAAACTATAGTGATTTATTTCAATAATTATTATAAATATGGAATTTATCACGTCCCGTTTTATCGGTGTTTCGACCGACAATGTTTTGGTTCAATTCGTGAACCTTCATCAGGGTGAGTGCGATCCACTCCGAACCACGTTTCGCCTCGCATGTCGGTCGAAACACATAAAACGGTAAATAAATCCCGTATTTATAATAACGATCAAATCACATAATCTAATAATCTATGTATTGATACTTAAGTTGTTGGCGTCCCCTACTTAAGTAAATAAATGATATATAGACTTTAGACCTCGACCAATATGTCATCCAAGCATGTGCTTTTGAGCAGCTGCTTGAGATTGAGTACCACACTGAATGTCCCACTCTTCAGCGAATACTATCATGAGCCTTCACCATAATAGTATAGAAATAGTCATAGTCATTTATTCCAATAAAATCATTTCATTTAATTTTTTTTCTTAACACATGTCTGAAAAGTAAATTAAATAATAATAATATGTGGAACTAAACATAAGTACAATAAAATTTGAATAATACACATTACACAGAAATGAGAAAAATAATCAATAGCATTTAAATTAAACAATATCGATGTCATTGTCTTGAAAGACACAATACTTACATTGTGTGCGGTAATCTGAGTCAGCAAAAAATTTATTTATTTAATAATCTAATGGCAAATTAAACAAGTGATCATAAAAAAATCAATAATAATGAGTAGCAATGTGTATTTATAACAAGATTTTTAAAAAACTCAAAAAAATTCGAGCCTAGACGGGACGCACGGATTTTTTTTATTCAGATTTTTTGAGGGTTGCCCTCGATTTGTTTGGGATCCCATCATCCTGACTTGGTGCCAATGGGAAAACCTGGGAAGTACCCTTTTTAAACAAAAAAAAGAATTTCTTGAATAGGTCCAGGCGTCTTCGAGTAATCGGGGAACATACATAAAAAGAAAAAATAATAAATTCGAAGAATTGAGAATCACCTCCTTTTTTGAAGCCAGTTAAAAAGAACAACCAGCCTTGTTTTTTGCCTTTCTTTCCTGGTTTGGTCGCGAAGGAACAGGCGGTAAAATTGACGTTTCAAAGTGATCCTTGTGATTTTAATGAATAAAAACGACTCTATTTGAAAGGGCACTTTTTACCTAATTAAAATATTTTGTTTCAGAAAACTTTGGGAGCGCGCTCACCCTGAAACTGTAAAAGCGCCAATTTCACCATTGCAACTAGAAAAGGTAAATTTTATATTTAATAAATAACTAGCTGGTCTGCCCAGGCTTCGACTCGCGAGATCTCAGTTTGAGGCAAACCACTAGTTTTATTTAAATTAAAGAGATAAATAATAAATAAATATTGCTGGGCATTTCACACAGCGCTATCTAGCCCCAAACTAAGCAGAGCTTGTGCTATACACATACAGATACACAGATCACTGTACAGATAGAGTATAGTACTCTATACAGATAACTGATAGAATACTTGTATACTTTTTTTTGTAAATATATACTTACTACTATATTTAGAAAAACGTCCAAGCCCGGAACAATTATCTGTGGATCATGCAAACATTTGTTCCGCGACGGGAATCGAACCGCTACCTCCTGCGTCTCAGCCGCCTATACGCCCATTGCGCTACGGAGGTCGTCAATTGTAATCACTCGTATATCAAATTTCCAGGTTGCAACAGAAAACCGGTACCACGACCACAACAACCTAAGCGTGAAAAACCGAGGCAATCTCACAGATAAAATAAATTACAAATATAATAAGAAGAATTACATCGAGCGCCCTGCAGAAGAGATGAGGGATGCGTGCGGAAAGATCACGGATAATATGAGATTCGACTGCTTTCCTCAGGGTGTGGCGAGCGAAGCCGAGTGCAAGTCTAGAGGTACGTTTAATCGTATATAAAAAAAACATTTATAAACATGATATGAATGATAAACATTGTTCTCATAACAAGACAAAAAAAAAGTAACACACAAGAAGTGAAAGAATAAGTAGGTACAAAATTCAGCGGGTAAGTGTTAGCACAAAATAGATGGTACAGAAGTTAAGTTTAGTACAACGAACGATAACACACGCACAGAAACGCGTGTACGAGGATCTCGTATCAAGTCAAACGTCAGCCGCGGGTGCCGTACTTTGGCGAGACGTAAATCATGTTTAGTGTGACATTTGTTAGCAAAAGGTTGTGAATCATGATAATTTTCTTTAAAATGTATGTGGCAATGAATAAATATGTTCTTATCAAAGTTGTGTGTTTGGTTGTAGAATATAGGTGCCAGACCTAGCGAGCGTAGGTAATTAAAATCTAAATTGGTTCCATCTTTACTTCTGTACTTATCTATTTTGTGTTATTTTTCCACCGTGCTGTGTGGGCCAAACATGACCCGACTTTTTGTTTTTTTTTTTACTCTGAGACGGATCTAGCAAATGGCCCACCTGATGTTAAGTGGTAACCATTACCCACAACAAAGTATTGCCTTACGGTCACGCACCTTAGGAACGTGCCCTACGTACGATGCACTACCTAATATGCCTGTTTTTTCACCGGCACCCATACTCTTCAAACTGGAACACTGCAATACAAGCAGTATTGCTTAGGTATATACTGCTTGGTGGTTGAAATAGGTATTGGTGGTAGTACTTCCCCGGGCGAGCACTTTCACTAAGAATTTTATCACTACTGCATCTTAACGTATTTGTTCATTGAGATTCGTCCAATTCTAAGACAATTGCGGGTTTTACACAGACACTCTATTACGCGTGAAATAGCAATCAAGATGTTGGAAGGAGAAGGGAAACATAACGCGTGCGCTCATCAGTCGTACGCGAAATAGCGTGTTCCAAAGTTGCTTTACACGTAAATTCTTGCGCACTCGCTTACTGAGTACAAGATGGCGGACATACGTACGTGGAACAAAGAATTAATAGTAGAGTTAATTATACTGTACAAGTATTTTCCTTGTGCTAATAATAATCTTAGAGGTATTTTTTTAAAGACAAAGGTTTTCCCGATGCCGATAAAAAGTGTGCGAATTGTACACACTCCAACACGCACCAGCTCCGGATAATCTATCTCGCGCGATTAGCCGTTACACGGTCGCTCTTTCCGTTTTGAAAATACTGACGAGTAATCGCGCGATAAAAATACGCGCGGCTTTAATCAGCTTCAAAAACATAATCGCGCACGATTGTGTGTGCAGGCTTTCCGGCGCGCAATCCTGTACGCTCCTGAGAACGCGCGATAGTGGCTGTGTAAAGGCTGCTAATGACTCACTCTCACACAAACACTCACACCCTTGCATACATCTATAAACACAAACACTGCCTGACGAAATACAGTCTGAAACTAGTTTGGAGGGCAGGGTTTTATCGAGCTTCATTCATGTACCTAATCTGATTATTACAGGCATGGCATAATAATACTTACCTGCAGGGCTAGCACAGCGATTTCCTTGTCTACTCTTCGAATAGACGACAAGGCTCTGAGCGCAACTTTTATTTCTGCGTGTACTGTTATTTGTTATTTTATATTGTTTTTAAATTTAAACGTGACGTACAATAAAGCGTTATTCTATTAATTCTCTATCGATTCTTCCGAAATTGTCTTTGCCACGAGCAGGCTCAATAAGTTTTATTCTTAGACAAGAGAAAGATACTCTGTCTATGAGTCAATAAAAAATAATTGATCTTAAAAAAAATATGTTTTCTTTACAGGATGTTGCTGGACACCATCCTCAACCCCCAACGTTCCCTACTGCTTCTTCCCCTCACAGTACGGCACGTACCAGTTCGTGAACATGACTGAAGACAAGCACTCCATGTCTGTGTACTACGAGCGAGCTAGGCCCTCGGAATACCCGGATGACTTTAGACTAGCTCGGATGGACTTTAAGTATTTGTCGGATGATGTTCTTCAGGTTAAGGTAACTATGTGACGTTTTCTCGTCCAAATACCTCAGTGTCTTAAAAGAAAAGTCTTTCTTTTTAAAAGGTCGTTATTCAATATAAATTTTTACAACATATTATAGCTGAACACAGGTTAGTACAACAATCACACTAATAATATAAATACGAATTTTGGATATAAATATGTATAAATATTGTTGGACATTTCACACAGCGCTATCTAGCCCCAAACTAAGCAGAGCTTGTACTATGGGAACCAGATAACTGATAGAATACTTATAACCATTTTTTTTTAAATACATACTTATAATATATAGAGACACAACCAGACCCGGAACAAATATCTGTAGATTATGCAAACATTTGTTCCGCGGCGGGAATCGAACCCGCTACCTCCTGCATCTCAGCCGGCTATTCACCCACTGCACCACGGAGGTCGGATGTTTGTTTGTTACTCAATCACGCTAGTATCTTTTATTAAAGGAACTCAGCAGGCTATAGTACCTTCATAAGTATTTTGATAAAAATTATGATTTATATTTTAGTTAGTCTTAAAAAGTTGATATGAGCACCTAATACTGTACAGAGCGCATTTTTAATATCAAGAAATCAAGCTTTAACTACTGTTTTAAAATAATAGTTCTCAATATTATAATATTAGGTAGTTTAAATCTACCATGCTCATATAGTGATGATATATGACGTGACCGTGACCGTGACCACGGCTGTTGCAACACAGCCGAAACATCGGGACAATAAATAAAAAAGGTACATACGCGATAAATACCCGTTTTAATCAGTAATTATGATGTATGATACAGGAACCTGGTATCTCACTATGCGCCTGATAAAAAGGCTCAAGGTTGCCCAGCGTGCTCTGGGGAGGGGCTATGGAGAGGGCTATGCTTGTTGTTTCACTTATAACGATGAAATTTGGTATATAGATAGATTATAACCGGGATTGAAACGCTACTTTTACCCGACTGCGCAACGAGGGTTTTTATTGACAAACAACAGCTAGTTTGTACATATTTAAAACTCGTTTACAGATATACGACGCAGAAAACAAGAGATTCGAGCCCATGTACCCTGAGATAGCGATGGTTCCCAAAACGCTAACCAAGCCGAAATACAGAGTGGTGGTCGAGGGGTCACTGGCAGGATTCAAAGTTATACGGAACTCTGATAATGTTACTATGTAAGTTTTTTTTATACTACCGGGAGATGGAACAAGCTTATGCCCCACCTGACGTTAATTGATAACCATCGCCTAACAAAGTATTGTAAGTGTTTCTTTATCACTCATGCTCTGAAAATTGGTTATTGTAAACTCGATAACGGCTCCTTAAATGTGATTTACAGCCCTAGGGCCGTGAGTTTGGAAATAGAATGAGGCTCATTGTATTCATAATAAGCTAAAATTAATTACAATCTCTATGACAAATTCTCATCACTATCACACTAATATTATAAATGCGAAAGTTTGTATGTTTGTTTGTTTGTTACTCAATCACTTCGTAACGGCTGAACTGATTTCGATGAAATTTGGTATGTACGTAGATTATAACCTGGATTAACACAGACTACTTTTTGTCGACTAACAACGCGTGTGAAATCGATGGCGGAAGCTAGTTTAAATATAAAAGAGTTGTTCACATTCTGAATATGCTAAAATGAAACACAACCTCCATGACAAATCCTTATTTCTATTTTCAAATGAAATGTTTCAGATTCAACGCGCAAGATATAGGCGGACTAATACTGTCAGACAAGTTTCTGCAGCTCTCCGCTGTCCTGCCAACGGACCATGTGTTCGGTTTGGGAGAAAAGCGAGCTAGGTTCATGAACAATATGAACTGGAACACGTTTGCTATATTCAATCGGGATCGGATGCCTGAAGAAGATGTGAGTAATTCTGATAAATATATAAATAATGCTGGATATTTCACACACCGCTATCTAGTTGCAAGCTAAGCAAAGCTTGTACTATGGGAATCAGGATATTTTTTTTTGTAAATAATATATAGAAAAATACCCAAACCAGAAACAAATATCTGTAGATCATGCAAACATTTGTCCCGCAGCGGGAATCGAACCCGCCACCTCCTGCGTCTCAGCCGGCTCTTCGCCCACTGTGCCATAATAATCACATTATAATTGTCATAATAGTAATTTATTGATTAACCTTTAAAGGTCAATTTAAATACTTACTAATACTATAAATTCAAAAGTAACTCTCTCTAACCGTCTGTTTGTTACGTTTTCACGACTAAACGGCGGGTTCAATTTCACAGACAAATTATGACCAGTGTTGAGACGTAGGCTACCCGACTGCGCAGAAGGAGGGTAAAGTTTTTATTGGCAAAGCCGCGAACGAGTTAGTTAGTATTAGTATTATAACAATGTGGTCAAATTTCAACATTTGTTTTCCACAGATGAATCTGTACGGCACGCAGCCTTTCTACATGGGTGTTGAGCGCGATGGAAACACGCACGGAACGCTTCTTCTCAACGCTAACGCTATGGGTAACTATCAATTCGATTTGAGCTAAAGTGGTAGTGCGGGGCTCATAGGTGACGGCCGTTGGGGCAGAAAGTCAAGTGGAGACCACTTACAGGAAAGCGCAGTTTATGCCGGCTACTATGTGGAAAGATGACCTTAATAAGGTTGCTGGGAGCGGTTGGGTACAAGCTGCAGAATGTCACAAGGATGATGATAAATTTCATAATCATGATTATTGTTACGCCGAGGCTGTGAAACAATAAGTAATAATCGAAACTTCTCGAACGCTTTTGCCTTAGGTACCTGCTGTGTTATTGTCTACGGTTTCGCAGAATGGGGAGTGGTCATTCTGTCGAAACACCGACCCTTTTCTGGAACGATCGAGATCGTTCTAGTGTTGTGAATTGTGCATGATATAAATAGGCCGGAGAGATGGCCGGACAGTTAGTCTCAGCGAGGCCCTGGAGGACTGACGTGGAGAAGGGTCTCGCGTGAACAGTAGTTGCTCGCGAGTCAGTCTGGATTTGGCTATACGTGCGAACATTTCGGTGACTTTAAGTGGTACAACAGTGGTGTGAATTAGTGTGTTGTGATTACGTGTGACCAAGTTCGTGTATTCATCGTTCTAGTGTTGAATAAAAGTGTTATTTTGGTTAGATCGATTCCCATTATTTTATCCCGAACCCTCAGCTCGTAACATTATCTTTGTTTAATCAAAGTCAATAATTCCCCAGAACTGTTGTATGCTTAAGGTTTTTATAATCGTCTCTAAAATTGCGTGCCGGACGGTATTTAATCCGCGATCTTCTCTTGATACTAGAATCCGATGCTAATTTCGCCACGGCCCCACTACATGTCCGTGCATAGTTTATCCGTTGCAAGCATTTCAGCCCATAACTTGATTACTAGACATTTAAAAAATCTGATATCAATTTTCACAATTCTTTTAGAATGTTCCTAAGAACCTAAGAACATTTTAGATATTCCAAGATATTTGTTCCGGATTTGAGTATTTTTCTATATCTAATTATCATAAGTATGTATTTACAAAAAAAATCTTACAACCTGTTTTGTTATGTACGACATTAATTTCAAACACACATCCGGAATCGTATTAACTGATTTTAGAGGTGGTTTTAATACCGGTAGGTTAAATATTTATTTGGTAATTGATACATTTCCAATAAACAATTTTTAACGTAAGTTTATGACGATGCCGCTTAGTTAGTTTAACAGGTAACATGAGGAATGAATATGATTTGCTTAACTATTTGATAAAGGCTGTTTCATTGATACTTGACTTGATAATAAGGTTGTTTGAAATTTTTTAAATCTTCTATGGTAATGAGTTAGAATAAAATCTATTTTACAACAATACATAACAAAACATGTAGTATAAATTTCTATCAGTTATCTGGTTCCCATAGCTTTGCTTAGTTTGGGGCTAGATGGCGCTGTGTAATATGTCCAGCGTTATTTATTTATATTAAAGGATTTTGAACACACTTTTTGTTTGTTCCCAGATATCGTCCTCCAGCCGGCTCCGGGTATAACGTACCGTGCGACCGGCGGAATCCTCAACTTCTTCATGTTCCTCGGCCCCACTCCTCAGGAAGTGGCGGCGCAGTACACCGAGCTGGTGGGACGCCCCTTCATGCCGCCTTACTGGTCGCTAGGATTCCATCTCTGCAAGTAAGACTATTCATCCAGCGAAGCGAGATCTCCAAATCAACTTAGCCAAATCGGCGTTGTATGTATGTATTGATCCAATCATCGTGAAATTTGGTATATAGGCTAAAAATTTTGTGGGGTTGTTGAGATATTGGGTTCAAGAGGGGTAAAAAAATGAGACTTAGGTAAAATTGGAAGTCCTAATGAAAGGTATTTTAGTACATTTCGACCCCGTTCTTATTTTCTAGTTTAATCCTTGTAGTTTTTTAGTTATTACCCATAATAAAAACTGAACTTTGAAGAAATTCACACAGCACACCCACAGGGAAAAGTCTGAAATAAACTGACAAATAACTGCAAGTTTTAGCTCAAAAAAGGGTAACGATTTAACATAAACTCCCGTTACTTGGAATTTGAATGAAACTGCGGGTCAAGTAAGTTGGTCGTTCATTTCGTGGATACTTTACACTGTAAAGTATAAATGACACTATTTTAATAGTGAAAGATTATAAATCATTTTTTTTTGTTTTTATGGAGGACAGTTCGGAGAGCTCATTTCAACAAAAGTATTTCACGCCATGCCTGACTGTGTTTCCTGATAAATAAAATCTGGGTGTCTTCAAGTCGCGAGTGAACGTTTCTTCTAGATAAGCGTGATCCATCGTAGACTACATCATCGCGCACCATCAGGCTAGATCGTGATCAAACGCAACCATATAATTTATGAAAAAGAAAAAAGTTACAAAAACACAGAAAATACATAGTTATATTAGGTACTCAACACATTTATTGCATTCAAATGGTTACAATTTTTAATAAATCTCACTTGCCAAAAACATGATTAAATGGCGTGACCAGACAAGAGACTAACTATTGAATTCATTTAATTGTTTCAGATTCGATTACGGTGATTTGAATACCACTAAAAGAGTATGGCAGTCTAACAGAGATGCAGGCATACCTTTTGTAAGTATTTGGATGAATAATACAAAGTCATTACATCAACTTTTAAAAGTATATTATGCAACTTGGGAGATAGAACAAGCAAATGGCCGCCCTGATGTTAAGTGGTAACCATCGCCTATAAGAAAACATTGCCTCGTCACGCACCTTAGGAACGTGCCCTACGATACATAATAATAATTATAATCCTGGGCATTTCACACAGCGCTATCTAGCCTCAAACTAAACAAAGTTTATACTATGGGAACCAGATAACTGATAGAATACTTATATACTTTTATTTTGTAAATACTTACTTATGATTTATAGAGAAACATCCGGTCTCGAGACAAATGTCTGTGGATAGTACAAACATATTTCAAACCTAAACACAGCTTTTATAGCTCATAAAACTTTATTTTTAAGCTTGTATTTTATTTTCACCTGTCCCAGTCTGTCTGTAATCATATCTTGCAAGTTAAATTTGACCGTCTTTCTGGTTTCCGATTGAGCTGAAATTTTGCCTGCATACGTAAATCGGACGACAATGCAATATTATTATGACACGGAGCTGATCTGATGATGGAGCCGGAAGGTGGCCATAGGAACTCTGCAATAAAACGACGCAACCCCATTGAGTTTGGGCTCGTTTGATTCGTCTTGACAAGTACTCTGGTCCTAGATGATATCCAGGGTCTGATGATGGAACTGCAAGGTGGCCATGGGAACTCTGTAATAACACGACGCAACTAGTGTTTGAACTCATTTAAATCTGCTTGGGGTTCTGATCATGAATTTTATAAAAGCTTGTTTTGAAAAAGTATTTTTTAACAATAAAACTTATTTACAGGATACCCAATGGAACGATATAGACTACATGAAAGACCACAACGACTTCACGTACAATACCGACAAGTACGCCGGACTACCGGAGTTCGTCAAGCAATTGCACGATGAGGGAATGCATTATATCATTATAATTGGTAAGCTACTTAACCAGACAACAATCACCATAGATGTGAGTGCACAAACACTCTCAGTGTGCGTCCACACTGCGAGCCTAGCGCGGTTGCGACGACGGGCGCGAAGTATTAAACATATGAAAAGCGCCTTTGCGTCCATACTGTAGTGACTAAGGCGGAAGCCTAGTGCGACGGGACCGAGCGAGACAGAGCGCGTAGTTTTCAAACGTTCCTGTCCGCGCGTTCTGTTCTTTCGCCCCCGCTCGCCGCACTAGCATTAGGCCCTAGTCGCCGCGCATTCAGTGTGGACGCAGCCTTAGGCTGACAACGAGCGAGTGATGCCTTTAGTGTTACAAACTTCCGTAGGCGGCGGTACTGGCGTAGCCGAAATATAAATAAATATAATATATTGAAATAAGGAGATGCGAGGAGTATAAATTATTACATAGATATTTTATGCAAACATTTTTATCGCTTGCCGATTAGTTTTATGATCGACAATCAACCTTCTGACAATTTTTCACATTTTTTCATATGGATATTAATGTCGTTTCATGGTCATTTTTAAGATAAGAAGATAAGTCTATTGAACACCAAAGTAAAATACAGAACATAATTTTTACAAATAGATTTAGTACAATAGGCAGTCTTATCGCTAAAGGTGATCTCTTCCAGACAACCTTTGTATGGACAGGATTATAATTTATCACATGACGGCGGTGCATCTATATAAAATTAAAAACATACTTACATACTATAAACCTAAAATACTAATTATTATTATTATCATCATCAGCCATTCGTGTCCCACTGCTGGGCAAAGGCCTCCCCCATTCTTTCCAGACTTCGCGGCCTTAAGCTGATTGTGGCCAATCTGTTAAGGAATTTATCCAGCTCGTCCCGCCATCTACGTTTCGGTTTGCCGCGTCGCCTTCTCGCTAGGTCAGGACGCCACTCGGTGGCTATCCTTGCCCACAGCGCACTTGGCATGCGACAGACATGCCCAGCCCAGTTCCACTTCAGCTGAGCGGCGAAAATACTAATAATAACACAAATTTAATTATAATAAAAAAAGCATCTATAAAAATGGTTACGATGAATAAACAAGCAGTTACAGTCCGTCTAAAAAGAGTAGAAATGAATGTTTATGGAACTAACTACGATATTTAGCCGAATTCCAAGCCGGCAGATTGCTCACGCAGATGGAACACGTTTACGAGGCATGCCTTTTAAGTTTTGTCGTTTGAAGAAAAAAACACAACTAGAACCTTATAGTACTTTTTATTGTTTTTCAAAGTATTCACCGCGTAGCTTAATACACTTTTCCATTCGCTCAAACCAGTTATTATAACATTTATTCCACTCTAAAGTGGGGGTGTTCAAAATGGCTGACTTGAAAGCGTCGACTGCTTCTTCACCGGACTGGAACCTTTGACCACGAAGACTTTTCTTAATTTTAGGAAATGTAAAGAAATCGTTAGGGCTTAGGTCAGGACTGTATGGAGGATGGTCAAGAATTTCTACTTTTTCCTGCTTCAAATACTCAATCGTTTGACGAGCGCTGTGTGAGCTTGCGTTGTCGTGGTGCAGGATGATGCGTCGCTTTGAGTTAGATTTTCGAAGTTCGGCGATGACTTGTGGTAAACAAACTGTAGTATACCACTCTGCGTTAACCGTTCTACGATCTTCAAGTGCAATAGTCGCAACATGGCCGGTTTTTCCAACGAACGTGGCCACCATCTTCTTTGAAGTGCTTCGAGAACGAACAACTTTAGTCGGCTTTGGCTCGTCTTGAAAGACCCAGATTGTAGATTGTTGTTTGGAATCAGGATCGTAGGCATAGATCCAAGATTCGTCACCACTTATGATGTCGTAGACGTGATTTGACTCCCCTCGGTTGAACCTTTGCAGAGTTTTCTTACACCATCTGACGCGGGCCGCCTTGTGATCGTCGGAAAGCAGATGCGGTATCCAACGGCAAACTAGCTTTCTCACACCAAGCGCTTCATGCAAGATCTTCTGAATGGTTGTCCCTGAGATGCCTAATAGAGCCTCTATCTCTCGATACGTCACATGACGATCTTCGAGAATTAGTTGTCTCACAGCAATGATGTTATCTTCAGTGAAGGCGGATTTTGGGCGTCCTTCGCGAAATCTGTCACTAACACTAGTATGTCCACGCTGGAATTCTAAATACCAGCGTTCGACAGTCCGCAGACATGGGGCTACATCACTGAGCACAGATGTTAGCTCTTCTAAACACTGAAGCCGTGTCAGGCCTCTTCTAAAGTTGTAGAAAATTATTGCACGAACATTTTCCTTAGAAAGATTCATTTTCGTACGTGACCTGACAGATTCAAATCGAAACTGTGACTAAACAATAGCATTAATCCTAATACTTTCAACTGTTTTGAGATTCAAAATGTAAACACATTCGAATATAGAACAGTTCCAAATTCAAAATTGCCGGAAAATATGGAAACGACAGAACTTAAAAGGCATGCCTCGTATAAACGAACAGCGGATCTGACTGGTAAGTTATGAATTAATGTAGTACTTTTAGTCACTTTACATTCCTTTAAATTTATCCAAGAGTGGTCTTATCATGAAATATTTACTTTTATATGTACAGTTGAGGTTATGAAAATAAAACACATATTTATAGTGCGTGTGACTGGTTTTGATACTTAACAATATAATTTATTATTTTCAGGTAAATCCGAGAGTACAGTGCGACGAATAGTTTCGGAAGGATCCAAAACTAAAGGAAAATTCAGTACTCCTGCTAAACATAGAAAGGGCCGACCAAGAAAAGAAATAGACGATTTTGACCAGTGTGCAATCCGACAAAAAGTGCATTATTTCTATAGTGTAAAAAAATAAGTCCCTACACTTAATAAAATACTAACCATGGTAAGGGAAGATCTTGGTTTCAATGGAAGTCAAGCCCATTTACACAAAATTTTAAAATCTATTGGTTTTAAAATACAAAAAATGTAAATTAAACAGAAAAGCTTTGATGGAAAATACTAATATTTGTATTAAAAGGGAAAAATATTTAAAAGTTATCATGGACAACCGTAACTTA
Organism: Philereme transversata; assembly: GCA_963924445.1. Classification (NCBI taxonomy): domain Eukaryota; kingdom Metazoa; phylum Arthropoda; class Insecta; order Lepidoptera; family Geometridae; genus Philereme; species Philereme transversata. Next base: position 24,589,913 of record OZ004337.1, on the reverse strand, counting down.
CCTGAAGAGTTGCAAAAAGATATTATATATCTAGATGAAAGTTATATTCACTCATGCAGCACAAAATGGTGGATCCAGAGATATAAAACAATTAGCCGAAGAGGCTTTTGCTTCTATAACTCCAGTAGAGGAAATCATGTTGTAAACCATTACAAAAAAATTGAAATGGAGTACATTGAAAGAGGCCCCAGGCTGTATCAAAATATAGAAGAATTAATTATAAGAGTTGGTGAGGATAGCAGCAGCAGCAGTGAGTCTGAAGCAGAATCAGAAGATTCCTGTCTGCCTAGTACTTCTCGGCAAGATTCTTCTGGGGCAATAGGTGACAACATGTATGGTGTCGAATATTTAGATTTTGATATGTTGGACGACTAATTTTATGAATAAATATTTTATTAATGATACTTAACTCTTGTTTTATTATTTTACTAGCTGCACCCTCTAGTTATTCCAGGTAATAATCTATTCCTGTGCTAAGTTCCATCCATCCTCCCAATCTTCCGTATTTATAAAAATATGTATTAGTAGAATTTAACCACAACTTGTGATGTAAAGTGGTTATGTGAAGTACTAAGTTAGCTTAGAATCATAAAATATTAATGCCAATAATACAATAAATAATTAGCAAGTATCAAAACCAGTTATTGTATAGTATGGGGTATACCAGTTAAACGACAGTGGCGCCCTCATTTTTTGTCTACTCTTTTTAGACGGACTGTACAACTTCAACACAGGGACATATAATGGGTGTGTACTTTTGTGGTTTGATTTTCTAGAACCCCCTCCACCCCCCTACCCCTCCTTCCCACCCTCCATCTACTAAAACTGTACGCCCGTGTGCTACGGTAACCACTGACCATCAGCGAACCAGCTTAGTGGTATAAACAACTGAATATTATTTGTAGACCCTGGTATTGGAGCTTCAGAAAAGCCCGGCACGTACCCGCCATTCGATCGTGGACTAGAAATGGATATCTTTGTCAAGAACTCTTCCAATCAACCCTTTATAGGACAGGTATGTTTATCCCTAATATTACGCCGAATCCGGAGAAGCACCAACGGAATCCTGGAGATGATTGCTGAGACCTGAGTCTGCAGTACTGGGGAGATTCATGGGGCTTCTCTTGTGATGTCAAATCAAAATCAGAATATCTTTATTTGGAACATAAAACAATGTACAGAAACCAAATGAAAACGGTGATACCCGCAGGAGTAAAATACTGTGTCGCAGGCATCAATGCCAATAAACCTTATCGAATAAAGAGATCCAGATGTGTTTTGTTACTCTATGTTAATCTTGTTCTTTTCTGTGTTTTGATCTGTGTATTTTATTGTGTTTTGTTTATTTCTGGTTGTGGCACTAACTCAGCTGTAAGAAATAATTGTTATTAACAAAATATTTACCTTGTCTGAAATAAAAGGACCATTTTTTTTTAATAAATTTGAAAGTAACCCTGTCTCTGTTTGTTACGTTTTCACAACTAAACTGCTGGACCGATTTTGATGAAATTTGGTATACAGGTAGATTATGACCGGTATTGGGACATAGACTACTTTTAATGCGACTATTTTAATTATAATTTCTTATGTTACCAGGTTTGGAACACAGGACACACTGCGTTCCCCGACTTCACTCACCCTAATTCTACAGCGTACTGGCTAGAAATGATGACAAACTTCCATCAAAAAGTACCTTATGATGGCGCTTGGATTGTAAGTACACTTATAAATAAATATTGTTACTAATAATAATAATATGAAATCTTTATTTCAGGCAACAATAGAAAAGTAAACTTAATTCTACGGCCCATATACATTTTAGGTTGGGGAAAAAGTTTCTACGCATTTTTTAAGAAAATTCTAAACATTTTTTAATATAGTTTATTTACATTTAACTGAAGTATATAGGTACCATTTTGTTCGATAACTTTTTGCCATCTTGTAGGTAGGGACATGATCCCATTGCGATAGAAATTTTGGGGCTTCTGATCAAAATACCGCGACAAGTGGTTTTGGCAGTCCTCTCGTGATGTTAACCTGACACTGCCTAAATAATTCTGAAGAGAATGAAACAGGTGGAAATCTGAAGATGCAAGGTCAGGACTATATGGCGGATGCATTAACACCTCCCAGCCAAACTCTCTTAATTTTTGCTGAGTGGCTTTTTGATGTGTAGGTCTAGCGTCATGAAAAACCACACCCCTTCTGTTGATTAATTCCGGCCGCTTTCTCTCAACTTCTTGCTTTAATCTCATCAGTTGTTCGCAGTAGAGTTCAGAATCGATGGTCCTGCCTGGTGGTAACAGCTCATAATGAATAATGCCCTTCCAATCCCACCACACACACAGCATCACCTTGTTGCGAGTTAACCCGGGTTTCGCCACAGTCTGTGAAGCCTGACCGGCCTTTGACCACGACCTTTTTCGCACGTTCTTGTCGTACGTGATCCACTTTTCATCACCAGTTATCAGCTTCTTCAAAAATGGTTCGGTTTCATTACGTCGTTATAAAGAATCACAAATGAGTACACGGTTCATTAGGTTTCTTTCAGTGAGCTCGTGGGGTACCCAAATATCGAGCTTTTTTGTGTACCCAGTTATTTTCAAATGCGCCAAAACTGTTTTGTGGTCGATTCCCAGTTCTTCAGCAACGTCGTAACTACTGATATGCCGATCTTTCTCCACTTTTTCAAAAATGGCATCAATTTTATCCGTAATAGGGCGACCAGAGCGACGTGCATCTTTGACATCAAAATTTCCGGATTGAAAACGCTTAAACCAAATTTGTGCTACTCTCACAGACACGGCACTAGGTCCATAAACATAGCAAATATTTTTCGCGGCTTGCGTTGAATTTTTACCTTTTTTGTAGTAAAATTTTAAAATGTATCGAATTTCTTCATTAGATTCATTCATCTTTACAGTACGAAAAACAAATAAATATCACACATTTTCCTAATTTGGAATTATTTTCTTTAAAATTTAAACTTTTAATGATACCAAAACCAACTAGATACAAATAGTATAGCCAAAGAGATTTTATTACAAGTTCATACATACTATATAGCGAAAAGACTTTTTCCCCAACCTATTATATACCTTAGGGCAAGGGGTTCCCAAAGTGAGCGCCGCGGCGCCCTGGTGCGCCGTAGCGAGTAAAGAGGGGCGCCGTGAAGCGCTCCTGTTTACCATTCTCCGGAAACTAAACTTAGGCATTCGCGGTTACACGCAGTATTCGTGGTTGAATCAAAGATCAATGTGGAGCAAAAAATGAGAGTAGCTGTGTCAAGCCTTATAGGTCGCTTTGAAAAAATGTGTAGAGATCACCAAGCTCACACGTCACATTGACTAAGTTGTCATTGTATTTTATATCCTATTTTTCTTAAATAATAAATGTTTTCGTCTATTTAAATATAAAAACTGAGCTTCACATTGCACCCTATTTCAACTAGCTAGGACGCCAAGACAAAATACTAAACCTGTAAGTGCGCCGTGAACGGAAAAAGTTTGAGAACCAATGGCTTAGGGACTAACATACACTTATAAATGACTTTGTTTTTAAAATTATTACATTTTTAAACAACCTTAAGTCCTAAAATATCAATGAAAACAGCCTGTATAAAATAAGTAAACAAATCATATCCATTCATCATGTAAGTAGGTAAGGTACCTGTTAAACTGACTAAGAGCAAAGGCGCCGTCGACTTAATTAAAAAATTGTTGTGGAAATGTATCAATCACTGGATAAATATTCAAGCCACCGGTATTAAACCCACCTCTCAAATCAGTTAATACGATTCCGGAAGTGTGTTTTAAATTAAAGTCATACATAACAAAACACGTAGTACCTACATATAACCTTTCTGCCCCAACGGCCATTCTTCGAGCTATGTGTTCCGCCCACTGCCATTTAAGCTTGCTATTACTTTTGACTGGAAATGATTCTTAGTCGTAATCATTGGCATTGACAGAGCATGTTATCTATTGTACCCGAGTGTAAGCGTACATATGTATAAGAATATATGTATAACAATGTACTATTATCATTTATTTAAACGCCGAATTAATAAATGGCTATCATCCAAATGTTTTTACGCCATTGCGAAATATTTTAATTATAAGTATGTAACTAATTAGTTTTATTTTATTGATTTTGTTTTTATTATGGGTAAGGAACAAAACAACTAATTTTGTAATGTTGACATGGAATGGACAGTAATTTAGTATTCTAATTATTTTATGTAATATTTGCACACGAAGACATTATCTAATAGAATGTTAATTGAGCTTAAATTGTATACATTAAGACCAGTGTAAAATTGTAGTAACTTTCTGCGAATAAATGATCTTTATCTTTAGGATATGAACGAGCCGTCTAACTTCGCGGAGGGTTCCGTGTACGGGCCGTGCGCGGCCGAGTCGCTCCCCTACGCGCCGCACACGCGCGACGCGCATCTGCGCGCGCACACGCTGTGCATGGACGCCGTGCACTACGCCGGCCTGCACATAGACATACACAACTTGTATGCTATCGCAGAGTCGCAGGCTACTAACTTGTAAGTAAACAATGGCTCTTAAAAACTAGGGGGTGCCGGATTATTGGATTGTATAGAAAAAATCATAAAATGTAAATAAAATATATGCGAAAGCGCGGAACGAGAGTAGGAAGGGGTGAGCGGAGGGTGCCGGATTATTCGACGTACCGGACTACTGAAGTGCCAGATTACTGATACTCTACTGTATATTAAAGGGACGGTTTACACAAAAAAAATCTTTAAAAAAAAAATATTGTTTTATTATTATTGAAATGTTAGAAAACTAGCGTATTATGTGAGGCCACAGATTACTAAAATACTGCAATAACTTATATTTTATTACAAGCTTCCGTTCCCGTCTTTTTGTCGTTTATCAATGATAAAAAGTAGGCTATGTCGCAATCCAGTCTTAAACTATGTTTATACGAAGTTTCATCGTAATTGGTCCAACCATTTAGTCGTGAAAGCGTAACAAACAGAGTCAATTACTTTAGAATTTATAATATTAGTATGGATTTATGCATCTATTTTTTTTCTCTATTGTGTTCGATTTATTTATCCCGGTCTTTATTTTTGAACAAATACCTATTAACTTGAATGATTATATCCACAGTGCCCTATCGGAGATCCGTGGCAAGCGTCCGTTTATAATATCCCGCGCTACTTTCGTGGGTTCCGGACAGTATACGGGGCACTGGAGCGGAGATATACGCAGTGATTGGCACAGTATGCAGATGACAATTCCAGGTAACACACTCAGGAAAATACTTTTTAAGCAGCTCGCTTAGCTCCACACTATTAACAACAAGCGGATCGCTTTGCTCACTTATAATCTGCTATCGATACATTGCTGTGTGTGCTATGTGGTAAGTCAAAGGTTGCTGGGAGCCGTTGGGTGCTCTGGAAATCTAGGGTGAAGGCTATGTTCAGCAGTTGCCGTCCTATGACCGATAATGATGAAACAAAACTTGTTATAGCAAAAAAAACATTAATTTTATCTATTTTTACAATTCCCTTTATTTATAATTATTGATTTTAACAGGTATTTATCGCGTATGTATCTTTTTTATTTGTTATCCTGATATTTATTTATATGTTTATTAAACATGTAATCGCTATTCTAACTTTTCTCTACTTATTATCAAACATTCTTAACATAGGTACCATACTAAAATAGGAAACGGATGCGACTGAAAACCGGATGTTACAGAAACAACAATTTTTTTCTGACCAATCCGCAGCTTCGCACGCGTAGTTTTTCAATAAAAACATTACCCTCCTTCTGCGCAGTTGGGTAAAAAGTAGCTTAAGTTACTCAGGGATAATGTAGCATTCTAAGGGTGAAAGAATTTTTGAAATCAGACCAATAGTTTTTGAGTTTATTTGTTATAAACATACAAAAATACAAATTTTTCCTGTTTATAATATTAGTGTTACGCCGAGGCTGTTAAACAATGAGTAATAATCGAACCTTCTCGAACGCTTTTGTCTTCTGTGTTATTGTTGCTATTGTTTATGGTTTCGCAGAATGGGGAGTGGCCATTGTGTCGAGGGGCCGACCCTTTCCTGGAAGGATCAACATCGTTCTCGAACAATCGAAATGTGTGCGATATAAATAGGCCGGAGAGTCAGTCCGAGTCAGTCAGTGAGTGAGTCTCAGCGAGGCCCTGGAGGACTGACGTGAAGGGTCTCGCGTGAACAGTAGTTGCTCGTGAGTCAGTCTGGATTTGGCTATACGTGTGAACATTTCGGTGACTTTAAGTGGTGCAACAAAGGTGTGAATTAGTGTGTTGTGATACGTGTGACCAAGTTCGTGTATTCATCGTTTAGTGCTGAATAAAAGTGTTATTTTGGTTAGATCGATTCCCATTATTTTATCCCGAACCCTCAGCTCGTAACAATTTGGTGTCAGAAGTGGAATAAAATAATGCCGGTTCTGACAAAGGATAACGTGGACGGTGTCAGGACGAGAGGTCAACGACAACAGGAAATGGATGAAAGGCGGTTTGGAGATTCTCCGGTTCAAGAAGCTCGGCAGAGTCGTCAGACGATGGAGATGGAATCAACCGCCGCCGAATCATTTGGAGCACCATCATCATCATCCATGGGCCAAGCTCCTGTGACAGGCGATCTTACTGCTATTATGGCCATGCTTTGTCGTCAACAAGAAGAGCAGCAACGTTGGCAGGAAGAACAGCGACGTCAGGATAAGGAAGAGCAGCGTCGTCAGCAAGAAGAGCAGGCTCGGTTGCAGGCAGAACAGCGACGTCAGGATAAGGAAGAGCAGCGTCGTCAGCAAGAAGAGCAGGCTCGGTTGCAGGAGGAAGAACGCCGTCAGCATAAAGAAGAGAAGCGTCGTCAACAGGAAGAGCCGGCTCGGTTGCAGGAGGAACAATGCCGTCAGCATTAAGAAGAGAAGCGTCGTCAGCAGGAAGAGCAGGCTCGGTTGCAGAAAGAACAGCGACATGAACAGGTGGAGCAGACTCTTTTGCAAGAGGAACAGCGACGTCAGGATAAAGAAGAGCAGCGTCGTCAACAGGAAGATCAGCGACGTTGGCCATAAGAGCGTGCTCGACTGATGAGGGAATCGTTCGGTTCATCTGGAAAGGAATTCCAGGAAGTGAAAGAACAGATAGAAATCATGAGAGCCGTGTTTTGGAGGCTGGAATTGGGCTCGACTGATGAGGGAATTGTTCGGTTTATCTGGAAAGTAATTCCAGGAAGTGAAAGAACAGATAGAAATCATGAGAGCCGTGTTTTGGAGGCTGGAATTGGGATCGCTGATGAGAAAGGGACTCTGGGTGTCCTGAAGTACTGGAGACGGCAATGTGGCTCCTCTAGTTGCTACATCTTCAGCGCGAGGTGCGCCTAAAATTGTTCGTGTTGATCGGCTGCCGCGATATGGGGCCAAGAATGCTCGGGACGAGCATGTTTTAGGAGGGGGCAGTGTTACGCCGAGGCTGTTAAACAATGAGTAATAATCGAACCTTCTCGAACGCTTTTGTCTTCTGTGTTATTGTTGCTATTGTTTATGGTTTCGCAGAATGGGGAGTGGCCATTGTGTCGAGGGACCGACCCTTTCCTGGAAGGATCAACATCGTTCTCGAACAATCGAAATGTGTGCGATATAAATAGGCCGGAGAGTCAGTCCGAGTCAGTCAGTGAGTGAGTCTCAGCGAGGCCCTGGAGGACTGACGTGAAGGGTCTCGCGTGAACAGTAGTTGCTCGTGAGTCAGTCTGGATTTGGCTATACGTGTGAACATTTCGGTGACTTTAAGTGGTGCAACAAAGGTGTGAATTAGTGTGTTGTGATACGTGTGACCAAGTTCGTGTATTCATCATTTAGTGCTGAATAAAAGTGTTATTTTGGTTAGATCGATTCCCATTATTTTATCCCGAACCCTCAGCTCGTAACATTAGTATAGATTAATTTTGAATATGAACATTTATTTTTCTATTTGTCCGTCCGTAATTATAGCCGTTTTACTCGTAGAGCTGTGTTGAGTTTCCTCAGTTGGTTTGAAATAAAAGCAGTGGACTGTATTATAATGCTAGTTTATTGGACGTCAAGGAACGCGCGACTAGTCTCCGTCGATTCGAATGATGAGTGATGGGTCGGCGCCGATGCGCGCGGGCGGCCGGTGGCTTCGGTCCCCCTTCAGTTGACCCTGGCCTTGTAGGTGTCGAGCGATGCGGTGAACTTGTCTCCGACAAGCTGTAAAACTGAAATATTTGTCATGACGATCCATTCTCTCCCTGGTGCAATAGATTGCTTAAGGCCCTTGTGTGAGAATGTAGTATTGTATTTCAGAGCTACTGTCGTTCAGTTTATTCGGCATTCCAATGATGGGCGCCGACATCTGCGGGTTCAACGGCAACACGACGCCGGAGCTCTGCAAGCGATGGATGCAGCTCGGCGCGTTCTACCCCTTCAGCCGGAACCATAACACTGATAATGCTATCGTGAGTACCCTTATATACTACACACTTATTATATAGAAAAACATCCAGACTCGGAATTTGTTCCGAGTCTGGATCTGTAGATCATGCAAACATTTGTTCCCCGGTGGGAATCGAACCCGCAACCTCCCACGACATGAGACCATATTTAAAATGTGTTGTATGTTTCCAGCCTCAAGACCCTGTGAGCATGGGCCCGGCTGTGGTGGAGGCGAGCAGGACAGCGCTGCGCATCAGATACCGCCTGCTGCCGTACTACTACACCTTATTCTGGAGGGCGCACGTCTACGGAGACACCCTCGCACGACCGCTCTTCTTCGAGTTAGTCATTCTTATTTATTTATTTATGATGCAGGAGGTAGCGGGTTCGATCCCCGTCGCGGAACAAGTGTCTGCATGATCTACAGATATTTGTTCCGGTTCTGGATGTTTTTCTATATATTGCAAGTATTTACAAAAAAAAATTAAGTTCCTATCAGTTATTTGGTTTCCGTAGTACAAGCTTTGCTTAGTTTGGGGCAAGATAGTGCTGTGTGAAATGTCCAGCAATATTTATTTCTCAGGCAAGGCCAACACACACAGTAAATACAATATTACAAAGCATTTTTGAAACAATTCTATATAAATGTGTGCCAATAACAGACGTGCACAGTTATTTATGTAAATAATAAAACATAGATAAGAATATAGGGTGTATTCTTTGTATGACGTAGGCATCCGATAAGAAAAGATTTTCCAAAATTCTACCCCTAAGGGGGTGAAAAAGGGGGACAAAGTTTGTATGGGAACACGTGATTCCTTATTAAAGAGGTTATGCACTTTTAGGACATGACCTCATAGGGACGTAGAGTTCTAAATTTGAAATGGTAAGGACTATGAGTAGAACATTTTGGTCAGAAGAAAATAGTTTTCTTTTAGTTTGTCTTAGAAGTTTAATTTAGTGTGTATTGTTTTGTGCAATATTTTTACATAACACTAATATGTTAAATATGAAAGTTTCGATGTTTGTTTATTTGTTACTCAATCACGTCGTAACCGCGGAACCGATTTCCATGAAATTTGGTATATACGTATATTATAACCTGGACTACCACATAAATTACTTTCTATCCCATAAATCAGTTTCCATGTGATAAAAATGTGGTATCAAATCAAGTTGCAACAGCGGGTTTAGCTTTATTTCTAGGTTACCTACACATTTAGAAATGTAACGCGTACGAAGTCGCGGGCAACAGCTAGTCATAATATATACGAGTAAAACAAAGTCCGGTTAGTTACACCATATATAACTCAAGAACGGCAGGACCTATTTCTATGAAATGTGGTATATAGATATATTATGATCGAGATTGAAATATAGGCTACTTTCTACCTGACTACGCAGAAGGAGGATAATGTTTATATGGACAAACCACGCGTGCGAAGCCGCGGGCGGGTCAGCTAGTTTGAAATGAAAAGTTATCTATCTTTTGTTTAATTCCAGAATGCCTGATCAGCCTGAGCTACACGGCATCGACGATCAATTCCTGATCGGTCCGTACATAATGATCACTCCGCTTTTAGAGGAGGGACAGACTAGCAGGAAGGCGATCTTCCCCAAGTCCTGCACGTGGTACTCCCTGGACGGCGAGATAAGAACACACTCTGATGTCACTGAAGATAACTATGTCTCTGTTAGGGTAAGTAGTCTCAGAATCACAAATATTTTATTGTCCTGTTCCCATCTTTGGCACGGAACTCCAAAGTACCAATTGCTTTGATTTGACTCCCTTCAAAGAAGAGCCATTAGAATCATCGGCGATCCCAGACTCACCAACAGGCTGGAACCACTGAGTCAACGCCGTGACATCAAATCGCTCAGTGTATTGTACCGCCTGTATGATGGGGAATGTTCCGAGGATCTGATCTGATCCCGTCGTCGAGATTTTACCACCGCACTTCTCGACAACGTAATAAAGCTCATCCACATATCGTCGACGATTAGATTTTGCGCACCACACGCTTCACGCGATCTTTTCTACCCCATACTTGCAAGATGTGGAATGAGCATGAATGTGGATGAATCTGAGGTTTTCCTGTTAGGCTACCTTTCTCTTGAAGCGTGCCATACGCTTCAAGAAAAAATGTAGAGTATGTAAAATAAAAATGTAGATGTAAATGTAGAGGTTTCTACAGGGTAGGGAACGCATCGACAATACCCCGGGTGTTGCCGGTGTCAATATTTTGGGTATATCACCATAGCGTGATGAGTACAATTGTAATGGATCTATACGATTAGCTGAATCAATAATAATATGTTTCCGATTGCGTCTCAACAAATGTCCTGTCTGCATTTTAATTAAATAAGATCGTGAATCTATAATATCATGAACAATACCAGGTTCCCACATATTATTATTCCTTACTTTTACTTTTTCACCTATTGTCAATGGTTTTAAATGCCGTGATCCTCTATCGAAATAATGTTTTTGAATAATTTGACGAGCTTTTAACTTTGCTTACTGAGCTTTGTATATTCATATGTAATCTAGATTTAAATACATTAGGTAACCTCGGCAATTTACTACGTAATTTTCTACTGTATAACAACTCTGCAGGAGATGGAATATCTGCACTAATAGGCGTATTTAAATATTCTAAATATGCTAAATTAAACTCAGATCCCTCATAATCTGATTTCTTCATTAAATTTTTTATTGTTTGTATGGCACGCTCAACTTGCCCATTTGACTGAGCGTATATAGGAGAAGATGTTTTATGCAAAAACTTCCACTCTTCAGAAAAAATCTTAAAATAACTGTATGAAAATTCTGGACAATTATCGGTCATCACTGTTTGAGGAATACCATGTCTAAAAAATATTAGATTTAGTTTTGCAATCATTTCCTTTGATTGTAAGGAGTACCTATAATACTTCAATTTCAAAAACTTACTGAAGTAGTCTACCACTAAAATAAAATACTGATTTCAAAAATGAAACACAGCTTCAACTCGCGGAGACTACAATCTCCGGGTCTCTGGGCTCAGCTCTTTGGGGGCTTCCTGGCTTGTGGCCGGTGGCTCTTCGGAGCTTTTCGTTGGCCTATTTTGCGGCGCGGTGTAAGCGGCCGCGTCTTAGCGTGACGCTGGTCATAAGATTTATTCTTTGTTATTGATCTTCGCCGGTGACGTCGCCGATGTTCGGTGAGGTCGGAGAAGTCGGGAGGTCCAGAAGCTCTCGGGGTAGGGGACGCCACGGTCCTTGGTGGTCTGGTGGTCGCGCTCCCTAAACCGACATCACCGTGAGCCTCCCTGTCAAAAGTGACGTGACAGCTGGTTGGTTGGTTGCTTGTGAGTTGTGTGTAATAGTGTTCTGTGATTGGTTGGTTTTATTGTTATTATGACATTAAAGAAGTTTTTTAAAAGACAGAGGACTAACCCAAATAACGGGACTTATGTCCTTCATTGGTCAAACCAAAAAAGGGATGGACTAGCTTCATTCAAAACACGCAAACGAAAATATTTTCAAATTGGATACCCTTGGCTCTTGTCGACTGTACGGAACCTTAAAAATAACATAAACTCGTTATTTGCAGGGTGGAGCAGTGTTGCCGCTACAAGAGCCGGCTACTGACGGCGCCGTCAACACCGGCAACACTCGCAGCTCCCCGCTGCAGCTGCTGGTCGCGCCAGACGCCGCGAGCAGCGCGCACTACGCGCTCTACTGGGACGATGGAGACAGCATCAGTAAGCTCACTTAACTATCACCATAATCATCTCAGGCCACATCCACCCACTGCTGGGTCTCTCCGGTCCTGTGCCTATATTCTAGAACTATATTCTTTCATTTTCAGACTTAAAAATGGAGAAGGCTCTCAATTAGAGATTTTATAAATGTTTTTTCGATTTTCTGTTTTCTGAAGTTGGTTATATTTTTCTTAAAAAGTAACTTATTTGTGTCCCACTTTTTCTTTTCCATATAAGCCATTTTGACCAGTACGTCGCATCTGAGCAGGTCATTAATTCCCACTACTGGGCAAATATCCCCATACTTTTCTGACATCTCAATTGTGTGCTACGAAACAAATTGGACAAATTCTTGGCAGACTGGTCAGAAATTTGTCTCGGTTTGCCGCGCTGCTTTCTCTTCGAGTAAGAATGCCTCTGGGAGCGATCTTTGCGCACTTTGCATGCGAAACTAGACTAAAGATACTTACATAGATATCCTGAAGAAAACGGGCATGTCCTAAAATCCAAAATACAATATAATACAATCCCATATCTTAGTTATCATAAGACTTTCACATTTAGAAGTAACAAATTGTTTCTATTACACAGTATGTTTTTAATTTATTAATCTAATCAGTCATTAAACTAGTATTCTCCCCAACAGACAGCTACCAAGAAAAGAAATACAGCCACATAGAATTCATCCACAATGGCACGGAGTTCCATAGCCTGGTCCAATGGTGGGGGTACGGAGTACCCTCGGTCAACCAGGTCATCTTCTTCAACCAACCACCCATCAAGACTATCAACGTAAACTCACAACCGTGCAAGAAGCCATGCGCATTCACATACAACACCACAACTAGGGTCCTACAAGTTAATGTCAATTTATCACTTGATAAACCATTTTTGATCAGTCTGGTTCATAAGCCGAAGATAACTTTTAAGACTGGAGCAGTCTTGCCCGGGTATGGTTGAGTGGAAATTAGTATATATTGTATTTTAAAACCATGGCACAAACCCTGATGCAGCACTATGGTGTTAGTAAATTAATGTTGGGAATATGAACCTTAACCTCTCAACTCCCGCCGACTCGATATCGAGCATAGAACAATAGAAAATCTATTGTGTTTTATTTCCCGGTATTCTAGCGGTTAAAGACCCAATGTACACTCCTACCCTGCTGACATTATATTATGAGTACATAACATCCAGACATGGAAAAGATTACAGATTTAAAAATACTATGTGAAATATGAAGTACATTCAAATTTTCCAAATATGGAAAAGATTTTTTCACAATTTTAAAATTGCAGTTTACTGTGTAAGTTTCTTTCTTTTTTTTTCTTTTGTCCACAATATCACCTGATGGTAAGCGATGAGGTGGTCTAAGATCAAGCACGAAGATCTTTCTATTTTAAATTGAACTCAAGTTTACTTGGTTTTTTATTTTTGTACTGGTCTAAATAATTTCTTATTAGTGTGTTCTTTATTCTTTGATTTTATATGTTACAAGATTAGTTTTCGTTTTTTATTAACATTTGAACGGAGCATAATAATTAAATGGAGCGGTCTCGAGAGAACATCAGTGATTGCCATTACGGCGGGCATAATGCTGAGTCGAGTCCCATTTACTGCTGTACCACACAGTATCTACAAAGTTCTTCCTTGTTTTTGTTTATACTACTTAATTGTTTCTTTTTCTGTATTTTCTCTGTCTTAAAATGTATTGTATATTGTGTGCTAATGTAGTGAATAAATGATTGTATATGTCTATTTTAATAGATGATATTCTATCTCTGACTACCCACTAGTGGGATATATTCACGGGTCAGCATATTGATCTAATATCTAGGATATTAATAATTTTACGCGCTTTTATTTTGCTTCTCTTGTTGTAACTATGTAAACGAACTTAGGAAGTCGATTTTAACCTACTTCTAATTATTTTCTCGATTTAAAAACACGTATGCAGCTCAACTGGCAATATAATTTGGTACCATCGAGGTGATCTGATGATGGAGCCAGGATGAGGATAGTGGAACTCTTCAATGGCTACTAGTAAACTGTCCAACACTGTTTCGTAATTTTCGACTACGTTTTATACTTTTTGTGCATTATTAACTGCGTAATTAGTATTTTTTTACTATAATTTATATTCAATCTCTTCCTCAAGTTTAATATACTTAGTAGGTAAATATTGATTGTAAGGACAAGGAATTAGTGAGAATGATTGCCAATTAAAAGTACCTTAAGATATTGATGATCGTAATTGTTATTTATAAGTCACCGCAAAATGTTGTTTGGGCTTCCTTACACAGTTATTGTAGCTTAAATCCATTTTAAGCCCCAAAAGACAAGAATTTAAATGTAATTGTGGTGTGGTTTGTCTGCCATTTGTATAGTTAATAAATACAGATTTAAAATTGTTGAAAATCATTGTAATATTGGTTGTTTTAACCTAATTAAATTGATTGCAATTAGCCAATTTCTGGCTATTAAGTTTATCATTGAAGAAAGGCATTATTGGGCGCGCAATTGAACACTGGAATCTTACCTTAGGTACTCTCCTTTTTACTTTAAGGTTGGAAAAGATATCCTACAGAGAAACTTAAACCAAAGATCGAGATAAACTGGCTTTATGAATAAAGGGAGCATCGTATGAAAATTGAAATAACTCAAGCTTTTTTTTTTGCATATTGTAAGCTTGCATATTTTTGTGATAAAAAAATCCTCAATTTTAATTTGAGTTTACTTTTTTGAGATCTCTGAATCATGAATTTTAATGGTGTCTAATTGTTTAAAAGGTACCTATGTGATAAGTTTGGCGTATGATGCCAGAAGTAGAAATGTTTACCAAACTAGTTTTAAGAATGCACTAATAAACCGTTACGCACACTTTCTGGTTTCATTACTAGCTGACTCATCCTGGCTTTGCAGTGATAGTAGGTACTTCATAGCTTTAACCCCACAGATGAGACAAATATGTCCTACTATGAAGTACAGTCAATGAAACTGATATTTGTAACTACTGTCTAATTATAACTACTTTAGTAAATAATATCAAGAACAGAAAACACGGATCTAGATAATATAACTACATATATTTGACTAATTTTGTAACAACTCTCTTTGAATAAAACTACTTTTTATGCCTCTTCCTTCTCAACATCAGTTTTCAAGAACTTTTCATATTTAGCCTCTGTCATTAACTCCTCTAATTCTTCTGGTCTTGTCAGCTTCAGTTTAAACAACCAGCCTTTGTCATAACAAGATGTGTTTATTAAGGCGGGCTTATTCTCAACATCAACATTTTTTTCTGTAACAACTCCAGAAACTGGGGAGTATATTTCACTAGCAGCTTTCACACTTTCCAAAGCTCCGCATTCATCACCTGCTTCCAATTTAGTTCCTGGGTCAGGTAACTGAGCAAAGACTACGTCACCAAGAGATTCCTGAGCGTATTTACTTATACCAACGGTGCCTATTTGTTGGTCAACTACTACCCATTCGTGTCGGTCAGTGTACTTTCTGGCATTGCTGCTGTATTTGTGGTGGAGGGAGCAGAAAGTTTGTCTGTTTGGTTGCAGGAGGCATCGTCTTGAGATGTAGTGCTTTGTGGCTTGGAGGAAATATCTTTGCAGCGTCATTTTTATTCTGAAATGAAAGAGAAAACCACAATATTTAGGAAAATGTTACAGCTCACTTTATTTCTTTAATAAATCACTATTTACCTGACCTTACCTATTTCTTGATGAAATAGGCAAATAACTTAGAAATATGGACACATTAAGGCAAAGAAGACTAAAGAAATACTGAGTGATTTAGTTGTTGTTCAGTTCAGTAGAACAACTTTAAAAGTTGCAAGTTGAATGAGTTCTCAAATTTTGCACTTGCACTTGATAAATATATAGGTAATTTGTAATTATTATCTAAATAATGATTTCGTAAACAGGCTTACATTGTTTGAATAAATGGCTCAAAATACTCATAAATTACATAATAAATAAACAGGTTAAACTTATTAAGATATGAGACGAGATGATAAAAATTGAACTTCTGATCTTTATTGTAGATACTTTATGAATTACAATGTAATGTACAGAATGTTCTATCAATATAGCCTAAACAGTATCAGTAAAAGTGGTTATCAGAACTCAAAATTCTAGGGAACAGTTTTTGAACACTGAAATTTTAGATTTTACTAATATATATAAAATATACTTCAGGCATGAAACAATTTATTTTTATGCAGGCAGTACCAAAAGGTTTATTGAAGTTAAAATATGTTCACGGAAAGGCAAAGTATAGTAGTTAACTTATTTTAAATAATGCCAATTGTTTACATTTACATTTCGTACTATCATACCTTAGTCGGTTATAGAACTTTTAAACTCACTCTTTTGCTAAATTATTTATTCCATCAGAACTCAGGTACAAGTTACTGATTCAGATCTTGTGTAATACGAAAGAAATATAAAGAAGTTGAATTGA
The DNA here is from genome assembly GCA_963924445.1 of Philereme transversata. Lineage (NCBI taxonomy): Eukaryota > Metazoa > Arthropoda > Insecta > Lepidoptera > Geometridae > Philereme > Philereme transversata. The sequence goes on along the minus strand of OZ004337.1, from coordinate 24,573,217 downwards.
TTTTCAATTCAAAACAATTTGCACTTTCTAGCAGCAAATTCTGTCAAGCGAGCGAGCGAGAGGATTTTTGTGACGTGTCGTTCAGAAACCGTGACATTTGACCTAAGCATTTGACAGAGAGTTAAGATTATTACTGTCAAATTAAGACAATAAAACTAAGACTGAGCGTCAGGTTTTTGAACGAAATCATTTCGAGATTGCCAGTTTTGTCAGATTTTTCTAAATTTCGGCAAGTCAGTACTACATTGTAATGAGGGGTTTTCAAGGCCATTTTTGAAGTGAAGTTAGTTGAGATGGGAAAAACTATTAAACTCGCGACACTGTTACCGACACCTCTATATATAATTTGTTTTTTTTAGTTTGTCGAGGGGCATAAGACAGCTTTCTTAGTAAATTTTCAGGTGTATGCGTTTAAAATCGGTTATGGTAGGTATTTAAAATCTTATATTTTAGCGGCGCAACTCCAGACAGCGCCATCTATTATTCTAGTTGGAACTAGTTTTTCTTTTTAAATCGAAAATGAAATGCCCTCATTTGGACTAGGCATGAAATACTTTAAATAATTTTCATATGATTATAACATTAATTTTTATCATTGCTATTTTATAAATTTGACACTTGCTATTCTTGCTAGTGCTATTTCACATGTGAAAAATCACGGGCAACGAAAACGCCTGATGCATTCCGAAGAAATGAGAATGACTGTGATTTGTAGCAGACCCGAATAACTACGACCGTTAAATGATGAAAACCGAAAGTGTTTTCATTTGAATAATTTTTAGCAGGTAACGCGAAGGAAAATGGCAGGTGTGACATGATTTTACCCATACTACTAGTGAAACGTTCGATTCCTAATTTCACTAATTTGGACCAGCACCAAAAGTTAGACTTTTTTAACATAATGGCAACGTATAACTGTCAAAATTAATCAAAAATGTCAAACGTCGTTGTTCGCCAGCCATGACTGAAAGATGTCAAACGAAGTTTACAGAAAAATTTGATAATTTTAATTATATTATTTATCTAGGAATCCTTTGCACCTCTATTGCAGTGCTATTATTCTACAGGTATGCGATACAATCAGGTATTTTTGTACGTTCTCCCTTTTACGGAAATGTTGTAACCCACTTTTGTTTTGGTTGCAGATTTCACTTCGCTACGATAGCATTTAGCTATGGGCTGGGATGTCTGGCTTGCTATTATGGTGTTAATTCCAGTATTCTGCATAAGTACGTGGAGGAACTCAAGTGCCATTTTCTCGGTCATAGTGCTGAAAATAAATTAGAAGATGCGCCAAAAAAAGTGAGTTATCAGAATGGTTGAAACACTGTTTTTTTTACATAAACAACATAACATAAAAAAGTCATTTTATAGCTAAAAAACTTGTATCCAAAGTCACCCAATGAGTTTAGTCATACAATTTAATATCTGTCGAAATAAACATACATTGTTGCTTCAAGATAATTAGTCAGTTATTTGCCAAAACTGCTCTACTTTAATGTAGGCACTATTTCACTTTGTGGGTGAATTTTAGATTTCATAAATTGTATCGCCTGAAAGCCAATATTTGATAATAGTTCTAATGGTATAAGTAAGAATTCCTCTTTTGTTGTTTTTAGAGGTGTAGTGCATGTGGATCTAAAGAGTGTGCCCGACATGACACCGGTGTTGCCACAGAGCCCTGGGTAGGCCTGCAAATACATAAACAGCTGGACCAAGCTATAGAAGATGTAAGTATACTGCTTTGTTATAGACATTACTAACTTACAAACTCTTGGTAACAACATATTTAATCGGTAAGCCACCACAACCATACAAAAATGGGTTGGTGTATAAATATTATACTACTGGAGGTTATTAACAAGTTTAAATATATCTTTTATTTGAAGTCTAAAACTTTGTTTATATAGATAGATCACTCAGTATTTATTTACTTATCAGTAAAGTAAAATTTTTTTAAATTGGTCCAACATTCACTGGAATATCGACGTTCATTGTATGTAAGTGTACCTATCTTCAACTGTTACCAGAATCCCCAATTTTATCCATAAATGTATAAATTACCATACTACTACTAAAACAAACTAAAATTAAAAATGATCCTACTACAAAAAGAATTATTAATAAATAATACTGAATTTTTCACACAGCCCTATCTAGCCTTTGTACGTCTTGTATTATCTTGTACTTTGAGAACCAGTTAACTGATAGAATACTTGTATATTTTTTTTTGTAAATACACATTTATAATATACAGAGAAACACCCAGACCCTGAACGAATATTTGTAGATCATGTAAACATTCGTTTTGCTGCGGGTATTGAAAGTCCTGTGTCTCAGGCAACTATTCAATATTTATTTATATTGAATAAATTGTATAATGTAAACAGAATGCCTACCAATTTAGATAGGAGGAAATGGTCTGCCTACCTATTGCTATACCCTGCCAGGGTTCTTATGTGAAACTATCTACCCTACCTGTAACAACTTGTAACCATATGAAAGCAATAAATGTATTGAGTATTATCACGAAATAGATAGATACTTACAGAAGTAAAGTTTGAGTCAATTTTGATTTAAACTACCTACACTCGAGCGTAGCGCTAGGGCTGCCACCTACAATATTCTACAACCAAATACATAACAATTTCTCCCCAAAACGTGGCACTCGTGGCTGGCGTTCGACCGACTTGATCCGAGATCGTCGTTCGCGCGCGTCTATGCGTGCATGCGCCTATATTCACTCATTGTACTTAGCTTAACTTCTGTAATATTCTGTGATATTATGTCCATATATTCCTAAGTTATTTAAACAGCTTAGGAAGTTGTGATAAATATTTCATTCTGTATGTCAACAAAAACATTGTGTGAATTGATAATGAGATGACTCATTTCTTAGTATTGTAATTACTTGCTTGAATGGTTAGTAACCTTCTTAACAAAGAAATCATTAGCATTATTGGGTCTTTACTTTATTATATTGAATACTAGCTTCCTCCCGCGGCTTCGAACGCGTCGTTTGTCAGCAAAGTAAGCATATGTCTAATCCAGGTCATAATGTATACTACGTGGTTTGTTATGTACGACATTAATTTAAAACACACACCTGGGATCGTATTGACTGATTTTAGAGGGGGGTTTAATACCGGTAGCTTGAATATTTATCTAGTAATCGATACATTTCCAATGAACAATTTTTAACGTAAATCGGCGGCGCCTGTGCGACGATGCCGCTTAGTCAGTTTAGCAGGTTCCTACTTACATGATGAATGAATGTGATTTGTTCACCTATTTTATACAGGCTGCTTCATTGATATTATACTTGATATGAATGATGTTTGAAAATTTAAAATTATCTATTGTAATGAATTTGAAAAACCTATATTACACCAATACTAGCCGTTATCCCTACCCGTGTTTTCATTTAGCGTCGTACATCACATCGTACATATAGTGTATATACCAAATTTGATAAAAATCGGTTCTGCCATTACGATGTGAGAGTCTGTGCTAGTTATTAAGTGGGCCAAGGTCGTTTCGAGATAGATGGATGAAAAGTGACGCCGTGGGAGGCAAAAGTACTCGTAGTGACGTTGGTAGGCGCGATCGATGATAGATTTTAATGTTGCACTATCTAAATGGGCGCGGTGATTAAGTCGCTTTACTTAGGGTAAAGCAAGATTTGGTACAAAATCTGGATAAGGAATAGAATAATATTTATTTACAATCATAAGTTAACAAAGAAAAAAAACTCATAAAAACAAATCTAAATGTATGCACATAGTATAAGTAGTTGCAAAATGGTCCTTAACTCGGCGTGCCACCTTTGGGATGGTTCGGCCAAACACCAGCTCGCTACTTTAGACTCGATAGAACGTAGAGCTTTTAGGATTACAGGTGAGCAATATATGGGGGAGACTAAAACCCAAAGTCTCGAACACCGCCGTAAAGTTGCAAGCCTATCGATATTTTACAGGATACATTTTGGGGAGTGTGCCCAGGAACTATACGATCTAATCCCGCAATCTCAATTCTATCAAAGGACAAGCAGGCGCACGGTTCAGTACCATCCGCACCTAGTTGATATACCACGCATTCGCACACCGTTTTGGTTCTACGTTCTTGATGCGTACAGCTAAGGTATGGAACACTTTGCCGTCGTCTGTTTTTCCTAAAGAACACAATCCGGGCCTCTTTAAAGTAAGAGGGAATAGGTTTCTTCTAGATCTTCGTGCTTTATCTTAGACCACATCATCGCTTACCATCAGGTGAGATTGTGGTCAAACGAAGATCTATAAAGTTAAAAAAAAGTGCTGGTTGCAACTACCAGTTCTGGTCTTCCGTTAAGGCCATTTTACTTGTTGCGGACATGTTTAGCAAAATAGGAAGAGGCCTTTGCCCTGTATGAGACTATAGGCTAGTAACATTTTGAACAACACCATACATTAAGCCGATTTTACTTAGCAAATAATCTAAAGCGGTAAAGCTAATAATAGCAGTATTAAGTATCGTAAATAGGTATAACAACCCATAAATATTTTATCACGGTACACAATTGAACAGAAACGTATTTTAATTGGATGGAGGATAAATATTCTTAAGTGCCAATGTTTGTTGATTTGATCCTACAAGTTAGTTTAATTGGATCAAGAGTTTGTATTTTGTAGGGTTTGGTTTGATTTTAGCAATAGTTGTTTTTTTTTATTATGATCAAGATACCCTTAATTAAGATGTACTTGAGGAAATCTAAATTAGACTCAGCGGAACACCAGCGCTGTAGCATATTAACATGCCGTAGCATCATGCTGAGCTGAGTACCAATTCATCCCCACACAGAGCTTTTAAGTTTGTTGACTTAAAAGCTCTGTGTGTTGACTTCAACAGCCTGGAGTATCAATGAAAGCTTGCAAGCCTTTTTAATCTGATAAATTTCGGAGAGTGTGGCGGGATTTCAATTTGATCCCGCAATCTCCATTCTATAATCGAACAACCAGACGCTCTGCTTTGCGCCATCACCGCTATATGGTACAATTACCTCCCATAAGCACAAAGCGGTTCTCTTCCGCCTAAACCTTTATTAGGCGCACCGCTTCAGATTTGATGACGTAAATTCATGATGAATTGATAGAAATCGAGCAATTGGTCATCGCCCGATCGATTGCTATGATACTCCTGATTACTTGAGCCAATATAAGTCTAAACTGAACTTAGATATTGCCATAATATTCATGATGAATCGATATAAATCGAACAATATTGATCAATTGCTATGATAACACCCTTCTGATAGCCGTTTAAAACTGGACATACACCGTAGAACACCTCAACGAACGGTCAACAGTCCTGAGCTCCCACCAACCGAACTCCTGGGATTGCTAGTCATCAGTCCATCGAATGGGGGGGGGGGGGGCTATCTTCCAGGCACAGTGGGTTTTCGTGCAATCGCGAAATAAATAAGTTATTCTATTAAAATAAATAAATTATTAGTATAAAAATATACAGATTTCTTGTAAAATATCCTTACTTTCTTACCTATATTTTAAATTCGAAAGAACTGTCTCTGTCTGTTTGTTACGGTTTCACGACTAAACGGCTGGACCGATTTGATAAAATTTGATATATAGATAGATTATGACCGAGATTGAGACATCCTACTTTATACAGGACTGCGCAGAAGGAGGGTATGTTTTTATTGACAACCACGCGTGCGAAGCCGTGGTCGGATCAGCTAGTTTCATATAAAAAATAAACTAGTTATTTGTGGCTTGTTTCAGTTTTACAATACGATTCTGGAGCAGTTCATAAGTGCATGGTACTGTAAAATAACTTTGCAGCCGTTCTTCGTGGATGAACTCCGTCATCAGCTGAGATATGCGTCAGCTAGCTTGCTGAAGAGAGCTGTCAAGGTAAGTAACTAACGGTTAGTTATCAATCTGCAAAGGCAAAAATACATGTAGAAGGCTGACTTAGATGCAGGTCAGACAGATGATAAAGCGAGGACAAGGCGAAGACAGAACGCTCCTTTAAAATACTTTCATACAAATGTATAGGTATCATTTCCCCAAACGATGGGGTGCGTGCTGAGTAAAAAAAACACCTCCAACCTCCATAAAGGGTAGATACCCTTAAAAACAAGTTTTTTAGTTTATAACTTTTTTAGCGTCAATAACTATGCTTAGTTACACTTGCTTAGCACTAGTTTTTATCACAACAAACTAAATCGTACAACACTAATTCACAATATTGTTTAAAATAAAAAACTTATAAACCATTAAAGTCTTTTAATGTATCGCTCATAGCTCAGTAAAGACTGTCTGTTCCACGCCCTATTTATACCTCGCACCTACATAATTCCGGAATATTCGGGATTAGTCCGATCAATGCCCGACGCGTGTGCCCACTATTACTTTACAAAGCAAGAGTTTTGGCCGAAAACGACGAAACAACACTGTTTTCGCGGGCGACTATACGACAGCGCAAGTGCGTCACACGTCGCAGAATTTACGTGTCAGCAAATAGTTTTAAGTATTATAATATGTATGTTAGTCACTAAGGTATATATTTATATGGGCCGTCGGATCAAGTTTTAATATTTTGTACTTTTCTATTGTTCCCTGAAATAAAAATTCGAAGCGAGATCTCTAAATCAACTTGGGCAAATCGGCGTGGTGTGTATGTATGTATGTTTGTTTGTCCGAGGATAACTTTTGAAGCGTTAATCCGATCATCGTGAAATTTGATATATAATTAGGTAGTGTTGGCACAATTCTGGTGTGACTAATTGAGCTAAAAAAGTTGGGGAGTTGTTGAGATATTGGGGTTCAAGTGGGGTAAAAAAAAATGAAAATGTGACTATTAGGTCAAATGAAAGGTCTTCATTAGTATATTTCAACCCCGTTTTTATTTTTAGTTTAATCCTTGTAGCTAAATTATTAGCCATAATAAAAACAAAACTTTGACAAAATTCACAGAGTACACCAGTGACCCCACAATGCTGAAATTTTGTATTAGTGTAGCTTTGATGACACAAATATAGGGAAAAGTCTGAAACCCAGAATAAGTGCAATTTCTACCCCTAAAAAGAGTAACCAATTCACATGAACCCACGTTACCTCTAATCTGAATTAAACTGTAGGTCAAGTAAGATGGTTAATCATTTCGTGACACTAATTTATGAATGAAAGATTAAGGCCGGCAGGCACAAAGATCACTAAACATATTTAGCGACTGAATACGTTTAGAGTTAAACGTATTAAACATTTAAATTTGACGTATTTGTATGATTTGACAACTCCTTAAATCATATTTAGCCACTAATACGTTTAGGCATCGTTGTGTAAGTCGCCCTAAGAATAATATATTTATTTTGTTTATTGGGAGATTCGCGAGATCTCAGTTCGGGGCGAACCACTAGATATTGTTATTGCCTATTCTGTGACTTAGTAGGTATTAGGCAGTGGAGATACGATATACCTATTATTGCTTATTCTGCAACAGCCACGGGCGTAATAATATTGTTGTTCTGTGCAGATAAACTACTCCCAATTCCTAATGAGTCGTCTCATCCCATGTGCGCTACATCACTACGCGAGCCACCGCGACGCGAGCCGGCTCGAAGGACTGTATCACGCCGGCGCCGTGCACGTCGCCGCGCGCTCGCGCACATCCGAACTGAACTACCTTAGATCCCTCTCCGAGAAACTCATGCCGATTGTACTGAGGGAATCTGAGGTTTCAAACCCGTGAGTATTCTAATGTTTAACACTATTTTCACTAAAATATACATCTTCTTCTTGCTGACCTTTTCCCATTTGAAGCGGGGTCGGCACAACATGTATTCCTCCTCCACATCTCTCTATCAGTCGTCATCTCCGTTGTCACTTCCCTCCTACCCATATCATTCTTCACACAGTCCATCCATCTCTTCTTAGGCCTTCCTCTACTTCTATATCCATCCACACTCATATCTAACACTCTTTTAGTCACATGATTTTCTTCCCTCCGCATGACATGCTCATACCACGCTAGCCTCTTACTTCTCAATTTTTCTATCACTGGCGCTACTTTTAAACTTCCTCTAATATACTCATTCTTTATCTTATCCATTCTCGTTTCCCCACACATCCATCTCAACATTCGCATTTCCGCCGCGTGCACTCTTCTTTCATCCATCCCTTTCGTGGCCCAACACTCAGAACCATACATTACGACAGGTCTTATGATCTTCTTGAAAATTTTCCCCTTAAGTTTAAGCGGCATTCGAGGATCACACGTTGTTCCTGTAACCTGTCGCCATTTCATCCATCCCGCATTTATTCAATTTTTAACGTCCCGGTCTATTTCACCCTCGTTTTGGATCAATGACCCAAGGTATCGAAAGTCGGAGCAGACTGGTAGGGATACACCATCCAAAGCAATATTGCCAAAATTGGAGGGACCACCAAAGTCATAGAACAAATGCTCGGTTTTCGTTCTGCTGATCATTAATCCGACACTCCAGTTTTTCCTGCCATTTTGCCAGTCCGCCCTGGACCTCGAGTGCATTTTCACAATGTGACAAGAACAATGTCGTCGGCGAACAGCATGCACCAGGGTGCTTCCTCTTGTAGAATAGAATAAATTTTATTTGACACACACAAAGAAACACAGAACGGATCACAAACAAAATAGTAGATAGACAGGAAAAATACAGTAGAATGAGATATTACGAGTATAACATGGGTAGAACACAAGTACCTACCCAGCCAGTAGGTAGGTGTACTAACTAGTCCCGCTCCGTGCCACGCATGGCCAAACAGTATGTTTGATGTCAAGGCATCTATTATCAAGACGAACAAATAAGGGCTTAGTGCCAAGCCCTGGTGCAAGTATATATTTTTTCACTAAAATATACTGTATACCTACTATATTTATTACTATTTTTCCTGGCGAAGTATGAGGATGTGCTACTTGATCTGGATTTCTGGCCAGTCGGCATCGTTTACAGACGGTACAGGGAAGCGGCTACGGAGCAAAATCCCCTGAAATAAACGTTATATTATTATTAAAAACGGGATATTTACCATCATGACCATCGTTAGCCCTTCTCATCCCACTGCTGGGCATAGACCTCTTTTCGTTGTGCCAGAAAAACAGCCTACTATGTTTAACAATGGGCCAGAACGCCCAGCACACAGAACCTTGAAGTTAATCGTTCAGCCATGAGTGCGCATTCTATGGCTATAAATCAAATTAATTCAAGGTTATCTTAGTACGGAGATAACCTTGGTATCTTAGCTCTTGGCTTAGTCAGTTTAACAGGTACCTACTTACATATTGAATGATGATTTGTTTACCCATTTTATACAGGCTGTTTCATTGATATTTTAGGACTTGATATTAAGGTTGTTTGTAAATATAAAATTTTCTTGGGTAATGAATTAAAAAAAAAACTATTTTACAACAATACTAGCCATTAGCCCGACCCGTATTTTTATTTAATGTCGTACATAACAATACACGTAGCATATGGTTTTGCAGGGTATTTAGAGTGCTAATTCGTGAGATATTCTCCGGCTGGGCACTCCTCTCGCTGACGGATGTGCTGAGCGATCCGTACGCCCTCAATACGCTCATAGCGCTCGCTACTGGCTCTGAGACCATGGCGCCGCTGCCTACCACACCTAATTATAAGGTAAATATTATAAAATAGCCTATAAGTAGTTTTTAGGTTCTTTCTAGGCAAGCGTGCTCCATCTTCAAACACACCATCACATACATAAGGAATTTTGACATAATTTTATTTTTCTTGACATAATTGTATTTTTTTACATAGTTCCAATTTTATTGACATAATTGATATTTTCATGAAATACCTCGTAATCAATTTTCTGACATCGTAATTTTATTTCTTGAAATAACATGTAAGTACCTATCTTTTTTTTTGTTTGAAATTTGTTTTAATGTCATTGTTATTTATGTGTATATTTGCATCCTAGATGGGAAATGTGAACCACAGTTATGCTATTAATCTGATCTGATGATCTTAGAAGCCAATAATTGAATTATGATAGTGAACAAGAGTTTTACTATCAACAATAAAAGCAAAATCAAATAAAATTGTCAAATCACTCACTAAACACAGTGATTTTCAATTGGGGGATAATACGAAATTAATGAGATAACTAAAAAAATAATAAAGAATGATTGCAAATGTTCCAGGTAGAATTCCTAGAAACGTTCGCGAGGCAAACGGATTCAATCTACGTGCAACGCTGCAAACTCATGAAGATAGACTTGGATCTAGTAATGAGTGATCAGGAGTACTTCTATTCCTTTATGCAGTACCTCAAGACTACCACACATATATTCCTGTTTCAGTTTTATAAGGATATCAGTGAGTTTTTGACGTAAATACGATTTTAAAATTGCTTCCATACTAGGAGGCAATTCAAAAAATAAATGACATCAAAATCGGGCGACACAGTTTGGTGTTGCAGCTAAATATCTGTCATCTTCATCCAAAATTTAATTACGTCACTGTGTACCTAAAGGATCTAAGAATTCGTTACGCTAAGTGAGGACTGTGACGCATCGCGCGCGGTGAAGGGGGAAGCGCCGCCATTTTGAGGTCATTTTGCTGCGTTCGAGATTTCCATTTAGTACAAAGGACTTCTTAGTGTTCAAACCTAATTATAACATACATAAAATAGCGTAATTTATATAGACAATATTACCTATTACATGCACGTATTCACAACACACGGCCGTGTCTGTGATACAGCCACATCCTATTTTTATTATGAACTAGCTGACTCGCCCCGGCATCGCACGGGTTTTTATCCAAATAAAATATGCCTATAGCACTCGGGAACAACTTAGCTTTCTATTAGCGAAAGAATTTTCAGAATCGGATCAGTAGTTCCGGAGATTTCCCTTTACATCCAAACAAACTAACAAATGTTACGTCGTTGTAATATTAGTATAGACAACATTACGCCCGCAGCTTCTCACGTGTAGTTTGACCATAAAAAGTAGCGTATGTCCTAATCCAAGTCGTAATCTATCTTTTATACCAAATTTCGTCTAAATCTGTCCTGAAATAAATTCTATTATACGGAATATTTTCTGTGGCTTCTCGTGACGTCACTCGAAATAACCAAAAACCTCGTGATGTTTTTCATTGTTTTTTCAGAATCATTTCAAACTAAACTGCTTAACCCAGAACTAAGTGCCTCAGAAAAGACATATCTACATAAAGAAGCGTGTGATATCTATGATACGTACTTGCGAGATGACAGTGCAAGCCGGGTGCCGCTGCAAGCGAGTATTAGCGAGGAACTGAACGAGCTCTTGAGCTCTGAAGATAGTATTAAACGGTGAGTTTCCTGATGGCGAGTTGTAGCTATAAATGAATAATGCTGGACATTTCACACAGCGCCATCTAGCCCCAAACTAAGCAAAGCTTGTACTATGGGAACCAGATAACTGATCGGATAATTATGTAGGTTTTTTGTAAATGCATACTTATAACCTCCGTGACGCAGTGGGCGAATAGCCGGCTGAGACGCATGAGATTGCGGGTTGATTCCCGCCGAGGAAGAAATGTTTGCATGATCTACAGATATTTGTTTTTGGTATTCCTCACTCACTTCGCTATATTTTCAGTGGTTTTACTATTAACATTTTAGCTTTTTTTTTCAAAGTATGAAGAAAGATGTTAATTTTGAAGGCTTCTATTTTTAGTATCGATGTTTCCAAACGAATGAACCGATTTAATGTCGTTTTTTAAAGTTATTCTTCTTTTGACACGTTTGGAAAAAATATGAGAAAAAAATAACTATGCGCGCGCACATCGGCAGCCAAAAAGCAACATGATGAAGTTAGCTAATAACTATCTCATGCGCGCGCACACCGACGGTCAAAAAGCGACATGATGAAGTTAGCTGATAACTGACTCATGCGCGCGCACACCGACAGTCAAAAAGCGACATGATGAAGTTAGCTGATAACTGACTCATGCGCGCGCACACCGACTGTCAAAAAGCGACATGATGAAGTTTGCTGATAAGTGACTCATGCGCGCGCACACCGACGTTCAAAAAGCGACATGATGAAGTTAGCTGATAAGTGACTCATGCGCGCGCACACCGACGGTCAAAAAGTGACATGTTGAAGTTAGCTGATAAGTGACTCATGCGCGCGCACACCGACGGTCAAAAAGCGACATGATGAAGTTAGCTGATAAGTGACTCATGCGCGCGCACACCGACGGTCAAAAAGCGACATGATGAAGTTAGCTGATAAGTGACTCATGCGCGCGCACACCGACGGTCAAAAAGCGACATAATTAAGTTAGCTGATAAGTGACTCATGCGCGCGCACACCGACGATCAAAAAGCGACATAATGAAGTTAGCTGATAAGTGACTCATGCGCGCGCACACCGACGGTCAAAAAGCGACATAATGAAGTTAGCTGACAAGTGACTCATGCGTGCGCACACCGACGGTCAAAAAGCGACATGATGAAGTTAGCTGATAAGTGACTCATGCGCGCGCACACTGACGGTCAAAAAGCGACATAATGAAGTTAGCTGATAAGTGACTCATGCGCGCGCACACTGACGATCAAAAAGCGACATAATGAAGTTAGCTGATAAGTGACTCATGAGCGCGCACACCGACGGTCAAAAAGCGACATAATGAAGTTAGCTGACAAGTGACTCATGCGTGCGCACACCGACGGTCAAAAAGCGACATGATGAAGTTAGCTGATAAGTGACTCATGCGCGCGCACACTGACGGTCAAAAAGCGACATGATGAAGTTAGCTGATAAGTGACTCATGCGCGCGCACACTGACGGTCAAAAAGCGACATGATGAAGTTAGCTGATACTGACTCATGCGCGCGCACACCGACAGTCAAAAAGCGACATTATGAAGTTAGCTGATAACTGACTCATGCGCGCGCTCACCGACAGTCAAAAAGCGACATGATGAAGTTAGCTACAAACAAAGAGTTGTGGCATACGAGATGAAATCTTTAGTTATATTTGTTCTGTTACGCCAAAGAAATATAACTTCTTACGTGCGTACATAAGTATACACACACATTTTTGTTCAGTTTTTCAAAGATGTATATTTACTTGTACATTATGTATGTATATATCTAAATAGTTTGTTTATTTTCAGGTTGCAAACTAGTAGAGCTCTGTACCAGGCGGCGAGACAGTCGCACGCAGTATTAGAGAAAATACTATTGCCCAAGTTCTTACATAGTGAAGAGGTATGTAGTATTTCTATCAAAATCACACTAATATTATAAATGCAAAAGTTTGGATGTTTGTTTGTTATTCAATCACGTCATAACTACTGAACCAATTACGATGAAATTTGTTGTGTCGATAGATTATGACCTGGATTGGCACATAGGCTATTTTTTATTGCCAAACCACGCGTAATAAGCCCCGGGTGGAAGTGAGTATCTTAATATACAAAGTCATGAAATAACTCAAAATCTTAGAAACCCTAACGGGTTGTCCTTTGATCACGTGAGGTTTTTTTCGGCCACTTTTTTACCCCCTCATCCCCCTTAATTTCATTTATTTATTCCAAAAACAAAATAAAATTGTCTACGGAGAATTAATAAAATACAATAAATAATTAATTTAAACGAAAAATTTAAAAATGAGGCAAAAATCAATTAACGTTGTACAAAAATTGTAAAAACTTACCGCATAATCAACATAAAAATTCAAAATTATGAGTAAAAAATAATAATATTTACGTCCTTGGTCGTGATGTTTAAGACTACCCCAGCCTCACACGCAACATAACATGTATTTTTTTGTTCAAAAATATTAGAGAATCTGTTTTAATGAAAAAACGAGGTGTGGCTGTGTTATGACCCGGTATTGTGTTATACGTGAATACGTGTATGTAGCAGGTAATATTTTCTATGCAAAATATAAAATACGCAATTTTTTGTATATTATAATCATTTTTGAATTCTACGAAGTCCTTTGAGTCATACTAAATGGAAATCTCGAAACGCAGCAAAATGACTTCAAAATGGTGGCGCTCCACCGCGCGCGACGCGTCACAGTCCTTACATAGCGTAACGAAGTCTTTGATCTTTTAGCTATCCAGTGGTGTTATTAAATTTTGGATTGAGATGAGAGATATGTAGCTGCAACATCAAACGGTATCCCCCGATTTTGTTATCAGTCGTTTTTTGTAAATTGCCTAATCGTGGTTTTGCCTTGTGGTATTCGCTTCAAAATTTTCATTAAATCAAGTTCTGAAAACCGCACGAGGCCACGCATGGAAAGACAGGCTGATGAACGCTAAATATTGTGGTTATGTTGCTTTTTAGACATAAATTCGCTCGCTCGGATTTCACGTGCTCGCACGCACAAATTTTTTACAAGACGCAGTTTTTTACAAGATTCATTTTGGTGAATGTGCGCAAGATCTTCATAATCTTATCCCTCCGATTTGCTTAAACTTTTCTTATTAGCACAAGTAAGGAGTGGAACTCACTTCCGGCGTATGTTTTTCCGAACCCAGTATAATCTCGGAGTCTTCAAGTCCAGAGTGAATAGGTTCTTTCTAGGCAAGCGTGCTCCATCTTCGATCTCACCATCACTTACCACCAAGTGAGGTAGTGGTCAAGCGCTTGGTTATCATCAATAATTAAAATATATATTATGTATAAAATATATATTATATATAAAATATATATTATATATGAAATGTTTATATATTATATATATCTACAAGTGATAGTCACACCCTTACCCCCGTAATTTATAGAAATGTTTTTGACGTGACAGCGTCTAATAAATTGATGAAAAAGGATGACTCATTGTCCCGTTTCGCTCATTGTACGCTTGCGCCGCATCTATCTCTCTTCCACTCGAATGGACTATGCGTCCGAGGAGAAAAAAGACAGCGGCAGCACACAACTTACATCTACACGTGAACTGTTTCGTCGACTGTTTATAAAGTGAAGTGAAAAGTTAATGTGGTTTTCATTGCTTATAACAACAACAATTTCGGCAAAAAAGGTTAATTATTCTTGCATATTTAAAATCTGATTACTAGTATAATTTCAAGTATTTATTCTTATATTATTAAAAAAAAAGTAGCATCTGTCGGCGAGTGCAGTAATAATAGGTTATGTTACAATTGACTAAAAAATTATGGTGATTCATATAATTGATGATAGATATTTGATTACAGTTTATTTCTATGAAAACTTGTTCATAATTATATTTAAACTTTATATAGCTAAACGCTAGTTTTGTTATGACGTTGTCACGTTAAACTATCGTCCGTAAACCAACTTTACAGACAACCAATTTTTTTTAATAAAAATAACCTACCCTTAAAAACAGTAAGATCGTTACGAACAAACTATATTTTCAAGTTGATCGTTGTTTAGAAAAGATGTTGTATTTTGCAAATAACCTACTTTTTGCAATAACGTCTTTTTATTCCTTTTTTACCGATTTAAATAATCATAATAAAATAATATAAACTACACACATTCTTTTAACATCATTTTATAACGTCTTTGTTTTAATTACCCAATTGCAGATACTTTTGTTAATGTTAATTGAAATTGTTGTTTTTTTTTCAGTTCTACAAATTAATGATTGGAAGCAGAGTACCTGCAGGATATCAGAAAAATATGACAAAAAAGTGAGTATCTATTCTGTATATTTGTCTGCCCTTGATAAATAACTACTCCTACTTACTAATAGTACATTATGATATAAGTGCGGTAAGTTGAAAATTACAGCCGAGGCGATATTGCTACAAGAAAGCAGAGGCTGTAATTATCAAAGCGCACGTATGTCATACGACGTTTTATAACATATTTGCGAGGAAATAAATAAAACGCGGTCTTTCTCGGAAAGAAAAAGCGCGCGGAATAATTTTCACTTGTTCACAAATTAGCGATGCGCGCGCATCAGCGCTTTTTTTTAAGGCAAAGGCACAAAAACAGCCAGTAATGCCAATAAAGTAAATTAATATTTTTTTGTTTTTGTTACAGATAAATGGTTGTAATTTAGTGTCAAAATTAATTAAATTAAATAATTAAATGTTTATTTTTTATATTTTATCTTCTAAAGTTAATTTTATTCATAAAATGTTGACCACTTTTATGACATAAAAACTTTGCTAAGATTTAAAAAAGTACCGTTCGTTTTAGACGGAGCATCTTGATAAACCGTACGTTTTACCTTATTAAAAAGAAACTCGTGCGTTTTACATTACAATAACGCACAAGTACGTAATGATATACCTTAAGGCGGGTACAGACTGCTGTAACGTAACATGCAATGTAACACGCAATGAAAGAATTTGCCGTCCATATTGTCGCAATGTATCATGCAATGTAACATAATTCCCTTAGTCTAGACGCCTTGCGCGCACGAACCGTGCACACTACGCGCACGAACAGAGCATTTCAACACGTGAGCGCCGCGATCCACCATTTGTCGGTTTTTTCGCCGAACTCAAAGGGGCGCGCAGTGTGCACGGAGCGTCAGTGAGGACGGGTTGTCTGTGTCTGTACTGTGGTACGCGCGCGAACCATGGAAGAAAACACAGCTTCGGCAGAGCCTACACATGAATTATGGAGTGAAGAGAAAGTATTGCAGTTAATTGAGGCGTATAGAACAAGAGACATTTTGTGGAATCCACAAAATGAATCTTTTTACAAAAAACATCTGAAACTGGACGCTTGGTTAGAAATTGCCAACTTGATGGAAACAACGCAAGAAAAATGTAACAACAAAATTATTAGTCTCCTATCATCCTACCGTCGTGAAAAACTGAGGGAAAAAAAATCGAAAGGAACAGGAAAAGGTAAGAAAACACTTAATTATTATTTATTCATAATATTATTCTAATCACACGTTATTTTTGTTCGTGTTCGATGTTCGAATAGTCACCTAGTGTCAAAATAGTGTGATATAGAAAACAATAATACTATCTACCTACGGCAGTAAAAAAATACTTATTTATTTTATTTATTACTAAAAATTACTGAGCTGTACCTCTTTATTTTTAGTTATTGTGTTTTTACAGGAAGATAATGATTGTGTTTTTTATGTTTAAAATCAATTTTATCTTTTTTATTTACAGGTGCTTCGGAGAGATACACAAGCAGATGGTTTGCTTATGAAGCGTTAAAGTTCTTAGACGACCGTAACAAACCGAGAAAGAGAATGAACTCGGTAAGTAAAGACTGGTTTGATTTTTTTTTCTTATTAATATCTGTCTTGCCAAGAAATCTTCCCTTCTTTTATAAAATAATCAGAGAGTTCATCTCTCAATGCATTTAAATGTGCAGGTGATCGTCGAGGAATATTTCTTAAAGGTAGTAGTGATCTCAGGTCTTCATTACTTTGCCTCCATGTTTCTTCATTCATACCTTCTTCAGTTTCAATTAATTCTTGATTAAAGTATGTAGTTCTAGAGTGACGTCTCAAATAATTATGTAAAAGAACAATTGTCATAACTACTAGCTCAGCTTTATCAGGCTGTAAAAGCATTGGTTTCCTTAGAACTCTAAAGACAGACGATATGATACCAAATGCATTTTCAACTGTTCTTCTAGCTCTGCTTAGTCTGTGATTAAATACTCTCTTTGAAGTTCCTTTTGGATGTGTCCCAGCATATGGTTTCATCAGATTTTCACTTAAAGCAAAGGCACTATCCCCCACAAAGAAGTAGGGTATTGGGATATGTCTTTCTGGGAGTGGATGAGGTGATGGAAAGTTTATTAAACGATTTTCTATCAAATCATAAAGTTTTGTATCCCTAAAGACACCCCCGTCTGAGATCCTCCCTTGGCATCCCACATCTACAAATAAAAAATTGTAATCGGCGTCAACCAAAGCAAAAAGCACGATGCTAAAAAAGTTTTTATAGTTGTAGAATTCGGTTCCACTTTTGATAGGTGCTTCAAGCACAACGTGTTTTCCGTCCAATGCCCCTAAACAGTGTGGGAAATTCCATTTCTCTTCAAATTGGTTGCTTATATTTAACCAAGATTCTTCTGTCGTTGGAATCTAAAACAAAAACGATTATTAATAGATAGATACGAGGATGTGATTATACTTAGTAGCCCTTAAAGTTACATCCTCCTGTCTAGTAGTTTATATCAAAAGTTAGTCCTTACAGTCTACAGTTATAAATTATTTTTATGTTTTTCAGGTGGCGGTTCAACAACCAATTGCCCAAGAAAATCCACTGAACGAATTTATTGCTCCACCTCAACGGAATGATTATATACCTACGCGAGCTAAGCAAGCCAAAAAGGATGACAACAGTGTACTTTCAGAAGTTGTGGGCATATTACAAACTACTGCTAATAAGTTAGGAAGTTCAAGCGCTGTAGATTTAACTACTACTTTCGCGTCATATGTAGCAGCTAAAATGAAAACTTATTCTACTCAAACTAGAAATTCTGTGGAACACGCAATTTTTGACATCCTAATGAAAGCTGACAAAGGCTTCTACGAAGGCTCATATCGTCAGCAGGATAACTATCCGACTTCATACCAAGAATCCTACTGTGCACCACCGAAGACAAGACAAGATTATGTCGATTTGACCGGCTATGGGAATCGTCCTGGAACTTCCGCATTTCGTCAGTCGACTTCCGCACTGCCTCCAGACACAAATCAACAAGCACACTATGGCTATACCACTGCAAGGAATGAAGAATACGATACTGATCAACAGCCATCGTCTGTTACTTCACTTGAATCTCAGCAATCCTTAGACGATTATAATGATTTGGGCCTGATGAAGGGTTTGTGATTTTACCACTTAAAATTTTGTTTAAAACTTGATTATAAATAAAACTTACCTTGATATATTCTTTTAATTCCTCAATTATAGCGGAGCAAACTTCTGGAATAATACCACTTATGGCTTGTTTCGATACCCTGAAGGTATATTGTAAACTTGTGTAAGAGTCACCACTAGCTAAAAAACGAAGTGTTATTGCCAGTCGGTCTTGGATTGAAATTGAAGCCCTTAAATGTGTGCAATTCCGATAAATTCTTGGTCCGACCAATCTGAGCAGATTTTCGAATGTCGTTGGAGTCATCCTTGTGAAATTTTGAAATTGTCCGGTTAATCTCATGTCGGCCATTAATTGTGCACCAGCTCTCTGACTGTACAACTCTGTACGCCACCATCGTCGAGGTCTTCGGCGTTTTTTTATCACATGGTTGGTGATAATTAATGAAGCACCGACAATCATCGTAGCTAGTAATAATTGGTCGTCACGATCCATTCTCTTTGCGTGTTCTCGGCAGACTGAGCTATATTCGCCGCGCGCATGCCGGAAAAGATGCGAGTCCGTACATGCTCGGTTTGTGCGCGCGCTGCGTCCACATTTATGAAATGCTCCTTTCATATTACATTGCATGTTACGTTACAGCAGTCTGTACCCGCCTTTACGATATTGAAATTGGTGAAATAAGAGACCCTTTACGAGCAAATGTGTTATAAAACAATTTACAATGTTAGCGAATATTGGGAAAATGACTACAGTAATTAACTTAAATTTCAACCAGGAGGCTGATGTTAGCTTAATATATGTTATAATTTTATTTTATTATATTTTGGAATTCATTATTATATAATTATGATTTTAATTAATATTTATTTTTTACAATTGAAGCCCCATTACAGCAAATATTACTTTTATTATTAATTTATTGACTAACTTTTGAAGTGTTAATGACTGTTATTGTATAAAATAAATAATAAATAAATATAAATATAGCTGGACATTTCACACAGCGCTATCTAGCCCCAAACTAAGCAGAGCTTGTACTATGGGAACCAGATAACTAATAGAATACGTATATACTTTTTTTTGTAAATACATACTTATAATATATAGAAAAACACCCAGACACGGAACAAATATCTGTAGATCATGCAAACATTTGTTCCGCGGCGGGAATCGAACCCGCTACCTCCTGCGTCTCAGCCGGCTATACGCCCACTGCGCCACGGAGGCAGTCGTATTATGTTTAATGTAAGTTTTAATTCCTAAAATAAATTCTAACAATGGTGTAATTTGAATCTGATGAGAGACTGATGTTACACTAACTTTGTTAAATTAATTAATGTTATTGTGTTCATCTTTTTCAATCAATTATATTCTATTCTATAAAATCTTTCTAGGATTTTCAGCCTATTTTATTATATACTAGCTGACCCGAGCTACTGATAGGAGATAAAAAGTAGCTCATATGTTATTCTAAGTCTTGAACTGATTTTTTGCAATGTTTGAGCTCAATCCGTTCAGTAGCTTTAGCGTAAAGTGGTAACGAAGATCCAAAACTTTTTTCTATAGAAATTTTGACACCCCATTTTTATCTTATAGAAACTGGTTTATGAGATAAAAAGTAGCCTATATGTTATTCTAGTTCTAGAACTAAACTTCTACAAAGTTTGTGCCCAATCCATTAAGTAGTTTTCGTGTGAAGAATAACAAAGACCAAAATCATTTACGAATAGAAACTTTGATACCCCATTTTTATCCCATGGGACCAGATTTATGGGATAAAAAGTAATGTATGTGTTAATCCAGGTTATAATCTGTGTACATACTAAATTTCATCGAAATCGGTTCAGCCGTTACGACGTAATTGAGTAACACACAAACAAAACAAATAAATAAACAGACATCCAAATTTTCACATTTATAATATTAGTGTTATTTTCTCTGTTACTGTATTTTTATTTATATAGAGTATATATACCTAACTACAAATTATCGGATGCTATTTATTAAGTCGTTCGTCAGTCAATAAAATAAAATTGACTCTTTCGTGATAAGTTTATTTTATATCTTTTTAAACATTTCTTTCAGGCCACATGACCGTATCCTAGCATCAGCGCTCAAACTCGGTAACAAAATAAAGAGCGCGCTTAAAACTCAGAACATAGACGGACAAGTACTGGAGTCCCTCACCAACGACGACTCGGAGGAGTTGGAAAACGTCGACTTATTGAAGTATTTGGACACTATAGCGGCCGAGGACACGCATAGAGGACAAGATCTCAGCACTCATAAGGTGGTGCTGACTAATGTTGAGACTAGATTGGTGAGTGTCTAGGCGGAAATATTATATCATTTCAGTTACCAAAAGGTTGTTTAACATTGTTAATAATTGTTATGTAATGTAATGTTCTGTAAAAATGAGTCTAAAACGACCAGCCGATAATATAAAATCGATACACAGTTCCCATCCATTTAAAATAACACTACAATAATAAAAAAAAAATTATATAAAAACTATAAAATTCCTCTGATTGAACTGTCTTGTGTTTTAGCAAGTAGCACCTAGACGTGGCACCGTCCGAGTGTTCACACTGGCGGTGCACCGAGTGGAGCAGGGCGCGGCCGCTAGCTTCTGGACCGTCGAGCGAAGCGAGCATGACTTCCATCTGCTGAGAAGCAAGCTGCACGAGTTTCATGGAGATCATTTGTTGCTAGATCTGCCTCTTCCTTCTAGAAGGTACAGTTTATGATACTTAAACATTTTCTTACTTATTTTTTCAAAGTTTATAAAATAAGTTAAATTGATTATAACATGCTTTGTGTTCATTTTTCGATCATCACTGATGATTTTTTAATTTTGAACTTGAAAGGTGTATCCACATCCACCGTGATCGATCACAAATCGGCTAAAAAATGCTAATTCTGTCTAAAAATCCACAAGGTAGTGAATTTAAGGTTCAATATGACCGATTTGTTTATTAGCTGAAGTATAGGGGTTTATTTATTATGTTTACAAAATGGCATTGGATACAAATAGTCAAAGGCAAAGCCACTGCGGAAATCGTTATATTTTAAGTCGCGAATCTAAAAGAGGGGTGTTTTCCTTTTTGTTTTTTTTTACATTGGATAGATCTTCGTTTGACGACAATCTCACCTGATGGTAAGTGATGATGTGGTCTAAAATAAAGCACGAAGATCTAGAAGAAACCTATTCACTCTTACTTTAAAGAGGCCCGGATTGTATTCTTTAGGAAAAACAGACGACGGCAGTGTTCCATACCTTAGCTGTACGCATCAAGAACGTAGAACCAAAACGGTGGGTGCGAATGGGTGGTATATCAACTAGGTGCGGATGGTACTGAACCGTGCGCCTGCTTGTCCTTTGATATAATTGAGATTGCGGGATTAGATCGTATAGTTCCTGGGCACATTCCCCAAAATGTATCCTGTAAAAGATTGGTGTAGGGACCTCAGCTGCAAAATGAACTTCCTATTACTTTTTACGAGTTTTAAGGCAAGTCATTAACTTACCGTTTTTCTCACAGAGACAACAGCCCCCTAGAAACTCTCCGCTACAAGTACGAAGACTTCCTCCAAAGGCTGCTCCAGAAGCGCCTTCTGCAAACCAGCGAGATGCTCCGAATATTCGTGAGTGACGACGGAGACTTCTCCCTGATCATACAGGCGAGCACCCTCAACGCGAACAGCACAGACCTCGTCAACATCTACCAGAACGTGACGCATAAGCTGAGGAAGGAAAAGGGACAGCATCTGGAGAACTTCATGACTAATCTGCTGGTTTCTAGCGATATTGAGCGGTATCAGGCCTTGTGAGTATTCTTTTATGAATTAATTAATGAAAACACTTTATAGTACACCATCTATATATATAGGGTGTTTTTTTTTGAGAAAGGCGGTGATGGCCAAGCCCGAAACCACGAGAGTTAGAAAAAAAGTCGTGAAAGGAGTCATGCCCTCGATTTATAAGAAAACAATAAGTGCATATTTAGTATTTTTTTAAATCTTTTACATTTGACGGAAATCGACTCGAATGATAAAAAAAAGACAACTTGTAAAATTTTAACCCATGGATTCTGTTGCTGATAAGGGTCAATCATTGCAAAGAATATTACTAAAACTGAAAGGAAATAGCAAAATTTTATTATTTTTACACGGAAGAAAACTCAACACACGGTTAAAATTAAAAAAGAGTCCGAATTAAATTTGGCAAGGAAATAAATTATATCCTGAAGAAGGACATATGTGTCTCAAAAAACAATGTTGAAGGGGTGAAATAGGGGTTGAAAGTTTGTATGGGCAATCAATATTTCCTCAAGTTAGGGATCTGAAAATTCATATATAGGCTTTTGGTAAGAAATAAAGAAGTACGATTTCACTTGGTTGCAAAATCATTCCTAAAGGGGGGGGGGTAAAATTATGAGGCATTCTTTAGATGCTTTGTACAGTTGGTATATATGTAGATAATGCTTTTATTGACAAACCACGCGTGCGAAACCGTGGGCAGATCAGCAAGTTTATTATAAACTTGTGTGTTCAGAAAACACGGCACCGTAGTGGAAGAAGCTGTGGAGGTATCGGAAGAGGTCCCTGAGGAGCGGACCCGTAAGCATCACAAGCGCGACATCAAGGGCGGCACCTTCGGGAACAACCTCGATATCGACGACAATACTGTTGTGCTGATGGACAGCCAGTACCAGAGCAGCGTGCTCGGCTTCACGCAGTGTCTTATGTATTTATGTGAGTATTTTTTTTGTCAACCTTTATTGTTCCACTGCTGGGCAAGGGTCTCCCCCAAGTCTTTCCATATATCTCTGTCCTGTGCGACACTCCACTACTCCAGCTTGAAGGCAACAAGATCGTCTCGCCAACGCTTTCTTGGGCGACCGCGTCTTCCATCAGGCCTCCAAGTGTATGTGAGTATATTATTAATAAATAATGTTAAACATTTCAAACTAAGCAAACCTTTTACGATGCGAAGCAGATAACTGTCAGAATACATCATATATTAGGTTAGGGAAAAAGTTTCTTCGCATTTTTTAAGAAAATTCAAAACAATTTTTAATATAGTTTATTTACATTTAACTAAAGTATGTAGGTACCATTTTGTTCGATAACTTTTTGCCATCTTGTAGGTAGGGACATGATCCCATTGCTATAGAAATTTTGGGGCTTCTGATCAAAATACCGCGACAAATGGTTTTGGCAGTCCTCTCGTAATGTTAACCTGACACTGCCTAAAGAATTCTGAAGAGACCGAACCAGGTGGAAATCTGAAGGTGCAAGGTCAGGACTATACGGCGGATGCATTAACACCTCCCAGCCAAACTCTCTTAATTTTTGCTGAGTGGCATAAGATGTGTGAGGTCTAGCGTTATCATGATGAAAAACCACACCCCTTCTGTTGATTAACTCTGGCCGCTTTCTCTCAACTTCTTGCTTTAATCTCATCAGTTGTTCGCAGTAGAGTTCAGAATCGATGGTCCTGCCTGGTGGTAACAGCTCATAATGAATAATGCCCTTCCAATCCCACCACACACACAGCATCACCTTGTTGCGAGTTAACCCGGGTTTCGCCACAGTCTGTGAAGCCTGACCGGCCTTTGACCACGACCTTTTTCGCTCGTTCTTGTCGTACGTGATCCACTTTTCATCACCAGTTATCAGCTTCTTCAAAAATGGTTCGGTTTCATTATGTCGTAATAAAGAATCACAAATGAGTACACGGTTCATTAGGTTTCTTTCAGTGAGCTCGTGGGGTACCCAAATATCGAGCTTTTTTGTGTACCCAGTTTTTTCAAATGGGCCAAAACTGTTTTGTGGTCAATTCCCAGTTCTTCAGCTACGTCGTAACTACTGATATGCCGATCTTGCTCCACTTTTTCAAAAATGGCATCAATTTTATCCGTAATAGGGTGACCAGCGCCACGTGCATCGATGACATCAAAATTTCCGGATTGAAAACGCTTAAACTAAATTTGTGCTACTCTCACAGACACTGCACTAGGTCCATAAACATCGCAAATTTAATTCGCGGCTTGCGTTGCATTTTTACCTTTTTTGTAGTAAAATTTTAAAATGTATCGAATTTCTTCATTAGATTCACTCATCTTTACAGTACGAAAAAAAAATAAAAATCACACATTTTCCTAATTTGAATTTGGAATTATCTTCTTTAAAATTTAAACTTTGAATGTTACCAAAACCAGCCAGATACAAATAGTACAGCCAAAGAGATTTTATTAAAAGTTCATACATACTATAATGCAAAAAAAATATTTCCCCAACCTATTATATATTTTTTTTAATTCCTCATTTTAGTGTTTTATTAACCGGGACAGTATGAGAAAATCCGAAACTATAAAAAACAAAGAAACAGTCTCAGAAGTATTTAAGTTTAATTTTTGTAAAGCGTGAATTTTTCATGAAAATACATAAAGTTTTTATCAGAAGAACTTGCTGTCCAGATTTTGTTGCTCCGATACAATGAAATAATACTTACATGAGACTGAGCAGATTCATATTATTAAAAAAAATAAACTTTGTTGATTTTAATTTCAAACACCTTTAAGCGCAACACACGCGACGCAGATGCTATAATATTTAATGTTAAGATAAAATATCCCTAGCCATACATACATTACAGAGGGCGATCACACACGGCGAAGATAATATATATATCTTATTTTTATCTTCCAATATCTGAAGATACTGAGTGGTATGGATAAATATATCGTAAGATACGAAAGATTCCTAAACAGGCTTGACAGCCCAGATAATAAAAAGGATTTCATGTATTCGTGACGACCTCCGTGGCGCAGTGGGCGTATAGCCGGCTGAGACGCAGGAGGTAGCGGGTTCGATTCCCGCTGCGGAACAAATGTTTGCATGATTTACAGATATTTGTTACGTGTCTGGGTGTTTTTATATATATGATAAGTACTAGGGGTGATCCAAAAGTAGTGAGAATCAGTTATTTCTAGTGCACACAAAAATACAAAAAAATATCAGTCACTTGCTCAGTTACCCACTTGTTTAGGAAAAAAAATCATATAAACAGGCCACGATTCCCGGGAGCTACATTCATTTGAATACGGACTGTCAAGGAGTGAACATAAAAATGGAAAAACACGAAATCAGAGCTGTCATTAAATACCTCTGCTTGAAAAAAATGTGTACCAAAGACATACACAGCGACTTGGTGGAAACATTAAGGGACTCTTCTCCTCCATATTCCACAGTTGCACGCTGGGCTAAGGAGTTTAAGCTGGGAAGAACATCGACAGAAGACGAACACCGCGAAGGACGCCCATCGACGTCCCTCACTGAAGAAAATGTGAAAAAAGTTGAAGAAGTTGTATTGGAAGATCGAAGAGTGACTATCAGGCATGTAGCTGAGGTCACAGGGATCTCATATGGCAGCATTCAAAGAATCCTTGCGAACGAATTGCATATGAGAAAGGTCTCCGCGCGTTGGGTACCGAAAATGTTAAACGACGAGCAAAAGAAGAAACGAGTCGACATGTCAAGAGCAAATCTCGAAAAGTTTCAGGCAGACAAAGATAATTTTTTGTCACGTTTTGTGACCATGGACGAGACCTGGATCCACCATTTTGATCCTGAAACAAAACAACAATCGATGACATGGAAACGATCCGATGAACCGACGCCGAAGAAATTCAAAGTGTCAAGCTCAGCAGGGAAGGTTATGGCGTCTGTTTTTTGGGACGCTAAAGGAATAATCATGGTGGACTACTTGGAAAAGGGGGCCACTATTACAGGCTCCTACTATGCAGAACAAATAAGAAGATTGCGGGAGGCTATTAAGGAGAAAAGGCGAGGCAAACTGCGGGCTGGAGTGCTGTTCCATCAAGACACAACCGCTTCACAAAGCTGCAATTGCCATGGCTGCCATTCAGGAAGCGGGCTTCGAGCTGATGGAACACCCCCCCTATTCACCAGATCTAGCCCCCAGTGACTTCTCTCTCTTTCCACGACTCAAGGAACACCTCCGAGACAAGAAATTTGACGATGATAGCGACGTGATGGCCGCGGTTGAGGACTTTTTTGAGAGTCAAGATAAAGATTTTTTTTCTAAGGGAATTTTAGGTTTAGAAAAGAGATGGACTAAATGTATAGACTTGCTAGGAGACTATGTTGAGAAATAAATTTATTTTTTTATTTTATTCATTGTGTTTATTATTGATTATCATTACTTTTGGATCACCCCTCGTATGCATATACAAAAAAAAAGTATATAAGTATTCTATCAGTTATCTGGTTCCCATAGTACAAGCTCTGCTTAGTTTGGGGCTAGAATATTTATTTATTTATATTAACATATCTTACTCGTGTATGTTTTTTTTATATTATATATTTAGACACACAACCTGACGGGCCTCCTGATGTTAAGTGGTCACCGTCAACTATAAACTTTTGCAGGACTTGAGGTACTGCAGTTGCGTTGCCTAAAACTTAATACCTTATTTACAACTCTGTTATATCATCTTCATCGTGTATGACGTGGTTTAGGAATATCCACTTATAACGCAGATTAATTTCCATTAAGAACATTTGATTAACGCAATTGTCTTATTTTCAGTGAGCAACATTATAAAAGCGCGGAGCTTCATCGTGCACATACTAGGCACCATCCTCGGCTTCACTCGCGATCTGGTCGACGACTCGTTTAACAAGTTCCTCAATAATATATTGTACGATGTCGTATCCGAGCAGAGATTGGCCCATCTCATTAGATTAGGACATGGTAAATATATTTATTGTAACTAGTGCCAGTGCACAGGGGTCGAAATTAGACCGTAATTTAGCTTAATTTTAGCATTCGCCCCTCTTTTCTCCATATAAACTTTAACTATGCCAAATCTCACACTCCTCCGTGCGCGCAATAAGCTTTAAAAGGGGTACAAAGTTTTGTCTTCACGTATTTATGTATAGACTAGCTGACCCGCCGAACTTCGTACCGCCTCAACATCTATGACGCGGGCTGCCAATGTCGCCCCGGTATAATTATCAATTGGCCATCATTAGCTGCATCTATGCATGAGAAAATGTATTTTCTTCATAATTTCTTTTTGCGCGATTTTTTCCGATATTTTAATAGATATTCTGCTATTCGGGGCGGAGACAAATCAAAGATCATCAAAATCGGTCCAGTCCTTCTTGAGTTAATGGTGTAACTAACCCGACTTTGTTTTATATAGGTATATAGATTTTAAAGTGTTACCTGACACACCACAGGATAATTGCAAGATTTTAATTTATTAATCATCGCGTTAATAAAAACCTAAGACAAAATGACAAACCCTTATCGTGTCGTCTTTCCATCGGGGGGGGGGGGGGGGGGGGGCGTCCTACACTGCGCTTTCCAGTGCGTGGTCTCTCTCGAGAATCTTTCTGACGACTTTGGTTTTTCTACGACGATGAAGAAGAGAAATACTAAGTATAGCCCTCTCCATACTACGCCCTAACTCCTTATCGTATATATTTATACTAGTGCTTCCCCCGAACTGAGATCTCACTGGTCACTGTGACTGTACTCTGTGAATTTAGTCAAAGTTCTGTTTTTATTATAGCTAATAACCCAAAAACTACAAGACTTAAACAAAAAATAAAAACGGTGTCGAAATGTACCGGTCGAAGACCTTTAATTAGACGACCACTGGATCTAAAAGTCTCATTTTAATTTATTTTTTACCCCTCTTGAACCCCAATATCTCAACAACCCCTCAAAATTTGTAACTCATTTAGTCACACCAGGATTGTGCTATCACTACTTACCAGATTGGGGTTCTTCTAGTCTATAAAGCGAAATAAACTATCATAACTTCATCACACTGATATTGTTACGAGCTGAGGGTTCGGGATAAAATAATGGGAATCGATCTAACCAAAATAACACTTTTATTCAGCCCTAAACGATGAATACACGAACTTGGTCACACGTAATCACAACACACTAATTCACACCACTGTTGCACCACTTAAGGTCACCGAAATGTTCGCACGTATAGCAAAATCCAGACTGACTGTCCGAGCAACTACTGTTCACGCGAGACCGTTCTCCACGTCAGTTCTCCAGGGCCTCGCTGAGACTGACAGACTGTCCGTCCGGCCATCTCTCCGGCCTATTTATATCGCGCACATTTCGATTGTTCGAGAACGATCTCGATCGTTCCAGGAAAGGGGTCGGTGTTTCGACAGAACGACCAATCTCCATTGTGCGCAACCGCAGACAATAACAATAATAACACAGCAAGACAAAAGCGTTCGAGAAATTTCGATTATTACTCATTGTTTAACAGCCTCGGCGTAACAATATTATAAATGCGAAAGTTTGGATGTTTGTTTGTTACTCAAACACGTCGTAACGGCTGAACCGATTTTGATGAAATTTTGTAAGTATGTAGATTATAACCTGGATTAACACATATGTTACCTTTTGTTGACAAACAACGCGTGTGAAGCCGCTGGCGGAAGCTAGTAGAAAAATATATATCTCTTTCCAGCCGTCCTCTTTGTCAAAAAAGCTACAAGCCGGGCCGAGCCGGCGCAGCAGCGAGAGATAGCTAGAAGGCAGCTGCTAGCCTGCATTCCTAGAAGCGCCGCGGCGTTGTTAGGGCCCGGCCTGCGCACCGCTGTCATGAACGCTTTTACAATCATACAGCAACCGCAGCTTAATAAACAGGTATGCTTTATATACTACCCTGGAGATAGAGCAACTATATGGCTCACCTGATGTTACGGTATGTTTTTATTAGAATAGAATAGAATCATTTATTTCAGACCTTGTGAATTAAAAAACATGAAAATTGCAGTGGTTACCAAACTTGCTGGGCTCCGACCCACCTAACGAAAACTGCCAAATTCGGGGCCCACCCCGTGGCAGTCTTAAAAAGAGGCATAAAATATTGGTAGCGCTGAGATTTCCTAGTCTCTGTGATCAGAGGGAAGAAAATATTCGCCGACGCGAAGCCTCACATGGACCGACTGAGAGTTTGTTTCAAAGTACCTATTTTTTTTTCATTTGACATTAATTTGTTATCATCACAGACAACATATACTCGTATATTTGCAATGCTGCAATACAGCATTGCTATATCGGTTTGAAATTCGAACTTTGAATCGTACCTATTATATTACAAGCAAATTAGACTTTACACCTGTATGCCCCAATTTTATGGACGCAGGGTAGTTCATCGTAGGGTACGTTTCTAAGGTACGTGACCTGTGAGGCAATGCTTGGTAATGGTTACCACTTAACATCAGGTTGGCCAGTTGATGTTTTGTTGTTTGGCCAGTTGAAGAGACTGAACTTGATCATTAGAGAAAATGGCTACATACAGATTCTGGTAGCCCTTTGTGCCTCAATCATTTCCACTCTGTATTTTCTATCTAGAATATTTAATGCAAAGTATGTTGTTTATAAGTTTGTATGTTTGTTGGGGGTAATCTCAAAACACGGATTCAATTTTATCCCACTAATATTATAAACGTGAAAGTTGTATGGATGTATGGATTTTAATGAAATTTGGTATGTACGTAGATTATAACTTATAGGCTACATTTTATTGACAAAACACGCGTGCGAAGCCGCGGGCGGAAGCTAGTTTATCCGTGCGAAGCTGGGGCGGGTCAGGTAGTCATTAATATGTTTATATTTTTTCAGCTGGTATACAACCTACTAGACTTATGCGTGATGGAACTTTTCCCAGAACTAAACGATGAAAATGCAAACCCTTCAAGATAACCAAAGAGAAATAAAGTTTGAGATACACTGGGACTAACCGAAACCTCCGCCCATTTTATCTCGACTTTAGAATTGTTTCTGTTTGATACAAGGAGGCGCTATCAATGAGGGGTTTTCACGACCATGTTTTTATAACTGCTAACAGATGGCGTTACTCTGTCATGCTCTGATTAACAATGGAAAGTGAATTGTCAACGTCAATTGCCGTGTCAACATTATTTTTCAAGGAACATGAAATAAAAAAAACATTTGTGTTTGTTTATGTTGACGAAGTGAGATTGTTTTAGACAAATTATTTTATGTCTTTGAGATTTTGGTACAAAACCATATTTTTTGGCGGCGCATCTCCAGACAGCACCATCTATTACGTTAGTTGGAACTAGTTTTTTTTCTTTTTAAATCGAAAATGAAAAGCTCTCATTACAGGCCAACTTCTCTTCGGGCGTGAAATTAGATGATTCATTTTAAGGTTCAAAGCGCTGTTAAAATCTTAAGCGCGTGTTGTTTAAATCTTAAGAATCCGTAAGTATCAGATAACTTTTAAAATAAAAATACTATTAGGGTAAGACCACTTAGAGCGACTTACGCAACGATGCCCAAACGTATTTAGTGGCTAAATATGATTAAAGTAGTTTTCAAATCATACAAATACGTCAAATTTAAACATGTTTAGTCGCTCATTAATATAAATACGGGATTTATCACGTACCGTTTTATATGCGTATCGAAACGCATAATGATTGAAATTAATCACGAAAATTTTCTAAATAAAAATGCTTAATCGCTAAATACGTTTAGGAATCGTTGTGTAAGCCAGGCTTATAGTGTATAACTTTTGTAATTATGATTAATTTTATTCGACACTTGCGAGAAAAATCTTAAGATTTTAAAATCATCGCAAATATTACGAGCCGGACGGGATTCGAACCCGCAACCTGACTTGATACTATTAGGGCCGGTTTCCACTAAAGCAGAGAGAGCAGATTAGATAAATAATCTAATAGTAACGCGTACATGATGTAATTATGATTTTAAAGTGATATATTGATAAGTGGACACTTATGGTGGAAACATCATTGGTTTTAGTATTAACTTTATATCTACCTATATGTATTCTCTATTGTACTGTTTGTTTCCCAAAAAAATAGTATTGGCTTAATTAATAACATCTCCCCTTTCCGCCTTGGTGGAGCGCAGTCCTTAAAACCGTAAAATGAATCATCTTAGTAATTTCGCACTTGAAAAGTAATGTTAAGGCAAAATTAGTATAAAAAGGTTAAGGGTTCAAATCCCGTTCAACTCTGAATTTTTGCGATGGTTTTAAAATTGTATTATGGCGTCGTACTTTCCTATGTTTTAAATAGTCATTTTTTTACTCAAAACGGTATTTTTATGCGTTGTAATTTTTGTGTATTAATTCCCTTTTCCAATTTATTGTTAATAAAATTTCAAAATCTCCCTTTTGAGTAAAATGTATGTCTAAATTGTAATTATACTATTATTATTTTTTTATCGAAAATAAAAAGTCCTTATTGTACCTATTAAGTATATTCTACATAATTACTGATTTAAACGGGTATTTATTGAGTATGTACTTTGCAACACTGTCGAAACGTCGAGATAACAAATAAAAAAGGTACATACGCGATAAATACCTGTTTAAATCAGTAATTATGTACAGTGATCGCGAAAGTTTGAAAAATACTATGTATATTGTACTTTGTACTTATTGTAATCAACGTTATCACTATTTGAATGGGTGACTGTTAGTGCTTTCGTGATTAGAAAGGCACGTTAAGATGTGGGTATAAAAGTCGTCAAGCCGTGTCGGCTTTCGGGCGGCCTTAAACGGCACCAGAGTTGGCCACGAACTTATTTTTTTTACTAATTGTGTAAAAGTACTAATGCCATAATAATTAATAAGTTTTTAAATACTTTCTTAAACTACGTGTTTTGTTATGCACGATATTAAATGAAAACACGGGTAGGGCTAATAACTAGTAAAATAAGTTTTTTTTTTTAATTCAATACCATTGAAAATTTTATATTTTCAAACAACCTTAATATCAAGTCCTATAATATCAATGAAACAGCCTGTATAAAATATGTGAACAAATCATATTCATTCATCATGTAAGTAGATACCTGTAAAACTGACTAGGCGGGATCGTCGCAAAGGCGCCGCTGATTTACGTTAAAAATTGGTTATTGGAAATGTATCGATTACTGGATAAATATTCAAGCTATTCCGGTATTAAACCCACCTCTTAAATCAGGTAATATGATTCCGGATGTGTGTTTTAAATTATTGTCGTAAATAACAAAACAGGTTGTATATATGTACGTATGGCAGCAAGAATTATAATTTATTCAGTATTATAATAACTATCTTTAAATCTTAAAGCGTACGTTTAATAACCAAATAGTGTATTGAAAACCACTTATTTGGAAATCAATAAAACACTACATGTACACTATTATTATAAAGAGGAAAGGTTTGTATTTTTGTATATTTGTAACGAATAAATTCAAAAACTACAGGTCTGATATAAAAAATTCTTTCACCATTAGATGCTGCATTATCCCTGAGTAACATATATTAATAAGGCTATATTTATTATTAGATAAATTAGTGATCCCTACTAAAACCTCAATAATGTAACTCAAGGCGTAAAATATTAGCCACAAAATGTCTTTCATCGCACGTCGGAACAGCTGAACCGATTTCGATGAAATTTGGTATGTACACAGGCTACTTTTTATTGGTAAACCACGCGTGCGAAGCCGCGGGTAGAAGCTTGTAATATTATAAATTCGAAAGTAACTCTGTCTCTCTGTCTGTTTGTTATGTTTTCACGACTGGCTGGACCGATTTCGATGAAATTTGGTATATAGATAGGTGGGATATGTGACCGAGATTGAGATATTGGCTACTTTTTACCCAACTGCGCAGAAGGAGGGTAATGTTTTTATTGAAAAACTACGCGTGCGGAGCTGCGGATTGGTCAGCTAGTTATTAATATATAAGTATTTACGAACGCAATGTATATAAATATAGAATAAAAACTCTTCTAAGACGAATTAAACCGCCCAAAAGGGCCTAACATTATTATTTTGAACCTAAACAATGCAATCAGTAGAAAGTTAGTATTAGAGGTTTGCTCAGTTATTTGTTTTTTTTATTTAAACAAATGTTTTTCTACTAGTAACACAAATCGCACAATAGATTGATATTTTCTGATGCATGTTATTTCATTTAGTTAATTAAATAGTTTTGTTTAGTTATAAATAAATGATAATCAAAATTACATTTAAGGAACCCATTGTGTTTAACTATTTTTGCCTCTAATCGGCAATGCCTTAGCCATCGGGCATGGATTTTTATTTATTGACAGGCAAGTGCTTGACCAATACCTCACCTGATGGTAAGTGATGGTGTGGTCGAAGATGGAGCATGCTTGTCTAGAAATAACTTTCAAAGTGATCTTTGTGATTTTAATGAATTGACGCTGGCGGGTAAATCTTACACATCTATGTGACGACCTCTGTAGCGCAGTGGGCAAATAATCTGCTGGCGCAGGAGGTTGCGGGTTCGATTCCTGCTGCGGGACAAATGTTTGCATGGTCTACAAATATTTGTTCCGGGTTTGGGTATTATTCTATATAATTTTAAGTATGTATTAAAAAAAGTATGTAATATCAGTTATCTGGTTCTCATAGTACAAGCTTTGCTTAGTTTGGGGCTAGATAGCGCTATGTAAAATGTCCAGCATTATTTATTTATTATTATGTTGACTTGAGGCCGATATACACCATTTAATGTACTGAACAGACGAATGTAACTTACCCGTCATGTGTGTATTGCCATTTATGTATTGCGTCGAACACCAAGGCGATATACCTACAGACGCCAGAAACAGCCACGCGGTAGAAGATTTACCCAGGCGTTCAAATTATTTGGAGTTATGAGATTGGCTGTGTAGATTCAAACATTTACTAGGTTTACATGCTATCTTTTGCAAAAAATGTATTATACAGGGTGTCCAGCAATGTTATAACATATACGTTATTCCTTTAATTATATGAAAATATATTGTTGTCATGTTAATCTCAGAATCGTGAAAATCCGAATAGGAATTATTTTTTCTTTAGAATTATGTCTGCCCTAGAGTCCGTTTCGCAACAGAAGCCCCACGGCCGTTAGCGAAACTAATGGTTTTAGATGAAAACAAGTCCATAAAGCGTAGACATTAGCACTCAACCCAAAGGACTCGTTTCGTGACATTAAAGGCCGATACACAACGGATGCGCAAGCGTAGATACGGTAAACCGGTTGCGTAACTAAGTGCACGTCTCGCAACCGGTTAACCGTATCTCATACAGTCTCATACGCAGTGGATCGTGTTGTGCACGTGTTATTTCGTTTTTCCTAAAGATTACAATCTGAGTCTCTTTAATTTAAGAGTGAATAGGTGTCTTATTAATCTTCGTGCTTCATCTTAGACTACATCAGAGATCTATTCATATAAAAAAAACCGTGTATGTGCACGTCTACGCAGCCAGTGTGTATCGCCCTTGAATCTCTAGGACACCCTGTATACATATCACTAATATTTTGTAAGACAACTATTTATTTGACTAGTAAAATTATCAGTAACTTAAACGTATAAATAATTGTAATAATAGTGCCTGAAAACAGTGTTTGCCTAACTATTTATACATTAGTTTAA
The DNA here is from genome assembly GCA_963924445.1 of Philereme transversata. Classification (NCBI taxonomy): domain Eukaryota; kingdom Metazoa; phylum Arthropoda; class Insecta; order Lepidoptera; family Geometridae; genus Philereme; species Philereme transversata. The sequence goes on along the minus strand of OZ004337.1, from coordinate 24,537,896 downwards.
CTGTAATTGTTAATGTTTAGTAAATTTTATTTATAAAAAGAAAACAATAGTTATTTGTACTGTATTGGTATCAAATTCGACTATTCAACAATGAAATGTGTACTATTTGTACTAAAAACATGAAAACGAACGTGTGAAAACGTGAAAAATGAAATGTGTACACAATATGGTACACTAGGTACACACTAGGTACTAGGACTTACAGTAGGTACATGAAAAAAAAATCTAAAAATGCAATGTTTTTGCAGTTGTTGTTTAAGCATTCGGAAAATTAAGGTGGCAATTCTCAATAATACAAAATTACTGTTACACTTTAAATATACTTTTTAATCTGGTCTAAAACAAGCAGCCAAAAATAAACTTTTTACTCAAAGCGAAACACCGTTGTTTACGGGTGGAGTGACATCATACAACTCTCAACACACATGTAAAAAAAACTAATTATAAAAAACCCTTTGAACAATACTATGACATTATTCCAAAAAAATATGTAATGCCATAATATTTAAAAATAAAAAAGGTTTTTAAAAATATTTAAAACAGAACGATAGTCTCATGAATTCAACGATTATATTGTACATTGTATATTTTGTAAAGCCTTATTGCATTTTATATTAATTTAATTAAAAGCAATACACATGCACGACGTAACTGTTGAGGTTGTAAGAACTGAGGAGAATAAAGAATATTTTTAACGTGATAAAGGAACTAAATAAATTATTTTGATTAAAATTCTTGTTTTATTATCGAAGTGGAGACGGACGTCGACGGAATGGTTGTCTAGAAAGGAAGAGCAAATGCAGTGCTGGCAGATCTCCTGCTAGATGGGCCGATAACATCGGAATTTCTAGTACCTATACAATAGTCGTTTTAGAACGGAATGATTGAGCGCTAATAGGGTAAGGGTACCTGCTCCGTCTATCTTGTTAAATCATTCGATGAAAGTTTGTTTCTTGAGTGATTTGACAGCTCTAGATAGCAAAAACAGACTGGATGGTGATTTAGAAAACATATTGTACGTATATTCCCTCTTGCTAAAATGTAGGACGTCTAGCTGGTCTAAGCTATCTTGTAACAGGAGCGTTTGTTTTCTTCTCATTTAGCAATATCCCCTAAAAACCTTATAATAAAGGGGTCGTCCTTTAATCACGTGAAGTTTTTCAGGCCACTTTTCTACCAAATAGCAGGTTTGACATTACGAAAAATCATTGCCCGTGATTTTTCACATGTGAAATAGCAGTGATAAAAAATAATCATGTGATTATAATATGAAAATTATTTCAAGATAAAGATTTATTTATTTGCTAAAACATGGGTAAAATTATACAGATGTTACAAAATTAAATGCTTTCACCATATTCAGCCACAGTGGCGTACAAATTACATTTCATATAAAATTTAATTATATACGAATAACTAAGAAATAATAAAAATAGCAATAATTTCCATGCCTACTACTTACTTAGTTACTGTACTTCTATTGTGTAAACCAGCCTTAAGCATAGTTTACATTGAGCTGCCACCGATTACCCATCCGTCTGAGATACATGAGACACATAAATTTCGATTATTCGTCAGACTTTGAGATCCAATTCTTCTTTTTTCTCCATTATGTACATTTTCATTGAAGCTCTCTCTACTCTGATTTAGCTTCCCGTCCGCTTTACAATCTTTGGAATATTAAACAAACCAAGACGCGACGTAAATACGTAATGAAAACCCACAATACAATCACAGAATAATATTACTTACTCACAGGGAGAATACATTGCATGAGACACTTAATTTATCACAATTTGCCACATTTGAAATTAGCGCTATAAAAGGAAAGAAAATAAAAACAAAGAAGATATTATTATCTATGAAAAGAAAAACATTTAAATTTTTGAACGAAATTAAGAGAATTTTTGAACGAAAGTTTCTGTGCTGCCAGGATGTATCAACAATCCTCCGATACTGTTACCTAAATCGGCCTGTGGCCGCTGGTCACGCTCAGCGTTCTATCTAATAAATAGGTTTGTTGCTAATAAGTACAGTGAACACAGTACAGTACAGTACAGTAGTAGTGAGTACAGTGTTTTGAAAGATGTCTTTTCTTTTTGAACCGTAAATAGTACTTTAACACGACGATATGTAAAAAAATTGAGCCACTAAGTAACTGTCGTATTCAATAACGAAAAATGGTACCTACTGATTTCATATCTGAGCACTATTTACTTGAAGATTTAAACTACATAAATGAAAGTCAGAAACGCAATTGGTGAAACTTTTCTCTTGAATAACTTTGAATATCGCTCATTCTCCGACTCTACAAAAGATTTAAAGTATTTTTTTACACAGTTACGTAGGTAATTATGATAGAAAAATTAATGGAAAAGCATTTTTTTTTCATTTGTTGGTTCTCATGCAATTCGAGACTTTATCTTTTGTTGCTTACGTCATTTACTCCTGCGACAATGCGGCGCGGCTTTAATTTATTTGTGGCGTTCTACATATCCACACCACTAGTACGCAGGGGCATCCCTACGTAAGATAGTAGATCTGCCACTGTCAGTTGACGCGCGGTTGGAACTTGGGACTTTTGGAAAAAGATTGTGTTTCACATAGTTATCCATTAATTATCTTCCCTAGCGCTGGTTCCCTCATGACCCATGTACTTACCTAGTTTAAGACATTGGTAATATAGTGTGGTTCACATTAACACCGTCGTTTCAATTCTTCGACTTGGGACGTCGCAAAACTCCCACATATTATGTTTGTCTCGGTCTTCACCTAAGCAAGTAAATATCACGGTCACTTTTTTGCGCACTTTTTTTTTTACTATATGTTCCGCCTAATCGTCACCGAAATTAAATTTGTATATCGTCATAACGTTTTGTTAAACCAAAATAATTTTTTCGAATAAATGAGCTGCATACGACCGTTTTCCGTATAACTGACTTGGTTTGCCTTTGCTAGCAACACCAAGTGGTGGTTGTCAAAAATCATTTTATTTTTTTACACTATGGCGGAAAGTGAACAGCCATGGGTGTGTTGCTTTGTATTTTATTTTACGTAATTATTTAGAATGATTAGTTTTAGAAAACAAACATAGATATTCTAGGATGAAAACATAGTTTACATAAAATTTAAAAAGAAAAGTGCACCTCAGTTTTTGTTTACGTAGAAAAAAATGTATTGTTTTGAAGCAATGTTAGTTTCATTTTCAATATAAACAATTCGTATTTACATTAACTGCTGGCCTGTTTGTGATGTGATCTAGTGACGTTGATTATAACGAATCTGTGTATGAATAATACACAAATTATAGCGAAAGTAACAATTTAGTAATGATGGCTTTGTGTAAATATTTTGAACATGGATGTAGATTGTGAATACAGTGGAGACAACTTGCAATGGAGATGGAGGCTTCAAGTCCCTGCCAAAAAGGCGGGATGCGCCTTAGTGAAGCCCTGGACAACATGCAACTGGCATATAATCCTATTACGAAACAGCTTCATTTCGTGAGCCCTAAAGTCGATAAGTCTCGCGAGGAGATCACGGATGAAATCGACAAGTTATCTAAAAAGAGCAGTTTTAGTGACGAAGGGAACTTCTCAATATCAACATGTGAGAAAAGTGATACCAGTGACTCTCCGAAGAGTACGTTGCAGTGGGGTGGTAGTGTGAGTGGTCACCACAGAGGCAAAGATGGAGGCTCCTTCTCTAGTACTGTGTCGAGTCTGTCTGAGTGCTCGCTCGGATCCGCAGCCTCCAAGGATGATGATTTACCTGATGTGGCAGCTTTTCATCAGGATGAGGCAAAGTTGAAGAAAAAGGGCCTCTCAGGGTTCTTCAGTCGGTAAGTCTGGTCAAGTTTTATGTAATGTGTCACATAACAAGGAAGCATTGCATATTGGAATGCTATAATAACGAGCTAGGCCACTTGGTAGACATGTATCCGTAATAATGTTACCAGATGAGAAAAATAAATAATGGCTAATGTTTAGTTAAATCAGTTTAGTGTCTCATCTAAATTAATGTAATATTTCAGTATTTTATTTCTCCCGCTACACACAAAAGAAGAGTGCTTTATACTATCAACTTCAACACTGTACAGTTTTATTTTATGTGTGTGTAAAAAATGGTCTATTGACTGCATTTTTTTTGTAAAATAACAATAACATCTTATGTAGTTCAATCTAAAACTACTAATTAGGGTAAAAAGATTTGCAATTGTTGTGATACATGGAATGGAACATAAACTCCACACACAAAGCAGTTTTATGGCCTATTATTCTTTTGTACATTGTTCCGTCATTTTGTTGCACTAAATTACCTACAATGTAAGTTCATAATGTACCTACCTACTTATTACGTTATTGGTCTTAAAGGGGTACACAGGTTGCTCTATTGATCCAGTAAGTAAAATATAGCAATTAGCCATTGATACGAAAGAAGTGGTCTTCAAATAGAACTCATAATACATACTTATAAATACTTTTTTCCAGTCAACATTTGATACGCTAGAGGTAGGTAAATTGAAACAATCAAATTCAAATATGATAAATTGAGGCAATTGACCTTTATTTATTAATGTCACAGAGCCGGATAATTGCTCTCTTAAAAAGCTCTAAAGTACCTATTTTCCTACCTACCTTGGCATAAAAATACTCTATCTCACTGCCATAAAAATAAAGCAAACAACACTATTTTCTAACAATAATTTATTTGTGACCTCTAAAAATCATAGATTAAATAGAAAAATACTTATAAGAATACAATTTAATAGTATGTCATAATAGTTTAGAAACAGTCTTGTCATGAAAGTGGACTATATCTTAATCATTACTGTCCGAAAAAACTCTGATCAATTCCGACCAACTCACAAGAAATCTCAAACAATTTCTTCTGGTGGTCGGCATCCTTCGAAAACTTTGAGCTGATTCCTTCAATACAATTACTGATGTAAAGACCACCTTTCTTGTCCAAACTCTCCTCAAAACAAGCATGCAGAATAGATATTGCTCCTTTTGCTGGTGTTTTGAATAACAGTTTCATTGCCCAAGGGAACAGTTTTCTGAACAATGTCTTCTCAAATAGATCTGTGTCTACAATGCCCGGGTGAACGGAGAATGCCCTGACTGGGCAGTGGTTTTCCTCCATGATCTTGTTGATATATCTGGCAGACATCAGCTGTAATACAAATAATTTATAAGGAAACATACAATAAATACCTACCAGAATAAATCACGATAAAATAGGGTAAAACTGGGGTAAATCAGTAGAATAACAAGCACAAAAAAATTTATTAGGTACCTGAGCCAACTTAGCTTGGGAGTAGGCAGCAGTTGTATCATAATGCTCCTTCATATTGATATCTTCAAAGTAAATCTTCCCAGGGTAATGTCCACAGGATGTCACATTCACTACCCTGGATAGTCCTACGATAGCCCCACTCCTTTTCAAAGCTGGCAACAATAGATGCGTCAAGTAGAAATGCCCCAAATGATTGACAGCCAGTTGAGATTCAAACCCATCTTCAGTTACTTCGTAGTCTCCGAACATAATTCCTGCATTGTTGACAAGGAGATGAATTTCCGGGTATTTATCCGTCACTTTTTGCGCAAACTCCTTCACAGACTTCAGTGACTTTAAATCCAGTTTAAAGGAGCACAGATTGTTGCCATTTTCCATTGTTCTCGTCAAGTGTCTTACTTCATCTGGGTTCCTTATTCCCATGACGACTCTCATATTCGCCTCTAGTAGTCCTCTGATGACTTCCGTGCCGATGCCTCTCGCTCCTCCTGTGATAACGGCGACTTTTTTCTTCGCGTCTGGCAACACAACCTTGTTTCTGCGTATATTGACCCAGTCGTCTATCAAGCCTCCAACGCCAGCGCCTTGCATGTCTATAAAGTATTTAAACTCACTCAGAATGTGTTTCAAGGGTTTGTGCCTGTTGATGTACCAGTAGATAGCTCCAGCGGAGAAAAGTACGGTTGATATAATAATTAGAGACATTGTTAGGTTATGTGTTCGGTCGGTGGCTTCGGCCGTACTGCGCTGCTTTCACCGATCCTCAGTGCGACGGCGCTTTCTCTCGTAGTTTTTAACCGTTAGTCCTTTAGGTTGAATGTTGTTATATTGATTATTTGAATAACAGGTAGCGTGGGTTGATCCCGCTTCTGAAACAAGGTTGTAGAATATATACCTACTCTTATTAGATTTTAAACATTTTATTGCACAAACAATTCTGCGTTATTGCTATAAACATTCAGATTTAAGTACCGTAATTTAATTTCCAGCCTATAATTTAGTGCAATATTTCCAACGATCCTAGCGAATACGTGTTATCGCTTCGTGACCTCGAAACATACTGACTATTACTGACTGAAAATAATGATGTAACACTTAGAATCAATAAGACAACCTATTTGTCAAATCAACCCTTTGTTTGCTCTATCTCACATAACATGCTGTTTATTTTCATTACTCACATAAAATCCAAGTCGTGTGTGTGTCCTGCAGTTGTTGATATTGTTTTGTGAGAACCATCTGTTGAGTTATAACAGGATATTCCTTGTTTTGTTTTAATTGCGACTCGTGCGTATACCTATGTGTTGGTATTATTTCTTAGTATCTTAGAGCCTGATTTCTAATTAAGGCTGTGGCGCTTTGTGGCTCCAATAATGTGCGATATTTCTGATTTGGTTAACGGTAACAGAATTTAAAACAGAACTTCGTACCTATAATAAACAAAATTCAGTTAAAACGTAACGTAAGTTTACGAAGCAACGTTAAAAATTACCGCATCAAGCGACTTCAAACGAAATTTTTATGGCATCCCTTCAAGAAACTGGACCATTTTGACCTCTCTTTCTAATGCACCTGCTAGAAGAGGATATAATTATATTGTAGGATTAACTGCCCGGGAGCAGTTTTTATCGGTTTTCTATCGTAAACAAGTCTGGGATTTTAATAAAGGGTCTTTGAACTAAAGCCACAGCTTATTTTACAGTAAATAGAAGTTACTTTTGACACAGATCACGTAACACTTACTCTGGAATACTGATAAAAATGCGTAGCGGGCCGTGACGTAAGCTGCACTCCTCTGCACTCAATGTAGGCATGTACTGTACTTATACATAAAGTACCTTGCTCTTTGTACCAGTACTATTGTCGCACGCATTAGTGCAGTTCTTAAAATACTTTCTATAGTCACTTGAGTTATGACGTCATTAACTCACACAGTGATATCTACGTACTAATGAATGTTTACATTCTAGAACTCTATCCATTCATTAAGATGGCGACGAAACACACTGAAGATTTTTATAGGCATTGTGATGACGAGAGTCTTAGATCTTGTGTAACACATACCCAAAAATCTGCTGTCAAATAGTAGTCCCAATAATTATTAATGTAATTAAATACTGGCTTTTTGATATCGATCAGAATACGATTGGTGTTATAATCTTATCAGAAACCATTGGCCCATGTGTAACTGAAGTGTGTCAATAAGTAGTATTATGTATCTGGTATACAAATCCTTGAAACGATTGCTCTACAAATATTATCCTACTTGATGATAAATAGCTTTTGTTATATCTTTATCGTAAATAAAAGACGGGTGTCATTGAAGGTTATGAAATCCTTTTTTTCGCGAGGAAGAATTCTTCTACAAGATTGCATTATGTAGGTAGAGTACAATATTGTATGAGGGTCTCAGCGACTCACTAAATCCATCCTCAATGGCCGACCAAGATGCATGGCAAAGAGCTCCTGGATCTCCAATAAAACACACCGGTTAAGAGCCCGAAATAATTTTTCATTAGTTTACCCCACTCATTAACATCAGAATTCTTTCAATGAATCACCAAGTGAATGTAGTGAATCTAACTGGATAATGAATGAACAATCGTCAATGAGTTTGTCATTTAACTCTGGTCATGAAGAAAGTTATACCTGTGGTTTCCGCTCACACGCAAATCTCAGAGCGAAACCCGCAGACCGCAACTTAATGCAAGCACACGATAAAATTTTGCAAATAAAATAAATATCGTATGGCCAGCAAGGAACAATGCTATATGCTATATAACCGTATACCTACGAGTACGTATGTAATACAGGACAGCTCCTGTGGCACGTTTCTTCTTTCGTGTCGATGATGTCTCAAAGCTATAGCCATTTTGACCAGTACGTCGTATCGCTACATGGCAGTGTTGGAGCAGGTCACTAGTTCCCCCATCGTGCAGGTGGCAGGGCGGCATGGGCTTGTGATAGTTCACGAGATCTTAGTTTGATCATAATCTCACCTAATGGTAAGCGATGATGTGGTCTAAGATGGAGCACGAAGATCTAAATGACTAATAGACGAGGGCTTCATATTATGCAGAATTATCATTCTTATTACAATTTCTTCAATGAACCAGTTACAATAACCAAAAGTAAAACACAACTATGAAGAAGACATTTTACTCGGATAGCCAAAGGTTAAACTGGTATGTGCCATAGTAACTGAAACATCCGAGTACTATACGAAGTATAATCCCTACTAACTTTTCTCAATTCTGTACGCCAAAACCTGTTTTAAAAAGCAGGCACTGCGACCCTAGCCCCTCACTATAGTTGACCTTGGCAAGCGTGAAGTTTTAAATTTCCGAAACCATTGCTGGCTGCAGTGGCTACGTGCACGTAAGTTTGTGCAATTCTGCTATGATTGCAGCATTGGAAAGCCCGCCCAATGATATTACCTGCAGAAACCCTTGAGGAATTGGTAGAAGGTTTAGTCCTTCTGCGCGCAGTATTACTTATAAATGCACTTGAATAAAAACTCCTGGTTACGAACTACGAACTAAGTTTATTCGGGGGCGTCCATTAATTACGTCACACGTTTTAGACGATTTTTTGACCCCCCCCCCGTGAGATGTCGCGAGAATTGCCCCCCCCCCCCCCCCCCCCGCCCTTCCGGGGAGGGAACTTTGTATTCCTTCCTAGGATAAATAAAAATAAAATCAAAAATTCTTTGTAACTGTGGGTTACATGGGTTGGGATCTCCTCTGTTAAGTTGCAATAACCTGTATTAGAGAAGTCCCCTCTTTGTTACGGTGATCTTAAGTTATAAATATTAAACTTAGGTATTTAAAAAAAAATCAAACATAAATTACATAATTTATTTATTTATCATAAATTACATTATTTCAAGATTGCTTCTCTCGTAAACTAGGTCTATAGTGATAAAATGAAAAAAAAGAATTACGTGATATTAGCCGAGACTTCCCCTTTCTCCCACGTGACATTGGGCGAGATTCGGCTAGTCCTCCTCCCCCCCCTGAACACCTCACGTAATTAATGGATGTCCCCTTACTTCCAGCAGTAATGCCACTTTCAATTAGTACAAGTGCCCTCAATACACTGGACACATACTTAGGCTGAATTTCTAATATCTATCGGAGTCTCAAGTTTAGTGTCGTAATATTTGCTATGGCTCTTTAGGAAGCTTAGATAACTCTTGCATTCTCGAGAAGTTACCCTAATCTTCAGTTGAAACAGGCAGTTAACCTCCTATTCAAGTCGATCAACAAAATAAAGCAAATGTCGCTCCACATGCGAAGCACATACGGCGATACACGACACCTGATCTCAAAAAATCTACTGTGTGCAACAAAAAAGCGAGTGGTATTTGATAATCACCTTGAAATTATAACACTAACGGCATAGTCTTCAAAATATGACATAGCTTATATGAAGTTCTGAACACTACGAGGCATGCCTTTTAAGTTTTGTCGTTTGAAGAAAAAAACACATCTAGAACCTTATAGTACTTTTTATTGTTTTTCAAAGTATTCACAACGTAGCTTAAAACACTTTTCCATTCGCTCAAACCAGTTATTATAACATTTATTCCACTCTAAAGTTCAAAATGTTCAAAATGGCTGTCTTGAAAGCGTCGACTGCTTCTTCACCGGACTGGAACCTTTGACCACGAAGACTTTTCTTAATTTTAGGAAATGTAAAGAAATCGTTAGGGCTTAGGTCAGGACTGTATGGAGGATGGTCAAGAATTTCTACTTTTTCCTGCTTCAAATACTCAATCGTTTGACGAGCGCTGTGTGAGCTTGCGTTGTCGTGGTGCAGGATGATGCGTCGCTTTGAGTTAGTAATATCATTTGTAGCGTAGCGTTATATTCTTATCACGTTCGTTTTGTACGATTGCCGGAAAGATAATGTTTTATTATTTAAGTTATATTATTTAATGCCTTGTTTAACCCATGAGACGGATTTTAAGTTATGAGGTGGTTAGTGGGTTTTAATAAATGAAGGTTTCCACGCAAACGCTTTCAAGAGAGGTGTAAAAATGACATTAAGTGATTGGCAATGCGTCTGCTGTATATGCCTTGATTGTTTCAGGCATTTTAAAGGCTTCGGTGACCACTCAATCATGTAGGTCCAATGACGTCGACATTGTCTCAAGACATTCCAATACTATCGATTTTCCTTTGTATTTGCTATGTAATTAGAAATACCCAGTTTGCTAATGATGACTCAGGGAACTATGGACTACATTAATATATTAGTGAACAGAATGTTATAGTTATGTCATTTATTTACTTACATTGTTCTTCATTTGTGACGTCATCGTGGCGTTAATAATTGAGGAATGTGCTCTATTGTTTTTCTATTTCCTAGTTGACATGAATTCATTACCAGCCAAAAACGTCTGACGTGTAGCTTTTACCGCCGTAGTAATATTGATATTTTTATGAATTTTGTTATTATCTAACTCTTTGGGTTATTTCTCACATTATTTTATAATCGTATGTTTATTATTTACTAATCTTTCTCTCTAGAATCTTCGAAAATTACAATAAACCTACATACGACATACCTTCAAGATAGTGTATTTAATGTCGAGAACAGAAGACAATTTTAGTGGTACATTAGAGGGATGTTGCGGATACAGATTTTTAGATATCCGTGGATGCGGATGCGAACTTTTGAAAACTCACATCCGCGGATGCAGATGCCGATGCGGATCTTAAGATTTTTTAAATATATTTCGTTTTGGTGGAGAAATAAAACAAAAATATAAACTATCAACTCCAGAAAACTCGCTGAACATACAATACTCACTGTATACTCACAATAACACTCAAAAACTGCAATATTCATTAAGATAAGCGCAAGTACACACGTTTTGATTAATTTACGAGATACATATTGTTACGCCGAGGCTGTTACAGAATAAGTAGTAGTCGGCATATCTCAGTTATACCTACTGTGCCACAGAATAGGTAATACTTGGCATGGAATATACCTACATACTACGTTTTTACCTACAGTTGCACAGAAAGTAGTTGGGTCGAAAAACCTACACTTTTCTAGTTGCTAGTGGAACGATCGAGAACGTTCGAGTGATATGTACTGGCGGCGGTATAAATAGTGCGTAGAGACGCCCGAGGAGTCAATCTGGTTTTGGCTATACATAAACCACTAAAAGTCACCGAAAAGTTCGCACATTTCGGTGACTTTTAGTTTTGCAACAGTGCTGTGAATTAGTGTGTTGTGATTACTTGTGATTAAGTTCGTGTATTTATCGTTTTAGTGTTGATTATTTTATCCCGAACCCTCAGCTCAGATATTGTCATCGAAATCCTCACTCCGCATTTGCGGATGCGGATGCGAATATTCGCAACATCCCTAGTACATTACCAATTTAGTCAGGTGCTCAATGATTTGTTATTAACCCTACCATACCTAAGGCTGTGTAGATTAGCTTAGCCAATACGAAATCATAATCAATTCCATTAGATAGACTCATTTACTGCATTCGATTTGCATTTAAATATAATTTAAAAAAAGGCTTACAAATCTTTGAATCATAGATGGCTTACAAGTTTAGACTGTCTATAAGTTATTGACGAAACCAAGTGTTCTACTGTGCCCCTACGGTTTGAATAAATGAGTATGAGTATCAACTTGAGGCATACAGGTGTAAAGCCTCATGTGCCTGTAATTTCACCGTCAACTACCCTTCAAACCGAAACATAGCAATGCTGCTTGTCGGCTGAAATAGTTCATTTTACATTTTATTTTGACACATGTTTGAAAACTCAATCCGATAGGCAAATACTCTTTAAAATTGGAATGTCTCGAAATTCACCGTACTATATTAGTACCTCATTTGAAGGTTTCTAAGCTAATAGAGGTTATGCACTTTTAGGACCTCATATGGATGCCTCATAGGGACGTAGATTTCGAAATTTGAAATGGTAAGGACTAGAACATTTTGGTCAGAAGAAAATAGTTTTCTTTTAGTTTGTCTTAGAAGTTTAATTTAGTGTGTATTGTTTTTCGCAATTTTTTTACATTACACTAATATGTGAATAATGTGAAAGTTTGGATGTTTGTTTATTTGTTTGTTACTCAATCACGTCGTAACGGCGGAACCGATTACGATGAAATTTGGTATACACGTAGATTATAACTAGGATTACCACATAGGCTACTTTTTATCCCATAAATCAGTTCCCATGGGATAAAAATAGGATGTCAAGTCAAGTTGCAACAGCGAGTTTAGCTTTATTTCTAGGTTACCTACACATTTAGAAGTGTAAATCGTACAAAGTCGCGGGCAACAGCTAGTATATTATAGTTTAATATTAGCAAACATAAAAATAATTCCAATATAAGTAATGGATAATAAAAATGCAATATAATGGGTGGTCTAGTCGTTGAAAGCAATCTTTCCAGGCAACCATTGGATTAAACGAAATTGTAATATAAATTATTTCTTTTTAATACACCAAAGATAACGTTATCGTTCACGTCAGATATTTATCAGTAACACATTGCATAAAGTAGCTAGATAACTTTGTTACCAAATCAAGTTTCGTGGAGAAATACTGGAATCGCGTGTGAAACTTTATATAATTCACCTTTGAAGTTTCATTCAATGAAACTGCAAATTTTGTGAAAATATACTTCAAACATACTATACCTAGTCAGGTCATAAGTATTGTCACACACTAAAAACTTTTCTTTTAGAATGCTGGCCACAAAAAAGTTTATAGAATTCGAATTTCGAATTGTTCATGAAAATAAAAATGTATACTTTTTAGAATTTTACTCATTTTTAGATATGGAGTGGACGCTTAAAGAAGACCGTGTTGCAGTTATTGCGTTGCATCGTTGCGGTTACGCGCCAATTCAAATTTTTGACATACTGAAAAATTTGAATATAACCAAAAGATTCGTTTATCGTACCATCAAACGATACAATGAAGACTCTAGTGTAGATGACAGGTCAAGAAGTGGTCGCCCTCGGTCTGTTAGGACTCCAGCAGTGATAAAAGCTGTGAAGGCGCGAATTCAAAGAAATCACAAACGTAAGCAGAAACTGTTGGCCCTTCAGATGGGGTTAAGCAGAACCACGGTGAAAAGGATGTTAAATGAAGACTTAGGGCTTCGGGCATATCGAAGAAAAACAGGACATCGTTTGAATGCTCGTCTAATGGACCTGAGACTGAAGAGATGCCGCGCTTTGTTGAAGCGGTACGCGGGAAAAAAATATCGGGAAATTCTTTATTCGGATGAAAAAATTTTTACCGTAGAAGAGAGCTACAACAAACAAAATGATAAGGTGTACGCACACAGTAGTGAAGAAGTGAGCAACCGTATTCCGCGTGTCCAACGAGGTCATTTTCCATCCTCGCTCATGGTATGGTTGGGAGTTTCTTATTGGGGCTTAACAGAGGTACATTTTTGTGAGAAAGGTGTAAAAACGAATGCAGTTGTGTATCAAAATACAGTCCTGACGAACCTTGTGGAACCTGTTTCTCATACCATGTTCAATAACAGGCACTGGGTATTCCAACAAGATTCGGCGCCAGCTCATAGAGCGAAGAGCACACAAGACTGGCTGGCGGCGCGTGAAATCGACTTCATCTGGCACGAAGACTGGCCCTCCTCCAGTCCAGATTTGAATCCGTTAGATTACAAGATATGGCAACACTTGGAGGAAAAGGCGTGCTCAAAGCCTCATCCCAATTTGGAGTCACTCAAGACATCCTTGATTAAGGCAGCCGCCGATATTGACATGGACCTCGTTCGTGCTGCGATAGACGACTGGCCGCGCAGATTGAAGGCCTGTATTCAAAATCACGGAGGTCATTTTGAATAAACTTTAGTGTCATAAGAATCTATGTTTTGTTAAGTTCATTTTGGTATATAAATGGTTACATAATGAATAAACTTGTTTCAATTATTTTATATTAAACATGTGACAGAATTTATGACCTGACTAGGTACATAGCCAAAAGATGTTACTTTTAGACATAGCAGAGTTTTGGTTGTTGAAGTGTTAATTGATTCTGGATGAATAGTAGTCTAATTAAACCATTTACCTCTCGCCTCTCGGTTTTTTATCGGATGCATATTAGAGAATGTGCTGCGGACCTTTTCAATTGAATCCCACCATGCCCATTCTATCATCGGACAACCAGACGCTCCGTGGTATGCTACCGCTACATGGTAGACATACACACAAAGCGGTACTCTTCCACCTTTATTATGCGCACTGCCAAGGAGTGGAACGCCTTGCCTGAGTCTGTGTTTCCTGATAACTACAGACTAGGGGTCTTCAAGTCGCGAGTGAATAGGTTTCTTCTAGGCATGCGTGATCCATCGTAGACTGCATCATCGCTTCCCGCCGCTTTTTTATAAATAAAAAATACGTTATGTCTGCCATGTTGTAGGTATGTCCTTCCTGAAACGTTGGGCATTGATGATACCTTTGATGATTGATGATCTTGATCTGTGGACCGTTTGCAAACTTTATCATATCGATTTGCTCATGCGTCATTGCTCAAATTAATACCACCTTCCGAATTAAATCGTATTTGTGCTAAAATCAAGAAAGAATTAGAAGAATTTGGTTGGTACGCATTTGATGAATGTTGAGGTGTCCAAGATCTCTTGTGCCTGCTTCTGCCTCAAAACTTGTCTATAATTGGTATTATTCCAATCAGTTATTGTTAAATTTTGAACAGTGAAAGTATGAACGCGCGTTCGTTACTTAATCCATAGCTCGGAAGTAAACTTTCTTCAATTTATAGTGTAGTTAAATGTATTACTGAAGCGGTAAACAGTTTAACTACCCGAAATCACACTGAGGAGTAAATGGGTATGAAACTGTGGCAGGCGTAAAAAGCTTTGAAAGCCTTCATCTTGTTTATTGTGGTGGGATTTCGGGTTTTTATAGCATTCTTCTCGGCTCAGGTATTCATTCTGCAAATGTTTTTATTATATTTGTATTATGTATGGTATCGATATTTTTAAGCTTTCTGGCAAACTCGTATTACAAGTTAATTTCAACAATATTTTCAAACTTTACATCTTTGGATCAACATGCACCAAACAGTCAAAAACAATCTCGCAAATACAATCTTTGAAATAAATCGTATTGAAATCGGTAAATCCGTTTGGGAGATGCCACAGACAGACGGACGGACGGATAAAGGCTTTTATCTTCTAACCCCTCTTCTCTATTAGATTAGATTAGATTCTTTATTGCGCACCATAAAACAATACAAATAACAATAAATATTTATGGGTTAAAAACTAATTCACTGTTTTAACATTTCAATTAACCATTACTCACGTGCTATATGCACGGATCCACCAACGTCCAGTTAAACTAGTAGGCCAAGCCCATCCTATGACATTACTTTCTTTGAAATGACATCACCTTGTTGAAAACTTTGAAATGACAACCTTTGAATTTCGTTTCAGTAGACTTATAATTGTTCAGTTGATAATGTTTCAATGTTCTGTGAATGAAGGTCACGCCTAAGTATAGATGATTGGTGTCAATTGGTATCTTGATTTGTTCAGCGGTAACAATAGATTGTACTTATAAAGCTTTTGTATTTTTAAATAAAATACTGCATTCTTAACAAATATGCCATATGAATGTGGCATTTTGTTTAAAATATCTCTAGTTCATAAACCTTTGTTGTATTTGCTAATAGACGACTTAACGTCACTTAAATCAACTTCTATAGATATAATAAGGGCATGATGATGAGTTGCTAAAACTCGTTTATAAATATTTTTGAAACTTACCTATAGCGCAGTCAAAGAGCTAAAATAGGTATACTTAAAGAATGGTAGTCAAAACAAAATATTTACTTGACAAACAATAATAATCTTTCTGCAGATGATTCACAATGTTGGTAGCAAAACAAAATTAGTTTCTTAGAAGATGGCAAATTCCTCACCTTTTGACCAGTCAGATAAATAGCTGACTAAACTGGAATATGAATGACTGCACTACAAAAAGTGAGATATTCTGTTGATCGCGGGTGTTAATTACTTACTTGTAGTAATTTTAGACATAGCGTATTAGATTAATTCTGTAAATTTATATTTAAGTGTAAATAAAAGAATTTGAATTAAACTTCACTTTTCTTCAACCGACTTTAAAAAAGCAGGAGATACTCAATTCGACTGTATTTTTTTAATGTTTGTTACCTCAGAACTTTCGACTGGGTGAACCGATTTCGATGATTTTTTTATTGTACTTCAAGGGTAGTTTGATGACAGTTTGGTTAGGTTAACCGACTTCAGAAAAGCAGGAGGTTCTCAATTCAACTGTATTTTTCAGTGTAAATATTCGAGGTAACTTTGAAGTCGGTGGTTAGATTTTCGTAAAAAATATATTATTTTCAATCGGGTAAACTTTTATTGGATTCAGAGTTGTATTCACTATTCAAGTTAGGCTTAGCAGTTGTAAGCTGGATTTGGCGAAACCTGGTGCACGAACACCTAAAAGCCAGATGTAAACTCACTTTAAATTGTACTTCTCCTAAATTGTATTTGACGACCTCCGTAGCGCAGTGGGCGTATAGCCGGCTGAGACGCAGGAGATAGCGGGTTCGATTCCCGCCACGGAACAAATGTTTGCATGATCTACAGATATTTGTTCCGTGTCTAGGTGTTTTTCTATATATTATAAGTATGTATTTACAAAAAAAAAGTATATAAGTATTCTATCAGTTATCTGGTTCCCATAGCACAAGCTCTGCTTAGTTTGGGGCTAGATAGCGCTGTGTGAAATGCCCAGCAATATTTATTTTATTTATTTTCTAAGTGTTTGGGTTCCGCCTAAACAACAAATAACATAGAAAACTGTATTTGAAGTACAAACATCGTGGTTGCAAGGAAAAACGATAGATGAAAGATGGTGGCTCCATAGTTCCTTGTTGTAACCCTGTGTCAAGGAAACTTATCAAATTATTTATCAAAATAGGAAACATGATCAATATCACCTAAATAAAGTCCTAAAAAAAAATTCCTCACGTTACCGTCACGATCAATGCGTCAACTTTAACCTGTCGACCTGAAATCAGCTCGATACTAATAGAATATGCAACTACGTCAGAGCTGGTCAGTTGATAAGAATACAATGGAATGGACGGACGAAATACCGAACCAAAACGCTCGATTGATGAAAAATAATGTACGTCCGATTATTTCTAGGTATTAATAAAATTCACTATTTGTACTAAAAACGGGATATTTACCATGATTTGTGAGTTTTTGAGTATCCCGATATTATTATCTAGATGTATTAATAATTAAGTTTGCAATCGAAGAACTGTAATAAGTTTGACGTTCGAAAAGTACCTACTTAATATTTGATATCTACATAAATCGCATTCCATTTCAAATTCAAAAAAGTGTTCCGAAAAAATATTTCAATGTTTCAAACTCACAATATCCGAAGTTTCCATTCAGGTTTCTCAGATTTGTAGGTCGTTTAAGGACAAATAATAAAAACTCCTTTAGAGTTCAGATTCAGTTATGAGAAGCCATTTAATTAATTCAGCCCGAGTTTTGAGATCAGGTCGGCCGCGCGTGCGTTGCACTTATGAATACGGATGATGTCATTGAAAATTCCAAATACAGCAACCAAATATCGTCTAAATTTACTCCTGCACTTTTATTCTTAAAGGTTATAAGTAAATATCAGACAGCTGGTAAATATCATAGCAATATTGCATCATCGCTAACCATCAGGCGAGATCGTGGTCAAACGCTAGAAAATAATTTTAGGTAAAAAAAATATTATTTACTAGTTTGCAGAAACTTATTTGCTAACTTTATTGTTTAAGAAGTTTTCTACTTAATTTCTCCACTATTATTTTATAAATATTTTCTCCTTCTTGGCCTTTGCCTAGTTTTCATATTTCAGATTTCGAGTTCTAAACAGTATTTCACGCACACACATTTGCTATCATGTGTACAAAACCAGTGACCATTGTCCGTAAATTACATTCCACGTATCTTACGTAAACCTTTTCGCGAATTCTTTCTCAACTTTCATTCTTACAACACCTTTATTTGCCTTTGTGCGTGATTTGACGACATTATAATAAAACGAATTTCAATTTTATAGCACTTGATTAACAATACTAATAAAATATGGGATGTGTCTACGTTACGTATTTGAAATAAAATGATACTATAAAAGCCAATAAATTTCCTATAGGTACAATTCTCGAGCTCAGCTAAGATTTCCACGAAAGATGATATCAAATATTAAGTGAGCGCAGTTACTCGAGGGATAAGATCTTTAGAAGTATGTATTTCAAAACTTGACCTCAAGGCTATCTCAATTGAAAACTCCCGTTATGTGAAGCTGTTTTATCAGTTCATTGTCATCATGGCTCCATCCTGTTGTGCGATTACAAAGTATTCATCTCTTGTTTAAAATTCCGAAAGCTTCTTATCAATGTAATGCCATAAATGTTTTAAAAATGTCTATATTACAACGTCTGTTTTCAGTCACGTTGTTGGTTTGTGTGTAAACGGTGTGGTGCTGGATTCTCTATTTATTTATATTATTTGTCAACTAACACGTACCGAGGTCGTTTCTCTACAATGCTAACATGACTGCGAAAGCCATGTAAGTATATTTTAATAACCTTCAATACATCACTATTTTTATCTAAAGTTTTTTTTAGCTCGACGACCGTTGCTGACATGTAGTCCTATGTCAGTCCTTTACTCATACATAATTCATTTCTTCTCCGTCTGGCTCGAGCTCGTCTCATACGCTCCCCTTTCATGGCAACGTAAATATTTGCGTTCCATTTTCGCTAAAGTAAACTGTGGGGTTCGGCCAAATACGTATATAGGTCTCGGCCAGAACCCAGATTCACATTATTTTCAATGCTACACACGACGCAGGAATATACAAATGGCACATTTTAATGCTTAATATTTTGAAGAATATTTAGATTACAGTGTCCATCCCACCCAATATCCAGTAGAGTGCTAGTGCTTTCTCAAAGGTTAGACATAGTTATTAGTAGTAAATAATATTTGTGACCTTGTCTTTATTTCCGCAATGAAATCGTATAATTGGAACTTCTATTGGGTTCATAAATGTTTTATTATTCCAATTCTCGTAGAACTTCGTGACGCTATATCGAAGTTCGTAAATAAACTCTTCGTACAATTTATTTTTGTAGCTCTGAGCTTTTTATGAGTTTTATTGGCATTCGTTAGTAACTTTTTATTGATCGAGCGAAGCGAGATCTCCAAATCAACTTGGGCAAATCGGCGTTGTACGTATGTATGTATGTATGTTTGTTTGTCCGAGTATAACTATCGAAGCGTTTATTCGATCATCGTGAAATTTGATACAGAGGTAGGTAGTGATGGCACAATTTCGGTGTGACTAAATGAGCTAAAAATATTGGGGGGTTGTTGAGATATTGGGGTTGAAGAGGGGTAAAAAAAAATCAATATGACACTATTAGGTCAAATAGCACGTTAAATGAAAGGTATTATTCATTAGTAAATTACAACCCTGTTTTCATTTTTAGTTTAATCTTTGTAGTTTTTTTAGTTATTAGCCATAATAAAAACAAAACTTTGACAAAATTCACAGGGTACACCAGTGACCCCACCATGCTGAAATTTGGTATTCGTGTAGCTTTAGTAACACAAATATAGGCAAAAGTCTGAAATCCAGAATAACTGTATTTTGTACCCCAAAAAAGAGGGACCACTTTATATGAACTCCCGTTAACTTGAATGAAATTGTAGGTCACGTTAATTGGTTATGCATTTCGTGGAACTATTGTGATAGTCAAAGATTACAAATACTTAATATTTTTTTGTTTTTGTGGGAGACTCGCGAAAACTCAGTTCGGGGCGAACCACTAGTATAGTTTTGTTTTATAAATCTTTGAATGATTTCAGAAGATAATGAGTTGTTTAGACTGACTGTGTTTTCATAGAATCTAGCTCTTTGGCGCGATACAAATTGTTAATAACTAGTTAGGTTGGTTGGGTTGTTGATGATAGGACTGAGATCACGTTGATAGAAACGTGCAATTGTTATAATAGCAATACAGATCTAATGATACGATTATTATCACTAACAATTAACGTTTTTATAAAAGCCCACACACGGTGTATCGCTGTAAAAATCACAATGTAATAAATATTTATTTTACTGTCAATTTCTTCTTTATTGTTCATCGTTTAACTTTTATTGACTTTCTCTTCAATAACATCTATGTATCTGCTAGGTTGTAAGAATTACCTAAAGAGAGATATCTCAGTGTAAATAGTTACCTTATCGTTATCTATCACATCCACCTTTAAGATTAATGGTCTTTAAAATTAGCTCGTCAATTAGTCACATCGCATTATCTACAACTGTTTCATCTTCATTTGTATCGATGTAATTTGGAACTTCTCACAGCGCAATAAGACTACAAGTCCGTTCGATCGTTTTGGTATTATCATCACTGAGAACTTTATCCTTTCATTTGTGTCAGTCTAGTTTGAATCTTCAGTCACTGTAATAAGATAACCTATTACGTAGTGTTTGTTTATTTAGCGATGTTTGCAACAGACCTTGCGTTCACACGGTCGATGTCGCTGTGATGTCGCGGTGTGGTCGTCAGATTGAAACCGGAGGTTGGGAAAATGTTGCAAAATGCCGACAATTAATGCTACTTAAACATAAGAAGGAGAGAGATATTTCGATGAAAGAGGTCATCCAAATAATGAACCAAAATTGTCTATATTAGGCGGTCAGGCATGATCCCAAATGATGAATGCATCGGCCCTGGTAATACGATTATGATTCTGGGAAACAGTGAATTTCCAACTCCCTGTAGCTTCGAAATGTACAACTTTTATAAGTTGGCAGTTAGCTGGCAGATCGAAAATTGGCAGGTGCTCGAAAATGAAAGGCAGGTGTGCGTCTTGTAAACAAAACAAATAAAGCGTTTCATTTACAGTTTTAGTTTAAATGCTACTCTACCTTCATTTATCTGAGTTCACGATTACACCAAATAAATCTGAAGTTCACAATTTCTCATTGAATGCTAAGATTACTTAAATTGTTTTACTACCAAACCTGTGATGTGACTGTGAATCTATGTATCTTCTGATGTAAATTCTTTATTTTTAAAATATCCTACATATTGTTATTCATATTTTACTTGTTTGCTATTTGTATGCAGGCCATATGCTCTATTACGCATATGTTTATGTGTGGGAGGAACATAACATAGGCATAACAATTATAAACTGTGTTGAAGAAACTTGTTTGATATATAAAAAAAAGAATGAATATTGGTTGTAAATATTTAGTAAGGTCGACTAGTTGATCGAATTCACATAGTTATCGGAGCGTTACCGGTTTGTTATATCGATCAGATTTCCGAATGTAAGTGAAGCAATGTTTTCAAGGAGAATTTATTGTTTTAATAATACGAGTACGATTTGTCTAGTCTAGAGCCAATTCAATGTACCAAAACGAACTTAGCTCTGTCTCTATTCTCTGATATTTTTGGCGTTACGTTTACAACAAAGAATAAAGCACCACAATTCCATATTTTGAAATCTGTGTGGGGTTGACTAATATTATAATTTGATTTTGTTTCGATACTACAATGAAACATAAAAGATCTTCAACGAAATCCGTAACTTTATTGAAAATTATCACAAAAATCTCCATTTGTTTGCTTTCAAAAATGAAAGAAAGGTTTTATATTGAAAACAACAACAAAACATTCTGACCATCCCACACTAGGAATCAACCATTATCAAAATACATCAAAACAGAAGGTCATGAACACAATGGAATGTTCTGAACGTAACAATAGAAGGCATCAGCGTGATTTGAATACATTCTGATTTTCCATCGGCATTTGATATTCATTCTAATATTGTGCAGCTATGCGTGACCATACTCGGATCGGGTTTCGTTACGAAATTCAATTTGGAATGATATGGCCACATTCTTGATCAATTAAATCGATTTGAATTCGGGACTGTTCCTCTGCTTTTGACTTGATAATCTCTACCTATCTAAAATACTTTTATAATGATGAATTACATAATCATGAAATTATCAAGAGACACATGTCCTCATAACTTAGTCTAGCCGTTTACAGAAAAGTATTACCTAGCCACTTAATTATCTATATCATCAAATTTTAAGATATCCTTCGCTTTTTACCGATCATTAACTTGAAAAGGGTCTCCGACAGCTTAATGGTGTGTAACTGTGTGTACTACGGTGTACTGAACTTCATTGAACTTCATACCATGCGACATAATGTTTTTGAATCTAGATTTTGCTAACTTTTGAAGCTTATGTAGCGTAACGCTTCAAATTAGATGTCTGCTGGTTGGATGAATAATCTGCTGACTGGTTTTTGCCACAACGCGTTAAAAAACAAGACTAAGCAAGTTCTAATAATTATAAAATGTATATTACTTCTTTAATATTTAGTTTTATTATTGACTTTTCATTTCAAAAGCACTGGTCTCGTCATCCACACATTAGACCGGGGTCGCACGACCATTTTTGCTCCCTGACCTCACATAATTGTTGCATCTACGTCTATGAAGTACGCTTGCCTTCATGTGGGAAATTGTCTATGAGGTTAAATATTTCTTGCTTTAGCCATAGGAATGATGTCAAGAAACCGTTGTGGTAGAAATATTTTCAAAGCATTGATACATAATGTATCAAGCTTAATCCTATTATTTATATCTATTTTTAACCACACTTTAGTGAGAAGGCTGATGCCCTTAGGATAGTGGGTGTACGAATATTTGTAAAAGCTGACAATGATGAGTTGTATGTAGTTTTAAAAGAGACTAAATAGGTAAGGTACCTAATTTGCTATTTTGACAAATAAATTAAAAAGATCTTTTATTTTCAAAAATATCCCAGGTTACGTAATATCATTCAGCGTTTTGATACTGTTTACTCACTGTCTACTTCGTGTTAAGATAATAATTTCCATTGTTGGACAAATAACTTTTCTTTGTACAACAAACTCATCAAAATATATGTTTGTTCAGGTTCAGACTGACGTCGTCTTCTGTTAAGACACTCAAAAGTATTTTATTTTCATAAAAATTAAAACTATTTGGAATTAATAATTATAAAAGCATTAAAAAGGAATACTCCAGAATGTTGATGTAGTTAGTGTCTACAGTTATTCTTATTATTATTTCTAAGAGAGTCGAAGGCAAAACATTGCCCGTGTTTTTCTTTTCATTCATTTGTTGGTTTAAAATCCAGTTGATGAATTAGCGGACGTTTCAAGATCATAATGATCTAAAGCAGTTATAGTTAAATACTTGCATAACATTTCCATGGCTGAGCCGTACAAGCCGTGAGAACCAGTTTCCGAGTTGATTTGTTTTTACTGAGCTATAAGATCAGGCTCATTTGCTGTTTGTGGTTTTTCCCGTTAGATGCGTTTGTTATTGATCGCTTGTTTTTTATGTGATTATTGACTTTTCTACAGCTCTACATATTTAAAGATATTGGCAACCAACCAAACAAGTATGAATCTGAGAATATCTATACCGTTGATTGTTCTTACCGCTGAAGAATAATGAAATTATGTATTCATTCTCAAGTAGAGTTTAATGTTTTTCTAAAACGTTATTTAATGCTAAAGAGCACGTTCTCGATAACGTATCGTTAATGCACCTAACGGAAAGTTTGTCGTGATATAACATAACAATTTGCAATTTACACAAGAATTATAATTTTTATACATGTTGGTTGCGTCGAATCGATAGTTGATAACTTTATTGACTTCCTTATTGACATGCATCTTCAAGTGGCTTGACCATCAAAAAAGCGGCGCGTAGGCTGAGTATTGAACATTACACTCAAATATGATGTCTCAGTAAATAGTGGTATCTTATCTTGATTCTAAAGGTTGTTAGTGCGTTATCTTTTGTTGTCAGCGGAGGTTTTATGAATTATAGATCCGTATGTTTCACCGTCATTATTTATCCGTCATTTGACTGCCTCAGTGGGCGTATAGCCGGCTGAGACGCAGGAGGTAGCGGGTTCAATTCCCGCCGCGGAACAAATGATTGCATGATCTACAGATATTTGTTCTGGGTCTGGTGGTGGTGTCTGGGTGTTTTTCTATATACTATAAGTATGTATTTACAAAAAAAAGTATATAAGTAATCTATCAGTTACCTGGTTCCCATAGTACAAGCTCTGCTTAGTTTGGGGCTAGATAGCGCTGTGTTAAATGTCCTGCAATATTTATTATTTATTTATTATACTATGCCCAAATATTATTGTTTTTTTCTGCCCGTCCTTTGCTCTATCTACAGATAACTTACAATCACTGATGTATGTATAAACAATATTTAATCTACAATACACATAACACTACTATCATTCATATTTGATCATCATCAATTGTTTTGTTCTCTGTTTTTAATGTTGATGTGTAATATCAGTTTTATTTTTCTTATTTTTAGTGACATTCTTTGTGACATAATAATAAAATAGTTTAGTTGTAGCTTCGCACGCGTGGTTTATCAATAAAATGTAGCCTATGTGTTAATCCAGGTTATAAATCTACGTCCATACCAAATTTCTTCGAAATCGGTAAACCCGTTACGACGTTATCGAGTAACAAACAAAGAAATAAATAAACAAACATCCAAACCTTCGCATTTATAAAATTAGTGTCATAATTATATTAGTGCCGATACCTGTCTGTTTGAGCTACATTATTGTTAATTTTATTACAATTGTTATTGATAAATTCTGAATATGACGTACCTACTTAGTGTTCTATTATGTACCTGCAGTGGAAAATAAATAAGATTTGTCCTTAGTAAAGAATAATATCCCAACAAGCAAATTAATCCTATAAAGAAAGGTTATAAGTCTGTCAGTACTAATACCGTTCTTATAAAGGCATTGTGATAGACTCTTTAACTTATAATAGCATTTGCCAAGACTTAACATACTCAAGTGCATTAGTTTTTATATCTCAGTCTTACAGTTGGCTACAAGACTGACCTATAAAATAATTATAGGACACTTTTACTAGTAATAGCATTTCACAAGCGTTGATATCCTCAAGAGTATTTGCTTTTATATCTCAATCTTATAGTTAGCTACAAGATTATCTTTTAGGACACTTTTAGGAATAAGTCTCCTGTAATCGTTTGCAATAAGACTAAATAATCCTGGGCAATATTTTAATCCTATATTAGCATTTTGTGAGACTACAAGATATTATAACATACTTAACTGAGATCACTATACGTTTGCACCGTTATAGTCTTGCTCGAGACTTTTTTTTAGTCTAATAGTACTTAATAAGAGCGATAATAGATCAAAAAAGCTTATAAACTACTAGATCAATATTAGTAAACGTCAGCCATTTTGTTAAGATTCAGTTGTTCCCCTTTGCCTTGAGAAAATAAGTTAAACATGAATTTACCCGATTGGAAATGATTGAAAAGGAGTGGTGTTTATAGAAGAAAAGTGACAAATAGGTATAAAGAATTAATAAAGCCAGGTTCTTCAATAAAATCAACAGGATCAGGAAATAAATTAAACGCGTCAAGTGCTAATGCAGGTGAAGTAAATGAGGGTTCCGCAACCGAAAATATTTTTTCAACCTTAGCCTACCACTCAGAAAAAGAAGATGAAAATTTGGAAGAAGAATACGATTTAGATATCGTTGAAATTATTTTGAACAAAAGATTAAGTGATGTTTTACCTAAAGAGGCCCGAACTTTATTACATACCAACAAAGAAACGGTGCATGTTACTATCTCGGACCCAGGACATTATTGGCATAATGGATTGATTAAATGCCTAAAAAATACGCTACTGGGGCTAAATTTGAATAGTTTAACAAATACTATTTCATTAAATATAATCATAGATGGATTGCCAGTATACAAAAGTTCAAGACATTAGCAGTGACCTATTTTGTGTAACATCTTCCCACATTCCTCCCTTTGTGATAGCTAAATATACACTATTTCAGTTTCGTAGGTGCTTAGTTAAGTTTGACGACGAATAAAGTTTGAAACCTTGCTAACATGAAAACCATCTTTCTTTTTAACCGTTCAACATTAGTATGTCCTTATAATAATTATTATTTACTGGATAAAATTATTCAGGAATTCAAAAAGGCATTATGGCACTTATTATATGTGTTTGAAGATTATGTGTATATAAAATTAGTAATAAATTGTGCATTCATCTTCGATGTAATGGTCATATATCAGCATATAGGTACTTGCTACCAACTGTCTGGTCAAGTGGCATGCCTAATAAAAGGTCTTTGTGAGTACATTTCGACCCCGTTTTTATTTTTAGTATAAAAGTTGTAGTTTTTAAGTTATTCGTCATAATAAAAACTGAACTTTGATAAAATTTACAGGGTACACCAGTGACCCCACAGTGCTAAAATTTGGTATGCGTGTACCCGACATGCTACCAGTACAGCTACTGGTGGCAAGACGGGCACCAAAAAAGATTTGATGCAATAAATCTATTAGGTTTTCTTGACTACAAATTAAATGAGTAGGTCTATACATAATGCTTAAAGAAACTGGAAATCCACACCCATTGCAACTTTCGGATAACACAAAATGTGTATTTTTCCAAGGCCATCTCATATTCGTCAGTAAAATCAATGAATATTTTGTCTAAAAACAGTCGACATCAAGAAATACATCCATCTTGTAATTATATCCCAAAAAAAAGTAAATTCAAACATTAGCAGGAAGATTTCAAGGGAACCCTAATTGGTTTTAAAATGGAGGCCTGTTATCTGGACTGAAACTGCTACAAGTACTAATTTACCTATAATGGTTCTAAAAGGGACTTAATTAAGAGCAATTTTAAAACATGGCGAATATTCATAAGAATTGATGCAATAATTTTATTACAACAATATATTAATGTGCTATTTTTTGGAGGGCATTAAGAAACTAACTAAATTGCCGTACACATTTACAGTAAAAATGACTTTTCCACGAGTTTTCACACTATATTTACAATACGTTAATAGTAAAGTTCTACAATATATTAATAGTAATGTTTTTCAATAATACAAAATAATAGTAATATAAACTTAACTTTTTAGAATTTACCACAAACCAACCAAAACCACCAGCCATAACAGAGATAACCTGTATTAAAACATACTTATAACTAATAGCTAAGTACATTACTAGTGCATTATAAAAAAGATTGCCTTAGTAAGATACTTATCTCAGATACTAACAAGAGCATTTGTGCTTGTAATTGTGTAGTCTCATATCAATAAAGAAGCTATTGCGCTTCGTCAAGTATATTATAGGGCTTAGAACCTTTTAATAAGTTGATTATAAGCTAGTTATAGAAATAAACGCTCCTATAACTGCGCCCAAATCCAGTCTTGTAGCCTGCTACAAGTTTCTTATAAGTAAAAATAAAAGTAGTCTTGAGAATGTTTTAAGTACTGATTTTGCTAGTTGGGATATCACCTTAACTATCAACATCTTCATCCAAGACTCAATATTAGTCCGTATGTCCTACATCTCATCTATATACGCAAGTCAACAGGTCGTCCAATCTCCGTGCCACCGCGTACCAGTCTCCGCTTGGCGCGCACGGTTCCCGCACTTTTTATGAGTACATTCAACAGCTGGTATGGCTAGAACAATTGTAGGAAACGTGCACTTTGACTTGCGTAATTCCATGGTGAATGATTCTGTTCTGAGCCGGATTTTCTATTTGACAATGTGAAAACGGATGTAGACTTTTTAAAAATAAAATGACGGAGTCATGAATTTAATCCGCAAGAAGCGTTTAGTATTCGACCTAATAAAGGTTGCTGCCGTTGCTGGAAGCTGTTGGGTGCTGACCACACAAGATCGGTCGCTCTGGAAATCTATGGGGAGGCCTATGATCAGCAGTAAACGTCTGATGGCTGATGTGATGATGATTTAGTATTCTAGACAATCCAGGTTCTAATCGAGGTTCATTCATTGTATTTATAGAAAAGGCTGGCATTGACTGTTACCTATTGAAAGTTCAAGCGTAAAAACGTGTGGGTTTGTACAACCTTATTTAGCAAAAGCTCTTTCCTGTTCTGTCTCCTTATTCAGTTTTGCAAGTTTCCTTAAGAGTACAGTTTTTATGAAAACCAGACATTTTGCTTCTGCAATTGTTTACATATTTGTTAACCGCTTGCGATTATCTCATTGTTTAAATTACACTGGGTTTTTACGTCTCTATTGCCATTAAGAATTCCTCGAGCAATATACATAATTTAACTACGCGGATCACTAACAAAATGGATCAAAATGGAAGGACACCAGTGTTGTTTATAATAACTTTATGACTCCATTAAAATCCAGAATGATTTGTTTTGACATAACAATTTATTTTCATCACGTTAAATGAGTTGGTTATGGGTTAGGGCGGTTAATATGGTTTAGGTCATCTTTATTTCAAGACAATGCAATATGTTATTGACCTGGGACTAAAATATGTTTATCAAGGTATTTGAACACACTTACTGTAGGTATGTGTTTGTTTATGACATTTTAAGCCCTAACTAGAAAACTATTATGAGCTACTATGCAAGTCCCGGCTTCACTATAAAGTCATTATGAACTGTATCATTGGTCGTAATTATAATTTTCGGCCCACACACTTTATATACGCCGAATAATATTATCACAACACAATGTCATTCCGGCCGTCTCTCTGTCTACTGTACAGTATATGATTTCCAGTATCTAAGCCATTGAAGTTATTAATATTTGTAAGTATTAGTTTCCACTAGTACTTGGCTCCGGGTTTATTTCGAAGTTATTATGTTTGAGAGAAGTGAAAGGTATTTCATTAATTATTACCTTCATTTGTGCGTTTTGCAGAATGACAGTCACGTTTCTGCTTTCGTTTTTATTATGTCATTGATATTTTAATAATTTTCGTATTCTTCCAGTTTTCACTTTGTTGAATGATGAATTTATGACAATAAAGTTATGTGATCATCGTTCTCATAACAACAATTAATGTCATCCATTTCTTGTAATCAAGTTTGTCATTGTCTGCTTGTTTCTTGGTCTGGTATTTCCTTGCGCATTTCAAAGGGTACATAGTTTGTTCGTTAGCTGGGTCGCCAATTCCTTTTTGGCCATGCTAAAGCATAATGGCTTGAAGGCCTTAGGTATTCAATTCACGGTATCAATCGTTAGTACAAGGTAGAGAGAGTAGATATCCATTGGGTAAAGTAACGTACGATTTCGTCAAATTCCTGAGTGGTCTCACTAGTTCTATAGATTTTATGTTTCCTTCAGTGTACAAGTTTCGATATGGCACTGAAATATAATCGCGTGTTACCATATCATCAATGCCGCAGGGCTTAAACTCCTGAAATCATTAATTACTTTGTTCTTGGTACATTTATTATTGTGTCTGTGGCAAACTGCTGTCAGGCCATTATAATCAATGGTGATAGTACTTATGTTTGATTAAGTTATTTATACTTTGAGGACTTTGGACTTTAGATTACGAAAACATACATGATAATTTTGTACCGGAAGGTATAGTTTTAACCTCTATACATATTAAAATTAACCTTTATTTTATTTAATCCATGTATACATTAAGTTTTAAAACGAAATAAAAATATATTCAAGAACTATATATATATAACTAACACTCGTTTATGTACTGTTTAAAAATTCCCACGTAATGTGTTCAACTACAATAATCCAATCAATTGTTATTTTAAGTATTTTCCTTTAAATACCATTTTATTCATTAATGTTATTATGATTTAGTTATATTAATTATGGTTTTTTTTGCGTATACTGTTAGTGTCTTTATATTTAGTGTACCTACATGTATTTGGTTGAGTGGTGTTTGAATTGCTAATTTTAAACCGTTCGGTATAATGGCAAAGCTGACATCAAAATTACAGACTTAGATAATGTCAGGGTGACAAAATATATTACCACCCAGGCTAGCATGACCATTCTAGAAAATTTTCTTTCTACAGAAGAATAGAGTTAAATACCATTTTAACGTGGACTGTGATTACATTTCTACGCGAGACCTTACAAATGTTTCTATATTCTAAGTGAAACCGTCATTTTACTCTATTAATCCGTAGAGATAACCTTTTCTTGGCCGCTAGGCGGCGGCTGGCATATCACGCCACCTTTAGTAGATGTCCTAGAATAGCTATTGACATGTATTTGTGATATTTTCCACCGTTTGGTCACACGCCTTTGGGTCTGTTTCTCAGACCAATATATTTGTGTGGTCGTTTTAAACTTAATATTGTACTCTCTTTGTTACAGAGGAGTGTTTCCTTGGAAGAACAGTTCATCAAAAAACCACGAATCGACCCCTATTTCATGGAAACTCTTCGGCAGCAAAACCCAAGTGAACCTGGCATCCAAGACCCTGAAATCAGAAGCCCAGAAGAATCTGTCCCCTGCATCATCGGTAGCCAATACCCCTCATCATCACAGGAGGCAAGGCAGTTCTGCTAGTGAGAAGCAGTTTGAGGACCTAGTGGCCAGTTCTATTGCGCTGATCCAACATGATAGGTGAGTTTTTTGTACATTATATTAGTGATACAGTTTGTGAACTGAAAATAAGGCTTCAAGCACAGAATAATGAATAACCTTTTGGCTTCCAACTTACCTAGGTAATTTTTTTAGAGTGACAATTGTAATTAGAAGACACTTCTTTCAACTCCTTGACTAGCTACCTAAATTCATTGCGAAAAATGGAAATAGACTTGAACACACAAAGAGAAAGCCGAAAATACGTTTACAGCATTTCCAAGCAAATATTTGGTGCAGTCGTGAAATTGCTACGTTAAATTGAAAGGTGTTACCCATTCGTTGCCAGAGGGAGAGTAATTGTAGTCTGCTCCGAAAATAGGATGAATTTACGAGCAGGCACTCATAACATGGCTAGTTTACTTCATATGGAATGAGCTACTGATCATTTTCTTACATCGGTGTGCTCACCAAATTGTGGGAAAGGATGGTTCAAATTCAAAATGTTTGTTGACGCCTGGCAAAACAATAAAACCTCTGGATATTTATCTGTTAGTCAAAGATTTTTTAAAGTTAAAAGTGGTCCATGAAAATTTCCTCGAATTAACAATAACTCCGCCTCACCAACTGTCCCCTTAACCTCCAGTAATTATCTTTTATCTAACCCTAGGTGACACCTAAATTCGTTTTCACTATTCCATCCGCCCTGTACGTATCTTAGTTAGGCAACAGATGTTAAGAAACGAAAATAAAAGCAGGCATTCAATTCATACGAGGCATGCCTTTTAAGTTCTGTCGTTTCCATATTTTCCGGCAATTTTGAATTTGGAACTGTTCTATATTCGAATGTGTTTACATTTTGAATCTCAAAACAGTTGAAAGTATTAGGATTAATGCTATTGTTTAGTCACAGTTTCGATTTGAATCTGTCAGGTCACGTACGAAAATGAATCTTTCTAAGGAAAATGTTCGTGCAATAATTTTCTACAACTTTAGAAGAGGCCTGACACGGCTTCAGTGTTTAGAAGAGCTAACATCTGTGTTCAGTGATGTAGCCCCATGTCTGCGGACTGTCGAACGCTGGTATTTAGAATTCCAGCGTGGACATACTAGTGTTAGTGACAGATTTCGCGAAGGACGCCCAAAATCCGCCTTCACTGAAGATAACATCATTGCTGTGAGACAACTAATTCTCGAAGATCGTCATGTGACGTATCGAGAGATAGAGGCTCTATTAGGCATCTCAGGGACAACCATTCAGAAGATCTTGCATGAAGCGCTTGGTGTGAGAAAGCTAGTTTGCCGTTGGATACCGCATCTGCTTTCCGACGATCACAAGGCGGCCCGCGTCAGATGGTGTAAGAAAACTCTGCAAAGTTTCAACCGAGGGGAGTCAAATCACGTCTACGACATCATAAGTGGTGACGAATCTTGGATCTATGCCTACGATCCTGATTCCAAACAACAATCTACAATCTGGGTCTTTCAAGACGAGCCAAAGCCGACTAAAGTTGTTCGTTCTCGAAGCACTTCAAAGAAGATGGTGGCCACGTTCGTTGGAAAAACCGGCCATGTTGCGACTATTGCACTTGAAGATCGTAGAACGGTTAACGCAGAGTGGTATACTACAGTTTGTTTACCACAAGTCATCGCCGAACTTCGAAAATCTAACTCAAAGCGACGCATTATCCTGCACCACGACAACGCAAGCTCACACAGCGCTCGTCAAACGATTGAGTATTTGAAGCAGAAAAAGTAGAAATTCTTGACCATCCTCCATACAGTCCTGACCTAAGCCCTAACGATTTCTTTACATTTCCTAAAATTAAGAAAAGTCTTCGTGGTCAAAGGTTCCAGTCCGGTGAAGAAGCAGTCGACGCTTTCAAGTCAGCCATTTTGAACACCCCCACTTTAGAGTGGAATAAATGTTATAATAACTGGTTTGAGCGAATGGAAAAGTGTATTAAGCTACGCGGTGAATACTTTGAAAAACAATAAAAAGTACTATAAGGTTCTAGTTGTGTTTTTTTCTTCAAACGACAAAACTTAAAAGGCATGCCTCGTACAAAGAGTTTTGAGGGAAAATGTAGGACCGTACTACGTTCCTACATTTTCCCTCAAAACTCTTGCACCGCGACCTTCAAACCAGATCAATATTGTAAGTGGTATTAGTAGGCCCGAGTTGCCCGAAGTGGTCATATAATTGAGTTTACTGCTCAGTTTATAGATGCCTTATTATACTGTAGATAAGTTTAGTTCAACAGCCTTCGCTTACTTGAACTTTGGTGTGGAATGGGAAATTGCCGTGTGAAAATGAACTATGGATTTAGTGGTAGACGTAATCCTAAAATATTATTATTATATTGTTTACCTAGTAAACCATTATAATTTTTGTTTGTGAAATATTTAAGTTTGTTGCTGATAAATAAATAATTATTATTACTACGCTTCTAATAAATTAATTTGTCATCGTAATTTGGGCCCTGACTGATTACAAAGTTTAGGTCAACCTTAATAATAATAATATGAGGGCAAAAAAGATACAGGATGTTTGGTAATATACTGACTATATTCAAGTGACGGTTTCCCAAAACATAAAAAAAGACTTCTCGACAAAAAACTTACTAGTTATATTATCAAATTTTATGGAAAATCGACTAAGTTAAGATGATTAATTCGATATGAAACTAACTGCTTACTCTTACAATCGACATCCAAAATTAAAGGCCGATTTGATATCTCTTTCGGAAATTGCTGCGAGTTTTGGGTTAGAAAGGGACAACAAGAGATATCTCGAGAAGTCACCAATACAGTAACTGTGGTTAGATGGCAAGCATTATGCAATAGCACAGCATAAGTTTAAAGTGTTTGTTTTTACATGCTAAAATAAATTTCACATTTCTATGGTAAACATTTCACAAATTTACTTATTATGCTCATCAAAATAACCCCTTTTATTTTTGTGCGTATATTATCGAACACTCTATATATAGGCTCTTTATTATTTATTCAATTGATCAAAAGTAGCTTATCATAAAAATATATTATGGACTTATAAACGGTAGTACGATGGCTCTACAAAAAGAACGATCAATTTCAAACTTTCAGATTGTTAGATAAACTTTCGGATTTGTATCGTCATAGAGCAATTATGTATTTTTTTTATAATAGTAATGCGTTTGACTAATACCTCACTTGGAGATATGATAAGTCATGGTGTGTACGAAGAGGAGCACGTATGGCTAGTAGTAACTTTTTCATTCGGGGCTTTATGACTCCGAGATAATAGATAGCGGTTCGGAAAAACAGGTGCCGGTAGCCAGAGCTTTTTCTACTCGTACTTTTAAGTTAGGCAGGGTGGTGCAACCACACACTGGGAACTATGGTGGTCTGAGACCTTTTAAAACAGTCTCAAGCAATTCTAACTCTCTTCTCAGAGTATTTTATTAACTAAAAAGCTTAATTACGCTTTTGCCAGGATCTTACAATAAACAAAATGCTTTCCATCCATTCCAATTCTAATGCTAAGTAGTCAGGAGCAGTAGAGCGTAGCGTGTGAAACGTTCACATTTATTGGTACATCCGATGTCGGACACACCTACGGGCCTCGTATGGGTTTACGAGTACCTCACTTTATTTATTAGTGTTTCGTGGAAGTGGGCTTTTTAATTTCATCGTTGAATACTTGTATATGTACTTGGAACAATCTCGGTTAGGACATGAAACCTCTTATACAGCTATAGGGTAGGACGTTCACTCCTAAACAGACCGCACTAATATATTTCCAGAGCACCAATCTTGTGCGGACTGCACTCAACACCTTTCAGCGATCTTTATCAGGTTGTTTTCCATATCCATATAGGTTGTATCAGGCGAGAGTGGAGGGGAAAGGGGAGCTGCACTGGAGAACCTTTCAGCCCCAAACACTTAGTTTTCCGAGTTTTGTGTTCGGTCTACTACCACTTCAATTTGCTAATCCTCTTGGCTATGTCGGTGACTGCTTTGCCTACGCATCTCCTTATTTCTGATTCGATCTTGATAAGAAAGAAACGCCAAGCAAAGTCCTCTCTATATCCTCTCTCTGTCTTTGCTCGTTGGCAAAATAATTACATGCCAAGATCTAGCCGTCTTGCTTTATTAAATCTTCCGTATATCCAATTCCAACTTAGTACGATTATTTTTTCGCAAACCGATCCTCCGAAAAGGTCATGCGTGCATAAATGTCACGCTAGTGCGAAAATTGCGAAATTTCAATAGTCTTAATATTTTTTTTTACTTTATTCGTTGTTGAGTTCATCGATATAGTTCGCTTATCGGTAGGAATGACAGACCAAAATTGTTCTAGACGTGCCGGCTAGCACCAAAATACGCTAAAAATTATTAACTCTACGGAAGAGAGAGTAAAATAACAGTAACGCGTATAATAAACATTTGTTATATATACATTTATTGTAACATATAAATGTTTCTACTCTAAAATGTCATTTCACTCTGTTCATCTGAAGAGAGAAAATTTTCTGAGGTGGTTATGGTAGCCCGGCTGATTCCACGTGAGCAAATATATAGCCAGTAACTAATAAGTAATAACACCAACAACACGTTCTCCCTAACGTGAAGCCTAGGCAAATCTTATTAGCACAACACGTAACAGATTTACTGTAGCTAACATTTGAGTGTCAATGTCTTATTGTAATATAAACAGGAGCAAGCAAAGGTACCTAACTTACCTATTTCTTCAGTCAGGGGCCGTCGTCGTCGATGTGTTGGATTAGCGCAAAATCGTGGTTGACTTTGACTACGTCAACCTCTCATCTAGCTATCGTAACACTTGCATTTCTGTAACCTAACAAAGGTTACTAAATGGAAAACTTATTTTGCGACATATGAGACATCTAGTACCCTAACCTTAGTTACCCCAGACTAGTTTCTTATCAGAAAGAGAATTTAATGACATCTATAAAAGTTGTGTGAATATGGTCACGCGTAGAATTTCACTTTTTATGCAGAGAGTTTTTGACGTCATAGAGCTCTATTTCCTGAGCGCTAATACGTCAAAAACAAACGTCGGAACCTTTAGCTTGCCTGTAGAAAACAATTTAATCTGAACTTTAAAGGGTTTAATGTACTGCGACTGAACCTGTACGAAGGTTCATTGGTAGACTTTCTCAGACGTTCACCTCGCACGTATGTTAATCTGAACTCAAATCAATCAAGGCTTTAACAAAATGCTGACCGATTAATGGTAATAGGTTCTTTTCTCTAAGGTAGGAAACAAAGTCAACTTATTGAGTCCCTGATAAGGACCGTTTGAACAAATGATTTAATAACAATTGTAGTGAATTAAGTGCGATTTCTTGCATCCACAATCACCATCATCATATGAGCCTTAAAACGTCCACTACTGAACATAATTAAGCCTCCTTCATTGAAATCTAGAGCGTACGATCTTGTGCAGCCTGCACCCAAAGGACCTCAGCAACCTTTGTTAGGTTGAAGACGCATAAAATACTTTTGCTATACTTTAGCCCAGAGGATTAGCAAGTTAAATTGGCAGTGTATGAAGTACATAAATGGAATTTTTTTTGTAACAAGTATAACTGTTGCATTATTAGAATTAAAAAATTGACACAAAATAAATATTTTTGTATTTGAACTTGTAAGGATTGGAGAAGAAAGGTTCTCGCGTGAAGACAACACACAGGAAAGCGCAGCGAGAAACTACAACAGCTCACTAGAAAGAAAGAGACAAGATTGCTAGGAACCGTTGGGTGACCGCACTAGATTGGTCTCTCTGGAAATCGATGCCTATGTTCAATATTATGATAACTATGACTTAAAACAAAGTAGTATTTTCTGAATATATGCAGTACAAGTGGCTTTGCACGCACCTGTGCAAATTACTTGTAATGCTGACGTCTTTGGCAGATGTTTAGTAAAGCCATACATTTATGAGTTACTGAGCTGGTAGGCATAATTACATTTACAACGTAGTTTTATAATATGGTACAGCTATTGGCAAAACAGATGCTCTACATACTACTACATTAATAATAAATAAATATTGCTGGACATTTTAACACAGCGCTATCTAACCCCAAACTAAGCAGAGCTTATACTATGGGAACCAGATAACTGATAGAATACTTATATACATGCTTTTTTTTGTAAATACATACTTATAGAAAAACAACCAGACTTGGAACAAATATCTGTAGATCATGCAAACATTTGTTCCGGGGCGGGAATCGAAACCGCTACCTCCTGCGTCGCAGCCGGCTATTCGCTCACTGCACCACGGAGGTCGTCACATTGTGAATATGTTGCTCATTCTTTTAATTCAGCTTTCGTATTCATCTTTTATTTAAAAACTAGCTTCCGCCCGCGGCTTCTCACGGGTGTTTTGTCAATGAAAAGTAGCACAGACACAGCATAGAAAAGACACAGGTCAATCCAGGTATTAATCTATTGACATACCAAATTTAATTGAAATTCATTCAGCCGTTATGACGTGATTGAGTAACAAACAAACAAACAAACATCCAAACTTTCGCATTTATAATATTAGTGTGATGTATTGAGTATTGTCTCATCAAACTCAAATTCAGACGCGCTACCAACACTACATAAACGTTAAACCAATAGGCTCTTTATTTTTGGCCTTAAATTAATGTTAATAGCTTTTGGTGAAATACTTTTTAGCGTAACTAAAAACTTATTTAAACTGAACTGATTTGAATGAACTTCTTAATTAAGATTGGCTTATTGAACTGGAATTACACCCATGCCACTTCAGTAGAATTAAAGAAGGAGTGGGTGTTGAAATTATCTCCAATGTTAATAATACATAGCGCTTTCCATTAAATATTTTTTAGAAACTCACACAGCATGCACACTCCCCTCCCTCCTCCCCCTCAAGTATACAGATTTACATAACATTCCGCCCACTTTCTTCAAATGCGTACTACAAAATTCCTTAAAAAATACAAAAAAATATTGTGTTTTTAATAATTGTAAGTGACTAATTTTTAAAAAATACGTCCTTAAAATCAGAATCTGTTATTGGCACTAAGCATTAACTATAAGAGTTTGTTTACATTGATATCAGGTGCTGTTGATTTTGTAATAAGTGAATAAATGAAAAGGTTTCTAAAATATGTACTTTAATTTTTTGCGTGTATTTTACGCAAAAAATTGCCACGTTGACTCAATTAAAAGCAAAGCAGGAAACAAAAATGTACCTAGTTACCTCTTCAAGTCAAGAACCTGGTCTTTCATTCGTGACCACTATCCGATGAAGGATCATATGCAAAGTGACCGTCGTGACTTTGTTTATCGTCAGACTTTTCACGAAAACTGCTGATGGAATTTTAATTAGCCAATTTGTGTAGCACGCTAGCTGTTTAGAAACAACGATAGGTGCGAATTTAAGGTGCTGGTGTTTTCTCACACGTAATGTTAGTGACTCATTTCCGGAGTTGTTTTAATGAGAATGAGAAATAAGCTCACGCACAAATTTAGGCTTCATCATCATCAACCATTAGCAGTCCACTGCTGAACGTAGGACTCTCCCACTGAGCCATCATCCAGTCTATACCACCTACATACAACAACGCGCAAATTGTCGCTCCATCTCTAGCTTGCCTAAGCGTGGTCTTCACTCTAGAACACTTTTACCCCAACGATTCTTCGGCAGACATGACTGGTCTACTGACTGGCTTTAAGCTATAAGACATCCCAGTGTACCACCATGTACCATCTTTATTATACCTTACAAGCTAGACGCAACAGATATAAAAATAAAAAATAAAACAAATAAATGTAAGCATAATGGACGTTTTCTAGGTTAAGTAATTGTAATTTGGTGTAAAAAATAAAGAATTAACTATCTATCTACTGCGACTTCAGTTTGCTGACCCTCTAAGCTATATCGACCACATGAAGATAAGATAACTTTTATTGCACACCAAAATAAAATACAGAACATGATTTTTACAAATAGATTTAGTACAATGGGCGATCTTATCGCTAAAAGCGATCCGAGATTAGCCCTTTCCATTGATCGCTGAGTGTCTTTTAATTTGTGGACCAATCCGACCGTTATTGTTGACGTTTCGGCAGCATAGGCCATCACATATAGAACGTACTGGTTGAAAACTTTAGTCTTTTGGGATTGCGGGATGATAAGAAGACATGACGAAGTTTCCCTAACTTTAAACTTATTCTTCGAGATTTCTTATTGAATTCGTAGACACGATTCTTCTTTTGATATAGTTACCTTCTAGACTACGTTGTATGTGTAAACACCTTTCTTTTGTACAATAACTAGTATTAAAAACATGACAGGTTGCAAGCCCTTGGCGGTTTATAGGATTTTTAAGAAAAATTCTATCGAGTTTTTGTTCTATGCACTAGTATTTAAATTACAGCTCTTCGAGGCCCTTCGATAA
Organism: Philereme transversata; assembly: GCA_963924445.1. NCBI lineage: Eukaryota > Metazoa > Arthropoda > Insecta > Lepidoptera > Geometridae > Philereme > Philereme transversata. The sequence continues at coordinate 24,498,561 of OZ004337.1, read as the reverse complement.
CATTCCAAATCGTCCAAGACCTTTTATAGTATCATAGTAAGCTCTAAATGCCTGTCCACGGTCATTATACCTTAACCTGGTCACTAATCTACCAGAACGTGACCACGATAAACCGGTAGCACGACGAACATAAAATTGCTAAATACATGTCATTTTTTAAAACATTAGTCAAAATACGTTTAGCAATTTGGAGGCACAGCAATTTGAAAAGTCTGAAAAGTACTCGTGTATTTGTAAAAGCGGAAATGCCGGTGTAATGATATATCTGCAACCGGCAATTTGCCTGCTCGTGACCGCTCTAGGGCTCTACCACCGACTGCTTAAACGTAATATGTATCTCATCTCAGAGTTATAAATAAGGATATGGAATACGAGGGAATAGGATTAAGTAGCTGGCTGGCATGTAGGATAGCACATTCAAGTTGCTACGTTTTTTGATGTCACAATATAGGTGTTCATATATAGGACGGTAGACCATATGACTCGAAAAGTTCTGATCTTTAAGATCGGACCGAAAAATCGCGGAAAACCCCGACTAACATGGATGGCTGTAATAAAGAAAGACCTGGAGAGTGAAAACGTAAACCCAATGACGATCCAGAAAATACATATCTGGAGACAAGTGATAAAGAGAACCGACCCCAAATAACAATGGGAAAGGTCTGAAGAAGAAGACAATTTAGGCGTTCATAACAATCTTTTGTAAAACTAGCGGGGTTTGTTGCCTAAATTTTTCCGATTTTCTCGGTCGCGACTAGTCGCAAGAAACAGGCGTTAATTGCTGATTCAAAATGATCTAATTTCATTGAATAAATAGTTTTTGAGCTTACGTAGTCAGTCGGAACTAGATGTCAATATTTAAGCCCACTGGTAGTACCAGCTTGCCATTGCCCATATAAGACTATAAGACCTAACTTGTTTTCCGGTCGAGGTCTTTCTATAACTATGAATTTAAAATTATTTTTGTCCATATATTTCACTAGACTGGCAGAGAGAGATCTTGCTAGTAACTGATATGTGTATTGGACTGCTTGCTTTGGGCATGCTACAATTGAGCATCATTAAATGAATACTTTTTAACGTGCTACGTAGCATGTGTATGTGATCAAGTTATCACCTTCTGAATGTTTGTTTATTAGGTGTGCTGGTTTTCACACGATGTCTTTTTAAATAGATCGAATTTCAAAACGATAAATTTGCATCAAATCCGGTTCATACATTCAAAGTGGCATTCCCAAGCTTCCTTATTATTACTCTATAGTGCATTCGTAGCCTAATGGAAGTCTGAAGTTGCTCCGGATTTTATTTGCTAAGGCCTCATAATATGAGAATTATTTCTGCGCAATGGGAAAATTATATATGTAAGGGCTAATGGTATGCCGGTTTCTCGTGAAATGCTCTGGAAAAGGCTTAAGAATTTGTTATTACGTTTCTACTGAACCAAAGACTACTTTCATATTTAAATGTGAAATATTTAAAGTTAATTATCAGGGTTAGAAATAAGTAGGAATCGAGCTATTCGTGATAAAATGTCTTTGTGGGTATAATATATTAAAGTATTTTCGAGTACTATCTTTGAATTGCAATAAACGAAGTAGTCGGCCTCAAAATATTTAGATGTAGTACAAATCCTTGTAGTGCGCAATCTAAAACTGAACTAATCGACTAACTTATATCTGTGGTTGGGTTTGTAACAATTCGTAATAATCTTCATACAAAATTACCAAAATTAATGAATACCATATAACCGCACTGAATGCGGAATCTTTGGAGCGATTTTTGCCTCTTTATTTTGATACCCATACGACATGGCTTTCTTATTTTCAATTTTTAAACAGATTTCTTATTACTTGTAGTCCCAATGCTATGCTGTCACCTCAACCAGCAAAATAACAATCATGTAAAATAAATAATACTATGTAACAAACACGTATATACTCTACATAAAATACACAATGTAATAGCGTGCAATATCTGGAATCTAGCATTAAACAATCCTTCACCTGATTACAATGATCGTGATCGAAAACGACCCGTGTTGAATAATTTATACAAATTAATATAACGGGCTTGCGTGCATCTGATGAGATTCTATAATCGTTTCATTTGGTAGTTCAATAACTAATTATTTATGCAGATTGCAAGAATAGATCTCAATCAGACTTATGGCTACCTCAGATAACTTCATAATTATAGTCGTAAAACACACAATTTTCTTCAAATACAAGGCCCTTTTACAGCCACAATTTGTAACTGTCCCGAACTCTGTAATTTATATTATTTTATTTTGACAATTATTTTTTTTACATTAAGTAAAATGTTTGACATTTTGTCATTATTATTTTATCGTAATGACATCTACGTGACAACCGCAATTTGTAATTATTATTATTTTTATTTTTAGACATGGAAACATTATTTACGATTTTGCATTCTTCTTCTTCTTAGCGTTTCAGAGTTCTACGTTTCTATTCATAGTATGTTGAACAGGTGTTTGGCCACAGCAATGGCATCAGGCGAGGCGGCCATTAGGTCCTCCATCGTGCAGGTGTTCGGGCATAAAGGGCACATTAGCAAGTGCTGCATTGACTGCGTGGGATCACCGCAGTCGCACTGCGTTAAGTTAGGGTCCCTGAATCGCCATTTGCACATATTAAGTCTGCAGCGGACACACCTGGGTGCGGAGCCTGTTTAAGGACTTCCAGACTGGCCACGGCAGATCATGCTCGGGTGGTAACTGTTCCTGTGGGGTGGTAAAATCAGGCGGTGGGGAATTTCTTTTTATCCACAGAGTGCGTCTAGTAGCAGCTGGGTCAACGCTCGTGGCCCTTGTGAAGCGTTGAAAGCTCTTTCGACTTTTAAGGCGGCCTTGTGGAATGTTATGGTCATATAAGGGGTGTCGATAATCATGCTCTTGTTTGTGCTTTTCAATAAAGCAAGCCACATCTCGTCGCATTCCAGGGGGTGATATGCCTGCCAAAGGGTATATCAGGTTTAGAGGGGTTGGCTTCAGACATCCTGTTATTATCCGGCATGTATCATTTAACGCGACATCGACGACCTTTGCATGTGCAAACCGGTTCCAGACTGGGCAAGCATATTCGCCGGCTGAAAAGCACAGTGCCAGGCCAGTAGTGCGGATTACGTCTGGAGCTGCACCCCATTTGGTAGCTATAAGTCGACGGAGAAGATTGTTTCGGGTACTTCGGGTACCTGTGCTTTATAGTTCAGTGACCTATCCAGAGTTACCCCCAGGTATTTTGGAAAATTTCGTGTTGGATAGGAATTCCTTGCCAGGTTATATTTAGGGTCCGGCTGGCTTGTTGGTTACGCAGATGAAAGGCACAGGATTGGGTTTTAGATAGATTTGGCCTCAAGCCATTCTCTCAGCCAAGGCTAGTGTTAGCTTGTCTTCGGCCTCTTCAAAGCTTGAAGTTTGGGTCGTCAACGCTAAATCGTCCGCATATAGAAAACGTGTAGCAGATGGACTGTTGGGTTGGTCATTCGTATAAATGTTAAAGAGAGTTGGTGCAAGCACGCTCCCTTGAGAAATACCTATTTTAAGGCAGCGCCATCTACTTTTTTCTGATAGAAGATGTAGTTGGAAGCGACGGTTATGAAGTAGTTCACCCAGAATTTGAACGAACCCAAGATCACAAGTCAGGTTTTTGACTTTGCGAAGAAGTCTTTTAACATTAACAGTATCGTATGCGGCAGATAGGTCAACAAGAACCAAACCAGTGATACTGTTCGTCTCGAAACCATCTTCAATATGCTGGGTAAGCTTGAGCGTCTGACCGCAGTAAGCTTTCCCGGGTCTGAGTCCTGCTTGTTCAGGGATCAGCTGAGGCTCTATAATCGGGGTAAGTCGGTTGAGGAGAAGCCTTTCAAATAGTTTATATAGGTGGTATAGGAGGGAAATAGGTCTTTCGTAAGGCCTAGGATGTATGAGCTGCGACATCCTCTCGGAATATTTTGCCTAGAAGCTTTTCTTATGACCTCAATAAACTTTTCATAGTTATCAGACACGGGTTCTAACTTATCTAGTCCTGAATCCACGCACTTTGCAAAGCCGTCCCAGTTTGCCTTTGACAAGTTAAATCTGCGCATGAAAGGAACTTGCCTCGGTGTGATAGTCGCTTGGACTTGGCATGCAATAGGTCTGTGTTGGGAATGGGAGTACAAGTTGATTTTGAGCAAAGGGAACTTATTTTTAGGCTAACAAATATTAGGTCAGGGTTGTACTCTTTCTTCCATCGACAGCTGTTAAATGATGGAGGAAGTTTTGGGTCATGTATCTGGGTAAGGTCTAAGGATTCTGCCCATTTCTCGACAGCAATACCATCAGGGTTCGTTTTTCTGTATCCCCAAGATAGATTGTGATTGTTGAAATCGCCGACAATTATTTTTATGACTCGATCGTCGAAATTTGTTGTTTTGTTAAGTTCAAAAGGCTGATTCGGTGGCTTATAAACAGATGTGGCTGTACAGGTACCGATATCGACTGTAATTATTTCTATAGAGTTGTCACTCTTGCAGGATGTGGATGTTACATTTATGTTGGGTCTTGTGAAAATAGCACTTCCGTACTTACCATGTGGTATCTCAGCCGTAAGGTTCCATCCAGGTATTCGTGGCCTTTGTTGTTCGTGGTCACGATGGGTTTCTTGGATACATAAGATATCACAATGTGTCGTATTGCCAAGCTCTTCGAGAATAGTTGATTTAATCTCCGAGAATCCTTTAATATTAATTGACATTACTTTTAAAGCTGGCTTTGAAAGGGGTGGCTCTGACAAGTGCCGTTGGTCATATTCGTTGTTTTGTAGAACCATTGTGTTGTAGAGATTAGTCAGCCTATTGAAATTGATTGATTTACATAATTGGCCATTGGTTTGTCCTCTGTTGTTAATGTTGATGTGTAATGGTAATTTTTGTTTTATTCTTCTTATTTTTAGTTGATATTCTTCGTGACATATAATAACATAGTCTCAATACCTGTCTGTTATAGCTACATTATTGTTAATTTTATTACGATTGTTATTGATAAATTCTGAATATGACGTACCTACTTAGTGTTCTATTATGTTACCTACAGTAGAAAATAAATTAAATGAGAAAAATTAAATGAACAAGAAAGTAATTCTAACGTCACGCCCAAAACTTACAATATAAACCCATAGTATCAATATTTACTATAAATGAGATCGTCAAACTTTGCATAGTTATTATTATTTATATGACGCGAGTGCTGTGTTTCGATTTTTCACATTAACCAGTAGTTTTACTTTGGATCATTATTTTTTACAATTTTATTTAGTTTTCACTTTCGCGCCTCGAATTAGTCCTTTTCGCACTGAGTGTATTTTCGCATGGAGTGACAAAGACAATTGCACCTGATAGCATACTAACCTGAGACACAAGTCACGAAAGTGGAGACCACGTACTGGAAAGCGCAGCGTAGGACCGACCCCCCCCCCCCCCCCCCCCCCCCCCCCCCCCACCACTAGATGGAAAGACGACCAGATAAAGGTTGCTAGAAAGCATTGGATGCAGGCCGCACAAAATCGGTTGCTCTGGAAATCTGTGGGGGAGGCCTATGTTTAGTAGTGGACGTCCTGTGGCGGTGGATGATGAGACACAAGATGTTGCGGGTTTGGTTCCTGCTGTGGAACAAATGTTTTCATGATATGTAAATATTTCTTCTGGATCCCAGAGGGAATCCTAGTGTGCAGACAGGACTTTGCGATGATGATAACTGTTGGTTGTTATTTATGAGCGATAAATGTTATCGAGTTTCAGTCTTGTAATGGAAACGTAGGAAAGCGCAGAGCATTTTATAGTTTTAATATTGCGTTGATTGAAGTTGCTAGGTTTCAGTTGTGTAAACACTACAGGATACAAAGAAATTCATTATAGTTTTTTTAAGTTATATACCTACTGGTAGGAGCAATAAATGAACAGTAAATACTTGAAGTACGTTTGATGGAATCCCCTTTGAGTGCCGGAAGGGGATTATTGAAGGAATAAGTCATAAATTCCCTTAAGCATGCCAACTACAAAGTTTTGACTTATTTTCGCAGTCTAAATCGGTTTTGACCGGTTGTAAGTTTTAATGGTGACATCGACGAGGCTTTTTTTTCATGAATGGATCTGTGTTTGACCACAATCTCACCTGATGGTAAGCGATGATATGGTCTAAGATGAAGTACGAAGATCTAGAAGAGACCTATTCACTTTTACTTTATCTGATTAGATTGTAGTCTGTAGGAAAGACAGACGAGGTAAGGTAGTAAAAATGGAGTCTTTGAAAGCCATCATTGATCAAGCCAGAATATTTTCTGTTTACACAATTCGCAATTCAACACACATGTACAAAACATATGATTAATGTGTGTAAGTCAAGAAAGCGAGTTACAAAATGTATAATTCATTGTAGAACTGCAAATGCCGCTATAGAACACGTTTGCAAAACATCTTGGACTTAATGAGCGGAATATTAATGTATTATTACATCAAATTGATGAGGTTATTGTTTGAAAGTAACGAATTTATGTACTGAATTGACATAAAAGTTCGAAACTTACCGTGTTGGTTTTGTGTGTATCTAGTACCTTTATGTCGTATTAAACTATTGATATTATATTGATTAATTAAACGGTTGTTTTTTAAAGTAACAGCCAACAGCCAACATGGTCCTGTCAAATTCCCATATTCTGTATCTTGGAAACCGGGTACCAAGTAAAACGCTTATCAAATGCCAGGGTTGGAAAAAACATGTTTTTTTATCCAATAAAGCCTGGTTTTTAATGCTGGACATTTCACACCGCAAATAAATCCTAATTAATCATGTTTTTTTAATTTTTCGTTTCGTTCGAAAAAGAATTGATTAATAATGTGACACCATACTGTTGGTGGATGTTATAAAAACATTCATTTACAAAGAGGAACAGTCAAATATCTACCCTATAGTGAGGCAACTATTTGGGGCGATAGCCTCTTCAGCTTCAGTTGAAAGAGTTGTTTTCTACCTTTGGAATTGTTCACACTAAAAAACGCAACCGACTGGCCAACGAAAAAGCCGTAAAACTATTTTTTTTGTTTAATTACAACAATGGCATTTATACGTTCGATTTAAAATAAATGGCATTTTAAGTTTATTTCTATCAAAGAAATAAATAAAAGACTTAATTTGATTCACAATTGATTTTATTGAAACAAATTATTATTATGATATTAATTATTATTTTTATTGAAGTTATGCTTTTGATATCAGAATTAATAATAAATAAATAAATATTGCTGGACATTTCACACAGCGCTTTCTAGCCCCAAACTAAGCAGAGCTTGTACTATGGGAACCAGATAACTGATAGAATACTTATATACTTTTTTTTTGTTAATACATACTTATAATATATAGAAAAACAACCAGACCCGGAACAAATATCTGTAGATCATGCAAACATTTGTTCCGCGGCGGGAATCGAACCTCCTTCGTCTCAGCCGGCTATTCGCCCACAGCGCCACGTAGGTCGTCTAAATTAGGTTGGGATAAGATAAAAAGTCGATTTATGTTCATCGATACAGAATCCTGATAGACAAGGAGATATTCTCCATTATAAAAATCACTGAATGGCCATCTCTTTTGACTATTCTTGTTCGTAACTATGGGCAGATGACAGTGATGTAAAACGTGATTATCGATGGAACCTTTTTATACTACTTTTTATCTTATCCCAACGTAATTCTGATAAAAAAAGCATAACGTAACTATAGTTGCAGTTTAGCGTCTTTATCCTTCCTATAATAAACAAACAAAACCTTCGTTCCAAATGTTAGAATAAGGAAACTTCGGGAACTTTCAGGAATTCCCGTTTGGACTTTCAATATAGTAATTAACTACAATGGGAAATCCTTACGCATTGCGCCAGGCCCCACCGAAACATTCATTTTCTATGCCATGTCCAATAATCGAGTCAAGAGCTCCCCTTCCCCTCAAATAATCATAATGGCCAGTAAATTGACAGTTATCGATAAATTGTTGCTATTCTTCACCGTTTAATATGCGGTGATTTCTGGAGGGTCCACTTGAACTCTGTTGAACTCTTTATTTGAGTCCCTAATAGTGGAATAATTTACAAACCTTTCTACCATAAATTCATAAGTGTGTGTATTAGATGCTATCAACATCTAATCTTAAATAAAAAAATAATTAAAGCTTATTGAACTTCGGATTTTCACTTTTATAATTGATCAAAATCCTAATCATCCCTTTTTAGGGTTCCGTAGTCGGAACCCTAAAAAGTTTCGCCATCCCCGTCTGTCTGTCCGTTTTAGTGACGCCTAACAATTTATGAAATAAAAACGAAAGAAACTTGTTTAGTTTTTTGTATCTTACCTACCCTATGTGGAAGTGAGGGTGATTTTTTGTTTTTTACTCTTCACCCCATCGTGTGGAGGTGGAGTATCGTTAAAAAAGTATTCGTAAACTCTATAAGATTTCCTAAACACATATTTGGTACAAGAACCCGTTTACAATAAATAAAGCTACAAAGGTTTTTTAAGGGAAAACTTCTTTAGGCGCTTTGGGCATTTTTTGAGATGGGAAAAAACCATTGAACTCGTGACACTGTTACCGTTACCGACACCTCTGTATATAAGTATATCGTTATTGTTCAAGTTTTCACTTCTGTCGGCACTCCCGAACTGCTTTTGTAGGATGCCTAAAAAGTATCCACAATAGAAGGACATCAAAGTAAGAAGAATTATCAAAGCTAAGTATTAAATTATCGAGCAGCTGTAGTCGGCCAACTTATGTCAGTAGTTGGATTTGTAAGAAATTCATAACTTTGTATTTTAAAATGACTAAGATACAGCCGTATTAGCTACGGAACCCTCCACTGTGCGTGTTCCGACACGCGCTTGACCAATTTATTTATTAGTTTTTCCCAATCCATTACTGATCAAGATATTTTTATTTAATTCCAGACCATCAAACCTACCAGCAAAATGTGCAGAGGAAGCTCTACGCCATAAAGAAGAACACGCGCGCATGGTGGAAGCAGCTAGGAGACGAGTGGAACGCGAGGCGGCAGCTAGGTTAGCCAGGCTACAGCAATCACTCCGGCTGGAGGAAAGACTAGCCAGGCATGCGCGGGAGTGGACGCAGAATATACTACCTGATTGGCAGAACCAGTAAGTAGAATCACTTTTCCATTGTTATGTCTGTGCTGTGGAAGTAGAAATTCCAAACACGTCCGCAAGCAAGATAAATTTTGCGACGCTGTCTTGCTTTTGCGATTTATCGTAAGATGTGTGCTAGGTATAACACACTAATTAGGTGCTTGGTATAGGCCTGTTCTTGCTTGAGCCATTCTCCACGGTCCTGAGCCATCACGATCACTGAACTGTAAGACAATAGTAACCTTAAACTGCATATTAAACATCCAGACAGTTCTACCGTTATCCGCCGTAAACAACACTGCTAGCCTAGCATTGTATTCAACAATGCCTTCTAATGTTTTACTTATATTTACAAGTATTCATGGCATAACATGTATTGTTCTTATCTCCGAGCGCTTTGTGTGGTTAATGTTATGTACTTTATTTTATTGTTGGCTTGTTATGGAATTCCTATTTGTTTATTTATGGTTTTGAGAGATCAAAAGAAGTAGACTCATAGTTTGTTTTTGGCGATTTAAACGAAAGTGTAGGTATAAACATCTACACTTTTATTGTGAGGAGATAAAGTTTGTTGTTGACACCTCTGTTTCGAAGTGCGTGATAAATAGCCAGCTGCGACACAGGAGGTTGCGGGTTCGATTCCCGCCCCGGAACAAATCTTTGCATGATCTATGCAGATACTTGTTCCGGGTCCGGTTTTTTTCTTTTTCTTCATATTACAAGCTTTGTTTAGTTTGAGGTTAGATGTTATATGGCGCTGTGTAAAATATCCAGCATTATTTATTTATTAATCTCAGAAACTACTTAACCGATTCTGATATTGTTTTTTACTGATAGATAGCTACACTCCCTGAATCCTATAAAAATCCGTGCGAAATCGGAGCAGGTCAGCTAATTAAAAATTTAATCTTTACCAAAACACATTTTAGATTAGTTTAATCGTTCTCTGATAATAATTCGAATTCAATGCATTTTTATTATATTTTTAACATGTGTAATCTGAGCCAATAACCTCTATGGCATAGTGAGGTCGCGTAATTATACCAATAACAGCAGGTTGAAAACCCTGGCCTTAACCGACGTATTTATACACTTATCATGAATAGAGGTCAGATTGGACATATTCAATGTCTAAAATGAACGTGCATTTGAAGTGTGCTTTAGAGAGCTCGTTTATTTCATTAGAACTCGTAAGATATGACCCATGCTTAGAAGTTTTCTCTCTCTTAAAGACCTCGAAATTAGAAGTTAATGGGGCAATTATGTGGGCATGGCACAAACAAAATTCAATTTAGGATTGACCTTACTAGCACCTTTGTCATCCCTTTTTGTTTCATATGGACAGAGAGTGACAGTTTTTATTTGAATGCTGTTAAATTAAATTTCGTATAGTTTATGGCAACAGAATTGCTCCCAGTGTCATAGATCTGGTCTGGTTCTAGCACCTCCAAAATTATAGTGCAATGAGCTACTAGGTAGATGAAGCCTAATTTAATTATTTAAGTATTATTGACGTAACCAAGTGTTTATTGTATCCCTACGGTTTAAAAAAAATGAGTATGAGTATCTACAAGTATACAAAAAAAGTATAAAAAACTCCTAAACATGAAAAACCTGTAATAACTTTTCATTTTACGATATCACTTAACCAAAAAGAAAAGGTGCTCATAATGTTCGTATCGTCTGACCTGGTCGTCACTAATAGTTAAGAACCACACCAGTGAAACTATCTTTCTATTAAAAAAAACGCGTCCGAATAGGTACATCCGTACGGGAAATACGATGCCACAGACATACAGACATAGGTATCATACTTAACACCCTTTTTGCGTCGAAGGTTAAAAATAAGTTCATCTTACTAACAACTATGTTCTCGTTTACAGAAAAAACGCAAAGCACACACTAGACCTCTGGTGGAGCGGTCTACCTCCAGCAATCAGAGGCCGCGTCTGGCAGTTCGCTATCGAGAACAAACTCAAAATCACACACGATCACTACCAGGCACTTGTAGTCAAAGCCACAGAAAAGCTACATGAAGCACAGATGAGACGGAAAAGATTAAAGATTAATAGAAAAGACGCGTGCGCGTGTAAGAATGCAGATAAGAAAGATGTGCCTACAGTCTTATCTAAGACGGATGATGATAGACCGAAGGAAGAGAAGCGGTTGAGTATACCGCGGAATTTAAGCGAGCAGAATCTCAAGTCTCAGACGGCGGAAGAGGTAAACATTTCTGTGTTTCTTACTTTAAATCGTGTAAAAGCAACGCCATCTAGTTCTGTTTTTAAAAACAATTGGAAGTTACTGTAATTAAGCGACTGGGATGTTGTCCTTCAACACGATACATAAATAATAAGAATGTAGAGTTTATCTGCATGACTTTTTTGTTACAAAGATTAAGAACACACATAATTTTTTAGTTTAGGCCCGATTTTGGGTGCAGGTCTCCTCCAACTGTCTTCATTTGTCTCTATTATGCGCTTTGCCCATAAAATTCATCGCTCGCTATTTGTTTAATTTCGTCAGCCCAGCGTTCTCTGGGTCTGCCGCTGGCTCTTTTCCCGCCAGGCCCCGCCCACTCAGTAACTCTCTTGGTCCATCTTTCGTCTGGAACGCGGCCCATGTGTCCTGCCCATTTCCACTTTAGGCACTGTGCGTGTTGGAGAGCATCTATTACTTTGTTTTTTTTTGCTCTTCTTTTAATCTTATAGCTTTTAGCTCCATAGCGCGGAACACGATACAAACATTATCTAATTTTGACATTTGAAGTACTTTTAGATTTTTTTATTTTTGATATTTGTATTTTTGATACCACGATAAGGAACGCCATCTAGTTTCACGTTGAAAACAAGTAAGGATTCCCTTCGATTAGAAACGTATTTTTCTCAGTTAGTCAGTAACCTCTCTATAAGTTTAATATTTGCATATATTTTTTTGTATATCGTATAAATCGTATTAGAGATATTGTTATGTAGGTCCAATGGGTATTAATGTTATTTATTTTTCAGGTGAAGTGCTGTTCAAAAAGCAACCCTAATCTGCTAGAGTACAGCGACGAGTGTTCCATGGAGCTGATCCAGTTAGATATAGCGCGCACATTCCCACATCTGTGTATATTCCAACCCGGAGGGCCTTATTTTAATGTGCTATATCAACTGTTAGCGGCGTATGTGTGCTATAGACCGGACATTGGCTATATCCAAGTAAGTTTCGTACAATTATCTACTATTCCAGATAACACATGTTTTACTGAAAGAAAATAGAAGAAAAGTTTGCCTGTAGGTAGCAAACAGTGTCAGTTTTTAAAGAAGTGAATTTACAAGTGATTATTAGTATTATTGCTTAATTTTTTAAGAAGAAACGCAGGCACCAAGAAATTTGTAAAATAACAGAGCTATTGGTGTCGCGCAAATATATTGCTTCCTAAATAGAAAGCGATAGAGACAACTGCAGCTCGGACTGATTGTACCTATTTAAAATAGACGAAATCACTAAATGGTATTCCCTTTTCTCCTCCAAAACTAGACCGATTTTCATATTTTTTTCAAGAATGAATGCTTTGGCTATGCCTCTATCTTTTCCTTTTATTTTGTTTGCTGGATGTCTGAAAAGGGCGGTATAACTGAGTTATTTTTGAGATTTTAGAAGGTTAATAGTTCTTATAATTATTAATTTATGGAGAAAAACAAAACGTAGGGGCATGATAGTGGTACTTAAAGATTGTATGGTAAAAAATTATTTGCTCTAGGTGTCACTATCCAGGGGTAAACAGGGGGGGGGGGTACATTTGTATGGACTAAACGCAGCCCGCGTATCCTCTTAATACCCGGAATGAACTGCGAGTGAACCTTGATGTGTGCGTGCGTAATGCAGTCTACACACCAAAGCCGCCGCCCTGCCGACATGACGGCGGGTAGTACGCGCGGCTGCAAGTCGCTAACATGATTGTCTAAATAAAGCCGTCGACAAGAAGCCGCCGAGCTGTGTCGGCGGGTCAGCGGCTTTGGTGTGTAGACTGCTTGGCGTTTGCTTCCTGACATTATGATTACTTGAGTATAGATGGCGCTGTGCATCTATGAGCAACACTGGAAGTTAAAAGTAGACTTGAAAACCGATTGGTAAAATGTATTTATTTATTTTGTATAAAGACTAGCCGCATTATTGCTGATATGTGTACATCACACTTTGTAGAACGTCTCTTAAAGCTCACTTTTGTAGCAATTAATTCATAGCCAGCTATCGAAGTTTTTAAATGAGTTTATTGAAGTAGCTGAAATTATTTTCGGGTAGGATGTTCCAATTTAGGAGCACGATTTAATTTAAGTTGGTGTCTTTAAAGTTGCGACGTTATTACAAGCCCGATTTGACGTCTCTGATTTTTCCCGTCGTGATAACTTTGAACAAACGTCTACACTAGAATTAGAAAAATCAACCATATGTAATGCCAAAATTATATCAATGTTGTATCATTAGGTTCAATGCCGTAGAGTTGCGTTCGTTTTAACCACTTAGGAACCAAACAAAATCGATTATTACAAAAAATCCATACTTTCAGTAAACCTAAGATTGGTACGCTCGTTTTTAACCTCTTCGGAACCAAAAAAAAATCGATTATAACAAAAAATCGAAACATTTAGTAAACTTTAGATTTATAAAACAGAAAAGTATTTTTATTTTTTTTTTATGTTTTATGTTAGGCCCAGCAGTGGGAAAATGTATGCTAGTAAAAAAAATGTTATATATATAAATAAAAGGCATTTATTTACACACATATCTATTATGCTAATAGAAGTAGGTAGGTACAATAAGTACTAAATTAAGCTAGGTAAGTTTAACAGTAGGCCTAATTATAAGAAAGATTAGTACATTATCGTAGATAGCATTAAGGTAGAAGGTGGTGGTAAATAGGTCGAGGGCTCAGCTACGCACTATACTTAAGCAGCGATTATAGATGTAGATGCACCCGCAATGAGGGGTTTCATCATTATTTTATCAATGCAATAAATTATTTTCTAATCTAATCTACTTATCATTATCGTGAATATTTTCTTGAATGAAAAACTATACAAATTGTTTATATAGCTAAGCTAGTTCGAATCATAATTCAACCTAAGTTAAACTAAACGATAACAAACTCTCAGTACAATTAATTAAAATGTTTCAAGTGTCGGTTTTTCTAGCAACCGATTTTTTATTTCTACTTTAGTTCCCATCCCTACTATCTGTATTTTGACAACGTCGAATCGGGTTTCTTAGAACGGCAGGAGTTTAAATGCTGTTTCATTGTGTAGATGCTGTGCATTTAATTGTATATTTCGTTCCAGGGCATGTCATTCATAGCAGCAGTACTGATCCTAAACATGGAGGCTCCGCAAGCGTTCGTGTGCTTCGCGAACCTTCTCGACGGGCCGGTGTTCAGAGCCGCTTTCACACGAGACGGGGCTGCTATGCAGGTATAATTTTTTACTAGCTTTTGAGGCTTTAGTTTCATTGCGGCCACGAGGCCTATTGTGATTTAAAGCACGCATTCGAAATCTTATTAACTCATTTTATAGGCGTGTTAATATCAGTTGTTTGAATATTTATCCAGTAATCGATACATTTCCAATAAACAATTTTTAACGTAAATCGGCGGCGCCTTTGCGACGATACCGCTTAGTCAGTTTAAGAGGTACCTGTTTACATGGTGAATTAAAATTATTTGTTTACCTATTTTATACAGGCTGTTTTATTGATATTTTAGGACTTGATATTAAGGTTGTCTGAAAATTTAAAATTTTCTAGGGTAATGAATTTGAAAATACCCATTTTACAACAATACTAACCATTATCCCTACCCGTGTTTTAATTTAATTTCTTACAAAACAAAACACGTAGCATTATTAATAAATATAGCCTCATTATTTCCTTAACTGACTAATACATTTTTAATTTAGATAATGATGGTTTGGTTAAGGCCCCTTTCGGGTATAGGACTCCTCCAAATTTTTCCAAGTTGCTCTGTCTTTAGCTTTTTCTATCCAGTTGTGTCCTGCGATTTTTCTTATTTCACCGGCCCAGCATTCCAACGGACGTCCTCTTGCTCTCTTTCCGGTTGGTCCTGACCATGCCATTACTCTCTGTATCCACCTTTAGTCTTGTAAGCTTGTACTATTAAAAACGTTTAATAATTTGAAATGTTGTTTTAATATTTGAACAGAGATTATGGAAAGCGTACACAACTCTCCTCCGGCACAACCTGCCCGCCCTCTGCGATACCGTCGCGCCGGAGCTGTATCTGCTGGAGTGGCTGTACACCGCCTTCGCTAAAGCGATGCCGCTGGACGCGGCCTGCAGAGTCTGGGACGTGTTCCTTAGAGACGGCGACACTTTCCTCTTCAATACGGCTCTGGGTACGTTCTAACTTTACATTGGCACACTACCATATTTTGGATATTTATCTATTCAAAACTTAGGATTAGAACACAACACATTTTAAATTGTTACGGTTTTATACAAACTCATTGGATTTTGAAGGACTGATCAATATTTCTTGATTGGCTATAATAATACTTGCTTGATCTGATATTCTTATGAAGTTTTCCTTTACCTACATCAGCTCGCAATGATCGAATGAAACAATTCATTGGCCCGTGAACATTTTAAACTCGATAACGGTTCTGTAAATGCGATTTACGACCCCTAGGTTAGGTAAATTTGAAAATAGAATCAGGCTTATTGCATTCATAATAATCTAAAATGAAAATTTCTATTACAAATCCTTATTTATATTTAAAAATGAAAGAGTTCATACTTTAGTAGTGAAGAAAAAAAAACAATGGATACCGGGAACGCAAATTTTATTATTAGCAACAAACTATTATAAAATGATTTTTTTAATTTCCTCGCATGCGTGATGAAAATTTATGTGTTATACTCTGGTGTATGCGATCAATCATACCCTCGATTAGTGTCCTCGCTCGCATTCGCTCGTTCGTACGCCAAAATATTTCCGGTGTTATTACACCGGAGATATTTTGGCGTACAATCGCTTACAGCCTTGTACTAATACAAAACGAATGGCTCTTAATCTTTTTAAACACACCAGTGTATTTACCAGCACAAAGTACTTTTCAATGTCAATATTTAAATATTCATTAAAATCACAAGGATCACTTTGAAATGCCAATTTTACCGCCTGTTCCTCCTCGAATTTCCAATCTAGGAAAGAATCAGCCAAGAAAAAAATCTGGTTTAATTTGAATGATTAGAAACAACCAACAAAAAAATAATAGAAACCTTCGTATCTTCGTCAGGTATCCTCCATCTATACCAAGAGGAGCTCAAAGACATGGACTTCATATCGGCAGCTCAGTTCCTCACCAAGCTCCCGGAAGACCTGGATCCCGAAGCACTCTTCAAGAGCATATCCACAGTGTCCATGACATTGGACGGCATGTCGTTCGAGGAGCTGGCTTCCTCGTGCGACACAGACGCCAGCTTAGATGATGATAATGTGAGGTTATGATATAGAAGCTTCTGGGATCTGATCGACGCACTGGCTTTTAGAGTCAAGTGAGGTCATCATCATCAGCCGGAAGATGTCTGAATAAACACCTCCGCAGAATAATAATCTAAGGTTTATGAATTATGATACAAATGGTTATAGAAGTTGGTAAAAAAACTGTTTTTTTATGGTCAATTAACAACATTATCAACCGGAAGACGTACACTGTACATGTTGTCAAGGTAGCAAACCATCATCATCATTATCATTCGGAGACGTTCATAAGTGACATTTGGTTGAAGCTTATGGGTAGAGACAGGTCATCATCAGCCGGTAGACGTCTGAACAATGACTTCTACAAAATAATATTTTGGAGTTTTACGATAAGAAAACCTCGGTGTTGAACTGACTTTAAGGGTCAAGTTGCAAATCATCATCATCAGCCGGAAGACAGGTATTAGCTTCTCTATATACGTAAGGCGTAGTTTATGTAAATAAATAAATAGTAGATATTGCTGGACATTTCACACAGCGCTATCTAGCCCCAAGCTAAGCAGAGCTTGTACGATAATAACCAGATAACTAATAGAATACGATATTTGGAGTAGAATGAGAAACAAAATATTATTCATGACATTGCACATATCCATACTAATATTATAAATTCGAAAGTAATTCTGTCTGTCTGTTTGTTACGTTTTCACTATTAAATGGCCGGACCGCTTTCGTGATTGATTTACAAAAAAATATCCAAATTTCGCATTTATAATATTAGTATGATGTGATATGTATATATATATGTATATATATAGTATATGTGTATGATTCAACTAATCTGGATTATGTTGATCTTTAAAATCATATCAAAAAAGAAAATTTTTAAGATGGTTTTAAAAATCTTGGGATTTCAAGTGATCGAATAACACTATAAAAATAAAAATACCATGTTAGATTCCCAAATTAACGATTTTCAGTCAGACTTACTTATGGATCTTATTATTCGTTTTGTCGTCTATTCTTTCTCATTACCCTAATAACTTACGAACCAAATTCATCGACATAGCACAAAGCATTAGCAAGCTCAAGTGACAGCGGGCTGGGCATAACTGACGGCCGATGGGGCAGAAAGATTCTCGAGTGGATACCACGCACTGAAAAGCGCACGACCCCCCACTAGATAGAAAGATCTGATAAAGGTTGCTGGGAGCCGTTGGATGCACCACAAGGCCGGTCGCTCTGGAAATGTATGGGGGAGGCCTGTGTTCAGTAGTGAGCGTCTTGTCGCTGATATGATGATGATGATGATGACCCTACTTAAGGTCAGTTCTCAGCCTTTGTAACAGTCTTAACAATATGGAATTATGATTTGGCTTGATAAATATTACATTTTTATAAACATTTTGCAGTGTTCTAAAAGTTCGGCTGTGTCGTTAATATAAAAATAATTATGTGGATATAAAAATAATCATTAATTAATTAATAATATATTGTTTAATTTTCAATATATAATAAATATCGTACATAACTAAACAATGTATAATAAATTGTTTCACTGTCGTAAATTTGCAGACGACTCCGATGTATGCTCTAAATTATTATATTATATATTTAAACTTGTAAATAGTAAAATTAATGTTAGATTAAGTTTGATTTTATTGCGTGTATGTCGTTACGACTGTATAAACATATCATATTCGCTAGAATTTGTTGTTCATTTAGTACCTGTTTCGTATGGATTTTATATTGTAGTTATTATATTATTACTACAAAGTAATGTAAAAAAAAATTAATTACGTGTTGTCTTAGAGTTTATGAGTAGTATTATATATGTTTTATTTCTATAGAATAAATTAGTAAGTTATAAATCTTTATTATTTATGTATGTATATTATTTATATTTAGTTTTATCCAGTGAGAGGATAATATTTATATTTATAGAGAGATTGAATACAATTATCAAATCAGACTCAGCCATCTAAAGACCGTCGCAGACGATCTATAGATAGCTCAACTGCTAACTAACTTATTATGAATTCAGTTGTTTTAAATTATCGAATGAGTTGAAATAGACAGTCGTGTTGTTAATAAAGTTTTTAATTTGTTTGTACAAACAGAATACAGTTGCAGGTTCGATTTTCTATACGGTTACATTTTGATCTAAATCTTGTTCTAATTTACGACACAAGCTTTTCTAATCCCTATTAAAAATACGGGATTTATAAAACGGTACGTGATGAATCCCGTATTTATAATAATGATTGAAATAAATCTCGAAAGTTTTTTAAGTAAAACTAGCTTTTTTAATGAAATATATGTATTTGTAATCATCTAGTATTATGTGAAACTTATCAACGAGTAGTAAATCGGCCTAATAATTAATTGAAATACTATCGTGATTAAGTTTATTATATTTTGTATGTAAATAAATTAATTATGATTTAATAATTATACTATAAATAAATAATAATAGCTGATAATGTGTGCGCGATATTTTTTTAATGAAATAATAACAGATTAATTTTTAAAGGGAATTTGTGGATCGTTGACATTCTTTGAGGAACATTAATCTGTATTTATTTAAATCGAATATTGAAGTTATTAATGTACCGTTCCATACAAACTGCTTTATAAACAGGGCGCAATGTATGGGAAGCAGATTTTTTCAACTTTATTATTGGACTTGCTGACCCGCCTATAACACTCGGGATAGTGTAGCTTTCTATGAGTAAAAGATTTTTCGAAAGTGGTTCAGTAGTTTCTGAGATATACTTACCTCGTCTTAATAATAAGATTAAATTAAATACGGATTACGGATACTGAATTACGAGCAGAACGCTTTTTCAAAATTGATTATAAATTCTGTTTATAAATTCTATTCATAGAAAAAACATGGGCGAAAATATATTACATTTACCTACGTATATTATTAAAATATATTGTGAATAAAAGCTTTAAAATTAATGATTATTACAACTTATTAGAATGGTTGATTTATTAACATTACTTAGTCTTGCCACAGTTTTTATAAGTTTTCGAAATTTATATTGTTAAAGCGTGTTTCGATGATGTTTATTTGCACTTATTAATAAATCACATGTATAGGTAAATCATTTATCAAACCAGAATTTTTTTATAAAATGTATTGATTCGTACTGCTTTATTATCGTAATAAATAATAAAAAATATGTAAATAAAACAATACTCACATATTTTTAATAATACCTGTAGACCAGGGCCCGTAGCCAAGTTACATTCGCTTCGAATCGATTCGATTTCTACATAGGTTTGTTATCCATAGATCACGTGATATTTCCATAGCATGTGTCAATCCCATACATTTTCGGACTTATCGACTAGCGTCATCGCTAATCGAATGTAACTTGGCTAAGCCCTCAGGTTTGTTAAAAATATTTTGGTTTACACATATTCTTTCGGATCTTTAAATCTACAGGGAATTGTATTAATTCGTACTATACGTATGAATGTAAGGAAAATCTCATCAAATATTGTAAACATTACTATGATATTTTAGCGTAGAGTTAAAAATATAAAATACAGTAGAACCGTCTTTCTGCGATTTAAAAGGGACCGGATATAGTATAAAACGTATTAAAACGGTACAGTTAGTGACATAAGTTGATTAGCAAATTGAGATTTTAATGCCGCTAATAAATCTGCATTAATAGGGGAAAAATCACTTAAAGATACACACTTGTTCTTAGATTCATTACAGAATCAACACTTGATATCAATGTAAACAAACTCATCGCTCGTCGCTAATGCTAAATGCCAATAACACAATCTCATTTTAAAGACATAACTTTTAAAAAATTTGTTACAGAGAATTCTCAGAAGTGAGAATTCAGAGAAGAAACTTTTTTTTTCATTAACTCCTTAAGAAATTTTATAAAATCAATTGATAATTTACTATGACACTGACTGTACGAGGGAGATAGCTAAGAAGCTACGAATAATCTGCCATTATAAACCCAGCGCTTAGAAAATAATGTATAATGGCGGATTTTACGTGTTTTTATATAAATAATTTAAAATAAATAAATAAATATTGGTAGACATTTCACATAGCGCTATCTAGCCCCAAACTAAGCAGAGCTTGTACTATGGGAACCAGATAACTGATAGAATACTTATATACTTTTTTTTTTGTAAATACATACTTATAATATATAGAAAAACATCCAAATCCGGAACCAATATTTGTGGATCATGCAAACATTGGTCCCGCGGCGGGAATCGAACCCGCTACCTCCTGCGTCACAGCCGGCTATACGCCCTCTGCGCCACGGAGGTCGTCATATAAAAAGTACTTAACACTGGTTTAAGTAGATAGATAAGAGAGTAATCTTGTTATCACAAAAAAGCTAAACACTGGTTAACGCCTACTGAACGTGCTTAAAAAAATCCTTACCAATTTTTGTAAAGTTTTTTTTTAAACGGGGGTTAGATTAGATTAGATAATACTTTATTGCACACCACGAAACAAATACATATAAAAAAAAAACAACTACGTAAATCTATATGGGTTATTGGGTGTTTAAACTTTTTTGTGACAAGACCCTTAAAGTTTTGTAGAATAATAACCGTTGTGATGCAACTGCGAGTTCAAGTTGCAAGGACCAGTGTTAAGACAACGGATTCATGCTAAACTGTATTTGACGAGAAATTCTTTAGTAAATTCATAACAGTATTTTCAAACTTTCTCGATCACTCACTCACTATACATAATTTTTATTAATGAAATTATTAAAATAAAAAACAAAAAGGTAAATAAAATACAATACGCGATAAATACCCGCTTTAGCGATTTTAACAATTATTTTATACGTAGATTTGATTTTGTGTTTACAAAACATGGTCATTCTGTACGATTTATTAAATAATAAAGTTTTTTATAAAACTTTGTCTCATAAATCATATTTTAACCTCTCGACTCCCGCCGACTCGATATCGAGCATAGAACAATAGAAAATCTATTGTGTTTTATTTCCCGGTATTCCAGCGGTTAAAGTAATATTTCGTATAAAAATAGCGGTTCTATTGTAATAGTGTTATTTATAAATCAATTTGGCAGCCTATGCCGCGTATGGCACCTGCCGTCACCTTTCTATAAACAGAGTTCTAGCTAGCTGGTATGAGTTGTACAGGGTGATAATGTGAAAGTAGATCAAATTCGTTGTTCTCGCTGTTAATTAGCTCCTGTAAACGTAGTTAAACCAACGACACGATACTCTTTGAAAAAGTGTATAAAAGTTTACATCATTTTATGGAGAAATGAGTCGTTAACGGTTACCGATGTTTCTAGCGCCTAATGACAAGGTGCTACACGCGCTGAGTGAAAGAGGGAGGAGATTATAGAAAGAAATATACTTACATACTACATAAGCATATAATACAAATAACATCTGAAATAGTCATAAAAAAGATACGATGATATATTGATAGCGAAAAACGTAAAAAAAACTATAGCAACAAATGGGCCTCGACTCAGCATTATGCCCGCCAAAGTCAAAGTCAAATATTTTTATTCATTAAAATCGCAAGGATCACTTTGAAACGTCAACTTTATTGCCTGTTCCTTCGCGACCAAGCCAGGAAAGAAAGGCAAGAAAACAAGGCTGGTTGTTTTTTTTAATGATCCTTTTAGAATACATAACAACACAGAAAATAAATTACGTCTAAATTGTAACATTTTGAAGGAGTTGGAGCAATTTCAATTCCAAGCTTCTCTATTATCTAAATTATCCGATATTTTATAGTAGGCTTTTTTATAAAGATTTTGTTTAATTACGTTTTTAAATTTGTTAATTGTCAATTTTTGTACATCCCTTGGGAGTTTGTTATAAAAGCGTACACCTTGCCATTTAAACGTTTTACTAACTTTATGGAGTCTACAAGTGGCAACAGCGAGTTTATCTTTATTTCTTAAAATTATGATTATCGCTATTTTTCTTAAACAAATGAATATATTAACATACATCAGCCATAATGGTAGATGGAGTAGGCTTACCTATCTTCTCTTCCTTGGCTAACTTTGCCTTACTTACAATTAGTACTTTTATTCAAAGTCTAGATTAATTGTTACGGGAATCTAATAGACATTGACACTTTTATAATTTTTCTTTGTGTAATCGACTTTCAAATGATCACCCTGTATTATGGTAATTGACAGTTGTAAAGGGACTGATATTATAATGCCATCTCAATTGTTATAATAATAAATTAATTGTAAATATTAATTAGATAATTTAAGTTAAATAATTAAGCCCCAAATAATATAGATATGATTACTTTATCTAATAATGGAATAAACATTATTTGCATTGAAAATTTGGATATTACTTGTTACACTAATTAGCACTATTCGCTTAGTTAATTCCAAAGTCACTGATATAGCCCAGAGGATTAGCAAACTGAAGGTGCAGTGGGCAGGGCGCATAATTCAAAGAACAAACGGCCGTTGGGGCAGAAAAGTTCTCACGTCGAGACCACGCTCGGGAGCGTAGCGTAGGGCGGCCTCTCTAGATGGAAAGACGACCTGATAAAGGTTTTTATTACGTATTTCCTATAGCAGCTGCAAAGATCGGTCGCCATAGGAAATACGCAATAGGCGTCCTATAGCTGAATAGTATAATGATTTTACCGAAGTGTTGACCGAACCTAAATTGAGCTGAATCGAATAAATCTTGTCTCTTATTTAAGTTTAGTTTGATACTGGTTAAAACCTTAAACCTAAGGCTATCTCTATCCAAAGGCTGTCTGTATTTCGGGATTGTTTTATTGTCTATCAAGTCATTGATTGTAGAAAAGGTGTGCATTAATAATTTATTCACACCACCTGCTCGACAATGTCAAATTATATCTCACGTAATCCTCACCGAAAGCAGGTGATTAAATCCCGTAGGGATACTGATCCCGGCTGAGCCGGGAGTAAAGTTGTACTGAATTTCATTATGCCATCGTGGGCATTGAATTTGGACCCTCATCTGTACTAAAATTTGAACCAAAGAGATCCCCACAATAAGAAATTATTCGTAAATCGAACTAACCTCTGCACAGACTACATCAACCTAGATCTGGATTTTATTATCTCGCAGAAAGTGTAGTAGAAATAGTAGAAAATTAGAGTATTCTCCTCGTGGATAAAGCTGTCTGCATCTTGGGCGTGCTTTTATATTCCTCTGCACTCATTATTCTAGTAACTCCTCGTTATGTTCGGGATTCAATATAGCGCCCGTGACGCAAGACACTGCTTTAGTAGTAAATAATAAATAGTAGATTATGAAACGATTTTATTACTTATAAATTTTTTCTTTATTTATATATTAAAACTAACTAAGCCGCTCCGGTTTCGCACGATTTTTTATCATATAATTATACCTAAAGCACTTAAAAATAACAACAAATGTTACCTCTTTATAATATTAGAGTATGATCAATTTGTTAATTAAGATAGGGCATGCATTAAACCTAGTAACAGTGGAAAAACATGAGGATAAATTAACATATTATTAGGCATTTAAAACGTAATAAATAATTATTGCATCGAACTTTGGTTTAATAATTTATTATTATATTATTATTATTACAGAAAAGGTGCATCGGAATAAGTAACCGAAAGGGGGGTTATTCGCCCTCACGAGAATCATTATGAACGATATAAATATTACTAATGTTTTAATTATGAAATTTTATTTTAGCATAATGTACCATTTATGTACATATATAGGTACCTAATAGAAATAGGGAATAGAGAATAAAAATAGTTGTATACAAGTAGTTTGTTTAAAGTAGCCTTTACGTCGTAACGGCTTGAACGATTTCGATGATATTTTGTACACATATAGATTATGGAACCTCGATTGAGACATAGGCTACTTTATATTGAAAAACCATGCGTGCGAAGCCGCGGGCGGCAGCTATATTCTGAATCACGATATCATCTGCAGGTGATATCGTGATACCTACCAACGCTTATCCAACCCACTTAAACACTAATGATGATTTATTACTAAACTATCTAATATTATAATTTGTAACGAAGCTCACCGCAGGTTAACTAAGATCAATGTGCCATTATTTGATCAGTAAGTGTTGAACGAAGTCCAATGTAAACAAGTAATAAGCAAAGATTGGCGAGGCTGGACCCAAGCAATATAAAAAAACGTTCATAGTTAGAAAGAAAACATTTTATTTTCTTGTCTGGAACGGAAATCCGAGAGAGATTATGGAACCCTGAAGTCCAAGAAAAGATCAAAACCATGAAGGCCTTCAAGATATGTACCGTTATTTATTGTAAGTATATTTCCTTGGTTAGGTACTTTTTTATTTTGTGTGCAATAAAGCGTATATCTGTCTATGTATCAGGCAAAAAACGAAACTAACTTAGAAAACACAACTAATGAGAAAAAAAAGGTATATAAACTAGTGGTTCACCCCGAACTGAGATCTCGTGTAATTTTTGACCATCAAAATAATGCCACGAAATGAATAACCAACTAACTTGACCTACAGTTTCGTTCAAATTACAGGTAACGTGAGTTAATGTAAATTGGGGACTCTTTTTTGGGGTAAAAATTGCAGTTATTCTGGATTTCTGACTTTTGCCTATACTGTGTCACTAAAGCTACACGCATACCAAATTTCAGCACTGTGGGATCACTGGTGTACCCTGTGAATTTAGTCAAAGTTCAGATTTTATTATGGCTAATAAAATAAAAAAATAACTCAAAAACTGCAAGGATTAACTAAAAATAAAAATGGGGTCAAAGTGTACTAATGAAGACCTTTCATTTGACGTCCAATTTGACCTAATAGTCTCATTTTTTACCCCTCTTGAACCCCAATAACTCAACAACCCCCTCAAATTTGTAGCTCATTTAGTCACACCAAAATTGTGCCATCTCTACCTACCTATGTATTAAATATTACGATGATTGGATCTACGCTTCGAAAGTTATCCTTGGACAAACAAACATAAAACGCCGATTTGCCCGAGTTGAATCGTTGAGATCTCGTTTCGCTCGATCAAAAAAACCTAAACGCGCATACATTGGTCCGCGCTCCGTGGTGGCCGTGATGTGTAGAAAGATTAAACTAACAGTGATAACCTGTTACAAAAGAACTTTAATTAATAATAGGGGTTCACTGAACTGATATCGTAATTTTAGCCTGTCTACGCTAAGTTTGGATATCGCTTAATAGATTTCCATTCAAGTTGGTTTTTAATAAGAAATGCAGTTGGAAACAACTTCTGGTCTGACTTATTGATATATCAATGCCTTATAAAAATAATTTCTGGTGCTTCAAACTAACTGAGGTAACTAGTAATAGAATTCCTTGTGAAAGGGCTTGCCCGGGCAAGCATTGCAGTGTTTCGGTATTAATTTCAGTCACATTATGCTTTACCTCCGTATGCCTCAAATTGATGGACGCAGGGAAGTGCATCGTAGGACACGTTTCTAAGGTGCGTGACCTACAAGGCAAAACTTATTATTTACTTATAGGCGATGGGGTGGACCATGTGCTAGTTCAATCTCTAACGTCGTATAAAAAAAAGAGGTCGCTGAAATTCGTGCCTAGGTAGTAGGGTTTCGTTCCCGGGTCCCAGGAATCGGGAAATCCCGGGAAAAAAGTCATTCCCGGAACCGGGAAAAAATTCTGATTTCCCGGGAATTCTCGGGAATTTCCAAAAGTATGCGATAGATCTAAAACTTTTTTCTCAAGTATTACTTTATGAAATAATTTAAGACTTAAACTGAAATAGTGCTTAAGCTTACGTGACTGTTACATAATAAGGGCATAAGTAAAATTTTGCTCACGATGTGTGGCCGCTGCAAGAGAGTAAATAAAATAATATATGTACATACGAACTGCTGCACAGAGTTAAGGTATTTAAACACTCGAATCATTTTATGGTCAAATTAAACTCGGATTCGCTGCGTTTGATAAACTACTCTCGTGTTTACATACTTTAATGATGTGCAGTTACGTATAATACTTTATCTACTCTTGTACCTCTGCCACACATTGATGGCAAAGTTTGTTTGTTATCATAAGAGCAATACTTAATTACTCCGTTTATATTATGTTTATACCATTGTGTGTGTTCAGAAGTTTTATATTATAAGTGTAATTTTGCATGCCTGAAACCAATCATTAAGTTTCCTTTCATTAAGTATACTGCTGTGGAGGAGTGCTGCAGATAGAAAAACTGTTTTGTGCTGCAGAAGAGGGCTGTTCGTTCAATTTATAATATGGACCCCAGAGAATCATTAAGCAATAAGTTTAAAAAAATAAATATTATGACATTCCCTTGTCAATACATCTATGAAAATCTAATGTATGTTCACAAAAATATTAATTAATAAATTTAAAAACGTAATTAAACAAAATCTTTATAAAAGAGCCTGCTATAAAATATCGGATTATTTAGATGATAGAGAAGCTTGGGATTGAAATTGCTCCAACTCGTTCAAAATGTTACAATTTAGACGTAATTTATTTTCTGTATTATGTATTGTAAAAGGATCATTAAAAAAAACAACCAGCCTTCTTTCTTACCTTTTTTCCTGGCTTGGTCGCGATGGAATAGGCAGTAAAATTGACGTTTCAAAGTGATCCTTGTGATTTTAATGAATAAAAATATTTTACTTTGACTTTCTATTATCTTACCTCTGTTTATGATCGATCGAGAATGTTTAATTATTTCTGAGTCAAATAAATAGCTTATCTAATCTATTATGTATTTTCTTGACTTTTTGTAGTTAAAAAAAATTAAATTAAAGACTTTAAAAAAATTCCCGGTTTCCCGGGAACGCAAAAAACCCGGGAAATCCGAAACCCTACTAGGTAGTGAGGGATGGTTATTTGATTATACGTATGAAAACGAAAAGCTATTAATGTACGTATTTCAGTGTTATTTTTCAGGAGAATGTATTTTCTTTATTTCCTTACACAAGCTAAGCTTATAGGACTTTGCTCAATCGTGAATCGAGACATTTGAGAACTCAAGCATTGATTTTGACAGGTACGTATCTTGCAATGAAAAAAAAAGATGCCTGAGTTTTGGTTAGTTTATGAGTTTAGTTTTTCAGTTTGGTTCAGTCTTGGACGCTCACGAAGCCATGGAGCGCGCCATGCTCGGCATCAATACCGAAATTCGCAAGCGGACTAAAGTTCAAGACGTTAGCAAGCGTATATTGGGACTCAAATGGAGTTGGGCAGAACATGTGGCCAGGCACGGTGATGACAGGTGGAGCAGGGTGCTGACTGAGTGGTGGCCCCGAGGTGGAACCAGGAACGCAGGTCGTCCACCAAGAAGGATCGACGACATTATAAAAATCGTATGTCGTATGTGGGTTAGAACAGCGCAGGACAGAGGCGAATGGCGACCACGAAGAGAGGCCTATGCCCAGCAGTGGGATGAGAAGGGCTGCCGATGATGATGATGATATTAGTCTTGACGTTTCAAAGTGATCCTTGTGATTTTAATGAATAAAAATATTTTGAATTTTGAATCTATCTTAGGTATTTATTGACTTATCATAATAAATCAATGTAGGTTCTATACAAAATTTTACAACTCTAATCTATCCGAGAAAGTAAGTCTCAGTAACACCCTTTAAATCTATGACGTCAAACTCGAGGTCCTATTCAATCGTCTTTAGAACGTAGGTAGGTACCCAATTTACGTCATGAGCTCTGACGTCAATGTATACAGAATGATTCCTTGAATATGAATTATGTGTTTTTTTTAATAAAGATTTTAGTGCAACAACAAGCATGATTTATATGATTTATGTATTTTCGCATTGTTTTATTCTAATTTCAAATCAAATATATATCTATTTAATAATACAACGTCGGGATAACAAATCAAAAATGTTTAGACGCGATAAATACCCGTTTAAATCAGTAATAAATATAATTTTATTAAAAAGTTACATTAATAGTGGTTGAAATATTTAATAATTTATTCATAATTGTTTTTTGTTTAGGTATGTTAATCACATAGTTTATACCGCGACAGACCCACCAAACACAATATCACGAAAAGCTTATTAAAATCGGTACATCCTGTAGGAGCTACGAACTACGAAGCCAGACAGACAAAGACTTTAAAATTTAGATACATTTATTTTTATCATAATCGTATAATAATTATAAAAAGACTACCTTATAAAGGTTGCTGGAAGCCGTTGGGTGCAGATCGCATAAGATCGGTCATTCTGAAAATCTATGGGAGACCTATGTTCAGCTGTGGATGTCCGCACTCCATTCTCCATCATCGTTACTTTTACTCCATGAACAAGTTGCCTGAAAGAGATCGCTCTTAGCGATAAGGCGGCCTATTTTTTATTCTAGCTTAGTTCCTATTATGTATTATTTCTGTTTGTGTGGTAAATGGTAATTCAATGAACCTATCTACATATCTATCTATGGTTTTAGCACGATACTTCACTTTCAAGCATCACATTCCGTCAATAGTAGATATCTACCTACTGTAAGTATTTTTAGTTTATTTTAAACTCTGGCTAGTTTAGTTTAACATTGTTTAAAACTATTATTTCGTAAGGCGGATTTAAATGACCATCACCCAGCGGTGGTCTCCTGATAACTCTACATTAGGTTATCACGCTTTCGTAAACAAGTGGGAGATAGAGTCGCAAAATAAACGAGCTGGGTTCCGTATGGCATTCTATTTTCAATCTTTTTAAATACTAACCAAAGAGGACACTCGTCAAGAAACGTAGATACTAACAAAAGACGGATCGATGATATCGCCAAACTAGCAGACCAAGCATGGAATAGAGCAGCTAGAGACAGGGAGAAATAGAAGCAAATGGAGTAGGATTTTGCCGCTGATCGCGGTTCTTTCAGACTTACTAAAATACTTAGATTTTATAAGATAGGATAAACTTGATAATAATTATTGTGCAAGTTTAGAAAATAGTGGATTATATTAATATTAAGAGGATCGAATTTGAACGTTTTCTTTTCCGCCAGTGCGACGGTCGTGGGAGTTACAATTTAGATACGCTTATGACAATTTAGTTCCTAAATCATTACCTATTACTTACCTGCGCAGTCAAATAGGATGACCGGCCTAGTTAAGTATATCAACAGAATTGTAAGACATAACAGAGTTGTAAACCGTTCCCGTATTAATAATGATGAATCGATGTGTGCTTGAATTAAACTGTCTTGTGGCCATATTATTTTATTTCATTAAATTTATTATCTCTCCGTACCTTTTTTGTTAGTTAAGTACCTTACCTACTACCTCCTTAGGTAAGTGGAGAATTCCAAATTCAGCACCAATTGACTGAGAAATCATACCTAACAATCGATTAGTAAGTACTGAATGTGTGACAATGACCTAGTTAACGTTAATTCGCTAAATCTTTTCTTTCTAGACGATCAAAACGCATTTTGCTGACTGTGTAAAATCAGAAACAAATTATTACTTTGGTTTTGTGAGAGGAACTAATCAATTTGCTTACATACTTGCACAGACATAGAAATATCTATTTATTGGTTTTGCTATGCTACTATTGACCGGGTTCTGTAAATAAAGGTGCAAAAGCATTTAATTAAGTAAAGTAATTCATATGGTAATATGGCACATATGCCAACAGAACAGAAGATTCGATTACTAAACTAATAACACGCTAATGCGTGAGACAGGATCGATACTTCCGTAGGGGTAGACCGTGATCAGTAGAATAAAAGCAAGGGTCCTTAATAAACGCGCCAAACGGAACTCTAAAGACTGTATTCGTCTATTGTCGCAAAATAGGGGTCCGGGACTCAGAGCGTCTGAATGGTATCAACGCGCGTGCGTCAACTGGAGTGACTGACAGTCCACGATCCACACCGCCGGGAGTAAATACTACTCGAATTTAGAATTTTGTATTGTTTCGTGTTTTGATCTAAAATGGTTGAAGAAAAAACGTCTAGTGAGCCGGGAGAAACCATCGGATTGCTGGATAAAAAGGTAAGTGCGCTATTTTTTTTCTCTAGTATTTTAATGTCATGCAAAGGTCGTTGAATTTTGGGGTGGTTTTGGAACTTAGCTACATCGTATAAGGTTGAATTTGGCTTGCATTTAAGGAGAGATTAAAGTTATTTTTAGAAATAATTTTTACCGTTAATACCTACCAATAGTAGGTATTAACGGCATTTTGTTGTTAACGATTGATTTTGATGTTGGAGCGTAATTGCGAACGCAAACATTATGCGGATCAGAAAAATACGGAGTTTTGTTTGTTGACTCATTAGCAGTATTAGCACCCTGTATATGTCAACAGTGGTAATTTCCACATTAGATGTTATTTGCAACTTAAATCCCACTCTAGGCATCCTTATAATATTCAAACAAAACCAAGCATTTGAAATTAATGTGAAACTCATGGTAGGAGTTGACCTCTGCCCTTTCATCCCCTATCTTCAAGTTGGTGAAATTTACAGCAAGTATTGACAAATCGTACAAAAGCGGCTGCAGATTTTTGCAGTACAAGCATACCTATCTAATAAAGGATAATAAAAAAAAACTTTGCCATGCTAGGAATTTACCTCATAAGGTAGTATACTAAATGTCGAACTAAATATTAATAGATACATGAATAATTATATAAATAAATAAAGATAAATAAATAAACAAAATAAAAAAACTGTTAAGTATATATGTAACTTAATTCTAACTTTTGTCCCTAAGAAATTTATATTAAAACACAAAGCCTTTGAAATAAATGTGGAACGCATGGTACGAGATGTTGACCTCTGCCCTTGCATCTCCTATCTACAAGTAGATTGAATTTACAGCAAGTATCTATGGACAAATCGTATAAAGTTGGCCATATACGGGAACACCGAATCCATAACTCCGCGTCCGTGAAGTTTAGCGGCGCGCGAGCTAAAAAACGAGCATACACACGAAGCACTCCGCTGACGCGACTTCAAAGACGCTAAATGGGCGTGTCACACAGTGTTGCCACCTCGACAACGGATCTAGTAGCTAAGCCGTACGAGAAAGTGGCTTGATTTAGGGAATTTAATACCAGCAAACGTGGCTGAACGTGGCTCCACCCAATCCGCTTGAGATTTCGCACGCACGGACGGGTTTTTGAGACTTTTGGAGCGTTGGCGTGGAATCTTGTGGAGTCGCGTCCCCGTGTATGACCAGTTGCAGATTTTGCACTACAAGCATCTCTATTAGAGGAAAGTGTGCAATTTTATTGATTTTGCTAGAATATTAAGACGTACCTAACTAATTGAATACGCATATTTTTAGACATTTTACGTGTTTAGTTATCTAGTGAATTTTAAACGATTGTTTGTTAAAAGGACCTTAAATTAAATCTGATTAAAGTGCATAATAGATATCAGCCGGTCATTCTTGTCAGTTGTATGTCATTCATTCATTCTTTGTCAGTTTCGAAAGCTGTTTTTTTGGTGATGGAACTAGCACATGGCCCACCTGATGTTAAGGGGTAACCATCGCTTTTAACAAAGTATTGCCTCGTAGCGTAGGTCACGCACCTTAGGAACGTGTCCTACGATGCACTGCCCTGCATCCATTAACCTGATGCGTACCTACTGGTATTCAATAATGTTCATTAACTCGGTTGCCACTCGGTCTATGTTCCACTAATTCGATTAAAACACTGCACTGTCTTATTTAGTCCTAGGTCAGTACTTTGCAACTCATTTGGCGTTATATATAAATAGGTAATTGAGATGATAAGGTCAGAAAGGTCGTCTGAATCAGTGTTAGGTACCTACTTAATTAAAATTAAGTGATGTTTACCGAAGCGCAAGATCCATTAAATAATTTAACCACTTTACGATAGGTGGTACAGTTAGCTACTAACATATCTAAGCCGAATTATTTTAAAAACTACGGGAAAAATTACATGATTTATTTGGTTTTAACCCAAAATTTTCTATATATCATAAATTCTAAATATATTGCTTTACATATTGTTATGACTAAGAGAATATTATTTATTCAGTTTAAATGAAGAAACTCGTTTACAAGAATGTTAATTCCCTAAGTTTCTCAGTAACTGAAAGGTTATCTTGACAGATAACAAATTACTCAACTACCTACTTAATTACAATTTTGTGCTTACTTGTTTTATCCTGGATAGCGGTTATCTTAATGGGATTGAATAAAGTCCATGTTTACGAGTGGTTATGTTAATGTATGCCAGAGGTTAAGGATGATAAATTTAGGGCCTGATTTTAACAAAGAACTGATGTACTAACAGGACTAAATCCACCTCGCAGACTCTATGCTATCATATTATAAGGCCGTGTTCAAACCAAACGTTGCCTGACAGTTGGCCGCAAAAAAAAATCTAAATATAAAATCGTTTAATGTGAATAGTATGCCAGCCGCCAAATGTGAGCTAGCGTACGTTTGGCTGGACGCGGCCTTACTGTCGTAATCTTTCAGTAACAATAAATCTTGACAATAATCTTTCTACACAATGATTGCACCTAAAGGCAAGCAGAAGATCCCACGCAGACAGATCCACATCAACCACTTGTATTTCTTTATTTAGACCTAACACAATACAGATGTAATTTGTTTAACAAGATGCATCCGGTGCTGGTGATTGTTGGACACGATTTATTAATTCAGATCTGAGAAAAATACCTTTGAAAGAAAAACAGTTTGAACGTGATGAGATTATAATGGATGGATAAATAAAAACTCAGTTAAATGATGAGGGTGGTCTGTGGTGGAATTACTTGTCATCGTGATGTGGCTAAAATATATCTTCATGTCTATCCATACTAATATTATAAATTCGAAAGTAACTCTGTCTCTCTGTTTGTTACGTTTTCGCGACAAACTGCTGGCCCAATTTCGATGAAGTTTGGTATGCATATAAATTATGATAGGGATTGGGACATATGCTATCCCGATCATAATCGTGAAAACGTAACAAACAGACAGACAGACACAGTAACTTTCGAATTTAGAATATTACTAGCTGACTCGCTCGCGGCTTCACACGCGTGGTTTGTCAATTTAATTTCTAATCTGTGTATAATGCACTCCGTTACATAATTATAATATAATAATAATAATACAATGTTTATTTCATGTATAATGTTTGTTTATAGCTTCACTAAATAAATAAATATTATAAATAAATATTGCTGGACATTTCACACAGCGCTATCTAGCCCCAAACTAAGCAGAGCTTGTACTATGGGAACCAGATAACTGATAGAATAGTTATATACATTTTTTTTTAAATACATCCTTATTATATATAGAGAAACAACCAGACCTGGAACAAATACCGTAGATTATACCAACATTTGTTCCGCGGCGGGAATCGAACCCGCTACCTCCTGCGTCTCAGCTGGCTATTCCCCCACTGCACCACGGAGGTCGTCAGATCCAAGGGTTGTCTGGAAGAGATCGCTCTTAGTGATAAGGCTGCCCATTGTATTGCCTTTGTAGTTTCTGTGTGGTAATTACAATATAGAGTTATCTTATCTAGGTATTTTAATTTGATTCAAATAAATTATCAGGGGCCCAACTCTGATAGAAACGATTAATATTGTTTTGCCCTGTCTGTTGCCAAATTTTCAATGGTGTTGTCATAGCAACGGCAGTCACTAAAAATATTGAGTTAATAGAATACCTAAAGGTATCTATAGTGACCATTTTACGACGATATCATAGTTATATTGAAGCTAATGGTTTAGTTGTACTAGAGGTAGAGTTGGGCCTCAGTTCGGCATACCACCGAGTCGATCGATTTTCAATCCGGGGGTCATAGCAGGAATTAGATTGGATCGTTGCGCCATAACGGGGGAGGCAGGGCGGAAAGAGTTTTCGTGAAAAAAGCAATGCATTATTTATATGTGGGGTCATCGAAGGTAGTCGACCTACTTTAAAGTGGAGGCTACTAGCCTATACCTACATAAACCATAAACAACAAGATCAGGCTGCAGTAACAACTATCTTGATTGAGAATGTATCCAATCGATAACGACATGAACCTATTTAAAAAACTCACTTTTAAATATTTAGTTCGGTCCCTTGTTTTTGGTATGAGTCAAATAATATAAAGAAGTAATATAAAGGAATTGTATGAGCATGGTGGAACAAAGCACCAACTCTACCGTTTAAAATCTCTTCTAGCACTAACGTGTTTCGTACTAACCTTATAATAACAATCTAGTTGCAATGGTAAATGTGTGTATGAAGTTATGAACGATCGCTCAATCGAGTATTAAATTAAGTAGGTATATAGTGTTCGGGCTAACGTAACATATCTTTCGTACTGACGTAAATTACTTAAGTACTTCAGAATCAGAAAGAGAAATATTTCATTGACCGAGCGAGTGAAGCGTTCAGTTTCGAGATTGGCCAAAAAGTGCTTTTTTCCGTCTGTCCGCCTGTCCTCGCCAATAGGTCACATTTTTCAACCGATTTTGATGAAAATTGGCACACAAGTTCCATGATTT
The DNA here is from genome assembly GCA_963924445.1 of Philereme transversata. Classification (NCBI taxonomy): domain Eukaryota; kingdom Metazoa; phylum Arthropoda; class Insecta; order Lepidoptera; family Geometridae; genus Philereme; species Philereme transversata. The sequence continues at coordinate 24,463,373 of OZ004337.1, read as the reverse complement.
ATTTAGTTTTTTAGTCGATTACGATTTTTGATTGAGGGGAAAAAAGGGGGAAGTTTGCTGTAGCGTTATTTATCGAGGAATTTAAATCAAATTTGAGAGGCACACTAAGGACTTTATTCTACACAAGTTGTTACGAAAAAAAAATCCAAAAGTGCGGAGTGGAGGGGGAAACGGGGAGGGGAAGTTTGCTGGAGCGTTATATATGTCAGGATTTAAATTTATGATTTTTTTCCGAAAATGTATACCTACCTATACCAATCAGACTACGCAGTCCTCTCCACCTTCACGAGATGAACCCGTACTCACCAGATTCGATCTCCTGGGCCAAGGGAATGCGAGTAATCGCTAAAACTTCTACCAATATTTTGTTCAAAAGTTTACTATAGGTAAACCCCCCCTACATACAAATAATTACTCACTAACTTTATTTCGTAATAATATTGTATAACTAAAGATTTAAAAAAACTAAATTATATTTACCGTTTGTTGTCTCAACTCTGGAAGAACATTGTGCGAAGAGTGATTAATGAACGAAATAATTTCCTCAATTAGTCATCCTGGGTCCAAAATTCTTGTTTTTATTTTATTTTCTGTGTGTTTTATTTTAGACATGGGCTTTATTTATGTAGCCTGTAATAAAATCATTTTATTTTATTTTATATTGTGAAAAATTCGAAAATGGAAAGCCAACGTACGACACATGCTTATTGCGCGTGTTGCAAGACCGATGCAGTTCCAAGAAGAAATTATCGGTTACTAATGACTGTTTTTAATGGAATGGTGCGATCGTGGCGAAATGGGAAACTGGTTGTGACGTGGATAGGTATGTGCGTGGGGGCTCGTCGGACACACCCATTGAAGGTCTCAGGGGCGAATTCAGACTTGCTGTTGACGTAACTGACAGTTAATATGACGTAGCAAAGACAACCCGATTTGTTTGACGATGGATTTTGATTTTTTATTCGTGCTAAATGAATCAACACTTTTTTAACCGACTTCAAAAAAGGAGGAGGTTCTTAATTCGACTGTTTTTTTATGTTTGTTACCTCAGAACTTTCGACTGAGTGCACCGATTTGGATGATTCTTTTTTTATTTGAAAGCTGGTACTTCCCGTGTTGTCCCATTTCAATTTGGTCCAGTTCTGACAGTGGCATTGACATTGTGGTATTTTTTTCTGTTATCTGAAGTCGGCTATATTTTTGTTAAAAAGATACTTGTTATTAACCGACTTCAAAAATAGGAGAAGGTTCTCTATTCATCGGGGTTATTTTTATGTATGTTTCCCGATTAATTGAAGACGCCTGGACCGATTCGAGAAATTATTTTTTTGTTAAAATGGGTATTCTTCCCAGGGGGTCCCATTGGCACCAAGTCAGGATATAATAATGGGATCCCAAAAAAATCGAGGGTAATTCTCTAATTATATAGGGACGCATAATGTGTTATATATTTTTCTATAAAAAAAAATATTCTAAAGTCGATTACATTTTTGATAAAAAGTTACTTGTTGATTTGTTATTAATTATTTTGTTATTAATATTTATTGCACTTGTTTGTTGGTTTATTGACAGAATGGATACGTTAGTAGCCTATGACATTAGAAATGATCTGCAAAATGTTACTGAAAACGTTTGATTTTTTTTTATAAAAAGGGTGAATGTAAGCAAATTACAAAATCTAAAATAATAATCAGTGTTCATTAAGAGTTCATGGATTCTTAACTTCAATCTTGGATTGAAATAAACACATGTAGGGACTTATTGTTCTGGCTAACGGCAGATTAAATAAATGTGTTTACTGTTTTTAAATTATGTATATTTTAATTATTATTTTTTGACTTGCAAAATTATTTATGAAAACGGTTACTTTTACAGTAGTCAACCAAATATGTAATTTTTTATTGTCTCTTCTCTGGCAGTGGCCGGAGAGACTGGTACTGGACAGATGACCATTTCTGGTGCAATTATGGCGAAATGTGGAAAACTGGTTGTGATTACACGTGATGTGGTGACTACGTGCTTGGAGACTCGTCCTGATAAACATACACATTTTAGGGCACAGGGTCCAATTCAGGCTTATTTCCTTTCAATTTCTTTTATTTATCAGACATGTCAGCCAATTTGTTAGTGAAAAAAAACCTTACCTAAGTACTATTTTCTTAAATACCTTAATAGGTAGCTTCGACGACCTTCGTGGCGCAGTGGATAAATAGCCGGCTGAGACGCAGGAGGTTGCGAGTTCGATTCCTGCCGCGGAACAAATGTTTGCATAATCTACAGATATTTGTTCCGGGTCTGGTATTTTCTCTATATTATAAGAATGTATTTCCAAAAAAAAAAGTATACGATCAGTTATCTGGTTCCCATAGTACAAGCTCTGCTTAGTTTGGGGTGGATGGCGCTGTATGAAATGTCCAGCATAATTTATTATTCATCTTGTCTAGTAGCGCCTGCAAACGATGCCGACTGGCCAGAAATGATGCTGATGTTATTAACGTCGTATTGAAAATTTCAATTATATAATTATGGTTAATAAGGTTTAGCTCTAGATTAAGTTACCGTGTACGTAGACACACGATAACTTAATAGACAAGACCCAATACTAGTATTCCCTGTGTCGGTACCTATAATTGAAACTACGAGTACCCGCCATACCACCCAATACTATTTGCAGAGCATGTGAGTAAACATTGTCTTGTCTAATCGGCTATCGCACGACAACACAAAATAAATGCTAAAGAGAGTCAAGTTTACTCCATCTAAGATCCACAGAACAAAATTAACAAACTATATTTGAATCATAAGAATACATAATAATTAATAAAATTAACGTAATTCAAAATACAAACCATACTAAAATAATAATAAAAAAAACAAAAAAAATCACACTGAATAAAAAAACCCTCCCAGCAAAAGCTTTTTTAGCCCACATTTGGACCATCAATAATTTATGGGTAGAGAGTATTTAAGAGTAGTAAAGTTTCTTGTGAAAGGGCTCGCCCGGGGAAGTGCTATTTCTACCGCCAAGCTGCATTGCTGTTTCGGTTTGAAGGGTATGGTTGCCGGTGAAATTACAGGCACATGAGGCTTTACACCTGTATACCTCAAGTTGATGGACGCAGGGAAGTGCATCGTAGGGCTCATTTCTAAGGAGCGTGACCTGCGAGGCAAACTTTGTTATAGACGATGGTTACCACTTAACATCAGGCGGGCCATAGGCTTGTTCCATCTCCATAGTATAAAAAAAAGATATATGATTTAATTAACTGCTTGTTGTAACTTGTAACGTGTTGTTGTGTTGTACCCAAATTGTGCTGGAAAAAGCAGCTGAATAAATATCTCCAATCGATACATGTAATCCTTATAATAATGTAGAGATATTGACACCTACTTATGGCTTTATTTGCATGATTGAAATGATGATTTACGTGTATGAGGGCACGTCAAGCCACACCCATTCAGGCATTACTCAGACTGCCATGACGTATTATGTAGGTAAATGAGTCGTTAAACACAACAGTGCAAAGAGCACGACGGTTTACCTTCTGCTTAGTATATGAAAAGTTGCTCTGGTATATCCTGATGATGTCTATATTGTCTACTAGCTCCCGCCAGCGGCTTCGCACGCGTGTTTTGTCAATATTAGGTAGCCTATGTTTTTATCCAGGCAGTTCAGACGTTATGACGTGGTTGAGTAACAAACAAACAAACAAACATCAAAACTTTCGCATTTATAATATTAGTGTGATGTTACAGTCAAAACTCAAACCGATTTTGGCTGCGAAAATCCTACTTCTGACTTAATATTAGGTTGGGGAAAAAGTTTCTTCGCATTTTTTTAAGGAAATTCAAAACATTTTTTAATATAGTTTATTTACATTTAACTAAAGTATGTAGGTACCATTTTGTTCGATAAATTTTCGCCATCTTGTAGTTAGGGACATGATCCCATTGCTATAGAAATTTTGGGGCTTCTGATCAAAATACCGCGACAAGTGGTTTTGGCAGTCCTCTCGTAATGTTAACCTTACACTGCCTAAAGAATTCTGAAGAGACCGAAACAGGTGAAAATCTGAAGGTGCAAGGTCAGGACTATACGGCGGATGCATTAACACCTCCCAGCCAAACTCCTCTCGAGTTTTTTTACTCCTCTCGAACGTCACAGTTTTCAAGAGTAGTAGAGTTCTTTGTGAAAGGACTCGCTCGAGGAAGTACTACCACCATACCTTTTCTGCCGCCAAGCAGCATTGCTGTGTTTCGTTTTGAAGGGTATGGTGAAATTACAGGTACATGAGGCGTAACACATGTATGCCTTAAGTTGATGGACGCAGTGCAGTGAATCGTATACCACATTTCTAAGGTGCGTGACGTGACCTACGAGGTAAATCTCTGTTATAGGCGATGGTTACCATTTAACATCAGGTAAGCCATAAGCTTGTTTCATCTCCATTTAGCATAAAAAAAATTGTTTAGCTCATTTAGTCACACCAGGTGGCATCACACCTAACTTTATACCAAATTTCACGATGATCGGATTAACGCTTTGAAAGTTATCCTCGGACATATATTTTTTGAATGATTTGGAGATCTTGTTTCGTTCGATCAACAATGCAAATGAGTAAAATAGGGTATTAAACAAGATGTTATATTTAGGTTTGGTTATGGTGTAGGTATCTGCAATAGCATTTTAGCGTCCCCGCTTTCCGAGGAAGCAGAGATGCTGGTCAAACTGTATCTGCACTGCCTACATATATAGTTTGACTAGCATCTAAAAAGCGATACATGTTCATTCTGGTGTCGGATTTATTTTTTTGGCTATAAATGTATCATTTTTGTACGGGGGTGACATAGTCACTGTGTGACAAAACCCCTCATTATAAATAAAGAAAAAAAAAAAAAAAAAGGGTATTAAACGTATTAAAATACTCTTGACGCTACTTATAAAACTTTAATTTTGAAATCGCCACTGTAGGATGTCCTCAAGTCAATTTCCAGATTGAAAACACGTCATTACGATGGGTTCCCAACGAGATTTTTCCCAATGTATTACACTGTATATCTTGCTAATAATAGCGGATCTAAGATTCTTAGATATCTATCTACAAGTAGGTTAGGTACGAATAGATTATGTAAAACGGTCAACCCAGTGGGTCAATTCCATGCAAGTTTTTGCTGCGTTTTCTAGAGAAACCATTTTTATTATGTTTATAATCAAACTTATTATATGGCTGTGGCGGCGCAAATAAATATAATAGGTAATTTATGATGTAGATTTTTACAAAATTTTAAAAACTTCTACCTCTTCTTTTTGTTTCAGAGCTAATAACTGACAGGGCTAACCACCCCAGTTAAACTAGCTATCTAACAACTAGCTATCTATAAAAAAACGTGTCCGAATCGGTCCATTCTTTTAGGAGCTACGATGCCTCAAACACAGACAGGCATCAACTTATAATATCCCACTTTTTGTGACGGGGGTTGGACAGGAAATATCTCCAAATCAACTTCGGCGTTGTATGTATGTTTTTTTGTCTGTGGACAACTTTCGAAGCGTTTATCTGATCATCGTGAAATTTGGTATATAGGTAGGTAATGATGTCACAATCTTGGTGTGACTAAAAGAGCTAAAAGTGTTGGAGGGTTGTTGAGATATTGGGGTTCAAGGGGGGTAAAAATAGCCACAATGGGACTATTCGGTCAAATCGCACGTCTAATGAAAGGTTTTTTTACTAAATTTCGACCGCGTTTTTATTTTTAGTTTAAACTTTGTAGTAAGTTATTATCCATAATAAAAACTGAACTTTGACGAAATTCACAGGGTACATCAGTGACCCCACAGTGCTAAAATGTGGTATGCGTGGTAGCTTTAGTGACACAAATATAGGGAATGTCTAAAATCCAGAATAACTGCAATTTCTACCCAAAAAAAACCAATTAACGTAAACTCCCGTTACTAGTAATTTGAATGAAACTGTAGGTCAAGATAGGTGGTTATGAATTTCGTGGCACTATTCTTTTTTGTTTTTATGGGAGACTTTCGAGATCGTAGTTAGGGCGAACCACTAGTTATGTTAATTTCATATACCTATAGTTTACGCAGACATCTGTGGTAGATGCCTCAGGACAATGCTTTTGCCTCGATTGCACTCTTGACAAAAAGTAAGTGATAAGGTTTTACCGTTGAATCATCGTCATCGTCTCAAGCTCTCTCCGTCCTTGCATCGGCCCTGCATTCCGGTGCATTGACCAATAATTACCGGACCTTTCCACTGTACAGTCAGCGATGTAAATTAATTGATCAATTAGAATTTAAAATATTGGTGAATAATATTTTATACGAAAAGCCTGGCCGACATCTTTATTTAAAATAAAATCTTGGTCAGACCACACTAGTGTGGTAACACTACAAAACACAGATTATCTAACAGTAGATTACAGTGGATACAATAGAAAAAGGCACATATTCAATTCATTTATATCAATAACAATTAAGTAATCGTGTCCGAAAAATAAACGAGATTATAACAACTAAACATATGTAAAATAAAATTTAATATTATACACACAACACAATTACACAATCAAAATTAAATACAGCAATATCAATGTCATTTTCCTACAAAATACACAAAAGGAAAAAAAAAGAAAAAGCAATAATAATAATAGCATTAATATTAAACTAATTAATACAAACGTAGTATGAAAATATTTTACAAAATAATGTAAAATCGATGGCTTTGGAAATCTATGAAGAAGGTATATGTTCAGTGGATGTCTTATGACTGATGTGATGATGATAATGGATAAGACCAGTAGTCACAAGTTTAATTTATTATTTTTCTATAAAAAATAGGTGGTTTATATTGTCCGAAACATATACATTTGATTTGATTATAATGGGATATTAAAGATGTTTGCTCAGACACAAATTAAATATGTTTCTGAATATTCGTAAAGAAAAAATATTAAGTAGTTAGTAGATAGAAACCATATACTATTCATAGATTATCTGTCACACATTATCTTCAAAGTTTTCAAAAATTTCAATGAAAGGCGTTACAGAGCGTGAAACACCATTCATATTTTAACTACGCCTTGACTTTGACCTTGATAGTTAGTTAGGTAACTAAGTACTACTTCTTAGATCATTGATGAAGGACTAATTGATTTAATAATGTATTTTCTGAACTAAACAATGGATACTTAGCTAATATTGACAATAGAAAACAAAATGTAAACATTTGAGCTCTACCAAGTATGACACAATCGGCCTTATTCCAAAACGCAGACTAAAAATAGTACTGGGTTTAAACCAGATTTAAACCAGGGACTAAAATAAACTTTATTACAAAACGAAGTTTATCACTAAAACCATGGATCATCTATGGTCTAAAGATAAACCCACGAGACGCCTAGTTTATCTTTGGTCTAAGTTCATAAACGTCAAATTTCATACTTTGAGGTTAGTGTTGATTTTAATTTTTGTGTTACTTTTTATACAAATACCTATTACCAAAATGGACATTAATATGATTGACTTGATGGATTTAGAAGATACAGATGTGCTGGAGACGTCCCGGCGATCGGATAGACGTCGTTATTGAGTGAATCCTTTTGAATTGTGTGATGAAGATTTTAGAATAAGTATAGATTCACAAAACGTTTTGGCGAAAAAATAGTGGATTTATTGCGTGAAGATTTGTCTCACGATCCTCGAGGATCCCCCTTAAGCCCCGAAATCCAAGTGGTTTGCGCGCTTCGCAACTGGGCTCGCCGTGAAGTAAGTCTTTATGACCTTGTAATGCATAAGTTGTAAGAAAACAAATAATCAATTTTCTAATACATTATTATTGTTAATTCTAGATTCAAGACGATACGGCTGATTTACATGGTGTGTCTTAACCAGTTGTCAGCAAAGCATGCAAAAAAGTTGCAGAGATTCTTGCACGGATGTCCCAAAGATTTATAAAAATGCCTGCCACTTTGGACCAGCAACAGGAGACCATAAGAAAATTCCGAACAATAGCGAATTTTCCAACAGTTATTGGTGCAATTGACTGCACTCACATAAGAGTGAAAAAAGTTAATGCTGATGGAGGTCAGCTGTATATTAATAGAAAAGGATTTTCTTCTATTAATGTACAGGTAATTATTATACAAGTATTTTGATTTTAGTTTGTTGTTGTCTAATCTTAAACATGTTATAATATTGATGATTATCATCAGTATACAGCGGTCTATTATTTTCTATTCTAAATATAATAAAAGTGTTATGGTTAGATTATACTAAAAAGTGTTACTTTTCAGGTAGTTTGTGATGCTGATCTAAAAACTATGAAAATGGTGACCAGGTAGCGTGTTTGACTCAAGAATATTCCGGGAATGCAGATTAAATCAAGAGATTTGAGGCTGGTGCATTCTTTGAAATATTACAGGGAGACAGTGGTTATCCATGTACTTATTTACCATTGTGTGTATTTATTTACCATTGCTGAATCCCAGAAGTCCCAACGATGAAAACAAGAATAGGTGCCATATCCGTACCCGGAACACAATGGAAAGATGTTTTGGTCTATCGAAGCAACAGTTCCGTTGTCCTTCACACTATTGCCACTGACATGAAAGAAGACCTGTTTTCCTGGTGAGGAGGATAGCAGTGAGCTGACTTTTTCAAGGGAACCCATGCGAATACCAAGGTATCTTCATAACACAGTAAAGGGGAATACTAGGAGAATCCAGTTTATTGAAACTCATTTTTAATGTAATGTCTTAAATAAATATGTATTTTATTTTTATTCTATATATGGTAAATTTTCGGTACATTTTTAATGATCGTGTCATAATAATAGTCATTTATTGATAATAATAAAAATTATTCGTCATTATACATTATTTCCAGCAATTCTGTTTTTTTTTAATCCCTTTGAGATATGCTGCTGCATTTCTTCAGTTCTGTAAAACAATAAAAAACATTGTATGAAATTTCATTATCTAGTTAAAAACGTATGAAGGGAAACAAAGTAATATAGGTAGGTATATAGGTAGTAATTAGGTATCTAATGGTACTCACAAGACTTTCTTCAAAACTCCTGTTTTCACCCCTTTAAAGTTCCATCATTTTGTTCCATTTTTTTACACCAACACGATCTCAACTCAGGTCAATTATGTATAAATGGATATATTGGTATATTTGTTCAGGCTCAAGGAGAATCGCCTAGGATTCCCTTGAGTGTTGAAGAAGTCTTCAAAACTTTCAAGTGGTTTCTCAACAAAACAAAGCTCCATCACAAATATTGTTTTGATTGACATGGCCTGACTGATGGTCTCGAATTTTGCGTGCATGATGAAACTTCACTCCATTACACGCATGAGTTATTCAAGAAATGATAACAACTCTTTTAAGAAAAACTTTTAAACAATAAATCGCCCATATTTGAGAGATTATAACATATTTTAGTAACAAATAGATTAATAATCTATCATTAAACATATTTCTTATCCTTTTATATCTTAAAGAAAATATCACATTTATTGAAACGGAACGTTGCATCGAATGGTTGCAGAATGAATGAATGATGCATTATCAATATTTATAATATAATCTATGGATTTAGTTAAACCATGGACTATTTCTGGTACTAAGTGATCTTTGGTTGATCTACGTTTTGTAATAAGGACGCATTTTAATCCTGGTACCAACTTTAATACCGAAACAAACCTAGACTTCTTAGTTCTGGTTTAAACCTAGACTAATGTACTTTTTTGGAATAAGGCCGAATGAGTTTAATACTTACCTACCTACTTACAAACCTACCATAATACAATGAAAACTAGATACCTTAAGTACTAAGTAGATATTTTGAATAACTTTATAACAAGTCACGAAAACTGCAAGCAATACCACAATGTTCTTATCGAGGTAATAAGGAAAATCCACCTGTCTGCTATTCGTATGCTCTAGAATTTGTAACAGAATCATTAAAAAGGGAAGCAGACATTGTAATTCCTTAAAACCACGTTTTGTAGGTAGTAAAGTTACGTAATATTTCCTAAGTCTAATCGCTTCAGTTCCCAGCAGTTTTTCTTCTGAAAATTTCATTACATCCGTAACAGTTCGGTTACGGCTTCGATTGGCCAAACAACACAGGTACATGAATTCAACCACTTGTAGTTTTTGTTACATATTCGGTGTAACCACTCGCTTAGCTCAGTTTACTTCGTGCTTGGATGTTAAACGGATCTTTTCCCGCGCGGCTGTCATGTCAACTTGACAGCGTTTTGGCGGTAGATTTTTTTTTTTAAGAAAAGTGTCAACGATTATTTTTGATTCAGGACTTTGAATTTGAGAAACGGAAAATGAGTTGCATTGATCAAATTTCGTTGGAACATGAAAAGGAGAAGGAACAGTGTTGTTATGATAATTCGGGATTTGTGCTGACTGACGCAAATGTTTGGATGCGAAATCAGCAAAAGGTGAGTTTTATAATATTTTACGAAAAATGCACATTTCACGTGCAAAATACATTCACCGTACAATAACTTTAATGCGTGCAATTTTCTTCACCAGGCTGTTTGTTAAAAAAACCCTTATATAATACTGTTCTTATGTTTACATAAAAAGGTTTTGCACTTTGAATAAAAAGATAAATTAAGAAGCATCGCTCTCTTTAAATTAAACCTAGAAGGATTTATAAAACGATTACTTAGACTCGTCCTTGCATTCTGGCGTCATGATGCATGACGGAGAGTGTTACATTAATTAACACTATTTTAAATACTACCTACTCATACTTAAGTCATAACATTTGATCAGCTCATCTTAAAGAAATTAGAAGATGCAATCCACTGACGTAGAGAAAAAATACTCTATACTAACGGAAATCTAATATGTTCGATTTGACGTCATGCCGTGATAACTTTACACGTACGTACGAAGGCAACGTCTAAACAAGAAAACGTAAAATCAACCACATGTCAAATAATTGATGGTGATGATGATGATGATGTCGTCCAGGTCGATTTCGGCTACGGCGACATTGTTTCTACTATGTTACGTTACGTTGGTGCGCTCTAAGATGACTTGAGTATGCGTACACATAGAGTCAGTCAGTGCAAGTCAGGGCGCCGTTTAGATAATTATATGCACATATTGTATGTTTGCAGTCGGTTTATTTTAAATAGTTATTATGTTATCCATACACACACATATATATAAATAGCAAAAACCAAGTTTCACTATATTTTACAAACTATACTCGGAAACACTAGTTTATCCTGGATCAATATTTCAACAAGACAATATTCCAATGTTGTTTAGTTTGGTAGAAATTAAACCTGTCAAAACCGACCTATTAGATTTCCACGAGTATAAGAAGTTTTCATGAGATATACGATGGCACGCGATTGTTTTAATATTCTACTTGATTGTTTTTTGCGTGATGTTACAATGTTAGCTACTTCAGCTGTTCTATTTAGAGTCTTTGTAAAATAATAATTAAATAACAAGAGTTGTAATTTCCTTGTGAAAGAACTCGCCCGAGGAAGTACCACCGCACGATTTCTGCCGCACATTGTTGTATGATGCTGTATTGCAGTATGAAGGGTATGGTTTCCTGTGAAATTACAGGCACATGAAGCTTTACACCTGCATGCCTCAAGTTGATGGACACAGGAAGCACGTATTGTGCGTAAGAATTTTACGATAGGCGATGGTTGCCACTTATTATTTATTTATTTATTATTATGTGTTTTTTCAGTAAGTAACTAAATGTACCTAACTTAGCTTATAGAATGTTTTGGCTTAGGATGTTAGTTTTATGAGCATCTGAATGTCGTGAGTAATATATATATAAGTACCTATCTATTCTATCATCTATACACATCTATACATTATCATCTATTCTACCTATCAGCTTTGCTTAGTTTGGGACTAGACAGCGCAGTGTGTGGGAAATATCCAGCACTATTTATTATTTATATAATATTGCAATTCGAAAGAAAACCTCCATCATAAAGTGTTCATAAGAGTAATATTACGTATGGAAGTCACGTTCGTTTATTCGCTTGATTAAAAAAAATACCTTCCACTTTGAAAAACCTGATTTAATGCAAATGTCAAATTATATAAAATACCCTAATAAAATATGGCCACTAAAATAAAGTATTAAACTAAAGACACCTATCCGGTATTTTTGAATAAGCAGAGATGCTTTGTCTTGCAAAAAATATCGCGACGTAAAACCCGTTGTTCGTGATCTTGACCGCTAAAATTGTCACTTGACGCTGCTTGCGCAAACCGGTCACAAAACGTGGACAACAGCTATTGAACTCTTTGACTATAGAGAGAGTATAAACTAATGCATTCTAATTTTGAGTAGCAAATGAGTCGTATAGGATCAAAGTTGACAATCTGTCATTTTGAGTAAAAAAATTTAAGAATGGCAACACGGAAAATTAAAAAAAAAACACTATTTATAATAATTGAATTAGGATCAAACATGGCAAAATACTCGTACCTTAAAAAGCTGACCGTAAGATTGAGATTGGCATCAAATGTGGCTCTCTATGTCTAATGTCAAAATCAAAGGCCTCTCTATATATCTGTCTTGCTTGACCAATCACAAGCGTTTATTTCATTATGACCTACACTAAATTTCAGTTATACGTTTCAATGGAGTCGTTTTTTTCAATTTATCAACACCCTGAGAAATGACAGAAGGAAAGGGGTTTGTGTTTGTAAGAAGAAAAATAAAAATACAAAAAATAAAAACATTCGGGCACCTAATTACATTCTTACTGGGCGTCTGGTCTTGCGACGTGTGATCCGAGAGTTGGCGCTTATCTGGGTCAACGCACATTGCAATTCAGCAGGGCAATGCAGTCAGTGTTTTAGGGACACTTCCGCCTGGTAGTGATCTGGAGCAGTTGAGCTAAATTGCACGCCGCACGAGTAGAACTGCAAACAGCACATGCCGGTCGAGAGGGATGCCGCTGCTCTCGTGCCGCCTACAAAGTTGTCGGGTTGCAACGTTCAGAATCAAACAGATTATGGCTTGGCTTTGGTGTGCCTTACGTAAAAAACAACTTAAACAATTATAATAATAGTACTACAGTATAATAATGTATTTCGTACTAGCTTCTGCTCGCGGCTTCGCACGCATGGTTTGTCGATAAAAAGTAGCGCATGTGTAATCCAGGTTATAATCTACGTAAATACCAAATTTCATCGAAATTGGTTCAGCCGTTACGTCATTGAGTAACAAACAAATAAATAAACAAACATCCAAACTTTCGCATTTATAATATTAGTGTGACAACTAGTACTTTATATATATATATATATATATTTTATACTAGGGTATATTTGGGAATTTTTCGCTGCGTAGACGCATCGTAGACTTCGCGTAGAGGTGTGTAGCCGTCACGTGTATTATATCGTTAACATCGCGTAGAGCTGCTTTGTCATCTAGTAGATGATTCGTAGACTTCGCGTGAAGCTACGTAGTCGTCACGTAGATGCTTCGTAGACTTAGCGTAGATGCGTTTATACCAGAATAACTATTATGTAGTAGAGCCGCGTAGACGCATGCCTACGACAGGAAATTACCTAATACATGCTCTGCGTTTGTCCAGCGACTTTGCCGAAATATACGCAGCGCAGACGCCTCGCAAACGTGTAAACCGTAAATCGGTCCAGCCGATTATTCTGAAAACATACCAAACTTACAGACAGAGAGACAGACAGACAGAGTTACTTTCGAATTTATAATATTAGTAAGGATGAATTTACCCACACAGTTTTAATTACGACGTTGTCTTGACTCACTTTCGATTAAAATTGTAACTTGCATTAATTCATAGGGACTATGTTGCCTAAAAAAAAATATATATAGTTTTAATAGTACCTACCGGATGCAATCATATCGCTTGTTTTGGCGATAAGACCGCCAAACATATTTTTATTTTTTTAAAGACAATAAATTTCCTTATATCTTCCTTCTTAGTTTTTCTTTAGAAGATTACGTATAACATTCAGGTGTGCAACCTATCAGGTGATCGAACATGACAGATGTTTACAAAAGCAATCACTATGTTTGAGCGTGCTTTTATTGAAAGTGCATAGCTTCAATGTGATTGAAATATCGTACTCCACAAATATTTTGCTTAGAACATGTGTACTTGGACTTTGCTTAAAATACAACGCTTTTTGTTAACAACATAATTAAGTATAACTTACACAAAAGAGGTTAAGTAGGTACAGAGAGGCTAAATAAAGAAGTATTGCTGGACATTTCAAACAGCGCTATCTAGCCCCAAATTAAGCAGAGCTTGTACTATGTGAACCAGATAACTGATAGAACACTTTTTTTTAAATAGCTGAAACATATACAATAGCATAATCTAAGATCTTTTGACTTACTCTATACTTTAGTAAATAAATACATTTTTCATCACTCATGTTGACCATTGTTAACACGATAACTGCTCCGTAGGTAATTTACGGCCCTAGGGCTGGAATTAAGTTTTAAAATATAAAGAGGTTCATTGCTTTCTTAATAAGCTAAAATGTCCAATCTCTATGACAAATCCTTATATAGTGCTTATTCAATTCAGCTCAATTACAGTTCAGTATTCTTTAACCACTGTAACTCTCATCAACTCAATGAGACAGTAAATCATCAGATCCACTGTTCATATTTTAACGTCACTATTTATGTTTCCTCTAAAATTAGCACCTCATTAAACGTCTAAAATATGAACCCAAGTATTTGCCAGAGCATAAGTCGATATTTTGCACATAGATTTATTAGATACCAATGTACCTAATAAATCATATTATGAGTACAACAAGTCACAGTATGCCGATTTAATTAACACATTCCTCCGTAACTAGACTCCAGTTGACTGAACAAATATTTTCCGATAACACGTTAGGCATGGAAATGATTGCTACTTTTAAATTATTTTCATATGATCATATGATTATTTTTATCACTGCTATTTCAGATGTGAAAAACCACAGGCAATGACTTTTCATTATGATGCCGTAATTTCACACTGCTATTCTTGCTAGTGCATTCAGATGTGAAAAATCCCGGGCAACGAAAACATCCGATGAATTCCGAAGAAATGCGAACGATTGTGATTTGTAGTAGACTCGAATGACTGCAACTGATATACGATGATAACCTAAAGTGATTACATTTGAATTATTTTTAGCAGGTTATGCGAAGAAAAATCTGCTATTTTCTTCTGTGTGTGACAAATAATTTTTAAAATCATATGATTGTTCACATGCTACTCGTGAAACGTTCCATTTCTATAACACGTTGGGAACGCGGAAAATTAGCATTTTCATGGAAATCACATATAATCTGATATCAGCCCTTGAATATTTGAATGTACAACTGGCATTTACAATGTTCCATCATTGTTTATTCGCTTGCTCTCCAATAATTAATTAAAGAGCAGATTGAGTGATATTCCAGTTAGAAAAGCATACTACACTGTAAAATAATTTTTGAATGACCAAAATTATTATTGAAATTACTTATGATTCATTTTGACATAATTATTATTATTAAAAAAATTTAAATGAAAACATTTATTTGACACGACACACATGGTCAAAATAAAACACACAAGAAGATGGTGACCTAGAAGTAATGTCAAATCTTGAATTATATTTATTTGACACGACACACATGGTCAAAACAAAACACACAAGAAGATGGTGACCTAGAAGTAATGTCAAATCTTGAATTATATTTATTTGACACGATACACATGGACAAAATAAAACACAAAAGAAGATGGTGCCATAGAAGTAATGTCGAATCTTGAATTCTATTTATTTGACACGATACACATGGGCAAAATAAAACACAAAAGAAGTTGGTGCCATAGAAGTAATGTCGAATCTTGAATTCTATTTATTTGACACGATACACATGGACAAAATAAAACACAAAAGAAGTTGGTGCCATAAAAGTAATGTCGAACCTTGAATTCTATATTTTGACACGATACACATGGACAAAATAAAACACAAAATAAATTGGTGCCATAAAAGTAATGTCGAATCTTGAATTCTATTTATTTGACACGATATACATGGACAAAATAAAACACAAAAGAAGATGATGCCATAGAAGTAATGTCGAATCTTGAATTCTATTTATTTGACACGATACACATGGACAAAATAAAACACAAAAAAAGATGGTGACGTAGAAGTAATGTCGAATCTTGAATTCTATTTATTTGACACGATACATATGGACAAAATAAAACACAAAAGAAGATGGTGACACAGAAGTAATGTCAAATCTTGAATTCTGGCTTTAAAAAGTAGGGGGTTTAAATAGAATGGTAGTAGGTACAAAAATACCAGATATGCTATATTATTTATGATTGTACTTAAATATCCAAATCTTATGACATTTTTCTGAAATTTTTAATAAATAATACATGTTTAATTTTATTTCCGTTCCTTTTGCCAAAATCACTCCCAGAAACCGAGAGGAAAGATGTTACACATCAACAAAAGCAACGAATGAATTACATTAAATTGTACCACATTGTACCACATAAGTATGTAATTTAATAGTCTACGGTACTAGCCGATGATAATTTTATGATAACAACAATATCAACACAAATAACTATATAACACTTGTATCGCGTAAAAGGCTTTCCTGTTTTTTCTGCCAGTTCAAATAATTTTTAAATTTTAATCTGCATCTATAACTACTTTGCAGGTTCCTTATTGGTGGAGGAATATTATTCCATTTCGATAGTAATAGGTTATTAATATAGTTCGTTTCTATGGATTGTCAGGAGCCTGGTACCACAACAGCCAATCCCAGAATGTATATTCGTGGATGGTAAAATTTGTCAGGCAGGTATGCAAAACACGAATAGATACGGCAAATAATTCTCGTACGAAATAACTTGTACGCAAAATCTTCCACTTGTTAGCTTGACAAATTATTATAATTACGCTGACAGTAATTTCCATAACACTACACCTGAACTAAACTACACCTAAACTTTATACAGACTGAATTTGTAAAAATCTATAAAACTTTTGATGAACGAAGAACGTTCAGAATGGAGGAACAGAACGTTTGGATGGAGGAATTTAGACTTCATATTAGATTAAAAAATTCTTTATTGCAATATTCTTTCTTAAGAATACGTAGTCGAGAGGGTGCTGCAGTTTAATAACACTACTCCCACTTTATGCCTTTAGCACTTCAACGCTTGAAGCATTGGTTTTGCTTTTGCGCCTCCAACCTCGATCGGCCAAATAAGGTAGGGGGCAGGGGTCTCTGTCGACCCCAGGGAGTATTAAGGCTCCGCGGTGTCGCCACGCATCGAACGCTCGCCACAAGTACGCCCCACGTAATTACTATTAATCATCATCATATCAGCCACAAGACGTCCACTGCTGAGCATATGCCCATAGATTTCCAGAGCGACCGACCTTGTGGTGCACCCAACAGCTTCCAGCAACCTTTAACGTCTAGTGGAGGGGCTGTCCTACGGTGTGCTTTCCAGTGCATGGTCTCCACTCGAGAACCTTTCTGTCCCAACGGCCGTCAGTTCTTAGAGCTATCTGCCCTGCCCACTGCCACTTCAGCTTGCTAATCCTTTGTGGTATGTTGGTGATTTTGGTTCGTAAACGAATCAACTCATTTCTAATTCAATCTTGTAGAGAAACACCAAGCATAGCCCTCTCCATAGCATGCTAAGCGACTCGATTCTTTAAGACACCTATATTTATAGCACTTAACGTACGAAACGAAACGAGTATTTACGCTATGCTATAATATCATGTTTCTATTCTCACGTGTAAAGTCACGTTGCAAGTTTGCAAATTAAGATTTTGTACTGGATTATGATAGAATCTACGTCTTTTTGAAATAAAGCTACAGCTTAAAAAACTTTGATCAGAATCGAGAGTAGAATAGATCTAACTGGTCAAGGGTTTAAAAAGTAACTTCAATCAATTCCATACCTGTGTTAACGTGCGAATGGATGGGGTCCCGAGGGGTTGTTTTATACTAACGAGATGGAAAAAGCATAGGGCCCACCTGATGTTATGTGGTAACCATCGCCTATAGCAGAGTATCCCTCACACACCTTAGAAATGTGCCCTACGATGCACTGCTCTCCGTCCCTCAACTTGAAGCATACAGGTGTGAAGCCTCATGTGCCTGTAATTTCACCGGGAACATTCATACCGAAAGACAGCATTGCTGTTTGGCGGCAGAAATAGGTATGGTGGTAGTACTTCCCCGGGCGAGCCGTTTCACAAGGAACTTTTATGGTAGAGTCAGAAGAATCGTGTCAATATTGATTGATCGTGTGTTTTGGTTGCGTTGGCTATCCATGTCCTATATCTTTACCAGACAATCTTTGAATGGAATTGACTGTGTGGATATTGCATACATACATACATACATTATTATATACAGACAAGTAATGTTAAGTATTCAGTGCAACTTGTTTATATTGTTTGTATTGTATGTATGTCCTTGACATAGACATTGTTGGTTACAACGGCAACGGTTGGATTGTACTCGAATGTCAATATAGTGACTTATTTACAAGTTCGTACATACTAATTAAATGCATCGTTAAACACCTAAACATATTTATTACTATGTAAGTACAAGGTTCAGCACGCGGCTTCGCACGCGTGGTTTGTCAATAAAACATTACCCTCCTGCGTAGTTGGCTGAAAAGTACTATATGTATGAATACCCGTCATAATCTATCGAAATCAGTCTAGCCGTTTAATGGTGACAACGTAACAGACAGAGTTACTTTCGAATTTATGTATGAGTTATATTGAAATTATCGGATTTACATCCCATAAGGAGGAGATTCGTAGACAAACCAAGGTTGACATAGCCCAGAGGAGAAGCAAGCTGAAATTAAGTGGGCGAGTATGTATGTAATTAATTATATTAATGTATATTAATTATGATTATGTATTAATACAATTTATAAAAAGAATGAAACAGTTCTAAATAATAACAGCTTATGTTAAGGTCTGCAAAAACATCGTCAAATTGTAAATAATAATTAATTAATAATAACATGCTATCTTCAGCAATGGACGTTCTATGGCCGATATGGATGATGTATATCCGTTCTTAGGCACTATAGCGTAAGATTGCGTTGTTTACGAATACAGTGTACGAAATACAATACTGTAGATTGCAACCAGGCACTGGCGCTGTTTAAATTATCTTCAAATTAAAGATGTAAGGGTCTGTGTTTTAATGTAGACACAAAGTCAAACCCTAGGGTTCTGACTGAAAACCAGCGCTGCTTTGCATGCAAAGTACCTTATAGCCGAGAAAGGACAAGCAGGCTTACTCTCCAAAGTGATTCGATCAGTTTAGCCACTTATGGCACGGAGCGAGACTGGTTGGTGCAGACAGCATCGTTCGCTAACTAGTGTCCCGCAATAAAAATTATAGAATTATGGTTTTCAAAAATGTATTTATAAACGTCGTGTGTTTAAGTAGATAAAATCTACATATTATCCAGTCTGGTCTCGTCAGTTTTACATTAATTATATTAACGCCGAAACAATAGACGATTCTCAGCACAAGCTCATTTCCCAACATTATCATAGAGTGATAGAGAATGACAAATTCTCTCTAACGCTTACTTTTTTATACTACCTGGAGATGGAATAAGCATATGGCCCACCTGATATTAAGTGGTAACCATCGCCTATAACAAGTATTGCCTCATAGGTCACGTAACTCGGAAACGTGCCCTATGATGCACTGCTCTGCGTCTATACCTAAACCTGAGGCATACAGGTGTAATGCTTCAGTACCTGTAATTTCATTAAATTTACTTGACTAATATCAGAGAAAGAGCTAGGTAACACCTATTTTTCTCGACCTTAGACTTAAATGGACCAGTCGTAACTTTCCTTATATTTTCCTACAATGGACGGAAATGCTTACTTCTTAGTTTGATTGAACCTTTTTGAACTCCTGGCCTTTAAACGGACAACGCACTTAACCACTGCGTAAATGTGAATAATTTTTCTGTTAAATACTTAAATACTAGCTGTAACCGCATATGTACCCAGTAGGTAAGGCTATAGCAACATAATATATATAGCTAACTAGGTAGATCTAGTGGAATCGAACTTGACCGATTTTACATTTTGAGTTTGTTACTGAAATCATTATTGTAGTATATTATTTACATGTCGTGTCGTTAAAGAAGTCGTCCAGTGCATTCTTTTCCATTACTATAATTTTTAATCTATTTTCAAAGATTTTTTTTTTCTATTTTCTATTTTTCTTTTCTTGGGCTTTACTTTGTTCCTGGATTTAGAAATCATTTTACTGCCATTATATTTGGACCCAAGCTGTGCATTTTTAATGTTGATGTGTGTTGTCCTAGGACATACATTGGAAGCGACGTGGTAAACGTGGCGACGTCTTATGGCTGTTACAATGATGATCAGGAATTCTAATCAAACCTTCTATTTCCATTGCTTCAGTTCAGACCATTTATGCGAGTTTACAGTTGCCAAAACTGCCAACGCGTTGCAGGAAAACGTCTGCGCTCTTAAAAACCATTACATATCGTAAAAACCCATCGACGAAGCTATCTAAAAACCAGTAATACAAGTGATTGTCCCAAATGACCTACTCGATTCCGTTCCTAAAAGAGAACGATTGGAAATTTTACGTTTTTGGTAAAAAAATATGATAACGGCCGCTCGATATGGGGAAATTAAATTAATAAATAAACATCGGGAAGATACACCATGTTTCTCATTTTGTGTAGTTGTCGAGTTTCATTTTTTTATGTTTTTTTTTTGTAGAATTCTCCCCGCAATGTTTTATGATGGGATTTTTTTATAACCCGAACCATTACCATTACTTTCATATACATTAAGAATTTAACAAATTTATTTTAAAGCAAGTCAAATTTTTTTAAACATCAAATTAAAAATTACTTTCAATAAAAACACCTTTAATTATACTATAATAATAGGTAAAACTTACTTTATTCTACTTCGAAGTAGAGTCCTAAAATGTGAAACCCAAGACTAGCTGTGAGTAATATTGTTATCAATAATATTACTCACAGCTATAATAATTATCAAGTAGGTAGGTACCTAGATACCTTGTAGTTAAAAAAGCAAGCAATTAAACAAACTTGGAAATTTTCCAAGGTCAACTTTATAGGTGAAAATTCAGGGTGTGGTCTCATTTATGGAACAGCACCTTTCGAACTTGGCCCGGTTTTCTAACGATTGTCAAGAAAATGTGCTAATACTTTAAATGCTAACCTTGGTGGACCCACAAGGCCTTATGGAGCAATTAGATTAATACTTATCTGAGCATTTACAAATTTTTGAACTTATTCAGGCGCAGTTTATCAAAGTCGTTTTTATTTACAGGTCACGAAGAAATACACATATATTACAAGTTCTGGATCAGATTATAAGTACAGGGTACATATGAAGGGCTGGGCTCTTGACTAGTCCATAAGATCTTACATGTAACATTGTTATATTTTTATACACTTTGTATGAACGCAATAAAATACTGAATACTGACGCTGAATGAATATAGGTCTCCTCCATAGATTTCCATAGCGACAAATCTTTTGGTCACTCAGCACAGAACTAAGCCTCCAGCATGGCTTGACGATTTTTTATCTGGGACCAACATATTTCATTTTCTTTTCTCTCTATTTATCTTCTATCAATTTAAATTTTATAAAAAATCCGTCCTTGGCCAATGTGGGTCAGCTAGTTTTAAAATATTAATTATTTAGAACCACGGAAGCGAATAACTCTGTGCTCTAGGTACCCGTCATAGGGTCTTGCTGATCATGATTATTATTTAGAAACATCGGGCGGGTCGAATAATATGTCTACGATAACAAGAATAATAAGAATTGTTGTGTTTGTGCATGGTTATCACTCGACTCGGCTGAGGGCGTGGCAGTGACGTCTACAGCGTGATAGTAACAGGACAAATAATAAGAATAATAAATAATGCTGGACATTTTACACAGCGCCATCTAGCCCCAAACTAAGCAAAGCTTGTAATAAGGAGACCAGAAAACTGATAAAATACTTATATATTTTTTCTTTTGTAATTACATACTTAGATAAAGAGAAATAACCAGACCCGGAACTAATATCTGTAGATCGTCCAAACATTTGTTCGAATCGAACCCGCAACCTCCTGCGTCTCAGTCTCAGTCATTCGTCCACTGCGCCACGGAATTCGGTTAATTATAACACAAACTAGCAGACCCGCTCCGGAATCGAAGGGATTTTATCAAAATAAAATCTAGCCTATAAACAGACATAGTGTAGCTTTCTATCAGTGAAAGAATTTTTAGAATCGGTTATGTAGTTTCTGAGATAACCTCCTACAAACATACAAACTTACATACAACAAACTTTATTTTCATTGCGTTGTTGTGATCTAGGATTCATACGTGGTGGGTATCAGTACTGAAACCCGACCAGGTACAAATCTCAGTCATTGACCGAGCGAGCGAAGCATCTCAGTTTCGAGATTGGCCACAAATTGCTTTTGTCCGTCTGTCTGTAGGTTTTCGCCTAAAGGTCGTATTTTTCAACCGATTTTAACTAAGGCATACTAAGGACTTCATTTTACACAAGATGTTGCGAAAAAAAACAAAAAGGGGGAGTGAAGGGGGAAAATGGGGGGGAAGTGTCGGTTATTGCATGGTTAAAAGGGCTCGCGCTCTAATGTCTAGGTATAGATCTACTCTTCTCACAGAACCACTAGTGTTTAGGGGTTGCAGATGCGAAAATCTTTGCCGCAGGGGGAATCGAATCCTCAACTTCTCGCGTCTCAGGCTGTCTGTTGGAAATTGGAAATCATCTGTAGTACCTATTTATCAGATAAATTGATCAATCTTCCTCGTTGCGTACAGCCACGTCAGCCACCAATGTTTACATTCTTGGCACGTAGTTTATTACACTTTAGTCATTCGAGCTGCTCCATTGTTACATGACCGGTATCACGTACTTTGCTACAATCCGGATACTTCCTTTTCCTATTTTTTTTCGTTTGTATATACTAAACGTGAAAGGTTGCCTAGAAGAAAACGCTTTCAGTGATAAAGCCGACCGTTGTTTTCGCCATATACTACTTCTATAAATTCCTGATGTACAAATCTTTTTTTAAAAACGCTTCCTCTTACAAAAACTTTTATCTGTGAAAAGAGGGATAACGTTTTCATTTTGGCAAATTTCATGATTCTAAGTCAACAGGAGGTTTAGATTTACATTAATGGTTGTATGTTTTGATTGCATGGACTTCGAAGATTATTTTTTTAAAGCTCCAAGGAACCATATACCTTAGTATTTGATGTTAATTACAACTTAATAACTTCACGAGTTCCTGAGAAAAAGGGTCTTGACAGACGGACAGACAGACAAACGGCCCAAGAAGTGATCCTCTTCTTCTTCCTGCCCTTTTCCTACATTACGCGGGGTCAGCACACCATGTATTCCTCCTCCACATCTCTCTATCAGCCGTCATCTCCGTTGTCACTTACTTCCTACCCATATCATTCTTCACACAGTCCATCCATCTCTTCTTCGGCCTTCCTCTACTTCTATATCCATCCACACTCATATCTAACACTCTTTTGGTCACATGATTTTCTTCCCTCCGCATGACGTGCTCATACCACGCTAGCCTCTTACTTCTCAATTTTTCTATCACTAGCGCTACTTTCAAACTTCCTCTATTATACTCATTCCTTGTCTTTTTCATTCTCGTTACCACGCACATCCACTTTAACATTAACATTTCCGCCGCCAAAAAAATGATCCTATAAGGGTTAATTTTTCCTTTTGAGGTACGTAACTCTAAAAAGGAAAACCGATGAAAACTGTTAGTCCAATTTTGTTAACAAATGAGAATATAGGTAAATGATGCTCGCAAATTTTGAAACCTTATTTACCTTACTTCTTGATATCTTTTTCGAGTTGGCACATGTGGCTCTACAATATTATTATGCGTCATCATATGTCATATAGTAAAATAAAAGTTGTTTTATTTGCCTTTGTTAATATGTGTCCATGTGTGAAAATATAATTTATTTTATAAGTTATAAAAACTCATAAAAATTAAATTTATTAACGCGCAAAATGAATGCGACGTAAACTATGAAAAGGTTGCTGATTCAAATGCTACTTGTTTCAAATAACCAGTAACCAGTTTAAGATTATGTAAGTTAAGGAAATCTGAATTTATTTTATTGAGAGGTTAATCCCGCCGAAGACATACTTACTAGCTTATATGGATTTTACCTTAATATGGCACCTGACAATACGAACATACATTAGTATAAGTTCTACATACTAGTAAACTACTCAATACAGTCAATATCTTCTTAATAACAATGGCAGGCATCAAGTATCCAAGTCTTCAGTATTCAGTATTCATTCACCATTTCATTACATTGCAATTCATTGTATTGGTATCTCAAAAATATTTTACAAATATCAGGTAATAAAAGATATAAATTAAAAAAAAACATTAAGCATTGGAAAAAACAATTGATACTACACATGCAGACGAGAAAATGAACCAACTCATGTATTCATTTAAATGATAAAATGGGTGGTTTTCGAAGAACGTTTTTAGTACAAGTTTTAATCCTTTTACAGGAAGTCGTACTATTTCTAACGAAAGCTTGTACCATGTATTTGACCACTTTACTTAATTATAATTTCCCGTGTAACATTTAAAAGTAAACAACTACTTATGTAGATAATGACTCTACATTCACTACATAGTACTGAGTTTAAGTACATAAGATATAATATATGTTACTGAAAAGTTAAATACACGATGATGTCAGTGTCATACAATATACAATTTTAATAACAATCCTTCATAAAAAACTATTACATTATTTCAGTCAAACATTATGCTCACATTTGTTTGTAAAAAAACATCAAAAATGTTTAAATTTTTAGTAATGGAGTTTTGTTAAGACGCTTCCAACTAACATCCATACTAATATTATCTCTGTCTGTCTGTCTATTTGCTATGTTTTCATTACTAAACGGTTGAACCGATTTTGATGAAATTTTGTATACTGACAGATATATTATGACCGAGATTGGAACATATGCTACTTTTTACCTAACTGCACAAAAGTTAGGTAATGTTTTGACAAACCACGCGTGCAAAGCCGCGGGGGGCAAGAAGTGGGTATATTTTATTTGTCCAAATTTCTAAGACCTGATTGACTTCTTTTATTACATAATATAAACGAGCTTGATTTAATTCACTTAGCGATAAGAAGCTTAATCGATTAAACATTATTAATTCAATTTTAATTAATAAAGTTGGTATTGATTTGGAATTTTCGCAATTCAAATGCCTCTTGAATAACTAGTAACCTGCGGGTCTCCAACTTGGGAAGGCCATAAGGAAAAACTTGGGAATAGCCTTGTATATAATTATTTGCATTCGTCCGTGAGCTCAGTTCGTTTTCAGCTTCCGAGGAATGTAAATGTCCTTCGTATAACTATCAGATTTTGAACTTCTTTAAAAAATAAAGTGATTGGTTTTTAACGAAAGAGTTTTTGCTTTGTGCAGTGGTGCTTTGCTTTTGTGAATTGAGGAGATACTTTCTAGAATCGTGATCGTTTCGAAGAATGAAAACGAAGGATAACGTAATTGGAGTGGCCATGCAATGGTGGGATTATGATGAGGTACGTTTTTCTTACTCCGCGGATTAGCAAACTGAAGTGTCAGTGGACCAAATATAAATAAATAAATATTGCTGGACATTTCACACAGCGCTATCTAGCCCCTAACTAAGCAGAGCTTGTACTATGGGAACCAGATAACTGATAGAATACTTATATACTTTTTTGTAAATACATACTTATAATACATAGAAAAACAACCAGACCCGGAACAAATATATGTAGATCATGCAAACATTTGTTCCGTGGCGGGAATCGAACCTGCTACCTCCTACGTCTCAGCCGGCTATACGCCCTCTGCGCCACGGAGGCAGTCATATACTCGTATGCCGGAGAACTAACAACCGTTGGGGTAAACGAGTTCTTGAGTAGAGAACGCGTCTTGGCAAACGTAGAATTGGGGCCCTTCGGCTAGGCGGCAGAACTTGGATAAGAAGGCGGGAATGGAACTTGGAATGCAGACCGGGCTCAGTGCTGCGTATTGGGAGAGGCGTATGCCCAGCAGTAGACTAATGTGGGCTGATGGTGATACTGCTGTTGACGTTTTTTTAATAATGATCTGTAGAATAAACACAATTTTATTTTGATTCCTTTGTAGGTTATATTTTTTGAAATACTATTTTTATTTACAAATAAAATAAATGTTCATGTATGAATTTGCATAGGTACCTACCTATATTAAAACACAGTCGTAATATATTTACGTACTATCAAAAGACCGGTGCTTCTCTCCAATGAGTAAAAAAGAATAATATTTTATAATGAACCTTGACTTATTTCAAACAAGCTTCCGCCCGCGGTTTCGCACGCGTGGTTTGGCAATAAAACATTACCCTCCGTGTGCGGTCGGATAAAAAGAAGTTTTTGTCTCAATCCCTGTCATAATCTATCAATATACCAAATTTCATTGAAATCGGTCCAGCCGTTTGCTCGTGAAAACGTAACAAACAGACAGAGAGACAGAGTAACTTTCGAATTTATAATATTACTATGAATAACGATTATTATTTAGTTAGCTGATCACTTCCAAGTAATTTTTTTTGTACAATATTACGAGTGGCGCGTTAAAATCTTTTGTATGCATTTTAGTAGATTTTCGTAGCAAGTTCGTAGCGACTGCGTAGACAGTTCATACAAACAGATGGACAAAAGAAAGAAAGAAATAGCATTTGTTTTACTCCCTTCGGCGTACGAAACCGAAAGTTCGTAACCAGTTACGGTAGAAGTAAAATTCATCTTTATACGATACTAGTTACTGAGGAATACGTTTTTTCCTTAGACGATACCGTACCGACTTTGTAATTCGTAACTAGTTTCAGTGAAAGAATAAATTTTACTTGTAGGTATCTCGTCGTTTTCTCGTGGTCCAACTGATTTGTTGGAGCAATCTACATTTTCTGTGCCTGTTACTGCTATACTCATTACTTTCATTACAAAGGTTAACTGGAAGAGAATGCATTCTTTCAATATCTAGCATTAAGTTCGCCTATGCACAGATTATTTTTATTTTGTGCAATAAACAATTTTTCATTCATTCATTCATACTTTCAATGTAAAGGTTGCCTGGAAATAATCACCATCGCATAAGACCGCCCATTATATTATGTTTACCACAATCTAGTTCTGAAAGTAATTACAGTGTACCTATAAATCCATTAATTTACACAAAAGACGAGATATTTATTTTTTATGACAAACGAGTTTTGTATTTGTCCGGGTAAATATCCCGTAAATATATTATATGTAATTGTTACCAAGGTTATTACTTTTTGAGAATAGTTGGCCGGATCGGTAAAACTTTTTTATTTTCGTGTTTTTTTTTTGTAAAATTTTCATACCCCTTTTTCGTCTACCAAACAGTGTAATTTTGAAAACTTTCCCAGATTTAGATCCGTTCAGTGACTCTTTAGAATTTTTTAGAAACAAACTACAGCACCACTGCATCTTGGTGGTCACTAAGACCACCAGACTGATTAAAAACAGTATTCTCTCTTTGTTTTTTTTTATTAGTTGTTAAGTTTTAAAATTGTGTTTTATTGTAATTTGTGCTGAAGTAAGTACCTATTATTTTGTTTTCTTGTCTGTGTTTTATTATTTACTTAACTATCTAACTGTAGTCTATTTAATTTTTTTTGTGAATGCCGTGCTTGCCTGTTATTGGCACACATTTTATAGAATTGTTTTAAAAATGCTTTGTAATATTACATTCACTATGTATGCTGATGGCCTTGCCTAATAAATAAATAAACATGATCCTTAAAAATTGTACTTTCGTGCATAAAATAGTCAACTTCCTTACTTTATTGAAAGCTACAAAACAATCGTACGAAATTGACAAATTTACGTTTGAGCGAGTGAAAGTTGATCACAATTAATTTCAATTGATTATCATGTGCGAGCTAATAAATAGGTAATAGTTCTAAGTAGTAGTTCAAACTGCGTGATTTAGATACTACCCGCAGGGTGTCCAAGTTCTTAAATCCCAGCAATCAGCAATAAAATGCAGTGATCACCAGCGCTTGTCTAATACGATAAACGCACATGTCCTATCTCGATAATTAAAATTACAAATTTAGTAATGCTTTATAAAGATATAACGCGTTTCGAGAAAGGAAATGTACTAGACATTGAACCGTGGTGACCTTAGACTATAACTATCTAGATTCTAGACTAGTCTAGTATCTAATACTTGTAGTTAAAGATGATTTATAGCGCCCAGCACCAAGTTACAGCTGGATGAAAGACTGAACACATTTTTATACTGATTTGTGCTCTTCAAAAATTGTACATGAATGACGATTAAAATGGATATTATTTATGAACATATTTTCGTTACGAAATACAATATAAAAGCATACACGAAAGAAAACAAATCCTTAAGCCTGCCCGAAATAAAAAAAACACTGTAGTGTAGTGCCTGCGACAGAATTTTAGATGGAGTAGGCTTGTACATTACACCTGTTTTACCATCCATCCTTTCAACTTAGCCTTAATCCGCAAGCAAAACATGGTCAGTAGGTACGTCTTAAAACCCTACTTACCTTATGCTTATGATGGTAGTTATATACAAATCAACTATTTATTGTCATCGACACCCTGTTCCAAATATTTATTGATAATTCAGGATGAAAATGAAAAAAAGCTGATTCTGTAACATCCTGCTTTCAGTCGCATCCGTTTCCAATTTCATTACGGTACCTATGTATGTTATGAATGCCAAAACGTTAAAATTACACGTGTTTTGCGTCCAAATTTCAACAAACATTTCGAGTAAACAGCAACGGATTACATAGTTTAATCACAGCGCATGCGTCACTTTATGTCACATATTTCCTGTAATTGCAAGTTTTGAGTCGACACTGACAGTTCACAGTCAGTCTTTCGCCGGTATTCAGGAGAATAGGCCACAAGCGCCTTTGCCTGACCGTGTATCGAAAATAATTTTCAGAATTAGTTCGATTTATGAAAATCCCGCGGGAAAACTATAGATTTTATTTATTGTTGCCCGCAGAAATTGTGTGCTCCAGATTTCTCGATATTAATTTTTAAATCGAAGCTAACTAGGTAAGTCTCATATAAATTAAATTAATTTTTCATCAATCATGCTCTGAAAGTTGGTCAGTCGATATCGGCTCCGTAAATGCGATTTAGGGTCCTAGGGCCGTAAGTAAATTTGAAAATAGAATGGGGCTCTTAATAAGCTAAAATGTAAATGTATTAAAAATAAAAGAGGTTACATTTATAAATGCTGATATTAAATATAATCTCAATGAAAAATACTTTTTTTCTATTTAAAAATGAAAGCGGCCACATTCTTAATATGCTATAATGAAATACAACCATCAAGGCAAGTCCTTAATTCTATTTAAAAATTAAAGAGACCATATTTTAGTAGTATAAAAACAATGGATTCTGGAAATGCAAATTTCGTTTTAGCAACAAACTGTTATAAAAGCCTATTTATAATTTCCTCGCATTGGTGATGAAAAGTCACGGGTTTAAGCGATCAATAATAACCCTCGATTAGCCAGAATTAACTTACAGCCCTTGTATAACATTGTACTAGAAACGGATTTGGGTAGACTTAAATCTTATGAGGTAAATTATAAATCAAAGTTGTTTGGAGGAGACCATCTACAAAATTAAATAACTTTGTGTAAGAATAACTAATAGCGTAGTATGTATGCCCGATCTCTAAATATATTGGGTCTAGATTTGGGAGCTTTGATGCCGTCTGTCCGTGACATCAAAGCTCCCAAATCACGGTAATAATAAAAATGCGAAAGTTTGAATGCTTGTTTATTTGTTTGTTACTCAATCACGTCGTAACGGCTGAACAGACTTTGATGTACGTAGATTATAACCTGGATTAACACATAGGCTACTTTTTGTTGACAAACAACGCGTGCGAAGCCGCTGTTGGAAGCTAGTGGATTCATAAAAATCCAACTTACCTATATCCCCACTGCTACGTCGTAAAACGGAGGGATTTCCGTATTCATTCCTAATAATGATTTATTAGCTTAAAATACAATACAAAGTGCCCCGTATGAAAAAACTAATTATGGTCCCGCTACCACATATTAATAAAACTATTCTTGACAAATAAAAAAAAAATACGTATATAAAAGTCTAAAACAATCTCTAAAACACCAGATTCCAAGTCGCATTGTAAACGGTCCATCAATTTGGATTTTTCTGCTCCAAGCTACAAGTTTACATAAAGTTAAAACATAACACCGATTTATGATTCGGGGGTTAGGTAGGATTGATATGATTGTCAACATCTTCAAGTACAACTTCAGTTTATCCCTGATTAGATAATAGGAATCCCGAACGTAAACTATGTCTTTATGGATAGATAGATTAACTTTATCTGTTTATCATACATAGAAGATTCGTCAGATAAGTCTGTAGTTTTGTAACGTTTCTATTCATCACGTAGGTATATTTTTTAACTAGATAATCACGTAGCCAATCATATATATATCTAATCTATGCCTATGCCTACCTTGAATATTTTCCTATATTCGATTTGAAACATGTTTGATAAACAGTTGCTCCCTTCCCTTTTACCTAATTTTGACACGAGAGCTATTATTACTAAGAAAATTATAGCTATTTTTAATTTATTTTCATGTGATGAAATGATTATTATTTATCACTGTTATTCACATGTGACAAATCGCTCGCAATGATTTTTCATCATGATGTCACTCTTGTTACTGCTATTTCGCATATGAAAAATCACAGGCAATGATTTTTCACATGCTGTAATTAGCATATGAAAAACTGTAATTTGCAATGCCCGATACCTACCTACGAAACTGACCGATGTCTTGCGCGAGAAAAACGAATGACTAGGGGCCAATTCACGTAATATCATTTTAAAAACAACGAAAGTTGACCCAAATCAAATTGGATTATGAATTGAATATATTTTGGTATTCTGCTCCATTAATTGCTAATATATTACAATATTAGCTTGATATAAATAAGGTCTATAATCGCATGCCAGTCAACTCATACAATTAATTTGCTCAGTTACGGGAATACCTTTTAGGACATTTATCATAACGAGACTAGATCGATACGCGAATTTGACTATTTTCAGTTACGAGAATTGATCCCATGAATACGGACATTGATTGAGTGTTATTTATGTAAACGCTCGACGAGCTCCGATGTAACGCGACTGTGATATGTAGCAGACTCGTATGACTCCGAACGATATACGATGAAAACCGTGTGAATTCATACGAATTATTTTTAGCAGGTTATGCTAAAGAAAGTAGCAGTGTAACAAATTATTTTTCTTTTTATATGATTTTTCACAAGCTATCCTGAAACGTTCCATCGCTAATTATTACCTACCTACCCAAGATACAAGAGAATCTCATTAAAAAAAAAAACAAAAATAAACTATTTTGTACGGCAATGTCAATTTCACGCATGCGCCACTAGAGTGCGAATGCGAAATATTATCGGTGGGCAAGTCAAAACATATAGGTCAAAAGTATCAATACTTTCAAACCAAAAGTCGCGCCTTTTTTAAATGAGTTTTTGGTCAGCCTATATCTACTTATTTAACTTTAGTTATACCAAAATCATTAAGGTAATTTTCCGTGACTATAAAAAAACTAAAATCTAAATCCGATGTAGATTACCTGAGTAATCAGAAAACTAAAGTCACAGAATAAAAAAAGTACAGTTTGTTATCAACCAATTTATTTCATTCTCGTAGTCTCATTAAGGTTGTAAGATTAGCCACTTATTGTTTTTTACCATGACTTGCGTGATAACTGGACAAAACTCCTTACCTAATTTATTTTTGATTTGATTATTAGAAAATAATTTAGTAAATTCTTAAGTACTAACATATTTAATTGTTAAAGTTATAAAGTAGGCAGGTAAGATATGTACAATGTGTAAAATATTTATTACCTAAAGTAGGTACATAAATAATACAAGTAAAAAAAAAAGATTGAGCTTATGTCATAATTTGTAAAATACAACTTATAAGTTTTTAAAACATAGTACCTAGCGTGTTAGCGTTACTTCGTAAAGCATAATCTGCTACGAATTTCAGGTCAAATGCTATTCAAACATTATACTTAAGTTTAAAAAAGGTTTTAACAAAATAATGATATGAATCAAGTAGTAAAACCTAGTATTGTTCTGCTTTACCTATACATACCTACTTAGGGTAAATCACGAAAAGTGGTTAGTAAAAATAATGTTAACCTTATCAATAACGTAAACAATATAGGTTAGCGGTTTTATTGTCGAAGCTATATGGCTAAAGCAAAGTTAATGTTTAACTTTAAGGTTCTTGAACCAACCTCATTATTCGTTTTCCTTCCTGCTGCTCATATTGACGTTGCCATTTGGCAGTCATACTTAACATGATTGGTACTTGATCCTTTTATTATTTCTTAGCCTGTAAAACTGTATCAAATTATGACAAAAGTATCGTAAACTCAAACTAATTCAACAAGGCATCATTATGAGTAAACAACTGGGCAAGTGCGAGTGAGATTTGCCTGCTGAGTGTTCCGTACCTACTATTAATATTAGTTTAGCAGCGCCATCTGCTGCGAGCAGCAAAGTGGTCAGAAACTAAGTAACTTATGAGGCAAATTTATAAAATAATGTTTAGATAGAGACTTCTTTGTATTTTATCTCTTATATTTGTACATATTTCTATCAACAAGATTCTATCAACTATAATAATTTCAGATTTTTACTTTGTAAACTCATTGGATTTCAAACGAAATGAAACGAATATTTGTTCAAAAATGAAATTCTTCTAAATTTCAAGTAAATAGGTAGGATTAGTAGTTGCCACATATATTATATTAAATGAAATCGATATCTCAAGTATAGTTATTTATATATATATCATAGTATACCTTAAATATTTCCTCAATTTCCGCTTATTTATCTACATGATGGCTTGCGTCATGTACTTTTAACTACCCATCAGCCTTTATGCCAACCTCATTACCATATGCAAATATTTATTGTCCCATATCTTCCAACAATTTATGTATAACAATCTGAAAAATGCTTTTCAAAACTGCGGATACTGGTTTGACTTCCGACCGGAAACAGATAGAGGTCGACTGCTTGGTGACAGCTTAGTGAAACTTATGATTATAATAAAGGACTTGTCTTAGTTTTATAGGATGTTGTAAAATAATTAACGTAATTATGATGATTAAACCTATTTGTAAACAAGTTTAATAAAATGATCTGTACTTAGTTGGTCCTTGTGTGATGGTAAACAGAATGGTTCGAACTTTGTTACATTGAAACCCGGCACTAGATGTCAATATACAAATGTTGTGTGTTACAATTAAATATCTGATTTTACACTAATGGTGGTAAATACCTAGGTACTTATACCTACAACAATGGAGTCGATTATGTGAGGCATTCCACGAAGAGCACTGATTTTGAGAGCACCTATTGAGTTTGATGGAAGAAAGAGAAGCTTTTATTTTTTGAAAAATATCACATACGTACAAATTTTACGACGACTTTGCCTTATGCAACTACCTACTGGAAAGAATATATTTTTTGGCAAAAGCTTGATTCGAAGCTCATTTTTTTATTGAAGACTAACAAATTTGGAATCGCATATTCTAGCAATAAAGTTTTATCGGTTATTTTATCAATAACAACTTATCGACGAATATCATAAAGCCCACCAATGACATTATTGCAATAATAATTGAACCATATAATTTATGATTTTATTAGTTCATATTTGCCGCATAAACTAACATCCTTACTTAGTAACCAGATATACCTACCTACTGGAACTTGGTATTTCACATGCATGTCTACGATACCACCTACGATTTTTAATAAACAGTCTTCTTATCCTTTATCATAACTGAACTAGGTACAATGTTTTGAATCAATCTCACAATGAGAATGATGATTATTGATTCACGAAATATGTACTGCAGTAATGTTTATGATGAATTAATGCTATAAAGATCCATTTAAAATTGATTGCAGTCACACTAATATTATAAATGTGAAAGTGTGAATGTTTGTTTAATTATTTGTTTGTTACTCAATCACGTCGTAACGGCTAAACCGATTACGATGAAATTTGGTACATACGTAGATTATAACCTGGATTTTCACATAGGCTACCTTTTAGCCCCTAAATCAGTTTCCATTAGATAAAAACGCTTTATTTCTAGGTTACCTACACATTTAGTAATATAACGCGTATGAAGTCGCGGGCAACAGCTAGTAATTAATAAGTAAAGCGTGTTTGGCAGAAATTAGACATGTCATAACTTCATAAGACATAAGTCATTTATTATTTCCATATGTTACAAAATAAGGTCTTAAATTAAATATGATAAACTGCATAAAGATATTATCTGACAGTTAGGACTTGCAAATTTATACAAATGTCGTCTATTTGTGTTTTAAATGTCATTTAAAATGGCATTTATTACCTAATCCATTTGAAAAGATAAGTACTGCATACTTACTCATTTTATTTTTTATAACGTTAGATAGGTAACCGTAACGTGTATACTGTGAACTTCATCTGTAGGCTTTAGATAATACGCCCACTAAATGCACTTAATGTATTTTGGAGGACATGTCTATATCTGTGATGTGCAAGTAAACAATACCGAGACTTTTATCAGATGCCTACCTAATATAAAACATTGACAGACAAATAGAATGTATGTAAGTGTTTAGGAAAGTTACCTTCTACTGAATAACTTCCACGGCGCCGGAACCTTCCCAAATATTTTAGGGCATTTGATAACGTAGGTAGAAGTTACTAAGATGGCTTCTAAAAAACTTCAATACCTTCTTATACCTCAATGAACTCATTGTAGAAATACCAGAATATAAACAAAAAAATATATTTTGTTACCTGATCAATTGATGCAACCATTCATCGTCATTCATGCCACAACAATTCAGAAATAAACTTTTGTAGGTACGCTGTTTTTGTCTGTAAATCTATTTTTGTGTACAATAAAGAATAAACCTTCTTTATGATTACGAAATAAAAACATTTGACAATAACAAGAAACTGAAATCATTTTACGATAAACCCATCACATTTTCAAGTAGCTATCAATTTATCTTATTTAAGGTTTTATCACAAAGATGTGGCTCAAGATTAAGCATCGTGCAACAAATCTACCATAAGTAGGTATCAATTTTAGTACGGTACAAACATTTACATAATCAGTTGCGCAAGAAGTTCGAAATGGACGCAAAGCAAGTTTATTTGAAAAAATGTAAATAATTTATACAAATTAATTCCGTATTTACTTTTATTCTTATTTCAATTAGACTTAGTGCATTGTTAAGTGTCGCGATTCGCGATGTTTGGACTCGGTGGATGCAAGACCTTCGGAGGGTCAAATGCACTTACCTTATTGACATTACCGGTATTGGGACCCGGTATTATAGCTGGCATGGTTACCGGTGGCACCTTTGCGGCTGTTATGGTAATTAATTTGACTAGTGGTTCGCCCCGAACTGAGACCTCGCGAATCCCCCAAAATAAATATTATTCTTATGAAGACTTGCACAACGATGCCTAAACGTATTTAGTGGCTAAATATGATTTAAGGAGTAGTCAAATCATACAAATACTTCAAATCTAAACATTTTTAGTCGCTAAATACGTTTAGTGATCTTTGTGCATGCCGGCTTTAAGCTTTGACTAATAAATTGGTGCCACAAAATGCATAACCAACCTACTTGACCTGCAGTTTCATTCTAATTAATGAAACGGGGGTTCTTGTTAATTGGTTATATTTTTTTGGGGTACGAATGGCAGTTATTCTGGATTTCAGACTTTTGCCTATATTTGTGTCAATAAAGCTAAACGAATACCAAATTTCAGCATTGTGGGGTTACTGGTGTACTCTGTGAATTTTGTCAAAGTTTTGTTTTTATTATGGCTAATAACTCAAAACTACAAAATTTAAACTAAAAATAAAAACGGGGTTTTAATGTACTAATGAAGACCTTTCATTTGACGTCCCACTTGACCTAACAATCTCATTTTCATTTTTTTTTACCCCTCTTGAACCCCAATATCTCAACAACCCCCCAATATTTTTGGCTCATTGAGTCACACCAAAATTGTGTCATCACTACCTACCTATATACCAAATTTCATGATGATCGGATGAACGCTACAAAAGTTATCCTCGGACAAACAAACATACATACATACAACGCCGATTTGTCCAAGTTAATTTGGAGATCTCGCTTCGCTCGATCAACTACAAGTTGACCCACCCCGATTTCGAATGGATTTCAAAATAAAATATATTAATAAAAATAAAATACAGAATTTTTAAATTTCCCGGATTTCAAAATTTTCTTGCATACAAATTTTATCTTGAAAATTACATATACAAAAAAAAACAGCCTTTGTCGTACAATGCAATGCCTAAGATGACGTAAGATGTAATGCACTCATCATCACCATCATGTAATACAATTTACAATCGAGTGTTGATAAAAAAAAGTAAGTGTTACGTAAGGTAGGTACCTACGCCTTTTCCAGCTTTCGTTCATGTTTTAGATTCACTGGGAGACAGTGGAAATAAAATCAAATTGCCCTATGTAGGGCTACTCTCTATAGGACGACCTACAAACCGGACACTCATAAAACTCTGACACCAAATACCCACTTAGGTAGATACAAGAAGTAATTTAGTGCTATGACAAGGCAAATTACCTACCTACTTGTTGGCATAATTATGTACAAAGTAATTTTTCTATTGTGGTAGGAAGTTCTAGTAGGTATCAGTATAGAGGTAATGGTACGAATTTAAGTACGGTAGGAGCGTATGTAGGTACGGATGTGTTTCGTATATCTGTGGCAACTAGTGGCAAGTCAAGGGCGTACACTAGTGGCAATGCCAAGAACGATTAGGTATACACACATACGACACACCCGCTGGCCGCTGCTGCTGTATGACCACGTGTCGCAGTTCACATAATAATATTCATTGGTGCAAATGCATTTATAATTTCCCAATCAATTTATTATACATCGATTTATTTGTTCCTAGGCAGTATCGTAGCTAATGTAAGGAGCGCCCAGGGCAATGTTTGAATTTGCGCCCCCCCAAAACAATAAAAACAAGATCAAGAGAAACAATAGGATCACTTTCCTAAGTGGAAGCGAGATTTGCAATTATTGCGCCCCTATCGGCCGCCCCTTGTTACGACGCTGTTCCTAGGTAAAACTTACCATCTAATAATCAAAAGGTTAAGTACTAATATGTTCCTACCTACCTACATGTAATAAAGTAGCTATATGTAGGTAGCTACTTCACTACTCGTAGGTACTTAATTATAATAATAGACTTCTGATTACATAGTCTCACAGCCGTACGAAGAACTAATACAAGAGAAACTATCGTTAAAAATTTAACAGTAATTCCTTTAAATTATGTAGGTAGGTACTTATCGAGTTATTATGACACATTGTCAATATATTTTGTCAGCAAGTGTCTACTCCAAATCGATAACCATCATTTTCTCTATCTTTGACATTTAAAGATAGACCACTTTCTTATGAAATTGTCTAAATCTTGCGATGCCTAGACAACACTGTCTTCTCAAGTTATCTCTTTCGCACTCTTTTCAATCGCGCGCTTGCCAACAATTTTTGGTTAGATAAATAATTAATTTTACATGCAACGTACGTTGCTATAGACAGAGTATCCTTCTCTTGTCTAGGAAGAAAACTTATTGAGCCTGCTCGGGCAAAGATAATTTCGTTAGAATCGACAGAGAATGGAATAGAATAACGCTTTAGTGTACATCGCGGTCAAATTTAAAAACAATTAACAATACACGCAGTTATACAAATTGCGGTCAGAGCCTTGTCGTCTGAACATTAGAAAACAAAGAAATCGCTGTGCTAGGAGATGTTGTAAATATTTAAAATGTGCATATTACAGGAACTCTAATGTATGCATGTATGGCTTATGTTCTGTGTGTGGCTAGTTTTGTGTGTGAAGCCAGTATTATCAAGGAATTTGTATAACATCTTCCTTGAGTTTATTATATCTCTATGGTGTGATGAATTATGGCAGCACTGATCTGCTTGTCACTGTCAGAATCACACTGACATTATAAACGTCAGCCAGCGCGAGTCAGCTGGCTGATGTTTTGAAACTTTTGTTTGTACCTAAATTGATTTCTCACAGTTTTGTTTTTTTTCACACAATCGCGTTTATTGCGCGCATAACGAGTCGCGTATCATTCGTTTTAGTAATAAATTCCGTCCAAAATGAGATCTTCGCTGTTCAGACGTAGACGCAGTGACGCCGGTGAAAGGGAGCCTTTATTGCCCGATAATCAAGTTCCTGGACCGAGTAGAAGCTTTGAAAATGAGGTATTTTCTGTTCTAGATATTAATTTTAAAAACAAAATAATTACCAGTTACTATAAATTTCATTGTCATTTTCGAGTGGAAGTCACGGCTATGAATAACATTTGTGTTTGGCTACTAGAAGGATCTTAATATCAGCAGGCGTGGATGTGAGCTGAATAATTATCATTTGTGATCTAAATTTAGGGGCAATACATTTAAGGCCATACTTTTCAAGTTCGAACTAAAGCAAGGCGACAAATATAGACCATGACAAAACAAAATACGTTGGTAGAATATTTAAGACCAGTCTGAACACTTATACTATTTTCCTTATCATCATCATCATCATCCACAGTACATAAGTACCCACTGCTGGGTGTAGGCCTCCCTTTGTAAACGCCACCCTTCCCGGTCCTGTGCTGCGCGCATACTGTAGTTGCCAGCGACTTTCTTTATGTCGTCGACTTGGACATCCTGGACTTCTTAGGCCTGTTCTTGGCCACCATTCGGTCAAAGATTTACTCCACCTGTCATCACCACGTCTAGCCAAGTGTCCTGCCCAGTTGCACTTGAGTTCCACCACCCTTGTTCCGACATCTTAGACTTTCGTATTCGATTTTCCTTATACCATAAGAAAATTCTGTCTAAAGAGAATAGATCTTAAACTATAGGCCTTGAGTTAAATATAAGTATTCAGTAAGTAGTAGATAGTAATTACCTAATTACTACCTGCTTTGTTTAGCAATGAATGTTAACTTTGAATAACAATACACAGTATAAGAGTTGTGTTTGAGGTAAATTAGTTTCATTAGCAGTAAGAAAATATGCATGCAAAAAAAAAAAGCTAGGCCATGAAAGTTTTATTGGGCTCATTCAATATGTATGAATGTAATGATATGTATTCATTTATTATTCATCATCAACTTGTCTATAAAATAATCATTACTTAACCCATCAAGGATCACGATAGTTAATTTCTGTACTGTTGTAGTGCCTAACAGATTAAACTTATCATAAAATAAATAAATGGTGGTCTATGTCTAAAACCATGGGAGTAATTTGGGATTTGAGTATGCCATCATGTGGCACCCACCTCATCAGATCTTGATGGTTACATACCGTGATCAACTTATCAAGTCTAATTATTAGGGGAATAAGATCTGCACCAACACCCTGCTTATGAGTGTGTTATGTATTGCCCACCTTTAAACCTGGCTCAAACCATGTTAATTCCTAGAGGTAACAGACAAGGACTTGGAATTAATAATAAAATAAACAAAAATAGATGTTATTTGATTTGATGCTTATTGAATTGATGGCAGCAGTTTTCTAGTCTCTGAAA
The DNA here is from genome assembly GCA_963924445.1 of Philereme transversata. NCBI lineage: Eukaryota > Metazoa > Arthropoda > Insecta > Lepidoptera > Geometridae > Philereme > Philereme transversata. The sequence goes on along the minus strand of OZ004337.1, from coordinate 24,423,356 downwards.
TCTCTGAAATGAAATGATAATCTTTATTGCCATAGACGAAAAACACATTAACAAGTAATTAATACTTAAATTGATTGATTGTTTGATATACTCTTTATTGCATACCAAATAAAAATACAGTAACAAAGGAAATATACAATAAATAATGGTACAATGGGCGGTCTTATCGTTAAAAGCGAAAATTATGTGTCTATAACTCATCAGGTTTTGATTACCTGGTACACATATAGCAAGTAGGTAGGTACAGTATAAAAAATAAGCACACAAAAAATATTGAATAGGTGTAAAATTAAACAATTATGTAATTTTAGAATATTCCGCTGTATAATGTGTATCACCTGTACATAACACATAAAAATATCAGGACCGAAAAGCACAACACGAGACGACCCCCTCCCCACGTTAGATAGAAAGACAACCTAATAGAGGCTGCTGGGGGCTAGCTGCACAATGTTGGTCGCTTTGAAAATCTATGGGAGAGCCTATGTTCAGCAGTGGACACCCTATGGCTGCCATAATGATGATAATGACCATGACTGTCTAATTAAACCGATTCAAAGCAGAACCTAAGAGCAATTAATGAATACTGTCAGAGAAAGTCCTTCAAAGAAACATTAGAATGATTGATTTCATCATTGAGTTAATGGTTGAATGAATCCACTGATGAAAATAGCCTTTCACTGTGAATCAGATATCAAAGCAGGTTTGTAATAAAGTTGCAGACTTCGAACAGGCTCTGTTGAATACTGAACTATGAACATGACATAATACATCATAGATTTACAAATGAGTCATACAAGTACATATAGGTAAATAAAAAAAACACAAAACCTGAAATTAATGTTTATAGCAGGGATACCTTGTCCAAAATGGAAAAGTGCTGATAATCATCGGATCGGTTGACCTGATCTTCGACACACATAGCTAAGAACCACAGTTAAACTAGCTCTCTTTAAAAAAAAAACATCTCCATCTGTCTATCCATTTGAGAACTACGATGTCACAGACAGACCGACATAAGCGTGAAACTTGTAACACCCCTATTTTTGCGTTGGGGGTAAAAAATCCTGACATCACAGTATTTAATAATTATGTAGTAGGTAAATTAGGTACAACATTGCCATAAAGTAAACATTATGGTGATAGTAAGTTAGTCTGTTTATGAAAGATCTGGCTTATATACGGACTAAAGATATGTCTAAGAATATATTTTCTTTATTTTCAGCGAGCAGAGGCCACAAACGGCAAGATGGCAGACATTGGAGTGTCGTCTGCCGAGCTGGTGGAAGGACGTGGAGGCGAGGGTCGAAAGCTACCGCAATACATCGCGGCATTAGCAGGTGGATATCACTAGAGTTGCAGCTAGTTGGCCAGTAGATGGCATTGCCAGAAACAACATGGCGTACATTTTCACTTACCTAAACATAGTACTTTTTCTATCTTGCGACATCATACGCCTTGTAATTGTGTGCGGAACATGACTGGGAAAACTTTCTGCCATTTATATCATAAGTATAAATGAACATTTTTCAAAACCCATAATAAATTTCCATTTCCAGCTGAGATCCCTTCGCCAAAAAAGAAAAGTTCTCATAATTTCTGATCGGCTGACATGATCTTGATCACAAAAAAAACGGTCAAGTGCGAGTCGAACTCGTGCTCCGAGGGTTCCGTACCTACCCATTGCCCTCTAAATTGTATGAGCGCCCATACAACTCAGAGGACTATCTTAATTGGCGTCAAGTATGTATGTATGGGGACACCCTTTAATTGTCAACTTTTTTTTTTTTTTTTTTATTAAGAAATTTTCCTTTATCTGTGCTGTAAAACCTTGCTTTTTGCCAAATTTCGTGATTCTAGGTCAATGGGAACTACCATATAGGTTTTCGACCCATAACCTATAGGGTCCGGTTGACCTAGAATTGTCAATTTTGGTTGAAAGCAAGGTCTTAACAGCACAAGTAAAGGGAACAATCCGAAATATAAAAGAAGTTGAAAATTAAGGTAATTACTTACAAGTTTTCGCGAAAATCTAAATTTGCCCATATCTTTTTATCATGTCGACTCAGTCAGATCCTTGATTTCTATACTCCTAATAGGGACCATAGATCTCAGTATCTGGTATCAATTTCAACTTGCTAGGTCCACCCGTTCCTGTGAAAATCGTTGGTGACACACGGACAGACAGACCGCGATGCGCCACCGCTACATGGTTGACATACCTCCCATACGCACAAAGCGGTACTCTTCCACCTTTATTATGCGCACCGCCAAGGAGTGGAACGCCTTGCCTGAGTCTGTGTTTCCTGATAACTACAACCTAGGGATCTTCAAGTCACGAGTGAATAGGTTTCTTCTAGGCAAGCGTGCACCATCGTAGACTGCATCATCGCTTACCATCAGGCGAGATAGTGGTCAAACGCTAGCCTATAATGTATAAAAAAAAAAGACTGACAAGAAAGTGATCTTATAAGGGTGCCTTTTTTACCTTTTAAGGTAAACCCCTAAAAAACAACCCAGATAAACCAACTTTCTTTAAAAAAAACGGAAAACTGGAATCGGTCCATCTGTTTGGAAACTAGGATGCCACCGACAGACACACACCCATATAGGCGTCAAACTTAACACACCCTTATTTTTTCGTTGGGAGTTAAAAAAGTTGTATATGTGAAATTGATAAACTCCGAAACTGGCCGATCACCGTAAAAGTTGGCACATCGAAGTGTTTTTTCATGGAGGTTTTTTTTTAATTATTATTGACAAACCTTGCTTGCGAAGCCGCGGGTGAAAGCTAGTGATGCACACAGGACTCTTAAAAATCCTCTGTTTGCCGGATTCGATTCTACTTTCTTTGGGTTAAGCTGAATTCAGGAAGGATTTAGGGCAGTGACCTTCTCACTTATCTAGGGATTAGCTTAATAAATAAACTTCAAATAACAATCAGCGTTATCTGTAGTACGATAAAAAATATAAACAGTTTTCTACGAATGAATATAAAACGTTTTATTCATAAGGAATTTATCATACATACTGTATAATAAATGAATGTATTCACATGTATAAACTGAATGTATAAACAGTGCTTCTAGCGGACTATTGGCAAAACATACTCAAGAAAATGTTAATTCACTCAAATAAAATTCCAATAAAAACCCAAATACCAAAATACTAAATTCCATATTCTCTCATTCCAGCCACCTTAGGCGCTTTGGCAGCGGGTTCGATGCTCGGCTGGTCCTCCCCAGTCATCTTCAAGATCAAGCTAGCCAACAGCACCGATTATGACTTCCCAGTAACCGACAGCCAAGGAGATTGGATCGCTTCCATCATCAACCTTGGAGCAGCCGCTGTCTGCTTCCCCATTGGACTCATCATGGACGCAATTGGTAGGAAAAAGACTATGCTTTGTCTTGTTCTGCCGTTCACTGTTGGATGGCTCCTGATCACTTTCGGGTCCAGTGTTGGTATGCTTATAGCTGGAAGGTTCATTACTGGAATCGCTGGTGGAGCATTTTGTGTGACCGCCCCGGCCTATACAAGTGAAATCGCGCAGGATTCTATCCGTGGAACGCTCGGATCATACTTCCAACTGATGATAACTATTGGTATCCTATTCGCGTACGCTGTGGGAAGCTACACTTCTGTATTTGTATTCAATATTCTGTGCACTATTATACCGATCGTGTTCGGTGTCGTATTCTTCTTTATGCCGGAGAGTCCCAACTATTTAGTCGTGAAGAACAGAAATGAGGAGGCGAAGGAGGCTCTGATCAAACTGAGAGGTAGGAATTATGACGTGGATCATGAGCTGGACATTCTTAAGAAGAAAGCAGAGGAAGCTAGGAATAACCCTGTATCGTTCACATCGGCGATTACAAAGAAAACGGCTATAAAAGCTCTGATCATATGCTATTCTCTTATGTTATTCCAACAGCTGTCGGGTATCAATGCCGTGATTTTCAACACTTCGACCATATTCGCCAGTGCGGGTGCGACCATCGCTCCCGCTATAGCGACTATCATCATTGGAGTTATTCAAGTGCTCGCTACTTTCACATCTAGTTTGGTCGTCGATAAGCTCGGCAGAAGAATCCTTCTTCTACTATCGGCCTTGGTGATGTGCGTGTGTTCTACTGCTCTTGGAGTATTTTTCTTCCTGCAAACCACTCACGGAAAGGACTCTGAGATCGTACAATCTATCGGTTGGCTGCCACTGGTCGCTCTGTCTCTCTTCATCATTGCCTTCTCCCTCGGTTTCGGGCCTATCCCTTGGATGATGGCTGGGGAACTTTGTCTGATCGATATAAAGGCGTTTGTTGGATCTACTGCGGGTACATTCAACTGGCTCCTAAGTTTCACCGTGACAAGCACGTTCAACTCTCTGAATGTGGCCATTGGGCCTGGGCAGGTGTTCTGGCTGTTCGCCGGCATCATGCTGCTCGGATTCGTGTTTATATTCTTCATGGTCCCTGAAACGAAAGGTAAGAGTGTTGACGAGATCCAAGTGATGTTGGGTGCAAAACCTCACATAAATGAAGAGGAAAAGAAATAGACTGAATCACAAAGTATTTAAAGACTTTAATCTTGAACCACATAAATTCAATGAGGTTTAAACCGAAAATGGGCGTATTTAATAGCTCAAGATTTTCTGAAAGTTTTGTGCTTGTAACAGCTCTTTAAAAGACTTATTGAAATGATATCAAATAATTTTGAAGTCTACGGACTTTAGCATTTAATATGTGGTTCATTCCTTGTAGTTTCTTTGGCGTAGTGCTTGCTTGGAAAGCAATATTTTTCAAACCAAAGAATTGCCTGTAACTTTTCCTCTACATTTTAAGATGTTAGAATTATGAGCTATGAATATAGGAATTTTGAAAGATATTTTTAGAAAATATTAATATGTTGGTAGCACCTCTATTACCGATGAATTATCGGTAGTAAATGAATTATTTCTATCGAACCAATGAGGGACAATTATTTATGACAATAGATAATGTTAGAAACTTAATTAAGCTACCAGCTACTAAAAAGGGCTTTTGAGTTTTTTCATCAAATCATAAGTTAATTTATACAGCCGAATTAAATGAATGTTTGTGAAAGTCACCAAGAAATAAAACAACCTTTATATTTGTTTTGTAATAAGCTTCGTCAGCAGATTTAGAATTTTAGAATAGACAGAGATATTTATTATACATAGGTAAGTAATAATTAACCCATATGCACTTGGTCAAGAAAATGTTCAAACATGGCATTAGATGTACTTTTGAGTTACATTTTGCGTTCTGGTTGACAATGCTTAGTTTGGGGCTAGACAGCGCTGTGTGTAATATCCAGCAATAATTATTTATTGAATGTCGGAGTATTCCCTCTAGTCCCGTTGAAGTTGTTCCGTAACGGGACAACTGGAAAAAGTCTATCCTAGATTATCACCCAGAAAGGCTTTGTACCAAGGAAATCATGATTTAAAATATTTTTTTACATTTAATTTATATTCAGCACAACAGGTAAGTTTTATATTTTTTTTGTTGTTTTCTAACCTATAATTCGAAAATTATAATTGTCACATTGCCGATATTAATATTTATTTATTATAAGGGTAGTTTTATTGTTTTTAATTATTTTTAAACATGAGTTATTTCATTCCAGCGACTAAAACGTTATCATCAAATTTTGGCATGGGAGTATGTTTATATTATTTTTGCTCAATGTCTTATTTGTATAAAGAACCGACTTACTAAAAATTAAAATAAATTATGCAATTTTGTAAAAAATGTGTTATATGTGAACTTAGTTATAGTGTACTGTATGTGTGCGCCGTAATTATATTTATTTTAAATATAATTTAACAAATTGTAAATTTTACAGTAATATAATTGAGTTGACTAAATTATTTATTTAGAATAGCTATGGTCATTTTGTAAACGCAAGACTGTAAATTTCGATTGATAGATCTTAGAATTTGTATTTTGCTTTATAAATTCGTAGTTACGGATGCAAACAAAATGTCCAATGCAGTTCTGATACTATATCACAATATTAATGTACATAAGAATATAATTATATGTATAAAATGTTGTAGATTTGATAGATATTAATAAATGTATGTAGATACCTATGTAATGACCATTGTTTTTTATTTCATACCTACTAATCAGCGGTCGTCACACTTTTTTGCACACAGCCTCACACACAGAGGTTGTCGAAGGGAATATACTCAGAATAAATTGTGAGCAGTCTCGTAAACATTTATAGTTGCTAGGCACATTTTTCCAAAATTTCCATACTTGATCGTTGGTATAATCAGTATTGTTTGTAAAATTAATTGGCTTTGTCTACACAAATATATAATATGTGGCCGGGCCAGATGCGGCCCGAGGGCCGCAGTTTGACGGCCGCGGTACTAACTTAACGAAGAGGAGAAAGTACCTTATCTCTGAAAGCGGATTCTTCCAGGCAAGCTTTGGATAGACAGTAATTAGCGAAGCAGTAATAAATGTAGCAAATTCATACGGACTAGTGACCAATCCAAGTTTAGGGAGTTGAAAAACCGCCCCCTAGATAAAACACTATTTGAACCACCCCTAGAGGGTCTCCGAGACTAACAGCCGTTCTCTTTGCATATTCGAAATAGACAGACTAGCATTTAAAACTTATCATAGAGATACCCAATTAGCTGGTAGTTAACATGCAGGGTTAGTAAAGTAACCTTGATGTTACTTACCTGTCAGCAAACAGTATGATTACATTTTTATATTAATTTAATATGTACATAAGTATGTTCGAAATTAATGTATAATTTTAATTTGTATTTTTTCTGGTAGTAGTTTTAGATATAGCGTATTAGATTATTCTGTAAAGTTATATGTAAATATAAATAAACGAATAATTGAATTTATGGTTTTCAGATTGCATACAGCGCCATCTCGTCACAATTAGTTGCAACTTGTATCATGTTTAGTTTGTACTTGTGGCAACGATTTGCACAAAATAGATAGGTGTACCTATTCTGTGCTATTTGTCACGAGATGGCGCTTTATAATATCTGAAACGGGCTGTTATATTGAAAAGGGTTTTTGGAACCCTTTATCACATGTAGGCGACTTGCCCGCAACGATGCCTAAACGTATTTAGTGACTAAATATGATGTTTAAAGTCATCAAATCATACAAATGCGTCTTTAAACATGTTTATAGTAGCTAAATACGTTTAGGAATCGTTTTACAATCCGGGCTTAGGATTAATCGGGGCAAGGAAAACTCCCAATGAATTCCGAAGAATGCGAACGACTGATTTGTAGCAGACCCGAATGACTACGAATGATACCAATATACGATGAAAACCGAAAGTGATTTCATTTGAATGATTTTTAGCAGGTCATGTGAAAGAAAATAGCAGGGGCGATATATGATTGACATGCTACTTGTGAAACGTTCCATTCCTACGTTCCAGTAGTCTGTAGCTGTAGGGTATGTACCTTATCTACTACGTAAGCGTAAGTAGGTAGATACTTTATATACCTATAGGTATAGTCCGGTACGGATGGAAAGTCCGAGCACTAATAAACGTACTTGTAAGAAAATCCCCGCGTCTACCACAGGATATCGCATTATGAAAAGGACACAGCTCATACAACATTTATAAACTTTAGGACATTTTTTTGATTGCACATGAAGATGGAACAAGCCTATGGCCCATCTGATGTTAAGTGGTAGGTAACCATCGAACTATATAACAGAGAACTGCCTCGTAGGTGACGCACGTTAGAAATGTGCCCTAATACATTGCACAGCCCTGCGTCCATCAACTTGGAGCATACATACAGTCTCATGTGCCTTTAATTTCAACTGGCAACCATACCCTTCAAACCGAAACAGCAATGCTGCTTGGCGGCAAAAATAGGTATGGTGATAGTACGTCCCCGGGCGAGCCCTTTCACAAGGAACTCTATTGTTGCGTTTTATAGGAACTGTCTGTAATAAAAAGAATCAATAGCAGAGTACATAAGACGCGTAAGTATAGTTTCTGTATCAGGCACACTCTCGAAACCGTCGTTCTTCCGAAACTCTACAGCTTCGAACTCCCGCCCATATTTCACAATTTTATGGTGACTCCTTCACAGTACCAGCTGTGCGACTGTGGAACGCCTTACCTTTGTCCAAATCTCTTCCTATTCTCAAAATCAAGGTAGGTATACAATGGTCTAAGAGCCCATGGCCGGCTACCTGTATGTATTTGACCAGACCTGAGTTTTTGTACATTAAGCCCCCTATACCTACCATACATAAGTAGGGGACTCACTAAGCTCAAAGTGGTGGACGCGTCAAGCGCTCAGGTAAGACAGGTATCGATTTTTGACTAATTTTAAATCCATTTGACCACGTCTGCCGTTTTAAAATTTGAAAATATATTATTATTACTATCGGAAAATAAGAATGGCAGACCATTATCGCGCATTTTATTTTGTGGCAGACAATTTTGAAAATGCTAAAAAAATAAAATTTTGAAAGTATTTGACCAAATCTGCCATTGATATATTTTATTTATTATAGTCTTAAAAACTTATATTGAACACGGCAGACGTCTACATTGCGTGCACACATCAACAAATAATAAAATCTTAGCTACAATCCGGCCAGATGGTTGGCACAGATTTTATACAGCTATCTCTCTTCTTTTTACTATGTATTACTATTGTACTCATTCTAACCTATAGTATGTTCTCTTACAGTACTAGCATTCGAATAATGGAGGGTTTATACCTGGAAGGGCCTTGTAACAACCCCAACGTAACGGCTATTGCCAGATGTTTTCAGTATATTTGTGAACGTTCATACAGATACCTCGTGTTTCGTGAATTTTATAAAATACATAGTGCTGCTTTATTTTATTTTCTTCATTTGTCTATTGTTTGTCATATATATCTGACATTATGTCGATTGATAAAGAAAAAGTGAAGTGTGTTTTTTGTGCCAATGTAAAAACTGAGAAATTACTTATATTTTCGGAAGAGATAAGGGCAAAATGTCGAAAGATTTTAAAGTTACGGAAACTTCATAAATTAAAATATAAAGACATTATTCTACCAGACGAAATTTTTGATTGTGCTTATCATAGTAGTTGTTACAAGACGTTTACAGCGCTGAAAAAAAATTTTTTTCTACAGATATCACGAAAAAATTTTCATCACAGTCTAGTATTTCTTTGCCTTCAATTGAACAACCATCGACATCAGCTAGTAGCACAATAGTTGATGAAACAATGATGAATGATTCCCTTATAGAAGATGTGAACGTTCCTGAGACACATGATGACATGGAAAAAGATATCGAGGCTGAAGTAAATTAGCCGTTGAAAGAAGGACCATCTGAAGATTCAGCAGAATTATCGAATACTCAGACTTCTGATACCGTGGCTGTAGCCAACCTGAATTTGTGTTTTTTTTGTAATAAAAAAAAGAAACATTATCGGTCTAAGAATGAGACATTACGAACTTCAGAAAAAGATCAATTTGAAAAAAGTATTTTATCAAACTTTAAGCCAGATACTGAAATTTACAACGAAACTTTGACAAAAATACAAAGTGTTCTCTCTTGTAACATTTATTATCATGATGTTTGCCGGCAAAATTTTAGAAATCAAAAAAGATCAATAATAATAAGTCCTGTCCGTACTTCGTGGCATATCTCTCGAGAAATACATGATACTGTTTATAAAGAAATATGCAATTTAATTGAAGAAAATGTAATAAAACGAGGACGTTGTTATTTTTTAACATACTTACATAAAGAGTATCTTGATATGTTTAAAGAATTGAGTGAAGGCTCGGACAGTACATCAATATTCACAACACACTATTTAGAAGAAAAAATTCACAGAAAATTTAATGATAAAATCCAAATTTTGATATCTAATAAAAAAAAAGTTGTTGCCCCTAGAGGCATTTCAACTATTGATGAATCGTTATTTGCGCACTTGAAAGACCAAGACACTTTGCAAGCAGCCGCCGCCATTTTGCGAGAGGAGATTCTGGGTATACAAAAAAAGAAATTACCTAATTATATAACTAGTCAACGACTAATCAACGGTGAATGTTCAACACCACCAATGGTTTCCGAGTTTTTTTCATCAATTCTTGGAGGTTATAGTCGCAAACGCCGAAATTGTGACAGTTTTCAACGTCACGTGAAATCTCTGTCACAGGACGTAATTTACATGAGTCACAATGGCAACATTAAGACTTCGAAACACATCTGCTTAGGCATGACATTAAAAAGTCTTACAAGCAGTCGGAAGGTAATCGATATAATTAATCGTTACGGTCATTGTATCAGTTACAGCGCTATCGAAGAGCTTGAAACAGAAGCAACGTTTTCATCAGTTTTACGCACCGGAATATGTCCAGAGGCAATTAATAGAAATGAAAATCTTTCGACAGGTATGGCATTTGATAATTATGACCGATTTGTTGAGACCAAGAATGGAAAAGACACTCTCCATGATACAGTTGGAATCATATATCAAAACATCAAAAATGAAAATGTAGAAGAAATAGAAGAAGAAGAAGAAGAAGAAGAAGAAGAAGCTGGAGTTATTAAAAAAAATAAACGTAGAAGACGATCTTTTGAAACAATACAGTATGAGTTGCCACAGTGTGCTAAAAAACTCAAAAAAACTAGCAATATTGAAATTCAAAGTGAGGAAGGAGTTAATATAATTGTGCATAAGAGTCTTTACGATCGAATTGACAATATTTGGATGCTAAGTCATGCTTTTAGGTTGTTAAATACTCCTATGTGGACTGGTTTTAACAGTAAAATAATGACAGATGATACTCCACAACAATTAATTTCGTACTTAACTCCGATTAATGACTCACCAACAAGCAATGCAGTTGTTTTGGCTACTATGCAACAATGCATGTCAGTATTGCAAGAGCTAAATCAAGAGTACATGCAAGTGACGTACGATTTAGCGATTGCAAGGATTGCTTTGCAAATCCAAGCTACGGAAAGTGACACCTTCAAAAAACTGTTTATACACTTGGGTGCTTTTCATATTATGATGTCATATTTTAAGGCTATCGGAAAGTTCATAAATGATTGTGGTTTAACAACCATCATGGTTGACAGTGAAATGCTTGCTAGTGGATCTGTTTCAGGTTTCATTGAAGGCAAGCATTTCAACCGCTGTAAAAGATTACACCCAATGATGGCTTTAGGGCTCCAAATTATGCATTTCAGATCTTTTCTAATATCAAAGAATATTCAAATTTCTGAAGATATCGAAGAAGAAGTTGTACGATTACAGAGTTGCCAGACACCTTCATTTTTGATTCATAATGAAAGCTTGACAGAACTCTGTAATGACTATGCTATTTACGAACAACAAACATTAAATGGTGATCATGGAAAAACAGCGCAATTTTATATGTTTTACATCAAACTTGTTTATTATTATTTACAACTTAGCAGAAGCATTCGTGCTGGTGACTTCCAATTATATCTTGACATTTTACCAAAAATAACAAATTTATTTTTCGTATTTAACCATCCAAATTATGCGAGATGGACTGTTCAATACCATTACAATTTAATGAAAGTTTCCACAACTCATCCTGGTTTAGAGCAGGACTTTAAAAAAGGATTTTTTGGAATCAAACGTACCAGCAAATCGTTCTCAAGGCAGCCTATTGATCTTACATTAGAGCAGACTATCAATGCCGATGCTGCGAGAACACTTACTGGTATCGCATATCTGACTAATTCCATTTCAGCTCGCCAACGGTGGGCGAGAAGTCACGATATTCGCTCCACTATAATCACACACGTGTTAGAAAAGTTAGGAATTACCAAGAAGCAAGATATTTCAGCAGAGTTGCAGCCACATAACATCAAGAAAAGTTGTCAACAACTTGATAGATTCATAAACTCGTTCGATCAGTACGTGAATCCTTTCAGCTTAGATTTATCTACTGATCAGTTGTTTAATATAGCTTCTGGGAAAGCTGCATCATCTCAAGTGACAGAATTTGTCTTAAGTATCGAAAAAATCGGTGAAGAGCTACGAACAACTTTTATATCAGAATGTGCATCTGACCCGAAAAGATTTCAAAAAGCCATCAAAAAGACACCGATACACAATTTTTCAAGTCTACTTGTAAAGAAGAAATCTGTAAAAATTGGAGGTAAGCATCAAGAGATCAAGTTACAGCGAGATTTATTCGGACGTTTGTTGGGAATTTCTATGGACCACCAAATTGATGTTTTGAAAATTTTATCGTATCCAATAACTCCTGTACCTCTTGCTCTATGTCATCTAGATGGTGGTTTCTGTAAAACTGATAAATCGGTACTTGTAAAATGTCTTGAACCAAATATTGATCAAGAACCGCCATATAATACAGATGTTTTCTTAATTGATGGATTTTTCATTCTTCATTCAATGAAAGAGGTTCCCAAAACATTCGGGGGTATTTCAAAGAAATTTCTTCAAATGATAACAAAATATTCGGCCCGACGAATTGATGTCATCTTTGACCAATATTTGTATCCATCAATTAAAGATAGTGAAAGATGCCTACGGCATGAAGCATCTTTGATTGATTACAAAATTTCTGGGCCTGAACAGGTGCGACCGTTTGATTTTGCAAAAGAATTAAAAAACACAAAATTTAAGGAAGCTTTTGTTGAATTTTTGACAAAGCATTGGTCTAGTGAGGAAATAAAATCATTTTTGGGTAACCGACAGATTTATTTAAATTTCCAAAATTGTCAATTGTATCAAGTGGTTGATGATACGATACAATCGAGTGTTGTTGAAGATTTATGTTGTACTTCACATGAAGAAGCGGATACAAAAATAATCTATCATGCTTGCAATATCGCAGAGCAGTCGAATATTGTTATCAGAGCCTCTGATACCGATATATTAATTATAATGATTGGTAATATGGCACAATTAAAGAACTCTCATTCTAATATTTGGATGCTCAATGGAACAGGAAATAATGAAAGATATATTGACATCACAAAAATTTATAGAGAGCTTGGTGAGTTGTTAGCTAAAAGTTTAATCGGCTTCCATGCATTTACTGGATGTGATTTTAATCCAGCTTTCTTCAATAAAGGGAAGAAAAGACCTTTTACTTTGCTAAAGAAGAATACTGAATACCAACAAGCATTTGCTACTCTTGGTGAAGAAAATTTAACAGAGGACCAGCTACAAGAGCTATTTAACATCATTCAACATTTCACTTGCCAACTATACAATGCCAAAAAATCTAATGATGTAGATGATGGAAGGTTCCAACTATTCGTCAACAACTATAAAGCCTCAGACATCAATGAAAATTTTAGAAAAAAAATTCTAAATTTTGACGCAAGCTCAATACCACCGTGTAAGAGTGAGCTTTATCAACAACTTTTGAGGGCCCACTATATTTCTTCTCTTTGGAGAAATGCTCACAAAAAGCAACCCACAAATTTAGACCCATTGGAGTATGGTTGGATTGAGCAGGACAACAAATATGCCTTCAAATGGTTCGAAGGTGACCAACTTCCATCTTTTGTGAGTGACTTAATCACCAATGTTTCTGGTATGTTGATAAACATCTATTCTTTCTCGAACTTGTTCTAATCAAATTACGTTTATTTTACAATTTACGTTCTATTTTTCCAGAATCCGATTCAATAGATGATGAAAACGAGTCATCTAACGATGAACATGACCCCGATGATGAAGATGATGAATGAAGATTGATATATATATATTGTAATGCATGCATGATATATTTTTTTAACTCATTTAACACTTTTCAATTTTTTCTTAACAAATAAAAAGAAAAAAATTAAAATGAGTAATCGAATTATTTTTTTACAAGCATTATACCATATTATTTATGATTCCATAAAAAATCTACTTATTTCTCATCTAACTAATGAAGTTTAGTATATAGAATACGGAAAAAAAAATTTCTCTAAATACAGTGATAAAGTAAATTACATTGATGTAAAACAGCGAACGGAATACATATACATCTGGCCGGATAGTAGCTAAGATTTTATTATTTGTTGATGTGTGTACGCAATGTAGACGTCTGCCGTGTTCAATATAAGTTTTTAAGACTATAATAAATAAAATATATCCATGGCAGATATGGTCAAATACTTTCAAAATTTTATTTTTTTAGCATTTTCAAAATTGTCTGCCACAAAATAAAATGCGCGATAATGGTCTGCCATTCTTATTTTCCGATAGTAATAATAATATATTTTCAAATTTTAAAACGGCAGGCGTGGTCAAATGGATTTAAAATTAGTCAAAAATCGATACCTGTCTTACCTGAGCGCTCGACGCGTCCACCACTTTGAGCTTAGTGAGTCCCCTACTTATGTATGGTAGGTATAGGGGGCTTAATGTACAAAAACTCAGGTCTGGTCAAATACATACAGGTAGCCGGCCATGGGCTCTTAGACCACAACCATTTCTTTTGGTTGTCTCGTAACTGCTAGTTTATGTTATTTATCCTCCTTAGTGTAGGATAGTTTGTGTATACCTATATTATTTGTATGTACTTATTTAAGTTTATGTTTATTATGTATAATCAATAGGTAGGTATGTTTTATTTTATGGGTTCTGTTTATGTATGTTAAAGGTACTCTTACACCGTCGTCTTTCGATTTTCGTTTATCCTGTCCATCCAAAGGTTGTCTGGAAGAGATCGCTTTTGGCGATAAGACTGCCCATTGTACCGTTATTTATTGTTTATTTCCTTTGTTACTGTATTTTTGTTTGGTATGCATCAATAAAGAGTATTTCATTCATTAATTTATTCAAATTCGTCAAACCTACCTATTTATAAAACCGCGCATCGACGGTATCGAGCAGCGGCAAGAGGCCGCCGAGCGCCGCCGTCTAAAAGTTATTGAGCAGATCGGCACCACCACCGGGCCCGCTGGCGAAGAGATAGCTGAGTTGGGACACACGGTCTCTCAACTTAAACTAGAGTTGAACGACCGAGACCAAGAGGCCCTCCTGGCTGATTTGGAGATCGGGCATCTGCCGGAAGAGAAGGGCGAGAATGTGTTGCATGCTGTCACTATGATGGCTGCCAAGTTGGGCGTGGCGCTAGAGGAGCGCGATATGGTGTTCGCGGAGCGGAGCGTGTTGGTGTAGCTGCGAGTGCGGGCACCGGAGGTGAGATGTCGCGCGCGCGCCGCGTCGTGGGCTGCGCGACGAGCTGCTTGTAGCCGCGCGCATGCGCCGCACCCTGTCCACCGCTGACGCTAGCCGCGCCGCCACGCTGGGTGGGCGCATATTCCTCAATGAGCGGCTTACGCACGCTAGCAGGCACAGCGTCCGAGAAGAGTGCCGTAGGCTACAATGGCAATATTCGTGGGCTAAGCGTGGGCGCATCTACGTGAGGCAAAGCGCTGGCGAGCGCGTATCTCATTCGGTCCGAGACGGATGTGAAGCGGATTTTCGGTTCCGATTCTGTTTAACCCCTAACTTTTTTATATTGGATAGAAAGGGTAACATTTCACAAACCCCCATTTGCATAACTACTATTAGCCCTTAAATTATACTCCTTTTGTAATATTAAGTAACTACCTACCCGAGCACTTTATTTATATTTTTTATTTTATGAACTTTTATGATTTATGGGATAAATAGTAGCCTATGTGGTGATCCAGGTTATAATCGACGTATATACCAAATTTCATCGAAATCGGTTCAACCGTTACGGCGTGATTGAGTAACAAACAAACAAACATCTAAACATTCGCATTTATAATATTAGTGTGATTAATAGAACAATTAGAAGGAAACTCATAAATCGTTCGGTACATAATATTATACCGATGCGGCATTCAATAGGTAGTGCAACAAGATTATAGTTGCCTAGGCCTATTAGGTATTCCTACGCGTAGTGATGACCTCGCATTCTGTATTATATGACAAGAACTGACTGTGAATGCCCTGATTGTGGGGAAATATGATCAAAACAACACATTAAGTATAAATATATTTATTTACTTTATACAATGTAAAAATAATTCTTAACGATGCATAATTAATATAAATTGTACATAGAGTACTGCACTTTCCCATCAAGTCTTGTGAATTATAGCTTAATTAATTGTATGCCAGTTTAAACAAAACATCTGGAGAGGTGAACCTAAGTTAGGCTAGCACTTTCATCATGACTTGATGAGAAATGCCCGAATTTTTTTCAAAGAATGATCTTTGGTGATTTTGGTAACTTATTATTATGAAAAATATAAGGGTTAACTACTACCCATACCAAATAATTTATAGATAAATTATTATTATGACATAAATTCATTAGACTTGTATACTGGGACTAAAATTAAAGCATGCAGTTAACCCATAATTATATTATGATGGCATTACGACCCACTTAATAATCAAAATAAGTACATAAGTCATGCATTGTAAAGTAAAGGATTACACAATGTAATATAAACTTAATACCAAGAACATACAGTTCATTTAGACTATCTTAGCTGCCTAATAAACAGCAATTCAGTTGTGAAAGCCTAGATAAGATCTACATGTGATAACAATGATATTTACATGACATCTATTAATATTTACTACTTAAATATATCAGAACCTACATTAAGTTAATGGTTGAGCCTTCACCTATTTTAGAATAGGCGCTGCGGTAAAAACTACAGCAGCAAAGAGAATTCATCATTGCATTAAGAGATGTTGAACTATGTGTTCTGTACAACCCTGAAGACACCTCCTCATACCTAGTCTCTCCAATAAATTGATGTAAATCACTCTTAGGGAAACCATCTTTATAATACTGCTTAATTGTATCATAAGCATCCATGATCACGGAAATGAATAAACTTAACACTACATAAATGTACAAGCTGATGAATGAATATAAGTACACACGGCTGAACCACCAAAGCATTGGTGATTTCTTTGACATTATAGAAAATGTTGCAAACATGTCATCTCCATTTATCAGAGAAAATAGACATTCAGATGTTGTAGCGAGTGAACGGAACTTCATATGATATGGGCCAAGGATCAGCCATCCACAGAACATGAACCCAGCATAGAGAAGAAGAGCACAGATTGAGAATCTGAAGATTTTCGGAGCAGCTTTCTTCAAGGTCAGTATCACAACATTGTAAGTCTTGAAGAACCCTAAGTATCTCAGCACTCCAAACCAAACAAGAAGGTTTCCTGTCCCTAAAAACAGAGAACAGACATTCCATTGGTCGTTTGTAAACTGATTTCGTTCAATTTGTTCTTTTATAGCTGAACCCATAATAATGAGTAAATCATTGACTATGATCATAATGTACCAAATGTTAAGGAACTCCAGTCGCCCATCAAAGCTTAGCTCCTTATTGTAGGCACGGTTAAAGAATTGTACAGTGAGCTCTTTGAGCAACTGAGCTCGGTAAATGGCTCGACTGCATAGAATGAAGGAAGCTGCACAGATGGTTATGACCAGAATGTTCAATATACTTCTCAGTATCTGATCAATTTTATTGTCTGATATGTAGTTTTGGTCCCCCCTACAGATTAGTTTGTATGGTTCTGCTTCCAAAGTCAAGGACATCTGTCCATCGTGGTCCTCATTGTCAAATATTATTTCCACATCAAATCTGTAGCAGTCAGGGGGAGTAATCGGACCGGCTGCTCGGAAGTTTATAGTCTTTATAGAAAACATTAGTTTAGCTCTTACTAGAGCTGAAAAACTTATATTTAAACCAGCGTCTTGTATAAATGGCTGTGATTGAAAACCAGGCTGGTCATTTTGCGTGAAGTTGATACAAGTTTCAACAATTTCAGAGTTGAATTGATAGCTTTCATTGTAGCCATTAATTATTCCTTGTTTGTAGTTGTATTGGCAGAAGACCGGATCTGTTCTGTTATTGTCTTCGTTGTTGTATGAGTAGGGTCCGATGGCATTGGACAGATTGTAGAAACCTGCTACAGCATAATCCAAGGTTTCATAAAAGTCTGTAAGTTTATACACTGCAAGGGGCCCTGCACCTGGAGGATACGCATTTATTTCCCTTGTGGAGTCCCATCCGTTCAGAAACAAGTGTGAGAAGCTAATGCGATTGTCCCACGTATAATTTACGTGATTGTATCTGTTATGGGCGAACAAACATAGCTGTAATGTCACAAGGACAATCTTAATTACCTGCACAACGAACTTGAAAGGGAACTTGCGTTTTGCGCGCCACTTCTCGATCGGATTCATGAAGAAAAATTGTAGTTTCCTCCTCATTTTTTCCTCCATTTGATTGAGCCCGATAAGATTCGGCTGGGAAGAGAAACCTTGACCGTTGTCGCGGCTCATCCGACTTCCAACTCGGCTACCTGCTGGCTTCGGCTCCTCGTCGGCCTCCGAACATGTCGTCTCCTCCGGAGACGAAATAATACCCTCCATTGGAAGATTTTCTACAATGCTCTCCGATGGTAAACAAAGGTCGTGATCGATGGATTGTCTCTAGAACACGATCCGTCTTTCGAATCACTTTATTTTGAATTCAATAAAGTTTATGTACACGGAGGATTTGTTTTCACTTCAAATACTTTTTCTTTGTTTGGACCGTGACGTGATTTTATTTTATTTATTTTGACCGACGTTCCACCAACTCAACTTCACACTTACAGTGACGAATTGACATTAACTGACTGACAGATAGACAGACAGACCAGACGTCAGACAGCGAGTGTGCTGCCAACCGTAGAACTTAGTTCCTCGTACAAAAGCAGATAAAAATCTCGTTTTTGGGATCTCAAACCTCGTACACAGTAAATCGGTGTTTTTCAGAAGACAAAATTACATGTAACCTATGAGCTAAAAAAAACAGATTTTCTATAACAATTTACCTTGATTTTTAAGGTGATGGTGTATGTATGTTACTTTCCATTTTAGAGAAATATGCTTTAAGTTAAAATCTCGTACATAATTGTACGAGGTTGACAGCGTCTCGTGTCCTCGTACCTCGCACAGTTTTTTTTTTTCGAATGGACTAATCTTGCAGTTGGCCTCTGAGGCCGTGACAGCTTAACCGAACTTTTGGCGAGCGCAGATGGCGCTCAGCCCTAGGCCTCGCACAGAAAGCCTCAAATCTCGTATTTATACGAGGAACCTTGTACGGTTGGCAGCCCTGGCAGACAATCAGCAGGTTATTGATAGACACAGACTACTAAAATACACAGACAGAGTGATTATTAGTCAAGGAAGTTATATCGTCTATGCTAGTTTAATTAGATAAAATACTGTCTGTTTAACAGTTAACTCGCTCGAGGCTGCCTAACATAATAACAGAACACTGATGGTGTATTTCAAAGTTTCACATGTTTAGCCTGTGGACTAAAAAGTAAGATCTGTCAGTCATTCAGTCAGTACTGTCATAATGTTGAAGTTGCATGCAGAAAGAAGCCAGGGGGGCAGGGTTGGTTGACTGACTTGGTTGCTTTTGAAAGTTGAACACACGGATTTGTGGAAACTTGAAGTAACTCTTATTGTTCGAATTTTACATTAAAACTAATTATTGGTAGTGGATATCGTTTCTGGGACAGCCATGGCACTGACCGTGGACAAATTAATGAACGACGACAGGTAAACAATAGTGTAGTCGACTTACGTGTTTCCTAATTTCTAGGGAAAGTGTCACCATTCGTTGTTGTTTTTCCATCTGCTCATTACAATCCACTTTCTAAATGATCCATTCATACTAGTCTGCTTTTACAAGGTTTTGATAATTATGTCCAAAATTAATTTCATCCTTGTGATGCAAATCTGCAATTTGATTTTGTTGTTGAGCATTATGTAAATAGAACAAGTAGCCTCGGTGACCTTAGCTTGATAAAGTGCATATTGTCATATTTCGTTTTTTATTTAGTGTACCTACCTAAAATCAAGCACATAACAAAGAAATGAATATGCATTTTATCCCATCAATATTACCTACCGCAAATGTTTTTACAAATAACATGAATTCCAATCCCATACATTCCAGTTTTTTGTATAGTAAAAGACTACATAATCAGTATCAACAGCTAAAATATGTCAAGATTTGTGGATTCAAAACAATGACCTTATGTGGAGTGACCATGAAAAATATAGTGATATGATTAATTCATATCAATTGACAATACCACACAACTTTGTTTAAAACAAAGCTTAAATAGCTATATCTTTTAAATTTAAAGTAAAAAAACCCCTAAATATCCTCCGTGGTGCAGTGGGCGAATAGCCAGCTGAGACACAGGAGGTAGCAAGTTTGATACCTGCGGCGAAACAAATGTTTGCATGATCTACAGATATTTGTTCCAGGTCTGGTTGGTTCTATAAATTATAATATTTATAATGTATGTATTTACAGAAAAAAATGTATATAAGTATTCTATCAGTTTGGGGCTAGATAGTGCTGTGTGAAATGTCCAGCAATAGCAATATATAATAATTTCATACCTTATATAAAGAGGAACGATTGGCTGATTTAGAGGATGCCCTGCAGACCATCACATGGGACATTGTTGGTTTGGCTGAAGTTAGGCAAAAAAGAAGAGAAAGGATAGAAAAAATATTTTTTCAGTATGACAAGTAAAGCAGACAAGGAATAGTTTTTTGTTGCTAAAAGATGGAAACATACATCATAGAATTCAAAGCATACAGAGGGAATCGCACTAATGAAATTTTATATTGGAGAGCAAGTTCTTACAATAATACAAGTGTATCAACATCTGCACATTCAAATGATGAGATTGAAGAATTGCCCTCTACATGTCCTCTATATCTGTATTTTTTTAAATATGTATCTTGTATATATCTTTTTATCTTGTATACCATCAAGAAAGAAGAATAACTTGAATCTAGTTCTAAATTACTTTAAAGTTTAAGATGGTTGAATAATCCCAACAGACAACCCTAACATCCACATAACTTAGGAATAAAGAATGAATGTGACTCCCGTCTCCTAGAAATTGGTTTTGGAAAAACCTGACATTCAGCAATATAGTTTCTTTTACAAAAAACCACACTGATAATTGTTTTCCTCAGATCAAGTTACGAAAACCGTAATATATTTTTGCATGTCCTCAAACAAACGAATAAACAATAATTATCAAACTTTAATCCATCAACAATCATCATCATTATATCAGCCATATGATATCTGCTGAACTACGGGGGACTATGATTATGGGGAGGCCTATGCCTCCCCAATTCAGCCTGCACCCAATGGCTCCCAGCAACCTTTATCAGATCAACTTTCCATCTAGTCGGGGGCCATCTTACGCTGGGCTTTCCAGTGCATGTTCTCCACTCTAGAACCTTTCGGCCCCAATGGCCGTCAGTTCTTCGAAATATGTGCCCCACCCACTGCCACTTCAGCTTGCAAATCCTGCTATGTCTGTGATCTTGGTTTGTCTACAAAGCTCCTCATTTCTGATTCGATCTTGTAGAGAAATACCAAGCATAGTCCTCTCCATAGCACGCCGAGTGACCTTGAGCCTTCTTATTAGGCCCATAGTGAGAGACCACGTTTCTGTGCCACAAGGACATCAAGGATCACGCCAAAACATTTTTATATGGTTGCGAGGCCTAAGCGATATAACTTGAAATTTAGTTCCGACCATTTGTGCCCTATACATGTCAGAATTAAAGTAATTATTTAGTATTCATCATCTACAGCCCATAAATAATCAACTGCTGGGTGTAGGCCTTCCTTTGCAAAGACCCTTCCCAGTCCATTATTAATGTCGTCGACCCATCGCGCGGTCGAACGTCTTGTAATTCTTAGGCCTGACCTCGGCAACCATTCGGGGAAAGATGTACTCCACCTTCCATCACCTCATCTAGCCAAGAGTCCAGTTAATAATTGTAGCGTTTACAACATACATTATTGTTACGAGCTCGAGGCAAAATATTTAACACAAATTTAACCAAAAGAACGCATTTATTAATACATGGAATATTCTAGTAAGCGCTGGTACCGCTTAGTCACGCCGACTTGCTTACTTACTAGCCAGCTGGTTAGTAGGTATTACCTATTATTATTATTATTATTTTCTTAACCTATACTTTCCCACTGGTCTCCCAAAGCAAAGGACTCCCCCATGTTCCTCCATATCTCACGGTCACGATGCGTTCCAAGATGGCTGGTGGGACGTGGCGAGTGATCGTGAGATACCTATAGAGGAACCAATTCATTAATGCATTAAAATCTGTTTCAGGTTCTGCGGTGGTAATGTGCTTCAATTCCTGCTGTATTTGCCGTTTGGTATCATTCTACTGGTGGTCCGTGTGTTCATGGCGTTGATACTATGGATCGCCTCCATACTCCTGCCCAACAAGTGGGCAGTAAGGCAGATGCTGTCCACTCTCGCTTGCTGGACTTTTGGTAAGATGTGTTTTCTTATTATAAAGGATGTTATATACAAAAATGAAACGGGTTATTTTGATGAGCGTGAAATTTATATTGGCTTGTAAAAACAAACACTTTATTAAACTTATGTTGTGCTATTGCATAATACTGAATAGGTGACGTCTCCAGATATCTCTTGTTGTTTTATCTAACCCAAAACGCGCAGCTATTTCCGAAAGAGATATCAAATCGGCCTTTATTTTTGGATGTCGATTGCAAGAGTAGGCAGTAAGTTTTATACCGAATTAATCACCTAAACTTAGTCGATTTTCTTTAAATTTGATGA
The DNA here is from genome assembly GCA_963924445.1 of Philereme transversata. Taxonomy (NCBI): domain Eukaryota; kingdom Metazoa; phylum Arthropoda; class Insecta; order Lepidoptera; family Geometridae; genus Philereme; species Philereme transversata. The sequence continues at coordinate 24,400,631 of OZ004337.1, read as the reverse complement.
TATAACTAGTAATTTATAGTGGATTTTTTCGAGAAGTCTTTTATGTTTTGAGAAACCGTCATTTGAATATCGTCAGTATATTACCAAACACCCTGTATATTTATCATATCAATAATAGCATCTGTCGCTCATACATTTTGGTAACTTTATAGGCAGTAAAGTTCTTATTTTTCGATAATGCATAAAGGTTATGAGTCAGTAATCTTATCTTGCAATAGCACCTAGTAATGTGTGTTTCACAATAATCTTGATTGATGCTAGCTTTTTAATTTACTCAAGCATTTCGACCAGCAACGACGGATTATTCCCACAAAGGCGTCTAGAAGCCCATGTGAGAATAATCCGTATACAAAAATGATGTTAAGTAACCTATAGCCTCGACTATATCAAAGTATTGCCTCGTAGGTCACGAATCTTAGGAACGTGGCCTACGATGCACTGCTCTGCGTCTATCAATTTGAGGTATACAGGTGTTAAGCCTCATGTGCCTGTAATTTGACCGGACACCATGCCCTTCAAACCGAAACAACAAAGCTGCTTGGCGGCAGAAATAGGTATGGTGGTATAACTTCCCTGGTGAGCCCTTTCACAATTAACTCCACTATTCTTATTATGTCTTACTAGTTTGTCAATAAAAACATTACCCTCCTTCTGCATAGTCAGGTAAAAACTAGCCTATGCACCAATCCCGGTCATAACCTATCTGTGTACCAAATTTCACCAACATCGGTCCAACCGTTTAGTCCTGAAAACGTGACAAACAGACAAAGACAGAGCGACGGTTACCTTCAAGTTTATTTTGTACCCACAAATACGCCAAATTAAAGTGGGACTGGGCCGGGCATGTGTGCCGTATGCCGGACTACTTTTGGCATAAAATCACCACTGAGTGGGTCCCACAAGGACCGGGATGACGTTGTCGGCCCAGGCGGAGATGGCGCATACAACTTGACGCCTTTTCAAATTGTACAATGAAAGGGAAGAGGAAAAAGTAATCGAAGGCTGGCTTGAAAACTTCTTTCTGCAAAACATCAGAAAACCGGTTTACAGAATACTTTAAAAAAAAATTGTCGACGAATTTGCCGCCCCTAAAATCTGCTGCCCTAGACTCAAGCCTACTCAGCCTGCTGGTAAATCTGCTACTGGGTCTTAACCCTGCAGTGGCATCACACAGCCACAGGCTAGTTAGATTAGATCTAGACGAGTTATTTATACCGTGTTTTATAAGTGTATTTTTGACAGGTGTGTACGTAAAGCTAAAGGGTAGCAGAGACCCTCGCTGCAGCGTGCTGATAGCGAACTACGTGTCGTGCTTGGACTCGCTCGCCGCGTCGCATGTACTGGGTACTATTAGCGTGAGTACCTTTCCGGATGATGTTGGGAAAAGCTTGCTACCGTCTATGGGCAAATAACTTTGCAGTGTTTTCCTTTATTGTTTTACAAGCTTCCGCCCGCGGCTTTTCACGCGGGATTTGACAATGAACAGTAGCCTATGTTATAATCTACCGAAACCAAATTTCATTTAAATTGGTTCATCCGTTATGACGCGATTGAGTAACACACAAACAAACATCCTACTTGCGCATTTATAATATTAGTGTGATGATGGGTAATGTTTTTTTTACAAGCTGGAGATTGAACAAGAATATGGCCCACCTGATGCTAAGTGGTAACCATCGCCTATAACAAAGTATTGCCTCGTAGGTCACGCAGCTTAGGAACGTGCCCTATGATGCACCGATCTGCGTCCAACAACTTGAGGCATACAAGTGTAAAGAAAGAAAGAAAATATATTTTTTATCCCAACCACTAATAACAACAATTAAAAACAAAAAAAATAAAAATACAATACAACAAACAAAAAGGTTCCAACTCAGCATTTTGCTAAGTAAAGCTCATGATAAAGCCTCATGACCTGTAATTTCACCAACTACCCTTCAAACCGAAACACAGCAATGCTGCTTGTGGCTTGGGTGAATGTAGATTGCTTCTTCTCAATACAGATAAATAAATATCACTGGACATTTCACACAGCGCTATCTAGCCATATATATCTAGACACATACATCAGCCTATATAGAATACTTATATGCTTTTTTTTGTAAAAACATCCAGATCCGGAACAAATATCTGTGGATCATGCAAACATTTGTTCGGTGGCGGGAATTGAACCCGCAACCTCCTACGTGTCAGCCTATTGCGCCGCAGAGGTCGTCACAGATGTAACAGTTTTGTTTACATCACAATATGTTTTTTATTTCAGCTTAGGAAATGGAAGGTGCCTCCATTTTTTGCCTCAACTCTTGGCATAAGGAATGCAGCACAGTTTGCGAGAAAGTAAGTTTCTATAATTCAAAATTTATTTAATAGGGCAATACCTCAGATGGTAAAAAAAGGAACCCTTATAAGATCACTCTCTTGTCCGTCTGTCTAACCGTGTGTCACCACCGATTTTCTCAGGAGCTGGTGGACCTAGCAAGTTAGTCCCTATTAGGTGTATAAAAATGTATGTATAAAAATAAAAAAATATGGACAAATTTAGATTTTTACGAAAACTTGTAAGTACCAAAATTTACCTTAATTATCAATTTTTTTTATTTTTCGGAATTTTACCTTTACTTGTGCTGTAAGATCTTGGTTTTAACGAAAATTGACAATTCTAGGTCAACCGGAAGTACCCTATCGGTTTTGAGTTGAAAATCTATATGAGTTTAGTAGTTCCCGTTGACCTAGAATCACGAAATTTGGCAAAAAGCAAGGTTTTACAGCACAAATAAAGGAAAATTTCCAAAAAATAAAAAAGTTGACAATTAAAGGGTGTCTCCATGTATACATAGTTGACACCAATTAAGATAGTCCTCTGAGTTGTGTGGGCGCTCATACAATTTATTATAGATAATGGTACGGAACCCTTCGTGTGCAAGTCCGACTCGCACTTGGCTGGTTTTATTTTTGTAAATCTAGGTTAAAAATAATTGGTCAACGGCGTGTTAGACCATGCACAGTGAAGGGTTCCGTAGTCAGTACGGCTGTATCTAAGTTATTTTAAAATACAAAGTTTGCAGTTGATTTTGGTTGTTGTATGATAATTATATGTACTGTTTACAAACCCAACTACAGACATAAGTTTTTTTTTAATATTCTAATTTTTATATTATTATTCTAATAATATACTTCTTACAACTACAGTATATGTACTACTATTGTGAATACTTTTTTTGCACACTCGAATATTACGAAAATGGCCACTTTGATCGTAAACGGATTCTTGTATTAAATTTGTGCGAAACCTGATAGTGTTCTTGAAAGACCTATGTAACGTTAACCCAAAGAATGGGGTGCGTGAAAAAAACCAGCCCCCTTTCATATATGGGAGGACCCCCCCCCCAAAATTAAATTACTGTGCGTCACTAAAACGTATCAACAATAAACTATCAGACGGACAGACAGACAGACGGACATGGCGAAAATATAAGGGTTCCGAGTTCGACTGTGGAACCCTAATTAGTTAATAAAAGTAAAAACCGGTAGGAGTTTTATAAAAATCGCTAGATTTTGCCTTTAAGCATACAAGTCTTATTGTAATATGTAGTTATTTTTAATCTTAAAGTGTTTTTGTTACACTTGCAGTAAAATCAAGCGAAAGTTTTGGGTTCAAATCCCGCCTATTTCGTAAATTTAGTTAATTTTCAAAAATTACGAACCGACAAATAACTTAGAACTAAACGTAAGGCTAATAACAGATTTCTACGTTTGAACATTGTAAAAGATGTCGGGAACAAAACAAAAACATTCACAGCTGTTAATCTATTGTAGACTTACAATCAAATAGTATTAGTAGGTTGTACACTGCAAATATATTATTGTTACGAGCTAAGGGTTCGGGATAAAATAATGGGAATCGATCTCACCAAAATAACACTTTTATTCAGCACTAAACGATGAATACACGAACTTGGTCACACGTATCACAACACACTAAATCACACCACTGATGCACCACTTATAGTCACCGAAATGATCGCACGTATAGCTTAATCCAGACTGACTCGGGAGCAACTACTGTTCACGCGAGACCCTTCCCACGTCAGTCCTCCAGGGCCTCGCTGAGACTAACTCAGACTCGAGACTGACTCAGACTGACTGACCGGCCATCTCTCCGGCCTATTTATATCGCACACATTTCGATTGTTCGAGAACGATGTCGATCCTTCCAGGAAAGGGTCGGTCCCTCGACACAATGGCCACTCCATTGTGCGCAACCGTAGACAATAACAACAATAACACAGCAAGACAAAAGCGTTCGAGAAGTTACGATTATTACTCATTGTTTAACAGCCTCGGCGTAACACTGCCCCCTCCTAAAACATGCTCGTCCCGAGCATTCTTAGCCCCATATCGCGGCAGCCGATCAACATGAACAATTTTAGGCGCACCTCGCGCTGAAGATGTAGCAACTAGAGGAGCCACATTGCCGTCTCCAGTACTTCAGGACACCCAGAGTTCCTTTCTCATCAGCGATCCCAATTCCAGCCTCCAAAACACGGCTCTCATGATTTCTATCTGTTCTTTCACTTCCTGGAATTACTTTCCAGATAAACCGAACAATTCCCTCATCAGTCGAGCCCAATTCCAGCCTCCAAAACACGGCTCTCTTGATTTCTATCTGTTCTTTCACTTCCTGGAATTCCTTTCCAGATGAACCGAACGATTCCCTCATCAGTCGAGCACGCTCTTATGGCCAACGTCGCTGATCTTCCTGTTGACGACGATGCTCTTCTTTATCCTGACGTCGCTGTTCCTCTTGCAACCAAGTCTGCTCCACCTGTTCATGTCGCTGTTCCTTCTGCAACCGAGCCTGCTCTTCCTGCTGACGACGCTTCTCTTCTTTATGCTGATGGCGTTCTTCCTCCTGTAACCAAGCCTGCTCTTCTTGCTGACGACGCTGCTCTTCCTTATCCTGACGTCGCTGTTCTTTCTGCAACCGAGCCTGCTCTTCTTCCTGACGTCGCTGTTCTTCCTGCCAACGTCGCTGCTCTTCTTGTTGATGACAAAGCATTGCCATAATAGCAGCAAGATCACCTGTCACAGGAGCTTGACCCACGGATGATGATGATGGTGCTACAAATGATTCGGCGGCGGCTGATTCCATCTCCATCGGCTGACGACTCTGCCAAGCTTCTGAACCGGAGACTCCCCAAACCGCCTTTCATCCATTTCCTGTTGTCGTTGACCTCGCGTCTTTACACTGTCCACGTTATCCTTTGGCAGAACCGGCATTATTTTATCCCACTTCTGACACCAAATTGTTACGAGCTGAGGGTTCGGGATAAAATAATGGGAATCGATCTCACCAAAATAACACTTTTATTCAGCACTAAACGATGAATACACGAACTTGGTCACACGTATCACAACACACTAAATCACACCACTGATGCACCACTTATAGTCACCGAAATGATCGCACGTATAGCTTAATCCAGACTGACTCGGGAGCAACTACTGTTCACGCGAGACCCTTCCCACGTCAGTCCTCCAGGGCCTCGCTGAGACTAACTCAGACTCGAGACTGACTCAGACTGACTGACCGGCCATCTCTCCGGCCTATTTATATCGCACACATTTCGATTGTTCGAGAACGATGTCGATCCTTCCAGGAAAGGGTCGGTCCCTCGACACAATGGCCACTCCATTGTGCGCAACCGTAGACAATAACAACAATAACACAGCAAGACAAAAGCGTTCGAGAAGTTACGATTATTACTCATTGTTTAACAGCCTCGGCGTAACATTATATTTTCGCACCACCTGCTGGACAATGTCAAATTACATGTCATGTAAACCTCATCGAAAGCAGACGATTAAAGCCCCTACAGCTGTGCCGCGAGTAAAGTTGTACTGAATTTAATTATTCCTATATGGGCATAATGTCATTTGAATTTGGAACCTTATCTGTATTAGAATTTATAAGATTTTATTTGTAAATTGAAGAAAGTGTGAAAAGTAGAGTATTCTCCTCGTGGAAAAAGCTGCCTGCATCTTGGACGTGCTTATATCTTTCTCAGCACTCAGGTTTCTAGTAACTTCCTCGCTCCGCTCGTGAGTTAACTCTAGAATCCTTCGTTAAGTTTGGGATTCAATATAGCGCCCTTGACGCAAGACATTGCTTTATTCCTCGTTTAATAATCTACTATTACATTTAATGAAGCTGGATTCTTACTATTTAAATAATTTGTCGCTATTTTAGTCCAAAACGCGTCAGTGCATCTATCACTCGATAGCTGTCTAGGCCTCAACATGACAAAGTTTGTACCTATTGAAAAAATAGCCTTCCTTAACGTTATTTATAGAGTCGCTTTTCATTTGAATAGCCATAAGCAAAAGCAGTAATTACAATGCCACATTTTTGCAGTCCTTAAGTATGGCGTGCTATAGCCTAGTTATAATAAATCAATGGTTATGTGCCATATTTGTTTCAGACAGCACTTTGCGGAATGCCCCAGCAAGCCAGTTCTCTTGCAGCCTGAAGGAGGCCCTACGAATGGGAGGGGACTCCTTAAGTTCACCGACTGGCCCTTCCAGATGGGCAACAGAGTGCAGCCCGTCGCTATCAGTAAGTTAATCCTACTTATTATATCAGCTTCCTGCAACTCATTGCAGGGAGGCTGGACTTTGACTGTCCCTTCATGGAACACTGGACGATTAGTGTCTCCATAGTTTAATGCCGACCTGGCTGTTATTTTTATGTGTTTATGTTATTTTTGTGTACCTATTTACTTATTTTATTGTACTAAATATGGACTATGTACCTGCCCTGTATTTAATGTTGTGTTAGTCTAAAATAAAGAATTGAATTGAATAACTTCATTATCAATTTCAAATTCAAGGCGGGCATAGTTCTCAATCTTTTTTTCCAAATTGCTAATTGTATCGCCAATTGGAAATTGGAATGCCATGAATTATTACGTACTAGCGGCCCGTCCCGGCTTCGCACGGGTGGACATTTATTTTTTAAACATGTTTTTATGGCTAATTATTTTACTCCTTGGGTTACTTTATTGAAGTTTTAGTAGGGATCCCTAATTTTTTCTAGTAGTAAATATAGCCTTTGTTACTCAGGGATAATGCAGCATTCTAATGGTGAAAGAGTTTTTGAAATCGGACCTGTTGTTTTTTAGTTTATTCGTTACAAACATACACACATAAATACAAATCGTTCCTCTTTATAATATTAGTGTAGATTGAGAGACAAAATACAGTGTGAGACGCAGGAGATTGCGGGTTCGATTCCCGGCGCGGAACGAATGTTTGCATGATCCACAGATATTCGTTCCGGGTGTGGGTGTTTCTCCGTCTATCTATTTATATAAAAATCAATTGCCGCATGTATGAACGATCATCACTTGAGAACGGCTCTTCCGTAATTTTCAGGACAAATTTTGTATGAAAGAATATTTTGAAAAATAGCACAGGAAATTTAAAATTTTTGGAAAAAACTGAAAGTGCTTTTTTATGGAATTTTAGTAAAGACTATTAGGCTATATTTTATAAAGAAATCCGTGCGAAGCCGTGGCGGGCCAACTAGTACATTATAAGAAAGTATTAAAAAAAATATACTTTATGCATAAGTATTCTATCTTTGGGCCAATTCCCGTAACTTAAAATAGTAAAATTCGAGTATCGATCTAGTCTCGTTATGTTAAATGTCCTAAACGGTGTTCACGTAACTGACAATATAATGGTATGAGTTGACTGGTATGCGATTATAGATTTTATTAATATCAAGCTAATATTGTAATATTAATGGAGCAGAATGCCAAAATATATTAAATTCATAATCCAATCTCAATTGGATCCACGTTCGTTGTGTTTTTAAAACGTGAATTGGGCTCCAGTTATCTGGTTCCTATAGCTTTGCTTAGTTTGGGGCTAGATAGCGCTGTGTGATTTGTTTTTATTATTTATTTATTTATACAAAATTATAACATATTCTTATGATAATTTTGAAGTTTTGTACATAAGCATTTAATATTTTATCATCAATGTGGAAGGAACATGTATTGCATATACATGGATAATTAAGTATTCTCACTAAATTACAGTAATAATTTAATATAATAAGTTTACTTGATCTCGCCAAGAGATGATGGCCTAGTAAGTATGTATTTATAATTCAATTTATATTGTCCTTGCTTTTCCTGTTAGTCTGTGTATTTACTCGATGGAATTTAAGTGGTATTTTGTGTAGTTTCATTTGTTATCCTTCTGAGTTAACCACACTAATATTACAAATTTGAAACTAACTTTGTCTTTCCATTTGTCTGTTTGTTACGCTCACAACTAAACGACTAAGAGAGAAATAACATTCATTCCACCACAAGAAACACAGGAAAAAGAAACACTTATTAATTAAAATTACAACTAACTGCTAAGTGTGGTGGCAAATAAGTCCTCAGCTCACCATTTGCTACACCATGTTGCCATGCTGCCGCGCTGGTCTTCTGCTGAGTCCAGTATTGACCTCACGAATGACATATTTGTTACCATTAACTATTGAAATTGAAATAGAACCAAGTTATTTCGTTAGTCTTTTTTGGGGTATAAATTGCAGTTATTCTGGATTTCAGACTTTTGCCTATATTTTTGACACTTAAGTTACACGCATACCAAATTACAGCACTGTGGGGTCACTGGTGTACCCTGTGAATTTTGTCAAAGTTTAGTTTTTATTATGGCTAATAACTCAAAAACTACAAAAACTTTACTAAAAATAAAAAAGGGGTCGAAATGTACTAATGAAGACCTTTGATTTGACGTCTCACTTGACCTAAGTAGTCCTCATTACCTAGTAGACCTAGTCTCATTTTTTTTTTACCCCTTTTGAACCTCAATATCTCAACAATCTCCCCACATTTTTAGCTCATGTAGTCACACCAAAATTGTGCCATCACTACCTACCTATGTATAAAATTTCACGATGATCGGATCAACGCTTCGAAAGTTATGCTCAGACAAACAAACATACATACATACAACGCCGATTTGCCCAAGTTGATTTAGAGATCTCGCTTCGCTCGATCAAATATATAACAGGAATATTCCGCGCATCATCCATCAAGTCATCATGTTCAGTTCTAAAATAGATGTGGCGCCAAAATGGCGTCATCTCAGCATGTGCTAAGTAGACAGGCTAAGTACCTAGCTACTTAGTGTCGTCGCGGACGCCTATTGTAGAATAAAGCATTACATGAATGAATAAGATTACAGAATGAGATTGTGTTTCCAGCTGTAGAGCGTCCCTTCACGTCGGTGACGGTGCACCGCGTTACGGACGCGCGTGACGCGTTCCCGTGGAGCGACGCGCTGTGGTTTCTGTGGACGCCGGTCACCGTGTTCACGCTGCGCCCGCTGCCCCCCCTCGAGCGGCACGACCTGGACGACCTGCAGCTCTCCCACGCGGTCAGGGAGAAGATCGCGCAAGCGTTACAGGTGGGCTTATACAGCTGTGGATGGAAACTCTGTCGGAAATGATTCCCGGGAAAACTAGGTCGAATGCTGCATGTCGACCATCTAGAGGCATGACCTGGACGACCTGCAGCACTCACACGCGGTCAGGGAGAAATTCGAACCAATTTTACAGGTGGGCTTAATACAGGTGTAGGTGGATAAAACGGTTACCGATTCACGATTGATCTCTCGAGAAATCTATGGGGAGGCCTATGTTTAGCAGTGGACTTCCTGTGGTTAATATGATGATGATGTGTCCACCTCTGCAACCTCAACAGTTGCTTTAATAAGCTGTTACCGAACGGCTCCCAGCAACCTTATTGTTGGGTCGTATATCTATGTCGCCATTTACTGGTCGAAAATGATTTAATTTGACGAGTCTTTGCGACAAGGAGCTAAGCGTGATGTAAGCGAGTATTGTTATGTCCACAGGTGGAGATGACGGAGTACACGTGGGAGCAGGTGAACGCGGGTGGCGCAGCGGGGAGTGGAGGGCGGCGGCGTGCGCCCCCGCCCCCCGCCGACCTCGCGCGGCTCGCAGCGCGGGTGCGCGAGGTGCTGCCGCACGTGCCCACCGCTGATATACTCAGGGACCTGGGTCAGTATACTAGGCATGGAAATTATTGCTATTTTAAAATAATTTTCATTATGATCATATGATTATTTTTATAACATTTGAAAAATCACTGGCAACGAAAAGCCCGATGAATTGCGAAGAAATGCGAACGACTGTTATTTGTAGCAGACCCGAATGACTGCGACCGATATACGATGCAAACCGAAAGTGTTTTCATTTGAATAATTTTTAGCAGGTTAAGCGAAGGAAAATAGTAGGTGTGACATATGATTTTTCACGTGCTACATGAGAAACGTTCAATTCCTACATACACATACAGGTTAGCCCTCAAACACTTTACTGTAGGGCGGAGCTGACGTAATACGTAAGCAACTTAAACAGGTGTCAAAATACTACCAACTAACAACAGAACCAAATAATACAACATTGAAATATCGTCCGGTCGAAATATTGGATTGAGATAAACACATATTATTGTTTTGGATTACGAGCTCAGTCGTTCCTCAGTCGACTCTTTACAAATCCACAGTAATTTTATAAATCAGAAAATTACTTTTTCATTCTGTTTGTTACGTTTTCATCGGCTGGACCGAAAATTATGACTTGTGTGCCACGTGTGGTTTATCTACGAAAAAGTACGAAGAAGAAAAAGTGAAAGTAGAAGCTACGAAAAAGTAGTATAATATGCTACTTTTTCTAGTTACCTTATCTTCCGTGGTCGGAAGGTAGTTCACCATATATTAACCATAATTTAAACTAAAAATAATGATAGAGTATATTTTTGAGACCATAAATAATAAATAAATAAAGTTTTATTAAAATCCAAAACACTTATTTTTGAGTTTTTGTGCCTAACATTATGTGCTTACCGCTCTGCCGTACGCATCGTACGCGCTTTGTTAACTGGTAGCGGTCATTGACCGGGTCGGGTCATTTTATCAATTTTTTCGAGATTTTGACTTTCGTGATCACTACATAATTATTGATTCAACCCGTGACCACGGCTGTTGCAACACAGCTGAAACGTCGGTATAACAAATAAAATAGGTACATACGAGATAAATACCCGTTTTAATCAATAATTATATTTTGACTTAAAGTAAGAAAGTTTTAATTTTTTATGTAAAAATCGTTCCTTCAATATAATTAATTAGTTTAAATTGTAACACTTTGTATAAACGGATCAGTGGTAATAATAATTGAAGTAATTGCTTGTTTAGCTACAACCCGCAGCGTGGATGTGACTATCACCAACTTCCTGGAGGGAGTGACTCCGTACTCTCCCGAGCCCGAGCCCTCGGCCTCCGCCTCCGTCTCCGGCTCTACCGCGCCAGAGCCTAGGTAGTTATGTTGCCAACGCCAACCAATCTGACCGTCTCCAATGCGTAATTAGCGCGTTTCTAGTTATTTAGGTTGTGCGCCCGCGCACGGTCACACGGCCAGATTTGTTGACGTTGCATTTGTTTCATGGTAGATGTAAGCTTTAGAGAGAGTAGTCGCGATTAAGTTGTCGCATGTTTAAGACATTATAATTCAAAATTTAATTAATTAGCATGTGTGCGTAATTAGCATGCTTTCCGACTACACATATGCTTGCATGTATGCGAATGCATCAGTGTGTGTTAATGTGTGAGATTGTGTGTGTGGGTCGTGTGTGTTTGTGTGAGGGTGGATGTGTGTGTATGTGTGACACAAGATTAGTACCGTTATTTTTTGTTTATTTCCTTTGTTACTGTATTTTTGTTTGGTGTGCAATAAAGAGTATTCCATTCATTAATTCAAGATTAGATTAGATTAGGATTTTATTATTATTATTAGGATTAGATCTTTATTGGACACCATTAAAATATAAATAAACAAAAAAATAATATTTACACAACGGGCAACCTTATCGCTAAAAGCGATCTATCAATCTGTCTATGTATTTTTATGGTCACAATAAATATATTTCCAAAGTGACTGATTTAAAACTCATTTAAATCTTCCAGATACGTGATTCCAGTACCGACCGGAGTCTTCCCTAAATCCGCGAAAGAGCGGCAACTTTCCTTCCAAGAGCGGAAAGCGGAGATGATAGCGGAAGCTAGGAAGCGGTACATCGAGAAGAAAGGACTCGATATTGCTCTAAGCTGTTGACGACGCAATCGGACATTGAAGCGGAAAAGAGCGGAGTGGAGCTGAGAGGGGCGGAGGTCTAAAGTTAACCGCATAATGTCAACGATCATCAAAACTTCACCAGTGCTTCATAATTTTCAAAGTGCAATTGAGGAAAAATTCTGCTTATGATTTTAAATAATAAGAAAATTTTCATCAAAGATGATCGGAACTAAAATCTAAAAATAAATTAATAAAACACTTTCTCTCAATATTTTAATGGAAATACAGTTTTGTCCAAAAGTTTGATTTATAATCATCTCCGTTCCACTCCGCCTACGTGTAAACCTGGCTCAAAGCCCTCGAAATCAAAGATGATCATTTGTGAAAGGACGTCTTGAATCATTCTTAATGAATAGTTCCTGGCTTGTGTCAATGTCCTTAGCGTAAACTTTTCAAATACAAATCAACTGGAAACTATGTAGGGTTTCATTGTTTATTGGCAATAATACAGGTTTAAATGTTATGCATTCTTATTACAAGGCAATAAAAGATGAATGTGGCTTGAACCTTTACAGAAAATTGTTTTAGGCATTGAAATCGCGCCAATTTTTGCTTCCTATGTGTATATATATAGCTATGTTAAATCTATTATTATAGTTTGGAACTATCAATATATAACTAAAAACGAGAGATTTGGATATATATATACCATGATTTGTGAATACTCGCAAAAAGTTCAGTTTATCCCATTGTCAATAACATAAGACTTATTCCAAAAATGTCCAAAACTATGCCGAAACATTGCAATTCTCGAAAACTGACATATTATCGTAAATATCACGTTTTAAGTCCAAATACTATGAATGTTTTATACGACCATGGATTTTAAAAAACTTTGGGAATCATATATTTTATATATATACCGTCAATATTATAAAGACCTTGTTAGTTTCGTGCATGTGTGTGGTCGATGAGAAATCTTATTTCAAGGATTACAATATAAAGAAAAAATCTAATTACAGTGTATGTACTGTCCGCTAAAGCGGAAAGCCATTTTGCCTTTTTCTTTATAACTCGCATATTTTCGCTTTAATACAACAATTATTAAATATTCTAGCTTATTAGTGGACAGTCGACTTAAAACTCGTATAAAGCACAAGTTTACTCCGTATTGCAATTAGATTAAAAGTTGAAATATGATAGTAATTAAACGGAATCTAACACAAATAATTCCACATTCGTCATGAAAAACTTGACGAATATGAAACCTGATAGGTCATTGTTCCATATTCAACATTTATGACGAAACAGAACTTAGAAAAACTCACGATGAATCTTAATAATTTTGACATTATTATTTATTACTTTCAATTAAAAGGAACCTACTAATTAAACTCGATATTGCATGCGTAAAACACTGAATATGGCGGCACTTATACTAACTATGTACCTATATTACGCAATAAATAGATTTGTATTTGAAATCTGACCGATGTGTTCTGAAACAAAGAGTTACTCTGCCTAAGCGGAGAGGGTCAAATAAACCAAAGGGTCTAGAGATATTTCAAGCTAAAATTGCGTTACAACGCGTCTACTGGCAGTTTACTCAGACGTTTCAAAATAAGTTCCACATCCAATTTTAAAATGAAAGTCTTTCCCACGAGTAATTTATTGATGCTAGCAAGATTTTTTGGTCCTTCAATATTCACTCCACCTTAAAACTCAGTCATTAGAATATTCGGAAAAGCCTTTGAATATTCTTGATAGTAACTTTAGTTGCTTCTCAAACGCTTATCAACTAAGCATGTACAGACGACCCACCCGATTTGACGTCACGCACGACCAGATTCATCCAACCAGTAAAATAATAATTATGGTTGGCCCGACAGCGCCCTACCAGCCACACAATGCAATATGGTTGGTTCCGATAATTAGGGCGACTTGCGCAACGATTCCTAAACGTATTTACGGCTAAAGAAACTATTCTCAAAAAAGAATTTGCATTCACTTAATAATGACAACTTAAAAAAACTACCAAATGTATGAGTGTACCAAATTAACCATGACATTAAGTAGGTACATTATTTGTGTTTCCTTCAATATTTGTATGGGATTATAAGTTTTGTATTAATTTAACAAAAGCACACTACGCCCTGCGATGACATTTCGTCTAAATATGATTTAAGGAGTTGTCAAATCATACAAATGCGTCAAATTTAAACATGTTCAGTCGCTAAACACTTTTAGAGATCGTTGTGTAAGCTGACAAATTTTTCAATATTAGTTTTTGATCGCGTTATGCCGCTTTCTTGACAAATATGTTGGTCACTGAGTGATTATTAGCATACAGGTTATGAGAGTAAGTCGAAATAACATCGAGACGATTCCATCGATCATTTATCCCATCCGCTCTTTTGGTATATGGTTCTGTAATATTGAAAAATTGTTGATATGGTAGTGAAATGAGAGATATATTTTAGGATACGTCGGCATCGAGAAATTATTTTGTCATTTTAATATTAACAATGTCATCCAGATTTCATGCACTATGCTTCTCCATATTTTAACGGAGTTTTAAAGCTTATTTTTAAATTTACTAACATAAATCGTTATTTACTTCAAATTGTTTTAAATATTTCACGAATTGAACGGAAACAATGAATGGTTTTTAATATCGTCTTTAAATCAAGCTTTTACTGTTGTTCATAGTTAGGTACTGTATTTAACTATTTTGTAACATGTTTATTTGATGATGTTTGCCGTCACTGGTAGACAGTGATACATTAATAAATCATCTGAGAACCTGTCATTGTCGATTGTAACTAGTTATTTTAAAGTTTTGATGTGCGTCTCTTTCTAGCATACTTGTCCGAGATATTACTATATCGCTTGAAGACAAGATTTTACAAAATAGTGCCTAAACCGTACTTACCTAGATATTGATGTTAATTGTTTAAAATGTACGATAGCAATACATAATTAAAGTAATTTATCTAAGTGTATCGTTCATGATCGTAATTGTACAGGATGTTTTTTTATAGCCAGTATAGGGAGATTCTGAACTTTAAAAGCCATAGCGATTAACACTGAAAGGAACCACATAAACTTAATTTTAAAGAAAATGAAAGTTCAAATCTCCCCCATACTGGATGGAAAAAAATCACTCTGTATGCAACTAGTAAATTTTTACTAGAACCAATATTTTTGTAAAAATCATTTAATAAAGACAGTGTTCTTGGCTAGTAAATACTTTCAGTATATTTGTGTATATTCCAAGCTCAATTTGCTTTCAAATCGTACTTTTATATTGTACTTTTTTCTTTTATTTTAATTATATTGTTGTCAGATATCTACTTGTTTCTAAATTTTCAAATTGTATCAAAATTCTAGTCTTTTTTTCACAAAATTACTAGTCCAATTATATTACAAAACATAACTGACACCAAGGGGTCTAGTAGTATATATGCCACGAATATTTGGCTGCTATTCGGCCACTTCATAATATTCGGTATTGGGCGGAATACGCGCATTACTCAAAAATGTATCTATATTAATCACAAATGATTGGTAAATTAATGCACAAATCAATACCTAAAAACTACTTTAAAAACTATCAGTAGCTAAAAGCTTTTCGAGGACAATGATATATTTTTGAAAAATTACTATTAGTAGAACACGATGTGTAAAAATTTAGAACAATTAATGTAAATGCAACAAATACGCCTCGCCCCGTCACGTCCCGCAAGCAGCGCAATAACACCTGACACGCGCGAAATCTTATGCCGAATATTCGGCGCTTCGTCCGAGAGCGTGGCCGCATATTCGGTGTTCGGCCAAATCACTATTCGTGACATCTCTATTTTATAGTGCTCACTTTAGGTGAATCATACCATTTTCATCAGCACCTTTGGAATCATATCATATGTTCCTCGTTTAGTGAACGGATATACAAGCTAAACATTTCAAATCTGAATAATTCCGGAACTTTTAATTCTGGGACACAAAAATAGATGAATCGGAACTGAAATGCAATATGGAACACCTAAAGTGACTTATGACCCCTAGTTTTACAATTCAAACGCCACAAGATATGTTTTAAAATACATAGCTTACCTAAAAATGTCTTAAGGTAGAATTCCGTATTATTTTCCTTTTGCGTTCTTAAAATTATTGCTTGGTTTTGAAAATATTGGCTTCATCTTGTAATAGGGCCATTTATTATTAAATTTTTAGTTTAAAGGTTGTCATTAAGTGCCTAATTTAGGATATTGTTGGTTCCCCAATTGTTGCACGTCACATAAAGAACAAAAATACACATTATTTTTTGTAGAAAGCGATACCTTTGCCTAACCGTAGGGGAAACAGGCGAGTAAAATCAATGGTTATTTTAACTGTGGCGGTATGGGGAAATCCTGATCCATAGCAGATACAGAGAAACTGTCTTGTGTACATAGGTAAAGTTTTGTTTATAAAAATAATTTTGGTAAGTATATTTAAATTTGTGGTTAAGGGTTCCATAAAAAATGCATGAATACCAAACATTTTACTATAGGTTTTTGTAAGATTTATTGTCTTCTATTTACAATAAAGAAAATTTGTACAATAAAGAATGAAATAACGAAATAAAGTTATTTTCATTAAAAAAGAGCTAATGGTACCCAATTCTCTGTATCTGCTATGGTATCAGATTTCTCCATACTGTCGCAGTTCAAAAAACACTATAATAATTTTGCACTGTAGTTCGCTAGAATCGAATTATGAGTAGTTTAACACAAGCCCCCTATTCCGTCTAGTATCTTTAAGGGTAAAAACAGATCATATACAATTTCTTTATCTTTAAATAATTTTGAATCGACAATTTACGCCTGTTCCTCGCGTCCAATCACGGGGAATACTCAGGCAACAAACCCGGCTGGTTTACAAAGGGTTGCTGTCTATATTGCTACATTTGTTTGGTTTGGACATAGTTGGAGCAAATTCTGACCAAAACCTTTTTATCATCCAAATAATCCTATATTTTATAGTAAGTTTTTTTGTGAAGTGTTTGTCTGAATTATATTTTTAAATCTGTTTGTTATAAAACTTTGTCTTTTAAATTATTTACTAACTTTATAGAGTTTCCTCTGAAAAGAAACAATTCCATTTTGTACCCAGGTAAATCAACATGGGAATATTTAATGTGCTGGTATGGCTGGTCAATCTAAATTTATTTATGAGAAAAATATTTCATCTACTACCCTCAGGGATGAAAAAAAATCCGTCTTGTACCCCTAAACGGGTACTAAACGGAATAGACGTTACAAGCGATTTAAAAATTGTGCTCCTAATAGTAAGTATCTAGGAATTTAGATCTCAATATGTACTAGATCTATTGACCATCGCACTCATTGTGAATAAATTGTATATATAATTATTACTAACAATTTTGAGAGAATGCAGATAATAAATGAGGCAAAGTGATCACCAAAACATATAACTATCTATCAAAACCATTTGTGATTGAAATATGGTACCTACATAAGTTATTGTGGCTGTAGTGCCTGTGACAAGGTTTTAAAAATAGAATAGGCTTACCCAAAACTACTACTTGCTACAAAAATCTAATTTTAGGTCCTTCGAAGATCACGAGGGACACATCTGTTGGTCCTACTGATGTGTTGAGTTACAAATGTAGTTAAACCTTCTGCCTGTATAAAGAAAATCGGTTCAGGTTATAAAAAAAAACGTATTTGCTTCATTTATTATCTGTGTAGGGGTATAAATGGCTTACCTACTTGTAAATGATTATTAAGTTTGTTTACGGGATAAATAAATAAAACTATTGTTTCGAAGAGTTGATTTTATTTCATACAAATATTGTTTAAGAAAATAGACCTAAAGTCTCAAGACATAAAACATTTCTTAAATTAAATAGCTTTAACATTAATAGAAATTCTCATTTCTTAACTCATAAACACTAAAAGATTGGCGAGGCTGAACCCAAGCAATATAAAAAACCGTTTACACAAGATGTAATCGATTTTTTATTTCAACCAAATGTATTTTTTATATGGAGGTTTTTGCCCTGCAGTGGGGCTACAGGCTGGCTATAAATAACAAATTGAATTTTTTGAAGTCTGAGATATAATATTAGGACGTTTGCCTACTAATTAACTGTCTCAATTAACGTAAAACGTAACGTAAGATTATTTTGAAAAATAATATTTTGTGTTAAAACATTTTCTGATACTTTATGACTTAGTCTTAAGGTGAGTCCACACTATAATTATGGTCATGTCTGAAACATTGTCGGTTGCAACACCGATAAACCGGTACGTGATAAATCGCGTATTTATAATAATGATGGTCATGTTTGTTATAAAACATGCAATGTTAGCAATTTTAAATAATGTAGATGTGTTATTTAACAAAAGTTTTCTAACTTAATCTGGACTCACCACTCGTTTTTGACCCAATTTTTAATAAGTTTAAAAATATTGGGTCAATAGCGAATGATTGTTTAGTGAGTGTGCCTGGTTTGTTCTTTGCCATACGCCAACCTCCTTTGTCAAACTAAAAAGTGCACCTAGGTACTTGTACTTTTCGTTGCAACATTGGTTATTGGTTCGCGAACCCTACCTTTAAAATTTATTTTAACAAATAAAAGGCAAGGCAACGTCGCAAGACGTCCGGCAACGTCGCACGAGCCGTTGACAAAATTTTTGTCATTTAGTAAGGACTAGACTAAGTTTACATTGGTCGTCTCAAAACGACTTTAAGCTGAGTTTTCTCGGACCAAGTCCACCCTGGTCTCAGGACCAGCTAGTAACATTAAAACTGCCGATCCAAACGCAGACTCTAAACATAATTTCATTAAACAGCTAATGCGAAAGTAGAAGTTTACTGAAAGGTTGTCTGGAAGAAATGGCTTCAAAGCGATAAGACTGCGCATTGTACCTTTTTTATGGCATACAATGGTGTTTTTATAAATTTTTTGAATTGGTATGGTTCCAAGTATGGAAGTATACTTTCAATTACTCAAACTTTGCATTGGCATATAACTTATATTAAAAGTTCATTCTGTTTAGTACGATCTGAGTTGTCGTACGAATGCACTCGGTCCAAGAATTCTCGTGTCATGAAACCCCGCTGTACCCGCAGTTGAGCAATACACGCCTATTTTTCTATTACCCCTAGGAGAGAACCCCAAAGAGAGATCTCTTTATTTTTCACCCTACGTAAGGGGTTAAGAGGCATAGAAAGTTAAAGCGACTTTGTCGAATGCGGAAATTCGTCGCTTTAAAACGACTTTGTCAACTTATCGATTCTCGATAATCTGTCAATTAATGAGCTTAGATCGATGCGTCAATTAATTGTACAAATATTGTTATAACTTTAATGATTTTTAAATGAAACAACATCAATAACAATATTAAGCTATTTATGGTATATTCCATCGTTTAATGTCTAGTGATTATCTTTCGATTGAAAGTCTACATAAATATGTGATATAAGCCGTATGAGCTAAAGCCTAAAAATCCCTATAAGAAGGGATATTTGGAGAAAAAACCCAATTCGCCTCAGTAGGGGTTTATTAAGATGCGGAACCAAATTGTCAAAAAAACCACCTAAACGGGGATATTTGGGAAAAAACCCAACTGGCCCCCGTAGGAGTTTATAAGGATATGGATTATCCTTTATCCACCAGTTTTCAATTGAGGTATTGTACCAAGCTTTATTATTATTACACCATAAAGAAATAAGTAGTTAAGTAGTTGCATAACATCTATTCTATTGGATACTTTGCCAGCTCCGGCCGCCACGGCAACTAAGATTCACAACCGGTTACCAAAGAAAAAAAACTTGCTACAGAGCCAGTTGCCAAAGATATTCTATTCTTGTTACACAACCAGCGTAGGTGACAACTGAGTTTCACAACCAATTGTCTAAAAAAAGTCCTGCTTCGCAACTTACGATTTCTGAAAGTTATACAATCTTATTAAAGGATATTTAGTGAGAGCGAGAGACAGATTAGGGCTATTCTTATATAAGATTTGGATGACCATCGAATTCAGCACGGTGTCTTATTATAAGGACGTAAAATTTATCATTCGTCCCGGTTTAGTCCATACCAAACATTTGTAGGTAAACTTGCCTACGAATTTCTTATTATCGAGGTTAATTATGGCTTAAAAATAGCCTCATTAAGTCACATTTTTTGCGTCACATATACATAGGGTTGCCAGATGTCCCCTATTTTACGGGTTACCCCGTTTTTAGGCTAAGATTATACAAACACCCCTAATTTCGAACATAAAATACGGGGTATTTTCTTAATATTTAACTTAATACAGTTTATATTTGTTTTTATAGTTTTATTGCAAATTCGCCAGTTGGCACAATAAAAAAGCATTTACATACCGCCAAAGGCTACGTTTGATTGAATACTACATTATAAACCTCACACCCTTATAATAATTAAATTAACATTATTCTTAGAATTCTATTTTCGTCCCTAGATGTTAACAATAACATCACGTTGGAACACTGATTTTGTGTCAATGCAAAAGTTGGTGTTAAATAATTCTGGCGCCGTGACATTGACATCTCTGGCATTCTTCAATATCTGCATATACTTAGGTAAAGTTTGTTGTTTGTATAATGCGCATCTATTTCTTGTAAATCTAGGTACAAAATGATGTTAGGAGGATTATATAAACGTTAGATTATGCCTTTCATACTCGTAGTACAGGTATTATAGAATTTTTATTTTTAATAAACAAAATTAAAAATAATTTAATTGCTAGAAAACTACAATGTCCCTGAGTGCCAGCTCTTATCTATTTGATATAAATCCGCATGAAGTCGGGGCTGGTCGCTAGTCAAGAATACTGTTTAGATCAGCGCTTTACAATGCATTGTTAGCACTTTTCATGATAAGTTTCTCTATGTTCCAATAGATGCCGCTGTTCGATATTTTATACACGAAATTGAACCACTGATTTTCCAGAACAAACGTTCAGATCGTGGTCTACAACCGTTTCTTTAGCATCAAATATGTTATTATATAAACTTGATGTTATTCTTGCACGAAACAGAAATGAATAAAGATTCATTGTTTTATGCGGCGTTTCAAATTCAATTAAATGAAGTAAAAATCAAGTGTTAGTTGAAACTACTTCATTGAACCACCATCTCTGACTCCGATTTCCGATGTCGGGTCCGACTCCGACAAAGCAAATTTAAAACTTCGACATCGGTTGCGTTAAAACAACCTCCGTAACATCCCTGGTTTGTTATAGAAAAACCGTGTATTGACATTCTCTGTAAGTAATCTTTGTGCAACTAGTTCTTAGTTGCGACGCTAGATGTCGCTACACACTAAACGAAGTGAAAAGAACAAGCTCTAGAAAGTATTTTTTTTAAACTTAGATCATCGATTTACCACAATCTCACCTGATATTAAGCGATGATGATGTAGTCTAAGATGAAGCACGAAGATCTAGAAGAAACCTATTTACTCTTACCTTAAAGAGGCCCGGATTGTATTCTTTAGGAAAAACAGACGACGGCAAAGTTTTACCTTAGCCGTACGCATCCAGAACGTTGTGTGCAAATGTGTGGTATATCGACCAGGTGTTCGCATTCAAGTAAGCATTTAAGTAGTAAGGTAAGTATGCATTCAGGGGTCAAGTAATCGGTCGCTAAGTCCTAATTGACAATATTAATACTCGCTATGACTATGCGTCCGAATTCAGGGCGTTATAATTTAATAAGCCTTTATTCTGTTATTTTTTTGCATTATTTAAGTAAATTTAAATAATATAATATCGTTCACAGGTTATCGGTAAGGCCTCCTCTAGCTATCTCCAAAGAAGTCTGTGTGTTCTTTTCCAATAGGGACGGCACCCAATTTTAATTCATCCTCGCTCCCATTTTTTGATTTGCCTTCATTTTGATCTTTTTCCATCTTTTGGGTACCAATTTGTTATTATTTTGCTCCATTTTTCGCTTTTGCTACGGATGATATGTCCTGTCCAGCGCCATTTTTGTTGGTCTACTTTGGTGACTACACCAACTAGTTTTGTTTTGGCTCTTAGGTATACTGTTTATGCTTTCACTATTTTATACATACTTAGAATTGGGTCGGTAACTCAACGCTAATTGTCGAGACTTCCACAGCAAGGCTCGATCATTCTTTCCACCCTGTATCTTCCAAGTGGGTTCATTGCCATTCTAGTTCTAATTCTAGGGCGGGGGGGAATGAGATCTGCACTGACGTCCCGCATTGGCGTGTCTTGTGCATAACCCCCCTTCTAACCTGACCCCAGGCCATCCTAACTCCTTGAAATAAGGGAGTAGGACTTTGAGCTGATGGCTGCAGCTTTCCAGGATCCTCGTAGATGTTGTTTTAAATCACTGCCATCTATTCTAATCTTATAAATTCAAAAGTAACTGTCTGTTTGTTACGTTTTTACAACTAAACGGCTGAACCGATTTCAATGACATTTGATATATAGATAGATTACGACCAACCTACTTTTTACCCGACTACGCATAGGAGGATAATGTTTTTATTGGCAATGCACGCGTGTGAAGCCGCGGGCGGGTCAGCTAGTTAGAAATATGTCATTTATTCATGATTACGGTAACTCTCTGATTACGACCTAATTGGAAATTTATTTATGCAAATCATCTTTTATCTTGTATTTACCTTCAGAGTAGTATAGAGTACCTTGTAAAAGGACTCGCCCGGAAAAGTACTACCACCATACCTATTTCTGCCGCCAAGCAGCATTACTGTGTTTCGGTTTGAAGGTCCTACGCTGCGCTCTCCACTCTAGAACCTTTATGCTAAAGGTGGGGGCTGTTGTGTGCAAGCCACACATGGATCGATTACTTTGGAAATCTATTGACAGGTCTTATGGTCGATATGATGATGACGTATTTTAGTTTTTTAAATAATCTACAGGCCAAGTGGTAATTGTGAGCCACAGCTCGTCCGGCACGCGACAGATGTGACCGGCCCAGTCACTTCAGCCTGGCGGCCTGCTCTCAAGGACGGAGTGGCATCTGGACCGTTGTGAATTGCGGAAATGGGGGAGGCCTTTGCCCAACAGTGGATAATATGGGCTAATAGTAAGGGGGCGTCCATTATTTATGTTGAGTTTAGGGGGGGAGGGGGTCAAGCCGAATCTCGCCCAATCTCATGTGGAGGAGAGGGGGGGGCGGCAAATATCGTTACAAATACGTTTTTATTTCTATTTTTATCACTGTGATTCTAGATTACGCGAGAAGCAATCTGGAATGGATCTGGAGGGGGTCGAACCAAGTCTCGCGACACCTCACCACGAGGGGGTTGGGGGGGAGAGTTAAAACAAAAAACCTCAACAACGCCTCACGTAATGGACGCCTCCTAATAGTTGTCTAGAGGCCGAGTCGCTGGGGCGTGCGCCGCGGCGTGTGGAGCCCCGGGGTCGCGACCTCCTGCGTAACCGGCACGTCCTCGCTGTGCTTCCTGCGTTCCTCCGCCATCTTGTGCTCGGCCTCCTTCATCTCGCCCTCCATGCGCTGCAGGTGCACCGCGGCTTCCTTACGCTTGTCGCGGTTTGATCTGAAACAAGTTCATTTTATTAACAAAACTTTCGTGATTTATAATCAGCTTCGCATTTACTGGGAGGGGAGAGGCAGGAGGGGGGAGGGGAGTAATATGAGGGGGCGCCGAGTTCTTCAATCCATACTAATATTATGACGACCTCCGTGGCGCGGTGGGCGAATAGCTTTGAATAGCGAAATGTTTGCATAATCTACAGATATTTGTTCCGAGTTTAGGTATTTTTCTTATATTATATGTAGAGATGTTGTATATTTAGTGATTTCTAATGATTACATCACATTCAGCATAAAACATTGCGACAATAAACACGATTTACCAACTTTTTAGGATAATTTTATGCTTTATTTGAACTTTATTTGAACTCTAATGTGAAACATTTGAGTGAACGATTTATAGTGACGTCACCAAAACTGCTTCCCCTTTAAAATAATAAAGTAAGCTTACTAATTGACGGTCATGGTACTAAATGTCAGTATGATAATTATTTTAATATTGCTATAAGAGATTGCGGTTGGCCCTAAGGTAAGAAAATACAAAATGTTATTTGAAACACTTACTTGCCAGTCTCCTTGACGGAGAAGAACATAGGTCCGAGCTCAGCCAGCCAGCGTCCGTCCACCGCGGTGACGCAGTGCATGTACTCCTTGGTGGTCATCATCAGCTCGTGGTAGACCACGTAGTCGGGCGAGGTGCCGAGTCCGAACAGCGCCGAGGTCGGGTGCAGATGGCAGGGCATGCCGGTGCGACTGTTCACGTACTCCCCTATGCCTTTCAGACGGGCTGCCTGTTGGAAGTACGCTGGAATACACAATAATGATGATTATCACATAATCATTTTATTTTATTTATTAATCTAGTCTGAATCTAGGTAACATTCACAGTCACATTACCGTATATTATAAACTAAGGAACATAACACTGAACTTAAACCAAATTTAATCTACATTATGTAATGCTAAGCTTTTATAAATTTGACGCGGCAAAGTAGTCCGCCTGTTAATTGCTCCAACTCGTTCAAAATGTTACAATTTAGACGTAATTTATTTTCTGTATTATGTATTGTAAAAGGATCATTAAAAAAACAACCAGCCTTGTTTCTTGCCTTTCTTTCCTGGCTTGGTCGCGAAGGAACAGGCAGTAAAATTGACGTTTCAAAGTGATCATTGTGATTTTAATGAATAAAAAATCTTTGACTTTGACTTTGAACTTAACATACCTATTTTAAACACAATTTACAAGAAATAATTTACAAGAAAAATTGAGTTATAATTCTCTTTTAGAATATTTAAATTAATGAAATAGCCACCGATGTACTTAAAAATTGTTTATTGAAAACGTATCGATTACTGCATTCAAGCTATCGGTATTAAAGCCACCTCTAGAATCAGTTTTTACTATTCCAGATGTGTGTTTTACATTAATGTCGTGCATAACAAAATAGGTTGTATACGACTTACCAGAACAGATACATTTCCGCACGGTATCCCAATCAGTCCCGCATGAGACTAGAGGCAGCCGTTGTTGTTGCATTATGTCTTTCAACTGTTGTCTCACTTCCCTCACTTTTCTCATCGCTTTGCCGTGCACGAAGTGTTCCGTGCACCATTGCCCGGAATAACTGGAAACAAAGTTAAACAAGTTTATAATAAAAGTATAACCGACTTCACAAACCAACAGACGCCTTTGTAAATTGTAAAGTTTACCGAATTGAATATGGATCCCATTATATAATATGATCTTAAATAAATTGATTATCCTTCCTAACAAAAAAACTACGAGCCTTGCAGTAGTCATTATATGATGCGTCACATCTGACCACCGCGCGCTCATTGCTCAAATCAAATAGCGCGCGCTTCCCCAGTATCCTGTAACACATTTCCGTCCCTTTTACCAAAATCACTCCCATAAACCGAGAGGAAATATGTTACACATCAAAAAATTATCATTGAAATCAGACGTGCTAAAGAATTATCGCTAAACATGCATTTGAGTCGATAAGAGTGAAAATCCTGAATTGAGCTGAATTGAATGATTTCAAATCTTTTGTGTTGCGTGTTCCAACTGTGGATCTTTTGACCTTTACAAAGGAAGAGTTTTGGCCGAAAAGTGTGTTGTTTCGTCGTTTTCGCGGGCGACTACACGACACAGCGCAAGTGCGTCACACGTCGCAGACTTTACGTGTCAGCAAATAGTTCTAAGTATTATAATATGTATGTATGTTAATACGTATGTGTAATCCTCCACAGATTTCCAGAGTGACCGATCTTGTGCGGCCTGCACCCAACGTCTCCCAGGAACCTTTTCTTCCATCTAGTGGGAGGGCGTCCTACACTGCGCTTTCCAGCAATACTTACTTGTTAGATTTCCACTGGTTATATAAATGCAGTAGCGTGAGATGATCGGACTCCGGCACTTGGAACTTCTCCTTCACCGAGTCGGCCTCCTCCTCGCGCCCTTGCGGACGGTAGAACACTGACGGCACTGATAGCATCGACACTGGAACATTTATTCATTAAACAAGTAATACGGGAACGCTTCACTGCATTAATATAACTTCAAATACTAATAGAGATAAACTATTAAATTATGTTACTAACCTAGATATATGGAATATATAAACACATTACCCACCCGCATAATCGGATAAAAAGTAACCTATGTTTCAATCCCGATTATAATCTATATTATATACCAAATTTCATAGAAATAGGTCCAGCCGTTCTTGAGTTATAAATGGTGTAACTAACCCGACTTTGTTTTATATATTAAAGAAGATTATGATATAGTTAGGAAACTTGCTTTTGCCACCCATCGTTACTATATAAAGCGGTCCCCGAGCGCAAAGCGAGGACTACTATCCGATAGATCCACCCACGAACAAAACCCCCCGTCGACCGATACACGTTCTCGGAGATCCGGATGACGAGTCATCTACATTAGACAGAGCAAACACTTCACAGATACACCGACCTCGCCGGCGAGGTCAACGAGTCCCTTCAGTCGCCGCCTATACGAGGTACAAACATGTATCTGGGCGATTCTCTCCTATCTCCATCCTGGCAACGGCCTAAGCCGAGGCTCGTACCTAAGTGGTGCCCTTACGCTAGTTGCCTCATCTAAAAACTTACAGGGCTGAGCGCCCTCTACGGTCGCCAAAAGTTCGGTTAAGCTGCAACGGCCAACAGCGAGAATAATAGTTCATGCAAAAAAAAATCAGGGACTTGCTTGTCGTCTTTCGGGCGGTGCGATCGTATTTGGCGTGACTTGTCGTAACTTGTGGTGATTTGTGTTGTGGTGTATTTCAGTGATAAAATATAGCCGAATAGGTAGTTTCGACTTGGTTGTGTAAGTTGGTGATTTCTTTGTTAATATTTGATTATGAAGTACTTGCAAATATAGTTGGATTTGTTTTCATAACTACTTATTTTGGTAGTAATAAAGTTCCTGTTATTTTTATAATGACTTTCACTTCTGGATCCTAAATATATATTGCAAGTGTACTTACCAATAATAAGCACCTCGTGGCTGCAGCCCATCTCCGCGGAGACGATGAGCATGTGGCACTGCGGCGGGTCCAGCGGGAACTCCGCCATCTGCCGGCCGAGCGCAGTGAGCGCGCCCGTGCCGTCCAGCGCTCCCAGGATCCACAGCTGGTACATCGAGTTTAAGATCGTGTCCTGAAATTATAATATTAAATAAGGATTTTATTGTCTTCTGATAAAAGAAGAAGTCCTCTGTACAGTATTAGCTAGATTAGTTCTCTGTATCTCAGGCACGGTCGCGGCTGACAGCTCGTGTCCGTCTAGCCGCTGTGTTTAGAGACAGAAGCCCGAGATAATTACCTGTGGGGGAGGATCCATGGAATGGAACGCCAATAGATCCGAGACTCCCAGCGACTTGAGCAAGAGGACAGTATTAGCTAGATTAGTTCTCTGTATCTCAGGCACGGTCGCGGCTGACAGCTCGTGGCCGTCTAGCCGCTGTGCTTAGAGACAGAAGCCCGAGATAATTACCTGTGGGGGAGGATCCATGAAATGGAACGTCAATAGATCCGAGACTCCCAGCGACTTGAGCAAGAGGACAGTATTAGCTAGATTAGTTCTCTGTATCTCAGGCACGGTCGCGGCTGACAGCTCGTGGCCGTCTAGCCGCTGTGCTTAGAGACAGAAGCCCGAGATAATTACCTGTGGGGGAGGATCCATGAAATGGAACGCCAATAGATCCGAGACTCCCAGCGACTTGAGCAAGAGGACAGTATTAGCTAGATTAGTTCTCTGTATCTCAGGCACGGTCGCGGCTGACACCTCGTGTCCGTCTAGCCGCTGTGTTTAGAGACAGAAGCCCGAGATAATTACCTGTGGGGGAGGATCCATGAAATGGAACGTCAATAGATCCGAGACTCCCAGCGACTTGAGCAAGAGGACAGTATTAGCTAGATTAGTTCTCTGTATCTCAGGCACGGTCGCGGCTTACAGCTCGTGGCCGTCTAGCCGCTGTGTTTAGAGACAGAAGCCCGAGATAATTACCTGTGGGGGAGGATCCATGAAATGGAACGCCAATAGATCCGAGAATCCCAGCGACTTGAGCAAGAGGACAGTATTAGCTAGATTAGTTCTCTGTATCTCAGGCACGGTCGCGGCTGACAGCTCGTGGCCGTCTAGCCGCTGTGCTTAGAGACAGAAGCCCGAGATAATTACCTGTGGGGGAGGATCCATGAAATGGAACGCCAATAGATCCGAGACTCCCAGCGACTTGAGCAAGAGGACAGTATTAGCTAGATTAGTTCTCTGTATCTCAGGCACGGTCGCGGCTGACAGCTCGTGGCCGTCTAGCCGCTGTGCTTAGAGACAGAAGCCTGAGATAATTACCTGTGGGGGAGGATCCATGGAATGGAACGCCAATAGATCCGAGACTCCCAGCGACTTGAGCAAGAGGACAGTATTAGCTAGATTAGTTCTCTGTATCTCAGGCACGGTCGCGGCTGACAGCTCGTGGCCGTCTAGCCGCTGTGCTTAGAGACAGAAGCCCGAGATAATTACCTGTGGGGGAGGATCCATGAAATGGAACGCCAATAGATCCGAGACTCCCAGCGACTTGAGCAAGAGGACAGTATTAGCTAGATTAGTTCTCTGTATCTCAGGTACGGTCGCGGCTGACAGCTCGTGTCCGTCTAGCCGCTGTGTTTAGAGACAGAAGCCCGAGATAATTACCTGTGGGGGAGGATCCATGAAATGGAACGCCAATAGATCCGAGACTCCCAGCGACTTGAGCAAGAGGACAGTATTAGCTAGATTAGTTCTCTGTATCTCAGGCACGGTCGCGGCTAACAGCTCGTGTCCGTATTGTCGCTGCGTGTAGAGACAGAAGGCCTTGCCGGGGCCGGTACGACCCGCACGCCCCGCGCGTTGCCGTGCGTTCGCCTGGCTTACTGGGTAGATCTGAAAGCACGATTATATTCATGTATGTAATTGATTTATTCTGTTGAATTGTGTTGAGAGTTATAGTGCTGAGTTAATAAAGGAAATGAAACTGTATTTCAGCTAAATTGAATCACTAATTCAAAGAATTCTGTGCTGTTACAACACTAGCAGATGGGGTGTGGCAACATTATTACGCAATTTTATATTTCAGAAACGTAAAAATCTTAAATTTAATTATTTGCCTGAATATCGTTGGCAAGTACAAACAAAATATGAATAAAAAGTTAGTCAAGCAGAAAAATGTAAATATGACTCACCTGTAACGCGTCCATACCAATCCTAGGGTTGTACACTTTCAGTTTGCAGTAACCGCTGTCTATGACGTACATAATGCCGTCCACTGTCAGTGATGTCTCTGAAAGTATATAAATAAATATATTCTTCTTCTTCTGAAGTGTCAACGGAGAAACCTAAACTATTTATGAATGTGTTTTGCCACATCTTTAGAGTTGGAAGCAGCCTTGTTGAGGTAAAAAATATGAAATAAAAACACCCACCTGGAAAACAAACTCAATAAAGGTAAACAAGCTTTCACATTCTGATAACCTGAACACAATTAAGTTGTGTATTAGTGATTGTAATAGTTATCCACTAAACTTGTGTTGATTGCAATAGTTCTTTGCGCAGTCGGGTAATTGATCGAGCGAAGCGAGATCTCTAAATCAACTCGGGCAAATCGACGTTGTATGTATATATTTTTGTTTGTTCGAGGATAACTTTCGAAGGGTTTATCCGCTCGTCTTGAAATTTGTTATATAGGTTGTTATATTTGTTATATAGTGATGGCACAATGGCACGTCTAATAAAAGGTCTGTGAATACATTTCAACCCCGTTTTTATTTTTAGTTTAAACTTGGTAGTTTTTAAATTATTAGCCATAATAAAAACTTAACTTTGTCATAATTTACAGGGTACACCAGTGACCCCACAGTGCTGAAATTTGGTGTGCGCGTAGCTTTAGTGACACAAATATAGGGAAATCTGAAATCCAGAATATCTGCAATTTGTACCCCAAAAAAATTTAACCTATTAACATGAACTCCTGTACCTGTAATGAAAATGAAACTGTAGGTCAAGTTAGTTGGTTATGTATTTTGTGGCACTATTTTGATAGTCAAACATTACAAATAATATTTTTTTGTTTTTATGGGAGACTCACGAGATCTCAGTTCGGGGCGAACCACTGTAATAAATTAATATGATTTCTATTCAGGGGATGTTTTATAACTGTAGCACATTTTATTTTTCTTACAACAAAATATGAAACATAAATTGCTAGATTACGCTCGTATTATCATAACGTAGTCCTACTTGGTTATCTTGGGGTAAAATATCGTTCAGCTATTGTCTAATTTTGAAGTCAAAAACGAAATGTCACGAATCGATAATGGTTTTTCTCTTTGCATATTATCTGCGCTGACTGGCGGATACTTGGCTTCTTCCACGTGGACTTTCCTGAAACCATTTGGCGCTTTAGATAATCTGAGCTTTAGCGAGCAGTTAGTACTTACTCCTCTGGCTCAGCGACCCGAAATGGATACAAGACTTCTCTAAGCTTTTCGGTTCTGTGCCGTCTCCCGCCAACAAGTACATATTACATTTACATAATACATTTTGGGGAATGTGCACAGGAACTATACGATCTGATCCCGCCATCTCCCTTCCATCAAAGGACAAGCAGGCGCACGGCTCAGTACCATCCGTACCTAGTCAATATACCACCCATTCGCACATACCGTTTTGGTTCTACGTTCTTGATGCGTACAGCTAAGGTATGGAACACTTTGCCGTCGTCTGTTTTTCCTAATGAAAACAATCCGGGCCTCTTTAAGGTAGAAGTGAATAGGTTTCTTCTAGATCTTCGTGCTTCATCTTAGACCACATCATCACTTACCATCAGGTGAGATTGTGGTCAAACGAAGTTCTATGCAATTAAAAAAAAAAAAAAAAAGTAGCATCAAGATCGTGCAGATCAGCTTCTACTTCGTCTATCCAAAGGCACCTGGGGCGGCCGACTGGTCGTCGCCCAGACGGCTTTCCCTGATATGTCATACAAAACATATTTACCGGCAATATTAGTAGCAACAATACACTTCCTCTGCCCCGGCGGTGCCCTCTGAAAGATCTTCGCCTGTAAATCGGCCGGGAGTTGTGAGTAAATAGGCAGCACTGTCAACGGCGGTGCACTGTCAAGGTCTGCCAGTCGCTCAGCCAGCACTTCACATGTCACCTCGATGTCTTCCTGACCCGGCATGAAGATGAGGATGTCGCCTTCGTCAGGTTGGAGGTGGATTTGAAGAGCCTGGAATGGAAATGAAATATCTTTAATATTACCAAATGATTTGCTCGTTTAATCTATAATAAATAGTGCATTAAATTATAATAATTAAAATGACGGTGGAACTGATTTAGATAACATTTTGAACAGATTATAGTCCACGACTTCGGAGGCCCGTGCATGAACTGAAGTCAAATCTGAATTGAGACTGAAACGTATATTTTTAAAAGTTTCGTTGAGTACCATTACGTAGAATACAGGCCGAAAAGAAAATGTTTTACACATTTTGATTAGGTAATCGGTAATATTGTTAAGGAGCCATAGGGAATACTTTCTCGCTTACAGTGTTGGTTCCATAGTTCCATACTTTTATAGCGAAACATTACAGGTTCTAGTTCGAATACGGAACCATAAAAAAATTAAGCATAAAGTTATATGTCCAAGAACAAAGTCAAACCTAGGTATCTACTAACTTCAGCAAACTAAGGACAAAGATAAAAATGCTATGGAATGGCGTCACGTGAGAAGTAGACGTCACGAGTTGACCAATAGAGATTAGATAGGTAAATAAACGAGTTCAATAACCTGACGTAGTACCTACAGTACAGTAAACAACATCATAAAAGGATAAACCTACTGAGTATCACGATTATAGTAAAAAATCTTTTTACAAAAAACTGGTGCTACCGGTTTTACATTCTTTTATTATAAATTATTCAGCCGTCCTCAATCTCTTTTGTGAAAATACGAAAGAAAACCTTAAAAAATAAAAAAAGTCTATTGAGCTTTCTAATTATTCTAATCTATTCTATCTGACATATTATTTCACTCTTTAAGCTCTGAAAGGACATTGCTCTCAGAACGCTTATGCTATCGCGTATAAAAAATAAAATAAAATCGGCTACATTTTTCTTCAAGAAACACAATGGATGTGTCACAATTGCAGTATTTGCAGCGTAGTTGACGTCAATAGCATGTATATGCAATATGTAAATTAAAGGCCACACGAAACGTCCTTGTGGTAACCTTCATCGTTAAAGTTGCGTTTTAGCGCAGGTTTCGTATAATTTAGTTTTCATATTCAACATATTATGTTTTTATAGTTTTAATTAAAGGTTATTTTAAGCTCCTTACAATAAATGAAATAAATAATTACTTTTCGTGATTATTTCGCCTTTCGTAGTTAAGCCAAAGCTTCTGTAAAATCTAATAATACGCAATTTAATTTTAAAAAGTTTATAACAATACTCAGAAACAGCCCAGCCGCACTAAAACAATATCAAACGCATGGAATTTAATTCACAGTCGGCAATCGATATGAGCAACGTAAACAGCCACGCCTCTGTGCCCTCGATGTATAACGAATGGAGTAGCTACAATGATTATTAACAGTTTTCAATTACTAAATTGGCTGTGGACGTAACATTAGACGTATCTTTAGGATTTCTGATGCTATATTTAGCGAGCAGACTAGCTAGGAAAACTCTGGTGTCGGAGTTTTCAGGCCGCCCCAAGGCCTTCGACGTTTATCTATGATCGTTAGATAAGCTCTTTCTAATCACACTAATATTATAAATGCGAAAGTTTCGATGTTTGTTTGTTTGTTACTCAATCATATCGTAACGACTGAACCGATTTCGATAAAATTTGGTATATAGATAGAATATGACCTGGATTAAAACATAAGCTTGAACAAGGTTTGAAAATTCTTGAAAAACTGGAAGTCTTTTTTAATGAGATTTTTAGTGCGAAGCCGGGACGGGTCAACTTGTAAACTATAACTATAAAGGTTCTCGGCGGAGACCACGCAAAGGAAAGCGCAGCGAAGGACGGCCTCCCACTAGATGGAAAGACAACCTAATAAAAGTTAAAGGCCGCACAAGATTGGTCGCTCTGAAATCTATGGCTTAGGTCGACGATGAACGAACTGTTTCGAAAACATCTCTGATTTGGCTGCAATCACATCACGTAGCGATGTACCATTAATTATCACGACAGTTTAGGCCAAGGTCCTAGAATCAATATGCTTCATAAAAACCTACAAGTATTCAAACATCCTATTTATAAACTGACTCAACTAAGCTGGTAAACAACAAAATATCCATAAACACATCCATGCATTTATGCATCGAGTGACTACTATTAAAGCGGTCGGGGTCCCCAGTCCATTGACTCTAGCCTATGTTCTAGGACGATATAATCTCTAGCCAAGGATTTGTACATGTTTTCGGCCTTTCGTTCTTGCCAATGACGAAGTAACTTGTGGCGTAGTTAACCCTGCAGTGGTCGCGTACTAAAACCTGACCTGATTGGTCGCGTGGAGTACTATTGTATACCATTTATAAATTCAAATAAAAATACATTTGAGCTTCAACTATGTTTAATTCTTATTGTAATAGTGTTATTAAGTATTGTTGTATTAAAAGCAATCAATAAAAACGAATCACAAAGTCTGAATATAAAAAAAATCAACAAAACAAAAAAAAACCTCTAAAATGGCACAAAAAATCAAAAATACTAATTAGTGTTTTTTAAACAAGACAGACATACAACCTTCGAATGATCGCCACAAATAGGCTTTTTGCACGTGTTACATAGTTTTCGAGTGCTTTTTTTTCTGTTTTGCGGCTTCTTCCGCAGTTGTGGCAGCGACCTATGGATCGAGTTGGTGTTTGCTGATGTTGTCGCTGTGGTTCTGTCTGGATAATGCCGAGAAATTCTCGTGCGCAGCACTTAGTGCGTTTGTCAATTATTTAACTTAAAGTACCTAGAAGCGCTCGTAATTTACGTTAGCGATTTTTGAGAATTTTACAATTCCGTAAGTGTGGATTACATAGGTAATCCACGCGACCACTCTAGGCCCCAATGTGGTTTGATTGTGAGGAAGGTAAAACTTTCGATAATAGGTAATATGTTTTCCATGCATAATACCAATATTGCAAATTATATGTATTTATGTTCTAGGACAAATATTTTTTTTTTACTTTTAATCGAATTAGTATGAAATGAAATGAAAATATTTATTGTCATAGGCGAAAAACACATTAACAAGTCATTAATACTTAAATTAAGTGTTAACAACAGTAAAAAACAATAAGCTCACAAGTAACAGTATGTATCATGCGAATTTACTATTTATATTACGATGTTTCGTCTCTAAATTCTTTATCGGCTACTTCAATTTAGAGTACATAAATATGGTGAATAAATTGAAATAACACATACAATAATATAAAGATTTTAAGGGTTTTACCGGGGTATCGGGTTTTGCTAAACGGAAAATACATGGTTCATAGTGCTTACCTTCCTCGGATGGTTGGCAGCAATACGCTGAGATGGGGCCTGTTTGGCCCACACAGCACGGAAGACCATATTGTAGGTACCTACCTATGTATATGTATATCCTGTGTTTATATAATTTTTCTTTTCTTTTTAATGATTCATAGTCTTTATGTAAGTAGGTATGTTTGTTCTGTTCTGAATGGTTGGTCCTATGTGTGTCAAATAAATGTATTATCTTTCTTTTCTATCTATAACTCTTTATTGTTATAGATACTGAATTCCAATTACTAAACCTAGAAAACTTAACTTTTATAAACATTAACTTTAACATTTTAACATCAGTCTTAAAATTATTCGTATAAAAACTGCCGCCATGTAACCCTTGCGTGTAAACTCACTGTGTAAACAGTTTGTAGTCATTATTAGTTTTTATTTTTCTGAGCGGGTTCAACTGCACTTTAGTTAACTACCTTCTTTTTTGTTGCAATTTCCAAATGACCGGATAATTAACACTTTAAAACATAACATAACACTGTAAAAAACATCCTACACCACACACACTAGGTACACTATACACACATAAACACACACACACACACTTCAAATGCGATCAAGCAAACATTGTAGCTCAAGAGGCACTTTTTTCATTAATTTATATTCTAAAAAATGTTAATAT
Organism: Philereme transversata; assembly: GCA_963924445.1. Lineage (NCBI taxonomy): Eukaryota > Metazoa > Arthropoda > Insecta > Lepidoptera > Geometridae > Philereme > Philereme transversata. Next base: position 24,365,135 of record OZ004337.1, on the reverse strand, counting down.
TCACTTTTTTCTTGCAAACTATTTCTTGTTAGTATTTTTTCGTGTAAATATTTAATTTAAATATATATATAGATAAGTAAGTATGTTAAAGTTAACAGGCGAGCTACTTTGCCGCGTCCTTATAAGTTTAGTATTATATAATGTAGATTCAATTTGGTTTAAGTCCAGCACTATGTTAATTAGTTTATAATATACGGTAATGTAACTGTGAATCTAAGTATTAATAAATAAATAAATAAATAAATAAATAGTCACAACCTGACCAATTCTTGCCAATGAGGATTTTTGAACAATAAAACATGTGTTTAAAAATTTAAATAAATTTACACATATCGCGCAACGTCCGATATGTTCCGCATAAAGTAGGTATTGTTGAGTTCACATATCTAGAATACAGTTTGAAATTTATCTCCAGTGGTGAAATGTCTCAGACGTGGGTATGCTTAGGTTATTCGACTATATTCTTTATATAGCTGGATATGACTGAAGGTGATCGGCATATCCCATGAAGGTTAGGTTACACGAAATTGATTACTGTTACTTTCCGCTCAAAAACCGCGTAGGGACTGAAATTCTTTGATAAATGACACAGAATTCCGAAACAAAAACCTTAAAGTTTTGCTAGAATAAAAAATTTAGACTAAAAACTAAACTATTGATTAGTTATTTGGAACTGCTACTGATAAACTCAATGCTAAGATTACAAGCAAATCATATTAACCTATTCACCCATAGTTGAATAGGTTAACATAGTAGTGACAAAGTTTAGCTCGCTTATCGAACAACACCCAACGAATGGAACAAGTGCTTTTATAGATAAACAAGGTGAACGACCTAAGTTTAGGTTAAGATTGTATGGAATTACTAGTGTGTCGTGAGGCAAGAATCAAGATCTTATCTATATCTATCGTGTCTTGTATTCAGTTGCAGTATTATAGTATTTCACAATCTTCGTAGCTTCGTTCTCTGTTCTACAAAATTCTTCTATCGACAACATAACAACTAAACTCAAAACTTAAGAGAAAAAAGCATCGATTTTTGACAGTTCTATCATTGGTAACTATCAGAAACTGTTCTGGAGTTTTTCTTTCGATGATAGCCAAGCGCTTGACCTGACACCTGATGGTAAGTGAAGGTGTGATCGAAGATCGATCACGCTTGCCTAAAAAGAATCTATTCACTCTGGACTTGAAGACTCCAAGATTGTAAATAATTCTGGCGTACAGTTCTAGAATTCGGGTTCAAGTGCGTTCGGACCGAAATCTATATACATATACTATCTGCATCGTAGATTTTTTTAAATTTGATGGGTTATACCAATATTCTATTAGATAGGAAGCGATTCCTCCGCCTATAACAATTGCAATACCTCACAAGCTGAATACAACCAAGTCTTACCTAAATGACATTGCATTGCGTTCGTCACCCTGAGACACAAAGCGGAAAAGTCTCATGTGCTTTTAATACCCTTCAAACCGGAATATAGTATTTCGAGCGTAGGTGGTAGAAATACGTACGGTTGTATTATGCTAAGAACCTCCGCGAGTGCATTCTTTCACACTTGTAGTAGAGCTTTTAAAATACTTCGTTCAGGGAAGAAAAACAATTTTTGTCTGTTTGTCTTGTGGAAATTTTGGCACACAGGACTAAAATTTCATATTCAAAGTCAAAGTCAAATATAATTGATATGGCATGCTTAGCTTAAGCGTAATATGTTGGACCTAAACTAAAATTGACATCTTGTAATTTAACCACATTTCATGCAATTAATATAATTTCATTTAATTTCTCATCTTAATGTTAATATTTCTTTTGTTGAAATAACCTTACTGTTTTCAGTTAAATCTAGTAATATTAATGAACAGCATGAAGCCCATTTTTCATCACATAAAAACCGTCTCAAGGTGGTAAGTTCAATGTCATATAGGGCAAGTCCTACGTGGACAGGACATAATATTAATAGCTAGGTACCTAGGTAGTATGTAAGTGTGGTTAGATATAAATTATACTTAGAAATTACTTGACATTAATATTATTATTATGTTTCCACTTGACATTATTATTATTACCCGATAGCTTGACATACCTTGTTTTTCTATTGTATTATTTGACATATGCCTCCGTGGCGCAATGGGTGAATAGCTGAGACGCAGGAGGTAGCGGGTTCGATTCCCGCCGCGGAACAAACGTTTGCATGATCTACATATATTTGTTCCGGGTTCGGATGTTTTTCTATATATGATAAGTATACAAAAAAGTATATAAGTATTCTATCAGTTATCTGGTTCCCATAGTACAAGCTCTGCTTAGTTTGGGGCTAGATAGCGTTGTGTGACATGTCCAGCAATATTTATATTTTATATGCCGCATAAACTAATTTTAATTAATTTGATTTGACATGTTTAATCCTTTGTTTAATTGTTGTACTTTTTGAAACGGCTCAAACTCCACTTGCAGTGCCCTTACAGGGTATATGTACTTACTCCCTAAGATACTTACTATCTAAGCTGAAAAATGTATATGTACATGTAAGCAGAATACACGAATAGAAAATAAAAAAACAAAACATACAACTGAAGGTTCGGCAGTGATCTCAATTCAGTAAACTTATAAACACGAAGAGTTTATCGTAAGCCTTGAACTTATTATACAAGATGTGCCAAATAGGTCGCAACACATGAGTTGGGTACCCGCCAGAACAGTAATGACCATATTAATGGTTACAAGACTTGTAAATTAGTTAGTACAGTTAACCATTCAAAGGTACCAGACATTTATTTTCTAATAACGTTTGCTTTAATTGAGTTATAGTTAATAAGTTTATGAATTAATTCATACGAGCTCTTTTTTCAAATCATTTCGATTCTAATATTATGTATAATGTTTTTTTCACCGTATAGAAAAGAACAGCAGTATTATGTACCTGAGGGAGCTGAAACATTCGTCAAAGAGGATTCAAACATCCTTTTTAAATTTTGTAACTATTATAGTTATGCACTTTATAAACAGGATATTTACGGGATTGTCCCAGATACTCAAGAATTCATAAATCGTGGTACCTATATATAAAAGTAAGAAAGAAAAAAGTTTTTATTTGTAACGGTTTTTTTTCATATTGCATTGTTTGATATTTCTAATTTTATTTGACATTCACTTAGTTTAAATTTGATTTACATATTTATATTTGCACCCCATCTGTATGGTAGAATATACATATAAGGATCAATAAATTGTAACATCGAAACATTTACCTATATTCGAGCAAATAAACGTTCTGATTTCTGATTTCTGGTACATTAGGACAACAAGGCAAGACACAAACATAGAATGATTTTTTTGACGAATGAAGAATGACTTATTTTGAAAAATTACTTTTTCAAAATAAGCTTTTGTAAAATTCATAATCGGAACCGTAAGCAGATTCAAATGAGCCCAAACACTAGTAGCCTACTACAATCCATTCAGAAGTTCCGTTGTCTAACATCCGTCTCCATCGTGAGACCATCTGTATGGTACCATATTATTGCATTGCCACCGAAGTTACATATGTATTCCAAATTTCAGCTCAATCGGTTGAGGGGAACGGGTTTTAAATTCAGTTGCAATATCCCCCGGACAAACAGACATACATTGCAAGTTAATAAAAAGCTTGTACAAAGTAAATCTCGTTGTCATTGAAACTGGCAGTCTTGCCGCTTACCTGTTTAACAGCACCGTCAACATAATCCTCGCACACATTCTTGGAGAAGAACGTCTCCACTGGGAAAGTCCGTCCCGGAATGGTGAAGGTCGGCACGTTGCCAAAGAATGTAGAGAATTTGCTGGAATCCATGGTGGCTGACGTCACGATTAGCTTGAGGTCTGAACGCCGGGCTACCACCTGGAACAAGATTTTAAAATAAATGACAGTCAACATTGACATATTGATCTTACACAAAAATTTTATGCATCCTAGTTATTATTTGTTCGTATGAACACAAAAATACAGTCTACTTGATAGGCAAGTCAAACGTAGTATTAGGAAGGATCTGAGACAACACAACTGTTACCTTATTGAAGAAGCGCTCGAAAAAAACAGATCGCTTAGAGTAGCTAAGCAGGGAATATCTCCAGGGAGATCCTGGATCAACTACTTGCTGGATGACAAAGGTGTTAAGCATACTAACCGAGATAAGCTAATAGAAATATGTACTAAGTTTTACAATAAACTCTACTCTGATCCGACTAAGAACATCCTAGATCCGGAATATGCTCGTCCTGATACCATCCCCTACATCACTGGTCTTGAAGTTCATAAATCTCTTAAAAGCTTGAAATACAACAGGAGTCCTGGAGATGATGGTGTTACGACTGAAGCATTGATAATAGGTTCACCCACCCTCTTACCCCATATTACTAACCTATTTAACAAAATACTCTTAACAGGTAAACTTCCCTCCCAAATGTGCCACTCAAACATCATTCTCCTGCATAAAAAGGGATCAAAATCGGACATCAGTAACTATAGGCCGATAAGTCTGGTTTCACACTTGTATAAAGCATTTATCAAGATTATTTTGTCTCGAATAGAACAAACGCTCGATAAACATCAGCCACCAGAGCAAGCAGGATTCCGGCTAAACTATTCCACCACTGACCACCTCCATACCCTAAACCAAATTTTAGAAAAATACCTAGAATTCAACATCCCCTTATACATAGCCTTTGTTGACTATACAAAAGCTTTTGATAGTCTTACACACTCATCCATATTCTCAGCCTTAAATAATCAAGAAATAGAAAAAACATATATAGACCTTCTAAAATACATTTATAACAACAGCACAGCCACCATCAAGCTAGATAATTGCGGACCATCTTTTAAAATCGAAAAAGGTGTAAAACAGGGTGATCCTCTATCGCCTAAGCTTTTCACAAGTACGCTTGAGGAAATTTTTAAAAAGTTGGCAATTTCCTGGAACATGAGAGGGATCAGCATCGGTGACAAAAGACTCACAAACTTACGTTTTGCTGACGACATCGTTCTCTTCGCTCCATCCGCACAAGAACTTCAACAAATGCTCCAAGACCTGAGCACAGCAAGTCTTGAGGTGGGACTGGCCATGAATAGATCAAAAACTCAAGTCATGACCAACAGTATAAAACGTAGGGTCGAAGTCGATGGGCAGGTCATACAATATGTCGATGAGTATATTTACCTGGGCCAGCTAGTCTCCTTCCAAAACCGCCAAGACACAGAAATCAATCGCCGCATTGAAAACGCTTGGAGGAGCTACTGGTCCATGAAGCAGCTTATGAAGGGTTCCCTTCCACTGACACTGAAGCGAAAACTCATCGACATGTGTATCCTGCCCATATTGACCTACGGAGCTCAGACTTGGTCCTTGACAGAAGCACAAAAGTCCCAACTCAAGATTTGCCAGAGAGCGATGGAGAGAAGCATCCTTGGAGTGAAGCGAATCGATCGAGTCAGAAATACCGACCTACGAGCCAAAACCGGCATAGCCGATGTAGGCATTAAGACCGCCCGCTTAAAATGGGATTGGGCAGGCCATGTGGTTCGAATGCATCCAGAACGATGGGCGAATCTAGCCACCCAGTGGATACCGAACGGACGACGCAGCCGTGGTAGGCCCAGAAAAAGATGGAGAGACGATCTGGATGCATTCAAACCAGATTGGTCAGATTTGGCTGTGGACCGTGATGGATGGAGGGAAGATGGGGAGACCTTTGCCCAGCAGTGGGACAATATAGGTTAGTAAAAAAAAAAAAAAAATGACATTTCAAATCGTTCAGGTATTTTATAATGTAAAGTTTAGATTCTTTCTCCATTGGATAGCTTCGTTTTCGAGGGCGAATAAGTCTGCTGGGTTCCTGTTGTTTTTCGTGAGTGGTCAGTCTTTGATAATATATGACATGTCGCACTGAGCTCCACATTCGCACGTCATTGACTGTCTCCAACCACATTTATGCATTAATGCTCGACTGCGGTCGCAGCCGGTTCTTAGCCTGTTGAGCGGGCACCAATCTTGTCTGGGTAGAGAGAAGCCGGGTGGTTTTGCAGTGGGATTAATTATAGATTAATGATGCATCGTAGTTATTGAGAACGAGTATCACATGGTACGGTATCACTCAACAGAAGCTCAACAGTCACCATAGGTCTATTTCAAAGTAGGACTCCTTGTGTTCTGGTTATAAAGAACATTATGAACACAACATTATTTCTCTAAATATTGTGCTGATTTGTTCTTACTTCAGAGATATCCTGAAACTTTGAAAATTGTAACAATACAATTTATAACGGCCTGCTCCATTAAGAATAATAATTATTCCTGTGCCCTGAATTAGGTTCAATCTAAAACAAATAATGTAACAGATGCCTATGTACTACAAATGATATGAATATAAATAGAAATGTCATTTACTAATTTACAAACAGTAAAGTGTATAAATTAGTTTGCAACGCCTAGATAACTTGTATTTTTCTCTAAAAGTGAATTTTGTAATTCTCTTGAGAAAATAAATGCTTAAACCATAAATGCCTATTAAGTTTTTTAAGCACGACAGTCTTTTTCTCTATCCCACCGTTTTTGTACGTGGTACTTATATTATTATTACCACATATTTGTGGTCTTTTGTCACTTAGTCAGGTTTTTCATCAGTAAGTAATTTTTGTCGTTTAAAGTTAAATTGCTATTAAAATTCTAACGTCTATAAATAGAATTGTAAAACACTTTTTTATCAACGGATCAATTTTCCAGTCGAATGGTTGGCACGCCATTGTCGCAACACAATGGACACAAAAACAAAAAACTGCACTTTATTCCAGATTTACCACAATTCGCTTACAGTTTTGACAAACACTTAGATTCTGTGTATAGAATTTGATTGACCTTGGACTTTAAGACGAAAAATTACAAACAATAACGTTAAGAAACTATAACTATTTTAGACTACAACAAATCAGTTGACAGACCACAATTTAGTCATACCCACAAAAAAACAAAGCCTCTCCATACAAAGGTTGTTTACAAGAGATTGTTTTTTAGGTACTTGTTTCTCATTCTGTTGTATTTAGCAGATTTATTATGGAATTTTCCTTCATTCATTCAAAGCCTTTGTCGTCGTTTTCTTTCATCATACAATAAAATGAGGTCTTTACATCTCCCAATTGAAGAAGATTTATGTGGCAAGTTGCAGCTGGGTAAAGTACGCAGCCGCAGTAGTGCTTAGGACAGGATTTCAGACGAAGTATGCATGTGCATGCATATGCGGGTCGAACCTGGATGAGGCTGGCACAGGACCGTGAAGTTTTTTTTAAATTGTTATTTATGGGGAAACAGGCTTACAGCCCACATGATGGTAAGCGGTCACCGTCGCCTATTGACACCGGCAACACACGGGGTATTGTCGATGCGTTACCTACCCTGTAGAAACCTCTTTACATTTTTTTTTGAAGCTTACCATGTCGTAGCCTAACGGATTGGCACAGACAAATAGAGATACCCAGCTGTGGGTGAAGTTGAGCTGTGTAGGATGATGATGATGCATGTCCAATACCTATATCTCAGTGTAGTTAGCCAAAGACATGGCCAATACGCGGAGAGCTATCTAAGCCGGGGGTTTCTCATGCTTTCTTTGATCGTTTTCAACGCGCACATATTTTTGAATAGATGATCCTTTGGCCAGGATTAGCAACCACCACCTCCGGATCGTAAGTCGCAAGCAATCCACATGGACCCCCTCTTTGGAACCCCTGGTGGATCCACGGACACTCACTATTCCTCATGGAGCCCCTGTTTTGGGGGTTCAATACTTCATATTATTTATTCTACTTGGACCCATGCTTCAGGGTGCATCCCAGCAGCTTGCTTAAGATAACTCAAAAATCTATTTTCCAAATTAATAATGCAAGTAATATCAGCCCTATATTACCCAGCTTAACGCAATAAATTCTGTGAAGCCGACATAAATGCTAGATAGAAAGGATACAAATTCTGTAATCTGTACCACCACACCCTTTCACGAGCCGTTTGCTATTCCAATTTGAACCCAATTTCTCAGCACAGTGGAGACAATTTTCCACCCCGTAAGCCTTTACTTTCTATGTGCTTACGATATTATTTACTGCTTTAGTGAAACTGATCGGATATTGAATTGGATTTTGAATTGAAACGCGATAGGCATTTCCTTATGGGTTTGAAGCCGTCTTGAGACCATAATGAGATATTAATTTGGACGTAGTCGTAAATACGTGGGTTCTACTTTGCACCGTATTTTAGATTGTTTGAACAATTGTTATTTATTTTAAGTGTTAACTGACACGTAAATAAATATAAACCCTTTGTAAAACAGAAAGTTTGTTGCCTGAGTCTTCCCGGTGATTGGTCACGAGGAACAAGCTTAAGATCAGAATGATAAAAGATTTCATTGTACAGAAGCGTCGTTAACTGCGTCAACCCTGCATATTTAAATATTAAAATAAAAACTTGTATTAAGGTTATTTCCAAAAAGTTAGTCTATTTAAATATTATTTTAATCTAAACACACGACGTGTAATAAAAACTTTTTGGAAATCATCCTTCTACAAGTTTCATATTTCAATATTTAAGCATGCAGTTACCAGTTAGAGACGTTTGTCTGTACATCGTACTATTTGCTTTGTCTCTTCTATTTCGTCTCTTATTTGATGGTGTACAATAAGTGTTTATATTAATTCGTTAAAAACTTACTTGTAAAATTTAGTTTCAAAATCGTATCGTTAAAATACCGCATAACTCGAAAACTTGTAAATCAAAAATTTTGCTTATTTATATGGAAAGATCACGTGACGAGATCCATGCATGAAACCTTTGTTCAGCTATGATATGCACCAGATTTATCACTATCAATCAATCTTTACGAATATTTAAATTTATAAAAAACTGGTTTTAACCTGTGGAAACGGTCCATCCGTTCGGGAACTGCGATGCCACATAGGCAGACACACAGACATAGGCGTCAAACTTACAACATCGCCCTTATTAAATAGGGGGTTAAAAATAATTTCAACCAATAACACATCATAAGTTTCAGTGATAATGCGCGCGCACATGGCACAAACGTGTTAGCATTGAGCTGTAACGTCGAGGCCTGCACTTGCTAAAGATTTATGGCAAGTGTCATTATCTGTGGTGTTTACTGGAGTATAATAGCAATAAATATAAATACTAACCTTGTTACCCTAAAAAAGTTAAACAACAGTAAATAACGCGTGTTTTTTTTTCTGGTAAATAATATCCTTAATATTAGATCGAGCGAAGCGAGGTCTCCAAATCAACTTGGGCAAATCGGCGTTCTATGTAATGTATTGTTACGAGCTGAGGGTTCGGGATAAAATAATGGGAATCGGTTTAACCAAAATAACACGTTTATTCAACACGATAACGATGAATACACGAACTTGGTCACACGTATCACAACACACTAATTCACATCACTGTTACACCACTTAAAGTCACCGAAATGATCGCACGTATAGCTTAATCCAGACTGACTCGGGAGCAACTACTGTTCACGCGAGACCCTTCCCACGTCAGTCCTCCAGGGCCTCGTTGAGACTAACTCACTCAGACTGACTGAGACTGACTGTCCGGCCATCTCTCCAGCCTATTTATATCGCACACATTTCGATTGTTCGAGAACGATGTCGATCCTTCCAGAAAAGGGTCGGTCCCTCGACACAATGGCCACTACCCATTCTGCGAAACCACAAACAATAGCAACAATAACACAGCAAGACAAAAGCGTTCGAGAAGGTTCGATTATTACTCATTGTTTAACAGCCTCGGCGTAACAGTATGTATGTTTGTTTGTCCGAGGATAACATTCTAAGCGTTTATCCGAACATCGTGAAATTTGGTATAGTGATGACACAATTTTGGTGTGACTAAATAAGCTAATAACGTGGGGGGTTGTTGAGATATTGGGGTTCAAGAGGGGTAAAACCACCAAAATGGGACTATCTGGTGCCAAGTGGCACGCCTAATAAAAGATATTTGTGAGTAAATTTCGACCCCGTTTTTATTTTAGTTTAAACCTTGTAGTTTTTAAGTAAATAGAACTTTGTCAAATCACAGGGTACACCAGTGACCCCACAGTGCTGAAATTTAGTATGCGCGTAGCTTTAGTGACACAAATATAGAAAAAAGTCTGAAATCTAGAATAACTGCAATTTCTATCCCAAACAAGTCTAACCAATTAACATGAACTCCCGTTACCTGTAATTTGAATAAAACTATAGGTCAATATAATAAATAAATAAATATTGCTGGACATTTCACGCATCGCTATCTAGCCCCAAACTAAGCAGAGCTTGTACTATGGGAACCAGATAACTGATAGAATACTTATACAGTGTGTCCCTGGATAAAGTGCAACCCCGAAAGGGGGTGAAACTAGATCAAAAATTATCGACAAAAAAATAGAAAAAAAAAATTAAAAAAATTTAGTATATACTTTATTGATGAATTAAAATTTTTATTGCTCACTAATGACTCTATTTAATAAAAAAATGATTTCTTCCAAAGTAGTAGGTCTATTTTGTTAAAATAAAAACCATAATCATGCCAGATATGTGACGATGACGATAATATAACAAATAACTCACAAACAAGTGGCTATCGTGACTTAAAGTTTAATTTTTGTATTAAAATTACATTTTTTAGGCTGTTTTTTTCCAATAAACTCCAAAAATCTTAAAATTAAGCCTATAATACTAGAAATTTTTATGACTTTTTATTATTGTCTATCATAATAGCTTTTAAATAAAATAAAAACCTACGTTCTAACATAAAAAATGTGCTGGCTAGGAGCATTTAAAGTTGACCACTGATTACGTCACCACTCAGGTAGAGACCCTTTTTTAACTTATATTGTTGTAGATTATGGTCGCTGGGCCTGTTCTATGAAAGATGAAGGGTGGGGATCGAAACAGGACTCACAACAAGGCACGCCAGTCGCTCCGATATTCTCGCCGCTGCTACCGCCTACCGTACCTTACTGCGCCTTCAAGTTTTTGTTACGTTGTTTTGCTTTTGTTTTGTTTTTGACTTTTTGTTACGTTTTTGACTGTATTTGTTGTGTTGTGGAGATGCCGCGATTGACTGAGTTCTCTCCGCGAGAAATCGCTGACATCCATTATTATTATGGTATGTCACGTGGACACACAACAGTCGCTCGTTCTGCATACATAAATGCGTTTCCGAGCAGACTTATACCGTCAGCACGAAATTTCCAAGAAGTTCACCGAAAGTTATCCAACATCGGACTTGGATTAGCAAGAGATCGCCGTGAGCAACAAGCTACCATTATTGACCATTCCATAGAAGAGGCCGTTTTAAACGATTTGTTTGCTGATCCCACAACCAGCATTAGACGCTTAGCTTTGCGTCACGGTATATCAAAAACATCCGTATGGCGAATTTTGAAAAAGAAGGGATTGCATCCATACCATTATCAGCGAGTACAGCATTTGCATGAAAATGTAGACAATCGTGCAAGATGCGTAATGTCTACGTGGATTCAACAAAAAATTAGAAATAATCCACAATTCCTAAAAAAAATTTTATGGATGGATGAAGCGAAATTCACCCGGAATGGAATCACAAATTGCAGAAACTTACATGTATGGTCCGAGGAAAATCCACACCTAAAGAGGGCGTCTACTTTTCAAGTGAAATTTTCAGTTAATGTATGGGCAGCTCTAATAGACGACACGCTGATTGGGCCAGTTATTTTACCCGCAACATTAAATGCCGAAAGTTTTTTAAACTTATTAAGAGACGATCTGCCACTACTGCTGGAAGATGTTCCGCTGGCTACAAGGCAACAGATGTATTTGCAGATGGACGGATGCCCTGCGCACTACGGGCGCAATGTGCGAAGTTTTTTAAACGAAAACTACGCTAATAGGTGGATCGGCCGGGATGGACCAGTCGGGTGGCCGGCACGTTCACCTGACCTGACACCCCTAGACTATTTTCTGTGGGGTGTTATGAAACAAAGAGTCTACAGAACGACCGTAGACACCGAGGCAGAGTTACAAGATCAAATCATGCGATGTGCCGATGAGATAAGAAGTGACCCAGAGATGGTGCTTAGAGCCACACAACAAATCGCTCTTCGTGCGGCAATGTGCCTACAACAACAAGGAAGCCATTTTGAGCATTTAATGCATTAAACAAAACCCTTATTTCATACTTACATGTAATAAGTTAAATAAAAATGTTGTAACTAAAATTTGATTTTTAATACTACCTGAGCAGCAAAAAAAAACGTGTCTCTACCTGAGTGGTGACGTAATCAGTGGTCAACTTTAAAAGCTCCTAGCCAGCACATTTTTTATGTTAGAACGTAGGTTTTTTTTTATTTAAAAGCTATTATGATAGACAATAATAAAAAGTCATAAAAATTTCTAGTATTATAGGCTTAATTTTAAGATTTTTGGAGTTTATTGGAAAAAAACAGCCTAAAAAATGTAATTTTAATACAAAAATTAAACTTTAAGTCACGATAGCCACTCGTTTGTGAGTTATTTGTTATTTTATCGTCATCGTCACATATCTGACATGATTATGGTTTTTATTTTAACAAAATAGACCTACTACTTTGGAAGAAATAATTTTTTTATTAAATAGAGTAATTAGTGAGTAATAAAAATTTTAATACATCAATAAAGTATATACGAATTTTTTTTAATTTTTTTTTCTATTTTTTTGTCGATAATTTTTGATCTAGTTTCACCCCCTTTCGGGGTTGCACTTTATCCAGGGACACACTGTATATATTTTTTTGTAAATACATACTTATAATAGATAGAAAAACACCCAGACACGGAACAAATATCTGTAGATCATGCAAACATTTGTTCCGCGGCGGGGATCGAACCCGCTACCTCCTGCGTCTCAGCCGGCTATACGCCCACTGCGCCACGGAGGCAGTCCTATTAATATATACATACTAACTAATACTAATAATAACTAATACTACTAATACTAAATACATACTATAAATAATAATATAGGTACATACGCGATAAATACCCGTTTTAATCAATAATTATGTACAGTGATCGCGAAAGTTTGAAAAATACTACTGTAGGTCAAGTAAGGTGGTTACGCATTTCGGGACACTATTTTGATAGTCAAAGATTACAAATAATATTTTTATGTTTTTATGGGAGACTCGCGAGATCTCAGTTTGGGGCGAACCACTTTTAGTGTGCAATCTTTGTGTGCAATACATATAATTGTTGGACTTAGTTTGAGCTTGGCTTGTGAGGGTATTGTAAAGGGGCTTATTATTGGATTAGCTCATTTTAAAACTGCTGTTTAGCAACGTAATAGTTTTAATTGTTTTAGGAATAAAAGTTTAAAAATGGTTCATATATGAAATGTTTTAGTGATAAATTGGTCATCGCAATCCAAATTATGTAAACTTTGTGAATATGAAAGGAAAACAATATGATGTATGGATTTGCTGCCTTCTAATTTCGAAATTCCGAAACGGAATTCTGACATGTGAACGACCTTATGTCTATAGTATATTTTCTTATGCTAATGTTCAAATTAGGAAAAACGCTTGTTTTTTACCACGCATGCAAAGCTGCTCGCGGGTCAGTTAGTAGAATAATAAATATCTAGAGCTGACACGACAAAAATAGCCAGCTTTCACACCGGACAGAATTTAAAATAGGAATTCGGTGCCGAGCCCCCAATCACGTGACTCGACTTAAAATTAAACGGAGAGCTCTCATTGGCTGGATTCAGATTTACGTTACGAACGCCCGGCGACATACCAACGGTTATTTGAAATGTAATTGCTCAACTACTAGAGAGTAGAAACAGATCTATTCTATTTTGGTCTCTATTATCTCTTTAATTTTTACTTTTAGCTACAGAAAGCTTACAGCTCATTGTTCCCGTTGACCACCACCTTGTCGGCCACCACTGGTGGCACTGGAAAGTTTTATTACTCTTTGTGCCACATCCATACTAATATTATAAATTAGAAAGTTACTCTGTTTTCTGTCAGTTAAGTTTTCACGACCAAACAGCCGGACCGATTTCGGTGAAATTTGGTATACAGATTAACAACAAAAATTAGGTATTATAGTATTTTGAATAATAAAATCAAACAAAACAATGTGTCTAATAATTACAAATAATCAAGACACTGATTGTAAGGATTATCAAGCAAAAATACTCATTTTCACCATTAGTAGACCACGGCTACGCAGCTGACTCTCATAGTTAAAATTATTCGAATATTCCATTACGAATACTCGAATACAAAAATCATTCGAAAAACATTTAATTAGATGGTGTGAGTATAGGGCTTTTCATTGATATACTTTTGTCTGCCTTTTGCTAACGTTTCGAAAAGATGAACAACAATTGAAAACTGAAGTAAATCTACAATTTAATCGTTCTTGACATTGTTGATGATCCAGATAAAAATGATATTTTAAGATATCATGAATCACAATCAACAAAATACCACGTGCTTTCTTTGCTACGAAGTGGCATCAAATTCGAGAAAAGATTTATGTTATTTATCTACTAATATGTAGTTCTAGGCAATGTTGGCATAACACCAAAGAAGCTTTTACAAAATGCGCTGGCGTATTGCCCAAGTCCAAAGTCAAAATGGGAAGTAGCAAATTTGCAATCCTATCTTACATATCCTTTTCATTGAGGCATACCTAACTGCTATTGTTGATGAATTTGGCACAAGGACAAAAATAAATTATAGTCATCTGTAATTGATTCCAGATTGATATTTGATACACAATACCGTATCATTAAGTACACGAATTGAGACTTTAAAGACGAGTTGACTCATTTATGGTCTTGTAACAGGAGTCAATGCATCTTCATCTTACCTTGAAATAGTTTTACCATTTTAACATCATCATCCACAGCGGCACAGTACTACTTCATAAAAGAATGCTGATATCCAGTATTATGCTGGATATAGACTAAGGTGGTATGAGCTAAAGGCTCTGCTTGTATGATAGAATTAAAAAATACGACATACGAATCTGCGGGTCGAAGTTAATCTTAATCGGGTAAGAGTAATTATAAAAACTACTCCACCATAGAAAACTAATCAAGAAATCGATGCAAATCAATCGGACGCGGAAATCGATGCGGAATCGGAACAAAATGGTAATAAACGTCCAGTTATATGAAACCGGAGCGCAGATAACGATGATGGAATGATTTGATTGGAATGATTACACCCATCAAGTTATCTCTGCTCTACTTTCAGCGCAAACTAGGTTTTCCCCGTTGCTTTGTTTGTGTGGAACCTGGATAAAAAGTAGCACCAATTTTGATAGCTTTTGGTAAATAAATATGAATCTCCAAATTTGAAAGTGAATTCTTTCTAACTCAATTATATTAAATCACTTGATAATCCAAGATTTACAAAGCCAATTAATTTGCCTTTATCACATTAAATAATTCAACGTCATTATATTATAAATAGAAGTATGCAATCTAATTACTTACAGCCGAAACAGACCACATGCTTATAATGCATTTAAAAGTAATTACTTTAGAAGCCGAGACAAAAACATATTGTGACTGAGAAATCTTCACACAACATAAGTACACACTCAAAAACAAGCTAATAAATAAATGTAATTGTACAACATAAGTAGGCATATGTATGCAATGAATCTTGCGGTAGACACGCCCACGGGATTGTTTGACAGTTTTGGCAGAGCGATATGATGCGATTGTGGCGGGCGAAGGACAGACTTTGACAGCATCATCATTCAACCACGACATAGCGCGAAAGCAAGACGTATAACAAATGAACACAAAAAAAACAAACTAAAATAATTTATCGTGAAACTAGAAGAATATCGCTACCCTTGGTGGTGCAAAAAAGAAAATTAGAATACAAGCATCTATAACTTATCTCAAAAGAAAATATACAATATGGTAATCATGCAAAAAAAACGTGTGTGTGTGTACTTATGTACGCACGTAAGAAGTTATACTTCTTCGACATAACAGAACAAAAATTGCTAAAGATTTCATCCCGTATGCCACAACTCTTTGTTTGTAAAAGGAATGATAAATTCCTTATGAGAGACAGTTATCAGATAACTTTATCATGTCGCTTTTTGGCTGTCAGTGTGCGCGCGCATGAGACAGTCAGCTAACTCATTATGTCGCTTTTTGGCTGTCGGTGTACGCGCGCATCGTTAAAACTTTACTCATATTTTTTTCAAACGCGCCAAAACAAGTATGACTTCAATAACATATAATAATATACAAATTTTCAAAGATAAGTTCAACTTATGAAACTTCTGCACAAAAATAGCTAGCTTATAGAATCATGAATGTAATCGAAGTTCAGAATGATATTGATAAACAGCGTACGAATTACGAAATTCAGATGTTCTTCATTAGCCTGTTTCGTTTGATTCAGATTAGATGAATCACATGTATAATAGCTCGAGTAAATAACTTTACGTCACTATTATGCTTCTAGCTGTTTTATTTCTAAACACATCTAACCTTCAACAGTTTAAGCTAGGACTTGACCTGGTACAACATTCGTCACTCGCACCGAGTCGCACCACACTTAATTTAATAGGCAAGACTCAATTGCCACAATAAAGCGTACAGAAATCTTGTACATTGTTTATTTACAGCATAATTGACCTATTTACGTTCGCAACTATTATGGATAAGTTAGCAATTAATTTGTTCCGATAAGTTACGTACTTTGAATTATTTCCTTTTAATTAGATTACTGCAAATTTGTTGTAAATAGCATTAACGAATAGAATTTAAATTTACATTTGCTTTGCTTATGTACTTTTCTACCTTAGTGTTTCGATGTCAAGAACTTCTTTTCGATTTAAGTCGACATACGTAAACATGTATATTTTGTATTTAAAAGCGTTTGACCGGATCCGATGATAAGTGATGATGACCTTTGCCTATAAATAATCTGTTTAGTCTGGACTTAAATACCCCAAGATAATATTTTCTATGAATAGCATAATCAGTATGTTTAGTGATATAATACTTTCATTCTTCCCGCTACATATCACATGATTCACATGACTTCTGATTGTGCTATTAAAAAGTTTTATTCGTTGAATTTTATCGTGTCGGTCTAGATGCCAAGATATCGAAAGCGTCACGGCTCGCGTCAACAAACGCCTGTTCGCTGAACTCTTTGATCAATGATCCAATAGATACGTAGAAGATGTATCTAGTGGATTTTGAAAACAATCGAGGGTTAGGTAGGTTATAATATATAATATGGGAAGGACCATAGGGCAACGTTTGGCCCTAGAACCAACGAAATAATGTTTTTATTACAAGATATCTTTTAGATTATTTTGAATGGTCATTTTACGTGTAATGAACGTGACTACCCGGAAGGCAGGGACAGGTAAATATAAGTGTTTATGAATGGGAGCTTCTGTGCGGCACTCTGAAGTCTGAAGAAAAGCAGGTGTACCCAAGAAAGGACCGGAGAAAGGAAAAAACAAACAGCGTGAATACGACTTTACAAATATCGACCATAAATAATTGAACTGGAGTTACTCTTAAGCGAGAAATTTCTTAGTTTAATGTGATTTTAATGAGTTACTGTTGTAGTTCAATGCTTTACGCTGATAAAGATAGTCCGCATTCCAGTGATAGAGGTCGTTAACTTGAGCTGTCTTCTTCATCTCGAAGAAAATAATTAAGTATATTTATTTGCAGAGTGCTTTCGATAGTAAATTATGAAGTATCTTTTATTATGAAAAGGTAATTGTATCATTTTCAAGAATTACTATATAGTTTAAATACACGCCCCAGAACTATCTCTATATAGCACAAGTACATTGTCACACTTACACACACGAGTAGTTTGTATTGTGATTTTCGTTCTCATTCAATCTAGTGTTAGTAGTTCGGTTGTTAGTCCAGTTGACCGAACTACTGACACATTTTGGTGTCAATAGTCCTGTTGGTACAAAGCACCGATTTACTGATACCTCCGTGACGACCACCGTGGCGCATTGGACTAATAGTCGTCTGAGACGCAGGCGGTTGCGGCTTCGACTTCCGCTGCGGAACAAATATTTGCATGATCTACAGATATTTGTTCCAGGTCTGGTTGTTTCTCTATATATTATAGGTATAGATGGCACAAATACAAATATGTATTCTATCAGTTATCTGGTTCACATAATACAAGCTTTGCTTAGTTTGGGCTAGATAGCGCTGTGTGAAATGTCCAGCGTTATTTATTTATTTGTGGTGTGAAAAGTCCGGCTGGTACAAAGTAACAACAATTTCGTTACTTTGTAAGTTAACGGAATTATCTGAAATGTGAATGTGGATATTGTGTGAATGTCGTGTGAGATTTCACAAATTTAATCTTTATATCCTACCACCCAAAAGATTTTGTTTTATACATTATATTATAGGCTTGAGTTTGACCACGATCTCGCCTGATGGTAAGCGATGATGCAGTCTACGATGGTACACGCTTGCCTAGAAGAAACCTATTCACTCGCGACTTAAAGATACCCAGGTTGTAGCTATCAGGAAACCCAGAATGTGGTTTCCTCTCCTCAACTAAGACTAAGTAACGTGTACATAATAAGTAAGTAATAATAGTAAGTACATATTATGTATGTATGTTATGTACCACGTTACGTTAATTACATATTATGTAAGAGTGTCAAAAACTACCAAAGTACCTATTATTGTTTTTTGTTTGGATACAAGAATGAGTCAAATAAATATTGAATAGGTGAACCAAACGCCTAACGCCCTTGCAAGCGTCATTACAAGCTCCAACACGCCACCCTAAGACCTTGAAAACTTCAAAGGACCTTGTAAACTAAAGGGGAGATGGGCTCATGCGTCCCCCTCCGTCCTTGCACTATTCACCTTGAGGGGTCATTCATTCGTTTCACTCGTAGATACGATGTGGGAAGAATACTGAGTGCCAAGGGCTTGCAAATATTCGATGCTGTACTATTCGAATAGTATTCGATCAATTTGCCCCCAAATTAGAATATTATTCGAAACATTCAAATTTAAATGTTAACTATAGAAAATCATCACACCGCTTAACCTTTGGTGGACCATTGTTATCAAAACCACAAAATGTGTAAAAATGGTTTACGATTTTTACGATATAAAACTTAAATTTATTTTGTTTACTATCGTATGGTGGCTAATTAAATCAAACAAAACAGTGTGTCTAATAATTAAAAATAATTAAGACACTGAATGTAAGGTTTATCAAACAAATAGACTCATTTTCACAATTGGCATTGGTAGACTGCAACGCGGCTGACTCTCATAGTTACAATTATTCGAATATTCGAATAACCCTATTACAAATATTCGAATACAAAAATCTGTCGAATATTCGATTGCAAGCCCGCCAATATCTAGAAGTGCGGTTTTATTCGTGCTTAAGAAGTAAAGTAAGGTAACACGGTTGTTGGACGATATGAATTTAGAAACATAGTTATATTTATGTATTTTTTTTTTCAAGAGAAAAATTTCCATATATCAGATTTTTTTTTATGTAAGTAGATAGCTGACCTACCCGCGGCTTCGAAAGCGCGGTCTGCCAACAAAAACAATACCCTGCTTTTGCGCAGTCAGGTAAAAAGTAACCTATGTTTCAACCCTAGTTATAATCTTTATAGAATATTCATCGAAATTAGTCCAGCCGTTTAGTCGTGAAAACGTAATAAACAGACAGTCAGAGAGATAGACAAGAGTTATTTTTGAATTTATTATATTAGTAAGAATGAATTAAAATTACCTATAACAATATTACTATTATTATAATATTATAGTAATATAGCAGGGCGCCATTTATTGCATAGCATGAAAGAGAAAAGAAAGAACATTGTTTTTTTCTATATGCTTGTTTATCATCATGTTGTATCTAGCTTGTAAGGTATTTTATAATTATAATTTTTATTAGTTATATTTTTTTATATTCTTTGTCTGTTTCCAATTTTTTGTTTTGTATATTCCTAAATTGTTCTTTTTGTTAATTATATCGATCGATTTTACAAATAAATGATATCAAGTCAAAGTCAAAATTCATTTATTCATTAAATTACTGTGCTCCCTGTGATTTGACACGTAAATTTTACTGCCTATTCCTCCGGGAGCAAGCAAAGCTTGTACTATGGGAATCAGATAACTGATACAATACTTATACACTTCTTAGACTATAAAAATCATGTCAAAGACTAAAATACGTAAGCTACAAATCTTATATCGATAAGCTCTCCCTCAAGTCAATTTGCTAGGTATAGACTCAGACCTTGACCCTGGGTTGAGGATGCAAGGGGAACGTTCTGTGAAGGTGATCGGTACAGGAACCCCACATACTGTGTCTCCAGATTGGAAGATTGAAATTACAGTATTTTTACTAAAAGTACAATGTCTTGTCATCATAAAATACAGCATATTTTACAGTAAAATAAAATCATACTAAAGGAAGTTTTAACTACTAACATATATTCAAATAAAAGTGTATGCTTACAACTTAGGTTTAAGAAAAAGAATAATAAAAAAATCATATGCTTTTATACTCTTTTTCCATTCTATGCGTTCTTGAGATTATGTCTATTATATTATGATATATTTATATTATAGAAGTATGTAAATTTGTTAGGAAATACAAGCATTTCTACACAACACGGGAAGAAATGCATACGACACACTCATTGCGGTATAAAAACAAGCTTATGATACCTGCTTCCCGGCTCAAACTACACTCTTCAAGCCCTTACGTAATGTCGATCAAAATATTTAACAAACTACCTTACGCGTTGAAAAATGAGACTACTCATATAAAATTTATAAAACAATTCAAATACTTACTAACTACTAAAACTTAATATACAATTGACGAATATTTTAATGACAAATTTAATGAAAAATGACAAATATTAGATGATTACCTACTATCTACTTTGACATTAGATTTGAATTTTTCTTTTTAAAATAAATATAACCTAACAAGAACAATAACGTCCTCCTCTCTCCATAATATTGTTGTGCCCAACAGGGTCCATAATGAACATGTACCTACCTATTATTTACCACCTATTATTACATTGTGGAATACAATAAAATAAACGATTGAGTATTGAGATTCCGCTGGCCAGCATACCTAAAATGTGTCAAGGCCTGGGCCGGTCGCGATCCTTGTGGGTGGGTCCCACGTGATCACTGGTGATTTTAGGCCAAAAGTAGTCCGGCATGCGGCACACATGCCCGGGCCAGTCCCATTTTATTTTGTCGGACTTGTAGGTTACATCGACGAAGGAAAGAGAAGGGAGGCCTTTGCCCTGCAGTGGGATCACACGGGCTAGTTAGATTGGATTAGATTTTATTCTTTTGGAATTGATGGTCCAACTCTATCACTTCCAGAACTACTTTCCAGTTCCGACATTCTTAAATAATAAGAATAACGTTGCCGGACATTTCACACAGCGTCATCTAGCCCCAAACTAAGCAAAACTATGGGAACCAGATAACTGATAGAATACTTATATACTTTTTTGTAAATACATATGTACTTATAATATATAGAAAAAAACTAGACCCGGAACAAATATCTATAGGCATTTGTTCCACGGTGGGAATCAAACCCGCAACTTCCTGCGTCTCAGCCGGCTATTCGACCACTGCCCCAGGGAGATCTTTTATTTCGTTTAAAAGAACATCACTTACAGACTCACAAACTCCTCAAGTGACAAGTTCTATAAAACATATTTAGCATCGATAGCTCGCTCGATTTCCGTTACATACGTCTACAAGTTTATGTTTAAGTGGAGCAGCAATATAATTTGAAATTGCCGTAAATTGTACTTATTTGTGTAGGTCCCGTAGTAAAACGATTAATTTACTATCACTATAGATTTAAACTGGATTTTTTCTAGAATTACGTTTCTTTTTTTTTCATATTTTTTGAGGATTCCTTTCAATCCAAAATTACTATGCTTCCAATA
This sequence comes from Philereme transversata, assembly GCA_963924445.1. Taxonomy (NCBI): domain Eukaryota; kingdom Metazoa; phylum Arthropoda; class Insecta; order Lepidoptera; family Geometridae; genus Philereme; species Philereme transversata. Next base: position 24,343,075 of record OZ004337.1, on the reverse strand, counting down.
CACAGTATTTACACTATGACATTACTCCATCCAATACACATGGAGTGAAAATACAGTATATCTACTGTAATTTCAGTGCATCTGGAGACACTGCAGGACACGGCTATCTTACTAGCACGGCTATCTGACCCGCAGCTGTTATCTTACTTGATGGATGGCATTCAATCGAAAGAGAAATGCAGAAAAAGAAAAGGAATTTGTTGGAGCAGAAAGGTTCTCGAGTTGAGATCATGCACTGGAAAGCGCAGCGTAGGATGTCCCCCCACTAGATGGAAAGACATCCTGTTAAAGGTTGCTGGGAGCCGTTGGGTTCAGGCCACACAAGATCGGTCGCTCAGGAAATCTCATGTTTAGCAGTGGACGTCTTATGGCTGATATGATGATGAATATTTTAATTCAAACTAACTTTCCGACATCAGTCTTTCTCCAAACCCACACGTTTATGGAATTCAATCCATTATTCATCCAGTAATGGTACTGGTGGGTGTAAGCTCCCAACTTCTAACGAAACGCTTTCTAAACGAGAAATAATACTCGTAGCATTAGTGATAGGTATGGACTTGTTCAAAGATAAGGTAAATAATGTAGCTCATAAAGAAAACTTTCAATCATTATTATTATAAATAGCATAAGGGCAGAGCATTGTAGGGCACGTTTCTAACATGAGTGACATACTAGGCAATACTTTGTTATAGGCGATAGTTACCACTTAACATCGGGTGGGCCTTAGACTCGTTCCATCTCCAAGTGGTATTAAAAAAACAACGGGAATGTCTTCGTTCTCCATTTTATCGATGTTACGATTGACAATGTTTCTGTTATGCCCGGGCCACACTAACGAGAAATGCCATTAATTATGGCGATAATGGACGTTAACTATAGGTGTAGCCACAACTTAACGGGATAATTTGACAATGGCATTAACAATGCCGTTTGGCGTTAGGCGATAGCTCAGGAGGCGGTATATCAAAGAGATTAACGCGAGAATTGATGCGATGAAGCGGCCACACTACGTATTGTCAGTGTGCGTCGAGAGCGCAACGGGTTCGGACGTATTTGTTTTTTTACGACGGATTTGCCTCAAAATCGCACGTTTTTGTCTATACGTTATGGCGACGGAGTGGAGTAACGAGAAAGTAATTACTTTTCTTGAGATTCTGCAAACAGAACCATGTTTGTGGGATCCGAAACTCAAAAGTTTCCAGAACCGTGGAACGCAAAGTGATGCTTGGCGCTGAATAATGAAAATATTACCTTTTCAAATAACTGTTGAAGAAATAAAAAAGAAGAAGGAAAGCCTAATGGGTTATTATAGAACCCATTTGAACAAAATTAAAAAAAACTTTGAAGTCCGGAGCTGGCAAAGATGACGTATATTCAACTAATTGGTTTGCATTCGAAACGATGGATAATATATGTATTAGGTACTTCAAAAGTATCTACACTTTGATACATGGTATGAATGTCAGATAAACAGACAGGAGAAAAAAACTGACAACAATGCAAAATAAAAAGTTTAATATAGTAATACCGGTCATTGTTATATTTGAAAACTAAATTTAAGCTAAATTTACTTATTAATATAATTATAAACTAAATTTAAACAAACAGAAAGACTTATAGTGTACGATTCCTGTGCAATTGTATCATCCACCATCTTCTTTTTCTTTGTTTCCGTTTTCTCTTTATTCGATAATGATTCAATAAAGTCAAATATTATAAATTTACACTCATGAAATATAGAGCTCTGTCGACGTCCATCTTGCCTGAATTGAAGTAAATTCAACGCCGTTTTTATCGCCAATAATGAGCATTCATGTTGACCGTTAAAGTGTAGCCACCCACTTTAATGCGTTAAAAAATATCGCAATAATTATCGAGATAATGGGCATTGACGTTAAACGCTAGTGTGGCCCCAGCATTAGGAAAGATTGGATTAATAAGTCAATGTCGAGGGCCGCCGAGACTTAGGGTCTAGACAGACGGACTGCATTACGAGTATAACTGCATTTCATCGCAACTACCAACCGTATGTAAGAACTGTACGCCAACTGCACGCCAACTACAAACGGACTGCGCAGATTGTTGGCAGCGTGCAGATGATGCAGTCCGTCTGTCTAGACCCTTACCGCCGGATAGTGGTGTATGGCCATTGATTTATCATAACTATAGATTTCGCACCAACCGCCCTGCCACGGCTTACCTAGTACTCTCCAAAACTCTCAAAACGCGTCGGTGCACCCGTCACTCAATCGATAGCTGTCGATGTGATAACATGACAAAGTGTGCATTGAAAAATTAGCCTAAAGCGCATCACAAACAATGAAGATGCTTGTAGCATTTTGATGTTCATTCGTGTGAGACGCGTTAGTCGCTATTTGTTTGATTTCAATCGCCATAAGCGAAAGCATAATCTAGCATCATACCGCTTTTTCGCAGTGTTTAGTACGGCGTGCTATATACTCAGTTGTTGTAACTAGTAGTTCGCCCCAAACTGAGATCTCGCGAGTCTACCGTAAAAACAAAAAAAAAGTTTATTCGTAATCTTTGACCATAAAATAGTGTCATGAAATAAATAACCAACTAACTTGACCTACAGTATCATTCCAATTACAGGTAACGGGAATTCATGTTAATTGGATACACTTTTTTGGGGTACAAATAGCAGTTATTCTGTATTTCACACTTTTGCCTATATTTGTGATACTTAAGTTATATGCATACCAAATTACAGCAAATGGAGTCACTGGTGTACCCTGTGAATTTTGTCAAAGTTTAGTTTTTATTATGGCTAATAGCTCAAAAACTTAATTAACAATAAAAACGGGGTCGAAATGAACCAATGAAGACCTTTCATTTGACGTCTCACTTGACCTAATAGTCTCATTTTCATTTTTTTTACCCCTCTTGAACCCCAATATCTCAATAACCCCCAACATTTTTAGCTCATTTAGTCACATCAAAATTGTGCCATCACTATGTATCAAATTTCACGCTTCGAAAGTTATCCTCGGACAAACAAACATACATACATACAACGCCGATTTGCCCAAGTTGATTTAGAGATCTCGCTTCGTTCGATCGCACACACTGAGGCCCCAGTGGAGTCGGGTTGTAGCTTATGATGATGATGGGTAATTTCCGAACAAACGAGAGTCACAGACATAACTAGTATTACACAAGTTGCAATGATGGATTTGAAACAACAGCAAGCCCACCGCTTCCTCGGCACAATCAATTTACATAATGATAAATTGTACGGCTTTGCGGAAGTATTTGAAATGATCGAGGTAATGCTAGATAATAAATTATACTACTCTTTAGATAGATCGATATTCCTTGAATACTGTATTAGACAAGCTTTCGCCCGCGGCTTCGCACGCGTGGTTTGTCAATAAAAAGAACACAGCCGCTATATCTACATATTATATTCTAGAGTTATATCGTTTCTAACAAATCGCAGCAAATCTCGTTCATAGAGATCAATTTATATCACAGTACGAAATAAAATCTAAGCGGTGCCTCAGACAGTGCGATTTAAGTTGCTAGTCTGGCTATCTATTATTGATCGAGCGAAACGCCATCTCTTCCAACTTCCAACTTCCAACTTGGGCAAATCGGCGTTGTATGTATGTATATTTGTTTGTCCGTGGATAACTTTCGAAGTGTTATTCCGATCATCGTGAAATGTGATGGCACAATTTTGGTGTAACTAAATGAGCTAAAAATGTTTGGGGGGTTGTTGATATATTGGGGTTCAAGAGGGGTAAAAAAAGAGACTATTAGGTCAAGTGGAACGTCAAATAAAAGGTCTTCATTAGTACATTTAGACTCCGTATTTATTTTTAGTAAACTCCTTATAGTTTTTGAGTTATAAGCCATAATATAAACTAAACTATGACAAAATTCACAAGGTACGCCAGTGCTGTAATTTGGTATGAATGTAGCTTAAGTGACACAAATATAGGCAAAAGTCTGAAACCCAGAATAACTGCAATTTGTACTCCAAAAAAGTGTATCCACATTACATGAACTCCCGTTACCTGTAATTTGAATGAAACTATAGGTCAAGTTATTTGGATACTTATTTTGTGGCACTATTTTGATAGTCAAAGATTACAAATAATTTTTTTTTGTTTTACTCAGAGACTCACGAGATCTCAGTTCGGGGCGAACCACTAGATAAAATATAATTATACCTATGAAGTATCGACACAATGAGAAGAAAGCCTATAGAACTAACTACGTATTAAGAATATTTTATTTGCAGTTGATTTTATGTAAATTGTTATAATAATGTTACAAAATTAGGGGTACCTTCAAAGACCTTCTCCTGATGAAGGTGTCTCTAAAACTACAGGATTTGTCTAAAATAAAATTCTCATACCTAACTGAGTAACTCATCACAATAAGACAAATGGAGCAAAAGCAAGGCGCAGAAATTCGCCTCGATTTGTGAAACGCAATAGGACATCCAATTACTCCGCCCTAATAAGATGTAGTCTTTGAAATCTCCAAGTATAAACAATGACGCATCTAGATAAGCCTTATTATTTTGTCTCAAATTGCGCTAGTTAGCAATAACAACCATATTTCAGTGACTTTTTCTACGAATCGACCAAACTTCTTGAACTGGTACGAGGGAAACTTATCTATAAAAATTTTCTCAACTCATGTATGGAAACTTATAAACGTTTCTAGGTATGTAAATAAGAACATTTTTAGCAAAAAGGCAACTCTTATTTCTAGTAATTTTTTACTTTTTAACCTATAACTACGATTAAAACTATCTCGAAAACACTACTTTTCAAATAAAAAAGTTAAAGCCATATGTATCGAAAGTCTTCTAAACATTCGGATACTATTTAGCTGCTAGCTTATACGAAATTACTTCAATAAAATAAATTATAGATTAGATTAGATAATTCTTAATTGCACGCCAAGAAAACAATACAGCTAAAACGAACACCGTAAAACTATGTGATACAATTGGCGGTCTTATCGCTGAATAGCGATCTCTACCAGACAACCTTTGGATGGAATGGACTGTGTGAACATTACCTGGGGTGTAATAGTGTACCTAACATACTACATATACATACTTATAATATAAAAAACAAAAATAACATAAATGATAAACCTAGATAATAACTACTTATATAAGAAACATATTAATTAATAATAAATAATTACATAGATATTGTTACGCCGAGGCTGTTAAACAATGAGTAATAATCGAACCTTCGCGAACGCTTTTGTCTTGCTGTGTTATTGTTGCTATTGTTTGTGGTTTCGCAGAATGGTGAGTGGCCATTGTGTCGAGGGACCGACCCTTTCCTGGAAGGATCGACATCGTTCTCGAACAATCGAAATGTGTGCGATATAAATAGGCCGGAGAGATGGCCGGACAGTCAGTCTTAGTGAGTTAGTCTCAGCGAGGCCCTGGAGGACTGACGTGGGAAGGGTCTCGCGTGAACAGTAGTTGCTCCCGAGTCAGTCTGGATTAAGCTATACGTGCGATAATTTCGGTGACTTTAAGTGGTGTACAAGTTGTGTGAATTAGTGTGTTGTGATACGTGTGACCAAGTTCGTGTATTCATCGTCATCGTGTTGAATAAAAGTGCTATTTTGGTTAAACCGATTCCCATTATTTTATCCCGAACCCTCAGCTCGTAACAATTTGGTGTCAGAAGTGGGATAAAATAATGCCGGTCTACCAAAGGATAACGTGGACGGTGTCAGGACGAGAGGTCAACGACAACAGGAAATGGATGAAAGGCGGTTTGGAGATTCTCCGGTTCAAGAAGCTCGGGAGAGTCGTCAGCCGATGGAGATGGAATCAGCCGCCGCCGAATCATTTGGAGCACCATCATCATCATCCGTGGGCAAGCTCCTGTGACAGGCGATCTTGCTGCTATTATGGCAATGCTTTGTCGTCAAGAAGAACAGCGTCGTCAGGATAAAGAAGAGCAGCGTCGTCAACAGGAAGAGCAGGCTCAGTTGCAGGAGGAACAACACCGTCAGCTTAAAGAAGAAAAGCGTTGTCACCAGGAAGAGCAGGCTCGGTTGCAGGAGGAACAACGCCGTCAGCATTAAGAAGAGCAGTGTCGTCAGCAAGAAGAGCAGGCTCGGTTGCAGGAGGAACAACGCCGTCAGCATTAAGAAGAGAAGCGTCGTCAGTAGGAAGAGCAGGCTCGGTTGCAGAAGGAACAGCGACATGAACAGGTGGAGCAGACTCGGTTGCAAGAGGAACAGCGACGTCAGGATAAAGAAGAGCAGCGTCTTCAACAGGAAGATCAGCGACGTTGGCCATAAGAGCGTGCTCGACTGATGAGGGAATCGTTCGGTTCATCTGGAAAGGAATACCAGGAAGTGAAAGAACAGATAGAAATCATGAGAGCCGTGTTTTGGAGGCTGGAATTGGGATCGCTGATGAGAAAGGGACTGGGTGTCCTGAAGTACTGGAGACGGCAATGTGGCTCCTCTAGTTGCTACATCTTCAGCGCGAGGTGCGCCTAAAATTGTTCGTGTTGATCGGTTGCCGCGATATGGGGCTAAGAATGCTCGGGACGAGCATGTTTTAGGAGGGGGCAGTGTTACGCCGAGGCTGTTAAACAATGAGTAATAATCGAACCTTCGCGAACGCTTTTGTCTTGCTGTGTTATTGTTGCTATTGTTTGTGGTTTCGCAGAATGGTGAGTGGCCATTGTGTCGAGGGACCGACCCTTTCCTGGAAGGATCGACATCGTTCTCGAACAATCGAAATGTGTGCGATATAAATAGGCCGGAGAGATGGCCGGACAGTCAGTCTTAGTGAGTTAGTCTTAGCAAGGCCCTGGAGGACTGACGTGGGAAGGGTCTCGCGTGAACAGTAGTTGCTCCCGAGTCAGTCTGGATTAAGCTATACGTGCGATCATTTCGGTGACTTTAAGTGGTGTACAAGTTGTGTGAATTAGTGTGTTGTGATACGTGTGACCAAGTTCGTGTATTCATCGTCATCGTGTTGAATAAAAGTGCTATTTTGGTTAAACCGATTCCCATTATTTTATCCCGAACCCTCAGCTCGTAACAATATTTAGCGACAAATACTCAAATAGTGTTCTCTGACCATACGTTTAAAAATGGCAAGTGACTTGGCACATTTGATAGCTACATAGCTGAAAATAAATTATATCGTCCGTTTAGTTGATGCCGGACCCACAGATAAGCAAAGACAAACTCACAACACCACTCTTTTTATTGGGGTTAAAAATATTATCCCTGAAACGGGTTTCCCTGTCATTCTTTGATAATGGCATCTACAGCACCTATGATCTTAAGTACTTATTAATCAGTATTCAGATGCCTATTATGTAATGCTTGTCTGTTTCTAGCACCTCCAAAATTATGGTGCAATGAGCTGCTTTTAGATAAAGCCTGTGAAATTATTTAAGTATTGACGTAATCAAGTTTTCTATTGTGCCCCTACGGTTTCAATAAATGAGTGTGAGTATTAACTATATCAATGAGGGAGCTGAAATCTCGATAACAAAAGCTTCGCCTTTAACAAGTCTACATCTAGGCCGAGATCATAAAGAAAACTAGATTATGGGCCATACTATAAAGAACGTAGATCACGTTTTTTATAGTATGTTTGTTTTAAAGTTGGCCAGTAATTTTCCACTCATGCGTTACGGCAATCGTTATCATACATTTCCAACTTGCATGCCCTGTATTTTCGCTTAACAATTCGGGCCATTGCCGATATTTCGTTTATCTTTTGGTTTTATCTACTGGTATATTAATTTGTCCGATTGCCGAAGGTCATGTTTATCGCACCTATCATTGTAAAAATTCTTAATTACCGTATGAGGTAGGGTATTATGTGTCAAGGGTAGTTTTTATCTTACGTAGAACCCCAATGAAGCGTGAAAATAAATATAGCGTTTAATTCTAATATTACCAACAGCGTGCGACGATTCCAAAGAGGTAAGCGCAAACATAATCTTAATCCAGAGTTTAAAACTAGCAATATTGTAAAAACAAAATAATAACTTTTTTGAAGTAAAAACTTCTTTAGGCGCGTTGGACATTTTTTGAGATGGGAAAAAACCATTGAACTTGCGACACTGTTACCGTTCCTGACGATTCAAAAAATACACACGTAATTGTTAAAGTTTTCACTTCTGTCGGCACTCCCGGAGTGCCACTTTTTTTACTTTATTCATGTCTATCTGTATGGTATCCTACATGTGTACGTGTGCGTGTCATACCAAGGTCTCGCCCTGATTTCTTCGCGCGATATCGTATCATGGGGGTGATGTCATTGGACACAGCCTGGCTTAAATGTTGTGCCCTCTTTACAAAACTAATGTACTAGGAAAAGCCTAGGAATTAATGACTTAGGTGATAAAATGTAGCTAGTTCACTTTTCTTAATTGTGGATAATTCGACGTAGTGCCGATTCTGCATGCGGGGAAGCATTAGAATTGTTTACCATCATTTCATTACCCCAGTGCCACACACCCATGTGAAAATCCACCGTGGAATATGAGATTTTTATTATTTATTTAAGATGATCAACAAAAGAAACACTTGCGGCCGATGCAAACAGAATATTTATATTACAAAAACGAGCTGTAAGATATGTAGGTTTAAAACACATGGACTCCTGCAGACAGCATTTTAAAGAACTTGGTATTATGACGATGATTGGTGAATTCATCTTTCAAAGTTTAGTGTATGTTAGGGAAAACTTATGTAATATTATGATTAAGAAAGATATATACAATGTTAACACTAGGAACAAGGATTGCCTGGTTGTCCCTATGACACGGCTTACAAAGGTATCAAAAAGCTATTACTGTACTCGAATCAAGTTCTACATACAATATGTTACCGATAGATTCTATTAAGAAAATGACAGAATCTAGCTTTAAATCTTACATAAGAAACTTATTAATTGACAAAAGTTATAACATTGATGAAACTTTTGCGGATAAGGAAATGTTTAAATGTATTTAAAATTATTGACTAGGTATAACGAATTGATTGTGACATAATTTAGTTAGGTTGAATATAATATTCGTGACATAAAATTGGACATTCGATTTATTACTACATATATTAATTTTAATTATTTTAATTTATACAATCTGACAATGTTTTTGCTGCAACCAATTAATTTTATAAATACATAATATTGTTATGTAATTATAAATAATAAATAAATAATAATTTGTTTATAGGCAACTTTTTTTTGAAACTAACTTGTAGATAATAAAGGATGCAGACTGTCAAGATGTCGCCAAGACGCCTGTCTGCTGTCTACATCACACTGTCTAGACTAGACTAGGCTACGTAGCGATATTGTGTTAGATAAATCTAGAATTGATTGAAACCTTATCCTTAGAGCTGGCTTTTCATTACAGGATATATATATATATATATATTGCATCTTAAGATATAAATTTATATCCTCACCGCACTTTTGAATGGAACTGTTTACACAAAAAAAAATAACGACCTACTGCCAACCAGGCACAGTGGATGGCAGGACGTTAGGTTTTTTTAAATATATGAGTTCAGTCCCTTTGAACATTTAGTGAAAATGGACGTGATATAACATCAGTCTCTTCTTAACAATCTCGAGATATAAGAGAAATATTTTTGTAACATTTTGTAAAAAATGAGCAATGAAACTCATGTAGATGAATCTCTAAAATATTTAAAAACATACAACGATTGTTAGCAACGTCGACTCAAGGACAGAGTATTAAGTTTTTAACAAGATATTACAATAGAATATTTAAGTTCAAATAGGCATGAAATAGTTAAGATAGAAACTAAGTCTAGAACAATAAACGAGAATGTTATTTTTAGCTAGAAATGGTACAAAGACATTGTAAAGCTTAGGTTGTTTAAATTTTGACCCGCGGCTGATCACAGAGCTTTACAGGTAGGATAAAGATAAATAGAACTTCTCCGAAGCGCATAACGGACGCCCCGGTGAGCGAAACAATAGAAACTGGCACCGGCAAGCGAGACAACAGATAAACCAAGCTCTCTGATTGGCCCGAATTTGTATACGAATGTTTTTTAATAAATCCCCAGGACAGTCTTCTGAATCCGAGGAGAGTAAGTTATGGAATGGTTCTACGTCCTAGCCCTAGTCATGAAGTAGATGTGCTCACGTGGCGCGATACGTGCGCGCCGGCGCCTGCGCAAGCGCCGTTGTCGCTTCGTTGACCACCGACTGGCTCCTGTCATCTGACACTGTTGAGTCATTATTGAGTCAGGATTAATAGATAATTTAGATTATGGGTTTTAACTAATTGTTGGTTTATTATAACAGCTTTCAATTTATCGGAGTCTTTAAGTCCAGAGTGAACAGGTTCTCTCTAGACAAGCGTATTCCATCTTCAACCATATCATCTCTTACCGCCAGGTGAAGTAGTGGTCAAGTTTGACAATTTCACGTAAAAAAAACTAAAAAGATCCTAAGACGAAGCGTCACCAAATTGGCTACAGTCACACCTACGATTCTATAGAATCGGAATTGAAATAGATCATTCCAATTTTAATAAGTACTTTAAATATATTATTAAATTATTGTTTTTTATTTATTTGATTATCTGAAAATATATTATACAGCCTCTGACTTTTTGTTAATTTTAAAGTCTGAAAGTACAACTTTAACAAGTTCTTGAATTACAGTTTCATTCAAAATACAGTTGAAAAAATTCTTTATATTTACACTCCTTTTCAATTCAGTTTCATTCAAAGCGAAGCGAATAATTTTCAGTGACAAGAGATTCAACTCTTCTTTTTAAAAGTATTCTTGGAAACAAAGCTCCTCCATTCTATCAGACGACATCAGCTTATTTATTTGAGACATTCAGGACATTGACGGCCTCTGTGGCGCAGTGGGCGAATAGCTGGCTGAGATGCAGGAGGTTGCGGGTTCGATTCCCGCTGCGGGACAAATGTTTGCATTGTCTACAGATATTTGTTTCGGGTTTGTTCTATATATTTTAAGTATTTACAAGAAAATGTACTTATATAAGTATTCTATCCGTTATCTGGTTCCCATAGTACATGCTTTGCTTAGTTTGGGGCTAGATGGCGCTGTGCGAAATGTCCCGCATTATTAATATTTATTTATGTTCGCGATTACGCTAAACTTTGTTCTTCATTACGATGTCGTTCTACCAATCCACGCAAGTCACGTGACTATTTTAAACTTTTCCTATTAGATGTAATAAAAATGTGCCTACCACCCGCTCCTCGAATTTGGTAATAAATATACGCCATTACACGCACGCATGCAAGACAATATTCTGTTTTTAATTGAAATATCCCGAAATCCATAAGGAAAGTATCCTGTAATAAGCCAATCGTCATAAATAAGTACCTGGCATCGCAAAGTAGGTACAATTTAATTGCGACGAGCTTTTTTCCCGCGACTTCGTTCGCATGGACTTTAAATATTGACAAGGCCAATTATCGAAAATTGCATACGTCCGAAAACGTCGTCTGTCCGTACGGGTAAGCATCGTCATAGTTAAACCAAAAAGTTTTGAAGTTCCGCACTCTGGTTAAACCTAATCATGGTTAAACCAAAGTTTTTGTTTTCCGAACTGGTTAAAACTGAGCATTTCGCATACCCAGTCTGAAGCGAGCATAGATAAGGTTTTTACCTAAAAACCTTTTTACATCGACGCGACGATATGTCAACTATTATTTACCGGTATTATTATGGTGCAATCCAAGAGTTTGATTAATTTTCAATATTTTAATGGCAAACAATCTTAAATTTCCCAAAAAAAACTGTCCTATGTCCTTCCTTATAATACACAGTATATCCTTGTTAAGTTTCATCAAGATCGCTTCAGCCGTTTAGTCTTGAAAACGTAACGAACAGACAGAAATGCAGAGTTACTTTCGAATTTATAAATTAGTAAAATATGGAGTATGGATATTAATTCGATCAGTCTGCCGAGACTGATTTTAATAATAGAACGTTGAACGCCCATACGCATAATGCGTTTATTATTGCAATAAATGTGCATTCTATTTGTAAAGAGGAAACAACAGATAAGTTACGGAAACAGTCAGTGCGTACATGCGCAGTTAAATGAATGAGTTACAAATTGGCATGGTTTATTGTACTTAGACAATTTCTTCATAATTTTACTAATTTTTCATTATTCATGCTCTGAAAGTTGGTCATTGTATATAGGTAAGTACGAAGGTGAACTTACAGGCATTCTTTGTTTATCTGTTCGTTTTCGTATCACTTACATATTAATTAATAATTGTTACTAAATAAATATGGACCTGAAAATATTGAGTATGAAATAAATGTACATACATATTTTATTTTTATATATAACAAAAGTAGTACTTTTGAGACAATCATATTTACTGTGAGACTGGTTGGTAAACCTTAACAATGTATTGTCGAATCGAAATCATGTAAATTAATCATACACGAAGGAAACCAATAACAGTTTGATAGTTTCAAGAGAATTCTGTGGGCCGATCCCGGCGGCACTGCAATGCCGGGCCGACCCGTGACGGGAGTGGAGCGAGCTCCGAACATCCCGTCGCTTTACAAAAATCAGTTTAATATACTGGTCCCTCAGTGAGGGAACTTTCAGATATTAAGCTGAAAAGAACAGATACTACACTTTGATCTTAGCCAAAAGGCCGAGAAGCGATACTGTATACAACGAATGGGGCGGATGTCGTTTGGAGCCGTGCGTTTTCGTCAGCGCGATTCAGGATTGTGTAAGATTTACTAGCGACATCTAGTTGTAAATTTGGAACTAAATATAGTACTGCTTATTCATCTGTGGTACGTTCCGTCCCCTTCGAGGGCTTTAAAGTACGTGCTTCGATGAATGACGAGTACAAATTGCTAGACACTTTTCATTTATTTTCTTTTTTGGCAGCTTGTGGATTACTGAGAAATAATTTCACTTTATCCTTGCAATAGTTCCTCAACTAACACAGACCAAGTTAATGTAACTAAATGTGTAGGTGTTTACACTTCCTAGCTTTAATAAATTTCCTGGTAATCTTGTATGTACATACACCTACGTTACTTTTATTTAAATAACACTGTATATTTCTAGTAGAAAGCATTTTCTTTCAAGGTGCAAAAAGTTTATGACACACTTTTGTAAGATACAAACTATGATTTTAGCAAATTTAATAACAAGGTACCTAGGTACTTCTTTACTTTTTTTACTTACCTTATTAAGCGGTATTTAATTAAGGCATGCAATCGAAAAACAGCGAATATAGCAAATTTATTTTTAAAAGGACAAACACACATCGTCGGCCTAATTATTCGGCGGGAACATTTTCCAGGAGTAACATATAACCGATTTTCTAACCCCGTTTGAGAGATTTTTATTGAGTCACTCTTAGGTGTAAAAATACCCTCATTTTATACCTAACGTAAGAGTAACTCATTAAAAATCTCTCAAGCTTTGTGAAAAGTCAGTTTAATTTTGCTCCTGTAAAATTTGCCCATATGGACTCACGAATTCTGATAATCAGACCGACGACGACATGTTGATATCATAGAGGCAGATAAAGCGCACGACAATATGCCAACGTGTCTCAGTGCGTGCGCGCAGTATTTGGCAATGCGCCAACTTGTATGCAACAAGATAGATGGAATATATGGGACAGGCATAGAATCTATTGTTGTAGATAAATACGGCGAAACCGGAATTAATCAAAATAAAATAATTATGATGGCGAGACGAACTGGATGCATTAGAGCCACAATGGCTGACTCTGGCAATGGAGCGTGGGATTTAGAAGGCAAAGGGACCTGCAGTGGGACACAATAGGTTTGTAAAAAAATTAAATTGAGAGAGAGAAGTAATCTGTCATAATCGTTGCAAGTGGACATCCGTACGCCTATGCCTATGTAGTTATCAAATAAATTGACTTGTTAAACTGGCCTTTAATAACAATCTTCATAGTAAATAAATAAAATACTATATGTATAAGTATTTTATTTATTATGGTATATATTATGTATAACTATTAGTATTAGTATTTTACTCCAATGCCCTTTTCTGTGCACGTACCCACCACTATAATCAACTATCTCTATCTTCAAAAGTTTGCTGGAAGAAAACTCTTATTAGGGTTAAGCTCGCCTTTGTACATGCCATTTTGTAAGCTGTTTCTGTATGTACATTTATTTGTGTACAATAAAGAATATGAATAAGCTTAGAAGGTTATAAAGGAACCAGCTGGATTTTATTTTTAAGACTAAGGCGAGATGAGAAAGTCACTACGTCTTCGTCTTCACAATAAACCAGCGATTCCAATAATTACTCTCATGTTGAATATCACTTCAACATCCAAAACAATATACAAGATATTAAATAGCGGTCCCAACATGGCACCTGGCAGAATGCCATCCGGCGCCTGGTTGGGCTTGTCACCAAAATAATACGAAGCACATCAAACCATTGTTTGCATTACAACTGCCAAAAGGATTGTACTAAGATGTACTTTGCTTAATGTCTTTGCACTTAGGTTGAATAGACAAACATGACACTCATGCTAAGATTCTATTAAAAGAATTGTGAATCTGATAATAGTTGAAAATAGTTTTGTGAATGACTAATCAACTGTCAGATATTTCGAATCACGATATTACACGCGTGATTTGTCCATAGAAAAATAGCTTATATTTAAATCCAGGTATATCTATAAACCTACCAAACTAGCCGAGCAATACAGGTTACACACGGATTTTTATAAAAATAAAATATAGCCTAGAACTCACGGATAGGGTTCCCAGATAAAACAATCGAAATTCCGGAGTAAATTCCTGATTTTTGATGAATATTCCGGACTTTCTTGTATATATACCATTATTGTTAATTTATTAAAAATATTTGGTTTACGTTATGTTTCATTTTACTCGTTCCCTACTTAAATTGTAGAAATTCCGGACGGTTTAGGATTCCCCCCCGCATTCCGGACAAAGACCTATATTACCGGACATGTCCGGAAAATTCCGGACGTATGGCAACCCTACTCAGGGATAGTGTCATAATGTAGTGGAAGCAAATAACTAATAAAGTATTTATACTTAAATCATGATTGTAGCTATCATCATCATTATTTCAGCCCGGAATCTCTGCTGGATAGACCTCCCTTATTTTCTGCCAGCCCATCACGATTTTTACGACGCCGGTCGTCGTCTATCCATCTCGCCTTCAGACGACCTAATTTCTCTGGTCTGACTTCGGTCACTACCCAGTCAAGGCTTTGCTCCAACGGCCGTCACTTGTAGCTATCACTATTTATTTTTTAAAGATTTACCCATCCTTAAAATATCTGACTATATTTAGACTATTACATTAACTGAATGCTACGGAGCCTATCGTAAACAGTTGCCTTATAGAGACGACGATAAAAACTATTTTAAGCGATAAGAATGTGCTCCACACAGAGATGTTTATTGAAGGACTAAAACACACATGAGTTCTTGTAATGTAGGGTTTTACAACTTGTTCTATCTAATTAAAGGTTGAAAATAAAAGGAGTTATATTTTAAAATGAGTAACAGTCAGGTAATATTCAAACTATACCCTACTGTTGTGGTTTCGCTATGGCTTATTTGCAGAAGTAATAATTAAAAAAAAAAATACAAAAAAATCTTTCTTAAGCTGAGAAGTGAAGAGTTAGACATAAGGAATTTGATATGTTCAAAAAGCCATTATAGCAAACGATATGGTCATTAAAAGTCTTGCTAAGACGATTTAAAAAATGTGATGTGTCTTCATTCATTAATTGTCTGATATAATAAAAGTAATAAATAAAAATAATAATTTCGATGCAACAAGTAGCGTTGCTGGGATCGGCTTTATAAAAGGTACGTGTTGTGAACGATGACTGCATACGAGCTATAAATGGCGACTTGTTCACAGTCTGGTTACAAATGGAATAAATATGCGAGACATATAGATATACCTGTGTTAGCTTGAGATACTGTCAGATGCGAACTTATTATTAAAATTAATAATGCTAGCGTCATTTCTTACATTGGTGAAAACAGGATCAAATCTATGAATCTGTTGACCGCGCTGACTGACACCAGTGTCATCAGTATGAGGAAATACAATTTTCTATTTTGCGGCTCCAAGGAATTTTCAATCAAAGTGTTAAAAAGGTTTTGAAGAGGATCTTTTCAAGGGATTTTGTATCAAAAACACGTCAAAAGTCTTTTGGAGTTACATAGACTCCATTACCAGACACCAACTGATAACTAACTCATATTTATGTCATTGATTTTAATAAACGAACAAATATAATTTCATTCAAAACTTATAAGCTCTCTTAATCCACTCTTATTGTGTTATTATTTCTATGCAACAATCTATATATCTACGAGTATCTACACGTCATACACGCTGGTAAAGTCGCGGGTTACAGTTTACAATAATAAAACATCAAAAAACCTAATCCATAACAGTAACTCACTGAAGTATAATTAAGTTACGTCTTCACGATGGATCGCAGAAAAATGAAATTTTAATGGAAAATTTAATTTTCCCCGTATTGTTTACAAGCAAAATAGCCGCAATAAACCTACTTTCAGGCTATTGACCGACCTTCGATTGGTACGAATAGCGATACAATCATCGCAAATGTATTTTCCATGTATGTCTGTACAGTAAATACTGTACCGAGTATAAATAGTTTAGAAAGTAACGTATAATGTGGTATGCGTCGACCGATGGGAACTTAGACCGGTTTAAGTCTCTGGTTGTGAAGTGGATGAAATTCTTAGCGTAATCGAGGAAGACATAGGGTATTTAATGCATTAATCTAAGTACTAAGAACGCGCAAAGCGAGCATCAAGAATCAAGACGCTCTGAATTGCGTGAATGCTGATAAACAGTGTAGAGTAAAGGGTACATCGCTTGAAGAACTGACGGCCGTTGGGGCTTGAGTGGAGACCTCGCATTGGAAAGCGCAGCAAAGGACGGCCACCCGTTAGATAAAAGATAATCTAATAATTATGTAAATCAATATAAAATGTAATGTTGTTGTTTGCGCCAGTAGCCAAGAGTTTAAAAGCCACCTAAAGGGTTAGATACACCATTTTATAATAGTGACTGACTGATCACTCGTATTGAGGACAACCTCACAAACAAATTGTCCAGAGAAAGTTTAGGTATCTAATAATTGTGGATGGATCTTTCCATGATCACTTCACAATTGTATACAAGTTATTAGCAAGAAACACTGAAGGTTTGCTGGAAGAAAACTCTTCTTAGGGTTAAGCTCGCCTTTGTACATGACCTCTTTTTCTGTATTTACAAATGTATTTTCTTGTGTGCAATAAAGAATAAAGAATGAAACCATACAATTTAGATGCAAAGAGGGTAAAACAGTCAGTAGATGGATGCAGCCAAGGATTTTATTTTACTCGTGGATAAATGAGTTGAAGCACGAAGATTTAGAAGACACCTACCTATTCACTCTTTCCTTAAAGAAACTCCGATTGTAGTCTTCAGAAAACCAGACAACGGTAAAGATTTCCATAACTTGGTACTGAGCCGTGCGTCTGCTTGTCCTTTGATGGAAAGGGGATGGCGGTATTAGACCATGTAGTTCCTTTGTAGGGGCTTGCGTCTTGGCATAATAGGAGACCTATGTCCGGCAATAGACATCTATCGGCTGATAGTAAAGATGCTTCTGATGTCATCATGCAAATCTATAGGAGCTAATTAAATTGTTTACCCTTGTCCTTCAAAGGCGTAGCTTGTATTTTCCTTTGACGTCAAAACGCATTTTATGTGCATTTATTATGTCTCCGTGACTTAAAACCAGTCATGTAGGTTAGTAAACAATAAAAATCATGTATCATTATAAACGTCTTCATATCTATATTTACTTCTACAACCAAATTGTCTTGAGCAGTGACATTGAACGCTTTAAAAGATCACGCATTGTTTTTGTTTTTTTTTAATAAGGTGAATATTTTAAGTACTTTTAATATTATTTTTTCAAAATAGTCTGTAATAGGCTAACACTCGTTTAAAACGTTAACCACTACAAGGAACTTGGACAACTAATAGAAGTTTAAGACTTGCCCATTTGAATACAAAGAATGTCTAGTCTATCGTGGGAATGCAAATCGTTAGCTAATTTATGTTTCATATTTTAGTAGATTTCATCGAATCTTCATAATTACGTACAAGTAGGTACTTACCTAATTAAAGACAAAATAACCTTATCTCTTACCTACTTCTTTGTGTATATCTGACACCATAATACCATCCTCTGAATTGTGTACCTTACTTCTAAAATCTATAAATATTCTGTTAGTTACAAATAAATAATTTTTTACTTTTTTATATTAAATGACACCATTCTCACGAAATAAACCAGCAAGAACATATTATATATATATATATAATGTACTGTACATGTTTATAAGATCTCACCTTGAAGAGTCATAATCTAGAAGATTCTATTGCGATACAAGGGCATTAAAGATATGTATGTATATCCCACATCCTACTCGTCATAGCAGTCCATTACACTGAATTGGACAAACACATTGACAATGAAATCTAGATGATGTTTTTCACTGCCTGACTTCAAACTTCGGTTCCATTTTCGGGAAAATAAGCTTATAAAACACCGATGCAACAACTAAAATTGGATGTATTAATCTCTTGCACATTATCCAGTATACAGTATATTTTTACTGAAATGTATTGTAGATACGTATACTTATAAAATGTTACTTGCATGGCTATAGAAGAACGGTATCTTTTAGTATAAGCTAATGTAAAGTGTAATTTGCTTAAAAGGAGATACCTAACCCTGAATGTATTTATATATAACGAAATAAACAATTGTTACATACCGCCCTTTAGACTAGTAAACATTATAATAAACTAAGTAGGTACCTTCCCTAATTAGCTACTAAGGTAAATAGGTTAATTCCCGAAACTGATTAGTCTTAAGGAGCTTATTTTCGTTTATGTTTAACTATCCCACACCCCTTTTAGAATAAATACTTTGCATTAGTTAAGTTTCAGGTAGTTTCACCCTCTGTCGACCGAGACACGTCCTCCACGAAATCACCTCCGCTGACGCGGAGGAGATTTCTGAGTCATCTACATTAGACAGAGCAAACACTTCACAGATACACCGACCTCGCCGGCGAGGTCGAGTCCCTTCAGTCGCCGCCTATACGAAATACAAACATGTACCCGGGTGTTTCTCTCCTATCTTATCTAAGTGGTGCCCTTGCGCTAGTTACCTCATCAAAAAAAGGGCTGAGCGCCATCTGCGCTCGCCAAAAGTTCGATTAAGCTGCAATGGCATCAGAGGCCAACAGCGAAAATAGACCAGCGGAAAAAAAAGAGGTTCAGATAGTTACATTTCTACATTGAAACTCGGCACATCTCTGAATCTCGTAGTTCTAAGTTTTTTTCATTAAAATTATTTTTTAAAGTGATTGTGCAAATGACTACGTAACACAATATTAATTAGACACTGGTTGGACAAGTTCGAACCGTTTATTTGAACGTATTTATAGGATACGTCGTCGGACGTAGAGTAGACTGCGCTAAGGAAATCTTACCTTCCAAAAAAACAGAGCTAATTAATTACATATTTTAAAATGTTGTTTATATTTACTTCATGGAGTTATTAAGCGCCATTGTCAATATTTAGTCTATCTATTACCAAAGATCAGTGACTAGGTTAACGTGTTCATTTTAATATGTTGATATTTTGTCACATTAAATCAAAACATAACCAATGTTTTGATTTAATGTGACAATTACATGAAGCAGACATAAAAAAGGGCAAAACTAGTATTTACCGGTACAAAGTCGAGCATTAATTATAAACTCAGTAGTAATCTTATAAATAAAATACTAGTTGTAAACATTATTATGATCATTCTCGAGAATCTATTTTTATCTTCACTCAATATTCATTTATACATCTTGTTACGTCTCAACGTAATATCATATAACAATCTTAAGTGGGTTGCATCATTTGATTGCGATTATTTGAAGTGCAAAGGGCTAACTAACACACATCACTAAGTCTTAGCAAATACTTCGATTAACTCCTTATCATAGGAACAAAGTACAATTTGTTAAATTGTTCGTATTAAAAAGATTCATTTATGTCAATACTAGCTGACCCGCCGAACTTCCTACCGTCTTGACATGCATATTACGCGGCCTGCCAATGTATACGTCGCCGGTAAAATTGTCAATCGGCCATAATTAGCTACATCTATGTAAGCGAAAATGAATTTTCGTCATATTTTTTTTTTGCGTGAATATTTTAATAGTTATTCTGTTATTCGGGGCGGAGACAAATCCAACAAATCAAAGATAATCAAAATCGGTCCGGCCATTCTTGAGTTAAAAATGAAAATGGTGTGATTAACCCAACTATGTTTTATAAAAATGAAATTATTAATTATATATAATTAATTATATAAAAATTATATAAAAATGAATTATATAAAAATGAATTATATAAAAATGATAAGAATGACACTTGATTTTTTTTTTTTATTATTTTTATTATTTGATCCAACCGACATCTACGTAGTCCTGACACCACACTAGGATTCCTTATAACGGTGCGTGGATATCAGAAGTATAGTACCGCAACATCCAGACCCAGAAAAAATATTTGCAGATCATGCAAATATTTGACCCGCAGTGGGATTCGAATCTCTAACCTCTTGAGTATCAAGTCTCAATAAGTTACTTGACCCACGCGCCACAGAATTTTCAGTATCAACCGAGCCAAGTCACGAGAAGTCGTTACAACGATAATTACCTAAGTTAATGAACTTATGACTTTTATAATGGAGAAATTCATTAGCACCTTATCTCACGCACGTGTTATCGAACAACACAAATAATATAAAACTAAATTTTAATATGATATAGAGCAGTTAGATAACATTAAACAAGGACTTTTCGAAGTTTGACAAATACGATGATATTATTGACTTTATTAAAATAGGACGACCTGAAGGTTATCCGAACCCGGATAAATAAAAGAGATAGCACTGAACATAAAACTGTTCAAACAAATCGATCAGAATTTCTGAATAGTACAGGTAAAATTTTCAGGCCTCTTTGATACAAAAATAGAGAACGATGTTGAATATAAAACAGGAAGAAACGAGAAATAGGCAACTGCTATTATAAATGTTCACGTACACTTTTAATACATATTATAAAATTTTCTAGAAGTCATAAATAAAATTATTTGGATGCAACAAAATGGTACATGTAGTAATTCAAGAAAAGCTTGAAGTGACTTGACTCAAGGACAGTATAAATCACTTAGCACTTGATATCCCAAAAATATGTCCAATCAGCTCTAATGCCAACTGCGTTACTAGACACTGATACCAGTACACCATCGTAAATTCACTTCATTAAACAAACGAACAAAATTTCGCAATGCCGTTCCCTAAATACTTCGTCTGATGCACTGCCAAGTTGTACAGTCAACAAAAAATATACCAAATGACATCTACCATCTTGATATAAGGTTCAAACCTGCCGATACAGGTGTACGGTATACCTGTGAAGCTGTAACGCTTCGTTGAGTACATAGGTCATAGCGTTTTGTTTACACACACTGTCATCTCTTAAGTGAACAATAAACATTGTTTCAATGAACTTTGGCTTCAGAAGTAATGTATATTTTGCCAGAATAATATCAAGATGTAAAGCAAAACACCTGTGTTGTTACTTGATGTAATAAGTTAATTATAAGGTAGAAATACGTAACATGAAATTAATCTATTCAAGTATGAAGATGTTTGTATTGATGAATCATTATGTAAACTTGCCAAGGATATATATGAGTCACTAATAGTCAAGGTTTTCACAGACGATTTATCTGTCATAGACAATTTATATAAGGTGTACGTGCGAATCAATGAACATAAGAAAATATACATAACAATTTGGATAAAAAGTATTTACATCCTTCATAAGATTCCAACAAGAAAAGTCCAACATAAATTATAAGGACGGCGTATATACGTTGTGCTCCATACCCATTGCTTTCTCATGCGACACAAGAAATGAAACTGGGGCCTTTTTCACAGAAGTTATTTTGTCTCCATAATATTCTGGGGCATCCTTATCAAAAAGTATGTAGGTATGTAATCCGTAAAAAGATTCTTCCCATGAAAGTAAACAATATTTTACTTTTGGAAAGACATTGAAAAATTACAACTTTTTTGGATAAGCACTTTTTAAATATATTTTATACTGGTCAAGCGCTTGACCACTAACTCACCTGAAGGTAAGTGATGGTGTGATCCAAGATGGAGCACGCTTGCCTAAATATAACCTGCTCGCTTTGGACTTTGAAGACTCCGAGATTATACTGGTCCGTAAAACATACGCCGGAAGTGAGTTCCACTTCTTACTCGTGCTAACAATGCCGACCAGGTATGGGTGGTACTTTTCGGTACGTCTGCTTGTCTGGTGGTGGCAGGGGGAAGGTGGGATAAGGTCATGAAGATCTTGCGCACATTCACCAAAATAAATGTTGTAAAAAACTGAATGTCTGGCTACTCGGCGTCTGTGCTCTAGGCTTTGTAAATTGGCTCTTACAGGGAGTCATCGTCAATTAGCTCAACAGCACGTCGTTCAATCGAATCAAGGCACTATACTCGTAGGTACTTTTGAGATCTGGGTCCACCTATTGGTATTCCTATCATGAAACTTTACTGAGATAAGATCACAAACATGCAATTCCACAATTTTACTAAATAGTGGCGGAAGTGCCCAATGACAAATATTTGATTACATAGATGCTAGAGATTCTGACTACCTATTAGACGTGCCAATTCTTCCTGTGTTTGTAAAATCAGGAGTTTCGTTTCCGTATTTAAGTATAATAACAAAGATTGTAGACTTCGAATTGGAACTATATTTATCGACATTGGAACTAGCTTATATTCTCGGCTTTGTTCGCGCGCGTATTGTACGCCGAATAAAATGTGATATCTACATATTTAACCTAGATCCGATTATATATAGTGAAAGAGAAACAAACATCCATGAAAACTGTGTAATATTAATGTTAAAGATACATTTTTACATCCATGTAAGATAGGCTTTTCGATATAGATATATGGAGTGGCTTTGTCGCAGGCGTTAAAGCGGATGCGTTTATAAATCTAGCTGGATCTGGAAACTAACCACCAGTGGCTTTATAAATTATCTTCAATATAATGACCTAAGTTATTGTTTTTAGACATATATTCTCACAGATATAGTCCGACTAATATTATAAACGCGAAAGTTTGTATGTATGTATGGATGTTTGTTACTCTTTCTCGTCGGAACGGTTGTACTGATTTCGATGAAATTTGGTATGTACCTACGTATACATCATCTACGTTATCATTATGATCTACATCATAACCTGGATTAACACATACAACTTTTTATGGGCACACCACGCGTGCGAAGCCACGGGCGGAAGCTTGTATTACATATTATAAAAGACTACATTGTTTTAACATCAACGGATATACTCTGCGTTTCTACTGTACTATTAATATAACGCTTCTATCTAGGACAACAATAAACACAAAAGCTAGATAACGAAAAACACATTAATTATTGTCTAGGAATAAACGTATCGCCAACACTTAATCAAGTTTGTTTTAGTAATAATTGGGATATGGAAAGCTACTGCCGGATAATGCGACTTAGAAATTGACTGAGACTAGGATCCAAAGCTACAAAGTATCTGGCGCTATTGTCATTCCCTTGAATGACTAGCTATATAGATAGATAAACTCTTTTTCACCAAACAAAAACACAATAAGAAGAAAATACACACGCAATTAAGGGATAATGGGGGGCCCTAAAAGCGATCTCTACCAACCTTGGGTGATTGTGGCTGTGAAACCATTGATAGGATGATTTTCTCCTTGGCTATGCATCTCATCAATAATATTAGACTATAGCGTATAGTAAGCCTTAGTAGATACTGTTTAATGACGATTTTTAAACTTATCAAATTCTATAATTAGTCGAAAAATACAATATTCGTTACTTGTGGAGTTGTGGCTAAACGAATGACTATTTCAGATGATTTTATAAATAAATAACTACTGCTGTACATTTTACACAGGGCTCTAATCTAGTCCCAAACTAAGAGCTTGTACTATGGGTTTTTTGGTAAATACATGTTTATAATAATAAGTGAAAGACTAGAAATAAATATCTGTAAATTATACAAACATTTGTTCCGCGTCGGGCGCAACCTCTAGCGTCTCTCCGGCTATTCGCCCACTGCGCCACTGAGGTCGTCGTGACAGTTATGTACTTCTGATTAGGATAGTATTTTAAGCTATGACATGGCATGTGACCAGAAGTTGACTCTGATGGTGGTAATAGTAAAGACTTAAGTATTTTGGCCGATCGCTATTGATGCCAAGTCAATTAGAATTGTTTTAGTGTTGATGAAAAAATGCATTAAATTAAATATTACATATAATAAATAAATAATGTAAAGAAATAATACATAAGTAATTTTCATGCTAGCGATAAAATACGAGCCAAACAATATAAAAATGAATGATAACAAAACAAGTCACGAATCTAAGTAAATTGTTAAGAGACATGAAAGGTTATAACGTTACTATTTATAAATCTTTTGACCTTGATATAAGTACAAAATATAAGACATATTACGACTAACCCGGCGTCAAACTCAAACTGATAGTGGTAGAGATAAGTTTTAAATAAGAGTTACTGTTTGGGGGCGTGTAAACATAAACAAATCGTGGGAGTGTTTCATAACATACGTTATACGTCTTCGACGACGTCACAAAGAACTGACAATGAGTTACTTATACGTTATAACTGAAACTCTTCTCAAAAATGCATAATCTAACTCGATGATATAGAGTTTAAAATAGCAGTACTAAAAAAGATAGTGACATGAACAAGACATATGCCAGCAGTTCTCACGTGTCTGCCGGATTTCTATTGGAATGTATTGAGTGAGAGAAACTGCAGATCGGTTGGTTATATAACTGCATCTAATACTGCAATGGCTGCAATACGTCGCAATAATGATAATATTATGATACTTCATCTGCGTAAGATGTTCAAATCAAACATAAGGTAGCAGAGAGTAAGCTCAGAATCACGAGTTTTATCACAATACTTGCATGTATACAAACTTATCTCAACGTATAAGAATGTGAGATATTCAGGATGGATTCACGTGCGGGTGATTGCTTAATAATTTCTTGAAATCAAGATGCTGTATTGATTGCTTTGGGACTCAGTTACTCAGTTTTCAATACAAATATATTTTCTCTCATTTGTCAATCATTTGTTCGGGACAGTGAATGAAATTTATAGGCGAAATTTATTAATGCGTTTGTTTCCTTGTTCATTCCTATATTTTCATAGAACAATGACTTGTTTATACTTAGATGTCTATTATTTTCGATACATATAGATAATTATCAAAGCATGTTTGATTAATTCTACAGAATGTTAAAAGTATGTCTTAATGCAAGATTTAAAAATATAAAAGGTAGATTAAAACTCACAATATGGTAATTCACAATATGGATCATTAGGTATGGACCCTGTTGGACATTATAAAAGGTTTTATTTCAGAAATATAAAGAAACAAGAAGGAAATCCTAATACAAAATGAAAGGCGGAACAAATTGGGTTTATCGCAACGGAATACAATAAAGAACTGATAACAGGATTTATAGACATTGCAGACTTATTTCGCGAAATTGGCCTCTGAAGATCTGAGGAAAATCTGAGGATTTTAGATTTCTCTGACCCAAAAAAGCTCATATAAACTCATTTTATCACATGATTGTAGTAAATCCTGAACAAATGTTCAGACTACAGTAAGTATGGGTTTCTTCAAAAAGGGCGTTTTGAATATTTGGGGACGAAGAGTAGGCCGGCAACGCGCAAGTAATACCTTTGGTGTTACAAACGTCCATAGGCTACGGTAACCGCATACCATCAGGTGGGCCGTATCCTTGTTTGCTACCTTAGTGGTATAAAAAAAATAACAATATATGAGTAGGTAAGGTGCAAAGTTGAGATACAGTTTTTTAGGTTTCTTACCGTAGTTACAAAAGCCACCTGTTAAACAATAACGGTCCCAAAATGTAGCATCACGTGAATACAAGAAGAATTTACACGTTAGGTTTTAATGGTTTCTTCATTTACGCTATACTTAGTTTTACAGTTTCATTTGCTGTAGTAAATAACAGTTAGTTCAGCCAATGTTGCCTGCATAGATATATTGATAATTCTTTATTGTACACCATAAAACAATACAATTATAAATAGAAACGTGAATCTATGTGATACAATTGATTGGCATATTTGACTAACAATAATTTCCGTGTATACTATACTATCTATACTATCGCGGCCTTTTCAATTTAAAATGATGAGAAATAATTGGAATAATCACACTAATATTGTAAATGTGAAAGTTTGGATGTTTGTTTATTTATTAAAGTGAAACTTTTATTACATCGTCTCAAACTTTTTCGTCTGTGTGTTGCATGTCGCGTGACGGTCGACTGCGGAGTAGGGATAAAGTGAAAGGCGCTCGTCAGAGCAGCCGAGGCCAATATGGCGGCGCCTATAGTTTGCATCAGCTGACCGTGTAGTGTATAGACTATTACTCATTTGTGCCAACGAAAATTTTTAGTTAAATGTCTATAATGATTAATGTGAAACAAAGTTTCACTTTTACCGTGGTTTCATAAAACCACACAATCCTTTTTTTTTTGTTTGTTTGTCACTCAATCACGTCGTAACGGCTACACCGATTTCGATGAAATTTGGTATACACCCTGTATACCAATGTTTGGTAATATACTGACGACATTAAAGTGACGGTTTCTCAAAACATAAACCAATTTCTCGAAAAAAAACTACTAGGTAGTTATAATATCGAATTTGAAAGAAAATCGACAAAGTTTAGGTGATTATTTCGATATAAAACTTACTGCCTACTCTTGCAATTTACAGCCAAAAATAAAGGCCGATTCGATATCTCTTTCGGAAATGGCTGCGGGTTTTGGGTTAGAAAGGGACAACAAGAGATATCTCGAGACGTCACCAATACAGAATCTGCGGATAGATGGCAATCATTATGCAATAGGCAAACATAAGTTTAATAAAGTGTTTGTTTTTACATGCTAAAATAAATTCCACATTTTTATGGTAAACCTTTCACAAATTTATTCATTATGCTCATCAAAATAACCCCTTTCATTTTGGGCGTATATTATCAAACACCCTATATACGTAGATTATAACCTGGATTACCACATAGGCTACCTTTTATCCCATAAATCAGTTACCATAGGATAAAAATGGGGTGTCAATCCAAGTTGCAGCGATTTTAGCTTTATTTCTAGGTACACATTTAGTATAACGCGTACGAAGTCGCGGGCAACAGCTTTAATAAAATGGAAAGACAATAAAGGTTGCTGGAAGACGTTCGTTGGGTGCAACCCGCACAAGATCGGCCGCTTTGGATATCTATGGGAGAGGCCTATATTCAGCAGTGGACATCCTACGGCTGATACGATGATGATATGATAATAACTGGTGACAATATTCTGATACTTATTACAACTATATTGTTTTAAAAAAATGCAACAATCATGTTTGCCTTGCACTTATTTATCAACCTGACAACCTTTAGCGAACTTAATCGCAGATTACACTATCAAGGAAGATAAAAGGCTATGGAATTCTTTGCAAAGGATTAAGATTTACCTGACCATTTTATCTTTTTTAGGTTGGAAAATAAATTTTCGATTCGTACTTATATTGTATAGTTGTAAGTTTTAAATGAGTTAGTGACTTTGGTGTTAGTTTGGATTTCGATTTTGTGAAACTGAATGATATTTTGTACACATCATTTAACCAATGAATGTACATCTAAACATATTATTTTATAGTCCTTGATACTCAAGATTAGTGTTATGATAGGAATAATAAATAATAATAATAAATATTGCTGGCCAGTTCACACAGCGCTACCTAGCCCCAAACTAAGCAGAGCTTGTACTACGGGAACCAGATAGCTGATAGAATACTTATACAGTAGTCTCACTAATCCGGCACTATTAAAAACTAGGGGGTGCCGGATTATTGGATTGTAAAGAAAAATTCATAATATGTAAATAAAATAAAGCATTTCATACAAATTTTGGGTGAGGGAGGCGTGAGCGGGGGGTGCCGGATTATTGGACGTACCGGACTAATGAAGTGCCGGATTAGTCACTCTACTGTATACTTTTTTGTAAATACACAATGTACATACTTATAACATATAGAAATATATCCTGAGCCGGACCAAATATCTGCAGATCATGCAAACACTCTACCCGCTACCTCCTGCGTCTCAGCCGACTATTCTCCCACTGCACCACGGAGTTCATCAGGAAGCTACATAAGATCATGGAAATGTAAAAAATAGGCTATTCTAGAAAATAGTAGCCGTACTTTTTGCATCTGACTATTTTGTTGATAAAGGAGCCGTAATAAATTAGCATAAGCACACTGCAATACCGGATCACAAGGTCGAAAGCCAGATAGACAGGTTTTAAGATATTTGGTTATCGAAGATAGTGAAGAAATCAACTGTTTTCGATAAACAGTTAATAATATCAAATTCTATGATGTTTGTTTTTAAACTATAGTTATTGGTAGATTGGTAATCGAATGCTTCATAATTAACGTAGTAGATTCACGAAATATAACTAAAATTACCACACCAAAGAAATAATGAATGAAATTAATAACGTCCATAAAAACTTAATGCTTAATTCAATACTTATGATAACCAAGTTATGAAAGTTTTAACGACATAAGAAAAATGAATTTTTCCTTACTCAAGTGAACGTCTGACTCTCATAAAACTATACGCATGAATACTCACACCAATATCTGAGATTCCAATGAAAAAACTGACAGTGACAAAATAATGATAAAATACTCAGAAAACAGCATTTAAAATACAATTATGCGCATAATTACCAGCATATTCCCACCATTGCATATTTGTTTAAACTTTCACTATACTTTAATACGAATTAATTGTCCGGTCAAAAATCGATGACCCGAATTGCAGAGCAGGCTTTTGTGTATTGTACTGATCCAGAACTAAAATAGCTTGTTAGTTGAGCCTAACAAAACAAGTCTATTAAAAAAACTATAAAACCCATACGCATATTCATAGGATGAGTGATTGGGTATCGTAGACATATACATTTTTTTTAAAGACTGATGAGCTTATTGGGGGCGAAAATGTTTGTTACAGATATTGGAGCTAGCGGCCGCCCTAATATGTTGGTTGCTATTTTGATACTTCGTGCACAGAAACTTGAGACTCAAGATCTTCACGAGTATAGCAAAACCTCATTAATTAATCTATGAAAGCCTTTGGAAGTCACGTAGGCAGATATCCACAAAGGCCGACCTCTTTTAGTAGTTTATGTATGCAATGAAATATCTAATATATAAAATTCTCGTGTCACAGTTTTCGTTGCCATACTCCTCCGAAACGGCTTGACCGATTTTGATGAAATTTGTTGTGCTTATCCGGTATCTATGAGAATCGGCCAACATCTATTTTTCATCCCCCTAAATGTTAGGGGTAGTCCACCCCTTAAATTTTTTTTATTTTTTAGACAAAATTTTTAATTTTTATTTTTTTATGATACAACATACAAAAATACATACAATCCTCAATTTTCACCTTTCTACGATCAACCCTTATTTTTTAATAGCCATTTTAGTAATTTAACAACCCGATTTATAAGGCAAAACAACGTTTGCCGGGTCAGCTAGTTTTATGTAAAAGGTTTCATCAGCTGTTTATATATCGATCCTATAACAAAAGTACTGCAATGCGGATTAGACTGAACAGTTCTGTCGATGTGTCAAGGCCATCCTGAAGTTGAGTTTAGCTCACATTTTATTTTTAGGAATTATTTGAACTGCTTGACCAGCAATACGGTTAAATTAAAATACGCTTATCATTAGGTGGGCCGTATAATTGTTTACAAACTTATGTAAAGAAAAAAGAAAAGCCGGCTTAGTTGCACGGCCCTGTATCTATGCTTATATCCTCAGCTATGTCAATATTCAGGCATCTCACCTTTCACGAGAACAGATGAACTACATAAATAAATAATGTATAAAAAGCAAAAAAAACCTACCCACTTAACTACCTCGTACTCGTACTTACCTGAAAAAGAAACATAACCAATTAGTCATTTTGGACGTAGTAAACGTGTTAATTCGTTATAAATTGAAGCATCTACTGAACATCAAAATAAAACCCAAAAGATAGGTAAACATATTTAGGAATATAAATAGTATTCATCCGAATAGATATCCTTAGATTTCGTAGACATAGTACACATACGCTAGAAGATATCCCTATGGTAAGAGCAGTTAACGATGCGGCTGCATCGATGAAGATCTCAAGGCTCTCTCAAGGTGAAGTTCACCACCAGAAGGCAAGCCAAAGATCGTCGCGAGTAGCAATCCAGAGTAGAAAAGGCCAAGACACACTAAAGCTTGTAGCAACGAAGAAATAAAGTAAGTTAGGTGAGAAAATTTAAGAGGTGCGATGTTTACTGTTAACGTCGAACGCGCAACCTTAGTTTGTCATTACCAAATAGAATCCCTCAGAAAATCGTTATCCTTACGACAACTGTCAGCGCAACTCTGATATGATAACAGACACCAATGAACTTTTTCCTCATAAGTACTTATAAGTATCTTTGACGAATGTGACTATTACGACATGCCTTAACAAATATTTGGGATATGTTGAAATATAAATAAAACAGCTGAACAATTAGACAGTGTAGTTTGTTTGGAAATGTTTGGAGTTGTAGTAAATGTTGAGAGTTTAGTTACAAATAAACAAATAAATCCTATAAATAATGATTTAAATACAAAAGTTTGTGAAGTAGCTATTCAAGAAATAATATAAATCCATAAACGCATACACCTATTTGGACGAAATTTGGAGTAAATTATATAAAAGTAAATTAGGGAGTAAAAAGTACAAGTACATATAACAACGTGTTTTTTTGATTTGGTACAAATACAATAATATCATACTATTATTATTTCTTGCATACGTCATCCATCACAAGTAATTACAACGGACATATACATGTTTTGAATTAGGCTACGATGCTTATAACGAAAAACAATAATTAGATGAAAAAAAAGTGCAATATGTGCACACTGTACTGCTTATTATGGTACTTCACTGACATCTAAAGTTCTTTAATCTTTATGATACAAAATGGCAGAACTTTAAATTATAGCTGCTCCCACATTCCCGTATGATCCGTATATATATGCCTAGCAAATCCATAGCCCGAGGTTTTGAAAAGACAATGAGCCCGCTTATCCAATAAATGGTGTTCGTTGATTCAGAATAAGAAGATAGGGCAAGCGGATTACTCGTATGAGTCCATAATTTGTTTATGGATTTAAGAATTAAAATTTATTATGTAGATATATTTGTTACGGGTCTGGGTGTTTTTTCTGTAGAATATAATTATGTATTTACAAAAAAAATGCATATAAGTATTGTATCAGTTATCTGGTTCCCATAGTACAAGCTTTGCTTAGTCGGGGTCTAGAAGCCGCTGTGTGAAATGTCCAGCATTATTTACTAAGTTAAAACCAAATTGATGACTTTTGAAGCGTGGTGAGAAGACGACTGAGACGCAAGAGGTTACGAGTTCGACTGTCGCTGCGGGACATGTTTGCATTATGTGGAAATATTAGTTCTGTTTCTTGATTTTGTGTTGACACTCGTTGCCCCTAACATCCACGACACGGGGAATCCAAGTGTGGGGATTAGGACAATGATATGTGAATGTTGAGTGGTTTGGATATACGAAACCATATACATATTTCAGAAATGCATAATGTCACCTTGTGTCCACCTACCACTGGGAAAAAGTAATTGGCAATATATCCAAATACAAATATTTTATGGTCCAAATAAGAATTAACAATTACAGTTTGATGAGCTCCGCACTAGGTGCAATACGAGTACCTGTATCGCGGACGCCCTGTATAGTTTTATAAAAGTGGACCAGATAAAAACACGCGAGACTAAACCGCGTATTAATTTTTGACAGTTATAAAAGCCATGAAATAAAAAAATTATGTATAATAAAAACTAAAAGATAAATGCAAATGTAAAATCTAGACTGAGGTTATTAGACCCAGCTATACGAAGAAGTTCTTAGCAACTTGCAATCCGTCACATGAAAACGAGGTCAGTTCTGTACCACACATGTTCATTCACAGAACTGGAATAAATAGCTAAAAGAGAACGAATGTTACTTGCGTTATGTTTTTCCTATTTATATTCGGAAACTCCAATTAATATATAGTTTAAGAAATAGAAGAAAGAAGAGTATTTCTCGTATAAAATTTTTACTCCTGAAGAAACTTTCTAAGGCTCAACCAGTGGTAAGCAACTCTCTTACGTCCTACACACTGTCAGTAAAACAACAAGTATTCGACATTATATTATGTATAAAGTTTTTATATTCAGAGCATTTGTATAATTTCAAATCATATAAAAACCACCCTAATTTTCAACACACAAAGTTTATTTTCGACTTTAAAATCGGAATGGGCTACTAGACCTTCAATAGTAGAATATTAAAGCAAAACAAACCTAAACGAGCTTAAAATAAGAACTAGTCAAAGGGCCTCAGAGAGCCCAGTTCTGCTTACGTGACTCCTCGCACGGATCATCTACACAACCTGTTTAATGTAAACAATAGTTTTTGGCAATAAGGAAGGATCTAAGACCCAGTGGGTTTACCTGACCTTAGAAACAGTAAACAGATTCTGTGTACCTACAAAGATTTGAAAACGTAAGTTTTTGGGTAAGTACGCAGTAACCAAAAGGAATTAAGGAAACCGAGGAAACCTGAATCGCCAGTTGGGCAAATATAGTAAAATTAGTATTGGCAGATTTAATACTACAGCGTGAACTCCTATTGTCTATTGCCGAATAAATTATAAGTATCTTATTATTAAAATACTAGGTAATCTACAATTCTCAATTCAAATTCATTTTATAATTAATTGATATATTTTTTTAATTTTTGCGATCACTACATATTTCCTAACAATAAAGCGACCACGGCTGTTACAACACAGTCGGAACGTCTCAGGATTTTTTTAAAGTATTATCTGCGATCAGTTTTATAACTATGAGCAAATTGTTTCTGGGTTTTGTGTCGGGCAGAGTGCACTCCTATATCTCACTCTTCATTCTTTTCAGTCACCAAGTAGCATGACATCTTTTCTTTTCAGTCGCTTCTTATATGAAGGCTTTGTGAGTTGTTGTGCCAGCTTATTTGGGTGTATTTTCAGCTTTTTCTGGTAGATTTGAGCATTAGCTTTGATCTCATCAGAGACCGTATTGATTCGTAGTATGTCATGCAGCTCAGTATTTCTGATGAACCAGGGGTCTCAGGATGATAAATGAAAAGGTAAATACGCAATAAATACCCGGTTAATATTAGTAATTCATTGATAATTTGAGGGACTATTAAAAATATCTATCGAGTTCCAAATATGAAACGACATTGTCTTCATGTGACCTTAAAGGTTGTAAACAAAATTTGATTGATGTTGTGTACAAGTTATAGGGCACGTAGTCCACGTAGGTACACATGAGTGAGTAGGAAGGACAAAGATTTTAACCACAGGTATAAATGGTTTACCGGAGAGTCCAACCGGTACATAGAATTTGTAGCAGGTTGTCAAGATGATTAATTGAGAATGTATTTAGAGTAACAACAAGGTTTCTAGACTTTCTAGCGTCGAGTTGGTAAACAAAGTGTACAAGTTTAACGGCACGTAAAATAAATAAACTATTTGTTAATCTGCGACAAAGATGTCAACATAATGAAGGTTTGACCTCAGAAGGGTAATAGATTTTATGACTGACCTCAGAAGTGGTAAACAAATTTCGATTGAATGCAGTAGAAGAGGTTTTAGGGAACAAACACTTTGTTTTGTAACAAGGTCAAATACTAAATCGAGACTGTTTAAATTATGATAATGGTTTCCTTAATGTTGTTGACCAAACGTAAACATGAATGATACTAGATTAACAATAGCTTCAATATTATGAATGGGATTTACGCTGGGGAGTGGGTCGGACACATTTGGTACATAAGTACATTGTTTGTAACTAAATCAAGTAACCACAATAACGTTTGTACGTAATATAAAGGATGGATAGAAATTGAAATAAAAGGATGTCATAACTAAGGAATATTATAAAAAAAATAACATTTTAATCTATCTTCTTATATAATATATAGAAAGAAAGAAAGAAAGAAAGAAAGAAAGAAAGAAAATATTTTTATTATGCCAACCACTAATAACAACAAAATTAACCACACAAAAATACAATACAACAAAAGATTACCAAATATAAGTTATTAGTTATTAGTAGTTAAAACAAAGTAGTTTGTTCGAACACATAACTCGAGAACGGCTGGACCGATTTTGATCATTTTTTATTTGTCGTATTTGTTTCCGTCCCGAATAGCAGAATAAATATTAACATGTCTGACTTGACTGCCTCCGTGGCGCAGTGGGCGTATAGCCGGCTGAGACGCAGGAGGTAGCGGGTTCGATTCCCGCCGCGGAAC
This sequence comes from Philereme transversata, assembly GCA_963924445.1. Classification (NCBI taxonomy): domain Eukaryota; kingdom Metazoa; phylum Arthropoda; class Insecta; order Lepidoptera; family Geometridae; genus Philereme; species Philereme transversata. The sequence goes on along the minus strand of OZ004337.1, from coordinate 24,308,274 downwards.
AAATGTTTACATGATCTACAGATATTTGTTCCGTGTCTGGGTGTTTTTCTATATATTATAAGTATGTATATACAAAAAAAAGTATATAAGTATTCTATTAGTTATCTGGTTCCCATAGTACACGCTCTGCTTAGTTTGGGGCTAGATAGCGCTGTGTGAAGTGTCCAGCGATATTTATTTATTTATATCGTGGAGGGTTGGACGCATATAGCACAGCATCTAGATGATAGAAAGGATGAGGGGAGGCCTTCGCCCAGCAGTGGGACAGAACTAGTAATAATAATAGGATAGTATTATAGCATGACCACCCTAGAAAAGTTTCTGCCTACGGAAGAATAGATTTGTGTCGTGTCGCATTCCTCTCTCCGCTGAAATTACATGTTACTCTATTCTTCCGCAAACAGAAACTTCGTTGGTCATGCTACTAGGGTTGTACCTATATTTAAAGCTGTCCGGAATTTTAGAGATGTATTCCGTACACCAATATTTTTTTGTAAAAGTCTGTTCTCACGCGCTAGTCCTAGAAAACTGTAAAACGGAAGAGCTCAACAAAAAACAAACGCCTATTACATCTGGGACAAGAGATATGATTAAGTAATCAACATAATGAGCAACGAGGCGCCAACCTGACGTTTATATAATGGATGACCTAAGCGACATCTAATTTGTTGCCTTAATTTGAATCGGCATTTGGACGGTCGTTATTGCTAAATAGCCGATCATCGCTGGTGTTAACTAGTTCTTGAGAGAAATAAACTTATGGGATGGAATGGTGGCGTGTCTATCAAATTGAAAGCCTAACCATGAAATTTGGTTGTTTCCACTATGCAACTTCAACTACACATATAGTGGAAGCCAATTTACAAAGTCTAGCTAGAGCATAGACGCCGAGTAGCCAGACTTTTTACAAGATTCATTTTGGCGCAAGGTCTTCATGACCTTATCCCTTCTTCCCCCTTCCACCACCGGACAAGCAGACGTACCGAGAAGTACCACCCATTCCTGGTCGGCATACCACCTTGCCGTACCAAACGATTTGCTTCAACTTTTCTTGTTAGCACAAGTAAGGAGTGGAACTCACTTCCGGTGTATGTTTTTCCGAACCAGTATAATCTCGGAGACTTCTAGTCCAGAGTGAATAGGTTATTTCTAGGCAAGCGTGCTCCATCTTCGATCACACCATCACTTACCACCAGGTGAGGTAGTGGTTAAGCGCTTGACTAACATCAATAAAAAAATGCATTACGAAAAATACTTTACGGCCTATTCTCATACCTACTAAATATACACAAAAAATTTAATAAGAATCGGTCAAGCCGTTTCGGAGGAGTTTTGTTTCAAACATTGTGGCACCAGAATTTTATATATTAGAGAGATAATCTGATATTTCTAAATTATATCGACTTGTTTAGAACAATAAAAACACTTTATATCATAATAAAAACAAAAATTACAAACAAAATAGAAGACACAAAGCAAATAGTAAAAGTCCTATCGCTTTGAAGCGATTTCATCCAGACAACCTTTAGATGAATCTGCAGTACCTACCTATAATAAACCAGTGTTACAAATCAGTTCCCACGTGAAAACCCATTCATTTCCAATAACAATAATGACGTAGAACATGAATTTATTCCAGTTATTGTTTACTACTCGTACATGTACCCTTAAAGGAAAACGAATGCACTTCAGTGAATCACATAAAATGGCGTATCAATCGATTCAAGATTATCTTATCTTGTAAATAAATATAATGAAATCACTGATATGCAGGTGATTAAACTAACTCCGAACGCATAGTCAATAATAACTAAGAATCAATGAGTAAAAATATTGTGCAACTGGAATGGAAAGGTTTGAGATGACGCTATATGAGATAAAGAAAGTCATTGAAAAAGGTAGAGATAAAGCCGCAGGTAATGGTGTGTCATTGGCTTGCGCAGATTGTGTTTTTAGATCAATGATGATAGTAATATAGATAAGTAAGTATATATCAAAAACTAGAACATTATTATAATTGGCGTAAAATACAACCTGTTTTGTTATGTACGACATTAATCATAAACACACATCCTACATAGTTTTAACTGATTTTAGAGGTGGGTTTATTACAGGTAGCTCGAATATTTATCCAGTAATTGATACATTTCCAATTAACTGTTTAGTAAGTTTAAAAAGTACCTAATTACATGATGCATGAATATGATTTGTTTACCTATTTTATACAGGCTGTTTCAATGAGATTTAAGGATTCGATATTAAGGTTGTTTAAAAAATAAATATTCTATGGTAATGAATTTGAAAAAAAAAACTATTTTACATCAATACTAGCAATTAACCCTACCCATGTTTTCATTTAATGTCGTCCATAACAAAACACGTAGTATCTACTAATTTATATATTTATATATGAGGGTTTCAGACTAATAAAAGTACAGATAACACTTCCAAGCGTGATAATCACATAACGAAGCCTGTTAATAAACTTTTTTATTATATTGATAAAATATTTCGAATTATGGTACAAAAGTATTATATACTGATATTATTGGATGTAGATTATAGACTGTTGGATTTGTTGGTACTTGATGTAAAGATTCTACACAATTAATTAACATTTAATTACCTAATGTTATTGTCATGGATTTACCGAAGCACGTCCAGATACACAGATATCATAATTAATTTATGATTTTATAATGCATTTGATTCCCAATGCAGGAATCATAAATGATCAGGCTTCATTCTAAACTAGCTTTTGCGTACGGCTTTGTTCGCGTAGTACCCGGATATAAAGTCTAATACGTCATGATCTACTTAATATATTCCCAATCTGTTCAGTAGTTACAAACGTACATGAATTCAAACTTTTGGATTCATAAGTGCAATGTATCTGACATCTGTCCATCCTAACTTATTACATTTTATAACTAGTGTAAGTAAATATTATATCCGAATTCACGTAAAATTAAGTTTGCATTGCATTATCCGATTTGTTTTGTTATCATTTGTTTTGTCACTTTGTCAATATCTAACAAAGCCGACTTATCATCGAAAATCGTTCTCACAAACAGCTTGCTACATTTTACCATTAATCCTTCGAGAACAAAAATGACAGAATCATCTTGTTGCAAATTATTTACAAGATGGTGCCGTCATTTTGTTACTCTCAGGAGGATTATCAGGCAACCGACAGTTTTATCTCCTTTGATTGATCGCTAAGCTCAACTCTTCCAGTGTTTTTCCTTTATTTTATCAGTACGGTGGCTTGCAAATTTTAAATTGTATTTAATGTTTTGGTATTTTGAAAAAGTGTGGTGGAACTCAAGTGAAACTGAACGGGATACTTGGCTTGACGAGGTGATGGCAGGTCGAGTTGATCTATGACCGAATAGTGGCCGAGGAAAGGCCAAAGCAGTTCAGGGCGTCCTTCGAAATCACCTAGATAGACACTCGCAGCACGGGACCGGGAAGGTTGTCATTATCAAAGAAAGGCTAACTTCGATACGTGACAGGTTGCAAGCTCCTCTCCTTTTACTTGAAACTAACTTTCGGTAAAAAAAATAACGGACAAAATAAATGATTACTAAGTCATGATTACTTATCGACTTTTGAATTTCCCTAATTTGAAAGTCAAAGTCAGTGTTGTCAATTTTGAGATTTATTCTTCTGTCTTTTTCAATTTATGTTAATTAAATTATCGTCCACCGTTTCAAAGTTTTTTGTTCCTGCAAAACATGTGACGCTAAACTTAATTTACATTTGGTTATATTATGATTAGCATATCATTGTTAATAGAAAAGTCTAGAGCTACATTTGCATTCAATTTAAACGTCTCTTAACGTATAATTTGTTTTAATATGCTAATACATATACTATCCAACCACTAATGTATTTCTCACATTTGTAGTAAAATTTTCGTGACAATCGGCACGAAATAGCTCTCATTAGACTTTATGACGTCGAATGTACGTGTGTAAATAGTTATACATTAGTATAGATAGAGGCGTGTTGGAGTCAGTGATAATGGAATTAGCTGCCCTATATTTCTATACTACTTCTTCTCTTTCTTTTAATACTATATTATGCAACTAGTGAATAAAGGACGGATTTAAAGCGAGGGCCATAGATGGATCCTGAGCGACGCGAGTGATTCATGGCCCTCGATATAAATCCGTTTTATTCAAGATAAAGTATAGTATGCACTATACTTAATACCATGACTACGAGAAAAAGAAAGATTTAAGCGAAAATAGACATTTATTGAAGAAAAAAGGAAGGTTAAATTAATTAAAATGCACATTAAAATAAGTTAGGAAAACAGATTCATCAGCTTGATTTTCATTTTTCCATTTGCTAAACTCATCGTAGGCTTTGATGTAAACCAGCCGTGATTGGTTGGCAAGTTTACTACTATATCGGCCAACCTCTCTTTTATAAACTCAGGTGTAACACATCTTATTCATCACTTGAATACATTTTCAATCGATTTATCATTAAGTAACACTAAACTTTGTGTTCGTACAACTTACAGTATTCAAAATAGCGCCAATTTACTATGACAGCAAAGAACACAAAACAGATTTTATTCTAATGATAAACTCCTTGTCGAAAATGTCGACCAATCAAATCTCGAGGAGTTATTTGCACAAGGAGTTTGTATCGAGTATTTTTTGCGCAAGGAAGTTGTATAGCATTGAGATGGACTTCCAATATATTGGTTTGTTCTAAATTCAAACGAGGGGAATGGTATAAATGCTTTTTATTTGGTGTATTGTACATAGGTATGTGAAATTATCTTCTATACATATAAAAGGCTTTGTCCTGATTGACGGATCAACGCACAGCCTAAACCGCTGATCGTAGAGACCTGAAACTTGGGAGGGTGTATTCTATGTATGACGTAGGCATCCGATATGAAAGGATTTTCCGAAATTCTACCCGTAAGGGGGTGAAATAGGGGGGCAAAGTTTGTATGGGACAACGTGATTCCTTGGTCCAATTTACTTCAAATTTTGCATAAACCTGTTTTAACAGAATTGATGGAAGACGTGTTTCGTATTTTATTAAAATTCATCCCCTAACGGGGTTAAAAAGGGGTAGAAAGTTATTTTCGCGGTGATTTGCTTCGAGGTTGATATCAATACTTCTTAGTGCTTTTGATTTAAATTTATTATTTATTATTATTTATTATTTATTTATTTAATTTATTTTGACACATGTTTGAAAACTCAATCCGATTTTATTCAAAAAAGGTTGAACTCACTTAAAAACTTATGCAAATACTCTTTAAAATTGGAATGTCTAGAAAGTCACTGTATTATATGAGTACATACATCATTTAAAGGGTTGTAAGCATAAGAGGTTATGTACTTTTAGGACACGGCCTCATAGGGACGTAGAGTTTGAAATTTGAAATGGTAAGGACTACGAGTAGAACATTTTTGTCAGAAGAAAATACACACATCAAAAAATTCTAAGCACCACATAACTTTTTTAGTATTCTTGTTTTTACTTCGTTTTAAACTTTCATGGAATATCAAACCTTCTTTAAAATAGTCAACCTCTTTGATAAACAAATAAATACTGGCAGTTTTTTCAGTAAATTATGTTTTTAAACAATAAAAACATTATTTTCTCCATTTCAACGCCATTTCATAGATGCGGTTTTATTTCTTAATAGCTGTTGCCCGCGACTTCGTAGGCGTAATACTACTAAACGTGTAGGTAACCTAGAAATAAAGCTAAACTCGCTGTTGCAACTTGACCATTTTTATCCCATGGGATCTGATTTATGGAATACATAATAAAATAATAAATAAATAAATCTTTATTAATTTTTCATATTGGTAAGATTAACATTAGGGATTAATATCTAGTACTTATAGGTAACACTTTATACATTGCCTGAACTAGGAGAACCTGTATCTCAGGCGAAAAAGGCTGGACTGGGGTAACTTATGAATACTCAAATTAACCAAACTTAGAATCTATTTACACAATGAAAAAAATAACTAAAAAACTAAGTGCAAGCATAGGCAGGTATAAGTTTATGTACTATACAATATTGTATTGTCTCACATCGCCCTGTCTCATGAGCCTACATCAGATTGCAGCTGTCATAGAGGGCATTTATACGCGTAATGGATTGGTGTTGAATTTAGACAATACTGTACCCTTAAATATCATCTCATTTTCAATCTCAAGTTTCAGCATTTGTTGTCGATTGTACAAATTGTTCCAGATTCATTTCCCGCAAATCTTTATCTCGGAGTAAATTACTTATTTAGTTGGTCTGCTTGAGATGGAGGGAATTAGATGTCAATAGTGGGAATTGTCAATGGAATTCAAGAAATAGGATCGCGGATTCTTAATACGATTGCAAATCTGATTAGTAAAATCAATATTAGGTTGATTCGAACTGCTGGTCCGATTTTAAAAATTATTTCACCATTAGAATGCTACATTATCCCTGAGTAAATTATGCTGTATATTTATTACTAGACAAAATCCGGGATCCCTACCAAAACTTTAATTCCTGCTGCAATTGCTGAAGTACTGAAAATGGCGGGTCTTCGTTTTCAACCACTTCCTGCAAACTTCTGAATTCCTGGTACATACGCTTAAAATATAAATCCACACGTACTTCTGAAACTTTTCTTTTTTAGAAGTACCAGGCGCTCACAACCGCATAGGAGGTTATTGAAAAAAATATTTCGAAGTTAACAATCAGACTGCTTTACTGCTGCAATTGGTGTAAAAAAAATTGCCATAAAAATGTTTAAAAATTAAATGTCCACCCGTCCGAAGCCGAGACGGGCTGCTAGTAGTGTTACATAATATGTTAACCCGAATAAGTACATTATTGTCGATAACAAGTTTTGTTCCCCATTTTTTGAAAAGATTAAAATATTAATGAGATTGTTTGTAAAAATATGGCGTTTTTTTCAACACAAGTTAAACACCTTCTTAGCTCTACTTCTTACTTTTACTTTAATACAGGTGCAAAAACAGCATATCCGTGTGCAGAGATAAGTAATTAGTAATAAGTTGTTTTGGTATATATAAATTAGATCACCTAGTTTTTGAGCTGTAGAAATAAATGGCTTACCTACTTATTTTTTTTGCCAATAAAATCATAGTAAAATGACGTTTTGCCAAATTATTTAGTTGAAATCCTTTATAATCCATTCGAAAGGGGGTTGTTCTACCTATGACGTGTAAAATCACCCCCTTGTAAGTCTGCACATATGCCGAAACACACTTATGAAATGGCCAAAGTGAGCGCGTGTTTAATAAACCTTTGGCTTTCATACTATCTTGATGTCGCGTTGCAAGTCGCAACACACGTTCTGAAACTACAAAGTATACTTATTAAATGTGATGTCCTCAAGGTTTTTATTAGACACTAGCTGATTTTTATTAACATTAAACATTTTCAGAATTGGATCAGAAGTTCCGTACTTACCGTACGTACCGTAGTTCCGTAGTTACAGAACTACCATCCAAGTCGCCGAAATGAAGATGCTAAAGTGGATGTGCGGCGTCACCAGGCTCGATAAAATCCGTAACGAGTACGTGCGAAGAAGCCTGGGCTTGCGCTATATCGCTGACAAGACGTAGGAGAGTCGGCTGCGATGGTACGGTCACGTGAAGAGGAAGCCATTTGACTACGTAGGGAATTTGGCACTACAACTTTCAAGTTCAAGAGTTTCAAGTGTGCAAAGTTTCTGATGACGACTTCGAGGATAGAGTGAAGTGGATAAGAACGACTAGGAAAGCTGACCCCACCACCATGTGGGATACATAGCTGGGAAGAGAGAGAGGATCAGAAGTTCCGAAGATAACCTACATCCAAACAAACAATCTCGCAAACTTTACCTGTTTATAATATTAGTATAGATTAGTTCGCCTTTGTATACATATCCTGTATTTGTAAGTTTATTTGCATTTTTGATATAAATAAATATACGAATACATTTTCGCAGCCAAATCTCTTTGTATACAATGTACAAAAATATTATATGTATTGTAACAAAAATCTTAATTTTCTATAATTACCAATCTATTTTTATAAATTTACTTATATCGTTAAAAGACAAGTTATTGTGACATAAATTTGATGCATCATTTTTACCAAACAGTTAAATTCCATCTCCCAAACACAAGCTTTCTTACAAAACGGAAATCGGTTTATGCGTTTGTGAGCAGGACAGACGAACTTTAGGTTTTAAACTAATATATCCTAAAGTATACGCAACGTTTTTTTATTTGTTTCAAATTCGACGCCTCATTTATTCAGCTTCCTCAAAGTCATTGAACTCTTACAACGGGGTACATTCAATTCTGATTCACGAAACGATTGCAATTTGTATGAACCTTGAAAACAGTTTATTGTCCCCATTGCATAATCGTTGGCACAGGAAACTGTTTTAGGGCAATATATGATTAAAATGTAGGAAAACAGATTGGATAATACTGAATATTGTAATAGATCATTGTGCAGTTTATGCACATCTTTCACAGGTCAACTGCCGTGGCCAGTCTGAAACTCAATCAACAAACTTCGGACCCAAATCGGCCGCTGCAGAAAAAATCTCTGTAAATGCAGATTGGGTGACCAGTTCCACCTGCACAAAGAAAGATCTTAACAAGGCCACTCCCAACGTTATACTGGCAAAAACAATTCGAAAATAGTTCAGATTTGTCTATTGACGCATCAGAAGAAAAATTGTACAGTATTTAACAGTATAAAACTGACTGCATAGTAAATCTACTCTAGCACTTTCATTGTCTCATTTACTGCTGGATATTATGCCTTCTTGGTAGACGCCACAGAGAACGGTCCTGAACCACAGCCGCCTCGATCCACCAACATCCTGCGATCGATACAGTGTCATCATTATGATGATTCTATTATCTATTGATCTCACAACACTGTCTTTGTGGTTATTTACCACTCCATAATCATTATTCCCCCGAAGTTTTCGTCTAAAAGGCTAATTTTGGCCAATTTTGAATGAATGAATGAAATACTCTTTATTCCACACCAAACAAAAATACAGTAACAAAAGAAACAAACAATAAATAACGGTACAATGGGCGGTCTTATCGCTAAAAGCGATCTCTTCCAGACAACCTTTGGATATACAGGATAAACAAAAATCAAAAGACGGCGGTGTAAGAGTACCTGTAAGCGTACATAAAACATACATAAACTTAAATATATACAAATAATATATAAATAAACTACACTACATATAGAGGATAAATAACATAAACACTAACTAGCAGTTACGAGACAACGAAAGAAAATGGTTGTGTACCTTGACTTTGAAAATAGGAAGAGATTTGGACGACCTTATGGACAAAGGTAAGGCGTTCCACAGCTTGTACTGTGAAGGAGTCACCATAAAATTGTGAACTATGGACGGGAGTTCGAAGCTGTAGAGCTTCGGAAGAACGAAGGTTTAGAGAGTGCTTGATACAGAAACTCGAAACGTTCCTTTAGATAAGAAGGTGAAGTGGGATTAAAGAGAATGTTATAAAGAAGTGATAGAATACGTGCATTCCGGCGAAGACGGATAGGGAGCCACTTGAGTTTTGCGCGGAATTCTGAGACATGGTCATACTTGCGCAAGCCGAATATGAACCAATTTTATGCACTGGTATAGCCATACAGAAAAAACACTACTTCTGCAATCAAACTTGATTTACTAACTTTAAATATCATACTAAATCTGTTTAAATTTCACTTATTTCTATGATTTGACAACTTTCAAATCATATTTAGCCACTAAATACGTTTAGGCATCGTTGCGCACGTTGCTCTTAGACACAATAAATTTGCAAGCGTCAAGCTACCTTAAATATTTACTACAAGTGTTAGTAAAGTTGAGTCTGCCAAGTTATTCCATTAAACCCACAGGCCATAGGACGCCCACTGCTGACCATACGCCTCCCCCATAGATTTCCAGAGCAACAGATCTTGTGCGACCTGCACCCAACGGCTCCCAGCAACCTTTTTCAGGTCGTCTTTCCATCTAGTAGGAGGCCGTCCTACGCTGCGCTTTTCAATGCGTGGTTTCCACTCATAACCGGGCAATCACAGCACAATACGATTAATATGAAGCAAAAGAGAATGGATTCTGATGTATTTTACACAACAGACCTGGTATTTTTTTAACATAAATATCTCCAAAATAAGTAAAAAGCAAACAATTAAAAGCCAGATTTCCAAACCCTTTACAGTATTGCATTCCAAAATCTGAATGCGAAGCTGCATTATGAATATCTCACCGGCTTTAACTGGTTCCATCCAATTATACGATCCGGTACAACATAACATGTTTGGAAACTTGATCTTTAGTGAATTCCACTTATATGCGTACAAGAGAATTTCCTTTCTGAGAAACGTATAAGAATTACTATGAGGCCATAAACTATAGCCATTATACTGACTTCTCTAAGAGTTTAGTCACTATGTAGTTATACTTTGACTGTATTGATTTCTTATTTAAAAGCCATAGAATAACCTTGACCTCAATACCTTAATGATATATAATACAGGTGAAAAGACAGCTCCCCAACTGCCCCAACTGTGCTGAGTAAATACCAAAACAAAGTGGTTTGTACTAGTTCGAACCGGTATTGAATTCAACTTTTATCATGCAAGTACAGTTTCACACACACTATGTCCCAAGCGTGACTTAAATGACGTGATATAAACGTGACTTTGAGGCCGACTCGTTTAAAACAGTTTTTTCGTTTGTTTTTTCACCTTAAATAACCGCAAGGTCGTGGACCATAAGCGTGATTACATACATTATAGTAGTATTAGTGCTTGGTTTATGGTTTATCAACAAAGTTGACCATAATACTGCTTATCAAAATGACTTATACACATGATAACTTAATAATGACACATAATGACTTATGCTTGAGTTTTTTAGCTGCTGAAAGACAAACGTGACCTCATTTTTAGGGTTCCGTAGTCGAAATCGGAACCCTTATAGTTTCACTAAGTCCGTCTGTCTGTCCGTCCATCCGACCAGTTACAGCAGTTTGACTCGTAGAATTTTAGTGCTGTAAAGCTGAAATTTCGCATGATGACACGTTTTTGTGACGTGTAAGCTATAATAATAATAAATAATAAATATTGCTGGACATTTCACACAACGCTATCTAACCCCAAACTAAGCAAAGCTTGTACTATGGGAACCAGATAACTGATAGAATACTTATATACATTTTTTTTTGTAAATACATACTTATAATATATAGAGAAACAACCAGACCCGGAACAAATATCTGTAGATCTTGCAAACATTTGTTCCGCAGTGGGGATCGAACCCGCTACCTCCTGCGTCTCAGCCGGCTATTCGCCCACTGCACCACGGAGGTGGTCAAAAAAGTAAAACCACCATCGTGGACCTCGGCATCACGAACTCGATCGAGTTAGACTTCCACCTGTGCAGTCACCAGGGTATACAGTTGAGTGTCTCTACGAGCTGTGCTGTCTGGGAACATGCCGGCCGGCACCACCTATCTGGCCGGCACCACCTATCTTCCCTTGGAAGTTGGGGGTGGTCTTCTGGGTTATCTTTCAATAGGCATTTCCAAAATACTATAAGGTTGTCTTAACACTTCTTTTGATACAAGAGTCTGCCTACGAAATATAAAGCTTAAGGGTTTCACTGTAACCGTGGCTTCAAGTTTTCAACTGCAACTGAAATGCGCACCGTAGAGCCGCCCCTAGTTACAAGAAGGAAAGACGACCTAATAAAGGTTGCTGGGAGTTGTTGGGTGCCCAAGATAGGTAGCTCTGCAAATCCGTAGGGAAGAATTACGTTTAACAGTTTGTGGATGTATTTTTTTTATTGATGATAGCCAAGCGCTTGACCACTACCTCACCTGATGGCAAGTGAAGGTGCGATCGAAGATGAAGCACGCCTGCGCAGAAAGAACCTATTCACTCTGGACTTGAAGACTCCAAGATTATACTGGTTCGGAAAAACATATGCCGGAAGTGAGTTCCACTCCTTACTTGTGCTAACAAGAAAAGTTGAAGCAAATCGTTTGGTACGGCAAGGTGGTATGCCGACCAGGGTATGGGTGGTACTTTTCGGTACGTCTGCTTGCCCGTTGGTGGAAGGGGGAGGGAGGGATAAGGTCATGAAGATCTTGCGCACATTCACCAAAATGAATCTTGTATAAAACTGAATGTCTGGCTACTCGCCGTCTGTGTCTGGCTCTACACTTTGTAAATTGGCTTACACTACGGAGTCATCACCAATGAGTCTAGCAGCACGTCGCTCAATCGAATCAAGGGCTTCAAGCTGATACTTGGCCGAGCCATTCCAGAGATGGCAGCAGACAAAGGACAAGCAGGCGCACGGCTCAGTACCATTCGTACCTGATTGACATACCACACATTCGCACACACCGTTTTGGTTCTACGTTTTTGATGCGCACAGCTAAAGTATGGAACACTTTGCCGTCGTCTGTTTTTCCTAAAGAATACAATCCGGGCCTCTTTAAGGTAAGAGTGAATAGGTTTCTTCTTGATCTTCGTGCTTCATTCACATCATCGCTTACCATCAGGTGAGTTTGTGGTCAAACGAAGATCTCCACAGATAAGAAAAAAAAACTATATAAGCACATACAAATATAAGTAAAAAATCTTGAATGAAATTAAATACACTATGGAAACTTCCCAATATAATACTTAACATCTTTTTTTGGCAAGACGTATGAAACAAAGGGTACTATGTACTTATTATATTAAAAGATGGAGACGAGTAAAACCAACAATTAATTGTGGTATCGAGGTCAACCACTTCACTTCCGACGTTAAGCTCGGAAGAGTTTCGGAACGGAAAAGTTAATTAATGTAACTTTGTATAGGAATCGATTACCGGAAGTTATAATTATGACAGAGATTGGAAGAGAAGACCCGAATATCGTGCTCAGTGGCGCAGCGCAGGAGAGACCTACGACAATTAGTGTCTTTTTATTTTATTTTTTACATTAAACTTGTAGACACACAAGCTAACGGGCCTCCTGATGATAAGTCTTCGCCTATAGACTCCTGCAGCACTTGTGGTACTCGTGGTCGCGTTGCCGAGCACTTAATGCCTTATTTACGCCTCTTATTAGTAGACTAGCTGACCCGCCCGCGGCTTCGCACGCGTGGATTGTCAATAAATACATTACCATCTTGTGTAGTCGGGTAAAACTATTTTTTTCTCATTAAAATGTTCTAGTCTTTACCATTTCAAATTTCGAACTCTACGTCTCTGTGAGGCCGTGTCCTAAAAGTGCATAACCTCTTTAATCTTAGAAACCTTCAAATGAGCTAATAATAATTAGTACGGTGACTTTCAAGACATTCCAATTTTAAAGAGTATTTGCTTATGTTTTTAAGTGAGTTCAACCTTTTTTGAATAAAATCGGATCGAGTTTTCAAACATGTGTCAAAATAAAATGTAATTTAAATCAAAAGCACTAAGGAGTATCCATATCAACCTCGAAGCAAATCACCGCCAAAATAACTTTCTACCCCTATTAGCACCGTTAGGGGATGAATTTCAATAAAATACGAAACACATCTTCTATCAATTTTGTTTAAAAAGGTTTATGCAAAATTTGAAATAGATTGGGCTAAGTAATCACGTTGTCCCATACAAACTTTGCCCCCCTTTTCACCCCCTTAGGGGTAGAATTTCGGAAAATCCTTTCTTATTGGATGCCTACATCATACAAAGAACACACTCTCCAAGTTTCAGGTCTCTACGATCAGCGGTTTAGGCTGTGCATTGATCCGTCAATCAGTCATTCAGGACAAAACCTTTTATATATTGTATAGATTGCTGTAAGTATAATGAAGACGATTTTTCTTCTTCTTTCGAGTCAACGGTTCACATTACAATCACATTATGAATACAAAATTGGCAATTGTATTGCGGTGTCAGTGGCTTGGTTTAAGTCACAGTTAGTCAATGTAGAGTCCCGCTTGCATCTAAACAGAATCTTCCTGCACAAGCCGACCTGAGTTCGGAGTCGGTTCATTTCATTCAGTTTAGAAATCCATGATGATGATTATGAGAAAGGTAGTAATTAAAGAAATTAATATATAATATATGTTTGGAGATATAGAAATTAACATAGAAATTCCATCAAATGACTAGACAATCAAATTATACCTATAGCATAAACAGCTGAAATAACAGACATTTAATACTAAAAACTTCAACAAAAAATATACAAAAAAAATATTTAAAAGTATTCAAATTACCAAGCTATTGGTTCTATTAACATTCAATCGGTGATCGGTTTGACGAATGCATTTTGCACATTAATTTGTAAATGCATTAGTATTTAACAAAATAACACATAAAGGAATGATTAAATCGTTTACATAAGTAATAAAACGAATGCGATATATTATCAGGTAGGCCAATGGCGTGCTATAATTTAATCAGAAAATAATCGGCGCAGGTATTGTAGAAACACAGATTATGATAAAAATTTGGACTTAACGTAACATAACGATCGGCTACTTTTATCCATATTAATATTATAAATTCGAAATCTGTATCTCTCTCTGTTTATTACGATTTCACGATTAAACGACTGGACTGATTTCGATGAAATTTGGAATATAGATTATGACCATTATTATACCCGGCAATGTTTCGGTTCAATTCGTGAACTTTCAACAGGGTGAGTGCGATCCGCTTCGCAATGCGTCTCGTTTCGCACCCGTATTCCGTATTTATAATAATGATTGAAATAAATCACGAAAGTTTTCTATAGATTATGACCTTTTTATTGAGGACATAGGTCTTTTGATTTTCGTTTATCCTGTCCATCCAAAGGTTATCTGGAAGTACCGTTATTTATCGTTTATTTCCTTTGTTACTGTATTTTTGTTTGGTATGCAATAAAGAGTATTTAATTTATTCATTCATAGGCTTTTTATCCAAATGTGCAAACAAAGGGTAATGTTTTCATTGACAAACCACACGTGCGAAGCCGCGGGCGGAAGCTTGTTATCCACAATCTCATTAGTAAAAGTAAGCTCTTATGAATACAGCCAACCTTGGTTCCATAGTGCCTTGGTGGATTTTATACACTTCGACAAAAAGGAGGAGATTCCGAATTTGACCCCTTTTTTTTGGTATGACACCCATTCAGGTAGTCACCGCACGAAACGTTCAATCTAGCTTTTATGTTATGAACGGAAAAGCAATTTACGAGCGCTTTTTCACGACTACGACATCTACGACTGTCATAGACTCTTACAAGGTACAAATGTTTAATTGAAAATTAAAATTTTTAACAACTTAATCATAAAAAACTCGTAATTATTATAAAGCTGAGATCCCTTCACGAAAAAAGAAGTGTTGAAAATTTTCGAATCGGTTGATTTGATCTTTATCACACCTACGAGTAGCTTGTGCCCCCAGGTAAACGAACTTTCTATTTAAAAAAAACCCGTTTTTAAACCGGTCCATACGTTTGGGAACTACGATGTCACAGACATACAACACCCCTCGTTTTGCGTCGGGGGTTAAACCGATCCAAAAACCAACCTTTTTTCCGATTTCGAGCAACTTTAACGACATAGAATAGAATAAAAAACGCTTTATAGTATACCACGCTTAAATTAATTAATCATATAAAACACTTAAACTAAAAATGGCGAACTTATCGCTGAAAGCGATCTCTTCCAGACAACTTTTGGATGGACTGGATTTTACGAGAACGTTAAAGGACGGTAGTTTTATAACTTAAGCTTTTTATTTAACTGTATATTTACATAAGCAAAACAAAATAAATAGATAGATACCAGGGTAGGTAATATTAACATAAATGTAATAACATTCTATAATATTAAAATACTAATAATAAATAAAATACAATACATAGAAACAATCAGACAATACCATATCGATTTTCTCGTTTCGCATAGTTCAGTAACATCTATTACTTGACTCATTATAAACTTTTAATACTTATAAGCTCAAAGGAAACTACGAGTAACATTATGCTGTTGTAAATGTTGTGTTGTCTATTTATCATCAAGGTTTGAAAATTCAGAATACAGGTCTTAATGTCCTAATAAGTTTGTGAAAATATCATGACATTGACATTCGCATAATTGTGGCACTCCCTAGTCACAAGAACTGAACTGAAGTTCAAAGACTCATTTTCAGTATCCGATGTAAAAATAATGAAAAATATTCTACCGTTCGGCGCCGGCATGCCAAGGGAAGGGGAGTAGTGGTGTGGGGAGTAGCGGGGTAGGGAGTGGGGAGTGGGTACTGCAAGCTAGGGAGGTCAGACTCGGCGTCACAGATAACAGAATAGTAATACCGGTGCATCGGAACCGTAGGGATGGGAATAGGCAGGATGCTGATAACGGTATCCACACTAATAATATGAATACGAAAGTAACTCATATTATAAATACGGAATTATCACATACCGTTTAATCGATGTTACGACCGACAATGTTTCGGTTCAATAATCCCGCATTAATTATAATAATAATTGAAATAACTCTGCTACGTTTTCACGACTAAACCAGTTTCGATGAAATTCAGTATACTGATAGAGACCGGGATTGGGACATGGCTACTTTTTACACGATAGCGCAGAAGGAGGGTAGGTTTTGGATTGATAAACCTATAAATATATAAGTCGCATAAATTGATGATGACCTCCGTGACGCAGTGAGCGAATAGCCGGCTAAGATGCAGGAGGTTGCGGGTTCAATTCCCAGCGCAAAACAAACTTTTGTATGATCTACAGATATTTATAAATAAATAAATTTTGCTGGATATTATCAATTTTTGATATTGTCTTTAAGATTTTGGCATATAGACCATAGCTTTTGCCGGTGTATCTCCAGACAGCGCCATCTATTACGGTATGTAGAACTAGTATTTTTTTTAATCGACAATGAAAAGCCTTCATTGGGAAATGAAGTAGGTAGGTTGGATTAGAAAATTATTTATTGCAATAATAAATAACACATAGGCGAACTTAACGCTAATTAGCATTTTCTTCCAACTAATCTTTGTGTAGTGCAGATTGAGTGGTAGATATTTCTAGAAAATAGATTAAAAACATTTAATTTTACTAAAAAAAAACTTAACATAAATTAAATGAAAAATGGAGTATCTTGTTAGAAGGCTTCACTCTGAGAATTTATTGTGGTGAAAAGTAATCTGGTATTTGTTTGCTACATATATGAACTCCAGGAAGAATACGTGATGGAAGAAAGATAGCTACAGATGCCAAAGTAGGGCATGAAGAACTAAGCATATCTATAAAAAAGAAACGAGGAGATCTTAAAAAAAAAGTTAAAAATGTGTTTATTTGTTTATTTAAAGATACACCAACAGTGCACATATTTTATCAGTTTATAGCTAATTACCAGTTTTATGACGACAGTCATAAAGCATATTTCTGATACGTGCACCAATTACAGGTGTATACAACATTCGCCAACGGTAATAAAGATAATTGATTTTTTACTTATATCTAACTTAACTAATAAGTGTTAGGCCCAATTCGGGGAAGCATCAACGGAATTCTGAAGATGATTGCTGAGAGACCCGAGTCAGCTGTACTGGGGAGATTTCTGATGCTTTGATGATGTGTTACTTTTTGTGTCACTTGTTACTCTTGTTTTTACAAAATATGGACCTGATATGTTTTTTTTAGAAACAGATTAATATAAGACATTAGAAGCTTGCATTGCAGCCTCATAAGACTGCCCGTATGCAATCATTATTATTTTTATTCAGTACCAAAATGTTTCGAACAAAGATAAGCGTTATTACCAAAAAGGGCCAAACGTGCCACGCCATACCTTAATGTTATCCATCAAGGTTATCTCAAATTAAAACAAAAATTGTGTTTGCACGAATTAAAAGTTCCGCCTATATCTTAATCTAATAGAAATTAAAGTAATTGTGTATTATTTTGCGTAAATAATTGTGTATTGTCCTAACCTATCGGTGCCCAGTCTTGGTCACTGACTGAATCTCAAAAGTCCAGGCTCGGGGTTTGCCAAAGAGCGATGGAGCGAAGCATTTTGGGTGTTAAGAGAATAGATAGGATTCGGAACACCTCGCTGCGCTCGAGGACCGGCATCGCTGACGTCGGTATCACGGCTCCCAAGTTAAAGTGGGACTGGGCGGGTCATGTCCCCTGCATGCAACCAAATAGGTGGGCTAAGGTCGTAACTGGATGAATCCCTGTGGATGGAAAGCGACACCGTGGAAGGCCTAAGAGCGGTGGCGCGATGATTTGGACGCTTCTTATTGGGACTGGCGGGATTTGGTATAAGATCGAGATAAGTGGAGAGATGAGGGGGGAGGCCTTTGTCCAGCAGTGGGACAGCATAGTCTACATAAAAAAGAATAAAATTGTATTATCTTAGAAAAGTGTTCTATTAGGTAATCTTTTTTTACACAAGACTGGGTAAAAAATACCGAGAACAGTGCACAAAAAGCATGCAGCAAGCCAAAGACCTGTCATAATAAGTCCTTCGACAAAAAGTGGTCTTGGCGCCGTCCGACAATTTTATCAATGCACAACACTAGTGAGGTCAGACGTAACCGGCGGGGCTCCCCTCGCTCCCACCCCCCTCCCCGCGCTACTATATAATGCTGCCCCCACGCGCGCGCCGCGTCTAACGTTACTGCGCCACCGTATAGCTCGGTGCTGCCACGATCGTAAACACACGCGCTCATAAATTGTGAAAGTGTTTTAGTGAGAGTATCGCGCCAAGCGAGAATCTCAACAAATCAAGTAGCGAGGAAATTGTTTCGTAAATTCATCAACTAGTGGGGTTCAATGGAAGCGAGATTCGTGACTTGCCGTAGCGCTCAGCAGATCAAGCCGCCTGAGAAGAGTCTCGCGCCGCCGCCGACGGTGAAGGGGCTCTTGTCCCGGTTCGGGAGCCAGGCCCAGGCGCTATTCGCACCCAAGAAACCCCGCTTCGGATCATCTGTCGCAATCCACAAACTCCGCGAAAGCAAGTGGTTCAAACATGATGAACAAAATATTTTGTGCTCGGTTCTCGAGTCGGGATTCATACTGGAAGTTCGCGCCGAGGACCCCTTACCACCAGATTCTACCCTCTCTCCAGATTATCACATGTACGCAGTCGCCATGTGGAAGAAGGGTAAAGGTAAGTTTGTCGAAATCATTTTGTGTCAGTAAAATGTGAAAAGTCGTTGTCGTGGTATTTAGGACGGGCCGCAGCGAGCGCACTGCGTGAGCCTCTGAGCGACACTAAATAAAGTTGGCGCGCGACCACAAACGCACGTAAGCGTTGAGTTCACAACAGCTTGTAAATAAATTATGATAAACGCCCATGTGCATACGATTAAATGGGAACAGTAGATGAATTACAAATTAACGAAGCGAGTCAAGCGCCATCTAAGAATGCCGATTCGAAAGGGCGAAGGCCTTCATTTAGTGTAGGATAAACATATGCTCAAGGATTCTTACGCAGGTTTTTGTGAATCATGACTAAAAAATGCACGAACGATCATTGACATGGCTAATATGATAATTTTTACCGACAGAAAAAACAAAAAACCCGGAACAGATAGACATCTACACAGTACAACAGAAAGGTGTTAGAAAACGGGTGGTTAAAACTACCATGAGTTCTTACTGGAAGAAGGATTCTGTAATACGCATCAATAATGTGGACGACAAGCAGGAGACGCCAAACATTGAAAAAGACATCAGGGCCAAGGTAAATAACATTGGAGATAAGGAGACACACGCAACACGTTTCCAATTCTATCATAACTTTCCCAAACTTCAGAAAACACTTTAAATAACATAACAATTTAGAATTGCATAATAAATCGTCCCGAAAAATGATTGATAAGCAAATTAACTGCAAAGATCAACTTTCGAAACACTTAACTTGGCTAACATTATGACATAATGGCTTTTAAGTACGAGATGAAAATAAAGCTAGATTCCAAATAGCCGTCGAGACATTACATCAGTCAAGACCTAAATTGTTCATTGAACTATTCACGTTGACTTGCTACATGTTAGATTGAGATAGATTAAATCAATGGCCTTGATTAAAATTGCAAATAAGCATTGTCCTCATTCTGAAGCAGACGTTTGACAATTTGGTCTTGATTCAATTGAGCAATATTTCCTATCAAATCTTTCGATTTCCTAGCATGACATCCAACCGTGACTGGTTCTATCCTCTACTAGAGTTTTATCTTCACAAGCGTAGGTTTGCGTCAGAATTGGAAAACTCTCATTACAGATAGCGAGAGTCGAAAGGCTTTCGTTGTTTGGAAACTGTGGGCACAGTTGAACAGTGGAACGGCTACTAAGGAGCTTCCTACTGATTGCAGCTGGATATGGCAACTAAGTCAAGGTTCGAGAGGAATTGGCACAATACTCTGCACTTCGTCCACTGGTGCCGGTACGGAGAAACGCCGCAGGAAGCTCGCATGAGACAGGTAAATATAAATCTCATACAAACTACACTTTAAAAATTCTAGAACCCTCAATAAAGGTACCTATGCGTCGAGTTGAGTTACTGCTCCGGAAATTTAGGGTGGTTTAAATTCGCATAGACTTTATTTATTGTGTATTTTTGGTTCAAGAATTGTTTATCATTTTATCTCATTGTATTCTGCATGTCGCGTGACGGGAAACAAATCTGTCCTTACAAACACTTTCAAAATTACAGTTTATTGTGAGCGTGTAAATTGTGATGGCAGTTTTACGTCAATTACACTTTACGTTCTAAAGAATCAGTATCGTAAAATCATTGTTTCATTTGGCTTTGTGTTTGTCTGCCGTTTGTATCTTCATTGTGAACTTTTCTACGGAGACATTGAAAACTGGGCACATGGGCGACTGGCGATCATCCATCGAGGTATTGCATGGGTCATTACGGGATGAATAAAAAAAACAAGATCGCAAAACGAAGAAATTTTGTTACAGATCAGCTTAACGACGTCGAAAACACCCATGATTATCATCTTTTGATGGTAATTTGAGGCGCTTTGGACACTTTCAGCTGGCAACATTTAGTACCGGTGAGGTTTTGAATTTTACTGATGTACCGGAATTCAATGTGCCCCAATATGTGTTTCTTCCTAACTTTAGTAATGCTATCTGTGTATTGTATTATGACTTTAAGTACCTATATGGTACACGTATAATATCAGCTCTAATAATATTAAAAATAACCGTCCAACAAAAAGAGGTCCAAATTAAATTACTGATCGCGTCGCAAAAACAAAAGACTAAACAAAATCGCGTCGATTGTTTGAATTCCAAGTCCGTTCACCTTGCCTAATTGAGTGAGACGAATTGCAAAACATTTAGTAACTTCGCGTGTGTAATTATTTGTAAGAAGCGATAACAAACTATCGTAATTTACTAAATCGGCATCGTGAAACTTAAAAAAACGTATTTATTTTTATTAACATTACGGCAGACTATCTAGACAGTTAACTGCAGCCATAATATTTTACGTTTCAACCATTGAACCATTCACAAACTGATTAAATATCTCTATGTAGTTAGAATGACATTTATTTTACTATGTCACGTGGAACTAATGATATTTACTATTTTATTTGAATCATTGCTTATTTCTTCCTTAGTTATGCAATATTTTATATTCTGGCACAATAGGTGTCGCACGCTTTCACCAAACAAAACCATTATAGGGACAATGTATAAAGAAAACTACGGATTTCAAAACTTCGGCATGTTAATTTATTTCCCTCACGATATGATTTTGACCTAATAATTGAGCAGCATACTAAATAAGTAGTAAATTGACTCATTTCAAATGTATTAAATATAGCCGCGTACGACATTAGTACATTACACATGATCTAAAGTAGTATATAAGCCAATTTGAATATGAAAACTCGTATAATTTATGACAGTGTGACAAGTCGTATTTGATCTTTTAACAGCTGTATAATGTGGCTGAATAAATAGCCTGAAGGAGTTTGCACATATATGAAAAATATATTCAGTTAAATAAAAATATATGTACCAATAGTTATCGCCGCTCGTGCATACCAAATATATAATTTATCTATCTAGTTATTTAATGACTTTTTGAAACTTCATTATTAATTACACGTACGAGTATGTAATATATAATTGAAACCTTAAATTATTCTTCTTAAAAATAAATACCTAAATTAATACTTTTATAAAAAGAAGAGCGATATAACACAATATTTTTAGTAATATTATTATGAAACTAAACTGACAATGAGCGTCGATAAAAGATATACAACAAATCTACCTATTTCTAAACAAATATAGTAGTGATATAATTACACGCATTGTCTTATTTCGTAACAGTAGGGCATTGAAGTAGGTAGTTGAAACCAGTTTTCATCGGAAAAAACTAGAAATAGTTCATAATTGAATAGAGATGCGGCAGATTGTATTATTTACTGTTTCAACAATTAATGTAGGGTTTAATAGGGATGTGACAATTTGTTAAAAGTACAGATTATTGATTAAAATTTTCCTAAATTCAAATATAAAATAAGACATGGAGCAGTAAATTAGCATTACACTTTTAACAATTATCAATAATATGGTATTATTATAAAAACATAGATTTTGATTCTAAGCCTTATGCCAGTCGTTTTATTATTAGCTTATTTTATTCGTATATTTTTATATTTATATTATTAGTTTATGATGGTTTAAGTGTTAATAGATATAAATATGTATATGATTATATCGTGCAATTTATAGATGAAAGTATAAAATGGATTTAACTTGAATAATTATCATTTGTGATAATAAAACAAAACGTGACTATTATGCTACCTCAACTGATACAATTATGAGGCCATGGAATGTTCATGATTTGCTAAGTTTTTTTAACTGGCACGTACGTGTTGTACTAACATATGTTTTAAGAATTTGATTGTTTTTAAATCAGTTTTCAATAGTTAATATAAAAAAGATTTTAATATAAATTCTCAAACTGCTGCAAGCTTGTATTTGTAATTTTTTTCCTAATTTGTTTTTTTTTGTTACAGATAGGCGAGTCGCTCAAATGGGGCAACATCGGCATGAGTATGGGCGTTGTACTAGTCAGCCAGAACCAAGCAAGGGAGAAGGCTCGCTCCGTCTGAGTGTGGCAATCCAGTGGACTACACTCCGCTGGATATTCCTCATGCTTCTGCTTTTGGCGGCGATCATCGTCCAAGATCGACCATGTCTAAATCTAAACATTCTTTAGAATTTGTTCGGATAACTAAAGACTTTGAAATTTGAATTTCGAGTTTACGGATTCAATACCCCAACTCTATTTTTATAGTTCCATTTTGAATTTCACTATGAATATTTTTATTTACAGTATCTTTCCGGATATTTTGTTTCTATATTCGCTTTGAATAATGCAATGTCTTTTACTATCAATTTGAATTTGATAATCTGCTATTATTTCTTTAAAATTCTAAAATTAATTGTGATGTAAAGGTAACTTGGAAAGAGCTTTATGCATAATATTTGAGACATATTGTAGAAAATTGTTACTATTTAAACATTCCTATATCTAAGACAAAAGACGCGCCAAGGCTCATATATCTAAAATCTACTGATAAGTAATTTGATATTACATATAAATATAAGGCGATTATTGTGAAATCTTGTATTGATGTTCTGAGTGGCACCTAGTCTTGCAAGTATTTCCGTATATTTCTGATTTAATAAGACTGTTTTGATTTTCTGTGAAAATTATCTATCGACTACGAAAATTTATTTTCCTTTGAAATTGTAATGTTTCGTAGTCTGATCCAGTATAGTATTGATGTTAAATTGACCTCAAAGTGGGTCAAATTAAAGTATTTTATTTATGGATATAAACAAAATGTATGAGTCAGAAAATGTGTTGTCTGTTGTGAAAATTCGTACATGTATTGTGTAAGTTTTAATAATCTATTTATAATAAAGCATTTTTTAAATAAATAAACGATGACACTAAAAATGTATATTTCGCCTTTTCTAGGAAAATTTATGACTAAAACGATATAGTCTTTGAAAATAAAACCTATTACTAGTCCATAGGCTTGAATATAAGTATTTCCAACCCTAGGGACATAGGTAGGTATAATTAGGGAAGAAAATATTATTTGATTCATAAATAATACGTCCAATAGCTATAATTATACACGAAGTTAAGGTCTACGAACCAGCTATGAATGAGAGATAAGTAGAAATACCATTGACCGTTACTTTGATAATATTTTATTCAAAACTATTTACATCACTACTTATAAGTAGGCGTACAAAGGTTCTTATAAAACTATATTTTTCAAATACTAGGCAACTTTGGCAGATTATGTTAAATAACTGATCTTAGATCGGATATCAATATTAAAAACAGTTTACAGCGGCGGCATTGAACTTTCATTGCAACCGCGCAGTATTGCTCCAAGTCCGGCTCTCGCAATCCCTCGCGCAGCAGAATACCGTCTGTCATGTACTATAGTACAACTTTACTATAAACAGATCAAATATGGTCAGCACTTACCTCTCTCAGCAACCCGAAGAGCATATCGGTGGATAGAGAGCGCTCGTGCGCCTTCTCCATGATAACCGCGCAGTATTGCTCCAAGTCCGTCTCTCGCAATCCCTCGCGCAGCAGAATACCGTCTGTGATGTACTATAGTACAACTTAACTATAAACAGATCAAATATGGTCAGCACTTACCTCTCTCAGCAACCCGAAGAGCATATCGGTGGATAGAGAGCGCTCGTGCGCCTTCTCCATGGTAACCGCGCAGTATTGCTCCAAGTCCGTCTCTCGCAATCCCTCGCGCAGCAGAATACCGTCTGTGATGTACTATAGTACAACTTAACTATAAACAGATCAAATATGGTCAGCACTTACCTCTCTCAGCAACCCGAAGAGCATATCGGTGGATAGAGAGCGCTCGTGCGCCTTCTCCATGATAACCGCGCAGTATTGCTCCAAGTCCGTCTCTCGCAATCCCTCGTGCAGCAGAATACCGTCTGTCATGTACTATAGTACAACTTAACTATAAACAGATCAAATATGGTCAGCACTTACCTCTCTCAGCAACCCGAAGAGCATATCGGTGGATAGAGAGCGCTCGTGCGCCTTCTCCATGATAACCGCGCAGTATTGCTCCAAGTCCGTCTCTCGCAATCCCTCGCGCAGCAGAATACCGTCTGTCATGTACTATAAGTACAACTTAACTATAAACAGATCAAATATGGTCAGCACTTACCTATCTCAGCAACCCGAAGATCATATCGGTGGATAGAGAGCGCTCGTGCGCCTTCTCCATGATAACCGCGCAGTATTGCTCCAAGTCCGGCTCTCGCAATCTCTCGCGCAGCAGAATACCGTCTGTCATGTACAACCTTACTATAGATATATCAAATATTCACCGTACTTACCTCTCTCAGCAACCCGAAGAGCATATCTGTGGATAGAGAGCGCTCGTGCGCCTCGTCCATGATGACCGCGCAGTATTGCTCCAAGTCCGGCTCTCGTAATCCCTCGCGCAGCAGGATACCGTCTGTCATGTACTTTATCACAGTGTTGGGGGAGGTACAGTCTTCGAAACGGATGGCGTACCCCACTTCCTCGCCTGGTGGAAATAAAGTGGGTATATAAGTAAGGAGCTGTCTGTGAATATCCTGTGATAAGATAGCCGTCCTGATGGATCTAAATACCCTATATTCTATCTTTGCTTTTACCTTAACAGCGATAAGCAAATGTGCGCAAAATGACAATGACTACACGTCAATGAACGTACAAAAATACTAAAATCTTGATTAAAAATTGTGGGGGTGGGGGTAGGAGGGTGAAAAATACAGTGCGATCAATAAAAACGTGACACGACAAGTTTATATATTAGACTAGCTTCCGCCCGCGTGGTTTGTCAATAAAAAGTAGCTTATGTGTTAATCCAGGTTATAATCTACGTACATATCAAATTTCATTAAAATACATTCAGTAGTTTTTGCATGAAAGAGTAACAAACATCCACACATATGTACATCCATACAAACTTTCGCGTTTATAATATTGGTTATTGATTTTGGAATTTTTTCAAACGGTGATCTATAGAAAAGCATTAGGTGACTTTTCACATACAGGAGTGGGGGGGATAGTGAAGCAACCTGGGACTAAACACATTTATTTATCGACAAAATATCATCATTAATTTCAGTTTTACGTTTTTTTACGTTATTTACCATTTTAACAACAAATACATTTATATGTTCAGAAATATAGTATCTAAGCACCATTAAAGCTGGTGCTGTCGTTTCTATTACTGAATGAATGAATGAATGAATAAAACCACAAAAGAAACAAGCGCAACAATAAAAATACACAAAGCAACAAGTACAATGGGCGGCAATAATTTTCACTCGGTTACATATTACCCCCCCCCCCCCCACGTACAAACTAAAAACAACTAACTTTACTTGTTCATAATATTAGTATAGATAGGTAAATAGGTACCTAATTTACATCCCATCTCATCGGAGACTCGCTTCGCGACCGACATGGCGGCGACGCGGCGCGGCTGCGTGCATCCGATCATACCGAGCCGACTGTACCCCTCCTCGTGCAAGTACTGCGTCAGCTGGGTGGTCTTACCGCTGCCGGTCTCACCTGGAATATCACACTATTATTTAATTCATGTTTTACTTGCTATTGCCCGCTGCTTCGCACGCGTGGTTTATCAATAAAAACATTACTTTCCTCCTGCGCAGTCGGATAAAAAGTAGCCTATGTCCCAATCCCCATCATAATGTATCTGCATACCAAATTTCATCGAAATCGGCTCAGCCGTTTAGTCGTGAAAACGTAACAAACGGACAGAGGGACAAAGTTACTTTCAAATTTGTAATATTAGCATGGATAGGGTTTCGTAGTCGAACTAGGAAACTTTAATAGTTTCGCCTTGTATGTCTGTCCGTCCAACTAGTTACACCCATTTTGCTAGACTGCACCAGTTAAACTAGCTTTCTATTAAAAAAAACCGCGTCCCAATCAACCCTTCCGTTTGGAAACCAAATTACAAAATTACAGGCACCTGTATGCCTCGTTTCTAAGGTGCGTGACCTACTAGGCTTAGACTTGATCATAGACTTATTCCATCTCCAGGTGGTATATATAAAACCTACGATGCTACAGAAAGATAATGCACACACAGACACACATAGGCGTCAAACTTGTAACAGCCCTCCTATTGCGCCGGGGGTTAAACATCTAATAGAACTTACCAACAATAATAACGACATTATTCTCCCTTATAACTTGCATGAGTTCTTCCCTCACGGCGAAGGCGGGCAGGAAGCGACGTTGTTCACCGATCGTCATTTTGTTCACGAAATCTGACTTAGATTTTGGTTCAGCCGCTGCCTCTTCTGAAAAGTTAAATTAAATGAGGTATTTTCCAAATATAAATAGAATAATTTATTTCAGACAGTGTTCTTTTTTGTTCTGGTTTGTAATTTTAGGGACAAAGTTTGTATGAAAGGAAGTTTTGAAAAGTTGCCCAGTTAATTTTAAAATTCTGGAAAAACTGAAAGTACTTTTTCTATGTGATTTTTGTATGAACACAAGACCTATCTAATATATAAAAATCTCGTGTATCGGTGTTTGTGGTCGCACTCATCCGAAACGGGTCGACCGATTTTAATGACATTTTTTTGTATATTTGTTAGGTATGAGAATAGGTCGTAAAGTATTTTTCACCCTCCTACCCCACCCCCCATTTTTTAATCGCAAATTTAGTATTTTTGTATGAAAAATATCCATATAATTTAATCGTCGTTCATTGACGTGAAGTCATTTACATGAAGTGTCGCGTCACTTTGACAAAAGTGTTTTATATAGTTTTTATCCTGAAGTTCCCACGAAAACGGGAAATTTCAAGTGTGCGAAGCTGCGGACGGGTCAGCTACTTTTTTATATTTTTTATTCGTCGACAGAAAATGTTTATTATACTGAACAACTTTTGATAAAGCGGTATTTCTTTATCTCCAATAGTTAAGCTATTTCCATTATGGTTCAACATCAGGTATTTTTTTATTTAGGTAATTATTTTGAAACTTTTCCCCTTCTGTGATTATGAAACCTATATCTGTACCAAATTTCAGGTCTCTAGGTAAATGGGAAGCACTAGTTCTATTTCGATGATCTATAAGTAAGTGAGTGTCAAATTGGCTAAACCTTTACCATAAGATATATTCAAGAATATCTGAGATATCAATTTAAATTCATCCCAGTGCCAAGATAGAGGCTCCAAAATCGGCCGAAATGGTTCCAGAAAAGGTATTTACGGCAGTATTCGTTGCGCTCGACTTGGCGGAGTCACTGCCGTGACCCCAGATCTGATCAGATTAACTAAGAATCAAGTCAAAATCGTATTACGACATCTACGTGGCGTTACTATTGATCGATTTCACTCGTTTCCTCTCCGCTTCGCTTTAGTGGAAACGGCCCTAATTGATAGAACTTACCTTTATCCAAATGCTCTGCATATTTGTACGCTTGTTTTGTTGGACCATCTTCTATCTCTTCTTGTTCCTTCTGTATACCCATGATGTTACCTGTAATCAAAAACAAAACAAAATAAGCTATTGTCGCCTTGGGGATGACACCGACAAGCATGTCATCACGCTCTGACGGCATGCCGTCATGGCATCAGAGCGATGCTATAGCCAAGCGTTGGCCCGTTGAGCCACTCGCCCAACGGTTTTCGTTAATTATAAATTATTTATGACGACCTCCGTGGCGCAGTGGGCGAATAGCCGACTGAAACGCAGGAGGTAGCGGGTTCAACTCTCGCCGCCGAACATATGTTTGCATGATCTACAGATATTTGTTCAGATGTTTTTCTATATATTATAAGTATGTAGGTATTTACAAAAAAAATTATATAAGTATTCTATCAGTTAACGGGTTCCCAAAGTACCAGCTCTGCTTAGTTTGGGGCTAGATAGCACTGTGTGAAATGTCCAGAAAGATTTGTTTACTTATAATTTCTTCCGATAACCATCAATTTTGATGTTTCACATCTGCCGTGACGGACAATATTTTTTTAAAGATGTTATGATAAAAATCATTATTTCATTAATAATTTAAGTGTTTGACCGGTATAAAAGTTAGTGATCTACTGCGCCCGCGGGCTGAACGGGCTGAGTTGGCTATATAGACCGAAATGTCTGCCACAGACCAACCGCTAATGTTGGTACAGCACAGAATTTAGTGAAAGAGTTATTCAATTCAGCTTGATTACCATTTTTTTTTTTTTTAACCTAAAGTAGCAGCTCTTTAACTCGCATCAACTCAAGCCGATATGTGGTGAGATCAACAATCAATTTTTCACGTCACTATTTATTGTTTCTCTAAAACTAGCAAGGCGTAAAAAAATATGAATTGAATTATGTATTTGTCAGAATATACTCGTAGAACCAACAGGTCTAGAAGTATTCAAAAAATTTATTCAGATTCTCAAAAGTTTGCGCGATTTAAAATAGTTCTTCTATTTGCAGCTAGATGTCGCCGCGCTCTCTCTATCTGTGTAGTTTAGTTTGATGTAGTTCTTACATGTTGCGATAGATGTCACTACAAGCGAGATACATTTTAGTCCTTGATTAAGGCTGAAAAAGCTAAGAGAATGGGTATAGGTGCCGGGCAAGCCTATTCCATCTAGAAGTCCTGTCCCAGGCACTAAAGAATAGAAGAAAGAATGACAGAAAAAGAGTTTTATCGTCACACGCACAGCTGGCATTATAGAGATAAGACTAGGACAAATACAATAAGTAGATAGGTACATACTGCTACACATTCATAAATACACATTTATACATGTGTAGCAGCATTATGAAGCGCTGTTTTTTAGACGGGACCAGAGTGGGTGACGTCAAAAACGGAGAACCCCGGAGTAGCATTAAAATATAAACTAGTGGTTCTGTGAGAACAGTAGACCTCGCGTCCAGAGTCCAAAAAGTAATTTGCGCAACAAAATTAACAAAGAAAGTCCTATTTTTAATCGAATTTCAGGTCCTTGAATTTTCCAATAGACCTATGTAGATTTTTGAGCAAAATATTGGTATAAGTTTTGGCGATTACTCGCGGTCCCTTGGTCCTATAGAGTCTAAGATGGTGTGTATGGGTTCATCTTGTGAAGGCGGAGAGGACTGCGTAGTCTGATTGATACCGAAAACATTTCAAAAATTTAAATCCATCATCCGTCCATATATAACGTTACAGCAAACTTCTCCCCCCCCCCTCATTTCCCCCTTTTGGATTTTTTTCGTAACATCTTATGTATAACGAAGTCCCTAGTGTGCCTCTCAAATTTGATTGAAATCTGTCGTTAAATAACGCTATAGCGAACTTCCCCCCTTTGCCCCCAATCAAAAATCGAATAAAATCAAATTAAATAAACCAATGAACTTGTGTGTCAGAATTTTCATCAAAGTCGGTTGAAAAATGCGACCTGTAGGCGAGAACAGACAGACAGATAGACAACCGGACAAAAGCATTTTCGGCCAATTTCGAAACTGAGACGCTTTGCTCGCTGGGTCAATAAGTAAAAAGGCATTTTATTGCTGTCAATCATAAATAAGTGAGTCCATGTTAATAGTAGTTTATACAGTAATTATTTTGCACACATGTTAATAAAGAGACAAAACTTTTTGAAAACATATTTCAAAACTTACCAATTTTGGTTCCCTCTAATTTCCAATGCTTTTTCTGAGCTTTGCGTCTTTCCTTTTGTTCTCTGAACGCTTTCACCAAAGCCGAGCCTTTGCGAGCATTGATCGCCATATCCGCTGTTGGATCTTTTACCTAAAACCACAAGTAATAAGAGCTATTATTCAATGTTTTATACTGTTGCTAGTTTGGATAACTATACATTTGTAAGGTTTCCATTATGTTCCTGTAAGCGTTGGGAATATTATAAACTATTACGAAACGTCCAAAGTTTTCCCGTATGGAATATTTTCCAACAAACTTAATCACCACATTTAGGGAATGATTTTCGAAAACGTATTTATATGTCTGTCTATAAAGCGTGCCATGCTCGGTATATCACTCTTGGTCACATACCCAATGTTGAAATCCGGCGTCGCACATATGTTGTGGACGTGGGTATGAGAAGTAGAGATGGGCTGGACACTTGGCTAGGAGGGTTGACGGGCGTTGTACGAAAGGGATTACAGAGTGATGGGCAAGGGATGCTCGTACAGTCTACGAGTCTACGTAGACCAAGAGGCAGACAACCCACCCGATGGTCGAATGATATTGAAAGCGTAGCGTAGTAGCGTCAATGGATGAAAGAGGAGGCCTATACCCAGCAGTGGGTGCATACGGGCTGAGATGATGATGATGATGATGTCTATAGAAATCATTTTTCTTAGACTTCCAAGGCTATGGACTGATTGTATACATATAACAGTTTTATATACTGGGTTTGACAACCTCCGTGGGGCAGTGGGCGTATAGCCGGCTGAGACGCAGGAGGTAGCGGGTTCGATTCCCGCCACGAAACAAATGTTTGCATGATCTACAGATATTTGTTCCGTGTCTGGGTGTTTTTCTATTATATTATAAGTATGTATTTACAAAAAAAAAGTATATACGTATTCTATCAGTTATCTGGTTCCCATAGTACAAGCTCTGCTTAGTTTGGGGCTAGATAACGCTGTGTGAAATGTCCAGCAATATTTATTTATTTATTTTATATACTGGGTAAATTTAACACAATTGTAAACATACAAAAAAATTGAGGAACCTGTCTATGCAGTTAAATTGACGTGTTATAATAGTTTGATGATAATTGTGATTTTAATAAAAAAACTACTATTGAAATTGAATTTTGAAATTGTGATAACACCACTTATATCACAAATTGATCATCAATTTTCTCCTCAGCTTCCAATCTTGGGATATTGTGAATGAATTTTACTTTTTGTATGTGATTCTCAAGATCCAAAACTGAGGAAATACATAATCGATTTTGACACTTTGTCTCCGTTTTCAAAGTTAGCCAATAAATTCTGTGTGAAATGGATTGTGGCCAGAAACATATTTCTAAATTTGATGCCTGTTTATAAAACTCATCATCATCATCGCTTACCATCAGGTGAGATTGTGGTCAAAAGGTGGCCTATAATTTATTTAAAAAAAAACTCAGCTTGTGTAGAAGTGTAATTCAAATTTGATATTCATTAAAATCAAAAGGATTATTTTGAAAGTTTTTTAAACTTACCGGTATAACTGGTTCAGGTTGCTTAGTGAAGACAATTCTGCCATCGAGGAAGGGAGGTACTATGTTATGTACCAAAAGATGTACTCTGTCCACACTTTCCTGGAAATAACAAAATAAGAATGAGTATAATGAATTTTGAGAGAAACGCCAGTCGTCAGCATGTTAATATTTATGTACTATCTGTTGCCCCCGACTTCGTATGCGTTACATTATTAACTGTGTAGGTGACCTAGAAACAAAACTAAACTCGCTATTGCAACTTGACCTTGACACCCCATTTTTATCCCATGGGACCTGATTTATGGGATAAAAAGTAGCCTATGTGTTAATCCAGGCACGTACATACTAAATTTTATCGAAATTGGTTCAGCCGTTACGATGTCATTGAGTAACAAACAAATAAATAAATAAACAAACATCCAAACTTTCGCATTTATAATATTAGTGTGATGACGCCACTTGTCAGCGTTCTCTGGACATTGATCGAGTAAACAACGCCACTTGTAAGCATCATATTTCGCTCCCACAGCTTGTTGTTCTTATCTATCTGCTGACGTTCTGCTGACAATTTGCGATTGAATAACTATCTAAGAACCTTACCTCATCCAAATCATTATTGACATTGATCGAGTGAACAACGCCGCTCGTCAGCATTCTGTTTCGCTCCCACAGCTCGTTGTCCTTGTCTATCTGCTGACGTTGCGCTGAAACTTTGCGATTGCGTCTCTTTTCGATTTGTTCTTCTTTTCTTGCTACGTATTCTGCGCTTGCGCCTCGAAACGGATCCGATTCATCTGCTTCACCTAAAATAGACAGTATTTTATGAGCGTATGAGGTTTTGAGTTAGTAATGGAAAAAAATATTGAATGCACCAGTGGCAGTTAAAACACTACACATACTCTTATATTTAACAAATTAGATTAGAAAATTCTTTATTGCACTAAAAAAATAATACATAGGCGAACTTAATGCTAACTAGCATTTTCTTCCAGCTAACCTTTGTGTAGTGTGGAGAAAGTGGTAGTGCCAGAAAATAGAGAGGTAAAACAACTTTAGCTTAGGTTTCAAAAAATAAACTTACAAAAATTAATAACAATACACTTACATAAACGAAATACATAAAATACCTACATAAAGTGCTCAATTTTGTTGGGTATCTTGAAGAGAGATGAAGTGTTTAAAGACTTTGGATTTCAAGATTCCCATAGAGGCTGCCTTGCGGATTTCCACTGGAAGAGAGTTCCACAAGCGGATAGCCGTCACAGTGAAAGAGTTAGTGAAGAAAGAATTTTTATGCTCAGGCTTCTTGAGTAAAAGATGTTGAGAAGAACGAGAAGGACGATCAGGTGGAAAAATGAAGATACAGATCTAATCTAATTACAGATCCCTCTAGCCCATGAAGTAATAACAATTATTCTTTGCATCTAGGATTTATGAAACAGCCACATATTAAATTGACAGTTTTGTATAGAAATTTAACAATATGACAACAGGAAGTATGATATATGTAAAACATATGTACATGTAACATTATTTGTTGATAAAATAAAATTCGTATACAAGGGTGCGTACAGCTGACACTATAGGCAAATTATGATGTATGGAGTATGTTTAACAAGTGACTAGTTGACTCGCCCGGTTTCACACCGATTTTTATCATTATTTAAATTATTATAATTATTATATTTGTATTTTTTTTTTCTTGTAGAAGTTTTAGATATAGCGTATTAGATTAATTCTGTAAAGTTATATTTAAGTGTAAATAAACGAATTTGAATTTGAATTTATCAAAACAAAATATGCCCTATAGCACTCAAGGATAATGTATCTTTTTTCACTTATAGTGAAAGAAATTTCAGAATTGGTTCGATAGTTCCAGAGATTTTCCATAGATATTATATAAACCAAGCCTTACCTTCTCCCATGTTGTACCACTCCCTGTCTAGTTTCTTCTCCGCCTCCTCCCATTCAGGATCTTCAATATCGACAGCACGGCGAGAACTTGCAAATCTACAACAAATATGGTGTGTAGATGCTACTTTTTAACAAAAATATAACCTACTGAACTGATTTTGATGAAATGTCTATGAGTACATTCACTCAAATAAAAAAAGAATTTTCCAAATCGTTTGATAAATGACGGAGTTCTGAGGTAAAAACATAAAACAATTATGCGGTCTTATTGCGCCCCTATAAAGTTTAAGAGTTGCCCTCGATTTTTTTGGGATCCCATCATCAGATCTTGTTTTGGTGCCAATGGGACCACCTGGGAAGTATACCCTTTTAAACAAAAAAAGATTTTCTCGAATCTGTCCAGGCATCTTCGAGTAATTGGGAGCATGCATAAAAAAAACAAAGATTCCGACGAATAGAAAACCTCCTTTTTTTGAAGTCGGTTAAAAATAGCTTGTATGTTGTAAGTAGACTATAACTACTGTATAATAATCATATAAGGAGTTATGTTATTTCTTCACTTCCAAACATCAGATCAGATTGTTCTCAGCATAATGAAATTAAAGTTTTGCATTGGGGATTTTAAACTGACATAACTAAGAACCACCTCAGTTAAACTAGCTTTCTATTAAGGAACTACAATGCCACAGACAGACTTAGGCGTCAAACTTATAACACCCTCCTCTTTTTGTGTGGGGGGCCACACAAAAAGAGGAGGGTGTTATAAGTTTAAAAATGCACATTATTATAATAAAATTAACTTTCATAGGAGCATTTTAGATAGATAAATAGCATTTTATGCACTAAAAAAAGTAAAATTCATATATTTTGTAACTTATAAATATTTGTAGGTTTTAGGTGCAAGATACATTATCATAATTATGAATTCTTCTGAAGGAAAGGAATAGTGACATGAAAATGTAACACTTACTTATGCGGTGAAGCTCTGGGTGTGAACTCATAAGGCCTTCCCTTGTTATCTCTTAGCTGCTTGCCTCTGTGATCTCTTGGAAGTGGAGTTGGGAAGTCCCAACTGGACTTCCGGACTGTTGTTTTAGGGTCGTCGTCATCATCATCCCAGGCTGTCTTGTCAGTAGGTTTTAAGGCTTTTAGGCTGAAAATAATAAAGAAGTATGTTTTTGATAATTTTTGGTACGAGTAAATCATCTATCTATTATATAAGAATCAAAGTCCTGACTAACTGACAGACAACGCACAGCCTAAACCACTGGTCGTAGAAACTTGAAATTTAGAGGGTATGTTTGTCTTGATGCATAGAGGTGTACTAAGAAATGATTTTTTGAAATTCAACCCCTAAGGGAGTTAAAAGAGAGTTTTCCGTTTGTATGAAAAACAGTGGTTCCTGGATTTATAAACTTGAAACTTGGCAAATATATTTTTTAACAAAAATAAGAGAAATGGTATTTTTTTGTTTTTCAAAAATCATCCCCTGGGTGTGTGAAAAGGGGTGTTGAACTTTGTATGGTAAAACATTATTCCTGAGGTTAATAAACGGAAAACTTTGCATAAATACCACATTCTTTGCATAATGAAACATGGCATAGTTACTTTTTTTGAAAATCACCCCCAAGGGTTGAAAATGGATATTGTAGTTTGTTCTAAAACAATGTTCATTGCAATTACCAACGTATAACTTTGCATAAATGCTTTTTATAGGTAAATAATGAAACATTTTATCATGGTAAGACCACCAGGGTCTGATGATGGAGCCAGGATGGAATCTACAGAACTCATTAATGAATAACAGTAGATGTATCGTGTTTGGGTTCTATTAAATTGTTTTTGCGAGACGTTTCACGATACAATTGACTACCAGCGTCTGAAGATGGGGAAATCGATCGTTCTTAACGAATAAATGAAATACTCTTTACTGCACACCAAACAAACATACGTAATCAAGGACATAAACAATAAATAACGGTACAATAGGCGGCTTAATCAACCATATTACCATCAATCTATTAAATAATCGTTACAGGTTCTGACTGACTGAAAATCAACGCACAGCGTAAACCGCTGATCTTAAAGACTTGAAATATGGAGTAGTAGTAGTGTAACGCATACGAAATCGTGGGCAACAGCTAGTAAATAGATATAATAGGTTGACTATCTATGAATTTATCTGGCTGGTACTAAATTAATAAGATTGGTTATTCATTATCATCATATCAACCATAGGACGTTCACTGGTGAACATAGGCCTACCCCACAGTCTTCAAGAGCGACTGAGCTTGTGCGGTCTGCACAACATCTCCTAGCAACTTTTATCAGGTCATCTTTCCATGTAATGGGGAGCCATCCTACACTGCTCTTTCCAGTGAATTGTCTCCACACTTGACAACCATTCTGCCCCAACGGCCGTCAGTTCTTCGAACTATGCACCCCGCCCACTGCCACTTCAGCTTGCTAATCTTTGCATACACTCATAGTTAAGTTTTGTGGTGTTAAGGCAACAGTGACCGCTTACCATCGGGTGGGCCGTAGGCCTGTTTCCCATAAATAACATAAAAAAGAAAAAAAAACATATAAACATTAAAAAAAATTGACCATCATGCCAGATGTGAAACATCAATATTGATGGTTATTGAAATAATTTATAATTAAAGAAAACTGTTTATAACCATCTTATCTTTTTTTATCATATGCAATATAATCCTTTTTTTTTAATCTATTTTTTATAGGAAATTTTTTCGTTTTTTACGATGTTGTCAGTTCCATCATTGTCTACAGAAATAACTAATAACATCCTCCTTCACCTGGTCGTATGTGGACCGGTAGAGCACTGTAGAGCACTGTCGTAACATGTATGGCCTTTAAGACAACTCATTGAATCTAAGCTTACCTGGGAGTCCTGGGTTCATCCTTGAATCTCGGCTCATAGTAGCTCCTCCTGGAACTATCTCTGCTTCGATCACTCCTATCTGATCGATCACCCCTATCACTTCTATCATCCCTTTGCCTTCTATCAGACCGATCCTTTCTATCCCTTTCAGTGCTCCTGTCCTTTCTGCGGACGTCTTCATATTTTCTGTCATTGTCTCGCTCACGTCTATCATAGCGGCGGTAATGTGGATTCTCTTCTTCCTCTTTTGAGTGAGATGCTTTTTCTTCTTTTGTAGAGTTGTGGACGCCTTTTTTCTCTTTCTCTGACCTGAAAATTATGGGAATTTTGTTATAGGTATGAATTGCCTGAATTTAATTAAATTATTATGTAGGTATAGCTGCAGCTGTTATGGTGGTTTTGTTTGGCTGAATAATTAGTACAAAGGCGAGCATAACGCTAAAAAGCATTCGCTTCCAGATAACCTTTGTGTATTGCATATAAAGATGTGTAGGTAGAGCACAGAAAAGGAACTAATGAAAATTTGCACAGGACTAATAAAAATAGCATAATATATACAGGGTGTTCCAAATAGTGTCAAGCGAAAGTCCAGAGATAGAACACCCCTTGAGGTATCCGAATCACCCCCATGTATGTTCCGCGATTTTTTATAGTTTTCGATTTATTAATTTTTTTCCGAATTTTTGAAAATTATTTACTTTAACAACTTAAAAAATTCTTTATATACTAACTTAAATGCTGGTAACTAAAAATACATACTCAACAGTAGAAAAATAAGGAAAGATTAAATTGCTAATTTTTGGTCAGTTTGACTGAGAAAGTGCCTATAGATTCTCAGTCTGAATGATTTCACTGAAGTAGAATCGAAATATTATAGTTTGTTCAATAAATATCTGAACTATCCACACAAACTTTTACTTTACCTAACTAGCATAGGATTTGAGGATTCAAATTTAAAATGATTGTGTAACATAGACACGTTTTTATATAATAAAATACATTATTACATACTTGGTAATGTTATTCATTAATCCTTTGCCCAGCAGTTTGAAAGTATAGGTTAAGAAATAAAATTAAAAAATTACTTGGCAAGTCTCTCCATCATCCTTTCCCGGGCTTGTTCAGATATCCCACCAGTATATGTCGGCGTCTCTTCATTATGTCTTCTGTACTTACGCTCTTTGGCGCCAGAAGATTCACCTGATATACTACTCGGTTCACCTTCTTCATTTTCATCATCTTGGAAGGATATCAGCCTGTTCTGCTTCCGTTTAGCTGCAGCCAGCATATCAAGGCCTAGTAACGAAGGCTTAGCGAACGGGAATTCATCAGGTATTTCCTTTTTTTTGATAACCAAGCCACCAGGAGCGTCTCCCGACGTTCCCTCTAAACGATGCAGGTTTTCATCGCCGTCCGCCATTATAAAAACACTTATGAAACCACAAAACAATAAATCACATATCACACTAAGAATCCATACAAGTTTTAGTGAGTTAGTAGCAGTTTTCAACAGTA
This sequence comes from Philereme transversata, assembly GCA_963924445.1. Taxonomy (NCBI): domain Eukaryota; kingdom Metazoa; phylum Arthropoda; class Insecta; order Lepidoptera; family Geometridae; genus Philereme; species Philereme transversata. Next base: position 24,269,610 of record OZ004337.1, on the reverse strand, counting down.
AAATAAGTAACAAAACATTTCGTTGTTGTATGCTATACGTATACTGTATCTACTTCGGCAACTCAGTCGGCAAGACAAGACTCAAGACAAACTCTATGTCTATGACATTGACAGTCTCTTGAAAGTGACGGTAGCAACTCAATGAAAATAATTTTAATGTTGCTGTTGTAAAAATTAGAAAAAAAGCGTCAGCTACTGAGAGGGCGATATCTTAAATTTTTATTAACAGACTCTCTCAATAGATGATACTAATCAGAGAATTAACTTTTAAGCCGTTCAGCGTCTGAATGCTAAGTTTTCAGGTCAACTTTCAAACTAAAGTCTTGCTTGTCAATGAGGGGTTGTTACGCCCGTGCATATTTTTATAACTGCTAACAGATGGCGTTGCTCTGTCATGCTGTAATTAAAAAGGAAAGTGTCCTTTGTTAATCAGAGCATGATAGAGCAACGCCATCTGCTAGCAGTTATAAAAACATGGCAGTGAAAACCCCTGATTGACGCAACGAGCAAAGCGGGCGAAGCGTCTTAGTTTCGAGATTGGCCTAAAATGCTTTTGTCCGTTTGTCAGTCTGTCTGTTTGTTCTCGCCAACAGGTCGCATTTTCAACCGATTTAGACGAAAATTGGCACACAAGTTCCTTAATTCATTTAAATTTTTAGTAGATCGCGATTTTAGATTGGGGGGAAAATAAGTTGAGATAAAAATAAAATAAGAAAGGGGGAAGTTTGCTGTAGCGTTAGGTATTCATCGACGGATTTCAATCATATTTGAGAAGCACACTAAGGACTTCATTCTACACAATTTGTTGCAAAAAAAAATCCAAAAGATTGTCTGGAAGAGATCCCTTTTAGCGATAAGACCGCCCCTTGTACTTACCTTTATTTTTCTGTATTTCTTTGTATTTTTAATTTTGTTGGTGTGCAATAAAGAGTAGATTAGATTAGATAATACTTTATTGCACACCACGAAACAAATATATATAAAAAACAACTACGTAAATCTATGGTTACAATTGGCGGTCTTACCGCTAATTAGCGATCTCTACCAGACAACCTTTGGATGGAATGGACTGTGTAGACATTACCTGGGGTGTAATGGTGTACCTAACATACTACATGTATACATACATAGGTACTAATACTAATTATATAAAAATAAAAAATATATAACTTACATAAATGAAAACTACATGAATCTAAATAATAACTACTCATAATAATTTATAGATACATACTTAGACTTATTTAAGAAACAAATAATTAATAATAAATACATATATATTTAGCGACAAATACTCAGATAGTGTTCTCTGAGCATACGTTTAAAAATGGCAAGTGACTTGGCACATCTGATAGCCACCGGCAGCGCATTCCATAACCGGACAGCCTGTACTGTAAAAGACTTATCAAAGTAGGAGGAGGAGTGTACAGGTGTCCTGAGTTGGAGTGTGTCAGATGAACGCAAGGATCGAAGATTGGATTGATAGAGGAAATGGAAGCGTTCTTTAAGATAGGAAGGTGAAAAGGGTTGAACAGGATGTTATACTCGTATAAATGCTGAAGGATGTAAGTATCCCGGCGAAGGCGTATGGGTAACCACTTGAGCTTACTGCGAAATTCGGACACATGGTCATACTTCCGCAAGCCGAAGATGAACCGGATGCCAAAGTTTTGCAAGCGCTCAAGTTTATCTAGTTGCTGTTCAGTGAGATCTAGATAAGAAGCATCAGCATAATCTAGTATCGGGAGAAGAAGCGACTGCGCGAGCGAAATTTTAGTGGCAGTCGGAAGGAAGTTACACAATCTCCTAAGAGAACCCGCTGAGGCAAACATCTTACGGCTGACTTCAGATATCTGAGGTCCCCATGACAGTTGCCTGTCTATGAGAACGCCTAAATTTTTCACCGTCTCACCCTGCTTAACGTAGGTGCCATCAAATTAAGAGTATTTTATTATATTCTAAAAGGGGGGAGTGGAGTGGGGGGCATGTTTGCTGTAGCGTGTTATTAGCCATAATAGGTATAAACTGAACTTTGACGAAATTCACAGGGTACACCAGTGACCCCACAGTGCTGAAATTTGGTGTTCGTGTAGCTTTAGTGACACAAATATAGGGAAAAGTCTGAAATCCAGAATATCTGAAATTCTACCCCTAAAAAGGATAACCAATTAATATGAACTCCCGTTAGGTACATGTAACTTGAACGAAACTGTAGGTCAATTTATTTGGATAAGCATTTCGTGGCACTATTTTTAACCGACTACAAAAAAGGAGAAGGTTCTCAAATCGTCGGAATCTTTTTTTATTTTTATGTACTTATGTTGCCACTTCCCCGATTAGTCGAAGACGCTTGGACCGAATCGAGAAATTATTTTTTTGTTTAAAAGGGTATACTTCCCATTACCTTTTGAAACTATCATGGTTATTAACACTATTTGTACTAAAAACGGGATATTTACCATGATTTGTGAGTTCTTGAGTGTCCCGATATTTCGACGCAGTTGCATGCGCCATGATCACGGGTAAACTCTCGGATCATCGGGAGTTTACCCGTGATCATGGCGCATTCAACTGCGTCGAAATATCGGGACACTCAAGAACTCACATATCATGGTAAATATCCCGTTTTTAGTACAAATACTTCCCATTGGCACCAAGTCAGGATTTTTACGATGGAACTTTTAGGGACGCAATTCGGTTTTATGTTTTACCTCAAAACTGCGTCATTTATCAACCGATTTGGAAATTTCTTTTTTATTTTGAAAGGTTATAGAATACTTTTATATTGGTCTCATAGAAATTTCATCAAAATCATATCAGTAGTTTGGTTAAGTCGGTTAAATTTTTGTTAAAAAGTTACTTCATATTAGTTATGATTAATATTATTTTTGTTTGCTTTTAAACTCTCGAGATTTCAGTTCGGGGCGAACCACTACCTAGTATAAAAATAATTACCTAAGTACAGTATGTACCTACCTACCTACCTACCTTGTAACAATAAAGAGTGGTAGATATTTTCAGACATAATATTTTATCTTTGCCTCTCAAGTCGCAGCAATCGGCGCGAAACTAGTAAAGCGCGTGAAATTTGAAAATGCCTGTCTCTGTGATATGCCAACCGCCTGTCTATGCCTAAAAATGCCTGTAAACTGCGGTAAATGCCTGTCGAAAGGTAACCTTACCTCTGACGTTCCCTAATCCTAAACTATTTCAAACTACTTAAATGAATCATGGCAGGGTGTTGAGAGCCGAGGTAAGAGCAATATTACTTACTGTACAATATTCAGGAGGTTTCTACCTCGTTCATTGAGATTAGGGTTTCGCAGACATTATATATTTCTCACCACTGTTTAAGTAGGTAAAAACCTGTAAATAAATACCTACCGTTAGGCTGCCTGTCCATTGACGCGGAGAGAGGCGGCGGAGCGGAGAAACGGAGAAATATTAACCAATAGGATTGCATGAATAGAATTTCATGCAATCCTATTGGTTAATATTTCCTCGTTTCTCCGCTCCGCCACCTCTCTCCGCGTCAATGGACAGGCAGCCTTAGAAACGGCTTTAGAGAGACATTAGGCAGGGATTTTGAGTTGAAATGGGTGATTGTAAAGTTTGTGTGGATGAAACAGGTTCATACCTGCGGTATCAAAGAGGGCAAATTAACACCACCTACCTTTGATGGACTTCCAGGAACAGAATACGATGCCCAGACGTGCACGTCACACCACAGACAGTCCAGGTGAATTCCAGGAAGTAAATCATACAAGGTCTTGGAAGTTGCCACTGCACGGTTACCTATATATCGGCGTACGACCATGTAAAGCGAGCGAGGACGCTATGAGTCGAGGGTGTGATAGATTGATCGCTTACTACATAAGACATAACTTTACATCACAGATGCCAGGAAATTAAAAAGTATTCATAACAGTTTGTTGGTAAAAAGAAAATTTGCGTTCCCTGTATCCATTTTTAGGGTTCCGTCCCCAAAGGGTAAAAGCCTATTACTAAGACTCCGCTGTCTGTCTGTCCATCTGTCACCAGGCTGTATCTCATGAACCGTGATAGTTAGACAGTTAAAATTTTCACAGATGATGTATTTCTGTTGCCGCTATAATAACAAATACTAAAAACAATAAAATAAATATTTAAGTGGTGCTCCCATACAACAGACATGATTTTTTTGCCGTTTTTATAGATAATGGTACGGAATCCTTCGTGCGCGAGTCCGACTCGCACTTGCCGGTTTTTAAAAAGAAATAAGGATTTGTCATGGAGATTGTATTTAATTTAAGCATTTATGAATGCAATAAGCCTTATTCTATTTTCAAATTTAGTTAGCCCCAAGGGGCTTAAATCGCATTTACACATTAGGTGTCGAGCTAAAAATGACCAAGTTTTAGAGCAAGGCTGATGTAAAAAACATTTATAAAGACGCCCTCATCAAAGTTAATAATCTCGAAAGATATCAGAGGTAGGTGGCTTAGTTCTCCGATTCACCGCGCGCAGTCATTTAATATAAATGAGACATACACCAAGATCATGGCCTCTTTGACAATGACCACAAAATTGCAATTGACGGATCTTTAGACTCATCAAAAATAGAACAGTGTGTGACGAACGGTTGGCGCGAACACGCGTAGCGTTCTTAATTTGAAATAAATCGCGATTTCCCGTGTTTTATTTATTCTTCATAGGTAATTTGACATTTTTTACTTATACCTATTCGACTAATAATTTTGCAAAAACAAGTTTAAATAATATTTAATAAGAAAGTGTTCGACTTGTGTATAGGGAATTAACAAAAGTGATCCTTGAAGCGATGCAATAAAAAGTGTTATAAAGTGTACTTTAGTGGAAATGGCTGACATTGAATTCAACCCGGAAAAGGAAGACAAAGTTGCAGGTTTGTTTGAAAAATTCAAAATTTTGTTGATCAGTGATTTAAATTTTGATCTAGAAGCACTGATTATATCTAAAGGTTGACCAAATATGTTTAATATCTTTAATTATATTGCTAAGCCTACTGATAAAATATATTTTTTGGGTAAAACAGATATTATAACTAACAAGATTTCAATTTATAATTCAGAGAAATACTTGTTCATATTATTCATTACCTTATACGATAAATTAAAAGGTGAAAGTTTATGTGAATATTTGTAAATTAAACCTGGTTATATCTATCAGGATACCGACACGTGCAAACCCGTGGTAATTTCTTGTTTAATTATTTTTATTACGTAGGTACCTAAAATATATAGATATAAATTCGAAAATGAATGTATCATTATAATTTGTAGTTTCTTGCAGTAGTTTTAGATATAGCGTATTAAGTTAATTCTGTAAAGTTATATTTAAATGTAAATAAACGAATTTGAATGGTTTTTGAACCAGCTAAGCTTAATAAATCAAAAACTTTCGTACATACACATGCTTCATTCTTTCAACAGCTCTTGAACTCTTGGCATCATACTATCGAGCGCGTAAATCGAATCCATAATCCAATATCAGCTAAATTTTAGCATCGATCGATTTATAATATTTATCTATCGATTCTAAATCCGATCTGCGCTTCCGCTCATAGGTACATACTTAGGTCCCGTATGTAGAGATTTCCAAATCTAAAATTGCTGGAAGAAGACTAAATAAATATTACGAAACCGGTAAAAAAACCACGTTCGCTATGTATGGTCTTGTTACCCGACTACGGCAAAGCTTAGGTTGCGGGTTAAATTCCCGCCGCTGAACAAATGTTTGCATGATCTACAGATATTTGTTCCGTGTTTGGGTATAATCCATACTATCCATATCCATACTATATTATATATACATACTATATTATATATTTTTATAGTGTTATCCGAACACATACGGAAAATTCAAAGATTTTTAAATGACATGGCCTGGTAGCACAGTTGGATAGTGCGTCCTAGTATCAAGAGGAAGGTTGCGGATTCAAGTCCCGTCTAGGCTTGAAATTTTTGTGTGTGTAAAAATCTTCATATTAATATTTTAAATGCGAAAGTAACTTTGTTTGTTTGTTTGTTATCTTTTCACGACTAAACGATTGAACGGAACGTAATGAAATTTGACAAGAAATCCCGGGGAAGGACATAGGCTATATTTTGTCTCAAAAAATTATCACAAAGAGGGTAAAATAGGGGTTGAAAGTTTGTATGGAAAATCCATAGTTCCTCTAGTTAGAGATCTGAAAATTCATATTTAAGCTTTTGGTAAGAAATACCTGTTTAAACTTTTTTCAAAATCATCCGTAAAGGGGGCAAAGTAAGGGGTTTAAATTATGAGGTATTCTTTAGATGCCTACCCTATGTTCAGTCTAAGGGCCCTTGCAAAAATAAATTATGCTATCACCAAGGTAATTTTATGTAGATAATATTTGCCGTTTACATTTGGATGTATAGTCTTTGAGATAATTAAAATTAACAAAACGCTCGCGCGCTTATTAGGCTACGAATTGGTGCGGGGCGCGGGGCGCGGGGCTCACGCAGCGCCTTACGCAGCACAGCATACACGTATAAGCAGCGGCACGTACATAAGTCTAGCGCTGAACGATACGCGGAGGGGATAGCTGCGCATGGGTACTGTCACACACGCAATACAATTATAACTTTAATTAATTATTAGCTAAATAACCTTAATGAAATTATTTTAATGTAATGTCAAATAGTAAGTCAGCGCTGAACGAAATGTGGAGGATAGCTGCGCATGAGTACTGGTGCGCACGCAAATAATATTACCTATACTTACTTTGATAAATAGTTTATCTCCAATTCCAATGTCCAAAAATTTATAGTAGGTACCTAAGACATAATTAACATGATGTGTTTAAGTTAATTTAGGAAAACAATTCAAATAACAGCTATAACAATACAATAAAGAACGCGACTGTACACTGGATGTGCGAGGGGCGTCGTATGAATGTATGTACCTTACTTTTGACTTTTGCGCAATAACGGTCAGCGCTAAAGTTTCGTGCCGCTACTTATACGTATGCAACTGTCTACGCGTATGAGTTACCTACCCGCGCGGTTCATTTTAATATAACAAGACTAGATCGAAGTTTGAATTATACTATTTTAAGTTACGTGAATTGGCCTTCTGTGCTACAGCAGATACAGCACACGCGTACGCGGGCGACATTGCCAAACGGGCAGACACTTAAGAAAAGACCAAGGGGGGTGGGCAGACGAATTTATTGGATGTAAACGATTTTTAATAATTGGTGATGTTTTAAAAAATGATTCGCGTGTTTCATTACAGAGTTACATTTTTGGTAGCTGTTTCGTGTTATTCTTTTTACAAATAGTTTTTCGTCTTTAGGTTGAATAAAAAGGCATAGGTTTTTTATTTTGTGCAGTATAGTTTCATAATTAAGTAGGTAATAATAAAATACGTGTTATTGTAATAGGTACTCACATAAGCACTTACAGGTTCTTTCAATTTCAAGTAGTTTCGCTTAGAAGTTGGATAAAAGGCATAGGTTTTTTTGTTGTCTATGTAATGTAGGTAATAATAAAATACGTGTCATTGTGTTTAGTGAGGCTAAAGTTTACTTTTGGTAGGCAGGTAGGAAAGGGCAGTATGGTACTTATTTAGGAAGGTCAATAGGTACATACTTTGTAGATTTCATAGGTAAGTAGGTACTATTGTTTGATCTAATTTCATTGGTGTATAAGTAGTACTTTAGTAAGAATAATTAGCACATGATCAGGTATAATATTAAATTAGGCATTGTAGAGTAGTGGTTAAGTTGCTGTTTAGACTTTGTACCTACATACCTAAAAAGTTTTCTTAATTAGGTTTGATGGTTTGATTTTTTGCATTTAACAGAAACGGTTCGTGGTTAGATTGTTTTATATTAGGTAGGAAGGTACAGTCTAACCCTTCTTGTTTACCTACTTTACCAAATAGTTTTGGTTTATGTCCACCAATATTTATATTAAAAAAAAATATTTATAAATAAATGTACTTACTTAATCAAACCATTTTTGAAGTAGGTAGGTAAAGGAATAGCACCCATTCTTTAAAACGTTATAGCTAAGTACTTACTATCTACTTATGGGTAGTACAAATACCTTGTTTTTTGTTGCACAGGAGATAATGGTAGCAAGAACCTACCCGATGTAGGTAGATAGGTATTTAAATATTATCTAGGGTTTGTTTACCTACACGTTTTTGACATCAATACTACCTATGCATCGCAGGCGTAAATGTGGCGGAGGGTTCTTCTTGCTAATTTCTCGACTCTGTGATTTTTGGACACCATTTTTAGCTTACAGAGTATATCAGCTATGATAATATGGTATTATAAGGATAAAAGTCCACGCGAACGAAGTCGCGGGTAACAGTATATAATATAAGTACTCAATTATTAAGTATTTAAGTGTTAACTATATCAGTTATCTGGTTTCCATAGTCCTAGCTTTGCTTAGTTTGGGGCTAGATAGCGATGTGTGAAATGTCTAGCATAATTTATTTATTTATTTATAATAGTATTCGTAGACTTCGTAGTGGATCGCTACAGACCTCTACATCGTAGCTCGTAGGCCACCCTTCGTAGCTCTAGCTGTCGTAGCACCCAATTTATTGTATTTTCTTTATTTTTAATTTCCATACAGAAGATAACATTTTCATCATTTTGTATGATATTGCGTGATAGAAGGTTTTAATGACAGTCCTTACTTTTTATAGCAATGTAGAAAGTAAGTACATACGAAAAACGATGCCAATGTTATAGCATAATGTGACTCGGTAAGGAATCGTACGATTTTTGGTTTATTCTCAAAATCCCCGCTTTAGGATTTCGAAAACAAGCGATCGCTGTAGCTCGAATACGCGGTGACGTAATGTCCCATGTTAATTTCTTATTAAATAATTTGAAAACAAATTTCCTGTGTTAAAGCATGTATGTTTATAGTAATTGTCCAGTTACAAGGCCTCTACGCACGCTCTCAGCGCGCGGGTAGATGGGCGTGGTGGTGGGGACTGCGTCAACGGTCGTCCATCGTGTTTGATAGGCTGCATCATCATCATTATCACCACTGCTGTTCTCTTTAGTAGTTCTCAGTACAGGCAAACACGCAACACTTAACTGTGTCTCTGTCAGGTTCACTCACTTCTCTGTCGCTTGCACCATGAAGATATGGCCTCCAGGCCGGCGGCGGTAGAACCCATCCTCTATCTCTATTAAAGTTCGGCACACGGCTTATTTCTATCGTTAATCGATTGTATTAAAATAGATTATATTAGTATGGATTATATTAGTATAGATTATATTAGTATAAATTAAGTATATCAGTATTAGTAAGTATAGATTTAACCTACTGCGTTCCACTGCTGGGCATATCTTCCCTAGAGTTTTCCTTTCCTTGTCTTTTTATATTATTCATTCTTTACTTCTTTTACAAAAGATCTTCATGTAGTAGTAACCCTGATGATTAGCAAGCTGAAATGGCAGTAAGTAGGACATACAATATGTAACAAAAACCCCGTCGGATCCATGAAGAGCGTATTCCGTCATAAAAATTAAAGTCGGGCAGATGCATAAAAAACATATGTATCAAATAACTTGAAAGTTATTTCATTTTTAATTTCAAGAATTATCTGAATTTTACCCCCCAAATAGGCAAATTTTACCCAGTTGTCAACTCTCGATATTCAGCTGTGGACCGAGCGAGAATGAAGTAAACAGTTATAGTAACTGTAGTAAACAGTTAGAGAATGAACAAAAGTAAGTAGTTGATAACTAGCTTTATGACACGTGCAGTGTGCATTGTCTTTGCGTTCGGTATGCATTGAGGATTATTGTACCGTTTCTTTCTTTTTGAACTAAACTACGAAATTAAAACTACCTATCTATAAAAATTTATAACTCTTGTAATTATGATTGCCGCCGCCGACTTACTATGTTTGCAAGAGAAGAGAAACGGTGTTTTTAACTCGCATAATGAACACGTTTGGGCAATGGAAAATCCGTTTGCTATTAAACCAAGCCATTTCCAACATCGTTGGCGTATTAACGTGTGGGCCGGTATACTCGGAGATCGAATCATTGGTCCGTATTTTTTAAATCGTTTTATGAGCGGTACGAACTACTTGGCGTTTTTGTGCGAAGAGCTTAGTGAAGAGTTGGACGATTTAAACGTGGCTTTCCATCGTTCAATGTGGTTCCAGCACGATGGCGCCCCGCCTCATTTTTTGCGTGCAGTTCGCGATTACTTAAATGAACAGTTTCCACAGCAATGGATAGGCAGGGGGGACCTATTCCATGGCCTCCACGATCTCCCGACCTCACGCCATTAGACTTTTATTTGTGGGGGCACGTCAAACAAGTTGTGTTTAATAAGCTGTGTGACTCGGAAGCGGAAATGCGAACTCGAATCGTCGCGGCTTTTGAGTCAATAAAATCTGATACAAGTGTGCTGCGAAAAGTGCGTGCCAACGTTATAAAACGGTGTCGAAGGTGCATTGAAGTTGGAGGTCGACACGTGGAACACGACCGCCGAAGTCTTGATCAAGTTGACGTGCTTCTACATAACTAGCAATACCTACCTAAGCTCTTGCTAGAGTTATTCAAATTTCTTTTCAGAGCTAAACCCAAGTTCTTTTCAGAGCTGCAATAAACTTATTGTTTCTTGACTACAATCGTCAACAAAAAAAAACAAAAGACACGTGCACAGGCACGTGTCTTCGTCGTCTAAAGGGCGGTCACCGTCTCCGGTGTTGCCAGATGTAAGTTTTTGATTTTTGAGCGCCAAATAATGAAATTTAGTCGGGTATTTTTTTTTTATTTTTTCTGTAATAGAATTACATGATTGTGACCAAATATCGATACTATATCACACCCTTAAAAATCCGACAGGGTTTTTGTTACATATTGTATAGCTTGAAGAATGAAGACCTAATAAAGGTTCCAAGATTTTTCAAACCATATCAAAAAATTTCAAGCCTGGACGTGACAGAGCCCGGTAGCACAATTGGCAGTGCATCCTTATACTAAGAGTCCCGTCTAGGCTTGAAAATTTTTAAGATGGTTTTAAAAATCTTTGAATATTCCGTAATTATTCAGTTATCACTATAAAAATATACTAATAAAGGTTGATGGGAGCCGTTGGCGTAGGCCGCTTAAGATCGATCGCTTTAGAAATGGGGAGGCCTATGTTTAGCAGTGGATCTCCTATGATGATATTGATTATAAGTCTCTAAGTCCCAGGTTATACTTTTGGGAAGTCCATATATGCTGAGGGTCGTCGACCAGTCAACGTTACCTCAAGTCGTGTTTGATCAGGTACCTATACCTTACTCGAGCAAAGCTAAGAACCTTGGTGTCATTTTTGATAACCAGCTATCCTGGGCCAGCCACATAAACGAAATCAGTAAAAGGGTGCATTTCTCGTTCCAATCACTAAAACGCCTTCAGAAATTTCTTCCCTTTGAAACCAAAATTACTCTCGCCCAAGCCTTAATATTGCCCCTTCTCGACTATTCAGATGTCTGCTTTCTTGATGCTACGGAGGAACTTCTCAATAAACTGGAACGTCTACAGAACTTGTGCATTCGTTTTATATTCGGTCTGCGCAAGTTTGATCACGTATCCAATTTTAGATCCCAACTTAAATGGCTCCCTATTCGTCTTCGCCGTGATCTTCACGTCTTATCACTCCTCTTCAAAGTATTATATTGTCCACTCTCTCCCTCTTACCTCCGTGAGCGTTTTGAATTTCTTGTCCCTCGCAGTGTGCCATGCCGGTCCTCTAAGTCTCTTCTCCTCAAAACACCTCAACACACTTCTAGCCGCTATGGAGGCTCCTTCACCGTTTATGCGGTAAAAATTTGGAATGCCCTTCCTCATGAAGTTCGCGCTAGCCCATCACTCAACATTTTTAAACGGAAAGTTAAAGAGCACTACCTTTCTCTGTAATTTTATATTATTATATATAGGTATATATTTATATTACGTAGGTATATATTATTATTCCATATAATTTATTTATTATAATTATAATATTATAACATATACTTTGAGTATAGTTCATATTCGTTTTGGGTATATATTTATTTATGTTTTTGTACACTCACCTACCTTTAAAATCATTTCTCTCTCTAGCCTCAAAGGTTTGCTGGAAGAAAACTCTTCTTAGGGTTAAGCTCGCCTTTGTGACATGACCTCTTTTTCTGTATTTACAAATGTATTTTCTTGTGTGCAATAAAGAATAAAGAATTATATAAATATTGTATCATCTGGTTCCCCTAGTAAAACCTTTGCTTAGCTTGGGGCTAGATAGCGCTGTGTTACATGCCCAGCATTATTTATTTACTATTTAATTTTTTATGATACATTCTTCAAATGAGATTTAAGTTATTTTTGTGTGCGAACCCTAAAAAGGTCACGTTTTAAAAGGTCATTGACATCATTAGCTTGTTATTTATTTTACACAAATAAAATTCAATTGGTTTTGTCTTAAAAATACGTGGGTTGAATTTATTGAGTTTGGGAGCTGAGACAAATTGTTATTTGTACTCGTAGTTGAATGACTTTGTTGCAGTTTTAAAGTCATTCTTAATGCACGTCGTATCTACAAGTTCATCATAATATCGCCCATAGGATGTCCACTGCTGAATATAGGCCTCTCCATAGATTTCGAGAGTGACCAACCTTGTGGCCAATGGTGCCATAAGCAACTTGTGGGTGGCTCCCAGCAACTTTAACCAGGTCTTCTTTCCATCTAGTTGGAAAGGGGGGGGGGGCGTCTTACACAGCGGTTTTGAATGCGTGGTCTCCATTTGAAAAATGTTCTGCCCCAACGGCCTTAAGTGCTTCGAGATATGTGCCCCGCCCACTGCCACCACAGCTAATCCTCTATGCTATATGACACTGTCTTTGGCAAATAAAGACTATAGGTATATCGAAACTGAAATTCAAGATTCAAATTCTATATGTAATTATTACTAATAATTGTAATATAATGTAGAATTTAGACCATTGATTTTGAACTAGATTGTTAGCGGGTATAAAATATGAAACACTCCAAGTGGCCATTTCTGACCCTTAGGCACACTTACGGGTTACCGCCTTTTTGCCACAGGGGTACATGTACTAATCCTGAAAAGCCCTTGTCTAAAAAAACACCTAAAAACGCGAACATTCTTGAATACCGCCTGAAAGAGGCGAAATTCAAGAATCAATCTCACTCAAAATTATTTTATCCAAATCCATAAAACCATCCGTGTACATACGCTTTGAAGTTACTAGTTAACTTCAGTACGTGTATAAATAGATAAACAAACGTCCAGACTTCAAAAGGGCGTGTTGACACCGGCTATACACGTTTGAACTACTTACTGATTTATTTCAATTAAATCTTTAGTTTATTAGATAAATTAGATTGGTAATTGGGTGTTGTCTGGTTTGGATATAAGTTGAATTTACCTGTTCAAATTCTCAATATTCAATACATTGCTTTCACATGGTTAAAAGGTTATCCATACTACTATTATAAATTAAAAAGTCACTCTGTCTGTCTGCTTGTTTGTTACGTTTTAGGAATAAACGGCTGGATTGATTTGATGAAAAATTTAGTTTTAAAAATTTAACACACAAATTATGACCGGGATTAGGGCATAGGCTTTTTATTTGACTACGCAGAAGGAGGATGATGTTGTTATTAATAAGCCATGCGTGCGAAGCCGCGAGCGGCAGCTATTATAGCTATAAGTAAGTAATTTCACATATGAACCCTGATAGGGTATAGCAACAGCAAGGCAGACCCAGGTTTATTAAGAACTTAGCTAATTAGTTTTGTATTTAAATAGGAAGACCCTAATTTTTTTTTTATACTACTGGAGATGGAACAAGCCTATGGCCCACCTGATGTTAAGTGGTAACCATCGCCTATAACAAGTTTGCCTCGTAGGTCACGTATGTATGCACGGGAGAAGTGTAGGTTACCCTCTTTTAGGTCTTCTGTCAGTCTTTTTACACTCGCAGTCTATGGACCAACTATACGCAAAAGACAATCAATGCCCTACGCGTTTAGTACAACAACGCGTTTAGGATGCTGTTGGGGCTGCCGAGGTACTGCAGTGCTTCAGGCATGTTTACAGATGCTCGCACGGATGGATTTCATGCCATTTTACGCAAGAGAGCCGCCTCGATGCTGTGCCGTGCCCGCGGCAGCAGTAACACCATCCTACGTGTTTTGACTGAGAAAGCTGACTGCCCAATAATGTGGCATCTAAGTCAGTTACGTGTTAGATAATGATTATTTTGTTTAATTAATTTATGTATAATTATTATTTTTTGACATGTGTTTTTTTTAATTTTTTATATTTAGATTTTTTAATGTAATTTATAATTTGTTTTAATTGTAATTGCACATAATTTACTTGTCATTGATCTGTATTTATTTTTAATTTTTATTACTAACATAGATACAAACAAATGTAGTACTAACCATTTATGGACAAAAAGCGTCTGAAATAAATTAATTGAATTAAATTCATGTTCAGCAGAGGATATACCATGGATATGATGATGATAATGGGGTTTTAAGTTTGGTTTACGGAAGCATAGCAACAATTTTATACTCAATCGCATATTGATTGGCACGAAGCAACTCCTATAACAGAAAGAATCTACCTATTTCCGTTGCTATTATAGGATACCTAAATTTATTCTTAACTCTTCATATTTCTGCGACAATCGGGCATGTTGCCAATTATACATTAATTTAGTTTAGATTATCAATTAATTTGGACCTTATTTCAAGTACATCAGGGCTATAAATTGTATATTATTATGCTATTTCATTAAATATATTTAAAAAAATAAGAGTCAAAGTTAAAAAAAAAAATGAGCATGGACGTGAAATAAGATAAACGTCGCGATGATATAAGCGAAAAAAGGTAAGGAACGCTTTTCGTTGTCTGTTATTCCTGAAAACTGACAGGAAGTAGGTGTCTTCTCTGTTCTTCTTATCTTCGTGTTCTATCTTAAACTAGATCATCGCATCAGGTGAGATTGTGGTCAAATAAAGATATATAAAATATATAGGTGATATAAAAAAACCACGTGTGCGTGATTTGATAGTGCTCTGATGCTCTCACATTGCGCAATGGCGCTGATCGGCGCGAGTGTCGCAAAAGTGTGCGTGAAGTTGCGTATTTACGAGAGAATCCGCCTTGAATCAGCCCACATTGGTTTTATTTTTAAACGTGCATTTCACTTTATCCATTCCTCTTCCTCTCCGGGCTTTTATAAAAAAAAATGGCTTATAGCCTCGTATCGTACTCAATTTATTTTTTGTTTTGTTAATGTACCTCCCCCTCCATTATTGTAATATTACAAAAATCCTCTCCATCTAAGGCTTGTCTAGAAGAAATCACTTCTAAGCGATTAGACCGCCATTGTACTTATTACTTTGTGAATGTTTATTTTTGTGTTTTTTTTTAAGTGTACAATAAAGTGTTTTTATTCATTCGTTCAGACATAGTGTAGTTTTCTATCAGTGGAATAATTTTTAGAATTGTTTGAGTATGTAGTTTCTGAGAACTGTACATCTTTATAATGTTAGCACAGTTTAAAAGACATTTAACTAGACGTGCCATTTGACCGGATTGTCTAATTTAGATTTTTTTACCCTTCTTGAACCCCAATATGTCAACAACTCTCCCAAAGTTTTAGCTCATTTAGTCACACCAGGATTGTGCCATCACTACCTACCTATTATACAGGTTGTTTTTTTTGAGAAGGGTGGTGATGGCCAAGTCCGAAACCACGAGAGTTAGAGAAAAGTCGTGAAAGGAGTCATGCCCTCGAATTATTGATCGAGCGAAGCGAGATCTCCAAATCAACTTAGACAAATCGGCGTTGTATGTATGTATGTATGTTTGTTTGTCCGAGGATAACTTTCGAAGCGTTTATCCGATCATCGTGAAATTTGGTATATAGGTAGGTAATGATGGCACAATTTTGGAGTGAATCAATGAACCCGTTACCTGTAATTTGAATGAAACTGTAGGTCAAGTTAGTTGGTTATTTATTTCGGGGCATATTATTTTGATAGTCAAAGATTACGAATAATATTTATTTGTGTTTTTATGGTAGACTCGCGAGATTTCAGTTCGGGGCGAACCACTAGAAAGAAAACAATAACTGTATATTTAGTTTATTTAATAATCTTTTACTTTTAACGGAAACGGACCTAATGATTTAAAAAAAAGCATTCTGTATTATTCAAAATTTCACGATGATCGGATAAACGCTAAAGTTATACTCGGATAAAGAATCATACATACATAAATACAATGTCAATTCATCCAAGTTGAAGAGAGGAATTATAAGTTGTCTAAAATAAAAGATTTTCCATGTAACCACGAAAAAGTTAAACAGCTGTTTAAAGCTCGTTTAAAAACTTCCTTACCAATTTTTGTATATTTTTTTAAACACTCCCTAAGCAGTGCTAATTTTTGTTTGTGGTAAGTAAGACCCTTTAATTTAATTTTACTTTATAAGAAAGAGGATTTTTCAAAAACGGGAGGCGAGGATATGAAAGAGTATGTTCGGAAATATGATTGAATTACGCATTATAATATTAATTTTAAGATATGTTGTAAAACCTACTTATACCTACTTTACCTACTTACATTGTTTTGGACAAATACATACTTTAGTACCATTATTTAATATGAGGAAGAGAGATAAACATACATTAACCCCAGCGTATCACTCTAGCATTTTTTTTTAAATCAGATTGCCACAATTTTGTCGTATACCATCAACCCAAATGTCACCCAAATATTTTTGTTTCACGAAGTTTTTTTTAACTCTGTGATCTTCGTTTGACCACAATTTCACCTGATGGTAAGCGATGATGTGGTCTAAGATGAAGCACAAAGATCTAGAAGAAACCTATTCACTCTTACCTTAAAGAGGCCCGGATTGTATTCTTTAGGAAAAACAGACAACGCCAACGGCAAAGTGTTCCATACCCTAGCTGTGCGCATCAAGAACGTAGAACTAAAACGGTGTGTGCGAATGTGTGGTATGTCAACCAGGTACGGATGGGGTCGACTGTAGACCAAAGGACATCTATTTTGGAGATTGAATCAAGTATTTCACTTCCTAGGTCGGTTCTAAAGTTATTTTTACCAGATTTATGGCCGTAACACATGGGATTCAATCAGCGATTATACTGATTCATAATATAGCTTCCGCACCCGGCTTCGTGAGTGATTTGCCAATAAAAAATAGCCTGTCTCAATCCACGTCGACATCATCATCATTGGCCTCTTAAATATATAAAAGAACAGAATATAATCAAAATGTATTTGCAACAACATAGTAAATACACAAAAAAGATAAATGTACAAAAGCTAATAACTTTTTTTTTATAAATTATAGGCTAGCGTTTGCCCACGATCTCGCCTGATGGTAAGTGATGATGCAGTCTACAATGGTACACGCTTGCCTAGAAGAAACCTTTTCACTCGTGACTTGAAGGTTGTAGTTATCAGGAAACACAGATTCAGGCAAGGCGTTCCACTCCTTGGCGGTGCACATAATAAAGGTGGAAGAGTACCACTTTGTACGTATGGGAGGTATGTCTACCATGTAGCGGTGGCGCACTGCGGATCGTCTGGTTGTCCGATGATAGAATGGGGGTGGTGAGTTCAGATTGAAAAGCTCCGCAGCACACTCTTCGAAATGAGTCCGATAAAAAACCGAGAGGCTTGCAACCTTTCGACGATGTTCAAGGCTGTAGAGCCTTGCATCTGCTAACTCGTCATTGCAAACATCTTTCAATTGAATCTAGAGCCTCTAGCTGGTATTTCGCTGATTCTTCCGAGAACAGTACTCCAGACAGGGGGTGGAACTATCGTTCATGGCTTGTATGGCTATACGGGTCATAATATAAACCAAACATGATCAAAATCGGGAATTTTAATTCTGGATTCCATAAATACTAAACTTAAAATGTTTATTAATTGATGTTGCCTAAAGCACATTATTTTGGATAATTTTTCCCCAAATCTCCAAACAGTGCAATAGCGAAGCACTTTCACCTAATGTGTCATGAGCCTACAGAGTGATTAAGTTTTTTATGTGTTCCGTACATCAAAATGAAAAATGGAAACCTCATAGGATCACTTCGTTGTCCGTCTATCTGTCCGTCTGTCAATAACTTTTAATCAGGAACGCGTGGAGATTATCAAGTTGAAATTAATATTGAATACGTTCTATAATTTCTTGAAGCTGTAAAAATCATGGTTCTAAGTCAATGTTATAAAAAAATATAGTCTATATGCCGCATATTTTGCTTGCAAGCAAATCAAAACCTATAGGGTAACCTATATCTATAATAAAACCTAAACTTTCCGTTGACCTAGAATCATTTAAATATGGTAAGAAGCAAGTTCTTACAGCACAAGTAAAGGAAAAAATCCAAAAATCGTTAATTTATAAAAAAACTTTCCCTATAGGGAACTTGTGAGTGAATTTTTTTACTTCGCACCCCATCTTTTGGGGTGTCGTTGAATATGTCTGTAAAAACATTATAAGGGTTTTCTCAACATTTTATTGATTACAAAATATAGAGCCTAAAAATTGTCATTTTCGTAATAGACGTGTGATCCCCAGTTTTTATAATGTTCATACAAAATGACCAAAAACAATTGCAAAATTATCTTACATTAGTATTTTATTATGACTAAGATACCAGCCGTAGTCAGTATTAAGCAGTGTATTCCGTAGCCAGTATTGGTATGCGCGAGGTTCGACACGCACTTGACCAATTTATTTATTTTTATAAACAATTTGTTTGACCACCTCACCTAATGGTAATTTATGGTTCCTATAAAAACCCTACCATTGACCACACCATGACTTATCCATACTAGAATTATAAATTCGAAAGTACCTCTGTCCCTTTGTCTCTCTGTCTGTTTGTTACTTTTTCGCGATTAAGCGGCGCGACCGATTACAATGAAATTTGGTATATAAATACATATATTATAACCGCGATTGGGACATACACTACTTTTTACCAGAATGTGCAAGAGGAGGGCTATGTTTTTATTGAGAAACTACGCGTACAAAGCTACAGGCGGGACAGCTATCACAATTGTGGGTTTCCCAAGGCCAGCTACTATGACCTAGACCAAATAAAAATTCCCGAATATTAGCCGTTGACATTTTTCGTATAAACAAATCGGTGTGCGTTACAAGAATAACAACGTTCAAGTTCAATCCGACGAGACAGTTGGCGGCTTGCCAGAGTCTGGCGATCTCTTGAAAAACTGGACAAGAACTGCCTAATTCTGCCGAAACCAGAAGTCATCGTATCAAACACAAGACGTCCACTGCCGAACATAGGCCTCCCTCTAGATTTACGGAGTTTGCCCATCTTGTGCGACCTGCTCCCAATGGCTCCCCTTAGCATCCTTTATCAGGCCGCTTCTCTACCTAGTGGAGGGACATCCTACTAATGCGATAAAACTAATAGATCGAGCGAAGCGAGATCTCTAAATCAACTTGGGTAAATCGGCGTTGAATGTATTTATGTATCTTTGTTTGTCCAAGGATAACTTTCAAAGCGTTGATCTGATCATCGTGAAATTTGATACATAGGTAGGTAGTGGTAGCACAATTTTGGTGTGACTAAATGAGCTAAAAATGTTGAGGGGTTGTTGAGATATAAGGGTTCAAGAGGGGTAAAAAAATTTAAAATGAGACTATTAGGTCAAATAGAGCGTCAAATAAAAGGTCTTCATTAGTGCATTTAGACTCCGTTTTTAGTTTTAGTAAAATCTTTATAGTTTTTGAGTTATTAGATATAATAGAAACTGAATTTTGACAAAATTCACAGGGTACACCAGTATGTAATTTTACTGTATCACAGTGCTGTAATTTGGTATGCGTGTAGCTTAAGTGACACAAATATAGGCAACAGTCTGAAATCCAGAATAACTGAAATTTGTACCCCAAAAAGGAAAACCTCATTACATGAACTCCCGTTACCTGTAATTTGAATGAAACTGTAGGTTATTTTATTCCGTGGCACTATTTTGATATTACAAATAATATCAGTTCGGGGCGAACCACTTATTATCTTTATATTTTTTTATCTGATTATTGGATCACAATTCAAAAATACTCGAAAACGATACGGACACAGACTATAAATCCACTTTATTCTGTGACTCTTCTCAATCGTAACGCTCTTAACACAGCGGTTATGGTTGTCATGTTGTATCAGTATTTTTGGGGGCCTCACGATATTGCTTCTATTAACTGACATTCTCGTGCATTCATGCAGTATACTGTGATACTGGTATAGAATATTATATTATGTTTCATAAACACAGCAGTTTCGGAAGGAAACTCCTTTCCTCATTATCTATGCATTTTATTTACCCTTAATTCCTCATTTTTCTACCTGTCAGCTACAACACTGTCTCTTTTGACGTTTGCCTTCGAGTCGAGCGGACACAGCTCCTTGAATAACCGGAAACTCATCTTAACCAGCAAACTCAGTCTTGAAGTGATCAAAGTGCATCATTATCTACAACTATAATTCAGCGCCTATATTATAATCATCAAACCAACTGGCTGGGAGCTAGAGAAAGTACTCTTCGAAATGTGTTCCATCACTACGCACGGAAACCTCGATTACCAGCTATTCCCTTTTCTCTTTCCCAGTCATATGTATGATATGAAAAGTTCTTGAGTGGAGACCACGCACTAGAAAGCGCAGCGTAGGACGGCCCCCCAATAGATGGTTAAGGTCAATACTTGATAAAGGTTGCTGAGAGCCGTTCAGTGCTGACCGCACAAGATCGGTCGCTCTGGCAATCTATGGGGGAGGCCTATGTTTAGCAGTAGATGTACTTTGGCTGATATGATGATGATGAACTTGCAGAAAGGATGAACTGGGCCCAACTTTTCAAAAACTATATTTGTCCGTTAAAAGTTTTCTGATTTCTAGAAAATGAAGACATAAGTACATTGTTACAATTAATCTATATATTAAATAAAACAAAGTCGGGTTAGTTACACCATTTATACTTTAAGAACGTCTGGACCGATTTTGATGATCTTTGATTTGTTGGATTTGTCTCCGCCCCGAATAGCAGAATAACTATTATAATATCGGAAAAATTCCCACAAAAAGAAATGATTAAGAAAATTCATTTTCTCATGCATAATGATGGCCAATTGACAATTCTACCAGGGTGAGGTAGGTACGTATTGGCAGCCCGCGTCATATACATGTCATGTCAAGGCGGTACGAAATTCGGCGGGTCAACTAGTCTATACTAATATTATAAAAAAGAAAGATTTGATTGTTTGTTGTTTGTTTGCATTGAATAGGCTCCGAAACTACTGGACTGATTTAAAAAATTCTTTTACCGTTGGGAAGCTACACTATCCCCGGGTGGCATAGGTTACTTTTTACCCGACTGCGCAGAAAGAGGGTAATGAATTTATTGAAAAACTACGCGTGCGCAGCTGTGGATTGGTCAGCTGGTATTTTATAAAACCCGTATAAAGTATGAAATAAAACATTTTACAGCTGAATTCCCTTCATCAACCACAAAAAGTGCTGTTAGTCTTTGGACCGGCTGATCTGATCAGTTGATCACACATAGTTAAGAACCACCCAGATAAACTAGATTTCTGATTAAAAAAAACATCCGTTTGAAAACTACGATACCACAGATAGACATACGAGTATATACCTACTTTTTGGGAGGTTTAAAACAAAAACATGTTTAGCTTGGAATAATCCGAATATTTTTAAAGTAAATGTATATTTTTACTCTGACATAAATAATACCACAATTGCGAAACAAACAAATATGTAATTCAATAAATTCCAAAACTGTTGAAACATTGCTTGTAAAGCAATCATGTGATATAGCGAAATAAAATAAATATTCTAGGCAGCATGGATAAACAACCAAAGTATGAACATAATATCATTTCAGACAATCACCGAAAAATAAAATTAATGAATGAAAACACTATATTGAACACCACACAAGAAACAAACATAGGTATATATAAAAACACAAAACCACAAGTACAATAGGCAGTCTTATCGCTTAGAAGCGATTTCGTCCAGGCAACGGTTAATATTGAATATTTTAGCTAAGATGGTTTGACGGCTTTGATAGCTGGGACAGACATGTTTACGTATTTTACGAAGCACAGAAGTGCTCAGTAAGTAATCCTCAGTATTAATCATCATTTACTAATAATACGATTGCGAAAGTGAGTTTATTTGGTAGTTTGTTGCGCTTTCACCTATTAACGGCAGAACCGATTTCGATGAAATTTGGTATATGATACAATAAATAAATTACAGAACATAATTTCGATTTAATACAATGACCGATCTTATCGCTAAAAGCAATCTCTTCCTGACAATCTTTGGATGGACAGGATAATACATAATCTCATAATGTATTTAATATAGGTCGTAGTCAGTGCAGTATTGTACCCCTACCCTAGAATTAGAATTAGAATAAAATATTTATCGGGTTGTTGTGGGGGATTAGGGTAGGCGCACCTAGAGTTGGTAGATAAGCCCCATTAATCTTAAGTCAAGTAACGAAGCAAAACTTTTAGTCCCAAAGGTTTACAAAATGGCCGACACCCGCAGATATTTTATAGCCTTATTATGCAAACTACTCTGAAGACTGTAGAAACTTAGTAAGTGGAGTTAGTTCAGACTGCCCATAAAACGGTCAAGTTCTAGCGAGATCAAATAAAAGTTAAGGTGACTGCTTACTGTGTCGGAGCGAGCAGATTATAGATAAATTTTTACCCCGAACTGAGATCACACTATGTTCTGTTTTTGGTGTTCGATATTTCACACCTCAATTGATCGTTATCGATATCATCATCGTCAGCAACATAATTTAAGTACAACTTAGATATTGGTGTGGTGAGTATGTGAATAATACTTATCATCAAGACCTGCCAGGGTTCATAATGTGAAACTATCTACTACCTGTAACAACCTGTACATGTCGCCATGTGAAAGCAATAAATGTATTGAGTGTTGAGTACCTTAGGGTTCTCAATGTTCGGCATAGAGCCAAAGCCAAAGATTGCACTATAGGATATCTCCCATTTTTCTTGACGGACACCTTTCTATCGTTCGCTAAACGGGTTTTCTTTTGCTTCAACTTTTTACATAGATTTTGCGAAGATGACTCATGCAATATGATCATTTTTCCCACGAAAATATTACATACCTACTATAAATCTCCTTCGTAAAATAAATGTTCTCTGATGTGCCAAGAAGACAATAAAATTTAATTTTCGGGTAAAAATAGATTGAACTAAAATTATTAATGTCAAACTTTCATTCTAACTTTAGTGTCGTAAACATCGCTGACTATACTTGTCAGAAAATAAGAAGATTACAGTAATACTGAATATTTCACTGAATTATTTACAACTTTTTTGAAAATTCAATAACTTTCTTTGAAGAGTATCTTTGGAGAATCGGTTTGTTTCCCCGTGAAAATTCAGAAATCATTTTGCATTACCAGAAGTCTAACACTTTGCATGTTTAATATCAGTCCTACCTGCAGGGGCAAAGTACATGATACCGCGATTGACAAGCAGGCAAAAATCAGGCAAGAAAAAAAAGGTGGTTATTCTTTTTAATCCTGTTTTCAACCTCTTGCCGCATTTGGGCCACATGTAGGGCAGGGTAGATGTGTTCTACAGGATGTGGAATAAAATAATGGATTGCTTTACACGCTTGTAATGCCCATAAGAAGAAGTGAACGGATGTTTTATTTTATTTATGTTTTATTTTATGGTATTTTATTTTATTTTATTTTGTTTTTTGTGAATCTTGTGAACTTTTATATGTTAAATAATAATGTAAACGCGTGTTTCTATTTTCTACTGCTCACACGCACTAAAGGCGTCACATAGCTACTACAGTAGCTATATGTTACAGTGGCACACCGCTGAGTGACAACCTATTTTGTTGTCTTGTATTTGGTATAAGTATAACTGTTGTATTCATAGAAAGTAAAAATGGACACAAAATAAATATTTTTCTATTTCTATTTCTATATTGAAATATCGGTCATAGTCATCCGCTCCACTGTAATAGACGGCAACCTTTATCGTCTTTAACCGGGGTCAATTGCCACCACTTATTGGACAAGTGTGTGATATTGTTGAGAAGATAGGTACTTATTGTCGGTCTTTGCTTAGCCTACATAACACTTATAAAGATAAATTTATAAAATATTTGGAAGCAACTTCCAAAATCACAACTACTTCAGACATGGAAATGAGCGCTACAGAAGCGTTAACGTGTTTTTTTTCTTGATTTTATTTTATATTTTATTACTAGTTCGGTTACCGTTTAACATCAGCTGAGCGATAAGCTTGTTCCATCTACAGGTTATATAAAAAAAAATTGTAAGAAAATAATAATTTCTATCGGTAAGCAGACTTATTATATATCTGCTAAGAATCCAATATGAATTCTTCAGACGAAGCGAAATAGTATAAGTTTTTATTGGTCCAAAGGTTGAGTGGTCTAGTCTAAGTGTGTTTGCAAATTGTTGCAGTTTGCCTTTTTCTATTTGTGCACAAAAACTTTTATTTTCACAAAAATAACTTTATAAGTAACTAGCTGACCCGAGTAACTGTAACTGGATTCGGACGAATTTTACTCAATATAAAATATAGCTGGCCCGCCCACGGTTTCGCACGCGTGGTTTGACAATAAATACATAACTCTCCTTCTGCGCAGTCAGGTAAAAAGTAGCCTATGTCTCAATCCCGGTCTTAATCTATCTGTATACCAAATTTTATCGCAATCGGTCAAGCCGTTTAGTCGTGCAAATGAAACAAATATACAGAGACAATGAGACAGAGCTACTTTCGAATTTATAATAATATATGTATTAGTATGAATAATGGGATAGTGTAGCGTTCTAAAAGTGAAATAATTTTAATTGTAAGTGAAAATCATTAGTTCCAGAGGTTGTCCATTCAAACTTAGGTACATATTTTCCTTATGGGTTCCGTTTTTGCGATTTTGGTCCAACACCCTAAAATAAATGAACAAATGAAAACGTCCGCGTCCATGAGAATATCCATCCGTCAGTATGATTTGCATGTAGGAAACGTTCCAAGATCAATTTGATATAACGACTGCAGTCCCCTCGTAACAATTCAACCGAAACTGTTTGCAATTTATCTGTTACCAGCCCATTTACTGGCTCTGTAAGTTATCTTACGTGATTCAGTACCATTACAAAACAAACTGGAGTAAAAGAAAGATCTGGAAATAGTGTCTGAATCTGAAGAGGAGTGAGTGAACCTGGTAGAGACATAGTGTTGTGTGTTTGCCTGTACCGAGAACTACCGAAGAGAACAGCAGTGATGGTAATGATGATGTCGCAGCATGTCAACTCTCGCAGAGTCAACTCGCGCGCAGAGCGCTTCGGCGCGTAGTGCGAGGCGAGACGCAGTTCAGAGCGGACCGCACTCACCCTGATGAAGGTTCACGAATTGAACCGGAACATTGTCAGTCAAAACACCGATAAAACGGTACGTGATAAATCTCGTATTTATAATAATAATCTGAAAATATTTAGAGGTAACGTGAGGAAATGAAATTATTATAGGGAAAAATAAATTGATCAATCTCGTCGACTGTATCTTAGTCGAATGTTAAAATACAAAGATAATTTTGCAGTTGATTTTGGTCTTTATCGTATGAGCATTATATTAAACTGTTTATAAATCCAACTACAGACCTAACTTGGTCGACTGCTGCTCGTAAACTAGTAAAGTTTACTCAGTTTTGATAATTCTTCTTACAACAACAGTATATCTACTCCTATTATGGATACTTTTTGAGCATAAAAGAATGTTGGCTGGAAGGGAGAGATCACACGACTATTACAAAAGTGGCAATTTTGAGGCTCTATATAAATAAATAAATAAATATTGCTGGACATTTCACACAGCGCTATCTAGCCCCAAATTAAGCAGAGCTTGTACTATGGGAACCAGATAACTGATATAATACTTATATACTTTTTTTTTTGTAAATACATACTTATAATATATAGAGAAACAACCAGACCCGGAACAAATATCTGTAAATCATGCAAACATTTTGTTCCGCGGCGGGTAAACAAATAAAAAAAGTGTTGACCAAACCTTTTAATGTTTTAAAAATACCTATTCAATGACATCCCAAAAAATTGGATGCGTTAGCAAAAAAAAATTTTTTTTTAAACTGAATAGATCTTCGTTTGACCACAATCCCACCTGATGGTAAGCGATGATGTGGTCTAAGATGAAGCATGAAGATTTAGAAGAAACCTATTCACTCTTACCTTAAAGAGGCCCGGATTGTATTCTTTAGGAAAAATAGATGACGGCAAAGTGTTCCATACCTTAGCCGTACGCATCAAGAACGTAGAACCAAAACGTGTGTGCGAATGGGTTATATCACCCCCAACTTCTCTATACACGTATACTGTGGTGGTACAGGTTATAATAATTATATATTTTTAGATAAAGACCTTTTAAAACTTAAATTTAAATGGTATATAGCCACTACCGTTCTGAGATATCATACAATCTAGCCGGCATAATTCACCGACCGAATCAAGATGTAGCGTTTCCACCCCTATTACTCAGAAAATTTGCAGTCTGTCATGGTCTGGTTACATTATCTAGATGTGGTTTGACCCTATAACTTATGTACATCAATTAACTCAGTTCACAATGTAGCAAGATGTCAATGAATGACGCAATGACGTTATCATTGTAATCATCTTTCTTTACTAGCTATTACTGTCTCACTGCTAGTCAAAAGCCGGAGAGGCTTTCACTTCCTTCCACCAATCTAGAAAATCTCGAAGGTCTCCCTCGGCATCGCTTTCCATGCTTATGAATCCATTCACTAACGCTATTTGTAAAACTTTACTGAAAGGGCAAAGCAACCTGCTTCGATTTTAGAAAATTAGATACTGCGATGCCAAAGAAAAAATACTGATTTTATCATAATTACAAGATTCATTTTGAATCGACTGACTTAAAGAATCAACTTTTATCAAATACAAAAAATTAAGCTACAGTGCTGATCTAACACTAAGACTGTTAAAATGACATTGCCATTATTATAATAGGTGGCTAATTCTTTTACCACTGATCACATGGTCTAACTTCTAGGAGATTTGCCTAACAAAGATGTATTTCTGCCCAGAAAATTTTTTTTTTGGTTAAATATTTTATTAATGGGGAATGTTCGGATGAGCTATTTGATCTCATCCCCGTCGTCGAGATTTTACCACCGCACTTCTTAACAATGTAATAAAGCTCATCCACATATCGTCGACAATTGGGTATCGCACACCACACGCTTCACGTGACCTTGTCTACCCCATACTTGCAAAATGTGGAATGAGTTACCATCTGAGATTTTCCCATTAGGCTACGACATGGCACGCTTCAAGAGAAATATTAAGAGGTTTCTACAGGGTAGGGAACGCATCGACAATACCCCGGGTGTTGCCGGTGTTAATAAGCGACGGTAGTGCTTTACCATAAGGTGGGCCGTAAGCCTGTTTCCCCACAAATAACATAAAGAAAATTACGCGTTTGACCACGATCTCGCCTGATGGTAATGCATCATTAACACCGAATGATTTTGACAAATAACCCACCAAAATCCATTATCTTGTACGTATTTACTCTCATCATGTTTCGTATTTTAAGATTAATGATGGCGCAAGATTTATGTAAAACAGGTGGTAGTCCTTTGCTAGTATATTTTCCACTGAAAGTTATGTTTTGGCTGTAAAAATGGACGCCATAAATTCGTTTTAGCATCAATGTCGTCATGGTATGGTATCAATAATCAGTGCCAATGAGGACGACATTTGAGAAGTTTAAAGCTTCACCATCATCATATCATCCATAGGACGTACTGCTAAACATAAGACCCCTATAGATTTTTAAAGCAACCGATTCTTATAGGCCTACACTCAACGTCTCCCAGCACATTTCTCAGGTCATCTTTCCATCTAGTGGGGCACCGTTCTACGTTGCTTTCCATTGCGTTGTCTCCACTCGAGAACCTTTCTGCCACAACGGCCATCAGATCTTCGAGCTATGCCCCACCCACTGCCACTTCAGCTCTTAGCCTCTCAGATTTGTCAGATCAATCTATTGCATAATCAAAGTTTATCAATTTGCCCGTCAAGAAAAAAAGAAGAAAAATAGATTTCTTGAGTCTTAATACTGTAATAATATTTTAGATTTATGTCCCATGTGACGTGTACTAAACGGGATTTCATGAGATTTTTACGGTTTAATTAAAAATTGTGGGTGTCGAACCGCGAAATGCTTTTAGGAAGTGATAGATCTCTGAATATAGACATTTATGGCGTAATAGCTATTTTCCCGGTTATTACTTCTTGTCGGTAACTGCAGGGTGATAGGAAGACCATAATTAAAATTTCGCCACTGCTGGGGTCCGCAGGGTTGGAGGATTCTGTGAAGCTCTTCAGCTATTCATATTATGTACAATATTTATACATAATACAAATGTACTCGTGCGAACAATACATGATCTACAACTTTTCGAAATTCGATGTTCTGAAAAAAGGTGCTATTTTCGATGAAGATTCAGTTGTTTCATAAATACAAAGTTGAAGTCATTTTCTAATACTATTTATATGTTGACGGTTGACTTTTTTAACTTTATTTTTTTGAAAGTTATTTAATTTCTTAAGCAGAATCACTTCTTTTCAGGTTAACATACTTATGATCCGAAGCAGTACATTACTTGGGGTAGTCATGCCGTCAAAATTTCCCGTAACGGAGCAACTCAATTGCCCGTGTAAGGCGACCTTATTTCGTATTCCTGTGACATTGAAATAAATCATCCTTTGTAGCAAGGTTAGGGTCGACATGATTCGCTCACCCGCCTCGTAGATACGAGTACCTTCGTAAGATAATGCGAACCTTCTCCGCTAAAGCTCTCAAAATTATAATATCTCCACAGAAATGGTAATAAAAAATGTAAAAGTGTTTGCAGTATTTATTAACAAATAATATACAATTATTTACATTATAATTGTTTATTAAACCTATACTCTCAGTTGATTATGAGTTAGTCTAATTATAAGTATAAAATAAGAACTAAAATATATTATTAAAAGGATTCCCTTTAGGCAAGGTTCCGAAAATACTGGCAGCGTTCCCCCTTTGAATAGCTAGACTAATTCTTTGTCCGAGGTAGCTGCCAGCTCTTCGGTCTCCTGTGATGTCGACTAACCTTTTTGCTATTTCCTTAAAAAGCCTTATGGCGCTAGGACCCACGGACCAAGGGTCTCGACACCGAATGGGACAAAATCATATTTGGAGCCTAGACCCCTGCATTTGCAAGCTTTAGCTTTTTCAGTCGCTTCACAAGCCGCACCAGCTCTGTTG
Source organism: Philereme transversata (assembly GCA_963924445.1). Classification (NCBI taxonomy): domain Eukaryota; kingdom Metazoa; phylum Arthropoda; class Insecta; order Lepidoptera; family Geometridae; genus Philereme; species Philereme transversata. The sequence continues at coordinate 24,240,092 of OZ004337.1, read as the reverse complement.
TTAGTTCCATGTAGATGGGAAGGGGCAAGCGTGTAACAGGTTGCATCCCATACCAGCACCCGGCCCATCTTCCATGGAATCAAACTCATACCGTCCGGTCTCTTGCCATCGTCTCTTGCAATACCAGTCGGCACAAGTAGACTTGGCACGTTGACGGTGGCAAGGGACCGGCGTATGATATCGTTAAGTGCGGCATGTCTCGAGAAGCGGCCTGCACTTTTGTGGCATGATAGTCCGTGATGTCCTAGCTTATCGACATCACTGCCACAGGGACATTTATGAGGAGCGCAGACCGGAACCCCAAGCCGTAAACAGGTTGCGATTCGGAGCGTGTCAGGCACAAGAAATGTTCCTGTATTTGCAGAAGGGTACGCGTGAAGCCAGTAGCCGGCCTATTATTTACATGACCATAGAATACATAAATAAACAGTTAAGACCGTTTCAAACGATTTAAAAGCTTTAATTTAGATGCCTGTCAGTGCAACGTGTGGCACCTGAAAGGATAGAAATAGAAAATATTTATTTATGACATAGACATACATAGTTACACAAAATAAATACACTTACCAAACACAGGTATTGCGATAATAAATCGGCTATCACTCAGCATTTGCTGCAGAAGCATACAATAGTATATAGAGTGTACAATTCACATAGTACTCGTAATATACAAAAAATATTAACTACAGGTACCGGAAATATATTGAAATTAAAATGAGTAAAATTATGCTATTAGGTAAGCTATAATCTCTATAATCTAATGACTTAAAAGAACAAGAGTAGTGAAAGGGTTGGATACAGAAATTAGTACCTAAATATTACTAAACCGGAAAATTATTCCAAACATCCTTGCGAAAATAGAGTGGTAACAAAAGTATTCTCAGAAACAATTAAACCAGCTAGGCTATTTAAGTTGTCGTGTCTCACTCCACGTGAACTTATATCATTATAATATAAGATTGCGCAACGGGATCTTAATTTATCTTTAGATGACTAATGCTAGATTGTGTAAATGTTTTCTTAATTGTTTTACAGTTAAGTATTATATCTAGTATAAGTTAAGATCTAATCTCAGTGCCTAAACGCAAATTTTGACGAAATTCATCACCTTCTAATAGTGCTTCCAATAGTTCCATCTATAAATAGTAGTGCAATCGAAAGTTGAATAAAGCTAAAATACCGAAAAATGGGGTACAGTTTGTTGTCAATTGAATATCGTACACCAAACCCAATGGAACTTTTATTGCGTAACGTGAATTATATAATGATTTAAGTTCACGCGAAGTAAACGTGGTAATTAATGGAATAGCACTGTCGTTTGCATGTAACTTGTAAAAATGATCTATGCCCCGACATCAAACGTGGCTCGGTAATTATTTCCGTTGCTTATTTACACATTTACAAGAATACCGTGTGTTTCTGTTTCTTTTATTGGGTTTACGAGTTTCTTGGGTTAAAATGATCCAAATGGCATTATTACGTTGTGTGCAGGCCGCGCACGATCGGTCGCTCTGGAAATCTCTGAAGGAGGCGTATGTTCAGCAGTGGACGCCCTGTGGCTGATATGATGTGATGGTGATGAGGAAAACATCAAAATAATTGATTGAGTGAAGCGAGATCTCTAAATCAACTTGGGCAAATCGGCGTTGTATGTATGTATGTTTGTTTGTCCGAGGATAACTTTCGAAGCGTTGATCCGATCATCGTGAAATTTTATATGTAGATAGGTAGTGATGGCACAGTTTTGGTGTGACTAAATGAGCTAAAAATGTGAGGGGGTTATTGAGATATTGGGGTTCAAGACGGGTAAAATGAAATGAAAATGAGACTATTAGGTAAAATGAGACGTCAAATGAAAGGTCTTTATTAGTACATTTCTACCCCATTTTTATTTTTAGTAAAGTTTTTGTAGTTTTTGAGTTATTAGCTATAATAAAAACTGAACTTTGACAAAGTTTGCAAGGTACACCAGTAACCCCACAGTGCTGAAATTTAGTATTCGTGTAGCTTTAGTGACACAAAGATAGGCAAAAGTCTGAAATCCAGAATAACTGCAATTTGTACTCCAAAAAAGAGTAACCAGATTACATGAACTACCGTTACCTCTATTTTGAATGAAACTGTAGGTAAAGTAAGATGGTTATTTTTTCGTGGCACTATTTTGATAGTCAAAGATTACAAATAATATTTTTTCGTTTTAATCGGAGACTCGCGAGATCTCAGTTCGGGGCGAACCACTAGTATAATTAAGAACAAATTAAAACATCAGTGTTACTTTTAGTACACATTTTAGATGTAACGGAAAACCCATGGCCTACCCAACCCTGATTTAAAGCCTCTACATCTTCACGTGAATAATTGGAATGACATGGGAGTGATAGACCAGCGCTGTTATTACCTTCCTGTGACACATTAAATGCTGAGTTGGAACCTTTTTGTGGCTGCTCTATCAAACTTCTATTTTATTTATTTCTCTTTTGCTATTTTGTTTACATAAAAGTTATTGGTGGTTGTCGCAATTAACATTTTTTTTTCTTTTTTTTTCTTTCATTGCAATGCTCCTGGCACCGTGAGACAGGTACTACCGATCGATGTCAGACAAACACCTGTTTCCACTAACCATGAACAAAGAGGCGCCTCAATAAGTAATGCCTAGTGTAAGCCAATTCTTTCTTCGGTTTTTCTTTCTTTATTTTTCTTTTTCATCTTTTTCTTTCCTTACTTTCGTTTCACCAATCAATTTTTAATAGTTAAATTCTAAACTAAGAGTAGCCAAAATTTTTGACATTTTGTCTAATATTTTTTTTTATTGATGATAGTCAATCACTTGATCACTACCGTACCTGATGGTAAGCGATGGTGTGCTCGAGGATTTTCATTTTATCAGGCAATCTACAAGTGAAAAGGCTGACTGTAACTGACACAAACGCATCTGTCAGTTTAGAAAGTTGCCTAGCATTACGCACCGCCAAATCGGTGTCGTAACTTTAGGCAACGCCTAACGTCTCTAGTCATCACCTAAAGGTTGGTGAAACGTTGTTTTGCGCTAGGCAACTCTTTAATATTTAGGCAACTGATTTAGACATTTCCTAGGGTTAGTGAAAACGGGTTTAAGGCGTCAGGACTTATGTTCACTTCCCAAGCACCCTGAATAAGTTTCTGAAGGAATCGCTTAGGTTTAAAGAATTTAAACTATTTTATCTTACAGAGTGGATTAATTAAAAGTACGAGTACAGTCATCGAAAATAAAAGTATCATGAGTTATTTTTAAAATTAGGTTTTTTTGCGCTTTTAGCGTTCTTCAGTAGTGATTGGTTATTTTATGTCACGAAACGTTTTTTACACGTTTCATTTTACGTTTTTTTATTCAATGAAAACTGAAGTATATATTCGTACTTTAAGGTTATTCAAAATTTAAAAAAACACTGACGTAAAATAACGTAAGATACTCTATTTTAAAATATGGCTGGCAACTCTACATATACTTGTAATTTCACATTACAAATATATTATTAATTAAATTGAACCCTAATTAATTGAACGCAATGTTTGACGAATTTCATAGAATCGTCTAGTAATGCAAGTGAAAATCTCGTTATCAAAGTTAACTGTAAAATTACGAATATAGGTATTTGGGTAAAACGAAATCATAAAACTAATTATTTGGAGAAAATATAAGATTACCTAGCAGTAGACATTATTTATTACTAGACAAATACAAAGTTACAAAGTTGAACCAGATCACAGTGCCTTGTTATCTGAAGGAACGCTTCGAGTTCCTTCATTGTACAAATTCCCGAACACTCCGATCCTCTGAAAACCTCCTTCTCAAAACACCGATGCATAGAACCAGTTTCTATGCAAACTCCTTTTCCGTCCAAGCTGTCCGATTATGAAATGCCTTGCCGGTCTCCATTAGGAGATCCCCCACACCTTCCGTATTTAAAGCTAGACTCAAAAACTTTTATCTCCATGAAGAGTCGTGATTATTCATCTGATCTATAATATTATTAATATATGTATATATTAATATTATGTATGTATGTAACTACATATTTATTTATTTTACATATGATATTTATTTATATAAAATTATTTATGTGGTTAAGTAATTTTTCTTTTTCTATTATTTAAGTTTATTCTTTTTACACCTCGGCCAATCTTCCATTAAACAATTATCCTCTCCATCCAAAGGTTGTCTGGAAGAGATCGCTTTTTAAGTGATAAGACCGCCCATTATGCTTAAATTTATTTGTTTTATTTTTTATTTTTATATCTGTTGTGTTTAGCTTGTAAGGCTTGTAAAGAATTTTCATTCATTCATTCACAGCGACATTTAAGGTACTGAAATTTCTCCCTGCAAGAAACTTGCGAAATCTTTTCCTTTAACAAGCCTCATCCAAAACAATACAAACTCTTTTGGGCAGTTGTGTAATAAACAAACTCTATGCAGAAGACGATTATCGAAAAGTTCTGAAATTCAGTACATTTTGGTTCAGTGAAGTTCAACCGTTCAGTTTGCGTGGAAACTCCGCCGTGGGCGGTTGTCTCGCGCGCTCTCTCTGATAACTTTTACGGAACTCTGTTATCGTGTGTTTTTCTGTTCAGTTATTATGAAATTGTGATTCATTCAAAATGAAAATGATTGAAACTGATGAAGAAAACATTGAAGGTATGGAAAAATTATTGTTATATTTGAAAACAAAATAATTTATGTTATTAATAAATGTTTATAAACAAATATCGTATACACAAAACGTGTAACAACAAAGAAATGTTTAACCAACGTTAGATATTTCTTTAAACGAATAATTTGTAACGTAAATATTTAGTGTAAACGTAATATTTAGTAAGTGCGAAGTATTTGAAAACACTTTGTTTAATTATTTTAATTTAAGCAGGCAACGTTATTCATTAGCCTATTCTTTGTGTTAGCAGAGTTATAGAATATAGTTATGGGCGTATGTTAAAATATTTAAAACATTTTAACATACTACATAGTACTATGTAGTAACTGGTCGGGGTTTTGCCGTACATTATTTTTTATTAGGTATTATTTACCATAAGTAGATGTTTAAAATGGTAACTATGACTTCATCGCGATACCTAAAGAAAACAACGAGGTACTTTTTAATACGAGTGTGTTAATTATTTCTACCAAGGATGTATTATATACCGGACTATGCTTATGTATTATTTATATTTTGAACTATGATCTAGTTCAATTTATAGCAGTCGGAATAAATTGAGAGTTTGTTCGTGCTAGATATTGAACACCATACATATTAAGAACAAATAGGACTCTTTTACACCAAGAGTTGAGATTTTTGACAAAAGAGGTAAATATAAAGAATAGAACCGAACACATTTAAATGTACACACGGCTACACATTAAGCTATACATACATTTCCAGTCTATGCTGACCTCTCAGTGTACGGAAAACCTACACAATGCAAGGTCAGCTTATACTGGAAATTTATAGCTTGAGGTGTAGCCGTGTGACATACACCACACCATATATAAAAATACAAACAACTTACCAGGTAAGTATACCAAAAGATATACTTACCTGCTAGTGGTTCGCCCCGATCTGAGATCTCACGAGTCTATCATAAAAAAAAAATATTCGTAATCTTTGACTATAAAAATAGTGCCACGAAATAAAAACCAACTAACTTGACCTACAGTTTCATTTAAATTACAGGTAACGAGAGTTCATGTTAATTGGTTATATTTTTTTTGGGTACAAATTGCAGTTATTCTAGATTTCAGACTTTTGCCTATATTTGTGATATATAAGCTACACGCATACCAAATTACAGCACTGTGGGGTCACTGGTGTACCCTGTGAATTTTTCAAAGTTCAGTTTTTATTATGAACTTTTTTTATTATAACTTATAAACTACAAGGTTTAAACTAAAAATAAAGTAGAATTGGAGATCTCGCTTCGCTCGTCAATTAAGATTTGACCTACATACTTTAAGATTTGGCCTACATACATTAAGATTGGGACTACACGCATTAAGATTTGGGCTACATACATTAAGATTTGGGCTACACACATTAAGATTTGGCTACATACATTTAGATTTGGGCTACACCACATTAAGATTTGGTCTATACACATTAAGATTTGGCCTACATTCATTAAGATTTGGCCCACATACGTTTTGGATATTGTGCAAAAAGTTGCTATAAATTTAGTTTTCGGTCCACAAGACAAGTTGCCAAATTATGTATAATCTCACCACGAAGACAAAAACAAAGCAAAAAACCATATATCACGCATCATCACAACAATAATCCCAAGCGATTACGAAGGACAAGTAGGTATTAAAACAATATGAAAGGACAATACACACTATCAAGGGCAACCAGCAAACAATAAAATAATAATCATTACGGTTGCTTACACATGCAAGACAGTCAACCTCAAAAGTAGATACTATAATGCATATTATCGACGTTCACTATAAATAATGAAACATTTTCTTAAAATTTGACTACCAGGGTCTGATGATGGAGCCAGGAGGTAATCTAGAAAACTCCATAATGGATAACAGTACTGCACAGGATCGTGTTTAGGTTCCTTTATTTTTTTCTGAATCGGTTGTGTAGTTTTATGAGTAGAAGAGTTCCTCAAATAACATGTATTTATAAAAAAAATGTATAAAAGTATTCTATCAGTTATCTGGTTCCTATAGTACAAGCTATGTTTAGTTTTGGGGCTAGATAACGCTGCGTGAAATGTCCAGCAATATTTATTTATTTAAAGAAAGGGCTCGCCCGGGGTATGTTTCGGTTTGAAGGGTATGGTTGCCGGGGAAATTACAGGCAAATGAGGCTTTACACCTCTATGGCTCAAGTTGATGGACGCAACGCATAGCATTGTTGGACACGTTTCTAGGGTGGTTACCACTTAGCAATGTGTAGGTCAGATGCTTGTTCTATCTTCAAGTCCATAAAAAAAAGTATTTTCTGAGATTACTTCTTTAAAAAACTTATATTATTATTATTAATGCATACAGATAGTCAGTTGACCACTATGATGGTAGGTGATGGTGTGGTTGAAAATGATACACGCTTGTCTAAAAATAATCTTATCACTCCCACTTGAAGATTCCCAGATTATAATGGCTTTTAGGCTTTGATCTATCAAAAGAGACTGCTGTATCCCACTATTCCCACTCCTGGGCAAAGGCCCTACTTTCCTGCGTCCACTCGACCTGGTTACATTATTTTTTCACTGTATTTTGAAGAATAGTCTACGTTACAATAATTTATCTTATTTAGATCTCGAAGGGTAGAATTTAATCTTTTTAATTTATTAGTTACTTGATTAACTTCTTTAACTTGATTATTTTTCTTGGATAATGTCATTTCTGGTGTATCAGTAACATCTCAACCAATTGTCCTCAAGGTGAAAAAACTAATCTGCGGTCATTGACCTTGACGCGACTTTGGCACAGAACCAACTGTTGCTCACATCTGAAAGAATACAAATACTCTATTTCAGGGATATTAAGATCTAGTTTTGAAAAGCAACGGTATTATTTTGCCTTATTAAATGTTCCGTGGCGTTTTGGCATCATTGGGAGGAAATAAAATTTGCTTATTTGCTAAGATTAACTTCATAATATTTTCATATATTTACTGACAGGTTATTATAGATTAGATTAGATCATTATTTACTGCACACCTAATAACAATACAAATATAAACAACACCGTAAAGCTATGACAACTGACTGATGGAAACTAAAAAGAGGCAAAAATCTATAACTGAATTACTGACAATAGATACTACCAGAGATTATAATTAGTGGTCAAGCACAGAGTGGTAAAAATTCGACCGGTTTGTTTAGCTTTCACCCCTTCTTCTTCGTTTAAATTTTAACTTTGGCAAATCCCACACTCTTCCATGCGCGCAATAAACTTAGAAATGGGTAGGTACAAAGTTTTATCTTTACGTATTAATATATGTATAGTTTTATAGTCATTTTCTGTTTGCTACAATTTAAAATTTACACTTTAGGAATACTGCAAGGGGCTAATCTTAGGCCCATAGTTTATACTGAGTGTTTGGTAATATACTGACGATATTCAAGTGACGGTTTCTCAAAACGGAAAAAAAGACTGCTCGAAAAAAAAACTGCTAGTTATATTATCAAATTAAAAAAAAAATCAACTAAGTTTATGTGATTAATTCGATATAAAACTTATTGCCTACTCTTGCAATCGACATCCAAAAATAAAGGCCGATTTGATATCTTTTTCAGAAATGGCTGCGGGTTTGGGTCAGAAAGGAACAACAAGAGTCACCAATACAGTATCTGTGGTTAGATGGCAAGCATTGTGCAATAGCACAACATAAGTTTAGTAAAGTGTTTGTTTTTACATGCCATGATAAATTTCTCATTTCTATGGTAAACATTTCACAAATTAATTTATTTATTATGCTCATCGAAATAACCCCTTTGATTTTTGTGCGTATATTATCAAACAGGATATTCCTTTATCAAAATAAATCGTTTCAGATTCTTATATCAGCTGAGTTAGTCTGGTGGGATGTTCCCTGAAATTACAACCGGTATTGGTCAGTTTTAAACTGCTAAATTCAGAAGATATAACAGATTACAAATGAATATTACTCCTAGAGCTAAATTATTCTAAAAGGGCATAGTCATAAACCACGGGCAAATTAATTTATAAATGGGAAAAAGTTGCAAAACCACAACTAAAAATTAACGACAGATATCAAAATTTCATTCAATATAATTCTGCGTACGCCTTGCATCCAATAATTTTCGTGTAAGTAAGTAATTCAATGATGAAATTTTATCAATTCAAGTACTTCAGCTTCAAGATCTTATCGGCGTATCTCGTTGTCCAGATAAATGTTAATCTGTCTTATATTGGAGATTAGGCTACTTATAGGTAGGGAGGAAGTTTCTACAGTTAGATTGAACAAAGAATAAGTAACTTTAGATAAATACTACTATATATAATATACCTTATCACACTGGCTATTGGGTACATCATATGAAGTGCTGGACTCTTGACTAGTCAATAAAATCTGACATGTAACATTTTAATCCACTTTGTATGAACGCAATGAATATATATAATATATATATATATATAATGAATGAATGAGTACTGAATACTGAAAACAGCCTCATTTCTGAACATACTTCGTGCCAGCAGCAACAGCGTCCTAAGCGCAATAGTGACAGAATACGATTGTCCTGGGAAAACTTATCCAGAGAACTTAATCACTGCTAGTTATTAAGTATTAACACAGTTAACTAACACGTATGGACTTCATTGGGTGGTTTTAATAAACAAATGATAAATATTATTATATATAAAACGAGAATACGACTATTTCACTATACATTTTGAAGGCAGTACTCAAAGAAAAACAAAACCGCCACAAAAATGAAACCACTTTTTATCAAAATGTTTACTGTCTTCTTTTGATATAATGGAGGACCATCCTACGCTGCGCTTTCCTGTACGTGGTCTCTACTTAAGAACTGCCCCATCAGCCGTCAGTTCTTCAAGATATGTGCTGTAATTGGTAGATGTAGGTATATAGCCATGGGGTAAAGATTGCCTAGAAGTCTCGCCTCTGGTTTTTCGACTTTAGTCATGAGTCATTGTCAATCGAATCTCCTCTAGGCCCGTTAGTAGTTCGTTATGGACAATTTCGGCTAAATTAATGTCGTAATCAGCCTTAATCACCCATTAACAAGCCATAACTAGGAGTGTCCACATCCATTATTCAGTAGGATCTTGTTGCTTACATAATTCTCTGAAAAGTTTTGTTTGGTTTTTAATCCCCAACGCAAAAAGGGGGGTGTAATAAGTTTGACGCCTCTGTCTGTGTATCTGTGTCTTTTTTTTCATACTATCTTTAGATGGTACAAGCTTATGGCCCACCTGATGTTAAGTGTTAAGCACAGTTGTGGAGAGTTACACATCTACCGCACGAGCCAGTGGGGCGCAGATTCAGTCACTCAGAGAGGCCATGGTTGAGCGCTTAAGCTTGACCTTGAAGGCGGTCTCCGACTGGGGTGATGCCAACTTGGTTAAGTTTCATGCAAATAAAACCCAGGCGTGCCTGTTTTCCGCGAAACGGAGCCCATTTCATCTGGCTCCTACTTTCCGTAATGTACCCGTGCCGATTTCTGACCACCTCGAGCTTCTTGGTATCTCATTAACACCCACTCTCAATTTCGGCTCATATATTGAGTCGAAAGCCCAGCTGGCTGCTAAGAAGCTTGGAATACTTGCAAAGGTGAGGCAATACTTCACACCGGGACAGTTGCTCAACTTATACCAAGCACAAGTCCGATCATGTCTGGAGTACTGTTCTCACCTCTGGGACGGATCAGCGAAGTACCAGCTAGAGGCTCTAGATTCAATTGAGAGAAGAGCCATTTGCAATGACGAGTTAGCAAATGCAAGGCTCCACAGCCTCGAGCATCGTCGAAAGGTAGCAAGCCTCTCGGTTTTTTATCGGATACATTTCGGAGAGTGTGCTGCGGAGCTTTTCAACCTGATCCCACCATCCCCATTCTATGATCGGACAACCAGACGCTCCGCGATGCGCCGCCGCTACATGGTAGACATACCTCCCATACGCACAAAGCGGTACTCTTCCACCTTTATTATGCGCACCGCCAAGGAGTGGAACGCCTTGCCTGAGTCTGTGTTTCGTGTCCCAAACGATCCCAACGATAATCCAATTCCATCCATAATCCAATGATAGTTCCCAAAAGGATAATCCAATTCAGATGCCGGTTTTTTTAAAGAAAGCTAGTTTAATTGGGGTTTAACTTAGTTATGTCAGTGTTTAGACGCAAAACGACGCCCAGACGCAAGTCGAAGAATTTTTTTTTACCAACCTGTATTGTCCCACTGCTGGACAAAGGTCTCCTCATCTCCCCTCCATCCATCACGGTCAAAATTCAAATCTGACAAATCTGGTTTGAATGCACCCAAGTCATCTCTCCATCTTTTTCTGGGCCTACGACGGAGCATATTATTTTTTTAAATTTATACATGTTAAAGTGTTGGTTCACATTTATCGAAATTACTTACATTTTAAACTATTAAAATAATTACGTACAGCTTACGTATTTGAGCCATTTGGGGCTGAGACCCTGGGTCCATCATCGGGTACCGGGGCCCTCCGTGTTCTCAGAATGCTTTCTGGGCGTCTAGTCCAGGCGACGTTATCCGAGAGCTGGCGCTTATCGGGGTAAAATGGGTGTGGTTGCATTGCCCATTGCAATGCAGCGGGACAATGCAACCAGTGTCTTGGGGGCAATCCGTCCTCGTACTTATGTAGAGCAGTTGTTCTTTTTATAAAGTTAAATCGTTAACACTTTTAGTAAATTATTGAGACCAGTGAACGCATTATGTTGGGTTTTTTTTATCTCAAATATTCTTCGTTGACCACAGTCTCACCTGATGATAAGTAATGATGTGATCAATTATTGTGTTGGGTCACAAATATCAACCACAAATAAAATTATATTGTAACTGTTGTGGACTGTATTTGATGTAAATACGAGTAAAACCTTCGATTTCTTCTTCACTTGTTAATTAATATTTATTGAACTGTTCTAAACGAAGTCTTAATGCTGAATACAATTTTGATTTTTTTTTTTTTTTGAATGGACTAATCTCGCTGTTGGCCTCTGAGGCCGTGACAGCTTAACCGAACTTTTGGCGAGCGCAGATGGCGCTCAGCCCAGTAAGTTTTTTAGGCAACTAGCGCAAGGGCACCACTAAGGTACGAGCCTCGGCTTGGGCTGTTGCCGGGGTGGGAATAGGAGAGAAACGCCCGGGTACGTGTCTGTACCTCGTATAGGCGGCGACTGAAGGGACTCGTCGACCTCGCCGGCGAGGTCGGTGTTTCTGTGAAGTGTTTGCTCTGTCTGATATAGATGACTCACCTTCCGCATTAGCAGAGGTGATTTCGTCATCCGGGTCTCCGAGAACGTGTCTCGGACGACGGAGGATAATACAATTTTGTGGGCGGCCGCCGCTACTTTTATAGGCCGGGATCTAAAATGTTATACTGCCGATCCGATAGTGTGGGAGAGAGACGGGTGTATCTCGCTCACACACCATAACATTTTACTGCCGATTCGATAGTGTGGGAGAGGGACGGGTGTATCGCGCCCTCTCGCTCGCACACTATAAATATACAAAAACGGCGGCGCCCGGCTGCCGCGCTCAGTTCGGCGGCGGCGACCCTATCGTTCGCTTCTTATTTCTAAATTTATATAATGCATTTTCTACCCTAAATCTAGCTCGGCGTCCGCTACAGTTCCTCCCACCGGCGCAGCTTGCGTAGCCTCTTCTTTTTTCAGGACGATGAGCTTTCTCACGGGCCGCTTGAAGACGCCAGTCCTCGTTCGGACGTCTGCCACTCGTACTCCGCCGTCTGGACCCGGATAGGCGCGTTCGACGATTCCCATGGGCCACACGTTCCGTGGCAAGGTGTGGTCGACTACGATGACGATGTCCCCGACTTGTAGTCGCCTCTTGTCGTCCGAGGGTTCTCCTCGTGGCACCAATGTGGGCTGGTATTCTCGGACCCAGCGCTGCCAGAAATGGTCAGTGAGCGCTAGGCTGGCCTTCCAGGTGCGTCGATCGGTTTCGCTGTGCTGTCCGGCGGTGGGCAGGCCGGCGGATGACCCCAAGAGGAAATGGTTTGGAGTCAAAGCTTCTGGATCTTCATGACTCACGCTGACATGTGTCAAAGGTCTCGCGTTCACAGAGAACTCGGCTTCTGTCAGTAGGGTGAGCAGGACTTCCTCGGTCGGTTCCTTTTCGTTCAGTGTGGCGGCTAATGCGACTTTGATGGATCGCACCAGTCGTTCCCAGGCTCCTCCCTGGTTGGGAGCCCCTGGCGCGATGAAATGCCACTCCAGTCGGTGTAGCAGGGCTTCGTCTTGCAGCGCTGGTGCCCACTCGGCGTAGGCTGCTCGCAGCTCGTTGTTGGCCCCTCGAAAATTGGTCGCGTTGTCTGAGTACATGGCGCGTGGCCAACCTCTTCGCGCCGCCATTCTTCGCAGTGCCATGATCGCAGAGCTCGTGGATAATGACGACACGAGCTCCAGGTGTACCGCGCGTGTGGTGAGGCACGTAAACAGTGCGCCCCATCTTTTCTCTCGGCGGCGTCCAATCTTCACTATCATCGGCCCGAAATAGTCCACCCCGCAGTGGGTGAATGGGCGGTGGTAGGGCTCGAGGCGTGCTCGTGGCAGGTCCCCTGTCGCCGGAATCAGAGGTCTCGATCGCTTCCTTCGGCAGAGGGTGCAGTCCTTCTCAATGGTGCGCACGGTGGGTCGTAGATGAATGATCCAATATTTTTGACGGAGATCATTTGTCACGCGCTCGCGGTTCGCGTGCCCTGCTGCGCAATGCTCTCGCAGCACGATGAGTTTGGTGATCCGGTGGCGGCCGTCGAGGATGATGGGCTGTTTGACTTCAAGAGGTGCAGTGGCCGCCCCGACGCGGCCTCTGACGCGCAGGATGCCGTCTTCCAGGACCGGGTCCAGCCGAAACAGTCGGCTCGTCCTGGTGATCGGACGAGATGCTTTTAGTTTCTGCAGCTCGTCTTGGAAGCTCTCCTGTTGGGCTTGACGTAGGAGAGTGCGTTCCGCTTCCTCGATGTGTCGATGTTCTAATCCCGAGGCTCGGCGCCGACACAAGTCGATGAATGCCAGCACGCGGGCCGACGCTCTGACTAGCGTCTCGTATTTGGAGAAGCGTGCGGGATCTGGCAGCCACTCCCCAGCTTTGTTTTCTTCCGTAACATGCAGGATCACTTCTTCCTCGCCATCTTCGCTCGACGTCGTTTCTGTCGGCCACCGATTCTCGGGGCGGAGCAAGAATTCTGGGCCCTGGAACCAGCGGTCTTCTATGGAGATTGGTGTGCTCGCGAATCTCGTCGCATCGTCGGCTATGTTCTCCCTGGTGGGCACCCATCGCCGTTCTTCCTTGTGAGTGAGCTCTGCTAGCTCACCCAAGCGATGGGCGACGAACGGAGTGTACCGTCTCGCGTCGTGCCGCACCCAGTGAATCACCGTCATTGAATCGGTCCAGTACACTGTTCTCTTGACTTGGACTCGATGTTCTTTCTTGATGGTGTCAGCCAGTCTGGCACCGATGACAGCCGCCTGCAGTTCCAGGCGGGGAATGGTCTGCGCGCGTTTCGGAGCCACTTTTGACTTGGCGGCCACGAGACTCAGTCTGACGCTTCCGTCGGATCGTGTGTCGCGCCAGTATGCCACAGCAGAGTAGGCCTGTTCGCTGGCGTCACACAGAACGTGCAGCTCCAAGTTTTGGTCGTCTTCCATCGCGTAGCGTCATTCCAGTCGCAGACCCGAAAGATCGGCGAGGTGTCCCAGCCATGTGGCGAAAAGGTCGTTCTCCTCATCAGGGATAGGCTCGTCCCAGGAGATGTTCAAGCGCCACAGGCTCTGCAGGATGATCTTTGCGCGTATGGTGCAGTGGCTCAGCAGTCCAAGAGGGTCGTATATGGACATGACCGCGCTGAGTGCTTCTCTCTTGGTAGGCGCGCGACTTCGTACACGCACTTCGGCGGGGACTATGTTCATTGAAGTGTTAAACCCCAATTCATCTCGCTCGGCGTTCCAGTACAGCCCGAGTATCTTGTTCTCTGGCCCGTTTCTTCCAAGTTGAGTCGGTGTGGTCGCTCGCAGTTCTTCGGGTACGTCTCGCAGTACGCTATTATTGCTAGCGCTCCAGCCTCGCAGTGTGAACCCTGCCGCCGCGTGAACTGCTTGTACTTCAGTAATCACGCGGTGGGCTTCCTGTTCATCCTCGTAGCTCGCTACCAAGTCATCCATGTAGTCATCTCGAGTGATGGCTTCGTAGGCGAGAGGGTGAGTTTGAGCGTGTTCTTTCGCATTGTGGTTGCGTACGTAATGCGCCATGAAGGGAGAGCTCGCGGCGCCGAATATCATGCTCGTCATCTTCAAGTGATGAGGTGGTTTCTCTCTGTCGGCGCCTCTCCATAAGAACTGTTGTGCCGGTTAATCTTCCCGACGAATCTTCACTTGGAGAAACATCTCCTGTACATCTGCCGTGACTGCGATGCGTTTCTCCCGGAATCGAAACAGGATGCCTGGTAGTGACATCAGTAGGTCCGGCCCTTCCAGGAGATGGTCGTTCAGGCTGACTCCGCGACTTTTCGCTGCCGCGTCGAAGACAAGCCTCTGTTTCCCCGGTTTGTTGACGTTCTGTACCGCGAAGTGTGGCAGGTACCAACAGACCGGACTTGTCTTCTCAGTGCCGTCGCATGGTTCGGCGTATCCTTTCTGCAGCAGGTTCTCTATCTGCTCGGTGTATTTTCTAGCGAAGCCTGGGTCGGTGTCCATCTTCATTTCCATTTTGTGGAGGCGACGGAGCGCTCCACTGTAGCTCGGAGGCAATTTCATGCCGTCCGCCTTCCAGGGCAGCCCGATCTCGTAGCCCTTGTCCGTCTTCTTTATAGTTCGCTCGATTATTCTAGCGGCTCGCTGATCCGCGTCACTCACATGTGGCTTATGAGTGATGCCGAGCGCTTCGATGCTGAAGTGGTGTTCCACCAAGTTGTGGAGATGATTGTCCTGCTGCTCTCTCGCCTCCACTCTTCGTTCCGGAGTGTAGACGTGCAGAACGCTGTTTCGATATTCGATGATGGTGCGTGGCACAGTCCCGTGCACCACCCATCCTAGTCGAGTTCGGGATGCGGCCGGTTGGTTCCGTTTACCGACGCGCAGTTCTTGCGTTACGATGTATTCCCAGTGGTCTGCTCCCACCAGTATTCCAGGCCGTACGGTATCGTAGCACACTTCCTCTTGCGATAGATCTCGGAGATGTTCGTACTCCAGAAGCGTGCTCGGTATGGATTGTTGAATCAACTTCATGCCTCTGATTGTTCTTGCTTGAAATTTGTGCAGCTCTCTGTCGGTTCCCCTGAAATGTATGGTGACCAGCTTGC
Source organism: Philereme transversata (assembly GCA_963924445.1). Classification (NCBI taxonomy): domain Eukaryota; kingdom Metazoa; phylum Arthropoda; class Insecta; order Lepidoptera; family Geometridae; genus Philereme; species Philereme transversata. Next base: position 24,224,058 of record OZ004337.1, on the reverse strand, counting down.
TATTATTTTCTTCCTGTGTCACGTTGACTCCTTGCATCCGTAGTGGTAGCAGCGATCCCTTGGCACCGATGTTCTGCGCCAACTCCTCATCGATCAGCGAGATTGTAGCCCCTTCATCCAGGAGGGCGTGTGTGCGGATCTCCCCCCGTGGTCCCACGACAGTGACTGGACACATCTTCAGCAGCACTGTCCTCTTGCTGGTGGCGGTCGGTGTTGCCATGGTCAGGACAGATTCTGCGGTGCCTGCTTCGGACCTCGGGTTTTCGGGACGTTCCTCCGGCTTTTCTTGCTGATGCAGACTCGTGTGATGAGGTCGTAGGCATTGTCCTATGCTGCACCGCTTGGCCTTGCAGTGGAGGCGCATGTGTCTCTTGGCAATACATTTGAAGTAAAGCTTGTTCTTGCGCACAAGCTCCCACCGTTCGTCTACGGATAGCGCTGCGTATTTCGGGCAGTCCGGTAGCTTGTGCGGCTTCTCACACATCGGGCATTTGTCTAGTTGTTCGTCTTCAGCTACATTGTACACGGCGTTCGGTTTCCTTTTCAGCCTGGCATCGGTGATGGTCGGCCTGGGTTCTCTCTTGGCAGCGGTTGCTATTGCAGATGGAGCGTAACTATATCGGAGCGCTCGGTCTGCCTCTCGCATGAGGAAGCGAGATAGCACGACGATTTCTGGGTCCGCTGTTCCTTCTTGTTCGTTTGCGTAGTCGCACCACCGCGCCTTGATGTGAGGGCTCAGCTTTTCCAACACTTCTCGGGCCAGCATGGGGTTAAAGAGGTACCCCTGGCGGTTGATGCCCTTGATTACGCAGACCACGTTCTGAAGCTTAACAGCGAACACGTTCAGTTCTACCGCTGATGATCCTGGCTTCGGCAGCCTCTTGAGGTCATCTAAGGCTCGGTCGATGATGGCCTCAGGTCGCCCGAAGCATTGTTCAAGTGTCTTCAGGATGACCTCCGGATTGCTTGCAGTGCACAGCAGGGCAGACACCAGTTCCCTAGCTTCTCCTTTCAGGCAGCTCCTTAGCCGCTGCAGATTTTCTGCCGGTGTCAGCCGGTATATCGTCGTCGAATCTTGAAAGGCGGCCTTAAATGCCAACCACTCATTTGAAGCTCCGGAGAATGGTTGCAAGTCAGGACACTTGATCCTGGGTCTGGCCAGCTTTTCCATAGCCTCGGTCAAGGCGTCGACATTACTTCTTGATCTGACGGGGGTGGTTGATCTGTCCCTCACGTTGAACCTCAGGTGTCGGTCGTCCTTGGTTCCGGACCTCGGCACGTCCCGTCGTTCCCTTCGTGCATCAAGGGTGTTCGATTGGAGCCAGGCGTCAACCTTCTGATGATGATTGGTTCCGTTATCACCGTGAAGGCTTTCCTGGTCATCCTGAATGGCCGCTAGGCTTATAGCCAACCGCTTCTTGATAAGGTCTGCCTCGATCTGAAGCTCCTTTCTTCGCAGGGCGGCTAACTTTTATTCAGCCTCCAGCTCCACCATCCGTGTCCTCGTGGCAGTGCTTGCGGTCGATCGTACCGATTGTGCGGGGGACCGGGGTCTGGCACCCCCAGCACCGTCATCGGTGTCCACGTTCGTAGGCCTTGGTTCAATTGCGACACCGCCTCGTGGGTTTGGTGACGCAGGTGGATCCAGCGATAGCCTTCGTCTTCGTTCTCGTTCGATGGCCTGAAGATCGGCTCCGGCTTCTCCCTGCAGCTCGCGTTCCAGTTCGCGACGTTCCGTGTCGCGACGCTCCTGGTCTGCGGCGTCTGCTTGGCTCCGGGTTACCACCATGGTAACGTCGTCGATTTTTCAATCCGTCGAATTTTCTGTTCTGATCCGTGTTCTGATCCGGCTTCTGAAGGACCAAACTGTTGTGGACTGTATTTGATGTAAATAAAACCTTCGATTTCTTCTTCACTTGTTAATTAATATTTATTGAACTGTTCTAAACGAAGTCTTAATGCTGAATACAATTTTGAGGGCGGCCGCCGCTACTTTTATAGGCCGGGATCTAAAATGTTATACTGCCGATCCGATAGTGTGGGAGAGAGACGGGTGTATCTCGCTCACACACCATAACATTTTACTGCCGATTCGATAGTGTGGGAGAGGGACGGGTGTATCGCGCCCTCTCGCTCGCACACTATAAATATACAAAAACGGCGGCGCCCGGCTGCCGTAAAAGTAAAATGTCCCTTAAAAATAAGGTGACTCTTTACAAAGCGTGCATTCGCCCCATTATGACATACTCATCTGTAGTATTTGCCCACTCTCCCAAAGTTGGTGCCATTCAGGTTATTCAAAATCGCTTCTTGCGAAAAGCCTCAGGCTCGCCCTGGTACTTTCGCAATAAAGACCTACATCGCGATTTGAAACTAGAATCAATAGCCAGGTTCATGAAGCTCGCTTCCAAGCGGTTTTATGAACTCGCCTCTATTCATCCGAACCCTTTGGTACACACCATTCCGGTTTACCCGTTGGATCCGCCCGCCAACAAAATCCTCCGTCGTCCGAGACACGTTCTCGGAGACCCGGATGACGAAATCACCTCTGCTAATGCGGAAGGTGAGTCATCTATATCAGACAGAGCAAACACTTCACAGAAACACCGACCTCGCCGGCGAGGTCGACGAGTCCCTTCAGTCGCCGCTTATACGAGGTACAGACATGTACCCGGGCGTTTCTCTCCTATCCCCATCCCGGCAACAGCCCAAGCCGAGGTTCGTACCTAAGTGGTGCCCTTGCGCTAGTTGCCTATAAAACTTACTGGGCTGAGCGCCATCTGCGCTCGCCAAAAGTTCGGTTAAGCTGTCACGGCCTCAGAGGCCAACAGCGAGATTAGTCCATTCGAAAAAAAAAAAAAAAAAAAAAGCCCGGCTGCCGGGTTCGGTTAAGCTGTCACGGCCTCAGAGGCCAACAGCGAGATTAGTCCATTCGAAAAAAAAAAAAAAAAAAGCCCGGCTGCCGCGCTCAGTTCGGCGGCGGCGACCCTATCGTTCGCTTCTTATTTCTAAATTTATATAACATTTTCTATCCTAAATCTAGCTCGGCGTCCGCTACAGTAACCCTGCGACCACATTATAGGTCAACGGCGAATGTTCGTGCTATGTGCTAACGGCGAATGTTCGTGCTTGTGCTATGCCTTTTATGTGACGAAAAATACAGATAGACAGAGATATACATCGCGAACTTTCGCGAATCCAGATAATGTGGCCGTAGGGTTAGTGGGTACCATTCTACGTAACAAAAAACAAATGATCCAACAAAAGACTTAAACGATCTTTAGTACTATAACTGATCTAGATAGAATCTTTGTTGTGTCTAATTATTTCATAATCCCTATCAAGATGATCACATGAAAACAATTTGCTATCAGATGATACAAATGTGCGGTCGTATCATTGAGGTCCCTCAATTGAATAGTTAGCCTTGTACTCACACTTTGTGACGATGATTCAGAGCGATTCATTAATGTGTTATTTATTTCCCATTCACTCCGCCAATAGCGACGATAGGAAAGATAAATAGTACAAGTCAATGTTCCCATTATATTCTATTTCACTAACTTTTTTGTGTGTCGTGTCAAATAAATATTTGTCACCCATTTAAACAAAAAAAAAATTGGCTCTCTGGTAATGCCGACAGAAGTGAAAACTTGGACAATTTGGAATAATTTTGAACCAGGAAATATTTTTTGAATCGTCAGAAACGGTGTCGGTAACGGTAACAGTGTCGCGAGTTCAATGATTTTTACCCATCTCAAAAAATGCTCAACGCGCCTAAAGAAGTTTTCACTTTAAAAATAATACGATTTTCTGTTTTACATATTTTATGATACGACCTGCCCGAGAACTCATCCGCTATCGCGATAACATACATACATGTAGCAACTATGAAAATAAATCTGGGGGCACGGTAGTACCCCCGAAAAGTCGAGCACAACACAATTGAATACATTTTTTCAAAAATAAAAACTGTATTTTAAAAACACTTCTTGATTTAACTTGTTTTTGTGGAGCCTAAGAGTATTTAATTAAGGCCTTAGGAAGGCCCAAAAACGTCGACTCCAGAATTGCCCATACCTCGTCACGTACCTGAGAAACGTGCCCTACGATGCACTGCCGTCCATCATCTTGAGGCATACAGGTGTAAAGCCTCATGTGCTTGTAATTTCACCGGCAACTATACCCTTCAATCCGAACCACAGCAATGCTGCTTGGAGACATACATAGGTGTGGTGGAAATGGGCGACTATTGTGCCATGTTAAAGTCTAGTGTGTGGGTGATTCTATTCATATTATATCACGTCTAACTAGACATGCTTTGTAAGTCAGGTCACGTTCTATAGACATAGACTAGATAATTGGTGTACCCCACTGAACTATGAAGCTAGAAGCGTCCTCACAAAAAATATGACGTAATTTTAATTATCTACACCGTTCAAACCGCCCCTTTCCCCCGAAATATTCAAAATATTACATTAATATTATATTAAAATAAGGAAAGGCGAGGGGTATCAATTATTGCATTCATATTTTATAAGTAAAATAAACTAAGATTTTAAATGGTGGTACGTAAACTCATACCTGCCTATGTTTTATTATTATTTAATTATGTAAATAGGTTTTAAGTTTTGTTAAGTTGAGTATTCTTAAGTTACCCCAGTCCACACAGGTTTTCCTAGTTCAAGAAATGTATAAAATGTTACCTATAAGTAGATATTAATCTCTAATGTTAATATCTTAGCAATAAGAAAAATGAATAACGATTTATTATTTATTTTATGCAAACATTAGGTTTTTTTTGGTATTTTATCGCTTGCCGATTAGGTCAACGATCGACTATTAACCTTCTGTTATTTTTTCGATTATTGAATTTTTTTCATACATTGTTTTATTTCTTGAACCCCTTCGATACTAAAACCTGGCTACGCCCGTGCTGCAGGGCGCTTCTAAATAATGTATTACTCTGCTGCTCCCCACACGGCACACCCATTTCATGCGCTTTATTGCCACAACACTCCGTTTCTGAAAGTTGAATACCCCGTTGTGCCTAGCCCGTCATATATATTTTTACAGTAGGTACCTATATATTTGTAGACTTAGAGCGACTTGCGCAACGATGCCTAATCGTATTTAATGCATAAATATGTTTGAAAGGGTTGTCAAATCATACAAATACGTCAGATTTAAACATAATTATTCGCTAATTACATTTAGGGATCGTTATGCATGATTAGTGTTTCCCTACAAGATTGAAATGAGGAGATTCGTAGACGAACCAGGGCCCGTAGCCAAATGTCATTCGCCACGAATCTATTCGATTTCTACATACATTTGTTGTCGCTGAATGACGTAATATTTCTATAGCATGTGTCAAATCCCATACATTTTCGGACGTTATCGACTAGCGTCATCGCTAATCGACTGTAACTTGGCTAAGCCCTCAGGCTGACATAGCACAAAGGATTAGCAAGCTGACGTGCCAGTGGGCTGGACACATAGCACGAAGAACTGACGGCCGTTGGGGCAGAAAGGTTTTCGAGTGGAGACTACGCACTAGAAAGTGCAGCGTAAGACGGCCCCCTTACTAGATGGAAAGACGACCTGATAAAGGTGGTAGGCCTTCGGTGGAAGCCGCACAAGATCGATCACTCTGAAAATCTATGGGAGAGGTCTATGCAGTACACGTTATGGCTGATATGTTGCTGATGATGATGAAATACCAACCTACAGTAACACTGCACGGAATGACAATGTCACGTTTGAGAGGATCATATTATGATCACGATTTTCAGCTTAGGTTCGTGTTGGAAATCCAATTATAAACTGATAACGTCTTTGTTCAAAACCGAGCCTTCCTTCAGCTTACAAGTTTCAATTATATCGCAGTACATTTAGAATCAATATATCATTAGGGATTGCAATCCGGAAAACCGGATCTGGTAATCCGGCTGATCCGGCACCAATATACACTTTCGGATCCGGTACTAATATACCGGATCCGGTGGCCGGGTCCGCTGATTGTATATTTTGACAAAATAACCGCTCTGTTGCATGAGTAGGCAGTTTAAACGCGTGGTGCTTGTGCGTGCGAGTTGTTTGACGCTGAGCCGCCCGCCATTAGATAGATTCGGTAGTCTATCATATACTACATGTTTTGTTATGTACGACATTAAATTAAAACAGGGGTAGGGCTAACGGCTAGTATTGATGTAAAATATGTTTTTTTAAACTAAATAGTGTAAAAAAATTACAATTTTCTAACCACTTTAATATCAAGTTTTAAAATATCAATGAAACAGCTTGTATATGGTAAACAAATCATATTAATTCATCATAAGTAAGTAGGTATCCGTTAAACTGACTAAGAGGCATCGTCGCAAAGGTGCTGTTGATTTACGTTAAAAATTGTTTATTGCAAATGTATTGATTACTTGGATTTCAGCTACTGGTATTAAACCCAGCTCTAAAATCAGCTAATACGATTCCGGATGTGTGTTTTAAATTAATGTCATATATAACAAAACACGTAGTAGGTATAAGAATAAAACTGAATAGCATGCTCAGTAGAAAATTATTGACATTATTGTGATCTTATGTAATGTTTAATTTTATAATTTTGTTTAATAATATATCTCCACTTTTTCTTTGAAATCTACCTAAGAAGACTGATCCACCAGTTACGTACGTTACGTTAAAGATAAAGAATCAGATTTTTTTTTGAGATTTTAATATGTGGTTTTATTTGTTTTGAGAGTATTAAAATTAGTCATAATGAACATGATTTCCGATAGTTATCGTTTTTTACATTAACGGTCCATGTTGGAACGAAAAAGGAAAGTTAAGTTATCCTGGTTAGATCAATCCGGCTGGATCCGTCCGGACCCGGCCGGATGAATGGAAATCCGGTCGGATCCGGCTGGATTGAAAATGAAGCCGAATATCAATCCCTATATATCGTATCATATTAAATCATGTGGTAATTGTGGATCTCCTTGTGAAAGAGTTACGTGGGGGGCCCACACGTCAACGATTTCTTTACGATAACCTTGCACAAGCCTAGAAATTTGAATAAATTCTTCCCAAAGGCTTGCGCAAGGCTTGCGTAAAGAAATCGTTACGTGTGTGGTCTCAGCTAGTCCAGAGAACTACCACCGTACCTATTTCTGCCGCCAAGCTGCAAAACAAGGTACCAGGTACAAGATATTTATTTGCATAAACAAGTGTACAATCCAAAGGTTGCCTGGAAGAAATTACTTATCGATAAGGCCACCCATTGTACCATTGTGATTTAAAAATGTATTTTATTTGTTTATTTTTAAGTGTGCAATAAAGACATACTTATCTTATCTTACAATAAGGTCTTAAAAACTAGGTAAATTGGCCGCTGTTATGATTTGCTAAAGTCCACTAGTCCACTAGCAGTCATGTTTGTAGAAAAATATACAAATCGAGGACTTAATGCTAAAAGCATTTTCTAATAGTCAACCGTGACAGGTAAAAAACTTAGGTTGTCATGTCATGTCATGTTTTTTGATTCTGATAGTTTATGCATGATTCATTTAGTTATCTAAGTCTTCTCATGCTGCTTTCGTAGTGTTGTGTAGCATAATGATATTCAAGGCATTTAATATTATATTTGACTCCCATTGATGTTAAAATCTCTTGGCCCGATGTCGCTAAGTCTCGCGACAGCTGATATTATCTCAATTTTGGAATATCTAGTCCAAATCTCCAATAACAAATTATTAGCTCGGGGATATTTGAAGTAAATAGCCTATTATGGTATCAAATCTGCCCAAACACTGTCGCAGATAATGGAAATTTGTAGTCTTCAGATTACATATTATTATATTTTGACCAAATACATTTTCAGAAAAAAATACTCATTGTTTTTTGTTTGCGAATATTTTTTCGCTGTAAAAATATCATTTTAGGGTATTTGTAGGTATTTTATTCTTGGAGATGACATAGTTAAACTAGTGGGTCGCCCCGAACTGAGATCTCGCAAGTCTCCGATTAAAACAAAACAATATAATTTGTAGTCTTTGACTATCAAAATACTGCTACGAAATAAATAACCAAATAACTTGACCTACAGTTTCACTCAAAGTACAGGTTCCGGAAGTTCATGTAATTTGGTTACACTTTTTTGGGGTACAAATTGTAGTTATTCTGGATTTCAGACTTTTGCCTATACATGCCTATACATATATGTATAAGTGTCACTTAAGCTACACGCATTCCAAAATACAGCACTGGTGTAACCTGTGAATTTTGTCAAAGCTTAGTTTTTATTATGGCTAATAAATTAAAAACTATAATGACTTTACTAAAAATAAAAACAGCGTCTAAATGTACTAACGAAAACCTTTCATTTGACGTCCCACTTGACCTAATAGTCCCATTTTTTTTTTTTTTACCCTTCTTGAACCCCAATATCTCAACAACACCCTCACATTTTTAACTCATTTAGTCAAACCAAAATTGTCCCATCACTACCTACCTATGTATCAAATTTCACGATGATCGAATGAACGCTTCGAAAGTTGTCCTCGGACAAACATACATACATACATACAAAGCCGATTTGCCCAAATTGATTTAGAGATCTTGCTTCGCTCGATAAACGAGAAGAAGCAAACTTTTGTTGAATGAGTGAATGAGCAAGCTAGATACAACAAATGGAAAAAAATGTAAGCACAATGGGCGACTTTTTTTATTTCATTTGGTTGTTGTCCCCTTAAAATATTTTAATTACTTATTCATTTACAAAATGTTTGGTATGATAAATAAATTAAATATTTCATTTAAAAAAAGCGCGTGGAGATAATCTATACTAATATTATAAATTAGAAGGTAATTCTGTCTGTCTCTCTGTCTGTTTGTATTGACGACTAAACAAAATAAATGAAATTTGGTATATTTTCATCTATTATTCTAATGTTTGTAATCCGTTATTTCCTGTTTATTTATATATATTTATCAACTTATTTAGAAAATTCTTTTAATGGCTATTGGTGGCTATTGGTGGGCTATTCGCCCACTGCACCACGAAGGTCGTATAATATATTGTTACGAGCTGAGGGTTCGGGATAAAATAATGGGAATCGGTCTGACCAAAATAACACTTTATTCAGCACTAAACGATGAATACACGAACTTGGTCACACGTACCACAACACACTAATTCACACCACTGGTGCACCACTTAAAGTCACCGAAATGTTCGCACGTATAGCTTAATCCAGACTGACTCGCGAGACCCTTCTCCACGTCAGTCCTCCAGGGCCTCGCTGAGACTCACTCAGACTGACTCAGACTGACTGTCCGGCCATCTCTCCGGCCTATTTATATCGCACACATTTCGATTGTTCGAGAACGATGTCGATCCTTCCAGGAAAGGGTCGGTCCCTCGACACAATGGCCACTCCCCATTCTGCGAAACCACAAACAATAGCAACAATAACACAGCAAGACAAAAGCGTTCGAGAAGGTTCGATTATTACTCATTGTTTAACAGCCTCGGCGTAACAATATATTGAACAAAAATTTGGTCCACAACGGGAATAGAATCCGCAACCTCCTGCGTCTCTGACGGTTATTCGCCCACCGCGTCATGGAGGTCGTCATAATATAATATTGTTACGCCGAGGCTGTTAAACAATGAGTAATAATCGAACCTTCTCGAACGCTTTTGTCTTGCTGTGTTATTGCTGCTATTGTTTGTGGTTTCGCAGAATGGGGAGTGGCCATTGTGTCGAGGGACCGACCCTTTCCTGGAAGGATCGACATCGTTCTCGAACAATCGAAATGTGTGCGATATAAATAGGCCAGAGAGATGGCCGGACAGTCAGTCTGAGTCTGAGTCAGTCTCAGTCAGACTGAGTGAGTGAGTCTCAGCGAGGCCCTGGAGGACTGACGTGGAGCAGGGTCTCGCGTGAACAGTAGTTGCTCGCGAGTCAGTCTGGATTAAGCTATACGTGCGATCATTTCGGTGACTTTAAGTGGTGCAACAGTGCTGTGAATTAGTGTGTTGTGATACGTGTGACCAAGTTCGTGTATTCATCGTTCTAGTGTTGAATAAAAGTGTTGTTTTGGTCAGATCGATTCCCATTATTTTATCCCGAACCCTCACAGCTCGTAACAATTTGGTGTCAGAAGTGGGATAAAATAATGCCGGTCTACCAAAGGATAACGTGGACGGTGTCAGGACGAGAGGTCAACGACAACAGGAAATGGATGAAAGGCGGTTTGGGGAGTCTCCGGTTCAAGAAGCCCGGTAGTGTCGTCCGCCGATGGAGATGGAATCAGCCGCCACCGAATCATTTGGAGCATCATCATCATCATCATCCGTGGGGCAAGCTCCTGTGACAGGCGATCTTGCCGCTATTATGGCCATGCTTTGTCGTCAACAAGAAGAGCAGCGAAGTTGGCAGGAAGAACAGCGACGTCAGGAAGAAGAGCAGGCTCGGTTGCAGGAAGAACAGCGACGTCAGGATAAGGAAGAGCAGCGTCGTCAGCAAGAAGAGCAGGCTTGGTTGCAGGAGGAAGAACGCCGTCAGCATAAAGAAGAGAAGCGTCGTCAGCAGGAAGAGCAGGCTCGGTTGCAGAAGGAACATATTTGAAAAACTAATTTTAAATCAACTGCTTAGATATTTCAATTCACATAATTTACTGCATCATAAACAATTCGGATTTACCAGGGGTCGCTCAACCACTGATGCTGGTATTGAGTTAATATCGCACATATTTGATGCCTGGGAGGAGTCTCATGACGCTTTAGGTGTTTTTTGTGATTTGTCCAAGGCATTTGATTGCGTAGACCATGACACATTAATCAGGAAACTACGCCATTATGGCATTAGGAGCGTTGCTCTAGACTTTCTCACTTCTTATTTAAGTGGCAGAGTGCAAAGAGTTGACGTGAATGGGAAGCGTTCTCCGGGGTCTCTGGTTAAAATGGGTGTACCACAGGGATCAATTCTGGGACCATTTTTGTTTTTAGTATATATTAATGATCTTCCCCATCTAGTACGGGACGATCATGAGGTTGTATTGTTTGCAGATGACACGTCACTTTTATTTAAATTAAAGCGACGACAAACCGATTTTGACGATGTAAACAATGCAATCTCTAAGGTGGTAAAATGGTTCAATGTAAACAATCTACTTCTAAATGAAAAGAAAACAAAATGTATTAGATTTATACTACCTAATGTTACACAAGTTAAAGCAGACATAAAAATCAAAGACGAGGAGTTGGCTCTTGTGGACACCACCGTATTCTTAGGTATAACCCTAGATAATAAGCTTCAATGGGGCCCTCACATTGATGGGTTGCCGAAGAGACTTAGTTCTGCGGCATACGCAGTCAAAAAGATCCGTCTTTTTACAGACGTAGACACAGCTAGACTAGTTTACTTCAGCTACTTCCACAGCATTATGTCATACGGTATACTGCTGTGGGGGAGTGCTGCAGATATAAACACCGTTTTTGTGCTGCAGAAGAGGGCTGTTCGTGCAATTTATAATATGGGCCCCAGAGAATCATTACGCAATAAGTTTAAAGAAATAGATATTATGACATTCCCTTGTCAATACATCTATGAAAATCTAATATATGTTCACAAAAATATTAATTTGTTTAAGAAAAATAGCGATAATCATAATTTTAATACTAGAAATAAAGATAAACTCGCTGTTGCCACATGTAGACTCCATAAAGTTAGTAAATCGTTTAAAGGGCAAGGTGTGCGCTTTTATAACAAACTCCCAAGGGATGTACAAAAATTGACAATTAACAAATTTAAAAACGTAATTAAACAAAATCTTTATAAAAGAGCCTACTATAAAATATCGGATTATTTAGATGATAGAGAAGCTTGGGATTGAAACTGCCCCAACTAGTTCAAAATGTTACAATTTAGACGTAATTTCTTTTCTGTATTATGTACCTATTGTAAAAGGATCATTTAAAAAAAAAAACAACCAGCCTGGTTTTCTTGCCTTTCTTTCCTGGCTTGGTCGCGAAGGAACAGGCAGTAAAATTGACGTTTCAAAGTGATCCTTGTGATTTTAATGAATAAAAATATTTGACTTTGACTTTGACTTTGAACAGCGACGTGAACAGGTGGAGCAGACTCGGTTGCAATAGGAACAGCGACGTCAGGATAAAGAAGAGCAGCGTCGTCAACAGGAAGATCAGCGACGTTGGCCATAAGAGCGTGCTCGACTGATGAGGGAATCGTTCGGTTCATCTGGAAAGGAATTCCAGGAAGTGAAAGAACAGATAGAAATCATGAGAGCCGTGTTTTGGAGGCTGGAATTGGGATCGCTGATGAGAAAGGGACTCTGGGTGTCCTGAAGTACTGGAGACGGCAATGTGGCTCCTCTAGTTGCTACATCTTCAGCGCGAGGTCCGCCTAAAATTGTTCATGTTGGTCGGCTGCCGCGATATGGGGCTAAGAATGCTCGGGACGAGCATGTTTTAGGAGGGGGCAGTGTTACGCCGAGGCTGTTAAACAATGAGTAATAATCGAACCTTCTCGAACGCTTTTGTCTTGCTGTGTTATTGCTGCTATTGTTTGTGGTTTCGCAGAATGGGGAGTGGCCATTGTGTCGAGGGACCGATCCTTTCCTGGAAGGATCGACATCGTTCTCGAACAATCGAAATGTGTGCGATATAAATAGGCCAGAGAGATGGCCGGACAGTCAGTCTGAGTCTGAGTCAGTCTCAGTCAGACTGAGTGAGTGAGTCTCAGCGAGGCCCTGGAGGACTGACGTGGAGCAGGGTCTCGCGTGAACAGTAGTTGCTCGCGAGTCAGTCTGGATTAAGCTATACGTGCGATCATTTCGGTGACTTTAAGTGGTGCAACAGTGCTGTGAATTAGTGTGTTGTGATACGTGTGACCAAGTTCGTGTATTCATCGTTCTAGTGTTGAATAAAAGTGTTGTTTTGGTCAGATCGATTCCCATTATTTTATCCCGAACCCTCAGCTCGTAACAATATAAAGAAGTCTTTGTCAGTATTTTTGTCTTTCTGTTTGTGGCATTATCAACACTTTGGCGTGGTAGTTCTACGAAAATGTATTAACTAACAAAATAAACGTCTCTTGTAAAGAATGCCAGAGTTTAATGAGGGTTCCCGAAATCCTGAATTAGCTTTTACAACATTCCGAGTAGGGCGAGCTCCTTTTCACGTCAATCATTCTGGACAACTTAATTCAATCGGAGTTTTATCTAATATTTTCATCCAAAATTCTTTCAGGTAAATAACATTTAGGAATTTTTGTATTAATGAATAACATCTTTATTTTAATAAGGTGGTTACAATAAAACAATATAAAAAATAAACTAAGAAATGCACAATAGTCGGTTTATCGCTGTAAAGAAATCTCTTCCAGACCACCTTTGAATGAACCTCTCCATTCTCCATCATTGATAAAAGAGGATTCGTCAAGATGTGATATAACTAAACTTAATATATAATACATTTAACCCCTGACAAGCACACATCTAAAAGGTATACCTCTTTAGGCATTGAGGGTAAAAAGTACCCCACACATTTCATTTTCAAATATTTTGGTCCCTAATAAAGTTAGATTTTTTTTTTAATTAAAGCTCGAACAATTCTCTATAAAATAGATATAATATTAAATTAATTAGAGTCAATTGAAATAGATAAAAATACTATCGAAGCTAATAAAGGTGCGTTTTTGAGATTGTTTTGTTTTTGGGCCGTATCTCTAATTCTAATGGACTAAAATATAAAAAATTATAGTGTTTTGGAAAGCTTAGAAAATGCTCAAAAGGATGGTGGAATTAGTTTTTTTATCCGCTTCAAAAAGTATAGTTATTTTTCTACTTGAATGCATTAAAGTAGCGTATGCTAAAAAGTAGGTACAGGACGGATTTTTAAAGAAATCAGAGATCTATTACTCATTGTAATGTTTATTTTCGGGCACGAAAATACAAATAAACATAAAATATATATTTTGAATCGAATTTTTGTTACACACTCTACGCACATAGGGCATCGATGTCTTTTACACATAGATTTTTCACACTGCGGGCACATCATGATTGTTTTAACTCCTAATGAATAATGACAATATGAACATCTTGTTTTGGATATTGATATGACTTCAGAATAATTAACAGCAGGTGTTTCGTAGTTGAGAAGTTGAGCTATCATCAGTTGTTTCGTCGTTAATAAGCACAGTAGAATTTCTCCTTCGTTTACTCATCTAAAACAAATATCACAATTTACGAAACTATTCAAAATGTATAAAAATATTTTATATGTCAACACATATATATGTATATATATATATATATATATATGACTTATACATGCATATACATAAATAAATTTCCATACGTTCATAAATATTTTGTGCTACAATTATAATCATAAATTATTACTTACTGTAAATAAAAAAAGAAACACTCGTATGATCCGATAAAAAACTCTTGAACCCTTGACTGTCTACACTTAACTGGCACACTGGGTTAAAAGTACCCACAACGTTCCGCGCTCACTGCGTTGTAACAACTGAATCTCACCAACAGCTACTGAACACGCTTCCTCTAAGTCTCAACAAAACATCGCTGGAAGGGAATGCCCTTTGTTAAATATAGTACACAAAGAATTATAACGAAATAAAATTGTAGGGTGGGTACTTTGTACCCAGTGTGCTTGTCAGGGGTTAATTTATGCGGTTTATTTATTTATAATAAAATATGCAATTTTAATCTCTTCGGTAGATAACTTCAGTGTACCCAATTCTTGTAATTTTAATTTCAATCAACTGTCGGTCACAGTATAGTATATAGGTTGTTTTGTAATATACTAACGATGTTCAAGTGACGGTTCCTCAAAACATAAAAAGACTTCTCGATAAAAAAACACTATTTATATTATCAAATTTCAAAGAAAATCGACTACATTTAGGTGATTCATTCGATATAAAACTTACTGCTTACTCTTGCAATCGACATCCAAAAATAAAGGCCGTAATCCACAAAAGCGTAGATTTGCTACTTATGCCCTCTCTCTCTACGCGCTCTCTGCTTACAACTTCACTTTAAATGCGCTGTAAAAAATAAGACATCGCCGCTTGACCGTTTCCACTAAAGCTGAGTGGAGAAATGTCGGAATATCGATATTCTATTTTCGCATGGTATTCTCATATCTGCAAAACTACGCTTTTGTGGATTACGGCTTTTATTTTTGGATGCCGATTGCAAGAGTAGGCAGTAAGTTTTATATCGAATTATTCACCTAAACTTAGTCGGTTTTCTTTAAAGTTTGATAATATAACTAGTAGTTTTTTTTCGAGAAGTCTTTTTTATGTTTTTAGAAACCGTCACTTGAATATTGCCAGTATATTACCAAACACCCTGTAAATTAGCAGCACAGCCCTATATTTTGACAGGTGGTCAAATAAAAACATTGGTCTATGATGTTTAAGAATCAAACAATATCTATACAACCTGTTTTTTTATGTACGGCATTAATTTAATCTACCACACATCCGGAATAGTATTAGCTGATTTTAGAGGTGGGTTTAATACCGGTAGCTTGAATATACATCTAGTAATTGGTACATTTCCAATAAACAATTTTTAACGTAAATCGGCAGCACCTTTGCGTCAATGCCGCTTAGTCAGTTTAACAGGTACGTACTTACATGATGAATGAATCTGATTTGTTTACCTATTTTATATAGGCTTATATAATTTTTCGAACCATCTTATTCTATCTTAAAACATCAATGAAACACAATTTAAAATATAAATTACTAGCCATCAGCCCTAAGAGTGTTTTCATTTAATGTCGTACATAACAAAATACATAGTATATTAATACGTGAAGTGAAAACTTTGTGCCGGGGTAGGTAAAGGTTTTTAAGCTTATTGCGCGCTCGGAAGAATGTGAGATTTGGAATACATAGTTATGCTTTATATTTGGCGAAGGAGAAGCAAATACTAAAATTACTGCGAAAAATGAATTACGGTCGAATTTCGACCACTGTTCACTGGCAATTGATTATAAAATTAAAATAACAGAAAATTAATGACGTGTGAAACATCATAAAAATATTCCTAATAATTTTAACAGATATCCAAAAATAGTCTTATTCGGTCGTGTATTTATCTTATTCTATAAATAACTATTTATATAACAGGTCACCTATCACTAGGGCATGGTGGTATCGGACTTTTTTGAAAACCGGTGCTGATTTCGGTATTGAAACATTCAATACTGGTATCCCGGTTTTTCGGTATTAATACAATAAATTTAATGTTTAGGCAATAAACTTATATTTTTCATTAATATAACTAAACTACTCAAAACAAAATAGGGCCCACTTGAAATATTTCGATATTTTGCCCGACACATTTTTTTTGCGAGTTGTTGGCATACTGATGTATGGAAATGTTAAGTAGGCATATTTATTGATCATAAATTAACACTTAAACGCCAAGTTTACGGTAGTTCTTAAGTGGGTAGACAAGAAACAAAAACTTACGATATACCGCGGAATCTGTGAGTGCCCTTACATTGTTGCTCAGTGGGGTTTGTTGTGTCTAACGAAGAAGTTATCGTAACCATACCTTTAATTATCGATTACATTACTGTTTGCATAAACAATGCCTGGTTCTCGACATCACATGGATACGGAATCCGCGACTAGAGCCATTGTTTTGCTTCAGCAGGGAAATTCGCAAAGATCGGTAGCTTCAAGCTTAGGTGTGTCAAGACGAGCTATTCGAAATGTATGGGAACGCTTTCAAGAGACAGGTAGTGTGAGTAGGAGGCGCGGTTCAGGTAGGCCGATACATCCGACTCTCTGCACGTCGCGAGCGAACTGTAACTGCACGCATATTGAGAAACCGCTTACGTGACGCCACTGGAACGCGAGTGAGTGACCAAACTGTTCGCAACAGACTTCATGAAGACCAACAACGCTCCAGAATGCCAGTTGTTCGGCTCAAATTGACCAGAGCCCACCGTGCAGCGCGATTAAGGTTTGCACGTGATCACCTCGAATGGACCATGAATAATTGGAGGACAGTGCTTTTTACACATGAATCTAAAGTAAAGTTTTTTAATGATGACATACGCGTACGAGTTTGGCGACCACCTGCAGAACGTTTTACAGAACCATGTATTCCTGAAACTGACCGCTTTGGTGGACCCAGTATTATGGTATGGGGTGGGATTAGCATAATGGGCAAAACCGAGCTAGTGATTTTGGATGAGGGCAATGTAACGGCCGCTAGCTATGTTCAGCATGTCATCCGACCTCATGTGACCCATATTCACAGCGAGTAGGCCCTAACTTTATTCTGATGCAAGACAACGCTCGCCCTCATACTGCCAGAGTGACCCAAAGTGCAATCTCCGAAGCTGGTACCGCAGTTCTACCCTGGCCTGCCATGAGTCCGGACCTGAATCCGATCGAGCATATCTGGGACCAGTTGAAAAGAAGCCTTAAAGACAACCACACTGAAATTCATAGCCGACAGGAGTTGATAACTGCTTTAAAAGTGTGTTGGGAGCAAATTTCAGATGAAAACGTCATCCACCTTATAGAGTGTTCCAAACCGACTCAGAGAGTGTGTGCGCAATAGGGGATGACCTACGCGTTACTAAACATAAGGCATTGAAGCAACCCAAA
Organism: Philereme transversata; assembly: GCA_963924445.1. Classification (NCBI taxonomy): domain Eukaryota; kingdom Metazoa; phylum Arthropoda; class Insecta; order Lepidoptera; family Geometridae; genus Philereme; species Philereme transversata. The sequence continues at coordinate 24,206,368 of OZ004337.1, read as the reverse complement.
GAACATGTTTATTAAAAAATGTGCTCGTGTCTTCAACGTGTTGTTTTGGAAAACCGTGTAATTTTAAGTTAATGTGTAAAACGCGCATTTTTTGACGATTTTTTTGGCAAAAATAAGGCATTGTAATGTTTTTTTTAATGATTCTGAATGTGTTAACCTATTTCTAAAATTAAACTTGAAATAAATTGTACGTATTTTTTTTTATTTTAATTTAAATCGTATTTTATTGGGTGGGCCCTATTTTGTTTTGAGTAGTTTAGATTCCTAACTACTTTACATTTGGGAATGAGATCAATCAATCCCTTAAAAAACTTTCTTGATTTATTTCAATCATTATTATAAATTCGGGATTTATCACGTACTTTACGTACAAAAAGCCTTATAATATGGCTCAAGATTACTCAGCGTGAGTGGGGAGAGCTATGCTTGGTGCTTGGTGGCTCTACGAGATCGAAACAGAAATCAGAAGATTCCAACCCAACTAAGGTCCCTGACATAGCCCAGAGGATTATCAGGCTGAAGTGGCAGTGGGTGTGGCACATGTTTCGAAGACCTCGAAGGTTCTAGAGTGAAGACCGTGCACATAATTAAATGTTTTGCTAACATAATTAAAATAACGAGAGGTACGCCCCGAACCGAGATCTCGCCAGCAGCAGTCTGAATAAAAAAAAACAGCGAAATTAACGCTATTATTAATTATATTTTTTTATAATATAAACTTTTTTAAATTTTCTATACTTGTAGTTAAGAAATAATTATGTGCACCCTGCAAGGGCACTGCAACTGGCTTCGATCCTACTATCTCTAAATTGCACAAAAAGATGGAATCGTTAAACGAAGCAATTTAAAATTATACATACCCTTAGCGATACAAAAAAGGGGCACCCCGGGAGTGCAGACACAAGTAAAAATTTGAATAAAAGCAGACTACTCTACTGATACTTATATACAGAGGTGTCAGTAACAGTCAGTGTCAGTAGTCAGTGACAGGTGTTGGTAACAGTGTCGCGAGTTCAATGGTTTTTTCCCATCTCAAAAAATGCTCAATACGCCTAAAAAAGATTTCAGTTTAAAGAAAGGTGGGACTTGTACTCCTATAAAACTAAAAACACATGGGTACTTAATCTTTGATTATTGAAATAGTGCCTGTAAACTTGAAGGTATGGTTGATAGAATACACGCGGCCATTGACCAGTACAGCGTACTTGCGATTAAAAAGTGAACTTTTAATATACTTTTTTCAAGTTACAGTAATACCAAAAAACCGGGGTTTTATACGTAAATACCGGCGTTTTAAAATGTGAAAACGGTCCGTTATTCCGGGTTTTCGGTAATAACCGAAAACCGGTATCCATGCCTTACCCGTCACGGGCGAAACCCTTTTGATGTTCTTTACCGCATAGTCAGCGGGGCGTAACGATTTGGGATGTTTTTCGGAGAAAAATCCTTTTTATTTCCATTTCTACGGTTTAACCCCATGAATCTGTATCTTAAAATATAATTCACTCGATTTATGATACAAGTTGGTTCGATTAGCGTCGATAGCGCGTTATTTGTTCAAATAAATAATGTTTATTGAACAAAGCGCGCAGTGGCTTACGTACAAATTGGTAGTATAACAATAAATTACTTTACGGTATTTTTATTTAATATTACGTGTTTCGTTTCAACAAAATAAAACCCAATACTATATTATTTTGACCAGAATGTCTGTTTTTATAATCACTGCTGACATTTTTATTCTTAGTATTTACATTTTGCATGCTGTAAAGTCCATGGCTGTACCTGATTCATACCATTTTGTCATCTATTTTATTACCTATATTTTTGCAAAAGATTTTCGCAAAAGATTACATTTTCGCATAGATCCCTAAATTACTCTGCTATGAGAATAATGAATACAGTGCGCGGCGTTGCCATGTCACGGACATATATATTTGTTTACGCTTTGAGTACGTAACTCTAGAAATGAACAATTATTTTGGAAAAAATAATCAATTATTTTGCCAACATGCGATGGAGCCCAGAATTCTCGGATTCAAGCGTATTAACTGCATACGTAACACCGAGCTGCGCACGAAGAATAGGGGAAGACATTTGCCCAGCAGTGGGATACAGTGGGCTGATAATAATAATAAAAATCAAATATTTTAACGAAAATATCAATACTAGACGCCAACGCTCCTGACAGACGGGGTCATACAACGTGGGACAAGTGACGATGATATTCTTATCTCGCTCGCTCTTGTAGCCCTTACAGGAGCCGTTAGTGATGCGCCGAGTATCTATCGATAACACTAAGTACCAGTAATTGTAATGAAAAGGTTACAAACATGTTTTCACACCACCTGCTTGACAATGTCAAATTATATGTCATGTAAACCTCACCGAAAGCAGGTTATTAAATCCCTACGGCTGAGCCGGGAGTAAAGTTGTAATGATTTGAACTCATCTGTTCTAAATTTGGAACCAAAGAGACACACAATAAGAACTTATTTGTAAATCGAACTAACCTCTGCACAGAATGCACCAACCTAGATTTTATTTTCATTGTCTCGCAGAAAGTGTGAAAAGTAGAGTATTCTCCTCTTGGATTAAGCTGTCTGCATCTTGGGCGTGCTTATATCCCTCTCTGCACTCAGGATTCAATATAGCGCCCGTGAAGCAAGACACTGCTTTATCCCTTCGTTTAATAATCGATTATTGGTTTGCCCCGTCTGCCAAGAGTGTTGGTATACGCCCTAGTATGTTGTAAAACAAAAGTGGTTTATTTTATTGTGACCGTCACCGGCAGAGACTAATTTTTATTGAGATAAAAAGTACCTTTACATTACTGAAAACTAAACAATTCTTCGTGTGGGGGTACAAGTAGCCTGTGCCAATCTCGATAATAATTTATGCATATACCAAATTACGTGGGATTGGTCCAGCCTTTAGTCGTGAAAAAACAAATTGACAGAGAGACAGAGTTATTTTCGAGTTTATAATATTTGTGCCTATAGATTTTCTACTTCTAACAAGGTTTGGAGATTACGTGTAAAGCTCAACACGTAGATAGACCTCTTGCTGGTTAATTGCCAACTAACGACCTGCCCCCCACCCTGAGCCGCCCAACTACACCGGGCGGTCGTTGTCGTAACCCTATGCGATACAGCCCCAACTTATATACTGATAGCGAGATCTTTGATTCCCAACTCTATAGTCTTTACTTTGTCAACTCTATTCGGGTGGATGGATACTTGTTGTTGAAGTTGGTGGACGCTAGGCAGTGCATCGTAGGGCACGTTTCTAAGGTGCGTGACCTACTAGACAGTTCTCTGTTATAGGCGATGGTTACCACTTAACATCAGGTGGCCCATAAGCTTGTTTCATGTACAATAGTATAAAAGAAAATACACCCGACCTACCCACCCAAATTACCGTCTACAACTTAAAATAGCACGCAATAGCTGATAGCAGCTGGGAATCAGCTGGAAATATATTAGATACCTATTTTGTAACTTACATCATATTCTGTAGACACTAGGTACCCACTTTTTATTTTAGTCTTATTTTTAACTTAGTTCGGTGACTCAATGTCTGTTTAATTGTTGATTTTTTAAGATTATGTTGTTGTCAGATATACCAGTATTCATGTTTTGTTAAGTTAGCTCATTGTATTATTAATTGTGTACCACCTATCTACTAATATAAGCAGAATAGAATTGTATGTTTTCTCAGTAAGCGATTTATAATGTAAATTTATCACACTAATATTATAAATGTGAAAGTGTGGATGTTTGTTTGTTACTCAATCACGTCGTAACGGTTGAACCGATTTAGATGAAATTTGGTATATACCTAGATTATAACCTGGATAACCACATAGGCTACCGTTTAGCACAATAATCAGTTCCTATGGGATAAAAATTTGGTATCAAGTCAATTTGCAATAGCGAGTTTTGCTTTATTTCTAGGTTATCTAACACATTCAGTAGTGTAATGTTTATGAAGTTGCGGGCAACAGCTAGTGAGAAATAAATAATCTTAAACCGTTTTATTAAAGAGGGTTTGTTCATAATTTGAGCATGTCGTCCTCGAAGGTACAGTTTACTAATTTATCCTACGTTAATAGCCTACTGTAACAATTTTCAATAACCTTTTAGCAACTTCGGAATCAGGATTTGCTAAAATATAATTACATACTTCATTAAGACATGTACTATTAACTATCCTAAATTAAATTCTTTCTGCTTCATTTCGGACACACTCCACCATTATACTATACGTCTTCAATAACACCACATTCTAAACAGTTTCGCGGTTTTGTTTTTCTCATGAGGTAAGCTATTTATCTACTTAATAAGCTGTAAAATATGTGGGTAAATGAATAAATACTCTTTTATTTAATTTTTGTTTATTTAAATACTGTCAGGTAGAATTACCACAATTACCGCTTGGTCTAAATCCTTTATTATGTTTGAACAGCCGAGCCAATCCACTAAATATACTGCAAAGCTATAAAACAGTTGTTATTGTTAATTCGTACCGTGATTGTTCCTATCATCGCACTGGTCATTTTTTCGCTATTGCCCACTAGTAAAGAAAAAAAACTATAACAGAAACAGATAACATTCACGTAATGGGATTAGGGCAGATATATAGTTTTTCCTAGAAAGTTAAAATAAGAGCTTTGAAAAAAATATTTATTAAAATAGTTTTTTATTTATAAAATATCCCAACCAACAGTCTCTTCAGTAGATACCTTCCTACACACACGCTAGTTTATAAACTACTAGCTGTTGCCCGTGACCTTGTACGCGTAACACTCCTAAATATGTAGGTAAGGTTCGGAGAGTGTGCTGCGGAGCTTTTCAGCCTGATCCCACCATCCCCATTCTATGATCGGACAACCAGACGCTCCGCGATGTGCCACCGCTACATGGTAGACATACCTCCCATACGCACAAAGCGGTAGGTACTCTTCCACCTTTATTATGCGCACCGCCAAGGAGTGAAACGCCTTACCTGAGTCTGTGTTTCCTGATAACTACAACCTAGGGATCTTCAAGTCACGAGTGAATAGGTTTCTTCTAGGCGAGCGTGTACCATCGTAGACTGCATCATCGCTTACCATCAGGCGAGATAGTGGTCAAACGCTAGCCTATAATTTATAAAAAAAAAAGGTAACCTATATATAAAGCTAAACTCGCTATTGCAACTTGACTTGAAACCCTATTTTTAGCCCATGGGAACTGATTTATGGAATAAAAAGTAGCCTATGTGGTAATCCAAGTTATAATCTACGTGTATACCAAATTTCATAGAAATCGATTGAGCCGTTACGACGTAATTGAGTAACATACAAACAAATATTCAAACTTTCACATTTATAATATTAGTGTGAAGAGGTAAAGGTTTGTAATACCGATTCTATCTAACCTATGGTCTTATTTATAAACCTGATCTAGTCCCACATAGCTGTCATTTTTGTTCATCACAGTCAAATGTCAGAAAATAACGGAGTCAAAGTTTTTGAAGTACAATTTCTTTACGCACGCTTGACTTGGGGAGTAGTTCAGGTGAATGCGTGATGAGAGCGTTACGAAAAGTGTGATCGGGCGAGGCGAACGGAAGTTGAGAGGAGATATTAAAGAAGTTTTACTTCAGTCGTTCGTCAGTTCAGACCACACGACTGAAGTAAAACTTCTTTAAACACTGCTTTAAAAGCACACTCGTTTTTTTGTGAACTAAAACCACGAAGGAGTTACCTAAGTACCTATATTTGAAAATATTTTTGTTTCGGGTTACAACTTTTTTTCTCCAATATCGCTTAAGTGGAGAGCCAAAAATGCCCTTTTGAACGTACTTGTCGACTCTGAAGGCACGGTTTTGGTTCGTTAATCTGGGTACCTATTGGCACACCTCGCAATCCCTCACAAGTTACTTTGAAATCTTCCAACTAAGTCTTAGCCTACATTGCACTGTATCCATCATGGATAAAGCGAGTTTAAAAGGCTTCAGCAAACAGAACAAGTACCTAGCACGCACGTCAAAGCGTTATAGCGTCGGTCGCGTACTAACGCAGCGCGCGTTAGTACGCGACCGACGCTTTATAGTAGACGCTATATGTAGGCGCTATTAGTGCTGCTCTGCTTTGTTTTGTACTATTCAAGTTGATACTTGTCTAACAGAACACGTGCGCTCGTAGTTAAGAATGGATTGTTTCACGAGTAGCACGTGAAAAATCGTATGTCACACCTGCTATTTTCCTTCGCATAACCTGCTAAAATCATTCAAATGAAATCACATTCGGATTTCATCGTATAACGGTCGCAGTTATTCGGGTCTGCTACAAATCATAGTCGTTCGCATTTTTTCGGAATTCATCGGGCGTTTTCGTTGACCGTGATTTTTCACATGTGAAATAGCACTAGCAAGATTAGCAAGTGTGAAATTACGGCATCATAATGAAAAATCATTGCCTGTGATTTTCCACATGGGAAATAGCAAGATAAAAAAAATCATAAGATTATATGAAATGATTTGAAAGTAGCAATCATGCCCATGCGTACAAGTAGTACGCAACGCTTTGTCGCGCGCTAGGTAGGTACGGCTTCTGTTTGCCGAAGCCTTAACTCTACCGAAGTTAGGCAGGTTTATTAATAAGAGTTGGTTATAGTTGGTGGCTGGAGGCAGATTGCAGACTCAAAGCAACAAAAGGATCTAAGCGCTGTTTGTAAACTTTACTAAAGAAACTCGTAGGTTGATGGCTTTTCTTAAGGTTTCAGTTTAAATCCTCCCACTTACAGTTTTGCTGTGAGGTGTGTGTTAAAGTATTGCATCCACACTAATATTTAAAATTGGAAGGTAACCCTATCTCTCTGTCTGTTTGTAAATAATTATAATAAAATATAACGTTTATTTCAGGCAACAATGTGCACATACAAAATATGATAACAAGGCCCATATCTATAAATACCTTAAAAAGTAATATACATAAAACAATAAACTTAAAACTAATACTTTACGAAACGGTTTGACCGATTTCGATAAAATTTGTATAGTTAGATTATCACTGGGATGTTGTAGCGCCAAATAAAGTAAGTAGAAAAGTTGTTCAGATGAAACTGAAATCACCTCGTCAGTATTTTGTAGTTTTATTTTTAGTTAGTTGCCGCCCGCGGTTTTGCACGCATGGTTTCTCAATAAAAACAATACGCTTCTGCGTATTCGGGTAAAAAGTAGCCTATGCCATAGGCTTGTGTGGACAGATAAAGTCAGGGGTTCCAAGAAGGCGGCTCTTATTTAACGGATGTATTATAGCGGTTACTGCTATTTTTAACCTTATTACAAAGAGGGGCTGTATCTGTTAAAAATAATATATTCTCCCAGTGGGTATAAACCTGTATAATCTTGGTCATATCCCCTCACGTCATATGACGGCCGCTCCACTAAGACCATCTATTCTTTAGAATACCGGATTATTTTTCCAATTTGCACTGAATCACTCGAGGCTACTAACCGCTGGTAATCGACGGATATAGGAACCCGCCATTAATCAATTTTATTGTGAGCGCTTCATTGGCAGGTAACTGACAGTGGTTCCGATACATATTCCGACATAGGTTTTGTTTCTTTTCTCTATTTTTAAAATACCTTTACTATTGACTGAGAAGTATTGAAATAAACTGATCCCGAAAACTGCCACAGAAGAAGCAAGGGTAATCTACGGATATTCTGGACTGACATTGCGGGCCCCTCCACCTTGACTTGAAGTATAATTACAGTCCCGTCTTGGCTTGAAATTTTTGTGATGGTTTTAAAATTCTTGGAATTATCCGTATGTGATCGGATAGCACTAAAAAATACTATTTAAAAATAAGCAACGCGACATCTCTTGTCAATGTACCAAACTGCAGCGTTTGGCATTGAGCAGGTCAAACAACTGTATAAGTTTTAGATGGAGCTAACGGCGCTTTAGTCGTAATTTGAATCATCTCACTAATTTCGACCCGGACGTGGGTTGGCCTGGTAGTACAATTGGTTAGTGCATCCTCGTATCAAGAGGAAGGTTGCGGGTTCAGGTCACATCTGGGCTTGACTTTTTGTGATGGTTTTAAATTCTTAGTATAATTATAGTTCGACGTTTCAAAATTCTCCTTATAATAGCATTGTATAAAGATTGTTTGATTTTGACTTTCACGAAATTAATGATAATTAGCATTTTATTCCAAGTTACCTTTCTGTAGTGCTTTCTAGAAAATAGATTGACGTCGTTATAATTTAATAGTTTTTTCTGGTGTTATTAGCAGTTTAATCGTAGGGCCAGAGACTGGCTCACTTTCTGGAGAAAGAGGGATTTTTATGTTGAACTCTGTCTTCCAGAAACTGCCGTATAGGAAATGAACCTGGCTGAAGCCCGATGGTTCCTCGAAAAACTGTGGTAGACTTCGTATACATACCATCGCGCCATTATCCCGAGTTGTAGGCAGTGACCACGTACTACGATGTTTCTTTCTATAAAAAATCTTATACAGAGTGTCTTTTGTCCACAGAGGAGGAAGAAGGCACAGAACTAGAGCTTGAAGCTCTATACAGAAGATACTGTGTGAGGCTAAAACACGCGCTGTTCGTGTCGGCACTGTGCGTTACCTTGCTGTGCTGCGTTGTGTTACTGTGTGTCGTCTGCGTACAGCACTCACATGTAAGTATATATAACTCTATACAGAAGATACTGTGTGAGGCTAAAACACGCGCTGTTCGTGTCGGCACTGTGCGTTACCTTGCTGTGCTGCGTTGTGTTACTGTGTGTCGTCTGCGTACAGCACTCACATGTAAGTATATATAACTCTATACAGAAGATACTGCGTGAGGCTAAAACACGCGCTGTTCGTGTCGGCACTGTGCGTTACATTGCTGTACTGCGTTGTGTTACTGTGTGTCGTCTGCGTACAGCACTCACATGTAAGTATACATAGCTCTATACAGAAGATACTGTGTGAGGCTAAAACACGCGCTGTTCGTGTCGGCACTGTGCGTTACCTTGCTGTGCTGCGTTGTGTTACTGTGTGTCGTCTGCGTACAGCACTCACATGTAAGTATATATAACTCTATACAGAAGATACTGTGTGAGGCTAAAACACGCGCTGTTCGTGTCGGCACTGTGCGTTACCTTGCTGTGCTGCGTTGTGTTACTGTGTGTCGTCTGCGTACAGCACTCACATGTAAGTATATATAACTCTATACAGAAGATACTGTGTGAGGCTAAAACACGCGCTGTTCGTGTCGGCACTGTGCGTTACCTTGCTGTGCTGCGTTGTGTTACTATGTGTCGTCTGCGTACAGCACTCACATGTAAGTATATATAACTCTATACAGAAGATACTGTGTGAGGCTAAAACACGCGCTGTTCGTGTCGGCACTGTGCGTTACCTTGCTGTGCTGCGTTGTGTTACTATGTGTCGTCTGCGTACAGCACTCACATGTAAGTATATATAACTCTATACAGAAGATACTGCGTGAGGCTAAAACACGCGCTGTTCGTGTCGGCACTGTGCGTTACCTTGCTGTGCTGCGTTGTATTACTGTGTGTCGTCTGCGTACAGCACTCACATGTAAGTATATATATAACTCTATACAGAAGATACTGCGTGAGGCTAAAACACGCGCTGTTCGTGTTGGCACTGTGACGTCATCTGAGTACATCACTCATATGATACATACATTTATTGACAGAGATATTGTACGACACAATTCACTTTATAAAATACTAGCTGACCCGCCAGCGGCTTTGCACGCGTAAATACCAAAATCTATTTTCTATAGAAACTTTGACACCCCATTTTTATCCCATGGGACCTGATTTATGGGATAAAAAGTAACCTATGTGTTAATCCAGGTTATAATCTACGTAAATACTAAATTTCATCGAAATCGGTTTCAGTCGTAATGACGTGATTGAGTAACAAACAAACAAATAAATAAACAAACATCCAAACTTTCGCATTTATAATATTAGTGTGACTAGCTTAACTGCTGCGACTTCAGAATCAAAATATTTTTATTGTATAACTGTTGTACAACAAAGATCTGAATATTATATGGATTTCACACGGATTTTTATCAATATAAATTACAAGCTTCCGCCCGCGGCTTCGCACGCGTGGTTTGCCGGTAAAAAGTAGTCAATGTGTTAATCCAAGTTATGATCTACGTACATACAAAATTTCATCGAAATCGGTTCAGCCGATCCGACGTGAAAGATTAACAAACATCCACAAATACAAACATTCGTGTTTATAATATTAGTACGACTAGATCTATTCTACCCGCCGCGTTTTCGTACTCGTACTAATAAACATGTGCTAACTGTGCTGTGTAATGGACGCTATCATAGCGTGTTATCAAAAAACCCAAACATGACCCTTTTAAAAACCGTTCTTAGCACGCGTCTACGTACTATAAGGAACCCACCCTCCAAATTTCAAGTCTCTAGGACCAGAGGTTTAGGCTGTGCGTTGTATGTCAGTATGTCAGGACTTTGATTCTTATATACTAGTTGTTCGCCCCGAACTGAGATCTCGCGAGTCTCCCATAAAAACAAAAATATATTATTCGCAATCTTTGACTATCAAAATAGAAAATAGTGCCATGAAATAAATTACCAAATACTGGCGCAAGAAATAGATCCAAGTTAAACCACACGTAACTAGGTCATTCATACAAATGTATGCCCGGGTGATAATTATATCAACCCTATGCGCTAAACGTTTTGTCGATAGCTCACTTGTCTTTTTTAAACGCATCTAGTCGATCGGTTATTTATGTTGTCTTAAACTAGTGGTTCGCCCCGAATTGAGATCTCTCAGAGAAGTAATCTTTGACTATCAAAATAGTGCCACGAAATGGATATCTAAATAACTTGACCTACAGTTTCATTCAAATTACAGGTAATGGGAGTTCATGTAAATTGGTTACTAAATTTTGGGTTACAAATTGCAGTTATTCTGGATTTTTGACGACCTCTATGGCGCAGTGGGCGAATAGCCGGCTGAGACTCAGGAGGTAGCGGGTTTGATTCCCGCTGCGGAACAAATGTTTGCATGATATACAGATATTTGTTCCGGGTCTGGATGTTGGATTATATATTATAAGTATGTATTTACAAAAAAAGTATATAAGTATTCTATTAGTTATCTGGTACCCTTAATACAAGCTCTGCTTAGTTTGGGATTAGATAGCGCTGTGTGAAATGTCCAACTATATTTATTATTTATTTATATTTATTATTTCAGACTTTTGCCTATATTTGTATTAAGCTACACGCATACCAAATTACAGCACTGTGGGGTCACTGGTGTACCCTGTAAACTTCGTCAAAGTTCGGTTTTTATTATGGCTAATAACTCAAAAACTACAAGGACTTACTAAAAATAAAAATAGAGTCGAAATGAACGAATGGAATACCTTTCATTTGATGTTCCACTTGACCTAATAGTCTCAATTTTCTTATTTTTACCCCTCATGAACCCCAATATCTCAATAACTCCCCAACATTTGTAGCTTATTTAGTCACACCAAAATTGTGCCATCACTACCTATGCATTAAATTTCACGATGATCTGATCAACGCTTCGAAGGTTATCCTCGGACAAATAAACATACATACATATACAGGGTGACAAATGGGAAGTTGCCTAAAGTAATCATTTATAATTTTGAGATAGGTTCAGGAAAAAAAATAATAAAAACATACATTGAATCACTGAAGTAGTCATTTTTATTTGGATAGGTTTCAGTTTAATTGAACATTTTCAATAGGCACAATTAAGTTTAAAAAAAAAATGACAAAATCTGGCTAGGGAATGACTATTAATGGTAAATATTTTCGAAATGATCCCCATCTGAACTTGCACAATAATCAAGTCGTTTTTGAAAGCTATAAAAACTTTGTTCAATTGTAGATGAAGAAATATTAGAAATTCCTTTTCTAATAGCTTCTCTCAAATCATTTTTGGTCTTGGGTTTATCTTCAGTTAAATGTGGATTTTCAGTACCCCAAAAACGGTAATTTTGTTTATTGACATATCCGTTGAAATAAAAGTGAGCCTCGTCTGAGAAAATTATGTGATTATTATTGATCTCGTTGTTTTCCAATTTATTTGTCATAACTTTACTAAACTCAATTCTTTTTTCTTTAGAATGTACGGAGCAATTGATGAGTTGTCATTTTGTAAGGATGTAACTTGATGAACTTTTTCATTATTAATCTTAGTGTCTCTCGATTCAGTTTTAAAGCTACTGCAGCTTTTCTTATTGAATCCGTTGGGTTATTCTTGAAATGTTCTTCTACCTCGGCAACCTTATCTTCTGTGGTAACTGTGTATGAAGGACCAGGAACATCATGACGACGATCGTCAAGAGTATAATAATTGATGAAGTTATCAATTACTCTAAGAAAGAAGTAAAAAAAAATTAAGACTTCATTAAAGAATACGGTCATACTATAAAGTCAAATATATTTTTTTTTTATTCTTACCTTCTAAGAGTATTTTTTCTAGCTACTCTTTTACTTCCAAACTTGGTACGAAAACCTCTATATGCTTCAGTATAGTTTTTACCTCTAGAATAAAAGCACTCAATGAGATACACCTTTTCTTCGTTCGTAAGGTCACTCATTTTAAAGTACACGTACAGTCCGTCTAAAAAGAGTAGAAATTAATGTTTAAGGAATTAACTATATTCTGTGGCTGGCAACACTTCATTAACAGTCAATCTTGTCAATTGCTTGTCATTTTAATGTAAACATTGTTTGCTTTCATTTGAATTCTTGCTTCAATTCTAGTTTTTATCCAAAAACTTATTATAAACATTTGAAAAATGAATAAAACCATCTGCAGCGGCACTCGTGAAGTGATATACAAAGTGTTTATGCGATGTTTAGCCAAATTCCAAGCCGGCAGATTGCTCACGCAGATGGAACACGATTATAAACGAACAGTGGATCTGACTGGTAAGTTATGAATTAATGTAGTACTTTTAGTCACTTTACACTCCTTTAAATAGTAATGTGTTATCCAAGAGTGGTCTCATCATGAAATATTTACTTTTATATGTACAGTTGAGGTTATTAAAATAAAACACATATTTATAGTGCGTGTGACTGGTTTTGATACTTAACAATATAATTTATTATTTTCAGGTAAATCCGAGAGTACAGTGCGATGAATAGTTTCGGAAGGATCCAAAACTAAAGGAAAATTCAGTACTCCTGCTAAACATAGAAAGGGGCGACCAAGAAAAGAATTAGACGATTTTGACCAGTGTGCAATCCGACAAAAAGTGCATTATTTCTATAGTGTAAAAAAAGAAGTCCCTACACTTAATAAAATACGAACCATGGTAAGGAAAGACCTTGGTTTCAATGAAAGTCGAGCCCATTTACACAAAATTTTAAAATCTATTGTTTTTAAATACAAAAAATGTAAATCAAACAGAAAAGCTTTCATGGAAAATATTAATATTTGTATTAAAAGGCAAAAATATTTAAAAGTTATTATGGACAACCGTAACTTACCTGAAGAGTTGCAAAAATATATAATATATCAAGATGAAAGTTATATTCACTCATCATACAAATTAAAAAAATGTTGGCAATCTATTGAAACCGAAGGAGTTATTCAAGATATCTTAAAAGGGAAAAGATGGATTCTCATCAATGCAGGAAGTGAAAAAGGATTTGTACCGAACTCTCTTCTTATTTTTAGAGGAAATAACAAACAGGAAGACTATCATTCTGAAATGAATAGAACAAACTTTAATAAGTGGTAACCGAAAAGCTCATCCCAAACCTTGAATATCCTTCCATTATTGTAGTGGACAACGCCCCATATCACTCGATTGTGAAAAATAAGGCTTCCACAACATCCAGCACGATTGCTGAAATCAAATTAGGGCTCGAAGAGAATAATATTAATTTTGATCCGACCCTACGAAAACCTATGCTTTATGATTTGGTGAAAAAAAATAAACCAGCACCAGTTTATGAAATTGACGAGTTACTGAGCGAGCATGGATATACAGTCGTAAGGCTGCCACCCTATCACTGCGACCTGAACCCGATTGAACTTACATATATGGTCTTTGGCAAAAAGAAAAGTGGCAGCACAAAATGTTGGATCCAGGGATATAAAACAATTAACCGAAGAGGCTTTTGCTTCTATAACTCCAGTAGATTGGAAATCATGTTGTGACCATGTCAAAAAACTTAAATGGAGTACATTGAAAGAGGCCCCAGGCTGTATCAAAATATAGAAGAATTAATTATAAGAGTTGGTGAGGATAGTAGCAGCAGCAGTGAGTCTGAAGCAGAATCAGAAGATTCCTGTCTGCCTAGTACTTCTCGGCAAGATTCTCCTGGGGTAATAGATGACAACATGTCTGGTGTCGAATATTTAGATTTTGATATGTTGGTCGACTAATTTTATGAATAAATATTTTATTAATAACACTTAACTCTTATTTTATTATTTTACTAGCTGCGCCCTCTAGTTATTCCAGGTAATAATCTATTCCTGTGCCAAGTTCCATCCATCCTCCCAATCTTCCGTATTTATAATAATATGTATTCGTAGAATTTAACCACAACTTGTGATGTAAAGTGGTTATGTGAAGTACTAAGTTAGCTTAGAATATAAATGCTAATAATACAATAAATAATTAGCAAGTATCAAAACCAGTTATTGTATAGTATGGGGTATACCAGTTAAACGACAGTGGCGCCCTCATTTTTTGTCTACTCTTTTTAGACGGACTGTACTGCTCTTTATGGCGTCTCAATAGAAACTGACAACGTTCTAGAATATACCTACGTGGGCCCAGCCTTATACTGTAGAAAAAAATAAAGGAGGAAAGAGATGCATATACTTTAGGCAACTTCCCATTTATCACCCTGTATGTATTACAATACCGAGTTTCCCAAGTTGATTTAGAAGTCTCGCTTCGCTCGATCAATAATAAAGCATCCTGGTACGTATGGTTAACTATGTGTATATATATTTTTTTAACGCGTCACGCTCTTGTCTTATCATAATGCACAAACCAAATTTTATCGAAATCGGTTCAGCCGTTACGACGTGATTGAGTAACAAACAAACATCCAAACTTTCACATATACAGTGTGTCCCTGGATAAAGTGCAACCCCGAAAGGGGGTGAAACTAGATCAAAAATTATCGACAAAAAAATAGAAAAAAAAAAATTAAAAAAATTTAGTATATACTTTATTGATGAATTAAAATTTTTATTGCTCACTAATGACTCTATTTAATAAAAAAATGATTTCTTCCAAAGTAGTAGGTCTATTTTGTTAAAATAAAAACCATAATCATGTAAGATATGTGACGATGACGATAAAATAACAAATAACTCACAAACAAGTGGCTATCGTGACTTAAAGTTTAATTTTTGTATTAAAATTACATTTTTTAGGCTGTTTTTTTCCAATAAACTCCAAAAATCTTAAAATTAAGCCTATAATACTAGAAATTTTTATGACTTTTTATTATTGTCTATCATAATAGCTTTTAAATAAAATAAAAACCTACGTTCTAACATAAAAAATGTGCTGGCTAGGAGCATTTAAAGTTGACCACTGATTACGTCACCACTCAGGTAGAGACCCTTTTTTAACTTATATTGTTGTAGATTATGGTCGCTGGGCCTGTTCTATGAAAGATGAAGGGTGGGGATCGAAACAGGACTCACAACAAGGCACGCCAGTCGCTCCTTGATCTAGTTTCACCCCCTTTCGGGGTTGCACTTTATCCAGGGACACACTGTATAATATGAGTACATTCTACCTTATAATTAAAATATTTTTATGACTTTTATAAAACTCTACAAAAGGCCGAGTTTGTTATTTTGATTGTACACTAGATATTATAGATCCCATAATGCGATAAGACTGTCCATTCAACACTTTGTATTTTCAACACGTAGGTACTTTTTTAAATTGTAGCGGGATGCCGTAGGAAAAAAATTGTATTTTACTTTTTATTATACAGTAACTAATCACAAGGACAACATGAGTATGTAAAATGGCGTCGGAGCTTCGTTTATTGTGCATAGTAAAGCCTTCTTAAGTGAGCGGAACAGACTTTAGTGAAGCAATTAGTGACAGTCTATGCCGAGCCTTTATGTAGTAGACAATTCTTACTGTAGAGTTAAATAAATATATATTTCTGGACATTTCACACGGCGCTATCTTACTCCAAACTAAGCAGAGCTTGTACTATGAGAACCAGATAACTGATAGAATACTTATATATTTTTTTTGTATGTACGTACATACTTATAATGTATAGAAACACATCCAGACCCGGAACAAATATCGTAGAGCATGTAAACATTTGTTCCGTGGCGGGAATCGAACCTGTTACCTGCTGCGTCTCAACCGGCTATTCATTCACTCACTGCGATACGGTGGTCGTTTAAGTTGGTATTAGACGTCCTTCAGTTTATGTATGTAAATATGTAAGGGCAAATTCTTAATTTTAAATTCAAACGGAAACAAAAACCTAAAAATAATCAAATATAGAATTAAAAATAACTCAAGATAAAAACGGTAACCTTACATGAACTTACCTACAATACCTACTTTAGGGACTTATTTTCAACATACCAGACCTTTGACTTAAATAAATGCACCTAAATATACGTGATTCTTCAATGAAACAAAACTGGTCAAGTACAAGTAGAACTCGCGCACTGAGGGTTTCGTACCTACCTATTTTTGCGTTTATTTAGCAGCGTTATGTTATGTGAATCAGAAACCAAGTCAAGTTTAAGGGCTGATTTTTTTTAATAATTGTTCTAGATAGGTTGAAATAAATAATTAAAAATCAAATAAATTTATGTTTATCTAGGAATGTCGTTTTATTTTTCCTGCAATTAATTTTTAATATTTGCATATATTTCATATTGATCATATTAATTTAACTTCATATTTTTTTGGATTATGTCATCTTAACTTCAATACACAAATAAGAATAAAAAATTGTTTTGGAAATCATAAATTACTTAAGCTTATTTTTATAGGATACCCCAGTTGATATATTAACCCTATTTTTTAATTTTGACTCCTTCCATTTTGGCCACGTTGGCAAGAAAAATATAGATTTGTTTTAATTTTGAAATATGTACATTATAATAGAGGTGGGCTAGTACATTACTGTTACGAGCTGAGGGTTCGGGATAAAATAATGTGAATCGATTTCACCAAAATAACACTTTTATTCAGCATTAAACGATGAATACACGAACTTGGTCACACGTAATCACAACACACTAATTCACACCACTGTTGCACCACTTAAAGTCACCGAAATGTTCGCACGTATAGCTAAATCCAGACTGACTCGGGAGCAACTACTGTTCACGCGAGACCTTTCCCACGTCAGTCCTCCAGGGCCTCGCTGAGACTAACTCACTCAGACTGACTGAGACTGACTGTCCGGCCATCTCTCCGGCCTATTTATATCGCACACATTTCGATTGTTCGAGAACGAAGTCGATCCTTCCAGGAAAGGGTCGGTCCCTCAACACAATGGCCACTCCCCATTCTGCGAAACCACAAACAATAGCAACAATAACACAGCAAGACAAAAGCGTTCGAGAAGGTTCGATTATTACTCATTGTTTAACAGCCTCGGCGTAACATTACTATATTGGTATATTATTATTTCGAACGAGTTAATAGCTTCAGGAGCTGCTGATAAAATCAGCTGTGACAGACGAATGGACGGACGGAGAAAGTGGCACCATAAGGATTCCGTTTTTACCACTTTAGTCTTGAACCCTAATAACATCTATTTTCGGAAAGCCCTAGAACAGACACTTCTTGTAAAGGAGGGCAATGTACCCTCGTAATAACGTATACATATAATATGGCCAAAATAATAATGACAAATTAGATAGGAACAGATTTAAAGTTTAGTTCAAAGCTTTTTTTTAATTTGCTTTTGCTACTTTAATATCACTCCGGCCACGACTTTAATATCACTGTTGTGATTGCTATTGCACTTGTGTTTATGTTGGCCTAGTTCATGGGGGTGCGGCAAAGTTCACCACCACAGCTATTAAAAACTGTAGGATATTCTTAGGGGTGATACCCGATATCTCCTCCGGGCAAAGAATGTGTTTGCCCAGATGAATGCTACGTTTGCGCATTAGTGGAGCACACTCGCCTAACAGATGTAGGGGCGGTTCTGCTACCTCATTTCAGAAACTGCAGATTTGTGTATCGCATAGTCCTAGCTTGAACAAGTGATTATTAAGTCGACAGTATCCAGTTAGGGCTCTGACTATAATGCGAAGTTTGTTTCTGTTTAGCGCTAAGATTCGGTTTGTATACCGTTTATCGAAGGATTTAATCAATGATTTGGAATGGTTCATGCCATAAGAGTTGATCCAAAGTTTGGACGATTCGAAGCTTTAATTCTGTTGCTATTCTGTGATATGGCACCCTGTCTACGTATATAAATTGTTTACTCTTATCTAGTTATAGCATACAAAATTTATCTCTGAAGGTTATCCGTAATCCACTTCTACAAGCAAGAGGCGCACGGGTCTCGGCTAATGCGATTTCTGGAGCTTTACATATGACGCACATACGTATCTGTGCATAGCTAATGTACAAACTGATTTACTTCATTAAATAAGAGGTAGGATTCCTCCAAAGACACATCTTTGAAGATTAATAAAAAATTAATGATATATATGTACATGAAGAGAAAACTTTGTACGAGTATAAAAAGTATCAGAAATACCAAAACCACTAAAATACAATAGTAATTTTCAGAAGACTTCTAAAGCTGGCCATACAAGAGGATGCCACTCCACAAGATTCCACGCCAACACTCCAAAAGAATCCAAAAACCGTCCGTAAGTGCGAAATCTCAAATGAATTGCGTGGAGTCCTAGGAATATTTGGATATCCAATCATTTCAAAATCCAAGATTCGACGCATGCAGAATGCGGCGACTCCATGCCGCGCGCGCCCGTCTATATCAGATACAACAATCAAATAAATCCAATTCGCACTCAGTGGCACTTTGACAGTGCTCAGCCGTTGGAGTAGGTAGTGTATATATTTTTTACGTTATAATAATTTATTACACGCCCATTTGGTGTCTTTGGAGTCATGCGCATGGTTTTTGACTCGCACTCCGCCGGACTCTACGTGACGCGGAGTGATGGAAATGGAGTCCTCGTGTATGCTCAGCTTAAGCACCATCTTTAGTTAAAAGCACGTCATAAGTAGGCACGATAGATGCAGAATGTCATATACCTGATGCTAAGCTTTCCATACCTAAAGCTAAATGTGCCTTAGATATAGGGAGAATCCAGCACTAAGGCATCAATATTACGGGAGAATGCTTCTTGGGGTTAAGTAGGGTGACCTTGTGTTTGAAGTTAGTCGCACTTTTTTACTCAAGTTTAAAATTAAGAGGACTAAAAAGTCACGGGGTTTTATTAGAAAAAGAAAGAATGATTATTATTGACAAATTGGGCGGGTCGTGTCTCCCTTGTTCTTCCTTGTTGTCCTTGACTGCCTCCGTGGCGCAGTGGGCGTATAGCCGCCTGAGACGCAGGTGGTAGCGGGTTCGATTCCCGTCGCGGAACAAATGTTTGCATGATTTGCAGATATTTGTTCCGTGTCTAGGTGTTTTTCTATATATTATATATGTATGTATTTACAAAAAAAAGTATATAAGTATTCTATCAGTTATCTGATTCCCATAGTACAAGCTCTGCTTATTTTGGGACTAGATAGCACTGTGTGAAATGTCCAGCAATATTTATTTATTTATTATTATTAATTATGGCAAACAGATAGGGGGGTGGTGGTGGTAACCAAGGTCGTAACTGGATTGATCCCTCTGGATGGAAAGTGACGCCATGGAAGACCTAAGAAGCGTTCAAGATAAGTGAAGAGATGAGGGGGAGGCCTTTGCCCATCAGTGGCACAGCATAGGCTAGATAAAAAAACAACACAGACATCGTAAAACAGGCAAACTGAAGAAATATCCGCCAAGATCCCAACCGATGGTCCCTGCACATGTCCAGTAAAGTCATTATCAAGACGGGCACTCTGGCGTTACCTCTATTAGCCGATAGTGGCCAATAGCCGCAGCTCATCTGTATGGTAATAGCTATCTAGATATATAGGTCACTGGGTAGCCATTAAAAGCTTCCTGACCCTCGAAAACTAGATCAGTGCACTTAGACCAAGAGTATAACAAGTAACTTTAAAAAAAAATTAACCAACTTCAAAAAAAAACAGAAAAGAAACAAAACAACTGAACCGATTTTGATGAAATTGATAGAAAAATTTGAGAAGTAAGCTTTTGCCTAGCAGTGGAATAAACCAAGTTACAAGATTTAAAATTAAATGTACGAGTATCTTTTATTAGAAGTAGTGTATGTAGCTTTACTGTTAAGGAAAATCTATTTTCCTGACCATTACGAGTGCAAAGTATAATTATTTATGATCTTATATCGATAAGGAAATACATCTACCGTAAGTGCGAGTAAGGCTTCCGGTTGAGGGTTCCGTATTTAATTTTCATACTTGATAGTGGTCCGTAGCTAAATTGGTTTTCTAGCCAGTGCTTTGTGATATAAACTTGATTTACCTCTATGTGGACCCAGCACTTGAAACTATTGTAAGCCTCTGCAGTATTTTGGTCGAAAACATTCCGAAATGAAAAACTGAAGAACAAACACTAAAATGGATTACTCCTAACAACATTTAAGCCTTATAATCTGGAAAATACTTTCTAAAATTTCATAAAATTTTTGTTTCAAAATAATTAATTTTCATTGCCGCTTGCATATAGAAAGGTTTCTAGGTACAATCAGAAAAGAAAGCATTCTAAGATTATTTGTTCAGTGACAGCATTTGCAAGTGTCACTAGGCAACGCGACTGCAGTACCTCGAATGCTGCTGGAGTTTATAGGTGGCGGTGACCACTTATCATCAGGAGGCCCGTCAGCTTGTGTGTCTACAAGTTCGATATAAAAAAAAAGTGGACATCATCGCGATTCACGATAGCTGATATTTTATGCGAGTGGTACTTACGAAAGTGTTTCGCATTTAATTTACGGAACCCTAAAATAATGGTTGCAGCTGTTTATTTTCCAGAATACATTGTTATTTATAGTACAGCAATCAAATCGTATTCCGCATCGCGACCTAACCGCAAAAAAACCGGTGTAATCCGGTTATACTCGTAGGTACGCGCTATGATACAAAGTACTAACGGCCCTAACGGCGCCAATGGCCGTCAATTCTTTGAGCTATGTGTATGTGTATATGATTGCGAGATTAAAAAGGTTTACTCTATTTCGACTTACCCTACTATGACTTGTCTTGATTACTTGATCTTAGAAGCGCTCGTTCTGCGTTAAAAGTAGATGAGATAGGTTTTAGGACTTCGGGTTGGCTAAACACTTTGACACCAGTGTTGACCACTAACTTGACTTTACCTGCCTCGTAATCGTAATCACACTCAAAGTCCGTAAAGAAAGCAAAGTTCATCAAATAATAATAGTTTGAGCGTATAGTACAGAGTGTGTACCGTAAGGCGCAAAGGCAGGCAAACGATTGGCCCAGCAGAACACAATAGATCAATCCTCGCGCCGCAACCCCCTCCACATCACTTTGTCATGCTCATGGCCCAACTGCGACTCAAATTGTAAAATCCGAGAATGCATTTTGAGTACAAAAATATAATAAAGCTTCGGTTGCGCGCTGCTCTGTTGTCACCTAGGAGAGTTACGGACATAGCGATAATGCGGTCTCTTATCGGCCTATTGTTATTAGGTTTGCGCCCACGTTTACAATCCGTATCATGGGTGAGAACACATCGCGCAAAATTAATAAAACTTAAATAAAACATTGAAAAAAAAGCTCTAAAAAGCTTCCCGGCAGTCATTTTTGGTTAGTTAACAAACGAATTAAGCTTAGGAATGATAAAATGGCCAAAATCTATTTTCTAATCAGGTAGCTAATTTAAAGAATTTTCCCCCTCGCCGTCTTTGAAGGCCGATTTTAGCCAAAGTAGCCCATTAAGTACTACTTTTTTTTAATGATTATGAAAGCTGAGAGTCTGGAAATTTTTTAAGACTTATTTATAAACCATAAAATCACTTGTTAAGATTTTTAATTTAAAGTTACGTAACGAAAAAAAAATCTCAAGAAAGTTTTCTACTTTTAATTAAATAATTTTTTAAGTTGTTCAAGTCAAAAAAATTCAAAAATTCGGAAAAAATTCATAACACGAAAACTATAAAAAATCGCGGAACATACATGGTAATCTGATTCGGGTACCCCAAGGGGTGTTCTATCTCTGGACTTTCGCTTGACACTATTTTTTGGGACACCCTGTATATAAAGGTAGAAAAATATCCAGACCCCGAACAAATATCTGTAGATCATGCAAACATTTGTTCCACGGCGGGAATCAAATCCGCTAGCTCCTGTGTCTCAGCCGGCTTTTCGCCCACTGCACCACGGAGGTCGTCCTAAATCCAGAATGATTGCAATTTCTACCCCTAAAAAGAGTAACCAATTTACATGAACTCCCGTTACTTGTAATTTGAATGAAACTGTAGGTTGTTATGCATTTATGATTTAGTCCAAGTTAGTTGTTTATGCATTTCGTGGCACTATTTTATTAGTGAAAGATTATGAATAATAATTGTTTGTTTTGTGGGAGACTCGCGAGATCTCAGTTCAGGGCGAACCACTAGTAATAAAACAATTACAATTCTTCTGTTTTCCGACGGCTTTGCGGTCATGACAGAATCTGTGGAATACAAGTCAAAATGCTTGATGATCTCATGATCTCGCTTGATAGAGTTTCCCAACAGGGAGGCCTTGAAAATACATGAATCATGTAAAAATAATGACGATGATATTTTAAACAATATGGGTCTTAAAAACAAAAAAAAACACTGTTTAGCGCATGTTTAAAAAAATCCTATACAAAAATTGCTTAGGAATTTTTTAAACACACATTAAACAGTTGTCTAACTTTTTTGTGATAACAAAGTATTTTTTTAAATAAGGAAGTTACTTTCTCAGCCAACGCCTTTTGCGGTTAGCAACGGTTAGCGGCGAATGAGCTATTTGGTAATCTAATTCGGTTTACTGGCCGAATATAATTGTAAACCCTTTTGGTGGCCAAGACTTCGGTTTTACAGTTGGTCACTAGCTAATACGAACTTACTAACCTTACCAAAAACCATAAGCACTATGATGCAAAATATTTTCCATATCACGCACTGCCACAATGTTCATTCATTAGCACTAATCGTATACGAGTGTCACTCATTCCTGTAATTACTAGTATGTTATGGTAATTGCAGTAGGACTGACCCATCATTGACCTACTCTAGACACAGATTAATTAATTACTTACACTGTCCTTGATAAAGAAACATTGTTGTAGTTCGACCAAAAACTCATTTCATTTATGTATTTTATAAAACTTTTTTACAAATCGTGTCTGAATGTCGGCTGTGGCTATTACGTTAAGTGCTTACGTGTCGTTTAAATAACTGTTGGAATAATCATTATCATCATCATCTATAGCCTAGCTTCACCCATTGTTGCCATTGACTGCCTTCGTGGCGCAGTGGGCGTATAGCCAGCTGAGACGCAGGAGGTAGCGGGTTCGATTCCCGCCGCGGAACATGTTTGCATGATCTGCAGATATTTGTTCCGTGTCTGGGTGTTTTTCTATATATTAAAAGTATGTATTTACAAAAAAAAAGTATATAAGTATTCTATCAGTTATCTGGTTCCCATAGTACAAGCTCTGCTTAGTTTGGGGCTAGATAGCGCTGTGTGAAATGTCCAGCGATATTTATTTATTTATTTATTTATTGTTGGGTATAGGCCTCCCCAAGTTTGTGCCATCCACCATGATCCTGCGCTAGTCTCATCCACTGACGGCCCGCGACCTTTACGATCTCGTCCACCTATCTCGCTGCCGGACGTACTACCCTTCTATATCCGCTCCTCGGCCACCATTCAGTCACTGCCCTGCTCCATTAAAAATGTGTCATTCATTAGCCAGTTTATTGAATCGATAATTGTCATTTAAATTCTCTGATTTTAATTAAATTTTTTTATTTATTAATCATTTTATGCACCAATGAGCCTAGCAGAAAGTCGGTCGTATTCCAGCTAATACTACATTTAATAAACTTCATCTTTTGTTGTCTCACTGTAGGGCATACCTGCACTGGTATACCGTCAAATGAGACAGCAATAGATGTACCGGCGATAATGCCATACAATATGACTCATTTTATTTGATTTTTTCTGAAAGACTCGCTGTTGGCCTTTGAGGCAGCTTAACAAAACTTTTGGCAAGCGCAGAGGGCGCTCAGCCCATTAAGTTTTTATGAGACAACTAGCGCCAGGGCATCACTTAGGTAAGAGCCTCGGCTTGAGCCGTTGCCAGGGTGGGGATAGGAGAGAAACGCCCAGGTACATGTTTGTACCTTGTGTGTCGGCCTCGCCGGCGAGGTCGGTGTATCTGTAAAATCTGACTCTGAAATCTCTGCGTTAGCGCAGGTGATTTTTGCCATCAGGATCACCAAGAACGAGTTCGGTCTTCGGAGAGATTATGACTCATATAAAAGCACCTAGCGTTTATCAGCTTATATCGCACTTAGAATCAAGACGAGTCTGACAACTGATTCATTAAATCTAACAAGCCGTTTCCTCTACGAGATAAGAGAAAATCCCACAGCCACTTTGATACGCGTGATTATTTAACCCTATTAGAGCAGTCGGGCAAAATGTCCAGTAATGAGATAGAAGAGTGGATTATCGTTTGATCTAAATTATTCTATTTTATACTGGAGAAACGCCAGCAACTCCGTGTAGAATAAAAAAGTTCCCATTGTGGTTGGTTTTTATTACCTCCCTTTTATAAGAAAAAAATCTTCCTTTTATAAGAATGGTCGCAACGGGTTTTTTGTTTATCTTAATTCTGGTATTCAATGGTATGTAGATAAACATTATTCTACATAGGTACCATTTAATACCAGAATTAAGATAAACAGAAAACCCGTTGCGACCATTCTTATAAAAGGGAGATTTTTTTGTCATACGAAATGCAACACCCTTTTTCACTCGCCCAGGGGAAGTTGTTTGAAAAATGTTATTATATGTTTTCCTTGCAGAATATTTTTGCAAATTTTTAAGTTTATAAATCCAGATACGTTCTCGTAAAATCCACTCCATCCAAAGGTTTTTTTTCTATTTTATTCTATTGTACTAAAGCTTTGTATGGAAAAGTAAACACGCCTATTCACCCTATTAGGGATGAATTTCAAAAAATCTCAATCCTATGCATTTTACTGCGCATTTCAATTTGAATCCTCAAAGCAACTCTTTGTTACAGGAACTTTCATCCCAAACGAAGTCTATCTCTGCCCTATCAGTGATATCGTTTGTGCTATCAATAGTGCTATGCTTCGCCCTACTACCGGCGGCGGCGGAATGGGAGGCGCTGGCACTGGCGGGCTCTCTGCTCGTGGCTGCCAGTCTGGGAGCCGGCACGCTACTGGCAACGCACCATGCGCCATTGCCACTCTTCGCACTTATACTGGTAAGTCTGCAAAATGTTGTATACGAGTACATTGGTGAAGATAAGATAAGATAACTCTTTATTGTACACCAAAGTAAAATACAGAACATAATTTTTACTAACAAATTTAGTACAATGGGCGGTCTTATCGCTAAAAGCGATCTCTTCCAGACAACCTTAGTATGGACAGGATTATCACATATCACATGACGGCGGTGCATCTATATAAAATTAAAAACATACCTACATACTATAAACCTAAAATACTAATAATAACTCAAATTTAATTATCATAAAACATGCAACTATAAAAATGGTTATGATGATTTAACAAGCAGCGACAACTTCAACGCAAGGACAGATAATGGGTGTGTACTTTTGTTTTAAAATTACTAATAGACTTGGATGTCCTTATAGAGAAGGGCAAATCGTTCCACAATCGTACGGCTGTTACAGTGAAGGATCGACCATAAAACTCTGTCGTATGGACAGGAGTTTTAAGTTGAAGGGAATCTGAAGAACGCAAATTGCGATCATTAGCCTGGTGGAGAAACTCAAAACGCTCCTTAAGATAGAAGGGAGAAGAAGGGTTAAAAAGGATGTTATACAAAAGGGACAGTATGTGTGCATTCCGGCGAAGACGGATGGGGAGCCATTTGAGCTTTGCGCGAAAATCAGAGACATGGTCATACTTGCGCAAGCCAAATATAAACCGAATACAGAAGTTTTGAAGGCGCTCAAGTTTGCTCAGTTGGAGGTTGTTCATTATGTAAATATATGGAGGAGGCCTAAGTCAGCTGTCAAATGGAGATCACCCACTGGAAAGCGCCTCCACTACATGGAAAGACGAGCTGATAATGGTTGCTGGGAGCTATTGGGTACAGGCCCCACCTTATCGATTGCTCTGGAAATCTATGGGGCCTATGTTCAACAGTGGAAGTCCTAGATGGGGATAATACTTACAAAAGAGACAAGTGACTTTAGTCTTAACCAATCTTCTTCGTCTTAGCCCGAATTGCACAACGATCCCTATACGTATTTAGCGACTAAACATGTTTAAATTTGACTTATTTGACAACTCTTTAAATCGTATTTAGCCAGTAAATACGTTAGGGCATCGTTGCGCAAGTCGTCCTTAGTGTTGGCTCTCTCGGCAGAGCGGTCATTTACCGCATCTTCAGTGTACCGTATTTACCCTTCGCATCTTCAGTGTGCACATATAATAGTAGTATGAGTATGCACATGTATGTATAGTGGTATATACATATGTATAAAGCAACTGATTTAGTGAATTTTCACAGAAAATGACAGATTATTACAAAATGTTTTTAATTAAAACATCGAATTTCTTAAATAAACATATGTACATTTTTCTTGTAAGTGATGAAAATTACTTCTATGCTAACTGCACACATATTCCAACTCTATATTTAGACATCCGGATATATAACTTACCAGATATTTGGTCATCATCATCATCGCGTTCTGGTTCCTCCGTTAAAAGGATGCCATTTTTGACCAACGGTAAGTTACGATTACAAAGTAAAATGTGAAATCAAAATAAAATTCAAAAGCTCTGTAAAATATGTAACTTAATTTGTTATCGAATATAAAGTCAAGCTTAATCATAAATATCTCGTTGTGAGTGAAAATATAGTAATTTTTCTCAATCTTTATGGATTTATCTCGAGGGACAGTTATCGTCGACTTTATCCCCAGAGTAGCCGCTAATCCACCGCTCGAGAGGCTTTGAAATTTCAGCTTCTGAAAGTACTTTATAGTACAGTCAGACAAAAAAGCTGTGCAAGCACGAAACTTTACAAACTTATCGATTGATAATCTGACAGATCGTATGGTAATAAGCTCAAAAGCGTAGCAGAAGGTTTATTTGGTCGATATCTTATTTTATTAATCTCGAATTTTATGTAACTTCTTTGCATAACCGATAAATATATACCAGTAGGCAAGCATTTCCTTAAAATAACTTATGAAATAATGATTTTCAAAGTTAAATTCACCATACCATGGATTTTTACTGAAATCGTTGGACGTCTTTTAATAAAACAAGCTCAATTTGATAGACATCCATCTTAGATTTGCTTTTTGTTATTTTATTACTCGAAAAAAACAATCCTAAAATTATCAACGTATCTTTTATCTGACTGTACTATATTATTATGTAGCTACTGAAATTAGTTAGTAGATCAGACTGTTACTCAACTTCTTATCAACTTATTACGTCCTTTTGAAGATTTCTTTGAACATAGTTTTACTCGAAATTAGACTTAATCCTTGTTATTATAAGCGTGGTTTAGTCTTGGCATAGTTTAGCTTCAGTTTACCCTTCAAAGATTTATGTTTCTTTGTTTGTAAATATCTTACCGTTGAGAGAAACATAGTAACTTAAGTCTGAAAGGATTGGAGAGGTATTTTACGAATAGGGTGTGTAGAAATCATTACCATAAAAGTAATTGTGTGCTCAAATATAAACCCAGGAATAAATGAAGCAATTCCTTAGAAATAACACGAATATACCGTAATACAAAAATACAAAAACCCGACCCTTTTACCACATTTCATGTCATCTCGCAGTTCTGATTGATGCTGGCATTTTTCTATTTTATTCCGAACAGCAACTGAATTGGGCTAGCTAAATGGCTATGGGAATGTATCATTATATCAGCCACTAGCCCGCGACTTCGTACGCGTTACACGTTAGAAATAAAGCTAAACTAGCTGTTATAACTTGACTTGACACCCCATTTTTATCCCATGGGACCTGATTTATGAGATAATAAGTAGTTTATGTGGTAATCCACATTATAATCTACGTACATACTAAATTTCATAGCATTCGGTTCAGGCGTTACGACGTGATTGAGTAACAAACAAACAAACATCCAAACTTTCGCATTTATAATATTAGTGTGATAGGATGTTCACTTCTTAACATAGGCCTTGTGCGACCTGCACCCAATGGCTCAACCCCGAACTTTTATTGGGTCTTTTAGTGCGTGGTCTCCACTCGAGAACCTTTCTGCCAACGGCTGTCAGTTCTTTAAGCTAAGTGCCATGCTTTCTGCAATTTCAGCTTCGGAACTAAATGTTTTGCATACTGCCTAATAGTTCGTGTGTATAATAATCTTCATTTTCCTGCAAATTTCCAACTTAAAGAGGGGAAACTCCTCAAACTAAGCTTCCGTTTTCAAGTTTTAAAAGTTTTATTATTATGATTGCCTTTATTGCGAACCCCATGATCATTTTGCTGGCGCAATTGGGGGCCAAACTGGACATCCCTTCAGTTAACCTTTTCAGGAAAACCCGTTTATTTTCCCAGACAGAATAAAATAAAATATTTATGTTATAACTAGCTGTTGCCAGTGGCTTTGCCAACTAGTAATACATAAAGCACTGTAAAACCTTAAAGGTTTGTCTCGGTGCTTGTTATTTTGGGGGTGCAAAAATATATATAGAAACTTTGACATCCCATTTTTATCCCATGAGAACTGATTTATGGGTCAAAAAGTAGCCTTTGTGGTAATCCAGGTTATAATCTACGATCATACCAAATTTCGTCGAAATTGGTTCCGCCGGTTTGACGTGATTAAGTAACAAACAAACAAACATCCAAACTTTCGCATTTATAATATTATATTAGTGTGATGGTTATTTTTAGAATAAACCCAAATCTAACTGCTCAGACAAGGCAGTCTTGCCATCCAAATTTTTTTCGTAACCATTTTTTCCCTACTAACTTAAATTAAGAGACCCTATTTCTCAATTCATAATGTGGTCGACCTAAATTATAATTAGGCAAGTATTTACCAGATTTTACCAGCCCAAAAATTGCCAAGGCAGTTAATAATTTGAACTAATTAAAGTCTTATTTTTGAGTCTGATTAAGAAGATTCGACTACAAAATTATGTAAAATTGGAAGAAAATTGTACATTTATGAATACTCTTATCATGTTTAAAGAAAAAGTCCTAATATATTCAGAGATTTTTTAAAATGTTTGTCGTTTAGCAAAAGCGCCTCATTTGAGTTCTAAAATCAAAAATAGTCAAAACAAAATAAAAGCCACTTGGAAAATAATCAACAGCGAGAATGGAAGAATCACAACGGAGAACAAAAAGTTTAATTTAAAAATTGGCAATGCCACGATCAATCAGGATGGAGATGTAGCTAATGTGTTCGAATACTTTTTTTCTGATAGTCCAGTCTACCACAAAATCCTTAAACTCCTCTCCCATAGTCACAGAGTCATTGTTAAAAGAAAACTTAACGGAATGCAAACTACAATTCAAATATGATTATGTAAATAGTGATGATATCATAAAGCTTTCAAACTGATAAATGTTAAGAAAACCACGGACCTCTGGGGCATTTCTGTTAGCATTATGAAAACATTGATTGAAATAATTGCTCCCAAACTAGCTTTAATATTCAACGAGTGTATTGACTGTGGTGTATTCCCTGATTTAATGAAATACAGTAAAATAACTCCACTTTTCAAATCAGACACTAGTTCTGATCTTGGTAATTTTAGATCAATCTCAGTAGTAGTAAAATATTTGAAAAACTAATTTTAAATCAACGGCGTATTTTGCATTTGAGTTGTTGAGCTGCGCAAATTGAGTTAATATTGCACGTATTTGATGCCTGGGAGAAGTCTCATGACTATGACGCTTTAGGTGTTTTTTGTGATTTGTCCGAGGCATTTAATTGCGTAGACCATGACACATTGATCAGGAAACTACACCATTATGGCATTAGGAACGTTGCTCTAGACTTTCTCACTTTTTATTTAAGTGGCAGAGTGCAAAGAGTTGACGTGAATGGGAAACGTTCTCCGGTGTCTCTGATTAAAATGGGTGTAATACAGGGATCAATTTTGGGACCTTTTTTGTTTTTAGTATATATTATCGATCTGCCCCATCTTGTAAGGGACGATCATGTGGTTGTATTGTTTGGAGATGACACGTCACTTTTATTTAAATTAAAGCGACGACAAACCGATTTTGACGATGTAAACAATGCAATTTCTAAGGTCGTAAAATGGTTCAATGTAAACAATCTACTTCTAAATGAATACAAAACAAAGTATGCATATTAGATTTAATTACTATATTACCTATATTAGATTTTACCTAATGTTACACAAGTTAAAGCAGATATAAAAATAAAAGACTAGGAGTTGGCTCTTGTGGACACCACCGTATTCTTACGTGTAACCCTAGTTAATAAGCTTCAATGGGGCCCTCACATTAGTAAGTTGTCGAAGAGACTTTAGTTCTGCGGCATACGCAGTCAAAAAGATCCGTCTTTTTACAGATGTATGTAGACACAGCTAGACTAGTTTACTTCAGCTACTTCCATAGCATTATGTCATACGGTATACTGCTGTGGGGGAGTGCTTCAAATATAAACACCGTTTTTGTGCTGCAGAAGAGGGCTGTTCGTGCAATTTATAATATGGGCCCCAGAGAATCATTACGTAATATGTTTTAAGAAATAAATATTAAGACATTCCCTTGTCACCTATGAAAATCTGATGTTTGTTCATAAAAATATTAATTTGTTTAAGAAAAATTGCGATAATCATAATTTTAATACTGCCACTTGCTGTTGCCACTTGTAGACTCCATAAAGTTACTAAATCGTTTAAAGGGCAAGGTGTTCGCTTTTATAACAAACTCCCAAGTGATTTACAAAAACTGACAATTAAGAAATTTAAAAAAGGTATTTAAACAAAATCTTTATAAAAAAGCCTACTATAAAATATCGGATTGCTTAGATGATAGAGAAGCTTGGGATTTAAATTGCTCCAACAACTTCAAAAGGTTACAATTTAGACGTGATTTATTTTCTGTATTGTTATCTATTCGAAAAGGATCATTAAATAAAACAACCAGCCTTGTTTCTTGCCTTTCTTTACTGGCTTGGTCGCGAAGGAACAGGCAGTAAAATTGACGTTTCAAACTGATTTTAATGAATTTTGACTTTGATCCATTAAGCCCAGAAGATTAGCAAGCTGAAGTGGCAGTGGGCGGGGCACATACATTGCAGAACTGACGGTTGTTGGGGTGGAAAGGTTTTGGAAACCACGCACTCGAGAGCGCTGCGTAGGACGGCGCCCCACTAGATGGAAAGACGACCTGATAAAGGTTGCTGAGAGCGTTCAGGTCGAACAAGATCGGTCACTCTGGAAATCTATGGGGGAGGCCTATGTTCAGCAGTGGACGTCCAAGAGCTGGTATGATGATGATGAGCATTCATTAAACAAATCAAATAACTCAAGTAACTTGTATTACGAGTACGAGCAACGTAAGCACGTGTAATTTACAAACAAGAACAAAATTGGCCTTATTTAATAAGCTTTCTTAGACTGCCTCCGTGGCGCAGTGGGCGTATAGCCGGCTGAGACGCAGGAGGTAGCGGGTTCGATTCCCGCCGCGGAACAAATGTTTGCATGATTTACAGATATTTGTTCCGTGTCTGGGTGTTTTTCTATATATAATAAGTATGTATTTACAAAAAAAAAGTATATAAGTATTCTATCAGTTATCTGGTTCCCATAGTACAAGCTCTGCTTAGTTTTCGGCTAGATAGCGCTGTTTGAAATGTCCAGCGATATTTATTTATTTATTTCTGATTTTAGTATCAAATTACCACAGAATAAAATAAAAGAATAATGCTAGACATTTCCTACAGCACTAACTAGCCTAAACTAAGCAAAGCTTGTACTATAGGAACCTTAGAACTGATAGAATACTTATACATTATTATTACATTTTGTTAATACAAACATACCTACTATACTTTTGTTAATAGAGAAACACAAAGAAAAATATCTGTATATCATACAAACATTTGTTGCGCGGCGGAAATCTAACCCGGGACCTCCCATGTTAGTCTCGCCTATAAAAACAAAAATCGGATGTCCATCATGTAACCCTTGAAGATATCCTACCAGAAGCAAGAGAGAGGCAAGTCCAAACATTATTACATTGATGTACTAATTGATCCGGATTTCTGACCAGTCGGCATCGTTAACAGACGCTACAGAAAAGCTGCTACGAATCAAAATCTCCCAAATAATTCAATCAAAGTGTTCGTTTTAAGTTTATGTTTTTTTATACTACCTTGAGATGGAACAAGCATATGGCCTACCCTATAGCAAAGTGTTCGAGTCAAATCCTCGTAGGTCAGCAATTCTGCTTGGTGGCAGAAATAGGTATGGTAGTAGAACTTCCCTGGGCGAGCCCTTTCACAAGAAACTCTACTACTATTACGTTGTATGTTAACCTTTAAGGTACTTATAAATATGGGCTTTGTAATTATATTTTATATGTGAACATTGTTACCTGAAATAACCGTTGTATTATATTGTTATTATTAGACATCGGATTATATGCACCAACAAAATGGCAAAATATGCATGCAAATATGCACTAAAAAAGACCGAAATATGCACAAAAAGCTCTCAAAAATGCCGCATCACCGCGATCGCGCCGTACACGTCATCGTAACCTAGCTTCCTATACGTAGCTCCCGCTACTAATCGAAATAAGCACGATTGGGAAAAAATCTAAAATATGCATTAACGCCGTAATTATAGAGCTAAATGCATATGCAAATGCATACAATCCGATGTTTAATTATTATATTACGTTGCATACTCCACGGCCTAACGTCCGTCGGGTTTGGCCCTTGAACGAGCCAATAAGAAAATCCTTTTATTTTAAACTTTGAAGACTTCTTGGAGAAAAGTCGTAAACAAGTTGACCCGAAAGATTTGAAGCTAATAAACCTTCTTTGTCCTATTTGTAATCAACCCCTTCCAATATTTGACTTTGACGAACTTTCACGTAGAAAATGAATAAACTTTTATTAAACAGAGATCACCTTACGATTTCAGATAAAATTCTTGAATCACTTATTACAAACATTTAAAACATTCAGCACCAAAAAACTCCAGTTGTGGTGTCATATGGTTCTCGTAAATGTCAAATATCTTCTTTAGCTATAATATATTATTATATGCACTTCAAAATAAGAAAGAAAGAAGTAGTTTAGATTTGTAACGCCACATTAAGACAACAAGGCGAGACAAAAACAGGAATATATAGAAGTTACTATTTATACATTCTATACCATTTTTGTCACCATCTTCGACTTAACTAAATCCTCTCCATCTAAAGGTTGTCAGGAAGAAATCGCTTCAATTCAATTTAATTCTTTATTTCAGACAAGCACTAATACAACGTTACATCCAAGGCAGGTACATAGTCCATAAGAATAAGTAAATAGATACACAAAAATAACAACCAGGCTTCAAAGCGATAAGATCGCCCATTGTACTATTATGCTATATGTCTTCTATTGTTTGACACGTTTCGCGATTCTCGACCCTTACGAGAACTACGAACGTGCTACGACTTTTGTGAATTCGATGATTTTCATTAAAGAATTACTTTGCAAAAATTTACTGATGTGGGGTAAAATTCTGTTTATTAGCTATTTTAGATCAAACATTACATTTGTATAAGATAAGTTCTAGGGAAGGCTCAAAGTCTAAAAAAATAACTGATTTAAAGTCAAACTAAAAAGTTTAAGTTAATCCTTAAAACTTATTATTTTTTCTATAATAAGTTGTTAATTTTCACGGTCGGAATCACCACGTTAAAATACTAGTTCCGAGTGTCACTCAGAGCCACGTGATGACGTCACAAAATGGTGTCCGACCCAGCATAATGTTGCGTTTGGATAGAATTCGTGTAAAATGCGATCGTGTGTCCATATATTAAATTTAAGTTTCACTATGTGACACACGTAAAAATCTTGGCGTGTCCAGATGACATTTCGTCATAAATGATACTAATTTTGAGTTTCACCAACTGGACACACGTGTCTCACGGTCTCTTGTGTCGAGTTAGTGAATAACCTGACAAATTAATTAAAAAGTAAGAATAAATTAAGGCCTTCAGGATGCTACAAGTAGATTATAAATAAAATAGGTTTAATAAAAGGCCTCCCGAAAGCGCCTGACTCCGCATAATTATTCCAGATTTGCATACTCTCTTGTCCGGCTTTATCCAGATTTGTTAGAGTAAAGCGATGTATACAGGGCAATGGAATTAGAAGCTTATGTAGAGACTGCTTACTCTAAAAATGAACGACACGCAATAATACGTGGAGAGGCTTCATTATTGCGTGTCAATATCACAGCAAAACAATTCTTTTTCTTCTCGTGCCAATGATTCATTAGTCTAAATTATATTTGTTTGGACTAGTAAATAGCCACCTTTACAGCCTTGTCGGTTGCCTCATTGAGGTGCAGGTGCAGGGGCACTGGGGGCAGAGAAGCAAGTGTGGCATATTCTGATAGGAGCCCCGCACTAACACTGGGCATGATTTGGATCAGTGATGCACCATTTTGCCAAGTTTGTTTTATTGCGGCCTACCTGGGCACGGAGTCCAATTATGCCTTGTCAAAACAATTCAAATTATGCCTTTTCATTACAGGAATAAAGAACATTTCGCTTGGACGTAATAAAGTGGAGATGCAATCTTTTTTAGAGAAGACGGCCTCTACTAGCCTACTACATAACCTTCTAATTCCATTCTAATACTACTTTCACTAGAAGGATTAGTAGAATGGTTTTGAAATAACTCAAAAACTAAAAATTTCGAAACGACACGACGCTTTATCATTAATACTTACATTTCAGTATAAAAACGTGATTTTTACCGAAAACCTAGGAGGTTTTCAAGTTAACGCGTGTATTTTTTTCTATTAGTGCACGCGAATTATTAAAAACAATGTCAAATTCGATGTAATTATCTAATGCTAATAAGCTAATTGAGCACCTGAGCATAAATAGTACCACTGTGTCGTGCGTAAAAATGGTCTCTGCAGTGTTTTTTAACCATCTTCAATCGAATTTCTTTCACCATCGATCACAACATACATATTCGCACCTAGTCCCTTCACTTTACCCACGTTAACCAATTTGATAGAGGTTTAGCACCTCTATACTTTAACAAGTTTTGATATATTTGATTCTAAGTCAATTTGGATAAAAGAAAATGTTGAGTACGTTTATATTACTCTAACAGTATGAACAACGAACAATCAACGGCGCAATAAACAAAGGCACACCGGTGCTCTCTATAGCCACTTTTATTTATCCGAGGGGTTTATTAAAAGGGCAAGGTGCTGAAGCTTTAAACTCGGGAGATTTTAATCAAAGTTCTGTTGAAAAGTGTTTTGGAAACTTTAATTGACTTCGCTTTTATTATAAACGGATTAAAACATAATGAAATGAATACGAGTTTAATCCTTTTTGGGATCGAATATTTAGAGCGATTTGCGCAACGATGCCTAAACCTGTTTAGAGGCTAAATATGATTTAAGAGAGTTGGCAAATCATAAAAATATGTCAAATTTAAACATGTTTAGTCGCTTATTACACTTAGGGATCGTTGTGCAAGTCCGGTTAAGTTTTGCCCCATTTTTGCATTTACGTGACAGGTTTGCCTATAGATGTAAAAACCAACGGGAAGTAGCCTATAGGTTTTTATTTGCTTGAGAAAAAAATATGCGGCTTATTTGGCCGTATTTTTTGATAACTTGTACTTAGAAGTATGATTTTTTTACAACTCCAGAGGATCGTAGACTTCAGTATTTTATTTCAACTTAATACCTCCGTGCGTTCCTGAGAAATAGGGTCTTGATAGTCGGACAACGAAGTGATTGTATACATAAGAGTTCCTTTTCTTCCTTTTGAGTTACGGGACCCTAAAAATTGGTCACATCTGGTTTACGCGAATCTGGAATGTTCGCACGGGATTCGCGAGCCGGGGTGGCGTCTATTCGGTGGGCCGAATTGGCGGAGACAGGCCGTGACCGGATAGACATGTTATATCAGAGTTAGTAATGTTTAATTGGGTAATGTCATAACCTGCCCCATATATTATATATGTCCGTACCCTATTACAGACATTATATACAAGTTAGACATCACCACTCGATGTGAGCGACACCGCGAGTGCTCTGACAAATTGAATTCCTTTCTTTTTTCTCTCGTAGCTTGTTCAATAAATTGCATCGTCGATTGGCGAGTGGTACGGGGGTTAATTAGTTTTCAGAGCGTGTGGATTAATTCAATTTTGAACTTAATTTATTGAACATTTCAATGATTGGACAGGTTGTTTTATAATTAATCAGGTTTGTGCAGACCGCGCAAAAGACAGCTAGAATTTATATGAATATTTTTAGACTCTCAAATATAAGTTATTAGGTAAATTTTTAAAATATCATTACCTACATAACATTTTCCACCACGAGATCTATGACAATATGTAGGTACGTCAGGACTGAGGAGCTACCTTTGAACTTATGGTACTCGTTGTTTAAATTGATACAAATTCCAGAGTCGGGCTTACAAAATTATTTCAGATTTTCTAGGCAAATTAGAATGCGCCTCTTTGAGCCTCACATATCATGTAGGTAAATTAACATTTCTTTGTTGATTCATTCCAAATTCCTCCAACGAGCCGTCATTATAAATATTGCTGGACATTTCAGACAGCACTATCTAGCCCCAAACTAAACAGAGCTTGTACTATGTGAACCAGATAACTGATAGTATACTTATATACATGTTTTTTGTAAATACATACTTATAATATATAGAAAAACACCCAGACACGGAACAAATATCTGTAGATCAAGCAAACATTTGTTCCGCGGCGGGAATCGAACCCGCTACTACGCTTCTGCGTCTCAGTCGGCTATACGCCCACTGCGCCACGGAGGCAGTCAAGGCAAGTCAATTATGTCATACATAACTATATTTTTAAGTTGGTTAAAATAAATAAATGAAATTATTTAATTTAATACTTTGCGGTGCCGTGATTCTGAGCAAAAGTATAAAAACAAAAAATGGCGAACGTCATTGTAGCAGGTGGATTAATAATATAAACAATAATATGATTTGCCAAAACGTATTAAATTGTGATACATAGAATCTAATGACATCATACTTTTGGCATAGTCTCAACTCATGTTTAATTTACGTTAATTTTCTTGCACAAATGGCGAGTAGACTTGTTTTGATTAGATACATCAACAATAATGATTTAGGTATACTAATTTGCGTGTGTAAGTATGAATATCTCGTAGGTTCCAGCGCATTAATTATATCTGAAATTGCTCGCATACCGGATATGGAATTCACTTTACCTATAATCTACAGGACGGTGGGCTGCACAAGATTGGTCTAGATATATGTGGGGCCTACCATCAGCACTTGTCATCATACGGTTAAAATGATAAGGTGTGGACATTTAGTAAATTTATCGTCATCATCATCGTAATTGTTTTGTTAACCTCTGTTATCCCTCTGCTGGGTCTCCTTTTCCTCTCTCCATCTTTCGCGGTCCAAAGCAAGCTCCAGCCTAGTTTGAATGCATCCAGTTCGACTTTTCATCTTTGTGGGCCCATCATGTGAAAGAAATAGTGTTTTGTTCATAGCGTGTATTTTGGATTTTCAAAGGTCAGAGTTTATTTTTAAAAATTATGTACTGCTTTTCTAAATCCCATCAGAAATAACCAAAAATCTGATTAAAATTTAATAGCAACCAAAATTACAAAAATGCTAAGAATAATGAATTCTTGCACGACGATAATCAATTTTATAATAGGTAAATTGTAACGGACGATCAAAGACGGGGAAGGATCGAATCTAGATTTGAAATGTATTAGGTAGTTATAAGATCGAATCAGATTCAAATGTTAACAGGTAGCTAAGATTGTAACAGTTTAAACTTGTAAAGGTCAAAAGAGTGAGATAGCTACATGTAAGTCCCCGTCTAACTTTGCTGGAAACTTCGATGTATTAAGAATTGTATAACATGATTTGTGAAAGCGTGAATTACGATCCCCGCACCATGGCTAGGGCGAGGAGTAGTTTTGTATAAAGATAGACCGTAACAAGCAGAAATTTGTCTCAATCACGCCGCCACCAAAATGCAAAGGATCCTAGCAGAGCTCCCCGCCTGGCTGACAAAATGGAGACTGAGTGTCAACGTGGGTAAAACACAGGCGGTGGCATTCTCGAAGAGGCTCACACTACCGCCAAAACTCACCCTGGAGGAACAACCGGTGGCCTGGTCACACACGGCTAAGTACCTGGGGGTTACTTTAGACCGGAACCTCACGATGAGTAAACACGCCAGGAACGTCCGTGGCCTAGCGAGTACTACTAGAGCGCTACTGAAGCCCGTCCTCCGGTCCAACATTCCACTCAGAATGAAGGTTGGACTGTACAAGACTTACGTCCGCCCGCGTCTCACATACGCGGCCCCCGCGTGGTATGCTTTGTTAGCCGAAGGCCACAGTAAGACACTGCGAAGTCAGCAAAGCCAATGCCTCCGGACGATCGTAGACGCACCACGGTACGTACGGAATGCCACCATTCAGCGAGACCTAGAAATTGAGAGCATAGACCAATTTATAGGCCGCCTTGCAACCAGGATGTTTGCGCGCCTCGACACCTCTTACAAACATCTAAGAGAACTAGCTCCTTTCACAGAAAGGCCCCCTAAGAGTAAGCCGTATCCGCGGGAGCTGATCACAGAAACTGACGATGAGGACCAGGCATCGTCAGACGGGGACATCCCTCCCTCATCCCTTCCCCCTACCTTCCTCCCAACAAAGGTACCTGCGCGGCGACCGTCCGACGATCCTCCCTGCGGAGTGAGCATCGGGCGGCCAGTAACGCGTGAGTAACAAACCTGAGGCTCCGCGAGCCGACCCGATGACCCCCCCGTTGAAACGGGGGGCGGAAAGAACTCTGCAGGAAAGGGCCAAAAAGCCCGGCACTGCATCCCCCACACCGGCTTCGCCGGTGTGTGTGAGAAGAAGACACGTAGAAATTTGTCTCCACAAGCTCTGTCGACAGTTGAGGAACACCCCAACTCCTATTCGACCTCTCAAGCACCAAGATGGTAACCCAAGATACCGAGCTGAAGACAGAGCGGAGATCTTCGCAGACAGCCTTGAGGCTCAGTTCAAGAACAACCCAGACAAAGATCCGGTACACACAACAGAAGTGGAAACCTTTGTCAAAAACTACCTCAAGGCCGATACCCAGGAGGCAG
This sequence comes from Philereme transversata, assembly GCA_963924445.1. Classification (NCBI taxonomy): domain Eukaryota; kingdom Metazoa; phylum Arthropoda; class Insecta; order Lepidoptera; family Geometridae; genus Philereme; species Philereme transversata. Next base: position 24,166,549 of record OZ004337.1, on the reverse strand, counting down.
ACACCGCAGAAGGTATATTCTTCTCTCCCGGGCAAGTCCAACGGGCCATACGCCGGACAAAGCCAAGGAAGGCACCCGGCGAAGATAATATAACGAACGCTGCCATCCGCCACTTCCCCTACAAAATGATCGCCTCCGTGACCCGACTCTTCAACGGGATCATGAGAAGCGGTCACTTCCCCTCTCCCTGGAAATCCGGCCGGGTTATCATGATACCGAAACCCGGCAAAAACATCCTGCTCCCAGAGAGCTACCGTCCAATTACCCTTCTTCCTAGCCTATCAAAATTGTTTGAAAAGCTTCTCCTCACCCACATTAATCCCCACATCCCCCCGCGTCCAGAACAGTACGGATTCAGGTCGGAACACAGCACAACGCTACAACTGTGCATCACCTCACTACCGCCCATAACAGGCGAGAACACTCAGTCGCAGTATTCCTGGACATGGAAAAAGCGTTCGACCGAGTCTGGCACGCGGGACTCCTCTATAAGATGGCTACCTCACCAATACCGCAGAAGGTGGTGAAGGTAATAGCGTCGTTTCTTCAAGGCCGCAGCTTCTCAGTGCGTGTGGAGCAAGCGCTCTCCTCCAGACGACCCATAGAGGCGGGAGTACCACAAGGCAGCTGCCAATCCCCTGTGTGTTACTCACGATACACCGATGACATACCCAACTCAGAAGATGCTCTGTTAGCCCTTTACGCGGACGACGCAGCATATATCACAAAATCCATGAACCTCAATCACGCCGCCACCAAAATGCAAAGGGTCCTAGCAGAGCTCCCCGCCTGGCTGACAAAATGGAGACTGAATGTCAACGTGGGTAAAACACAGGCGGTGGCATTCTCGAAGAGGCTCACACTACCGCCAAAACTCACCCTGGAGGAACAACCGGTGGCCTGGTCGCACACGGCTAAGTACCTGGGGGTTACATTAGACCGGAACCTCACGATGAGTAAACACGCTAGGAACGTCCGTGGCCTAGCGAGTACTACTAGAGCGCTGCTGAAGCCCGTCCTCCGGTCCAACATTCCACTCAGAATGAAGGTTGGACTGTACAAGACTTACGTCCGCCCGCGTCTCACATACGCGGCCCCCGCGTGGTATGCTTTGTTAGCCGAAGGCCACAGAAAGACACTGCGAAGTCAGCAAAGCCAATGCCTCCGGACGATCGTAGACGCACCACGGTACGTACGGAATGCCACCATTCAGCGAGACCTAGAAATTGAGAGCTTAGACCAATTTATAGGCCGCCTAGCAACCAGGATGTTTGCGCGCCTCGACACCTCTTACAAACATCTAAGAGAACTAGCTCCTCTCACAGAAAGGCCCCCTAAGAGTAAGCCGTATCCGCGGGAGCTGGTCACAGAAACTGACGATGAGGATCAGGCATCGCCAGACGGGGACATCCCTCCCTCATCCCTTCCCCCTACCTTCCTCCCAACAAAGGTACCTGCGCGGCGACCGTCCGACGATCCTCCCTGCGGAGTGAGCATCGGGCGGCCAGTAACGCGTGAGTAGCAAACCTGAGGCTCCGCGAGCCGACCCGATGACCCCCCCGTTGAAACGGGGGGCGGAAAGAACTCTGCAGGAAAGGGCCAAAAAGCCCGGCACTGCATCCCCCACACCGGCTTCGCCGGTGTGTGTGAGAAGAAGACACGTCAGAAATTTGTGATCATTCAAGAACGCGATTTATACCTTGTAAACTAGCAACTAAGAAGAAAAATAAATACAGTCCACTTTTGCACAGTACCGAGTCTATCAATGAAGCCTGGGTAGGACCTCTACATAAATCGTGTTTTAACATAGCAGCTAAAATATCCCTGAAGCATTTTGCAACCATTTGGTTTTGTTTTTACGAAAACCACTCTTTATGCATCGAACTAAGCCTTCATATAATCTGACCTACCCTAACTCACCTCATAATATTTTGTGTTGTCCCCAGATGGTGCATACAATGATGCCTATAGCCCGGCCCATAGCGTTAGTTATGTCGGCTGTGTTGACCCTGGCGTACATGGGACTAGCGGTGGGCTTGAGACCGGAGGGGCCTGAGACGCAGTTTTATCAGCAGGTGAGGTTATAACTGATGGTGTACAATAATGCCTATAGCCCGGCCGATAGCGTTTCAATGTCGGCTGTGCTGGCTTTAACATACAGCTAACGGACCCACCGTTAACCGATAAGGCCTCAAGGGAGTGCGACTCAGTTTTATATTACCTAGAATTCAGTATATAGTTGTAATAATATATGTTGAGATTAGATTGAAATTTACATTTTATTATGGGATTTACCATTCTGCCTTCTTATGATGTATCTTTAAAATCACCTGTTTAAAATAAATACCGTTTTAATACCGCTCAAATGTGACAAAGAATGATCAAATGCTGCGTGACTTAAGAAGCACAGTAAAACGTTGAAGCCATTTTGCTTGCAGTATTTAGTATGATGATTATTTTGTAGTAGTTACATAGGCACATGTGGCATGTTATCAAAACAAACAGAACAAAGTTATGTTCTTCGGAACATTCTTGTTAGTTTCAACTAAATCCTTGGTCGGAAGTTTCTCGAATAAGTAAACATTCTGTAGTAAACATTCTCTTAAACTAGCTTTGAACGTCATGGTACTCACAGTTTTGCTTCCACGTTTATAGTGCGTACCTGCAACAAAGGTATGAAATACCTACTCTATCACAAGACTGAATGAATGATCATCATCATCATTTTTGATGATGTCTTATTGTTAAAGAGTGTGATCTCTTCTAGATAACCTTTGAATGGAGAGGAGTAAATGTATTGGCCGAAGTGGATGAGAGTGGCCTATCTAGCCACAACTACCTAAGCCGGGTTTTTTCAAACCAAAGGGAATATTTAATAAGAAATGAAGCATTATTGAAACACTAGCTAACGAACTATAGACAAACAAAGTAAACGTATCTAAGCATCCAGAGTTTTTACCAAAGCCCTGATTCATGAGTCATTGTTCTGAATGCAACCTTTTTGTAACTGAGCGCCTGACAGCTAGCGATAAGCAATTCTAATTGTAAAGTGAAACTTTGCAGGCGTTTCAATGGGCTTGAAGTTTCATTGTTTTACAAGAATTTTGTTATTGGGAAGTTAGGTTGTTTTAAAGGGTTTGTTTTGTATGCCTATGTAGAACTTTGGTTTTTCTACTAGACAATCGAATTAACTTACTGAGTAGACCAAAAGTTTTGTCCATTGAAGTAACAAATTCATATCTGTAAGAGCAAAAGTGCCGCGGTATTTGCTTTCCATATTTTTCTGCATATACTTGTCAAAGATATAAAAAAATAGTATAGCTTTGTAGTGTGAGCTAAAGCAAAGAATACCAGCTAGATCAAGCCCAATTGTTGTAATGTGTTTTATGCAAGTTTCAGACGCATTATTATCTATAGATAGAGCACCTTCCAGTTGGGCAATGCCTGTAAGGGAACGTACCCATACTACGTGATCCGTTCAGGGAGGGGAGGGGGGTCTTCAAAATACCACGCTTGGTCACAGGGGCGGGGGAGGACGCTTAGGTTTTCGTCACGAAGTCAATATCCTCTAGGGAAATATCACGCTTTTTCGAGCTACAATTCCATTTTTATTAGAAGGTCAGTCAAATCAGCTTGTAAACAGGTAAACGTCCTCGAATTTGTAAAACTCCTCATTTAAAAAATAGGGTAACACTCCCCGATATTCTCGAGGCGTGCATTTAGTTAGGCTGTTGTGTGCTTCTTTGAAACTGTCCCAATAATCTTCCACGGTCTTTAATCTAGCCTTCAAATAGCCTTCCGTCAGCCTCTGTTTAGGAAATTTTTTTATAGTGCTTTGCGCTTTTTGTGTTTACTACTTTGATATTTTTGAATTGTTTTGCTCTGTGGGAAGGTTTTTTGAAACGAACGAGTGTTCTGTACAATGTTTTATTTGCGACTGTTCCAAAGAAGCATGTATATTCAAGTATGGCGCGCAGTGTTTAGAGCTTTTTAAACTTGTAATTATAGGTGTGCACGCACTCTTGGCGTCACGCGGCAAGCGCCGCATTAATAAAGACAAAATTATGAGCCAAATTATTATATTTTTAACTTTCTGTGAATAATTACGGGGGGGGGGGGGGGGTTGTAGGCCTAGCACAGTAACTGTAGAGAAGGATTTAGTCATGAGTCATTTATCGGAACATAGAAGACACTTGTCGACCGTCTCGAGCACGGCGATTGCGAGAGTGAACGGGAAGAAAAGTTGTCGACACTTCCTCGACAGTAGGTAGTCTACAACGCCGAGCACGATAACCATCACTTTCTCTATCTTTGACATTTAAGGATAGACAACTTTGTTCTGAAATTGTCTAGGTCTTACGATGCCTGGACAACACTGTCTTCTCAAGTTGTCTCTTTCGCACTCTTCTCAATCACGCGCTTACCAACAATTTTTGGTTAGATATTTTATTAATTATATATACAACGTTCGTTGCTTTAGACAGATAATCTTTCTCTTGTCTAGGAATAAAACTTACTGTGCCTGCTCGTGGCAAAGACAATTTCGGAAGAATCGACAAAGAATGGAATAGAATAACGCTTTATTGTACATCACACTCACATTTAAAAACAATATAAAAAACAAAGAACAATACACGCAGAAATACAAGTTGTGGTCGGAGCCTTGTCGTCTCTTCGAAGAGTAGACAAGGATATCGCTGTGCTAGCCCTGCAGGTGGTCACCAAGGGTTGGAGGGCGGTAACTTTTTTTAAAAACGGTTCACGTAGTGTAGGTACGTTCCGAGTCATGTTTTTAAAATTGATTTTAAGAATATTACCTAAACTTTTTTCACCTGGACAATCCTTGTATAAAGCTTATATCTCTATAAACATACAAAATAAACAGTTTAATCATCTAGAGAGCGTTGGAAACGATTTGTGGATAGTTCCACTACTCCAGAACAGACGTGTACCACACTGGTTGCATTACCCCGCTTCGACTGCCCTGAAATAATTTCGAAAACGTAACCTCTGTCGAGACATCTATATTTGCGATGCTTTACAATTATAAAAATAAAATACATACAATTGTTTTGAACTGCTCACCCAAGTGGATATATAAAGCACCAGAAACTTTGTAGAGCAATGATCTACCCAAAAGCGATTGAAAAGTTGTTCAACCCTCCTTAAACCCGATCATGCAAGAGGTTATCACTTTTCATCTTTATATCGAAAGTTTCGCCTTTATCTGTGCTATGTGAGATACTATAATGTTTGAAGTTCAATGAGCCGTTGCACCTTATGTCTATACTTTACGATCTGAAGTTCAATGATATAAAAATCCTTGCTGTTGCAGTAAGACATACACATGTTGAAGTTGAAGAAGTAACCCTTTTTATTGGTCACTATCCACCCAATAAAAAGTATATATACATTACATCTTTACTAATATTATAAAGAGGACCGATTTATATGTTTGTAAGAAATAAACTCAAGAACCGATTTCCAAAATTCTTTCACTATTAGAATGCTTCATTATCCCCGAGTAACATAGGTTACTTTTTACCCGACTGCGCGTAGGAAGGGTAATATTTTTATTGACAAACCATACGTGCGAAGCCGCTGGCAGGTCAGTTAGTATGTGATGCTTAAGCCGGGAAAAAACAGTGTTGAAAAGCGATACCCACAAAATAAATTGTCAAAACTATAAATAATTGATTGACCCGACAAGGATCACAACAATACCTTTTTATATGGTATTTTGTACCTGACCGATTAAAATACACGTTTTTGAAAAGAACCAAGTACAGCCTTCGAATTGGTTGATGTCTAGCATTAGTGTTTTGTCGTTTCCGAGAACGGATACTAAACACCGACAACTCAAGTCTAAAAGTGCAGTAAATAGTAAAATCTAAAAATAGTAAAAAAAAATCTATTTTACTATAATACTAGGCATTTACCCTACTCGTGTTTTCATTTAATGTCGTATATAACAAAACAGGGTGTATAAAAAAAGTACCTAAAATAGTTTTTTAGTAAAATATTGTTAATTTTATTCAATTTTAGATTAGTTGCTTTTAAATGTTTGCGTAATATAGCATCCTGTAGTAAATAAAAAGAAGTAGAAGTTTGTAATAATATGTCGCCGCGGGGTGGCAGCGATACTCGGTGGGCCGGTATTCTCGTCGGAATCAGACATTATGGGTAGCCTCAAGCAACCACAATCAACAAATTAGAATGTTTATATATTCACAAGGTAATCGAATCGAACACTACGAACAGACACGTCCGCTCGGCGCGAGCTTCGGTTGTAGCCTCCCGTCCGCTTCAACGGCCGCATCCAAGCTAGGCATAGACATCAAATCAAAAATCAAATCAAATCATTTATTCCATCACGATTTACAGAGCTGACAATGCTGTTTATGTTACAGTGCTAGTTCACAAATTTGGTTGATTATAAACATTGCTTACCGAGAGCCTCAAGCTAATTTAAAACATGGTTGCTACTTTTAAATAATTTTCATATGATCATATATTTTTTTATCACTGCTATTTCATATGTGAATATTCACGGGCAACGAAAACGTCCGATGAATTCCAAAAAAATGCAAACGACTGTGATTTGTACCAGACCCGAATGACTGCGACTGATATACGATGAAAACCGAAAGTGATATCATTTTAATGATTTTTAGCAGATTATGAGAAGGAAAATAGCACGTGTGACATACGATTTTTAATTTAATATGATTTTTCACATGCTTCTAGTGGAACGTTCCATTCCTAATCCAAGCACGAGTCGCAGTGACGTCACGCTTGCGTTCGGTGGTCGGGTTCGATTCTCCGACAAATATATGAATTTTAGGCTAAGTTCCTTATTATTATGGGCCCTAAAATAAATTATTTACCAACCTGTAACTATTTTATTGTTGCCTGAATTATATAAATTACTTACATTATTAATAATTGATCAAGCGAAGCGAGATCTTCAAATCAACTTGGGCAAATCGGCATTGTATGTATGTATGTATGTTTGTTTGTCCGAGGATAACTTTCGAAACGTTTATCCGATCATCTTGAAATTTGGTATATAAGTAGATAATAATGTAACAATTTCGGTGGGACTAAATGAGTTCAAAAGGTTGGGGGTTGTTGAGATATATTGGGGTTCAAAGGGGTAAAAAAAAATGAAAATGAGACTTTTAAGTCAAGTGGGACGTCAAATGAAAGGTCTTATTACATTTCGACTCTGTTTTTATTTTTAGTAAAGTCCTTGTTGTTTTTGAGTTATTAGCCATAGTAAAGACTAAACTTTGACGAAATTCACAGGGTACACCAGTGAACCCCCAGTGCTGTAATTTGGTATGCGTGTAGCTTATGTATCACAAATATAGGCAAAAGTCTGAAATTTAGAATAACTGCAATTTGTACCCCAAAAAAGAGTAACCAATTAACATGAACTCCCGTTACCTGTAATTTGAATGAAACTCTAGGTCAAGTTATTTGGTTTTTATATCGTGGCATTATTTTGATAGTCAAAGATTACAAATAATATTTTTTGTTTTTATGGTAGTCTCGCGAGATCTCAGTTCGGGGCGAACCACTAGTATCTACATACGTAGATCCGTGAGGATATATGAGTACCTACCACTGCTCGATAATGGCCAGTACTATACGTTTACATGCCTACTTTTTGCCTCATAATTATTATTCCAAATTTGTCAGCTATCAAGTCCATCGCCAGAATACTGACGGATCCTCCGTGGTTTTAGGATATGCCGGCTTCCTCACAACGACTTCTTTCACCGCGATCATGAGTAAATGCGCTCATTATTTTTTTAAGGAATAAAAACCATTCTTGCACAGCCGGGATTCGAATCCTCAACGTCCGAATCGGAAGTCCCAGTACATCAAACTAGGCCAACACACCGAAGTAAATTCAAAACATGTATGGCATGTCATTACAAAATAATTCTGAACCTGACGAGCATAACCTACGGTAAAGTTCACCATTCCACGGCAGCCATGTAAATAACTGAAATAGAACCATTAAAAAGATAGAAAGATAAGTGTGAGTAGGAATAGCACTTTGAGGGTTCAGTAGGTACCTTTATTTCAAGAATATTTTTACTAATCACGGGATATTTACCATGAATTATCCGTGATCATGGTGCATGCAACTGTGCCGAAATATCGGGACACTCAAAAATGTTAAAATCATAGTAAATATGCCGATAAAGCAAGTAAGAATTTATAGCTTCAGAGATATCTCACGAGGGAAAATAATTATGTCGATTTGACAAACGCGCGTATACATTTTGGCTGCAAACTATGACTCTGTTCTTATAAATCCACTAGTCCTACTGTTTAGAATTTGGTAGACTTTAAAAAAAAATCTTCTCTTCCATTAGGTGAGAAATAGTAAAGTAGAAAGATAGATAATACTTTATTGCACACCATAAACAACAAAACAATCTCAAAAATTTTCAAGCATAGACGGGGCTTGAACCCGTAACCTCCCTCTTCTTCATACGAGTTCAAACCCCGTCTAGGCTTGAAAATATTTGAAATGTTTTTAAAAATCTTGGATTTTTCTGTAAGTGGTCGGTTGTCACTATAAAAATATATTTAAAAACAATTAAAATTAATTTTATTCAAAGGAATGTATACAATTGGCGGTCTTATCGCTGAGTAGCGATCTCTACCAGACAACATTTGGGCGTAGCTTTGACTTTTTATTCTACTCATATATACGTTGAGAATGCCTTAAAAACCTACGTTTTCCCTTGATATGTACAGAATCCTAAAAATACAGCCCTTTCGTGACAAAACGCAGTGAAAGTTAATTTATTTGCTTTTTTAATGATTCGGTGAAATGGCCTTGAAAACTTTGAAAGCTGAGTAACCAAGCGTACCACGCTTTAAGCTTGATATTCTTTAAAAAAAAAACCTTGTTATATTCTGGTCCTGAATTTTTTTAACATTTTCACTTCACTGAATTTTGCCTAGCTTTGTGAAAACTTGAACCTATATGGAGAAGAATGATATATATTTTTTATATCTAAGCAAACTTTTTAGTCCATTATTTATTTTCACTTATTGAGAATTTTAAGTAGCACAAAACTTAGCAAGTTTTACCACAGTTTTTTTATTGAGGATTTTTTACGTTTGCTTACTAGCATAGAATAGAATTGAATAGAATAAAATATTTTACTTATTATAAAGCGGATCGCACTCACCCTGATGAAGGTACACGAATCAAACCGAAACATTGTCGGTCGAAACACCGATAAAACGGTACGTGATAAATCCCGTATTTATTATAATTTTAGAATAAAATAGTTTTATAATAGTCACTACTCATTCAAGTACTACATAGTACTACCTACTCAACCAGTTTGTAGGTACTAACCAGTCCTTCCGTGCCACGCGTGTCCAAACAGGTCTTGTCTCAGCTATGAGCATCTGATGGTAAGTGATGGTGTGGTCGAAGATGGAGCACGCTTGCCTAGAAAAAACCTGGTCACTTTAGATTTGAAGACTCCGAGATTATCCATAAAAACAGACGCTCGAAGTGAATTCCGTTCTTTTTAAGAAGTTACGCTGTATTGCAGATTCAAGGCTAGTTATGCAAGTATACCTTCCTTTATGTCAGTCAATCATAACCTACTGTATAACATCCTGGGGAGGAGCGTGTAAAACCTTTTTACTAGCCGCAGAAAGGGCACAAAGAGCAATCCTTAAGGTATCCACTTTTCGTCCCTTTCTCTATCCAACCAACTTATTATATAAGTCATGTAAAGTTCTAACAGTTAGGCAGCTATTTATACTAAACATAGTTTTAAGGCAGCACAGAGCACTTCCCTATAGCACTAAAAGCACTAACAATAGACGAAAAGATATCGTCCGCAGTAACAAAACCCCAGTAAAACATGCTTTTGCATCCAGATTTTTAATGTTCCTAGGACCATACCTGTACAACAGAATAAATCGTAAATTAAGCATCCACTCAATGAATTTCTCAAACTGTAAAAGAGCCTTACAGTCTGCTCTATCCAATCTATCATACGAGGAAACTGAGGAGTTACTAGCCGTAATAAAGTAAGATTTTAAATATTGTATAGCACGTTTGCACTTAGTTTTTAGTTATCTTTTTCATTATGTAAATAGATTATAAGTTTTATTAATTTGAGTATTCATTAGTTACACCAGTCCAGCTTTTTTTTGCCTGAGATAGAGGTTCTCCTAGTTCAGGCAATGTATAAAGTGTTACCTATAAGTAGATATTAATCCGTAATGTTAATCTCAGCAATATGAAAAATGAATAAAGATTTATTTATTTATTCCATCTCGTACTAACAATGAAAGTTGAAGCAAATCGTTTGGTACAGCAAGGTGGTATGCCGACCAGTATTCTTGATACTTTTCAGGATGTCTGGTAACATTATTTTCTCAAACTGAGTAATAATATAGTATGTACAACTATTTTAGGGGAGAATCCTAAAACAGCGATCAACCTCGATCTATGACCACGATGAAAATAACCCTAGGTGGGGACTACATTTAAGAGTGTAGCTACGACACATATAAGGCACGTGTCATGATGGATTGTCCTCACTTAACTCGGTGCAATGAAGTGAACTCACCTGGTAAACAGTTTACCTTCACACATAGGTACTTATTAGGACAGATGGGTACCTACCTACAGTTCAGAACATAATCATACGTTATTTTCGAATTTACTAATATTAGGCGGGTATTTATCGCTACAAATAAGAATGTTATTTTTTCTCGCTTAAGGTAGCAAACCAGGTACTTAATCTTAAAGTTGTGTAGGTATACTATTATTCTTATAAGTAAATCATGCGTTTAAGCAGAATAGATGAGAGCAAAGGACAGTTTATCTCCAATAGTGGGTAAAGCCAGGCCAAAATGACGATGATCACCAATTTTGCAACTTCTTTATTCTGATCATAAATGAAAAATGTTCATACGCGATAAATACCGGTATCATCACAATATCAGCCACTGGGCGTCCACTGCTGGACATAAGCCTCCCCCATAGATTTCCAGAGCGACCGAACTTGTGCGGCCTGCAGTCAACGGCTCCTAGCAACCTTTAACTGGTCGTCTTTCCATCTAGTAGAGGACCGTCCTACGCTGTGCTTTCCAGTGCTAGGTCTCCACTTGATAACCTTTCTGCTCCAACGGCCGTCAGTTCTTCTAGCTATGAGTTCCGTCCACTGCCATTTCCACTTGCTAATCCTCTGGGGTATGCCAGTGTCCTTAAAACCAATACAACAAAAAAAACTTTGTTTTTTCCCTAGCTGATCTGTGAGCTGACTCTTCTGCTATCAGCGAGTGGGATCGGCGTCTACTACCGAGCGCTCACGGAGCGAGCACATCGGAACACCTTCGCCGGCACCAGGACCTGCCTGGAACAGCGAGTAAAACTGGAGTGTGAGAGGGAACAGCAGGAGCGACTTCTACTCTCGGTGATACCAGCTTATATAGCTGCAGAGGTAAGTCCTATTGCAGGTCTTTTCATTAACTGATGCAGCAATTCAACATCTAAGGCTGGTCTGTTCTCACTTGTTCATGACAATTGACTTCAAACGTAAGAAAAAAGAATGATCGAGCCCTGATGTTGCCTTCCGTCTTCAGTCTTCCATGCCATAATTATAAAGCCGAAAAACCCTAACAGTTTCAGTTGGGAACAATATAAGTAAAGTTTTATATAAACCCAATGTTAAAGGCATTTATTCAGACAAATATTTAGAAATTTTCAGCAAAACATTCTTCCAAGTAAAATGTAGAGATACCTTCTCACAAAGTTTTACTTTATCCTCGTTTTCTGAATTCCATGGTTGATGGGAGCTTAAAAAGAACGATAATGTGTTCGTACTAAAACTCTATGGGAGAGCACAGAAACTGTACAGCTTTTATAAACAGTAAAACAACTATTTTTAACTCTCTGTTCACTTCCTGTCATCTCTCTGTGAAGGCCACCACAGTTTACTGAAACCATTACATATATCAGCTGATTTATTCAGTGCCTTGCGGCATCCATCCATTTGATCCATTGGTGCACCATTGGGACTGGGGGTGCAAACCCACAACTTCCGGATTGAAAGTTAGGGTAAGTATCTTTCACTAGACCAACATAACTAGTTACCTAATGCAAGGCAACCAAGAAAAAACCGCGATACGACGAGCGAACTACAGTTATTCTGTGGTGGAATAAATTCCATTCGTGTTCAGCCATTTGGAAATGCAAGTCTATCGACCGTCGATAACTTTCGTTATAGGCCACGTGTGGTTTTTTAGGGTTTCGTACCTCAATAAGGAACCCTAATAGGATCACTTCATTGTCTGCCTGTCTGTCAGTCGTCTGTCACTTTGTCACTCTTTTTCACCGGAACGCGAAATATCACCTTAAAATTAAGACAATATGTAAAAAAATTTGAGCTGCTAAGTAACTGTCGTATTCAATAACGAAAAATGGTACTGATTTCATATATAAGCAATATTTACTTGAGGATTTAAACTACATAAATGAAAATCAGAAACGCAATTGGTGAAACTTTTCTCGATACAATTATTTGTCAAAATCGGCTCTTCTAAAACACTAATATCGTTCATTCTCCGACTCTAGAAATGATTTAAAGTATTTTTTTTACATAGTTATGTAGGTAATTATGGTACTTAACTTAATGGAAAAGCATTCTTTTTCATTTATGGTTCTCATGTAATTCAAGATTTAATCTTTTGTCGCTTATGTCATTTACTCCTGCGACAATGCGGCGCGACTTATAATATATGTTTGTCTCGTTATTCACCTAAGCAAGTAAATAGCACTGTCACTTTTTTACATTTCCGGATGCTCCGCCCAATCGTCACCGAAATTAAATTTGTACATCGTCTTAATATCAAATACGTAGATCAACGCAATCAAAATATACGCATATTTTGGTACCATTTTTGCCGCATATACCTATTAGTCGCAAATATTTCAAAACCTCCTGAATCATGAAATTTGGTAAGAAGCAATGTGTTTACAGGCAAAGGAAATTATCCGAAAATCGTTAATTTATAGTTAAGTCGTAAAAAATCCTTCCCTATAGGGATATTGTTTTACTCACGCATCCTATCTTGTAGGGTGATTATCGGATTGGTAAACCGTAGTCACCTGATGGATATGTCTTGCCTGTCACTAGGTCGAGATGCGATAGAAACTGGACTATTTATTATTATTGATAATTTATTTATTTCGGAACAAGTCCATAGGGTACATTAGATTAAAAAATATATTTTAAATTGTACTAAAATAAATTAACACACACAATTAAACTGAATGATGAATTAAACATGAATGCCTAATTAAACCTAATTGTACAATTATTTGGTAAGTTTTATTACTAACACACTTGTTCATGTCTGAATCAATAAAATAATGATTATAATTATCACAAGAAGAGTATATTATTTATGCTCAAATTTGTTTAAAACAATACTTTTATGAGGTTCTGGAAAAAACAGAATTTCTACCCCAAAAAGTTGTTGCTTGGGAATGTAATTATCCGACAAAGAAAACCGTACTTTTGTGAATGAATAATCTCGGTACGTTTCCATTAATGAATTTGATGCGATATTTACGAAATAAAAGGCAGAGAGGATAAGTTGTGTTGTTTTTATGGCAAATAGTCAAGCATTTGACTACTGTGGGCCTGGGTGGCCTGTAATGAACCCACTCTAAACATGATATTCTGGGATTTCCATTATTTTTAGTTAGGTCACTTCATTATTTTTTCATTTAAATAATATCTTTGAAATATTAAATAAATGTATTTAAGAACTTTCTTAATTCTAACGAAACTCGTGACAACACTCGCAATAATTATATCAGTGATACTCTTCTTTCCAAGTGTGCGTCCTGCGCATTAACGACCTCTGTGGCGCTGTCAGCGAATAGCCAGCTGCGACGCCGGAGGCTGAGAGTTAAATTCCCGCTGCGGAACAAATGTTTGCATGATCTACAGATATTTGTTCCGGGTTAGGGTTTGTATAAGACGTATATTGTATGTTATAAGTATGTATTTACAAAAAAAAGATATAAGTATTCTATAAGTTAACTGGTTCCCAAAGTACAAGCTTTGCTAGATAGTTATGCTATATAAGTAAGTATATATAATAGGTTTGCCCAAGGGCGATAGAGCGCGTCGCGGAAGAATGTTCTCTGTTCCCGTGTCCCCGGCATACAGCGAGCGGAGAAACGCCGTGGAGGTTTAGCCGGTAGGAGTCCGACATACCACTCCCTGGGTTCAGAGCGGTATCCATGAGGATTCCTCCACGTAAAAAAAAAAAAAAAAAGGGCGATAGAGCGCAGTGTTCTTGGAGTTAAACTAACCTGATCGTGTCCGTAACACCATACTGCGGTCCAAATCGCAAAATCACCAATATAGGGGAGAAGCCCGCCAGGCTGAAATGGGACTGGGCTGGTCACGTCTGTCACTTGCCTGACGAGCTGTGGCCCAACATTACCACGAAGTAGAGACCTGAGACAGCAAGGCAGACCACGCTGGCGGTGGCGGACGATCTGGATGCCTTTGAGAGGGACTGGCAAACGATGGCACTGGACCGTTGTGAATGGCAGAAATGGGGGGAGGCCTTTGCCTAATATGGACTTATAGTAATAGAAGTAATAGTAATAATAATGAAATGTCGTTTATGCAAAGCGTACCGTAGTCTGCAATGGAAACACACAAGTCTGCGTGCTGGGAATTCCAAGCATTTGACGGTTATTTTGTCCTAGTGTACCTACATATATACCATCTGCTTTCGTATATTAGACGCTAATTATTATTTCAGCTTATTTCCTTATGACTGTGAATATTAAGTACAAAATTATACCAAATTTGAGTAACCCTTCTCCTGTTAATAGTGCACATTGGGTTCAAGCACTGCTATCACACTAATATTATAATTGGCTGTTTTTTGTTTGTTACTCAATCACGTCGTAACGGCTGAACCGATTGCGATGAAATTTGGTATTAGAAAGATTCAAACATAGGCTCCTTTTTATTGAAAAGTCACGCGCGAGAAGCCGCGGATGCAAGCTAGTTTTGATTATAATTGCTTTTAATAATCATCGATACTATTATCTTAACGATTCAAGTCTTCTGTTGTACTCGATTTATAAGTTCATTGAACCTTGGTTTTTAAAATACTTCTTGAATAACAACAAAATTTTCGACATTCTTACTGAAAATATATTTCACTGATTTTAGCATACGATTGAGGCTAATGCGAAATAAATCTCGGAAATGGGCCTTCGGGCTTGCAAATATTCGAAAAGTAATCGAATAGTATTCGATCAATTCAAATATTCAAATATTATTCGAAACTTTTAAATGTCAATCAAGTTTTTACTATAGTTAGTCACCACAAAACCGTTTAGGAGTACTCCAAAAAGGCTTTATGGTGAACTCTTGCTATCAAAATCGTAAAAAAGGTTCCAGAGGAATTTCCTCCCGCGAACACTTCGCTTGTCGAATGGTCTCCCTGCCGAGGTTTTCCCTAGGGACTACAGTATGGGGTTCTTCAAAAAGGGCGTTTTGAAAATTTTAAAGGGTCGGCAACGCGCGAGTAGACCTTTGGTGTTACAAACGTCCATAGGCTACGGTAACCGCTTACCAAAAAAGTCGCTCTGGAAATCTATGGGGAAGGCCTATGTTCAGCAGTGGACGACCTATGGCTGACATGATAATGATGATAATAATAAAAATGTATCTTCTGAATTTCCAAAACTTCAGTAGAATAGTCTAATGACTAGTGATTCGCCCCGAACTAAGATCTCGCGAGGCTCGCATAAAAACAAAAAAAATAGTGTTAATAGTGCCACGAAATACATAAGCAAATAACTTCACCCACAGTTTCATTCAAATAATTATGAGAAGCATCGTCTATTTTCGGAAGAAACAGCACTAATTGCTTGAAAATTGATTTAATAAAATATTTTTGATCACTCATCTTTTGAAAGTTGGTATGCTCGATAACGGCTCCGTAAATGCGATTTATGGCCCTAGGGCCGTAAGTAAATCTAAAAACAGAATGAGGCTCATTGAATATTTATAAATGAAATATTAATTAATTAATTTTTTTGCATCAAAATACTTATTTAATTTACTCGCATTCGTGATGAAACGTATGTGTTATACTCGCGTGTAAGCGATCCCATTTACTACTCTCGATTACCATTTACTCGATTACCGTGCTCGCTCGCTTTCGTCCGCTCGTACGCCAAAATATCTAGGGTGTGCAATAGATCGCTTACATCCCTTGTGTGTTCTACGTTATGTTCTATTTAACTTCATTCAAGAATATTTCAAAAGCCAATTATAATAATCTTTCTACATGACTTAGCAATAAGATAATTCGTAGCGGCCCACTGCCCCTTGATATTAAAAGTTACCAAATGAAGGCCAAATCTCTCACATTGATGAGGTAATAACGATTTTCGATATCTCTTAATGGTTTATTAGCTACTTACCGGGATTTGGGAATTCTTTTTAGGTTAGCCATTTTAATTTCTTTGTGTCTTTAACTTAATTTTTTCTATGGTGGAGTCCATGTCTTGTGCCAGTGATAGAAAAGTTGAGTAATAATAGCTAACGTGGTATGGACCTGTAATGCGGAGGGAAAAAAATCATGTGCCAAAAAAAGTGTTAGATCTAAATGAAGATGATTATAGAAGCAGAAGAAGGCCGAAGAAGAGATGGATGGACTGTATGAAGAATGATATAGGTAGGAAAGAAGTGACAACGGAGATGACAGCTGGTAGAGAGGTATGGAAGAAAAATACATGTTGTGCCGACCCCACGTAATGTAGGAAAAGGTCAGGAAGAAGGTGGAGTCCATGTCTTTCCTGCGGGCTATGGCTGAATAAGCTGATTATGGCTGACTAAGCTGAGAGGAAGGCGTACAAGCATAAACCCCCTTATACCAGCTTATCATATACCAACAAAAACTTATCACAGGTCCTAAAGTGCCCTTCACTCAGCTGGTCTCCTCATACCGATGGACCAGTTTTAGTGTTTATATATTTAATCAAATCAAAATCAAATCAAAAATGTTTTATTTATTTTATACCCATTTTTACAATTCTGGTTGAAGCCCTGACTCCTGAACTAGCGGGAGCTATATGTCAGGAGTCAGTTTCTTCCCACGTTAAATGACAAAATAAAATACACAAATGGTACGTATTAGAAAAAGTAATTTGAAAATAGATGTACCCAATATTCCAAACCCCGTTATTCCAAAATGAAACTTTTTCATATTAGTAGATCTGCTGTCTTATGTAATAACTAACTGAACGCCCGTGACTTCGTCCGCGTGTCCACTTTCCAAACTGGTTGGTTTAAATTATACCAAGAAGTATCCTGCGTTCGTTCTGTTAATAATCTTTCCACTCTTGCATCAAACATTCTTGGTCACTTAACTCACGTAAAAGAAACATACGAATAGATTTCAAACACAACGCTTCATTATTATCTTGTCCATTGTAGAACTCAATTAAACCTATCGAAAAAACCGATAAAATATTCGAACTTTTTATCAACCGGCACACCACGACCCCCACTAAAACTGGCACCACTGGTGTTTAAAGAAGTAATTGTTTATTATAACCCAACCTCCCCCAGTAGTAATACCAGTAGTAATCTATAATAAAGGACAAAACAAAATCCAAAAGATTCCACTAAAACTGGCACCACTGGTGGTCGTTAAGACAAAATCATATTTTTAGTCCTATAGACTGGATTTGATACAAGATAAACAACTGAAAAAAGGTATACTGCACGTGTCCTATAAAAAAACCTAACGACTTAGTGCCATTCAGTGTGGTAGTGATGGGACGCCTACAGAAGTAATCACCAATTCGGCCTTCTAAGGGATGATTTAAAAAAAATTGCCCACGGATATGTTTTTCAATGTGTATTTTATCACCCCTTTTCACACTCTTATGGAACATAGGATTTGCATTAAAATCTATCAATTATGTTGTTTTTAGCACAATAAACTGTTCATCTATCTAAAAGAGTATTTATGCTATGTTTCAAATCAATAGATTTACGCAATAAGATTTTTATATATCTTTTCTATATTAACACCCCCCCCCTCCCCCCGCCCATAAAAGGGATGATTTTCGAAAAAATATATAAGTACCTCATGTCATTGTTTTAACATAGAACAGAATTTATACCCAGTTTCAAATCAGTTGGGTCACGCAATAAGATTTTTCTATATAATATTTAATACACCTGTTAAGCATTGTAAGGGATGATTTTAGAAAAACGTTTACCTCATCTTTCATTAATTATCGTAAAGAGTATTTATGCCAACAATAGGTTCACGCAGTAAGATTTTTCCATATAAACTTTACTACCCCTTCTCACTCTCTTATGGGATGCTTTTTAAAAAAATATTGTTTTTTATTTTAATTGTCACTCAGAAGAATACTTATGCCAAGTTTCAAATCAATAGCTGAACATAATAAGATTTTTTTCATATAATAATTAGCACCCTCGTTCAGCCTTGCAAGGGATGATTTTCGAAAAATATTCATGTATTATTATTTACTTTGAAAAGTATTTATGCCAAGTTTCAAGTCAATAGAATCACGCAGTAATATTTTTCAATATAAACTTTACCACCCCTTTCCACTCTCATAAAGGATGATTAAAAAATATTTATTTCCTGTATCATTATTTACTGTATGTATACTAAGTTTCAAGTGAATAGGTTAAGGCATTAAGATTTTTCATACACACTTTACTATCCCTTTTCGACCACTTAGGGGTTGATTTTTGGAAAATCCGTTCTTAGTGAGCGCCTACGTACTAAAACAAACATACATGCCAAATTTCAAACTCGTACTTTTTATAGTTTCGGAGATATCGTGATGAGTGAGTGTGTCAATGGACTTCTCTTTTATTTATTAGATAAATAAATCATAATAATTATTAAGATAAATAAAAATAAAAATTCAATATAAATTTCTAAATTTTATTTTTAATTATGTACTTATTCGTATATTTAATAATATTTCATACATCTTAATCTCTTCAATATATCTACATTTAAGACTACATCAGTCACAATTTGGCTACAACATTCGCCTGTACTATACAAACTATTTACATCTGTACCCTTCAACTCTTACATATAAATGCTGCTACTCGGAATGATACCTTACTACTATATTTACACAGTCCAAATCACAATTCACTGTAATCTTTTCTAGTCAGATCTGAATCTGACTTGCCAATGTTAACGTGGATGGTTATAGCCTCATCAGTGTCAGATTTCATGATGACGTCATTCCACTGTACCTCAGCCTTCTTGCCATAAGCTTCGTTCTCTATCAGGATAGCAGATTTGGTGCATAGTACTTTGCTTTGGAACTCTATGAGAGCGCAATAGTCGCTTTTCTTCGCTTCAGCTTTAGCATCACCGATGTATCCAAGTTTTCTCCTCATGACTTCTACTCTAACATGGTAGTTGTATATGCAGACTTTGATTATAAACGCACTTTTTTGATGGAGTAGTATAATCTTGTACTTCGTTCTACAGCAGGCTGTTTTCTTCAGTTTCGTTTGGAAATTTTCTATCAAGATTTTGATTTTTTGTGAGTATACTGCTATGATGTTGTGATTTGCTTGGAGGTGTGAGGAGAGCTCATCGAAAGGGATGGAGCAGCAGTTGGCTGTGATGGGGCAGGTCATAGTGTCGAACTTGCACTCTTCTTCGTGCTTCACTCTTGTTGATGCTGTGAGGAGATCTGTGCAGCCACGTCTGGAAAGAAGAGAAAAAAAATTAGTAAAATGTTGAACATCACAAAATAACAAACTAAGGTCTGAGATGATAGGCTGCTTAAAACAGCTATATAACGTTTGATGGCTAGTTAGCATATTGGCTGGGAAAAGCCGCAACGGTTCTAGCTCTTAGAATAGGACTTGTAAAAAATGTTGCTTGATAAGTAAAACCTGTGTCAATCAATACAAATGAGATATTGTAGAACCGTCAATGGGAGATAAATATAGCTAATTAAGTGCACACTTAAATAATTGAGTACTTTGTATAGCAATATTGTTTTTTCCTACCTCTATAAACT
Organism: Philereme transversata; assembly: GCA_963924445.1. NCBI lineage: Eukaryota > Metazoa > Arthropoda > Insecta > Lepidoptera > Geometridae > Philereme > Philereme transversata. Next base: position 24,146,400 of record OZ004337.1, on the reverse strand, counting down.
GCAATGATTGTAATTTAACACCATAAGTGATTTAATTTGCCCTTTAATGCAAAAATGTATTGAATTATTGCATATTCTTTTACGGAGTACGTCATAATATTCTTTGTAGTTTTTTATAACGCACAGTATGTGATAGTTTATAAATTGAGATTGTCTAACCCTAAACTATTTGTAACTAAGAACAAAGACGATCGCTTGATTTTAAGTTACAATGTAAATCTTTAAATACATTGTGTCAAAAACACAACATTTCTATTATTCTCTTGGCAACTTCAATTATTAAATCAGAAATGTTAATCAGCTTATGCCTATGCCTACAATAATATTTAACTGTTATAAATATTTTTAGGAATCTATCATAATTTTTATGGATTTCAACCAATTAAACGAATTAAACGAACATAGTCAAAGTCTTTTTCTTTTTCTTTCTTTTATACAAGTAGCATTTCGGAAGTGACCGTTAATTTTGCCAAAAACTGAATCATGTTGGTAAAAGTAGTACCTATGCCCATTTTGATTTTTAAGTTCATCATCATCATCAACCTATAACAGACCACTGCTGGACGTAGGTATCTCCCAGGGTGCGCCATGGAGCCCGATCCTCAGCTCTTCTCATCCAATCCTTGCCAGCCATTATACTTAGTTCTTTGCGTTAACTTTACATCGTAAAAAATAAAGTCGCTTCCGCTGTTTTCAGCAATAGATAAAATGATTCAAGAACAAATATGTACATACATAACTCTGTTTATTTTGTTAGTCTGTTTGTTACCTTTACACGACTAAACTGCTGAACGGATCGTAATGAAATTTTGCAAGGAGATAGATCCTGGGAAAGGACGTATACTACTTTTTAGCAAACTAACGAAATAAAAAACATTTTTTTCACAAATGCTTGATAAAATATAAGATTAGAGTCATAACCCCCGCCAATAATGAAAGCGTTATCCCTCACAACACCTTTCATTACACTCTAGTGTCTAATCTAAACATTCATGCGTGAAGATGTTTTACAGCCTCAAATTCCCAATCAAATTTGAACTTTATTGACAACTCTATAAAGTTTACAGTATCTGCTGTACAGTTTATTAAATTCATTGGCAACAAAATCACAGTCGATCAAACAGTCAGTACGCAATATGTTACCTAAAACATTTTACGTCTATTTTATGGCCCTTAAAAAGTTTAGCAGTTGGGTAATAGGTTTGTGCTATTTACTGTGCATTGTTTGATTTAAGAGTAAAATGTTTAGTGAGGACGTTTTATGAAGTGTCAAGGGACCTATTTTAACTTCACTGTACGATTCTCACTCTGCGCTAAAAAGAAACAACGTCCTTTATAAGTTTATGAAGAGGATGGAAAATTGTTTTATTGGAAACCGACTTAGACCTTGTTTATTAATAGGGGATGCTTGCTTATTTAGACCTAGCTTATTTCTTGCAGTGACTGAAACGAAGAATGGAATACGTTCATAAAGTACTATGCAAGACCGAATGATGGCATGATAGTTGACAAACTTGGTCCTAAGGTAATTTTTTTTTACTGGATTGATCTTCGTTTGACCAATCTCACCTAATGGTAAGCGATGATGTGGTCTAAGATCAAGCAGGAATATCTAGAAGAAACCTATTCACTCTTACCTTAAAAGAGGCCCGTTTATACTACTATTTGTTACTAGTTTATCAGAGTTCTAGATTGTTAACTAGTAGTACCTATATATCCAGAAACCCTGGTATACCATAACACCATACTTCGTGGCATACATAATGAATGACACAGGACTAGGTAGGTATACATACCACCTCACTTCGTCGCTTATATATGAGATAATTATGTTAATGATCAAGAAATGGGAAGCCATGCCAAAAAAGGTTTTTATTTTTATAAATTTCATTCGGTAATTTTTATATTTCATCATGTACCCACGACTAAACAAATTTCCAGCATAAGCTGACCTTGCATTGTGTAGACTTTTCATACAATGAGAGGTCAGCTTGTCTGGATAGTAGTCGTGTACTACAATAGGAGTCAAAATAATTAATGCACTTGGAGAGCAGTTTCATCTCTAGACCGCCAGGAGTTCAGAAGTAGATCATCATCATAAACATCATATGAGCCACAGGACGTCCACTGCTGAACACAGGCCTCCCCCATTTTCCAGAGAGACAGATCTTGTGCAGCCTGCACCCAACGGCTCCCAACAATCTTTAACAGGTCGTCTTTTCATCTAGTGGGGGGCCGTCCTACGCTGCGCTTTCCAATGCGTGGTCTCCACTCGAGAACCTTTCTGCCCCAACGGCCGTCAGTTCTTCGAGGTATACGCCCTACCCACTGACACTTCAGCTTGCTAATTCTTTGTGGTATGTTGGTGATTGGTAGACTTAGACTTTTGACAGAAGTAGATATTTACCACTTGACTAGGTGGTATAGGTGGTATGACAACCGGTGGACCAAGCCAGTCACAGAATGGTGGCCAAGAGATGGGTATCGACTGCAGGGTAGACCACCGGCCCGATGTCGATGGTCTGACGATCTCGTAACGGAAGTTGGACAGTAATGGATCAGACTTGCTCAAGACTTGGTCTGGCGTCATAGAGAGGAGGCCTGTATCCAACAGTGGGTGTTGGAGGCTGGATAGATAGATAGGTATTTACCTATAATTCCTGCAAGGCAGCATCAGATCGTTGATCAGGCGTTGTAGTGCCAGGCAGGGGGCGGCTGGGGCTCGCAGCGACCCCCTGCACCAGGCACATCTGGATATTCGTCTGGAACACTTGGCGCACCATACTCCACCGCACCATGGGCACACGCAAGGGCCGCAACACTGTAAAAAGAAAAAGTTAACTTACTACAAGATATCAAAAACGAGAATGGATAAGATAAGGAATAAGTATAGTAAAGGAAGTTTGAAAGTAGCGCAAGTGATAGAAAAGTAGAGGAGTAAGAGGGTAGCGTGGTATGGGCATGTCTTGCGGAGGGAAGAAAATCATGTGACTAAAAGAGTGTTAGATATGAGTGTGGATGGATATAGAAGAAATAATATGGGTAGGAAAGATGTGACAACGGAAATGACGGCTGATAGAGAGATATGAAAAAAAATACATGTTGTGCCGAACCCGCGTAATGTGGGAAAAGGGCAGGAAGAAGAAGACTACATAAAAAAAATATTTCTTTTAGAAGCTAGAATACGTTTCCTAGTTGTATCGCAATTTGTCAAATTATAAAAGACATGCGTTTTGAGATAAAGTCATTGCAATTTAAACAAAATTACGCTCAATTTTCGAAGCATGATATTTTACTAGTTATACTAGTGTTATTATGTTGTTATATTCAACTCTGTGACGTAAGCAGGTCAGCTTCATTCTATTACACATTGAATATTTGCTCGACTACTGAAAAAGGTTAATGTTTAATACGCACATTTATATGGCGTTTTTTTTAACACGAATACGTCTTCGTTTGACCACAATGTCACCTAATGGTAAGCAATAATGTGGTCTTAGATGAAGCACGATGATCTTGAAGACGCCTTACCTTTAACCCCCCCCCCCCCCCAACTTTCAACTTAAAGAGACCCGAATTGTAGGCTTTAATGATAATGAGGTGTCGTAGGACAGCCTAAGAGTGAGACAGCCAATATTTTTTTTTATCAAATGAGATTACGGTGCAATCTCATGGTCCACCTTAATTAAGTGGATACCACTGCCTGCAACGTTCTTCGAAAATAACCTATTTTATTATTTAAAAGAATACATGAGCTGTTAATTTTCACATCTGCATGAGTAGTATCTGCTGTAACTAATTGTTTTATCCAATGTTCTTATTTCTTATGTTTTTGTTCTTCTACTTATTTATAGTTTGTTTATTTTATTTATTTCTATTAGTACTTAACTGACATTTTGTAATATAGTTTTGACATACCAATATTATGTCATGTAATGAAATGGTGAACAAATGGATACTGAATGCTATAACAATTGCATTACCTTATAGGACACATCCAACTAAGACCTAAGAGTGAGACTACATTACGCCCATCACCTGGTGGACGGTGAAAAGTCTCATGTGCGTGTAATTCACTCTTAATCAACACTCTGAAGAGTGCCTAATCAACATTGAGCTGTGCTGTGCTGTGCTGTTTTAAACAAAGCGCAGCACTTTTTTTCCATATCTCTCCATATATACTCGTATCTCTCCAAAATATTGTTGTGCCCAACAGGGTCCATAATGATTATGTACTATCAATTACCTCCTATTATTACTTTGTGGAGTACAATAAACGACTAAATATTATGTATGAGGAGCGAATTGGCTAAATAGAGCATATCACAGCATAGCGCAGCATAGCTTCATAATAATTAGATACGCTTTCAGATTAGCGGCAAAAATAGGTACTGTCAAAGCTAAGATATTGTCAAAGTTGTAATTTTTGTCTCATCCAAACTGTTGTTTTTAAAATGAGTACTAGTTAAACCTTCAACGTGTTTGCCAATAGTTCATGTGCAAGTTGGTATGTGATTATAATCCAAGGTTAAAACAATAAAGATATTTACGCGGCTATTGTTGAGATGGACCTCGAAAAACAATGTTAGGTTGTAAAACTTGTAAATGATTTCCGTGTTAGATAACCTATGTAAGCGCAAGAAAATACTTTATGCTGAATAAATTTAGCTTCTAATTTTCATAACCACTTCATGATGTTATGCTGCACTCAAAATTTTTCTTTTTACATGCTAGGAATAAAGAAGAAAGCTATAAAGCAAACTGTAGTGGCAGTGAGCGGGATACACAGCTCAAAGGCCGGACGGCAGTTGGACCAGAAAGGTTCTTGAGTGGAAACCGCGCACTAGAAAAGGGAAGCGTAAGACGGCTTCCAACTAGATGAAATGACGACCTAATACAGGTTACTGGGTGGAATTTTCACTTTGGAAATTTGTAAGCGAGGCCTGTATGTAGTAGTTGACATCATGTGGCTGATATTATAGGCGCTGTCAAAAGTAATTTATGTAACTTGAGCAGCCGTAAATTATTCAATTAGCCTATCGATCTTTAACAGAAAACATTTTGAGAAACATGCCCAGGAACTTTACGATATGATTCCGCCATTAAAGGACAAGCAGGCGCACGCCTCGGGACCATCCATACCTAGTTGATATACCACCTATTCGCACACACCGTTTTGGTTCTACGTTCTTGATGCGTACAGCTAATGTATGGAATACTTTGCCGTCGTCTGTTTTTCCCAAATAATACAATCCGGACCTCTTTTAGGTAAAAGTGAATACTGAATAACTTCTACATCTTCGTGCTTCATCTTAGATCGTATCATCGCTTACCATCAGGTGAGATTGTGGTCAAACGAAGGTCTATAAAGTTAAAAAAATAGGTTATGGTCTTACCTGCAGCGGTTCCAAACATATGCTGCATTCTGAGAACCTTGAGAGGAGCTCATCGCAGTTGGGGCAGGGGCACTGCGCCGCGTGTCCCTCGCCTGACGAGTCGAGTGCCGGAGGCTGGACTAGAGACAGGGACTTATCTGAAAAAGATAAGAAGTACACATTTTAAATATATTTTTAGGTAAAATTAAATCATTTATTTGACACGATACACAACAAAATAAAAAGCACGGAAGAAAATGGAGAAATATCTATATCTAAAGGACTTCTGGCTTAAAGTAGGTTATCGATAGGACAATATAAACAAAATGCTAGAAGTCAGCCAGACAATATTAGCCTAAGACCTTTTACATCTACCAATAGTCTACATCTTCTTCATCCAAACGTTGTCTAGAAGACATCGATTTCTTTAGCGATAAGATCTTCCATTATATTACTTTACTGATTTCACATTTTGTTACATATCACCAGTAATGTTCAAGTGAACATGATTTGTTAACTACTGTAGTACTTGGGGCAGAAATAAAAAGAAACTAAGTAGAGAAAGGTCTATAATACTTAAATACATATTTGGTAATAGTACATTATGATATAAGTGCGGTAAGTTGAAAATTACAGCCGAGGCGATATTGCTAGCCCGAGCCGTAGGCGAGGGCTACAAGAAAGCAGAGGCTGTAATTATCAAAGCGCACGTATGTCATACGACGTTTTATAACATATTTGCGAGGAAATAAATAAAACGGACTTTCTTGGAAAGAAAAAGCGCGCGTAATAATTTTTACTTGTTAACAAATTAGCGATGCGCGCGCATCATCGCTTTTTTTTAAGGAAAAGGCACAAAAACAGCAAATAAAGTAAATTAATATTTTTTTGTGTTTGTTACAGATTTTAGTAGGTTTAGTAGGTTGTAATTTATTGACAAAATTAATTAAATTAAAGAATCAAATATTTATTTTTTATATTTTATCTTCCAATGTTAATTTTATTCATAAAATGTTGACCACTTTTCTGACATAAAACTCTTTGCTAAGATTTAAAATAGTACCGTTCGTTTTAGACGGAGCATATTGATAAACCGTACGTTTTACCTTATTAAAAAGAAACTCGTGCGTTTTACATTACAATAACGCACAAGTACGTATTGATATACATTATGATATTGAAATTGGTGAAATAAGAGACCTTTTACGAGCAAATGTGTTATAAAAAAAATATCATCGATGGTTTTAATAAGAATCAGATTTTTCAATTTAGTCTCGTTATGCGATAATTCCACTAAAATAAACTATTTATTGCTAAATGCATTTTCAAGAATTTAAATACTAGTCATTAATATAAATACGAGATTTATCACGTACCGTTTTATCGGTGTGTGATAAATCCCGTATCATCCGGAAATAATGATTTAAATAAATCACGAAAGTTTTCTAAGTACCTACTCGTTAAATACTACAAATTAGTTAACCTACGAGTTTCTTTGTATTAAGTTTTTATCACTGAATGGTAGCGACCGAATGGTGGCCGAGGAGCGGGTATAGAAGGGTTGGACGTCCGACAGCGAGATTGGGATGGACGACATCGTAAAGGTCGCAGGCCGTCAGTGGGTGAGACTAGCGCAGGATCGTGGTGGATGGCAAAAACTTGGAAGGCTTATACCCAACAATGGGTGAAGTCAGGCTGTGGATGATGATGATGATGATAAGGTTTTTATCAAAACAATAACATTAGTCAAGCTAATTAATTTGTTAATCAATTAAAAACCTATTTTATTTTAAATGCGGTCACCTAATTGATCTGCTTTTTCATTTACATACTACTTATAATATTATAAACGCGAATGTTTGTATGTATGTGTGTATGTTTTTTACTCTTTCACGTCGTAACGGCTGAACCGATTTCGATGAAGATTGGTAAATACGTAGATTATAACCTGGATTAACTCATAGGGTTCTTTTTGTTGACAAACCACGCGTGCGAAGCCGCTGGCGGAAGCTAGTAACTGCATATTTACTACAAATCGTAATAGATACATGCTCTTACATAACATACATATATTGTTCTTAATTATTGTTTGTATTTTTTGTTTATATGACAATGGTTATCCTTAATAAATAAATATATGGTAGCTTTTCTCTCGCTTAGGTTAGACTCGGACACTTATGTACTGACAGAAAAAATCTGATAAGTAAAGTTTGAGAACTTTTGGCATAGTTCCCGATCCGCCATTTATTTTTCAATATTGCGTTGCACTTTGTAACTTGTACAGTGACGGAATGAAAAGGTATGTAAAAAACCTTAGAGTCGGTTTTCGCTTGCACCAGTAATGCAAGAATCAATTAATTCATTTTGGCAAGATAAATAGTCAAACAATTTGATCTGAATAATTTTGAACTTTGTTAACGAACAATTAAACCTTATTTTCTCTAACCCAGTCTATTCCGTAACAAAGTTTCAAAAGGTAATATGTACTCGCGATACGTTGAACGAATCAATTTGAAAATTGACGAACCTTTTCATTCCGTCACTGTACATTTAGATTGGGGACATATACACGAACAAAAATGTCCTATTTCATAATGTGGTTGTTAGGTGGTAAAAAAGAAATAAATTGAGGGAAAAACCTTATTTTCTCGAACTATTCTGTAACAAAGTTTCAAAAAGTAATATGTACTCTCGATACGTTGAACGAATCAATTTGAAAATTGACGAACCTTTTCATTCCGTCACTGTACATTTAGATTGGGGGCATATACACGAACAAAAATGTCCTATTTCATAATGTAGTTGTTAGGTGGTAAAAAAGAAATAAATTGAGGGAAAAACCTTATTTTCTCGAACTATTCTGTAACAAAGTTTCAAAAGGTAATATGTACTCTCGATACGTTGAACGAATCAATTTGAAAATTGACGAACCTTTTCATTCCGTCACTGTACATTTAGATTGGGGACATATACACGAACAAAAATGTCCTATTTCATAATGTAGTTGTTAGGTGGTAAAAAAGAAATAAATTGAGGGAAAAACCTTATTTTCTCGAACTATTCTGTAACAAAGTTTCAAAAGGTAATATGTACTCTCGATACGTTGAACGAATCAATTTGAAAATTGACGAACCTTTTCATTCCATCACTGTACATTTAGATTGGGGACATATACACCAACAAAAATGTCCTATTTCATAATGTAGGTGTTAGGTGGTAAAAAAGAAATAAATTGAGGGAATTGCAATGGCCACGACGCAGATGCATTACATAAATTATATTTACCTATTATTTATATGGAAGTAGGTGCATAAGTACATAGTTGACTATTGTGTCTATTATCTTTACAAGTGTGTTTTATCTGCAAATATTGATAAAATAATAAGTACTAGGCACTTCAATACCTAAAGGTATCTGTGTGTTAGTCGTACACTTAACAATGTTTTAATTAATACATAATAGCATGACTAATTTGATTATTAGGTATATTGATTCGGTCTAATAAATATAATCTTTAATAATTATGTAATTGAATAATTATGAAAACATCTGGATTTGTTATGATATGTTATAATCTGTAGCAAATTACCGAGAAATTATATAAATACTAGCTGTTCCCCGCGACTTTGTACGCGCACACTACTAAATGTGTAGATAACCTAGAAATACAGCTAAACTCGCTGTTGCAATTTGACTAGACACCCCATTTTTATCTCATGGGACCTGATTTATGGGATAAAAAGTAGCCTATCCATGTTATAATCTGCGTACATACTAAATTTCATAGAAATCGGGTCAGCCGTTACGGGGACGTGGTTAAGTAACAAACAAACAAATAAATAAGTAAACAAATATCCAGACTTTCACATTTATAATATGTGTGATATTATTTTACTTAGAATTGCTTATAGTGAATTTGTAAACAGTCGACAAATTTTACAAGAATAGCATGTTGCCAGTAGGGACACAACCACGCACACAAATCATAAATACTCGTAGCAACGATCGATGAGCCCATTATTTGACTTTCGCTTGAGTTTTTTTTAGATGAGAAAAAAATTTGGATATCTTTTTGTTTATTTCTTAGTTTTACAAAAGTCAATAACAAATATATACATGTAATGCCTATTGACATTGTTTAAAATTATTTTCTTATCATATATACACATGGGAGTGCCAACATCTCTTATATTCCTACTTATCTATACTAATATCATATAGATGTAGTTTGTATGTTTGTAGAAATCTACAGAACCGTTTCTGGAATAATTTCACTGATAGACTAGATTGACTATAAGTATAAGTAGAGGAAGGCCGAAGAAGTGGCAACGGAGATGACGGCTGATAGAGAGATGTAGAGGAGGATTACATGTTGTGCTGACCCCGCGTAATGTGGGAAAAGGGCAGGAAGAAGTAGAAGAATAGATTTACTATTCGCGAGCGTGTATTTTATTTTGATAAAAATCCGTGGGAACCGGTCAGCTAGTATATTATAAATAATATATTTATTGACAAATAATAAGAATACCGTATAAATTAATACGTTTTAGATAAGGTAATTGTTATATCAGCAATGTGCGAAGATTTGTAACGTAATAACCTGTATTGCGTTAGAATTGAGCCAGCAAAAGAGAAAGGCATTATCGCAACCTGTGTTACCAACATTTCTTACTATAGTATCTTATTACTTTTGTTTATTTACGCTTTGATTTCGTAGGGTAATTTGTATATATGCTAACTAAAAGAAGACCATTGTATGACTAAATTATGAACATACTTTTGACCAGCATATACAAATTTTACCTAGTTTAGAGAATAGAGAAGATAGAGAAAAATGTATTAATAAAGTTGATACTTAAAACCATTATTACTTTTTTATCGCCCCTGTACCTACTCTTGTACCTACCTAGGTATCCTATTCTGGCTTTCATATCTCTACTCTGTATAGAGTAACTTCCCTGGTCCCTTAAAAATAATGCAAAAATGAAATAATTGTCTGGCCATCTTAAAGTAGTTGTCTTCTAAAGTATCAAAATACTTGATTAAGTACATAGTAAAACTTTGAAAAAAAGACTTATTTTTAAATATTTATATCACGCCACTTTTCCTAATATCGGATAACCTCTTAACGTAGAATCACCTATACATGGTATTATTATGGCTGCCGGGAGAAATGTTTGCATAGTCTACAGATATTTGTACCGGGTTTGGGTATTTTTCTATATATTACCTATAAGTGTAAATCTATATAAGTAGTCTATCAGTTATCTGGTTCCCACAGTACAAGCTTTGCTTAATTGTGGGCTTGATAGCGCTGTGTGAAATGTATTATTTATTTATTAATAAAAAGTAATCAAAAATACAAAGGGAGTCTGTAGAATTCATTATCTTTTTTAATATGAAGAGATAAATAAACATAAAATCTTATCATCGACATGCCCTTTTATACATATTTTAAGGTTAAGTTATAAAATGTATGCGAAAACACGGACAATGCATCCGGTATCAATGACCTACAATATATTATAATATATTTAAAATGCCACAATAAAATTTAAATAATATATGTCAGTTTTTTTAAGTTTTGACTGTGAATATTGCATTAATTTTATTACACTTTTAAGAATTATTATTTTTACTCTTTTAATGTAAGTAAAATGTTAACACAATTTAAAATATTGCACTTCATAGAGTTTTAGGCTAAATTCATATGAACGCGCGGTACCGCGCGGAACTACGAACCGCGCGGTACAAGATCAAACTAAATAGTGTTTATCGTCTATATTACTGCGCGCTACTCGTCTACATAACCGCATGCTATCGTAGCGCGCGGTAATGTAGACAATAAGCGTGTAAATGTGTGATGTAAAGGTTCGATTCCCACCGCGGAACAAATGCTTGCATGATCTACAGATATTTGTTCCAGGTCTGGTTGTTTCTGTATATATTATAAGTATGTATTTAGAAAGAAAAATGTATATATCTAAGTATTCTATCCGTTATCTGGTTCCCATAGTACAAGCTCTGCTTAGTTTGGGGCTAGATAGCGCTGTGTGAAATGTCCAGCAATATTTATTTATTTATAAACACTATTTAGTTTTATCTTGTACCGCGCGGTTAGTACCTAGTTTCGCGCGGTACCGCACGTTCATATGAACTTAGCTTTACTCTACGGCCACGTTGTTGGACTACGGTAAATATTCGTGTTCTTGTTTATCTTTATAATTCGTCACATGAAACATAGAGACACAATACGAACCAGCTCCGAATCCCAATATTTGTGGCTGCAGGTATAGTAATGGTACATGGGACATTTAATTTACATCCTTACATTTAGCCGTCTCGTGACTGTCAAGGTTGATAAGCCTTACATAACGCCGATAAATAGTAGCTTAATGTTTTTGATAGAATTTGATCGTTTTGGAATGTAAACCTTTTATTTTTTTTGTACAAAGTGATACAGATAATAAAATTTACATTAGTGGATCAAACTCAACGTGCTAGGAAGAGGGCTAATACTTTGTAATGCTCTATAAGATCAAAATCTCAAAAATGAGGAGATTCGTATTCAAACCGAAGTTACTGACAGTTATGATTATATATACGTATATATGATTTAAATAAACAAGCGATAATTAAAATATACCACAAATATCATCATTTATGAAAAAAACATGGGCATAGGCTATTTAATATGGCCGCAGATTTTTATCGACAGGGTGCATAAAGGCTCTTAACATAGCTATTTAAGGATTATTGCTAAAAAACGTTAAATTCTAATACTAACGTAGGTAATCACGAAGTATTCAGATAGAATTCATGGTTTGACGACCTCCGTGGTGTAGTGGGCGAATAGCCGGCTGAGACGCAGGAGGTAGCGGGTTCAAATCCCGCCGCGGAACAAAATGTTTGCATGATTTACAGATATTTGTTCCGGGTCTGGTTGTTTCTCTATATATAATAAGTATAATCACTTTCAATAGGTACCTTAAAGTACATTTATTGTTTTAAAAGGTATCAAATATAGAGTTCAGCTTCAGCGGGGCAATTGTTATAAAACTTAAGTAATACAACTCGTAACATGATGTAATTACATATTTATAAAAAAAACCGCGACATTGCCCTCAAGGTAACACTTGAACGTAGTATTATTATATAATGCCAATGCCATCTTAAATTAACAAGTTGGGTCTAGAATTACCACCTTATTTTTTCGATCTTATTAACCCTAGAGTGGTCGCGTGGATTACCTATGTAATCCACACTTACGGAATTGTAAAATTCTCAAAAATCGCTAACGTAAATTACGAGCGCTTCTAGGTACTTTAAGTTAAATAATTGACAAACGCACTAAGTGCTGCGCACGAGAATTTCTTGGCATTATCCAGACAGAACCACAGCGACAACATCAGCAAACACCAACTCGATCCATAGGTCGCTGCCACAACTGCGGAAGAAGCCGCAATAAAAGCACTCGAAAACTATGCAACACGTGCAAAAAGCCTATTTGTGGCGATCATTCGAAGGTTGTATGTCTGTCTTGTTTAAAAAACACTAATTAGTATTTTTGATTTTTTGTGCCATTTTAGAGGTTTTTTTTTGTTTTGTTGATTTTTTTTATATTCAGACTTTGTGATTCGTTTTTATTGATTGCTTTTAATACAACAATACTTAATAACACTATTACAATAAGAATTAAACATAGTTGAAGCTCAAATGTATTTTTATTTGAATTTATAAATGGTATACAATAGTACTCCACGCGACCAATCAGGTCAGGTTTTAGTACGCGACCACTGCAGGGTTAATACTCGTAATCCAAAATCGCTTTAGTATTTTATTGTCAATGTGTTTGTTAAAATAAATAATACGCTTTGTAAGTAAACGCAGCAAATTAAAATAAAACTAACAATATCGATAATTGTTAAGACAGTTGCTGCCTTGCACGCACTAAAAAGGCACCACGGAAGACCAGCTATGGTGGTATAAATATTCTACTTTAGCACAATGCTGAGTGGTGGCCATTTTTGCTACAAAATTGGCAATATAATGTTACGCCGAGGCTGTTAAACAATGAGTAATAATCGTAACTTCTCGAACGCTTTTGTCTTGCTGCGTTATTGTTGTTATTGTCTGCGGTTGCGCACAATGGAGTGGCCATTGTGTCGAGGGACCGACCCTTTTCCTGGAACGATCGAGATCCTTCTCGAACAATCGAAATATGTACGATATAAATAGGCCGGAGAGATAGCCGGACAGTCGGAGTCAGTCTCAGTGAGTCAGTCTCAGCGAGGCCCTGGAGGACTGACGTGGAGAAGGGTCTCGCGTGAACAGTAGTTGCTCGCGAGTCAGTCTGGATTAAGCTATACGTGCGAACATTTCAGTGACTTTAAGTGGTGCACCAGTGGTGTGAATTAGTGTGTTGTGATACGTGTGACCAAGTTCGTGTATTCATCGTCATCATGTTGAATAAAAGTGTTATTTTGGTTAGACTGATTCCCATTATTTTATCCCGAACCCTCAGCTCGTAACAATAATTTGTACCATTTGTCTAAACTAATGTACACTTGTAACGCAAAATAAACGTTTTTCTATTCTATTCTATTCTAATATCAGTTTATTGCAAATAGTATTCTAATAAAGTTTTACTTGTCATAAGAAAAATAATGTCTTAAAACACGTCTCTATAACCAATGTGTCCTGCCAACTATGACTTATGGTGCCGAGACATGGAGGCTCACGAAGGAGTCTGTGCACCTAATAAGTGTAGCACAGAGAGCCATGGAGTGCGCCATGCTCGGCATCACACTCTTAGATCGAGTTCCCAATACCGAAATTCGCAAGCAGACTAAAGTACAAGACGTCAGCAAGTGAATATTGGGGCTCAAGTGGTGTTGGGCAGGACACTTGGCTAGACGTAGTGACGACAGGTGGACTAAGGCACTAACAGAGTGGAGGCCGAGAACTGGCCATCGAAATACGGGACGTCCACCAGCGAGATGGGTCGACGACATCCATAAGACCGTGGGTCGTACGTGGTTCAGACTGGCACAGGATCGAGAAGAGTGGCAGAAACAAGGAGAGGCCTATGCCCAGCAGTGGGTCGACACGGGCTGAGAATGATGATGATGATGAAGAAAAATAATAATTCCGAAATGACAACTGGAAATAATAAATCATTAATAATATTACCTTGTTACCACAAACAAATTAAACACTATTTAACGCGTGTCTAAGGAAATTCCTTGCCAATTTTTGTATAGGATATTTTTTAACAAGAAATAGATCTATGTGTAACAGATCTTAACATAACAAATTATTTGGTTTTCCCCGAATAAAAACAAATCGTATCAGTTGATACTTCGAAGAATGTTTGTTGGTTCAACATTTTAAAACCATCTAAAATAATACATGTATTAAGCTTATGTTTTCCCGACTGCGCAAAACGCGGGTAATGTTTTTTGTATAGTAGTTACTAGTTGCAAAGCCACTGTGAGTTGCATGTGGAAACCTATAGGTAACAAATATAATAATAATAATAAGCGCGACTCATGACATAACTTTTGAGTATGAAATGAGACATAATTTTTATCAAAGTTGGCAAAGTGCAGTCATTGTTTCAATTGAATTTGATACCACAAACAGGGAAATTATGGCAAAAAATAATAAAAGTAAACAGAGCTGATATAATTTCTATGAGAAATGTAAATTGCATGGTTAAGATAAGGCATTTGTATGTGTTTAAAAAATGTTTTATTATTGTAGACAATTGACTTGGGAAAATTATATCAGGAAAAGTCATATAATCACGCTGATCGTGATAATTCCTTTCTTATGTTTTCGTTATAATCATCTCGTTGTAACGATATAAATCATAAATTGTTTTTATAAGAAACTAGTTGACCTGCCCGCGGCTTCGTACGCTTGAAATTCCCCTAGGAACTTCGGTATTAAAACTAATATATATAAAATACTCTTGTCAAAGTGACGCGACACTTCACGTAAATGACTTTACATTAATGAACGATGGTTAAATTATATGGATGTTGTTCATACAAAAATACTAAAATAGCGCTTAAAAAATGGGGGTGGGGGTAAGAGGGTAAAAAATACTTTACGACCTGTTCTATTTAATATTATTTCCACACTACGCAAAGGTTAACTGGAAGAGAATGCTTGCTAGCATTAAGTTCGCCTATGTACAGATCTATGTCTTCTTGTGCAATAAATAATTTTTTAATTCAATTCAATATTCTCATACCTAATAAAT
The DNA here is from genome assembly GCA_963924445.1 of Philereme transversata. Classification (NCBI taxonomy): domain Eukaryota; kingdom Metazoa; phylum Arthropoda; class Insecta; order Lepidoptera; family Geometridae; genus Philereme; species Philereme transversata. The sequence goes on along the minus strand of OZ004337.1, from coordinate 24,130,755 downwards.
TTTTTTCAACCTATATCATCCCACTGCTGGGCAAAGGTCTCCCCCACTGTCTTCCAGGACTTTCGCTCGCGTGCCAAATCCCACCAATCTGTCTCGAAGGCATCGAGATCGTCACGCCAGCGTCTACTAGGCCTTCCTCGGCGCCGTCGCCCGTCTTCAGGCACCCACTGCGTGACGATCGTTGCCCATCTGTCCGGGTGCATTCGTCTTACATGGCCCGCCCAGTCCCATTTTAGCCTGGCAGCCTTATATAACCTTTACCTACTAATTATACAAAAAAAAATCATTAAAATTGGTCGACCCTTTTCGGAGGAGTGCGATTAGAATAGAAGAAGATAGAACCTTACATCTCAAACATAATATATGGGCATAGAAACCTATGTGTTAGGATTTTGTAAGATTTCTCTAACATCTAAAGTATTATATTGTAGCTTGTAAAGAACAGATAGTGTAATTGGAAAATGACGAAAAAGATAACGCAGGTAAAATGGCGAATATGAATCAGACAAGTCTTTGAAGGTGACGTAGATAAATGCAAGAACGGTGGGGTGATAAATGTAGATATTGGACTGGAATTTCGTGATACACTGTTTGACGATACCGAGAAAACCTTGCTCATCTCATTTGTTGATTTTGTGATTCAATTGTTTTAACAAACTACGAGAATTAGTCAAACCGGAAGACGTCGGTGATGATGAATTAAATACAGCCTTCAAGATTTTATATTTTGTACTATTATTCGTCAATCTTGTCATTTCTATATTGGTATAATAATTAAGATATACTAATAACTTCAGTACCTGCCGTTATGATAAATTTCAAGTTACATATTGGTTCTAATGTTTCGTTTAAGATACAGATTGTAATGATTCATTGTTAATTGTATTGTTTTCAAAATCTTTAATATATCTGTCATCGTGGTCATTTCTATTTTTAATTTTATGTGTTTTATAAATTATGTGATTGGTTCCATATTAAACTTCTTATCCTTAATTAGTATTTTCTTTTCAACAGTCAATTATTCTATGAATATGGTATGTGTTATTATAACAATTCCATACTCTATGTTTACTGTGGTTTATTTCTTTCTACATGGCGTTTAGACTAATTACAAGATTTTTAAAACCATCTCAAAAACTTTCAAGCTGTCAAAAAGACAAGACCGCAAGCTTCCTCTTGAAACGAGAATGCACTGCCAATTGCTACAGGCTCTTGTCGCGTCAGGGTCGAATTTAGTGAGATGATTCAGATTACGACTCAAAGCGCCGTTGGAAACATATAACTTAGAATATAGATATTTATATTATTATTTTCCGTAAGTGTCCGGATAACACTATAAAAATAAAATACTATTAGACTGATTATTTCATAAAATCACAAAGTTTTCTAAGTTAAATACGAATGTTACTGGGATGGTGTTTCCCAAGTGTCATCTGTTCATCACTCAAGGTTCGACAGTAGAATCACCTTTGTTTTAATGTCGCAATTTTTAATTAACATTGCATTGTAGTGCTTGTTGTGAGACATAAATAGATGAATGGAAAAAACAAATTTCATTATCATGGTCGTGATTTTTTAGTAACTTTTCCTTTAACTGTATCTAGATTTTTTTTGCCCCATAAGTAATTGATTTAATTCAAGTGTTTATAAAGATGTTTAAAGGTTCTACGAACTAAATTGTAAATATCTGCTGGTATTACCATGTCGATTTCCTTGTTAGCATAATTTGCATCACTAAGAAGTTCACCAGACACTTGATACATTGTAATCTTAATTTATGAAGCGTGTCTCACACAATAACCATTGTTTCACAGATGTAATTATCTAGGATTAAAATGTTTCTAGACGAATTAACACTCTTGATTTTAGTATGTAGACGGTGACTTTAGATTTATAAAGAATAGGAAAACTTTGGCCACATTGTCAAGTTTTCTTAAGTTAGTCAGGTTATGGAAGGGTTCATTTCGCAATTCATGACAATGTGAGATAAGGCCATGTGAAATAAATATTCGCAAAAATTAAAGGAAATGCAGTGATTTTTAATTTTGCGTAAAGGATATTTCCAGTGGTCACTCAGAAGAAAGTCCAAATATTGTATTTAGCACAAAATAATTACTTATTCTACATTAACATTGATTTATCTCTTGCAATTAGTAAAGTATGAAGCTTACCATTCGGGCCTCTTTATGACAAGAGTGAATAGGTCTTGTAGATCTTCGTGCTCTATCGTACCACATCAGAGCTTACCATCAGATGAGATTGTGGTCAAACGAAAATCTATTCAAGATAAATAACAGAAAATATTTCATTGACCATTACATTCAGAAAAAATGTAATGATAAGTATGGCATGGCCCCCGTTGTTCGCGTAGTTCAATGACTACAACGGTTTAAAAGAATGTCACAGACGAATGTTCGGATAAGATATATACAGACACACAGTATTGTTGTAATTTACTCGTTACTATAAATAAAAAAATAATACTGGAAATTCAACAACTGAGGTTTTCTCGTTAGGCTACGACATGGTACGGTTCAAGAGAAATGTGAAGAGGTTTCTACAGGGTAGGGAACGCATTGCCAATACCCCGGGTGTTGCCGGTGTCAATAGGTGATGGTGACCGCTATCAGGTGGGCCGTAAGCCTGTTTCCCCACTAAGAACATAAAAAAAAAAACTTCGCTATCTTGCCCCAAACTAAGCAAAGCTTGTAGTATGAGAAACGGATAACAGATAATACTAACATATTAACATATTTTTTTTCAATACTTATACAGATAAACACTCAGACTCAGAAGAAATATTTGTAGATCATGCAAACATTACTTCTGCTGCGGGAATCGAATCCGCAACCTCCTGAACGGAGGTCGTCAATAAATGATGTAAGTGTTTCCTTATACGGTATTACATTTATCTTTTAATTTAAAACGTAATAACCGTGTCTATTATTTACCTAGAATAATAAAATTACGTATGACAAATGTTGATCTAAGACCGGTTTTTATTTCGTATAATTTGAACAATGTCAAATATTTGCAGTGTTTTTGAGTCATTTTATGATTTAATATGGTTACTTAGGTATATCTATATGTTTAAGGCAAACTTAAAAATAGGTACTACTTTTCTGAGTTACTTTTCAGTTCTAGGAAATAGTTTTATCCTTGATTTTTTTCTGGAACTGCATCTTTTCTAAGAAACTGACTCATAACAGTTTCAGGAATCTGAACATACGGTGCAAATACATAGCAATACCGCCAAGCAGCATTGCTGTGTATCGGCTGAAGAGTATGGTTGCTGGGCATTGCAGCGTAGGACACATTTCTAACGTGCGTAATCTACGAGAAAATACGAGTAGTTTTTTTTTGTTTATACCAAATGGAAATTAAACATGTATGATCCACCTGATGTTAAGTGGTAACTCTCGCCTATAACAAAGTATTGCCTCGTAGGTCACGCGTCTTAGAAACGTGCTCTACGATGTGCTGCCCTGCGTCTATCAACTTGTGGTGAACATGAAGGTGTAAAACCTCATGTAATTTCACGGGCAACCGTTCCCTTCAAACCGAAACACAGCAATGCTGTTTGGTGGCGGAAATAGGTATAGTGGCAGTACTTCCCTGAAGAGTCCTTTCACCTTTTCCCTCTACTATCTTTATTGGAATCTTTAATGCAAATTTTGGTATTTTAAATTACAAAGATACAGACATACTGACCACGGAACTATTCACTGTACGTGGTACGACACGCGCTTGACGTTTTTTATCTTTGATCGAAGAATCAAAAGCATGCTGGATTAACTGAGAGAACAGTATGATGTATTTCGATAAATTGTTTATTTTTATAGTATATACAGTCTGCTATCTGTTATAACGACATCGAAGGGACTACTCATATCGAGTCGTAAAAACCGATAGTTGTAACAACCGGTGACAGGTATTAATAGGAAAGATAATACATATGTATATTCATGTAGGAAATTAAACCGCATTTTGTTTACTTCAATACAAACATATAATATAAAAGAACAATATCATTTTTCGAAGACGATGCGGGCCTTGAGGCTACGGCATGCATGTGCTTTGTTTCTAAGAATTACAAAAGACCCTAAACTTTGTTTACTTTTACGATAATAGCCATTGACTATTATACTGTGCCAGATGTGGATACAGTTACCTATTCAAATTGTTTACAATACAGCTGAGCCGGTCGTTCTACAGATATAATTCTCCGAAAACATTAACCAAATGTGGTCGCTTAATGCGGTATGTCGTAGTAAACAATGTCGTAAAAACCAATGTTTTCGATAAGGCGGTCATATAACATTCAGCCAGGACCTTTGATTTTGGTCAATTTAACCGGTATGTTGTTCTAAACGATGTCGCCATAAACGGTTTTGACTGTACATACTTTAAATATATAGAAAAAAGATCCAGACCCGGAACAAATATCTGTAGATCACGTAAACATTTGTTCCGTGGCGGGAATCGAACCCGCTACCTCCAGCGTCTCAGCCGGCTATACGCCCACTGCGCCACGGAGGCAATCTTTGGTAGTATATAAATACAGTCAAAATCTGTTATAACGACATCGAAGGGACTACTCATATTGAGTCGTAAAAACCGATAGTTGTAACAACCGTTCTTGTCGTAAAGGATTTGAATTTTCTCCCTTTCTTTCCAAATGGTTGAAATTGTCGAGTGTGCTACACCATATTCTTTTGCCAGGTCTTTGTTTGGAATTCCTTTCTCTAGCTTTGAAATAATACGCGATTTTTCTTCGATATTGATTTGTTTTCTTTTTTGCGACATGTTACAATTTTCACAGTTAACTCAACAATATGTTTTGGTGCGTCTTGTGTAAAGATAAGTAACAAACTGACTTAAGAGATATGACGAAGCGGGCCTTCAGACTACGCATACGAGGCATGCATGTGCTTTGTTTCTAAGAATTACAAAAGACCCTAAACTTTGTTTACTTTTACGATAATAGCCATTGACTATTATACTGTGCCAGATGTGGATACAGTTACCTATTCAAATTGTTTACAATACAGCTGAGCCGGTCGTTCTACAGATATAATTCTCCGAAAACATTAACCAAATGTGGTCGCTTAAGCGGTATGTCGTAGTAAACAATGTCCTAAAAACCAATGTTTTCGATAAGGCGGTCATATAACATTCAGCCAGGACCTTTGATTTTGGTCAATTTAACCGGTATGTTGTTCTAAACGATGTCGCCATAAACGGTTTTGACTGTACATATATTATTATTTGGATGTATTGCCAGCTAGAGTTGTTATTTTGCCACCAGATGTTGTATTGATTATATTGCAAAGGTTTTTTTTTATCGTAGACTAGCTGACCCGCCTGCGGCCAAACACGCTTGAAATATCCCGTTCCCGTAGGAACTTAGGGATAAAAACTAAATAAAACACTCTTGTCGAAGTGACGCGACACTTCACGTAAATGACTTCACGTCAATGAACGACGGTTAAATTATATGGATATTGTTCATACAAAAATATTAAAATCGCGATAAAAAATGGGGAGTGGGGGTAGGAGGGTGAAAAATACTTTATGACCTATTCTCATACCTACCAAATATACAAAAAACAATCATTAAAATCGGTCGACCCGTTTCGGAAAAGTGCGACTACAAAAACCGTGACACGAGATTTTTATTATGTTAGAAGATTAAGTGCTTGATTGTCTTATTGTAATTAACTGCAAAATATAGAAATTTATTTTCAAGCAACGACTTTTCTCTTCCTCATTTTAAAAGGCCTCACCTTCAATTTGAACGTTTTCACTGCTGGAAGAGTCGGAAGAGTCATCTTCTATCTTCTTCTCTGTGACGATTGTAACGCTGTTTTCGGCACAATCGTTATTGTGAGATCTTTTCTCCGTTACGGAGTGGAACTGTGAACAAAACAAACATAAAATTAATATTATTTTAAGATATACATAAAATTATACATGTATGAAAAAATATTATAACACTTTAACAGATATATGAATGAAGATCATTATTAGTTCTGCAGGTGAGAAAGTATCAAAGTCAAAGTCAAATATTTTTATTCATTAAAATCACAAGGATTACTTTGAAACGTCAATTTTACTGCTTGTTCCTTCGCGACCAAGCCTATACTTATGAGTCTTTACTTCACGCTCTTTGTCAGAAATCTAAATACATGTATATAAAACAAAGTCGGGTTAGTTACACCAACTATAATTCAATAACGGCTGGACCGATTTTGATAATCTTTTATTTGTTGGATTTGTCTCCGCCACGAATAGCAGAATAACTATATAATATTTGAAAAATTCACACAAAAAAAAAAATATGACGAAAGTTCATTTTCTCATACATATATGTAGCTAATGATGGCCGATTGACAATTCTACCGTCATATGCATTGCATGTCAAGGCAGTACGAAATTTGGTTCAGCTAGTATAATATGTGATGTTACATTGTATATGTAACAATTACATTCAATATCTATTTCTTATTTGCTGAAGGCTTTTGTACACCTTTTTTTATATGCATTCGAGGCGGTTAAAAAATATTTTTCAAAGAGTTTGTATGCCTATTGCTGTCAACTATTGTATGACCTTGTACTTACAAGTTCAACTCGTTTTAGTTGACCTATGTTTTTTCTCAGTGAATGAATGATTGAATAAAAACACTTTATTAAACACGATAAAAATTAAAAATTACAAACAAAATAGCAGACACAAAGCAAATAGTACAATGGACATAATTTTAGTTATTTAGGGGTATAGTTCAAGTGGGACTGGGCTGGTCATTTATGCCGTATGTCGGGTGATCAGTGGGCTAAGCTCACCACCGAGTGGAACCCCGCCACAGCCCGAAGACGTCGTGGCAGACCAAAGAAAAGATGAAGGGACGAGCTCCCTAATTTCCGAGCGGACTTGACCATCTTAGCCCCTGAAAGAAGTGTCTGGTAATAATGGAGGGAGGCCTTTGCCCAGCAGTGGGACACAGTATGCTGATAGTAATAAAGGTGTATAGCAATAATAATTTTTCTAAATTTTAATGTAACCAAATTGTAACCAAATGTAGGGATCGAATACTGAGGGCTATGAGTTTATTCCTAACTCGTTTACCCTGGAGAGCTGTGACGAAGATACATGGACATCCGATAATGCTATTAACTAACTTTATCCATTTATCTTATACAAGTTTAACTATATTAAAGTTTGAATGAAATTAGCTTCTTGGTTTACATATTTCGGAATAATATTGGGTCATGGTTAGTATTATTAAATACTTAAGTTATATTAGTAATTGGTTCTTTCAGTTTTCTTTGCTTTGCAATATTATTAGTATATCTTAGATGCTGTAAAACATGTTAATAACTAAAAAGAAAAGATGATATTGTTTGCCCAATCTTTAAAAATCTTTCTTGAAATACGTTGCGTCCTAAGAAAATATTACCAACAGCATAAACCACAAGAAATCCAGCGATAATAAGATAAATGCAAACTGCAGTTGCATAACTAGACAGTCTATGCCACAGTAGGTGACGATTTTGCAATAAGATTATTGTGCAGTCAGCGAAGTAAGTTGCATTAATAATTTTAATATGATTTTTTTAACAACAGTTTTAGTGATGCGTGATAGTTCAGGCAACAATATTAGATTATTAAACGAGGGGATAAAGTAGTGTCTTACGTCACGGGCGCTATACATATATTGAATCCCGAACGTAACGCGAGCGGAGCGCGGAAGTTACTAGAATCCTGAGTGCAGAGAGGGATATAAGAGCGCCCAAGATGCAGACAGCTTTATCCACGAGGAGAATACTCTACTTTTCACACTTTCTGCGAGGCAATAAAAACTAAATGTAAGTTGGTGCATTCTGTGAAGAGGTTAGTTTGATTTACGAGTAAGTTCTTATAGTGTGAGTCTCTTTGGTTCAAATTTTAATATAGATGAGGTTCCAAATTCAAATCACATAATGCCCGCGAGGGCATAATGAAATTCAATACAACTTTAGTCGCGGCTCTGCCGTAGGGATTTAATCACCGGTTTTTGGTGAGGCTTACATGACATAATTTGATATTGTCGAGCAGGTGGTGTGAGAAGGTCATAACACATTCCTGTTAAATAAATGTTTACTATACTCTCTGAACTGGTGTATCGGAGAATTGTATAATTTTATGTCATACAGGGAAAATGTATACATTACTTTGAGGATGAAATGAGTCAGTCTATGAACTTGAACACAACCCGCTAGACTCCGTCTGACTTCTTAATGTAGTTTAAATATTATATTTTGTAACATTACATAAAAACGTAACGTTCAGGTTACCTTGCACTACCGAGTTTCCTCAAATATTAGCGTAATTTTGGTTTATTTAAATGTCAAAGTAATTTTATGACGTAAAGACTTCATTATTATTCTTGGGTAATAATTAATCACATCAAAAATTGTGTATGTCAAGTTAATAGATATCTACTTAGTTTGTACATTTCTTTATTTTATATTATACTTGTTGACACTCAAGCTGACAGGCCTCCCCGCCACCTATAAACTGCAGCACTCGTGTTGCCTAACACTTAATGCCTTATTAGCGCCTCTCTTGAAGGCGTTCATGTTGAAGCCCACCGGGAAAAACTCTGTGGGAAGGTCATTCGTGGATAAGACTTCCACGCATTTACAATATGCCGGTTATGCACAAAATATATTATAACTTATTTTATGAAACTACATTTATGGCATTTAGATTACTTTAGTTATTTAATGGTCACAAACAAAATCACTAAATAAATAAAGAACTCGTTACGTAAGATTGGTACACTGAATTAATGGGACAACTATTAAAGTGAGAAGAGTGTGTGTATGTTTCTGCTTAATATTATTATATACAGGGTTTTTGGTAATATACTGACAATATTCAAGTGATGGTTTCTCAAAACTTAAAAAGACTTCTCGAAAAAAAAACTACTAGTTATATTATCAAATTTTAATGAAAATCGACTAAGTTTAGGTGATTAATTCGATATAAAACTTACTGCCTACTCTTGCAATCGACATCCAAAAATAAAGGCTAATTTGATATCTCTTTCGGAAATGGCTGCGGGTTTTGGGTTAGAAAGGGACAACACGAGATATCTTGAGACGTTACCAATGGTCTATTGTATCTATGGTTAGATGGCAAGCATTATGCAATAGCACAACATAAGTTTAATAAAGTGTTTGTTTTTACATGCCAAAATAAATTTCACATTTCTATGGTAAACATTCAAAAATAACCCCTTTCATTTCTGTGCGTATATTATCAAACACCCTATATTGCTTTTGTATTATTTGTTTTTTATCTGATTGTTTTAAAATTTTATATAACATTGACATTTATAACTTATCTGTGAAAATTACACCATTAATCCAAATTTTATCAATAAGACGTGTATTGTAATTATTAAACATTTGTAATAAGTTTAATTGGCCAAGGCCGTTCTAAATACATAATAAATTAGATAGTAGATGCAAGCTTACTTATGGATTTAATTTGTAAATATTTTCGTATCAGTTAAATTAGGTAGAGTTAAACCTCATCCTAAGTTGATTGTCTTATGGTTAACCATAAGAACCCACGTGTGAACGAAACCCCAGGAAACCCGAGATACCGGTATCCCCGGATACAGCGATACTAACTCCTGCATATTCCATATCCGGTTAGTCAAGATAATGTTTCAATGCAGTGGTGAATGTTGAAATGAACTTGATTTAAAGGTCCGGGACCACAGGTTAGTTAAGAATCTATGTGACGCAGGCGGGACATTTTTAATTCAGATATATTTCAGTAATTGATACTTCCTTAATTAAGTAGTCCTTAGTTCCTTAATTAATTAAGTAATCCTTAATGAGTAAAACTGAGGTGTTCTTGAATAAACCTTAAATGAACTAGCATAGAGCTCTTAGGCTGCTCGAAGGCTTCCAAAATGGCTTATCGAATGTTTGAAGAAACCTTTAGTTGTAAACTTTACGCGACGTGTGATCTGAGAGCTGGCGCATATCTGGGTCAACGCAGAAGCACTGCAATTCAGCAGGGCAATGCAGCCAGTGTCTTGGGAACACTTCCGCCTGGTAGTGATCTGGAGCAGTTGAGCTATCTATAGATCGTTTGCAACGGTCTTTAGATGATTCTTATGTATCTTAGGCAAAAAAAAAACAATAAATGTGTATTTATTGTTATGTATTCTAAAAGTATCATTAATAAAATAACCAGCCTTGTTTTTTGCCTTTCTTTCCTGGCTTGGTCACGAAGGAACAGGCAGTAAATTGACGTTTCATAGTGATCCTTGTGATTTTAATGATTAAAGACATTTTGATTTGATTTTATATTGATAATTCATCACTTTTTATACCACCAGTATCAAGAAAAGTCTCATATGCCTGTAATTTCACCCAACTAATTTTATTTACTTATTTTAAGTAGTTTCAATTACAAAAAACTTGTACACTTAATTTGGAAACCACTGATATTTATGATTCGGTTCAACAAGTCAAGTTTCTCAACTTAATCCGAGTTGTCGAGAGTAGTTGGCCATGGCCCACATTGGTGTCTGTATCATATACATGATCCTGAGTCAGTTGTCTGAGCCAACGGTGGTTATTTGTTTGAGAAAGGATTCATTGTATTACCAAGTATTACAATTACTGGAAAAATAATGTAAGATAAAAAAAAATATTGCTGGACATTTCACACATCGCTATCTAGCCCCAACGTAAGCAGAGCTTGTACTATGTGAACCAGATAACTGATAGAATACTTATATACATTTTTTTTGTAAATACATACTTAAAATATATATAGAAACAACCAGACCCGGAACAAATATCTGTAGATCATACAAACATTTGTTCCCCGGCGGGAATCGAACCCTACCTCCTGCGTCTCAGCCGGCTATTCGCCCACTGCACCACGGAGGTCGTCAAAAGTCATAAGATGTTTATGAAAAAATATTTTTATTTGATGAGGTAATCGAACAAGCGGTTCAATAACATTGATGCATAGATTAGGTCGAACCAAGACTTGACCTACAGTGCATTGCCTTGCGCCTGCCATCAATTTGTACATCATAGATATAGCGTATTGGATGAATGCTGTAAAGTTATATGTAAATGTAATAAACGAATTGAATTGAATCATTACAAATACAGGGTTAAAGTCCTTCTTGTTCCAAAATAAATCGTTATCTAGTTTTGATTTGATCAAGTTAAAAATCAAGCGTCTTTTCAGGTGATTGTTTACTGATCTAACACCGGGAGTATCAGGAAATCAGTTATTGATTTTATGGATCAATAATTTTTTTTTTATTATTTATATAGTAAAACATAATTTTTAAGATGGTACTTATATAGGTAAAGGGATGAATACTGAGATTACGGCTGTTTAAGGCGATGGATCAAGCATATGACGCACCTGATGTTAAGTGGTAACCATCGCTGTATTGCCTCGTAGGTCACGCACATTAAAAACGTGCTCTACGATGCACTGTCCTGTGTCCATCAACTTGAGGCATACAGATGTAAAGCTTCATGTGCCTGTAATTTCACTGGCAAACATACCATTCAAACCGAAACACAGCAATGTGAATGGCAGAAATAGGTATGGCGGTATGTAGTACTTTTCCAGGCGAGCCCTTTAACAAGGAACTCTACTTTTAACATTGAGGGAAATGGCAGAAAGTTGTTGATGAAACTTAATTATGGCTAAAGTTAAATGCGTATATTTTTTTTTTAATTTCAACAACTTGGGTGCTCATGTGATACCTACAATGCAATGCTTTGATGATTGTACTTACCTAAGACTTATGTATTTATGTTAGAGAACAATTACAATCAGACGATTTTTGCTTAATCGCGGAAATAAATCATTAAACATCGTAGGTACTTAACTTAGATGCAATCTTCCGTGTTGATCTGTCATAGAGGTCATTTCGAATGTAGAAGTGGTGATACGATATGAATTGAAAATGAATTATTAAAGAGTATTACTTAAAGGTCAAATAAAACATTTTGATACTACTGGAGATGGAACAAGCATATGGCCCACCTGATGTTAAGTGGTAACTCGTGGGTCACACACCTTAGAAACGTGCCCTACGATGCACTACCACACAAATATAGGCAAAAGTATTAAATCCAGAATAACTACAATTTGTACTCCATAAAAATAACCAATTAACATAAACTCCTGTTAACCTGTAATTTGAATGAAACTGTAGGTCAAGTCAGTTAGTTATTTATTTTGTGGCACTATTTTGATAGTCAATTACATATTACGAATGATATATTTTTGTTTTTATGGGAGACTCGCGAGATCTCTGTTCGGAGCGATCCATTAGTTAATTAGATAAATTTTTGAAAAAAATCACAACTAATATTTTCAATGCGTAAAGTTATAATAAACCACGGCATGGTATTAACAGATAATTTCTTCAGATCCCGTTCAACATGCTGTTCACAAAAACACTAATATTAACCGTACAATGGGTCATTGTTTCCTGCAGATGTTTTTCTCATTGCATGGGAACCAATGGTTGCTATTACAACCTATACTTTTTTTGTATGAATGAATATTTTAAGAGATATGATCACTTAAATGCAAGTACATTCCTTAAGTACAAATATTTTGTTTTAAACTTGATTTATTTCAAACCTTATACAGGGTATTTCATTGAGATGAGTCAGTGAGGGAAATACTAAACGGTAAGAGATATCAAAAAATGCTGAAAGGACTCGCGTCGCCAATTTTAACAAAATTTAAAACTGCATTTAAGGATTTATGAAAAATATTATACACGCCTCGGGAATCGAACCAACTCTTGTTAGAAAAATTGCTTGTGTTATTATGAAAATCTATAGTGTAGGCTATAACAAGTATTTTTTGTAAAGATACCTTATTTGTAAAATTAATGGAAAATACAAACCAAGATACACTGTAAAAAAGAAGTTATTACCTTTATATGCATTTTTCCAAAATCTTTAAATGCAGTTATTATAAGCATTTTTTGATATCTTACCTTTTAGAATTTCCCCTCACTGACTCATCTCGATAAGATACCCTGTATATTATAGTTGCTAAATCAAAGTTCGAGAATGTTGTAATATCGAAAAAATATTCTACGCTTCTATGAGTGGCAGAAAAATTAAATTTGAAGATATTATTTAGCCAATCAAGAAGATAATGTACCTATCCCACTAATACTATAAATGTGAATGTTTGTATGTATGTATGGATGTTTGTTACTCTTTCTCGTCGGAAAACCTGAACCGATTCGATGAAATGTGGTATGTACGTAGATCATAACCTGGATTAACACATATGCTACTTTTTATCGGTAAACCACGATTGCGAAGCCGCTGGCGGAAGCTTGTTAACTAATAATTGTAGTTGAGCTATCTATAGATCTTTATCGGTAAACCACGATTGCGAAGCCGCTGGCGGAAGCTTGTTAACTAATAATTGTAGTTGAGCTATCTATAGATCGTTTCTTTTGGGTTTTTGTGAGATACATAAATAATTGTATATTCTCTCTATTAATCCATTTATTTCATAATATTATAAACATTAAACAATGATGATATTTACCTCATGGTGATCACACGGGGCTAGTTCATGCTGATTCACGCGATTGCCCCGTGTATCTGTTTGATATTCTAATAACTAACCGCACGGGACATATTAACATCAAAGCGATTATCGATAAGTAACCACTCAAATTGCCATGTTCATGTAAATCACGACATTTCATAGCTATAATAAATGAAACGATCGTGAATGTTTGTATATTTTTTCAGGAATCGGACTTGATTTAACAAGTAGGTATAAATCAAAAATTTAAAAGCCTATAAAAATTCTTATTTAATTTCCAGCTGAGATCTCTTCCCCAAAATGTAAAAGTGCTGATAAACTTCGGATCAGCTGAAATGATCGTCATCACTATAGCTAACATAATAACCACACTAATTAAACTAGTTTTCTATTAAAAAACACGTTTTGAGGGGTATGGTTGCATGTGTAATTACAGGTACATGAGGTTTTATACATGTATGCCCCAAGTTGATGAACGCAGGGCAGTGCTACGTAGGGAACATTTCTAAGGTGCGTGACCTACGAGGCAATTCTCTGTTCTATGTTCCACTTAACATCAGGTGGGCCACAAGCTTGTTTCACCTCCAGGTTGCATGCCACATACCCACATAGACGTAAAACTTATCATATCCCTCTTTTTGCATTGGAGGTTAAGAATAGCGTCTACTACAGGATTAGCTCACGTTGTAAATGAAATGAAATTTATTTGCTACAGCTATATAGGTAGGTATAAAATTTGATGAATTTAAATGAATACAATTATTCTAATACATCATTAATCGTAAAGACCATATAATAATAAAAGAAATCATAAAAAAATTGCTGCCAGGACAAACGACATCACGATCTGTATCCATTCTCTACATTTGAATTTGATCTTTCTATAGCGTGTTTAAGTAATTATTATCCAAATACTGAAGACAGTAAGTTTTACTCAAAGAAAACATTCATTTGTTTTTAAAAAGAAGTAAAAGTTCATTCAAACATTTTGGAAAATACATTTGCCACTTTTGGATACCGAACCGACACTAATAAAAAAATAACAGCTTATATAGCACAAATCGACAGGCTCAATAATAAGGATCTTGGGGGGTTTCAGGTAAAAATCTTGTATAATAGAGGAATAATCGTTGCCAAACGGATTTATAAGATTTGTACAAAAAGAAAATCACTTATCAGGTAGAAGATACATACAAACACTAGTATAAAGTAAACTGGAATATTCCAGTTCTCGACACGCGAACACCGCTGTAAGGCATGATAAGAAATCCTTCAAAGCCTTAGATTAAAGATTCACGACTTACCATAAAATATATTTGTAGCGAAATAGTGTGAATTTATAAGGTAGTTAGTATAACTGTAAAACTGGTTAATATTTATGATAATTAAATAAAATAATTATCATAAGGCTACAATTATTTTTTGTTATACTGAATAAACTACCCGAAAGGAATCATGAACAGGTTTTTACTTAGTAACTACCTGATCTATTTTTATCATAATAACAATTGTGGACATTCTATTTATGTCAAAAAAATACCCTAAAAGTCGATGAAAAAATTCAAGGTGAAACATTCACGTTTCGAATTGGTTGACCTTGACTTCAGTAATAGATAAAATAGCCTTGAATGTGATTAGTGATCACTTTCTAACATATTTATAATATTTAGTTAGCTTATAAAAAGCGATTTTGAGATAAAGGTTTTCTGAATTAAGTTTTGTAAATATATATATATGTATCTCTATTTGAGAATTTATTATTTGTTTATTGATAATAAAATTATATTTACTGATGAGGCTTTAAAGTTGACGACACGAGAAGATTAAATATAATATGAACAAAACACATCACACGAATTATTATAAATGTGAAAGTTTGGAGGTTTGTTTGTTTGTTACTCAATCACGTCGTAACGGCTGAACCGATTTCGATAAAATTTTGTATTTACGTGAATTATAACCTGGATTCGCACATAGGCTACTTTTTATCCTATAAATCGGTCCCATGAGATAAAAATTAGGTGTCAAGTCAAGTTGCAACAGCGAGTTCAGCTTTATTTCTAGGTTACCTACACATTTAGTAGTGTAACGTGTACGAAGTCGCGGGCAACAGCTAGTGAATAAAAAAATAAAATGAAAGTTCTAGAACGAATAAGCCGGCAATATTTTGGAATGTTGAAACATAAGAAATATTGCATCCTGATTTGGATTGCATAAAAAAACGACAAAATGAATTTACCTACTGAATCATACAATATTAATCTTTGAATTAAAATAAATGTGAGCACTCTTCATAAAGAAAAGGCTTTATCTTGCAAAGTACCTGCTTTACGCATAGCATTTTCATAAAGCAAATGGTACTTGTTTTCTTTGGACGATAAAGAAATAAAGTGCATGTAATATTTGAGTTGTACATCCAAGGACGATTCTCTTGTTTATTTGTGTTTATACTAAATTATGGTCTTTTGTTTGGTGTGAAAAATATTTACCAATGAGCATACGATTTTATTATTTTATAAAATATGTACCTAATTACTATTTACTCTTAGTAATGCTCGTAAAGTCAGGCTACAGTTCGTTTTTTTATAAATAAATAATGCTAGACTTTCACACAGCGCTATCTAGCCCCAAAATAAGCAGAGCTTGTACTATGGAACCAGATAACCGATATAAAACGAGTATTCGAATTTTTGTTTATGACTACATATTATACATTATACACAAAAGTTCAGTTAAAAATAACATCAAAAGATATAATTTGAATTGTTTAATTGAGACATAATTTGAAACCCGCAACTTCTTATTTGTCTACTTGTTAGACGCACCATAGAGGTTGTCATATAAATCACAATTGGATTGATACGATACTTCAATAAATGTAAAATAAAAATAAATGTATAACCTAAAATGAAGTCGCTTCCGCTGTCTGTTACCTTAGATCTTTTAAACTACTCAACAGATTTTAATGCAGTTTTCAGCAATATATAGAGTTATTCAAGAGGAAGGTTAATATGCATAACTAGATTTCGCCAGCGGCTTCGCACGCGTTGTTTGTCAATAAAAAGTAGCCTATGTGTTAATCTACGTCAACACCGATTTGAAAGTAACTATGTCTCTCTGTCTGTTTGTTACCTTTACACGACTTAACGGCTCGACAGATTTTGATACCTATATAGATAGATTATGAATAGAATTGAGACAAAGGATACACTTTACGCGACTGCACAGAAGGAGGGTAATGTTTTATTGACAAACATCTAGTAATATTATAAATTTGTATGATTTATGGTAAAGTGGGACTGGGCGGGCCATGTCTGCCGCATGTTGGAGGAGTTGTGGGCAAAATGCACCACCGAGTGGATCCCAAAAGACAGAAAACGACCTCGTGGCAGACCGTGCCGCCGATGGAAAGACAAACTCGACTCATATAGGGAAGACTGGATCACACACGCGCATGATAGAGTGGTATGGAAGGAAGGATGGGAGGCCTTTGCAGTGGGACAGTACAGGCTCCATATAAATAAATAATAATAATAATTATTTATGGTAGGTAGTACAATTTTTTACTAGTAATATATTTTTTAAACTTGCCAATTAACTAAAGCGACTACATTTTTATGTGAATAATACAACGCTATAATTTATTAATTACCATGTTATTGATTAACAAAACCCAAAATCAAAATTTACAAGGGCAAAAAAGATATTACGTAATGGACTTACCGAACGGGTTAGGACTACTAGTTTAGAGACTCGTCTCACAGATTTGTAGTTTAAACTGTGGTAATCGCGTTCATCTTCATCGTCTGAACTCGAAAAATATGAATTGTGTCTCCACATTGCGTTCACTTCACTTTCTTACTCGCATATATCATATAATTATTGTTATATGTATATTAAGCTACATTTGCGACATATATTGCAATGAAATTTATTTTATGTATGTATTCGACGGTTGTATCTAAAGAACCCAGCATTAACAATATATATAAAAATAACTGAAATAAGTATAATTCCACAATGTATTTTACTTAAATTGTTTAGATATTTGCCCAAATTTGTTAAAAGGTTGTCACTGGAGCGACCACCACAAAGTTCAGTTTGTCAGTAACTGTCAATCGAATAGTTAAGTTACTCAACTACTAAGTGGGAAAGTGATGGTATGACAATAGCAGTTTTTTGTTGCTTAATCGAAATGGTTATTTTATCTGTGGCGTTTGTTTTGGATGTGTGTGGATTGCAAACTTTGCCACTTCCTAGTTTACATCCGTTTGTTTGAAGGGAGTTTCAATTAAGACAGAGGAACGAGCAGTGAAATATACGTTTCAAAGTGATCCTTAAGATTTTATTGAACAAATTAAATATTGACTATAAACACAACTTGTGCTGAACATAGGCCTCCCTCATAGATTTTCAGAGCGACCGATCTTGTGCGGCCTTCACCCAACGGCTCCCAGCAACCTTTATCAGGTCTTTCCATCTAGTCGGGGGCCGCCCCATGCAGCGCTTTCCAATTCATGGACCACTGCAAATTCAGCTGGCTAATCCTCAAACTTAAATAAATGTATAAAAAAAGGAGTATATTTTTTAGATTTAAATGTGTCTTGGCATTGAAATATCAACAAGGATAATAAATAAATTTTGATATAGATTTGGAAAATAATATACACTTTATTCTGACAGCAAAGTTGTCTTGAAAATAAGGGGTAATGTGATATTATTTCACAAACTGCAACGGGCATCCGATTCGTTTTAAAACCATAAGTATTGCTAAAGCTCTAAATATGTAGTGTACTGATCACGCCTTATAATGTACATAGGTGCTGTGCAAATGTAGACATTTTTGTGTTTTGTGTCAGGTACAAGATACTTTACTTTATAAAAAAAAATATGCGTCTTGGAAATCGAACAAGCATATTGTTGCATCGCCTAAAACAAAGTACTGCCTCGTAGATCACGAATCTTAGAAACATGCTACTTGAATAATAAGTGATCTGTAGTCTATCTCTCTCTCTACTCTAATATTAAAAAGATGCAAAGATTGTTATTTAGGGATAATCACAGATACTACTGAAATTTATTTTGATAGGGAGTGGGTTGGCTAGTACTTATATAAAATAGGTTTTATAGGAGCATCTATTTAACTTGCAATGTTTGTTTCTTTAGGTCAAATCATGCAATTGAATTTTAAACCAGTTTCTCCCAACCGATTGAGCTGAGAGGAATACATATGTAACTTCAGTAGCAATACAATAATGGTACCATGAAGGTGGTCTTATGGTGGAGACGGATGCTAGACAACGGAACTTCTAAATGGATATAGGCAACTACTGTTTGGACTCATTTTAAACTACTTGCGGTTCCAATTATGAATTTTATTAAAGCTTCTTTTGCAAAAGTATTTTCTCAACACTTATATTCAAAATCTTATCGCACGAAATGTATGTTAACAAAATATGCAGAGGCAAGATAAAGTGTTGGTAGGTTATCGATTATGCACGCACATTGTTATATCAATAAGTATGTGTGTTATATATACCTAACTCCCATACCTCAAGTCACTCGCAAGGACTCAATAATTATTTTGGCGAATCATTATCTAAACCCAGTAGATCAAGTGTTACAATGTAATAAATAAAAAGTACATACGTAAGTTTTAAGAACTAGACCGCTTGACCAGTTGTATTAAACTGTTACCTAGTACAAGTTTCATGTGTAATCATAATAATAAAATCTATTGCGAATCGGGGTTTTTTTTTAAATTATTGACAAGAGATTGACCACTATGGTAAGTGGTCGTGTAGTCAACGATTTAACAAGATTGCCTATAAAGAACCTGTTCTTGAATTAACGACTCCGAGATTATAATGGCCTGGAAAAACAGATGACCAAGTTCCACTCTTTGTTTGTGACAATGATAAAAGTTGAAGTGGGTTTTTCAAAATACTCGGTTATTATAGCACTGCTTCGAAGCTAGAACATTTTAATGGAAAATGTCTTATGAATCAGTCAAGTTGTTAGTACTTAACTGAAGGCCTCTGAATACCACAGTATACCTATGCGTATAAAATGACGCAAATCTGACGTCAATGCTTGATAGCAGCTGCACTTTATTCAGCTCGGGGCAAAATTAATGGATTTTGAGTGATATCCCTTTTACTCTTGTTGCAATGGTTTTACATTTACGTAATTACACACATTTACTAACTAACTTGTAAAAATGCCGGAATAAGGCTATATGTACTGAGAATATGGAATAGGTGCTGGGCAAGTCTTCCTTTTCACGATTAAACGGCTGATGAAATTTGACAAGGTCTCAAAAAATAATCTTGAAGTCTGCTCAAATTACGGATCTGAAAATTTATAGTTTCAGATTTGGTATAAAATAGATTGTCTAGAATTGAGATACAGACTACTTTTAACCCGGCTGCGCAGAAGAAGGATAATGTTTTTATTAACAAAAATCATGATGATGTTGATGATGAACTAGCCATAAATCGCTTGTTATTCGAGTTAGGCCTGTACCCAACGGCTCCCAGCAACCTTTTTCAGGTGGCCAATTCCCGTAACATAAAAAAGTAAAATTCGAGTAACGATCTAGTCTCGTTGTTATACCTCCTAAACAGTATTGACGTAACTGACAATACAATGGTATGAGTTGACTGACATGCGATTATAAGATAAAACATATGTTTTATATTAGTAGAGCAGAATGCTAAAACATATTCAATTCATAATCTAATCTCATTTGGGTCAACTGTCGATATGTTTTTAAAATTTTATTACGTGATGTGATGTGACCTCAGGTCTTCTTTCCATCTAATAGGGTGCAGTCCTATGCTGCACTTTCCAGTGCGTGGACATCACTCGAGAACCTTTCTGCCCACGGCAGTAAGCTCTTCGAGTTATGTGACCCACCCACTGCAACTTTAGCTTGCTAATCCTTTGTGCTGTATCGGTGATTTTGTCTCCTCATTTCTGATTCTGATGATATGGCTGGTTATGATGTTGCAAACCATTTACTTTTACGAAACCATGTGTCGAATATATTCGAATATTTGTAATAGCGTTATTAGAATATATGAATAATTATAACTATGAGAGTAAACCACGTAGCCGTAGTCTACTAATGGTGAAAATGAGTCTATTTGCTGGATAAACCTTACAATCAGTGTCTTGATTATTTATAATTGTTAGACACACTGTTTTGTTTGATTTTATTAGCCAAAATATTATCGTTAACATTAATACCTAATTTTTGTTTTTATTCATCAACCATTTTACACATTTTGTGGTTTTAATAACAAGAGTTCACCATAAAGCCTTTTTGGGGTTATCCTAAACGGTTTTGTGGTGATTATCGAAGTAAAAACGAGTTAAAATTAACATTAAAAAGTTTCGAATAATATTCGAATATCTCCCAAATTCATCAAATACTTTTCGAATATTTGCAAGCTCTGACTATAAGCTCATATTGTCCCATTGTTGGACAAAGACCTCCCCCATTTCCACAAAAATAAACAGTGCACCCCAAACATCGCATAAAAAGCGTTTGTAGACGGACAGACAGACAGCATGTCGATTCGGGACGATGCATTGAGTCTCTTCACGTGAGCCCGGTCGTATAGACATGATGCGCACTTTAACTGAAAACGGAACCTTGCATTCGGAAAAGTTGTGTAGCAGTCTGTGGATTGATACTTCAATCATTAAAATCTTTTATTGCCTTTTGGTGTTTGAGCATATTGAAGTTTCAGTTTATAAACAACATGGAGATGGAGGCACATGTAACCTGATCTTAAGTGGTAACCATCATCGCTTCTAACAAAGCATTGCCTTGTAGGTCTCGCACCTTAGGAGCTTGTCCCAGGATGTCATGTAACCTGTTATCAGTACATCAACTTAAGTCATACAGTGATTTGCAAAGATGCGTACACACTTTCTTAAAGGCCATTTTCCATAAAAAATGCAAAAGCTGTCATAGTAACGTTGAATATTAACTGAAAGGCTTTTTTTATGCAACCAATTAACCACTACCATACCTGATGGTAAGTGATGGTGTGGTTTATGATAAAACAGGCTTGCCAGAAAGAAACTATTCACTCTAGACTTAAAATCTTATCTTGAGATTATAATAGTTATCAATGACATAAGGTCAGGTGAAGAGACTCATTATATTCCGGAATCGCAAGACTTGGGAAAGATATTTGTAGAACATCACCGAAGTCAGTGCGAAACTCGTTACCGATGACATAAGGTCATCATGAAGCGACTCAGTATATTCCTGAATCGCAAGACTTGTAGAAGATATTTGTGGAACAACGCGAGCGAGTCACCGGACGCTGTGTCATCGCGATGGCGCGTCTGGAATCGAGGGATAAAGTGCATGGCGCTGGCTATTTATAGACTTTTAGCTTCTGCCTTCAAATGGTATCCGGATGATAAGTAATCAGGTTAATAGTAGTTTTTAACCGACTTCAAAAAAAGGAGGAGTTTCTCAATTCGTTGAAATCTTTATTTTTTATGTATGTTCCCCGATTACTCGAAGACGCCTGGACCGATTCGATAAATTCTTGTTTTGTTTAAAAGGGTATACTTTCCAGATGGTTTCACTGGCACCAATTCAGGATCTGAAAATGGGATCCCAAAAAATCGAGGTCAACCCTAAACTTTTATAGTGGACGCAATTCGGTTTTATGTTTGTTACCTCAGAACTCCGCCATTTATCACAAGATTTAGATTTGTTTTTTATTGGAAAGGATATACTTTCAGATCGGTCCCATAAAAAGTTCATCAAAATCGGTTCAGTAGTTATATTTTTGTTAAACAGTTACTTGTTAGTAGTAGAACTTTTTGAGAAAGGGCTCGCCCGGGGGTCTTATACCACTGGGTATATTACAGTGTGCTATCATTTGAGTTGCCAATGATGATGATTTATTGCGTTCTTCGCCCACCTAATGCTGCAATAGGACCTCAGACATCTTGAAATTGATATATGGTTAAGGCTTCAGTATATATTGTTTTTTTACATTGGTTTAACAAAAAAAATCTCAAGATGGCTCGCGTCATTTATTAATTCAGAAAAAAGTATAATATTGAGTACAAGGTCCCGCCCGCGGCTTCTCACGCCTGGTTTGTCAATAAAAACATTACCCCCCTTCTGCAAAATCTGGTAAAAAGTAACTTATGTTTTATAAAAAAATATTTAATCTCAGTCATAATCTATCCATATACCAAATTTCATAGAAATCGGTCAACCCGTTTGGTAGTGAAACAGACAGACAGAAAGACAGAATTACTTTCAAATCACACTAATATTAAAAAAGTGAAAGTTTGGATGTTAGTTTATTTCTTTTACACTTAATTACGTCGTAATGGCTGGATTGATTTCGATGAAATTTGGTGCGTTTATAGATTATGACCTGGATTCAAACATAGGCTACTTTTTGTTGAAAAACTATGCGTGCGAATCCGCTGGCGGAAGTTACTTTATAATATTAGTAAGGATTATTTTAAATTTTCTAATGAGGAAGTGGCGGAGAGAGTGGCGTGATAACGAGGAGGCCTATACCCAGCAGTGGGTGGATGTGGGCCGAGATGATGATGATGAATAAATGAATGAATGAAAATTCTTTATTATACCTTACAAGCTAGACACAACAGATATAAAAATAAAAAATAAAACAAATAAATGTAAGCATAATGGGCGGTCTTATTGCTTAACAAATCGATCTCTTCCAGACAATCTTTGGATAGAGAGGATCATTGCTTAATGGAAGATTGGCCGAGGTTTAAAAAGAATAAACGTAATAATAGAAAAAGAAAAATTGCTTAATCTTAAATACATACATATTAGGTACATAAATAATAATAATAATGATGATGATGATGATGAATGAGGAAGTACTCAACTAATTTAATAATACAAGGAAAAATATCGTTTAACGGAATAGTAATAACGGAAGTAAGATAAAAATAAGCCAACAATGTTTCATCAGCATGGCTGCAAAATTACTTTTTATCTGAAATGAATTACACAAAACAAATATTTGCATTACAATTTATAAACCTTCAGACAATTCTTATCATTAGGTATATTTATTTTTAAATAATATTTAGCTTTCTTCTACACAATATTGACTTTGATGTAAACAAATACAAACCATCTGGTTGGGGTATCTAAACTAAATATCTAACAGCACTAAGATGACAAATCTCTATAACCGTATAAAACAAACAAAAATTGTAAAAAAAAATTAAAAAAACAATAATTTTCGTGCTGCAAATACAAAATTTCACAATAGGCTTACTAGGTCAAGTGGGGTATCATATCAAAGAGAAAAATCATATCAAGACAACACATTCCTAACCCATTTTTTTAATAGTTTGGTTGTTATGATGAAAAATTTCAAAAAAAATACCGTCTCCGTAGTTTGCGTGATAAATCTGAAATTTATATTTATTTATTTATTTGGAAAACCAACAGCTAATTATACACAATATGAAACAAAATAAATAAAAGAAAGCCAATAATAGGTTTTCACGACTAAACAACATAATAAAAGCAAAATGTGAAGTGAACAATAAAGTCTAAACAAAGTGGTTATAAATAGATAAATAAGGAAGTTAACGTAAAAGCTACTTAGTACTTAAAGTATACTTGTATCACCAAAAAATTCTCTGTTCAGCCGCAGTCTGGCTGAACTGACACTCGTACAGAATAGATCTAGATCTAATCGCTTACTCAGCTTATTAAAGTTGTCGCTTGCTCGCCACAGAAATGAATTTTGCCTGTAGTTGGTACCAACTACAGGTATATGGATAGGAGGATTAAATCTCTTAGGCTTGATATGATTATATGCTGTATATGATTGATAGACATACCTAGAACAGTTTTAGATATCTATCTTGAAATGTTTCTTGGTTTCCGGGTCACATAACTAGATGAACGTCAGGATAACAAATAGAAAAGGTACATACGCGATAAATACCCGTTTTAATCAATAATTATGTACAGTGATCGCGAAAGTTTAAAAAATACCGGATGGGCCTGCTTACTTAACATAAATAAACCTATCTAGTGTCTAACTATTACCTATTTGTAATTTGGTTTGACAATAAAGAATTATCTATCTAGATTCCGAACCTTCGGTGCGCGAGCCTTACTTGTACATAACCGGTCTCGTTTTATAGTAAGAGTGGAGTTTTAAATGTGGTCTTTATCTTATTTTAAAAGCATCACATGTCTCTTGATTAAAAGCTCTACATTCATAGGATTTGGGTAGGTTTTGAAACGTGTTCCTTAGAAGGTGTTAAAGCTAGCCCATATGTGAGATGGGTGCAATGAAGCAACTAATTATCAGCATCCTGTGGGAGCAGTTGAGGTGAAATACTTGTAAAGTAATATGACTTTGAAGTCTTAGAAATACCAAGTTCATGTTATATGATATTCAATATTGCCATTTAAATTTCTAAGGCTCGGACAACAAAGAATTCGGAATCTCACAGATTAAAGCGATCTATTCCAGACAGGTTTAAAAAAATTATGTGCCGAGAAAGACAGACATCATTACAATGTACGTCTCGTTTCATGTTGCGTCTAAGCAGACGAATTAATAATATATTAATATTCAACTTGTGTATTTCCTGAATGAATCGATCGAAACGAAATCATTTTGGTATGTAGGTATATAAACTTATAAACAATGTAAAGATAAATCAGTTTTTTGTGCATACGCGTAGGATGACTTTAGAATCATAATTAGGTACAATGGAAATTAATACTAAAAACAAACCTTAAAGCATTTAAAACCAAGACGTTATTTCAAAACCGAATCAAATAGAAAGATAGATAGCGCTGTGTGAAATGTCCTGCATTATTTATTTATTGTTAGTCAAGTTATATATATATATATATACATATATATATACTTTACAATATCCTCACACAAAACTATATATATATATTAGAGTTCCCGCGAATACTCGCTATTATTCGGTATTCGGCATTACTCGACATTTTTTTGATATTCGTCGAATACCAAATAATAGCTAATATTATTCGGCATTCGGCGAATAGTCATCTAAAATAAACTTTTAACGTACAAAAAACTTATGAGTTAAAAATAATCAAATTTTATTATTTTCCTAAATAAAACAATACACAGTATTAATTATTATCTGTAATATGTGCCTGTGCCTATCATATTCATGAAATTAAATTAGTTAGGCTTTATCCAACAGAAGCAGATTGTGGAGCAAAAACACTATTTTTTCTGCAAGTTCGGGAGCAAGTCAGTTTCGCTTTTCCTCATAAATTAAACCTGCCTCGGAAAAGTCTTTCTGAATAAACAGAGCTTGCTGGCGTGATTAAGTATCGTTTAGCAAGCTTACTTAAAATAGGAAATCTATTCGTATTGTCCACCGATATTTATAAAGCCCACCATTCATATGTGTTTATTTTTCTGTCAGCCTTTCCTAATGCGATGTAGTGGGCGATTTCTTCAGCAGTGGCATTCTTGGTGAAAAATTAAATTACTATAATACATATATGTAGGTATATATAACATAAAACAGATTTCTTTAACTTTATTGTTTTCTTTTCTCACAACCTTAGAAGATATTAGAAATATTTTTAATGTGCCTTATTTATGTCGAATAGTAATGTCGAGTTATTCGACTATTCGCCAAGTGAATGGCGATTAATCGGTATTCGACTATTCGCTATAACAACTATTCGCGGCAACTCTAATATATAATATTGTTACGCCGAGGCTGTTAAACAATGACTAATAATCGAACCTTCTCGAACGCTTTTGTCTTGCTGTGTTATTGTTGTGGGAATGGGGAGTGGCCATTGTGTCGAGGGACCGACCCTTTCCTGGAAGGATCGACATCGTTCTCGAACAATCGAAATGTGTGCGATATAAATAGGCCGGAGAGATGGCCGGACAGTCAGTCTCAGTCAGTCTGAGTGAGTTAGTTTCAGCGAGGCCCTGGAGGACTGACGTGGGAAGGGTCTCGCGTGAACAGTAGTTGCTCCCGAGTCAGTCTGGATTTAGCTATACGTGCGAACATTTCGGTGACTTTAAGTGGTGCAACATTGGTGTGAATTAGTGTGTTGTGATTACGTGTGACCAAGTTCGTGTATTCATCGTTTAGTGCTGAATAAAAGTGTTATTTTGGTTAGATCGATTCCCATTATTTTATCCCGAACCCTCAGCTCGTAACAATATGTATATATAAATAATATCAAGTAATTTCATCAAGTTTTCTCAGACACGTCAATAGTATCAATAAACCGTAATTCCCGATTAAAACCTAATTCAAGTAGATTTAGCCTATAAATGAAACATAATAACGTAACATAAAATCGTACTGACAACTTAATTTCTCTTTCTCTATCGTAATCTTAATCTTCGAAATAAAACTCCCTTTATTTCTGACTTCTTTTATTTCTTTCTTTTTGACTGCCTCCGTGGCGCAGTGGGCGTATAGCCGGCTGAGACACAATAGGTAGCGGGTTCAATTCCCGCCGCGGAACAAATGGTTGCATGATCTACAGATATTTGTTCCGTGTCTGGGTGTTTTTCTATATATTATAAGTATATATTTACAAAAACAAGTATCTAAGTATTCTATCAGTTATCTGGTTCCCATAGTACAAGCTCTGCTTAGTTTGGGGCTAGATAGCGCTGTGTGAAATATTCTGCAATATTTATTTATGTATTTATATTTTATATTTATTCTCTCCTTCTAATGATGGTCTCTTTTATCTTTATCGTGACAGCAATCTTCTTATTTGGCTGGTTATTCGAAGCCTTCTTCTTTCTTGTTTTCTTTCGATGATTCTTCTTTTAAAGCTGTCATGTCGTATTACAAGATTACCAACAATCGTTCTCCTTTTATTCTGCATAGTTTTAATTGGGTTATTCCCAAATGATCAAATGATTTATCGGTGGTTGCATCTGATTATAAAAACGTGCCCAACGAATCTCATTCAACTGCGGAACTGTGCATAAGCAAACATGTTTTGAAAATTTTCCTAAAGTATCATATAATAAAACCTTTTAAAACATAATACAAAACCCGTGTTTTTTTACGTTTGTTTGTTTTTTTCTTCTCCTGTAGCTGACATAAACTGCCTCAAGTATCGAAGAATGCAAAAAATAAAGTAAAACACTTTAAGCAGTACAGAATCTTTCTTATTGACTTATAACAATTAAAAAAACGTGCCTATTAAATGAAGAACACATAATTTATGTGTTCTTTTTTCGTTCGTTTTTACGTTTAAGTTGTTATAAACAACTTTGACTTTATGATGGATTTATGATGGATATGGATTAAATATTATAAATTAAATTATTAATAAAAAAAGCTAGTTCATTTGTGTTATAAAATAAAATCGAATAACACATATCAATATTCTAGGTTTATTTTTTATCCTATATTCAGTTTTCTTGTCATCAAAGGTACCTAGATACTGTAATATTCATTTACCGGATAGAACAAAAGGATTCTTTCCAGCAAAGGAATGATTAACTAATCCGTTACCTCGCTAAACAAAGAATAACAAACGCTAAGCCAAACCAAAACAAAGACTTGATAATTAAAGGATAATTAATTCAATGACGCACAAACAACTTCCTGACCGAAAAAAAACCTGAACCAGTAGATCCGATTGAAATATACGTAAGATACGAAAGGGTTGTAGAAGGTTGGGCAAACTTTTTGCCCAGAATAAACAATGGCCCACCTGTTCTCATGTACTCTCTGTACAACCACCTGCACACTAGAGGATTTGTACCAGGCAACAGAGAGGGGTGTGGAAGTTGCTCTCTATTGGCCTATTAAAATTTAGAAATTAACCAGCCATTGACACGAAAGAAGAAGAATGTACCAGAATTCCAAAAAGACTATGCAACATATTGAAGATTCACTCTACGACCCGAGCTCTACGATATTAAAGAGGCATAAGATACTTTTGGCATGGCATAAATATAAACGGACTATAGAAATCATAACTTCGTTTTTATTTTATCTTCAATTGTATTATTAACAAGCGTTATTATAAAAAAATGATATATGCATAAATTACTCGAGAGACTTTAAAAAGGAGGCAAAAAGCCACACTATAGAAGATGCTATATTAAAAAAAATCTTTGCACACGTTTTGCATTGTCACCAGGTTTGCGTCTTTTTTATGCACATACCAACAACGTATGACGCTGTAGTCATAAAGTATAAGATTTATGAAAAACACATTGTCGTGTAAAATTGTATGTACAAATTATGGCGAGGCAAGTCAATTAACTTGCAAATTAGTGGAAAACGTGTACATACACGTTTCGTCTAGAAAAACTAATGCAAGGCCGCTCCAATACCACAGGTGCTTATGTAACTGCAATTACCATAAGGTGTTATATGAACATGGCTCTGCAACCTTATAGTAGCAGATACTTGTTCGGAGTATGTTAGGGCTGTTTGGTTTGATATGGAAAAAAAACTGTTGTGAAGAATCATGCCTTTAGTCAGCTCTGTATTAACCATTGTTTTTTGTGTGGATCAAGCTAAGGACAGTATAAGTGTTAGGTAAGTGTTAGGTAAGTGTACTTAACTGACCCAGGCACTCGTCACTAAGTCATTCACCCTGTTCGTGCCTTTTCTATTATAAATGATTATTATTATATTTTAGTGACTGTTGGGGTTCCTCATTTGTTGGAAAAGCAGTGGACAGTAGGTATATCCATAATGATGTTATAAATGTGAAAGTATCTCTGTTTGTTTGTTAGTTTGAAAGTTTGCTTGTTTGTTAACTTTTCACAACTAAACGGATCGTAATGAAATTTGGCAAGGAGATAGATTATATCTACGAAAAGGACATCTATCTTTTGTCTCAAAAAAAAATTTTTGAATGGGTGAAATAGGGGTTGCGAGTTTGTATAGGCAATCCATAATTCCTGGAGTTAGGGATCTGAAAATTTATATTTAGGCTTTTGGTAAGAAATAAAGAAGTTCGTGCTTCAACTTTTTTGCAAAATCATCCCTAAAGGTAAGGGGATAAAGTAAGGGGTTAAAATTATGAGGTATTCTTTAGATGCACTTTCTATTTACCGTTGGTATATAGATATATTGTGGACGGGATTGGGACATAGGCTACTTTTTACCCGTCTGCGCAGAAGGAGGGTAATGTTTTTATGACAAACCATGCGTGCGAAGCCGCAGGTGGGTCAGCTAGTGGCTGATATATTATGGTGTAAATAACGCTGTAAAAGAAAATAAAGGCCTTTGTTTTATGAAAAATAGTAACCAATATTGGGGCTCGGAAAAGGCAACTGCAGAGAAAGAAACCGTATAGATATACTAGTACCCAGGTATAATTCTCATATTGTTTACTTGAGACTTGGTCAAATATTTACCAAGTAAATACATACTTAAATAGTACTTAAATAATACTTAAATACATAATTATTTTAGTACCGGTACAATTAACCAGACTACTCAAAATGACATAAAAATGCTAATTTCCTTCATCAATCTCAACCCATTAATAATTGATGATGGTCTAATCATCATTCACATACCTAATTAGATTATTGTCGTTAAATGTATTTCTTTGTATCTACTTTAGTATTTAATTTAAGCTAACAATTCTTTGCAAATGAATTCTTATTCAGTGTTTAAAAATACTACTTCCTATAAGTTTAAAAGGGTGAATGTCCTCATCAATATAAACAAGCTTACTATGAGCGTAAAAAAAGTACTTTACGGTACAAATTTTCAATACCTACGCCAGATACGTGACGTAGGGAGCTTCTTTCGCGTTCAATTTAGTGAAAAATCTTATGTTGACGAGAAGGATGAGGGTTGATGAGTTCCAAAAACATCAGCTCTTCATCATGATCTTCTGACATAGGTACTATCTGAATAATGTTATCTTTTGGCATCCGCCATATTTTACAAGCTTTTTATTAACTTGCAATGTATGTTATTGACTACCTCCGTGGTGCAGTAGGCGAATAGCCGGCTGAGACGCAGGAGGTAGCGAGGTTCGATTCCGCCGCGGATCAAATGTTTGCATGATCTTGATCTACAGATGTTTGTTCCGGGTCGGGTTGTTTCTCTATATATTACCTATAAGTATGTATTTAAAAAGAAGAATATAAGTATTCCATCAGTTATCTGGTTCCCATAGTACAAGCTCTGCTTAGTTTGGGGCTAGATAACGCTGTGTGAAATGTCCAGCAATATTTGTTATTTATTTTATTTATGTATGTTTGTCCGGGTGGAATCTTGCAACTGAATTTTAAACCCGTTCCCCTCAACCGATTGAGCTGAAATTTTAAATACATATGTTACTTCGATGACGATGCAATAATATGGTACCATGGAGGTGGTCTCATGATGGAGACGGATGCTAGACAACGGAACTTCTGAATGCATTATAGTATACTACTAGTGTTTGGGCTCATTTGAATCAGCTTGCGGTTCCGATTATGAATTTTAAAAACCTTGTTTTAAAAATTAATTTTTCAACATAAAACTTATTTTTTTTAAATCGCTTCTCCGAGTGAAACTTGTTAATTTGGATTGAGTACGTTATATATGGACAAAAATGTTTTAATGTGTGTCCTAAAACTGTCACGTTATGGACAGTTTACTAGCAAAACTTCATTAACGTGTCACTTACGGATATTGTCTTAGTCCTAATGTCCATAATCTAATACAACGTTGATAGTGAGACGTGATATTGAATAAAAATGGCGGTGTTGGCTATGAGATATACCAAAAAATATCAAACCGCTTTATATGCACCTAACTGTGATTTCAAAATGGAACGTTGGAATATTTAACAATGCAAAGTAGTAACGAGATCTCTTTGTTATACTCCTTACCATAAACATGAAAGTTTGTTGTCTTTTGGCACAAGGATAGACGACGATAGACGTATAGATAGTACGACCAGCTTATCTGGCCGATGACATTGTTGCTAACATCTACTGAATAGACACGTTTAGTACTAATGTTGTATCTGTTCCACTTAGTTCGGTTTTTTCTACGGGGCCGAATAAGTTGGTGGCACTATATACATACATATGTTCAGAAGATATTGTTATTTTAATGGATGTTTGCAACGGAAAACAATATCAGTCAAAATACAATTGTTGTTTTTCAAAAGTATATTCAAATAAGGTTTCGTCTAGTTACAATGAGTAAGCCTATTCCTGCCCACCTATTTTTATTCTAGCATACCTATTTCTGCCGCCAAGCAGCATTGCTGTGTTTCGGTATGAAGGGTATGGTTTCCGGTGAAATTTCAGGCACGTGAGACTTTACACCTGTATGCCTCAAGTTGATGGATGTAAGGCAGTGCATCGTAGGGCATGTTACTAAAGTGTTACCAATACAATACTATAGGCAATACTTTTCTATAGGCCACTTAACATCAGGTGGGCCATATGCTTGTTCCATCTCCATGTAGTATAAAAATAGCTGCTTTAGTACTAAAAATAATACTATAATTTAATATTTCCTGTTATGTGCATGATCTATATCTATAAATATGTAAAGAAATCTCTAAATAGATAGATCTATCTAGCTAGTATTTGTTACGTAGTGTTTTGGTACAATGAATGGTTTACTCATAGTTTCCTACGATACAGGAAATCCCAGTTTGGAGGAGAAGACTATTATAATTATATTCATTCATCATCATCATATCAGCCATAGAACGTCTACTAAACATAAGCCCCCCCAAACCCCATAGATTTCCAGAGCGACCGATCTTGTGCGGCCTGCAGCCAACAGCTCCCAGCAACCTTTATCAGGTCTTTCCATCTAGTGGGGGCCGTCCAAAGCTGTGCTTTCCAGTGCGTCATCTTCTTCTTGATAAAAAATCTTATTTATTAAGTTTTATTTGTGTCGATTTTTTTTTATTTTCAAAAGGTTTTTAAATTTGGCGCAAATAATTACAACCGGACGTGATTGCAACCTTCCTTGATAAGGAGTACCAATTTCGCTGTGACGTCACGTCAAGTACAAAATTATCGAGGCCGTTAGCTCTACCTACAGAAGAAAATATATCTATATATTATATAATGAGAACTACAGAATGGGTTTCAAACGGGTTGCGGCCGCGTGGTAGACCCAGGCGGAGATGGAGGGATGATCTGGATACCATAAAAAGTGGCCCCAATTAGTCAATAACCGGGATTTGTGGAAAGAGGGGAGGCCTTTGCCTTGCAGTGGGACTCTACAAAGAGTTAAGTTCATTATTATGATTTTAAGTAACTAAACGCTTTCTCATAATTGCACGGAGCTTTTGACTCATCAATGAGTCAAATACATAAACCAATGACTAAGCTCTTAGCGATCTTAAAGTGGGCTTTGGTCTCAAAAAAATTCTTAGGTTTATTGAGTACTAAAGTTTACTAAACCGTTATATTACGGTGAAACTCTACTTCCAAGGTATTCAGAACTGCTGTTGGGTCAATAATAATAATAAATAAATATTGCTGGACATTTCACACAGCGCTATCTAGCCCCAAACTAAGCAGAGCTTGTACTATGGGAACCAGATAACTGATAGAATACTTATATACATTTTTTTTTGTAAATACATACTTATAATATATAGAGAAACAACCAGACCCGGAACAAATATCTGTAGATCATGCAAACATTTGTTACGCGGCGGGGATCGAACCCGCTACCTCCGCCGCATCTCAGCCGGCTATTCGCCCACTGCACCACGGAGGTCGTCATCAAATCAAACATCAATTGTATAATGTATATAAATAATTGTATATTCTTTCTGTAAACTATCAGTTACATTGCGATCTATAGATGCATCGCCTTTTTGGTTGCATTGATAGACATTGAAATTAGATAGAAACTATTGACTTCCGATGTAGAGCGCAAGCAAAGAGATACGTAAACCTAGCTGTGGACTAAGCCGTGAAGGTGTATGATGAGACTACAAATATTTTTCCAAAATATTTCCTTCCGCGGTTCTATTTGCTAAGTCAATATTAATCTAGATATTGTCCTTCCTAATGAAGTTTGTCATCCGAAAAATAACACGTGCAAAACCAAAGAAATTATAATCTCAGGAATCACTGTCCCTAACAAACTCACCGCCGAAAAGCGGCGAGCGATACCTTGCATTTGTGTGAGTGCCGAAAATGCCTAACATTATTAATACCAAAAGTTAAATAGTCTAAACTCGACTTTATTCCGCAGATTAAAAGTTTCATTTTAAGCATTCGCATTTTGGAGATATGACGTTATGAAATGAAGCAGCTGTTAAGTCGTAAAAATTTATTGCCTTCTTTTGTCCTTTAAAAAACTGTTGACTTTAACGGTATGGCAATAAGGTCGGATTCAAAATGTGCTGTTCGAAGATCGTAAAATTACTCCGTTCGGAACAGAAGTGTGGAGGAGTAGAAACGTACACAATATTTTTTTGTTGAGAAATGAAATTTCGAATCTATTACGTAGGGATAAATCATTTGTTAACCAAATTCAAAAGTCGGATTTTTTAATAATCGGATAGTTTGATAAAATCTTTCATTTTTACAGGCTCCTATTGAGTTTAATGTGCCTCGTTGTCTTGTCTATCGTTTATAGGTAATAAAATATTGCGATATTAGACCTGCCCAGTTTCTGATTTGAGTTGAAATTTTGCATGCATATGCGACATGAAGCTGATCTCATGATGCAGTAAGATGGTGCATCATCAGATGCTTAAACTAAACTACACAACAACATCGACTTTAGGTTCATTTGATCTGTCTTAACTAGTATTCGGATCCTAAATGATATCCAGGTCAGGGTTTAATGACGGAGCCAGGCTATGGGAACTCTGTAATAAAATGACATAGTTACATCGAGTGTGGGCTCGTTCGATTAGTGTTAAAGAGTATTCTTTACCTAGATGATATCCAGGGTCTGATGATGGAGCCAGAAGATGGCTATGGGAACTGTGATTAAACGATGCCACCTCATCGAGTTTTTGGGCTCGATTAATTTGTCTTGCCGACTACTCGGGTCCTAGATGAATTCTCTTCTCTACAATAATAAAATCGTAAATCTCCCTTCAATGTATGAGACCCAGGTCAATGATGCAAAAAGGAGGGTCATAACATTTTCATCCTCGCGTACGAAGTTCCCGGGCAACCTCTAGTTTTGAATAAAATCGAATTTTGTATTGTATACAATATTGCAGAACCATGTTTAGTACTAGAACTTTAACAGTATAGGCAGAAATCAGAAAAAAGTAAATATTGCAAGAAGTAGGACAAAGATATAGAGTGCTGTAAGCCTAGCTAAGAGTTTCAGTTTCAGCAAAGAGTTTCAAATTGGTGGCGCTGGTGGTAAAAATGCCTGTATTTTTAGTACCGAAAAGTTATCTCGTTGCCCACAATTTAACGGTAGGGTAGGCTACCGCGTGTTTTTTTAATGAATTTGATAAAAATAAAACACGAGAGTTGTTTGTTTCATGAAGGTAGTTTTAGAATTGGCCGCATCTGATTAGTATATAATGCTTACTAATAAAATTGTTTTTTAAACTTGTTAAAATGTTTTTAGTAGGCGACTCCATTCATTCGAAATTTAATGTAGTCCGGTTCATTGGTCTTCGGTCACGTACAGATAAATGAACGATGCAACGCGAGGGAAAGGGACAGTAGCGTAGCGTAGTCGTGTGTCTGTAGTTACAAATATTTCCGTAAAATATTGTTTTAAAGCATATTATAGACTAATTCAAAATCAAATTCATCAAATTATCAAACTTTAAGGTAATACTCACCGGAAATACGAAATTCCATCTTTTTTTAATGTAGTTAAAGTGTTGTTTTTGCAACTTTTGACGGAGCACTTGGGCATGTTGTCACTTCGACGGCAAGCGCGCGACTAAGAGCCGAGAGTGCTTAAGCGGCGTTTAAGCACTCTCCAGCGTGGACGTCCTTGACGGGCCGATCGTATATCTAGTATTTTATTGATCGTTGTGCAAAACAAATACTTCTATTCCGTATTGAACTCACGCTTCTGTGACGCGTGGCTTTTCATTATATTTACTTTCACTAATTTAGGTATTTCTATAATTATCTGAATTAAATAATGAAGTTTCATTTGCATATTTAACAATTAGCATTCGCAAGGCAATTAGCTCATTATGGTTGTTGAACATAATGGCTCCCTGATGATTTCGATTCTTCGATATCCCCTAGGATCTTAACCTATTTGTCTTAAACATGTTATTTTATTTTGATCACGCGTGATAGTGAGGTGAAATCGAGTAGAGAATGCGTCGTACGTGACTGTAATGCAAAGATACTAATCGAACGATTCCAATCATTGCTAAATTAGGTCAAATACGATTTATTGCTGTATCTCTTGCTTTTACTGGTAGATATATCATACATATTATAGGTCTTGGGGTTAAATCAAAACGTGTGTAATCATTGAATGTAAATAAATTACAATTTATTATATTGGTTTTATAAAGAGTTGTTTGTAAAAGATCTGAATAATTATGTTGATTCAAAGCGATAAAAGGTCAAGACTAAAAATTATTTTAAAATTTCAACAATATATCTATGTAGGTACACAATTATAAAGATATATTATGTAAATATAAGTATTAATTTCCTCGTCTGGTTCAGCGGCTTAAAGTAAGTTTGGGTCTCTACTACCCAGCTTCTTAAGTTAACATCAACATGTGAAATGTGTGGATTGTATATTAAATAAAATTCGAAAATAAACTCACCAATCCTTGTATCCTCGGAAACATTATCAAAATGATATCACCAAACACAAATAATCACAAATAGCTTCAGTATCTAGTACAACGAACTTATATCACACCCACAAACACACGAGTTACGCTGTCTTTCATTATTAAAAAATACGATCTTAATACGTGCGCATGAGTCGGAGCGCCGAACGCTTATGTGAAGTCTGTCTGGTCGCGTTCTTTCGATTCTTGCGTGACTCATAAAGCATTTGTACTGAAACCCCCCTTCGGGCTATATCTTTGTTTACCTGTTAATCGTAGTTTTTCTTTATCTAGGTCGTAAATACCACTTGTTTGGTTATAAATATCAGAGTTCAGCTTTTAGTCACGTTTTAACTTTGATACAATTTTTTTATTTAACAACTGCCTGCGTGTGGATGTTGTAGGTAATTGAATTGGATTCAAAAAAGAAAAAATCGATTGCCCAGTAAATAAAGACGAGTTTTCTTGAAAATAATTTATTAATGTGACGTGTCCTCGCATCTTAATTAAATATCATATAATAATGCAAATAAGCGATACATTTAAGTATTATTTTGCATACTTAGTGATGTACTTAATTATTAATGGAATATTATTACGCATAATTTTACCATTTAAATGAAAGCATAGAAAAACAAAACATTGACTTTTTAATGATCAATGTGTAGCCTATCTGTTTAGCAAGATTTTATCATCACAGAATCATATTGCTATTATTATCACATAAAATCATGACAAATAAAGTCATGACAGGTCTAGGAGAAGGTGGTGCGACGATGTCGTGGAGGTAGCGGGAAAGACATGGACTCGACTAGCACAAGATAGCGATCACAGTGCAACCGTATGGAGGAGGCCTTAACCCGACTTTTGGTGCCAAAGTGAACAAAATAAAAATAAGGCGCGGTAGGCTTCAACATGAAAGCCCTCAAGAGAGGTGTAAATAGGGTATTAAGTTTTAGGCAACGCGACTGCAGTACCTCAAGTCCTGCAGGAGTTTATAGGCAACGGTGACTACTTAACATTGAGGCCCTTCAGCTTGTGTGTCTAAATGTATAATATAAAAAAATGTAAACTTAAATACTAGTGGTTCGCCCCGAATTGATATCTCGCGAGTCTCCAATAAAACTATAAAACAAAAAAATGTTATTCGTAATCTTCGACTATCAAAATAGTGGCACGAAATGCAGAACCAACCTCACCTCAACTTGAGCTACAGTTTCATTCAAATTACAGGTAACGGGAGTTCATGTAAATTGGTTATCCTTTTTTGGGGTAGAAATTGCAGTTATTGAGGATTTCAGACGTTTGCCTATATTTATGTCACTAAAACTACACGCATATCAAATTTCAGCACTGTGGGGTCACTGGTGTACCCTGTGAATTTTATCAAAGTTCAGTTATGATGGCTAATAACTTAAAAACTACAACCTTTAAAGTAAAAATAAAAACGGGGCAAAGTGTACTCACAAATACCTTTTATTAAACGTACCACTTGACCGGATAGTTTCATTTTGGTTTTTTTGACCCCTCTTGAACCACAATATCTCAACAACCCCCCACATTTACAGCTGATTTAGTTACTCCAAAGTTGTGCCATCACTACCTACACAACCTATATACCAAATTTTACGATGATCGGATAAACGCTTCGAAAGTTATCCTCGGACAAACAAACATACATACATACAACGCCGATTTGCCCAAGTTGATTTGGAGAACCCGCTTCGAACTATCAAAAATTCAAAGATTTCTGAAATAAATTTTAGAAATAAATAGCATAATTTTATTTTTTCTCTATGTGAATTTGTAATTGTTTTGATATGAGATAAATATTTTATATCCTTTTATTTTGCCCACATAACTTTCAATCATTGATAATAATCTTTACGAACACATCAGGTTTGTTTTCACTATATAAATATAATTAGTTTCGTAACCCGGTCATTGCTATACACTTGTCTTATCATAATCTAGTTGATAGCTAATCTAATCACAAAATGTGCTAAATTTGCTATCCGTCGGTGTACTACGAAAGTAAATTTGACCTAGTTATCTTGAATGCTTTGATAATATCAAAAATTAGTACATTATTGAAATTTTCTCAAAGATAACGTGCTCTACATTTTCTGTTTTATTATTTTGCATTGAGTGATAGTCATTGACGTAGTATGAAGGTCGTAGACTTAGGTTTACGGATTGCAAGTCTCAAGTGAAGATGGCCAGGACATTTGGCACGACCGACGGGCAAAAGTGAAATGTGAAAAGTCAAAACTTCTTAAAGATCATTTTGAATCGTCATTTTATATCGTAGTTGAAATTAATTTCTTCATCACACGTAGATAAAGTCTTTGTTTAATTAGGTTTTTAAATTTGTTTATTGACATTTACGATGGTCTAATACGGTAACAGAATGTTGGCCAAGGGACGCGCGTAGACGGCCAGCCCACCAGCCCAATGGTGAGGCTATATTATTAGCGTAGTCGTACAGCGGTGTATGAGCTTAGCGGAGAACCGTGGATAGAAGGCCCATCAGTAGATGCCGTAAAGTTAAATAGACAGTCTTTTTAATTATGTTTACAATTAAATTTATTAGCAACTTTGTGCTTTATAAGTTCTATCTGTTATTTATTGAATATTCTTTTAGTTAGTATTTTTATAGTATTATTAGACACTGAAAATTCATCATCATCTCACTAATTTGTCCCTGACGTGTAGCCTGTAGCACAAGTGGCAGTGCATTCTCGTATCAAGAGGAAGGTTGTGGGTTCAGGTCCCGTCCAGCTGGAAAGTTTCTGAGATGGTTTTAAAAATACCAGAATTTTTAGAAAAAAAAGGGTTTGTCTTTGAACATTTTTACATTTGCACTGGTGTTCTGAGTATCAGCGACTGTCATCCAGTCATCATAATTATGAGAAA
Organism: Philereme transversata; assembly: GCA_963924445.1. NCBI lineage: Eukaryota > Metazoa > Arthropoda > Insecta > Lepidoptera > Geometridae > Philereme > Philereme transversata. The sequence goes on along the minus strand of OZ004337.1, from coordinate 24,091,435 downwards.
CTTGGTTGCATTACTCAATGTAACGGAGATGTAATGGTCATATTCCTGGACATGGCCGGCGCACAGTATGAAAAATGACCAGGAAAACGATCATCCACTTTTAATTTCCTCCAAGTTCTTTAAAGATAAGGATCAAATATTTTAATATGTTATTAACACAATGTCAAACCATATTAAGATTTTGAATCCTACTATGGTAAAATATGGTAATAAACAAATAACAACCAAAATATTTTTTTTTTCAAAATATCTTTAAAGCCATTGTAGTTAGAATATAACCATTTCATACATTATATGTCTACGTAAAATCTCTATATGAGGACACTATTAAATATACAAATACATTTTTTCAACTGTAGTTTTTTATAATTTTACAAATTCACAGATTCTCACATATTCTTCACATATCTCTGGATCATAACATTTGAACTTCGGGTGTTCTACACACGCATTTGAAGCCATTTTCTTTATCTTAAGAAAAAGTGGATGACAGTTTTTCCGGTTATTTTTCATACTGTGCGACGTTTACACCGCCACAGTTTCTTACGAATCGAAATAAGTCTTACGTCAAACATTATTTACATTATGAAGGACAATATATTTAATGTATCTATTATTTAAAAATCCAGGTGTTTTCTTTATTCTAAAAATAGCCTTAATAAAATGTTATTAAAATGAATGGAATATTTTTCGGTTGTGAATAAAAGTTTGTTTTCGTCGCCACATAACCAACAAAACATTTGTTTTTTAGGGTTCCATACCCAAAGGGTAAATCGGGACCCTATTACTAAGATTATTATTACTCTGTCTTTCTGTTTGTCTGTCCGTCTGTCTGTCTGTCAGTCCGTCTGTCACCAGGCTGTATCTCATGAACCGTGATAGTTAGACAGTTGAAATTTTTACAGATGATGTATTTCTGTTGCCGCTTTAACAAAATACTAAAAACAGAATAAAATAAATATTTAAGTGGGGCTCCCATACAACAGGCATGTGATTTGTTTGCCGTTTTTATAGATAATGGTACGGAACCCTTCGTGCGCGTGTCCGATTCCCACATGGCTGGTTTTTATTTTTATACTACTTGTGAATTGTATAATCTTATGGGCCAACTGATGTTAGGTGGTAACCATCGCCTATAACAAAGTATTGTCTCGTAGGACACGCGCCTTAGATACGTGCCCTACGATGCACTGCTCTGCGTCCATCAACTTGAGGCATAAATTTAAGCCTCATGTGCCGGTAATTTCACCAGCAACCATACCCTTCAAACCGCAACAGCAATGCTGCTTGGCAGCAGAAATAGGTATGACGGTAGTACTTCCCCGGGCGAGCCATTCACAAGTAACTTTACTACTCTTAAGATAGAATGGGTGAGGTAACAATCAAGCACACCAGACCTTTATCTCGTATTTTATTTAATCTGGTTAAATTGAGACAGATAGAAAACTCTCTCATCATTGGTCAATTTAAACCCAGTTTTGACTGTATGAACGGTATTGTTGCGAGTGTTAATAATAAAAGCAGAAAAAATATTGTTTGATGGTATTAGACAAAACTTTTAATTGTTAGATTTTGAATACCTATTAAGACTCATTCATAGTTCAATCGAACTGAGCCTGTTTAATATAATTTTGCATAATATCATGTGTTTTTACTCTAATGATACGTCATTATATAACAGGAAAATATAAAATAACTTGTTAAGCGTGGAATAATAAATGGGATGTAGAAATATTACTATAAAAAATTCCATGTATTCAACAAATCTCACATAACCTATATATTGTTAATTAAAACCATTCGCACTCACTCTTTTGGTTCTACGTTCTACATTTGGTTCTAAGTGCGTACGTACTAAGGTATGGAACACTTTACCGTCGTCTGTTTTTTCCTGAAGACTGCAATCTTCCGGGCCTCTTTAAAGTAAGAGCGAATGAATGAATGAAAATACTTTATTGTACACCACACAAGAAACAAACATAAAAATAAAAAATCACGAAGCAACAAGTACAATGGGCGGTCTTATTTAATTGAATTTATTTGTAGGAAAACCAACAGCTGTTAAAACTTATAATTAAGACCGTTAACCAGAAAGCCAATTTCAGGTTTTCACGTTTAAACAATATTATAGAAATATAAAAAATGTGAACAACCATTCGACATCTCACATTGTAGATACAATGAAGAAAGAGTGCCTACCTATACTATTATTATATTAAATATATACTATTATTAATCACTAAAGAATTCACGATTCAACCGCTGTCGAATCGAACTGACGCTCATGCAGAATAGGTCACAGTCCGTGCGTTACACAGCTTATTGAACTTATCTTATCGCTTAGACGCGATTTCTTCCAGACAACCTTTGGATGGAGAGGATTTTTGTAACATTACAATAATGGAGGGGGTGTACATTAACAAAACATTAATTAAATTTAAGGAGAGCGCTGATCAATCAGTGAATGGTGTCTTCTATATTTTCGTGCTACATCTTAGATCACATCATCGCTTACCAATAAGTGAGATTGTGGTCAAAAAAAGATAAACAAATTGTGATAAAAAATAAAAATCCACGACACAAAAAAGAGAGGTGTTATAAGTTTGACGCCATCTGTCTGTGGCATCGTAGTTCTGAAGCGGATGGACCGATTCGGACGTGTTTTTTTTAAGCAAGCTTTTTTAAACTTGGTCGTTTTAAGCTACGTGTGATAAAGCCCTGATCTTCATCATATATCTTCATCCGAAGATTATCAGCACATTTCCTTTTTGGTGAAGGAAGCTCAGCGGATTTTTTTATGGGATTTTAAGTGTCGGGGTATATTAAATTTTGTAAAAACTAACTTTTATTCTTAAATCAGACGATATCTGTGGCGTAGTGGGCGTAAATCCGGCTGAGACGCAGGAGGCTGCTGGTTCCATTTCCACCGCAGAACAAATATTTGCGTGATCTACAGATATTTGTTTCAGCTCTGGTGGTTTCTCTATAATAATAATATTATAAATATGTATTTACAAAAAAAGTATATAAGTATTCTATCAGTTATCTGGTTCTCATAGCACAAGCTCCGCTCAGTTTGGGGCTGGATAGTGCTTTATGAAATGTCCAGTACTATTTATTTATTTAAATGTAGTCCTACAGGTACCTTATACCGATACTTGTTTACAAGTAAGGTCTGAAGATTGGCCCCACACATGCCGGTTGAGTCACTCATTGGAACCGGTTCGTTACTTTATTGATTGTGTAAGGAGACCTGGTTTCGGTCGCGGGTTCTCTGCTTGATGTAATATTATGTTTTATTGGTGTAAAAAAACATGTCGAAGCGAAATGTGTTTCATAGTTGAGTTCAATGACCGCGAAGATGGCAGAGCTCTTGCTGCAAGTTTTGGGATACAGAAGTGACATTGCTACTCATTATTATAAATACGGGATTTATCACGTACCGTTTTATCGGTGTTTTGGCGGCCAATGTTTGGTTCAATTCGTGGATCGTCATCAGGGTGAGTGCTATACGCTCCTCACGGCCTATTAACATAATCCCGTATTTATAATGGGTGAAATAAATTACGAAAGTTTTCTAAGTAAAATTACATTGCTACTGTTATAATTAAGTTTGTTCACTTTGCCACCCAAAGTCGGGTGTGAAGCCTTATATCTAAAAGGATAATTATGAACTTTATGTATACGTTCTCATGGTGTGTCACCATAAAGTCTCGAAACTTTCCAGTCATATAATCTTCCGAACGATTGCGATAAACCGGTTTTTAAAAACAATTCATAAACGCATAGTTTGAATTAAATGATCATGCACTATTCATCGCAGTCATAATAATATAATATTAAGTGTTGATTACGCATAAATACCAGTAGGATTAAGTATTAACACAATAACGCATTTATCCGTATTTTTCCAGTCATTTATTAAATATATACATCCTACAAGTAGCTCTTGATTCGATCAAGTCAAATTGTGAAGACATCAAGCTGATCAGTATTGCGATCACCAGTTGCTATAGACAGCGTCTAATACAATAAAAGAAAGGAAGAAAATACATTTATCTGATATACACAGGACATCCCACAAAATACTCAAGTAACTAAAAACACAAGAAGGTAACACACAAGAAGAGAAAAAAAATATATTGCTGGACATTTCACACAGCGCTACCTAGCCCCAAATTAAGTAGAGCTTGTACTATGGGAACCAGATAACTGATAGAATACTTATATACATTTTTTTTTGTAAATACATACTTATAATATATAGAGAAACAACCAGACCCGGAACAAATATCTGTAGATCATGCAAACATTTGTTCCGCGGCGGGAATCGAACCCGCTACCTCCTGCGTCTCAGCCGGCTATTCGCCCACTGCACCACGGAGGTCGTCGAAAATACATGCAAGAAGTTAAAATAGTGTTTCGTACTGTGTGGGCCAAACAGGCCCCGTCTCAGCGTACTCTACGTGTAAGTGTAGTTAATTATATTTAATAATAATAAATAATGCTGGACATTTCACACAGCGCCATCTAGCCCCAAACTAAGCAAAACTGGTACTATGGGAACCAGATACCGATTGAATACTTATATTTTTTTTAAAATACATACCTAAATATATAGAAAAACAACCCGACCCGGAACAGTTTCTGTAGATATATTGTTTAACTGGCTTAAATGTGGCCTATAAAAATATTGTAACATTTTAGACACGCCTCTTTTGAGAGAGATCCTATTTGTCGATAGATATATTTTTTATTGCACACCATAAAACAATAATACTCGTCGATAGTATGGTATCGAATTGATGACGTCGAGTAAAAGTACAATAATATGTAGTTTCAGTCGACAGGTAGTTTGATTGGTTTATTTAACTAAATACCTGTAAAAAAGTAACGTTGTTGCCAATAAAAAATTGAATAAGTTTAGCTCTCGCTCGTTGCCCAAAAACCAGCAATGTTACCTGCTAAATGTGATCATTATGAACATCGTAACCATTCCGTTTCCAATCCAGAATTCCAGAACCGGTACGTAATACCGGTTCTGCCCGGTTTTGGCATTTCATGTAGCGATCTGGATTAGATAGCGCTACATGAAATGCCGAAATTGAAACTATTCTGAACATCGTAACCATTCCGTTTCCAATCCAGAATTCCAGAACCGGTACGGAATACCGGTTCTGCCCGGTTTTGGCATTTCATGTAGCGATCTGGATTAGATAGCGCTACATGAAATGCCGAAATTGAAACTATTCTGAACATCGTAACCATTCCGTTTCCAATCCAGAATTCCAGAACCGGTACGGAATACCGATTCTGCCCGGTTTTGGCATTTCATGTAGCGCTATCTAACCCAAAACTAAGTAAAGCTTGTACTATATGTATTAGAATCGGGAATGAGGAGATTCGCATACAAACTAAAGTCACACATAGCCCAGAGGACTAGCAAGCTAAAGTGGCAAGGGGCGGGACACAGCTCGGGAATTGACGGCCATTGAGGCAAAGGTTCTCGAATTGACCACGCACTGGAAATCGCACAGGACGGCCCCCACGGCCCATGGAAAAACATTCTGATAAAGGTTACTTTTTTTTTGGTTATTTTTTTTGATAGTCGTAGTAGTAGTAGATTTTTTTTGACACTTGCACTCTACCTCACCTGATGGTAATTATTGGTATGATCGAAAATGGAGCACGCTTGCCTAAAAATAACCTTAAGCAGGTTTTGTAGCTATTTATATCTCGATTTCTTACAATACGTTGAACAAGCCTGATGTCACGTAGGCATAGTACGATCGGAGTTTCACACACGTTATAAGGACTGAAGCCTTGACAAATCCTATTGAAATTAGCACCCGCAGAACAAAGGCGTTCAGAAGGATAGTCGTCATATTTCCAAAATAGGGTTATGTGGGTATGACGTCAGAGCTTGAAAGGATTGTATCTATTGAACGGTAAACCACCCAGAAAAAACATTGCCCCTTTCTGCGCAGTTGGGTAATAACATTACGTGCGCTACATAAACTTTGATTACAATTATAAGCGAGTTTTCCCTTCTAAATACAGTACAAAACATAGTATAGGTATATAATACACTTATCTGACGCCCGCGGCTTCGCACGCTTGTTTTTCCAATAAAAACATTACCCTCCTGCGCAGTTGGGTAAAAATTAGCCTATGTCTCGATCCCAGTCATAATCTATATGTATACTAAATTTAATCGAAATCGGTCCAGCTGTTTACTTATGAATACGTAACAAACAGACATACAGAGATATACAGAGATGTACAGACAAACTTTTGAATTTATTGGTATGGATAGTATGAATTTGTTAGGTACTTTAAATGCAATAACTACTCGTATAAGAATACTTCAAACAAAACGGCTTATATTGAATCATTAATCATTATCAGAACGATAAGGTTTTTCCAAAGCCAGTGGAGTCAATGCCTCTACAGGTGAGTGCCATGAGATCCATCAACCCCAATGCAATTTCTCAAATCCCTTTATCAACATTTTTTAAAACCACCTCAAATATTTTCAAGCCTAGACGGGACTTGAACCCGTAACCTTCCTCTTGACACGAGGATGCACTGCCAATTGTGCTACCGGGCTCTTGTCACGTCAGGGTCGAAATTAGAGAGATGATTCAGATTACGACTAAAGCATCGTTAGCTCCATCTACAGGTAAACTTACATAGTTTTTGCCAATGCCAAATGTTGCAGTTTAGTACATTGACAAGAGAATTTAAAGATGTTTTAAAACCATCTCAAAAATCATTATTATAAATGCGGGATTTATCACGTACCATCTTATCGGTGTTTCGACCGACAATGTTTCGGTTCAATTCGTGAACCTTCATCGTTGAACCGAAACATTGTCGGGCGAAACACCGATAAGACGGTACGTGATAAATCCCGTATTTATAATAATGATTGAAATCAATCACGAAAGTGTTCTGAGAAAAACATCTCAAAAATGTTTTCTTCGAATATTCTTATACGTCATCATCGTCATACGGTGTAACCTTGACCGAAGAGCGTCATCAAAACCTAACCACAGTTCATGAACACCTGGGCCTTTAGAACAAGTTATCAAATACGCAAACGAGACCATCTAATACAGGTATTTCATACTTAAAAGAGGGTCCCAAACCCATGAAATGTATCCCAGATTAAGTTTATCAAAATAAAATATTTGTATTTGTAAATGTTAATAATTTTCGTGAGCTCATTTGAGGGCCCCTACTCACGTCATCAATTTCTTTGCGCAAGTCTTGTGCAAACCCCTGTGGGTAGAACTTGTTCAAATTTCAAGGCTTGTGCAAAGCTGGGATTTACACATGTCAATGATTTCTTTGTGCAAGCCTCTGTGGGAAGAATTCGTTAAATTTTCTAAGCTTGTGCAAGGCTGGGTCCTACTACGCCATCGATTTCTTTGCACAAGCCTTGTACAAGCGTCTGTGGGAAGTATTCGTTCAAATTTCTAGGCTTTTTGCAAGCTTCTGTGAGAAGGATTTGTTGAATTGACTAGACTTGTGCAAGGTTGGGCACCACACATGTCAACAATTTCTTTGCGTAAGCCTCTATGGGAAGAATTCGTTAAATTTTTTACACTTGCGCGAGCTTCTGTGGGAAGAATTGGTTAAAATTTCTAGGCTTGCGCAAATAACTACTTGACGTGTGTGGGCTCCATTGCCGTTGCAAGGAAAACGTTCACAAAAATTATTGACGTCTACGTATTTGACAACTCGTACTAAACTGATGTACTACGTTTGTTTTCCTTTACCTTGCGGCCAAATTGCCGGGCTACGGCGAATATTCTTGTTGAATGGCTCTGTCTATCTGTATCATACGTCACATGAGAGACGCAATGCACTAAAATTCGTCAAAACCCTATTAAGTGGTTCTATTATATGTTATAGGGTTATAGGCTCACGTTATGGAGAACCTGGTGTCTGGACAAACCTAGTATGGGTTTTAAGAACAGCTTTATGTATCAGATAATAAATAATAAACAAACAAATCCCACTTCGGCTTTCCACAGACTTTAAAATAAAATATAGCCTTTAAAGGACTTAAATAAAAAAAAATATATCAAAAAAGCGCTATTGGTTTTTCCAGAATTTTTAATTTTTTCGATTAACTTTTCTAATTTATCGCAAACTCTGTCCGTTCTCAAGTGATGTGCTTACCAACGGATAGCATTTAATGTTAATTTTGAAGAGATATTCCAAGCTTAAATTGCGCCCTCGATTGCCTACTACTTGGAGTATACTACAGTGTTTCTTCTAATTTTAGGGTGAGGGCAATAAGATTTGTACTGACCGACGGCTGTATTGTGCATTACTCTCCCTCCCCTCCCCACCCTAAAATATCCATTTAACCACATTACGTGCAATAAAAGATTTGTAAGATTTTTGTATGGAAGCTGGCATTATAGTCTGCCGCCGCATTATTTTTTCCCCAAAACTTGCGTTGCACGATAAAACCTATAAATATATAATAGATAGAGGATACCCGGACAAATAAAAAATACAAACCTATAATGCTATCCTAAAGCATCACGTTTCCGAGATGATTGAAGGTTTTACCAAAACGAACTCAAAATGTGATTGAAAAGGCAAAATAAAAATACTTCAATTATCTCGGAAATCGTCACGTTTCCGAGAGGATATCATATAGGTTAACATTTTTGCCTACGTACATTTGTAAGGCAAACCCAATTCTAGAAAAATATTTATTTTCGTTAACTCTATTTATGGCAGTCCATTAAAGGTCAACTATAAATTACCTGCGGTGTAGCATCTCAATCCAGGTCATATTTATGTACATACTAAATTTCATGGAAATCGGTCGTTTAGTCGTGAAAACTTAGTTACTTTCGAATTTATAATATTAGTGTGAATTATTTCAGCTTTCTGTGACAAAACCCTTTCCCTGTTCTTTCCCGTCACTAACTTTACTAACAGGATAAAAAAAATAGTAAAATATGAATAGAATATATTGTTACGAGCTGAGGGTTCGGGATAAAATAATGGGAATCGATCTAACCAAAAATAACACTTTTATTCAGCACTAAACGATGAATACACGAACTTGGTCACACGTAATCACAACACACTAATTCACACCACTGTTGCACCACTTAAAGTCACCGAAATGATCGCACGTATAGCTTAATCCAGACTGACTCGCGAGCAACTACTGTTCACGCGAGACCCTTCGCCACGTCAGTCCTCCAGGGCCTCGCTGAGACTCACTCACTAACTGAGACTCACTGTCCGGCCATCTCTCCGGCCTATTTATATCGCCTCACACATTACGATTGTTCGAGAACGATGTCGATCCTTCCAGGAAAGGGTCGGTGTTTCGACAGAACGACCCATCCCCATTGTGCGTAACAGCAGACAATAACAACAATAACACAGCAAGACAAAAGCGCTCGAGAAACTTCGATTATTACTCATTGTTTAACAGCCTCGGCGTAACAATATGTATGTAAGTATTTTACAGTACAGGCTGTCCGATTATGGAACGCGCTGCCGGTAGCTATCAGATGTGCCAACTCACTTACCATTTTTAAACGTATGGTCAGAGAACAACACTATTTGAGTATTTGTCGCTAAATATCTATGTGATTATTATTAATTAATATGTTTCTTATATAAGTAGTCATTATTTAGGTTTATTCATATATGTTATTTTTTCTATTATAAGTATAAGTATGTATGTATGTAGTATGTTAGTATATCTTTTTAGCTGTATTGTTTTATTGGTGTGTAAAGAATTATCTAATCTAATCTATGTCTTCTAAAGGGTTATGCTATCAAATAATTCTAAAACAATGACAAATTATGACCAAACCAAGGTCTACATCCTTTACTCAACCTATCAATGGGCAGGTGCATTAACCTGTTGCAAGGCCTGCTACGGCCTTTAGAAAGGACATTCGCCTTCAAAGATACCTAAGCGATAATTTTATGATAAAATAAAAAGTACCTACCTGAGTAATGATCTGTATTGCATCATGATTGCATTAATATGATGGATTTGCTTAAGCCGATCACATGCCTGGTGTCTCAGTAGATGCACTCATGCTCCAATAATACCTTAGTTTTTAACCAACTTCATTGATCGAGCGAAGCGAGATCTCCAAATCAACTTCGGCAAATCGGCGTTATATGTATATATGTACGTGTGTATGTTTGTTTGTCCGAGGATAACTTTCGAAGCGTTTATCCGATCATCATGAAATTTGGATAGTGATGGCACAATTTTGGTGTGACTCAATGAGCTAAAAATGTGGGGGGATTGTTGAGATATTGGGGTTCAAGAGGGGTAAAAAAATCAAAAATGGGACTGTCTGGTCAAATGGCACGTCTAATAAAATGTCTTTGTAAGAACATTTCGACCCCGTTTTTACTTTTAGTTTAAACTTTGTAGTTTTTAAGTTATTAGCCATAATAAAAACTGAACTTTGACAAAACTCACAGGGTACACCAGTGACCCCACAGTGCTGAAATTTGGCATACGTGTAGCTTTAGTGACAAAAATTTAGGCAAAAGTCTGAAATCCAGAACAACTGCAATTTCTACCCTAAAAAAGAATAACCAAATAACATGAACTCCCCTTACCTGTAATTTGAATGAAACTGTAGGTCAAGAAAAATGGTTATGCATTTCGAGGCACTATTTTGGTAGTCAAATATTATGATTTTTTTTCTTTTTATTCGAGACTAGCGAGATCTCAGTTCGGGGCGAATCACTAGTTATAAGGTTCTCAGTTTGTCGGAATCTTTTATTGTAGGCAAAGACGCCGGGACAGATTCGAGAAATTCTTTTTTTATTTGAAAGGTACTATACTATTATATTGATCTCATAGAAATTTCATCAAATTCGATTCAGTATTTTGATGAAGTCGGTTATATTTTTGTTAAAAAGTGACCTGTGTAATTTATCTTTTTGTGTACATACTAACAATATTTTTTAAGTAAGATTTTTCTAAGTTTACGAACAAGAATTATGGTCCCAGTCTGATCTGAAATGAAGTTTTTTTTTATTATTGTTAATATTACCTACCTTTACTGGTTGTATACCTACCGCCGAACCAGAGGATTCACTTCAACTTTCAATCTTATAGTACGAGTAAGGAGAGTAACTCACTTTCGGCGTCTGTTTTTCGAGTCTTCAAGTGAACAGGTTCTTTTTAGGCAAGTAAGTTCCATAAGCCACAGCATTACTTACTATCAGGTGAGGTAGTAGTCAAGAGCTACACTATCACCAAGAAAAAAAGATCTCGAGGCCATAGTTGAAAGATTTCTGGTCATACGCCACAGATGCCTCTCTTTGTTTATGCCATTATATTCTGATCCTGTGCCAGACTAAACCGTGCCCAACCCACGGTCATTAAGAAAAATAATGTTCAAAATTAATTTACAAACCACACACAGCGCCAGCGCCATCTAGACTCAAACTATGTAGAGCTTGTACAAGGTGTAAATAGCAAGCTGCGTGATAGCAAGCTGTGAACCAGATAATTGACAGATTTTTTATAGGGTCTGGGATAATACAAACATATTTTGTTTCGCAGCGTGAATTGAACCCATAATCTCCTGCGTTTCAGCCGGCTATTCGCTCACTACACCACGAGGTCGGTCTCAATAACATAACAATGTAAAAAACATAACATTAGAAATTGATGCAGTCAGTCAGTTTTTACAATGTTAAAAAAGATTTTTTTTAAGTTAGGTACTAGTTGCTGATGTAAACTGCAAAGACTATACTGAAAATTGCCAGATGACGTAGATACTGTAATCAGAGATGGATTCCAAAGAAGTTATTAGTCATGAATTTGTCATTTAAATTGGTTCCAGGAAATATTGAGCTCAATCATAGTGAAATTGTGGTATCCGGTCCTAATGAATCATAAAGTAACTAAATTAAATAAAAAGTGGTTATGAATACTAATTTAATAACTCTCTTTTATTGGATGCATGCTTTCATTTAATGGATGATTACTTCAATAATAGCGGTAGTTTATTAGCAATCCTGATTACACAGGGTCCAACCTTTGATACTGTCTGAATGCCTTCCAAGAAGTAATTTTGCCTCCTTAAATTGCCGACGACTTCTGTGATGCAAGTGGTCGCTGTTTTGATTGCCGCTGCGGAAGTAATGTTTGCCTGAACTGCGTATATTGTGTTCAGGGTTTGAGCATTGTGGTATTATGGTAACCTGAAACAGGGAATCCTAGATAATATTTATGTTATTTTTTGTAATTGATATATTTATTATATTTGTTAATTATTAAATGCACAATGCTCACTAAGACTGACTCAGACAGACATGATCGAATATCCTGGGGTAAAATATATGGAGGTGGTCCCAAATAAAAGTGGCAAAAGGGCAGGAGAAAGAAGAAGTTAGATACCTATTTGTTCATCCAACGACAAACCAGGATCGAATAACCTGGTGGTAAAGTATAATGTGGCAATCACACTAATATTTTAAATGCGAAATTTTGGATATTTGTTAATTTATTTATTTGTTTGTTTGTTACTCAATCACGTCGTAGATTATAACCTGGATTAACACATAAGCTACTTTTTATCCCATAAATCAGGTTGCATGGAATAAAAATGGGGTGTCAAGTCAAGTTGCAACAGCGAGTTTAGCTTCATTTCTAGGTTACCTACACATTTAGTAGTGTAACGCGTACGAATTCGCGGGCAACAGCTAGTCCCAAATAAAAGTGGGATTAGTGTGGGAGAAAGAACAAGTTATTGGTTTATCAATGATGATAATGTCTAGTTCGAAAGTCTACTGAAGTTAAAAGTATGAGAATGAAGACCTACCGCTACCCAAGAGAACCAGAAGATGCGAAGAACAACGACATTTTATACTTTTTAGGTGATCTTAATGTGAAAATATCTAATCAATTACCACCTGTACTTTCTCGCAAGTAAACATTTAGAGAGTTTTCGTAGAAAATGTGTGAATTACTGATACGGTTACAAAAAAATGGGACAAGCGACGTGAAATGGCACTTTTTTGGCCTATTAGAAAACAATACGTAAGAATATAGGTTCGTTTGTTTAGGTGAATTTTGTAAATGAAAGATTTATAAGGATTATTAGGGATTAAATAGGGGTTATGTACTTTTAAAAGGGTTTAAGTACCTTTTTACTTTGTAAATAGGTTTTTTTGTTTGTATATTTTTACTTGAACTTATATAATACAATATGTGATAAGGAATAAAACAAAAGCTGAAAACGACATAATTTTTTATGACGAAAGAAAATGTTATGGCTCAGGTTTGTAGCTTCAAGCAATCACCTATCTTCATTTACGAGCAAACTAGCTTCGCGACGCAAAATATTGGAACTAAAATTATTTTTTTAACTAGTACATTGGTCAAACAAGTCTTCTGCTTTGACTTACTAGAGAGGTTATAATAAGAAATTGCAAAAAATAGTTCTCATTACAATTAAAAGTTTTTCTCATATCTGATTAGTTTTCGTAGAGATATCAAGCTTGATAAATCGGTCGAAGGTCACTTGTAGCTAGGGTACTATAGGGTTATAGGGTTACTTAACGTACTACTTATAAGTGACCTTCTCTTATGAGACCCATAGCAAAATACCACAGTTTTGTGCCATCTGTCATCACTGGTAACACACACTGTCCAAAAATTCATAGATCAAGAAGCTCTACTATCACAAAACGTAATTCTAAATAACAAAAAGTAAAGAAAAATTTAAAATAGATAATCAAACGTACAACAATACACCTACGTGATAAAATTGCCAAAAATAGCTAGGCTTGACTTAATATGACCACTTGGGATGTATGGTAGTAATTTAATCGTTTTTCTGGTGGGGTATGTCATTCCAACAAAAGTCCTTAGGCACAACAGAGGCTGTACCCATTATCATGACATTGCATTGCGCTGTTGCGTGTTCCAATTGCAGATATTTAACCGAAACGTTTAAAAAAGGTTTTTTTTTTATATTTTTTTTTTACTCCTTGCCCGAGTCTGTGTTTCCTGACAACTACAACCTAGGGATCTTCAAGTCACGAGTGAATAGGTTTCTTCTAGGCAAGCGTGTACCATCGTAGACTGCATCATCGCTTACCATCAGGCGAGATAGTGGTCAAACGCTAGCCTATAATTTATATATAAAAAAAAAACGTGTGTCGTTGTTTTTGCGAGCTACTACGCGACAGAGTGCAAGTGCGTCACACGTCGCAGACTTTACGTGTCAGCAAAGTATTATAATATGTTTGTTAGTCACTAAGATATATATTTATACGGGCCGTAGACTTAAGTTTAACATCTTGTACTTTTCTATTGTGGTCTGAAATAATATTTAAATATTTATTTATTTATTTATTTGGGGCGTTTGCCCACTGTTGCCGACACCGGGACGTCACCGAGAAACGAAATTATTCGAACCGGACGTGATGTCACTGAGACACAAGGACCGCGACCACGTGGTCGGCCCAGGCAGAGATGGCGTGACGAATTTGACGCTTTTTCGGAATCCTAGCCAGCGGAACCTAAAGATCGCATAGAATGGAAAAAGGCCAGGGAAGCCTTTGCCCTGCAGTGGGATCACACAGGCTAGTTAGATAATAAACAAATAATATAGGATAACTAGCTAGGAATAAAAATAGATAAAAATAATATTCTAAGTAAATAAATAATACTAACTAAGATAAAGTAATGTGACTTAAAGAACCTATGTAAATAAATTTAACTATAAGTATTATCTAAAACCATAATAGGTAAATATATAATAGGTTAATTTTACTTTTTTACTCGATATTGGTATAGGTAGTAGGTACATAGTAATAAGTGCATAATAATATTATTGTATTGTATTACCCTTGTAGTTTTGGACCAAAAAAATGTGTAAAATATCTAATGTAAAACAAACATGAAACAATAAAGGTCTACGACTATGACCAAGAACGTATCGTCCCGGTGACGGCGCGGACACGTGGCCGTAGTACATGTAAATATCGCTACTTTGCCGCCGTCATCTCGTTCTCGGTGACGTCTGATGACGGCGTGCGGTAGACACGCGGCCATAGTGAATGTATGTATCGCTACTTCGGCGCCGTCATCACGTTATCGGTGACGTCCGGTGATGGCGTGCAGTGGACACGTGACCATAGTAAACGTATGTGTATCGCTACTTCGGCGCCGTCTTCTCGTTTTCAATGATGCCCAGGTGACGGCGGCGGTGGACAAACGCCCTTAGACCATACAAGTGAAAAGTTACATAGACATAATTTATTTTATTTCATGAATTTAATTTTGCTAACGTGATTGATTTTAATCAATTTTAAGCTTAAATTATCAAAAATATCCTGGTAAAGTAAGAGAACAAGTTTTTATGTGTTTTTGAGTATTGGAATAATTTATGCGTGATTTTAAAGATGCCCAACAAGTAACGATAGTTGAGTCGCAAAATTACATTGTATGAAAACTGTTTTTGCCAACCGGATTGTGGGGTTATATTATACGCACTTGTTTACGTAATTCATGTGTAATACAAAATATTTATGATAATTTTATGTGTAACTAATTCTTATGAACGATTATGATTTTATAAGGCTCTGTTAATTTTTTCCTAATACCTGCTTGGATGCCTCATGGAAGAAGCGGTTGATGTCGGCCAAGAAAGCATTGGCGAGATGATATTAATGTACATATTTCAGAGAGCATGATAGAACATCGCGTAAGATAGCAATTGAAGCTTAATCTTATCTCCAATATGTGGAAACCTATAAATTGCCATTAGCTGTATATTTTAATCTGTAATTGCTGATAGTTTTTCTAAGAATTAAACATAAAACTAGTGGTTCGCCCCGAACTGAGATCTTGCGAGTCTACCATAAAAACAAAAAAAAAATATTATTCGTAATCTTTGACTATCAAAATAGTGCCACGAAATAAATAACCAACACACTTGACCTACAGTTTCACCCAAATTACAGGTAACGGGAGTTTATGTTAATTGGTTACTTTTTGGGGTACAAATTGCAGTTATTCTAGGTTTCAGACATTTATTGCCTTTTATTTGCCTATATTTGTGATACTTAAGCTACACGCATACCAAATTACAGTACTGTGGGTTCACTGGTGTACCCTGTGAATTTTATCAAAGTTTAGTTTTTTATTATGGCTAATAACTCAAAAACTACAAAAACTTTACTAAAAATAAAAACGGAGTCGAAATGTATAATAAAGACCTTTCATTTGACGTCTCACTAGACCTAATAGTCTTATTTTAATTTTTTTTTACCCCTCTTGAACCCCAATATCTCATCAACCCCCCAAAATTATTAGCTCATTGAGTAGTCACATCAAAATTGTGCCATCATTACCTACCTTTATACCAAATTTCATGATGATCGGATAAACGCTTCGAAAGTTATCCTCGGACAAACAAACATACATACATACACCGCCGATTTGCCCAAGTTGATTTGGAGATCTCGCTTCGCTCGATCAATAAATAAAATAGAGATAGGAGCAATGATTTGAATGACCTTTGCGCACATAATTGGAATTAATTAGATAAAAAAAATACTTACACTAATGCAACTCATTTAGAAGGAAAAAGTGGCGCAAATGTAACACAAGGAAAGAGTCTGGACATCATTTTCAATAAAATAAAATATTACTTTAGTTTTGAAGCCTATATTATTAACTTGTGAATTATGAATGGCCGGTTCCTATGAACGTGTCAACATTATATTTCGACGATGTTGAAGCGACATCTATCGCAACATATACGAGCTGCTTCGTTATCAGCAAATACAGAGAAAACGTCAACATCTAGAAGAAACTCGTTCAAGTAAGCGATGTGTTCCGAGATTCTGATCATACGTAGTACAATAACATTATGTTAAAAGAACATAAAGTACATACATTATTTTTAATATTCATTAATAACATTAGGTAAGATGACAATGCCCTTTTACAGCAGCTACGATTTGACATTATAAAATGCATTATCTGTTACTCATTTGTTTTGACATCTCTTTTGATGCAATATAATTTCGTGACATGGCAGTTTAGAGTATAGATTATCTTGACAATAATTTATGAGTCAATTTACCAATACCTATTACTTTTTAGACAATGCTAATTAATTGATTAAATCTGACATTTAATTTATTCATCTAAAGCCCCTATTTCTTGACATTCCTCAATATGTAATGAACGACTAATGCAATTCAATGTTTATAATTGTTACCTAATGACATACATAGCAATTTATAATTTAAGTTAGATATATGTACCTATATAATAAATTCTTTGACAATGTCAATCTACGGCAGCTATCAGAGATCAGAGCTATCAGAGCAGTGTTTAGATGCTTAAATATATATGAAATACTTATCAGTTTCTAGCACCTCCAAAATGATGGTGCAAGCAGCTACTATCTAATTATTTAAGTATTATTATTGACGTAACCAAGTGTTCTGTTGTGTCCCTCTCTACTGTTTGAATAAAGAAGTATGAGTATGAATACCTTAAATCGACTCCAAGGTCGCTCGATACTTATTTCTAAGCCCGGTAAGGTCGCGGTGGGAAATCTCCTCTTTTCTTTGGTGGAAAGTTATGCATTAATGTGTAATCAGCATAATAATATCAGGCTCTTGCCAATCATAATATTACTCACTGCTGGGTTCTTCTGTTTTCACTGGGGGCTTCTCTTTAGTCTCGACTATTGATTAAAAGTAGTATCTAAGGATCTGTAACCCCTGAGTCATCGGAGTGCTTAGTGTTTTCTATAAAATATATAACGGAGAATGCTCTGAAGTGCTGTTCAATTTAATCCTTGCTTCCCATGTCAACCATTGAACTTCCCGCAACTGGCAACGAGCTCACCCACATATTGTAGATGCGTGGATCTCACACAGTACGTTTAACTCGCTTGTTTCTTCCACGCACCTGCAACATGTGGATTTTTTTTTAAATTGGATAGAACTTCGTTTGAACACAATCTCACCTGATGGTAAGTGATGATGTGGTCTAAGATGAAGCACGAAGATCTAGAAGAAAGCTATTTACTCTTTCCTTAAAGAGGCCCGAATTGATTGTATTCTTTAGCAAAAGACGACGGCAAAGTGTTCCATACCTTAGCTGTACGGATCAAGAACTTAGAACCAAAACGGTGTGTGCGAATGGGTGGTATATCGACTAGGTGCGGATGGTACTGGAGCCGTGCGCCTGCTTGTCCTTTAATGAAAGGGAGATGGCGGGATCAGATCGTATAGTTCCTGGGGACATTCCCCAAAATGTATTCTGTAAAAGATCGATAGGCTTGCAATTTTACGGCGGTGTTCGAGACTGGGTCTTAGTCTATATATTACTCACCATATATTGCTCACCTATAAGCCTAAAAGCCTTTCGTTCTATCGAGTAAGGTAGCGAGCTGGTATTAACCGAACCATCCCAAAGGTGGCAGCAGTACTCCATACCAGACCGGACTTGAGCTTTGTAAAGACTAAGAAGCTGTCCTGGTGTGAAGTATCTCCTGATCTTGTTGAGGATGACCTCCTCCCGGAGGTTTTTCTGGTGGGAATAAAATTGAACGCTTTCAAGAGCGGTGTAAATAAGGCATTAAGTCTTAGGCAACACGACTGCAGTGCCATGAGTGCTGCAGGTGTTTATTGGCGGCGGTGACCACTTAACATCAGGAGGCACGTCAGCTTGTGCGTCTACAAGTGTAATATAAAAAAAGTGTGTAATTTAAACCACAACAAACTAATTACACATTACGAGCATCGAATATACGATCTATCTATAAATTAGACACGCTTTTTACTGCTAGAAAAGGCTGTATTAATTATTTCGCAAAACTCTATAATTCGCTGAGAAGTTGGAAGTTGAAACTTTAATACTTTGCCAACTAAAATTAAACTTAGTAGCTACATCAAGCCTTGGGGACAACTTTTAAGTTACTTTATTAAGAGCTTTAAACAAAATGGAGGATCTCTGATCTTTAAATGTTCCTACTTGTATTTTACTAAACTAACTATTAACCTGTTTGTATTCGGGTTTATCTGTAAAAGTGGTCAACTTAATATATCTGTCTACTACGCAATTAGTAGCGCATAAATATCTCTACAATAATCCATTGGTCGTTTGTACTCGAAATATTTCTCGACCGCGATTCGGATCCACACGTATGTAACGGAAGTAGAAATACATCCCACAGGGCCAATACGGCTCAGATGGTACACTAATCATTATACTAAATACGGAATTTTTCACGTACCATTTTATCGGTGTTACAACCGACAATATTTCGGTTCAATCCGTGAACTTCATGTGGTGAGTGCGATCCGCTCAGAGCAGGGTCTCGGCTCGCAGTCACCGTCCGTCAGTCGTCCGTCGTAACACCAATAAAACGGTACGTGACAAATTCCGTAATTATTACAATACTCATCGCTCACACTAAAAGATTTATTTCCCTTGTTCCAGGTGAAAAGATCAATCATGCTGAAAATGGCGGACGCGTGCGTGGACAGCTCGAAACAGACCCGGTTTCACGAGATGCACGTCCAGCGACACAATAACGTTAGCATACTATACGCTGATATCGTCAACTTCACTCCCCTCTCTGAGCGACTGACTGCTTCTGACCTGGTCAAGACCTTGAACGAACTGTTCGGCCGGTTTGATCAGATTGCACAAGTAAGTAAAAAACTATACATACTAAGGTTGTCTGGAAGAGATCGCTTTTAGCGATAAGACCGCCCATTGTACTAAATTTGTTAGTAAAAATTATGTTCTGTATTTTACTTTGGTGTACAATAAAGAGTTATCTTATCTTATCTTATACAAACGTGTTGCTCTTTTAACTCTATATAGAGGACGACCTCCATAGCACCGTGGGCAAGGAGCCGGCTGAGATGCAGGAGGTTGCGGGTTCGATTCCCGTCGCAGAACAAATGTTTGTACGATCTACAGATATTTGTTCCGGGTTTGTTTATCTAAGTACATATTACAAGTATTTATTTACAAAAAAAGTATATCAGTATTTTATCAACTATCTGGTTCCCATAATACAAGCTTGACTTAGTTTGGGGCTAGATAGTGTTGTGTGAAATGTCCAGTATTATTTATTTATTTATATCTCTACCTAAGAGATCGACCTAAGAGAGTTTCTGACGGGATGAAAACCTAGAGCGTACGGTTTGGTTTCAGACCGCTCAAGTAAGTGACTAGTAGTAGACATTATGAAGCGACCATAAAGCCAATTCTAATGACGTACAAACCACTAAAATGACAACTGTCACTCATTGTCCGTAAGAAACAAAAAGCATACAACCTAATTAAGAACCTTCCCATTTGGAAGTTGGTTAAAACAAGTAAAATTAAAAAAAAATAAAATTCCGACAGTTTTAAGTAAAAACCACCTAAAACTGACATTGGTAAGAACCACCCCAGTTTACTATCTTTCTATAAAAAAACCGCGTCCGAATCGGTTCATCCGTTTGAGGACTATGATGCCCCAGATACTTATAACGCCCCTCTTTTTGCGGTGGGGCTTTTGAGAGCTGTTAAACAATTTTTTTTTATCTTGAACGTACTGTTTAACCGGTTCAACCAGATCGTGATGGAAAGCCCCTACATAATCAATTATATATTGTTATTAATATTTTTAGCCCTCTGCGTCCCACTGCTGGGCAAAGGCCTCCCCACATCCTTATTAATAATATATTGACGTGCACCTTTTGTGTACTTTTGTGTTTTGTGTCCTTCGATACTGATCTCAACTTAGTTTCAAGCACTTCGAAATTTTTGGTTTGATTGAGTCCAATTTAGTTAGTTCTAAAACATGATTCAGTATAGTAAGGAACACCTTCTTAAACTAGACTTAAACTAAACTAGATCCTCAAAGCAGCAAGTTAATATTCGTCAAACTTGCTAGTAGGTTATTTGTCAGGTCGTGTTGAACTCGTGTGTGGTTTAAAGTTTGGTGGTAAACTGGTTAAAGATAGTTCGTGAATTTCATGCAAAGTTCTTGATTGGGGTTTGTTTGTATGGTGCATAGAAGGCCAAAATTCTCATCATCTTGAAATCCAAGTTGCCGTCTAAAATTTAAATGCAATGCTTGATTTAAGTGGAAGGTAATGTTGTTTCATGATCGTAATGCAACCGAATGCTGATTGAAATTAGGTTGATTTGATTGAAACCCCATAGATTTGATTGAAACATATGAATTTCGGTCTCAATTAACGTATATTTTTTAATTCAGCGGAGCAATGCATCCAGTGTTTTGAGGACACTTCAGCCTGGACAAGAGCAGTAGAGCTGTTGAATAGTTAGCAACGGTCTTTAGATTTTTAAACAGTTTCTTTTGTATTGTTTAGATATTCTCTTTGTTTATATTTAAATACATAGTTACAAAAGTCTATACTTATGAAGTAGCACAAGACGGGCCGTAAAAGATTAACCACCCGTTATACTTAATTGGAATAATAGGTAAGGATTTTTGTAAACAGGTGTTCAATGGGTGTTTAAATTTTGTGGTATAAAAAGAACTTTACCCTCCGTGCAAGTAAACAATGTAGTTCCGTGTGTTAAGACAGGGTAAATTCAAAGTAACAAATATGAGTATACAGGGTGTCCCAGAACTCAACGTCAAGCCGAAACGGGGTGACAGGATTGATCATAACGATCACGAGAAAAATCTGAAAAAAAAATTATCCCATGCAGTTTGAAAATTATGGGCATTTTAAGAAAAACCTAGAAATTTGATCAAACTGTACCATTTTTCGGTTATTCTGGTTATTCTTTTTTATTTTTGTTCATTTGAACTTTGGAAACATAATTCTAAATAACATTTCTAGAATCCCAATAAAAAATAATGACACAATTGCCTCAAGTTTCCGAGAATTGAAACTATTTGTCAAACTACGAATTTAAAATTTTCAAGATTCGTTGACTTTGACAGGCCCTCCTTTAAAAAAAATGTACAAGAGTGCTTTGGCAAGTAGCATTAAAAGTTGGCGCATTTAATTAGAATTCTAAAATGATACAATACTTGTTAGTTCCATACAATAAAAAAGAGTAAAAAAATTAAAACCTCAAGTAACCCGATTTTTGCTATCTCAGTTAAAATGTTTTTGATTCGCACAAGCTCTAGGTAGGTTCTTAATTTTAAGGCAAAATGATGAGAGAGATGGATAGTGGGTATGTTTGCCATGAGTGAGCGAGACAAATAGTGACGCCACTTTTACCAAAGTGAATAAAAGTTAGTAAAATTAGTAAAATAATGAAAAATCTTGATCTAGTTTAATTTAGGTTTGCTGGAATAAAAGTCAGATAGAGAAATAACATTTTTTATTACAATAAATGTTCAAATTGTTTACCATCAGCCTTAATACAAGCCCTACATCTTCTTAAAAAAGATCTACTTATTAGTCGGGCATATCTTCGAGAGTTGATCTCCTCAGCTGCTTGAGAAATGCGTTCACGCAGGTCGGCTACGTTCTCAATGGGCTTTGAGTAAACTTTTTCTTTGAGAACTCCCCAATAGAAAAATCCAGTGGATGTAAATCTGGTGAACGGGCGGGCCACGAGACAGTGCCTGAATGCCCAATCCAACTTACCGGATATTCCTGGTCAAGGAAATCTCTTACTTGCACTGCGAAATGCGCTGGGCAGCCATCTTGTTGAAACCACATGTAGCGAAGATCTGCTAGTGGTACGTCCTCTAACAGGGTTGGTAAATCTTCTCTTAAAAAATGTAGGTAATTAGTTCCATTCAAGTTCTCAGGCAGTTCAATAGGCCCAATAATTTTACCGTTTAAAATTCCGGTCCACAGGTTTACTTTAAAACGATACTGGGATCTATCTTCTCGCATTAAATGTGGATTCTCCACATGCCACTCGTGATAATTGTGCAAGTTTATGTAACCATCTTTTTTAAATGTCGATTCATCTGACCAGATAATTTTTTGGATGAATTGGGGATTCTCATTATGCCTCTGTAGCATTGTTCTACAAAAAGAAATCCTTTCCTGATAATCTCGAGGTAGAAGACTTTGAACTCGTTGTACGTGAAACGTATGCATTTCGGCTCTTTACAAAATACGATGACCCTTTGTAAATCATCATTTTTCCTTAAAATTAAGAACCTACCTAAAGCTTGTGCGAATCAAAAACATTTTAACTGAGATAGCAAAAATCGGGTTACTTGAGGTTTTAATTTTTTTACTCTTTTTTATTGTATGGAACTAACAAGTATTGTATCATTTTAGAATTATGATTAAATGCGCCAACTTTTAATGCCACTTGCCAAAGCACTCTAGTACATTTTTTTAAAGGAGGGCCTGTCAAAGTCAACGAATCTTGAAAATTTTAAATTCGTAGTTTAACAAATCGTCTCAATTCTCGGAAACTTGAGGCAATTGTGTCATTATTTTTTATTGGGATTCTAGAAATGTTATATAGAATTACGTCTCCAAAGTTCAAATGAACAAAAATAAAAAAGAATAACGACAATAACCGAAAAATGGTACAGTTTGATCAAATTTCTAGGTTTTTCTTAAAATGCCCATAATTTTCAAACTGCATGGGATAGATCTTTTTTCAGATTTTTCTCGTGATGGTTATGATCAATCCTGTCACCCCGTTTCGGCTTGACGTTGAGTTCTGGGACACCCTGTACATAACCAACTCACTGTAATATTAATTCTTACAGCTCTCTGGCGTCGGATTCATGCAGCTTAAAATGAAATGAGAAATTGCATTTTAAAGCACCTACAGTTGAGAAATTACATTTTGTGCAATTCGAGTTGCAGAGAAATTTCATAGTTTACTATTATAGGTGTTACGGAGTAAACATGTGACAGCAAAATACTGTTTAGCTAGGTTACTTTTGCAGCCAGGTGTGGACGAGTCTAGACGTGAAGTCGGTTTTGTGTGGGTTGCTTATCAAAAACAATATAATTTTTTTCTTTTTTTATGACAGTCAAGCGCTAGGCCACTACCTCGCCTGATAGTACTTGATAGTTTGGTCAACGATGGAGCCCGCTTGCCTAAAAACTGTAAACTCTAGATTCGAGGCTTAAGCATTTCTTGGAATGCGTTTTAGCAGACCTTAGTACCACTAACAGTTTAAAATTCAATAAATCTACGACTACTCTTAAGGATTATGTATCATTATATTAAATGTTCACTTAATATAATGATACATAATATGTTTTTTATAACCTCGTGTCAGTCTTAATATTTATGCTAAATTTTATGTTAATTTTATGTCTTAATTATGGATTTCATAAATGTGAAATTAACTAACTTTGTAACAATATAAACTTATGTTTAAAATATGTTAACAAGACTTTACTTTAAATAATCAAAATGCGAGGCAAATTGATGCAATGCAACGTATTCATTAATTGAATCAAACAATTGTCGGTCATTGCACCAATAAAACGGTGCATGATTATTCTCGTGATTAAAATTATGATCATACAATTATTCTGCAGTATAAACGAAAAGATTAAAGACAAGGAACCTTGCAAATGAATATAAATATTATAAATAATACATTTATAACAGTTGAAATATCTAAATACCGTTGCAAACGATCTACAGATAGCTCAACTGCTCCAGATCAATACTAAGTCGCAGTATTCACAAGACACTGGCTGCATTACTCAGCTGAATAGCAATGCTTATGCGTTGACCAAGACAAACGCCAGCAATCGGATCACACGTCGCTTCGAAAAATTGCGCAGTAATAATTTTGAGTATTAAGTATAAATTCAAAAGTAACTCTGTTTGTATGTCTCTCTGTATTTTTGCTATATTTTCACGGCTTAACCGTGAAACCTGTACCACTTGGACTGATGTCTTTAAAATTTAGAGTGAAATTTGGTGAACAAGAGTTTTGTTACCGCAAACCTTTGAAGAAAAAGATAGCTATAAATAGACAATACGAGTACACTGTCCTAGTTATCCTATCTCAGCTGTAGTTCTGAAACCTACTGGTGGCATGTTGGTGCAATGTTGACAAAGCACTTGTGTACGGAATTGCTGTTGGACTTGCCGAGAACCTAATAGTTCTATACAATTGTGTATTGTGATTCTGTTTGAACATTTATACAATTTATCGAAGATCTGTAAAATATATCTCTCTCGCTTCGAGTTGTAATCCTCAATGCTGAGGATCGTGATCACAAGGATGATTTTCTCTGTAATTGTGCTGCGCCATAAGTGTCTGTATCACACTAACATTATAAATGCGAAATTTAGGATGTTTGTTTGTTACTCAATCAAGTCAAAACGGCTAAACCGATTTCGATGAAATTTGGTATGAACGTAGATTATCACAAAGGCTACTTTTTAACGTTTATATCAGTTCCCGTTGAATAAAAATGGGATGTTAAAGTTTCTGTATACTTATATATTTGCACCCCCAGAACAACGCGGGCAAATCCGCTGGCAACAGCTAGTATCATATATATATATATTATTTTAGTACTTAATATAAGTATTTGTTCTGTTAATTATTATTTCATTTATGCTGCCGATGCCGCCGTCCTCATTTATTCACACAGATACTGTCCATCCAAAGGTTGCCTGAAAGAGATCGCTTTCAGCGATAAGGCCACCCATTGTACCTACCTTTGATTTAATTGTGTATTCTCTTTTGTTTGTTTTATTTTTAATGGTCTGCAATAAATAAATAATCTAATCTAATCATCATGTATCTAATAGAAAATATTTAATTTGCATCACAAACAAAACTTAACGATAGGAACACAATTAAAATTAAAAACAATAAGAGGCAACAAAATTGAAAGAAACAAAGAAAATTTTTTGTTATGCCAACCACTAATAATCACAGAATAAAAAACTACAGTAAAGCAAAAAATAAAATAGATAGGTACTAGTGGTCACCTCGACCTAAGATCATGATTCAAGATTTACACTTGCTGTTGCCACTTGTAGACTCTATAAAGTTAGTAAATGGTTTAAAGGGCAAGGTGTACGCTTTTATAACAAACTAGCAAGGGATCAAAATTCAACTCAAAATTGACAATTAACAAATTTAAAAACGTAATTAAACAAAATCTTTATAAATCAGCCTACTATGAAATATCGGAATATTTAGATGATAGAGAAGCTTGGGATTGAAATTGCTTCAACTCGCTCAAAATGTTACAATTTAGACGTAATTTATTTTCTGCATTGTTATGTATTCTAAAAGGATCATAAAAAAACAACCAGCCTTGTTTCTTGTCTTTCTTTCCTGGCTTGGTCGCGAAGGAAAAGGCAGTAAAATTGACGTTTCAAAGTGATCCTTGTGATTTTAATGAATAAAATATTTGACTTTGACTTTGACAGCTAGCGCGGGAGGTAATGGTTTTAGTACGTAATGGAAATTTACCCTCAACAAATCGTATGTTTATTAATTGAAACTTATGTACAACCGTTTTTTAAGTTCTGGCTAGTAAAATTATTCTTATTCTTAACAAAAACAGGGTAGAATACATTGTAGGTGTTACACAATATATGTAAAGGTGAAGAGTAGTGATCTATGTACGACGTATATGTATTTCTAATGGAGCACATATTTTTACTTCGCACATAAATTTTATCTCTTAAAAATATATGAATGCCCCAAAAGGAATGCACCTTTAATTTTTCTTAAATCGGTTGTATTAAACCAAATCAAATAACATTAGAGCTTAATACCTATAAACAACCTAGATTCTATTTTTCTTATCTGTTGAGTTCTTGAAACAATAAATACAGGTACTCGTATCAGTCAATTGAGAGTCGGATTCGCGCAATCCGTGTTCCGTATGGAACCATATGGAACCATCGCATAAAAAATCAGATAAGAATATCGGATATCGCAAGAACAATTAAAAATCCAAGACTACGATACATAGAGACAAACAATTATACACAAGAATTAATAAGGGCGTCCGCTGCGTTGACTGCAGCTGTTGCTGCGTCGTTTCTGGAAAATGAAAGAGCGCCGCTACATTGTGCTGGCCACAGGTTCGTTGTTATGCCCACAAAAGACTACACATAGAGGAAGAAAATGTTAATTATCATTAAGTTCGCCTATGTATTATTTTATTCATTCAATATAGAATTTTCTGATCTAAAATAGAGCCGTGCGCGGCACCCGCAGCGGACGCCCGAAACACTGTATTATTTTCCTTTTGAGGTACGGAACCCCAAAAAGTTTACTCAAAGTCTGGAGGTCAAAAAAACCTGAATCTAATCAATTAAAGTTGTTGATTTGTTTTGATTTCAATTAACAAAACTTGAACTGCCTCAGTTCATCCTTAAGATGACCCTAGAAACTAGATTACAAAGATTACACTTTAAAAATAAGAATGTTTGGATATTTTTTTATACTAATAAAGTAGCAAACAAGCATATGGCCTAACATAACGGCCTGCATAAGGCTGATGGTAAGCGGTTGCCGTAGCCTATGGACGTTTGTAACACCAAAGGTATCACTCGCGCGTTGCCAACCCTTTAAAAAATGTAAACGCACTTCTTGAAGAACCCCATACTGTAGTCACTGGAGAAAATCTAGGCAGGGAGTCCACAAGCGAAGTGTTCGCGGGAAGAAATTCCTCTGGAACCTCACGCACGGTGCGCGACCACATCGTCTCCAAAGTGTGTGAATGGATTCCCTGGCGATGGCGAGCGGTGCGATGATAAAAGGAACCTGCAGGCAAAATGTCAAACAATTCCTCAAAGCAAAGCCCATTATACAAGCGGTAGAACACACACAGGGAGGCAAAGTTGTTTGTTTGATATTCTATCACGTCATATCGTCTGAACCAATTTCGATAAAATTTGGTATGTCGATTGATAATGACCTGTTAACACAGCTGAAATGACAGCTGATAGAGAGTATGGAATAAAATTACATGTTGTGCCGAACCCACGTAATGTAGGATAAGGACAGAAAAATTATGATGGGTTCATTTTGAATAAATAAACAAAAAAATAAAGTATAAGTAACTTTTTTTTTTATTTTCACAAAAAAATATATATCTACATTTGAAATCAATGCGAGCTATGTATAATACATAAGAGAATAAGTAGGTTATGAGCAGACACAGTGGTCGCTACAGAATATCACTACAGAATAGTTTATAAAGATTGATGAGACTTTTCAGATGAAGCTCATTTTGATCTTGGCGGGTATGTAAACAAGCAAAATTGTCGCATTTGGGGCACAGAAAACCCGCACGCATATGTACATTGAAAAGCCGACGCACCCAAAACGAGTCACTGTTTGGTGCGGATTTTGGTCCAGAGGCATAATTGGGCCATTTTTCTTCGAAAATGAGCAAGGAGTGGCCGTTACAGTCAATGGCGATCGTTATTGGGCCATGTTGAACGAATTTTTGTGCACAAAAATTGAAGAGGAGGATATTGGCAACATTTGGTTTCAACAGGATGGCGCTATATGCCACACAGCCGAAGCTACACTCGATGTTTTGCGCCCTGTTTTCGAAGATCGCATTATCAGCCGCAGAGCTGATGTCGTTTGACTATTATTTGTGGGGTGCCGTCAAAGATAAGTGTTACGCCGACAAGCCAGAGACAATTGACGCTTTAAAGGACAATATTTGTGAAGCCATTGGTGAAATATAGCTGCACACAATCGATAATGTGCTTAAAAATTGGACCTTTCGTGTAGGCTACTGCATGGCCAGCCGAGGCAGCCATTTGAATGAAATTATTTTCCATTATTAACCGGAAGGATTGTACTTTCAAATAAAAAAAGAAATTTGAGAAAATATTCAGTAGTTTTTTATAGCATTTTCAAAAAAAAAAAGTTATTTGGCGGACCCTTTAGTAACTATCGAATGTTTTCTTATTCAGGAGTCAAACTCCATCTGATGTATATACAAAACACTGAACATCATTGTCAATAATTTTACATTAAGTATGCATGAATTACAGTAAATAATGAATGAAGCTTATACATTCAGGTAAATATTAATATGCCAGGTCTGTAATAATCAGATTAGGTACATGAATGAAGTGACAAGCTCGATAAAACCCTGCTCCCCGAACTAGGTACATAGTTTAAGACAGTATTTCGTCGGGCAGTGCACCTCTCGCTCGAACACCCACTAAGGAGAATGAAAATTCTTTGTTATATAAAAGACACGTTGTTTTGTTCTGTGGTTTTTGCTCACGTGATTTAAGGTCAAATTGGAATAAGTCCGATAGCCTGCAGATACGAGAATCAGTTCAATCCAATTTATCTGAGGGAATTACAAACGTCCGCAAAGCGCGAGGGAATTACACACGGACAATACATTTGTCAATTTATCTGGCTATTTGAGAAATGTTATTTTTTATGCTTTTGATGTTTGATCCCTGGAGAAATATGAGCCCATTTTTGATTTATGTATTTGCACAAAAGTACTTTACTGATCTTTAGCACCTGGGTTGGTTTTTTGCGATAGTTATGCAATGGATCACAAGACAAGATACGACAAGACCCTTAATAAAGTCTCATTTTTTACCACTGTCCGATTTCAATGATTATTTTTTGTTAGAAAGAGAGTAAGTACCTCAGCGGTGGTCCCATATAAATTTGGTCAAGATCTGATGATGGGATCCATGAGAAAATTATCAACTTTTAACATGTGAAATGATATCGATAATGTTGTTATGTAACTTATCATAATATTATCATCATATATTAATATATTTTCGTTAAAATTTACTAAATAAAATACATTTATTAATAGAAAGAAAATACCATATAATATACAAAAATCTCGTGTCACGGTTTTTGTGGTCGCACGCCTCCGAAACGGGTAGGTAAACCGATTTTAATGATTTTTTAAAATATAATTGGTTCGTATGGGAATAGGTCATAAATAATTTTTATCCTCCTACCCCCACCCCCCATTTTTTAATTGTGATTTTAGTATTTTTGTATGATCAATATCCATATCGACGGCAGAAAGCGGAAATGGCGTATCTCAAAAATTGCCGCTGTTCGATATTGAAACATCAATTGCTGTAACTAATTAAAAATCAATGAAGCAGTAACTTTAGGACATTCCAATTAACTGTATCAAATAAAACTTAGATTGATAAAAATATTTTCCAAATTTCAACGTTCTATCTTTATTAATGTACGAGTTATGATTTTTTTAAATAGTTTTTTGGCTCTGGTGTACAATTAGATATTTTGAGATACGACAAAATCGCTTTCTTCCATCGATATACTTTAACCATCGCGTCCTTCATTGACGTGAAGTCAATTGGCATGAAGTGTCGCGTCAGTTTGACAAGAGTGTTTTATAGTTTTTATTCCGAAGTTCCCACGGGAACGGGAATTTCAAGCGTGCGAAGCCGTGGGTGGGTCAGCTAGTTTTTTATAAGACCATAAAATACATAAGAAACAGTTGAATCATCTAGAGATGGTGGAAAAGATAGCAAGTTACTTATATTGTATTTTCGTCTTAATGAAGAACATCTCTATTTTACGATTTTTGAGATGGTTTGTTATAGGCGATATTTTGTTATAGGCGATGGTTACCACTTAACACCAGGTGAGCCATCTGCTTGTTCAAAATCCAGATCGCATTAAAAAAAATTGCTGCATTAGAAATAACAGAGATCAAATTATAAAGCTCTTCAAAGAACAAAATTAACTACATACTTTAGGAATCGCCTTATGATGCTGTATCGAAAAAGCGCCTGTTAAAATGCGATGGCAATAACGATAATGCAAGCTCCTTCAAAATTATAAGTCTAAAATGTTTTCATCACTCATGCTCTGAAAGTTGATGGTTGTTAATTCGATAACTGCTCCGTTAATGTGATTTAGTAGACTAGGGCTGTTAGTAAATTTGAAAATAGAATGAGGCTCATTGCATTAATAATAAGCTAAAATTATATACAATCTCCATGACATAAATAAGGATTATTTATATTTAAAAAAAAGAACAGGCAAATTTTCTTTTTCGCAATAAACTGTCATAGAAAAGATTTTATTAATTTCCTCACTTTCGGGATTAAAAGTTATGAGTTATATACTTAACCGCAATATCAATTTCCACTGATCAGTATTATAAATACTTACGGGATTTATCACGTACCGTTTTATCGGTATAACTATTTACGACCCATGAATCTCCTTAGTACACTGAATCAGGACTTTGCTTCGATATTTCAAATTTTCAGTGTTGGTTCTTTCTCCAGTAACACTATCCATCGCTAATGGCATTTCTCAGAGATGAGTCCTCAACCCCCTTGAGTCCCAACCTCAAATCCCTATATAATAATAACAGGAAACTGTGGTATGTTTGTGAGCCTATTTATTTTAACATAACTGCACATAGGAGGTCCAGTGCTGAACGTAGACTTCCTCCATAGATTTCCAGAGCGACCGATATTATGCGGCCTGTACCCAACGGCTCCCTGCAACCGGCGTTTTTCCATGTATATCCATTTTAGTGAGGGGCCGTTCTACGCCACGCTTTTGTGAGTTGTCACCACTCGAGAACCTTTCTGCACCAACGGTCATCAGTTCTTCAAGCTATGTGCCCCGCACTGTCACTTGAACTTGTTAATCCTCAGAGCTATGTCAGTGACCCTGGTTTGTGTAGACTCTCCTAATTTAAAACCTGTTTTATTCTGAATCTAAGGAGGTAGGATTGATTTGTTTATCTTTAAGTAAAAATACAGTAACTATTTTTTTTTAAAAGAAATGGATTCTTCTTGGTTAAAAGCAAACTAATAAGAACAGTTTTTATTATAAACAACAATTTTCAATTCCCTTGGAAGAATATTGTACGTAAAACTGCGGGCGAAGCTAGTTTTAACTCGACCCATTTACGCGAGCGAGTCACGAGTCAGCACTTGTTTGGGGATTGATTACTTAATTTAATAGAGCATAATGAAGAACCCTGGAAAATGTTGACAATAATAGTTTTATCAAAATTATAGTACTTTTTTGACACGGAAACGTTTAAGGACTATTTCCGTAATGAAAAGTCAAATGAAGTCTCAATCGATTCGATTTCGGTTCGAGACGTCTCAATTATCGTTAAATGAATCGTTAAACTACGAACTAATACTAGTGGTTCGCCCCGAACTGAGATCTCGCGTGTCTCCCACAAAACATAAAAAATATTATTCGTAATCTTTGACTATCAACATAGTGCCATGAAATAAATAACCAACTTGTCTCGCTTGACCTAATAGTCTCAATTTCATTTTATTTACCCTTTTTGAACCCCAATATCTCAAAAAACCCCAACATTTTTAGCTCATTTAGTCACACTAGAATTTCGCCAATCACTTATGTATTAAATTTCACGATGATCGGATCAACGCTTCGAAAGTTATCCTCGGACAAACATACATACATACTACGCCGATTTGCCCACGTTGATTTGGAGATCTCGCTTCGTTCGATCAATTACTGTGTGGTAAAACATTATCTGACTTTTATTTATTAGACCTTAGTCTCAGAAAAGGAACTTGTGGCAAGGATAAATGATTTTTGTGGGTACCATAAAATTCTAAATTCGTTTATTAATCCAGAAATAACATTTAAATAAAAGAAATAAAAACAAAGAATTTAATGTAATAAAATATCATAAATCCTGCAATTGGCAATCTCAAATTAATATTCAAGATAAAAACAGTTTACCTACTGCGAAGTATAATCAACAGTTTTTTTCCAGAAAACCAGAAAAAATTTGAAATGACAGACTAAATAATTATACCTACGTCATTGATGTAGAAACTAGAGCGATGCCAATCTAGTGATTGATGAGAGGGTTCCGTCAAAAGTTATCGAAGTGTAAACTTGTGGTGTTAGGAGATAACGTAACAAAAGGGTATTGGGTTGTTGGTTTTTTATTAGGCTACCGTAAGGTCGGTGGTCAGGTTGAGGTATGAGTGAAATAAATTATAAGTTACTTGAAAGGGGTTTGTGACAAATGGTTAACGCTAAGTCAACCTGCAAGTCAGTATGAGCTGGTCAACTGTTTTTTTAGTGTTCTGAAGTCTGACTGGATGTAACTCCAGATGGGGCTCCATAGAGTTTGGTTTTATCCTTATTTTCAACCGACTTCAAAAAGGAGAAGGTTCTCAATTCAACTGTATTTTTTTTAAATGTTTGTTACCTCAGAACTTTCGACTGGGTTAGCCGATTTTGATGATACTTTCTTTATTTGAAAGCTGGTGCTTCCGTTTTAGTCCCATTTCAATTTGGTTTATCTTCTGACACTGGTATCCATGAGAAAACCATGTCTTAAATTTGCATTAAGTATGTGCGTGACAAATGGACAAATACCTCAATATCACGCCAACTGATTTCGAAGATTCTATTTTTATTGAAAACGATGTACTTCAAGGGTAATTTGATGGGAGTTTGGTTAGATTAACCGACTTCAAAAAAGGAGGAGGTTCTCAATTCGACTGTATTTTTCATTGTGAATATTCCAGGTAACTTTGAAGTCGGTTGTTAGATTTTTGTAAAAAATATATTAGTCGTTTTTAAGTTATTGCATAGCTTCTATCGCGGGCCTTGAGCGTGGAGACCGACTCCAGAAATTCCGTAACGAAAATAACCTAACACCCCCCACTCCGACCGGCACAGCGGTGATACTTTTTAGTTTTGCCATCTATCGATGAATAGCAGAACTTTTAATGACTTTTTGAAATATTACGCTTGTCTCTTTAGTTCAGCAACTCGCCTCTAGGTGGCATTGGTTGTATCGGCGTTACTGCGCATGCGTAATCCCCCTCGTATCGTATTTATAATTGCATAAGTTGATAAAAACAGCTACGCAATAGCTTTACCGCGGCAGTCTCCGAGTGCCACACGTCTTTTTTTATTATATGTTATATGTATAGATGAAACAAGCTTAGGCCCACCTGATGTTAAATGTTAACCATCGCCTATAACAGATGGTTAATGGTTGTCAAGGTATGTTGCATTTTTCGGATTATTTGCGTACAATCCATTTTAAGAGTAGCAGAGTTCCTTCTAAAAGAGCGGTGAAATTACAGGTACTAGAGGCTTTACATCTGGATGCCTCAGGTTGATGGACGCAGTGCATCATAGGAAACGTTTCTAAGGTGCGTGACCTACTAGGCAATACTTTGTCATAGGAGATGGTTACCACTTAACATCAGGTGAGCCATAAGCATGTTCCAACTCCAGGTCATACAAAAAAAAAACATTGCACATCGTAATGAATGCATCCTAGATAAAGAGAGACATTCGTAACAAATATTTTCATTCAGGTGTCTATTCTATAGTGTCACTTGGCTTGATATGATGGACTGACACAAAAGAACGTCTAATGTTACGATTCAATAAGATGTCGCGATGGGGGCATAATGTGACTGACGAAAATCCCAGCTTTGTATACATTTATATGAAAATCACCGTTGGTCCTTATCACACTGGTGAGTTTTCCAACGTGTCCTCCACGAGTGTGTCTTTCACGCCGCGATTCAACTAATCTTGTACAACTGTTTCAGTCACTCCATATGAAAATATCCACAGTGCGAGAAGGACTAATTCGAGGCGAGAGAGCGAAAATCAAATAAAATTGCATAAAATAATGATTTTTTTAAAGGATTTAGGCTGATTAAACTGAGAGACAAGCCTTCTTCATCGAAAATCCTTTCCCAGGTGCAGTGGGTTGCGTTTTTTACGCAACTAAAACTTACTGCAACTTGCCATCAACCCTTCTGCCTATCATTTACAATGGATAACATGAACTTAGTAAACAGGAAAATGAGGGTCATTGGGTCCTATGCTTGAGAAAAAGGGCTATGCTTGAGAAAGGCATTTTTTTTACAAACTCCATAATATAGAGAAGGTTCTTAAATTTTTTTTTATACGATATAAATTTTTTTTTGATAGAAATGTGTACATCCAGGTCATCACATACCAATTTGATCATGATCTGTTGGGATCCATGAGAAACTCATCAAACTCTTCAATTTGCATAGTCACCTGCACGATATCATAATTCTTTGCCACCACGTCAACCGATTTTGATGATTATCGAAATCGATAATCATTTCGATAATATGGAAAAACTTAGTAGTCAAATAAAATACTGCATGTGCACACATAAACGCGTCACAGTTAATATATCACTCGCTATTCAATTCAGTCTCAGATGAAAATATATATTATTTTCGCCGTGTGTGTTATTCCTCTGGATTGCATGGCGAATTAATTTATCTTAACATACAATATAATAGCATCTTCATCGTGTGTGACGCCCTTTAGTAGATGCCTGTTCATTCGCTATAAAGTATGACGAATTAACATTACTAAATGAGATTGTTTATGGTATAACCAACAAAATACGGGTCTTTCCACAAAAATAAGCATGTGTGCAATTCACACGTGGTAGAAGTGAAACCTTCAAATTCAACCACGCGCATGTGCTTGGGATCTACCGACTCACTCTCTTTCTCTCTCCTACTTTCTACCTTTGTGTATCTTTCGTTCTCTCTCCCTCTTGCGTTGGAATATTGGACGCTACTCGTTGCTAACGCTCGCGCTGGCCTATAACAGGTATACTATGCGCATGCGTTTGAGTGCCACGCATTCGCTCTCGCTCTGTCTCTTTCTATTCCCCCTCCCCAGGAGCATTGAACGTTTAACGCAATAGTGCTTTCATACCCCCTCCATGGTAGCGCTAAACGTTTAACGCAATCTTGTTGGAAGTCGCATTAGAAGTTTCACTTCAAAAACTAAACATTGTTTAGCGCGTTTAAATTTTTTTTAAACGCGTGCTAAATAGTCGTTTTATTTTTTTTTGTATTAACAAGGCTAAAGTCTATCTAAAAGAAAGCATTTTACCATGACTTCAGCGCGACTCCTTAGTCATTCGTATCATAGGCACCGTTGCACAATGCCTCATTGTGCTGAAGTAAGATTGATAGCACAGGGCTAATGGCTTGATCAAGATTTTTGCAATTAAACTGATGAGCGCCTAATGGAAAAGAAATTGCATAAGTTTGGGTTTGACGGACATTGTGGAGTTAGTTATTTTCGCTTTTGTTTTGTAAAAATTGATTCTTCTCTTTATTTTTATTCGTTTGTATCCAAGTATGTATGTCTAAGTAATTAACAGTGTAAATGGATTTCTGTAGTCCAAAATAAAATATTTTTTTAAATTCTATTTCTTCAACCCAGGTGACATTATTGCTTAGCCTGTTTGTTTCCACTGCAGGGCTCCCTGTCCACTTATCTACTTATCGCAATCCAGTGCCATTGTTGACCAATCCTTGTCAATCTAATTCAAGTCGTCTTGCCCTCAATCATTTATCCATTTAGACCTACAATCAAACTATTTGAAAACTGAATATTATGTAAACAAGAGACATTATAGAATGCAAGTTGATATTTTTGAATTTATATGGTTCATTATGAACTTGAAACCAGTCACAAAGAGTATAATTTATTGTTTTGTTCCCAGGAAAACCAGTGCATGCGCATAAAGATCTTGGGTGATTGCTACTACTGCGTGTCTGGCCTGCCGGTATCCAGGCCGAATCACGCTTACAACTGCGTCAACATGGGGCTGGCTATGATCGACGCTATCAGGTAATTTCTATACCACTACTAACTGACCCCGCGAACTTCGCACCGCCATACAATTAATACATTTTGTGTTATACTATCAGCAGACTAAAGTACTAATAACGCTATTTAAAAATAGGGGTTGGTGGTAGAAAAGTGAAAATTTAGGTTGTATGTATTTTTGAATGCTGTATCATAAAAAAACAAGAACAAAAAATGTTGTCCAAAAAGTAAAAAAAAATTAAGGCGTGGACCACCCTTAACATTTAGGGGTATGAAAAATAGATGTTGACCGATTCTCAGATCTACCCGATATGCACACAAAATTTCATGAAAATCGGTCGAGTAATTTCGGAGGAGTTTGGCAACAAACACCGCGACACGAGAATTTTATAGGATACTAGCTGACCCCGCGAACTTCGTACCGCCTTAGATGTTCTGTTGCTAAGTTGAGATAGGGGTTGGTGGTAGAAGGGTAAAAATTTAGGGTTGCATGTATTTTTGTATGTTGTATCATAAAAAAATAGAAATTAACAATTTTGTCTAAAAATTAAAAAAAAAAATTTAGGGGTGGACTACCCCTAACATTTAGGGGGATGAAAAATAGATGTTGGCCGATTCTCATAGATACCGGATAAGCACAAAAAATTTCATCAAAATCGGTCAAGCCGTTTCGGAGGAGTATGGCAACGAAAACTGTGACACGAGAATTTTATATATTAGACTAGCTGACCCCGCGAACTTCGTACCGCCTTAGAATCAATAAATGTTATGTTGCTAAGCTGAGATAGGGGTTGGTGGCAGAAGGGTAAAAATTTAGGGTTGTATGTATTTTTGTATGTTGTATCATAAAAAAATAGAAATTAAAAATTTTGTCTAAAAAGTAAAAAAAAAAAAATTAGGGGTGGACTACCCCTAACATTTAGGGGGATGAAAAATAGATGTTGGCCGATTCTCATAGATACCGGATAAGCACAAAAAATTTCATCAAAATCGGTCAAGCCGTTTCGGAGGAGTATGGCAACGAAAACTGTGACACGAGAATTTTATATATTAGAGAAGATAAGATAAGATAAGACTAGCGGACCCGACAGACGTTGTCCTGCATGAATAGATACAAAATGAATGAATGCATACACAAAAAATCATTCAAGTCGATCCAGCCGTTTAGTTGCAGTATAGATATACCTAGATACCGACAGCAGTGCCATCTGCCGGGCTAATTTGTGAATCTAAACCATCCAGGGCGTTACCCAAACGCATACAAAAAAAAATCATTCAAATCGGTCCAGCCGTTTAGGAGGAGTTCAGTGACATACACACGTACAGTAGAATTATATATTTAAAGATTAGATTTGGTTGTAAGTAACAGAACTCCTGGAAGAGGAAAGAGTTTGTCCGGGGAAACTACTACCGGACCTATTTTTGTCTTTCCAGTGCGTAGTCTCCACTCGCATAATGGATCACATACAGAGTTCGAATGCAAGGGAGTCCACCAACATAACTCCACTCGAAAACCTGTCTGCCCCAACGGCCGTCAGTTCTTCGAGCTATGTGCCCTGCCCACTGCCAATTCAGCTTGCTAATCTTATGTGTTATGTCGGTGACTTCGGTTCGTCTACGTATCTCCTGATTTCTGATTGGATCTCGTAGAGAAACATGAATATAGCCCTGCACCATAGCACGCTGAGCGACCACAATCGTATACAGAGAACATTTTAAGCTTATCGGTTTAAAAAATTCCACACAGTTCATTCATAAACATGACATGACATGTGTCGCTGTATATACCGCCATCCGCGTAATCCTATCAATATACATACATACCTGGGTCCGTAGCCAAATGTCATTCGCCACGAATCTATTCGATTTCTACATACATTTGTTGTCGCTGAATGACGTAATATTTCTATAGCATGTGTCAAATCCCATACATTTGCGGACGTATCGACTAGCGTCATCGCTAATCGACTGTAACTTGGCTAAGCCCTCTGGGGCCAAATTCTACTAAACCAATCGCTTCACTATGACAATGGTATCGTCACTAAAAGCCACTATAGATACCGTTTGGTATTCAACTAACACATCCTTTGTTCAGTGATCGTGTTGCTATGACAATATCAGCAGCTGATGACAGGAACAATAATCATAATCGTTAAATAATGTTATTAGGTGCGCAATAAATAATTATCTAATCTAATCTAATCTATGGCTCCATTAGCATTTTTCTTATACAGGATGTCCCAAAAAATAGTGTCAAGCGAAAGTCCAGAGATAGAACATCCCTTGGGGTACCCGAATCACCCCCATGTATGTTCCGTGATATTTTATAGTTTTCGAGTTATCAATTTTTTTCCGAATTTTTGAAAATTTTTGACTTGAACAACTTAAAAAATTATTTTAAAAAAAGTAGAAAACTTTCTTGAGATTTTTTTTTGCTTCTGAATTTTTATGAGTTGTTCTTTTATGCATAAAATAATCAGCTACGTGACTTTAATGAAAACTATGAAAATGTTGGTGTAAAGTCAAAAAATTACATTCGGTGAATAATGACTTAAATTTTCAACTTTAAATTAAAAATCTTAACAAGTAATTTAATAGTTCTTAAATAAGTCTTAAGAATTTTCCAGACTCTCAGCTTTCATAATCATTCAAGAAAAGTAGTACTTAAGGGGCTATTTTGGCGAAAATCGGCCTTCAAAGACGGCGAGGTGGAAAATGATTAAAATTAGCTATCTGATTAGAAAATAGATTTTGGCCATTTTATCATTCCTAATCTTAATTAGTTTTTTAACTAACCAAAAATGACTGCAGGGAAGCTTTTTAGAGCTTTTGTTTAATGTTTAATTTAAGTTTTATTAATTTTGCGCGATGTGTTCTCACCCGTGATCCGGATTGTAAGCGTGGGCGCAAATCTTTACCTGTTATAACAATAGGCCGATAAGAGACCGAATTATCGCTATGTCTATAACTCTCCTAGGTGACAACAGAGCAGCGCGCAACCGAAGCTTTATTATGTTTTTGTATTCAAAATCCATCCTCGGAATTTACAATTTGAGTCGCAGTTGGGCCATGAGCATGACAAAGTGATGTGGAGGGGGTTGCGGCGCGAGGGTTGATCTTGTGTTCTGCTGGGCCAGTCGTTTTTTGGGACACAATTTTTTGGGACACCCTGTATATTAGCGGAATGGGGTCCTAGGTGTTTTATCTAGTTTCTACAAAAAATAGTAGAAACAGTGAATTATCACCTGCGAGATAATTCACTGTTTCCACTATTTTTTTAACTGGAGAAATTATTTAAATACTATTGTTTATTTCTAAATATAATTATTTATTAAGAGAATAAAAGATACATGTAAATACATGTATATTAATAGTATAAATTCGAAATTAACTGGCTATCTGTCTATCTGTCTGTTTGTTAGGTTTTTATGACAAAACAAAATTTCTTTAGATAGATTATGTATGACCTAGAACCTGCTTTTTTCTGACAAATCAAACGCGCGAAACCACACGGCAGCTTATTTCTTTATAAAATAAAAACAAAACTGTTGTGCCATCTATACCCATAATATATCTAAACCCCTGTCCACAGTTCTCAATTTTATGGTGACTCCTTTACAGTTCAAGCTGTGCGGCTGTGGAACGCATTACCTTTCTCTATTAGATCATCTAAATCTCTTCCTATCTTCAAAGCTAAGGTATACAACCATTTCCTTTCTTTGTCTACGCACTGCTAGTTTATCGTTAGGTATGTTTATCTCCTTGATTGTAGTTTATAATATAAGTATATATTTATACATATATTTGTAAGTATATATATTTAGTTTATTAGTAAGTATAGGTAGTTTATGTAAGTTTATGAATATACTCGTATTTACACCGCCGTCTTTTTGATTTTGTTTTGTCCTGTCCACCCAAAGGTTGTCTGGAAGAGATCGCTTTTAGTGATAAGACCACCCATTGTACTTACCTTAATTTTTGTGTATTTTTATTGTATTTTTAATTTTGTTGGTGTGCAATAAAGAGTATTCTATTCTATTCTATTCTATAAAAACGTTGCGAACGATCTATAGATAGCTCAATTGCTCCGAAAGGGTACCTTCTTATAGACGATGGTTATAACATCAGGTCGACCATTTGCTTGTTCCATTTCCATGTTGTCTAAAAATAAATCAAGATACTATATTTTGATAATACGTTTATTTAGTGATGGTTA
This sequence comes from Philereme transversata, assembly GCA_963924445.1. Taxonomy (NCBI): domain Eukaryota; kingdom Metazoa; phylum Arthropoda; class Insecta; order Lepidoptera; family Geometridae; genus Philereme; species Philereme transversata. Next base: position 24,050,602 of record OZ004337.1, on the reverse strand, counting down.
TTGGTTCCAGGTTCGTCCGAGAGGCGACAGGCTTCAACGTGGACATGCGCATCGGTATCCACACTGGAAACGTGCTGTGCGGAGTCCTAGGGCTCCGCAAGTGGCAGTTTGATGTGTGGTCCGATGACGTCACGCTCGCCAATCATATGGAGTCGGGAGGTATTGCTGGGTAAGTCTTACTTTAATTTTTATTTTATTTTTGTAAGTTTTTAACATGACTAACAGATTTCCTCATACATAATGTGCCGCGTTAACAAAGATTTCCAAAAAATATACCATAACTCGTCATAAATTACAAAGTAATATAATCACACTAATATTATAAATGTGAAAGTTTGGATGTTTGTTTGTTTATTTGTCTGTTTGTCACTCAATCACGTCGTAGCGGCTGAACCAATTTCGACGAAATTTGGTATATACATAGGTTATAAGCTGAGTTACCACAGTTAGTTAGTTAGAGTTAGTGTAGAATTTAATGGTGTGACAGTTCCTTTCAGCAAACACGTTAAAAACTTAGGTATACTAATAGACAGTTCCATGTCGTGGGTTCCGCAGCTTGAGTCTGTGAGTAAAAAGATGTTTGCATCTGCTGGCTCGCTTAGGAGGCTGCGTAACTTTCTACCTACCGCTACAAAAATTGCGCTTGCACAGTCACTTCTTCTCCCCATTCTTGATTATGCTGACGCCAGCTATCTTGACCTTACGGAGGACCAACTAAACAAGCTTGAGCGTCTGCAAAATTTCTGCATACGATTTATTTTTGGACTCCGTAAATTTGATCACATCTCCGAATTTCGTCTCAAACTCAAGTGGTTACCTATTCGTCTTCGCCGGAATGCTCATATCCTTTCTCTTTTGTACAACATCCTCCAAAATCCCTTAACCCCTTCCTACTTGAAGGAACGATTTGAGTTCCTTCACTGCTCTAATCCTCACTCGCTCCGATCATCTGAAAATTTGATGCTGAAAACCCCAGTGCATAGAACTAGATTCTATGATGATTCCTTTACAGTTCAAGCAACACGTCTTTGGAACACATTACCGGTCTCAATACGGCAAGCTCCATCATTAGCCACATTTAAAACAAGAGTGAAAATATTTTATCTCTCAGAAAAATCATAGTGTCGCTATATATATATATATATGTATGTGTATTTATGTATATTTTTATTTAATTTTATTTATCGTAGGTATATATTGTCAATATTTATTTAAGTATATTGTTTTATTTTATTGTAAATGATCAGCGTTCTGTTAGTATATACCCCCCTCCATTATTGTAATGTTACAAAAATCCTCTCCATCCAAAGGTTGTCTGGAAGAAATCGCTTCTAAGCGATAAGACCGCCCATTGTACTTGTTGCTTTGTGAATTTTTATATTTTTTGTTTGTTTCTTGTGTGGTGTACAATAAAGTATTTTCATTCATTCATTCATTCATAGGCTACCTTTTAGCCCATAAATCAATTCCCATGGGATAAAAATGGGGTGTCAAGTTGTAACAGCGAGTTTAGGTTTATTTTTAGGTTACCTATACATTAAGTAGTGTAATCGTACGAAGTCGCGGGCAACAGTTAGCATATTTATGAATTCAAATGAGTTTAATTTGTACCTCTTGCGAATCTATCTACCACGACGTATACATGAATAATTTCTCAAACTAAACTCGGAACTAATGAATTGCAATTAGTTCTCTTTGTGCATTTACAAATGGTTTAATTATTGCAAAACTGCAAATGAGAATTTAAGTAGTTCGGGTGGCGATCGCAAGCAACCTTACCTGACCTGAGTGTACCAGAATGAGCTCTCTAAGTCTATCTAATACTATTGATAGTTTTTTTAATGTATCATTCGTACCATGAAACATGTCAATATAAATCAGTATTTATTTTGCGTTTAGCGCTAATTTTCTTGTAACGCCGTTATACCTCAGTTGTTAAATTGAATGTAAATATTAGTATTACTTATAGTTGTTGCCATTTTCACATTAATCGATTACACTTATTAATTAAGGTGTATTTCGGGCTTTCAATTAATGAATGAAAACTCTTTAATACTAGTGGTTCGCCCTAAACTGAGATATCGCGAGTCTCCGATTAAAACAAAAAAAAAAAATGATTTGTGATCTTTGACTATCAAAATACTGCTACGAACTAAATAACCAACTAACTAAAAAGAGTAAGAAAAACAAAATAATAATAATAATGCTAGACATGTCACACAGCGCTATCTAGCCCCAAACTAAGCAGAGCTTGTACAATGGGAACCAGATAACTGATAGATACTTATATACTTTTTTTTTGTAGATACATACTTATTATATATAGAAAAACATCCAGACCAGAAAAAAAAACTGTAGATCATGCAAACATTTGTTCCGCGGCGGGAATCGAACCCGCTACCTCCTGCGTCTCAGTCGGCTATTCGCCCACTGCACCACGGAAGTGGTCAAGAGTAAGAGTAGTAGAATTTCTTGTGAAGGGGCTCGCCCGGGGAAGTGCTACCACCATACCTATTTCTACCGACAAGCAGCATTGCTGTGTTTCGATTTGAAGGATATAGTTGCCGGTGAAATTACAGGCACATGAGGCTTTACACCTGTTTGCCTCAAGTTGATGGACGCAGGGAAATGCATCGTAGGGCAAATTTCTAAGGAGCATGCCCTACGATGCAAACTTTGTTATAGGCGATGGTTACCACTTAACATCAGGTGGGCCAAAGGCTTGTTTCATCTCCATAGTATGAAATAAATAAAAAAAAATTTGACCCACAGTTTCATTCAAATTACAGGTAACGGTAGTTCATGTGATTTGGTTAATCTTTTTGGGGTACAGATTTTTCTTTTTGCAGTTTTTTCTGGATTTCTTTTTATTATAGCTAATAACTCAAAAACTACAAAAACTTTACTAAAAATAAAAATGTAATCGAAATCTATTAATAAAGACCTTTCAGTTGACGTCCCACTTGACCTAATAGTAACATTTTCATAATTTTTTACCCCCTTGAACCCCAATATCTCAACAACCCTCCAACATTTTTATCTCATTTAGTCACACCAAAGTAGTGCCATCACTACCTACCCATGTATTAAATTTAACGATGATCGGGTCAACTCTTCTAAAGTTATCCTCGGACAAACAAACATACATACATACATAGATACATACAACGCCGATTTGCCCAAGTTGATTTGGAGATCTCGCTCGATCAATAATATTCTCGTGTCAGTTTTTGTAACAAAACTCCTCCGAAACGGCTTGACCGATTCTTAAGAATTTTTTTATGTATATTCGGTAGGTCTGAGAATAGGACGTAAACTATTTTTCACCCTCCTACCTCCACCCCCCATTTTTTAATCGCAATTTTATAATTTTTGTATTATCAATATCCATATAATTTAATCATCGTTCATTGACGTGAAGACATTAACATGAAGTATCGCGTCACTTTGATATTTCATTTCTTTGAAAATTTATATGGCAGAACAACGTTTGCGGGGTCAGCTAGTAACTTATAAACATGACACAACAGATAAACAAAAGAAACTAATAAATGATTGAAAAACTCTATCGATAAATGTTGTTAGTGTAACTAAATAAATAAATAAAATATCTTTTTTCTTGGGTTCTCTACACTTCCCGTCTAAAATGTTTACAGTGAGCTTTTACGGTAAAAGCATCGTTACGGAAAATTAAATTAAAATGCATTGAAAAATTCATCAAAGATAAAAAACTGAACCTAAATAAACCTTTTAACATATAAAGTGGAAACTACACAAAGAATTTTTATATGGTATTTTTCAAACTTTCGCGATCACTGTACATACCGACCTTCCCCCACCACTCCGTGCTCTAAAAACGATACATACTTTTAGAAAAACATATAGAAGACTACTTCTATACTTCTAGCGTATAGTTTAGTAGGCACTTACCACAATGATGCGCACGAGCTACGAAGGGAGTTTCGGAACTTTTCTTCTTTTCTCCATAAAGATCCATTCTCCTCTCCTCTCTTTTTTAAGTTTTTTTTAAGTTGAATAATTTTTATATAATATATTTTATATAATATATAATATTATTATTATATAATATATTTTATTTAATATATAATAAACGTACATAACGTTTATGTAACATTTTATTGTGTTTGTATGTCATGTAGGTATTTGTTATTAGTATTGTTACTATTGCTTATTGTTATTAGTGTATTTTCATGTAGGTATTTGTTATTAGTATTGTTATTATCGCTTATTAATTTTATTATTATTTTTAGTATTATGATTGTTAAATTTGTGACGTCACCCTACATAAGGCCCTGCCTGAAAACCAGCGCTGCTTTGCATTATTTATTGCAAAGGAGCTTAAAGCTGAGGTAGGACCTGTTTGGCCATGCGTGGCACGGAGCGGAACTAGTTTGTACACCTACCTACTGGCTGGGTAGGTATCTGTGTTCTACCCATGTTATAATATCTCATTCTACTGTATTTTCCCTGTCTGTCTACTATTTTGTTTGTGATCCGTTCTGTGTTTCTTTGTGTGTGTCAAATAAATATATTATATTCTATTTTATTCTACATACTCGTAATTATTGATTAAAACGGGTATTTATCGCGTATGTACCTTTTTTATTTGTTATCCCGACGTTTCGGCTGTGTTGCAACAGTCGTAGCCATGGGTTGACTGGAGTACTTCGAGCTACCGTCGAGAAGTGAGGGTAGCTGCAGCACCCTCACTTGGTTTTCAGAATTAGAAATGTCCTCATTCATATTACGACACACTACACTAAGTATCTGTAAGGCCCTTTTACACGCTAAAAATTTTACCTTGTCTGCGGCAGATAAGACTAATTCACATGTACTGTACATGATAAGAATTTAGTCGGATCTAGCCACGAAAATTTGTCATGTCTGCTCCAGACAAGATAAATAGGAATGTGTACACAATGAGATTTATTCGGGCAGTCGTGCGTAGAGTATGGCAGGGTGCACTAGTCAAGTTTGACAACACAACACATTACATTAACTACCTCACTTATCCGCCCCTCCCTTCACCACAACAATACTGAGCGCGTCGTGTCTAGCGCAGACATGATTTTTTTCTTAGTCAGCGTCGGAGCTCATGTGTACACACATGTGTAGAAAAGACTCGAATTCTTGCGTAGACTTGGCGACTTTTAAAGTGCACTTACCCATGCCGGGATAAGTTTATTAGTTTTAAAAATTTTGTTTTTATACTTATTAAATTTTCTTTACAGCCGCGTTCACATTACAAAACAAACGTTACTACAGCTGAGTGGAAGGTTCGAGGTGGAACCTGGGGATGGATGCTCCAGAGAAGGCTATCTGGCTGACCACAAAGTGGAGTCCTATCTGATAATACCGCCTAAGGTAAGACCTGAAAATAAGTAAACATCGGTGCAAGGGTCTTTAGGGTATTCAAATGTTTCTTCTGTATTTCATGTAAATAATTGAATTAATCTTTCTGTAATTAAAGGCATTTTGCGCCATTAAAAAAAAAAGAAAACATCTATTTAAAAGTACTAACTTCGAAGCCTGTATTAGTCTATTATGTTTTAGATTTTTAGCTTGAATACTGATTTCTAAATCACTTGATTGAAAGTTTGTAAACTGCCACAAAACTTGCCCACTACTGTTTGAGCGAAGCAGTTTGTCACGGAGGATAAACGGTCTTTTGTAGGGTCTTTTGTTGTTGTTCGCCATGTCTGTCTGTCCCACAAGTTACAGCCGTTCAACTGTTTTGTGATTCAAGAGTCCGTTTAAATAGTATAAACCTTCAAAGAGGCTTTACGTTTTCCATTTTAGATCATACATTTCGTAATATTCACGTGTCCTCCCCCCAACACCCCACCCTTATCAGCCAAACCACTATTCTTGTATATCTAATAATAGTTCACATGAAGAACTTTAAATTCCGTGGTAAGACCGAATCGAGACTTTAATCAAAAACGTTCGTAGACATTATTCCTGAGATTAATATGGCTTGATACATATTTAATTGGGTCTACATGTGTTACATAATTCAGTATATGAAACGGAGTCGCAATGAGACAGGTTCAACTATACTAGCGTAGTAACATTATTAATTGCAACTTTGAACACTGAAATAACCGTTGTTTCTCACAATTCCGAGGTAAATTCCATGCCGAGGTGGGGATACCGACCCAACAATACCTTTTCAAAGAGATGAGTTGGTATTAGGTTCATTGTTATCCCGAAAATGTATTAAGGAATTAGCTGTGTAAACATGAGATATACTCCAACTAGCTTCCGCCAGGGGCTTCACACGCGTTGTTTGTTAATATTTATTATATTGCAGCTGGACATGTCACACAGCTCTTTCCAGCCCCAAATTAAGCAGAGCTTGTACTTTAGGAACCAGATAACGGATAGAATACTTATATACTTTTTTTGTAAATATATACTTATCATATATAGAAAAACACCCAGACACGAAACAAATATCTGTAGATCATGCAAACATTTGTTCCGCGGCGGGGTTCAAACCCGCTACCTCCTGCGTCTCAGCCAACTATTCAACCATTGCGCCACGGTGGTAGTCAAAATGAATAGCATAAGTAATCTAAAGTAAATATAATGTATCCTATGTTTGAATCCAGGTCGTAATTTATCAACACACCAAATGTTATCGAAATCGGTTCAGCTGTTACGACGTGAATGAATGAATGAATGAAAATACTTTATTGTACACCACACAAGAAACAAACAAAAAATATAAAAATTCACAAAGCAACAAGTACAATGGGCGGTCTTATCGCTTAGAAGCGATTTCTTCCAGACAACCTTTGGATGGAGAGGATTTTTGTAACATTACAATAATGGAGGGGGGTATATACTAACAGAACGCTGATCATTTACAATAAAATAAAACAATATACTTAAATAAATATTGACAATATATACCTACGATAAATAAAATTAAATAAAAATATACATAAATACACATACATATATATATATATATATATATAGCGACACTACGATGTTTCTGAGAGATAAAATATTTTCACTCTTGTTTTAAATGTGGCTAATGATGGAGCTTGCCGTATTGAGACCGGTAATGTGTTCCAAAGACGTGTTGCTTGAACTGTAAAGGAATCATCATAGAATCTAGTTCTATGCACTGGGGTTTTCAGCATCAAATTTTCAGATGATCGGAGCGAGTGAGGATTAGAGCAGTGAAGGAACTCAAATCGTTCCTTCAAGTAGGAAGGGGTTAAGGGATTTTGGAGGATGTTGTACAAAAGAGAAAGGATATGAGCATTCCGGCGAAGACGAATAGGTAACCACTTGAGTTTGAGACGAAATTCGGAGATGTGATCAAATTTACGGAGTCCAAAAATAAATCGTATGCAGAAATTTTGCAGACGCTCAAGCTTGTTTAGTTGGTCCTCCGTAAGGTCAAGATAGCTGGCGTCAGCATAATCAAGAACGGGGAGAAGAAGTGACTGTGCAAGCGCAATTTTTGTAGCGGTAGGTAGAAAGTTACGCAGCCTCCTAAGCGAGCCAGCAGATGCAAACATCTTTTTACTCACAGACTCAAGCTGCGGAACCCACGACATGGAACTGTCTATTAGTATACCTAAGTTTTTAACGTGTTTGCTGAAAGGAACTGTCACACCATTAAATTCTACACTAGGAATAGCTGTCCAGTCTATTTTCGATAACGTGCGAGAGCTTCCTACTACAACGACTTAAGTTTTTTGAGGGTTCACTGTAAGACCGTATGCCTTGCTCCAGTCCCGAATACAGTTAAGTTCGTTGTTGGTACGGTTGATTGCAGCAGGCAGATCATGAAGTGACGCTGAAGTATAAATTTGGAGATCGTCTGCATAGAGATGGTAGGAAGAAGTAATTTGGTGCGATATTGAATTAATAAAAAGTGCAAATAGAAGAGGAGATAGCACGCCACCTTGAGGTACACCGGCTGAAGTACTACACCAGGACGAAAAAGAATCGTCGATGCGGATTCGCTGCCGGCGCCCATGCAGATAACTGCGAAACCAGTCAATCACCGATGGAGATATGTTAATAGATCGTAATAAGGCAAGGAGGATGTCGAAATCAACAGTGTTAAAAGCATTGCTGAAATCTAACAATGTAAGGATGGTGAGTTGTCCGTTTTCCATACCACGTATGGACGTATGGTATGTATAGACGTGATTGTGTAACAAACAAACAAACATCCAAACTTTCACATTTCTAATATTAGTGTGATATAATCATTGTCACTAACTAATTTTTACACAATCGTTCGCAATAAAACATCAGAATTTCTTGAATATATTGCAATAATAGCAAAGTCTAAACTCCTCAATCGGGTTACGACGTATCATTTGTACTCAGGCGTAATCTCTCAACTAATTTCTCGAATATTCGAGTTTACTCCCGTGAGCGCGCAACGCGTTTGGTTTTACTGTTTAACTGGCTGATATGCAGGAAGTTGCGAGTTCGATTCCCACAGCGGAACAAAAATGTTTGCATGATGTATGTATTTACAAAAAAAAAGTATAACAATATTCTATCAATTATCTGGTTCCTATAGTACAAGCTTTGCTTAGTTTGGGTGCTAGACAACGCTGTGTGAAATGTCCAGCATTATTTATTTATACCACGTACATTTCTTATCTGTATTTTCAGGCACGTCTCGATTTGTTTCCAAACCAACTAAAATTCCAAAAACTTCACAATACGTTATCAGAAAGTCAATCTTCTCTTCAGAAAGTCGATCAACTTAAATCCGGTCAAAGCTGATTCGCATAGGCTTATGCCGCTCGAAATCGGCTTGTATTGAAAAAGTGGCTTTATCATGTGATCAAAGCTCTGAATAAACTGAATTAGCGTTTCAAAAAACTTGTTATCGATGTTGAGTCCGCTAAATTTAAGAGATATTCAAACGCCAAAATGATTTTAACGAAACGGCGTTGGAGAGAGGACGGGCTATTTTTGATTTAATTAAAAATGCTTTTAAACATACTTGGTAGTTAAGTCTATTTGCGTTTGTTCCGAGTATAAAGTTGGGACACAAAAGGCAGCTAAAAAAGCCTTAAAAAAGTTATGTGACGTTTTTTTCCCTAAGAGATAAAAACAATATATGTACGGGTGTCAAAATATTTTGATGAGATGATTTTCAAAATGTATATTGTTATGTTTGTAAAACGAAAGATTAGAGAGTGTTATTTGACAATCTTTCTTTTTCTTTTTAATATATAAAACAAAGTCGGGTTTGTTGGAACACTTATAACGTGAGAACGGCTGGACCGATTTTGATGGTTTTTGATTTGTCGGATATTTCACCGACCCGAATAGCAGAATATCTATTAAAATATCGGAAAAATTCACGCAAAAAGAAATAATGAAGATAATTTCATGATTTAATTCATTTTCTCATACATAGATGCAGCGGGTGACGTACATTGACAGCCCGCGTCATATGTATGTCAAGGCGGTACGAAGTTCGGCGGGACATCGTTTACGGGGTCAGCTAGTATTATTCAAAACTAGCTGACCCCGTAAACGATGTTTTGCTATATAAATTATCAAATCAAAGAAGTCAAATACAGAATGAAATGTCAAAGTGACGCCACATTTCATGTAAATGACTTCACGTCAATGAACGATAGTTAAATTATATGGGTATTGTTCATACAAACATACTGAAATCGCGATAAAAAATGGGGGGTTAGGGTAGTAAAAAAAATTAATCAAAATCGATCGACCCGTTTTGGAGGAGTGCGACCACTAAAACCGTGACACGATTAGAAACGATTATACCTCAAATTCTTGTTCTTGTTACATATCAGAAAGTACTGTTTGTTTTCCGAATATAATAAAATAAATATAAATTAATCGAAAATAAGTAACTCGTCAAACGAGAATGCTGATCAATAAGTTTTTATAATAATAGGGGGTGGTTTTTGGGTCGCTTCTTTTGACCCTACTTTTTGGGATTAATGGTATACTAGAAGTTTGTTGGTGTAACCAAATCAACCCGTCAACTGTAGAAAAAAGCTCTGAAACTATACTAAAAGTTATTCAAATATTCCATAAGATAACTAAAGATAGAAAGGCCATGGTAAGTCTGCCGTTTCAAATATTTCAAAAGGCTTATAGTAGCATGAGCTTTTTTGAAATCCTCATCCAAAAATATTTGAGTCAGCGCGTGGTAGCAACTGTGGCAAGATATCTGGACCTGTACCACAAAATAGGGACTTAGGGAAGGAGGGAAGGCAGGCCTTTACCCTACAATGGGAAGCATCGGGCTGTTTTAGGCTTCCGTATTTGAACTAGGAACCCTTATAGTTTCGCCATGTTCATCTGTCTACCGTCTGTTTGTCCGTCCGACAGTTACATACGTTTTTTTGCAGACTATTAGTTGTGTAAAGCTTTTAAAGTGTAAAAATATGACATTATGATACGTTTTAGTGACGCAGTAAGTTTTGAAATAAAAACTGAAAATACTGTTTTTAGAGTACGTAGGACCTATCCGATACGCAAGCCAGGGGTGATTTTTTTATTACTCACGCACCCTCTTTTTGTGAGTAATCGTTGCCAACCAAACAGCTATTCTTGTATACAACATTTGCGTGGTCTGTCATATTTGATACGCTTCCAAGAGAGATGTAAATAATGCATTATAATGCCTTTTTTACACCTCTTGCAAATCTTGCAGAAGAAAAAAATACTTAGCGTGATGCAGACTTAGCAGAGAAGGACTATTACATCAGACTTGTAAATTGCTACGATCTACATTTTGATTTCCGATATTGGGCAACCGAAATGCAATTCCGAAATATTCCCAATGGTCTCTGACAGATTGCTCGATCAAATAGGACGTCTCATATTCGTCATCGCAACTGGATTGCCTATTCCGTGATATGGAATCGAAGGGTATTTGGTTAACCGTGGTCAGATGACTCGTTAGAACAGTATTGGTATGAAATGGTTTTGGATATGAGATTTGTTTGGAAAATTAAGTTGGTTTTTATTTTTATTTGTATAACAAAAACTCTATACTTTTGTTAAACGTGTTGTATTTAAAAAGTTGGAAAATAATAAAAGGAGAGAGCTGTGCTTGGTATTTTTCTGCGAGATCGAATCAGAAATGAGGAGATTCGTAAACAAAATAAAGTCACTGACATAGTAAGCTGAAGTGGCAGTGGGCAGGGCGTATACCTCAAAGAAATGACGGTCCTTGAGGCAGAAAGGTTCTCGAGAAGAGACCATATAACAGCAGAATAGAACACCCCTTCTAGATGGAAAGATAACCTGATGAAGGTTGCTTGGAGATGTTAGGTACAGACGGCACATCAGTCACTCTGTAAATCTATGGGGAGGCCTATGTTCAGCAGTGAACTTCTTATGACTATACGATTATGATGATGCACCTACGTACACCTAATAGCAAAACGTCTTAATTGTCGTAAGAATCAAATCGATAACTTTTTTATATTAGTCTTGTAGGCACACATGCTGATGGTCTTCGATGTCTCTTAATTACGCCGTATACCTACTCTGTGGATAACATTTTTTGAGACTTACTTCACAACCTTAGCCTTGGAAAACGTTTTATAATACTTAAGGACAAGTGTTTTTTCTGGGTCCCATGTTCTTAGGCGTTCGCTTAATTCCAAATTAGGCCCCATATTTATTTATTTAAACTCCATTGTACACAATTACATTACAGATATTAAAACTTACAAAGAGGACATGTACAAACTCGAGCTTAGTCCTAACAAGAGCTTTCTTTTAGCAAACCTTTTAGAGTAAAGATAGCGGAATATTGTGGGTACATGCACACAAAAGGGAATAATTCACCCCGAATACCGCTTGGGGAGAAAGCCAAGTAAGGATGGTCAAGGAAGGGTAGCACTGAGACATTCGGTGGTCGCTATAAACACGTATAACCTTTGTTTAGACTATTGTAAACTACCGTCCCTTTCAGAACACTAAGATCTTAAATCTTCCTAATCCCAACTTCTAGACCAGATGTCACAGCTAAGCCTAGTAATTTAATTACTGCCACCATAGTTCAAAGTTTATTCCAAGACCCGCTCTGACCGGTGATAAGTTAGATTTATTGCGTCAGGGGCGGACACAGGTTGGCCAGCCAGGGTATTGGGGGTTCAGTATTTTAAGGGAATAATTTATACGTCAAAGTAAATAATATTCTTGTCAAATTATATCATATCGTGCACTACCCACAAAATATATTTTCCACACTACGCAGAGGTAAACTAGAAGATTGAGACTTGCTAGCATTAAGTTCGCCTGCGTAGAGATATGTTAATTTTTGTGCAATAAAGAAATTTCAATCAACCTATCAAAGAATTTTTTTAAAGTACCTATATGAATGCCCGCGACTTCTTCCTCCAATTTTCTGGATCTCGACAAAACAGCGCCATCTACCGGGCTTACTTTAGCCATTTATAGCTAAGAACCATCCAGGTGACTCCATAAGTTCAAAAAAATGTTTCATCAAAATCAGTCAAGCCGTTTAGGAGGAGAAGAATTACAAACACATGAACACCGGAACTTTATAGGTATATGTATAAAGATAGGCTTGCGTTTAACCACGATCTCGCCTTAGTAAGCTGTGATGATTAAATAAAGAAACCTGTTCTCTCGCGACTGGCCTAGTGGCCTAGGTTATATTAATCAGGAAACACATACTCTGGCAAAATATTGCTAGAATATAGGTTATACAGATGTTAGATTCAATTTAAATTATATTAACTACCCCAATAAGCTTGTTATGCTTTCCATTTTTTCACTTTTAGATTTATTTTCGATTGGCGCAGGATCGGAAGCTATTTTTACCCGAGTACAATTGAAAAAACTTTGTGCTTTTTAAGTGTGTAATGACACCGGCTCCTCATTTTCTTGTAAAAAAATTATATGTAATTTTAAGCTCATAATTTCAGGTTCAGATGATAATGTTAGGTGTCCCCCCTCACCCCCATCCTGCATAAGTCTCTGCTGAGATAGATTCGTGACTGGAGTGTAAAGTATGGCTTGAACGTAACAGATGAAATCGTGTATGAAATTGAAACGAATTTCAGTTGTAAGGATAGAATATATATACCTTATAGATAGATAATTGGAATGGACAGAATTTTGGAATGGAAGGAATAAGGTATTCTGTTGAAGTAAGAGCTTTTGCCTAGTGGGTATTCAGTTTTATAAATCTACGTAGATACAAGGCGAAAAATCAAAAACAAATTTAGATTCTGATCCTGATAGATTGATTTTCACTTTTGTCCGTAGTTGTGTTGTTGTTGACGAACTCCGTGGCGCAGTGGGCGATTAGCCAGCTGAGACGCTGGAGGTAGCGGGTTTGATTCCCACCGCGTAACAAATGTGAAATGCATGATCTACAGATATTTGTTGCAGGTCTTGATGTTTTTCTATTATTATAAGTACCTATATATTTACAAACAGAAAAAGTGTATAAGTATTCTATCAGTTATCCGATTTCTATAGTACAAGCCATGCTTAGTTTGGGGCTAGATAGCGCTGTGTGAAATGTCCAACAATATTTATTTTTACTTATTCATTTGTAAGATAATTGGATCTAAGAAATTTATTATCTCAAGCATTGGTTCAAATACCCAAGTTACCCTAAATCCGACCATTCGACCTGAGAATCATTCAATTGTAATAAAGTGCTTGAAAGAAAAATACAATGGAACATGGATTGTACAAATTAATATATATGTACACAATATATAATATATATATAATATAGAATGTTTTGTTGTATATTTTTTATACACTTTAAGATGAAACAAGGAAATGACCAACCTGATGTTAAATGGTAACCATCACCTATAACAAAGTATTGCCTCGTAGCTCACGCAATTTATGAACGTGCTCTACAATACATTGCCTTGCGTCCATCAACTTGAGACATACAAGTGTAAAGCTTATGTACCTGTAATTTCAGGTGTAGCTTCACCGCTCAGCAACAACTTTAATTTTACAAGTTATAAATAATTTATTTTAAATGACAAGCTCCACATTACACACATTAATAAATTCATGAATAATTTTACGTGGGAACTGTTTAATAAATAGCAACATAAATCCTTTGAATAAGGGAAAATGCACAACAATTTCACCTCGCCAGGAAAGTTACCGCAGGGATTCTAGACAGTATACCGTGGTGCGCATCCGTACCTCATTGGGAACCACGTTTTAGGAATCTGTAGCCTGATGGCAAAAACCAAAACCCTTATTTCGTCCTGTCAGTTTATCCGCCAGCCCATCCGTATATCACAGCCATTTTACTTGGAGAATACTGGGAGAATATTGATGGAATGTGGAAGGTACGAGTGGAAAATTCGGATAAGTTTTGAGGTAGTAGACATTAAATAAAAACCGGCCAAGTGCGAGTCGGACTCGCGCACGAAGGGTTCCGTACCATTATCTATAATAAATTGTATGAACGCCCATACAACTTAGAGGACTATCTTATTTGGCGTCAACTATGTATGTATGGAGGCACCCTTGAATTTTCAACTTTTTTTATTTATTGAAATGTTTTCTTTATTTGTGCTGCTTGTTTTTCGCCAAATTTCTTGATTCTAGGCCAAAGGGAACTACCATATAGGTTTTCGACCCAAAACCTATAGGGTTCTTCCGGTTGACCTAGAATTGTCAATTTTGGTTAAAAACAGCACATATAAAGGAAACATTCCGAAAAAGAAAAAAAAAATGAAAATTAAGGTAAATTTTGGTACTTACAAGTTTTCGCGAAAATCTAAATTTGCCCATATCTTGTTATCGTGTTGACTCAGTACCTTGATTTTTATACACCTAATAGGGACTATAAATCTTAGTATCTGGTATAAATTTCAGCTTGCTAGGTCTACCTGTTCCTGAGAAAATCGGTGGTGACACGCGGACAGACAGACGGACAGACGGACAAGAGAGTGATCTTATAAGGGTTCCTTTTTTACTTTTTGAGGTGTGGAACCCAAAAAACACTCGAAAATTGTTGTGAATAAGATATGCTGTCTAGTTTTTGACGGATATCTTCGGTTATACGCTATGTTGAAATTAGCGACCGAAGAAATTACTTTTTGTTTTATTCAATTCAATTCCTTAATTTCAAGCTATGGTGGCAATTATGTGGTTGAATCACTAACTAAAATGCGAACGTTTTTAAGTACCAAATTAACAAAACTAAAGTTATGATATTAAGAAATTATGAACACGACATTTTGTTGCAATTAGAAGCAATATTTCATTTGCATTCATAAATACATATTTTATTTTTTGTTCTCTTCACCTGCTCAAACTTTTTTTTACCTTATTTTTTATGCTGGTATAACATAAGGTAGGATTGCATACCTTGTCTACTTGCTCTACACAATTATGCAGATGTTATCCTTCCTGTGACGTTGGTTGGTAGTTTAGTTAGTTGACTAATATTTTAACCGACAAAAATTCTTTTCTTTCCTCCCTCTAGCTTTGGGTTATGTCATTCCGAAAGTTTTAATTTTGTTTATTTCTTGTGGAGTAGAGTTACTGAAGTAGCAGGGAGCGGGGAACATGGCTCGAAGAACTGTTGCCCGTTGGGGCAGGAAGGTTCTCGAGTGGAGACCACGCACTTGAAAGCGCAGCGTACGATGGGCCCCCATTAGATGGAAAGGCGAGCTGATAAAGATTGCTGGGAGCCGTTGGGCGTAGGCGTAGAAGATCGTTTGCTTTGGAAATCTATGGGAGCCTATTTTTAGTAGCTCATCCTATCGCTGACATAATGATGATGATGAAATAGGAGAAATACAAAAATAGGAGTTATTATGAGCTAGTGGCACAATAAAGAACAATAAACAATAAAGATTTTTGATGTAATACCAATAATTTGGTTTAACATTATATAATTATCAATCTGTCTATCTATCTAGTGACCAACTTTTTTTTCCGAGTATTTAGAGTGCTCTAAAGCTTCCAACATGGCTTGATGACTTTTATTGCAACGTGTTCTCTTACGCACATAAGCATTTAGTTTAAATTACTAATAGCGGGCACCCGCAAGATCCCATCCAAGAAGTAAATAAAATAAAAAAAGTATACAATACAAATTGTTACAAAAATAAAATTTTGCTAAATTTCTACATTTCAGAAGCCGGCAGGAATTTCTGAAAATGGACGTCTCTCAGTCTGCACAGGTGATCGGAAAGCCAGCATCGTATCTTCTATCTTCAATGACATTTCTCCCACAAAAGGTATGCTTTGTTATATATTTACTTTAAAAAAATCCGAAATAGCTATAGGGACTTATTGAAAAGGATTAGCACTCGATTATAAAATTTATTTATTTATTCAGACAACATAGGCCCAATAAATACACTTACATAGGTCATTAAATTATCTAAGTATAAAACTATTATACTTTTTAGCTCATTGTCGAACAGCAGAAGATTGGTGTTTGATGGCTCGCTCGAAAAGTGGCAAAGATTTATAATGAAAAACCATAAATTACCGCCGTACCAAACGATTTACTTCAACTTTTCTTATTAGCACAAGTAAGGAGTGGAACTCACTTCCGGCGTATGTTTTTCCGGACCTGTGTAATCTCGGAGTCTTCAAGTCCAGAGTGAATAGGTTCTTTCTAGGCAAGCGTGCTCCATCTTCGATCTCACCATCACTTACCACGTGGTGAGGTGGTAGTCAAGCGCTTAACTGTCATCAATAAAAAAATAATTAGTGGTCCGCCCCGAACTGAGATCTCGCGAGTCTCCGATTAAAACAAAAAAATATTATTTGTAATCTTTGACTATCAAAATAGTGTCACGAAATAATAACCCTCTAACTTATTCAAATCACAGGTAACGGGAGTTCATGTAATGTGGTTAGTCTTTTTTGGGGTACAAATTGCAGCTACACGCATACCAAATTACAGCACTGTGGGGTCACTGGTGTACCCTGTGAATTATGTCAAAGTTCAGTTATTATTATGGCTCCAAACTACCACTCAAAAACTATAAGGATTTTACTATAAAATAAAAACTGAATCTAAATGTACTAATGAATACCTTTCATTTGACATACCTTTCATTTGACGTCTTACTTGACCTAATAGTCTCATGTTCGTTTTTTTACCCCTCTTGAACACCAATATCTCAACAACCCCCCATATTTTTAACTTATTTAGTCACACAAAAATTGTGCCATCACTACCTACCTATGTATACTCGAAAAATATCAACGCTTCGAAAGTTATCCTCGGACAAACAAACATACATACATACATACAACGCCGATTTGTCCAAGTTGATTCTAAATCAATCTCGCTACGCTTGATCATTAAAATTAACCTAGACAATATTTTCAGCAGGCCAACACAATATCAGCCCAGCGCCATCCCAACACAGCTTCAGCGACGAAACCTCAAGAGTGTTACGATCAGAGTCAATCAGAACAGCTGACCTTCGCTCGGAGTCTTTTAGGAACGACTCTTTCAGGACCAATGACGTGATGAGATCAGAGTCGGTGAGGACCGCAGATGTGAACCGTTCGGATTCCGTAAGGATGGCTGATGTGATGCGCTCAGAATCAGTCAGGACTGCTTCTCCTGGAGGTAAGCTTTCAACTATTTAATGTTTTGCCTTTATTGTTCCAAAAACTTTATAAAAGGGAGATAATCCATTTGATTTATTAAAACTGATTTATTTAAAAAATATATTTTATCAACCTGTAGACTAACCACAACTGACTATCGAAGAACTGGGACAGAAAGGTTCTAGAGTGGAGACTACGCACTGGAAAGTGCAGCGTAGGACGACCCCCCGACTAGATAGAAAGATGACCTATTAAAGTTGCTGGGGGCCACTGGGTGCAAGCCGCACAAGATCGGTCGCTCTGGAAATCTTTGGGGAGGCCTATATTCAGCACTGGACTTCCTGTGACTGATATGATGGCGCTAACTCTGACTGTTTCCATTCCAGATCTGAGCCGACGAGCATCAGTTAGAGTAGACGGGCTAAAGACCGTGGCGTTCGAAGGTGGAATCAGCTCTAACGAGGGTCTAAGCAATGGGGCAGTCGCTCACGTGAAGCCGAAAAGTAGGAGCGGCTCTATTATTGGAGCTATAAGTCCTATTATGGGAACAGGTAAGCAAAAATAGTTACCACAAGAAATAGCATTCTTACATTTGGGTCCAAATAGAATACTTTAAAATTTTTTTATACTTACATTGATTCACAGAAAAAATGCAATTTTTTGTTTTTTACACATGTTCATAATTATTATGATTCAGATCACTATGCTTTTTGAAATAAGGTTTTTTGGTCATACAGGGCATAACTTTATCTGATAACTGCATTCATTTTTTTGATAGAATGTCTAGATCATATTTCAAATTCTGGCGGGATGTTGGATTCGAAATGGAAAATTATTGTGTTTAGAAATAAATTGATTTTATTCTCTTCCTTCAGAGGAAAGTTCAGATTCTTCAGAGCTCACTCCGGCTAGCACACCACAGTCCGAGTTGCTACAACAGACCTTATTCCTTAGGATGCTAAGTACAATGTCCACTGAATCACTGAGTTAGTGTCTGTTGATTGTCTGTGTCCAATGCATAATCCATTGAAAACTTTATGGAACTATAAACAAATTTGTTTTCATTTACATTTTCATGTGTATTTTACTACTTAGAAATAGTTACTCGATTGAAAATTACATTACTTTTGTGTAACAATACGCATTTAAAGCTCATTTGTACTCAACTTAATGCTGTTGCTATTATGAATATATTTATACTATATTTACCTATAATAAGATTTGAAATGTGAAATCTTGTCAATTTTAAATTACGAGAGTGCAATTTTTTTTTAAACTTAACATTTTTGTAACTTAGTTTAAAATCAAGTCGCTTCCATTGGCTGTTCCGCTGACCTTAGATCTTTTAAATTACTGCACGGATTTTTCAGCGGTAGTTTTCAGCAATAGATAGAGTGATTCAAGAGGAAGGTTAACACGTATAACTAGCTTCCGCCAGCGGCTTCGCACGCGTTGTTTGTCAACAAAAAGTAGCTTATGTGTTAATCCAGGTTATAATCTACGTACATAGCGATTTGCAAGTAACTCTGTCGCTCTGCATGCTTGTTACCTTTTCACGACTTAACGGCTCGACTGATTTCGATGGAATTTGGTACCTATATACCTAGATAGATTATGAATGGACTTGAGACATAGGATACACTTTACCCAACTGCACAGAAGAAGGGTAATGTTTTATTGGCAAACCATGCGTATGAAGCCGCGGGCGGGTCAGCTAGTTAAAAATAAAAATAATTTAATTGATCATGGTCTCAGTAACTGTTAGACAACCTGTTTTGTTATGTACGACATTAATTTAAATCACACATCTGGAATCTTATTAACTGATTTCAGCGGTGGGTTTAAAACCGGTGGATGGAATATTTATTCAGTAATCGACATTTCCAATAAACAATTTTTAACGTACATAAATTGGCGGCGTTTTTGCGACGATGCCGCTTAGTCAGTTTAACAGGTAACTACTTACATGATGCATTAATATGATTTGTTTACCTATTTTATACAGGCTGTTTCATTGGTATTTTAGAACTTGATATTAAGGTTCTTCGAAAATTTTATATGTTTTATGGTAATGAATTGGAAAAAAAACATATTTTACAACAATTGCCCATTAGCCCTAGCCGTGTTTTCATTTAATGTTGTACGTAACAAAACACGTAGTATAACAATAGTTTTGAATCAACATTTTCTTATAAATTTTAATTATAATTACTATTCTGTGTTTTTTATAAATTCCAGCGACTCCCGGTATGCCGTCCAGATCGCGACCTTCCAGCAAAATGACGAAATACGTGGAGTGTTGGGGCGCGGACAAACCGTTTGCTAACATCACCGACTCAACTCTTGCCAAAAATATTGGAATCTCTGTAAGTTTACCACTCTAAAATTAAATACGGTGTGATTATAATTGATTTCGGAAATTATAGAGCTAAACTGGATGGATTGATGAAGTAAAAAAATATACACAAACGAATTGAGATAATTTTGTTTTTCGATGGCTTTGTAAGAGTTGTTTTGGCGCATTATGAGATCAGTGTGTATTTTCAGCTTGTGACGGAAATTGCATAAGCCGATGTAACTCCATGGGGTGTACACGGAAGTTAGGTTTTACAGTCTGAAGTTATTTCTATTATTGATCGAGCGAAGCGAGATCTCCAAATCAACTTGGGCAAATCGGTGATGTATGTATGTTTGTTTGTTTGTTCGAGGATAACTTTCGAAGCGTTGATCCGATCATCGTGAAATTTGATACATAGTGTACATAGTAGTGACGTGATACATAGTAGTGACGGCACAATTATGGTGTGACTAAATGAGCGAAAAATATGGGGGGGGAGGTTCTGGAGTTATTGGGGTTCAAGAAGGGTAAAAAAATGATAATGAGACTATTAGGTCAAATGGGACGTCAAATGAAAGGTCTTTATTAGTACATTTTGAATCCGTTTTTATTTATAGTAAAGTTTTTGAGTTATTAGCCATAATAAAAAACTGAAATTTTGACGAAATTCACAGGGTATACCAGTGACCCCAAAATGCTGTAATTTAGTATGCGTGCAGCTTAAATATCACAAATAAAAGAAAAAGTCTGAAATCGAGAATAACTGCAATTTGTACCCCAAAAAAGAGTAACCGATTTACATGAAATCCCGTTACCTGTAATTTGAATGAAACTTGACCTAAGTTAGTGAGTTATTTATTTTGTGGTACTATTTTGATAGTCAAACCAGAGACCCGTTATTACTGGTCTCTGGTTACATTATGAAAATATATTTTTGTTTTTATGGGAGACTTGCGAGATCCTAGTCCGGGGCGAACCTCTAGTATCCTGTATTTTACTAGTTCAGCTGACTAGTTCCTTACTCCTTATTTTTTTGTGTTAATGGTAATGAAAATTTTTCTTACGTTTCAGAGTTTAGCAATGATAGAACAGAATCTACTGCCTCAAAGGACAACCTGCTGTGATTGCAGGTAAAAGATGTTCAGATATAATTTAAAATGATAGTGTGTAGGCAAATATAAGCCAAATGGTATAAATAGGCGAATGGCCCAATATTAGCCAGATGTTGTATTAGTTAAATAACCAAAGTGTCGATAATTTGTAATTTTGTTTCGTTAAACGTCAAAAATGGGTCAAAAATTCATCCCAGAGACAAAGTTTAGTCTACCAAAAAATCTAATTATATAATATAGTAAATGGTTTCTAATTATCACTTTTTGCATTCCAGTAACAACACCGAAGGCATGAACCGACTGACGCTGTGGTTCAAAAGCGCTACGCAAGAGCGACAGTACCGCAGCCAGCCTGACCTTCAGTTCAAATACAATATCGCTTGTGCTGCCCTGCTCTTCATGCTTCTGGCGTTTATACAGCTTCTCACTGTACCCAAGTAAGTACGAAATTGTCGTAAAACATGGATCGAAAAAAATTCGGTAATTTGGCCTAATTAACCTGGTCTTCTGATTCGGAGGTTATGCGCATTTAAACGGTGAAAGAAAATATCGTGAGGCATACCCTAGAATCAAACATTTGAAGGGGTGTACCATTAGTTATAAGTTTAGTTCTTATAACAGGTTTGCAACTTGTCACTTATGAAATGCTGCACAAAAATAAGCATGCATCAAACGCACTACCCCCCGGGGGGAAATCTTTATGGTGGGTCTGCGTACTGAGTAAGAGATCTGAGGATATTCATCATGGGGATTAATTAACTCTTGAGTCTACAAATTTTTTGCCAGCATCAGACGAATGAAGTGTTTATGTGTTTTCACTTCAAATGCAAGACAATGTAAATGCCACGCTGAGTCACAGAAGAAAATGTTCACATTCTTCTTGATTCAAAGATTGTTGAGTCATCATATTTTACCGAATTTAATAGGTTATTTTCTTGATAAGCACCATGAACTAGATAGCGTAACGTAGGACGGCCACCCACTAGATGGAAAGACAACCCTAATACAAGTTGCTGGGAGCCGTTGGCCACACTCTGGGAGAGGCCTATCTTCAGCAAGTTCTATGGCTGATAATATGATGAACTATGTCAATAAAATATTAACATGGTCAACTCTTTTGTTTCCCAATGCCTAAGCATCATTGTTTATTATTAATTCTAACATCAAACTGTCAATTAATATTTCTAATCAATAAATTCTAACATCAATTCTCTACTTTTCAGAGGACTTGTCCTATACGCATCATTCGGGCCTACTTTCCTCACACTCCTAGTATTTGTATACCTGTCATGGTATGACGGTCATGTGTTCGGAAGGGGACTACACCCACTGTCAGATATACCCAATGATGACTATGCTGATAATTGCACTAAGCCTGGACAGGTACCCTTCACCATACATCTAAATAAATAATAAATAAATGTCTGGACATTTCACACAGCGCTATCTAACCCCAAACTAAGCAGAGCTTGTACTATGGGAACCAGTTAACTGATAGAATACTTATATACTTTTTTTTGTAAATACATACTTATAATATGTACATAGAAAAACATCCAAACCCGGAACAAATATCTGTAAATCATACAAACATTTGTTCCGCGGTGGGAATCGAACCTGCTACCTCCTGCGTCTCAGCCGGCTATTCGCCCCCTGCACCACGGAGGTCGTCAATCTTACTTGGTAATTTTAGAACGTATACGTTAGATTAGAAGTGAGGAGATACGTAGGCACACCAAAGTCACTGACTGACCCAGAGGAATAGCAAGCTGAACTGAGGGCCGATGAGGCAGAAAGGTTCTTGACTGGGAGACCACATACTGGAAAGCGAGTTGACAATGTTGTAAGTGATGTTATTAATGCTAAATTAAATGGATATCTATTGTTTTATTTTTATTTTCAGGTGGTAGCTGACAACCGTTTTATAAGATTGACAATGTTCGTAGTGTCTGTGCTCCTAATTTGTGCTTGTGCAGTTATTAATTTAGTAAGTAGTGTACATTATTCTTCGCTTTAATAAAAATAAGTGTTTTATTTTTCCTTCAGTATTATTTACATTGTCCATTTGTTGCAGTTACAAACCTACGTTATTGAAGATTATCCTGTTAAACTGAATATATCACATGCACAAAATATTTCTGAACAACACAGATACGATATAAATAATGTGAGTGACCAACCGCTTAATGGATATTCAGTAATTAATACTTACAATGAAGTGGATTCGGCGCCTGTAAGTGCTTAATGAACTAATTATTAAATTGTAGAATGCATGAATACATTAAGTATTAAAAAGAACGTCTACATCTTAAAACTCTACGATGACAAAGTTCTATATTAAGTTGATTATATTAAAATAAAAAGAAAACCGCAAAAATAACTTGTCTCTTTCCATTTAATTAGGTATTTCTTCCAAAGTTAATAACTTGATAATATAATCTTTTTCACACAATTTCAACACTCTTATTTACGATATTACCAATCTTTCTACTTACAATTGCCGTGTGTCTAATTGTTTTAGATTTTTCAACCATAATATTATCTTGAGCGTATGTTTTCTTTGTTTCTAGACATACATCTACAGCACAGTTATTACCCTAGCTTCAATTTCAGTATTCCTCCGAGTGGGTTTCGTGTTCAAATTCGTCGTAATGTGTTTCACACTTATTGTTCACATCACAATGTTCGCGTCTTCAGATATCTTTGACTTGTATGAATACAGGGGTCAGGAAGAACAGTAAGTACCTAACCTACTGCCTTTACTGTATGTAATAAATGATATAGGCCCCAGAAAACATCCCTGTTTAACTCATAAAACAAGGATGTGTAACACAACACACACTTACCTTAACTCAAAGCGTTGCATTTACTTTGTATTATAATGAATAGTTACAAAATTAAGTAACTATGATGTTCGTTCTATTCAACCTAATATCAAGTATGGCTCTAAAGACAGTATCAAACGCGTCACAAATGTCGAGAAAAGGATTATAAGTTTTTTAGTCTAATTAACGTAAAAATAAATTAATAAAATCACTGAATAAGACACAAAAAGGTACTTGCATTTACTTTGCGTAAAGAATAACCAGTTAAAATACCTGAGGTAGAATACAACCAACTGCCATTGATGTAAGTGATGTGCAGGCGTCACAAATGTTTAGTTAAGTACTAGAAGAACAGAACCTTTCAGCGCCCACGTATTTACGCAGTTCTTGTTAGGTACCTGCCTATAATGATCTAATCTGTTGTTTTTATATCTGTGTTTCTATAGGTAGGTACCTACCATTTTCATAATCAGTGTTGTTTTTAATGTCTTTTTCAATGTATGTTTTATTTTATTTTATTAACTTCTGTTCTGTCTGTGCTTTACCGTTGTTTTAAATAAATGTATTTTACTTTACTACTAATGTGCCCCTACATTGATTGATTATCTTTGCCAATTTGGTAATAATCCTCTGTGATCTTTATTTTAGAATCTTCAGTTCTCAATTTATTTCAGCTTTACAACTATCCCCTACGCAGCCAAAGCAGGACTGATCCTGGTGTTTCTGGCTGCGTTACTGCATATCTTGGACCGACAAATTGAGTTCACGTCCAGGACTGACTTCCTGTGGAAGGATAAACTCAAGTTCGAACAGGAAGAGGTGGAAACTATGAGAGGTATCAATAAGGTAAGTGAAAGTAGTAATACACCGGTACAGTAATAAACACATTGTATTCATTAGCCATGGTTTGCTCCACAAATCCCCGGAGACAATCCCCTGCACAGGGGATTTTGAGACTTTTTCTCCACAAATCCCGTGAGTATGTTACTTGGAGTGCCGGCAGGGTACTTATGGACAAAAAGTCGCGAAATCCTTAAATAATCAACGAATTTGAATAAAGTGATATTCAAACTGAATAAAATCCTGTCTCACAGAAAACCGTGGCCTTTAAACCAGTTTGTCCCTAATGGATTAGATAGTGGTGGATTGATAATTATACAAATTTGAGTCTATGCATTGATTAATAACAGCTATCACTTACCATTGGTTAATAAGTATGTCATGGTCCCCATTACCATTAAATGGTTAAACCAGTGTCATGACCAACGATCGAAGTAGTTGTAGTAATAGATGTATTATAGAGTATTTTTTTTTTATTTCAGATTCTTCTCGAGAACATTCTACCAGCTCATGTTGCAGAACATTTCCTAACATCGGTTGCCTCTGAAGTAAGTTTGATTTGTAACTATGGATTCAGATTTTTACCTCTAAGGCTCAGACTATATGGCATCCGGGCTTGTCAGGGACAGTGTTTTAACGGCCCCTGACCAATCCGTCGACCAACCAAACATTTGAATTTTTCCTGCATCGACTACACACGACATCCGACTCCGATTTTTACCTGGAAGTAACCATGAGAAGGTCCGGATTCGCAGGGTAGGGGAGACCCGGATGCCATACAGTCCGAGCCTAAGACGTTGTTTTCTGATACGCATCATAATATTATTTCAATAGCGTCTACTGGTCTTGAAGTTGATTAACATAATCTTATTTTAACTCCTGATGCAAAAATAGGTGTGTTACAAGTTAGACGCCTATGTCTGTCCGTAGTATCGTAGTTCCCAAGCGGATGGACCAATACGGATGAGTTTTTTTTTAAAAGAAAGCTATATTAACTAAGTTGTTTTTTGGGCTATGTCAGTTATACGAGTTTTTTTAAGTGTCAGGGGCTTAGAAATTTTATATTTTACTTGTTATTACCTATTTTTAAAGTAGTATCTGGCACTTACAAGAAAATTATGAACTGGATGGGTTTGAACCCATAACTTTATCCTTGATCCTGTATATCGTGTAGTTAATATTTAATAATATTTTATGAGTTTATTCTAATCTTTCAGGAAGATCTGTACCACGAAAGGTATTCCAGCATAGCGGTGATGTTCGCATCAATACCGAACTACAAGGAGTTTTACGACGAGACTGATGTTAACAAACAAGGATTGGAATGCCTCAGGCTTCTCAACGAAATCATTTGCGATTTTGATAAGGTATACCACCATATAGTATAGTTGATATACCATCCATTCGCACACACCGTTTTGGTTCTACGTTCTTGATGCGTACAGCTAAGGTATTTAGGACCTTTAGCTGAGGTCCTAAAGGATCTAGAAGAAACCTATTCACTCTTACCTTAAAGATACCCGGTTTGTATTCTTGTAATAAAGTGGAACACTTTGGCGTCGTCTGTTTTTCCTAATGAATACGATCCGGGTCTCTTTAAGGTATGAGAGAATAGGTTTCTTCTAGATCTTTGTGCTTCATTTTAGACCACATCATCGCTTACCATCAGGTGAGATTCCGGTCAAATGAAGATCTATCCAATTTAAAAATATATATATAAAAGGTATCGTTGCTTTCTAGCTACTGCCTAAACCTGAACATAATTTAATGGAACCCACACACGTCAACGGTTTTTTCGCAAACTTTGCGTAAGCCTAGAAATTTTAACAAATTCTTCCCCTGTGGGCCTATTTAGGCTTGCGCAAAGAAATCGATGACGTGTGTGTGGGGGCCATTACTGTCGCCGATTCTCAAGGTAGCAGTATCTCAGTCCTTGGTAAGCTGCGTTTATCGATAGAGTTTCGTAATACAAAAGAAAAAAAGGAACCCTTATAGGATGACTTCGTTCCCCGTCTGTCTGTTGTCTGACAAGCCCTTTTTTCTTAGGGTCACTTGGAGGTATCAAATTAAAATAAATATCAAATAGTGTTTTTAAAGTGTTATCCAAATACTTACGGAAAATTCCAAGATTTTTAATATCGAATACTTAGATCTATCGTCCCTTGAATCTGTAAAATCAAGCTTCTAAGTCAACGCAATAAAAAATACGGCCATTTATGGCGTAAATCAATACATACCGTTTGCCTAAAGTCATGAAATTTGGCAAGAAGCATAATTAGTTTTTAGTTGTATCACATAAAAAAAAAATTTACGGAACTCAAGGTGCGCGAGTTGTCTCTCTTAACTCTTGTCCGGTTTTTAATGATGATGATTTAATGTAAAAGCAAAAATATGTTTCAGTTACTGTTGAAGCCGAAGTTCAGCTGCATAGAGAAGATCAAGACAATAGGAAGCACCTACATGATTGCATCAGGGCTCTGCCCCGGAAAAGAAGAGGAAAAGAAAATTGTAAGTTTCTGATTATGGCTTCTGTAATATCCTTCTTCTCAATAATTCATAACCTTCTTGACAAGAGCGGTCGCGGTCGTCATGTTGCATTATTATTTTTGAGGGATGACGTTACACTCCTCACGATATTTCGCCATTGACGACCTCCGTGGCGCAGTGGGCGAACAGCTGGCTGAGACGCAGGAGGTAGTGGGTTCGATTCCCGCCGCGGAACAAATGTTTGCATGATCTAAAGATATTTGTTCCGTGTCTGGTTGTTTTTCTATATATTATAAGTAGGTATTTACAAAAGTTTTAATAAAAAATTAAAATAAAATTTTTATCTGGTTTCCATACAAGCTCTGCTTAGTCTGGGGCTAGATAGCGCTGTGTGAAATGCCCAACAATATTTATATTTATTTGTTTCTGTGGACATTTTTTACCCGACTACGGCAAAACCAAAAGGAAGGGTTATGTTTTTAGCAGTCTATGTATGTATGTATGTAAATAAATAGAAACATTTATTTGACACGACGCAAAATAAAAATAAATAGCAAAAGAATCTGGTCAAATACATACAGGTATGTAAGTATACATATTTGTATGTATCTATATATGTATGTTTGTATTTACTCGTACCTATGTTTTACCGCAGCGCCTAAACAAAGTACTCATCTGATTTTGATGAATGAGGTGTCAATCGATTCGTTATTATAGTCCGGGTGACATAGGCTGCCGTAGACATAGGTATGATGGAGTCGGATTTCAGATTTTAAACTTATGTAACTTGTTTGTATTTTTTAATATAATTGGCGTTGTGTTAAATAAAGAGTTCATCTATATATCTATCATTCTAGGATGCAAAGAGCAAAGAGGAGCATAATGTGGCAATCCTGGTGGAGTTTGCCATGGCTCTTATGTCAATACTGGATCAGATCAACAGGGAATCCTTCCAACGGTTCAAACTAAGAATAGGTGAGTCTCTGTCATCGCGAAAAGTGCTATTAGGGTGGTTCGATTTATGTACAAACAATCATTACACATCTACTAGATAATCTAATGACTTGGTTAATAAAGGTTTCGGCAGAATAACAGCGCCGAGCTGTCGATCGGTAGTGAGGCATAATGCTGAGCTGGAACCCCTTCAGTACCAGATACGCTATACGATTTAATTACCTCTTTTTATGTTATCCCTGGTTACATTGTTTCAAAGTCAAAGTCGAAAAAATATATTCATTAAAATCACAACATTATACATATACATATTAATAACACAAATATACATAATAAATATATATAATAAATAAAACATATACATATTAAAACAATTAAAACGCCAATTTTACTGCCTGTCACGACCAAGCCAGGAAAGAAAGGCAAGAAATAAGGCTGGTTGTTTTTTTAATGATCCTGTTAGAATACATAACAATACAGAAAATAAATTACGTCTAAATTATAACATTTTGAACGAGTTGGAGCAATTCCAATCCCAAGCTTAGACACCTAAATAATCCGATATTTTATAGTAGGCTTTTTTGTAAAGATTTTTTTTGATTACGTTTTTAAATTTGTTTAATTATTATTTCAATCCTATGTTTGTTGTATATAATTTTCTGTTTTCTCTTACTTGTCCCTTTCTTTGATGCTATGGTAGCAAATAGATGTCTGTCTATGGCTTTGTATATAATTGAAAAGTAGAAATTTCTAGTGTTTTTATGTTCACCATAAATAATCTGAGCAAAATTCGAAAACATCCTTAATCGATATGCTCTTAAGAAATCTTTAGGAGCTAATACCCGTTTTAATCAGTAGGTAATTATATAACCATAGGGGATAATTACAAGGTTATTCAATCACAAATCCCTCTAATAAAATACGTCGTGTAGCTCTTGTATGTTTTTAGATCTAAAGATGAGCGTACTATGACAACTTGCAAAATAACTTTACACCGATAGGATTGTAAAACCATTCCTGAAAACGAATCGAGCCTCTAATAGTCAAAATCTATGCTTGAGTCGATTTTATAAAGAAGTAAAGTTTGGAACTTTGAAGGGGTAATCTCAGAAGCTATTAGAGCGATTTTGAAAATGATTGCTGTATTAACTGTACAACATAATCGCATTTGATGGTAACGTCTCAGCACTTTCTCTCAAATCAATGTGCCAATGAGTCATAGTCATAGAGTAAATAGTCCTCACCATCCATTACTAAAGAGTTTCAGTTCGGAGCGGGGCAGCCGAGTGAGCCGGCCGGCGGCGGGGAAACGGCCCGGTCTCGGGGGCGGGGGTATGGGATATTGGGATAGTATGTTGTAAGTAATTCGGTTTCTTCCGAGTCCGACATTTCTTCCTCGAGCAATGTGAGGTAGTAACATTTTAACTTTTGCGTCGACAACATGTCTGTTTTCCGTAATATTTCGCGTATGACTGAACTGACCGCCCGCCGCCCTCCGCTCAAATGACTCGTTGCTTGAACTCGGCCTAGCTCCGCACAGTCCGTTACTCCGCTCCGCAATACTCGCTGGCTCCGCACCGCTGTCTCGCTCCGCGTCAATGGACAGACAAAGTCCGCAACTCCGCTCCGCAATACTCACTCGCTCCGCACCGCCGGCTCGCTCCGCTCCAATGGACAGGCACCCTTATACATGTAAAAAAAACTATTTTATCAATAGAAGATTACATATTATTATTTATGATTAAAGATTCATTTATATTTACTTTACAGGTTTAAGCCACGGCCCGGTCATCGCC
Source organism: Philereme transversata (assembly GCA_963924445.1). NCBI lineage: Eukaryota > Metazoa > Arthropoda > Insecta > Lepidoptera > Geometridae > Philereme > Philereme transversata. The sequence continues at coordinate 24,020,646 of OZ004337.1, read as the reverse complement.
GGAGTGGTAGGGGCCCAGAAGCCACAGTACGATATTTGGGGCAACACCGTCAATGTGGCTTCTAGGATGGATTCCACGGGAGTCATGGGCAAAATACAAGTTACCGAAGATACTGCTAAGTAAGTACGTTAGAACTTTATAGAAAGTAATTTTGGAACCGTTGTCTATTGGTATCGCCGTGAAGACTCGACTTTATTTTTCGAACGCTCCGTGATGATCTACGGTGATTAGACATGGACGCTAACGGACTAGGCTACCAGTTACGGGCTGCGCATGAGATTCGCATGAGATCCGCAACAAGATTATCCGACAGAGAACCAAGTTCGCAATATAGCCTAGCGGATTAGCAAACTGAAGTGGCAGTGGACTGACCATATATGCAGGAAAGTCGACAACTGTTGGGGTAAAGAATTCTTGGATGAAGACCACGTCTTGGCAAACGTAGTGTCAGGCGCCCTTGCTAGGTGGATGAATGAGTTTTTTTATTAAATAAATTAACCTAGCTTTTGACCACGATCTCGCCTGATGGCGCGCGATGATGCAGTTTACGATGGTACTGCTTTCCTAGAAGAAACCTATTCAATCGCCGCTTGAATACCCCTTTCAACCGGTGGGCAAAGATGCGTATTTAGAGAAGCCTATGTTCAGCTGTGGACTAATGAGGGCTGAAGACGATGATGTCAATTGGTACGCCTTGTCAAAACTGTTGCACCGATTGTTTTAAATAAAAGTAGGTACTCTTTAATCGCACTTAATCATCATGTTTGATCAACTTTTTGCTACGAATAATAGTAATTCTTAGAAAGGGCAGAATCGAAATAGGTATGAACAGGGTCGGTTTTAATGGTCAGGTCGACTTATATTACAGATATTTATTGTGTGATTAAATTGTCTGGAATATAAAACAGATAAAAAGATTAAAGCTTTATGGTTTTACTTCTTTTAGACCTAAAATGTGCTAAATATAGTCCAGAAGGCGACATTATAAGCGATTTCTTCCAGGGGAACCAGTACCGGACGGTTAGTCATCATTGTATGTAAATTGATGACTAATATAATAGTTTTTATCAAACAATAGCTGTCTGGCAAAGAAATGGGGAGATCTTCCTACCGAGCGACTTTTGGCTCGGGGTTTAAAATAAAATAAAATAATTTATATCGGATTACTCAAATCCATACTTACATTGTTAGTTAGTTAAATAAAGACTAGATTAGTAGTACACAATAGAAAAAAATGATAAAAGGACAAAAGGTCTTCGCGCTGCGAGTGACCAACCTAGGTCGGTTTGATCACTCTCAACACAAAGCACTTCCATATCGGAGATGTAATGTCCGATATGGTTATCAGGATGCTGTTTTGAACGCCCCGAACTCTGCGACTCAGGGATACAGTTTTCTTGCGTAGGATGGCTTCGAAACAATCCGTTTCATATTTCTAAGACCAACAGGTCTTGTTGAGAAGTATTTTTGTTCTTAGATTAATTCATTTATGCGATCTAGGATATGTTATTCTAATTGTTGTTAGATGTCGTCGCCGTCTTATCATCTCCGTATTGATGCTCGCTCTGTGGTAAGCTTGATGACAAAGTTGTTATTCCGTGTATCGATAGATGTCGCTGCAAACACCTCCATGTCCACGCTTATTTATAAAATCACAGGCGCTTTTATTATATATATTTTTCATTTTTCAGAGTCCTCATAAGGGCAGGCTACACATGCGAATGTAGAGGTCCAACGTACGTCAAAGGAAAAGGCACGCTCGTCACATATTTCGTAAAATCACCCATTTCTGGGGGTGGATTATAATCTAAACTAATAAGCTAAAATTTGTATGTTTGTATGTAATGGATAATCTCCAGAACTACTGAACCGATTTTGATAATTCTTTCACTGAAAGAAAGTTATATCCCTGAGTGAGTGCTATAAGTTATATTTATTTTGATAAAAATCTGTGCGAAGCCCTCAACGGGTCCGCTAATATTTTATAAAAAAAAATATAATAATATATATTTATAGTATATAATAATAAAAAAATTCATAAATATTTAATCATCTGTTTACACTTTGAGCGTAAAATAAACAGAAATATATAGTAAAATACTCAAATGTAAGTATAAAAAAAGCGATCATGTTTTTGATCAATGCCTACTTTTTAATATTAATCAATAATGCGTAATCCGCATCTAAATGTTTACTGAAAAATTATTTTGGGATTTTTTTTACTCACAATTTTTAAATACTCTGCTTAATTTTTTTAACATTCGTAGATTTTTAGGGGCCTAATTAAAACAAAAACTTTTGTAAACTACCTTAATAGGGTTAATTCAGAGTATGTTTATAGAATACAATATTAGGTTAAGATATAGTTGTGTAAATGTAAGATTAAATTAATAATTGTTGATAAAAAATAATAATAGCTAAATGTGTGATATTGTAGAGATTATTGTGATTTATTTTAAAAACATGACATAAATGTTGGTAGTTATTAATAAGTTGCATTTAATGTAATTTTCACGAGTTAATTAAAATACTATTTATGGTGCTTAAGTAAATAGTTTTTAAAAGATTTTAAAAAATCCCACCAAAATAATAATTGTAAAATTTCGGCGTTGGTTGGTGTAAAATCTTATGTATTTTTGGCAACTATTATTATTTAAAGGCTTTGTTATCATCACTTTTGTTAGAAATTAGATTTATCATTTGGCAGTTTTTAATAGCTATTAAATATTCTATTTATTTTTTGACAGTTATAATTAATAAATAAACAAAAATCATTCAATAGATAGCTACTATAGTAAAAAGTAAATATAAATAATAAAAAATATAACTCCTGTCAGTTCAACATGTTTCCTTATAAATTAGATATTATTACATTTTAAGACATCATATTATTGAATTTTTATCTCAATGTAAAAAAAATATATAACTTAGTGAAACTGGGCCTAATATTTAGGTGTTTAATATGTTAATCCATAGTTTGTATTTCAAAAGATGACAACAATATATCTGAAAAGTCAGTTATTTTTTTTATTTTATACCCCCTCCTCCCTCTCCCCCAAGCCCTCATTTTGGCCATCGATGGCCCACCTTGTGTTAAACGCTTACGTCTTTAATAATTGCATAAATATCTTCACATGATACGTCTAACTAAGGGGAAGTTGTGCAACGATAATCTAATCGTATTTAGTACCTAAATATGATTTAGAGAATTATCAAATCATACCAATAATTCAAATTTAAACATATTTAGTCGCTAACGTTTAAAGATCGTTGTGCAAGCCGAACCTAAGAGTTGGTCTGTATGGCATTTCATAGAGCCTCTCACCCTGAGACACATAGATATATTTAATATCGTAAAAATCTTATCAATCTTAACGAACCACTCATTAGAATACTATGGCCCTCATGGTACTAGCTAGCTTTTGGAGATTTATGGAGTAAGATCATAAACAGTAGGTTCTTATATAAACAAATATAGCTTACCCGGGCGAATACTTATGAATTTATTCAATAATAAATATTTATACTTTTCTGCTGCCAAAACCGAAAAATATTATCAATTTCACGCCTCGCCCACTCGAATTTGAATGTACGAGGTTACAAGTAAGCCCACAGAATAAATAATATCTTATAATAAAGCCCACAGTCCGCTAAAGTACTAATGTGCTTAATTATTTTAAAATGTAGCATTCGAGGCTGCTTATGAAGGCTCAAGATGCTATTGAGGCTATGTTTGGAGTTTCGAAGTCAAATCAGAAATGCGGTGATCTGTAGGCAGACCATAGTCACTATTATAGCCCAGAGGATTAGCAAGTTGAAGTTGCAATGGGCGAAACACAGCTTGAACAACTAACATCTATTGGGGTAGAATGGTTCTCGAGTAAAAATCACGCATTAGCAAGCGTTGCATAGGATGGCCCACACTAAGAAATGATGTAAGTTTGGTTATGAACTTACAATAACTGTTCTACCATCTCAATTGCAGCTTTAGATACCACTCATACTACGATGTCTCCCTTGATTCTACAAACGCAAGTCAAAGAGTCCGTTCCCCAAAAGAACCTCTTGGCTTAGGCGTAAGGCTCGGACTATATGGTATCCGGGCTTGTCCGGGATCGTTTTTTAACGGCCCCTGACCAATCTGTGGCACAACCAAACATTTATATTTTCGACTACACACAACCGAGGCCATCCGACTCCGATTTTTACCTGGAAGCACCCGGGAAATGCTCCGGATTCGCAGGATTGGGGAGACCCGGATGCCATATAGTCCGAGCCTAAGTGTCTATGCTCATACTAGACATTAGACCACTAGACACTCCTCCTATAGACTGAGTGTCGAAGTGTACACTGTAGATAGGCATAAAGGACGACACTAGACTGTCACAGTCATTCTATACACCGAGTTTAAAAGTGTGTACATCGTAACAACACCAAGTTGCACATAAAGTTTCGCTCTCGCTCAGTGTCTACAGACTGTCTAGTGTCGTCGTGTATGCCTTTACCGTTAGGATGGAAAATATTAATTTCCAACCATTTTTTTCTTCTGTAACATCTTTTCTCTCGGGTTGTGGGAGTGATTTTAGCAAAAGGGACGGAAATGTGTAACAGGAAACCGGGCAAGCGCGCGCTATTTGATTTGACAAATGAGCGCGCGCGGTGGTCAGATGTTACACATCATATGCGACTACTGTAAGGCTCGTAGTTTTTTATACTACTTATGTAGCATATGGCGCACCTGATGGTAAGCGGTTACCGTAGCCTATGGACGTTAGTAACACAAGATAACACTCTCGCGTGGCCGACCCTTAAAAAAATTTAAAACACTCTTTTTGATTAACCTTATTTTCATCTGGTAAATGGTAGGCGTTAGTTCCTTAGATGGCTGCGGTACTTCTTTTAAGAAAACAACTTTAGTAAATACGCTTCAGTGGATACCAGTCCGAAGGTAAGTTTAAGGCGATGGTAATTGATAATTGCTGGTTGCGACCACCTACGCGTTGATTTATACCATCTGTTCCGCCCTCTGATGTAGAGTAACATTGTTTCTAGCCTTGTTGCCTATTTACTGAGTTCAAGTGCAGTATCACATATTGAAGGAAAGCGTAAATATTTAAAATTGAATTACAAACACAAAAAATATGCAACTGCACACGAGAGGCCCCTATATACTAGGCAAAAAATGAAATGAAGTTTCAAATTTTGTACAACTGAGATTTCAAATTTGGTACTAAAATTACGAATTTCCAGTCAGTTCAAAGATGGAATTTATGACCTACAATAATAAAAGGTTGCTGAGAACCATTGGGTCCAGGCCGCACTAGATCGGTCGTCCTGGAAATCTATGGGGAAGGTCTATGCTCTGCAGTGAATGTTATAGCAAATATGATGCTGGTGATGAAGTTTCCATAATAATCAGTATCTATATTATTATGCAAGTGCAAATTAATTATAGCAACACCACAATTTCGTTGAATTATCATAATTCGATTAAAAATTGATAATTTCGCAGTGCCTTTAGTTTTCTCATATTTTCCACACATAAAAGCTATTTCAAATGTGTAGGCGCTAAAGTGTAGTTAGAGTTAGGATACAATTTCCTAATAATTTTGCAGGTAGTGTTGACGCATTGAATAATTTAAATTCAAGAATTAAAAATAATATTATTAAAATTGTTTACAAGATCTCGTTACCAAAAGTAAACCAATTTATTAAAAAAACTTCTAAAACATTATAATTAATATACGTCCACATCCACAATATCCACAGGATATTGATATAGGTTTGATATCGAATCAAAATCACCGACATAGCACAAAGGAGGCCACTTCATCTTGCTAGCTGAAGTGGCAGTGGGCAGGCCACTTAGTTCGAAGAACTGACGGCCGTTGGGGCTGAAAGGTTCTCGAGTGGAGACCACGCACTGGAAAGCGCAGCATAGGATGTCGGCCCCCACTAGATGGAAAGACATGACAACGGACGACATGGAAGATGGATAACTCATAAAGGTTGCTAGGAGCCGTTGAGTGCAAGCCGCACAAGATTGGTCGCTCTGGAAATATATATCATAATATATCTATATAGGGAGGCCTATGTTATGTAGTGGACGACCTTTTGGTTGATATGATGAAAATGATATCTGCAGGGTGAATTTGTAAGCAGCTGACAAATGAGGAATATCTCGTCTAGCACAATAATCTGTGTATAATTTAATTAAACGTAATTTATTTCAGTTATAAGACCGCCCGAAGGCTTTCGACATGGTTGACGACTTTAACAGCCAGTTTTACACATTTACAACCTGGTTTACAAATTTACAGCTCTCAATACGATATAGAGGCGGTAAAACTCTTTATTACTACTGACTCATATTTATCTGGATCCGGCCTAAGATCAAATCACTGAAACGTTTCATTTCTATCATTTTGATGAGTGGATCTGACGTACATGTGATGCAATCGCAGCACAAAACCAGATCTAGATAGTACGTATCATCTAGATCTGACACATTATGATAGTATCTGTGAAACCCACTTTCATCTCTTTTACTCTTACGCAACTCCTTTTGGTTGTCTCGTTCACTAGCATGATGCCAAGTAGGAACGACTCGGAATCATCCAATTATAACCGAAGTCTAGGTTTCTTTGTTTCGCGAACAAAAAAAAATCTTCCTATCTTATCTACCTCTCTCTCTATCTTGTACTGTGTATCCGCGCGGCGTAAGAGTAAGAGCCAATCGTCGAGAATCAGATGCAAATGAGTCACTTATTTTACTTGAAAGATACACGTACATTACTGCAGCGGCCAGCAAAAGAGGCATTGATTGACGAACGTGTAAATGTGGGCTGAGGCGAAGCCGAGGCACACATACGTAAGTCCATCAGTAGTAAGTAAAAGTAGGAGATTAAAATTAGTGCACGTGAATTCGTTTTTGATCTTCTGTTTTAAATTATATCTAAAAGGAGTTATACACTTCATTAGTATACGTCTCGCAATTCGGAGCGGATCGTACTCACCCTGATGAAGATTTACGAATTAAATCGAAACATTGTCGGTCGAAACAGATGAAATGTTACGTGATAAATCCCATATTTATAAGATTGAAATAAATCACGAAAGTTTTTTAAGTAAAAGTTGTACACTTATTTACCGTAAGACCATTCTAAAATAGATCACAGAACGGATAGTTCACGTGTCAAAATGTAGATTAATTACAGTAGGAATTTAACGTGAGAACGTCCATATTGATTTTAATCATAGGTCTGTTGTTATTAATTAAATCTGATTTAATTATATGATGTGCTTGTCTGGATAGATAAATGTATAGGTAGTTATTGAAATAAGATTGATGAAATAGGCCCAAAGTATCTAATATAAAATAACCGCTCATGATCGCTATCATAGATAATCTTATATATATATAAAACAAAGTCGGGTTAGTTACACCATTTATGACTCATGATCGGCGGGACTGATTTTATGATCTTTGATTTGTTGGATTGGTCTCCGCCCCCAAATAGCAGAATAACTATTAAAATATGGGGAAAATCACGCAAAAAGAAGTTATGAAGAAAATTCATTTTCTCGTACATAGATGCAGCTAATGATGGCCGATTGACAATTCTACCGGCGACTAGTATGAAATAAAATAAAAAATATTTATCAATTTACCCCAGCTTTGTACATTTTGGTACCTATAACGTGGTAAAATGATTAAACTTGCTTAAAATCTTGGCTGGAAGAACAGGTGGTAAAATTGATGTATATTTTATTATTTGATCACCAAAGAATCCACTAACACAATATAATGAATCAATTAATATATGTTAAAAATGATTGTTGTGACTTTAATAAACGTATTAATAAATTAACAGTTTATAGCGCGTGCGAGCACCCATGGTCAGAAATATTTGTATGATTACGTCTAAACTCCTATACCCTATTATTACAAGCCTATTCCCACAGGCTCAGGATCGCAGATACGAATCATATATCTCATCCTGAGCGATATAACATTAGATCGCCAACGGAAGTCACGTGACAATGCGCGGTTAAAATATACGCGCACTTATTCGGTAGATGAATCGTCTCATATATTAGTAGTGATCATGCATATAGAATATGAATGTGGTGATAGAAGGGACGGTCTTACTAATCTCACCATCATCATCGTTTCCCCCCATTGATTTCCAGAGTGACCGAACTTGTACGGCCTTATCTGTTATATTTTCTTTTTATATAATAATATGAAGTATAATATATCAAATAGAAAATGATGATACAATTAATGCCTTCATAAAGGCAGTATTTGATTTCTCTATAGTCGAGAAACAGCGTCATATTTTTCAGGTCATAAGGACGTACCATTAAAACTTTTTAAGATGACTTTTTGGCCATTATTAGGGATTTTCTATTATCCGTTATTAATGTTATTAGGAGAACTCGGAATCGTTATTGCTTTGTTCGTCTGTATGACTGTTCGTCCGACGATTTACAGCCGTTTTACTCGTAGAGTAAGTAGAACAGCCTGTAGTATTCCACTGTAGGTAGGCCTCCCTTAATAGAGTATTAGAGCTTTAAAAAAACGGTTTCATACCCTATCCAATTGTGGAGGGGGGGGGGGGGATATATTTGAATAGGTCTTTTAAAACTTTAAGCTTCCCAGCACACCTTTTTGATGCAAGAACCCATTAACGAAGCTAAGTAGACTGTACAAGTTTGCGTTACAAGCAGTAATCGACCAACTTATGTCTTTAGCAGGGTTAACAAACAGTTCATATAATGTTCATACAAAATTACCAAAATCAACTGAAAATTCTTTATATATAAATTGACTTAGAACTGTGCATAGTCCGACACGCGCTTGACCAACCATTTCATATACAAAGCTTTTTTAACGATTTTAAGCGGGGCTATACCTTGCACAAGTTTAACGACGGTGAGTGAAAAAAAGGAGTAAAAATTTTTATTTAATATTGTTTTCTCGTATAAATTTCGTAAAAGTCTCTTTTATTGAACCTGTGTCTACCCACTGCTGGAAAAACCCCATTGTCTTCCAGGACTTTCACTCGTCTGCCAAATCCCACCAACCACCGTGACGATCCCGAAGGCATCGAGATCTTTACGCCGTGCCAGCGTCTGTCTTATCTGTACAAAAACGACAATACTCTGTGTCCACTTGGGGGTCCCGAACAATACAACTTGTACATCATCTGTGGCGAGGCTTCTTGTAATCCTTGATTAATGCGTTGGCTCCCGGTGTTGCCTTTATTATACCGGACCAGACTAATTGGATTGTACTCGTAAAGGTGGGTGATTTAGCTATGCTACTGCGGAATCCGCTATGTGTACACGAAATTGTACTTGGATGCTGTTTTACCGTTCGGATCATCATCATCATCATTTCTGCTACTCGTTCACTGCTCAACATAGATAGATAACGTTTTATTGTACATAGCACATAAGTTGGCTTAAAGGGTATGGTTGCATATGAGGCTTTACACCGGTATGTCTCAAGTTGATGAACGCAGGGCAGTGCATCATAGGGCACATTCCTAACGTGCGTGACCTACGAGGCAATTATCTGTTATAGGCGATGGTTATTACTTCACATCAGGTGTGCCATAAACTTGTCCCATCTGTAGTATAAATAAAAGACACGCGGAAATATAAGTGACGGTCTCATCGCTAAATGACTCTATAGACTTCCATCATAGATTTTCAGAGCAGCCGATTGAGCGAGCAACATTTAAAAGGTCATTTAAGATTAAACATTACTTTAAACATATTATTTTTATTTCTTTGATAATGATATAGGTAACAAATATAATATTTACTAAATCTGTTCATCCATTACCTGTCAGGTTTCCTGTCACAAACAAATACTCAGGGCACTAGAATACCAAAATATAGAATACAATAGCAGGTTAAGGCACCAACCACTACACTATCGCTACCCTTTTAAAATGGATCTCTGAAAGTTATAATTATATAAACAAAAATAACTAAAAACCATTGGTTTCTTCTACGAAAATGAAACCACAGCTAAAGCAGTAGCTCCCAAAATTCAATAGCGATATCTGATTTATCAGAGGAATAAAACCCAGCTAAGTAGTATTCTGAAAAAAATCGATAAACGTAAGACAATTTTTCTGTAGTCTTGCATTCAATTTTTTACGGGATTTATCACGTACCGTTTTACCGACAATGTTTCGGTTCCATTCGTGAACCTTCATCAGGGTGAAAGTGATCCGCTCCGAATAACGTCTCGTCTCACACTACGCGCCGCAGCCCTCTGCGCACGAGTAGACGGGCGCGGTGGTGGGGATTGCGTCAACGATGGTCCAGCCTGTTGACAGGCTGTGTCATCATCATTATCATCACTGCTGCTCTCTTCGGTAGTTCTCGGTACAGGCGAACACACACCACTATGTCTCCACCAGGTTCACTTACTCCTCTGTCGCTTTTGTTTAGTCTTGATTTTTTGGTCTCCGTAGTCCGGCAAGGACTATTTTAAAAATGAAAAATGAAATAGTTTAGTACAGCAAACTACAAGGATACAGAACTTTTTAACCTAAGCCTTAATTCTGTTATGTTTAAATAAAATTTCAATCACAATTCTGGGCGTCTGGTCTATGCGACGTGTGATCCGAGAGCTGGCGCTTATCTGGGTCAACGCATAAGCATTGCAATTCAGCGGGACAATGCAGCCAGTGTCTTGGGATACTTCCGTCTGTTAGTGATCTGGAGCAGTTGAGCTATCTATAGATCGTTTGCAACGGTCTTTAGATGATTCAACTATTTCTTCTGTATTTTAGTCATGTAAATATGTATTGTTATTAAAGGCATTTTACCACAAAGAAACAAAAAAAAATACAATTTATATGTAATATTTATTATTAAAAAAATTGTATTTATTTCAATAAGAAATATATAGAATTTTTTTTAATTTTTTGTTTAAATTTGGTATGCTGGTACATTCCGGTGAAGCCTAGTTAAATATGAAATAAATACCGAAAAAACATTGTTTGAGTACATACCTTTATTGAGTACCATATTTATAAGTTGGGATGTTTTTTCTTGCGCATTCCATATTATAAAGTGTCGTTGAATAGGCCTTTAAAAAACACTATGAGGTTTCAACAACACTTAGGTATAAGGCACAGGAATCCGTTTGAAAAATATACAGCTTATAAAGTAACTATTTTCATAAATAAAGAACTAAAAAACATAGCACGATCTAGCCTCAAACTAAACAGATTTCGTACTTTACGAACCAGTTATTTGATATAATACTTTTTTGTATGAATATATTATGGCATATATATTATAATAGAAATAGAAAAAACACAGACCATACCAGACCAGGCAGAACAAACCTCTGTAAATAGTGTAAACATAATGTTCAGCGGTGGGAATTAAACCCGCAATCTCCTCCGTCTCAGCAGGCTATACGGCAACTGCACCACGGTCGCCAAGATTTTACATTTAGACAGCTACAAAGACGATGTACGAAGGGACCATCGATGTATCAAAATATTACTCTGATATAAATGAAGACACGGAAGTGCCCCGGGCCATTTAAGTGACCAACCGGACCATAAAAATTCTTCATTAATAATACACTGTGGCCACATTAATCGTATTTACTCCCTATATGGACGTTCGGGCCACTGCTGGCCACTAATCATTTAAAATGCGTGTAAACTGTAAGGAGATCGGGCAGACTGTGTAGGGAACGGTGGTTTAACGTGGTAACGTCTTACATTGTATTTCAGGTTGCTCTGGCTTTTAGGCAGACGCAGTGTTTATGTAGTAAATACGTTTTATTATAATATGTATTTAAGGCTAAGGTTATATAATGTTTAATAAATGCATAATAATATTATCCTTGAATGCCCCTTAAGCTTAAGGGGAAAATTTACAAGACGATCATAAGATCTATCGTAATGTATGGATCTGAGTGTTTGGCCACGAAAGAGACAGATGAAAGAGGAGTGCACGCGGCGGAAATGCGAATGTTGTGGTGGATGTGTGGACTAACGAGAATGGATAAGTTATGGAATGAGAATATTAGAGGAAGTTTAAAAGTAGCGCCAGTGATAGAATAATTGAGGCTAGCGTGGTATGGGCATGTCATGCGTAGGGAAGAAAATCATGTGACTAAAAGAGTGTTAGATATGAGTGTGGATGGATATAGAAGTAGAGGAAGGCCAAAGAAGAGATGGATGGACTGTGTGAAAAATGATATGGGTAGGAGGGAAGTGACAACGGAGATGACGGCTGATAAAGAGATGTGGAAGAGGAACATGTTGCGCCGACCTTATACCGCGTAATGTGGGAAAAGGGCAGGAAAAAGAAGAAGTGCATAATAATATTATTGTAGTGCCCCAGCGGGGCTCATGTTTTGAACTAAAACTTTCTACTAAACACCTATTGTAAAAACAAACATGAAAAGATTAATAAATATAAATATATCATTTTGGGGCGTAAAGTTAGTTATTTGACATGTTGTAACGATTTTATTGTCGCATGAAATACATGATTGGTTATTCAATAGTATTGGCACATTAGCCAGCACTTTGTTGAGTCTGGTCCCATATTGCGATACTTTACGCTCCCTCATTTTATTTATCACTATTTATAGTAAAATAAAGATTTACATAAACTATCTACATATTTATAAATACAAAAGAAACAGTTAAATAAAATAAAATAAATATCGCTGGACATTTCACACAGCGCTATCTAGCCCCAAACTAAGCAGAGCTTGTACTATGGGAACCAGATAACTGATATACTATACTTTTTTTTGTAAATACATACTTATAATATATAGAAAAACACCCAAACACGGAATGAATATGCAAACATTTGTTCTGCGGCGGGAATCGAACCCGCTACCTCCTGCGTCTCAGCCGGCTATACGCCCACTGCGCCACGGAGGCAGTCATCTAAAGACCGTTGCAAACGATCTATAGATAGCTCAACGGCACCAGATCACCAGGCGGAGGTGTCCCCTAGACACTGGCTGCATTGCTCCGCTCAATTTCAATTGTTATGCGTTAACTCAGATAAGGTCGGATCTCACGTCGTATAGACCAGACGTAATTTTGGAAACGTAGGGCGATGTAGTTTAATAAGTTTGTATTAGCAGGTGGCTAGCTCATTGATGCATGCGATGCGACAATTTGTTGCAATAATTAGGTGTATATATTGATTCAACTAGGTAGTTTTGTTAATGTTTTTGTTCATCAGTAAAATATATTTCCTAAGTTGTAAAAAATTCAATATAATTTTCCTTACTAACGTCACAGGGCTACAATAATTGAAAAGGAATGTCCAAACAAAGGTTCTCAATAAGACTATAATGTTATTTTTTATTTATTTTTCATCATCATCATCATATCAGACACATGACGCCCACTGATAAACATCTGGGACTCTTTAAGGTAAGAGTAAATAGGTTTCTTCTAGATCTTCATGCTTCATCTTAGACACATCATCGCTTACCATCAGGTGAGATTGTGCTCAGACGAAGATAAAAAAAAATGTTCAGTAAAAAAAAAATAGGCCTCCCCATAGATCCGGTGCGGCCTGCACTCAACGGCTCCTAGAAACCATTAACATTTTCCATCAATTTATTTATTAATATGTATATAATGGGAGTCCGATTTATTTAATAATGTCTCGTAATAATTCGGCAAAACCGACAGTCAGCACAACTAAAAAGGTATTAGTGTTTTTATTTTAATAGTGTTATCCGAACACATACGGAAAATTCCGAGATTTTAAAAACCATCTGAAAAATTTCAAGCCTAGACGGAACTTGAACGCGCAACCTTCCTCATGATACGAGAACGCACTATCCATTTGTGCAATCAGGCCGTCTCACGTCAGGGTTGAAATTGGATGATTTTTGAGATGGTTTTTTAAAATCTTGTAATTTTCCGTATGTGTTCGGATAAAACTATACAAAATAAAAATAGTAATTGAAATAAGCAACGCGACATCTCTTGTCAATGTACTAAACTGCAACGTTTGGCATTGAGCAGGACAAAAAACTATATAAGTATTCCTGTAGATGGAGCTAACGGCTCTTTAGTCGTAATATGAATCAGCTCACTAATTTCAACCTGACGTGAGACAGCCTAGTTGCACAAATGGATAGTGCGTTCTCGTATCAAGAGGAAGGTTGCGGGTTTAAGTCCCGTCTTAACTTGAAATTTTTGAGATGGTTTTTAAAATCTTAAAAATGTATTCAACTTCATCTGCAAAAAGTTACGCTGTAAAGACGTATTCACGTCAAAAACTTGTTGCAGGCAATAAAATTGTAAGCGGTTGATCTGGTTTAAACACTTCCCTGAAACGATCGCGGTCGAAATTAAGTGCAGTTAATATTGTGAATAATTTCACATTCGATTCAATTTGGTCGGGGAACGAGAGTTGAGATTTTGGGAAATTGAGTTTGTGCAATTTAAAGTGCTATGGAGATGGCTATGCTTGGTGTTTCTCTACGTAAAGAAGTGAGAAGATAAAGTATCACTGTTATGACACAAATTATTAGCAAAATAAACAACTGAAGGTAGATTAAACATAGATAGATAGATAGATAATGCCTTTATTGCACACCATTAAATATAAAAAAAAATACACTTTTAAATCATAGGTAAAATGGACGGCCTTATTGCTAAAAGCGACCTCTTCCAGGCAACCTTTACATACATATAATAAGAGCACAGATAGATAGAAACCGCGATATTGAATGCCACACTTTTTTCCTAACTTATCCTTACTCAATGCTTGTCAGTTTAAAAGTGATCTTTGTAATTTTAATGATAACTTATGATTTTTTTCCATTCCTCTCGATGCCCGGAAAAAAAACAAACTAACTTAATAATAAACAATAATTAAAACATATTACGTGAAAATAGGCTGTCTTATCGCTAAAAGTGATCCCTTCCGTAGAACCTATGGATGTTAACTTAACAATTAACCTAAGTTTGGAGCATCGTAAACTTAAAATTATGTATGTTCCGATAATGTCAAATTACGGTACATGAGGTGCAATTTTTAACTGATTTCTGAAAAACCAATTACAAGTTTTGGTTCGATCGTAAATTCAATTTGTGTTCTGAGAACGCTTTCACATGTAAATTGTTTTTTCAGATTTTTGGTCTTGCTTCTGTTATTTAATATAAATACAATATAATAGTACACACAACATAGAAGAATGGTCTTTTTAAATATTTTTGTAAACATATAATCTATAACGACCTCCGTGGTGCAGTGGGCGAATACCCGGCTGAGACGCAGGAGGTAGCGGGTTCGATTCCCGCCGCGGAACAAATGTTTGCATGATCTACAGATATTTGTTCCGGGTCTGGTTGTTTCTCTATATATTATAAGTATGTATTTATAAAAAAAATGTATGTAAGTATTATTTCAGTTATATGGTTCCCATAGTACAAGCTCTGCTTAGTTTGGGGCTGTGTGAAATGTCAAGCAATATTTATTTATTAAATTTATTTATAACAATGTACTTAAATTAAGGTGGTACGAGAAACAAGCATTTAACATTCACTAGGTAACTAAGCAGCAGAAATGTCTAGCATTAGTTACGTCATATTATTCACGCAAAATCAATAAAATTGTACACATTCATTCAAATCAACAAAGTGCTTTTTTCGAATTATTATATTTTATATAATTGTGTGCAATTTTATTGATTGTACGAGAATAATAAGACGTAACTAATTCACATATGTTTAGACATTTCTCCTGATCAGTTATCTAGTAAATCGCCACTGAACATTTTTATATGAATCGTACGAACGTAATAATCCATTTTTAAAGTCGGTTTAAAGCGTATATTCTGCCACAGCAACAATTCAACCACCCTAAAGCAAATCCAACAAGGCATTCGTAGTCATAAACATGTCAGCAGACAAAAAGTCTCGACAGTGTGGCCGAGGCTATCAGATCTTATTAAAAGTTCCATAAAATTGCCATGGAGTTCCGAAGCTTTATGACAAAACTGGGTAAAATAATTTGCTTAATTAGTCGCTTAACCAAATTTCCATGTGAGAAGACGAATTAATGTGGAAGGCAGCTGGGGTCACACCTGCTTATTAACACTTTGATGCGGATGGACTGCGGTTGAAAGTTATGCGTAAATAAATGCCCTAATTAAATACATTATTCAAATTAATCTAGTGGCCGACCTCAGTGGTCGAAATACGAGCCTAATTTTTTTATATAGAGAAACCTTTGTTTCCTATTTTTAAGCTTATTGCAAGCATGGAGGAGTGTGACATTTATGATGGTCGAATGCTATATAAATATGTAATAATATTATGATAGGCAAAATAAAACTTGAATGATGGTCGAATTTCTAAGACTATGCACTGAAACAAGTATTTATAAATGTTTGTGTTCGATAGATATATAATAATTTATTGCACAGTATAAACAATAAAACAAATAAAATTAATATTGAAATGAATGTATAATAAAATTGGCGGTCTTATCGCTAAGTAGCCATCTCTACCACACATCCTTTGGATGGAATGAATCATCTGAGTTTTACCTAGGGTATCAATGGTGTACCCCATACATATATACCATACCTACGAGTACATATGTACTTACTGTCACTTGGTTAGGGGCCGTCCATTAAATTACGTGAGGTGTTCAGGAGGGGTCTATCCGAACCACGCCAAATCTCAGGTGGGAGTCAGGGGGGATCTCGGCTAATATCACGTAATTTTATTTTTATTTTATTTTATCACCGTAAGTCTGGATTACAAGAAAAGCTTGAAAGAATGAAGCCAACTGTGTTTTTTTAAATAAATCCAATGCATTTACCTTATGAATATAAATTTTGAAAAATCTCACGTGTGGTAAAGGGGGGGCGGGGGGTCGACACAAACCTCGTGACATCTCACCGGGGGGGGGGGTAAAAAATCTCTCATGCAATTAATGGACGCCCCCTTACTTGGCATTTATTCGTACTCGTACAAGAAATAAGGTACTCTTTATTGGGATGAAATACGAGTGACGGCGGGAATAGCGTTTTCTCGAATCATTCATCAAAATTATCTCGAGTTAATAAAGTAATGCTGTAAATATGAATTCCTAGTAATCTGGATTCGGGCTGGATTTAAGGACTCGCGTAATAATACGATAATACGATAAAGTTATTATTGCGGATAGTGCGGAAACTGTGAACTTGGCAAAAAAGTGTACCCACTCATTTTTTTTATTTCTTTGTGGTTTTTTGTATGAAAACAGGCTTACTACCCACCTGATGGTAAGCGACCACCGTCGCCTATTGACACCTGCAACACCCGGGGTATTGTCGATGCGTTCCCTACCCTGTAGAAACCTCTTTACATTTTTCTTGAAGCGTACCGTGTCGTAGCTTAACCGGAAAACCTCAGATCGACATCTTGCAAGTACTCAAATCATATATAAATAAAAATGAAATAAGAAATGTTTAATTTAATTCTTGTGAGTGTACTCAAATTAAAACAAAATAAAAAAATAAAAGTTTTTTTTATAATTCTAATGGAAGCCCTGGCTCCTGAACTAGCGTTAGCTGTTTCTTACTATATTAAATGGCAAAAAATACATAAATGGTTCAATATTCACACAAGAGAAAAAGTCCAATCATTGCAATTATAGATACATTTTACTATTCTTCCTTTATTATAAGACGGAATTGATCTCGTACCGTTTTATCGGTGTTACAAGCGACAATGTATCGGTTCCTTAGCCTTCTTATGAGGGTGATCAGCTCTGCACTGCGTCTCGCCTGGCACTAACGGACTGCATCTCTACTTTTTATTTAAGCATAGATTTAGGGAAAAGACCAGATCATTTATTATAAAAAAATAAATAAATAACATTTCACACATTACTATCTAGCCCAGAATTAAGCAAAGCTTGTACTATAGAAATCAGATAACTGATAGAATATATCTTTTTTTTGTAAATACATGTTACTTGTAATAATTTAGTGTATAGACTTATAGAGGGATCCGTCCCGGAACAAATATCTGTAGATCATGCAAACATTTGTTGCGCGGTGCCCGGTGGGAATCAAAAAAGTATCTTTATTCATATTTTTTGTGGTCGCTCTCAGTACTCGTGATTCTCTTCTGATTTGTGAGCTACTGCATCGCAATTATCACAAATTAACACTTTGAGATGTTATTTAAAATCGTAAATTCAAGGCAAATGATACGTTTAAATTCGATTTTAATATCTATAGCTATCGATCGATTCGGCTGAATTACTTTCCAATTTGATTAGGGTTCCGTGGGTACAACGATAAACCTCATATCTTGAAAAGGGCCGATAACAGAATTAAATAAAGTTAAATAGCTTCCTGGCATAAAAAATATTTTCAATTCAAAATAGACATTTTTCCCCCCTTTAGGTCGGCTACCTAATTAAGTAAAATAGCGATAGCTGTGCGATAAGCAATCGGTCACGAAACGTCAAATTTATCAAGGGAAAATTTATCTGTTGCCATGACGTTACTGGTAGCGCTAGTTTCTATATGCAATTTGACGTTTCGCGACCGATTACCTGTCTTACCGCTGTCACTAATTTTATATAATTAGCCACTCGATCTTGATTATATTTCATGTAAGTATTTAGAAGAAAATATCTTATGGAAAGGCATTTTTTGCCGATTTTTTATTTTTAAATTGCCTAGGTATCCAAAATTTTGCTAAGTCCATATTTTCAATTTTATTGTGATTTCTATTGATCCTACTAGTTTCTGCCAGCGGCTTTGCACGCGTTTTTTGTCAATATCAAGGAAATTTAAAAAAAACCAAATTCAAAGTACCTAATTTCGTCAAAATCAGTTCAGCCGTTACGACGTGATCATCCAAACTTTCGCATTTATAATATTAGTGTAATTACTTTCTGTAGGAAACTGTTAAACTTCCGTCTTGAGCAGTTGCTACCTATATATCGTTAGCAACGGGTTTTAAATGATTAAACTGTTTATATATTTTATTTTTTATACAGTAAATAATTGCCATGCTATTTCTGTAAATGTATAGCAACTAATAAAACTTCGACCAGATATATTTAAGAAAGGAGTTGTTTTATGTTTTTATTAGTACGGAACCCGATCCGCTTTTAATCCTTTTCAAGTACTTTATCCGTAAATCTTAGCTTGTTACATACCGCATGTGTCAATTTATAAATTTATGAAATATAATTATTATCATTGCAGAAACAGTTTCAAGTTGTAAATAATGCTCAAGTAAAAGGTTCGGGCTTTGTATAATTATTTTAAGTAGAATAATTCAGTAATTCTCGTTTCACCAACGGATTCCTGACGTGAGCTGCCTAATTAGTCATTTAAAATAATATTTTCAGACAAGATTGTAAAATTGTTACTTAATAACACAAAACGACATTATTTCTGTAAATTGTGTTGTCAATTTGTTATAGAAACCTGTCAATTCGAGTTGCGATCAAACCGCTCGGACGAAATGTAACAAAAATACAAAAAATGAGACATTGACTAAATTACCAAGAAGCTGACCAAGAAGAAGGCAATGATGAGCTAGTTGATGCAAGGCTCCACAGCCTGGAGCATAAAATACTTCATAAATTACATAAAATAGCGACGAAAGGTTTTTATCGTGTACATTTCGGGGAGTGTGCGGCGGTTTTTTTTTAATATAATCCCATCACCATCTCCATTATATCATCGGACAACCAGACGCTCTGCGGTGCGCCACCGCTATATGGTTGAAATACCTCCCATTCGAACAAAGCGGTTCTCTTCTACCTTTATTGTGCGCACCACCAAAGAGTAGAACGCCTTGCCTGAGTCTGTGTTTGCTGATAACTACCACCTGGGTGTATTTAAGTCGCGAATGAATAGGTCGGCAAGCGTGATCGCTTACCACCAGGCGAGATCGTGGTCAAACGCAAGTCTATGTATGTATAAAAAAAATATGAATGGATATGGCCATTTGCCAAGTCATAATTATTTTAATTCTATTTTTAAATTGTTTATTTTATTATGCTTTTTGAACCGGCTCAATCCCAACCTGCTGTACTCCTGCAGGGTACATGTACTTGATTCCTAAGCTACAAAAAATGGATATGTACATGTGAGCAAAATAAATAAATATGAAATAAACCAAACTAAATCATCTATTACCCGCGACTTTGTCAGCAAGAGACGTAAGCTCGAAGACTTCTAGATTAAGTTAATAATACTTGTTTTATTGAAGATGACGTACTTACTAAATAGTATAGAACAAATTCGCTATCCACGTCTGTCTATTTGTACATTTATTTCCTCTAAATACATAAGGGATTTTGATTCAAGAAAGTTTAAGTATAATAAAGAAAATAGAGAAAAGTAGATGTTTTTTAATCAACTCGTAAAACTATATTTTCGGGTGCTTTTGTTCATGTTTTGTTATGTACGACATTAAATGAAAACACTGAAAGGGCCAATGACTAAAATTGTTGTAAAATTGGTTAGTTTCAAATTCATTACCATAGATTTTTTTTCAAACAACCTTAATATCATGTCCTAAAATATCAATGAAAACAGTCTGTATAAATAAGGTAAGCTTTTTTACGTAAATCGGTGGCGCCTTTGCGACGATGCCGCTTAGTAGGTATCTGTTAAACTGACTAAGCGGTATCGTCGCAAAGTTCGAACACTGGATAAATATTCAAGCTACCGGTATTAAACCCACTTCTAAAATCAGTTAATACGATTACGGATGTGAGTTAAATAAATGTCATACATACTAAAATAGGTTGTATTCTATTTTATTACAAAAAAATCTCCAATCATTCGTTTTTTCTGTATCAGACACCAGTCTGTATTCATACAAAATTATCTTGTCCAACTTTATGTTATGACTCATAATTGCTAGTACATCGTTTCGTAAATCGAGAGCGTTTTCTTATACGATTATTTCTAAGAAAAAATCTGATGTTTGATGAAATTGGACCGAAGATTTATCTTTTGAATTGAATTGACATTTGTCGTGATTAAACTAACTGGGCAATTTCCTAGACTTTTTATGGTTTTCTATGAAAAGAAAATGTCCAGTGGATACGTGACCAATTATTTGTCAAGATATCATTGATTGGAGTCTAGACTGACATACTCTAGGCTAGACCTGTTATTAAAGTTTTTATTGTGATCCAGAATTATGTTTTTTTTTATACTGGATCAGATTTTAAGTAATTGTACCTATCTGTTTTATCTAGATATGTAAAAAATAAAATATAATATTTAATAAATAAAAAAAAAAATATTGCTAGACATTTCACACAGCGCTATCTAGCCCCAAACTAAGCAAAGCATGTACTATGGGCACCAGATAACTGGTAGAATACTTATATACATTTTTTTGTTAATACATACTTATAATATATAGAGAAACAACCAGACCCGGAACAAATATCTGTAGATCATGCAAACATTTGTTCCGCGGCGGGGATCGAACCCACTACCTCCCGCGTCTCAGCCGGCTATTCGCCCACTGCACCACGGAGGTTGTCTTATCTGATCGTCTTATATGTATAATACTTAGTGCTTAGTAAATAACATTTCTACAGATGAATAAAATATCATGAATGACTGGAAATTATCACACTCATATTATAAATGCCAAAGTTGTTTGCTACTCAATCAAACACGTCGTAACGGCTTAACCGATTTCAATTAAATTTGGTATAAAGATAGATTGGATTGAAACGAAGACTGCTTTTTATTGACAGATCACGCATACAAAGCCGCGAGCATAAACTTATTTATTCTACTTAATAGGTAATCTAGATGCAAAACAAATAAAATGTACAATTATGGTCTGATCGCTATTTAAATGATTTTAATGACTAAGTAAACAGAAATAAATCACAGTGACTCATAATTCTTATGAAATTTTAATATTTTTATAGTATGCCCATATTTATCCAATTAAATAAAAAACTGTATTAAAATCGATGCCTATCTAACACATACCTTCACGACTGGTCATCTGGTAACTTAGAAGCAATACGTGCTGCCACAGTATATGCAGCAAGACAGTAAAGCAACTCTCGAGCTGAACCATCCTGAGCTGAGCTTAAGAGTAGTAGAGTTTCTTGTGAAAGGGCTCGCCCGGGGAAGTGCTACCATCATTCCTATTTCTACCGCCAAGCAGCATTGCTGTGTTTCGGTTTGAAGGGTATGGTTGCCGGTAAAATTACAGGCACATGAGGCTTTACACCTGTATGCCTTAAGTTGATGGACGCAGGGATGTGCATCGTAGGGCACATTTCTAAGGAGCGTTGTTATAGACGATGGTTACCACTTAACATCAGGTGGGCCATAGGCTTGTTCCATCACCAGTAGTATAAAAACAAAAAAAACCATCCCCGAGCAATGTACAGTAGTATAGAGGTTGGTACAGTATTTAGTCATATGGAAATCAATGAGATTGCATCTATTCTCGAGCAACCGGTTTTGACGCTGGAGGTTGCGGGATTGATTCCGGCCGCGGATCAAATGTTTAAATGCGATAAATAATAATAAAAATGTCCATCATATCCGCCATAAGGTGTTTACAACTTAGTAAAAAGCTTATTATATATTAAATACCTACGTATATCGATATGGTCTCATATAAAATATAGGTGCATAGAAATTCATCGAAAAACATTAATCAAAAACGATTGTGTTATTAAACTCAGAATTAACGTTCTACAACTGCTAATATTTGTACTATGTCAATACACTGCTTCATCTAATGAGCTATTGAAACGAAGATAAACTTTATCTAATAACTTTCAGTAGGAAACGGGGCAATTTGTGAATTATTTATATTCAGGGCACGGATTCCCTTGTAATAACGCTGCAATGCGAAGAATTAGCTTCGTTAGTGTGCCGATAGATAGTATAGGTAATTGTTTTACTGGAAAACTTTGTACTAGTGTTTGCTCGTAATTTTGCTGGCATGTTTGTGCAAGCTGCTTTTATAAGATTTTTATAATATCTTTAAGATTTTTAGAAAGAAGTTTAAGTTTAAGTGGGGTTTAGAGACGTGGATTTTTTAAGAAGCTAAGAAACCTTAAAAAAACGCAATCTTATCGACGAATATAATAAAAAAAATCCCACTAATATTAACGCGAAAGTTTGTATGGATGTCTGTGTGGATGTTTGTTACTTAATCACGTCGTAACGGCTGAACCGATTTCAATGAAATTTTGTAGGTCCATAGATTATAACCTGGATTAACACATATGAAAGAAAGAAAGAAGACATTTATGTATAACATATATCAATATATGCTACTTTTTTTGACAAAACACGCGTGCGAAGCCGCTGGCGGAAGTTAGTATGTTATAAATTTTGTAATTAAATAACTTCATAGTCAACTCAGGCCACAGCCCGTTTAGCCAGTGGGCTCAGTGTTTTTTTATTGGTAAATTTGGCCCATGGTCAATTCAGTCCACCACCGATTAATTTGGTGGGCTCAGTTTACCACTTTCAGTTTATTTCGTGGTCCGAGTGGTTGACTCGACTATTGGAGTTATTGAATGGTTTGTAACTTTCGGACAAAACGACAAAATCTATGGACAAAATAAGACAAAACACTCGATAACTTTACGGCCTATACTTCTATCAATTAAAAATTATTTATATATACTAACTCGTTAGTTGCAACGTGCAACTTAGGTGAATAGATAAATCAGGTATTTATAATAATGATTGAAATAAATTACGAGAGTTTTCTAAATAAAATTTAAATAGGTTTATAAAAAGCTAGCTGACCCGCCGAACTTCGTACCGTCTTGACATGCACATGATGGCTGCCAATATACGTCACCCTGGTAGAATTGTCAATCGGCCATCATTAGTTGCATCTATGTATGCGTGATTATTTTGAGTATTTTTTTTTTATATTTTGAATAGTTATTATTCGGGGCAGAGACAAATCCAACAAATCAATGATCATCAAAATCGTTTCCAGCCGTTCTTGAGTTATAAATGGTGTAACTAACCCGACTTTGTTATATATATAGATTTACAAGTAAGAGGTAGAAAGCTTACCATCAAGACTATAAAAACACAGACATAATATAGTATGACATTCTGTCATAAATGAATACGTGATGCCCCGTCCCGAAATTCTGTGAATAATAAAACATCTTGCTCTAGTTTCTCACAAGTGATTCACGATGATGCCGTCATGAGGAAAACCAAGAATGTTTACCGGAATATTTCTACGTGAGAAATGAATTTCGCTAGACTTTCAAGTTTGTGGTTAATATGACAGAGAATATATAGCGTTGTTTAATTTAAAATATGAGTAAGAAATGTATGTAGGAATTTATAACAGATTGATACAGACTGACCTATGTTAAAATGTTGAGTTTATATAGTTTACGCGACAGCAACCATTTTGAGAATAATTTATCAGTCAATACAAAATAAATAAAATTATAAATAAATATTGCTGGTCTTTTTCACACAGCGTTATCTAGCCCCAAACTAAGCAGAGCGTGTATTATGGGAACCAAATAACTGATAGAATACTTATATACTTTTTTTTGTAATTTATACTTATAATATACAAAGAAACAACCAGACCCGGAAGAAATATCTGTAGATCATGCAAACATTTGTTCCGCGGCGGGAATCGAACCCGCTACCTCCGACGTCTCAGCCGTCTATTCGCCCACTGCACCACGGAGGTCGACAAAAAAAAAGGAAGCATCGATAGGTAAGTAGTCATTTATATGTATGCTAAACATGTTGCTACTAGTATTTTTCAAACTTTTGCGATCACTGTACATAATTACTGATTAAAACGCGTATTACAACGGGGGGTAACAAGAGAATGGTTCGTGAAGCGATTGAAAACTAGAAATTTCCAAATTTCAATCGGGAAGGAGCTATAGACGCTTAGCGGCCTAGAACCCGGTGATTATTAGGTGTGCTCGTCGTGATCGGTCGTCTCAGTGCGTAGATACCGTTAGTGTAGTGTGTCGTAATATGAACGAGGACATTTCTAATTCTGAAAACCAAGTAAGGGTAGTTGCTGCAGCTGCCATCACTTCTAAACGGTAGCTCAAATTACTCCAGTTCACCCGCGACCACGGCTGTTACAACACGATCGAAACGTCGGGATAACAAATAAAAAAGGCAGATACGCGATAAGTACCCGTTATAATCAGTAATTATGTTGCTACTAATGCTTAGCCCGGCTTGCATAACGATCCCTAAACGTATTTAGCGACTAAGCATGTTTAAATTAGACGTGTTTGTATGATTTAACAACTCCTGAAATCATATTTAGCCACTAAATCGATGCGCAAGTTTTCACTGTTTGTAATATCGTCGTTCGTAGATTTCAGAATAAATGCTGTATAATTATTTGTCAAAATGTCGAATCACACTAATAGGTATAATAAATGTGAAAGTTTTGATGTTTATTTGTTTATTTGTTACTCAATCACGTCGTAACGGCCTGGATATATATAGCCTGGATTAAAACATAGGCCACTTCATATTGACAAAACACGCGTGTGAAGCCGCTGGCGGAAGCTAGTTCATAAATAAATGTTGGGAATATATTAGATATTTCATACAGATGCTGTATAACAAACATGGATTAATTTAAACGAATTCAATTTACAGGTTCAAAATATTAAGCGTCAGTTACTTCTGTCATTAAACTGTCACATTGCGTCCTTGTGCTGTCAATACAACGTCACTGTCATTTACTCGTCATCTTTGACTTATCTGTGTCGCATCTTTGCCGCAGTGTTTTTTTCTGTCGCTCCGGTGTCGTGCCGTCATCGTGTCGGCATGTTTAAATGATGGTGAAGGGTATAGACGTACTAGTTTTTAGATGCTTTTATTTTAACTTAGTGTTTTATGTCGTATGTTTGTTTGTGTGTGTGGTTCTCATTAGCCAATTTGCCCCAATATTATTTAGTCCTAAAAAATCTTGTACTACTTACTAACTTTTGTTATATTGTACATATATATATATATATATCAATTATATTTAGTAAAAAAATATGTTTGTTTGTTATTTTACTTTTTAACACTAATACAATAAGTACCTTAGATAAAATCAATTACACCTACCCTAAGTATCAACATACCCAATGTTGATAATAAAAAAATGCCTTACATTTTCTGCGCTCATTGTTTTTATTATTTTTAAGCTTTGACTCTCATTAAATTGTAATTTATATAATATATGTTATTAAAGCACTTGCTTAGGTATGTACCTAAACCGTATTTGCGTGCCAAATATGGTAATACATCTCTGGAATTAAGTAATTACTATTTATCATCTGTTTTATGCATATTTACCTCTTTTTTCAAATGAATAACTGATTTATGATACCTAGATAATTATGAACGGGTCTTTATCTATAGGTAATATATTTATTTAGTAGAACGGCTCTCACTAGATGAAAGGTTGGATAAAGGTTGCTGGGAGCCATTGAGTCCAAGCCGTACAAGATCGGTCACTCTGGAAATATTTGGGGGAGGTCTAAGGTTGATAATATGATGATGACGATTTTAATCTCTCTTGGGAGCAGTTTCTGATCTTACAATAAATGTTTTATGTCAAAAAATATTTATATAATTTATTTTTCTTCTTAGCGTGTCAATAGTTCTACGTATATTGATTATATATAGTTAGATAGGTACATTGATGGCGTCAGGAGAAGCCATGTGCAAATGGGGTTTCAGGGATCCTAGTCTCTTGCAATGTGACTGTGGTGATCCTGCCGATGAAACCTGATATTGTGCCCCTGTGTCCGAACACCTGCACTATGGAAGATTTAAAAGAATTTATTAACTTAACATACCCTATGTAAAGGTTTAAACTAGTCAGTCAATCACAAGTGCTCACGTCAAACAAATCGCTTGTCAAAACAGACTTCATTTGAAATTGTAATGTATGTGGGATTGGAGATAGCATCTCTGATATCCATCGCCCTATTAAATATGCGCATCATTTGTCGTCGTTTGTCAGGGCTTGATAATTGGATATGTATGTATGGATTAGGAAGGAATGGGTAAGTGGCTACTGCTCTTTGCCTTACGCGCTATTTGCTTGACGATGTCTATGTGATTTTGTTTAATGCTCAGCATTGTAATTTGTATGTATAAAATTTGTTTTTTGCGTGTTAGTTTTGTTAATTGGTTTTCCGTTTGTACGGGATTCCAGTTAATGACTAATGGTAACTGACCTTGGTTCAGTCCATCTTACGTTCGGGTCATTTTATGACCCGAATTTTTAGTTACTAAAAATACTAAGAATACTATGTACTTATGTCAAATTAACTAAAATCGACAAAAAATAAGAATATTTAATTACAATACCTAATTTTTCATTCCGAAACGACCTTGTCACAATAAGCTTTAATGGTAACTCTACAATCTTTAGAAATTCCACATCTTACACTGACATGGTTACAAACTCCAATTGGTAGCCGTGAGTTCTCACAGTAACCGTCAGACCTAATGTTGTTTATGTCGAACAGAATCGATTCCTTCATTCGGATGGTCGAGTTACTCGATTGTGCCTGCGAGAAGTCTTTGTAGAAAGTAAATTGTTAGGGTTAGTGTATTAGAAATGGTGGCGAGCTAGGCTAGGCTGGAATTTGTATGTTAACTACAAGAGCTTTAACAATTCACCATGAATAAATTAAAGATGTTGATAAAATATAAACGAACACTCCTCTGATTTTAAACGAAAAGTCAATTACTTCTTTTTAGGAAATGCTTTCTATAACTTAAATGAGTTTATGAACATAAAAAAACTAGACTGCTCTTCTTTTCTCATTAAAAAACTTAGCTAATTTGGACATTTTCATTTATGTTATATTTCGTTCACATATATTAATCAATTAACATTAATATGTATTTCTTTTTAACTCTGACGTTTTTCTATATTGTATTGTGTTTTGACTTGCTTTGCAACTGTTATATGGTTCGTAAATAAATAAATTGAATTGAAACCAAGTGTAGTTAACTTTATTTTTTTAATAGACTCACGTAACAACTTGAAAGGTTTATAAGTGACTAAATATGTACAGCACTGTTATAATTAAAATTCAGAGAATTTTCTGAAACATATTTCTAACTATGTACTACTAGTTTTTGTTAAAAATCATGACTGATATACTCCTTGTAATAGCTAAAATCAAGTAGTTTTAATGCACAGTATATATTTGTGTTTCGAGTTTCCTTAGATTTTAGTAATAAGTAAGGTTCACAGTTTGAGGCATGTACTAGAATTCAAAAATATTTCACCTCAAACTACACTTTCCCCACGAAGTCACAGCTAAACTATGAGATATCTAAACCGTGTAAACTTGCAAGTGCCTTAATTTATACAGGAAGCTGGTTGAAATCGACTGGCTACCGGAACTTACCGGTATTAGACTATTCGCTATGACAGTAATCACATCAATTTTGAAAGATCAAAAATTATGAATGTCATTCATGTAAATACTTTATTGTACACAATATAAACAAAAAAATACAAACAAAATAGTAAACACAAAGCAAATAGTACAATGGGCGGTCTTACCGCTTAGAAGTGATCTCTTCCTGTCAACCTTTGGATGGAGAGGATTTTGTTATATAGCAAGGCAAGGAACTCAAAATCAATATTGAAATTTTAATTTCTTCTTGCAATTAATTTAGAATCGTTAATTTATGCCTGTTACACACAATTAATCAAACTCTTGCAACAAACCCGGCAGGCTTACAAACGGTTATTACTGTTACGAGCTGAGGGTTCGGGATAAAATAATTGGAATCGATCTAACCAAAATAACACTTTTATTCAACACTAAACGATGAATACACGAACTTGGTCACACGTATCACAACACAATAATTCACACCACCTGTTGCAGCACTTAAAGTCACCGAAATGTTCACACGTATAGCTAAATCCAGACTGACTCGCGAGCAACTACTGTTCACGCGAGACCCTTCTCCACGTCAGTCCTCCAGGGCCTCGCTGAGACTCACTCAGACTGACTGAGACTGACTGTCCGGCCATCTCTCCGGCCTATTTATATCGCACACATTTCGATTGTTCGAGAACGATGTCGATCCTTCCAGGAAAGGGTCGGTCCTTCGACACAATGGCCACTCCTCATTCTGCGAAACCACAAACAATAGCAACAATAACACAGCAAGACAAAAGCGTTCGAGAAGGTTCGATTATTACTCATTGTTTAACAGCCTCGGCGTAATATTACTAATGTCCATAATTTGCAGGCTAAGGCCTCGTTCAAACGTGGTTTTAGTCAGCTTTCCCAGACTATATCGCGATCCATGGAATTTTAAAGGGCTTTATAAATAAAAGTAGGCCAATAAATAGCCTATACAAATAAGGCTATTTGAAGGAGCTATTTCCTTCATTCTATTGCTCAAAACTCCAGTGCTTTTATGACAATTAATTTACCGTTACCTAAGTGATTTTAAGGTTAAGGGAATTTAGAGGATGTTGTATGACAAGGAAAGGATATGACCGACTAAGATATTAAAAAGACATCAAACACGGATCGCGACATAGTCTGGGAAAGCTGACTAAAACTACGTTTGAACGAGGCCTTAGCCTGCAAATTATGGACATTAGCAATAACCATTTGTAAGCCAGCCGGGTTTATTGCAAGAGTTTGATTAATTGTGTGGAACAGGCATAAATTAAGGATTCTCAATTATTTGAAAATTAAAATAAAATTATATTAAAATAAATAAATTAAAATTTTAATATTGATTTTGAGTTCCTTGCCTTGCTATATTTATACTAATTGCAATAGAAAAAGGCAATGGACACATATCAATAACTTTAGAGGAGATTTCTTCCTTTCCAAGTTTTTGTTGTTATCGAAATTTAGCCAAGCTTATTGTGTATGTTGGATTGAAATGATTGCCCGCCTGTCAAAGTATCTCATCGTCATTATTATATGTTGGCATTTAGCTAAATAATGATTGAAAGATAGGTAGTGTCGAGAGGGTCGGTAAACTGTTTAAATGAGTTTTAAACTTGCAAATGCAGCAGTCAGGGGGTCAGATGCATAACTCTTTGCACCTCTGCGCGCGCATGTAAATAAGGGCATATTTCAAATGGACGGTGCTCGGTTGCATCTTCCAGTTAAGGGGAGGTTTCTTTTCTATGATTTATAATTTACTTTTGCCTTTTAATATTGGTAAACCTTAAGTTGGGTTACATCAACCCCGAAACTGCTTGCTCACCTTACAGTTTAGACAATGCCCTATCTGCTATTATGTCCTCTCTGCCTGACCACGAGAGGACTTGAACCAGGCAAAGGAGAACGGGTGTACAGGTCACTCTCTATATTGGTCAGTCATAAGTGGGGTTATATCGTGCCATCTTAGAGCTTATTAAACTGCTTGGTCATCTTACAGACTGCCCCATTGCTCTGTTCCATGACCCCATGCCCTCTTTGCCTGACTACGAGAGAACTTGAAGCAGGGAATGGAGAACGGGTGTACAGGACTTTATTTTTTACTTTAAAAAAATAGACAAAACATGAAAGAAGAAAAAATAGGCCAGGCAGGAAGCTAATGTATACGCTACGTTAAAGGAAACAAAACCTTATCTAAACTAAACTATAAATGATTTATTTTGCAAACTAATTTATTTTCTGTGGTACCCTATTTAATTTCGTAACCCTACTTTGAAATGTACCTATATCTCTACCATTTTGGTCTTTTGATCAATCAAAATAAAAATATTAATGATATGTTTTACTTGGAATAAAGTTGGGTAAGTATTCGGTATTCGGTCGGACAAAGTCGCACCTTAATTAGGGTTCCGTTTTTAACATTATGGTCTGGAACCCTAAAAACTAAAATATCATAAGAATAAAACATTGTTATGTAAAGCCGTAAGCAGATGCTATTATTGAAACACCTGTGCGAATAAAGCTTCCTCTTCACAACACCATAGACACAAGAACTTGCCATTCATAACCAACGCGTCAATGCTTCCGCGGTGTTATTGATATGTTCAATTTAATATTATACTGCGTTGTTTACTGAACCTGCCTGGACTTATTGCTTAGCTAAACCAAGGTATTAACGATGACTTATTCAATCAGCTGTGGTTGCCTTCACAGTTAAGTCATTGGGGATCATTAATAAATAAATTGAATTTAAAGTAGGTAAGCGTACTGGAGTCACAAATGTATGCCATAGTGTTGGAACTTTCAATTGAATCAGTTCGAATTTTACTCAGCTAGTTCAGCTATTAGCCTAAGTAAAGTCATCACCATCATTATATCGGAGACAGAACTTCCACTGTTGAACATAGCCCTCCCCCTGCCCCCTCCCCCCTCTCCTCCCCATTGATTTCCAGAGCGACCGACCTTGTGCAATCTAATGGCTTTCAGCAGCTTTCCATTGCGTGGTCTTCACTCGAAAATCTTTCTGTCCCAACGGCCGTCAGTTCTTCGAGGTACGTGCCCTGCCCACCGCCACTTCAGCTTGATAATTCTGTGTGCTTTGTGCTATGTCGGTGACTTGGGTTCGTCTACGAATTTCCTCATTTCTGATTCAATCTAGTAGAGAAACACCAAGCATAATCCTCTCCATAGCACGCTGAGCAACCATGAGTCTGCTAACATTCCCTTGCCCTTCACCCATAAGAAAAAAGTTCTGATAGACTTTGGACCGGTTGATCTCATCTTCATCACACATAGATGAACCAACCCAGGTAAACTAGCTTGCTATTAAAAAATACCAAAATCGGACCATCCGTTAGGGAACTAGGAAACCACAGACATACACACAGACATAGGCGTCAAACTCATAACTCTTTTTGTGTCGGGGCTTAAATATACATTAAAAGGTCACAGTGACATCTGATTTACTGTATCCCGTTTGAGCATTAAAATCATAAAACTTATATGAATACATTCGAAGAAGGCTCTTAACCTATTGAATGGTTCGCTGTTTTCAATTATGGACCTATTATAACTATTCAGCGTATTATGAACTAGAATTCATTTAGTTCGATGCAATCTTTGGTGTAAAGGTATTTTCTTAATGGAGTAGAATTTAAAACGTATTGTCCTTAGTAACTATTTAACTTCACAACTTGAGCTTTCCGTATAACTTATTTCTATTTGTTATTATATTATATTTATTATATCTATTTATTTATTTACGAACAGAAATAACATCCAATTATTTACAAGACTTTAAAATATATAAGAAACAGTTGAATCATCTAAAGACCGTTGCAAACAATCTATAGATAGCTCAACTACTCCAGATCATTACCAGGCGGAAGTGTCCACATGGCTGCATTACCCCGCTGCACTGCATAATGCTAATGCGTTAACCCAGTTTATTAATTATTTGTATAATTATATTTTATTTAATTGTAATTAAATAAAAAATGATTATATTATATTAAATTGGTTACTTATAAGTAGGTAGGTTGGCAAGTTGGTAGTAATTTTGTATTTCTATCGGTTTTTCTTTCAGTACCTAGTTAGGCACGCCGACCTAAGTTTTTATCTGTCACGGACGACTGGTAGAAAATGCTTTTAACATCAAGTCCTCCACTTGTATATTTTTCAGTTAGTGGAATAAAGAAAATAATTTTGAAGGTAGGTACTTACTAGGTACTTTCCATAGAGAAAAACAGGAGATTAAAAAAAATTGCTTATACTCAGTGCACGTAGTATTGTTAGAAAACTCTAAAAAGGAAGTGGAGGTTTTTTTAGCCACTGTTCATTTTAGAGTTTCATTACTGATTATTTTTTTCAATCTTTTTTTTTTGGAGACGGTTATACTTACCTATGTTATAAATAGTATTTTTTATTTTTATAGTGTTATCCGAACACACGTCTAGGCTTGAAAATTTTTGAGATGGTTTTAAAATCTTGGAATTTTATCTTATAAAGTTACTTGTATTCATATTTTCAAATTCATTTACTCATTGTTTCATGTGTATTTTAAACAATTCCTAAGTTACAGATAAATGAATTACGGGTACATTCAATCGGTAGGACAGGTTGGTGTGAATGAGCATTAATACCTGAACAGAAATGAGTTATGAGCAGGTTAATAGAATTAGATATTTCAAAGACATAAAGAGCACGGATGTGGCCGTTATAATAGAAGATCATCGTAAAACTTTAGCTAATATAGATCCTTAATAAGTAAGTATGGAAAATAATAAATATTTATTTGTAGCAAACACGAAATAACAAAAACACACCGAGAAAAAGAGACAACCACGAAATAACAAAAACTACACCGAGAAAATAAGATTCACAAACATGTAAAATAATGCTCGGTTCGGGAAAAACAATTAATATTATTAAAACACGTATTTATTTCATAACTCGGGTTAAAGGCCTGTACCTTTACAAAAGCATTACTGGGGCTGAAGCCAACAAGTAAGAGGCTTTTTATAAAAATCACTATGATAAGATGGAGGTGAGACAGATGGTAGTACTGTTAGAGTAATTCTTATGGGATGTATGCTATGAACGAGATGAGATACGGCACCTGCCAATTCTACAATATCAAGCATGATTAAGGCAGGTGGTGTCTGGCCACCCACTAAACGAGCCCTCATAAGTGCCGCCAATAGAAGGCATCGTAAGTTGGTATGGGCGTTTAAAGGGTTTTGAGAGGTGTGCTGCAGTTTCACTAAGCGCTATTCCTGGCTTTATGCCTTTATGCCTTTAACACTTCAACCCTTAGATGTTCCGCTCTTGCGGTTCCACCGGCCAACTAAGGAAAACCATGGGTCAGGGTTTACGTCAACCCCAGGGAGTAATGGGGCTTCACGGTGTCGCCACGCACCGAACGCTCGTCACAAGTGTGCACTGCGGGGTATAATTATTATCATTATCATGGCACACCTGCTAAGCAGCACCTTGTGCCCTAATTCTTACTCCCTGACGGATACTTGTACCGGCACAGATAACACTATTGCAGTGCCCAAGTATTGGCAAAACAACATTTAATATTTTTAATAATATGAACCATTAGTTTCCGCCCGTGGCTTCGCACACGTGGTTTGCCAGTTCAAAGTACCTTATGTGTTAGTACAGGTTATAATCTACATACGTAGCAAATTTCATCGAAATCAGTTTAGCCGTTACGAAGTGATTGAGTAACAAACAATCAAATAAATAAACAAACATCCAAACTTTGCATGTATAATATTAGTGTGATATCGACACAATGAAGAAGATCATACAAAAAATCGTACCAGTTTTGTGTGAGTGCCAACGGTATTTTGCCAATTCCTGCGTTTTTAACTCTACATTTGATTGATTACACTTGAACTCATTTCACTCGAAGCGTCATTTGGAAAATAATTTGCGCGGTTGATTCAATTTGCGCACTTTTTATAACTGGCCGGTAATTTAGGTTCTCGTGTGAAAATTGCTTATTTTTTGTTTTACCTCGCCTTAGTATCGCGAGAATTACACAGGCAAAGTATCCAGTTACTGAATTTTGAGTTCTAGTAAAGAAATACAAAGCTTATTAGAGTTCTGTAGTCGAAATAGGAATCCTAATAGTTTCGCCATGTCCTTCTGTCTGTAGGGTCTTTCTGTCCAGTTAGAAAGAAAGAAGAAAGAAAGAAAAGAAAAGAATTTATTGAACATACAGTTTTTACGGATGGAAGTACTTACAAAATAAAACAATATAAAACACACAACATAATATAAGTATAAAGGTATAAAGGATAGAAAGAAAGGTACCTATATGTAGGCAAGAATACTTATCAATAGTCACCGTGTGCATAAACCAAATGGTCGTCTCAGCATAATGACAGCATTCGCTGAGTTTGTTACTAAGTCACCCACTCTGGTCCTGTCTGAAAACCAGCGCTGCTACATATTAGACACGTGTCTGTACACGTGCATGGATCTAATATATAGCAGCGCTGGTTTTCAGACAGGACCAGAGTGGGAGACTTGGTAACAAACGTTTTACTCGAAAACTTGGCATGTTACATTTAAGTGCCGCCTAGTAAGATATGAAATAAAACATGTTCATAGACTCATCTAAATAAATATTATGACATTCCCTTGTCAATACATCTATGATAATCTAATGTATGTTCACAAAAAGATTAATTTGTTTAGGAAAAATAGCGATAATCATAATTTTAATACTAGAAATAAAGATAAACTCGCTGTTGCCACTTGTAGACTACATAAAGTTAGTGAATCGTTTAAAGGGCAAGGTGTACGCTTTTAAAAGAAACTTCCAAGGGATGTACGAAAATTGACAATTAACAAATTTAAAAACGTAATCAAACAAAATCTTTATAAAGAGCCTACTATAAAATATCGGATTATTTAGATAGAGAAGTTTGGGATTCAAATTGCTCCAACTCGTTTAAAATGTTACAATTTAGGCGTAATTTTTATTCTGTATTGTTATGTATTCTAAAAGGATCATTAAAAAAACAACCTTTCTTGCCTTTCTTTCCTGGCTTGGTCGCGAAGGAACAAGCAGTAAAATTGACGTTTCAAAGTGATCCTTGTGATTTAATGAATAAAAATATTTGACTTTGACTTTGCCATGTTGATCATCATCATTTCAGCCCAGCTATTGCTGTTATCTCCTTCGTCCAACGCCCGTCTATTCTAGTCAAGAGTCCAGCCCATCCCCACTTCAGCCTTGCGATCCGCATACCCTCGTCCTCAAGCTTTCTGCGACGACTATTATTATTAATAATAATTAATAAATCTTTATAATTTCTATGATTAGCAAGTCATCTTATAAGGTGGTACGATTTCTATACAATCGTTCAGTAGCGATTTACTAGATAACTGAACAGTAGAAATGTCTAAACATTTGCGTACCGAGTAGTTATGTCTTATAAAATTGCACACTTTCATTGATAAATGACATAATCATTCGAACAAAAACTCTTATAAAGACATTTCAAATAAGTGGATATGATACATATTTAGACATTTATTATGAAAAGTGTGTATTTTTATTGATTTTGCGACAGTAATGAGACGTATTTTGATACGTATATTTTAGACATTTCTGCGTTTCAGTTACCTAGTGAATGTCAAATGATTGTTTGTATAACATCTAGGTATGCCGTGGGTATACCGCATATAAACCTGTATATTAATTCATATGTATTAGAAAATACATATTAAGAATTTGTAACAGTTTTAAAAATAAAAGATATATATGTACCAGTTAAAAATAAAAGAGAAGAAATAAAAGAGAGAGATGGTTTGATACATACATATATTAATTATAAAAGAATTCGGTAGAGCGGGTAGGTTTCGTACAATATTTCCTTATACTCGTGGCAAGGCAACAAAGGTTGACAATATTTCCTTGGCTTATCGATGGTAGGCAGTTAAAACTAGAGATTACAATAAAAGTGTATAAATACAGAGGTAGACAAAGGAATGTTTGCTGGAAGAGGACAGAATCTTGAGACTTATGGCCTTACAGCATGACAAAGTACACGTGGTAGTTATAGGAGGTATGATTGTTACAGTTAAATAAATGAAATGGGCGCCATCTGACGAGAAGTACGTCAGAAAATATAATAGGGTTCCTAGGGGTTCAACCCGGGTAAAAATATGGACTAAATACACCTAGTATGATGTTCCGTCGACCGTTCCTGGTGCCAGTCCGGAAAGAGGATGTGGTGCAGAGCTAGCGACGGTAGGCTCGTAGAAAAGTCGAGGCTCGCGGAGGGTGGCGGTTTAGCTGGTCGTGCGGAGGAACCGTCAAGCCTCTTACGGCTTGGATAACACGTAGGTGATGATGAGAAGAGAAAGGTAAAAGCCAAAGAAAAGGAAGAAAAGAAAAAACCGACTTCCTGTTTGGGAACAGAAAAATACGAATTAATTTAAAGAGAACGGAATTAGACGGGGATTACACATGATAATTGAATAGGTGAGGCACTATTACTTACCAGATTTAGAAGCGTGTTGCACAGAATTTAAAAGAAAAAGAGTAGAAAAACACACTGTCGCAGCAAACTGAGAGGTAAACTTTCGTAGATTGTAGAGAGAAGTTTCTGCTGTGGTCTTCTGGTGAGAAAAAGGCTGAGGATAAACGGGCGTTGGCTTATATAGTAAGCGCAGCCAACCCTCGATATTTAGTAACCGTTGAATTCAATGATCATCGTTCTTTGATTCCATGACGCAACATATAAAATGGTGATACCATCGACAAGAAACGAAATCACCATGCGTCAGTCAAAATAAAGTATTGTTTATGGCCACATTATGTAAAGTGTTTTACAACGCCATCTACCGCCCACATGGCGAACTACGATAAGAGTACTATAGAAAAAGATATCTTGATGTGTTGATAAAGCGCCGCCATGTCGTTAGATGTCGTGTTCTGTGGTATTTGCTTGTATGGTATGTAAAATGTTAATTCTTTTAGAGAATGTAGCGTGTATAAAATCGTACACGTTACAAATTAAAACACCTGTATCACATAAATATTGATTGATTAATTATAGTTACTATTTAAATAGTTTTCCTGTGGTGTTTTCTGTTGAATCTTATTTGTTACTTCTAGGAACAAATACTTATTTATTATACAGTTTCTCCTTTACAAACGTCATTCATTTATCTATCTAACTCCATACAACAACGAATACGCAAAAGGATACATTCGATCAGCTTCTATAATCGTCTCACCAAGATCTTTTCAAATCTCACACCTAGGATTTATTCAAAGATTTTTAACCTATAAATAAATAAATAATAATAAATAAATATTGCTGGACACAAACTAAGCAGAGCTTGTATTATGGGAACTAGATAACTGATAGAATACTTATATACTTTTTTGTAAATACTTACTTATAATATAATATATAGAAAAACATCCAGACCCGGAAGAATGTATAATAAGTGTTTATACATACCATGATACATGGTTATCAAAATTTTACCTCATTGAGGGCAGCTAACCTTTTCTTTTGTAGTTAGGTTTGTTCATATTAAACTATAGATGAAGAAAAAACCTAACTATTTCCCATCATGAACATTTTTCCCATAATAACTTACCAAATCAAAAAAGGATTTGCAAAAATAAAGATTAAAGTTTTAGGAATAGTTCAAAATACTTATGAAATAGTGTAATTATCTAAAGGTAGCAAACGATTTAATGTAGCTCAACTTCTCCAGATCACGGATTAATATATGATAGGTAATGCATAATAAACTTGCGATACAAAGGAGGGCTTCGGGTAGACTTTTGCCCAGCAGTCGGATAACTGTTAATAAAAAAAAATTACCTTTAGTAATCGCATATAATGTAAAATCTGACCACCGCGCGCGCTCATTGGTCAAATCAAATAGCGCGCGCTTTCCTGTTACACATTTCCGTCCCTTTTGCCAAAATCACTCCAACAAACCGAGAGGAAAGATATAACACATCAAAAATATATTATACCCCAATTCTACTAAACCAATCGCTTCACTATGACTATGGTATCGTCGAAAAATCGCCACTATAGATACCTTTTGGTATTCTACTAACACAATCTTTTTTCAATGACCGCCGTTGCTATGACAACCCCATTGAACGTTTGGCAGCTTATGACAAGAATAACAATCATAATCGTTTAACAATGGTATGGCTCCATAATAGTTTTTCTTATAAATTAGCAGAATTGGGCCCCAGATAATATATAAATTCTATATTTACTTAGATTCGCAAAAACAACATACCTCATAGGACAAAAATACATTTTTTAATTTTTGTATTGTTTTGTATTGTGTGCTTCTTTAGATACATAGATAGATGTAGTCAGTATAATAGAAGATAATAGAAAAGCTGTAGAATTGTGAAAAGGCTCGCCCGAGGAAGTACTATCTACCATCATACCTATTTCTGCCGCCGATTCCGGTGAAATGATATGCACATGAGGCTTTACACCTGCATGCCTCAAGATGATGGACTTAGGACAGTGCATAATAGGGCACGTTTCTAATATACGTGACCCACTAGGCAATACTTTGCTATAGGCAATGGTTACAACTTAGCATCAGGTGGCCCATATGCTTGTTCCATCTCCAATAGTATTAAACAAAAATAGTATTGTAGCGTGCATAGTCAAAGCGTGTCTACCTTGTTGCTTCAAAAAAGTGGCAAGTAAATTCTTTGGTTGGATGTCCTACGATAGCGTGACTAACAAAAGCTCGTAAATCACATTGAACACTCTATGTACAAGACCTCACGTAGATTTGAATCTTATTAATTTTAACTTTATTATTCCGGATCTACCTTAAATGTTGCAGTGCTTTATTGCACTACATAAAATTCAGATGTCATCCATTTTGGGAATCGATACATCGAAAATGACTTTAGACTTATGTATCACAGCAATATTATTTCACAATCAACACAGTAATTCGATTCAATCGATTCATTTTTGGCAACGATTCGGTCCGGCTCGATTTATGATTATGAAATCGAATGATTTAATGAAGGATGCACCGAATTTTTGATTTAAAATCGCAAATGAAATTGCTTTTAATTTTTATTGAATTGCTGACGTGGAAACATAATTCTAGAATATTTATTGAGCAGGAGCCGAAAACATGGACATACTAAAAAAAATGAATACAAAAGTTTGGAGCTTCCGCGGTGGTCTTACGTGAATATAACTTTTTATTAGTTTTTATATTCAATATTTAACATAGAATTAAAAACAAATAGTTACTTTGAATTTTGGCGCAGTTGCAGGTTGCGGGTTCGATTCCCACCGCGGAACAAATGTTTGCATGGTCTACAGATATTTGATGCGGGTCTGGATGTTTTTCTATATATTATATAGGTAAGTATGTATTTACAAAAAAAAGTATACAAGTATTATATCAGTTCCCATAGTACAAACTCTGCTTAGTTTGGGGCTAGATAGCGCAGTGTGAAATGTCCAGCAATATTTATTTTTTATTTATTTATCAATAAATCATTTATTAATTTGCAACCATTTACTAATATGCATTAACACAGGTGATTTATATAATAGTTATATCGGTTCCAGACATGTACGTATTATCTAAACATATCTTTAAAAAGTTCTACGAGTACGTTGTTGAATTTCGTAGAAGTGATATCTTACAGACACGGTCATGAATTTTCAAGACATATTTAAATGAAAAGAGATCAGAAAAGTCACAATTCATGATTGCAATCACAATTATAAGTGGAACGTTACCGAATCGGTTATTTGAGCAAGCCTTAACGTCAGTTAAACGTTACGAGCGCGTTAACGTTTACGACACATAATTTGGTCGGTTAATACGAGATTCAGCGGTAGTCGTAATAAAAGCATGTAACTATATGCTCTTTGGGGTCCTCTGCTGTAGTATAAGATGTAAGATATGGCGTGTGTCATCTCATCAGTGATGACTAGTGATCGGATATTCAGATGCATATTTACCTAAACTTCAAAGTTGGCTAGTATGGATAGCACTTTTTTATCGAAAAAAATCCGTGATTCCGGGATTAACAAATTTATCACGTGCTATTTTTTTTTATTTATCTACTAATCCCTTAAAGCTGCATAGGTTTTTATGGTATGTCATTCATCCCTCATATAGTCTAAAGAAATTCACATTCTATGAAAAAACGCACACTTTGGCACATAGGTATACCTAATACCTTGTTACAACGTAATATATTATGTTTGCTTTTACCTATTGTTACTGTCAGTAATTTTTGACGAAGCGAAAACAACCTTGTAACAAGTGTCAGATCGGGCCTATTATTATATCTGATTATATCAGGGAATATAAGCATTTTGTAAGTGTGCGAGTGAGATGGCAAACCTGCTCAATATTTAACGTTAAATTAATATGCATCCAATCCCGGGATCCCGGGATTTTATTTTTAATAAAAATATTCTAAGAAGCCGCTTCCACAATTTGTTACCCAAAAATCAACTTTAGGTAAATATGCATCCGATTATCCGATCACTAGTGATGACTGATGACACAGACAAACAGCTAACAGTTGTCATATGAGCCAACAGTCTTCATGTGAAGACGAAATAGTTCGTTCTGTAATGAAATCCGTCAGCCTTTCTATTCCTCATTTTTTTCAGATGACAGTCGCTTCCACTTCTATTTCTACTTATTTTATTCAAATTGGTTACTCTCTGATCCGTCTGTTAGATTTCTTAAACGGCGTAAGGGTTCTTTTTGTTTTGGTTGTGAAACAAATCTTGGGGCTTTAGGGGTGAGACGGACTTGTTTACCGTCATGCCGTGACGGCATGCGTTTGATAGATTGAAGTACGGATAAAGAATAGTTTACCGTCACGCGTATTTATATTGCGTATCATGTTTCATATGTGCCCGGCGTCCCGTGACGGCAACATTTTTGTTATTGGATATAAATCAATAATAATACTTAGCATAACTTAACGTTGGTATTTTAGGTATTATTTTGAAAATTAGACTGGTCAATTATCTCAAAATAGCCTGCTGAGTCCATTCCAATCTGGGTTTCGACCTGGCCACAGTACCGTAAGTGCGCTTACGAAAGTGTCTGACGATATTCGTTGGGGTATGGACAATAAGTGCCTTACTGCTCTGGTGCTATTGGATTTCAGCAGTGCTTTCAATTCAGTTGACTATGATATCCTATTGTCCATCCTTTCCTCCCTAAATGTTTCTCATCAAGTAACCTCTTGGTTCAAATCATATCTTTTCGGCCGCTCGCAGTGTGTGCGCTCGAATGAGTCTTGCTCTGACTGGTGTGACATATCTGCTGGTGTACCGCAAGGTGGCGTTCTCTCTCCTCTACTTTTTTCAATTTTTATCAATTCTATTACCCTTGTTATTTCTTCTCACTGCCATCTATATGCCGACGATGTACAACTTTATCGGCACTTTAAAGCCGAGAACATATTAGAAGGTGTTAACCAAGTTAACGCAGATCTTGACCGCATCAACACATGGGCTAATACTTATGGTCTATTGGTTAACCCTTCTAAGTCCCAGGTTATACTTTTGGGAAGTCCATATATGCTGAGGGTCGTCGACCAGTCAACGTTACCTCAAGTCGTGTTTGATCAGGTACCTATACCTTACTCGAGCAAAGCTAAGAACCTTGGTGTCATTTTTGATAACCAGCTATCCTGGGCCAGCCACATAAACGAAATCAGTAAAAGGGTGCATTTCTCGTTCCAATCACTAAAACGCCTTCAGAAATTTCTTCCCTTTGAAACTAAAATTACTCTCGCCCAAGCCTTAATGTTGCCCCTTCTCGACTATTCAGATGTCTGCTTTCTTGATGCTACGGAGGAACTTCTCAATAAACTGGAACGTCTACAGAACTTGTGCATTCGTTTTATATTCGGTCTGCGCAAGTTTGATCACGTATCCAATTTTAGATCCCAACTTAAATGGCTCCCTATTCGTCTTCGCCGTGATCTTCACGTCTTATCACTCCTCTTCAAAGTATTATATTGTCCACTCTCTCCCTCTTACCTCCGTGAGCGTTTTGAATTTCTTGTCCCTCGCAGTGTGCCATGCCGGTCCTCTAAGTTTCTTCTCCTCAAAACACCTCAACACACTTCTAGCCGCTATGGAGGCTCCTTCACCGTTTATGCGGTAAAAATTTGGAATGCCCTTCCTCATGAAGTTCGCGCTAGCCCATCACTCAACATTTTTAAACGGAAAGTTAAAGAGCACTACCTTTCTCTGTAATTTTATATTATTATACGAGTATATAGGTATATATTTATATTACGTAGGTATATATTATTATTCCATATAATTTATTTATTATAATTATAATATTATAACATACTTTGAGTATAGTTCATATTCGTTTTGGGTATATATATATTTATTTATGTTTTTGTACACTCACCTACCTTTAAAATCATTTCTCTCTCTAGCCTCAAAGGTTTGCTGGAAGAAAACTCTTCTTAGGGTTAAGCTCGCCTTTGTGCATGACCTCTTTTTCTGTATTTTCAAATGTATTTTCTTGTGTGCAATAAAGAATAAAGAATAAAGAAGCAATTTATATTGTTCTGACATAATTTAGTTTGAACTGGCTTAGGGATGGGGGAGCTAATCACATAAAATCTCGTCTGTAAGCCAAATTACTACTTTCTGGTTTTAGAGTGGAGTTTCACCTAATGGGTGAGCACGCGTAGGTGAGTGAGTATACTGTGGAGTAGTAACTCCACAATTTTAGAGGTGGTTAACTCACCCACTGGAAAAAATGGCGGACTCATAGATCCGAAACGGCGTTCTGACTCACAATAATAAATAAAAAAAACATTTATTTCAAGCAATTATGTGGCTCAAAAGGTATGTTAAGGTTTATACTAAACAGGATTTTTGAGAGCATACCTGTGACAGCAATGTCTGGTGTACGGGCAGTCTACTCTGCCGGCTATCATTGCTAAGACGGTGTTGGCGCTGGCCCGTCGCCTGCGCACCAAGGACACGGCTCGTTTGCGCATGACGGTGTGGAAGCCGTCGACTCGTGCCGCCGCGAACATCCCTGATGCACTGCAGTAGCGGGGCAGTCCCAGCATCGCCCTGAGTGCATTGTTATACTGGACGCAGAGTGCGCTGGACGTCGCCTGCGTATATTTCGCCCACAGGCTACGACAGACGACTAGTCATAGAATATGTAGTATTATACATACTAAACGCTCCATTCATAAATCGCTCCCGTCTCCACTTACATCTTGTGCCTCAACAAACCAAAATATAAAATTTTATGTGAAGCATCGCGATCGAATCGACCCTTCCAAAAGAGTTAGTGTTATTACTTAATTTCGAAATTATCACGTCAATCTTACAGACCCGACTAGTTACACCTTAAAGGAGGCATTTTGGTCCATTTTGGACAAGTTTTAACTTTCGTCCAATCAATATTGATTGTACTTTCCAAACGATTATGAGGAATTCACATGCGACTCAAAATTACCCACGTAAGGTTTTTTGTCTGAGAAATTTATCGATCAATGTCCTAATTCTTGTAATTTTATGATTAGTTAATAAAATAAATAATGCTGGACATTTCACACAGCGCCATCTAGCCCCAAACTAAGCAAAGCTTGTACTATGGGAACAAGATAACTGATATAATACTTATTATATTATAATCTATAGAGAAACAGCCAGACCCGGAACAAATATTTGTAGATCACGCAAACATTTGTTCCGCGGTGGCAATCAAACCCTCTTGCGTCTCAACCATTTGCCA
Organism: Philereme transversata; assembly: GCA_963924445.1. Lineage (NCBI taxonomy): Eukaryota > Metazoa > Arthropoda > Insecta > Lepidoptera > Geometridae > Philereme > Philereme transversata. The sequence goes on along the minus strand of OZ004337.1, from coordinate 23,976,369 downwards.
ACTGCGCCATGGAGGTCGTCATTTTGTATTTAATTAATTATTAATGTTCATCGTATAATTCATAGTCATGATACGTCATTCTTATATGTTTGACATTATCTGAAGCATCGTCTTCAGATAATGTCGCACATTGCATTGAAAGTAATCGGGATTGGAATGAAAATTAAAATTGTAAAAATAGTAGATTATTAAACGACGGGATAAAGCAGTGTCTTACGTCACGGGCGCTATATTGAATCCCGAACGTGACGAAGGATTCTAGGGTTAACTCATGAGCGGAGCGATGGAGTTACTAGAATCCCAAGATGCAAACAGCCTTATCCACTAGGAAAATATTATACTTTTTACACTTTCTGCGAGAAAATAATCTAGGTTGGTGCATTCTATGCAGAGGTTAGTTCGATTTACGAATAAGTTCTTATCTCACTGTGTGGGTCTCTTTGGTTGCCCGCGAGAGCATATTTAAATTCAGTACAACTTTACTCCCGGCTCAGCTGTAGGGATTTAATCACCTGCTTTCGGTGAGGTTTACATGACATATAATTTGATATTGTTGAGCAGGTAGGGTGAAAAATATCATCATGAATATTACGGCTAAAGATAACTTATAAATTGAAATATCAAAATGTCATAAAAATTAAGACTTGAATCAAAATGCTAATTTGTCATAAGGTCCAAGTTTCAAAACGTTATACTGATAAATTGCGTTAATGACTAAATATCTAAATATTATATTAATTATTAGACCGGCTTGCCAACGATCCCTGAACATATTTAGCGACTAAACATGTTTAAATTTGACGTATTTATATGATTTGACAACTCCTTAAATCACATTTAGCACAAAACAAGTTTAGGCACAAGCACAAGTCCGCTCATGTATGGAGTACTGCTGCCATCTCTGGGATGGCTCGGCCAAGTATCAGCTTGAAGCCCTTGATTCGATTGAGCGACGTGCTGCTAGACTGATTGGTGATGATTCCGTAGTGGAAGCCAATTTACAAAGTCTAGAGTACAGACGCCGAGTAGCCAGACTCTCAGTTTTTTACAAGATTTATTTTGGTGAATGGTGGTGAACGCAAGATCCTCTTGACCTTATACCTCCTTATACACCACCGGACAAGCGACGTACCGTGAACCCTTACCTGGTCGGCATACCACCTTGCCGTACCAAACGATTTGCTTCAACTTTTCTTGTTAGCACAAGTATACTCGTAATCGTGGAGTCTTCTAGTCCAGAGTAAATCGGTTCTCGGTCTAGGCAAGCGTGCTCCATCTTCGATTACACCTTCACTTACCATCAGGTGAGATAGTGGTCAAGCACTTGGCTGTCATCGATAAAAAAAAGTCAAAACGCAAGTCGCCCCTTAATTTTTGCTCCATTGCCTAAGGAATGTAATATTATTTGCTGTACTGACTGATTTATATCCAATATGACTTTTTTGCAATTTATGGTCCAAAAGCAAACTCATCATCATCATTCATCATTTTAGCGTCAAAAAAAGGACGTCTACTGCTGAATGTAGGCCTCCCAAATGTATCAATGTACGGACACGATGATGATGACCATTTTCATTAATTAATTTATAAATTTATAATTGAAATTTTAAATAAAAAGATAGTATAGGTTATCTAGTCATCTCGATTTTTCCCGACAGTTTAACGACTAGACTGGTATCGTGCGGCCCGCCACGACCTGAAATCGATCGCCAATCATACCACGAAGGCATTGCCTAAACTGGATGGGTCAATCCACGACTGAACCGCTTCTCACGCCCGGTGACTATGAACATGATAGCGGCTATTTTCTCTTGAAATTATAGTTTTAGATGCAAAGCTGTTTGTTGTAAATCGACGTTCAATTGTAGTTTGCTTATAGTATAGTCTGAGAATATTGTTAAAACGGATCCAAGCGATAAAAAATTTGTTAGTATAATTGATTTTTAACCCTGATGCAAAAAAGGGTGTTATATGTTTTCCACCTTTATAAGCCTTAACATCAGGTGAGCCATAGGCTTGTTCCATCTTAAGGAATTATAAAAAAATATATTTCTCTCTGTGCCATTATTAGCTCCGAAACGGCTGGACCGATTCGGACGCTGTTTTTTAACTGGTCTTTTTAATGGTTCTTAACTATGTTTGATGAAGATTGGGTAAGCTGTGCAAGTATAACATGCACTTTTGCCTACTAACGTAACGTTTCAATTAACTGTTCTTCGTCCATATCGCTGTATCAGTCGTCAGCTCTATCTCTTCTTTTGACACATTTTGTTTCATAATAGTTCATACTGGAAGAAATTGCAGTCGATCAGGCACATACCTCGAAGAACTGCGCCGGTTAAGGCAGAGAGGTTCTCAAGTAGAGAACACGTCTTCCGCTGCCTTTTTGTCCCAACGTCTGTCAGTTCCTCGAGCTATGTGGACGTCAAATGGCTCATAGATAATCTGAACTTGCGTGATACACCAATCAAAGCAAACCCTTTATAGGTCATAGTATGAGTAAGTAAATAGTGTTTTTCTTCAAATAAGACTCGACTCTGCAATAATAATAATATAACTATGATATGATAGCAATAGATATGTAAAATTCGTAAAACTGATGGCTGTAGACCATTTTTTGCTAAGTTGAAAATACTGACGATGGCCAGTCTCTATATTTATGAGCTTGCGACCTTTGTAGTAACAAATATGGACCTTTTTATGAAACGTAACAGCAAACGCCACAACAATAAAAAAAATCCTCGTAATAGGACTGCTCTTTATAACAAAAGTGCCAGGATATATAACAAACTTCCAAAGTCTGTATTAGATGCTTCAAGTCTGAATGTATTCAAGGAAAATCTGAAAAAAATGCTTGTAGGAAAAACTTATAATAGTTGTAAGGAATATTTAGATGACAATGATTTTGTTTAATAATAATTAAGTATAACTAACTCAATAATTTTGACATTGTTATTAAATACAATTAAAATGAAACCTAACAATTACACTCGACATTGCATGCGTATATCGCTGAATATGGCTGCACTTATACTATGTAACACTAAACACCTTGTACCTACCCATATTACGCAATACACTGATTTGATTTGATTTGATAGTTGCTTAACACCAGTTTCTAAACATGAGCAACCCATTCGATCCCGCTGTGATAATGCAAGTACTATTGCTTATTGATTCCCTACCGCTGCAACTCATTGAGAAATAGCAAGTTATAAATACCTAAGCAACTAGATCTAAGTAGGTATTGTAATCCTGATGATTATACTTGAATGAATGTGCCATGACAACAAAACTATCATGAAACAGATTTTATTTTATTATAGCAGTGAAAAAAGTGGAGGAAGCCTTTGCCCAGCACTGGGATAATGATTGCTCAATATAATAATATTATTTTTACTCCACCTGCTCAACAATGTCAAATTATATGTTATGTAAACCTACCGAAAGCAAGAGATTTGAATTTGGAACCTCATCTGTATTAAAATTTGAACCAAAGAGACCCACACATTAAGAACTTATTCGTAAATTGAACTAACCTCTGCACAGAATGCACCAACCTAGATTTGGTTTTTATTGTCTCGTAGAAAGAATGAAAAGAAGAGTATTCTCCTCGTGAATAAAGCTGTATGCATTTTAGGCGTGCTCATATCCCTCTCTGCAACCAGGATTCTAGTAACTCCGTTGCTCGACTCGTGAGGTAACTCTATAATCCTTCGTTACGTTCGGGTTTCAATATAGCTCCTGTGATGTAAGACACTGCTTTATCCCCCCGTTTAATAATCCACTATAGTCTACCCAACAGAGAACACTTATTGTTGTCTGTTGCGTGACACTTTGCCCCCCAATACTTCCTGAGGTTGACAGAGACCCCTTGGCTTACATTAGTTGGCTGGTCAAGGTACAGGCGCAAGCGCGGATCCTATGCTCCAAGGGTCGTGTTAAAGGCCTTTAGACGATAGTAGCGTTTAGTGAAACAGCAGAACATCTCACAAAATCTTTTAACCGCCCACACCAACATTGCCCAGAGAAAGTATAAGTCTTAATATAAAAAAAAACTACACATACATTTTATCAAGTGTCTCTCAGTAACATCCACGTTATGCCGTCACAAAATGATGTCAGACTATGCATTATTGCTGATAATTTCCACTTTTATATACGTATCACTTTTCTTATTAATTAAATTTCAAGGTTATATCTTTTTATTTACAGAATGATGCTCTGGAATGCGATATCTCGTAGTTTACTATGAGAACTCCTTCTAATATAAAACAGCTTTTCTTCCAACTTTGTCTTCGTCTCATAACATTTTACGATCTGATTTCCATAATCTTACAAATTACAATTTCACTCTGCTACTAACTTGATTAAGATAAGTTTTGTCATTAAATTAATTATTAAAACTGGTCCAGATCATAATTTACGAATTATGATCTAAGTAGGTTATTAAATTAATCCGTAATGATTAATGAAAATAATCTAATTTTATGCGTTTTTAGGAATTTTCTAAACTTTAAGATTAAAACTTTCATCGGCGTATATTATTATAATTTAGAATTTATATAATTAACCTTGTATTCAAGATAGTAAATAGGTTGTGCGTTCAAATCCAGGACCAATGAGTTGTTACACTCAAAAAGACTCAAAGAGTCGTAAAGTTTTTTGTGATAGCATTGCTGTGTTCCGGTTTGAAGGGTATGGAAACAGCTTGAAACGGCTAGAAACAGGCTTGCAACTCGTCAGTGCGTTACGGCCACTGAAACATCACACAAACAACTTGTGATTGTAAAATTTCTAAATGTAATAGAGTTCCTCGGAAAAGGACTCGCCCGGGACCAACGTACCAATTTCTGCCGCCAAGTTGCATTGCTGTTTCGGTTTGAAGGGTATGGTTGCCAATGAAATTACAGGTACATGAGGCTTTACACCTGTATGCCTCAAGTTGATTGAAGCAGGGTAGTGCATCGTAGGGCACGTTTCTAAGGAGCGTGACCTACGAGGTTTTTTACGAGGTACTTTGTCATAAGAGATGGTTACCACTTAACATCAGGTATGTCATAAGCTAGTTCCATCTCGAGGCCATATAAAAAAAAAGATTGAGTGGGTACCTATATAGTATTGATTCTGATGTTGATTCTTCTGCACAAAAGTTTTGACCCTAAAACTTTATGATGCGCTGCACTGCATCTCAGTGGTGATTAAAAGGGGGCTCTATTTTTTGTATTTCAATCTAGATTACCTTTGTACAAAAGTGAAATTGAATTTATCAAGGTTTATTTAGATCAAAAAACTGGTATTAAATTGTACTGGCGCCGAGTTTTCCCTAGTTTCTCGTATATACAGTAAACACATCAATTAAAACAATTTCACATACTTAGCATAGACCTATTAACAAGCATGTAATTTAAATCCAGGTGTTCACGATTATAGCAGTTATTTGTATAATTACACATTGGTAAGTAGCATAATAAATTATTAATTGCTTACAAAGTTTTGAATAAATAATTTAAGTATAGATCAATAGTATTATTCATTATCTATTTCTTTTTCGCAGGTACATTTAGAAGGCCTTTTTTAAGATTCACGAGGGTAAAATTATGAAAGTAAAGAAAAAAAATCGGCCTAGTGCGAGTCGGACTCGCGCACGAAGGGTTCCGTACCATTATCGATAATAAATTGTATGAGCACACAACTCAGAGGACTATCTTAATTGGCGTCAACTATGTATGTAACTATATAATATGACACCCTTTAATTTTCAACTTTTATTATTTTCTTGAATTTTTCCTTTATTTGTGCTGTAAGAAGACCAAGTTTTTTGCCAAATTTCGTGATTCTAGGTCAACGGGAACTGCCATATAGGTTTTCGACCCAAAATCTATAGGGTATTCCGGTGGACCTAGAATTGTCAATTTTGGTTAAAAGCAAGGTCTTACAGCACAAGTAAAGGGAAAATTTCGAAAAATAAATAAGTTGAAAATTAAGGTAAATTTTGGTACTTACAAGTTTTTGCGAAAATCTGAATTTGCCCATATCTTTTTATCGTTTTTATCTGGTATAAATTTCAACTTACTAGGTTCACCCGTTCCTGAGAAAATCGGTGGTGACACACGGACAGACGGACAGACGGGCAAGAGAGTGATCTTATAAGGGTTCCTTTTTTACCTTTTGAGGTACGGAATCCTAAATATTAAGTAGCGGGAGGCCTATGTTCAGCAATGGACATCCATGTAATTATTATGATGATAATGTTTTATCATCATAATCTATATGGATATATAAATAATTTACAATAAAAACCGACAAAAACAGAATACTGTTGGTTTTACTATGTTTCTACGCTAGTAATTAACACACTCCGCTTTAACCTTTATGCAACGAACCACATTCAATCGACTCTATTTAATTAAAATTATTTAATCAGAATGAAATCATATTTCAAATGATTGATTACAAGTACTCGGCTTCCGTAACGCTCTATATTTTGATAAATTATCGTATATAGTAAAATATAAAGTGAAATCTCTGTCTGTTTGTTCTCAAACGGACGTCTGCGACTTTTCGAGATGAGCCTCAATGCAGTTTTCATCAATGGGTATTCATTTTATCAATAACTAGCAGCCCGTCCCGGCTTCGCACGGGGTAGACAATTATTTATTTTTGGAAATTTGGACATAAAACACTTTTTTTCACAAATATTTTTATTTATTATATAGGTATATTAACAATAATAGCCTCCACCCCGCCCGCCGCGATGCCCGGCGCGCTTTTCAGACTGCATCGCAAACAACGGCCACGGCGCTATGGCGGTTTTGTTTACTGTTTGAATTTTTTAATTCGTAATATCTTTTGAATGGAAAGTCCAATTTAAATAATTTAAAAACTATTTTATAGGTAGTTAAATGGTCTTGACCATAAAATAATTTATTTGGATAAGGATTAATATAAACACATAAATAGCATGGTTTGAATTTGGTTAGCATTTTCATTAATGTTTAAAATGAAAAAAGTTGTTGTAGTGACATAACTACAATAGTTGGACATATGCTACCGCGGAGTTTTTTGTAGACATTATGATGTTCTCTAATATTGTTGTAAATTATTTTGTTCTATCGCTAATAGTTTCGGCAGCGCATTCGACGAAAGACATTTTATGACTCATTTTTCTACACCTTCGGTTACATTGTTCAAATTTTACCAAGGATCCCTAATTTTTTTCAAAATGAAATGTAGCCTATGTCAAATTGGAAGAATGTAGCATTCTATTGGTGAAAGAATTTTTTAAATCGGCCCAGTACTTTTTGAGCCTATTCATTACAAACATACAAACATACAAAAATAGGTACAAATCTTTCCTCTTTATAATATTATATATATATATATATATATTATATTAATATATTAAATATTATTATAGTGTAGTCAATGTAGTCAATAATATAAATAATAATTTTTTTATTAATTTGACCAAGCATGCCGTTAAAATGTATAGATAGATTATACTCATTATTGCAAACTGAACAAAAATAGAATCTAATTAAAAAAAAAATAAAAAAATACGAGATCAAATAAGTAATCTTTCTGATAATATAAAAATCTCATGTCACAGTGTTTGTGGTCGCACGCGTCTGAAACGGGTCAACTGATTTTAATGTAATTTTGTTTGTATATTTGGTAGCGATGGAAATAGGTCCTATAGTATTTTCACCCACATTAATTAAGCAGTTTTGGTATTTTACCATTAAGCTGTTTTAGTATTTTTGTATGAACAATATCCATATGACGTGAAGTCATCTACTTGAAGTGTCACGTCACTTTCAAAAGAGGGTTATATATAGTTTTTATCCTGAAGTTCCCACGGGAACGGGAAATTTCAAGCGTGTACTATGTGCTATTGACGAATATTTTAATGACAAACTATAGAAACTACTTTGATTATTAGATTTTTAAAATAAAAATACCTATTAAGAACATAAATAATAATAATAAATTATTTAATTCAGGCAACAATAAAATAGTTACAGGATAGTAAATTACTTATTCTATGGTCCATAAAGATCTTAGCCTGAATTACATATTATAATAAAAACTTATTTATTTATATAAATATTTATTTACTTTACTAGTGGTTCGTCCCGAACTGAGATCACGCTTCTAATAATTTAATATAATAATAATAAAAACAAAAGAAAATATTTTTTGTAATCTTTGACTATCAAAATAGTGCCACGAAATGCTAACCGAATAACTTGACCTACAGTTTCATTAAAATTACAGGAAACGGGAGTTCATGTATTTTGGTTTTTTTTGGGGTAGAAATTGCAGTTATTCTGAATTTCAGACTTTTTCCTATATTTGTGTTACTAAGGCTACACGCATACCAAATTTCAGTACTGTGGGGTAACTGGTGTACCCTGTGAATTTCGTCAAAGTTCAGTTTTTACTATGGTTCATAACTTAGAAACTACAAAGTTTAAACTAAAAATAAAATCGATGTCAAAATTTACAGGATTGTGCCATCACCTATATACCAAATTTTACAATGATCTGATCAACGCTTCGAAACTTATCCTCGGACAAACAAATATACATACTCGTACATACAACGCCGATTCGTCCAAGTTAAATTGGAGATCTCGCTTCGCTCGATCGATAAACACTGCAATTTTAGAGGTGAATTCTCGGTGTTAGGTATCCGTGACAATGACGTCATCCACTCGCTTTATTATGGTTGCACCCAACTAGGTCCATAATGCTCATTAATTATTCTTATCTCATTACTTCTGATTTATTACATTGTGGTAAAAGACCCATGCGAAGTCGGGCCGAGTCGACTAGTATTTTGATAAATTATGTTCATGCACGAATTAAAATAAATCTCGGCTGATTAAGTGATGGACAAAGTTCAAGTGTGGTGAAGTATTAAAAACTATTCATTAATAACCTTGGTGCCTAATGTACCTAATAATCTATTTAAAGCTTCCGTAGTGTGCAGATATCCTGAGGTCAATAAAGTAAAATAGACGTTTCAAAGTGATCCTTGTGATTTTAATGAATAAAAGATTTTAATTTTGAATAGTACTTATGATAATGATAATGAGACGACCTCCGTGGCGCCGTGGGCGAACAGCCGGCTGAGACTCAGAAGGTAGCGGGTTCGATTCCCGCCATTCGAATAAATGTTTACATGGTCTACAGATATTTTTTCCGGGTTTGGTTGTTTTTCTTTATATTGTAAGTATATATAATGTTTACAAAAAAAAGTATAAAAGTATTCCATCAGTTATCTGGTTCCCATAGTACAAGCTCTGCTTAGTTTGGGGCTAGAAGCGCTGTGTGAAAGGTCCAGCCATATTTATTTATTTTATTTTTATTTTATGTTTAGGGCCTTAACTTTCGTAATTTTAATCATTTATCAACAAATCTACTTCGATGCGATTTTTCGATAATTTTCGGTGATGCAACTTTAAGGATACGATAAATCGAGAAGCAATCGAAACTTTCATCGATACATTTTGTACGAAGTTTGATATTAACCTTAATGAGGCGTAATGACCGTCCTACGGTTCAGGGGGCCAAAAGGTGAGTGCCACTTGGCGCCCCACTGCCTTCACTTTATCGAGAGAACAATCAGTTCGCCGGTTTCTTTACGATATTGTTTTTGAGAGCACTAGTCCGTACACATTTTTTTTTATGCAACATGGAGATGGAACAAGCTTATGGCCCACCTGACGTTAAGTGGTAACCATCGACTATAACAGAGAATTGCCTCGTAGGTCACGCACCTAAGATATGTGCCCTACGATGTACTGCCTTGCGTCCATCAACTTGAGGCATACGGATGTAAAGCCTCATGTGTCGGTACTTTCACTTCAAACCAAAGCAGCAATGCTGCTTGGTAGCTACAGAGAATTTATAAGAATACTAGCTTCCGCCCGCGGCTTCGCACGCATGGTTTGCCAATTCAAAGTAGGTTATGTGTTGATCCAGGATATATAATCTACATATATACTAAATTTCATCGAAATCGGTTCAGCCATTACGACGTGATTGAGTAACAAACAAACAAATAAATAAACAAACATCCAAACTTTCGCATTTATATATTAGTGTAATGTGATTCATGACTGCCCAGTGCGGATGGCAATGTTCTGTCATATTTCGGATTGGCATTACATCGCACAAGGTAACTGAGTTTCAACAATATACTGGTCAAATGCCTGGAGTAAAATTAAAAAGCATAGAATTCATTGAAAAAAGCTTTAAAAAGATTGAAATATAAAACTAAGGATTATATTAGCAACTGAACCAAAATCTATATTTTACATCACTGGTATCGATTTTCATATTAATTTCATAGTCAGTTATTCAGTTAATTCAAAACTAAATTAATGATTATTCGTGGCGTCTGAAGTTCGAAATTCAATATGTGGTGCGGAAAAGAACACACCAAATATGTAATTCGACACACTATAAAGTATGAAACTGTATCGATCGAATAATTCACACACGAAATAAAGTGTTGCGACTGATTTCTCATTCGATCATTACATTATTACAGTATGAATACCCCCTTTAGTTTCAATTACGTACCTCCGATCGACAATTTAATAAAAATACAGGATGTGTGAAACTTGTTTGATCGTAAGAATTATAAAAATAATTTATACTATTATTTAATATGAATTCAAAAATATCTATGTTTTCATGACTAACGGCTGGTTTGCTTTCGATACACTTTGGTAAGTATATAGATAAAATATGACCTGAACTGATACATTCAAAATTGTACTAATTTGACTTGATATATATATTTTTTACCATCAGCAAACGATTAAATGGCGCTGAAAAAAAGTAATGTATAGTGCAAGATGGAATAATACCAGTGGATTAATATCAGAAACTTTCAGAATCGTTTTAAATACCAAACAACCTGTGCATAAGTGAACCTTTCAAAATACCTAGTACGAGTAGGTGTCGGAGTCACGTTCTGAAATCGCGTCAAAATTATAAAGAAGTTAAGTGAAAACCGTCCGATCGGCACGTAAAGGCGGCTTGTCATAATGACAGCTGTCATCGACCGAATTTACGACCCGTTCTGAATTCAAAATGGGCGCCTAATAATGATGATCGTGTAATTTTAGGAAGATTGGAAACTTTGGAATTTACGGTTAAAATTTAAGACGAAACAATTTTTTCTTTTGAATTTTTACTTAAACTTTAACTGAAGACCAATTACCATAAATAAATCTCGTTAAATTTAAATAATTATCTCATTATTATCATCTGAGATAGCCTATAGGATTAGCTAGCTGAAGTGTGTGCCTATAGCTTGAAGAACGGACGGCCGGAGACTGCACTGGAAAGCACAGCGTAAAACGGCCCCCAAGTAAAAGGAAAGACGAACTGGAGCCATTGGATGCAGGCCGCACAAGATTGTTTATCCTGGAAATCTATGGGGGAAGCCTATGTTTTGCAGTGGATGTTCCATGGCTGATATGATAATCTGTTAACCATTGACCTGGAATACCATACGGGCTACTTTTAATCAGGATATCACTTAAAAAAAGCCATATCCAGAAGCTAGCAGTATATAAAAGAATGAAAGAAGTATTTTAAACATATTTGTTAGTTTTTTACCTAGCCGACATAAACAGATCTATATGAAATTTGATATAAATATAGAATAAGATATGGATTGAAACATTATATGCAAATTTATTTAACAAATCTAGTCGTAAATAACATATAAATAATATATTATAATTTACCTAAAATATCATCTCTGGCAAGCAGGACGCTACTATTAAGTTTTATTGAAAACTAGCTGACCCGCCCGCGGCGTCGCACGGGTGGGTTTTCAATAAAACATTACCCTCATTTTGCGCAGTTGGTAAAAAGTAGCATATGCCCTGTCCCAGGCTATAATGTCTCTCCTTGCAAAATTTCATTACGATCCATCCAGTCGTTTAGTCGTGTAAATGTAATAAACAAACTAACTAACAAACAGAGTTATGTACTTATAAACCTTCCTCTTGAATCACTGTATCTATTGTTAAAAACTGCATTAAAATCTGTTGAGTAGTTTAAAAGATCTAACCGAACAGACAGCGGAAGCGACTTCATTTTATACAATGTAAAGATTCAGTAAAAGTTCAGTATGTCAACGACGCGAAAACCATTTTATGGACATTAATTAAGATTTTGACATTCGATCGAAAGGGATCGCGATCGAAGAACCCATAACTTAAGCTAAATTACTTTTCGGTAAAGTTAGACAAAAAACTTAATCGCGGAAGCTTATAAGGTCGCCTTTAATTAATATAAAAATGTTTTTCATACGAAATACGATGGCATTTCGGCCTCTTAATGAATTAGCTACTGATCCACAGCTTTATACACAGTTACTATGGGTATTTTGGTACTTGGAGCCGTTAAGGGGTGTCCACGCATCGAGATGGTGTATTAAATCTACCCATCACCTTTTAAGCTTAATGAGACAAAAGCATTATTCATATGATTCGATTTTTTAGCCGAAACAAAATAACTTACACTCCAATGAGCATTATCGGGCACTCGATACGGTCACAAAAGACCATAAATACCAAACTAACAAACTATTTTTACCTTGTCAAACTCAATTTTAGACTTTATTTCCTTCGGAATAAGGGTCGAGGGCTGGTAAATATAAGGTTGTGTAGTCGAAAAAGTAGTCACCAAGATTCTTTGTTAACGTAATAAAATATGGTTTGCGAGTATACAGATCCGTTACATGGTATTTATTTCGCGAATCGAGATCTCGATTTTAAGGATCGATTGTTCGATTTTTAAGGCTTTCCTGCTAAATTAAGAATGATGATAATACACTTTATAGTCTCTGTGATTGCCTTTTACGTTGTGATTAATAGTTGAGCCAAATAAATAGGTAATTTGGTATTGGAATTAATTGGAGTTTTCCAGACTATCTTTAACAGTTGATATTATAAAAAAAATCCCATAAATAATTAATTATTATTAATACATTGCATATTAACAATTAAATAGATTAATATGGGTCCTGTACTTTAATTTAAGAGTGTTGCCTACAATCTATACTAATATTAGAAATACGAAAGTAATACTGATTGTTTGTTAGTTTGTTTGTTACCTTTTCACGACTAAATGGCTGAACGGATCGTAATGAAATTTGGCAAGGAGATAGATTATATCATCGAGAAGGACATAGGCTATTTTTTGTCTCAAAACATAATCTTGAAAGGGGTGAAATAGGGGTTGAAAATTTGTATGAGCAAACCATAATTCCTTAAGTTAGGGATCTAGGGATCTGAAAATTAATATGTAAGTTTTTGGTTAGAAATAAAGAAATACGTGTCTCAACTTTTTTGCAAAATCATCCCTAAGGGGGGGGGGGGGTAAAGTAAGGGGTTTATATACCGTTGGTATATAGGTAGATTGTGACCGGGATTGGGACATAGGCTACTTTTTACCTGACTGCGCAGAAGGAGGGTAATGTTTTTATTGACGAACCCTGCCTGCAAACCCGTGGGCGGGTAGTTGGTAAATAAAACATTTATTTTCCCATCACAAATAGGTTTGTTACAAGAAATTCAATTAAGTTAAGTTAATATAGGTAGGAAGTTATGTATCTTTATATAGAGTAAGCCTAATTATAATACCTGTGTGAAATAGGTGGTGACTGACCGTCCAGTAAACGGGGCCCCATGAATGTCACTATAAGGTGGCGTAAGGCGCAACGTTGGAAGTGGGTGTTTAAAGGTTTAGAGGTGTGCTGCAATTTCACTTACATTATAAATACAATAATTTACAATAATTAAATTATAAATACAAATTTAAAAAACACTTCATGAATACTCTCGAGGATACCTAACAAATAAATGAACCATTTCGAATAATAAAAAAAAAAAAAACAAAGGGAATGTTTTAAAATACATAAATAAAATAAATAAACAGGAATAATTATTATAATCCAAGCTTAATTGGTAATTAGCAATCTTGCTAAAAATAATAAATAACTGACGAATACCCTGTATAGAAGATAAGCTTGCTTCGATGTTCTGTCAATTTCGACCGGACCGAGCGAGAATGAAGTAAACAAGATAGTTGATACCTAGCTATATGACACGTGCAATGTGCATTGTCTTTGCGTTCGTGATGCATTGAGGATTATTGTGCCGTTTTTATCATTATGAACTAACTTTTGAATTTAAAACTACCTATATATAAAAAGTTCTAACTCTTGTAATTATGATTGCCGCCGCCAACTTACTATGTTTGCGTACCTACCTACATACTTTTAGGGTGACGGGGTTTATAAGTACCTATTTAAATAATGTGTAGCGGCTCGAGTGTCTTAAGCACCGAGACAAACCTTTAAGGTTTTACAGTGCTTTATGTATGTTTATGTATGTAACTTTTTGTTAAATAAATAAAAAAAAACAAAACTTAACACTACTCCATAACTACCTCTCATTGTCATATCAAACTCAGGACGTCCACTGCTGAACATGACCTCCCTGATAGATTTCCAGAGCGAGTTGTGCGGCCTGCACCCTACGACTCCCAGCAACCTTTATCAGGTCTTCCTTCCATCTGGGGGGGGGGGGGGGGCGTCAAACGCTGTGCTTTCGGTGCGTTTACTTTTAGACACTTACTAAATAACGTTATTAATAATATATTTATGAAAATAAAAAATAATCGAACTCATTGGGATTCCCTAAAACGCCAATGTTTTTACATTGTTTTCGTAATCAATTCAATTCGACGCAATATTTTTTTATGTATGTTCACCGATTACTCGAATACGTCTGGACCTATTCTAGAAATATTGTTTTTCTTTAAAATGATATACTTCCCAAGTGGTCCCATTGCCACTAAGTTCTGATGATAAGAATCTGATGATGGGATCCCAAAATAATCGAGGGCAACCCTCAAATTTCAAAGAGACGCAATTCGGTTTTATGTTTGTTATTACCTTAGAACTCGCCGTGGTTATTTATCAACCGATTTGGAAAACTCTTTTTTCATTTATAAGGATTTACTTTCATATTGGTTTCATAGAAATTGCATCGTAATCAGTTCAGTAGTTTGGTTAAGTCGATTATATTTTTGTTAATAAGTTACTTGTACTAACTTAAACATTATGTTGCATAGAAAAAGCTGGTTATAGAAAACAACTTCTAATTAGGCATCCATTTTTTTAACCCAAAATAACTAATTAAATTAAATAAATTAAATAGTCATTTATTTCAGATATCCATGATCCATGTGTTAATAGTATGAAAATTACATTAAATTATAATGATATTAAAATTAAATCAAAATGATATTAAAATTAAATTGCATTTACATCAAAATTAAATCAAATCAAAATTAAATTTAAAAATCTGTGTTGGTTTCTATTACATTAAATAAATAAATAAAATAATACACACAGAAAATAAAACAAGTATAAAATAGGGACTGGGTGAAAATAGTATCTGCCATTTTGTGCCAAGGGTGACTAATTGAGGAAATTACCTCCGTCATTAATCACCCTTCGCACAAAGCACCTCCAGAGCGGAGATGTGCAGCACTCAGCCACCGTCCTCAGGATGCTGTTGCGACTGTCCCGAACTCTGCTCATCAACGATGCCGTTTTTTTGCGCATAATGATAGAGCTAATAAATAAAATGTCGAACCAGGCAGATACAGAGACTATTTTGATAATGCCACGACAAAACAGTTCGAAAAAAATACTTAATTTTAGAAATGTCATGCCAATTTGGTATATTGCATTTGAAGATATTTTAGTTAGTCGCACCGCAGAATCGCCACCAATATGTTAAATGAGCAAAAACAGTTCACTTAGAATGTGCGCTGATCCAAGACAAAGGTTAAGTAAGTGTAAAACTGTGTTATAACGGAATATAATCGTTCCTTTTAATTTTTTTAACAGGTGAATTTAAGTAGAGTAAACTGTCCCCTATTACAGTAACAATGGCTATGAAGCTGTAAATAAGTTGTGGCAGAACTTGGTGAAACTTGAAAAGGGCTTATTCTATTTACCTAAAGAATACAATTTGGGCATCTTAAAGGTTTTTAAAGGTAAATAGGTTTCTTCTAGATGTTCGTGCTTCATCTTAGACCACATCATTGCTTACCAGCAGGTGACATTGTGGTTAAACAAAGTTCTATACAGTTTAAAAGAAAACCTTGAAACTAGTAGATAAGAGTTAATGGTAAAATAGATGACATAATTGATACAGGCATCCATACTGCACTCAATATTTTTTTTTATTAGACCTTGGGATGGCCCACTTGATATTAAGTGGTAACCATCTTCTATAACAAAGTACTGCCTCAAAGGTTCCGTACCTTAGACACGTGCCCTACGATGCACTACCCTGCGTCCATCAAATTGAGGCATTTTTTTTTTATGTATGATAGTCAAGCGCTTGACCACTACCTCACCTGGTGGTAAGTGATGGTGTGATCGAAGATGGAGCACGCTTGCCTAGAAAGAACCTATTCACTCTGGACTTGGTACGGCAAGGTGGTATGTTGACCAGGTATGGGTGGTACTTCTCAGAACGTCTGCTTGTCCGGTGCTGGAAGGGGGAAGGAGGGATAAGGTCATATAGGTAATATTTATGTAAGTAGAATAGAATTATTATTTAATCAAGAGATTAATTTTGTTAATTAATGTTGAGTAATTCATAATCTACCGTAAACCGTAAAGCATCGCCATTACCATTTAGCTACCACAATTGAAGCCAGAAGTGTAACTAGAGCAAGTATGCACATGAAAGAGGGGTTTCTTGTCAGGATAGTAGTCTTGTCTTGTCAGGTGACAAGTAATTAGATACGATGACCGCTATTTACAAGTTGCTTTGTTCAATGACAAGAGTCTAAAAAAATACGTTTTGCTTGCTATACGAGTATCTGATTAAAGTGGATAAGATTTTAGGGGGCACTTTTTTTGGATGAAGATAGATAAAGAAATAATGCGCACATAGTGCGCAGTGGATGAATAGCCGGCTGAGACGCAAGAGGTTGCATGTTCGATTCCCGCCGCGGAACAAAATGTATGCATCATCTACAGATATTTTGTTCCGGGTCTGGTTGTTTCTCTATATATTATAATAAGTATGTGTTTACAAAAATATTCTACCAGTTATCTGGTTCCCATATTTATACTTAGTTTGAAGCTAGCTAGCGCTGTGTGAAATGTCCAGCAACATTTACTTATTTCTTCTCTGGTATGTTAAGTAAATTGACTTCACAAATCTCATTAATTAAACTTAAACCACAATCAAAGACACTTCGAGGTGGGAAAGGCATTACCCACCACCAACTATGGTTACCCGCCGTGCTAAGAAGCCTAATGGCACATTACTTCGGAAAAGGGCTAATGTGTCCAGTGCTAATGTGGCTTGACAATTAGTTGCTCTGAACTAGGTGATTACGTATCGTGGTTTAATAGATTGATTTCCATTTTAGCTGTATATTTATTGACGTGACTACGTTTTTTAAATTGCTTCCATGGTGGGATGCAATTCAAAAAACGAATTATAACAAAATCAGGGGATTCAGTTTGGTGTTGCAGATACATATGTATAATCTTCATTCGAAATTTAATTACACCACTGGGTAGCTACAGGATCAAAGAATTCGTTACGCTAAATGGGAACTGGGACGTATCGCGCGTGGTGGAGAGGGAAAAGCCGCCATTTTGAGGTCATTTTGCTGCGTTTTGAGATTTCCATTTAGTATGATCCGAAGCACTTCTTAGAGTTCCAACATGATTATAGCATACATAAAGTAGCGTATTTTATATTTTGTATGGCAAATATAACCTTTTAGGTACAGGTATTCACGTACAACACACGGCTGTGTCCATGACTTGTGTTACTACTTTTGAAATAGATAAGCCCAATGGCAATTACGTCACTGTTGCTGCGATTAGTTTCAATTTGTTCCGAGTCCGGGAGTTTTTATACATATAGATTATTAGTATGTTTTAACAAAAAAAAAGATAAAAGTCTGTTAGTTATCTAGTTCCCATAATACAAGCTTTGCTTAGTTAGCACTGTAAATTCCAGCATTATTTGTATTAATATTTTATTAAGATTTTCAAAACCAAAAACTTTGAAGCCAGAAGGGACTTGAACCCGCAACTTTCCTCTTGATAAGATGATACACTGCCAGTTGTGCTTCAGGTTCTTGATACATCAGGGTCTACATTAGTGAGGTGATTCAGTTTACAACTCAAAGCGCCATTAGCTCCATCTAAAGGAAAACTTTTTTTTTGCATAATGTTTCCTACTGCAGGTGCGGTCTTTGATCTTTATATGTATATTGGGTAAATATTGATTGTAAGAGTCTAACTCATCTGACCATCTGAGTCTAATAGGCAGCCACGGTGAGTTCGAACATTATTAAACTTAACGAAAATAACTTACCAAAAACACTCCGAACTTCTGAAATCTCCATAATATTGTGTTGCACGATAAACTCTTTTCGCAGCAAAATATAGCCTTCTTAAAAGCGATAAATATAGGATCGTGGACCCCAAACTTAATGAGACAGAAACAAAATGTCACAAAAAGGAGAGTATTAAACAGCGATTTACTTACGAGTACGAAAGAAAACGAGATCGATCTGTTGTACGTTTTTAAGATCGTAATAAATTAAAGATATTCTACATATCATTTTCAAACCTTTCTCCTACTTAAATTTAATATTTAGTAAGTTTTTTGTAGTTACTACCCTAATATAAACACTTAACATAAGGTGGGCCATATGCTTGTTCTATCTCCAACTCCATGTGATAAAAAAAACAATAGATTATTTTATTATATTCTAACAAAATTTTTTTTCCTAAGATATGAGGATTAGCAAGTGGAAGTGGCAGTGGATGGGGCACATAGCTCGAAGAACTGACGGCCGTTGGGGCAGAAAGGTCCTTGAGTGGAGACCACGCACTGGAAAGCGTAGTGTAAGACGGCTCCACACTAGATGGAAAGATGAGCAGATAAAAGTTACTGGAACCCGTTGGGAATAGACCGCACAAGATTGAAATCTATGAGGCCTATTTTCAGCAATGGACGTCTTATGACTAATCATATGATGATGATAATGATGAAAAGTCTTTTTTCTCAATACGTAAGAAATTCAATGTGGTTTAACGTAATTTCGTATTGATAAATGAAAGTTCGTGAACAATTTCGTCTAACGCTTAAAATATTTTGACTTGCAAATAACTAGCCTTAAAATAAAAATAGGATCAATGGAGCAACGTTATGGAACGTTGGTATCACAGGGTCCACAGGTTTTTTAACAATATAATTAATAATATAAAACAAAGTTTGCAATCTGTTTACGAGTAAGTATTGACGACGATATTAGTAAATAGGGCTACATTTTACTTCGAAAACTTTCGTGATTTAAACGTTCGGAGCGCATCGCACTCACCCAGATTAAGGTTCACGAATTGAACCGAAACCTTGTCTGTCAAAACATCGATAAAACGATACGTGATAAATCCCGTACTTATATAAGGGCTACATTTTATTCTTCTACGCATATAACTTTTAAATGTATTTTAAGATCTCACAATTCAAAACAAACTTAACTGCACTCCAAACACTAAAACAACCGTATCTTCAATCCTCTATCCTTAAGGGGTAACCGAACAATCCCTACCACCATTAACACCTTGTGTGTCAATCAGCAGTTGCCATGTGCCTGAGTTCGCCCTATTTCATGTCAATCTTCACTCCTGGTTATCTGAGGTGCTGATGTGAGATTGTATCTAGACTGTACGACTGCTAGACTGTAGGCTTTAATAGGAAGGCTAGAATACTGTAAATGGAGCATATATCTGTTGTTGTAGAAACGACAAACAAAATAAATACATAAATAATGACGATGACGACCTCTGTGGCGCAATGGGCGAATATCCGGTTGAGACGCAGGACGTTGCAGGTTTGACTATTTTTCTATACTACGTGTATTGTGTACGACATTAAATAAAAACACTTTTACAAAAATGTATACAGGGTGTTTGGTAATGGATGATATTTAAGTGACGGTTTCTCAAAACATAAAAAAAAGACTTCTCGAAAAAAAAACTACTAGTTATATTATCAAATTTTAAAGAAAATCGACTAACTTTAGGTGATTAATTCGATATAAAACTTACTGCCTACTTTTGCAATCGACATCCAAAAAGAAAGGAAGATTTAATATCTCTCTCGGAATGGCTGCGGGTTTTGGGTTAGAAAGGGACAACAAAAAATATCTCGAGACATCACCAATTCAGTCTCTGTGGTTAGATGGCAAGCATTATGAAATAGCACAACATAAGTTTAATGAAGTGCATGCCAAAATAAATTTCACATTTCTATGGTAAACATTTCACAAATTTATTTATTCTGCTCATCAAATTATCTCCTTTTATTTTTGTGTGTATATTATCAAACACTCTTTATGTATTCTTATAGTTATGTGGTGGCTCCTATTGTAAAAGCTTTGCTTAGTTTGGTGCTAGATAGCAGTGTGTGAAATGTCCAGCATTTATTTTTATTCATTTTACACTGTACCATTAACCTACGATCCTCTCCATCCAAAGGTTGTTTGAAAGATATCGCTTTGTTAAGCGATAAAACCGCCCATTATGCTTACATTTATTTGTTTATTTCTTTATATCTGTTGTGTCTAGCTTGTAAGGTATAAGGAAAGAATTTTCATTCATTCATCCAGCCCCAAAATAAGGAATACTTGTGGAAACATGGCAATAAATGAAAACAGTTGACTGATAAAATATATATATTAAATACTTACTCCTATTTTGTTAAACATTCAAAGTATATTCCTACATGCGTGTGTCAGGCGCGAACACAAATAGGACATTTTATATTGCAATCATATTATTAGGGAACAAAAATTAAAAAAAAACTAAAACAAGAAAATAGAGCTGATCTAGATATCGAAACAAAACACCCCAATTAGTCACTGTAGACCCAAAAATCCAGTCCTCTTATACATATCGTACATTGCAGTACGTATTTATTTCTGTAAAAAACCCACTCTTGATGTTTCCGTAGATTGAACAAAGGATTCATCTAGATAGCTGTCCATTAAAAATAATGACAAACTTTTTTGTGCCCACAAAAATACATTTAGGTGATAATTTTTGGACTGAACGATGGTATTATACAGTGACCTTATATTGAGCTATCACCAGTTATCAAAATACAGGGTGGTTCGGAATATGTACCCGAAAAAGGATAATTCTACCTGTATACCCTGAATATCACCGGGGAAACATCATATCATAATCATATCATGAATGGACGAACATACGGACGGACAAACAAAGTCACACTATTATGCTAGGGATAAATCTAAGAGGAAAAATGCTGTGGAATTTCATTAGCGTAATTTTGCGGCCTCTCGTTCTAACAAGTAGAAATGTTGGCGTTTTTTTCGCCGAGATATGGCGCTATTGGAAAAATTGTACTTACTTCAAAGAAAGGAGGACCTCAGAACTCCGTTATTTATCAACTGATTTAGATATTTTTTTTACAATTTATAGGATTGGTTTTCAGATTGGTCCCATAGAAATTTTATCGAAATTAGTTCAGTAGTTTGGTTTTTAAATCAATATAAATGGTTTCAATTTTCTGTTTCCTTAGGTTGGATTTATTTTAAAAAGTTACTTGATCGCGATCACTCGCCGGTGAGTGATCGTGTGGAGGAACCTAGGGAAGACCTTTTCCCAGCCGTGGGAAAGTATAGGTTAAAAAAATAAGTTACTTGCTACGATGACAGATGGCGCGAAATTACGCTAGTGAAATTCAGTTTTGATTTCCGCTTAGGGCTGGCCTAAGGATAAAGTTTTTTTCAATTTTAGTCTGCAACCTTAATAACGAGCCCACTAGTGTCAACACTGGTCTCAGCAGAAGACCAGCGCTGCAATATGGCAACATGCTGTAGCAAATGGTGAGCTGAGGACCCTTTCGCCAACACACTTATAATTTTTAATTATTTTATAATATTAGTAAATTTAATAATAGTGTTTTTTGTGTCATTTATTTCTGTGTCCATTTGTGGTGGTCTGAATAAATGTTTTTTCTTTCTTTCTTTCAGTGGGCATTCTGGGAATATATACGGGAAAACACATATTTTGAACCACCCTGTAAAAAGATGACACATAAATTCTTGTTAAAACTGAGTTATGAAGCATTGTATGAATGCTATTACATTTTTATAAGGACTTGTGTTTGATGGCCAGCTGAGTGATCATGTTTTGAGACGCTAATTAATTTTCCATCTCTTAGAGCTATTAAATATCATTATAACAGCCATAGAACATTCGCTTTTGAACTTAGCTCTCCTTAACATGAGATGGAACACGAAGATCTAGGACTAAGAGGTACCTTCTCACTCTAAAGAACAGCATATATTTTTTTTTGGGAAGACTCAATGGTTTCGATGAAAGAGGAACCGGAATGGTGACCGTGATTGGGTGGTATTAATTCATTACAGAATCAACAGCACTTGATATCAATGTGAATAACCTCTTATAGCTAATGCTTAATGCCAATAATAGATTCTCATTTTATAGATATGCCTTTTAAAAAATTATATGTAAATTGTATGGATGCATTTTTTTTATTGATGTTAGCCAAACGCTTGACCACCACCTCACCTGATGTTAAGTGAAGGTGTGATCGAAGATGGAGCACGCTTGCATAGAAATAACCTATGTTTGTCCTTTGATGTAGGTATTTAACTGTGGGATCAGATTTTATTAAATTCTTCTGTTATGGGATATTTTTATGTTTTCTTCTATCATACTCATACTCATTTATTCAAATCGTAGGGCACAATATGACACTAGGGTACGTCAGTAATACTGAAATAATTACATAGGCTTTATCAACCTAGCAGATCATTGCACCATCATGTTGGAGGTATTAGAAACAGACAAGCAATTCATATCCATATAAACACAGAGTAAGTACTAAAGATTATAGCTATATATATATATATAAGAGACAAACAGACAGAATAGGCATCAAACTTTTAACACCTCTCTTTTTGCGTCGGTGGTTAAAAAGGCACAAATTGACGACCCCTTGGCGAAACAGCCGGCTGAGAGGTTGCGGGTTTGATTTCCGCCGAGGAACAATTGCATGATCAACAGATATTTATTCCGGGTCTGGGTGTTTCTATGTAATATAAAAAAATCTATTTATGTATTCTATAAGTTTATCTGATTATTGAATAAGCTGCTGTAGATGGGCATTGTCAAAGAATTTATTATTATATACTTATGTATGTATATAATAATGTATGTATTAGAATAATTATTATTATTCATTACATATGATCAACCATAGAACGTTTAAAGCTAAATGAATTTATTGTATATTCTTATATTTCATTCAACTGTAAGGATTAGTTGTCAGTGCACAGTGGTCGAAGTTCAAGCGGTTTTTATTTCTTTTTTGCTATAATCTAACATTCGTCCCTTCTTCTCCATATAAACTATAACTATCCCAAATCTCACACTCCATGTGCATAATAAGCTTTAAAAATATTAGTTTAAAAAAACTATAATTATTTAATTTCTATTTTTTAGTTCGACTAACTACAAAAGCGTTTTTATATTTTTATTTATATATATATATATATATATATATATTAATCATATTTATTTATATATATTTATTTAATTGAATTATGCAATTGTCATCGGGATGTGATAAGTTTGCAAAATTTCAAATCAAGTTCAAAGATTCCGTTACATACCATACATATCAAGCTAATAAAAGAGCGTTAAAAAGAGGTACAAAGTTCCCTTCGCGCAAAAAAACTTAGGCACAATGTCAATATCAAAACAGTGTCGCAAAGTAACCGTGAGAAGATCCAAAAACGTGAAACTTTTGCATTCTCAGATATAATCTGCGCTTGAACCCAGTTTTAGCAACGATCTTATTTACCGGCGATTTATTCATAAAAGTGACGTTTCACTTCGCATTTCATTCAGTTATTCATTCGTCAGGCAATATTCGGAATTGGAAAACTGCCTAAAACATTGACCTTTGCCCAACAGCGGGATTCAATAATGCAATCAGATACATATCATTGAAAGTAAAAAAAAATATTCTATATATTATCCTGTCTATTCCGTAATTTTTTAAAATTATTTTAAATTTGTAGATTTAATTGTTATATTTA
Organism: Philereme transversata; assembly: GCA_963924445.1. Taxonomy (NCBI): domain Eukaryota; kingdom Metazoa; phylum Arthropoda; class Insecta; order Lepidoptera; family Geometridae; genus Philereme; species Philereme transversata. Next base: position 23,952,117 of record OZ004337.1, on the reverse strand, counting down.
ACATACTAGTAATTAATACTAATTATTCTTATCATCTACACAGTTCAAAATTCAAATTTAGTAAAATAGTTATAATGTTGTAATGAAAGAGTAACTAAGTAACTAACCTAGTGATTAAGAAAAAAACGTAAAAAATATAAAAACATGAAAAAAACAAACAAATGAAATAAGAAAAGAAAAATAAATGGAAGAACTAGAAATATAAGAAAACAAAATACTTATAAAACAAATAATATATTGCTGGACACTTCACACAGCGCTATCTAGCCCCAAACTAAGCAGAGCTTGTATTATGGGAACCAGATAACTGATAGAATACTTATATACTTTTTTTTGTAAATACATACTTATATTATATAGAAAAACAACCAGACCCGGAACAAATATCTGTAGATCATGCAAACATTTGTTCTGCGGCGGGAATCGAACCAACTACCTTTTGCGTCTCAGCCTTTTGGTTAATCGAATTCACAAGTAAAACTTGTACTAACTAGCTTTGGTAAGTAATTAAAAACAATCGGGTGCCTAATTGTTTTAAATTACTTACCATAGCCATTTCTTAGCCATAGCGAACCATTACCATAGCGAAAGTCATTTGGTATTTTTAAGCATGTTAGTAATTAAAACCATAGAAATCATATTGGGATCCGATACACCCCAAATTATTAGAACACAGATATATTTGTTAAACAAAATGTCAGCTTTATAAAGTCATCGATCCTCAAGTCGGAGGGAAAAAAGTAGAACATACAAAAAAAATCAGAATGAGGAGATTCGTATCCCACTGAATAAGCAAGTGGTTATATAATTCCACAATGTAATAATATTTGATAGGTATATGATCATTATGGACCCTGTTGGGTACAACAATATTGAGGAGTTTTAGTCTAACTTAGTTTTTTTTTATAAATTACAGGCTAGCGTTTGACCACTATCTCGCCTGATGGTAAGTGATGATGCAGTCTACGATGATACATGCTTGCCTAGAAGAAATTCACCTATATACCTATTCACTCGCGACTTGAAGATCCCTAGGTTGTAGTTATCAGGAAACACAGACTCAGGCAAGGCGTTCCTCCTCCAGTTTTTGTAGTTCCTGTGTGGCAATTCGATAAAAAATTGTCTATCTTTCAAAGCATTCGGTCTCCTTCAAAAATATGATACGAGCATTACAAGTAAATGCTATGAGACTGTTCCCGTCTTTATGTAGCGCGAGAAATCGATCCCTCGATTGGTCACGAGCGATTGTTAGGACAATCTCTAAATTGTAAATGGAATAATGATATTATTTACATAAATAAGACGTTTTATCATAGATTAAAAAGTACAGACGTAACTCTAGTAACACATAAATTTATTACCAATTAAAAATTCTCGGTAGAACATTTGCCACGAGCGTTGAGAAAAGTGATGTTTAAGTTAGAAAAAATATCTAACACACAAAAAAGTTTTTTTTTATAATCCTTTTTTCTCTTATTACCTAATAATTAAACTTCTAGACTACAAGTATAAATTGAGTTGAAAAATAGCAATATAATTTTATATTTCCTGACAACTTAAAAGATTTATAATTTTCCGTGAAGATGGCTGCTTTACCACATTTTTGTACCCAATTATTAATTTCCCAAGTAACCTTACACCGAATTGTAACCGAAAATTAAAGATTCTCACTTTCGCGTAAGGCGTTTAATCAAAATGCTTCCCTCTTGTCGGTGCCATCTGAGGATAATTATAGGTAAATTGGCGTTGTAACAAGGCATCCGTATTGGGACGTCTTTTATTGAAGCCTCGGCCGCCTATCACACCGAAGTGTAATGTAACAGTGTGCTCGCGCCAAAGATGGGATGGCTCAATTTACATATCGTTTAGTCCCTTAATTGCAACGAAAGTGGTACTGGGGGTTTTTATAGGAAAGTTGAAAAGAAAGGATACATCAATCATGAAATAATAACGATAATCGAGGTCTATACAACCTGTTTTGTTATGTACGACATTAATTTAAAGCACACATCCGGAATTGTATTAACTGATTTTAGAGGTGGGTTTAATACTTATCGTTAGTTAGCTTGAATATTTATCCAGTAATCGAAACATTTCCAATATACAATTTTTAACGTAAATCGGCGGCGCCTTTCCAACGATGCCGCTTAGTCAGTTAAACAGGTACCCACTTACATGATGTATGGATATGATTTGTTTACTTATTTTATACAGGCTGTTTCATTGATATTTTAGGACTTGACATTAAGGTTCTTTGTAAATTTAAAATTTTCTATGTTGAATGAATTTGAAAAAAAACCTATTTTACAACAATAGTGCAACATTAGCGTTAGGTACCCGTGTTTTCATTTAATGTCTTAAATAACAAAACACGTAGTTTAAACAAATATTTTTTATTTGTTGAAAAAATATGTAAAATCTAAAATAATCATCTACAATAATCATAAAATAATAATAATCTACAAGTAAAATAATAATTACAAGATAGACTCCGTTAAGTTTATGGGGGGCTTATGGAATGAAGGTAAAAAATGTAAAAATCCGGGTCCTGTATCAATGGAAGGTGATTTATAAATCACCTGGTGGCAAATTGTAGCACTAGATTGATGAAGGACACAGCTGCTATAGTGTCCTGGCTCACTCACCACCTTTAAAACCTTATAACACTTGTGGTTACTGGCATGTTGGAAGGAAAAAGACCACGGGGACGAAGCCCAATGCTTTCCAAAGATCCTGCATCATAAAATTCTTAACTTCTCAGCTCTGAGGATATCGACCACCACCTTTGCCATCCACTTAGCTTAGTCAGCATATTTTAGACATGGTTATTACGTGCAGAGCTAAGCTGAGTTGGGGTTCCGTATACACTATGTACGTCAATACGGCTCCATCTCGCATCATCATCATCATCATTTCAGCCCGGAATCACCCACTGCTTGGTATAGGCCTCCCTTGTTTTCTGCCAGCCTCCTCTATACTGTGCGTCTCTCATCCAGGTGTTTCCGCGATTTTCGCGATGTTGTCTACCCATCTTTCCTTCGGACAACCCGGATTTCTCTGACCTGACTACGGCCATCTCACACATACGAGTATTGTAAACTTTTACCAAAACTATTGTTTTTCTGACTTGGCTCGGATTGGTGTAATTGGTGTGTTTGATAAAGTTTTTTAATTCAAACCTTCGCATTTTTGAAGGTGTTAAAGTATGCAAAATATGTCGACACTCGTTACTGTATCATAAAGTTTGGTCATTATCGTTATTAAAAATAATTATGTAACAATAATTGTTACGAAGGGTCGTTTGTTTAAATAAATATGGAAATACCAAATTTAATGGAGAATTTTGAATTGCTTCATTAAGGTTTCCTACTTTGTCAGAATGTTTAAAGTCTTATTTAACTATAATCTTTTAATTGTATTTATTTGCCGTATTTTCTCGTAATTATCAATAATTTCTTCTTTAAAATCGTTTTACAACAACGTCTTTTTTACTTTTGTATTTATTACTCACTAGAGTAGTAGATTTCCTTGTGAAAGGGCTCTCCCGGGGAAATACAACCATACCTATTTCTGCCGTTAAGCAGCATTGCTGTTTCGGTGAAATTACAGGGTATGGTTGCCGGTGAAATTACAGGCAAATGAGGCTTTATACCTGTGTGTCTCAAGTTGATGGATGCAGTGCACCGTAGGGCACATTTCTAAGGTGCGTGACCTACGAGGCAAAGGTATATGAGGTAAAGGCCATATGCTTGTTTTATGTTCATGTAGCATAAAAAAAATCTATTCAAAAATGATGATAGAATTCTTTCAATCTAAAATTGCACGCCCTCCCAACACGTCTACTTAAAGTTTTCGCGCTGTAAGATATTCCAAAATCATCCTTGGATTGCAATTACTAAAGATTATTTTACTCTGACCTTAAGTAGTGGAGCGCGCAATTTTAGACTGAAATATCAACGTTAGTTATGCCAAATTAAAAAAAAAAAGTGGCACCCCGGGAGTGCCAACAGAAGTAAAAACTTAAGTAAAAGCAGATTTCACTACAGATACGTATATACAAAGGTGCCGGTAACGGTAACAGTGTCGCGAGTTCAATGATGTTTTCCCATCTCAAAAAATACCCAACGAACCTAAAGAAGAATTCACTTTAAAAAAAAATTACGATAATGCTTATTGGTCTGTCAGTTTCTGGCAAAATCCCCACTTTCTTGGTACCTTAGAAAGGGCAAGATGAAGGCATTCTATCGTCCCAAACAGATTAAAAAGAATCTCCACTCTAATTATTTAGTACGTGGTCCTTCAACTAATCAATAATTAGGTTTCGAATTACCCTTTCAATTTCTCAAACAATTACCGTTGCTCGTGCCTTTGCTCTAATTTATGACCTTAAAATAACAGGAATTGAGTCGATTCCTTCCAGAAATCGAATATAATCGCGTACACGTACCAAATAATTTTCGCGAAATGCCCTGTTGTGGTTCGATTATGACACTTAATTGAAAAATTCGAGATCGAGATCTTTATAAATGCGTTCGTAGAATATCTGTTGGTAGGGCTGTCAATAAAGTTAAGTGTATTTGTCATCACTCATCCTCTGAAAGTTGGTAATTTTAAATTTTATACCTGCCCCGTAAATGCGATTCACGGACCTAGGGCCGTAAGTAAATTTGATAATAGAATGAGGATCATTGCTTTCTTAATAAGCTAAAATAAAATACAATCTCCATGACAAATCCTTATTTCTATTATAAAATAAAACAGGTTACATTCAAAAATGCTAAAATTAATACAACATTCACGACGAATCCTTATTTCTATTATAAAATAAAAGAGATTTCATTCATAAATAATAAATACAACGTACACCTTCTTCTTACTTTATCTTCTTTTTCTTCTTATCTTTATTATTTAAATATTTCCATCATATTTTATAATGAAATACAATCACCATGACAAATCCTTATTTCTAATAAATAAAAGAGGTAAAAACGGTAAGTATGCGATCAGTAACACCCTCGATTAGGGTCTCTTTTCCTGTACCACAGCATTATGTCATACGGTATACTGCTGTGGGGGAGTGCTGCAGATATAAACACCGTTTTTGTGCTACAGAAGAGGGCGTGCAATTTATAATATGGGCCCCAGAGAATCATTACGCAATAAGCTTAAAGAAATAAATATTATGACATTCCCTTGTCAATACATTTATGAAAATCTAATGTATGTTCACAAAAATATTAATTTGTTTAAGAAAAATAGCGATAATCATAATTTTAATACTAGAAATAAAGATAAACTCGCTGTTGCCACTTGTAGACTCCATAAAGTTAGTAAATCGTTTAAAGGGCAAGGTGTATGCTTTTATAACAAACTCCCAAGGGATGTACAAAAATTGACAATTAACAAATTTAAAAACGTAATTAAACAAAATCTTTATAAAAGAGCCTACTATAAAATATCGGATTATTTAGATGATAGAGAAGCTTGGGATTGAAATTGCTCCAACTCGTTCAAAATGTTACAATTTAGACGTAATTTATGTTCTGTATTATGTATTGTAAAAGGATCATTAAAAAAAACAACCAGCCTTGTTTCTTGCCTTTCTTTCCTGGCTTGGTCGCGAAGGAACAGGCAGTAAAATTAACGTTTCAAAGTGATCCTTGTGATTTTTTTTAATGAATAAAAATATTTGAATTTGAATTTGTACTGGTCGATAATAGTGTTGTTAATATGTAACAATAACGAAGAGAGTGTGTTTTATCAAATGACTCAAAAGTGGCAACCCTAATAAGAAAGTCGCTTAAGTAGAGGGTTCCGAACACCCGGTTTAGTGGTCACTGTAAACACGAAAATTGATTTTGAAAGAATAAGTTACGACCTTTAAATTGGCAGTTTGACTTCAGGGAAACATTTATTTTTGTAACATTATTTTATTGAGATCAGGAAAGCATACAATTACTTAGTGCGATTGTAATTCATAAAAATTGATTATAGAAGGACTATCATTTTAAAGATCACAAATAAATTTCGGTTAGTCTCAAGAGTAGATTTATTAAAAAAAAAAACAGATTTATGTATAGTTCAGATTCAGTTTTGAGTTTAGTTTGGCATTCAGCCCTTAGAACTTGTTCAGGGTTTATTGTTAGCTCGCGGCTTCGCGAATCAATCTTTCTGTGCTTAAAATAGTCTGTTAAAAGATATTTGTTTGTATTTTGTATTGTATTGACATTTCTAATTTTAGTTGCTTATTCGTGTACACTTCGTTTAAATTTGATTTATATCGTAATTTATATTTGCACACCATCTGTATGGTAGAATATATAAGGATCAACAAAAAGTAACATAGAAACATTGTATCTACCTTTATTCTGGCAAATAAACGTTTTGATTTCTGTCACAAGAAATATATTTTGACATTACGAAAAAACTAAATTAACCACTAAACATTCATTAATTCATTGTTATCTACTTTAGAGATCCAGATGAAACTATTTTTTAGGGTTTCGTATCCAAAGGGTAAAACGGACCCTATTACTAAGACTCCGCTGTCTGTCTGTCTATCCGTCTGTCACCAGGCTGTATCTCATGAACCGTGATAGTTAGACAGTTGAAATTTTCACAGATGATGTATTTCTGTTGCCGCTATAACACCAATTACAAAAAACAGAATAAAATCATTATTTAAGGAGGGCTCCCATACAACAAACGTGATTGTTTTGCTTGTTTTTGCTCGATGTTGATAACGGCCACATATATTCACAGAATATTTAGTTATATATTCACTTTAAAATAAATGATTAAATTAAAATAAAACAAGTATATATTATAACATACAACAAACGTGATTTTTTTGCCGGTTTTATAGATAATGGTACGGAACCCTTCGTGCGCGAGTCCAACTCGCACTTGGCCGGTTTTTTATATCAAATTAAAAAGCCCTTTACTGAAGTTTTTATTAAAAAAAACATAAAAAAGTCTTGTTTGCGATAATCCTAGGAAACGATAACCAAACTCATTTTCAAATTCTTATCGAAATTAAATCGTGGTTTGAATTATGTACTTAATTTTTTTCAATAGAATGCAATTTTTCACAAACAAGAACGTGGAATAAAATCATGCTCCAATTTAAAACAGATTCAAATTCGAACGGTTCCCAAAGATTCCGTGATTCCAAAGACGACCTCCGTGGCGCAGTGGGCGAATAGCCGGCTGAGACGCAGGAGGTAGCGGGTTCGATTCCTGCAGCGAAACAAATGTTTGCATGATCTACAGACATTTGTTCCGGGTCTGGTTGTTTTTCTATATATTATAAGTATGTATTTACAAAAAAAAAGCATATAAGTATTCTATCAGTTATCTGGTTCCCATAATACAAGCTCTGCTTAGTTTGGGGCTAGATAGCGCTGTGTGAAAATGTCCAGCAATATTTATTATTATTTATTTATTATTATTCGTAATTTAAAAACATAGCGGCCAGTAATTTCATGACGATTATTCATTCGTTTGAAAAAATATTTAAACACAGAGGTGGTCTTGGCGTGAATTTAACCCTAGAAAGATAACCTTATTTTACCATACACTAAAGATAACCTACGTCGTTTCGACGTGTGCATCTTTGGATAGTCCTAATTTCAACATTTTTGCATACCAAGGTTTATAACTGTGTTTATTTGTTTAATTTTACTAAGTATATACAGAATAAATGAAAAAAATATTGTTCGAATCATATATTTATTGAAAAATGTTTAATAAACTAAACGAGGTAATTCTTACCATAAGAAACTTAAACATTAGGTATTATCTCTACCAGTCTTATGTTTTGAGAAATAAACTTATAAAAAATAACGTTTTGTACTCTTAACAATATGAGGAACCCTAAATAATAACAATTTTTATCAATTTTGGCCTCAAAGGCAGTTAGGACAGGCGGTAGACTTGTGATCTCCACAAATGGGATTTTTGCAGTTGTTGCACATTGTCTTCGTCATCCTTCTAATTTTCGAAGGACAAAAGGCACAATATTTGCGTTTCTTTGGCTCAGGTGTTGCTTCTCCTTGTTCCAATGGTTCAGCAGGTGTTTTTGGTAGCAAGCTACGAATTTTTTCTCGAAGACACGTAGACAAAGTAGGCACTTCTTTCCTTGTCTCCATCCACGGAGTCATCAAGCTGTTACTCAACTTTTTCAAAAAATCTCTTCGTCCGAGCGGTTTTTCTTTTTTGGATAGGACATTATCACAATAAATAATATATGCATTTATAAACGCCATATTCATCATGCCATAAAACATAGCCATGGGCCATCTTTACCTCTGAGACTTTGACGCTGTGGTACGAGTACTGAATTCGGCACACTGGACGGAGGACTTTCAGATGTCAGGGGTTCAGGATGGGCTTCCTCAGTATTTAGCAATTGTGGAAGACTCACCTCAGCATTCTCGACGTCACTTTGTACTTCGTCGTGCAATAAGTTGTCTTCACATTCGCTGTCCGACCCCAAAGGCTCTTCGTCACTTAATTCCAGCAATAACCGAGAGATTTCACTGTCATTCGCTTGTTTATATGACGCCATAATGTTGTTTTATCATATCCTAAAATGAATTAAAATAATTATAAATACAAGTACACTTTTGACATAAATAAAGCCATAACATCCCACCCACACTCTAGTCCAAAAAGTTACACTAAAGATAACCATACGTCACTTCGACGTGTGGTAAGTAGATATTGACGAAAGTATTGCACTCACCTGATTGACACGCGCATCCTCGGCTAGCTCTACGCGTCAACTGAGATGGCACGAACAATGAGAGCAGTACCGCGAAACACAATCGAGAAATAATAATTTATCAAAGTCGGACACGTCGATTCGGCGTAGGTTATCTTTCTAGGGTTAAGGCGGGGTCGTGGTTGATATTGAATCGAATGCACGATTTTAATCACGATCTACCGATTTTTTGATAAAAATACATTTGTAATGATGTTATTATTGCTATTCATTATGATAAACCAAATAAATAAATATTGCTGGACATTTCACTCAGCGCTATCTAGCCCCAAACTAAGCAGAGCTTGTACTATAGGAACCAGATAACTGATAGAATACTTATATACATTTTTTTGGTAAATACATACTTATAATGTATAGGGAAACAACCAGACCCGGAACAAATATCTGTAGATCATGCCAACATTTGTTCCGCGGCGGGAATCGAACCCGCTACTTCCTGCGTCTCCCACCGGTTATTCGTCCACTGCACTACGGAGGTCGTCAAGATAATGATGAACCAAAGAGGAATAATGTGGTTCTTAGTTGATATGTCTACTGTTTTAAATCCTGGGTATTTGTCTGGTTAATCGAATTCACATTGTACTAACTAGCTTTGGTAAGTAATTAAAAACAATTGGGCGCCTAATTGTTTTAAATTACTTACCATAGCCAGTACTGGTTTATGTACGTTCAAATCATTCTTGCGGCTTTAAATTCGTGTCTGGGTGTTTTTCTATATATTATAAGTATGTACCTATATTTACAAAAAAAGTATACAAGTATTCTATCAGTTATCTGGTTCCCATAGTACAAGCTCTGCTTAGTTTGGGGCTAGATAGCGCTGTGTGAAATTTCCAGCAATATTTATTTTATTTATTTATTTAATTTTGTTTATAGTTATAATAAATCATAATGCGAGGATCACATCGAATGAGATCCGTTGTAGAGAACAAATTCCAAACATATTAGGGGGGGGGGGGGGGAAGTTTTAGTGAGTGTTCTATTTTTAAATTTATCAGTAAAAAATAAGCCTTTACGATGGTGTACTTATGAGTAAGGAATATCTAATTTCTTTTGGCATGACCCTAGTATTTGCAGTGGACGAATAACCCAATTGCAATACGCCGAAGTAGCATGAACATAAAATAAAAATCCTTAATAAAAACGTCATCACTTTTATTCCTGTGAGCTAATTAAGCTAGATCATTATCAATATCTCGTAGCATACAGCTTCAGATCCATCACTCCCAACAATCGAGCCGGGCAATCGATCGCTGAGCCGAACACGGTCAAGCTTGGTTCACTTTAAATCAGACAATTATTTTATTACCAGTTGCACATTGGTCAAAATTCGACTGAAATTCATAATTTTTTTAGGTTAATTTTATCATTAACCTAAAAAAAATTCTCTTTACCCCTATAGTATTATATCATTTATTATTTATTCATTATTTTATTTTATAGTTTTTATTAATATTTTATTAGGAATGGAATTCAATGGAATTTGTTTTGTCTGATTTATTTAAATGCATCAATGAATTTGTGTCAAAAAAAAAAATGTCATTACCATACTTAGTTACATTGTAGATAGATAGATAGATAGATAACGGTTTGTAACATCACACTTAAATTATAAAACAATAAAAAAAAATAAAAAAAAATTTAAAATAAACTTTACCTTTGGATGGACTGGATTGTATTTTTCCATTAAAAACGTATTTTAGAAGTTTTTAGGCGAAAGCTATAGTAATTTATCAGGTTATCATTACACAATAAGAACAAACGGTTTAAAAGTGGAAGAGGCATTTAAATATTCCTACATAACTCGTAGGAGATCACTAAAAGGATCCAATTGGGATGGGCTGCATTCGGCAAGTTAGACGACATCCTTAAGTCGCCTAAAACTCCACAGTGTCTGAAGACCCGCTTATTCGACCAATGTGTTCTACCCAACACGACCTACGGTGTTGAGACATGGACGCTCACGCAGGGGGCTGTGTACAGGTTAAGAGTTGCACAGAGAGCCATGGAGCGTACTATGCTCGGCATCAGATTGTTGGATCGAGTTCCAAACGTCGAGATCTGTAGACGAACGACGGTTCATGGCGTTGGCATTCGAGTTATGCAGCTCAAATGTTCTTGGGCAGACATTAGGCTAGACGTGGTGATGACAGATGGAGTAGGGCAGTGACTGAATGGTGGCCAAGGAGCGGGTATGGAAGGGTAGGATGTCCGGCAGCGAGATGGGTGGACGACATCGTAAAGGTCGCGGGCCGTCAGTGGGTGAGTCTAGCGTAGGATCGTGGTAGATGGCACAAACTTGGGGAGGCCTATACCCAACAATGGGTCAAGTTAGGCTGTGGATGATGATGATAATGACATAACTCGTTAAGTGGAGCTTCTGGGCACACCTATTACATATTCTTTGATCCATTGATACTCATTAAAAAATACCATCGCAAATCAACAACCGCAACCAATAACTTTAGCTAAGTTATGAGTTGGTCCGACCAATTATAATGAGAACAATCATGTCGTTAAAGCGTGCAATTGGTGATGAATGGCGAATTGTTAAAGTACCTTAACTTAACCTATTTCCTTTTCACTTTAAGTAAAGTCTCGCCAAAATAAATTGCTGAATCATCATCATCGTATCAGCCGTAGAACGTCCACGTGCATAAGCCTCTCTGATAGATTTCTAGAACGATCGATTTTGTGCAGCCTCCACCTAATGGCTCCCAGTCACCTTCATCAGATCGTTTCGTGGGGGGCTTTCCGCTGCGCTTACGAGTGACTGGTCTCTCCTCGAGAACCTTTCTGCCCCAAGCCCTGGGCTCCGGCCAGCAGTTTTTCGAGTTATGTTCTCTGCTCCCTGCCACCTCAATTGCTACTCGGGGCTAAAAAGTTCATATGGAAGGCTAAATTGTAACTAGCAATCGCCATTTTGAATTTTTTTACACATTATGATACTCGTGTTAAACATATTATCCCTGTTTTGACTGTTGTTTTGTTGTTGAAGGAAAAGCGTGAGCTAACCATATTTATTAATAGACTAGCTGTTGCCCACGACTTCGTACGCGTTACACTACTAAATGTGTAGGTAACCTAGAAATAAAGCTAAACTTGCTGTTGCAACTTAACTTGACACACTATTTTTATCCCATGGAACCTGATTTATGGGATAAAAAGTAGCCTATGTCTTAATCAAAGTTATAATCTACATAGGTACATACTAAATTTCATCGAATCGCTTCCGCCGTTACGACGTGATTGAGTAACAAACAAACAAATAAATAAATAAACAAACATCCAAACTTTCGCATTTATTATATTAGTGTGATACTTATTATTGATATTAATATTAAACATCATTTACATAAAATGTTTAATTTCTAAGCGAGTCTAATAAATAAACTGCACTGTGCAAAAGTCCATGATACATGTAAATTGTTTCATGTTTAAATTGCAATTTTGAACACACGAGCCGATATCTATCAATAACATAAACATAACATTTACATTTCAACAAATTAGCAATTAATATAAGCCTTAATAAATAAGGCTTCACACACACGGTACGATAACATCGTACGACATCGCATGTCGTCACGTTTGGACCGGTGCTTTATATCAATATCGTATTACGATTTATGCGCGCGCTCATGCTATGTTCTATGGAGAAGTAATGTGTTTCTGATAGGCTTGTTTCCAAGTGGTCTCAAAAGTATTTCTCAATGGTTAATTAAAATAGACTTCGTTAACAAAACTATGTACAGATATAGAGTAATAAAGTCATGGAAAAGTTTATTATTGAAAACCTAAATTTGAAAAAAATATAAATGACTTTAAAAAAGAAGTCACCTAATTTTTTTTAATTATAACATTTACTGGAACTTTTTATCTACGATGATAAGAGCTGATAACTTTTACAATGAATTATGAATTGATTATTAACAATAACGTCTCTTTTGCAGATTATGTATTAATAAAATTAATCAAAAGCAAGAAATACTGCTACTTATCGAATCAATGATAAGACCGTGAAGGACCTATTTAATTATTATTGTTTAAAATACATTTAATAGGGTTAATTGACATTTTAATGTTTTTTTACGATCTGCAATAACTATTTTTATCAAGTCAATCGAAGCGAAGTCAATCAGTATAATCTATATGGTAGTGCTTTAGAGCAGATGAGCTCTCTATAAATCGTTTGCAACGGTCTTTAGATGATTCAACTGTTTCTTCTGTATTTTATATAGTCATGTTAATAATTGTTTTAAGAGTAGTAGAGTTCCTTGTGAAAGGGTTCGCCCGGGGTACGATAGCATTACCGCCATACCTATTTCTGCTGCCAAGCAGCATTGCTGTTTAGTTATGAAGGGTATAATTTCCGGTGAAATTACAGGCACATCAGGTTTTACACCTGTCTCAAGTTGATGGCAGTGCATCATAGGGCACGTTTCTAAGGTGCTCGACCTACGAGGCAATACTTTGCTATAGGCGATGGTTACCACTTATCATCAGGCGAGCTATGTGCTTGCTCCCTCTCCATATAGTAAATTTTTTTTTTTAATATTTCTGGTAATAAATGTTTTACTTAGAAAACTTTCGTGATTGATTTCAATCATTATTATAAATAAGGGATTTATCACGTACCGTTTTACGTGCGAGGCGAGACGTTATTCAGAGCGGATCACACTCACTCACAAGGTTCACGAATTGAACGGAACCATTGTCGGTCGGAACATCAATAAAACGGTACGTGATAAATCCCGTATTTATTATAATGAATAAATTTTTTATTCATATCTATACTATGTATGTAATTTTTTAATATTTGGAGCGCTGAGGAACGCACTGCAAAAGGATGAGTACTATTCAAATGATTTCTGTCATTTGTACAGCCGTAAGTATTTCAAAGGTGTACTACTGGTTATTGGAACCTGTATCTTAGTGATGTTTCCATAATGACGACCTTCAGATCTTGGAACAGCCCAGAAAGAAGACCTGTACAATATACATACAATATACACATACATGCACATTACAATGTACATTAATGACACATGAGACCGATTTAATAGCTTGGATTTGACCTTTGTTAAAATACTTGTGTAGGTTGATAAAGTTTCGTAAAAGTTTAGGTTTTTCGTTATAATCGATTTCGTTTGTTTCCAAATTGGTTTAAAACAGTCACAACAGTTAAAACATCCAATGATGCGGCATTGAAAAAGTGTCCAGTCGAAATATTGTTCCCGGATTAACTAGTGTTTCTAAATGGAAGTTTTCAATATTGGTATTACGTGGTCACAAGATTTTTTACCATTTCAAAAAATTTCTTGCCTAGACGGGACTTGAACCCGCAACCTTCCTCTTGATACAAGGATGCACTACCAATTATGCTACAGGCTCTTGTCACGTTAAGGTCGAAATTAGTGAGATGATTCAGATTACGACTAATGCGCCGTTAGCTCCCATCTACAGAAAACTTAGACAGTTTTTTTTTATCTACTTTTGGAATTTGGAATATGGATAACACTATAAAATTAAAAATACTATTTGAAAAAATTAACTCGACATCTCTTGTCAATGTACTAAACTGCAACGTTGATCATTGATTTGATTGTTTTTTTTTCATAGTTGTCGGAAAGAGTCCTACTTCGAGCTACTTGTGACCTATTGTTGTAATAAATGATTTCGTATTTATTTATCTAACCGTTTAAGTATCAGAGTTAGCAAGCTAAAGTGGCAGTGGGCACATAGTTCAAACTGGCGGCCGTTAGGGGAGAAAGGTTTTCGAGAAACCAGTAGAAAGCGTAGCGTAGCGATTTCCTTGTCTACTCTTCGAAGAGACGACAAGACTCTGACCACCACTTGAATTTCTGCGTGTAATTTTACTTGTTTTTTAATTTAAGTGTGTTGTATAATAAAGCGTTATTCTATTCTATTTTCTGTCGATTCTTCTGAAATTGTCGTTGCCCCGAGCAGGCTCAATAAGTTTTTTTTAATAAAAAAGACAAGGATACTCTGTCTATGGCAACGTACATTGTATAATAATTCATTAAATATCTAACCAAAAATTGTTGGCAAGCGCGCCGTTGAGAAGAGTGTGAAAGAGACAACTTGAGAAGACAGCGTTGTCTAGGATTTGCAAGACCTAGATAATTTCCGAAGAAAGTTGTTTATCCTTAAATGTCAGAGATAGAGAAAATGATGGCTATCGTGGAAGTGGCGGTCGAGGAAGTGTCAACAACGTTTCTTCCCGTTCCCTCTCGCAATCACCGTGCTGGAGACGGTCGACAAGACTGAGGAGGTGAAGAACAAAACCACACTTTTCCACTTCTGGAAATTTTGTTTTTTTTTTAATATTCATGTAAAAAATGTTAAATTGGTTGTCGTGACTATGCGAGATCTTGTCAAACCCATCTCTTTTCCAACTAAAAATTCATTCGAAATCAAGGGTTTCGAACAAAACCACACTTTATTGCCTGGAAAAATCAGTCATCTGTGATATTTTTCAAAACCACACTTTTTTAGAGTAAAATTTAACGGTATCAATAAGTCTTCATCAAAACCATCTAAAAACATTGAATTAATTAATTGATACATTAAACGTTCTAAAATTGCAAATGTCTGATCTGGTAGCTAAAATATTTTAAGGTTGTTTTATTTTTCATAGTTCTGCCAAAATTATTCACAACTAAAAAAAGACACCTAACTAACAAGATTGGTATCTGCATACAAGTCTCAAAGAAAAAGACAACCCGAGAGACAAGGTTGTTCGCAGAAACTCAGAAAATAATATTCCAGTTTCTTTTTGACCGGGAGAAAGAATTGATCCAATTTTGTAAAAAATTGTTCACAGCTCTTCGCATAGGGCAGAAGATGGAGATGTCAGTGATTGTGATTGTCTTGAACCTGATGCAAGCGCTATAGGAATTTAGGCTATAAGTGAAAGTGAAGAAAACTTCGAGTATTTTATATTATTTTATATTTTATATACGAGGAAACAGTTATTTTTAAAAGTGAAGTTGTATTGCCAAGTTTCTTCAAACCACACTTTTTTTTTGGTACATATCAAAACCTAACATTTCCAGAAGTCTCTATCAAAACCACACTTTTCCAAAAAAGTTTAATCAAAACCACACTTTTACAAATTTCATTTTAAAATATTGGCAAAGATATTTACTATTTTTATCAGCAATTATGTATATAAAATCGAGTGAAACACCAAGTTTCATATGACACAATCAAAACAAATCCGGTAGTTGAAATCTGTTATGTTATTTATATTTTAATGTTTTCTCTAAAAATTTAAAAAGTGGAAAAGTGTGGTTTTGTTCTTTACCTCCTCAAGTGTATTCTTTCTTCCGAAAAATGACTCTATAAACCTTCTCTACAGTTACTGTGCTAGGCCTACTGATAAATGTTGCCTTGAGCCGGCTGCAGGCCGCTAAATATCGGTCGCTCTGGAAATCGAAGGCCTATGTTCAGCACTGGCCGTCCTATCGCCGATATGATGATGATGAATCTATCCGTTATACCTACATGTTAAACCAATGGGTTGCATCCACCACAAATATTTCGCATTCCATAACCAACCAGTAATAACAGAAGCGATTGCTTCCTCTATAAATCTAAGCTATTCGGTTCCCATGCGAGGATCGTATGCGAATACAATTGCTATTGGAATTCTTAGTGCTTTGTTGACAGTCGGCAGTGTAATTTGAGTAGTTGCCGGGACTAACTTCACGTAAGCTTATGTTATACTTTTCATGAGTTACGCACTGGATTTTTTCAAAAGGTAGGTAAAGTTTCTTGTTTGTGTGATTTTTTCATTTTTATTTTATTTAATACTCCACAAAAAAAAAATGCAATTCACTTAGCACTAATTAAACCAAACATACAATTTTATATTAATTGTATCTAAATATGTGTATACGACAAAAAAGTATAACATGCATTAAAATTAAATTACCTTAAAACTAGAAACTGCAAATTTAGACAAGACATAATTAATTTAACAAAACCATTCCGACAATTAATAACTAGTGGTTTGCCCCGAACTAAGATCTCGCGAGTCTACCATAAAAACAAAAAAATATTATTCGTAATCTTTGACTATCAAAATAGTCCCACGAAATAAATAACCAAAAACTTGACCTACAGTTTTATTCAAATTACAGGTAACGGGAGTTCATATTAATTGGTTATACTTTTTGGAGTACAAATTGCAGTTATTCTAGATTTCAGACTTTTGCCTATATTTGTGATATTTAAGCTACACCCATACCAAATTACAGCACTGTGAGGTCACTGGTGTACCCTGTAAATTTTGTCAAAGTTTAGTTTTTACAATGGCTAATAACTCAAAACTACAAAAAGGTTACTAAAAGTAAAAACAGGGTCGAATTGTACTAATAAAGACCTTTCATTTGACGTCTCACTTGACCTAATAGTCTCATTTTCATTTTTTTTACCCCTCTTGAACCCCAATATCTTAACAATTCCCCAAAATTTTTAGCTCATTGAGTCACACCAAAATTGTATCATCATTTATATCAAATTTCACGATGATCGGATAAACGCTCCGAAAGTTATCCTCGGACAAACAAATATACATACATACAACACCGCTTTGCCGAAGTTGATTTGTAGATCACGCTTCGCTCGATCAATAATAATGCATTTAATAATAATGCATTTCACACGGTGCTGTCTAACCCCAAACTAAGCAGATCTTGTAGAAACCAGATAAATAAACCTTTTTTTAATGTAGGCGTAGAAAAATACCTAGAACTAGATGTTCCTCGTTGGTAGTTTAGCCCGCAACCTCCCCCACTGCGCCTCGGACGTCATCGGAAGTCGGTTTAGAATTTGAGAAAGAAAAGTATATCCAACTAGCTCGATAGATGGCGCTGACTGAATGTAAAAAATGGTTATTTTTAATGCTAGTTCGTTAAGTCACAATGTTAAAATGTATTTTTATCACAGTGAAACGTCATTTCGAGTGTTTAAACACAAAAGGTATGATTAGAGACAGCTGCGAAAATCCATTATTGATAAGAAATCATAATTTACCAACCTCAAAAGCCTTCCGTTACTCAAATTTGCCAAAGAACTAAAAGTTTGCTTCTACGTGAAGGTTATTGTAAATTTCTGACATTGTAATATTGTGATGCTTTACTAGATTGGTTTTATGTTTTTTTTATATTGTAAATATTTGCATCCCAGGTGGGGAGAGCCAATCTAATATTATTTTATAAGATCTAGGCACCTAAACTACATTGAGGCTACTAAATCAATTATGAATTTGACAAAAAATGTTTTAAGTTACACTTTAAGCCAAACAATTGCAGTTGGGCAGATGTTATTTACACAGAGCAGCCAGTACAGTAACCATATAAAATAAATTACCATTAAAATTTATTATGCCAAATAAAGTTATGGTTTGGCAATTTTAGAAGTGAATAATTATTAATGCTACTAATTCTGTTTCAACTTGTGAATGACATAAGTTTACGTTTAATGAGTCAAGCAACATAATGGAATCGCTTTGAAGTTCTAAGAATTGTCGTACATTGTATGACGGTTGTAATTTTGCGGTAGATTTTTTTTTTAATTAGTTTTTAAGTTTATTGTTTAAAGTATGTTAGTCTTTAAGGTACTTATAGATAGGTCTTGCAATCATTTTTTGTATATGAACATTGTTGTTTGAAATAAGCGTTATGTTACTGGCTGAACCGCCCGCGGCTTCGCACGGGTGGTTTTTCAATAAAACATTACCCTCATTTTGCGCAGTTGGCTAAAAAGTAGCCTATGTCCTTTCCCAGGATATAAATTATCTCCTTGCAAAATTTCATTACGATCCGTTCAGCCGTTTAGTCGTGTAAAGGTAACAAACAAATTAACAAACAAACAAACAAACAGAGCTACGTATGTATTACACATATAAACCTTCCTCTTGAATCACTCTATCAATTACTGAAAACTCCACTAAAATCCGTTGAGTAAAAAATCTAAGCGAACAGACAGCGGAAGCGACTTCATTTTATACTATGTACAGAAAACTAAATTACTATCTGTGTTAACTTCCAAGATTCTAGGACAAGCTTAAATTTATTGTATAAAAAAGGAGGGGTATGTGTAAAAGTTTGACGCCTATGTCTAATGTGTGTCTGTAAAACTATCTGTGGCATCATAGCTCCCAAACGGATGGACCAATTAGAATGAGGTTTTTTTTTAATTGAAAGCTAATATAACTGAAGTGGTTTTTAGCTATGTCAGTTTTTAACCCCGACACAAAAAGAGGGGGTTGGCAGTTTACAAATATGGTAAAAGTTAGAATCATGGATCATTGCATCACTTTGCAGCTTACGTCTTGGCCTACATGGCATTGCAGTGTGCTCGTAACTCTTGATCAAACAGGACGTCTCAAAATGATGATCCTTTACATTTTGATGACGACCTCCGTGATGCAGTGGGTGAATAGCCGTCTGAGACGCAGGAGGTTGCGGGTTCGATTCCCACCGCGGAACAAATGTTTGCATAAATCTACAGTTAAATAGTTCCGGGTCTCGTTGTTTTTCTATATATTAAAAATATGTATTATCAGTTATCCGGTTCCCATAGAAGAAGCCCCAAACTAAGCAAGTTTGGGGCTAGATAGCGCTGGGTGGAATGTCCAGCATTTTTTGAATTTTTTTATTATAATGTATTAATGAATGTTGAATTTGAATTTGACATTTAATAATTCATTGACAATTGTATACAGGTGAAAAGTTAATTTATAGGGTGTGCAATTATTATTTCGCGTTAAAAATAGCTAAATGTGATATATTTCCCCTCCGTATAATAACAGGTAAGCCAGTGTTGCCACCCGCAGTTATAAACGTCCAATTAAAGGCGTATAAATCGCCTCATCCGTTCCTATCAATGATTGTCTGATATGGAGAGAGATCAATTTGTGTTGGCTCTTGTAAATTAATACGCGAAAAAATTAAAGTACATTTAGCCTTGCCGCACACGAGCCTCGCGCTGCAGCCACAAAATGCTGCAACCGAGTTATGGACTGCATTTTTCGTACATTTTATATGAACTCTCCGCAAACGGTTGTCACTAGTAGTCGCTACACGCCACAAAATGATGACTACAATGAATAAAATCTATTAAAAAAGTGGATATCGTGTGCTTCCGCTACTAAGTGGCCGCTTTCAGCTTCATGTGGTGGCGTTTAGGCGGCGCTTAGTTTCTATGGCGCATGGCTCGTGTGCGCGAAGTCTTAATATGGAATGTTTAATTTAGTTCAAAAAGGCGTAAGTACATTTATTGCCACATAATTTTTCATCAATCATCATGTATATTTTTCATGAATCATTATCATCATCATATCAGGCGTATGACATTCACTGTTAAACATAGGCCTCCCCATAGATTTCCAGAGTGGCTGATCCTGTGCAGCCTGCAAATTCCAAATAAATAAATAAATAAATAAATATTAATATAAATAACTCAAGTGGCTCCTTATCCGTCTTCGCCGGAATGCACATATTCTGTCCCTTCTTTTTAACATTCTTTTCAATCCTTCTTCACTATCCTATCTAAAGGAGCGTTTTGTGTTCTTGCACCAGGCGCATGATCGAAACCTACGCTCATCTGAAGCTCTAAGTCTCC
Source organism: Philereme transversata (assembly GCA_963924445.1). Taxonomy (NCBI): domain Eukaryota; kingdom Metazoa; phylum Arthropoda; class Insecta; order Lepidoptera; family Geometridae; genus Philereme; species Philereme transversata. Next base: position 23,931,674 of record OZ004337.1, on the reverse strand, counting down.
AAACGTTCTGACGAGAGCCCACGCCAAAAAACTACGGTGACGTTAATACGTTAGTACCCATTTGGTAGTTATGTATTAACACCACCTCAGCTACAGATTTGGTAGTTTTAAGTGCCGCCAAAGTTAAAAATGTATCGAACTTTATTATTAAATGCTTATTTCTCTTAGTTTTGTGACCCAACATGGATCTATCAAACTTAATTTCTACATCTCAAACATTTTTTGCGTAGCTCCAAACAGATTAAAGTATCGTTTGTTTGATTTATTTATGTCTCACTAAAAGATGATCAATCATTAAAAAAGATAACCGTTTATATTTTTTTGCTTGCTGTTTTTGAAATTAAAATGATCATTTAAATTAAAAACATGCCTTATTATTATTAACGGTGGACGTCCTACCGCTGGTATATTATGATGATACTTGTTTATTTCAACAGTGTATTCAACACACGGAGAGATAAACAATTCACTACAACCATGGTTCTTGACGCTACAATATTTCACAACAAAAACTCAATAACAATCAATTGCCAACATACCAACGACAATATGAGAAACGGAAATACTAAACACTATGATATCTTCACTACATACACTGTAAAAAGTGTAAATAGGTATCAGACTGTGTTAAAGAGACGTTTATCTCGGCCTATCACCAATCAGACTCCAACAAGTCCTTAACACATAGCAAGGAAACACAGTGACAACCTGGAGAAACTCATCATCACTGGCAAAGTGAGTGCTTCTATATAATAATTATCTAAACATTTCTGTTTTATTTATCACTAGCTGACCCGCCCGCGGCTTCGTACGCGTGGTTTGTCAATAAAACATTACCAAATTCCATCAAAATTGGTCAAGCCGTTAAGTCGTGAAAAGGTAACAAACAGATAGAGAGATAGAGTTACTTTCAAATCGGTATGTACGTAGATTAAAACCTGGATTAACACTTATGCTACTTTTTGTTGACAAACAACGCCTGTGAAGCCGCTGGCGGAAGTTAGTGATGCATATTAACCTTTCTCTTGAATTACTCTATCTATTACTGAAAACTACATTAAAATCCGTGGAGTAGTTTAAAAGATCTAAGGTAACAGACAGCGGAAGCGACTTCATTTTATATTAGGTAAAGATTCGTTTTTATTTATCTTATTATTTCATACCATTTTATTTTTATTATTACTTTATTTTGTTTATGTAAGTAAAGTACACATTCTCCTTCTTAGCTAATCTACACAGAAGATAAAGATGTTATAGCTAACTCTGGAATTGTCATGCTGTGTACACATGCTTTGGTACACAATCTATTATATAAAATTCTCGTGTCAGTGTTTGTAACAAAACTCCTCCGAAACGGTTAGACCAATTCTTATGAAATTTTTTGTGTTTATTCGGTAGGTCTGAAAATAGGACGTACACTATTTTTCATACCCCTATGTGATAAGCGTGGTCCACCAAAACCAAAAGCTCTTTATGATTGCTAATGCAATTTTACATTGTAAGCTACGTGTGTAGTATATTAATTTAGTAATCCAAGCTGACGAGCGTAAACAAAAATAATATTGATAGTTTCGTACCATGATAAAAACATAATTAAAATTAGTTTTCTCTGCAAACCTTAGGACGAGATGTAGAGACAGAACTAACTGCTTTTAGATGAACAATAATTTTAACAAAATAACAACAATTTGATGATTTAATTTAGATGTGTTTTTTCCATGGGGTACCGGGACCCTACGCGTTTACAAAATTCTTTTTTGTCTGGTCTATGCGACGTGTCATCCGAGAGCTGGCGCTTATATAGCGGGGCAATGCAGCCAGTGTCTTTAGAACACTTCTACTTGGTAGTAATTTGGAGCAGTTATCTATAGATCGTTTATAACGGTCTTTAGATGATTCAACTGTTTATTTTGCGTTTTTTACAGAGATATGTAAATCATTGTATTAATCTTTGTGTTAATAAATATTACAAAAATTGTTAATTCTTTATTGCGGAACCAATATGTAAAAAGTTAATGACTTAATGCTAAACAGCATTTCTACCAGTCGTCCGTGACGGGTATAAAATAAAACATAGGTCGGCGTGTTTATACAGAAATTAATAAAAAAAATTGGATTTGTTGATATTTTAATGCATCACAAAAGAAAACAAACAAACAGGCTTCGCAATATGTTTCAGATGTAAGTGTGGATTATTTTAATGGTATGTGGCACCACTTTGTTTTACAGGAACGGTATTATCGACACATTGAAGGCACTAATCTGTAATATTGCTTTCTTTAGTGTTGCTCATGTTATAAACTTATAGAACCTTATAGTTTCCTTGTGAAAGGGCTCGCTAAAGTTTACAACCATACCTATTTTTACCACCAAGCAGCATTGCTGTGTTTCGGTTAGAAGGGTATGGTTGCCGGTGAATTACAGGCACATGAGGCTTTACACCTATATGGCTCAAGTTGATGGACGCAAGGGAGTGCATCGTAGGGCACATTTCTAAGGTACGTGACCTACGAGACAATTCTCTGTTATAGGTAATAGTTACCACTTAACATCAGGTGGGCCATAAGCTTGTTACATCTCCATGTAGCATAAAAAAACCTGTAATTTGCCTTCCATTGTACCAAAAAATTCGTTGCTACTTTTATTGTGAGCAGTAAAGAGTACTTACTAACGGCATCCTTTTTATTCGGATTACTGACAATCACCGAGTCTTCAAGTCCAGAGTGAACACTTGAACAGGCTATTTTTATAAGCAATAGATTTTTTTACGTTAGACGTTATACACAGGTAAGCTAAAAGTAGCCTATATCTCAATCCAGGCCATAATCTATCTATGCACCCATAAAATCGGTTCTGCCAATTTCGTAAAATGTAACAAATAGATATAGAAACATAGTTAATTATTATTATTATTTTTAAACTAGTGGAGATGGAACAAGCCTATGGCCCACCTGATGTTAAGTGGTAACCATCGCCTATAACAAGTTGGCCTCGTAGGTCACGCTCCTTAGAAATGTGCCCTACGATGCACATCCCTGCGTCCATCAACTTGAGGCATACAGGTGTAAAGCCTCATGTGCCTGTAATTTCACCGGCAACCATACTCTTCAAACCAAAACTGGTAGAAATAGGTAAAGTGGTAGCACTTCCCCGGGCGAGCCCTTTCACAAGAAACTCTACTACTCTTTTAGTTTTTTCTTTTACTTTTGCTAATATTAGTATGATGTGATCTCTAGCAATAGAATTAACTCACCTATGTTTCTGCGATTTGTCCTCTCCATACATGACACATGAATTTTTTTAACACTCATACTCTGAAAGTTGGTCATTGTTAACTAGATACGGGCTTCAGTGCGATTTCCAGCCCAAGGGCCAGAAGTTAATTTGAAAAAAGAATGAGGCTTATTGAATTCGTTATTTATGAATGTATTTTGCTATAATGTAATACAATCTCCATGAGAAATCATAGGGTAGCTGAAGGAGAATGCTTTTCACTTAAGATCATTTGTTTATTTTGTTACCTTTTTTACAATTTGGATAATGATTTGCTAAACTTTTTCAACGCGCTATATTCTTAAACTTGGACCCACAACCGCCCGCAAAGATGAATGGTATACATTTAAGAATGTGTTTTTCTCACATGCCTCTCCAGAGTTATGTGTTCACGCAAAAAAGGCCTTCCAATTAAAAAGATATACGGGCCCATTACTCGATCGGTGGCCTATCTGTGACCATTTAATTCATATCTCACGTAGCTTTTACCGAAGATAATACTATACTTATCTGTTTCTAGAACCCTAAGGCTGAGATATAAGATGTTACTTAGCGAACCCATGCTTAGAATTTTTTCTGACAGCGTATTAAACATGCTAAAATCCATAGAAACATTTTTATTAATTTTTTAATGTATTTTAGGTTTGCGTTTGACCACGATCTCACCTGATGGTAAGTGATTATATAATCTACATATATGCATAGAACGACCCCCACTAGATGGAAAAAACGATCTGATAAAGGTTTCTGGGCGCAGTTTAGATCGGTCGCTCTTGAAATCTATGGGGAGGCCAGGTTATAATCTACGTTCAGACCAAATTTCATTGAAATTGGTTGCGCCGTTACGACGTGATTGAGTAATAAACAAACATCTAAACTTTCGCATTTACAATGTGTGATTAGTGTGATTAGTGATTAGTGTGATTAGTGTGATAATAATCGTTTTTCTTATAAATTTATGCTAATTAGCAGAATTAGACCTAGGTCTATTTATCTTAGCCTCGACGCAGAATGAAAGGATATATTATGTTACGTGCTAATTTTGTGTTTCAAGCGTGTATTGTCAAGTGCCTATAATTAGTACTCGTATGGTTAACTATGAAGGGAATGGGATGTTTTTTTGTTTTGATAAACTTACAAGAATCTTTTCTATGAAATCTTAACTTTACACGGTCATAACATTGCTTAGTTAGTTGTTTTTATTTACTGTTTTCCTCGGGATTATTGGTTATATAAGTATTTATACAGGGGAAACCTATCGGATCGGTCCGACAGTTTTTTTCGGATTTGATTTCGTATCAGAGAACGATATTTTGTAAACTATCAACCTTTAAATCTGTGTTGGTAAATTACCTGAGTTTTATAGTCAATCCGAAAAAAATTAAAATAGGTTTTTGGATTAGAAATCGAAAACGAAAACTGTCGGACCGATCCGACAGCTTTCCGTCGTTTTAAAATTACCGCTTGAATCACAACAGGGTTTAATTTTTAAAGTAATGTTTATTGCAGAGATTTTAACCTACGTTTGATTCCTAATTATTGGTGCCATAATAATACAGAATGTTATTTTTCTTAATATTTTTTTTAAGTAGTAGTAAAGTCTAAATTAGTTTAATTTGTGCGAATAAATCCCATTGTCTTAGAAAAGTTAAACTGGTTTTTAATATTCTATTTTTTTTTAAATATTTTTTTTATAATTTTTTTATAAATTATACTATATTCGCGTTTGACAACGATCTTGCCTGATGGTAAGCGATTATGCAGTCTACGATGGTACACGCTTGCCTAGAAGAAACCTATTCACTCGCGAAGACCCCTAGGTTGTAGTTATCAGGACACACTGACTCAAGCAAGGCGTTCCACTCTTTGGCATAATATGCGCACAATAAAGGTGAAAGAGTACCGCTTTGTGCGTATGAAAGGTATGTCTACCATATAGCGGTGGCGCATTGCGGAGCGTCTGGTTGTCCGATGATAGAATGGGGATAGTGGGATCAGGTTGAAAAGCTCCGCAGCACAATCTCCGGAATATATCCGATAAAAAACCGAGAGGCTTTCAAACTTTCGACGATGCTCGAGGCTGTGGAGCTTGGCATCTGATAACTCGTCATTGCGAATGAGCTTCTTGGCTCAATACAATTCTATTTGTCACCAATATTTCAAAAGAAAGTTATTGATAAACTTTCCATATACTCGTATATTTAAATAATCCGACACTCAGATCCAAAATATCATTAAAACTCGAACATTTTTCTCAACGGCCATATTTCTCTATTGATATTCAAATATCGCACCTCAGAGTAATAACAGCCAAGCTATAAGCGAAATATAAGAAGTCCTTGTAAAAACTGTTTGTTGGCGCCCTAAGGCTTCGTAACGACGTGCTTGAGTAACAAATAAACAAACATCCAGCCTTTCACATTTATAATAATGGCTGTTGCCCGCGACTACGTACGCGTTACACTACTAAATGTGTAGTTAACTTAGAAATAAAGCTAAACTCGCTGTTGCGACTTGACTTCACACCCCATTTTTATCCCATGGGACTTGATTTGTGGAATAAAAAGAAACCTATGTGTTAATCCAGGTTATAATCTACGTTTATACTAAATTTTATCGAAATCGTTCAGCCGTTACGACGTGATTGAGTAACAAACTAACAAACATCCAAACTTACGACACAGCTTACAACTTACGGCTAACGACAAACTTACGGCTGAGACGCAGGAGGTAGCGGGTTCGATTCCTGCCGCGGAACAAATGTTTGCATGATCTACAGATATGTGTTCTGTGTCTGGGTGTTTTTCTATATATTATAAGTATGTATTTACAAAAAAAAGTATATAAGTATTTTATCAGTTATCTGGTTCCCATAGTACAAGCTCTGCTTAATTTGGGGCTAGATAGCGCTGTGTGAAATGTCCAGTAACATTTATTTATTTATGCATTTGTAATATTAGTGTGATTAGTGTAATTTTAGCCGAGTTGCAAATATTAACAGTCCACTATTGGACGTAAGTCTCTGATAAGGCGCCACTGTAAAAAAATAGTTCTTAAAGTTCACTGTGTACTATGAAATTTGGACCCGCTCTGTACTGCCGTGCCGGGTAAAGTAAGATGCTTGAATTTTAAACAGGTCTAAGGCACGTTATATTATTCTCCTCTAAACTATAACAAAAGTACATTGTTATACAAGGGGTGTAAGCAATCAATTGCATCCTAGATATATTAGCATATGAGTGAGCGAAAGCGAGCGAGGACGTTAATAGCTTGAGGGTGCTATTGATCGCGTACACCCAAGTATAAACACATAACTTTTCATCACGAATGCAAAGAATTTAAGTTTTTTTAACCGTGTTTTATTTTTTACTTTTAAACTATGGCCTCTTATCTAAATAAATATGGATTTGACATGGGCGTTGTATTTAATTTCAGCATTTACGAATGTAACCTCTTCTATAAATAGAAATAAGTATTTGGCATTGAGGTGGTATTTTAAATTTACTTTTGTCCCTAGGGGCACGCATGTACGCATCAGGTATCGAGCTAACAATGACTAAGTTTGAGAAAATAATTTTTGCATATACTGCATATCGCATATCGCGGGTCGGATGCCATATTGACGGAGTAGCGGTCAATAATATTAGCTACGCTGATGACATGGCGCTGCTGAGCGCCTCGGTCTGTGGCTTAACGAAAATAAATAAATAAATATTACTGGACATTTCACACAGCGCTATCTAGCCCCAAACTAAGCAGAGATTGTACTATGGGAACCAGATAACTGATAGAATACTTATATACTTTTTTTTTGTAAATACATACTTATAATATATAGAAAAACACCCAGACACGGAACAAATATCTGTAGATCATGCAAACATTTGTTCCGCGGCGGGAATCGAACCCGCTACCTCCTGCGTCTCAGCCGGCTATACGCCCACTGCGCCACGGAGGCAGTCAAAAAATGTTAGAAAATAAATAGAAAGAAAATGTTAGGCATTTGTGAAAAATGTGCGCATGGCCTACAATACAATGTAAAAAAGAGTGAATGCATGGTCTTTCAGGACATTGGCGATCAAATTGTATGATACGCCGCTGAAGCGAGTTTATCAATTTAAATACCTTGGTCATTGGATAACCTCTGACCTGAAAGACGATGTAGACATTGAGAGGGAGCGGAGGGCGTTATCTGTACGAGCAAACATGATTGCCCGCAGGTTTGCTCGTTGCTCCACTTATGTAAAAATCGGCCTATTCCGAGCCTACTGTACTAGCTTCTACACGAGCAGCCTGTGGGTTAATTATACGCAAAAACAGTACAGCGCACTACGCGTACAGTACAACAACGCGTTTAGGGTGCTGGGGGGGTTGCCCCGGTTCTGCAGCGCGTCGGGGATGTTCACCGAGGCGCGAGTGGGCTGTTTCTACAATGCGCAAGCGGTGCACATCCCTGGGGTGCAGAATTCGGGCCAGCTCCAATGGTATACTGAATACGTTCGCAAACAGGTTCGACTGTGAGCATCTAAACCATTGTTGTATGGTACATGCGCAGTACCTACACTAGATGCTCACATACTTACCACATATTTTTCTGACATATGTATATTTTTATTTAATTTTTGTTATGTCACACTTATACCATTTGACATGTTTAATTAAGTTTTTACTAACAAATATAGATTTTTGACATCTGAAAATAAATGAATTGAATAATTAGGTAACCAAATCTATCCATGCTAGTGGACATGCACAGTGACACTCGCAGTGAGTACGAAGCATACACTGCGATGTTTTTTTTTCAAGTTATCTGTTTTGTTTGCATAGTTTGTACAATGGTACTGTCATAAATCAATGTTTAAGATCTGATTTAATTTGATCTCGGCAAAGTTGCTTACGTTTACTAAGATTTTGTTCACTGCATTTACTATTACTCTGAGTCCTGCATATAGAACCACTAAATAATACATAGCAACATTAATAAATAACACGACGAAAATAACAGATAAGTATCTATTTTTACGATTATTTAATTGATGTCATTAACGTCTCGCTGTTGATTACAATTTATGGGTTTAAATGTTTTTTTGTAATAAGATTTAGGAGGCTTTTTTGACTCTATATGCCTGCGGCTTGGTGAGTTACTCTGTGGATGAACGAGATGTCGGTGCAACAAATTTACCGTGTTTTTATCTGATATTTTTATGATTTTGTCTCTTATTATTGTATATCCAATGATATAAAATACTGAAAATAATAAACACGGAGAGAGGCGTTAGTGTTTGCTACTCATTTCATAGCTTCTGCGAATTTGACGACTTCCGTGCCGCGTGGGCGAATAGCCGCCTGAGACGGAGGAGGTTGCGAGTTCAATTAGCACGGCGGAACAAATGTTTGCATGATCTACAGATATTTATTCTGGGTTATTTGTTTCTCTACAATTATATTAAGACAATGTATTTACAATATAAAAATAATATTACTATTCTATCAGATATCTGTTTTCCATAGTACAAGCTCTGCTTAGTTTGGGACTAGACAGCGCTGTATGAAATGTCTAAAAAGCAATATTCTTTTATTAGTGTTATTTAGCAAGTTACTAATTTTACTCTAATTTCAATTATTCCTACGATTTATGTTCCAGAGCCATTACTATAAGGTTTATTTTCATCTGCCCCAATACCTGCTACAATTATTTAGAAGCAAGTATAACTAACGAGGTATCAGAGCGCTCCATTGGGACCTTTGCAAACGTCCGTTGGACTCCCTTATGGTACTAGAAACCGACAAATTGTTCCCATAAACGGTTGCTAGATGTACAAATTCTAATGCACATACGGCTTTTTTACCGTGCTAGAATCTTCATCCGGCTTTTATATGGAAAAGGTTAATCATTATTATATTAACCGAGTACGCCCAACTCTAAAAATAGGCCTACCCTATTAATTTCTAGAGTCTTACCAATTTTTGGGAATTATTTTATGGAACTGAAATAGTACTGGGCGGGACACTTGGCTAGACGTGGTGATGACAGCGGAATCAGAGCAGCGACTGAATGGTGGCCGAGACGTGGCTATACAAGGGTAGGACGTCCGGCAACGAGATGGGTGGACGACATCGTTAAAGTCGCGGGAGGTCAATGGGCGAGACTAGCGCAGGATCGTGGTGGATGACACAAACTTGGGGAGGCCTACACCTAACAGTTAGTGAAGTCAGGCTGTGGATGATGATGATACAAATTTTTTGTTGGGTTCAACGAAAATTATTGTAAAAAATGATTAATTTCCCAAATAATCACCAATTTCAAATCGCAAGTATTCGCCAACCTGAAATTTAGTTACAAAAATTGTCAGCTTAGGCTCAATTCACACCGACATGGCAGCGTAGCTACGGCAGCGGCGAGCGATTTCAGTGTCAAAGTTTTCGCAACTTAGTCGTCATAACATTGTTTCATAGTATCGCTTGAGAGAGTTGCGCCCTGCTCTTGGCGTTACTTATTTCATCGTGCCAACATAGGTGCTTGTGGCCGCTGCCTGTAGCTGTCATCTTTTTTTATGCTACATGGAGATGGAACAAGCTTACAGCCCACCTGATGTTAAGTCGCCTAGGTTAATGCATGCGATCCGTCTTATTTAATATAACTTAATTTAATTCCCAACTCTACTCCCATTCAATGGTTATATGGAGCCAGCAATTATTGGATCCTTACTTTGGTATTCGTTTAATGAACAATGTTTTCTGTAAGAGTCTGAATAGATTCACAATGATTCCTTGTTTGCTGATTTTATAATGAGTCGCTTTGTCGGCTTGATTGCAATTGATAGTATTTTATACAGAAACTAATATGGCTGAGATGATCTTGTATTCATTGAAACTTAATAAACTATTACCTATATACTTAGGTACTCCCTAGCTGCCTAATCTGGTCTAGTCTGAAAACCAGCGCTGCTACACATCCATGCATGTATGCATGCACGTAGCATTATGCTAAGACAGGGCCTTCTTGGCTCATGCACGCGGTGCAAATGGAACTAATTGTCTTACCTACACTTTTTTTATGCATGTTGTTCATTGTGTGTACAAGAGAGTAAGAGTAACGTGATTGAAATATATATCTAAGTAATTAATGATATATGTAAAAATAATCTGGACACTGGGAACAAAAAGAAGAGAGTATATAGTAAAGTTCCTTGTGAAAGAGCTCGCCCGATGAAGTACTACCATCATATCAATTTATACCGCCAAGCAGCATTGCTTTATTTCGGTTTGGAGGGTATGGTTGCCGGTGAACTACCAGATACATGAGGCTTTACACCTGTATGCCTCAAGGTGTATGCCCTGACGCAGGGCAGTGCATCGTAGAGCAAATTTCTAACGTGCGTGGCCTACGAGGCAATTCTCTGTTATAAGCGATAGTTACCACTTAACATCAGGTGGGCCATAAGCTTGTTTCATCTCCATGTAGCATAAAAAAATGATATGTACTTATTTTATAGCCTTACCTGTATAATGCCAGCTCTGTGTGTCCCACTGGGTTAAAAGATGACCAAATAAAGTTTGCTAGGAGCTATTGAACGATATCGATCGCTCTGGATATCTAACTACTATCTCATGAAAAGAATAGAATAGAATAGAATAATCATTTATTTGGCACACACAAAATGACACATGAAACAATAATAAGGAACAGGTGAATCCATTAAGACAGTTCGACTCATGTGTCTGCGTACCAAAATGGCGTTCAGCTCAGCATAATGTTGGATGAAAGTTGTTGTTGTTGTTTTTTTTAAAAACCAAGTACATATTTACTAATACTTAGCCCGTTTTCAATTATTTCATCACAGATCAGACACAAGAGACGAAAGGCAAGGACGAGGCAAACACGTTTCTTCTGCTTCTTACTTAGCTACAATAATTCAAATAAAATTATCTCCATGCAGTTTCCTGGGAAGTTTCCAAAATGTCAATAATTTACAACACATCGCCAAAATCAAGCCTACTTACAATTAAACCTGTGAGATAATGTAAATTGAAACCATCTCGATTCGGTTTTACAATCAATAACGCTGACAACCTACTAATTGAGTTTCACGCGGGATTTTAAATACTGAGATTTTTAGTGAGTTTTCGATCTAAAACAAAATTACAGTATTTTTATTGCATAAATTAAAATGTTTAGTAAGCAGATAATGCGTGTGGTCCCTTAAAGTGCTATGGAGAGAGCTATGCTTGGTGTTTCTCTACGAGATCGAATCAGATATGAGGAGATCGTAAACGAACCAAGGTCACAGACATAACCAAGAGGATTAGCAACCTGAAGTGATAGTGGGTATACATAGCTCAAAGAACTAACGGCCATTGGGGCAGAAAGGTTCTAGAGTGGAGAACACAGCATAATACATGTAACGGACGATCAAAGACGGGGTAAGATCGAATCAGATTCAAATGTATAGGTAGCTAAGATTGTAACGGTCAAAAGTTGTAACGGTCAAAAAGAGTGAGATAGCTATAGGTAAGTCCCCGTCTAACTTTGCTGGAAACTTCGATGTAGTAGGAATTGTATACGATGACTAGAGGTTGCGTTGTGCGCGAGCTGCTCGCAGCTCGCGTGTTTTTCTTTTAGTCGAAGAAGTAATTAAAGAGGATATCGAGCTGTTAAAAGCCATCAAACAGGATATCCATGTGTAAGAAGCAGTCAAAGACGATATCGAAATGGAAGAAGCAATCAAATAGGATATCGAAGCAGCAGAAACAATCAATGAGGAAATTAAAGTTGAGTAAGCAATCAAAGAGGATACCGAGGTGGTAAGAGCATTCTAAGAGGATGACGAGGTAAAAAAAGCAATCAAAGACGATATCGAAGTGGAAGAAACAGTCAAAAACGATATCGAAGTGGAAGAAGCAATCAAAGAGGATATTGAAGTGAAAGAAGCAATCAAATAGGATATCGAAGTAGCAGAAACAATCAAAGAGGAAATTAAAGTTGAGTAAGCAATCAAAGAGGATACCGAGGTGGTAGAAGCGTTCTAAGAGGATGACGAAGTGAAAAAAGCAATCAAAGACGATATCGAAGTGGAAGAAACAGTCAAAGACGATATCGAAGTGGAAGAAGCAATCAAAGAGGATATCGAAGTGGAAGAAGCAATCAAAGAGGATATCGAAGTGGAAGAAGCAATCAAAGAGGGTATCGAAGTGGAAGAAGCCATCACAGAGGATATCGAAGTGAAAATGCTATCAAAAACGATATCGAAGATGAAGACGCAATCAAAGAGAATATTGCAGTGCAAGAAGCAATCAAAAGGAAATCGAAGATGATATCGAATTGGTAGAAGCAATAAAAGAGGATATCAAAGTGGAAGAAGCAATCAAAGAGGATATCGAGCTGTTTAAAGTTATCGAAGAGGATATCCATGTGTAAGAAGCAGTCAAAGACGATCGAAATGGAAGAAGCAATCAAATCAAAGAGGATATCCAAGTGGAAGCAGCAATCAAAGATGATATCGAAGTGGAAGAAGCAATCAAAGAGGATATTGAAGTGAAAGAAGCAATCAAAGAGGATATCGAAGTGGAAGAAGCAATCAAAGAGGATATCGAAGTGGAAGAAGCAATCAAAGAGGGTATCGAAGTGGAAGAAGCCATCACAGAGGATATCGAAGTGAAAATGCTATCAAAAACGATATCGAAGATGAAGACGCAATCAAAGAGAATATTGCAGTGCAAGAAGCAATCAAAAGGAAATCGAAGATGATATCGAATTGGTAGAAGCAATAAAAGAGGATATCAAAGTGGAAGAAGCAATCAAAGAGGATATCGAGCTGTTTAAAGTTATCGAAGAGGATATCCATGTGTAAGAAGCAGTCAAAGACGATCGAAATGGAAGAAGCAATCAAATCAAAGAGGATATCCAAGTGGAAGCAGCAATCAAAGATGATATCGAAGTGGAAGAAGCAATCAAAGAGGATATTGAAGTGAAAGAAGCAATCAAATAGGATATCGAAGTAGCAGAAACAATTAAAGAGGAAATTGAAATTGAGTAAAAGACGTCGAGGACAAGGATAAAAATAAAAAACGGTTTCACCAAAAACTTATACCAATATTTTGTAAAAGTTTCCTCGAGCTATCTCTTCCCGTTTAAAAGATACGAGCGATTTAAGTTTTGTATGAAAACCCATAATTCTGTGGAGTGGAAATTGAAGTAAAAGAAGCAATTGAAGAAGACATATAAGTAGAAAAAGACATTAAAAAGGATATCAAAGTGGAAGAAGCTAAAATAGAGGATATCGAGGTGAAAGAAGCATTCAAGGAGGAAGACCAAGTGAGAGAAGCATTCAAAAAGGATGTCAAGAGCAATGATGGTAATAAAAAAACTATTCGACCAAAAATTTGAACCAATATTTTGTAAAAGTTTGCTAGGCGTAACTGTTCTTTAAGATTTGTATTTGTACCCATAATTTTGTAGAGTGGAAATTGTAGTAAAAGAAGCAATTAAGAAAATATATAAGTAGAAAAAGCAATTAAAAAGGATATCAAAGTGGAAGAAGCAAAAATAGAGGATATCGAGGTGAATGAAGCATTCAAAAAGGATGTCAAGATCAATGATGGTAATAAAAAAAATATTCGACCAAAAATTTGTACCAATATTTTGTAAAAGTTTGCTAGGCGTAACTGTTCCCGTTTAGAACATACGAGCGATTTAAGATTTGTATTAAAACCCATAATTTTGTAGAGTGGAAATTGTAGTAAAAGAAGCAATTGAAGAAAATATATAAGTAGAAAAAGCAATTAAAAAGGATATCAAAGTGGAAGAAGCAAAAATAGAGGATATCGAGGTGAAAGAAGCATTCAAAAAGGATTTCAAGATCAATGATGGTAATAAAAAAAATATTCGACCAAAAATTTGTACCAATATTTTGTAAAAGTTTGCTAGGCGTAACTGTTCCCGTTTAGAAGATACGAGCGATTTAAGGTTTGTATTAAAACCCATAATTTTATAGAGTGGGAATTGAAGTAAAAGAAGCAATTGAAGAAAATATATAAGTAGATAAAGCAATTAAAAAGGATATCAAAATGAAAGAAGCAAAAATAGAGGATATCGAGGTGAAAGAAGCATTCAAAGTGGAAGATGAAGTAAGAGAAGCATTCAAAACGGATGTCAAGGGCAATGATGGTATTAAAAAAACTATTGCACCAAAAATTTGTACCAATAATCTGTAAAAGTTTGCTAGGCGTAACTCTTCCCGTTTAGAAGATACGAGCGATTTAAGATTTGTATTAAAACCCATAACTTTGTAGAGTCGATATTGAAGTAAGAGAAGTAATTGAAGAAAATAGAAAAATAGAAAAAACAATTCAAAAGTATATTGAAGTAAAAATGCCATCAAAGAGGATTTCGAAGTTATAGAAACAATTAAAGAGGATATCAATGTGGAAGAAACATTCGAAAACGAAAAGGAAGTGAGAGAAGAATTCAAAATGATGGCAAGGGCGATGATGACCGTAAAATAACGATTCCACCAAAAATTTGTGCTACAAAAAAAAATTGATTTTCCAAAATGATCACAGTGGATGTTGCATAATAAAAAAAATTGACGTTCCAAAATGATCACAGTGGATGATGCATAATAAAAAAAAAATTGACGTTCCAAAGTGATCATTGTGGATGAGGCGTAATTAAAAAAATGATGTACCAAAATGATCACAGTGGATGTTGCATAATACAAAAAAAATAATAATAATTGACGTTCCAAAGTGATCATTGTGGATGAGGCATAATTAAAAAAAATGATGTACTAAAATGATCACAGTGGATGTAGATAATAAAAAAAAAATTGACGTTCCAAAGTGATCATTGTGGATGAGGCATAATTAAAAAAAATTATGTACCAAAATGATCACAGTGGATGTTGCATAATAAAAAAAAAATTGACGTTCCAAAGTGATCATTGTGGATGAGGCATAATTAAAAAAAATGATGTACCAAAATGATCACAGTGGATGTTGCATAAAAAAAAATTGACGTTCCAAAGTGATCATTGTGGATGAGGCATAATTAAAAAAATGATGTACCAAAATGATCACAGTGGATGTTGCATAATAAAAAAAAAATTGACGTTCCAAAGTGATCATTGTGGATGAGGCATAATTAAAAAAATGTGAATGTTCCAAAATAAACATGAAGAACGTAGCATACTAAAAAAAAAAAAAAAAATTGGATGTTCCAAAATGATGATGATGACCTTTGCAAAAACTATGAAAGTTGTCTCATGCCCCTCCACCAACATTATATAGAATCAAGCAAATTTACAGTAATTTTATAGTACACACAAGCCATGGGCTCCCTACAAAAACAGTATGAAAATTACGGCAAACGAAATATACGGTTTACGGTATTCATACAGAAATATTTTGTATGGGACAATTTTTTTTTGTATGAAAGACAATTTTTTTTTCATGGAACCGGATATAAAAAAATGTCCTCTGCAACATTAGTTTTTGCACCAACGCTCTAAGACCTATACTTTCCGAGATACGAGGTCGATGGGAGCGAATGGGGGACAAAAGGGGTACTTTAGGATTTATTCCCAACTCATCGGAACTCCCTCTATACGATCCCACCAAACATTTTCACCCTACGAGGTGGCATCTGGGAGAACAAACATGTCAATGAGTCAGTCAGTCAGTCAGTGGTAATCGAGCTTTATATAATATAACTAGAGGTTGCGTAGTGCGCGAGTTGCACGCAACTCGCGTGTTATTGTTTTTGTCGAAGAAGCAATCAAAGAGGATTTCGAGCTGTTAAAAGCGATCAAAAAGGATATACATGTGTAAGAAGCAGTCAAAGACGATATCGAAATGGAAGAAGCAATCAAATCAAAGAAGATATCCAAATGGAAGCAGCAATCAAATATGATTTCGAAGTGCAAGAAGCAATCAAACAGGATATTGAAGTGAAAGCAGCAATCAAATAGGATATCGAATTAGCAGAAACTATTAAAGAGGAAATTGAAGTTGAGTAAGCAATCAAAGAGGATACCGAGGTGGTAGAAGCATTCTAAGATGACGAAGTGAAAAAAGCAATCAAAGACGATATCGAAGTGGAAGAAGCAATCAAAGAAGGTATCGAAGTGGAAGAAGCAATCTTAGAGGATATCGAAGTGGAAGAAGCAATCAAAGATGATATCGAAGTGGAAGAAGCAATCAAAGAGGATATTGAAGTGAAAGAAGCAATCAAATAGGATATCGAAGTAGCAGAAACAATCAAAGAGGAAATTAAAGTTGAGGAAGAAATCAAAGAGGATACCAAGGTGGTAGAAGCATTCTAAGAGGATGACGAAGTAAAAAAAGCAATCAAAGACGATATCGAAGTGGAAGAAGCAATCCAATGGATATTGAAGATGAAGAAGGAATAAAAGAGGATATCGAAGCGGAACAAGCAATCGTAGAGGATATCAAAGTTAAAGAAGCAATCAAAGATAAACAAGCAATCAAAGAGAAAAAAATTGGATGTTCCAAAATGATCATGATAATGGTTGTATAAAAAAAAATTGAACGTTGCAAAAAAGATCATGATGAACGTTGCATAAAAAAAAATCTGGACGTTCCAAAATGATCATGATTGACGTTGTATAATATAAATGTATGTTGCAAAATGATAATGATCAAAAATTTGTACTAATATTTTGTCAAAGTTTGCTAGTGCTATCTCTTCCCGTTTAGAAGATACGAGCGATTAAAGTTTTGTAAGAAAAATCATAAATTTGTTGATTGGATATCGAAGTGGAAGAAACTATCAAAGAGAATGTTGAAGTGGAAGAAGCAATCAAATAGGATATCGAAGTGGCAGAAACAATCAAAGAGGAAATTGAAGTTGAGTAAGCAATCAAAGAGGATACCGAGGCGGTAGAAGCATTCAAAGAAGATGACGAAGTGAAAAAAGCAATCAAAGACGATATCGAAATGGAAGAAGCAGTCAAAGACGATATCGAAGAGGGAGAAACAATCAAAGAGGAAATTGAAGTTGAGTAAGCAATCAAAGAGGATACCGAGGTGGTAGAAGCATTCAAAGAAGATGACGAAGTGAAAAAAGCAATCAAAGACGATATCGAAATGGAAGAAGCAGTCAAAGACGATATCGAAGTGGGAGAAGCAATCAAAGAGGATATCGAAGTTAAAGAAGCAGTCAAAGATGATGTCGAAGTGGAAAAAACATTCAAAGAAGATGACGAAGTGAGAGAAGCATTCAAAAAGGATGTCAAGGATGACAATAAAAAAACAGTTGCACCAAAAATTTATACCAATATTTTGTACAAGTTTGCTAGGGCTATCTCTTCCCGTTTAGAAGATACGAGCGATTGAAGTTTTGTATGAAAGACCACAATTTTGTAGAGAGCATAATGAAGTAACTGAAGCAATTAAAGAGGATATGAAAGTAGAAGAAGCATTTTAAAGGGATAACGAAGTGGAACATGCAAAAATAGAAGATGTCGAGGCGGAAGAAACAATCAAAGAGGATATCGAAGTGGAAGAAGCAATCAAAGAGGGTATCGAAGTGGAAGAAGCCATCACAGAGGATATCGAAGTGAAAATGCTATCAAAGACGATATCGAAGATGAAGACGCAATCAAAGAGAATAATGCAGTGCAAGAAGCAATCAAAAGGAAATCGAAGATGATATCGAAGTGGAAGGAGTAAACAAAGAGGATATTGAAGTGGGAGAAGCAATCAAATAGGATATCGAAGTAGCAAAAACAATCAAAGAGGAAATTGAAGTTGACTAAGGAATCAAAGAGGATACCGAGTTGGTAGAAGTATTCAAAGAGGATGACGAACTGAAAAAAGCAATCAAAGACTATATCGAAGTGAAAGAAATAGTCAAAGACGATATCAAAATGGAACAAGCAATCAAAGCGGATATCGAAGTGGAAGAAGCAATCAAAGAGGATATCAAAGTGGAAGAAGCCATCACAGGATATCGAAGTAAAAATGCAATCAAAAACGATATCGAATATGAAGACGCAATCAAAGAAAATATTGCAGTGCAAGAAGCAATCAAACGGAAATCAAAGACGAAGGAGCCCTTACAGAGGATACCGAAGTGAAAATGCCATCAAAGAGGATATCAAAGATGAAGAAGCAATCCAATGGATATTGAAGATGAAGAAGGAATAAAAGAGGATATCGAAGTGGAAGAAGCAATCGTAGAGGATACCAAAGTTAAAGAAGCAATCAAATAGGATATCAATGTGGAAGAAGCAATCAAAGAGGATATCGAAGTGGAACAAGCAATCAAAGAGAAAAAAATTGGATGTTCCAAAATGATCATGATAATAGTTGTATAAAAAAAATTGAACGTTGCAAAAAAGATCATGATGAACGTTGCATAAAAAAAATCTGGACGTTCCAAAATGATCAGGATTGACGTTGCATAATATAAATGTATGTTGTAAAATGATAATGATCAAAAATTTGTACTAATATTTTGTCAAAGTTTGCTAGTGCTATCTCTTCCCGTTTCGAAGATACGAGCGATTAAAGTTTTGTAAGAAAAATCATAAATTTGTTGATTGGATATCGATGTGGAAGAAACTATCAAAGAGAATGTTGAAGTGGGAGAAGCAATCAAATAGGATATCGAAGTGGCAGAAACAATCAAAGAGGAAATTGAAGTTGAGTAAGCAATCAAAGAGGATACCAAGGTGGTAGAAGCATTCAAAGAAGATGACGAAGTGAAAAAGCAATCAAAGACGATATCGAAATGGAAGAAGCAGTCAAAGACGATATCGAAGTGGGAGAAGCAATCAAAGAGGATATCGAAGTTAAAGAAGCAGTCAAAGATGATGTCGAAGTGGAAAAAACATTCAAAGAAGATGACGAAGTGAGAGAAGCATTCAAAAAGGATGTCAAGGATGACAATAAAAAAACAGTTCCACCAAAAATTTACACCAATATTTTGTACAAGTTTGCTAGGGCTAGCTCTTCCCGTTTAGAAGATATGAGCGATTGAAGTTTTGTATGAAACACCACAATTTTGTAGAGCGCATAATGAAGTAACTGAAGCAATTAAAGAGGATATGAAGTAGAAGAAGCATTTTAAAAGGATAACGAAGTGGAACATGCAAAAATAGAAGATGTGGAGGCGGAAGAAACAATAAAAGAGGATGACGAAGTGTAACAAGCAATCAAAGAGAATGTTCGAATAGTGGATGTCGCATAATAAAAAAAAATTGACGTTCAAAAATGATCATAGTGGATGAGGCATAAATAAAAAAAAATTGATGTTCCAAAATGATCACAGTGGATGTTGCATACTAAAAAAAAAATTGACGTTCCAAAAGTGATCATTGTGGATGAGGCATAATTTAAAAAAAAATTGACGTTCCAAAATGATCATTGCTGATGAGGCATAATTAAAAAAAATTGATGTTCCAAAATTATCACAGTGGATGTTGCATAATAAAAAAAAAGAAATTGACGTTCCAAAATAATCATTGTGGATGAGGCATAATTTAAAAAAAATGATTTTCCAAAATGATCACAAAGGATTTTGCATAATAAAAAAAATGACGTTCCAAAAGTGATCATTGTGGATGAGGCATAATTTAAAACAAAATGATGTTCCAAAATGATCACAAAGGATTTTGCATAGTAAAAAAAAATTGACGTTCCAAAAGTGATCATTGTGGATGAGGCATAATTAAAAAAAATTGATTTTCCAAAAAGATCACAAAGGATTTTGCATAATAAAAAAAAATAATTGACGTTCCAAAGTGATCATTGTGGATGAGGCATAATAAAAAAAATGATGTACCAAAATGATCACAGTGGATGTTGCATAATACAAAAAAAAAAAAATAATTGACGTTCCAAAGTGATCATTGTGGATGAGGCATAATTAAAAAAAATGATGTTCCAAAATGATCACAGTGGATGATGCATAATAAAAAAAAATAATAATTGACGTTCCAAAGTGATCATTGTGGATGAGGCATAATTAAAAAAATGATGTACCAAAATGATCACAGTGGATGTTGCATAATAAAAAAAAAATGACGTTTCAAAGTGATCATTGTGGATGAGGCATAATTGAAAAAAAATGATGTTACAAAATGATCACAGTGGATGATGCATAATAAAAAAAAAAATTGACGTTCCAAAGTGATCATTGTGGATGAGGCATAATTAAAAAAATGATGTACCAAAATGATCACAGTGGATGTTGCATAATAAAAAAAAAAATGACGTTTCAAAGTGATCATTGTGGATGAGGCATAATTGAAAAAAAATGATGTTACAAAATGATCACAGTGGATGATGCATAATAAAAAAAAATAATTGAAGTTCCAAAGTGATCATTGTGGATGAGGCATAATTAAAAAAATGATGTACCAAAATGATCACAGTGGATGTTGCATAATAAAAAAAAAAAATGACGTTTCAAAGTGATCATTGTGGATGAGGCATAATTAAAAAAATGTGGATGTTCCAAAATAAACATGATGAACGTTGCATACTAAAAAAAAAAAAAAAAATTGGATGTTCCAAAATGATGATGATGACCTTTGCAAAAACTATGAAAGTTGTCTCATGCCCCTCCACCACCATTATATAGAATCAAGCAAATTTACAGTAATTTTATAGTACACACAAGCCATGGGCTCCCTACAAAAACAGTATGAAAATTACGGCAAACGAAATATACGGTTTACGGTATTCATACAGAAATATTTTGTATGGGACAATTTTTTTTTTGTATGAAAGACAATTTTTTTTTCATGGAACCGGATATAAAAAAATGTCCTCTGCAACATTAGTTTTTGCACCAACGCTCTAAGACCTATACTTTCCGAGATACGAGGTGGATGGGAGCGAATGGGGGACAAAAGGGGTACTTTAGGATTTATTCCCAACTCATCGGAACTCCCTCTATACGATCCCACCAAACATTTTCACCCTACGAGGTGGCATCTGGGAGAACAAACATGTCAATGAGTCAGTCAGTCAGTGAGTGGTAATCGAGCTTTATATAATATAACTAGAGGTTGCGTTGTGCGCGAGCTGCTTGCAGCTCGCGTGTTTTTCTTTTAGTCGAAGAAGTAATAAAAGAGGATATCGAGCTGTTAAAAGCCATCGAAGAGGATATCCATGTGTAAGAAGCAGTCAAAGACGATATCGAACTGGAAGAAGCAATCAAATCAAAGAGGATTTCTAAGTGGGAGCAGCAATTAAAGAGGATATTGAAGTGAAAGGAGCAATCAAATAGGATATCGAAGTAGCAGAAACAATCAAAGAGGAAATTAAAAGTTGAGTAAGCAATCAAAGAGGATACCGAGGTGGTAAGAGCATTCTAAGAGGATGACGAAGTGAAAAAAAGCAATCAAAGACGATATCGAAGTGGAAGAAACAGTCAAAAACGATATCGAAGTGGAAGAAGCAATCAAAGAGGATATTGAAGTGTAAGAAGCAATCAAATAGGATATCGAAGTAGCAGAAACAATCAAAGAGGAAATTAAAGTTGAGTAAGCAATCATAGAGGATACCGAGGTGGTAGAAGCGTTCTAAGAGGATGACGAAGTAAAAAAAGCAATCAAAGACGATATCGAAGTGGAAGAAACCGTCAAAGACGATATCGAAGTGGAAGAAGCAATCAAAGAGGATATCGAAGTGGAAGAAGCAATCAAGAGGATATCGAAGTGGAAGAAGCAATCAAAGAGGGTATCGAAGTGGAAGAAGCCATCACAGAGGATATCGAAGTGAAAATGCTGTCAAAGCCGATATCGAAGACCAAGACGCAATCAAAGAGAATATTGCAGTGCAAGAAGCAATCAAAAGGAAATTGAAGATGACATCGAAGTGGAAGGAGTAATCAAAGAGGATATTGAAGTGGAAGAAGCAATCAAATAGGATATCGAAGTAGGAAAAACAATCTAAGAGGAAATTGAAGTTGACTAAGGAATCAAAGAGGATACCGAGATGGTAGAAGTATTCAAAGAGGATGACGAAGTGAAAAAGCAATCAAAGACGATATCGAAGTGAAACAAATAGTCGAAGACGATATCGAAAAGGAAGAAGCAATCTTAGAGGATATCGAAGTGGAAGAAGCAATCAAAGAAGATATCGAAGTGTAAGAAGCCATCACAGAGGATATCGTAGTGAAAATGCTATCAAAAACGATATCGAAGATGAAGACGCAATCAAAGAGCATATTGCAGTGCAAGAAGCAATCAAAAGGAAATCGAAGATGATATCGAATTGGTAGAAGAAATAAAAGAGGATATCAAAGTGGAAGAAGCAATCAAAGAGTATATCGAGCTGTTTAAAGTTATCGAAGAGGATATCCATGTGTAAGAAGCAGTCAAAGACGATCGAAATGGAAGCAACAATCAAATCAAAGAGGATATCCAAGTGGAAGCAGCAATCAAAGATGATATCGAAGTGGAAGAAGCAATCAAAGAGGATATTGAAGTGAAAGAAGCAATCAAATAGGATATCGAAGTAGCAGAAACAATTAAAGAGGAAATTGAAATTGAGTAGAAGACGTCGAGGACAATGATAAAAATAAAAAACGGTTTCACCAAAAACTTATACTAATATTTTGTAAAAGTTTCCTAGAGCTATATCTTCCCGTTTAAAAGATACGAGCGATTTAAGTTTTGTATGAAAACCCATAATTTTGTGGAGTGAAAATTGAAGTAAAAGAAGCAATTGAAGAAGACATATAAGTAGAAAAAGACATTAAAAAGGATATCAAAGTGGAAGAAGCAAAAATAGAGGATATCGAGGTGAAAGAAGCATTCAAGGAGGAAGACAAAGTGAGAGAAGCATTCAAAAAGGATGTCAAGAGCAATGATGGTAATAAAAAAATTATTCGACCAAAACTTTGTACCAATATTTTGTAAAAGTTTGCTAGGCGTAACTGTTCCCGTTTAGAAGATACGAGCGATTGAAGATTTGTATTAAAACCCATAATTTTGTAGAGTGGGAATTGAAGTAAAAGAAGCAATTGAAGAAAATATATAAGTAGATAAAGCAATTAAAAAGGATATCAAAGTAGAAGAAGCAAAATGAAAGAAGCATTTAAAGTGGAAGACGAAGTAAGAGAAGCATTCAAAACGGATGTCAAGGGCAATGATGGTATTAAAAAAACTATTCCACCAAAAATTTGTACCAATATTTTGTAAAAGTTTGCTAGGCGTAACTCTTCCCGTTTAGAAGATACGAGCGATTTAAGATTTGTATTAAAACCCATAATTTTGTAGAGTGGAAATTGTAGTAAAAGAAGCAATTGAAGAAAATATATAAGTAAAAAAGCAATTAAAAAGGATATCAAAGTGGAAGAAGCAAAAATAGAGGATATCGAGGTGAAAGAAGCATTCAAAGCGGAAGACGAAGTAAGAGAAGCATTCAAAAAGGATCTCAAGGGCAATAATGGTATTAAAAAAACTATTCCACCAAAAATTAGTACCAATTTTTTGTAAAAGTTTGCTGGGAGTAACTCTTCCCGTTTAGAAGATACGAGCGATTTAAGATTTGTATTAAAACCCATAATTTTGTAGAGTCGATATTGAAGTAAGAGTAGTAATTGAAGAAAATAGAAAAATAGAAAAAACAATTCAAAAGTATATTGAAGTAAAAATGCCATCAAAGAGGATTTCGAAGTTATAGAAACAATTAAAGAGGATATCAATGTGGAAGAAACATTCGAAAACGAAAAGGAAGTGAGAGAAGAATTCAAAATGATGGCAAGGGCGATGATGACCGTAAAATAACGATTCCACCAAAAATTTGTGCTACAAAAAAAAATTGATTTTCCAAAATGATCACAGTGGATGTTGCATAATAAAAAAAAAATGACGTTCCAAAATGATCATGTGGATGAGGCATAATTTAAAAAAATGATGTACCAAAATGATCACAGTGGATGTTGCATAATACAAAAAAAATAATAATAATCGACGTTCCAAAGTGATCATTGTGGATGAGGCGTAGTTAAAAAAATGATGTACCAAAATGATCACAGTGGATGTTGCATAATAAAAAAACAAAAATAATAATTGACGTTCCAAAGTGATCATTGTGGATGAGGCATAATTAAAAAAAATGATGTTCCAAAATGATCACAGTGGATGTTGCATAATAAAAAAAAAATATAATAATTGACGTTCCAAAGTGATCATTGTGGATGAGGCGTAGTTAAAAAAATGATGTACCAAAATGATCACAGTGGATGTTGCATAATACAAAAAAAATAATAATAATTGACGTTCCAAAGTGATCATTGTGGATGAGGCATAATTAAAAAAAATGATGTTCCAAAATGATCACAGTGGATGTTGCATAATAAAAAAAAATAATTGACGTTCCAAAGTGATCATTGTGGATGAGGCATAATTAAAAAAAATTATGTACCAAAATGATTACAGTGGATGTTGCATAATAAAAAAAAATAATTGACGTTCCAAAGTGATCATTGTGGATGAGGCATAATTTAAAAAAATGATGTACCAAAATGATCACAGTGGATGTTGCATAATACAAAAAAAAAAATTGACGTTCCAAAGTGATCATTGTGGATGAGGCATAATTTAAAAAAATGATGTACCAAAATGATCACAGTGGATGTTGCATAATAAAAAAAAAAAAACAATGACGTCCCAAAGTGATCATAGTGGATGAGGCATAATTGAAAAAAAAATGATGTTCCAAAATGATCACAGTGGATGATGCATAATAAAAAAAAAAATTGACGTTCCAAAGTGATCATTGTGGATGAGGCGTAATTAAAAAAATGATGTACCAAAATGATCACAGTGGATGTTGCATAATACAAAAAAAATAATAATAATTGACGTTCCAAAGTGATCATTGTGGATGAGGCATAATTAAAAAAAATGATGTTCCAAAATGATCACAGTGGATGTTGCATAATAAAAAAAAATAATTGACGTTCCAAAGTGATCATTGTGGATGAGGCATAATTAAAAAAAATTATGTACCAAAATGATTACAGTGGATGTTGCATAATAAAAAAAAATAATTGACGTTCCAAAGTGATCATTGTGGATGAGGCATAATTTAAAAAAATGATGTACCAAAATGATCACAGTGGATGTTGCATAATACAAAAAAAAAAATTGACGTTCCAAAGTGATCATTGTGGATGAGGCATAATTAAAAAAATGATGTACCAAAATGATCACAGTGGATGTTGCATAATAAAAAAAAAATGACGTTTCAAAGTGATCATTGTGGATGAGGCATAATTGAAAAAAAATGATGTTACAAAATGATCACAGTGGATGATGCATAATAAAAAAAAAAATTGACGTTCCAAAGTGATCATTGTGGATGAGGCATAATTAAAAAAATGATGTACCAAAATGATCACAGTGGATGTTGCATAATAAAAAAAAAAATGACGTTTCAAAGTGATCATTGTGGATGAGGCATAATTGAAAAAAAATGATGTTACAAAATGATCACAGTGGATGATGCATAATAAAAAAAAATAATTGAAGTTCCAAAGTGATCATTGTGGATGAGGCATAATTAAAAAAATGATGTACCAAAATGATCACAGTGGATGTTGCATAATAAAAAAAAAAAATGACGTTTCAAAGTGATCATTGTGGATGAGGCATAATTAAAAAAATGTGGATGTTCCAAAATAAACATGACGAACGTTGAATACTAAAAAAAAAAAAAAATTGGATGTTCCAAAATGATGATGATGACCTTTGCAAAAACTATGAAAGTTATCTCATGTCCCTCCACCACCATTATATAGAATCAAGCAAATTTACAGTAATTTTATATTACACACAAGCCGTGGGCTCCCTACAAAAACAGTATGAAAATTACGGCAAACGAAATATACGGTTTACGGTATTCATACAGAAATATTTTGTATGGGACAATTTTTTTTTTGTATGAAAGACCATTTTTTTTTCATGGAACCGGATATAAAAAAATGTCCTCTGCAACATTAGTTTTTGCGCCAACGCTGTAAGACCTATACTTTCCGAGATACGAGGTGGATGGGAGCGAATGGGGGACAAAAGGGGTACTTTAGGATTTATTCCCAACTCACCGGAACTCCCTCTATACGATCCCACCAAACATTTCCCCCCTACGAGGTGGCATCTGGGAGAACAATGATGTCAATCAGTCAGTGAGTCAGTGGTAATCGAGCTTTATATAATATAACTAGAGGTTGCGTAGTGCGCGAGTTGCACGCAACTCGCGTGTTATTGTTTTTGTCGAAGAAGCAATCAAAGAGGATTTCGAGCTGTTAAAAGCGATCAAAAAGGATATCCATGTGTAAGAAGCAGTCAAAGACGATATCGAAATGAAAGAAGCAATCAAATCAAAGAAGATATCCAAATGGAAGCAGCAATCAAATATGATTTCGAAGTGCAAGAAGCAATCAAACAGGATATTGAAGTGAAAGCAGCAATCAAATAGGATATCGAATTAGCAGAAACTATTAAAGAGGAAATTGAAGTTGAGTAAGCAATCAAAGAGGATACCGAGGTGGTAGAAGCATTCTAAGATGACGAAGTGAAAAAAGCAATCAAAGACGATATCGAAGTGGAAGAAGCAATCAAAGAAGGTATCGAAGTGGAAGAAGCAATCTTAGAGGATATCGAAGTGGAAGAAGCAATCAAAGATGATATCGAAGTGGAAGAAGCAATCAAAGAGGATATTGAAGTGAAAGAAGCAATCAAATAGGATATCGAAGTAGCAGAAACAATCAAAGAGGAAATTAAAGTTGAGGAAGAAATCAAAGAGGATACCAAGGTGGTAGAAGCATTCTAAGAGGATGACGAAGTAAAAAAAGCAATCAAAGACGATGTCGAAGTGGAAGAAGCAATCCAATGGATATTGAAGATGAAGAAGGAATAAAAGAGGATATCGAAGTGGAACAAGCAATCGTAGAGGATATCAAAGTTAAAGAAGCAATCAAAGATAAACAAGCAATCAAAGAGAAAAAAATTGGATGTTCCAAAATGATCATGATAATGGTTGTATAAAAAAAATTGAACGTTGCAAAAAAGATCATGATGAACGTTGCATAAAAAAAAATCTGGACGTTCCAAAATGATCATGATTGACGTTGCATAATATAAATGTATGTTGCAAAATGATAATGATCAAAAATTTGTACTAATATTTTGTCAAAGTTTGCTAGTGCTATCTCTTCCCGTTTAGAAGATACGAGCGATTAAAGTTTTGTAAGAAAAATCATAAATTTGTTGATTGGATATCGAAGTGGAAGAAACTATCAAAGAGAATGTTGAAGTGGAAGAAGCAATCAAATAGGATATCGAAGTGGCAGAAACAATCAAAGAGGAAATTGAAGTTGAGTAAGCAATCAAAGAGGATACCGAGGCGGTAGAAGCATTCAAAGAAGATGACGAAGTGAAAAAAGCAATCAAAGACGATATCGAAATGGAAGAAGCAGTCAAAGACGATATCGAAGAGGGAGAAACAATCAAAGAGGAAATTGAAGTTGAGTAAGCAATCAAAGAGGATACCGAGGTGGTAGAAGCATTCAAAGAAGATGACGAAGTGAAAAAAGCAATCAAAGACGATATCGAAATGGAAGAAGCAGTCAAAGACGATATCGAAGTGGGAGAAGCAATCAAAGAGGATATCGAAGTTAAAGAAGCAGTCAAAGATGATGTCGAAGTGGAAAAAACATTCAAAGAAGATGACGAAGTGAGAGAAGCATTCAAAAAGGATGTCAAGGATGACAATAAAAAAACAGTTGCACCAAAAATTTATACCAATATTTTGTACAAGTTTGCTAGGGCTATCTCTTCCCGTTTAGAAGATACGAGCGATTGAAGTTTTGTATGAAAGACCACAATTTTGTAGAGAGCATAATGAAGTAACTGAAGCAATTAAAGAGGATATGAAAGTAGAAGAAGCATTTTAAAGGGATAACGAAGTGGAACATGCAAAAATATGTGGATGTCGAGGCGGAAGAAACAATCAAAGAGGATATCGAAGTGGAAGAAGCAATCAAAGAGGGTATCGAAGTGGAAGAAGCCATCACAGAGGATATCGAAGTGAAAATGCTATCAAAGACGATATCGAAGATGAAGACGCAATCAAAGAGAATAATGCAGTGCAAGAAGCAATCAAAAGGAAATCGAAGATGATATCGAAGTGGAAGGAGTAAACAAAGAGGATATTGAAGTGGGAGAAGCAATCAAATAGGATATCGAAGTAGCAAAAACAATCAAAGAGGAAATTGAAGTTGACTAAGGAATCAAAGAGGATACCGAGTTGGTAGAAGTATTCAAAGAGGATGACGAACTGAAAAAAGCAATCAAAGACGATATCGAAGTGAAAGAAATAGTCAAAGACGATATCAAAATGGAACAAGCAATCAAAGCGGATATCGAAGTGGAAGAAGCAATCAAAGAGGATATCAAAGTGGAAGAAGCCATCACAGGATATCGAAGTAAAAATGCAATCAAAAACGATATCGAATATGAAGACGCAATCAAAGAAAATATTGCAGTGCAAGAAGCAATCAAACGGAAATCAAAGATGAAGGAGCCCTTACAGAGGATACCGAAGTGAAAATGCCATCAAAGAGGATATCAAAGATGAAGAAGCAATCCAATGGATATTGAAGATGAAGAAGGAATAAAAGAGGATATCGAAGTGGAAGAAGCAATCGTAGAGGATACCAAAGTTAAAGAAGCAATCAAATAGGATATCAATGTGGAAGAAGCAATCAAAGAGGATATCGAAGTGGAACAAGCAATCAAAGAGAAAAAAATTGGATGTTCCAAAATGATCATGATAATAGTTGTATAAAAAAAATTGAACGTTGCAAAAAAGATCATGATGAACGTTGCATAAAAAAAATCTGGACGTTCCAAAATGATCAGGATTGACGTCGCATAATATAAATGTATGTTGTAAAATGATAATGATCAAAAATTTGTACTAATATTTTGTCAAAGTTTGCTAGTGCTATCTCTTCCCGTTTAGAAGATACGAGCGATTAAAGTTTTGTAAGAAAAATCATAAATTTGTTGATTGGATATCGAAGTGGAAGAAACTATCAAAGAGAATATTGAAGTGGGAGAAGCAATCAAATAGGATATCGAAGTGGCAGAAACAATCAAAGAGGAAATTGAAGTTGAGTAAGCAATCAAAGAGGATACCAAGGTGGTAGAAGCATTCAAAGAAGATGACGAAGTGAAAAAGCAATCAAAGACGATATCGAAATGGAAGAAGCAGTCAAAGACGATATCGAAGTGGGAGAAGCAATCAAAGAGGATATCGAAGTTAAAGAAGCAGTCAAAGATGATGCCGAAGTGGAAAAAACATTCAAAGAAGCTGACGAAGTGAGAGAAGCATTCAAAAAGGATGTCAAGGATGACAATAAAAAAACAGTTCCACCAAAAATTTACACCAATATTTTGTACAAGTTTGCTAGGGCTAGCTCTTCCCGTTTAGAAGATATGAGCGATTGAAGTTTTGTATGAAACACCACAATTTTGTAGAGCGCATAATGAAGTAACTGAAGCAATTAAAGAGGATATGAAGTAGAAGAAGCATTTTAAAAGGATAACGAAGTGGAACATGCAAAAATAGAAGATGTGGAGGCGGTAGAAACAATAAAAGAGGATGACGAAGTGTAACAAGCAATCAAAGAGAATGTTCGAATAGTGGATGTCGCATAATAAAAAAAAATTGACGTTCAAAAATGATCATAGTGGATGAGGCATAAATAAAAAAAAATTGATGTTCCAAAATGATCACAGTGGATGTTGCATAATAAAAAAAAAATTGACGTTCCAAAAGTGATCATTGTGGATGAGGCATAATTTAAAAAAAAATTGACGTTCCAAAATGATCATTGCTGATGAGGCATAATTAAAAAAAATTGATGTTCCAAAATTATCACAGTGGATGTTGCATAATAAAAAAAAAGAAATTGACGTTCCAAAATAATCATTGTGGATGAGGCATAATTTAAAAAAAATGATTTTCCAAAATGATCACAAAGGATTTTGCATAATAAAAAAAATGACGTTCCAAAAGTGATCATTGTGGATGAGGCATAATTTAAAACAAAATGATGTTCCAAAATGATCACAAAGGATTTTGCATAGTAAAAAAAAAATTGACGTTCCAAAAGTGATCATTGTGGATGAGGCATAATTAAAAAAAATTGATTTTCCAAAAAGATCACAAAGGATTTTGCATAATAAAAAAAAATAATTGACGTTCCAAAGTGATCATTGTGGATGAGGCATAATAAAAAAAATGATGTACCAAAATGATCACAGTGGATGTTGCATAATACAAAAAAAAAATAATAATTGACGTTCCAAAGTGATCATTGTGGATGAGGCATAATTAAAAAAAATGATGTTCCAAAATGATCACAGTGGATGATGCATAATAAAAAAAAATAATTGACGTTCCAAAGTGATCATTGTGGATGAGGCATAATTAAAAAAATGTGGATGTTCCAAAATAAACATGATGAACGTTGCATACTAAAAAAAAAAAAATTGGATGTTCCAAAATGATGATGATGACCTTTGCAAAAACTATGAAAGTTGTCTCATGCCCCTCCACAATCATTATATAGAATCAAGCAAATTTTACAGTAATTTTATAGTACACACAAGCCGTGGGCTCCCTACAAAAACAGTATGAAAATTACGGCAAACGAATTATACGGTTTACGGTATTCATACAGAAATATTTTGTATGGGACAATTTTTTTTTGTATGAAAGTCAATTTTTTTTTCATGGAACCGGATATAAAAAAATGTCCTCAGCAACATTAGTTTTTGCACCAACGCTGTAAGACCTATACTTTCCGAGATACGATGTCGATGGGAGCGAATGGGGGACAAAAGGGGTACTTTAGGATTTATTCCCAACTCACCGGAACTCCCTCTATACGATCCCACCAAACATTTCCCCCCTACGAGGTGGCATCTGGGAGAACAATGATGTCAATCAGTCAGTGAGTCAGTGGTAATCGAGCTTTATATAATATAATTTGTGAAAATGTGAATTACGATCCCCGCACCATGGCTAGGGCGAGAACTATTTTTGCATATGTATAAACCGATTTAAGCGGAAAAATTGTGATTTTCACAATTTTTGTGATAAAAAAAATTGTGATGGTAAATCCTCCGTCGTCCGAAACACGATCTCGGAGACCCGGATGACGAAATCACCTCCGCTAACGCGGAAGCGATATCTGAGTCATCTATATCAGACAGAGCAAACACTTCACAGAAACACCGACCTCGCCGGCGAAGTCGACGAGTCCCTTCAGTCGCCGCCTATACGAGGTACATGCATGTACCCGGGCGTTTCTCTTCTATCCCCACCCCGGCAAGTGCCCAAGCCGAGGCTCGTACCTAAGTGGTGCCCTTGCGCCAGTTGCCTAAATAACTTACTGGGCTGAGCGCCCATCTGCGCTCGCCAAAAGTTCGGTTAAGCTGTCACGGCCTCAGAGGCCAACAGCGAGTTTAGTCCATTCGAAAAAATAAGGATAAATTGTGATCATCAAGTACGCGATTTATACCTTGTAAACTAGTAACTAAGAAGACAGTAAATACAGTCCACTTTTGCTAAGTACCGAGTCTATCATTTAAAGCCTGGGTAGGAACTCTACAAGACGGCTCCTTACTAGATAGAACAACGCCCTGATAAAGGTAGCTGGGCCGCACAAGATCGCTCGCCCTGGAAATCTATGGGGGAGGATTATGTCCTATGTCCAATGGTAAGGTAAGGAAAAGAAAGAAAGCCTTCGCGGAGGAAGGCCAAATAGATGCTGGCGTAGATTAGTGGGATATAGCTATCAATCTATCTATCCAGCCTCCAGCACCCACTGTTGGGTATAGGCCTTCTGTCTATGTCGCCAGTTCAGTCGGTCCAACTTCCGTTACGAGATCGTCAGACTGATATGATGATGATGACTTCAAGGTTGTCTCATTTATATCTGTGAAAAAACGGCCATCAGTTGACCCTAGTTATAATAAATGCAATCTTGATTTAAGCCTATTTACATTTTTAACCGTCAATATAACTGACATACAGTCGATTTAACTGGATTTTTTTTTATTTTGGTGACAGTTATAGTGTATTGGTTTGTTTTAAAAGCTATATAAATAACATCCGCTTATCCCATTAAGTAGTTAAATACGATTATTGGCTGGGATGTACAAACTATATTAAAAGATACGATAATGGTAAAAACAAATAGTTAATTAGAAGTGTATTTCATATTTAAAGTTTTTTTTTGTAAGTTTAAACACGTTTTAAGTTATTTGCTAACCCGTTTTTTTGTCACCATGCCTTGTTTTTATTCGAATTTTACTCATTTTCACATCGCCATCGAGATCAAATCGTAACTAGTTTAGATTTAATGTGATCGTTTTTAGGTTCGGTCGCAAATATAATGGTTTATTTTCATCCTGATTTTCCACACGTGATGTTAAGTGGTAACCATCGCTTATAACAAAGTTATGAAAGCATGTTTCTACATGCTCTACGTTGCACTACTCTGCGTCCATCAACTTGAGGCATGCTTGAGCTTCATGTGCCTGCAATTTTACCGGAAACCATACCCTTCAAACCGAAACAAAGCAATGCTGCTTGGCGGCAAAGATAAGTATGATGGTCCCCGGGCGAGCCCTTTCACGAGGAACTTTACTTCTCTTCTTTACCGTCATGTTAGTAAAAAATGTATCTACGCGAAAATATAAATAATTTATTCTGGCTGCATTTTAATTATGGGGTATTATTTCTCAGGAAATTGGAAAACATGTTTCCAATATCTTGAGTACACTTTAGTTATTATTAATTTAGTATTATCGAGTTTTCCAAAATGAATGAGTGCATCGAAAACAATAGAATACCGGTATTTATTAACAAAACCTTTAAACTAATTTAATGCATAAATTGCGCTAAGCTGTTTAGATCAAGGAGTATTCTTCTGCGAGTGGTAACAAACGGGATACTTTTACAGGCGATTTTAGTCGCGTGTAATAAACACTGATATTTGAAAGAACGTCTTTCTGGCTGGTCTCTCCTTGGTCTCACGTCTTTCCGCTAGGTTTTTTTAGAAAGGGCATGATTAAACGGGTGATATTGCTGGCAATTTTACTGTTTACTGGCTAACTACAATTTCGTAATATGCTAACGTTCTGATTTCGTTCACGCCAAAGACCAAATTAGCGTGACATTAGAGAGACATTTCTAAATTTTGGTAATTTTATTTTAATTGGCGTCTTTGTGGTCGTTTAAGTCCACAAAAAAACTGTCGCGCGATTTCCAATGGCACATGAAGTCGCGCGACATAATAAAATCGTCAAATTTTTGTCATCTGAACTTAGCCTTATCAAAACTAAGTAGTTTTGTTTTTGTATAGATTTTTTATAGGTTATCTACGTATTAATAGTTAGTATTATTTGGCTTCACCTTGTACCATTGCAATCCTTTGTGCGTTTTATGACTTATTAAGTATTTTGAGTTTCGGCACGTATCTGGTAGTACCTAAGTAAGTAGTAAGATGGAGCTAACGGCACTTTAGTCGTAATCTGAATTGTGTTTTGCCTGGATGTTGATAGGCTGAGTCGTCGTAGGATGAGTTTAATTAAAAACTTTGAGCACAATTCACACGTTTTATTCAGAACACTGTGTTACTACCAAGGATGTGGTTTGACAAGTTGTTATGCATAGATTACTAGAGTCACCGGAAAGCCTCAGCTTTCATAGACAATTAAGTATTTTACATTATTGTTTTTGTCTGTGTTGGTCGGGGATGCCAACATGAATCATCTTACTAATTTCGACCCTGACACAGCCCGGTAGCACAATTGGCAGTGCATCCTCGTATCAAGAGGAAGGTTGCGGGTTCAAGTTCCGTCTAGGCTTGAACATTTATGAGACGGTTTTAAAATCTGGAAATTTTCCGTAAGTGTTCAGATAACACTATAAAAATACTGTTTAAAAAGTATCTAGTTTGTATAACTCCTGTTGAATTGCACTGACTAGTGCGGCTGATGGTATCTCCAATGGGTATGTCTGCCTGTAGACTGCTATTGGGCGGGGATCAGTAAACATCATGGTGTTTACTGTGAGTTCTCGATTGAGACAGGTGGATCTATTCAAATGAGTATTATATATAATTTTAGCACTGCAGCATTCATTACGCTAAGACTTTCACGATATATATCAATCATTATTATAAGCTAGCTGTTGCCCACGACTTCGTACGCGTTACACTACTAAATGTGTAAGTAACCTAGAAATAAAGTTAAACTCACTGTTACAACTTGACTTGACACCCCATTTTTATCACATGGAAACTGATTTATAGGATAAAAGATAGCCTATCTGGTCATCCTGGTTATAATCTACGTAAATACCAAATTCCATCGCAATCGGTTAAGCCGATTGAAGCCGGCGACGCCGATGGACGCAGGCGGTTGTAAGTTCGAATCCCGTCACGAAACAAATGTTTGCATGATCTACAGATATTTTTTCATGGTTTGGATGTTTTTTACATATTTTAGGTAGGTATTTGCAAAAAAAAAGTATATAAGTATTCTATCAGTTATCTGGTTCCCATAGTACAGGCTCTGCTTAGTTTGGGGCTAGATAGCGCTGTATGAAATGTCCAGCAATATTTACTGATTTTAATTTTAAATATGGGATTTATCACGTACCGTTTTATCAGTGTTACGACCGATTGACGGTGTTATATTTTTTACTTGACTTCAAAATAAGGAGGAGTATTTCAATTTATCGAAATATTTATTTTTTATTCTTAATGTAGGTAATTTCACGAGTAACTCTTAACTGGGTGAACAAATTGAGACTGATAATTTAAGTTTCATTGGAGCAAATTAATTTTGAAGGTACCTTTGATTCAGGAAAAGATGGGTAGACAATTTTTCGGGCCATTCAAAACAATCAAATGAGGTTGGGTGAGTACTATCACGTATTTATGTAGTTATATGTTTTAAATATGATTTGTGAATTTAATTTAAGTGTGGTGTACAATAAAACGTGTTTTATTTCATTATATTCACACCGGGAGTTTTCATGACGTTATCTACTACGTAAAATTGACGATAGCAATTAAAAAACACATATAAAATCAGCAGGTGGCAAAATCTCAGACCAGTCCCACAGTCTGCCTTTGTTATACAAACTTTAGTAAGAATCGAGTTTCCCTAGTAAGGGGCCAGTGTCTTCAGTCATTGTCCGATAGCGAATAGACCACTGATATGTTTATGTGCCAGTCGAGCCGTATTTAAGGACCGTGTTGGACCTCTATCGCGATCATGTTATTCTTAGTTTTGGCTCAGGAATTTTGAAGTTTGTCGCAATTGAATTGCACAGATGATTAGCATCTGAGCCCACAATTTGTGGGGTTTTATTATCAGATTTGCAGCTTTGTGGAAGTAAACAGGGTGGGGACATAAACAGTGTCCGTTTTAAGGTGAATGATTACACATGTGTACAACATGAAATAACTTAACAAAATAAAAGCATAATGCAAGCCTATCAATATTTTACAGAATACATTTTGGAGAATGTGCCCAGGAACTATACGATCTGATCTCGCCATCTCCCTTCCATCAAAGGACAAGCAGGCACACGGCTCAGTACTATCCGTACCTAGTTAATATACCATCCATTTGCTCACACTGTTTTGGTTCTACGTTCTTGATGCGTACAAGGTATGGAACACTTTGCCCTTGTCTGTTTTTCCTAACGAATAATAGGTTGGGGAAAAAGTCTTTTCGCATTATAGTATGTTTGAACTTGTAATAAAATCTCTTTGGCTTTGTAATAAAAGCTAATTGTATCTGGCAGGTTTTGGTATCATTCAAAGTTTAAATTTTAAAGAAGATAATTCCAAATTCAAATTAGGAAAATGTGGAATTTTTATTTGTTTTTCGTGTTTAATACTACAAGTTTTTGGTATAGGCTTTGTACGCTAGGTAGTATTATTATTGGGAATTGCATAATCTATTATAATAGGTTGGGGAAAAAGTCTTTTCGCATTATAGTATGTATGAACTTGTAATAAAATCTCTGTGGCTATACTATTTGTAACTGGCTGGTTTTGGTATCATTCAAAGTTTAAATTTAAAAGAAGATAATTCCAAATTCAAATAAGGAAAATGTGTGATTTTTATTTGTTTTTCGTACTGTAAAGATGAGTGAATCTAATGAAGAATTTCGATACATTTTAAAATTTTACTACAAAACAGAAAAAAATGCAACGCGAGCCGGGAAAAAAATTTGCAATGTTTATGGACCTAGTGCAGTGTCTGTGAGAGTAGCACAAATTTGGTTTAAGCATTTTCAATCCGGAAATTTTGATGTCAAAGATGCACGTCGCTCTGGTCGCCCTATTACGGATTAAATTGATGCCATTTTTGAAAAAGTGGAGCAAGATCAGCATATCAGTAGTTATGACGTAGCTGAAGAACTGGGAATTGACCACAAACAGTTTTGGCGCATTTGAAAAAACCTGGGTACACAAAAAAGCTCGATATTTGGGTACCCCACGAGCTCACTGAAAGAAACCTAATGAACCGTGTACTCATTTGTGATTCTTTATTACGACGTAATGAAACCGAACCATTTTTGAAGAAGCTGATAACTGGTGATGAAAAGTGGATCACGTACGACAAGAACGTGCGAAAAAGGTCGTGGTCAAAGGCCGATCAGGCTTCACAGACTGTGGCGAACCCCGGGTTAACTCGCAACAAGGTGATGCTGTGTGTGTGGTGGGATTGGAAGGGCATTATTCATTATGAGCTGTTACCACCAGGCAGGACCATCGATTCTGAACTCTACTGCGAACAACTGATGAGATTAAAGCAAGAAGTTGAGAGAAAGCGGCCGGAATTAATCAACAGAAGGGGTGTGGTTTTTCATCATGATAACGCTAGACCTCACACATCTTTAGCCACTCAGCAAAAATTAAGAGAGTTTGGCTGGGAGGTGTTAATGCATCCGCAGTATAGTCCCGACCTTGCACCTTCAGATTTCCAGCTGTTTCGGTCTCTTCAGAATTCTTTAGCCAGTGTCAGGTTAACATCACGAGAGGACTGCCAAAACCACTTGTCGCGGTATTTTCATCAGAAGCCCCAAAATTTCTATAGCAATGGGATCATGTCCCTACCTACAAGATGGCAAAAAGTTAGCGAACAAAATGGTACCTACATACTTTAGTTAAATGTAAATAAACTATATAAAAAAGTGTTTTGATTTTCTTAAAAAGTGCGAAGAAACTTTTTCCCCAACCTAATACAATCCGGGCCTCTTTAAGGTAAGAGTAAAAAGGTTTATTTTAGATCTTCGTGCTTCATCTTAGACCACTTACCATCAGGTGAGATTGTAGCCAAACGAAGATCTATCAGTTTAAAAAAAATACAAAAAAATATTGAAGCGTTTTAATTGTAATAGATTTCATTGAATTTACCTTATTTCTATTCCGCTAGATCTACTTCTTTATTATTGTATGTACCAGTAGATAATAAAATTTGGCATGTTATTTTTATTAAAAAAATAATCCCCTTTTAGGGCCTTAGAGATAGGGTTGCTATACGCCCGGAATTTTCCGGACATGTCCGGTATTGTAGGTATTTGTCCGGAATGCGGGGTGAATCCTAAACCGTCCAGAATTTCTAAAATTTAAGTAGATAACGAGTAAAATAAAACATAACATACACCAAATATTTTTCAATAAATTAACATTAATGTTATATTTACAAGAAAGTCTGGAATTTTCATCAAATGTTAGGAATTTACTCCGGAATTTAGATTTTGTAATTTGGGAACCCTACTTAGATACCACTGACTGACCGAAGACGCTGTGAACCGCAAAACGACAAAACGACGAAACGGCGAAATGACGAAATATTGTTAGAGTTTCGGGGTTCACGGCGTGTCTTCAACGTCGGTGTGCTACTGCCCTTAGGAACGCTATAAAAATACTGAATATCGTTATCATCACCATCATCTCAGCCCGGAATTACCCACATCTATACAATGTATCATAATCATGAAAATGAATCATTTAATTTAATAGCTACTAGCTGACCCGCCGAACTTCGTACCGCCGTGTCATGCATATGACGCGGGCTGCCAATGTGCGTCGCCCCGGTAGGATGGCCGATGTATGAGAAAATGAATTTTCTTTATAATTTTCTTTTGTGTGAGTTTTTCGGATATTTTAAAAGTTGTTCTGCTATTCGGGACGGAAACAAATAAACAAATAAAAATCATGAATATCGGTCCAGCCGTTCTCGAGTTATAAGTGTTCGAACAAACCCGATTTTGTTTTATATATAAATATATAATAAGTTTTATAGACTTTGGATATTTCAAAAACCTACTCACCAAAGCTTCGATTTTAACACCTCGAAAACATTCCTTAGATAAATAACCGTAATACGATCATAAATGGTTTATAACTATTTATACAATGATTTTAGCAGCTATAAATCGTATCATCCTATATTACAGCGGCTTATCTATGGTTTAA
Source organism: Philereme transversata (assembly GCA_963924445.1). NCBI lineage: Eukaryota > Metazoa > Arthropoda > Insecta > Lepidoptera > Geometridae > Philereme > Philereme transversata. The sequence continues at coordinate 23,892,835 of OZ004337.1, read as the reverse complement.
TTTCAATTTATGGTCAAAACCGGCTGATCTCAATCTGAACCGATTCACTGAACGAAATTAAAAAGATTGGTGATGGGTGGGTTTACTACTTGTTTTAAAAGGGTTCCGGACAATTTCAAGTAAAAATAACGGTAGTTAATTGGAATTGTAATGTAGGATAAATTTGTGAACAGTCGTCAACCACATTAGTCATCCACATTAGACAGAGCAAACACTTCACAGATACACCGACCTCGCCGGCGAGGTCGGCGAGTCCCTTCAGTCGCTGCCTATACAAGGTACAAACATGTACCCGGGCGTTTCTCTTCTATCCCCATCCTGGCGACGGCCCAAGCCGAGGTTCGTACCTAAGTGGTGCCCTTGCGCTAGTTGCCTTCAAAACTTACAGGGCTGAGCGCCATCTGCACTTGCCAAAGGTTCGGTTAAGCTGCAACGGCCTCAGAAGCCAACAGCGAGAATGTCAATTCGAAAAAAAAAGTTGTCAGTTTTTCTAAACACCGCAAAAGCGTTCTTAAAATTTGTGAAATGGCTAAACAGCGATTTTGATTTCATAGTAATCCATACAAACTTACTTTATGTAAGTAATGAAGTAAGTATGGACAGATTTTTACAATTAAAACATTACTAAACAAAGAGTACTTAAAAATAAAATTATAATATTCCATCAGATATTTGATTCCAATAGATCTTTGCTTCTTTGACCCACGTTCTTAGACGTCTATCGATCTTTTTTCAAAATACATTTATGGCTAGATTGCACTGTGTTTAATGTCCTGGATAATTTATTTATACTATGGCCAGTATTTAAAAATGCTTTGAGATATAATGAAATTATATAAAAAAATAAAAAGCATGTGTGCAATTCACACGTAGTAGAAGTGAAACCTTCAAAAAACCAACCCACCAACCAACCACCTTTCAACCTTTCTTATGAATTTGTGGGTCTGTCTCTTTTTACTGTCGTTTTTTCGTTTCATCGACTTTCAAATCACAACGATGCTAAAGAAGTTTACACTTCAAAAGTCTTACACATTAAAAATTAAACTTGAGTTTTGTCTTGTTATTTGCTCACTGCCTAAATAACTACCGAGTTAACTTCATAGTAATTTGAAGGTACCCTAATGTAACGGTAAAATATTAATATCAATGTTATGATTTGTATAATTTTATATCTCACGTTCAATTGATAAAGCGTTAATCCGTTACGGAATCTTGAGATATTAATTTACGGTCGTAATATAATCTTCTACTCGCTTAATTATTCCTCACTAACTGCCTACGGAATCGACTCCAACATCATCATATCAGCTGCGGGATGTTCACTGCTGAACATAGGCCTCCCCCATAGATTTCCAAAACGACCAATCTTGTGCGGCCTACACCCAACGGCTCCCAGCATCCTTTATCAGGTCGTCTTTCTATCTAGTGGAGGGCCGACATAAGCTGCGCTTTTCAGTGCGTGGTCTCCACTCGAGAACCTTTTTGCCCCAACGGCCGTCAGTTCTTTGAGCTATGTGCCCTGTCCACTGCCACTTTGCTGAGTCAGTGGCTTTAGTTCGTCTACAAATCATTTCATTTCTGATTCAATCCCGAAGAGAAAAACCAAGCATAGCACCTCTCCATAGCACGCTGAGTGACCTTGCATTCATATGAGGTCCATAGTGAAATACCATATTTCTGAACTGTATCTACTCGTACTTATGTTACAATATTTAAGTAATCTTTCACCACAATGGTTTTTTTCTAGGTAGAATAGAAATATAGCATATAGACATATAATTGACGAGTATGGAGAGGTGGCCGTGGGTTTGATTCCCGCGGGGGGTCAAATGTTTGCATGATCTGCTTTTTTTCCATCTGAATGTTGTGTTATGCGTATCCTATATCATTCACGAAACAGGGAAGTTTATTTATTATAAACTAGTGGTTCGCCCCGAACTGAGATCTCGCGAGTCTCCCATAAAAACAAAAATATATTATTCGTAATCTTTGAATATCAAAATAGTGCCACGAAATGCTAAACCAACTTACTTGACCTACAGTTTCCTTCAAATTACAATTGGTTTTTGTTTTGGGGTACAAATTGCAGTTATTCTGGATTTAAAAAAGATTATAATGAAAATGAAAACATTTATATCAGACTTTTGCTTATATTTGTGTTACTTAAGCTACACGCATACTAAATTACAGCACTGTGGGACCACTAGTGAATCACTGTGAATTTCATCAAAGTTAAGTTATTAGTATGACTAATAACTCAAAAACTACAAGAACTTTACTAAAAATAAAAACGGAGTCGAAATGTACTAAAGAAAGACTTTCATTTGACGTCTTACTTGGCCTAATAGTCTCATTTACATTTTTTTTACCCCTCTTGAACCCCAATATCTCAACAACCCCCAACATTTATAGCTCATTTAGTCACACCAAAATTGTGCTATAACTACCATCTATCTATGTATCAAATTTCACGATGATCGAATTAACGCTTCGAAACTTATCTTTGGACAAATAAACATAATTACATACATACAACTCCGATTTGCCGAAGTTGATTTGGAGATCTCGCTTCGCTCGATCAACAAACATGCAAAGAGGCTTTTGACTTGCAGTGGGACAGTATAGTCTAGAAATAAGTACCTAATTAAATAAATAACATACACACACGCACGTGATAAACATTACCTCTTTTCAAGAGTTGGCAAAAGTAACACACGAAACAAGACAAAAACCGCTTCAGAATAAGATCAGCCAAACTCAATAATAGCCCCATCAAATACCCACTCGTGATCAAATAAATACCATTTAACCTGAATGGGGCAGAAAAGGCATTTATTTGATCACGAGAGCGTTTTCTGCCCCATTGTGGGCAAAAAGTAAGCGTGCTAAAGGAAAACATCTTCAATCAATCTAGCTGAAAGGGGCTAAGCAATTAATAATGCCATAGCGAGAGCCACACACGCTGACGCCGGGGAACTAAATGAATCGATAGACCAAGGGACCGTTAAACTAAGAATCAAACACATCGCTGCGAGCATTACTACTTCATTATATCAGCCCTAAGGCATCACTGCTGAACATAGACCTCCTATATAGATTTACAGAGTGATCGTTCTTATTCAGCCTGCACCCAACGGCTCCCAGCAACCTTTATCAGGTCGTCTTTCCATCTAGTCGGGGGCTATCCTACGCTGCGCTTTCCAGTGCGTGGTTAACACTCAAGACATTTCTGCCCCAACGGCCGTCAGTCTTTAAATCGGAAGCTGAGAGCCATACATGCTAACGCTGGGGAACTATTCGATAGACCAAGGGACCGTTAAAGTTAATAGCAACTTAATACAAAGTTACAAAATAGAACACATCAATGAGTACTACTTGGCATAAAGAAATAAGTGTGATGGTAGCAGGTTCATTCCTGGACGAACTCTTTTATTAGAAGCTACTACTACTACAAGCTTTTTGCAACATAAAAGATTTAATATAATAAATCAACTTCGGAAATTTAATTCTAAATTAGGAAATTAACAATTGATTTTTAAAGATCTTTCCAACGATACACAGTATTTTTAAGTCTACCCGCAACACAGTTGAAACGAAATAAAAACAAATAAAAAGGCGATAAATCTTGTTTAAATCAGTAATTATTATAGTAATTATATTAGTAATTATATTTAGTAATTAAATACTGTACTGACTGGGATGCAAACAATTTTTTTTTTTCATCCCGACTTTACTTCAATTTCAAGTACCCTCATAATTATTTGACCGCGATGAAACTTAAATGACCTAACCTAAAAGTTATACTGAACCCAATGCAAAAATAATCATATAAATCGGTTCATAAACAAAGAAGTAATAGCTGAACATAACTACTTAAAAAACATTGTAATAGAACTTCCTCCTATTTTTGATGTCGGTTTAAAAGTTGTAGGGATCATAATCTGTCCGAATCGCTCTGAAAATCCACAAATCTACTCTTTTCGCTTTATTTAAATATTTAAAGAAAGGCAGAGAAAGCTGTAGGAGTTATAAACATGACATAATCGATGATGACTTTTCGCTTCTGCATCAGGAACACTGAAATGCCACGTGCTCTTGACTATAGAATTAATACTTATTGCGCTACATTGGAATTGAATCGACTATTTCGCACCGCGTCGCATCGTCACAGGCAAAAACCACCGCACTTTATTATACGCAGGTTCAAAGAAATGTCGCTTCACGGTACAATTTTTATAGCAAAATGGATTGATTAGATGCACTAGCAGATATATTAGCAGTACGCCTTGGGATCTCGAGATGTTCCAAATAATTTAGGTTTAAAATTAAACTAAACTAGATTGTACATAACTAGTGGTTCAAATAGATTAACACAAATGAAAAAATTAACAAATTTAATATCGGCAAAAAGGATTCCGTACCTGAAAAGGAAAAAACGGAACCCTTATAGGATCACTTTGTTGTCCTTCTGCCTGTCTGTCTGTCAATACCCTTTATCTCGGGAACGCGTGGAGGTATCGAGTTGAAATTAAAACCATATACCAACTTAAATCTACAGTCCCTTGAAGCTGTAAAAAATCAAACTTCTAAGTTGACGTAAAAAAAGATACGTCCGTTTATGCAGCAAAAAACGTACATTTCGACATTCTCAAATTAATTAAAATTTATAGGGTGATTCATTATAGGGGTGAAATTTGGCAAGTAATATCGTCTTATACTACAAGTATAGGAAAAAATCTGAAAACTATACATTTGTAATTAAATCATAAAAAATATAGACTTTATTCTGAATTTCGGGAAAAGCTTGGAAATAACTGCGAGACTCGATTCCTGAATTATTTATAAATAATATGTACCAACAAATTTGTACGGAACCCTCGGTGGGCGAGTCCGACTCGCATTTGTCCAGTTTTTTATTTATTATCCCGACGTTTTGAATGTGTTGCAAATTGCAATACGCGATAAATTATCCGTTTAATATTAGTAGTTATGTACAAAATAAAAACTCAAAAGTTTTCAGTTCACAGACCTTGAACTTTGCTACAAAACCAAAATGAAATAAAAAACAATAATTTACATTTTTGAGGATCAAAATGAGGATTTTACAACCCGGGTACCTATAATTAAGTTATAACCATCAACTTTTAGTATTTATTTAACATAATCATCAGTTTAACTGCTAAAAAGATAAAATCGGTCAAATATCTCAGGTTTAAGCGAAACCGACCATGTTAACGTGGTAAAACACGTCGTTAACTTAATTTAACACTTGCATAAAGGATCTCACAGGTAATGAAGAAATCAGCAGGTACATTTTCTTATTTTTATTGATTTTATTTTTATTGATAAGTTGAGAAGGCGTTGCTGACAATAATCTTCTATTTAACATTTGCTTATTGGTTATGATTAAACCAGCTGGTACATACATTTCATAAATATTTATAATTCTAGAGAATTGTATGCTTTCGTAAGAATAGCTTTCTATAGTGTCTTTTGTGTAGCACATTCAGTTTATTATCAATTTTTTTTACCTCTAAAATACTAAAAAAATACTAGCTTGTAGACATAAGTAATATCTTTTTTATTAATGAACCAATATTTGTAATATATCCATTAAATATTAGTTACTGGAGCGAAGCAAGATCTCCAAATTAACTTGGGAAAATCGGCGTTGTATGTAGATATGTGTGTTTGTCCGAGGATAACTTTCGAAACCTTGATCCGATCATGGTGATATTTGGTATATAGGTAGGTAGTGATACCACGATCCTGGTGTGACTAATTGAGCTTAAAATATAGGGGGGGTTGTTGAGATGTTGGGGTTCAAGAGGGGTAGAAAAAAACAAAATGGGACTATCAGGTGAAATGACACGTTTAATGAAAGGTTAATAACGGGACGTTTAATAAATTTTTAGTTTAAACATTGTAGTTTTTATGTTATTAGCCTTAACAAAAACTGAACTTTGACAAAATTCTGGGTACACCAATGACCCCACCGTGCTGAAATTTGGTATGCGTATAGCTTTAGTGACACAAATATAGGAGAAAGTCTAAAATCCAGAATAACTGCAATTTCTACCCCAAAAAGGGGAAACCAATTACATGAACTCCGGTTACCTGTAATTTAATTGAAATTGTAAGTCAAGTAAGTTGGTTATGCATTTCGTGGCACTAATTTGATAGTCAAAGATTACAAATAATATTAATTTTGTTGTTATGGAGACTCGCGAGATCTCAGTTTGGAGCGAACCACTATTTAATAATTTGTCAACATGAAATAACAATTATCAAATATTATGACGTAGCAAAAACAAGACTTCGCTCAGAGCTTTCACCAAAATGAACCAGTGGCTTAACATTCGCTGTGGCTTTACAATCTTATCCTGACAATTAATGTAAACAAAGTAGATGGCTGTACGAATTAATGCGACTCTTAATTTTAATTACTTATTCATTTGTTGTAGCGTTTGGCTTAAACTGGGAGAGGTTAGCGATCTCTTGGAGAAAATAATTCATACTTCAGTCTAATCGAACGCCATTACTTACGGCCCATCTCTATTGCACACTAGGCATGGAAATTTTGCTACCCAATTTTCTCATTTGATGAAATATCTGTTTATTACATGTGAAACTTCACAGACAATGAATTTTAATTTAAATGGTTTGGTGTCAGACTTGCTACGCAATTTAGCAGATGCGATGAAAAACGAACAAGCTGCTATGTAACTGATTCGAACGACCGCCCGATGAATTCAGATGACCTGTAATTTAGATAACAGAAAACTAATTTTGGTTTAGATAACCTAAATATATGTGTAGAGGTCCTACCCAGGCTTCATTGATAGACTCGGTGCAAAAGTGGACTGTATTTATTTTTCTTCTTAGTTGCTAGTTTACAAGGTATAAATCGCGTTCTTGAATGATCACAAATTTCTGCTTGAAAACGGTCTATCTTTATACAAAACTACTCCTCGCCCTAGCCATGGTGCGGGGATCGTAATTCACGCATTCACAAATCGTTTTATATAATTCCTAATACATCGAAGTTTCCAGCAAAGTTAGACGGGGACTTACATGTAGCTATCTCACTCTTTTGACCTTTACAAGTTTAAACTGTTACAATCTTAGCTACCTGTTAACATTTGAATCTGATTCGATCTTATAACTACCTAATACATTTCAAATCTAGATTCGATCCTTCCCCGTCTTTGATCGTCCTTTACAGTCTCCCCCCGGCGCAGATCCTCGCAGCCTTCTTATTCAATCGGGAGGACGATCAACCTTCTCACTGGCCTCCGGAAAACGCCTCCCCGCGTCCGCACCTCAGCGCTCCGAACTACTCCGTCCGGACCCGTAATCACGCGCTCGATCTGGCCCCGCGGCCATACGTTCCGAGGTAGCAAACCGTCCGCGATTATGACGACGTCCCCTTCTTTGATGTTCTCTTGCTGTCTTCTGACGTCACCTCGCGGCGCCAACGTAGGCAAGTACTCGTCGATCCAGCGCTTCCAAAAAGAGTTTGCCAGAGCTTGTGCGGCGCGCCACGTCCTTCTGTCGGCTACGTCGCAGTCTCCCACATATGGCAAACCTACTGCCGTCCCCAATAAAAAGTGGTTCGGCGTTAAAGCTTCCTTTTCCTCTGGGTCCACGGGTACATGCGTTAAAGGCCGCGAGTTTACGGTGTGCTCGATTTCTGTTATTAGCGTATTCAATACCTCCTCTCGCGGGGCACGTTCATTTAAGGTGATGGCTAGGGCTCTCTTCACCGTTTTTATCATTCGCTCCCAGGCTCCCCCCTGGTTTGGTGCACCAGGGTCGATGTACCGCCACTCGATCCGCTGTTTGAGTGCGTACTCTTTTAGGCCTGGGAGCCATTCTTCGTACGCCTTTCTTAGTTCCACTTCCGATCCGTGGAAGTTCGTTCCATTGTCTGACACGATTGTACGAGGAGTCCCCCTTCGGGCAGCCATTCGCCTGATAGCCATAATAGCCGAGTCGGTGCTGAGACTCGCTATAAGCTCCACGTGTATAGCTCTCGTTACTAGACACGTAAAGAGCATACCCCATCGCTTCTCACGGCGCCGCCCGATCGCCACCCACATAGGGCCGAAACAATCGATGCCGCAGTTAGTGAACGGCCTCGTGTTCATATCTAGGCGCATCCTCGGCAAGTCACCCTTTACTGGCTTCTTTGGGTTCGCTCTCCTTATCTTACACAGCGTACAATCGTTCAGAACCGTTCTGACCGCCGGACGCAACCGCAGTATCCAAAATCGCTGGCGCAGATTATTCACGATCTGTTCTCTGCCCGCGTGCTTATTCTTCTCATGTTCCCGCCTGATCAGTAGACGTGATAAGCGGTGCGCTCCGTCCAGAATGGGTGGATCCTTCCGGTGATCCGGTACTGTAGCGGCGTTGATCCTACCGCTCAGCCTTATTAATTTCCATGTACATGTGCATTGGCCGCTAGCTCTTTTGGTGCATGCGCTCGGTTCTCCGGGGTAATACTATCTAGTAAGCCTTCACAGTTTGCGCTCCAGCTTGCAAGTTCAAAACCCGCTTGTTGATGCACCTCTCGCACTTGTGCTATAGCTCTGGCGGCTATCTCTTCCGTTTCAAAGCTGTCCACCCAGTCGTCCATGTAGTGGTTTCGAGTTATAGCGTCAAACGCTAGTGGGTGTGTCCGCTCGTGATCTTCCGCGTTTCTGTTCCTGACGCTATGACCCAGAAATGGAGAACTTCTCGCTCCGAATATCATGGACTTCATCATGTACTTCTGTGGTGGATCTGTTCGGTTGTCGCCGCGCCATAGAAAGTGCTGAGCTGTACGGTCCTCTTGTCTTATGGTCACCCTCAGGAACATGTCCCGAATGTCCGCAGTGACCGCGATCGGCTTCGTTCTGAAGCGAAACAAGACGCCATGTAATGTCTGTAGTAGATCTGGTCCGTCCAGCAGCGCGTCGTTGAGACATGTTCCATTAGCGCGCGCGGCTGCATCGAAAACCATTCTAAACTTCCCCGGCTTGTTGGGGTTTGTCACCGCGAAGTGAGGGAGAAACCAGAGACGTTCGTTCTGACTCTGTTCCTCCTCGCTTTTTTCTGCATATCCCTTTTCTAGCAGCTTCTCCACTTGCGCGGTGTATGCACTTCTAAACTCCGGCGATCTGTCCATCTTACGTTCGATCCCATGTAAGCGTCGTATGGCCATGTCGTAGCTGGGCGGCATCTTCACCTCATCGCTGGCCCAAGGTAGTCCCACTTCAAAACGACCGTTCACTCGTCTCGCTGTTCTGTCGAAAATGCTTTGAGCCCGCTCATCCTTTGCGTTTGGCTTTCTTTTAATTGAAACGCCCAAAGCATCTATCTCAAAGTGTGCTTTCACGAGCTTGCTTAATTCCTCGTCTTGGTCGTTCAAAGTATGTCCGTTCTGGACACCTTGGCACGTATGGACGTGTAGTACCGTCTCCTGCTGTCTTATTGTGCTCCTGGGGATTGATCCATGGATAACCCATCCCAGCTGCGTTAGTGATGCAGCTGGCTGGTTTCTCTTCCCTGTCAGAAGCTTCCTCGTCACAATAAGATGCCAGTTGTCGGCCCCGATGAGTATGCGTGGCTTCGCTGACGCATAGCACACGGCTTCTGGACGGAGTTTCCTTAAGTGCGCGTATTTTAACACATCGGTACTGACGAGTTGATTTCCTAAGGTCAGGTTCTTCACAGTGCGCGCTGTGATCCGATGTGAGTCCGACTTGTGTCCTCGGATCACGATATCCACTACCCGGCTCTCGGGTTCCCTCTGACTAGTCGTAGCCCCCACGATGTTCAAGGCTTTTGTCGGGCCTTCCGTTCCGATCATCGCGGCGATCTCTTCATCGATCAGAGTTATCGTTGATCCTTCGTCCAGTAACGCATACGTATTTATTTCCATGCCGTTACTGCCCTTAATCACGACTGGACACACCTTCAGTAGGACTTGATTCCTTGCTGTTACATGCGCAGATGCAGTGATGGCTGATTCTTCGGTCTGGCCCTGCTCACTGGCACCCTCGTTCCTTATTTTTGGCGCATGTAACAGTGCGTGATGCGGACGTGTGCATTCACCTACTCCGCATCGCTTGCTCTTGCACATAAAGCGTCTATGTTTGCTGCTCAGACAGCGAAAACATATGCCTGTCTCTTTGGCCCATTCCCATCTCTTGTCTACTGGCATCGCCGTGAGCTTTCTACACTCGACGGTTCTATGGTCGCCCCCGCAGCAACGGCACTCGTTCTTGTCCGTTGCTGCGTTCCATCTCGTTGAGGCTTCCTCCTCCGATGCCGCGTTCTGTGTAGCGTACACCGACCCACGATTTCGTTCGTTCACCCTGGGTCGCTGCTCTGTAGGTCGGGCTTTTGAGGTGCTCTGCGAAGGCGTAGCTGTATACGCGTATCGCATTGCGCGATCTGCCTCTCTCATCAGGAACTGGGACAGCGTCAATATTTCTGGTTCATTTCGGCTGCCAAATTCCTCTGCATAGTCGCACCATTTTGATCGGATGTGCGGTGTCAACTTCTCGGCTACCTGTCGCGCAAACATCGGGTTCTGCAGGTAGCCGCGTTGGTCCATACAAGAGATGGCGGTTACTACGTTCTGTAGTTTGATGGCGAAAGCGTTTAATTCGCCTGCGGTCGCGCCCAGTCGCGGTAGCTTCTTAATCTCTTCTAACGCGTTGTCTATAATCATCTCTGGGCGACCGTAACATTGCTCCAAAGTCTTCATTATAACTGCCGGTTCGGTTGCAGTGTATAACAAAGCCGACACTGCTTGACGGGCTTCGCCTTTCAGGCATGTTCTAAGCCTCGCTAGATTCTCAGCCGATGAGATCTTGTGGATAGTCGTCGATTCCTTCATGGCTGCCTTGAACGGTAGCCAATCCCCCGCAGCACCTCCGAATACAGGTAGGTCGTACGTCTGTCTCGGAGGTGGTCTACGGTGAGCCATCTTCTCTATGGCTTCCGTTAATCGATCAATCCCTCTGTCTCGCGTTCGGTCCGGCGTGAGTGATCTGTCTCGCAGTGTTCGTGGTTCAAAAGTGACCCGATTGTTCGTAATCGGAGGATACCGCTCCGTATTCTGTTCTCTCGTGGTCGATGAGAGATACCTGGTATCCTGATCCGTCACTTGTTCTGGCTCCCCCCGTTTATGATGGCGTTGGAGCCAGTCCTCTATTCTGTGTTCTGTGTCTAGGGCTCCGTTCCGTGCACCCGTGCCCTGGATGCTTTCTTGTTCATCTTCTTCCCGTATTGTAGCGACTTCGGCAATCAACCTCTTCCTTATAAGTTCCGCTTGAATATGGAGCTCTTGCCTCTTAATCTCGGCAAGTCGTTCTTCAGCTTCAAATTCAATTTGCCGTATCCTTGCCATCGCGCTGGCGCTGGAGCGTTGCGAGCGGACGGACGGGGCACGCCGGCGTTCGGGCTCGGCGTGTGCGGTCACTCGCGGTGCTACCTCGGTCGCGGGCGCGGGCGCGGTCGTCTCTGACGCTATGCGAGCGGAGGAGGGTCCCGCTTCGGCGGGTCGCGGCTCAACGGGAGCATTCGGAAGCGCGGGTTCGGACGGGGACGCGGGGTAGTCTTCGTAGACGCGAAGTGCAGCCTTCTTCCCCCTCGTCACTGGTGGGCTCCTGGTGGTCATCTTCTTCAGCACTTGATGCCCCTACCTACCTAGCGGTCCCTAACACTAACACTAAAACCGCCCTAAGGCGTTTACCCGCTATTCCGACCGTTTGGCACCGTTAGGTGGCCGGAATAAACGGGCCGTGGACCAGCCACGTGAGGGGGTGGGGGGTCTTCACTCTTCGGGTGACGTCCTCGTTCGGTTGTCTTCAACGGACGCGGGCTTATCTTCAGGCACCCCGTGCCCTTGCGCCGGTCTTGACAACGTCGCACGTCGCACCGTTGGGTGATCTTCAGGCACCCCGTGCCCTTGCGCCGGTCTTGACAACGATGCTCGTCGCACCGTTGGGTGATCTTCAAGCCCGCGCCGTCTCTTCAGTGGTTATACGATGTAACTGTTTCTTGAAACCCAGTGGAGCGGGTCTTGTCGGCTCCGCAGGAACAACTGGTCCGGTCGTCTCAGGAACGGCTTATCCGGGTCGGAGGACCAAAACTTGTAGAGGTCCTACCCAGGCTTCATTGATAGACTCGGTGCAAAAGTGGACTGTATTTATTTTTCTTCTTAGTTGCTAGTTTACAAGGTATAAATCGCGTTCTTGAATGATCACAAATTTCTGCTTGAAAACGGTCTATCTTTATACAAAACTACTCCTCGCCCTAGCCATGGTGCGGGGATCGTAATTCACGCATTCACAAATCGTTTTATATAATTCCTAATACATCGAAGTTTCCAGCAAAGTTAGACGGGGACTTACATGTAGCTATCTCACTCTTTTGACCTTTACAAGTTTAAACTGTTACAATCTTAGCTACCTGTTAACATTTGAATCTGATTCGATCTTATAACTACCTAATACATTTCAAATCTAGATTCGATCCTTCCCCGTCTTTGATCGTCCTTTACAATATGATTTGGTATACAATTTGTACTTGTTAATTTTTTTTATTGACCTAAGGAATAGAGAGAGAGAGAGAGAGATATTTCTTTATTGTTGTACCAAATTACAATAACTTAACCTAGAAAACTTAGACTAATACATGGTGGTACAATCCTTATCCTTATAATACCTTATCGCTCAAAGCGATCTCTTCCAACCTTTGGATGGTTTGGATTGAAAAAACGTGTAAAAATGAAAATATCGTATACATATATATGTGAAAATATATGGAATAGTGAAATGAAAATGGAAATTTCTCTAGGTATCAATAGATAGAGCCAAACGTTGATTTATTATAACTAAGGATACTGTACGCCGAACTAAGCACTACGAAAAATTTGCATATTTCTAGATTACATCGTAATACTGAATAAACAATAGGTTTATGGTTATTCAAACAATAGCGAATCTATACGTTAAATACAAATTTTTAATGCACCCTTTGTCATGTTACACATCGACATATATCGAGTGACGGATCGCCGACGCGTTTTGGAGAGTTTTGGAGAGTTGTAGGCAAGACACGGCCGGGTGGTTGTTGCGAAATCCATAGTAGTTATAATAAATAAATGGGGCTAACGTATAATTTTAAGTTTTTAAGCCGCTTTATCCAATGTTTTTACACCAATAAAATAATGAGACTAGATCATCGTGACAGTTAAATTGCAAAATTGCGTCCGTCAGCATACCTAAGCTGATTTATAGTTCACTTCCTCCATTATTAAAACAAGCCTTATCTTCTAAAACTTAAAGCTTATTATTGCTTGTAAAAGTTAAGATGTACAAGGGCTATTTAAAAGAAACTGTAACACTGATGTTGATATATTCTCGTCGTAAAAATATGTGGAGAATTTGAAAATGGTCGCGATAATTCACTGATAGGACTATAAACAAGTCAATGGAACACATTATTTCAATTAGAATCAACCACTTTTCTAATATAATGGGTGTCTAAAATGAAAATGTACTTAAATAACTTAAAAAAAAATATGCTGGAAATTTCACACAGCTCTATCTAGCCCCAAACTAAGAAAAGCTTGAGCCACAAAAAAGATAGGGACCGAAGTTTACTACAATGAGTGAAAACACCGCGATATAATCGAAATACTGAAATATTCGCACAAAGCGGTTCTCTTCGACCTTTACTATACGTACCGCCAAAGAGTGGAACACCTTGCCTGAGTCTGTGTTTCCTGATAACTACAACCTGGGTGTCTTCAAGTTGTGAGTAAATAGGTTGTGGCTTAGGCAAGCGTGTACCATCGTAGACTGCATCATCGCTTACCCTCAGGCGAGATCGTGGTCAAACGAAAATGTGTAAAAAAAACAGGAACACTGATAGACACGAGCGCGTACGAATATTTCGAGTCAAGTCGATCAAAGCTTCTAACAAATTGATCCGCGTAAGAACGCGCGCGTCTGTGTGCGTGCACATGTTTTCACTCGTTGTACTAAACTTTACTTCTGTTTCTATTCTGTGTTTGTACTATGGGAACCAGATAACTGATATAATACTTGTGATATTTTTTTTTATAAATTCTTAAATACTTCTAATAATGGTGCCAAATTATAAAAAAAATCAAAGCCGTAAAAAAAAATTTATGTAATAGGTATAAGAAAAATATTTTCACATACCTGGAGCCAATATCTGTAGATCATGCAAACATTTGTTCCGCGTTGAAATCGAACCCACCATCTCCTGCATTTCAGTCGGCTGTTCACCCACTGGGCCACGGAGGTCGTCTAAATGACTAAAGTTTTTATTTTTTGTTTTATGTGCTTTTGCGGCTTTAATATCACTGCGGCCACGATGTCTATTTGTCATCACTTGTGTTTATGTCATCCCTAGGTCATGGGGGCGTTCACCACTAAGCCCTACTATTAGAAACTGTACGATATTCTTAGGGGTAATTGCTAGCTCCTCCGGATTAAGAGTGTTTATCCAGATGAATGTTACGTTTGCGCATTAGTGGACCACACTTGCCTAACAGATGTAGGGGGCGATTCTGCCGCCTCAATGCAGAATCTGCAGGTAGTATGGTTACTATATTATAACTATGGTAACTGACGACCTCCTTGGCATAGTGGGCGAATAGCCGGATGAGATGCAGTAGGTTGTGCAATCTATCTATATACCAACGGTACATAGGGACCCCTCACTTTACCCCCTCCCTCCCCCTTTTTAGGGATGATTTAGCAATAAAATTTAATCACGTATTTCTTTATTTCTTACCGAAAACCTATACATGAATTTTGAGATTGTTTACCTAACTTAAGGAATTATGGAATGCCCGTAAAAACTTTCAACGCCTATTTCACCTGCTAAAAAATATTTTTTGACACAAAAGTTAGCCTATGTCCTTTTCGAGGAATTATTATAAAATCTATCTCTTTGCCAAATTTCATTACGATCCGTTCATCCGTTTAGTCGTGAAAAGATAACAGAGTTACTTTTGCATTTATAATAAATTAAGTATGGATATGGATAGTTACCACACTACCAAGTTAACACCCTGTATAAGTAAATGCTTAGTATTCCGACAGCTGATCCTAAGGTTAGTTGTAATTTTGCAAATGAGCTGGCTAAGTGGATGTTTTCCTAGGTGGCACTTAGCACACACTCCATCTAAGGCAATGGCTTCAGTATTTTGACCTTAAGGTGGGAAAAGTGGTCTAAGTGCCTATATCACCATATCTGATTACTCATACATTTTATTCAATGAAAAATTAAATGAAAAAATTTTATTCAAAAAATGCGACCCAAAAAATTTAATACTTTCACTACTGAGGCAAAACTAACCCATTTATTTTAGTTTCCAGCAGTCGATAAATTGACTTGAAATTTCTACACATCGTTAATTTCTATTAAAGGATTTATATCCCAAGGTTCAAATCAAGTCAAGTCAATATTAATTTATTCATTAAAATCACAAGGATCACTTTAAAACGTCTATTTTACCGCCTGTTCCTCCGCGACCAAGCCAGGAAAGAAACAAGGCTGGCAAGGAGTTTCTACAGGAACGGGAAATTCCAGGCGTGAAAAGCCGCGGGCGGGTCAGCTAGTTAAATATGTAAATAATGTGTTGTAAACAAATTCATTCTAGATTTAATCAACCCATCAAACTTAAAAAATATTAAGGAACTTCTTCGTGCATTAAAATACTTTAAAAACACAATTTTACATTTTTATACAATCATAAAAATTAAAATTAAATCGAATACCAACAAAGATCTTATCTGAATAAGTTGCGAGCGATTTCGATTCTCTCATAAACCACATTGATTCTCATCGGCACTGAGAAATCGATTTTTATCGATCCCGCTAGCCAGCACTATCGTATACCATCGCACCAATCAGTAATAGGTGTATCATTTACAATAACATTGGCATAGTATAAAATTCAGTGTTATAACTGAGAAGATGCGTATAGCTAAGGTCCTAAAGACCTTCCTAAAGACTAAACAATCTGGGTCTCTATATGTTAAGAGTGAATATGTGTGTTCTAGATTTTCGTGCTTCATCTTAGACAAAATCATCGCTTACCATTAAGTGATATTTTGGTTAAACGAATATCTATTCATGTTGAAAAAAAAGCTTTTAGGGATGGACCCGCGCAGTTGCGTATTCTAAAAAGTGTGTGAGAGAAATGATTAGATGTTGCAATTTATAATTTAGAACAAAACAAATTATTAGTCGTGTTTTATTAATGTTTTTTTTATCTTGTGCATACAGAAAATACTATTATTGATTTATTTACGTGATCGTAACAATCTTATTTCAAACGAAAACAAATTAAACTACTAACACTAAGGGCGACTTGCGCATTGATATCTAAACGTATTTAGTGGCTAAATATGATTTAAAGAGTTGTCAAAATGTACATACCATTCGTCAAACTATGTACGACAACGACATACGTCAAATTTAAACATGTTTAGTCGCCAAATACGTTTAGGGATCGTTGTGCAAGCCGACCTAATTATTATAATCGGATTAGCTAAAATGTAATGTAAAATCAATAAATGTATGGAGCGATATGCTTTTTAACACGTCAGTAAGGCAATTTATGTAGTAAAAACGACCCAAATTCAGATTTTATTATAATCTCAATCTCGATGCATATTATTGCAACGTTTTGCTAAGAAAAGCTGTCTAAAGCTAAATTACTCGAATTTAAATACTATTTTCTAAAGTTTGACGTAACTGAAAGGCGATGATTACTTCTAAAGATTTTTACAACCGAAAATTGAATTAAAATGATGTAAATTGTGGTACTACTTTCAGTTACTATGTCATCGCAAAGACAGGTTACGGCCAAAGGTTATCTTAGGTCAGATGATGAGCCTACTTTCACTGGCAAGACTTATTTACCATCTTATTTTCAACACAAAATCATTGCAATATCAACTTTACTGCATACACAATAAAGTGGTAAAAAAGTCTAGGCTAAGTGGGTAATTAAATTATTTAAAGCTCAACATTCGCAAGGGATTGTGAACTTTATGTTGTAATAAAGAAGTGTCAGTTGCTAAATCTTAGGCAATGTTTAAATTGTTGTTTTGTTGGTAATTAATAATTTACAAAGCTAACTACAAAATACATGAACTAAAAAATTGTTCATAATAAAGTGGTCAGTTAGATTGAGAACCTAAAACATAAATAAATAATGCTGGACACTTCACACGGCGCTATCTAGTCCCAAACTAAGCAAAGCTTGTACTATGGGAACTAGTTAACTTATATAATTCTTATAAACTTTTTTATAAATACATACTTAGTTATATTATGAGAAGATCATGCAAACATTTGTTCCGCGACGGGAATCGAACTCCTGCTTCTCAGCCAATTCACCCACTGCGCCACTGATGTTGTCTCAAAATATGTATGTATGTAAAAAATCTAAGGAAGTCAGGTATTTTACTGTTTACAAAATACTATTGACGGTCCCACGATAGGTTTTTTCACATTTTCTTGATAATAGCAGAGAAACGCCCAGGTACATACCTGTACCTTATGTAGGCGACAACTGAAGGGACTCGTCGACCTCGCCAGCGAGGTCGTATCTGTGAAGTTTTTGCTCTGTCGAGAGTAGATGTGTCTGAAATCTCCTCCGCGTTAGCGCAGGTGATCAAGATATGCGAGACCCCAGAAACTTTTGACATGCATTGAGGCCGGCCACCGGGGAGGTTTTAGTGGGTCGTTGAGTCCGACAACCCCACATAACCCGTATTGTACCTTACATGCAATACGGGTATCTGGGTGCAGAATTCATAATGGAAAAAAAAATTGATCAGGATAACCAAGAACGTACCTCGGTCTACAGAGGGATTACATTTTTCTCTATTCCTTCGTAGAGATAATCTTTTCTAGGGTAGTTTTGCCATCCCGGCTGATATTACCCGTCTATCCCACTAGTTCCATTATGTTGTCCTATGATGGGACAACTGACACTATTCTGTCCCAGAAGTCCCGTGAGATAAGTGACACAAATAAACTACAAGAAACAAGAGCAAACCAGATTGTCTCAAAAGCCTATGACTGCCTGACTGGTCTGAAGCCTCCAAGGCGTAATTTGGGCATCAATTGAAATTTCTTTGGAGCCATAAAGAAGCCAAAAAAGACTGATGTACCTGTATAAAGGCCTCTCACGTAAGCACTTTTTGAAGGAAATCCTATTAAATTTTATGAGTCTTTTCCATACTTGCTCTGCTCCAATTTTTTGTGCGCTCGTACGTATTTGGGCTACGGATTTAAAGATCCTGGAAGGAACACAGTTACGCAGTTTAAGAGTTTGACCGCCCGTTATATATTTTATTTTTATCTATAAATGGCGTGGACTTAGGGATATTCATTACTTTAAGACTTATTATTTTTACCTACAATAGCAGGCTGCCAGGGTTACTCAAAATTATTATTTATTTTTAACGTAGTTGTGCTATTTGTTATAAAACTTAGTTACTTGACAAAAATAAGTGCATACAAACGTTGAAATTTATTAACATTGAACAAAGGGAACTCTCAAATTATAGCAAATACTTTACTTAATTACCTTACTAAGATTGATATTTAGCTATCATTATCCCACTGCAGAGCAATAGCGTCTTTATTTACTATTCTTCCACTATTAAAACTCCAATATAAAAATTATTTACTTTTAGTACAGATAAGTTAAGATTACATTGACAAATATGTATGTTTATTCATAATTCATAATATGTTATTTTGCGAAACATAGGTAAGAAAAACGATGACAAAAATGTGTGATTCGGGTACAGCCATGTTCTACTACATTCACATGTATATATACATACACAGTCATTCTAGTCAAAATAGTCAAGATTTAAATGTCAAAAAATACATAAACATTATTACCATTATTACCATTAACAAAAAATTTGTCACATAGATATTCAGTTACACTATTATTAGGCTTTTGCGCATCATTTCTTTAATTTTATTTTAAATAGATGATTGGGATCATTTATCTTCTTTCTGTTGTAATATAGTATTTTATTTGTCTTTTTGTAATTAAAAGTTTTTCTCTTGTCGGTGGAACTGATGCAATTCCCTTTGTTTCGTTCTAAGGCGGTCCTTTTTGACGACATGTCATGACCTTTTTCAGGTAGTCTTTCCATCTAGTGGGGGGCCATCGCACGCACCGCTTTGCACTGCGTGGTTTCAACTCGAACACCTTTCCGCTCTAACGGATGTCAGTTCTTCTACCTATGTGCCCCACTGCCAACTCACCCTGTTAATCCTCTCGAATATATCAGTGATGAGTGACCTTAGTTTGTCTGTGAATCTCCTTTTCTGATTTGATTTCGTAGATAAACACCAAGCATAGCCGCTATACAAAGTGCTTATATCATTCTTTTACTAAGTATGCTACTTAAAATTAATAAAATACAGACTTACAAAGTCTAACTAAAAAATAAAAAGTAATTTCATCAAAAAACTTATAAAGGTGCCTGCTGATTTATTTTAAAATAAAATAAGATATTGTTTTACTAAACTGTGTTTAGCTATAATAATACCTAATCACTGATTTAAACGGGCTTTTATCGCGTATGTACCTTTTTATAAATATTAATGAATAAAGACCTTTTACAAACAAAACAAAACCAAAGCATAGCCGTCTCCATAGCACGCTGAGCGACCTTGAGCCTTCATAAGAGGCCCGTTAAGCGACTACATTTCTGTGCCATTACACACATGTGTGTCATCACAAGTGCCTATGTGTAATAAGTCTATAATATCTGCAATGAGTGTCACTTCCAGCAGTCCGTAACTCCTTGTCCCACGCGCCGCAGACCAGCCACTGAACCCCGATCTTGATCCTCGTAAAATTTTATGTCCTTCAGACAAAGAGAATTTTGTTAATTAACCTGCAGACGAAGTGATAGATATTCTCTTTTTATATCTGAAGCAGACATCTTATGTGAATGCTTCGGATGCGACACATTTTGGGTTAAGTTTTACAGTTTAATTATTTCCTATGAAAAATATAATTAGCGGTGTGAGTAACTTTGTAAGTAGTGTCATAGTAGCGAACTATGGTGAATATTGGCTACGAAGGGAGCCAAAAGGGACCACCAATTAGGATTAGGGAATTACAATTAGGGATTTAGGGTAAACACCAAAAGTGGACAGTTATTTCGATTCTATTACCCCATAATAGGTAGGTAAGGCTCCCAAAATTGTGTGATTTTTATCGAAACTTGTCAAGTCGGGTAACTGTTTTATCAATGTAAAACTTCAGTATGTTATTTTACAGTTTTGATTAAACACTAAGCCAGTTTTCCATATAAAATACGCTTGCAGAATAATTTTTCGTTTAGAAAATGGTGCTTTTTGAGAGTTTTTTGTAGTATTTTCTGAAACTTTTTGAGTCTCACAATAAGAAAATATGGTTTATTATCCACTATTTAAACAAAATTTTTATAGATTGATCAATAATCCTGTAATAGA
Source organism: Philereme transversata (assembly GCA_963924445.1). Classification (NCBI taxonomy): domain Eukaryota; kingdom Metazoa; phylum Arthropoda; class Insecta; order Lepidoptera; family Geometridae; genus Philereme; species Philereme transversata. Next base: position 23,872,273 of record OZ004337.1, on the reverse strand, counting down.
CGAAAATTCTTATCACATTAATGAGCATATACTTAGCTCGGCAGGTCCCATAGAAATAGTGCAGTTTTATGAGCCTCCCCATAATATGAGATTCAAAATGTTATTTGCAGATAGGTACATACGGAGATAACACCGCCCATTGTAAGAATTAGAATCCCAACGGCTTCCAGCAACCTATATCAGGTAATCCTTTTATCTAGTAGAGTCCTACCCTAAGCTGCGCCTTTCAGGGCCTAGTCTCCACTCGAAGATCGTCGAGTTCTTTGATGGTCGTTGGTTCATCAAGCTATGTGTTCCGCCCGTTGCCACTTCAGCTTGCTAATCCACAATCCATCATGACAAGTCAAGTTTAAAAGATAGGGTTGCCAACTCCCCATCTAGTAACCAGTAGTAGTAAGCAGGCACGACTCAGTACATCCATACCTCGTTAATAGACCACCCATTCGCACTCACCGTTCTGGTTCTAAGTTTTTAATGCGTACAGCTAAAGTAAGGAACACTTTACCGTTGTCTTTTTTTCCTGAAGAGTACAATCCGGACCTCTTGAAGGTAAGAGTGAATAGGTGTATTCTAAACTTTCGCCCCTATCTTATTGTTAGATCACATCATCGCTTACCATCAGACGAGATTGTGGTCAAACGAAGATCTACTCGTTATAAAAAAAAGTTTAATTAGGGACGACTTGCGCAACGATGCCTAAACGTATTTAGTGGTGAATATGATTTAAGGAGTTGTCAAATCATACAAATACATCTAATTTTTATAATGTTTAGAGCTAAATATGTTTAAGAATTGTTGTGTTAGCGGAGCTAAATGTAAAGCAGAAAAGCACTACATTATGAGCCAAAGTAAAACAATGTCAAAAAAGTGGGTATGAAGCACTGCGAGGCACTTTCTTCGAATGTTACGCCATGCGGCCGGGCCAAAACCGCACCCAAAATTGATTTATAAGCGCTTCTGGAATGCACAGGGAGCTCAGGTCGTGGGATATATCACATGATACGAGTATATCATGTTTTATTAAGAAAATTTTCGGGATATACATATTTCAATCGTATATACTATTATTATAATGAGGTAGAGTTTCTGCGTTTGATTGTTTCTTTGGATGTAGGAATTAATCTCCAAAAAAACTAACACAATTCTGAAAAATCTTTTGCTAATAGGAAGCAACATTATTATGGCGTAATTAGAAAATAGAAAATCCTAGTTCTTATAATGTAAATCTGATCTAATATTTACGGTTAGCAACACGTTAAGTATCTGTTTTTGGATGGAAATTTGCCTTAAAAATCTTTTTTTCTAATATTACAGCGCATTCAATAAAATTGAACAAAACAAAGAAATAACTCACTAATAAAAATCTCTGTGACAAGAGATTTCTATATGGTAGATATTTCTTATTATTGTTATTGTCAAATTATTGTTTGTGCTCGCACTCCTCCGAAAAAGGTCGATTTTAATGATTTTTTTTTTGTATATTTGGTAGGTGTGAGAATAGGTCGTAAAGTATTTTTGAATGAATAATATCCATATAATTTAATCGTCGTTCAGTGACGGGAAGTCATTTACATGAAGTATCGCGTCACTTTGATAAGATTGTTTTATATAGTTTTTATCCTGAAGTTCCCACGGAAACGGGAAATTTCAAGCGTGCGAAGCCGCTGGCGGGTCAGCTAGTATTCTGTACAAATATATTTCTTATAAAAAAATTAAACAAAGTAATATGAATTTTTTGTTTGAACATTCATCCACTGCCCATAAGTACCCACTGCTGGGTGTAGGGCTTCTTTTGTAAAGGCCATTCTTCCCGGTCTTGTGCAAGCATCCAGGAGTTACTTGCGACTTTCTTTACTTCGGACGTCGTGTACTTCTTTGGTCTGTTCTTGGCCACCATTCGGTCGAAGATTTACTCCACCTACCATCACCTCGTCTAGCCAAGTGTCTTGGACTTTCGTCTGTGAAATCTGAACTCATCCGGACTTTCATCCGGAATAACTGCGTACCTACCCTAAAATGTAATTTCCTTTATATCACTTATGTAAGATGGTATTAAAATGCAAGTGTCATCGGCTAAAGCGTAGATGTCACTGGGGTATATGGTAGGTAATAAGACCCATCGATATATCTCCTGACCTTATTCTCTTGTGCACCTTACTCTCCAAATAAGGCACTGAAGATGGCCCTTGCTATAGGTATGCACTGGAAAGTACTAATTGAGCGCGGGTGCATAAACCGGTGCTCTTGCGCACGGTGCACAGAGGGTTTTGCTCCTTGATTTTACGGTTCAATAATTTAGTTTGAACAAGCTTTCACCTTCGGCTTCGCACGCGTGGTTTATCAATAAAAAGTAGCACATGTCTCAAACCTATCTATCTATATACCAAATTTTCATAGCAAAGAACTGATGGCCGTTGGGGGCAATAAGGTTTTCGACTACGCACTGGAAAGCGCAGCGTAGGACGGCTTCCCACCAGAGGGAAAGACGACAGGATAAAGGTTACTGGGAGCCATTGGGTACTGACCGCAAAAGGTCTGTCACTCTGGAAATAATTGGGGGACATAGGCCATGTTCAGCAGTGGGTATCCGTTGGATGATATGATGATGACGATGGCCAAATTTTATCGAAATTGGTTTTGCCGCTAACTAAAACTTATAACAAAATATCTAATGAAATAACTTTTTTTGTTTTTAATGTCAGTGAACCGATGAAAGCTGCAGTGTGCGGCCAACTGCATGAATGCACGAGAATGTCTATCAACAGAGACAAATGGCGATATATCGTAAGGCGTGTAACATCTGTCCCCAAAAATAATGATACAAAATGACGATCGCGACCACTCTGTCAAGAGCGTTACGACTAAAAAGAAGAGGCAAGCCTGTTCCATGGTAGACTGCATCATTGCTTACCATCAGGTGAGCTCGTGGTCAAACGCTAGCCTATAATTTATTATTATTATTATTAATCATAATGGGTAGTTATAATGCTTAAAATAACAAAAAATATTATTTCTTTATGAGTAAAGCATAATGTTTTATTATGCCAAAAAAATATCAGGAATTTATAAAGATATACCTATTTCAAGCAGTCCTTAACACCAAACAAACAAAAAGAATTTACATTTCACGTATAATTAATTAGTGTTACAAATTCGGTCTGCAGTCCACTAAATCGTCGCTGTCTCGTTTAAGGCATTTAAACGTTATCTTAACATTAACACTTTGTTTCGTAGCTCGTAAACTTTATGCAATAAAGTGCAGGCAGATATAATTTGCGTTGGGTTAAGAGGATGCTAATGTTTGTATAAATCTTTGGTTAAATCCAAAATTATACTATGTGATAACTGAACTCTTATTTGCACAGTATTGTCCCTCTATGGTATATAATGGTATATCGTCCCACTGGGCTGATGTTATGCCACGGCCATTTGTGGTACTTTGCGGCCACTACTTGGTCATTAGTTCAAATAAATAAGGTAAGTAGCTTCGTACCTCTGGTGGTTCAAAGGAATCCAATGACATGTCATTTGTCAAAATTCGTCATTCCTTAAGGCTACAGGATGCGCCCAATTACCAGATATATAAACATACTGTTACGAGCTGAGGGTTCGGGATAAAATAATGGGAATCAGTCTGATCAAAATAACACTTTTATTCAGCACTAAACGATGAATACACGAACTTGGTCACACGTATCACAACACACTAATTCACATCACTGTTGCAGCACTTAAAGTCACCGAAATGTTCGCACGTATAGCTAAATCCAGACTGCCTCGCGAGCAACTACTGTTCACGCGAGACCCTTGTCCACGTCAGTCCTCCAGGGCCTCGCTGAGACTCGCTCACTCAGACTGACTCAGACTGACTGTCCGGCCATCTCTCCGGCCTATTTATATCGCACACATTTCGATTGTTCGAGAACGATGTCGATCCTTCCAGGAAAGGGTCGGTCCCTCGACACAATGGCCACTCCCCATTCTGAGAAACCACAAACAATAGCAACAATAACACAGCAAGACAAAAGCGTTCGAGAAGGTTCGATTATTACTCATTGTTTAACAGCCTCGGCGTAACAATACAAACAATCATATATTCACCTTCTGGCAAGTTAGTAAAAAAAAATTTAAAAAGAACCCAAATTAATAAATGAAGGAAAACCCTTTATTGTACGTACAAACACAAAGCAACAAGTACAATGGGCGGTCTTATCGCTTGGAAGCAATTTCTTTCAAATAACCTTTAGATGGATATTTCCCGACTTTTGCGTATAAACTAAAAAGAGGTAAACAAGTTTGCACATTTTGATAATCACTTGCAATTTAATTACTCTAGAGTAGACTTATCAGATATTACCCGTCAAGGATCACGCCAATACATTTATTTATTTATTTTATTTTAATACTTTATTGCTTAAAAAATACAAATTACATGTACAAAAGGTGGGATTAATGCTAATAGCATTTTCTACCTCCCAACCTCACAGGTAACCAAAAAAGGTTAGCGTGCTAACTTAAAACAATATAAACATACTTAAAAACAAAAGAAACACAAATAAAAATAAACTCCGATGACAGTACCAATAAATACATAAAGGACAATATATACATATTTGTATTAATTATTAACGTTGATTATATTCACCACTATTATCAAAATGTGCAGCTTCTTTATCTCCTGCGTAGTCGGGTTTTGGGTAAAAATAAAAGGATACCCTCGCCTTAACCAAAAGTCTTAAAACGACCCTAAAATGATACTTAAACCTCAGTCGTAAACCATTGTCGTTCACTTTTATATTATTACGTGCTAACTTACTGGTCACAATAAACTCATACAAAAAGATAAAGTCATTAAACTTTCTTTGTAAGAACTTCTGGGGTATATTTTAGCCAGAATTGCAGGGGCGTGGATGAATTCTTGTGACTTTTGGATTGTTTATAGCAGGGGTCGGCAACCTTATGCTATAGCCGGGCCACATATGTTGCCAGAGTATCAGTGCGGGCCGCACTTATATTTATATGTTCGGGCATGTATTTTTAATATTTGAAATAAAACGCATATATATTCATACAATTATCTCTTTTTTAATTGAACTACTATACTAACATAAAAGTAAGAACTAGTGAGATTTTTGAGGCTGCATTTGACTTGCAAGTTTTTTAACGTCTGCTTTCATTTTAGTAGTAGACACGCGCAGTATCGCGTCTAAATGTTCATCCGTTAACCGCGAACAATTCTTATTTTTGCGGTAGTTGAGAATTGAAAAAGTCTGCTCACACAAATATGTACTACCAAACATAGTTATTATCTGCTGAGCAAACTTTTTCAATTCTTTGAAGTTTTCAGAACTCAAACCTCCGTAGAACTGTATCAAGTCAGTGCTTTCCTTAAATGCCGTTTTAAGTGTGCTATTACTTTGCAAATCTACTATGTTCATTTGCAAATTGCTTGGTATCTCACTAATATCAATTGCAAAAGGGTTTTGGAATATTTCCATGTTAAGGGAGCTCTTTTTAAAGTCGGTGAATCGATTTACAAACTCAGTTTGTAGTTGTGTTAACACGTTTCTCATTGTAATATTTTGCCACACAAAATTATCTCCAGCTTCTTCCACGGCTTTCTTGCAATTAGGAAAATGGTCAAGCTTTTTTTCATCAATATGCTTGATAAACAGTTTCAGTTTCATTTCAAATGACTTTACATCTGTATACATATCGCAAATCAATTTATTTTTTCCCTGCAAGCGTTTGTTGAGCTGATTCAGGTCCTTAGTCAAATCAGTCAAAAAACCAAGATCGATAATCCACTGTTTGTTAGTAAGCTCTTCTACTGGCTTTCCTTTCATCTCCATGAAGTTGCCAATTTCTTTCCTCAAATCAAAAAACCGTTCCAAAACGGCACCTCGACTGAGCCACCTCACTTCACAGTAGTAAACCACGTCACCATGTTCAGCTTCCAGATCTTCCAAAAACTTTTGGAACTGACGGTGTGTGAGCCCATTTCTTCTTATAAAATTAACAGTGGATGTTACAGTATCCATTATTTCTTTCCAGGATATAACTTTGGAGCACAATGCATCTTGATGGACAATACAGTGAAAAATCAATGGCACAGTAGATCCAGAATCTTTCACTTTGCTGATGATTCTCCCAACAACACCTTTGTTTTGACCGCTCATGTTCTTGCCTCCATCGGTAGTGACACTTGTTAACTTTTCCCAGCTTAATTGCAATGAATCCAGAGCTTGTTCCACATGGTGAAATAAATCTTCTCCCGTAGTTGTACCTTTCAAACTGCACATTTTCACAAGCTCTTCGTAAACAGTAAAGTTTTCGTCAATGCCGCGTACAAATATGAGTAACTGTGCTGTATCCGACACGTCCGTACTTTCATCCATCGCTAAAGAGAAGCAGTCGAAAGACTGCGCCTTATCCCTGAGTTGTTCACACAAATTAGCACCCAAGTCTTCAGTACGTCGGGTGTAAGTTCTTGCAGAGAGACTAAGACTTTCAAACATTTTTTTCTGCTCTGGGCATATTTCTTCTGCGATAGCTAAGACACACTCTTTTACTAATTCACTATCGGTAAACGGACGTCCACTTTTTGCAAGAATCTCTGCTACCCTGTAACTGGCCCGAACATTCGATTCGCTGTTGTCTGCCACAACCTTAAATATGTTTTGTTGATTTTGTAATGACGATTTCAAAGTGGAAATTTTCCTTTTCCGTATTTCTCCTTCAAGACAGTCAAATTTAGCTTTGTGCTCGGTGTCGTAATGTCGCTTCAGGTTATATTCCTTTACTACAGAAATACTCTTTTGACAAATCAAGCATAACGGTTTTCCTTTAAACTCGATAAAAAAGTATAATTCTGTCCATAATTCGTTAAAAACTCTTTTTTCTTCTTCTATCTTCCTTTTTCTTGAAGCCATGTTTATATAATTATTCTGTAACAATAATGAAAAAAATTAAATTCGTTGTAAAATTATATGTTCCAGTTAGCACCTACAAATTCAACTCCACATTCAAATAATAATTAAAACATGACACACTCGTAACTAACTTCATGTCATGTAACTACTATCCCCGTCCTTATAACATTTACCCATCAATCTGAAGGTTCACATTAACAAGCAGTAAATAAAATAAAACAAAATGCTCGCGAGTGCATACAACTTACCTCATACGTCGTGCGTGAGAAGCTATCAGCGAAGGGAAGAAAGGTGAAACGAAACGCGTAGCTAGCAACCAGATGAGACGTGAGTTTCCGGCGAATTTCCACAACCGAATGTGGCGAGAGCTGCGCGCGGCTGTGATTTTAACTAAAACCGGTCGCTTTGAATTTTTTCGCCGCCGCACACCTGCGTCTAATCAAAGACTGCCGCCCCGCCTATTGTCTCAAAGGAGCCGCCCGCCGCCGCACGTGCGGCGGATAAACGCAAAAGAAATTGCCAAGAATTGAATATGTACAGCAAATATTTATTTTCGGTAGAAACAATACATAACATCACAGTCTTGATAAACAGTTCTTAAGAAATGAAATAGAGGTACATTTTTATCACCCCGCGTGGGAGCGAGCTTTCAAGAATACTCTCATGGCCCAGCAGCATGGCCGTATAAATTCTAGTGAATTTATATGGCCTTTTGCTTCGGTATTTTTTTCTTACGGACCTCAGGGTTGCGGGCCGCACCGAGATAGTCTACGGGCCGCATGCGGCCCGCGGGCCGCCGGTTGCCGACCCCTGGTTTATAGGAATGATGCGATTGACCTAGGTCTGTTTGGCCTTTGCATCCAAAAAAGTCATAAGTCAAAATGTATTTATTTATTGAAATGTTAAAGATCATGATAAATTAAAATTTTTGATCTATTTTAAAATAAGCGTTAAAATTATTTTGTATCGTGTTGGAGCAATTTCAGTACCAAGTTTTTCATCTAACTAAATAATCCAATATGTTTTTGCAAGCTTTTTTTAAGGTCTTCGTCTATTATATTTTTAAACTGGTTATTTGTCAATAATGCTCGAAGAACTGATGGCCGTGCAGAAAGGTTCTTGAGTGGAGACCACATTCCAAAATTACCGAACTATTATATTTATTTTATTTTTTTATTACATATTTAATGTTCATAGAGTCAAGTGGCTGTTAAGATGATGATGACCCTGTTGAACATTACAGCCAAACTTGTCACAATTCTAGTTTCTTAGAACTGGGTTTCTATCACAATATATCAAACTTCCAATCAATAACTTGACTTGAAGCTGCAGGTACAAGTCCCAGAAGCAACCAATCCTAAATGAATTTGTAGGGAGATGGTATCGCAACAATAGGCAGCCGACCGGTAGCCATATAGAGCGGCCAATTTAATTGAACGAGGTAGAGCACGCGAGCTATAAGGGCTACTCTACGATACTATTTTACGTAAACTAAGCTTAGTAAATACACAAAAACAAGCTTCCGCCCGTGGCTTCTCACCCATGCTTTGTCAATAAAAACATTTCTTTTTGTTTATTTTCCACTGTAGGATATTAATAACTATTAAAATCGAAACATTGTACCTGTAAAAACATAATTTTTTAAAATACTTATTCAACAATACCACACAGAAAGAGGTGAGCGAACCAAAAAAAAAAAACCCTTAACTTACATAAAGGAGAGGTACTAGAATAGTAAGTATTTTTTGGTTTTTACTTTATAGCTTGCTAGCGGCCCGTCCCGGCTTCGCACTGGTGGACATTTATTTTTTAAACATTTTTAGATATTATATACAATCAAATTTTTTTACATCTTGGGTAATACAAACTTTCGAAGCGTTTATCCGATTATCGTGAAATTTGTTATATAGGTAGGTAGTGATGGCACAATTTTGGTGTGACTAAATGAGCTTAAAATGTGTGTGTGAGGGGGGGGGGGTGCTGAGATATTGGGGTTTAAGAGGGGTAAAAAAAACAAAGACTATCCGGTCAAGTGGCACGTCTAATAAAAAATATTTGTGAGTACATTATATATTTACGTTTTACCCCTTTTTTATTTTTAGTGTAAGCCTTGCAGTTTTTAAGTTATTAGCTATAATAAAAACTGAAATTTGACTAAATTCACAGGGTATACCAGTGACCCCACAGTACTGAAATTTGGTATGCGTGTCGCTTTAGTGACACAAATATGTATAAGGAAATACAGAATTCGATTTCTACCCCAAAAAAAAATTACCAATTTACATGAACTCCCGTTACCAGAAATTTGAATGAAACTATAGGTCAAATAAGATGGTTTAGCATTTCGTAGCACTATTTTGATAGTCAAATATTACAAATAATATTTTTGTTGTTTTTATGGGAGACTCGAGAGATCTCAGTTTGTGGCGAACTATGTTTCCTCAGTTTTACAGCACTTATGCTACTCACCGGAAAAAAGTTGTAACTGGCTGAACAGACACACAGACATGGCGAAACTTTAAGAGCTCATAGGTTTTATAGGAGAAAGGTAACTCTGTCTCTTTGTCTGTCTGTTTATTACATTTTCACGACTCAACGCCTGACCGATCTTGATAAAACTCAACAAGGAAATACAGTGTAGCAGCCTTTCTCAGGATACACTGTATTTCCCAAAAAAACTATCACATGTTCTTACACGGGATAGTTCTTTTTGGAAAAATTTAAATTAGTGAACTAATATTAGTTTAAACCCACCTTTACAGACTAAAGCCCAGGCTGCCACTAACTAGGCTATCGGCTATCGAACGGCTTGCACCCCATTAATTACAATGTCCATTTACCACAGCTAATAAATTAGTTTTGTTTTAATGAGCCTTTCTCTATCACCTTTGTAAATTAAATTTGCACACAACATAGTGAGCAAGGGAATTTTGTTCATACCATATTAATTTTTTAAATCTCTTCAGTTAATATCATTAGGTAGGTTATTTTGTTTTATACAAAGATTACACTTGTTTTAATTTCTGATTGTTGAGCCTTTAATTCTTGAAGTTAAACGAGAATCGAGAATGTGTATTGCATAGACTTTTGTAAACTTTCAATAAAAAAACAGTCAAATGCCTCATGCATTTGACTGTTTTTTATTTAAACTTTACTATTGAGCTCCATGTTAAGCTATGTTTAGTTCGTTAACTATAATTAATAAACTATAATTTTGCACAGTCAATACAGCATGCTTAAAATCCATGTAGGTACATATATTATTAATGTTCAAATATATGGACGACCTCCGTGGCGCAGTGGGCGAATAGCCGGCTGAGACGCAGGTGGTATCGGATTCAATTCCCGCCGCGGAACAAATGTTTGCATGATCTACAGATATTTGTTCCGGATCTGGATGTTTTTCTATACCTATATTATAAGTATTTACAAAAAAAAGTATTTAAGCGTTCTATCCGTTATTTGATTCCCATAGTACAAGCTCTGCTTAGTTTGGGGCTAGATAGCGCTTTGTAAAATGTCCAGTAATATTTATTTTTATATAAGGATATTTTTTTTTATAATAAGTTTCATTTTGTACACAAGACATTTGTAAGGTTTTTTTCTTACAAGAATTTAATGTAAAAACCATCGTTCAATTTCATCAATATTTCTCTAAAAAATACTAAAAGCAAGTTACTGTAGACTTACTCACGAACAAATTTACAAAGCACATTCGCAGAATCCAGATTTGGGCTAAACAAATATGTGACATAAACATTCTCTCACTTTCAAACCAAATATTTGTACAGTACCTACAGGGAATTGAACTCGAGTGGATGTGGGCGAAAGCAAATTTATAATTATATTTTTATCGAAAATAAATAATATGCAGACAGGCTGAATCATATTTAAACTAAAAACTGTAGATTCAAAAAAAGGTAATTTTGGTGAGAGTAATATTTATTAATGTGACTTGCACAACGATGCCTAATCGTATTTATCCGCTAATGAATGGTACAAATACGTCAAATTTAAACATTTTTAGCCGCTAAGTACGTTTAGAGATCATTGTGCAAGCCGGCCTAAGAGAGCTGTCAAATCATACGTCATGTTCAAACATGTTAAGTCGCTGATTTACACCTACCTACTTCTTAGAGCCAGAAGTCAAGATTTGTCATTACTTCTATGTCACCCGTCTTCATTTGTATTTTATTTTGTCCATGTCAAATAAATGTTAATTTTTAATTTTGTTTTTCATTACGTTTAGGGATCTTTGTGCAAGCCGGGCTTAGTATTACAATATTATCAAAAATATTCTTCACCTAACGGCTGTCTAGAATAAACATCTTCTAAGCGATAAGACCACTTGTTCTACTTGTTGAACTCTTCTTCGGTTGATTTATCCTGAAAAATAAGCATCAGAAATGAAATAAAATAAACCTAGGGGGTGAAAAATACTTTACGACCTATCATCACGAGATTATTATATTAGGTTGGGGAAAAAGCTTCTTCGCATTTTTTAAGAAAATTCAAAACATTTTTTAATATAGTTTATTTACATTTAACTAAAGTATGTAGGTACCATTTTGTTCGATAACTTTTTGCCATCTTGTAGGTTCACATGATCCCATTGCTATAGAAATTTTGGGGCTTCTGATCAAAATACCGCGACAAGTGGTTTTGGCAGTCCTCTCGTGATGTTAACCTGACACTGCCTAAAGAATTCTGAAGAGACCGAAACAGGTGGAAATCTGAAGGTGCAAGGTCAGGACTATACGGCGGATGCATTAACACCTTCCAGCCAAACTCTCTTAATTTTTGCTTAATGGCTAAAAATGTGTGAGGTCTAGCGTTATCATGATGAAAAACCACACCCCTTCTGTTGATTAATTCCGGCCGCTTTCTCTCAACTTCTTGCTTTAATCTCATCAGTTGTTCAGCTCATAATGAATAATGTCCTTCCAATCCCCCCACACACACAGCATCACCTTGTTGCGAGTTAACCCGGGTTTCGCCACAGTCTGTCTAGCCTGACCGGCCTTTGACCACGACCTTTTTCACACGTTCTTGTCGTACGTGATCCACTTTTCATCACCCGTTATCAGCTTCTTCAAAAATGGTTTGGTTTCATAACGTCGTAGTAAAGAATCACAAATGAGTCACGGTTCATTTAGGTTTCTTTCAGTGAGCTCGTGGGGTACCCAAATATCGAGTTTTTTGTGTACCCAGTTTTTTCAAATGTGCCAAAACTGTTTTGTGGTCAATTCACAGTTCTTCAGCTACGTCGTAACTACTGATATGCCGATCTTGCTCCACTTTTTCAAAAATGGCATCAATTTTATCCGTAATAGGGTGACCAGAACGACGTGCATCTTTGACATCAAAATTTCCGGATTGAAAACGCTTAAACCAAATTTGTGCTACCGTCACAGACACTGCACTAGGTCCATAACATCACAAATTTTTTTCGCGGCTTGCGTTGCATTTTTACTTGTTTTGTAGTAAAATTTTAAAATGTATCGAATTTCTTCATTAGATTCACTCATCTTTACAGTACGAAAAACAAATAAAAATCACACATTTTCCTTATTTGAATTTGGAATTATCTTCTTTTAAATTTAAACTTTGAATGATACCAAAACCAGCCAGTTACAAATAGTATAGCCACAGAGATTTTATTACAAGTTCATACATACTATAATGCGAAAAGACTTTTTCCCCAACCTATTATAATAGATTATGCAATTCCCAATAATAATACTACCTAGCGTACAAAGCCTATACCAAAAACTTGTAGTATTAAACATTATTTGCCATTTTTTACAGACTTCAAAAAAGGAGGACGTTCTCAATTTGTCGGTTTTTATATGTAAGATCACATTCTTGTCCGTCTGTCCGTGCGTCACCACCGATTTTCTCAGGAACGAGTCCACCTAGCAAGTTGAAATTTATACCAGATACTGAGATCTATAGTCCCTATTAGTTTAATAAAAATCAAGGTCCTAAGTCAACACGGCAAAAAGATATTGGCAAATTTAGATTTTCGCGAAAACTTGTAAGTACCAAAATGTACCTCAATTTTCATTTTTTTTTATTTTTCGGAATTTTTCCTTTACTTGTGCTGTAAGACCTTGCTTGTTACCAAATTTGACAATTCTAGGTCACGGTCTTTACCACGTTGTCCGATATCAATGATTTTTTATGCTAGGAAGGGGCACCTAGTTTAGGGTTGGTCACATATAAATTTGGTCAAGATCTGATTATGGAATTCATGAGAATATCATCGAACTCCTCAATTTCCAACGGTACATTTTTTCGATTTTCTGTTTTCTGAAAATATGTTTGTTAAAAAGTTACTTGTGGAATGTAAAAACACCGATTGCACCAAATAATGCATTTCATTCCAAAAGGTACTTGAGATAAAGGTATTCCCAAAACCGAGCTCTTAAATCACAAGAGAAAGCCTGAATAAATAAGGCGCGATGTCCGATACGAGATGATTTGTAATATTTCGGCACACAATGTGGTCAAAGACTAAAATAAATTGGAACATTTATTTCCTTACTGTAGCACGGAGTCTTGTAAGTTTATTACTATACGTAAGTATACTAAGAGAGCAAAGAGCCTTCAAATTACAAGAAAGGATTTTACCCGTCGAGAAAAAATCTAATAAAATATCATGAAACTAAAATGAGCGAGAGTTCACACAAAGATATTGTTGTTTTTGTGTTTCGACTTTCGCAACGATGCCTAAACGTATTTAGTTTCTAATTAAGATTTAAGGAGTTGTCAAGCCATACAAATACTTCATATTCAAACATGTTTATTCGCTAAATACCCATTTTTTTGTTTTTGTGTTTCGACTTTCGCAACGATGCCTTAACGTATTTAGTGGCTAATTAAGATTTAAGGAGTTGTCAAGTCATACAAATACTTCATATTCAAACATGTTTATTTGCTAAATACTATATAAATATATACTACGTTTAGGGAATGTGTTGCAAGCCGGTCTTAGAGTCCGAGCTTTTAATGTTAGGCTAGATATGAATATACGTTTCAAAGTGATTTTGTATCACTTCCGCTTAGTAGTAAACTGGAGCAGTTGAGCCATCTATAAATCGTTTGCAACGGTTTTAAGATAATAATAAATAAATAAATATTGCTAGACATTTCACAAGCGCTATCTAGCCCCAAAGTCAGCCCCTTGTAAATACATGCTTATAATATATAAAAAATATCCAGACGCTGAAAATCTTTAGATCATGCAAATATTTATTCCGCTGCAGGAATCGAACCCGCTACCTCAGAGTCTCAGCTGGTTATTCGTCCACTACGCCATGGAGATCGCCAACGAAGGTAGAAGATGATTCAATTGTTTCTTTTGCTTTTTTACAGATAAGTAAATATTTTATCTTTCTTTTTGATAATAAATGAATGTAATCCATATTCGACCCGCGATTTGGACTACATCGACCCACACCGTATGTTCAACTTTGGTAGAATTCGTGGCCCGCATTCAATTCAAGTTCAATTCACGGTATCAATTTAAATTTTATTTTTAAATTTTGCTTTTTCCTTTTAGTATTGTGCAGATAAAATTCTCTAAAAGATCTCTTTTGGATTATGTAATCGAAATGTTTTTATTATCGTTCCGGTGTGAATATCGATAAAGTGATTGTGTTTTTATGTACCGGTTAGTATTTTTATGGACACTTTCTGGTATTTCAAAATCATTGCTACCGGGATACCTTTGATTCGCAAAATATTTTTGATATATGAGTTGGTAAGGTTTTGGAGGCATTCCACGAAGAGCAATGATTTTTAAAGCACCTATTTTAAGAGCACCAATTGTATCCACGAAGTGCAACGATTTATATTTTGGCTTGGTGATCTTCCTGGAATAGCAAAAATATTTCAAATGCCTCCACTAAGGGCACCTACAATGTAGTAGCTTCTAGTGATCGGGTATTTTATATTTATTTATCAAAAAATATGATGGATCGTATGAATTCATAGATAATTGTTATAAAAAAGGTTATTATTGTTAGTATGTATCACTATGAGTTTGGGTCATTCAAACTTAAATCAGTCGTATCTCGGGAAAGCAATATTGCTGGACATTTCACACAGCGTTATCTAGCCCCAAACTACGCAGAGCTTGTACTATGGGAACCAGATAACTGATAGAATACTGACATATTTTTTTTAGGTGTTATCGGAATGGCTTTACAAGGGTAGCACGTCCGGTAGCGAGATGGGTGGACGACATCGTTAAAGTCGCGCTCGCGATCCATCAATGGGTGAGATTAGCGCAGGATCGTGGCGGATGGCACAAAAAGCAGTGGATGAAGCCGGGCTGATGATGATGATGAGGTGATATTATGTACTAAATACTTATTTTTAGGGTTCCGTAGTCCGACTAGGAATAAGGAATAGGCCTAAAGATAATAGAAGTCAAAGTAGGGGTGTGAACGAAATATAATGCTTTTTTGTAACAATCGTGTGCCCCTCCCCCGTACCGTCCCTAAGGTATATGGGTTGGCTGGTATTTGGGTTTGTAAGCAGTTCATTTATAATGTTTATACAAAATAATCAAATTAAACTCGGAAATTTTCACTATGCATGGTCCGACACACATAAACAATTAATATATACCTAATATTATTTATTATTAATATACCTAATATTGCTGTGTGTAAGCTGAAAGTTTTAGAATTGATCATTTCGTGTCTCCAATATTAAAAAAAGATAGTGATCAAAAATTACGTAAACCTAGTCCAAACTCCTGTAATTTTATTTATCATCCAGAATACTCATTCTGGAATACATTAAAAACAATATTTTAACCATGAAAAGACACCTCGTACCATTAAATAAACCTCTATAATTAACCAATAATTAACCGGCGACAGCCCTAGCAACGATTACAGCAATTTATACCCAAAAAACGATTCTTATCGTTTAATAATCAATTTAATTATCAACTTTTAAAATAATCCAGACAATCACAGACAGTGAATAATAATCCCCAACACCTACCGGCCAATTTGCCTAAAATTAACTTTAATATCAAGGATGGCACTTAATTGAATACGCCATAAGAAATATGCGCATTTTGATGAGGGAATTCTTAAACGTGTATTAATTTAAAAGTACAATTTTGGCGAAAAAAGTAGGATTTCAGTACCTCTACTACTGGTTTCTGATTGTGAACAGTCGATGGCGAGTCCGTCGCGAAACTCGTAATTAATAATGTCACCGGACATTAACTCATTATGCACTAGCTTCCGCCGGCAGCTACGAACGCGTCATTTGTCAATAAAATTGACTTGAATTGTCTATAAATATTTTAATTCAAATCTTATATCTATTTTTATACCAAATTTCATCGGATTCTCGGTATCGCGATTATTAGGAAAACTATAATATACTACGTGTTTTGTTATGTACTTGTTTTGTTTTTAAAAAGGTCTTTATTAAACATAAATGTTATAAACGTATTACAGCTAAACACAGTTTAGTATAATAATATCTTGATTTAGAATAACTCAGCAGGCTATAGCACCTTTATAAGTTTTTTGATAAAATTACTATTTATAATAGAGTTGCACTTTGTAAATCAATTTTCTTAATTTTATGTACTTATCAAACATAATACAGAAGTAACTACTTATTTAAAAGTTCATATGAGCACTTTGTATAGCGCGCATTTTTAATGTCAAGTTTGTTATGTACTACATTAAATGAAATACACATCCGGAATCGTATTAACTAATTTTAGAAGTGGGTTTCATACCGGCTAATGGCTAGTATTGTTGTAAAATAGGTTTCAAATGTATTATGTGTACAATTTTACTATTTACAATATAAATTAGACAATTTTAAACTTTCAAACAACCTCAATATGAACAACTATAATATCATTAAACAGCCTGTATAAAATAGACAAACAAATCATATTCATTCATCATGCAGGCAGGTAGGTACCTGTTAAACTGACTAAGTGTCATCGTCGCAAAGACGCCGACGATTTACGTTAAAAGGTTCAGTGTATCAGAGCGCCTAGAAGCCTAATTACGGCCAGTCGCAGTCGTTCGCTGTCCTTTGGCTCAGGCCATCCACACACACCTACAGTCTTACGTGGATTTATATCGATGTTCATTTCATTAAATAACTAATTACTAAGATATAGAGTGGTATCATCTCAGATTACAAATTGACGACCTCCATGGCGTAATCGGCCAATAGCCAGCTGGGGCGCAGGAGGATGCATGTTCAATCCCCACCGTGAAACAAATGTTTGTATTACCTAAAGATATTTGTTTTGGATCTGGGTGTTTTTCAAAATATTATAAGTACTTATTAATTAATTATTTATTTACAAAAACATGCATAAAAGTATCAGATAACTGGTTCCCTATTACAAAAATCCTGTCCATCCAAAGGTTGTTTGGAAGAAATTGAAAAAAAGAATTTTTATTTTTGTTTGTTTCTTTTGTGGTGAACAATAAAGTGTTTTCATTCATTCCACAAGCTCTGCTTAAGTACTTACTTTGTATCAGTGAAATTAGAACAGGAAGCCGATGGCATAAACCATGTTATTGATGTTGCATTTATGACGAACTCATTAGTAGCTTTGTATAAGAAGCCTATGGTAAGGGTTCATATAGATATAAATGGTAACGATTGGCAGATGATCGGGAAGTAGTTTTTTGGTGCATTTTTGAGTACAGCCTTGTATCGATACCAAAACAGACCAATACTAATATGATTAATGAGCAAGCTGTGTGAGATCTCTCCTATATTGTACTCATTATAGTGTAACTCAAAAACTGTTGCGCAGTGGAAGGGACCCAGCGGAACCCGTGCCAAAGGCAGACCACATGAGAGATGGAAGGACAAATAACGACAGCAGGAAACAAAGGGATAGACAAAGCACAAGACCGGAAGAATGGAAAGCTCTGGAGCAAATATATGATCCGAATTAATAATTGAATTGTTAATACGGAATAGATGGGCCTGTGACATAAAGCGAATTGAAGCAAAACCTGCGATCCTCATCATCATCATATCAGTAATACGACATCCACTGCTGAACAAGGCTTCCCCCATAAATTTCCAGAGCGACTGATCTTGTGTGGTCTGCACCCAACGGCTCCAACCTTTATCAGGTTGTTTTTCCATCTAGTAGGGGGCCGTTTTACGCTGCGCTTTCCAGTGCGAGGTTTCCACTCAAGAACCTTTTTGCCTCAAAATTTTCTGTGGTGTCCCGCGAGTCCTTTATATTAGTCCCCAGTCCCGTGGACAATGCCATTCGGTTATGGGGCGGGTGGTCTGCCTCTTGGTCTACGAGCATCTCTTAGCCATCATTATTATATCACCTTCGTCCAACGACCTTCCTCGTCAATCCTTTTAGCCAAGTGTCATAAAAGAGAGACATAAAACTATATCTACGAGTATACATAAAACAAAGTCGGGCTAGTTACACTATTTATAACTCAAGAACAGCGGGATCCATTTTAATAATCTTTGATTTGTCTCCGCCCCGAATAGTAGGATATAACTATTATAATATCGGAAAATAACACGCAAAAAAAATTATAACGAAAATTCATTTTCTGATGCATTGGCACATTGGCAGCCCACGTCATATGCATGTCAAGGCGGTACGAAGTTCGGTGGGCCAGCTAGTATATAATAAAACACAGTATAATTTAAAAACTATCAAATGTGTACTCTTTTAGCTACTACTGAAATGTTAACAAAAAGTATTTTACCTTTTTCCTGCTGTTTGTGCTACCGTCCACCTTATGACAAAAGATAATAAATATTAAACACTACCATCATTAATAACTCCACATTTTACACAATGTACAAAAAATCAATTAATCGACGAACTTTCACGAAGCCCACCATTCATCTTCAGACCTTAACCATCGACAGATTGGGTCATTTTCTTCCTCCCCACTAGATTCTCCCGACCTGTGGGGACAAAAGAAAAAATATATAATTATACTCGATCTTCCCTTTGAAATTAAACGATGTGTTTTTTTTATAAATTTAGGCCAGCGTTTGACCACAATCCCGCCCGATGGCAAGCAATGATGCAGTCTACGATGGTACACGCTTGCCTAGAAGAAACCTATTCACTCGCGAATTGAAGATCTCTAGGTTGTAGTTATCAGGAAACACAGACTCAGTAAGGCATTCCACTCCTTGGCGGTGCGCATAATAAAGGTAGAAGAGTACCGCTTTGTGCATATGGGAGGTATGTCTACCATGTAGCGGCGGGCGCATCGTGGAGCGTCTGGTTATCCAATGATAGAATGGGGATGGTGGTATCAGGTTGAAAAGCTCCGCAGCCTACACCTCGAATACCGAATACTGCAGAAACATAGTTGTTTGAAGTTATTAGATATAGTTATGATTAACTAGCTTTCGCCAGTGGCTTCGCACACATTGGTTGTAGCAAAAAGTAGCCTATGTGTTAATATAGGTTATAATTTACGTACATAAAAATTTCATTGATATCGATTCAGCCGTTACGACGTTATTGAGTTACAAACAGACAAACATCCAAACTTTCACATTTATAGGCCTACTTCTTACCTATCATAGATGTTTCCTGTTTTGAGGGATTAATAAATCATCATCATCATACTTAGTTTTATGTCAATTCAGTCGGGCAGTCTAGATCAAGTGTGTCTATACTGCCTGTCATGATTTGCATAGTGGGGATATTATGCATATTTTTCCGATGGGAAAAAAACTAGTGGGGAAAATGAAAATTACCCGACTGTTTTACGCAAAAACTCATTTATTGACAAGTTAACGATATCAGCTTCATATCAGGTACATGTTCTGGTTAAAATTAATCGATGTAATACTTCAGTAGTGATTTACTTTTGTTTTAACAGGTGGGAGTGGCTGAGAGAAACTTTTTACGATTCTGAATATTAATTTTTGGGGTATAAAATGTTGTGTAATTTATGCAACGTTTTTTTAATATTTATATAACTTATATAATACATACTAATTTTATATCAATTTATGCACTATTGATCAAAACTACAATTGGTCGACGCAACTATCCTAGTTCTACAATACACATGGAAGTTTTAGGACCGATCAGTATAGATCGAACAGATACCTACTGCAGATAATTTTACATAATCAAGTACTAGAATTAAGAGGATACAAAAAAATGCAGATTGTTATTATATTTTTATGTAAGGTTTAGTTGACTCGATCATACGAAACCTGGTAGGCTTGGCCCCATCCTTATTCAGCCTAGACAGTATTTAGCATCCTCAGTAATTGAAGGTAGATAGTCAAATAATATTTATGCTTCAACTTTTATAGACCAACCTCTTCTAGTTTTAATGATTTATAAAAATACAGATAAAAATGTATTTGTTTGATTAAATAATAATAAAAAGAAATAGCTCACGAGTATATTAATTCCTATGATGGACATTCTCGGATCTCTTACTCAGTACACACACCCGTATACACGCAGTACACATCCCACGAAGGGATAGTTAGAGGTAAGTCCAAACATTACTTTTTATACATACACACTTTTTGCATAGAAGTTAGGAATTCACTTGACCCATCGCCATATATTAGAACAATTTTTGGTTCAACGATATGCCAGTTTCCTCACGATGCATTCCTTCATTTTGAGCATGTGTAAATGCGCACATCAATATTTTGAGTCGAAAAAATCATTAGTGCACGGCTGGGATTCGAACCGACAACCTTTGAATCGGCAGTCGGAGTTCATCCTACTAGGCCACACAGGGGCCCAATTCTGGATAGGTCCCAACTGGCTCGGTAGCCCGACTTCGGTACCGGGCCGGGTGGGAAAAAAGTGCAATCGGGCCCGGTAATATGCGTATTAACAATAGGCTATAGTTAATATATACTCGTAGAACAATAACTAATTTCCTGGCTTGGTCGCGAAGGAATAGGCGGTAAAAATGACGTTTCAAAGTGATCCTTGTGATTTTTATGAATAATAACATTTTTAATTTCGACAAAAGATTGTGTTCGTAGAATACCAAAAGGTATATATTATAGAATAGATTCGTAGCGAATGTAATTTGGCTACGGGCCCAGAGGGCTTAGCCAAGTTACAGTCGATTAGCGATGACGCTAGTCGATACGTCCGAAAATGTATGGAATTTGACACATGCTATAAAAATACCACGTGATTCAGCGACAACAAATGTATGTAGAAATCGAATAGATTCGTGGCGAATGTAATTTGGCTACGGGCCCAGGTCTCAGTTTATTATTTGAGTTTGTTGTATATTTAACAGTTCGTTAAAAATCCTTCGGTAGCCTGGCATTTAAACAGATGAGTATGATAGATAAAATCTGTCATTTCGCCATTTTGAAGGTGATGGATTGTCGTTTTTTGTTTTATTTATGTTAACAACGTGTTAACGTATGTAACAGTGTTTTTTTAGCTATCTACTCTTTTATCAGCAATATTGTTAATTTTTATGATAAATTCTGATTGGTATCTGTTTTTATGAAGGGTGAAACATGGTAGTGAATTTTTATGTTTTACCAACTTGAAAAACTTATGAGGCTATCAATTTATGAATCAACGAATGTAATGCTGGTACTTCATGCTGTTCGATGATGAATAATGGTTTTCGCACTAATTACTGAAGTTAGCGAGTCGGTCGTTTATTAGACACAAAACCACCTCAAAATATGGAGGTCTGTTTAGGGTTCAAGAGGGGTACAAAATCAAAATTAGACAATAAGATCAAGGGGGAAGTCAACGGGGAAGGAAAGAAAGGTCTTCATCAGTACATTTCGTCCCCGTTTTTATTTTTAGTCTTGGCCTTGTAAGGTTTATATTATTCGCCATTTTAAAAACGGATCTTCGACGAAATTTACAGGGTATACCAGTAACTCCACTATGCTGAAATTTGGTATGCGTGTAGTTTTAGTGACACAAATATAGAAAAAAATCCAGAATAACTGCAATTTATTTATTTAGTTCTTCTTAACCTATACTTTGCCACTGCTGGGCAAAGGTGTCCCCATTTTCTTCAATATCTCAGGATCACTCGCCACTTACCACCAGCCATCTTGGAATGCATCGAGGTTGTTACGCAAACGCTTCCTGGGCCTGCCCCGGCTTTATACTTTACTGCAATGTATACCCCAAAAAATAAGAACTACACTACATGAACTCCCGTTGATTGTTATTTGAATGAAACTGTGGGTGAAGTTAGTTGGTCATTCTTTTTGTCTATATTTTACACTGTAAAGTTTACATGGTACTATTAAATAAAAACAAAAAATTGGTTCGGCTTAATCAAACTCAATAAGTACCTACCTAATTTGCTTTTTTTTCTTGTGCTATCAAATATAGGTAAACTAGTGGTTCGCCCCGAACTAAGATCTCGCGAGAAAACTAAAAAAAATATTAATAGCAATATTTGACTATCATCATAACAGCCTCAGGACGTCCTCTACGGAACATAGGCCTCCCCCATAGATTTCCAGAGCGACCGACCTTGTACGGCCTGCACTCAACGACTCCCAGCAACCTTTATCAGGTCTTTTTTCCATCTAGTGGGGAGCCGTCATACGCTGCGCTTTCCAGTGCGTGGCCTCAATAACCTTTCTGCCCAAACAGCTGTCAGTGTTGCATGCTTTGTGTCCTGCCCACTGCCACTTCAGCTTCCTAATCCCTTGTTCTATGTCAGTGACTTTGGTTTGTCTACGAATCTCCTCATTTCTGATTCAATCTTGAAGAGAAACACCAAGCATAGCCCTCTCCATAGCACCCTGAGCGAACTTAAGCTTTCTTATGAGGCTCGTAGTGAAATACCACGTTTCTGAACCACACCACGTCATTTAGTAATTCAATATTACTATGAAATAAAAAAAAATGGGTTTCACTAACTCAAATTTAATATTACCTACCTACTTTACTTTTAATTCTTGTACTTTCACATATAAATATGTACTTACTTTTTATTTAATCAGTTACCGTCACTCAGTATTTTTCCGATCGTTAAAGCTTTCATTGATCTCAAGACCTCGAGACCATCCTGTCCTTTTTGCCTCTCAATGTTCCTATTACCTGACAGTAGTTACTTTTAGCCGACAATGTGTCAGCTACATAAAGTTGCCGCCGCGTCGTGAGCTGACTGAACCCTCTTTTTGTTGCCAACTTTAATTTGTCTGCTATTTGCCGTGGCAGGGTGTGTAGATGGCAGTATAGTCTCCCATCTGGAGAGGAAATTTTCATGTCATGTTTGTTTTTGATTCGTACGACAACAAACAAATTTAAATCTTTATTTATAAAAGAATGAGCATGAAATGTATATTAATAATAGTTTATAATACTACAACATAATATTGATTTATCATATGACTTAGATAGACGAGTGCTATAATTTTGAAACCTTCGTCTGTTTACTTTGGCATCTCCTAAATGGAAGGACTGATTTCCTTACGTATTTTGTTGTTGTATTTCCAAGAATGTTCATGCTTTGTTGAAATACCCTTATCTTAATAGGACCAAACTTGTTTGATTTTGTTGCAAATAAATAAATGTTATTTTTTTCATAAATTAGTGCAGACAGTGCAAATAACGGAATTTCATAATGTCATAAAAATTGAGTTTGTCCATGTCAATAATGTTACACATTTATTTTTGAAGGATTCTAAGAAAAGATCAGCGTTATTCTCAGCGTTATACCACTAGCACAACAAATGCTCGGTTGAATTCCCTTTTGTGACGTCTTTAAAAATCACGAGAGACACATTTTTAATAATAATAATAAAACATTGAATTATAAAAAAATTGTTATAGGAGAGTAAATAACTTATTCTATGGCCCAAATTACATATTACCTTGCCTTAGCCTAAATTACATATTATTATAAAAAACTTTTTTCGTGGTTTTGTGGGTTTTGTTTTTTGTAGTAGTTAATTTGATTGTTTTCGTGTGTACAGTTTTTAATTGTTTTTCGTAACATTTTAATATCTTATGTTTCTATGCTAGCATTTTTTTGTAGTGTAGATGGGAGACTATCCTCACTGCACATCTAGTACAAGTTGTGTTTTTACGTTCATTTCTATTGATCAAGCGACTCCGACTCATTAATTAGGGATGATTCTGTCTGTTTGTCCTGAAGTGTAAAAAAAGATACATCAATTTGTAAACTTTTTTTTAACTTGCCTATGTACGATTGTATATTTTTAGATAGTAAATAATAAATATAAATAAATAAATAATACTGGACATTTCACACGGCGTCATCTATCCCCAAACTAATCAAAGCTTGTACTATGGGAACATTCGTACCCAAATAACTGATACAATACTGATTTATGTTTTTTTAAATACATGTTTACAATATATGGAGAAACAAACAGACCCGGAACAAGTATCTGTAGATCATGCAAACATTTGTTCCGTGGCGGGAATCGAACCAACAACCTCCTGCGTCTCAGTCGGCACCACGGAGGTTGTCAAATATAGTAGGTAGTATATTTGTAAATTTAATTTTGATTTAATTTAATTTATTTGTAAGAAAACCAACAGCTGTTAAAACTTATAATTAAGACAGATTGTTAACCAGAAAGCCAGTTACAGGTTTTCACGTTTAAACAACAATATACAAATATAAAAAATGTTAACAACTATTCGACATCTCACATTATAGATACAATGAAGAAAGAGTGCCTGCCTATACTATTATTATATTAAATATACTATTATTAATCACTAAAGAATTTACGATTCAAACGCTGTCGAATCGAACTGACGCTCATGCAGAATAGGTCACAGTCCGTGCGCTTACACAGCTTATTGAAATTGTCACTTGCTCGCCACAAAAATGAGTTTTGCCTGTAGTTTGTGCCAACTATGGGTAAATTTATAGGAGGAATGAACCTAGTTTGTTTAAATGTTCCATTAATTATTATTAATTCTAATTTTATTTAACAAGTCAGGACAGTTAATGACATTAGAGGTTATTTTTAATAAAAACGATAAATCAGCTACTTCGCGCCGCTAAACTAAGGGCAAGAGATGGATTTTTTTGCATAGTTCTGTATAATTGGAAGATGAAAATAGAATTTTGAGACGAAAACTTAGGTATTTAATGAATTTTATTTGAATACGTTCAATTCTAGTTATGTATTTCTCATACCGTGGGTTCCAAACCTGTGATGAATATTCGAGAGTGCTTCTAACGAATGTCCAGTAAACGATCTAAAAAGTTTTAGCTCGATTGAAACTAGCGGAGCTCCTCATAACAAAGCCCAAGGCTTTAGATGCTTTTGATACAAATTGTAGTTAGTACCATTTTGATTTGGTTTCTATTAATGAAGTTTAGTATAAGTTCCATTGTATTGCAATTATATAATTATTTACTTAAAACCGCCAATTAATTTTATTTTATCATTTTCATTAAAAAAAAATTCCATGCACTTCTAAAAATAAAAAAAATATTGAACCTCTTTTTTTATTATTACATACTAGCTTTTGCCAGCGACTACGTACACGTTAGTCTACTAAATGTGTAGGTAACCTAGAAATAAAGCTAATAAAGCTTGACTTGACACCCCATTTTTATCCTATAGGTCCTGATTTATGGAATATAAAGTAACTTATGTATCAATCCAGGTTATAATCTACGAGCATACCAAATTCCATCGAAATCGGTTAAGCCGTTACGACGTAATTGAGGAACAACCCATTTATAATATTAGTGTGATCAACTTATTAATACGTACCATTAAAATCGTTTTCTCTAATTCCTGTAAGAGGCGATGATCCCGTCCAAGCTAACATACATAATACCTAAATACCATGTATTCAAGTGATAGACCAATACATTACAAAATCAGTCATTAGTAACACTATAGACAATTCCAAAAAACCTCATTAAACAAACCTACGCACAGAATTAATGCGTATCCACACTAACAAAAACTCCAAACAGTGTCGGTCAACTCATCAATTTGGTGGCTACCTAAGTAGTTGTTCTAGAATTTTGTTTAAACATGTTCAAGGAATTTAATTTATGTTGACACGGGGCTTTACGATGTTTTGTGACGACCACACACGTTGTCGATTAGCTGGGGTTAGGGCATGCTCACAAAACAAGAATAAAAAAAATGATATATACCATTCTAACATTACCACAAACAGTTTATTGAGTTTCTTAACAAATAATTTGATAAAAAAACCATAATATTATTTATTTTAATAATTACTAATTTAAACGGGTATTTATCGCGTTTTTACCTGTTCATGTCTTATGATTTATAGTAATAATAATTTATAACGAGCAGTAAACTTCTAAATCTTTAATTAATTATTTTTAAGCTTATTGCACGCACGGGAGATTGTGAGATTTGGCATTGTTAAAGTTTATATCCTATCTGAAGGATAGAATCCGAAATGAGGTTATCTAACAGAGAATCAAGGTGATCGACATAGCTCAGGTGGTCAGCAAACTGTAGTGGCAGTAGGCTGGTCATATCTGTCGCAGAACCGATAACCGTTGGGGTAAACGTGTTCTGGACTGCAGACCACGTCTAGGCAAGCGAAGTATATGACGCCTTTGAGCTAGATGGAGTGACGATTTGCGCGCTGTAGCTATCAAGGATTGGATGAGAAGAGCAGGGAATCGGGCTCAATGGCGCACCCTGGGAGAAACCCTGATGATGATGAAAGTTTATATGGAGAAGGAGGGGTAAATGTTAACATAAAGCTTAACAAAAATTATATTAATTATTAGTATTTTTCAAACTTTCGCGATCACTATACTTGTTTTCATTAACAAGTTTTTTACATTTACAAATATTTTGACGCACTCCAATAAGAACTCGCCCTGACCCTAATGATTTCGAAGAGTTAATATCACGGAATGATCGTTATAGTTCAAATGAAGATGAGATCAGTGGGAAATAAATAATGCAGGATATTTCAAACAGCGCCATCTAGCCCCAAACTAAGCAAAACTTGTACTATGGCAACTGGCTATCTGATAGAATACTTATATACTTTTAATTTTTTTTGTAATACATACTTCAGAGTAAAGATAAACCAACAGACACGGGAATATCTGTAGATCATGCAAACATTGTTCCGCGGTGGAAATTGAACCTGTAACCTCCTGCGTCCCAACCGGCTATTCACCCACTGCACTACGGATCTCCGTAGTGATGTGGGTGAATAGCCGGTTAGACAATCTTGTCTAAACAACAACTAACAGTTGAAGGGATGAAACAGTTTGATCGCAAGTGGTGACCGTTTGCAACCTTGAATCAATTTAACTACTAGAAAATAGCTTTTCACCACTCATGCTTTGAAAGTTGGTCATTGTAAACTCGATATTAGCGCCGTTAATGCGATTTACGACCGCCGTAAGTTAAGTTGAAATAATAAATGAAATAAAAATAGAATGAGACTCATTGCATTATTATTAAGTTAGAATTAAATACAATGCACTTGACAAATCATTATCTATATTAAAAAATATAAAAGGCTACATTCATAAATGCTAAAAATCATCATCGTCAGCTTGTAGCCACTCAGTACTGTAAAGTCTCCTCCTCTTAAGCCGAAAAAAGAACGGAATTTTCAAATCTACATATACATCAAGTGATCTTTCCCTTGGTCACTTTTTTTGAACCTATCACCAAGCTGACCCACAAAACTGATGGCATCACAAAGACATCACGTAAATCAATCACACGCGAATGACTATATTTTACCACCCGTAGAGTCATCTGGAGCAAACTGCACTCTTAGGTATGAACTGCAAAAGGTATGAACAGAGCATTAAAAAAAAAGTACGGTAGGTACATCAGTTTAAAGAAATAAATATTATGACATTCCCTTGTCAATACATCTATGAAAATCTGATGTATGTTCACAAAAATATTAATATGTTTAAGTAATATAGAGATAATCATAATTTTAATACTAAAAATAAACTCGCTGTTGTTACATGTAGACTCCATAAAGTTGGTAAATCATTTAAAGAACAAGGAGTACGCTTTTATAACAAACTCCCAATAGATGTACAAAAATTGACAATTAACAAATATAAAAACGTAATTAAAGACAATCTTTATAAAAAAACCTATAAAATATTGGATGATTTAGTTAGATGATAGAGAAGCTTGGGATGGAAATTGCTCCAACTCAGTCAAAAATGTTACAATTTAGACGTAATTTATTTTCTTTACTGTTATGTATTCTAAAAGGATCATTAAAAAGAACAACCAGCCTTGCTTCTTGCCTTTCTTTCCTCGCTTAGTCGCGAAGGAACACTCGCTTAAATTCAGATTTCAAAGTGATCCTTGTGATTTTAATGAATAATAAGTTTTGAATTTAATTAAATGTCACTCAGCGTGATATGTAGAGCTTTGCTTGTAATCAGATATGAGGAGATTCGTAGACAAACCAAAGTTTCTGACATAGCCCAGAAGATTAACAAGCTAAAGGCATTGGAAGGGGCATATAGTTTCAAGAACTGACGGCCATTGGGGCAGAAAGGTTCACGCACTAGAATGCGCAGCGTAAGATGGCCCCTTGCATGTTATAAAAATAATTTTTCATCAAAAAATCTTATTATTTCTGCAAGTCTGTATAATGGTCTCCGAGCATCATAAATAAAACAAGTGGCTCCATAACTTAAAGAAATGTTCTGATTTTAAACGCGGGTTTGGATCGCACGCATTGTGAAACTTTGTGCTCGTATTTTGAACAATGTTTATGGAGTTGGTTCAATGGAGGTTTTAAAGGTTGGTGAAAGTAATATTTATTGGTGTTTAAGGTGCTTTAGTTTAAAGGATAAATTAAATTATTTCTAGTAGTTTAATGATTTCTTTAACATGAAATTCTGACATACTAATTTATATTTATTAATTGCTTGGTTTCTTTAATTTTTTTATAATATTTATTATTTTATGTGCTTAACGATATTTGATGTATTACAATGATTGATAAGTATATGATGTATTACATAATTGATAGATTTTTATTAAGTTCATGAATTATTGTGTATATTTGAATTAATTGAAACCTTCCTATATAGCTGTATCTACTTATTTACCATGCTTTCAGCAAATAAATAAACTTCATTTCATTTCAAAACAATTTCGTAGCTACAGATAGCGTATCTAATTTGTAACCCTTGGATGTATAAATATTGAAGTTAAACTTGTAGAGAGTAATTTCCAAAAAAGTTTTTGTTACTCGTCGTATGTTTAGATAAAATCTATATATTAATACACAAACTTTTTTTAGGATAAAGATTCATTTATTTGCGATACATGGGTTACATCAGTTGGTAATACAATAGTCTAGGTTCATGCAAAATTATTTAACAACTATTATGCATTAATTATCAGTTTAATATAAGTAAATTAAAATATGTTAAGTCATTGCAATTTGTCCATTAAATATTCATCTATAGTGTAGTAAGCTTTTTGTAAGAGTACTTTTTTAAGTTTTAATTTAAAGTAATGAATTTGGTCAATTTCTAATATATGTTTGGGTAGGTGATTGAATATCCTAGGTGCCATACAGAACACACTGTTATTATATAATGCTGTACTGCTTTTAGGAATACAGATTTTTGGAAATCATTGTTTGACAAGTTTGTATTTATGTCTTTAAATGTGCAAGGGGTTAATGTGCAGTTAACGACGTTGTATGTGCTACATTAAATGATTTTTAATACAGTTTTCGTAACCCAACCTAATTATTATCTATCTATCTACATATCTTTTAGTACTTACTGTTGGGTATTAACCCTTAAATAGAGTAGTATTAGTAAGTAGAATTAAGTAGAGTAGTTGTATTTCACATAGGTGATAATATAGGTACCTGATCATTATGTACCCTGTTGGGCACAACAATATTATGGGGAGAGGAGAACGTCATTGTTCTTGTTAGGTAAGTACCTAATCGGTCTTGAGCCAATCTGATCTGATTTTTAATTTCCGCTACGAGTTGTCAGATCATCGGGCCAGTGATCTGCCCTGCGGTCGACGCCAATCTCTTGGCCACCAATCTGTGACTGCCTTGGTCCACCTGTTGTCATTCTGTCTAGCCAAGTGTCATACCCATCTCCACTTAAGACTCGTGATTCGTATACTGCCGTAAGGTTGCAAGCCTATCGATCTTTTACAGTATACATTTTGAGGAATGTACCAGCCACCATCTCCTTTCCTTCAAAAGGACATGCAGGTGCACGGCTCAGTACCATCCGTACCTAGTTAATATACCACCCATTCGCACCCACTGTTTTGGTTCTAGGTTTTTGATTCGTACAGCTAAAGTATTTACCGTTTTCTTTGTATCCTAAAGAATACACCCCGGACCTCTTTAAGGTAAGAGTAAATAGATTTCTTGTAGATCTTCGTGCTTCATCTTAGACCAGATCATCGTGTACCATCGGGTGAGATTGTAGACAAACGAAAATCTATCCAGTTACAAAACTGCCCATTTTCAGCTTTAATTCGACGTTGAATCTCGTTTGGTATACGATGGACGAGCTGGACTCCTAGTGTAGACTCCATTGCTCTTTGAACTACTCTGATAGTGTACATAATGCTTCGCTGTGAGGATCCATAAATCATCGCAATTGCAAAGCAGGCATTGGTTAAATACCTTGGCCTTCGGCCATTACGGATATTTTATTCAGCCTGTACAATAATATTCAATAGTACTTTTAAAACAGTAAGTTCAGAAACTACATTTTTCGTACAAAGGACTTCAACGCGCTTCTTTCTCAATGCGTTAATCCCATAATTTTAAGCATTTTATAATAGGTTTCTGGTTTTTAGTATTCTATTACCCATTCTTTATATTACACCTTGGCTAATCTTCAATTATCTAATATACCTTTCCATCTAAAGGTTGTCTGGAAGATATCGCTTGCTCTAGCGATAATACCGTCCATTATACATTTACTTGTTTCTCATGCTGTTGTATCTAGCTTGTCAGGTTTCATAAATAATTTTTTTTTATTCATTCACTCCTCTGGGATAAAGGCGTGACAGCATGTACCTAGTACTTACAGTTTCCGTTTCGAAAACATTTCTGTTGGAAATCAGATAACGGGTCCTTGAATCCAGCAGAAACAAGGCACACCTGAGACCGGAATTGAACCCACAACTGTCGAGGGTGCACGTACGCGACCTAAGCGACATGTCGACGTACTTGATGTGTAGTGGTGAGCGGAGCGATAAGCTGCGCGAGAAGCGGGAACTCGTTAAATAGAATATGGTTTAAATTGTCATCATAGGATTAAAAATTGTCTGAAAGTTTTACGAACACCTTACTAATTATTATTTCGCTAGGAGCTCAATGATCATCATCATCATCTATTTAATAGACATCTACTGCTGGATGTAAATGCAATAAAGAAACAACTAATACTTAAAACCTGTTTTCGCTTAACTCTTCAAGAATTTTAAAACGTGTTGAAATAATTTGATTGCCTCAGATTTTGAAAAAAAATATTTTTTGAGATAGCAAGGGCCAATGCGGTGTCCTATGTCATTTAATCAGGATCATAAAATTTACCTTTTTAATATTGCGTGTAAGACGAGTCTCATTAATCGCTAAATCTCTCCCAAACTAAACTCACCCTACAACATGGTCACGTACAAACCCGGGAGCGTTACAAATCATACGTAAGACAGCGGCCGATGTGTACTGAGCGCTACCTTTTCACTAGTACCAGTATGTTTTGCAAGAACTGTTATACACAAGAATAAAGTGGGAATTCACTATCAGACTCCCTAGTTGAAGCCAATTTACAAACTCTAGCACAAAGACGCCGAGTGGACAGACTTTCAGTTTATTACAAAAGCATTATGTTGAATGTGTGCATGATCTTTATGACTTTATCCCTCCTTCCTCCTTCCACCACCAGACAAGCACACGTACCAAAAAATGCCACCTAAACGTGGTTGGCATACCTTGCCGTATCAACGATTTGCTTCAACTTTTCTTGTTAGCACGAGTAAGGAGTGGAACACACATCCGGCGTATGTTTTTCCAAACCATTATAATGTCGGAGTCTTCAAGTTCAGAGTGGAAGAGAGAGTTCTTTTTAGGCAAGCGTGCTCCATCTTCGATCACACCATCACTTACCACCAGGGAGGTAGTGGTCAAACGAAGTTCTATCCCATAAAAAAAATCTTAAGGTACACAAATTGGTTTCCACTCACGTCAGGCACTTATATTATAAATGTGAAAGTTTGGATGTTTGTTTATTTATTTGTTTGTTTGTTACTCAATCACGTCGTGACGGCCAAACTAATTTTAATGAAATTTGGTATATACGTAAATTATAACCTGGATTACCACATAGGCTACCTTTTATCCCATAAATTAGTTCCCATGGGATAAAAATGGGGTGTCAAGTCAAGTTGCAACAGCGAGTTTAGCTATAATTCTAGGTTAGCTACACATTTAGGAGTGTAACGCGTACAAAGTCACGGGCAACAGCTAGTACAAAATAGAACTAGCATCGGTTTCATTCCTAAGACATTTATCATAAAAATCGGATTTATGTTAACTTATATGTCATCTGTATATTTTCGTTGAATCAAAACATTCGGAATAATTCAAACTTGAGACATCGTCAGCATACAGTGTTGTTGTATACATAATTGTATTTGATGTATCGTTATTAATTGTTGGATTTTAACACGAATGATTGATGTTTTTTTTATTTTGTGTGCGATCTGCATTAAAATGCAATTGGAATGGCCAAGTTGGATTTAAACTGAGCCTCGTCGGTAAGTTCGGTAGCCTGGGAACCTGCTAGATTTTATATTATCAAGTATTATATAAGTTTTAAACCTCTAAAGTAATTTTTTTTAATTGATAAACTACGTATGCGAAGCCGCGGGCAGATTAATTAGTAGTTTTATACAAGTGTAATCACATTAATATTATAAACAAGCTTCCGCCAGCGGCTTCAGACGCGTTGTTTTACAATAAAAAGAAGCCTGTGTTTGAATCCAAGTCATAATCTATTAACAAACCAAATTTCATCAAAATCGGTTAAGCCGTTACGACGTGATTGAGTAACAAACAAATAAACAAATATTCACATTATAATATTAGTGTGATATGAAAGTTTGGATGATTGTTTG
The DNA here is from genome assembly GCA_963924445.1 of Philereme transversata. NCBI lineage: Eukaryota > Metazoa > Arthropoda > Insecta > Lepidoptera > Geometridae > Philereme > Philereme transversata. The sequence goes on along the minus strand of OZ004337.1, from coordinate 23,839,181 downwards.
TTTGTTTGTTACTAAATGACGTCGTAAGCCATAATCGTTTTCGATGAAGTTTGTTCTATTGATAGATTACGACCTGGTTTCAAACATAGGTTACTCATTGTATTTAATAAGAAAAGCTTAGATTTTGCAAAAACAGCACGATTCAAATTACATACAAGCAGAAGGTCAGGAAACCAGAATCCCATTAAATCGATTTTTTATCACACATTATCCGACTGAGCCCTAAAAATAATTAGTTTTTGAATGAAAGTACCGTTCAGTTAATATGATATTCATAATTGTGTACTTAACATACCTTTTTATTCGGTTATATTGACAGAAATGCGCATACGCAGGGAAGCGCCAAATTGAAGTGTTTACAAAAAGACAAACACGACTATTATTATGACAAGGTTAATCGTATCAGTTTTATTTGAGGACCTCATGCAATAAAATGTGAATCATATCACTTTGGAATCATACATATCATCATCATCATCATCGCCGCCCGCATATATTTCCAGAACTACCAATCTTGTGCGGTTTGCACCCAACTGCTCCCAGCATCCTTTATAAGATCGTCTTTTCATCTAGTGAGGGTGCCTACGCTGTGATTTCTAGTGCATGGTCTCCACTGAAGAAATTTTCTGCTCCAACGGCCGTCAGTTCTACCAGCTATATCTCCCTCCCATTGCCACTTCAACTTAGATAATTCTCTGGGCTGAGTCTGCGACGATTAAAAAATCCGTTTCTAACATCAGCCACCGTTTCCATAAACACAAGGGGGTACTAATTTTAGTAACTAGGTAGCGAGTTCGAATCCTGTCTGGTCCAAATTTCTCGTTTTATTTCTGTTACCAGAAATACACTAACATATTAATATGCCCATAGTAAAAGTAAAAGAGAAGTCAAAAAATAAGTTTATGTTATTTATTCTTTCTTCTCTTTAATCAATGGGCGGTCTTTTTGTTATAAGTGATCTCTTTCAGATGAACTTTGGATGGACAGGATAATACAAATCAAAAGACCTTAATGTGTCTGTAAGCAAAAACTACACTTTTATTAAAATAAATAACATTATTATTCTCTATCAAGCTTTACTTGCCAAACTAAGTTTCTGAAAAAAAAGCCACTACTATAGAGTACTATCTACTCATAGAGATGTGAACTAAAATCACATTTAATAAACTAAAAAATACAAATTGATTATTTATATAAATTAACTGATTATAATATTACATTTACTATTAAAAAAAATTATGTACCTACGTAAACGTAATCTATAAGTAGTCGTTAATCTATAAGTATTTGAATTATAAAATGTTAATCCTTCATTGATCGATCGAAGCGAGATCTCCAAATCAACATGGGCAAATCGGCGTTGTATGTATGTATGTATGTTTGTTTGTCCGAAGATAACTTTCGTAGCGTTTATCCGATCATCATGAAATTTGGTTTACAGGTAGGTGATAGTAGTGATGGCAAAATTTTGGTGTGACTCAATGAGCTAAAAATATTGGTGGGTTGATGAGATATTGGGGTTCAAGAGTGGTAAAATAAAATGAAAATGAGACTATTAGGTCAAGTGGGACGTCAAATGAAAGGTTTTTATTAGTATATTTGATCCCCGTTTATACTTTTAGTTTATTTTTTGTAGTTTTTGATTTTTAGCCATAATAAAAACAAAACTTTGACAAAATTCACAGGGTACACCAGTGACCCCACAATGCTAAAATTTGCTATTCGTGTAGCTTTAGTGACACAAATATAGGCAAAAATCTGAAATCCAGAATAACTCCCACTTGTACCACAAAAAAATTTACCAAATTACAAGAACCCCCGTTACATCTAATTTGAATCAAACTGTAGGTCAAGTAGGTTGGTTAGCATTTCATGGCACCAATTTATCAGTCAAAGATTAAAGCAGCATGCACAAAGATCACTAAACATATTTAGCGATTAAACATGTTTAAATTTGAGGTATTTGTATGATTTGACAACTCTTTAAATCATATTTAGCCACTAACTACGTTTAGGTATCGTTGTGCAAGACGCCCAAAAAATAATACTTATTTTGGGAGATTCGCGAGATCTCAGTTCGGGGCGAACCACTAGTTAGCTGTAAGTTTTATCATAAGTTACATCTGTATATACTAAGAGCTGTGGATTTTGTTCGAAATAAAATAAACTACCTACTCAAAAGTAGTCCTCAAGTACACATATTTATATTTTTTAAAGCAAGGCATAAAAACCCGTCTCATTTATAGGGTTTCCCGTGGCGCATATATTATGCGTTACGCGGCGCGCCATATCCGGCGCGGCTGCGGCTGCATTTAGCACGCGCTGACTTACTGCGAGAGTGATCTACATGAGGGCTACGGATCTGAGGCAGCTCCAAGTCTATTCCTATAAGCCCTAGTGTAGCCTTAAAAATATTTTAAATCCATACTTATAATGCGATAAACCCGCCCATTGATGATATATTTAGCATTCACTAGTTTTTTTAAGTATTCCTGGTATACAATAAAGCATTATTCTATTATTAATCGAGCGAAGCGAGATCTCTAAGTCAACTTGGGCAAATCGTCGTTGTATGTATGTATGTTTGTTGATAACTTTTGAAGCGTTTATCCGATCATCGTGTAACTTGGTATATAGGTAGGTAGTCATGGCACAACTTTGGCGTGACTCAATGAGCTAAAAATGTGGGGGGGGGGGGGTTGTTGAGATATTCGGGTTCAAGAGGGGTAAAAAAAAATTAAAATGAGATCTGATCTAATAAAAGGTCTTTGTGAGTACATTTTGACCCCGTTTTTATTTTTAGTTAGATTTCGTAACGCAAATATGTATAGGCAAAAGTCTGAAATCCAGAATAACTGCAATTTCTCCCCAAAAACAAGCAACCAAATTACATGAGCTCCCGTTACCTGTAATTTGAATGAAACTGTAGGTCAAGTTAATTGGTTTTGAATTTAGTGGCACTATTTTGATAGTCAAAGATTACGAATATTTTTTTTGGTTTTTATGGATACTCGCGAGATCTCAGTTCGAGGCGAACCACTTGTATTCTAATATTATAATTGACAAAGTATATTTTATATTTAGGCTTTTGGTATAGGAAGAAATTAGTGTTTCAACTTTTTTGCTACATCATCCCTAAAGGGGTCAAAGTAAGGTGTTAAAATAATGAAGTATTTTTAAGTGGCTATTTTGTACTACTGCGCAGGAGGGTATGGTTTTTAATGAAAAACGTGCGAAGCCGCGGGAGTTATGTTTTTTTGTGACACTGACTTAGGCGTGTCTTTCTAAGTTGTATGTAAATAATGTCTCCTACAAAATAACCTTTTCTTTAGCCCTGATTATGCATCGCAATTCCGAAAATATTAAACAGTAAAAATTATGTTGATAACTTTTCGTAGTTTTAAACGCCAGAAGTTCATCGTTATCATAATAAATTGCTTGGCAAATTTCCCGCGAACTCAAAGAATACCGCCCTTAACTATAACTCATTTCATATTAACGAAATGAAAGGTACAATATTTATTTGGCATCCATATTGTGAATTACAAAAGGGAGTCTTCATTTATGTTACCTACCAATGAAATTATATAGTGACCTTATTTTTAATTAATCCTCGCCGAAATGTCAAACGATATTTTATATTCATAACATCTGGATTAAAATTAAAGGCTTTTTTACACTGAGCACGATGCGGTGCGTTAAAAAATTGTACCAAATACTTGGTAATTGTTAAACAAACTGAACTCTGAGAATAAGGGTATTGTTAAACTGATCATACTCGTATTATGTTTTTAAGTAGTAGAAATAAAAATATTTATTATTTATATTTTATAATATTATGTTACAACTATAGGTAAGTAATTAAAAAATAGTTATATTAATCATCATCATCATCATTTTCAGCCCGTGTTGACCCACTGCTGGACATAAGCCTCTTTTTGTTTCTGACATTCTTCCTGATCCTGTGCCAATCTGAACCACGTACGACCCACGGTCATATTGATCTCGTCGACCCATCTCACTGGTGGACGTCCCCTATTTCAATTCCCAGTGCTCGGCCTCCACTCTATTAGTGCCTTAGTCTACCTGCCGGCACTACTTCTGGCAAAATATCCTGCCCAACTCCACTTGAGCCCCAATATTCGCTTGCTGACGTCTTGTACTTTAGTCTGCTTGCGAATTTCGGTATTGGGAACTCGATTTAAGAGTGTGATGCCGAGCATGGCTCGCTCCATGGCTCACACTTATTTTGTGTACCGCCTCCTTTGTGAGCCTCCATGTCTCGGCAACATAAGTCATAGTTGGCAGAACACATTGGTTGTAGAGACGTGTTTTAAGACAGCGTGGAATACGCGTGGATCGCAGTATGTCATCTAGTTAAAATAGTAATAATAAAATATAAAAGAGAAAATTAGGTATTTTATCAGAATAATAAATTAATAAAACCAACATAAAAATTTAGCAATCATTAATTGTATAAATAACTTTACTTATACTAATAATATTAATAAGTAAAATTGTAAATATCAATCTTATAATTATGATCACTTTAAGAAAGCTTAAAAAAGTTGTGTTTACGCAGTTATTGCACCGCTGTTTATGTAAAGCAAAGCCTTTACAATATTAAAATATCATTGAGTAATATCAGTGTATATCATAATCATTATTTTAACCTTTTAAAAGAAGATGTTTTCCGCCAGTGTTAAGGTAAAATACAGGAAAAGTGAGAAGGTTTATCGTTTTGATAAAGGGCAATTGAGATTTATAATTTGCCTATCGACGCTGATTATGTTGTTAAATAAATTAACCACTTCAAAAAGAACATGTATGATAAATGGTTATAAACTTCTGAATAAATTTTCCCCAGAGAAAACAATTTTGGTTTTTATTTTTATATATTTTAAGGTTGGAGTTATAATACTTTTTTACGAAAAGTGTCATCATTTCCTTCCGACATAGCGTCACCCTACAGTAAATTCCCACACATACAAACCGCGTGCGACCAAGCCGTTGCATCTGTAGGTATAAAAAAATAGGTAATGAAATCTGATTAGTTGATCAAATAGTCTTATGACTATTGGGTCGGTATGTTACTGACCCAGATATTTAAGTTTATATACCTACTAACACAAATGGACTTGTAAACAAACTATTTGTCTGAATTAATAAATTAATTTCATTTCATATCATTAGTCCCACCTGGCCCGGTGGCCCGGCCCCAGTACCGGGCCAGATGGGAAAATGAGTCCCATCGGGCCCTGTTCACCGGACCCGATGGCACTTTTTTATCAGTACGTTTCTATGGAGTGTCAGAGACCAGGGCCCGTAGCCAAATTACATTCGCCACGAATCTATTCGATTTCTACATGCATTTGTTGTCGCTGAATCACGTGGTATTTCTATAGCATGTGTCAAATCCCATACATTTTCGGACGTATCGACTAGCGTCATCGCTAATCGACTGTAACTTGGCTAAGCCCTCTGGTTATTTGTAACAGTACTAGAGTCCCAATTAGAATACACCTATCGTCTAGTTTCTCGTTTTTTCATATTCCCCTCTAATACGCATGCCTTGTAAGGCTCTATAGTTTACATTTATGTCATTCTGTGACCATAACTTTAAATGTGATTGAAACATGCATCTGGAGTTATGAGCAGGCGTGGCCACCACTTATGTTTGTTTATGTGTGGTATGTAATATAATGATGGTGCACATGGTGGGAAAAAACGCAGATTTTTGAGCTTTTTAGACTTCAAAATGAGCATTCTAACGATAGTGCACATCTTACCTACCAATAGATATTAGTGCAAAAAAGAAAGATATATTAATGTATAAATTATTAATATTACTGATATCATACTAATATTATTATTTAGAAAGTGGAGTAGAGGGCCGTACTAAGGTGCTATTTCGAGTGCGTGTCACTCGAAAATCTTTTTGCCCCAACGGCCAAATCATAATTTTAATACTAGAAATAAAGATAAAATCGCTGTTGCCTCTTGTAGACTCCATAAAGTTGGTCAATCGTTTAAAGGGCAAGGTGTACGCTTTTATAACAAACTCCCAAGGGATGTACAAAAATTGGCAATTAACAAATTTAAAAACGTAATTAAACAAAATCTTTATACAAAGCCTACCATAAAATATCGGATTATATAGATGACAGAGAAGTTTGGGATTGAAATTGCTCCAACTCGTTCAAAATGTTACAATTTAAACGTAATTTATTTTCTGTATTGTTATGTATTCCAAAAGGATCATTAAAAAAACCAGCCTTGTTTCTTGCCTTTCTTTCCTGGCTTGGTCGCGAAGGAACAGGCTGTAAAATTGACGTTTCAAAGTAATCCTTGTGATTTTAATGAATAAAAATATTTGACTTTGGCCGTTATTTCTTCGAGCTATGTGCCGATGTCTATATATTGTAGATAAAAGTAAGTAAATATATATTTTATATTTATTTATGTATGTATTTGTAGGTATATTTTAGGTATAGGTATGTATGTAGATGTTTTATTATCCTGCTTAAATAGATACTTATTGTAACACCGCCTCCTCTCACGTTTTGTCAATCCAGTCCATTCAAATGTTGCCTGGAAGAGATCGCTTTGAGCGATAAGGCTGCCCATGTATAAGTCTTTAAGATTTCTAGGTTACAATAACTTAACCTAGAAATCTTAGACTAATGCATAATTTGGTATAACAATAAAGAATTATCAATCTATGTATAAAATATACTAAATATGCTGGTTAATGAGTTGGTTAGCGTGGTTTCATAGAGCGTTTCCTCAGCCTTAGCAGGCGTAACAAAATGTAGTAATTTGTCGCAATTCGCGCTAATATCAACGCATTTCTTCGAGTGTCGAAATGAGAGCACACTGCTTCTATATGGTAACCCGACGTGTTTAAATGTAATTTATATGAGTTTCAATCGGGTTTACTGGTTAGTATTGAAATTAATGTGGGAATGTGGAATTTCATTATTTACTTCTAACTTTACTTGGTTATGATTGACTAACAATATGAATATGTATATCTGAAATAATAGTAAAGATTGTTTGGAGATCGAGTTTTAAGATTGTATTTTAAACCTCCGACGCAGGATTGTTACAAATTTGACACGTACTCGTATGTCTGTCTGTTGCATCGTAGCTCCCAAACGGATGGACTGATTTGGAGGTGGTATTTTTAAATGGAAAGCTTGTTTAACTGGGCTGTTACTTACTCTTAGCGTTATCTATGTGTTGTTTGCACTCTATGTGTTATGAAAATCAGGATAGGCGATCAGATGATTATCAGAACTTTTATTTTTAGTGAAGGGATCTCAGCTGTAAAATTGTAAATAATTTTAAATTTTTATTTGTTAGTTCTTAGGTCGTCCGCCGGCAAGATGGGTCGACGACATAATAAAAATCGCGTCGTATGTGGGTTAGAACAGCGCAGGACAAAGGTGAATGAATGGTGACTGTGAAAAGAGGCCTATGCCCAGCAGTGGGATGAGAAGGGCTGACGATGATGATGATGAGTTGTTAGTTTTGTTTATTGTCATAACTTATGCATTCAATGTTTTTCCCGATTTCGTTGTAGCAGGTGTACAAAATGACTCTCATGATGCATATTTTTGGAGCTCTTAATCAGTTCGAAGAACCGTGAAGATATCTAACAAGCGGATAGTCTGAAATAAAAAATCAAATTTAAGCATTCACGTGACTTGTATCAAGCACATCGCCGTTTAATAATACTAATCCTAAGACCTAAGGTTTTAGGGTATGCCCGTTTCCTTACGATGTCTTCCTTTATCTATTTGAACACCTTTGAATGCGCATTCTTGGACGGCCAGGATTAAGACCGACAATCTCCAAATCGAAAGTTGGGTAAATCCCACTAGGCCACAGCGGCATTTATGGCACTTTGTGACATAAATGAGTAAAAACGATTGACATTGGATTTGCAAGTTTTTATCAACGTTAAAAGGAAGGCTAAGGTTAATTCGATCTCATATATTCAACAAACAGACAGACAAACAGAATTACTTTCAAATTAGGTATGGATAACTGATTCAAATAAAATAATCACACTAATATTATAAATGCGAAAGTTTGGATGTTTGTTTATTTATTTATTTGTTTGTTTGTTACTCAATCACGTTGTAACGGCTGAACTGATTTCGATGAAATGTAGTATATGCGTAATTTATAACCTGAATTATATGCTTTTTATCCCATAAATCAGGTCCCATGGGATAAAAATGGGGTGTCACGTCAAGTTGCAACAGTAAGTTTAGCTTTATTTCTAGGTTACCTATACATTTAGTAGTGTAACGCGTACGAAGTCGCGGGAACAGCTAGTCAGTGATAAACTAATAAAGCAAAAGAATCACTCAATATATTTTTGAAACCTCCACCATTTTAACAATGTCACGTTCACGAATGCCGCATCTCGTCAAAAGTCAAATAAGGGCTTTACGATGAACGCTATAAAAGTGAATTAAGTGATTACCATCCAAGGGGTTACTGAAAACCATAATGCTCAGTCGTAAAGTGAATTTACTTAAGGGAAGTAAATTACCTTCAATAATAAATAAATATAGCTGGACATTTCACACAGCGCTATCTAGTCCCAAACTAAGTAGAATTGGTATTATGGGTACCAGATAGAATACTTATATAATATTTTTTGTAAATACATACTTATTATAATATATAATAATCCAACATCTGGACCTGGAACTAATATCTGCAAACCATGCAAACATTTGGCCCGCAGCGGGGATCGAATCCGCAACCTCCTGCATCTCAACCGACTATTCGCCCACTGAGCCACAGAGGTCGTCATTGTCATTATCATCATCTTCAGTGTTTTAAGACAAAAGTCTTTGATCTGAATTATCAGTGATGACGTGTGCTACAGAAACGTTTTCTCTTCGCGTTTCACACTAATATTATAAATGTGAAAGTTTAGATGTTTGTTTGTTACTAAATCACGTTATAGCGGTTGAACCGACTTCGATGAAGTTTTGTGTGTTGATAGATTATGGATTCAAAATAGGCTTCTTTATTAACCGACTTCAAAAAAAGGAAAAGATTCTCAATTCGTTGGAATCTTTTTTTTTTTATGTATGCTCACCGAATACTCGAAGACGCCGGGACCAATTCAAGAAATTTTTATCAGGTTGGTTGGTTTTATGTTTTTACCTCAGAACTCCGTCATTTATCGAACCGATTCGGAAAATTATTTTTTATTTAAAGCATATACTTTGATATTCATACTCAAAAAAGAATTAAACCGGCGAATTCAGCTTGGATGGGCAGCGTTTGGGAAACTTCGTCAGGTCTTCTCGTCATCCATCCCACAATGCCACAACCTAAAACAAAAACAAAAGTATTTAACCAGTGTGTCCTACCTGTGATGAACTACGCAGCTGAAACGTGGACACTTACGGTGGGACTGGTCCACAAACTGAAAGTCGCTCAGCGAATAATGGAAAGGGCTATGCTCGGAATTTCTCTGAAGGATAAAATCAGAAGCCAGGTTATCTGACAGAGAACCAAGGTGATCGACATAGCTCAGAGGGTCAGCAAGCTGAAGTGGCAGTGGGCCGGTCATATCTGCCGCAGAACCGATAACCGTTGAGGTAAACGTGTTTTGGAGTGGATACCACGTCTAGGCAAGCGAAGTGTAGGATGCCCTCTGGCTAGATGGAGTGACGTATTGCGCACTGTGGCTGGCAAGGATTGGATGAGAAGAGCTGAGGATCGGGTTCAATGGCGCACCCTGGGAGAGACCTACGTCCAGCAGTGGACTGTTGTAGGTTGATGATGATGATGCTTTCATATTGGTCTCATACAAATTTCATCAAAATCAGTTCAGTAGTTTGCTTATGTCGGTTACATTTTTGTTAAAGTTACTTATATTGATAAACAACGCGCGCGACGTTAACGTGAAGCTAGTTAATAATATAGATTAGAACGAAATTTTCTTCATATACTTGCGCTTAATAAAAAGAGCCTTAACAAAAATCTGCGTACATAAAACATTATCCATCATAAACGTTTAGTTTTACATTCTTAAGACATTACCTTTATTAACACTTAAAATGTCGTAAAGCGACCGAAATTGTCCCAACGCTACCTTTTATTTTATATTTCGACGTGTATGATAAACCCTGACCATGTCTCTACAAATATAAAAGTTTATTTACTTTGAGATCTTCCTTACTTATATAGTTACTAGCTGTTGCCCACGACTTCGTACGCGTTACGCTACTAAATGTGTAGGTAACCTAGGAATAAAGCTAAACTCGCGCTTGCAACTTGACTTGATAAACCATTTTTGTCCCATGGGACCTGATTTATGGAATAAAAAGTAGCCTATGTGTTAATCCAGGTTACAATCTATGTACATACTAAATTTTATTGAAATCGGGTAAGCCGTTACGACGTGATTGAGTAACAAACAAACAAATATATCTATAAACAAACTTCCAAACTTTCGCATTTATAATATTAGTGTGATTAGAGTCTGCCTCTACGTCTGTCTGTTTGTAACATTTTCACGACTAAGCTGGATCAATTATGATGAAATTAGGTATCATTGTCTGTACCTAAAGCTTTGTTCACCTATTACCTCCGTGGCGCATTAGAAATAGAAATATATTTATTGTGACCATAAAATTTACATAGATGAGTTGTGCATTGGGTAAATAGTCGGCTGACACGCAGGAGGTTGCGGGTTCAAATCCCACGCTCAAAATATTTACATGAGCTACAGATATTTGTTTCAGGTCTGTTTATTTCTCTATATATTAGAAGAATGTACCTATTTGCAATAAATATTTTCGGCGGGCTTAGCACTCCTGACCCCGGGTCACGCATAAACGAACTTACTAGAAAACTACTTACGTGACGTTCCTAAAATCATTATTGTAAACCATTAATTACAAACAAACACGGTCCTACTACCAACACGGCTCACATAGTAACTTAGAAGTACAGTCAGCGATACAAGTCTTATGATGAGTTTAAACTCAACATAAGACTGGTACTTTTCATTACATCAATTTAATGAAAAGTACCAGTTGATCTAGGGCTAAAAGCTTTTCCCAAGTGGGGGTCCGTCCCAAGTGGGGGTCCGAAGGGTCCGCTTACGGTGGATATTCACCAAAATAAATAATAAATAAATATAGCTGGACATTTCACACAGCGCTATCTAGCCCCATACTAAGCAGAGCTTGTATCATGGGAACCAGATAACTGACACTTATATACTTTTTTTTGTAAATACATACTTATAATATATAGGTAAAAACACCCAGACACGAAACAAATATCTGTAGATCATGCAAACATTTGTTCCGTGGCGGGAATCGAACCCGCTACCTCCTGCTTCTTAGCCGGTTATACGCCCACTACGCCACGGAGGTCGTCAAAAGGGCCGCGGTTGAATCCAACCGGGACCCCGTGACCCTGTCAGGTGCTAGTGCGGCATCGACTCACTCATCTCACAATGGGCGATTCGATGATGATTGAAGGAATATCGGTGGGTTTTTAGTCGGTATGCCGTTGGTTGCTCTACGGAGAGTCCGACAGACCCCTTCAGCTCTCCCCGAGTTGGAAGACATGCGTAAAGCATTTTCCCATCGTAAAAAAAGGACTAAAAGCTTTACCTATCACGAAAAATTAAGAGTCAATGACACTTACAAAGAAAAATTACATAAGCTAATATATTACTGATCGAGCGAAGCGAGATCTCGAATCCATTGATACCTCATTTCATTAAAATCGGTCTAGTAGTTCAGGCGCTACGTTGGCACATAGGTAAATACTAACATTCATACATATAGACTGCTAAAAACATAACCTGTTTTTGGCTTTGCCGTAGTCGGGTAATTATAAGATGCAATTCAATGATTATAGTTGTTACCTGTTGACAAAAATATTATTTTCAAATATAAATTAGGTACATTATATAATAAATTATTATAATTTAATAAATTCTTTGGCAATGCCCATCTACAGCAGCTATAATCTTAAGTACTTATTAATCAGTGTTTAGATGCTTAAATTTTTGAAATACTTGTCAGTATCTAGCACCTCCAAAATGATGGTGCAATTATCTACCCGGTGGATAAAGCCTTTGTAATTATTTAAAGCCCGTAAACTAAAATTCTAATCTTAAACATTTTCTTTGACAGTGATGGTATAAGCTTAGAATTTCTGTTTAAACTGCTATTGATCTTACGGGCCTAAGTCAAGTCTATGCACATTCATTATGAGATCCTTCAAGTTCAGAGTGAATAGGTTATTTTTAGGCAAGCGTGCTCCATCTTCGATCACACCATCACTTACCATCAGGTGAGGTAGGTCAAGCGCTTGGCTATCATCTATAAAAAAAAGGATTATTATTGACGTAACCAAGTGTCCTATTTTTCATGTGTCATTTGTTTTTGTGTATTTCATACTCTGTACACCGCTGTCCATTATTGCATCGTTATTACTTTCCATCCAAAGGTTACCTGGAAGAAATCGCTTTCAGCGATAAGGCCACCCATTGTACTATATTTAGAATTAATAAGTATTTTAAGTATTCTGGTGTATAAAATTATTGATTTAAACGGGTATTTCTCGCATATCGACGGCAGAAAGCGGAAATGGCGTATCTCAAAAATTTCCGCTGTTCGATATTGAAACATCAATTGCTGTAACTAGTTAAAAATCAATGAAGCAGTAACTTTAGGACATTCCAATTAACTGTATCAAACAAATATTTTCCAAATTTCAACGTTCTATCTTTATTAATGTACGAGTTATGATTTTTTTAAATAGTTTTTTGGCTCTGGTGTACAATTAGATATTTTGAGATACGCCATTTCCGCTTTCTGCCGTCGATATGTACCTTTTTAATTTGTTATCCCGATGTTTCGGCTGTGTTGCAACAGGCGTGGTTACGGGTTACCTGTGACTGTGACTGTGTGTCAACCCGTGACCACGCCTGTTGCAACACAACCGAAACGTCGGGATAAGAAACTAAAAAGGTACATACGCGATAAATACCCGTTTTAATCAATATCTATGTACAGTGTTCGCGAAAGTTTGAAAAATACTATTCTGGTGTACATAACGCATTATTCTATTCTATTCCATTGTGTCCTTACGGTTTAAATAAATGATTATGAGTATACGTTAAACGTTTTGCCAGCAATAGTACAGTGAAAGTACAAGGCTCGAAGTTTCCCACATTTATTCTATTAGGTGTTACCCGATCAGTATTTATGCCGCTGTTAGAATTGCCTCTGAACACGCTACGGGCCAGATGGCCCTGTGTACCAGTTTTATCCAATAACTTAGCTTTTGTAAGTCGTTGGTTTGTAATTGGATGATTTATGGATCACATATTAAACTAGTGGTCGATAGGATGACTCGGTTTTTGTTACATAGATTTTTTTTATACTTCCTGGAGTTGGGACAAGCTTATGGCCCACCTAATGTTAAGTAGTAACCATCGCCTATAACAGAAAACTGCCTCGCAGGTTACGCACCTTAGAAACGTGTCCTACGATGCACTGTTCTTCGTCTATCAACTTGAGGCGTACAGGTGTAAAGCCTTATATGCCTGTAATTTCACCGGCAACCGTATCCTTCAAACCGAAACACAGCAGCACTGCTTGGTGGTGGAAATAGGTAGGGTGGCAGTGCTACTGTTAATATAATTTTGAGATGCAATATAGGTGCAATGAGTATCCTGCGCGCCATATGTATACATATCATCAACGGTTCTACCGATTTGTGAATATATACATACATGCCGTGTTATATTATTTATTCTAAAAAAATACAATTGAATAGTAGTTTAATTATTAGTTCATAAAATATTACATGAAACAACAACATAAATTATTATGTTAGAAAATAGTAATTTGGTAGTAATTAGGCTCAAATATAACTAGGTTTATATTTGAACACTAGCTCCCACACTAGGAACGCAGGTTGTGTTGTGAAGGCTTTGCCAACCAGGTCAAAGACATCGCCAGGAGGATTACTAAGCGGAAGTCGCAGTTAGCGGGGCACATAGTTTGAAGAACCGGCCGTTGGGGCAGAATGGTTCTAGAGGAGAGACCGCGCGCTAGAAAGCGCAGCGTAACGGCCTCCCCCACTAGATGAAAAGACGACCTTATAAAGGTTGCTGGAAGCCGTTGGGCGCAGGCAGCACAAGATTGGTCACTCTGGAAATCTATGGGGGAGGCCTGTGTTCAGCAGTGTACTAACTGGATGGCATAAGCATTAAACTTTTTGGTTCTAGGACATGCTGGTTTCCTCGCGATCATTTCCTTCACCATTCTGAGCACTAAAATATTAAAAAAATAACAACTGACCTAGGACCAATCAATTTCACTTAACTATCTAGGCCACCCCAAAAAAGCTGTCACAATAAATCAAAGAACAACTTTTACATAGAACGGGCAATCTTCTGGATCTAGTCCGATTCCCACGATGCAGTCCATTATTAAACATTGAAAACAGTAGTCACGACTGCCTCTGGGCTTGTTGTACTCATGCCTGTACGTAGTATTGGCGAAGGTAGAACTGTTAGAAATCTATGGGATATTTGCAACTAATTCAATTAAAACTAACGTGCATCAAACATTTATGTTTGTCGTTTCAAATCCTTTTCTTCGAAATGTTTTATGTAAATGGCACTAGATTTATTTTGATGTGTAACATCATTCCTCTCTGTTTGTGGGAGTGATTTTGGTCAAAAGGACAGAAATGTGTAACAGGAAACCGAGGAAGCGCGCGCTATTTGATTTGAGCAATGAGCGCGCGCGGTGGTCAGATGTTACACATCATATGTGACTACTGTAAGGATCGTAGTTTTTTATTATCATTTAGCTTGCACAACGATCCCTATACGTATTTAGCGACTAAACGTGTTTAAATTTGAAGTCATTTATTTGATTTGACAACTCTCTAAATCATATTTAGCCACTGAATACGTTTGGCATCGTTGCCCTTAATTTTTGCCCTTAATTAGTTAGCTTTTATAAATAACAAATAAAAAAAAATAAAGTTATGTTCTACTACAACAGCCTTTTAAAGTGATAAAAAGGAGGTTTTCCACGAGTAAAACATAATTAAAAATCACGTTAAATCGATCTTATCTCGATGCCTGTCGATCGTCAAGCCCCGAAAGTAGTCTGAATTTCAAATATCAAAAAACATAAAACTGTAATTGTTAATCTGTAGATACTAAAAGGATTCTTCTATTTTCCACCTATTTTTGGAAATACATTTCTATCATTTATAAGTTCTCGTAACTGCAAATTTTACACAGGTATAAAAGTAAAGGCATTTCTACCCAAAACAATTTCCCTGTCTATAATTGAAGCAAAGATTGAGATATTTCATAGATTTTCACGGAGGCCATATTAATTTGCGCCTTAGTTTTGCTACCGGTTGATTTATTAATAACTAAAGACGGTAATTAGTGGCTGGTAGTTAGTGGAGAGACATGTTTAGTCTAATTTTAATAGCTGTCTTATTCATACTTGAGAAGAACTAACTAGGTTAGGAAAAAGTTAGGATAGGAGAAAGTGCCGCATTGTATAAACTGGTGACTCTGTGACATGCATAATTTTTAATAAAAAAAACAGATAATATTGCAGTCTTTGTAATTAGGTGCTGGTTTCCGGCCGCAGCTTCGCACGCTTTGTTTTGTTTACCATAATCTATCTATATACCAAATTTCATCGAAATCGGTTCAGCCGTTTAGTTATGAAAACATAAAAATAAACAGATAGTCAGAGTTAATTTAGAGTTATTAGTGTAGACTAAGTATGATTACAAATTACATTAAATTCATAAATATGCATTTATCTAGGTACAAAAGGCAGAGACAAAAGGCAAGTGAAGTTGGTGACTACTTAAACCGAATGTTGAACTTTAACTTTGAAGTGTAGTAGATAGAGTTCCTTGTGAAAGAACTAGCCTGGAGAAGTACTACCACCATACCTATTTCTGCCACCAAGCGGCATTGCTGTGTTTCGGTATGAAGGGTATGTAAATTACAGGCACATGAGGCTTCACACCTGCATGCCTCAAGTTGATGGACGCAGGGCAGTGCATCGTAAGGCACGTTTCTAGGGTGACCATGAGGCAATACTTTGTTTCTAGGCGATGGTTACCATAACATCAGGTGTCATAACAAGCTTGTTCCATCTCCAATAATAAAAAAAAAATTACACATTGGCGGCCCATCCACTAACGTTAATTCCTGCCGGGATCTACAATAGCTATGGAATGAACGTCAGTTGATTTGCAAGATCTAGAAAAAATTACGGTATTATAATCCCGCGTTCCATCTCAGAAATTTACCTAAACGTGTGTTAACTAATGTGTGTGTATAAGGTGATGGGAAATATTACAGTTTAATTAGTTGCAGCAATGGTTTTATTTTATCCCGTCGCGTTTTTGTACCTACAGTCTGAACGACAGGAGAAGTCGAATGAGCGTTAGTGCATGGGCCGCTATTATACATAATAAAATACGCCGCACGAAGTTTAATGAGCCTTCTCAATGCTGCAGATTCCAGACTTCCGTACATCAATGTTTGTTTTTAGTCGAAAAATATATGTGCAAATTTGCACGTTTTCAAAACGTTAGTGGACCTCGTGAGGGGCCAGCATGTCCTCAGAGTGTGATCATCAGTTCAGCAGTGGACATCCTGTGGCTGAAATGATGATGATGACTAGACATTAAAACCTACCTCTATTCTAGGTTTCATTGTAAGTATTCTGAAAGACTTTTCAATGATTCAACAGAAAACTCTTTTAAGACAAACATAATCTTCTTTCACACGGTATTTTTTTCGAATCGTTTTTAATTAAACCCCAAGTGCTCAACCTTTTCGCAAAAGCATCTGCATTGAGCCCAAAATGTGACAGCCCAGTGGACCGATATGCAAAACTTCAGGACAAAATTCTTAGCGACAATCGGAAATTACGCGTAGAATATTTATGGCTCAATTTTGGCGAGTTGGCAATGCGACGAATTTCGGTGGCGGGCCGTACAAACATTTTAGGTATGGACCTCTTTTTGAGACTTGCCAGTTTAATTACAGTTGATTTTTTTTTGTCTGGCAACCGTTGCATCGCGAAATGCATTTGTTATTCACGAGCGGTACTTTTTGCGCTGTCACCATCTTCGGAATGATACCGACATTATAATCGATTGAGAACTCGATATCTGTGTTTTTTTATTGTCTTATGATAAATTGGGGGCAGCGGTTTTTCTGATGTCACTTCTTATTCATGTGAGTTTGCGTGTGAATTAATTATAATTTTGATAGGTTGATTTTAAAAAGCTTTCTTATGTTGGAGGGGAGATGTTTCTTTATGTGTTTCGCTTAGATATCTTACGGGTAAGCATATACAAGCAGTATATTTTCATTAAAAACATTAAGTTATGTACTGGAGCTGTCAACGCAGAAAAATATATCGCCGTCATACATAATCGTTAACATAATATATCTAATAGCAATTATGGTAATGGAGTAAAATTTATGTGATTTTTAATCCACGATAACAAAGATGGCAGTCAATAATAATGCGTGTAATAATTTCAATAATTTTAGAACTAGTGTTACTAAAAAAATATCTGCAACCTATAGCGATTAAAATAAAAAATATAGTTTACCCAGGTACATAAATTTAAAATAGGTACATTGTCAAAAGCATTTACAACAACGGGAACGAACAAAAAATGACATTTAAAATAAAGGCGAACTTTCAACGGTACACACAAAAAGCCGCTGCGACATTCTTCATTACAACTCTCTCTATAAACACAGCGTATGTAATCGTCGCATCGGGAATCGATTCGTACGTTTAATCGAGTAAACTCGACTCGGCTGCAAATGATTTATTGCTGCAACACGTGTTTTTTGCGAAGTCGCGCGCTCGAGGAAACAATTTCTGAATCATTTATGCCGACCGCCCGATCGGCCGCCGTATAAGGCGAGCCATCCTGCTACGTCGCTCGCTTTTCGGCTGTTTCACCTTAATTTTGGGAAAATGGGTGTGAGTTTTTTACTTTTTCTGTTCTGAGATGAGAAATTGAATTTGACAGCGTTTTTCGATCGACATGCTGGCTCGTCTTCGGGTAACGGTGTTTTATTTATTTTTGTTTTGTGTTATGATGTCATATTTGTTGAGGTTTATTTTTAGGTAATGTTTTATAAAGTACTTAAGTACACGAGCATTTAATTTACATATTAATATATATTACATAGTAACATAATATTAAAATTTTCTTATATGAGAAATAAAGTCACGTCTTAAAGTTTAAATCACGAACCATGCCATCGAATCACTTCTAAAAAACAAAACTATGTTAATGTCTGTTTTCAAAAACAGGGTAGGTACGTTCATTTTCTTTATAACATTAAATCCACTCCACTTTCGGTATAATTAAAACTGCGAATTCAATTTAAAAGCCGACAAATTGTCATCAAAGAAAAAAATATCCAGAACCGCATCCGATGGGCTCCCGAGAAATGCTTATTAATTTTCATGAGTCGAGCGTGCTCTAATTTTTTGTCAAGCGAAACGACTTCGGACACACTGTGCCAGGTATTCTTCACATTTAAGGAATAATCATGATCATCATTTGCTGGGAGCCGTTGGGTGCAGGCTACACAAATAAATAAATAGTGATGAAAATTTCACAAAGCGCTATCTAGCCCCAAACTAAGCAAAGCTGTACTATGGTAACCAGATACATAATTGATAGAATAATTATGTACACTTTTTAATGCTTAATTTTAATTTAATAGAACAATACCTAAGCCCGGAACAAATATCTATTAATCATAAAAACATTTTTGGAGCCGTTGGGTGCAGGCCTCACAAATAAATAATATATAAATAAATAATGGTGGACATTTCACACACGCTATCTAGCCCTAAATTAAGCAAAGCTGTACTAGAGGAACCTGATAACTGATCCTGATACTTATGGACAAAAAAAACGGTTTGTGGTCGCACTCCTCCAACGCGGGTCGACCGATTTTTTTTTGTATATTTTTATGATCTGAACATTGGCTTAAATTTAGCATTGCATTATTTTTTTAAGGGATGATTTTAGAATTTATATTAAATTATAAGGATGACATTAATTTATGTCAAGAAAAATGGCATGGATGGGCGTTTCCTTCACTTTACTTAATTTCATTTATAATGTACTGTAATGTAGTAATTGTACTGTAATATTCTGTAATTATATTAATTTAAGGTAAATTATTATTATTTAAGGTTAATTGTTCTTAAATATAAATTTTTTTAATGAAAAGTCGAGGGCTCCATTAAACTAACCTATTAGTTCATCAACCTTTCACACTTTAGCACGGTATCCGAGAAGCTAAATGACATCATCTGATATCATCCACAAATCACGTTTATCCTCAATCCAGCTCCTAACTATTTACTGACATCATCCAAACATATTTATAGTGCGTTCTCATAACTTTGCATACTTACAGGTACAAACTCTTAATCTGGCGCATCATCTCAAACGATAACCGATCACTGATCACACAAGTGTCTCTTCTATAAGTTTCTTGGAAACGAGATTAGAAAAATGTATATGTTGAATCAGAGATTTTCTCTTAGTCGTAGCACTCTTGGCAGAATGGTTGTGGTCATCATGTCAGGGTTATGGTGCGCTTAACTAGCCTTCGCTACTCTTCTCGCACCGTTGCTTTTCTGGCATATTAGTTCAAGGGAACATCTATAGCAGCATCTTCTTGATCCGTTCATCTCATAGCCGAGTTTTTTAACTTGGCAGCTTTGATACCGACGTGAGCAATGCCGGTCTTTGAACGCAGCCAGTTGTTCCGAATTTTGTCGATTTTCTTGACACCTAAAATGCTGCGAGCCATCGCTCTTTTGTTCATTAAAAGTTTATTTTAGAGAACTATTCGCCGAATGTCAAATAATACTAGCTATTATTCGGTATTCGATGCTTAACAAATAAAGTTGAGTAATGCCGAATAACGAATAATAGCGAAAATTCGCGGTATCCCTAATTCAAAGGGCACGTCGGAGGCCTTCGTACGATTTAAAAAACTTCGAAGCCAACGTAACAAAGTTTGACTGTTGATTTCAAGCCCTTACAAACTCAGTTATTTCTATCTATCTATTCTATTCTAGTTTTTGACCGTGTGTAGTGTTAATGTGTCTGTTTGTTTAATATGTGTGTAAAAGTATTTCCTTTTTGTGTTAATAACATAGATTATAGACTTATTGTTACAAACACAAATAACGTTTTAACACAAATATAACCGACTTAACCAAACCAATGAATCGATTTTTATGAATTTTCTATGGTATAAATCTAGATTCCTTTCAAATAAAACATAATTTTTCAAATCAGTTGATAAATGAAGGAGTTCAGAGGTAAAAAAACATTAAACTAACCGAATTGAAAACATCCTCCTTTTTTGAAGTCGGTTAAATATGGATATAATAGTTATCATTACTTAGGTTTTTATTTATTCAACCCACTGCTGGCCACCTTGTTATCACGCCAGTCCTGTGCCGGGCGCATCCTTTGCCTTCCAACAACCTGAACGATGACGTCCGACCATTTGTCTTGCGGTCTGCCAACCGATCTCATCTAGTTAAATTCTGTCATACCCGCGACGTGCCAGCTTAAGAGCCGATAACTGTACTACTAAAATATGTGTAAATCTCGTATTTATGAGTTACAAGTATTATAAATTGTTGAAGCAAATACTTGCTTCTGTTGAATTATTTACATTCTTTTTGTATATAGATATGGCAGATTTAGGAGAGTTTTCATATTTTATTGTGAAGAAAGGTGGTTAGCTGATATGCTGGGATAGCTGCCGTATGTTTATGATCTAGGGTTATTGGGGTTAAAACGTAGAGTACGAACTTTTACTGGGCAGACTGTGAATATATAGGGAAAGATGTATTTATTTTTATTACTAGTAATTTGCCCTGAACTGAGATCTCGCGAGTCTCCCATAAAAACAAAGAAATATTATTTGTAATCTTTGAATTTCAAAATAGTTCCACGAAATACAGAACCAAATAACTTGAGCTACAGTTTCATTGAAATTGCAGGTAACGGTGGTTCATGTTAATTGGAAATACTTTTTTGGGGTACAAATTGCATTTTTTCTATATTTCAGACTTTTCCCTATATTTATGTTACTAAAGCTACACGCACACCAAATTTGAGCACTGTGGAATCACTGGTGTACCCTGTGAATTTTATCAAAGTTCAGTTTTTATTATGGCTAATAACTTAGAAACTACTAGGTTTAAACTAAAAGTAAAAACGGGGTTGAAATGTACACACAAAGTCCTTTTATTGGACATACCGGATAATCCCATTTTGTTATTTTTTACCCCTCTTGAACCCACAATCAGTCTAATGATCCCCTTATAATATTCATCATCATCATCATTCTCAGCCCGTGACAACACACTGCTGGGTATAGGCCTCTCTTTGTTTCTGCCATTTTTCCCGGTCCTGTGCCAGTCTGAACTACGTATACCCCACGGTCTTATTATTGTCGTCGACCCATCTCGCTGGTGGACGTCCCCTGTTTCGATGCCCAGCTCTTAGCTTCCACTCTGTTAGTGCCTTAGTCCACCTGTCGTTACTACGTCTGGCCAAGTGTCCTACCCAACTCCACTTGAGCCCCAATATTCGCTTTCTGACGTCTTGTACTTTAGTCAGCTACTTTAGTCCTTTAATATTATTATTGATCAAGCGAAGCGAGATCTCCAAAACAACTTGGGCAAATCGGCGTTGCACGTATGTTTGTTTGTCTAAGGATAACTTTCGGACGTATCCGATCATAGTGAAATTTGGTATGTAGGTAGGTAGTGATGGCACAATTTTGGTGTGACTAAATGAGCTAAAAATGGGGGGGGGGGGGGGGGGTTGTTGAGATATTGGGGTTCAAGAGGGGTAAAACAAATGAAAATGAGACTATTAGGTCAAGTGGGACGTCAAATGAAAGGTCTTCATTAGTAAAGTTGAACCCCGTTTTATTTTTAATTTATTTTTTGTAGTTTTTGAGTTATTAGCCATCATAAAAACAAAACTTTGACAAAATTCACAGGGTACACCAGTCACCCCTAAATGCTGAAATTTGGTATTCTTGTAGCGTTAGTGACACAAATATAGGCAAAAGTCTGAAATCCAGAATAACTGCCATTTGTACCCCAAAAAAAACCAAATTAACAATAACCCCCACTACATCTAATTTGAATGAAATTGTAAGTCAAGTAGGTTGGTTATCATTTCGTGGCACCAATTTATTAGTCAAAGATTAAAGCCAGCATGCACAAAGAATACTAAACGTATTTAGCGACTAAACATGTTTAAATTTGAAGTATTTGTAAGACTTGACAACTCCTTAAATCATATTTAGCCACTAAATACGTTTAGGCATTATTGTGCAAGTCGCCCTAAGAATAATATTTATTTTGCGAGATTCGCCAGATCTCAGTTCGGAGCGAACCACTAGTATTATTATTTTTGTAAGTTTATTTTATGATAACTAAGCTAAAGTTTGTTTACCTTTCTATATTCTGGCACTACCAGTTTATCCACACTACACAAAGGTTAGCTTGAAGAGAATGCATATTAGCATAAGGTTCGCCTGTGTTATTTTATGAGTGCACTAAATAATTTTCTAATATAATTTTAATCTTTATAGAATGATGAAGGCATAGATATATTTTTGCTCCATCCTTATTAAAACTTAAGCAACTATACGCAAACTACGAAAGCTCTATTTACCGTGAGAAAAGACAAAGCCAAAAACCATCTCAAAAAATGACTCATCTGAAGCCTTTGCCCAAAATTTATAACTGTAATGGTGGTTTTACACGGGCAATTGTGTAAATAATCATTTCCCGCCGACTCCGTAGGTAGAGCGATGGAATCTAAACAGTATGAAATCCTTATTACACTCTTATTAATCACAATAATATTATAAATGCGAAGGGTTGGATGTTTGTTTATTTGTTTATCAATCACTGCGTAACAGCAGAACCGATTTCGGTCTAATTTGGTATACAGATACATAATGACATGAACTAAAATATACTACTTTTTATAATCAATCCACGGGTGCGAAGCCGCGGGAGGAAGCTAGTAAACACACTAATATTATAAATGTGAAAGTTTGGATGTCTGTTTATTTATTTCTTTGTTTGTTACTTAATCACGTCGTAACGGCTGAACCGATTTCGATGAAATTTGGTATACACGTAGATTTAGTAGTGTAACGCGTACGCTAAACGACGACCTCCGTGGTGAAGTGGGCGAATAGGCGAATGAGGCGCAGGAGGTAGCGGGTTCGATTCCCACCGCGGAACAAATGTTTGCATCATCTACAGATATTTGTTCCGGGTCTGGTTGTTTCTCTAAATATTATATATATATATATCGCTGGACATTTCACACAGCGCTATCTAGCCTCAAACTAAGCAGAGCTTGTACTATGGGAACCAGATAACTGATAGCATACTTATTTACTTTTTTTTTGGTAAATACATACTTATAATATATAGAAATACACCCAGACACGTTAAAAGTATGTATTTACTAAAAAAATGTATATAAGTATTCTATCACTTATCTGGTTCCCATAGTACAAGCTCTGCTTAGTTTTGGGCTAGATAGCACTGGGTGAAATGTCTAGCAATATTTATTTATCTACGCGTGCGTCTGTGGGTGTGTGCGTGCGTGTGCATTAAGTGTGTATTGCATTGTGTGTTGGCTAGTCGAGCGGCTGTCGGGCTACGAGTACCTTAATCATTATTTTAAGCAAAAATGCAAAACTTTTTTTTTATATTAGATATATTTTTTATTTATATACACAGAAGCTGACGGGCCTCCTGATGTTCAGAGGTCACCGTCGCCTATAAACTATTGTAGGACTCGAGGTACTGCAGGCGAGTTGTCTAAAATAATATATTTAATAACAGAAAGAACATACAATTATTTACAATAAAATACAGAAGTAACAGTTGAATCATCTAAAGACCATTGCAAACGATCTATAGATAGCTGGCTCTTATTTTACTGGTTGGGTGATCGTGACATGACATCACCTCGGGTGGTTAGGTCCAGCTAAACTTGGTTGCCTATTAATGCAACCCCGGAACGGGGCAACTTTTATCGCCCGTGTACAACCTTAATACGTTCAAAATGTCCTCAGACCGGTCGACGCAACTGCAATTAATTAAATAATTAATCAGGTAATTTTACATGATTTGCTTTTTACCACGTGTCCACTTTTAAGTCAATTTGTAACATTAAAGATTAAAAGCCGAGAAGGAGAGATGGTTAAAAAATTGACGGTTTTTTGGAGTGGTGTTTAAGGGGCTCCTAAAATGATTTGTATCGGAACTTGCTGAGACATGAACAATCAAAATCTTGTTTTAGTAGTTGTTATTGTAATACATATATAAAAATCTCGTGTCACGGTGTTTGTGGTCGCACTCCTCCGAAAAGGGTAGACCGATTTTAATGAATTTTCGTCGACCTCCGTGGCGCAGTGGGTGAATAGCCGGCTGAGACGCAGGAGGTAGTGGGTTTGCATGATCTACAGATATTTGTTTCGGGTCTAGTTGTTTTTCTATATATTATAAGTATGTATTTACAAAAAGAAGTATATAAGTATTGTATCAGTTATCTGGTTCCCATAGTACAAGCTCTGCTTCGTTTGGGGCTAGATAGCGCTGTGTAAAATGTCCAGCAATATTAATTTTATTTATTTATTAATATTTGTTAGGTAGATAGGTACAAATAGCTCGTAAAGTATTTTTCACCCTCTTACCCGCACGCCCCATTTTTTAATCGCGATTATAGTATTTTTGTGTGAACAGTATCCATATAATTTAACCGTCGTTCATTGACGCGAAGTGTCGCGTCACTTTGACAACAGTGTTTTATATAGTTTTTATCCCAAAGTTCCCAGGGAAACGGGAAATATAAAGCGTGCGAACCCACGGGTGGGTCCGTTAGTAAACTATATTTTCTTGCTGTGAGTTTTCAACAAAAGACTCAAACAGTTTTAGAGAAATCTACAAAAAACTCTAATAAAAGCATTATATACAAAACGATAAATTATGGTGAAAAAATATTCTATTTGGATTACTGCCTTAGTAGTCGAAAGAAAAAAATATGAAAAATAAGATACTGAAGTTTTACTTTGTTGAGACTCGTGCTTAACAAGTTCCGACAAAAATCATACAATGTTAGGAGCCTCCGGTAAAGGCAAAAAAAAAACTAAAAAAACTGGCTGTGGTTGGGGCACATAGCTCGATGAACTGACGGCCGTTAGAGTAGAACGGTTCTCTAAGGGAGATCACGCAATACCCATAAACTCTATTATTTCTCTGAGGTGTTATATATTACTGGGTATATATTACTGGGAGCCGTTCGGTGCTGCACACGATCACTGCTACAAAATCCGATAAAAGAACCTATTAACTCTATCCGTATATACAGGACTGGGATTCAAACATGCACCACAACCTGTGATCTATATTTATACCTTTAAATATCATTATCATGATATCAGCTATAGAACGTCAATTCCTGAAGAATTCCTTATAGTTCACATAATATGGTTCGCCCCAAACTCAGATCTCGCGAGTCTACTATAAAAACACAAAAAAATATTATTCGTAATCTTTTACTATCAAAATAGTGCCACGAAATTAATCCAATTAACTTGACCTACAGTTTCATTCAAATTACAAGTAATGGGAGTTCATGTTAAGTGGTTTATCTTTTTTGGGGTACAAATTGCAGTTATTCTAGATTTTAGACTTTTGCCTATATTTGTGATACATAAGCTACACGCATAGCAAATTACAGCACTGTGGGATCACTGGTGTACCCTGTGAATTTTGTCAAAGTTTAGTTTTTATTATGGCTAATAACTCAAAAACTACAAAAACTTTACTAAAAGTAAAAACGGAGTCAAAATGCACTAATGAACACCTTTTAATTGAGGTCTCATTTGACCTAATAGTCTCATTTTCATTTTTTTTTACCCCTTTTGAACCAAATATCTCAACAACCCCCAACATTATTAGCTCATTGAGTTATACCAAAATTGTGCCATCATTACCTACCTAAATACCAAATTTCATGATGATCGGATAAACGCTTCGAAAGTTATCCTCGGACAAACAAACATACATACATACATACAACGCCGATTTGCCCAAGTTGATTTGGAGATCTCACTTCGCTCGATCAATAATTCATAATTCACTATAATTGTATTTGCTTTAATGTGATTTAGTTATATTCACCATCTGGGATGCATATTTAACAATAAAATATAAAACAAATCTCACATATTAAAAAACACATGTCAAGAAATAACATTAAAATTACATACCTCATTAAAAAACAATTACATTTTTATTTATGTCAATGGTTAAATGATCATTATACAACGTAAAATATTATCTAATACTCGTAAACTCATTTACATTGTAAAAGCCTTCACGCCGTAACCAAACTTTTAATTCTTTGCCAAAAATTTTCCAGAGCGAGCGATCTTATGCAGCCTGCACCCAACGGCCCCAGCAACCTTTATTAGTATCACACTATTACCTCAATAGCATCTGATATGTACTATAAGTCGTGACGGAGAAACTCTTCGGAAGCCGTCGGTAGACCGGTAGCCGACGTGTTGTAACAATAAATAACAACTAAAACATAGGTTATTGGCCACAGTCGGTCGTGCTACTAAGGGTTAGGCAAATAAGCGTTACCAAGCGCTTACTCAAGTAAGCTATTGGCTACGTCAGGGTTGAATAAGTTGTCAATCGATCAGACGTGTCTTTACTGGACGAGAGCGCACACTGTGCACGTCTAGTGTCTCCAGAGTCGAATGTCTATAATGTCTATTTCTATCTATTGTTTTTATGTGTATGTTATGTTATTTTTGTTGTTTACATATTTCATTGTTTTTTATTGTTGTATTGTATTTCATATAGACTAGGCTTTATATGTTAGTGCTGGTCTGAAATAAATTGAATTGAATAGAATTTAAAAACTAGGTGAAATAATAGTCAATATACTGATATTAAAATGAGGAAAGATTTGATTGTTTGTTTGTTTGTTTGCATTGAACCGAAACTACTGAACCCATTTAAAAAATCTTTCACCATTGGGAAGCTGCGCTATCCCCGGGTTACATAGGCTACTTTTTACGCAACTGCGCAGAAGAAAAACTACGCGTGCGAAGCTGCGGATTGGTCAGATAGTAGTCAATAAAAACTATGATATTTCTAATTTTGTGATTTCCAAATGAAAATGAAAGCCTTTAAAAATATGAGATGTGAAGGGCTTTGTTTTATAATGAAGCTAAATTAAGGAATTTTAATCTGTTGAAACAGACGTTATACCTTACACTCCATAAAATAAATCTCAAATAATTACTTATTACGTCTACAGGTGCAGCGGCATCCGCAAACGGTTTGTATGTGTCGGAATTTACTGTGGACTGAGGTAAGCCAATCGAGCAGGACAGTGACAAAGCCTTAGGACATAGGTAATGTCTCTCTGACATTTTAAGCAATATTCAGATATAAGTAGAGGGTTTTTTTATACGACCTTGCTTTGGAACTATTGCCCACCTAATGTTATGTGGTAAACGTCGCCTATGACAAAGTATTGCCTCGTAGGTCATTCACCTTAGAAACGTTGCGTCCACCCTTGAGGCATACAGGTGTAAAACCGCATGTGCCCGTAATTCCAGGCAACCTTTTGGATGGACCAGATTTTACGAGAACGTTAAAAGACGGTAGCTTTATGAATAAAAAACGAGGAATTAACTGAACTGTCTTGTAAATAGATTGTATTTGTTATATTCAATCTTGTTTTCGCCGGCTATCTTCATACGACATTATAGCTTCAGTCGACTATCGTAGTTACATAAGTGATTACCGTTCGAGAGCTCAGATCAGTGTTTTCTAAGTAAATACTATTTATATCGGCCTTAGGCAAGAGTAAGTAATAGTCCATGCCCTTTGTCGGTCGCTGCCGTGCTACGAGACAGGGGTGAGAAACATTTTCACTACAGTACGTCAGTGCTTCCGTGGCACAGTAGGCGAATAGTCGGCTGAGACGCAGGAGGTAGCGGGTTCGATCCCTGCTGCGGAACAACTGTTTGCATGATCAACTATTATTATTATATTTGTTTCATGTCTGGATGTATTTTTCTAATATATGTATTATAAGTACTTATGTATTTACAAAAAAAACAGTATATAAGTATCAGTTATCCGGTTCCCATAGTATAAGCTCGGCTTAGTTTGGGGCTAGTTAGCGCTGTGTGATATGTCCAACAATATTTATTTTTTAAAATTTCATTTGTTTTTAAAAGATTTCATTATTTTTCTAAATTTGCTTTCATATCATCATTATAAATACGGGATTTATCACGTACCGTTTATTCGGTTTACAACCACGAACAATGTTTCATTTCGCTTCGTGAACTTTTCAGGGGTTTATACTAATGGTTGAAATAAATCACGAAAGTTTTTTATGTATAATTGCTTACATATGTTTTTTCATTTAAGTTTTGATATCAGTTTTGACCACTGAAACCTAAAATGTATGCAACACAAGATGATTTTACAGCGTTTGGTTTGCAAGTTGGACAATAAATGAGATACGAGTGAATGAATGAACGAATTCTAATGAATGAATCTAAATGAAAAGTTATGATAACAATAACGAAATCTTGTAATAATACCGTAAAGACCATAGAATAATCAACAAAAAAAAATTATAATAAAACCATGCAATTATTAAATATGAATGTAAAATGTAACAAATATTATTCCGTATCAAAACAATAGATTATTTTGTTATAGACACTGTCAAAATGTTGCGAACTCCAGATTCAGTAGCAAGGCGGTAGTGTTCGTGGTAGCCGACTTAATTCCCTCGCGAATCTGACCGCTACCGATATTGCGAACCACGCAAACACTATTTGTTGAGGCTTCCTTTGCATTAGAGTTGCTAGATACCAAAGAAGAGTAGACTAATAAATAAATAAATAAATATTGCTGGACATTTCACACAGCGCTATCTAGCCCCAAACTAAGCAAAACTTGTACTATGGGAACCAGATAACTGATAGAATACTTATGTATATACATTTTTTTTTTGTAAATACATACTTGTAATACATAGAGAAACAACCAGACCCGGAAAAAATATCTGTAGATCATGCAAACATTTGTTCCGCGGCGGGAATCGAACCCGCTACCTCCTGCGTCTCAGCCGGCTATTCGCCCACTGCACCACGGAGGTCGTCACTAATGACGTTGCTGTGGTTCCAAATTGTAATTACTTAGAATTTGAGTTACTAGTGAAAGGGCTCGCTCGGGGAAGTACTACCACCATACCTATTTCTGCCACCAAGCAGCATTGCTGTGTTTCAGTTTGAAGGGTTTGGTTGCCAGTGAAGTTACAGTCACATCAGGCTTTACACCTGTATACCTCAACTTGATGGCAGTGCATCGTAGAACACATTACACGCTCCTTGCGTGTCCTACGAGGCGATTCTCTGTTATAGGCGATGGTTACCACTTAACATCAGGTGGGTCATAAGCTTGTTTTATCTCAATGCAGCATAAAAAAATTACTTATAAATATTGGGTTACTTATTGATCCAAAATTTTGGAAGTGAAATTGAACTCGATCAAAAATGTAACAACTTAAACGTAATTTATTAAATAAGACAAAAAACGGATATAAAATGACTATTTAACATTGTCTATAAGTTTTTTTTATTAAGATAGTTTGACTTTTAGTTATAACAAACAAAAAAAAAATCATTAAGTAGACAAGATTGTCTTCTTGAATCTAACTCAGGATCATAATTATAATCGCTCTTTACCCACTAAGTCTTAAAGGTGTGTTTTTTAAAAATTGTTAATTGTTGTTTCATTATATAAGTACTTAAACATAAAAAACAAACACTATTATTGTCACAAGACTTTCGGTCTTATCGCTTAGAAGCAATTGCCTATTATTTATTAAGTTTACAATTTTACATGGCGAAAAATTGAATCAGACATTAATTACCCTCTAATCTATAATAATAATTATTTTTAATCAAAAGTTGGGCATGTTGCTAATTTTCACATTTTGTTTGTGGCCATTCTGATAGACCACGGCCTTTATAAGCAACTGATTGATCCGCCCTGCTTCGCTCGGATTTTATCAAATTAAAATATAGCCCTCAGGGTTAGTGTAGATTTAAATATCAGTGAATATATCAGAATCGATTCAGTAGTTATGTGATTACCCCCTACAAAACATATAAGCCTACAAACTTTACCTCATTGTAAAATTAGGAATAGTTTAGTAATAGATGATGCAATCATCATCTTCATCAAATCAGCCGCAGAATGTCCATTGCTGAACATAGGCCATGGATTTCTAGAGCGACCGATATTGTGCGGCCTACATCCAACGGCTCACAGCAATCTTTATCAAGTTGTCTTTCCATCTAGTGGGGGTCGTCTTATGCTGCGCTTTCCAGAACACGGTCTTCACTCTACAACCTTTCTGCCCCAACGGCCGTCAGTTCTTCGAGCTATGTGCCCCGCCCACTGCCACTTCTGCTTGTTAATTCTCTTGGCTATTCTGTGACCTTGGATCGTCTACGATTATGCTCATTCCTGATTCAATCTCGTAAAGCAATAATACTCGTATCACACTAATATTATAAATGCGAAAGTTTGGATGTTTGTTTATTTATTTATTTGTTACTCTATAATGCCGTATTCGATTTCAATGAAATTTAGTTAAGTAGATTATAACCTGGATTTACACATACTTTTTATCCCATGGGATACAAATGGGGTATCAAGTCAAGTTGCAACAGCGAGTTTAGCTTTATTTCTAGGTTACCTACACATTTAATAGTGTAACGCGTACGAAGTTATTATATATTATTATAATAAGGTATGATGCAATAATATGACAGTATCCTTGAGAAGAATTCCATTCATTCCATCCATAAAACAATGTGGCAATTGTGACATTTCACGCAAAACATTTTATCTCAATCTTAAGCTTCCTGTTCCAAAATCATCGTCGAAATTCTGTAATGTCATCGCTGTAATCATTCATCATTGTACAATCTTGTAAATATTTTTTTGAAGAAATGTTATTATCAATTTTGTAATATAAATAAATAAATAAATCGCTATTTTTATGCACACATTTCATACAGCGCTATCTAGTACAACTCTAGGTAAGGCTTGTACTATAGGAACCAGATATAATGCGTTTATAATTTTTTAGAACCTGTTATTTTAGTCAAATTTAGCAACTGAATTTTAAACCAGTTCCAACCAACGGATTGAGCTGAAATTTGAAATGCATTATGTAACTTTGGTGACAATGCAATAATACGGTACCATGAAAGTGGTCTCATGATGGAGACGGATGCTAGACAACGGAACTTCTGAATGGATTATAGTAGGCTACTAGTGTTTGAGCTCATATGAAACTGCTTGCAGTTCCAAATACGAATTAAATAAATTCTTCCGAAAAAATATTTTTCAACCAAAAAACTTACTTAAATAGAGAAACACCCATATCCGGAAAAAATATCTGAAGATAATGTAATCATTTGTTCCACAGCGGGTATTAAACCTGCAACCTTCGCGTTTCAGCCGGCTATTTGCCCACTTCGTCTCTAGTCACAAAGTACGCCAAAACTTTGCAGACATTCTTGCAGCCATATTGCCGTATAAATATTACTCGTATAGCACCTGTTACGCCACAAGCAAAGGTTTGGCCAATATTTGGATCAATATTGGTCCTTGCATAAAGCCGTTTTTGTGCTTCAAGCAGTGTTATGTGTGCGACGGCGCCTGCGACGGACGTAACCAGATCGCTATATGCGCGGCGGCCGCTGTCAAGCTGACAGTTCAACAAGATTAAAGACAACAAGAAGAACGGCTTGGCGTAGGCGTGTTAAACCAAATTGTATTGTTTTAACTCAACAAACGATTAATAGTGTTCGATTTTCAAATTCATCAGGCATGTTTAGCTTTCAGCCCTATCTAAATTAACAATAATAATTTATTGTTTTACCTATTTTAAATTGTAGTTTATTTATTTCAATTAACTTTTTACACTACAAAAACAATATGAACACTGGAAAATGCATTAGTAAAATATTTATGAGTTTGCGTGTGTGGTAGGGCGACTGAGCATGTGTGTGTTGGGGGTGTGCTTGAAGGTGTTTGTTTGAACTTGTGTGCGAGGGTCTGTGTGTATATAGTTACCAAAGCTTAGGAGCCTCTTACCTCTTTTGTCTTTGTTTAGTACCATCTTTATGGGCTAAAATAATTAATTTTATTATGCAAGTGATTGAAATCTTGGCAGCTTTAGACTTTCTTCAATGCGGCAATTCAAAGTAAACAGACTTCACCTTAGTAACCTCTGAGCATCTAGTCATAGTTTGTGCGTATTCTTGTATAGGTGTGCCTGTTAGATTAGAATATATTTTATAGTCCTGTATTTATAGTATTTAAATACAGGACTTTAAAACAAAGCTCATACAAAGAATGTGTGTTTTAAATGTATGTTGCAAGTCAACGTGTTAATATTGATAATATGTGTTATGTCTGTTTAGTGCTGACTGTACTGTTATTTTTTACCGCAAATCATAAGCGAAATTGATGGCTGTCTGATAGCACTAACAAGCGGTAGCAGATTAACGTGCGATAGGATGGAGAGGTGCAGCTTTGATCTCAATAAGGATGCTGCAGAAGATTGTTCAGCTTACAGTTTAGTTCTTTTCAATTTATATACTTATACTAGCTGAACGCCCGCAACTTCGTACGCGTTACTACTAAATGTGTAGGTAGGGTAACCTAGAAATAAAGCTGCACTCGCTATTGCAACTTGACTTGACACCCCATTTTTATCCAATGGCACCTGATTTATGGGATAAAAAGTAGTATATGTGTTAATCCAGGTTATACTCTATGTACATATTAAATTTCAATTAAATCGGTTACGACGTGATTGAGTAACAAACAAACAATAAATAAACAAACATCCTTACCATTTAAAATTTCGAACTCTACGTCCATATGAGGCCGTGTCCTAAAAGTGCATAACCTCTTTAAGCTTAGAAAACTTCAAATTATGTTCTAATATCATTTACGGTGACTTTCGAGTCATTCCTATTTTAAAAAGTATTTGCTGATGTTTTTAAGTGAGTTGAACCTTTTTTGAATAAAATCGGATTGAGTTTTCAAACATACGTCAAAATAAAATGTAATTTAAATCAAAAGCACTAAGGAGTATTGATATCAACTTCGAAGCAAATCACCGCCAAAATAACTTTCTCCCCTTCTTAACCCCATTAGGGGATGAATTTCAATAAAATACGAAACACGTCTTCCATAAATTCTGTTAAAAAAGCTTTATGCAAAATTTAAAGTAGATTGAACCAAGCAATCACGTTGTCCTATACAAACTTTGCTCCCCCTTTTACACTCCATTAGGGGTAGAATTTAGAAAAATCCTTTCTTATCAGACGAGTCTCTACGATTAGCGGTTTAGGCTGTGCGTTGATCCGTTAATCAGTTATTCAGGACAAAACATTTTATGTATAGATTTGTTTACAGAAACATAAAATAAATACGACGAGGGCGCATACCTCGAAGAACTCACACCCGTTGGGGCAGAAAAGGTTTCAAGTGGAGACCACGTACTGGAAAGCGCAGCGTAGGACGCCCCCTACTAGATGGAAAGACGACATGTTAAAGGTTGCTGGTGTAGGCCATACAAGATCGGTCGCTTTGAAAATCTATGGAGGATGTCTACGTTCAGCAGTGGATATCCTGTGGCTGAAATGATGATGATGATGATAAAAATAAATAGCTTATTATTGTATATAATATATCTGTTAACAGATCATCATCATCCACAGCCTAACTTCACCCATTGTTGGGTATAGGCTTCCCCAAGTTTGCATCTCCCTTGGGGAGGCCTATTGACAGATCACAAGAGCTAAACCTGGGTTTTAGGTTAAAATTGGTTTGGGCTAATCAAACCTGTGGCCAATCAAAATTCTGGATTTTTTACGTTAGTAAACTCTATTTTGATGAAGGGGTGTCCCTTCATCAAAATAGAGTTTACTAACGGGATCTCCGTTAGTAAACTCTGAATATCAAAATGATCACTAGGTGGAATTGTTTTAAAGAAACTGTATTGCTCTACTGAGTCTAAGTTGATTAGTTTGTACTGTACCAAAAAATGCAGACCTAATATAAATATTTGCAGTTCGTTATCATTGTGTCTTGCGGTGGCACTGAACCCGCACCTCAATATTAGCCAACTACTCGCCCACTGCACGATAGAAGTCGTCACATAGAGTCCACTATCTGATCTCAATAACACTAGAAATAATATAAGGGATAGCATAATCCCCCGGTTCACAATTCTTTCCTCCATCATTTCCTAGAAATTGCATACGCTTTCAATAGTAAAGTGCATATTAAGTTCACGCTCTGAGTGACTTGTCATTACTATTCATTGGTTATTGAGCGATTTTCCTTCTAGATCAACAGATAAGTGCATTTTGTATTGAATAGAAAGTTGTAGAGAATGGATTTTTATTGATTGTAATTGCAAATGATATTTGTAGAGACAAAATGCTGTTAGCAATATAATTTTATATGTTATAGGTAGTATTTTTTAAACAAGGTTAAATTTATATATAAGAGTGTTTTTATATAATTTTATCCCGAAATTCTTTTATAAAAGGCAAATTCCAAATGTGCGACGCCGCGGGCGGGTCAGCTGGTGATGAAACTTGCCACTACACACATATAAAATCATGAATGAATGAAACTTCTTTATTGCAAGAAATTAAATAATCTGTGCATAGGAAAGCCTAATGCTAGATAGCATTCTCTTCCAGATAACCTTTGTGTCAAACTCTGTCAAATCTGTCAAACTCTTACTTGTCATCTGTCAAACTCAACTCTCAGCTCTCAAACTTAACTGTCATCTGTCAAACTCAACTCTCATCTGTCAAACTCTCACCTGTCATCTGACAAACTCAACTTGCATCTGTCAAACTCTCGCCTCTCATTTATCAAACTTACCTGCCATCTGTCAAACTCTCACCTATCATCTGTCAAACTCAACTCTCATCTGTCAAACTCTCACCTATCATCTGTCAAACTCAACTCTCATCTGTCAAACTCAATTATTATCTGTCAAACTCTCACTTGTCATCTGTCAAACTCAACTATCATCTGTCAAACTCACCTGTCATTTGTTAAACTCAACTATCATCTGTCAAACTATCATTTTTCACCTGTCAAACTCAACTCATCAGTTTGACAAAACTCAACTCTCAACTGTCATACTGAAACTGCATTCTGAAACACGATATAATCGCTAGCGTGCACGTAGCTATTTTGCATACCGATTCATTTATCGCTCTGATGACAGTTGAGTGCTGTCAAGAATTTGGAACGCTCATGAACGCGCTGAAAGTCAGTGTTCCTTTAATTTAATAACAACAATAAAACCAACCAATCACAGAACACTATTACTGACAACCTAGGAAGGACTAGGAACGCTTGTAAGCGCGATGATATCGATTTTAGCGTGATTTGGAATGTAGCCAAGGTATTTAAATAAATCTACTTTATGACATTAACATCAATAAACTTTAGTAATACAATTCATAAAGTAATAAATATCGTTATGACATATATACTACATAGACTTAAACTTTGATACCATATACATAGATAATGTAAAATCATCTTTAATTAATACGCTAGAATTTGCACCTTTGTTAGTTGAAAGTCAGTTGCAAGAATTTACTACACATTCATTACCTTCCTTTTAAGGTTTCTTAATGCTTATATTTCTTATGCATTAGTCCTTCACATTTAGCGATACTGATCAGCATTGATCTAATTTTTTGTGCATCCGCCTCACTATAGATAGGTACATACTCTTTTGTGTTTTGAAGTTCAATAGCGTATTGTCTAATTTTAAAATGGTATTATTTGACATTGGTTTGAAAAACGTTGATTTTACACTTAGTTTTTCTGATGTGGACATATTTTGTATTTAATTGCTGATTAAACAGGTATTTATCGCATATGTACCTTTTTTATTTGCAACACAGTCGAAACGTCGAGATATAAAAAAAAAGATACGTACGCGATAAATACCCGTTTAGTCAGTAATTATGTACAGTGATCGCGAAAGTTTGAAAACTAATATTTTGTGTTGTGAAGTTCCATTTATGTTCACTAACGACATATCTCTATTCTACGTGTTCTGTTATGTACGACATTAAATGAAAACATGGGTAGGGTTAATAGCTAGTATTGTTGTATACATGGTTTATTCAAATTAAAATAAAAAAAAATTCAAACAACCTTAATTTCAAGTCCTAAAATATCAATGAAACAGTCTATATAAAATAGGTGAACAAATCATATTTATTCAACATGCAAGTAGGTAGGTACCTGTTAAACTGACTAAGCAGAATCATCGCAAACGCATTGCAAAATTTTTTTTATTGGAAATCTATCGATTACTGCATGAAAATTCAAGCTAATTCTATATATTAGCAATATATAATTCAAGCTTTATATAAACCCACCTCTAAAATCAGGTAATACGATTCTGGATGTGTTTTAAATTAATGTCGTGCATAACAAAACACATACTATACGAGTACATATCTTATCAAAGGTTGTCTAGAGGAGATCGCTCATAGTGATAAGACATTTATTATTCGTATAAATAAAGTAACGTTTACCATTATGTAGTGGTTAAATGCTCGACATTTTACTTAAAAAAAAATGTGCTTTTCTATCTGTCACTTTTCTGCAAAATTGAGCAAGATATCGGTTACCGTTCATAATATTTGTAAACACAAGTCATAATACAAATAGGATATCGATATCAAAGTGAAAAGATTTGCCGATAAGAGAGCAAAAGTCACGATCGCATCTGAGGCTATCTGATCCCACTTTCGATACCATCAATATGTTCATTGTATTGTAATACAGTGTTCAAACAAAATAGAGCACAAAATTCTACGGTTTTGTGAGAAATAACTGTGCTATTTTTCGATACAGGAAAAGTTCATAACCAGTGATCAGTGTAGGTAGATTAATTTTATCTACGTGCATCATAAATTATGATGATAACATAACATGGGAATGCCTTTTTTCCGGGAACTTTCCGTTATTTACGGGATTTTTTTTTTTATAAAGTATAGGCTAGCGTTTGACCACTATCTCGCCTGATGGTAAGCGATGATGCAGTCTACGATGGTACACGCTTGCCTAGAAGAAACCTATTCACTCGTAACTTGAAGATCCCTAGGTTGTAGTTATCAGGAAACACAGACTCAGGTAAGGCGTTCCACTCCTTGGCAGTGCGCATAATAAAGGTGGAAGAGTACCGCTTTGTGCGTATGGGAGGTATGTCTACCATGTAGCGGTGGCGCATCGTGGAGCGTCTGGTTGTCCGATCATAGAATGGGGATGGTGGGATCAGGTTGAAAAGCTCCGCAGCACACTCTCCGAAATGTATCCGATAAAAAACCGAGAGGCTTGCAACCTTTCGACGATTCTCGAGGCTGTGGAGCCTTGCATTTGCTAACTCGTCATTGCAAATGAGCTTCTTGGCTCTTCTCTCAATTGAATCTAGAACCTCTAGCTGGTACTTTGATGATCCGTCCCAGAGGTGAGAACAGTACTCCAGACATGATCGGACTTGTGCTTGGTATAAGTTGAGCAACTGTCCCGGTGTGAAGTATTGCCTCACCTTTGAAAGTATTCCAAGCTTCTTAGCGGCCAGCTGGGCTTTTGACTATATGATATGAGCCGAGGATTGATGTAAATATTAAACTGGTGATTTAGTAGCTACTATAATTTATATTGAAAGGAAGTTATAGTGAAAAGTTTTGAATTGATTTTTATTTATCTATCGAATAATAAAATGAATGCTTGTTTTTTGTTTGCTCACTATGCGTTTTCATAAAATTCATCCGATTGAGTTAAAGCTTTGGTGAGTTTCTGCGTGCAAATTCGCGAAGATTTACCAAAAAAACATGTTTTCTACGAGAAAATATGAATATATAATCTGGCTATACATTTTTACATTCAGCTCCACGTTATAATTTAAAAATCCCGGAATACCGCAGGCATGCCCATATTAACATATACGTCTGAGATCATCACACTAATATTATAAATGTGAAAGAATGTATGTTTGCTTGTTTGTTACTCAATCACGTCGTAACGGATATACCGATTTTGATTAAATTTTGTGTATATGTAGATTATAAATAAATAAATAAATATTGCTGGCTATTTTACACAGCGCTATCTAGCCCCAAACTAAGCAGAGCTTGTACTATGGGAACCAGAGAACTGATAGAATACTTATATACTTTTTTTTGTAAGTACATACTTATAATATATAGAAAAACACTCAGACACGGAACAAATATCTGCAGATCATGCAAACGTTTGTTCCGTGGCGGGAATCAAACCCGCTACCTCCTGCATCTCAGCCGGATATACGCCCTCTGCGCCACGGATTCAGTCAATACCTAATTATTAATTATTAAATTATAACCTGGATTACCACATTGACCACCTTTTATCCCATAAATCAATTGCCATGGGATAAAAATGGGGTGTCAAGTCAAGTTGCAATAGCGAGCTTAGCTTTATTTCGAGGCTACCTACACATTTAGTAGTGTAACGCGTACGAAGTCGATCGATCTACCTACTCCGGTAGCTGTTGATAACTCAGACTTTTTCAAATAATATAATAATTAGACGACCCTCTGTAACAGAGCTATCTTAAAAAGGTATGAAATGAGGATTCAAAATATTCTAATTAATTCCATCCATATTATCTGAAAAGCGCAGCTTAGGACGACCCCCACTAGATAGAAAGATGATCTGGTAATGGCCGTTGGGTGCATGCCACACAATATCGGTCACTCTGGAAATCTATAAGGGAGGTCTATGTTCAGCAGTGGACGTCTGGATGATATGATGGTGATGATATTGTCCATATTAATATTAATAATTGATTGATATAAATATCTGACCCGCCCGCGGCTTCAAACGCGTGGTTTTTTAATTAAACTTTCCCCATCCTATGCATTCGGGAAGAAAGTTGCCTGTCTCAATCCCTGTCATAATCTATTTATATAACAAATTCAATCAAAATTCGTCCAGCCGTTTAGTCGTGAAAACGTAAAAAAACAGACAGATTTGCTTTCGAATTTACAATTTTAGTACGGATTAAAAAGAAAGTTAAATATCCTTTTCTAAATTAGGCACACCTTAGTTACTTATTGCGACAACACACGTCTAGTTTTTTAAGTAGAGTTAAGATCGTGTTTCTATGATTAGCGTTTCTATATCAAGTATGTATTCAATTCATTACGCATTTAAACGATAATAGTATGCGATAATTCTTTATGTAGGTCTCAAATAGTTCCTGGTACTTTTCTACTGCCATGTTACTCTACAATCTCGTTTTACTTACAGTGATGTATCTAGGTGCTAGCCTAAGAAGGGTTACTGCTCTGGTTTGAAACCCTGTCTACGGGTAAGTACTTAGGTTAAAATTAGATTAAATTCTCTTTGAGAAAATTTAAAAACCCAGTATTCGTAATTATTACTTGCTCAACATCGCGTTATATGGAGCAATATCACTTTTTTTTAAATAGTCAAACACTTGACCACTCGCCAGACACTTGATCGTCTGATGGTAAGTTAAGGTATGTTTACCTTTCAGCTGATTAGAACTTTACATTGGATTTTAACTTAAATTTTACTCGTTTTAACTTTTATTATGGGAATAGGCCAATTGTAAATTTAAAAAAGTATATACTAAATTGTGAACACACACTAAAATAATGCATTTTGGTCAATAGTTAAATAATAACAACTCTGCCACCTGATGATAAATCACAAAATTAATATAAAAAAATCAGACCCGGAACATTATATAATACTTCCATGAATCGAACCCGCAATCTCCTGCGTCTCAGCCCGGTTTGTCGTCAACGTCAACACGTGTAAGAAAAAATGTTATAAGAAAAACTCTCCTGCCTTACTTGCTATCATGTTTATTGCTATAATACCAGGCATCTTAAGTTAATTACAAAAAGTGACTTTAAAGTAATTTTGGTGATTAGTTTTTGGCTTCAAATAAATATTTATTGATTGGTTTTTACACGTGGGTATAATAAAACTAAACCCCTAGATCCGACTCTGGATATCTTAACCACTACTGACAAGCTAACAATCAATCATACAATTTATTGCTCTAAAAAGCCTACCCTATTTGCAACACGTTTTTTGAGGCATTCCTAACACTCTCCCATCGACGATCAGATACCCAGGGCAGGCTATAACAGGCTATCTCGATCGAGCGCCACCTAGCGGCCAAGACGTATCGGGCTGATTTATTCGACGCACACTGTTAGCTGTTTTGTCGCTGCTAATTTTAGTTGGGTTTTGAAATGAGGTAGATGTGATCTGGTCTATGTCTATGGTCTTGGTCCTTATTCCAGGACTTGGACTTCTTCTCATGACAATCATCATCATATATTAGCCATAGGACGTCTACTGCTAATCTTATGCAGTCTGCGCCCAGTGGATCCCAGCAACTTTTATTAGGCCGTCTTTCCAACGGGTAGGCGCTGCTGCGCTTTCCAGTGCGTGGTTCCAGTTCCGGTTGGCTGAAATTTGAACCCACACACAAACTCCTTTTAGGGTTCCGTACCCAAAGGGTAAAACGGGACCCTATTACTATGACTCCGCTGCCTGTCCGTCTATCACCAGGCTGTATCTCATTAACCGTGCTAGTTAGACAGTTGAAATTTTTACAGATGATGTATTTCTGTTGCGCTAAATAACAAATACTAAAAACAGAATAAAATAAATATTTAGGTGGGGCTTCCATATAACAGACATGATTTTTTTGCCGTTTTTATAGATAACGGTACGGAACCCTTCGTGCGTGAGTCCGACTCGCACTTGGCAGGTTTTTCTTTTATTGATAATAGTCAAGCACTCGAACACTACCTCACCTGATAGTAAATGATGGTGAGATCGAAAATGCCTCACGCTTGCCTAAAATAACTTGTTCACTCTGGACTTGATGACTTCGAGATTATACTGGTCCGGAAAAACATACGCCGGAAGTGACCTTCGAATCGGAAGTCAGGGTACATCGCACATCGCGCCACTGAACCTCTTTGCATTGTACATTAAATTATTATTAAAATGTATTTTTAAATGGTAAATAGACCACATATCGTAAAGTTCAGTCTGGAAGGAATTTCCCAACAAACGTATCTCCTCATCTCTCGCTAAATGGAATTTAGGGAATCTCCGGGTGTGCCACAAATATTCACTATCTTGACTGTCTTGATCCTGGCTAGAGCCTAAAGATGGCAGCTGGTTCATTCAGTACAAATACTAATGATTTTATTTCATTATCTTTGTCTTTGAATCATAATATTAATATTTATGTAGTTTTATGATTATATCACATGCATTTTATTTCATTTTATCTTAATTTTCATAAAATTGTAATATACACTCAACATTGTCAAGGGATATTCAACATTTTGTCGATTTTTACAAAAACTGAAAATAATTTCTTTAGAAAACTAGGTGTGGCAAGAATCTTTATTTTGTGTTTTTTATTAATAATAATAATAAAACAACTGTTTGATATTATTATTTAATAAAAATTTAAGTAGGAATAAAATCTCTAAAAATCAGAAAATTTATTAGGTTCGGTAAATTGTGTTAAAACTATTTTAACGTTGCCATGACTTTATAAAATTACCTTTTTACAATTTTATAATTGGTGTTGCCTCCCCTGACATTGATAACACATCTGCACCGATTATTCGTACTCAAAATTAGGGTGTCAAAGTCTCGCTGGGGTTTGCAATCCCATGTTATTTTAAAATGGCAAAAAAGTTGGTCTTCTGTGGTCAAATTTGACGGCAAATTGCTGAAAGCCCTTCGCTGCAACATGTCCCAAGCGTGTTCAATTG
This sequence comes from Philereme transversata, assembly GCA_963924445.1. Lineage (NCBI taxonomy): Eukaryota > Metazoa > Arthropoda > Insecta > Lepidoptera > Geometridae > Philereme > Philereme transversata. The sequence continues at coordinate 23,796,982 of OZ004337.1, read as the reverse complement.
GGTTTAAGTCGGGTGACTCTGCAGGCCAGTCCAAAACCGCGACAACATGTTCCTGTAGAGCAGCTGACACTAAACGCGCCGTGTGTAGAGGGGCATTAACATGCATCAGCTGAAATTCCTGGCCAATTTGAACTCTATGAGGGATGATCACAGGTTCTACCACCTCGTTCTGGTATTTTAGTGCCGTCATGCTGCCTCTTATCCAAATGAGCTCGGTTCGCGCGCCAATACGAATTCCCGCCCAAACCATGATTGTCCCACCTCGGTACGAATGGACCTCTTGTGGCTGCTGGAGGCAACTTTCTCTGCCTGGAACTGTCCAAACACGTGTTCTTCATGAATCGGGGTGGAATCCAAACCGGGACTCATCAGTAAAGAGAACCATTGTCCATTGGCCATTGTTCCATAACAAATGTTCTTGAGCCCAAAGAAGTCGCCTCCTGCGATTGCCTCGTCGTAGAGCTGGCACACGAAATCGCCTACGAGAATGAAGATCAACTTCATGTAGCCTTCTTCTGATGGTTTGGTTACTCACTGACAGCTGATGGTCTGACTGAACCCTTTGCACTAGTTACTTTGCTGTGAGATTGGGTTCCCTCCTGGCGGAATTGGAGAAATCCTGGAGAAAACGATCCTGTCCAGGGGTGGTTACTCGTTTTTTTCCAGTGTGGCGCTCTCTTACACCGCCAGTAATACGATAACGTGACCACAATCGAGAAATTACGTTTTGATTGGTGTTTAGGGTATTGGCAACCACGCGTTGGATAGCACCGGCTTGTAACATGCCTCTTATCATTTCTTCTCTGCTTAAAGGTTGAGGTTGACATTACTAATATCACAATATCCGTTAAAATTAAAAATTACTTATTGAAAATTAAATAAAAGTTAATTTACCTCAGGTAAAATTAACGTTGTTTTATTTTAATCGGAGTCCCCATTCTATCTATTATTATTCCATTGCGTTCTATTTTTTTTCCAAATATCGAAAAGGGAACAAAAGAGGTTTGATTCCATATATAAACTTTTTCTAAAAAGTAAATAGTTTGTAAGCAAATCATTTCAAAATGGAATATCCCTAGACAATGTTGATGTGTGTATACTTGTTCTATATCTAATTTACGCCGCCGCGCGCTGATCTTATGTGTTCACATTATGTACATCTTGTCCATCTAAAGGTTGCCTAGAAGAGATTGCTTCTAGTGATAAGGCTGCCCATTGTACCTATAATTTAGAAGTGTATTATCTTGTATTTGTTTATTTTTAATGGCGTGCAGCAGACCATTAAAACATTAAGACATTATCTAATCGAATCTAATCTAATCTTTGTTTACATAGCCTGCAGTTAAAACCTTCACCTGCATTCGATTAGATAACTCTTTAATGTACGTATATACAATAAAATACACAACATATTTTTTGACTAATTGATTTAGTAAAAAGGACGGGCTTATCGCTAAAAGTGATTCCTTCCCGCTAACCTTTAAATTGACAGGATAATATCACAATACAAGAGGTCTGTGGGTCCTAAGTGTTCGCTTTGGCTGTTTCATGTGGAATTTTAGTTACGATAATGTAGATAACTGTTTCTCAAAGTATCCAAAAAAATAGCTAATAAATAAAAAAAAATAGCTTCGTATTGGATATATGCAATACCCATGCGCAATGCTTACACTATTGTCATTTATTAAATTCTATATCGGAAGCTTTTGGGCATCGTAAAAACTCCAAAATTATAATTATAACCAGGCCATCACTACTTCATTATTTTTTTATAAAAAATTTCGATGATTTAAGTGGATAATTTTGATGGAGTGAACTAACTGTCGGTACTTCTCTGGCATTCAAGACAAACGCTAGAAATTCTATGAAATGTAAGCCCTTACTAGAATTGAGTGGAATTTGTGATATGACTCAGGGACTGAGCCGAATTCATTTCGCATTTGACCTTAGACATAAAATTAAAAATATTTAATAATAATTTCTTACATTTTACGATGATATCGTCACGATTGTGATTTCCTAACATTTTTATTGAGAGATTTTATGTCTTCACTAGTGAAAATTGTTTTATTTACACTTATCTATTGTTAACACCTGTTTAAATAAATTCAACTTTGCGATTACTTTTCGAAATAGTTGTTTGTATTTGATTAAAAATAATTAACGAAAAAAGGAAGTATAAAAATAAGTTTATAAATTATAAAAGTAATTAAGGGGATGGACTTTTTGTCCACAAATTCTCTGCCGGCACAATCCCCTGCGCAGGGGATTGTCTCAGGGGATTTGTGATATAACCCAAGTTAAGTTGACCGCGTGACTTGCGCTACGATGCCTAAACGTATTCAGTGGCTAAATTTGATTTAAAGAGTTTTCAAATTATACAAATACGTTATATTTAAACATGTTTTGTTGCTAAATATGTTTCGGGATCATTCTGTAAGCCAGGCTAAGGCATGCATCCCGGGAATTCTCGGTTCTATAATTCCTTGGTAGATTCGGGAGTGTAGTGCTCTCTGTGCTGCCAGTGTAGGGTTCTCCCAGTTCGTGTTCTATACGTCTCTGTTGTAATAAATAAATAAATATTATGAAATAATGAAAACTATTTCAGTTAATAAATTAATAATAAATATGTCAGGATCGTAGCAAGTGCAGATCCGTGGTCTCTGCCTACTCCTTCGGGATAAAGTGGTGGCAGTATGTATAAATAAATAATAAATAAATATTGCAGGACATTTCACACAGCGCCATCTAGCCCCAAACTAAGCAAACCTGATACTATGGAAACCAGATAACTGATAGAACTTATAAACTTTTTTTTGTAAATTCATACTTATAATATTATTTGGATTGATTTGTTCCGCAGTGGAAATCGAACCCGGAACCTCCTGCGTCTCAGACGGCTAATCACTCACTGCGCCACGGAGGTTTTCTATGTCAATGTATGTTTAAGTATAACATTAAACAGTCTTTAAAATATTGAAAACCAGAGCTTACCTAAGCTAATGTTAATACTAATTAAAATAACATACTTTGTATCGATAACGCGAGGTATTTCAGGAACGGCACCGAATTTATTAGCACCTATCTGAATAGCAGTAATGTTATTCCACGAGCGGTACCGATTAATATTTTGGCTTGGTGCTATCACCGCGGGTATCTCGCCTCATTTTGTGTTATTTAACAAATTATAAATCAATAAAAATAAATAATGCATAAATTTATTCCATATTCACATTAAATTTAAAAGTAAAAACAGCTATTTAGAATTGTATCGATATTGTCTCGTTTTAAAATCTAAATTCGCCGCGGTACTAAACTGTTCAATTTATTGCAATCAGATTGGATATTGTATTGGAATCTTCCAGAAACATAGCAAGCTATAGAGCGCTGGTATGAACATTATTTGTGAGTATGAACAAACAGGTTTGAATTTATATTTATTAAAGAAGAGCTGGCAGCTACCTCGGACAAAGAATTAGTCTAGCTATTCAAAGGGGGAACGCTGCCAGTATCTTCGGAACCTTGCCTAAAGGGACTCCTTTTAATAATATATTTTAGTTATATTTTATATTTTTTAAGGTTTTTAGTTGTAGGTTCATTGTTTAAAAAAAATTAGCTCATAATTAAATTACATTCATATATTCATTAAATATACACTACGATTAAAAAAAAATATTTTAAACGACTAGCTCGTGACTTCGAATGCGTTACAGTACTAAATGTGTAGGTGTTCTAGAAATAAAGCTGAACTAGATGTTGTAACTTAACTTAACACCCCATTTTTATGCCATGAGACCTGATTTATGGGATAAAATATCTCGTATATACCAAATTTCATCGAAATAGGTTCAGCCGTTACGAAGTGATGGAGTAACAAACAAACATTAGAACTTTCACATTTATAATATTAGTGTGATTGTAATAAAATATATTTTATTACAATAAAGAACACTTAAAATTAGGTGATACTTAACAGAAGGATTTAGGTGATCCGTCAGCTTGAGTGTCAATAAGTTTAGTAGAAAAAGAGAAAAGTACCTATTGGTGCTAAGCGTATATGTACCTATGTAAGTCACGGGTTCGATTCTTGATGTAGATAAATAGTTATATAATATATTAAGTAGCTAAAGAGTTCTTATCAAACTTCATAGCCGTCTAATTCTTACTCTGAGATAACGTTTTGTTTGACCTTTTCTTTTATTTCCTATGTTCACTGATTTTTATTCTTAAATATTAAATATAACAAATATATTTCAATTTGCCAAAATCAATTGTTATTTTTATGGGGTTAGCATCATGTCAATATTCTCTCTTAGGTTTGATTGGGTACATAGCTTGATGAACTAACGGCCATTGGGGCAACAAGATTCCCAAATGGAGGCTTCGCAGTGAAAAACGCCGTGGAACGTCTACTAGATGGAAAGACGACCTACTGGGCGCCTTCATATGCCGCACAAGATCGTTCGGTCTGTAAATCTATGGCCTATCTTCAGCAGTGGAAGTCCTATGGTTGATTTGATGATAATGATGACTAGTACCTATCAAATCATCATCTGGAATAGTGGAGCATTGTCACACCGGGTAGATGTCGAGGCAGCCCGAGGATGTGATGGACAGACTGTTTTATTTTATTTTATTTTTTTTTTATTTATTTATTTTTTCTATGGCCTACTATCCGTTTTAGCACAAGAAAGGAGTGACTGAATGGAATGGGGAGAGGCATTTGCCTCCCCCCACAGAAGAGAATAATGATGAATGATGATGATTTAATTGACCAATGACATTCTATACAAACAAAAAATAAACCTTGTGCACAATATGTACAAAAGACCTAAAACAAACAAAAAATATTGACTTGAATTATATTTGTGACTAGTTTTTTTTACCTCCTTAATTTTCTAGCTTTTTTTTACGGACTCTAGAGAATCGATAACGTCTTATACCAGTGCTAACTCTACACATCCAGACAATTTAAAGAAAAATAAACTTTTCATAATAAACTAACGCAGTTGAATAATATTATGACATTTTGATAAAAAATATGTGGAAATTATGCATGGTATCTATAAAATGGACCAATTATGTATTTTAAGTATCAGTTGAACTTTAAAATGCTCTGTATTTTGTCCGAAAATTGGATAAAACGGCCCAATGTGCTCTTAATCCGATCCGATTTGTCGTAGGGACTATAAAATGGACAATTTATTTGGATTACTAAATAGTGTTGTTTTTTTTTTATTACTATATTATATGGGCACACTATAAGTTCATAAACCGAACTTAAGGCGCAAGTCAGACAAAATAGACGTAAAGAATTCGATTGTACCAAGGTGAAGACGTATCGCGTATGCGCATGCAAAATAATTACTAAAATATCTCAAAAAACTTACTTAACTTATAGTATACAGTGCAAGCGCCAAAGTGGAGTGTAATATTTTAAAAATTACATAATGCATGTTCATGGCTATTTTAACGATATTTTTCAATAATTTGTAATTTAAGATTTAAGTTTGAATAACGCAAACTGATTGTGATACTAACAATAATAATATTTTTTATCACAATTATCTTTTATTTGATACAATGCATCGTAATTATTGATATAAACCCCCCCCCCCCATCACTAGAAGCTAGCATATAGCAATAGAAGCATTTTAGGTGCCCTTCTATAAGAGTGCAGCCCCCCCCCCTTAGGGATGATTTTGCAAAAAAGTTGAAAGTTGAAAAACTTATTTCTTTATTTTTTCCCAAAAAGGAATTATGAATTGCCCATACAAACTTTCAAACCCTATTTCACCCCTTTAAGATTATTTTTTAAAACAAAAGATAGTATATGTCCTGCTCGAGGATATAATCTATCTCCTTGCCAAATTTCATTACGATCCGTTCAGCCGTTTAGTCGTGAAAAGGTAACAAACTAACAAACAAACAGAATTACATTCGCATTTATAATATTAGTATGGCTGGGAACTACAATGCCACAGGCAGAGCCACACATAAGTGTCAAGCTTATAATACCTCTCTTTTTGAGTCAGGATTAAATTTAAAAAATTACATGCCTGTCAGTAACTTAATCTTACTGTATTAACGAAACAAAAATGTGAAATTTTTCATATAAAATTCAAAAGAGTTTACGCAAAATCTTCCAATTATAGGTTATTCAATATTCATCCATAATGCAATAAACATAAGTTTCATCTCGCGACAGTAACATTAAATATAATGAACTTTTGATGGTTAATATATAAATTGATTGTCCTTATTTTGGTGATGCTTTGAGATTCAATATTTTGATTGCTTGTGTAATATATAAGAATTAACTTTCGGTGATAAATATTATTTTATTTATTTTTTAAATTTTGGGAAACCTTACATACTTACATGTGAATAATTAACATCAGGTGGGCCTTATTATGCTTGCTATAACTCCAGGTCGTATAAAAAAAAGCATTCGCTTCCTGGCCAGTGACCAGCTCTCGAGGATAGAGTCGATGGCGGAGCATATCTTATTATAGTAAGTACCTACCTGGAAATGACCCGCCTGATATTAAATTGTAACCATCGCCTATAACAAGGTATTGTCTCGTAGGTCACGCACAGAAAGATGCCCAACGATGCACTTACTGCGTCCCTCATCTTGAGGCACACAGGTGTAAAGCCTCATGTGCCTGAAATTTAACCGGCAACCATACCCTTCAAACTGAAACAGAGTAATGCTGTTTAGTGGCAAAAATAGGTATGGTGGTAGTATTTCCCCGGGCGAGACCTTTCACAAGGTACTCTACAACTCTTTTTCTCTTTGGTAGTTCTCGGTAAGCAAACACAGAACGCTAACTATGTTTCTACCAGGTTCACTCCTCCCTCGCAAGAAAAAGTGTATAACTATTATACTATTAACACTTATTTGGTTCTCATTTGTACTAACACAATTGTACCTATGAACTTAATAAGTTCATTAAGATAAACGATTAGTTAAAATTAACTAGTGGTTCACCTCGACTTAAGATCTCGCGAATCTCCCTTATAACGTATTTAGTGGCTAAATATGATTTAAGGAGTGACTTAACCAACCTACTTGACTTACAGTTTCACTCAAATTAGATGTAACGGGGGTTCTTGTAATTTAGTTAACTTTTTTGGGGTACAAATGGGAGTTATTCTGGATTTCAGACTTTTGCCTATATTTGTGTCACACACGAATTAAATTTAGCTATACGAATACCAAATTTCAGCATTGTGGGGTCACTGGTGTACCCTGTGAATTTTGTCAAAGTTTTGTTTTTATTATGGCTAATAACTCAAAAACTACAAAAATTAAACTAAAAATAAAAACAGGGTTCAAATGTAATAATGAAGATCTTTCATTTGACGTCCGACTTGACCTAATAGTCTCATTTTTTTTACCCCTCTTGAACCCTAATATACCCCCTAATATTTTTAGCTCATTGAGTCACACCAAAATTGTGCCATCACTACCTATCTATATACCAAATTTCATGATGATCGGATAAACCCTACGAAAGTTATCCTCGGACAAACAAACATACATACATACAACGCCGATTTGCCCAAGTTGATTTGGATATCTCGCTTCGCTCGATCAATTAATTATAGTAAAAACTTTGCTAAGTTTGGGGCTAGTTAGCGTTGTGTGAAATGTCCAACATAATTTGCTTAGATATCGTTGATTTTAAAACGAAAGAAGATAATATAATAATAATATATATAGGGTCTTTCAAATAGAGCGGGTCGATGTTAATAATCTGTGGCGGCCATTTTGTTTTGGCGGCATCTGTCAAATCTGTTTTTTCTTATTCAGTCACTGATGCCAAATCACCATGGCAAGTTACACGGTTGAGCAGCATGTGCAAATGATAAAACTTTATTATCAAAATGAGTGTTCGTTAGTGCAAACGTTGCGCGCATTGCGCCCATTTTACGGCAGACGCGGTGGCCCTTCAAAGTCCACTCTCCAACGATTGGTGACTAAATTTAAAACGACCGGTTCGGTAAACAACCAACCAACACCTTTACGTCAAAGGAACGCCAGATCGGCCGAGAACATCGCCGCTGTACGTGAGAGTGTTCAGGAGACTCCGAGGCAGTCGATTTCTCGCCGTGCTCAAGAACTCGGCCTTTCGCAGACCTACAGATCAATGATAAACAATTTCTTTTGGCTTGAATTGAACAATATGGACGTGAACGACATGTGGTTCCAGCAAGATGGCGCTACTTGCCACACAGCGAACGACACAATCGACATTCTGCATGAACGGTTTGAGGGTAGAGTTATCTCTCGCAGAGGTGATGTGAATTGGCCACCAAGATCGTGTGATTTGACTCCGCTAGACTTTTTCTTGTGGGGTTTTCTGAAGTCGCAGGTCTATGCCAATAAACCACATTCGACCGTTGCCCTGAAAGCCAACATAACGCAGGCCATCGCGCGGATTCAGCCGGATCTATGCAGCAGAGTCATTAAAAATTGGACCTCTCGGATTCGCGCCACCATACGAAGCCGCGGCGGACATTTGAACGATGTCATATTCCATCCATAATGGAATAAATAAGCCTTTTAAATAAAAAATAAATTTCGTTAATATCTCACACACATCTTGTTTTATTCAATTTTAACATCGACCCGTCCTTGTTGAAAGACCCTATAGAATATAAGAAGATTGCAATTAGCTTACATTTTGTTTAGGTAATTATTTGATATAAAAGAATTATATATTAGGACCTAGAAGACCTAGGCCCGCCAAAACCGAATTAAAGTATATTATGCTGGAAATATGCTTGAATAACAAATTACTTTGGTATTACGTTTGTTCATTTCGGAAATTCATTGTTCACTGGACCCTTAATTCGGACTCACAACCTCCAAATTTTTCACGACAATACTCTTAAGGTTTTTTGAGTGTAGGTATTTGTATTGTAAGTAGGTATGTGTTTAAGAAAATCCGAGTCTGGGTACATCTCAATTACCTATTCACAATATAGAAAGCAAATATTCGTTACAATACAAAATTAATTTTAAATGCCACGCGTACAGTCGTGGAAAAAAGTGATTCGAACACGTCCGGTCTCGTTTCGAGCTGTCTATTCATAAGACGTCTTAATAAATCAGCACCGTCTTTGGTAGTAATGACATGATTTTTTGAATGCTTTCTGTGGCGCAATCTCAATTAGCTCGATGTGTTGCTCGTTAAAATCGGCCGAACTCGAGCCTTTTGGCGGTGTGATCGGGAAGAAAAGACTTACGCTTTTGAATAAATAAATAAACTAAAGGTTCACCTCGAACTGAGATCTCGCGAGTCTCCCATAAAAATGAAAAAAATACTATATTAAAACAAATATACATATACAACGCCAATTTGTCCAAATGGATTTGGAGGTTAAGCTTCGCTCTATCAATGAATATTCCTGGACTTTACACAATGTTAGCCCCAAACTAAGCAGAGCTTGTACTATGGAAACCAGATAACTGATAGAATACTTAGATATTTTTTTTTCAAGTAAATATATACTTATAATATATAGAAAAAATATATGTAGATAATGCAGATCATGAAAAAAAAATCCGAGGCGGGAATCGAACCCACTACTTCCTGCGTCTCATTCGGCTATTCGGCCACTTGTCACCAAAATAAAACTGAACTTTTATAAAATTTTAAGGCGACTTCCGCAACGATGCCTAATGCGTATTTAGTACCGAAGAGCCGATTCAATGATGAAACTAAACGCGATGAATTCAAGCTAAATTAACACATTAAAATAACATAAAATAGCGAACATTTGAACTCAGTTAAACAAATAACTACGAGTCTTACAGCAGTCGCATATGATGTGTAACATCTGACCACCGCGCGCGCTCATTGGTCAAATCAAATAGCGCACGCTTCTCCGGTTTCCTGTTACACATTTTCGTCCTTTTCGCCAAAATCACTCCCACAAACCGAGAGGATGTTACACATCAAAACGTGGTTTTATTGATCGAGCGAAGCGAGATCTCCAAATTAACTTGGGAAATCGGCGTTGCATGTGCATGTGTGTGGGGGGGGGGGGGGTTGTTGAGATATTGGGGTTCAAGATGGGTAAAAAAAATGAAAATGAGACTATTAGGTCAAGTGGGACGTCAAATGAAAGTTCTTCATTAGTAAAGTTGAACCCCGTTTTATTTTTAATTTAATTTTTGTAGTTTTTGAGTTATTGACCATAATAAAAACAAAACTTTGACAAAATTCACAGGTCCCAAAATTCCAAAATTCCAGTGACCCCACAATGCTGAAATTTGGTATTCGTGTAGCTTTTCTGACACAAATATAGACAAAAGTCTGAAGTCCAGAATAACTGCAATTTGTACCCCAAAAAAATATAACCATTAAACAAGAACCCCTGTTACATCTAATTTCAATGAAACTGTGCGTCAAGTAGGTTGGTTATTCATTTCGTGGCACCAATTTATTAGTCATAATTTACAGCCGGCAAAAGATCACTAAACGTATTAAGCGACTAAATATGTTTAAGTTTGAAGTATTTGTATGATTTGATAACTCCTTAAACCATTTTTAGCCACTAAATACGTTTAGGCATCGTTGTGCAAGTCGCCCTAAGAATAATATTTATTTTGGGAGATTCTCAAGATCTCAGTTCGGGGCAAACCACTAGTTAAACTTAGTTTCCAAAGAAAATGGTGAAATTGGACTTCAGTTTACGCGTTCAAGGTTACGGTGAGCATTTCACCAATGTTTTCATTTGAATAAAGAAGTAGGTAACATCATCATATCATCCACAGGAACACAGGCCTTCCTTATAGATTTGCTGAGCAACTGATCTTGTGTGGCCTACACCCAATGGCTCTCAGTAAACTTTATCAGGTCGTTTTTCCATCTGGTGGAGAGCCGTCTTACGCTGCGAAATAGATAGAAATATGTATGAGGATGGTGACAATCAACTGAAAAAGTATTACCTATTCAAGTGACCATTTTAGACCGTGTTATTACGGAACGTTTTTTATAATATAGTTTTTAAAACTTTCGTATTTTGTGTACTTACTAAAATTACTTGACAAGCTCAAGTTAACTCTCAACTTACACTGTTCTTAGCGACTGTACGTTTCCGCACTGCTCCCATTATCCCACTAACGAGGTACATTTCTTTCCAGCCGTAAACACCAGCCGTTTCGGGAAGTGACCGACAGTCAGACGTTCCGAAAAAAGGATGATTTGTGACAACGCACTGCGACATTACAATTAAATCGAGTGACAAAAATCATGTCATGATTAACTTGATGCCGACTGTATCTTGATTGAAGACTTTATGAAGTTTGTAGTAGGGTTCATTTTAAGTTTGTTGAAGTAATAAAGATATCAACTACGTGAAAACAAAATGAAACGGTTTGTCTGTAAAGGGTAATTGTATAAAATAATTTAAAAAAACATGGATTTCAGCTATACGGTCAATTCCTTTAATTAAGACCTAATTACGGTAATTGGCTTTGTTTCATTTGACGAATTAGGAGAGAAGGCCACCATGCTTTAAAAATTCAAAATCCTATTTTAATTAAAATAACAAGGATCACTTTGAAACGTCAATCTTACCGCCTGTTCTTCCGCGACCATGCCAGAAAAGAGTAAAGAATGGAACATGACTGGATGTTATTCTAAATATCCTTTTACAATACAGAAAACAAAAGTATTAATAATCAAATAAAGACGAAAAGTGTACGCAACCCCCACTAGGTGAAAAGACGACCTGATAAAGATAGCTGGGAGCCGTTGGGTGCAGGTCGCACTAGATCGGTTGCTCTGGAAATCTATAAATAAATAAATAAAATAAATATCGCTGGACATTTCACACAGCGTTATCTAGCCCCAAACTAAGCAGAGCTTGTACTATGGGAACCAGATAACTGATTGAATACTTATATACTTTTTTTTTGTAAATACATACTTATAATATATAGAAAAACACCCAGACATGGAACAAATATCTGTAGATCATGCAAACATTTGTTCCGCGGCGGGAATTGAACCTGCTACCTCCTGCGTCTCAGCCATACGCCCACTGCGCCAGGGAGGCAGTCCGAAATCCTAAATCTAAATTTTAAATCTATAGGTAAGGTTTATGTTTAGCAGTGGAAGTCCTAGGACTGATATGATGATGATGATCTTTATAATTCGTCGATTTCGTCTAAATTTTCTCAACCCATTGCAAGATGAAATTGTTAAAGGATGATACAAGCAAAGCAACGTGCTATCGCTAGTGAAGATAATAATGACAATTAAATCTGTTAAGGTTTTATTGTTGCCATATTAGGACGATGACAGTTATGTTGTTAAGCTACATTTGACCGTTATTTGGCTGATGTAGAGCATTTTCGTGCTACTGGTTCATTTTTGCAATATTCCAATTTTCACTACTTCAGAGGTAGTATCCGTTTTCAGCCACGCTAACATGAATACCCCAGAAAGAGTCTATTATATTTACTTTCGGAATAATGGAGTAGGTAGATAGTACATCGATCGCTTACACCTGAATATCATGTAATTGTTCCTGAGCATATATAATAATATAATATTATTATAATATATTAGTTTTTCTGTGGACCTAGTCTCCCGAAAATCTATTTAAATAAAGTAAAGTATAAAACAAAGTCGGGTTAGTTACGCCATTTATAACTCTAGAACGGCTGGACCGATTTTGATGATCTTTATTAGTTGGATTTGTCTTCTTCCCAAATAGTAAAATAACTATTATATATATTTTTTTAATTTCTTGTATATTTCTTATACTTCTTCTTATTTCTTGACTAAAGTATACAGAAAAAGTGTTTGAAAAAATCAGAGGTTATAGTTTTTTATAATGATAAATAAACAAAATAATTAAAAATACTAGACAGATAAAATATAATAACAGTAATATATATATATAATATATATAAATATTAAAATATAATAACAGTAATGTAATAGACAGATGAAAAATAAAATACAGCGCCATCTAACCAAACTAAGCAAAGCTCATACTATGGGAACCAGATAACTGATAGAATATTGAATACACGTATATTTTTGTAAATCTATTCTAGAATGCGCCACGGAGGTATTTACGGGGGTTTTATAAGACCTTTGCCCAGCTATGGGACGAGAAAGCTAAGTTAAAAAAAATATCAGTTAAAAACGATAACTGAGTCACATTATCATTGAAGACTAAAAAGTCAATACAAACAAATCGAAGTCAAACAGTAGTTCACAGTAGCATCACTGAATTATTCAAGCCAATAAAATAGTCGTTATTACATCGCAATAAAGTCTATAATGTATCCGGTAATTTAAATGGGTAAGCCCAGAGTCTTATGCATAATGGACCAAAATATGGGAATTAATTTTCGAGAAATCTCAAGATGTTTATGAATATTCAGAAGTGTGTTTATCCGTCTATTTGAGCATTCATTAGAGTAAGGTTCTTAGGATTATAGCTGTGTTTGTTTACCTATGTGAACTGTTTCAACTTACCGTTTCCTTTTCTTGTCAACTAGTTGCCGACTGCGCATGGTTTAACAGTAAAAAGTAGCCTATGTATGACCCAGGTCATAATCTACCTATATACCTATTTCTGACACCAAGCAGCATTGCTGTTTCGGTTTGAAGGGAATATTTTTATGGGACATGGAGATGAAACAAACTTATGGCCTACCTGATGTTAAGTGGTAATCATCGCCTATAACAGACAATCACCTCGTAAGTCACGCACGTTAGTAATGTGTCCTGTAATGCACTGCCCTGCGTCCATCAACTTGAGGTATACAGGTGTAAAGCCTACTGCCTGTAATTTTACTGGCAACCGTACTCTTCAAACCGAAACACAGCAATGCTGTTTGGCGGCAGAAATAGGTATGGTGGTAGTACTTCCCCGTGGGATCCCTTTCACAAGGAATTCTACTTTTAATTGTATTAGTTAACTTAATAGTACAAGCTTCGCTTAGCTAAGGACTGGGTAGTGCTGTACCTACTGTTTTTATTTTTTAAACGAACAAGCACGGTCCACGTGATGTTAAGTGGTAACCATAACCTAGCTAATACGTAATACATTATTTACGTAAGTACTTGTACGGACAATTTTCTTTCAGCTTACAACGCAATGTTTTAAAATAAAAAGCCTATTATATCATATTGTTTAAAACTGGGAACTAATTTAATAATAAAAATACAACAAATAAAGGCACTCACATTTTATTTTCTTTATCAAAAATATATTATTATTTATAAAACATAAATAAAATAAAAAAACAAACACATTTTCATATTCACTGATAACAACGTTTTTAAGATTTTTGTTTAAAGATGTGGAAATAACCAAATTATGTTTTAAATTTTTTTTTGTTATTTTTAATTTGATCAAAGACTGGCTTAACATGCCTCTTTTCTTTGACATCTTTTGTATTGACATGAAAACAGATAAAGAATCAATTATGTTTATCTTTCAATTAAAGTCACTGAATTTAAGTCAAATAGGCACTTAGGCCCTTATTTATATAATAACACAAACTTTAGGCATACTGTAGTATAAAAATATGAGGCAAAAGTCAAACATATCAAAAATATATGCAAAGATTCAGATAAATTGTGACAGTTATGTGTTCCTTAATTGTGAAATGCCGAAAACAGGCAATAAAATTATAAAACTACAAAATTATATACTACATTAAATGGAATGTATAAAAGTATAAAATCCAACAAAATAAACAAACAACAAAACACAGAAAATTATACTAAAAATAATACAGTAACTTATATTACAACTATACGTATGACTCAATACAACTGGCCTAAGAACTAACAAAATAAATACTTAAAAACATTTACAAGACTCAATTATTTGTACATTTAATTTTGAGCTTCGTTTATACTGGCCTATGATCCCAACTAAAAAAAAACACTGGCACAAAACTGGCATGAAACAATTGCATAACTACTATGCAATTAAAAAAACAAACTAGAAATGCATTTACGTAACTTTTTAGGACTATTTACAAAACTTATCTAAATTACTATAGCACAAAGAAAATCTATTATAATGGTAAAATCAGGTAATCAAGAACGAAGGAATGCATTAAGTTATACTTAAATACTGTATGGCAGAGTATTAGAAAATAGCTAAAGAAGTTAACTAACTAATTACAATATAAATTAAAATGGCCGATACTATCACGACAGGAATACATTCAACCAGTCATTGGCACTTCTTCTGTTCTCTTCGGAACGAGAGACAAATCCAGAGGATTCTTCATCATTTCTTTACTCTCTTCGCTAAGATCAATACTCAGTTCAGGTTCCGAGTCACTGATCTCTTCGTTCTTCGGACTTCTGAATATAACTGCTGTGGATTTTATTGACAGGTCTATGGGTTTGTCTTGATCTATAGCAATACCGGCAACAGCTGGAGAATGCAGCATTAGATCCCCATTAGATCTGTTCTGCCAGGTCATAGCTGGTACTGATCTATGTAGGGGTAGAAATGGACTTCTTGGTGAGAAACTCGGTGATGGGCTCATATTGAACGGTGATGGAGGCATGGAAGGCTGCTTCCGTTTCCGCACGTCTTTTGTTTGGTTTCTAATCGCTTGTAACCGAACGTCTTTTTCACTACTGGGTGATGACTCTGGTCTGAAGATACTTAGGCCGCTGGTGCTTCTGGAACTGTTGTCATCTTCTGGATCAGCTGATGATGCTCCGGAGTCTGAAGGTGAGCTCTGCCGCATCATTTCTTCAGTGAAGCTCTTATCTGAGTTTTTGTAGTATTCTGCCAACGCTGCGGCGGGAAGTAAATTTGTTGGTAGAAATGATGGATTTATCGAAGGGTTGAATGTAGGAGGGGATTTGCTAGTGTGTAGGTGGTGGATTTGCTGCTGCTGTTGCTCTTGGAGTAGGCAGTGGATCTTAAACCAGTTGGATCGTCGTCCATATCTGGAGCCAGATTTGCTCATTCCGACGAGTAGGCACTTGCGGAGACGACAGGCCTTGCAAGCGGTCCTGTTTTTTTTATTAATGACGCATTCTCCGTTGTTCTTGCACTCTGATATGGATGAGAGGTTGTTGTATGTTCGCCCGAAGAACGACTGAAACAAATAAAAATACATTTGTTAATTACCAGTTAATTACAAACAATCAGTCATCGTAGACTCGAACTATTTTTGAACCTTAGTCCTTGATTCCATCAAAGAAATTCCCTATCTAGTGCTCGTAGATAGTAATTGCCATCCAGCGGAATTCGAATAAATATCCTCAGTGACTCAGCTCCACTTTACAACAAAAATGATAATTACACAAATACTCCGAAAGAGTCTCCATAAGAGGATCGGGTATGATGTATGCAAAATTAAAGAAGAGTATTCGATTTTCGCAAAAACGACAGCACCAATTTCGGTGAACGCGCCTGCATTAATTCAGCGTAAAATATTGACAGGTTTCCTTCGTCGCATAAGAAAAAACAATTTACATCGATACACTTAAGCTGATATTCAATAAGCAAGATTTGTTCCGCAACAAATATCGGCTGAGATATTGCGCCACCTAATTAACTATTTCTAAAGATTTCGCTTAACTTACTATATTGGGACAAAATTTAAAGTTGTTTTTAGCATTATCAATTAAAATGCTTACTAACATTAAATTTACAGTAAATCTTCGAAAAATTTGTCATATCAGTTTTATGTAACTGTCTGCATGTCTAATTATTCCTGTAATGAAATCTAGTAAATTCAGGTTTTAATCTAGTTTCGATGCCAATAAAATGCAAGTTTGAAAAGCGATGCGATGAGCGACTCTTTAGCTGTACCGAAAGTTGACTAAAGTCAAAATTACGATATTGGAGTAAAATGTTGCTCAACCACTTTTTCGGTTTGCACGACTTAATATCACCACAAAAAGTGACAGTCAAAGAGAATCATCCGTGGGCAAACCCCAGCTCCAAATAAAAACATACATTTTTCAAAAAGTCGTCATAAAGAGCAGTGCGAGGTATTAACATCTAGGTCACCGCGAATAAGGCTGTATCTCACACTTAATATTACTGAAGCAACAAGATCTGTCCGGTGTAAGTAATGGGGGTCTTTTGCGAATTTTTTTTCAATAAATTTAAAGTTTTTTTGGTAGTTACCCCGCTGGGAGCGCTTTGGGTCTTACTCAATTAAACTCGTACAAAAGCGTAACTTATGTGACTGCTACAGTTTCCATTCGGTTACTTTCAGCCGTTAATATCGACGTCTCGTTATTTGGGATTACAATATTTTGGTATGCAATATGATATTTGCAGGATAATTGGATTTTTCTGCTCATTACGTTTCTAATTACATTTGCATAATACTTGCAAAGAGTTAAAAGATTTTGATACGCTTAAAGTAATTAGTTTTTTCACGACGTTATATATATAGATTGATAGATATCTACTCTTTATTGTTACACCAAATCAAAACTACTTATGGGACAACCTTATTACTTAAATGGATCTCTTCCAGGCACCCTTTAAATGAACTAAATGATGATTATGTACTACTAGAATGTACTAGATTTTTTTTAAGTTCATTCAACTTTATTCAAATATTTTGTTTTTGACCATAGATGGTTATGATAACCTCAAGATGGTTCATCCAGATTCATAAAAGTAGTAAAATACCCTTACTTTAGACAATTGAGGTAATTTGCGAATGAGTCAGAGAGATTAGAAATTTGTGATAGGGAAGTTTCCTTATGGGCGCGGATCCTGCGTTACAGATATAAGTAAAGGTTTACCTACATTTGAGCTTATACCAGGGCCCGTAGCCAAATTACATTCGCCACGAATCTATTCGATTTCTACACACATTTGTTGTCGCTGAATCACGTGGTATTTCTATAGCATGTGTCGAATCCCATACATTTTCGGACGTATCGACTAGCGTCAACATGGCTAAGCCATCAGTTATTGTGTACCGATTTCGTTTAATTTTGATTCTAACTTGGGAGTTTTAACCAGACAATGGTTATGTCACTCCCGTAAGTCTACTCAACAATTAACTACCTACCTAAATTTTCTCCACCAGCGAAGAGAGATAAATTTTAAGCAGTCACATGTCCTCATCAGATGATGGTGAAGCCAAAAAAGATTATAGGTATTGTTTTAAAGTTTTATCTTTTTATGTTTCAATTATTCTTATTGTTGTTAACGACCTCCGTGGCGCAGTGGGCGAACAGCCGGCTGAGACGCAGGAGGTAGTGGGTTCGATTCCCGCCGCGGAACCAATGTTTGCATGATCTACAGATATTTGTTCCTGGTCTGGAGGTTTTTCTATGTATTATAAGTATGTTATTACAAAAAAAAGTATATACGTATTCTATCAGTTATCTGGTTCCCATAGTACAAGCTCTGCTTAGTTTGGGGCTAGATAGCGCTGTGTGAAATGTCCAGCAATATTTATTATTATTATTATGTACACTGAGGTATTTTGTACGAAAGAACGTAGTTTCTCGAACGCTGCCATTTGAAATTGGAAGGCCTTCAGTTCATACGTGCAGGTTATCGTTCAAGACTCATTCGTGTTTCATTCCAATATGAGCAGTTCCTTACAAAACCTAACTAATTGAGCGCCTTGTACGTGACTTGATTTAGTTACGTGTTTGCGGATAACCGTGTAATGGTCAGTCTCCGATCTTTTTGCGGAACACACATTCATATTCATACTAACAGTAGGATGTACGTTTGTATATGAGTAACTGTTATGGAGGATTTGATGTAGTTTTATTTGTAAATAAAAGAAAAATTAGATCATGTTTAAAATATGGAATTTTTGCAGAAATCGAATTCTTTGTTGATGACCTCCGTGGCTCAGTGGGTGAATAGCCAGCTGGGACGTAGAAGGTAGTGGGTTCGATTCCCACCGCGGAACAAATGTATGCATGATCAACAGATATTTGTTCCGTTTCTGGATGTTTTTCTATATAATAAAAGTATATATTTCCAAAAAAAAGTATTCTATCAGTTAACTGGTTCCAATACTACAAGCTTTGCTTAGTTTGGGGCTAGATAGCGCTGTGTCAAATGTCCAGCAATATTTATATATTATATATAAAAAAAAACAAAAACAAACATAATTGTTATTATTAATCTAAGTCCAGTTACTACTAAAGAGAGGTATATGCCCAGCAGTGGTTCAAAATGGTTGAAAGTCATGATGATGAAGATTTATCTATGTAAGTCATGGTGCGTCTATAATATGTCATAATAATTAAGCCTTGCTTGTACAACGATCCCTAAACGTAATTAGTGATTACACATGTTCAATTCGACGTATTTGTATGATTTGACAACTCTCTTAATCATATTTAAGCACTAAATACTTTTAGGCATCTCTTCGCAAGTCCGATTAATAACAATCTTTATGTCTTATTTTTAATTTTTATAAACTTATTTTTAGAGTACTAAAACACATTCATATTTATTCATTGATCTCATGTAAGTGCAGCATAATAAGGTTCTAATCTTATTCGTACTTAATTTAGGTACATGAATCCCGAATCACAAAATATATATCGACAAAAGTTAATAGAAAATAGATACGTACGAGGATCTAGTATTGACTTGATCCGAGATCATCGTACGCGCTGTAAGAACGCCGCAAATATAAAGTTTTTTTTTCTGATACATGGAGATGGAACAAGTTTATGGCCTACCTGATGTTAAATGGTAACCATCACTTATACTCGTAACAGAGAATTGCCTCGTAGGTCACGCACCTTAGAAATGTGTCCAACGTTGCACTGCCCTGCGTCCAGCAACTTAAGGCATACAGGTGTAATGCCTAATATGCCTGTAATTTCAACGGCAATCATACCCTTCAAACCAAAACACAGCAATGCTGCTTGGCGGCAGAAATAGGTATGGTGGTAGTCTTGTTATAAAGTATTTTTTTTTGTTAATTATATACAAGTCATTTTTGAATATAAAACTTTGAGGAATATTGACAGTGAAGATGATGTCAATAGTATCAAGATAATGTTGTAACAAAGTACATTACAAAATGTGTATCGTTTAAAACGTATATTTCCAAATTTATGCATCTGTGAGGTCCAAATGTACATCGGACCGCACGGATTTAACAGTAATATGTAAATGAGGCATATTGTGTAATCAGAGATTTATGTGGGATCGCTTTTATAAAAATATGTTTTGAAGTTGAAAGTTCATGGAATGTCTTTGCTTTTTAGATTGCCTCAAGTTGGTGGACGCAGGCACTGTAGGGCACGTTTCTAAGGATCGTGACCTAAGACGCAATACTTTGTTTATAGACAATGGTTACTTCTTAACATCAGGTGGAACCTTACTCCCTCACCACGTCGGATAACAAAAAACTATGTTATTTAGAGAAGTTCTTGATAATCATCATCATATCACGAACTCCGTGGCGCAGTGGGCTAATAGCCATATGAGAAGCAGGATATAGCGGGTTCGATTCCCGCCGCGGAACAAATGTTTGCATGATTTACAGATATTTGTTCCTAGTCTGGATGTTTCCGCCAACTATTCGCCAATTGCGCCATTAATGTCGTCATAATTCATAATATTTTATTTTGCGAAACATGGGTGATCTTATTAAAAAGGAACTTATCAAAAACGTGTCAAAAAGGAATCGGGTACAGCCATATACTACTTTACAGCATGCAAAATAGAACGAAAAATACTAAAAATAAAAATATTAACAGGGATTACAAAACTGTATATCTAATCAAAATAATATAGATTTAAATGTTAAATGTTGCATAAACAAATTAATCATTAGCACCCTTAGATATAAATGATATGTGTAAACCTTTTTAACAACAGAAAACAAATACTTAAATTTTTATTTTATTTAATTGTTATCATATACTAAAAATTCTCAGATAGATATTCAGTCGTATATGATTTGTCCATCTATTAGTTACGAAGTGACAATATAACTTTCGCCTCTATTACTGCGAGGTTTTCTTTACTCATGGTCGTTACAGCGTCTACTGTAAAGAAAATGACAAATGTTGAGGAATCTGAACCCACGCGTGGGCGGTCAGCGTTTCCCACGGCCTATGAATAATAACTATTTTTCTATGATAATCGGTCCACGATAAGTCTGCATAACTGTCGGATTAGTTTTTCACCATAATTCCAATTACTTATTTTATATTTGTAACTTACATTGCATTACATGTATTTCTGCGTGTCTGGTTATTCGTTTTTATATTTATCTATTAACCGTAACAATCATCATCATCATCAACCTATAACAGTCCACTGCTGGACGTAGGTCTCTCCCAGTGTACGCCATTGATCCCGATCCTCAGCTCTTCCCATCCAATCCTTGCCAGCGACACGGCTCAAATCATCACTCCATCTAGCTGGAGGGCGTCCTACACTTCGCTTGCCTAGACGTGGTCTCCACTCCAGAACACGTTTACCCCAACGGTTATCTGTTCTGTGGCAGATATGACCAGCCCACTGCCATTTCAGCTGAACAATAACAATAAATCGTATACAATAAAAAGTTAAAATAGGTCCATCTCAAGAAATAAAATATAATTTAAATGTAAAATTATACTTGTTTTTAAAGCATTTCCGTTTTCTAGAGTTACAGTCGACACCGGTTATAGTTTTATTTAAATACCTATAACCCTCACGAGTAAAAAAAAACACTCCCAAATTCCATTAGGGGTACAAGTTACCCTAAATATACAAGTTGTTTTAGTTATTAATTTAAAACTTATTAGGCGATGATAAAACGTATCATAATTCCAATGTTTCACTTACAAGAGCCCGTATAAGAAATATACCTAGTCAGGTCATAAGTATTGTCACACAGTAAAAACTTTTCTTTTAGAATGCTGGCCACAAAAAAGTTTATAGAATTCGAATTTCGAATTGTTCATGAAAATAAAAATGTATACTTTTTAGAGTTTTACTCATTTTTAAATATGGAGTGGACGCTTAAAGAAGACCATGTTGCAGTTATTGCGTTGCATCGTTGCGGTTACGCGCCAATTCAAATTTTTGACATACTGAAAAATTTGAATATAACCAAAAGATTCGTTTATCGCACCATCAAACGATACAATGAAGACTCTAGTGTAGATGACAGCTCAAGAAGTGGTCGCCCTCGGTCTGATAGGACTCCAGCAGTGATAAAAGCTGTGAAGGCGCGAATTCAAAGAAATCCCAAACGTAAGCAGAAACTGTTGGCCCTTCAGATGGGGTTAAGTAGAACCACGGTGAAAAGGGTGTTAAATGAAGACTTAGGGCTTCGGGCATATTGAAGAAAAACAGGACATCGTTTGAATGCTCGTCTAATGGATCTGAGACTGAAGAGATGCCGCGTTTTGTAGAAGCGGTACGCAGGAAAAAAATATCGGCAAATTCTTTTTTCGGATGAAATTTTTTTTACCGTAGAAGAGAGCTACAACAAACAAAATGATAAGGTGTACGCACACAGTAGTGAAGAAGCGAGCAACCGTATTCCGCGTGTCCAACGAGGTCATTTTCCATCCTCGCTCATGGTATGGTTGGGAGTTTCTTATTGGGGCTTAACAGAGGTACATTTTTGTGAGAAAGGTGTAAAAACG
The DNA here is from genome assembly GCA_963924445.1 of Philereme transversata. Classification (NCBI taxonomy): domain Eukaryota; kingdom Metazoa; phylum Arthropoda; class Insecta; order Lepidoptera; family Geometridae; genus Philereme; species Philereme transversata. Next base: position 23,774,360 of record OZ004337.1, on the reverse strand, counting down.
AATGCAGTTGTGTATTAAAATACAGTCCTGACGAACCTTGTGGGACCTGTTTCTCATACCATGTTCAATAACAGGCACTGGGTATTCCAACAAGATTCGGCGCCAGCTCATAGAGCGAAGAGCACACAAGACTGGCTGGCGGCGCGTGAAATCGACTTCATCCGGCACGAAGACCGGCCCTCCTCCAGTCCAGATTTGAATCCGTTAGATTACAAGATATGGCAACACTTGGAGGAAAAGGCGTGCTCAAAGCCTCATCCCAATTTGGAGTCACTCAAGACATCCTTGATTAAGGCAGCCGCCGATATTGACATGGACCTCGTTCGTGCTGCGATAGACGACTGGCCGCGCAGATTGAAGGCTTGTATTCAAAATCACGGAGGTCATTTTGAATAAACTTTAGTGTCATAAGAATCTATGTTTTGTTAAGTTCATTTTGGTATATAAATGGTAACATAATGAATAAACTTGTTTCAATTATTTTATATTAAACATGTGACAGAATTTATGACCTGACTAGGTAATGTTTCGTAGCGACTATTTTCGTAATAGTAAACTGTTATGTACACGTATTTAAAATCTACCTCGAGTGTCATTGTTAATGATATCGAATGTATTTGCTATAAGTCATAAAATACTTTTTACTTTTAATTAAATTTATTCTCATTATGTTCTACTCATTGTATTTGCATTTGAATTCTTTTTTATTGGTATTGTGAAAAACTCTTTCGACAGTTATGCAGACTTAGCATGTAAAGACTTTATGACAATGAATTTTGTTAAGCTATTGGTGACGTTTTTTATAGAGGGTTAGCGAGATATATTGTTCGGGCCAGTAGTTTTAGGAATACATATTAATAAATTATAATAATGATCCGGAGGAATGGTTTGTTTGGTTTTATGTTTTTGGAAAACATCAAACTGTGATTTGTGATATGAACATGAATTGAGAACAGAACGAATTATTCGCAGAAAACGTATTTTCAGTTATGTTTTTATATAAAATTATTATAACGTGTTCCATTTATTCCCCAAATGTGTCATGCAAACATTTATGAAATATATAATTTTGATTGGTCTGTATAAATGAAAACTCAATTGCCGCATGTATGAAAAATAACATCATCATTATTGTTGTGTTCGTTATTTTCAGGTTAAGGTTTGTATGAAAAGAAGCTTTGAAAATTTCTAGGGAAATTAGAAAATTCTGGAAAAACTGAAAGTGCTATTTACTATGGGATGTTTGTATGAACTCAAGACCATTCGGCCATATTTTATTTGGAAATAGGTGCGTAACCGGGGCGGGAAACTAGTATTTGAATGAATATGTACATCATTCCTATGAACTTGTGATTTTTCAATATACATTATTGTTTTGACGTATAAACGTTTTTAAAATTGCTTCCATAGTGGGAGCCAAATCAAAAAACTAATGTTAACAAAATCGGGGGATACTGCTTGGTGTTGCAGCTACATATCTATCATCTCCATCCAAAATTTAATCACACCACTGGATCAAAGAATTAGTCATACTAAGTGAGGACAGTGACGCATGGCACGCGGTGGAGGGAGAAGCACCGAAACTTTGAAGTCATTTTGCTGCGTTTCGAGATTTACTTTTATTATATGTCTCGAAGGGCTTCTTAGTGTTCAAACATGATTTTAACATCCATAAAATAGTGTATTTTATATTTGTATAGAAAATATTACCTATCCGTGTCCATGACACAGCCACACCCCAGTTTTTTCGATGTACATTTTGACCAAACAAACCTACAAAAGACGTAAGATTCAAATTAGAGTGACCTAACTACACAATTATATTTATTTACTAGTTTATTTATGACTATAATTGAATACTGAATACCATAAAAAGTATCCAAATCGCAAAGAAGTTGCCATAAAACCGATATTACACCATATTCTCAGAATTTGCATAACTCTGTGCGTAGGTGCAGGTCAAAGCAACAAATTGATAAAAAACTAGATATTGGATAGAACAGTCTTATATGAAACAGCTAGTTGACTTTTCAACAAATAACTTAATTATTCTGCCTCCAGAGGAAAATTAGGAAACAATATCAAATTTTTCCTTTGTCCTTACAGATGATTGAAAGCGCATTTATATTACACTAATAGCCAATAAAAAAAAATGTGCATATGGACGTCCTATCGCTGGTATGATGATGATAATGACATGTATGTTTTTTTATATTATTTGTGGGAAAACTGGCTTACGGCCCACTTGATGGTTAGAGGTCTTCGTCGCCTATTGACACCGGCAAATCCCGGAGTATTGTCGATACCCTACCCTAATAAATATTATTAACATTAAACTTTTTAAATTATATATATAATTTATTTAGTTACACTAATTATAACGGTCAACCGATAATAATATTTAAAGAAATACAATAATATAATAAAATTACATAAGTAGACAGGATGGGATGCTTAGAGGGACTTGGGTGACCTTTAGTGAGATGTGACAGGTTAGAAAAAAAAATAGTCTGATGAGATTGAAATTTAATTAGATTTAAAATTTATCTAGAATTTGAGTCATAGAGTGAAATCACTCACTATAAATATAATATTAAACCAGCTTTCTAGCAGACTCTGTGGTAACTATAGGCTTTTTAAGCGTGGGTTTCATGATCAACATTAAGATTGAGTAGTCTAAAGTGAGTCAGATGGAACTAGTTCCGCGTACACCTGTTCCGTGCTATATTGGTCGTAGGTGCTGATTTTATGACCGACATCAAATAATAATGAGATGTTTTTGGAAATATGACAAAAAACATGTAAAAGGATACATTTTGAGATTATTAAATCATATACATTCCCGTCTCGTCTAGGCTTGTACAATATTTGAGATGATTTTTAAATTCTATTTTTAGTAAGTGTTCGGATAACACTATAAATATAAATGATTAAGGATAAATTTATGAACATAAAGAATGTATACATATAGTCTATAAAATACAGAAGAAACAGTTGAAACATCTAAGACGGAAGTGTCCCCAAGACACTGGCTGCAATGCCGCGCTAAATTGCAACGCTTATGCAAAAGGTTAATTAATTTTATTATGGTTTTAGGGTGTCAAATTACATTTATTTTTGACTTTACGAATATTTTATGAAAATATTTAAGATTATTTTGAATCATTAAATTACACGATTTTTGAGACCAACACACGAAACAATCAAGCGGTAAAAAGTTGGTTAGATTTGGAAAACAAAAAATACAGATTATTATCGTATGATAATTAATAAATAACACTTTTTTGGGTGGGGATACCATTATTATTACTATGATCTCATTTTATACAGAGCCCGTTGAAGTCTTTTGTTTGAAAATAATCACTTGGGGCGACTTGCGCAAAGATACGATTATAAGTGTTGTCAAATCATACAGTTAGTTCAAATTTAAACATTTTTAGTCGCTTAATAAGATTAGCGATCGTTGTGCAAGCTGGGCTTAGTCTAAGTTCTTAAAGAAATATTAATTACATATCATTAAATATATTTTTTGTGTCTCATTTTGTTGTATCTAGTCTGTAAGGAACTTGTTATAAAGAGTTTTTATTCATTCATTAATCATCAAAATAATGAAATGTAAACCAGAAACCTGCACATACTAGTACACAGTGCAAAGTGGTCAAAACTCGATCGTAATGCTCAATTATTTTTATAATTAAAGCATTCGTGACTTCTCCATATAAACTTTAACCATGCTAAATAATCTATGAGTACATTAAGCTAAATAAAACCGGTCAAGTGCAAGTTGGACTTGCGCATGAAGGTTTTCAATTCAATTCAATTCAAATATTTTATTCATTAAAATCACAAGGATCACTTTGAAACGTCAATTTTACTGCCTGTTCCTTCGCGACCAAGCCAGGAAAGAAAGGCAAGAAAACAAGGCTGGTTGTTTTTTTTTAATGATCCTTTTACAATACATAATACACAAAAGAACTTTCGAAGAAGATTTCGTACTATCATCTATGAAAACGGCAATAAAATCATGTCTGGTGTATGGGAGCCCCACTTAAATATTTATTTTATTGCATTTTTAGTATTTGTTGTTATAGCGGCAAGATAAGTACATCATCTGTGAAAATTTCAACTGTCTATCACGGTTCATGAGATAGAGCCTGGTCACAGACGGACCAACGTCCACACAGCGGAGTCTTAGTAATAGGGTCCCGTTTTACCCTTTGGGTACGGAACCCTAACAAGGGATACAAAGTTTTCTCTTCACGTATTAATATACTAGACGATGACCTGTTGTCAACTTAATTACTGATAAAAATGGGTGTTTATCGCGTATGTACCTTTTTTATTTGTTATCCTGACGTTTCGATTGTGTTGTAATAGCCGTGGTCGCAGGCGGACTGTTTTCAACTTGCCATTTTTACCAAAACAAATATGACAGGATATTTTCCGTTTCTGTTATGATTCATTTATACGACCAAACCAATGTTTAATCTTAGTTTTATTTACATTGAAATGATCTAATGCTCCTCACGATTTCCTTGAAACGTCAGATCTAGAAACTTACTCATAGTTACGAGTAGGTTAGGTATTTGCTCCAGATATGTAAAACCTGATGTTTCCTCAACAGCCTTCCATGAAAGGTGATGTCACAGAGTGCTAATGATTCTGTGAAACACATTATTTACAACTTGAGTATCACGTTTCTAAAGTTATTTTAGTTGTAATAAGAACTAGAATAAATAAATATGAGAGGATTGAATACAGGACCACATTTTTAAAATGTGTCAATAAAATTCAATTGAAAACTTGTGACTTTTTTGTGGCAAAATCTGCAGCTTTATTGCTCTGCACGTATTGACAATGGGGGCAGTTTTGTTGTTTACTAACTAACATTTCGAAACAGGCAAAGATGACATGACGTTTTAAAGTGATATTTTTGGCATCTAATCTCATATAACATAGAGTTAAAATTGTTGTTTACAGGATATGATATTAACCTATTCTGAAACTACTTTACCTATTCTGAAAATTCTTTTATTGATACTACTAAAGCTCTATAGGCAATTTTAGTGGGATGTATTTACAAATGGTTAATTTTACAAACATTCTATTATCGAAAACATTTTTTTTAAATGCCTTCATTTTCCCACTGCTGGGCAAATGCCTCTCTCAACTCCTTTCACCATCGCGATCCTGAGCAGATTTCCACCATTCTTTCTCGAATCCACTGATGTCGTGGCGCCAACGCTTTCGCGGCCGACCCCTACGTCGCTGTCCATCCTCCGGTACACAGGGTGTTACGATGTTGGCCCATTTCTCCGGAAGCATTTGACTTACGTGCCTGGCTCAATTATAATTTAGGTTATTATAAGTCCAATAACTGAATCTTCCGTACCTATTTGTGAACCTTTTCTGTAGAGAAAATAAACTTTTATTTATTTATTTATAATTATAATACACACATTATAATTACACACTAAAAATTCAATTTATTAATAGAAAACCTTTCTCAATCAACAATAAATCTAAACTCAAAAGCTGTTTTATTTTCTATACAACATTATGTCTCCAACATAACTTACTAAAATAAACGGCTCGATCTGTCGTAGTGTTATGCAAATATAATGAATTTGTTTTACAAGTGATGCATCGAAAGTTAATTAATTCAACTGTTATATACCTCTGCTTTTTATATTTATGCTCGTTTTATCTGAGCTGCGCACGTGTCGATAAAATACCTTTTGTGGTGTGGTCAAAGTGTAAGCGGCAAATGACTATCAATTATCTTAAAACACAATTCTCTAACGAGACTTCTAAAATTGTATTCTATCAACAGAATAATAAACAATGAGTAAAAGTATATTAACTATTAGACAAAATAAATTATTTATGGTGACCATAAAATATATTTTGTTATTAATAAATATATTTAATTTAATATTATTATTTTAATAATAGTGTAAGAGTGTTCCACGCATTTATTTTCATATCGTCAGAATCACAATAAAAATATATAGGAAAGATAAAAAATATTTATGTAGCCTTCATTAAAATCAATATATCTGCTTGGGTTAATAAAATTGTGTATAGAGCGTTTAAAATAAAATCGCTCCCCGCTCTCACTTCACCCTCACAAAATTTATTTCGTAAGCACTTACGTGGCCATTTTTATTGTTAGGGTCATCGGACACTGTATTGTGCTTTATACAAGGTACTTCAGAAAACGCATGAATTTTCCGAAAAATAAATTCACATTTGAACAATATTTTTAAAGAATTTTCACGTGCTTTTAAGAACATAAAATTTAAATAGCTGTTTCTTGGACCGTGTGTCGATCTCAAAATGTTTATCTTATAAAGCATTCTTATCTTTTATATTTAGAAGATGTACCATTCTGTAGATATACTACGTCCAGACTATGACCGAAAGTCACCTGATTTTCAGGATTTTCACCCTGAAATTTACAAAAAAAATATCTAATTACAAACAGGTGTTAATGATACATTTTTAGTATATGCGAGTTCAATGACTCCTTTTTGTATTAACATACATATTCTGGACCACTGTAGATAGTCAGGATTTAGTGGCCCCACGGTTGGTGATAAATTTATTGTCTCTTATCATGTGGTAATGGAATTCGGTGGTAGACCGACTGTTGGGGTCAATGACTTTGCACCTAGTGACGTTTTTTTATTTTAATAAACGAAGTTTTATGTTGAAATTATATTGGTAAAAAAATGTGTCATTGTAGTAAGAATTTGATGTAAAAATTATAAAGTGTGTATAAATTATACAGGTGTACTGACGTTTTTAATTAACAAAATAATGTAATACATAATTATGGACAAAATATATTACAAGCATAAACAGAAGGAGTAGAAAGTTCTTAATAGGGCTCGCCCGGGAAAATACTACCACCATACCTATTTCTGCCACCAAGCAGCATTGCTGTATTTCGGTTTGAAGTGTATAGTTGCCGGTGAAATTACAGGCACATGAGGCTTTACACCTGTATGCCTCAAGTTGATGGAAGCTGGGCGGTGCAACGTAGGGTAAATTTCTAAGGTGCGTGACCTACGAGGCAGTTCTTTGTTATAGGCGATGGTTAACATCAGGTGGGCTATAAGCTTGCTCCATCTCCATGTAGTATAAAAAAAACTGAAATGTAATAAATTCATATACATTATTTTAAAATTAATTTATTTTCCACAGTCTGCTAGAATCTAATTTAATTAATTGTTTGATTCTATTGATTTGACTAACAAATATTTGGTTCTCATGAATCTACCGTGTGTATTTAAAAAATATATATTTTAGTTTTATTTTCTATTGACGTGATTTGAACTCTTTTTTCAATTACCCACATTGTATTATAAGAATGTTGAATTCAAACCTTAACATTAATTTCCATTAATATACAAGCTATAAATTCCGACTATTTACGACTAAGTAGCCAAGTAAACACACATTCTAAATAAACTTTGTGTAAGCAATCTACATTAAAACACATTATACACAACATAAAGCATAAACTCGGCGCATCTCGATCAGTGCACATAAGTAAGCGTTATCTTAATGCAAAGGTCGGCCGATGCAAGGTGCTCGCCATATGTCATAGTGATCAGAACAGCGATTGTAACAATTGCACACTTGTGACATCGTTACCGTAGAAGCTATAGTACGTCCACTGTTGAACTGACTGACGTCTTACTGGGTACATATGAAGTGCTTTTGACTAGTTAATAAAATCTGACATACATTGTAACATTTGAATTCACTTTGTATAAACGCAATATAATACTGAATACTGAACTTAGGCCGCCTCAATAGATTTCCGGAGTAACCGATCTTGTACAGCCCGCGACCTTTACCAGGTCGTCTTTCTTATCAGGTCGTCTAACAGAATTGTGACTTTGCAGACTAGTATTTAAAATATAAAAAAATGGTTACCCTAGAAACATCATCCATAGAATAGAATAGAAATCGCTTTATTGTAACTCACACTTCAATTATACAACAATTTACAAAAACAAATAACAATACACGCAAATATACAAGCGGCGGTCTTATTGCTAAAAGCGATATCTTCCAGACATCCTTTGGATGAACTGGATTTCACGAGAACGTTATAAGACGGTAGCTTTTAATAAAAAAATAATTGAATATTCGATCTATCTGCCATTATTAATGGAGTTTTAAATAAAAATAGATATCCTAGCCACTATAGACTGTCTTTATGATCACATACTAAAAGGTCATAGAAGTTTTAATCAAACTAATTTATTTTTAATACACTGGTCACAATGCTCAGTATATTTATGCAAAGCCCTATCATAAGATCTATTGTACATCATTACGCAAATGTTGTAATCCTGATGACGTAACCGCCGTCGCTTATCGCGCCGCTCATCACAACGCAACGTTACCTTTGACCGGTCGTAATGGCCGATACTCAAAGAGATTGTGCTAGCTATCGACTTTCTCTTAGATTTTTAATTGGATTACTGGGTTTGTTTGTTGTTATAGAGTTGATCTTTCTTTGTCACCGAGCGATAGTAGATACAGTTAGCAATTAAGCGGTTCGTCACCTCCAAGTAATCATCATCATCATCTTATCAGTCACAGGACGCCCACTGCTGAACGTAGCCCTCTCCCATAGATTTCCAGAGAGACCGATCTTGTACGGACTGCACCCCACGGCTCCCAGCAACCTTTATCAGGTCATCTTTCCATCTAGTACGGGGCCATCTTATGCTGTGTTTTCAACAGTTCTGCCCCAACGGCCGTCAGTTCTTCGAGCTATGTACCCTGCCCACTGCCACTTCAGGTTGCAATTTTTTTGTACTATGTCAGTATATTTAATGAATGAATGAAAACACTTTATTGAACACCTTAAAAAAAAAATTTACAGACAAAACAAATAGTACAATGGGCGGTTCTATCGCTTTGAAGCGATAGAACCGCCGGACCACCTTTAGATGGAGAGGATTTAGTAATGTCAAAGATATGGTTGGGGGTGCACTTTTAAGACTTTGGTTTGTAGAGTAAAATAAAATTAATAGAAGCTAGTTGTATGACCTTAGTTGAAATAACGAGAATTTAGGTACAGTCCGCGAGGTATAAGCTGAGCTTTGCATTAGTGTGAGTGATCACCAAAAGTACAGTCAGACAACAAACTCTTAAAAATTAATATCATTATATTTTAGGTAGGTACTTAAGGCATAACATAAGTCGGAGAAGTATTCTAGTATTAAAATAAAATAAAACTAAATTGATAAAATAAAGTCCAGCTGTGTATTTGACTGATGAGTACATATTATTGTGTGATTATTACTAAAAATTCAATTTGAAAGACAAAATAACTACACATCTTCTACACCAGACATTGCACCATAATCACTTTCTTTATCACTCTCGTTATCATTTTCACTCTCGTCTGATGTGTCGTTTGTATTAATAATGAATCTTTCCGTTATATTGTCAATAACGGCGTCGTATCCATGAAACTTTTTTTCTTCTTTTATTGCATGGTCACAAACATTTTTCCATTCCTGTACAGTGATACTTTCAATTTTTTCATTTTCACTTATATCAAACAAAAACAAAATAATATTAAACACGTCACGCTGCAGTCTGTACAAGAGGTGAAGTGCGGCAGGAGCGCGGCGAGACAGAATGGCGCCGCGCCTCAGGCCGGTTACCCAAAATCAGTTTAAACCGGTTTTTACCGGGCGAAAATGGCGCCGCGCCTAAGGCCGGTTGTCACACCTACACTATCCATGTACACTCACACAAATGCAAAGCTCAGCTTATACCTCGCGGACTGTAGTAGTTATATGCGATCAGTATTTAAGCGGTGGGGATTGTGAGCATAGTCTATAATTGTTAGTATCTTATACCACTATCACACCCCACCACTATTAGGGCAAAAAAAACAGAATGTGGTTGAAAATTACCTATCAACTTCTTATTTTTTTTTTAATTTGTGTGTCGTTGATCACGCACTCTAGAAAGGCGCCCATCAACTTGAGGCATGGTAAAACCTTATCTGCCTGTAATTTCACTGGCATCCATACCCTTCAAACCGAAACAGCAATGCTTTATATGCACAAGACGTAACTAAAAATAGACGCACCTAATAGATCAACCAGCTTTCTTAAAAGTACCTGCTCGACAATAGAAATAGCGGGTGAAATTGAATTTAACTGCATTATCATTATGTAGAATGAAATTGTAACATTTTTGCCTTTCATCAACTCTAAAATATTGCCTGTCAAAAATCACTTTTCAATTCGTTACAAATTCAATATCAATCACAAGTACTGGCTACCATGGTGTACTTTGAAATGGTAAGTTTATGTTACAAGTGACAGCGTTCTATGTTGGAAACTATTACGTTCTCGGAGGACCTTAAACCTTAAATCTCGCGATGTTTTGTATCATTAGTCTTTTCTTAATATTCAAACCTTATTCAAACTAAACTATTTATTAATTAATATTTTGGCAACAGAATTCTGTTAAATAAATAAATAAACTTATTTTCCTTTTTTTTTGTTTCATACGGACAACGAGTCTGTGCCAACGGTCTCCAATGTCTACTAAAACGACCGAGATCTTGTAATAGGTTTAATATACTTCATCAAGAGAATATATTCTAGCTTGTACCTTAAAATTAAAAACAAATAAATAAGCGTTTTATAAAAAATTGATATAACATTCCGGACGATCTGATATTTTATTTTATCGCCTTATGCCAATACATCTCTAAAACTTTAATTAAATTTAGTTGATCGAGCGAAGCGAGATCTCTTAATCAACTTGGGCAAATCGGCATTGTTTGTACGTATGTATGTTGGTTTTTCAGAAGATAACTTTCAAAACGTTGATCTGATCATCGTGAAATTTGATACATAGATGGGTAGCTAAAAATATTATGGGTTTTTGAGATTTGGGGTCCAAGAGGGGTAAAAAAAATGAAAATGAGACTGTTAGGTCAAATGGGATGTCAAATGAAAGGTCTTTATTAGTACATTTAGACTCCGTTTTTATTTTTAGTAAAGTCTTTAGCCATAATAAAAACTGAACTTTGACAAAGTTCACAGGGTACGCCAGTGACCCCACAGTGCTGTAATTTGGTCGTATAGCATAAGTAACACAAATATAGGCAAAATTCTTAAATTCAGAATGACTGCAGTTTGTACCCCAAAAAAGAATAATCAATTGACATGAACCGCCATTACATGTAATTTAAATGAAACTGTAGGTCAAGTTATTTGGTTAATTATTTTGTGGCACTATTTTGATTGTCAAAGATTACAAATAATATTTTTTTATAGGAGAATCGCGAGATCTCAGTTTGGGGCGAACCACTAGTATTTATTTAAATGATTTCTTTACATTTGTATGTAACTGAATATATGTTTATTATAGTTTTAATATATACATATTTAATCTATACCTACTAGACGGCGAAACTTTAATCAAACTTCTTTTTCAACCGCTTCATCTAGCAACTTAGATCAAAAGTTTCTGTCCACCGACCAATTGTTGCTATGCTATCGAAAATATGGTACATTTATTATAATTTTTCGGCTTGTCAGTCTGTCTATTGAAATCCGAGCGTGTCTTATCGGTAATTGGGCATCATTAGATACTACCGATTAGATGCTACTGCCTGGAGAGATAGAGTTATATTAATTGTTTTTTTTAATTAAGGGGACTGTAACAAAAGCTGCCGACATTAAGGCTGGCTTGCACAACTATCCTAAACGTATGTAGCGAGTAAACATGTTTAAATAGTGGGTACTAAATGCTTATAGTAAGGTACTGAATAAAAAATAATCCTGTACATTTCACACAGGGCTATCTAGCCCCAATCCAAGCCGAGCTTGTGCTATGAGGCACACATTAAAAAAAACATATTTTTAATATATATAGAAACAACCAGACCCGGAACAAATATCTAGTAGATCGGGAATCGAACCCGCAACCTCCTCCGCAACCGATGGGGGTCGTCTTATTGATTTATAATTATGTACTTTTATAATCTTTTTTATTGTTTCAAAAATCTTTTATTTAATTAATTTTCTGCAAAGATCCGGAACACATCGAAAAGTTACAAAATAATAAAACATCGGCCACCCAAAACCAATCTTGATTTTAATTTTTATGTCACATTTGTACAATCTTTATTGTTTTTATGGGCGGAGATCTGATAGAAAAATCAGAGAAACACCGATATTATTATTAAAAAAAACCACAGAAGAGCTCGTAGTTTATAGCTTCTGGCGATATCGGTAGCGACTACTAATAATACAAAAATATTGATCATAATCACATCCGTAGAGTTAAGAGGAAAAGATGAACTATTTTATTTAGTCGGATTATTATGACCTTTTAAAAATAAACCCAGAAATAGACTCGGTCAAGACGCACTGAATTTTGAAACCAAAATGTATCAATAGTTCGGTGCTTTGTGGGTGCCAACTGGACTATTGATACTAATGAGTATCAGGGGGCCAATTCAAATACCATAATATAGTAAAATTCGAGTATCGATCTAGTCTCGTTATGTTACTGACAATACAAACGGTATGAGTTGGCTGGCATGCGATTATAGACTTCATTTATATCAAGCTAATATTGTAATATTAATGGAGCAGAATGCCAAAATATATTCAATTCATAATCCAATCTCATTTAGGTCGACTGTGGCTCCCTGATCAGTAGAGTATCAATAGTTCGGTGCTTTATGCCAACCGGACTATCCGGTATCAAATGGTCTCACCATTTGATACCAAAGAGTACACGAGTACAAGAGTAACAACCGAACTACAACACTAGAGGAATTATTATGGTACACAATCTCTTTTACAAATTTTCATGGACACTGGCAAATTAGGAAAAAGTATAACATAAAAATTAGTTTGTATAAACAATATTTTATAGCAAAATATTCAATTATATTATTCTTCTTAAATGTTGTGTTTTATCCGTGATCTTTTCTAAAATGTCGTAAAAACTCCAGCACCAGAATACTCATACGAATTTACTAACAATAAAAATACGAATTATTCTCCAAATGCCCGATGGACTAGTCTTTTCATAATAAAACCGTATTAAAGAGTTTTTACGATTAAAAAGCCGAATTTTAGGCAGCTCTATCTACAGATAAGAAAATGATAAATTATCGTTCACCACTTACTCACTTAGGTGATATACGAATCCGATCATTTATTCATCTTAATGACAGCTACCTCATTTAAACTTGATGATGATTGCGTGGTGTTAATCATTTTTTGTGGATATGTTGTTAATATTCAGTCTAACAGAGGATTTTATGAATATGTTTTTAGATTTATTTTGTTGAACCGAATACCACTGTTTAGATAAAGACCGTTTAAAACTATCCTTTTTCCTTTTAGATTAGAAACTTAAAGTTTGACTTAAAAAGACAACCTCCGTGGTGCAGTGGGCGAATAGCCGGCTGAGACGCAGGAGGTAGCGGGTTCGATCCCCGCTGCGGAACAAATGTTTGCATGATCTACAGATATTTGTTCCGGGTCTGGTTGTTTCTCTATATATTATAAGTATGTATTTACAAAAAAAAATGTATATAAGTATTCTATCAGTTATCTGGTTCCCATAGTACAAGCTCTGCTTAATTTGGGGCTAGATAGCGCTGTGTGAAATGTCTCGCAATATTTATTATTTATTTATTTATATTTGAAATTATTATAATCTCTAATATATAAAATTCTCGTGTCACAGTGTTTGTAACAAAACTCCTCCGATACGGCTTGACCGATTCTTATGATTTTTTTTTTGTGTATACTCGGTAGGTCTGAGAATAGGACGTAAACTATTTTTCATATTGGGATGGACCACCCTTATCACATAGGGGATGTGATAAGGGTGGTCCATCCCAAAATTTATTTTTTATTTTTTGGGCAAAATTTTTTATTTATACATTTGTATGATTTGGCAATAAATAGCCATAAATTTTCATCATTCTACCACCAACCCCTATTTTTTAATAGCGTTATTAGTACTTTAATATTTTTTTACTTCGAATATACAAATAGTTGATTAAAGTGGGTAAGTGCACAGAAAAAGAAAATAAGAAAAAGAAAGAAAAAGAAACAGAAATTAATTGAACTTAATTGATAAGGCCGCCCATTGTACTTTATTTAGCTTAAATTAGTTTTTTTAAGTATTCCTGGTGTACAATAAAGGATTATTCTATTATATTCTATTCAGCTTAGAAACACAAAATATATTGATTCTAAAGCGGTACGAGGTTGGCGGGGTTGGTTAATTATATAAAATTCAGAAAAATATATCTAAATGAAATCACTTACTTATTCTCACTGGTCTATGATTTTTTTTAATAACGTATAAAGTCTTTTCGCTATGTCCGAGAGAACTAAGTCTTTTGAGTTAGTGTAGTGTAAATTCCCAATAGTGTGTGCGTAGTGAAAGTGTTAGTGCTAATATTAAGAACACATGAACAAAGTGTCTTCCCCTTAACTAGAGACAATAAGAAAAGTGCTATTGGACCCATTCTTAGTTAAAGTTATGCTAAAAAACCAGGTCAAAATGAAATTACTCATTAACTTATGCCAAGGCTAGATAATAATATTACTAGGTTATAATTAGAATTGTTCAGTAAGGAAAAAAAAATAAGTATAAAAATAAATAAGTGAAGAATAAAATTTGTACGCCTTTTTAAGCTTATTGCGCGCATGGAGGAGTGTAAGATGCAAAAAATGCACCAGACGCTGCCCAGTCTCTATATTTATGAGCTTGCGACCTATGTAGTAACAAATATGGACCTTTTTATGAAACGTAACTGAAAACGCCACAGTAAAAAAATGTGTTTCCTCGTAATAGAACTGCTCTTTATAACAAAAGTGTTATCAGTATCAATACAAAAAACTTTAATTCCTAAATCTGTATTAGATGCTTCAAGTCTGGATGTATTCAAAGCAAATCTGAAAAAAATGCCTCTAGAAAAAGTTGATAAAGTTGTAATGAATATTTAGATGACAAGGATCTTGTTTAATATTAATTATAACTAAATCAATAATTTCAACATTGCTATTACAATTAAAATGGAACCTACTAATTAAAATACCTCCTTGACGACCTCTGTGGCGCAGTGGGCGAATAGCCGGCTGAGACGCAGGAGGTAGTAGTAGGTTCTATTCCCGCCGCGGAACAAATGTCTACAGATATTTGTTCGGGGTCTGGTTGTTTTTCTATATATTACTTATATGTATGTATTTACAAATATATACATATATATATATATATATACAGGGTTACAGGAAAAATCGTGCTAGATCCGTTAAGGGCGTGGAGTACCCATCAATTCTGACTTATTTCACTATGAAACACCCTACCCTAAACTTAACCCTTTTCGAGATATTCGAC
This sequence comes from Philereme transversata, assembly GCA_963924445.1. Lineage (NCBI taxonomy): Eukaryota > Metazoa > Arthropoda > Insecta > Lepidoptera > Geometridae > Philereme > Philereme transversata. Next base: position 23,758,928 of record OZ004337.1, on the reverse strand, counting down.
TTTTAATTTTTTTATTGAAAATTGCCGATTTTTAGGCTACTAAATTTATTTTTGTTTATTTTGTGTATCTTATTATTATTATTATTGCATTTTTACATGTGTAATAAGATGCTTTAGGACGTCAATCATTAAAATAGTGCATAAGTTAATTTAATAGACCGTAGTAGACAAGTGAAAGTTAAGAAATAAAAAAAAATATTAGAAAGTTTATTTTTCTCTAAGGGATATCTAAAAAAAATATTATAGCAACGGTTCGGCAGATGTTTTTTAAAATATCTACGTTTCATCAGCTATCTAACGAGGTATAACAATCTAGGGTTTGTATTACATTTCGATTGTATTCAAGCTCGCAACGAATACATAACTCGCTACCCCGGTCGTCGAGTGCCGGATGTGGCCGTTTTTGACAGAGTCTATCGAAGACTTCGAGAAACTGGCTCTGTTTTGAGACGAAATACAGACATGGGAAGACCACGAATTGACGACGAAGAACAGGACGATGAGATAGTGCAACGCTTTCGAGCGGATCCGACTACTTCCACTAATATTGTTGCCCGTGATCTGGGACTTTCGCAATGGAGAGTGTGGTTTACAGTGCATACTGCTGGCCTATACCCGTACCATTACACGCCAGTACACGTTATTGAAGAAGGAGACCCCGCGAGAAGATTGGACTTTTGCAGATTTATGCTAAATGCTGACGTAGAAGACCCAGATTTTCTAAGAAATATCTTGTGGACGGATGAGTCCAAATTTGATAAAGATGGCATAACTAACTATCACAACGCCCATTACTGGGCCCCAAAAGAGCTAAGGAATCCCAATAAGAAAAGAGTGAAGGGGTCCCAACGAAGATTCAGCGTGAATGTGTGGATGGGCATTATCTCCAATCATTTGATTGGACCTTACTTTCTCCCGGATAATCTAAATGGGGAAAGCTACAAAAATTTCCTGAGAGCAGACTTAAGTGATTTGCTGGATGATCTGCCACTCAACCTGATCAGGGACATGTGGTTCCAACACGATGGCTGCCCTTCCCATTTCAGGAGAAGTGTCAGAGACTGGCTGGACACAAATTATCCAAACAAATGGATAGGACGAGGTGGACCGTTGCCATGGCCAGCAAGAAGTCCGGACCTAACCTCCATGGATTTTCACGTGTGGGGGTGCATGAAAAGTCTTGTGTACAGCGAGCCGAATCCAGTTTCGTCTGTGGAAGACTTACGAGAAAGGATTGTGGATGCAGCCAATAAAATGAGGACCACGTTAACCACTGGAGTAGTAAAGACTGGTCTCCGTAGAAGGATGCGACAATGTATCAGAAATAGAGGCGGCCATGTTGAACATGAACTGTAGAATAAGAAAAAGTTGTGTGAAAATCTTTAATAAATGACATTTCATGCTTACCTATTATTTTATTTTACTTTTTAGGGCTAAGTATAAATTTTCTTCTCCACTGTCGCCTATAAAACTAAATTTTTTTCAATGCATTTGAATAAAACCCTAGATTATTATTCCTCATTAGATAGCTGATGAAACGTAGATATTTTAAAAAACATCTGCCGAACAATTGCAATAATATTTTTTTTAGATATCCCTTAGAGAAAAATAAACTTTCTAATATTTTTTTTTATATCTTAACTTTCACTTGTCTACTACGGTCTATTCAATTAACTTATGCACTATTTTAATGATAGACGTCCTAAAGCATCTTATTACACATGTAAAAATGCAATAATAATAATAATAAGATACACAAAATAAACAAAAATAAATTTAGTAGCCTAAAAATCGGCAATTTTCAATAAAAAAATTAAAAGTCGAATATCTCGAAAAGGGTTAAGTTTAGGGTAGGGTGTTTCATAGTGAAATAAGTCAGAAATGATGGGTACTCCACGCCCTTAACGGATCTAGCACGATTTTTCCTGTAACCCTGTATATTAGTATTCTATCAGTTATCTGGTTTCCATAGTACTAGCTCTGCTTAGTTTGGGGCTAGATAGCACTGTTTGAAATGTCCGGCAATATTTATTATTTTTTAATTTATTTTATTAAAAAAAACTCGACATTGCATGCGTAAAACGCTGGCTGCATTTATACTATGTAATACTAAATACTTTGTACCTACCCATAATAAGCAATAAACTGATTTAATTTGACTTGATTTGAGATTTAGCATAGTGAAAGTTTGTTTGTATGGGGCGAATACTAGAATTAAGCTAAAAAATAACGTATAAAAATTTCAAGAAAACATACAATAGAAAAAAGATTTCAATGAATAATTAGTTCGTGCAATGCAATTTCTTAGAATCCCACATAACAGCGATTACCTCATAAAATCTATTTACAAACTAATAAACCACTTTCTGGGCACAAATAACTGTAATCTGATAAAAGCGATCGCCGGTCTATAATCTATCGGTAATCCCAGCGTTCGACTAATACTTAGGGGAGAAGAGTACAAAATGAACCATAGTTTATTGTTCTAACTGGGTCAGTATGGGGAATTATGAAACCTTAACAGATACTTAAAAACTCTTCTGTGTACCACTTTTGGTCAAGCGCCAGTGTTCCATAAAAAACTACAAAGTTAAAAGAAAACTTGTATCTTATAAATTGACTCAGTTTCATGTTAGTATTAGTTTATTAAATGAGAGCAATAAGATCCGGACGACAGAAGCTGATCAACTTTTGCTTCAACTTTTCTTGTTAGCACGAGCAAGGAGTGGAGCTAAGTTCCGGCGTATGTTTTTCTGGAGCAGTATAATCTCAGTCTTCATATCCAGAGTGAACAGGTTCTTGTTAGGCAAGCGTACTCCATCTTCGATCACACCATCACTTACCGTCAGGTGAATTAGTGGCCAAGTGTTTGACTATCATCAACAGTATAATTCAAATACATATCTTTACGTAGGTATAATATTTGTATCGGAAAACAGAGTAAAATTATGTAAGTAATTCATCATCATCAATCAATATGGTAACTACTGCTGAGAATAGGCCTCTCCCATGGATTTCCAGAGCAACCAATGCTGCAGTACCTTCAGTCAACTGCTCTCCCAAACTTTATTAGGTCATCTTTCCATCTAGTAGGTAGGGGTCGCCCACAGTGCAACTTCCATTCACTCAAGAGCCTTTCTGCGCCAACAACAAGTAGGTCCCAGCAAGTAGGCTGATGCAAAATCCCGAACTATACGATCTGATCCCGCCATCTCACTTCCATCAAAGGACAAACAGGCTCACGGCTCAGTACCATCCGTACCTAAATATTATACCATACATTCGCACACACCGTTTTGGTTCTACGTTCTTGTTGCGTACAGCTAAGTTAAAGAACACTACCGTCGTCTGTTTTTCTTAATACAATCAGGCTAATTAATACTTTACGGTAAGAGTAAATAGGTCTCTTCTAGATCTTCATGTTTCATCTTAGACCACATCATCACTTATCATCAGGTGAGATTGTGGTCAAACGAAGATATATCCAGTTTAAAAAAATATAATAAAAATATTAATGAATGTTGAAAATAAAATGGCTCAACAGAGCCCCGTCTCCCCTATAATACACAGTAATTACACCATACGCTTATAATTGTGTTACTTTATAATTTTGAGAATACACTAATTGAGCCGTTGAGTGATCGACATGAGAATCTCTTTGGATAATTAAATAGATACCATGATTTTTTATGGCTTCAACCTTGTCGGTACTTTGTAAAGTTATATGGTTGGTGGCCGTTAAGTTGTTGTTTTGCTTTGTAAAATAGTTTTATTACAATGTGTATTAATGCAAGAGCATTTACGCCTTGCTCTTATTTGTCTCACACGGCGCTATCTTCTTTAACTTTTTTAGCAATAAATTTTAGCAATGTTTGTCAACAAAACGCATTGTTTGTCAACAAAAAGTAGTCTATGTTTGAATCCAGGTCATCAAATATCAACACACCAAATTTCATCAAAATCAGTTTAGCCATTACGTGATTGAATAATAAACAAACATCCAAACTTTCGCATTTATATTATTAGTGTGATTAGTATTCTTCACGTAAGGAATATTAATGGTTTTTTTTTGTTTTTTAAAGTAATTTCTACTAATGATTTAAAAATGGTATGGCAGGAAGATTATGTGTTTAAAAATTATTTTTATGTCGATAACCTCACGATTCTATCAACACTTTATTTTATGCTTAAATTTCATTTTCATAATAAATCCCATATCACCAAAAAAAAAGTTTCTCTCAAAATACAAAATCTGCAACGCATCGACTTAATTGGCAATTACAATTTCAAACGCACAAAAATCCATAATCTCCTTGTTATAACATCATCAATCAATCAATTGTAAACAAATATAAAACATACAATCATACATACAAACATACCGTGAGAACAGAATTATAGTGAAAGTAATTTAACACCTATCTGAGAGCTTAACAATATAGTACCGAGTAAAACAATTTGGATTACACCTTTGGTAGAGTAGAAGATAAAGAGTTTAATATTTTCCTAGTAATGTAATCATCTGCTGAACATAGGTCTCCCCCATCGATTTCCGAGCGCGGCCTGCACCCAACAGCTCTCAGCATTATTACTCGTAGGTCGTCATTCCATCTAGTGGGAGTCCTACTCTGCGCTTTTGTGTGCATAGTCACCACTCGAGAACCTTTCTGCCCCAACAGCCGTCAGTTTTTCGAGCTTTGTGCCTGGTGTAGTTCTTAGCTATGTCAGTTTCAATCTCCAATATAAAAGAGAGGGCCAAATAGCCTACAGAAAAATCACATCACACTAATCACGCTAATATTATAAATGTGAAAGTTTGGATGTTTGTTTATTTGTTTGTTTGTACTCAATCACGTCTTAACCGATTTTAATGAAATTTGGTATATACGTAGATTATAACCTGGATTACCACATAAGCTACCTTTTATCCCATAAATCAGTTCCCGTGGGATAAAAATGTGGTGTCAAGTTAAGTTGCAACAGCGAGTTTAGCTTTATTTCTAGGTTACCTACACATTTAGTAGTGTAACGCGTACGAAGTCGCGGGCAACAGCTATTAATAAACAAAATAAAAACACCATTGGGTGTTTTTCCCTTCCTTCTCATTTTGTAAAAATAATATAATACATACTTTGTTCTGGATTATAATTGAGACAAACTGATCTTAACCTTTTTAGAAATAAAGCTCATTTTACAATGTTACTTGATTTCAGTTTTAGAGTGACATTAGTTCGTGACGTAATCCCAACACGTAGAGTTACGTAAACGTAATCAACAGTAAGTGTCAAAGAGCACTGTCTTATAGTTCTTAGATAGCTGTTTTTATTTCTTCATTATGACTTGTGCATCAAAATGAACTGTAAAATATGATTTAAATAGATTATGGCGTATGAGCTATTTAACACAATTGTTTTAGGTATATTGTCACACTAATATTATAAGTTTGAAAGTTTGGATGTTTGTTTGTTTGCTTGTAACTCAATAACGTCATAATGGCCGAATCGATTTCGATGTAATTTAGTGTGTTGATAGATTATTGCCTGGATTCAAACATAGGCTACTTTTTGTTGACAAGCAACGCGTGCAAAGCTGCTAGTGGAAGCTAGTATCACATAAATTATTTCGAACAGTCCATTATACAACTTTTTATAGATGGAGATTGATCAAGCATATGGCTCACCTGATGTTAAGTGGTAACCGTCGCCTATAACAAAGTATTTCCTCGTAGCCCACGCACCTTGGGAATGTTCCCTACGATGCACTGCCCTGCATCTAGCTACTTGAGGCACACAGATGTAACGCCTCATGCCTGTAATTTCACCGGCAACCATACCTTTAAACCGAAACACAGCAAGATGCTTGGCGGTAGAAATAGGTATGATGGTAATACTTCCCCTGGCAAGCCCTTTTACATAGAATTTTATTTAAGTCGAAATGGATGCTGATTTGTCCATGCAGATGCTGGTCATATCACACAGCGCTATCTAGCCCTAAACTAAGCAAATCTTGTACTATGGGAACAAAATAACTGATACAATACTTATATACTTTTTTTGTAAATACATACTTACATAAACAGAAACAACCAGACCCGGAATAATCTGTAGATCATGCAAACATTTGTTCCGCGGCGGGAATCGAACCCGTAACATCCTGCGTCTCAACCGGCTATTTGCATACTGCACCACAGAGGTTATCAAATGAATGAGTTGATTATGAACTATTGCAATTATTGCCTAGTACTTATTTTTGTATTATTTTCGTTTGTGTGGTAATTCAATAAAGAGTAATCTATCTATCTATTGTATTAATATGAGTAGTGACATTTTCAACAATCTCATTTTTAATAAATAATAAGGATAACTATACATATTCATAAATTATTAATAAGATGCCAATCGTTTCGATTCTTCGTGCACCATAAGATAAAGCCTACAGAATCTTTAAAATTTACCTTTTAAATGTGTTTCGTTCACTTGTGTGTAACTAATAAATTTAAATTATTATAAAAGACATGAAATAAAATACATCAAAATGTAATTCTGATTAATTAGTAAAGGAACAAATTTAAAATTATTTTTACTAATTAATATACAAATGATATATATGTAGTTAGTAACTACATATATATTATTCATATATATATGTATATATTCAATAGTGCCACAGTAACTACTAGTTACTATGGCACTATTGAATAAAACTATAATAAAAACATAGGAACACGGATACGAATATTTTGAATTCCTACTTAATTTTTTTTTAAGCTTATATAATTACTTTTTTCAATCGACCATGGCTCTAAAATTCCAATACTAACAAAACCGGGTTTTACCCTGATCCAAACAAATGAATATATTAACTGACAAGCGTTCATTAATTAGTTACAAAGAAAAAACTATAAATAAAAACTCAGTGTGTCCACAATCTAACGTGTAAACTCTGACATTCCACACACACATGCGCTTGCGCACCATCGAGAGAACATCGCGTCACCTGTCGACTAGTTCGCGACCTCTTATCCAGACTATATCTATACTAACTATATAAACGCGAAAAGAGTTTGTATGTTTATTTTTTTTTTAAACTGATCTTCGTTTGACCACAATCTCACCTGATGGTAAGCGATGATGTGGTCTTAGATTAAGCACAAAAGTCAAGAAGAAACCTACTCACTCTTACCTTAAAGAGGCCCGGATTGTATTCTTTAGGAAAAACAGACGACGTTAAAGTGTTCCATACCTTAACTTAGTTTATTTAAGTGAATGTAAATTCTTTATTCTAAACCTTATTACTTATTTGTTCCCCTAATCTAGTTCATCAAGAGGTTGGCAAGAGAATATCTTATAGCAATAAGGCCGCCCATTTTAATTTTGATGTTTTTTGCTGTATTAAATAGTTATCTATCATTTATCTTATTACAAGCGAGATAGCATAATAAACACAAGAACAAACACTGAATGCACAATGGGTGGTATTATCGCTAAAAAGCGATTTCTTCTGACAACCTTTATCATGTAATTTCGTTTACACACAAAAAATAATATGGGTAAGAAGTTTTCCAAAATCCTTTTCAAGTAGATAAAATGAGGGTAAAAAGTTTGTATGAAAATGCAATGTTTTTGATGTTACAGTTAATGCAAACAAAGCCGCCGGAAAAAGCTTGTGAGTAATATTGGTCAATACACCCACACTACAAAATAATCCATTCAAAACTGTACTATATCTTCTACCAATAAAATCTAAATTTGATTGCACATTTCTCGTCTACACTCACACGTGTAAAACTCGAGGTTAGGGTTATCACCTTTTTTTACGAACAAAGTACATTGTAGGAAAATGTTAGAAAAATGTACAAATTATGAAAACCAAGTTTGTTTAATTAAAAATAACGAAAAAACTATGTTCCATATATTTAATATTTCAATTCATTACTTTCAATTTTTAACTTTGATTATGATCTATGCTATGATTTTGACATGTGCCTTGACATCGATAACACATTATAGGGATAAGGTAAAGTTGCGTTCAGAAAGTTATTACCAATGATCAGAAAATACGCGATGTCAAATTAGGGAATTGTGAAAATTAAGAGCAAGTAGGTGTAGCCACACTATGGTGGGTACTGTGGTGGGGTAAGAATCGTAACACTAAAAAATAATCGCGTACATCCTCGTATCAAGAGGAAGGTTGCGAGTTCACATCCCAACTGAATTAAAATTCTAGAGATGGTTTTAAAAATTTTAAGATATTCCGGTAAGTTTTGTTAAACTTAAAATTAAAATAAGTATTTAGGGTGGTCCAAATAGAGCACAATACATTATAATAAAGTACAGGTGGCAAGTGGCAACCCTACTCGAGGTGTTACGTTGCATGTGTGCTGAAGATGCTTTTGAATGGACGCTCGTTTAGCTGAATTGATTTTGAATTGTGTCAGTTTAGTTATAGGGCTGTTATTGGCTTGTACTAGGAAGTAAGATTAGATAGAAATGTTGCTTCGGGGTCGTGGGAGCCCAGTACTTTGGTTAGTTATATTATTTTCTATGTAACGGTACGAAATTTTTGATAACATACGTACAATATGGATTGACGTAGTTTTAGATCAATATGACTGTATTTATAATCTTTTGTAAAGTGGATCGTGATCTTTAGGATAATGATACAATTTAGGGAAGTAATACCACGGTAGTTATTTATTCTGCCAGTGCTGTGTGTGCAGGTGAAATTACAGGTACATTAAGCTATACACCTGGATTCATCAAGTTAGACGCGGGACAGTGCGTCGTAGGCCATGTTCCTAAGGTCCGTGACCTTTTTTTAACATTAGATGAGGCAAATAAATAAATAAATATTACTGGACATTTCACACAGCGCTATCTAACCCCAAACTGAGCAGAGTTTGTACTGTGGGAACCAGATAACTGATAGAATACTTATATATATTTTTTTGGAAATACATACTTATAACATATAGAAAAACAACCAGACCCGGAACAAATATCTGTAGATCACGCAAATATTTGTTCCGCGGCGGGAATCGAACCCACTACCTCCTGCGTCTCAGCCAGCTATTCGCCCACTGCGCCACGGAGGTCGTCAATGTTTTTTTTTATCTCAACGTAGAATAAAAAAAACACTGGGTATAACCTTGTGGAGTTTAATATACAGATGAAATGTAAAAGTACCCACTTGCTAAATACTAATTCTGTAAGCAAACTCCTAACGGTACTCTAAGAGGTTTAGGCGCAAACACGCATGTTTGACTTTTGTTTGGATAACTAATGACTTATGCTGAGAACGATCGTTATTGCTTTGCACGTGCTGAATGTACCTGTCGCTCCACCGTGTTTTGATATATTTTGATAGCGGCAGGCTTAGCACGAGCTTAAAACGTGTATTTATCTTGACCTAAGCCAGTGTTAGTAGGTCTGATTATTATTAAGACTTTTAAGTAGAGTTTATGAACCTCTGAATCTAATTAAATCATGACATCATCATCATCATATAACCCAAAAGACGTCCATAGTCGACGTCCTTTCCTATAACAGAAAATTGTCTCGTAGGTCACGCACCTTAGAAATGTACGCTACGATGCAATGACCTGCGTTCATCAACTTGAGGCATATAGGTGTGCATCCTCACGTGTCTGTAATTTCACCGGCAACCATACCCTTCAAACTTAAACACAGGAATGCTGCTTGGCGACAGAAATAGGTACACACACAAACACCTCCTTCTGCACAGTGAGGTAAAAAGTTACCTATGTCTCAATCACGGTCATAATCTATCGGTATACCAAATTTTCGTTGGCCGTTTATTCGTTAAAAGGTAAAAAACACTGCCCGAGAGATAAATAAATAAATATTGCTAGACATTTCACGCAGCGCTATCTAGCCCCAAACTAAGCAGAGCTTGTACTATGGGAACCAGATAACTGATAGAATATTTATATACATTGTTTGTGTAAATACATACTTATAATATATAGAGAAACAACCAGACCTGGAATAAATATCTGTAGATCATGCAAACATTTGTTCCGCGGCGTGGATCTAACCCACTACCTCCTGCGTCTCAGCCGGCTATTCGCCCAATGCACCACGGAGGTTGTCAGATATGCAGATAGAGTTACTTTCGAATTTATAACATTAGTTTAGTATGGATTGCTCATAAGAAGTTATAAGAAACACTTTCTTCTACTCTTTTCCTCTTATTTCGAAAAACTTAATAAAATTCGTGTAAAACATTATGGCGAACCAATTATTTTTATTCCAAACGGAAACAGACGGTTACAAGATACCATCAATCATCGTCATTGATATTCGCCGAACAAGTAAATTGAAATGTGTCAATATTTGAAATCAGAATTCAAGTTTGATGAGTCTGTTCTACCGCTGTATTAGAGTAGTAAGATCAAACTGTAGGGTGTAGAATTGAGTGAGAAGTATACGAGCCACGAGCCATAGCACAAAATACCACTACCAAGCTGCGTATTGTATTTTTCGTTCAATTTATATAAACTCGCCGCACGCGGTTGATGCCCGTGGTCGATATACACCACGTGTCACCACTACTCGCTTCATGTGGTTGATTGTGTCAGACGGTGAGAGAAAAAGTAAAAAAAGTTGCCGTTGCGCGCTTCTGCTACTAATTGGCTGCTGCCAGCATCATCTGGCGGCATTTTGTGGCTGTGGCGCGTGGCTCGTGTGCGGGTAGGCTTACAGAACTAATATAGAGGTACGAACTTAAGCAGTTGAGTATTTTTCAAGCTTCAGAGAATAATGTATTATTGTATGTAGCCTTAATGGTAAAAATGATCTCCAAGGATTTGGTTATTGCACTCACGCGTGTATGCAATAGTTGCACTGCTGCACACTATAATATGTAAGTAGATTTATGCAGCTATTTTACTGACCAGATAATGTTTATAATTTAATACGAGAAGATGGCATAGTAGCCATTTTTAATCTTATTGCGCGCTCGGAGAAGTGTGAGATTTGGCATAGTTAAAGTTTATATGGCAAAGGCGGGTGAATGTCAAAATGAAGCTTTAAAAAATTTGAAGTAGTTTCGAATTTTGACCACATGCACTGGTAAATAGTAAAACTTCATCACACAAAATAAAACTTTTAATAGTTCTAACTTTGTATAATACATATACGTACGGGTTAACTGTCACCAATCAAAGTAATGATCATACTTGATATGTAATCCTAAGTTTATTTTTATTATTCTTAAGCCTCTTACCCAATATCTATCAAATGTCGTGTTAATCATAGATTGGTCACAGTAACATTTTGTATGTTAATAATGGCATTATACGATTGATAGCCGATAAAGTTGCTAATTTGAAATCTTTACGAGGTGAATCAAAGGAATTAAAATTTTAAATGACTGTCTATGGTAGTACAGACTCAGGTCAAAGGACGGTCTGGTCTTTGACCGTTTAGAGAAAGTCTAAATTTGGGGTTTACCATAAGGCATTGTAGACTGCATCATCTCTTACCATCAGGCAAGATCGTACTCTAACGTGGGCCCTACACTAAAATAAACAAATTATGCTGGACATTTCACACAGCACTATCTAGCCCAAAACTAAGCAAAACTTGTACTACAGGAACCAGTTTTATACATTTCGATGTGCTCTTTCCGAATTTTATCTTTGCCACCTCGTATCTTTGCCACTCGCGCCGCTAAAAATTTACATAGTGTGTTTTTACTGTAAACTTAGTCTGAAAGGAAATATTATCAAGAACTACTCAGGCGCCATTTTTTTAATATGGTGGCGCGAGCGGCAATAATGTGGCAAAGTGGAAATTCGGAAAGAGCACATCAAAATCTATATACCTACTAGCTGACCCGGCAAACGTTGTTTTGCCTTATAAATCGGGTTGTTAAATTACTAAAATGGCTATTAAAAAATAAGGGTTGATCGTAGAAGGGTAAAATTTAGGGTTGCATGTATTTTTGAATGCTGTATCATAAAAAAATATAAATTAAAAATTTTGTCTAAAAATAAAACAAAAAATTCAGGGGTGGACTTACCCCTAACATTTAGGGGGATGAAAAATAAATGTTGACCGATTCTCAGACCTACCCGATATGTACACAAAATTTCATCAAAATCGGTCAAGCCGTTTCGGAGGAGTATGGCAACGAAAACTGTGACACGAGAATTTTATATATTAGATATAGGTAATTACCCATTTTCAAAACTCCTGGAAAACTTTCCAGGTAACCTCCTTTTCTTGAACTAAATGACTATGTATTATACCAATGTAAACCATGAAAAATTTGTCCTGTGGCGGGAATCGAACCCATATTACCTCTATATACCATAGTATATGTACTGTGTTAGTAGTTTTTGTAATATCCCATAATCCCATATTATTGCTGCATTTATCTTTTAGTTTTTATTTTGCCTTTTTTTTATTTCATTGCTAATAAAATTGTCAAAAAAAACTGTTTAGTCTCGCATGTTTTTCTGTATTTTATTTTGTAAAACTTTGCAGGGTATTAGCAATACAGGCGTTGCTCATTAGCAAACTGTAATTGTTAATTCTTACTTGGGAAACAAAATATTTTGTATATTTATTTATAGAAATGCAGATTTTGCGAAGTAACGGCGAAATCACCCCTACATTTGATGTGGGAGATTCACTAATGCGTAAATGGAGCATTCATCTAGCTAGAAAAACATACTTGTACTCTTAGCCTTCGCTAATAGTTAATCACCCCTAAGAAAGTCATTAAGTTTATAATAGCTTAGCAGTGAACTATGAACGCCTCCTCTCCACCTTCTCCCCATCATCAGGGGCGACATAAACAAAAGTGGAATACATAATAGGTTAATCAAAATGTTCTAGATATTATTGACTTTAAAAATAGATAAATATATAATGAGGCATTCACCTTAGTAGAAGATTGTGGGTGCGGCCGTATATCGTAAAAATATAATAAGATTTGATGTAATTATATTAGACTAATCAGCGTTAATTAAAGTTTTTAGATCAAAATTCTCGTTTTATTATCTGATATTTTATAAAATATGATAATAAATCATAACTGATAATTATCGTTTTAAGATGTATTATTGATTGTAGTTTATGTGCAAAAAGTTCAATCTCTTTGTAAAATCTATGCTTATATTATAAAAAGGTATAGTTTGTGTGTTTGTTTGTTAATTTGGATGGTAATCTCCGAAAACAATGATCCAATTAAAAAAATAAACGATATTTGATAAAAGTCCGTTCGAAGCTGGGGCAGTCAGCTAGAAATATATATAAAAGTTAAGTTATTTACTTTTTGCAACAAATATATTATTAATATGATTCTGCAGGTATATAAGTCATTAAAATGGCAATCACTGCACGGTTTCTTAGCGAAAAAGTTCGTTATGTCTATACTAAAGACTTCAACGCGCTACACCTTCTCTTGGGAATCATTAGATTTTGAATTTTTATTTATTGTTCTGATTAACATGCAATCTTGTTGTGAAAATTTTGCCTACTGTGTATCCTGATTTAGCTATATTCATTTTTATTTTGTGACCTCCAGGACGCAGTGAATGAATAGCCGGCTGAGACGTAGAAGGTTGCTTGTTCAATTCCCACCGCAGAACAAATGTTTGCATTATTTATAGATATTTGTTTCAGATCTGGGTGTACATAATATAAGTACCTATGTTTTTACAAAAAAAAGGTTTTAAATATTCTATTTGGTATCTGTTCCATAAAGAATTAGCTCGGCTTAGTATGGGGCTATATAGCGGTATGTGCAATATCCAGCATTATTTATTTTATTAGATTATAGATCAGCAGTAAAATCATTTTAACTATTTGTCGGCCTTTCTCTATTCAATTAAAAACATTCACTTAGTAACTAGTTAACTTACAAAACAGTATAAACAGATCATACTTCATACAATTAATTGCTCAATCAAAAACTAATATTATTTTCAATTATCGGTGCATCAATTAAGCCATATTTCCATATTAATCAAAAGTTTATTAAATAATTATTTTTATTCATAATTAGGTAAAAGTCGGCGGTTTATCAAAGAGAACCTGATTTGATCAAGACTGTTTTGGATCAGGAGCCAGTGATTTGGTTTTTACATTTTTTTATATTATTTTAGCTATCTGTGTCCCACTGCTCAGCAAATGCCTTCCCGTATTATTTCCAGTCTCTTATTTCCAGCGCCAAGATATTCCAATCTGCTTGGAAATTAGTGAGCTCGTCTTTTCCTATCTTTTGCTATCTTTTCCTTGGTCTGCCGCGACGTCTTTGGGTTTTGTCGGGGTTCCAATTGGTGGTCAGCATGGCCAACTGATTGTCCGACATACGGCATAGATGACCAGCCCAGTCGCACTTGAGCTTGGCAGTTTTCGTAGCTAGATCGGAGCTTTGGGTTCGAGACTACAGCTTGATATGCGTATTTTGACCGAATACGCCGAGAACACAGCGTCCGAGATTGCTGTGCTCCATTGCACGTATATTTTTGGATGTTGTTCAAAGACCAGGTCTGCGCACCATAAGTTACATCAGGGAGGATGCATACGTATATTTTATTTTTTAGTTATTAAATATAATGAATGAGAATACGAAGACAAAAATTAAAATAGAATACCATCGTTGCACTCTCTGTACTCTCTCTGTGAAAGCAACATACTATTACATATTAACATACTATTTACGGAACAAATATTTGTAGATCATACAAAAATATGTTCCGCGATGAAAACCAAACCCGCAAAAAATTTATATTTCAACACGTCTCAGTTTAGTAAACAGAATGACGTCAAAAAACGGTTACTATCTCCGGGACTAATTCAGTTTAGAATCGATAATAATTTGGTACATAACTGTCCCATTACTGTTTTAATGACTACCCGCTAATTGTATAATTAATATTTTAATGCTCAACTACTAAACATAACAAGGTACTAATTTATCTACCTTGTTTATGAAAATGTCTTAGCACAGTATAGAGATAAGATTTTTGAGCCATGGAAACCTTCAATTGGCCTGAAAATTCTGACACCATGATTGGGCTTTAGGTCCTAAAGATATACTTTTAGATGGAGGAAGACGGAATTTTAGAGGGAATATGCGAAACCAGAACCTATGCCATCCTCTTAATTTATATAGCTTTTATCATCATCTTAATATTAGCCATAGGTAGGACTCCCACTACTAACCCAAAGCCTCCCCGTAAATTTTTTGTGCGACCAATGTTGTGCGGCCTGTACCCTAAGGCGTTAACAGGACGTCTATCATCTGCACTTTCCATTGCGTTATCTCTACTAGCAAGCATTTATGCCCCAACGGCCGTCAGTTCTTCGATTTATATGCCCCGCTCACTGCCACTTTAGCTTGCTCTGGGCAATGTCAGTGACTTTAGTTTGTTTACGAAACTCCTCATTTCTGATTCGATCTCATAGAAAAATAATCTTTCTTAAATTATCTTTCGTTACGCAGGCTTTTTTATTGTTGATAGCCTAGCGCTTGACTATTACCTCACCTAGTGGTAAGTGAAGGTGTCATTGAAGATGGAGCACGCTTGTTTAGAAATAACCTATTCACTCTGGACTTAAAGACTCCAAGATTATACTGGTACACGCTACGTACACCCATTCGGTTCGTACAGATCTTAAATGTAAAATCTGGAAACTCAGCTTTTTGTCCTCGATTGTACAGATAATTTTTACGTGTATAAACTTTTTGCCTAGATGTTCACATGCTGTTTACAAGTGTACACACTTATTATGGGCTGACCAATCTCATGCTTCTTGTAAATATTTATAAATAAAAATAAAATAATATTGCTGGACATTTTACATAGCGCTATCTAGCTCCAAACTAAGCTTGTACTATGGGATCCAGATAACTGATAGAATACTCATATACTTTTTTGTAAATACATACTTATTATTATATAGAAAAACATCCAGACCTGGAATAAATATCTGTAGATCATGCAAGCATTTATTCCGCGACGGGAATCGAACCCCCTACCTTCTGCGTCTCAAGGATATTGGCCCACTGCGCCACAGAGGTCGTCATATAAAAGTAAGCGCGTTATAAGTTTAATTGTATGCTTGTGTGTCTGTGTGTGTGTCTGTGGCACCCAAACGGATGGAACAATTCGTACGCTGTTTTTTTTAATAGAAAACTAGTTTAACTGGAGTGGTTCTTAGCTATGTAGCATGAAGATCGGGTCAGCTAGTCCGAAGACTATAAGCATTTATCCTTCTTGGTGATGGTATCTCAGATGTTAATAAGATTTTTTTTGCTATTTACGAACTTTTGTATAGGGTGTTTAAATTTTGTAAAGAAAATATTGTTTTAATGATAAAGGTTTGTTTGACCACAAGCTCTCTACATATAGCCACAGTCAATCTCTTCTAACGTGTTCTTTGAATTTATATTGCTTCTTCATAATGAGATTTTAAAGTCTATCAATAAAATATTTTACCAATAACTCACAACCCTGTTCACTTACCCCGATAACCTAAAATAAACTTTACCACGACTGACTTAACGTGTAAAATCCGTATTCCGTGCGTATTTGAAAGATTGGCGTAAAAACGTGAGCTTTATATTTATATGGCTAAGGTTTATTTCACAATAAAGTTATAGGACTTATTTGTCAATTCGAAACACGCCGGAAATTAAAATACAATGCCACTTGTGGACGAGTGAACGTGTGACATCGGCAAACTTGAAACGCAATGGGTAGCAATATATCCTTCAACGCACTTAGGGTTGCCAAATATTTTCTATATATTAATCTAGTTATTGTTGCTATTTTTTATTTATTGTCATAATATCGCAAAGTAGGAATTCTGGCCGAAGCGTGTAGTATTTCGGCGATTGCGTAGAAGGCTCGCTGTTGCCATTTGTAGACTCCATAATGTTAGTAAATCATTTAAAGGGGTCACGCTTTTATGAGATACTCTCAAGTGATGTACAAAAATTGTGACTTAACAAATTTAAAAATGTAATTAAAGAAAATATTTAAAAAAAACCAATTGTCGGATTATTTAGATAATAAAAAAGCTTGGGATTGAATTTGCTCCCATTCGATTAAAAAGGAAAAAATTTGGACGTTTTTCTTGCCTTTCCTTTCTGACTTGGTTGCGGAGGAAGAGGTAGTAAATTTGACGTTTCAAAGTGATCCTTATGATTTGAATGAATAAATGAATGTTGACTTGAGTTGGCTTGCTGACACCCTCCCCCCTTTTGTGGTCAGTGACAACCCTAATTCAACGCGTGCGCAAACGCAGCAATTTGTAAGCGCCGCTGCTATCTAACCTATCAATATCAATTTTCATCCTTATTTATGATGTGCTAGAATTCAAAATCAACTGTTATTAAATCTGGTATGAATAGAAAAGTGTTTATTTTGTAAATTGTTTAATGCATAGTTTGCTGGGTGTTGGTAACTTGATTGATAATAGGCGGTGAGTAAGTGGTTCACGTTTGAAAGTGCGGTTCCATTTATCATGATGTGGTTATTTGACGAGCAAGTATAGATAGATAGACAGATAGATATTCTTTGCACACCTAACAAAGTTACTTTTTAAAGACAAATAAATAAAAAAAAAAGATAAGTACAATGGACAGTCTTAACGATTAAAGCAGTTAAGGGTCGTCGAACAGTTGGAATCGCGCGCCAATGATACAAATCTTTTAAGATGCGTGTTCCAACTGCAGATCCTTCGACACTTGCAATGGAAGAGTTTTGGCCAAAAAGTGTGTTGTTTCGTTTTCGCGAGCGACTACACGACACAGCGCAAGTGCGTCACACGTCGCAGACTTTACGTGTCAGCAAATAGTTTTAAGTATTATTGTATGGGTGTATATTATATTATATATATTATTATATGGGCAGTAGAATTAAATTTTAACATCTCATACTTTTCTGTTTTTGCCTGAAATAAAGATGGATTATTATTGTTATTGTAGTGGTGTCTTTCAGATGTAGAGTAGTAGATTGCCTTGTGAAAGGGCTCGCCCGGGGAAGTACTAATACCATACATATTTCTGCTACCAAGCAGCATTGATGTATTTTTCACATTTTGGCATATGAGGCTTTACACCTGTATGCCTTAAGTTGACGTGCAGTGTATCGTACGTAAGGCACGTTATTCCTACGAGTTAAAGCAATCGTTACCACCTAACATCAGGTGGGCAATACGCTTGTCCCAAATTCTATTTATAAAAAAACCAGAGAAAACTGATTACGTATCGGTAAATTTTTTGAAATTTTAGTACCCATGTCTCTTAACAAAGAAATTAATGCTTTTGTGAGTTCAATCGACCCTCTTTCTCAATATTTACTTAACCACTTATAAGAGTACATCGTACTGATTTCACAGCTACCTGCTGTATTAACACTTAAACCTTTTAACGAGTTAGCGTAATGTGGCGGAATTAAATCTCAAGAACATGTTAAAAAAACATTTAGTCTCTAAAACGGTTTATCGGTGTTATGAGCAAAAATATTTCGGTTCAATTCTTTAACCTTCATTAGGGTGATTACGAAAGTTTTCTTATGTCCCTCTTTGTATACGTTATTTACGTACATATAATACGTTATTTTGTCTTGAATTCTAATTTAACAATAACTTTATTGGTCTTCATAGCAAAGCTTGCAAAGAGAAAATGAAAAATTAATTATTATTAGAAATGTTTGCAAACATTACAGAAAAAATACAATGCATCTCCATCTAGAAGTTTTTTAGAAATATTCTTTAGAAGTTTAATTGGTTTCTGAGTCATATATATATCTAGTTAGCGCTGCTAAATTAATATAGGTAAATAAATGTATGTAGGTACGAAACTTTCGGTACGTAGTTCTCTTACTTGACCGATCTTATTGAGAGAGCGAAGCGATATCTCCAAATCAACTTGGGCAAATTGGCGTTGTATGTTTGTTTGTCCGAAAATAACTTTCGAAAGGTTAATCCGATCATAGTGAAATTTGGTATACAGTGAGCTAAAAATGGGTTGTTGAGATATTGGGGTCATGAGGGGTAAAAAAATGCAAAATGCGACTATCCGGTCAAATGGCCCGTCTAACGAAAGGTACATCTCAAACCTGTTTTTATTTATTTAGTTTAAGCCTTGTAGTTATTATGTTTTTAGCCTTAATAAAAACTGAACTTTGACGAAATTCACAGGGTACACCAGTGAACCCACAATTCTGAAATTTGGTATCCGTGTAGCTTTTATGACACAATTATATGGAAAAGTCTGAAATTTAGAAAAAATGCAATTTGTCCTAAAAAGATAAAACAATTAACATGAACTCCCGTTATTTGTAATTTGTATGAAGTTAGGTCAAGTATTTGATTTATATTTTCAATGTTTTGTTAGTTAAAGCTTATGAGTAACATTTTTTTTTGGTATTTTTGGAGACTCGCGAGATCTCTTATTGTGTATATACTCTTTATTGTGTCTATGTATGTGTCAATGAATAAATTTAATTTTACTTATTATAATGCCTAGTTTACGCGAGCTTAGTAGCTAATACGTAATGCGTAATGATATATAGCTTACACTAACCTTGCGTGTAAACATGCTGATCAGTCAAGTATTAGTGCTTAGTATTAGCGAATCCACCTAGTGCAAGTTCACAGATAGCCTACCTTTTTACTAAGCGACAAGTTGACGACAAGTGACTACCCCCATTACATTTTACCAAGCATTTGTCGGTTATTAATAGCCAGAAAAAGAGTTTAATGACAAATTGAAACGGCAAATGCGGCGGTGGTGATGTACCGTTTTGTTCAACCAGCATGCCTACCTATTAAGATACGAAAACATGGTCTGCCTTCCTGTTGCAATACCCTGCCAGGGTTCATATGTGCAACTATATACCTGTAACAACTTTGTTACCATGTGAAAACAATAAATGTATTGAGCAAAGTATGATGTAAATATGTAAGTATTATTGACGTAACCAAGTGTTCTATTGTGCCCCTATGGTTTAAAAAAATTTGTATGAGTATTGAGTGTATTGTGTTACCTTTTTAGTGTCTTTTGCTAATACTGACATGTTTTTTTTTATAACACTAAGGTATCAAACAAGCATACGGCCCACCTGATGGTAAGCGGTTACCGTAGCCTATGGACGTTTGTAACCAAAGGTATTACTCGCGCGTTGCCGACCCTTTAAAATTTTTAAAACGCCCGTTTGAAGAACCCTGTAGATCGGTCCCCAAGATCGGTCCCTAGGGAAAACTTTGGCAGGGCGACCATTCCACAAGCGAAGGGTTCGCGGGATGTAATTCCTCTGGAACCTCACGGTACGCGACCACATCGTCTCCAAGGTGTGTGGATGGATTCCCTGCCGACCATGTCAAACAACTCCTCAGAGCACGACCCATTATACCAGCCGTAAAACACACAAATGTAGACTTTCACTTCCCACTTGCCACTAAACAGCTTAGTACTAAACGCTTAGTACTAATGGTAAGTACTAAGCTTATGTAAACTAGGCACTTTTGACTTCTGAATGCCCTTGTCGCAAGTTAAAGTGACATTGATCCAAATCTCATCTGGAAAATTCCAGTCGCTTCATTTGTAACTCGATCACATCCCGAATCGATTCCGAATGATGTGTCGTTACACAACTCGATTACAAACCAGATCACAACGTCTATTGTTTTATTCGATTGCATTCGACCCATATAGCAGTGCCTACATTGTATGAAAATCTTGAATCCGATTCAAGTCTTGAATCTGTATTTTTGAATATTAGAATAGTTACATTAAGCTCAGTTCTCAAATCCTAAATCATGTTTTGACGACCTCCGTGGTGCAGTGGGCGAATAGCCGGCTGAGATGCAGGAGGTAGCGGGTTCGATCCCCGCCGCGGAACAAATGTTTGCATGATCTACAGATATTGGTTCCGGGTCTGGTTGTTTCTCTATATATTATAAGTATGTATATACAAAAAAAATGTATATAAGTATAATATCAGTTATTTGGTTCCCATAGTACAAGCTCTGCTTAGTTTGGGGCTAGATAGCCTTGTGTGAAATGTCCAGCAATATTAAAAAAAAATCTGATTGTTCATTCATTAGAGATTGCGATTAGGAGTGTTAGATTATGAAAATTCATGGATGAGAGAGAAATAAATGGATATACTAAAATCACCTAGGTACCTTTAAAATCATCTCCCGCTCTACCCTCAAAGGTTTGTTGGAAGATCATTCTTCTTGGAGATAAGCTCGCCTAAATTAGTTTAGTTTAAATAAATAAATATTGCTGGACACAGCGCTATCTAGCCCCAAACTAAGCAGAGCTTGTACTATGGGAACAAGATAACTGATACAATACTTATATACCTTTTTTTGTAAATGATGCAAATATATATAGATATATATATAGATATGGTCATAAAAATATATTTATAGTTTATGTAAATGTAATTTATTCATATGTGTAGTGTATTTATATTTAATAGTTTAATAATTAGATATAATATATTAGTACAGTATCATTTATAATGTTTGCTTCGAGTCAGGAACGGCTAAACTCCTTTTATCAACACCATTCATAGCCTATATTCAGGTTGTTGATGTTGATGATGCCTAGGTCTTGTATAGTATGTAAACTAATATTCAATTTGAAAAGGCAATACCAATTTACTCTTACAAATTGATATAAGCTTGTTTGTATATGCTAGTAGTAGGTACCTATAGTATAAAACAAATTCAACTTTTACACTTCGCAACCGACTTATATTCAAATGTTAAGTCCATCAAAACTGTAATTTGTTTACAAAAACAAGTAAACTCAAGATTAGCTTTAAGGCTATCGTCCACTAGATGTTAAGTATGTGGCGCGATAAAACGAAAATGTTTTGAATAGTTATATTTTAAGTCATGTTGCTTGAATTTGCATTATCTAATAAGACCCACATATTCAAAATGCGCTGGACATTTGATTCACAGTATTAGTTCGGATAGTTATTATAGAGATACATTGGTAGTAAAAAAAGTAAATAAATACATTGTAAGAAAATCCGCGACTACTATAGCTATATTATTGACCATATATTTCATGAAGATTTATAAGTTGATATAAGTACTTCACACCTACTCTATCTAAAATCGTGTTTTATGCACTACATCGCATCGGTTGCGCGTTATTGCTGCAACTTATTATATAACCTTGTGGATAACGTCGTGGATTACAGTATCAATAGCTCACACATGATATACTATGTACTAACACAGATTGTACCTTACATATATATTATAGTTGTTTGTTATTCCTTAATAAATAAATAAATAAACTTACCTCCAGAAGTTGTACAAACGGCATCTTAGGGTGACTTGCGCAACGATGCCTAATCGTATTGTCCAATCATACAAATACGTCAAATTTAAACATGTGTAATCTCTAAATACGTTTAGGTATCGCTGTACAAGCCAGACTACTATTTATAGATAAGCGGTGTTTTAGCGAATCGGTTTGTTTCAGCTCGTTGTGCCTAGTCGACGCTAGCCTTTAGAATCTTAATCATAAAGACACTTTACTCTATTTACGTCTTACATTGCTGATTCAACAGGCAAATCCGAGTAAACGCCACCATTTATATGGAAAACTATCGCAACCACGCAAGAACCTTACTCCAAAATAACTGCACTGTAAAATACACGTAGACACAACGACGATAAAGATCATAATGCTAAATTGATCGAAGTGGTAATAATTAAAGACGATGACTGCACAGCACGCGTTATAACTAAATAAATCCATAATTGTTATTCCTTCCACGGTTGTGTTATGTAAACCGTTTGTGGATTATTAGGTCAATGTACTTACTATGTAGTTTGGATTTTATTGTATAAATGTAATTTGATACGTATTGCAAAGATTTTACTACAAACAAACATCAGGGAGATTATATTTTGTGATTGTATTTTGTTTTAATAATATGTCGGGGAGAAAGTATTTTGTATATATGAAGTTGTAATCAAATCTCTTTGGTTGTACTGTCTGTATCGGATTACGATACCATTAAAAAAGAAACAAACAAAACCGTTTACCGCCATTTTTCAATGGTTTTTCTGTCTAAGAAAATAAGTGAAACTAACGAAGAAATTCGGTACTTATTCATAATAATGATGTTTTCCTTTACCGTTTTAGCATAAGTTGTAAGTATTTATAGTCAGACAGTCTTGTAATTTTTACCGGTCATTTTATTTCATAATCTTGATTCCAGTAGAATTTATCCGATCGGAATTTATAGTCTAGATTGTTATTAGTTATTCCGTCATCTTGTCATAAATGTTGATGAGTTCGTCTGACGGCGCTATAAACGAAGGGACACACGTCAAAAACATAGTATAATGATCGTTAAAATTCGTCATGAGATTATATTTTCACGATTGATGACAGTCGATGACCTATTCATAAAAAATACTGATATCCAAATAGGTATTTTAACGATTTTTATTTCTACAATCTGAATAACGGCGATTATGATTAGATATTTTAAACTAATTTCGAAATAAACCGGAATTCTTAAGCTCATTTTAATATAGATAAAGGAATGTGTCAGTCAAGGCACTTAGAAATAAATAGTCGTCAAAAATGGTTCCCTAATCGACAATGTATGTTCATTGGGTACCCCTAAAGCCTTTACTTGATCATATAAACGTTATTTACGGCTGTAAACAGATAAAGTCTAATAAACTAGACGATAAAATAGGTAAAGGTGACGTTCAATGAAAAAAAATCAGATACGAGTAGGACTTTATGCTAAGTGTTCTCTTGGTATCATTAGATTTTTTATTTATTACTAGCTTTCGCCAGCAGCTTCGCACGCATGGTTTGTAAGCAAAAGGAAGCCTATGTGTTAATCCAGGTTATAATATACGTACAAACCAAATTTCATTGAAATGAATTCAGCCGTTACGACGTGAAAAAGTAAAAAACATCCATACAAAGATTCGCGTTTAAAATATTTGTGGGGTTTATGAATACAATATTTAAAATTAGACTTCTTGTAACATAGCCTTTGTTGTGAGACAGGGTCCTAGAAAAATAAAGTCCTATATAAAAAATCTAAATCAAATCAATGTTTTATTAGTAATAATAAAAAAACGCATCCAAATCGGTCCATCTCTTTGGGAACTACATATGATATCACAGAGACACAGATACGGATATAGGCGTCACTTATAACACTTTTTGCGTAGGGGGTTAAAAAAATCACTCATCACAATCTCATGCCTGTAACCTGACCTAACACTGGGATTGTTTTATACGTCCTGTAGATGGAACAAAGCATACCTGCTATTAGGTGGTAACTATCGCCTATAACAAAGTAAAGCGTAAGTTACGCTCAGTAGAAGGTGCCCTACGATAGACTGCTCTGCATCCATCAACTTGAGAAATACAGATGTAAAATCTCATGTGCCTATTATTTCACCTATACCCCTTAAACCGAAACACAGCAATGCTTCTTGGTAGAACAAATAGGTATGGTGGTAGTACTTACCCGGTCGAGCTCTTTTAGATGGAGCTTTACTACTCTTAACACATTGTGTAGGTACTAATATAAGATTTATACCTAAAGGACACACAAATTGATTGGTATTCATTTCAATTTCTTGTCTAAGCACAAAAATTTTATATAAAAGATAAACGCAGTTCAAAACAACTGCGTTCAGAATAGTTCGTTACAAACAGAACTCCAAAAATAAAAATAAAACTTTTGTCGATTGAACCGAGGACTCGAATCGATTGGACCGAGCGCGTTTATCGATCGAATGATTACTGTAATGACAATTTATGTTAGTCAAGTGGAATATGTAAACGAGGCACAAGTAAAGCAGCCTATTCATTCTAATAGGACCACCCGTGTGAACGCCTCTTTATCGATAATTTGTCGTTTGATTTTGCCTTTGGAAAGCTTTATGGAGGTTTTGTAGTGGATTTAGAAATGTAGTTGGGATTTGTCGAGATTTGTTGTGTATGCTAATTTATGTTGGATCAAGGCTGGGAAAAAGATTATTGAAATAGATTTTCTACTTAGTTCAGTAAAGCTTGTTAGAAAGTTTACTGATCTGGCTTTAATACAAATTGATAAAATTGATGTAAATACTAACTCTGCTAAAAGACATTTGAAAATTATAAAATGTATATTTATCAAATCAACAACAATGTCGAATCGTCAGATGAGCGAAGTGTTGCGGTTGACGGCGCGTGAAATGGCGGCGCACGCGCATATCGCGTTACAACTGTTTGGAGTACTACATGCACGCTGTCAACTGATTAGATATGAGCAGCTTGTTGTGGTCGATAATCATAATGTTTTGTAAATAAACTTTGTTAAGTGAAAATATTTATTTGTTTATTTTTTTATCATTACTTTTTGAAAGCTCATAAGTAAATCAATTTTATTTTAAAATCTAGTTAATCATTATTGATTTTATGACCAACGATGTTTATAATTTAGAAAGTGTAAAAACGGGACAAACCATGC
Source organism: Philereme transversata (assembly GCA_963924445.1). Lineage (NCBI taxonomy): Eukaryota > Metazoa > Arthropoda > Insecta > Lepidoptera > Geometridae > Philereme > Philereme transversata. The sequence continues at coordinate 23,733,415 of OZ004337.1, read as the reverse complement.
GATGATAATATCTGTTTTAATTATAACCATTTGTAGCTAGAGTAGAACGAGAATAATGGTTGGTCAAATGGTCATCCTAAACGAAATAACAGCTTTATAAGAACAATCTTATAAGGAAAAATAGAAAAAATTAAAACCGTTAAAACGCAATATAAGCCCGATAAAAGGGAAAATCCTTTTTATGTCTCATAAGAAGGTAAAAGAGACCGCCTCTTAATGAGACGTATGGAGGAAGTTTCATCAGTTGCACCGACCAGAGCGAAACTCGTGGGCTAGAAGGCTAGAAGTGTGTAGTGTGTAGATTATAAAGAAGTAGAAGGAGGCCAAAGTAGAGATGCATGGACTGTGTGGATGATAATGATGGAAGAAATAAGTAACCACAGAGATGACGCCGATAAAACGGATAGACGGATTTATCGGCGTCATGACTACTTGGAAATGGAATAGACACAGGGCCCACCTGAAGTTAAGTGGTAACTATCGCCTATAACAGAGACTCGCCTCATAGGTCACGCACCTTAGAAACGTGCCCTACGATACACTGCCTTGCGTCCATCAACTTGAGGAAAACAGGTGTTAAGCCTTATGTGCCTGTAATTTTATCAGTAAGGCAGAAATAGGTGGTGGTAGTTTATTCCCCGTGAGAAAAGGGCAAGAAATTGACGATGATAGAAATATAAACATATAAAAATTACGTTTAAATAAATTCCACTTCTTGATCAATCGATTTAATGAAACTCGCGCCAAAGCGCCTCTTAAACTAATTTCCTTGCAAATTCAAAGTAAACAAAACACCTTGATATTTCTCAGAAGGAGTTAAGTCAGGTTCCTGTGATATGTAGATCTCCAGAACAATTGAATGTCAGGTTGTTCGCTCGTAAATATAACAAACACCTACCTTTGCAAATTGAACTTAAATTTCAGGTATTTAGGCCTTAATATTGCAAAATTTGGATTCGCGAAGACCTAAGACTCAAGCTAAACAAAAAGCTAGAACTATCTCAATAAAAATACTTTACGTTTTACATCAAAGTCAATGGACAAGCATAAAACAGCGAGCTATTAATGAATAGCTCGCTGTTTTATGATTGTTTATGAAAACTACCAAAACTATTGAAAAAGACCGTTCAGAAATATTTTGCAATATCAAAATCACAACAAAATATGTATGACTCAACCACAGCCAATGGAAAATACTAATAGATATATGTAATAAAAAACGAACACGTTCAGTATGTACATGATAACAAAATTAGATAGAAAGTAGGTAAGAGCCATACATATCTAATAATGCATGTAAAACGTAATAATATTTTGTGTAATCTGACAATCTGTGCAATTTCTACAAATTGATGTTGGTACTTCATGGCAACTTGAGTGGTTCAGAGGTTAAATAATATTTGAATATTTCGACCGTTTATCGTCTAAATCTTGTGTCCACTCAAAGCTAACATATTTTTGTAAGACATTTCAATCGTTATAAGATAGTTAGTCTTTATGAACAAGGTAGAAAGCAACTTGTGTTTCAACTTTAATGATAGTCAGTGTTCAATATCTTCAGTGCCAGTCTCTTTGAATAACTGATACGTAGAAACTAAAATAAAATTATTCTAACTCCGTCATTGTATACAAGCAGCAACAAAAAACAAATCTACTCTTCATGTGTTTAGCCTATTTACCTATATATTTGATTTTTGAAATGAATGTTTTTATGTGTTTTAGGTTAATTATTTTATAAATAGCAATGCGGGTAGGGTAGAATTCCGCTACAAGGACGTGAAAAATGACACAAACGAGGAGTGCCCACTCTCCAGCAGTAAGTGAAGTCATTATGATGATGTTGTATTTTGATAATATATTCTCTCAGTTAGTGCAGTGTTAGTCTAACTAAACCATTCGTATGTTGTAAGCATGTGTCGTCGGAATTATAATAAGTTTTTTGCGTACTATAGAAGCAAAAGGTCAAATACGTTATAAACTAACTGGGTTAAGTTTGTAAGAGATTGTATGCTTGACAGAAGATTTTTTTTTGATAATACTTTTATAAACATTTGAAATTAGATCCAGTATTTTGACGACCTCTGTGGTGCAGTGGGCGAATAGCCGGCTGAGACGCAGGAGGTAGTGGGTTAGATTCCCGCCACGGAACAAATGTTTGCATGATCTACAGATATTTGTTCCGGGTCTGGTTGTTTATCTATATATTATAAGTATGTATTTACAAAAAAAATGTATATAAATATTCTATCAGTTATCTGGTTCCCATAGTACAAGCTCTGCTTAGTTTGGGGCTAGATAGCGCTGTGTGTCCAGCGCTATTTATTTATTTAAACTAAACTAATTTAGGCGAGCTTAACTCCAAGAAGATAGTGTTGTGTGAAATGTCCAGCAATATTTATTTATTATTTAGTATGTTTTCAAAATTGGTAGTATTATTGTTGGGTGTCTCGCAGACGACGCAGACGTGTGATCCAAGAGATGATACTTATCTGGGTCAACGTATATGCATTGCAATTTAGCGGGGCTGTGCAGCCAGTGTTTTAGGGATACTTCTGCCTGGTAGTGTAGATCACTACTAATTTTTGACACTTATTTATTCGTAGACCAACTTAAAAAAAAACTTAAACAGAGGAATACATGTTATGCCGATCCCACGTCATGTGGGAAAAGGGTAGGCAGAAAAACACTTAAACATAAACCTATTTGAAGATATAACTATTGATCAATGATCAATAACCAAACAAAAATATTTGTATGTATGCAAATGTACCAAAAAGTATGAGTTTTATTCTGTCTTATACTTTAATATTGATAAAAAAATATGACGACATAAAATAAAAACAGGTTAAAGAATATTAATAGAAAAAAAATTCAACATAACATTCATAATCTTATTAAACATAATTCCGCGATATGTATTAATAACTACCAATTTAACATTAATATCGAGACTAATCTCCGGTAAAAGATTAACAAAAATTATATACTTGTCATATCTATCAATACTAATCGCCAAAGCGTTCCGAAATGAGGAAAATATGCAAATTTTGGAAACTATAGTTTTACGAAAAAGTTGTACACCTAATTTATATCTGTATCAGATTATTTGAAATTTATTGCAATAATTAACATATCAAAATAGTGTTTAAAACAGCCACAAAGAGGCATAAATACAGGTTGTGTTTTGATTCAAGTGATGGCAACATCTAGGATTGTACATCTAATTTATTAGACAAATTTTATTGAACTCATGCCATATTATATGCTGTGTGAAATGTCCAGCAATATTTATTATTTATTTATTTATTTATTTATTAACTCCAATCAATCAATGCAAATATTTTTTATCGAGCCACATTGCAAGTAAGGAATTGATCTAGTAAATTAATCGATAAACTGATCACGTGAAACTTGTCAACAATGTTGACATTAAGTTTAACAATGACATTAAAAATTCGCAAATTACTTGAATTTCCCGACTAACTTGTCTCACTGTCTCACTGACGGCGATGAGCGAGAAGCGAGTAGAGCTAGAAACTAGAAACGAGTTGGCGAGCAGCGAGAAGCGAGTATGTATTTTCTATAGTTGTCTCGCTGGGCTATAAAGCGGGTGAGCGAGTGCGGCGGACTATACTCGCGCCACTCGCTGAGCGCGTGGTGCCGTCGTTCTGTTCCGCTGGTACATCTCACGGCGTGTGTTCTGACCGCCAAGCGAGCATCGCTGAGCGAATATCACTGAGCGAGTTTTCGCCGGCAGTGTGAACGGCCACTGCTCTATTAATAATTAACTATTAATAACTCTTTTACTGACACGGAATCTATATCTTTTGTTTGTTTCTTGAGCGAGAAAATAGAGACAAGTGCCTAAATAGAGGGAGAGGGTATTGAAATTTATCTTATTTTTTATTATTTTTATTATTTCTTGCGCTGCAGTGACATAGCTACGTCCTTACAGATTTACTAAGTAAATCATCATTACCATACTGATGAGACACTTCGCTATTTCGGAGACCTTAGACATGTGCAACCTAGTGTTCGCTACCCATGTCCGACAAACTTAAATGTAGTCAAGTAACTTGATAGCATTACGATTTACGATATAGAGGGAGCACCTTTCAATTACATCTAAAGTTGCATTCGAAAGAAAATAAAGACCAACCTGGGTGTCTTCAAGTCGCGAGTGAGTAGTTTTCTTCTAGGCAAGAGTGATCCATCGTAGACTGCATCATCGCTTACCATCAGGCGACATTGTGATCAAACGTAAACTTATAATTCAATTCAATTTCTTTATTTCAGACTAGTACTAACATACAAGGCCTTATAATGTATAAAAAAAACTTTTATTTGTGATGGAACAAAACACACACAACACAATAAGTAAGGTACACAAAGAAAACAAAAGAAAGCAATACCTAGCAAATGTGTGTCCCACAATTATTTCCAATCGACAGACATCATGAAAATTGCATTCATACATAGGTATTGATATGAATTTGCCTAGATTTTACTACAAGTTGGTAATTAAATATTAAAAAGCAGCCAAGTGCGAGTCGGACTATCGCATGAAGGGTTCCGTACCCTTCGTACCGTACGTACCTTCGTACCGTACCGTACGTATTTATAAAAACGGCAAAAAAATCATGTCTGTTGAATGGGAGCCCCATTTAAATATTTATTTTATTATGTTTTTAGCATTTATTGTCATAGCGGCAACAGAAACACATCATCTGTAAAAATTTCAACTGTCTAACTATCACGGTTCATGAGATACAGTCTGGTGACAGACGGACAGACAGCGGAGTCTTAGTAATAGGGTCCCGTTTTACCCTTTGGGTACGGAACCCTAAAAAGTAATCGTCTAGCAGTTGTGGAACTTATCAGCCATTCTCCATTCCATTAACATTTCGTATTATTAACATATAGGATTTGAGACAAGTCATTCATAAACATTAATATGTGATAATTATACTAATGTTGTATAATTGAATTTATATAACCAATTCGTTCGAATAGCTTCTTGGAAATATCCTGAAATGCTTATAAGATATCCCTATATTAAATTACAGAATTTACAAGTAGCAGTGATGATATCATTTTGATTGACTTGTTGTAGTATGACTTTTACTAAACATACATTATGAAGTAATGTATGTTTGGACTATCGTTGTTTGACCATTACTGGCAATCACTGTTTTAATAATAATAATTACACTAATGTTATAAATGCGAAAGTTTGGATGTTTGTTTATTTATTACTTTGTTACTCATAGACAAGCCTTTGTTGTTTACACTCGCAGAGTGGGGGCCTGGTGACCTGTAATACAGGTTCCTATGAACCTACATCAGTCTCTCATAATGTTTGTTGACACCATACAAACTTGCCTTTGTAAATTACACATAAGAAAAAACTTGTGAGGGAAAATAAATGAATATGTTATTATTATTACTCAATCACGTCATAACAGCAGAACCGATTTCGATGAAATTTAGTATTTACGTAGATTATAACCTGGATTAACACATATGCTACATACTTTTTATCCTATAAATCAAGTCCCATGGGATAAATATGGGGTGTCAAAGTTTATATGGAAAAATGATTTTGGTTTTTGCGCGTACGAAGCCGCTAGTAATAAATAATTTAATTCATTCAACAATAAAATAGTTACAGGATAGTAATTAACTTATTCTACAGCCCATAAACATATATATAGCCACTACGAAAAAAGAGGGGTGTTTCTTTTTTACGTTGTTTTATTGGCACTGGCTGGAAATTCTGGCTTATGGATATCCTATACCCAGCTATGACGTCATCATCTTTATATTCGTATGAATGAATAAATGAAATTTTTTATTGCAACAAAATAAAAGTAATCCGTGCGTAGGTAAACTTAATGCTGGATAGTATTCTCTTCCAGATAACATTTGTGTAATGCGGATACTTAAACAGTTATTGCAGGTCTGTAGGTAATTATTGTAGGTAATATTTGGTAGAGGGAGAAGTTTAATTACATTCCAAGACACATATATAACTAAATCTACACGAACACAATTTATTTCAATACAGTTATTTTAAATACTTCTCTCTCTCTTATTCCACATTAGATGGGGTTGGCATAATATGGTTTCATATTCTATACCTATTTCTATCAGCCAATATTTTAGTGCTCCTGGGAGGCCTACACCCAGCAGTGGGTACTTATGGGCTGTGGATGATGATGATGAATATCTGGACAGTATAACATATGTATATTCCAACTTGAAGCTCTGGAATAATTTAGAGATTAGATGATTAGAGAAGAGCCAGGAAACTTATAGGCAACGATGAGCTAGTTGATGCAAGGCTCCTCAGCCTGGAGCATCGACGAAAGGTTGCTAGCCTCTCGGTTTATTATTGAGTACATTTCGGAAAGTGTGCGGCGGAACTTTTCAACCTGATCCCACCATCTCCATTCTATCATCGGACAACCAGACGCTCTGCGGTGCGCCACCTCTATATGGTAGAAATACCTCCCATTAGCACAAAGTGGTTTTCTTCGACCTTTATTTTGTGCACCGCCAAAGAGTGGAACGCCTTGCCAGAGTCTGTATTTCCTGATAGCTACAGCCTGGGTATCTTTAAGGCACGAGTGAATAGGTTTCTTCTAGGTAAGCGTGTACCATCATAGACTGAATCATCGCTTACCATCAGGCGAGATCGTGGTCAAGCGCAGGCCTATAATGTATAATATATATATATATATATATATATATATATATATACATATATATATACATATACGAGTATGTTGTAATTTTTAGAGCCATGACAATTCCCTCCATTTTCCTTTATCATCACGGTATAATAAACAACGTAGTTTCTGTTAGCAGGTAGCTTAATTGAATTGTAACATCTGTCTATCACTTTCACACATCAATTGATCAGAAAACCGCGAATGCGCAGTTAATGAGCACTAGTAATCGTACAATAGGTCCAATCAGTGCGACTCGATAACGGTAGTATATCGTCACTATTCTGTAATCACGATCATTCAAATTCAGTATAATGATCGACATACGCGGTCCACGTGGTCACAGGAAATTACATAAGACGTTAGACCACTTTTAGGTTTACAAGGAGGTTTGTTTCTCGTGTATCTAGATTATTGTTGTGAACGAGTGATATTAATTGAATATAATAATAATAAATATAAATAAAAACGTTTATTTCAGACCAGATAGGGAATAAGTTTTGTTAGTAAGCTACGAAAAATCTTACTTAAAAATATTGTTAGACTAATAATTATTACTCTAACAATATTTTAATATATTAATATTGTTACACAAAATATGTAGGTACGCTGACAAGATGGGTCGATGACATTACAAAAATCGCAGAGGCTAATGGCGACAACGAAGAGAGGCCTATGCCCAGCAGGGAAGGGCTGACGATGATGATGATGATGACACAAAAATATAAATTATAAAATGAGGCAATATTGGAACATGAGCGCCACGTCATTTAAGCCCAGTAACCTTATTTTTGTTTTAATTAATTTGGTGACAAAAGAAACCTCTTTAAATTGTAACTAAATAAAATAAGCTTGTCCTTAGACATCAAAATAGCGGAGGGGCTAAACTTTGAGAGATACGAATTTACGTTTACGCCAAAACAATTGTATTGGTGTGGCATCGTTAGATTGGCTAAATTTAAAATAATTTTGTATGTATAATTCTGGACACTTTATAAAGCGTATTTTTTGTAAACACCCTTAAGGCGGTGTCCTAATAAAACGCGATTGCGTGATCATCGCTAGTTCGCACCAACGTGGTGCGTACAAACTCGCGATCAAACATACTGATGTCGAAGTATCCTGACTGACAAAAATGTTACATGTAAAATAATCAAATAAAAAAATATTATAAAAATATTTTCTCTCCACCAAAGGTTCATAAAATAAGTACCTACAGCAAATTTATTGTGATGACTAAGAACGTGCGATGATCGCATCGCTTATTTGCGCTACCGCATTTTATTTGGATACCGCCTATTGGATTGCACCAGCTATTCTACGATGAGCTAGACACAAACAACAATAGAAAAGAAAGTGCTGAGTCCGTTAACGATATGTGAATTTGGAATTGCGTTTAGGATCTGATGGAGCGAATTTCGAACTTTTGTGATCAACATTTGTTGATCATGACCACGCGAACTTTCACCTTATTGTTAAAAGGCTATGGATCATGTGACTTGTCGGTTTTGTGATGTGGGAAAGAATGTGTCAAATCCCACTCTTTGTTACTGGTTTCAGGTTAACCTGCTTTAGGTTAATAAGTAGGTATATAAGTTCGTACTAGTGACCAACTCTAGTCTCGGATTGGTTAGTATACTCACTAGCTCTATTGAATTACCGAAAGTCAAAGCCAATTCAAAAGTCGCTGAAAACTTAAGATCTTTAAACTTTTTAGTCTAATTGACTAATCTTTAAAGCTTCTTCTTTATAATCGATTTAAAACTAAGAATTACAAGAAGGAAAATAATGTTTTAACACTGCTCAATCTTGCATTAATGTCTTAAAGTTTTTGATACCAGCTAGTTGACAAGTTAAATTACGGTGGCGGAGCCCAGATTCGATACCTGAGTTACCTGACTAGCTCAATCAAAACTGAGTTAATGTTTAAATTTTATTGCATTGATTATTATCATCATATCAGCCATAAGACGTTCAATAAACATAGCCTCCCTCCCCCCTCCCCCTCCCACCCCTCCTCCCAAAGATTTCTAGCTTTTATATCATACCTATCACTATTCCATTATTTTTGTTTTTAAACACAACCATTCATTCACTCATAGAACGACTTCAAACTGAAGCTAAGAGCAATCTCATTATGTCTTTATAGCATTTTTTGCGAATGACGTTTAAAAACAGTTAACCTTAATGATGGCAGATTGTATGGTACCAATGAGGTGGTTAAACTCGTGTTTTGGATAATTAACGCCTACAATGATTTGTGGCTGAGTTATTCGGAAATAAAAGGGAGAGCTTAATAGCATTAAAAGCGAAACGGAGTAAAATAGTTCTTAGTAGTAATTCATGGGGGGCGTTTGAGTAACAACGGGCAAAGAAAGGGCTAAGGGCCTATTCACATTACGTATTTTAAATACGTAAATTGCACAAAAATCATAGGAAATATGTTAAAAATCACGTTCAAAGCGCTTTAGTGCGCATAATCTAAAAAACATCATAATATAAAAAATCCAAGCTTCATTTATCTAAGTTTTTAATAGGTATATAAGTACAATAACGATATATAAAAACGAACGATAGATTTCAGAAAAAAAATACACACAAATAGGACATTAAGAGTTTACATCCAGCAAAGCTTTGACAATAGAGATAGTTGATTATAGAAGTGGCATGAATTTCTTCCATTTTCTGTTATAAAAAGAATTTTAGGCAATCGAATCCATATTCAAATACTTTCCTAAAATTAGGGTACAGAAAAGATTTGAATTCGCAGCTTTCCTTGATGGGGATGCAATGGTGATCATGTAGACAATGGATTCATACTGGAGTCCGGTTTTCCGTATTGGCTATAAATTAAAAATATAGTTACAATTTAAATGGATTCATTATAAAAAAATTTGAAACTAACTATAAAATCAAAATTAAACAAATTGGTCCAGGATTTCGTATTTCATATTTTTTATCCATTTTCATTCATCATTTCTAGCTTAATGGTAAATGGGTTACGTGTGATTTGATACCTTAAATTTAAGACAATTTGTCAAGTGAGTTTTTGGGACAAAAATTTATCCATTCTGAATAACTGATCCATCGGTTCAATGAATTATTCAATACGCGAACGCACATTATGCGTCATTAAAATATTGGAGGCACATGTGACGCGCCTCTTAAATTTTAATTTTGAGATTGTAAATTTAATTTTATTACTTTTTAAATTAAATATTTTACGAAATGTCAAACAGCAGCAGTGCTTTTTATGTTCAGACTTCTAGTAAATGATGTTTTCGAAATATTTCGGTTCATCTCGTGATTCGTTGCACGACTTTTTTATCTTTAAATAAGTTTAAAAGTTCATAACAAAATCTGTATTTTGCGAAATTGCTTAATTTTCGTAAAATGCGACCATCGCAGATAAATTTCACATTAAGCAAATTGCTTCATTGAACTTTATGAGGAAGAAATACCACCTTTTGCAGTCGGCTAAAGTGGGATCCGAAAGATATCAAAGTGAAGGTTTAATACTTGAGCATTTATTTATTTAGACACTTATTTATATTTTTGTACGTTTTTTAAAGCAGTTTAGTATTCTTTAGTACCTAATAAGTGTATAAAATAGTGTGTATTTTCTTAAATCAAATCAAATCATTTATAATATAAGTGCAACCATATTCAGCGTTTTACGCATACAATGTCGAGTTAAATTAGTAGGTTCCATTTCAATTGTCAAAATTAAGGAGTTAGTTATAATTGTTTGTCTGTTTCTAGCACCTTCAAAAATTATCCACTAGGTTGCCAATGTACCTAATTATACCATGGCCTTACACCATACCTTTTTTTTATACTATGGAGATGGAACAAGCTTATGGCCCACCTGATGTTAAGTGGTAACCATTGACTATAACAAAGTTTGCCTTGTAGGTCACGCTCCTTGGAAATGTGCCCTACTATGCACTTCCCTGCGTCCATCAACTTGAGGCATACAGGTGTAAAGCCTCATGTGCCTGTAATTTCAAAGGCAACCATACCCTTTAAACCGAAACACAGCAATGCTGTTTGGCGGTAGAAATAGGTATGGTGGTAGCACTTCCCCGGGCGAGCCCTTTCACAAGAAAGTCTACTACTCTTACCTACATTTTTAATATTAAGATTTAACCAAGTGTTCCATTGTATCCTCATGGTTTATAAATGTTATGAAATATTTCTGCATTTATTTTTGTTTTCACAAGAGATTTTCTATTTGAATCTAGGACTTTCCTACATGATGGAAAGATGATACGATACAAGTCTCTGGGAGCCGTTGGGTGGAAGCAGCACAATCGATCACTTTGAAATCTATGAGAGAGACAGTGGACGGCTTATTATGAAGATGATAAACTATAAAAAATAGGGTGTCCGAACCAACTTTCAATTTATTGTTAGTTTTTTGTATTTACTACTTCGTAAATTCAGTTTGACTAAACTTAAAAAAAATTAACTTTTTTCGTTAAACTTGTATCAAAATTCCGTATCAAAATCATTCGACATCCAATCGATTATTGAAAAGTGTGCAAATTACAGGTTATATCGATATTACGGCCTGTAATGTCGAGCCGCAACTCGACTCATTTACATTAAACGGTTTAATTTTTATGCCCCAAATTCTCGATCGATTATTTAAGTTTTTATATTCACTTGTGGAGACAGATGGATGTTTTTAAGCAAAGAGTTTTTAGAACGTTGGCAATCGTTTTTTCTGTAGAAGTAATACTTGTTAAGTGGTAGAAGTAATGTTATGCATGCAACTTTGCATTGTAGAACATAAATAAATGGATATTTTCTTTCACAGCGTCATTAAGCCAAAACTTAGCCCACTAAACAAAGCTATGGGAACCAGTTAACTGATAAAATACTTTTTTTTGAATACATACTTAAATTATATGTATAGAGAAACAACATGTCCCGGAACAAATATCTTTAGATCATACAAACATTTGTTCCGCGTTGGGAATCGAACCCGCATCCTCCTGCATCTCAGACGGATGTTCGCCCACTGTGTTACGTTTCTAATATATTGCATGAATTACCAAATTCCTAGAGATAGTTCATCCATCTAAATGCACAATATACGTCACAAAGATTTATTGGTGTCCGCCCACTAGACTATGAACCTGCGACCTTTGGATTAGAAGGTGGGGTCATCCCATTGCACAATCTATTTACAAGAACCAAAATCAATTTAGGACCAAAATGGAATTATGGTCATTAAGTTGCAAAGACATTTTGAGGGACAAAAACTTAATTTTATCGACATCTATGACGTTATTGGTAAAAATCAATTTGATGTTGATATTTAGACAAAGAATCACATTAAAAAATTTATTAATTAAATATTCATATATTTCTTTATTTAAATAATAAATAAAATAAATATTGCTGGACATTTTACACAGCGCTATCTAGCCCCAATCTAAGCAGAACTTGTACTATGGGAACCAGATAACTGATAGAATGCTTATATACATTTTTTTGTAAATACATACTTATTAGACACAAAAGTGCCGAGTTTTAATATCAAATCGTCGATATTTTAGGCTTGGCTTTAAAAAAAGTGCCTTAACAAGACTCATGTCTTACTTTACTTTGTTTTTTTTACCATCTACGGTAAAAACAACTAAGATGAAAATAAATATTCTGTACAAAAAAGGTATCACACTTATAATAAAAATGCTTAAGTTTAAATATTTGTTTATTTGTTTGTTTGTTACTCAATCACGTCATAAAGGCTGAACTGATTTTGATAAAATTTAGTATGGACGTAGACTTTAACCGGGATTACCACATAGGTTACTTTTTATTCCATAAATCAGGTTCCATGGGATAAAAATGGGGTGTCAAGTCAAGTTCCAACAGCGAGCTTAGCTTTATTTCTAGGTTACCTACACATTTATTAGTGTAACGCGTACGAAGTCGCGGGCAACAGCTAGTAATTTACAAATTAAATACTAAGTTGACGCTTCAAAGTTTATGACTAACTTCTCCTCCAAATAAATAGTCTAAATAAGTTATAGCGATCAAGTTTCAGCACATAAAATAATAGTTTACGATAGAAAATCGGTATCAATGATCAGATAAAATAATTAACATAATTATAGATTTATTCAAATTATTAAAAACAAACATGTTTCATGCGTGGGTGGTGTTTTCTATCTATATGTTAATAACGCCCTTATTACAATATAGATATGTGTCAAATTTCTTGGTATATCAGGAACTAAGAAATAATAATGGAGCTTGTTAATCAAGTAACTAATTAACCGTAGGTGTTTTTAATATTATTGCTTTTTGTTAATTTATTGTGGTTGTTTTTGGGTGATTTCCTATTTCTGTTTTTATAAAATAGAAATACAAATATAAATTTAAATTAAACAGTATATCTGATAGTTAAAAGGAAACATAATCACATTGATTAAGTTACTAAAAAATTGGGGTTACAGGTCCTAGACTAAAAAAAGAAATATAAATATAATTTAGATCAAACTCTCTCCATAATTATTTTTATTCTTATGTTTTAGTTTAGGTTGGCAGTCATCCTTTTTCTTTTTATATTCCCAAATACCGAAATTAGAAAGCGGATCAAGACATCTTTATTATTCCCATGTAACATTGTAATATATTTAATCAACTTTGTAGGAACGCAATAAAATACTGAAAACTGACAGTTAAGACATGTGGAGAAGGAAGCTGACTGAGTGGTGGCCCCGAGATGGAACCATAACTGTAGGTCATCCGCTGGCAAGAAGGGTCGATGACAAAACTGCTGGTCATACGTACCGCGTACTGCTGTTCTACGACCAGCAGATATTATCATCAATATCAACATTTTAGCCATAGGGTGTGCAACACTGAACATAAGCCTCCCCCTTAGATTTCAAGAATGACTGATCAGGTGCGGCCACCCAACAGCTCCCAGCAACCTATAATAGGTCAGTTCTTCTAAATCGTAATCCAAAAAATCTTTCTACCCCAATACCGTTTTGTCTATGTTAAAATATTGACCAGAAAATTGGCCTACACCCATAGAAAACACAACACAAAACACAGAATTAAGTACATGGGGGACAATAGGTCATTAAATAGCAGCTGTATATGGCTCCAAACGACACGATATTTAATACTTTTTAAACTTTCGCGTTCAATGTACATAGTTACTGATTAAAACGGGTATTTATCGCGTATGTACATACGCGATAAATACCCGTTTTAATGAGTAATTAGCCACGCTATTTGTTTTATGAGCCAGGTTGTAGTAAGTGCAGCTGTCGAAAAAACTAAAAATAAGACGGTTTTTGTAGTGAAAATGCCTATCCGTTTACTGCATTATTCGTGCGTTACTGCGTATTGGCAAATCTAAAACATGAACACATTCGTTGTTTTGTGGCATACGCAACTACGTTTGGAACGAAAATTTGTTCGAAACTTCTGTTCTATGTATGTAGTTATTCTAAGCCTACACCGTATTTAATATTCTACCTTTTTGTATTGGTTCCGTTTTCAACGATTTCATTAACGAATCTACATTAATTTGTTATGTTAATGTTGGCACGTGCACGTTGGCCATAAACGTGTCAGCAATAGACGTATAAAATGCCAACACTTTAACATAAATTAGACGAATTCAGTCATATTTCACATAGCTGTGATAGTTCTACTCGCGCCAGAGATTGACGGAATGCAGACGTATATCAGATTATCTTGATATGGAATGGATGGGTTAGGCGATTGTATATGGCGACCCCAGTAGCGCAGTGGGTGAATAGCCGACTGAGACGCAGGAGGTTGCGGGGACGATTCTGGCTGGGGAACTTTTTTTTTTGTTTTGTATTGTATTTATTTTTGTTTCTATTTGATACAATACAATACAATAATTTAGTAATAAGTCCAATTTTACAAGTCAATAATATTAATGATATAATAAATATTAGGTCTTTACCAATGAAATTGCCGTTTTGTATGGAATAAGTGAAAGTACTTATTTTTTTAAACTTATTTATTTCTGTTATTCGAAGTAATCACCCATGCAATCGACGCATCTTTGCTAACGCATAGGCAGTTTATTGATGCTCTTCTTGTAGAAATCAGCTGGACGGGAGGCAACAAACTCTTCAAAGGCATTTTGTACTGCCTCTCGGAAATTGAATTTTTTACCCTCTAAAATTTTGTCTAAATTTTGGAAAAAGTAATAGTCGGTAGGTGCAAGGTCTGGTGAGTATGGCGGATGAGAGAGAGCTTCCAACCCCGGCTCTTGCAGCTTGGAGACTGTCTGTTATGCAATATGGGGTCGCGTGTTGTCGTGAAGGAGCAGTGGGGACGACCGATTGACCAAAGCTGGTTGCCGATGTAAAAGCTTCTCCATCATTATCTCCAGTTCTTCACAATACACATCTGCAGTAATCCTCATGCCATTTTGCAAAAAGCTGTGGTGAATCACACCCGCACTAGACCACCAAACAGTGACCATCACCTTTTAGGGGTCATTTTTGGTTTAGAGCATTGCTTTGGTGCTGAACCAGGATCAAACCAACTTGCTGAGCGCTTTCGATTGTCGAACAGAATCCATTTTTCATCGCACGTAACAATTCAGTTCAAAATTCCTTCATTCATTTCTTTGCCTATTGAGCCTCGCGAGGCAGGTCTCGCCGCGTACGTTGCGCTGGCGATCGTTAAGTTCGTGGGGCACCCATCTATCAAGTTTTTTTACCTTGCCTATTTGTCGCAAATGGATCAAAATTGTTTTGATGCTAACATCAAAAGCTGCTGCTAGCTCAGCTGTATATTGAGTTACGTCGTCTTCCACAATCGCCTTTAATTCATCATTGTTGACCAAAGTCTCCAGACGATCACGAGCTTCATTTTTCAAGTCAAAATTTCCAGAACGGAACCGGGAAAAACAATAACGGGTTGTGCGTTCGTTTGTACAGTTATCTCCGTAAACGTTTTTGATGTTACCTGCCGTTTGTGTCGCGTTGGTGCCACGACGGAACTCATATTCCATAATTACACGAATTTTTAAAATATCCATTATGACGAAAAAGGTTCAAATGTAATGAAAATACAACGCTAATCAAAAAACAAAAGACTGAGTTTGTAAAATGAATGCCATATTTAAAAAAAAAATATTTTTAATTTAGAATACAAAACCTTTCCAAACTTTTTTTCTATTTGAAATGACCAGTACTGAAGAACGGTAATTTCATAGGTAAAGACCTATTATTAAATTTCTGGTAGGCTTTTATAAAAAGCATTAAAAGTTTTTTATACGACCTGAAGATAGAGCGAGCTTATGGCCCACTAGATATTATGTAGTAACCAATGCCTATAACAAAGTATTGCCTCGTAGGTCACGCACCTTAGAAACGTATCCTACGATGCACTGCCCTATGTCCATCAACTTGAAGCGTACGGGTGTAAAGCCTCATGTGCTTGTAATTTCATACCCTTCAAACCAAAATTCAGCAATGCTGCTTGGCGGCAGAAATAGTTATAATAAAATTGGTGCTCTAAAAATCGTTGCTCTTCGTGGAATGCTTTATAATACTTCCCCGGGCGAGCCCTTGCACAAGGAAATCTACTACTCTTAACTGTTAGTTTGGGCCTAAATTAACCTCTTATAATTTTTCTTTGAGGTAGATACTCAATCATTCAGTTCGTACGTGCTAATGGTAAACTCTCATAAATGTAAGCCTCAAGTTTAAGCCTCTCGCAAAACAAGCGCATCTTTTTGTTTTAAAGTGAACAGCAGCAACCAGCGTTGCAGTTAAGCTTCCTCGTACTTTTTTCAAAAGTTTATATACAATGACATAAGTTTTACGTGAAGAAATCGCGGCAACTTACGAGAATCGCTCTGCTGGCCCTGGATAGATTACATTAATATTAAACGAAGTTTATATTTCTTGCTCTACTTCGAATTGCTATATGCATATTAAAGTCTTCCGATTTTTAACCTTGATATAAGAAATCGACTAGAAAAGAAACTAGAATTTTCAAATTCAGGTTTTATCATTATTATCATATCAGCAATAGGACATCCACTACTAAACCTCGCCCATATATTTACAAAGCGACCGATCTTGTTAAGGTTTAAGTTTGGCCTGGTTAAGGTTTAAGTTTATCTTTATTCTTATGAGAATTAGGTTTACTCATATGAGCTTACTTAACCTTCAAAGCGTTTATCCGATCATCGTGATTGGTATATAGGTAGGTAGTGATGGCACAATTTTGGTGTGACTCAATGAGTTAAAAATATTGGGGGGTTGTTGAGATAGTGGGGTTCAAGAGGGGTAAAAAAAAATTAAAATGAGACTATAAGGTCAAGTGAGACATCAAACGAAAGTTCTTCATTAGTCCATTTTAACCTTGTTTTTATTTTCAGTTTAATCCTTGTACTTTTTGAGTTAATAGCCATAATAAAAACAAAAATTCGACAAAATTCACAGGGTACACCAGTGACCCACAATGCTGAAATTTGGTACTCGTGTAGATTTAGTGACACAAATATAGGCAAAAGTCTGAAATCCAGAATAACTGCATTTGTACCCCAAAAAAGAAGAACCACTTTATATGAACTCCCATTAACTGTAATTTGAATGAAACTGTAGGTCAAGTAGGATGGTTAAATATTTTGTGGCACTATTTTTATAGTCAAAGTATACAATTTTTTTTGTTGTTATGGGAGACTCGCGAGATCTCAGTTCGGGGCGAACCATTAGTATACCAAATCCCGGAAAGGATCTAGAGTAGAGACCACGTGCAGTGTAGGACCTGATAAAGGTTACTGGGGGCTCTTGGGTACAGGCCGCAGAAGATCGGCTGCTCTGTAAATCCATGAGGGATGTTCAGCAGTAGACGTATTGTGGTTGATATGATGATGATGATGAATCTATAAAACATTGTCAGAAATTTGGTATGAGTTTAATTTACAGTAGGTAGGTAAGTACATAAAAAAATACCCGATATTTAGTTGTAGTAGATTTATTTGTTAAAGGGCTCGCCCGGGGAAGTACTACCATCATACATATTTCTGCAGCACAGTTGTATTTTGGATTAAAGGGTATGGATGCCGGTAAACTTACAGACACATTAGGCTTTACACATGTATGCCTAGAGTGCACTTTAGGGCACGTTTCTACTGTTCGTGACCTACGAGGCAATGCTTACCACTTATCACCAGGAAGACATTGGCTTGTTTATTTCCTAGTAGTACAAAAAAAGACGTCTGGGTTTTAAGACTCCCTAGAGACTTTTAATAAGACATCTATTATCTAAACACTTTCTGTTATATCATAAATTACAGTGAATAAATAATAATAAATATTGCTGGACATTTCACACAGCGCTATCTAGCCCCAAGCTAAGCAGAGCTTGTACTATGGGAACCAGATAACTGATAGAATACTTATATACATTTTTTTTTGGTAAATAGATACTTATTATATATAGAGAAACAACCAGATCCGGAGCAAACATCTGTAGATCATGCAAGCATTTGTTCCGCGGCGAGTATCGAACCCGCTACCTCCTGCGTCTCCGCCGGCTATTCGCCCACTGCACCACGGAGGTCGTCAAAAGTGAAAAATGCATTGTGTCCCAAAAACAGTGGTAAATCGGAAGTTATAAACTTAATTTCCAAGTCTTCCAATGTCCCTGTCTTATATTTTAAAAGCAGTTGTTAAAAATTATAAATTGGCCAATTTGGTCCTTAAAGATTTATATTGAAACTATAACACACTATTAAACTCTATTATCACCGTCATAAGGAACATTTTTGTTTGTCAATGCCATAAAAATCTGTTTCAAAACTTTTGTTACAGTGACTTAGACTCTATTTCATGATATATAAGGTTGATTTTTGTGTAATAAGTTTATGAAAAAGTATGTCAAAATTTATTCAATTTTGGCGAATCGAAGTGATATTCTGGCGTGACAAACGATGATGTTGTCCTTGCCCACAGGTGGTCTTAAATATTGATGGGTGGAGCTACTTTGTCAGAAGACAGGTAGATATTATGGGATTTAAATGGGCCCGTAGCGAAGGGTTATTCATAATTTAAGCGGCAGAATTACCGAATTTACTCATATGATGCATGTTTTTATTATACTACTGGCTTAACCACGATTGTTCTTAACCATGTGTAATGAAGATTAGGTCAGTTAAACCGAAGATTGTCAGTCCTATTACTTTTTTGGTGAAGGGACCTCAAAAACAAAACTCTTACCATAAAACCGCTAAGATATTGAGATTTTTTTAAATGTAATCACTTAATTTTCCATTCACAAACTATACGTTTATTATTTCTCATCTTATATAATGAATAAAAAACGCGCAAGATAATTACATATCGAAAACCAATCATCACAATTAAACCGAGCAAACTGGTACATAATTACAATATTAAAAAGCGGTTAATTACGTTAAAATTAAGGCAACTAAATTATAATTCTTTATCATTACCGCCGACAAATTTGAAGCGACAAAACAACGCGCGAGGCGCACGGTCGCATTCAACAGAAAATTGAATCGGTAGCAGCTTATACAGGAATAACTAGTTCACTATGAGATAATGCAATTATCTCTCTCTTAGGATCTCGTTTATACTCGACGGGAGGCCCGTCAGCTTGACTGTCTACGAAGTACGAATATAATATTAAAAAAACACTATGTTGATGACACACAAGCCACCATGTTACAACAATGTTTTAGTGTTAGTTAAAATCCAAATTCAAGAAGTCTAAAAGCAATTTGTAGACACCAATGAAATTCAAAACAAAAATGGTAATTCCCATATTCAAATTACAATGCAACACATCACTTTTAAAACCCCGCTATGTATGAGATGATCAACAAGATCTGTAACCATTAAATTAATAGATATCAATAAAAACTCACTGATTTTATTTTCAATACGTCAATAATAGTCGCTTGCTTACCAATTTACCGTGTAATTTACCAGCTATTTGTGTCAAAGCTGCACAGCGGCCGACATTATCTCGCGACAAAAAGTCGCAAATTGATTCGGAGTAGCAAATTGCTTGGTGCGCGACAATTCCGAGAGCAGGTTTGTCGCTCCCATTCTGGTATTACGTGTAGGTTTTATGATAGCAACTGTGTCCAGGTAGTAACAGGCGTAAATGGATAGCCAACAATCCAAATAAATGAGGGAGTTTGGATGCCTGTTGCTCAGAACGGTTGGTATGTAATGAGGGGTTTTCACGGCCGTGTTTTTATAACTACCAACAGATGACGTTGCTATGTCATAAGCTGAAATATCAATTTTCGTGTCAACGTTATTTTTTGAGGAAACAGAAATTAAAAAGAAATGTGTGTTGTTTATCTGACGAAGTGAGATTGTTTTAGACAAATGTTGATATGTTTATGAGATTTTGGCATATAAACCATATTTTATCGGCTTATCTCGCAGCGCCATTTATTACGTTAGTATAAACTAGTCCGTTTGCTGAAATCGAAAATGAAAAGCCCTAATTGTTAATAATCGTTTTCTACAAGTAGACACAACGTAATCTCAACATAATTCGCACTGGGCTTAGGCCCGTAAGTCTTGTCTGTCTTGTGAACTTTATCGCCTATTCTACAACCGGCATTCCAGTATTACATAACAAGTCTATTTTTTACAATCTCCTCTAGCACGTGCCATCACCATAACATTCCCACACGTAATACCACCTTCCATTAATCATAGAACATTACTGTAGAGTGTAGAGTGATAGCATAATGATTTTTATAATAATTTATTAGATTGTTTTCGTTGAGGCGTGGAAACTTGGATTATAACTTTTATGACTTTATTTAAAGGGTTTTCTAGAATTAAAAATATGTTTTGTTATAATGTTAAATTAATACCATCATCTGATGATGATGGTATTAATTTTCAACCTATAACAGTCTACTGCTGGACATAGGTCTCTCTTAGGATGCGCCATGGGGTCCGATCCTCAGCTCTTCTAATATATAATAATAAATAAATATTGCTGGGCATTTCACACGGCGCTATCTAGCCCCAAACTAAGCAGAGCTTGTATTATGGGAACCAGAAAATTGATAGAATACTTATATACTTTTTTTTGTAAATACATAATTATAATATATAGAAAAACACCCAGACATGGAACAAATATCTGTAGATCATGCAAACATTTGTTCCGTGGCGGGAATCGAACCCGCTACCTCCTGCGTCTCCGCCGGCTATACGCCCACTGCGCCACGGAGGTCGTCATTCTCATCCAATTTTTGCCAGCCACAGCGCGCAAATCGTAACTCCATCTAGCCGGAGGACGTCTTATACTTTGCTTGTCTCGGTCTCCACTCCAGAACACGTTTACCTCAACGGTTATCGGTTCTGCGGCAGATATGACCGGCCCACTGCCACTTCAGCTTGCTGATCCTCTGAGCTATGTCGATTACCTTGGTTCTCTGTTAAATAACCTCGTTTTGGATAATATCCTTCAGATAATTAATACCATAATGTAAATATATTGGGTGGAGATATAAACAGCGTCGGATTTTATGGAGAAATATAAAAATAATAAAAAATGACTACTTAAAAAAAAGTTGGAATCAGTTTTAATGTACTATTTAATTACTACTTTCCTATGATATCTACGTAACTTAATCAACGCGCTACTAATATTGAGGAAGAGCGCAGTGCAATAATGCACAAGCGTGTCCAGTTTTAAGTAATTACCTTGCAAAGTACCTATAATGATATTTTAGTGGATCTTTCACCTGCAATTGATTTACAATTACTTCCTATATTTTCAAGAACCCAGTAAAGTAGAACTTTGTGTTCGAATATTGCCACTGTTGACGTTCGGGACTCTGTATAGTTCAGGCTCAATTATTAATGCACCCCCTATCTTCCCCTATCTTCAACATACCTGCGGGCTTACTCTTGAATCAATAACAATCTCATAACAATGTCAATTTCAATCCAATTCTAACAAGATGTCGACTGATAATGATAGGTACTCCTAAAAATAATTTAAACTCAAAATCAAACTCAACAAGTCGCTGTCAAATAGTGTGAAAAGTGCAGATATTGACTTGTTCAGATTGAATTCCAATCTGTATTAGTTAACACAATTTTACTAATTATTACAAAAAAAAGAAATCTTTTACCATCTTTATTGTACAAAAGACATTAAAAAGTACAGAAAGAGAGGGCATTTACAAAGGCGAGCTTAACCCTAAGAAGAGTTTTCTTCCAGTAGGTACCTTTGAGACTAGAGAGAGAGAAATGATCTGTAAGTCTGCAAGGATCATAAATATATTAATATTGTTATAAGCGTTCAAGAGTGCCAAATGAGTCGTATAGCATCAAAGTTGACAATCTGTCATTTCAAGTAAAAATTTGTTATTATTCTTTATTCTTTATTGCACAATATCAATCAAACAAAATATATTTAAAAATACAGAAAAAGAGGTCATCTTATTAGTCTGGCATGCAACACAGGAAATAAAAAAAACACCTTATTAATACCACAATTTGAATACCGATCGATCGGAATCGCAGTTTAGAGTATATAGAGCCGCTAATCAGCATAAAGGGCGTTCAAAGCATTCATGCCAAATTCCAACCGTCTCAAATACCAAGATGGCAATTGAACTCAATAAGGAGTCAATCCATCAGCAAAATCTCTGATCTAACCCCATAAATACTAAAAACTAACTAAATATTCCAACTAAATCGTACCGAAGACATGTGGATAGTCAGAGTGACGCCTGAATGGCCACCGTCTGTCTCAGTCTTACATAGTAAATCAGGAATAGCAGGAGTTTTGTCGACAAATAGGCAGACAGGTTGCTGAAATGGGCTAAATCAGTATTTGCATATAGAGAATTAAATGCGCGTTTGAAATTACATGGCTATTTGAAATGTTCGAGTCGATGTGATTCCCCGACGTTCACGTTAACGGTAAATGATGCGACATTAAAAGCATTCAAGCATAAACTCAATATACACATAATGTTTACCATCAGGCGCGATCGTGGTTAGAAGCTAGCCTATAATTTATAATAAATAAAAACGATGTGTACATTCAAAGTACATAATTAAAAATAACCTCTCTGAATGTAAGGTTTACATTTTATATTTCAAAATTCCAAAGAATATTTTGATGACAACTTTTCTATCTGTTTCACTGCGGTCAAGATAAAAAAAACGGCCAGATAATAAGCTTTTTGGTGGACTACCACCTAAAAAAACTTTATTGTTTTACAAAAAACGGTCTAACATTTAGTCAATAGTATTTTTTAAACTTTCGCGATCACTTTAAATAATTACTGATTTAAACAGGTATTTATCGCGTGTGTACCATTTTTATTTGTTATTCCGACGTTTGAACTGTTTTGCAACAGCCGTGATCGCGGGCAGATTTAGATTTTAAAATTATAATATAATAAAATTATGTTAATGTTTACAATTAGAGTTTTAACAATATAATGACAACTGTCCAAAAATAAGTGTATTGTTTCAAGGTAGAGTGGCCACGTCATAACACTACACAGGCGACAGTTTGACATATTCCTTAGAATTTCACATATTACAACCGCTGCGTGCACACTCACATCACGCACACGCCACGCAAACGCATTCGGTTTGCAAGGTCTATAATTTTTCCGGATGATTCTCTTTAAAATCGTGCAAAATTAAATAAAACAAAGGCAAGATGTTATCAAATATGGTATTTACCTTGCAGCCTTCACACGTGAACGCGCCGAAGTGGAACCCGGCCGCAGGCTCCCCGCACACTTTGCATTGTTGGTTCATCTGGAACAAAGTCGTGTGTAAGTGGCCTTATTAATATTCAATTATGAGATGGTCTATCTAAAGTAACGTAAAAGTTATTTTGTGAACAGTTCTGAAGAGTTCTGTATAATGAAATTGTTTGCTTTTTGTATGAGATAAAACCCGAAACGTCGACCGTTTCCGCATGCTGGATCCTTTCCGTTTTAATCATTTTGGTGAGGATGCCCTAAAAAGAAAAAAAAAACTAGTCAACCAGAGACCACGCGGCAGGCCTTAACTCTTAACTCTGGTCTCCGACTGGACGGCATGGAGCAAGAGATAAACGGGGAATTGAGGCCGATTGCGTTTTGCACTGTAGAAGACTCAATACAATTACCTTTAATAATGTTATGCTTAGAGCGAAAGGGAGGAAAAAATGTTTTTCAAAGAATGTACCGAATTGTAAAAGATTTTCTTTAGATCTTATGAAATAATTCCAATGTTAATTTGTTTTTATAAGCTTTTTATTAACTTGCAATGTATATAATATGTTTGTCCGGGTGGAATCTTGCAACTGAATTTTAAACCCGTTCCTCTCAACCGATTAATCTGAAATTTGGAATACATATCTAACTTCGGTGACAATGCAATAATATGGTATTATGGAGGTGGTCTCATGATGAAGACGGACGCTAGACAACGGATCTTCTGAATGGATGATAGTAGGCTACTAGTGTTTGGGCTTATTTGAATCTGCTTGCGGTTCTAATTGTGAATTTTATAAAAGCTTGTTTTGAAAATGTAATTTTTCAACAAACAACTTATGAATTTCTAATGTTAATTGCGGAGAATTTTCGGAGCATGCACCAGTGGAAAGCGGGGAGTTAAGAAATTTACGTTGGCAGCACTGCTTATCTGACGATGATGTACCAATTTCTATCATCATCGTATTACCCATATAACGTCCTCTGCTGCTACTTATACCTACCCCATAGATCTACGGAACGTAACATTTTGCACGGTATGCGTCTAACAGCGCTCCAAGCAAACTTTATCAGGTATTCTTTCTCTATAAAACATCATAATGTCATCATCAAATTCGACCATAAGAAATCGCTTCTATAGGTACCTCTTAACAGTATTATTGTAACACGCGGGTCCAAATATTAGGTGCAAAGCAAACACCTCTTGTATAAATAAGTACGCGTCGAGTGATGGATATAACATTGTAATCAAGTGTGCTTTTAAAATGTATTTTTATAACGTCGTGGAACGCTTCTTATTATATAAAGAGTGGTCAAAAATTAAGCTGTCAGAGTAGTCAAGTACAGTTTTCGGTTTGCATTGGCACATTAACAAGAGAGGCCTAATGTGTGATGAAACTTTGGTACTTGTCATTCCTGATGCATTAACGAATAAAAAAAACTACATTGTAGAAAACAAAAGAAACTATCATAAATATAAATAACCCAAATTAAATAGTAAAATACCGAAATTCGCAAGCGGACTAAAGTTTAAGCAAACCTATATGGGGACGCAAATGGAGTTGAGCAGGACATGTGACCAGGCGCGGTGATGGATGACATGTGGAGCAGGGTGCTGACTAAGTGGTGGCCCCGAGATGGAACCAGGAACGCAGGTCATCCGCCGGCAAGATGGGTAAACGTCATTATAAAAATCGCAGGTCGTATGTGGGTTAGAACAGCGCAGGACAGAGGCGAATGGCGACAACAAAGCGAGGCCTATGCCCAGCATTAGGATGAGAACGGCTGAAGATGATGATGATGAAATAGTTAAATGGTCTTCATCATCTCATCACCTCTTGAATACCGTGGCCATGGACAGTGGGCTTTGTCGCAGATGTCTTTAAAAAAAAATAGTGGTGCACGTGTTGCATCACTGTACGGCCACAAGCGATGTCAGACTGAAGACGGGTCTGCAGAAGCTCATCGAATCCTCATCCGCTAACACCACAACGACATCCACGGGGAACTTGGAAGGCTGCTGCCATCAACCCAAAGGCCTACTCCGTTATTTCATGGAGTTAGGATGGCTGGGGTTAAGTTAGAAGGGGGGGGGGGGAGTTAATGCACAATCCACCCCGCAGGATGTCAGTGCAGATCATTTTCCCCCCACCCTAGAATTAGAAGAGTGCAATGGTCTTATCGCTTAGTGCCATCCATCAACGATTGATTTTTTAGACACTTATCTAGACGTGACAGGTGGAGCAAAGCCTTAAAGGCATGGCTACCAAGAACAGGTGATATCCATAGTCACCCTTGTCGTCCGTCAGCTCAAAATCAAAGTAATTTTTGTTTCAACGATATCCATAAAATCATTTTGAATATTAATTGTGTATCATTTTTAAAATTACAGTTTCGAGTTACGTCTAAACTTATATATTTTTTGATTGAGTTGGAATATTTTTAACTCAAACAAAAGGAGGCCTAATACACAGCTGAGTATTAGGCCTTCTATATGATGATGATGCTGTATCTACACCATGTATACAATCAAGGCAGTTGCACATCGTGAATCGTGATACACAATGTCAAGAGCTCGTGCAAGATCTGAAGCACTAATCAAACGCCTGGGAGTTTGTATAAGCATGCTAAACAAACATTCTCATACTTGTATTACATAGGTACGTATAGGTAATATATACACGTTGGGTAACACTATCCATGCTAATATTATACATTTCGAAAGTAAATCTGTCTGTGTGTCTGTTTGTTACGTTTTCACGACTAAGCAGCGGGACCGATTTCGATGAAATTTGGTATATACTACGTGTTTTGTTATGTACGGCACTAAATGAAAACACGGGTAGGATATTGTCTAGTATTGTTGTAAAATAGGTATTTATCAAATTCATTCTAAGGGAACCAGGTAACTGATAGATTACATTATTATTTGATCATTATTAATTGTGAAATAAAGAGTATATCTGTCTATCTATCAGACACCACAACCTTATAATAATATGTCTGGTAAACCATAATTTATTTTAGTATTTTTCAATCTTTCGCGGTCACTGTACATAATTACTGATTTAAATGGGTATTTATGGCGTATGTACCTTTTCAAAACAATTATAATCAAATTACCTAATTAATTTATCATGTAGTTATTGTTATTTATTTTAGTAAAAATGTGCTTAGCATATTTATACCGAAACACCTGGGTATTGTGGATTGTCATCACGTGTCTCATGTGTCTCAGCCGGCTATTCGCCCGCTACGCCGTTGCCGTTGGCATAGCATATTCAAACCTTATGTATTATTTATCCACATCCACATCAATATTAAAAAGAAAATGCCTGTTTAACTTTCTGTTTGTCACGTTTTCACAATTAAACTGCTGAACCGAAATCAATGAAATTTTGTGTATAGATAGATTATTACTTGGATTGAGATATAGGCTACTTTTTATTGAGACACCATTTGTGCAAAGCTGCGGGTGAAAGCTAGTTAAAAATAATCTCAGTTTCAACCTTGGCTTTGGCAATAACATAAATATAATGGTACTTACAATTGCGACTTACAATTTTTACTCCAATTATTATCATTACGCCCTTCGGCAGTCGGTTAAAGAGTAAATTCCTTCCTATAACTACAGTGCGATTCCATTATTAGCTGTATCTCACTTCACATGAACTTATGTAATTTTTTCATTAGTTGCGGACTGGGCGTTTGCATTTTTTGGTAGTTTGCTGTCACTAAATTAGATTGATAACATGATCATAATTCATTATATTCATCTACAAATATTTGTGCCAGGTCTGGTTGTTGCTCTGTATATTAGAAGTATGTGATTACAAAAAAAAGTATAAATACGATAATACGATTCCTTGAGAAATCAAAATAAAATGCGTATGATGGAATGTCGTAAATAATAATGGAAAATTACGTAAGTTTTTTTTAAATGTCAAAATAATTATTATTGTTAGTATAAAAGAAGTAATTTAGAGCCTGTGGGAATGTATGATTGTATGACTGTACGTTGTGTATAAGTATTTAAAAAAAATGTTTTCAATTTTTTTAAATTGCAATTGCTCTTAATCAACATTATCCATCATCATTAAATATTACTTTATTAAAGTAGAAAACATATGTAATGGATATAATTAATTTTAATTTTAGGTTTTTTAGGTATCCATACTATAAATTCGAAATTAACTCTGCCTGTCTGTTTGTTACATTGTAAATCTAAATGGATGGACCAATTTTAATAAAATTTAATGTACAGACAGATTATAAATTGGATTTGGATATAGGCTACTTTTTACTCGACTACGCAGAAGTTTTTGATGGAAAATTGCGCGTGCAAAGTGTGATGCGGGCGGTAGTTTCTTTTGTATTGTTACGCCGAGGCTGTTAAACAATGAGTAATAATCGAACCTTCTCGAACGCTTTTGTCTTGCTGTGTTATTGTTGCTATTGTTTGTGGTTTCGCAGAATGGGGAGTGGCCATTGTGTCGAGGGACCGACCCTTTCCTGGAAGGATCGACATCGTTCTCGAACAATCGAAATGTGTGCGATATAAATAGGCCGGAGAGATGGCCGGACAGTCAGTCTCAGTCAGTCTGAGTGAGTTAGTCTCAGCGAGGCCCTGGAGGACTGACGTGGGAAGGGTCTCGCGTGAACAGTAGTTGCTCCCGAGTCAGTCTGGATTAAGCTATACGTGCGATCATTTCGGTGACTTTAAGTCGTGCAACAGTGGTGTGAATTAGTGTGTTGTGATTACGTGTGACCAAGTTCGTGTATTCATCGTTTAGTGCTGAATAAAAGTGCTATTTTTGGTTAAATCGATTCCCATTATTTTATCCCGAACCCTCAGCTCGTAACAGTATTTTGAAATATCTACAGACCGTTGCAAGCGACCTGTAGATAGCTCTACCGCTCCAGATCCACTACCAGGCGGAAATCAGTACTAGTCCCCATGACACTGGTTGTATTGCCCCGCCGAATTGCAATGATTTTTTTAGGTACAAAACATGTAATCATAAAACAAGTTTTGTTGGACTAAGTACATGTTTCGTATTTAATAGTAACTACAATTAGTAATTACTACAAAAAATCGCCAGCAATTTTCGATGTATCTCAAAACAAGAGCCCAATATCAATAACCATTATTTCCAATGACAGCTCTACATATTATTTAACCGTTCAGCGGGCGAGGTTCGTGCGTGCATTTCCTGACACAAAATGTCAGAATTCCGAGAGAACCTGAACATACAAACAATTTTGGAAATCACTTTAAACTTGGTTGCGTGTGAATCTGTGTGTTTTAGTAAACTGCAAGTATTTCCAATAATATGAATAAGTACGTTTACAGGGAAAAGAGTTCTTGTATTTACATTTTTTTTCCTC
Organism: Philereme transversata; assembly: GCA_963924445.1. Taxonomy (NCBI): domain Eukaryota; kingdom Metazoa; phylum Arthropoda; class Insecta; order Lepidoptera; family Geometridae; genus Philereme; species Philereme transversata. The sequence continues at coordinate 23,704,537 of OZ004337.1, read as the reverse complement.
AGGCTTATTACTGTTGTTGTTAGCCCACACAGTATTATTTTTTGAAAACGGGGAGGCCGTTTTCACAATTCACATTTCCACATTTTCTCAAATTAAGTAACTAATAAGTCTCTAAATAAATATAATTTAAGTTCATGTGGCAAGTATTTTTAGACACATACGTAAAAGAGTAAACAGTTTTTCCCGACAATAATATTCAGACATGTAAAAAAAAAATCGAACAAAGCTCAGTTTTCTAAAACAAAAAAGTGTTATACTATCTCAAGTTTATTTTTACCAATACGAAGTAAAGTTTTGTGCAATAATATAATCCCTAGATACCGTTACCGACCCGTCAAATAATCAAGACTCTGCGCCACTGTAAAAAACGGGTTAAAATTAAATAAATGTTGCATAATAACATGGTTCGTGAGTTAACAAGATGGCGTGACAGAGCTCTGTTAACATATCCGAATTTATTTTCTTTTTTTTACCCAAAAATATAACATTCAGACCACCCTGCTGTTTACTACACTCTTATTACGACTGCATAAGGTACAATTTGGTAGTTTTTGATGAATTCGTTGGAAGTCGATGACGGATTGGGTGCACCTTGGTTTCAAATGTGTAGTGAACAAGACAGCTTGTTGGTCAGTTAATGGATTTTGCGAGTATGAATATCTTGGTTTTAAAACTTTGATGGTTCTTGTTTGAATCAAGTAAGAAATACACCTTGTTATTCTTGTTAATTATCCTTTTAATTACATAACAATAGATACATCAGCAAAAACCTGATACAGATATTACAAAACTGACATATTATGCAATATTATTCGATAAACATTTAAAAACCCACATAAACTCTCCCACGAAACCCCCCAATTACTCGATGATATATCGGCAATGCACATAAGGTATGCCATCAAAAGATTACGGTATTACCCTCCCATGATAAATAACAACAATTTGTATTTTACAAAAACGGAAAACGCGATATCAATCGACAGTCAAACATAACCAGATATTACTTCATTAAAAGTACTAAAATAACTGGCCAAGATTGAGTATTTTGTGCAAACGGAAGAGGGTTCCTGTTAAATGACAGTATCCCAATTTATGAAATGCATTTGTTTCTTTGCATTTATAACTTACTAGCTGACCCACCCGTGGCTTTGCACGCATGGTATAGGTGATACACTTTGAAGATAAGATAGAAGTCATTTATTTAACCATGTGCTTTATTTTGACCAACTATTAATGTTAGAAATCTTGAGGAGCCGCGTCGTGTCTAACGGTAAGTTCGCAACTACCACTCCCTCTGTGTAAAACAATTATCAAGCCGGTCTGCATCCTTCAAACTTGTCTCTATTAACAAAACATATAAAAATCGCCAACAGATGGCGTGACATGTATCGGAATGCAACAAAATAAAATACAATAACAGCGTGTGTCGTCTACAATCCACCCTCTTAGTGCTGAACTGAGCCGACAAACATATTAGAAATCAAATGAATACAAAAAGTGTCAGATCAGCACTAACATTCCGTTGGTGCAAGTAGTGCGACACGCGTTACCGGGCGGCGCACCAACCAGTGCGGGTGCGCACGTCCACCATTCGCACGCGACCATCATCACCCGCATGGGTCGCACTCACCACTCCGTGCCGCCAACATCCACGATCTAAATTAGGTTCCATTATTAGAACATAGTCCCCATCTCGCAATGCTCTCTGATCCCTAAACCATTTCTGCCTCGGAATTAAAGTAGGGAGATATTCTTTAACCCATCGCGCCCAAAACATATCGGTCAACCTTTGCGCTAGGCGCCATTGTTTTCGCAGACATAGATTGTCGTTATCATACCTACCAAACACGGGACCGTTCGATGACTTACCTAACAAAAAGTGATTAGGCGTTAAAGCTTCAGGGTAATTAGCGTCACATGAAACATGTGTAATAGGGCGACTATTAACTAGGGCTTCTACTTCAGCGAATAAAGTAGACAGCGTCTCAGGGTGTGGAGCGCGTTCCTTAAGAACGACTTTCAAGGCCGTTTTCACCGTGCGTATCATACGTTCCCAGGCACCACCTTTCTCAGGGGCCCCAGGGGGTATGAACCTCCACTCGATACCTCTTACGGTACCGTCTTCACGGAGTTTACTCTCATTGAGTTCGGATAGACTCCGCTTTAACTCGTTATCTGCGCCGCGCAGGTTCGTCCCGTTATCTGAGTAGATAACGCTGGGCGTACCGCGGCGAGCTATCATACGTCTGAGCGCCATGATGGTGGAGTCTGTACTCAGACTCTCACTAATTTCCAAATGAATGGCGCGTACCGTTAGGCACGTAAACATTACGCCGTACCTTTTTACTCTTTTTCGTCCGATAGTGACCTCCATCGGTCCGAAAAAATCCACCCCCGTGAACGTGAATGGGTGTCGATTGTGCTGCAGACGAGCAGCTGGCAGGTCCGCCATACGCTGTGGCTGCGGTGTCGCGCGCCGGTATCGGCAGAACAGGCAGCGCGCTGCGACCGTGCGTACGGTAGGACGCAGCTTCAAAATCCAGTAGCGTTGTCTTAACTCGTTAACTACAAGTTCGTGGGCACCATGCATAGCTTTCTTATGATAGTATTCGACTAATAGACGAGTTATTTTGTGACGACCATCGAGTATGGTGGGTCTCATAGTCAAGTGGGATACACCTTCGACTTTATCGATTCGACCGGCTACTCGTAACACATTAGTGTCGTCTAAATAGGGTGTCAATGTTAACAAACGACTGTTTGATAACAAAGGCTTATTTTGCTTGATAAGCTCAATGTCTTGTGCGAACGAATCCTGTTGAGATTTACTCAGCAGAAGAAGTTCAGCTTCGTTCATGAGTTCAACATTCAAACAAGTATCAATTCGTCGACATCGTCTGATAAACAATAAAATTCGAGCGGTTACTCGGACGAGTCGTAACCAAGACGAGTAGTCATTTTCGTTAGGTAAGGAATATTCAACGACCTGAGTCGTGACCACATTCAAGCTCCTTTGTTCGAAGACTACATCTGGTGATGGCTTCTTTGTGGACTTACAATCCTTAGGCCATGCATCTTCAGGTTGCCGTAAGAATTGTGGTCCTAGAAACCATACGCTATCGTATGTCAGAGGCGGCGTGTCGTCTTTGGTAGCTATATCAGCTACATTCAACTTAGTTGGGACGTATCGCCACTCTGATAACGTCGTGAGCTCATCAATTTCACCTAAGCGATGAGCTACGTACGGCTTATAGCTTCTTGGATCGCTACGGATCCATTGTAAAACCGTTTGTGAATCAGTCCAAAAGTACCGTTTATCAGCCTTCATATTTTTATGTTCCCGCTGCAGTGAGTTCGCGAGGCGTGCGGCTATGAGCGCGCCTTGCAGCTCCAGTCGAGGAACTGACACAGGCCGCAGTGGGGTCACTCGGCTCTTACTGGCGGCTAGACAAACCAATACATTCCCGTCTGCTCGAGTAAAACGCCAATAAATAACTGCGGCGTAAGCTTTAATAGAAGCGTCACAAAATATGTGCAGTTGTTTATTTACAATAGACTCGGCACTTCTATCTATACCTATCTCTAACTGATAGCACTGAGTCCAACTATCAGTATTGTTATACCACCTAGGTATACGTAGGGATTCTAAAAGTTTTAATTCATCGAGCCACTTCACCCATTTGGTGTGCTCATCAGAATGGATGCGGCATTTCCAATCAACTTTAGATCTGTGCACGTCTTGAAAAATGATTTTACTTTTTATAACAAATGGCGACAAAAATCCGTGTATGTCGTAAAGAGACATAATAATGCTAAGCATGTTAGCTTTCGTAGGTGGCGTAGAACCATTTAAAATATCACTAGGAATTCTGTCAAGCGAAATCTGAAACCCAAATGAGTCGTCCGCAGGATGCCATATCAAACCTAAAGTGCGCTCACTCGTATTCATGGCTCCATGCTTAAACTGCACAGCTGTGTGCGCGAGCGCTTCTGTAGGAATTGAATCTAAAACCGGTTTGCTATTACTCGACCAACCTCTTATTTCAAAGCCACCTTTAGCGTGAATAAAAGTTATGTCTTTTATTAATTGAATAGCCGTACTCTCATCACACGTAGAATAACAACAATCATCCATGTAGTGGCTATTCACAATTACATCTACAGCCTCAGGATTTATATCCTCGTATTTCAAGGCATTTTTATTTTTGACATATTGGGCAATGAAAGGCGAGCATGTTGCACCGAAAATTAAACTTTGCATAAGACAAACTTTAATCGGACCATTCGATTCTTGCCACAAGAACCGAAGAACATGCTGGTCTTCAGGGCGAATTTTAATTCTGAGAAACATATCACGAATATCCCCAATAATTACAATTTTATTCTCCCGAAATCTTAGCATAATTCCGTATAATGAATTATACAAGTCCGGTCCGGTTAATAAATAATCATTTAGGCACACACCGTCTACCTTAGCGGCGGCGTCAAATACTAACCGTAACTTATCTGGTTTATTAGGATTCTGAACACCAAAATGTGGCAAATACCAAACATGATCAGCTGAGAGGCTGTTATCAGTTAGTTCTCGAGCGTAACCATTATCTATCAATTTAGATATTTCTTTCTTATACCTATCAGCGTAGTCAGCATTCTTATGGAATTTCCGTAACAATAACTGCTGACGCGAGTAGGCATTGTTGTATGAGTCAGGCATCATAAAATCATCCTTTTTGAACGGTAAACCTACTTCCCATTGATTACCTACCTGACGGGCTGTGCTATCTAAAATATCAATAGCGCGAATATGATCTGTATTTTCACGAGATACGGGTGAAATACCAGTCAAATCAAAATTAAAGGAATTCTTAATCAGGTCATTAAGTTCGCTGAGTTCAGACATATCATTATCACGAGAGTGTGCGAGATGAAACACATTTTGTTCACTTACTCTGGACTTGGTGGAGGAGTGAGTGCGGCCACGGTGGAAACCGTGGATGGTCCATCCCAACCGACATCGTGATGCGTACAGCGAGTCCCTGTCTCCATGTATAACCTCGAGAGGAGCTATTAGGAAATAATTATCCTCACCAATTAACATTTTTGGCTTTGCACTTGCATTGGTGCAAATCATATGTTTGATATGCGATAAGTGCGTGCTATTTACACTATTCAAGATAGACAAATTTTGTGAACACAATTTTAACTGAGCACATCTACGTAACTTACAGTCATAACTAATATTGTCCTGTCCCGTTATTTTTACTCTTACACTAGGCACTTCTGATTGGTACACTGACAAACCGAATGCATCAGTAAACTTTATAGGACGCGCACTAACACACTCTAAGCCTAGGGTATCTGCCAGCTCGGCATCGATCACTGACACTTCAGCACCATCGTCCAGAAGTGCGTAGGTATTCACTACACCTTTAGGGCCACGTAATTGAACCGCGATCACTTTCAACAGTGCGTATTCATCCGGGGCGATGCTCGCGTCGTCACTATCTCGAGCGAAATGCATCATAGACGCATCGGGTGCAGTTACAGGTACAGGTTCCGGGTTTACGGTCATCTTATCAGTCGATTGTGACGTCATCTCGGGTTTCGTCCAGTGTAGCAGGCGGTGGTGTGCCATGCCACAGTTATCGACGTCACACATTGGTGCGGGGCACGTATCTTTATTGTGTCGAGTTAGTAGACAACAATAACATAGGCCGCGCGTTTTTACAAATCGCCATTTATCTCTTCGCATTGCTCGTTTGAATATGCGACACTCTGGTAGGGTATGAGTGCCCTTCTGGCAGAATCTACATACATTATTATCAGCTGTTGCAGCGACAGAAGATGTGTAGACAGTACGATGACGATACTTGTCTTCAGTGCGCTTTGTAGGAGCGTCCATCGGCTTCTTGTCTCGCGGAGGTATACATCCGACGACTGATAACATTTCAGCTTCTATCTTTAAGAACATAGCTAGTAGTTCGAGCTTCGATCTGCCTTCGCGTAGACGATTGTAGGCAAACTCCGTCCATCTACCTATCAGGGTGCTCGGCAATTTTGATATTATGGCTGCAGCGAGCTCTGGACTTCGTAGGTAGTCATTCTGGTGTAGTGCGCGTATTGTAGCCACGCAATTGTTGACTTTGACGGACAAGTTTATCAAGTCATGTTGATAACAAGTAGGTAACGAAGGTAGCTTTTTCAATTGCATCGTTATGTTGCTAATAATAATATCAGCTCGGCCAAACCTTAGTTCAAGTGCTTCTATAACTGCTGACGGCGGAGTGTTGCCGATCAGCAAGTCAGTCACTGCTTCCTTGGCTTCACCTCGTAGAGATTTACGGAGTCTCCACAGGTTCTCACTATCACTGAATCTACACACTCGTGACGAATCATCATAGGCACTTTTAAAATGTAGCCACTCAATACAGTCACCACTGAAGATAGGTAGCTCTCGTGGCGTGGCAAGGCGGCTCAAAAGTTTATCTTCGTGCTTTGATGAAGACTGGGTCATCAGATCCTTCAACGTGTTAGCTAGTTGTTGGATACTGTTGTTGTGCTGGACTGGTGATGCACAGTTCGTGTCCAGCCATTTCTCCACGTTATCGTGCACTTCATTCTCGCTGGGGAGGGATGAACAATAGGTACCAACTTTTTCATCTGGAGCTACATCAGTGCCGACATGATGAGCTTTTTCACTCTCCTGGTCGACTTTGGCAAGGTCAGCTTGTAACTTCTTGTCAATTAACTCCATCTGAATCTTGGCTTTTGCTTCCGCAGCTTCTAACTCGAGTTGTTTACGACGTGCAACTGATGACGTAGTAGATTTCTTAGTCTGAATAGTCGTTTTTGAAGCACATTTCGAATGCTGCTCAGTGTCACGCGCTGACATCTTGCACGGTACTGGCGTCGATACGTGTCCTTCCCGCGACGATAAGAGATCATTGGTGCCGCTAGGAAGAATCAACTTCTTCAACTCTTTCTTCATAGGTGTGCCTTCCAACTTGTTGGTTTTCATATGTTCCTGGCGTTGACGGCGAGTAAGAACCTTCGATAATGGCGTCACGCCCGACATGATGGTATTTCGCAGTTCACTGATTTTAAATCTGGCTCTGAAGGACCATATTATAGGTGATACACTTTGAAGATAAGATAGAAGTCATTTATTTAACCATGTGCTTTATTTTGACCAACTATTAATGTTAGAAATCTTGAGGAGCCGCGTCGTGTCTAACGGTAAGTTCGCAACTACCACTCCCTCTGTGTAAAACAATTATCAAGCCGGTCTGCATCCTTCAAACTTGTCTCTATTAACAAAACATATAAAAATCGCCAACAGATGGCGTGACATGTATCGGAATGCAACAAAATAAAATACAATAACAGCGTGTGTCGTCTACACATGGTTTGTAAAAAAACATTACCCTCTTTCTGCACAGTCGGATAAAAAGTAGCGTATATCTCAATCCTAATCATAACCTATCTATATACCAAATTTTATAGAAATCGGTCAAGCCATTCTTGAGTTATAAGTGGTGTAACATACTTGTTTAAAAAAACATAACTAACTCACTAATTTAACCAACTTTTACCCGATTTTGTTTTATGTGTTTTATGACTTATAACGTCAGACATTGTTTTGAATTAATAAAAAAAAGTTTTTTTTTTTTATATAAATTATAGGCTAGCGTTTGACCACTATCTCGCCTGATGGTAAGCGATGATGCAGTCTACGATGGTACACGCTTGCCTAGAAGAAACCTATTCACTCGTGACTTGAAGATCCCTAGGTTGTAGTTATCAGGAAACACAGACTCAGGCAAGGCGTTCCACTCTTTGGCGGTGCGCATAATAAAGGTGGAAGAGTACCGCTTTGTGCGTATGGGAGGTATGTCAACCATGTAGCGGCGGCGCATCGCGGAGCGTCTGGTTGTCCGATCATAGAATGGGGATGGTGGGATCAGGTTAAAAAGCTCCGCAGCACACTCTCCGAAATGTATCCGATAAAAAACCGAGAGGCTTGCAACTTTTCGACGATGCTCGAGGCTGTGGAGCCTTGCTTTTGCTAACTCGTCATTGCAAATGAGCTTCTTGGCTCTTCTCTCAATTGAATCTAGAGCCTCTAGCTGGTACTTCGCTGATCCGTCCCAGAGGTGAGAACAGTACTCCAGACATGATCGGACTTGTGCTTGGTATAAGTTGAGCAACTGTCCCGGTGTGAAGTATTGCCTTACCTTTGCAAGTATTCCAAGCTTCTTAGCGGCCAGCTGGGCTTTCGACTCAATGTATGAGCCAAAATTGAGAGTTGTTATAGTGAGTTTATTATAGACCGTAGGTGGTTCAGACTGGATCGGGTCGGCATATATCATGGTGATACATTTTGCACATTGTAATGATATCTCCTCCTCCGTAGAGCTTTGTAACAAGTAAATAATGACTGTTTTAATAGGAAGGATAAGAATATTTCTATGGGCGATAGAATAAGTTAATTAAACACTCTATTGAATTCTATTGTTGTCTGAATAAAATGATTTTTCAGACCACTCAGATGCTCGACTCTGTCATATTATATGTCATGAAAAGCTCACCAAAAGCAGGTGATTAAATCCCTACGACTGAGCCGGGAGTAAAGTTGTACTGAATTTAATTATCCCATTTCATTATGTCTGCACCTTGGGCGTGCTTCTATCCCTCTCTGCACTCAGGATTCTAGTAACTCCCTCGCTCCGCTCGTGAGTTAACTCTAGAATCCTTCGTTACGATCGGGATTCAATATAGCGCCCGTGACGCAAGACACTGCTTTACCTCTTCGTTTAATAATATACTATTATTATTATTATTGAAAGGTTTCTTTACAGGCCATCATTGGCACAAATGGTGGCTTCTATTTTACACGCAGTCCCTAATTTAATTTAATTGTTATATTTATGATCTTATGGACTGAGAGATGTCTGAAATAAAATATATTTATTGATTAGATTATATACTGCGTGTCACCGCATTTACGACATTAATTTAAATCACGGGTAGGGCTGATGGCTGGTATTGTTGTAAAACAGTTTTTTTCAAATTTATTACCATTGAATTTTTGAAGTGTTTTAATCTTCAATCGACCTTAATTTCAAGTCCTAAAATATGAATGAAACAGCCTGAATAAAAAAGGTAAATCATTCATCATGTAAGTAGTAAGTACCTGTTAAACTGACTAAGCTGCATTAGCGCAAAGGCGCCGCCAATTTACGTCAAAAATTGTTTATTGTAAATGTTTCGATTACTGGATAAATATTCAAGATACCGGTGTTAAACTAATCTCTAAAATCAGCTAATACGATTCTGCATATGTGTTTTAAATAAATGTCGTTAATGCAGTGACAGACTGTGTACTCTTTATTGCACACCAAATAAAAATACATTGACATAGAAAATAATTGATGATGGTAGAATGGGCGGTCTTATCGCTAAAAGCGATATCTTCCAGACAACCTTTGGATGGACAGGATAAACGAAAATCAAAAGACGGCGGTGTACGAGTACCTTTAACATACATAGACATAACCTGTAAAATACAAAACAACTATTGATTATACTAAAAAAACATAAACTTAAATAAATACAAATAATATATAAATAAACTAAATAAATATGGAGGATATATATCATAAACACTATTTTTATAGTGATTTTATCGAACCCTAAAAGGGATGATCAGAGATAATATTATTAAAATTGCAACCTAAATTCAGTGTCTTGATATATCGTTTGCTCTTGTTTCAAAGTCAGATACAATCAGACCGATTTATAAGCGCAGGCCTTTGACAGCGAATATCGATCGTACAACAAATTAAGGACAGAAAAAAGTATATTAATATCTGCATTCATTGTTGGGTTTTAAGAATAAAGTGATGTATGGGATGGTTTTTTGATTACAGCAAGTTTTTGATATATCGTGTTGAAGATAATTAAATAAATAAATATTGCTGGACATTTCACACAGCGCTATCTAGCCCCAAACTAAGCAGAGCAAACTATGGGAACTAAATAACTGATAGAATACTTGTATACTTTTTTTGTAAATACATATATAACATACATAAATACATATATAGAAAACATTAAAACCTGGAACAAATATATGTAGCTCATCTAAATATTTGTTCTGATGCGGGAATCGAACCCGCTATTTTCTGCGTCTCAGCCGCCAATTTGCCTACTACGCCACGGAGGTCGTCGAGATCATCTTTTCTTAGGGTACCGTAACCCCTAAGAACATTCTACAGTTTTTAGTAGCTTAGTGGTGAACTTTAAACGCCCCTATGGACTACGAGTAGGGGCGACATAAAAACAAGTGGCGATCACAATAAGCCGCGTGGCCGCAGTGAAACTAAAGCCGAAAATCTATAAAAAAATGGGGTACTGTAACCCATAATTATAAAACACGGAGGAATAACATACTGAATTATATAACTACCTAATCTAGTAAAAAAATATGAAATATTATTCTATTCGATGATATTTTATTTTTTATTTATCGTAAATGGTAAACGTAATGAAAGCAGCTCCTTTTTGTACAAACATACTTATAATAGAAAAACAACCAGACCCGCAACAAATATCTGTAGATCATACACACATTTGTTCTGCGGCGAGAGTCGATCTCATCTGAATTACTGCAATTTTTTTATAAATTATGCATAGGTCATTTCCATATGTCCCTACTTTGTGCTATTTTTGGCCAATCCTTATCGCAAAAAAAAAGGAAGGAAGGCCTTTGCTCTACAGTGGGAAACATCGGGCTTCTATCTAAATGAACATTACCTATTTATAGGTAATGTTCATTTAGACTTTTGTCCAGCAGTACAGGTTAAATAAAAAAACAATACATTAGTAAAACAAAGGATTTTTTGTATTACATACTTTTCAAAAATTTTATGAATTCTTTATCTATAAAAATAAAAAACTAATCAGGAAATCTACAGTAGCTTGCTACATAAATAGAAAAGCGATCATTGAACTTGGCTTGGCTAAGCCTCAAATGATGAAACTCCAAAACAATATGCAATTTACAACCTGTTGAAGACGTAAGGCTGGAGAATGCAATAAAACATAGCTTGTGGCTTAAGAAAACTATTTATGGTGCTAAGTTGTTAATTTAGGATTTAGATAATCTTTTTGTTAAACTTACATAATGTAGTCACTTTCCTGTTTTATAATAATAATAAATATTGCTGGACATTTCACACAACAGCTTGTACTATGGGAACCAGATAACTGATAGAATACTTATATACATTTTTTTTTGTAAATACATACTTATAATACATAGAGAAACAACCAGACCCGGAACAAATATCTGTAGATCATGCAAACATTTGTTCCGCGGCGGGGATCGAACCCGCTACCTCCTGCATCTCAGCCGGCTATTCGCCCACTGCACCACGGAGGTTGTTGTTTTAGATAATTATCATTAAAAACAGGAAAGTGGCTAAATATTTTGTAAATATCACTACTGGAAATTTTGATTCTAGATAGCGCTACTATCTAGAATCAAGCAAAGCTCTGCCTTTTGGGAGTCAGATATTTAATAGAAAACTCATTTTTTTTGTAAATACATGTTTAAAATACCCAGACCGTAAACTTTAAACATTTTTAAAACATGCAAATATTTGTTTCGCGGCGGGAAACGAACCCACAACCTCCTGCGTCTTAGTCGGCTATTCGCCCACTGCGCCATGGGACTGTGTACAAATTTGCAAATAAATCATAGCTCTTCTAACTTGGGACGCGGTTGAAAGTACTTTTAAAAGCAAATCCGTTCAAAAGAAGGAGTGCATCGAATAAGGAATCGCTCAACAGGCCATAGACTTGGCTCTACTTTGCATGTCCTTTACAATTGACACCGATCAAAAGCGGCGGTGAAAATTGTTACTGATGTCAGGATATTTGAAGTGGAGATTAGGTTTTATCGCTTGGGAATAGGGTTAAAAGTCGTATAATATTGCTTGAAAGCTGGGTTTGTAGTGAAATGGTGTGATGGTTTTGTGTGGGAAATCCTTTTAGTTTGTAAATGTGTGGATGTCGATGGATGTGGGAATTTTGACGTATTTGTAGTTTTATTTTAATGTGATAAATAATAAATAAAAACTTAAGAAATTTCATACAGTGCGATCCAGTCGCAAAGTATAACGGAAGCAAGTTATACCTTAACATTCTGAAAACTAAGATCAAAGATATTATGTATCAAAACTAGTTGCCAGTGCATAGTGATCAAAATTTAACCTTAATTTAAAAATATACATATATATTTTAATACCTGGTGATGGAACAAGCATATGGCCTACCTGATGTTATGTGGTAACCATCGCCCATAACAAAGTATTGCATCGTAGGTCACGGATCTTAGAAACGTGCCCTACGATGCACTGCCCTGTGTCCATTAACTTGAGGCATACAGGTGTAAAACCTCATGTGCCTGTAATTTCACCGAAACCCATACCTTCATACCAAAACACAGCAATAATGCTGTTTGGTGGCACACTAAGTATGTTGGTAGTACTTCCCTGGGCGAGCCCATTCACAAGGAACTCTTTCTCCATAGTAAACTTTAACTATGCGAAATTTCACACTCGTGTGCGCTATTATAAGCTTAAAAAGGGATACAACGTTTTCTCTTCACATATTACGGATATATTTAGTCGACGTCTTATTTAATTTAATTGTAGCATAAATTTCAGTTTAATTGCATATTTAGTCCTATTAGTACCCCATAGCAACCTGCATCCCAAAACCAGACCCTACCACCTGTCCAACCCGATTCCGACTCGAAAGCAATTAATAACACCAAGTAGGCGTGCTGAAGATGCTGATAGCCACCGCATATTTGAGCGCGAACAATCACAGGATTAATGCTGATGTGAGATAGCGGGAATTATGGTAGGGGTAACAGTGTAAAATAAATTACCAGTATTTATCACGGCGTGGTAAGAAATCGGAACACGATGGAATTTCGAGTTTCTTGGAAATTGTTTAAGCGCTTTTGAGCTAATTTGTTCGTCTTCTCACGCATTAATAATCAACAGGCACATGGTATCAGAACACGATGCCATTTAGGCCAAGATGACGACTGCACACGGTCACCACTGCCTTGGTATTCTTGGCAAAGTCTTTGTTGGAAAGACACTGGTGACAGTAGCATGCGCCAGCCTATATACCCTTCTAACTAAAACATATTACATTTGGGGCATTTTTAGAAAAACTAAATCCTTAAACTAACCCGAGACATATTTTAATCATTTTTGTTCTGTTTCGTTTGACCATAATCTCACCTGCTGGTATGCGATGATGTGGTCCAAGATGAAGCACGAAGATCTAGAAGACACCTATTCGCTCTTACCTTAAAGAGACCAGGATTGTAGTATTTAGGAAAAACAAACGACGGTTTTAGTAACCGCTTTTACAGATACAATTTTTTTTCATAATTTATATGAGACGTCGCTGTTTTCAAAGACACGAAATAACTTTCATTAACCTATTAAATCTCTAGTTATCTAATTCAGAAATCAAAAGCGGTTTTCGAATTAACTTTCTTTGTAGATACCACCAAAGTAAATTTACGAGGAAATAAAGCGGAAAAAAATATAATTTCTAAATGAAGACGTTGGTATCACTGCATTTGGAGCTCAAATGGAGTAAGATAGGACTAGCAACCCGTGCTGATCGCAGGTGCAGCAAGGCCTTGATGGAGTGCCTACCAAGATCTGGTCATAGACAACCTGGTCGCCCGTAAGCTCGTTAGACGACAATTTAAGTCACGAGAACCAGCTGGGTTAGAAAAGCTTGAATAGTCAAAGTCAAAGTCAAAAATTTTTCTTCATTAAAATCACAAGGATCACTTTCAAACGTCAATTTTACTGCCTGTTCCTTAGCGACCAAGCCAGGAAAGAAAGGCAAGAAACAAGGCTGGTCGTTTTTTTTGTGACAGTGGACAGTGTTAGTGGTATTATCTTACTGCAAATTATAATTCATCAGTATCATATCAGCCAAAGGACATAGGCCTCCCGCATCGATTTTCAGAGAGATCAATGTTGTGCGGCCTACACCCAACGGCTTCCGGCAACCTTTAGCAGGTATTATTTCCATCTAGTAGGGGGCCATCCGACGCTGCGCTTTCCAGAATGTAATTTTAATTATGATTGTAATTAATTAATTAATAATTATTAGAAATATTCACCTTATTCTAAGTTCGGTCGGTAGAACATGACTTTTTCCACCACGCTCCTTTATCAAATTAATAACAACAGAATTATATATTAGCTAGTCAACCCCCCCCCCCCCCGCTTTGCCCATAAATAAATTACACTTCTTCTTCGTAGCCAGGTAAAAATCCAAAAAGTAGCCTATGTTTCTATACCGATCATAATCTAGCTATGTACCAAATTTCATAGAAATAAAGCAAGCCTTTCTTGAGTTATAAATGGTGTACCTAACTAACCCGACTGTTTTATATATTTAGACTAGTTGACCCGGCGAACTTCATACCGCGTTGACATGCATATGACGCGGGCTGCCAATGTACTCCACCCCAGTAGAACTGATATAATTTCTTTTTGCGTGAATTTTCCGATTTTTTAATAGTTATTCTGCTATTCGGGGCAGAGACAAATCCAACAAATATCAAAGATCATTCAAATCGGTCCCGCCGTTTTTGAATTATAAAATTATAAACGGTATAACTAACCTGACTTTGTTTTATGTATATAGATAAAGTAAATTCTCTTATTTATTATTACGCTATTATTTACCCGTCAGTAATTTTGTCATCCATCGTTTATTTTGCCATAAAAGTCCTCGTCTTTTATTACTTTGCAATTGAAAAAGCCGTCCATCCAATTTTCCACAATTTTCTTATCAACATAAATCACATTAATAGCAAAATTTATGAAGATGGCTTTTTAACCTGTAATGCCTTTTTAATTTTTGATGACCAAAAACTTTGACGTCTCAATTTAACTTTATATAAATAATAGGCTCTGAATTCCGGCAATTTTGGTACCAACCCGATATTTTTAACGAGAAAACGTATTTTTTTACAATATTGTACATTTATGCGTGAAATTTATTACTCAATAAACAAATTTAATTGCTTATTAAGGATTCTTATCGGTAAATTGTTCACCTCGTAAACTTAAAATGTACTTGAGGATTTATAATGTAACTTATTTATGGGAGATGAAACCTGGTAAATTAATACTTTAATGCGAAAACCCATAAAAGACGACATGTACACTTAATAATGATTTCCCCGTTTATTTTTATGTGGATAGAATAAAATAATACTCACTTTATCATATATTATAGGTTAAGTAATCAGTTAAAATTGGTATAATTATAATCGGTCAAATCTAAGTAAAAAACGTTTAAAACTCATAAATGTATTTAAAGCACCTAACATGAAATAACTAATATTCTAATTTGGAAGAGATTCATCACTAACTTTAATCTATATTTCATCTGTATAATCATCGCTAAAAGTGGGTTACGAGCGCTAAATGCCACTTGTCAGAGAAATAATTAATACATTTCTTTCGAGCACACGGATCTCCATAAATATGTTAATAGTGATAATTTCAACGTCAAAATGCTAAAAATAAGTCATACTTTGACCCAGAATTTACATTCAATCAAGACATTGACATTTAACAATTGATTTAATTCATATAAAAATCGAAGTGCCTTATGCCATTGTCTGACATTTTGGAAAATGTTAATTTATAAATTACTAGCTTCCCCCGCGGCATTACACGCATGGTTAGTCACTAAAAATAGCCTATGCCCATATATATCCAGGTCATAGTCTTTCTATGTAATAAATTTCATCGTAATCGATTCAGCTGTTATGACATTTAGTTACAAAATAACATCCAAACTTTCACATTTATAATAATACTAAATTTCGCCAGTGGCTTCACATGTGTTGTTGTCACCCAAAAGTAGCCTATGTTTAAATCTAGGTCATAATCTATCAACACACCAAACTTCATCGAAATCGGTTCAGCCATTACGACGTGATTGAGTAACAAACAAACAAATAAATAAACAAATATCCAAACTTTCACATTTATTATAATATAAGATTAGGGTGATAAAGTTCTATACAAATATATTTGCGATATAAACTCATTCAAAGTAAAATAAATACGATTCGATTTCTGGATTAACTAAATAAAACAAATAGACACAGCATATAGACTAGTACAAATAATGTTAAATAATATTGTTTTGATTTTGAATTTGATTTTAAACTATCAAAGAAAATACAGAAAAACGATTTCAAAAATCCCACACAAAGTCGAAGCGAAAGTGCTGACAGCAAAGTAATTATAACCATCCGAGCTATCACACGATAATTATACGTATTACAACTGAATAAAACGAATATAACTAAAGCCTCCGAATCAATGAGGCGCTCGTTTCAAAGTGTAACATTTCTTGAATTTTAAAATTAATTTTTACATGTTAAGTATTACAGTCATAAACAAAGGTGTAGGTACTTTTAAAAATAACAACTTAACTTTATTTTTTGAATAATTGTAACAAAAATTTTAAGTATTTTTTTTTTGGGTAAATTAAACTGCATGAAATTAAGATCCCGTTGAAGTCTTTTGTATGAAAAATCTATATATCATCGACATTTTTATCACAAATGAATGCATATATTTTCATATAAAGTACCTAATCAAAAAAAATATTCTAGACATTTTACACAGCTATAACCCATATTAAGCTAAAATTGTACTATACTAATAATAAAAATATGAAAGTGTGTTTGTCTATTACGCTTTCACGTCGTAACGGCTGAAACGATTGCGATGAAATTTGGTATATGTATAGCTTATTGGATACCTGGATTGAGACATAGCCTACTTTTTTAACAAACCTCGAGTGCAAAGCCGCGGGTGCAGGCTAGTATAATATAAATTTGAAATATAGAAATTGATGCAATCTGTAAAAATCTAAAATAAAAAACAACTCTTCATACAGGTTTTGTCCGTGACTGTACAAGCTCATTTCCTTAGGACAGTTTTAATTGGTTGTTATGAAAAAAATGATGGGTCGAACATTTTACGGACAGCCAAATAAGGAATGCTTTCGTTATTTATATATGAATAATTTACTTTTTGTAATTTCCAACCTGTAGTGTAAATAAATCGTACTTTCGCGAATTTACATTCTTGGCTTATTTAAATGGAGGCTTTCTTAAAATTATCTTTTGATGAGTTATGGGAGTGAAACGAAAGGTCTCTGGTTCGATTCTCGTGCATTGTAACTTGTAACTACTAAAAAACGGGAATTAATAAAATGCTACGACTAAGAGTCATTAAAGACACTAGACATTTCACACAGCGCTCTTGCCTCAAACTAAGCAAAACTTGTAATATGGGAACCAGATAACAAGGGCCCAATTCTATCAACAATGGTTACGGCAATGTCACCGTCGCAAAATAGCCTATAGATACCTTTAGGTATTCTACTAACACAATCTTTTTTCAATGTCAGTCGTTGCTATGACGACCATTAAAATATTGGCAGCTTATGACAGGAACAAAACAATCATAATCATTTAATAATGGTATGGCTCCATGACCGTTTTTCTTATATACTAGCAGAATTGGGCTTCATACAATACTTATACGCATTTTGTAAATAAATCCATGATATATTTGTAGAACATGCATACATTTGTCCCACGACGGGAATCTATCCCCAAACTCCTGCACCTTAGCCAGCTATTCGCCCACACACCATGAAAGTCATCAGTATTAAGTAGGTTATAAATAGGTATCGAAAAATATCAACCTTTTGTCTGTTCAGAATTCATTAATATTAAAATGACTACAGTATACGCCAAGACTCGTGGCAGACCGGGCAATCTTCCCTTTATCACTACAATTACTAGTAATTAGTGTTATCGATAGGTACCCGGCGCATCACTAACGGCTCCCGTAAGGGCTGCGAGAGCGAGCGAGATAGCAATACCATTGTCGCTTGTCTCACGTTTTATGACCCCGTTTGTCAGGAGCGTTGGCGTCTAGTCTAGTTTAGATCAGAATTCCTTCTCATTGTCACCCGTTACAATTGTTTTTGTTGAAAAACAATTCAAAACGGTACCAGCACAACTAAAACTGTTATACTTTTTCACGGCATTTATCTAAATTATTTAAATCTGTTTTCATGCTCCGAATTTCACGCGGTATGTAAAAGCAAAAATGTTAAAGGCACGTATTGTCAAAATAAATTACGCATTGACCAAAAATATTTTTAACAAAACATGGACATTGAAGAAGTACTAGTTACTTAGGAATTGTCATTTCACTATGTACACGGCTCAATGCCAACGCATACTATCATTATTATAAATACGAGATTTATCTTGTACCGTTTTATCGGTGTTTGGTCATCATTAGTGCGAGGCGAGACGCAGTGCAGAGCGGATCGCACTCACCCTGATGAAGGTTCACGAATTGAACCGAAACATTGTCGGTTGTAACACCGATAAAACGGTACGTGATCTTTATAATAATGATTGGAACAAATTGCGATGGTTTATTAGTAAAAAAATTTAGTACCATCATACCTTGCTAATACCTATATAATCCAATCGCACTCACTGTTTTTGTTCCTCGTTCTAATGCGTACGATACTTTACCATCGACTGTCTTTTCTGAAAACTTTAACTGGATCTCTTTAAGATACGAGTGAAAAAGTATAGACACCTCCGCTAACTAACTCATTGCATGTTTAAACATTAAAATAAAAACTTTTAGAAGGATGATTTACAAAAACTTCGATAGTGAAGCCTTTTGTTGGTCATTTAATGCTGATTGTTAGTGTCATGAAACTTTAAGATAAAATTTTGTTATGTAAATCGAAGCAGTTTATTATTATTTCCAACCCTTGAGAACCTATAGTCGTTAATTACTTTAAATCTTAATCCATTGCAATAGAGCTCGTTTTACTATAAAATAATTTTAAAAGTGACACAAGTCCACTGATTAGGAATTCCTAAACAAAAATGGACCGTTAAAATTAGGGGTCAACAACCAATCTATGAGTGTTAAATTTTATGCACCAGTTATTCAACCGACAATCCTGACTTTACTTGTCGATTCACACTTTAAAATTAGCTGTAATTTATTAACATACTAGCTGACCCGCCCGGGGCTTCGCACGCGTGGATTGCCCATACAAACTTACAACCCCTATTTCATCCCCTTCAAGATTGTTTTTTTTAGCAAAAGATAGCCTATGTCCCTCCTCATGGTATAATATGTCCTTGCCAAATTTTATTACGATCCGTTCAGCCGTTTAGTCGAGAAAAGGTAACAAACAAATAGATTTAAGAAAATAAAATATAAAAGAAATCTAAATATCTTAGAAAATAAAAAGGATAAAAGATAGATAAGTTATGTTGAATATGTATAATGAAGTATACATATATAGAAGCAGCATAAATGTAACAATGTATTAAAATAAAAAAGGATAGAGAGTTATATCTGTTTAATGTCTAGATAACATAAGAAGAAGTAACAATGTAAGAAAGCGACTTTTCCTGTAATTAGTATAAGAATAAAAATGTACAAAAGAGGAACTCTTAAATAAAGGCTCTAATTGATCATGCAAAGGAATCGCTTAGCTCGCGGGCCGGACTTTGCGTCTGGACAGAAAAAAAACTAACCAATCGGCACTTTTGCATTTATAATATTTATATGGATATTTTTATTATTATAATAACTTGATTTTTATTCGAAATCGACAAAATATGAGCGAGCTATTTCGTGAATATTTATAAATAGAGAATCAATTTGTAAATATTCTCAGCGATTTAGAGTAATGCTGCGGTTAGATTTGCATTCTAAATTTCTAATATTGAGTGCATCACATTCACTTTTGATGATGTAAACTTCAATATTACATATTACATTTCAATATTACATTGAATGAGCTTTGAGGTCTTAATTTAAAATCTTTACGAGTAAGAAGTTTTGGCTTTTATCTACACTAATCATATTATAAAGAGGAAAGATTTGCATTTTTGTATGATTGTAACGAATGAACTCAAAATCTACTGGTCCGGTTTCAAAAATGATTTCACCATTAGAATACTACATTATCCTTGAGTAGTTTAGACTATATTTATTACTAGAAAAGGTGTAAAAAAATTTGCCATAATAGTTCATAAGCACTAGATGTTAAGGTTTTTCATTGTCGCTTTAGTGTCATAGTTATGAAAAAACTAAATAAATTAAATATAATTTTCCTATTATTAAATAAAAATTATATTGTGACATTCCCTTGTCAATATATATAAAAATCTAATGTATGTTCACAAAAATATTAATTTGTTTAAGTAAAATAGCGATAATCATAATTGTAATACTAGAAATAAAGATAAACTCGCTGTTGCCACTCTCTATAAAGCTAGAAAATCATTTAAAGGGCAAGGTGTACGCTTTTATAACAAACTCCCAAGGGGTGTACAAAAATTGATAAAAATTTAAAAACGTAATTAAACCAAATCTTTATAAAAGAGCCTACTATAAAATATCTGATTATTTAGATGATAGAGAAGCTTGGGATTAAAATAGCTCCAACTCGTTCAAAGTGTTACAATTTAGACGTAATTTATTTTCTGTATTGTTATGTATTCTAAAAGAATCATTAAAAAACAACCAGCCTTCTTTCTTGCCTTTCTTTCCTGGCTTGGTTGCGAAGGAACAGGCAGTAAAATTGACGTTTCCTTGTGATTTTGATGAATAAAATATTTGACTTTGACGTTAGGGGGAGTGAAGAGCTACCTCGCCGTAATACAGTTTTTAACTGACACGGGAGGTATGTTCCGAAAGCTTAGTACTTACATTATTTCTATTGTTTCTTATAATAATCAGCCATTGATTGTTTGATAAGTATGTATTTACAAAAAAAATATGTATATAAGTATTCTATCAGTTATTTGGTTCCCATAGTACAAGCTCTGCTTAGTTTGGGGCTAGATAGCGCTGTGTGAAATGTCCAGCAATATTTATTTAATATTTATTTATTTATTTTATTGTTTGCATACAATGCAATGCACTATGTATTTCTAAGTTGTGAAATAAATTCATTCTTATTCTTCTAGTTAATAAAGGTAAGAGATATTTGTTTTGAATGAATGAATGAAAAATTCTTACACAAAATAAAAATAATCTGTGCATAGGCGAACTTAATGCTAGATAGCATTCTCTTCCAGTTAACCTTTGTGTAATGCGGAAAACAGTTACTAGAGGTAGTGCATATTTGGTAGAGGGAGAGGCTTAAATTTAAATTACAAAACACATAGATATAAACAAATAAATATAACTAATCCTAGGCAAGTCAATAAACCTACTTTCTAATACTTAAATATCAATAAACCCTAGTAATACAATTCATAAAGTAATAAATATCGTTATAATATTATATACTACATAGACTTAAACATTGAAACCATATAGATATATAACGTATAAAAGATATAACAGAGTATTAACATACCGCTCATTTTGTACGCTTCGTTCATGAGAGTGAGGTAGTGCTTGTACACTTTGGATCTAAAGACCTCAACGGAGGAAATATACTGGAACTCTTGCATTGTTTTACTTAGAAACACCTTCCACCATAAACAAAACCGATTAATTCTCACGAGATAGGTAGCGCAAGACGGCCTCCCACTAGATGGAAACAGGACCTGATAAAGGTTGCTGGGAGCAGTTGGGTGCAGGTCAAACAAGATTGGTTGCCCTGGAAATCTTTAGGGTAGGGCTATGTTCAGCAGAGGACGTCCTGTGGCTGATATGATGATGATGAGGTACTTCAAAAGAAAAGAAATTCAATAACCGCTAATTACCTTTTGGCTACCCTAAAAAGAGTTCAAGCACCTTAGGGTAAGAAAGAAATAAACGCATTTTTGGATATGGAACCATTAATCATTTTCGGGCTTCATGCGCCCGAGGGACTCGAAAGTACTAAGTAGATTTGGGATAAAAAGGCCGGATAAAGCAAACTTGAAAACAATCGGATTTTTGAAGCCAACATCTGTCACGCAGTCTGTTACGCCATTATAATATATTATAGGTGTTAAAACTTTAGTAAAGACTAGCTTCCGCCCGTGGCTTCGCACGCGTGGTTTGCCAATAAAAAGTAGACAGGTTATGATTTACGTACATACCAAATTTCATCGCAATCGTTTCGACGTGAAAGAGTAACAAACATCCATACATACATACAAATATTTGCGTTTATAATACTAGTGGGATTATATTTTTTTCCTGATAGGTACTAAATAATTACTGATTAAAACGGGGTTTTATCGCGTATGTACCTTTTTATTTGTTATCCCGAGGTTTCGGCTGTATTGCAACAGGTGTGGTCACGGGTTGACCCGTCAACTTAATTAATAATTATGTACAGTGATCGCGAAAGTTTGAAAAAAGGTACTAAATAATTTGCATGCATCTATGGTACAAATAAGTTGGACTAATTTAAGTACAATTTTAAGCACTGTGTAACCCTTACTTGATGCAAATTTGCGATTGAGGTCAAAAAAAAATTGGCCGTACAAGTAACCTAAACCCGGAATGTCGCAACTCTTACTACCACAGATTAAGTAAAATTGTCGGCTGAATACTTATTAATTTATAGACATTATCGATAATTAATTTTAATTACTTTTGATGGTGTTGTGACTTCTTCTGTGATTTACTGCCGTGATTCGTCGCGGTGGATATCCGTACCAGATCTACCCAATAAATCTTAAAGTATACGACCTCTGTGGTATGGTAGGCAAGTAGAAGACTGAGACGAAGTAAGTTGGGAGTTTGGACCTCTCTAAGGGAAAATGTGAAAAAAAAAATCATTATCATTGACCTTTGGGTTGCCAGTACGGAGATCCACACGAAATATTAGATTTTTACTGTGTCTGGAATCCAGGCATACCTAAGATTTATGGTGATTTCAGAATTTTTATTATACAATATAAAGTCTCAAAGACCGCTGTAAAATTATCCTATCGATCTTTTGCGGGCATGTGCCTAGGAACCACATGATCCGATTTCGCCATCTCCTACCCATCTTGTCCAAAGGACAAGCAGACGCACGGCTCAGTACTATCCATATCTCGTTAATAGACCATTCGCACTCACCGTTTTGGATCAACGTTCTTATTGCGTAGCTGTTAAAGGTTGCTGGGACCCTAACACGAGTTTCTTGTGAATTTGCTTGCAAATATCAGTTTGTAATTAATAGTAGCCAAGATCCTCTAAATCATTTGATACAGTTTCTAATGAGCTACTAAATGTCTCCAGAAGTAAATGGCACTCAAATGCTAATGGCTATCCCTATATGCTAAAAGGATGTTAGTTTGTTTTATCCACGGATGGAAAAATAACTGATCCTTATATCAGACTATTAGGACCCCCCCCCCCTCCCTTCTCTACCCTTCCACCAGATTGAAAGGCCTGATAAAAGTTGCCGGGACTGTTGCGTGCAGGCCGCACCAGATCGTTTTAGAAATCTATGGGGAATGTCACAGGACTTCACTGCCCTATGGTAGATATAAAAACTCTTTTTATAACCTTGGTCCATTTATTCGTGGCAATGTACTTCATTATAGCTATCAGCCGTAAGACTTCAATTGCTGAAATAAGCCTCCCCAGATTTCCAAAGCAATCAATCTCGTGCATCACCGAAGGGCGCTCAGAAACTATTACGAGGTCGTCTTCCCATCTAGTGGGGGGTGCTTCAGGTATGTGTAAGGTAGACGACCTGATAAAGGTTAGGTCGTCTTTCCACCCAGCAGTGGGTGAAGTCAGGCTGTATATAATGATGAGGAACAAAACATTGAATTACAAAATTCTGATCTCAGAGAATAATATCACGAGTAAAGCCGCAATATGACGCTGGTTTAAGTTGTAAACTTCAATGATACCAATAAAGTGACTATAAAATTATGGTTGTAAAGTAACTGGCTACCTAATTAACGTTATTTATATCCATGAAAACAAGTAACCTGGTATTTAGTGTTTGCTCAATTAGACTATTATAAATACCCTTGAACTATATTAAATATGAAGTACCTAATCTACCTAAGGTATTCTCACGATATAAATTGTTGGATAATATGTATTAATACGTGAAGATACAACTTTGTTCCCCTTTTTAAGCTTATTGCGTGCTCGGAAGAGTGCGAGATTTGAGTTAATGTTTATATGGGAAGGGGAAGTACGCTAAAATTAAGCAAAAATAAAATATTTTTTTATGTATTACGGTCAAATAACAACCAGTTTTTACAAAAACGGGATTAATCACGTACGGTTTTATCGATGTTACGACTATAAAAAAACCGTGAAGGTAATCATTATAATGTTAGAATCTTCAAAAGTGAATCGGCTCTTTTAATGCTAGCGTGTACTATCTGCGACCACATCATCAGGCGAAAGATGTGCTTGGTGTGTCTCTACGAAATCGAATCAAAAATGAAGAGACTTGTTGATGAAGAGAAACTAAGGTCACTGACATAGGCCGGAACATTAGCGAGCTGAAGTGGCAGTAGGCGGGGCTCATAGCTCAAAAAACTGATGGCCGTTGGCAGAAAAGTTTTTGAGGACCCCGCACTGGAAAGCGCATAGTAGGAAGGCCGACTAGACGACCCGATAAAGGATCGCTCTAAAAATCGAGGGGGAGGTATATGTTCAGCAGTGGACATCTTGTGGCCGATATGAAGATAATGATGACTCAAATTCCAGAGTTAACAGGTTCTTTCTAGGCAAGCGTACTCCATCTTCGACCATACCATCAATTACGCATCACGCTTGAGTAGTCTAGCGCTAAACTCAATAAAAAAACCGCAAAAAACATTTGCAAATCGTGCAAATATTTGTATTATGTATCGACCCCGCAACCTGCATCAGAGCTAGTTACTGCGCCACTAAGGTCGTCTTCGCAAGTCACAGATACATTTCAATAGATCGCAATTGCTTCAATATCGTCTCGTCATCTTCCAATTATAATTAATAATTGGACCTGTCAATTAGTAATATAATTAAATTATTAAATTGTATATCGCTCCAGGTTATTATTGACCTTTGGTTTCTTTTATATTATTTTAAATTTATAGATGAACTCTTTCGTTGTCAATTAGGTAACAATGTTTTTTTGAACAATAGATTTGCATCGATTTTAATCAGTGGTTTAGTTTTTATATTGCGTCATTGAAAGCAGTTTTGATATGAATTTTTCTCTAATTATTGTCTGTTGTTTTAGTTTGCTACCTAAAATATAAAGAGTGAATAATTCAACATCAATATAAAATTTTGTGTTAATTTCTTTAAAGTGTAAACCGACACATAAGAGTCCAAAAATTGTAATTTTGCAAGCATTATGAATAAGACGAGGATTAAATCCCCGCACCCACAACCCAGGAAATGCTAGTGTGGGAGCTAGTGTTTTTAAATATAATAATTACCTGCTTAAATGCATACCTACCGAAATGTATAGGTACCTATTAAATTAATTTAATATCGTACCTACTAACTTATTGTAGTCAAAATATTTTTTTAATCACTTGAAACATTACGGGCAACTTGCGCAACGCGCCTAAACGTATTTTGTGGCTAAATGAGATTTAGAGAGTTGTCATATCATACAAAAACGTCAAATTTAAAAATGTTTAGTTGCTAAATATGTTTAGGGATCGTTGTGGAAGCCGACCTCAGTGTTACTAATTACGAGTTTCTTCACAAATAATAATGAAGTTTAAGCTCAAGTTCAAGCGGATGTCAATCCATTTCAAACAGAAACTATTTGCTTCAGCCACATTCCATAGTTCAAAGAAACTTTCAAGCCCAAACGAGCTAAAGTAATAGCATGTCAAACAATAAACGTGGCCTTGCTACGATCTCATTTCTAAAAAGCTTACACATGTTTACAACCCCAGCTTAACAAGACCCTCCACCCTCCTCTGCTTCTAACATTCTAATTCTAAAGTCAGGTATTTTGAGCGATGGTCTAAGGTCAGAGTTGAATGGTCGTGTGCTTGTATTCCGTCAACACGATGGCAGAACAGCAATAAGCAATGTGTGCTGAGGTACGCTCTTTATTCAAATTTGTGGTTTGCAGACGGGCGGTTTTTGGAAGGTTCTGGTTGCGTCATAATGAGAGCAACTCTAATAAGCATAGGTAGAGTTTAGTTTGAGATAGAAACTGAGTCTTTTTGAAAAAATTTATTAGTCTGTAGTCTATAGTCCAAATGCGCTTAGTAAAAGCCGTAAAAATAATTATTGTAATTAAGTCTGAAACAGATAAAATTTTGTAATTCTATTCCGTTTCTCTCGCTCCTCTAAAGTAAAGCTACTTTTTCAATAGCTTTGTAAAACCCAACTATTACATTTTTAAAACAGGCATTTTGCTACAATAACTGACAGGTCTTCTGATGTGAAATAATTATTGTTGCTTTATAGACGTATGTAGCTTGTGGTATGCGTTGTCTACCCCTTCCCAATTCGCATGTAATTAACCAAGAGTTTAGCGTTTTTAGCGCTGCGGACGGTTGCTTTTTTCCCGCCCGTCTGTAAAGGCAGCTTGGAGAGTTTGTGTGAAAAGCCAACATTCCCTGCAATATAACGGCAAAGCGGGCACTCTGTAAATTTGCCGATACGCAATTCGCCGCCTTCCAAACACCTTTGTGTGCGCAGTCACATTTTGAGAAGAGAAATCTTTAGGTGTGGTGCGCATAATTATTATTTATTTTATATTATTGCCTTTGAGAGATGGCGAACACGCGAGAAACCGAGATATGTAGAAAAAACAATAAAAAATACATCCAATACACAAAAATAAAAATTAGTACAATGGGTGGTCTTATCGCTAAAAGCGATCTCTTCCAGACAACCTTTGGATGGATAGGACGAATCAAAATTAAAAAGACGGCGGTGAATCTATCATAAACCCACAGAAACTACCATAACTAACTAACAAACTAAATACAAATATAATATATAAATTACAGCAAAGGAGATAAACATAACTAAATATAAACTAGCAGTACGTGGACAAAGAAGGAAAATCGTTGTTTACTTTAGCTCAGGGTTTCTCAAACTTTCAGCTCCACGAACCCCTGTTAAAGTTTCCAGGTAACAGCGAACCCCTTAACTACCTAACTAATTAAATCTCCCCCCCCCCCCCCCCCCAAAGAAAACAATATATAAAGAAATATCTTTTTAATATTGTGATGGGTATGCTTGTTTCTTGTTGCAAATGGAGTAAATTTTACGAGTCATTTTGGACTATTTTAACCTTAATTCTGACTCGGTATCAAGTCGAGAGAGAGCGAGCGACGAATTCAGCCGCGCGCGCGCCACCATGTGTGCCGCACGTGCCTACCAGTCATCAAGCCACCATTACGAAAATCTTGTCGCGAAGCCCCTGCCGTCGAATGGCGAACCCCTAGGGGTTCGCGTACTCCACTTTGAGAAACCCTGCTTTAGCTAAAACAGGAAGAGATTTAGATGATCAGATGGAGAAAGGTAAGGCGTTCCACAGCCGCACATCTTAAACTACAAAGGAGTACTTAGCTACTTGCCATTATAACCAATCCCTTCATAAAGCTCCAATCGCATACCTGTAACAAAAAAAGTCAATTATATATCGCAAACCCTTGTATCATTTACAATGACAGTACAATCGGTACTTATAATTACAATCGAAAATAATCCGGAATCGAATGACGATCAAAAATTGCTCTGCAATCGATCAAACACGCGAAATAAAAGCTAAAGTCATCGATTTATGGAGATCATACAAGTAAAAGTGCATTTACAGAACTTAGAATTCTGTAGTTGTTTTTTTATATATTTTATCTAAATAATGATAGATAGATGTTCTAACGTCCTGCAGACGCTGAGTTAAAACCTTTTAGCAACAATTTTAACACCTTGCTATAAGGTTTATATTGTGTTATGTTTTAGGTAATAAATATGTGTTGCAAATACAAATCTTGATTTGATTTGATATAATATTAAATTTTATCACAATATCAGAGAAGCGGGATCGAGGAGGGGGAAGCGAAAACAGTTGATGCTTAGCAGTACACACGACTACACCTCAAGCTATAATTTTCCAGTATAAGCTGACCTCGCATTGTGTAGGTTTTCCGTACAATGAGAGGTCAGCATAGACTGGAAATGTACAGCTTGATGTGTACCTATGGCCTGATGATGATGATGATGAAGAAAATAAGGGTAAATTCACATTATGCTTTTTGTTCCTATATTGCTTATGTTTAAAAAACTCCTACAGTTTTGCTCGATTCCTAGACTGGTATAGAAAAAAAATTACGTAAATAAAATGCCAGAAAAGACAAGAAATTCACTTATGTTCAGATTTATATATTGTTAATTGACAAATTCTGTGGCACAAACGGCTGAGACGCAGGAGGTTGTGAGTTCGAATCCCGCTGCTGGACGAATGTTTGCATAGTCTGCAGATAGTTGTTCTGGATTTGGGTATTTTTCTAAATATTATAAGTATGTATTTACAAAAGAATACAAACATTATATCAGCTATCCGGTTCCCAGAGTGCAATCTTTGCTTAGTTTGGGGTTAAATAGCACTGTGTGAAATGTTCACCATAATTTGTGTTCATATTTCTGAATTGTCTAAGAAACTACTGAAGATAAAGATTGATCCAAACTATTACATTATTATCAAATTCTTAGTCACAGGTCGTTCACAGCTAAACAATATCTCTCCCATTAATGTCTTTAGGTAAATGTTAAACGATCTAAGCTATTTATTCTATTTTGATCTTAGGTTAGATCTTAATCAGGCATAAACACAGGTTCATCGTTAGGTTAAAAGTTAATTTGGCGTAACGTGCATTTGACTGATAAAAGCTAAAATATTGCATGCTAAGTCTCTTTTACTGCACTAAGTCTGCGTGTATGTCCTGTGTTTTGTTTTTTATGTTGTTTTTCGCTTTTCCGCTTTTGTATATTTTTTATACATGTTCTAAATGTATTTTATTGTGAGCTTAAGTAGTTAAAAATATATTAATATTTATGATTTGGTAAACGTATATTAATTTATTTTAAATAATACGTGTTTTGTTATGCATTAAATGAAAACACGGGTAGGGCTCATGGTTACTACTGTTGTAAAAGAGGTTCAAATTCATTACCATAAAAAATTTTAAAAATTTTAAACAGCCTTAATATCAAGTCCTGAAATATGTATCTAGCCTGTATAAAATAGGTAAACAAATCATATTAATTCATCTTGTAAGTAGGTACCTGTTAAACTGACTAAGCGGCATCCTCGCAAAGGACTGGCTCCATGGCGCAGTGGGCGTATAGCCGGCGTGAGACGCAGGTGGTAGCGGATTCGGTTCCCACCGCGGAACAAATGTTTGCATGATCTACAGATATTTGTTCCGTTTCTGGATGTTTTTCTATATATTATAAGTATGTATTTACAAAAAAAAGTATACAAGTATTCTATCAGTTATCTGATTCCCATAGTATAGTACAAGCTCTGTTTAGTTTGGGGGTAGATAGCGCTGTGTAAATTATTCCGTTGAACATTGTTTCATGGAAATGTATAGATTACAAAACCCACTAAAATCAGTTAATACGATTCTGGATGTGTGTTTTAAATTAATGTTGTATATAACAAAACAGGTTGCACAGAGGTTTTACTTTAATCACCAGTTGAAAGTTGAACCCTACACTGGCCACCAGCGTTTTGCAAGTAACGGCCTATCTCGTTACATCGACACCTCTGAATTCCGATCATTACAGACAATTACACGCGGATCGATTCAAAATCGATTTTAATATCGAGACAGTTGTAAATGGGGCTGCCGTTATATTGTAATTGTATCGATTTATATAATAAATCGTTTCTTTATTTTGCTGTTTCAACGATTGATTATGATTTTCGCCTCTTTTTTTACTGTGGGTACTTAATATTTAACCCACGTCGAAATCTGCACATTCAAACATAAATTGTCATTTTTTATGGAATTTATGCAATCTGAAAGGCAATCTAAAGTTAGATTGGTATTTTATGCAAAGGTTATTCTTAGGTACAAGATATTTAGCAATCTCAATAATGACACGCTTCAGTAATAATTAGACATTTATTGTCATTGACAGTTAGGTATTAACGTTAGCAAGTCTGTAAAGTCCTTTCTGTTCTAAGCTGATTGTTCCTTCAAAATTTTGAGTCAATTTAAGTGAGCTCTAATAAACAGCGATGTTTATAAAAATAAATAAATAATGCTGGACAATTCACATAGCGCCATCTAGCCCTAAACTAAGCAAACTTGTACTATGCTATGGGAACCAGATAACTGATTTATACTTATAACACGCATATTTGATATTAAAACGTACACAAGTAAAGAGAAACAACCAGACCCGGAATAAATATCTGTAGATCATACAAACAGTTGTTTCGTGGTGGGAATCGAACCCACAACCTCCTGCGTCTCAGAGGAATATCCGTCCACTGCGCCACGGAAGTCGTAACATTAGTTTAGTTAAGTAGTTCCATTTAGTTCCAATTTTGTCCGCATTATTTACGAAGTTCTAATTGACGATACGGAAAGCTGCGAAACGCTCGTATAACATGACGCGGTGATTTTTTACAAAACCGATCCCGGCACAATTACAAGTAATTTATCACGGAGTTCACTCGACCGTAACAGTTGCATGAATAATGCAGTGGGTTGCGTGTAAGATCACTTTTAGGATCACTTTTACAATATTTTGCTTCCTCGCGGTTCCTCGGTGATCACGTTTTTATTTTAATTTTTTTATTAATGATATCCAAGAGTTTAGTCACTACCTTACCTGATGGTAAGTGATGGTGTGATCGAAGATGGAGCACGCTTGCCTAGAAATAACCTATTCACTCCGGATTCGAAGACTCTGAGATTATACTGGTTCGGAAAAACATACGTCGGAAGTGAGTTCCACTCCTTACTTGTGCTAACAGGAAAGTTAAAACTCACGTCACTTATTTTGTCCCGGATATTAAAACTTAACTCAGACACTGAAAAAATCAAGACACGAGTATACATTTAACACAGTAATTTCATTGTTAACTAATAATAATCTTCGCTTGAGTCTCGATGAATAAGCATAGTTTTGGAATAATGACGTAAGAGCTTGACTGAAAAATGAAGAACGCTGAATCCCTGATAGCACAGAACTGACTGACATACAAAAATGTGTTTCATGACATAATCTTTGTAATATATAAAACAAAGTCGGGTTTGTTCGAACACTTATAACTCAAGAACGGCTGGACTTATTTTGATGGTTTTTGATTTGTTGGATTTGTCTCCGCCCCGAATAGCAGATTAACTATTAAAAAATCGGAAAAATTCACGCAAAAAGAAATAATGAAGATAATTCATTTTTATCTCATACATGTATAGATGCAGCGGATGACGTACATAGACAGCCAGCGTCATATGCATGTCAAGGCGGTACGAAGTTTGCCAGGTCAGCTAGTAAAAGATAAATCAAAGTGGAGCAAATTATTTTAGTCACATAATAATAAATCAAGTTAGAAGTAATAAACTACAATTTGACATAAACACATATATATCTAGAAAAAATAACGACTCATAAAACATTAAAAATTAATATGAATGTAAAAACTACGTAAAAACAGAAAACATAGTATTTAAATAAAAATAAAAGCCTTATCTTGTAAAGAAAAGTCATCAAATAAATTATATATTTTCAGTCGTAAAACAATGTTATACTACCATTTAGCATTGAGATTATCTCTCAAGCTCAGCTCTAGATGTCAAAGCCGTATAAAATGTGTAATTTTGCAACTCGTGCTCCAGTTTAGATTTTAATGGATTTTCTGCATAAATTAAGTTTTAGTGTTTTTATATCGTTCTATGGACGAAGTCACACCGTTTTGTAATTTGAAGAGCTTTTATCAAAATCTGTTGTAACAAAGAGTCAAAAAGGTTTTAGAATAAATTTACTTCTCTTATATTCTGTATATAAAAACCGGACGAGTGTGAGTCAGACTCGCCCACCGAGGGTTCCGTACAAATTTGTACCGACAGTTTCGATGATTGTTTACGTACTTTAAAATAAAGACTTTATTTTGTATGATTTACTTACAAATGTATAGTTTTCAGATTTTTCCCTGTATTTGTAGTATAAGACAATATTACTTGCCAAATTTCATAGTTCTAGGACAACAGAAAGTACAATATAAATTTTGATTCTCTTCAGAGTGTCGGAATATAATATTTTTGCGGCATAAACGGTCGTATCTTTTTTTACGTTAACTTAGAAGTTTGATTTTTTCACAGCTTCAAGAAACTGTAGAATTAACATACATATATATATACACATACATACATACGGTATATGATTTTAATTTCAACTTGATACCTACACGCGTTCCCGAGATAAAGGGTCTTGACAGACAGACGGACAACAAAGTAATCCTATAAGGGTTCCGTTTTTTCCTTTTGAGGTACGGAACCCTAAAATTAACAATGTGTCCTTCAATCATCATCATTATCATGCCCGATCTTGTGCCTCCTTCGACCTCCGTGGTACAGTGGACAAATAGCCGGCTGGAACGCAGGAGGTAGCGGGTTCGATTCCCGCCGCGGAACCAATGTTTGTAAATCTACAGATATTTGTTCCGGGTCTGGATGTTTTTCTATATATTATAAAAATACAAAAAGAAGTTTATAAGTATTCTATCAGTTATCTGGTTCCCATAATACAAGCTCTGCTTAGTTTGGGGCTAGATAGCGCTGTGTGAAATGTCCAGCCATATTTATATTTATTTATTTGTGCAGCCTGCGTCTGTCCAACGCTCCAGTGCCTATAGCATTATGAATTATCTCTCATATATTACAATATTCATATATATTATTA
Organism: Philereme transversata; assembly: GCA_963924445.1. Classification (NCBI taxonomy): domain Eukaryota; kingdom Metazoa; phylum Arthropoda; class Insecta; order Lepidoptera; family Geometridae; genus Philereme; species Philereme transversata. The sequence continues at coordinate 23,671,541 of OZ004337.1, read as the reverse complement.
AAATTCTGACTCAAAACAGTGTATTAATTAGTATTTTTCAAAACCTTGGATGGTGCCCTTTGTTTTACATTTCCTTTGAATCATTTGTTACGTTTCTGTGTGAAAAGGTTCTATATAAATCCACGGCATAGAAGGCTGAACATTTTACGATCGTCTAATTCTACGTTTACTGCGATTTTACTTTAGATCTCATCTAGGTGGTCTAGATCCGATTTAGTACAGAAGTCTTCAAAAGTCTTTCCAGTACTTACAAATAAACAAATAATTTATTACAAATTTGAAAAACCCCGACCCAACCTTTTAGCGTCAGGGGTTAAAAATTAACAACGCTAATAACCACCCAAGTTAAACAAGCTTCCTATTCAAAAAAACCGCATCAGAATCGGTTCGTCCGTTTGGGAACTATGACGTCACAAGCAGACAGACAGTGGCGTCGAACTTATTACACCTCTTTTTTTGCGTAGGGTTTAAAATCTTATTAGCATAAATAGTAAAAAAATAAGGTCTAGCTGAGAAATGTTTCTACTTATTGTAGGGTTGGGTATAGGCCGCCCCAAGCTAGGCTCATCCATGACCCCCCGAGGGGAAAGGAACCACCCAGCATGTCCGTTCGCGTGGGTGACGTTGATGTCCAGGTGGGGCGGTACCTCAAGTACCTGGGGCTCACCTTGGACAGTCGCTGGGGTTTCGAAGAGCACTTCAACTGTGCGGTTCTTCGGATCCAGAAGGTAGTGGGTGCTCTGCACAGACTGCTGCCCAATCTTGGGGGGCCAAGAGAGGGGGTTCGCCGACTCTACGCGGGGGTCGTGCGATCGATGGCTCTCTACGGAGCACCTGTGTGGTCTAGTAGACTGACGGGTGTTAGGCGCTGCAGGACTATGTATAATAGTCTGCAGCGCACTATAGCTATTCGTATCGCGCGAGGATACCGGACGATATCGTTATCTGGATGCAGATTTACTCCTCGAAAAAAAAAAAAAAAAAAAAAAGGCTCATCCATGACCCACGACTTTAACTATATCAAACTATGTTTAAGTATGCAAGTACATAATTAAGTATGTGATACACCATTAATAAGGTAAAACTCACATGATCCATTCCATCCAAAGGTTATCTGGTAGAAATCGCTGCCTAGTGATAAGACCGCCAATTCTATATATTCATTTGAATGTTGCTACTTTTAATTGTTTTGTTGTTTATGGTGTGCATTAAAGTATTATATATCTATCTATGTCGTCTACACATCTCGCTGCTGGAAGCCCTTTTTTACCACTATTTGGCCATCAAACTTACGGGCCACCTGATTGTAAGCGGTTACCGTAGCAGGTATCAAAGACGCGTTACCGACCTTTTAAAATTTTTAAAACGTCTTTCTTAAAGAACCCCATACTGCAGTCACTGGGGAAAACCTTGGCAGGGGACCATTCCACAAGCCCTATCCTTCTATAGCGACTCCTTTCCACCATTCAATCGCTATCCTACTCCACCAGTCAACACCACGTCTAGTCCCGCTCAAGACCATTTGAGTTCCATGACTCGTTTTATACGCTAAAATGTCATTAAACTCTATTTTTCCGTAGTGATAAACTTTTTTAGGGCAGTGATACTACCAGCCACCTAATTATGTAAAATTAGTGACAACTGTGCGATAAGCAATCGGTCGCGAAACGTCAAATTTATTATGGTAACTTCTATCTGTTACCGACCCTTTGCTAGTAGCGCTAGATTCTATGTGCAATTTGACGTTTTGTGACCGATTCCTTGTCACATTGTTATCTTCAAATTTACATAATTAGCCACCCAACCTACATACGACCTAAATATTTCCTTTGGTACCACGTCACGGTTACCTAATACACTAAATCTCCTCCACTTTTGCAGAGAACTGTACCAAAATCATAAAATTACCTCTTATCCACGCCGTTGTAAATTAAGATTTTAATTCTATCTTGATGTCTATGCAATGATTGAAATTTAAATGAACATGTAGATTTAGAACGAATGAACGTAAACGCGAACTGATTGAAAATAAATAAAGTATAATTGAGATTCAATGAGCTGAGAAAGTGATTTAAGTCGTTTCAATTAATCGAGAAATGGGGTATAAAAGATTTATGCACTTCTGGGCGGGATGGCCGTAGAGTGTAGACCATCTTAGGTATTGGCTCTAGGTTTCCTTAGCCGTGATGTTGTCGTGGGAAACTCAACGGTGGTCGTAGGACCACTTAATATATATCATTCTTAGTTACCCATTTTTAAACTTGGACGAGAGTGAGATTTGACGTAGTTAAAATGTATATGGAGTTAGAGAGCTATAAATGCTAAACAAATTCTATTTACTTCTTCTCCGCCGTGTCTCAAACAATGCTTTGAATATCTAAATCTATCCAATCCCCGCAATCTGCGTTCTTCCACTACTCTCCAGTTGAAAACTCCAGCCCATAATTTCAACTTCTTTAGTAACTTGTTTACGGTACGAGCTGTCCGATTTTGGAATGACTTGCTCGTTTCCATAAAACATGCTAAATCTTTAAAAATGAGATCTTCAAATTGTACCTAGCAGCTTCTTTAGAGTAAACATTGTATTTCCTCTATATTTATTCATGTTAGTTTAAATCCATATATTTTAGGTTTAGGTATTTATTTATTTTTATCCTACATAAATAGGTATATAGTGTAACACCGCCTCCTCACACGTTTTTTAAATTCAGTCCATCCAAATGTTGTTATAAAACACATAAGATACAATAAATTATCAAAACAGAAATATAACACAGAAAAACAGAAGTCAAGATTCGACATTACTTGAATGTCACCATCTTCTTTTGTGTTATATTTTGTAGTGTGTCGTGTCAAATAAATGTTTTCATAAATGTTTCATTTCATATAATACGAAAATTAAAATTATACAAATCTTTATTTACTGTTTATTTATAACGATGCAAAAACGGAGGTGTTTTAAGTTAGTCTATTTGTCTGTGGAGTCTTAGTTTCCAAATGGATGGACGCGGTTTTTTTAATAGAAAGGTAGTTTAACTGGAGTAGTTCTATCTATGTCAGTTTTTAACCCACGAGGAAAAACGACGGAGTCGGGAGTTTTCAAATTTTTAATTATTTTTGACTAGCTGTTGCCCGTGACTTCGTACGCGGTACGCTAATAAATGTGTAAACATATAAATAAAGCTAAACTCGTTGTTGCAACTTGACTTGACACACCATTTTTATCCCATCGGACCTGATTTAGGGAATAAAAAGTACCCTATGCATTAATTCGGGTTATAATCTACGTACGAAATCGGTTCAGCCGTTACAACGTGATTAAGTAACAAACAAACAAACAAATAAATAAATAAACAAACATCCAAACTTTCGCATTTATAATATTAGTGTGATGTTATGACATAGTAATTACCTACATAATTAAAAAATGAAGACATTGCTATTGGTGTGTCCAATAGCAATGTCTTCATTTTTTAATTCATAGATTATAACTTGTACTAAAAAACTAAGTCAAAATGAAATTACTCATTAGTCTATACATGGCTAGATTGTAGGTATAAAAAAATGGTATTTATTTATGTAGAAAAATCTTTTTTTTTTTTTGCATTATACACTAGGAAAAAGATTTTAATCTAATTCACAAATCAAATATAAACCATATTGAAAGTTGTTTCACCTAAATAATCTAGTAAAGTAAAGACGGTCACAAGCGCTTTACAATAACAGTTCATTTCTCAGACCACAAAGCAATTATTTGAATACTTACATCATCAGAATCATTAATACGTATTTACAGACCATCTGTCCTTTGCTGACACTTTTAAAATAAACAATACTTGTGCAAAAACCAACTACTTCATAAAAACACAACTTGAACGTTATTTTCGAAACAGTAAAGTACAAAATATATTCGCATGTTAAGTTGTTACTGCATGTGTGGCATCATAGTTCAGAAAACAAACTATTTCATCTAAAAATGCAATTTCAACTCTATTTATAACCAATAAAGTTCAAAATAAATGTCAATTGTCATTGGTTCCTTGTGTGTGGCACCATGAAGTCAGCCGGGAGCTAGAGGTTGATAAATGATCGTGATTTGACACGCATAGTTTGAGAGCTTGGGAATTTTGCTGATTAGAGAAAGACGAAGGCTCCAAAAGCAAGTACAAGGTGACCAGGAACTTCATAATCTGATCACACCATCTCCTTTTCATCAATGGACAAGCAGGCACGGCTCAGTACCATCCATACCTCGTTGATATACCACCCATTCGCATACCCTGTTTTGGTTTTGCATTTTTAATGTGTACAGCTAAGGTATGGAACATTTTACCGTCGTCCGTTTTTCCTGAAGAGTATAATCCTGCCTGGATTATACTTTTCAATTCTTTAAGGTAAGAGTGAATAGGTGTCTTCTAGATCTTCGTGCTTCATTTTAGATCACATCATCGCGTACCATTGGCGAGATTGCGGTCAAACGAAGTCCTATTCAAGAGGGTCTATATTCACATTTATTTCGTACCTATTTTTGACTTCCGTGGCGCAGTGGGCGAATAGCTGGCTGAGACGCAGGCAATTGCGAAGTGTTGTCAAATATGGAGCACACTAAACTTGTATAATCAGGACTTGAAGACTCAAAGATTATATTTACCATCGTCGTATAATCTTTAATTGAACGATACATAGGATAAGACGTAATCTGTGATCTGAGTGTTAAGTGGTAACCGCTTAACATCAGGTTGCCAAGGGTTTGTGTCACCATTTACATCATAAACAACTATTTTACAATTTAAAAAACCCCAACCCCATAGAAAACAACAATATTCATACTATTACAACCCAGCTCATTGTGTTGCATAAACTCGGCCATCTATTCATGTTATTCATATGCAACTATTTCAAGTACAAACTAGGCTTTTACGGCGAAAACAATAAAGGCAATAGCGATCTCTCGCTAAATGTAGAGAGTTAGAAGGCCGGTGTTCACTGTTACAAATTTGTAAATACAATCTTCCCGTATGTTACTGATTTAATTATTTTTATTTGACATTGAATTCGTTATTTTTTTATGTGTTTGTATTCTTTTTTTGACATAATTTACTATTTTGTAATTTGTTTAATTTGTAATAACTTTTATTTTTTTCTTAGACAATAATTTACATGCCTCTGTGGAACAAATGTTGGACCGACTTAAATAGAATGTTAAGAACTTTGTAACTCTCATTTTATGGAATTAAATGTTAGATTTATTGAGTTAATCTTATCTAACAAGCCTTTGTCATTTTAGGACTACGGACCGGAATGGTAAAAACGGAACCCGTATATAGTGAGAAAAAAATAACTGTATTTTTATCGCACTTACTATACTTTTAACTGGGAGTAACTGTACCCCCAGTTAAAAATTCAGGTACGGAACCCTCGGTGCGTGAAGCCCACTCGTACTTTATTGGTCTTGTTTTTAACAAATCAGTTCCGTACATTGCTGCTATGTGAAGCAATAAAATGTCGGTATGTCAAATATATATTTAAATAGCTGACCCGCCGAACTCCGTACCGCCTTGACATGATGTGCGCTGCCAATGTACGTCGCCGGTAGAATTGTCAATCAGCCATCATTAGTTGCATGTATGAGAAAATGAATTTTCTTCTTATTTTCTTTTTGCGTGATTTTTTCTGATATTTTAATAGTTATTTGGTTATTCGGGGCGGAGACAAATCCAACAAATCAAAGATCATCTTCAGATGCAACTTGACTTGACACCCTATTTTTATCCCATCGGACCTGATTTATAGGATAAAAAGTATTATATGTAACACAGGTTATAATCTACGTACATACTTCATTTCATCGAAATTGGTTCAGCTGTTACGACATGATTGAGTAACAAAGAAACTAACATCCAAACCTTCGAATTAGTAATATTAATGTGATTTTTTTTTATTTAAGTTGTGTACTAAGCCTTAGCTTTAGAGAAAGGTATTCGTTTTATGATATTATAAATACGATGCGATGTGTGATAGGCCGAGTGAGTCATAGTTAGCACCTCCCACACGGGTTCACTCGCTTAGGAAGGTGTTATCGGATTGTGTTGTCACTTTCTATTGAGCTTTTATATACTACTTCCCGTAAATGCTTTTGCCTTTTATGTGTAGTTAATTTTTTTTGAAGGCGACCCTGTGTCTCTGATAGAGATGGCGGGACGAGTTAGGTACGGAGGACTGGGCAGATTTGGCACAGGATCAAGATGTCTACAAGAAATGGGGGAAGGCCTTTGCCCAACAGTGGGACAGAAGAAGCTCATAATAATAATTATAACAAAAATTAAAGTTTTTTTTGCTTTTCTTTTTGATATTTCACGCATGGTGTTAATTATATATACGGGATTTATCACGTACCGTTATAACGTTAAAAATTGTTAATTGGAAATGTATCGATTACTGGATAAATATTCAAGCTATCGGTATTAAACACACCTCTAAAATCAGTTAATAAGATTCCGGATGTGAGTTTTAAATTAATGTTGTTCATAACAAAACAGGTTGTGACCTAATGCTAACCTACTTGTGGTAAGCTTGTCAAACCCTTAGCCACAATCAACCGAGCAGTAAAGTTTCGCAAGGCAAAACAACACGTAGGTACTTATTTTGGGGTTTTCCTGTCATAAAGTCCTACGAAATGGGAGAGTAAGCCAAAAATTGCCAAATGTTTTGACACATGAAAGATTGTGTAAGTTTTATTTCATCGTAATTTTTTTTATTAATTAATTACAGAATCAACAGCACTTGATATCAATGTTAACAAACTCTTTTAGCTAATGCTTAATGTAAATAACAAATTTTCGTTTTATAGACATACATTTTTAGAAATTAGTCACTTAGCGAGAATTATTAAAAACATAATATTTTTTTTAAAGGAATTTAGTAAGTACGCATTTGAAGAAAGTAAGGGTTTTGTGTAAATGGGTATACTTGAGGGGAGGAGGGAGGGGAGTGTGTATGTTGTGTGAGTTTCTGAAAAGTATTGGAACGCGCTATTAACAATAGAGATAATTTCAGTTATTATTATAAATACGGAATTTATCACGTACCGTTTTATCGGTGTTTCGACCGACACCGGTTCGAGGCGAGACGGGTTGCGGAGCAGATTGCACTCACCTTAATGAAGGTTCACGAATTGAACTGGAACATTGTCGGTCGAAAGACCGGTAAAACGGTACGCGATAAATCCCGTATTTATAATAATGATTGAAATAAATCACAAAAGTTTTCGAAGTAAAAGAATTTCTTTCATAAGAGAATAGCAAAGAATCATCATTAGCTCATCATCAGATCAGCTAATGAACGTCCACCGTTGAATACATCCGCCATAAATTTTGGATGTGACTGATGACTAAAGAAGTCACTCAAACCTTATTTTAACAAATGTCATCCAGTGCATCTGGTTGGCAGTAGATGGTCAGGTATTTTTTAAAAATAATTGTAAAAGTAAGGCAATTTCTTCATTTTTTTTTGTCCAACAAATTGGCTTGCCTCTAAAGTAAGTTTTGACCAGTTTTTACTAAATTTCGACGTCAAAATCGGGTTATGAGTTTTGTTTGTAACATTTTTTTTTGTTACATAGGTAACACCCAGATTCGACATAAATATTTGCAGTTAACATAAATATTTAATCTGTAAATCGCTAAAACGCCGCTAAAGAGTTCTTTTAGTTCATTAGCGCTCGTTATTACGAGTAGAGTTATAAAACTAGCCGTTAACATAAACTCGAGAATGCGCATTATATGTGAATTTTTTTGTCCACTTACAGTACCCGGCTAATCTTATGGCACATGCAATAGTTGCGAATTTTGCTGTAATGTAATTTTATTATTTGTATATAAATTAATCTCTATTTCTCTTGGTCATCGCATCACACGGATTGAACCATTTCGCTAATTCTTATTCATATTTCTAATTTTTTTGTTGTGTTTATTATTGTCAGGAGAAGGTTTTTATGAAAGAAAAAAATAAGGAAGTTGAGCGAAACATTAGAAAATTTAAGAAAATTAACATCAATATTAATTTTATATAACTGTCAGTTGTTTGACATAACTGTCAGTTGTTTGAAATAACTGTCAGCATGCCATTCGACTTTAAACGGTTATAATTTCCAGTGAATTTAGCAGACAGGTCCAGTGTTTTTTGTCGTTGACACATCGTCTGGATAAATTACATTCCTTGCCACTATTTGACATCTTTTATTATTAACTTTTATTAATTAAGACAGGATAAAATCTGTCGGGTCAGCTAGTTATCAAAAAATATATTACCTTCCTAAACAACAATTACGGGAATTCTGAAAACTGCTCAAGTCAACCCAAGATACAAGATATTTATTGGCTTAAACAAGTGTACAATAAGGTCTTAAAAACTAGGTAATAGCACTTTATACTTGGTTGCCCTTCACGAGCATCGCAAACTACTGATAACTGAGGGCACTTGTTTACAATAAAAAAAACACAACAAAAACCAATCAACATATCAACAAAAAAAATTACCAATAAATAAAGCAGATAAGGGTGGGGTCAGGGTAATAGGAAGTAATGCACAATACACACTACAGCCCTAAGAATTAGAATTTAAAAAACATGTCCCAGATACCAAAATCAACAGAAAATACTCTTACACGAGCTCAGCGAAGTGTGTGAAGTGCAGAATAGCCGTGTACAACGCAAGAGGCTTGAATCCCTCTTGTGAATATTTGTATCACACTAATATTATACAAGCGAAAGTTTGGATGTTGTTTATTTATTTGTTTGTTTGTTGCTCAATCACGTCGTAACGGCTGAACCGTTTTCGATGAATTAGTATGTACATACGTAGATTATAACCTGGATTAACACATAGGCAACTTTTGATCCCATAAATCCGGTCCCATGGGATAAAAATGGGGTGTCAAGTTGCAAGAGCGAGTTTAGCTTTATTTCTAGGTTACCTACATTTAGGTAATGCCATACGAAGTCGCGGGCAACAGCTAGTGATCTATAAATATTCATTTTAATTGTAGTACAATCTTATAGATCCTGAAACCAATGATTCAGGCAAATTAAGTGTGGGGTCAGGACCATGAAGTATTCACACACGTCGTAATCCCCGCACCTCAAGGATAAATAAACAGAAAATACTTTATTGCATACCATAAACAACAAAACAATTAAAATGTGCACGCCAAAACAATTGGTGGTCTTATCGCTAAGTAGCCATCTCTAACAGACAACTTTTGATTGGAATAGATCACATGAGTTTTACCTAGGGTTTCAATGGTGTGCCATATACTTTAAAAAAGGATTGGAGTTTCGGTTGAGGCCATATATTTTGTTCACGATGTGCCAAAATAAAAGCCGGGAACTGTTTGATACAATCAAAAAATTAAATATTAATGAGCTTTGTATCGGCACGTGGCATCAGTATCAAAAATTTAACCTAAATATTAAAGTTAATCGATAAAATTAATATATTCTTGATAGTTTCATGTTAGATATATTTTTATTAATAGAAACTTGTATATTTTAATAGATAGATAATAGACAGAATAGTTCAATTATTAATATTATCTTAATCAGTTTTAGCTGTTATGACAAACTTATATCTAACTCAGGCTTTTGTTATCATCATCATCATCATATCAGGTATAGGCCGTCCACGGCTGAACTAAGGCCTCCGCCATAGATTTCCAAAGCGACTGATCTTGTGCGGTCTTCACCCAAGGCTCCTAGCAACCTTTACCAGGTCTTCTTTCCATCTAGTAGGGGGCCGATGACATAGACCACGTTTCTGGGTCTTTTACTATGACCCTCATAAGAAGGCATAAGGTGCTATGGAAAATAAATATACATTCCTGGACATTTCACACAGCGCTATATAGTTCCAAACTAAGCAGAGCTTGTACTATGGGAACCTGATAACTGATAGAACACTTATATAGGTACTGTTTTTTGATAAATACATACTTATAATATATTGAAAAACAATAGAAGAAAGGGGCTATGCTTTGTGTTTCTCTACGAGATCGAATCAGAAATGAAGTGATTCGCAGACGTGCGAAAGTCACCGACATAGCACAAAGGATTAGCAAGCTGAAGTGGCAATGAGCAGGGCAGCTCGAAGAACTGACGGCCGTTGGGGCAGAAAGGTTCTCGAGTGAAGGCCACGCACTGGAAAGCGCAACGTTAGAACTTTTCTAACATGATATCGTTCTTTTAAATGACAGTTCACACTATAATTAAAACAAGAAAAATTATATACAAATATTTTTTATTAGGTATCAAGCCACTCGTCTAGACTAGTTATTACCATAATTAGATCTTTAAATTAAAATATCAATAATAAACATATTAAAAATCCTAATTTTTACGAACTTCCAAATCCATAATGCTCACCAAAATGTCTGTTATAATCATCATGAATTGCTTAAAATTGCTTCTAAGTAGATATTGATTAGGTTTTAAATAAAATAGTGTTTATAATTATACCAATTTTGAAAATCAATCGAGAAACCAACATAACGTTAGTTTTTGGGTCCATTTGTTTTATTAACAGTTAGTGAAGATGTTTCTAAGGAGTAAGGCTATGTGTACACAACCCATAGATACTCGTACTAATATTATAAATGCGAAAATAACTCTGTTTGTTTGCTTGTGTGTTACCTTTTCACGACTAAATGGCTGAACGTATCGTAATAAAATTTGTCTAGGAGATAGATTATATCCCAGGCTATCTATTGTCTCCAAATATATTATTGAAGGGGGTGAAATAGGGGTTGAATGTTTGTATGGGTAATACGTAATAAACAACGCATGCGAAGCCGCGGGTGGATCATCTAGTCATCTATGTATATACAGTGTGTCCCTGGATAAAGTGCAACCCCGAAAGGGGGTGAAACTAGATCAAAAATTATCGACAAAAAAATAGAAAAAAAAATTAAAAAAAAAATCGTATATACTTTATTGATGTATTAAAATTTTTATTACTCACTAATTACTCTATTTAATAAAAAAATTATTTCTTCCAAAGTAGTAGGTCTATTTTGTTAAAATAAAAACCATAATCATGTCAGATATGTGACGATGACGATAAAATAACAAATAACTCACAAACGAGTGGCTATCGTGACTTAAAGTTTAATTTTTGTATTAAAATTACATTTTTTAGGCTGTTTTTTTCCAATAAACTCCAAAAATCTTAAAATTAAGCCTATAATACTAGAAATTTTTATGACTTTTTATTATTGTCTATCATAATAGCTTTTAAATAAAAAAAACCTACGTTCTAACATAAAAAATGTGCTGGCGTGTCAACTTTAAATGCTCCTAGCCAGCACATTTTTTATGTTAGAACGTAGGTTTTTATTTTATTTAAAAGCTATTATGATAGACAATAATAAAAAGTCATAAAAATTTCTAGTATTATAGGCTTAATTTTAAGATTTTTGGAGTTTATTGGAAAAAAACAGCCTAAAAAATGTAATTTTAATACAAAAATTAAACTTTAAGTCACGATAGCCACTTGTTTGTGAGTTATTTGTTATTTTATCGTCATCGTCACATATCTGACATGATTATGGTTTTTATTTTAACAAAATAGACCTACTACTTTGGAAGAAATAATTTTTTTATTAAATAGAGTCATTAGTGAGCAATAAAAATTTTAATTCATCAATAAAGTATATACTAAATTTTTTTAATATTTTTTTTTCTATTTTTTTGTCGATAATTTTTGATCTAGTTTCACCCCCTTTCGGGGTTGCACTTTATCCAGGGACACACTGTATAAATACGTATAGAGAAACTATACCCATTTTGAAGCTTATTACGCGCACGGGGAAGTCCAGATTTTTTTTAAAAGAGAAGTGAATACTAAAACTGAGCTAAAAATCTTTTAGAATTATGATCGAATTTTGACTGGCAAAGTTTATGTATAAGTAATAGTATAAATACGGAATTTATCACGTACCGTTTAGATAGATAGTTTAATCGTTTAATCGGTGTTACGAAAATTATTTGGGTTCAATTTGTGAACCTTCATGTGAGTGCGATCCGCTCTGCACTGCGTCTTGCCTCGCACTACGCGCTGCGCAAAGGCAAGTTCTTTAATTGCTTTTTATTATTCGATCCCTGTATTGGTGATAAAATTCCGTGGTCCGATGCCATTCAGCTTATCGACAGTTGATATTATTTCATTTTTCCAATATCAGTAGACATTTTCTTATGTTTTAAATTTTTATTTGTTATAATATATTTTTATAGTTATATTGTGTAAGGGTCATCAAGATAACCAGCCTTGTTTCTTGCCTGATTCTTTCCTGGCTTGGTCACAGAGGAACAGGTGGTAAAATTGACATGTCAAAGTGATCCTTGTGATTTGAATGAATAAATGAATATTTTCTATTGATGTGTACATACCTTTATCCGATTGCTTTCAATACTCCGGTCCAATGAATCTATTTGATGTATTATAATGAGAGGGGGCAATTATACAATACAGACTGCTCGTAAATCGCGGCCGTGATTTAATTCATGAGTATTTGGAGGTAAGTTACTCTTTTTCAACATCGAAAAGGTATTTAGAAAGTGTTTTATTTAGTTACTGGTTATATTATTTCGAAGGTTTTGAAAAATGTATTAGATGTTCATATAAAATTTTTTATCATACAATCTATACCTATATTATAATGAAGTTTGTTGTTGGTTTGTTAGTAGAGTGTAATATCAGAAAAGTCTGAACCAATTTTGAAAATTATTTTTCTAATAGAAAGCGGGACACTTAGCTAGACGTGATGATGACGGATGAAGCAGCGACTGAATGGTGGCCGAGGAGCGGGTATAGAAGGGTAGGACGTCCGGCAGCGAGATGGGTGGACGACATCGTAAAGGTCGGGGGCCGTCAGTGGGTGAGATTAGCGCAGGATCGTGAAGGATGGCACAAACCTGGGGATGCCTATATCCAACAATGAGTGAAGTCAGGCTGTGGATGATGAACATGAATAGAAAGCTAGACTATCCTTTACGTTAGTGTAGCTCGAGACGAACTATTAAATATCCCATTCCAAGCTTTGAATTACAAGAACCAAAACACATTAACAAAACTAGACCAGTTAATATATTCATGAACCCCGTGACAATGGATAAAAGATGACCCTCTTTGACCCAAAACCGGTCCAATCGACTGTTGCAGGGTTAAGCACCTTTTATAAGCTTTTTGCACGAAATTAGGTCTATTATTTGAATATTACGCCACTTTACGAACAATAAGAACATACCGATAGCAACCAGAATAAAAAAAAACAGAAGTTGCAAGCTTTTTTGCAAGATTAGGTTGTCATAAATTATGCAGAGACAAAAGATTTGATTTACGACAAGGTATGTAAGTGTCAAACGTTTTGTTTATGGGAATATTTTTAATAAATGTTGACATTTTATTTTGCAAGGGGTTATTTAGAAGCAACTTATAGAAAACATATTTTTAAGAGTGAACTCTTCCTGATTTTATTTTATGCGTAATCTGTTACAAACCTTAATGTATACTGAGTTTATGGGTTTTTTTTTTTTTTTTCGAATGGACTAATCTCGCTGTTGGCCTCTGAGGCCGTGACAGCTTAACCGAACTTTTGGCGAGCGCAGATGGCGCTCAGCCCAGTAAGTTTTTTTAGGCAACTAGCGCAAGGGCACCACTTAGGTACGAGCCTCGGCTTGGGCTGTTGCCGGGGTGGGGATAGGAGAGAAACGCCCGGGTACATGTCTGTACCTCGTATAGGCGGCGACTGAAGGGATTCGTCGACCTCGCCGGCGAGGTCGGTGTGTCTGTGAAGAAGTGAGTTTATGGGTGGTATCACAAACCTATATATATACCTACTGGATACTAGAGAGAGAAAGAACATTCATCATCATCATCTCAGCCCGTCTGCACCCACTATTGGGTATAGGCCTCCTCTTTATTACGCCATTCTTTCCGGTCCCTTGCGAGTCTCATCCATTGACAACCAGCTACGCTTACAATATCATTTGGCCGTCGGGCGGGTGGTATGCCTCTTGGTTTACGAGCATGTCTTGTTTTTTAAAGAACACTATTTCAATTTATTTATTCATTAACCTTATGACAGTGAAATGCTAAATAAGGCAAGTCAAAACACAATACAATATAGAAAATTGTCAGAGAAAGAAAATAATACATTTGTTAAATGATTAACGTGATAAACGAAATTTTGCTGTACAAAATATAATATTAATTAAGATGTCAAAATTTGCTAAATTTTTTTAATGAGGAAAGAAGAGCATTCTGGTTTTTTATGTTCATTAATTCATTTATAAGTAAGTATTTCCTAAAATGAAATGTTTGATTTTACATTTGAAGTCAGATGTATGTTCTAGGTTTGTAATTTGAATAGGCAACTTGTAATTTGAAAGAACGAACTCTTTCTGAGTTTATACTAGAAGTGTGCGAACGACAGTAAGCAATAATAGCCACAGCACCATCAATGGAACTGTTTAATACTACCATAGTAAAGGAACGTGCTCTTAAGTTAATGCCTGGAAAAGATCGCTTTTAGCAATAAGACCGCCCATTGTAACGTTATTTATTGTATATTGCCTTTGTTACTGTATTTTTATTTGTTGTGCAATGAAGAGTCTTATCTATTTTAAGTTCCAATCGAGACTCGACGTGTAAATTTTTTTGCAGCTGTTAATGAAATAGACTGTCGTAAACATATACTGGAGTCTTGATTCAGTTATGCGTTTTGTTACATAGCATATTGACCTAATTCTAATAATAACAAGCTTTAAACTACACTCCTCCAGCGCAATCAGGTAAAAGGCTGCTTACATCTCAATCCCAGTTAAATAAATAAAATTGTGTATCATATCTATATATAAAGTTTCATCGAAATCAATGCAACCGTTTAGTTGTGAAAACGTAACAAACAAACAGACAATTACTTGTGTAATTATAATATTAGTAAGGATTCAAATTCAAATTGAAA
The DNA here is from genome assembly GCA_963924445.1 of Philereme transversata. Lineage (NCBI taxonomy): Eukaryota > Metazoa > Arthropoda > Insecta > Lepidoptera > Geometridae > Philereme > Philereme transversata. The sequence continues at coordinate 23,656,525 of OZ004337.1, read as the reverse complement.
AATTAAAATTGTATTCTGTACGTGCTATATGGTCGAAGAAAAAGTTAGAGTCCCGCTATCTTAGTATCTTGCTATATCTTAATATAACTTGGTCTTTTCTCAAAATTACACAACATATACGCAAACATTTTCCAGACAATTCCAACACATATTTTATCTGTCAACGGTCGCATAGTGAACTATAAATACATTTATGTATCATTCTGTAACATCATCAAATGCATACAAAAGCAATAGAGCCTAATTAAAATACTTAAAATCGATGCTAATCGGCCATTTGCATTCGTAAGAGCTCCAGAACACACAAGCTAAAGGTCTTACTGATATCGAATTATGTCAAATGGGACCTCCACACGATCGAACACGAACTTAGGTAATAATGGACTTATCTATGCGTTGTAAAAAACAACTTTTATGTTGAAATAAAATGAGAATTGTGAGAAACTCTCATCTTTGAGACATGATTGGTATTAATAACTCGTTTAAAAAAAAATAGGTAGATTGCGAGGCGAGACCCGCTCGGAGCGGATCATACTGACTCTGATGTTCACGAATTAAACCGATACATTGTCGGTCATTGATAAATCCCGTAATTAGAATCACCAGTTGCCAGTACATAGTGGTCGAAGTTCGTCCGCAATTCATCCCTCAAATATACCAATTCCCAAACTTCTCCGTGCGCGCAATAAGCTTAAAAAGGGAGAAAATTTTCTCTTCACGCATTTGTACAAAGAGTTGGTGTAATAGGTGAGTAGAGACTACGGGCTGGAAGGCACAGCGTAGGCTAGATGGAAAGAATACCTGATAAAGGTTTCTGGGAGCCGTTAGGTTCGGCCTTACAGAAAAAAAGTATACAAGTATTGTATCAGTTATCTGGTTCCCATAGTACAAGCTCTGCTTAGTTTGGGGCTAGACAACGCTGTGTGAAATGCCTGGCAATATTTATATTTATTTATTTATTTTTCAGTAGAGATAAACTTTTCTAAAGTGGGCATGCTGTTTAGATCCGTAGATGATGATGGTGTAGTAAAACCATCAATAAGTTTTTGTAGATCGAATCAATGATTTAAAAAAATGAGATATTTAACATAATATGTGAGTTTCTAGTGAAAATATTGTTCATAACCATGATAGTTTCAAAAGTTATATTGAATCAAAAAAACATGTGTATACTTCTTTGGCGTATGGAAAAAAAATAACTAAAATGCAGTAGTGATTAACGATAAATATTAAAATTAATCAAAAAGATTTTATTTAAATAAATAATAAATTATTAGTATCACCGTCGTATATGAAATTGATTTAATAAAAACACCAAAATAATATTTATTTATTCACACTGTTTAATTGTACCCTTACGAAACACGTGTTCTACATATAAAAATACTAGAATATACAACTTGAACATAGTTATCAATTTTCATACCACCTAGAACTAACTTCATGCTGTTAAATTTAGGTGTCGGTGTGCGCGCGCATCGTAAAAATTCACTCTCATCAATTTTCTCCATCGCGCCAAAAGAAGTATAACTTAAAAATATTTATAAATATCTATAGTAAACTAACCGTTGCACACGACTTCGTACGCGTTACACTACAAAATGTGTAGGTAACCTAGAAAAAAGCTAAACTCGCTGTTGCAACTTGACTTGACAACCCATTTTTATCCCATGGGACCTGATTTATGGGATAAAAGATAGCCTATGTGGTATCCAGGTTATAATCCACATATATACCAAATTTCATCGAAATCAGTTCAGCCGTTACGACGTGATTAAGTAACAAAAAACAAACAAAAAGCCAAACTGTCACATTTATAATATTATTGTGATGCCAATTAAAACTAGATTAATATATACAATAAACATAAATAGCTTAGCGCTAGGATCGCTTATCGACTGTGAGTTGGAATAAAAACAAATACTCTAAGACGTATTAATACTCATAACCATATTTCCAAAGCTTTGTCTCTATATACATATATTACGACATTTTTACAAAATATCCATATTACAATGTATCAGTTTTGTAATATGTGCTTGAAGGTGTGAACCCGCCTTAAGTCATACATTTTCATGATTATTGCTTTACATTCTAGATTAATCGAAAATTGCTTTTTAATACAATGTAACATTATACTGCACAATAAAATAATGTGATTTGATCTAAATAAACCACTGTTGATACAGAAACTGTTAGAACAATCAATGTATTTTACGATGGTATTAAACATGAAACAAGTCAATAAAATAAGAGTGAACCAAATATGCACTTTTTTTTCTTAGGGCATTGCCGCACATGCGATTATGCCGCCCTGGTAATCTAAATCATTATTTAAACCTTATATACCTAACTAATTTGTAAAGTGTTCTAACTGAATCTAAAAAAAATGTGGAATGATATTGCGAGTCATCCTTGCGCATGCGCAGGGGCCATGCTAATCATCTCTTTATCGTTCTAATTTTAGTATATGTACTGCCGAAGCAAGTACTAAAATCTCCACTATCGGAAAAGGTTTTCCGTTTGTTTGTCTAACTTATGCAATCTATAGTTTTGCATATTTCATAAACAGGTACCTATATGGTAAATTTGTACAGGGTGAACCGTCGAGAAATTGAGGAAAGTTTATGTCCGTAATCCAAAACAATATCTAAATCTGTAGGTGTTTATTTTAATCCAATAATCATTTTTTATGTTAGCTACTGGTACATGCAGGAGCACATGAAGGGTGACTTTCCTCTTACACTTAAGCGCCAGCTCATCGACATGTGTATTCTGCCCGTTCTACCTATGGTGCGCAGATATGGTCGCTGACCGAGTCACAGAAGTCCAAACTCAAGATTTACCAGAGGGCAATGGAACGCAGCGTTCTCGGATTCAAACGGATTGATCGAGGAGAAACACCAAGCTGCGTTCGTTGACAGGCATTGCCGATGTTGGAGAAAAGACAGCTAGGCTAATATGGGATTCGGCGGGACACATTAGCAGAATGCACCCTGAAAGGTGGGTTAGTCGAGTTACAATCCTGATGAAAAAAGCAGTCGGGGTCGGCTCATAAAGCGTTGGCGAGACGATCTTGTTGCGCAGATTGTTGAGCAAGAGAAGTGGAGTGTCGCACAGGATAGAGATAGATGGAATGACTTGGGGGAGACCTTTGCCTTGAGCAATATAGGTTATAAAAAAAACCATATTAAAAATCCGCCTTATTTTGCATGGCGCAAGGCGGTGACATTAGACGATGTGGTTTGTAATACACGTAATGGTGCATCCACATCGCAGTACTTACTTGTGGAGCAACATTTTGCAACATTTAGTAACACTCTATTAATAATAATCAATTGCAAAATGTGACCCACAAAAAGTAACTTTAGTGTGGATACACCATTTTAGCTTTATTGAAATAAGCACAGATTTTTGATTAGTTTGACATTTCTAGCCTAAAGTATCTCTTGTGAATGATAAAACATAAAATAAAAATCTGCAATTTTTAAAGTAATGTTTAAAAAACGCAATTCTATGGATCTAAGAAACCATGACAAATCCAAAGAAATCATTGTACCAAAAATCTTGTCATTCCTCGATCAATAGCGTCTAAAGAATTTAATACGATTGATTTCCGTATGACGTGAGGTCGCTACGGCTTAGTACGGAATTAAAAAAAAAACTGACTAAGGCACAAAATATATTAAATTGAATATTTTGACTGGAATCTCATTCATAATTTTTGTAAGTATACAATATATTTGAAAAAGGTGGAAACTTGAACTAACGTCTAGACAACTTCATCGTCATTATGCCAAGTCAGATTTTTTTTATTTTCAGATGTGTTTAAGCTGAGTAATGACCTAGATATGGAATCTGGAATGCAGGTCGTCCGCTGGCAAGATGGGTCACTGACATAGTAAAAACCGCATACGTGGTTCAGAACAAGAGAGGTCTATGCCCAGCACTGGGATGGAAAGGGCTGACGATAATAATAATCATAAGAATGCATCTTTTGCCGTACATTTTATGATGGAACCATTTTATTACCATATAATTTACCCTTTAGGGGTTAGGGTATCCTTATCACAGTTACCACGAGACAACCAAGACAACGAACTATCTTTATATCAACCAACTCGAAACAAGACATAATCATCAATCCTTCCGTTTTATTTGAGAAACTACACTCAAAAATATTCCAGGTTTGAATACCGCTCTCAATGTAATTTTTTTATTCGCCAAACAATAGATTACAATGCTATTGTACAGAAGTTTACCAACAAACACATTGACATTGTGATGGGTGATTAATTTTATAAGTACGGGTAAGTGCTCCCTTTTGATAGGACAATGGTTTTGTGACAGAAGGGTCGGGGTTTGTGTTTGAGATTTGTAAGTTGAAGTACAAAATTAAAAAAAAAAATTGTCGACTTGTATCACTACGCATATTTTTCATTTATACGAAATCAACATTTTAATGCTACTTTAAAATACCTAAAGAAACTGACAAATAATACGAAAAAGTCGTGAGTTGGAATAGAAAAAATTTCATAAGCGATCTTCTTCTTTAAATTGTAATTGTGAGATTTTAGGAATATTAAGAATGTTATATATAGACAAAATGTGTTTAATAATGTAGATTTTCACACCACCTGCTCGAAAATGTCAAATTATATGTCATGTAAACCTCAAACCGAAAGTAGGCGATTAAATCCCTACAGCTGAGTCGGGAGTAAAGTTGTACTACTCGTACCTTCGCAAGCATAATGTGATTTGAATTTAGAATCTCATCTGTATTAAAATTTGAACCAAAGAGACCCACACAATAAAAACTTATTCGTAAATAGAACTAACCTCTGCACAAAATGCACCAACCTATATTTGGTTTTTATTGTCTCGCAGAAAGTGTGAAAAGTAGAGTATTCTCCTCGTGAATAAAGCTGTCTGTATCCACGAGGAGAATACGTTAACTCCCTCGCTCCACTCGTGAGTTAACTCTAGAATCTTTCCTTACGTTCGGGACTCAATATAGCGCCCGTGGCGCAAGATACTGCGTTATCCCCTCGTTTAATAATCTACTATTCGATTTAATATTCCATCCAAAGTGACAGACACTACATAGCGTACAAATATTCTACAGTAATATTATACTTCCCACAACACAAGCAATATACAAAATCACATAAAGTAAATTACAAGAAATAAGCCAGACTCATAACACTGCAGTCAAAGTAATACCTACCGTAAAGGAAATGAATACCAATATATCGAGACACCGAGAAACATCAAAACATCTAAAAACAACAAGACTAGAACATTCGAACATCTTGCACATCGCAATTTGATCCTAAATGGAAGAAAACAAATAATCATTTATAATTTAGATAGACCTTTGTATAAATAAACGTTTTAAACTATCGAACCCTATAAGGTATCGATTGAGTTATAATTCAAAGTATAATCGGAGAAGACAATTGCATAGTCTTTACTACTATAGACAAAGAGTTCAAAATGGGAATAATGTGGATCACTCGTGACTGATCCAAATCAGATTCAAGCTATTGGTTTTCTAAGAGAAATTGTGATTGATGCTGCGATTGAATTTCTGTGTGTAAATAAAGAATGAAAATTTGTTGTTCAGGCAATACCCAGTCAATTTATTAAAGTCGGAAGTATAGACTTCAAAATGGGGTAAAAGTGGACCCCTTTTTTGTATTCGAACTCTAACAGTCCATTAACTGTTTGCTTACAATTTGTTTTACCTTACCCATCATTGTGCGTTGTTGGTCAGGCAATAAAGTCCATTTATTAAAGTCGGGAATATAGACTTCAAAACGAGGTAAAAGTGGTAAAAGGTGGTAAATGTCTCAAAAGGGGTAAGGTAAAACAAATTGTATAATAAAGAGTAAGCGAATGCTTGGAATGGTCTCATTACTGCCTTCAGGCGTTGGTGCTGCGTCCAATTTGAAGGACCATGTGTCCTTCGAACTGGACGCAGCACCAACCCAAAAAGGGTGTGTGTTGAAGAACCGCTCCTTTCTTATTGATGTTGGTAGTGGTTTGGTTTGAGCTGGTTATGATTTTTTGTTCTCATTAAAGATGTAAATATTCTAAACATCTTGCACATCGCGCAATGTAAAAAAGTCATTCTAATTTAGCCACATCACAAGTTGTAGTGGGAACGAATAAACTATGTACGTGAAGCTTGGGATTCAAATTTTTCCAACTCGTTCAAAAATGTTACAGCTTAGCCGTAATTTATTTTCAGTATTGTTATGCATCCTAAAAATATCATTATAAAGAGCAACCAGACTTGTTTCTTGCCTTTCTTTCCTGGCTGGGTCACGAAGGAACATGCATAAAATTTACGTTTCAAAGTGATCCTTGTGATTTTAATGAATAAGAAGATTTTAAGTATTGAATTTTTGGCGTAGTAAACTGGTACTCAATGAATTGGATTATTAAACTTCTCTCGGTCCTTTTGCAAACCCAATTTAAATCCAGAGACGTATCTCATAATTTGTTACTTCCAAATCTAGCAGCAATGTGACATTAACAGATTGTACAAGTGTAAGAAGCGCGTAGGAAATAAAGATGGTTGTCCTAGTTACCACGGCTAATGCCACTGGTTATAAGTTCATTCGTTTGTAAATCGATGCAATATTACGCCATGTGTGCTAACGATGGTAGATGGTGATAAATAGTGTACTGATTGAATATGATTCTAAAGTTATTGGTAAGGCCTTATAAGCTAGAGGCCAAACTGGTTGTTGGGGTTTTTTGACCGTACGAGGGAATTAATACTATAAATCCATAGTTAGGATATCCATATCTGAGTAAAAAATATGATAAAAAAAGTTGAACACTCAACACCTATTGTACTCCAAATTAAAACGAACACATTAACTACAAAAAATACCATTTAGTTAAATCGCGAAGCGCAAGCTACTTTTAAACAATATAAATAACATGTACTAAATGTATAACTAGTGGTTAGCCCCGAACTAAGATCTCGCGAGTCTCCTATAAGAACAAAAAATATTATTCGTAATCTTTAACTATCAAAATAGTGCCACGAAATGCAAACCAATTACTTTACCTACAGATTCATTCAAATTACAGGTAACGGGAGTTCATGTAATTTGGTTATATTTTTATGGGGTAGAAATTTCAGTTATTCTGGATTTGAGACTTCTACCTATATTTGTGTCATTAAAGCTACACGCATACCAAATTTCAGCACTGTGGGGTCACTGGTGTACCCTGTGGATTTTGTCAAAGTTCAGTTTTTATTATGGCTAATAACTTAAAAACTACAATGTTTAAACTAAAAATAAAAACAGGGCCGGAATGTATTTACAAAGACCTTTTATTAGACGTGCCAATTGACCAGATAGTCCCATTTCGTTTTTTTTACCCCTCTTGAACCCTAATATTTCATTAACCGCCCCACTTTCTTAGGTCATTGAGTCGTATAAACCTACATTTCATAATGATCAAATAAACGCTTCGAAAGTTATCCTCGGACAAACAAACATTCATACATACATACATACATACAACGCCGATTTGCCCAAGTTGATATGGAGATCTTGCTTCGCTCGATCAATAAAGAGTTATTTTGTCCTATCATACTTTGCCTTCAACGGGTCAGAGCTTGGGTAATCCGATCTTGTGCGGCCTGCGGTTTTAGCATAAATCCTATTTTTGATGATGTAGGTAGCCGTAGAACACAATTTAAAAGACGAACTTATTCCAAAATCAATAAAAATTGTTCCCGGAAATGTTCAAAACGAAAGAACAGGCTACATGTAAGCTACTATACATATGAATAACTGCTTTACCTATGAATACTGACACCAAATAACATAAAATTTGATAGCCTTTTTAAAATATAAATTGGTAAGACTCCAACGATAGAGATCTTAAAATTCAACGGACCACATACAAAGATGCCAAAAGATCCACAGTTAATCTTGTTAGCTTTTTACCTGACAATGTTATGCAAAACAAACACTGAAGAAAATTAATCGAGCGTGGACAAAAGGAATCTTTAATGTTATCAAACAGATGCTAGAGTAAAAAGCGTTAAGTGTAACCCTGAAAAAACTACATGAATATTTGATCCCAAACCAGAATCATTAGTCAAATTTTTTTTTAGAACACTCGGCCATCCACATTCAAAAACTAAAAGCTAAACTATCCTCAACCTTATGTTTGTGTATTTAAGGGTGTAGTTTTTTAGTTCACGGTAATTCTCTTTGGGATTTGTCACGCTCCGGTATTATAGCAACAATTGTCCCGCTTCCTTCACAGAGTGATAATAGCTCAGTAGTTACATCATTAATCTTAGGAATCGCATGTGGATCTTTCCTTTTGACTAGATCACACAAAACTACATTTTGATTGTAAACTTTAATACCATCTTTACTAACGATATCTGCTTCCGTTTCTGCTATATCATCTTTTATGTCTATAGGATTAGGATTTAAATTGCCGTGTTTGATAATTTTGTCATTTATTATCAGACAAGGTGCTTTCCTAGCGATTTTATCTCTTCAATCGAAGGTCTTATGGTTCAGATTAGTGTGAGCGGTCGTGTAGTCATTTATTATGAGACCTGATCCCATATTTATCCTTGGATTTTCACCTTCACATGTGGGAATATTCAATTTGTTTGCGTCGTCTGTTTTTGTTCAATTGACGGTTTAATTCATCAAGTGACTAATGATGACGATTTTAGACGGAAGCTTTTCTAAATTGGGTGCTTTGTAGAGTTTAGGAACTCGTGAGAAAAAAAACTACAGTAAAGAGGGCGCTTTATACTTATATTATTTTTCAAATATTTATTTTATTTTTAGTAATTTTAAACACTTGTTAAGTGTAAGTGTAAGTGTAAGTAAAGTTGTATGTAAGTATATAGTTTCATTTTCTAAATTTATCATGATAATTAGTTACACTTATAAATCCAAAATCGATAAATGTGATAAATTAAACACTTTCAGAATCAATAAAACGGATTAAGTTCATCAACCTTATTTATTTACGTTTTTCGATATTTAAATAATCTCTTAATCACGCACTCTTAATTATTAAGTAGGTTTTTGCGTCCGGTGACATTTAGAATTTTAAAGACAACAGTCTAATAAAGCATCGCTTTATGAATTACTTGTAAAATTACTGCCACGACGAATTTATTAAGCTAGTCAAAGAAGCGAAGGTTGCTTTGGAAATTCTAAAGTTTATACACTTTTGTAGTTAACTTTAATAGACAGTGGCCCTTAAGTCAAATTTCCTTTAATCATAATTTATGAAATTAGCAATCCTTAATTAGAATTTGGTAATAAAATCAAATCTAAAATGTATAAAACTAATTTATTCATGATGTTTTTGAGACTATGTTAAAGTTATCTAAAGTGAATCAGTTTTTTTTAAGAACATGAATAAGTAAACTTTAGTTTTAATTAATAATGTGTTAACTCACATATTAGAAAAAAACACTCATATTGCGCAATATTTTTTTATTATATAATTAGACAAGTTTTTAAAAACGTTTTAAAAGAGAATAGAGATAAATAGAACTAACGCGCTTCTAAGAATAATCAATAAATTGTATCAAAATCAGTACAGCTTTTAACAATTTAAATCAGATAATCCCACTTAATCGATAAGCAATTGCCTTAAAATAGGCTTCGAATAAAAACGACAGTCATGGTTTCTAAATGAACATTTATTTGCTAGTAAAATAAGATCTTATGCTGTTAAAGTGTGCTTACTATGAATATTAATATATTTTAAGGCTTAGTAAGAAATTCCCATGACCTTTGGATCATCATAGTTTGTTGAATATTTTCCACTAAAAAGTGGAGCAAAGTAAATCCAGAATGTTTCTCTTCGACTGCTTCCGTGGCGCAGTGGGCGTATAGCCGGCTGAGACGCAGGAGGTAGCGGGTTCGATTCCCGCCGCGGAACAAATGTTTGCATGATCTACAGATATGTGTTCTGTGTCTGGGTGTTTTTCTATTTATTATAAGTATGTATTTACAAAAAAAAGTATATAGCGATAAAGCGATATTTATTTATTTATTTAATGTTGACTACTATTATTACTAAACTCTAATGCTCTGGCTTACGGGGTCATAAAACGTGGGACAAGCGACGATGATATTGCCGTCTTGTTCACTCTTGCAGCCCTTACGGGAGCCTATAGTGATGCGCCGAGTACTTATTGATAACCTCATCATCATATCAGAACATTGGACGTCCACTGTTGAACATAGGCCTCCCCCATAGATTTCCAGAGTGACCGCTCTTGTGCGGCCGGCACCCAACTGCTCCCAGCAACCTTTAACAGGTCGTCTTTTCATCTAGTGGGGCGCCATCCTACCCTGCGCTTTTCAGTGCGTGTCTCCACTCGAGAACCTTTCTGTTCTTCGAGCTATGTGCCCTGCACACTGCTACATCAGCGTGCTAATATTTTGTGCTATGTCGATAACTTTGGTTCGTCTGCGAATTTCCTAATCGATAACACTAATTGCAAGTTATTGGAAAGGAAACAAACATGTTAATTGGTTGGCCCCGGCTACCACGAGTCTTGGCGTCTTGGAGTCGTGGCGCAGTGGATGAATTGTCGAGTGAGACACAGGAGGTTTCGGATTCGATTCCTGCCGCGGAACAAATGTTTACATGATCTACGAAATAATTATTATGTACCTAAGTATTCTATCAGTTATCTGGTCCCCATAGTATAAGCTTTGCTTAGTTTGGGGCTAGAGAGTGTTGTGTGAAATTTTCAGCATTTTTTGTTTGTTTATATGACAGGAATGAAGCTTTAAGTTTCAGAATGTCACGATGTTTCCTCAATGATGTCTTTTTTGTCGTTACGCTGGTTTTCTTGGTCATTGCTCTGTTCCAGTTTCTAGATTAGAGTTTATTAACATTGAAAAGACACGTCTAATATTTTATAACTTTACCTATGCTATATTAACCCTAATGATAGTTAAAGCTTAAAAAATACAACTTTGAAAAGGATCTCTGACCGCTTGCGAAAAAACCAGAATAGTGAATTATATAGTATTTTTAGTATGCATCTGCCCGCCACCACGGCTGTTGCAAGTTGCAACACAATCGAAACGTTGGGATAACTGATAAAAAGGTAACGCGATAAATACCCGTTTAAATCAGTAATTATGTACAGTGAATTATATGTGCTTCACATACGCATTTATGCTTTTATATCCATTGTCATAACATATTTTTGTGGTTACTCGGAAAAATGTCGCACCTACGTATTTACAACAACGTAACAACAAATTAAAAGCATTATTATAGAAATACAAGATCTCTATGCTAATATTGTTTATGACACAAGTGCTAACGTAAAAGTTACAATGTCGAAATATGAATGAAATTCCACTAAAAATATTTACAAAACGAGTTTCTTTTTATATTGTCGTCGGTTTTCTGTTACAGACATAAAATGATATTGTATGTCGTAAATAGTGATGGTTTTGAATTAGTAAGAAATGGATACTGGCCCAAAATTTCAATGATGGGTGCCAATGGAATGAAATGGATTGATAAGATTGCTTATAACTAATAGATATGAAAGATGATATCAATAATGATGGGACTTCACACGCAGCTGTGTTTTTTAACTGTCTTCGAAAAAGGTTTGTTTTTCAACGAAACGAATATATTTTAAACATCTCTTCTATATAAATTTTGACACAAATTTCTTTTTTTTATCATAGAATGAATTAAAAAGTCCACCTGATCTTATGCAGTGAAAACTAAAAGGTTTCTTTAAAAAAACTAATTCTTATTTTTCTGCACCAACTAAATTAAGCACGAAAATCAAAATTATTTAGGATCCGATTAGAAGCACAAAATTAAATCAATACTGAGCTAGATTTTTGACTATCCTTGAGTTTATTCACGCTTAAGTACCAATCTAGAATACCGGCCTATAAATTGCAATCAGCAACAATGTAAGACTGATTGCCATTAGATTAATAAATCCTCATGTAACATTCAAAGCATTTATCTCCATGTAAACCTACCACTTGTGAACTGGAATTTTTTTGCATCTAATATAACCAGATAAGCAAACATAATGTAATTACTTAGCTAATGTTGCATGGCAATTAGGTGGAAACTTAACCTGTGTTTTGAACATAAGCAGGGCGACAAACGGAGCGATTTCCACTACCCCCTAGTATATATCTGTGAAAGATTTTTGCCACTGCTATAAGTCTAAGCACGGATTCAAAAGTAAGGAACATCCAGTAGTTATGCTTAATTTTTTTTATTAGAATTGATTTAATTTAATTTCAATGTAATACAAAATCACACGCATGACAGAAAACAAACATACTTAGAACGCTAGTGAGGATTTGGCCCCTGACATAATTACAAGTATTAGTTATGGTCTTTAGCTACTATACTATACAATTTTTTAATAATTTTTATTGAATTTTGAGACATGTCATCGACATCAATAAGACCGTGGTTCGTACGTGATTCAGACTGGCACAGGATCGGGAAGAATGACAAAAAGAGGCCTATGCCCAGCAGCGGGTCGACACGAGTTGAGAACGATGATGATGATTTGAGACACGTATAATTTCGCTTTGCCATCTTATAGGCGTTTCTGCACTTTAATTTGTTCTCAATTCAAATACTCAACCAGCAACGTTGATTTCAGAGCAATTTTCTTCAGCCTGTAACTTACTGTTAAGTTTATCGCTTCGCTTGTAACATAAAGCCTTACCCCGACTTGTTTCAATTTGCAAGTGTAGTGAGATATTTGACGTGCTACAGACGGAGGCTATACGTTATGTATACTTATGTACCTGTTTACTATTGACGTTATGCCACCATGGGGTATATAATCATGCAGTCACGATAACATAAAATAATTTATATTTTTCTGCCCTAGAAATAATGTGTTTATATCTGCAATGTAGGCAAGAGTTATGGTATTGTTTATTTCAAAGTCAATATAATTTAAAATCGTGTTCTTTGTTTGAAGTATACTAATTTAGCCGTCTTCACATTAAAGAAATACATCTACTTTGTATTTATTCTACCATAGTCCGTTGTGCCAATCTCCGTTGTACCTATGTACCTACTAATAAAAATCGAAATCATCTTGTTGCTTTAAGATTCAAAGGAATACCGTATCTTAGATAAGATTAGATTAGATAATACTTTATTGCACACCACGAATCAAATACATATAAAAAAACCACTACGTAAATCTATGGATACAATTGGCAGACTTATCGTTATATAGCAATCTCTACCAGACAACCTTTGAATGGAATGGACTATAAAACTTACATTAATGAAAACTACATGAACCTAAATAATAACTACTAATATTTTATAGATACATACTTAGACTTATTAAAGAAACAAATAATTAATAATAAATACATATATATTTAGCGACAAATACTGTGATAGTGTTCTCTGAGCATACGTTTAAAAATGGCAAGTGACTTAGCACATCTGATAGCCACCAGCAGCGCGTTCCATAACCGGATAGCCTGCACTGCAAAAGACTTATCAAAGTAGGAGGAGAAGTGTACAGGTGTCCTGAGTTGGAGTGTGTCAGATGAACAATTATCTTCTCAATTTAATGGATAAATTATCCAAAAAATATCACAGTCAAACCAAAGACATAGTCCAGAGGATTCTAAGCTGAACTGGCAGTGGGCGAGGCAAATAGCTCAAAGAACTAATGGCTGTTGGGGCAGAAATATTCTCGTTTGGATATCAGACACTGAAGATCGTAGCGTAGGGTGGCGTCTCAGGTGAAAATACATCCTAATAAAGGTTACTAGGAACGCTAGGTGCAGGCCGCACATGAGTGGTCACTCTGGAAATCTATGAGGGAGGCATATGTTCAGCAGTAGATGTTTGATAATAGATGATGATAATGGTTCTAAATTTCTCGACGTCCGGTTATATAGTCTTATACACGTTCCATCTTGATTTAAACACTGAAAAACCGTATCAGAATTGATGTCATCACCCAAAGAGGATCAATATTATGGCCCCTGTCACTCTGAATAAATAATATTGAAAAAGTTGATAATGCCTAATATTTGAATATGTACTTTGATGATTAAATCAGTGGCGAATACAAATAAGCCGCCTTAAATACATAAAAATATTATATAAATAATGCTGGACATTGCACATTGCGCTAACTCCAAACTAAGCAAAGCTAATATGGGAACCTTATTACATAAAAATACGTATATTTGTATATACATTTTATCAGTTACCTGGTTCCCATATAGTAAAAGCTCTGCTTAGTTTAGGGCTAGATAGGGCGAAAAAAGTGTAAGAGTTTTCCGTCCCGAATTTCCGTCACGACCCTTTCTTTAGTATAGACGGTTATCATAGCGCGTACGCTATAAAATAATAATATAATTAATATTAAATAAGATTAAAAAATTATCAATTATTATAATATCATATGTATACATATTTTTATATTTTATTACTAATAATTATATTAATATTTAATTTAATATTATTATTTCATTAATAATATACTACGAAAGGAATTTCGTTCCAACCGAGTGTTCCACGACTTTATATTAATACTAGCAGGTTTTCGTCTCATGATGTCATCATAGGTCAGAAGGTCGGTCTCGTGAAATAAATCTGTGTTTCTTAATAATGGTAAAAATGTGGTCTTAATCAGTCAGGGTATCAAATTACTTGTATTTTCGAGAAAGCTTGACTCAAGATAGGTTTGAATTATTGTGTTTGGTAGATTTAATCAATTGCTTTGAATATATAAGAAAATTAATACAGTGTGTTTTTTAATAATTGGCTCACGTCGCCCGATGGAAAGCGATGATGCAGTCTATGATAAAACACGTTTGTAAGTAGGTAAGTGAATTCTTTATTCGACACACATCAGCACACATTATAACATTAAATAAAAGAATAAGAATATTTAAGTTAATAATAAACCAACATAACATTATAATAAAACATTAATATAATAATGCTGCTAAGTTTAACAGACTTATAATATGATTTATAAATAATTATGTAACTTATGGGCACTTTCGAATACTCTGTATGTATATGTCGCCTACATGTAATATGTCGAAAATAAAATAAACACATAAAAACAAAGATAGAAAGTCAACCAAAACAGTCAAAAATATAAAAATGCTAGGTAGGTAGAAAGACAGGCACTTAAAATAATGTGTCAGACAGGATAGATCACAAAAATCATAGTTTTTTTAGTCTTCCTGGACATGGAAGCTGATCTCATGGATGACCTGATGTTAACTATCGTTTAATGCAAAGTTTTGCCTCGTAGGTCACGCATCTTAGAAACATGCCCTACGATGCCCCGCGTCCATCGACTTGAGGCAAACAGGTGTAACGCCTGCAATTTCACCGGCAACCGTACCCTTAAAACTGAACCACAGCAATGCTGCTTGGCGGCAGAAATAGTATAGATTAGATTAGATTAGATAATACTTTATTGCACACCACGAAACAAATACATATAAAAAAAAACAACTACGTAAATCTATGGATACAGTTGGCGGTCTTATCGCTAATTAGCGATCTCTACCAGACAACCTTTGGATGGAATGGACTGTGTAGACATTACCTGGGGTGTACCTGACATACTACATGTACTTACATACTAATACTAATTATATAAAAATAAAAAAATATAAAACTTGCATAAATGAAAACTACATGAATCTAAATAATAACTACTCATAATAATTCATAGATACATACTTAGACTTATTTAAGAAACAAATAATTAATAATAAATACATATATATATTTAGCGACAAATACTCAGATAGTGTTCTCTGAGCATACGTTTAAAAATGGCAAGTGACTTGGCACATCTGATAGCCACCGGCAGCGCGTTCCATAACCGGACAGCCTGCACTGTAAAAGACTTATCAAAGTAGGAGGAGGAGTGTACAGGTGTCCTGAGTTGGAGTGTGTCAGATGAACGCAAGGATCGAGGATTGGATTGATAGAGGAAATGGAAGCGTTCTTTAAGGTGAGGAAGGGTTGAACAGGATGTTATATAAATGCTGAAGGATGTGAGTATCCCGGCGAAGGCGTATGGGTAACCACTTGAGCTTACTGCGAAATTCGGACACATGGTCATACTTCCGCAAGCCGAAGATGAACCGGATGCCAAAGTTTTGCAAGCGCTCAAGTTTATCTAGTTGCTGTTCAGTGAGATCTAGATAAGAAGCATCAGCATAGTCTAGTATCGGGAGAAGAAGAGACTGCGCGAGCGAAATTTTAGTGGCAGTCGGAAGGAAGTTCCTATCTCCTATCTCCTAAGAGAACCCGCTGAGGCAAACATCTTACGGCTGACTTCAGATATCTGAGGTCCCCATGACAGTTGCCTGTCTATGAGAACGCCTAAATTTTTCACCGTCTCACTCTGCTTAACGTAGGTGCCATCAAATATAATTTGTGGAAGGCAAGACCAGTCTATCCTCGATATCATCCTAGAACCCCCAACGACGATTACTTGAGTTTTGAGTGGGTTAACTCTAAGACCATGTGCCTTGCTCCAGTCCAGAATACGGTCTAGGTCAAGGTTTATTCTATATATAGCTTCAGGCAGCCGCTCTACTGTATCTTGTGTGTAAATTTGAAGATCGTCTGCATAGAGGTGGTAGGATGAAGTTAATTGTTGGGATATTGAGTTTATGAAAATTGCAAATAGAAGAGGTGATAAAACGCCACCCTGAGGGACACCAGCTGATATCGTGCACCACGATGAGTAACTATCATCAATGCGTATACGCTGACGGCGCCCGTTCAGATAACTGTGAAACCACTCAATCACTGTTGGAGATACGTAGTATAATAGTATAGTGGTAGTACTTCTCTGGACGAGCCCTTTCAAAAAAAACTCCAATGCTCTATAGTACTTATAGACAAGAACTTGGAGCTACCAACCAACCAAGCCTAGAATCGTTTGTGTCTTGTGTTATTGTTTCTTGGTTTTGCGATGGGTCATTGACCAAGCTATGCTGTTGCATAAGCGGAGTCATAGTTTGCACTCAAAATGATTTATTAATTACGTACTTACATCATTTTATGCAATGTTAGGTATAACATCATCATCATCATCACATCAGCTATTTATGACGTCCACTGCTAAACATAGGCATTCCCCCATTAGATTAGAATTACCAGATCTTGTGCAGTCCAATAGCTCCCAGCAACCTTTATAAGATCGTCTTTTCATTTAGTATATTATATTTTTATATTATACTTTGTATATTATACATGTATACTTATTGTATATTATACTTCTATATACAAAGTATGTATAAGAGGTAAGGAAAATTCTAGAATATCAGCTCAGTCAAACTAAATTTGAGTAGTTTTTAGTGGTAATATATAATAAAAAATACAGGAAATTGAACACCTTTTTCATAATTAGGGCATTTGGAATATTGGAAACCCAACCTAAGGCTTACCAGGATATATCTATACATTTTTTCCTCTGAAACTCGAGGTACAAACGGCTACACATCAAGCTATACTTTCCAGTATAACCTGATCTCTCATTGTATAAATAGTTTACACAATGCTAGGTCAGCTTATACTGGAGCTGCTCATTTTGATACTCTGTTAAGTATGGCTACCAACGACCACCTCCCAGCCTACATCAATATTTAAAAAAAATAAACAAAAAATAATAACAGTCATTCTGATTCGTCCTTCCTTATACAAACATTGCGTCATAAAGTCGTAACCACTATAAATATCACTTGTGATCAAAAGCTTTTAAAACGATAAATTGTGTTTAATAAAATGTACATTGACATTTCTTAATTTACATGGAACAGAGTACTTTTAAATACTTTACGCGAACATGTTGTTTTGTCATGTGTGAAAATTGTACCGTATTTTATTATTTACTTGTTTTATCGCTGCAACGAACCGACAAAATAACAAGTTTTGCTTTTCAATATTTATTATAAACACAATCCGTTTAATATATTTCTGAACGTAATAATGTAACTGATTTAATTATTTTGCTGTGATCTTATAACCACTGGACTAGTGTTTATATTTGGCATTTTGGTGCACCTTGAAATTCTCGCAAATTTGCCATTACTGCCTTTAGCTCTGACACCTATTTTGATTAGTGGTGTGCGGAAAGCGGTACAGATTAAAAGAATGTAGATCATTGGAAGCAACTTAAGATATGATATTTTTTTAAATCATTCTATAAATTACGAACCCGAAGGGATTTGAACCTGCAACCTTCCTCTTCAGTGAGCCTGTAGCGATTGGTATCGCATTTATCAAGAGGAAGTATCTTAAGATTTTCCAGTGATTGTCGGACACAATTTTATAATCATTATTATTATAAATACGGGATTTAACACGTACCGATTTATCTGTTTCGACCGACAATGTTTCGGTTCAATCCGTGAACCTTCATCAGGGTGTGTGCGATCCGCTCCGAACAACATCTCGCTTCGCACTTTATAATAAATCTATTAGATTTATTTCATACGAAAAACCAGAGATAGTGAAGCTTTACACAAACAATAACTTTATATCTAGCAGAAGTATAGATTCTTTATTCCTCTGTCAGTCAGTTAATTTAAAGAGGTCATGAGAGAGAATAATTCCAAAGTCAAATAACGTAAAAGACAATGTTACACGGCAATACAAGGGAAACTCAACAATGGCCGTATGTCGTAAATATACTGCGTTATTGCCATGTTCAACCGCAGTCACTTTCGTTTGGCATAAAATGTGAAAAGTGCAGTTGCTGCATGCAGCTAAAGTGTTTAGACAAGTGCTGGAAATAACTGAGGCTCTTTACATCTATCAATTGTAGATGATTTTGTATAGAATATTATTTATTTCAGACAGTGCAGTCTCTCTCTATCTATATATTAAAAAAAAAATAGTATTCGTGGGTAAACGTATCATGTCAGAAGGAGTATGTGTCATTTTTTTAATATAAGTCTTTTAGGGGGGAATAATTAAGTTTCCTGGATAATTAAGAAATTATGAAAAACCTGAAAGAGCTTTTTTCTATGGGATTTTTTTATGAACTGAAGACTATACTGTTAAACTCATAAAGCTATATGATTTTTGATTTGATGTAATTTGAATTAACTTGGTACTACCTACATGTTTTTAAATATCAGGTAGATTATATTGGGGTATATACAACGATTATAAAAATATATCTTAGAAATTGATTTCAAGTACTCCATGTCCCATACATGGGTAATGTTATAATTGTAAAAAAAGTTTAATAACCCCGAAAGATGACAATGTTTTTATCCCTTGGCGTAAAATAAGTTATCAAGGCTGCGACGTGGGTGTTCGAACGCGGAAATCTTTGGCCCACATTATGAACTATGTGGGTCACTCAGGGTCTTGAGCAGTTTGCACTCATGTTGTTTGATTTATGTGTCATTGAAGTGATTCACGGAATTTTAAATACTGAAGTGGTTGAGTATGACGTTGTAAAATAAAATGATGTAATCTATAAATATATATAGAAAACAATTGCCGCATGCTCGATCGATTTTGGTAATTGTTTTTGTTGTATTTGTAATTTTCAGGAGAAATATTGAATAAAAGACAATTATGAAAAGTTGCCCGGGAAATTTTATATATCTGAAAGTGCTTATTTCAATGGGATTTATGTATGAACTCAAGACCTTTATTTATAAGGCTAAACTTTGTTTTGGAATACGCGCGAAGCCAGGGCGGCTAGTAGATTATAAAAAGATTTCGATTTTGATACGTATGATAAACACTTCATTATTATTACAGTTGTAGTACGTCCACTGATGAACACAGATTACCTCGAAAGATTTCCAGCAAACTTTATTAGGTAGTGTTTAAAAGATACGAGTACCTACTACGCAGCAAAATAGTATTCAAGTCATCCAAAATAATTGCTTCTTGACCTATGTACGTCAAAAAATAAGCTTAATTGGGTTGGAGTTAATTATTCGGTTTATTTAATGATTCCGTATAAATGTGGGTTAGAAGACTTAAAAGATACGAAAAAATCTAAGTTCTCAGTGAATATTATCTGTAACCTTCAATAATTAAGCCATAAAAAATACCAGTGTTTTGTCTTTTGCGTTGTTAATAACAAATGAAGATTAGAATTCATCGATTTTGTTAATTTTTTTGCATACAACATGCATAACATAGTTATCGTTAGCGCAATTTTGTACGCGTTACGTTGGATTTTACCCGATTACAATAATAATAACTAGTGGTTCGCCCCGAACTGAGATGTCTCGAATCTCCCAAAATAAATATTATTCTTAGGGCGACTTGCACAACGATGCCTAAACATATTTAGTGGCTAAATATGATTTAAGGAGTTGTCAAATCATACAAATACTTCAAACTTAAACATGTTTAATCGCTAAATACGTTTAGTGATCTTTGTGCATGCCGGCTTTAATCTTTGACTAATAAAATGGTGCCACGAAATTACTAACCAACCTACTTGACCTATAGTTTCATTCAAATTAGATGTAATGGGGGTTCTTGTCAATTGGTTATATTGTATAGATTATAGATTTCAGACTTGTGCCTATATTTGTGTCACTAAAGCTACACGAATACCAAATTTCAGCATTGTGGGGTCACTGGTGTACCCTGTGAATTTTGCCAAAGTTTTGTTTTTATTATGACTCAAAAACTACAAAAATTAAAATAAAAATAAAAACGGGGTTTCAAATGTACTAATTCCTTTACCACCTCTCATTTGACGTCTCATTTGACCTAATAGTCTCATTTTCATTTTTTTTATCTATCTTGAACCCCAATATCTCAACAATTCCCCAATATTTTTAGTTCATTGAGTCACACCAAAATTGTGCCATCACTACCTACCTATATACCAAATTTCATCATGATCGGATAAACCCTACAAAAGTTATCCTCGGACAAACAAACATACATACTTACATACATACATACAACGCCGATTTGCCCAAGTTGATTTGGAGATCTCGCTTCGCTCGATCAATTATATTTGTAAAGATGTTGTTCGTCCTGTATGTTCAAAACGTTTTGTGCTTATATAATAAACAAAAGAACCCCATAACATTCGAAGTTCAAATTAACTCGTCTGTCACTTGAGTTTTGGAGATTTTGACATGAGATGTCAACATAGCTCTTCAAATTTGACAGGTAAGAACGACGCTTGATTTAAAATGAGACGAGAGGTGAAACAGTTTAAATTGGATCACGATGCTTAAAATAAAAAAGGTTTGTAATAATGACGAAGCAAAAAGTGTTTTGTAATCGATTGTAAGGAGATGTCCATAATTAGTTAATTAAAAAGGTGTCAAACGTTTAAAGGCTAAAGCTTAAAGGCTTAAAGGCTAAGGTTTAAAGGCTTTGAATAATAGTATTGTATCTATGTAGTAGATTTTAAACTATTTGAAGTACTTTATCCAATTCCAATAGATATGTAGGTAAATGATAAATAAAATTAGGACGTTTTAGATCGTTTAGCCACCAGTAATTTTAAACGTGTGTTTTTTGCAACATTTACCTGGAACAAGCAAATACCACCTGATGTAAGGTAAAACTATCGCCTACAACAATAAATAAATATTGCTGGGCATTTCACTCAGCGCTATCTAGCCCCAAACTAAGCAGAGCTTGCACTATGGGAACTGGATAACTGATAGAATACATAATAAATAGAAAAACATCCAGGCAACAAATATCTTTAAACATTTGTTCCGTAGCGGGAATCGAACCCGCTACCTCCTGCGTTTCAGCCGGCAATTCGTCCACTAACCCACGGAGGTCATCATTATGCACAATATTTGCCTCGTAACGTTTAGATACTTTTTTAAATGTCTTAGGTACCTACCTAAGTAGGTAAAATAAAACTTATGTAAATATATGCTTTTTTTCCGAGAAGTAAATTTATGAACAAATTAGATTAAATATTAAAATACAATTTGATGTAGACAGTAATTGCAGTGTATAATTGTGCATAAAGCCTAGTTCACGCGTGCCGAGTCTAACGCATCGCAGGTAATCGCATCGCACGATACTCAACCGTCAGAGGTCGACGAGATCGTGACAGATTTACGCTCGTCAGTGATTATTTCAGATGTTATAATACTATTAGACTAATTTATGAGTAAGATTGATTAATAAATAAAATTAAGGATACAAATATCCTTACAGCCGCCCTGCCAACTGATTTTCACAATTGGGATTGAGGATTTTTGTCGCCGATTAATTGCAAAGGGATGGTGTTTATGTGTACTATAAAAGGGATATTTACCATGATTTGTGAATTTTTGAGTTTGAGTTTACCCGTAATCATGGTGTATGCAACTGCGTCGTAATATCGGGATACTCAAATCATGATAAATAACCCGTTTTTAGTACAAATAGTGTTAATAACCATGATAGTTACAAAATGGATGGTATTTATTAAACAAAGGAACTCGTTTGCAAGAACATATATTTTCTGCTATCACAAATAAGCAAGCAACCCGTACAATTAAATACGTTTATTGCGTTAATTTGCGATTAGTCTCGATTGCCAATTCATTTTCAATAGAGAAAATTAATCCAACCGTCACCAGTAGTGACAATTGACCTATTTTAGAATATTCCCGGTTGATCAATACTCAACTCAGGTGAGTCAGTAGGTGGTCTGGTCAGTTAGTAGTTCATCATCATCATCATCCACAACCTGACTTCAACCACTGTTGGGTATAGGCCTCCCCAAGTTTGTCCACCACGATTCTGCGCTAATCTAACCCATTGACTGCCCGGGGCTTTAACGATGTCGTCCACCCATCTCGCTACCGGATGTCCTACCCATCAATGTAGATGCGTATAGGAAAAGATGGGCTGTCAGCATAGGACGGCCCCACACTGTAGCACCCCACACGAATAGATGACAGGAGAATCATGGAGATCCATACTTAAATAGTAATTCAAAAGTAAACCTGTTTGTCTCTCTGTCTGTATCTGTCGGTATTGTTTGCACGACTTAAAAGATGGACTAATGTCGATGAAATTTGGTATATTATGATAGATTATGATCGGGATTCAGACATACTTTTTACCCGAGTACGCACACGGAGGGTAATATTTTTATGGACAAACGACATGCGTAAAGCCTCGTGCGGAAGCTTGTAGCTTTATTCTAGAAAATAATAATGTTTTATGAGGTGTCAGAACTAATTATAAGTTTAATAAGTTACTTATCGCTTTTAACTAAAGAATGTCATCGTGGATTCCTTACCTCATTTTATCGCTTCATAAACAATAGCTAAGTTATTAGATTTAAAACTTTAGAAAACGGTAACTTTATTTTATAATAAAAAACACATATTAAAATTTCCCACAAAAGCGCCGTTGATCTGAGATCGAATATAAAACTTAGTTTTTACGAGAAAAAACGTCCACTAATGTCAAAATTATTGAAAAAGTACACAGAAACTTTCCATAAAGTTGAATATTCGGTCATAGAATTTAAAGATTTAATTATAAGATTTAAACAAAACTTAGTCGTAAAATAAGAGTTAAACTTTATTTTTTACGATTTAGACCTGTCGAATCCGTAGCTAAGTATTGATGATTTGTTAAAATAAAGTAAGAATAAAAGCGGCCAGTTTTGGAGAATAATTATCGGCAGGGTGAATATTTATGCAAATTATAAATATTCCTAAATTAGTGCTTAATAGTTTAGTTACAAACCACAAAAAAGTAAGTTTATGTATACTAAATTAAGTGGTAAAATATGTAAGTTTTTTGTATCCAATAAATAGGAAATATCCAGAACTTCAAAACCAATTTTGATAAGTCTTTAACTGATAGAAAGCTAAGCTATCCCTTAATGCTATTGGATACCTTTTATTTTGATTCAGTACAAAGTCGCGCCAGCTAGATAAACTTAAGTGACAAAAATTAACAAATTATATCTTAAGCTGTGATCTCATTAAATATGTAGTAGGTAAGGTAGTAAACCAGCTTTTTTGTTTACACTGTCGAGACGGTTCCTTTTATATTTTTATTATTCAACATCAAGGCGCTAAGAACTAGAATTGAATTGTATTGTTACCAAAAATGATGCTTTGATATTTAAATATTAAATGAGAGGACCAATTTAGATAAATGAATAAAACAATAGATAAAACTGTCTAGCCTTATAAAGATTTAATTATCAAAAATGTCGAAGATGACAATGACTCCAAAACTAGTTCAGATATTAAAAGATTTGACAAATATTTTACAGAGTTCGACAGTTATTTGATAGCATACTTACCATAATCTTACAAATTATATTTAGCTTTGTTAAGAGTACTACAAGTATTCCTAAGTTGGTTTATAAGAACTCAAATGTTAAATTGACTTAATAAAAATGATTTAGCTGCTAAGAAGAAACTATTTATTAAATAATACTTTCCTCCCATTTGTTTCTAGACAACTGCCCTGCACTTCAGCTTTCTAATCCTTTGTGCTAGGTCGGTGACTTTGTTTCGTCTACGAATGTCCTCATTTATCTTTATCTCTCATTTCGATTATGTCTAATCTTACAATCAACAGCGAATACCTACTAGGTCTAACAGGATTCTTAAAGAGAGTAATTTCTAGTTCTAAGAAGAACCTCATCTCGTAACTTAACTTGACTATATGCAAGATAATTACAGAAGTTGGCACACCGTGCTCCCTTTACACTCGTTTTATAACTCGCTTACTATCTACTAGCTCAAGCGCTAGTAATCAAGTAGGTACTGGGCTAAAAGTTATTGCTTGCAATTTTATTAACACTGAATTTCACCAAAGGACTAAAGGATAGAAAGTTTGAAAGGGATTTTTCATCCTATTTATTTATACCATTCGTACTTTGTTCTAAATTCGAAAGTAACTGTATCTGACATTGCTAATATTTTTTTTTCTTATTTGTGTACCGATAGAGATAATATTTTGCATGACATTAGACATTCATTTAATATAAATTTAATTTATATAGTAATTTATATATGCTCACCATCTGTATGGTAGAATATATTAGGATCAACAAAATGTAACATCGAAACATTATGTACCTATATTCTGGAAAATAAACGTTCTGATTTCTGTGTCTGTTTGTTTGTTACATGTTCAAGACGTAGGTAACAACGTTTTCAAGGCTGAATCGATTTCGATGAAATTTAGTATATAGATATATTATGACCAGGATTGAGACATAGGTTACTTTTTACCCGACTGCGCAGGAGGGTAATGTTTTTATTGTCATACCACGTGTGCGAAGCTGCGGGGGGATCAGCTAGTACCTATCCTTTAAGTGGATTTTGTAACCGGAATCAAACAACACATCTAGTTCTCAAAAAATACTTAAATATGTAGAAAACTGTAGATGTATCAACAGAAAGAATGTTTTGATTAGCGTTAAATAATATTGCATTATAATGTTACTACTACTTACTTATGTCAGTGGTAATTGTTTTTTTTTATAATAAAAAAATAATAGCACGCTGCGCTTAAAGACCGGCATTGCTGACGCAGGAAATAAGGTTGCCAGCCTAAAATGAGATTGGGTGGACCATGTAAGACGAATTCACCCAGACAGATGGCAACGATCGTCACGCAGTGGGTGCCTGAAGACCGGCGACGGCGCCGAGGAAGGCTCAGTAGATGCTGGCGTGATGATTTCGATGCCTTCGAGATAGATTGGTGGGATTTGGCACGCGAGTGAAAGTCCTGGAAGATAGTGGGGGAGAATTTTGCTCAGCAGTAGGATGACACAGGTTGAGTAAAAAAAAATAATAAAAAAATAAAACAGAAAAGCTGACGCGTGATAAGATGAGAATTGGGCTAAAATAGCACATTTGGACTTGTGGAAGGATGGAAGGGACGCTGTATCTACGGTAGGAAACATCGGGCTTTTATATATAACTAGCTGACCTGCCCGTGGCTTCGCACGTGTGGTTTGTCAATAAAAACATTACCCTCCTCCACAGTCGTGTAAAATGAAGCCTATATCTTAATCCCGGTCATAATCTATCTAATATATATACCAAAAATAGATTTTTAGATCCCTATCTTGATGAATTATGGATTATACAAACTTTCAACCCCTATTGCACCCATTTCAAGATTATTTTTTGACAAAAGATAGCCTTTGTTCCCAGGATAATCTATCCCTTTGACAAATTTCATTACGAGCCGTTCAGCCGTTTTGTCGAGAAAAGGTAGCAAACAAACAAAGTTACTTTCGCATTTATAATATTAGTATGGATTCTTTATATACTGTATAGAGAAGATCCCTGGAAACCATGATATTAAACGAGGCTGCGCCTGCGCAGTAGAATGTGACCAGGATATTTGTAAGTAGATCATGCTTCTTGGAAATACTAATTATGCTTACGTAATGAGTTTGTTTTAGTTTGAGATGGACAGTTAATTATTCACATAAAAACTAAACTGCACACTAGGTACAGCATCTAAGCAAGCTATCTAGTTTAATTGAAGTTACTAACTCAAAATAAATGAAAAATATATAATTTAACAAAGGATTTAAGCTTTTAAAAACAGCCCGTATAGACCACGCAACAACCCATGACAGAATATCCTGGCGCACAAGAATTATGAGAGTCAACCCTAATGCAGGAACAGAAAAAAAAAGGATTTAAATTAAATTTGCGCAAATTTATTTTTTATGATCTCAATTTAGTATTTTTTCTGATATTCTGTGTCTTTTTTTTATCATAAAATAACGACTGGCAACAAGAATATAGAGATGGCAGCTACTTTTTTTACACCTTAGAGAAAACTCTAAGCGTTGTACCAACAGCACAACAAATGAGTTAGACGCCTTTTTGTGATGTCCGTCGATTAGGTATAATTGTGTGAGACACATTTTAAGTACCTATTGTTATTTGTGTGTTAAATATTCGTTTTTTTTTGTGTGCAAGCACCTTACTTATGTGTGTGTTTTGTTCCGTTACAAATGTTTTTTCTTCCTTTTTTCCAAATTCTACAAGACAGCCCAAAAATACTAACAGGCAGCGTCGCTAGCTACTAACTTTTCATTACTAGAACCAATCTTTAAACTTGCAGGGTGTAACCTGTTAGCAACGCTATCCATAAACGAATGTGTATAAAACTTTATAAGGCTTTACTTTGTTGTAAAGATGAGCCGAGTAAAATCACAGAACATGAGTTTAATATTATTATGTTTTGTAAGTTGATATGCCACTTGTTTTCACTGAGTGTAGATACTGTCGTGCATGTTATTGTAATAGAGATAATAATATGAGACCATTTTAATAATTTCCATATGAACTCTCGGCAGATACAATGTTGTTTATAGCATTGCAAGACTCTTGAGAATTTAACTGGATAGGAAATATTTCGTAATTCTGCTAAGTTTTAAACGTTACTGATTCATCCACTGTTGGATTAAGGTTGGATTAAAGCTGAACATCCCCATAGATATCCAGAGCAACCCATCTTGTGCGGCCTACACCCAACGGCTCCAGCTATCTTTATCAGGTCATCTTTCCATCTAGTGGGGACCATCTTATGCTACGCTTTCCAGTGCGTGTTCTCTACAGGAGATCCTTTCTGACACAACGGCCGTCAGCCAGCGTGCTTCGTGCACAGGCAGAATTCAAACCCCCAACCGTTAGTATGTAGATATGTCTGAATACTAAATGTGTCTCTAAAACTAGGAAAGTTGTTATTTTCCTGAGATAAAATAATAAATAAATAAATAATAGATATATTATATGAAAGATGACGATAGAAATAGATGAAAAGACGACCTGTTGAAGGTTGCTGGGAGCCGTTGGGTACAGGCCGCACAAGATCGGTCGTTCTGGAAATTTATGGAGGAGGCCTATGTTCAGTAATGGACGTCATGTGGCTGATATGATAATGATGATGAGATAAAATAAAGCAAGTACATTTAAAACTAATAGCCGTCCGAAGATTACAGACTAGTTTGCCTTCATAATCTCAGACTGAATCAAATAACATTCAAATCCTCTATAAAACGATTTAATTCGCAAATAAAATAAAATAAATGGTTTTTAATTCAATTAAAGCGATATTAACTATTAATCCAATTACGCAGTACATTTATGCCGGTTTTGATGGCTGTTTTAATATAGTGCATGGAGTGATGATGAAATCGTGATGACATAAAACCATTATTTTATTGCTGGTTGTGTTCTTCTAGTGGGTTGGTTGCCGGTTAGAAATTAGACTATTATAATATATTAGAATTAGAACTACAAAAAAATAACTAACCTGGTTTTTTGTCTGACTGATATTAACTTTATCATCATCATCCATAGGCTGACTTCACCTATTATTATTACATTGTAGAATACAATAAACGATTGAGTATTGTTGGGTATAGGCCTCCCCAAGTTTGTGCCATCCACCACAATCCTGCGCTAGTCTCACTCATCCACTGACGACCCGTGACTCGCTGCCGGACGACCCACCATTCTATACCCGTTCTCCGGCCACCATTCAGTAGCTGCCCTGCTCCATCTGACTATGACCGCGTCCAGCCATATTAGTACTCATTTATGTATTATTTATGTTTGTGTGATAATTTAATAAAGATTTATCTATTTATTAATAACATCAATTTATATCAGTAACATATTATACTGTAAATGTAAGAATAATTAATTGGCAAAGCTGAGTAGACTTTACTAGCTTACGACCAGTAGTCGACCAACGTAACTCTATCTATAGTTGGATTTATAAACAGTACATAATAATGTTCATACAAAATAATCAAAATTAACTGCAAAAAGAACTTTCTATATTTATATGAAGATCAGGATTGGCTGCGGAACCCTTTACTGTGCGTGGTACGACACGCACTTGACCAATTTATTTTAAATAATAATAACTTAAAAGTTTATCTTAACTGTCACAGTGAACCTATTACCTACTTAATACAGTCATCCACAAAACAAAGATAAAGAAACATTAAGTCAGAAAATATACAAACATACTCATACAAGTATACACAACTTGGACCCATTATCTTAAGTGTATAGCATTCGTTTATACTTTATGGTACCGTATTGTTATAAAAAGCCCTGCATATTGAACTGAGTAGACGCAAACACTATCATCATATCGACCACGTGAAGTCTACTGCTGAAAATTGTCTTCTATAAGAATATTTACGTGACCAAGAATGATTTTTTTTTAATTTTTGTTAGAATATTGAACGGTGTTTGCGATCCAGTAGAAGGAAATACAATTTATACCTACTCAAATGTAAAATGACTTGATTTTGTGTTCAAAAATAAATACCACGTAATTGACATTTCAACAATACGAACCTAGGTCAAATTTTTGCATTTTTTGTATTAAGATTGGAGTTTCAAAAATATTCTAGATTATTTTAGATTGAATGTCAAGTAATATTTATGATGTTATAATAAAACTTTACAGCGGCCATACTAATTAGCATTAGCCATTTAGATCCTTCTGTAATAATTCTTTGTAACCAAATTGTAAATCTACTGTATTCTCGATAGCTAATAAATAACTTCAAACGGTAACCAACCCACATTTTTTTAAACCTGATATAATCTGTAATCAAAAAAACAGATAATAAAAAATAGCTGAATTGGTATTCGAATGTTTTAAATTATACGGCCAAGTGCATTTAAGATAAAGATAAAGATACGTATAATTTTACACTGCCTTAATGTATACAATTTAAGGTCAATTAACATTCTACCAGTAATGTTTTGATGGGCAAATATTACATAAAATAATTAAAAATTTTAATTTACTGTCCATTTCATTTCATAAAAAATCATTATTTTGTAATTTTAACTCGTAACTTAACCAAAAAGATCATAAAATGTTTAATATTTTTTTAAACCTTAACAAGTAGCCCAATCCAATATGACCAGTAAGATAAAATTCGCAGTTTTCGTTATAACATCATTTGCATTATTAGGTATTTTTAAAAGTGTCTAAAAGAAAGAAACAAAACACGGCGTAACTGTTACAAAGAAAACGCGATTACTAATTGTGTACAGTGCGTTATATTTATACAGTGTGCGAGACTCTTTACAGAACAGTCCACTCATTTTATTGAAAGTTTCTTTAAAATTAATCACGCCTCGTTAGACCCGAGATTTAACTTCGATTACAAAATAGACGCTGTAATAGTACAGATTATATAAAACTACGTGTATTGGACGTGTTTGGAAATTAAATTGTTTATTTCGAAGATAAGAGATACATTCTTTATTTTTGAACATCACACAAAATTAATTTTCATTCGTTTGTTGACCTTTGTTGGTTCATATTTGTAATTTAATATAAAGTAAATGATGATGGTGGACAGCTGTAATAAGAACTCGCCAGAAGTCACACAGATCGCGAACTGCACAGTAGTCCGATCCTACGTATACCTTGGAACTTTAATTTCGAACAATGGTCGTTGTATAGATGAAGTCAAACGTCGTATGATAATAACCAGAACTGCAATGGATAAGATAAGGAAAATATGGAGGAATCGACATTTACCAAAGCCACTAAGATCCCGCTTGTTCGAACTCTTATTTTCCCCATATTTCTGTACGCTGCGGAGACGTGGACGCTGCGAGAAGTTGAAAAGAAAAAGATTTGGACGCTTTGGAAATGTGGTGCTGAAGAAGGCTTCTTGGAATATCATGGACTGAGTTTCATACTTATGTCTCTATACTCCAGGAGCTCGGCATAAAACAGCGTCTATCGGCTTTAGTACAAACTCGCATTCTGAAGTTCTTCGGCCACGTCTTGAGGCGGGACACTAACTCTATTGAGCGTCTTGTCGTACAAGAACGAGTGGAGGGCATTAGACCACGCAGAAGGTCGCCCATGCGGTGGTCTGATCAAATAAAAACTGCAGTGGGCGGCCAACTACATGAATGCGCGAGAATATCTATCAACAGCGACAAATGGCAAGATATCGTGAGGTGTGTAACATCTGCCCCTAAAAATAATGACACAACATGTTGACCACTACCGTTTTGTCAATAGCGTTACGATTGAGAAGAATAATATGAAGTATTCTTGCAATAGTTCCATTGCAAATTTCCGTGGTAGTTCCATGGGCAGAAGTCCTCAAACTTTTTATTTCGTAGACAACTTGCCATATTTTTCGGTTTTGCATATCAAATTTTTTTTTCAATTTCAATTTTTCGATTATATTGGACCCCGACCGTATCCTTCACGACAGGTGACTTCAGGTCGATTACAACCTGCAGGAGGCTATGCTGGCTGGGTAATAATATAAGTTACCGACTTGTTTATCTTGTAAATATCAAATTGTTATATATATTTTATTTTTAGACGTTAGCAGGCCGTGCCTTACAAGGCTCCAACGGAAGAACAGCGCCGTGAGACAACAAAATGCTGAGTTGGAACCGTTTTGGTGTTTACTAAGTAACTAATTTATATATTATTTATTTGTTTTACTGTATTTTTTGTGCAGTTATTAGTGATTGGCATAAATATTTTTTCTTTCTTTCTTTCTAAGTCTGTATTAAATGCTTCCAGTCTGAACGTATTCAAGGCCAAACTGAAAAAACTGATTTTAGAAAAAGCTCTGATTATTTTATCATAGTTCTAAGGAATATTTAGATGACAAGAATCTTGTTTATAATAATAATAACTATCTAACTAAAATTAAATTTTGTAATTGTTATTACAATTAAAACGAACCTACTAATTAAACTTGACATTGCGCATGCGTAAAACGCTGAATATGCCTGCAATTATGTAACTGTAACACTAAATACCTTGCACCTACCCATATTACGCAATAAATAGATTTGTTAGAAAACTTTCATGATTTATTTCAATCATTCTTATAAATGCGGGATTGATCACGCACCGTCTTATTGGTGTTTGGACCGACAAGGTTTCGGTGAATTCGTGAACCTTCATCAGCGAAACTTATCTACCAGGTTGACAGAACACATACGTGCAATAAAGAATCCAACAGTTCTGCAGTGGCGGAACATGCCCTAGATTCTGATTCGACGCACTACATACGTTTCGACAAGGCTCGGGTCTTAGCGAGAGAGTTCTTCGTTCCTCGCAAGATCCTAGAGGCGATTCTAACGCCGTGTGCCAATCTGTATAATTCCTGTGCCAAACTTTAATAGAGATAGAGGATGGGTTCTACCGCCAGCCTGGAGGCCATGTCTTCATGATGCAAGCGACAGACGAGTGAGTGAACCTGGTAGAGACATAATTAGTGTTGTGTGTTTGCCTGTACCGAGAAATACCGAAGAGAGCAACAGTGATGATAATGATGATAATGCAGCCTGTCAACGCGATGGGCCATCGTTGACTCAATGCCCACCACTGCGCCCGTCTACTCGCACTCAGAGGGCTGCGGCGCGGCGCGCAGTGGGAGGCGAGACGTTATTCGGAGCGGATCGCACTCACCTCGATGAAGGTTCACAAATTGAACCGAAACATTGTCGGTCAAAATATCGATAAGACGGTACGTGTTAAATCCCGCATGAATAATAATAAATAGATTTGTATTTTCTGTTTCTTTATTTAAGATCATACACTGCCTGGCATGGTTAGGTAAGTAACAAGATGGGCCATGTTTAACGACCACTCTTACAAGGTGAAATGGCACGCCAACCGCAGTCACACCCTGTCGTAAAATCTTCTGACGAAACTTTCTAGTATGTTCCGTTGATGATGGTGCATGGTAAGAGCGAATTGAATTTTAAATAAACAATGCTGGACACACTGTAAACCAACTAATAGAATACTTAATTACTAAACTGATGAACATTTATGTGTTTGCAACATAATTATGTGGTGGGTTTTCTTGGGTACGAGGATATCTAAAGTAGTATTTAATGTGTCTGAGATAATGTACTCATTATAGGGTGAGAGGTTGAAAGGGCAAAAAGGTAATTATCATACCCAATTAATCAACAAGAAAACCTCTTGCAAAGATTTTGTAAAAAAATGTATCAGTTTTGAAGTAAACTTTTGCAAAACACATATATTGAAAAGCTTATACTTAAGTACTTACATTTATTTATTTATAAGCTATTTATTCCCCAAGTTACATATACATTAGACAATACATTTTAAACCAATAATTCACATTCACTATAACGTCGCCATATACTCGTGTCTACTATATGATTACCGATACTTATATGTATATATATAGTTATATTGTTCAATGAATACCAATATAGTACCAAAAGAAATAATAAATAAATACAATTATCTAATAGAGTGTCAAGTGTAATTTATTTTCATTTCATTTTCATTTTATTTATTCTCAAACAATAAGCTATTGTGTTGGAATTTTTGTCATTTTACATTTAGAAAACACTTTCTAAATAATTAATGTGAAAGACAACAGTTTAGTTCAAATAATGTAACTACACGCTTTTAGCTTATTACTTAAAACGCGTTTAAACATAAGGTATATTGCATTGTTTCTATTTGTAGGGGAAATTTAAACCTGGAAATTACTTATATACTTGTAGCATAAAAATGATCCGTTTTATTAGATCCATTTTTCCCTACTAGATGAATAATAGACGTATTAGAGGTGGTTGGATGCAAATTGCAGAAGTTCGGTTGCAATGAAGTTCGAACGAAATGGATAAGCTTGGGCTGTATTCAGCATAAAAAACTCTAGGGCTGATATAATAACGATGAAAAAGGAAAATATAATTACTTAAAAGCTACATGAGTTACTTTTAGATTTGATGATAACAAGTCAATCGATTTTTGTTGTTTTAACCCCTTGACTACCAGGACTTGACGAGCAATAACAATTAACAATCTTTTATGTTTTATTTCAGGGCTTTGATAGGTTACATAAAACAATTTTAAATAAATATTCCAGAATGACTTTGAAGCTGCCGCACTAACATGACCATCTCCTTACAGAGTAAAATGTAGAAACATTTCTAATACGCACAATGTTTCTACAGTCTACGATAAAAATACAATTTATTCTGTAAAGAGAAAATTTGAATTGTATTTTAAAAGATAAATAAATATAATGCCCATAATAACTGATTAAAACGTCACACTACCTATATTTGTTTAATGTATTTACTGTGTTGTTGCAAATACATTTTTATTCTATTCTATTTCGTCTGGTATTTTACACTTTTATTCGAAGTTTAATAATAAAGTTGGATTATTTTTAATTACGAACGCAAAAATAATGACTGATTGAAACGGGTATTACTTTTATTTGTTACGAGTATCCCGACGTATCGATTGTGATGCAACAGCTGTGGTCACTTTGTTTCTTTCCTGGTTTGGTCGCGGACAGACAGTAAAATTGACGTTTCAAAGTAATCCATGTGATTTTAATGAATAAATTAATATTTTTTGAGTAACTTTATCTTTTAAAATTATCAAAAAATGTCTTACAAAATTCCAAGGTTTATTAATTCGTGACATAAAACTCTGTAATTTGATTGAGCAATAATACGCGGCGATCAATCAAAGATGATTGTGATGTATGCGCATGCGCATGCGCTAGTGGAGTTCATAAAAAGGTCACGGGATCTTATAGTAGAGTACCGACAATTACCATTTATAGGTGATACACTTTGAAGATAAGATAGAAGTCATTTATTTAACCATGTGCTTTATTTTGACCAACTATTAATGTTAGAAATCTTGAGGAGCCGCGTCGTGTCTAACGGTAAGTTCGCAACAAAATAAAATACAATAACAGCGTGTGTCGTCTACAATCCACCCTCTTAGTGCTGAACTGAGCCGACAAACATATTAGAAATCAAATGAATACAAAAGGTGTCAGATCAGCACTAACATTCCGTTGGTGCAAGTAGTGCGACACGCGTTACCGGGCGGCGCACCAAACCAGTGCGGGTGCGCACGTCCACCATTCGCACGCGACCATCATCACCCGCATGGGTCGCACTCACCACTCCGTGCCGCCAACATCCACGATCTAAATTAGGTTCCATTATTAGAACATAGTCCCCATCTCGCAATGCTCTCTGATCCCTAAACCATTTCTGCCTCGGAATTAAAGTAGGGAGATATTCTTTAACCCATCGCGCCCAAAACATATCGGTCAACCTTTGCGCTAGGCGCCATTGTTTTCGCAGACATAGATCGTCGTTATCATACCTACCAAACACGGGACCGTTCGATGACTTACCTAACAAAAAGTGATTAGGCGTTAAAGCTTCAGGGTAATTAGCGTCACATGAAACATGTGTAATAGGGCGACTATTAACTAGGGCTTCTACTTCAGCGAATAAAGTAGACAGCGTCTCAGGGTGTGGAGCGCGTTCCTTAAGAACGACTTTCAAGGCCGTTTTCACCGTGCGTATCATACGTTCCCAGGCACCACCTTTCTCAGGGGCCCCAGGGGGTATGAACCTCCACTCGATACCTCTTACGGTACCGTCTTCACGGAGTTTACTCTCATTGAGTTCGGATAGACTCCGCTTTAACTCGTTATCTGCGCCGCGCAGGTTCGTCCCGTTATCTGAGTAGATAACGCTGGGCGTACCGCGGCGAGCTATCATACGTCTGAGCGCCATGATGGTGGAGTCTGTACTCAGACTCTCACTAATTTCCAAATGAATGGCGCGTACCGTTAGGCACGTAAACATTACGCCGTACCTTTTTACTCTTTTTCGTCCGATAGTGACCTCCATCGGTCCGAAAAAATCCACCCCCGTGAACGTGAATGGGTGTCGATTGTGCTGCAGACGAGCAGCTGGCAGGTCCGCCATACGCTGTGGCTGCGGTGTCGCGCGCCGGTATCGGCAGAACAGGCAGCGCGCTGCGACCGTGCGTACGGTAGGACGCAGCTTCAAAATCCAGTAGCGTTGTCTTAACTCGTTAACTACAAGTTCGTGGGCACCATGCATAGCTTTCTTATGATAGTATTCGACTAATAGACGAGTTATTTTGTGACGACCATCGAGTATGGTGGGTCTCATAGTCAAGTGGGATACACCTTCGACTTTATCGATTCGACCGGCTACTCGTAACACATTAGTGTCGTCTAAATAGGGTGTCAATGTTAACAAACGACTGTTTGATAACAAAGGCTTATTTTGCTTGATAAGCTCAATGTCTTGTGCGAACGAATCCTGTTGAGATTTACTCAGCAGAAGAAGTTCAGCTTCGTTCATGAGTTCAACATTCAAACAAGTATCAATTCGTCGACATCGTCTGATAAACAATAAAATTCGAGCGGTTACTCGGACGAGTCGTAACCAAGACGAGTAGTCATTTTCGTTAGGTAAGGAATATTCAACGACCTGAGTCGTGACCACATTCAAGCTCCTTTGTTCGAAGACTACATCTGGTGATGGCTTCTTTGTGGACTTACAATCCTTAGGCCATGCATCTTCAGGTTGCCGTAAGAATTGTGGTCCTAGAAACCATACGCTATCGTATGTCAGAGGCGGCGTGTCGTCTTTGGTAGCTATATCAGCTACATTCAACTTAGTTGGGACGTATCGCCACTCTGATAACGTCGTGAGCTCATCAATTTCACCTAAGCGATGAGCTACGTACGGCTTATAGCTTCTTGGATCGCTACGGATCCATTGTAAAACCGTTTGTGAATCAGTCCAAAAGTACCGTTTATCAGCCTTCATATTTTTATGTTCCCGCTGCAGTGAGTTCGCGAGGCGTGCGGCTATGAGCGCGCCTTGCAGCTCCAGTCGAGGAACTGACACAGGCCGCAGTGGGGTCACTCGGCTCTTACTGGCGGCTAGACAAACCAATACATTCCCGTCTGCTCGAGTAAAACGCCAATAAATAACTGCGGCGTAAGCTTTAATAGAAGCGTCACAAAATATGTGCAGTTGTTTATTTACAATAGACTCGGCACTTCTATCTATACCTATCTCTAACTGATAGCACTGAGTCCAACTATCAGTATTGTTATACCACCTAGGTATACGTAGGGATTCTAAAAGTTTTAATTCATCGAGCCACTTCACCCATTTGGTGTGCTCATCAGAATGGATGCGGCATTTCCAATCAACTTTAGATCTGTGCACGTCTTGAAAAATGATTTTACTTTTTATAACAAATGGCGACAAAAATCCGTGTATGTCGTAAAGAGACATAATAATGCTAAGCATGTTAGCTTTCGTAGGTGGCGTAGAACCATTTAAAATATCACTAGGAATTCTGTCAAGCGAAATCTGAAACCCAAATGAGTCGTCCGCAGGATGCCATATCAAACCTAAAGTGCGCTCACTCGTATTCATGGCTCCATGCTTAAACTGCACAGCTGTGTGCGCGAGCGCTTCTGTAGGAATTGAATCTAAAACCGGTTTGCTATTACTCGACCAACCTCTTATTTCAAAGCCACCTTTAGCGTGAATAAAAGTTATGTCTTTTATTAATTGAATAGCCGTACTCTCATCACACGTAGAATAACAACAATCATCCATGTAGTGGCTATTCACAATTACATCTACAGCCTCAGGATTTATATCCTCGTATTTCAAGGCATTTTTATTTTTGACATATTGGGCAATGAAAGGCGAGCATGTTGCACCGAAAATTAAACTTTGCATAAGACAAACTTTAATCGGACCATTCGATTCTTGCCACAAGAACCGAAGAACATGCTGGTCTTCAGGGCGAATTTTAATTCTGAGAAACATATCACGAATATCCCCAATAATTACAATTTTATTCTCCCGAAATCTTAGCATAATTCCGTATAATGAATTATACAAGTCCGGTCCGGTTAATAAATAATCATTTAGGCACACACCGTCTACCTTAGCGGCGGCGTCAAATACTAACCGTAACTTATCTGGTTTATTAGGATTCTGAACACCAAAATGTGGCAAATACCAAACATGATCAGCTGAGAGGCTGTTATCAGTTAGTTCTCGAGCGTAACCATTATCTATCAATTTAGATATTTCTTTCTTATACCTATCAGCGTAGTCAGCATTCTTATGGAATTTCCGTAACAATAACTGCTGACGCGAGTAGGCATTGTTGTATGAGTCAGGCATCATAAAATCATCCTTTTTGAACGGTAAACCTACTTCCCATTGATTACCTACCTGACGGGCTGTGCTATCTAAAATATCAATAGCGCGAATATGATCTGTATTTTCACGAGATACGGGTGAAATACCAGTCAAATCAAAATTAAAGGAATTCTTAATCAGGTCATTAAGTTCGCTGAGTTCAGACATATCATTATCACGAGAGTGTGCGAGATGAAACACATTTTGTTCACTTACTCTGGACTTGGTGGAGGAGTGAGTGCGGCCACGGTGGAAACCGTGGATGGTCCATCCCAACCGACATCGTGATGCGTACAGCGAGTCCCTGTCTCCATGTATAACCTCGAGAGGAGCTATTAGGAAATAATTATCCTCACCAATTAACATTTTTGGCTTTGCACTTGCATTGGTGCAAATCATATGTTTGATATGCGATAAGTGCGTGCTATTTACACTATTCAAGATAGACAAATTTTGTGAACACAATTTTAACTGAGCACATCTACGTAACTTACAGTCATAACTAATATTGTCCTGTCCCGTTATTTTTACTCTTACACTAGGCACTTCTGATTGGTACACTGACAAACCGAATGCATCAGTAAACTTTATAGGACGCGCACTAACACACTCTAAGCCTAGGGTATCTGCCAGCTCGGCATCGATCACTGACACTTCAGCACCATCGTCCAGAAGTGCGTAGGTATTCACTACACCTTTAGGGCCACGTAATTGAACCGCGATCACTTTCAACAGTGCGAATTCATCCGGGGCGATGCTCACGTCGTCACTATCTCGAGCGAAATGCATCATAGACGCATCGGGTGCAGTTACAGGTACAGGTTCCGGGTTTACGGTCATCTTATCAGTCGATTGTGACGTCATCTCGGGTTTCGTCCAGTGTAGCAGGCGGTGGTGTGCCATGCCACAGTTATCGACGTCACACATTGGTGCGGGGCACGTATCTTTATTGTGTCGAGTTAGTAGACAACAATAACATAGGCCGCGCGTTTTTACAAATCGCCATTTATCTCTTCGCATTGCTCGTTTGAATATGCGACACTCTGGTAGGGTATGAGTGCCCTTCTGGCAGAATCTACATACATTATTATCAGCTGTTGCAGCGACAGAAGATGTGTAGACAGTACGATGACGATACTTGTCTTCAGTGCGCTTTGTAGGAGCGTCCATCGGCTTCTTGTCTCGCGGAGGTATACATCCGACGACTGATAACATTTCAGCTTCTATCTTTAAGAACATAGCTAGTAGTTCGAGCTTCGATCTGCCTTCGCGTAGACGATTGTAGGCAAACTCCGTCCATCTACCTATCAGGGTGTTCGGCAATTTTGATATTATGGCTGCAGCGAGCTCTGGACTTCGTAGGTAGTCATTCTGGTGTAGTGCGCGTATTGTAGCCACGCAATTGTTGACTTTGACGGACAAGTTTATCAAGTCATGTTGATAACAAGTAGGTAACGAAGGTAGCTTTTTCAATTGCATCGTTATGTTGCTAATAATAATATCAGCTCGGCCAAACCTTAGTTCAAGTGCTTCTATAACTGCTGACGGCGGAGTGTTGCCGATCAGCAAGTCAGTCACTGCTTCCTTGGCTTCACCTCGTAGAGATTTACGGAGTCTCCACAGGTTCTCACTATCACTGAATCTACACACTCGTGACGAATCATCATAGGCACTTTTAAAATGTAGCCACTCAATACAGTCACCACTGAAGATAGGTAGCTCTCGTGGCGTGGCAAGGCGGCTCAAAAGTTTATCTTCGTGCTTTGATGAAGACTGGGTCATCAGATCCTTCAACGTGTTAGCTAGTTGTTGGATACTGTTGTTGTGCTGGACTGGTGATGCACAGTTCGTGTCCAGCCATTTCTCCACGTTATCGTGCACTTCATTCTCGCTGGGGAGGGATGAACAATAGGTACCAACTTTTTCATCTGGAGCTACATCAGTGCCGACATGATGAGCTTTTTCACTCTCCTGGTCGACTTTGGCAAGGTCAGCTTGTAACTTCTTGTCAATTAACTCCATCTGAATCTTGGCTTTTGCTTCCGCAGCTTCTAACTCGAGTTGTTTACGACGTGCAACTGATGACGTAGTAGATTTCTTAGTCTGAATAGTCGTTTTTGAAGCACATTTCGAATGCTGCTCAGTGTCACGCGCTGACATCTTGCACGGTACTGGCGTCGATA
Organism: Philereme transversata; assembly: GCA_963924445.1. Classification (NCBI taxonomy): domain Eukaryota; kingdom Metazoa; phylum Arthropoda; class Insecta; order Lepidoptera; family Geometridae; genus Philereme; species Philereme transversata. The sequence goes on along the minus strand of OZ004337.1, from coordinate 23,616,237 downwards.
CGTGTCCTTCCCGCGACGATAAGAGATCATTGGTGCCGCTAGGAAGAATCAACTTCTTCAACTCTTTCTTCATAGGTGTGCCTTCCAACTTGTTGGTTTTCATATGTTCCTGGCGTTGACGGCGAGTAAGAACCTTCGATAATGGCGTCACGCCCGACATGATGGTATTTCGCAGTTCACTGATTTTAAATCTGGCTCTGAAGGACCATATTATAGGTGATACACTTTGAAGATAAGATAGAAGTCATTTATTTAACCATGTGCTTTATTTTGACCAACTATTAATGTTAGAAATCTTGAGGAGCCGCGTCGTGTCTAACGGTAAGTTCGCAACAAAATAAAATACAATAACAGCGTGTGTCGTCTACACCATTTTTGATGATCAACAAAATGAAAACCAGAAAAGGCTTGATCGATTTTAATAATGTTGATTGAGTTAAACGTAAATTTTAGATATAATGAGATCATTAGATCTTCAGGCTATTTCACACAGCGCTATCCAGCCCCATGGGCAAGCTTTCACTATGGAAACCAGGTAACTGATAGAATACTTATAATTTTTTCTTTTTGTAAATAAATACTTATAGTAAATAGAAAAATACCCAAACCCAGAACAAATATCTCTAGACCATGCAAACATTTGTCACGCAGCGGGAATCGAACCTTTTACATCTTAGCTGGCCACTTTCGCCCACTGCACAACTGAGGTCAAATATAAATATTTTTTTATTAATCTAGAAAATACTAAATCAAAAATCAACCAAATCAAAAATCGCAATTGTAAAGAAAAACAAAGAAAACTATTTATTTTGTGCCACGTGAGCGCGTTCAAATCTTTTGTTCTGAAGTGTGTGCGCTACGCCAATTTGGGGCGAGGAATCGTATGCATTTTCCAATCAACCATAATCTACAATAATAAACATAATCTGTTATAAACATTATATAAATTAATAAAAATTAAATGGTGTTATTTGGTAGGTGCATCCCCTAAGAACGGCTTTTTTTTAATTTGATGACAGTCAAGCGCTTAACCACTACCTCACCTGATGGTAAGTGATGGTGAGATTGAAGATAGAGCACGCTTTTGGCTGGATATGTTTGGTCAACTTATTTTTAAAATGTAATAGCCCTATACGGATTTTAGGGGAAAACAAATAAAAAAGTTGGAAGAAAAACTAAAATTGCATATTTGTTATGAGATTTTTGTATGAACTAAAGGGCGGGTTCGCTAGTTGGTGATATAATAACAGATTTTTGTTCTGGGTCTGGAAGTTTATCTTTATTTACATTTATGTATATTTTTACGCAAATATACATAAGTATTTTATCTTGCATTCAATGCAACCGTATCTTGCAAACAATGTTTCAACTGTTTCTTTTGTATTTAATCGGTTTAAAGAGTTTATTCTTAAAAGAACAATTACAGTTCACTTAATATGAGATTAAATACAGTATAGTAGGTTAAGGCTAGTGCCCAAAGCATGCATTCATTATTAAACGTAAAATATTACATTGCAGAAACTCATAATTACTAAAACGGGATTTATCACGTACCACCGTATCATACCTTCTAAAACCTACTATACAATTGACGAATATTTTAATGATACATTTTAGATTCTTACCTACTACCTACTTTGACATTAGATTTGAATGTTTTTTTTTTATTAATATAGCCTAACAATAACCATGACGTCCTCCTCTCTCCAAAATTTGTTGTGCCCAACAGGGTCCATAACTAACATGTACCATCAACTACCACCTACGTAAACGCTTGAGTATTTATAATTATGATTGAAATAAATCGCGAAAGTTTTTAAGTAAAATTGTAGAAACTGTTTAGATAAATAGAATAAAAACAATAAATTTTAGTAAGTATGAAATACTTTTTATATTAGTTTGGCGTGATAGTGCTTCAAATAATCATCTATATGTAAAATGTTCAAATGATTTAACACTTGGAGCATGCGTATTTAGAGCACTCGGATTATGTAATAACAGATCAATAAGTCAACAATCATCACGCTAGTTATTAATTAATTATTAGAACAAATTGGAAACGTGTAAAATTACAAAAAAATATTAATACAAGGGCTCATATCTATAAATACCGTAAAGACATACATAATAAAATAATAATTTAACAAAAACGAGTATACTCGTGTTATTAGATAACCGAACTAAACAGTAGATTTCTTTTTATGCTGTTGTCATCTGTCCTTGAGAAGTTTGCAAAATTACAATCTAATTCAATATTTTGAAGTGTTTGAAAATCAAGCTCAAAAATTCCGTTACTTACGTACATACCAAACTGACAAAAGCGTGTTAATATTAATCTACACAACACTAACAATTGGGGTTTTTTCTGCGTTGGTGCCTCCCTTTAGCATCGACAATTCCTGCAGACCAGAAATCAGAGATTTGAAGGAATTTGAGTACATAGGATTTGAAGTTAGTTTATTGGATAACTTTTTTAAATATATTTAGGCACTAAAAACGATTAAACATCGTTGCAGTCTCCAGTAGAGTTTACACATGCATTTTTTTTATACCACTTGGAGGTGGAACTAATTATCACCCACCTGGTGTTATGTGGTAACCATCGCCTAGAACAAAGTTTTGTCTCATAGGTCACGCACCTTAGGAACGTGCCCTATGATGAACTGCCTCAATCAACATGATACATACAGGTGTAAAACCTCATGAGCCTGCAATTTCGTCGGCAACTTAAGCCGAAAAACAGCAATCCTGTTTGGTGGCAGAAATAGGCATAGTTGTAGCACATCTCCGGGCGTGCCTTTTTACAAGGAACTTTACTAATCTTTAAATGCGTGATCATGATGCAAAACACTGTGCCGAAATATCGAGATACCTCTCAATAAGTCTCTTAATAAGTAATATTATAAATGCGAATTGTATAAGCATGGGTGTTTTCACGAAAAATATTTATTATTGAAAAATCACATGTTTGAAGCCGAAGTCGAAAGCTAGTATCCCGTTTTTAGTGAAAATTATGTTCATTACATGATAGTTACTAAATTTATATATTTGGCGAAATATTTTAATATTTATCGCGTATAATTTATTTAGGCTTCAATTTAAAATATGCCCAAACATTAACTTTAACAACCTTTATAATCCTTCATAGTCTGAAATCAAAACAATTTATTTAACCCATTCACAGTCCCGTCTCTACAAATTGTCTGACAGAAACAATAAATATCTCAAACGCTTATGTATGACGTATTACCGACCGCGGGGTAAAACAATAGGTGCGAGATGGAGATAAGCACGATCTTTGATCTCCTTATCTGATCTGTGGTGTGGCCTTTGGATAGATAGAGCCTTCTCAGCTTATCCATCGATCCGTATTAGTCTTAGCTTATTATTGACCTAATTTGAAATGGGTTAAGCGTGTTTAGTGGATTATGGTTCTACTAGCTTCCGACCGCGGCTTTGTACGCGTGTTTTGTCTATTATAAGTAGCTTATGTCTGAATCCATCAATCAATCCTATATTCAATCATTATATGTATTTTGAAAATAAATACATATTCATTCATTCATTCATTATATTATATAACAACTGTTGGTGTACCTAATAAATAAATCTAAATCCATGTCATAATCTATCCACACAAAATTTCAGTTTAACTGTTTAGCCGTGAAAACAAAACAAACAGACAAATTGACTTTACTTACTTTACTTCAATTTTTTTTATTAGTGTGGCTATTTTATTCATGCTTTGTATTTTCTAAGCCAAAATGAGTTCTTACTTAAAGACTAAGAATTGATATCAAGTGGTAAAACAAAACTTATTAAGATTTTTTTAATAAAGTCTTTAATAAGTGTCCATTTTAAGATTAATATGATAAATAAAACTTTATAATAATGTGCTTTATCGTTATAGAGGAAAGCTTAGATAAACAAAAACGTACAAATATTTACTAAAACGAAAACCATAGGTATTCTGCACCTACAGATATAAAACCTACTGACCTAAATTTTGAAACCTGTACATGAGCGCTTTTCTTATTCCTACGACATTGATAATGAATTAACTATTGCTTCAAAATACTACTATAATGTTTATTCGCAAATTCAATTACCGGACAGGTGGTCATAAAATTGAAAATAATGGCAAAATTAAATAAATATTATTAAAAGTAAATGAAGTGTAGCACACATTTATAGGAACTTACCTTATCACCTTTGTAGATTTGTTCAGCCGCGTAAAATAGTCCTTCTATTTTTGCAAAAAAATAGTTCGTCACTCAAAATTCGCTTCTCATATTTACACAAACACAACGATCACTGCAAACACCAGTTTTTACAAGTTCGTAATTTATAGAGTTCGCAAAAAGATAAATTTTTAGCAAAAACTACAATCGCGAAAATCGCACGCGTCGATGCGTACGCGCGTCCGTTTTTTGAACCGCGGTTCGAGCCTCACTCGGATGTGGTCCGTGTGTGACTGTATACCCATCTTGCACTTCACGATCACCGAAGAAGATACGTTTACTCTCTCGCTTACACGCGCGCTATAGCGGTATAGTCGTCTCGCTCCGTTATTATCAGAGGTTAAGCTTCACCCATCAGTCAGTCGGCGCATGGACACCGGGTGGGAAGGCCGCTTCGAGTCCCGTTACTTTCTCTACGTACGGGCCCATAAAACACGTACCGTATGGCGTTGTAAGCGGCTATTTTGTCGGAGCGTCTCGAATAATTTATTTGTCGTCGCGCAGGTGGCTCCGATTTATCGATCGCAACTTGATTTATATCGGATTCTTTATGAATGAATCGACAGGTCAAAGTTAAAAATGTTAATGAGACGATTATGGGCAATAAAGCCGATAAGGAAACTGGAGCGCGCCGAAATCGAAGGCATGATTCCGACCAATGAGGTTGTCGCGAAATGACAAGCGAGCTAGATCATTCGCTTAGATCATCGGCGCGTGCGCCGCATTTGCCACGATTGGCGTGCTTGGCGCAAGCCCCGCCTGTACCGTTATAGGGGGGCAATGACTGCCCTCCTAAAAGTGGGGATTTGTAGATCAATGCGTATTGGTGGGGGAAGTGTGACATATGGCATATACCAGTTAATTAATGCGTCGATACGGCCCTTTCATAATATGCCGTTAAATTATATGGCCGCCAATATTATTGAGCGGAGTAAAAAATATTGACCCCGTTTTTGGAATTCATTGTTTCGTAAAGCAAGCATGGGAATTATCGCTGACCATATACAAAATGTAATAAAAGTTTGCATCGATCAATTCACATCACAATACAATGGTTTTTCAATAGGAACAAAATGATAATTCAAACAAAAATGAACAACAAATAATTATTGAAAACTACTGAAAGGGTTTAATATTCAACGAATTAATAAACTTAAATCTCAATGCTTGATATATTTGCTCTAATAATAGTGTTACTTACATCATCATCATCATCACACAAGTTAAATAAATACTGCTGCTGCACTGTACGGCCACACACACGAAGGCAGACTGAAGACGGGACTCATCGAGTCATCTTCGATGTCAGCAACGACCTCGGGGACTCTGGAAAACTGCTGCAACCTACGCAAAGTCCTACTCCGCTACTTTAAGGAGGTGGGGTGGCTGGGGTCAGGTTAGAAGGGGGGTAATGCACAATATACATCTATGCGGGACGTCAGTGCAGATATTATTCCCCTCACCCTAGAATTAGAATCAGTTAAATAAATAAAAATACTTAACCGTTAAATAGGGATCAAATAGTTATCTTTTCCGCTAAGTCTCATCAAAAACCTGTTATCCAAAGATTTTATCTAAACTAGAACTATCATTCGTATCAAGACCTTCTATTTGCACAGCAATTTTACTGTCTTCACCGTAAATATATTCATAATTGACGTTTTATTAACCAGTAACTTACCTAAGTACTTGCTAAGTCTAGCTAGATATAACTGCAGATACTAAATCTTGTCGAATTCCAGTTTTGATCTAATCTCAAAGCCTGTCAATGTAATGTTTAACGTAAATTAAATATGATACTGTCTCTATAGATCGTAATTTCAACGAAAGTTGACGTAATTTTTACCCAAATAAGTATATCCAAATATAACATGAACTCCAATCATGTAGTTGTAATTTGAATGAAGTAGTAGATCAAGTTACTTCAACATTTCCGAAACACTTTCACAAAGAGTACACACACACACACATAGTTATATTCGCCAGAAATTTCGTACTTTTGAAAAATGTCAGGTTCAAAGGTTATGAAGATTATTTAACAAGTTTTTTTTTATTTAAAATATATTTTAATTGGTAATTGGTTAGGTTGGCACTCGCGGGAGATCTTAATCGGGGGCAGATTATAAATAAAAATAAAATAAATAAATATTGCTGGACATTTCACACAGCGCTATCTAGCCCCATAGTAAGCAGAGCTTTTACTATAGGAACCAGATAACTGATAGAATACTTATAAACTTACTTTTTTTTTGTAAATATATAGGTACTTATAATATATAAAAAACACCCAGACACGGAACAAATATCTGTAGATCATGCAAACATTTGTTCCGTGGCGGGAATCGAACCCGCTACCTCCTGCGTCTCAGCCGGCTATACGCCCACTGTGCCATGGAGGTCGTCTGTATTGATTATTAGTAATAACAATGGTTAAGCAATTAATTTTGTAAATAATATCATTAACACTTTCAAATCATTATTTCGTTCAATTTAAATATTTGATCCAAGCTTTGTGCCACTGTGTTACGGTAATCAACCCAAAACCAATTCACACATGTATTTTCGCTCCTTTGTGACAACATACCAAACAGTGTAGTCAATATGAAAACATTGACAAGTGTCAAACTTCATTAAATTTAGCTTCAAATATAAATTTTCATTATTATATATTTGCGCAAGCTCTTGCTTCATAGTTTGCACATATAATGCTAAATGGTTTGTGGCCATAAAACCTAGGTTACCTATCTCGAGTGTTTCTATAGTGAACTCTGAACCGTTGCGAGACCAAACCTGTACCCATCGGTGTTGGGTTAGATTTAAATGTTTCTAGGCAGCTATTTCAAAATAACGGCCTCTATGGCGAAGAGGCTGGGCGAGACAATAATAATATACTCTTTATCGCACATCATCATCATCCACAGCACATAAGTACCTACTGCTGGGTGTAGGCCTCCCTTTGACAACGCCACCCTTCCCGATCCTGTGCTGTGCGCATCCAGGAGTTGCACGCGACTTTCTTTATTTAGTTGACCTACCACGCCGTTGGACACCCCTGACTTCTTCCGCCTATTCTTGGCCACCATTCGATCAAAGATTTACTCCACCTACCATCACCTTGTCTAGCCAAGTTATCTTGCCCAGTCCCACTTGAGTTCCAACACCCTTGTTTCGACATCTTAGACTTTCGTCACCACTTTATGGCACACCAAATAAAAATAAGTAACAAAGGAAATATACGATAAGTAATGGTATGGGTGGTCTTATCGCTAAAAGAGATCTCTTCCAGACAACCTTTGGATGAACAGGGTAGTTCATAGTTTTTTTTTTTATTTGTGTTGGTCTTTATTTGACCCCAATCTCACCTGATGGTAAGCGATGATGTGGTCTAAGATAAATAACCAAGATCTAGAAAACACCAATTCACGCTTACTATAAAGAGACCCGGATTGTAGTCTTAAGGAAAAACAGACGACGATTTATTGATAAAAAATCAATTACATCTCATTTTCCTAAAAACATAAAATAAAATTGGTTTTAATATAATCAGAGGTTTAAAATAAACAGGATAAACGAAAATCAAAAAACTATGCTGATGCGGGCTTGATTCTATTGCGAGTTAGAAAATCAATTAATTTATCTAAATAGATACAAGAAAATTTAATAATACCATAAACTGGAGGATTAGCAAAATGAAGTAGCATTGTGTGCGGGACGAAATTAAACTGTAATTCATGATTTTATTTTTATTTTTTAGTTTAATTTAGGCCCTCCTCAGTGGCGCAGTGGGTGAATAGCTGGCTGAAACCCAAGAGATAGCAGGTTCGATTCGAAATTTTTGTATGATATTTGTTCTGGGTATGGACGTTTTTCTGTATATTGTAGTATGTATTTATAAAAAAAAGATATAGGTTTATTTATTATATCCGATAACTGGTTCCCATAGTAAAGCGCTGCTTAGTTTAGGGCTAGATAGTGCTGTGAAAAATGCCCAGCAATATTTATTTTATTTTTATTTATTCTTCATTTACATTAACTTTTCCAAATCTCACACTTCTCCGTTCTTGCTTAAAAATATCACCAAAGTCTTTTTCGTATTAATTTGTAGATTTGAATTACATTTTTTCAACAAAGTAAGTTCTTACCAGCAAATGTTCCAATACGCAACACCGAAACTGGACCGACAATCGCTTTCCAATCTCGCCCTTTTCAATAACCGCACATCCCAAACGGGGATCGAACAAGAAACAGTCAACGCCACAATTTGTTACCACCAAGTCTGTTTTACTTTAAAGCCACCTGTATTGTAAAACAAACTATATTGCCAAGGGTTAAGGTGAAATATAAGTAATTCAGATTCCACTTAAGTAATTTTGATGGAAAAACTATTAGATTAGACAATTCTTTATTACATTCGTAGGCGACTTAATGCTAATTAGCATTTTCTTCCAGCTAGCCTTTGTGTGTTAGGTAGAGCCAGAAAATAGATAAACAGACTTTAACTTTGATAACATTAACTAAAGTCGTATTTGCAATCAATCTAGTCTTGTTTTTAGAATTAAAACTAATAGGTTCCAAACGTTTGGTTTTTAATAATTACTTGTTACTAGTACATATGATCGAAACTCGACCCGAATACATGTTTTTTTATTTAGTTATATTAACAATCACCCTTTTCTTTCCTATACTTGTACTTATAAATTTTAACTATGCCAAATCTAACTCACGTCCGTGCGCGCAATAAGCTTAAAAATTGGTAGATAAAAAGTTATTATCTTCAACGATTTATTATATAGATTATTGTATCTCTATTGTTTGATGAGGAATAATTTAGATTATGGCGTGGCAGTTTTCGAGTGAAATGTTTGCACCTTAGTAATTATATTTATTCTGTGGTCCGTGCTGCGGTGTCGCGGCAATAAAGCCTTAAATGTAAGACAGATTGCTGGCCTTTATTTGTAACGTTTCCTACAAAATACGAGGAGTTTATTTTAGAGTCCAGTTTGTGATAGTCTGCGGTAGGTAGAGTAATTTATTGCATTAATAATGAATTCTATTAAGAGCTACATACGAATTTAAATGCGAAGTTTAAGAGTTACGCACTACAGAATTAGTCACAAGAATATCAATATATTAAATATAAATAAATAAATAAATATCAATAAATAACTTACTTCACATCCAAACGAGCACTAAAATAAAAATATCGAAAGTAGCTCTGTCTTTCTGTAACGTTTTAATGACCAAACGACTGGACCGAATTTGATGAAATTTTAATATATCGATAGATTACCTGGATTGCGACATGACCTTCTTTTTATCAATAAACAACGCCTGCTAAGCCGAATGTATAATTTTAGTCTTCAAGTCTAGATTGAATAGGATTAATCCAGGCAACTGCATTCCGTCTTTGACCACACAGTCACTTACCATCAAGACAGGTAGAGGACAAATGATTGTCTTTAAGTACCTACTTTACAAAATTTAATTTAAGAATAAACTTATTTCTCAACTATTTCCATAGATCCATCCATATAAGATAAAAAAATAATCCTAACTCAATGAGCATATTATACAATCAATGAATATTTATACGATACACAATGGCATTTGTAATTAGTTTAATATTAATCTAAATATTTTATTATGTATGTGTTGACATTATATTTGACCTATTCATATTTTCTTAGTTATCCATACATGATTTAATTATATATGTCATGTTATTTGCACACCACTATGGCTAAATATGGTGAAAGTATTTATTTTGTAACATCTGTATAATTCCACCAATCTTCTGACAATTAAATAAAATCTTTAATATTTAACTTTGGAAATACGTGCATTGTATTGTATCGCACACGATAAACGAATAATTATGATAAAAACAATGTAAGTAGTAACGACAGGTGGGCTAAGGAAATAACCGAGAACTGGGCATCGAAATAGGAGACGTCCACCAGTGAGATGGGTCGACGACATCAATAAAACCGTAGGTCGTACGTGGTTCAGATTGCCACAGGGTCGGGAAGAATGGCAGAAACAAAGAGAGGCCTATGCCCAGCAGTGGGTCGACGTGGACTTAGAATGATGATGATGGTGAAACAATATAAGTACTAAGGTTTCTCTGTTACGGTGAGGTAGCTCTTCACTCCTTATGAACGAGAAACTGTTATTTTAGACTTGTATGTTAACTTAATTAAAGCAAATGTCTTGCAGGGTACAGAGTATAAGGTAGATAAGTATGCTAAACTAATTTATCACTAACTAGGGCTAAGTTAACCTAACTCAACTAACAAACAACAGTTTATAGACACATTTATAAATAAATAAATATTGTTGGACATTTCACACAGCGCTATCTAGCCCCAAACTAAGCAGAGCTTGTACTATTGGAACCAAATAACTGATAGAATACTTTATACATTTTTTTTTTTGAAAATTCGTACTTATAATATATAGAGAAACAACCAGACCCAAAACAAATAGCTGTAAATCATGCTAACATTTTGTTCCGCGGTGGGAATCGAACCCACTGCCTCCTGCGTCTCAGCCGGCTATTCGCCCACTGCACCACGGAGGTCGTCTGTAGGTATTTATAGCAACACATCACAAATAATAACGTAAGATTGTTAGGAGTAGTTAATACTTGGGTTCATTCATTTATGTTATTTTTATTTTTTATACCATAAGTATTATATATATGTAGGTACATGTAGTATCTAGGTATACCAGTATACCCCAGGTAATGTCCATACCGTCCATTCCATCCAAAGGTGTCTGGTAGAGATCAGATTGAACGATGAGACCGCCAATTGTATCACATAGTTGTACGCTATTCTTTTTAGTTGTATTGTTTTAGGGTGTGCAATAAAGAATTCTCTAATCTAATCTAAGACTAACTGTAATGTTCCAAAGCATTCTAAAAAATAATATAAAAAAAATATAATTGACTTATTTGAAAAAATAAGATTTTTGTACCCTGTCATCACTCATCAAATACTCACTAAAACACCAATAAAATGTATATAAAAAGGTTTTCCTATCTTGATCACATCAAAATTCTTATAAGAATTCAAAGACCAATAAAACGATTGACAAATTCCGACGTCTGCCGATATCATGCGCGTGCGCTGTCAACCCGTCATTCATAAGCCGGCGGTCGAAATAGTTCCAGTGCTAGCTGACAGATGGCGTTAGTAGTAGTTTTAAATACTTATAATCGGTAATCTTTTAGGTACACAATTATTAACCGAGAATGTTTAAAAAAATAAATTCTAAACTAGCATTCAAAATAAAAAAAAATTAAACATGCATTTTTTAGCGAATACAGATAAAGTAGACTGACATATTAATTCATTAATTAAAACATTAAATTATTTACTAAACCCTACAAATTTGATTAAAAAATATTATTCAAATAATATTATAATTTCAAACAAATTTCCAATAATTATAAATATATTATTAAATAGTGATATTAATTACATCAAAATTAATCAATATTTCAAAAAATGTTACTAGTATACGCATCGAAAACCTTTATTAAAATTATTAAATATTAAACTCGGAATACCGGTTCAGGACGCGTTTAACTTGCACCTAAAAAAACTAAACGTATATAGCTTTACTTAGTTTGGGGCTAGATAGCGCTGTGTGTAATGCCCAGCAATATTATTATCTCTGGAGTGGTCAAAGGTTGCATTTAACTCTGAGATGGGTTGTAAAAAGTGCATTAAAACATAATATAAGGAAATGATAACTTCATCAGAGTTTATGATATGTTTATTACAAAGCTCGTAATTCTCAGGTAATAACTAAAATTTAGCTGAAATGGCTATAAGCATTAACGCTAAACATGAACTTATACTAAATTACTCCCTTTAAACATAAAATAGCAAACTTTACCTCTTTTTTAACCGACTTCAAAAAAAGGAGGAGTTTCTCAATTCATCGGATTTTTTTTATGTTTGTTCCGAGAGTACTCGAAGACGCTTGGATCGATTCATGAAATTATTTTTTATTTGAAAGGATGTTATTTCAGATTGGCCCATAGAAATTTCATCAAAATAAGTTCTTTAGTTTGATTTTTAAATCAAAATAACTGGTTTTAATCTTCTGTTTTACGAAGTCTATTATATTTTTGTTTGATAACATGTTACTTGCATTAGTCAAAGATTATGAATAATATTTTATTAACATAAATATTTTATGTATTCTATGACTTCATGGTGAGTTCTATGGCTCATCTAAAAGACCGTTCATTCACTCAAGCGAAAGAGAGAGTGAGTTCTAAGATTTTTTAAAACATCTCAAAACTTACAAGCCAGCCGGGAGAATGAATCCTACTTGAATGACTGGAACCTTCCTCTTGATACCAGTGAGTTCTACTCAACCGTGTTAACTAGTGAATGAATGAGTGGATCTGCAGCTGATTCAATTCTTCTTCAATCAATCATTTTCAATCAATCATTTATTTTGAACATAAATACACACAGGATAGCTTTATACGTAGATGAAACACTGAAAAGTGCAATAGTTAAAACTGTGTCGCACTTTCCAATGCCCGACCTTATGACTAAGGAGACATTGACATTCCAGAGTATCTAATAAATAGTTGAAAGAGACAGAAAAATAAAAAATAAACAATGAAAATTATACTTAATTAATATTATGATATGATATAATTAATATTAATATTATGATGCAAGTTTTATAAAAAGCACTTATTATAAAGGTTATGTGTGTATTGTGTGTATTGGGTGTGTGTGGGCGTGTGGGTCTTCATCAACTGATGGAGACCGGAATGTATATCAGTATTTTATTTATAGATTCATAATTTTTGAACCTTTTAGTATTAAATAATGTTAGTAAATAAGATAAAAAAAACCTGTAACCATTGCAAAAAACACTCTTTCAAAGATACTTTTGCCCTAAAAATACCATTTCATGAAAAAACGGATTCATTAGGTTGCTGGTAGCTATTGAGTGCAGCCTGCACAAGATATGATTCTCTAGAAATCTATGTGTGAAACCTATTCAGCAGTGGACGTGATAATGATGATGAGAGCCCAAGTCCCGGCTTAGGGTTAAGAAACCAGTTAAAAACAAACAAAAGTACTCAGCGTAGTCAGCAATTAAATTATTATTATGAGTGAGTCAACAAAGCTTAACGTAATCAGATTAACTGCAATTCACATTATTCATTTTAATGTTGTCTGTTTATGATCAGAGTTTATTTGCGTATACCAAGGAATATTTTTTATAAGGTTTCGTAGATCACTAAAACTCTTAAGGGCTTACCATAAAAATGTAAGCACCTGTAGAACACCAGTTTAAAAAAATCTTTAACAATGTTGTATAGGTTTTTTCAGAGCGCTAAAAACTTGTCTAATTTTATTTTGACAACATGGTAATAGTTTTGTTATGTTCACAGATGGTTTAATCGTAGAATATTAATAAAAACTAGTAAGATAAGTAATTTTTTTTATTAATTTAATTTTTCTTTTTTCAGCTTTGTATTGTGTCCGATCAATTTTCCACCAGCGCTCTTGCCAACGGATTTTATTGATTTCTAGGAGATCCAGGTATCTTTCCCGTTGAAGCCCATTTCGTCTAGTCATATATTATATGTTTTCTATTAACCATAAACACACCTTGTTCTCAATTCTACTGAATAAATAACCTACTGATTACTAAGAATCACCATTTTTTTATGTATTTGTGTATTCGAATCATTAATTATTGTAAGTATTCGCTCTATATTTTATTGTTGTCCAATTCAATGCGGAATGTAATAAAACTTATAAAAAGTTATCGGCGGCTGTTAAGAGTTCCACAGAGCTGCCATAAAAACGCTTGTAAGTAATGTTAATAACCTAAGAGGAAAATGGAGTCAAATAGTATCCACTCCAGAGCCAATCCCAGTTCAAGTTGAAGTTTCAATACAACCCTCCTTTTGCGCAGTTGAGTAAAAAGTAGCCTATGTCTTAATACTGGTCATAATTTATTATAACTAGCTGACCCGCTGAACTTCGTAACGCCTTAACATGCATATGACGCGGGCTTCCAACGTATGTCGTCGCCCCGGTAGAATTGTCAATCGGCCGTCATTAGCTGCATCTATGTATGAGAAAATGATTTTTTTCATAATTTCTTATTGCGTGAATTTTTCCGATATTTTAATAGTTATTTCTGCTATTCGGAGTGGAGACAAACACAACAGATCAAAGATCAACAAAATCGGTTGACAATTTTAGCCGCAATACACAAAGATTATCTGGAATACAATGTTATTTAGCATTAAGTTTGCCTTTGTACTATTTTTATTAGTGCAATATAAAGTAAAGTAATAAAGTATATTCAATCAATCAATCAAACATCCCATAAAAAAGCACTATCAGTTTTTCATAAATTTTCAAATTTTCCAGATAACTTTTCAAAATTTTTTTTCATTTTAACCTTGTCCTGGAAATTACGGACACAACAAAAAAATAATCAGCCAAATCGGTAGAGCCATTTTGAGTTGTTGCGAAAAATCAATTTCCGTGCGATAAAGTTAGGTGTATGTTAAAAGGTGATGAAATTGAAATTGCAAAAAATGGTTTACTGATATATACAGAACACTAAAACTGATTTCGGATCATACTTGGCCAAATTGATATCTCCGAGAAATCCACCCACGCGGCACACATTTTTTGCGATCCATATTTTGATTAATGTCCATAGCTTTGAGTTTTATCGTTTTTGGGCCATCCCTTTAATGTAGACGAATTTTTTACAAAAGTTTTGAGATTCATTTTTAATCAAATGAAATTTTATAAATATTAACGTGAAGAGATAATTTTTTAAAACACAGTTCTATCTAACCACAAACTAAGTTGAGCTTGTACTATGGGAACCAGTTAACTGATTTAATACGAACCTATATACTTTTTACGTATAGATAAAATAGAAAAACACCCAGACCAGCAAAATATATTTGTAGATTTGCTAAGATTTGTACCGTGATTGCACAAATTAGTCAAAATTAACCAACAGATAAATCTTCTAGAAAAATTAATGAATAAATAGTGACAGGCAATGGACATGCAACCTGTCACGCGAATGCTTAACTGCTATGCCAAAAGTGGGTTTATATCAAACGTTGTTTGAACTTACCTCTCACTACTCCCTTGTGGGATATTTTCTGCGTAATTATTAAGTCGTGAGTTTATATATCTGAATATTTTGGATTGGTTTATTCTGATAGCCGCCTATTTTTGATCCAGCGAAGCAAGATCTCCAAATCAACTTGGGCAAATTGGCGTTGTAGGTATGTATGTATGTTTGTTTGTCCGAGGATAACTTTCGAAGCGTTTATCAGATCATCGTGAAATTTGGTATAAAAGTAGGTAATGATGTCAGAACTTTGCTGTGACTCAATGAGCTAAAAATTTGGGGGGGTTGTTGAAATACTGGGGTTCAAGATGGGTAAAAAAAATGAAAATGAGACTATTCGGTCAAATGAGACGTCAAATGAAAGGTCTTCATGAGTACATTTTGACCATGTTTTTATTTTTAGTAAAGTTTTTGTAGTTTTTGATTTATTAGCCATAATAAAAACTAAACTTTGACAAAATTCACAGGGTACACCAGTGAACCCACATTGCTGTAATTTGGTATGCGTGTAGCTTAAGTATCACAAATATAGGCAAAAGCCTGAAATCTAGAATAACTGCAATTTGTACTCCAAAAAAAGCTAACCAATTTACATGAACTCCCATTACCTGTAAGTTGAATAAAACTGTAGGTCAAGTTTTTGGTTATATATTTCGTGGCACAATTTTGATGGTCAAAGATTACGAATAATATTTTTTTTGTTTTTATGGTAGACTTGCGAGATCTCAGTTCGGGGCGAACCACTAGTAATATTTCTGACAGCTGTTTCAAATGATTTTTAATAACAGCATAGTCACATGTGTCACATGTGTGTTATCTGATTCTTAAATTTTCAACGCCATTTCTGCTTCGGCATAAACTTTTGAAGAAAGGTTTCGCACGTTTATAACCTTTCAAAGAATCTAAACCCATAAATATCTGACACAAGTAGAAAGTAACAATGAAATAAGCACCTTGACGAATGAGAGGCAATACGTTGCCTATTTTATAAAAAAAAAATATCTAAAACACTTACACCAAAATTCCAAAAATAACGCAAAATATTCTTTATTTTTACAGAGTTAAGGTTTAAAGTGAAGGTTTGGTTGCTCAATTGTTGAGTTATGAACCATTGCGTATAGAATTGACTCAATAGCAAATAATGCAATCATTTGACGTGATCTCTCACAATATTGTAGGGCAAAATGTGCAAATTTTGGCACCATGTAAGTCATTATCTGCAGCGGGAAATGGAAATATTTAGTTGGATGCTTACTTCTGACAAACTCTTCATCATTACTAAGAGTGAAAAGACAGCTATATGTATCAAAAAATCACGAAATATTACTGAGACGACGTGTGCTTTAGATTTTGATGTTTGTAGTCATAAACTACTAACAATTCTAGTAAAAGTTCGAATTTACTTCTATATTACAAGTAAATTTTACAAAAAAATAACCAACTTTAGAATCGTTTTTTTTATAGAAAATATATAAAATGTATTATGCGTCCCTATAAATTTGAGGGTTTTCCATCATCAGATCCTGACTTGGTGCCAATGGCATCACCTGGAAAGTATACGCTTTTAAACAAATAAAGAATTTCTCGAATCGGTCGAGGCATCTTTGAGTAATCGGGGAACATACATAAAAAAAAGATTGCGATGAATTGAGAACCTCTTCCATTTTTTGAAGTCAGTTAAAAATACTCGTAGCTTTTGTCAGTAAAAATGCAATGTCTTTGGTCCATTGGTCCAATTTGAATGTTTATCCTTCTGCAAAATAAAACTGATAGTCCATTGATATGATCTTTAAAAAAAGCAACAGCTCATGGAAGTTTGAATTTTTCCCATTCAAAAAAATATTACAGAAATACTCTGGTGACTTGTCCCAAACACCCCGATGCTCGCATTAAATCGACACTGCAATGATAAGTGGGGGGTCCAAACGACCCCAAACAAAAACTTGTCAATGATTTGAACAATGTCTCGTTGCTTTTGTGGCGGGCGAAGATAAATTACTATTGCTATTCGGTATAATATCGGATAATTTGTTGGGATTAGTGCTGTAAATATAAATTGCATGGATACGACTAATCTGATAGAAAACTAAATTCTAAGTTTCTAACTTGTCCTATTTTATTCTTTCGTGTCTATTGCTTAAAAAATATTTTAATTCAATTTTTGAAGTTATACTTCTTTTGGCGCGATGGAGAAAATTGATGAGAGTGAATTTTTACGATGCGCGCGCACACCGACACCTAAATTTAACAGCATGAAGTTAGTTCTAGGTGGTATGAAAATTCATAACTATGTTCAAGTTGTATATTCTAGTATTTTTATATGTAGAACACGTGTTTCGTAAGGGTACAATTAAACAGTGTGAATAAATAAATATTATTTTGGTGTTTTTATTATATTTAAATAAAATCTTTTTGATTAATTTTAATATTTATCGTTAATCACTACTGCATTTTAGTTATTTTTTTTCCATACGCCAAAGAAGTATAACTTCTAACGCGTGTACATAAGTATACACACTCTTTTTTTTATATTAGGGTGAGCTGGCCACATCTAAGCATTTATTAATATCGTCCCTTGTGCAGGTTTAAGGGCACAAAACACAGTTAAGCAGGTCTGGCATAATCTGGATGGCTCCCAATCACAGCTGGTTAGCGAAGGCTCTCGCATCATCTACAGCAGTTTTTCGTACACCACCCAAGTCCGACCTGAGTCCGGAGTCGGTTAATAGACTTCCAGACCAGCCACGCAAAGTACTTTACGTATTATTAATTGAGATAGATAGATAGAAAACGCTGTACTGTGTGAAAACTGTACACCACACATAAATAAACAACCATACCCTTTAAACCGAAACACAGCAATGCTGCTTAGCGGCAGAAATAGTATGGTGGTAACTTTTCCCTGGGCCAGCCCTTTTACAAGGATAATTGTTTGTGGATCTGGGTTACGAACATTACAATGTATGTTGCTTATATTTTTAAGACAACGTCAGATCCCGCCTTACAGCAAACAAATAGAAAAGAGGAAAAACATAGTACCTATAAGCACACACTAAAAATCTATTTTAATTCAACTTTTTTAACTACGAACTAAATTTCAATTTATGCAACCAAAACAAAACAAAAAAAAAAGAGTGTGTGTACTTATGTACACGCGTTAGAAGTTATACTTCTTTGGCGTATGGAAAAAAAATAACTAAAATGCAGTATGTAGTGATTAACGATAAATATTAAAATTAATCAAAAAGATTTTATTTAAATAAAATAAAAACACCAAAATAACATTTATTTATTCACACTGTTTAATTGTACCCTTACGAAACACGTGTTCTACATATAAAAATACTAGAATATACAACTTGAACATAGTTATCAATTTTCATACCACCTAGAACTAACTTCATGCTGTTAAATTTAGGTGTCGGTGTGCGCGCGCATCGTAAAAATTCACTCTCATCATTTTTCTCCATCGCGCCAAAAGAAGTATAACTTCAAAAATTCTCTCAGTTCCACCTTCAGAAAGACCCAATACGTGTATAGCTTCAGCCACGAGTCTCTCTGCGATGTTTTCCTTCACCGATTAGGACAAGCATTAACATTCATCACGGAACAATCCATTGATTTGCCAAGCTTTGAACCCACTGAACATAGGCTTCCCTCATACATTGCCAGAGCTTCCTATCACGTGCGACTTGCACTCCATATAAAAATAACTTATATTTTTGGAAAAAATCAGTTAGGATAAAAAGTTCATGGCAAAAAAAAATGTATCCACACTAACACCACCCTAAAAAAAACACCACTTCTGTTGGATAGTTTACCGTCACCGCCTACTAAATATACCCCATTGTATAACAACACATTGTTGTACAGCATCTGTTTGTCTGTTTACTGTGCCAGGTGACGATGTTATCTATTATTTTATTGGTCTCTGATTTATGCGTGGTTTGCAGTTTTGTGGTTTGCGGTCGAGTGGCTCCGTTTTGACTAGTATCGATGAATAATTATCAATAATTATTTGGTTTGATTATCATCATCATTATTAGCCACAGAACGTCCACTGCTGGACATAGCCCCATAGGTTCATAGAGCAATCGATCCGGTTCGCACCAGACGACTCCCAGCAACCTTTATTAGGTCGTCTTTCCATCGAATGGGGGCCATCCTACGCTCCGATTTCGAATATGTGGTCTCCACTCGAGAACCTTTTTGCCACAACGGCCGTCAATTCTTCGAGATATTTGCCCTGCCCAATTCCACTTCAGTTTACATAATCCTCTGGGCTAATTTAATAATATATGGTGATGGAGATGTATTCAAATTTCATTGATTCACGTAAAAGGTGTTTTACAGTTTTTTTAAGCAGATAGGTAATACAGCAGCATAATATTGTATCAAATCAATGTTTTCGTTACCTAATAACAAAAAAAAAACTGATCAAAGATAAACTGTAACGTTAGTGTCACAGTGTAATAAACATGACAGTGTGTTAAGTTTACATCTGTCGTGTCGTATGCAATAAATATCATAAAATAATTATGTTATTGTGGAAACATCGCGGACGCTGTGGGATAGGTCACGGATAAGATACAGGAGGATTAATAATATCAAATAAATAATGGTGGAAATTTTATACAAAGTAAACAAAGCTTGTACTGTGGGAACCAGATAACTGATAGCATACTTATATACATTGATTTTTTCTAAATACTTATAATATATATTATATAAAAAAATATTAGTTCTAGAAACGGGATTACCATAATTAAAACAAATTAATATATTGTAAGTACATATTTACAAAAAAAAAGTACATAAGTATTCTATAAGTTATCTGGTTCTCATAGCTTGCTTAGTTTTGAGCTATATGGCGCTGTGTGAAATGTCCAGCAATATTTATTTAGTTTATTTTAAGTAAGAACCCTTAGAACCATTTTTTGTGGTGCAAAAACGTGAACACCTTTTAACCCCAACCGTTTTTCAACAGTTTAGTCACAGTGTAGAGTGCACACAAGGCACAGTGCAGCAAGAACCAGTAAGCCATAAATTCTTCGGCGACTGCCATTGTCATTGTATTGAGGACGGCATTGTTGGGTAGCACTTCGATTTTGCTCGGATTTGTTAGACTGTGGCGTAAGAGAAAGAAGAAAGCGTAATTCAATTTTGTAGAAATAAAAATACGAAACTGTTGAGATGTATAGTGGTCGCAATTTCTATGAACCCACGATCTACAGATAGTTTAACTAATCCAGATCACTTCAAGAGTGACTGACTAAAATTTTCGTCACAAAAAGCTTGTAATTTTGCTAAACGAAATAATATACTAACGAAAGTAATAATATACAAAAAGCGATGTAAATTTACTATCAAATTGATCTTTATAAACTTCAGTTTTATTAAATCAAGTGAACATTTTATAAATAATAATAATAATAATAAATATCACTGGACATTTCACACAGCGCTATCTAGCCCCAAACTAAGCAGAGCGGCAGGAATTGAACCCGCTACCTCCTGCGTCTCAGCCGGCTATACGCCCACTGCGCTACGGAGGCAGTCTAATTTTGATTTATAAGTTTTATAACATCTTTTTTCTCGGTTTGTGGGAGTGATTTTGGCAGAAAGGACGGAAATGTGTAACAGGAAACCGGGGAATCGCTTTGACCAACAAGCGCGCGCGGTGGTCAGAGGTTTTTACTATGGTACTATATTATGGCCTCTTTCATTTAATAGAAAATAAGGACTTGTCATGGACGTTGTATTTCATCATAGAATTTTAATAAAATCAGCCTCATTCTATTTTTAAATTTACTTACGGTTAATCGCATTTACGGAGATGTTATCGAGTTTTCAATGACTAATTTTCAGAGTGATGAATTCTGTAGATAAGATTAAGATTTGATTGGTGTTTTCTATTTTGTTTGTAATTTTTTGTTTATATGGTGTTTAATAAAATGATGTTACACATTTTATGCGACTACTCTGTAAGGCTCATATTTTTTTATATTTAATACTATCAAGAGTACATACAATAATCGTAATAATTATAAAATTTTCACTCAATTTAATATAATAGAAGTTTTTGTAGGTACATAAAATAGATAATTTTCCTTAAAACGGAATATTTACCATATTTTGCGAGTTTTTAATTGTTCTTTTTGTGATAGGTTCCCACATGTTTGTTATTAATACTATGTTTTATTATCAAATCATATTATCAATATCATTTGACAACTCCTTTAATCATATTTAGCCACTAAATACCTTTAGGCATCGATGCCTAAGTCACCCTAAGAATATATTTTTTTGTGTTTTGGGAGACTCGCAAGATCTCAGTTCGGGGCGAACCACTATTTATATAATACTGAACATTTTATACAGCGCTATCTAGCCCCTTACTAAGCCAAGCCAGCCTACTTCCCATAGGGGAACCAGATAACTAATAGAATAACGTACTTAAATAGATATTGTTTGTATATTTTTACTTGTCATGTATAGAAAACACACAAATAGTAACATTAAAATGTAAGTTGATTAAGTCGCTGCATCGTCTACTTTATACCACACACTCAAGTTCGATTCTGGTAAGATCCATTGAGCAACAATGCTGCTTCGTTAGCATGCCGCGTTACTTTTTACTCGCAGGATACGCCTAGATGCGTTTACAGTCTCAAGTTTATGTTACCGTTTGTCAATGTTTCTTCTAGGCTTTGTGTTCTTGGAAATGAGAATACCATTTCCTCGTCATGGATGTAATGTTTTGATCAGTTTTTCATGTACTTCTTGATATTTATTGGAAATAATATCTCACTGCGGGATTATTTTCTTGATCTGCATTTGCCTCGGGTCTGGGCATTGTTTAAAACTCTATTACAATTTCAAAACTCATAGCTTGTGCGCAAAGGTTATACTCGTATGTAAGTAATGTAGTTTACTTTCACTATCATATTTATCTAAGCATTTATGAAACTTTCGCGTTCACTGTACATAATTACTGATTAAAAATGGTATTTATCGCGTATGTTCCTTTTTATTTATTTGTTGCAAAAGCCGTGGTCGCGGTCACAGTCAATAAGTCGCGATAACAAAAAAAGGATTGTGTGGTTTTATGAAACCACGGTAAAAGTGAAACTTTGTTTCACATTATAGACATTTAACTAAAAATGTTCGTTGGCACAAATGAGTAATAGTCTATACACTACACGGTCAGCTGATGCAAACTATAGGCGCCGCCATATAGGCCTCGGCTGCCCTGACGAGCGCCTTTCACTTTATCCCTACTCCGCGGCCGACCGTCACGCGACATGCAACACACAGACGAAAAAGTTTGAGACGATGTTATAAAAGTTTCACTTTAACAATAGTGTACATACGCAATAAATACTCATTTAAATCAGTAATCATATTTATCTTGCCTATTTCAATACCAACAACGGAACATTTGCTCGTAACATTTTGGCATGTTGTGTATGTTGTTTCACGATTAAAGGGCTGGACTGATTTCAATGAAATTTGGTCTACAGATTGATTTCGGATTGAGACATATACTTTTTATAGACAAAGAACGCGTGCAAAGCCGCATGGGGAGGCTAGTATTATATTATTTCAAGCTCCCTACATACTTTCGATTGAACCTATGATCTAAACAACAATAATCCACATCAAAACACAGCTCCCAATAATTTCTTGTGGGAAATATGTCGAAGCTATGAATAATTCAGACATCATAAAGCTAATATAAAGCGGTGTTCATACCGAGTGCGAACCGACGTGGGCGTCCAACCAGACGGATTGACTGTTCTATACCGTTTTCTCGAGCTAGGATTTACTTTATGAGGACTGTCTTTGTAACTTTCAATAACACGGAACCAATGCGTGAACTAGAGATATTTGTTCCTTGACTGGGTGAATTCTATAGTAAATAATGTATAGGTACGCAAAAAAAAATATATAGGTACATAGTTTTATATAGTTTCTTATTTAAAAGCTAGATGGCGCTATGTGAAATGTCTAGTACTATTTTATTATTTATTTATTATAATCATCCAGTTACCGAGTAGAAGAAATGCTACAAGAATGAAGCACAGCGAGCCTCAAGGTTGGACTAATGATGAATCCATTAAAGACTCAAAATATGACCAATAGCACGAAACGTAGGGTGGTGGTAGACGGGCAAGAAATACACTATGTCGATGAGTACTACATCTACTTGGGCCAGTTAGTTTCCTTCGAAAACAGGCAGGACAAAGAAATCGATTGTCGTGTCGACAATGCCTGGAAGAGCTACTAGTCCATGAAGAATTCATGAAAGGCGACCTTCCATTATCACTAAAACGTCAACTCATCGACGTGTGTATGCTGCCTGTCCTAACCTACGGTGCCCAGTCATGGTCACTGACTGAATCTCAAAAGTCCAGGCTCAGGGTTTGCCAAAGAGCGATGGAGCGCAGCGTTTTGGGTGTCAAGAGAATAGACGTGATTTGGAACACCTCGATGCGCTCAAGGACCGGCATCGCTGACGTCGGTATCAAAGCTGCCAAGTTAAAGTGGGATTGGACGGGTCATGTCTCCCGCATGCAGCCAAATAGGTGGACTGGATGGATCCCTGTGGATGGAAAGCGACACCGTGGAAGACCTAAGAAGTGGTTGCGTGATGATTTGGACGCTTATTATAGGGACTGGTACTGGTAGGGATTTGGTACAGAATCAAGATAAGTGGAGATATGAGGGGGAGGCCTTTGTCCAAATGTGGGACAGCATAAGCTAGATAAAAAAAATATCATCATTATTATTATCAGTATGTGATTAATCACGTTTCATTGGTGTAATGACCGACAATGTTTTGGTTCAATTCTTAAACCTTCATCAGGATCAGTGCGGAGGGTACTAATCAAATATTCGAACTTAAAATATTAGGTATATTAAATTATATCATAAGGATATCCCAATATAAGAATATTAAGTGCCTATTTCACCATCTCTGAGTAACGCTATCCAATGGATAAAAAATATACAGGTACGTCTTTTATTTTCACATGTAACAGATAAAGAGAGAATGATTTTTATCCGTCAATTAAAGTAACTTGGAGGCCATGAAGTATTTTCTTAGCAAAACTTTCATACCAAGTAAATACTACACTAAATCCTACGCCATTGCACTAACCTTGGCCCAGCTATGATTTACTTCAGCGTAAGCAGATTTGCATAAAGCTCATAGTTTCGGTGACTAACGCCCTTACCATGCGTCTATTTACTGGGAATTGAAGTTTGAGTCAAATATCTAATTTGAACCTTATTAACATTACAATCTCGATTGTATGTATGCTATACGAGTGTGTATGCTACAAATCATTTTTTGACAGTTTATTTTGCTACTGGTTATTAGTCTGAGTATTTAAATACCTAAAGCTAGGCACTAAATCAGTGTGCATTTTTATTGTTTTTAATTACTTATTTCTTTGTATTTTTTTCTATAATTGGTCTTTTGTGCAATATAGTGTTTTACATTTTGAAACTATCATGGCTATGAACACTATTTGCACTAACACTTCAGTTTATTCGTGACCATGGCGCATGCGTCGAAATATCGGGATACTAAATGGTGGCAATTCTGTTGTTTACGCTGACTTACTAAAATTGTGTAAAATACGAACGGTCTTATTTTGTTCATACTAAAAATCAAATTAGAATGCAATTTAAAGTGACATTTCTAAAATTAAGTTAGTTTTGCTAAGACCTCCGTGGTACAATGGGCAAATAGCCGGCTGAGATGCAGGAGGTAGCAGGTTCTATTCCCGCCACGGAACCAATGTTTGTATAATCTACAGATATTTGTTCCGGGTCTGGATGTTTATCTATATATTATAAGTATGTATTCACAAAAAAAAAGTATATAAGTATTCTATCAGTTATCTGGTTCCCATAGTAAAAGCTCTGCTTAGTTTGGGGCTAGATAGCGCTGTGTGAAATGTCCAGCCATATTTATTTTATTTTTTTAAGATGGCATGTTTGCGGGCTAGTTTTAGTGATCTATCAAATTGGTGTTGACTAAAACTAGCCCGCTAACACGCCTTCTTATTTAAAAATACTCAAATTTAGAAATGTCACTGTAATATTCATTCTAATTTGATCTTTAACAAGAGCAAAATAAGACCGTTCGTATTTTACACAGTGTTAGTTAATCAGCGTAAACAACAGAATCGCCACCAATAACACACAAGTCCCAATATCAATATCCAATATCCTGTTTTTATATCAGGATACCCAAAAATACATATCCCGTTTTTAGTTAAAAATAATATAGTGTTATAATTATAATTCATATAGGTATGTATTATAACATAATGTCCATATAGCCTAATCTACAACAGAGTGTAATATTTTCAAAATAGTGTTATTTGGCACATACATAGCATTCTGAAGTGGCAGTGGCGCAAAGCTCGAAGTACTGACGGCCGTTTGGGCAGAAAGGAACCACCCAGCTATTTTATATATACGGTTTTTGAAAAACTTATAGCTAAAAATATAACACGTAAACCAGTACTGTAACTTGTAATCAAACGTTTTATAAATCATGTGTTTTTTTATACTATGGAGATGGAACAAGCCTATGACCCACCTGATGTTAAGTGGTAATCATCGCCTACAACAAAGTTTGCCACGTAGGTCACGCTCCTTAGAAATGTGCCCTACGATGCACTTCCCTGCATCCATCAACTTGAGGCATACAGGTGTAAAGCCTCATGTGCCTGTAATTTCACCGGCAACCATACCCTTCAAACCGAAATACAGCAATGCTGCTTGGCGGTAGAAATAGGTATGGTGGTAGCACTTCCCCGGGCGAGCCCTTTCACAAGAAACTCTACTACTCTTAGACGTGTAGTTTATTTTTATTTGTACTCTATTTTTTTTTCTAAATGAATTGTGATTATTATTCTCATAAGCCAAAAATTTGCTTTGAACAACAAAATAAAATGTATGGATAATATTTATTTCAATTTATTTCGTCATAACTTACAATACCCCATTGAACTGTATCACAGTAATACGATGAAGGTTATAAATTTTATTTTATTCCAACTTGCTAACAAAAATCTTTAAGTAGCCATGAATTATATGAACACAAGTATCTAGGGTAGGTAGCCAGGTAGTAAAAGTCAACGGATGTCTATTAAATTCTTATTTAAGGGCCTGAACCAATTGTCAATAGATTTGTCGAGCTCGCAACACAAAATACGACTTTTAAATCAGTCGATTGCTACAATTTTGTACTAAGAGTAAATTTATAGGCACTTCACAGAAGTTCAATACAATTTTTAACATTCAAGATGTAACTTTATTTTTATTGAATCAGAGTTCAGATTGATAATAAGTGCTAAGTGTTAGACATTAATAAGTAAGTGTTTTTTTGGTTTTAAATTGGAACATCACGGTTCATAAATAAAATTAAACTTAAATGGCTTACAAAGCGTTTGCTACCCTAGTTACCCCATAATGGTGGGGGGTGAAAATATTTTGACATTTTATTAAGTTTCCTGTCACAGATGTCCTTTTATATAGAAGAGTCAATATTTCTTTGTCCATAATGCCTTGTTTTAGGTTGAACAGAATATTATTTTTCCAAAAAAAGAATATTTATTTATAAGAGGCTAAAAACGGTGCGATTTCAAAAAAGAAATCGGAAAACACTTAACGGAAAATTTTATTAAAGTTTACATCAATTCAGCCTGACAGAGATCTGGAGCATTTGATGCGGTCTTTGGATGACTCCGTCTTTTGTATTTTATAATTTTACCCTTGTACTCGTAAATAACTCTTAAATTTACAAAGTGAAATTAACATGGACCAGTAGCCCACCTCTAAAGTCTTATTAACTCATTGAGCTGTTCCCGAGTGCAGGTGGCGGGGCACTGGGGGCAGAGGAGTAAGTACGGATGTTCTGTCTGTTTTATAATTTGGCCAAGTTATTTCTACAAATGTATAACGGAGTATGCTAAAAAAAAGTATATGAAAGATTAGCCAAATATAGATGTCATGTTAAAATAATGAAAATTCTTGTTATACCTACATTTCTTAAATGTTTAATTTACCCTAATTCAGCGATTAAATCCATTCTGATCAAAAGTTCCATCTAAGTCTAAGTCTATCAAAGGTCGCCTGGAAGAGATCGCTTTTAGCGATAAGGTAGCCAATTGTACCTAAGATTTTTTTTTTTCCTTTTTGGTTATTTATATGTTAATGGTGTGCAATAAAGATATTATCTATCTGAGTGTCTATCTTAGGGCTTAGTAATTTTATTGTTATTCATCAAACGACGCTCATAGATATCCGAAAACTACACTCAACTGCACCCCACAAATTAACATTTCTGTTGCCACTTCCATACAAATCAAAGCCAAAACATCCAGTTCATAACCACTTATAAATCTTATCACATCGTCGACTTTCAATACAAAATCAGAATTAATGTTACACAAAAGCTATGATTTGTAGTGTATGTAGCGAGCCCCATAAATAAAGGAATGTATAGATTTGTGTTGTAAAAAAGCTTTATTTATGGCAACTTATGGGAGATACAAATCTGAAGTGTAACAAGGGTCGTATATTACAAATTTTTGTCAACAAGTAGTTATGAAGCTGTATTGAGATCTACTACGATGTTACCTCGAATTATGTTTGTGGTTTATTTCTAAGATTTTTATCAAAAATGGTCAGATCTATATATTTTATGAGACGTATTTTTTTATACTACTTGGAGATGGAATAGGCATATGTATGGCCCACCTAATGTTAAATTGTATCCATCGCCTATACAAAAGTATTGCCTCATATGTCACCTTAGAAACGTGCCATACGATGCACTGCCCTGCGTCCAGCAACTTGAGGCATCCATATTTTCTAAGACTTTGAAACGGAATCTTTACTCGTATTTATATTTCATCCAAACTTATCATCAAAGCATTATTTCTTGGTGTGTATATTATCAACCCGATTCATCTTAGCCTTAAATAATCCTGGGGGGCAATCGCACTAGTTTCGAACGATAATACCAAAGTAAAACCAAAACAAAAACATATGATTATGCACATTTCGTATCGCGCTAGCACGAGTGACATCAGTCAAACCAACGTGAGTTCCAAGGAATTTTGAACGTTAGACACGTTCAAAATTAGCGTGATTGCCCCGCAGACGTATTAGCGTAATTATTTCTCTATGGTCTTAGTTAAGAGGAAATTCGGGAAGCAAGACATTTGGAAAATAGGTATTTAACAAATCTATTGCTGTCGCGCTGTGCCCTATATGCCTTATGTGCGTGCGATAGAGACAACGGCAGGTCGGACTGATTATACCTATTTAAAATAGACGAAAGCACTGTTTCGTAGTCCCCTGTTTCCTCCTCCAAAACTGGACCGATTTTTTTTTTCAAATATGTAATAAAAAAGGCTTTGGCTATGTTTGTACGTTTTGTTTTTTTTTTTTATTTATATTCGTCAAATTTGTTTGCTGGATGTCTGAAATGGGGCAGTAAAAATTAGCAATTTCTGTGACTTTAGAAGGTTCCTAGTTCTTATAATAATTAATTTATGGAGAAAAACTAAACGTAGCGACATGACCGTGGTACTTGTAAATTGTATGGTAAAAAATATTTGCTCTAGTACCACTATCCAGAGAGGAAACAGGGCACTACCTTTGTATGGGCGAAACGCAGCCCAGATTTCCTCTTATAAGTGGATTCTAAAAGGGCCTTGTCTCTTTAGAATATAATTGTATTAATAGTTACCTACAGACTTTGCTGAGATAATCAGCTGTGACAGACGGACATACACGCAGTCTAACGGCTCGAATACACCAAATCTGTCATCGGCCGTTTACATTTGATTTACATAACATTTGACTTATTCGGCCGAGTTCGGCCATCAACGTCCGAGGGTTCCGTTTTAACCACTTTGATCCAGAACCCTAAAAACCTAGATTATATCGAAACTTAAATTTGAATGAATGAACGAATGAATGAAAATTACATTCCACAATATGAAAATAATCTGTGCATAGGCAAACTCAATGCTAAATAGCATTCTTTTCCAGTTAACCTTAAATTTAAAATTGACAAGTTATATTTGACTATTTACTTACAAGAATCCGTGTTTTGATGCAATCAAAAACACGGACAGATACCCCAAAATGTAAATAAAATAAGCCATTTTTAAATCCAATTATTGCGATAATTCAAAACTGCATCAGAATCAGTGAACTAAATCTCTATTTATATCCAGAGCTTATTGCTTGTCGAATTATGGTAATTCTGGGCCGATAGGTAACGATACTATTGTACAACCAGACTATTGTCATGCTATGACTAACTACGACTTACCGAATTCACTTGTTGTCAAAGATTAGGTAGGGTGTAGACTATGGAAAGTCATTTTAAAAGTAATAGGGTAAAACCACAAAAAAAAACAATTAAAAATCCTTACCAATTATTGTTAAGGATACGCGTTAAACAGGCCGACCATTGTTAGTTATTGCCTAGTTATTGTAGCCTAGCATTTTTTGTATTATTTTTGTTTGTGTGGTAATTCAATAAAGAGTAATCTATCTATCTAAACAGGTGTTTACCTTTTTGTGGAAACAAGGATAGTGTTAACTTTGGGTCAAAATTTGTAATAACACCCATCTCGGTTGCCTTGTCGGCCGACAACCCACTGGACGTCCGTGGTACCTACCACATAAAAGATGTGGAAGTACAGGGCAGACCAAAATGGCGACTGCTTCTATCGGAGGCCAAGACACACTTCGGGGCGCTGAGACATACGAGTAAGTATGTAAGTATAGTGATGGAGGTTTTTTGTTGGCCAAGACTATGACACTAATGTTGGCTATATTCACACAATGAAATCTATTATTTTTAATGGTAGGAAGTTCCAAATTGAAAATTCTATGGATCATTTTTTTTTACCCAATGCAGTGCATAATATTTTACGATTACCTACGAATGCTTTAGAATTATTCTTTATACACGTACGTACGTACGTTGTAGTACGTTTTAAAAGACTCAATCACTAGGTACCTGCTTAAAAACTAGCCGATACAAACTTTTTTCCTATGGTCCGTGATAAGATGGCAAAAGAGGTCATTCACCTCACCAACCAGTGACGAGAAAATAAACTACCACAACTTAAAATTTTGAATTTTTTAGGAGATTCACAATTCTGAAGCTTATTACGCATTTAATTATAGATCTATATTATTTTGTATTTCAAAAAATTTTCTGTATTTACTTAAATTCTAATAATAATTCACAAATCATATAATTTTATCAGACATGTGCATGTAGTTTGTAGTTTGATACTCGGAACTGTAATATTATACCTACATTCGCAATTTAAAATGACTGACATAAAATATATGTCGTATTTTAAAACAATAAAATACGTGAATAGAAAATTGACAACATAAAATTTCATGCAGTGATTTTTCCCGATTTTGTATATTTTCAAGTTGTACAATTTGCCCAGTTGACTTCTTGTAGGCCTTGTACTACGAGATTCTAGCGATAGCAGTTTTGCGACACGTTTGTATGGTTAGCGACAGAAATAGCGGTACATCTTTACCATTTTGTGATATCGTGGTGAAGGAAGGTACCTTACTTTTGACACAGAATACTTAATAGTAGAGGTAGTTTAGGTGGATTTCTTATACCAAACTTTCGACCTGAAAATGCCTGTTCTTTACAAACTAATCTTGAATTCCACACCTCATTACAAATTCACTATTAATAATTTATTTGGAGTCAGCGTGGGCGCAACTAGACAATGCAAGCCCTGTTACTGATTTTTATTGAAGCCTCACAGTTGGGCAACCTCCATCATTGTTAATATGACTTTGACAACTTCATACACGTGGTACCATGATATCTGTTATCTAATGATATCATAAGGATATTTATTTGTCTTGATAAAAACTGCCTATAATAGGCAGCAAGCTAGCTCGGTTCGAACATTTCAAAGTTCGGTTAAGCTGCATAGGCCTCAGCCAACAGCGAGATGTCCTTCGGAAAAAAATTACGGTTCGGTCATTTGCAACACGCAAATGACCGAACCGTAATTTTTTTACTCTCATACATACGGTACAGTTGTGTTCGGTGCGACTTCAAGTCGCATAGTAGGTTTGTTGTAGGTTATCAATTGTTGTTTTATTTTATTTTTATTTATTTGAGACAACAAACAATTATGCTTAAATATTACTACACTTAATAACTAGTGGTTCGCCCCGAACTGAGATCTCGCGAATCTCCCGTATAACGTATTTAGTGGCTAAATATGATTTAAGGAGTTTTCAAATCTTACAAATACTTCAAATTTAAACATGTTTAGTCGCTAAATACGTTTAGTGATCTTTGTGCATGCCGGCTTTAATCTTTGACTAATAATAGAATAAAATAGAATAGAAAAACGTTTATTTTGCATCACAAGTGTACAATGGCTTAGTTAGACAAATGGGTATAAATTAATGAACAAATTTGTGAGCCAAAACGGTCACCACTCAGCATTGTGCTATATAGATAGTAGCATATTTATACTACTATAGCGCTGGTCTTCCGTGGTGCCATTTTTGTGTGTGCAGGGCAGCAACTGTGTTTACAATTACCTATCGATACATATTACTAGTAGATATAAACTTTCGGACTCGTTTAGGTACCTCCCTACTTACGAACTATTAAAACATACAAAAAATAAATTGGTGCCACGACATGCATAACCAACCTACTTGACCTACAGTTTCATTTAAATTAGATGTACAAATTGCAGTTATTCTGGATTTCAGACTTTTGCCTATATTTGTGTCAATAAAGCTACACGCATACCAAATTTCAGCATTGTGGGGTTACTGGTGTACCCTGTGAATTTTGTCAAAGTTTTGTTTTTATTATGGCTAATAACTCAAAATCTACAAAAATTAAAAACAAAATAAAAACGGGGTTCAAATGTACTAATTCCTTTACCACCTTTCATTTGACGTCCCATTTGACCTAATAGTCTCATTTTCATTTTTTTACCCCTCTTGAATCCCAATATCTCAACAACCCCCAAAATTTTTAGTCCATTAAGTCACACCAAAATTGTGCCATCACTATCTATATACCAAATTTCATGATGATCGGATAAATGCTACGAAAGTTATCCTCGGACAAACTAACATACATACATACATACATACATACAACGCCGATTTGCCCAAGTTGATATGGAGATCTCGCTTCGCTGGATGAATTATTACAAGAAGTCTTACTACAGGCATAACCTGCACCGTTGTCAACAGATTAGGTTAGACAAATGGTGAGCATGAGTCTTTACAATATTCAACACACAAATACATACAAATATATAAATGAACCTATATTATGCAGGCAAGCAAGTGCCTACCTATCTACACAATACAGGTTCATAATTAGTAATGAGTAACTTAGTCGCTCTTAATTTTAAATTGAACTTAGATTATCAGACATGATTGTAGACATAGACATAGAGAGACATTTATTTGCTGCCATAGCACACACAAATTCACACTATACATTCAAAAGGTATAACATCAAAAAGAACGAACAAATGATAGAAAACAGAAAATTACATACAAAAAATATAGGAACAACAGAAAAAATAATAAATATAAAATGTAATCAGGGAAAAACTAAAAAGAGGTAAGTATGTAGGTATGTATGTGCTACTGCAGCAAATGGGTTTCAGCTCAGCATTATGCCTCGCCACCGATCGACAGCTCGGCGCTGTTATTCTGCCGAAACCTATTCCCTATGGTCTGATTGATTGCTTTCATATACATGTTGTTTGTTCATAAAACGTGATTAAATCAGATTATTACCTAATGGTAAGTGATGTACGAGTTACAAGGTTGTTATCACATAACAACCTTGTAACTCGTAGAAATAACTTGTTCACTCTGTGACTCCAATTATAGTGGTCCGGAAGAATTTACGCCGAAGAGAGTTCCACTCCTATGCCAATCAAATTATGATTCAACTGAGTTTAGTACTTACTTCTGTAGATTACAAAATTGTTTAACAAATACTAATAATTCACTTGTAATTCTAATAAGATCTTGCCAATAACAATAAAGGTTACGACAAATCGATTCTCATTACTGAATAT
The DNA here is from genome assembly GCA_963924445.1 of Philereme transversata. Classification (NCBI taxonomy): domain Eukaryota; kingdom Metazoa; phylum Arthropoda; class Insecta; order Lepidoptera; family Geometridae; genus Philereme; species Philereme transversata. The sequence goes on along the minus strand of OZ004337.1, from coordinate 23,582,675 downwards.
AAATTATACGATTATAATCGAGAGCGAATCATTGCTAGCCTTAAAGTCTAAAACTCTGGACTATAAAACACAGAATGTTGTTAGATGTAATATTTATAATAATTGATGTTCAATTGATGACATAACTCGAAGAACTGACGGCGGTTGGGGTAGAAAGGTTCTCGAGTGGAGACCACGCACTGGTAAGCGCAGTGTAGGTCGCTAGGCTTGCTAGGTGTAGGGCTTGCGGATCACGTGTAGAATACTAACTATAAAAAAAAAAACAAAAAGTGTGCATCTATAGAACGTGCCACTGACTACTCCTACTAGTGGTCATTTTCGTACTTTCGTATTATATTTTACATATTATAGATGCTTTTGAACCCACAGGTGGAGGCAAAATTCAATAAAAAAGTGCCTAGAACAATTTTTTATCTTTATTTTTTTTGGAAAACCAAAAGCTTAATTAATAATAATAAATATTGGTAATCATTTCAAACAGCGCTACCTAACCCCAAACTAAGCAGAGCATGTACCAGATAACAAATAGAATACTTATTAGGAATCCGTACCTCAAAAGGTAAATAAAGGAACCCTTAGATCACACTCTTGTCCGACTGTCCGTGTGTCACCGATTTTCTCAGGAACGGGTGGACCTAGCAAGATAAAATACACCAGATACTGAGATCTATAGTCCCTATTAGGTGTATAAAAATCAAGGTTCTGAGTCAACACGATAAAAAGATATGGGCAAATTTAGATTTTCGCGAAAACTTTTAAGTGCCAAAATTTATCTTAATTTTCAGTTTTTTTAACTTTTCGGAATTTTCACTTTACTTAAGACCTTGTTTTTAACCAAAATTGACAATTCTAGGTCAACCGGAAGTACCGTATAGGTTTTGGGTCGAAAACCTATATGGTAGTTCCCGTTGACACAGCACAAATTAAGGAAAAATTCCAAAAAAATAAAAAAGTTGAAAATTAATACATACACAGTTGACGCCAATTAAGATAGTCCTCTGAGTTGTATGGGCGTTCATACAATTTATTATAGATAGTGGTACGGAACCCTTCGTGCGCGAGTCCGACTCGCACTTGGCCGGTTTTTATAATTATGTAATCACACTAACCTATTATTTAACACTGAATAGATAGAAGAATGCCAATGTTAGGTTTTCATGACTAAAATTATAGATTATGCCCTTTAACAGCTTCTCAGCTTAGCCAACTTTATCTTAGTCAATTGTCTATTCCGGGATTATAACCTCCCATACAAGTAGGTACACAACATTATTCATAACATACGCAACGATTGTCTCGCGATTCGCGCCGGCATTGAGTGGATTGAGATCGAGATAGATCGATATAGTCCGTCCGATTGATTCGTTTGATCGATTTCGAGCGATGATGATTTATTTATGTTAATGCCGGATGATGAATAAGTGATCATATTCGAATAATTCATTTGGATAAGTGAGGGTACGTTTTTTGTTAGGTTAGAAAGTGAATTCGTTGTCCCTATGATTATCGTAGAGCATACAATGTAGAGTAAATTGGCTTACGGTTTTTCATACATTGTCTTTATTTCTACTCATTAATGTAGAGGTTTTTGGATAGGGATGAGGGTAGTTTGATGCAATAGATTATTTTCAAATCAACACTAATATTATAAATTCAAAAGTAACTATATTATCTCTCTGTCTATCTGTCTGTTTGTTACGTTACATAACGAAACAGCTAACCGATTTCGATTAAATTTAGAGATAAATACCGACTTAGATTGAGACATAGGCTACTTACATTGACAAATTACACGTTTAAAGCCGCGGGTGGAGGCTAGTCTCACATAAATAACCTAAGTATCTATGTAGATCAAAAATTTTAGATCTATTTTAAGCATCGCTGCAAAATTGTTTATCATATATTTATTATTATTTAACCATTATAACATTATTATAACATTTTTGAAAAAAATAAATTGTCTATATTTTTAACCCCGTGCAAAAAGAGGGGAGTTATAAGTTTAACGACTATGTATGTCTGTGGCATAGTAGTTTCCAAACGGATGGGCCGATTTGGATGGGGTTTTTGTAAATAGAGAGCTTAACTGGGTGGTTCTGAGTTATGTTAAAATTGACGTTTCAAAGTGATTCTTGTGATTTTAATGAATTTTAATAAATTTGCAGGTACTTAATTTTTAATGTCGCAAAATCAGTATAACATATTTTGAAAAGCAGTATTGCAGATGACAGCTCTTAAAAATCGAAATCAGATGGCATTCCTAACGGTATTTCAGAAAAACCACAATCTCACATGACACATAAGATTTATTTTCGCTATCAACATTCCACCGATCATTATTATTACGAGTTGCTTCCTCTCTAACAATAACATAAAGGGTATGTTTGTATGTTGGGCGTAACCTCAGAAACTATTGAACTGATTGTAAAAATGATTCATATTCATTTATTTGGAACACATACTAGAATATCATGATTTCATTGAGATTGTACAAAAAATAAAAAAAATCAATATTAAATAACGAGTCATCGTCGTTGTCTTAAGATAATATTTTTTATTATCTTAAAATACGTTATAGCAAAATACTACCCTTTCCAAAAGGAAGTCCAAAATCCAAACGAGATGTTGCTACTAGATAAAATAATACAAGATGTTATAATTTTATAATGCCAGTATTGGTAGAATTTTATTAGACCATTTTTACTATATCCCTCACTTTGAGTGTAGGTATGTTACCTAAAAATCTTACAAAGATAAAGATATATGTTTACGTATTTGTAATAAATCGACATAATTTGAGTTTTTGAAAAATATTATATGTTAATAAATTAATGAGGATGGTAGGAGTCAAACTATTGGGACTGTTATAATGAATGAATGAAACACTCTTTATTGCACACTAAACAAAAATACAGTAACAAAAAAAATTAACAATAAACAACGGTACAATTGGCAGTCTTATCGCTAAAAGCGATCTCTACCAGACAACCTTTGGATGGACAGAATAAACAAAAATCAAAAGACGGTGGTGTAAGAGTACCTTTAAACATAAACCGAACCAATAAAATAAAATATACCTATTGATTATACTAATAGACATTAACTTAAATACATACAAATATAATATAAATAAACTACACTACATATGGAGGATAAATAACATAAACACTAACTAGCAGTTACGATATAGCTTAGGTTAAGATTAATGGGCCGTATTCTGCATAGTAGGTAATTGATTGCAAGGCCAGATACTACGTGTTGTTACAAGCTGAGGGTTCGGGATAAAATGATGAGAATCAATCTAACCAAAATAACACTTTTATTCAACACTAAAACGATGAATACACGAACTTAGTCACGAGTAATCACAACACACTGATTAATACCACTGTTGCACAATAAACCACTAAAAGTCACCGAAATGTTCGCACGTATAGCCGAATCCAGATTGACTCCTCCGGCCGCCTCTCCGGCCTATTTATACCGCGCACAGTTCACAACACCCGAACGTTCTCGATCGTTCCAGGAAAGGGCAGGTATTTCGACAGAACAACCATTCCTTATCATGTGCAACTGCAGGTAAAAACGTAGCATGTAGGTATGTTTCAGACCAAGTATTACGTATTTTGTGACACAGTAGGTAAGCCGAGAGCCATCGAGAAATTCCGACTATTACTTATTGTGTAACAGCCTCGGCGTAACACTATGTTAAACAAGGGCACCAAAGCACGCCACGTGCAAAAACTAGTCAAAAATATTTCAATACGTAACCCGAATACAAAATATCGATTACAGATAAAAATATAAAATAACGCAGCGATATGGATCGAATCGAATACCTGTTTAAATTAATGATCGATACTTACACAATCGAGTAATGAAGATGGCATCCGATTATGATAATGTCAAGAGAGAGTTCGCCTTTTGCGCTGACAAAAATAATTATCCATGAAATTATTTAATATACAGTTTTGTTAAATATTTCATGTTTACCTACATACAAGGTGATGTAAGTTAACCGAAAAAATATAATTAAATGAAAACTTTGAGAACAGAGCTACATCTTTGACCTATTACCGGATACCATTTTAAGTTTCCAAAGAATGAAAATGAAACCGACCCGAGGTAAAAGCCAGCAACTGACGCCGAGCGGGAAAGTAAGACGGGAGGTGGTTTTTATTGTATTTTAGCAATTTGGAGTGTGCAAACTTCAGCACACTTTAGAGTGTGACAGCACCAGAACTCGTAATGCTGCTAGTAAAAAATGGTCTTCGGACGAGATCTGAAGTATAATTAGATCGTGATTGATTATCTGTCAGTTACACTGTCACCAATTGAAGACACTGGTGGCCACTACCTCAAGAAATTATGTGGGCACCCAACTCCAAGTAAGGATGACGGATGGTGAAGATCCCAAGACTTGATCAAAAGCTCACAAGCTGAAACCCAGTGACCTAGTAGGTTATTCCTAGAGTTGATGCTTAAGCCTGTGAATCTAACCTGCAAATTAACAAGGAAATGCTGATGACCCGATATGAGGGCAATTATCTACTTCTCAGTGCTTAATGTAAATAAATTGCACTTATTGCACAAAATAAAACAATCTGTACATAGACGAACTTAATGCTAGATAGCATTCTCTTCCAGTTAACCTTTGTGTAATGCGGAAAACAGTTACTAGAGGTAGTGCATATTCGGTAGAGGAAGAGGCTTAATTTAAATTACAAAACACATAGATATAAACAAATAAATATATCTAATCCTAGACAAATACATGGTATTTCAATAAATATACATTGTAATACTTAAATATTAATAAACCCTAGTAATACAATTCATAAAGTAATAAATATCGTTATAATATTATATAATATACTACATAGATTTAAACATTGAAACCATGTAGATATATAACGTATAAAAGATATAACAGAGTATTACAGGATACCGCTCGCTTTGTACGCTTCGTTCATGAGAGTGAGGTAGTGCTTGTACACTTTGGATGATATGATTACTATACACACATTTTCTTTTGAGGAGTCCTGTACCAATGTATTTTTTTTACAATAAAGTATTGTATCCTCGAAACTAGATGGAAATTAAATTTTTTCTGGAAATTAGGATTATAAGTAAAGATTTTTTATAAAGCTCAGTTTATTACCTCGAAACTTGGTTGTGGTTTTCACTCCATAAACTTTATAATAATAATTTCCAATAAACGTATTCGGATCGCGATCGCAGCAATAATGGCCATACATTGGCCCATTATGGCCCAAATTGGCCATATTTACAAGTAAATCGTTCCAATTTAACATTAAATTAATTTAACGTTATGGCAACTAACACATAATAAATGTATACGTACTGAACTCAATTTGGCTAAATGTTTTAGGGGTCTATAAAAACGGTTTTATTGTTGTTGAATATCAACCCATTGTGATTTTGAGTTTTTTTTACTGGTTTTTGAGCCGTGTTGGCCCATGTACTACGACTTTCGATACAAGGTATGTGGGTTCAAATAAATAAATAAATAATGCTGGGCATTTCATACAGCGCCATCTGGCCACAAACTAAGCAAAGCTTGTAGGTAGGTACTATGGAAACAAGATAACAGATACTTTTTTGTGCATACATACTTACAATATAATAAATAGAGAAACAACCAGAACCGAAACAAATATCTGTAGATCATGCAAATATTTGTAATCACGGCTACAACGACTATTTTTTTCGAAGAAACTATGTTTGTTTATACACGTGCTTAAAACCGCCCTATGAAGACTTTGCCAGATTGTATCAATCAAGCTTTACAGATTATAACACAATTAAATCAACAATTGTGTATTTTTTTCTGATTTTCATAGTTTCTGATTCGTTTTTTTCGGAATATTAAGGCTATATTTTTAAAAACAAAACGTCTGAACTCTGATTCCCGTTCTGATTCTCCATCGTATAACTCACACGAAATTACGAGTAAATTCGAAAAAACACCGTCATTTAGATAACTAGGTCAATCGAACCTTCCGTACATCATCAACTCGGTGTTATAAATTACAGATCACAAAGATGACATTGTAAATTATTATTTGCAGTGCATCAACTTTGCAGTGAAGTTATGTTTTCGGGGTTATGTTAATACTTTTGGTTTTAAATAACGTAAATTAAATCAAAGCAAACGAAATGGTAACGTAAGCATTTTTTTGACAAATTAAAAGATTTGATACATGCATTCAGCTCAATAGAAATATTATTGACAAAGTAAATGGCTAAATTACGAGCACGTAATTTACGTTTTTGTACCTTTCTAAGCATTATTTTTTTTATTTAACTAGCCATTTTTAAATCAGGGCAGCCATCGTGCCTGCCATGGTTTTTTGTAAGCTAAATAGTTTTGCATCAAAATATATTAAATCTACAGTATTGTGTTAGTGGTAATCCACATAATCCATTTCATATTCGAAATCTTTATTATTAATGACAGATTAAAATCGAATAAGTTAGTAGATAATTTATTCAGGTTTACTTACATATTAATGGTAACGTTATACGGCTGCATTATAATAATTTACCATATAGATTTATATAATAAATATAAATATTGCTAGATATTTCACCAAGCGCTATCTAGCCTCGAACTAAGCAGAGCTTGTGTTATGGGAACCGGGTAAATGATAGAATACTTTTATATATAGATACATATATATTTTTGTAAATACATACTTGTAATATGTATATAGAAAAACATCCAGACCCGGAACAAATATCTGTAGATCCTCCTCCTGCATCTCAGCCGGCTATTCACCCACTGTGCGACGGAGGTCATCATAATTTAACAATTCCAATCGATTTTTTAAATTGGAAATGTGGGTCTGCTTTCATCCTTTGACGCTTCAAAACTTTTTAGAAGCTCATACAAATTGATTTACTGCCCATTTACACTGCCTTCGATCGGTGTTATGAATTACAGATCTCAAAAATAATGAGAGTATAAAGACGGGCTACTCCACACCAAGCGGGTATAATGCCTACAATCAGACGGCGAAGCCGGCCGGGCTAATAGCCGAATTTACGAGCCAGGCCCAATTTCGCGAAATTTATATTCTGTCGAAAGCAGCGTCAATTTTTAATGCGGTTAAATTGTATATTTAGGATGGGTAATTTTGTAGAATATTTAAGAGGTAATGTAATAAGCATTTTTAATAAGTTTATAACTTAGGGATCTATAACTTAGCATCTTACGCTAAATTAAGAATCCAAGTAAAAATGAATTAAGCTTATATCTACTAGTTTATTTAAATTATTACATTATAATATGCAAAGTGAACTCAAAAATGCACGACTATTACGAAAAAGGCCATTTTGAAGCTTTAAATTTGCTCTAAGGGGCTTTTTTATGTAAAAAATGTTCAGGAAACCTTATCAAGTTATAAAAGACCTCTTCAACAGTACTACACACATTGGGGTGCGTGAGTGATCACGCCTCATTTCTATACAAATTTTTATTTAATAACATAATTAATAAATTTACTACTAGGCGTCACTAAAACGTGCATGCCAGTTGAGCTGTAAAGCACTAATAATATTTGAGTAAAACGTATGTTACTGGTCAGACGGCACAAGCAAACAGACGAACATACAGATATTTTTTTTATTGATGATAGTCAAGCGCTAGACCACTAGCTCACCTGATGGTAAGTAACATGGCAAAACTATAAAGGTTCCGAGTTCGAATACCCTAATACAATTTGTGATCATATTGTAACGGCCTCTCTACACTGGCCCATCTGACCCCAGTATCTGAATGAAATATTGAATCGCATTATAGCTTATTAGCACACAAGCTGGTTCCAAACAAACAAAAACATTGAACAATGGACAGCCGCAGAAACAATGACAGAAAGAAATCGTTTAATCCAATTACAATGATATACATGGGAGCAAGTGTTGGCTTAGTGTGGATAAGACGGTTACGATATTATTTAAAATAGACTTTAAGTAGGAGGAGATTCTCATTACCTTAGATTGATTACTATTTTTTTGGAGGAGATAGTTAAGTTTTAAGTTATTATCCTACCGATATTTTTGTATGTATTTGCTGTGTTGTTGCAAATATTTGTATATTCTATTGTATTCTATTTCAGCTGTTTATTTTACACTTTTGTTCAAGTATTAAACAATAAAGTTTGATTATTTTTTAATAACGAACGCAAAAATAGTTGTTAGACCTTGACGCCCATTTTTCAAGAACTGGTCTTTGTGAGATTGAGCTATGTTTAGTGAAACTATTACCCCGATTTTATCTGTCAGTGTTTGAAAAGTTTTGCTTAAATTAACTTGTATACCAATTAATAAACTGCGTTTTCGGAAAGTATTTTCTACGCAAAGTTTTTTTTAGCCTAAGAATACATAGAAAACGTAAAAACCAAAACGAGCACACGACGGTGTCACTCCCCGAAATCATTGCTCATCGCTTTTTCCTGCTCACCAGGAATCCATTGAATTTTTCGCGGCGCATTATTTTTCATCACATACCTATTTTGAAGCTTGCCGTGCCCGTTAGAATACAGAAATGTGGAATCAATCTATCAAAATTAACGATGATCATACAGCATCAACATGTGAGTGGCAAGTTATCGACGTTTTTATAATTATTCGCAATTCATTATGTTCACCGGTACAGAAGATATTACATTTTTTAATGTGAAATTTGTTTTATTTACATGTTTAAAGAGTATTTTTGCCTCCCATATAAAGAATGTGAACACGATAATGTTTATTATGATCTTTGTATACTACATTGACGACCACAATATCTTTGTATTCCTTGTATAATGTAAATTGTGTTGTAAACGTGACTAGCCAGAAATTTGTTCCACCATCTGTTATTGTGTTTTATTTTGTACGTCATGTCAATAAATTAATGAATAAAAATTATTTATTGCACAAAATAAAAATAATCTGGGCATAGGCAAACTTATTTCTAGATAGAATTCTCTTCCACCTTTGTGTAAGGCAACCAAACTTTTTTTGCAGGTAGTGCATATTTGTAGAGGGAGAAGTTTAATTTAAATTCCAAGACATATAGATATAACTTAACCTAGACAAATACAAGGTATTTCAATGAACCTACTTTATACTAAATATCATCAATAATAATAATTAAATGTTTTATTTAATTTCATTTCATTTAAATGATGTTGTTATATAAAGAAAGAAAGAAATTACATATATTTGACACACACAGGATATACCACAAAATAATTAGTTAACTAAAAAACACATGCAGGTAACACAAAAGAGAAATGAAGTTCGGTGATGGATCTATCCACAATATTCTTTCCTCTCTCCGTCCAAGAGATACTCGGCTGGTGCGTCGGCCGCAAATGGGTGGTCTGTGTTACCGTTTCATCATCACGACGCGACCGATAGGGGCAGACTAATATCGCCTTTGGCGTGAGATATTGATGCTTATTTCTGAATATAATCCGGCCACGATAACTCTCCTTAATTGTTTATTTATTTTTATACGATTTGCTTTGTGGGCTAAGATCGATACTCAGTGGCACCCCGACCAACGAAATGTCTGGAAGGAATGGGGGAGGCCTTTGCCCAGCAGTGGGAAAGAAGTGGCTCATAATAAATAAATAAAAATACTGCTGAATATTGTTGAATTGCTGATGGAGCAAGCATATGGCCCACCTGATGTTAAGTGGTAATGGTAACCATCACCTATAACAAAGTAGGTCCTCATAGGTCACGCACCTTGGAAATGTGCCCTACGATGCACTGCCCTGCGTCCATAAACTTGAGACATACAGGTATAAACCTTCTTTGTATATTTTTTCTTGATCACGACTTTTTTCTCACGTTCTTGTCGTACGTTATCCACTTTTCATCACCAGTTATCAGCTTCTTCAAAAATGGTTCGGTTTCATTACGTCGTAATAAAGAATCACAAATGAGTACACGGTTCATTAAGTTTCTTTCAGTGAGCTCGTGGGGTACCCAAATATCGAGCTTTTTTGTGTACCCAGTTTTTTTCAAATGCGCCAATACTGTATTGTGGTCAATTCCCAGTTCTTCAGCTACGTCGTAAGTACTGATATGCCGATCTTGCTCCACTTTTTCAAAAATGGCATCATTTTTATCCGTAATAGGGCGACCAGAGCGACGTGCATCTTTGACATCAAAATTTCCGGATTGAAAACACTTAAACCAAATTTGTGCTACTCTCACAGACACTGCACTAGGTCCATAAACATCGTAAATTTTTTTCGCAGCTTGCGTTGCATTTTTACCTTTTTTGTAGTAAAATTTTAAAATGTTTCGAATTTCTTCATTAGATTCACTCATCTTTACAGTACGAAAAAAAAAAATATAAATCACACATTTTCCTAATTTGAATTTTGAATTATCTTCTTTAAAATTTAAACTTTGAATGATACCAAAACCAGCCAGATACAAATAGTATAGCCAAAGAGATTTTATTACAAGTTCATACGGACTATAATGCGAAAAGACTTTTTCCTCAACCTATTATTACGAATAACTGGGAGACTCGCGAGTTCTGTTCGGGGCGAACGACTAGTTATGTATATTCTAACTTCCATTTCAATTTTAAATAAACCTTGTAGAATTAAGCTACTTAAGTTTATTAATTTAAGCTTAGCTTATCTGTGTTAGATAGATAGCTGTTAAGGACGGATTGTGACTCATCAGTTTTCTGTGTCACCTTAGTAGTCGAAAACACCAAAACTTGTATCCAATTTTGTTCTAATCGCTTAATTTTAGAATTATGCAGACTTAACATAGAATGTTTATAAATACGATTAATATTACGATACAGACAAACTATGTACAACTTATTGCATAAAATAGCCTATAAAGATCGTAGAAAGTTTACATTTACCGTAGTTTTATGTTTCTACAGTGTGTTGTATGTAGCACTAGCGTCCGCCCCCGTTTTTACAACTTAACGGCTGGATCGATTTTAATGTAATTTGGTATATAACAACTAGCACTGAGATAAAGCAACGTTTTACCCGACTACGCAGGAGGGTAATGTTTTTGTTGAGAAATCACGCGTGCGGAGCCGCGGACGGGTCTGTTAGTTACTTAAAATTAGGTGAGGCATGCTATAACTGACGGAAAAAAATTATAATGAATATAATTCAAGTTGTCTGAATAATATAGTTACCATTTATACAAAGTTTTGTATAACAAGGAAGCATGAAAAAAATCATGTCGCTTTTTCGTAAATTTGTGTTTATTGACCTTCGCTTACAAGTATTTGTATAAAAAACTTTAATTAAGTACATACAACAGAATCCCAGCTACAACGCAAACAAGGCCGGTCAAGTGCAAGTAAGTCACGCTCGCAGAGGGTTCCGTACCTAAGCTATTTAGCCGCGCCATCTGGTTATAGGAGTGGTAACCTTAGAAAATGAAAGAATTCGTATTCTTCGGTGGGAATGAGCCCCGGACAGTTGGACAAAGTCGCACAATAAGTTTGTGAAGTAAAATAGAATAGAATAAAAATATATTTGGTACACACAAAATGGCACATTAAATAATTATAAAAAACATCAGGTACAATTGAATTTACTAAAACAGTTCCGTTTGTACGTATGGTACCGTTTTTACCATTTTGTTTCGAAACCCTAAAAACGAAACAGTATAAAGGTTATTAATATTTCATCAATAAATGGCGCAATCCAAATCAATTCTAAATAACCAATTGAAGTCATTTTTTGTGTTACGAAGACCTTTTGATGCCGCGTAAAAACGTGTTAAGATGTGTGTTATTGTGTTTTTATTAACATTTAGATCCGGTCTGGTATAGAGATCGAATCGGTCAATTAGTGCGAGAAGTGACTGTATAAGGACGAAATAAAAAACCCCTTTTAAATCAGGTTTTTCATTCATTTTCTGTCTTTTCTTGATGGATATGAATAATCAATTGAGACAACCCATACCAACTTTATTCTGTTTAACAAGCTAATAAATAATTTAAATTGTTTGTATAAGCCAGCAAATATTTTGATAACAACCTTATTTACTTTGATACCTTTTTTTTCTTGTTTTATTTCTTACGGACTTACTCGCTGTTAGCCTCCGAACTTTTGGCGAGCGCAGAGGGCGCTCCGTCCAGGAAGTTTTTATGAGGGAACTAGCGCAAGAGCACCACTTAGGTACGAGCTTCGGCTTGGACCGTTGCCAAGGGGAATAGGAGATAAAACGCCCGGGTACATGTCTGTACCTTGTGTAGGCGGCAACTGAAGGAACTCGTCGACCTCGCCGGCGAGGTCAGTGTATCCATGAAGTGTTTGCTCTGTCGAATATAATCCTTTTACACGGACAGCCGTGTAGACTTATTTTCTTAAATATATTAACAAGCAAAACCTTATTATTGGCCTTTAGAAGTTTATTAAAAATGGCTAAAATATTCTCATAGGGCAGGCCGTAAATAGAAAAATTACCTGATAAGTTGGGTTTAGGCCGTACAAGTTCGGTCAAATCTATGGAGGTGGCATGTCTTCAGCAGTGGACGTCGTATTGGAGGTAATAATGAAGACAAAAGAAAAAAACGACACGATCTTAGTTCATCTAAGTAGATTTATTCGTTTTTAAACGTAGAACACAATCGTAACTTTCCCAGCACGATACAATTCCTCTGTATCTATAATTAGTAGTTGAAAGGTCAGAAATAACTCTTGGGTAGGCTTTTAGCTCATGTCAACGCATCTCGAGAGGTGCTTTATACCATGTTTGTTTCCACATCGATTTAGAACAGGGTATGGTTGTAGTGTTAGCGGAAATAAAATGATTTATCACATTACATTGATTTATGTACACACAAAGTTCAATTTTTTGTGAGTTTTATACCTGTTGCTATATATTGTTACATTTTCATGCTCGCAAAGCAAAAACGTGTGTTCCTCACTTATACATAAAACTGCAATGTATTCTACCGTGTTTGAGCATATAAATTGATTTCATTTACGTCGCGCTTACTCACTAAATCCATGTTTTAAAATTAACTTTCCACTTGTTGACTAACACAACTTTTTAAAAATAAAAAATTACTACAACAGACCATCATAATAAAGCTTATTAAGTTGAGTTATTAGGGTTCATAAGGGGTTTGAAACAATTAAAGTGAGATAAGCTTGTCAAGTGGGATGTCTAATTAAGAAAACTTTGTACATTTCAACTGTATTAATTGTTAGTTCAAGCCTTGTATTTATCGAGTTACTTGCCAAAATAAAAATTAAACATTGTCATTACTTATCAATGTTTAATTTTTAATGTTTTAATGCTTTAGTGATAAAAATACAGGAAAAAATATATAATTCAGAATAACTGCTATTTCTACCCCCTAAAGGAGAATCCAATATAACAGAAACTCCCGTTATTTGTAATTTGACTGAAAGGACGTGTCAAGATAAGTTTGTCGTCATTTGTTGATACTTCACAATGCACTTTTTGGTACAGTATTAGGTTTTTTTTACCCCACAAATGTTTCATTAATCAAACAATTAACTTTATTTGTGCGTAGGTATTCCTCCTATTTCATTTAAAACCTCTAAAAATTAATTTTAGAACAGAAATGATCTGCTGATTGATTGGGATGGTAAGAAATCCCGCGAGACAACTAGTTAATAAAAATGATAAATATATATGTTTAAATTATAGAATGATACAGTTACAGCTCCTTTTATTAATTACTAGCTGACCCAGTGAACTTTGTACCGCCTTATAAATCAATAAATTTTGTGTTGTTAAATTGAGATAGGGGTTGGTGGTAGAAAGGTGAAAATGTATGATTGTATGTATTTTTTATTGCCAAATCTAAAGTAAAAATATATAATAATAAATAAAATATATATATAGGTAAACTATAAAAAAAAAAAAAAATCTCAAAAAAATAAAAACTAAATTTTTGGGGTGGACCACCCTTATCACGCAGGGGTATGAAAAATAGTTTACGTCCTATTCTCAGACCCACCGAATATACACAAAAAAAATTATAAGAATCGGTCAAGCCGTTTCGGAGGAGTTTCGTTACAAACACTGTGACACGAGAATTATATATATTAGATTGGTCTCGTGTGTGACACCATTTTGATAAGTAAATAAGTTTTTTGTTGAAAATTTCTTTTTTAAAATAATCTTTTAAAAATTCATAGTTAAAACTGCAAGCAAATTTAAATGAGCCGAAACACTAGTAGCCCACTACAATCCATTCAGAGGTTCCATTGTCTAGCATCCGAGTCCATCATGAGATGACCTCCATAGTACCATATTATTGCATTGTCACCAAAGTTACATAGATATTGCAAATTTAAATATGTATACAAAAATTCGTGTCTGTGCTGTTGACCGTTGAGGAGTTCCTTTTTGGAAGCCAACCCTGAATGCAGCAGCCGTGTCATTGAGTATACATTTAATTATGATAGCTTGTTCTAAGTTTTACACTTAGAACAGGCTATCATAATTAAATGTGTATTCAAAATTTTGTGTATGTGCTGTTGACTGTTGAGGAGTTCCTTCGTCTGGAACCAATCCAAGGTATAGAATCAAGTTATTTTTACCATAAAATTAAATTTTCAGATGTCAAAGATCCATATTTGTTACTAAAAAGTACAAAGTATATGCACAATTAAAAAAAAATTTTGTCATCGGAACAAAACCAACATTTAAAATTTAAACTTCGTAGCATAAGAGGCATTGATTCTTATTCAGCTCGCAAAATTAACCAACTAATAAACTGACAAACAAACATTTCAAGTTAAATAAAAGTTTGTAAAAAAGTTAACCTGTTTTCGCTGTAACTATAACCACACGACCACGTGGGCGGCTGACCGATTTACTCCATTGACTTACACTAATGCACGGTATCTTAACTAGTCTATTCAGACCATTTTATGTGCGCTTCGGCCACATTTCGGCCACACTTCGACCACTTCGACCGACCTGGGCCAAACGTCACTTGTCAAAATACATAACTTGTACTGGTACAGTCGAGAACAGAGTTATATTAAAACCTTAGAAGACTCTGGTCCCCGTTTACATTCATTAAATGCGACAGTGAACTACTGGAGTTAGTTTTAGATACCAGTTTTTTCTATCGCGCATATATTTCTTCGTTTGACCACAATCTGGATGGAAAGCGATGATGTGGTCAAAGATGTAGCACGACGATCTAGGAGACCCTTACCGGAATGTAAATAATGTTCATTTACAGAAAAGTTGAATTCTTAAGAACTCTGGAAAAAAATTGTATTGATATAATCACGTTACAAAAACCGTGCTGTTGTTATGGAGATATTTGACACATTGTGCCATTTTTCGGGAACGAAGTAAGCGGATCGGGAAGTTATACTAATACCCATAAATAAATAAGTATTGCTGGATATTTTAACAAAGTGCTATCTAGCCCCAAACTATGCAGAGCATGTACTATGTAGCAGAACTACATAGCCTTGTACTATGCTGGGAACTAGATAACTGATAGAATACTAATATACTTTTTTTTTTGTAAATACACACCTATAATTAGGTATAGAAATACATCCAGACCCGGAACAAATGTCTGTAGACCATGCAAACATTTGTGTCGCAGCGGGAATCAAACCCGGAACCTCCTGCGTCTCAGCCGGCTATTCGTCCACTGCGGCACGGAGGTCGTCCATAATGCAACAGGCACTTTTTTTCTTAAAGTTTTTAAAGTCTAATATCTGATGATTTCCGCTTTCTTTGAGACAAAGTTGTTTCAAATAAACTTAAGTAAGTAATTGTGTCAAGTGATTTCTCTTGTCAACAGTACTTAATTTTACGGTTATGTTTTTATTATCTTGTTCTTTTTCACTAATAAGCGTATGAATTGGAAATAACAGATAAAATAATAGGTTGTAAATGACAGAGGTGACAATTTTATTACAGCTTCGAGATTGATTTACTGTGAAATTTAAATAAGTTCATTTAGCTTTGATTAATTTTTGACATAAAGTGACATTTGAATTGGTTGTTTTATCATACTTCTATGTGACATCATACCTGTTTAGTTTTTAAAGATAAAATTATTATTAAAAGAACGTTTTTGTGTTATTTGGCAAATAAGACTAGTTTTTTATGTAAATAACGTAATTACTCATATTAAATGGATATTTATCGCGCGTGTACCTTATTTATTATATACGCGATGTTTCGTTAATGTTAAAATAAGCGTTGGGTACGGGCTGACTGGAGTACTTGGATAAATACCCGTTTTATATTAGTAATTAGTCAACCGAATCAGGTTGGTCGGGGAAGAATGCGAGACCCTTCACTAACCAGCTGGATTGTGGGCACCCCCTCCAGACCATGCCTCACACCTGCTTAACTGTCCTCTGTGCCTTACGACCTGCACAAAAGACGACCTTAACAAGGCTACCAACTCTGGAATAGACGTGGCCAGGTTCTACTCAATGTTAACTTAGTTTCGAACCTATAAATTATTATGCGTAGGGCGACAGTTAAAATTACTCTGTTTAGAGAGTATTGTACCTCATTTTACACGTGCAGTCTATGGGCCAAATATACGCAGAAATGCTACAATGCCTTACGAATCCAATACAATAATAGTTTCAGGATGTTGTTGGGGCTGCCAAGGTTCTGTGGCGCACCACGCGATCATACGAAAAAGAACCGCATCCCTAGTGAGCCGCATGCGTGGAAGCACCAACAGCTTCCTGACCGTTATTGCCGGGAACATGAGCTCATATATCATGAGGAGCTGGACGGCTTTGCTTATGCCAATCACAAGCCTGGTGTCTCAGTAGATGCGCTGATGTTCCAATATTGCCGCATTTATTTTTAATCTTGTCTTTTTGTGTAGGTACCTACTAACAATATTTTTTAAGTAAGATTTTTCTGTGTTACTAACAAAAATTATGGATCTGTCTGGTCTGAAATAAACGTTTTTTAATTATTTGTTAAAAAAAGCTTACAAAATAGATATGTACAAAGGCGAGCTTAACCCTAATAAAAGTTTTTTTCAGCAAACCTTTGAAGTTAGAGATTGGTGTACAATAAAGCGTTATTAGATTAGATTAGATAATTCTTTATTGCACACCACGAAACAAATATATATATACATATATAAAAAACAACTACGTAAATCTATGGATACAATTGGCGGTGTGTTCTACCAGACAACCTTTGGATGGAATGGACTGTGTGGACATTACCTGGGGTGTAATGGTGTACCTAACATACTACATGTACATACATACTAATACTAATTATATAAATTTTACATAAACGAAAATTACGTGAATGAACCTAAATAATAACTACTCATAGCACTTTATGTATACATACTTAGACTTATCTAAGGAACATTTTAATTAATAATAAATACATAGATATTTAGCGACAAATACTCAGATAGGTTTCTCTGAGCATACGTTTAAAAATGGCAAGTGACTTGGCACATCTGATAGCTACCGGCAGCGCGTTCCATAACCGGACAGCCTGCACTGTAAAAGACTTGTCAAAGTAAGAGGAGGAGTGTACAGGTGTCCTGAGTTGGAGTGTGTCAGATGAACGCAAGGATCGAGGATTGGATTGATGGAGTAAATGGAAGCTTTATTTAAGATAGGAAGGTGCGGAAGGGTTGAACAGGGTGTTATATAAAAATTGTGAAGGATGTGAGTATCCCGGCGAAGGCGTATGGGTAACCACTTGAGCTTACTACGAAATTCGGACACATGGTCGTACTTCCGCAAGCCGAAGATGAACCGGATGCCAAAGTTTTGCAAGCGCTCAAGTTTATCAAGCTGCTGTTCAGTGAGATCTAAATAAGAAGCATCAGCACAGTCAAGTATAGGGAGAAGAAGCGACTGCGCGAGCGAAATTTTAGTTATTCCATTCTTTTTATTTTGTTTTTGACAAATAAATGGGATTTTTCTTCTTATCGAGTTACACTGTTACTCGTTGCTACTTTATTTTTATAAATTTATCCCGGCGAGTCACACACTAGCAGTGTAACTGAATGGGAAAAATCCCAAGGAGATATACTGTGACTCGTTTGGGTGTAACTCGTTGGGGGCCCAACAGTCCTTAGCGTTTGGAATGTGTTATGTTTTTTTTAATGCAAGTAGATTTTTTTCTTAAGAAGATAAATAAAACTAAATAATGCAATAATAATCACACAACCATATATCTATATACCCATGATGGACAATTGAACATCCTTGGATTTCTTACTCAGTTCGCACCGGTGAATCTCATCTCATTTCTCTCATCAGTTTTAAAAAAGCACAACAGATATAATGTAGTATTATTCACACTAGTGGCCGGTATATGGTCGAAATACGACCATAATTATTATTTTTTTGCTTAATTATATGATTCGCCCCTCCTTTCCCATTAAAACTTTTCCTATGCCAAATCTCCACAATAAGCTTAAAATGGGATACACAATTTTCTCTTCACGTATTAATACATAGATTAACTATGAAAAGACCCCGTTGCTAACTACTATAGACAGTAACTGCTCCATGTAAAAATATAAACAAAGCCAACGAAAACACAAAACATAACAAAAAAATCGAACTAACAAAACCATTCAACGATTACGAAATTGAATCGTTTCTACATTAATAAAATAAATGGCAATTTAGTATGTAAATCACTATTTTGATCGTGTTTCTAATTAATATTTCGATCGAGATTGTTATCTAAGGTTAAGACGATCACGAATTTGACCTAGGAAGTG
This sequence comes from Philereme transversata, assembly GCA_963924445.1. Taxonomy (NCBI): domain Eukaryota; kingdom Metazoa; phylum Arthropoda; class Insecta; order Lepidoptera; family Geometridae; genus Philereme; species Philereme transversata. Next base: position 23,563,912 of record OZ004337.1, on the reverse strand, counting down.
CATTTGAACCCGTCCTAATAATTCAAGAGGAAACGTTTTGTTTTTTATGCTAACCTTCATAGTTTAAGTGGGTGGTTAATAATTAGTAGGGCTATTGATACTTGAAACTAGAAATGGTCGACTCATACGTTTATCTTGGCCATGTTTTATCTTTTGGCAAATTGTATCAAATAAAGGAAGTCACCAGGCGTGTTCCACTTGGATGGGCAGCTTTCGGCAAACTAGATGATAATTATACTAAAATCCACGCATATTCCACAATGTCTTAAAACACGTCTTATAGAGACGTGTTTTAAGACCAATGTGTCCTGCGAACTATGACTTATGGTGCCGAGACATGAAGGCTCACGAAGGAGGCTGCGCACAAAATAAGTGTAGCACAGAGAGCCATGGACGCGCCATGCTCGGCATCACACTCTTAGATCGAGTTCCCAATACCGAAATTCGCAAGCAGACTAAAGTACAAGACGTCAGCAAGCGAATATTGGGGCTCAAGTGGAGTTGGGCAGGATGCTTGGCCAGACGTAGTGACGACAGGTGGACTAAGGCACTAACAGAGTGGAGGCCGAGAACTGGCCATCGAAATAGGGGACGTCCACCAGCGAGATGAGTCGACGACATCCATAAGACCGTGGGTCGTACGTGGTTCAGACTGGCACAGGATCGGGAAGAGCGGCAGAAACAAAGAGAGGCCTATGCCCAGCAGTGGGTCGACACGGGCTGAGAATGATGATTGATATTAGTTGCCAGTACTAGTACAGTTCTGGACCAAAATGGTAAAAACGGAACCCTTAAGGTGTGACTTTTATCTCATCAACTACTGATACCAACTTATCAGCTTAAAATTTGGAACAATTACAAATAATATAGACCTTTCTTTATCGCAAGTAAAGACAAAAACAAAAATATTTTCAATTTGATGGCTAAAAGAGCCAAAATGGTCTATGTCAAAATTTCAAAATAGGGTTACGAGGTCAAGTAATCAAAGAGATTGATTCCAAAATATTTTTTTTATTTTGTACAGTTTTGGAGTTACGATAAAATATTTCGAAATAAATACAGTTCATCTCCAGGTTGTATTCTTCTTCTACCTGCTCTTTTCTCACATTACGCGGGGTCGGCACAACATGTATTCTTCCTCCACATCTCTCTATCAACCGTCATCACCGTTGTCACTTCCTTCGTACCCATATCATTCTTCACACTGTCCATCCATCTTTTCTTCGACCTTCCTCTACTTCTATAGGTATATCCATCCACACTTGTGTTTAACACTCTTTTTTATCACATGATTTTCTTCCCACCGCATGATATGCCCTTACTCCTCAATTTTTCTATCACTGGTGCTACTTTTAAACTTCTTCTAATATAGTAATTCCTTATCTTATCCATGCTCGTTACCCCACACATCCATTACAACATTCGCATTTCCGCCGCGTACACTCTTCTTTCATCCGTCCCTTTCGTGGCCCAACACTCAGAATTATACATTCCAACAGGTCTTTTGATCGTCTTGTAAATTTTCCCCTTAAGTTGTGAATACATTCGAGAATCGTACGTTGTTCCTGTAACCTGTTGCGATTTCATCCATCCCGCATTTATTCTATTTTTAACGTCCCGATCTATGCCACTCTCGTTTTGGAGGTATCTATCGTACCCAAGGTACCGAAAGTCGGAGCAGACTGGTAGGGCACCATCCAAAGCAATATTGGCAAATCTAGAGGTCTCCAGGTTGTAATATATATACATATTATAAAAAACTGTACTTATCTTAATGCCGAGGAACAAATGTTTGCATGACCTAGGCATATTCGTTCCACATCAGGGTATTTCTCTATATACTATAGTATTCTTTTAACGAAAACATAATTATGTATTAAGAAAATATGCCTGTCACAATAATATTATAAATGCGAAAGTTTGATGTTTGTTTGTTACTCAGTCACGTCGAAATGGCTAAACCGATTTCAATGAAATTGGGTATACAGACTATAGCCTAAATTAAAACTTTTGTTGCTTAATATTGACAAAACACGCGTGCGAAGTTGCTAGCGGAAGCTAGTAGGTTATATAAATCAGTTGGTTTCTGGTTGAGCTATAAGTTATTTTGTATCTTTTTAAAAAGTAAGTTACCAAAAAGTTCGTTTTTTGACTTTTATATTTTCAAATAATTCACACTCCGATCCTAAGTTTCTATTTGTATAATTTTTTTTGATCATGCAACCAATATCTATATATCTATCTATCTATATCTCCAACCCGTTACGATTCTCCCACAAATTATATTCCTAGATATCGTACAATCAAATCTAAATAAGCTATCAGTATCAAATACCAATAGCTTAAATAAGTTTAATGAGCCATCTTAACAGTCTAGACATTTTGATCCGTCCAAAAACTACGGTCAAATATCAACCCTATGTTACTACACATACAGTTTAAATTACTTCTGGTTTTGACACAGACTCTAGTCTATTAATCATTCGTTTGATTGACATTGCTGTGAACATTATAGATCTTTTCGTAAACTCCGCTTGACCTGCGAATTGACCTATTCGTACAACACATCATCATCATTATACCAGCCAAAGGACGTAGCCCAAAACCAAGCAAAGCTGGAACATATGTTCTGTAGACCATGCAAATATTTGTTCCGAGGTGGGAATATAACCCGCGACCTCCTGCGTTTCAGCCCAGCTATTCGTTCATTGTGCCACCGAGGTCATTTAGTGCTCACACTACTAATATCTTAAAAAGATAAGTATTTTTGGGCAGCACCTCTTGTATATTATATACAACCTCCGTGGCGCCGTGGACGAAGAGCCGGCTGAGAAGGAGGAGGTTGCAGGTTCGATTCCCGTCGCAGAAAACAATTTTTGTATGATTTACATATGTTTGTTCTGGGCCCGGGTGTTTTTATATATTTATTACTAAATATGTTAAGGGATCGTTGTGTAAGTATGCTTTTACAAAAAATAATGTAAGTACATATTTAATTGTATCAGTTATCTGGTTCCCATAATACAAGCTTGACTTTGTTTGGGGCTAGATAGCGTTGTGTGAAATGTCTAGCACTTATTTATTATTTGTATTGATATATATTATTTGTATTGTACAATTTCAACAAAATTGCTAATTCCTAGCTTTTATTGTGGTTTACAGCCTCAATAAAAGCACAATTGGTCTGCGACCAAACTGTGAACAAAACCTCGCCCTGACATTTAATAATATAGAAGGTGCTAATGTATCACTACTCAAAAAAGTGTAGTAATCTTATATAAAAACTAGCTTTTTTTATTATACTACCTGGAGATAGAAAAAGCATATGGCCAATCTGGTATTAAGTAGTAACCATCGCATATAACAAAGTATTGCCTTGTAGCTAACGCACCTTAGGAACGTGCCTTTACGGGCTACGATGTACTACCCTGTGTCCGTCAACTTGAGACATACCCTTCAAACCGAAACACAGCAATGCTGCTTGGCGGCAAAAATAGGTATGGTGGTAGTTCTTCCCCGGGTGAGCCAACAAGGAACTCTAATATTCTTCACTCTTACTATTAATACCCTTAGCTATATAGGGATGATAAAAGAAAAGGTAAATACGTGATAAATACCCGTTTAATATTAGTAATTATTTATCAAGGACCATTATAAGAGGTTTTATTATATTTGATTTATATAAATTCAATCAGAAATTATAACTAATTGCTAAAATTATATTGGAAAATTATAATTTTCCTGTGACACTTTTGCCGTATAATCATGATTATTACCAGTCATAGGACATCCAGAGAATCTAGGGCAAAGTGATCAAATTATTTATTTATTCATTAGGTTTACCAACAGTTAAACACATGATTGCTTACAAAAAAAGGTATTATCTAAATGCTTTAGGTTACATGTGTAACCAATAACAGGCAAACATTACATGTTCAGTAATCTAACACTTTAGGTACGTAAACATACATGTAGATCTTAAAACTAGATAAGTAATAGAAATTTAAAAAAAACCTGTGTGTACTTATGTACGCACGGAAGAAGCTAAAACTTATTTGGTGGAAGCAGCACAAAATAAATAAATATTGCTGGACATTTTACACAGCGCTATCTAGCCCCAAACTAAGCAGAGCTTGTACCTACAATGGGAATCAGATAACTGATAGAATACTTATTTACTTTTTTTTTTGTAAATAATTACTTATAATATATAGAAAAAATCCCAGACACGGAACAAATATTTGTACATTATGCAAACATTTGTTCCGTGGCGGGAATCAAACCCGCTATCTCCTGCGTCTCAGCCGGCTATACGCCCATTGCGCCACGGTGGTCGTCATAAAAAAAGCTAAAGATTTCATCCCGTATGCCCGTACTCTTTGTTTGTAGCTAACTTCATTATGTCGCTTTTTGGCAGTGTTTTTTTGGCATTTTTACGATGCGCGCGCATTGTAAACATTTTACGATCATATTTTTTTCCAAACGCGCCAAAAAGTATATAACTTCAAAAATAACATTAGATGGACACTTCAAGCCAGTGAGCAATTTGATTAACAAGAAAACAAAAAAAAAACGGATTTGCACACTTACGCCGAGATAGATCAAGAGCTACTACATTTTTTTAATCACTGTACTTTTTGCCTAATGTACAGTTAAGGTGACAGGTGTTGAGCAAACAAAAGCGCTTTCACAATTTTATTAGAACAATTAGCGAGCCATAAACCACGGCTACAAATCAATTTTATACGAATCTTATGTCGAAGTGTGGACAATTATATCATTTTATATCCCTTTATAGCAAGCAATGTCACGGTACAAAACTAGTACCATATTCTTACAAACTTAATTTCACACGCGAGAAAAACATAAAGAAGTTTAGGAGTCGAAAATTTTATTTTATTTCAATTTTTGACACCTTTTCGTTGGTAAAGTTATCATGGTTTGATGGTTGATTATAGTTATGAGAGAAATTTTTACGATTTGAAAGACAAAAGGCAATTTTTGGTGATTCCGCACGCGATTTCACACCGGCCGTTATATAACGGTTGATCGTTTTATGAATTAAATTGTGCTCGATTAGAAATTTAGGCTTTGTTTGTATAAGCTTTTGATGTCACTTTCGTTATTGATGGAGCGAAGCGAGATCTCTAAGTCAACTTGGGCAAATCGGCGTTGTATGTATGTTTATTTGTTTGTCCGAGGATAACTTTCAAAGCGCTTATCTGATCATCGTGAAATTTGGTGTACAGGTGGGTAGTAAGGGCACAATTTTGGTTTGACTAAATAAATGAAAAATGTGGGGGGTTGTTGAGATATTGGGGTTCAAGTGGGGTAAAAAAAAAACAAAACGGGACTATCCGGTCAAGTGGCACGTTTAATAAAAGGTATTTATGGGTAAATTTCGACCCCCGTTTTAATTTTTAGTTTAAACATTGTAGTTTTTAAGTTATTAGCCATAATAAAAGCTGAATTTCACAAAACTCACAGCGTACATCAGTGACCCCAGTCTTGAAATTTGGTATGCGTGTAGCTTTAGTGACACATGTTTAAGCAAAAGTCTGAAATATAGAATAACTGCAATTTCAATCCCAAAAAAAGTATCCAATTAACAAGAACGCCCGTTACCTGTAATTTGAATGAAACTGTAGGTCAAGTAATTTGGTTATGCATTTCGTGGCACTATTTTGATAGTCAAAGATTACAAATAATATTTTTTTTGTTTTTATGGGAGACTCGTGACATCTCAGTTCAGGACGAACCGCTTCGACACTATCGACACACCAAATTTCATAAAAATTGGTTCAGCCGTTAATACGTGATTGAGTAACACACAAACAAACATCCAAACTTTCGCATTTATAATATTAGTGTGATGTGATGTGATTAATGTGACTAGCTGACTCACTGCACTGATTTTATCAAATTAAAATGTTATTCAGGGATAATGTAGCCTTGCTATTAGGGAAAGAATTTTCAGAATAGGGTAAGTAGTTCCGGAGATTACCCCCTACATCACAATTACAAATACTTCTTTATAATATTATGGTTAAAAAACATTGATTTTCTCAAAAGAAATTTACATTTCACTTATATGAGAAACTAATTTAAACTTAAGTAATTTTAATGCTTTGAAACAGATCGAAACATATTAATATGACTAGTATAGATAATTTGAGTCCCCGACTCAAATTGTCAAATGTTTCTCTATCTATTAAAATAACAATGAAAGTTGGTATAAAATAAACTGTAATATGTAAACATAATTTTAAGAAGAAATTTGTCTGATTATTAATTTGATTTTTTTTCTGACCATCCTACAAGTTGTAAGACGGCATTGACGCAAGTAACTTTTTAATAAAAATAAAACCGACTTACCCATACTACATAACTGATTTTGCTGAAATTTATATGATACCAATATGAAAGTATATTCTTTCAAATAAAAAAATAATTTTCCAAATCCGTTGATAAATGACGGAGTTCTGAGATAAAAACATAAAACCGAATTCCATCATCAGGTCCTGACTTGGTACCAATGGGAACACCTGAAAGTATACCCTTTTAAACAAACATAAAACAAAAGATTCCGACGAATTGAGTACCTTTTTTTGAACTCGGTTAAAATATAATGTAACATTTTAGGTACCTGTTTTAGGTTGTCTTTAAGAAATCACTTTGAGTGATAAGGTCACCTATTGTAAATTTCTGTGGTTTTAAGCTTTAAAGTTATACTTCTTTTGGCGCATTTGGAAAAAATTATGAGAGTAAAAAGCTTACGATGCGCGCGCACACCGACGGTCAAAAAGTGATATGATTAAGACAAGTTAGCTGATAACTGTCTCATGCGCGTGCACACCGACAGCCAAAAAGCGACACGAGGAAGTTAGCTGAAGTCCCTCAAGTTTCCGGGAAAACTCATAACTAAATTTATTAATTTATCATTCCTTTTACAAACAAAGAGTTGTGGCTTACGGGATGAAAACTTTAGCTATTTTTGTTTTGTTACGCCAAAGAAGTATAACTTCTTACGTGGTGTGATCTGTAATCATGCTATGTACCATAAAGTTCATCTATCTACTATTATGATTGAATTTAATAATAAGTTATCACGCAGAACACTTGTGAATTCAATCAAAACCAAGGATAGAAGATATATTATTGAAATCAACCACAGATCAAGGCTGCTTTAATCGCAGAATCATAACACTTACATCATAAACATAATATCACCACAAATACATCTGTTGACGGCTGTCAGACAGACCATGATTTTTATATTGTGAACACATTTTTTTAAGTTTAAATCTGAATAAGTAGTTAATTAAGTTCAACCCATGCTTTTTAGTGTTGTATCCGGATGGAAAGAGGTTAGGCTTTTAAACTAGCTGACCCGCCAGCGGCTTCGCACATGCAAACACCAAAATATTTTTGGTATAGAAACTTTGACACCCCACTTTTATCTCATGGGACCTAATTTATGGTATAAAAAGTAGTTTATGTGTTAATCCAGGTTATTATCTACGTAAATACAAAATTTCATCGAATTCGATTAAGCTGTTACGACGTGATTGAGTAACAAATAAATAAACAAACATTCAAACTTTCGCATTTATAATATTAGTGTTATTAATAAGTATATTTTTTTTATGCTACATGGCGATGGAAAAAGCTTAAGGCCCAATTAATGTTAAGTGTTAACTGTCGCCTATAACAGAGAACTGCCTTGCCGGTCAGGCACCTTAGAAATGTTCCCTACGTTGCACTGCCCTGCGTCCATCAACTTGAAGCATACAGGTGTAAAGCCTCTTGTGCCTGTAACCACACCAGAAACCATACCCTTTAAACCGAAACATAGCAATGCTGCTTGGTGGCAGAAACTGGTATTTCCATCTTTTTCTGGTCACCCCTTTCCTCATGTTTCATCTCTTACTATCCACTCCATAGTTCTTTTAGCCTAAATACTTACCGTGTTTATATAAAGTATAATTTATTAAAGAATGATGGTCACCATCAGCAATGACATCGAAGTGATGATGACGGCATTAAGATTAAGGACACATCTAGTTGCTTTACCGGAGATTGTGTTTTTTATGTAACTATTATAGTTTCAATGGACTGCGCAGGAGTTTAGAAACGTGAACTATGGTTTAATTTATGGATAAGATACTAAGGAAAACAAAAATAAAATATCCTCGTATTTCTCCTGGCTCGATGCAACAGTTATCTTCCAACGTCAATCAACGAATTTGAAACTGTTCCGCCTGTCTCTCATTTATATTCTAAAATAATCATTTAGTTTTTTTTTTTGAAAATAAATGAATAATTTTAATTCTAGGATGGGGGGAATACGACGCATACGCATTGGAATTCAGCGGGGTAATGTAGTGATCTGGAGTAGATGAGCTATCTATAGATCATTTGTAACGATGTTTAGATGAGTCAACCGTTTCTTTTGTATTTTTAAAGGGATTTGTAAATGTAATTTCTGTTAAAAATCTAAGTATAACTTTAACTTGCCAAATGCGTGACACTAGTTGATTTTCAAAACAAAGAATTGGAGGAGAGTGGCCCATGAGCTTAGGCCGTCACCTCATTTAATAAAAATAATGCCACATCCAAGTATTTCTAGCTGCAATGCCAAACAATCATTACATCTTCGCTCACAATCGGTCACCTTGACTTTTCCCTATCGGTATGAAATAATTTGACATAATACCGCATCCAGCTGTCATTACATGTCATTATTGTGATGCGCAATCTTGGCTTGCATTAGTTTTTTTAAATTTGTAATAATGTAAGTCAGTAGGTTAGTGGTAATAAAATATCATTCGTGAGTATGTCATAATTAAACCGAGTTTTAATCAATAAAAGGTACATTTATGAGCTCTAATATAGGTCGTTTAGAGCTTTGCGTGAGATCAGAAATGAAGAGATCCGTAGACGATTCAAAGTATCTGACACATGGCGAGTTTCTATATCCGTCGGTAAAATCAGATGAGACTCGTTTCTCCGTGAAAACGTATCAAAAGTTTGACACTTGTTTGACACTTTTTTAAGGAGATGCGAGTCGTTGTCGTAGTTCGAACCCGCCAATAGCCTAGAGGGCGCAAAGTGCTTACAAACGTTATAGTACAAATGTTTTCGACTAAAGACTACGCACTGGAGGAGTTGGACGCCAACGCCAACATCCCCAAGATGGAAGGATAACCTAATAAAGGTTGTTCGTAAGTTCTGGAATTCTATGAAGGTCTGTGTCGCAGTGGACATATTAACATGATGACAATCAAAACAAATCTTTCAATAGCAAACAAATAGATTAGATTTTTGATTTCTTACATTTATTTAACCATTTGAAGTTTAAGTAACAAATAATATTTTTATTGTAAACTTTATTGATAAATTCAAAAATAATCGTGAATAATTTGAACTTGAAGTTTGAATTTGGATTTTTTTGTTAGTTCTGCAGTGACTACACTGATTTATAGAGCGGCCGATCTTGGGAAGCTGCACCCACTGGCTTCCAGCCTCTTTCCATCTAGTGCGCGCCGCTGCGCTTTGCAGTACCTGGTCTCCACTCGTGAACATTTCTGCCCCAAGTACCTACATAGTATTCCATCAATATTAGTTTAAAATTATGCAGAAAAAGTCACGAGTCTCTATCAGTTCCAATAATGCCCTCCAACCTCAACAAATTGCACAAACAATACGTCTTCACGTGTGATTGTATGATTGATGCGTCTGATTTCATTTGCCATGTGAACTGTGCGCGGGGTCAAGGGATCGTGGGAGGCGAGTGTGGTGCCAGCTTTATTGTGCGGCCTTCGGGGTGCTGACCAGCTTAGGCTGAGCTCTAGTGGTGCGGATTTTAATAATTTTAGTGATTTTTAAAAGGTATAAGTGGAACATTACTATTTTTAACCATAAAACGGACTTCTGCGCCATCCATACTCAATATTATAAATTCGAAAGTAACTCTGTCTCTGTCTGTTAGTTACGTGTTCACGATTAACCTGCTAAACCAATTTCGATTAAGTTTGTTATATAGATATAGGCTACTTTTTATTGACGTGTGAAGCCGCAGGCGCAAGCTGGTATATCACGTACAAATCTATGGAGCTGAATTAAGGCTGAGCTCTTGTGTTGTTGGATTTTATTTTAATGTGTTTTTATAAGCGTTTACGGATTTAAAATTAAATGTTTTTTTTTAATTGTAAGAAGATTTATCAAATCTGTGTGGGCCCTACTAGCTTACTAGCTGTAGTTGAACAATGTATATAGTTAGGTTTGTAAATCTTCATACGAAATGGCCAAATTTAGTTGGTATTATAAAATCCATAGCATAAAGCCGGACTGACTACGGAAGTGTTCATGGCTCGACACTCACTTAACTTTATTTTTTAAATTGTGTACCTGGCAGATGTCATCTTATGGCAGACGTGTCATATTTAGACCTCATGACTATTGACCCATGCTCAAACTAATAGTAACAAAGGTCAGGCTTGGACAATGTTGACGTGTGATAGAGTGATGTGCGGAAAATGCGATCATCACGCAGTTTTGGACGATCACGATATGAATTGGTCGAGTGTTGAATTAATTAGGATAAGTTTGATTGTCGTGCAAAGATCTGAGGATTATATTGTAGGTAATTGTTAGTAATGTCATTAGCTGGTTTTTGCATGGTGTATAAATAAAACATATATATGTACATACGTACGTATGACGTATATATTTTGGGTCTTTATATATTTGCCTTATTGGACCTTATTTCTAAGTAACTCTCGATTACTTAATGCTTATTTTGACACTTCACTTACAATTACCTTACCGTTGGGGTGTAAGAAGTAGTATTATAGTATATTATGTAGATATTACAGAATTAATGTTGACAAATAACTACGTCTACAAAGTTTGAAAAAGCATCTGAATGAAACCCGATGCGCAGGTTCCTAACAAACAACCTGCCACACGAATTAAACTGATAGTAGAAGCTGCTAGATCTGTATGTTTCATATTATATGATTATTGTGCAGGTAATTTGTTCGGAACCTGCGCATCGGAGTTCATTCGATGCTTATTCAAACTTTGTGGACGTAATTATTAGTCAAAATAATTAAAATAATAGATTACTTATTATGAATTATTATTCTATGTGACAGCAACAAAAAAAGGATTAACAATGCAAACAGAAAAACACAAAAAATAACACATTGAATAAAAAGGTTAATACGCCTGTGTAAGATTTTTTTCTGTATGAGAATAATGTATATAAATTGAGCATGATGAACGATGTGGTGGAGTCGTTTCCACATCCAGAAACAAGAAAGGACCTGTAATGGGAACGAAAAAAAATTTTTTTTACGTTTTTTTTATTATGATCACTCCACTGGTACTTTCTCGGTGATCAGGAAATGGTGGGGACACGATGGGCGTGCTGGTTCATGGCCCATCTTGAACTTTCCCAGAGCGGCGCGTGGGCCGCGGCCGGGCCATCGCTAATATACATGCACGTGGAGCTACGAATTGAAGATACGTTATCAGAAACTGTTTCGGAGGCAGTGCCACTGCGTGCCACCTTACAAACAATGCCCCACCTGCTCTCATGTCTTTTCTGCCTAACCACACCCAACCTGCAACACAGAGGGGGTGTGAAGTTGCTCTCTATTAGGCTAATAACATTTAGAAGTCAAATAGCCATTGACACGAAAGAAGAAGACACTGTTAATTTATAGAACAATAGCTTCCGCCTGCAACTTCACACGCGTAGTTTGTCAGTAAAAAGTAGCCAATGTTTCAATCCAGGTCATCATATATCTATATACCAAATTTCATCGAAATCAGTTCAGCCGTTACGACGTGATTGAGTAACAAACTAACAAACATCCAAACTTTCATAATATTTGTAGCATTTATAATATTAGTGTGATACTTCATCCTAAATGAGTTTTTTGGACATGATTTTTTTATTCTAGCTTTGATTGTCCCACTGCTGGGCAAAGGTCTCTCCTCCTCCATCCATCACGGTCTACAGTCAAATCTGACCAATCTGGTTTAAATGCATCCAGGATGAATCAGAGATGAATGTCTCCATCTTTTTCTGGGCCTACCACGACTGCGTCGACCGTTTGGTATCCACTGGGTGACTAGATTCACCCATCGTTCTGGATGCATTCGAACCACATGGCCTGCCCAATCCCATGATATGAAATAATTATAAAATTATGACGACTTGTTATATAATAATACTGTATTGACATGATGATAATTGACCTTCCTGTCAACTGTTCAAATACTGCTCCAATTTGGCTCTCAAAATCAACGGATTATCAATTCTTTCATAGCTCTTAGAATCTTCAGGTAACAGAATGTGAACTCAAAATGGGTTCGTAGTCTGAGCTGTACAGACAAAATTGTAGATAACCTTTGAGCTAAATAGCATGCGTACAGAATGAACCATTTTATCGAGCCTGCGAATACTCTGCCTTAACATATCACATCACACTTCACACTAATATTATAAATGTGAAAGTTTGGATATTTGTTTGTTTATTTGTTACTCAATCACGTCGTAATGGCTGAACAGATTTAGATGAAATTTGGTGTGTTGATAGATTATGACCTGGATTCAAACATAGGCTACTTTTTGTTGACACACAACGCGTACGAAGCCACTGGCGGAAGCTAGTGGAATCATTATCAAAATGAACCTGTAACAGTCCACTGCTATACGTAGTTACAGCCAATCTAGAACACGTTTACCCCAGCGGTCCAAAGGTTGTCTGGTAGAGATCGCTATTTAGCGATAAGACCGCCAATTGTATCACATAGATTTACGTTGTTCGTTTTAATTGTATTGTTTTATGGTGTGCAATAAAGAACTATCTAATCTAATCTAACGGTTATCGGTTTTTCGGTAGATATGGTTTTATGAAATTACTTGGACTAACAGCTTAAGGTGTTCGTTAAATGTTGGATGAAATTTAGTGTATAGATAAGCTATAGCCTGGATATACATAATAAATATAACATAGGCTTCTTAAGAAGAAATCCGGGAAGCAAAACATTTGGAAATAAGATATTTAACAAATCTATTGCTGTCGCGCTGTGCCCTATATGCCCTATGTGCGTGCGATAGAGACAACTGCAGGTCGAACTGATTATACCTATTTAAAATAGACGAAATCACTGTTTCGTAGTCCCCTGTTTCCTCCTCCAAAACTGGACTGAGTTTAATTTTTTTTTCAAATATGTAATAAAAAGGGCTTTGGCTATGTTTGTATGTTTCGTTTTTTTTATTTATATTCGTCAAATTTGTTTGCTGGATGTCTGAAAAGGGGCAGTAAAAATTAGCAATTTCTGTGACTTTAGAAGGTTCCTAGTTCTTATAATAATTAATTTATGGAGAAAAACTAAACGTAGGGACATGACCGTGGTACTTGTAGATTGTATGGTAAAAAAATATTTTCTCTAGTATCACTATACAGAGAGGAAGCAGGGGACTACGTTTATATGGGCGACGCGCAGCCCAGATTTCCTCTTAATATTGACATAACACGCGTGCAAAGCCGCTGGTGGAAGCTAGTTGAAAATATAAATAAAACTGAACATTTAAAATAAACTGTAAGCTGATTTTAAGCTCCTTTAGCTAAAGTATCCTTTCCAATAAGAAAAATAAATGCAAAGAGCGTGTTTGAGAAATGAATGGGACATCGTCCATTCATCGGGCGTACGCAATGCTATCCTTCTGTGCCAGGAAAACTGAAGTACTGACACGACTTATTAGTTTAGAGAAATGTGAGATTTATTAAATCCCACTAAGTGATCGAGAGAAAGGAGATCTCCAAATCAACTTGGGCAAATCGGCGTTGTATGTATGTATGAGTAGGTAATAATTAAGAATTCTGGCACAAGGTCATTCACTTCACTCGTGAATGAACCTTTTGCCAGAATTCTTAATTATTCCATTGAAAATTGGCATATTCAATTATTCCATTGAACATTGCTATATTCAATTATTCCATTAAATATTGATATATTAAATTATTTTATATGAATGATGGTTTATTCATCTTATTATAAAAACAATTCACTCATCAATTAAAATTTAGGTAGTATTTAAAAAATGTAATATTCTTTGAATCATCAATAATCGATTATTTACCTACTCTTTTTTAAATAGAATCAATTCGCTAGTTTTTTACATACCTACAATAAAAACGTAACCCTTCTTTAAACTCGGGTAAAAAGTAGCCCACATCTCAATCCTAGTTATAATCTATATACTAAAATTTCATCAAAAATCAAAACTGGATATTATGATGTAAATAAGGAGATAATAATAACTTTGTTGTAATTTTAACATTTAGCTGATAATGAGTGTAATAAAATTGTTGTTTGAAACGAATCGTTGGATGGAGCACTCGTGCTATTTAGAAGGTAGCATCAGTAAAGACGATGATAATGGTGGAAATTAATGGGCCCTTGTTTCCATGGTATTCCTCAAAAATTGTGCGATTGAAGAGTTTCAGTGATTGGCCTTTGAACATGTGTAAAAAACCAGAGGAGCTAGCAGATGCGGGTTTCTTCTACACCGGTTACGAAGATAAAATTATGTGTTTTTATTGCGGTGGTGGTCTGAAGAATTGGGAAACGGATGATGATCCTTGGCAAGAACATCTTCGATGGTTCAGTCGGTGTCCTTTAGTGTATGCTAAGTTTAATAAAAAGTGTTCATTCTATGCTATTATGGAGAGGAATATATTTTAAGAAATAAATAAAATGTTATAATAATTCCAATTTTTAAAATGTGTATTATTTATCCTTTAGATTTTTATTATTATCGTTACGTAGATAAATTAAACTCAAAGTAAATTAATCAAAATTATCTTTATTACACAACCATTTTCTTATACAGGTTACATTTTTTAAGGCACATATATGAGAATGATAGATACAACTAAATACATCACTAGACATAGAATAATTTTCATGCAAAGTTTTTAGGCTGGGACAATCATCTAAATTTAAAATGTTATCATTATTAATAATATTTTTTAACCACAATGCTTTTTCAAATCCTTTGACAAAAATAAGTTTATCTTGTAAATAAGTATCGAAATATTGTTTAAAGTTTGAATATGGTACAAATCCCTCTCGCCAATATATTTTTCTGTTTCTCTCTATCCACTGGGCTTGTATTTTTTCAGATTTAGTTAAGTTATAAAAAGAGAATGGTGGTTTTACTAATAACACAAGTGTTTGATTTTCACATAATATTGCTATTTCTTTAACGATAAATTCATTTTTGTCCGTCTTAAATCCCTGCAGATCCACTATAGCAATTTTCATATTAACCTTCTCACAATATTACTCAATGGTTTGTATTCTATTAAACGATCGTTAATTATCAGACAATATGCTGTAGTGTTTTCTGGAATATCTTCCGAGCTTTCTATTTCCAATCTCACATCAATGGCTCCAGTTTTGAATGTTTCATTTTGTCGCGAACAATCGATTACAAAAAGAGGTGCTTTTTCTTTAAACTGATTAAAATCAAGCATGGGTTCGCAATCAGTGTTGTAATAAGACTGACGAAATTTTGTGTACATCTCGTATAATATATGATACTTGTTGTCAGAAAATTTTGCATTTACTGATTCATACGGATAATATTGAGAATTCAAAAATAGAGTAACGTTCGATAATTTGCAATGATCAAACACTGAGCAATCTCTCGATGTCGTGTTTTTTCTATTCGTTTGCAAACCAAATATTACGTACCTAGGTTTTTCAAGTTGTGAAGATGTCTTTACGACCCAGGAATGTTTTGTAGTTTTAGGCAATAAAGGATATTCATATAAATCCCAATTTCTAAAAGCCATTTGAATTGGACGATCTTTTTCTAAGTGTTTAAGCAAAATTAATCTTTCACGATCTGAAACTTTTAAATGAGGAACCCGCCACTGTATCCTTTCTAAAACGATTTCAATCTTATCATCTTTGTCAAGAGTGACGCTGTTAAGATTGGTGTTGCTTCTATTAAGTATGAGCTCATGTTTACTGTTTATTATGACTTTATTATAATCTTCTGCAAATCCCAAAATATTTTTTAATGGTATGAGGGCGCTAAAAATACCCTTATCATTTTTTAATCCATTTAAATTCCAACCCCAAATAGCAGCAGCTTTATTCTGACCATCATTGAAAGAAACATATGATTTAAGAGTTGTAGTTATTCCCACATTTTTATTTCGATCAATTTCAACACCATTGATTTCATATCGAATATCTTGAAAAAGATAAGATATTGGATTGTTTGTAAAATTAACACTTTTTTTGGTTAGTTTTGCAGTTAGATCCTTTGAAGTCACATCAGCACGGCCTTCGATGTAAATGTAACTTGCAGATGGAAGCACATAAATGTCTTGCTGATGAATAGGTATTCTTATCTCGTCATTTTCATTAAAACTATTGCTATACGGATTGTAAGCATGAATTTCATAACTTACTATCGAATTATCAGATTGAGGTGAATCAGTAATGTGAAGAAAATTCATAATTTAAATCCCAGACTTTGCATAAACAATTTATTAGCTTTTGTGAGTTTTTTCGTTGCTCTTTTTATATGTCCTCGTCTTTTGATTGTTGGTGAAGGATTGATTTTATTTTGAATAGTATTTGATTTTATATTGTAAACAATCATTGTGTTTTGTAACAAATTATCACTCACATTCAATTACTATGGTAGCCACTAATAGACTGTTCTCTTTGTCCGTAGCACTGGGATTTTATGTTTCCGATCTCTTAGAATGTTTTACATATGTTGTTTCCAAAATTCTTGAAGGAATTTTATACATAAGTGACCACAAATGAATGAATTATTTTTCTGTATATTATTACAATTATATTTAATATTTGAACCTACATAACGAATAAACTCGATGGGTGGTTTTAAATTTCCATAACTATCAAAATACTCAATATATTTATTAAATTTAGCATAGGCTACCCAATGCGTACCAGCGTTCTTAGAATCATCCAAATTAATGATTCCACATTCATTTGAAAATGGAACTTTTGGTAACTTATCTCTCATAAATACGCCACGAAAGTTTGGTATCTTACTTGATTTTTTTATAATATCTATATTAGTAAGAGCGCGATTAGGTAGCCAACAATTTAGTTTTTTTTCGTTTTGTTTAGAAATATTCCTAATCCATCTTTGTATCGATCTAACTGTAGTCCATTCCCAATATTAACAGCTTCTAACTGTTTATTATGCTGTTCCAGTTCTTTCAGGTGTTTTTTTGCAGCTTTGTATTCATTAATAGTTTTAATAATTCCTGAAATTCCACCTGCTAAGCTTCCAGCCGCAGATAAACCAGCAAATATAGGGATCAACGGTAAAACACCACCCGATTTAGGCACGGGTATGATACGAGGGAGCTTCATACTAGAATCAGAAGTCAACTCCTTGGCTGCATGATAAGCTAGTTCTATTAGTTTTTTCTTACACTTTGGTTTATTTTTTTTTATGAACTTTTTTGCGTGAGATACTATATGCTTAAATTCTTTTTTAAGGCCAGCTCCGGTACTAATTTTGGCTAACATTACATTATTCACCAAGTTGGCAGCAATTTTTTCTCCACTGCTTGCATTAGAAGCTATAGCACGTTTCTTTGCCATTTTCATTAAAATTAGATCAGCGTTATGGCGATCTTTTAGGTTGTTAGACTTATTGTATGCAATATCGTGATCTTTACAATGCTCGTCTAGTTTATTGATACCCTTATCACCTCGAGCAAGCCTTTCGCATAACCTTGTTCCTGGTCCACAATAGTTATAACCTGGTAGGTGGAGCTCAAATGGTAAGTTATTTATCAAACAATTCAAAAGACTGTCTCCTTTCATTTATGCGCGCTGAATGAAAACATTATAAGAAACATGATATTATATTTACTTTTTACCTTTAGACAACATTCGTTTTATGAATCCAGGAATTTTCATTTGATGGTAACCCCAACCACTTTACCAAAACGTTATTACCTTTTCGTTTAATAACTTTTTCAACCAGGTAAATGTGTGGATGTTTAGTTTTCTGAAGTTCTTGAGAGTAAAATGCTCCCATTATAGGTTGTTGTTTAGCATCTTCTAATAAGTAAGTATCAGGGCATGTATTTCGAACGGTTTTAATTCGAAATAGCTCGGTAGACCAGTTTGAAGTATACCCTTTTTCAAAACAACCCTTATGCTTGCTTATTCGAACACAATCACCAATTTTGAACTTTATACGCTTACATTTTGAATTTATTTCACTTTTTTTTTTGTATTTATTTAATAATATTGTCTTATTTGTATTATTAACACTAACTGGTGACATTCCAATTGTTCTATGTTTTGTATGATTGTATTTGTCAATTATGCTGTCAAGGGTACCATCAACCCATTTATAATTTCCTTTAAAATTAAATTCTTTATAAAGGTTATTTTTAATTGTCCTGATAAACCTTTCTACGATAGAAGCTTTTTTTGTAGAAAATGTAGAATAGTGATTTATTGAATATTTATTTAATATTGTATTAAATTTATCATTGTAAAATTCTGTTCCTAAATCTGTCTGCAAATTTTTGGGGCAGCGGTGTTGCTTGCTTAGTAAATAATCAAAAGCATTAGACACGTTTACTTTATCTTTCTTTCTTAATGGGAAAGCCCAAGCAAACTTTGAAAAGGTATCGATAACAACTAATACATATTTATGTTTATTATTATGTGAAGATATATTTTGCATATCTATTAAATCGGCTTGCCATAAATCATCTATGTCTTTTTGTACAACATGTCTTCTTTGAAAGTTTTTCCTTGCATTTTTATGAATTTCATTTACAATATCTCTTTTCACTTTACTCATGGTAACTTGTTGTTTCGTACAATAACATAAATTGAACTAACATAAGTATTTGATACAAAGCTTTTTATCCTTTTATGATCCCACTCTCCTTTAATTCTTCAATTATTGACAAAATTTCATTATCTAGGTTAGTATTGCCAGCAGTTTTAGATGCTATTAAAAGTTTGAGTCTTTCCACCAGCTCATTAGGGTCATCCCAATAAACTAGTTCAGTGTTTTTATAGTATTTTTTCAGTTTCGGCAATCCTGCACCTTTTTTTTCAGCTGAGTGAGTTTCTTTGAGATCTCGTAAAATATTGCAAGATTCAAATAATGGTTTGATTATTTCCCGATACTTTGGTCCCTTATCGCCCCTAATTTGTGCAGAAGAATCATAATCCCTCTTATGAGCATTTGTAGTTTCAAGGATATTTTTATAGTTAAGATTATCATCTCGATTGATCACTTTTAGGTCTGGTTTCTTACGCAGTAATAATTCTTTCAAACCAGGAGTCAATTCGTATCTGTTATCAGCAACGGTTATGAAATAAGTTTTTTCACCAAAATTTGTAGATGAGGAAAGTTTAACAACTGTATTTCCTATCATCAACTTGTTATTTTCACTACGTATACCAAAAGGGATATTCATATCCTCATATATTTCAACGAGGTCTTCCTTATTTAGAGATACGTCAGTAGTATCTTCAGCGCCAGATTCATGTTCATATTCACAATCCGAGTAAAATTGATCTGGTGAATTAAGTATAGTATCGGAGTTAGACTTTTTAATATCAGAATATTTCTCGCTCATTAAAATATTAGGAACATTTTGCAGATTATTGAATTGATCAACACAAAACTCTTCATTTTTTAAGGCAGGTGCATGTTTATTGGTTGTTAAAATTTCATTTAGGGGACCTGCGATCGGTTTAAAAAAATAATTAAGACGGGTGCTTGCATCAAACTCGTCATCTTTCATTTGCTTTACTTTGCTTTTGATGACGTCCGCAGATTTCACCAACTGATTTGTAATGCTGTGCTCCATAGTACGACTTATGTGGAGACGTATGTAGAAATGATTAACTTACCAATAACATCACATTATATAATTACTCGAGTGTTATATAGTTGTGCAACGACTGTCTATATCTTCCTTTGTTTAGTTCGCAATCCTTGTTAATTGTTACGAAATCATAAGGCTTAATCCAAATATTTGAACATAGTTCTTTAAATTTAGACCATTCCATATCGGAACAGACATGCTCATCATAAATATGTTTAAGATTAGTACTATCTTGCTTGTAAATAATTAAGAAATTCGCATTATCACGTAACAGCTGCTTCGGGACTTTTGAATATGTTTGTGATAAATAAAAACAATCTATTTCTTTATGCCTTCCCATCGTATAGTAGTTACGTATATTTGACTGCTTTTCACCAACAATATCATCAAAAATGATAACAGAATTTGGTAACGCATCATTAGGATGAATAACATCTTCATCAGAATGAAAAATAAAAAAATTTACTTCTGGAACACATTGTAACATTTGTTTTAAATACCAATATTTTGGTTGAAAACTAGTTTTGGAATATAAGTACACGTTTTTAAACTTTAAACCATTTTTATGAACTAACAGACTGATCATAGTATTTGTTTTACCACAATTAGAGGGACCACATATAATACATCGAATATTGTTAGGAAACAGGATACTATGTTTTATATGCGTGGCATTTTCTTTTATTGCAATGTCTTCTACTTCTAAAGATACTGATTGCTTTACCACCTTCATGTTGATAACTGTCACGAAAAGGTAATCGCTCTTGTATTTATATAAGTTTGCATTTCATTAGCTTTCTATGTTTGTGAATGCTTCTACCACTATAGGACCACTAGTTAGTTGGAAGATTGTGATGACAGGATTAGCCAGCAAAACTGCAAAGAAACAGTCTAACTGTCCAGGGTGCGCCGGACGTTTTTATAATCATAGGGATTGATTTGCTTACGCCACTCGGGGAGGCTCCTGTGTATTATGCACCCCATACATTTGTTTTTTCATATCATAAACTAGTATTATATACATTTATACGGTTGTGCTAATTCACATGTCTAATTACATGAGTAATTTTTGAATAATCCCTTACTACATGCAATAGCATTATTATGAAATAGCCAAAATGTCATCCTGTTATAATAACATAACAATGGAAAAAAAAACACGTATTCAACATAAATAATTTATTTTACATTTTAAAATAATTTAATTAGGTTATTACAATTTAAGTTCATAAATATAAATGAATACAATATCAAACTTAAATGTTTATGTAACTTATTAAGTATCGTTTAAATTTATTATAGATTTACACATTTTTGATAATCTGTTCCACATAACAATTATAACATTTGGTATACAGAACTGTAGTGACCCCAGGGCAAAGTTTCTATCTGATTTGAAAGTATTTGCCGTTTGTCATCATTTCTGTTTAGCACAAGTTTATTTAACTGTTGTGAATACAATTTGTGTTTGATTGATTTGATCATATTCATTTTACATGTCAAGTTTTTGTTATAATATAATGTTTCTGCATACTGTGATAATTTTAATCTTGATGTTACAGATTTGGATACTCCTTTAGCTTTCATTATTTTTGTTTTTACGGAATGTAAACAGTATAATTTAGCTCTTAAACCAATGAACTCTGTAATAACATCACCACCAAGTTCGTCTTTAAATAAGCCTGGTACCTTCGCATTAACATTAGGCATCGCATAAGGATTATCCTCAGAAAAATTACTAGTATCGTACTTAGCAATATCGTCTTTCATATCTGAGTAAAAATCATCAGTCTGTACTAAATAAAGAAGACTATCAGTATCTGTATAGCACAGTTTAATTTGATCACCATACTTCTTTTTCATAAAGTCGTAGTGAAATTGATACAAATGTTGTTTAGCATATTCCAATACAGTGAAACCGATGTATATTGGTCTATCAAGAACAATCTTTTCGCGGTTTAACTGGACAGCAATGAAATTTTCATTAAAAATGGAAATGCTTTTTAAATTCGGTTTCGTAATCAATTTTTCAGCACTCAGATGCTTATTTGTTCTGTTAGCATTATCATTCCAGTAACTTATCAATTTTACATCGACTTGCTTTCGTCTGTTTTCAATAGTTTTTCCAAATATAGCATTATTTAAAAGCTTGAAAAAATCTTTTTGGAATGCTGATGTTGACTGTTGACGTAACTGAGTGTTTAAATCGATATAATTTTGTAAGAAATTATCTTGTCGAAAAATTAATACTCGATGTGTTTTCAACAGCACTAGCCCATTTTTTAAGCATTCTTTTAAATGAACATAATGTATAACATAATTGTTTTTATCATATAAGTTTGCTACGAGTTTTGGTGCTCTTCCTCCAGGAGGAATCAGTTTTTGAGCAGCAAAGGGCAAATCACTATGTGAATCATGCAAGTGATCAGGATAAGCTAAATCAACTTCCAAAATGTATCCGTAATAAGCATCATCTGATATGCTCATCACATTGAAACTGTTCATTTCATCCGCTGACATAAACTTGAAATCAGAAATGGGCATTTTTTTTGTCATTGCGTGACCATAAAGATTATTACAATCAAGATATATCAAATACTGTGACGGTTTTGTGTCATCATAAGCAGGTACATACTTATTATTGGCCTTAGCATGTCGTATTGCACATTGTGCTAAGCCCCCACGTATGCCTTTTTCCAACATTTCATAAATTTCCAAATCGTGAATCAATTCTAGTTCTACGCCAGTGTAAAGCAGCATAGCATCCCAACTCAAACTAGGTGATGTTATGTAATACGCACAGTCAAGATTATAATATTGTAAACACAATTTTCTAAAGTTTTCAAATACATCGCATAACAGCAACACATCACATTTCACGTATAAATCGGTATATTCTCCAAGTGACTGAATATTAAAACATTTCCATACAGTTTTTGCACGAGCATAGTCATCGTTGGAAATGTTGGTCATTTTCAAACTACTATAAAAATTTTCTTTCGATGGAAGCTGTGGTTCATCATACTTTGGCCAAGAATCCATGTATTCGTATGGATAAATGCCCTTTTTTCGCAATAAATCACATTTAAGTTTACTAACAAATTCTGATTTCAAATGTACAAAATCTTTGTCACCTAAATTATTACTCAACGTGTCCAGACTTGTACTTAAGAATTGAAATGAATCAATAAACTTTATCTGAATTGGGCGTGTACCATCACTTGTTTTAATCACTTTTGTGAAAGTTAGGTACGTCTCTTTAGTTTTTGGTATAACTGTAATTGCTCCTGCATTTTTAGCCAACTCAGTGATAAATATATGTGAATCATAACCAGACAGATTGTGAAATACGACAGGTATGAATGGGCACACTCTATGCATCAAATTACAGTGAGAGTGAGCTGGCCCTCTATACTCGCCAGTGATATGGTCATGGTCACGAACTTTATCAGCGAATAACATTTGTTTACAAATATGACATGTCTTAGCAAATTGATAACTATTTTCTTGTTCTTCAGTCAATGGGTTCATATCTTTTATAGTGCACAAGATCTTGTTAATGTATTTAACTTCATTCAATAAATATTTAATAAATACTTTAACACAATCTTTCCCTCTATAAGATACAAGTTTGTTCAAAGACTCATCGTGAGAACAACAAATATAATATGCAAAACATGAAGGTTCATGTACTTTATTTGTCTCAGTATTTTTTGTTTTAATTTCATTATAATCCATCAATAAGCACTCAAAATCAGCATAAATCACAAAATTAATTTTTTGTTGTCTTTCATAGTGCATAAATTTGAGAAATTTATTTTTATCTGGTAAAATTGTTAAAACATTAGAGCAATCATGTAAATTACGTTTGGTTTCATTTGCGAAAAATTGTAAACATGTATCACATAAATACATTTTATTATTGTTCCGTGATACTTGCCTACGAACTAATCGTACCAAGTCTTTGATCAAACAATAGTGGGCCGTACCATTTCTTTCAAAATATAGTAAATTAAAATGGTTTGGCTTCTTACAAAGTGTTTTATATAGAGGACCTGTCACAACATGTCTATCGTCCAAACCATATACATTTACACTTATATGACAATTATTTCTTTCAAATAATGATATATCTTTATATGTAGGTGGAAAAGATAACCCATTTGTTTTTAAAACCATTGAGTAATGCGGATACGATGTAGTTCTGCATACACTTTTTTTGGCAGGAAACATGCCCGCAACAATACTCCATAAAAAACAGTTATCATCAGAGTTTTTCACATTTAAGCAACTTTTAGTATTCTTTATGATTGGAGGTAATTCAATATAACTTCCACCTCTCATAGGAGAATATTTATTGATATTTATCTCTAAGTGGCTTATCGAAAGAAAAGACCACCCAGACCCACATTGTGTAAACTCTGTCAATTTCTGTTTAAATTTCTCTATAATATTTATAAACAGTTCATCAAAGTTTGTACTGTGGTAAATAACTTCGTATTTAGTATTAAATGATTTCAATTGTTGCTCATTTGATTTAAACAGTACAAAATAAGCAAACAATTCACAATTCATTTTAATACAATGGTTTTTCATTAAAGATTCATTGATCAGTTTGGTAATGACTCGTTTATTATCCTGCAGGAACGCCTCAGCTGAGAGGTACTCGACTTCCTGCGAGGCATTCAAACGATATGTCATTATTCGATTCTTGAATGCAGTAGCAACTATATCAATATTTTCATAGCCAGACTTGAGCAAGCAATTTGATTTGTGCATATTAGTTCTGATATGATATCGATAATAATTACTCGGTAATTCAATATTACATTGTTTACAGTGTGCGACTCCATTTGAAATTGGGACTGAAAAAAAAACAAAAATAATAATGATACAATAGAACATTTTATTAGCTAATAGGAACCCTATTTTCTATGATTACTAATTCTATGATTATAAGGATACTACTAACAATATTAATAATCGAATAAGTGATTAAACATTGATTAACATAAGTATTATGTTATAGGTATACTATAGGTATTGATAATAATCAATAATACTGACTAATGAATGTAGGTGGGCACTTTTTAAAATCTTTGCGTGTAGCAGCTACGAGCTCTCCTAATACTCTCCACGTGTCGCTCCCATCATCTACCTGATTTTTTATAGTTATAATTGAGTGCCGCCACCAAAGAAATTATAATCTCAGGAATCACTGTCCCTAACAAACTCACCGCCGAAAAGCGGCGAGCGATACCTTGCATTTGTGTGAGTGCCGAAAATGCCTAACATTATTAATACCAAAAGTTAAATAGTCTAAACTCGACTTTATTCCGCAGATTAAAAGTTTCATTTCAAGCATTCGCATTTTGGAGATATGATGTTATGAAATGAAGCAGCTGTTAAGTCGTAAAAATTTATTGCCTTCTTTTGTCCTTTGAAAAACTGTTGACTTTAACGGTATGGCAATAAGGTCGGATTCAAAATGTGCTGTTCGAAGATCGTAAAATTACTCCGTTCGGAACAGAAGTGTGGAGGAGTAGAAACGTACACAATATTTTTTTGTTGAGAAATGAAATTTCGAATCTATTACGTAGGGATAAATCATTTGTTAACCAAATTCAAAAGTCGGATTTTTTAATAATCGGATAGTTTGATAAAATCTTTCATTTTTACAGGCTCCTATTCAGTTTAATGTGCCTCGTTGTCTTGTCTATCGTTTATAGGTAATAAAATATTGCGATATTAGACCTGCCCGGTTTCTGATTTGAGTTGAAATTTTGCATGCATATGCGACATGAAGCTGATCTCATGATGCAGTAAGATGGTGCATCATCAGATGCTTAAACTAAACTACACAACAACATCGACTTTAGGTTCATTTGATCTGTCTTAACTAGTATTCGGATCCTAAATGATATCCAGGTCAGGGTTTAATGACGGAGCCAGGCTATGGGAACTCTGTAATAAAATGACATAGTTACATCGAGTGTGTGCTCGTTCGATTAGTGTTAAAGAGTATTCTTTACCTAGATGATATCCAGGGTCTGATGATGGAGCCAGAAGATGGCTATGGGAACTGTGATTAAACGATGCCACCTCATCGAGTTTTTGGACTCGATTAATTTGTCTTGCCGACTACTCGGGTCCTAGATGAATTCTCTTCTCTACAATAATAAAATCGTAAATCTCCCTTCAATGTATGAGACCGAGGTCAATGATGCAAAAAGGAGGGTCATAACATTTTCATCCTCGCGTACGAAGTTCCCGGGCAACCTCTAGTTTTGAATAAAATAAAATTTTGTATTGTATACAATATTGCAGAACCATGTTTAGTACTAGAACTTTAACAGTATAGGCAGAAATCAGCAAAAAGTAAATATTGCAAGAAGTAGGACAAAGATATAGAGTGCTGTAAGCCTAGCTAAGAGTTTCAATTTCTCTTTTGCTGTTAATTGTGTATTTTGTAACAGATAACGAGCAGTTGACATTAGGCTATTGTACTTCAGATAAAGGGGCTTGGTGGCGCTGGTGGTAAAAATGCCTGTATTTTTAGTACCGAAAATTTATCTCGTTGCCCACAATTTAACGGTAGGGTAGGCTACCGCGTGTTTTTTTAATGAATTTGATAAAAATAAAACACGAGAGTTGTTTGTTTCATGAAGGTAGTTTTAGAATTGGCCGCATCTGATTAGTATATAATGCTTACTAATAAAATTGTTTTTTAAACTTGTTAAAATGTTTTTAGTATGCGACTCCATTCATTCGAAATTTAATGTAGTCCGGTTCATTGGTCTTCGGTCACGTACAGATAAATGAACGATGCAACGCGAGGGAAAGGGACAGTAGCGTAGCGTAGTCGTGTGTCTGTAGTTACAAATATTTCCGTAAAATATTGTTTTAAAGCATATTATAGACTAATTCAAAATCAAATTATCAAACTTTAAGGTAATACTCACCGGAAATACGAAATTCCATCCTTTTTTAATGTAGTTAAAGTGTTGTTTTTGCAACTTTTGACGGAGCACTTGGGCATGTTGTCACTTCGACGGCAAGCGCGCGACTAAGAGCCGAGAGTGCTTAAGCGGCGTTTAAGCACTCTCCAGCGTGGACATCCTTGACGGGCCGATCGTATATCTAGTATTTTATTGATCGTTGGCCGCCACCTATTCACCGGCAAAATGTTCTCGATTTCGTTAGTTTTGTAAATTTTAACCTCCACATAATGTGAACCGCTTTTAGTTTCATTACTCTGGCGTGAATAACCGTTCGCCAGCCTTCTCGTGAAATAAGAATACACAGGAGCCGCCTTTTTACCTTTCTTAACTGATTCAGGCGTCACCTGCTCCTCCTCACTGTCCGAGCCGAACAAGTCGTGAGCACTGGGCTTGTTGATAGTTACCGGGCTGATTTTCAGCTTTTTGGCTTTCTTGGACGGCCCCGGTTCAGGTACCGCAGCTGATGATCGCTTCTTCGGCTTATCCACTTTTTGAATTTCTACGTCTGAGCAGCCACCACTAGCAGATTCATCTTCTGACGGGAACAGGGTATCCGCGGTAGTGTTGCACGGTTGCTTGGACCTGTCAAAAAATAATTGATTAGTATGTTACCTGAGCATACATATTTAAAACTATTGGAATAGTGAAATAAGTATTGAAAGATTTGATTCAAGTTTATTCTATGAGTAAATGAATTGAGTAATGATTGAATTAAGTATCAATTTAATGATTACCATTGAATTATATAAATTCGACGATTGTCTGAATCTAGCGAATGAACGTGTGAATCGAAATTGAATTGAATCGTGATTCGATCGATTACTCTAAATGTTAGGGCAGGTAGGTAGGTAGGTAGGTACTTACATTTTTATTTGATTGTCAGCTCGCTCGGTAATCACTGTTGATGAAGAGGCGTTGCGTATCGTCCAGGAAAGTGGTATGTGGTTTGATCAAGAAATAGGGAGCTTTTATAGTATCCTATTCATGTGACTCTTGCCCATTTTTGGTGAACACAGATACACACTAAGAAAAATGCTTACTGGGATACTGCACACAATCAATTAAACGTTATCAACTTACAAACCTCTACAGTTTAATTCATCTTAGTAAGAATAATACAATCTCATTACCATGACTTTGCTTGCTTGTTTTACTTACATCGAAAGTAATAAATGTATCAACAGACAGACAAATACTGTTTATAGGTTTGATATTTCGATGACCTCGGTGGCTCAGTGAGCGGATCACTCAACCATGGCCCGCAGCGGGAATTGAACCCGTACCTCTTGCATCTCAGCCGGCTATTTACTCACCACACCATAGAGAACATCTCACTATTATAACATTAAACTTTCTTACTGAGGCCTACCTATTGATTTAGGTAGGTATTTGATTAATTGGGCCACAGCCCATGCTTTCGATGAAATTTGTAATAGATAGTTATAAACGGATGCAGTTAAATAATGCACTATGTCTCTAGGTAGGTACTGAGAGTGAGGCACGTGCTTGTATGTCAGGAATGTGGTAAGGCGGTGTAGTATGTCAATGTTACTTTTATGGTAGGGAAGTGTGTACCTACCTAGTTCAGCATTAACATGCATTTTTAAATTGTTATATCATTTCAAATCTTATGCTGAAGAATTAGACAACTTCTAAAAAAGTATAAATTAAGAAATAAAAATATTCTACGTTCACTTTGCGTTTGGAAAGCCTGCATCTCCGTCCTCTCCAAATAAATTAACTGAAAGACATGTCGGTAAGTATGTACCTATTAAATAAATTATTTTAATATGTAGGCTAATCAGTCGAATCGATTGTGTGAATGCCATTTCGTAATTTTGTTATGTGCCTACCTACCTATATTCATAAGTAAAAGATATTATTTTTTGTTTCAGGATTCTGAAGACTTATTCAACTTTGTTGTCGACGACTCTGCTATTAACAGGAATGCAGAAGAACAGCGTAAGAGAGTTATTAATGAGGGCCCCATTACCACAAACTATTCATTTGTGAAGAAACCCGCATATGGATACAAAATCATACGTATTGAAATTCATGATGCAAGAAATTTTGAAAACACAGAAGATACCTTTTGTAAATGCAAAGCTGAGTTATGCGCTCAACACGTCGTCAGAGGTGTACTATTCGATGAAATTTATACCAGCACAAGGGAAATTATTTCAAAAATACAGCATTCAATATCAAATAATGCCTATTCATCTAGTGTGTAAGATATTTTATAAATAATATCTTCCTAAGTATGTACATTTAATCAATAGTTAGAAATAATTTAAATGATTGTTTGAATTGATCTTCAATAATGATGTCTCTATATACTTCTACTTAAATTTAATTTCTAGATGTATCTTTAATTTCTGTGTCTAGGCATCTATGTAAATTTCATCAGAAAAATAAATGATTATGATTATGAACTTCGAATAAAGTAAGCTATCTAAAATTTAAACATAACTTGGTGTTTCATTTCAATACTAAATACTCCAAGTAGGTAGTAATGTGTGTAAGGTAGTATGTAAAACACTAGTGAATCGATATATAATTCATTGGTAAAGTGAATTTTGATTCTATTTCAAAAAAGAGTATACTACCAAAATTTTAATTGATGAGTAAATCGTTATTATAATAAGATGTATATTCAATGGAATAATTGAATATATCAATATTCAATGGAATAATTGAATATATATCAATATTCAATGGAATAATTGAATATACCAATATTCAATAGAATAATTGAATATACCAATATTCGATGGAATAATTGAATATACCAATATTCATGGAATAATTAAGAATTCTGGCAAAAGGTCCATTCACGAGTGAAGTGAATGACCTTGTGCCAGAATTCTTAATTATTACCTACTTGTATGTATGTTTGTTTGTCAGAGGATAACTTTCGAAGCGTCGTGAAATTTGATAAATAGGTAGGTAGTGAAAACATAATTTTGGTGTGACTAAATAAGCTAAAAATGTTGGGGGGTTGTTGAGGTATTGGGATTTAAGAAGCGCCAAAAAATAACAATGTTTATTACTACATTTCGACTCCGTTTTTATTTTTAGTAACGTCTTTGTGGTTTTTGAGTTATTAGCCATAATAAATCTGAACTTTGACGAAATTCACAGTGTACACCAGTGACCCCACAGTACTGTAATTTGGTAGGTATGCGTGTAGCTTAAGTGACACAAATATAGGCAAAAGTCTGAAATCCAGAATAACTGCAATTTGTACACCAGAAAAGAATAACCAATTTACATGAACTCCCTTTACCTGTAATTTGAATGAAACTGTAGGTCAAGTGATTTGATTATTTATTTCGGGGCACTATTGTGACAGTTAAATATTACAAAACATTTTTTTTTGGTTTTTATGGGAGTCTCGCGAGATCACAGGCCGGGGCGATCCACTAGTATTATAAATGTGAAAGTTTGGATATTTTTTTTTAATAGTTATTTGTTTGTTACTCAATCGTGTCGTAATGGCTGAATCGATTTCGATGAAATTTGGTGTGTTGATATGACCTGGATTTAAACGTAGGCCACGTTGTTGACAAACTACGCTTGCGAAGCTGCTGGCGGATGCTAGTAAACAATAAATGTGGGATTGAATGAAAAAAATTTGCAGTAGTTGGTGGTGAGATGAGGCTTGCATAACCTGCAAACATTTCTAATACCATTTGTTTTTATTCTACCTGGAGTTGGAACATATGGCCCGCCTGATGTTAAGTGGTAACCATCGCCTATAGCAAAGTATTGCCTCGTAAGTCACGCATCTTAGAAACGGGCCCTACGATGCCCTTCATTCATCAACTTGAGGCATACTGGTGTGAAGACTCATGTGCCTGTAATTTTAACGGACCCTTCATACAAAAAAACAGCAATGCAATCAGCGTGCTTGTTTTTGGTGGTAGAAATAGGTATGGTGGTAGTACTTCCCCGGGCGAGACCTTTCACAAGGAACTCTACTACTTTTACAAGTTGTTTAAACATCGAACGAAAAGCCAATTGTTTTATCGGCTCTAGACAAAAAATGAACTTACGAAGTAAAAAATTCGGTTTCAGACTTATAATCTTCTATTATTCAGTCTTAGCGAGAATTTTATATTAAAAAAAACAAATATTACTCCACTGAACATAGCATCCCTCATAGATTTCTAGAGCAACATATCTTGTGCGATTTGCGTCCAACGACCCTTAGGGGGCTCACGACACGAGTCGATTTTAGATTACACCGGTCGACAAAAATCGCATTCAACTTGTTCATTTCCGAAGAAAATGTTGAGCAGAGTGGGTGTTGTGCGTAAACGTAAGGGAACACAACACAGAGCAAAACACACCTCATGCGGCTGGCGATCGCCTGCAACTGAATACATGAATGAAAAATTATTTATTACACAAATAAAAATAATCTGTGCATAGGCGAACTTAATGCTAGATAGCATTCTCTGAACATTTACACGGTAGATTTTAGTCATCCGCCGCATGCGGCTGGTCGCCGCACGGCAAAAGTCGGATGGCACCCAACTTTGGGGATTGCAATTTTAGTCACATGCGGCATAATGGAATTGTCATTTAGACGATCGATTTTCGCCGTGCAGCCTAGCCGTGCGGTGAAAATTGACCTATGTAAACCCCCTATTATAACCTTTATTAGGTCTTCTTTCCATCTCCTAAACAGTGAAAATTAAAAATAGTGTCCTACACTATTTTTTTTCATCCTACGTTACAAAAATTACTAGGGTAGGGTACAACCAAATCTAATAGATGCTCAACAAAATAACTACCACCAAAAACATTACACTGACAAATCATACTAGCTTCACCTATATAAATCAATGCCAGCTCTCCGATTAGGTACACACATACGCAGTACATTTTTAATAAAAGTACAGTAACAAATTTCATTCAAAGGGTACACAACATAACACTTATACTACAGGTCCAAATTGATGAGGTCTCCAACTGGACACTCGCTTTATTGTCACCCGGGCGGGTCTTTCTTGAGCCGTTTGTGTACGGTGGCCATAGGATTTAGATATTCGAGGATTTCGAGGAAACAAAAATGTTTTCTTTTATTTCCCTGTGTACAATACTATGAAATAACCAGTATTATAATTACAATTAAGCCACATAATATAGGCTAATGATAATTTGATTTTAATCTAGTTTTTTATTATAAATTAATCTAAGAATAATAGAATAGATAAGAAATAATAGGCCCTTCAAGCAAAGTTGTCCAAATTTAAATAAAAATAAGAGAGTAGATATTATTGGAATTATATTTAGTTTTTTCGTGTGATTTATCTTTGTTTTCCATTAATGTGGATTCCTGAAAAATCAATGAATGAAGGATTAATACTTCATGCATTGATTTTTAGGAATTTTGAAATGGTGGTTTTCTGAAACAAAACAAAAAGATTTTATATAACATATTACTTTGTCAGAATTGCGTATAGAAAAGCTAATCACAACTGTGCGTAATCTTTGCCCTAATTAAAATGGCAAAGCAAGATTTCGGGTGACCTAAAACTGAAATTCAACAAACTTCAAATTAATTTGATACTCCAGAAATAGCATAACAGTTTATAAAAAAATAAAGCGTTATCGGTAGTACACACGGCTACATATCAAACTACCATTTCCAGTATAGATCTCATTGTACGGAAAGACTACACAATGATCAGCATATAATGGAAATGGCTTGATGAGTAGCCGTTCGTGGCCCGTGCATAATTGACATAATTAACATTTTATTTGAAACATATAAAAAATCATGTTTAATTATAAACTAGCTATATTGTTACTAGCCTATTTCATAGTTAATTATTTCAGAAAAATAAATCAAAAAACGGAAATTACAGAACACATAAGATACAATACAATTACGACAAAAATACAAATAAACAAACAAACAACTATACACATTTCTATTTCATTTTAAGTCATCGTTGTATGACAGCTCAACCAGAGCTGCCAACTTGCTACCAGGCACCATAAAGATGTTTAAATTTAAAGATTTATTAATTAAATTAAACAGTTTATTCCTATTTAACCATAACGCAAACTGCCTTAAAATTAACACAACTTAAACGTAAATATACCTTAAAAGGGACATAAATAAAACTAAGATAATCGAATACCTCAACATGTTGGAAATCTTATAAGTCGTTTACCAGCACGATCACTCGATGATATATTTTAGATGAAATAATATATATTTCATGTAAAACTCTTACAAAAAGCTCAACGTATGGTCACTCTACTAATAAATAGCCTTAATCCTTGCACAAGACTATCCGTAATGGGTGCGATACGTACGGCTGCGATAACACCCAGTGAGATTCAATAACCATCTGCTATTATTGTAGATTAAGCCTCGAGCCTTGTCCGCTTGCTATCCTCATAAAAAGTTGCCTAAATAATAATAATAAACTTGATTTCAGGCAGTAATAGAAAAATATAAAATGTTAATTTTTATAATCTACGGCCCATATAAATATGTACATAAGTGACTAAAATAGGTAATACATTATCAGACTAATATTATAAATGTGAAAATTTGGATGTTTGTTGATTTATTTGTTTGTTTGTTACGTTGTAATGGCAGAACTGATTTCGATGAAATTTGGTGTGTTAATAGATTATGACCTGAATTCAGACATAGGCTATTTTTGGTTGACAGACAACGCGTGTGAAGACGCTGGCGAAAGCTAGTTCATAGTAATACATTTAACTATTTACTGACGCGTAAAGTCTGTGAAAACGAGGAAACAACACACCCTTCTGTTTTTTTTTAATTTTTTTTTTATGTGAAGTGTTCTAAAATAGGGACTTTGGGCAGGCCCCTGTCACTCTGAAGAAAATAACTGGTTTAATTGCCTATTACTTTGCAGGCGCAGCCCTGTAGGTGCTGAATAAATTAAAACCTAGAATTCACCTAGAATCATTAAATTTGGCAAGAAGCAAGTTCTCATAGCACAAGTAAAGAAAAAAATCCGAAAAAGATTAATTTGTAGTTAAAATACATTAATTATATAAAATTACGGAACCCTTGGTCCGCGAGTCAAACTCGCACTTGTCCGGTTATTTTATTTAGAACTATTAGGAGCAGAATCTAATTTCCATAAAATGTGTGTTCGTTATAATGTATAAAAATAATTGCATCGTAATTTTATTGTCATAAACACGTAAATGGCTATCAGAATTATGATACCTACCCACTCAAGTTAGCACTAATATTATCTTCTTCAACACATTTTAATGCATTTATAAGTATAATCACTTAAATCACTATAAATAGCCTATTAAAAGTATCATAGTATGTTAATATATCTTACGTCTTCTTATCTGAAACGGTCCATATTAAGTGGCTAAGTGCAAAAACTGTTTCACCAATTAAAACTAACGATTACCATTTAAATAGTCTTGACCATTTGCCATTTGCAATGTTTGAAAAATATGAGTTCATAGGTGAGAAACCAATATAAGCTAAGTTGGGAAAGAGGAAGTTACGGAAATTTGAACTGTATTGCCAAAGGATAGAGCTGTGGGGAAGGGAGTAGAAGTGATGATAAAATGGCTGGTATTCACTTTTCAGATAATCAACCACCTGTACGCGAGAATACACACGGTTCAAAAGAAAGTTGAGTATCTGCCAAACATGATAAAATATATAAATAATGCTGGACATTTCACACAGCTATCTAGCCCCAAGCAAAACAAAGCTATAGAAACCAGATACATTTTTTAATATACATACTTATAATATACATATATAAAAACACCCAAACCTGGAACAAATATCTGTAGAACACTGTCGCTTTTTTATGTCTTGTAGTTCTCTCACAAGTTAAATTCATGTTCGTTATATCCCTAATTGACGCAAAATAATTTCGACAGACACACGCCTAGTTTAGTTACTGCATACTAAACTCCTCTGTATGAATACAAAAAAGCAAAATCTAAATATTTTTAATCATGCCCCTAAATATTTCGAACTCAGTGATTATCACCTTTATTCACCAGTCATTAAATTTTCTAGGATAAGTAATTGTAATTTGGTGTAACACTAAACAATTATCTATCGCTTTATTAACGAATTTATAACTATATTTAAAAATTGAATATACAAGTTTTTTTAAATCATCAAGCTCAGTCAATAATATGATTAAGTAATTGCAATTCAGCGGGTCAATGCAGCCAGTTTCTTCCGGCTGGTTCAATATGGAGCAGTTGAGCTATCTAGAAAGTTAAAATCATGAGGATTATCGATATAGATGTTATACATAAAATATATGTCTATGATCTCCCTAGCTGGTATATAAATAAATATTGTTGGATATTTCACACAGCGCTATCTAGCCCCAAAGTAAGCAGAGCTTGTACTATGGGAACCAGATAACTGATATAATACTTATATACTTTTTGTTTTGTAAATACATACTTATAATATATAGAAGAACATCCAGACCCGGAACAAATATCTGTAGATCCTGCAAACATTTGTTCTGCGGTGGGAATCGAACCACCTGCTTCTCAGCCGGTTATTCGCCCACTGCCCCACAGAGGTCGTCATATAGATAGATTGTGACCGGGATTGGGAATACTTTTTATCAGGCTGCGCAGGAGGGTAATATTTTTATTGACAACCACGAGTGCGCAGCTGCGGGCGGATCAACTAGTTAAGTATAAAAGATAGGAAAACGTTATCCCTTTTAGAGTTCCATAGTCCAAGTGCAGACGATGTTTGGTGTCAATTCTGACTGTATATCCCACCAGTACTTGCAAAAACCATATCTAAGTACCAGCATTAATGCTTTTAAACAGTTCCAGATAGTCTATCTGCTAGATTTGTGTGTCCGCCATATTTAGAATATCGCCGCGTATTGGCTAAAGTGTTACTACACTTACTACTTTTAATTGACATTTAGATAAACGCGTCTTATCCTAGGTCGTTTTCAAAGATCTCGAAGATATGTTAAATGTTTGTTTGGAATAAGTTTCAGTTAGTTTTGCTCATAAACTGACTTAAAAAGGGTTTGAAATGTAGATATTAGACATCCTAATATAAATTGTTACGAAATCATATTGTAAATTTTAGTACTTAATAGGAAATGACTGCATCATAATTATAGTTTTTCTCTTAGCCTGTACTGTCCCACTGCTGTAGTTTGATACTCAATCACGTCGTAACGGCTGAACCGATTTCGATAAAAGTTGGTATATAGGTAGAATATGACTTGGATTAAAACATAGGCTACTCTTTATTGACTTACAAATTTTTATACGTGCGAAGCCACGGGTTGATGCTAGTTCTACTATAATATGTATTCCTGGTGTACATTAAAGCGTTATTCTATTCGAGAGAGACAAAGTCAAATTTGAATTTATAGTAGGTAGTATTAGTACGGTTTGTTGATGGTACAATCAAAATCATAAATTCAAATAATATTAAAGTTATATCAGTACAATATAAGTACAGTCATGCCCATAACCTATCGCGACACGGAAACCGTGAAACGTGGGTCCAATTACGTCGAACCATAGACAGAATACAAAATAATGTCAATGGTATTGTTATGCAATTTTTCAAATAATATAATATTCGCTTAATAAGACATTCGTGAAGGTGCGGCTGACGTTATCACGATATAAAGGTAAGTGCATACTGATTTAAATATATTT
Organism: Philereme transversata; assembly: GCA_963924445.1. NCBI lineage: Eukaryota > Metazoa > Arthropoda > Insecta > Lepidoptera > Geometridae > Philereme > Philereme transversata. The sequence goes on along the minus strand of OZ004337.1, from coordinate 23,527,263 downwards.
TTTTCTGATGAGGTAAAAGTTTGAGCACATCGCTCGAATAACTGACAACACACAAGTTAATTTTTAGCAAATTTTAAAAACCTGAATTTTTAAAACCAATCCAGTGAAATTGCTTACCTATTTTTGCCGCCTAGCAGCATTGCTGTGTTTCGGTTCGAAGGGTATGGCAGCCGGTGAAATTACAGGCTCATGAGGCTTTACACCTGTAAGTATGCCTGACCGTATGAAAGTGCGTGACCTACGAATCAATTCTCTGACCATGGCTTGTTCCATCTCCATGTAGAATTGAAAAAAAAATTGCTTCGTCTGTTTGGGAACTACTATGCCACAGACAGATAAAGGCGTTAAGCTTATAACACTTCTTTTTGCGTCCAGGGATAAATATCACCAAAATAAACTGAAAAATGGGGTGTGACTTTGTCATAGACGCGACCGTGTGTTGTACGTGAAACCGTGTACGTAACAAGTAATATTTCTGTACAAATCATAAAGTACGCTATTTTATATATGTTATAATCATGTTTGCTATAACATTGTATGTTATAACACGGCCTTCGGGTCATACTAAATGGAAATCTAGAAACGCAGCAAAGTGAACTCAAAATGGCAGCACTTCCCCCTCCACCGTGCGCGATGCGGCACAGTGCTCACTCGAATTATTTGATCCTTTCGCTATCCAGTGGTGTAATTAAATTTTGGGTGCAGATGATAGAGATGTAGCTGCAACATAAAACTGTATCCCCCGATTTTGTTATCATTCGTTTTTTTAAATTGCCTCCCACTATGGAAGCCATTTTTAAAACATTCTCGTCAAAATTTTATATTTTAAATGAATATAATACAGTCGTATTGAATGCAGAAGCCTTAAATATGCGTTGTACGACATTCACATAATCTTTCAGCGATTCTGCTGACGATATCGTAGTCATAGCTGTGATGTAGGTACTGATATTTTATTGGTATTGATATTGATGTCCAGTCCTTGCCATTCCAGGAGCTTGAAAGCGCTTGTTGAAAGAGCTATTGCATGCACTTACCTTTACAATGGTGTTCCGAATCCCTTCGCGTTCTCATCGTAATTTGAATTCGATATTTGAACGTCGCTCTGTCAACGCGAGCATAGGAATTTTGAAAGGCGCACTACACAAGAGTGTTTAAATCGCGCTTTTTAAATTAAATGTCAAATTTAAATCTAGTAGCCCAACTCGTTAAGTTCGTACATGACAACTTTATCTTACTTTGATTTTGTTTAATATTTTTCGGGGCTGAAGCACTAGGCAGGGTACGAAATCGAAAAATCAAATACCTACCTACTTACTGCCAAAAATGATTATGTTATCCATAACTATAATAATTAATATATTTATCAAGCACAAAATTTCACTTTATATTGAAAATTATACACTCAGAAACACTAATTAATCCTGGATCAATACTTCGACCGGACTATTTTCAATGTTATGTCATTTGGTTCTGTTATTCGTTGGTGACACATATCAAATCCAACCTATTAGATTTTTACGAGTTTAGTTACAAAATGTTATTTTATTTATTCCGACGCCAAAAATTTACAAACTAACAGTATTACTGGGTAGGATACGTTTGTCGTATGCCAGAGGAAGTATGGGCGAAAACCACTACAGAATGAGTTCCAAACGGGCGGCGGCCGCGGGTAGGTCCAGGTGGAGTTGGAGGGATGAACTGGATGCATTCCATAAAGAGTGGCCTCAATTAGCCAATTACCGTGATTTGTGGAAAGAGGGAAAGGAGGCCTTTGCCCTGCAGTGCGACTCTACGGGCTGATAATAATAATAATAATAACAGTATTATACAAAGCACTGTAAAACCCTAGAGATTTGTCTCGGAGCTTAAAGCCACTCGGGTTGCTACACATTACTTTGACTTTTAGACCCGTCTCCTTCACCTTAACATAATTTTATACTAACGCAATTACAACCAACCTTGGGTAGGTTGGTTGTTAAAACCCAAATTACTGTCTACAACCCGTTATCAAAAGTATGCACGCAAACATAGTAAGTGAACCGGTAAAAACGCCCCGTCTATATCCACCCTAGCTAAACTGTCGTGCGGCAGCAGATAGCAGCGAGGTGAATCGTGAAAACATCCCGCGGACGGCGTTATAACTCATGAATGTTTTAATACGGTAACAGACATAATTTATTTACCTTCCGTTTGTCGCGAAATGGGAATCATTTCGCTGCGTTTAGACGGAGCCTTAGTGATGAGTGCGGTTTGCGCGGTTGTGAATTCGATAAAGTGTTAGGTCCTGATATAAGCTTGAGCGTTTATCTTATGTTTGAAATAATTTAGAGATCCTGTATGACAATATAAAATTGTTATGATTTTCGTTATCCTAAAGGAAATTATCATAACGTCATAGTAATTACTTCGAATGTTGATTTCTATTGGGAAGTTTTTGTTTGTCTTATATAGTTCCAGAGGGCTTAACCAAGTTACAGTCGATTAGCGATGACGCTAGTCGATAAGTCCGAAAATGACATGGGATTTGACACATGCTATAGAAATACCACGTGATACAGCGCTAACAAATGTATGTAGAAATCGAATCGATTCGGAGCGAATGTAATTTGGCTACGGGTCCAGTTTAACCCCGCGTGCGTATTTGTGCAATAAAAATGATAGATTTAGTTTCGAAAGCGAAATTGAAATTGTTTTATTTTCATAATTGTCTAACTAGTTAAATAAAAATATATAATAGTTGATTATACCATAAGAGAGCAAAATCGTATTTTTACGGCGAGCGTGCTGAACGCAGCCAGGGATTCAAAGTGCGTTGCCCGTTTCCCTTTATGTGAAATGTTTTTCCGGTATTTAGTTCATACAATATTACAATTATTTACAATATTTGGCGATCAATCTATGATAGCCTCATGTTCCACATTCAAACTCATTACTGCCCGCTGTAAAAGTCTTGTCAGATTAAAAGAAAATACCTATTTTATTCGCACTTAATCTGGAACATGAACAAACTGTTTTTTGAATAGATGGGACGCAAAACATTTTACATCATAATAAAAATAAGAGATCGCAATTTAAATAACTGTTTAAAATGCTAGGTAGTGTAAACTAATTTATCGATATTTTTGTGTGTGAGTTAATAATTGATTCACTCAGATAAATAGACTCACATCCGTTACTCTCCGCAACAATTGTCCAAACAACTCAATTTTTCACAACCGTTGCTTCACTATAGTAATGATTCTAAAAACAATGACAGTAGAGTTTCCAGTTCGAAATAATTCATATAATGATAGAGTTGTTCGAACCCGTCCGTTAAAAGCTCATCATCACCTCATTGATGATCATTGATGGTGTGAAACCGGAAAGAGGTCAATGGCAACTGTTTTTTTTTTGTTTTTTTTGGCTTCACGTCTATTATAGGTTTCTATGACACCTGGCGGATTTTTAGGGTTCAATTTTAGAATATATATCCTCTAAATCTACGAAGTCAACTATGATAATGTCCAATTTATAAATTGTTTAATCGTAACACAAAAATAGAATCAAAGATAAGTATTTTTAAAACTTTCGCGATCACTGTACATAATAATTATTATTATCAACATGGATGGGGGTAACTAAACGGGTATATATCGCTTATTTAATATTTATACGTAAATACCCGTATAATATTAGTAATTATTAAATTTGACGTTTATGAGTTTAGATCAATAATTAACTAGGGGTTCGACAGTTTAACTTTAGACCATAAATAATACATGGTTTAGAGCTAAACTTATTTTTATAATAAAGTTTATTTTAGTCCCTGGTTGAACCTGGTAATTAACCCAGTAATATTATTAGACTAAGTTTTCGAATAAAGCTTTTTATGTTTACCTATATGCGTATGTTTCTTTTTCGTAGGTACGATTTCTTTTTGGCTAACCGATCTTTTTTAAAATCAGGGAATAGGTTAAAAAACGTTCATCAATTGTACTCAAAGTAGTCTAATTGTGTAAAGGCTTATGAAATTGGGATTAAAAATTAATAAAATAACAACAGTTTCAGAGGTACACGAACCCAGTACCTAACCGGATTACTTCCACATGTCTAATAATTTGGCAGGTGATTTTGAAGCAATGAAATGTCAATGTCATTAGCACCGTCCGTCATGGGAACGTCACTTGCAATAACCTAACCTTCTTACATCCGGTACTTATTGTATGGACTGAGTCTTAGCCTGGCTTACGCCGGCTTGCGCAACGATGTCTAAACGTATTTGACGACTAAACATGTTTAATTTCCACGTATTTGTATGATTTGACAACTCTCTAAATCATATTTAGCCACTAAATACATCCTTTAAGCATCGTTGCGCAAGACGCACTAAGTTAAAATTCTAAGGGCATCGATGTCTAATCATATTTAGTGCCTAAATATGATTATGAGAGTTGTCAAATCATAACAAAATACAAATACGTTGATAAATTAAATCTAATGTAATTAAAAGAAATTAAATCTACGTTTAGGAATCGATATGCAAGGCGGGCTTAGTTAGCAAACCTGAAATTAATATCGTAGTTTGCAAATAAATAACGTATGTAGTTACGCTTAGGACAAAGCTTCTAAGGTTTTTTAAGTGTATTATTTAATAAGTGTTTAAAAAATATATAAAAAAAAAATGCACAAATGAACTAATTATAATCTAATCCCAGTATGATTTGATGTTTATTTTTGTTGGCTGATTTAAATAGCTTCAATTTCATTTCGCAAGATAACATGACAATTAATAAATTAGGTGAATATAATGTTGCTAGTTTATGGCGTTTTGAGGCAGACTAGGCTGGGCCTTGAATCTGACGAGTTTTGTTTCTTAAACTGGTTCGATTCTAACTGTAAGTTAATGTTCTTTTCACACCACCGCTCGGCAATGTCAAATTATAATGTCATGCAAACCTCACCGAAAGCAGGTGATTAAATCCCTACGCCTAAGCCGGGAGACAAGTTGTACTGAATTTCATTATGCCCTCGCGTGCATAATGTGATTTGAATTTGCACCAAAGAAACCTACACAATAAAAATTTATTCGTAAATCGAACTAACCTCTGCACAGAATGCACCAACCTAGATTTGGTTTTTATTGTCTCGCAGAAAGTGTGAAAAGTAGAGTATTCTCCTCGTGGACAAAGCTGTCTGCATCTTAGGCGTGCTCTCTGCACTCAGGATTCTACCAGGTAACTCCCTCGCTCCGCTTGTGAGTTAATTCTAGAATCCTTTGGTACGTTCGGGATTCAATATGGCGCCCGTGAAGCAAGACACTGATTTATCCCCTTGTTTAATAATCTAATAATATGTACCTATAGCGGAAAATAAATAAAATGAAATGACATTCCTATACAAACAATTAGTGCACATTCACTGTCAGTGTAGTGTGTGCAGTGTAGTCTGATAGATCAGTACAAATGTCCAAACATTATGTCTTATATGCATTTAAGTGTGCAATTTTATTGATTTTCCGATAATAATAAGACGTAACTAATTTGCTACACATATGTTTAGACATTCGTACTGTTCAGTTATCTAGAATGTGCTCTGATTGTTTATATAAGAATCGAACCACCTTAACTCATAAAATTGTATTTATACGTAGTATTTATGTAAGTATGTAGGTACAGGTATGTACCGAATATGGTGCAGAGTTCCCATGACAATGCTATCAGTCGCAATGGAAGCTGCGCGTCGTGCGCAGATGTGCCGACGCGAACGTATCGCGCCCACGCAGTTTTGAAAGCTAAGGTGGATAAGTCTTTAAAAAAATACAGTTTTAAATCCATACTAATATTATAAATTAAAAAATAACCTCTGTCACTCAGTCTTTAGTCGTGAAAACGTAACAAATAGACCTCTGTCTATTTGTTACGTTTTCACGACTAAACGGCTGGACTGATTTCGATGAAATTTGGTATAATAGGTTGGGGAAAAAGTTTCTTCGCATTTTTTAAGAAAATTCAAAACATTTTGTATTACAGTTTATTTACATTTAACTAAAGTAAGTAGGTACCATTTTGTTCGATAACTTTTTGCCATCTTGTAGGTAGGGACATGATCCCATTGCTATATAAATTTTGGGGCTTCTGATCAAAATACTGCGACAAGTGTTTTTGGCAGTCCTCTCGTGATGTTGACCTGACCCTGCCTAAAGAATTCTGAAGAGACCGAAACAGGTGGAAAGCTGAAGGTGCAAAGTCAGGACTAAACGGCGGATGCATTAACAGCTCCCAGCCAAACTCTTTTAATTTTTGCTGAGTGGCTAAAGATGTGTGAGGTCTAGCGTTATCATGATGAAAAACCACACCCCTTCTGTTGATTAATTTCGGCCGCTTTCTCTCAACTTGTTGCTTTAATCTCATCAGTTGTTCGCAGTAGAGTTCAGAATCGATGGTCCTGCCTGGTCGTAACAGCTCATAATGAATAATGCCCTTCCAATCCCACCACACACACAGCATCACCTTGTTGCGAGTTAACCCGAGTTTCGCCACAGTCTGTGAAGCCTGACCGGCCTTTGACCACGACCTTTTTCGCACGTTCTTGTTGTACGTGATCCACTTTTCATCACCAGTTATCAGCTTCTTCAAAAATGGTTCGGTTTCATTACGTCGTAATAAAGAATCTCAAATGAGTACACGTTTCATTAGGTTTCTTTCAGTGAGCTCGTGGGGTACCCAAATATCGAGCTTTTTTGTGTACCCAGTTTTTTTCAAATGCGCCAAAACTGTTTTGTGATCAATTCCCAGTTCTTCGGCTACGTCGTAACTACTGATATGCCGATCTTGCTCCACTTTTTCAAAAATGGCATCAATTTTATCCGTAATAGGGCGACCAGAGCGACGTGCATCTTTGACAACAAAATTTCCGGATTAAAAACGCTTAAACCAAATTTGTGCTACTCTTACAGACACTGCACTAGGTCCATAAACATCGCAAATTTTTTTCGCGGCTGGCGTTGCATTTTTACTTTTTTTGTAGTAAAATTTTAAAATGTTATGAATTTATTCATTAGATTCGCTCATCTTTACCGAATGAAAAACAAATAAAAATCACACATTTTCCTAATTTGAATTTCGAATTATCATCTTTAAAATTTAAACTTTGAATGATACCAAAACCAGCCAGATACAAATAGTATAGCTAAAGTGATTTTATTACAAGTTCATACATACTGTAATGCGAAAAGACTTTTTCCCCAACCTATTATAAATAGATTATGACCAGAATTGGGACAAATACTTCTTTTACCCAACTGCGCAGAAGAAAAGTAATGTTTTTTATTGAAAAACCTAGGTCAGCTAGTTAAATATATTTTTGATTCCACCCGCGGCTTCACGTGTTTTTTCATTTAAAAAACCTATGTTTAAATCCAGGTTATAATCTATCTTTTTTTAAATCAAATATGATGTGTATTGTACTATGGGAACCAGATAGCTGATAGAAAACTTATATACCTTTTTTATTCATTTTTTTGTAAAAACATATATAAAATATATAGAAAAACATCCAGACCCGGAACAAATAACTGAGGGTCATTTGTTCCACAGCAGAAATTGAATCCGCAACTTTCTGCGTCTCAGCCGTCTATTCACTCACTGCACCACCAAGGTTGTTTTTGAAAGTATTATTTCTTTTACGTTACAAGCTAGACACAACAAAATAATAAACAAGAAAATGTGTAATGGGCTATCTCTAAAAAAGCGACAATCTTTGGATGGGCAGTATTACTAGTAAATGGAAGACTGGTCGTATCCACACTATCCTGTCGTGGTCCATATACCGTGAGTGAGGATAGCAATCTATCAGGGCGCGTTGTGCATGCTCCTCTCAGGAACATTTTATTGCTATTCACATTAGTGTTGTGGAACAAAGTGGCTACCAACAGTACTTTCATACATATTTATACAGAAAATAAGCAGAACACGAGTTAAAGATTTGTTTTTCACAAAGCTCTGAATTATTTGACTATAAAATATGTGTTGTATTTATCCCGAGGGAAAAATTGGCGTGTTATAACTTTAAAACTTTGACGCATACCTATGTCTTCCTGTCTGTCTGTGGCATCTTTTCTTAGCAATTTGAAATAAGAAACAAAAGATTTTTTTATTTGTAACAGCACATTAGGACTACAAAGCGAGACATAGACACAGGAAAACATAGAAGTTGCATTAAGAAAATATAAACAGATAATTTAAAAAACTTAAAAACTATTCATACATTCTATCTCTCAGTGCCATCCATGTGATGACGTCACACAATGGTGTCCGATTCAGTATGATGTTGCGTATGGATTTTTTAGATTTTTTTAAATCGGATGGGCCAATGGGGCCCGTAGTAGTTTGGGGGTAACCCCAAATATTTTGAAAATAAGTAACAAGAAATTTTTTAAAAAATCTAACAAATTACTTCCTCTTTTTACGTAAGTAGTTAAAACCTGACATAGTTAATAACCAGTTCAGTTAAACTAACTTTCTATTTAATAAAACGCGTCAGAATCCGTCAATCTGTTAGGAAACTACGATGCCACAGATAGACAGTCACACACCCAGACTTATAGACAGACTAGTCGTCAAACAACATGATATTTTTTGCGTTGGGGTTAACAATAAGTTTAATTAGCCATTTCATTGTTAAATGCTCTGGAAGAGCGTTGTGCGAAGGGTGATTGATGAAGGAAATAATTTTCTTAATTAGTCATCCTGTGCACAAAATGGTAGTTACTATTTTTCATCCCGTCTCTACGTAATTTTTGTTTATTTGTAATTTTTCTTGTTTTTATTTTATTTTCTGTGGGTTTTTTAGTTTTAGTTATCCGATTTATTGATGCTCAGTATATCGTTCAAGCTAAAACTCTCAAATTCATATCACTTATTAAGGCGATAAGGATCGCTTCGATTAATTTTGGGCACCCACACAGCCCGGCTACAGAGATTTATAGTTATAACCGTGAACTAGATAAGGCATCGCGAACTCTGCACCGCGCCCACGCCCACGCGTGACCACAGCCGTAGACAAATACCCGTGTCACTCCATCTGTTAATTTACCTACCTACCTATCTGTTTTGTTTTTATATTTTGTTATGGCATTATTCATATAGGTAGGTCTTTGTAATTTTTCGTTAAAATATTTTGCATACATTGTACTTTTATTTAATTATTATCTATACTTTTTATCAATGTAAAAATTGACATTGTAACAACCAATATTATAATTAAGGTGAAATAAATAAATCTGAAAATCCAAAATCATAAAAAAAGGATTGTGTGGTTTTATGAAACCACGGTAAAAGTGAAACTTTGTTTCACATTATAGACATTTAACTAAAAATTTTCGTTGGCACAAATGAGTCTATACACTATACGGTCAGGTGATGCGAACTATAGGCGCCGCCATATTGGCCTCGGCTGATCTGACGAGCGCCTTTCTCTTTATCCCTACTCCGGGGCCGACCGTCACGCGACATGCAACACACAGACGAAAAAGTTTGAGACGATGTAATAAAAGTTTCACATTAAAAATCATCTATTGTCAAGAGAAAACTTTGTAAATACCCTATTTTAAGCTCATTGCGTGCACAGAGGACTGAGATTTGGCATAGTTTATATGGATAAGCTAAAAAAATTGTTAGCATCAAATTTCGACCACTGTGCACTGGCAACTAGTCATCGTAATTATCCATAGGAGGTGCAATACTGAAGAGGCCTCCTCCATAGATATCCAGTATCGATCTTGTGTAGTCTGCATCCAACGATTCATATTTAAGAAGATTTATTATGATCCTTGTGATTCAATAAATCAATGAATATTGAATGTGCATTATGCGTTATGACCTCTGGGCAAGTAGCTAACTAGGACTTAAGAGGTAGCGGGTTTGATTCCCGCTGCTGGACAAATTTTTGTCCTGATTTTAGGGTATACCGCGATATTCACAGGGAATAATAGTTTGGGATCAGGACTGAAATATATAACAATGTATATAATTTTGTATAACTATAGTTTGAGATCTTTCATTCTTCATTTTGCAAGTAGTAAACTGAGCTTCATTCACTGTTGAAAACATGATTGTAATCCTCGGAAGTAACGTAGAAATTATTGATAAGATTTAGGTATAAGAAAAATAACTATTCATTTTAATGTTATCATCATCATCATCATCACATCAGCCACAGTCCACTGCTGAACATAGGCCTCCCCATAGATTTCCAGATCGACTGGTGTTGCCGCCTGCACCCAACAGCTCCCAGAATTATTTATTACGTCATCTTTCCATCTATTGGGGGTCGTTCTACGCTGCGCTTTCCAGGCTGTGATCTCCACTCGAGAACCTTTCTGCTCCAACGGCTGTAAGTTCTTCGAGCTATTTGCCCTGCCGACTGCCACGTCTGCTTGATAATCCCTTATGCTATGACAGTGACTTTGTTTCGTCTATGGATCTCTTCATTAATTCTCCACTTCATCTCTTCTGTAATATGTAGAAACACCATTTTGACATTTTATTAATTGTCATTTTGTAATATGCACTTGGAGCATGGGGGAGACATTTGCCCAGCAGTGGGAAAGTATAGGTTAAAAAAAAATATGTATTTACCAAAACTGTTGTTCTTTCACATTAAGTACTTATAAAATATTTTCTAAATGTATAGAATGACAAAAGTTCCGACACTATAATTTATTGTTTGAAAATAAAATAATAAATAAAAATAAACCAATCATAGCCCTCTCCATGGCACGGTGAGCGACCTTTGATTTTATTTTTCTGTTTATCCGAAAATTTATATTTTGTTTTATACTGTGATTCTTCCTCAGTTTTGATTAGAATAGTTTTTTATCGTAAGCCCCAGATATTCTGACTGAGCTGTGACACAACTTACGATCCTATTGTGGTTCATTCGTGAATTTGAGGAAATATTAATTTGAGATGAGTCAGTGAGAATAGATTTAATTCACATCATGGGTCGTAGCGGATGAAACTATCTTCTAATTAAAACGAATAAATATTCATTAAATTATGCGTGAATTCATGCATAATTTAATTATTTAAACTCCTCAATTCGGTTGTATTTTTTTTATGTGTGTTATCTCATCATAACTCTGTCATTTATCAACCGATTTAGAAAATTCTTGAAAAGATCTACTTTTAGGTTGTTCCCATAGAAATATAATTTATATCGATTCAGTAGTTTGGTTTTTTTTTGGTATCTGATGTCGGTGAAATGTTTTTGTTAATAATGGTATAATTGTGATACAATGTCTGAAATTAAATTAGATCCGTCTTTTATATATAAAAAAGGAAAATAAAAAAGTGTTTTCCTAATTATTTGTCATGTTAGTTGCTGAAATGAAAAGCGTTGTCCATTGTTCTTTTTCATTACCGGACTGTGGTCAGTTTCATTTTTAAATATAAATAGGGATTTGTCATGGAAATTTTATTTAATTACTAGCTGATCTGCCCGCGGCTTCGCACGCAAGGTATGTCAACAAAAACATTACCACCCTATTGTGCAGTCGAGTAAAAAGTTGCCTACATCATAATTCTGGCCATAATCTATCTTTAGACCAAATTTCATTAAATCGGATAAATCGTTCTCAAGTTATGGAGTGACCAAGGGAAACAGGGATTAATTTAATATATACCTACCAGTTGACCAGCTGAACTTCGTTCCGCCTTGACATGCATATGACGGTAGAATTGTCAATCGGCCATCATTAGCCATTTATGAGAAAATTAATTTTCTTCATAATTTTTTTTGCGTGATTTTTTAAATATTTTAACAGTTATTCTGCTATTCGGGGCGGAGACAAATCCAACAAATTAAAGATCATCAAAATCAGCAGTTCTTGAGTTATAAATGGTGTAACTAACCCGACTTTGTTTTATATATATAGATATGGATAGCATATATCTTTGCTTGCAAAATTCTGTGATTACGGTTCGATTACATTAAGTTATAGGTCACATTATTCTCGTCAGAGCATTCATTGTACATCAATCTGATGATATCGAATACCTATTGCCTACTTAGGTTTAAAAAGTTTGCAAGGTATAGAAGCCATTTGTACTCTAGAGAAGCAAAGTGAGTTAATGGCTAACCCTAGCAATGGAATTTAAAGCCGCTCCAAGGCATTTATGAAAAAATAATGTCTCACCGAAAAAGGCTCCATAAATAAACATCAGAAGCATGCAAAATATATATATGTATATATGTTTTGTATATACCTAGATATATTATGACCAGGATTAAGACATAAGCTACTTTTTACCCGACTGCCCAGAAGGAGGGTAATGTTTTTACTGACTTTCCAAGTGTGCGACGCCACGGTGGGTTAGCTTGTGCTAGATATGATTCTATGCCTTGTAGTGCAATGCCTAGCAGTAACACGTAGGTATGTGTAAGCATTAAAACACTATCGTGGGATCTAGCCTGCACTGACTCATTCACTAATACAATGATCACGAATTTATTGGTTTCAAGGTGTTTGTGTGTGAATGAAATAACCATCATCATCATCGTAACAGCCAAAGTATGTCCACTGCCTCCCCTATAGATAACCGATCCTGTGCGGCCTACACCCAACGGCTCCCAGCGACCTTTATCAGGTTTTCTTTCCATCTAGTGAGGGACCGTCCTACGCTACGCTTGCCAGTGCGTAAACTAAAATACGCTATTTTTATTGGACTAACTGACCCGAAGGTTTATCAATAAAAACATTTATACCTATTTATGTGTCTAGTACAAAATAGTATATGTCCCAATCCCGGTCACATTCTTTATACCAAATTTAATCGAAATCGGTCCAACCGTTTAGTCATGAGAACGTAACATACATACATATAGGCAGACAGACTAGACAGAGTTAATAATATTATGTAAAACTCACATGATCCATTCCATTCAAAGGTTGTATGGTAGATATCGCAATAAGACTGTCAATTGTATACATTAATTTGAATAATGAATGATGAATGAAAAATTATTTATTGCACAAAATAAAAAATAATCTGTACATAGGCGAACTTAATGCTAGATAGCATTTTCTTCCAGTTAACCTTTCTGTAATGCGGACAAACAGTTATTATAGGTAGTGCATATATGGTAGAGGGAGAGATTTAATTTAAATTCCAAGACACATAAATATATATAAACAAATAAATATAACTTATCCTAGACAAATACATGGTATTTCAAAAACCTACTTTCTAATATTATATACTACATAGACTTAAACATTGAAACCATAATACATAATATATTATATTATAAACATATAATATTATATTATAATATATAAAGTAGAAAATATATAACAGAGTATTACAAGATACCGCTCATTTTGTACGCTTCGTTCATGAGAGTGAGGTAGTGCTTGTATATTTTGGATCTGAAGACCTCAACAGAGGAAACATACCGGAACTCTTGCGGAATACTATTCCATAGTCTGATAGCAGTGATAGTGAATGACTTGGTGTAGCAAGTTGTATTGTGCTGGGGAGTCATAAGTTGAAGATGTTGCGAGGAATCATGTTAATATTGATTGTTTATTATGTGCAATAATGTATTGTCTATCTATCTATCTATTTATTAGTATAGGTGGCTATCGGATAGGTGCATTAAACCCGAACGAGTGTTGTCCTATTAAACTAAAAATGCATTAAAATATTTATTTAAAATAATAATAAATATATTCAATGAATGTTCTAGATATGTTAAACTGAATTGGTTACATTCATTTCCATTAGATTTTGTAATTTTAATTCTATTTCTCAAAATGGTAGCTCCTGAATAATAGTGCATTTCGACAGCGTTCAGCATATTCCTGCGCATTGTCTACCACCATAGTGTTCATACAAGTTGACTTTGAGGACATCATACTGAGCTGGTAAAACACCTGAAAATAAAATAATAAATAAATAATGCTGGACATTTCACTCAGCGCTATCTAGCCCCAAACTAAGCAAAGCTTATACAATGGGAACCAGATAACTGATAGAATACTTGTACACATTTTTTTGTAAACACATACTTATAATTATAAAAAAATACCCAAACCTGGAACAAATATCTGTAGATCATACAAACATTTGTCCCGCAAGTCGTAACATCCTGCGTGTCAGCCAGCTTATTCGGCCACTGCGCCACAGAGGTCATATTAAAAGTAAGAAAAAAGAAGATTTTTGATACCGATGACACAATCCTAGGTAGGGAATCGTAGAGCGGGCATAATAATATATGCCACTTTCCAAGCTATCTTTGACGATATTTTTGTTTATTACAACATCTTATAGGTATATATAATAAACTGTCAAAAATCTTGCAAATATTTCTTATATTGGTTGTGAGGCCTAAGTGATTACAAAAACTTTCGTGACATGTAAGAGATTACTTTATACCCATTTTTAAGCTCTTTGCGCTTACGGAGACGTGTGTGATTTGGTATAGTTATAATTTATATAGGAAAAGGAGAGGCGTATACTAAAAATATAAAACATAAAAAAACTGTTTCGGTCGAATTTCAACCAATGTGCACTGACAACTAGTTTTTATAAATACGTGATAAATCACGTACGCGTAATGCGGAGCGAGACGCAGTGCGGAGTGGATCGCATTCACCCTGATCGAAACGTCGATAAAATGATACGTGACAAATCCCGTATTTATAATAATGATCCTATACTTCAAAAAATATGGGGAAAAAAATGTGCATTATAGCTTTTTAATAAACTAGTTAACATAATAAATATGACAGTGCACCTCTGTGTTACGGAAGAGTAAGAGACAGTAAGAGGTCGCGGTTCCAATTCAAGTTTAACATTGGCAAGAGTTGATGAAATCTGTTATAATAAACACACACAAATGATACTTGTCACACTAAAACCCAACTTTATAAATTACCAAAAGAGCTCAAGTATTTCACATCGCAAACATTCCTTCTAAACTCAACCCTTTCCATTCACGATAAGACTTAAAATCTCTTACATTAAAACCGGTGATATATATAAAAATTGAGCATCAGCAGTCCATGAGAAGAGGCTGCAGACAAACGGACAAATCGCTAATTTACATATAACAAATGCTGAAGTCACGTTTTCAGTAAAAATGTTAGGTAAAGAGACGATAGAACTGGGAGCGCGCGATGTAGCTATTCATCGCTTATTCCGCTTTATTCTGTGACGCATTTTTTTATCTATTTGAATGAATGAAAGTATTTTTATTGATGATATTCAAGCGCTACCTCACCTGATGGTAAGTGATGGTGTGATCGAAGATAGAGCACGCTTGCCTAGAAAGAACCTATTCACTCTGGACTTGAAGACTCCGATACTGTACTGGTCCGGAAAAACATACGCCGGAAGTATGTTCCACTCCTTACTCGTTCTAACAAGAAAAGTTGAAGCAAATCGTTTGGTACGGCAAAGTGGTATGCCTACTTGCTACGGGTGGTATTTCTCGGTACTTCTGCTTTGGTGTGGAAGGGGAAGGAATATACGGAATATAATATATTATATTCCGTATATTACTTTACATTTAGCCTTCCAGTATAGGGGAAAACTTTGGGTTTGGGTTAGGGGTTTGAGGTAAAAACTTCATACGTCGGAGCGGGTCCAGCCGTGACCACGATTGTTGCAACACAGCCTAAACGTCGGGATAACAATTAAAAAAGGTACATACACGATAAATACCCATGTTAATCAGTAATTATGTACAGTGATCGCGAAAGTTTGAAAAATACAATCAGAATTTTAGCAATCCACCTAACTGTCTTCGCCTCGACATAACATATGCGAGCATTATTGTAAGCCTATCCGATCCACAGGTCACGTAAGGTATTACTAAATATTTCACAAACTCACAATAGCCTGCCCTTACCGTCCACCATAATCTACCACACACTCTGGTCCCTAAAACAGCCCATTATACGCCTTATTGCGGGCTAATATGGTCCATAAATATCGAGATTTAAATTGGCTGGTGGTATGCAATAATAACAGAGCCTAGCGCGTGGCAATTAACGCATAAACCCATCCAACACAGATTGCTAAATAGTCAGTATGTTGTGTCGGGTTATTTAGATGCGTTCGCGAAAATTTACATGTCCATAAATGGTGGAATTATTTGAGAGTGAACTGGGAAAAGTTGTGGAACTGAGATTGCCCGCTGTGAGATTTGTGGAATTATCTACTACATAGTGTAATAATGTTCCTTGAACGTGTTCGAGTATTTAGAGTTCCTTATTAAACAGGTTCTATTTCCTATTGTTTGTTGTTTTATTAGGTGTAAGCAATATCTACGGAGAAATTAAGCCATAGAGAATCTAGATTTAAGTATTTCTTATTAAACCATTTAGCATTATAATTATTCTGTGCACCGCCAAATTTAATACCAAAACGCATGTCTTCCTTCGTAAAAATATAGTTTTATTTGTATTATATGTAGTCTTAAGATATACCTACTTAAACACAAAAAAACTAACAAAATCTTTATAGACGTAATTTTTTTTCTTATACACTGATTCTTTTATACTATACAACTAGCTGTATAACTAGCTGAGCAATATATATAACAAATGTTTGCATGATCTACAAATAGTTGTAATGGGTCTGGGTGATCCTATAAACAAACTTATACATAACTAGCTGACCCGCCGAACTTCGTACCGCCTTGACATGCATATGACGCGGGCTGCCAATTTACGTCACCCCTGTAGAATTGTCAATCGGCCATCATTAGCTGCATCTATGTATGAGAAAATCAATTTTCTTTATAATTTCTATTTGCGTGAATTCTTCTGATATTATAATAGTTATTCTGCTATTCAGGTTGAAGACAAATCCAACAAATCAAAGATCATCAAAATCGGTCTAGCCGTTCTTGAATTATAATGGTGTAACTAACCCGACTTTGTTTTATCCTGTGTTTGGTAATATACTGATGGTATTCAAGTGACGGTTTCTCCAAACATGAAAAAACTAATAGTTATATTATCAAATTCTAAAAAAAATCGACTAAGTTTAGGTGATTAATTCGATATAAAACTTATTGCCTACTCTTGCAATCGACATCCAAAAATAAAGGCCTAATTCTCTTTTTCTCTTTCGGAAATGGCTATGGGTTTTGGGTTAGAAAGGAACAACAAGAGATATCAAGTGACGTCACCAATAAGTATCTGTGGTTAGATGGCAAGCATTATGCACGACATGTCTTAATAGTGTTTATTTTTACACGCCAAAATAAATTTCACATTTCTATGGTAAACATTTCACGAATTTATTTATTATGCTCATCAAAATAACCCCTTTCATTTTTGTGCGTATATTATCAAACACCCTATATATATCGATTTTCTGAGTACTTATCTTCTCGTATTCAGTACTCATTTATTCACCATTTTCATTATATTGCTTAATAGTAGTATGCCAAAAATATATTACAAATATCAGATATTAATAGAAATATATATAAATAAAATACACAAAAAGAATTTAATATCGTATCTTAAAGTAATAATTAAGCATGCCGGTGTACCTAGTAATGTGAAAATTGTAAATTGTGTTTTTTTATGGACTAAATTGTTTACAGATATTTTCTTTTAATTGTTTCATAATATTTTTATACGCCATTTTTATTATGACACTAAAATGACTGGTGACATTCTAACAAGCTTATTTTGATGAGTGACATCTTATTTAATTAAATTTTACTTGAGATAACAACCAGCACAAAACCACCCACTGTATCTGTCAAACTCCTTACAAACGAACAGATGTACCAATTAAATGATTACTAAATACTTAACCTTCGTACGTTCTGATTTTAGATTAATTATTGCTATTGTAGATTGAAGACCACTTTACCACTTTAAATTTAGATTTTAGCTGTATGAGTTTAGTCTTTATTGCTATGGAATAAGGTTTTTATGAAGTGTTTATTGATGTTGGTAATTGTTTAATCCAATAATGCAAGTTAGACGCGCCTGTCATAACCTTTGTACGTTTTAGAGTTACTCATTTTAGAGTGAGCTTCAATGTAAATATGAGCATTTTTTTTATATTTTCCTTAACGTTTCAATGATGTTTTTTTTCCAGGGTATTAATGCATGTTCAAATACTTACAAAAATTTTATATAAACAAAAATCACAAGATTAAAAATTTAGGAATTCACTGGTTCATTCAACCAGCGTTAGTTTACACCGTGTTGCAGGATTTGTAGGCTGCAGTTTTCTTTATATTACTAAGGTATCAAACAAGCATACGGACCACCTGATGGTAAGCGGTTACCGTAGCCTATGGACGTTTGTAACACCAAAGGTATTACTCGCGCGTTGCCGACCCTTTAAAATTTTCAAAACGCCCTTTTTGAAGAACCCTATACTGTAGTCCCTGGGGAAAACCTCGGCAGGGAGACCATTCCGCAAGCGAAGTGTTCGCGGGATGTAATTCCTCTGGAACCTCACGGTCCGCGACCACATCATCTCCAAGGTGTGTGGATGGATTCCCTGCTGATAGCGAGTTCCTTCCCAATTGAGTTTCAGTAATTAAAATTATGATGAGTTTTTTATGGCATGAAAATATTCATATCATAGTAGCAATTTATTTAGCAATCGCAAGTTTTTGAATCAGGAAAGGAAAACCATAATTACTGTTTTAAATGGGTATTTATCGCGTATGTACTTTTTTTATTTGTTATCCCGACGCTTCGACCGTCTGCCCGTGACCACGGCTGTTTCAACACAGTCAAAACGTTACGACAACAAATAAAAAAGGTACGTATGCGATAATTACCCGTTTAAATCAGTAATTATGTACAGTGATCGCGAAAAATAAAAATACTGAAGGAAAACCAACTGAAATTCCTAACGATGTTTCCTTTTATGATTCAAAAGCACGTTATTTACAACAAAGGGGCATGTGAAATAGTAATAGGTAGGTAGTAGGTACCTAATGGTAAGTGGTAATAAGCCCTTACAAAGCGAACCTAAAAAAAATGTTAATGTACGGTGAATAATTCGCTAATAGATCCACAATCAATACGAATGATTGAGGTTTCTTTATTTTAGAAAATTGATGCAAATACACTAAATTACGAGCATGTGCTTAAAGTTTGTTATTAATATTAGCGTTGAAATACTTTATTTCCTGCGTCATGCCTTACCTTCTTTTAGCACGACCAGGATGACTGGTAGATAATTCTATTAGCATTAAGTCCTAACACTATTCTGCTTTGTGTGAAAGTATTAAAAAATAAATAAATTACCATACAGAACCACCCAGCTTTAATTATATTGCTTCTTCACACATGACATCCCACATTTATCAAGAGCACTCAATGGTGCTCACGTCTGCACGTCATGACGTGTGGGAGTGAAGTGGGACCTAAATCGATGTGCTAATGACAAAACTGGATAAGTATGGTTTTTATGTTACGTATTAAAAAAAAATTGTTTATGACAGACAGTGTGCGTTTACATTTAAAACTTTCGCACACGCTTTATTTTTCAGTATTCTGTATTCACCATAATATTTAACTTTTTTATACCACTCTGTACACAGGGTACTCCAAAACCTAGTTCTATGAGTTCTAACTAAAAATCCACACTCTCAGTTATCTGAAAAATGTCCCCAAGATTATTTTTTGTTTTTTTTTAAGTACCTACTCAATTCATACGCAATGGCAATGGATGCACGTGGCACAGGACCGGAGAGAGTGGCGTGATAACGAGGAGTGAGAGGAACGAGAGGACCCAGCAGTGGGTGGATGTGGGTTGAGATGATGATGATGATGACGACTCAATATTCAATCATTTATTGTATTGTATTCTACATTGTAATAATAGATGGTAATTGATCATTACATGATCATTATGGACACTGTTGGGCACAACAATATTATGGAAAGGAGGACGTCATTGTTCTTATTAGGTTATTTTCATTTTAAAAAGAAAACATTCACTCCTTTAATTACTCGTCACTTGACTTTCCAATGGCACCAAACAAAAGATACATCTAAGGAAAATCAAGGCTGCGCGTACGCACTGTTTGTGAAGTAATGAGTTTGAATCAAATGTGGGCGAAGTGATTCATACATTGTTTTTGCAAAGTGATTGTAAGATGGCCTTAAGATAAATCGTATTGTTTTTTAAATCAACGCCTGAGATCGAGATAAACTCATCTAGTACAGGATTTATTTATAAACCTAATAAAGTACAATATATTCATTAAAAAAGTACGTATACTCATCGATCATCATCATCATATCAGCCATAAGAAATGTAAAGAGGTTTATACAGGGAACGCATTGAAAATACCCCGGGTGGGCCGTAAGCCCTTCAGCAATGAACATCCTTTTTTTATGGCCACTCCATAGATTTCCACCCTGCACTCCGGCCTGCCCAACGGCTCCCAGCAACCTTTATAAGGTCGTATTTCTATCTAGGTGGGTTATTAATATTTTTTTCATAATCCATATCCATAATCATTTATAAAATCGAATATAACTTTGTTCCTCTATCTGTTTGTTACTTTTTCACGACTAAACGACTGGACCCATTGTAATGAAATTTAGTACATACTCGCATATAGATTGTGACTTGGGTTGAGACACAGTGTACTTTTGTGTGACGACCTGCGTTTCTACCATTTCAGTCTGGAACCCTAATAAGATAGAATAGAATAGAATAGAATACTCTTTATTGCACACCAACAAAATTAAAAATACAATACAATGGGCGGTCTTATCACTAAAAGCGATCTCTTCCAGACAACCTTTGGATGGACAGGACAAAACAAAATCAAAAAGATGCACAAGACTAATCGGTTTCTTTGTTAAAAAATAAAAATCTTTTACAAATAATACTGTAATTGGAACGCACACCGCAAGGAAAGCAGTTTAAAAAACTTGTATTCGAAATACGAATAATTATCTCGTTTACGAATGCAGTGCTACAAATTATTGCATATATTTCATATATTTTATTTTAAGTCTTATTTCGACCTGTTTACGATATCTTTTTGCGAATATCATTAAAAATTGTGTATAATTTGTATATGTATTAATGTTAATGTTAAACAAGCGCCATTTTTTGTGTAACTGTAACGGTTTGAAAATTTCGATGATTGCTTAATTGTTTGTGTGTGTAGCACTGTAATTTTAAACTGGCATGGTAAAAGGAAGTGCTTGGAGCACGCAGTTTGGTTTACCTACATTGTTAATGAGGGCGCCTTGCGCAGCGATGCCTAAACGTATTTAGTGACTAAATATATTTAAATATGACATATTTATATCATTTGATCCCTTAAATCATATTTAGCCACTAAATACGCTTAGGCATCGTTGCGCAAGTCACCCTGGAATGGTGGATCTTGAGTTTTCTTAAATCTCGAAATGTATCTGTCTACTGAACGACATAATGATTGTGCTAATAAAGAAGTAGAGAGAAGACATTTAAAATCTTTTAAAGCAATACACGTGATGAAACATTAGATAAAGAAAATATTACCTTTCTTTAAGCTGTGTAAAAAGCTCCGCAGAAACATGTACTCTTCTTTGATCTTCTATTTAAAGTTTCTTCACTCTCATTACATCAGCCACAGGGCGTCCATTGCTGAACATAAGAATCCCCATAGATTTCCAGAGCGACCGATCTTGTGTGGCCTGTACCTAACGGCTCCCAGCAACCTTTAACAGAACGCCTTTTCATCCAGTGGCTGTCAATTCTTGGAGCTATATGCTTCACTCTGAAGTAACGTAGTAGAGTTTCTTATAAAAGGAACCTATCACCAGCACACGACCTACCATCCCTATTTCTGTCGCCAAGTAGCATTACTGTGTTTCGGTTTGAAGGGTATGGTTGAAGGTGAAATTACAGGCACATGAAGCTTTACACCTGTATGCCTCAAGCTGATGTAGGGCAGTGCATCGTAGGGCACGACCTACGAGGCAATGCTTTGTTATAGGCGTCGGTCATGTTCGCCGAAGCACGCGCCTTTGATGTCATCTGCCGAAAAAGACAGCCTCACTAGTGCCAACTTTACGTGAGAGCAGCAACACCATCCTGTACGTCATCGGCAACAAACTTGACTGTCTGATGTGAAAGCTCACTGAGAGGACTAAATCGCAATAAGTAATTGAGTACGTTTTACTAACAATATGGATCCATTGTTATTTAACCCTACAGTGGTCGCGTACTAAAATCTGACCTGATTGGTCGCGTGGAGTACTATTGTATACCATTTATAAATTCAAATAAAAATACATTTGAGTTTCAACTATGTTTAGTTTTTATAATAATAGTGTTATTAAAGTATTGTTATATTAAAAGTAATCAATAAAAACTAATCACAACCTCTTGAGTATTAAAAAATCAACAAAACAAAAAAAAACTCTAAAGTGGCACAAAAAATCAAAAATACTAATTAGTGTTTTCTAAACAAGACAGACATACAACCTTCGAATGATCGCCACAAATAGACTTTTTGCACGTATTGTATAGTTTTCGAGTGCTTTTATTGCGGCTTCTTCCGCAGTCGTGGCAGCGACCTATGGATCGAGTTGGTGTTTGCTGATGTTGTCGCTGTGGTTCTGTCTGGATAATGCCAAGAAATTCTCGCGCGCAGCACTTAGTGCGTTTGTCAATTATTTAACTTAAAGTACCTAGAAGCGCTCGTAATTTACGTTAGCGATTTTTGAGAATTTTACAATTCCGTAAGTGTGGATTACATAGGTAATCCACGCGACCACTCTAGGGTTAAATAAATTCATATATAATTTACTATTATTATAGGCGATGATTACCATTGACATCAGCTTGATCCATCTCCAAGCAGAATAAAAAAACTCTAGTGAGCTTTTAAGTCGCAAAAACCCAAGACAATGTTGAAATTGAAATAATTTTAAAATTAGAACATGCTTGACTGCTTGTATTACAGTTTAGGCACGATTACACGCCCATTCCTTGTCGTATAAAAACCATCTATTAGTCGTTGTAATGATTTTTTATTAAAGTCGTGAGAACGGAAACTGTAATTTTATTTCAATTGATATTTGGAGGCGCTATGGTATATTAAACTAGTATTTTGGGCAAAGTTCATGATCGTTTAAAAGTGTTATACTTAATTGTAACGGTATTTTTACTAAATAGTATTTTTATTTTTATAGTTTATCCGAACACTTATGTGAAATTCTAAGATTCTTAAAACCATCTCACAAATTTTCAAGCTTAGACGGGACTTGAACCCGCAACCTTCCTTTTGATAACTTCCTCTTGAGCCTGTAGCACAATAAGCAGTGATTTTTTTTTATACTACTAAGGTGGCAAACAAGTATACGGCCCACCTGATGGTAAGCGGTAACCGTAGTCTATGGACGTTTGTAACACCAAAAGTATTACTCACGCGTTGCCGACCCTTTAAAATTTTCAGAACACCCTTTTTGAAGAACCCCATACTGTAGTCCCTAGGGAAAACCTCGGCAGGGAGACCATTCCACAAGCGAAGTGTTCGCGGGAGGAAATTCTTCTGGAACCTTACGGTACACATCACGGTACATTCTCGTATCAAGAGCAAGGTTGCGGGTTCAAGTCCCATCTGGGCTTGAAAATTTTTGAGATGTTTTAAAAATCTTGGTATTTTTACTGTTCACTAGTTCAATGGCCGTGACTTTGTCCGCCAATTCTGGATCTCGACAACAACCTACCAGGTCTAACTAAATACAACTGAAAACCAACCAGATGACTCTGTAATTACAAAAAAAACCATCAAAATCAGTCACGCCGTTTACGAGGAGAAGAATTACGAACACATTGAAATTGTACATATAAAAATACGCCTAATTCAGGTTTCAACATCATGAAGGTTTTTTTCATAAATAAAAAATAATGAAATGGAATCTATGTGATGTTTAGATTGTAAAATCTTAAAAACGGCATCCTAATGCGACTTTGTCCACCTGTTTGTCTGTCAAGAGCCATCAAAGCTAATTATCTTAGCAGTTGGCGCGATGACTTAGACTTTCATCTTTCAAACTGACTCGTTATTTTGTGGTTTACGTTTTGAACGACTATTTGATCAAAACTTCTGTTCTATGTGTTATGTATTCTAACCTCAAAGATAACTTTATATCAGTGAAAAGATTTTCAGAGTTGTTTCTGAGATTACCCCCTATAAACATTAAACTACAAATTTTACCTTTTTATAGAAATAAATAAGTTATATTTTTTTTATAAAAATTATATTGTTCCATTATAAAAAAAAAATAGGAAAACGCCTTTAATAACAGAAAGAGTATAAAATTATTTATATGGCTAAAATACAGAAAAAACAGTTAAATCATCTAAAGACCGTTGCAAACGATCCAGATCACTACCAGGCGGAAGTGTCCCAAAGACACTGGCTGCATTGCCCGGCTGAATTGCAATGCTTATGCGTTGACCCAAATAAGCGCAAACTCTCAGATCGCACGACGCTTCGATCTTTTTTCTTAGAATTTTGTAAACGCGATGGGCCTCGGTACCCCATGGACCTAGGGCGTCGACCCCAAATCGCTCAAATAAGTAAGCTTTGTCGAGACTTCCATATTTGCGCTGCTTGAGATCTTCAGCTGAGTTTGTCGCCGCACCGGCCCTAACTGCTGTACCAGACAGATGAGATGGCCCAAGGGTATCGACGCATGTGGCCTACCTGTGGCGTCCCACACCAAAGGCCTACCCTTCTCCCAAGGTACCTTGTACAAGAGTCACACCGTCAGGTCGCTGTTTTTTGTTTTTGTTTTATTTGTTTCCTTAAATATTAAACAAGTATTCGAAGCTATGTATTAAATATATATATATGCATATATTAAATGTTACATCTTTCTGTATAACCTATATTCTGGCAATAAATGATTATGATTATGTAGGCAACTGTTCCAAATTTGCGTACATAGCTGGTACATTTCAGTTATTAGTCCACATTACCGTGCGGTCGGCGGCGGTACGCGCCGTCAATCACGATGCAAGTTATTCACACCGCAGCCCGCAGGTCAGGCTCAGCATCGAGCTACGAAATAGCCCTTTAAAATAACTATTCAGAATCAAAGAGGAATGAAGGTTACTCATCTTACACGATATAACAATTTCCTAAAAACTATCAATCAGAGAAGGAAAAGGAATAAAATCTTCGGCGTAAAATTAATGAATAACAGTTTCAAACTTGAAAACTATGGCTGATGTGATTATCTCTCGTCCACTGTTATGTGCATACTGTTACGCCGAGGCTGTTAAACAATGAGTAATAATCGTAACTTCTCGAACGCTTTTGTCTTGCTGCGTTATTGTTGTTATTGTCTGCGGTTGCACACAATGGAGTGGCCATTGTGTCGAGGGACCGACCCTTTTCCTGGAACGATCGAGATCCTTCTCGAACAATCGAAATGTGTGGATATAAATAGGCCGGAGAGATGGCCGGACAGTGAGTTGTGAGTCAGTCTCAGTCAGTCTGAGGCAGTGAGTTAGTCGCAGCGAGGACTGACGTGGGAAGGGTCTCGCGTGAACAGTAGTTGCTCCCGAGTCAGTCTGGATTAAGCTATACGTGCGATCATTTCGGTGACTTTAAGTGGTGCAACAGTGGTGTGAATTAGTGTGTTGTGATTACGTGTGACCAAGTTCGTGTATTCATCGTTTAGTGCTGAATAAAAGTGCTATTTTGGTTAAATCGATTCCCATTATTTTGTCCCGAACCCTCAGCTCGTAACAATACTTATAGAAAAGAGAGAATCCGACGTCCATTTAACTGATAGTCAGTATGTTAATGAAACAGACAGAACTTGGTAATAACTTATTAAATTCGTAAGTTTAAACCTATCCATATCTAGGAATTAATAGGAAATTACCATTCTCTCTTCACTCACTCTCACTTTTTTTGAAGTTATACTTCTTTTGGCGCGATGGAGAAAAATGATGAGAGTGAATTTTTACGATGCGCGCGCACACCGACACCTAAATTTAACAGCATGAAGTTAGTTCTAGGTGGTATGAAAATTGATAACTATGTTCAAGTTGTATATTCTAGTATTTTTATATGTAGAACACGTGTTTCGTAAGGGTACAATTAAACAGTGTGAATAAATAAATATTATTTTGGTGTTTTTATTAAATCAATTTCATATATGACGGTGATACTAATAATTTATTATTTATTAGTATATCTATATATATATATATATATATTGAATATTAGTGATAAAACTGATTTGAATAAACTGTTTTGAGTGCATTTATAGATTTGAGGTTAATTGTCGGTATGTATAATTTATTTACATCGTTAATTATAAATTATTTTTCCATACGCCAAAGAAGTATAACTTCTAACACGTGTACATAGGTACACACACTCTTTTTCTATTTATTTGTTACAGTTTAACAAATAAATTAATAAAAGTGAGAGAGAGTGAGAGAGTCATACATCATGAAGTTATTATTTATTAGTTATCGATACATAATTTAATTTCTCTCTATAGCATGTAATTTGCACGCCGCTATGGCTGAATATGGTGAAACTATTTATTTTTCTAACATTTGTATAATGCTACCCATGTTCTAGCAAATAAATAAATCTTTACTTTCTTACCCTAAAAAGATAAAAATAAAAAAGCCTTTTATATCATAATTACAAATAATACAGTTTTACAATTTTTATGTATTTATTTTTAGAACATTATAAATAATAAAATAAATAATAAATATTGCTGGAAATTTCACACAGCGTTATCTAGCCCCAAACTAAGCAGAGCTTGTACTATGGGAACCAGATAACTGATATAATACTTATATACTTTTTTTTGTAAATACATACTTATATTATATAGAAAAACACCCAGACACGGAACAAATATCTGTAGATCATGCAAACATTTGTTCCGTGGCGGGAATCGAACCCGCTACCTCTTGCGTCTCAGCCGGCTATACGCCCACTGTGCCACGGAGGTCGTCAAATAAAAACCTTTACTTGAGGTATTAAATACTACATATAGTTAGTAGGTGATTAATAATAGTTTTTTTATGTTTTAAGTATAACGTCACATATTCATATATATTACATAATACTTTTATTTATTTATTTGTTATTGTATTAACGTATATTTAATTTATAGATATTTCTTTGATAATTTTGGTAGTTGTTTTGTATGTACACAATATTTAGATTTTTTTTATTCTCTAAGAACCCCACAAGATGTGAAGGCCTCCTTCAAAGATAGCCATTTGTCTCTGTCTTGGGCTACTTCGAGCCAGTGCGGGCCAGCTGTTTTCTTCAAGTCGTCTTTCCAGCGTGCGATGGGTCTTCCTTTACAGCGTTTGCCTTGCGGGCCCTTCTACGATGTGACCCTTTTTGTCCATCTCTGGTCCTGCACTCGCGCCACATGGCCAGCCCATTTCCATTTCAATTTCTGAGCGTAGCACAATGCATTTGTTACTTTTGTTATTTTTCTTGTTTTTGTGTGTCTTGGTTTTGTGATTTTTTCTGATATTTCGCATGCTACGTTCCATTGGTCGCTGGCAGCTGTTGATTTTATTTCTTATTTCAGCAGTGTATTTCTTAGTCTGGCATGTGTAAGCCAAACACGGTAGAAGGCATGAGACCATAAAAAAGTTAAACAACTGTTTAGCGCCCGTTTAATAAAATCTCGTTAATTTTGTGATATTTTAAATAGTGTTTATTTTTTTGTCGTAGAACCTATCTTTAATCCTAACTCCATGTTCAGTTTTGAGTTTTTGCCATGACATTATTGGCGCGTTTGCGAAGATAGCTGCGGTCAAAGTTAAGTGGCTATGAAGTGGTTTGTTTTTGCTCGCCATTGTACGCTATGTTTATTTATTGAGCTTTTATTGCACAAAAACATATTGAATTTATGTAATGCATAACATGGTTTTTGATGTATAAAGTTGCGAGCAATCCTGCTACAGATATACGACCTAACCACACATGGCATAAATAAATATCTTGTATCTTAGCATAAATCTTTTATTGCTATCAACTGTCATATTTTTTATGCCGGCTCTAACATGCTGTTTCACTATTAGAACCTACAACAAATACTTTAATCGGTCAGGCACCACACCATACAAAAATGTATTGGCGGGTTAAATTTTTTTTAGTTTTACATAATTTTTGCTATTTTTAAATTAAATTGTTATGGTTTACAATAAAGAGTTTTCATTCGTTCTAATGTATAAATATAAATTTGAAAAAAACCTTATGTTTGTAGCCCGCCTTGGGCAAAACAGCAGTGACCTTGCCATATATCCAACGGTTGTCGATTTTTTGGCATCCTGGCCAAAGTAGTTTTTGAGTAGGGACCGTGATGTGACAAACGTAGTGTAGGACGCCCCTCGGCTCTTTTAATAAGTTAAAAATAAAAAACCTCCGACACATAAAAACCCTTCATAAATTTCAATTTTACAGTTGAGATCCATTAACAAAAAGGGAAAAGTGTTGATAGTCTTCGGACTGGCTGATCTCATCTTCATCATACAGAGTTAAGAACCACCCCAGTTAAACTAGCTTTCCATTAAAAAAACCACATCCGAACGAATCGGTCTTTGGGAACTGCGACGCCATAGACAAAGCAGACAGACAGACAGACAGACAAAGATACTCTTTTTACGACAGGGGCAGAATATAAATAAATAAATATTGCTGGACATTTTCACACAGCGCTATCTAGCCCCAAACTAAGCAGAGCTTGTATTATGGGAACCAGATAACTGATAGAATACTTATATGTTTTTTTTTTGTAAATACATACTTATAATATATAGAAAAACAACCAGACCCGGAACAAATGTCTGTAGATCATGCAAACATTTGTTTCGCTGCAGGAATCGAACCCGCTACCTCCTGCGTCTCAGCCGGCTATTCGCCCACTGCGCCACGGCCACGGAGGTCGTCAAACCCAAACGACGAGAAGACCCAAAGACGGGACTGAGTGGCGCGCGTGATGGATATAGGCCTATGCCCAGCAGTGGATTAATGTGAGCTGATGATGTACTTACGGTTTAACTTCCCCAAAAAGTAGATGTTTAGTGATCACTTAGGCAATTAAGATTATTTCAAAGATACAAAAGAAAACTAAGAAATCCAGAGACCCGATGGTCATAATTTATGGCTACAAGACAATATTTCACACCTATCTTTTATAAAGTCTCTCCACAGGTGGTCCAATTACGTCCAATATTACTTATAGTATTACAAATACCTACAATTAGCGCCAATATGTATGCCAATAAAAAATGAGACTCATTCGTCAATGTGTAATTGATTTTGTGTATATGGTACCTACTTAATGGCAAGATATTAATGTAGAGGGCGGTAACTAATCATTCTGAGGTTATGGCTTGAATTCGTCTGATATCAATAGATTTATCTAATCATGATTTTAAAACCACATCACAATTTTTTTTCAAGACGTCTAGGCTTGAAAAACAGGACTTGAACCCGCAACCGTAATCTGAATCGATTGAATAAAAAACTGTAATAGTCTTCAAGTCACGAGTGAATAGGTTTCTTCTAGGCAAGCGTGTACCACCATCGCTTACCATCAGGCGAGATAGTGGTCAAACGCTAGCCTATAATTTATAAAAAAAAAGGTCGTAACCTGAATCATCTCACTAATTTTGACCCTGACGTGACAGAGCCCAGCTGCATAATTGGATAGTGCATCCTCGTATCGAGAGGAATATTACGGGTTCAAGTTCCATCTAATTGCAAAAAAAAAATTCAGATCGTTTTAATATCTTGAAATTTTTCGTATGTGTTCGGATAAAACTATAAAAATACTATTATCAACCTTTACCCCCCTTACCCCCCAACCTTTAATACCGAAGTTTATAAATATGGGCAGAGCATTATATAAAATTAGCACTATTTGTTACAGACGGACATGTGGCGGCCCGAGGGGTTCTATTAAAGTTTATGGGCGAAGGAATTGTTTGGAAGCACGCTTAAAGCCAGGTGCAAACCAAATGCGCGTGCGAGGAGTTTTGCATCTTGTATCGGTATCTTGGCCGTATGTACGAAACCTAGCTGGCTGGAAGGGTTTTTGTGTGGCATTATATATCGTATTTACTTATCGCGCGAGAAACGAGGCGAGTTGCGAGTACCTATTTTGACTAATAACTAGAGCGATTATGTAAAAAAATATATATAATTTTTTTTTATACATTCCGTATCTTATACTAAAACACACATAGAAAATAAAATAAAACAAGAACAATTATTTAAATAATAATAAAATAGGGACTGGGTGAAAAATAGAAACTGCCAAGGGTGACTAATTGAGGAAATTATTTCCTTCACTAATCACCCTTCGCACAAGGCGAGCGGAGATGTGCAACACTCAGCCACCGTCCTCAGGATGCTGTTGCGACTGTCCCGAACTCTGTTCATGCCGTAAACGCTGCCATATCTCACGCCAGAGCGATGTGTCATTGAGGCATTTTCAAATAACGAAACGAAATGTTGAGTGATTTCTAACAACGTTGGACTAACTATCTAGTTATTAGCTATAAAATGTTTAATGTACTGCGTTTTAGCTGGTTACGAGTACACACAATGAATAGCGAGCTGCGGCAGCTTAGCTGGAGCAGCGAGTGAGCGAACAGTTGACTCCAACACAGCGTTCGTTCATTCGCGGCTCTTAGACGTTGTAACCCATTGCGATGTCTGTGAATTAGTAAATTAGGTGTTCGCTTTACGAATGTGTACTATAAGGCATTGAGAAGGCTTAATTGTCTGTAAGAAAACGAGCGATGGTTGCGAAGCTTGTCAACGTAACGTCTACCTATCCTAAATCGATTTGCGTACATTATTGCACGCCACCTAGGTCAGTGCAAACCGAACGCGTGTGCGTGGCGTGTGCGTGATATGCGTGCGCGTCATAACGCCACGTCAGGCGCAGGTCTGACTTCCTTTTCACCAAATTACAACCGCTGTGTGCACGCTCACTCACGCATTCAGCTAACACGGGCCTTCAAAATCTAATGGTCAAATTGACTATCAATAATATCTATAATCGACGTCGATTATCTCAAAGTTGATCCTCAAATCCGCAAAATTACAGTAAAATTATTATACTAAATTTGGATTACACTTTATCATGGTTTAAAAAAAGAGGTTATTAGTAGGGAATCGTCGAGTCATGTAATAAGTAAATATCGTGCGAACTAGTATCATCGCGGCTACTGTATATACCGGCGTAATCTAATAACGATGTGTTAAGGTGAAGCTTAATACTGCAAGAATAAATAAAGTTTATACTAAAGGAAATTTGTGTGTCTCTATCCAGCGGAAACACCTGTCTATGGAGAATGTATTAAGAAATGTGCTTAAAATTGGATCTATCGATTAGAAACACAACTAAAATTGGATCCGTCCTAATTACGGAGTTATAAGTAGAATCTATAGCCAGCGGGACACTTTTTATATTTATATTGAACTGATCAAGTCAAATCATTACTTTATAATAAGAGCTAAAGAGAGTATTGGATCCGTCGAGTAGTACTAAAACTGAAAATGAATTCGACCTAATTAGGGACTTTTTAGGTTTATAAGTAGCTAGTGGTTCGCCCCGAACTGAGATCTCGCGAATCTCCCAAAATAAATATTATTCTTAGGGCGACTTGCACAACGATGCCTAAACGTATTTAGTGGCTAAATATGATTTAAGGAGTTGTCAAATCATACAAATTGTTACTGTTCGTTGGTAGTATTTTGACACCTTCATAATAAATTACGTCTAACTAAATTGTGTAAAACAATATCTTCTCCTTAAGTGCAATGATTCGAATAAGCTCAAAGCAATGAGAGGTTAGAACAGAAGCCGCCGCGGCGTTCCACGGTCATTATTAAATAATAATAAAAAATAATATAATTCAGTTTAGTCAAGTAGACAAATTATTACTTTGTGTGGAATCCATCATAGTAGAGATGGGAGTAATATGTTATCGATGTTTTTATACAGTATTGTTGGGCAAGTGCAATTTAACCATCATCATCATCATTTTTGCTCTCACTGTTGGGGATAGGAGACCTTGGCCCGCAGCCAAATTACATTCGCTACGAATCTTTTTTTTTTTTTTTTTTTTATAAATTATAGGCTAGCGTTTGACCACTATCTCGCCTGATGGTAAGCGATGATGCAGTCTACGATGGTACACGCTTGCCTAGAAGAAACCTATTCACTCGTGACTTGAAGATCCCTAGGTTGTAGTTATCAGGAAACACAGACTCAGGCAAGGCGTTCCACTCCTTGGCGGTGCGCATAATAAAGGTGGAAGAGTACCGCTTTGTGCGTATGGGAGGTATGTCTACCATGTAGCGGTGGCGCAACGCGGAGCGTCTGGTTGTCCGATCATAGAATGGGGATGGTGGGATTAGGTTGAAAAGCTCCGCAGCACACTCTCCGAAATGTATCCGATAAAAAACCGAGAGGCTTGCAACCTTTCGACGATGCTCGAGGCTGTGGAGCCTTGCTTTTGCTAACTCGTCATTGCAAATGAGCTTCTTGGCTCTTCTCTCAATTGAATCTAGAGCCTCTAGCTGGTACTTCGCTGATCCGTCCCAGAGGTGAGAACAGAGTGAGATCTATTCGTTTTCTACATACATTTGTTGTCGCTGTATCACGTGGTATTTCTATAGTATGTGTCAAATCTCATGACATTTTCGGACTTATCGACTAGCGTCATCGCTAATCGACTGTAACTTGGCTAAGCCCTCTGTTTATTATTACGCCATTCTTTCGGTCTTCCGCGAGTCTCATCCATTGTTTCCCAGCTAAGTTGATAATGTTATTCGATCATTATGATGACTGTTACCATTAAAAATAATTTAGTTTTCTTCTTGGAGACTTTCACGAGAGCTTGTAAATCTCCGATACAAAT
Source organism: Philereme transversata (assembly GCA_963924445.1). Taxonomy (NCBI): domain Eukaryota; kingdom Metazoa; phylum Arthropoda; class Insecta; order Lepidoptera; family Geometridae; genus Philereme; species Philereme transversata. The sequence goes on along the minus strand of OZ004337.1, from coordinate 23,494,327 downwards.
AATAACCATGAACAAGAATTTAAAGTCACTTTGAATGACATACAAAAAACCTATGAACGTTGCAAAATAAATTCACGTCGTTTAAAATACGATTGTCAATTATTAAATAAAGGCGACTTGCGCAACGATTCCTAAACGTATTTAGTGGCCGAATATGAGTTGTCAAATCATACAAATACGTCATAATTAAACATGTTTAGACGCTAAATACGTTTAGGAAACGTTGTGCAAGCCGGCCTAAGTATTTGTATTTTAATGACATAAATCTAAAACCTCACTTTTCAAAATAGTCATCGATAGTACGGAGCCCTTAAATTTTTTTTAACAGTTCGGTAATACGTCATCGATGTTACAATATGTTGATGATGCATTTTGGTGTTACTAACGTATATGGTAACCGCTTACCACTATGGCCGATAGCTCTTTCTAACCGTAGTGTTGAAATAAGAAACAACTTTGTGTTGTACGTGAATACGTGTACGTAACAGGTAATATTTTCTATAGGTACATAACATAAATTACGCTATTTTATGTATGTTATAATCATGTTTGAACACTAAGAAGTTCTTCGGGTCATACTAAATGAAAATCTCGAAACGCAGCAAAATTACCTCAAAATGGCGGCGCTTCCCCTCCACCGCGCGCAAATCGTCACAGTCCTCACTTAGCGTAACGAATTCTTTGATCCTTGAGCTATACTATATACAGTGCTGTAACTAAATTTTGGATAGACATGATAGATTTGTAGCTGCAACACCAAACTGTAACCTCTGATCTTGTTATTATTCTTTTTTTTTAATTGCCTCCTACTATAGAAGCAATTTTAAAAACGTATTCACGTCCAAAGTAGTATTTGACAGATTCACAAAGCTTCGTTATCGATGATCATGTCCCAACACTATTCCATTACGAAGGCGCCGTCTGTAACCCGCTCTCGTTTTATTTCGCGAATCAGTTGCGGTCTGCGAGATTGCAGCAGAACCTTAACTCGTATTATAATGTAAATTGATTTATAAGGGCGCTTGTATTGGATTAACTAAAATTGAATTTAAGGATTGTGTGGCAACTGCCTTAGATATAATGACCTCTGTCGCGCAGTGGGGAAATATCCGACTGAGATGCAGAAGGTTTCAGATTCAATTCCCCCCGTGGAACGGGACAAATGTTTGCATTGCTCTACAGATATTTGTTCCGGGTTTGGGTATTTTTCTACATATAATATGTATGTATCTACAAAAGAAATGTATGTAAGCATTAATATGAACCTAGAGAATAATTTCAATGTATATTTAAAACTTACAGTACACTCAGTAAGCTAAATTTAAATTATTTCAATGCGACATTATAATTACAACCAATTCCACTACCAAACCCTTTTAATTACAAACAAAATAAAAGCACTTGTAAGCTAATTACATAATTAAACATAACTTTGCAACAGCTGAATTCGCTGTAATACCACCTCGAAGTAGTATTAATGAGACTATAGAATACACTATAGTATGAACCTTAGGAAACCAGTAGAGTCGCATACCATGGCAGACAGGGAAAAAAATGTGAGTGCTTTTGCAGTGTCAAACCTAATATTTATTTCCTTTCTTTATTCATTACTAGCTGTTGTTACACGACTAAATGTGTAGGTAACCTAGAAATAAAGCTAAACTCGCTGTTGCAACTTGACTTGACACCCCATTTTTATCCCATCGGACCTGATTTATGGGATAAAAAGTAGACTATATGTTAATTACGGTTATAACCTATGTACGTATTAAATTTCATTAAAATTGGTTAAGCCGTTACGACGTGATTGAGTTACAAACAAAAAACAAATAAATAAACAATAATTCAAACTTTAACACTTAAATTTTTTTTAAATATTGCCATTTTCAGACTGTGCTATCTAGCCCCAAACTAAGCAGAGCTTGTACTATGGGAACCAGATAGCTGATAGAATACTTTTATACTTTTTTTTTGTAAATACATACATAAAATACATAGAAAAACAACCAGACCCGGAACAAACATATGTAGATCATGCAAACATTTGTTCCGCGGCGGGAATCGAACCCGCTACCTCCTGCTCTCAGCCGGCTATTCGCCCACTGCATCATACTAATGTGATTGTACACAAATAGGTTTCAGACAAAAACAACTTTCAGAATAGACACGTACACACGGCTACACATCAAGCTATACATTTCCAGTCTATGCTGACCTCTCATTGTACTGAAAATCTACACAATGCGAGGTCAGTTTATACTGGAAATATACTATACCTTGAGGTGTAGCCGTGTGTACATTAATGTACAAAAGCGAGCTTAACCCTAAAAAGAGTTATACTATTCTTTATACTATTCTGCTTTCTGACTCGCAGTAGGTAAAATATTACAATTAATAACAGAACAAATTTATACTTAGGCATTTATGTTATCTTTAGAGATATATAAAATTCCAGCTGGACCGATTGTGAAAATTCGTTTTGTATTTATGTGGTCCCCTGGTTAGTTATTTACTATAATTGCACGCGGTAGGTGGCGCTGTTATCGGGATAAAGAAATTTACGGACAAAGTGACCGGCATTTCACTAGTAATTTTATGAACTACAAAACGAACAGTTGAACCATGTAAAAACGTTGGGCAGCTATTTCCCCAAGACACTGGCTGCATTGCCCTGCTGAATTGCAATGCTTTGACCCAATTTGGCAGTGCTGTTTTTAGTGTTCCATACCTCGAAAGAAAAAAGGGAAAAAAGGATCACTTCGTTGTTGGTTTCCAATTTCACCAGCAAATCTACAAATCGAAACAGCGTAAAGCGTTATGGTAATGACAGCTTTGTTTTTATAAATGATATGCTAGCGTTTTACCACGATCACATCTCATGGTAAACTTTGATGCAGTCTATGGTGGAACATGCCTAGAAGAAACCTAATTCCTATTCTAATTCTAGGGTGTGGGGAATAAGATCTGCACTGACGTCCCGCATTGGGATGTATTGTGCATTACCCCAGCCATTCTAACTCCTTGAAATAACAGAGTAGGACTTTAGGTTCATGCCAGCTGCTTTTCAGGACCCCCGTAGATATTGTTGTAGCGGTGTTGGAGAAGGATGAGAATTCGATGACCCCTTGCAGGCCCGTTCTCAGTCTGGCATCGTTTGTGGCCATGCAGTGAAGCATTCTCCACTATTTTTTTCTCCGTGACAAAAACGACTGTCCGTGGAAGAAGTAGAAGAAACCTATTCACTCGCGACTTGAAATCCCCTAGGTTGCAGTTATCAGGAAACAAAGCCTCAGTTAAGGCATTCCACTCTTAGGCGGTGCGCATAATTGTTCGATGCCACCGAACGCCTTTAGCTCAGGCAGCAATTTTGACTATGCAGTTCGAGTGCCGTCTCCCTGAGGCTCCGCGCAATTTACCTAGTCAGTGCACAATCAACTACTGGTCGAGTCACTCATCATTATTAGCATCGTCAGCGTAAAATAAAGCACAATAAATTCATCCTATAAAATCAATCATCTTTCAATGACTAAGCCACGCTGGCTATCTCCTACAGAAAGGTGAAAGACTGGTGATTTTATGTTTTTGAGTTACCATCTCTGCCTACTGCAATTCCTCTCCTAGCCGTTATATTCCCATGCACCCATAGGGTTGTACCGTGGTAATTAATACACGCCCACATTATCGATGGTCGACGTGTGAGCTCGCGTAATTTTATTGTACGGGGAATTTATTCGATAGCCAACTTCCTTGTTGGAAATTGTTTGGGAACCAATTTATACGTTCTCTTAGACCAAAAAGTAAACAATTGAACTATTACTATAAAAAAGTTAGTTTAAAAATAAATCACATATCCCGATCCTTGGAATATCTAAGTATCTACACGATTTTAGATCAAACATGAATTATATCACAATTACTATTGAAATCAGTACAGATTAGGACGGAGATAATTTTGACATGGATCTTTTTTGAGTTGATATGTAATCATCATCGTCATCATTATTTCAGCCGTAGAATGTCTAACATAGGCCTCTCCCATAGATTTCCAGAGCAATTGATCTTGTGCGGCCTGCACCCAAAGGTTTCCAGCAACCTTTACCAGGTTGTCTTTCTATTTAATCAGTCACTCCAGGGTATCACACAAACGTGCAGAGGTTAATAAACTGCGGGTTTCTTCGTTAAATTCTGCCTACTCCAGTACAAGGTGACAACACGAAGTTCTACACACATCTATCAACAGAGTTCTTCGAAACTTTCGATCTTCATCCGTTTCAACACACGCTGATAAAAACATAAAAACAATATCGATAAAAAACACGAACAAACAGAACACAAATTCGTGCGCTCTCATAAGTTTAATTAAATATTTATTCGTGTAGGGCGGGGCGGCCCGCCCTCACCAGATATCGATATTATTCTACTGATATGGGATTATTGGGTTCAGTTCCAGTGACAGCGTGATAGATCATCATCATCGTCATCATATTTTATCATCATCATCATTTATTATCTGTGGAAATTTGTAATTGGCCCTAAGCATACATGTCTGTTTTGCATGTATTTTAATATAATTCGTTTTTCTGTGTACCTAGCTGTAAGTCTCCTGAACATAATAAAAATAAAAGAAAATATCAGCTAAAGGATGTCAACTGTTGAACATAGGCCTTCCCCATAGATTTTCCGAGCGACTGATCTTGTACGGCCTCTGCCCAACTCCCAGCAACCTTTATCAGGTATTTTTTCCATCTAGGGGTAGACCGTCCTATGCTGCACTTTCCAGTGCGTGTCTATAGATAAATAAATAACTCTTTATTGTTACCCCAAAATTACAAGAAATTATTAAACCAAAGAAACTAAGACTACTGCGCGGTGATACGTAAATCTAAGAGTGGACGCCCACACAGACACAAAAAAAGTGTCACTCTGGGAGTGCCGACAGACGTAAAAAAGTGTGTATTTTTTGAATCGTAAATAAATATTTTTTGAATCGTCAGGAAATATTTTATTGTGCAGGAACGTTAATTAAATTTAAGGCTCAATGTTTGGGTATTCAAAATTAAAAAGTAGACTACACTACATATATTTTTACAGAGGTAACAGTGTCGCGGGTGCAATGGTTTTTTCCCATCTCAAAAAATTTCAAACGCGCCTAAAGAAGTTTTCACTTCAAAAACTTCCAATTGAAATCAAATTATGTATTATTAGTAATAGAGATGTTAGAAGTTTCATTCATATTTTTACCTAAGGTGTGCATAATTTGAAAGATATAAGTGAAATAATTGTAAAATACACTCAACTTTATATAAATATTTTTATAATGAGATTCAGCGCTAAAAACGCGTGTTTAATGGCATTAAGATATGACAGTTAAGCACAGTACAACAACTGTCCACTTTTTTTGAAAGAAAATGTTTACTTAATAAAAATACATTCAACACAGCAACTACAAAAAAATGTTATAAACGCAAAATGTGTTATTTGTTTAATTATATATAAATCAAAAGTATATATATATATTAGGACATTTTGCGTTTGTAACATTTTTTTATAATATGTATAGCCGGCTGAGACGCAGGAGGTAGCGGGTTCGATTCCCGCCGCGGAACTAATGTTTGCATGATCTACAGATATTTGTTCCGTGTCTGGGTGTTTTTCTATTTAATATAAGTATGTATTTACAAAAAAAAAGTATATAAGTATTCTATCAGTTATCTGGTTCCCATAGTACAAGCTCTGCTTAGTTTGGGGTTAGATAGTGCTGTGTGAAATGTCAAGCAATATTTATATGTTTATTAATTTATATATTGTTATAATACTGAATAATTGAATACTGATATTAGTATATTGTAAATTGAATAAGTAGAATCAAATCGCTATATTTGTAACCAGTACCCATCGCGACCTCTGTACCCGACCGCATTCATCACTTATTCTTAAAGGTCAGGTGTACGATCACTTATCGATTTTTATGATGTCAGCAAAATGGACTGACTCATTTCTATTTTTACTCAATAATATTTAAATATTTTGCTCACATTGTTACCTTTATTTAACATTATAAAGGATGTACTAAGTATTCGTTTGTAAAATTCCACAATTATGCGAACTTTTGTGGTATTGGTATAAGCTTCAATGTTTGATTGATATAATAAGAATTAGGAGCATGCCGAGATGCATTGGTAGTTTTTCACACATCATCATCACCCGTAAGCCTGACTTCACCCACTGCTAGGCCTCTCTTTGCCGATGCCATTCTCCACGGTTCTGTGCTAGCCTCATCCAGGTGGGACACTGGCTTAGAAGCTGGATGGTAATTATTAATATCTGTTAATTATTATACAGTTATATTTGCAACACAGATTATTTAATAACATCCTTATGTAAAATGTATATATGTCGCCAAATTCAAAAACCCTACCGTTTCAAAAGAAAATAATTTTCATGTTATTATTCAAATGTCTAATTGTCTGTTAATGTCTGTTAATCCTTCTATCAATGTATTTTCTTAGTTCCATGTTTTAACTTTGTTAATATATATTTTTTTCTAAGCGGCATTTAATTCGAAGTTGATAAATCGAAACGCATAAAATATGATTTAATTCATCTAAATAAACTGTTGTGATGCAACATTTGGAATGACATAAATTAATCGATACGAAAACATGTGATTTGCATAGATCTTAAGGTGTATTTTATTACTTTGTGATTGATTTTGCCTTTTTAAGGAAACGGTAAATAAATTAGTTTTGTTGATTACAATGTAACGTCGTAAAAATCCATAACACGATTAAATTTGATGCTGCAACCTGAAATTCTTCTAAATCATAATCATAAAGTTTATTTTTATATATTACCTACTCAGTGTAGTTATTAGGAAGTGATTGCTGATTTTACCTACTTAATTAGTTAAGATTAATTGCCTTTTTAACTTGTTAACATTGTTCTTGTTCTATCATCACAACACAATTTTAACTGCTCAAGCTAATCATGATGTGTACGCATGTTTTTAGGACCTAGTAGTGTTTTTAGCTTTGTATTTCCTAGTATTGTTGTCTTTACTGGTTGTATTCTGCTTTGAACCATATTAAATAAATTTTATAAACCAGTTTTTTTATTAGAGTGATGGTGATGGGACGCGCGTAATTCTTACTGCGCTTTCAATTCATTAATTTATTTTGAACAAGTTGTACAAACAGAACGATGGAACTGCAAAAATTATAAAAAATGAAGAGCAGCTTCAATTGCCACCTCAGACAACAAAGCACGAAACATAGTTATGTCTACACAAAAAAAACAATTTTTTTCAGATGTGCGTTGACCTTAACAGCGTCTTATAGTAAGAACGTTTATAACACTTTTATAATGACTTCTTTAGCGTGCGTGAATCGAATAATATGCGTTTTGTTATGGATAATTATGTTATTGTACCTTTATGTGCCTTCGATGATTCGGTAATGTATAGTCAATAAGTTTCTTTTTAATATGTTTAGGGTTCCGTTCATTTTATCATAATGATATCAGCCATAGGATGTTCACTGTTAAAAAGTAGGCCTCCTTATAGATTTCGAAAGCGACCGATCCCTACAGTTTACAGTTTGCTAAACATAACTAAGAAAAGTACTAATAGCATGTCTCAAAATCAAATCATTTATTTATTGCAAGGATCATTCCGAAACAAACAGTGTTTAGAAACTAATAATATATTTAAGTACACCTACAGGCCATTAATAAAGCTTCAAGATTTCACGTTCAAATCACACACAACGCATAAAAAGGACTTTAAATAATTTAACTGAGAATTGAATATAATCCCAAAACGAAATCATTCATTAAAAAATTATGCGATTGAATAAATTAAGTTTTAAAATACCTGTACAGAACTCCCCAAAGTCAGGACTCATTCGTACTTGTCAGTCATTTTCTTATTTCCGGTCACGCACTCCCATGGTCAATGACTGGTGTTTTTTTTTATTTGACGCCGTTATTGTAAATTACTTTTACTAATTAAAAATATTGAAGTATCTCTACTTAATGGCTGACGACGACAACCAGTCGCTAACCCAGATATCGCTGGAAGGATGAGGTGGAGAAACCTTCGCGCTCTCCAAGTGTCAGACTGGCAAGAAGTGGCGCAGAATATGGACCAGTGGCGTCTTTTAGTGTCGGAGGACAAGACCCGCTTTGGGGTTGATGCGCCAGGATAGTAGTGGTAATCTCTACTTACCAATTAATTTTCGTTTTAGTCAAAGTCATCATCATCATCATAACAGTCATAGAACGTCCATCGCTGAACATAGGCTTCTCCTATAAATTTCCGGAGTGACTAATCTTATGCGGGCAGCACCCAACGGCACCACTCTTGAACCTTTCTGCCCCAACGGCCATCAGTTCTTCAAGCTATGTGCCTCACCCTCTGCTACTTCAGCTTGCTAATCCTCTTGGCTACGTCTGTGACATTGGTATATCAACGGATCTCCTTTTTTTCTTATTCGATCTCGTAGAGAAACATCAAAACACACAAAAACATAAAAATCCTTACCACAATTTAAACAGCTGTTTAACTTTTTTAGGTAATTAGGCTAGATTTAAGTAATAATAACATACAGGTTGTAAACATGTATCCTTTAAAATATTGAACGTGTTTAATGAGAGACACTATAGTTTGTATAATTAGTTTATTGTTTTATTTTTTAATTAGGTTTATACTTTTTTTATGTAACTTTTATATTTTTCTGTATCTGTGTCTCGCGTTGTAGTCCTAATGTACCATAATCTAGGTCAAAATAATTTCATAGAAAGGCATACAATATCAATAAAATGATAAAGCATGGTGTAACAAAATCATTAAATCAATATTGTTCTTAGCAGCGAATTCTCTAAAGTGACACACCTTGGCCCCATTCGAAGACACACTACAACTGTATGAATGAATGAATGAATAAATGAACATTTTTACCTTACAAGCTAGACACAATAAAAAAACTGTAGTCATTTGACATTGATCACAGCTTTATTGCATCTTAACCTCTTGAAAGATATCTATAGACCGTAAGATGAAAATATTGATTGACAAAAATATTTTTTTTATACTCGTAAGGTAGTACCGGTAAGTTGCATTACATGGTAAGCGGTTACCGTAGCCTATAGACATTTCTAACACCAAAGGTATAACTCGCGCGTTGCCGACCCTTTAAAATTTTCAAAACACCCTTTCTGAAGAACCCCATACTGTCCCTGGAGAAAACCTCGACAGGAAGACCATTCCACAAGGGAAGTGTTCGCGGGAGGAAATTCCGCTGGAACCTCATAGTGCGCGACCACATCATATCTAAAGTGTGTGGATGGATTCCCTGCCGATGGCAAGCGGTGCGATGATAAAATGAACCTGCAGGCACTATGTCAAACAACTCCTCAGAACACAACCCATTATAGAAGCGGTCGAATACACACAGGGAGGCATATTCTCCCCTGAGACTTAAGGGCTCAAATACAAAAGAAATAGTTGAACCATCAAAGACCGCTGCAAACAACCTAAATATATCCTATATAAAGATGTCCAGCGATATTTATTTATTTATATCTCAACTACTCCAGCCCATTACCAGGCGGAAGTGATCGGAACATTTGTCCCGCGGCGGGAATCAAACCCGCAACCTCCTGCGTTTCAGTCAGTTATTTGTCCATTGCGCCACAGAGATTTCCAACGCTTTTACTGTCGTACTTAAATTATGTTGACGTGTAGGTAGAAAAGTAAAGTTGCGCTTGTTTTCTTCAAAGAGGGCCCAGCACTAAACCAACAGTGTCATATAACATTCAAAGGTAACCACCATAAACAATCGGATAAAAGATTAAAGACCGTTAGTAATGGGTCGAGTAACATCTCAAAAACGGCTCTTTAGAAATAGCTAAGTTAGTCCACGCAAGCCAGTTTACAAAATTACAACACTAAATAAAATTCTGAATGTATGCTACAAATAATATTTTTGAAGATATATTTCTTTTGGCGCGTTAGGAGAAACATATCAGAATGTTTTCAGCATATTTCGTCTCATACGATAGAAAGACGACCTGATGAAGGTTGCTGGGAGTCGTTGGGTGCAGGCCGTACAAGATCGGTCGGTTTGAAAATCTATTTTTTTTATACTATATGGAGATGGAACAGGCTTATGGCCCACCAGATGTTAAGTGGTAACCATCGCCTATAGCAGAGAATTGCCTCGTAGTGCGCATGTTAGAAATGTGCATTACGATGCACTGCCCTGCGTCCATCAACTTGAGGCATAAAGGTGTAATGTCTCATGTGCCTGCAATTTCACCGGCAACCATACCCTTCAAACCGAAACACAGCAATGCTACTTGGCGGCAGAAATAGGTATGATGGTAGTAATTCCCCGGGCGAGCTCTTTCACAAGGAACTCTACTCTTGGATGGGGCCCATGTTTAGCAGTGGACATCCTGTATCTGATATGATGATGATATTTTACGGAAGGTAACGCTAAGAAGTTGGTTTTTCCGGTCTGAAGTTATCCAGGTGCGCATCTTTGCGCACCACTTGACACAAATGACATAATACTATTTATTCAGGCCAAATAAGTATCACTTCCAACGTGCGTAATAATTACCTATACACATAGGTTTTTTTAATCAATTATGTATACTAAAGTGCTTGACAACTACCAGCAGCGCTAGCACAGCGATTTTTTGTCTACTCTTCGAAGAGATAACAAGGCTCTGACCGCAACTTGTATTTCTGCGTGTATTGTTATTTGTTTTTTTATATTGTTTTTAAATTTGAGCTTGATTTACAATAAAGCGTTATTCTATTCCATTCTCTGTCGATTCTTCCGAAATTGTCTTTGCCACGAGCAGGTTCAATAAGTTTTATTCCTAGACAAGAGAAGGATACCCTGTCTGTAGCAACGTACGTTGTGTATATAGATATAATTAATTAAATATCTAACCAAAAATTGTTAGCAAGCACGCGATCAAGACGAGAGCGAAAGAGAGAACTTGAGACGACAGTGTTGTCTAGGCATCGCAAGACCAAGACAGTTTCAGAAGAAAGTTGTCTATCCTTAAATGTCAAAGATAGAGAAAATGATGACTATCGTGCTCTGCGTTGTAGACTACTGTCAAGGAAGTGTCGACAACGTGTCTTCCTGTTCACTCTCGTAATCGCCGTGCCCGAGACGGTCGACAAGTGTCTTCTTTGTTCCGAAAAATGAATCATGACTAAATCTTTCTCTACAGTTACTGTGCTAGGCCTACTGATGGTGAGTAAATGGTGTAGTCGAAGATAAACGAGATTGCCTAGAAAGAACTTATTCGCTCTGGACTTAGACTTCGAGATTATAGTGGTCTAATGCTGCAGTGATAGAGCTTTTCTGCAACGACTGTGCCACCGGCAAAGATTATAAAACAAACACGATTTCGTAGGCAATGAATTAATTATACACGCAGTTTGTTCAGCTCTCGACTCGTCGCTCGATCCACTCAATTGTAATGTAAATGAGTGAAATTTTAGACGAACTATCGACACTGAGATATGTTGGTGCTAGTGTTGATTTCACTCACAAGCACCACCAAACTAAATAGTTTTTTAACAAATTTTTGGGCTCAAATGGAGTTGGGCAGGACATGTGGAGCAGAGTGCTAACTGTGTGGTGGCCCGAGATGGAACCGAGAACGCAGGTTGTCTGCTGTCAAGATGGGTCAACGACACAATAAAAATCGCAGGTCGCATGCTTGCCTAAAAAGAACCTGTTCGTTCACTCTGTTTGTTTTCTGAACATATTAAAACCAAATCAATAAATTGTTCATCTATTTTTTTTTATTGTGTGTATTTTTTTTGTATCGTATATATTTTTTTTATACTTCTTGTAGTATTGCCTCGTAGGTAACGCACGCGAAAGGCGGCCTAAGATGCAATGCTCTGCGTCCATCAACTGAGGCAAATTAGTCTCAAATGTAATTGTGTATCATTTAATTATTAATTAATTATATAGTATGCTCTTTGGGCCAGGTAGTTTTTAGTTTATCTTAAATAGATCGAAACCTTAATCAATTTTACATTATTAAGATGCCTATTATATATCTTCACTCCCATACAAAACACAATTAAACCATTCCATCCATCCATCCATCTCAGCCATTAAATTAAATTAACAATAAAATTAATTAACAATGAAATTAACATAAAAGAACAATGGTACTAAAGCATAAATAACTAAACTGACCGAACACTTGTCTATAAAATCGTATGAACTGTTTATTTCAAGGTAATCAGTAGTTCTCACAAGCTGATATTTTCGCATAGTATTGCATACCAGTAACGCACATGCAGGCGAGCAAGATGCAAGGTCGTAACATCAGTACCGCTAGGTTCGAGTGCATCCTTTGTACTGACGATGCCAGAATGGTTAAGGAAAATCTATCTGACGATCTCCGTGGCGTACCATTACAGGGTGAAATACGAAAGTTCGACGCACGCTACTTCGATGCACTTTAGCTCGACAAATGTTATCGCGACGCACAGAATCTTCACAAGTGTTGTGACGACGCACGGAATCTTGACAAATGTTATCGTGACGACGCACGGAATCTCGACAAATGTTATCGCGACGCACGGAATCTTAACAAATGTTATCGTGACGACGCACGGAATCTTAGCAAATGTTATCGCGACGCACGGAATCTTGACAAATGTTATCGTGACGACGCACGGAATCTTAGCAAATGTTATCGCGACGCACGGAATCTTGACAAATGTTATCGTGACGACGCACGGAATCTTAGCAAATGTTATCGCGACGCACGGAATCTTGACAAATGTTATCAGACGACGTACGGTATCTCGACAAATGTTATCGCGACGCACGGAATCTCGACAAATGTTATCGCGACGTACGGAATCTTGACAAATGTTATCGTGGCGACGCACGGAATCTTAGCAAATGTTATCGCGACGCATGGAATCTTGACAAATATTATCAGACGACGTACGGTATCTCGACAAATGTTATCGCGACGCACGGAATCTTGACAAATGTTATCGTGACGACGCACGGAATCTTAGCAAATGTTATCGCGACGCACGGAATCTTGACAAATGTTATCGTGACGACGCACGGAATCTTAGCAAATGTTATCGCGACGCATGGAATCTTGACAAATGTTATCAGACGACGTACGGAATCTCCACAAATGTTATCGCGACGCACGATATCTCAACAAATGTTATCGCGACGGACAGAATCTCGACAATCTCGAAGTCCGTATCTACATCTATCATAATACATTTTTTTGAGTGACTGCAGCTGTCAATAGTAACACATGTCAAGTTAATAGGACTATTGGAAATGTCACGACTTTCAAAAGGGACATAAAATATGACGATATAAGTGATGTATAATAATGGTTTGTCTGAAAGAGATGTCTCATGGCTATAATACTTTCCGTTAAAAAATATTTTCTACAGATGTCAAAGAGATAGCAAGAGAAGATTTTATTTTCATTAAACAATTTTGATTTTTAATTATGATATTCGATGTCACTCTACAAATTGAGACTTTTAAGTTATTTCATTAATTTTGACATTTATGTCAAAATTAATAAGCCACTTTTGAAAATTACTGACAGATCAATAGAATGTAATGGAAATTGCGGATTTAACACAATTTACCTACTAGATCCTTACATAAATACATACATAAAATGTTCATCAACTTATGTCGGTGACTGTTCAAATGTTGTGAGAACATTGTAATTAGGACGCTTTTAGACCACGAGCTCAAATGTGTAGGAAATGTACGAAGCGTGTGCCATGTGCCTAGAGATCATTACATATTATTCACTTAAATCATTGTTGGGCATTCGACAAGTTTTAGAGTAGTAGATTTCCTCGTGAAAGGGCACGCCCGGGGAAGTATTAACACCATACCTATTTCTGCCGCCAAGCAACATTGCTATGCTATGAAGGGTATGAAGGGTAGCAATCCAATGGACCATTACATGTGGTGAACACATTAAATATTTTCATCTTACATTAGATTGTATGGTGATACATATTTATATTAACATAAAATATTATAGCGTCTTCATCTTTAGTGATGCGCTTTAGGCTCCATATTTTTGATTTATATTCTTCAAACACGCCTAAATGTTTAGCTAAACGGCTATTGGCTTGAAGTATAACCGACTGATTTATATAAAATAGTATTGTAAAAAAATGTAAAGTTTAATACCGGCCAGTAAAAGTTTTTCATTTATATTTATAATTATTTGAAAAAATTCATAGAAAACTTTTTTTATTTTTTACCAACCCTTGTAAGTAAACTTGTTTCGGTAATGAATAATGTCTTCGAAATTTTAATTTACAAACATGATTTGAGTAAGATGTTGATCGTTAACAATTTTTTATTGCTTTTGTCTCGTCAATCTCCTATTACCAGGATGCGCTTTGTTTCTACCTACTTTAGGCAATAGGTTGTCATAAGAACAAACTAAAAAGACACTTCTAATTTTCTACTCCGCAGTTTCACCAATTTCTATGAAACTGTCCAACAAATAACCTTTCCTAATAAGGTACTATTCAAAGCAGTCATTCGAATTCAAGTTAGACGTATGGACGTAAAGCAGTTATGAGCTTTTGCAAGTTTAACATTCTCTGACTCTGTTTTATGTGGGCTAAAGAGCTTGTTTGTAAGGGACGACACGATTTTTAATAACTTATTCACAAACATTTTCCATCCAATGTGTTTTGTTTACTATATATGTATATTAAATGTTTTTCGTACTTACTCTTATAAAATAAGTTAATGAGTAATTTTACGCTGCCTCGTATTATAATAGAATTATGATTAAGAATGTGTTCATTGCCAATTTTCTCACAGTCTCGTTTTTAAGGGAAAGACACTTCATTCTGGTGTCACTAGAATACAATGGACCTCAAAAGACCTCTTTTCAGTCTTAATATCCATGTTGTCGAGGAGCTGGATTGCCTTAATGTTCACATTATGACGACTTTGTTAGTGAGCTTCTGCATATAATATATTTTGTTGAGCACATTATTACGGGATCTTTAAAAAGTGCGATTTGTATTAACTGATGTGTTGTCACTTTTAACGGCTCCCAAAAACTTTATTGGGTCATCTTACCACCTAATGGAGGGCCATCCCTGCGCTTTTCAGATAATGGTCTCCATTCCAGAATATTTCATTTCTAACGGCAGTGAAATCTCCGAGCTTTGTGCCGTTACTAAAAAGTTCAGCAATAACTTTATTCGAAACTTTTTCGGACGTTATTCGTAGCGGATCGCACTCACCTTGATGAAGGTTCACGAATTGAACCGAAACATTGTCGATCGAAACACCGATTACGTGATAAATCTCGTATTTTTATAATAATTAAAAACTTTATTGGTCTGAATTATAGGCAAAACCTTCCCTAAAAACGATTTATAAATTGACACCAATAAAAGTCGTCAATTCTAAAAGTCTTTCCACATTACAGGCAGTCCACATAATGTGTGCTGGAATATAAAACAGACGAGGACATAACGCGACTCAGAGTGATACAAACTGCACTTTACGGGAACCCTGCCATAGCACTCGTAACAATATATTGAAATACGATGAGAATTGACCATTGAACTTGGAATTATGACAAGAGAAAATTGCTGTTGGCTTGACATGAAAGTTTAGACACATTATGCTAGTTCTTAATTAACTTTAAGAATTTCGGAGTCTTTAAGTCCAGAGGGAACAAACTCTTTTTAGACAAGCGAGCTCGTGGCGTTCGACGACCGCGCACGGCGCAGTGGGCGTATAGCCGGCTGAGACGCAGAAGGTAGCGGGTTCGATACCCACCGAGGAACAAATGTTTGCATGATCTACAGATATTTGTTCCAGGTCTGGATGTTTTTCTATATATTATAAGTTTGTATTTACAAAAAAAAGTATGTATAAGTATTCTATCAGTTATCTGGTTCCCATAGTACAAGCTCTGCTTAGTTTGGGGCTAGATAGCGCTGTGTGAAAAGTCCAGAAATACTTATTTATTTTATTTATTTATTTTACATACTCGTAGCTCGAAGAAATCACGGCCTTAGGGGCAGAAAAGTTCTCAACTGAAGATCACCTAGTGTAAAACGCAGTGTAGATCGGCCCCCCACTGATAGAAAAATCAACGGTTCCCAGCAGGTTGGTTATCAGGTCGGATATAGGTGGAATGCAGGCCGCAGAAGATCGTTTACTCTGGAAATGTGAATGGAAATTTCCTTTCCAGTATTAAATATTATGTCACTTATATTAAATTTATATATGTGAAATTATTTCAGTAACTTGTGCGTCAAAAAGAACTCATACACATTTATTCAAACTTTAGGGATACAATTAGAACACTTGGTTACGTCAATAATACGAGTACTTAAATAATTACATGAGCTTTTGAGTACGAGCTTTTGACGAGAATTTGAAGATTTTGTAATAGGTTTTAAAATACTTTCTATTATTTACACTTTAATTAAATTTTTTGCGAGTCTAACAAATAAATTCATTCAACTATTAATTCTATCAAGCTTCCAATTACTCATTCACTAGTAAGATGAACTGGCAGAGAGTACTACTAAATATTAGCCAAGTAAGTCATTCTGTAATTACTTTCTTGAATTCAAAATAGTATTTACGATTGCTAAGGTCGCTATCGCATCGCCTTGCATAAGGTTATGTTTCGATTTTCTAAACATTCGCGACATTTCTTTGTTTTCGTCATTGCTAAAGGATGTGCACATATCGATTTTTTACAGCGGTTTTGAGAAACTGCTTTCAAGCGATTCTGTCTTGATTTTGTCAAAAACAAACTCATACGTACCTTATTCAACGAATACTTTGATATCAAATTTAATTGATGTAAATTACCATGAAGATTTAGGAAAAAATACCTACACAATGGGGAAGCCAGCAGTAAATGAAGTTAGTAAAGTTACTCTGGATATTATGTGTGGTGGATATTAGATGAGACATACCCTATATCAATTATAAATGCAAAAGTTAGTTAGTTTGTTACGCTTTTACGTCTAAACTACTAACTTGACTATTATCAAATTATGCATGATTGATGTCATGGGTACAGAAAAGAACTTATGGTACAGGATTTTGGATTTTGACAGAGTTGTACCTAAGTAATGGTGGTAGGTTTTGCTGGTCGCGCATTTTGGTCGCGTAGGTCCAAACGTTCCTTAACTCTGCATCAAAGTACCAAAGGGTACAATAACAAGTTTGGCGCATAAATCGCAAGGTTGGGGTCGCGGGGTACAATTAATAAATTAAGCGTGGTACGTTAACAGTAGAATATTCATGGCGTATAATGCATGATAAATGTAGCGCATGCGTAGTCACAGGTTCTATGCACAATGCGGGATGGTGGCCGGTGGATAGTTGACCAGACATAAGATGGTATAGAGAATCGATTGATTACTATTTTTATAATTTTGGTTCTATGCACAATGAGGGATACTGGCCAGTGGAAAGTTGACCAGACTTAAGTTTTTTTTTATCAAAGTAACACATGCTTTTAAAAAAATTACACTTAAAAAAACCTTAGAAGGTTTGTCCTAAGTGTAACACAAAGTATTCATCTCCAAATCAACTTGGACAAATTTGCGTTGTATGTATGTATGTATGTTTGTTTGTCCGAGGATAACTTTTGAAGTGTTGATCCGATCATCGTTAATGGTTCGATGGTATATAAGTAGGTAGTGATGGCACAATCCTGGTGTCACTAAATGAGCTAAAAATGTAGCCCCCCCCCCCCCCCCCCTACATTGGGAGGTGTTGTGATTACTTGAGATATTGGGGTAAATAAAAACTAAACTACGTAAGAAATTATCGTAAACATTCCACTGTTTTTTTGCATTTTAATAATGAACTAACACATAGCTACCGTCTGGCTTCTACCTAATAAAAATATTAAGATATTAATAGGTTGGAGAAAAAGTCTTTTCGCATTATAGTATGTATGAACTTGTAATAAAATCTCTTCGGCTATACTATTTGTATCTGGCTGGTTTTGGTATCATTCAAGGTTTAAATTTTAAAGAAGATAATTCCAAATTCAAATTAGGAAAATGTGTGATTTTTATTTGTTTTTCGTACTGTAAAGATGAGGGAATCTAATGAAGAAATTTGATACGTCTTAAAATTTTTCTACAAAAAAGTAAAAATGCAACGCAAGCTGTGAAAAAAATTTGCGATGTTTATGGACCTAGTTCAGTGTCTGTAAGAGTAGCACAAATTTGGTTAAAGCGTTTTCAATCCGGAAATTTTGATGTCAAAGATGCACGTCGCTCTGGTCACCCTATTAGGGATAAAATTGATGCCATTTTTGAAAATGTGGAGTAAGATCGGCATATCAGTAGTTACGACGTAGCCAAAGAACTGGGAATTGATCTCAAAACAGTTTTGGAGCATTTTAAAAAAACTGGGTACACAAAAAAGCTCGATATTTGGGTACCCCACGAGCTCACTGAAAGAAACCTTATGGACCGTGTACTCATTTGTGATTCTTTATTACGACGTAATGAAACCGAACCATTTTTGAAGAAGCTGATAACTGGTGATGAAAAGTGGATCACGTACGAAAAGAACGTGCGAAAAAGGTCGTGGTCAAAGGCCGGTCAGGCTTCACAGACTGTGGCGAAACCCGGGTTAACTCGCAACAAGGTGATGCTGTTTGTGTGGTGGGATTGGAAGGGCATTATTCATTATGAGCTGTTGTTACCACCAGGCAGGACCATCGATTCTAAACTCTACTGCGAACAACTGATGAGATTAAAGTAAGAAGTTGAGAAAAAGCGGCCGGAATTAATCAACAGAAGGAGTGTGGTTTTTCATCATGATAACGCTAGACCTCACACATCTTTAGCCACTCAGCAAAAATTAAGAGAGTTTGGCTGGGAGGTGTTAATGCATCCGCCGTATAGTCCTGACCTTGCACATTCAGATTTCCACCTGTTTCGGTCTCTTCAGAATTCTTTAGGCAGTGCCAGGTTAACATCACGAGAGGACTGCCAAAACCACTTGTCGCGGTATTTTGATCAGAAGCCCCAAAATTTCTATAGCAATAGGATCATGTCCCTACCTACAAGATGGCAAAAAGTTATCGAACAAAATGGTACCTACATATTTTAGTTAAATGTAAATAAATTGTATTAAAAAATGTTTTGAATTTTCTTAAAAAATGCGAAGTAATTTTTTCCCCAACCTAATATGTACTTTACTGAAAACGAATTATCATGTTAAGTTTATAAATCTTAAAGAACCAAGAAGATAAATATTTCTAGTCTCTTACATTACTATTCTTCCGCAGAGACTGCAGTACCACGAGTGCTACAGAAGTTTAAGGTGACGGTTACCACGCAACATCACAAGGTCCGTCAGCTTGTGTGTCAAAACGTTTAATATTCAACCTGTTTTGTTATGTGCGACATTAATTTAAAACACACATTCGGAGTCGTATTAACTGGTTTTAGAGTTAAATATCAGTAGCTTGTATTTTTATCCAGTAATCGATACATTTTCAAT
This sequence comes from Philereme transversata, assembly GCA_963924445.1. Taxonomy (NCBI): domain Eukaryota; kingdom Metazoa; phylum Arthropoda; class Insecta; order Lepidoptera; family Geometridae; genus Philereme; species Philereme transversata. Next base: position 23,474,747 of record OZ004337.1, on the reverse strand, counting down.
AAAAAACATTACGTATATCGGCGGTGCATTTGCGACAATGCCGCTCAGTCAGTTTAACAGGTACCTACTTGCATGATGAATTAATATGATTTGTATAACCTATTTTATACAGGCTGTTTCATTGATATTTTAGGGTTTGATATAAGTATATATATTGATATACAAGTTGTTTGAAAATTTAAAATATTCTATGCTAATTAATTTAAAAAAACCTATTTTACAAGAAAACTAGCCATTAGCCCTAGCCGTATTTTCATTGAATGTCGTACATAACAAAATAGAAGCATAAAAAATTAAAAAAGAGAAACTTTTCTAGGGCTGTCATGCGTCCGGTTGAAGTATTTTACCCGACTGCAAGGAAAAGGAAAATGTTTTTAAGCATAGTAAGTATTATACGAACACAACATCCTTTTCGTTTATTTTATCCATTGATTTGTCAAATGTTATATGTTCTTATATGTATAAGTCAGTATAATTATTAATGTTAAATCAAAAATATTAAAAATAATTAACTGTAAAGCACAATATTCAAATTAATAAAATTCTATTAAAACGGTAATAAAGAATAACAAATTTAACAAAATAAAATAAATACGTTAACAAAAGTAATTACTTATTTAAAACTAGATTAGCTATATTCTCTATGGATGGGCGCGCCACCCAGCGGCGTTGACCGCTCATCTGCATTGTCTCTAGTTCAGTATTGTCTATGAAACTTATTGTTCGGTGTCTGGAGCAGAATCCAAAGGAATGTGTATTGTTGAAGATATTGATAGCTGAGGGTGAAGGTGCTGCTTTGAGGAGCTTCCTTGTGCATAACTGTATGATGTTCCTAAATAGATTATAGAAGATGAGATTTTTGGAGAGATAAGGCAAAAAATACTAGTTTTTGACCTCGACCTTGCCTCATGGTTATCGATGATACAGTCTACAATGGTAGACGCTTGCCAAGAAAAACCTATATTCCGTCGCGACTTCAAGACTTCTTGGTTGGTGTTATCAAGAAACACAGACTCAGTCAAGGTGTAGATTATAGTGTTAGACAAAGGGCGGGGCACAAAGCTCGAAGAACTGATGGTCGTCGGGGCAGAAAGGTACTGAATGACTATGCACTGGAAAGCGCAGCGTGGGACTGCCTCCCAGTAGATGAAAAGACGACCTGATCAAGGTTACTGGGAGCCGTTGGATGCAGGCCGAACATTTTTTTACGCACGCCTAAACATCAAGCTATACATTTCCAGTATAAGTTGCACCTTGCACAACGACCCCTAAACGTATTTAGCAACAAAACATATTGGAATTTGACGTATTTGACATATTTGTATGATTTGACTACTAATATTCATATTTCGCCACTATATACGTTTAAGCATCGTTGCGCAAGTCGCCCTAAGGCCTCAGCTTTTAGTAATCACCATTTCAATAGTATTTTTAAAATTTTCGCGATTATTATACATAATTAACAACCTCCTTGGTACAGTGGGTGAATAGCCGTCTGAGACGCTGGAAGTTGCAGGTTCGATTCCCGCTGCGTAACAAATGTTTGCATGATCTAAATATATTTGTTCTGGGTCTGGTCTGGTTGTTTCTCTATAAGTATACATTTACAAAAAAAAGTATTCCATCAGTTATCTGGTTCCCATAATATAAGCTTTACTTAGTTTGAGGGTAGATGGCGCTGTGTGAAATATCCCGCATTATTATGTTATTTGTTATTATTAATTACTTATTTTAACAGATATTTATTGTTGCAATACAGTCGAAACGTCGGGATAACAAATAAAAAAGGTACTACGCAACACATACCCGTTTAAATCAGTAATTAAACATTCAATCAACGCTCAACCGAATTGTCCCAAAACAAACAGACAGCTGAACTGTATAATTATGTTATTATTAGAATTCCGGTGTTACGTTGCATTCCAATCGGCTTTCTATGATAACACTGTGCCCACGCAGGTACTTACTGAATTTATTTGAGACCTTCATCTCAGATAATATGAATGTGGCATTCAATAACGAGCTATATAAGTTTAAAAACTGAAAACCGACTATGTAATACCTAAGTCGATGGTAGCTTATATCACCTGGACCATAATAACGAATCGATTGACACCTAATTCATCAAAATCGGACCCGTAGTTTAGGCGCTAAGGTGGAACATAGGTAAATACAAACATAATACATATATACTTACATACATACACACATTGATATTAACATACATACTGCTAAAACATTACCCTTCCATTTGACTTTACCGTAGTTGAGTAAAATGGAACAAATAAATAAATAATGCTGGACATTTCACACACCGCCATGTAGCCCTTAACTAAGCAAAGCTATGGGAACCAAATAACTGATAGAATACATTTATAATTACTTTTTTGTAAAAATATAATATACTAGCTGTTACCAGCGACTTCGTACGCGTTACAATACTAAATGTGTAGGTAACCTAGAAATAAAGCTAAACTCACTGTTGCAACTTGACACCCCATGTTTATCCCATGGGACCTGATTTATGAAATAAAAAGTAATCTATGTGGTAATCCAGGTTTTAATCTACGTACATACTAAATTTCATCGAAATCGGTTAAGTCGTTACGACGTGATTGAGTAACAAACAAATAAATAAACAAACATCCAATTTTTAGTTTTTATAATATTAGTGTTATTGAGAAACAACCAACCAGAAACAAATATAGGTCATGCAAACATTTGTTCCGCGGTGGGAATCGAACCTGCAACGTCTTGCCCACTGCGCCGCAGAGTTCATCATCAACGAATGGGGAAAGCTGATAAAATAACGTTGGTAAGTGTTGAGGCCTTATGACGCCCAATAAAGGTTATTGCTGCTATATTTTTCGATATTAAGGTAAAAAAAATACGTAATCCGTAAAAAATCCAGCTATGTGTTGAAAGTATCACATCCAAATATTACTACATTAAGGTATCGTAATCCAAATCTGAATATTGACACACGGAACTGTGTTTGCCTATCGCATACTCGTAATTGAAGAGCACTCGACCGGATCTCCTAGTCCAATTGAGTTAGTCATTTCCGAAAAATCTTCTTCAAGTTGAAGTTTCGTTTCTGGGTTATTTGAGTTTGGGACTAACGGATTAAGGCTTTAGTTTTGGATGTGTTTGAGATCATATATTTAGGTAAGTGAAATGTAAAAGGCACTTTCTAGAATCGAATAGAATAATATATTATTTATTTGTAATCACTTGTACATAAGATAACAAAGAAAAAAACACATAAAAAAATGTGAGCCGTCACGGGACGCCTGGCAGATGTGAAACATCGACATTATTTTGTAAAAGTAATATGCAGAAAAGAACATATTGTGATGGGAACTAAATATGTCATAATGATAAAATAAAATATTACGATTTTTTTTCCAGATAACGATGACTGAATAAACATTTATTTTCATTAAATACAAAAATTTACGAATTTATTTCAAATCGTGACTACATAATTCGTTTAATCAGTGACTTCGTTCATACGCATGCGTTGCCACGCCAGAAATCGGGTTTACGTGCGGCTATAGATGTTTCACATCAAAAATAAATCTAAATGTATGCACAAAGTATATGTATTTGTAAAATGGTCCTCTGTCCTCTGTTTTCTTTACTTAGGGTTCCGTACCTTAAAAGGAAAAAGTAACCCTTATAGGATCACTTCGTTATCCGTCAGTCTAACTGTCTTGACCCTATTTCTTAGGAAAGTATGGAGGCATCAAGTTGGAATTAATATCAAATATTTGGGGTCTACGGTTCCTAGGAACTGTTAAAAATAAATCTTCTAAGTCAACGCAATCACAAAATACGTCAATTTATGCCTCGTATCGTACTTCCCGTTGATATAATCATGCATTTTGTTAAGAAGCAAGGAGGTCTCACAGCAATAGAAAAGGTAAATTGTTAATTTGTATTACCTATAGAAAAAATATATATGCAACTGAATAGCTATTTAATTTTTGTTTTTAGCCCGTATTTTCCCACTGCAGGGCTTCTAGTCCATATTTCCACATGATTTAGGACATCAAGCAAATTCCAGATTCGTCAGATCATTTATTTCTTCCGCAATCGTCAGATTTTTAACCTCTGAGGAAACGATAATCTTAATGATTCCTCGACATATTCCATTATTAGTCAAGAATGCACCTCCCACACTCAGCACTGTTAGTTTTTATTCCATTGAATGAATGAATGAAAACACTTTATTGTACAAATTAAAAAATAAAAATTACTGACAAAATATAAGACACAAAGCAAATAGTACAATGGGCAGTCTTATCGCTTTGAAGCGATTTTTTCCAGATAACCTTTGGATGCCACGTGGATATGGAACAAGTTTATGGCCCACCTCATGCTAAGTAGTAACCATTACCTATAACAGAAAATTGCGTTGTAGGTCACGCACGTTAGAAATGTGCCCTACGATGCACTTCCCTGCGTCCAGGAACTCGAGGCATACAGGTGTAAAGCCTCATGTGTCTGTAATTTCACATGCAACCATACCCTTCAAACCGAAACACAGCAATGCTGCTTGGTGGTAGAAATAGGTATGGTGGTAATAGGTACTTCCCTAGGCAAGCCCTTTCACAATGAACTCTACTTTTCTTAAAAGTAAAAAATGTATAAGGACAAAGGACCATTTTTTCCTGCCACTAGTTAATTGGGTACACTCTTTATGGTACGCGTCTGGACCGCTATACCTAGACCGGTGTCAATGAAATTGGGCATATAGATAGGTTGTGACCTAGATTGAGACATTTACCCAACTGCACAGAAGCAGGTTAATGTATTTATTAACAAAGCACGCGTTGAAAGCCGCCGACCGAAGCTTCTTTAAAAATATTTATCTATCCAGCCTCCAGCACCCACTGTTGGGTAAAGGCCTCCTCTCTATGTCGCCAGTCCAATCGGTCTTGAGCAAGTCTCATCCATTGCTGTCTAACTTCCGTTACGAAATCGTCAGACCATCGGGCCAGTGGTCGACGTCCATCTCTTGGCCACCACTCTGTGGCTGCCATGGTCCACCTGTTGTCATTCCGCCTAGCCAAATGTCCCACCCATCTCCACTTAAGCCTCGCGATTCGTATACCTACATCTTCGACTTTAGTTCGACGTCAAATCTCGACGTTTGGTATACGAGGTGGATTTCTAGCATGGCCCGTTCCATTGCTCTTTGAGCAACTCTGACGTTGTATATTATGCTTCGTTGTGAGGGGCCATGTTGCGAATTTTTTATAAATATGTTAAACGAAATTTTCCTTGTGGTTTGCAATGAACCAGTTCACTTATCGCACTTTCTATCAATAAATCGAAGAACCATAAGCCTATCGCACTAAAATCGAAGAACCATAAGCCACGAATTTACTATTTATTTTGATAATAATCTATTTAATAAACCATTTATTTTGATAATAATCTATTTAATAAACTATTTATTTTGATAATAATAGTAAATTAATATTTTATGGGCACTTTGATCGGTATCTAGATACCGAGACAATGGTGTCTAATGCCCGTACTATTCAATTTGAGGTAACTAGATCAAAGTGCTCTAAATTGAATCGAATATGAGTCCAAAGGTTGCCTGGAAGAGATCGCTGTTACCGATAAGGACGCCCATTGAACTTAAGATTTAAAAAGGTACTTTCTTTTGTGTGCTTATTTTTATTGGTGTGCATTAATGCCATTATCTATCTATCTATCTATCTATGTACAGAAAGGTTAGTGAAGTGTTTAATCAAATCATGTTTATTTGCAATAGTTATTATCAGTTTTTAGTACCTAATTAAATTATCAATATATAATACATAACATTAATATCTAGCATGCTAATTAATGTTTATATCAATTGAAATAAAATAAAATTGAAATTGAATTAATGATACTAATACTATAAATTAGAAAGTAGCTCAAAGTAATTTGAAAGTCTGTCTGTCTATCTGTTTGTTACGTTTTCACGACTAAACGGCTAAACCAATTTTGATGAAGTTTGGTAAGTATATACAGATTATATACGAGATTGGGACATATGCTAATTTTTACCTGACTGCGCAGGAGGTAATGTTTTTATTGACAAACAACGCGTGCTAAGCCGCGGGCAGATCAGTTTGTAATTTATAAAGCGTTTAATAAGCAAGCAACAGCTCTGTATAGGATGCCGAGGTGCCTCATCATCATCTCATGAGGCACCTTGGCATCCTGGCTAGTTAGCCATGGGACGTCCACTGCTGAACACAATATGCCTTCACCATAGTCTTTGTACATGCCCATTTTGTAAGCTTTTTTGTCTGTCATCTATTTGTGTACAATTACACTAATATTATAAATGTGAAAATTTGAATGTTTGTTTATTTGTTTGTTACTCAATCACGTCGTAACGGCTGAACCGATTTCAATGAAATTTGGTGTGTTGATAGATTATGACTTAGTTTTAAGCATAGGTTACTTTTTATACGAGACAAACAACGCGTGCGAAGCCGCTGGTGGAAGCTAGTAAATAATAAAGAAAAAATATAGATTTCCAGAGTGACCGATCTTATGCGGCCTGCACCCAACGGCTCCCAGCAACCTTTATTACCCCGTTTTTCAATTTGTACTCCCAAAATTGGAAGTCAAGGTTACGTTTTATAAAAACTAAGACTAGACTTTAACCGCTCTGTTTTATCTCGAATGCACTTAACTGGATGATATCATTATAAATGCACTAATTGCATCAGGAATCATGATGTAAATAGTGAAGTATGTAAGTGATTAATAAGGCATCGTGCGCAGGCTTCACTTGGCCCGTTTCTCACACTTCCTTTATAGAGCTAGAAATCGAATACAAATGGTGTTGTGTGTTATACTTTTGGAATCTTATAGCTATCATGATTATAAACACTATTTTCACTAAAAACGGGATATGCCAATTATGATATGATTTGTGAGTTGTGTGTCCAGATATTTCGACACATTTGCATACTCCATGATCACGGGCAATATCGGCCACCTAATTAAGTAAAATTATATTGTGGACACTTCCGCGGGCATGGTGCAGTTTAACTATCTATAGATCATTTGCAAGAGTCCTTAGATGCTTCAATTGTTTCTTTTGTATTTTATGGTCTTGTAAATAACTGTATTATGTTTAACTGTTGTATTGTTATAATTTAAAATTGACGCAAAATAAATATTTTGGTATTTGTATTTTTATATTATTTCTGTTAATGAACATTTCGCGACCGATTGCTTGTCGCACTGCTGTCGCTAATTTTTACTCTTAACTCTTTACTGAAATACCACACAAATAAAGGCAACCATTGGGTGGAGTAAAATTTACGAAGATACTGAGTGCAGTGTACTTTGGAGGATACTTTTACATATTCTTAGGTATAATAGAACACCAGATAAAGTTTTAATCCTAATACTTATAATGCTTATATAATTAGCCACCGGGACACTCAAAAACTCACAAATCATAGTAAATTTTCTGCCATATCTTCGACACACTTAAATCCTCTCCTTCGAAAGGCTGTCTGGAAGAAATCTCTTCAAAGCGATAAGATCGACCATTGTACTATTTGCTTTGTGTCTTCTATATTGTGTGTAATTTTTATTTTTTTATCTAGCGAAGCAAGATCTCCAAATCAACTTGAGCAAATCATCGTTGTATGTTTGTCCGAGGATAACTTTCGAAGGGTTGACCCGATCATCGTGAAATTTGATACATAGGTACAATTAAATACAGTTATACAGTAATGGCATCATTTTGGTGTGACTAAATGAGCTCAAAATGTGCGGGGTTCACAAGGGGTAAAAAATTAAAATGAAACTATTAGGTTAACTGGGACGTCAAATGAAAGGTCTTTATTGTTACATTTCGATTCCATTTCTATTTTTAGTAAAGTATTTGTAGTTTTTGAGTTATTAGCCATAATAAAAACTAAACTTTGACGAAATTCACAGGGTAGGTACAGCAGTGATCCCACAGTGTTGTAATTTGGTATGCGTGTAGCATAAGTGACACAAATATAGGAAAAAGTCTTAAATCTAGAATAACTGTGGCTTGTACCCCAAAAAAGACTCCAAATTACATGAACTCCCGTTACCTGTAATTTGAATGAAATTGTTGGTCAAGTAAGTTGGTAATTTATTTTGTTGCACTATTTTGATAGTCAATGTTTACGAATAACATACATATTTTATGTTTTTATGGAAGACTTGCGAGATCTCAGTTCGGGGCGAACCAACAATATAAAAACGAATACTCGGAAAATGTATATAGAAGTAATATCAATAAATAAATATGGCTGGACATTTCACACAGCGCTATCTAGCCCCAAACTAAGCAGAGCTTGTACTATGGGAACCAGGTAACTGATAGAATACTTACATACTTTTTTTTGTAAATACATACTTACGAGTATAATATGAAAACATCCAGACCCGGAACAAATATCTGTAGATCATACAAGTATTGGTTTCGCGGCGGGAATCGAACCCGCTACCTCCTGCGTCTCAGCCGGCTATTTGCCCACCGCACCACGGAGGTCGTCAATCATCCATATATAAATAGTATAAATATAACATAACATAAATATCATATTATAGTCATCATCCATCCTTAAGTTAATTATAAACGGTTCTGAAGCGTCTTAGCGCTACAACCTGTATTGGTCATAATGGAAATAAATATTAATGGTCATGTCTATTAAATTAGATCATCGTTACTCGAAATTCGCACGATAAGTTAACACATGCCGTCATTACTAAAAACACTACCCCGTTATTAAAACATTCTTATTTTATGTGTATTCGTAACATCTCTCTTCTTGGTTTGTGAGAGTGATTTTGGCAAAAGGGACGGAAATGTGTAACAAAAAACCGGGCAAGCGCGCGCTATTTCATTTGCCCAATGAGCGCGTGCGGTGTTCAGATGTCATCATATGCGACTACTGTAAGGCTCATAGTTTTTTTTTCTATCTATACAGGGTGTTTGGTAATGTACTGACGATATTAAAGTGACGGTTTCTCAAAACATAAAAAAAGAAAAAAAAACTACTAGTTATATTATCAAATTTTAAAGAAAATCGACTAAGTTTAGGAGCTTAATTCGATATAAAACTTACTGTCTACTCTTGCAACCGACATCCAAAAATAAAAACCGATTTGATATCTCTTTCGGAAATGGCTGCTGGTTTTAGGTGATATCTCGAGACGTCACCAATACAGTATCTGTGGTTAGATGGCAAGCATTTAGCAATAGCACAACATAAGTTTAATAAAGTGTTACATGCCAAAATAAATTTTACGTTTCTATGGAACAAATTTCACAAATTTATTTATTATGCTCATCAAAATAATCCCTTTCATTTTTGTGCGTATATTATCAAATACCCTATATAGTACACAAATAGATATTTACAAGATTAATTTTTGTGAATGTGCGCAAGATCTTTATGACTTTATTCCTTCTTCGGTATTCCACCACCTGACAAGCAGACGTACCGAAAAGTACCACCCATACTTGGTCGGCATACCACCTTGCCGTACCAAACGATTAGCTTCAACTTTTCTTGTTAGCACAAGTAAAGAGTAGAACTCACTTCCGGCTTACGTTTTTCCGAACCAGTATAATCTCGGAGTCTTCAAGTCCAGAGTGAATGGGTTCTTTCTAGGCAAGCGTGCTCCATCTTCGATCACACTATCACTTACCATCGTGAGGTAGTGGTCAAACGCTTGGCTATTATTAAAAAAAAATGGTTTGGATAGCGCTGTGTGAAATTTCCAGCAACATACATATATTTTATTCATTTAATCCTTGTTGTATAAAGTCATAAAAAAAATAAGCTTAATTAGTTCAATTTAACGCCAAATCGTAATCAATATCGCTACACTTGCATATATTACGTCTCAGCACTAGTTTCAACTCGATTATAATCGATACAAATGCTCGTCACGTAACTGCGGCGCCCACGCCTGGAGATCCATTATACAATTATAGAATCATTTGAGTTGTTTTTAGGAGATTTGTTGCCTCAGAAAGGCAAGCTTCTGTGAGGATGGTAAAAAAAAACATGAAGTTACTTTATGGTACTGTTATTGATATAGAAAACATAGATTATCTTTATTATACGTGTATGTTATAATTCAATATTTTTTCAATAGTAATATAACGTATAGCTTACACTTTTAAGCAACCGAATAAAATGTTTATCTAGTCAGCCATTGGGTGCAGGCCGCACAAGACCGGTCGCGCTACTGAAAATTCACTTTTGTATAAAATCCTACGTTTTTATTTAAATCGTTAATAAGTTTCAATAAGTTTTATAAATAGAGCTTTTACAAGAAGCAGGGCTGATTCGATCTTGAATAAAAATTACATAACAATCGAACCAAGTATATTTTCATACTTGCAATAAATCTACATTTTTTTAACTTATTCTTTGTAAAAAATTGCCACTGTTATTATACAAGGGATGTAAGCAATATATTGTACACTCGAGATATTTTGGCGTACGACGATGTTGTAATTGATCGATTACACCGGAGTACACATTACTTTTCAGCACGAATGAGAGTAAATTAGTAAAGTATTTTTATAACGTAAAAGTTTGTTGCTAAAAAAGTTTGAGATACCGGTATCCTTTTTTCACCACTAGACAATGGCCTCTTTTATTTTTAACTCAAAATAAGGGTTTGCTATAATTGCATTTCATTTTAGCTTTTTATTTATACAATGAACTTCATTATATTTTCAAATTTACTTACCGCTCTAGGGACGTAATTCGCATTTACGGATCCATTATCAAGTTTACAATAACCAATTTTAGTGCATGAGTGATAAAAAAATAATATAACTTATCCTTTCTGTATGAATAGACGCTGTATATTCTTTGGCCACTCATTGTTTAACTACGACTCGATGACACGTTTCCCAGAATAGATGGCTCGATCCAAATTAGATGCGCAGGAAATCTAACTATACTTGTAGATCGATCACGATAGGGTCGCCAATCTAAACGAGAAAACTCAGGATTTTCTACGAGTTACCGCTTAACCTGACTTGTTTGTTTGGATTTTCGAAAAATATGCATTTACAAGTGCTTAAAGTGAAGAAGGAAAGCATCTTGGTTCTCACTACGCCTACCTCGCTCTTGAACTAAAAAGCAATAAATCTAATTCTCATCACGTCTACTTTACAAGAAGAGCTTTACAGTAGTCGCATGTGGTGCGTAAAATCTGAACACCGCGCGCGCTCATTGGTCAAATCAAATAGCGCGCGCTTCCACGGTTTCCTGTTTCACATTAGCGTCCTTTTTGCCAAAATCACTCCAACAAACCAAGAGGAAAGGTGTTACACATCAAAATACATTTATTTAACATACACAGGACAGACCTTAAAATACTTCGTTGACAAAAAAACAGGTAGGTAACACACAAGAAGTGAAAGAAAAGAAAGGAGCTTGTAATCTGTCACGTGAATGCTTAGTCAATAATAACATTACCCTGCTTCTGCACAGTCGGGTGAAAGGTAACCTTTGTTTTATTTGCGCTCATAATCTATCTATATACCAAATTTCATTGAAATCGGTCCAGCCGGTTAGTCGTGAAAACGTAACAAACAGACAGAGAGAGTTACTTTCAAATCTATAATATTAGTAAGGATGGGTCAGCCCTTGGCCCCCACTTTTTCCCACGAGTCACCATTTTATAGATTTATTTATATATTTAGGCTATACACTTGTATGCCTCAAGTTGATGGACGCAGGGCAGTGCATCGTAGGGCAAGTTTCTAAGGAGCATGACCTACGAGGCAATACTTTGTTAGAGACGATGGTAACCACTTAATACCAGGAGGGTAATTTGCTTGTTTCATCTCCTCATTGTAATTATTAAAAAAGTGGCACTCCGGGAGTGCCGATAGAAGTGAAAACTTTAACAATTACGAGATACTTATATACAGAGGTGTCGGTAATGGTAACGATAACAGTATTGCGAGTTCAATGGTATTTTCCCATATTAAAAAATGCCCAAGATATGTCCAATAAAAATCCAAGATCATTGCTATCGTAAGCTGTGCAAACCGTAATACGAATCAATCGATTTAGATCACAAGGATCATTTAAAATGTTAATGACTCGTTAATGAGCTGTACTGCAAACATGCGCTTTCCTGTAACCACACCACTCGCATACATTTACCTAAATTGAAGAATCTTGGAATGTAATCGGGTTTACTGAGTCTGATAAAGTAAACTCTATTTTTAGACCGTTAGGGTTGATAAAATTCATCAAATTTAAAGCCGTTTTATGGTACACCGGAATTACTCTTAGAATGGTATAAACGGCAAGCAATAATTAAATGTCGGTGGTTTCGGCCCTCAACAAGATGGATAAACGACCTGATAAAGGTTGTTGGAAGCCGTTGGGTTAGGCCACACAAAATCCGTTGCTCCGGAAATCTATGGGGGAGGCCTATGTTCAGCAGTGAACGTCTTATGAATGATATGATGATGATGATGCTACATACAGTACATCGGCGCCCTCATCACCAAAACCGATTTCTTCCAGGCAACTTTTTAATTAAAAATAACGAGCAATGCAATAACAATATTATATGGTGGTACAGAGTAAGAATTATAAAAATTTAATTGAATGTATCTTTTGTGTTTTTTTCTTGTAACTGAACTATTTAAAAAACTCATTATCGAACAAATCAATAGAAATTGGATTTTGCTTCATCATCATAATATCAATAGGAAGTTGACTGCTAGACATAGGCCTTCCCTATAATATTTCTAGATCAACTGATCAATAGGGATTTCTACTTTTTCTTCCCGTGTCAATGACTCATTAGATCTACAAGATTAAATTGATTTGAACCAGTAAGCGGGAGTTCTACTAAAAAAAGGGGGAAAAAAATTAGTTGGTCCAGCCATGAAGAAGTTGATGGTGAACTGGTGGAAAAATCGAACTTTCGTCAATTTTAAATACAGGTGATAGACATGACAATCTAAAACTAAAGTTAGCTAAAAAAGTACTTATGTATTTTTAGTACGGAGTACAAAGGAACTTTGAAGGAAATCTTACAGTAAAATCTATTTTATTCTAATTTCAAACCTCCCGCGTAAATATGAATCAGAGTTCCGTAGAAATTAGCGATAGGACAATAAAGCAGACGCCGGAAATCCCGTACATAAAGATCCCATCTTTTACTGTGATTCTACATTCAAATAACATTTTTATTGGACAAAGAATTTACATAGTACAGAAGCAACATTCAATTGTCAAATTGTCATTCCTACCAAAGTTACGTCTCTGAATTCGTTAGTTAAAAATATATCTTGGAATGTTCATATAAAAGATATAAACGCGCTCGAAACGGTCATATATCATATTATAATATTATTGATGGATTGAAAATACTTAATTGCACTTATAAAACTAGTACAAAGGCGAACTTAATGCTAAAGAAAATTCTCTTCCACATAACCTTTGTTTGTTTATGTGTAGGTAGTGCTCAGAAAAGGAAAAAAATGAAAATATTATCTTTTTATTAATTAGGTAGTTAATTAATCATCATGACCATATCAGCCACAGTACGTCTACTACTGAACATTGGGGTCCCTCGTAGATTTCCAGAGCAATCGATCTTGTGAGGTCTACGCCCAACGGCTTCCAGCAACCTTTATCAGGCCGTCTTTCCATCTAGAAACTTTCTGCCCCATCCTGCTAATCCTCTTGGCTATGGCTGATAACGAATTAATTAATACATAAATGTGTTATGTAATGTAAACGTGTAATGGGTTCGATTACCGCCGCGGAATAAATGTTTGCATGATCTATAGATATTTGTTCCGGATCTGAATGTTTTTCTATATAGTATAAGTATGTCTTTACAAAAAAAAGTATATAAGTGTTCTATCAGTTATCTAGTTCCCATAGTACAAGCACTGCTTAGTTTGGGGCTAGATAGCGCGGTGTGAAATGGCCAGTATGGAATATTTATTTATTATTATACGTTTAAAAACTTCTAAACATAGGAAGTAATTATTTTTATAGTGATTAGAGGGCGGGAGTGAAAAAATATATAGATTTTTTCGCGAATATGGACGAATGAATTTGGTATTTCTCATGTCCCATCTAAACATCTTAAATCTATGTCTAACTACTTATAATTCAATAACCGCGCCGGGGCTCGTGTACAGCTCGTATATAGATCATCGTATTGTTCTGTATTTAACGTACGCCCTGTATCGTCGCGAGGCCGGCGCTGCATCGCAACGAGCTCGCCTTAGCATCGCCCATGAATTAGAATTAGACTGTAATTGTGGTTTGGTAAGTGTTTTTGTTACGTTAGGTAACTTTTAGTTAGTTGTTAAAAAGTTTATAATTTAGTCGACGTCAATATACTTATAATTTAAAAAAAAGTAGAATCAGGAATATTCAAGATATAAATGAATTTTTAACAAAGGCAATATAAATAAGAAAACTACGACTTTGATAAATATGGACTTGTGAATATTTTATGAAACTAATTTGGCTAAACGCGTACAAAACAGGCTTTTTTATATAAATTATAGGCTAGCGTTTGACCACTATCTCGCCTGTGAGTAAGCGATGATGCAGTCTACGATGGTACACGCTTGCCTACAAGAAACCTATTCACTCGTGACTTGAAGATCCCTAGGATGTAGTTATCAGAAAACACAGATTCGGGCAAGACGTTCCACTCCTTGGCAGTGCGCATAATAAAGGTGGAAGAGTACCGCTTTGTGCGTATGGGAGGTACGTCTACCATGTAGCGGTGGCGCATCGCAGAGCGTCTGGTTGTCCAATGATAGAATGGGGATGGTGGGATCAGGTTGAAAAGCTCCGCAGCACACTCTCCGAAATGTATCCGATAAAAAACCGAGAGGCTTGCAACCTTTCGACGATGCTCGAGGCTGTGGAGCCTTACATTTGCTAACTCGTCATTGCAAATGAGCTTCTTGGGAGCCTCTAGCTGGTATAGCTGGAACTTATAGGCTTCAGAAATTTGTTTGAAACATATGTTTTTTTATGTGGTTTATTTAAGACAACTGAAGACATAGAGTTACCCGATTAAGGTTGAGTGCTTGATAGCTTTGTTTTTACAAATTTCAGTAAACTGTGCTACTACTGTGAATAGTTTTAAAGCATAAAAGAATAGTGATTTGGCTTGTAAGAAGACACACACATGACTATTAAATAGAAAGTTCATCAGCTTGTAGACGTAAATCATCACTATTTTTTTAATGAAATTCTTAAAAGAAATTGTGTACTGAAATTCCATCTACATCATTTTCAAATTCCTCATTTCATTATAACTTTTGAACTATTTTGGTTATGCACACTATTAGTACTATGGTAGTAATCATCATCATCTACAGCCCATAAGTACCCACTGCTGGGTGTAGGCCTCCCTTTGTAAACGCCACCCTTCCCGGTCCTGTGCTTTGCGCATCCAGGAGTTGCCCGCGACTTTCTTTATGTTGTCGACCCACCGCACCGTCAGATGTCCTGGACTTCTTAGGTCTGTTCTTGGCCACCATTCGGTCAAAGATTTACTCCACCTGCCATCACCTCGTCTAGCCAAGTGTCCTGCCCAGTTCCACTTGAGTTCCACCACCCTTGTTCCGACGTCTTGGACTTTCGTGTGGCGTCGGATTTCGGAAGTAATAGTTTTAGTGAATTCATTCCTAGCAAGAGACTGAGAAAGAGGGTAGAACGTTATATCTGCCAATGACTACCCACTCGCAAAGATTTCAGTTTACCCGTGATCATGGTGCATGCAACTGCGTCAAAATATCGGGATACTCAAAAACTCACAAATCATGGAAAATATCCTATTTTTAGTACAAATAGTCCTCATTTCATTTATTATATTTCTCCATAAAGAGCAAACCCATCCAGCAAGTATAAGTAGCAACTGCCGGCACGTTCCAAACGATGAAGTCATCTGTCGACGACCAATCACAGACGTGATACATATCAACAAGTGGCCTATAAATCAATCAGTCGTGTGTCCAGGACGAATATCTTACTGTATTTATAGACATTCCGATTAGCAATAGTGCTTTAAGAGAATCTAGAAAACCATCGTTATTAACATTTTCTACCCCCGTTATTGACTAACCGTTTAGGTTTTATAATACATTATTGAGATGATTAAAAGTTCAACAGAGGTTTTTAAAGATATATTTATTTTGGCGCGTTATAAGAAGAAGAGAGTGTATTTTCAGCATGTTACGGAAGTTCCGCGCGCCGATGTAACGCACCCTGAAATAAGTTTTTCCGGATGAAGTTATTCAAGTGGTGCGTAAATGATATTAACTTTTTATTAACGCCGAAGTTGTATATCTTCTTACGTGCGTATGAACATAAGTGCACGCACGCTTAACTTTTTTATTAGATTTATTTTCTAAGATGGTGGCAATTCTGGTGGCACAAATGACAATCATCACAATCTTTTTGCATGAAACAAAAAAGGATAGCAATGCTTTCAGTGCAGTCATACCCAAATGTAGTTTAGATTTTTCCAACAGAATTTCCACTAATATCACACTATTTTAACGACTGTGCTTTTAAATTTATTACTGTTAGATATATTTTCCAGTTATTTGCAGTAGGTACCTAGTAGATAGACGAGAGTAATGTATACATATTTCAAAATAGTACGTGATATTAAATAATAAGCATTTGATTATTATTTATTATCATGTTCGTAGAACCTATTCGTAGAAGTATTCGATTAGATTATTAGAAATAGACAAGTCTAGAGGGTTTTGATATAATTGTATGATTTGTAAAATTATTTTGATAAAACTATAAGAAAATTCATATCAATATAATATCAAGATTAATATTTCACCCATTACACAAACAAAATCTAAAATAAATACGTCCGTGTCAAAAAACCGATTGCGAACATCACAAAACGAAAATGGCCGCGGCGCGTTCAGAATACAAGTAACCCATTTATCAACGGTGCCCTATGAGGTGGGACTGCATAATGGTGCCTTCGTCGGCCTATCTCTCTACCATTAATCAAAACACAGGATACATATACTTTTAGAAAAAAAAGTTAAAAAAAAAACTAATGTAAAAGCGCGCGATTACTGATTCGTTGTACGCATACGCCGGAAACGGCACGTAGCGGAAACGTCAGGACGCGATACGATTTCGAATTTCGAATTTGGAATGGGATCCGAACGCGGGATGTAGGCACGCTGACATATTATGCGTCCACTCTGGTTTTTTATTAGTCTTTGGTGATAATAATAGATGCGTTTTTATTAGCCTTTTCCTTTGATCCTTTGATTTTAACACCTTCTTAGAATTATAATTGAATCGTTTTGCTGGTGTTTGTTGATGTAGTTACTTAGAAAATAAAAGGACATCAAATAAATGTTCGCAGAAAAAAATGCAATCTGCGCATTCATGGTTCCTATAGCTTTTCTAAGAAGCAATGTTCAGCAGGTCTTTTTTTTAACTGGATAGATCTTCGTTTGACCACAATCTCACCTGATGAGTCTATTATTTTGATGAATATTTTTTAATTAGTTCATAAACACCAAAGCTTTTTCGAGCCTCAGAAGTCACACTGTGTTATCAGTAGAAATCAAAGGCGTTTGGTGTGGCCTTTAAACTGGTTGTTTAACTGTTGCCGTAACGAAACTTCAAGCAGAATATATTATATATATTAATCAAAATACGGGTAATTACTGCTAATGGCTAATATTGTTGCAAAATAGGTTTTTTCAAATTCATTACAATATAAAATTTTAAATTATCAAACAACCTTAATATTAAGTCCTAAAATATCAATAGAATAGCCTGCATAAATTAGGTAAACCAATCATATTAATTCATCATGTAAGTAGATACCTGTTAAACTGACTAAGCGGAATCGTCGCTAAGGCGCCGCCAATTTACGTTAAAAATTGTTTATTGAAAAAATGACGATTACTGGATAAATATCCTAGCTACCTGTATTAAATCCACATCTAAAATCAGTTAAAACGATTCCAGATGTGTGTTTTAAATTAATGTCGTACATAACAAAAAAGGCTGTATAACACTTCGAACTCACATTTAAATAAAACTCAACATTAAGCCGTTAACATTAAGGCCGGGGGAGGGCGTTTTACACTTAACATGGTATCTTTCATTCACAACTTTTTCATTGATCATATCAATTATAGGACGGCCAGTGCTAAGCATAGACCTCCCCATAGTCTATAGTCAATTTTCATTTATTCATTAGAATCACAAGGATCACTTCGAAAGGTCAATTTTGCAGCCTGTTCCTTCGCAACCAAGCCAGGAAAGAAATAGGGAACAAACAAGGTTGGTTATTCTTTTTAATGATCCTTTACACAATATAACAATAGGAATAAACAAATATTAAAGTGATCTGGAGCAGTTAAGCTATCTATAGATCGTTTGCAACGGTCTTTAGATATTTCAATTGTTTTTTCTGTATATATAGTCTTGTAAATAATTGTATATTATTTCTGTTTTCCAGATTTCCAGAGAAAAAGTGTCTGCGTAGCCTGCACCCTTCAGTTCCCAGCAGTTATCGTCATCATCCAGCAGGTCGTTTTTCCATCTTGTGTATTACAGTCCTATGCAGTGCTATCCAGCGCGTGGTCCCTTTTTCATGGTTTCTTCGAAATTCCTCCGAATACGTTCACCTTACGTTGACAGCGCTCACACGGGAAAATGATGGTGCTAACCAGATTAATAGCTGATACAGCCCGATACATTTGTTAGCACTATGATTGTACCACCAAAATACAAAGGTCCATTCGTCTTGTCTATCTTCAAGATTGTGTTCAAGCTTGCGAAGGATGAAAGGTCTGGGTAAAGTGGTCAGTCTATTGACTTTATAGTAAGGAAGCTGTAAAATTTTTGAATGGAATTACGTTGCTATCGAAATTAAGTTTTGAGTTGGTCTTGGGTTGGACATTTTGCATTGAAAATTACTTGGAACACATTGTGAAATAAAAAGAAAAAATATTACTGAATATTTCACACAGTAATATTTAGCCCCAATCTAAGCAAAGCTTGTACTATGCGAACCAGATAAACTTTATTTTAACATCCTTAAACTATATAGAAAAACATCCAGACCCGGAACAAATATCCGTAGATCATGCAAACATTTGTTTCGGGGTGGGAATCAAACCCGCTGCCTCCCGCGTCTCAGCCAGTTATTCGTCCACTGCGCCACGAAGGTCGTCGTTAATTTAATCGTCGGTCGTAACACCGATAAAACGGTACGTGATAAATCTCGTATTTATAATAATGATTGTGAAATTTAGTTTATTTGTATTTCTGCTTATTTGAACTCACTTGTATATTGTTTCTGGATATTACATACAGTTTTATTAACCGAAGGAATATCCAATTATGGATATGTCTATCAAAATACAAAAGAAACAATTGAATAAAACGGGGAAGTACCATCATATCTATTCCTGCCGCCAAGCACCATTGCTATGCTTCAGTTTGAAGGGTATCATTGCTGGTGAAACTACAGGCACATGAGGCTTTACACCCGTATGTCTAAAGTTGATGAACACAGGGCAATGCGTCGTAGACCACATAACGTGCGTGACGGAGGAATTCTCTCTTAAAGGCGATGGTTACCACTTAACAGCAGATGAGATTTAAGCTTAATCCATCTCCATATAATATAAAAAAAATAAAAAGTAATGTAAAAACCCGATGCAAGCAATCTGTAGATAGCTTATCTGCCCCAGATGGAAGTGCCCCCAAAAGACTTAAGTCAAAACATTAAGCGAAAACTTTAAGTTAAACGTAACCTTTCAGTTACGTCAATCATGGCAGCGACAAGCACCATGATCTGATAAAAACTAAAAAAAACGTGTATATGTACGCACGTAAGAAGCTATACTTCTTTGGCGTAAAAGAACAAAAATAGTTAAAAATTTCATCCCGTATGCTACTCTTTGTTTGTAAAATTAATGATAAAATAATACAAAAACTACTTTGGATTTATAGTTATGAATTTTCACAAAACTTGGGAGACATATATCAGCTACTCCCCATCAATGCATATCGATTACTTCTCCTCTTTTGAGAAGCTTCTTGAAGAGCTTGTTCCCCTCCACGACCATACCATTATTATGAAAGATTTTAATACCTGTCTCAATAAAAATGACCACCGTTCCGCATCTCTTGAAAATATCGTTCAGGCTAACAATTTGTCCATTCTTCCCTTGAATGCGACTCATAATTTTCCAAATTGTCATCCATCCCTACTGGATTTAATCTTAGTGTCATCTTCAGTTCATGTCGCCAAGCACGGTCAGTGTGCGGCGGATGATTTCTCTTATCACGATCTAGTATTCCTTTCATATAAAATCCGCCCTCCCAAAGCCAAGCCAAAAATTCTTTTTCAGCGCAATTTTGGTGGAATGGATATGGAGTCTTTGCGCAATGATGCCCAAAACGTAGGTTGGTCTGAGGTTTTTAACGCTGATACTATCGACGAGAAAGTATATTGTTTTAACAGCATCATAACGAAATTGTACGATGTTCATGCGCCAGTTCGAGCGGTCAAGATAAAACATCTCCCTGCACCTTGGTTAACTGACCAGATACGAGCTGAAATGCATAAGAAACTCGCTGCCAAGGTTAGATGTAAACGCAAGCCGTCTGACCAAAACAAGGAAAAATATGCTGAAGTTAGAAATCACTGCAATAAAATGTGTAGGGATGCTCAACGCCGATACATCCATGAATCTGTAGAAAATAATGATCCATCCAAACAATGGAAGTTCTTTCGGTCATTGGGAGTTGGGAAGTCACGTCAAGATAATGTTCCCAAAGACTTAGACGTACATTCTTTAAATTTGCACTTCTCCGCTTCGTCTAATTTTGGATGGGCTTAGTAAAACTCAAACGTTAAATTATCTTTCCTCTCTACCAACTCCCGACTTTTCACCATTTTTGTTTCGTCAATTTACTGATTGTGATGTTAAGAGGAGCATATCATCCATCTCATCTAACGCCGTTGGCAGTGATTGCGTTAGTAAAAGGATGATTACACCTATCCTTGATGAAATTGTCCACATCATTACCCACTTACTTAATTTCTCCATCAACACGGGAACCTATCCAAGTGCATGGAAGGAGGCTCAAATAACGCCTCGTCCCAAAAAACCTAACCCTGCGTCCTTTTCTGAATACCGTCCCATATCCATTCTCCCGTTCCTATCTAGTCTTAGAACGTCTTGTACACCAGCAACTTAGCCGTTTCCTTAATACAAACAGCCTCCTTAACCCTTTTCAATCCGGTTTTCGTCCAGGCCATAGCACTGTGTCTGCTCTCATCAAAATCACTGATGACATCAGGCATGGTATGGAAAACGGACTGGTCACTGTCCTTTCCCTCCTGGATTTCAGTAATGCGTTCAATAACGTTGATTTTGATATCCTCTTAGCTTTTCTTCGCTCTCTTAACATATCTCCAACAGTAATTGAATGGTTTCGTAGTTACCTGTTTGGACGCCGGCAACGTATCCGTATTGACGATACATATTCTTCTTGGTGTCAATTGAGTTCCGGTGTACCTCAGGGCGGCGTGTTATCTCCTCTTCTTTTTGCTATTTTTATAAATTCTATCTCCGAACAACTCACTTCGTCCTACCACCTCTATGCAGATGATTTGCAAATTTATACCCAAGCTCCTGTTGGGTGGTTAGGTGAAGCCATTAATGGCATAAACAATGATTTGCAGAATATATTACAATGGAGCAACTCATATGGGCTTAAATTCAATCCATCAAAAACCCAAGTAATAGTAATAGGAAGCTCGCGGATGATTACTCAAATCGATTGGCTTGATCTCCCAAAGGTAAAATTTGACGGTACTTCAATAGAAATCAGCAACGTAGTCAAAAATCTGGGGGTACTCATGGATAGTCACCTATCTTGGGGACCTCAACTAGCAGCGGTAAGCCGAAAAACCTTTGCTGCAGCTGCCTCTCTTAAACGGCTGCGAAACTTCCTTCCGACTTCCACGAAAATTGCACTTGCACAATCATTATTCCATCCTATTCTCGACTATGCTGACGCCAGCTATCTTGATTTAACTGAAGATCAACTCAACAAGCTTGAGCGTCTCCAGAATTTCTCTATTAGATTCATATTTGGCTTGCGCAAGTACGATCACATTTCAGAGTATCGCCACAGACTTAAGTGGTTACCTATCCGCCTTCGCCGGAATGCGCACATCCTTTCCCTCCTTTACAGCATCCTTTTCATCCCTTCTACTCCGTCCTACCTCAAAGAACGCTTTGACTTTCTTCACCTTTCCAACTCTCGACCCTTACGTTCCTCTGAAACCCTTCAATTAAAAACTCCCCATCATACCTCAGTATTTTATAGTTCCTCTTTTACTTTGCAGGCTACCAGCCTCTGGAATGCCCTACCTACCTCAATTCGTCACGCTAAATCTCTCCCTATCTTTAAAAACTTGGTCAGACAACACTATCTGTCATCCATCGCTCACTAGGCCACTTATTAATTATTACATTTTTATAATTTATATATGTAAGTATGACAATATATATTTTATGTATTATAATATTAATATTTATGTAATTTTATGATTATATTATACATTATAATTATGCATTTTATTTTATATTATCTATATTTTTAATAAATATACGTGTACTATATCGGATTTACGCCGCCGTCTTTATTTTGTTCACATAGATCCTGTCCATCCAAAGGTTGCCTGGAAGAGATCGTTTTTAGCGATAAGGCCGCCCATTGTACCTATTATTTAAGTGTATTTTCTTATAAATGTTTATATTTAAATGGTGTGCAATAAAGAAATTATCTATCTTATCTATCTATCTATCTAACTTCATCAAACACTTTTTGACTGTCACAGGTGTGCGCACGCATCGTAAAAATTTTACCCTCATATATTTCCAAACGCGCCAAAAGAAGTATAACTTCAAAAACGAAAAGCTTTACTGAAACACTGCTGATAGATTAATTCACGATGACTCATCGGCTAGTTAAAATACTCTCGCAAAAACCAAATTGGTTTTTCTTACTTCCGTTTATTTTGTATGTTATGCTAAACCCACGCATTTATCCCAAATTAAAGGTCGATTTGACCTATTTTGATTGCACCTGACATCACCACATCAAATTCAAATTACTAAGAAATCGTCGGAAATCATGACATCCCAAACATTTAAATCTAATTACGAAACACAAAAATAATAAAAGAATAAAATGCAATTCGTTTTTTGCTGGATGCTGTGGGATTGAGCGAAAAAATCAATTTTAACTGACTCGTGCCAAATCGAAAAGGTCGCGTTTTTATGAGGAAAATATATGAATAGAATGGTCTGAAAGGGTTCAGTACAAAAACTTGACTTCTCCACGTGAAACTACGAATTTTTGTCCTTGTTTTGGAGGTATAATTAATTATTAGAATCGCACAAGATTGGCCGCACTGGAAGTCTATGTTCAGCAGTGGACGTTCTGATATGATCATGATGATGATTTTAATCTATTTGCTTTTGCTGGACATGTATGGTGCCAGGTTAGTAATTTAAAATAACTAATGTATAACACTATGTATGATAAAACTTAATTTAAAAAATCGGTAATTCACTCATAAAAACGTAACGTAGTAGAATTATTTGTGATATGGCTTGCCCGGGGAAGTACCTACTACCATCATACTTATTTCTGCTATAGCTAATAGCTCTCTTTTGGTGTGATTTATTAATTATTCCGTAGTACTCTATACGTTGCAAAAATAATATTATAAAGAAGAATATAATATTATTAATTTATTATTTCCTGAGGTATTTGTCCTCACTCCATCACCTTTGATATCATCCCGGATTTACTATGTAATGAACAGATTTTTTGTAGTAAATTTAATAATCTGCCTTTTTGATCCAAAATTACGGTAGCAGCGGAAAATAATCCCCGGACCCAAAAAAATTATAACTCGATCAAGTAATTACGGATTCTGATGGACCTAAAAACTTGTTTATAATTTGGATCATTAGGGTTCTTGCTACTGGCTGTTATTGATCGGGAGAACACGGTTACTAACCCTACCTTATAGAGTACCAGTTCTTAAAACATGGTCTTTAGGTAGCTGTTTTTTCAGGTTACAAAATATTTGTATTTCGTATTATTGTGTGATAACTACTGATTTAAAGGGGTATTTATCGCGTCTGGATAACAAATTTTAAAAGTAGATACGCGATGCATACCCGTATAAACTAGTAATTATGAATAGTGATCGCGAAAGTTTGAAAAAAATGTTTTGAGTGAGAAGAAAACTAGGTTAAAACATGTGTCTTTTCTTCATAAATTAAACTCTGGGGCAACACGCAGATATAAAGATTATTATTATAAATATAGCATGTTTTGCATCCTCTTTCAACCGATACATATCTCATACTGGTATTAGATGAGGTAGGGCTACCTACAGTGATCCCCGGTCTCGGCTTACTTGTGTTTTTGCAAAAGTCATTGAAGCCATTTTTGGT
This sequence comes from Philereme transversata, assembly GCA_963924445.1. Taxonomy (NCBI): domain Eukaryota; kingdom Metazoa; phylum Arthropoda; class Insecta; order Lepidoptera; family Geometridae; genus Philereme; species Philereme transversata. The sequence continues at coordinate 23,450,149 of OZ004337.1, read as the reverse complement.
GTGAGGTGAATTACTGTTTTTGTTTACGCTAGCTTCCTTGGTTTTTCAAGTTGGGTAATTGCATTTTGGTATGGATTTCTTTATCATCTTACGAGTCACTGGTAGTGAACCAGTGTGATGAAAAGTTGTGGTCCGAATTCGAGACCTCCAAATCACTCATTGATTGAATGGTTTTTAAGGAGTAGTAATGTTTCTTGTGAAAGGGCTTATTCGGGGAAGTTAAGTGAAATTACAGGCACATGAGGCTTTACACCTGTATGCTTCAAGTTGATGGACGCAGGACAGTGCATCGTAGGGCACGTTTCTAAAGAGGCCTACGAAGAAATACTTTGTTACAGGCAATGGTTACCACTTAACATCATATGGACCATGACAAATAAAAAAGGTACATACGCGATAAATACCCGTTTAAATTGGTAATTATGTACTGTACAGTCATCGCGAAAGTTTCACATATACTATGATAGGCTTGTTCCATCCCCAGATGGAAATAAAAAAAAATAAAAAACGTTAACTTTTACTCGTAGAAGTAACACGGCAAAATGGGGTATAATTGATCCAACTCATGTTCAGAGTGGCTCCAACAGTCCGACCGGTCATATACAGTCGGAAATTCATTTCGGAATATCGAATTGGAATTTAGAAGACAGTAAATCCATACAAAATCATCAAAACTAACGCCAACCTATGTGTTTACAACCCGTCACGGATGGCGGGTAGAAAGAAAGAAAGAAAAAGAAAGAAAGAAAATACATTTATTTGACACACACACAGGACAGACTATTGAAAACGGAACATATACAGAACGAACATACCTACTTACAAACAGATTTTATTAACAAAGAAAAATTATACAAAGAAACAGGAAACACACAAGATAAAAATTAAGTACATATAATATAGGTAGGTAATTACAAATAATATGGTCTTCCGTGCTGTGTGGGTCAAACAGGCCCCGTCTCAGCGTGTTGCTGCTAACCATCCGAGGATAGTAAGCGGCGCTGGTTTTCAGATGGGACCCATGGGTAGCCTCACGAACGCAGAAAAATGAATAGAAAAGTAAATGGCAGTTGCCAGAGGAGTACCTCAAGGTTCGATTCTAGGACCCCTACTTTTTATTGTGTATACAGCGGATATTACAAGAGAAATCCTGAACTGTAAATATCATTTGTATGCTGACGATGTTCAGATTTATATATCTTTTAAGCCTAATGACGTGGTGGAAGCCGCTCATAAAATCAATGACGACCTCGATAGAATAGCTAGATGGACTCGTAGAAACGCCTTATTGCTGAACGCCTCCAAATCAAAACACTTGGTGCTTGGATCGAAATGCCAGGTTAGCAAAATAATCACATCAAATCCTACTATCTGTATTCAGGGTCAGGTTATCGAACGCGTGAGCGAGGCTAGGAACCTAGGCATGGTCATCGATAGTCGTCTTCGTTTCGAAAAGCACGTCGTATCATTGGTCAAAAACTGTTTTTTTAGATTAAAAGTACTATATCAGATACGAAATCTTATACGGGAGGATGTCCGTATTATGCTAACAGAGAGTCTAGTACTGTCCAAGCTGAACTATGGAGACATTGTTTTTGGTCCTTGCTTACTGGCCTCTACTAAACGCCTTATTCAACGTGTCCAAAATGCGTGCTGTCGTTTCTGTTTCACTGTACCTCCTCGCACACACGTGACTCCCTACATTAATAAAGCTGGCCTCCTTAACATGACGTCTCGTCGTAAGCTTCATTTGGCTTCGCTCGTTCACGAGCTCATAAGGTATAAACACCCAGAGTACCTTTACGAAAAACTTGATTGGTCCTCTTCTCAGAATCCGTATCCCACTAGAGCATCATCTTATCTTCTTATAACCAAACTCCATAAAACTACTGCCTTCAGGGGTAGTTTCCGCTACCAAGCTACCAAGTGCTGGAATAATATACCACCACCTTTGCGTCAACATATTTCTAAACATACGTTTAAACGCAAACTTAAAATACATCTGCTGTCTATGCAAATGGCCTGCTAGCGGAAACCCCACTTCACACACCTTCACTAACAACTATTACACTATACCTACATATAAATACCCACATTGCCTAAATTTATAATGACTACGACTTACCAACATACATACTTATAAATTAAATGTCCCTATATTTCAAATTCTTTAGTTTATATAATTTTGTTTGTTTTTTTTTTTAATAAAGTCAGATTATCTAAAAAAAAAAGGAAAAAAAAGGGTTGTCTGGAAGAAATCGCTTCTAAGCGATCAGACCACCCATTGTACTTGTTGCTTTGTGAATTTTTATATTTTTTGTTTGTTTCTTGTGTGGTGTACAATAAAGTATTTTCATTCATTCATTCATTCATTATCCGGTACTGAATTTAGGAACCGGCGGAAGACCAGCGCGCTGCGTACTCGTATTTACTAGTGCGTGGCGCATAATGCTGAGCCGGATCCTAGTTTGCGGACGCTCATAACTTGGACGTACCTACTACCTATTTATAGTCTATATTTTTATTTCAATTTTTTTGTATGTTATACTTATTGTCGTGTTATTTTTGTAACTGTGTATGTCTTTGTTTTGTTATGTCTGCAAATAAATGTATTTTCTTTCTTTCTTTTTTCTTTCAGATACATACACATACACAGATACATACATACACATACATAGCTACATATACTTAAAAAATAAACTTTGAGAGTTTGAGATAAAAACAAAGTGTTATGTGGGTAAAGATTGAGCTAGGGAAGTAAAGATCAATTACTGTGACTAAGTTGCGATGTATAGCAAGGAAGGACATGAGACAATGAAGAGGAGGAGGAGGAGGAGGAGGAGGAGATAAAAAGATATGAATGATTTCTAGAAAGATTTGTCTAAAGACCTAAAGAAAAGAGAGTGTGGAGTAGTGTTTGTGGGCAGTGTAACAAGAAGGAGAAAAATACTAGACGGTTTCCTGCGTGACAGAAAGCCGCGATGGCTCCTGTGTCGCAGCATCTTTGTCCACGTGAAGTTCGGTAAGCTATGAGCGCTTTTGCAGCATTAGAAGTTCCTTCTTCAGTGCAAATTTAAAAGATGTTACTGTTTTCAGGGCACGTAAAGGTGGTGGCAGATCGTTCCAGCAACGAGAAGCTGCAAACCTAAAAGACCCACGAAATGCGACAGACTTGTGTCTAGGTGTCAAAAACACGTGAGTACAGGCTCGCCTTTGGTAGCGAGACCAATCTTGAACCCAGCTGAGCTTATCGTAAAGGTAAACGGGTATTTTATTAGCAACAATACCAAAGAGCAGAGATGCGAGGTGCAAGAGCCTGCGAGCTTTCATTTTAAGCATGTTTGAGGAATTTAGGTAAGGAGTGACATGTGTGCGGGGGGGAATGTGGAAACAAAAACGCGCACAGGCGTTTTGAACCCGCTGTATTAACCTTTCAGTCCGAGCCAACAAGCACGTCCCATAAACCACGTCACAATAATTCAATCTAGAAAGCACTAAAGATTCACATAAGGTGACCCTAACATCCTCACTTAAATATGGTCTTATTTTGTAGAGAAGCTTTAATCTGTAAAAACTATTTCGCACCCCATCAGCCACATGACTTTCAAAACGGAGATGACTGTCAAGAGTCAGTCCAAGACTTTTTGCTTCCTTGACATATTCAACGGATTCCCCGTTAACCGAAATATTAATTTGACAATCTGAGAGTTTTAGCAAATTAGCCTTAGTACCAGTCAATATGTATTTAGATTTTTTAGGGTTAAGAACTAAGGAGTTAGACTCTGACCATTGATATACCTGGGCTAAATCATCATTTATCATATTTACCGCGTTGGCACAGTCCGTAGGTAGAAAAGAATAGTACAGCTGCAAGTCATCCGCATATAGATGAAACTGGCAGTGTGAAATGTCCTTGACTATGTCCGCACTAAAAAGAATGAAAAGAATGGGCCCGAGTATAGATCCTTGGGGGACACCTCTAGGAACAGGACAAAAAGAAGATCTTGAGGTAATTCCATTAGACAATCGAAGTTCTACACACTGCTGTCTGCCTGTAAGGTAACTAGAGAACCATTTAATGGCATTAGGATCGAATCCATAAAAAGCAAGCTTTGAAAGAAGAAGGGAAATATTTAATGAGTCAAAAGCACGAGAGAAGTCAAGAAGAACCAGGATACTGCATCTTCCGTTATCCTGGGCTGCCAGCAGGTTGTCCACAATATCTATTAGAGCAGTTGATGTACTGTGATTTCGGCGAAATCCTGATTGAAATTGAGGGAGGATATGGCTCTCTTCCAGAAACTTAATCAGCTGCATGCAAACTATCTTTTCTAATATTTTAGAGAGACATGGCAGCAGACTAATAGGCCTCAAGTCACCCATAGTGGAAGGCTGACTATTTTTTGGTATTGGCTTGATCACTGAGACTTTCCAGCATTCCGGAAACAACCCACTAGACATTGACACATTAATTATGTTGGTGATGGCCGGTAGAGATTGAGGTAAGGTCATAAGCAGCATATCCAAAGTGATGCCGTCAATACCTTGCGCATTAGATTTAAAGCTTTGAATGACCTTAAGCACTGTGTACTCACTCACTGAATGAAAAGAGAAGGCATCGGAGCCAAATCTGTTGTATTCGTAGTAAGTTAGCAGTGAAATTTTTACACGGCTGCTACCAGGCACATTAAGAAAATGGGAGTTGATATGATCAGGGTTGTCAAAATGAGTAGGGAGTTCAGAAACCTGCTTTTTATTTGATAAGATATTATTCTTTAAATTCTTCCAAAGTTGTTTTGAGTTACTTATATTTTTATTAATATTCTCTTTAAAAAAAGCCACTTTTTCACTCTCTATAGCTGCAATAACGATTTGTTTCATGTCTTTGTAACAATTTTTAAGTGCCTCTGTTTTAAGTATCTTATACCTATCATGACAGTCATCCCTGATTTTAATCATTGTTTTTACAGTGTCTGTAATCCAAGGGTGGGATGGACCTTTGAATTTCGTTGTTTTAATTGGTGCATGTAGGTCGAATAAATTCAAGATTGTACAAGTTAGTGCTGACGCTAACTCATTTACGTCACGTGCTGATTGAAAATAATCCCAGTCAATAGCATTCAGGTCAGAAGAAAACAATTCCAAAATTATACTCTTCAGGGGCCTGTAAGTTACTAACCGAGGAGATATCTTTTCCTTTTTTATATTAAATTCAACCACTATCATGGCATGGTGCCCCAGATCTGGAGTCTGTTTCACAGACACCTTCCGTACCCTTGTATCAGTGCAGACTACATCGATCAAAGTCTGACTGTGATCAGTGAAGTGTGTTGGCTCAGCGACAACTTGATTTAGGTTTAGGGATTCCAAGAATTGTAGAAGTAAAGGTAGTTTGTTATTTCCTGGGTCAAGCATATCTATATTGAAATCTCCCAACAGGATAAGATGGTCACACCTAGGGAAGGAAGCAATAGAATCTGTCACAGCATCAAAAAATGTGATGACATTTTGCCATGGTGCCCGGTAGGCGGTTCCAACAATAACACTTTTACCAAGTACAGTTAAACGCAACCACATCTGCTCTACTTCAGGCACTATGGGGAAGGGACAGATTCGCACATTTATACCTTTTCGTACATAAAAACCAACGCCACCACCACGCCCTCTCTTGATACACGCAGGTCTAGGAGTATACATTAAACGGTGCCCTGCTATTTTAGGTGCCTTGTCATCTTGTCCCGCCTGCATCCAGGTTTCATTTATTGCTAAAATGTCAGGGTTTTGTTCCGCCACGGCTGCAATAAATTCATCCTGACCTGTGTTGAGTGAGCCTGAATTGAAAAGACCAACTTTTATGTGGGTTAAGTTAACCATTATGATTTGCATTAAATTTATATCTAAGCAGTATCTCACAAACATTGTAAACATAAGGATCTTTATATAAAAATAGTGAATTAGTTGTGGTGTATTTTATAGTATGATTTGGCGGTATTGTATAAATATAATTAGGGTAATTTTTATATGTGGCTATGAAATTAATATATAAATAAAGTGCATAATATAGTATAAAATAATAAAAGTGCTGGGATTCATGATTTGCAGTTTGGTTAAAGTTATTAAATAATAAAATTTGGCAGAAATATAAAGTTATCACACAGCAGAGAAGATCCACCTCCATAACTAGAATAAAAACATAAAAAGGTAGAGAATAACAAGCCTTTACCATACTAGAAATAGGTGACCTTAATGAACAAATGTATAATTGTGCATTAGTTGTATTGAAAGTGTTATCAATAAACAGCTTGTTTACTCTAATTGCAGGCGAATTACACATCAAACTGGACCAGGCCCAAAAACCCGCCCAACGTCAACCTCAGACCGTATAAGATGCGCGGGCTCGCCATCACTACGCCTCACATAAATGCGGCCTCGCCTCGTCCAGGAGTAACGCCATCTAAGCCTGCGGCACTCCTCGCGAACGCGGTGAAACAGCTGCCGGTTGTTGCGAGTCAGCCTCTCGTTCACGAAGATGCGCCCGCCCGGCGCGGCATCCGAGCCGCCGGCGTCGGCGGCAGTCAGCGTGCGGCGAACGCGCGCCGCGCGCAGCAGCTCGTCACGCACGGAGCGGCGCGCTAGCCGCACCACAACACGACGCATGCGCGGTGCCACGCCCTCACTCGGCTCGCGGCCCGGTGGTGGCGACGCAGCGCCTACGCGCTCCGCGAACACGATGTCGCGCTCGTCCAGCTTTACTCCCAGCCTGGTGGCGAGCACGGTGACGGCGTGCCCCACGTTCTCGCCCCTCTCTTCGGGCAAGTGCCCTATGTCGAGGTCCGATAGGAGGGCGTCTTGGTCCCGGTCGTCCAGCTCCCGCCTCAGTAGACCCACGGTGCGCTCCAGATCGGCAACGTCCGGTTGGGGCGCCGCCTCGCGACGCTCAACCTCCTCCAGCCTCCTCTCCATGCCCTCGATGCGCGCGTTAACGCCCGCGACCATGATGCGCTGCTCCGCCATCTCCCTCCGGAAGTCGCGCATCTCGGCCGCGTACTCGGCGAGCTCCCGACGCAGCATCTCCACACCGCGCGCTGCCGCAGCCGCATCAGATGCCATGCCGGCCAGCGACGCGGCGGGCGACTCCGGCGCGCCAGGGGTGGCGGCAACGGGGGCAAGGACAGGAGTAGGATCCTGCACGTAGCCTCCGCAGACTCCCCTGACGGGTGTGCTGCTGTTGTCACCCTTGCGCGTTTTTTTATTTTTACACTCCGGGCAAGTCCAGTCCTTGCCGAGTGGCGCTGTTTCGGCGACCGACACGCAAGCGCGTTGGTATAAGGCAGGACAAATGGTGCAAGTGGCGGCACCTGTCGACGAGAGGAACTTTCCGCACGCCGCACATTTCGATTTCCTAGGGTTCTCCAGCGTAACAGTAGAAAATACTGTTTTGCATTAAGTCCTCGTTTTTACATTTGTGTCTGTGCAATAACAAATTCAATAAATAATAACTGCAAGCCACATCTACTCCTCGCGTCCTAGGAAAGATTACCCGGTTTTTCGTCAACAACCGGCCGGCGTTGGAACAAACTGTGCTCCGAGCTCTGACTCTGCATCATTCATTATACCAGCTCACGAATAGGGGGTTTACTCACTGGAATAGAACGGTTTATTTTTTTTTAGTTTATGACACTAATATTATAAATTTGGTTAAGGTTCAGTATTATATTCATTAGTTTATTATATACGGTACTGTAACTATTTAACGGTATTTAACTATGAATTTTATTAATAAATTTAAAAAATAAAAAAGTTTGGATGCTATTTGTTTGTGTGTTTGTTATTTAATCACGTCGTCGGCTGAACTGATTTCGATGAAATTTAGTATGTACGTAGATTATCATCTGGATTAACACATAGGCTACTATTTATCCCATAAATCAGGTCCCATGGGATAAAAATGAGATGTCTAGTAAAGTTGCAATAGCGAGTTTAGCTTTATTTCTAGGTTGACGGTAGGCAGGCAACAGCTAGTTTTTTATCGTTTATATAGTTTTTGTATAGTTTTTTTAACAATTCGTTTTTTATTGCCTCGTGGATCACGCTTAGAAGGGGCACGTCCCTACGATGCGTCCATCAACTTGAGGCGGAACTTAACTCATGTGCCTGTAATTTCACCAGTAACCTTCAAATACAGCAATGCTGTTTGGTGTGAAGATATAGATGTAGAGGAAGGCCGAAAAAGAGATTGATGGACTGTGTGAAGAATGATATGGATAAAAAAAAATTGAAAAACATGTTATGCCGACCCCACGTAATGTGGGAAAAGGGTAGGAAGAAGAAGATTACATTTTTGATAAATTTTTCAAAATTAAGCTTTCACAAGTGAACAGTCCCCGTAAATGAAGCACCGAACCGATTTACATAGGTTATTGAGTGCTTGAGCAGTATTGATGGTGTGGAGTGGTTCACATGCGCTTCCTCGTGTGGCGTGCCCTTTATCCCGGTAATAGTGTGCTAACATTATTTGTCAGTACCGTGTTTATTCCGAGTGTTTGTAGATCATCATCATTTATCAAGAACTAGACAGATGACACCCAATGTGCATCGACCCCCAGGGGTTGACCTGTAATGGGTTCATCGAAAATTTCAAAGTTAAAATTAAAGTTTTGAAAGACTTTGCAAAACTTTAATATTAGTTGAGCTTAATTCGTAACTTTTCTAATTATTTTTTGTTAAATATTCTTGCTAAACCAGACAATAAGCTTGGAGTCATCAACCGTGAAGACTCATTATTTATATTAGTGTAGGTATATTCCTGATGTTAGATCACCTTAATTTTCTCATAAATTGCACTAAGATTTATTTAGTGAATATATTTGTAGACGCTGGAGGATGCGGGTTCAATTCCCACCGCAGAAGAAATGTTTGCATGATCAACAGATTTGGTGTTTTTCTATAATGAGTATACCTTTATTTAAAAAATGTATAAAGTATTCTATCAGATAACTGGTAGAATACTTTTATATTTTTTTGTATCTAGTCCCAAACGCTATCTAGCCTCAAACCATTTTGGCCTAGTTTAGGGCTAAATAGCCCTATGTGATTATACAGCATTATTTATTTGTTATTATTTACCTGGGTCAGACAGCTATTGTGTTTGTAATAAAATAAGTTGAAATAAAAAAAATCGACATGTTGCCGCATGTAAAAATCGCCGAAGAAATATTGCGTTTTTATTTTTTCATAACATAAAACTGACAAATAATCAATCTGTTTAATTACATAATCAATTAGTTGAATTTTATAAAAAAGCAGCAGGCAAATGCCAATATTCGTCACATCTATTCACCGGTTTTCATCTGATAAAATAAATATAAATTCCAAAAACCAATACACATCACTGAAAGTCGATAACGATCGTCCCACGATCTCTGGCTTGGCTAATTGCCACGCATGCGCGGTAGCAATCACGCTACGACCCCGCAAGCCATACCTTATCGCTCCTAATTAATATATTAACAAAGTTTACTGAATTGAATTGTTGATGACTTATGACGTATGGTCATTTAGGTGTTGGAATTCATAGATGCATCTTCTCATCATCATCATCACCAACATAAACAATAAGACATCAACAGCTGAACATAGTTATAGGTCCTTTAAAAGTATTAAAGAAACGACAGAGCGGAATAAACAGTGCACTTGCTAACAGCAAGGAATGCGTCTATTTGGCAAAGCCAGTAGACGAAGCTTAAAACGGATGATGGCAGAGGAGGGTCCACCAAGCCAAAGGGTATTAGGGGAAATCGAAAAGTTCGATAGACACTTATATACCTCGGTAACTGAGCCTGTTACCAGCCCAGTGAAAGACCCAAGAGCCAGGCTGACCCGACACTACACCAAAGATATCCGGAGATCAGCTTTCAGCTTAAGAACAGTAAGGTGCCGGGTGATGACGGAATCACATCAGAGCTATTAATTTAATAGATTATTCATTACTTGTGATTGTAAATATATTTTTCACGTATTGCAATATAGATTATCAATTATTGATCGAGCGAAGCGAGATCTCCAAATCAACTTGGACTAATCGGCGATGTATGTATGTATGTATGTATGTTTGTTTGTCCGAGGATAACTTTCGAAGCGTTGATCCGATCATCGTGAAATTTGATACATAGATAGGTTTGATGGCACAATTTTGGTGTTACTAAACGAGATAAAAATGTTAGGTGTTGTTGAGATATTGGGGTTCAAGAAGGGTAAAAAAAAACTGAAAATGAGACTATAAGGTCAAGTCAAATGAAAGGTCTTTATTAGTACATTTTAACCCTGTTTTTACTTTTAGCTTAATTTTTGTAGTTTTTGAGTTATTAGCCATAATAAAAACAAAACTTTGACAAAATTCACAGGGTACACCAGTGTCCCCACAGTGCTGAAATTTGGTATGCGTGTAGCTTTAGTGACATAAATATAGGCGAAAGTTTGAAATCCAGAATAATTGCATTTTGTACCACAAAAAAGATGTACCAATTAACATGAACTCCCGTTACCTGTAATTTGAATCAAACTGTAGGTCATGTAAGTTGGTTGTTTATTTCGTGGCACTAGTTTGAGAGTAAAAAATTACGAACAATATATTTTTGTTTTTATTGAAGACTCGCGAGATCTCAGTTCGGGGCGAACCACTAGTAATCATAAGGACGGGATTTATCACGTACCGTTTTATCGGTGTTTTAACCAACAATGTTTCTGCTCAATTCGTGAACCTTCATCAGGGTGAGTGCGATCCGCTTCGAACAATCACGAAAAGAAATTAAATTTATCACGAAAGTTTTCTACGTAAAAGATTATTAATTATTTAACTTTATTTCATTTTCATATCCTCCCCAGCGGCATCAGCAACCGGTTTAAGTGTTCTTTTCATCTAGTGGGTGCTATCCTACTGCGCTTTCCAGTGCGTGGTCTCCACAGAACTATTCACCTAACTGTTTTCTGAAGAAACAATTTGCACGTAGGTACAATACCTAAGTAACAGCAAGCTTACTAGACAAACCACAGCATCTAGTTCTGCGTGTCATTACGCTGCGCCGCGGAGAAAGGGGGTAGGCAGAGTGGCACGACAAATGTTTAAAATAGATTATATTTTTACACTTCCGCGGTTGCAGGCTAATGTAGCCGCAATGAGATTAGTTTTGTACTCGGTTCTGTTGTCTTGATACTTTGAACATGTCTGGTTAAGTTTATAGATAATTATCATTATCAGTCGACCTAGATAGGCCACTCTTCCTGAGCCTGTGCTAGTCTGAAATACGTATTCAACCCACATTTTAAGTTTATACACGCTGAGTTATTACCTAAAATTAGTGACAGCTATCGGCCCCAAAATGTCAAATTTACTATGGAAAAATAGTTGTATCTGTTACCTTTGATTTTAGCGCTAGTTTCAATGTGCAAATGATGTTTCGCAACGGATTGTTGTCGCGTTGCCGTCGCAAATTTTGGGCTATACCCCCTCTGGTGTCGGGTTTCAAGTGGTCTAAACAGAAACCATTGATAGATGGACTCTTGGGCTACCCATGTATGCTCTACGAATTTATAGTTCAGAGGCTAGGGATATTTGTGTGTTCTGATTTCGATTTCCTCAGGAAAGAGATTTACGTAGAATTATGATTTTGTGGTGAAGTCACGGGGCTAGCTTGATGAAAGTTTCAAAAATAAGCAGTTAATGAACTGTCAATGTTTTTAAGGACATAATTCTACGTAAACTACGATGGTAGTTCTCCGGACGAATTCTTTCGAAGGAGCAAGTCAAAGTCAAAGTCAAAATCTTTTATTCATTAAAATCACAAGGATCACTGTCTGTTCCTTCGTGACTAAGCCAGGAAAGAAACAAGGCTGGTTGTTTTTTTTAATGATCCTTTTGGATCCATAACGATACAGAAAATAAATTACGTCTAAATTGTAACATTTTGAACGAGTTGGAGAAATTTCAATCCCAAGATTCTCTATCATCTAAATAATCCGATATTTTATACTAGACTTTTTTATAAAGATTTTGTTTAATAACGTTTTTAAATTTGTTAATTGTCAATTTTTGTACATCACTTGGAAGTGTAGTATAAGTATCAAGAACTTTTAATCCTGCCGGCTATAAGTTAAACAGTTTGTTGTCAACTAACCACAGACTAGTTACACAAATACCTGTGTACTCTACTCGTACCGTTAAAATTAAATTAACTTACCCATAGCAACAGAGTTTTACTTTGTGGATTTAAGAGAAAATCGTTTTCTGTTTTGAAAGGAGAGTGGCGTTAATATAATATGGTTGTATCCTAACAGTGAAGATAATTTCAAATGGTGACAACTGTTTGTTTTTAATAAGTTTGACTTATGTATTTCAGACTGAGTTATTTCTAGTTGTTATTTATGCCTCGAAGATTATAAACAATAACCACTAACCGTGCTTTATATAATGATTTATTATCTTTAATATAATCAGTTAGTGGATGTTTATGTTTAACTTTTTGTCAGTGTAGAAATTTAAGGACCAAACACTTGAATTGTAAACAATTTAGTATTTAAAAGGATTTAGAGGTTTATAAGTATTTAAGCTTGACGATACTGTGTGGTTTCCATATAAAATAGTATTTTAAGTGATATGATATAAATATATATATATATAAATAAATATTGCTGGACCTTTCACACAGCGCTATCTAGCCCCAAACTAAGCAGAGCTTGTACTATGGGAACCAGATAACTGATAGAATACTTATTTACTTTTTTTTGTAAATACATACTTATAATATATAGAAAAACCTCCGGACCCGGAACAAATATCTATCAGATCATACAAACATTTGTGCCGCGGTGGGAATCGAACCGGCTACTTCCTGTGTCTCAGTAGGCCACTCGCCCACTGTACCACGGAGGTCGTCAGTGTTATGACTATTATATATGTATAAGTACTATTCTACTTAATCATTAAAAAAATAGAATACTCGACCACAAAACGATTGTTAAACAAATAACAGCTAATTTCACACGAAACCCGCTTTACCAAAACAGATCATAACCCCATTCATAGTTATTGCAAAAAAGATTCTTCTCAAGTTGACAGTTCAATGGCATTTTTTTAACATAATGACAGCTAAAAGCTACTATTTTTGACAGATTATGGAATATTTATGACTTTTGCGGTTTAAATAGGCGCGGCGGGAGTTCGAATTTTGAGTGACAGAGCGTTAGTGTACAAGATGTTCTATATTTATAAAATTCCTTTGTCTTTTATTTCTATAAACAGTAAACATCATAATGTAATGTGATATCAATAAATCGCAGTCAATGCTAAGAAGTAGACAAGAATCACACTAATACCTACTAGTGGTTCGCTCTGAACTGAGACCTCGCGAGTTTCCCATAAAAAAAAATATACATAATTTGTAATCTTTCACTATCAAAATAGTGCCACGTAATTAATAACCAATTTACTTGACCTACAGTCTCATTCAAATTACAGGTAACGGGAGTTTATGTTAAATTAGTTACACTTTATTTGGGTAGAAATTGCAATTATTCTGGATTTCAGACACTTTCCTATATTTCTGTCACTAAAGCTACACGCATACCAAACTTCAGCACTGTGGGGTAACTACCCTGTGAATTTTGTCAAAGTTCAGTTTTTACTATGGCGAATAAGTTAAAAACTACAAGGTTAAAACTAAAAATAAAAACGGGATCAAAATGTACTCAAAAAAAACGAGTGTGCTTTAGACCACATGACTGAAGTAAAACTATCTCCCTCTCAACTTCCGTTCGCCTCATCCGATCACACTTTTCGTAACACTCTCGTCATGCATTCACCAGCTTACTCCCCAAGTCAAGCGTGCGTAAAGAAGTTTTACTTCAAAAACCTTTTATTAGGCGTGCTACTTGACTGGATAGTCCCATTTAGATTTTTTTTACCCCTCATGAACCCCAATATCTCAACATCACAATTTTAGCTCATTTAGACCAAAATTGTGCCATCACTACCTACTTATACATATACCAAACTTCACGATGATCGGATAAACGCTTCGAAAGTTATCCTCGGACAAACAAACATACATACATACATACATACATACAACGCCGATTTGCCCAAGTTGATTTGGAGATCTCGCTTCGCTCGATCAATTATGTGCCTATTTCACCATCTATGAGTAAAGCTATCCAATGGATAAAAAATATATATGTGTCTTTTGTTTTGACATGAAAACAGAGATAATGATTTTTATCCGTCAATTAAAGTTACTTGGAGGTCGTGGAACACGGCCTTAATATTTTAAACAGATAATGATTGTTACAGTTCATTTAACATAGTTTATTTTAGTTAAATCTCTGTAATTAGATAATCTATGGAAGATGACTAACTGCTAAGATATAAGTTTTTACAAACTCACCAAGTAGGATAACATAGAACGCAAAGCATGAAAGGAAAAAAATAGTGTTCTTTAACCATAAAAAAAAACATTGAATCGTAAGAATTAGCATCAGGTTGTATAAGAGGACGCGTTCCAAAAATTAACCAACTTCCAGAGACAATACGAGAAGATGTTCTCAGAAGCTGAATGTTGTGACTACGAACCACAGAGCATTGTTTTTTTTTTTACTTTTTTTATGAACCCCAAATCCTGTGTCATGGTGATAATCACTGCACACAAATAGTGGGATGTGTTGTTTTCTTTTGTTTTTTTATGTTCAAGAGGTTGGTTGGTTTTGGCAGATTATCGGCCAGCATTCAAATTCGTTTTCAAAAAGGATACATTCACTTGGTTATACAGAGTGAAATTTGTAATGTGTGTAATCCAGCTAGTATATATAATGCACTTATTGATTTAGCCATTAACAAGTCTATTTTTGTTAGTATGTATTAGTTAATCATACTAATATTATAAATGCGAAATTTTGGATGTTTCTTTATTTATTTGTTTGTCGTATCATATGTATTGAGTATTGTTACTCAATCACGTTGAAACCGCTGAACCGATTTCAATGAAATATGGTATGTACGTCGATTATAACCTGGATTAACACATAGGCTACTTTTTATTCCATAAATCAGGTCCCATGGGATGTCAAGTCAAGTTGCAACAGCGATTTTAGCTTCATTTCTAGGTTACCTACACATTTAAATAAATAAATAAAAGGCATTTATTTACACACACACCTTATAAACTAACAGAAGTAGGTAGGTACAATAAGTACTAAATAAAGCTAGGTAAGTTTAACAGTAGCCTAATTCTAAGAAACATTAGTACATTATGGTAGATAGCACCAAGGTGGTGAATAGGTCAAGGGCTCAGCTACGCTGGTTTTCAGCCTCGCCTTGGCAGAAACATCTGCTGCTGCCGCCGCCACAGATAGTAAATACTTAAATCAGAGAAATTCCACACACACAATACATAGACAAACTTAACGCTAATTAGCATTTTATTCCAGCTAACCTTAGTGCAGTGTAGCTTAACCGGTTCAGACACAAGCATTTATTCTAATAAATAATAGCTAGTGACTAAAACAAGAGTAGGTATATAAACATAAACGATAAGATTTTCGATATGGAGATTAACACTGTTTTAGGAAGGTAAGTAACAAATAAAAAGAGGTAGGTAGATATAGATGTAGGTAAACATTAAAACCCGAACAAGCAACTAAGTAGGTATTAAATTTCAAAATTCAATGGCCCAAAACAATGTTTATATGCATATATTTATTTTAATAATAATCTTGTTTTTGACCTAATATTGTTTTGGCTGAACCGTCCAACAACAAGAAGATTTCTGTTTGCCCAGCAACCATTTTTAACACAATAATTGATATATTTTAGAGCTTTGCATTTTTTGGGTTGGTGGAGGTAAATCATTTCAGATTTTTGATGCTGTGAATCTGAAACTACCCCTAAATCATTCTAGTTTGGGCTTAGGTAACTCTAATAAGGTGTTATTTCGTACTGCTGTTTCGCCCAGTCATATCATTTCTTCATTTAAGTTTAGCAGACAAGTACTCAGGAATTCGTGTTTTTTTTAGATTGAATATAAAATTATATAACTTTAAAATTCATCTATTTTTAGGATATCATGAGAATTCAAGAATGGTGTGATGTATGATCATTTGGGTACATTGAAACAGAATCTAATGACAGAATTTTGATTTAGTAGTGTAGCACGCACGAAGTCGCGCGCAACAGCTAGTATTGGTATAATAATAGGTGTTTATTTCAGTCCAATAATGAAATATCAAACATTCACTTTTAAAACTTTAGTTATACTTTTCGCTAAATAAATCATTTGATCTAATTTTGATTTAATTACTGATTTACCTGTTTCAATCAGTAATTTAATACAGTAATCGCGAAAGTTTGAAAAATATTATTTTGATTTCTGTTAAACAGCGGTGTAATCCATTCCGTAGGTATTGTACATCACAGATTTTAACTTCAATATTTCATTATTCTGAGATACGAACCGATAGGTTTCTCCTAAATCGATTGTTTAAAAATTCAATCTTTGACTACATCATCGCTTACCACCAGGGGACCAATTCTACATTTTTTTTGTTGTTTATATTGTGTACAATAAAGTGTTTTCATTCATTCATTCATTCTACTTAACCAATCGCTTCACTATGACAATCAATAGTATCGTCGCAAAACGGCCACTCTACCTTTTGGTATTCTATTTACACGATATTTTTTCAATGACCGCTATTAATGGTCTTACATTGCAAATTTAGCAGCTTATACTCGTAGGAATAACAATCATAATAGTTAAAAAATGATATGATCGTTTTCCTTTTAAAATAGCAGAATTGGTGAGACAGACAGGCAAATATTTATTCGTGATGATAAAAAATAAGTTATTACTTAAATGCCACTCAAATTTTATCAAAATGGCAACCTTTATTGTCAATTGATCAGCCGGACTCGCAAGATCGCCCTAGAAAAGTTTATATCTACGGAAAAATAGAGCAAAATCACATTTTAGCGTTTAGAAATATGTATTCGTACGGGCGTGTATAGGTAATCCCTACGCTAAAATGTCTTTTATCTCTATTCATCCATAGAGAGAAAAGTTTCTAAAATGATCCCTTCAATTTGAAGTAGTAAGAACATGTGTTTTAGTTTCTTATATTTATTTGTTTTATAATTTTTATTAGAATATATTATTATTATTATGATCGGGTAGATCAGTAACTGAGCATTATATTGTATAAATAAATAAATAAATATAAATATTGCTAGACATTTCACATAGCGCTATCTAGCCCCAAACTAAGCAGAGCTTGTACTATGAGAACC
Organism: Philereme transversata; assembly: GCA_963924445.1. NCBI lineage: Eukaryota > Metazoa > Arthropoda > Insecta > Lepidoptera > Geometridae > Philereme > Philereme transversata. Next base: position 23,432,817 of record OZ004337.1, on the reverse strand, counting down.
AAATAACTGATAGAATACTTATATACGTTTTTTTGTAAATATATACTTATAATATATAGAAAAACATCCAGATCCGGAACAAATATTTGTAGATCATGCAAACATTTGTTCCGCGGCGGGAATCAAACCCGCTACCCTACTCCTGCGTCTCAGCCGACTAAACGCCCTCTGCGCCACGGAGTCGTCGTAGTCACATTAAGATCAGTGTAAATGCTACTATAGCTGAACTAAAACATTACAAAATGAGTTTATTTCGCAAAGAGTAAGACGTAGATGACCCCTGACGTGGGAACAGTACCAATTTCTACCTATTATCATTAGCCAGTAATGAGCGAGCATCGATTACAAAAACGCGGCAAAGGTCGCGAAGTCAAGCGCTTTGGCGGCTTCGATACACTGTCAATTGAACGGTCAAAGATAAAAAGGATCAGTTATTTTAACGTTGATTTTTTTACCTACGCTTTTGAAATATTTTACAAAGAAGATTTTATAGGTTACGAGACAAAAAAAATGATGATGTGTAATTATAATGTTATGAATTATTACGAAAAATCTCAATTGGGTTCTTGTCTAACCCTTGTTCTTATACATTCTAAAGTACCGCTGTATGTCGGTTTCTCTATCGGTTTGTTACGTTTTCACGACTAAACGGCTAGATTGAAGTCGTTGAAGTTTTAAATAAAAAAAATGTGTTGCTAATACTTTTTTAGCTACTAGAGTTTTATAAAGATGTGGTATAAATTACAAATCTTTTTTGAACAATTTGCAGAGCAGTTTTGTGTAAGTTATTTTTTATAATTAGTAATTAATTAGTTTTAGTAATTTTTTTTCAATAATATTGCTGTTTGAGCAATTCTGTAGTCTGTGGTTTTGTAATTAAGTTTGTACTCTGAGCCTCAAAACACAGGTTTATTATTTAAGCTTAGCTTGAGACTCTCAGTAAGCAATGTTTGTTAACAACTAAATTTGTGCACTGTATCATAAACAGGAAACAGCATTTTTTTAATATTATTCCCACGTATCCGTCCATGGTTGCAATAATCGTTTCTTGATTATTTTTCTTTAGCCTGTCTGTACTTTCCATTATTTACTCTATGTTCATTATTACCATTTCTCGATACGTTAAAATAGACTCGTTATACGGTACGTCAATCAGACCGACGACTAGCATTCAATTGGATTAATATACACGTTACAAATAGTAATCAAATGTTCTCATGTTACAGACGATTTTTTACTCTGTGCTTATAACCTTTGTGTTTGAAGAGTTAGATTTGATTGAAGAGACTAGAAATGAGGACTGCAAAGCAAGTTTAAACCTACTAAATTTCAAGCGGGTTGAAAATCTATCGATACAATTAAATTAATTATTTTGAAATTGGAGATGAAATTTGAATGTAAATATGTATAAAGCTGAACATTTCACACAACGCTATCTAGCCCCAAACTAAGCAGAGCTTGTACTATGGGAACCAGATAACTATATACATATACTATATAGAAAAACATCTGGATGTTTTTCTGATCTGGACCCGGAACAAATATCTGTATATCGGAGGCGGCTGGGCAGAAGGCACACCAGCACCATCAGTCATGATATTCTATTTCCTTGTGGGCGTGTAGTGGGTAATGTCAGTTCAAATGATACGCAGACAAATTACAGAAACAACGTCTAATCGAACCTTTACAGAATTAACACTTCACTAGTCACACGGTATAACTAAGTAGGTACGCATAGCTAGAGCTACAAGTAGGTAAGACACGAAACGCGGGCAATTCCTACAACTGTAGTGTACGGCTGACAAACAACGACTGTGCTTCGCTTTTTTTTTTCGAATGGACTAAACTCGCTGTTGGCCTCTGAGGCCGTGACAGCTTAACCGAACTTTTGGCGAGTGCAGATGGCGCTCAGCCCAGTAAGTTATTTAGGCAACTAGCGCAAGGGCACCACTTAGGTACGAGCCTCGGCTTGGGCAGTTGCTGGGGTGGGAATAGGAGAGAAACGCCCGGGTACATGTCTGTACCTCGTATAGGCGGCGACTGAAAGGACTCGTCGACCTCGCCGGCGAGGTCGGTGTTTCTGTGAAGTGTTTGCTCTGTCTGATATAGATGACTCAGATATCGCTTCCGCGTTAGCGGAGGTGATTTCGTCATCCGGGTCTCCGAGAACGTGTCTCGGACGTCGGAGGATTTAACTGTGCTTCGCTTGGTAAAACCACCGTTTAAATAGTAGACTCTGCGTAACGTCGTATGATCGCTTGCGTTCCGTTCCAACCAATCACAGCCGACTGCTGTTATTTCATTTTGTGTCGCTATTCACGATTGGATGCGACATGTAGATCATTCAAACATTTGTTCCACGGCGGTAATCGAACCCGTTACCTCCTGCGTCTCAGCCGGCTATTCGCCCACTGCGTGCACGGAGGTCATTCATTCTTTTGAAACACAAGTGAACTTATCTACCTTACTTTTGTTTAGAGTTATGTATAGATAATCTAGTGTTAACTGACATAGGTTAAAATAAATTATCTTGGCTTATGTCAACAGGATACAAAAATATATACGTAGTATCAAATAATTATACTAATACTGCGCGGTCAGTAGTAACGAATTATCTTACAAGGATTTTTGATGTGTAAAATCTTTCCTCTGGGTTTGTGGGAGTGATTTTGTCAAAAGGGACGGAAATGTGTAACAGGAAACCGGGGAAGCGCGCGCTATTTGATTTGGCTAACGAGCGCGCGCGGTGGTCAGATGTTACAGATCATAACCGACTTCTGTAAGACTCGTAGTTTTTTTTTTATTGTTTGGCTTGGATCATCCTTGCACCATGCTATGTGTTTTTCATTTTTTTAAGTTTTGTTTTCATCACTTACGTCCTTCATTCACGTTGGTAGTCACTAAAGATTTTTATTTTACATTTACTTTCACAAGATTCAACCATTTCCAAAATGACATTGATCTGTGATTAACAACACCACTCGCCTGTCAATATCCAAAGTACGAGTGATAAATGCTTGATGTATGGAATATTTGGCATTTCTCCAACAGAGACTGATCATTGATCATTATTAGATGCACGCTGATCTATCACACTACAAGTATGTATCGGTACTTACATTTTTGGATATGTTCGTATGTGTTGTGTCCAACCCTAGTGTCGAAGTCTCTAAAGCTTCTGACATAGTTTAGCTCAAAAAACTTTCGTGATTTATTTCAATCATTATTATAAATACGGAATGTATCACGTACCATTTTATCAGTGTTTCTACCGACAATGTTTCAGTTCAATTCGTGAACCTTCATCAGGGTGAGTGCGATCCTCTCCGAACTATGTCTCACCTCGCACTCACCCTGATGAAGTTTCACGAATTGAACCGAAATAAAAAACGGTATGTTATAAATCTCGCATTTATAATAATGATAGTGTAGCTTTTAGAGTTATTTAGTTTTGTTTCATAATCTAAAAAATGCAGAAGTTAATTCGTTACCACTTAACCCTGGATGAACAGTAATGAGCGAAGCCTAACGGGCGCAGAGTATACATACATGACTATAAAATAATTAATTATAGATTTAAACGGGAATTTATCGCGTATAAACCTATTTTAGTTCTTATCCCGATGTTTCGGCTGTGTTCCAACTTCCAACAGCCCCGTGACGAATAATAAACAAATAAAACAGGTACATACGTGTTAAATACCCGTTTAAATCAGTAATTATGTACAGTGATCGCAAAAGTTTGAATAAATAAAATACTTGTTGTACCCAAATACTTCTAACTACTTTTTGAACACATTTTGAAATGTGTAAGTAATAATAATATCAATTCAGCAACTAAGTAGGTATTTCATTTTATGGTGTTCCTCATTGACCACAAATTAATTACATTACGGCGTACGTCAGATTTCTCTGCGATTTCTAGCGATGTCAGTCTGTCAGAGACTTGTCAGATTGTAAATAACTGTCAGTTAGATGACAAGATCTCTCAGTGACACATTAGAACTTTTTTGCGGCGTTTTATGATGGTATTTTATCTTGATTTCTCGTTTTATACTATAGAATATTTAAGTCCACCTAGTTGTGAGCACTTGAGTTATCTCTAGATCGTAAGAAACGGTCTTTAGATGATTTAACTGATGCTATTGTATTTTTTATAAAAATATGTAAACAATTTTATACTCTTTCTATTAATAGATGTCCATTTATTTAAAAAACTTTAAACAGAACGGCATTACTAAGACCGACTTTCACAAAGATCCCTAAACGTATTTAGCGACTAAACCTGTTTAAATTTGACGTATTTGTAAGATATGACAATTCCTTACATCATATGCCACTAAATACATTTAGGATCGTTGCGCAAGTCACCCTAATTACACATTGCATAAACCACTGCAGGCTTTTCAATATAAATACCTACCTACACACTGTTTTGGTCAGGAATTTTAACCAGCCGTAACCCGTGTTGATGAACTTAGGCTTAACATGTCTAGGCTAGGCATAGCTAGACACTCACGTAATGAGTCCTAGGGTTGTCCGTTTAACGGAAGCCGATGTACAATTAAGGCTGTCTGCACGCGTGCTCACCTGACAGGCCTTCCGTGTGAACTACGGAGGCATAATTAATTATAGGCACTTAAGTTCTTTGGATACGTTACCCGTAAAGAGGATTTAATGGAACGTCTACTAGTGCAAAGCAGGGGGGAGAGCAAGAGACCGCGTGCTTGCTCTCCAACGAGGTGGTCAGGCCTCATCAAGTCCATTACACACTACCATGACTGAATGTTCTCGCAATGCCTCCAATAGAGCTGAATGGAGACGCATCGCTAGAGACTCAAGAGCCAAGATCTGAAATAACAACGACCACTCTGCCAAGAGTGCCCGACTAAGAAGAAGAATTAATTATACTAGTTTTTTTTTTGTAAATTATAGGATAGCGTTTGACCACGATCTCGCCTGATGGTATGCGAGGCGATGATGCAGTCTACGATGGAACACACCCAGAAAAAACGTATTTAGTTGCGTCTTGAAGACCCCTAGGTTGCAGTCGTCAGGAAACACAAATTCAGGCAGGGCATTCCACTCCTTGGCAGTGCGCATAATAAAGGTGGAAGGATACCGCTTTGTGCGTATGTTATGTATGTCTAAGATATAGTTACCCTCACAGTGGTCGAAATTCAACCACTTTGCGGTATACTGTACTGCCCTACATGCTCTACGATGCACTGCACTGCGTCCATCAACTGAAATCACTTTGAATCGTCAATTTAGGTCGGTTCCCCGCGAGGCCGCGACCATTCACTGATGGGAAGACTAACATTTGTGTCGATTATAAAATAATTGAATCTATACTATAAAAAATCTCCTCATTGATCGAGCGAAGCGACATCTCTAAATCAACTTGGGCAAATCGGCGTTGTATGTATGTATGTATGTTTGTTTGTCCGAGGATAACTTTCGAAGCGTTTATCCGATCAACGTGAAATTTTATATATAAGTAGGTAGTGATGACACAATTGTTGTGTGACTAAATGAGCTAAAAATGTAGGGGATTGTTGAGGTATTGGGGTTCAAGCGGGGTAAAAAAATGGGACTATGCGGTCAAATGGCACGTATAATAAAAGCTCTTTGTGAGTACATTTCGAACCCGTTTTAATTTTTAGTTTAAACTGAGTAGTTTTAAGTTATTAGCCTAATAAAAACGGAACTTTTACAAAATTCACAGGATACTCTAGTGACCCCACAGTGCTGAAATTTGGTATGCGTGTAGCTTTAGTGTCACAAATATAGGGAAAGGTCTGAAATTTAGTATAACTGCAATAGATATTTACTTCAAAAAAAATAACCAAATTACATAAACTCCCGTTACCTGTAATTTGAATGAAAATGTAGGTTAAGTTAGTTGGTTACGCATTTCGTGGCACTATTTTATTAGTCAAAGATTCTTCAACGATCCCTAAACGTATTTAGCGACAAAAAATGTTTAAATTTTAAATATTTGTATGACTCAACAATTCCTTAAATCATATTTAACCACTAAATACGTTTAGGCATCATTGCGCGAGTCGCTCTAAGAATTTTTTTTTTGTGTTTTGGGAGATTCGCGAGACTCGCATTCGGGGCGAACCGCTAGTTATCATATAAGTCAAAAGACGTCCTTTACTCAACAAAGGCATGCCCCGTAGATTTCCAGAGAGACCTATGTTGTACGGCTTGCACCCAACGGCTCTCAGCAATCTTTATCAGGTCGTCTTTCCATCTAGTGGGGGCCGTCCAACGCTGCGCTTTCCACTGCGTGTCCCACTCGGGAACCTTTCTATCCCAACGGCCGTCAGTTTTTCGAGCTATGTGCTCTGCCCAACGTCACTTCAGCTTGCTAATCCTTTGTGCTATGTCGGTGACTTTGGTTCGTCTACGAATCTCCTCATTTTTGACTCGACAATGATTGTACTGGAACACTAACAATGTAAATATAATGTTATATCTGGAGCCTGGAATCCTGTGGTGAGAATGTGTAAGAACCGAAGAAGTGTAGTGTCAATTACGCGTCCTGATACCGTGAGTGTTGTGTGTCGGAATCGAGTTATGATCGAGAATGAAACCGGTAGTAGTGATAGTATTAGAGAATTCATTCCTAGTAAGAGACTAAGAAAGAGGGTAAATCGTTATATCTACCAATAACTACCCACTCGCAAAAACTTCAGTTTAGCCGTGATCATAGCACATGCAACTGCGTCGAAATATCGTGAGTTCTTGAGTGCCACAATATTTCGACGCAGTTGCATGCGCCATGATCACGGCTAAACTGAAGTCTTTGCGAGTGGGTAGTTATTGGTAGATATAACGATCTACCCTCTTTTTTAGTACAAACAGTGTTCATAACCATGATAGTTTCAAAAGTTATAACAATGTTAATGTTGAACGAGTCAGCGAACGAAAATTCACCAAAATTAACAATACCTAAACGTGGTCTTAGACCAGTTGCATACCAACTAAAAAAAGACTAGTGAAGCGATAGACTGAAAATAAGAGAATTCCATTGCGTGCGGCACTGAACCCTCATTTAAAACCCATAACTTGTAAAATTATCTATTGTTTAACAATGCTATTGTTTAACTAAAAGTGGATACACTTCACGTATATCAACTTGTGGTTTTCGTGTGAACCGTATACAAGCTCATAGTGTAAGTAAGGCATAGAAACCACGCTGTAAAAATGAATGAAACTAATGAAAGTGTTTAAATTATGCAACGTGTTTGCTTTTTAGGCATCGCAGAAACGCCAAAAGTCATGTAGAATCGAATAATTTTAATAAATTCGAATTAGGCGTACGTAAGTACTTTATACTACGTGTTTTATTATATGACATTTCATGAAAACATGGGTTTAATAGCTAGTATTGTTTAAAATAGGTTTTTTCAAATTATTTACCATATCTTATTTTTTATTTTTAAACCTAAAATCAAGTCCTAAAATTTCAATGAATCCTGTATAAAAAGGATAAACAAATTTATTAATTCAACATTTATGTAGGTACATGTTAAACTGACTAAACGGCATTGTCGCAAAGGCACCGCCGATTTACGTCAAAAATTGTTTTCTATAGAGTATCGATTACTGGATAAATATTCAAGCTACCAGTATTAAATCTACGTCTTAAATCAGTTAATACAAGTCCGGATGTGTGTTTTAAATTAATGTCGTACTTAACAAAACAGGTTATATAATTAAATAAATACAAGTACCTTTTTAACAAAAATATAACCGACTTAACTAAACCAGTGAACTGATTTTGTTAAAATTTCTACGAGACCAATATGAAAGTATAATATCCTTTCAAATAAAAAAGAATTTTCCAAATGGGTCGATAAATGACGAATTTCTGAGGTATTAACAAACATGAAATCGAATCGAGTCTCTATAAAATTTGAGGGTAGCCCTCGATTTTTTTGGGATCCCATCAACAGATCCTAACTTGGTGCCAATGGGACCACCTGGAAAGTATACCCTTTTAAACAAAAAATGAATTACTTGCATCGGTTGAGGAGCCTTCAAGTAATCGGGGAACATACCTACAAAAAAAAAGATTCCGATTAATTAATATTAATTCGGTTAAAGACCATAGTGGTATTATCCTTCTAGACCTAATAACTCTACCGCAAAGTACATCTAGGTAAATAAGTGACAAGGACAAGTAACGATGTACTCTGACCTCGACAGATCGGTGTTTTCATAATTTATTTTGGAACCATAAATTAAAATAAACGAAATTAGCCAAACAACATAGACTTACATACATATACCCATCATGATCATAAAGCACCTCCACTGCTGAACATAGGCCTCACCCATAGATTTCCAGAGCGATTGATCTTGTGCAGCCTGCACCCAACGGCTCCCAGTAATCTTTATAAGGTATTCTTTCCATCTAGTGGGGGGCCGTCCTACGCTCAAATAATTTATGGTCGTTGTGGCAGAAAGGTTTTCAAGCGATGACCACGCACTGGAAACACCGGAAAGCGTAAATAGTCATATAATCTAAGAAAATTCATTTATAGTAATTTTGAACCCATTGCTAAACCTTATTTTAAACCTAGCTGATTAATCTTAACAGATTTTTTTTAAATTCAATTCGTAATCAAAAATTAAGTTTGGTATTACTACTAATAATAGGTTGGGGAAAAAGTCTTTTCGCATTATAGTATGTATGAACTTGTAATAAAATCTCTTTGGCTATATATACTATTTGTATCGGGCCGGTTTTGGTATCATTCAAAGTTTAAATTTTGAAGATGATAATTCCAAATTCAAATTAGGAAAATGTGTGATTTTTATTTGTTTTTCGTATTGTAAAGATGAGTGAATCTAATGAAGAAATTCGATACATTTTAAAATTTTACTACAAAAAAGGTAAAAATGCAACGCAAGCCGCGAAAAAATTAGCGATGTTTATGGACCTAGTGCAGTGTCTGTGATAGTAGCACACATTTGGTTTAAGCGTTTTCAATCCGGAATTTTTGATGTCAAAGATGCACGTCGCTCTGGTCGCCCTATTACGGATAAAATTGATGCCATTTTTGAAAAAGTGGAGCAAGATCGGCATATCAGTAGTTACGATGTAGCTAAAGAACTGGGAATTGACCACAAAATAGTTTTGGCGCAATTGAAAAAACTGGGTACACAAAAAAGCTCGATATTTGGGTACCCCACGAGCTGAAAACACTGAAAGAAACCTAATGAACCGTGTACTCATTTGTGATTCTTTATTACGACGTAATGAAACCGAACCATTTTTGAAGAAGCAGATAACTGGTGATGAAAAGTGGATCACGTACGACAAGAACGTGCGAAAAAGGTCGTGGTCAAAGGCCGGTCAGGCTTCACAGACTGTGACGAAACCCGGGTTAACTCGCAACAAGGTGATGCTGTGTGTGTGGTGGGATTGGAAGGGCATTATTCATTATGAGCTGTTACCACCAGGCAGGACCATCGATTCTGAATTCTACTGCGAACAACTGATGAGATTAAAGCAAGAAGTTGAGAGAAAGCGGCCGGAATTAATCAACAGAAGGGGTGTGGTTTTTCATCATGATAACGCTAGACCTCACACATCTTTAGCCACTCAGCAAAAATTAAGAGAGTTTGGCTGGGAGGTGTTAATGCATCCGCCGTATAGTTCTGACCTTGCACCTTCAGATTTCTACCTGTTTCGGTCTCTTCAGAATTCTTTAGGCAGTGTCAGGTTAATATCACGAGAGGACTGCCAAAACCGCTTGTCGCGGTATTTTGATCAGAAGCCCCAAAATTTCTATAGCAATGAGATCATGTCCCTACCTACAAGATGGCAAAAAGTTATCGAACAAAATGGTACCTACATACTTTAGTTAAATGTAAATAAACTATATTAAAAAATATTTTGAATTTTTTTAAAAAATGCGATGAAACTTTTTCCCCAACCTAATATAACAATGAGGTAAATGTGTTTGGATGTAGGAAGTAACTTGATAAAATCCATGCGAAGTGGGGGCGAGTAAACTATAATATAGTGGATTTTTTTTTATAAATTATAGGCTAACGTTTGACCACTATCTCGCCTGATGGTAAGCAATTATGCAGTCTACGATGGTACACGCTTGCCTAGAAGAAACCTATTCACTCGCGACTTGAATATCCCTAGGTTGTAGTTATCAGGAAACACACTCAGGTAAGGCGTTCCACTCCTTGGCGGCGCGCGTAATAAAGGTGGAAGAGTACCGCTTTAATGAAAATTAATTGGATTAATGAAAATGTACGATAGTTTATCGGAAATCAGAAATCAGAAATCAGAACGTTTATTTGCTCGAATATAGGTAAATGTTTCGATGTTACAATTTGTTGATCCTTATATATTCTACCATACAGATGGTGTGCAAATATAAATATATAAATCAAATTTAAACTAAGCGAATGTCAATAAAATTAGTAATATCAAACAATCCAATATAAAAAAAAACAAATGTCATAGTTATAGTCAATTAAAAGTTAACGGAATGGGTTAAATATTCATTAATGTCATAAAAACAATAGTGTGCCAACCATTTTGTCAATTTTGTTTTGAAGATATTGAATGGTAATTCCTTAAATGCATTTGGCAATTTATTATATACCTTTATGGCACTCACATGAACATTTCTTTTATAAATGTCCAGTCTGACTTTAGGTAAGTATAATTTATGTGGATTTCTGGAGGCAGCTTTTTTTTAACTACTTCTGATTGCTTCTTGAAATATCCAGGGTATCTTTTAACAAGAATGCACAATTCCCTGATGTACATATCGAACATCATTGTAAACTAAATAGTTGCAGCACACAATTAAACAAATCCGAAGATTATCAGCATTTCCTTTATTGTTGAAGGGATCTTAGCTGTTAAATGTAAATTTAGTAGGGGTCTTACATGTGTCGGGGTTTTATTAATTTTAAATTTTGACTTTTATAAATCAAACCAAATGTATTTATTGTCTTAAATATTGTTATGTTACAAAGATGTCAGAAGTAAATAATATAATAGTAATAATATAATAATAGTAAATAATGTTTCTGCCTTTAAAGGCATGCAATAAATTAATACTATAAAACCGCACATCTTTAATTTTTATAAGTTTATTTTATTTTATGGTACCTAAGCTAAAGTTTATTTACCTATGTACTTTTTGGCACTACCACATTATCTACACTACACAAAAGTTAGCTGGAAGAAAATACTAATTAGCATTAAGTTCGCTTATGTTTTTTTTTAGTGTAATAAAGATTTTTCTAATATATACTAATGTTTCTGTATCCATCCATGTATCATTTACAATGCCAAAATACCTACATTGCAACAACCTCTAGCCTGTCATCGCCGAGAAATACTTTGATATCTCAATTCGTCACACATTTAGCGTTTGACTTAATTTGGTCGCTTTATTAGAACATCAAAGGTGCCGAAGGCGGGCGAGATCAAACGCGGCCATCTTGATTTTTATCACCTTTATATCTTGGAAGAAATAATAGTAATGTGTTTTAGCTGTTTCACTTCGCACCTACTGTCATACACTTTGCACGAATCTATGCATTGGTAGTATTACTAAACATATTATATGAAAAAGTTATTTATTAAGAGTTGTTGTGACGTATAGCCTTGGCCTTGATCACACTGGGTCGATTATTTTTTATATGTAGATAGCAATCGCCGTGGAATCTTATGTATGATAAAAAGTATCCTCCAGGTAACAATACAATGAGCACATACCTAGAACACCAACAGAAAATCACCTTCCCCAATGCGCGCTTGTTTGCTATCTGCTGCTGGGCAATGCTGGCGGCACTTATCACACGCACACCGGCCGGTGGAACTTGATTGTTTGTTAACAGATTTGCACAAAGATATCTGATATCAGATGTCTGAATAAATCCACACACGATACACAAATTTGGAATGATTTTGAACGATTTTGATGGGTTGTTTGATGCATTGCGCTGTCACTCGTTCGAGATGGGGCAGCCGAGTAAACTTCATCAACTTCTCAATTTAGGTGAGGGTTGACTTGTTGTGAATCTACCGCACGCACAGGACAAGAAAAATGTTGCCAATGTTACAGGAAAAACAACCTTAATACGAACACATAAAACATACGTTTTTTGACGATAACTGAGCGAACGAAACAGTTGTGCTATCCGTATTTTTCCGAAATGCTATTTATTCAAGTTATATTGAATCTAAAGTTTTTCGTAATAAAGCTCTTTTTACAACATTAACTGCAATTTATAAGAACGTCAAGAATGGTTCGATATGTTACTGTCACGAAACAAAAATCGTCACAAATAGCACGTTTTTTGAGACAACTTGATGTTTTTTTCTTTATTTATTTATTTATAAATAGCTCATGCGCCCCGGATTCGCAATGATTTCAAAAAGCCTGCATAAAAAAACACCTTTGGTTTTGTTAAGGATTTTTAAAATTTCCGGTTAACTATTCAATTTTTTATCTCCTAAAAACCTCTTAATCTGTCAAGACATTCTCAAGTGATGCGCTTACGCGTGCCAACGAAGAAGTGACACAGGCATGTTTTAATGTGGCAACGATTTTATTGATTTTGTATTATCGATGTATAGATTTTTATTGTTTCGATTGTTGCTCTCTCTGAAACGCTCTTTCGTTTATAATAATTAGTTTAGTTTTTGTGTTCGATTCGTTTCGGTTTTTCGTTGATCGTTCTGTGAATAGGTTATTTTAAAGGTCATTGAGATTTTACAATCATTGAGTTGACCTGACGAGGAAAAGATTTTATTTTATGATCCAATTTATAAGTTGTTAATGTTTTGTTGTAAAACAAGTGAATGAATGAATAGGTTTCTTCTAGGCAAGGTGATCCATCGTAGACTGCATCATCGCTTACCATCAGGCGAGATCGTGTTCAAACGCAAGCCTATCTATACGTAATGGAGGAAAGATTTGTATTTTTGTATGTTTGTAACGAATAAACTCAAAAACTACGGGTCTGATTTCAAAAGTTCTTGCACCATTAGAATGCTACATTATCCTTGAGTAGCATAGGTTATATTTATTACTCGAAAAAATTAGGGATCCCTACTAAAACTTGAATAATGTAACCGAAGCCAAAGGTGTAAAAAAATGTTATATAAAAAATGTTTAAAACATAAATGTCCACCCGTGCGAAGCCGGGACGGGCCGCTAGTAATATACATTAAAAAAAGTGTTCAATGAATATTGTGAGGTTTATGAACTAGTTGTGGATTTATTTGGATTAAGTGAATAAATTATAAGAAATAACGACTAAGGTGTTATCTATTACACTAAGCTCGGCTTACGCAACGATCCCTAAACGTATTTAGCGACTAAACATGTTTCAATTTGACGTCTTTGTATGATTTGACAACTCACTAAATAATATTTAGCCACTACATACGTTTAGGCATCGTTGCACAAGTCGCCCTTGGCGTATATACCTATACTCGTATATCTAAGTTGCCATTTTTATAATACTTATTGTTACGAGCTGAGGGTTCGGGATAAAATAATGGGAATAGGTCTGACCAAAATAACACTTTTATTCAACACGATGACGATGAATACACGAACTTGGTCACACGTATCACAACACACTAATTCACACCACTGTTGCACCACTTAAAGTCACCAAAATGTTCGCACGTATAGCTAAATCCAGACTGACACGGGAGCAACTACTGTTCACGCGAGACCCTTCCCACGTCAGTCCTCCAGGGCCTCGCTGAGACTAACTCACTCACTAACTAACTGAGACTCAGACTCACTCAGACTGACTCAGACTGACTGTCCGGCCATCTCTCCGGCCTATTTATATCGCACACATTTCGATTGTTCGAGAACGATGTCGATCCTTCCAGGAAAGGGTCGGTCTCTCGACACAATGGCCACTCCCCATTCTGCGAAATCACAAACAATAGCAACAATAACACAGCAAGACAAAAGCGTTCGAGAAGGTTCGATTATTACTCATTGTTTAACAGCCTCGGCGTAACATTATTTTGAATGGTACGAGTAGGTAAAAAACAATTCCTCTTAGATTATTTGATATTTTGTCGAAGAAGACTAACCAAATTCAATGGAATTATAATTATTTATTGAAAAACTAGCTACCGCTAGCGGCTTCGCATGCGTGGTTTGTCAATAAAAAGTAGTCTGTGTCAATCCAGGTTAAATCTATCGATACACCAAATTTCACCGATATCGGTTGATCCATTATGACGTGATAACAAACAAACACCCAATTTTTGGTATTCATAATATTAGTGTGATAGTGTGATGTGATATTCATAGAAGCTTTTGTAACAGACTATCTATAATATCTTTATTTTTATGATATATATGTGTATTTTTTTTTATTGTATGCATTATAGATATGTCTATTAATAAGTCCGTTAGAAAAAAAGAAGCCCGATTTCACAATCTTTTCTAAAACAATCGTGAAAGAATTTCTTCTAAATAAAGAGACTCTGAATTATTTCTTTAGCATTGGGAGCAATAAGTCTCGTTTTGCCTTTGGAATCTAAAATCACGATTAAACACCGCGACGAGGGCGCTAGTGTCGCGTGAATGCCTCTGCACACTGTCACCATGATTTATTACCATTTTAGAAATTGCAAGGCTTTGAACATTTTTGTAACGAGGCTGGCATAGTCTGAACTGCAGATCTTTCAACCTTTATAAAGAGTTTTGGCTGAAAAGCGTATTGTTTCGTCATCTTCGCGGGCGACTACACAACATAGCGCAAGTGCGTCACACGTCGCATACTTCTGGTCAATAAATAGGTTTAAGTATTATACTATGTTAGTCACTAAGGTATATATTTATATGGGTGGTAGAATTAAATTTTAACATTTTGTACTTTTCTTTTGTTGCCTGAAATACAAACTTATTATTATTATTCTTATATGTCCCTGCTTCGTGATTTTTTTGTAACATCCAGTCTCACTTTGCAATGTCCAATTATCTCCATAACGTGATACTTTAGGACCTTATGCAATATTACATTTTCTGTTCGTCTATATGCCTCCAATCCAAAAAATACAAGTTTCATATAGCAAAGCGATACTAAAACCATAGGCAGATCAGGGATTATGTTAAATTTTTTCAAACTCTTTATACGTTTGAACTCTTTTACAATTTGAAAAGTAGCTACTAAGAGTTTGGTTATCAATTAAAGATGAACCCATTTTTCAAAATATTATAAGGATGGTTAAAGGGGGTTTTAGTCGATGTAAAGATCATTTAAGATTTTAAAATTGTTAATCAATTGTTATATAAGCTTTTGAAAATTTTGCATTAAAAGACTCCGAGAAAAGAGACTCACCTTTTCTAAACATATTCACCGCACTAATTTATCAGTAGGCCAAGGTTACTATGCCATTAGCTCTAATTAATATCTGGCTGGTCTAACGTATTGTAACTTATACTTATTTCTGCCGCCAAGCAGCACCGCTGTGTTACGGTTTGAAAGGTATGGTTGCCGCTGAAATTACAGGCACATGCTTTACAAGCTTTACACCTGCATGCCTCAAGTTGATGGACGTAGGGCAGTGCATCGTAGGGTACATTTCTTAGATTCGTGGCCTACGAGGCAGTACTAAATTATAGGCGATGGTTACCACTTAACGCTAAAAAAACTAAAACCGAAACAGAAGGTAACAAACTCAAATTATTTATTACATTTTCAAAACAATCAAATTATTCTAAAAAAGTTTTTGTAAAAGCAATGAATCATGGCGTCCCTAGCGCAGAAAGGACTCGTGCGCAGATCGCGCTAGATAACGGCTATCAGATGAGATGGAGAGATAGCGCGCGCGTTCCCACGCCGGCGCGAGCCAAACCAAACTGGACCAGCTAAGGTGTAATTGGACTAGCTGTAGTGGACTATACCAGCTTTATTCTACTGTAATTAATATAAAAACATGTGGTCCTTCAACGCCAAATATATCAAGATTCAGCATCCTGTGGAATACGCGGACACGTGGCTGCCATTACCGGAAAATCACCAAACTACGCAATTGATATCTGGATTTTGGAATAAGGATTACCTGGAGGCTAAGCGCGCATTGGAACTGATATTGGATTGGTATTCCATCAAACTTCAAACGCAATCTGGTGGGACCAACCTTCTTTTCTTTCCATACACCTCCCTGTTCTTTTTGTCTAATTCTATGTCTAAATGGATTTCAGAGCAAAGGAGTGCTAGTTCAGTGCTAAACGTGGATTAAAACGAAGGCTTGTGACGTTGCTATCGCTGCTGACGTGTTTTTTCTTCCACTCATCCATTCAAATCGTAAGTACTCCTGCTTTCATATACCACCAAAATGTCTACTTCGTCTCGTGACAAATCTCCCAAGCTAAGTGTAGATACTAATGTAGTTCCAGAAAGGTCTAAATCCCGCGATAGATCTCCCAATGTCCTCTGTGACAATCCTGATTTATTTCGCGAGCTGGTTAAAAAACGAGGAATAGTAAAGGGTAGGCTTACTAAATTTAATACCTATATACAATCATTAAAAGATAACGAAAGCCTTGTTCGTTCTTCTCGAGATCACATAGATTTAAAATTACGCATCAAGGGAGCTACTGGTTTATTTACCGAGTTCAATAATATCCAAGCTAAAATCGAAGAGTGTGTTTACGACAGCGAGATAAACGATCAGTTATGTAACAGGGAATCATTTGAAAACTCCTATTATAGCACGTTAGCCCTTGCGGAGTCCATGCTATCCAGTGATGAGGTTACCGACTGTTCTCATAAGTCCTGTCACAGCGATAAGCCACAATCGGTGAAATTACCTGTCATTTCTATGCCTACCTTCGACGGTTCATATGAGCACTGGCTTGAGTTTAGAGATACCTTTTTATCGTTGGTTCATACCTCTAAACATATAAGTAGTATACAAAAGTTTCATTACTTGAAGTCGTCATTGAAGGGTAATGCCATGTTGGTTATAGAATCGATAGAATTTTCCTCTGATAACTATTCTGTTGCATGGGAGTTGTTGTTGAATAGGTACAACAATAATCGAGTTTTGGTACATAATCACGTAAAGGCATTGTTTACAATTAGTACGTTGACAAAAGAGTCGCCCGCATACATAAGAAAACTAATTGATACGATACTAAAGAACTTACGCGCACTTAAAATCCTAGGTGAGCCTACGGACTCCTGGGATACTCTTATCAATTATATAATCGTGTCTAAATTAGATAAAACAACTGAACGCGAGTGGGAGACATATAAATGCACATTGTTATCGAGCGAAAACAATTCTAAACGCGTTATTAAAATGAGTGACTTGATTGGATTCTTAAAAGATAGGGCAGATATGCTGGAAACATTGCAGCTGTCCCATAATAAGGCACATAATAATTTACAAGCCGAAACTAAAAAACATTCACATTCATATAACACGTCACACTGCAATGTTTCTTCGACCAATAAGTCACACGACCGTCAGTCACGCGTTTATAAACCCTGCTTGAAATGCAACGGAACTCATCAGCTTTATTCATGTCAGAAATTCATTGAAAGCGATTTAGAATCAAAATTAAAACTGGTACGCGATCACAAACTTTGCGAGAATTGCTTACGCTCGGGACATGAATCTGATAGCTGTAGGTATGGGCCGTGCAGGAGATGCAACAAGAAACACAACTCAATCATTCATAATGATAACACTGATAGCTCGGTCTCATTTCATTCGAGTGTTGCATCTGAGAGGTCCGTCGTGAGTGCAGCCGCAGCGCAGGCTTCCTCTGACCGCCCCCCCACGTCCGTCGCGGACCCTATCCACGTAAACAAAGCGCACATGCAAAATCAATACACTAAATCTAAAGGTTTGCATACAGTTTTATTGTCAACAGCTGTAGTTGAGGTCGCTGACACTTATGGTGCTTATCACCAAGCGCGCGCGCTGCTAGACAGTGGAAGCCAGCGGTGCTTCATCTCTAAATCATTTTGTAATTTAATAAACGCGCCATTAATACAGTCCATTCATGAAGTAAGAGGAGTAGGTAATTCAGTGATACAATGTTCAGAAACTTGTAGCATTGAAGTTAAATCGCGCGTCGATAATAAATTCATTACGCGCATCGAGTGTTTTGTATTATCGCAAATAACGTCTACGCTGCCAGCCTTATGTCAATTAAGCGCGCAGTTCTGTATTCCAGACAACATAAGGTTGGCAGATCCGCAGTTTTTAGATTCTAAAGACGTAGATATATTAATAGGAGCTGATAGGTTTTGGGACCTTTTAGGTGAAGGTAAGCTAAGACTTCCCAGCGGCCCTTACTTGCAAAACACGAAACTAGGTTGGATAATATCTGGCCCTGTTGTTAATCAATCGAAAAATGAAACACGCATTCATTGTAACTTTAATAGTACGTTAGATTCGCATAGTAGTACACTAGATTCACAATTACGTATGTTTTGGGAGGTCGAAGAGCTTCCTAAAGCCGCGGATACACGAACGGAGGAAGAACGTACATGTGAGGAACATTTCACTCGCACTACAACGCGCGATAGCGAGGGAAGGTTTTCCGTGCGTATTCCTTTTAATGATTCGCCTAATACCTTGGGTGAATCATATACGCAAGCCGAGCGCCGTTTTGTCGCATTAGAAAAACGCCTACAGCGTTCGCCTGACTATAAGTTATTATACGCAGATTTTATGAAGGAATACGAAAACTTGGGTCATATGAGTCCGGTGAACTCTTATGAGAGCCCATGTTATTTCATGCCGCATCACGGCGTCTACCGGGAACATAGCACCACAACGAAGTTACGAGTTGTTTTCGACGCCAGCGCACCTTCAACTTCCGGAAAGTCACTTAATGACTTGCAATTAGTCGGCCCGCCGATACAGGGTGACTTAATTTCTATTCTTATTCGCTTTAGACAACATAAATTTGTCGTATGCGCTGACGTTACTAAAATGTTCAGAAATATTTTGATAGACAAAGACCAACGAAAACTGCAAATGATTTTATGGCGTAATGATCCCTCGAAACCCTTAGGTATTTACGAATTAAATACCGTTACCTACGGAACTGCCTCCGCACCGTTTCTAAGTGTGAGGTGTTTGAAGCAGTTAGGACTTGAGTCATCGGACCCTGATGTTCAAAGAGCAATCAGGGATGATTTTTACGTTGATGACCTGTTGACGGGAATGAATGATAAATCTAGCCTAATAAAATTATGTGTAAACATTAAGGACGCGCTACAGTCTGGTTGTTTTCCACTTCAGAAGTGGATGTACAACTTTTCATGCGATGATGATGATGAGTTGTCGAACCAATCGAAGGAAATTAAATCTAATGAAAATATGAGTTCAAAAACGCTAGGTTTAGGCTGGGATAATTTAAATGATGAATTTCATTTCAATACTCAATTTCATAATGATAACAAGCCAGTCACAAAAAGGTATATTTTATCAAATATTTCACAAATATTTGACCCTCTTGGCTTGTTAAGTCCTACTATAATTATTGCAAAGGTTTTATTGCAACAATTATGGCTACTTAAAATGAATTGGGATGACACAGTTCCATCGAATGTCGCGCGAACGCGGAACCGGTTTGTTATTTCATTAAAAATGCTCAATTCTATTCGCATTCTTCGGCACGCTATAGGTAGCCAGCCTATTTATTTAGAGCTAGTCAGTGATCTCACGACTGAGGCATATTTATTAGCATTAAAAAGGTTCATTTCTCGCCGTGGTAAACCACTACAAATATTTTCTGATAATGGTCGTAACTTTGTCGGGTTAATGAATGATTTTTCCGATTTCTTACGCAATTGTTCTTCTGATATTATAAAATACGCTACTAGCCAGCAAATTAAATTCAAGTTTATTCCCCCTTATTCTCCGCATTTTGGTGGTCTATGGGAGGCAGGAGTTAAATCATGCAAATATCATTTACGTCGTGTTGTAGGAAACGCGCACCTCACTTTTGAGGAGTTTAGCACAGTCCTATCACAAATAGAAGCTATCCTAAACTCCCGACCGCTCTCTCCTCTTTCTCCGAATCCTGATGACCTCACTCCTCTGACACCTGCTCACTTTTTGGTTGGTCGACCGCTAACTGCACCATCCTGCGATGACCTCAGCGACACTCCCGCGCACCGGCTGAAGCGTTATCAGAGAGTAGAACAAATACGCCAACATTTCTGGACCCGTTGGGCCAAAGAATATATCAGAGTTGCAGGTGCGGACTAAATGGACCAAGGGATCGCCGGAGTTGAAGCCTAACTCACTCGTGTTGATAAAAGAAAACAATTTTCCACCTCTCAAATGGCATATGGGTCGAGTGCTTGCGACCATTCCAGGCAAAGATGGCATCTCCAGAGTAGCGGACATACAAACAGCTTCAGGCGTTGTTCGACGAGCTTACGCGAAGATTTGTCCTCTCATTCAAGATCAAGATGAAGCATGCGCATGATGAAGGATCATCAGGAATATTGAAAGCGGTCGCTTCCAAGGCCGGGGGCATGTTCGCGATTACGCTAAACTTTGTTCTTCATTACGGTGTCGTTCTACCAATCCACGCAAGTCACGTGACTATTTTAAACTTTTCCTATTGGATGTAATAAAAATGTTCCTACCAACCCCGCTCCTCGAATTTTGTTGGAAGTATACGCCATTACACGCACGCATGCAAGACAATATACAGTTTTTAATTGAAATATCCCGAAATCCATAAAGAAAGTATCCTGTAATAAGCCAATCGTCATAAATAAGTACCTGACATCGCAAAGTAGGTACAACATTCTTTCAGTCTTTTCAACCTTTTAAAATTATTTTTGGAAATAATAAAAATAACTAAAAAAAACAAATCTATAATCAGTACGAATATACCTATGTAAATAATTATAATTTATAAATCATTAATAAATGAGTGCTCAATCTTAAAAATAATATATCTTTTACGGGGATATGCATTAAGCAAGAAAGCTTGTCTAGTAGTTCAGTGACGATAAAAAAGGGACCTTTTAAACCTAAGATGATTTTAAGCAGCGTATGTTGGACATTGCAAGTAGCTGGCTACACTAGTTTTATATGGAGGAGGCTTGCCCAGCATCAATACTACGACAAATAATTAAATTCATGTTTCTGACGCTTAGTTGGTTTACTATTTCAAGAGGAAAAAATTAGATCAGATAATTTCTTTATAGCACACCATTAAAAATAAAACAAACAAAAGCGAATACACAATAAAATCTAAGGTAATGGGCGTCCTTATCGCTAAAAGCGATCTCTTCCAGGCAAATTTTGGATGGACAGGATCTGAGTGAATAAATGAGGACGGCGGCGTAAATCAAATAATAACTAACACAGCAAATACATACTTATATTACGAAAATAATATATATAATTATAATAATATGTATAAAAAAATATAATAATTAAATAACCTACTTCTAAATATATATACAAATTTAAATTCCCGAAGTCCTAATGAGCGATGGACGACAGATATTGTTTATTAACCATGTTTTTAAAAACAGGAAGGGATTTGGCGTTACCAATTGAAACAGGTAGTTCATTCTAGAGTCTGATAGCCTGAAGAGTGAAAGAGTTAGTATAAAATACTCAGGTATGATCATGAGTTTTCAATTTAAGTGTGATTCAATTCAGCTCAATGACGGTAATTTTTTTTTTATTAAGTCTATGTCTCATCACTTTAACTTAATAAAAGTAGCAAACCTGCTAAGCGTCAGAAATGTGAATAAAATCTTACTTACATAATTTTCCGGATTTATTTTAACCATTATTATAAATACGGGATTTATCACGTACCGTTTCACGTAGTTCACGAATTGAACCCATTGGCGGTCGGAACATACAATAACGATATTTACAATAATGATTAATAAAATCATCAATCAGTTTGTCAGAGTATCTCAATTCCTCCTCTCATTTTAAATTAATTGACAGAAAAGATACAGTTCAAAAATCTTCTGTACCTAAGTGATTCTTTGCCATTCTAGGTAATTCTGCAAATTAAATAGAAAATCATCAGTGCCTCTTCCTTTCGCAAAATTATTAACTGCTAAGTATTAGGTACTAGAAATAACTTTACCGTTAGTTATATTAATCTAATCCTTTAATTGCCAGCATTTCTAGATTCAGAGTTTACAGCTTTCAATCACTATAAAAGATATAAACTCATCAAAAGCTCCAAACATAAGCTTTCTCTATGTATGGTCTTGGTGAAAGCAAATATTCTTTAACTATTTTGCGTCTGGACACCATTTTGTACGAACTTTTGAGCAACAGAAAGAAACGTAATAGAAGTGGCAATTTCTATTAATACATATTGTTAATATTGTGAATATAAAGTTAATCTTTAACTGGAAAGAAGAAAAATACAATAAAAATATTTATTAATTACCCATCTTATAGATAGATTATTATTATTTATAATTACGAATTGAAGAATTATGTTACGCATCTGACAGATAGATTATTATTATTGTCTATTTTTTATTATTATTAATTAATACATAAAATTTAATACACGTTATATAAAATGTAATGTTTACACATAATGTATAATAATTCAACTTCCATATGTTAGGTTCCCAAAATTTTTAAAAATTAGTCTATGGACGCGGGCGTGTCAGCTTATTATTTATAATATACTAAAATATAGCGACTTAACAAAAATTTTGATTATTTGACTAAATTAAACAAGGATTAAACTTTTAAAATACAAAAAAAATGCGATGTATTTTCCTGTTTAGGTCAATGAACCGTAAGAGGTTCCTTCAGAACCTAGTGCTTTACAGTGATAAGGTTTATAATAACTTTATCATATCTAGATGCCAGTGCACAGGGATAGTTTTTGAAGTGTAAACTTCTTTAGGCGCGTGGGGCATTTTTGAGGTAGGAAAAAATCCATTGAACTCGCGACACTGTTACCAACACCTCCGTATATAAGTATCTCGTAATTGTGCAAGTTTTCACTTCTGTCAGCACTCCCGAAGTGTCACTGTTTTAGCTTAATTTTAGCACTCACCCTTCCTTCACCATATAAACTTTAACTATAATAATTCGCTTCACATATTTCAATACTCTTCTTTTATAAAAAAAAATAGAGTTCGAAATTTCGCGTTACAAAAAAAATTAATGAGTTTAAAACTGTTACTTTCGTGTCTCATATATGCATAGTTTAAGCCAGTATCGTTATTATTCGATATTTATCAGTTTCGCCGTGCAGATTACAATATAAGAATACCAGTAATAATTGTTATCCAATAAACAAACATCTCAATAAAACAACAAAACCTGATAATAAATACAAAATCATAAATCTGTGGTATCCAAACTGTTTGATTGAATAGGGGATTGATTTTAATAGAAAGGAAATCGTAAAATTTTTAATCTGGAAGTTAGTATCAGTATTAATTGAAAAAGTTAATATTATCACAAGTATAAAGTATTTACGTAGCATTTTATTAATCGTGTACGCGTATAATAAAATTGATGTGAGAATTAGCTGAGCAAACTGCAGTTTGCGAGGTACATAGAAAAAATGAAGCCCGTTGGGCAGCTGGCTTCTCGAGTTTTCTTTTTTTATACTACTTTGAGATGGAACAAGCTTATAGGTAACCATTGCCTATAACAGATAATGCCTCGCAGGTCACGCATATTATAAATGTGCCCTACGATGCACTGCACTGCTGTCCATCAACTTGAGGCTTACAGGTGTAGAGCCTCATGTGCCTGTAATTTCACCGGCAACCGTACCCTTCAAACCAAAACGCAGCAATGCTGCTTGGCGGCAGAAATAGGTATGGTGGTTGTAATTCCCCGGGCGAGCCCTTTCACAAGAAACTCTACATGCTACTCTTACTTGCACTGCAAAGCGTACTTTTCATTAAGGTAAGGACGAAAAAATAAGTTACTTGCATCCCACCAAGGTATCGTTGGAAAGCTCTTTAAAATTTAAGTAGACGTTTCGTTAGCCACTTTTCACTTTAAAGTTCTGTTTCCGAAATTTAAGAATTTCTGTTTTCTGAAGTCGGTTATATTTTGTCATCACTCATGCTCTGAAAGTTGGTCATTATAAACTCGATAACGGCTCCGTAAACGCAATTTACGGCCCTAGGGATGTAAGTAAATTTGAAAATAGGATCAGGTTCATTGCAATCACAGATAAATTAAAAACAAACTCTATGACAGATTCTTGTTTGTATTTGAAGAGGAAAGAGGCCACATTTATAATCTGCTATAATGAAATACAACCTCCATGACAGATCCTTGTTTCTATTTAAAAGTGAAAGAGGCCATATAGTTTAGTAATAAAAAAACCTACCGGGAACGCAAATTTTCTTTTGGCAACATGCTTACTGTTATAAAAATACTTTTATAATTTTCTCACATTCGTAATGAAAAGTACTAAGGTAGCAAACAAGCATACGGCCCACCTGATGGTAAGTGGTTACGTTAGCCTATGGACGTTTGTAACACCAAAGGTATTACTCGCGTGTGGCCGACCCTTTAAAATTTTCAAAACACCTTTTTGGAAGACGAGCGAGTGAACTCGAGCGAAGACGCTAATCGAGGGTGATATTGATCACTTACACCTGTAATGTCACTAACTTTTTATTATAGTTTTGATCGTGATATTCACGTTATCTAATGTAAACCTTTACTTGGATGGAGAGATTCTGTGTTTCCTTCTATCATACTTTAACATTTTCATCATTATTTTGGTCAGAAAACTCTAAATTCATCATCAAACCCTTCAAATATACATGATACCATTTTTATTTGGGTGGAAAGAGCAGAATTTTGACATCACAGGAGTATAAATGATGTTATATTTATTTTAACTTTTTGGGACCACACACACTGTAATAAACAGACTATACTGAATGAGTCGGACGTTTTAGACACATTTCAAATTTACTTTTAAAATGACAGTTTCTATGTAAAACCGTTTAATACTCTTTTCGATACCGAATATTAATAAGGTTTCACTTGGAATTTGTATAGTACAGTCAACGCCAAAAGTCGCTGACCATTCACAAACTTCCAAAAGTCCTATACACCTAAAAGATTGAAAGTCGGTGGTATGGCCAGATTATTCAGTGAACGTAGTAGGTTACAAATATCGGTGAATATAATCGCAACAAAATTTACTGAACGCGTAAAAAGTACCACCCATATCTCGGAAACTAGACTTTCTAAGCTAGCTGTGTCTTAGGACAAATGGTAGATATCAATAAGATCTGTATTGCTGATGACAACTGTCAAACTTCAAACAGTAATATTTTATTAACAAGGCGTTCTTTTTTTTTTTTTTTCGAGGTGGTAATCTGCATCCAGATACCCGTATTGCATGCAGGGTACAATACGGGTTATATGAGGTTGTCGGACTCAACGACCCACTAAAACCTCCCCGGTGGCCGGCCTCAATGCATGTCAAAGGGTTCTGGGATCTCGCAAGAAACGCACCAGAGCCCCCCTCATGCATATCGCCCATAAAGAGCACGTCCCAGGGGCTGTCGCCCCCAGCACCCTCGCGGTGCGTGCACAGCAGCACATGCCACATTGTGCGGCTGCACTCCCTGAGTCCGCTATCCAGGTTGGCCAGAGCCCTCCCTCTGACTACCCACGGACCCGAAAGGTCCCCTGTTTGGCAGGGGAAACCATTACTCTGCCCCTTCACGGGGCGGGCGGCGCGGGGTCGCCGTTGCCTGCACCCCGCCGCCGCCTTCTCCGAGCGGGATCGGCCCTCTCCCGATCTCGCTCAGCGGCCTCTTTCTGAACCAATACGGTCTCACAGAAAGAGGCCACGGCCTTCCAGTCATCCTCGTCTGCCAACATAGCCGCTACTACGTTTGGCAGATGGAGGTCCTGCCCGATCCTGGTGATCAGGTTCCGCCTTTCCACGTACCACGCTGAGCATTCCTCGAGCGTATGCTGGGCAGAATCCCGGCCCCACCCACTAACAAGGCGTTCTAGGCTAGGGGTGTCTTGGGACAAATGGTAGGTATCAATGAAATCTGCATTTCTGATGACAGCTGTCAAACTTCAAACAGTCATATCTCGGAAACCAGACATTTTAGGCTAGCGGTGTCGTGGGACCAATAATAGGTATCAATAATATCTGCATTTTTGATGACAGCTGTCAAACTTCAAACAGCCGTATCTCGGAAACTAGACGTTTTAGGCTAGCAATGTCTCCGGACAAATGGTAGGTATCAATGAGATCTGCATTTTGGATGTTTTTAACATTTAACATTAATTAGTTTTGAAAATTACTTCTGAGTTTAGAACAAGCACCAGGGATCAGGGCTTTCTTAAATAGGAGCCAGTCGGTATTATAGATGAGTCTGCGTTTTCGAACAGCTGGAGAAGGATCCCGGAACAGTATCAGTATAATCATTTTCAATTAGTACAGTCAGTGTAGCGCGGTAACAGTGAGTTTTTGACGGCGAAGCTCTACCGGCTTGAGCTTGGGAGCCTGACTTCCTCGAGGTTGAAGACCATACATCTCCCTGTGGGAACCTCGAGGCTAGAGACCTTATAACTCAATACAGACCTGGAGGTCTAGCCTGTTCCATCGACCGAGATCTGGTGGCCTAGTCCCTCCACATTAACTACAACATTAACATCTTAACTTACTTCAATCAGATAACGGTGGAGCTACTTGAGGCCTTTCATTGACGTTGGCTAGTGACATCACTAAAACACGCATTCGACTGGTCCCGCAGACTCCGTGACTTATCAATTGTGCACATTATGGTAGGACACTACGTGTTAGATAAGTAGCGTGGTACATAAACATTGTAATAAATCATTATTCATTGTGAAACACCTATTCCCTTCTAACCGTTAGATAGGTAGGTCTCAATTTAACTTGGTTTACAGGTCTCTTCTTATAAAGAAGAGAGTTGTAACGCTACACACCCGAGTATAACAAATATTGTGCTATTGTTAAAAAGTAATTTGTAATGTTTGAGGTGACTCAAATTACAGTGACCTAGACAAAGTCAATAATATTTCTAGCCGGAACTTAATGGTTTAGGTTTCAATAAATCAGAGGAAGACTAAACAGTCTAAACAGGTCATGCTAAGCAGAGCCTGTCACCTAAAGATATCAACTTCTGGGTTATTGCCAATACGGTCCAGACAGGCCAGCCTGAGTACAGCATTGCAATCACTACGTTTTAACATGTTCATAAAAACTAGTGGTTTGCCCCGAACTGAGATCTCGCGAGTTAGAGACTCGCGAGATCTCAGTTCGGGGCAATCAAAACAAAAAAAAATATTCGTAATCTTTGACTATCAAAATAGTGCCACGAAATATATAACCAAATTACTTGACCTGCAGTTTCATTCAAATTACAGGTAACGGGAGTTTATGTCAATTGGTTACCCTTTTTTGGGGTAGAAATTGCAGTTATTCTTGATTTCAGACTTTTGCATATATTTGTGTCACTAAAGCTACACGCATACCAAATTTCAGCATTGTGGGGTCACTGGTGTAACCCTGTGAATTTTGTCAAAGTTCAGTTTTTATCATGGCAAATAACTTAAAGCTACATAGTTGAAATTGAAAATAAAAACGGGGTTAAAATGTACTCACAAAGACCTTTTATTAGACGTGCCACTTGACCAAATAGTCCTATTTTGTTTTTTTACATCTCTTGAACCCTAATATCTTAACAATCCCGCCACATTTTCAGCTCATTGAGTCACAACAAAATTACACCATCACTACCTATTTATATACCAAATTTCATGATGATCGGATAAACGCTTCGAAAGTTATCCTCGGACAAACATACATACATACTTATATATACATACATACAACGCCAATTTGCCCAAGTTGATTTGGAGATCTCGCTTCGCTCGATCAATAATATCATCATCATCGTATCAGCCAAAGCACGTCCACTGCTGAACATAGTCCTTCCAATAGATTTCCAGAAAGCACGTCCACTGCTGAACATAGTCCTTCCCATAGATTTCCAGAGCAACCGATTTTGTGTATGTAGAAAATTAATTAATTTCAAGATCGCTATAACCGAATAGAACTGGACAGATATTAATTCCGGCTATAAGTCGTTAGGCCAAGTCAGAAGTCTTCAGGAGGAACTGGCAAAGCACTATTTTCTAACTCACAAAGTAGGCTTTGACGGAATACCGTCGTTATCGATCGACATTCCGCGGGGCGCGTGCGCAGTTGATTTGTCGTCGAGCTGTCTACGTGATTTGTATGGCGCAAGTTATGAATGAATATGAATAGTGCAAAAAGTGAGGTTGAAAACCATTCCAATTTCAAATAAATATAATAAATACATCTATCAAGAGCACTATCTTTCTCTGTAAGTTTATATTATTATAGGTATATATTATTAATCCATATAATTTATATATTATTATTATGTATTATATTATTATTGTGTTGATATATATATATTTATTTATGTTTTTATACACTCACCTACTTCTAGAATCATCTCTCTCTAGCCTCAAAGGTTTGCTGTAAGAAAACTCTTCTTAGGGTTAAGCTCGCCTTTGTACCATGACCTCTATTTCTGTATTTTTAAATGTTTTTTCTTGTGTGCAATAAAGAATAAAGAAGGTTGCTGGGAGCCGGTGAGTGCATGCCGCACAAAATCGGTCGCACTGGAAATCTATGAGGAATGATATGATGATGATGATAATAATAAATACTTTCTGCCCCAACGTCCATCAGTTCTTCGGGATATGTTCCCCGCCCACTGCCACTAGAATGCCTTTGTAAACTCGTAGAGAAAAATCTCAATAGGTAGCGGTTTCTTTTATTACAATTACAATGCTGAATTAATTAAAGGAAATTATAGGTTAAAAGAATGGCGCTCAAAAAGCTCGTCCATATTCGTACTGTAAAAAGCTGTTCATTCTTACCTATTGTTGGAATACGTACAACATCTACCTATAGCAGTACCAATCGTGATCGGTTTACATAACAATACCATTACGAACGTTTATGAATTAGCCCGTACACAGAATAGCGCATAGTCACTCCTCACATACGTACCAAGGAATACTAAATATCGCTGGTCTACAGTTAGTTTGCATGAATCAATAAAATAAATAAATTATAAAAATGTTTTATTTCAGACAACTTATTAAAGCCCGTATCTAAAACTAAAACACAGAAAATAAAATAAAAACAAGAACAATTATAAATAAAAAAAGGATTGTGTGGTTTTATGAAATCACGGTAAAAGTGAAACTTTGATTCACATTATAGACATTTAACTAAAAATTTTCGTTGGCACAAATGATACACTAAACGGTCAGCTGATGCTAACTGTAGGTGCCGCCATATTGGGCTCGGCTGCTCTGACGAGCACCATCCCTACTCCGCGGCCGACCGTCACGCGACATGCAACACACAGACGATATAATAAAAGTTTCACTTTAACAAGACTGGGTGAAAGATACAAACATCCATTTTGTGCCCAGGATATTAATTGAGGAAATTATTTCCTTCATACGCCCTTTTTCAATTCTTTTTAATTTTTTTTTTTTTCATTTTATATCCTTCGCACAAGGCGACCGGAGATGTGCAACACTCAGCCACCGTCCTCAGGATGCTGTTGCGACTGTCCCGAACTCTGTTTATCAGCGATGCAGTTTTTATTGCACATGATGGCGTGAAAGCCATCTGTGTGATAGTGGGCAAACATCCCTAATGCACTGCAGTATTGGGGCAGCCGCAACATCATCTGGAAAATGCTATTATATTAGATTCGTAAGTCATCCAAAGATTTTTTGGTACGTCAGTATTAATAAATAAATAAGGCTGGATATTTCACACAGTGACATCTATCCCCAAACTAAGCAAAGCTCGGTTGGGAACCAGATAACTGATAGAATACAATACTTTTAGTACAAAACCAAAATTACAAATTATGCAGACTTAGCGTGAACGGGCTATATCCCGTACGGTATTAGAATTTAAAGTGTACCAGTGACATCATCGTAACGATTTATTAACAGAACAATTCGAAAATGGTAGTAGACCTGTAGCTGTGCTATGTAACCATATCTCATCTTGTACCACATGATATAGGTAAAAATCCTTAAAACTAAAAATTATAAAAAATAAATAATGCAAGACATACAATGCTATCTAGCCCCAAACCAAGCAAAACTGACCAGTAAATACATATCCATACTCCATACTAGTTTAACAATTCGAAAGTAACTCTGTCAGTCTGTTTGTTACGTTTTGACGACTAAACGGCTGGACTGATTTCGATGAAACTTGGTATATAGCTAGATTATAATCGGGTACTAGTAATATACCATATACTGTTTTTTTTAAATTGTTAAAAATTTAAAAAAGGAATCACAATAAGCTTTGTATTTATTATCGTTTGTGCTAAAAATAATTGAGATAAAAAGATAAACAAAATAATATTTTTTACGTTATTTTGTCTACTATTGGTACAAAATAAGGTAATTTTTAAAAGTCTAAAGAATTGGATCTGGCAGACGTTGTTTCTAAGAATAGGTTTGTAATGAATGGAAGAATAATGTAAAAAGGTTTGTTCGCATTTAAAGCGACCTATTTGAGTTTTGTATGAGAAAAGCGTAAAATGATTTCCTGCAGACATTAAATACTTATGTTTGCATTAGACGCGTGGGTTAGTATTTTATAAATATCAACGTAAGATCAATAATTGTGACCCCTACTTATGTCTAGTTTCTTTAAATATAATTAACTGCTAAGGGTTTTGAAAGAGTGTCTGAAATTAACTGAAAATATTTTATTTATGAATACTTAGATTCATAGTTAAATTACCGTATATCTAAATAAACTAATGAGTATAACACTGAACTTAAACCGAATTGAATGTACATTATGTAATGCTAAAAGTTTTATAATCTTACGCAGCAAAGTAGTCTGTTTACAACATCGATATATATGTACTACTCGCTAGATATCGCGATCCGAACACTCACTCTGTTCCACTGAACTGTACTGCAATCCGTACACCTTACTACAGTAAGGTGTACGGCTTCGACATTCACGCAGTTTGGACGCGTACGGAGCGGCACTATTAACATGAGAATTCGAATCAAAGTATGAAATACATAAATTATGACATAAATAACAATTCAGTAGTCAAGTAAGTAAAACTATTGGTTGTTCAAGTTAATAAATATATAATAATATCGGCATACCACATTAGAAGAAAAAAATGCTTATTATAATGCCACGCCATCTAAAATCATAGACTAAAATATGCAATATTCCATTACAAAACCGGTTGTAGGTAAAAATATGTAACTGAACACGGACTTCCCGTGGTGTTTTTAGAAAGTGTTTTAATTTGTTTATGTAAATGTTTTCTAGTCAGTTTGATATTTTTTA
Source organism: Philereme transversata (assembly GCA_963924445.1). NCBI lineage: Eukaryota > Metazoa > Arthropoda > Insecta > Lepidoptera > Geometridae > Philereme > Philereme transversata. The sequence continues at coordinate 23,401,360 of OZ004337.1, read as the reverse complement.
ATTTGTGTTCTTTCTTTTTAGTATATAATTTATGTCAAAGGTCAGAAAATATGACGACGTGCGTAATTCGATACTGCAAAAATACATCAAGAAGTGTCAGTGAATCATCTGGTGACAGTTTGATTTCAAACTATTGTTAACGTAACTAAGCAACGTAAATAAACGCATAACAATTCATTTTATTTTACTTTTCCACTTTACCATATTTTCAATTATTACATTACTAATATATTATACATTTTGTAATAGAGTATGAATTCTAATGAAGTTTTGTAGGTACAAAAGCTGTGTCACGTCTGTGGTGTAAAATCTATAGGCATGACAGGTTGTTACACTATGTTGAACGGAACGCGTAAGCGCCATGCATTTCATGACGCTTACAACGTTTTGGTCGCGAGTAAACTCTGTAAGCGAGCTAGCGCTGCATGTTTTAATAGTATGGTTAGATCACATAAATAATGTTTTAGCGCTGCAGCGAACTTTAGTTCTAAACTCACCAGCATTTGAACAAACTTTTTTCAAGAATGTTCTTGTCTATCGGTAGAATATGGTTTATTATAACATTTTCTACTTAGAAATAAGAAAAAGATTAAGGCCGGCTTGCACAATGATCCCTAAACGTATTTAGCGACTAACCATGTTTATATTTGACGTATTTGAATGATTTGGCAACTGTCGAAATCATATTTAGCCATTAAACACGTTTAGGCATCGTTGCGCAAGTCACTCTAAAGGAAATAGTGGCACTTCAACTGAGTTTTACAAATTCTAATTAGAATACCTAGATTAGAGGATATTAATAAAAAAAATTATAAGAAAATAGTACTTCGGTATCGCCACCGCGGTGAGTGTACTTTATGTAACGGTTATTGATTGAGCAACATAAGATATTGTTACGAGCTGAGGGTTCGGGATAAAATAATGGGAATCGATCTCACCAAAATAACACTTTTATTTAACACTAAACGATGAATACACGAACTTGGTCACACGTAATCACAACACACTAATTCACACCACTGTTGCATCATTTAAAGTCACCGAAATGATCGCACGTATAGCTTAATCCAGACTGACTCGCGAGCCACTACTGTATACGCGAGACCCTTCTCACGTCAGTCCTCCGGGGCCTCGCTGAGACTCACTCACTAACTGACTCGAGACTGACTGTCCGGCCATCTCTCCGGCCTATTTATGTATATCCACACATTTCGATTGTTCGAGAAGGATCTCGATCGTTCCAGGAAAAGGGTCGGTCCCTCGACACAATGGCCACTCCATTGTGCGCAACCGCAGACAATAACAACAATAACGCAGCAAGACAAAAGCGTTCGAGAAGGTTCGATTATTACTCATTGTTTAACAGCCTCGGCGTAACACTGCCCCCTCCTAAAACATGCTCGTCCCGAGCATTCTTAGCTCCATATCGCGGCAGCCGATCAACACGAACAATTTTAGGCGCACCTCGCGCTGAAGATGTAGCAACTAGAGGAGCCACATTGCCGTCTCCAGTACTTCAGGACACCCAGAGTCCCTTTCTCATCAGCGATCCCAATTCCAGCCTCCAAAACACGGCTCTCATGATTTCTATCTGTTCTTTCACTTCCTGGAATTCCTTTCCAGATGAACCGAACGATTCCTTCATCAGTCGAGCACGCTCTTATGGCCAACGACGCTGATCTTCCTTTTGACGACGCTGCTCTTCTTTATCCTGACGTCGCTGTTCCTCTTGCAACCGAGTCTGCTCCACCTGCTCACGTCGCTGTTCCTTCTGCAATCGAGCCTGCTCTTCCTGCTGACGACGCTTCTCTTCTTAATGCTGACGGCGTCGTTCCTCCTGCAACCGAGCCTGCTCTTCTTGTTGACGACGCTTCTCTTTATCCTGACGTCGCTGTTCTTCCTGCAACCGAGCCTGCTCTTCTTCCTGACGTCGCTGTTCTTCCTGCCAACGTCGCTGCTCTTCTTGTTGACGACAAAGCATGGCCATAATAGCAGCAAGATCGCCTGTCACAGGAGCTTGCCCCACGGATGATGATGATGATGCTCCAAATGATTCGGTGGCGGCTGATTCCATCTCCATCGACTGACGACTCTGCCGAGCTTCTTGAACCGGAGAATCTCCAAACCGCCTTTCATCCATTTCCTGTTGTCGTTGACCTCTCGTCCTGACACCGTCCACGTTATCCATTGGTAGAACCGGCATTATTTTATCCCACTTCTGACACCAAATTGTTACGAGCTGAGGGTTCGGGATAAAATAATGGGAATCGATCTCACCAAAATAACACTTTTATTCAACACTAAACGATGAATACTCGAACTTGGTCACACGTAATCACAACACACTAATTCACACCACTGTTGCATCATTTAAAGTCACGGAAATGATCGCACGTATAGCTTAATCCAGACTGACTCGCGAGCCACTACTGTATACGCGAGACCCTTCTCACGTCAGTCCTCCGGGGCCTCGCTGAGACTCACTCACTAACTGACTCGAGACTGACTGTCTGGCCATCTCTCCGGCCTATTTATATCGCACACATTTCGATTGTTCGAGAACGATGTCCATCCTCCCAGGAAAGGGTCGGTCCCTCGACACAATGGTCACTCCCCATTCTGCGAAACCACAAACAATAGCAACAATAACACAGCAAGACAAAAGCGTTCGAGAAGGTTCGATTATTACTCATTGTTTAACAGCCTCGGCGTAAAACTATATTTGAGAACGTCTAGTTAAGTTTCTTTTTATAACGTATTTTATGCTATAGAACGGAAGCACACCATGGTCTCTCAACGTTTAGTCTGAAAAAAAAGAGAATTCAGTTTTTAAATTTATTTTTATATTCCTTATTCATTATTGCACACAAGAAAATACATTTAAAAATACAGATATAGAGGTATATTCTACCTGGAGACAAGCATATGGCCCACCTGATGTTAGTGGTAACCATCGGCTACAATAAAATATTGCCTCGTAGGGCACGCACCTTAAAAACGTGCCCTACGATGCACTGATCTGCGTCCATCAACTTAAGGTACCTGCACCCATACCCTTCAAACCGAAACAGAGCAATCCTGCTTAACTGCAGAAATAGGTATGGTCTTAGTACTTCGCCGGGTGAGCCCTTTCACAAGGAGCTTTTCAATGTGCAGTCACATTTATGACTCACCAATAGGTATACACATTTTGATGCTTGTAACTACTGGAAATCTGTAGATATGTTTGCAAATCACGTTCTCATGGCAATATTCTTAAGATTATGATTTTGGCGCGCGTTGTTTATATTGATTCATTATAATTGACAATTGTTAAATATTAATGGCTTGTTTATAATGTGTATAACAAGTCTGGCTGCTTTGTGTACATTTAATTCAAGTCAAATTCAAATTCAAGTTCAAATATTTTTATTCATTAAAATCACAAGGATCACTTTGAAACGTCAATTTTACTGCCTGTTCCTTCGCGACCAAGCCAGGAAAGAAAGGCAAGAAACAAGGCTGGTTGTTTTTTTTAATGATCCTTTTACAATACATAATACAGAACATAAATTACGTCTAAATTGTAACATTTTGAACGAGTTGGAGCAATTTCAATCCCAAGCTTCTCTATCATCTAAATAATCCGATATTTTATAGTAGGCTCTTTTATAAAGATTTTGTTTAATTACGTTTTTAAATTTGTTAATTGTCAATTTTTGTACATCCCTTGGGAGTTTGTTATAAAAGCGTTGCCCTTTAAACGATTTACTAACTTTATGGAGTCTACAAGTGGCAACAGCGAGTTTATCTTTATTTCTAGTATTAAAATTATGATTATCGCTATTTTTCTTAAACAAATTAATATTTTTGTAAACATACATTAGATTTTCATAGATGTATTGATGTATTGACAAGGGAATGTCATAATATTTATTTCTTTAAACTTATTGCGTAATGATTCTCTGGGGCCCATATTATAAATTGCATGAATAGCCCTCTTCTGCAGCACAAAAACGGTGTTTATATCTGCAGCACTCCCCCACAGCAGTATACCGTATGACATAATGCTGTGGAAGTAGCTGAAGTTAAAGAGTTCAAGTCCCTGCGCTCATAGGGAAATACTACCACTGACTTTAAAATGCGCGCTATACAAAGTGCTCATAGATGTTGATCATGAGATATTGAGGTTCAAGAGGGGTAAAAAAAATTAAACAATAAGGTCAAACGGGACTGAAAGGTTTTCAGTAGTTCATTTCTATCCCGTTTATATAAAATAAATAAATAAATATTGCTGGACATTTCACACAGCGCTATCTAGCCCCAAATTAAGCAGAGCTTGTACTATGGGAACCAGATAACTGATAGAATACTTATATACTTACATTTTTTTTTGTAAATACATACTTATGATATATAGAGAAACAACCAGACCCGGAACAAATATCTGTAGGTCATGAAAACATTTGTTCCGCAGCGGATTGTTATATTATTATATATTATTACGGAGCATATTGTTTGTTTAGGTCTTGTAGTTTTTGAGTTATTAGCCATAATACAACCAGAATTTTGACGAAATTCACAGGGTACACCAGTGACCCTATAGTACTGTAATTTGGTATGCATGTAGCTTTAGTAACACAAATATAGGAAAAAGTGTGAAATCCAGAATAATTACAATTCTACCCCAAAACAATAAACCATTTTACATGAACTCCCGCTACTTGTAATTTGAATGAAACTGTAGGTCATGTTGTTTAGTTGTCATTTCATGGCACTATTTTAATAGTCAAAGATTACAAATAATGTTTTTTTTGGTTTTTATGGGGTACTCGCGAGAGCTCAGTTCGGGGCGAACCACTAGTTATGTATGTATGTATGTATACAGGGTGTTTGGTAATATACTGACGATATTCAAGTGACGGTTTCACAAAACATGAAAACGACTTCTCGAAAAAAAAAGTACTAGTTATATTATCAAATTTTAAAGAAAATCGACTAATTTTAGGTGATTAATTCGATATAAAACTTTTTGCGCGATTTGATATCTCTTTCGGAAATGACTGCGGGTTTTGGGTTAGAAAGGGAAACCAAGAAATATCTCGAGACGTCACCAATAGAGTATCTGTGATAAGATGGCAAGCATTATGCAATAGCACACCATAAGTTTAATAAAGTGTCTGTTTTGACATGCCAAAATAAATTTTACATTTCTGTGGTAAACATTTCACAAATTTATTTATTATGCTCATCAAAATAACCCTTTTCATTTTTGTGCGTATATTATTAAACACCCTATATATATGTACATACTGTATATCATACTGTTTGTAACTCTATTTGAGGTGACACTCCTAATGCGCGGTAGTTTTATTAGTGCAACAAAATAAATAAAATAAAATAATAAATATATTATTATAACTAATAATTTTTTTATGATATTTAATTCAAATTTATTTATGACTCACTGATAGGTAGTGCAATAAAAATTAATTTTTATTTATTGACTAGTTGACCCGCCGAACTTTGTATCACCTTGACATGCATATGACGCGGGCTGTCAATATACGTCACCCCAGTAGAATTGAAAATCTGCCATCATTATGTATGAGGAAATTAATTATCTTCATAATTTCTTGTTGCGTGCATTTTTCCAATATTTTAATATTCGGGGCTGAGACAAATCCAACAAATCAAAGATCATCAAAATCGGTCCCGCCGTTCTGGAGTTATAAGTGTTTGAACAAACCCGACTTTGTTTTATATATTAAAGATTTTGATATTCTTATGGCATCAAAATGCTTATTGTCATAAGAAAAATACTCTTCGATGCCATGATGCCAGGTTAGATGATGCAGGTACAAAAAAAAATACAGAGGCTCACAGCGATACCCAAACTAAGCATGGAGCTTGCACCTTAAGAGTCTAGAGTGCAGTTAACAGAAGCAGGTAAGTTTATAAGATGAAGGTATTCCTAACATGATAATGATGATGAAACCTAAATTTAGTTTAGTTTGTGGCAACAAAATCGCACCCATTGTTATAAATAGACCAAGGCTACTTGGACGTGTTATTACAAAAAGTGGGTTGTTATTGATATACTCGCGGACACAGAAATAGTTAAATTTTTAAAACCATCTCAAAAACTTTCAAGCCTAGACGGGACTTGAACCCGCAAGCTTCCTCTTGATACGAGGATGCACTGTATACGGATAACACTATAAAAATAAAATACACTAGAGAAATGGTAACATACAAAAATGCTGGTAAAGTTTCTGTCATTTTAGACGTAACAATAATAACAATATCATAAGTCATTCCATTGCTGAAAAAAAAACTCTTTAAAACCATTTCAAGAACTTTTATTCTTTGATATCTTTGAACTTTAATTCTTATTTTAAATTTTTTTTAAAAATGTCGCTAACTTTTAATCGGAACATAATATATAGGTACATCAAAACATATAAAATAAAGTTTATCACTCACTTATACCTTACTTCAGCTATCTGTTTTATGATGAAAAGTTGGCAGCAATCTTAATCAACAATCTTAAGTGTTAAATAAAAGTAAATAATAATATTTCTTATAAATTAGTAGAATTGGGCCCCAGAGCTAGCCACTTAGCTTATTATTATTATTGATCGAGCGAAGCGAGATCTCTAAATCAACTAGGGCAAATTGGCGTTGTATGTACGAGTATGTATGAGTGTTTGTTTGTCCGAGGATAACTTTAAAAGCGTTTATCTGATCATCGTGAAACTTTATACATAGGTAGGTAATGGTGGCACAATTTTGGTATGACTAAATGAGCTAAAAATGTTGGAGGTTGTTGAGATATTGGAGTTCAAGAGGGGTGAAAAAAAATGACACTATGCGGTCAAATGGGACGTCAAATGAAAAATCTTCATTAGTACATTTCGACTCCGTTTTTATTTTTAGTAAAGTTCTTATAGTTTTTGAGTTAGTAGCCATAATAAAAACTGAACTTTGACGAAATTCACAGGGTACACCAGTCCAGTGACCCCACAGTGCTGTAATTTGGTACGCATGTAGCTTAAGTGTTAAAAATATAGACAAAAGTCTGAAATTCAGAATAACTGCACTTTGTACCCCAAATAAAACCAATTAACATGACTAAACAATTAATTGTCAACCCGTGACCACACCTGTTGCAACACAGCCGAAACGTCGGGATAACAAAGCAAAGAGGTACATACACGATAAATACCCGTTTTAATCAATAATTAATTAACATGAACTCCCGTTACCTGTAATTAGATTTATAATGTAATGTAATTAGATAAGTAATTTATCTTTTAAAATTATTTAAAAAACAAAATTTAAGATATATGTACGAAAAGGAAGAAAGATGTGTTTACAATTTATATGTCCCGCAGTACTCACCCACACTCAGCGAAGTGCGTTGGCGTCGTGATTATTTCACCAAATTATCCGTAACTTGATAATCTACCCGCCTACCATCCACCATTAATTACCACACGTTTTGTTTAGATCACGTACTGTAGAATGACTTTTAAAATAGAAAATTGCTCAATCTGTACTACATTGTTTTTGACTTAAATGAATTTACTAATACAATGTTGACAATAAATGATAATAAATTATAATCGTATATTATATATGCAACTTCATCACAAAATACCACTTTTAGAGTTCTGTAGTCGAACTGGGATCCCTTATAGTTTCGCCATGTCCGTATGTCTGTCTGTCTGTCTCGGGCTATTAGTACTGTAAATCTGAAACTTAACATGATGATACGACATGATGATGATGACGCGTAGTAACACTATCACACTAATATTATAAATGCGAAAGTTTGGATGTTTGTTTATTTGTTTGTTGCTCAATCACGTCTTAACGGCTAAACAGATTTCGATAAAATTTGGTATATAAGTACGTAGATTATAACCTGGAATAACACATAGGTTACTTATTGTAAACAAACAACGCGTGCGAAGCCGCTGGCGGAAGGTAGTAAGTTATAACATTTAAATGAAAAAAATATATTTAGTCTTAGTCTGGTTAAAAGAGGAATGAATGAGAGAAAATCTTAAAATTCTATAAAATAAAAATAATCGGTACATAGGTGAACTTAATGCTAGATAGTATTCATTATCCCCCTTTTCGGATGAGATGACATTTATAGATAAAAAGTGGGAGGGTGATTTTTTTTTGGTGAATGCCTCCTTCCTGTGCACTATCGTAGAATAGGTCTTCAAAAAAAACATTAAAAGATTTCCTGAACATTTTTTTACATATGAATGCTTTTACATACGTAACATAAACGCTTTTGTTGGATCTCTGTAAAATGTACCCACATTTGAAACAAATATCAGTAAATGTAAGTTGGTCGAGCTTTCTGGACCAACTAATGTTTGCAGTTGGGTTTGTAAATAGTTCATAGAATACCTATACAAAATTTTCTTAAGCATAAACTTATAGAAAAGTCACTGCAAAGCGTACATTAGTATTTTTATTTGTATAGTGTTATCCGAACACATACGGAAAAATCAAAGATTTTAAAACCATCTCAAAAATTTTCAAGCCTACACGTAACGCATTGCAACGTTTGGCATTGAGCAGGTCAAAAACTGTATAAGTTTTCCTGTAGATGGAGCTAATGGCGCTCTAGTCGTAATCTGAATCATCTCACAAATTTCATCTCTGACGTGACAGAGCCCGGTAGCACCATTGGACAGTGCATCCTCGTATCAAGAGGAAGGTTGCGGGTTCAAGTCCCATCTAGGCTTGAAAAATTTTGAGATGGCTCTAAAATCTTGGAATTATTATTTTAATTACGAAGGTTTTTCCTCTATCATAAGTATTTAGCTATATCGTAGCCATTTTAAAATGTATTTTGCTTTGCAGTAACTTTTCTTTATGTACATTTACTACATTCTATGAATCTTCTTCTTGTTTTGAAAGTAGCCCATAACTTGCGTTGAAAGTTGATCTGCAAAAGTCCGAATCTCTCCAAAGCATATTTGCCATCTCATAACAAATAAGTCTGCATGTCTGTTTGTTTATTGAACCAGATCGGCTCGTTTTAATGGCTCTGCAAATATTATCATATCGGTTGTTGGTCCACGATCAAGTATTTTAATAAACTGAATTCCGTATTTTTACCAGCCGTAGCGAGTTACCATATAAGAGAGTTTTTGCTGTACGACAAAGGTTTGCATGAAAAGCCAATATTTGTTCCGGGTCTAAGTTTTGTGGTAACATACTAGTAACTAAGTACCATGGTCTGGAAGTTTTTGATACCTACGACACAAGGATAAAAGGAAATCTATGTCTTAATCTAACTAATCATTCTTTCTACAAAATTTCATCAAAATCGGTCTAGCCGTTTAGCCGTGAAACGTTACAAACAGATAAAGAGACAGAGATACTTACTTTCGAATTTATAATTTAGTATGGATAAGGATATCGACTGAATTAGGCCTCCTTAAAAATTTCCAGAGCGTCTGATCTTGTGCGGCCCACACCCAACGACTCCCAGAAATTCCTATCAGGTCCTAGGTTATGATGATGATAAAGAGCAAATAATAATTCAATATTCATTTATTCATTAAAAGCACAAGGATAAAGATAAAGATACATTTATTTCGGAAACTAACTTAGTACTCGTATAACTTTAAAACGTTTATTTTACAGTCTGTTCCTGAGCCTGAAGTTAGCTAAAATTGCAAATTCCTTAGCAAGGCTCACCTTAAAAGCACTCGTGCCAACTTAACGACAGCCAAATCATAAAATGTAGAGTCACTTCGTTTTACAAAACAACTCCACTGTAACACATGCTCGCCAACGTACTGTATTTAAATGTAACGAAAACGGAATAACAATATGATAACATTATTAGGAGTATACGGGCGATTTTAGAGCGATAGCTGGCGATTTCATTGCCGCTACATGTGCTAAGATCAACTTTGGTTTTGTAACCACCATTTTACATTACACCTTAGTACTTAATTAGATTAGACTAACAAAGGAATTCCTTCATATTTTTTTGCCAACAGGATATTTTATGAGCATATATTGTACTTACGAACAAAATATCATTTATTATTGCATTGTGGAATACAAAAAATGATTGTGTATTATGTACTAATTAAATTATGTAGAACAGCAAATATTAACTAAGAATCCTTAGAAACATTACAAAAGAGAGCCCAGCATGTTAAGTCGTAGTTATAGGAGACGCGGATATGCTTTTTTAAAAGGTGATATTAAAATCTTTCGCTTCTTTTTTGACAATGAGTTGCTTAAAGTTGCCGGCGTATATACAACAATAGGTATCGCTATACCTACATATAGGGGTAGAGTCAAACGGACAACCGTCGCGAGCGCTCTACGTGATCTCGAATAAAGTAAGTCTGGCACATTTGGAATGTGCTATAATGTTAAAGGGGAACCATGAAACATCAGAAATAGAAGGATAATCTCAAAGTTTTGTTATTTGAACCTTTAATTTGTTCTGAGACCCAAACGGACCCTGCGAGCGACAAACACAGACTGAGAACTAAACAAATGTTATGCCGAAAACTTTCGTGATTTATTGCAATCATTATTATAAATATTATGAATTTTTCGGTTCAATTCGTAAAACTTCATCAGGGCGAATGCGATCTGCACCACACTGCGTCTGACCTCACACTCGCACTGTCGGTCGTAACACCGATAAAACCGTACCTGATAAATCAATTATCCATAATTATATTATAAATAATTACTCATTAAAACGGGTATTTATTGCGTATGTACCTTTTTTATTTGTTATCCCGACGTTTCAGCTGTGTTTTAGCAGCCGCGGTCACTGGCGGACAAAAAAGATTCGGGATAACAAATAAAAAATGTGCATACGCGATAAATACCCGTTTTAATCAGTAATTATGTCCAGTGATCGCGGAAGTTTAAAAAATAATATTATAGAAGCGAAAATAACTCCGTTTGTTTGTTAGTTAGTTACCTTTTCACGACTAAATGGTTAAACGTATCGTAATGAAATTCGACAAGATCGGCATATAGACCATCTTTCGTCTCAAAAAAGAATCTTGAAGAGGGTGAATTAGGGATTAAAAGTTTAATCTATCTGTCTCTCTTTCTGTCTGTTTGTTAAGTTTTCACGACTATACGTTTGGATTGATTTTGATGAAATTTGGTATATAAATAGATTATGACCAAGATTGGGACATAGTCTACTTTTTACCATACTGCATAGAAGGAGGGTCATGTATTTATTGACAGACCACGCGTGCAAAGCCGCGTGCAGGTTAACTAGTAATAAATAAACAAATATTAATTTCTTCTTGACTTACCATGGAATATCTATAGAATTTGCATACTTATATATTTACAGTTTATATTTTACAAGTATTTCTTATTATTTATATGAACACGGCGCGCATGACCAAAAATTATAAATAATAAATTATTGAATAATATATTTACAGATCATGCAAAAAAATGTTCTGCGCAAGGATTGAACCCGTAGATCCAGAAAAATAGTCACAATTTGTCTCATATTTCCACCTGCATTACAAAGCATTGTCACCGCGTCTCCGACGCGTGCGCCGACTGTCAAACCGCAGCTACCTACCGCGCACGCGCTGCCATCGATATGAATTTAAATGGGATTAGCTCTGCGCTACATTTTTATAGCTGCCTTGTTTGTTAGCGGTCAGTGCGGTTCGATATTTTACAAAGTCGAAGATAAACGTATCAGGCCGTGGCGATAGAGACTAACGCAGGATCGTGGATGACACAAATTTAGACCTTTTATCGACCTTTTTAAACCGTCTCTCATAAAGCGTCGCTAGCTGCGTATCATGGTTATGTGTCTTCTGTTTTACTTTATGGCTTACAATTATGGAATAATTAAGTAGATTTACTTAGAACCTTTAAAATTCAAAAAAAAATGTATGCGATCGGTCTGCGGAGCCTAATTCTTAGACAGCTGTAAGCCACTGTTTAAAAAAACAAGAGTACAATATTGCCGTGCATGTGAATCAGAGAAATGTGTATTTTTGTAAAACAGTTTCCTAGGTATTTTGCCAGACATGAAGCAGCCCTACTCGAACTTTTTTAACAGTAACGCTCATTGCATGGCAGTAAAAATATTTAATAAATTACCAACGAATTAAATGATTTAGCTTAGACTTTATTTAAACGCCGAATTAATTAATGGTTATCACCTAAATGTTTTAAACCATTGCGGAATATTTGAATTATAAGTAGACAGACATGCACCTAATTTTTTTATTTTTTTATATTGTCTGACAAAATAACAATTTTTTATAGCATGGAATAGACAGTAAATATAAAATTTTAATTATTTATGTAATATTTGCACACCAGAACATTATCTGGTAGAATGTTAATTGAGCTTAAATTATACAGGGTTACAGGAAAAATCGTGCTAGATCCGTTAAGGGCGTGGAGTACCCATCATTTCTGACTTATTTCACTATGAAACACCCTACCCTAAACTTAACCCTTTTCGAGATATTCGACTTTTAATTTTTTTATTGAAAATTGCCGATTTTTAGGCTACTAAATTTATTTTTGTTTATTTTGTGTATCTTATTATTATTATTATTATTGCATTTTTACATGTGTAATAAGATGCTTTAGGACGTCTATCATTAAAATAGTGCATAAGTTAATTGAATAGACCGTAGTAGACAAGTGAAAGTTAAGAAATAAAAAAAAATATTAGAAAGTTTATTTTTCTCTAAGGGATATCTAAAAAAAATATTATGGCAATTGTTCGGCAGATGTTTTTTAAAATATCTACGTTTCATCAGCTATCTAACGAGGTATAATAATCTAGGGTTTTATTCAAATGCATTGAAAAAAATTTAGTTTTATAGGCGACAGTGGAGAAGAAAATTTATACTTAGCCCTAAAAAGTAAAATAAAATAATAGGTAAGCATGAAATGTCATTTATTAAAGATTTTCACACAACTTTTTCTTATTCTACAGTTCATGTTCAACATGGCCGCCTCTATTTCTGATACATTGTCGCATCCTTCTACGGAGACCAGTCTTTACTACTCCAGTGGTTAACGTGGTCCTCATTTTATTGGCTGCATCCACAATCCTTTCTCGTAAGTCTTCCACAGACGAAACTGGATTCGGCTCGCTGTACACAAGACTTTCCATGCACCCCCACACGTGAAAATCCATGGGGGTTAGGTCGTAGAAGACCCAGATTTTCTAAGAAATATCTTGTGGACGGATGAGTCCAAATTTGATAAAGATGGCATAACTAACTATCACAACGCCCATTACTGGGCCCCAAAAGAGCTAAGGAATCCCAATAAGAAAAGAGTGAAGGGGTCCCAACGAAGATTCAGCGTGAATGTGTGGATGGGCATTATCTCCAATCATTTGATTGGACCTTACTTTCTCCCGGATAATCTAAATGGGGAAAGCTACGAAAATTTCCTGAGAGCAGACTTAAGTGATTTGCTGGATGATCTGCCACTCAACCTGATCAGGGACATGTGGTTCCAACACAATGGCTGCCCTGCCCATTTCAGGAGAAGTGTCAGAGACTGGCTGGACACAAATTATCCAAACAAATGGATAGGACGAGGTGGACCGTTGCCATGGCCAGCAAGAAGTCCGGACCTAACCCCATGGATTTTCACGTGTGGGGGTGCATGAAAAGTCTTGTGTACAGCGAGCCGAATCCAGTTTCGTCTGTGGAAGACTTACGAGAAAGGATTGTGGATGCAGCCAATAAAATGAGGACCACGTTAACCACTGGAGTAGTAAAGACTGGTCTCCGTAGAAGGATGCGACAATGTATCAGAAATAGAGCCGGCCATGTTGAACATGAACTGTAGAATAAGAAAAAGTTGTGTGAAAATCTTTAATAAATGACATTTCATGCTTACCTATTATTTTATTTTACTTTTTAGGGCTAAGTATAAATTTTCTTCTCCACTGTCGCCTATAAAACTAAATTTTTTTCAATGCATTTGAATAAAACCCTAGATTATTATACCTCGTTAGATAGCTGATGAAACATAGATATTTTAAAAAACATCTGCCGAACAATTGCCATAATATTTTTTTTAGATATCCCTTAGAGAAAAATAAACTTTCTAATATTTTTTTTATTTCTTAACTTTCACTTGTCTACTACGGTCTATTCAATTAACGTATGCACTATTTTAATGATAGACGTCCTAAAGCATCTTATTACACATGTAAAAATGCAATAATAATAATAATAAGATACACAAAATAAACAAAAATAAATTTAGTAGCCTAAAAATCGGCAATTTTCAATAAAAAAATTAAAAGTCGAATATCTCGAAAAGGGTTAAGTTTAGGGTAGGGTGTTTCATAGTGAAATAAGTCAGAAATGATGGGTACTCCACGCCCTTAACGGATCTAGCACGATTTTTCCTGTAACCCTGTATACAGTAAGACTGTACTAACTTTTAGCGAATAAGTGATCTGTATCTTTATATTTTATCTTTTACATTAAATTAACCAATTTTTAAATTTATTACAATTTTCTTAACTAAGGTCAGCTTGCATAACGATCCCTAAACGTATTTAGCGACTAAATTAAATGTGACGTATTTGTATGATTTGATGACTCCTTTAATCATGTTTAGCCACTAAATACGTTTAGATATCGTTGCACAAACCACCCTTAATATATTAAATCATATTTTATTTAGGTTTTTTGCTATACGTTATTAAAACATAAACAAACATTGCAGACGGTTACGAGTAAAACAACATATACAACGGTCATTAGCTTAAAAGAACAGCCATTAGTTAACTATAGGTTAAATAGAATAATAGTCATAGAATAATTCGGCTCAAATGTCCATTTTTACGATAAGGGGTTCCTTTGTTTACGGGCTGTTTACGGGGGAGCACGCGTGATTCGTACAAAATTAACAAACAGTTAGAAAAACGGAGTTTCTATATACTCAGTTATTTGGTTCCCATATCACTTGTATCCCATATTACTACGTAGCTTTGCTTAGTTTGGGGCTGGATAGTGCCGTGTGGAATGTCCAGTATTATTATGTTTATTATTAACCTCCCAACACGTATCGACACCTTGCATAAACCTGTCAATTATAACGCACATTCCAGACTTAACGCACAATAAAGTCAGAAACAAACAGTCGATGGATCAATCAATAGGTAACCTTTGAAAACAAAAGCGGTTTGCACACGTTCACTAATCTATTACGGAGCCTTGAACCGAACACAATGTATCCTCCTCCGGAATTGAACCCACACTTGGGCCTACTTTCGATTTCACACGGTGCTTTGATTTGTGAAGTGATTGATTGTTTGAAGTAATATAACTTAATTGAATTTCTATGTATTAATACGTGAAGAGAAAAATGTGAGATTTGGCATAGTTAAAGTATATATGGAGAAGGAAAGTCGAATACTAGAACTAAGCTTAAAAAAACGGTATAATTACGACCACTACTGGCAACTAGTTATTAGAAATACTCGCATTGCTATGTTCCAGTTTGAAGGGTTTAGATACCAATAGAACATAGACACACGAGACTTTACACAGCCACAGATTGGTGGCCAAGAAATGGACGTCGACCGCAGGGCAGACCACTGGCCCGATGGTCTGACGATCTCGCAGTGGAAGTTAGACAGGTAAGCAGCAGATTGAAATTACTCCAACTCGTTCCAAAATGTTACAATTTAGAAGTTATTTTTTTTTATCGTATGCATTCTAAAAGGATCATTAAAAAAAATAACCAGCCTTGTTTCTTGCATTTCTTTCCTGGTTTGGTCGCGAATGAACAGGCAGTAAAATTGACGTTTCAAAGGCATTCTTATGATTTTAATACAAATAAACAAACAAATGAACTACCTAAGGAACTGCAGAATACAATACCTACTGATTTCAGTTTCAAGATTAAAAAAATATTAATGACTAAATCTTATTAGACCCTTGAAGATGTACCCGTTGATGACCTAAATAATTTTTACTTTAAGTGTTTATATGTACAATGTTTTTTTATGTGTGCTTGTGTTAATTTAAAAATGTTATGTATTATTTTTACTTGTTGAGACCTTTTAATTATGTTATTCAGAAATTGACTTTTCTAAGTGTACCTACAGTTGTATCGAAGTGGAATAAATGATTCTGACTCTGAATAGATCAGACTTGCTCAAGACCGATAAGATTGGCATCTGGAGACCTAGACCAAACAGTGAGATAGATAGAGACTTTTAATTGCCGACGCAAAAAGAGATGTTATAATTAGTTTGAAGCCTATGTCTGACTGTCTGTCATCGTAGGTCCTGAACGGATGGACCGATACCGAAGCGGTTTTTTTTAATAGAAAGCTAGTTTAACTGATGTGGTTCTTAGCTATGCTAGTTTTTGCATTCGCAACGTAAAAAGAAAAAAGTGGTTGGGGTTGTTTTTTAATTTTGTTATAATGTACTCGTTTATCTACAGTATGTCTTTAACTTTCAATTCAAATTATACCAAAATTCGCTGTAGTCTAGCAAAACGGCAATTATCCAAATATGCTATTATTCATTTGTTGTACTGTACAACTGCTTTATTTGCGTACTCTTAATAGGGGCTAATCCACACTTCGCAGGTCATGAATAACAATCATAGCTGATGAATATGCTCTTCCGAGGTTACTCTCTATTAAGGGAATTGTGGGCGACGCGACGTTGTGAAATGATGAGGTGACTCAGATACGCAAACCTTAGAAGTAAATTAAGGTACTATTCCGAGTGACATTGCCGACTGCAAATGCAGCTGCCGCAGCACTCGGAACGTCTGTCATACGGATCAAATACAAATGTTGGCAATATTTTATTCACCAATACCGATGCCCTATTCATTCAGTTATACTCACGATGTTTTTCTCAGCATCCAATGCTATCGTACCAGGCTCCTCTTTAGGTAATCAATATTCAGTAGATTAAAAGGCAAAGTGATCTCCATTAAGCTCTAAATAGCTTAGCAAACGTCGCCAGTGGCGTGGTGGAGTGGTCTGGCTCCCGTGCACACGCTGTCGGCAGTGAATCAACGTTGGCTTATATTACTTGGGATTGTACAACGTCGATACCATCTTCATAATTTATCATGTTTTTGTTTTATCATTATCATCACCTACAGCCCGACTTCACTGCTGGGTATAGGGCTCCCTTTGCATGTGCCATTCTCCACGGTCCTGTGCTAGCCTCATCCAGTTTCAACCCGCGATGCTTGCTACATCATCTGCCCACCTCACTGCTGGTTGGCCGACGTTTCTGTACTCTGTTTGTGGACGCCATGTTTTTGTTTAATGCTCAATCTTCTGCGGTTTTGTTAGCACATTACCTCATAAAATGCAGTGAAACTATTCCTAAATTAATCTTATAACTAAATCTGTACCATTTGATGCAACAAACTGGTGTAATATAAATATTGAAGTTTTGGCACGTTATGTATACTTATATTTTTTTTAAATCATAATAACTAGTGGTTCGCCCCGAACTGAGATCTCGCGAATCTCCCAAAAAACCAAATAAATATTATTCTAAGGGCGACTTGCACAACGATGCTTAAACGTATTTGACCTAATAGTCTCAACGCCGATTTCCCCAAGTTAATTTGGAGATCTCGCTTCGCTCGATCAATAACTTTTACAGCTGGTGTAATGTGGATGAGTTATTTTAAAAAATATTATTTATTCAATTGCAACACATACGAGTACATCACACCTGTTCAATAACCAAACAGGTGTAAATTATTCACTTAGCATGTTAGATGTACATGATACCCTGTTAGGGCATTATTTAAAACAGTTTAAGTACCAAGACAGGTTGTACCGCGTATCTCAGCAGCCACTATTTGCGTTGTGAATGGAGCGAATCACCCGGAGTTCAACGGAACGAGCGCAAATACGATATTCGAGAATCGATCCTCCCTTGTATGCTAAAGATATTAAAGTAGTAGATACCAGAAGGTCTACTTTTACAAATAATTACATTAAGCGCAATTTTTAATCTTGGAACACTTTTTGATTTTATATCAAAGCTGCCGCCTTTCATCGAAAAGCTGTCGAATGAGAAACCTTAGTTTTTCTCGGATTCGATTTCAAATGCAAAACGCTATTTTATTACTATTTCGGATTGATCATAAAGCTTGGATAACTTTCTGAATATTCCGTCATATATTCATTCCGTGGGCCATGGGCCCGTGCCACCATCACACTAATATTATAAATGTGAAAGTTTGAATGTTTGTTTATTTGTTTGTTTGTTACTTAATCACGCACGTCGTAATGGCTTAACTGATTTCGATGAAATTTGATGTGTTGATAGATTATGACCTGGATTCAAATATAGGCTACTTTTTTTGACAAACAACCCGTGCGAAGCCGCTGGCGGAAGCTAGTCATGTTATAAAAAACTCACTACATCGTAATATAATTTGAACTGATTATTATACCTACTCGGTTTTCTTCTCTACACACTGTGTGCCCAAAGCCAATAAAATAACAAGGGCTGTTGACTTAAAAACCCAATTTTTTTATTAGCTTCGAATGAGGTATATTTGGCAGAAACAAAAGAAGGTTATTGCACTGAGAAGTGAAAGCGAAAAAAAATAGTAGGTACCTACATAATGTGTAATACAATACCTATCTTTATACTCCCAGGTGTGTAGATAGTTAAGATAAATACTTCGCTTGCGGAATGGTCTCCCTGCCGAGGTTTTCCCCAGGGACTACTATAGGGTTCTTCAAAAAGGGCGTTTTGAAAATTTTAAAGGGTACCGACCCTCGCGCGATTAATACCTTTGGTTTTACAAACGGCCATAGGCTACGGTAACCGCTTACCATCAGGTGGGCCGTATGCTTGCTTGCCACCTTAGTGGTATAAAAAAAATACAATTATTTCGACACAAGTTACATACACACAGAAACTTCATACGACGCAAAATTATATATCCCGAAAACCTAATGACCAAACTAGCAAAGCGAAACGCAGACATACGGAGCGAGACCAAGGTGACTGACGTGATAACTAAAACAAAAGCACTAAAATGGAGATGTGCAGGACACATCAGGAGTTACAGTTTGGTATCCAGGAAATTGGAAAAGAAGTGGAGGAAGACAATACAAAAGCTGGAAAGACGATATTGAAAATACGGGAGGAAAACTATGGACTAGGACAACAAACTGTAGAGAAAAATGGAAGGAATTGGAGGAGGCCTATGCCAAAGGGCACACAGATGATAACAATTAAAAATTACCAATGTACCTACCTAAGTATCAAATTGTAAAATCTGATTAAACGGCTTATTTATTTATTTTATTTTTGTTTGTTACTCAATCACGTCGTAACGGCTGAACCGAGTTCGATGAAATTTGGTATATACGTACATTATAATCTGGATTACGACATAGACGACCTTTTATCTCATAAATCAGTTCCCATCGGTTAAAAATGGAGGGTCAAGTCAAGTTGCAACAGCGAGTTTAGCTTTATTTCTAGGTTACCTATACATTTAGTAGTATAACGCGTACGAAGTCGCGGGCAACAGCTAGTAACAAATAAATTAAGAATATTTTACCCCAAAAGAATAATTAAGTACTCATCGTTTCATTGCGTAAAATTACATTACTTTACCTTATCGCTTTCTTTAGCGAAAACACCCCCAAAAAAAACCAAATACACGCCTGCAAAATAAACTAAAAAGAGGGAAACAAGCTTGCACGTATTGATAATCGTAGTCGGGACTTTCAAAAAGTATTGCAGTAAGTAACTATTTTTTTCCGTTATGTGGTGACTTAAGTCCCCACTTGTAATTATTAAAATGCGCACGCTTGTTTACCTCGTTTTAGTTTGTTTAAGAGTATTTTTTAATTTTGTTATTTTCCTTATAAAATTAATATCATAATAAAGTTTATTTCCAGTAACTAACCATAAAATAACTGACATCGTTTATGATTTGATATACAAAGTGCGATAACGCAGAACAATGTGCCTAACAAAAGAAAATCGTTGCGACCACAATAAAACGTATAAAATGGCGCGCTTTTCCATAAAATATTGCGCTGTGGCGTCTGCCAGCACATTAGGGATTTCCCGTCTTCTGATCATAATACAACTTATTCATACAGGGTGGTATAATACTTGTAGGCAAATTATTTATTATTCTAAAAACGGGATTTATCATGTATCGATTTATCGGTGTCTCGAATGACAATGTTTCGGTTCAATTCGTGAAACTGAACATTGCAGTGATGAAAGAAATGTTACAAAGCTAATCACACTTAACTTTTATTTTGTATAAACTTTTGATTTAAGACACTTTTAACTTTGTTATTAGTACGATTAGCCCCAATATGTTATTTAAAACTAAATTGTATTTAAGTAAAATAGGTAGGTAAGGGATGGTTGGAAGTCCTTCCACCTTTGCCAAGTGGCGGATGAGATACGTGAGCTAATAGTATATTATTAAACGAGGAGATAAAGCTGCGTCTTGCGTTACAGGCGCTATATTGAATCCCGAACGTAACGAAGAATTCTTAAGTTAACTCACGAGCGGAACGAGGCAGTTACTAGAATCTTGAGTGCAGAGAGGGATATAAGCACATCCAAGATGCAGCCAGCTTTATCCACGAGGAGAATACTCTACTTTTCACACTTTCTGCGATACAAATTTTGTCTTTGTATTTCAGTGTTTCACGGCATTTGCTTTATAAGATACATAAGATATAAGAACAAATATAAGGACATAAGAAAACTTAAGAAGACACAAGGAAACACAAGAAGACCTAAAAATACCTAAAGAAAACCTCATCATCATCATCAGCCCACATTAGTCCACTGCTGGACATAGGCCTCTCCCAATACGCGTCACTGAGCCCGGTCTTCGGCTCTTCTCATCCAGTTTCTGTCCGCCACCTTTCTTATGTCATCGATCCACCTAGCCGGGGGGCGCCCCACTCTACGTTTTCCAAGACGCGGTCTCCACTCAAGAACTCGTTTACCCCAACGGTTGTCGGTTCTCCGGCATATATGGCCAGTCCACTGCCACTTCAGTTTGCTAATCCGCTGAGCTATGTCGGTGACCTTGGTTCTTTGTCGGATAACCTCGTTACGGATTTTATCCTTCAGAGAAACTCCAAGCATAGCCCGTTCCATAGCTCGCTGCGCAACCTTAAATTGGTGGACTAGTCCTACCGTGAGCGTCCACGTCTCAGCACCGTAGGTCATTACGGGTAGGACGCACTGATTAAACACTTTAGTTTTCAGGCATTGTGGTATAGGTGATGAGAAGATTCGACCTAATTTCCCAAATGCTGCCCAACCCAACTGAATCCTCCTCTTGGCCTCCTTCTCGAAGTTGTGTCTACCCAATTGCACTATCTGGCCGAGGTATACGTAGTCTTGAACGACTTCGAGTGGATGGCCTTGTACGACGATTGGTTCCGGATGTATATGAACATTAAACATAACCTTGGTTTTGTCCAAGTTCATCCGTAAACCAATTCGTTGAGAGTAGTCAGCTAGGCCGCCCAGCATGCTCTGCAGCTCCTGCAGCGACTCCGCCATCAGGACTATGTCGTCTGCAAATCGCAAGTGTGAGATGTGCTCGCCATTTATGTTAATGCCCATGTTTTTTCCAGTCCAGCGTCTTAAACAAATGCTCCAGTGCGTTGGTGAACAGTTTCGGGGATATGACATCCCCCTGTCGCACTCCTCTACGCAACTGGATGGGATTAGACTGCTGGTCCTATACCTGGATACTCATGGTGGCTGATTCGTAGAGACATCTCAGCACGTCGATGTAACGATAGTCTACTTGGCATCGCTGCAGAAATTCCAGAACAGCCCAGGTTTCAACGGAGTCAAAGGCCTTCTCGTAGTCCACAAGTGCTAGGCCCAAGGGCTGATTATGTTATTAAAGAAAACCTAAGAAGACATAATATATTACATAAATTTGCCTTCTGTACAGAAAGGCTAGTTCGATTTACGAATAAGTTCTTATTGTGTGAGTCTCTTTGGTTTAAATTTGATACAAATGGCGTTCCAAATTCAAATCACATTTTGCCCGCGCGGGCATGATGAAATTTAGTACGTCTTTACCCACGGCTCAGCCGTAGGGCTTTAATCACCTGCATTCGGTGAGGTTTACATGACACACGTAATTTGGCATTGTCGAGCAGGTGGTATGAAAACTAAAATTGGTGGTAATTGTAGTGGTTAGTAGTATTGTTATGAATCTACAATGTCAGGTCACCTAAGTACGAGTATGGCGGCATGATTATGGTATGCTACTTTAACGCACTCCTTTTAAGACACCCTATATTATGCAGATCGGTCGATATAGGTTCGCGTGTGCATGTGATTGACAAGACAATGTGTCATATGGTAATGCGATAGGGGGCGCGATTGTGGTTTATATTCCCGATCAGAGTTGAAGTGATGAATTTGCAAAATTGATGGTTGGTGATAAAAACCAGCTTTTACTACAGTAACAATTTAATAAGATTATTGTAAACAATGACATCAAATGAAATCGAAATCGAGCGGACTAGAAAGCGTAGCGTAGGAAGCCCCCCCCCCCCACTAGATGAATAGACACCCTGTTAAAGGTAGCTTGGAATCTTTGAGTGTAGCACTTGAATAACCTATTACAATATCGGTCTCAAGAATCGGTTTTCTAGCAACCGATTTTTTATTTCTACTCTAATCATAGAGATTCATAGAGATGCGATCTCTACTCTCTGTATTTTGACAACGTCAAATCGGGCCTATTAGATCGTCCGGAGTTTAGTTTGGAAATAAGCAAAGTATATTTAATTTATAACTATTTATGTATTTGAATTATAAATTATTTACCTAAACTTTATTATTAGGACATTCATTCAACAGTTATAATATGTAGTACACCGCACTCCGTTATAACATCACTAACTTTATTTTTTCAAAAGGTTGTCTGGACGAAATCACTCTCAGCGATAAGATCGCCCGTTGTTTTGTTTTTTTAGTTTTATTTTAAACCGACTTCAAAAAAGGAGGAGGTTCTCAATTCATCGGAATTCTTTTTTTTGTTTATGCATGTTCCTCGTCCACTCGAATATTTTTTTTTGTATTCTTCCCAATGGCACCAAGTCAGGATACGAGGCATGCCTTTTAAGTTTTGTCGTTTGAAGAAAAAAACACAACTAGAACCTTATAGTACTTTTTATTGTTTTTCAAAGTATTCACCGCGTAGCTTAATACACTTTTCCATTCGCTCAAACCAGTTATTATAACATTTATTCCACTCTAAAGTGGGGGTGTTCAAAATGGCTGACTTGAAAGCGTCGACTGCTTCTTCACCGGACTGGAACCTTTGACCACGAAGACTTTTCTTAATTTTAGGAAATGTAAAGAAATCGTTAGGGCTTAGGTCAGGACTGTATGGAGGATGGTCAAGAATTTCTACTTGTTCCTGCTTCAAATACTCAATCGTTTGACGAGCGCTGTGTGAGCTTGCGTTGTCGTGGTGCAGGATGATGCGTCGCTTTGAGTTAGATTTTCGAAGTTCGGCGATGACTTGTGGTAAACAAACTGTAGTATACCACTCTGCGTTAACCGTTCTACGATCTTCAAGTGCAATAGTCGCAACATGGCCGGTTTTTCCAACGAACGTGGCCACCATCTTCTTTGAAGTGCTTCGAGAACGAACAACTTTAGTCGGCTTTGGCTCGTCTTGAAAGACCCAGATTGTAGATTGTTGTTTGGAATCAGGATCGTAGGCATAGATCCAAGATTCGTCACCACTTATGATGTCGTAGACGTGATTTGACTCCCCTCGGTTGAACCTTTGCAGAGTTTTCTTACACCATCTGACGCGGGCCGCCTTGTGATCGTCGGAAAGCAGATGCGGTATCCAACGGCAAACTAGCTTTCTCACACCAAGCGCTTCATGCAAGATCTTCTGAATGGTTGTCCCTGAGATGCCTAATAGAGCCTCTATCTCTCGATACGTCACATGACGATCTTCGAGAATTAGTTGTCTCACAGCAATGATGTTATCTTCAGTGAAGGCGGATTTTGGGCGTCCTTCGCGAAATCTGTCACTAACACTAGTATGTCCACGCTGGAATTCTAAATACCAGCGTTCGACAGTCCGCAGACATGGGGCTACATCACTGAACACAGATGTTAGCTCTTCTAAACACTGAAGCCGTGTCAGGCCTCTTCTAAAGTTGTAGAAAATTATTGCACGAACATTTTCCTTAGAAAGATTCATTTTCGTACGTGACCTGACAGATTCAAATCGAAACTGTGACTAAACAATAGCATTAATCCTAATACTTTCAACTGTTTTGAGATTCAAAATGTAAACACATTCGAATATAGAACAGTTCCAAATTCAAAATTGCCGGAAAATATGGAAACGACAGAACTTAAAAGGCATGCCTCGTATGACGATGGGATCCCAAAAAAATCAAGGGTAAGTCTCAAATTTTATAGGGACGCAATTCAGTTTTATGTTTGTTATTACCTCAGAACTCCGTCATTTATCAACCGATTTGGATTTTTTTATAATATTTTAAAAGATATACATATTTTCATATTGGTCTCATAGAACTTTTATCAAAATCAGTTCATTTGTTTGGTTAAGTCGGTTATATTTTTGTTAAAAAGTTATTTGTAGTGTTATATTGTTTCTGTGTGGTAATTATAATCAATAGTTATCTTATCATATCTTATTTTAGGTCCTCGTAACCACAATTTTAGCTGACGGTAAGCGATGATGTGGTCTAAGATGGAGCATAAAGATCTAGAAGACGCTATTCATCCAGATTTCAATTCTCACAAGTACAGTTTTATTAGCAGAACAGTATTTGTATAGAAAATCAACAGTGAAAGAGATTAGTTTCTCCATCGGGAAATCCAATACATTATAATACACATGTGAGCACACGGCGCATACAAATGCGCCTTTGTTTCTGAATGCTTTGTTATTGACGAGGATTTGTGAGAAAATTGTCATCTATGTTCAAAAAGGAATAAATTATGAGTACTAGAAGGAGTTTGTTTCCAGGAAAATAATTTTTTTAAGGGCAAACCATGTAAGTTCTATCCCCAATATACTCAAATAAATCTCATGGTAATCGATGGACAACTCACTAATTAAGTTTCATAACTACTACTACTCGTATACGAACATGCATATATACAGTGTGTCCCTGGATAAAGTGCAACCCCGAAAGGGGGTGAAACTAGATCAAAAATTATCGACAAAAAAATAGAAAAAAAAAAATTAAAAAAATTTAGTATATACTTTATTGATGAATTAAAATTTTTATTGCTCACTAATGACTCTATTTAATAAAAAAATGATTTCTTCCAAAGTAGTAGGTCTATTTTGTTAAAATAAAAACCATAATCATGTCAGATATGTGACGATGACGATAAAATAACAAATAACTCACAAACAAGTGGCTATCGTGACTTAAAGTTTAATTTTTGTATTAAAATTACATTTTTTAGGTTGTTTTTTTCCAATAAACTCCAAAAATCTTAAAATTAAGCCTATAATACTAGAAATTTTTATGACTTTTTATTATTGTCTATCATAATAGCTTTTAAATAAAATAAAAACCTACGTTCTAACATAAAAAATGTGCTGGCTAGGAGCATTTAAAGTTGACCACTGATTACGTCACCACTCAGGTAGAGACCCTTTTTTAACTTATATTGTTGTAGATTATGGTCGCTGGGCCTGTTCTATGAAAGATGAAGGGTGGGGATCGAAACAGGACTCACAACAAGGCAGTATTATAGGCTTAATTTTAAGGTTTTTGGAGTTTATTGGAAAAAAACAGCCTAAAAAATTTTATTTTAATACAAAAATTAAACTTTAAGTCACGATAGCCACTCGTTTGTGAGTTATTTGTTATTTTATCGTCATCGTCACATATCTGACATGATTATGGTTTTTATTTTAACAAAATAGACCTACTACTTTGGAAAAAATAATTTTTTTATTAAATAGAGTAATTAGTGAGTAATAAAAATTTTAATACATCAATAAAGTATATACGAATTTTTTTTTAATTTTTTTTTTCTATTTTTTTGTCGATAATTTTTGATCTAGTTTCACCCACTTTCGGGGTTGCACTTTATCCAGGGACACACTGTATAACTATATATGCATGTTCGTATGCATTGATGTAGGTATGTTTTACCATAGTGCCTAAAATACTCATCCGATTTTGATGGATGAGGTGTCAATCGTTATTATGGTCCGAGTAGAGGCTACATTTTTAAATTTTTTAAATTTTAAATTTTTAAATCCAAAGAAAATGTTAATATGTTTTTAACAATCTATGGATATATTTTCCACTGTAGCGCCTAAACCCATCATCCAATTTTAATAAATAAGGTGTCAATTGATTCGTTATTTTGGCCCGCGTGACATAGGCTACCATTGGCATAGGTATTGCTTAGTTAAACGTATTGCCTTATATATTTGTAGAATAGAATAGAATAGAAAAACGTTTATTTTGCATCACAAGTGTACATTACAGCTTAGACAAATGGGTATAAATTAATGAGCAAATTTGTGAGCAAAAACGGTCACCACTCAGCATTGTGGTATAGTAGCATATTTATACTACTATAGCGCTGGTCTTCCGTGGTGCCATTTTTGTGTATTTAAAATACATTCATTACTAATTTTTTCGGACTGAATCCCGCAGAGAAATTTGCAATATTATTACAAAAATAAACAATTTAAGCATTCTATTCCCTGTTTTTGAGACATATTAATACTGATTTTGATTATATATGTACATGGGAGTACCAACTAGCGACCCAATATAATTTTCTATGAAGCAAAAGCTCGCTCAAAATTGCCGTACATGGTATTGCATGGAGGAGGCCTACACTCGATTCTGGGAGCCCAAAATAAATAAATTAAGTAAAATTATTGAATAATAATAATAATATTAACAGTAAGGTACATAATTGAATGATATTAATTCTAATGAAAGAATTAAATATTATGTAAACAGTTATAGAGTGGGAATAAAGGCTTTATTTATTTATTTACTAGCTGACCCGCCCGTGGCTTCGCACAGGTGGTTTTTCAATAAAGAATTACCCTCTTTTATGCAGTTGGATAATAAGGAGCATATGTCCTTTCCCAGGACATAATCTATCTCCTTGCAAAATTTCATTACGATCAGTTCAGTCGTTTAGTCGTGTAAAGGTAACAAACAAACTAACAAATAAACAGATTTATATATGTATTATACGTACATATAAACCTTCCTTTTTATCACTCTATCTATTGCTGAAAACTGCATTAAAATCCGTTGAGTAGTTTAAAAGATCTAAGCGAACAGACAGCGGAAGCGACTTCATTTTTTACTACTAGGGGTGATCCAAAAGTAGTGATAATCAGTTATTTCTAGTGCACACAAAAACACAAAAAAATATCAGTCACTTGCTCAGTTACCCACTAGTTCAGAAAAAAAAAATCATATAAATAGGCCACGATTCCCGGGAGCTACATTCATTTGAATACGGACTGTCAAGGAGTGAACATAAAAATGGAAAAACACGAAAACAGAGCTGTCATTAAATACCTCTGCTTGAAAAAAATGTGTACCAAAGACATACACAGCGACTTGGTGGAAACATTATGGGACTCTTCTCCTCCATATTCCACAGTTGAACGCTGGGCTAAGGAGTTTAAGCTGGGAAGAACATCGACAGAAGACGAACACCGCGAAGGACGCCCATCGACGTCCCTCACTGAAGAAAATGTGAAAAAAGTTGAAGAAGTTGTATTGCAAGATCGAAGAGTGACTATCAGGCATGTAGCTGAGGTCACAGGGATCTCATATAGCAGCATTCAAAGAATCCTTGCGAACGAATTGCATATGAGAAAGGTCTCCGCGCCTTGGGTACCGAAAATGTTAAACGACGGGTAAAAGAAGAAACGAGTCGACATGTCAAGAGCAAATCTCGAAAAGTTTCAGGCAGACAAAGATAATTTTTTGTCACGTTTTGTGACCATGGACGAGACCTGGATCCACCATTTTGATCCTGAAACAAAACAACAATCGATGACATGGAAACGATTCGATGAACCGACGCCGAAGAAATTCAAAGTGTCAAGCTCAGCAGGGAAGGTTATGGCGTCTGTTTTTGGGACGCTAAAGGAATAATCATGGTGGACTACTTGGAAAAGGGGCCACTAGTACAGGCTCCTACTATGCAGAACAAATAAGAAGATTGCGGGAGGCTATTAAGGAGAAAAGGCGAGGCAAACTGCGGGCTGGAGTGCTGTTCCATCAAGACAACGCACCGGTTCACAAAGCTGCAATTGCCATGGCTGCCATTCAGGAAGCGGGCTTTGAGCTGGTGGAACACCCCCCCTATTCACCAGATCTAGCCCCCAGTGACTTCTATCTCTTTCCACGACTCAAGGAACACCTTCGAGGCAAGAAATTTGACGATGATAGCGACGTGATGGCCGCGGTTGAGGACTTTTTTGAGAGTCAAGATAAAGATTTTTTTTCTAAGGGAATTTTAGGTTTAGAAAAGAGATGGACTAAATGTATAGACTTGCTAGGAGACTATGTTGAGAAATAAATTTATTTTTTTATTTTATTCATTGTGTTTATTATTGATTATCATTACTTTTGGATCACCCCTCGTATGTAAAGAAGATGAGGCCTGCCTTTAATTTAGTACCGAAGCATTCAAAAATTGTGCTACCAAAGGAATGTTCACTAACCACAGTCGTACCCTTTTGTCACCTGATTTGGCGATGGGCCAAGTCTAATGGCTCGTGTCTCAGTTGAACTCAGATTCAGACACTCATGATTCTTGGGATCCAAGGATTGAATACTATGAACTTATGAATCATTGGAAACCTAATAAAGCTGGCCATATTAGATTCTCATGTGAGCAGACGGGACTCAGACGCGACAGTCGTAACATCCTCAGGACGGTCTTACCATCTGGTGATTGTGATCAAACGAAGAGATATTCATGAGAAAAAAAACCTGACTGAATGTTGTACATATCCGCTCGCTAGTTCAATGGTATTATTTTAATAAGCAATTTGAATTTGATAGTATTTTGGCTGCTGATAGCCTGATAGCCCAGATAGCTCAGATAGCCTGCCATCCAGTCAACTTTTCACCAGGCTGTGTATAAATTATTTTTTTTTTCAATATAAAACTCATGCCCACTCTCATCAATAACACCAATGTATTTTAATATGACACCTAACCCTTAAATACAGTCATTGCCTTTAAGGTGAACTATAAGGGGTCAAAATTCGTCCGAATAACGCCTGTTTTATTCTCTAGTTTAAATACGTACTTTCAGTTCTTAAAGTAGTAGGTGTTACTCCTGTTGCGATTGAAAATGACTAATTATTATAATATTACACTGCGCCGTGTAGGCTTGACTGACGAGCAAATGAACATATTGCATTGTGAAATATTTTGATCTGAGATAGCCTACGATGGGCCGATAGTACCGTGGCGTAGGTTTTGATGAATGATTAAATTTAACCTAACAATCGTTTAATTTCAAACTACTATAAATCTATTTAGTGACTAGTAGTGACTTTGAACTTTGGTAAAGTTATTTTTTATAATTTTTTACGAATTTACAAAACAATAAATTTATCTGACATTCAAAAGCTATTACAAAAAAAATATAATTTGCTTTTAGCGATAAGACTGCATGTTGTACCTGTGATTAAAAAGTGTATTTTCTTTCTTGATCTATCTACTATCTATCTATCTGTAAGTATTGTATCAGATATCGAGGTACATTTATTATCAAAGATTATATACAATATCATCAGTTCTTTGGTTCCCATAGCTTTACTAGGGTTCAGGGTAGAAAGGACTGTGTGAAAGGTCCAGCATTATTTATTTATTTATAAATATTTGCAGACACTGCAAACATCTCTTCATCAACATTCATTCAACATCCATTATTGTAATGTTACAAAGATCCTCTCCATCCAAATGTTGTCTGGAAGAAATCGCTTCTAAGCGATAATACCGCCCATTGTACTTGTTTCTTTGTGAATTTTTATTTTTTTGTTTGTTTCTTTTGTGGTGTACATTAAAGTATTTTCATTCATTCATTCATTCATCTCTCAGTGAGAACCCGAAACCCCTAAAGCCGAGTACAGATCATTTGCAACACAACATGCAATGCAACATTTCCCATACATTATAAGATTATAACGCCCCACAGTCGTTTACGTTACTTTATTGTATTGCAAATAATCTGTACCCGGCTTGACGTCTCAGACATCATTAGATCACAAAATTCTTTATTGCATTATTAAAATAACACTTCGGCGAACTTAAAGCAAATTAGCATTTTCTTCCAGCTTACTTTTGTGTAGTGTAGATTAAGTGGTAGTGCCAGAAAATAGATATTAAATATTGAACTAAGGTAACTTAAACTTTCACATAAAATAAACTTACAAAAATAAATAATAATAACTAGTGGTTCACCCCGCACTGAGATCTCACATTATTCTGGATTTCAGACTTTTTCCTACATGTGTGTCGCTAAAGCTACACGCATACCAAATTTCAGCACTGTGGGGTCACTGGTGTACCCTGTGAGTTTATGATGAAAATGGCTAATAACTTAAAAACTACAAGGTTTAAACCCAGATAGTCTTATTTTGGGTTTTTTTTACAATATCTCAAACACCCACCCCCCCACACATTTTTAGATTTTTAGCTCATTTAGTCACAGAATTGATGCAATGATTGCATGTTTTCACTCATGTTATCCTCGATAGATCTCATAAACAATTCTCTGGCAAAGTATATGCGACACGGCGTAGGTCACAGGTCGGTTTGGATAAAAATGATCGTTCGATAGTCTGTGACACCTGCGCGGGCGCACATCGGTCATTTGGCGATGTGTGCGGCCGTTGGATGGTGTTATGCCAAGGTGTATTTTAAATAAAGCAGTTTTAGCATATTTTTCTTGAAAAACGTTTAGTTGCTGCCTTTTGAGCTTGTTAAATTTTACTCTATGATTTTAAACAAGTTCTTCGACCAAAGTTTATAGACGAATATTTAGGTAATTTAGTTTGGTAAAATACATTTACAGATCGCATTTTTGTACTTATTATTAATAATATGAATATAGTTACGACTTATAATTATATATTTATACAGATGCACTATGATACACACTTCAGATAACTTATGAGACAAACATTATAATTATTTCTTCACTACTGCATGAACCATCCAGTGTAAATGTGAGACGCTATGTCTTGCGACTAATATTCGCAGGCGATGTATCACGCCGGTAACTAATGCAGCCCGCACTGTGAACACACGCACTTGCATTACTGTGAGTGATGAGTTGCTGTGGCATTTTACATGAAAAGCAAGGTGTTGTTAGTAGTATGGTGATAATGTCTAAGGAATTTCAAAATTTATGACGAATTAAATGTAAAACTGTCGCAGGTTTCGCATAGCAATATTATATCTTTGCTTTCGATTAAACAAGTGTTTTAATCATCATCATCTTTTTCAGCCATATGACGTCCACTGCTGAACATGGGCCTCCCCCACAGATTTAAAGACAACTTCCGTGGTGCAGTGCGTGAATAGTCAACTGCGACGCTGGAGGTTGTGTGTACGATCCGCGGAACAAATGTTGTATCTACAGATATTTGTTTAGGGTCTGATGGTTTTCTTATACATTATAAGTATACTCGTATATTAAGTATAAAAAGACTATAAAACTATAAGTTATAACTATAAGTATAGACTATAAGTATGTGTCCTATCAGTTATCTAGTTCCCATAGTACAAGCTTGGCTTAGTTTAGGGCTAGATACTCGTAGCGCTATGTGTAACGTCCATCATGATAAATGCGAAAGTTTGGATGTTTATTGTTACTCAAACAGGTCGTACCGGCTGAACTGAAAATTTGATACAAACATAAATTATGATTTAAATTAAAACATTGCCTAATTTTTATGGACAAACCACGCCGCGGGCAGTAGCTAGTACTAGCTAGTTTACTTGTAAATAAGAAGATTGCATACAATTGACCCGTTATTTAAGTTATACACCAACATGACAATAATTAAAAGGAACCTTGACTCAGTAAAGTTTTTCTGAATGTTTTCAAAAGACAAAGCTCTGTGCAGACCGCAAAGAAACCGAATTGTCATATGACTAACAGTTTAAAGATAACGTTTTTGAAAAAGCGGCCGCCGTTCCAGGATAATGGTAATGAATAATATTTTGTAAACTTTCGCGATAACTGTGCATAATTACTTATATTAAACGGGTATTTATTGCGTATTTAATTAATAAGTCTGAATGTGAAAGCGAGTTATTCTGGCACTTATTTTATTAATTAATTTACTCGCACTTATTATACATATTTTATTTTATAATGCATAATAAACCTTCTAAGAATTTTTTAAACTTAGCAGTTTCTCTATTAAATCAGAGCTTATAATCGGATCTAAATTGAACACCTTTGACTTACCTAATTTAGACTTATTTTACTTTTCCGAAATAGTTCATTATAAAAGATAAACTTCCACAAGTTATAACCTAAATATCATCATCATCATATCAACCATGGACAATCACTTCAAAACATAGGCTTCACTCAAAGATTACCTGAGTTTCCAATCTTGCGCGGCCTGCACGCAACGAAAAGACGATCTGATAAAGGTTACTAGGAGCAGTAACCTTTATCAGATCGTCTTTTCATCGAAGCAAGGGGGGGTAAGCGTTTTAGGCTGCGCTTCCCAGTGCATGTCTCTACTATAATATAGAACTAACTATAGAATTCTGAAACCCAATTTCTCTTTTTCTCTCTTTCAGCATCACATACTGATTATAATTAAAAAATAACCAACCTTTCTTTTCACTAGGTAAAATTGACATATAAAAAAAAGATCCGTATGATTTCTATGAATAAATGAATTCCGAGTTTTTAAACTATCACAGGATGGATACCCGTAGACAGCAGAGACGACGCGCTCGCCCGAGAAAACGCTCGCACGATGACCTAGATATCTTCAACAGGGATTGGATAGAATTGGCCGGGGATCGAGAGGAGTGGAAAGAGTTGGGGGAGACCTTGCCCAGGAGTGGGACTGTACAGGTTAGAGAAAAAAAACTGTTAATGTATTGTATTCATTTATTTTATAATAATCCATAAGACATTATAATTAAAATAAATTAAAATTATTTAGTAAAAATATTATACATCTACATTGAAATTAAAATAAACATATTACACCCGGCGGCTTGTAATTTTACCGAAAGAGAGGCAAGGATGCCTCTCTTTCCAGTAGGTAAAATTAATATTTCAAAGTGATCCTTGTGATTAGTATGAATAAATTAATTTAGAGTTTTTAAATTGTTATGACCGGCATATGACAGTCACCGCTTTTACAAGAACCCTAGCTATACATAATCAGGTGAAGGGCACGATTCTGTCCGTATTGTCTGGGATTGTATGTCTATTGTTGTGTGACTCATTATGAGCATAATTCGCCTTAATTATTTTAACCACGCATTAGTAGAACACAACTCTTTTAAATTAAATTATGGACTCCATTAAATTATAATAACAATACCTTGGTGCTTTAGTTTGGGTTGGATTACCACTAGGGGCATAATCATGAACTGCGAATATTTTGTTCCGGGTCTGGGTATAGTACTACCACCATATCTATTTCTGTCGTCAGCATTGCTGTGTTACAGTTTGTAGGGTACGGTTGCTGGTGAAATTACAGTACCATTAGGCTTTACACCTGTATGAATCAAGTTGATGGACACAGGGCAGAGCATCGTAGGACACGTTTCTAAGGTACGTGATCTACGAGGCAATTCTTGGTTATTGGTGATGCCACTTAACATCAGGTGGGCCATAGGCTTGTTCCATTCTAGGTGCTACAAAATATTAAATAATAATAATAATAAATATTGCTGGACATTTTCACACAGCGCGAGCGCTATCTAGCCCCAAACTAAGCAGAGCTTGTGTTATGGGAACCAGATAACTGATAGAATACTTATATACTTTTTTTTTGTAAATACATACTTATAATATATATGTAGAAAAACAACCAGACCCGAAACAAATAGCTGTAGATCATGCAAACATTTGTTTCGCAGCAGGAATCGAACCCGCTACCTCCTGCGTCTCAGCTGGCTATTCGTCCACTGCGCCACGGAGGTCGTCATAGTATTCATCGTAGTATCATTTGTATTCATAGTTTGAGTTTGGGGTTTAAGGGTTCAAAACGATCTATGGCTCGAATATACCAAATCCGTTATCGGCCGTAGTATATTCGGACGTTGACGGCTGAACTCGGCCGAACAAATCAAATGTATATTAAATAAAGAGTGCACTATATATTATATATATTTATAAGGCGCGCGGCGCAGTGACACTGATAACTATGGTGCCGGCACTCGTTGACTTGATGCAGTTGATTGACTCACTATTCTAACTATCCTGCCATCCTATAACTCCTTATTCACAATATTTGTGGGTTGTATAGTAAAACTTGTAAGTTTTGGCACTGAGCGCACGAGTTGATTTTAATTATGTTACTTATATATTTTAATGTACTATGCTAGTTGAATCTTAATACAAGTCATCTACTTGTTTATTTTCATATGTTTTTATATTTATATATGTTAGCAGACTTCCGTGTAGGTACTCACAAAGTTTCCAACGGAAGACCAGCGCTGTGTTACCTTGCTGTGACATAGCAAAATGCTGAGTTGGAACCTGTTTGTGGCGGCTACTAATAACTTATATTTGGTAATCTTTTGATGTACTGTATTTTTGTGTGGTTAATTTTGTTGTTATTAGTGGTTGGCATAATAAAAATATTTTCTTTCTTTCTTTTCACTACTACAATCGGCATCGTTTCTGGTGTACACGCTCTTTTTATTTTACATTTGTTTGATTTGATCGGCCAAGTTCGGCCGTCAACGTCCGAGCACAATACGGCCGATGACGGATTTGGTGTATTTAGCCGTAAAAGATTCCATTAGGAATTAAGCTTTGACTTCCAACCGTATCAAAGTCAATAAAGATGAATGTCAAGGACTTTTGTATGGTGTGGTGTGTGTTGCCTTACAAATGAATACATACTCAATAGCTTAAATAGAGTTTTACCTTTAATTTATGATTATGTTATCAACGGTGATTTTATAGTAAAAATGAAATTCTACAAAGCTCTTTTCCGTATTAGATACACACTTGATTGTCATTATGTATTTTAAGAGTGGTAGAGTTCCTTGTGAAAGGGCTCGCTCGGAGAAGTACTACCACCATACCTATTTCTGCCGCAAAGCAGCATTGCTGTGTTTCGGTTTAAAAGGTATGGTTGCTGGTGAAATTACAGACATATGAGGGTTTACACCTGTATGTTCATTTGACAACACAATACTCTCAAGGTCTAGTGGCTAAATGGAGCGGTCTCGACAGAATATCAGCGCTTTCCTTTACGGCGGGCATAATGCTGAGTCGAGTCTCATTTACTGCTGTAGCACACAGTATCTACCAGGTTTTCAATTGTGTTTTGGTTTATTTTACGTTTATAAGTACTATTTAATTGTTTCTTTTTTTGTATTTTCTCTGTTTTAAAATGTAACTGTATTGTATATTGTGTGCTAATGTAGTAAATAAATTATTGTCTATGTCTCTATGTCTATGCGTCAAGTTGATGGACGCAGAGCAGTGCAACATAGGGTACATTTCTAAGGTGTGTAACCCACGAGGCACTTCTCTGTTATAGAGAATGGTCACCACTTAACATCAGGCGGGCCATAAGCTTCTTCCATCTCCATGTAGAATTAAAAAAAAATCACAAGGATCATCTAGTATAATAATAGTTTAACTTTAAAATAAGAATGTAAACAAAATGTATAAGTGCGAGTATTACCTATATTTTAACTACCTACAATGTTCTGCATTCTCACTGAATATTTAACCTAAGTTTAAACCTATTGTTTCTCATAAAGTGAAATGTACCTATATTTTCTTTTGAGAAAAAATATTTAACCATAAATGGCAAGATTTGACACAGGTTGGAGATAAGTAGAGCAATGAGGAGGTTTTTTCCCAGCAGTGGGACAGCATATGCTAGTTTTTTAAATTAAATATTAAAATGAGCGATCAAGTTTAGATTTCTTGGTGCGTCCGTAAGTACACAATAAAACTTATCCTCAGCTAATGCAACATTAACTTAGCCTCGAAACCATATCCTTGAAATAACACCACATGAAAACTTCATGTGCCCATAAAATCACAGGGAAATTATACCGATATCATAGCTATTAATGGCACAGCAGAAACAGAATAGCTGTGGTATAGCTCATCAAAGTATGTCATCTCCAATGAGCTCATATACAAATTCAATATTCATGTCATGTCAAGTTAAAAATTAAAATCACAATAATTTTAAAATTTAATTTTGTTCCGCTTGTAAGTTGGCCACGTTCAACAAATGTAGGACGCCAAAACACATAAGTCTTCTAAGAGGCAAATCAGACTCCAAGAGATACCACGGCAGGCCTAAACTTAGGTGGCTGGATGGCCTAGGGCAAAACACAACAGCTATTGGTACACCGCCGTCTTCTTGATTTTGATTGTACCTGTCCATCCAAAGGTTGTCTGGAAGCGATAAATTTTAGCGATAAGACCGCCCATTATAATTACCTTTAGTTTTGTGTATTTTTTATTTATTTTGGTTTGGTGTGCAATAATGAGTATATATATCTATCTATCTATTGGACTTAGAGATGCTGCTGAGGGCTTAGCAAAGTTACAGTCGATTAGCGATGACGCTAGTCGATACGTCCGAAAATATATGGGATTTGACACATGCTGTAGAAATATTACGTCATTCAGCGACAACGAATGTATGTAGAAGTCGAATAGATTCGTGGCGAATGACATTTGGCTACGGGCCCTGGTAAAAACTTTACCTAGCCAAGGTCTTGCGGCTGTAGCGTCATAAATCATATAACAGAATGGCTATCATAATAAAACCATGCATTTCAATAATAAAACGAGCACTAAACGAAGGTTGTCACAGAACGGTGTTCCAAGAGATGCTCATAGAACAAGAGGCTGACCATCCGATGGCAATGAGTATTGTTAACGAGCTATGAATCAATGCACGTGCTTTGTAGAGGACCAGAATGACATAACAAAGATGAAGCTTAATATTGGTTGCTGGTGTGTACTTTGTCTAATTATAGAAAATTGTGATTCACTATTACGATTGACTATCTGAGATGAGTAAACAGATCGCGATTCTTGACAAAAACCTGTCACCAAGAGTGTAGTCACTTAAAAATTTTAATTTTGAAATTACGGATTACTAAAATATAATCTAGTTCTTGAGTTCATACAAATGTACCGTATAAATAGCACTTTAAATTTTTCCCGAATTTAAAAATTTTCCTGGAAACTTTACATAATTTTTTTCATATAAACTTTGCCCTTATAATAAACGAACACAACAAAAAAATCAGGTAAATCGGTCATTTTCGAGTTTTTGCTAGACTAACGAACGGCAATTTATTTTTATTTATATTGAAGATTTCAATTAAATCTGGGGCCTTCAGGTAAATGAACTGAACCAGCTGTCCTCTGAGGACTGTGTCAATACCTTTAATACCTTACTAATAAAATAATTGTTTTCCTGGTTTAGCAGCATTATGTCCACGCTATTGCTTGTTCCGGGTGGGCAGGAGATTAAAGTCTTGACTGATCGTAAACGAGATTTCGCTCGGGTTATCTTGGTGTCAAAGTTTCTATTATACCTGCTATTATTATTCTAATGGGTGTTTGTATCAGTGCCACGAATACTTTTTAGTTACGTGATACATCCATATACAAATGTACAGCCACAAGCGATGCCAGACTGAAGACGGGTCTGCAATAGATCATCGATCCTCATCCGCCAATACAACAGCAACATCCTCAGGGCTGTTGTTAGGTTGCAGCCATCAACCCTTAATCCTACTACGTTATTATATTCTCCGTGGCGCAGCGGACGAATAGCCGGCTGAGACGCAGGGGGTAGCCGGTTCGGTTCCCTCCGCGTAACAAATCTTTGTATGATCTACAGATATTTGATCCGAGTCTGGATGTTTTTTTTTATATTATAAGTACGTATTTACAAAAAAGGTATATAACTATTCTATTACTTATCTGGTTCCCATAGTATAAGCTCTGCTTAATTTAGGGCTAGATGGCGCTGTGTGAAAGGTCCAGCAATATTTATTTATTTTATTTGAGATGGTAAATCACAAATCAGTTATCTGGTTCCGATAGTACAAGCTCTGGTTAGTTTGGCGCTAGATAGCACTGTGTGAAATGTCCAGCAATATATGTATATTTTATTATATTTAAATTATTACTGTTTGTGGGTCTGGGTTACAATTTAAGGAGCTGGGATGACTGGGGTTAGATAAGAAAGGGGGTTATGCACAATACACCTAATGCGGGACGTCATTGCAGATTTTATATCCTCCACCCATTTATTGAATCCAATTATTGAAGATTTCCCCCCCCCCCATCCCTTTCCTAAACGTTACGTAACACCGCAAAGTACCGGAAAGTCGCTAAAATATCTTTGTTTTTGTTTTAATCGCGTTAATAACAAATAAACTAATAAATATTTAAATAAAAATAAACAATGCTACGTAACGTGTTGTTCGAACCCCCCCCCCCTCCGCCCCTGTAACGCAT
This sequence comes from Philereme transversata, assembly GCA_963924445.1. Lineage (NCBI taxonomy): Eukaryota > Metazoa > Arthropoda > Insecta > Lepidoptera > Geometridae > Philereme > Philereme transversata. Next base: position 23,362,563 of record OZ004337.1, on the reverse strand, counting down.
CGTAACATTTTACAAGACCCCCTCCCCCCCTCCCCACCCACCCCTTAAGTTCCGATACGTAATACTTGAACGCCTCCTTTAATACAAACTTGATCAATTCATATAATTAAAGTTTACTTCAAAAACCGTTTATACTGATTTCAGTCTGGATTTCCCTAAAGTTCAAACATATCATTGCAGATTATTACATTAATATTTTACGTTGCATCCCATCTTGTTGATACGCGTAATTATTATTTAAAAATATGTATTATTAAGGAGGTACAACGAAAGATGCTTACAGACTTGTTCTGTATAATATTGTTACGCCGAGGCTGTTAAACAATGAGTAATAATCGAAACTTCTACAACGCTTTTGTCTTGCTGCGTTATTGTTGTTATTGTCTGCGGTTGCGCACAATGGAGTGGCCATTGTGTCGAGGGACTGACCCTTTTCCTGGAACGATCGAGATCCTTCTCGAACAATCGAAATGTGTGGATATAAATAGGCCGGAGAGATGGCCGGACAGTGAGTTGTGAGTCAGTCTCGAGTCTGAGTCAGTCCCAGACAGTCTGAGTGAGTTGGTCTCAGCGAGGCCCTGGAGGACTGACGTGGGAAGGGTCTCGCGTGAACAGTAGTGGCTTCCGAGTCAGTCTGGATTAAGCTATACGTGCGATCATTTCGGTGACTTTAAGTGGTGCACCAGTGGTGAGAATTAGTGTGTTGTGATACGTGTGACCAAGTTCGTGTATTCATCGTCATCGTGTTGAATAAAAGTGTTATTTTGGCTAAACCGATTCCCATTATTTTATCCCGAACCCTCAGCTCGTAACAATTTGGTGTCAGAAGTGGGATAAAATAATGCCGGTTCTCCCAAAGGATAACGTGGACGGTGTCAGGACGAGAGGTCAACGACAACAGGAAATGGATGAAAGGCGGTTTGGGGAGTCTCCGGTTCAAGAAGCTCGGCAGAGTCGTCAGGCGATGGAGATGGAATTAGCCGCCGCCGAATCATTTGGAGCATCATCATCATCATCCGTGGGGCAAGCTCCTGTGACAGGCGATATTGCTGCTATTATGGCAATGCTTTGTCGTCAAGAAGAACAGCGTCGTCGGGATAAAGAAGAGCAGCGTCGTCAGCAAGAAGAGCAGGCTCGGTTGCAGGAGGAGGAATGCCGTCAGCATAAAGAAGAGAAGCGTCGTCAACAGGAAGAGCCGGCTCGGTTGCAGGAGGAACAACGCCGTCAGCATTAAGAAGAGAAGCGTCGTCAACAGGAAGAGCAGGCTCGGTTGCAGAAGGAACAGCGACATGAACAGGTAGAGCAGACTCGGTTGCAAGAGGAACAGCGACGTCAGGATAAAGAAGAGCAGCGTCGTCAACAGGAAGATCAGCGACGTTAGCCATAAGAGCGTGCTCGACTGATGAGGGAATCGTTCGGTTCATCTGGAAAGGAATTCCAAGAAGTGAAAGAACAGATAGAAATCAAGAGAGCCGTGTTTTGGAGGCTGGAATTGGGCTCGACTGATGAGGGAATCGTTCGGTTTATCTGGAAAGTACTTCTAGGAAGTGAAAGAACAGATAGAAATCATGAGAGCCGTGTTTTGGAGGCTGGAATTGGGATCGCTGATGAGAAAGGGACTCTGGGTGTCCTGAAGTACTGGAGACGGCAATGTGGCTCCTCTAGTTGCTACATCTTCAGCGCGAGGTGCGCCTAAAATTGTTCGTGTTGATCGGCTGCCGCGATATGAGGCTAAGAATGCTCGGGACGAGCATGTTTTAGGAGGGGGCAGTGTTACGCCGAGGCTGTTAAACAATGAGTAATAATCGTAACTTCTCGAACGCTTTTGTCTTGCTGCGTTATTGTTGTTATTGTCTGCGGTTGCGCACAATGGAGTGGCCATTGTGTCGAGGGACCGACCCTTTTCCTGGAACGATCGAGATCCTTCTCGAACAATCGAAATGTGTGGATATAAATAGGCCGGAGAGATGGCCGGACAGTGAGTTGTGAGTCAGTCTCGAGTCTGAGTCAGTCCCAGACAGTCTGAGTGAGTTGGTCTCAGCGAGGCCCTGGAGGACTGATGTGGGAAGGGTCTCGCGTGAACAGTAGTGGCTTCCGAGTCAGTCTGGATTAAGCTATACGTGCGATCATTTCGGTGACTTTAAGTGGTGCACCAGTGGTGAGAATTAGTGTGTTGTGATACGTGTGACCAAGTTCGTGTATTCATCGTCATCGTGTTGAATAAAAGTGTTATTTTGGCTAAACCGATTCCCATTATTTTATCCCGAACCCTCAGCTCGTAACAATATGTAAAATAGTCTAAGTGGAAGATCGCTGTTGGTAGCCGTTGGATGTCTACACGAGATTGGTAGCTCTGGAAATCAATGGAAAGATGCCTATGTTCAGCAGTGGACGTTATGGGTGATGTAATGATGGTTATAATAGAAGATTAGCACCGATTTTCCATCATCATCATCATCGCTGGTAGTGATACTTAACCAGCATAATAGAATATAAATTAATTTACGCCACACCATATAACAAACAATTAAATTAGAACCGTGTAAATCTAAGTCCGGAGTATAATCTAAATGTGAAGACCCCCTTATTCGATAAATGTGTTCTGCCCACCATGACCTACGGTACCGAGACATTGACGCTCACACAGAAGGCTGTGTACTGTTACGCCGAGGCTGTTAAACAATGAGTAATAATTGAACCTTCTCGAACGCTTTTGTCTTGCTGTGTTATTGTTGCTATTGTTTGTGGTTTCTCAGAATGGGGAGTGGCCATTGTGTCGAGGGGCCGACCCTTTCCTGGAAGGATCGACATCGTTCTCGAACAATCGAAATTTGTGCGATATAAATAGGCCGGAGAGATGGCCGGACAGTTAGTCTGAGTCAGTCTGAGTTAGTGAGTCTCAGCGAGGCCCTGGAGGACTGACGTGGAGCAGGGTCTCGCGAGTCAGTCTGGATTAAGCTATACGTGCGATCATTTCGGTGACTTTAAGTGGTGCACCAGTGGTGAGAATTAGTGTGTTGTGATACGTGTGACCAAGTTCGTGTATTCATCGTTTAGTGCTGAATAAAAGTGTTATTTTGGTTGGATCGATCCCCATTATTTTATCCCGAACCCTCAGCTCGTAACAGTACACAGGTCAAGAGTTACACAGAGAGCTATGGAGCGTACCATGCTCGGCATCAGACTATTAGATCGAGTTCTAAACGTCCAGATCCGAAGACGAACGAAGGTTCATGACGTTGGGATTCGAGTTATGGAACTCAAATGGTCTTGGGCAGGACACTTGGCTAGACGTGGTGATGACAGGTGGAGCAGGGTAGTAACTGAATGGTGGCCGAGGAGCGGGTATGGAAAGGTAGGACGTCCGGCAGTGAGATGGGTGGACCACATCGTAAAGGTCGCAGGCCGTCAGTGGATGAGACTAGCGCAGGATCGTGGTGGATGGCACAAACTTGGGGAGGCCTATACCCAACAATGGGTGAAGTCAGGCTATGAATGATGATGATGATGATGATGAAATCTTAGTCATACAATTGGCGGTTTAATCGCTAAATAGCAATCACTACCTGACGAACTTTGGATGAATATATGATACTGATCTACGTTTTGCGTTATTACTGTTTTGCGTTTATGTCATAACGATAGTATAAAAGTACCTTTATTTACAGGTAGAGACAGCCCCCGACCAATAAATTAGCGCATTTAATTATTAATTTCTTTAAGTGCGATACAAGATATATTCGGAGTGGGTCCAGCTCATATGTAGCGCTTACCATTTTATTTTTTTGTACCGTGGACAGAGTAATAAAGAAACAGAGGCTACCGCCACTATTTTAGATTTTAGATATTTTATAATACGGTAAGTAAGGTAAGCTCATTCTGCAACTTTTTTGTGTTGCTTCACTCATTACTTTATTATGTAACTATACGCTAAGTTAGTAAAATAACGAACTCTCAAGTGAAGTACAACAATTTACAATCAACAAATTTAAAAATGTAATTAAACAAAGCCAACTATAATAATATATAGGATTATGTAGATGATAGAGAAGCTTGGGATTGAAATTGCTCCAACTCGGTTGGTTGATCGGTGTTACGATTTAGACGTAATTTATTTTATTTATTGTATGAATTCTAAAAGGATCATCAAATATAACAACCAGCATTGTTTTTTTTCTTTTCTTTCCTGGCTTGGTCGCGAAGGAACATGCAGTAAAATTGACGATTCAAAGGGTTCCATGTGATTTTAACGAATAAAAAGATTTTGATTTTGCTTAAATTATAAATATACATTAAATAATTCATAAATATATATTATAATACAATTAAAAGGCCTTCCCAAGTTCGTTCCATCCACCACGATCCTGCGCTAGTCTCACCCACTGACCGCCCGCGACCTTTACGATGTCATCCACCCATCTAGCTGCCGAGCGTCCTACCCTTCTATACCTGTTCCTCGGCCACCAGTCAGTCACTGCCCTGCTCCACCTGTCATCACCATGTCTAGCCAAGTGTCCCGCTCAAGACCATTTGAGTTCCATAACTCGAATCCCAGCGTTATGAACCTTCGTTTGTCTACAAAAATATCGAATTCACATATTTTAAATTACCTATATAATGGTTTTAGTAATTTACGACGAAGTACGAGTATAACGATAGACAATGACGATAAATGTATTTCTTGTAAATAAATGTATATGTGTATATGTACTTATTTTAGAGTATTTGTTTGACGACCTCCGTGGCGCAGTGGGCGGAAAGCCGACTGAGATGCAGGAGGTAGCGGGTTCCATTCCCGCCACAAAACAAATGTTTGCATGACCAACAGATATTTGTTCCGTGTCTGGGTGTTTTTCTATATTTTATAAGTATGTATTTACAAAAAAAAGTGTATAAGTATTCTATCAGTTATCTGGTTCCCATAGTACAAGCTCTGCTTAGTCTGGGGATAGATAGCGCTGTGTAAAATGTCCAGCAATATTATTATTATTAACAGTGTAAACATTTTTAGCAATAAGGTCCTGTTGGCACCTTTCGTATACGAAACCCTAAAACTTGTACACTTGTTTTTTATGTGTAGGTTTTCAAGTGGAGAATAAGCCCTTTCACAAGGAACTTTACTCATCAACATACACTGCAGAACATAGTCCTCCCCCATACATTTCCAGAACGACCGATCTTGTGCAGCCTGCATCCAACGGCTCCCAGCAACTTTTAATAGGTCGTCTTTTCATCTAGTGAGGGCCGTTCTACGCTGCTGTTCTACTCCTAATTAAAAACAATAAATTTTGCTAACATATCTCTGAAACTGCGCCTACTCTACCCCGAGCCGTCCTTACCCGAACGCGGGCGTCTCGATCTCAAAACAAGATAACTATCCAATAAACATAATAAATTATATTTATTACATTATATTCGGAGCTGGCCATTATTTGTTTAATACTATCGAAATTGGACAAGTGAATACGCCCCTCAGATGTTCTCGATAGGATTTGTTACTTAGTCTTATTTGTATGCTTACAATGTAACTTAGGGCGATTGTGACTGTGTTGGAATATAGGTATTTTATTTATTTCTTGTAATTGTTGTAATCTCTAAAAATATTCGATAAATGTAGGGTTGAGACGCAGGAGATGATGAGGGTTTGATTCCAGCCGCGGAGGAAAGTTCGCATTGTCTATCGATGTTTGTTCCGGGTCTAGATATTTCTAAGTATGTATCAGTTATCTGGTTTCCATAGTAGGTACAAGCTTTGCTTAGTTTGGATAGATAGTGCTGTGTGAAATGTCCAGCATTATTTATTATCTAAATAACTTCAATACCAGGATTGGTCACTGCCAAACACCAAGGCAACACATGAAGCAAGAAAAACCTTTCAGCACAAACGGCCGTCAGTTTTTAGCGCTATATGGGCCAGCCTTTTCCATTTCAACTTGTTAATCTTTTGTCTTTTTGGTTTGTCTAAAAATCTCCTCATTTCTGATTTGGTCTCGTAGATAAACACTAAGCATAGCACGCTCCATAGCACGCTGAGCGACCTTGAGCCTGCATGAGGCCCATCGTGACAGACCATTCTGGAACCATACTTGGAATAAAATATGCATTGGAATTGCATCTCGGTGCCACGCTCCACGGTCGCTGCTTATAAAACGACGCTAAGTAAACATTCAACAACTACCGTACTTAGCGCGGCACACACGACTGTTTACTCAGCACGCCGCCGCAGCTACCTAATGTGTTGGTGAATCATAATGTAGTATCAGGAGCCTTTGTTAGGATATTGACCTGAGATTTGTCCAAACACAGATGCTCTTACACATAATTGGCTTGTCCAATATGGAGCAACGGAGTCTTCAAGTCTGGAGTGTCATGGAATAATTCATACCTATTATTACCCGACTGGGTTTTAGTGTAAGTTATGATAACCTCAAGTACTTTGGCTACATCGTAAGACGCAACCCAAACAAACTCGACAAGTTTATGATCACTAATAATATTTAAATGTGATTTAACAACATTTGATATATAAAATAATATGAACCATCATTAATAGAAATACGTGATTTATCACGTACCATTTTACCGGTGTTTCGACCGTCAATGTTTCGTCGGAAAACCACGTCTTGCCTCAGTGCGAGGCGAAATGTGGTTCGGAGCGGGTAGCACTCACCTTGATTTTGAACTGAACCGAAACAGTCGATCGAAACACCGATAAAAGTACGTGATAAATTTCGTATTTATAATAATGATGGAAATAAATTACGAAAACTATGAACTATGTCGACGTAAAGAAGAAGAAGAAGAAGGAAGATTGAACAGTGAAGACGCAGAGATCGTAGCCTTATGCACTAGTCGGGCACACCAGACTCGAGTAAGTGGAAAAACCTATAAAAAAAAGAGAATCTTGCCGAGAGATCGCGACCTTCTGCAGTGAGGAATCGATGCCAGTCTTCGACTAATCATGCCATCTCAACACTGTCAGTCATATTTTCAAGACTTGGGTTTTGCCGCTTTCATTGTATTTTTACTATTGATTTATCATCATAATGTTAAGCAGTGAACGTCCTATGGTTGATATGATGAAGTTAAAAAATGTCTCTGATTATCGCTATTTTTCCTTAACAAATTAATATACTATATAATTAATCAGCTTAGATGACTTTTCCAGGGAATGGTAGCCTTGTGGAGGCCAACCAGTGACCATTTCTTTGCGCAAGTCTCTGAAGGAAATTTAAAATACCTTTCATCCCATTGTTTATGCCAATGGAGATTGGGAAAAAAGTTGTTAGTTAACAATTGAATAACTTTTTGAAAAATGGTGATTAATCTTTTTTTTCTTCAGGGCTCGATTCTTTCAAGTGTTAAGAAGATACCAGATTTTTTTCAAAATTTTAAAATCACATTTTATGTTATAAAAAAATTATTTTTGTTGTTGAACTCTCTTTAGCGGCGGCGCGCGCATGCCGTAACAGCCGCGCGGAGCCCTATTTTCAACGTCAAATTAAAATTATAAATAATGGAGGTAGAGTTCCAAAAGTTAGGACTTTTTTATTGGAAATTTTCTCCTCTTTAACGAGCTTTTTTCAAAATTGCTTATATATTAATATTTTTCGAGTTATTAACAAAAAACGAAATATCATTTTTTTTCATCTTATTTTGTTAATAACAATTGCAATTTTTTACCTGCACCAAAATCCTTCAAAAACATTTTTCTAGAGGTGATTCCGAATCGAATGAGCCATCGCTCATATTTTTAGGGCCTTTATCTCTATTTTTCACGTTTTTGAACTTGTTGACTAGACTACTACGGGATATCGCTTCCATCTTCTTCGCATTGCGGTTGTGTGGACATCGTTGTGCTTTACAAACTTGTCGAGGTTTGTTGTCTAGACATAGTCCACATTGCTGATGCATAAGCGGAGCGTGTAGCGTACCGTCACGCCTTTTACCGCTGCCAAACACTTGGAAACATGTCGCCCCAATATTTGTACTGCTCTGACAAATTCCCTATTCTCGCCCTTTCTGACACCGCTCTCTCTTAAACCATGTTTGTGAGAACGCGTTAGGTAAATACGAGTACATATAACGTTTTGGATCTTGTTTTGCGAGGTGTTGCTTTGCCCTTGAGTGAACACTAGTTTTTTGAAGGCGATATCGTTTATTCTACTTATAGGTGCGTAGATGGAACTTCTCTTGATATAGGAAAGTTCTATCCACGTACCTACCTACATTATGTCCTGCCACATACCAGTATAGGTGAAATCCAGTCCATCCAAAGGTTGTCTGGAAGAGATCGCTTTTAGCGATAAGACCGCCACTTGTATTTCTGCGTGTATTGTTTCTTTTTTATATTGTTTTTTTATATTATGTGTGATTTACAATAAAGCGTATTCTATTCTGTTCTATTCTATTCTATTCTATAGGTAAAATTGTTTTACTTATATTGTTAACTTTTACTGGTATGTGGTCAGACCTACATTATGACATATATTATGATATATCTGTTTTTATAACTATGATGTACTGTTATTGCCTTTAAGTTTGTTTTTAGTTTTAAATTTAGTATGTAAGTTGCATGTTCTTCTTTTTTGGTAAATAAACTTTATTCTTATTCTTATATGAGCTACATATGTTAAATCAAAAACATGATGAGATAACGACGACGTAATGTAACTATTAAAGGTTTAAGGAAGCTGGCAAAATACATTTTAAATCATCTTTTGTAAATGTATTATGTGTGCTATTTAGCAGATAAATTATTGTCTATGTCTATGTCAAAAGAACAAGAGAGCCCTCTTATCAGCAGGGGTTGATTCCGGGCTTAGATTATGATAATGATGATATTCAACCTTAATGCCTAAGATATAAAACCGGGTGAACACTAGCCAAACTTGCAACATTGTACACACTGTTTACAAATACGTTCACGAGTACCTAATGTTTTTATTAGGTTCGATTCCCGCCACGGAACAAATGTTTGCATGATCTACAGATGTTTGTTCCGTGTGTGGGTGTTTTTCTAGATATTATAAGTATGTATTTACAAAAAAATATATATAAATATTCTATCAGTTACCTGGTGGATAGTACAAGCTCTGCTTAGTTTGGGGCTAGATAGCGCTGTGTGAAATGTCCAGCAATATTTATTTATTTATTAGATTGTGTTATTACGTAGTCAGACAGTAGTTATAAGTTGGTACATTATAAAAATGCAAAAGAAACAGTGGCATTTTTAAGGTAATTTCTTACGTACAAATAGTTTACTTATGAGAAATACTTTATGTCACACGTAGGACAAACCTTTTAAGATTTTATAAGTGTATTTATTTTATAAGTATGTGTTACTTTATGTATTATAAAAAAAATTAAATTCTACCAGTCCACTCAAGGTTTTTCAAGTAATTTTGTACAGCTTGAATTTAAGTAAGATTTCGAAGTTTACTCACAAGTAGTTAAAGCAAAAAAAAAAGAATCATTTTACTGCTCATAAAAATTGATGAGGATTTGTTCAGTGATGCAGTTGCAGACAGCAGCAGCGATCGGAACGTCTGACATAGAAATACATCCAGCTGCGGCCGACTGTGTGCAGCCGCGGCTCATGCAGTTGGCAGTTGCAGTTTGCAGCGTCGCTTGGAGTAGTACCTCAAAGCGCTTTACAAACGATGAAGATGCTAATACTTTATGTTATTATAAAATATCGCTCGCCATACAATCTAATGTAAGATGAAAATTATATTAACTTCGCCGTGTGTGATGGTCCATTAGATTGCATGGCGAGCGATATCTTACCATAACATAAAATCATCTTTATCGTGTGTGACGAGCATAATAATTTTTTTATGATTCATGGAGATGGAACAAGCTCCTGGCCTTTTTGATGTCGGATTTATAATAAAATTTATAATACACTGTATAAACAGAATATCGTGCGCTTCAATATGTACACTTTTGTACACCGTACAATCATAGAAAACAGTTTAATGTCCATAATGTTTATGCACTCAACTGTATGTGAGTAATAAACCAGACTAAACGCATCATGGCATCTTTCAATGACAACTCTTTACATAATATTTACAATTTAAACTGGTCACTAGAAATGCGAAGTACCTAACTGAAAAACATACAAAAGTTTGTTTATTTGCGCAAATAAAAAACTAATGATTTCTACGACAATCGATTATGGTGACTGAAGGTATACAGGTTGCTATAGATTATTATCGACACAAATATTATAAAGAAGAAAGATTTGTATTTTTGTAGGTTTGTAATGAATAAACTCAAAAACTGAGGGACCGGTTTCCAAAATTATTTCACTATTATTATGCTACATTATCTCTGAGTAATATAGGCTATATTTATTATTTGAAAAGAAGGGTATCCTACTAAACCTTCAATGAGGTGTAAAAAAATGTTTCGTCTTAAAGCCAAGGTGTAAAAAAATAATCATAAAATGTCTTTCATCGCATGCGCTAATATTATAAATGTGAAATATTGTATGTTTGTTTGTTTGTTACTCAATCACGTCGTAACGGCTCACCAATTTCGATGAAATTTGGTATGTACGTAGGGTATGACCTGGATTAACGAATAGGCCACTTTTTGTTGACAAACAACGCGTGCGAAGCTGCTGGCAGAAGCTGTAATATTATAAATTCGAAAGTCACTCTGTCTCCTTGTCTCTCTGCCTGTTTGTTATGTTTTCACGACTTAACGGCGAAACCGATTTCGATGAAATTTAGTATATAATTAGGTTATGACCGGGATTGAGACACAAGCTACTTTTTACCCAACTGCGTAGAAGGAGGGTAATGTTTTTATTGAAAAACTACGCGTGCGAAGCTGCGGATTGGTCAGCTAGTAAGGTATAACATGGTAGAAATTTGCTGTTTCTGGAGATTAATTAGTAATCAACTATTTTAGACCAAAAACTAAATTTATAAAGTAGACCAAAGTCTAAATAACAAAACACAACTCATTTGAAGGTTGGCTAGAGGGTCACGAACTCCTTCCAGATCTTTATTTTTTTAATTTTTCGGGTAGGTCTACATTTTCATAGGTAGAATCACTTCCACCAACCTTTGGCATCTAACTTTAGTTAGTAAAAGCAACCTTATTAAAAGGGCTCCTTGAGACTCCTTTTAACAATTGGATACTAAGTATGACATTATTTTCATTTAATTCGTTTTATTGTATCATTATTATTAGCAATTTAAAACTTAAGATATTATTAGATTTATGTTAACTTTTCATTCAAATTTGTGCGCCTAGTGCAGATCACAGCGCACCTAACACATATATAACATATGTAATAACCTGTGTTTCACAAATAAAGAAATAGAAATTGAAGGATCTGTATTTAGTTCCAAAAGTTACAAGCACCAGCAAAGTCCATAGCAAAAGCTAATAAAAATATTTACAATTTAAACTGATCAGTAAAGGCTAGTGCACAATGGTGAAGTTCGAAGCTTTGTAACGTTTTTGCCAAGGCTTTATGGCCAAAACTACTTTGCTTCGGTTCTTGCACTACACACTAAAAGATATGTGAGTTATAGATAAGTTTGTAGATGCGTCATGTTTTCAGGCAGAAAAATTCACTTGCTAAAACTAAAATGAATAAAGAGTCCTATATAGTCTTAAAAAAATAAAATTTGATAAACTAGCAAGTATATCTGATATTGGCAGGTAGAAATTACTTTTTGATGTGTAAAATCTGTCCTCTCCGTTTGTGGGAGTGATTCTGGCAAAAGGGACGGAAATGTGTTACAGGAAACCGGGGAAGCGCGCGCTATTTGATATGACCAATGAGCGCGCGCGGTGGTCAGATGTTACACATCATATGCGACTACTGTAAGGCTCGTATTTTTCTGCGATTGCCTTTTGTACAGTTATATATATTTTTTAATTTATTTGACAAAAAGCTACATTATTTGTTTGATTATTTATTTTGCAATAAAGAAGTAAAATAAAAATAAATCCAATATATTTTTTTGGGTATCCAATGACCTTTACTTTTATCTTCCAGGTATTTATCTCCTTATCCATTCCATTAAATAAAATTATGTAACATTTAAAAACAACTGATTATTTATAATAAACAGACTAAAGTAACAAACCATGTATTAATAAGCTTGCAAATTGCAATAGACTGTCCTCTGGTACAAAACGAAGCAAATTGAATGCAAATTGACGATATCCTTGCCTAAATTGTGTCTAAACTGCGCATTTACCTATTCAGCTCTAGCCCTTACAGACACTTTCTACCTAGTTTATAACTCTACTAAACAAGAAAACCATCTTATAAAATCGATTTAATTTACCTAAACCCCTAGTTTTATCCTAGTAACCACGTACACTCGTAAATTCGTTAGTCTAATACCTACATGTTCGCTGGTTTTCCAGTGTGTCACGTCTGCACGTATGCGATTTATATAATCTATGCCATACGCATACGGTTGCCAAAGATGAAATAATTGTAACTAGGTATAGAATTTTCACTTGAATGTAAGAAAAATACTTTGTATGAATCAATGTCACGCAATTGAAGGGAAAATCCAACAAGTGACCCTCTTATTTCATTTAACAAAACCTGAAAATACACGCATCTAATTTTTATTTTTTAAATCATTTTTTGAAAGATTTTTACGATTATTGATGGTTACTTTGGGCAGTGGATTTTAAACTACCAAAAATTTACAAATTAGTTGATAACTAAATGTGAAGAATTAAGTTAGGTTTTTAAGAGTTGGATCACACATATTCAAGCAATTTTTAATCTAAAGTGTTTGCGATAAAGTTCAGTTTACATTACGCGATGATTCAGAGTGATAGTGTCATTTTATACTGCCAGTGCCGGCCGGCGTGTGCCGTAAAACTCCATTTTACATACCCGGTAATATTTCCAAGTCGTAAACTAAGAGTTGAGTATGGACCGACAAACGATACGCATTTTGTGTGATTGTGTAGTGTTAGATATAGATTGGAAGGAATATTAAAGATGCTATGTACGTTTATTGTGGTTTGAAAGTGGAATAAAATTAAGGTAATAGCAAAACCACAAAAGGCAAAAAACAAATCCCCCCCTCATATAGAGTTTTTAGTTTTTTGCAGTTGTACAGCACGTATACTCTTCAAATAAAATAAACGTAACAGGGGCGGCAATCGCGCTTATTTTAAACGTGCCTAACGTTGGAACTCACGTTGGTTTGACTGATGTAACGCGTGTCAGCGCGATAAAAATATGTATAACGTAACGTTTTTGTTTTGATTTTACGTATTATCGTTCAAAATTATTGCGATTGGCTCCCAGGTCGGACAGCCAAAGAAGACAGGATATGGTGAAACTATAAGGGTGCCTTGTACGACTGCAAAATCCTAAAAAAATCCTTCAGTGCCGCAGTAAATTATACATAGATGATGCCAGAAGCTCTGGTACTAATCGAAAAAAGCGAAGCGAGCGCGTTTAAGTATTTTGTATGAGCTTTAATCGTATCATGTATTAGGAAAAAGTTTGGCAGTTAATGCAAAATGTGTTTATTGCTAAATAAACACCTTAATAGGTACCTAGTTACTCATTCCTTAAACATTACGAAAACTGGTTTATGCATAAATTTCATATTAACTTGATTTCAAAAGGAACCGAAAACCTTAACGCATTACGGGCAACGTTGTAGATGTTTTTAGGACTCATACATTTCATATTTCAATAAAAAATCTCTAATCTAATCTAATCGTTGAACTTTAAAAAACACTCAACGTAACCCAAAATTTAGTAAACAATTATTCAGAATACACAATATAGATATATTATAGATTTTCCCCCTTCAAAAACCACTTCTATCCGGCCACGATCTGCCGTGTCCAGTGTGGAAGTCCCTAAGTCGGCTTCGCAAACAGGTTGGTTGCTGCAGACTCAACTTGTGGGGGTTCAGGGATCCTGACCTAACGCCGTGTGATTTTGGTGACTTTGCACAGTCAATGCAACGCAGTTGTGCCCTTTGTGCCCGAACACCTGTGTAACGGACGATCAAAGACGGGGAAGGATCGAATCTAGATTTGAAATGTATATTAGGTAGTTTTAAGATCGAATCAGATTTAAATGTTAACAGGTAGCTAAGATTGTAACAGTTTAAACTTGTAAAGGTCAAAAGAGTGAGATAGCTACATGTAAGTCCCCGTCTAACTTTGCTGGAAGCTTCGATGTATTAGGAATTATATAAAACGATTTGTGAATGCGTGAATTACGATCCCCGCACCATGGCTAGGGCGAGGAGTAGATTTGTATAAAGATAGACCGTTTTCAAGCAGAAATTTGTGATCATTCAAGAACGCGATTTATACCTTGTAAACTAGCAACTAAGAAGAAAAATAAATACAGTCCACTTTTGCACCGAGTCTATCAATGAAGCCTGGGTAGGACCTCTACAAGTTTTGGTCCTCCGACCCGGATAAGCCGTTCCTGAGACGACCGGACCAGTTGTTCCTGCGGAGCCGACAAGACCCGCTCCACTGGGTTTCAAGAAACAGTTACATCGTATAACCACTGAAGAGACGGCGCGGGCTTGAAGATCACCCAACGGTGCGACGAGCATCGTTGTCAAGACCGGCGCAAGGGCACGGGGTGCCTGAAGATCACCCAACGGTGCGACGTGCGACGTTGTCAAGACCGGCGCAAGGGCACGGGGTGCCTGAAGATAAGCCCGCGTCCGTTGAAGACAACCGAACGAGGACGTCACCCGAAGAGTGAAGACCCCCCGCCCCCTCACGTGGCTGGTCCACGGCCCGTTTATTCCGGCCACCTAACGGTGCCAAACGGTCGGAATAGCGGGTAAACGCCTTAGGGCGGTTTTAGTGTTAGTGTTAGGGACCGCTAGGTAGGTAGGGGCATCAAGTGCTGAAGAAGATGACCACCAGGAGCCCACCAGTGACGAGGGGGAAGAAGGCTGCACTTCGCGTCTACGAAGACTACCCCGCGTCCCCGTCCGAACCCGCGCTTCCGAATGCTCCCGTTGAGCCGCGACCCGCCGAAGCGGGACCCTCCTCCGCTCGCGTAGCGTCAGAGACGACCGCGCCCGCGCCCGCGACCGAGGTAGCATCGCGAGTGACCGCACACGCCGAGCCCGAACGCCGGCGTGCCCCGTCCGTCCGCTCGCAACGCTCCACCGCCAGCGCGATGGCAAGGATCCGGCAAATTGAATTTGAAGCTGAAGAACGACTTGCCGAGATTAAGAGGCAAGAGCTCCATATTCAAGCGGAACTTATAAGGAAGAGGTTGATTGCCGAAGTCGCTACAATACGGGAAGAAGATGAACAAGAAAGCATCCAGGGCACGGGTGCACGGAACGGGGCCCTAGACACAGAACACAGAATAGAGGACTGGCTCCAACGCCATCATAAACGGGGGGAGCCAGAACAAGTGACGGATCAGGATACCAGGTATCTCTCATCGGCCACGAGAGAACAGAATACGGAGCGGTATCCTCCGATTACGAACAATCGGGTCACTTTTGAACCACGAACACTGCGAGACAGATCACTCACGCCGGACCGAACGCGAGACAGAGGGATTGATCGGTTAACGGAAGCCATAGAGAAGATGGCTCACCGTAGACCACCTCCGAGACAGACGTACGACCTACCTGTATTCGGAGGTGCTGCGGGGGATTGGCTACCGTTCAAGGCAGCCATGAAGGAATCAACGACCATCCACAAGATCTCATCGGCTGAGAATCTAGCGAGGCTTAGAACATGCCTGAAAGGCGAAGCCCGTCAAGCAGTGTCGGCTTTGTTATACACTGCAACCGAACCGGCAGTTATAATGAAGACTTTGGAGCAGTGTTACGGTCGCCCAGAGATGATTATAGACAACGCGCTAGAAGAGATTAAGAAGCTACCGCGACTGGGCGCGACCGCAGGCGAATTGAACGCTTTCGCCATCAAACTACAGAACGTAGTAACCGCCATCTCTTGTATGGACCAACGCGGCTACCTGCAGAACCCGATGTTTGCGCGACAGGTAGCCGAGAAGTTGACACCGCACATCCGATCAAAATGGTGCGACTATGCAGAGGAATTTGGCAGCCGAAATGAACCAGAAATATTGACGCTGTCCCAGTTCCTGATGAGAGAGGCAGATCGCGCAATGCGATACGCGTATACAGCTACGCCTTCGCAGAGCACCTCAAAGGCCCGACCTACAGAGCAGCGACCCAGGGTGAACGAACGAAATCGTGGGTCGGTGTACGCTACACAGAACGCGGCATCGGAGAAGGAAGCCTCAACGAGTAAGAACGCAGCAACGGACAAGAACGAGTGCCGTTGCTGCGGGGGCGACCATAGAACCGTCGAGTGTAAAAAGCTTGCGGCGATGCCAGTAGACAAGAGATGGGAATGGGCCAAAGAGACAGGCATATGTTTTCGCTGTCTGAGCAGCAAACATAGACGCTTTATGTGCAAGAGCAAGCGATGCGGAGTAGGTGAATGCACACGTCCGCATCACGCACTGTTACATGCGCTGAAAATAAGGAACGAGGGTGCCGGTGAGCAGGGCCAGACCGAAGAATCAGCCATCACTGCATCTGCGCATGTAACAGCAAGGAATCAAGTCCTACTGAAGGTGTGTCCAGTCGTGATTAAGGGCAGTAACGGCATGGAAATGAATACGTATGCGTTACTGGACGAAGGATCAACGATAACTCTGATCGATGAAGAGATCGCCGCGATGATCGGAACGGAAGGCCCGACAAAAGCCTTGAACATCGTGGGGGCTACGACTAGTCAGAGGGAACCCGAGAGCCGGGTAGTGGATATCGTGATCCGAGGACACAAGTCGGACTCACATCGGATCACAGCGCGTACTGTGAAGAACCTGACCTTAGGAAATCAACTCGTCAGTACCGATGTGTTAAAATACGCGCACTTAAGGAAACTCCGTCCAGAAGCCGTGTGCTATGCGTCAGCGAAGCCACGCATACTCATCGGGGCCGACAACTGGCATCTTATTGTGACGAGGAAGCTTCTGACAGGGAAGAGAACCCAGCCAGCTGCATCACTAACGCAGCTGGGATGGGTTATCCATGGATCAATCCCCAGGAGCACAATAAGACAACAGGAGACGGTACTACACGTCCATACGTGCCAAGGTGTCCAGAACGGACATACTTTGAACGACCAAGACGAGGAATTAGCAAGCTCGTGAAAGCACACTTTGAGATAGATGCTTTGGGCGTTTCAATTAAAAGAAAGCCAAACGCGAAGGATGAGCGGGCTCAAAGCATTTTCGACAGAACAGCGAGACGAGTGAACGGTCGTTTTGAAGTGGGACTACCTTGGGCCAGCGATGAGGTGAAGATGCCGCCCAGCTACGACATGGCCATACGACGCTTACATGGGATCGAACGTAAGATGGACAGATCGCCGGAGTTTAGAAGTGCATACACCGCGCAAGTGGAGAAGCTGCTAGAAAAGGGATATGCAGAAAAGAGCGAGGAGGACCAGAGTCAGAACGAACGTCTCTGGTTTCTCCCTCACTTCGCGGTGACAAACCCCAACAAGCCGGGGAAGTTTAGAATGGTTTTTGATGCAGCCGCGCGCGCTAATGGAACATGTCTCAATGACGCGCTGCTGGACGGACCAGATCTACTACAGACATTACATGGCGTCTTGTTTCGCTTCAGAACGAAGCCGATCGCGGTCACTGCGGACATTCGGGACATGTTCCTGAGGGTGACCATAAGACAAGAGGACCGTACAGCCCAACACTTTCTATGGCGCGGCGACAACCGAACAGATCCACCGCAGAAGTACATGATGAAGTCCATGATATTCGGAGCGAGAAGTTCTCCATTTCTGGCTCATAGCGTCAGGAACAGGAACGCGAAAGATCACGAGCGGACACACCCGCTAGCGTTTGACGCTATAACTCGGAACCACTACATGGACGACTGGGTGGACAGCTTTGAAACGGAAGAGATAGCCGCCAGAGCTATAGCACAAGTGCAAGAGGTGCATCAACAAGCGGGTTTTGAACTTGCAAGCTGGAGCGCAAACCGTGAAGGCTTACTGGATAGTATTAACCCGGAGAACCGAGCGCATGCACCAAAAGAGCTAGCGGCCAATGCACATGTATATGGCAAGACATTGGGTATTCTTTGGATTACCGACACGGATGAACTCACCTTTAACACTGCCATGCCTCGCGTACCTGAAGATGTTAAGAATGTGGCACGAACGCCAACGAAGCGGGAGGCATTGGGTGCAGTTATGTCGTTGTTCGACCCACTAGGCCTGCTGAGTCCATACACGATTACGGCGAAGATCATGTTACAAGAGTTGTGGAAAAAGAACGTGGATTGGGATGAACCTTTGCCAGCCGAGGAGGCGGCGACATTTTTTGAATGGCAAAATAATTTACGCTACGTCGCCGACCTAAGACTGCCGCGATGTTACGACGCAAGACCAGACATAATACAGCGACAACTTCATGTTTTCTGTGACGCCAGCGAGCAGGCGTTCGCTGCGGTCGCGTTTTGGCGAAATGTCAGCCAAGACGGCGTGAGCATCGCTATAGTAGCAGGAAAGGCAAAGGTTGCGCCACTGAAGGCACAGAGCATACCACGAATGGAGCTGCAGGCTAGCTTAATCGCCGCTAGACTTGCCGCGGAGATTGTCAAAAGCCATGACTTGGAAACAAATGTAACATTTTGGAGCGACTCAAAGACGGTGCTACATTGGATTAGGAACGACGAAACGAGATTCACTCCGTACGTGGCGCACCGACTCGGGGAGATAGCAGAGTTAACTCGCCCAGAACAATGGCGGTGGGTGCCCACAGCGCTCAACGTAGCAGACGACGCAACGCGATCGGGGAACACTCAGCTACGGAGCGACGATAGATGGTTTACGGGACCGGCGTTTCTATTTGAAGACGAAGAACGTTGGCCTGTAGAGGTTTCATCGCCACCAGAACAAGACGAAGAGAGAACATGTGCAGCGCACGTGAGCCAGGGATCAACGCTCATCGACATGAGCAGGTTCTCATCCCACGAACGGTTAGTTCGCACGCTGGCCCACGCGCTCACATTTTTAAAGAAATGTCGACGACGCGGTGGGCAGCTTGGGATGGGAGAACTGCGGGAGGCAGAACGCCTGCTCATCAGAGACTCGCAGCGAGCATGTTTCCCTGACGAAGTCCAGCGCCTGAAGAAAGGGATGAGCGTCGATCGAACGAGCAGGCTGTACCAACTCGACCCTAAGTACGGTGACGATGAAATAATAAGGCTGAGCGGTAGGATCAACGCCGCTACAGTACCGGATCGCATGAAGGATCCACCCATTCTGGACGGAGCGCACCGCTTATCACGTCTACTGATCAGGCGGGAACATGAAAAGAATAAGCACGCGGGCAGAGAACAGATCGTGAATAATCTGCGCCAGCGATTTTGGATACTGCGGTTGCGTCCGGCGGTCAGAACGGTTCTGAACGATTGTACGCTGTGTAAGATAAGGAGAGCAAACCCAAAGAAGCCAGTAAAGGGCGACTTGCCGAAGATTCGCCTAGAGATGAACACGAGGCCGTTCACTAACTGCGGCATCGATTGTTTCGGCCCTATGTGGGTAGCGATCGGGCGGCGCCGTGAGAAGCGATGGGGTATGCTCTTTACGTGTCTAGTAACGAGAGCTATACACGTGGAGCTTATAGCGAGTCTCAGCACCGACTCGGCTATTATGGCTATCAGGCGAATGGCTGCCCGACGGGGGACTCCTAGTGCAATCGTATCAGACAATGGAACGAACTTCCACGGATCGGAAGTGGAACTAAGAAAGGCGTACGAAGAATGGCTCCCAGGCCTAAAAGAGTACGCACTCAAACAGCGGATCGAGTGGCGGTATATCGACCCTGGTGCGCCAAACCAGGGGGGAGCCTGGGAGCGAATGATAAAAACGGTGAAGAGAGCCCTAGCCATCACCTTAAATGAACGTGCCCCGCGAGAGGAGGTATTGAATACGTTAATGACAGAAATCGAGCACACCGTGAACTCGCGGCCTTTAACGCATGTACCCGTGGACCCAGAGGAAAAGGAAGCTTTAACGCCGAACCACTTTTTATTGGGGACGGCAGTAGGTTTGCCATATGTGGGAGACTGCGACGTAGCCGACAGAAGAACGTGGCGCGCCGCACAAGCTCTGGCAAACTCTTTTTGGAAGCGCTGGATCGACGAGTACTTGCCTACGTTGGCGCCGCGAGGCGACGTCAGAAGACAGCAGGAGAACGTCAAAGAAGGGGACGTCGTCATAATCGCGGACGGTTTGCTACCTCGGAACGTATGGCCGCGGGGCCAGATCGAGCGCGTGATTACGGGTCCGGACGGAGTAGTTCGGAGCGCTGAGGTGCGGACGCGGGGAGGCGTTTTCCGGAGGCCAGTGAGAAGGTTGATCGTCCTCCCGATTGAATAAGAAGGCTGCGAGGATCTGCGCCGGGGGGAGACTGTAACGGACGATCAAAGACGGGGAAGGATCGAATCTAGATTTGAAATGTATATTAGGTAGTTTTAAGATCGAATCAGATTTAAATGTTAACAGGTAGCTAAGATTGTAACAGTTTAAACTTGTAAAGGTCAAAAGAGTGAGATAGCTACATGTAAGTCCCCGTCTAACTTTGCTGGAAGCTTCGATGTATTAGGAATTATATAAAACGATTTGTGAATGCGTGAATTACGATCCCCGCACCATGGCTAGGGCGAGGAGTAGATTTGTATAAAGATAGACCGTTTTCAAGCAGAAATTTGTGATCATTCAAGAACGCGATTTATACCTTGTAAACTAGCAACTAAGAAGAAAAATAAATACAGTCCACTTTTGCACCGAGTCTATCAATGAAGCCTGGGTAGGACCTCTACAACCTGCATGAAAGGAGATCTAAACTTTGCCACTCTTCAAGCCATCAATGTAGCCAAGTACTTCTCTAATAAAATATGAATAGAACTATTGATACGCTAAGAAGATGAATCATTAAAAACAGAACCTTAAACACTTTTTATAAATAAGCTAGCTGACCCACCCCGGCTTCGCACAGATTAAAAAATGAAATACATACAGTTTAAATACATAGTGTATTTAGTTCATACAAAAATTCTATTGTAAAGCAATTTCTTTCACGAATTTAGTAGATAAAAACAAGATCTGATAAAGTTTGCTTGTAGCCTTTAGGTGCAGGTCGCACAAGATCAGTCGCTCTGGAAGTCAATGGGGGAGGCCTATGTTCAGCAGTGCACGTATTTGGCTAATATGTGGATGATGTTTATTTATTTATTTTTTTATTTAACAAAATCCACAGCCCTTAATATATAAATGCAAACTATTACTAAGCTTAACTTACGGCCAAAAACGGATTTACTTTTATAAAAAGAATTTATACATAGACAATCTAAATTCTAAATTAAACTAAAAATACGACTTAAACAAAATTATGTGTAAACACATATAGGTTGATAAAATACATAGAGTATAAGATACACATAATATATACACAAGCATTTACATCATAAATTCATACATACATATAAATACAACGAATGTAACAAATTATGTGCAAAAACACAAAAAGGTTGATGTAATACATTGAATACATATGTATATGTATATACAAATTCATACACATATATACACAATAATAACAAGTATTTTGTGTCGCTTTGTTATCATGCATGTGTGTTATCCTCCATAATTATTTTCAAAGTTTGTTATTGGACGCGTTTGACGTCCAGCGTATGTTTTGCAGGGCAAACCTTTCATCCTAAACATAACAAAACACTAGCATAATCTACTAACTTCATCACTAGGTACTCAACTTTTACGGTCGTTTAACATATCATAAACCTACATAACGGAATATGGTCGTTAAATCTGAGTAGGCTTTATAGGGTCACAATAGAATATGATTCCATTTCGCGGATAGGCCTGGCGCCAATACTTGCGAAAGTGGTTTAGCATTACTGTACAGCCTGGCGTTGAAATCTCACAAAATCTTTAAATTAGGTATACTGCAGGTCACTGTATTAACGACATTAATTTAAATCACATATGCAGAATCGTATTAACTGATTTTAGAGATTGGTTTAATAGCGGTAGCTAGAACTTGATCCAGTAATCGATACATTTCCAATAAACAATTTTTAATATAAATCGGCGTCGCCTTTATGCCGATGCCGCTTAGTCAGTTTAACAGGTACCTACTTACATGATGAATGAATATGATTGGTTTACCTATTTTACACAGGCTGTTTCATTGATATTTTAGGACTTGAAGTTAAGGTAGATTGAAGATTAAAAAAAAATCTAATAAATAAGTAAACAAATATTAAACATCGGCCCTACCCGTGATTTAATTCAATGTCGTAAATGCAGTAACACGCGGTATAATTATAAACAGTAAAACAACAACATAGAACAATATATTAGCAACCTGAAGTGGCAGTGGGCAGGGCACATAGCTCGAAGAACTGGCGGCCGTTGGGAAAGAAAGGTTCTCGAGTGGAGATCACGCACTGGAAAGCGAAATGTAGAATGGCTAGATGGAAAGACAACCTGTTAGAGGTTGTTGGGGGTCGTTGGATACAGGCCACTCAAGATCGGTCGCTCTGTATATCTATGGGGAGGCCTATGTTACGCAGTGAACATCCTGTGGGTGATATGATGATGAATAGTACCTATCTTTTATTTCCTTAAATGTGGTTCACATAATAATAGTTTTGTGTATATTGTTACGCCGAGGCTGTTAAACAATGAGTAATAATCGAACCTTCTCGAACGCTTTTGTTTTGCTGTGTTATTGTTGCTATTGTTTGTGGTTTCGCAGAATGGGGAGTGGCCATTGTGTCGAGGGACCGACCCTTTCCTGGAAGGATCGACATCGTTCTCGAACAATCGAAATGTGTGCGATATAAATAGGCCGGAGAGATGGCCGAACAGTCAGTCTGAGTGAGTCTCAGCGAGGCCCTGGAGGACTGACGTGTGGAAGGGTCTCGCGAGTCAGTCTGGATTAAGCTATACGTGCGATCCTTTCGGTGATTTTAAGTGGTGTACAAGTGGTGTGAATTAGTGTGTTGTGATACGTGTGACCAAGTTCGTGTATTCATCGTCATCGTGTTGAATAAAAGTGTTATTTTGGTCAGACCGATTCCCATTATTTTATCCCGAACCCTCAGCTCGTAACAATTTGGTGTCAGAAGTGGGATAAAATAATGCCGGTTCTACCAAAGGATAACGTGGACGGTGTCAGGATGAGAGGTCAACGACAACAGGGAATGGATGAAAGGCGGTTTGGAGATTCTCCGGTTCAAGAAGCTCGGCAGAGTCGTCAGCCTATGGAGATGGAATCAGCCGCCACTGAACCATTTGGAGCTTCATCATCATCATCCGTGGGCCAAGCTCCTGTGACAGGCGATCTTGCTGCTATTATGGCCATGCTTTGTCGTCAACAAGAAGAGCAGCGACGTTGGCAGGAAGAACAGCAACGTCAGGATTAGGAAGAGCAGCGTCGTCAGCATGAAGAGCAGGCTCGGTTGCAGGAAGAACAGCGACGTTAGAATAAGGAAGAGCAGCGTCGTCAGCAAGAAGAGCAGGCTCGGTTGCAAGCAGAACAGCGACGTCAGGATAAGGAAGAGCAGCGTCGTCAGCAAGAAGAGCAGGCTTGGTTGCAGGAGGAACAGCGACGTGAACAGGTGGAGCAGACTCGGTTGCAAGAGGAATAGCGACGTCAGGATAAAGAAGAGCAGCGTCGTCAACAGGAAGACCAGCGACGTTGGCCATAAGAGCGTGCTCGACTGATGAGGGAATCGTTCGGTTCATCTGGAAAGGAATTCCAGGAAGTGAAAGAACAGATAGAAATCATGAGAGCCGTGTTTTGGAGGCTGGAATTGGAATCGCTGATGAGAAAGGGACTCTGGGTGTCCTGAAGTACTGGAGACGGCAATGTGGCTCCTCTAGTTGCTACATCTTCAGCGCGAGGTGCGCCTAAAATTGTTCGTGTTGATCGGCTGCCGCGATATGGGGCTAAGAATGCTCGGGACGAGCATGTTTTAGGAGGGGGCAGTGTTACGCCGAGGCTGTTAAACAATGAGTAATAATCGAACCTTCTCGAACGCTTTTGTTTTGCTGTGTTATTGTTGCTATTGCTTGTGGTTTCGCAGAATGGGGAGTGGCCATTGTGTCGAGGGACCGACCCTTTCCTGGAAGGATCGACATCGTTCTCGAACAATCGAAATGTGTGCGATATTAATAGGCCGGAGAGATGGCCGAACAGTCAGTCTGAGTGAGTCTCAGCGAGGCCCTGGAGGACTGACGTGTGGAAGGGTCTCGCGAGTCAGTCTAGATTAAGCTATACGTGCGATCCTTTCGGTGACTTTAAGTGGTGTACAAGTGGTGTAAATTAGTGTGTTGTGATACGTGTGACCAAGTTCGTGTATTCATCGTCATCGTGTTGAATAGAAGTGTTATTTTGGTCAGACCGATTCCCATTATTTTATCCCGAACCCTCAGCTCGTAACAATATTTTCATCTTGTACAGAATTTGTCTAAGTCAAAATTGATTAGATTTTATCCGTCATCAGTTTTGACTGTTTTTCATGAAATTTGTTACTTCTCTTAGCGTTTTACCCGCTCGTTTGAAACACCAGTTATCCGGAAACACAGGGCTATTATCGTAAAAGTGTCACCATGGCTCGTAGGATGACACTGTCATCATTACATATATAAACTGACGGGAGGTGGGCGTTTATTGTGACAGAACAGTGATTTTTTATCCTAATGTGAAAGGACTTTCTAAGTCTATGATAGAAATAAACTTGGTCAAATTTGATCGAGGTTGAAACTTGTTATTTCCAAAAAAAGACAATAAATTGAAAGTATTGCTTTTAATGTTAGTGTTGAAACCAGAATTCCAAAAAAACTTTTTTAAGGTTAAAAACATTGTCTTCACCGTAATGAAACATGTTGAGCAGTTTCACTCTACAATATTTAGAAACACAAATGATAATATTAAATAAATAAATGATAGATTTAGATAAATGAATGATGCTGATCGGCAGTAAGAAGCCTATTAAGTAAAAAATTAAACAAACAAGCGATATAAAAACATTAACAAGAGACGCGTAAATACAAGTGGCGTCTTATCGCTAAAACCGATCTCTTCCGGACAACCTTTGTATGGACTGGATTTCACAAGAATGTTATAGGACGGTAGCTTTTAATATGAAAAATAAGTATTCGGACAACACTATAAAATAAAATACTATTAAAAAACAAGAATGTGTGCAATTCACACGTGGTAGAAGTGAAACTTTCAAAAATTTTGGTTTCAAGATAATGAGACGAATGTAAAATTTCGGCAAGATGATAATTGTACGTTTTAGTCATGATCATAGTGATGCAAAGTTAGATAATTATTTATATTTTATTCGTATATATTACATAGATTTATTCAGACTCATAGCTTACGATAAATGATACAAGAGGCTTATGGTAACTACTGTCGCTTTTTCGTTTCATCGACTTTCAAATCACAACGATGCTAAAGAAGTTTTTACTTCAAAACATTGTACCTACTTAGCCAATGTTATGGTTAGTCATCTTCACCCAGCAACACACAATACCACAAAGCAGACGGGACTGCATGAACTCATCGAGTCATCTTCGATATCAGCATCTACCTCAGGGTCTCTAAATAACTACTGCCATCAACCCAAAGTCCTATTTTTGGACCCTCAGAGCCCCTGCTCTTATTGGCTCCAAAGGAAATAGTAAGTATCCCAGGGGTACCAAAAAGGGGGTGCTTGCTGCTCCGCTACATTAAGGAGTTGGGATGGCTGTGGCCTTATGCATATCACAACTTTATGGATGACGTCAGTGCAGATTTTATCCCCCCCCCCCCTAGAGTTAGAATGCTGTGATATAGACAAAACTGAGAATTAGCACTTGCAACCTCTACTTTTCTCAGAATTAAATTTTCAATTCCCATTTAGTTATTTCTCAGTGTCTTCTCTAGAATTCCCAACCGGAGCCGTATTTATTTCCCTCAATATATCCCCATACATCTTAAGGTATTAGCGGAGCATATTGCACCCACGGCATTGTATGCAAATCCAGTGTACGTGTTAATTTCGACCAAAATAAATAAAAATACAAAGGTTACACCAAATCCCTTGGCATTCTGTTTTATATTATCACAGGAACATAACACGAACTGTAGGATATTGTATGGGTGCCAAAGTCACGCCTCATGGGAGTAAACGTGAAATTGTTTTCAATGAGCAGGTATTTTTTTAACCACTTTCAATAAAAACTCTTGAAGTAGCTTGATTAAAACGGGATTGTGTAATGAATTTATAATGAATTACCAATAATTTTACCTAATTTTAAGATTTTTATTTTGTACAAACAAAGTATGGATGAAAAAAAAATCTGAATAAACAAATTTATATTGAAAAAATACTCATTAAGCAACCCAGCCAATTTGATTATGACGCCTCATGAGCGCTGCCTAATGCCCTGCGAGCAGTCTGGTTGCCTTTTTTATAGTAAATTATAGGCAAGCGTTTGACCACGATCTCGTCTGATGGTAAGCGATGATGCAGTCTATGATGGTACACGCTTGCCTAGAAGAAATCCTCATCATCTCCAGGTCGCCTCCCCAGAGCGATCGATCCTGTGTGCCTACACCCAACGGCTCCCAGCTACACTAAAACATAAAACTCACAAATAAGCGAACAAGCGCACACAATACCTCATTTATCATCCATTTAAGATATTTTATAGAATCTAATGAAGCCACATGGACATGCATGTTAAATATTTACACTCAGAAAAAGTCCACTCAACATTTAAGACTAAAATGTAAATCCAAAAAGTAGTCATATTAGTTCATTTATACTTATGTTATTCTATTCACAAGTTGCGCACTGAACCTATGCATTTGAATATGTTTAATATGCGACAAAAAATGGTTAAAAAATTAATAACTTGCATGTCGTGCATGTTTTCTAGTATCAATCTTAAATATAGGCATATCAATTTTGGTTTTAATCATTAATAATGGTGTTTCACTAAAATTCTACTGATACAAAATTTACACAGTACATATTTAGAAATTATTTAAAACTGACTGAACTATTTAAAATTGAGTAAATATAAGACAAAGAAGTAGGTAACAAAATAGATATATCGCTCCCTTGCGACAAGAACGTGTTATCTCCGAAAACCACTTTTTTCAGAAATCGACTTTGAAGGAATTCCTTCAAAGGGTGCGATATAATAAAATTCGAATGATTTCAAAATCAAGGGATCAGTGCGCAACACTTAAAATAACATAAGTTCACGTAAAGCAACCCAGTGCAACTTACAAATCTTACTGCAGTTAAACATTAAATTCATCAAAACCTAATAGCAAATGTAAATAGCCATGTCAAAGCTCGCTTCATTCAGTTTCAACACAAAGATAGCCGCGCAGAGGTCACGTCATTTATTCATCACTAAAAACAAATCGTATAATACATTAATCTTAATCAACACACATAAAACCTATAGATTACGATTACTACAGCCAATAATCTTTGTTCATTCACATATTTCAAATGTAATATCTTTCAAATACACAATAAGAGTCAGCGATCACCTTTTTCTAACTCTTCAGCTTTTCCCATCACAAGAACAAACATAACTCTACCATCTCTTAAAACCATTTTGTGTCCTATTGTCTCAAGCAAAAGGATCAAATTCTTGGTACTCTTGTAAAAGTAAGTGTAGAAACTTGTTTGTACTATTAAAGTCACCTAAAACCATTGACCTATGACACCGTACGGTTCGCTACACAAATATGTTAACAAAAGTTTCTAAATGTGACAGTAAGGATGGATATAAACTATTTAAATACAGTTTGCATCTTAAAATACTTTAAATGTCAGAGTTCAGGGAATATTTTGAAATGTATGGAAAGATGTGTACGGAGTATTGCATAAGATTTGCAAGTTTTCTTGTAGATTCCTTCATTACTTCTGAAGATAAAGATACATACTTATTTATACTATTTAGTTGCCAGTGCATAATGATCGAAATTGGACCGTAATTCCTTTTTAGTAAGCCTAATTTTAGCATTCGCCCCTTTTCGCCACATGAACTTTGACTATAAACATATGAACTTTGAATTAATAGATATTTTGTTATTATTTCATCATAATGAACAATATTTTTTAACACTCACATTCGGATATGATGTACGGTTATATAAGCCTTAAGCGTGTCACATAGTTTAAAACACAATTGATTTAAAGTCGATGTTATGGCGTTATTAGCACATAATTACATAATTATAACCGGTCGCGCTGGAAAACTATGGAGGATGCCAATTCAGCAGTAGAAGTTTTACGAACAAACTTTCACTTATGGCTTCGCGCTTACGATTGACAGTATAGCCTATGCCTCAATCCAGGTCTAATTTATCTGTATTCAAATTTCATTAAGACTGGTCCAGCCGATATCATGAAACGTACCAAACAGACAGATAGACATAGTTACTGTTGCATATATAATATTTGTGTGGATGACATGGTGTCAATAATGATCATGAATTTTACGTAAAAGATATGTACACATTTCCTTTCGGATTTAATAAGTTTAAAATGAAACTTAGTTTATTTTTAGATATCTAAATTATATCTTTTTGTATTATCACCGGAAATATCAATTCAAAAACACAAAAAGTATTTAATCGATCGATCAATCGAATCCACGGCTTGTTAATTTAATGTCATCGCGTTTACTCAGTAATGATGTATCGTATCTTTTGTGAAGCGCCCCAATTTGCACTAGTTCGAACTTGGTTTGGAAATATTTAAAATCTAATTTGTCTGTCAGAATTTAGAAAAATGTGATAGTTTTGATCGATAGGCGGAATCGTAATAAAATTTAAGCCGTTGTCAATAATGCTGGATCCGTACCCCCAGTACGGATTCCTCAAAAAAGTTTTTTTTAAGGTGCCTCCCTCGAAGACACCTGAACAAAACCAAGCTCAGCCAACCAAGATCGTAGTATTAAATTATTATATTGCAAGGCCAGATTCAGATTTGCTTGATTACATTAAAAAAACCGGTCAAGTGCGAGTCGAACTCGTGCGCCGAGGGTTCTGTACCAACCCATTGTCCTTTAAATTGTATGAGCGCCCATACAACTAAGAGGACTATCTTAAATGGCGTCAACAGCGTATGGGGATACCCTTTAACTTTCAACTTTTTTTATTTTTTGGAATTTTTCCTTTAATTATGCGGTTAAGACCTTGCTTTTTGCCAGCCCATATCTTTTTATCGTGTTGATTCAGGACCTTGATTTTTATACACATAATAGGGACTATACACTTCAATATTTGATATAAATTTCAATTTGCTAGATCCACCCGTTTCTGATAAAATTGGTGGTGACACACGGACAGACGGACAAGAAAGTGATTTTATAAGGGTTCCTTTTTTATCTTTTGAGGTACAGAACCCTAGAAAAAAACATTATTTTGGATTTGGGCGTTTTGGACCAGTGGATATGGGCCTCTTTAAGGTAAGAGTGTTAGAGTAAATAGGTGTCTTCGTGCTAAATCTTCGTGCTCCATCTTAGACCACATCATCACTTATTATCAGGTGAGTGAAATAGATTGTGATCAAACAAAAATTATATTAGAGGAAGTTTGAAAGTAGCGCCTGATAGAAAAGTTGAGGAGTAACAGGTTAGCATGGTATGGGCATGTCATGGGGAGGGAAGAAAATCATGTGACTAAAAGAGTGTTAGATATGAGTGTTGATAGATATAGAAGTAGAGGAAGGCCGAAGAAGAGATGGATGTACTGTGTGAAGAATGATATGGGTAGGAAGGAAGTGACAACGGAGATGACGGCTGATAGAGAGATGTGGAGGAGGAATATATGTTGTGCCGACCCCACGTAATGTGGGAAAAGGGCAGGAAGAGGAAGATCCGTACCTTCTGAGAAAAGATACGTCAGCCTAAAACTAGTACAAAAAGTCAATACTAATAAACTAAAAAGTACTTCTTTGGTATTTATTCATTGGTTATATAAAACTCTACATATTTTAATTCTGCTAAGAACATCATTTTTATTACCATTGTGGTTTGTTATTCTGAATCCTTCAAAAAAAAACATTTACTTTTAAACACAAACTAAAAAACGAAAATAACAAAATTATTCAAATTTAACCAAATACATGTAAGTGGCGCCTGCGCAGCGTTCCAAATGTTTATCTAAAAAATGTCTCCGTGTGTTTGTGTGAAATTTTATGTCAATTTGTCAAATGCCTTCACCTTTATGAATATTCAAGCCAGTTTGCTTTAGGCAACGTGACGAACAATGGAAGTGGTACAGGCACATACTCTATTTAACTGGGACACACGAGACCAATAATTATTTATTTTTAAAGAATTATTTATCTAGCATTAGAAAGCAAGTTGTCACAGCACGTCTTAAGTTTAATATTGCATTGCTTTACATATGTCGGTCGTAGCTATAAATTTATAAAAATTATTTTATCAAAACGTTTTGATTCTATTTTGCGCTTGACCTCACCTGATGGTAAGTGAAGGTGTGATCGAAAATGGAGGATGCTTGCATAGAAAGAACCTATTCACTCTGGACTTGAAGACTCCAAAATTATACTGGTTTGGCAAAACATACGCCGGAAGTGAGTCCCACTCCTTACTTGCGCCAACAAGAAAAGTTGAAGCAAATCGCTTGGTACGGCAAGGTGGCATATATCTGTCATTGTTCACATAAATCCTGTCCATCCGAAGTTTGCCTGGAAGATATCGCCTTTAGTGATATAGCCGCCCATTGTACCAATGATTAAAAAGAATAAAGATAGATATGATCTGTTATCAACGACTAAGCAAGTTACACGATAAACGCAAAGACTCTTCTAAAGCAAGCGACTATGTTAATCGGACCACACGCATTTTATAACGCACAGTAAAGTTTAAGATCGAATCGATTCGTTTGAAACCACATGAATCAACGGTGACAATACTGGAACTATTTATTGATTGAAGCGCTGGCTTTCTGTAGGGTGACCATAATGTATCTAATAAAACAAATAAAATAAAATGACTATCTACATTTATTTCAAGCAATGTTTCTTCTTCTTGCTGCCCTTTTATCCATTATATGGGATCGGCACAATATGTATTCTTCTTCCAAATTCTTCTATTAGCCGTCATCTCAATATTAACTCCTCTCTTATTAATATCGTCTTTTACACAATCCATCCATCTCTTTGGCCTTCCTCTACTTCTACATCCATCTACTTTTTTATCCAATACTTTTCTAGAATGATTTTATTTACATCATACTGTATTGTTATGTACAACACATTAAATGAAAACACGGGTAGTTAAACTAAGAGATAGTTTTGTTGTAAAATAGGTTTTTTTGAAATTCTTTACCATAGAACATTTTAAATTTTCTAATTTTTTTAATATCCAGTCCTAAAATATCAATGAACCAGCCTGTATAAAATATCTATCATGATGAATTATAATCTTAGTAATTCATCATGTAAGTAGATACCTCTTTAACTGTCTAAACGGCATCGTCGCAAATGCGCCGCCAATTTGCGACGATTTACGATAAATATTCAAGCTACCGGTATTAAACCCACCGCTAAAATCAGTTAATACGATTACGGATGGATGTTTTAAATTAATGTCGAACTTAACAAAACAGGTTGTATAATTATGGACACAACACAATTTATTATTAAAAAGGTATTTTAAGGAATATGCCAGTGACAGCAATGGCTAGGCAGTCTACTCTGACAGCTATCATTGCCAGGGTGGTGTTGGAGCTGGCCCGCAGCCTGCGCACCAGGGACGCGTTGCGCTTGCGCATGGGTGTCAAACCGCGCAGCTCCAAACTTCCCCGATGCGCTGCAGTCACAGAAGAAGTATAGAAGATTTTAGGGATCAATTTTATATTACCTACCTTACAAACGGAAACACAGTAGTATATAAGCAGCCCCGGATCTACGATTTTTCCAAATCGGGGTAGAAACTTGATGTGGTCTCCCCTCTCCTCCAGCGTCTTACTTTCTGTCAAAGCTTTATTTTATTGGATACATTTTATGTATTTTTGGGGCTAATTGACTGGACTACATATTATTTAGACTCATATCGGACGTAGCCAGAGTGAAGTTTTGGAGGTTCAAATCAAATTAATCGATAGTACTATGTACGCTGAATGTTAGCTAAGCGTTTTGTGAAACAAGTTTTTTTTTAAGCATTGATTTGGCGCACCCTGAAATTGCTGCCTGAGGCAAGTACCCCTGTTTGTCCCCCCCCCCCCTAGACCTGGGACTGGCTATAAGTATGGTGGTAGTACTTCCCCGGGAGAGTCTTTTCACAAAGGACTCTACTGCTATAAATATATCGTGGTTCCTCTACATCCATCTCGATATATTTTTACGATTATCCCGCGGCTCCTAAACTTCACGCGACCGTAATACTCCAAAACGAGTGCGTATTAAATGTCTATTTAATTTACGACTGTGAAAGTGAAGCATGTTTTATTAACTAAACAGATAGTTAGGAGCTAGAGGTGTATTACTTACTACGTTAAACGGTTTAAACTATGTTGAATAGTATTTTGATAAACAAGGGCAAAAGTGATCAATTACACCCGAGATATTATGACGTACGAGCGAACAAATGCGAGCGAAGACGCTAAAGAGTTTGAGGGAGTAATTGAGATGGGTGTACCCGAGAAGACCACAATATTCATCGCAAATGCGACAAAATTAAAAATGTCCTAGTCTTTTTTTTACCGGTGTGTAGCTAAAACAAAATTTGCATTACCTTGTTTTATTTCCGTCCAGATTTAAAATAAAAAAATCAACATATTTTTATTCATTAAAATCACAAGGACAACTTTGAAACGTCAATGTTAATGCCTGTTCTAATAAGTACAGCGATAACCGTGTAAGTCAAATTCGCGTAAGTCGGGGGTTCAACTTTTCATATACATGTAAATACATTCAGTTTACGCTCTAAATACAGTCTTTTTCTTTTCTTGTTAGGTTCAAATGAGTAATTTTTTGTTCTTTTGTTGACATAATTAGAGGTTATCAATAGAACTCACTGGGTACGTAACACGTTCAAACCTGTCGTAAATGGAACACTAACAGGGCGGAGAGGGAGAGCTGATGTGCGCGGCCATCAAAAAGAAAAACTGCATATCTCCGAATTAGCGTAAACCCTCCGTTGACCGAGACACGTTCTGGAGGAGGAGACAGGAGGAGATTTCTGAGTCATCTACATTAGACACTTCACAGATACACTGACCTCGCCGGCGAGGTGACGAGATGTTGCAGCGTTTGAATTTGACACTCAAGGCCGTGTCTGACTGGGGCGATGCCAATCTTGTCAAATTCAATGCTTCAAAAACGCAAGCATGTCTCTTCTCGGCGAAAAAGAGTCAGTTTACCCAAGTTCCAATTTTCCAAAATGTACCGTTATCTGTAAAAGATCACCTCGAGCTCCTAGGGGTTTCGCTCACGCCTACTCTCAACTTTAGCTCATACATCGAGTCTAAGGCTAAAACAGCTGCCATGAAGCTGGGCATCCTCAACAAGGTCAGGAGATACTTCACACCAGGACAGCTTCTTAGTCTTTACAAAGCTCAAGTCCGGTCTGGGATGGAGTACTGCTGCCACCTTTGGGATGGTTCGCCCAAATACCAGCTCGCTACCTTAGACTCGATAGAACGTAGGACTTTTAGGCTTATAGGTGAGCAATATATGGCGGTGACTAAGATCCAAAGTCTCAAACACCGCCGTAAAGTTGCAAGCCTATCGATCTTTTACAGAATACATTTTGGGGAATGTGCCCAGGAACTATACGATCTGATCCCGCCATCTCCTTTCCATCAAAGGACAAGCAGGCGCACGGCTCAGTACCACCCGTACCTAGTCAATATACCACCCATTCGCACACACCGTTCTGGTTCTACGTTCTTGATGCGTACAGCTAAGGTATGGAACACTTTGCCGTCGTCTGTTTTTCCTAAAGAATACAATCCGGGCCTCTTTAAGGTGAGAGTAAATAGGTTTCATCTAGATCTTCGTGCTACATCTTAGACCACATCATCACTTACCATCAGGTGAGATTGTGGTCAAACGAAGTTCTATCCAATTTAAAAAAAAAAAAAAAAAAAAAGGTCGACGTGTCCTTTCAGTCGCCGCCTATAGGAGGTACAAACATTTACCTGGGCGTTTCTCTTCTATCCCCATCCTGGCAACTACCTAAGCCGAGGTTCGTACCTAAGTGGTGCCCTTGCGCTAGTTGCCTTCAAAACTTACAGGGCTGAGCGCCATCTGCGCTTGCCAAAAAAACTGAAATATCGTATAACGATGCAGCGTAAGTCGGGGTATTACTGTACTAAAATCATCACTAGCTTCACAACTACAAAGCAAGCTTTATCGCTCAACTAAACTATTTAGATCGACGTTGATGAGCGTTTAGATTTACTGTGTCTTTTGATCCTATTTTTTTGATCGTTACCGATTTTATTTGTTTGCTCGTAAGCGGCGCCACCGACTCTTTTAAACTATTGTTTTGGATTTCATTAGTTTTTTATTACTCCGATTTGATAACAAAACTTGAAATACACAAGTAACATTAAAACAAAAATGTAACCGACTTCAGAAAAAAGAAAATCAAAAATGTGCAGATGCTTTTGCAAATTGAAAAGTTTGATGATTTGACGACCTCGTGGCACAGTGGGCGAATAGCTGACTGACACGCAGAAGGTACCGGGCTCGATTCCCGCTGCGTAACAAATGTGTGCATGGTCTACAGATATTTGTTCCAGGTTAGTGTATTTTTCTATATACCCACTATACTCGTATCTTTTTACAAAAAATAAACATGTATATAGTTATTCCATCAGTTATCGCGTTCACATAGTACAAGTGTTGCTTAGTTTGTGGCTAGATAGCACTATATAAAATTTCCAGCATTACTTAACTGTTTTGTTTATAGGTGGGGGCGACCACTTGTCATCAGGAGGCCCGTCAGTTTAATTGGCTTAATGATTATTATTTAAATAAAATGGTATTCTCATCATCATCCACAGCTTGACTTCACCCATTGTTGGGCCATCCACCACGAACCTGAGGTCGTGGCGGATGGTACAAACTTGGGGAGGCTTGACTAGTCTCACCCACTGACCCGCGACATTAAAAAATGTATTGGGCAAAAATTATAATTTCGCTAGTAACTATTATTTGTTCTGTGTCTACAGTAAGCGGCCTGCTCTACTGCTCTAGTACAGGGCCCGTAGCCAAATGTCATTCGCCACGAATCTATTCGATTTCTACATACATTTGTTGTCGCTGAATGACGTAATATTTCTATAGCATGTGTCAAATCCCATACATTTGCGGACGTATCGACTAGCGTCATCGCTAATCGACTGTAACTTGGCTAAACCCTCAGGCTAGCCGTGGGCGAAGCACTCGTAAATCCGCGAGCGCGTGTCGCGGTGCGGGTGGTCCCGCTACGCTACGCTGTGCTTTTATTCCGCGGGATGGTGATATGCAGAAGGCGTGACTTTTACTATTTTTTATTATAACGCTTTCTCTGGTAATATTATTACCTATAGGTAATATTATTCACTTATCGCAACAATTTTGTAAATAAAATGTAAAAAAACACCTAACGCATTAAAACCAAAAATTTCTATTTGACAGCTGAGATCCCATCACCAAAAAGGAAAAGTGCTAATAGCCTTCGGATCTCAGCTGATTTATTAAACATAGCAAAGAACCGCCCCAGTTAAACAAACTTATAACATCCCTCCTCTTTTTGAATGAATGAATGAATAAATAAAAACACTTTATTGTACACCACAGTAGAAACAAACATAAAAATAAAAATTCACAAGGAACAAGTGCAATGGACGGAAGTGCCGAACACTGTGACGAGGTGAGTGAGTGGAGAGGAGTTCGATTTTCGTTGCGAGATAAATATTTGAATGATATACAAGTATTTGTACCAGATGTGGGTGTTGTGGTACCATGGTCCCTGATACACACGATGGAAATCCTAGAGCAGAGTCAGAACTCTGAGACTGTTAGGTGTTATTTATTCAGACGACCTCCGTGGAGCAATGGGCGAATAGCCGGCTGAGACGCAGGAGGCTCGGCGTTCAATTTCCACCACGGAACAAATGATTGCATGATCTATAGTGGGTCTGGGTGGTTTTCTATATATTT
This sequence comes from Philereme transversata, assembly GCA_963924445.1. Lineage (NCBI taxonomy): Eukaryota > Metazoa > Arthropoda > Insecta > Lepidoptera > Geometridae > Philereme > Philereme transversata. The sequence goes on along the minus strand of OZ004337.1, from coordinate 23,326,252 downwards.
TGAGTATTATTAAAATAAATTACATAACTAAGTATTGTATCAGTTAACTGATTCCCATAGTAAAGGTTTTACTTAGTTTGGGGCTAGATATCGCTGTGTTAAAATAATATCGAGCATTATTTATTATAATTTCTTGCATACCACCATCCAATCGCCGTGTCATTGCAAGTCCGCGTGGTGCTATAATTCTGCGATATCGCATTGTCTAGCGCGCGCAATGCTCCTCTAACGACAGGTGCTTAAATTATACTACTTGTTGAACTTATCCACCTATTTGTTCCCAGCGCTGGGATTAAACATGTTTATTTACGAGCTTTGTACATTTTCTTAATGCATTGTACAATGTAATAATAGGCGTTATTAGGTAGATAAGTATAAAAAAACTGGATACTTCACACAGCGCTTTCAAGTCCTAAACTCAGCGTAGGTTGAGACCAGATAAATGATACAATACATGTAATATATAATTCATTTTGTAAATAAATAAACATAAAACATGATTGCACAGTTGAAACGTCGGGATAACAAATAAAAAATGAACATACGCGATAAATACCCGTTTGAATCAGTAATTACAAATATACCTACCTACTTATAATAGCTTTGCGTTAAGAAACACCCAGACCTGGAATAAATACTTGTTAAACCATGCAAGTATTTGATCTGCGAACAATATTTCTCAATATATAAAATTTCGTAGTTCTTTTCCTAAACTATCCAGGTGACCCGATAAGCACAAAAAAATCATCAATATCGGTCAAGCCGTTTTTTACATTTTTTTTTACCACGTTTGCGAATTCGCTGGCTGTTCAGCTAGTTATTCTATATTTTACGGAATTTGTGTTCTTTGTACTTTACTTTTTGTTTGGGCCTTTTAAATATCTAGCAGATGTAGGCACGTAACAACGACTGATTTGATGATGATGATTGACTAGTATTCTTCGCCCGAGATACACAACAATACTTAAACTACTAAACATGTTTAAATTTGATGTATTTTTATGATTTGATAACTCCCGAAATCATATTTAGTCACCAAATACGTTTAGGCATCGTTGCGAAAGTCGCCCTTAGTGTACTTTGGTAGGTTCGTTAATTCGTTCTTAATTTAACAGCTAATTTCATGGTCACATTTACATATGGAGAGGAGGACATCAAAATAAAACTCGCCAACCCACGTCAGAGGCAAATCAAATAAGTAGAAATAATTAATACCCTTTGTGATATATCTATTAAATATCCTATTAATATATCGAATAAATTGTAATGTGTAAACATGGAAAACATGATCTATCTTCTTGATGCAATACCCTGCCAGGGTTCATATGTGAAACAATTTACTTAATACTTGTAACACCTTTTTTTTAACTGTATAGATCTTCGTTTGACCACAACCTCACCTAATGGTAAGCGATGATGTGGTCTAAGAAGCACGAAGATCTAGAAGAAACCTATTACTCTTACCTTAAAGAGGCCCGTATTGTATTCTTATGGAAAAACATACGACGGTAATGTTCCATACCTTAGCTGTACGCATCAAGAACGTAGAACCAAAACGGTTTTTGCGAATGGGTTGTATATCAACTAGGTACGGATGGTACTGAGCCCTGCGCTTGCTCGTCTTTTGGCACATTCCCCAAAATGTATTCCTTGGTCACCATGTGAAAGCAATAAATGTATTGAGAATTGAGTATTGAGGCATTTGAGTGGCCTAAAAAACTCTGACGCCACCAGAGGAGTTTAGTCACCAGCTCATACGATCATGAATTAACTACAATGAAGATTTGGTGTTTCTATACTGGATCGAATCAGAAATGTGAAGATTCGTAGACGAACCAAAGTCACTGACATAGCACAAAGGATTAGCAAGGTGAAGTGGCAGTGGGTAGGGCACATCGCTCAAAGAATTGACGGCCGTTGGGGCAGAAAAGTTATCGAGGGGACACCACGAACTGAAAAGCGCAGCGTAGGACGACCCCCAATAGATGGAAATACGACCGATAAAGGTTGCTGGAAGCCGCTGGGTGCAGGCCGCACAAAACCGGTCGCTCTGGAAATCTATGGGGGTAGGCCTATGTTCAGCAGTGGACCTTCTTTGGCCGATACGATGATGATGACAGCAAAGATTATTTTTCTATACGTACCATAATTAATTTCAAACTAAACAACAAACATCGTAAACCACAACAAAGTCCACAAAACTAAATACGATTCTATAAACCCGATAAAGCGTATCGATTCAGTAGTCAATAATATCGAATAACACAAAAAAGCACCCACAATAGTGCGGGGACATCTCAAATATCGATTAATATCACCGGGAAATAAATAACGAGAGAGATCCGAAAATATCCGGAGTTACGAGGCGCGTGTATCTGCGCATCGGTCGCCATATCGCACGGCGAATACCGAGGGGACCGCCTAATCGTAAATCTTGGACATTTTTGTGCTAAGAATGTCCGGATAAATACAGAAAGAGGTTGTAGGTTATCTGTCTGTACAAAATGCTTATAATTTTACTCTTTTTCCTTTGATTTTACAGAACTATTATTGAAATTGTAATTATTATTTTGAATTTACATTATCTTTCACGAAAAAAGTTATTGTTTACTCCTAGACCACTTTCATTTAGATTGTGATTTTACATTATTTTCTATAATGAATGGAATCGTTCTCAGAAGCTAATGAAATAATTATATCTTCAAAACCTTCAGCTATTAAAACAACACTCCACAACTAAAATAGACTTCTAAAAGAACTAACTGTTGCCCGTAATTTCATACGCATTACAATAAATGTGTAGGTAACCTATACATAAAGCTAAACTCGCTGTTGCAACTTGACTTGACACCCCATTTTTATTCCATAGGATCTGATTTATGGGATAAAAAGTAGCCTATGTATCCAGGTTATAATCTAGGAATATACTAAATTTTATCAAAATCTATTTAGCCGTTACGACGTGATTAGGAACAAATAAATAAACAAAATCCAAACTTTCGCATTTATAATATTAGTGTTATAATTTAAAATAAATTATTTGGCTGTTAATATCAACAAAAATAATTTAAATATTAAATTAAAATTGTAAGTATTGCAAGCGAACCCAACGGAATACACTAGTCGCCAAAATCCTTTTCACGCAACCCATAAAAGTATCGACATGATTTGGTATTCTGGATCTAACTTGAGATAAATGGGTCATTCCGCGTATTTTCTAATAAATATCATTTGACAGAAACCTTCGAGGATTTTAAATTTAAAGCCATCTGTCATTTTGACATTTTGCGTTTTGTCCCATATAAAAAAGGCCTTGTTTGGTCCAGTTTTAGAAAAGTGTTTAATAGGCTCGTAAAAATGATACAGATGGTTTTTGAAAAATGTTTATCTATTATGCTCTTGTTCAGAATAGAATGGAATAATCATTTATTTGGTACACACAAAACGACACATGAAACAATTATGAAGAACAAAGTCTAATTGTATAAATTAAAACAGTTCGACCCATGTGTCTGCGTACCAAAATGGCATTCAACTCAGCTTAATATTGGATGTTTTGCACCCAACGCTGTTTTTCAGCTGAAACGTCGTGCTTTGACTGAAATTTTGCTTATCATGAAGAAGTAAAAATTAAAATTATAAATTTATATTTATATACAAAATGTACATAGCTTAACTAAAGTATGTACATAATTAAGTATAAAAAAACAGTTTTATTTCAGTTTTAGTTAGTATAACTTAGTAAAATATAACTACATATATATATAACTATAACCTTCAGACCAATGTTCTAATGTCTACGTATTTTATTGTATTTACGCCAGACAAGTTAAGAAGGTTTAAATGAGCTTTAAACAAAATATTGCTATCATATAAAACAATTCAAGATTACTAATAGAATAAATAAGAACTTATCATTTGAACATCGGAGAGAGATCCATATAAGGGTGCAATATAGAAAAGGATATCATTTTACAATTAATTAATCAGTACAGCAAAAAATAAAACATAAATTAGTTTGCAATCGACAACAAATCATTAGAATCTCGGCTGGCTTGTATCACTCCTAACTAACTGTTATCGGAAACAGAACCTTATTCACCTAACTTAAATTCACTAATTAACTTAAAAAAAACATGATTGGTTGGTTTTACATTTTTAAATAAAACAAGGTTATGTCCTCAGCTTCGCTCGCGCGGTTTGACAATAACAAGTAGCCCATCAAAACATTAATTCTCTAATTTAAACATAAAATCGGTTAAGCCGTTTAGTCGTAAAAACGTTACAAACAAACAGACATAGAGACACCGATACAGAGTCCCTTTCGAATTTATAATATTAGTACGACGAATATAGCTATCGAGTTTCAATATTGACTGCATCTGCTATCCCAAATAATATTTGACTTTTTCTACGACCCGAAACCTACATAATAAATACACAGGCTCGAAAACAGACATACAGAGAGAAAGACAGAGTTACTAGTAACGTCAGAGTGAAACTTCTGTACCATGCGACTATTATTTCGCTCTGTGATCCCTTTCTTATCGCGGGATCTCGGAGACCGGTAGCGCGGGATAATGTATCGACTACATGACATCACTAAAATAAATTTAGTGCTGCACCCGACCCCGGGTTAACAACGTAACGTGTACAGCACTATTTCTCGCCGATCTGACGCGATACCGTTTATTTAGTGCATTGTCGTGGTCGAGTTTTGGTCAATATTATAATTAATATTATATTATATTTTTTTCAGAGTATTAGAGTAAATTCCCTTGTGAGGCAACTGGGAAATATTTAATTTTTAAGTTTAGCATTTATAGAATCCAGAAATAAAAATCCCCGGCAATTTAACGGGTTTTAAAGTATATAGTTAGCATGATGTATAAATTTTGTATTTGCTGCTAGCTAGCTTACAAGCTCGTAGTCCTTTAAGCCACACTTATTTTTCTCTGGATTCTACACTCGAATAGATAAGATCAATTAGTCGAATGCGATGCGCAGATCGGGACACGTCTCGTGCGATGTTCCGTTATCGCGAGATCGGTAAAGCGCATCACTAGTTTATAAGGATACACTATCTATACCATAAACTTAAGTGTTGTTGTGAACAGTGATCATCATCATCATATCAGCCACAAGACGCCCACTGCTGATCATAGGCCTCCCCCATAGATTTCCAGATCGATCTTGTGCGGCCTACACCCAACGGTTCCCAGTAATTTTCATGTCGCTTTTCCATCTTATAGGGGGCCGTACCACGCTGCGCTTTCCACTCGAGAACCTTTCTGCCCCAACAGCCGTCATTCCTTCGAGCAATCAGTTTGATTGCTAACCACTTTAGTTTGCTAATCTTCTGAGCTATAATCTGTGCACACAGCATCTCAGCACACTTTTAAGCTGAGATTAAAGCAGCATTACTTTAAGGCCTAGCTTTCTTGTCAATTGAGTTACCTATTTATTTATTTATTATTTATTTTAATTTTATTGTCCTCGTTTTAGAATATTTGTAAGTTTAGGTTATTAGTTGGGTATTTAATAGTCTATCTTTAGGTATTTATTTATGTATGTATTAGGATTATAAGTACAGTTTTTATTAGATATAATTTTTAAATTTTTTATTTTATTCGTTTGTAAATATACTTCGTGCACCGCTGTCCATTACTGCTTCGCTAATTACTTTCCATCCAAAGGTTGCCTGGAAGAAATTGCTTTCAGCGATAAGGCCACCCATTGTACTTTATTTAGCTAAAATTAGTTTTTTTAAGTATTCCTGGTGTACAATAAAGAATTATTCTATTCTATTCTGTGATGATAACGAACTACCGAAGAGAGCAACAGTGATGGTAATGATGATGATGCAGCCTGCCAACGCGCTGAGCCATCGTTGACTCAATCCCCACCACCGCGCCCGTCTACTCGCGCGCAAGGGGCAGCGGCGCGCAGTGCTAGGCGAGACGTTATTCGGAGCGGATAGCACTCACCCTGATGAAGGTTCACGAATTGAACCGAAACATTGTCGGTCGAAACACCGATAAGACGGTACGTGATAAATCCCGTATTTATAATAATGATTATAATCAGTGACTTTGGTTTGTCTAAAAATCTCTCCAATTCATTAAAAATTATATTTAGTCAGATTTAGGATTGGTTATCTGTCCAAACTTGGAGTCTGCCAGAGGGCGATGGAGCGTAGTAGGATTATTGGAAGTTAGACTCACATACCGCATAAAAACACCATACTACACTCCAAGACAAAAATCGCCGATTTCACGCAAAAGACAGTTAAATTGAAGTGGGACTGGGTTGGACACGTATGTCGAATGCGGGATGATTTGTGGGCTAAGATAACCACTGAGTGGGTACTACAAGGCGCGAGACCGCGCGGCTGGCCCAGGTGGAGATGGCGTGGCGAACTTGACGCGCACAGTGCGAACTGGTCGACAGAAGCCCTAGACCGGGATGAATGATAGAAGGGAAGGGAACCCTTTGTATAGATATACAGATTTAGGATTGATTTTGAAGAACCAAGCTGCGTTGGATTGTCAACTGTTCAGTGTAATATAACGAAGTAATTTTCTTCCAACTTCCGATATAACTCATCAAGTGAGTATATACTACATACCACAGGCATTGAATAAAATTTTACAGCCGTAAAACAAGAAAAACAATCGGAATATAAAATTTTTAAAACTCCATTTGATAGGAAGTTTTATCCTAGGAACGCTAGTAGGCAATTAATATTTAACTTTATTGTTGACATAAAAAGCAATGCACCTAATCATAACAAATACAATTAAAACATAACAATCAAAACGAATATCAATAAACCAATTGTATCGTTATTTTCTTGGCAATTTCTCGTAATTAACTTTGATTCAATAAAATGGAATACACTCCACTAAGAATCCATTAATTAGTTCCAAGCGATAAATAAAACAGTTCAGTGTAAAGCACACAATAGATAACCTATCGTTTGGTCTACATACGCACTGTGTCATAAAACGCAACGGCTGTGTAATGCAATTTTAACGGTTATTGATTTCCTTGAAAAGGGGGCCAAAAACACACCTTATTCAGCGGAATAAAGCCTTAGGTTAATTTATTTCTAAAGCATTAGTCTATTCTTACGGGAAATACTATGATTTTCTATTATCGTATCTCCGTATAAGGAAAGAAAGTGTGGCTGATTCCTGCCTGGTCCGTAATTTTGTTTAGATTTATTCTTATTCTTATGATCATCTCATGTTATATGAAATAAATCAATAACTTTTAGTTATGGCATTTTTTTTTAAGTAGACTCGTGCAACGATGCCTAAACGTATTTAGTGGCTAAATATGATTTCAGAAGTTATCAAATCATACAAATACGTACAATTTAAACATGTTTAGTCGCTAAATACGTTTAGGGATCGTTGTGCAAGCCGGCCTTAATCTTTGATTAATAAAATAGTGCCACGAAATAAATGACCAAAGAACTTGACCTACAGTATTATTCAAATTACAGGTAACGGGAGTTCATGTAATGTGGTTGCTCTTTTTTCGGGTACAAATTGCAGTTATTCTAGATTTCAGATTTTTGCCTATATTTGTGTCATTTAAGCTACACGCATACCAAATTACAGCACTATGGGGTCAATGGTGTACCCTGTGAATTTTGTCAAAGTTCAGTTTTTATTATGGCTAATAACTCAAAAACTACAAAAACTTTACTTAAAATAAAAACAGAATCTAAATTTAATAATAAAGACCTTTCATTTGACGCCCCATTTGATCTAATAGTCTCATTTTCATTTTTTTTTTACCCCTCTTAAATCCCAATATTTCAACAACCCCCTCACATTTTTAGTACATTTAGTCACACCAAAATTGTGCCATACTACCTACCTATGTATTAAATTTCACGATGATCGGATCAACGCCTCGAAAGTTATCCTCGGATAAACAAACGTACATACTGTTACGCCGAGGCTGTTAAACAATGAGTAATAATCGAACCTTCTCGAACGCTTTTGTCTTGCTGTATTATTGCTGCTATTGTTTGTGGTTTCGCAGAATGAGGAGTGGCCATTGTGTCGAGGGACCGACCCTTTCCTGAAAGGATCGACATCGTTCTCGAACAATCGAAATGTGTGCGATATAAATAGGCCGGAGAGATGGCCGGACAGTCAGTCTGAGTTAGTTAGTGAGTGAGTCTCAGCGAGGCCCTGGAGGACTGACGTGGAGCAGGGTCTCGCGTGAACAGTAGTTGCTCGAGAGTCAGTCTGGATTAAGCTATACGTGCGATCATTTCGGTGACTTTAAGTGGTGCAACAGTGGTGTGAATTAGTGTGTTGTGATTACGTGTGACCAAGTTCGTGTATTCATCGTTCTAGTGTTGAATAAAAGTGTTATTTTGGTTAAATCGATTCCCATTATTTTATCCCGAACCCTCAGCTCGTAACAATACATACATACAACGCCGATTTGCCCAAGTTAATTGGGATATCTCGCTTCGCTCGATCAAATACAGAGAGTTAAAAAAATACTAGGTAAGTATATATACTATTTGTGTACCGCCGTACTGAGCTTTACAAAAGCTTCGTCTTCGCGACTCAGTGCGTGCAATGGCCTGATTGTTCCAAATACACTATACTGTATAATATCCGACAAATCAATGACTATGTATATCGAATTCTATGTGGTTTTTAGCAATTAATCGAACGTGAACGCATTTCCTTGCTCCGATGAATGTGAACTAGGCCATACCAATATTGTTTAACTAGATTTTAGGACTATACAATATTAAATATAGTTGATTTCATTGTGAAAGGGCTCTCCCGGGGAAGAACTGCCACAATACTTATTTCTGACACCAAGCAGCATTGCTGTTTCGGTTCGAAGAGTATGGTTTGGTGGTAAAATTACAGGCACATGAGGTTTTACACCTGTATGCCTCAAATTGATGAACGTAGGGCACGTTTCTAAATTCAATAAAAAGTCGGTTGATACCTTATTCATCAAAATTGGATGAGTAGTTTAGGCGCTACGGAATATACATACATATGTACATAGACTGCTAAAAACATAACCCTTCGTTTTAGCTTTGCCGTAGTCGGGTACAAAGTGGTCGCTTTTTTGTGGTTGCGTTGTTCTGTTTGGTAACCACTTGTTCTGATTTCTGAACTAACGAGCTTGATGACCTAGAAATAACCAAGTAACGAGGAACGAAGGTGCTCTATCACAGGATACTCAAAAGGCCACTCTGGAACATCCCTAATTACCGACAATTAGACAATGCACAGAAGCGCATTATACTTTTAGGGTTTCGTAAATATTTACTGAAACCAGACTAGTCTAGTTCTTGTCTAATCTAAATTCTAGCATTGGATCATTCATTAAGTCTATCAGGTTTTTGAAGTTGGTAACAGACAAAAATCGGAGGCTGATAGTTTTCTGAGCAAAACTTAAAAGCCATCACACAGGTAGTGTTCAAACGCTTCACAATTTGCACAAAAAAAATTGCTTATTAAACGCTATATCGTTTTTTTTTATTTGATTATACACCAACAGTACACATATTTTATCACTTTATAGCTAGTTACCAGTTTTATGACGATAGTCATAAACACATTTCTGATACGTGCACCAATTACACGTGTAAACAACATTCGCCAACGACGGTGAAAATATAATTGAATTTTTACTTATACGTAATTAAATTGAATAAGTGTTCCGATGTTGTTTCGGAACACGAGTGCTTCATTACTTAATTAAATGTTACAGAGATTCTGGAAGAGATGGCAGAACGCTCGCCATCTCCAGTGAGATACTTTTAAACAGTTTTTTTGTAAGAACTGTACGTATATGAATATATCAAGATCATCGTTCTAAGTTCGACTTATTCGCAGTATTGGTGAATTGTAACCAAAGGTTTGTTTTGGGTGTTGGCTTACTGAATATTTTGGAATTTCTTTGTCTTTGGTAGTAGTTGTACGTAACGCTTAGAATAATGTTCTCCAGAATGGCTGGGCAGTCGAATAAGTCATGGACTATTTTATAGAGAAAGGAAACGTCTCGAATTTTTCTCCATATCGCGTAAAGTGTTCATTTTAAGGAACGCTAATCGATTTTCCTATGGACTTCTGTGTGAAATACTAGAGCAAGGGAATGCCAGGGTATAAGTTGTGCAACTGGAGATTTTTTTACGCTACTTGTTTATTTATGTGTGTTATTTATGCACTCAACACAAAAACTCATTTTACTATAATCCTCATCATCATCATCATAATATGAACCATAAGATATGCACTGCTGAACATAGGCCTCCCCCATAGATTTCCAGACGATCGATCTTGCGCGGCCTACACCCAACGGGTTCCAGCGACCTTTATCTGATCGTCTTTTCATCTAGTGGCTACGTCTGTAATCTTGGTTTGTCCACGGATGTCCTCATTTCTGATTCAGCAATACTGAAGTTTCCAGAAGTTTGATTACACCCAAATAATACTATAAATTGCATTAGACGGAACCCTTGCTCCAACAGGACCCAACACATCACCAATCGGAAACATTAATCGAAGCCCAGCCGACCTTCGCTAAACAAAGATGCATTGTATCTGCTTGGAACGAATCCAATATTGTTGGTCGAATATACCACGCGACCTCCAAATCCTTCATTTGAATACCACTTTACCATAACCACCAAAAATACACCCAAGCAACAACAACCCTTGAACTATAAACTATAGAGTTGGTTTTAGAAAAGTGTTTTTAAGGGTAAGGTAGTGACGCTGACGATTAAAACATTAAAGACCAGGATGGTATTGTCGCCTGACCTCGGACGAGTGAAGAAAGGTGCGATGACAAAGCGGTAGGTCACAGACAGACAGTCAAGGTTACGGTGGATGGATATGGTGTGGCTGTAGTACTATTAGTATAGTACAATGTCGAAAGGAGCTTGACCTTAGGCAAGAAGATAAACAAATTGACAGAATTTCAGACAAGATTATTTTTAACGACCTTAAAGAGACCCGCATTATGATTTTCAGGTAAGAAAGACGGTGGTAGAGAATTCCATATTTTAATTGTGCGTGTTTTCAACGTGGAACCGGAACGGTGATTAGGCTAATTATCCACATCGTACCATCAGTTGGATGGAGCGAACGGTTTTTGTCGCTGTTTTCGAAGCAGTTAGCAAAATTACGAAGGTCTCTTGTGCTTATATATTTGGACTATTCTATGCGTGGGATTAGCACATAGTTTGAAGAACTCCCGTTGGGCTGCCCCCTATTAGAGAACTGATGACCGTTGGGCCAAAGGTTTTCGAGTGGAGACCACGCACTAGTAGGTGCAGCGAAGGACGGCCCCCTATTAGATGAAAAGATGACGTTAGAAAAGATGCTGAAAGCTAGGCTGCACAAGATCAGTTGCTCAAATCTATGGGCAAGGCCTATGTTTAACAGTCATCCTTTACCTAATATGATCGTGATAATCATGATGTTAATCTGACTGGTAAAAGTTGGGTGGAAGCAGCCTTAAAATGTATTATAACTGAGCGTGCTAAGCAGTAGTGTCATGAGGTTAAACTGAGAAAAGCAGTCATTTAAGTTTTTTTATGTTACCTTTTGATGGAGCAAACATATGGCCCACCTGATGTTAAGTGGTAACCATCGCCTATAACAAAGTAATGCCTCATAGGTCACGCACCTTAGAAACGTGCCCTACGATGCACTGCCCTGCATCCATTAACTTGAGGCATACAGGTGTAAAGCCTCGTGTGCCTGTAATTTTACCGGCAACCATACCCTTCAAGCCGAAACACAGCAATGCTGCTTGGTGGCAGAAATAGGTCTGTTTATAGTACTTCCTCAGGCGAGCCCCATCACACGGAACTCTTATTCATTATTATACATTAGTATACATACAACAGATAAGCAAAAAATTTAATATTTTTGTATTATGGTTCCTTTGTCACTGTTGACCTAGGTCGTCGACATCTATCAAAAAGTCACGAACACCGATAACACTTAACAAACCACAAACCTAAGACACTCGACTCTAAGGACCCTCCATTGCGCAGACGTCGTTTATATCCCCAAAACGAACGTACAATTTGTTTTTATGACGCACTTATACAGGGTGAAATGTTGAGATACTCGTAGTGCACAAAGATATACTATAACCGTTATAGCTATAAAAAAGGTTATTTGGAAACTAGCCTTAACTTATGGAATGCCACTCCTGCATTCTTAAAAATTATGTATATAAGTACTGAGAAAAAATAACCAATCAAATACCACCTACTTTGAACTCGGTTAAACCTTTGGAGACTTCTTTATCATTCAGAAAGAGAAACAAATGACGTAAAAACTGTTAATCACTAAAATTGTTAAACTATCTCGGTAAGTTTATTTTTTTAACTGTTTTTTAATTGATGTTCTCAACGTCTTAGGGTTACTTCCCTTAGAACATATTATTTTATTTTATTAGTTTAGGAACGACAAACAGTTATACATTGTGTAGTAAGTTACATGACATTGTGAACAATAATTTTCGTGGACCTTTTCGTCCATCTCATCTGTTTATTTACCACAAGACATTACAGTGCCAATTAGAGTTATATTCCTAAGAAGAATATCTTGTGGCTTGTAACTATAATGGTTCTAATACCATTTGTGCCCGATGTCAAAGGGACATGCCCATATAATGCTGTCAACTGCACAAAAAATTGCGTTCATCCAAAAAATATGTTACATTTTTTCGTTAATCTACGTATCAGTCGATTAACACGAAAAGTATCTATATATATATAGTAAAAATAATGAATATGAAAACGACAGGAAATGAAATGGTAGCAAATTGCCTCCAGTTGCAAACATTAGTGTTGAGCCAGAGTTGTTCTGAGACAATAATCGATTGTTGATAAAAGACCATAAATAAAACAATCGATTTATTTGACTGTATTTTCACTGACACGAAAAATCAGTCACCGATTTCAGAAGTACGAAACCAAAACGATATTTGTTTCCCAATGAGCGTTTTGTAAATCGTTTTTTCTCTTTAATTAACCCGGGGGTGGTATTATGCTTGACTCGCGCTGGTAGCGAGCGCCCGAGCGAGATAATCTCAGCCAATCGCAGTGCGCGCTGAATTTGCGCTCAGCTGTTGACGCACCGCAATTGATCTAAATCCTCTCGCTCTCAGCTAACCTTGATCATAATCGGCGGGCCGTTGATCTCAGCGCCACCTTCTAGATGGCTTTAGGATTAACCAGTGGAGAGAAAAAAAGCGGAAAAAGAATAACTCGGCTTTTCTGTAGCATCATCTCGATTTTAATTCGATCAACAGATGAGAGGTTAAAGCTTCGCACGATTTTTGCATAAGGCCATGCAGAGACGAGTTAATGACACAGACATGAGATATTTTTTAGTTAGGCACCTATCACTCGTTATTCCTCCCAAATCATCGAATTAAGTAACTAACTCAAACGATAGTCGATATCGATCGATATCGACTACCTATTCAATCCAAGTTTACAAAATCAACACAGAAATACATAATGAATTCTATTAAACATCTCCAAAGGCAAATAAGTACCTACATTTTTTTTTCGCTTGGGTACATTTGGTACTTACATTTTTCGTACATTTTATTACCTTATTACTACCCCTGACACACTAAATATCTGATTTTCAGAAGTAAATAGGTAGGTATATTTTTGTATTTATCTGTGGCACTCGTGTTGAATCGAAATAAACTCGATTTTACTTCGATTCAACATTTGCTCAACAGAATAAGATGATTATTATTTCTTTGCATTAAAATATTGAATTTTGATTTACTGGAATAATTGCCCTCGTCTGTTGATTGTATAGGAGCGCGATGTCAAAAATGGCACTTCTGTGCGCGCGCGCCTTGAGATTAAATATAATCGATTGCTCGATTTGACCGATTATTTTGCGCCGATAAATCGATATTTCGGATAATAGTCGATGGTCGATATGCCAATCCCTATGACTGTGCGCGTACGTCATTCACAAACAACTACCTACACAAGCCATTTCCTGTGATCTGTGTCTGTGGCCGTTTCGTTTGTTTTCTCGCGTATTTTTGTTTGTTTGCTGACTTAAAGCTTTTAAAATGGACTCCGATACTTCTTCTAAAATTGATAGTAATTATCAATATCATAATTTATCTAGGAATCGTTATAATTACAATAATAAACTATTTAAGTTGTAGTTGAATACAGTGATGTAAAACTGGTTGTTTGTGAAAAATAAAAACTGATTTTTCTCATTATAGTAAACTTTTTTATAACTAACTCCGTAGCTCTTTTATTACTAACTAAGCCTAGAATCATTAGCAATTAGTTTCAAGTGTGTGCAGTGACAGCATTTTTTACAAGGGAGAGTGGGCATGCCCCTTTGCACCCTGTATATTTACAAGAGAACATTTGAAATGGCAATCAACTCTGTCTCAAACAAAGGACCTTATCGATAAAACCGAAAGTGCACGATGAATGCTAACACCACTGATTTTGTATCGGAATGCCATCACAATAGGAACCGCTGTGAATCACGGGTTTTTATCAACAAACAAATTCATCATACATAAATAAAAGTTTTGTTTGTACTGCCATATACCTACAGTGTTTACACATTCGCACGAGTGACGAGACGAGTGGCGAGTGCGAATGTGTCGTCGTTCTAGATGTGACCTATGGCAATAACATCTATTGTAACAGTAGGTCGCTCAGCGTGCTATGGAGAGGACTAATGCTTGGAGTTTTTTCTACAAGATCGAATCAAAAATGAGAAGAGATGAGCCGTACTGACATAGCACAGAGTATTAGCGACCTAAAGTGGCAGTGGGAAGGGCACATAGCTCAAGGAGCTGACGGCCGTTGGGGCAGAAAGGTTCAAGAGTGGAGACCACGCGCTAGAAAGCGCAGCGTAGGACGGCCCCCCACTAGATCGAACGATGACCTTTTGTGTTTAAAATTGTGCTAGGTTAAAAAGCTGTATAATTTAAAATGTTAGATACATTATAATGAAGATCGTTCAATATTCTTATATAGCAACATAAATCGACTAAAATTCCACTTCTCATAATCAAGTATGTTAGTTCAGTTGACGCTTGCTTGTCACAAACACACTACGCTTGTAGCAAAGGCCTACAATAATATAACGGAAAACTGATAAAACCCTTGAAATCTCAAACACTAAAGCATCTTTAGTCCTATCTATAAATCCGCTCACAATTAGGCCTAGGTTACACGGTGCGACACGGCCGCGCGATACGATCGCGTGATTTACGCGGCGCGTCGCGATTTTATCGTACGATGCGACTGTGGGTAATGAGCTTAGGAGTTCACTGATCTATTTTCGCTACATAAAATGACTACATTGTTTGTTTTTTGATTTGTGATCAAAGAAAAATAAATGATTTGAAAAATTTGGAGTCCACGGACCCAATTTATTTATTAAGTATCGTTGCAAGGAATCGTTTGATATCGTTGGAAGGTAATTTGAATTAAGTAACAGAAGTTAACTGATTCACAGATTTTGGACCTTTGTTATCTCCAAAAAATGCCTGTTCCGATAACCATCTCGGTAAAAATAAAACACCGAAAAATACCTCAATTGGTTCAGATTCAATATTATGTATCTAATTTGTACACCTTCCATACCTTTCGGTCAGCGATTAATCTAGGCCGATTTCGGGGACCTTTACCAACAGAACTTTACAATATCTACCACCTTATTAGATTGAGAATAAAGTATAAATTTGATTGGATTAGTGGTAAAAAAATGTTGTAGGTTCTGTATGGGCCCTGTCATCGAGATATTTTTCAAATGTAAGCAATATTTCGTTTTATAAGTCATGGTGTTTCGACACGAACGCTAATGGTTGTAATCAATTTGAGTTGTGCCTCTATTTGATAAGTTTGCTTATTGTCCGGGCAAAGATAAGGATGTTTAATAAAGGGCAGATAAACTAATGGTATGCAGTATAATATTTTTGTTAATACTAGGTTACGCATGTGGCTTCGCACGCGTGTTTAGTCAATATAAGCCTATGTGTCATTCTAGGTCACTAGTGGTTCGCCCCGAACCTCGCGAGTCTCCCTTAATAATAAAAAAAATATTATTTGTAATCTTTGACTATCCAAATAGTGCCACGAAACGCATAACCAAATAACTCGACGCGACGACCTCTGTGGTGCAGTGGGCAAATAGCCGGCTGTGACGCAGGAGGTTCCGGGTTCGATTCCCGCCGCGTAACAATGTTTGCATGATCTACAAATATTTGTTTCGGATCTGAATGTTTTTCTATATAATATAAGTATGTATTTACAAAAAAAAAAGAAGTATATAAGTAAGTATTCTATCAGTTATCTGGTTCCCATAGTACAAGTTCTGCTTAATTTGAGGCTAGATAGCGCTGTGTGAAATGTCCAGCAATATTTATTTATTATATTTATTTAACTTGATAGTTTCATTCAAATTACAGGTAACGGGAGTTCATGATATTTGGTAATTTTTTGGGGGTAGAAATTGCAGTTATTCTGGATTTCAGACATTTTCTTATATTTGTGTCACTAAAGCTACAGGCATACCAAATTTCAGCACTGTGGGGTCACAGGTGTACCCTGTGAATTTTGTCAAAGTCCCTTTTTTATTATGGCTAATAACATAAAAACTACAAGTTTAAAACTAAATAAAAACGGGGTCAAAATGTACTTGTCATGTATTGTATGTGTCATTTTGACGTGCCATTTGACCCATTTTGGTTTTTTTTACCCCTTTTGAACCCCAATATCTCAACAACCCCCTCCCCCTGACCCCCACAATTTTAGCTCATACGATTACACAAAAATTGTGCCATCACTACCTACACCTATATACCATGCCACACCTATATACCAAATTTCACAATGATCGGATAAACGCTTCGAAAGTTATCCTCAGACAAACAAACATACATACACACATACATACAACGCCAATTTTCCCAAGTTGATTTAGAGATCTCGCTTCGCTCGATCAATTAATGACCAGGAATATGAATAGTGGCAATATTCGAAAACTAATATCATACTGAATTCTTAAAATATACCTAATATGGAAAATAATTCTAAATCCCTATCAGTTAAAAACTTCTACTAAAATATCATTAAACTTTGCAAGGTAATTACAAGAAAATGGATGCCCTTGTGCATTACTGCACTGCGTTCGTCCTCAAGTCATGAGTTTAATACGTAATGTATGCGGGTATCATTGGAAATTAGGTAAACAGTACATTCATTGAATGTTGAAACTGATTACAATTTTCTTAATTTTTTTTTATTGTTTCATTTTGTATATTACACATGCATATTTACCTCCTTAAATACTGACTCTGTTTACGTTGACTTGTATCTTGTGTACATGGCAATTTCAATATTAAGTTTTAACTACGAAAACAAGAAAAAACCCTGCTTCCTGTTTTGGTCTCTATTTTATTACGAAACAATGTTAACTTAAGTAGTTCAGTTCAAGTCAAAATAGACGATGGCGTGATGACTTTAGATTTTGAACCAGGTGTCATTAATCAATCGGTATTCTTAAATCTCCATTATGTTAATATGGAAATCGTATCTTTTAATAATAAATTCAATCAAAACATTACTAATATGTACACAAAGCTTATTTTATTATTTATCTTGCGATAACAATCTGTCACACCCTTTTCGCATACCGCTTTCCAACACATAAAAGTATATTATTTTACTCCGTCAACTCCAAGTTATAGGCGTAGTCAGGATTGACTTCAAGGGGGGAGGAGGGCAAAATCAAAAATACGCAATCTCTGAGTCATCAGGCATAGGATTACCATCGCTGAACCTATATAGGCCTCTCCCATAGTTTGACTGAAGTTGTGCAGCCTGCACCCAACGGCTCCCAGCAACCTTTATTAGGTCATATTTCCATCTAGTGGGGGGACCATATAGCTAGATAGAAAGCATCTTTATCTTAGTAAACATAGAAATCTGGAGTATTTGTGCTTATATATCTTTGCAACGATTTTTAGATGATTCAACTGTTTCTTTTGTAGTTTTTATATTAATTTTCTCTTATAACTTTAGGTAGATAAGCTGACAGTGTGTAGTTTTATAATATTTTATAAATATATATATATCATATATATTATAAAACTACACACTGTCAGCTTATCTACCTAAAGTTATAAGAGATATATATATATATATTTAAATTTTAATAAAAATATAGAGGTAAGATAAGAGATATCTCTTTTTCAAATCTAAGAGGCATTTTACATTATTCTTATTGGTGCCAAAATTGATGTGCTCTTCCAATTTTGAAATAGCTTTGTAATTTTAAGTTTTGCTTAGTTGCCTGAGCCAGACGGGGGGCAGTAGTCCAAACCTGCCCCACAGTGGCTACGCCCTCGCTTGAAGTTGCTTTCTAAGTTCACACCAATATTTTGTTTATTATTCCTAAAACTCATACATCACAGATGTTTAAAATCGCTCGTGGGACCAGATGATACGGCTCAAAATTGTTTGTATTTTTGTTTTATGAAATATGACAAAGCTATCATTTATGGATTCGTTAATAAATTTATTAGTTTGTTTCTACGTTTTATTGGTCAGGTGAAACCAAAACGAAGTTGTTTTTAGAATTATTATCAATGTGATTAGATAAGCAATGTGTGATATTGTATGAATGAAATTTATGGTAGAAAGTTGAGATTTGCCCGAGTATATAACACGTAACTAAACCCTATCTAACTACGCACATTAATGATAACTCTAACTTTTTAAACCATCCATATTTGTCAATGAAAGGCCATATTTTCTAGTAGTAGGCCCTTTCATAGACCAAATACTCAAATTTTATAGAAAGCTGACGTCATTAAATTTTAAGTACCTCATCATCATTGTCAGCCTTTCTCATCCCACTGCTGGGCATAGGCCTCTCTTCGTTGTCGCCATTCACCTCTGTCCTGCGCTGTTCTAACCCACATACGACCTGCGATTTTTATAATGTCGTCGACCCATCTTGCCGGTGGACGACCTGCGTTCCTAGCTCCATCTCGGGGCCACCACTCAGTTAGCACCCTGCTCCACCTGTCATCACCGCGCCTGGCCACATGTCCTGCCCAACTCCATTTGAGTCCCAATATACGCTTGCCGACGTCTTGAACTTCAGTCCGCTTGCGAATTTCAGTATTGGGGACTCGGTCTAGCAGTGTGATGCCGAGCATGGCGCGCTCCATGGCTCTCTGTGCGACTCTAATCCTGTGCACAGTCTCCTTCGTGAGCGTCCATGTCTCAGCACCGTAGGTTAATGTTGGCAGGACATATTGGTTGTAGAGGCGGGTCTTCAGACATTGTGGAACGGTGGTAGATTTCAAAATATCGTCCAGCTTGCTGAACGCCGCCCATGCCAACTGAATTCTCCTAGATATCTCCTTGGCCTGTAACTCTTTTCCGAAAGATAAAACATGACCAAGGTATACATAAGATTCGACCATCTCCAGGTACTCGTTTCCAATAGAAATGTTTGGAATCGAATCCCTGGAGACGCTCGACATCACTTTTGTTTTAGTCATGTTCATCTTCAAGCCAACTTTTAGTGATGCTTCGTGGAGATCTGTTAGCATCAGTTGGAGATCATCTAGTTCCTCAGCGAAAATAACTAGGTCATCTGCAAGTCTCAGATGAGACATGAAGACACCGTTTATTTTTATTCCAGAGTTGTCCCATGCAAGCGTTTTTACGACGTCTTCTAGGACAGCCGTAAAAAGCTTGGGTGAAATCGTGTCTCCCTGTCTCACTCCCCTTTTGATGGGTATAGGGTTGGTTAGGCTATGCAGTTGTACCTTCATGGTGGCCGAGCTGTATAGTAAGTACCTACTTACCTATTATTTATGTAGGACGGGGGCGGACAGGCACACACTTTTAACAGTTTAAAAGTTATAATCTTAATTTGCACGTAGTCGTTGTCTATACTTCTATATTAATATTATAAAGAGGAAAAATATGTATTTTTGTAACGAATAAACTCAAAAACTACTGATCCGATTTCTAAAATTATTTCACCATTAGAAAGCTACATTATCCTTGAGCAACATAGGATACTTTTTACCTAACTGCGCAGAAGGAGGGTAATTAGGTAGGGTAGGGTAGGTAGCTATGGATTGGTCAGCTAGTATTATATATTGTACATCGGTAGTCATAATTTATTTAATTATTTAGCAAATAACACGATTTAAATAAACCAATTACATTATTTACTTAATTATGATTAAAAATTATATAAAATAAAATGAGTATTATTGTGCACATTTAAATTGGTAAACAAAAAAATAACTATAATATATGTATAGGTATTTATACAATTTTAACCAATAATGCCAAATCTTTCATACTTCGTTCAATTCATTACACTCATTCCCTTCGATCACTCATAACGTGTAATCCCACAGAATTAACACAACATTCTTCGTTCAATTCTTTAATTGTAATAAGTTTTTTATCTTTTAAGATAGAGATGAGATTTCTTTATAACAGACTTGTTCATAAAGATGAAAATTATAATGACTAGATAAATGAAACAAACTGCTATTTTAAATCTTATCTGCTAACATAAATTATTATAAAGAAAATCGATAGGTCATTCTTAAACTGTACAGACCATTTATTACCCAAAAATTATAGTCCCCACATCAAAACATTTTAAAACAACATCATAACTGGTCATTACATCAAAAATTATCGCCTTACAAGACAATAACATCAAATATATGTAACTTATAAATATCACTATAAGTACGTAAATAATACAAAAACCGTCACATTTGTTAAATAACTACGGAGAAAACAAAGGAGTTACACCACGGGACCACAGATATATAAAAACCATGATAGTGAGTGTAATATAGCGAAAGCAGAGAATAAAAAATAAGGGCAAATAATGGAATGCTTGTTTGAAGTAATGTTATGTAATTGCATATATACAAGAATTTTGGTAATGTACTGACGATTTTCAAGTGACGGTTTCTGAAAACATAAAAAAATTCTTCTCGAAACAAAAACTACTAGTTATATTATCAAATTTTAAAGAAAATCGACTAAGTTTAGGTGATTAATTCGATATAAAACTTACTGCCTACTCTTGCAATCTACATCCAAAAATAAAGGCCGATTTGATATCTCTTTCGGAAATGGCTGCGGATTTTGGGTTAGAAAGGGACAACAAGAGATATCTCGAGACGTCACCAATACAGTATCTGTGGTTAGATGGCAAGCATTATGCAATAGCACAACATAAGTTTAATAAAGTTTAATAAACAATTTCATAATAAACATGTAAAAAGGGACAGACACATAAATTCATAAGATTTAACGTGGAAGAAAATGAGATAGGAAGCATTATACAGTGTTTCTTATGTTCGTGGTTCTCTTTGTGCTTTGCTTCGTACTCCCTCCACTCGTGTTAATAATTATCTAACTTTGCATTACTATGATCATTACTAAAACCTACAATTATCATCTTCCCGAAACTTTACATTCGTCTCATTATCTTGAAAACATCATTTTTGAAGGTTTCACTTCTACCACGTGTGAATTGCACACATGCTTTTTTTTAGTTTCCATATGTAATAAAAAAAAAGTAAATTCAATGTTATGTAGGGGTGATCCAAAAGTAATGATAATCAATAATAAACACAATGAATAAAATAAAAAAATAAATTTATTTCCCAACAAAGTCTCCTAGCAAGTCTATACATTTAGTCCATCTCTTTTGTAAACCTAAGAAATCTTACCCTTAGAAAAAAAATCTTTATCTTGACTCTCAAAAAAGTCCTCAACCGCGGCCATCACGTCGCTATCATCGTCAAATTTCTTGCCTCGGAGGTGTTCCTTAAGTCGTGGAAAGAGATAGAAGTCACTGGAGGCTAGATCTGGTGAATAGGGGGGGTGTTCTACCAGCTCGAAGCCCGCTTCCTGAATGGCAGCCATGGCAATTGCAGCTTTGTGAACCGGTGCGTTGTCTTGATGGAACAGCACTCCAGCCCGCAGTTTGCCTCGCCTTTTCTCCTTAATAGCCTCCCGCAATCTTCTTATTTGTTCTGCATAGTAGGAGCCTGTAATAGTGGCCCCCTTTTCCAAGTAGTCCACCATGATTATTCCTTTAGCGTCCCAAAAAACAGACGCCATAACCTTCCCTGCTGAGCTTGACACTTTGAATTTCTTCGGCGTCGGTTCATCGGATCGTTTCCATGTCATCGATTGTTGTTTTGTTTCAGGATCAAAATGGTGGATCCAGGTCTCGTCCATGGTCACAAAACGTGACAAAACATTATCTTTGTCTGCCTGAAACTTTTCGAGATTTGCTCTTGACATGTCGACTCGTTTCTTCTTTTGCTCGTCGTTTAACATTTTCGGTAACCAACGCGCGGAGACCTTTCTCATATGCAATTCGTTCGCAAGGATTCTTTGAATGCTGCCATATGAGATCCCTGTGACCTCAGCTACATGCCTGATAGTCACTCTTCGATCTTCCAATACAACTTCTTCCACTTTTTTCACATTTTCTTCAGTGAGGGACGTCGATGGGCGTCCTTCGCGGTGTTCGTCTTCTGTCGATGTTCTTCCCAGCTTAAACTCCTTAGCCCAGCGTGCAACTGTGGAATATGGAGGAGAAGAGTCCCTTAATGTTTCCACCAAGTCGCTGTGTATGTCTTTGGTACACATTTTTTTCAAGCAGAGGTATTTAATGACAGCTCTGATTTCGTGTTTTTCCATTTTTATGTTCACTCCTTGACAGTCCGTATTCAAATGAATGTAGCTCTTTTTTTTTTTTTTTTCGAATTGGCTAATCTCGCTGTTGGCCTCTGAGGCCGTGACAGCTTAACCGAACTTTTGGCGAGCGCAGATGGCGCTCAGCCCAGTAAGTTTTTTTTTTTTAGGCAACTAGCGCAAGGGCACCACTTAGGTACGAACCTCGGCTTGGGCTGTTGCCGGGATGGGGATAGGAGAGAAACGCCCGGGTACATGTTTGTACTTCGTATAGGCAGCGACTGAAGGGAAAATGAATGTAGCTCCCGGGAATCGTGGCCTATTTATATGATTTTTTTTTCCTGAACTAGTGGGTAACTGAGCAAGTGACTGATATATTTTTGTATTTTTGTGTGCACCAGAAATAACTGATTATCACTACTTTTGGATCACCCCTAGTACATATTTCCCTCCAGCATATGTACAGAGACGTGCTCTAGAATTGTCATGTTGTGTACACACTACATCTGGATCTAAAAGTTGATAATTGTATATATTGTATCCGTTTGATTTTATTGTTTTGTGTGCCATAATATATAAAATAAATTAAAGATACGAGATTAAGATAAAATGAGTAAGATAAGTTTCTGAGATTAACTCCAACATAAAAAAAAAATTAGTTTAAATAGATTTCTTATTGCTTCTGACTCAATTGTTCCTATGGCGCTATGATATAAACAATGGCGCCTGAATTATTTTTTGCTATATATTACATAGCTTGCTCTCACCTCCCCATAAAAGACCACACAGACAACTGACCGTGTTCATAAACTATTTTTATTAAAATCAACTTATTAGCATACGATAAAATGGTTATCAAATTACAATGAGCGTACATTTGTTTTATGAAATATGGCTCAGCCGACACGAAAGAGGCGTTTAACTGATCTGTATGAGCGTGATCTCGTGGGTCATAAAAAGGGCGATCGTGTTTCGGATACCTTGTTCTAAGTCCGGGTAGGTTTTTTTATCTTTGGATAGAAATATTATTCTATGACACAGTTGTAGTGTTGCCACCGTAGAATATAATTAAAGATGTATGATTGTAAGGTATGTTAAGAAGAACTACGTCAAATCATAATCATCATCGTACGCGACAGGCCTTTTGCTTATCTATAAATGTTGTATAGAAAGACACAAAAAAAAGATTAAAGAATCATTATTATTTTAGCCATTATATCGTCCACTATTGATCATTTGCCTTAGCCTTCATTTATAGTTTTTAAATTTTTTTTTAACCTATATTAAGTCTTTACTTATACGAGTAAATGTGGATATTTGACATCTGAAAATAAATTAATTAAAATATATCAAATTACAGTAGTCTCACTAATCCGGCACTATTAAAAACTAGGGGATGCTGGATTATTGGAATGTTCAGATTATTAGATTGTATAGAAAAAATTCAAAAGCATTTTATAAAAATATTATAAAAATGAGTAGGGAGGGTTGAGCGAGGCGTGAGCGAAGGGTGCCGGATTATTGGACGTACCGGACTACTGAAGTGCTGGATTAGTGAGACTCTACTGTATAACAATTTATTTCACTTCAAAAAGGCAACACTTCACAGAATTAATATTGATAAAAAAATGTTATTACTATGAATAGCTGAATAAATAATGCAGACCATTTCACGACGCGCTATCTACTATCTAGTCCCAAACTAAGCAAAGCTTGTACTATCGTAAACAGATAACTGATAGAATTATTTTACTTTTTTGTGTAAATATATACCTACTTACAATGTACAAGCTTGATTTCTCAATAAAAAGTATTATATGTTGAAATCCAGGTCATAATCTATGTATGTGCCAAATTTTATCGTCAATCAGTTCAGCCGTTTAGCCGCAAAAACATTTCAAGCAACCAGAGAGAGAGAGCTATATTATGTCGTAACAAAACTTAACCAGATTGGATTAACAAACATTATTTGTAAATTATTACTTTACGATTTTGAATTTATTTAAGTTTTGTAAGTAACTGGTAACTGAAACAAAAATATAGTGAAAATAGAAATAATGAAAACCAATCAGAAAGTTCCATACCTTGATTCTCAAATGAAATCGGCTGTCATGTCACCTCCATTCAAAATAAATAGTCGAATTAATAATACACCAAGCTCGTAAATTCGGTCTTTCACGGCACAAACAAACAATAATTAGTATAAAAAATCGTCCCCGCAGGGGGCCCATTATGGACACCGATGGCCCAATGGGTCAGAAATTACCCAAATGGTCCCGATGTGGCACCAAAGGTACGTGTATCGACACCGAGCCTAATTGAACCTCTCAATTGGATACATTAAGTTTAAGGTGATATGCACGCAAAGATTGTTTCCATTGTCATACGATAAAATGTCGGATGATACCGCTTGCATTTTGAATTGAACGGTTAAGCTAAAGTAAACCCAATCTAGAAACATTTCTTAAATTTTTATAAGTGTTGAAAGTGATTTTTAGTTAGGTTATTTTAAACACAGGATAAGGATGTCTGAAAAAGATGGGTGAGTCTATTCACCCAGCAGTGGGAATGTATTTATTTTTAATTGGTATATTTGTAAGCCAACAGCCGCTATGAAAATCTAGCATGTTCAGCAGTAGACGTAATAATGTTTTTTTAGTAGACTACAATGACGATTTGTGTAAGTTGCGTATCCTTTTTGAAATTATTATGTACTTTTTTATACCTGAAGATGGAACAAGCATATGATGCCATGTGATACCTGATGTTAAGTGATAAATTGATGTATAAATTATGATAAAAAAATTATCATCATTATAAGATCTCTTAGCTTTTAACGATAAAGTCGCCCATTGTACCTATGATTTAAACATTATTTTTTGGTTATTTTGGTTTATACACATTTTAATGGTGTGCAATAAAGATGTTATCTATATATTTATCTATCTATCTTTGTACAAAAAATTCGCCTGTCAAAAATTACGTAATAAAACACCGTCTAATGGAAACAAACTTGAACAATCACGCCCACGTGCTATGTTTTCATATTAATTTTGTATAATTGTGGTCTCAGCTTTATGTTACAGCTTTCATTAATTGTTTGAGAATCAAAACTGGGATATTGTAAAGGCGCGTTCTCATCTCCAGACAAAAACTCGATAGGTACCTACTTATTTTAGCAGTAAAGACCAGTAGTAAGTGGTATGAAATCTTATTTGACTAAGCTTTGATGCAAAAAGTGGGGTGTTATAAGTTGTCTGTGACTATGAATCCGTGTGTCTGACTGTCTGTCTGTTTGTGGCATTGTAGTTTCTGCATCAGAGGCTGTTTTTTTTGTAATAGAAAGCTATTGTTACGAGCTGAGGGTTCGGGATAAAATAATGGGAATCGATCCAACCAAAATAACACTTTTATTCAACACGACGACGATGAATACACGAACTTGGTCACACGTATCACAACACACTATTTCACACCACTAGTGCACCACTTAAAGTCACCGAAATGTTCGCACGTATAGCTTAATCCAGACTGACTCGCGAGCAACTACTGTTCACGCGAGACCCTCCTCCACGTCAGTCCTCCAGGGCCTCGCTGAGACTCACTCAGTAACTGACTCGAGACTGACTCACAACTGACTCACTCAGACTGACCGTCCGGCCATCTCTCCGGCCTATTTATATCGCACACATTTCGATTGTTCGAGAACGATGTCGATCCTTCCAGGAAAGGGTCGGTCCCTCGACACAATGGCCACTCCCCATTCTGCGAAACCACAAACAATAGCAACAATAACACAGCAAGACAAAAGCGTTCGAGAAGGTTCGATTATTACTCATTGTTTAACAGCCTCGGCGTAACACTGCCCCCTCCTAAAACATGCTCGTCCCGAGCATTCTTAGCCCCATATCGCGCAGCCGATCAACATGAACAATTTTAGACGCACCTCGCGCTGAAGATGTAGCAACTAGAGGAGCCACATTGCCGTCTCCAGTACTTCAGGACACCCAGAGTCCCTTTCTCATCAGCGATCCCAATTCCAGCCTCCAAAACACGGCTCTCATGATTTCTATCTGTTCTTTCACTTCCTGGAATTCCTTTCCAAATGAACCGAACGATTCCCTCATCAGTAGAGCACGCTCTTATGGCCAACGTCGCTGATATTCCTGTTGACGACGCTGCTCTTCTTTATCCTGGCGTCGCTGTTCCTCTTGCAACCGAGTCTGCTCCACCTGTTCACGTCGCTGTTCCTTCTGCAACCGAGCCTGCTCTTCCTGCTGACAACGCTTCTCTTCTTTATGCTGACGGCGTTCTTCCTCCTGCAACCAAGCCTGCTCTTCTTGCTGACGATGCTGCTCTTCTTTATCCCGACGACGCTGTTCTTCTTGACGACAAAGCATTGCCATAATAGCAGCAATATCGCCTGTCACAGGAGCTTGCCCCACGGATGATGATGATGATGCTCCAAATGATTCGGCGGCGGCTAATTCCATCTCCATCGCCTGACGACTCTGCCGAGCTTCTTGAACCGGAGACTCCCCAAACCGCCTTTCATCCATTTCCTGTTGTCGTTGACCTCTCGTCCTGACACCGTCCACGTTATCCTTTGGGAGAACCGGCATTATTTTATCCCACTTCTGACACCAAATTGTTACGAGCTGAGGGTTCGGGATAAAATAATGGGAATCGATCCAACCAAAATAACACTTTTATTCAACACGACGACGATGAATACACGAACTTGGTCACACGTATCACAACACACTATTTCACACCACTAGTGCACCACTTAAAGTCACCGAAATGTTCGCACGTATAGCTTAATCCAGACTGACTCGCGAGCAACTACTGTTCACGCGAGACCCTCCTCCACGTCAGTCCTCCAGGGCCTCGCTGAGACTCACTCAGTAACTGACTCGAGACTGACTCACAACTGACTCACTCAGACTGACCGTCCGGCCATCTCTCCGGCCTATTTATATCGCACACATTTCGATTGTTCGAGAACGATGTCGATCCTTCCAGGAAAGGGTCGGTCCCTCGACACAATGGCCACTCCCCATTCTGCGAAACCACAAACAATAGCAACAATAACACAGCAAGACAAAAGCGTTCGAGAAGGTTCGATTATTACTCATTGTTTAACAGCCTCGGCGTAACACTATTATAACTGAGGTGGTCGGCGGTTCAAGGCAATCAAGGAAGTTAGCTTTGAGACCGCAAAAATGGTTGTCTCACTACATATGGACATCAGTGCAGATTTTATTCCCCCCCGCCCTAGAATTAGAATTAACAGGTCGTAAATTGTCTGCCAGCTATCTAATTTCACGTTTGCCTAGACTGCCGCCAAGCAGCATTGCTGTGTTTCGTTTTGAAGGGTATGGTTGTCGGTGAAATTTTAGGCACATGAGGCTGTACACTATTATGCCTTAAGTTGGTGAACGCAGAGCAGTGCATTTTAGGGCACGTTTCTAAGGTGCGTGACCTACGAGGCAATACTTTGCTCTAACCGATGGTTACCACTTAACATCAGGTGGGGAATAGGCTTGTTAAATCCCCAGGTGGTAGTAAAAAAACTAAATCGCCGACGGTAGTACCCTTCATCGAACGAGACAAGTTCTCGGAGATCCGGATGATGATTTCTGAGTCATCTACATTAGACAGAGTAAACACTTCACAGATACACCGACCTCGCCGGCGAGGTCGACGAGTCCTTTCAGTCGCCGCCTATACGAGGTACAAACATGTACCTGGGCGTTTCTTTCCTATCCCCATCTTGGTAACGGCCCAAGCCAAGATTCGTACCTAAGTGGGCCCTTGCGCTAGTTGCCTCATAAAAAACTTACAGGGCTGAGCGCCATCTGCGCTCGCCAAAAGTTTGGTTAAGCTGCAACGGCCTCAGAGGCCAACAGCGAGAATAGTGCACCCGAAAAAAAAACGAACACGGTAGTCGACCGTAGGATACGATTGCACTCGAACGTTCATTCGGTTAATATTCTACGCGTCTATGTGCACACAGCATAATAACTTGATTTATAAATAACGATTCATTTGAATAACGTTTAATTAGATCTTGAATAATATTTGTTTAACATGAATAGTGTTTCGGCTTTCAACATGTTTAATCGTATTTAAAAATAAAATTATAGGAAATAAAATCATGATTAAAAAGGTACCGTTTGTGGTAAATGTTAGGTATTTATGCAAAGTAGATGTATTAGCATAGCGGCTATGTTATTTTCACCAGAAATCAAATTAAGTTTGTTTGGAATTTAATTAACAAAACTTATAGAAAGTAACTCAGAGAGCTCGGCACGGCTGAAACGATTTCGATGAAATTTGGTATTAAGGTATGGCCTGGATTGAGATAAAGGTTATTTTTAATGACAAAACACATGCGAAACCGTGTCCTTAAGCTAGTAATTCACAAAAAATGCATTGATTTTACTCTTAACGCACGGAAAAAAATCCCTTGTTCCAAAAGGTGGTCATAGTCACGGCGAATAGCCAGCTAAGACCCAGGAGGTTGCGGGTTCAATTTCCGATGCGGAACAAATGTTTGCACGTTCTACAGATATTTGTTTTAGGTCTGGATGTTTCTCTATATATTATAATTAAGTATGTATTTTACAAAAAAAGTGTTCTGGTTCCTATAGTACAAGCTTTGCTTAGTTTGGGGCTTGATAGGTTTGTGTGAAATGTCCAGCATTATTTATTACCCTCCAGGCTCCACGCCGAAAATACATGTTACCGTGAATACATGTTCACCTAAAATTCTCACGAAATAAACCTATTTATCTAATTGTACCTCTTTTTAATTGTATTTTATTGTAACAAGGTAAAAATCTACTTTTTCGCAAAAAAACTATAATAATCAGGGGTTTTGCTTAACTTTAAACGTTTTACAGTTTAGATAAATTTTAAGGTAACGTGAAAAAAGGGCTGATCTGAAAGCGCACCAGAACATTTAAAAAAAAAACTGAAACATGACAGCTTTTTATAGGAAATGTTATTCATTTTCGTCCCTGAAATTCCTCATTTTTGATAAACATTCATGTCCCGATGCCTGGGAATATACAGGGTGTCTCTTGTATTTGGGAGTGAAAAAATCCGTGAGAAACATTTTTATAACTTTAGGATTGTAACAAAAACATATTAACTTACTACAATACACATTCAGAACGATATAATACTCAACGTTGTCATCACAATCGTAACATCTAATTTAGTAACCTTAAAAACTCAAAGGCCACAATTACACCCACTACCCTACAACAATACAGTAAATCTCAGAGTAATAATAACCAGGGTATACATTGCATTTTAATCCTTAGCTAAGATACAGGTATGAACCAATCGTTTGTTCAAAATCAAAAATCAAAATCTTTTTATTCATTATAGATTCAAGGATCACTTTGAAACTTGGAAGTATGTTTTTCCGAATCAGTATAATCTCAGATTATTCAAATCCAGAGTGAATAGGTTCTTTCAAGGTAAGCGTGCTCCATCTTCGATCACATCATCACTTACCCCAGATGAGTTAGTGGTCAAGTGCTTGACTATCATCAATAAAAAAAAGTCAATTTTACTGCCTGTTCCTTCGCGACTAAGCCAGGAAAGAAAGGCTAGAAACAAGGCTGGTTGTTTTATTAATGATCTTTTTAGAACACATAACAATAAAAAAAATTATTACATCTAAATTGAAACATTTTTGAACGAGTTCGAGCAATTTCAATCCCAAGCTTCTCTATCATCTAAACTAAATAATCAGATATGATATGCTCGTAGTAGGCTTTTTTATAAAGATTTTGTTTAACTGTTTTTAAATTTGTTAATTGTCAATTTGATAGTGGTCTGCTTTGTCTTTTAATAAAGCTTTTAATTTTGTAACAGTTAGTTAATTGTGGTAAACGGAAATCACGTATTATTTTTTCGTCCAAAATTGTAATAATATTCTTAGTAATTTATATATTTCGGAACAAGTCTATAGGCACATTAGATTTAGGTATAACACATTTAAAATTAAATACTTTTTATTGTTTGACGTTTCTCAACTAATTAGGATTATAAAACACATGACGGTGTTTTTTCGAAATACTTCCACCGATTAATTCACGTGAAAATTATTCGTTTTGAAACTTACATAATCCGTGATGACCT
Source organism: Philereme transversata (assembly GCA_963924445.1). Taxonomy (NCBI): domain Eukaryota; kingdom Metazoa; phylum Arthropoda; class Insecta; order Lepidoptera; family Geometridae; genus Philereme; species Philereme transversata. The sequence continues at coordinate 23,295,297 of OZ004337.1, read as the reverse complement.
TCGCCGCGCAGTAGATGAATAGCCGTCTGAGGGCAGGAGGTTGCGGGTTCGATTCCCGCCGCGGAACAAATGTTTGCAAGATCTACAGATATTTGTTCTGGGTCGGGTTGTTTCTCTATATAATATATTAAAAAAAGGACATAAGTATTCTATCAGTTATTTTCCCATATTACATGCTTGACTTAGTTTGGGGCTAGATGGCGTTGTGTGAAATGTCCAGCATTATTTATTTATTATTCAAAATCTAATAGCAAGACTCAAAATAACTTTATTTTGCAATAAAAACATGGTACAGCAATACTGGAAAACGACGAAAAGTATTCGTAAAATTTATGAATTGTATCTTATTTAAAAAATAAGGGAATAACATAAACACTAAAAAAAAATTGTATCGCGAATACTAACGCCGAGCTCATTTTTTCCAATATTTGAAACTTAGAAGGTGGTGAAGAGGGGGATTTAGTTGGGATGGGCAACATTCGGGAAATTAGGTCGAATCTTCTCGTCACCTATACCGCAATGCCTGAAATCTAAGTTTTCAATTAGTGCGTCCTACCTGACCTACGGTGCTGAGACGTGGACGCTCATGTTAGGACTAGTTCACCAGTTTAAGGTTGCGCAGCGAGCTATGGAACGGGCTATGCTTGGAGTTTCTCCGGAACGAGGTTATCCGACAGAGAACCAAGGTCACCGACATAGTCCAGTGGATTAGCAAACTGAAGTCACAGTGGGCTGGCCATATATGCCGGAGAATCGACAACCGTTGGGGTAAAGTTCATGAGTGTTTGAAACCGATCAACTTCCTTTTCACTACTCTAACTGCCAAAACTGCCTGACATTCGCACATGACCCGCTTATAAAACCTTGCACTAAATCATAATAACTAATTATGTTACCGTCGTTATGTCACAATGATCTTCCCACCATTGTTCTTTGTGTTCAGACCTTGAGGCGAGAGAATTTCATCATCAAATCAACTGTTGGACGTCCATTCGTCCACTACTAAACAAAGGCCTGCGTAAATTTTCAGAGTGACCTATCTTGTATGGCACTCATACTAGCTCCCAACTACCTTTGGTCGTCTTTCCGCGTGCTTCACTCCATGAAAGCTGAAAAGGTTGCAGAGTACGCATGAAGACCAATCTCAATTTGAGGGTCGAGTGTTTGGAGTTTGGTTTAATTCACCGAGCGAGTGAAGCGAGCAAAGCGTCTTAATTTCGAGATTGGCCAAAAAATGCTTTTGTCCGTCTGTTTGTCTGTCTATTCTCGCCTACAGGTCTCATTTTTTAACCGATTATGACGAAAATTGGAACAAATTCCTTGATTTATTTTAATTTATTAGTCGGTCTCTTTTTTTATTGGGGAAAAATAGTGGGGGAATGGGGGGGGCGTTATTTATCGACGGATTTCAATCAAATTTGAGAGGCATACTAAAGATTTCATTCTACTAAGATTTTGCAAAAACATTTCCAAAAAGGCAGAGTGGAGGAGGGAGAAGATGGAAAGTTAGTTAGTTAGTTGAAGTGTTATTTATGGACGGATATCAATTTTGGATTTTTTTTCAAAAAATATATACATATCTGTAGCAATCAGACTATGCAGTTCTCTCCGCCTTTACGAGACGAACCCGTAGACACTAAATCTGACCTCCTAGGACCCAGGGAACACGAGGAGGTCAACTGTTCTCACAAAACCACTAGTTTTAATTCTTTTGTTGTGAGAGTGCCGATTCAACGTCTGTCAACCTTTATGAAGGAAGATTTTTTGGCCACAAGTGTCATATTTCGTCGTTTCCGAGGATATTCCGGAAACCGAACACTGAGAACTTACATCTAAAATTACAGTGTTTACTATCCTGTGACTAATTTATTGTTTCCTGAAGTAATTATATTATGAATTTTTGTCCAGTGTGGAGCCGTCCTACGCTGCGCTTTCCAGTGCATGGTCTCCACTTAAGGACCTTTCGGCCCCAACAGCCATTAGTTCTTCGAGCCAGTTTGCTAATCCTCAGGAGTATTTAAGTAATAATATTAAATCTTTTTTTATTTATACAACATTTAGACGGAACAAGCATATGGCCCACCTGGTGTTAAGTGGTAACCATTGCATATAACAAAAATGGGTCGTAGGTCATGGATCTTAGTAACGTGCCCTTCAATGCACTGCGGCCGTTAACTTGAGGCATGCACGTGTAAAGCCTCATGTGCCTGTAATTTCTGTATTAACAATCAGCGGTTTTATCGCTATAAGCGATTGCTTCCAGAAAACCTTAAGATGGACTTAGCTGAGACACTCCCATTTACTTAGTTCCTACAATAATTTGTTGCCTGGTTATGTTAATTAAAACAGTAATTATTTCAATAATTTATATGTTACCTTTTATTTAAAGTTACTCGAGCAGAATAACTGATTCCCACAATTGAAATGCTTAAATTGTAGCACAAAAACACTATTTTGCTGAATTTCAGGGATTTTCTGTACAAAATAGATTAAGATAAGATTAGCAACATGGCGATCACAAGGCAAAATTAAAATGATAATATACTTCCGCCCGTGGCTTTACACGCGTGGTTGATCAATAAAAAGTACCCTATGTTTCAATCCAGGTCATAATCTATCTATATACAGAATTTCATCAAAATCAGTTCAGTCATTTCGCAGTAAAAACTTAGGTGCGTGACCTACATACGTGGCAATGCGATAAAAGCGATGGTTACCACTTAATATCAGGTGGACCATTTTTTATACCAATTGGAGATGGAGCTTATAGCCCACCTGAAGTTAAACCGTAACCATCACCTTTAACAAAGTATTGCCTCGTAGGGAACGTGCCCTACAATACACTGATCTGCGTCCATCAACCTGAGGTCAACAGGTGTAAAGGATCATGTGCCTGTAATTTCACCGGTAACCATACCCTTCGAAACACAGCAATGCCGCTGGTGGCAGAAATAGGTAAAAACAGATGGTTCTACCGTGTGGATTATATTAAAATTTTAACACTATTCAAAGAATTCATATTTTAAAAAGAAACTGCGATTACCTAAAATTAAAGATACACGTGTATTTTTTATGTAACTGAATAAATATTATATATTAAATATTTAAACAATCGTTTTATCGTATTACAACTGACATAAATTTATTTATTTCATTGTTCTTGTTTAAATGGCCATTAATACGAGCTAATATCCCATTTAAATTCGTCTAATGATACAATTCTTCATCATAAACATTTCTTAAAATAGTGATCAAGATATCGACCCAAGTTACTCGTACAGATAAAGTTTTACTTTAGATAAAGATTGTTAAAGTTCAAGAGAAAAGTACTTATTGATGTGGTAAAATTATTCAGAAATACGTATAAATAGTAAAAATTTAAACCCCCCCAAAATATAAAAACATGAGGTTTTGATGTACCCTTCAAATTGTGTAATCTACTACCCATCAATTCCGATTTGGAACACAGAGAAATATCGAGTAATTTCTGTGGGGAAGAGAAAAAAATAGTACTGTTTGAGCCAGATTTTGGGTTTACTGCTTTTGTAATGGATAGAACACTGTCGCGAACCTTGGGAGTAAAACCGTTTCCAACGGGCCTTCATGCAGGCGCCATGAAACCTCCTCGGTACGCACAGTACAAAAAAGAAAGTAAACCGATTTAAAAAAAAATGACGTCTGGTGCGGAGAGTTTTTGCGAATGATTGGATTTTGGATATTTAAAGTATTTAACGAAGTTGTTTGGAGAACAGACCTATACAGTGACTACAAAAATCTAGAGAGGCTACAACAATCTCAGTTGACGCCTGCGGCCACTTCTTGTCATCTGGAGCGGCGAAGACTGAGGTGAGTGGTGGGGTTCTGATCCATTGTAATTTCGTGGTGATCCTGAAGTCTGATGGGCCTTGGCCAAAACAAGTACAAAATTAATAAAAATCTAATATTAAATAACACATTTGAAACATATCGAGTTCGGCATAATCTCGATACGAGAATTGGGTTAATATAGTTTAAACTGCCTTTAAGTTGTACTGTTTTGTCCAGGAAATGCTCGCGTGCGACATTGTCTCGAATAGTCAATGTAGTTTTATAGAGTTTCGCGATAGTGCATATACGATTAAAAACTGTGAACTGGGGCACAATTCTACCAAATCAATTGCTTCACTACGACTATGGTATCGTCGTAAAATCGCCACTATTTGGTATTCTAATCGCTTCTACGCTACTAATTTAAGCCAGTTCTTATTTTTTTTGCAATGATATTTATCCCTTATACAACCGGTTTTGTTATGTACGACATTAATTTGAAACACACATCCGTAATCGTATTAACTGAATTTAATACCGGTGGATTGAATATGTGTCCAGCAATCGATACATCTCCAATAAACAATTTTTAACGTAAATCGGCGGCGCCTTTTCGACTATGCAGCTTAGTAAGTTTAACAGGTGGGTGAAGATTAATTGTTTACTTATTTTATACAGGGTGTTCCATTGATATTTAAGGACGTAATAAGGTTGTTTGAAAAGTCAATATTTTCTGTGATAATGAATTTGTAAATAACATATTTTATCACTATACTAGCCATTAGCCCTACCCGTGTTTTCATTTAATATCCTATCTCCATCACAAAACACGCTTCAAGTCTGCTATTACATTTTACCGAGCTATTTTTTATATTCAAAATATGCAAAGTCCAAACATTTCGTAGTCAACAACAGTCCGAGTTCACAAAAGTAATAACATCCGCAGTAAAAACGTTTACTGTCCAAACGTTATGTTTTACGTCTGCGCGTGCGCATGAAATATAGCGGATTGTGCGCACAACTCTATTTCTCACTATTTTCGATAGATCAATGACTTTAAATGGAATATGATTCGATAGTTTTAGATCATAAAGAAACAAATACCTATTAAAAAGATATACCCTCATAATATCAAAAATACCCAATACGCCAGGCATTGCTGGCATGTTCTCAAAAACCGTGTGTAAGTACCTTTCATGTTGTGTCCTTATATGAGCTACATAATTGCTTAATTTTTTTTTTTATGAATGAATAAGAATAATTATTTCATTTGATGATCTATCGAGTTTTACATGTTTTCTTGATACCTATATTATGATTGTTTGTATATTTTCATAACCATATAATTATAAGTCTACTGAGAAATACCAATAATACCATCAATGACGTCAACCAGTTAAATTAGCTTATCCACAAAACTGCGTTTTGTAATTATCCCCTTCATATCAGTTATAGGACGTCCACTGCAGAACACAGGCCTCCCTATAGACTTTCAGAGACACCGATCTTATTATGGCCTTACCCACTGCCCACTACTAAGAGTAGTAGAGTTCCTTGGGCTCATCCGGGTAAGTAGTACCACCATACCTATTTCTGCCGCCAAGCAGCATTGCTGTGTTTCGGCTTGAAGGGTATGGTTGCCGCTCAGAATACAGAAAAAACCAGAAACCGTGAACGCACCCAATATTGAAGCGTCAAAAACTACTCCAAAATAGAGTAGTTTTACGCGAACGCCATTAGTTACTCTGTGACTGTCATTACACGTGACGTCTTTTACTTTGTTAAATTCAATGAAGTTATGCCTTATTGTGTCGTCCCAACGTGTAAAAATTACATGGCCAAATGCTAAGGATGCAACGGCTCTTAGCAATCCGGTATTACTTTCCGGTATTTATCCAGCTATTTACTTATTTATTTAGAAGGGTAGTACGTCCCCGTACGTCCGGTAGCGAGATGGATGGACGATATCGTAAAGGTCGCAGGTCGTCAGTGGATGAGACCAGCGCAGGATCGTGGTGGATGGGTCAAACTTGGGGAGGCCTATACCCAACAATGGGTGAAGTCAGCCTCTGGATGATGATGATGATGATTTATCCAGTACAATAATCCTTCTTATAATGTCCTTCTATAACTTTTAAGTTTTAGCAAATACCGCTGTATATCTGTCTGAAATTTCTTTTAAATTTAAACTAAAGGCTCGTACTTTTTAGAACGACGATACACTAACAAAAACTTCCCATTTCAACCCCAAAAACGTCTCAATTAACAGGATTATAACCTAAATTATGACATCAAAGTTAGGCCCTACAATTTTTATTTCAAATCGAAAATCGCGTTAGACTCGCTCAACCATCGATCAACTACATCCGATCAAAATCACAGGATTACGCGAATGTTGATTTAAAAATTGGTCATAGACATTGCAAATTTAAAATTGATTTCCGTGAGAGAATTATATGGGAACCGTGCAAGGAATTTGGGCTGTGTCAATTTTGAAATCAAAGCTTTGCGAGTTATGAATGAAGTAGGCTTATCACGCGATGTAGTGTTGGGCAAAGAGTACCCGACTACTAAACGATGGTTATGTTTTTATCCACTCTTAACACTCTGACAGCAATATCTCGCTTATGTCGGATGTAAACATATTTTTCTTAATATTAATTCATTTTTTTCGCAAGGGACCGGAAAGAATGGCGTAATAAAGAGGAGGCCTATACCCAACGGGTTATTCCCTGAGTATCTCAATCCCTGAGGCCCCAGTCCCACCCCGATTAATTTTTTAGGGTTTCGTACCTCAAAAGGTAAAAAGGAACCCTTATAATATCACTCTTTTGTCCGTCGGTCCGTCTGTCTGTCCGTGTGTCACCGCCGATTTTCTCAGGAACGGATAAACCTAGTAAATTGAAATGTATGCCAGATACTGAGGTCTATAGTCCCTATTAGGTGTAAAATCAAGGTCTTGAGTTAACACAATAAAGAGATATGGGCAAATTTAGATTTTCGCGAAATCTTGTGAGTACAAAGATATACCTTAATTATCAACTTTATTTATTTTTCGGAATTTTCCCTTTATTTGTGCTGTAAAATCTTGCTTTTAACCAAAATTGACAATTCTAGGTTAACCGGAAGTGCCCTATAGGTTTTGGGTGGAAAACATATATGGTAGTTCCCGTTGACCTAGAATCATGAAATTTGGCAAAAAGCAAGGTTTTACAGCACAAATAAAGGAAATATTCAAAAAAATAAAATCAAAATGATACCAATTCTAATATGGCGGTATAATGGGTAGGTACGGAACCCTCGGAGCACGAGTTCGACTCGCACTTGACCGGTTTTATATCTTGATAAACTTAATTAAAAGCCGGTTTAGCTTCAAATTACCGTCAGAATAAACTTCAAAAATGTATAAAATTGTATTACTTACTAAAATTATAATACTTTATGGATCAGGAAAATATTCTAAAGTCTTGCTTGCAAAATCAGTTTTACTTTCATTATTTTTTTTACAATGCAGAAAATCAAAAATGCCTTGATAAACTGATTAATAACTTTGAATTCTCAAAACATGAAAAGGATCGTCATTAAAACAAAACAATATTTAGTAATAAAAGTTTTAAATAACGAAATGTTTTTACAATCAGCATTTTCAAAAACATTTACAAATTCAAAAATATTTTAAAATTTCTTAAAAATCTTATGTATTTCAAACATATACATTTAAGGATTTTTATGTCTACCGTACAAGTTGAAAACAATAGAAAAAAGTAATGTACCTAATCAAATTTATCGTATTCGGAGTCCTCCGGGACGGGTGCCTCGGGGATCGGAGTATTCAGGGAAGAACCCTACCCAACAGTGGGTGCAGAGGAGCTGAGATTAATGAATGAATGAATATATATCACGAAATGCGGGTTTCATCAAATTTATAGATTTAACAAATCCCAAAATTGGTTTTTATCACAAAAAATTGGACCGCAATAAGTGTTGAGAAAAACACGGATTTGTCAAAATCTATAGAAACAATTCAGTTTTGGTCTTATATTAAATCACAATTAATCGACATAAAGTCAAAAGTCAAAAGTCAAATATTTTTATTCATTAAAATCACAAGGATCACTTTGAAACGTCAATTTTACTGCCTGTTCCTTCGCGACCAAGCCAGGAAAGAAAGGCAAGAAACAAGGCTGGTTGTTTTTTTTAATGATCCTTTTACAATACATAATACAGAAAATGAATTACGTCTAAATTGTAACACTTTGAACGAGTTGGAGCAATTTCAATCCCAAACTTCTCTATCTTCTAAATAATCCGATATTTTATAGTAGGCTCTTTTATAAAGATTTTGTTTAATTACGTTTTCAAATTTGTTGGAAATTAAAAACGCCATAGGAATCACAACGTCGAAACTTGAGATAGATAGATATATAGAAGCTTTATCAATCGGCATAGTCGATATTCAAAAGAAAAACATAAGCAGACTTTATTTCATTTTGTAGTGACATGCAATTTTCCACAAGCACAATATTCAGTCCAGTAATAAGACTGATTCTCACATCGAATGCCCTGAGCCGTCATTCGATTCCACTTACGCTCAGACATGATTGATTCGATTCATTAATTAGCTTACACTCATTGCAACTCTATACAAATATAAGCCGGGCTGTAACAAGAAGATTCTAGATTTGTTTTAAAATACACGGGCCTAGTTTTTGGACGTTATCGCGACGTACGTACGTATTTGTATTTCAGATCGAAATGCTAAACTCGTGTACAATGTGTACACATTGTTATGCCTGAGCATGTTACAGAATAAGTAATACCTACTACTTTGAACTGTGTCACAGAATAAGCAATGGTCGTTATGATACGAACTTCTTCCTGCTCCTTTCCCACATTACGCGGGGTCGGCACAACATGTAATCCTCCTCCACATCTCTCTATCAGCCGTCATCTCTGTTGTCACTTCCTTCCTACCCATAACTTCACACAGTCCATCCATCTCTTCTTCAGCCTTCTACTTCTATCGGCATAACACGATAAACAATAAAAACAATGGCGCGCGCCGCGAGCTCACGGGAGTGTACTAGAAGCTTCGAGGTATTTCTGGATATAAAGCTCGTGAGTATAAAAAGAAGGCTACGACGCCACGCGAGGTCGAGTGGATAGTTTCACTTGGTTACAAATGTGGATATTTCAAGCGACTTTTTAGCGGATTAGTGTTTTATTGTGCAAATGATGAAAATTCAAGCTTCGTACTAAACAGTTTTTGAACTGCATCGCAAAAATTTAGGTCGTGTACAAGTTCCTCATGGACACAATTCTTGAATTGTGGTAAAGTAGTCTCTTTTATAGCATTATCGTTCAAAGTAGAGCTCCGTATATTTCAAATTTCGTATTCTAGTAAAATTAAAAAGGTTGCAACTGAATAGCGAAGGCAACTGAGTAAGCATCTCTAATTGGTTCAAATTAAATTCGAATTATCATGGATCAGTATACAAAGACCTTCGCTCGTGTAATAAGACTTACAGATCAGGGATCAAAGTTAAATGGATTAGAGTGATACAAAACAGTTTTTATTTGTGGATCTAAAGCTGTGACTGTAGCTGGATTTAGTATAAGGCGTAGATATAATAGTTGATTATGTAATACTGTGATTAAATGTGAACTGAGTTTATTATTTTAGTAAAAATCAGTGACGCAGTTTTATCAACACATACCTATTTTGATTTGGCGTACCATTGACAACCAAATTTTTTTAAACGTTATAATTTTATGAGTTTCAGGTGAAAATAGCTGAAAGAAGATAATGCACATAATGGTTGACAGAAATCCCAGACCGGGACAAATAGAAAGAAAAGAGGGAGGGGAAAAGAGACCCCCGAAGAATAGAATATAATACAATATTCTCTATTTAAAAAAGAAGAACACCTTGTACCTGACATTTTCCTTATATTGGCATCGTTTGTAATTATAATTTTTAAAAACATCTAATTATTAAATATAATAAGGGCATATTGTGTAAATGTTGTTAATGTAATATAAGTTATCTGCTAACAAAATCTACAACAAGTACTTTATCTGTTTATTTTACTAGCATAATACTGTAATATTGTGTACCTGTTTAATTGAAATAAATGAATTGATTCATTAAATTAAAATACCATTAATTAGATTAACAATGTTAGTGTAACATCGTTTTCACGTCAGATTTAAATTACAATATTGTTAGAATTAAGAATCAGGAAGAGAGAACTTCGTCTAATCTATCAGGCTCTTTAGATGAGATTTTAGAATGTCTATGTGTATTCAGCTTTACCTGACCGTTGTATAGAGAAGTGTGGCATTCAGAAGCTACAATTAGTTTTGGAGATCGTTACACAAATCGCTTTTTAAATCCCATTCTGGGGCGGGTTCCGTCCTAATTGAAACGTCATAGAAACGCGGCGAAAATAAATAATATAAATAAATAGGCGATGAATGGCGGCACGTTGAAAGGTTCTAATCTCGTTCGTTATAGTTTGATGCGCGTGCGCATGTGGCAGACTGCGCTCTAAGTGAACTAATATGTTTAAGACTAAAAAAGTGTTTGTTTCTGGAATTTAGTCCAGCTTTTTATTGGGATCTCTTTCTTACGAACTTTTTTATACTAATTTAATCTCTAATTTTCATTTAAATTCTAATTTTAATTCAAGAATTACCCTCTGGTCTAGAACATAAATTAAAAAAAAAATCAGTAACACAACCAAAAATCAATGACCACGCCCAGAATCTATATACCCATTTCAACGTAAAGAGAAAACTTTATACTCCTTTTTAAGCGTAGGTAAGCACGAAGGTGTGTGATTTAGCATAGTTAAAAGTTTATATAGAAAAGTAGGGGTGAACGCTAAAGTTACGATTTTTTTAATTTAATAACCGGCGAACTTCGTACCACCTTGACATGCATATGACGCAGGCTGCCAATGTACGCCGCTGGTACAATTGCTAATCGGCCATCATTAGCTGAATCTATGTATGAGAAAATTAATTTTCTTCATAATTTGTTTTGGCCCGTTATTATAAATACGGGATTTATCACGTACCGTCTTATCGGTGTTTCGACCGACAATATTTAACCGACCGATAAGACGATACGTGATAAATCCCGTATTTATAATAATGATTGAAATAAATCACGAAAATTTTCTAAGTAAAATTTCTTTTTGCGTTAATTTTTCCGATATTTTAATAGTTATTCGGGGCGGAGACAAATCCAACAGATTAAAGATCATCAAAATCGGTCCCGCCGTTCTTGAGTTATAATTAATTGTGTAACTACCCCGACTTTATTTTATATTATATAATATATAGCACAGTAGTGGGACAAAGTAGGTTAACAAAAAAAAATTGTAATGTAGCCTCTACACGATGGGCCACGATGAACAATCATAGACGATCACCATCGTGTAGGGGCATAATTGCCTGTAATCGCCCATGATTGGTGACGATCGAGCATAATTGCCGCTATGTTGGTTTTTCGGACAAACATCAAAGGAGTTTGCGGCAATGATTGTAAGCATGTCCACACGATCGCCGATCACTCAGTTCGTATTTGTTCACGGTACGGTGCTGACGAGTGCGTTTTATATAATATGTTATATAATGGTTAAATATATTAAATAAATAAATAGCAGCAGCTGCTACTGTTTCAACGTCCATAATTAACAAATGTAGCTGCGCAATCATGGTGGCAATCATTGCGCATTCTGTGATTGTCCAACATGGCCCATCGTGTAGAGGTGCTATGACGCTGTGCACTCGCAACTATTTGTCATTACTCAGTTATTGGTCATAATAATCGGGAGTACTGTACGTGTGAACATGTTGTGACATGTAACTGAAGTCGGTAGCGAGGCGCGGACGGCTCATGTGTATACAGTCATTATAATATTCAACATTAATTAGTAGCCAATGGGCTACACCATAATAAGCCTTGTTGGTATAGACACTTATTATTGTTCAGTCATGAAAACGTACAAACAGGCAGAACGAAAGACAGAGGGACAGAGTTACGTTTCAATCGCATCTAATATTATAAATGCGATAGTTTGGAAGTTTGTTCGTTTATTGGGTTAAAACATAGACTACTTTTTATCCCATAAATCAGGTCTCATGGGATACTCGTAAAAAGGGGTGTCAAGTGAAGTTGCAACAGCGAGTTTAGCTTTATTTGTAGGTTACATACACATTTATTACTGTAACGCGTACAATGTCGCGGGCAACAACTAGTTTATAATAATTACTAGATGACCCGCCCGCGGATTTACACGCGTGGTTTGTTAATAAAAACATTCCTTCTACACAGTCGGAGCAAAAGTAGCATATGTCCCAATTGCATCCATAATCTATTTACATACCAAATTTTATCGAAATCGATCGAGTCGTTAAGTCATAAAAACTTAACAAACAGACAGAGATACAGAGATATTTTACCTAATTTAATATGTAACATGTGGGTCCTTTAAAGGAATCTGTAAGTCCAGATGTCGTAAATAAATAAATAATTGCATAAAAACACATCTGTATGCATCAACATTAATTTTGAGAACATCCCTCTTTATCTCTATCACAGATGTCTTACAACGGTGTCATTCTATCTTTGATCAACAGAAAACAAAATCGTAACCGTTAAATTTATCCCCAAACAGAATCGAACCCGCATCTGATCTGTTATCTGCACATTTAGCTCGTGTTGATGCATAAATATCTGAAATCATAAAAACTCATGTCATATGCTTTGGGAATTTGGAACTCTATTCTGTAAGCGATCGATAAATATCGCATGTAAAATCTAAAGCACGTCTAGCGTGTCATTTGGCAAAGTATAAATAACATACTATTTATATAGGAACAAAAATGTGTATTAAAATATGTATTAATTAAATCTCTGCACAACATTTTTTATCGTGATCGATTTCAATCATTATTGTAAATACGGGATTTATCACGTACCGTTCACGAAGGTTCACGAATTGAACCGAAACATTGTCGGTCGAAACACCGATAAAACGGTACGTGATATATCCCATAATAATGATTATGTGTCGTAAACACTACAAAAAATTATTAAATTTAACGAGTTTTGTTTGCATAAGTTTACTACTAATTGTAGATACAACAACCAAACTAAAACTAAAGTAATAAATCGACACCGCATGTAATTCGAATTACATTAGTATGTTTATGTACTGGAACGAATTCGTGTAATAATGTTAGTTTTGACCTAACAAATTACTTAATCACTGTTCAGGAATGCATAAAAAGGATAAGCATTAGTAAAAACTTTTGTTAAAATTGGAATAACGACGAAAAACTGCATTGCAAAAAGTTAAGGTCGTACAATGCATTCGAAATGTCTGAGTGCAACGTTCTGGTCATTCTTCTTAATTATCATCAGTAGAAGCTAATGATGACCAAGGATGTTTGCAGATCTGTCCTGTTTTAAGAATCTGCTTAATATTACCTACTTATTTTTGTATTGACAATTTTATGAATAGGTAGGTAGTATTAAATATCTACTAAAAAAGGGTTAATAAAGACCATAAAACTAACATAAATCTAGTAGTAAAAATGCAAAATTTGAGACTCAGAATAGGACCTTCAAGGTGTGAAACGTTGCTCAAAACCAGACAAACGGCAACAAACAGACAGTTACAGATTACCACCCCTTTATTATAACCATATTAAGATATTATCTGTGCTACAAAAAGTCACCTTTTCATTGCATTTAATCCTTTTATTCTTTGAGAATTGGCACCCGTTTATAAAGACATCAAAAAAGTTATGAAAGTGGAATGTAAAATAGGTTTTATAACGCTAGGGGTAGAGTTTCAATTTGAGTGAAAATGTTATTAAGGATTAAGAAGTCAGTGTTGACTATTAGAGTGAAATAAAAAGGATATTTTATTCGCGTTAAGAACAATAGAGTACATTAGTGAAGGGAAGTTTCTTGTTCTGGAACACTGCTATTAGTATATTCTGGTGACTTTGAACTTGCTCCTTTGAAAGAAAATCAAAAGCAATCACGCCTCAAAGCACGCAAATCAAAGCCACGCGCCACAGACACAAAACGCTGCCACTTAAAATTGGAAGCGGCCACTTAGCAGCGAAAGCGCGCCACGGCCACTTTTCTTACTTTTTCCTTCACATTCGGCCGGTTGCGGCCACTTGAAGTGAGAAGCGGCGTCTTGTGGCGCGAACTAGCAGTAAACGTATGCGTCGAGTTCATATCAAATGTACGAAACATGCAGTTTGCAGCGTTTTGTGGCTGTGGCTCGTGGCTCGTGTGCGGCAACGCTAACGGTTCCAATACACCTAATCTGTCATCGCCTGAAGTAAGGCGCAAAGAGAGCGCGTACACTAGGTACCACAAGTTATTTTTAAATTAAATATAAATAAATAAATGTCTATTGATTATGACGATAGATAGATTATGACCTAAAATGAAACATAGGCCTAATAAACCACGCTTGGACGCTTGTAAGCTTTTCTAAAATATACTTATTAAAAATTATTGTAAAGCCAGGGCGGTTTAGCTAACGAACGCAGGTACGAGTAAATTTTGTCTCCAGTCCCCACACTCTGTAGTTAGCCATAAATAATAATTAATCCAGCTTGATAATTGTTCTCATAATAATTATTTGTGAACAAAGGGTATTTAACACAGATCCTATCTCTACCACATACAAATGCATCTATACCACACTTGCAAGCGATACAGAGCCTTATAATCATAGAGCGATAGATCAATTCCACATAATAGAAGTATACTCTCTGCAAAATTTTCAGAAGCTCACAGCCAAGTCATATTGACTCTTATGTCAGCGTGATAAAGCTAGTTTTGTAAAAGCTGGTTTATATGAATATTTCGAAGCTCGTACAAAAAACGCTTTGTTATAATATTCAGATCTGGACACAGTGGTGCATTGCCTACTTTCAAGGATAAGGGAAACGTGCGTCTCTCTTATTCTCTCTCTCTGTCTCTTTTATAACACTGGTTATGTTATGGTCAAAATGCCTGAATCCTGCAAAATAAATCCTGAAAAAATACTAAAATGAGACAAAACTTTATGTATTTTTATTTTTATATTTAAAGTTTTAACCGACGCTTAGATACGGAAAATCTTAAGTTTCAATAATAATAACCATCTCGAAAATTTCGGCGGTGGCGCCTGGACCTGAACGGGTTCAATCGTTTTTTTCATATTTCGAGCTGGACTATCGAAATTTTTGAGATGGTTTTAAAATACCTATCTCGAGATTAAAATTACTTGGCTCAAGCCAAGTGTCCCGGCTAAACGTGGCAATGACCGTTGGAGCAGGGCAGCGACTGAATGGTGGCCGAGGAGTGCTCATAGAAGGATAGGACATCCGGCAGCGAGATGTGTAGACAAAGTTAAAGATGACATCCCAGTCAAAATTAAAGAAACCTGTCACTTTGGCATTAATGTCAATGTCAAAAGTGACAGCATCACTTTAGACATTGACATTAACTTTTCTAATACTGTGTTATTTTTGGTATACATGTCCGAAACTAGTAAATGGGCATAACGGAAGACCAGCGCTGGTTGTTGCAACCAGGAAATTCTGAGCTAAGGACCCTTTTCCAACCACTAATTAATATGTGCTTAATTTGTGATGTTAAAGATTTTTTTTTTATTTTTATTCTACATAAATTATGTTGGTGTTATTGCAAATAAATATTATTCGATTCTATTCTACTTTTGAGACAGTTTTTGACGGGGGGGGGGCGGCAAAGTGAATCTTGTGATTTTAATTAATAAATACATTTGAATTTGATAAAAATTACAGTTCCATGGAACTACTGGAAGAAAAAAAACCAGTAGGCCCATAATGGATCTAGTGATAGAACTACTGGGAATGCGATGTGATAGGTGATGGTTACCACTTAACATCGGGTAGTGGGGACGATGATGATGATTATTGATAACACGAGTTTCATAAGGTCAAACATTTTTTGCGTACAAATTGTTGAGGATAATTGAATAAGACTACATGCTGCGTTTTAAGTTGTGATTTTTTTGCGATTTATAAATTAGGTACCTTCCTACGTCTTTTATATTAAGAGCAAAAAGCACTCTTAGTGCAATAAAACGTATAAAGTAGATTAATGGATGCTGTTCTGATGAAGATTTAAAGGTGAAACTAAATTGATGAGTTTTTGTGTTGAGTGATCTAAAGGACGAGTTTTGTTGTGTTTCAATTTATAATGTTAGTTATATTTCTATCTTTTTTTATCGACGTCTAAATAACTTGCCAATAACAAATTGCGCCGATCGCAGAAATCAGGGAGTATTCATTATTCAGTATTCATTTATTCAGCATTTCATTACATTGCATAATATTTGGTGTAATATAATATTAATAAATACATTACAAATCAGATATTATTAGAAATAAATTAATATAAACAAATTACATACAGCGTGTTTGGTAGTATACTGACGATATTCAAGTGACGGTTTTTCAAAATATAAAAAAGACTTCCATAAAAAAAACTACTAGTTATATTATAAAATTTTAAAGAAAATCGACGAAGTTTAGGTGATTAATTCGATATAAAACTACTGCCTACTCTTGCAATCGATATCCAAAAATAAAGGCCGTAATCGACAAAAGCGTAGGTTTGTTACTTATGCCCTCTCTCTACGCGCTCTCTGCTTACAACTTCGCTGCGCTGTAGAAAATAAGACATCGCCGCTTGACCGTTTCCACTAAAGCTGAGCGGAGAGATGTAGGAATATTGATATGCTATTAGTTATTTTCGCATGGTATTCTCATCTTTGCTTATCTACGCTTTTGTGGATTACGGCCTTTATTTTTGGTTGTTGATTGCAAGAGTAGGCAGTAAGTTTTATATCGAAGTAATCACCTAAACTTAGTCGATTTTCTTTAAAATTTGATAATATAACTAGCAGTTTTTTTTCCAGAAGTCTTTTTTTGTTTTGAGAACCCGTCACTTGAATATCGTCAGTATATTACCAAACACCCTGTATATGTAGAGCATTGGAAAAAACAATCTTCGTGATGCGTAATGATGGTAGATGATCGTCGGTCGCCTGTCGCCGGTCGCCAATCACCGATCGCCAGTCGTGGTTTCCGGGTCTGGGTCACCATGTTTCAAAAGGTTCTTTTCAAAAATAGAGGCTAGTAAGAGCTGTCAGTTTGTCACACAGTAAAGTATGCAGTGTACACTCGCTCACACGTCTAGCCTTGTGCTCCTTAGCGGAACAATACGCGATAAGCCGCAATTACGCGCCACCCCTCGCCGCCGATTTGGCGGGAAATTCCTTTAAAGGCACATGGATTTACGAAAATGTGGAAAAGGCAATATTTTGTAATAATTGTGCACATTTTTTTGTATTGATAAGTAGGTAGGTTAATAGATAATTAAAAGAGTAAACAATACTTATTTATCTCATTATTTCGTGATTTGGGTCACGACCACTCTGGGCTTGGTGACATGGGTGACTCGTAGAGGAAGAGGGCGTAAAATTGACGGCCCTTGTGGTAAATTAATATTTAATTTAGATATGATCGCGAAAGAAGTCTTAATATTGAGTATGTACTGAATAAAATGTTTGCTAGCTAACAAAATTGCAACAATATCACGAAGAAACCTACATTTTCACATTCTACGCATGTCGCAAGCTATAAAGCACTTCGATAGTTCTTAAACTTAGATGTATTCGTATAAAAAACACATATTGCACAAGTTTTACTCAGTCGAATTTGGAGTTTTTCATTATCGAGGCAAGACGCTTGAGAAGATATTCAGTCTGTATATTTTTTGAAACTTACGCTTCTTAATACCTTATCTACATTTTGTGGGTGGTGGTGCCGAGCGCTAGGTGTTCGGCGATAGCATCTACGGCGGAACCCGCGGTCATCTCCGATTCGCAGATTCCATTCACGCGGGATTTTAGCGCGTGTTTATTTAACACCAATTATGGGCTTCCTTGTTCCAAAGAACTGTGCGGTTTGTTTAAAATACAGTGTTGAATATATATATGATGAAGTGAACGAGTAATGGAACAGGCCATTCTGGGAATTCACCTCGTCGATCGTATACCATACGTCGAGATTATATATCACCTAAAGTCAAGGAGAAACTAAAGTCACTGGCATAGCCTAGAGAATTAACAATCAGAAGTGACAGTGGAGGGGGAGGGGGAGATCACAGTTCGAAGAACTGACGGAGAAAAGTTCTCGATTGGAGTTAATAAATTGGAAGTCACAGTATAGGATATATAATACATTTTGGGGAATGTGCTCAGGAACTATACGATCTGATCCCGCCATCTCCCTTCCATCAAAGGACAAGCAGGCGCACGGCTCAGTACCATCCGTACCTAGTCAATATACCACCCATTCGCACACACCGTTTTGGTTCTACGTTCTTGATGCGTACAGCTAAGGTATGGAACACTTTGCCGTCGTCTGTTTTTCCTAAAGAATACAATCCGGGCCTCTTTAAGGTAAGAGTAAATAGTTTTCTTCTAGATCTTCGTGTTTCATCTTAGACCACATGAGGAGGTAAAGAACAAAACCACACTTTTCCACTTTTTCAATTTTTAGAGAAAACATTAAAATATAAATAACATAACAGATTTCAACTACCAGATTTGTTTTGATTGTGTCATATAAAACTTGGTGTTTCACTATTTTTATAAACCTAATTGCTGATAAAAATAGTAAATATCTTTGCCAATATTTTAAAATGAAATTTGTAAAAGTGTGGTTTTGATTAAACTTTTTTGGAAAAGTGTGGTTTTGATAGAGACTTCTGGAAATGTTAGGTTTTGATATGTACCAAAAAAAAGTGTGGTTTGAAGAAACTTGGCAAGACAACTTCACTTTTAAAAATAACTTTGTTTTCGAAGTTTTCTTCACTTTCACTTATAGCCTAAATTCCTATAGTGTCAATACATCAGGTCCAAGACAATCACAATCACTGACATCTCCATCTTCTGCCCTATGCGAAGAGCTATGAACAATTTTTTACAAAATTGGATCAACCTGTTCTTTCTCCCGGTCAAAAAGAAACTGGAATATTATTTTCTGAGTTTCTGCGAACAGCCTTGTCTCTCGGGTTGTCTTTTTCTTTGAGATTAGTTAGGTGTCTTTTTTTTAGTTGTAAATAATTTTGGCAGAACTATGAAAAATAAAACAATCTTAAAATATTTTAGCTGCCAGATCAGACATTTGCAATTTTAGAACGTTTAATGTATCAATTAATCAATTCAATGTTTTTAGATGGTTTTGATGAAGACTTATTGATACCGTTGAATTTTACTCTAAAAAAGTGTGGTTTTGAAAAATATCACAGATGACTGATTTTTCCAGGCAATAAAGTGTGGTTTTGTTCGAACCCCTTGATTTCAAATGAATTTTTAGTTGGAAAAGAGATGTTTTTGACAAGATCTCGCATAGTCACGACAACCAATTTAACATTTTTTACATGAATATTAAAAAAAAAACAAAATTTCCAGAAGTGGAAAAGTGTGGTTTTGTTCTTCACCTCCTCACATCATCACTTACCATCAGGTGAGATTGTGGTCAAACGAAGTTCTATCCAATTAAAAAAAAAGGATGGCCCCTTGCTGGGAAGATGACTGAGCAAGCGAAGCGAGCGAAGCGTCTCAGTTTCGAGATTGCCCAAAAAATGCTTTCAACCGATTTTCACAAAAATTGTCTCACAAGTTCCTTGATTTATTTAAATATTTAATCAATCGCGATTTTTGATTGGGGGGAAAATAGGGATGAACAGGGGGAAGTTTGCTGTAGCGCTATTTATCAACGGATTTCAATCAAATTTGAGAGGCACACTAAGGACTTCATTCTACACAAGATGTTGTGAAAAAATTATCAAAGACCATATCCGGCCTAACTTTGAAATATTTGTTTAATGTTCTGGGACTTGTAATATTTTCATTATAAGGGCTCGCGAGGTCTACTGTTCCACTAGTAGTATAAAGAATATGGGAGCCGTTGGGTGTACAGGCTTGATCGCTTTAGCTATTTGGCTATGGGAGATACCTATAAAATAAAAAAAAAATCAAAAAAAAAATCTTTATTCATTTTTCATATTGCTGAGATTAACATTACGGATTAGTATCTACTTATAGGTAACACTTTATACATTGCCTGAACTAGGAGGACCTGTATCTCAGGCAAAAAAAACTGGAACTGGTGTAACTAATGAATACTCAAATTAACAAAACTGAGAATCTATTTACATAATGAAAAAGATAACTAAAAAAACTAAGTGCACACGTGCTATACAATATTTAAAATCCTACTTTATTACGGTTAGTAACTCCTCAGTTTCCTCGTATGATAGATTGGATAGAGCAGACTGTAAGGCTCTTTTACAGTTGGAGAAATTCATTGAATGGATGCTTAATTTACGATTTATCCTTTTGTACAGGTATGGTCCTAGGAACAATAAAAATCTGGATGCAAAAGCATGTTTTATTGGGGTGTTGTTACTGCGGACTATATCTTTTCGTCTTTTGCTAGTACTTTTAGTGCTATAGGGAAGTGCTCTGTGCTGCCTTAAAACTACGTTTAGTATAAATAGTTGCCTAACTGTTAGAACTTTACATGACTTATATAATAAGTTGGTTGGATAGAGAAAGGGACGAAAAGTGGATACCTTAAGGATTGCTCTTTGTGCCCTTTCTGCGGCTAATAAAAAGGTTTTACAAGCTCCTCCCCAAGATGTTATACAGTAGGTTATGATTGACTGACATAAAGCAAGATATACTTGCAAAACTAGCCTTGAATCTGCAATACAGCGTAACTTCTTAATAACAAATATTAGTTTTCGAATTCTATTACTTAAAGTTTCAACATGTTTTTTGAATGAGAGAGTTTCATCTATTATAACGCCAAGGTACTTGATATTATTAGTAAATGAGATGACAGGGCAGTTACACAAGTTATCGTTTATCGGATAAATTCATTGATGCGCAGTAATATGTTTATCTGGGTTAGACATTGGTGCAGACTGTGATTTCCGCATAGTAAATTTTATGCATTTTGTTTTATCAGCATTAATGGTTAGTAGGTGTGCTTGGAGCCATTTGTTTACAGTTTCAAAGCCACGTTGTGCGAGTTCATGCACTTCCGATTCCGTACTAGCTGAGAAAAGTAAAGCAGTGTCATCGGAATAGCATAAAATTTTTCCGTGATCTAGTTGGAGGTTGCATAGGTCATTAATGTATATTAAAAATAAGGTACTTGATAAAATACTTCCTTGGGGCAAGCCGAAAGAAGTATTTCCCAGATCTGAGCTGATGACATTGTCTATTTTGACGCATTGACTACGACTGCTCAAAAGAAGCTTATGCTGATTACCTCGTATGCCTATGTTTTCTAACTTGTTGAGTAAAGTAGGGATAGAAACGGTGTCGAAGGCTTTTGCTAGGTCTAAAAATATGCCTATTGTCTTATAACCTTTGTCAAGTTCCTTCCCTATGAATTCAGTGAGCTGGTGTACAGCGTCAGAAGTAGACAGTTTAGGCCTAAACCCAAATTGAGTGTTAGATAAGAGTGATTTACTTTCTAAATAATGAACTAATCTATTGTTTATTATTTTTTCTAATATTTTAGAAATTGACCTATGTTTAGCATTGGATGTCCTATGGCTCATATGATGATGATGGAGGTTGAGGATATAGGTAAATTTGCAAAAACAAAAATGTTGTACAATTTGCAAAGCTCACCTGGAAACGGGTAGGATACTTGACTAGGATAGATAACAACAAGTGAAAACACGTTATTTAGGTATTTATTGCAAATATCATTAGACTAAATTCACATTGAGCAACATTGTAATTTTCACTCAAATATGGTTAAATAATAGTTACGTTATAAATAAAACTAAAGCATTCAAAGACATTAAACGTGTAAAAAGTTCGCTACGCATACGCATTAATTATTTTTTGTTGAAAACAAGTTTTTCATGCACTACATCATTTCAAAGTCAGAACAAAGTCAAATAAAATCCTTTATTCTCACATGCATTTACAAAATTAACTTTGACTATTAAACATGTAATTACCACAAACAATAATAATGACAAAAAAAGAATAGGGTCGCAGGCACAGCCTTGAGTACCTCCTTTCCAAATCGGACCTATCGTCAACAATAATCAATAAACTGCATACGAACGCATGTAATCGATTGTCTTATCCGTCGTAAAATATCTAATGAAACTTACGTATAGAAGCGCAACTCTTTATTGTCAATTCAAACTATCCTTACATCGTTCACTGCGTCAGGCAGTGCCCTAATAGGACGCAATTGCGCGATCAAATAGGCTAAAAAAGCTTTTGCCGGAAGGGTGTTATTATTCAGTGGATGATTTCAAGTTACAATGCAATTCAAAATGATTTTAGTAATTCTATTAATTTATGTAATTTTTTTTATTATTATTACTGTCTCTTTGACGTTGTTATATAAGAGTTGTTTTTGTTATGGTTTGTATTATGAATTGTGTTAGTTTTATTGATTATTTTTTTTGTTTAATATGTATGATTATTTAACACGATAACAGTCCCCATACAAAATGTTTGAATTTCATTGTAAGTCCCGCATATTACCTCAGTCTTAAAATGCGTCTTGTTAAAGACGTAAATAATAAGACATGTAATCGAAACACTTCTAAATACTTAGTGAGTGCAATAGGAAGTAAACCATATCTTTTAGTATCATGAAAAAACAGAACTTTCAAGAGCCGTACTCAGGACTGGCACTTTATCGATATATAAATACTTTTTGTTATTAGTAGATTTTGAAGTGTCAGGTAATAGAACGTCAACTCAAGTCAATGTAGGTAATTCTTTTGTTTATTTTACCACATTTGTTCACTTCACGAAGTTGAAAATGGTTGAACGTTTACAAAGAATATTAGAAGATTCTGATTTCGACGACGATTTGTTGGATTCTGACGAGGAAAACGAAGATGCAGCTTGTTTTTTGGCAATGGATGACATAGTAGAAAGTATCGAAGCCATACAAGCTGAAATTCAAAACAGTCTTCCTAGAAATCGACGAAGCCGCAGTCTCCATCGTGAACAGGTACGACGACGTGCACGTAATCGATCTGCAAGCCCTTTCGCATGGCAATCAAATGTTTCCAACTTATCAAGGAAACTTTTTACGGGTCGTATGGAGCCTACACGACACACAAGATTATTTGGTAATGATGAACAAATTTCTATGATATTCCGTCACATTATAAATGACGAGGTACTGTGTTTAATGGTAGAATACACAAATATATATGGTTCTCGTATGAAAGTAGCAAATGATCTACCGTCTGCTCGAATTAAACGTTGGAAAGATGTTGACGCGTCCGAAATGCTCAAATTTATTGGAGTGATAATACTGACTGGATTGATAAAGTTTCCAACAGTTGAATCATATTGGAAAATGGACGAAATATATTATCACCCATTACTCCATAAGATAGGCATGTCCTATAATAGATTTGTTTTGTTAATGAAATGTTGGCATTTTTGCGACAACGACACTCCAAGAGACGAAGATGATAGATTGTACAAGATTAGTCCATTAATAAATCTCATTATACGAAATTGTCGATCTATTTACACACCAGGAGAGGTGATAGTTGTGGACGAGTCTATGGTCCATTTTAGAGGTCGACTTTTATTTAGACAGTATTTACCATCTAAAGCACATAAATATGGCATAAAAATATACAAAATATGCACAGTCGATGGTTATACTTGGGGATACAAGATTTACTGTGGTCAAAGTAATAATTTACATGGATTAGACAAACCTGGAAGCATTGTCGTGGAGTTAGCAGAAGACTTGCTGGATGAAGGACGATGTATAGTAACGGATAACTATTACACAAGTATCCCCTTAGCGGAATATCTGCTATCAAGAAATACAGATTTGTTAGGCACTTTAAAATTGAATAGAAAATATGTACCTCGTGACATTGTAAATGCAAATTTAGATCTAGGACAAATAGCTGCGATGCAAAAACAGAATGAGATGACGGTATTAAAATGGAAAGATAAAAGAGCTGTTACAATGTTATCAACCTGTCATGGTCATGAGATGTCTTTGTCTGGAGGAAGAGTACCAAAAATTAAGCCAAAAATGGTAATTGACTATAATTTACGAAAAAAAGGTATAGACATTGCGGACCAATTGTCGTCATACCATGGACCCATTCGCAAAAGTATAAGATGGTATAAAAAAATTGCCATAGATCTTATCACCATTGCGGTGGTAAATTCGACTATACTTTATAATGAGCTACATCCAAGCGGCAACAAAAAAATGACGATTTTAAAAGCCCAAGAGGAAATAGTTAGATCTATTATACGTAGTGATCTAGCCCTCCACACATCGTCTTCAATAGATACAAATTCAGCTCGGGAACAACACCTTTCTGGTCAAGGTTCCGCACATAGATTAGAACATATAACTAAAGTACGCAACCGGGATGTACGCCGACGATGTGCCTCCTGTTATAAGAAATTATTTCAAGAAGGCAAATCCGTACCTTATGCCAGAAAAAAGGCGAAAAAAGTCATGTCGGAATGCAAAAAATGTGAGAAAGCGTTATGCTTGCCATGTTTTAATGATTTACATAAATAAGAATATTACATTCAGTCTCTTACATCGTTCTAAAAAGTATTTAATTTTAATATTACCAACTTTTTGGTGTCAACTCCAATGACAATAATATGGTCCAATATCTATTATCTTTGACGTTGCGGGAAAGTCAAAAGTAAAGAAACAAAATATTATACATAAAAATATCAATATGTTACTTAATTCTCAGAAATTATACGATTTAAGTATTGATAAAGTACTAACTATTCTGAAAAAAAAATTGGAGGAATATTTACCGGATGACGAAATTGTTTCTCTTTTCGAGGTAATAGTAAAAATAGTGTGAATGTATGGTTATTAGTATTAATCTTTTTTTTTAAATGAAATATATTTTAAGTATTATGTTATAGATTGAATCTGTGAAGAGAAAATTGAAACAGTTACATGTACCGTTAACTATTATCTGTGATATATTTTTCAAAATTTTACTGGACTGCGAAGTAATGATTGATGACGAAGAAATTATTTTAACAGCCAAATGCACTAATTGTATGAAGCCATGCAAATACCTCAATTATACCATACAACTACAAGATGTTTATTGTAAATCTTGTACAGGTGAATGTTTCATTAAATGTGGACACTACGGTTGCAATTGTATGGCATACGTCTAAGCCAAGTATGGCCTTGGCTTAACCGATATTTTTGATGATATAAAGAAATAAAATATAATATAAACACATATAAATATGTTTTATTAATCATACAGATAGGGTTAAAAGTTAAAAGTGACCGCAAGCATTTTGAATAAAATATTTCGAAACCTGTCTATCAAGAACAAGAAATGTTTTGCAAACCATTTCACCAAACCACCTTAGTACCCCTTACTCCTTAAGTTACCCTTAGTGCGTACCTGGTCGTTCCGTAGTGACCCATATGTGGGACACGGACGTGTAGAGCCAGTTCATAGTGACCCATATATGTGGCACTGGACGTTGAACGTGTTAATTGAATGTATATAGTGTTTCAAATACAAATTGGTTGATTATTTTCTAAATAAATAAATGAAATTAAATGATCGTTGCTAGTTCGCACGAACTTTGTCGTACTCGCAATTAACCATACTGATGCCGAACAGGTGGCCTATCTGACAGTCGCGCAAACGCTATTGCGTCGCTCCGCACGCGGGTCGTGTTCTATTAGGGCCCCGCTTCATGAGTCTAATAAAAACTACGTCATCTCGCCCACTGCAGAGGTCACATGTCAATAAATACGTGCACGTGTTTCCAATATGCACTCCCCTACCTACGAGAGATGATTATGCAGCACCAAATATCAGATAAGTTATCAATTGCGTTTATAGCTTAGGGAGCGATGATATGACCGCATTTTCTGCAGGTTCCTATAGATGGCAAGGAAAGAGTACTATGTGTACCGAAAGTCACGTAAATATTTGCTGTCTATACAAGTTGCATTCGGTAAAATAAAAAAATAAGACGTTTGAACAAAAGCTTGCTCAAAAATTTTAATTAAAGTGAAGTAATGGTAACAGTGTCGCGAGTTCAATGGTTTTTTCTCATCTTAAAAATGCCCAACGTACCTAACAATATAGACAACACTATATGCTTAGTAACACACGATTTATGTTAGTGGTCTAGTCCAGGACCTAGGAGTTTCCCTTCTATTATGTTTGTATATTTTCTAATGTTTTGCGAGGGCCATTCCATTGTCAAGTTTTTTCCACATTTCCACAGTGAAGGGACGGTCGGTGTGAACTATGGCAATGCAAGGTCAGCTCTGTCAAAGGCGCTGCGTTGCCGCTGAGATAATATTGTCATAATATGACAGGCAGGCAGACCTATGGAAGTAAACTTAACTATGAGTAGGTATCTAATATTCTAATAAGTGAATTAGGTAATTTTAAACGATACTAGTAAAGGTACATAGTAATAAGTGCATAATAACTTTCTTGTATTGTAGTGCCCCAGCGGGGCTCATGCTTTGGACCAAAAAATTGTATACTAAACATCTATTAGTCCATGTCTTTAAGTTAAGATTAAGTTATTGTAATTTGATGTAACAAAGAATGATCTATCTATCTATTTATTGTAATAAATGTTGCTAGACTTTTCACACTGCGCTATCTAGCCCCAAACTAAGCAGAGCTTGTACTATGGGAACTAGATAACTGATAGAATACTTACATACATTTTTTTTTGTAAATACATACTTATAATATATAGAGAAACAACCAGACCCGGAACAAATATCTGTAGATCATGCATACATTTATTCCGCGGCGGGAATCGAACCCGCTACCTCCTGCGTCTCAGCCGGCTATTCGCCCACTGCGCCACGGAGGTCGTCAAACGTAATAACAAACATGAAACGATAAATGTATATGACTATGGCATTCTGGAAGATAGGGTTTCTAGTTTATCTGGGTGTTTGAAGGTTGTGTTGGAATATGTGATATGTTTATGAAGAAATTAGTTTTTTAATGACATGATAAAATTTGAGACATGATATAAAAGATGTACGATGGGTAGTAAAAAACATTACTAGGTCTTTTTTATGGTGCACGACCTGAATGCTACTTGTTATTGCTGTAGTGAATAATATAATAATACGAGGCATGCCTTTTAAGTTTTGTCGTTTGAAGAAAAAAACACATCTAGAACCTTATAGTACTTTTTATTGTTTTTCAAAGTATTCACAACGTAGCTTAAAACACTTTTCCATTCGCTCAAACCAGTTATTATAACATTTATTCCACTCTAAAGTGGGGTGTTCAAAATGGCTGTCTTGAAAGCGTCGACTGCTTCTTCACCGGACTGGAACCTTTGACCACGAAGACTTTTCTTAATTTTAGGAAATGTCAAGAAATCGTTAGGGCTTAGGTCAGGACTGTATGGAGGATGGTCAAGAATTTCTACTTTTTCCTGCTTCAAATACTCAATCGTTTGACGAGCGCTGTGTGAGCTTGCGTTGTCGTGGTGCAGGATGATGCGTCGCTTTGAGTTAGATTTTCGAAGTTCGGCGATGACTTGTGGTAAACAAACTGTAGTATACCACTCTGCGTTAACCGTTCTACGATCTTCAAGTGCAATAGTCGCAACATGGCCGGTTTTTCCAACGAACGTGGCCACCATCTTCTTTGAAGTGCTTCGAGAACGAACAACTTTAGTCGGCTTTGGCTCGTCTTGAAAGACCCAGATTGTAGATTGTTGTTTGGTATCAGGATCGTAGGCATAGATCCAAGATTCGTCACCACTTATGATGTCGTAGACGTGATTTGACTCCCCTCGGTTGAACCTTTGCAGAGTTTTCTTACACCATCTGACGCGGGCCGCCTTGTGATCGTCGGAAAGCAGATGCGGTATCCAACGGCAAACTAGCTTTCTCACACCAAGCGCTTCATGCAAGATCTTCTGAATGGTTGTCCCTGAGATGCCTAATAGAGCCTCTATCTCTCGATACGTCACATGACGATCTTCGAGAATTAGTTGTCTCACAGCAATGATGTTATCTTCAGTGAAGGCGGATTTTGGGCGTCCTTCGCGAAATCTGTCACTAACACTAGTATGTCCACGCTGGAATTCTAAATACCAGCGTTCGACAGTCCGCAGACATGGGGCTACATCACTGAACACAGATGTTAGCTCTTCTGAACACTGAAGCCGTGTCAGGCCTCTTCTAAAGTTGTAGAAAATTATTGCACGAACATTTTCCTTAGAAAGATTCATTTTCGTACGTGACCTGACAGATTCAAATCGAAACTGTGACTAAACAATAGCATTAATCCTAATACTTTCAACTGTTTTGAGATTCAAAATGTAAACACATTCGAATATAGAACAGTTCCAAATTCAAAATTGCCGGAAAATATGGAAACGACAGAACTTAAAAGGCATGCCTCGTATACTAGTGGTTCGCCCCCAAACTGAGATGTCGCGAATCTCCCAAAATAAATATTATTTTTAGGGCGTCTTGCACAACGATGCCAAAACGTATTTAGTGGCTAAATATGATTTAAGGAGTTGTCAAATCATACAAGTACTTTAAATTTAAACATGTTTAGTCGCTTAATACGTTTAGGGATCGTTGTGCAAGCCGGCCTTAATCTTTAACTAATAAATTGGTGCCACGAAATGCATAACCAACCTACTTAACCTACAGTTTCATTCAAATTAGATGTAACGGGGGTTCTTGTCAATTGGTTATAAGTTTTTGGGGTACAAATGGGAGTTATTCTGGTTTTCTGACTTATGCCTATATTTGTGTCACTAAAGCTATACGAATACCAAATTTCAGTGGGGTCACTGGTGTACCCTGTGAATTTTGTCAAAGTTTTGTTTTTATTATGGCTAATAACTCAAAAACTACAAAAAATAAACTAAAAGTAAAAACAGGGTTCAAATTTACTAATTAAAACATTTCATTTGACGTCACATTTGACCTAATAGTCTCATTTTAATTTTTTTTACTCCTTTTGAACCCCAATATCTCAACAACCCCCCAAAATTTCTAGCTCATTGAGTCACACCAAAATTGTGCTATTACTACCTACCTATAAACCAAATTTCATGATGATCGGATAAACGCTACAGACATACATACATACATACAACGCCGATTTGCCCAAGTTGATTTGGATATCTCGCTACGCTCGATCAATAATGAATATATAATAATTCATCATCAATAATGGTCGATAGTACTAACGATGTCTTGTAAAACAATACGGTTAAAATGAAAATGAATAATGTGCTCTTTTATCTACTATAATTCTCAAGATGTTAAAATGTAGTTAGATAATAAATAAATTAAATAAATGAGCACTTTATTCATTTTCATTTTAACATATCTTTTAATGTATCGTTTTACAAGACATCGTTAGTAATATCGACCATTATTTATTATGAATTATGGCTATCGAGGACATCGAAGCCATATTATAAGACAAGTAGTATTATGTAACATCGTGTCCTAATTGGCAAACAATCAAAGCATGCAAAATGTATGGTAATCATGGTTTTTATGTACTTAGACTACTGATTTATGCGCCTTTGTTATAACTAGACTACATATGTTACCTAGACATCTTATAGAATAAAGCACGTCACTAACGATGAAGATGCCATAATATTTTATTTCATATAATACTAGCTGTTACCCGCGACCTGGTACGCGTTACACGACTAAATGTGTAGGTAAACTAGAAATAAGGCTAAACTCGCTGATGCAACTTGACTTGACACCCCGTTTTTATCCAATGTGACCTGATTTAGGGGATAAAAAGTAGCGTATGTTTTAATCCAGGTAATAATCTACATAAATACTAAATTTCATTGAAATCGGTTTAGCCGTTACGACGTGATTGAGTACTAAACAAACAACTAAACAAATATCCAAACTTTCGCATTTATAATATTAGCTGACCAATCCGCAGCTTCGCACCATTATTTTTTCAATAAACATTACCCTCCTTCTGCGCAGTTGGGTAAAAAGTAGCCTATGTTACTGAGGGATAATGTAGCATTCTAATGGTAAAAGAATTTTTGAAATTGGACCCGTAGAACAATTTTTTTTTTTTTAGTTGTCAGATATAATCCTACTTCTAACATTCTACGAGTACTAAGTACGAAGATAATGCCGAGCGAATAAAGGTCAATTTACATAACTTCTAGCAACTTGAAACCTATGGTTGTTAATAATAAATAATAGTATAAACAATAATAATAAATACACTTACATACAATAACAATTGTTTTTCATTTAAATTGAGTCCATGGTTTTCAGCGTTTTTTTATGACCTTCAGAATCAGGATGAGTTGTTTTTGCTAACCAGTAAGGGGACAGCTAGCTAGCAAAAAAAACTCATCATGTATATTCTCACATTTGAGTTACCTTAACAACTGATGAGAGTTTTCTGCCATAAAGCCGATCACAAATAAGAGCAAATCATACCTTTAATAACACTCATACATTTCTTTGAGCAACACCAAAAACGAATAAGCAATCTTTTCAAAACGCACACTCAATTTTCTTCTTCCATTGATACTCAACATTTTAATGATCAAGTTTATATTCGTGAATAGAGAACTTGTTCATTCGCGTTCATAATCTTATCTAAAGAAGTGGTTACGGGACTGTTTAGATATGAAACGTTAAATTATGAGTGAACTAGATACAAATGAATGGTTTTACTTCGCTTTAAGAGCCTGATAAGTATGGTCAAGTGTGAAAACCTATTATAGCTTTGATTATATCTTTGATATAGCTATTTTGTAGTAAAAGAGTTAAGTACTAGTTAAGCATAGTGTTTTCACCATCTTTATTGCTTCGTACAATGGTGTTCAAAGCATCACCCTAATATCATAAACGCTAAAGTTTGGATATTTGTTTGTTACTCAATCACGTCGTAACGGCTGAACCGATTTCAATGAAATTTAGTATGTACGTGCCACCTGCCACCAACCCAAAGTCCTACTCCGTTACTTCAAGGAGTTAGGATGGCTGGGGGGGGGGGGGGGGGGGGTAGAATGGGGATAATGCACAATACACCCCAATGCGGGACGTCAGTGCAGATCTTTTATTCCCTCCACCCTAGAATAAGAACAAGATTAAGAAGTATGTACGTAGATAATAATCTGGATAAATACATAGGCTACTTTTTATCTTATAAATCAGTTCCCATGAGATAAAAAAGGGGTGTCAAGTTGCAACAGCTAGTTTAGCGTTATTTCTAGGTTACCTACACATTTAGTAGTGTAACGCGTACGAAATCGCGGGCAACAGCTAGTTACTGATAAAAAGCACATGAGACTTTAAGCCTGTATGCCTCAATTTGATGGACGCAGGGCAGTGCATCGTAGAGCACATTTCTAGCGTGCGTGACCTATGAGGCAATTCTACCACTTAACATCAGGTGGGCCATAAGCTTGTTCGGCCGCTTCATTGATAAGCCTTTGTTGTGCATACTCGCAGAATGGGGCCTGGTGACCTGTAATACAGGTTCCTATGAGCCTACTTTAGGCACAAGTCTCTCATATTGTTTGTTGACACCCAAAAAACTTGCCCTTGTAGTTTAAACTTAAGAAAATAACTTATGACAGAAAAATAAATGGAAGAAATCGCTTCTAAGCGATAAGACCGCCCATTGTACGTGTTGCTTTGTGGTGTATAATAAAGTGATTTCGTTCATTCATTCATTCAAATGAATAATTATTATCATAAGAATAATCTTCTGAAAAGAATAGACAGGATTCGGAATACCTCGCTGCGCTCAAAGAACGGCATCGCTGACGTCGGTATCTAGGCTACCAAGTTAAAGGGGATTGGGCGGGTGTCACAAATAGGTGGGTCGTAACGACCTTAGGTCGTAACTGGATGGATCCCTGTGGATGGAAAGCGACTGTGGACGTTTTTTTATGGGGACTGGTGGGATTTGGTACAGGATCGAGATAAGTGGAGAGATGAGGGGGGGGGGCCTTTGCTCAGCAGTGGGACAGAATAAGCTAGATAAAAAATAATAATAATTTTCGTTTATGTATTACCTAAAATATCTTTCCGTGTGGTCACTACTTGGATGGTAACAGTTAGAGACATTTTAAGTGTATTTTATCCTTCGGAGGACACGTTAAGATGTCTGTCCTGGATTTTAAATCTCTAGGACATGTCAAAGGCTTTCGACCGGCTTCAAAACACCGAGGCCAAAGTGTGTTTTAGACCAACGGATATGGTTTTATTGGGTAATCGTCATAATCACGTACACTAACAAAAAATTGTTTACTAACAAAAGATGTGGATTCCACTCTTAAAGTGCCTCATGGCGATAAAAACAAAGTGACATCTTATAATTAACTCTATCGTTAATTAAAGTAGGTATTGCGGATTCCAGTTATCTGTGCCCTGTACGAGCTGTCATCAACAGTTAAAAGTATCAAATCTCTTTAATTTCCTCCTTCTAACGGAAAACTTAACACTCCTAATAAAACTAAGGTTTTAGTACGACTTTGACGTGTCATCGGACAAAGTTCAGACACAAAATGCAGAGAGTACAGAAGGCTGGCTTGTGTATGAACTTCATTTTGACGTCTTGATTTGACGTTCCTGCTTTGTACAGATAATTTGTAAAGTAACAATTGTGTTATAATGTGAATAAACCTAGCTAAAAAAGCAGCGGTAGGCAAACGACAAGATGAATGGATTTTTTTTTAATGAGTATGAAAGTATAACTTTCCTCTGGTGTTGATGTTGATGGATGGAGAAAAATACGTGTTATACCGAGGGTTAGTACAACATGTATTTTCCTTCAACTTAGTGGGATAAATAAGTAAGTAAATATGATGAAAATCATATAAAATGAGAAATAAAGATTATTTAAAAAAAAACTGATATACCTTGCGTGACGTAAAAATTTACATATTCAAAAACCACAAATTATCACAACCTTGTTCAAGGTTTTTGATACATTTTTGAGTTTTTCAAAATCATAGCCACAAACTCATAAATTGACTTATCTTCATTCAAACTGACAGTGGCACGTGACCGTTACAAGTTTTAAGCCAGTCTTCTGGACGCTCCGTATTTTGTAGATAAAATTAGAAACTTAAGGACGCTATCCAGTTAGATGTTTACATGATAACATTTAATATACGAGAGGATGTCATAGCAAAATATACAGTAGGACAACTGAGAGCCTCTTTGAATGTTACATCAATAATTTAATTTTGTACCTAAGAAAGGATCAGAAGGTCAATTCGTGTTCATAATGAAACAAGCTTTATTCATGTTTTGATCTAACTTCGATGTTTATCAGCCTGACTTAACAGAAAAGTTCATTTATGCAGCCTCCATGGATCTCTATGGAGCTCTCCCATGGATTTGGAGTATGAATAAGGAAGCGAGTCGAATGCTAGGTAGCTCCATAGATAGTATTACAACCGAAAGTTGACTATACTTAAAATTAAGATATGATTTATTGGGAATGCGTGGAAATTGCAAATGAGTGGGTGATCAAACAGATACATTTTGGGGAATATGGCCAGGAACTATACGATCTGATCCTGCCATCTCCTTTCCATCAAAGGACAAGCAGGCGCACAGCTCAGTACCATCCGTACCTAGTATCTATTCGCAGTCACCATTTTGATTCTACATTCTTAATCCGTACAGCTAAGGAATAGAACACTTTACCATCGTCTGTTTTTCCTAAAGACTACAATCCGGGCCTCTTTAAGATAAGAGTAAATAAGTGTCTTCTAGACTCTTTGTGCTTCATCTTAAACCACATCATTGCTTACCATCAGGTGAGATAGTGGTCAAACGAAGATCTATTCAAGTTAAAACAAAACTTAATGTTTCGACTTGATTTTGACTACTTCCTTATGCGATACCTTCACTGGTATGTGTACAGTAAGAGATTCGAGGATGTTTGTCATGAGGATGATTATAATCGTGAGCTATATTAATTAATTCAGCAATGAGGTGGGCCTATTCAAACCTTATAAACATTTGCTTACTTAATTGGTATATCTGGTCGTATATGGTTTTTTTTTATACTACATGGAGATAGACAAGCTTACGGCCCACCTGATGTTAAGTGGTAACCATCACCTATAACAAAGATGTGCCTGGTAGGTCATACACCTTAGAAATGTGCCCTACGTTGCACTGCCTACGTCTATCAACTTGACACATACAGGTGTAAAGCCTCATGTGCCTGTAATTTCACCGGCAACCATACCCTTCAAGCCGAAACACAACAATGCTGCTTGGTGGCAGAAAGGCCGTTCACAAGGAACTCTACTAAAAGGGGATGGAAAAGGTCGTACCTGAACGGAAATTGGTAGAGGATCGTGGAGGACGGTACAAATTAATGGAGATACTCTTTATGTGTAGTTAAGCCGTGAATTATGATAATTATCATAACTAGTATGAAAATATAAGTTTCCCTTCTGTCTCCGGTCCTTCAAAATGACAGAAACCAGATTATGAGACGGTATCGCCTCATGTGTATCTGTGCAAACAAACCGATTTGTATCTTATTTATTATGAGATGCGCGCGCAGGCCATAAGCTCTGCGTTTATGCAATCACCGACTAGAGCTGTACCAGAGCCCGACACAATTTTTTTTTATATGATCTGGTGACATTACTACCCCATGAGTATGTTACAAAAATAGTATACTCAATACTCAATCGTTTATTGTATTCCACAATGTGTGGTAATTGATAGGTACTCATGATCTTCATGGACCCTGTTGGGCACAACAATATTTTGGATATCAGTTATCTGGTTCCCATAGTACAAGCTCTGATTTGTTTAGGGCTAGATAGAGCTGTGTGAAATGTCCAGCAGTATTGGTTTAATAAATTTGGGAATTATCTAATCCACGAGAAAATCATTAAACTCAGTTTGCAAAAGCATCTGCCCATTGTTTTGATTTTCCATTTTTTGAGTCGATTATAGTTTTGTGAAAAGTTTACTTGCTGAGATGAGTTTCAGACATCTAGTAAATATTAACGAATTCGATGATTATACAAATGTAATTTATATTTTGCCCTTCATACATCAGGTTACAAAAATCTTGCAAAAAAATGACAAATGTTATTACGCTATCAAATACGGACTCATCAAGAGGTATCTTTTACTGACAAGTTTAGGCCGTCATATGACGTTATGTTACACTGAGGCCATAGGACTCCACTGAAGGAAAGACAGCACATGATTATGTATCCTGCGACCGTTAATAACTGTCACCGTCACCGTCATTTGTTATTTGATTGCACCCCAGTTGCAAGGCTTTCTAAATATTAAGTAGGAGTTTCATTATCATTTATGGAGGGCTGCTGCCATATCTGGGATGGCTTGGCCAAGTATCAGCTTGAAGCCCATGATTCGATTGAGCGACGTGCTGCGAGACTGATTGGTGATGACTCCCTAGTTGAAGCCAATTTACAAAGTCGCCCAGACGCCGAGTAGCCAGGTTTTCAGTTTTTTACAAGAAAAATTTTGGTGAATGTGCACATGTTCTTATCCCTTCTTCCCCCTTCCACCACCGGACAAGCAGACGTACCGAGAAGCACCTACCATACCTGGTCAGCATACCACCTTGCCCACTAAACGATTAGCTTCAACTTTTCTTGTTAGCATGTTTTTCCGTACCAGTATAATCTCGGAGTCCAGAGTGAATAGGTTATTTCTAGGCAAGCGTGCTCCATCTTCGATCACACCATCACTTGCCATCAGGTGAGGTAGTGATCAAGCGCTTGACTATCATCAATAAAAAATTTAAAAATACTAGGTACATTTCATTTAAGAGTTCCGCTTGTTATTTTTTTCGAATCTTTAGTTTCTGAAGTCCATTATACTTATGTTTAAAAAGTAACTGGTTCTCTACAGATATCCTGTGATCTCTTGGGTACAACTTTCTTGTTCCATAAGCTTTGGTTATCAGGGTCAAAAAATAATAAACAGTATATTACGGCCAGTATCTTAGAAACCCACAGCTTTATAAGGTCTTGTTCAAATTATGTCTCAAATATTTTGCAAATGAGATGACTCGACATAACCTTTGTTATTTAAGTGTTTGTAAAATCATCTTTAAATTAAAATCAACATTTTATGAATGGTCCAGTCATGCTGTGGCGTCAATTTATAGGTTTTAATGAGCATATCGATTCGCCTTTTGTTATTATTTGTATTGTTAGATGTAAAACTAATTGACAATGCGTTTTAAAAGTTGGGCTTAAAACTAGATTGTACATTTTATCGACTATAATTAGGTTATCCAGTAGATACTACGCACTGGAAAGCACAGTGTAAGACCGGGTAGTAATAGAGTCTCGAAATTCACTAAGGCGGGTACAGACTGCTGTAACGTAACATGCAATGTAATATGAAAGGAGCATTTCATAAATGTGGACGCAGCGCGCGCACAAACCGAGCATGTACGGACTCGCATCTTTTCCGGCATGCGCGCGGCGAATATAGCTCAGTCTGCCGAGAACACGCAAAGAGAATGGATCGTGACGACCAATTATTACTAGCTACGATGATTGTCGGTGCTTCATTAATTATCACCAACCATGTGATAAAAAAACGCCGAAGACCTCGACGATGGTGGCGTACAGAGTTGTACAGTCAGAGAGCTGGTGCACAATTAATGGCCGACATGAGATTAACCGGACAATTTCAAAATTTCACAAGGATGACTCCAACGACATTCGAAAATCTGCTCAGATTGGTCGGACCAAGAATTTATCGGAATTGCACACATTTAAGGGCTTCAATTTCAATCCAAGACCGACTGGCAATAACACTTCGTTTTTTAGCTAGTGGTGACTCTTACACAAGTTTACAATATACCTTCAGGGTATCGAAACAAGCCATAAGTGGTATTATTCCAGAAGTTTGCTCCGCTATAATTGAGGAATTAAAAGAATATATCAAGGTAAGTTTTATTTATAATCAAGTTTTAAACAAAATTTTAAGTGGTAAAATCACAAACCCTTCATCAGGCCCAAATCATTATAATCGTCTAAGGATTGCTGAGATTCAAGTGAAGTAACAGACGATGGCTGTTGATCAGTATCGTATTCTTCATTCCTTGCAGTGGTATAGCCATAGTGTGCTTGTTGATTTGTGTCTGGAGGCAGTGCGGAAGTCGACTGACGAAATGCGGAAGTTCCAGGACGATTCCCATAGCCGGTCAAATCGACATAATCTTGTCTTGTCTTCGGTGGTGCACAGTAGGATTCTTGGTATGAAGTCGGATAGTTATCCTGCTGACGATATGAGCCTTCGTAGAAGCCTTTGTCAGCTTTCATTAGGATGTCAAAAATTGCGTGTTCCACAGAATTTCTAGTTTGAGTAGAATAAGTTTTCATTTTAGCTGCTACATATGACGCGAAAGTAGTAGTTAAATCTACAGCGCTTGAACTTCCTAACTTATTAGCAGTAGTTTGTAATATGCCCACAACTTCTGAAAGTACACTGTTGTCATCCTTTTTGGCTTGCTTAGCTCGCGTAGGTATATAATCATTCCGTTGAGGTGGAGCAATAAATTCGTTCAGTGGATTTTCTTGGGCAATTGGTTGTTGAACCGCCACCTGAAAAACATAAAAATAATTTATAACTGTAGACTGTAAGGACTAACTTTTGATATAAACTACTAGACAGGAGGATGTAACTTTAAGGGCTACTAAGTATAATCACATCCTCGTATCTATCTATTAATAATCGTTTTTGTTTTAGATTCCAACGACAGAAGAATCTTGGTTAAATATAAGCAACCAATTTGAAGAGAAATGGAATTTCCCACACTGTTTAGGGGCATTGGACGGAAAACACGTTGTGCTTGAAGCACCTATCAAAAGTGGAACCGAATTCTACAACTATAAAAACTTTTTTAGCATCGTGCTTTTTGCTTTGGTTGACGCCGATTACAATTTTTTATTTGTAGATGTGGGATGCCAAGGGAGGATCTCAGACGGGGGTGTCTTTAGGGATACAAAACTTTATGATTTGATAGAAAATCGTTTAATAAACTTTCCATCACCTCATCCACTCCCAGAAAGACATATCCCAATACCCTACTTCTTTGTGGGGGATAGTGCCTTTGCTTTAAGTGAAAATCTGATGAAACCATATGCTGGGACACATCCAAAAGGAACTTCAAAGAGAGTATTTAATCACAGACTAAGCAGAGCTAGAAGAACAGTTGAAAATGCATTTGGTATCATATCGTCTGTCTTTAGAGTTCTAAGGAAACCAATGCTTTTACAGCCTGATAAAGCTGAGCTAGTAGTTATGACAATTGTTCTTTTACATAATTATTTGAGACGTCACTCTAGAACTACATACTTTAATCAAGAATTAATTGAAACTGAAGAAGGTATGAATGAAGAAACATGGAGGCAAAGTAATGAAGACCTGAGATCACTACTACCTTTAAGAAATATTCCTCGACGATCACCTGCACATTTAAATGCATTGAGAGATGAACTCTCTGATTATTTTATAAAAGAAGGGAAGATTTCTTGGCAAGACAGATATTAATAAGAAAAAAAAATCAAACCAGTCTTTACTTACCGAGTTCATTCTCTTTCTCGGTTTGTTACGGTCGTCTAAGAACTTTAACGCTTCATAAGCAAACCATCTGCTTGTGTATCTCTCCGAAGCACCTGTAAATAAAAAAGATAAAATTGATTTTAAACATAAAAAACACAATCATTATCTTCCTGTAAAAACACAATAACTAAAAATAAAGAGGTACAGCTCAGTAATTTTTAGTAATAAATAAAATAAATAAGTATTTTTTTACTGCCGTAGGTAGATAGTATTATTGTTTTCTATATCACACTATTTTGACACTAGGTGACTATTCGAACATCGAACACGAACAAAAATAACGTGTGATTAGAATAATATTATGAATAAATAATAATTAAGTGTTTTCTTACCTTTTCCTGTTCCTTTCGATTTTTTTTCCCTCAGTTTTTCACGACGGTAGGATGATAGGAGACTAATAATTTTGTTGTTACATTTTTCTTGCGTTGTTTCCATCAAGTTGGCAATTTCTAACCAAGCGTCCAGTTTCAGATGTTTTTTGTAAAAAGATTCATTTTGTGGATTCCACAAAATGTCTCTTGTTCTATACGCCTCAATTAACTGCAATACTTTCTCTTCACTCCATAATTCATGTGTAGGCTCTGCCGAAGCTGTGTTTTCTTCCATGGTTCGCGCGCGTACCACAGTACAGACACAGACAACCCGTCCTCACTGACGCTCCGTGCACACTGCGCGCCCCTTTGAGTTCGGCGAAAAAACCGACAAATGGTGGATCGCGGCGCTCACGTGTTGAAATGCTCTGTTCGTGCGCGTAGTGTGCACGGTTCGTGCGCGCAAGGCGTCTAGACTAAGGGAATTATGTTACATTGCATGATACATTGCGACAATATGGACGGCAAATTCTTTCATTGCGTGTTACATTGCATGTTACGTTACAGCAGTCTGTACCCGCCTTTATGTGCGACCAAAGAACATACATATTATAAATACGGGATTTATCACGTACCATCTTATCAGAGTTTCGACCGACAATGTTTCGGTTTAATTCGTGAACCTTCATCAGGGTGAGTGCGATCCCCTCCGAATAACGTCTCGCCTCGCAATGCGTGCCGCAGCCCTCTGCGCGCGATCAGACGGGTGCGGTGGTGGGGATTGCGTCACCGATGGTCCAGCGTGTTGACAGTGTTACAAAAGGTTAGCTTAATTTTAACAAAAATAAGATCTCAAGCGAAAAGTTACGCTGCCCACGAGAGAGATTTTCACGCAACAAATAATACGGTATTAAACGCTATCACGACTTTTAAAATATCATAGTATGATTAACATATCAACAAACAGATATGAAACAAAATTGTTATGGCTCGATATCAAGTCAACTGGGAGTAACAACTGAGAACATGCCCGGTAGTTTCGGAGTGGTATATTGGCCTTCGGGTGGTTTACAAACTCTGACGCTTTCATAATATAATCTTGTTTACATTATTTCCCATCTCTAGTCCAATAATAATTAATAGAGCAATATCAAGTCAGGTAAGGACTGAGGCCGACCGATAATTATCGACCAAGCACTCGTTTCCTCGAATGTACTTTATAATAAACATCTACTATGTAATGTTGAGGAGAAAAGTGATAGTCTAGATCTGTATTCTGTGCCCTATTTCTCATAATTTAAATTTATATCTGGAGGCAGTAACGTTAATGAAAAATGCCTTTCAGTTACGTCAACCATTAAATGTTGACAGACAGAGTAGACTAAACTATTTAAAAGAACCCTTCAGAAGATGTTATTATTTTGCAGAGCTACGGCGAGCAAAGTGCTAAATAAGGGTAGAAATTTTAAAATTAAAATAAAAAAAAATATAACTACAAATATCGGAGTGGATCGCACTCACCCTGATGAAGGTTCACCAAAACATTGTCGGTCAAAACACCGATAAGACGGTACGTGATAAATCCCTTATTTAATAATGATTAAAAAAATATTGTTAGAAACAATCACTGAATAATATTAAATATACTACTAATAGGGGTCCATAAACAACTAATTACCGAGCTATTTACTTATTTATACTCGTATGTGCAAATTCTGAGTATGAAGTTTCTCGTGTTTAAACATTAAAAAAAATCTAAAACATATGAAAAATCTTTTATTTATTAAACCAACAAGGATCACTTTAAACGTCAATTTTACTGTCTGTTCCTTCGCGATCGAGTTGCCTCTCTCTTTCGTGACGTCGATCAAAAAAGTACAGTTGATAAGTATTGTATAGAGTCACCAACTTATCAAATAAATAAATAAACAAACATCCAAACTTTCGCATTTATAATTTTAGTGTGATCTTCGCCGTGTCTCCATTGGATTGCATGACGAGCGATATTTTATTTTAACATAAAATACTAGTGGTTCGCCTCGAATTGAGATCTCGCGAGTCAAATGGACAAAATTGGAACTAAATCCGACATGTACAGATCTAGATACAAACACAGCTGATCAGTATAAGCTAGCGTCGCTGTCAACGACTGTCGCTGTCTTCTTCTTCTTCTTAGCGTGTCAAGAGTTCTACGTTTCCATTCATAGTATGTTGGACAGGTGTTTGGCCACAGCAATGGCATCAGGCGAGGCGGCCATTAGGTCCTCCATCGTGCATGTGTTCGGACATAAAGGGCACATTAGCAAGTGCTGCATTGACTGCGTGGGATGTGATCGTGTCGCTGTCAAGATGGTGGGACTGTAATACTTTATGAATTTCTTTTTAGTCTGGCAATCTTGGCAGAGTGGTCGTGGTTATGTCAGGTATTAGCTCTTGAGTAGCGGCTCTAGCGATGCGTCTCCATTCAGCTTTATTCAATTCAATTCAACT
The DNA here is from genome assembly GCA_963924445.1 of Philereme transversata. Lineage (NCBI taxonomy): Eukaryota > Metazoa > Arthropoda > Insecta > Lepidoptera > Geometridae > Philereme > Philereme transversata. Next base: position 23,253,886 of record OZ004337.1, on the reverse strand, counting down.
TTAAAAGTTCTTAATTAGATTATAAAAGCTTAGCTAGTACAATTCCAGTGTGAATTAAATCCTAGAATTAACAATCATAATTTACAACGTTAATTAAGCTAAAGCGCTTCTCAAAACTTATACAATAAAATTTTACCTAAAGTAGGTACTTATTTCGTATTACGAAACAATTATCAATACTTTATTAGATAACCATTTTGTATTTAGCTGTACTTGCTCATCATTTTCGCGTGTACTTATAAATGGCAACGGGTTCGCTCAACATTCTAACCTCGTGTCAAGTTACAATATATACCTACCTGTGCTTTTACTAAAAGCGGCGGGCGCAAGATTACGGTCACTGTATTTTCAAATAAATACAAATACAAAATATTTATTTGTGTCCATTTTACATTATATGAATACAACAGTTATACTTATACCAAATATAATACCAAATAAATAAAATAGGTCGTCACTCAGCGGTGTGCCACTGCAACATATAGCTATTGTAGCGCTGGTGTGGTGTGACGCCTTTAGTACGTGTGAGCAGCAGAAAATGGAAAATAGGTATGTTACCGGCACTGTCAGTTGCTTTCAGTAAACAAAACACTGTGATTGTTCAGGGGGAAAAATTGAGATGGGGTACAAAAGTGTGCTACAACTAAACGAGAAAAGGTGGGTTTTTTGGTGTATGTCAAAATAAATGTAAAGATTTCATATCTATTTTTTTTTATTATAGGCTTGTGTTTGAACACGATCTCGCCTGATGGTAAGCGATGATGTAGTTGACGATGATGGTACGCTATCTATCTACGTCTAAAGTTTTCCAATGTAGTCTTTTCGCTATTCATCGGTTTTCGTCTTATTAGGACCGTTATTATGACGGTCACAGCATTTTATAAGTCGTTCTAAGTTCCCTTCCATTTATATCGATATTTATTCGATATGGTCCGCAATGAATGCGCGTGCACATAACGCCTGCAATATACGATAAAGATGATCTTGTCATAGCCTTTCGATTTCTCTCATTACATATAACTAGATTCAATATTAGATGTCCCGGTATCGCACGACTAGTTCTAGATTGCAAAATATCTATTATTACAGAGATTTGAAATTTCTCAAATTTTTTGGAACTAAGTTTTTTGGTACGGACTTGGCGGATTGGCTAGGTGAAAAAAAGTGTGAGTTACCGTCAAGACCCTTCCTTTAGTGTAGACGTTTATCCTTTAGTGTAGACGTTTATAGCGCGTATACTATAAAATAATAATATAATTATCAATATAATATTAAATAAAATTAATAAATTAAATATAATAATATATATTTTATTATTAATAATCATATGAATATTTAATTTAATATTATTATTTCAATAATAATACACTACGTAAGGAATTTCGTTCCAACCGAGTGTTCTACGACACTGATACATTTTTATTATTCTATATATATATTTATTATTCTCCTTGCCGCGCGTCCTACGTGGCATAGATGATCCCTGATAAGGGATACTGGGAGCCGTTAGGTGCAGGCCGCACAAGATCGGTCTATATATAGATAATAAACTGGAACGTGCGAAGCCGCGGGCGGAAGCTAGTTATATCATAAAATTCCTTAAAAAGCCAGCAAAATCTAAAAGGCGCATTCACAAGTCCTAAACTACCGTAACGTAAGCACTGTGTGTCGGTGCACAGGCGCAGAAAATCAGCGCTTTGTCCGCGCGGTCAAGGCAACGACATTTCGCATGTTAACAATCGACCAGAGAGCCGGTGTCTTGGAAAAATGCTTGGAATATCTGTTCATAATTACGTGAAGAGAAAACTTTGTACCCCATTTAGCTTATTGCACGCACGGAGATGTGTGAGATTTGGCATAGTTAAAGTTTATACGGAGAAGAAAGGGTGAATGCTAAAAAACAATTACGTACTGTGCAGTGGCCACTATTCATAAATACGAATAAAAGTATTAAAAAAATTATGCCTAAAATAATATTTAATTATTTATTCTATTTATTTTGTATTTGTATGAACTGAGAACGAAGTACGGTAGTCGCAACTGCGTATTTAACACTATTTATTGCATGTATTAATAAACAGTCATAATAACCACATAAAAGCGAGCTTCTAAGTATTTTCACCGACTGTAATTAAAACTATATCACATTGAATTGAAACTATAACGATAAACATTAATAGGACATCGTAAACGTAACGTCCTGTAAGGCGGACATACACAAACTTCACAGCGAAACACTCCGAGACTGCATCAAACAGCAAATATACACTTTATTAGGTACCTGCCTATAGTAATCGTTAGTAATCTGTTGTTTTTTTATCTATTCTTCTGTGTTTTTTTATAGGTCTAACATTTTCATAATCAGTGTTGTTTTTAATGCCTTTTTTCAATGTATATTTTATTTTATTACCTTCTGTTTTGTCTGTGCAGTACGTCCCAAATAAATGTCTTTTACTTTACTTTTCTTTACATAATTTCTAGCAGTAGACCTATGCAATGATACCCTACACGATGGGGTACCGGAGTAAAAAAAAAACACCCCCAACTTCCATATAGACCAAAAAAACAAGTATTTCAGTTTTTATTTCGAAACTTAATAGGCATCACTGAAATGTAGTCTACAAGTAAAACGGCTGTAACTGGTTAAGCATACAGATAGACGGGCATGGTGAAACCTTTGAGCGATAAGGCCGCCCATTGTACCACCACGTATTACGTCTTTAAGTTTTCTAGGTTAAGTTATTGTAATTTAGTGTAACAATAAAAAATTATCTATTTACCTAATATAGCGTTTTCATTCATTCCAGTGCGCAGTGTGACAGTATGTACCTATACTTTATGTTGTCATCGACATTCATCTTATCACATCATCATCATTATTTCCTTTAATTTTTATTCTTTATTGCTCAAAAATGTACATAATACACAATTTATAATATAATATTTGTAATAAAAGATGGGCTTAGTACTTACAAAGTTTTCTACCAGCCATATCCATTAAAAGCCATAGCATCCATCACGTTTTAAGGATTTTTAATTAGCAGTCTCTCGCGCCCGCCCGATCGCAATCGCACCACAGCAGATGCGAAGAAATCTATGCAGTTTTTAGCTACTGCATAAAACTGATCGTCTTTAGCCAGCCTTAAAGCTATAAAACGACAGCAACGGCCTCATAATCGACGAACCAGATTATTAATCAATAATTTAATTATTGGAATCCTATAATACCCTGCAAGTAAGTTGTTAGACGGACACAGACCGAGCTTTTAAAGTATAAAATAAATTGTGAATGTTTAAAAACCCTTTTACTGATTGTTTTTACTAGATGTTCGAATTGTTACAAAAACGTTCAGGATTTGATTTAGGTTCATCAATTATTTTAAGGTTCCGTTATCGAACTCTGGCGAAACCCTTATAGTTTTGGCATGTCCGTCTGTCCGTCCGACCAGTTACAGCCTGCTTGCACTTGCACAACGATCCCTAAAAGTATTTAGCAAGTAAACATGTTCAAATTTAACTTATTTGTATGATTTGATAACGCCTTAATTTATATTTAGCCACGATCTACGTTTAAACATCGTTGCGCAAGTCGCTCTTAGTGGGGGTAAAGCTGAAATTTGGCATGATGATAGATTTGAGTGACGCTTAGTAAGTTATGACATACAAATTGTAAATGTTTCATGGTACCTCCCCTATATGAATGTGGGGGATGTTTTTATTTACTCACGCCGTGTTAACACGCACTTGACCAATTATTATTTGAATAGATCACTTATCTCTTAACAAAAGATCTGTGAGAACCATGACGACATAACATCTAGAATCCATCTAAATAGTTTAAGATGCTATCTGGCACTGATTAATCGCAACACATTAGAACCGGATGGTCCAATGCCTTTAAAAAGTATAAAGATCATGCCTAAATAAAGACGTCACTATAATCTGAAGATAAATAACGGCAAAGGGATATCAGAGGGCGATCTGATAAGCACTTGCCTGTGTAGAATCATAAGGGATAGATGGAGTGTCTTAACTGCTTAAACTAAACGCATACAGTGTTTAGTAGGTATTGTTGGAGTTTTATACGCCGAGATTATTATATATATTTATTTTATTATTATTAATTAGTTTATTAAAAGATAAAAATAAGGTCCATAAGTGTTAGTAAAACAAAATAAATTAAGAACTATGTTAATACTTATTAACTAACAGTGATTTAGTCCTCTGGATGAGTTTTCCAGGAGAGACGACAGTCGTATTTTGTCGCTATTGCGGTAAGGATGCTGTTGTTGCTGGTGCGAAGTCTGATCAGCAATGAGGCTGTTTGGTCATGTGCTTTTTTAAAGGCCAAAAAATGCAATAACGAACGAACGATGATTGCGTTGATTTCCAAAATGGCAAAGATATGTTGTATAGGGACTATAGTCTATCGAATGTGAGTGAATGAATGAACACTTGAATTTACATATTAATATATATAAGCAAACAAACCAAAAAGTACAGCGGGCGGTCTTATCGGTTTCATGTTGCGAAAGAATTTATATATATGCGAACTTAAATAAAAAAAGTTGAGATAATGAAATGTGACAATGAATAATGAATAATGAAATGATGGAAATATGTGACTTACCAAACATGAACCTTTGGTTCTTAAAAATAATAATACCCTTTTGAGGACCAAAATACCTCAGCCGGCAGAGAGTCAAGTATTAGGATAAAATATCAAAGACAACAGCATGATATCTACCCATCTGTCTTTTTCATAGTTCTTAAAAAAACGTAGAATTCCGTTCTAATTCCCTAATAGGGATTTTTATTTCTTACTTTGATGTCAATGGTTGGAGCCGTTGGGTTCAGGCCGGTCGCTCTGGACATACACAAACAGGCCTATGTTCAGCAATGGAAGTCCTTTGGATAACACGGTGATGACGATGTCAATAGGTCTCTCCTCATTCTTTAGTAGAGCTTTTGAAACGGCATCTATCCCTTACAGTCAATCCCGGTCGACTAAAGTGAATCCTATTGATAAATTGGTAACATTTATCTGCGTGCGATTGTATCAAAATATTGTAGTGTATCCAGGGATAAGTGTCAAGTAGTAATGGCCCGGATTAGAATGGACCAGACACCGCGGTACGCAGGCTAAACAGACCTGCGACTTTAATTCCTCTGAAAAAGCGACATGGAACGATTTGTTGTATAAGTTTCGCCAAAACAGAACTAGATATCGCTGTTAAAAATGTACGAATCCTAGATCGCGCTATCGAAGCGTTTTATTGGTTGGTCATTTTACAAGCAGTTTATCATTACTTCCAACCATCTTACAACCCTTGAGAACCTTAATTGTTCGCGATAAATTCGGAAAATCCCTACTAATATCACAGCTAATATTGACATTTGAAAGTAACTCTGTCTGTCTGTCTCTCTGTCTGTTTGGTTTTCACGAATAAACGCTTGGACCTACTTCGATTAAATTTGATATAGGTAGATAGAGAGCTGACCTCATGACCTGGAGAGACATTAGCTACTTTTTTCTTTTTTTAAGGCTACCTTTTATTATTCATAACTCACCCGTGCCAAGCCTGTCTTATAATAATTTTATAATACCTATGCTACCTTACAGTGATTTGGAGCTATTAAGTTATCTATAGATCGTTTGAAATTGCCGTAGAACCAGTTTTGGTATTTACGACCAGTCATTAGTCAGTTATTAGTTTACAAATACGGAACCCTAAAAGCAACCTATCACCAGTTTTGGCATTGGCAAACTTATTTTGAGAAAATATAATCTGATTATATGGTAAAAGTACGTGCCTTTTCACACGTCCCGGTTGCCGGGTAGCCGGTGCCAACTGCCGGGTAATACATTTAGCTTTCACACGACCGGATTTTGTATTCAGTAGCATGTAAACCGTCAACGCGAGTACAGTTGCGTAGTGACTGCATAAATAATTTAATTTTTTCTCTTCTCTAAAAATGGAACGTGAAAAGATACCACCGCCAGAAAAGGAAGTCAAGAAATTATTGGGTTCATCCGATTAACATGAAAAGAGAACAGGGTGGACCATTCTACAAAATGCAAAATACAACAATTTAATAGGTATCTATCTCTATTTTGCAACGAATTAAGTAGGTACTATTTACGACACGAGGGTGTCAGACAAAACGAGTCGCACTCTCCGTGGTTGTGCCTGCGCGACTGGCTGCCGGCGCGTATGAAAGCTTGTGCGTGTTCCATATAACCACTGTGAGTCTGGCCGTCGGCTAACCGGTAGGCAGTGACCGGACGCACAGTGCTGGATCCGGCGTGCACCCGGTGACCGGTCAAATTACGCCAGTACGTGTGAAAGCTAACGTACACCATACACTTCGCCGCCGGGCAGCCGGCGCCGGTTACCCGGCAACTGGGACGTGTGAAAAGGCACTAAAGCTGATTACGAGATACTTCTAGACTTTGAAAAGGTATAGGATAAGCTTGATCCTGTCATCTGCAGGTAGTTAAAGTACTTATGTTTTCAATAAGTGATTATAATATTAACTCTTAATGCCGTTATATACCTGTTTTAAATCTCCGTTCATATTTTACCTGTTCTCATTGACCATTAGATTAAAAATAACCATGATTTCGTAATCTTATCGCCCACTTTCTCAATAAGTTGAAGATCCTATTTAATGCTCACTACGAACGCTTGATAACAGACTTATCCATACTAATATTGTAAATTCGAAAGTAACTCTGTATGTTTGTCTCTCTGTTCGATACGTTTTCACGACTAAACAGCTGGACCGATATTGATTAAACGTATAATAGAATATTTTTTACCCGTCTGTGGAGAAGGAGAGTTATGTTTTAATTGATGCAATTGTACCTACTGTTCTTCATAATTGTTTCTAGTGTTATTTTGTGTGTACCAAATAAATGAATATTCTATTTTCTATTGTATTCCATTTTATTCCATTCCATTCCATCCTATTCTTCTATTCTATTCTAATGTTTTTATTAACAAACCACTCGTGCGAGATCGCGGGCGGAAGCTTGTCTCAATATAAATCGCCCGTCTACAAAACCCCACACAATTCAAGATTCAAGAGCGAGTCCCGTGCGATTCAGGCAATTCACGGCGACCCCCAGCGATTCAATAAAAGCAACGGGACCATTATCTAAATGAGTAATTTAGCGAGTGGGAAGAATTTCGCGTTTAATCACGTCTCTAATAATTCCGGATTATAACTGAACGATTGCAGGGTCAAGGGTTTAAGGCGGGGAGTGTAGAAACTAAATGGAGATGATATGAGGATAATATTTTGCTAGCTTTACTAATAAAGCAACCGAAAATATTATGTACTCCAATTTATTCGTCATTATAATAGATGCCGTCTTCTTCTTCCTGCTCTTTTCTCACACTACGCGGGGTCAGCACAACATGTATTTTTCTTCCATACCCCTCCATCAGCCGGCATCTCCGTTGTCACTTTTTTCTTACCCATATCATTCTTAACACAGTCCATCCATCTCTTCTTCGGCCTTCCTTTACTTCTATATCCATCCATATTCATATTTAACACTCATTTAGTCACATGATTTTCTTCCCTCTGCATGACATGCCTATTACTCCTCAACTTTTCTTACAAGTTAACGTGAGAGATCCATATTAAAGTGAAACTTTTATTACATCATCTCAAACTTTTTCGTCTGTGTGTTGCATGTCGCGTGACGGTCGGCCGCGGAGTAGGGGTAAAGTGAAAGGCGCTCGTCAGAGCAGCCGAGGCCAAAATTGCGGCGCCTATAGTTCGCATCAGCTGATAAATGTCTATAATGTGAAACAAAGTTTCACTTTTACCGTGGTTTCATAAAACCACACAATCCTTTTTATTTAAATGATCTTCATAAATACAAGTAACATATCCAATATTTCAGGTTCCTAGTCCAGTCGTCGGATTTCTGTCATGCGAGTAATTTGCCGGTGGCTAATAGTCCAGTCCTAAAGGCAGGCAATATGTCAGAGTTTAAGACCATATATTGTAGGATGTACCACTTGGAACTCGAAGATATCGCACGAACGATGTTACTACCCAGGAACCAATGACCTCTAAGTTTTCATACGAGATTCGACGACATCTTGGGAAATAGGCTGCATATCCCTAAAAATGTCAATCTTTGGATAATCTTTTCCAGAGCACGTAATCGAAAAAAAAAAACAATTTTTTTACGTTTTTCTACTAAATTAATGGGAAAATCTTAATTTACAATATGTCAGACTTCTACCTACTTCTAATACCCTTACCTCATTTGACCCCTTCCTCACCAGTAAGAAAATAAATGAGAAGAAAATCAGTTTCTCGAGATGTTTTCCAACACGGTATTATGTATACCGTATTTCGTAGTACGTACCAACAATTCATTTCATTAACAATTATAAAATCATGACTGAAAAGTTAACTAAATAACATTAATGGGAACTATACATAGGTACAATAAAATTTGAATAATACACAGAAATTAACGTAAAGTAAAAAAAATCTTCAAATTAAATTAAACAATATTAATGTCATTATTATAAATACGGGATTTATTACGTACCGTTTCATCGGTGTTTCGACTGACATTGTAATAACGTCTCGCCTCGCTCTGCTTATTCGGAGCGGATCGCACTCACCCTGATGAAGATTCACGAATTGAACCGAAACATTGTCGGTTGAAACACAGATAAAACGGTACGTGACAAATCCCGTATTTATAATAATTATTGATCGAGTGAAGCGAGATCTCCAAATCAACTTGGGCAAATCGGCGTTGTATGTATGTATGTTTCTCCGAGAATAACTTTCGAGGCGTTGATCCGATCAACGTGAAATTAGATACATAGGTAGGTGGTAATAGCACAATTTTGGTGTGACTAAATGAACTAAAAATGTGGGGAGGTTGTTGAGATATTGGAGTTTAAGAGAGGTAAAAAAAAAATGAAAATTAGACTGTTAGGTTAATTGGAGCGTCAAATTAAAGGTCTTAGAACATTTAGTCTCCGTTTTTATTTTTAGTAAAGTTTTTGTAGTTGTTGAGTTATTAGCCATAATAAAAACTAAACTTTGACAAAATTCACAGGGTGCACCAGTGATCCCACAGCACTGTAATTTGGTATGCGTGTAGCTTAAGTATTACAAATATAGGCAAAAATTTGAAATCCAGAATAACTGCTATTTGTACCCCAAAAAAAAGCAACCACTTTACATGAACTACCGTTACCTGTTATCCTAAACGTATTTAGTGACTAAACGTGCTTAAATTGTACGTATTTACTTTTATTTTTGTATTTGGTATACTTACGTAATCAGGAAGGAACGTCAAACTCATATAGTTGTATCTACAGGCACTGGAAACTGCGACACAGTATTTTACTAATGCAGTTTCCAGTGTTCACTTTGTTTTAGTTACATGTAGAAAGTTCACAATAAATGAATAAATAAAAAAAAATTAAATGATTTGATAACTTCTGAAATCATAATTATTTAGCCACTATATACGTTTAGGCATCGTTGTGTGAGTCGAATATTTTTTTGTTAAGACTCGCGAGATCTCAGTTCGGGGCGAACCACTAGTTGTAATCAATCACGAAAGTTTTCTAAGTAAAATATCAATGTAATTTTCCTTAAAGACAAAATAATAAAATACCACGAATTATGCGTATATTTTACTCCCGCAAACTAACTCTTACCTGCTCCAAAAATATACTGTAACCGAATTTGAACCCCAAAACCACCAGCACGCGATAACATAAATAACAGTATATTCACTACAAAGAAATAGATTAATGGAAACAAAACTGCCAACCGCAATTCTCAAAAACAAAAAAATGTGTGATAATTATTCCGCTCTATTGTTTGCTAATCTCAGTAATCTGGATAGGGGTGACGCCTGCGGTGATATTGTTTTGTCATAAAAGGTTCGTGAGAAGGTTGGGAAGTTTAGTCGCTTCACTTGCGGGCTCGTTTCCTGTTACGGGATATGTTTGCAAGATCTGTAAATATTTGTAATCACACTAATATTAGAAATGCGAAAGTTTGGATGTTTGTTTATTTGTTTGTTTGTTAGTTCATCACGTCGTAACGGCAGAACCGATTTCAATGAAATTTAGTATGTTCTTAGATTACGAGGTAACCTGGGTTACCACAAGTCAAGTTGCAACAACGAGTTTAGCTTTATTTCTAGGTTACCTACACATTTAGTAGTGTAACGCGTACGAAGTCGCGGGCAATAGCTAGTGAAATATTAAATGAATAGATCTTGGTTTTACCACAATCACATTTGATGGTAAGCGTTGCTTGTGGTCTAATATGAAGCACGAAGGTCTAGAAGATCTAGACACCTATCGGATTGTACTCGTTAAAAAAAACGGAAATACTAAAGTTAGATTAGATTAGATAATTCTTATTGCACACAAAATAATATAATTAAGAAGATCATTTTAAAACTATGTTATACAATCTACGAATCTAATGAAGTCACATTATCACTAGACATCGGATTATAATATGCACTAACAAAGTGGCAAAATATGCATGCAAATATACATTAAAAAAGATCAAAATATGCACTAAAAGCTCTCACAAAGGCATATGCACAATGCAAAATAGAAAAACCATTTATATTTTTACATTATAAAAGACGGTACAAAAATAGCGAAATATTCTTAAAATTGTGCAGTTTTGTGAAAATATCTAGATACAACTAAGTATTTTTCCAAATGTTCGAGAGCAAATTTGTGATATTTGTCAGCCACTATTAATTTGTACGCCGAAAACGACCTCTCTATGTCAACTGACGTCATTGGACAAAATTTAAAATTTGGCGTTATTTCTGGAGATACCTGTTTAGGCTGTTATTATTTACATTGTTCTTCATGTCTTCAAGACTCGGGTTTTTAAGCGAAGTATTTAACTTTCTACGAATCTTTTCTAAAATTGAATTAGAAAAAGCATTAGCCAGTTCGATGGTTGCTTCCAGTATTTCTATTGATTTAAATAGAAGAAGGTTTTTGGTCTCAAATTTTTCCGTGGTTTCGCGTCGCTCGCTCGCACCGGTCAGTCATCGTCACCTAGCACCCTATGCGTACCTCCCGCTACTAATCGAAATATGCACGATTGGGAAAAACCCTAAAAAATGCATTAACGCCGTAATAAGAGAGTTCTACATTTGCATATGCAAATATGCAAATGTATAAAATCTGATGTCTACTTATCCCTACAACTTTAGCACAGTAAAACCCTAGGTGTATTTCAGTAATTATGACTGTACAACATGCAATCCGAGAGCTGTCGCTTATCTGGGACAACGTATAAGCATTGCAATTCAGCGGGGCAATGCAGCTAGTGTCCTGGGGACACTTCTACCGTTTTTTTAATAAATTATAATCTACGATGAACCGTGCTTGCCTAGAAGCAACTAACAATGGGTTTACGACGTGAATGCTTAACTTCTATGCAAAACTTGGGCATGTATCAAACGAAAGGTTTGGACTTACCTCTGACTAGGATGTCAATTATGTAGTACAAAATCAAATATTTATTCACATAAATCACAAGGATCACTTTGAAACGTCAATTTTACTTCCTGTTCCTCCGCGACCAAGCAAGGAAAGAAAGGCAAGAAACAAGGCTGGTTGTTTTTTTAATGATACTTTTACATGACGACAACAAAGGAAATAAATTACTATTTGTACTAAAAACGGGATATTTACCATGATTTGTGAGTTTTTGAGTGTCACGATATTTCAACGGAGTTGCATGCGCCATAAACTGAAGTCTTTGCGAGTAGATAGTTATTGGCAGATATAACGATCTACCCTCTTTTTTAGTCTCTTGTTAGGAATATATTCACTAATACAATCACTACTACCGGTTTCATTCTTGATCATAACTCGATTCCGACACACAACACTCACGCAAAACTCACAAATCATGGTAAATATCCCGTTTTTAATACAAATAGGGTTCATAACCATGATAGTTTCAAAAGTGAAATAAATTACGTCTAAATTGTAACACTTTTGACAAAGCTGGAGCAATTTCAATTCCAAGCTTCTCCATCATCTAAATAACCCGATATTTTATAGTAGGCGTTTTTTTATAAAAAGTTAGTTAAATTACGTTTTTAAATAGTATTTTTATGTTTTATAGTGTTATCCGAACACTTACAAAAAAATCCAAGATATTTTAAAATCATCTCAAAAACTTTCAAGCCTATTAAAAGCCTATGTTGCGGGTTCAAGTCCCATCTAAGCCTGAAAATGTTTAAGATGGTTTTTAAAATCTTACGTTTTTAAACTTGTTATTTGTCCATTTTTTTGAGTTTGTTGTAAAAGCATGCACCCTTGGCCCTTTAAACAATTTACAAGCTTTATGGAGTCGTGAGCTAAATTATTAATTATATTCAAAATGCTAACTTTCAAAACAACTCTAATGACGACCTCCGTGGCGCAAGTGGGCATATAGCCGGTTGAGACTCAGGAGGTAGCGGGTTCGATTCCCGCTGCGGAACAAATGTTTGCATGATCTACAGATATTTGTGCCGTGTCTGGGTGTTTTTTAAGTGTGTATTTACAAAAAAAAGTATATAAGTATTCTATCAGTTATCTTGTTCCCATAGTCTCTGCTTTGTTTGGGGCTAGATAGCGCTGTGTGAAATATCCAGCAATATTTATTTATACTTATTTATACATATATAATTAAGACATCACAAGCGACACCGCCATCTACCGTCCACATACAAACATGATTTAGAGCGACCGTTCTAAAAGACCCTGTTCATTAATCACAGAGAAATGTATTCATAAATCGCGGTTAGCTCCTTAACATCTTGCTATCGGATTATCAGGCCATCTGTCGTACACGACAAATGTCGTAAGCGACGAGATATCACCTTTCAAATTATTTATGGGCAGATAAACTGAGATGATCAGTTGGTAGTTATTTTGAAGCGCCACTCAATAGAAATGCAATATGTTGTGAGTTGTATTAGAGTTTGATTTCAATTTTGATTTCTGACACCTTTTTATGACAAATGCTATTTATTCTAGGTGGTAGCGAGTTCGATTCCCAACGTGCAACAAATGTTTCAATGATCTACAGATATTGGTTCTGGGCCTGGGTGTGTCTCTACATTAACTTATACTTACAAAAAAAAATATATAGTAATAGTATTCTATCAGTTATCTAGTTTCCATATAAGCTTTGCTTAGTTTAAGGCTAAATAACTCAGTGTGAAATGTTCAGCATTATTTTATTGCTGGCTTGAGGAGTCAGAATAGCCGTCATCTTTGGATTTAGGCTTAGAAAAGCTCTATCATAAAAGGTTTGCTGGAAGAAAACTCTTGATAAGATTATTGTTGTTTTTATAGGTCTCCTATTTACAATTCCTAATCTGTTGTTGGAATATAGGTGGAAGGAGTTCAGAGAGCTTAGCCAAGTTACTGTCTATTAGCGATGATGCTAGTCGATACGTCCGAAAATGTATGGGATTTGACACATGCTATAGAAATACCACGTGATTCAGCGACAACAAATGTATGTAGAAATCGAATAGATTCGCAGCGAATGTAATTTGGCTACGGGCCCTGGGAAGCGTTAGCCCAGCAGCGGGATAATAAAGGCTATGGTGTATTTAATTTGACGTTGTACCATTAATTCAAAGGTTGTTCCGAAGAAATTGCTTTTATTGATAAGACCACCCGATATTTAGTGGATACCTACAATAACTTTTTCTGTATTTTATTTGATGTATCCTAAGTTTAATAAAGAGTAAACTACATATCTATCTACCTAATGGTACCAAGTATTTTTTTTGCCATTGCATTATTAATGATACCAAGTACACAGGGCACAGTACACTTTCCAAATCGTTACCAATAAATAATGGAAAAAGCTCCGTTACTTAATACTCACCATTATCACAAAAAGCCGTATTTAGGTACACTCGGCCTAATAAATAAACGACCCAGCGGTGTACTGTGACACCAATAAATTTATTGTAAAATTGAGATGTAGAAGATCTAATCTCTGTATGGAGATTTATTGGTGAAACAGATTTATTTTAGAAATACCGTAAGACTTAGTTTCTGTAATAGCGGTGACTATCATTTAGCGGTACATTAGATTTTCAACTCAATATGGCTCACTAGGTAAGTGACTTGTGTAAAGGGTGATTAATTAAAGAAATTATTTCCTCAATTTTTTACCCAGTTAATTTTTTTCTGTATATGTTAAATATGAAATGGGCTTTATGGTGCCTGAAATATTTTTAAAATTTTTATTTACATCCTTTCTAACAACCGACGTAAAACGAGAAACGATTTTGATATAAATTTAACTTTAAAAACGTTTTAATTAAGTCTTTATAAAAAACTTTACCCCAACAAATCAGGGTATTTAGATGATAAGAAAGCTTCGGGCTTAAATTTCTTCAATTATGTAAAAAAAATGCAATTTAAGCGTAACTTATCGCTCAGGCCTCTCAATTATACAAAAATGTAGTAGTGTGATCCTTGACGGTAATGTAAATATTTAAAAATGAGATTAAATTACGATATAAAATGATATTTGATTCACCAAATGCAAAAATGTTGTCTTTTAATTATTGGGTTGCAAAGCACTGATATTTTACGACCGTCATAACGTTCCCCGCTTCTTAGGAAACTGGCTCAAGTGACTAACTAGCTGCTATTTATTCTATGGCAAAGGCTCCAAGGAAAGCCACGATCTCGTTACTCGGAATTTGAGATAATGTCCTGTTTTTAATTTGGATTAGAGCGTTACGATAGATTACACGATAATTGGGAAAGTATTTATTGTGTCGTGAAGATTATCTCTTAAAAATAGCTTATAACGTTACACCGTTATACTTATAATAAGTAAAAACGATCTACGATATCGTGGATATCGACGAAAGATAACCTAATACAGGTTGCTGGGAGCCATTGGGTGCAGGGCGCACAAGATCAAATGGTACGGAAATCTATAGTGGGGCCTATGTTTAGCATCTTTATAATATGTCATATTATTTTCTGGTCTCAAGTGACTAAGAAGTAATTGATCTAGCACGTGTCGGAATTATATAGATTAAATAAAAAATAAAAAAATACAGTCGTACTGATTACGGAACCCTTACCTGTGAGTGGTCCCAACAACAACAGTAAACCCGTGACCACGATTGTTGCAACATAGCCGAAACGTCGGGATAACAAAAAACAGGTACATACGCGATAAATACCCATTTTAATCAATAATTATGTACAGTGATTGTGAAAGTTTGAAAAGTATAATTCGTTCCATAGTCGTACTAAGAACCCAAACCACAAACGAATGAATGTAGGCATTTGCATGTCATTTATCATCGATGAAGTACACATCAACACAAGGTTAGTGGTGATTAGTTATGCAAAGGTCTCCAAGGAAAATACCATAGAGCAGCCATCATCATCATCGATTGATATGATATCGTAAATACTCGTATATAAAACCGTCGGAACTAGTCGGATGTTTAGAAAAGGTGTAAATTTGTAGTTATCTACAAATCAGCTTATTAATGAACGAATAAAAAATCATTTTTCAGTGAGATTGATATTAAAATCCCAAAATGTTACTTACAAGTACTTCGTTATGTTTACCCGACTCTGCAAGAGTGTACTTTAACCTCATATATACAAACACTAGCTGTGCCCGCGACTTTGACCGCGTGGAATAGTGTCTTTTCGTAGCATTTTTAATAAGATATACAAATAAGACACATACGTATAAACACTTTAATGAGCTATTTGCAGTGTTTCACTGCAAATAGCTTATTAAATTATTTAAGTACAAAAGGTACAAAGTATTGATAAGAATTTATTTAAGTACGTTTTCCCATCCATACAACTTTTCATCCCCCCCCTTTCAACCCCTTACAACTCTTTTTTCGCATTATAAATAGTCTATGTCTTTTCTCAGGCTCTAGAGTCTAGAGTCTAGACTCTAGACTATCTGTGTACCAAATTTCATTTAAATCGGTTAAGTAGTCTTGGCTTGAAAGCGCGACAGACAGACAGAGATACTTTCGCGTTTATAATATTAGTAAGGATACATACACTTTTAAGTTGTATGTATGTATGTATGCAGCTGCATCTTTCACTTTGTACTTTTTTGTTTCCTTTTTTTTATATGCTTTTTTAGGATTGCGTTTGGCCAAGATTTAATTTTTTTTCTGTAACCTGACGTGGCACAAACTTATACTAGGGAGGCCTATATCCAACAATGGGTAAAGTCAGGCCGTGGATGATGATGATGATGAACCTGACGTAACTAAGAGCTCCTTATAATCCTAAAGTTTAAATAAATGTATTGTTTGTATGCATGTAATGGTTTGATGGGTCTTTTAAAAGCATTTATTTAGGACTGCCAACACTTCTGTGGCGCAGTGGACGAGTAACGGTAAATAACGGGTTCTGTTCACGTCGCGAGCAAATGTTTGCATGATCAGCAAGCATTTGTTCTGGGACTGGGAGCTGCGGTACCATTAATCGTAGTGTGGGATCAGATACGTGTAGGTGATTGCTGAATGGTGTTTATTCGCTTATTTTTAATCAAAATTTCATTAATTCATGTCATTTTTAATCGTCAATTAATTATGCCTGTTCCTCGCTACCAATCATCGGGAATACTCAGGCAATAAACCCGGCTGCTTTACGAAGGGTTTTTAGTAATGTCTTATCTACATTGTTAAGGTTAAAGCTACCTTAGTTAAATACATTTGTTTGGTTTGGAGTTTAGACACAGTTGGAGCAAATTAAGTCTCGAGCTTTTTTTTGATCTAAATATTGCGATATTTTATAGTACCTAACCTTTTTTTTAATAAAGCGATGATCCCCGGTTAATAGCTGGCTATTTGTTCCGGCACTGATGGCGGGTTCCTATATCCGTCGGTAAACGACTACGATTTGTATCTCCTTAAAAAAGTGTCAACCCTTTGACACGTTTTCAAGGAGAAATGAGTCGTAACTGGTTACTCACGGATATAGGAACCCACCATTAGTGTTGTCTCTGTATATAATATGTAGGTAAAAAAAATTAATAAGTGTTTGATTACTTATTTGGTTCCCCTAGCTTTGCGTAGTTTGGGTCTAGATAGCGTTGTGTGAAATTTACACCATTATTTATATTTATTTATAACTAGCTTCCGCCAGCGGCTTCGCACGCGTTGTTTGTCAACAAAAAGTAGTCTATGTTTGAATCCAGGACATAATCTATCAACACACCAAAGTTCATCGAAATCTGTTCAACCATTACGACGTGATTAAGTAACAAACAAACAAGCAAACATCCAAACTTTCATTATCATACAGTGAGATAATATATTAGACTCGCTGTTGCCAGCGGCTTTTACCCCATGGAAACTGATTTATGGGATAAAACGTATGTGGTAATCCAGATCTACGTACCATATTTCACCGAAATCGATTCAGTCATTACGACGTGATTGAGTAACAAACAAACAAACAAATAAATAAACAAACATCCAAGCTTATTTTTTTAGCTTTATAATCTGTAATTATACACAGTTTATAATCTGTGGAAAGATCATCGATAGCTTGTCAATGTTGGCCACTTGCCCAGTCATATCACCTTCATTATGTTTTCAAGGAAAACACGGAAAACATGAATAACAAGCATATGTGAAACTATTTGTCATAAGCCTTATGAATGTGTATTATGCTGAGCTATTCAGATAATAATATAATTACAACGATTTTTTTCTCTCTGCTACCTAAAGCTGATTCTCCTCCTTCAGGGTTAGCGTCCAGGCTTCAGAACCATACATGAGGATGGGCTGTATTACAGTTTTGTAAATTTGGATCATGGTTCTTCTGCTGAGAAGCCTGGATACCGGTACCTTATGCAGCACTGCATCGTAAGAAATTCTGGATGCAAATTTTAATTTCTTCTTCACGGGTGTATTTTTCCTGGGTCCAGTAAGGAGGACAGATGGTAGCTTGAGGGTCCGTAAAAACGCCGAAATAGAAGATCCTGTGGCCAAGCCTAACATCATAGGAGAATACAAGTCACACCGACTCCGCTGGCATGGCCATCTACTTCTATTCGAAGATCAAAGCGTTAAGAGAGGGTCGACTGACTGGCCGCCGACCGGTTGGTCATCCTAAGTATCGCTGGAGCGATAGGATGGAGGCCGACGACTGGCAAGAGTTGGCAATGGACAGAGGGAAGTGGAGAGTTGTCATATCGGACGCCAAGACTGGCTTCGGGTCTCTGCGCCAATGGAGTAAGTAAGTAAGTATTTTCTTAACAAAAGTTAATAAGCCCCCGACACTTAGAAACTCGTAAATAAAACGTAAATTTCTACTTGTAAATCTGGTAACTTGTAATCTCGTAATTTGCAACCCCGTCGAGCGCAATGCAAATTGCCGTAATACCTTTTCTGGAACCATTTCGGTCACTTTTCGAGCCTTTGTATCTTGGCACTGGGAACGATTAAACCGTTGGAAATGTTGGTATCTAATAAGATAGTCTCGGACCGGCTGACCTGATCTTCATCATATAGTTAAGAACCACCATAATTAAACTATCTATCTATTAAAAAACCCCGCATCTGAGTCGGTTCATCCGTTTTTTTTTAAACCTTATCCTTCAAACCGAAACAGCAATGCTGCTTGGCGGCAGAAATGGGTGTAGGAAGTATCCGTTCGGGCACTACGATACTAAAGCCAATCAGCGATTGACGTCAAATTTATAAATTATTAACTTCTTATTAATATAATGTAAATAGGGGGTTAAATAGGTAACTTTTTTCAATAAATGATATTTTTTTTTAATCTCGGTTAGCTTTTGACTAGAGCGCAATAGCAACACTGAAGGCTGCGGTTACTGCCAACGGTTTGAGCCGTCATCTTATCAAAAACATGGGTATACAAAATATAGGCCTCTATATTTCTAATGCGCTTAATTACTCAGATTCCCAATAGCTGTACTTTTGATTTGTCCATTTCAACTTTTGTATTTTTTTTACAATTTTTTTTATACCACCCGGAGATGGAACAAGCCTATGGCTCACCCGATGTTAAGTGGTAAATATTATCTATAACAAAGTATTGCCTCGTAGGTCACGTATCTTAGAAACGTGCCCTACAATGCACTGCGTCCATCAAGTTGAAGCATACAGGTGTAAAGCCTCATGTGCCTGTAAATTCACCGGCAACGATACCATTAAAACCAAAACACAGCAATGTTGCTTGGCGGCAGGAATAGGCAATTTTCATTTACATCAATCGTTGCATTAACATGCATCAAAATTAGACCGAAACTGGAATTTGACTTGATGTACAAAAAAGCCATCAGAATCGATGCCATTTTTCTATCACTTTACTATACTTCTTAACATGTTCCTCCAGCAAACAGATTTGAATTAAAAAAAACGACCTCAAAGTATCAGTGTCATTAAATACAAATTGACCACTCACATCCAAACTACAACAACCCTACAAAAAACGAAAACGCAAGGAAAAAAACAACTACTGACGTCACGGGAACTGACTAATGGACCCGAACCAGGCAACTCTTAGAAAAAAAACACCGTTCGAATTTCAAAACATTAATGTTTGTAATAAATGTAACTGTCTCTTGAACCCGAAAGAGAGTAATAAAGCAATTATCCTAAAAGGTTTTGTTTTTTAATTTGTGCCAATTTCTTTTCTACGAAATTACTTTTAGCGATGTTTTGCCAATTCTTTGTTTTATAGAGGCGCTTTTGAAGTTGTGCGCATTTAGGGTTGCAATAGAAAGTTATAAACATTGCACAATTAAAGTAGGTGAGTTTTTTAGAATAAAGAACCGTTATTTTGTCTGCAAATGTGCGAAATTCTATCCGTTTGAATACCATCTGGGATGGTAAAACAATAATTTCTCAGTTGCATCATAATACTAAAGATAATTTCAAAACTTATACACAATGAAAGTATGATATTACTAGTTTCCGCTAGTGGCTTCGCACGCGTTGTTTGTCAACAAGAAGTAACATATTTGGTTAATCCAAGTAATAATCTACATAAATACTAAATTTGATCGAAATCGGTTCAGCCGTTACGACGTGATTGAGTAACAAACAAACATTGAAACTTTCGCATTTATAATATTAGGGTGATAACTTTAATCAGCTATCTCTATTTTCAAAGGTTTGCTGGAAGAAACCCCTTATTAGGATTAAGGTCACCTTTGTACTTGTCCTTTTGTAAGTTTCTTGTCTGTAATCTATTTGTGTTCAATCACACTAATATTAAAAATGTGAAAGTTTGGATGTTTGTTTGTTTGTTACTCAATCACGTCGTAACGGCTTAACCTATTTCGAGGAAATTTAGTATATACCTAGATTTTAACCTGGACCACCACATAGAACTTTTATCACACAAATCATTTTCTATGGGATAACAAATAGGTTGTCAAGTCAAGCTGCAACAGCGAGTTTAGCTTTATTTATAGGTTACTTACGTATTTAGGAGTGTAACGCGTACGAAGTCGCGGGCAACATATAGTAAAGTATAAAAAATAAAAGATATCTTGTATGTGTAAACAGACTCTTATTAATTATGCTGTCCATAATCCAGATGTACATTTCAATCCAAAAATGATGTTAGAAATCCACTGTTCCATACAAACCGCACTTAATAAGGGCACTGCAATGTGTGAGAAGGGGGATTTTGGAAGATTTTATTTTACTTGCCGTTTTGGTACAAAGCCAAATCTTGCAACTGAATTGTATACTGATTACCCTCGACCAATTGAGCTGATATTTAATACATATGTAACTTCGATGACAATGCAATAATATGATACCCACCATGGAGGTGGTCTCATGATGGAGACGGATACTAGACAACGGAACTTCTGAATAGATTATGGTGCGGTACTACTATTGGACTCATTTGAATCTGCTTGCAATTCTGATTATGAACTTTATGGAAACTTTTTTTGAAAAAGTACTTTTATATTTTCAACAAAAAAACTTAATTCACTACAATAATGGATTAAAAACAAACAAAAATCGTCAGATAAATAGGTATTATGGGCCTTAAAATATGTAATCTGTTTACAAATTTGAACCTGTTAATTTGAGATGATTCAAAATATGCGTACCCATTTATCAAATAGCTTGATTAATGTATTGTGACAAATTGCAGGCACCTAAATATTTTTAATTTATTCTTAAAATAATAGGTAGAAGATGAATACCTATTCTCTTAACCATATATGGTAATAAGGACGAATCCCAAGATTATAAATTCACATTATTTATGTATACAAAAATTTACGATATAGAAGCGTAAACGTTTAGAACGCATATCTTCACTTATTTTATAAAGTGTTGCAAATGTTGCCACGGTCACTTAGGACGGTTACACGGGCGATGGAAGCTACATTCAGGGTAATTTTGACGTATCAATCTCTCGCAAAGTCAAACTTTGTGTAACTATAGAATATATCACTACCTATTCTATTTCTAGGCAAGCGTGCTCCGTCTTCGATCACACTATCATTTACTATCAGATGAGGTACTGGTCAAGCGTTTGTTTTACACATACTCGTAAATAAAAAATTCCAAAATTGTAATAAGTCAGTGATGAATATAAATTAACTAAATAAATAATTAACTGAATAAAAAATATTAGGTTAATATTTAACTATTAACTAAGTATTGCTAATGTTAAGTAAATATCTACTATCTTATGGTTAATTAGTTATTTAACCATATTTTAGTATCCTAGCGGGGCGCATCTTTTAATTAAGAACACCTTGAATAAATATGAAACAATGAATAAATTATTATGAAAATTTGAATAAAACCTACGCAATATTGATATTTCCTGTATTATTTATAGTAAGCATGTAGTATATACATAGATATAAGTATTAGTAAGTAAGCATATATATATATATATATATGTTTCTGTTCTTGTTGTACACTGGAAATATATTTTATGCTAGATGTTCCCCGCGACTTTGTACGCGTTACACCCCTAATAACCGTGTAGATAACCAAGAAATAAAGCTAAACTCACTGTTGCAACTTGACTTGACATCCCATTTTTATCCCATAGGACTTATGGGATAAAAAGTAGCTTATGTGTTAATTCAGGTTATAATCTACATACATACCAAATTTCATCGAAATCGGTTCAGCCGTTACGACGTGATTGAGTAACTAACACACAAATAAATAAACAAACATCCAAAAATTGGCATTTATAATATTAGTGTGATGAATAAGAATTCAAACATTTCATAACTGAATCATTTTGAAAACTTTTATTGATAGGAAAAGAAATCGAGAACTGTCAACTTATTTTTAACTAGCCTACATTTTCCCGCTGCTGGGCAAAGACCTTCTCCAACTCCTTCCATCTATCATGATCCTTGGCAGATTCCCATTATTCCTACTCGAATCCATTGATGTCGTCGCGCCAACGCTTTCGCGGCCGACCCCGACGTCGCTGTCCATACTCCGGTACCCAAGCTGTTACGATGTCAGTCAACTTATGTTGGAACTAAAATGCAATGTAAAAAATGCAAAGCCACCAATGGTACCCAGAAAAAAAAGTTTCTATTCCATTGCTCTTTAGTCATCGGGAACTAAATAGTTGCCTACAAAATTGCTCGTGTAAGACTTTATGTTGATAAAGGCTATACTATAGATTGCATAAATAAAGATTGACATTGCACTGAAAGGTTAAATCCGTATCGACACTCAATTTAACACGTTCGCAAAGTTTATATTATATCAATTACTTTTCTAAATGATAAGAGGTGCGAGCGTTAAAGATAAAACTTATCTTAGTTAACGTGGTTAAGGCTTGGTATAGTTCATCTTTGGTGTGTGTCTCTCACAAAATTATAAAATAAATGAAAAATTATGCTTAAGCTGATATATTGATGATATTCATAATATTATGACAACTTTGCTAATAGTACACATTTTTTGCAATTGATTTTTATTACTTAAATTTTCTTTATTGTATATATTATTATGTTTTGTAAAAGCAACTAAAAAAAGCCTTGTTTTTTCCTGATCCTTTCCTGGCTTGTTAAATGTTTGGGAAATTCTTGATTCTGAGGTAATCATGAATAATGAAACAATTATGTAGATAATTTAATATAATTATTCTATTAATTCTGAATACTAACCAATTGGTTCTCAGTAAGTATATTTAAATAACTGGTTATTACAATTTACCTTTTAGAGAAAATGCCATAGGCCTAGTAGGAAAAATATACTGATAGAAGATGTTGTAATAAAAATTTAAGTGTACGAACCTCACAGCGTTTGACAATATGATCATATAGAACGTTTTATGATTGAACTACGAACTTATATAGTCAAAAGAAACAAATATGCGTCAGCTGTCTGTACCTATTAATTTGCATATTTGCAAAGTATACCGATATTAATATGATGCGTTTATAAACCTGAAATAATCCAAACATAAACATAAATAATAACGATTCGTCCAGTATAACCGTAAATAACTATATAATTACGCATCTATAAAAGAAAACCTAATGTTGCATTAAGAGTCAACGCATTAAACTATGGAGCTATGATATCGCGCCGCGATCTATAACGTCGCGTATCGTTTTATTAATCGCGGTCTGCGCGGGCGCAGTGGCAAAGTTCACGCAATCCCACCAAATCGCAGACCGGTAACGCACGGGCATTAGACCACGAAATAGAAATATCCAGACGGCGGTACGCGCGACAGAGACGGCACGATAGATAGATGTTGCGTTAGAAGTTAGCCACGCCCTTTCAGCGGCCAAAGCTTCGATGCCACCTCCGAGAGCATTCGTGCGCGCGCGCCGAACGAGAAACACGCAAACTGCGTTCGAAAATTTGAAATTTTCGGCATGGGATCGGCCGCGCGATTTCAATAAAATGCCAGTGGTTTTATTTTTAAAGTTTGTTTTTAATATCAAGACTGATAAAATGTCGTGTCAATAGACGGTTATATGTACCTAACAGTGCGTTGTCGCGTTTCAGTTTGCGTTTTCAGTTACACGGCAGCTGTAAATTGAACGCGGCGACTTTGTTTGTTTTCATCGAAAGTGACATTTGAAATCGATAGTTTAAGTAATTGAGGCACCACGAATGAAGGTCGCAGTGAAATTTGTATTGACTTAAAAAATTGAGGATAATATATGTGAAGTGTATGTGGGATTTCTTGGAGCTGCTCTGATTCTTCGACACCAAAGATACAAAGGTTAGTGTTTGGAGTAATAGTGACTTAAAATGAAGATTATTAGTGATATCTGTGCTTAACAATTTTCTAAACTGTTGTCCAGTATTCCACTGCGAATAGATTCCTAAACAATGTTCATAAGTTACTCTTAGATTTCAGTCCACTGAATGTGTAAATTTTTCAAGGTTTGATTGTGAAATTTAGAAATAATTTATATCTAGTTACACACAATGATCAAATGTAGCAAATTTAAGATTTATTTCAAAAATGAAATTTTTGGGATATAACAAACCTTGTAATATAAATTTTCCAAGTTGTAACAGTTTTGTTTAGTGATGTCGGAAAGCTGGTAATAGTTCTCCTGTAAACGATTTCAGCGCGCGCTTTTCAATTGTTACTTTTATAAAACTTGTTTTATTAGGTACTTAAGTACCGCGTAATGATTATAAACATTTTTTTGGGCAACCGTGTAAAATAGATCCACTGTTAAAATTATTATTATCACAAATAGTGAAGATTTAAGAGACGAATCCTATTCAGCATATATATAGCATATTTCACGCAGTGTTGGTTCATAATTGTGAAAGTTATGTCAAAAGTATAGCACTGCGATATATAGGATGATCTTTTATGGGTTCCTTGTCAGATAGATTTTGAAAAACCCTAAAAACGGATTATCCTTAAAATATTTTACACCGTAGCAAATACGGATTAAATAAACTAATCCGCGTTATTTGTAAGGCAGCTTAGATTTAGATACTGTACTAGAAATGTTCATATTTATGAGAAATATGACTTAGTTTTTGTCAACCAATTCCAACGAAATGAGCAGTTTTCTATTTGAAACCCTATTTTTACGAACTCGCATAAACTTTTGCTGGGTGAATGAATTTTGGTAATTAGTTTTGTACATATCTACCATTTTTCTAGCGCGTCAATGGTAAACCTAAACTATTTTTGAGTAATAATTTGCCACTTCAATATTCACTATTCGGATAAGATACGATAAGATTTATTTCTCCAAATATTGCCATACTTTATATCTTCCTTAAACTATAATTAGATGGTAGGAACCAAAATATACCTACTATTGTAATACTACATAGCACTATTTTAAGTTGTGTAGACGCACTACGTACAAGTACATCTGTCAAAATAAAAATTAGTAATCTAAGTATTTTTAAAACACTACCCAATTTGATTATGAATATTAAAATATTCCTGACCAATATTCTAACTGTCAATAGCCATAATAATCACATAACTTCGGTAGATAATTTTATAGGCTTCTGTTACGGCAAAGATGCTTGTTTATTTTGATTTTTGCGAACTGTTTTGCTAAAGATCTTATTCTTTATTGTACACAAGAAAACACATTAAAAATACATAAATAGAGGAAATTTGCAAAGGTGAGCTTAACCCTAAGAAGAGTTTTTTCCAGCAAACCTTTGAGGCTAGAGACAGAGATGATTTTAAAGGTAGGTGAGTGTACAAAAATCGTAAATATGTACCTATATCTTAAACAAATAAAACGAAATATACCTAAGTAACAACAAGTGTTACAAGTTAGGACAAGTGCAGTTTATTAAATAAATTACAAATACATACTTACCCCATGCTACTCGTAAAGAGGATTCAATGGAACGTCTTGCAGTGCAAAGCAGGGGGAAGGCAAGAGACCGCGTGCTTGCTCACCAACGAGATGGTCAGACCGCATCAAGTCCATCACACTACCATGACTGAATGTCCTCGCAATGCCTTCAATAGAGCTGAATAGAGACGTATCCCTACTCAAAATTAGACAAAATGATCTCTATGGAAAATAAAACTGACATCTTTGTGAGAGAGTAGAAACACGACCGGAAAAATGTTTCTATTCTATACTAAAATGTAAGTCTAGTGCCTATTTCACGAACTCCGAGTAACTTTAATTGACGGGTAAAAATCATTCTCTCTTTATCTGTTTCCATGCAAAAACAAAAGACGTCTATATTTTTTATCCGTCGGATTCAGAGGTGGTAAAATAAGCACTTATTCTATTATTTTGTAGAGATGAACTTTTCTAGGGTGATCATGCTACCCCGACTGGAGTTTGACAATTTGACAAAATGTGGCATTGTTTATTGTTTGTTAACTAAATTAAGTTTCAAAAGCAGGTGCTCAACAAAACTATTATAATCACATCACACTATAAATATTATAAATGCGAAAGTTAGGATGTTTGTTTCGCAATCATCACCGTTTGTCGTAACGGCTTATGGATTTTGATAAAATTTAGTATAACGATAGAATATGAACTGGATTAAAACTTAAGTTACTTTCTTATTGACAGACCATGCGTGCAAAGCTGCGGGCAGAAGCTAGTATTAATATAAATTATCACATAAAAGGTTTTTTCGGTAATTCCGTCAATTTTAGTATTTACTATATAAAAGACTTCAACGCGCTCTTTTTCGTTACTTTTGTAGCCTATAATTTAACAGATAAATAAATATTTCTGGACATTTCACACAACGCTATCTAGCCTCAAACTAAGCAGAGCTTGTACTATGGAAACCAGATAACTGATAGAATACTTATATACTTCATTTTTTTTTTGTAAATACATACTTTTAATATATAGATAAACACCCAGACACGGAACAAATATCTATAGAGCATGCAAACATTTGTTCCGTAGTGGGAATCGAACCCACTACCTCCTGCGTCTCAGACGGCTATATGCCCACTGCGCCACGGAGGTCGTTCGCTAATTTCCGCTAATTTGTTCCTTCTATTATATCTTATTGCGAACTTAACCTACGACTTTAGTCACGTAGCACCCGAGATAGGTACCTAAGAAAATTAGTTTTATCTTAATTAGGTAGGTACATATTCCAAATTTAATGTAAATTTGATTGTTATTGATTTAGTCGATAAGTCGTATCAATTATCAAACATTCACAGATACTTACTCATAATAGTAATAAAAATAGGATCAAAAGTCGAAAAACTTGTACTGTTGCACGAAGAGCAACGGAGCTTGATAGAAATTGTTTTCATCGATAAGATTGCCCTTTATACTCTATTTAGCATATTTAGTTCCAAAAGTAATCATAGTGTACACATAAAGCATTATTCTATCATCTAAGACCAGGCATTCTAAAGTACACATCATATTTGTGATCGTACTCAAAATTATAAGGGAACGAATAAATAAGTACACTGTTTATTCAATATTCAATAATTTTATTAAAAGCTACCGCCCTATAACGTTCTCGTGAAATCCAGTCAATACAAAGGTTGTCTAGAAGATAGCGATAAGACCGCCATTTGTACTTCCGCGGGACTTGCATTTTTTTAATATTGTTTGTTAATTTAAGTGTTATGTACAATAATGTTATTTATATATCTATCATGACTTAGAACCAAAAATTCTGAGGTATGATACCACCAGTTTAGTCTTCTGATAAGGAGCTTGCAATGTTTCACGTAAATAACTAGTAGGTATGAAAAATATGGATATAAGTATATTGTGATATTTGGACTTGCCTCTGACTACCTTGTAGGATATCTTCACGGGTCTGCATACTGAGTAAGAGATTCAAGAATGTCCATCATGAGGGTTAAAATTGGTGTACGCCAATTATTTTATTGATCGTGTGACCAATCAAAACACCATCAAAAACAAACAAGTATCAATTTGAAATGACCCCAAAAATTGAGATTCAATTGAACAATCGCCTATTATGCTCATAATAAGCTGTTATTAAAAAAATAGATAAAAAGGTATAAAGTTTAAGACAATAGGGTCAACCGTGGGATACTTTCCCACGGCCAGCGGTGGACTATGCACAAAAAGTCCTATTTTGTATAGCGACGTAATCTCAGTATGTGACTATGAACAATCGTTATTGTTATATGAACTTTACAACGTATAATGGTTATCCTTACGTTAAGTAGGTTATCTCGTACTTGTATTGTTTTCTGCATTTTCTTTATTTCGATGATTATTATTGTGATTCGGTGATTATTACTCATTGTAGTGACATAAGATATACTTGATTTATACGTTGGTGCAAGCTCCACAAGATACCTCTTGAAATCTATGGGTAACACATCTTCAGCAGAGATTATCTGCGGCATTTGTATATTTTAGGGATAGGTTCAACAAATAAAGGGCTAAGTTCAGCGGTTAACGTCTTATATGAAGATGATGACTACGATCTTTTTTTTTATAATATAATGCTGGACATTTCACACAGCGCTATCTAGCCACAAACTAAGCAAAGCTTGTACTATAAAATAGCTGATAGAATATACCTACTCTTTTTTTGTAAACACATATATAATATATATAAAAACATCCAGACCCGGAACAAATCTCTGTAAATCATACGAACATTTGTTCCGCAGCGGAATCGAACCCACTACCTCCTGCGTCTCAGCCGGCTTTCGCCCACTGCGCCACGAAGGTCATCAAATCTATTAATTCAAATTCAAATTTATTTATTTGGAACATAAATAAAGTACAATGTACAAATGAAAACGTGGACAACTGCAAAAGTTAAGAAAAACTGAGTAGCAGTGTCAGCGCCCTCTTCCAAAACCAAACAGAACAATGTTCCAATGTTAATGATAAACTAATGATAAGGTTAAAAACCTTTGATAATTACAGGTACCTAACTCTTATTAATAAACTTGGTTTACACTTCGATAATAGAGCGTAGAATAGTCGCGTGTTCTGTAATTACTGTGATAATTGTACATTGACACCGCATTTACGATGCTCAGACCTTTCAGCTTCAAAGAATATCTTTCACTGAAAATAAGACGTTAATAGACGTATTCTCATATACTTTAATAAACTATAAATTTGTATGTCGAAGTATGACGAAATGTTGACTTAATATTGAGAAAGTTAAAAAGGTACTCTGATGATGAAACTTTTAATTATTTACTTGGAAAATACAATTTATCAATTTCCCAGCCTTCAGCATCCATTGTAGGTAGGTTACCTCTTTATTACACCAATTAATTTGGGTTGAAGCTTGTTATATTAAGTCTTGTTATCACGATATTAAAAAAATTCTTTACCAATTTTTGTATAGGATTTTTAATATGCGCTAAACAGTGTTTAATTATTTGAACTAGAAACGAGATAATTATCATGATTTGTGAGTTTTTGAATGTCATCTTAGTGGCACTGTTGGCATCCAGCCTAAATAGAAATAAAAAAGAAAGAAGAAAAATATAAAAGAAGATTTATCGACATTATTTTAGCTAGAAACGGGATCTTTACCGTGATTATTTGTAAGCTTTTGAGTGTCCTGATATTTCGGCACCTTTGCATGCGTCATACATAACTGAAGTATTTGTGAGTGGACTGTTATTTCTTTTACACATAGCATAAGAGTAGGTAGTAGAGTTTCTTGTTAAAAAGCTCGCCTGGGGAAGCCCTTTTTTTACTTTTTTTTCGAGGAGGAAATCTGCATCCAGATATGCAGGGTACAATACGGGTTATGTGATGTTGTCGGACTCAACGACCCACTAAAACCTCCCCGGTAGCCGGCCACAATGCATGTCAAAGGGTTCTGGGATCTCGCAAGAAACGCACCAGAGTCCCCCTTATGCACATCGCCCATAAAGAGCACGTCCCAGGTGCTGTCGCCCCCAGCACCCTCGCGGTGCGTGCACAGCAGCACATGCCACATTGTGCGGCTGCCCTCCCTGAGTCCGCTATCCGGGTTGTCCAGAGGCCCGGGGAAGCCCTACCATAGCCCTGCCAATAGCCAGCATCGCTGTGTTTCGATTTGAAGGATATGGTGGCTGGTGAAATTAAACCCCGTTAGTATGAGATTTACACCTGTATGCCTCATGTTGAGGTATGCAGGCATTGTTGATCACATTCCTTAGGAGCGTGACCTACGAGGCAATATTTTGTTATAGGCGAGTTTTACCACTTAACATCAGGTGGGTCATTATTCAGTCTCCAGTCGTATAAAAAACGGAAACTAAACTCTAAGAAGTTGTGAGTCCTAATAGACCGATTGGGCACCATCATAGACAACCTTAGCTTATTCCTTTTACCCCATGTATGTCATAGTGTTTAAATACCATTTGCCTCTTAACATCCAGAATAGTCAGTTAAAAGGCCAAGAAAATGAGAAATAGATTATCTATGACTCGTCAGCCTTCAGTTACAACAACCATTCGGAAATCCCTTTGTACTAATTGCTGCCAAATTAACGGCGCTTGCGCAATCTTTGCGTTTGTCGCAACGTTGAAACGTTTTTGAACTGTCGTTTGGTAATAATTACCTTTTAAAAAGTAACTGTATTTGCGGTAACTGTGCAACAATGGATGAAAGATACTGGGCCGACACTAATGCCAATCTAGCAAATCGAATGAGACAGAAGTTAGTGAGAGGTTAGTGAGTAGGGGAGTCAGAAACACCCACTACTTTTACTAATGTTAACATTATCTTAAGTTGTTACCATTATGTTAAAATCTATTATAGCTTGTACGTCAACCTTTTTTGCTATCTCTGAGGTTGGCAAGTAGAAAATGCTTTTAGCATTAAGCCCACCTTTTCTACATGTTATGTGTATTTTGTCATGTTATGTGCGTCGGGGATGTTCGCCGAGGCGCGAGTGGACTGTTTCTACAGCACCATGCGCAAGCGGTGCACATCCCTGGGGCGCAGAATTCGGGCCAGCTCCAACGGTATACTGAATACGTTCGCAAACAGGTTCGACTGTGAGTATCTAAACCATTGTTGTATGGTATATGCGCAGTACCTACACTAGATGCTCACATACCACAGATTTTTTTTCTGACAT
Organism: Philereme transversata; assembly: GCA_963924445.1. Classification (NCBI taxonomy): domain Eukaryota; kingdom Metazoa; phylum Arthropoda; class Insecta; order Lepidoptera; family Geometridae; genus Philereme; species Philereme transversata. The sequence goes on along the minus strand of OZ004337.1, from coordinate 23,222,799 downwards.
ATTTAATTGTTGTTATGTCACACTTGTACTAACCATTTGACATGTATAATTAAGTTTACTAACAAATATGGATTTTTGACATCTGAAAATAAATGAATTGAATTAAAGTATTAAATAAATAAAAATTCTTTATTCTGAGGACACAAAACAAGGATGCAAACTGCACAACCAATCCAGACTTGGTTTAGCACAGTCAAAGACATAAGGTGTTAACTAAAGTATTAAGAGCTATATTCCGTTTTTTTTAACCCGTCAACGATAACGCCAAAACATTAATGATGTGAGGACTGCCAGAGCGATTGATTTTCTAACGGATGAGTAATTTCAAAGATTTTTACAGCTTTTAAATATAAAAACACTAGCTTGCTCCCACCGCTTCGCGCGCAAGGTTTGTCAATAAAAAGTAGCATATGCGTTAATCCAGGTTATAATCTACATGCATACCAAATTTCATCGAAATCGATTACGCCATTACGATGAGATTGAGTAACAAGCAAACCAATAAATAAATAAACAAACATTTCAAACTTTCGCATTTATAATATTAGTGTGATTTATCGAAAGACCTATACGAGGCATGCCTTTTAAGTTCTGTCGTTTCCATATTTTCCGGCAACTTTGAATTTGGAACTGTTCTATATTCGAATGTGTTTACATTTTGAATCTCAAAACAGTTGAAAGTATTAGGATTAATGCTATTGTTTAGTCACAGTTTCTCATTTCTCAGTCACATTTGAATCTGTCAGGTCACGTACGAAAATGAATCTTTCTAAGGAAAATGTTCGTGCAATAATTTTCTACAACTTTAGAAGAGGCCTGACACGGCTTCAGTGTTTAGAAGAGCTAACATTTGTGTTCAGTGATGTAGCCCCATGTCTGCGGACTGTCGAACGCTGGTATTTAGAATTCCAGCGTGGACATACTAGTGTTAGTGACAGATTTCGCGAAGGACGCCCAAAATCCGCCTTCACTGAAGATAACATCATTGCTGTGAGACAACTAATTCTCGAAGATCGTCATGTGACATATCGAGAGATAGAGGCTCTATTAGGCATCTCAGGGACAACCATTCAGAAGATCTTGCATGAAGCGCTTGGTGTGAGAAAGCTAGTTTGCCGTTGGATACCGCATCTGCTTTCCGACGATCACAAGGCGGCCCGCGTCAGATGGTGTAAGAAAACTCTGCAAAGGTTCAACCGAGGGGAGTCAAATCACGTCTACGACATCATAAGTGGTGACGAATCTTGGATCTATGCCTACGATCCTGATTCCAAACAACAATCTACAATCTGGGTCTTTCAAGACGAGCCAAAGCCGACTAAAGTTGTTCGTTCTCGAAGCACTTCAAAGAAGATGGTGGCCACGTTCGTTGGAAAAACCGGCCATGTTGCGACTATTGCACTTGAAGATCGTAGAACGGTTAACGCAGAGTGGTATACTACAGTTTGTTTACCACAAGTCATCGCCGAACTTCGAAAATCTAACTCAAAGCGACGCATCATCCTGCACCACGACAACGCAAGCTCACACAGCGCTCGTCAAACGATTGAGTATTTGAAGCAGGAAAAAGTAGAAATTCTTGACCATCCTCCATACAGTCCTGACCTAAGCCCTAACGATTTCTTTACATTTCCTAAAATTAAGAAAAGTCTTCGTGGTCAAAGGTTCCAGTCCGGTGAAGAAGCAGTCGACGCTTTCAAGACAGCCATTTTGAACACCCCACTTTAGAGTGGAATAAATGTTATAATAACTGGTTTGAGCGAATGGAAAAGTGTTTTAAGCTACGTTGTGAATACTTTGAAAAACAATAAAAAGTACTATAAGGTTCTAGATGTGTTTTTTTCTTCAAACGACAAAACTTAAAAGGCATGCCTCGTACGAAGACCTATATGAAGACTAATTTTCAAAATTCTATCGACAAAATACAAAAAAGTGCCATTACCTACCTAGTTTTTGAGACCTTATTGTACACTTGTTTATGCAAATAAATATGTTATGCCTATCAAACCACGTTATAGTCTAGATTACTGTCAATGCAAAGTTCATTATAACTGGAGAATGCTTCTTTAAGATAAGATAAGATAACTCATTATTATAATTGCACACAGAAATATAACACTAAACTAAAAAGTAATTATTACAAAATTAAAAAAACACTTTGCGAAACAAAAACACTTTCAAAACTCTTTGCGCCCAAGGTTAAAATTTGATATGGCTAAGAATCATATTAGTTTTACTATTCAGATAGTAAAACTGACTATTCATATTCAGAGTCATTTGGAATTGTCAAAAAACATTACAATATCTGAACAACATAATTAAGAGGTTTTAACAAGCAAAAATAATAATAAATAACAGATTTAAATTAACACAAACACACATAAACAAAGAAAATAGTACAATAAAACAATTAAACATCAAATGTTGGTGTCAACATAGGTGTAAAACTTATAGCCCTCCATAGTACTAGCTTCTATGACAGTTCTTTTACCGTCCGAGCAGTTTGTCTATGGATTACCAGTAGCAATACGGCAAGCCTCCTAATGCGGGTTGCAGACCAAGAGCTAAGCTAAGTTATTTTAGCTTAGCTCGCATAGCTGACGCAGTTTTCCATACTTGTGTGCAGACCGCAAACTATGAGAACTAAGCTATGCGAGCTAACAAAAATATGCGAAGCTAAGTTAGTTGTGCATGCCGATGCGCAGCTACGGGAGCTAAGCTAAGCCCCTCCCGCCTTCCCCGCACGCCCTACGCACATCCTTCGCCAGTGCTGTCCAGTGTCCTTTGTCGTACGTACGGTCGTTTTGTAGCGAATGTGGAGCAATTTATTGAAATTGTTAAACAATTTCCTGTACTATGGAACACACAGTCAAAGGAGTATCACAACTTAATTAAAAAAGATGTTGTATGGAAAATAATAGTGGAGGAAATAAGTAATCCAAATAATGATAAGTCAATATTAATCTTCTTTTTCTATGTGTAACATATTCATCGGAACTTTATTCATCAATTTTATTCATGACGAGCGTACGCCCGTCGAATTGAACTTCGCAACACTGACTGATCTTTCGGTTAGTTTTTGGTGTGCACGGCACATATTTCTGGCTTAGCTCGGCTTGGCTTAGCTTAGCTGGCTCAGTTTAGCTTCGGCATAGCTTAGTTTTCGGTCTGCAACCGGCTTTAGCTACATTTAAATCTAGGCTAAATAGCTAATATCTATCAGAAACGTCGTAGTATTGCACATAAATTTATGTATATTTATATTATTTGACTAGTTATGTTTGTATTATAAATAGTATATATATCATAATTTGTTATATTCTATCGTATATAATTAAATCGTTTATTTATGTCTATTTGTATTAAAAAGTATAAGTGTGAATACACACTATTTACACTCCCTTCATCCATATCTTAGTCTTATATGTGCCTGAACAAATTTTTGACATAACTAAATCCTCTCCGACCAAAGGTTGTATGGAAGAAATCGCTTCAAAGTGCAAACCGTCCATCTAGTTTGTCTTTTATTTTTATTTTTTACTACTCGTTTTGCGGAGGCAATACAATGAACGGCAATACAATATTATAGATCGTAGTGGCCCAAAGTTGGCATAAGTTAAAATTACAAGAATAAATGAACTAACGTTTAACGCGTAAACTTAGCACGATTAATGTCTTCGTTACTAGTGCTTTCACCCATGAGTCTCTTTTTCTGGGCAGCAAAAAAATCTTATTTCTAATGTAGATTCAACTCAATAGACTAGCCGCACCTTATTTACAGTTTACAGGATGGGTAATTACATGCTTTTATGTCGGAGTAATGATATTATGTACAGAATGAACCTATGTATGAACAGTAAGAAACTGCAGACGCGACGGCATCTACGTAAAATGGATTTGTAAACCGAATCGTGGAAATTGAATTTACAAATATACATAGATACAAGATCTAAATATTTTTATTCATTAAAATTTGTGATGCATCTTGGATCACTTTAAAACGTCAATTTTACTGCCTGTTCTTTCGCGACCAAGCCAGGAAAGAAAGACAAGAAACAAGTCTGGTTGTTTTTTGTTTAATGATCCTTTTAGAATACATAACAATAAAGAAAATAAATTACGTCTAAATTATAACACTGTTGAATGAGTTGGGGCAATTTCAATCCCAAGCTTCTCTATCATCTAAATAATCCGATATGTAGGCTTTTTTATAAAGATTTTGTTTAATTACGTTTATAAATTTCTTAATCGTCAATTTTTGTACATCACTTGGGAGTTTGTTATAAAAGCGTACACTTTGCCCTTTAAATGATTTACTAACTTTATGGAGTCTACAAGTGGCAACAGCGAGTTAATCTTTATTTCTAGTATTTAAATTATGATTATCGCTATTTTTCTTAAATGAATTAATATTTTTGTGAACATACATCAGACTTTCATAGATGTATTGACAAGGGAATATCATTATATTTATTTTTCTCTGGGGCTCATATTATAAATTTCACGAACAGCCCTCTTCTGCAGCACAAAAACGGAGTTTATATCTGCAGTGCAGTGCGACTATTGTCATCCAAATAAAATAGATAGATAACTTTTTTCTGTTACACCTAAATTACAATTACTTAACCTAGAAAACTTATAGACTACATAATATTTAGTTACGTGTGTGGCTTCAAAATGATATAATAGAATAAGATAATGCTTTATTGTACACTAAGAATATTTAAAAAACGAATTAATGCTAAACATAGTACAAGGGGCGGCCTTATCGCTGAAAACGATTACTTACGCGATTGATAATAACTATTACATTTCATATGACATTATAAGATAATGAATGCGTTACATTTTCTAATAACTATTGCATCATCATATGATTATGATTTTTGTAATTCGCATATCTCTTAAGAGGCTAAATAGATGAAACAAACATTAATTAAAGATCTTGTAACATAATTCATTTGAGTGCATAAAGAAATTTATCATTTTTAGATATAGAAATACATTTTTGAAAATAACATTTAGGAATGAGAACAACAGCACAAAACAGAAAGAGTCAGAGCTATTTCATAAAAACCGTTTGATCCATGTATGAATTCAATAGCAGCGCAAACATGAAACGTCAAGTCTACGGAATTATAATACGACACATTTTTTTTTATACAACCTGGAGATGGAATAAGCATATGGCATACCTGATGTTAAGTGGTAACCATCGCCTATAACAAAGTATTCCCTCGTAGATCACGCACTTTAGAAACATGGCCTACGATGCACTGCCTTGCGTCTATCAACTTAAGGCATACAGGTGTAAAGCCTTATTTGCCTTTAATTTTGCTGGCAACCATACCATTCAAACCGAAACAGAGCTATTGCTTGGCAGCAAAAATAGTAATTGTGGTAGCACTGCCCCGGGCTAGCCTTTTCAGAACGAACTCTTCTACTCTAAGATTATAGATACATTACTTGCTTACTCAGGATAACTAGGTTCTCTTTTACTATATAGCTTGATCTATCACTCTTATGTTTTCTCCCTGTCAGGTCCTATGTCACCGGCACTTAATATAATCTCCCTTATTTGAACCGAAACCTTATTTAAGTGTAAATGCGCAAAAACTCAGTTCCGCTACAATTAAATCGTGATTGGTGATTGATTAAGAAAGCAATGAACCTACTACCGTCTATGACTTAAATATACATAAATATAGAAGCCAATATAACAGAATACACCATCCTATCTCAAGCGCAAACTCAAAATTGTTTATGCGAAGAAATCTTTTAGATCATTTTGAATCGTCAATTTATTCCTAAAACCATCTAATAAATTTTCATATATTTTTTAATGTATTTTGATTATAATGTACTATGGATTAATTATCTGAAATATATGAATACAATATAATATCCAATAGTCACTAACACATGACCCCAAGGTAAGATGTCTACTTGTATTGGAGTTATCAACAGCTGAAACGCAGGAGGTCGTGGGATCAATTCCCGTCACGGAACTAATGTTTAATTATCCACAGATATTTGTTCCGAGTCTGGATGTTTTTCTATGTATAAGTATGTATTTACAAAATTTGTATCGTTTTGATATTTTATTGTATCAGTTATCTGTTCTTTAGTACAAGCTTAGCTTTTTTTGGGGCTAGTTAGCGCTGTATGAAATGTTCAGCATTATTTATTAATAATGAGCCACTAGTATCACGTACCACAACACTCATCCGCAAATATACGCAGCTCATGCATTTATACCGCAGCTAAGACGACCTATCCCGCCTCAGAGGTCGTCATTATCAGTAAAGTACGAGCCTAAGTGCTAGAACACCTAAATCCTAGCTCTAGACGTAACCTAGGGCCTTCCCACAAACACTCCAGTTCCCACGTCCGCGTAATACCATCTAATGGCCGCTGTAATCGCTCAGCACCCTACACACTGCACCAATACCGGGACTGCAAGACTGGATGATCCACTGCAAGATTGGTCTCTGAGACTGTACTATCTAGCAGCCTTTAATATTAATCTACTACTAAAATACGATATGTACGCTCTTGTACACTGTACTAATACCGGGACTGCAAGACTGGATGATCTAAAGCAAGACTGGTCTCTGAGACTGTATGATCTAACAGCCTTTAGAATCAATCTAATAATAAAATACGAGCTCTTGCACACTGTGCTAAGACCAAGACTGCAAGACTAGAAGATCGAAATATATTATTGTATTTTGTATATACACCAAATTACAATTATGTACTTTATTTTTTATTTATTTTTTACTTAACCTAGAAAACTTAAAGTCTATGTTCTACTAAAACGAAGGAGCACAATTATATACGTTATTCTATAATTGTGCTCCTTAAAAGGTCATTATCATTCATTATGTGATTCATTATTTAATATCAATCTAAAACACTGGTAAAATATTATATTATTTTTAATATTAAATAGTTTATAACCTACTAGCTGCCGCCTGCGGCTTTGCACGCGTGGTTTGCCAATAAAAACATGACCCTCCTTTTGCGCAGTCAGGTAAAAAGTAGCCTATGGCGCTATTCCAGTTATAATCTATCTGTATACCAAATTTCATCGAAATCAGTCTGTAGCAAGTAGTGTGTAAACGTAACAAACAGACAGAGAGAAAGACTTTCGAATTTATTATTATTAGTATAGCAAAATTCAAAAATTCGAGAACAAGTGGACTCGATTCCTGCATTAATGAATTATTGAATTTATGAATTAATTAAAGATGCAGTGAGAATGCTCCGTTATAAAACAAAGAGCGCACCTTGACCGTATATCGCGTGTGTGATTTACTTTCCGTTTCTTATCGTTACGTAACTTGTAATGTTGTTTTCTTGTTCCTTTAAAAATATGAAAACTGTACATAATTACTAATATTAAACTTAATATTAAACTTTATCGCGTATTTATATTTTTATTTATTATCCCGACGTTTCGACTGTGTTGCAACCAGTCGTGGTCGAGGGCTGACTGGAGTACTGAATCTATCGTCGTAATCGCGAAAAATATTAAAAAAAAACGTATTTAAATGAAAAGGGCTCCAAATAGTCTATGACAGATAAGTGGATAAATGGAAACGAGGCCATTAACCTGCAGTGGTGTGGGCTACGGGCTTAAAATCATACTTAATATTATAAATGCGAAAGTGAGTTTGTTTATTGATAAGTGTGTTGGGGATAGTTTGACATACATATTGCTAAATAAACTACAATGGGTGATCTAGTCGCTTAAAAGCTATTTCTTCCAGGCAATGTTTAGATGTACAGGACTAAAATTCTTGATCAAAGCAGCTTCGCTCAGAAATCTTCACTAAATTGTAAATCCTGATTTATTTCAAAAACATAGCATCGAATGGTTCACATTGGATTTACGTTCATGCATCGAGAATGTTCGTCCCGTTATAACAAACGTAAACAAAATCATACAAGCAAAACCGATAGGTTACATCCGCACAACTTCATTGGGAAGGAATCGTGCGCAGTTCGTGATCACTCCGAGTTACTAGAGATGGGGGAGTTATGATCTTGTTTTTATCAAAGTGGTGTTATGACTTATTGGATACATTTACGGGTGTCGACTGCACCTGGTCTTCGGGGTCTATTCAGTCATTTTTTACCACGAAGGTGACAAATGAGCAAACAATCCAACTTTTTTTATACCTCTAATTTGCCAAACAAGCATACCTACGCCCCACCTGATGGCAAGCGCTTACGATGTTTATTAGGAACAACAAAGGCGTCGATTAATTTTTTTTTAAACATACGTATTGAAGTTCCTTGTAAAACCTTGACAGGGAAACCATTTTTGATGACCTTCGTGGTGCAGTGGGCGTATATCCGGCAGAGACGCAGGAGGTAGCGGGTTTGATTCCCGCCACGGAACAAATGTTTGCATGATCTACATTTGCATGATTTAGAAAAAAAGTATATAAGTATTCTATCAGTTATCTGAGGGCTTAGCCAAGTTACAGTCGATTAGCGATGACGCTAGTCGATACGTCCGAAAATGTATGGGATTTGACACATGCTATAGAAATACCACGGTATTCAGCGACATAAAATATATGTAGAAATCGAATAGATTCGTGGCGAATGTAATTTGGCCACGGGCCCTGGTTCCCATAGTACAAGCTCTGCTTAGTTTGGGGCTAGATAGCGCTGTGTGAAATGTCCAGCAATATTTATTTATTCTGTACTAACTTTGTCAACAATTGTAGTCAATTGTCAAAACTTAATATATGTAATACAATTTATTATTCTGTAAACTGTCTGTTACAAAACGTACTAATATATGTTTAAAATTCATTTAATTTTATTTAAATCGAAACCCAGAAAACTTGTTTACCGTTCGCTTGTTGACCTTTTCTTATTGCCTGACTCCAAATCTATTTTTTCATACAAGACTAGAATAACAAGTCCAGTCCATAGAATCCTGATAGTCCCATCCCTACGTCTGTAGTATAGTTTACATCCCTCGCCATATTCGGCCGCTGTCGTATTGACGGTGATGTTAGTCTCCGTACAGCAACATATTTTATTGGCTCGTGACGCAACAACAATATGCCGATTTGTGTTGTACAGAGTAGACTCGCCTTTACGGGTATTCTCTTGTATTTCTAATAGTTCGAAGTTTTACTGTATTCTTAGTAACAGAGGAAACTGCTTTAGTCTGTTATGCGTCTTTTCATTATCATCATGTAATCGATTGGACGTCCAATGCTGAACATATCCTCCATAGATTTGCTGCGACTGATGTTGTGCGGGCTGCACTCAATGTCTCCCAGCAACCTTTATCAGATCGTCTTTCCATCTAGTGGAGGGCCGTCCTACCCTGCGCTTTCCAGTGCGTGATCTCCACTCGAGAAACTTTTTGCCCCAAAGGCCGTTAGTTCTTCGAGCTATGTGCCTCGCCCACTGCTACTTCAGTTTGCTACGCTAGGCTATGTAAACTTTCGTTTGTATACGAATCTCCTCATTTCTGGTTTGATCTCGTAGCGCAATGTGCACGTAGTTGTACATTATGTAGGTACCTACATAATAAAATGGATGATGCCTTTTATCAATTGGAGATGATTTATGCAGCGCCTGTTGGCAATATTCCTCACAATGTTGCCTTGCCTTACAACGAGAGTAAAGTATTACTCTGTTTTATTCTAGCGATAAGGCCGCCCATTGCACTATATTTGGCATAAAATAAGTATTTCTGGTTTACAATAAACTGTGATTCTTTTCTGTTTTCTAACTTTCGCGATAACTATAGGTAGGACATAAATATTAATATATTAATAAATAATGCTGGACATTTCACACAGTGCTATCTAGCCCCAAACTAAACGAAGGGAACCACTTATAACAGCATTTTTTGTAAATACATAGGTACATATAATATGTACATAGAAAATTACTCAAACCCGGAACTAATACCTGTAGATCATGCAAACAATTTTGTCCCGCAGCAGGAATCAAACCCGCAACCTCCTGCGTCTCAGCCGGTTATAGCCAGAGGTTGTCTCATACTAGATAATTATTACTAGATATATATTAATATTAGTTGCCAGTGCACAGTGGTCAAAGTTCAATCGTAATCAATATTTTGTTTAGCTTCATTTGAACATTGGTCCCTCCTTCTCCATATTAACTCTAACTATGCCATATCTCACACTCCTCAGTGCGCGCGATAAGCTTAAAAAGGGGTACAACATTTTTCTCCTCACGTATTTGTTCAAGTTATTTCCCGCGACCACGACTGTTGCAACTTACACAGTCAAAACGAGGTACGACGTGTCGGGATCGTAAAAAAAATACAAAAGGTACATAAGCCATAAATATTCGTTTAATATTAGTAATTATTACTCAAGTTGTCTTATTATTCTTACAATAATTAACATCTAACAAAAGAATGTTTGATGTTAATAAGGAATAGACAGTAACATTATTAAGTTTACATTTTTTCAGTAGCAACTAGAAACGACCAATTTATTAACTACATTTTATTATTAAAATGTAATTAACACCCAATGTAAGATTCAATAACGATTTCTCCCATCAAATCCTCCGTCTATCAAGTATCGTACAGAAGTCAGCGAACGTTAAAGATACAAATACTTTCATACGATTTTGTTATTTATTTTCAAGTGGTCAGGGGTTAGTTTGGTGTGGGATTTTTGTGTCATGGTGTGTATTTCTTGATAGTCACCTTAATGTAGCTATGGATACGATTCATTAATTTACAAGCGAAGGTCAGTTAACGACTATTAATTTTAATTTGCTTTGAGCAAAAGTTAAATTGTGGATGTTGTAAGCGATAAGTCGAAGCGAGAAATGTTCTAACTAAACTTAAATTATGACGGCGCTGCGTTAGGACAGAACCTTCACAGGAACCTAAAATTGTGTTAGGTTATTCTAAATTCAAAACTGCAGTTCAGCTAATAGTCCACCCATTTTGAATAAATAGTCTTGCTTGTGTTAAAAAAACCAGTAAATATTAACAGGTACATAGACATAGACATAATACATATCCATAGACATATTGGGGTATGGTTTCTGGTAAAAATACAGGCACCTGAGGCTGTACACCTGTATACTTCAAGTTGATGGACGCAGAGCAGTGGAACGTAGGCCATGTTTCTAAAGTGCGTGATCTACGAGGCAATTCTTTGCTATAGGCAATGGTTACCACTTAACATCAGGTGGACCATATACTAGTTCCATCTCAAGGTAGTATAAAAAAAAATATTACACAATCCTTTGTTCACTACGCACACAATACAATATACATTTTGAAAAAGTAAAAGAAAATGCAATGACATAGTAGAGAAAACATAAACAAAAAAACTAGCTAAATGCTGTAACTACCACTTAAATCAGCCGTTAAGACTCAATAAGTCACTCTCAACTAGCCGTACTTATTGCGATGATTAAAAAACAAAGTATGTTCTTCTTCTCGGGTCAATAACTCATTAGATCTACAAGATAAAAGTGATTTGGAGCAGTAAGAGGCCACCGCTACAGCCTCATCAGTTGCCTTACTGAGCTACTCCCGAGTGCAAGGGGGGTGGGGCACTGGGGGCAGAGAAGCAAGTGCGGTATGTTCTGCATGGGAACCCTACAGTCACATTGGACATGAGTTGGATCAATTATCCCCCATGTTGCCATGTTACTTCTGCAGCGGCCTACCTGGGTACGTATGTGCTAAATAGTTAGTTTTTAATTTATTTTATTTTATTTATTGACAAAATGCACAGCTCTTAAAAATTAAAAGTAAGTAATGGTTGAACCTATCTTACAGCCAATAATGGATTTACATTTTCTAGTTGTTACAAATAATGACGAGAATCATCCAAATATTCTCTTAGTTACATAATAATAATAGTTTAATTATTTTTTTTGATGATATTCAAGCGCTTGACCACTACCTCACTTGGTGGTAAGTGGTGGTGTGATCGAAGATTTTTTAAATTTTATATGTGCGTGCTTAAGATACCTACTTAAATGTAGGGATGTAAGTTAATAACCTAATTCCATTAGGTGGGATGTGGCAGCCCAGCAGTTCTGGTTTCTGGAAACTAATAAACAAAACCGCTAATTCTTCCACCTTGGACTCTACACCAGCAGTCAAATCTAGGGCCTGTCTATCATTCTTTTGCATGACCCCGTGCTCCTCTCATTTCTAATTATACTCTGGCAAAAATTTGACGTTACCTCCTCATATAGCCTCATCCAACTTAACCACACTCGGAAGCAATCTTAAATCTGAACACATAAAGTCCAATTTTAACGTATTTGACTTCAGTGGTATCTTGGTGATAGGTAGTGATATTTAATTTGTCAATGTTATCGATGACAGACTTGTTAATGTTTTTTAGGTGGTCGAAAGTGGGTTGGAGTTGGAGTGTATCGTAATAGGAAAATAATTGAATTGTCACTGTGACTTATTGATTTTGGAATTGGGCGCTGAAAATGAAATTAGGCGCGAAAGATTAAGTTCCTAGTATATTATTAGTAATATTATCAATTTTTGGTACAACTCTAAATATATATAAAATATTTCGACCTTGGTGGCCATATTATGGCGAGCTTAACGCTAATAAGAGTTTTCTTCCAGCAAACCTTTGAAGATAGAGATAGTTGATTATTGTTATCATATTAGTACATAGACCTCTTTATCGAAGCACCTACCTAACTGGACTGTTTGTCCTAGGTAGTACGTACTCATCAACAACTAAGATATTTAATGTTTACACAAATCTTTGAAATTGCTGCGATACATAGTTTTCGAAAACTTCGACTAACACGACAATGATCTCCATGGTTCCGTTTTCTTATTAAGGCGCGAACCCCTATTAAATTTGCATATAACTATTTAATTTCACAGCCCATTCTATCCTCTTCAACAGCTCATCAAAGATGTAGTAACGTGCCGTGGCCCTCGCCAGGAGCAACAATGCCGTGACGTCACGATGCGCACGCGCCGCTTAATTACAGTAGCAAGATCAAGGCTGTTGCAGTCCAAGTTGTAGGTGCGAGCTATTAATGATCGTGCATTTTACAATAATTAATTTAAACAATTGCCTGAATTAAATCACTAATATGACCTAAAAGTCGCATTTACAGTTCCTATATTTCCTTTGTTACTGTATTTTTATTTGGTGTTCAATAAAGAGAATATTATTATTATCTAAATAAAATACAGTTTTAAGGAGAATGTAGCTTTCTATTAGTGAAAGAATATTCAGAATCGGATAAGTAGTTCCGGTGATTACGCCCCACATCCAAACAAACAAACTCACAAACTTTATCTCTAAATAATATTATTAAGTAGATAACAAAAACTTGTCAAAAACAACGTCGATTATGAACTTCAAAATGGAAAAATAGCAACTTATTTAAACACGTAGTATATACAACCTGTTTTGTTATGTACGACATTAAATGAAAACATGGGTAGGGCAACGGCTAGTATTATTGTAAAATAAGTTTTTTTTAAATCCACAGAAAGTTTTAAATTTTCAAACAGCCTGTCAAGTCCTAAAATATAAATTAAACAGCCTGTATAAAATAGGTAAACAAATCATATTCATTCATCATGTAAGTAAATACCTGTTAAACTGACTAAGCGGCATCCGCGAAAAGGCGCCGCCGATTTACGTTAAAATTTTTCAATTGAAAATATATCGATTACTGGATAAATATTCAAGCTACCGGTATTAAACCCACCTCTAAAATCAGTTAAAACGATTCCTGATGTGTGTTTTAAATTAATGTCGTACATAACAAAACAGGTTGTATATATATTACGTTAATATATTGAACTTTATGATGTACCAGCTGACCCACTGCTGGCAAAAGCCAATAAAATGCACCTATAAAATAATGAAAACGGCAGTAAGTCTATCTCTTAAGAAAGTGCACACTAGAGTGAGTTCGTGAGAACTGGAGCAAGTTTTTTCACTTTTACTCGCATCGTCGTCGCGCTCGAGTAACCGGCGCTTGCGCTTGTAATCTGATTACAGCTTGTTTTGTAACAGCTATTTTGATGCACTTCGTGTTTATTGATCTTTTTTTGACCCCAGCTCAAAAAGAGAGGCATTATAAGTTTCACGCCTATCTTGAATTCCTGTAGAAAAATGGAAATAAAAATGATAAAACAACGGTCACAGTGTTGCAACACAGTCGAAACATCGGGATAACAAGTTAAAAAAGGTACATACGCGATAAATACCCATTTAAATCAGTAATTATGTACAGTGATCGCGAAAGTTTAAAAATAATACGCTGTTTAACTTTGCAATAGTTATTTTGATGCTGTTTTGTCCATTGACGACCTCCGTGGCGCTGTGGGCATATAGCAGAGAGCTGAGGCGCAGGAGGTAGCGGGTTCGATTGCCGCCCCGGATCAAATGTTTGCATGGTCTACAGATATTTGTTCCGGGTCTGGTTGTTTCTCTATATAAGTATGTATTTACAAAAAAAAGTAATATGTATTCTATCAGTTATCTGGTTCCCATAGTACATACAAGCTCTGCTTAGTTTAGGACTAGATAGCGCTGTGTTAAATGTCCAGTAATATTTATTATTATTTTTGAAAAAGTGTGATTGAAGAAGTTAATTTGATAGTGTTTGCGTTTTATCTGAAGAGAGAAGGTATAAACAATTTAGTTTTATATAGAGCTGAACTGAAAATACCGCATACGTTTATTTTTTAGGGTTAATATTGTAGGGTGTATATATGTCTGTTTATTTGGCGTATCCTGTTGGTAGGCTTGACGGCTTGACGGATTTTGACAAATGAGATAAATTGAAGTTTTATGAAATTCATGGGCTTTTATTTTTTTTAAATTTATTTATTAAAATTATTTATAGTACTTGATCTATTTTTAACGCCAAAGTCACATGACAGTATTAACTAAAGCGTCTCTATGGGATGCGGGTTCAAGTCCCAATAGATTAACTTTTTACAATATAAAATGTAATGTACCAGAATTATACCAGAAATTAGACCTACTAACAGCTGTCTACAATTTAATTTATTTTCACATTTCAACTCTGCAAGTCTTTAAATAAATGACTCAGAACTAAAAACATATAAAATGTAATGTTTGCTGCAATGTTCCACATTCTTAGAGGCTTTAGGGTAATGGTAATTGGTCACCAATCTTTGCGATTCAAGAAGTTGACATACGCTCCTTCACATTACCTTATGTCATATTGTTACGAGTTGCACACTATATCCACTCGGTGAAGTGCAGTGCCCCAATACAATTTGTTGTGTCTATCTTGGACTTCCCCACACTGTTCCCCAATTTTAGTAGTATTAACTGCAATCAGCAGCTACCTAGCTGCTGATTGCAGTTAATACGCATTATCATATAATAATGTAGTTATTAAGACCGCCAATTGTATCCATAGATTTACGTTGCTATTTTTTATTTGTATTTATTTCATGGTGTGCGATAAAAAATTATCTAATCTAATTTAATCTATGCAGCATTACATTGCATTGGAAGAAACTGCTTCAAAGCGATAAGACCGCTCATTGTAATATTTGCTCAGTATCTTCTGTTTTATTTGTAAAAAAATGTATGGTGTACTATAAAATGTTTTTCATTCATTCATTACCTTTTAGCTACCTCTAAAGGAGTTTCTCTAAACAGCAGCTCATACGCGTCATTGCATTGACAGACGAGATTGGAACTTAAATTAGATTGGATTTCATTACGACAATTGGCTTATGAATATAACCGAATGCAAAGGGAATGTATTTAAGGTGCAGCGCGCAATTCAACTGACAGTATAGTCTTTATTGATGAAACTCAAAGCAACATGCCGAATCGTAAGGCTGGTATGAGGAAGACACTCATAGTTCAACTTATTTTAGAGACCCTTAGATCATAAAATAGTCTACACTCATTTATTCCTCTTTGTTATGTTTGCGAGTTGTGTATTGTCCAGTCAAATTACATGTTTCAGTTTATTTCTGTTGCAAGACTTCAAGCAATTTTAGCACAAAGGCTTGTTAAAGCTAAATCACTCATACCTATGGGAAATTTTAACTAGTATAAGTTACGCTTTCACGTCGTAACGGCTGAACCAATTTCGATAAAATTTGGTATATAGACAGATAATAATAATAATAGGCAATTAACCTGGATTGTCATACGGTACTTTTTATTTACAAATCACGGGTGTGAGGCCACGGGTGGAAACTAGTTTATTAACGATGAGCTTAGTAAAAAAAATATTACCGACAATTTATATTTTAAACCATAATTTATTATTCTATTCTCGGAATGTCCAAACTACAAACAAAAGACTCGAAGATTAGAACGGTACATATTGACACAAATACTGCTAAGTTTCTAATCCAACCCCAAAACTAGCTTATTAAGCATTTGTTCAAACAATTTCAAAATACCTTGCCTATATCGCACCTAACTTAATCACGGATCTGTTAAAAACAAACAAAATTCAACCTTATAACCAGAAACTTAGAATACGTTTCGAAATCTGTACAGAAAGTACTTCCACAGAACGAAAAACAATTATGAATCTTACAAGGCAAGTTTCAATAACCTATGTTTTAAGCTGTTTAGAGTCAAAATTCGTATGATTTTGTGTTTTAAAAGTATTAAGAAGTTGTTAGCGTAGTATTGATATGTCTTGGAGTAATGAGTTCTAATGAGCTAAGCGAGAGATGATGATTGGTCGTAGTAATTATCAAATAGGGGAGTGGGTGTTAAGCGTTTTTGGTAATTATCGTATGTAAAAAACAGTTTTCATTGATTCCTCAAACTCAAATGAACTCTCATTAAAACTTTTCAACTCAGCAATTCCATTTTTTTTATTCATCATTGTGCTTATATCTCATACTCATTTATTCAAACCGTAGGGGCACAGTAGAACACTTGGTTTCGTCAATAATAGTACTTAATTAATTATATGCCGTTATCTAACTGCCTAGTTTATTGCACCATAATTATCTGCTCCACGGACATCCAGGACGTCCACTGCTGAACGTAGGTCTCCCTCATAGGTTTGAAGAGTGATAGATCTTGGCCGTTGGGTGCGGGCTGCACTCAAAGGCTCCCAGCAACCTTTATCAGGTCGTCTTTTCATCTAGTGGGGGACCGTCCTACGCTGCGTTTTCCAGTGCGTGGTCTCCACTCTTTCTTCCCTTCTTCCCTTCCCTTCTTTCTTCACCTTTCTGCCCCAATGGCCGTCAGTTCTTCGAGCTATCTGTCCTGCCCACTGCCACTTCAGCTTGATAATCATTTGTGATATATCAGTTGTTTTCTGATAATGAATCAGGCGGAATCTACAAGCACCCTATAAAAATACGAAAGAAACAGTAAAATCATCTAATGACCGTTGCAAATTATCTATGGAGAGCTCAGCTGCATCAGATCAGTACCAGACGGAAGTGTCCTCAATTCTCATGAAAACTTAGTTCCCTTATCTAAGATCTCAATAAAAATAATCATGTTTATGATTCACAAATAATGTAACAATTTAAATCTATTTCTAAGTTCAATTTGCTCTGAATACTCAATCGAAATCAAACAAACCCATTAAAATAAACAAAATACAGATAGCAAATACATTTATCTTAATAGTAATATAACTCTAACAAATAGCGTGATGATATCGTATCAAAATTGCGTGTACTGTCAGCAAAAACATTAACGTATATAATATAGAAATTATTGCGGTGAAAATAATGAGATGTCAAAATTTTGATTCAAGAAACGATAGGGTCTGTTGAAACATTAATTAGATAATAAAGAAGAGATTTATTTTAAATATAACTCAACGTAATGATATAAAAAGCAAATTGGCAACTAATAAAACTAATATAAATGGAGTAGTTATTCCACTGTTTCTTTTGTATTTTTAACGAGATATTTAAATAAATGTACATTCTTTCATAAATGTATTTAAGCAAAAAAAGTTTTATGATACATCTTAAAAAAATTGTAAGTATTATATTTAGGTAAATTATTAAAATCAATACAATATATAGCACCTCGTTTGTTTTATAAAATAATCATGTCAAATTTTTTTGTCAATGAAATCACTGTAAAAATAAAGTTAGTAACTCATTTGCATTTTAATATTGACAGATAATTGTCAGTGTCGTAACACTGATTGCTGTGAATTCCGACTCGATCGTTTTGAATTCGTAATCGATTACAAAAGTCTTCAAATGTTTATAAATGTCACGGTTTTTAAGCTTTGTTGTTTTAATAATTACTTGGTGTTAAATACGTTAACATTTGACTGTAGGACAGTTATTTACACGTTAGGTGTTGAAATGTGGTCAGACTCAATGCAAGGTCTTTTTGATCGATAAAATAAAATTGTTTCGATGAATTTTATGAATTGGTTAATTGTTTCAACGTACATAATCGATTTTGACTTAATTAACGTAGTAATTAAAGATTGCCACATTATTGCAATTAATCAATTTTACCACATTCCACTGTTTGGTTTTCGCATATATTTAAAAAATTTAAATATTATTTTACATGTTTAGAGCCTGTACAAATGGTAATCATAAGTTAACACTCAAACGATTTTTTATAGCTTTGTTTTTTGATGTGTAAGATCTTTCCTCTTGCTTTGTGGGAGTGATTTTGGCAAAAGGGACGGAAATGTGTAACAGGAAATAGGGAAAGCGCGCGCGGTGGTCAGATGTTACACATCATATGCGACTACTGTAAGGCTCGTAGTTTTTTTTATTTAACGCTATCTTGATTATCTGTACATTAACTTCAGTATCTTTAAATTTTAGTTAAAATCAAAGTTCGGTGGCCTTTGGATGACCTTAAAACATCAAAGTTGGCCGCTACATAACACGAATTAACTCTACTGACTTCTGATACACCGATAAAACGTCATAAATCCCGTATTTAAATAACAACTGACTTCGATTATTTTTTTATTTTCTCCTATCGCTACCTCGCAATTACAGTCCGTTCTACATAACGAACCGCGTCAATCGCGTTATGAGATTCCCACGATGTACACATACGTGTGCCGTACACGGACCAGTGTGCGTACAGCCTTATTATCGCGGATTTGTAGCACAGGATGACCTCAAGGT
Organism: Philereme transversata; assembly: GCA_963924445.1. Classification (NCBI taxonomy): domain Eukaryota; kingdom Metazoa; phylum Arthropoda; class Insecta; order Lepidoptera; family Geometridae; genus Philereme; species Philereme transversata. The sequence goes on along the minus strand of OZ004337.1, from coordinate 23,203,670 downwards.
CAGAATGTATTTATGCCCAGGAAATGCAAGGAAATAGGTAATGTTGTATATGGCTGCTCTTCGTATTGAAATTTATGGGCGGAGATATTTCCACACCTATCTGTAGATATTAAAGTTGAATTATTAAGGTTCGTTAGTAAAAGTGGTACGTAAGATTATCTCTTATTAGAAGCATATTTCTAATTTCTATAGCAGAGAAAATAACGATTTCTTGGTAGGAAAGCAAAAAATATAGCTTAAGCGTTCACAGTACACTAAAAAACTTGTTATAAATCAGTTTAAAAGAAGTACATAAGTCATATTTGTTAAAAATGAATACGTCCTTGTTATATAGTCAAATAAAAAAAATGTCGTTCATTATAAAGAACATAATTGAGAAGGTACTTCAATAGTCCTAAAGCTCAAATTAATTTGGATTTAATATAAAGACCAGCTGCCACCCACGGTTTTGTACGCGTGGTTTGATAAAAAAACATTACCCTCCATCTGCGCAGTCAGGTAAAAAGTAGCCGTGTCCCAATCCTGGTCATAATCTATCTGTAAACCTCAACGAAATTGATCCAGCCGTTTAACCGTGAACGTAACAACACCACGGGTGTTGCCGTGTCAATAGGTGACGGTGACCGCTTAACTTACCGCTTATCACCGGACCGTGGACCGTAACCCTGTTTCCACAAATAACATAAAAAAAATCAACAACAAGACAGGTTACATTTGAATTTATAATATTAGTATGGATAAATGTTTTTTGACGAATTAAAGTCAACCTACGAAATAGGAAAGATAAACAATACTCGTTTGCTCTCACATCGATGTAAAAGTGGGTGTTAACACAATGCCACCGGAACTGTGTAATGTGTATCGCTAAATGGTGTGTAGGGTGGCCATGAGGAAAAGAACAATTAAATAATGCTGGACATTTCACACCGTGCTACTTAGCCCCGAACCAAGCCAAGCTTGTACTACGGGAACCAGGTAACTGAGAGGATACTGGGTAATTATTCCATAAAGTTAAATTAGAAAATGTCTTTATTGGAAACCATTATATATAAACATATAACAGAAAATACACTTTTAAATCATAGGTACAATGAGCCGCCTTATCGCTAAAAGCGATCTCTTCCAGGCAACTTTTGGATGGACAGGATCTACGTGAACAAATAAGGACGGCAGCATAAAGCAGATATTAATAAAGTTATTTTAATTATATATTAAATTTAGTGTGTAAAATTTAAAGACCTATAATTTGCACGCCGTGAAACCTGCCTACCTGTAACAACTTATGATGCTTCTAGCAAATACATTTCTTTTTCAACACTCATGCTCTGAGAGTTGGTATTTTAAAACTCGATAATGGCTGCGTCAAAGCGATAACTTACGGCCCTATGGCCGTAAGTAGATTCAAAAATAGAATGCATTAATATTAAGCTAAAATAAAATACAAGCTCCATGACAAACCGTATTTCTATTTAAAAATTAAAGAGGCCTTAGATTAGTAGGTAGTAAAAAAAACAATGGATACCGGAAACGCAAATTTTGTTTTTAGCAACAAACTGTTATTAAAGTTGTGTTATACTCGGGTGTAAGAGATAGCACCTTCGACTTTCGATTGTATCTCGGGTGTACAATAGATCGCTTACAGCCCTTGTAGACCACCCATTGTACTTACCTTTATTTTTGTGTATTTCTTTGTCTATTTAATTTGGTTTGGTTTGCAATAAACAATCTATCTATCTATAACAATGTACTAATTCTTAATACAAACATTTGGTCCGCGACGGGAATTGAACCCGTAACCTCCTGCGTCGCAGCTGGTTATTCACCTACTGCTCCACGCGCGCATTTTTTTTTTATTGACAGTCAAGCGCTTGACTATCAATAAAAAATATATCTAAATATGACACTCATGGCCGCCCTAATAACCCGTAATCGCGGTCGTGTGGCACAAAAGCTGCTAATTCGTCCACTATCAACCATCGGAGCTGCTAATTTGGAAACTCTACTTTCCCCGTGTTTGTGAGATCATTATCGAGGGCCACTCCGCGCCGATGCTACAATAAATGATAATGGAATTGAAAGCTACACCAAATAGTTGTTGAAACTTATGTTTGAGGATAATTGATTGTGTAGTTATGCTAAACATGCTAGTAAGTCAACTGGTATTTTGTGGTTATGTTTTATTACGAGTACAATGAAGTACGGTAGGAAAATTTTAGAGAGTATTCGTAAGACGGCCCCAACTAGATGGAAAAACAATCTTTTAAAGGTTGCTGGGAACTGTTGGGTGCGAGTATTCCACTTGGACCGCATCTGTTATTTTTTTTATTTGATATACCTAATTAATGTTTAATTTTAAATTATTTATGTAAAGACACAAAGTTCTAATTTTTATCAATGTTATACCTATTATACCTTAGACTATCCTTCCTTCCCCCTTCCACCACCGGACAAGCAGACGTACCGAGAAGTACCAGCCATACCTGGTAAGCATACCACCTTTTTAATCCTTATGGATACCGCTCTGAACCCAGGAAGCGGTATGTCGGACTCCTACCGGCTAAACCTCCACGGTGTTTCTCGGCTCGCTTTATACCGGGGACACGGGAACAGAGAACATTCTTCTGCGATCCCGGTGGCGTTGATCCGCTCTTGCGGGCCCCATCTCTCAGGGTTTAGGGGTGTCTCTTCTAACTATATACAATAGTATATAGTTAGGCCACTGCTGTGAGGGATGGAGGTCGGCATACGCTCTTGTATACGCCCTCCTCCTTCGCCCCGGTCTCGTGCGGCGAGTTGAGAGAGTACTCTCAGATTCCCTGTGCCTCTCCGCTGCTTCCTTCTGCTGCACTACATTTTCGCAGAAGTCCTTAACAGCTTGCCACGACCTATTACTCTCAACCATTGCGCAAACTACGGCCGAGAGAGAGAGAGGTCATGACCTACCATGCCACCGAAAGCCTGGTGCTCTTCAACCCAGGCAGGCAGAACTCCAGGGTGTACTGAGCCGTGTCTTCGAGGCAATCGTCACAATGATGGCACGTTGGTAACTGTTACCTCCCAATTTGGCACAGGTATTTCCCAAAACAGCCGTGTCCTGAGAGCACCTGCGCCAGCCGGAAGGAAATGGTACCATGCTCTCTGTCCATCCACTGCTGAAGCACTGGGCGGATCGCCTCGATGGTCCGGATACCGGCGCTTGGTCTTGCTAGCCTCTCCTGTAACTCCTCTAAGAGGATCTCACGGAGTTCAACCCTTTGCCACTCCACTTCCAACCATAGCGTTCTCGCGCCAATAATAAATTGACGCAAGGCGGTGACCCCGCCAGCACACATGCCGCCTCGAAAGAGATGGTGCGGTATCCCCGTATCACCCTGATTGCTATCGCTCTTTGAGGCCTACGTAAAAGAGTGAAAGGCTGACAGTGATGATGATACTTATTGCTTCTTATTTAATACATTTGTATGCTCGCGATGCAAAAACATGCTCCTCGCTTAAATATATCACTACAATGCGTTCTACCGTGTTTTATAAAATGGATAGATTTTATTTCATTTCTTTTGACAACCTGGGGGATCCACAGACACTCACTATTCAGGCTGTGTTAGATCGATCGCAAGGTTTAATGTTTGGCAGTGGACTTTAAAAAGAACTGAAAATGAAGTTTTTTTTATTTGTACCTGCTTGTGTCCACTGTTTCACTAAATGCAGTACAAGACCTCTCAAGTGACATACAGCTTCAAGAATGTAAATGCGCCCACACCAGAAACAAAACGCATTCTTCAGTCATAAACCAGGTATTACCAAAGGCGATGCCACTGCACGCCTGGTCTATTAACACGCCTATACCTTTTTGTCCGGCCGGTCGGACCAACCGCGGTCTTTTGTCCTACAATACCCGTGCTAACCGAGTTTCAATGCAAGTGCATTGTGATGTGTTAACACAGCTCTTAACCTGTTAGAGGGTGAGGATGGTGGGTGTTCGTCTTAAACTATTTTATGTAGATCGATTTAATTTAATCTGAAGGTTATTTTTACAATACGATTTCTTATACATATACAAAATATTTTTTTACCGTATTTTTTTTTAGTTCATTAATATTTACCGGTGGGCCCACTCTAAGACTTGCATTGTATCCTGTATATTTCTTATAGTTTTATTAAATTCAAAATCGATCCGTTCATGTATGAAAAAATAATAGTACGAATACTTATGATAATCTCTGTGGGTTCTATTATCAGTTTCCGTGCATTTTTGTAAAGCTTTTGAGCTATCTCAAAATTTTAGAGTAAAAAATTGTTCTTACGGAACGTACAGCTAAACACTATTTAAATTTATCATGAATGAATTAGCAAGACATTTCCAAGGGCAATAAAAAAAGTGTAACCAGATCTTCTAAATCTGTTTTAATCCCGTCATTGCTACCTTCAAATCTTTCAACAATGAATACAAAATCAAGTTGTAAATCAGTCAGACCCACGTCAACCCACAAAGAATAAGATCAAAATAATATAATGACTTTGTCTTATTGTCTAATTTGTCCCCTGAATGCTTTAGGGTTAAGTCCTATTCCGTAGAGATTTTTATGACGGATTAGAATATTTGGACTTTCTGTTTTGGATTTGTGTTTTCTTTGAAATGTAATTGTTGGAAATTTTGTTTTTTTTTCAGGTAAGACGAGTAACGGGAGGTTTTTAAACAAAAAACTATGGCAGACCACTATGTAAGTTTTTACACCTAAATTCATATATAATAATTGCTTGTTTATTTTTATTATAATTAATTACCTAATTTTGTAATATGTAAATGAAAAATAGAAATGTTCTTTATAATGAACATGATATTCCTTGTTAATTTTAAACATAAACATTGCTCGTACGCATATTTTAATCCATCAACAAAATAGGCATTATACTCGAACTAATTCTCAGTTCAGGATAATTCCGAAGGTAGTTATTAGCCCGTTCCTAATAAGAGGAGGCGCTCGCGCAGGTCAAAGTGCATCGATAAAATTATAGTCCAATTGTTTTGGTTTCGCACAACTTGCGACTTTTTGCTCTATTCATAGGAATGCGAGGCGATCTCGACTCGATTGTTTCTGTTCAACAGCCTTTATACAGGGTGGTATAGCTTACTGTTAATACCGTACAGGGATGGTATTGTCACACAAAAATCAGATACGTGAAAACCCTTTTTTTATGATGTTTCCCCAGGACTCATTTATCAAAAGTTTGGGTAACAATAAGTAACTTTTTAACATGAATGAACTAAACTACTGAATCAATTTTGATGAAATTTCTATGGGATCTGAAAACATATACATGATTTAAAATAAAAATAAAAATGTTCCGAATCGGTTGATAAATGATGGAGCTCTAATTATTTATGGTTTTCGTCTTTTTTATCCCAAAGTTTTAAAGAAATTCTAGTATCAAAACATCATTATTTTAAATAAGAAATGTTTTTTTATGGATGGATATTATGATGATAAGAACATAGTGTAGCAAGGAGTAGTCCTTAGGGCACTATAGGTACATACATAGGTACTGCAGTGGTCCCTGTGTTTCGAAGTGTAGCAAACTCTTCAATTGTATCGATTTAAGATCGATGTTTTATCGTTTTTGAACGAAGTGTGAGATGAAACGGACACGTTTCTTCATTAGACTCATCCCGTTATGAGATTTCTTGCTTTTAAGTACTTACTAAGAATTTCCAATAATTAGTGATTAATGTTTGATGGTGGAGGAAAACATCGAGACGAAATCTATTTGGCCTAGAAAATGCACAAATCGGAAGTGAAACGTAGCTTGAGTTCCTAACTTCTTACATTAGCAATAAAAATTTTGTTTTCTTACTAACATTGGTTAAATTAACATTTTAATTTTAATTTATAATTCCTGGCTGAGACGCAGGAGGCAGTGGGTTCGATTTCCGCTGCGGGGTAAATGTTTGCATAGTTTTCAGATAAATATTTCTGGTTTGTGTAAGTATGTATTTACATAAAAAGATAAAAAAATGTACGAGTATTTAAGTATTCTATCAGTCATCTGGCTCCCATTGTTAGTTTTGCTTTGTTTTGGTCTGGATAGCGCTGTGTGAAATGTCCAGCATTTTTTTTTAGGGATTTTTTTATTCATGAAGGTGTATATCACTCATATAGTTTCATTACACAAGGGCCTTATCGTGCTAACATCGTGCTAACATTTTCACGTGCAATCGTTGTATAAAAGTATTTTTTTTAGTATTATCATTACGAGAACAAATTTTAGTAACATTTTTGAAATCTTTGAATATTATATAATTTTCTGAGGTAAATATTATCTATATCCCCTGCTTTAGGTACATAATCAGAAGTCAAACCTCTTCTGATAAGTCCTAAGATAGGGTCAAAGACCCAAAACGACTTATTTGAAAAGGAGCTACGGAGTTTTTTTATAAAAACAAAATTCATTTATGTTTGGGATACAACAGCGCCCGAAATCCCGCCTCTATAATTCTATTATTATAAATTTAAAAAAATTATCTTTATTTAATTCAAGTAGTAAGATTTGTGTTTCATATAGATTAGTAGTGAAATAAAAATATTTTTCGTGATCAATATGTTTTTGATGTCAAGAACAAAGCGGTAAACCTCAAGTGAAGTTAGGCAGGACACCTGGCTAATCGTGGTGATGGCCGATGGAGCAAAGCCTTGACCTAGTGGTGGCCGAAGTCAGGTCAGATAAACCAGGATCGTCCGAGAGCGAGATGGGTAGACGACATCGCGAAAATCGCAGGAAACACCTGGATGAGATACGCACAGGATAGAAGAGGCTGGTAGAAAACAATGGAGGCCTATACCCAGCAGTGAGTGATTCCGGGCTGAAAAAGAAGAAAATAAGAAGTAAGAATCATTCCTTGTCTTATAATTATATCCCTGAGCATACCCATATATATATAATATACAGAAGGCACGCTGTATTCATATTTTAAATTTTATAAATCGATTCTATTATAACGTTATTGAGTTACGAACAAACATCCAAACTTCACATCTACGTTTAATATTAGTAGAATTTAAGGATCTAAATTACAGGGTCCGGTTCCACCATAATTAACGGAAGGTTAAACTGCAATCAAGATGTAATGGTATGAATCGAGTCTTACCCGGGGCCTTCGTAATTTAATATTGTAACTACAATCATACCGCATTAACTCTGATGATGGCGGAAAATAACTTAGACTAAAAAGGCAAGGATTTTATAGAAAAAAAATGTTATATATATATGTATATCTAATAAAAATGTAAAAATGTAATGTTATATCTAATAAAAATACTAGGTATTTAACCTAGTATTTTTATTCGGTAAACAAAAAGGACGTAGGTCCCTGGGAGAGACCTACGTCCAGCAGTGGACTGCTATAGGTTGATGATGATGAAACAAAAAGAAAGCTCTTATTCGTTCAAACTAAATAATTTATATGATTTTTTATCCTTTCTGTTAATAAATGTCATTATTTTATTAGTAAAACGTAGTACTTACCAGATTTAGGGAACAAAACGCTAAATTGTGGTCAAAAATTCATAATGAAATTTTTGTTTAAACTAAGTGTCAGGTAAGTATTTTCTCATATAATGTTAGTCTATTCCAGTATACATTTTAAGCACATTATAAACCTACGTTTAAAATGGCCGTAGGCGACTCTTAATGTCTCAGTTTGACCACAGATAATCAAACTTTAATTGTAGGTTCAGATTGTACATCGCCTTATTAATAATGTTTGCTCAATTTTAATTGCTTTACATATAAACCAGAATTATGTTCTAAATATTGATTTAATGGTCTGTGGGAAATTAAAAGTAATTTCTTTACTCTTGGGTGGGACGATCTAATAAATTATTGATGCAATACTTTATATTGATTTAAATGTCGTATATTGATAATTAGTTTTGATATTCTATAACTTACTTTCACTATCATATTACTATCGAAAGTTTAAAAAATCAAATAGATGATAAAAGGCATCGTTATATATTTACTAATAACTTTCGAAGTCTTAGAAAATTATATTTTATTGTAACAATATCGAAAACTACCTCAATTCATGTAACACATAATAAAGCAATGCGTTTGAACACTCTTTGACCATTGACCACCATAGTTTTACCATTGCAAAACTACCATGCTTGAAAGTGAACCTTAGGTTCATAGAAAAAGAGTCTAATGCCAAGAAACAGATAATTTATTTGAATTTTGAGCTGCATTTATGGTATAATATCATCATCTCTGGATACTCTATCGCCCGGAGCGATTGGCACACACTCTTTATCACACGCATAGAAGGTCCTATAGTCTTTCCTTCTCTGGCAGGGTTCTCGCATTGTCATTTTTACAAATTGACCTATGATCCTGAAATATAGGGATTATAACAAATGAGTTCTAAGTACGCCATAAGTTTAAATTGTCTTCAAGGTGCGAGTAATGAGATGGTTAGTGCTATAGTTTCCGAGCTTTTGAAATATAGGTTTAGTGTCCATTAGAATGAGAAAACGATCATACCCCACACTTTTATTATAAATGCAGTATTATGATGCCTGAACCAATTACGAAGAAATATGCTATATAAATATATTACCAGGATTTAAACATATGCTAGGTACTTGTAATTGACAAATCACGCGTGCAAGGCGGCTGGCGGAAGCTACTAATAGACAAATAGACATATTATCTTTATTGTTAGACCAATCAACAATAGTTTGCTATAGAAAACTTGTAAGTTAAAGACAGTGGTACGACGAGCAGCCGCATCGCTAAGAGCGATCTCTGCTAGGTAATTGGATGTAACTTTTAAACCTATCTTAGATATGAACACTATTTTTACTAAAATCCCACTCGCAAAGTTTAGTTTACGCGTGGTCATGACATGCAGTTATAATACAAAACTCAAAAACTCGCAATACGCGGTAAATATCCCGTTTTTAGTAAAAACCTTTCTATAGACTTGAATAATATTATGTTTCATCATCTAAGACCAGAAGTCTGTACGGTCCAGTTAAACTGTACACAGGTGAAGTCAGTAATCGGCGCATAACTTGACGATTTGGTCCCACGAATCTGTCTCACGAAAGTTCTGTGTATTAAAAAAAGCATAACATTACAGGTAGAAATAACGTTTATCTAGGTTTAGTCATATCTATGTGTCTTGGAATTTAAATTAAACTTCTCCCTCTACTAAATATGCACTACCCACAATAATACCTGCATTACAAAAAGGCTTAACTGACAGTGAATGCTATCTAGCATTAAGTTCACCTATATACAGATTATTTTTATTTTGTGCAATAAATAATTTTCATTCATTCATTATTTAGAAGTGTAAAATATGTAACGTGTAAAATATTTTGAACCCAATTTTGGCTTAATCAAATTGATAAGATCGTCTAGTAATTCATAAAACACTTTGTTTAATTGTAGGAAAACTGTACTTCCAACATCAACTGATGATACGCGGTTGTTACACTACCTTGTCATACATTGACGTCAATAATGACGACATTATTAACGTGTGTATATGTATATGCTTCGTAACTTTGCCTTCTGCAACTGACTTAAGGGTCAGACATTAGGCACGCAGATTTCAGATTTCACCCCCACTTCACCGCGCACCCGCCATTAGATTTACGCCAAAGCAACAACTAGAGACATTATTACAAATAAACTTCTCGGAAATTTGTGGAACTAAACGGCTACAAAGTACTGATAATTGCTCTCTATACTCGCGCCATCTGTTTAGGAATGCGGGAACTACGTTTCATTGCAAATAACGTGATGAAACGCCATCTATACATTCGCACACGATACGCTGGTTAGATGGTTGGTCAGTGTGTCACAGTAAAATAAATGTAGTAAGTCAGAAATTTATTTTTTTCATTGAAAGTGTTATGTGAGCCCAAAAATAGAAAGTTTAAATAGTATAAAATATTCCGACATTAATTTATACATTCATAAGCATTTATTTACAGAAATAATATCATTGCAAGTCAATACAACAACCAAGTCAGACGTATTGAAAGAGATACCGAATTTTTTTTTTCTATCAATATTACCTAATGATATCGTCCACAACATAATTTTACATGATGGACATACTCGGATTTATTACTATTCATACCCACTTTTGCGCACTGCGCAGAGTTCTCATGGTATATGTCCGTTAGTAGGTAAGTATAAAGTTAGTATTATGTACAAAAATTGACAATTAACGAATCTAAAAACGAAATTTAATTTCTCCCACTTGTTTTGCATACGGTAAGCGTAACGCAAAGAAATTTATTTTACTCAAAAGAAATTAACATTTCACTTATACAGTGTGTCCCTGGATAAAGTGCAACCCCGAAAGGGGGTGAAACTAGATCAAAAATTATCGACAAAAAAATAGAAAAGAAAAATTAAAAAAATTTAGTATATACTTTATTGATGAATTAAAATTTTTATTGCTCACTAATGACTCTATTTAATAAAAAAATGATTTCTTCCAAAGTAGTAGGTCTATTTTGTTAAAATAAAAACCATAATCATGTCAGATATGTGACGATGACGATAAAATAACAAATAACTCACAAACAAGTGGCTATCGTGACTTAAAGTTTAATTTTTGTATTAAAATTACATTTTTTAGGCTGTTTTTTTCCAATAAACTCCAAAAATCTTAAAATTAAGCCTATAATACTAGAAATTTTTATGACTTTTTATTATTGTCTATCATAATAGCTTTTAAATAAAATAAAAACCTACGTTCTAACATAAAAAATGTGCTGGCTAGGAGCATTTAAAGTTGACCACTGATTACGTCACCACTCAGGTAGAGACCCTTTTTTAACTTATATTGTTGTAGATTATGGTCGCTGGGCCTGTTCTATGAAAGATGAGGGGTGGGGATCGAAACAGGACTCACAACAAGGCACGCCAGTCGCTCCGATATTCTCGCCGCTGCTACCGCCTACCGTACCTTACTGCGCCTTCAAGTTTTTGTTACGTTGTTTTGCTTTTGTTTTGTTTTTGACTTTTTGTTACGTTTTTGACTGTACTTTGTTGTGTTGTGGAGATGCCGCGATTGACTGAGTTCTCTCCGCGAGAAATCGCTGACATCCATTATTATTATGGTATGTCACGTGGACACACAACAGTCGCTCGTTCTGCATACATAAATGCGTTTCCGAGCAGACTTATACCGTCAGCACGAAATTTATAAGAAGTTCACCGAAAGTTATCCAACATCGGACTTGGATTAGCAAGAGATCGCCGTGAGCAACAAGCTACCATTATTGACCATTCCATAGAAGAGGCCGTTTTAAACGATTTGTTTGCTGATCCCACAACCAGCATTAGACGCTTAGCTTTGCGTCACGGTATATCAAAAACATCCGTATGGCGAATTTTGAAAAAGAAGGGATTGCATCCATACCATTATCAGCGAGTACAGCATTTGCATGAAAATGTAGACAATCGTGCAAGATGCGTAATGTCTACGTGGATTCAACAAAAAATTAGAAATAATCCACAATTCCTAAAAAAAATTTTATGGATGGATGAAGCGAAATTCACCCGGAATGGAATCACAAATTGCAGAAACTTACATGTATGGTCCGAGGAAAATCCACACCTAAAGAGGGCGTCTACTTTTCAAGTGCAATTTTCAGTTAATGTATGGGCAGCTCTAATAGACGACACGCTGATTGGGCCAGTTATTTTACCCGCAACATTAAATGCCGAAAGTTTTTTAAACTTATTAAGAGACGATCTGCCACTACTGCTGGAAGATGTTCCGCTGGCTACAAGGCAACAGATGTATTTGCAGATGGACGGATGCCCTGCGCACTACGGGCGCAATGTGCGAAGTTTTTTAAACGAAAACTACGCTAATAGGTGGATCGGCCGGGATGGACCAGTCGGGTGGCCGGCACGTTCACCTAACCTGACACCCCTAGACTATTTTCTGTGGGGTGTTATGAAACAAAGAGTCTACAGAACGACCGTAGACACCGAGGCAGAGTTACAAGATCAAATCATGCGATGTGCCGATGAGATAAGAAGTGACCCAGAGATGGTGCTTAGAGCCACACAACAAATCGCTCTTCGTGCGGCAATGTGCCTACAACAACAAGGAAGCCATTTTGAGCATTTAATGCATTAAACAAAACCCTTATTTCATACTTACATGTAATAAGTTAAATAAAAATGTTGTAACTAAAATTTGATTTTTAATACTACCTGAGCAGCAAAAAAAAACGTGTCTCTACCTGAGTGGTGACGTAATCAGTGGTCAACTTTAAAAGCTCCTAGCCAGCACATTTTTTATGTTAGAACGTAGGTTTTTTTTTATTTAAAAGCTGTTATGATAGACAATAATAAAAAGTCATAAAAATTTCTAGTATTATAGGCTTAATTTTAAGATTTTTGGAGTTTATTGGAAAAAAACAGCCTAAAAAATGTAATTTTAATACAAAAATTAAACTTTAAGTCACGATAGCCACTCGTTTGTGAGTTATTTGTTATTTTATCGTCATCGTCACATATCTGACATGATTATGGTTTTTATTTTAACAAAATAGACCTACTACTTTGGAAGAAATAATTTTTTTATTAAATAGAGTAATTAGTGAGTAATAAAAATTTTAATACATCAATAAAGTATATACGAATTTTTTTTTAATTTTTTTTCTATTTTTTTGTCGATAATTTTTGATCTAGTTTCACCCCCTTTCGGGGTTGCACTTTATCCAGGGACACACTGTATATCATACATTACAAGTAAGGGAAATGTTAATTTCTTTTGAGAAAAATTTTAACTTAAGAATTTTAGTGATTTAAGACTGTCCAAAAATTTAACTAAAAAACATTTTAAGAATACCCGCAAATAAATATTTGTTCAAATGTCACCCTCAGTATGGTACAAGATCGCTCGGTGTGACACTGTGAGAAACCAAGAAGTCCATTCCAGATCACAAGTCTTGGAATTGTCCGTAAGTGTTCGGATAACACTATGGAAATAGAGATACTATTTGAATTTGACGTTGTGCATTTGGTGAATCATGGAGGCTAAAAGGCTTGACACTTTGAGCACGTTACTTTTCTGTATATAATAATAAATTAAAAATCCTCAAAATCTATACGGAATTCCAAGGTTTGAGAAGGTGCATTGCCAATAATTGTACTTTCACAATTTATAATTTCATTGGTTATTTTTCGTTTCTTGTTATCATGTGACGAGGTCGTTCTCACATTTGCTTGACGTTTCCTGGGGACTGATGCACCTCGCAGAGGTAAGCTTCTTGTCTGCCTGGGATTAGTCTTCCATATATGATTTGATACATATCCGTTGAATGCTTAAAGCCTTCCACTATAATATCGGACTCCATGCCAGTGGAGGGTCCCGTGTAATTTTAGTAGCATGTGTGTACCTTTGGTTGTACACTTTTCGGCCTGGGCGCAAATGGAACAGTATTTGTTTCTCACGCCGAGAAATAACACTTCTCCGAATCTACGTCCCACTATTGCTGCCGCGCCGGATGAATAATTTTTCTTATAAGATCTTTTCCCCCAGCATCCATCCGCTATTACATCAATAACTGCCACACCATCTTTAACTTTTCCTTCTTCAATCGCTGCTTCTCGCTCACGTTTAGCTGCTGCCTCCATTGCCACCATAGCGCTTTCTTCCCACTTTTTAGAAATAATTGTATGTGTCTTACTATAGATGGTTTGGGACATTTGCGGCAAATTCATCGCTGCAAACAGCTCTGACAGTTGTGCTAATCCTATGCCTGTTACTGTCATGCCTGTGACAGCAGCTGTGTTCAGATCTAAAGTATTTTTAGGCTTTGGATCACATGTATCAACTTGGAATTTGATATTGCACATTTTACACAGAAACGTTATTTTCGATGACAGACCAAAACTTTTCTCTGAATGGAACTGAATACTTTCTAGTCCACAATCAAAGAATGAATGTTTTGAGATCTGATTCAATAAGTTTGATGTATAATAATGAATATCAACGATTCGTCTTTCTTCTCCTCCATTTTTTATCCTAAAACAATAAAATTGTGTGAAACGTTGTTCAATAAAACGTTTCATCAGGGCATAAAGTAGTGATCTATACGACCTCCATGGCACAGCGGGCGAACAGCCGGCTGAGACGCAGGAGGTAGTGGGTTCAATTCCCGCCGCGGAACAAATGTTTGCATGATGTACAGATATTTGCTCCTGGTCTGGTTGTTTTTCTATAATGCTATTAAAACTATATATTATAAGTATGTATTTACAAAAAAAAAGTATATAAGTATTCTATTAGTTATCTGGTTCCCATAGTACAAGTTCTGCTTAGTTTGGGGCTAGATAGCGCAGTGCGAAATGTCCAGGAATATTTATTTATATTTATTTATTTATCTCATTGGCCAAGTATTATGAGACTTAATAATAACTAGTGGTTCACTTCGAAATGAGATCTCGCGAGTCTCCTAAATAACCAAAAATAAATATTGTTCATAATCTTTGACTATAATTACTGGTGTACCCTGTGCATTTCGTCAAAGTTTAGTTTTTATTATGTTTTTATATTTATTTTATTAAATTACTCAAAAAATACAAGGATTAAACTAAAAATAAAAACGGGGTTGAAATGTACTCGTTTAGACCTTTCATTAGACGTCCCACTTGACCTAATTTTTTCATTTTGGTTTTTTATATCTTAACGACCCCCAATATTTTTAGCTCATTTAGTCACACCAGGATTGTGCCATCACTACCTACCTACGTATCAAATTTCACGATGATCAGATCAACGCTTCGAAAGTTATCTTCGGACAAATAAACATACATACAACGCCGATTTGCCCAAGTTGATTTGGAGATCTCGCTTTGCTCGATCAACCCTATTTTATTTTCAATCCCAAATTAGAAATCTGCAATGGGTAGACTACTATAAACTGCTGCTGTTGATCAAAATAAATAAATAAATAAAACTTAATAAATAATAATAATAATATTAAATAAAAAAAGTTGATTTATATTTGCCTTTTTAGTTTACATTTTTCTATTCTTTTTGTTTATTGTATTTGAATATGTACGACAGTTTATTCTGAAATAATTGTAAAAATACATTATATTATTAAAGTAAAGCAGATTTTTATAACTTGTTAATGAATGTTAAATTTAAATAGTTAACATATTAACTTGAAATAATGAGTTTTATACTGTTTTTATAGTTGATTGATAATACAAACAGGCAACAATAATGCAAACATCTAACCGTTCAAAATTTGGAGTGTCACACGGTAATGTGTCACAATTTTCATCGACTGTCCTCTCACTCAGGCCGAAGCTGAAAAGTTTTTTATAATATGTATAGGTACATACTTACTCCAATATATTTAATGTAAAAGTTTTTATACTCTAACATATGTATGTACTTATTTTATAGCCAACTTAGCAATTTCAACTAACTAGGAACGTAAGTAGTTGTAACTTGGTCAACGTAAGACATGTGAACTTTGTCCTACTGTTACAAATTTTCTTATACTGTGCCACGACGCGCCATGAAGCCGCGCTGATACAAAGTAAGTAGATAATATGAATGGCTGCATGTAATAACTTACAATATCCACATACTTAGTATATACACATACCTACCTACCTAATAAATAATTATGATGGGTTTTCCTTACCTTTCGCCGGATTGTGTCAAAAGGGGCTCATTTGCATCTTTCTTCTTTGACCTTACAATAAACATAGCTTTGACTGACAAAGGTTTAAAAATCAAAAGTTATGATTTCATATTAAAATATTCACTAGGTACATGACTAAATAAAAGTATACTTGTACAAAACATAGAAACAACTAAAGGTAGAAAAAATATGAAAAAAAAAATCATCTAGGTATATTCACTAGGTACCTACATGACTAAATAAAAGTATAGGTACTTGTACAAAACATAGAAACAACTAAAGATAGAAAAAATATGAAAAAAAAATCATGTATAGGTATATTCACTAGGTACATGACTAAATAAAAGTATACTTGTACAAAACATAGAAACAACTAAAGATAGAAAAAATATGAAAAAAAAATCATCTAGGTACTACTATGAGACTTGAACTCCCTTCACCAGATTATGTAGATAACTCTCCAGTGTAGAGAGAGAACCGCTGGGCTAACAAGACTTTTAATTTTACGTTGAAAATAAGAATATATGTCGTCAGTGCCGCGGCACAAAAAACCCTCCCTGGATGAAAGATTTTACAAAATCATACTAAATATTATCAAATGTCAATATATACGCGCAAATAAAAGGCTTACTTACCTTACTTTATCCATCATGTGTTTCGCGCGCATAATGCACAATTTTTTAAATGATTTTTTACCCATTTGTGTGGGTTTAATTTTCGTTTCATTCCTGGAAAAAAATTGCACAGGTCCATCTAGCAACGCGGATCGCCGCGGAATGAGATTGAGCGCGAAGTAAAATACGCGAGTAAAGAGTGAGAAGAGTGCGACATGATGTTGAAGTGGCTCCGAATTAAAAAACGTAAGCGACATTTATAAAAAACATAATTACTGTGCAAATAAGTCACTTATTCTAAAAAATAGGTTTATAGTTTATTTTCTAATTATTTGAAGCATATATTTGTGAAATATCATATCAAAATACCTCAATGTGTAGAATTAACTTGGGAATGTCGTAATTGTCAGAGGTGTCTTTGAAATTTTTTTTTACTGACATTTTATTAATCATTCGTGTTTTTAGATCAGCAGTTTTGTTACTTATATCCTTGAGTATCGTGTATTTAAACTTCAATACCATAAAGCAAGCAGAATAATAATTGTCAGTGTTGCAATATTGAGTCTTCTGGCTCTTAAGCATGATTCGTAGTATTGTATTGCATAATACGGTTCCTTTTAAAAAACTAAATTCAAACTTAAAGAGTCTCTTAGATTGATTTTTAATTAATTATTAATTTTTGATTTAAGCCTTTCTAAGACTACTCCTTAAAAATATGTCTGAAATAAAGAAAGCACTACCACTCAATCTACTTATTAATTAGCATCAAGTTTTATTAACCATTGTTTGAACCTACTTTAAAATATAGGCATGGACGCAGCATCCCTAATCGTTTCCGGCAATCTATTAAAAACCGATGGGCCCTTAGGATTAGGATTTTGACCATTGACACAGCTGAGCCTTAAACGATAATTCTGAATATCATTTACTCTGCTTTCAAAACATTGTTACAGTAACCACAATATTTCAATGAGTCACAAGTTCGGCTTCCCGGCCCACGCGGGACCTACATCCATACATCTATTGTCTAAACCCTATTTACACTATCATATCTCACGGCAACTCATTTATATTCAAATTATTATTCACCAGCTGACTGAATGATTTTGTTCTATATATACTACTTGTTTTGTTTTGTACAACATTAAATGAAAACACGGGTGAGGCTAGTAACAATGGTTAATATTGTTATAAAATAGGTTTTTTTCAAATTTATTACAACTGAAAATTTAAAATACAAATCATATTCATTCATCATGTAATCAGGTACCTGTTAAACTGATTAAGCGGTATTGTCGCAAAGGTGCCGCCAATTTACGTTAAAAATTGTCTATCGGAAATGTATCGATTACTGCTTAAAATTTCAAGCTACCGGTATTAAACTCTCCTCTAAAATCAGTCAAATACGATATCGGATGTGTGTTTAAAATTAATGTCGTACATAACAAAACAGGTTGTATTTGACATTTTATTTTTAGAGTAGACATTTTTAGAAATATATACCTGAAGTACTTTATAAAGGATAAATTACTTTAATCAAACGTAATTATGAAAAAATCATAAATTCATGCTAAAAAACATAAAAATATTTATAGTTATAGTCTGAACAAAACTTTAACAACCTCAGTGGACCAACCTTCAGTGGAATAACCTTATAAGACGCACCAGATTGCTGGTTCAATTCTCACTGCGGAACAAATATTAGCACTATCTACAAATATTTCTTCCAGGTTTGGGGCTAGACAGCACTGTATGAAATGACCAGCATTATCATATTATGTGCTTTCTCTTAATGGTCAAAGATGACGTTTCACCATTTAATTTCAAGACTACATCATCATCTTCTCTTGGCCACTCCAATAACCACTACAAAAAACTATATTTCCATTCAAAATTAACATTTAAAGCATCTGAACTTTGACTCCCAATAAATCGACATATCCAAGTGATAAATAAAAACAGTATCTACAGTGCGTGGGCGGCCGTGAGAACATATCTGTCATAACACGTGCGGTCCCGGCCTCTAGAGTTATACACCAGCATCATCATCATCAGCACACATTGAGTAGCCGACGAGGAAGCGACAAATATTTGTATTCAAAATATCTTTATTTATTAAAATCACAAGGATCACTTTGAAACGTTAATTTTACTGCATGTTGCTTCGCGACCAAGCCAGGAAAGAAAGGCAAGAAACAAGACTGATTGTTCTTTTTAATGATCCTTTTAGAACACATAACAATAAATAAAATAAGTTACGTCTAAATTATAACATTTTGGACCGAGTTGGAGCAATTTCAATCCCAAGCTTTTCTATCATCTAAATAATTCATTTTATAGTAGGCTTTTTTATAAAGATTTTGTTTAATTGCGTTTTTGAAATTGTTAATTGTCAATTTTTGTACATCACTTTGGAGTTTGTTATAAAAGCGTACCTATATCTTGCAATTTAAACGAAACTTCATGGTGAAATTATCCGCAAATATTTCTTTCGGGACTAAAAAAGGCAAAATAGGATAGTTTTATTTGGTTTACCAAAGAAGAAATCAAAATTACCCAAAAGTCTGAAGTGGATTTTTTCGAATTGTATTTTAATGTTGAGCTCTATCTTTTTATTTACGATATTCACAATTCAACGAAATACTTTTAATCTTGAACTTTGGGATAAATAATGTTTTAAAATGCATAAGATATTAAATTTTTTGGTCAAATCATCTTAAATGTGTGGGCACTTTCCTATTTACTTAAATTGGGCACATAAAAGGGAACGAGAGAAGAGGTATCTGAATCAGTAGGTAGGTATTCTGAAGAAAACGAACAAACAGACAAGACTAAACCGTTTTACATTATGCAACTATAAAATAAATTAAATTACGATAATGTTAGACATTTCACACAGCGCTATCTAGCCTCGAACTAAGCAAAGTGGGTTATGGGAATACAAGCATTTTTTTTTGTAATACTTATAATATATAGAAAAAACCAAAAACAGGAACCAATATGTGGTCCATGCAAACATTTGTCTCGCAGCGGGAATTGAAACTGCAACCTCCTGCGTCTCAGCCAGCTTTTAGCCCATTGCATCACAGAGGTAGTCAACTATAAGATTGTGTTAGACGCTGCTACATTACTCTCTCATAATGGTGGGCCGTCATAAACAGATAAAGTGTTTATTTAAATTGCTATTTTATTCGATTTGAGTATTGTCTTATAGTGGTATATGGAGGAAATTAACTATTAAAAAGTTTTGCTCTTCATTACATCTCTCGTCATTAACATGGTCCACACTTTATTTCTCGCTTGTATATTATTAGCACATATACCCCAAGCATCGTTGCTGTGTTTCGGTTTGAAGGGTATGGTTGCCGCTGAAATTACAGGAATATGAGTCTTTGCACCTACTGTTTTCCTCAAGTTGATGAACACAGGGCACTGCATCGTAGGGCACGTATCTAAGGTGCGTTACCTACGAGGCAATATTTTTTTTATAGGCTATGGTTACCACATAAAGGTAAAACAAAAACAAAAAAAAATCCAACCAATGTTTATACCTTCTATTTTTAACAAGCCAAAATACTCAATACATTAATTGCTTTCACACCGTGTCAAAGTTGTTACAGGTAGAATTTAGATAGTTTCACATATGAACCCTGGCAGGGTATAGCAATAAGAGGGCAGACCATGTTTTCATATCGTTAAAAAATAATTGTATCTGAGCTAAAACTATCATTTACCCCAACTCAACTGTTTTTTTTAATCGCGCAACATTGTTACCGTGGCACTCGTGTCGTCGATTATGCGACGTCACGACACGTCCTCATTAGTATTCGAAATGACAGCTCAGTGTTGCCAGTCAACTATTTAAATGTCCCGAATAAACATGGGAAGTAAAGCAATTAATTAACGAGTCAGCGAAATAAAACTAATGCGTTTGTTTGGAAATTCTGTTATTTGTTACTTTTTATGTATTGAATTTTATTCAAATTATTTAAATTAATCCTAAATTTTAATGAGGATATATAAAAAACTGTCCAACTAATAGTCTACAATGACAACACATCACTAAACTAATTGTTGTCATAACAAAATTACAAATTCAAATTTTGAACTGGCCAACCCTGCGCCTGCGCATCGCAAAGGTCTAATTACCAAACAAGTCAGTGTTAGAAACTAGCACAGCCTGTTTCACTTCAAAACTACTTTAAATTGAATATGAACCTTATACTCCTTTATCTTTAGATTATTTATTTAAAGCTCAGTTAGATGTTTGCTATTACACTTTTCAAAAAAAGGATTGTGTGGTTTTATGAAACCACGGTAAAAGTGAAACTTTGTT
Source organism: Philereme transversata (assembly GCA_963924445.1). Taxonomy (NCBI): domain Eukaryota; kingdom Metazoa; phylum Arthropoda; class Insecta; order Lepidoptera; family Geometridae; genus Philereme; species Philereme transversata. Next base: position 23,183,016 of record OZ004337.1, on the reverse strand, counting down.
TCACATTATAGACACTTAACTAAAAATGTTCGTTGGCACAAATGAGTAATAGTCTATACACTACACGGTCAGCTGATGCTAACTATAGGCGCCACCATATTGGCCTCGGCTGCTCTGACAAGCGCCTTTATCCCTACTCCGCGTCCGACCGTCACGCGACATGCAACACACAGACGAAAAAGTTTGAGACGATGTAATAAAAGTTTCACTTTAAAAATATAGCTAGCGTTTGCCATGAGTGATATAGTTGTCAAATGGCTTTCATGTTATATGTATGTACTTTATGACATTTACTTTAGATTTAACTAGCTTCCGCCATCGGCACCACAAGCGTGGATTGTCTTTATAAAAAAATCCATAAAAACGTTCTCAATGAAAAAACACGTCGATGTACATCGACGTGTTCATGGCCAACTTCATGGTTATCGCTCGAACGGTGTCGGAGATTATCAATCTCAGATATATTCATATTATATATACTTACCTACATTCGTTTTATCTATATACATTTAGCTGAGATGCGATATATTTCCTTTATCAAAAATATATAGGACTGTTACTTAACCTAAACTTTTACATACTAACCTTAAGCTTAACCTTACCCTACCTTATCGCTCGTAAGTACATAGTGTAATGGAAGTTTAAGTGAAAAATATCTAAGTTAGTATCTAATATCATCTTTGCCATTACCATATCTAAACTATTTATATCTTTATAGGTCTTATCTTGAAATATCATCTATCCGTCTGTATGTTGCTTATCCAGTACTTTTATTATCTGGATATTAATTCAGCGCAAGTAATGAACAGTTGAAAATTTATTTTTAATCAATTTCCATGGAGAGAACGTCTGCTTTTAATGGCAACTCGTTAATAGTGCTATTATAAGGCATGGGTATGTAATAGCGGCCAGGCCTGAATATGCAGGGAAATTATTAAGCACATATTGGCGTTGGAGTTGGAAACATTGCGTATTAGTTCTTACATCATTATCATCATCAATCCGTATACACCTTTTGCTGAGTATTATCCTTTAATCTGCCACTGTCCTTGACCTTGAGCTTCTCTGATTCAGGTGATGCTGGTAACCTGATTATGTTGTTTACCCAACAAGCTGACGGATGACCAGGATGTCGATAAACAGTTCTTGTTAGGTATTTCGTCAAGTTATTAGTTCCATCATTTCTGCTTAGTATCTGTCTTTTTTTAAGGGGTTTCTTTGGCGCACCCACCACGAAGGACTATCTGCTTCTCTCCTACTTATCTACTTCATCATTGTACTTACTCTTCCTGTAATATTGTACATTACTGTAATATTCTTTTAGTTTATTTTGAAGTACCTTGTATGTTATATTTCTTTTCTTTGTGTTACTTCACTCACTAAAATGCCCCTATTTGTTATTCTATTACAAACTATAATATTTAAAACTTCTTATTATTTTTAAGCTACAAACAACCAAACTGTTGCATTAAAATAGTAGTAGGATGGTGTGGGATCGTGTTTCATTAACAAAACTAATGGGCTAACACATTATACGCCTTATTACCGTTGTTATGGTTAAACTGTGGTGTCATTTTACCCTTGATAGTAATTAAAAGGCGTTAAATGTTTATGGTATCATTATATTGGAATATGTTCCAAATATAGAATATACTCTTTATTAATTCTACATATTCTATATAATATTTTGACGGCTGCTTGATGTTTTGCCGGTTAATACATTCTAAATAAAAAACAAAATATTTATATATACGCAGATAGTCATTTATTACAATTTATCTAGATGTTGTATGTTATATGTCACATATAAACGTTAAAAACACAATACCTATGAATGTGTTGAATAGTCTTCGCAAAGAACAAAATAATTCAACAAAAAACCCAAAGGCCCTTTTGCAGTACAATTTGAAATCAATAACCCAACTCAAACAGCAATCCACTTGCCCCGACAATTCCTGTAAACCGTCACTTAGGGCCGCAAATAGCCCTTTCAGACACAGTACCGGCTAAATAGTCGACGGAGGTTTCAATTACAACGTCTTGGTTTCCCATACACATACACACACAGATACAACAATAGTACCAGATAAAGTATGGCGTTTCACCTCGACAACACTGCGAAATACTATGGAGAATCTGTGGCAAGGGCGCGAACGATTTTGAAACTTAATTTGACACGTGACAGTTCATATTCCATTTAACCAATGTTTTCAGTATTGCCAGACTCTAAAATTATTGAATTTCGAGCCCCACACATTTGAGTTACTTTGACTCTTAAGTCATAGCGATAAAGGAATATTTGCAATAACGTTCTACTTAAAGTGATGGTTTCATGCAGTCGTGTGTTCGGTTCGTGAACTATTATCTACGGAACTACACGAATGGCTCCGAGCGGAAACGCTCGGCTTTCTCACTTATTGATGGTTGCTTGATGTTTTGCCGGTGAGTTGACATAATGTACCTATGTGTGAATAGCTGGCGCCACTTACAAACTAACCAATCAAAAATGGACTAAACACAAAATGGCGCGTCGACCAATTAAAAGAGATTTAAAAATTATTATTATTTATTTCAGATTAAATCCATATTTACATGCCAATATTAAATTTAACAATTACAAAATATACAAAACTAAATAACTGATATCAATACAAAATAATTATCAATTTAAATTAAACATTCATCCTCGCTCGCTTCTGCAGTGCTTTGAAAATGTTTGCAGAGGCACGGGTCGATGGGTGCCTCGCCATCATCCGCAAAAAAAACTGCCTCAGAAGAGTGCGAAGCTGCACCAACACCACCCTGCAGGTCATAGCTGGCAAATACGACTCACCGATTATGAAGTCCTTCAATCGGGTTCTGATCGAATAATCTTTGTAAGAGACTAGTTACTCAAGACTTAAGTGAGGGACTTTAACTTAAACTTTTATTGTTATTATTTAAATTTTGTTTGTTTAATTGTGCCTATACTTTGTACTACCCCATGTGACGTATTTGTATTAAGTTTATACTATGAAATATGGATCTTTGACATCTGAAAATTGAATAAATTAATGAATGAATTAAATTATAAAAGTATAAATAAAGATATAAAAATAATAAAATGTTTATATCAAATTATGTAGCGTTTTAATTACATAAATGATATAACTTCATTTAATTCATTTTAATTTACGAGGAGCCTATATGAATCCGCTTCCACTTATATTGAATATATAATAATATTCTATTTAAATATGCTCGTCATACAAACCTTATCTTCGATAAAATATATAAAATAACAAGTAAAGGTAGCTGTCATTTTGTCACTAATTGATAAATATCCACCAAAGGCGGTTAATACCGTAAAATAATTTTAATTATTGCACGGTAGCTCTGTCTAGATAATAAATTAAGAGCAAATACATAGCTAATAAGCATATAAAATACATAATCGAATGTAATTCAGAAGCAGTAAAACGGTATTTTCAACGAACTTAGATAATTATTTATACGATGAAATTATCATAAATGCGGAAACAAGTCCTGGAAAGGGCCACCTAAACCAGCGGGGTGGAAAACTCGAATTACCCTTGACTAAGCTAGAATAAACTCTAGGTATTAGTCGTATTAACTAGTACCCTGTAGCCTCTGATATATCAAGTTTATTATTTGTTAAATATCGATAAGTAAATAGATATAATTAATGTATCATATAAACGCTTTAAACCAGGAATATTTAAGAACTAAATGAAGTTTTACATAGAGTAGCATAAAATAGATCCTTTTTTGTATGTATGTACACCATAAAACATAGCAATAGTACACTGGGTAACATAGTACACTGGGCGGCCTTATCGCTGAAGGCGAAAATTTATCCAATCTCTAACTTAACCGCTCCATTTAAAAAACTATTTTAGTGACACTAGTCTGCTACTGGTTAGTCGAAACTGTCCTCGAACGTCATAAATAGTCATAATAATGACTGATTCACACGCGACCAGTAGCTGCGATCATAATTGGCTATACAACGCAAGAGTGAGTTAAGATGTCTGATCCTGCTCTACTGTTGACACATCGCATTGTATTGGATAAGACGGCATCCGAAGCTATTTAATATATTTTATCCGCTGTAAAACTATAATTCATTTTAAAAACAAGTTCAGCTGTATTTCTCATTTTTTTTTCTCAAATAACAGCTAAGTTTTGTAGAGTAGAATTTATAGTAAAGTTTCAAGATATACCGACTTTAAAGAAGTAGGAAGTTTCCACACCAGTGTTAACTTTCATAACGGTAATAAGAGAAAAATAACCCTTCATAGAACCTATATTATAAAGATGTGATCAATACATAAACTTGTGACATTATTCGATCGTACGCGATGCTAGCAGCAGATTGCAGGGACCGATTGCTATCAACTGTGTTCTTGATTTTACGACTAGTTTAGTAAATAAAAACTTGTCGTGTGATTCTATCGGTGGTCATGTAATGTGGACTGGTTATTAAATGGCTCGTGTCGTCGAGCCTTTAGGTGTGTAGTTTTTGGCTATTTAGAGATAGGGCATAATTTGTTGTTCTTTTCTTTTATTTTGATTGTTTAATTGAAAGACTAGTTTTTTGTGTATTTAATCTAGAAAATAGAAATAAAGCTAAACTCGCTGTTGCAACAAGACTTTACACCCTATTTTTAACCCATTTGACCTGATTTATGGGGAAACAAACAAATATATAAATAAACATCCAAACTTTCGCATTTACAATATTAGTGTGGTTAATTTTTAAATTTATTATAAAATTTCAGGTAATCAAAAGAATATCATACTACAAGTTCTTATTTCAATAGTTAGATTTTTATAATGGTACTTTTAAAAGGACATAAAGTCAGGTGCCGTCTATATTACATTGATATATATGTTGATAGGTATTTGAATAAAAATAGCAAAAGGAACTGCATAATTCTCATGAATATTCCATTAAGTATTAGTGAACATGATATATTTATTTTTATTATGTACATATTGGCTCAGACATAAAATATCACTTAACAAATTATCATCGACATTTACTTGTTTATTTGACATATTTTATCAGAATAAATCACATACAATTTGTTAAACTGGAATTAATAAACAATGTGAACGGCGCGATGGTTGTCTTAAACGTCCATTTGTAAAGTAATTCGAAGTTAATTTTAATAATTTTACTAGATACAGATTAAATCTAAGCATCCTACGGAGCTGGAGACGCGAATTCCTATCTCAGTTCCCTGAAGCTCATCCAGAGAGCTTCGTAAACAAGTTAAAATAAATCTTCAAGCCCATAAATAAGGCTTAAAATTCCATATATCGCTTACAGCCACCCGCTGCGAGCGTTAGCAGACCAATTCAAAAAATAAAATATCAATTTTTTGAATAATAAAATCTTAGAGCAGTCACAAAGCGTCTCGTGGCAACCAAACTTTATTTACACGTCTAATCTTTCCAAACAGTCTATTTTACACCTTATTGTACCGCATTAAGGATGTATAACATGAGATCCGTGGGAACATACAAGATTGTGTAGTGCTATGGAATCGCATAAATTCGAATAAAAATGTCAAAAATGAATTCTCAAGATCGTAATCGCAATAAAGTTAATAATATCGCGATGAAATTTGAAATAAATAAAAATAAACAATTGATGTGTGGTGTCGTTAAGAATTAGTGTACAATGTGAGTTTATGGAATTGTCCTTTTTTAGGACATTTTGTTTTTTAGGGATTCTCGTAAGGTCAGTTGCAGTTTAGCTTTTGTTCGGATAAATTAATGATATAATATCAAAATGATTGTGGGTTGAGCGTAGACAGATGTTCTGCGAATTAAATACCTTTTTGACAAGTGACTTACCTTTTGACAGGTTAATTATCGTGTCATCTGATCCTACGTTAAGTCACGATTATTGATGCGTCACATTATACGTATTTTTATTCTGTAATAACATAAATGTTGCATTTTAATCGTAATTGTCAGTGGACAGTGGTCGAAATTCGACCACAATTTATATTACTAGTGGTTCGCCCCGAACTGAGATCTCGCGAATCTCCCGTATAACGTATTTAGTGGCTAAATATGATTTAAGGAGTTGTCAAATCATACAAATACTTCAAATTTAAACATGTTTAGTCGCTAAATACGTTTAGTGATCTTTGTGCATGCCGGCTTTAATCTTTGACTAATAAATAGGTGCCACTAAATGCACAACCACCCTACTTGACCTACAGTTTCATTCAAATTAGATGTAACGGGGGTTCTTGTAATTTGGTTAAATTTGTTTTGGGTACAAATTGCAGTTATTCTAGATTTCAGACTTTTGTCTATATTTGTGTAACTAAAGCTACACGAATACTAAATTTCAGCATTGTGGGGTCACTGGTGTACCGTGTGAATTTTTCCAAAGTTTTGTTTTTAATATGGCTAATAACTCAAAGACTACAAAAATTAAACTAAAAGTAAAAACAAGGTTCAAATGTACTAATGAAGACCTTTCGTTTGACGTCCCATTTGACCTAATAGTCTCATTTTTATTTTTTTTACCCCTTTTGAACCCCAATATCTCAACAACCCCCCCATATTTTTAGCTCATTGAGTCACACCAAAATTGTGCCATCACTACCTACCTATACACCAAATTTCATGATGATCGAATAAACGCTACGAAAGTTATCCTCGGACAAACAAACAAACATACATACATACATAAAACGCCGATTTGCCCAGGTTGATTTGGAGATCTCGCTTCGCTCGATCAATTTTCAAGCTTTAATTTCCCCCTCCTAATTCACCCTACTACTTCATATATACTTTTACTATGCCAAATCCTTACCCCTTTTTCGGCACAGGGCTCATAGGCACTCATAGGCACTGGGTACCTTATTTTTAATTGTTTGTATTTAATTGTAGTTTCTGTATGTTTGTTACTTGTGTCAAAATAACCATATCTCTCTATCTATCTAAATCACACAACCTCAGTGCGCGCAATAAACTTAAAAAGTGGTACAACTGTATCTCTTCTCGTATTTATTAACAGATACTTCAATATTACTAGCAAATGTCATTCTCTCATAGGAAAGACACAAAGTAGCAACATGTGTCCCGCAGGTCAGCGGCTCGGCTAAGCAAAGTAAGTAAAGGCTAAGTAAGTGTCACTAATTCTGTGACATCGGTACTTTATGGTCTGTCAGTGGTGTGACTGAAAGCACTGGCGGAAGCGGGTTAAAGCGATAAAGAGTATATGAAGTTAGTAATAAAATAAAGATAATATGAAGTTAATTGCAATATGATGATCGTATCTAGACTCTAAAGGATTTGAAAGCCGAAGCTCGGTTGTTTTTCAACAATTTTCATTAAACATCTACTCTCGAACCATTCTAGGATATGCGTTATAATCAGTATTACATTCATCGGTTTTACATAAACCTATCCAGGAACCAGTGTCTTACAAAACAGGTCACGAAACTCACGAACAGGGTATTTTATACCTTAGATTTTTAATTTTAATTCACACTAATATCACAGCGAAAGTCAGCTCATGCTACCTAATTATACTCTTCAACTATCAAATTCACTAAATATGTATGATGAATGGATTGGGCATTTAAGGGACTTATACCCAACAGTGGGTCATCATTTAAGCTGCCTATGATCATAATAATGATCACGTAAGATATTGCACCACTTAATTAAGATTAACAATAAAACAAAATAGTATAAAGCCTTAAAAACCGTCAAGTCAAGTGGTAGGCCTTCGTGAGGATTATCATGTACGACAACAGCATATTATACGAATTTATTTATTACTGTTAGCATTTTATTTATTAATGCAACCCCAAATTTAACCTTACGCTGTCCAATCCCCGGGATAGATTGTCCCCGTAAATGGACCTACTGCCATTTGCAACGGTCGGGAAGATCTAAGGGGCGGCGATATTTAGTAAAGATGTTGTAATAAGTGGTTGACTTGTTTTAACCCATGAAAAGAAAAGATGTTATACGTTTAAAACTTTTCGTATAACTCTTTGCGAGATAGTTCTTAGCTATGATTGGTGGAAATTGGAGTAGGAAGTCTCAATATTGGATTTTTACATAATTTATTGATAAAATTACTTATCTATAAACAAAACCGATAGGTACAACTACATAAATATACTTAAGACATAGTTTTACTTTTTGTCTTAATTCTGTCCATACACTGAAAGAAATAATAAGTTATTTTAACCTTTTTTCAACCAATATTTTAGGTTGATTTTTGCACCTACCGACATGATTTGTTGAGTTATCAAAATAAAAATAGTTGAACTATAAAGGTAAATTTGACCTGATTATATATATTTAACTTAGTTATTTTGTTGACTCAACTTCGTTAACATGTTGACTTTTACTAAATTATCAGTTAGACTTACTTAGATTCGAATATACCAAAAATGTTGTGTTGTAATAACCTCTTTTAGTGGTTGGTTTAACCTATTAATTTTTAATAATTTAATTTTTGTAGAACTATATGTACTAATAGTTGATTAAACATAATATTAAGTTAACGCAACTTAAATGGAATCAACATTATGGATTTCAACCTATTCGTTTTTTCGGTGTAGAGATATAAAAATTACAAATTGTTATAAGAAGTCACCATCATCTTATCAACCATAGGACGTACAATACTTATAACAACCAATGCATATGAAAAAAAATATAAAATAAAAAGTGTGTTATTCTAGGAACATATAATATAGAAATCGCTTTAAAAACGCGCCAGCAAAGAAACCATGTGAAACGTAGACTATCTAGAAAATTCGTTTAATCCACTTAGTATTCCGCACAGAAGTATTTCAAAGGCAATCGTGAACTATTTTACTTAATTAGTGTCATGCTGTGAGCCTGACAGTAGTTATTTGACTTTGTAAGTCACTGGAGGATAACTTAGTATGTTGCTTGCGAGGTGAAATCCAGTTTACTTAGAATCTGGTATTTTCTCATTTTATAAATAAAGGCTTATTCAGATACAGGTAAGTCATACTTGCTACCACTGTAGCGATAAATAGCGAGCGGTATTCCGCCGGGTATGAATTTGTATGAAGTTTCGCGACTTAAGCAAAACTAGAATAGGTACCGCGCTATACCGTCCAGATAAACGAAATTTTTGTTTTATTCCTGCTCGTCCCCACGCTTTGTCTCGGCTGGCGTGTTAACCCCAGTGAGGACAAAGCGTGGGGACGAGTGGGTATAACCCGTATCTTTTCATTTGCTTTGCGAACCACAGCGGTAGAATAGAATAGAATAGAATATCATTTATTGAAAAAGAAGAACAATAACACTCATTAGTTAATAAAGTTACTGTAACATCAGTCTCTCGTCATATTCAAATTACAACATTATATTAAGAATAAAAAACATATTACATAACAATCCCTTAATACATTTCAATAATTTGCAATAAATTAATTATAAAAGTAATAGCCAGTGGTGGATAAGGTTAGAAAAATAATATAATACCGCATACCAATACGCGGTTTTCGGTACCCACAGCGGCTGCGAATATCGCTTATATCTAAACAAGCCTTAAGGTTTCTAAGTTTTTATGACTACTTTTTTATAACATGAGGTAATGGCACAAGTCTATATGGGGGCCAATTGCGTAACTTTGTAAAATAAGTTGCCCTCAACTTAGACATTACATAGACAGACATTAACTTGCTACTATAGAACACACAATTTCAGAAATCAGAATTTCATTTATTTAGAACAATTAACTAACAGATTACAAATAGAATAGAACAATGAAACAACAAAAATTATGAAAATTGTGGAGCAGATTCAACGCCCGCCTCCTCAGACATCTAAACACATAGTCACAATACAAAAAAAAAAATACAAAAAATTTATAACTGTAAAAAATCCTAAACAATTTAAATTCGAACCTGGTAAATAGGGATAACTTCCACCCGCGGCTTCGCACGCGTGGGATATCAATAAAACGTATCAAAGTTTCAATCCAGGTCTACCAATTTCTATATCTAATCCATGTCTACCAAATTTCATTAAAATCGGTTTAGTCATTACGACGTGAAAGTGTAACAAACAAACAAATACAATTATAATATTAAGTGTGATACTGTTGATTAAAAATGGTTAGTGCATTTATAGGCTTCTATTCCTATATACTTTGTGAATAGGTCGGGTTTTCTGCCGACTGATTGAAACCATTGCAACAAAGTTACATAACGGCAGGGAGTTACCACTGCCTACAAGTATACTTAATTTATGATGTTTACTGAATGGTTTTTTCAACTAAAAATACGTACCTATACGTAGTGCGAGACGAGACGTTATTCGGAGCGGATCGCACTCACTCTGATGAAGGTTCAAGAATTGAACCGAAACATTGTCGATCGAAACACCGATAAAACGGTACGTGATAATTCTCGTATTTATAATAATGATTGAAATCAACCACGAATGTTTTTTATGTAAAATTATTCATAATCCTGTTTGATTTTTAAAATTATTTACTAAACTATACAATACTTTTAACGTAATAATTTATTACGTACCGTTTTAGTGAAAAACTTTTTAGTACCGTAAAATTTGTAGCGTTAAAAAAACCTATATTTTAGTTGGTTAAATCGAACCTGTAGTAGGGTTCAACTTTATAATTAAAGACTAACTAGTCCGTACTGACTTATTCATCAATTAGATCTAGTAGTTTTTTCTTTTACATATGCCATAGACATGGTTAAAAAGTCATAATGCAAAATATATTTATCCCGCAAATTCCGGGAATTCTTCGCCTGGCTACCCCAAGGACAGTTGTCGTGAAGATAAGCAAACAGACGGAAATGCATTTAAATATGTTAGTAACACGAAACCTGCAGATGAGGCGAATACATTGAATGCCGGACTAACGGTCGTTCTACAGTGTTCGCAACACTTACGACGTAGTAGTAATACATTAATAATAATAATAATACATTTATTACCTCATTGGCGACCTCCGTGGCGCAGTGCGCGCTCGTAGCTGTCTGAGACGCAGGATGGTGCGGGTTCGATTCCCACCGCTGAACAAATGTTTACATAATCTATAGGTATTTGTTTCGGGTCTAGGTTTTTCTCTATATATAATACTAGTTGATCCGCCCACGGCTTCGCACGGATGGTTTTTTAATAAAACATTACCCTCATTTTGCGCAGTAGGCTAAAAAGTAGCCTATGTCCTTTCACAGGATATAATCTATCTCGTTGCAAAACTACATTACGATCTGTTCAGCTGTTTAGTCGTGTAAAGGTAACAAACAAACAGAGTTATGTACATATAAACCTTCCTCTTGAATGACTCTATCTATTGTTGAAACTGCATTAAAATCCGTTGAGTAGTTTAAAAGATCTAAGGGAACAGACAGCGGAAGCGACTTCATTTTATAATGTAAAGATGTACTCGTATGTGTTTACAAAAAGAAAAGTTAATAAGTATTATATCAGTTATCTGGTTCCCTAGTACAAGCTTTGCTTAGTTTGGGACTAGATAGTGTCCCAAACCCTGTCCAGCATTATTAAATAAATATATATGTTTCCCCTGATTTACAAATACCTTATCCTTAAGAACTTACTAATTATTGAGACTGTATGTATGGCTGCTTATTTCTGAATGACGTAAATGTTGATGCTTGAATCTAGTAATTTGTTGCAATAGGTATCTATGTAAACTCTTATCGCTGGCACTAAAATAACACTTACATAGATCGTACCAATGTTATGAAATTACATCTCTATCTAGGAATCTGTTTACTATTTTAAAAAAATCCGAGAGCAGGCGTCAACGCATAATCATTGCAATTCAGCGGGGCAATGCAGCCAGTGTCTTGAGGACACTTCCGCCTTGCAGTGATTTGGAGCAGTTGTTCTATCGATCGTTTTCAACGGTCTTTAGATTATTCAACTGGTTCTTCTGTACATAGTTTTGTAAATAATTTTAAAAATCAAACAGGATTATGAATAATTTTACTTAGAAAACATTCGTGGTTGATTTCAATCATTATTAAAAATACGGGATTTATCCCGTACCGTTTTATCAGTATTTCGACCGACAATGTTTCGGTTCAATTCGTGAACCTTCATCAGGGTGAGTGCGATCCGCTCAGAATAACGTCTCGTCTCGTGCGAGGCAGATAAAACGAAACTCCGGTAAAACGGTACGTGATAAATCCCATTTTTATAATAATGATCACACTAATATTATAAATGCGAAAGTTTGGATTGTTTGTTACTCAATCACGTCGAAACGGCTGAACCGATTTCAATGAAATTTGTTATGTAAGTTGATTATAACTTGGATTAACACAAAAAGTAGCCTATACTTTTATCGACAAACCACGCGTGCAAAGCCGCGGGCAGAAGCTAGTTAAGAATAATTGTTAACAATTTGATAATACAGTAATGCATAATAAATACATAAATACATGTAATATAGTGCCAGACCGTGTTCAGAAAAGAAACTAAAACAGGTTTTCCCACTAAACAGATTATGGCAATCTTCAGAACAGAACAGAACAGAAATTGTAGAATATAAGTGATAAGTGTGACAACGCAACTACAAACAAAGATGTAGAACACTTGGTCTACTTGACCTTATAACCCACAAGTATATCCACCGTCTGACACAATAAATAACACATAGATGCTGTGATAATTTCAATATGTTATACGGAAGCGACATAAACGTAATTTATTACTACTAATAAGTATAAGATAGACATTAAGACCATCTTAATATTAAAATTCCATGCAAATGTTATGCAATGTGTGATTTTATTTATTTTTCATTGTCACGTATTATGTGCGAAATTAATTGTTATATGAATATGACATTCGACCTCTAAAATTACAATGAAACATTAAAATCAACATCATCGTATCAGCCAAAAGATGTCCACTGCTGTATAGGACTCTTCCATAGATTTCCAGAGCGACCGCTCTTGCGCGTGATTCACCCAACGGCTCCCAGCAACCATCTTTCCATCTTGCGGGGGGACGTCTTACGCTGCGCTTTCCAGTGCACTTTCTGCCCCAACGGCCGTCAGTTCTTCGAGCTATGTGCCCCATCCACCGCTACTTCAGCTTGCTAATCCTCTTGGCTGTTTCTTTTAGCTTGGTTTGTCTACGAATCTCCTGATTTCTGATCAATTTCAATTTTAAAAGTTCTTTATTAGATAATAAAAGCTTAATTAGTACAATTCCAGTGTGAATGAAATCCTAGAATGAACAATCATATAATTTATAACGTTAATTAAGCTAAAGCGCTTCTCAAAACTTATACAAATAAAATTTTTTGGTTTTAGATTTTTATGTATAAACATTTAAAAAAAAACATGTGAGCTTTGATGTGCATTACACTAAACATCAGACCATGTTTATATGGGTTTGAAAGGCCGAAGCCTAGGCGGTTAAAATAAATATTGTCACCAACTATTGCTTGCGGGGGTAAGCAAATACCTATTAGCGACAAATTAAAGCCAGCAACAGAAAATTTCTTCTCATTTCTTATCGATCCCGTAGAGAAACACCAAGCATTGTCCTCTCTATATCACGCTGCGACCTGAAAGTTAAATAATTTACGTTAATTCAGTACTTACAATAAAGGTAGTAAAACCGCGCCCATTCTAGAAGGCACCGCTCGTGAAAGGTTGGGCTCATCCCGTGACCCTTGATTCAGAAAGCGCACCTTACTACCATTTAGTACCCTCACAGCCTCTGCACAAAAATCAACCTTATCACTATTCTATAAAACCTAATTTACCCTGAAGAATCACCGGCGACCCTAAACGAAAGTGCTAGAGCAATTTCAATGTTGCATCTTACAAAATATGGCTGGTTTTAGAATGAAGGAGGTATGCACTAGAAAGTCTGACTTTGGTAACCCTAGTCTGGGACTAGTTGAATAGGTAATACCAATTTTGATGTTGGATTCAAAAGATTCATTAAACCTGTTATGCATGTTGCTTTACGTCTGTTAAATATATTGATGATATTAATTATGTGAATGTTGAATGCCATTTTTGTGACTAGTTGTCAGTGCATAGTAGTTGAAATTCTACCGTAAATTAATATATTTATTAATTTTATTTTTGCCCTCTCCTTTTCCATATAAACTTTATCTCACACTCCTCCGTGCATGCAATTTAAATGGTTTAAAACTGGTAAAAAAAAAACTATTCACGTTATATTTATATAGATGAGCTTTGGAGTAGCGATACTTTAAAAAAACATAATCTAAAGTTCAGTTGCAGTGTTACAACTCAAATATTTCTTTCGTATTCAATATTTTATTTTATAATTATTGTAAAGAGTCTTTGAAAGTTTGGAGATTTTGACATAAATGAATAATATATATTTAGCTTAATGTATAATTTATTTTGACATAATTCTTTCTTCTTTCTATAAGCCATCTTTTTTGACAGCCATCTGTAGTAAAAGGAACTAGCTTTTAATAGATTTAAATAGAAAATTAAAATCTGTCATTACTAACTAAGTGTGCGTGTGATTTAAGGGTCAAACTGGTCAAAGTCAATTAATTCCTCACACTACGTATTGTCACGGCAAGCGCCAAGCGGCAATTGGCTGCAGAATCAGTATAGGTTGGTAATGTGTGCGTGAAGTAACTACGAGCAAACCGCAAAAACTTATTTCCCTCACTTTTAGGTTATATATTATATTATAAGTATTATACTTATATTATAATAAATTATTATTATACTATAATTATAGTAGCGTTCCGTCCTTGTTAAATTTCGTCCGTGAGATGTAGTTGGACCTCAAAGAAATGGGTTTGGGCAAAATGGTTCTTGAGTGTAGACCACGCACTGATCAGCGCAGAGTAGGGCGGCTCCCACTAGATAGAAAGACGGTATAATAAAGATTACTAAGAGTCGTTAGGTGCAGGAAGGACAAGAATACAAGAATTTATTAATAAAAATAATATTTTACACGTCAATTCACAAATTTCAAAAATTATACTACATAATAATTAATGAATTATTAATACATATTTATGATTTATCTTGTAAAACATTGCTATATTATTTATCTAATATCTGATTAGAGGGGGAGAGGGGGGGTCTTCTACAGTTCGGGACAAGATCGGTAGCTCTGGAAATCTATTGAAGAGGTCCAGCCGTGAATGTCCTATGCATGATATGATGGTGAGATGGAGTATGTTTCCTCCACCGTCACGCTAGTGTCACCGTCAGTTATTGGCACAGTTTTGAAGTCCTCGACTGAATTATGACGGCCACCTTACCACATAGGATGTCTGGTCATCCACTGTGACCGTCACACACGCCTTAGATACATCGTGTTATTTATTACCTTGTGAACGGTAGGATCTGACAAGCCTGTTCTTGGTGTGCGTTGACCAGCTTAGGTATAATAATAAATTTCCCGCAATAGGTGGACAGATGACCAAATAAATGTTGCCGGGAGCCGTTGGGGCAGGCTGTACAAGATCAGTCGCTCTGTGGGGAGGCCTATGTTTAACAGTGAACGTTTTACGGCTCATATAACAATGATATATAATTCTTATTCCAGGTTAAACCCTTAAACTTTACGATTTGTCTTAGCAACATTGATGTGCCCTTTGCAGTAAAGAAGCACTCTCTAAATGCAATTGCCGGTCATCCGTCCATCACTACACGAACTGTTGGAGTCTGCACGCAGCGTATTTTAAACGCGCCGTGGACGTCGATGCGCGACACGCAGAGGACGCGTGCTAATGCGCTCCAAACTAAGTTACAACCTATGAGTTTTTGGGAATATACAGCACTGTATAAACGCGCGTCGTTTGCGCGTTTATACGCCGTGTGCGTAGGCTAGGCTCTTAGAACAACCGGACGGCAACGCGACAGAAGATCGCTCATGCGCATCTGGACTCAGGGTCCACTTTGTAAATGCTTGCGAAACACATTAAATATATTTAAAGTGTACCTACTAAGTAAATCTGAGACAAATAATTTGGAATTGCCTATGACCGTTCTAAAAGAAAACTATTATACAAACTTAAGACTTAAAAGCGTGTGAAATTTTAATGATAGCTGTTAAATTATACTTTAAGATGAATTTTAAATATGACAACTTTTTGATCGTAAATCATAATAAACCATAATATTTTTATGAGATTAGTAAATAGCGTTCATAGGCTATTATTAAACTAACAGTAATTTTATATTATTAATATTGAAATATTGATTGAATTTATAATGTCATGAAATAAAATAAACATAAACCTTGTTTATAAACGATTTATGGGTAACTTACAGTTACTCTCATTTCTCCTTCAAAAAAATAAATGGTATCCTAGTCATATTTAAGTGGTATTAAGTGCCTGTCAGTGCAATTAGATGTTAGACTGAAAGAAGAAACTGCGTCTAATAGATCTTTAAGCTACCAATAATCGGATTACCCTTAAAAGTACCAAATGAAGTACTATTTTTTTATTTTATTTATTAATCCGTGGCGTCCGTTTTTTTTTATTTAACCGCTAGAATACCGGGAAATAAAACACAATAGATTTTCTATTGTTCTATGCTCGATATCGAGTCGGCGGGAGGCGAGAGGTTAAACGTTGGCGCGACGATCTGGATGGGTTCCACTCTGACTGGCAGGAGATTTCTGGAGAACGCAAGGAATGGAAGGAAATGGGGGAGACCTTGCCCAGAAGTGGGACAGTATCGGTTATTATAAAAAACCCACAACTAATAACAATTAAATTAAATTAGACTCACAATTTTGATCTAGATTGAAATCAAATATATGAATACGATAAAAAATACCGTTGCATTAACCACACTAATATTATAAATGCGAAAGTTTTGATGTTTGTTTGGTTCTTACTCAATCGCGCCTAACGGCTGAAACGATATGGATAAAATTTAGTATATATTTAATAATGACCTGGAGTGAAATAAAGACATAATTTGTTGATTGACTAACCGCGTGTGCAACGCTGCGGTTAGAAGCTAGTATATTATATTCACAAAAGTACTGTAAAGTTCATCATAGAAAGATAAAAACGAAAAAAAAAATTTAAACAGTGTAAGTAAAAAAATATGTCAGATTTCATAGATAAATTTACATATTAAATAAACTGCATTCTTCCATAAACAGGATTACTAATATGTAATATATTCAAATATATCACCCTGTGCATAAATCGATTCGGCGCTACAATCTGGCATTTGCATCGTCGCTTCCCGGACGGGCTTCCACTGCCTCTGATAATGGCTGGCTTCGGATGCGCTTGCGCAACCTGCCTCTATCCCTTCTACGTCTATAGCGATCTAATATAAGACACTGTGAAATAAACTGGGAATCTCCTTAACCGTTGACTGTAAACAGGAAGTAAAGAGATAAGTATTATAAGTAATAAAAACACTTAAAATTCTGTTTTCATTGAAGAACCACTCGGTAAAAATTTAGATAGCTCATTTGAAGGCGCTCTCATCTGTTTATTTTTGCATTTATTGAATACTTTAAGACCAGAAAAAGTAGTGCTAGGAGGACTTAATGCTCATAGCATTATCTACCAGTTATTCTGAGCATGCTAAAAAAAGGTGAGGCGTGACGCAGGGAAAAAAAGAGACTTTTTTATCTGAAAAAAGGTTGCGTTCCAATTTATTTTAAGAAAAATGTATTCATTTTCATGGGAAAAATCAAATGCTTATTTATTCTCATTACATTTATTCATAAAAAATATAAAAATCATCAGGGCCATTATGAAATCGCTTTTGAAACATGTTTCAAAGCTTTTAACTTGATATTAAAATTGCCAACTGTCAAGAAATCGTCCACAAAATTGGCCAACCATTTCAGGCAACACATTATCTGTTGTAATTCATGTTTGATGACCTCTTATTAGGTACGGAAGGTCGTCTATGTGTCACAAGGCAAGGCTGGCCTTGTACGTAATAATACAGTTGCATGAAATGGATGGAACGACTTGGATTTACCGCAAGTAAATGTAAAATGAGCTATGGAGAGGACTATTGGCGTTCCTCTACGAAATCAAATCAGAAATGAGGAGATCCGTAGACAATCTAAAGTCGCGGACATGGCCCAGAGGATTATCAAGCTGAAGTTGGCCGTTGTTGGCGACGGCAATGAGCTCTAAGAAATGATGGACATTGGGTCAGAAAGGTTTTTGAGTGGAGACCAGGCACTGGAAAGCACACTGTATGTACGGCCCCCAACTAGATGGGAAAATGGCCTGATAAAAGATTCTGGGAGCCATTGAGTGCAGGATCCACAAGATCAGTCACCGGAATTAGGAATAACTTATTCCAAACATTGAGACTGGGAACATTGAACAAGTGGAACTGGGCTGGACACGTTTGTCGTATGCCGGAGGAACCATGGGCGAAAATCACTACAGAATCAAAATCAAAATAACTTTATTTTGGAACAAAACATGGTACAACAATTCTGGAACACGATAGTCTTCGCAGAACTGCATGGAATGGAACTGTATAGAATTGGTTCCAAACGGGCGGCGGTTGCGTGGTAGGCCCAGGCGGAGATAGAGGGATGAACTGAATGCATACCAGAAAGAGTAGCCCCAATTAGCCAATAACCGGGATTCATGGAAAGAGGGAAGGGAGGCCTTTCCCTACAGCTGACTCTACGGGCCGATAACAATAATAATAATATTCCAAGTATTAACTTAAAGTCACTGTCATACCACTCTCAAAGCACGTGGTAGAGTGGCATAGACAGTTTCTTGGCTAAGCACGTAAATCCTAAGCATTATCTCGGCCTCGAAGTAACAACTATTGAAATCCCATTTCTCCAGCGCACGGCCCACATGCGCGCGCGCCGACAAAGTGGTATCTATTCGCATCGCGCGCTATTGACACTTGAATGCGCTGGCGCCGATCATCCATATTGATCCGCGCGTATTGATATATGAATTATTGCGCAGTCGCCATGTGATCTAGATCGCACGTAAGGGTCTGGACACACTGAACATTGTAATAGGGTTAGGCAAGAGGTGTGTTTGTTTTAATGGCTCTACTAATCTTGTGAGATTTTCCTCTAGTTTTATATGTTTGATCGTTTTGGCGTACATCGGACTTTTTAGCGAATTATTTATTTATTATTTTACTTCATGCATGGCACCCATCACTCGACATAGATGTGAAGTATCAAGTGTATCAATTCACCGGCACCCATACCCTTCAAACCGGAACACAGTAATGCGAGCATTACTGTTTGGCGGCAGAAATAGGGGCGATGGTAGTACTTTCCAGGACGAACTCTTTCATAAAAACCTCTACTAAAGCCATCATCAACTGCCTGACTTCACCCACTCTTAGGTATAGGCATCCTGAGATTCACGGTCCTGTACCAGCCTCATCCAGGTTTGACCCGCGATGCTTGCCACATCTGCCCATCTCGCTACTGAGCGACCAACGTTTCTATACCCTGTTCTAGACGCCATTTAGTTACCAACAGCCTCATTCGAACTTAATTCAGTACCTAAAAGCCCCAATCTGTTTAATAAATGGCCACTACTGGGCACACACCTTTCTACACTTCAATAGCTCATACATTTTAATATTTTCCTGAGAGGGAAATGTGTGTCCCGATAAAATCTATCTAGGCTTATCCGTGATTGCACTAATATTGTACAAATGGCTACTGCATATTGACAGTAGAATAAACGGCTCTCGATCGCACAAAATTTATGAGGCTGCTTTTGATCTAAAGATTATATTGATCAAAAATATTGATAAACTAACCAAATATTAAATGTGGAATTAATTAATTAGTGTTTAGTATATTGTGCTAGTACCATTTTAATTTCAATGTGTTTTCTAAACATTGACTATATTTAAAAGCTGTTTCAACTTTTATAAAAAGTCATTTGAATTTGTTATTTCGTGTGATGTAATTAAATATTGGCCGACATCACACTGGGTTGGTACTTACGTAATATGAGGCGGGGCCACCGCGACCAATCATTGTGAGCGAGACACGCATGCGCACAAAATACCTATCGAATGTCAAGCTGCTCTCATTATACCAGCTGTTATGAAAATTTGCTCAATCTTTGAAAGTGCCTACTAACGTGTTTCTTAATGTCTAGATGACCTTATTTGAGACCTTTCTCTCGCAGTTTACATGTTAAAAAGTAACTTTTTAACAAAAATATAACCGATTTAACTAAACTACTGAACCGGTTTTGATAAAATTTCTATGGGACCAATCTGAAATGTCCTTTTAAATTTAATTTTTTGGTCTAATTTGTGGATAAATTTCTGTGATCGGAGGTAACAAACATTATATAAAATATAACTGAATTTCCGAACCTCTTCATTTTTTTGAAGTTGATAAAAAAAATACATAATTTTTGGCTGCCAAATAAAGTAATCAAAACCATGTGAAATAAGGCGGAAATTTTCGCAAATATTGTAGAACTCTGTCGAATTGGAGTCGGTGCTAAATACAAAATTAGCAAACTTTATACAAACATTTTGAATGTTAACCTAGAAAAAACCCTGCACAAATTCCTACAAACCAAAACCTCTATGTCTTATCTAGTTTCTCTATATCTTGGTTTTTTAGGGTATGGTTGCCGGTGAAATTACAGGCACATGAGGCTTTACACTTATATGCCCCTCAAATTAATGGACGCTGGGCGTTCATTTTAGGGCAAGTTTCTACGCTGCGTGTCCTACGATGCAATATTTTGTTATAAGTAGGCAATGGTTACCACTTAACATCAAGTGGGCCATCTGCTACATCTCCAGGTTGAAAAAAAAAGACTTAATTGTAATATTTTAATAGCCTTACATAAAAAATAAGAGATTTCAAAGACCTTATCATCTGAGTGAATAAAAGATAGGCAATGGTAAAACAATTTGCGCTAAAACGGTTACAATGGGCGGCAAAGCGAAACATCAAAGTTTACGAAACAAAAGCGGTCGTAAAGAAAAGAAATTTTGCACAAGTTGAAGCGTATCTACCTTTTGTTGAATCCGGAGAGCTAAAGAAGAAAGCTCAAATGGCCAGCTTAAGGTGTTTAGAGGTATCGTAGATCAGGTCGTAAAATGTAGACAGTTATAATGACGGCTTCAGGCATGTTCTTCGAAGCACGCGCAGACACCTTTGATGCCATCTGGCGTAAAAAAACAGCCTCAGTATTGCGCACGGTACGCAAGAGCAGTAACACCATCCTAAACGACATCGCCAACAAACTCGACTGTTCTCTGATGTGAAAGCTCACGCAGAAGACTAAATCGCAATTAGTAATTAAGTACTAACCCCTAGATTTAAGCTTTTTACTACAAAAAATAGATCCAATGCTAACTTATTAAATTAAATAAATAATTATAACTATAAAACGTATACATGTTTCCTTACCTAGGTATAATTCGGTAACAGAACGTTAACAGACGGCCCACGTGGGGTAGTGAGCGAATAGCTGGCTGGAGCGCAGGAGATTACGGGTTCGATTCCCGGCAGAATTATTCAATTAATATAGCCAGTGGCACCAATGTGTTATTTCCTGAGGAAGGCTGACTTTTTTGAGAAGAGCTGGGCTGCTCTAATGTATCTACAACCCTGTGCTAAGCAATATAGCGACTTCATCCAACTTGTGGTTAAACTTGCGACTATATAAATCATCTTCAATTAATAAATCTAAAGGTGGCGCAAATTATTCTCTCAAAAAATAGTAAATTCATATCGTACGGTAATTTTTGAGTCAACCCATTTTCTTTATCTGTCGTTTAATTTTACAAGACGCTTTTTTAAAAATATGTAGTACAAGCTTCCGCCCACGGCTTTGCACACGGGGTTTGCCAACAAAACGTAGCCTATGTGTTATTCCAGGTTATGATCCACGTACATACCAAATTTCATTGAAATTGATTCAGCCGTTCCGACGTGAAATGTGGCGCGTACAAACATTCGCGTTTATAAAATTACTGGTTTATTTGGTCGTAAGATTAAATATGAGTTTATCGCTATCGCATGGTCAATTCTCATTAAATTTAGTTTAATTAATGTATCGATCTAATCTCGATGCATATTAATGCAACTTTTGATGTAACTGAAAGATAAACTGAGTGGAAATTACTAGATAATTTGGGTAATGAGTTTAACATTAATGAATAACGATTAAAAAAATTGCTGTTAAACCTTTTATTGCTATGTAGGTACAACAAGTTAACAGTACAATTTGTATTAGTAATAAAAATCATGTCCTACTCGATTACTCGATTCAATTGTATTCGAATAGTATCAATTTAGGCCACAGTAGCCATTGTGGCGTCACTCGGATGACTTAATACTGTTTAACATTTATGGATTCGTGTTCCTTGTGACAATTGATATTGTTATACGTTTACAAGCACTTAGCGGCGATATTGTATTGTGAAGAACTTGATTTTAGAAATTCTATACGAATATTATAGATTATAACGTATTTTTGAATGCTTATTTCGGCGCAGGTGGCGGTGGACAAATCGATATCGATGAAATATTGAAAAATATAAGGGTCTCAAATAACTTTAGGCTAGGTACTTTTCCATGCGAGTACCACTGGATTATTAAATCAATATAAACATGTAAAAAAAATATAATATTGAAGTGACACTTTAGGGGCATTTAAAGGGAGGATTCCCATCAAACGCAAAAAACGCGGTATTTTTTTCTTCGCAGCGCGGTTTTTGAATGAAATAACTAATTTATCCAAACTTAAAACCCAAGGACCATGTTGTACACGCAGACAGACAGACAACGCTAGACAATTGTCATGGGAAGTGGGTGAGGTGACTAAGCATTACATGGTTAAACCGCAGTCTCGGAGAAGCGACTTGGCGCAAATAAAAAAAATAACAACATTGTTTTCTCCTCGTCACGAACTCACGCTATTTTATTTTGTACACTAATTAAATTACAAATTAATAAGAGAAGAAAGATCCGGTTATTTACCTGACATGTCATCCAGTCTTTTAGTCTTACTTTTCATTAACAAGATAAAGTAGAATCTTATAAGTAATTTGTGTTTGTAATCAGCTGTCATGTAAACAATTTAACGAACACTAATATAAAACTAATAATAACAATAATCACTTAATAAATTCCTGTTTGTCTTTATATCGATTTAATTATAATTGTAATAAAATAAAGGATTATAAATTGTAATAAAATGTAAGTAAAACCGATCACCTAATGATCCAATGGAGAGCGCTGAAGTTCGGGAAACAGATATTTCTAGTCCGAACTTCAACGAACCCTCCATGATAAAGTGATAAAGAGTACAACACTTTATTTATATATAAAAAAAGAAAGAAAGAGAACACAGTTGAAACTACCTACTTACTGTTATAAAACAATAAAATGAAAACGCATATAGTACGGAAAAAAGAAAATAACTAGTTAAATAATAATTTCTCTGAACCCAGATACAATGATAGGTACAATTCATTTCATACCCATTAAAATGTCATATAGATGGTAGGTCATTAATTCTCCAATCTTTAATTCTAACTCAATAATAATAAATAAATAGTTCGAGACATTTCACACAGTACAGCTTTTATAATAATAAAATTCTTAACGCAAATGTTTATAGTCCTACAAGCCTCCAACGCTTATAATTATTATTTATAAAAGTTAGTTCTAACAATATCATCATCATCATCATCCACAGCCTGACTTTACCCATTGTTGGGTATAGGCATCCCTCAGTTTGTGCCATCCACCACGATCCTGCGCTCGTCTCTGACCCACTGACGGCCCGCTACCTTTACGATGTCGTCCACCCATCTCGCTGCCGGACGTCCTACTCTTCTATACCCGCTCCTCGGCCACCATTCGGTCACTGCTCTGCTCCATCTGTCATCACCACGTCTAGCCAAGTGTCCCGCCCAAGACCATTTGAGCTGCATAACAATATATTTATTAGAAATTTTATTTTTATAAACCTATGTTATAATACTAACACGATGCCATTATATTAATATCTTCTAACATTATCATGAGAGTACAGAAATAGTTTAAAGCAAGCATTCCCTATCATTTGATGGTCCACCTGCAGTCTTTTTAATTAGATATCTCATTACAAATAGATAAATTATTATCACTCTAAAGTGGTTATAAACTATTAATTACACTTATTAATGATATTTCTGTAAACACTTCAGATTTAATAACTTACATTAGTCGAGCCTAAACTTTATTGACACTACACGTAACTTTCTCATCAAAACAAATGCGTATAAAACTGAGCTTTGCCTTTATAACACAAACCTTTTATATTTTTATGTTCGTTTCCCACTATAAACATTTAGCAAAAGATTTATATTCAAAAAAGTGGCACTCCGAGAGTGGCGACAGTAGTGAAAATTTAGCGCTCAATGTTTGGGTATTTAAAAGCAGACTATTCTACAGATATAGAGGTGTCAGTAACGGTAACAGTGTCGCGAGTTCAATGGTTTTTTCCATCTCAAAAAATGCCCAACGCACCTAAAGAAGTTTTCACTTCAAAAAACAGTTTGATAGACATCCTTGTTGAAAAATTTACATTAAAATGGCTTTATAATAAACCTATGGTTGTTTGCTATTAAAACATGTAAAAAATAATAAATAGGTACATTGAAAAACATATTTATACTGTGATCTGTCTTGTTTGAGTTTGGAGACTGGGATCAGTAGACAACATAGGCATTTGTCCTATCTTGTACGCGACTAGATGTAGTTAATAGTCGCAACGTTGAGACTTCCCCTTATCTCGATCGCAAAGTATATCTTACAACAAACAATAGAAGTACTTATGAAAGACAAAGTCAGGTGATATCGCATTATATCGTAATACCATTATGTTCAACTAGTCATCGATTTGGGCCCAGCTTGTAAAGGTGAAAGCTTACTCACTCCAATTATATTTCATCTGAACGAACCTGGTATTATCATGTATGTCAACGTAAAAGGTCCTGGACCGCCTCCATCGATTTATATTTTGGGATTGGTACAATGTTATTTAAGCGGTAGTACTTAAGCGGGCTTTACACTTAGCATCATTCAGACGGATTAAATCAAAAAGACTCTGAATTCATATAAGTTTAAAGATACTTAGCCCAGACACACTAATTTTACATTAGAGTCAACATGCTGAATTTAGTGCACTAAATATTGTGGCTTCTTTACCTAAAATAATTCTAATACATTATTGTGTTATTTGACGAGAGACTGATGTCAGACACTAACATTGATAGTTAAGTTTAATATAAAATTAAATTAATAAAATGTACGTACCCTTTTTCACGCTTCCAGTGTTTGTTCCATACTGAAAGATGTTCATATGACTTTAACTCCGGAAGTTTTGAAATCTTTTTCCTCTTGTATATCTGATAACGATAATGTACCTTTTTACGCTGTATATTCACAGATAATGATTGAGCCAGCTATTCTCCACAAACTGTAGTATTATTCAGACATTTCTTTGTAGGTCGGGGGTCGGCTCACAATACAACACTTAGAAAGCTCTAATCCAGTCTATTATTTAAATCCACATCTAATAAGAGCGCTTGTTTGTCGGTCTGTCTGGTTGAAAGGAGATTAATGAATTGGTAAATCAGAATGTAATGGTAATCGTATGAGGAAAAAGCATTGAAGTTCTTTTAATGTGATTTTGATGGTCAGCAAAAAAGGATTGGTTTTTTTCTAGCTTGGCTCAAACGCTCTCTCGACTATACCCATTTGTTAATTACGAGTAAAGTTATGGTAATCTCATGAAAGGCCGATTTCCGTTTAGTTTAGTCAAAAATGTATACCTAATTTTGACATTTAAAGTACCTAAAAGGTGTTTAATGCGCTCGAAAATTTAAGTTAGAATAACGAGAATTGGGGTAGGTAGAGTTAATTTCACAAAAGAATTCCTGCGGCTGTTTTGATTATCAGGTAAATGTAAGGTTAAATATTCAAGTTTTCAATTCCAAACGCTCTTAGATGAGGCTCTCAGCATAAGCTTAGACACTAGCGTCTATAGCAAGGCCCCTCTTTTGTGAATCAAACTCTACAGGTCGGTCACTGACTTGGACTTCAACGCAATACGACTAAAAAAACTAGTTTCACGACGACAAAACTGAACGTAAATTATTAAATCGTATGCAAATTATCATCACTCGATTATTTCATACTTATCGACATATTTCTTGCAGATCACAAATTCTTTTTTGATTTTCATTTGTGTTGACTTGATAATGTTGAAATCGATAAGAATAAGGGTTGCACCGTCATCCCAGCAGATGTTTTTCATCTGATATCAAAAATTAATTCTCGAGTTTTATTCGATTTGTATCCCAAAGTGACATCTGCATATCGATTCTACAAGTCATCTCACAAATCGCGTTCTTTTGGAACTATTGAAAACATTCATTCAAATAATTTGTACAATCCCCAATGCCAAATCATTCATTCAAATTCGGAATTTCAATTAAGAATGCAACGTCATCTATCCTGCGTTACACATTCAAATGTGTTATTGAATTTTAAATTTTATTTGTAAGGAATAAAGTCTATTGTTTATGTATTTGATATTTTTTAAAACGTACGTGAGATTCCAATATCTTTGATGAGGGTTAACTACGCAACTGGTGAAATATTTTGTCACAACAATTTGTCATGGTCTGTCAGAAGTTGCGTGTCAGGATGACGCGTCACGCGAAACCCCGCGGAGCGAACGTATGAATTATATCGATTATGCACAATAAATCATTCGTTTATCGATAATCGATCGGTTAACGGAATCGTAGATCAAAGGTGCGAGCCCTGCTTGTACGACAAAATATGAAGAATGAAAAATTATAAAAAGGGCACATGCCTACTTTTTGTGAATCGCTTTTTACCCCTATTTGTATAACAAATAGTATATTTTTTTAATGGATTCTTATGATATTTTACCCATAAAGCTACACAATCGCTAGTTTTATGTATAATTGTAGTTAAACTAAAAGAACAACTAATTAACTTATTCAAGTGTAATCACATTTATATAAATCGTTTAGCCCTAAAAGCGTTCAACACATAGCGAGATAATTGTTGTTTAACCACAGATTATAAACGCTGTTAGAACAATAATGATTCAAGCGTCATGATATTTCTATTACGGCAATAAAGGGGCGATTTCTTTCCTTTATTTTCGCAAAATTCTAAAGCTATCCTCGCCATGTTTTTCCTTATTTTTAGGAAACGTTTTTCATTCTCAGTAGATCAAAGTACATCAATTTGTAGACACATGATTTGGGGAGACTTTGTATATATTATTGAGGCCCTTATACATATTTAACAAAATGATATTGCATTATGTATCAAATTCAGTAAACTATGTGAGTTAGTCCGTTTTTCCTCTAACTGTGAAAGCGTAACTCGGAGGCTTCGAGCTCAATTTAACTCTCCGTTGGATAGACATGCTTATTATAAGTGTTCTAACACGTTTAAACACGGTCTGAACATACAAATTAGAGTAATGGACTGTGTATTGGATAAATAAACAGACTTAAACATGACTTAAACTTGCTAGTAAAGTGGATTACTTAACTGAATGTAGGAAGATAATATCTTTAGTTGGTTTGAAGAATTCTGTTGAAATACCTTAAAAAACTAAAATAAATCGATGGTATAGGGTCCGATAAGGAGGATTTAATAAATATGATATATATTAAGAGACAGCAAGAAAATGGATGGAAATCGGACTTTTATGCCCATTGTAAGAAGCTTACAAAAACTAAATGAATCGAGAACTAAAGTGGTAGGTATCGGACACCATATTGCAAAACCAAAGTAGTGAGTATTAGACCAACGGGCCTAGCACAGTAACTGAAAGCAAGGGTTTTCTCTTGATCTATGTAGACTCTATTACTATTGTCTTGAAAGTGTAGATAACGTTTCTTCACTGTCACTTTCGCAATCACCGTACTCAAGAACAGTTTCTCATTTCTTCCGAAAAAGACATTAAGATTAAGAGTCCCTTGTCTATACTGTGCTGTATAGCTGGATGCGAATAGCACAGAATTAGAGAATTGGCGTTCGAAGACTTATATCCAGCACTATTTTTACTGGGAATCATGATTATATACCTAACCGGCGTATTCTAATCGTGCCAAATTATCGACACTTAAAAATTTATATATAGATACTTTATTACAAAAAGTATAATAAAAAAAATTCACTCATTCATTCATTCGTTAGAGGCCATCCATTAATTAGTGTGGTGTTCAGGAGGGAGGGGGGGGGGTCTCGGCTAATATCACGTTTTTTTTTTATTTTATCACTGTAAATGTAAATTACGAGAGAAGCAATCTTCAAATAATGAAGCCAATTGTGTTTTTTTAAATAATAAAATAAATAAATATTGTCGGACATTTCACACAGCGCTATCTAGCCCCAAACTAAGTACAGCTTGTACTATGGGAAGCAGATAACTGATAGAATACTCATATACTTTTTTTTTTGTATATACATACTTATAATATATAGAAAAACAACCAGACTCGGAACAAATATCTGTAGACCATGCAAACATTTGTTCCGCGGCGGGAATCGAACCCACTACCACCTGCATCCCACACATAAGTCCAACGCATTTACCCTATGACTACAAATCTCGTAGGCGGGTCAAAATAAATTTCGTTACATCTCACCAGAGGTGGAGGGGGGTCAAAAAGTCGTCAAAAACGTCTCACGTAATTAATGGACGCCTTCTTATGGGTTACTGATGTTTGTAGCCTAAACTATGGAACTGGCCAAAATGTGCCTAGTTGAGTCTTATAAGAATAAATAAATAATAAATATCGCTGGACATTTCACACAGCGCTATCTAGCCCCAAACTAAGCAGAGCTTGTACTATGGGAACCAGATAACTGATAGAATACTTATATACTTTTTTTTTGTAAATACATACTTATAATATATAGAAAAACACCCAGACACGGAACAAATATCTGTAGATCATGCAAACATTTGTTCCGCGGCGGGAATCGAACCCACTGCCTCCTGCGTCGCCGGCTATACGCCCACTGCGCCACGGAGGCAGGCATAGAATGAAACTTAGGTATAATTTAGTAACAGAATATTGAAGTTGACTTCTGCCAACATTGCCTAGGTAAAGATAAGCGTCTGTAATTAAATTGAATAAACGACTCGTTTTACTTATAAATCGGTTGCTTATACACTTCGTGTTCAAGTGAATATTCCGTTACCTAATGCTTGCTGTCACAGCTTTTTATAGCCACTGTATTTAATTTTATGTGGAGCCTAAGTTAGTAAGTAAAACCTTTTTTTTATTTCATAGAACCTACACATCTTATCATCAAAAAGTCAGGTTAGTTACACCATTTTTAACTCAAGAATGGCTGGACCGATTTTGATGATCTTTGATTTGTTGGATTTGATTCTGCCCCGAATAGCAGAATAACTATTATAATATTGAAATAATTCACGCAAAAATAAATTACGAAGGAAACTCATTGTCTCATACATAGATGCAGCTAATGATGGCCGATTGACAATGATACCGGGGCGACATTGGCAGCCCGCGTCATATGCATGTCAAGGCGGTACAAAGTTCGGCGGGTTAGCTAGTTATGTTATAATTCAAACTTTAGATAAATGTACGGGGGGGGGGGGGGGTTTGAAAACAGCCAACGATTTGTGAAAAATGGCTCTGCGCAATCCAGAATAACTATTGTTCTTTAATCCAATACTGAAGCTTTATCCTGAACCATATTTATTACAACGTAAATGGTATTACCCATCATAATGTATTGCAGTTGGATTATATGAAGCTATCTGATGTAGTAGAAGTGTCATAAGAACTTCATTGATTAGCCTATTTAAAATTAGTAATAGCCAACTCTGAACTTAATCTAAATAAAGATATAAATCATTCGTAATAAGTGGACGAATTATCTTGTTATCGTAAAAATGAGCATGAATCTGTATCCAATGTGATACATGTCGGTACTCAATGTGATACAATTGTTACAGTCAACGACGAAGTCGATTCATCACCATCAGTTAAGTTTAAGAGTAGTAGAGTTCCTTTGAAAGGGCTCACCCGGGGAAGTACTAAGATTACCTATTTCTGCCGCCAAGCAGCATTGCTGTTTCGGTTTGAAGGGGTATGGTTGCCGGTGTAATTACAGGCACATGAGGATTACACCTGTATGCTTCAAGTTGATGTTGTTCCATCAAGAGGTCGGATAAAAAAAACAAAAGTTTCTCCCATTAACCATTTTGATGACCTCCGTGGCGCAGTGGGCGAATAGCTGGCTGAGACGCAGGAGGTAGCGGGTTCGATTCCCACCGCGGAACAAATGATTGTATGATTTACAGATATTTGTTCCGGCACTGGATGTTTTTCTATATATTATAAGTATGTATTTACAAAAAAAAAAGTTTATAAGCATTCTATCGGTTATCTGGTTCCCATAGCTCTGCTTAGTTTAGGGCTAGACAGCTCTGTGTGAAATGGCCAGCCATATTTATTTATTTATTCATTAACGGCCGGCTCCCATCTCGCTATTGGACGTCCTACCCTTCTGTAGCCACTCCTCGGCCTAAAGTTGATTAACAGCTTCTTTTTTAAAGTCCTAATATATAATCTTATCTTCTTACCTCCTCAGGGAAACTGACGAAACATTATTTATGTATACAGTGTGGAACGATGTAAATATCTATTTAAAAAATTTCCTAAATTAGTCACTATTACACTAAATTTTACGAAAATTATGTCATTATCTTAATTTTTCCGATAAACACCTGGACATTGGATTTTAAACATGAAGTTTTTAGTATACTTACACCGCTGACTGTACATAAGTGATACAGTCGGTACTATGTCTTCGGAGCATAACAAATTAACACCGATCAAAACGAAATCAGGTGCAAAGGTAATGTACGTATAGGAAAAAAGTAATAAAATAACTATTTTAGTTTTTACTGACTTCTCCATCGTGACCGTTGACAATAGTGTTAACTTTTTCTTGTTTTGACGACCTCCGTTGCGCAGTGGGCGAATAGCCGACTGAGACGCAAGAGGTAGCGGGTTCGATTCCCGCCGCGGAACAAATGTTTGCACGATCTAAAGATACTTGTTCCGGGTCTGGTTGTTTTTCTATATATTATAAGTATGTATTTACAAAAAAAAATGTATATAAGTATTCTATCAGTTAGCTGGTTCCCATACTACAAGCTCTGCTTAGTTTGGGGCTAGATAGCGCTGTGTGAAATGTCCGGCAATATTTATTTATTTTATTTATAACTTTTTCTTCAAGGTATAAAGATATAGGTAATATTACATTACTTATATCTTATTACTTTAAAGAATAAAATAACAAAAAAGAAGGTAAATAGCTCTTTTAAAAAAAATATTTACAATTTGGCCATTCCTATAATATTTTTACTAATTAAAAAAAAATCACAATTTTTATTTTTATTGTTTCAAAGCATTCTTAGAAAAATATTATAAATAAATTTATTATTACAAATAGTCTAGGCGCTAACAGTTTAGTAACTTATTCCTATAGGAATTTAAACTGGTATCTTATTTGACTCTTCCGTTTCCAGTTTGCAATGTTCCAATTCACACAGATCTCTCGGCTGCGCCCGCGCATCCATTCCCGCGCCATTACTCATTCGCCCCGCTCACTTACAATGCAGCGATTTGTGAGAACAACCACTACTTCGGACGTATCAACTAGTTATTCCAATTGTTTTTTTTGTAATCGATACTTTTATCGATTATTTGTTGATATTTGAAATCAGATAATTGTATCGATTTCGTTGCAATTATTATCAGTTCTCTAATAATTGCTTCTGTAATTTTTGTAACACATTTAAATGAACAGAATAACAATATTTTAATGCTCAGAAATAGTTATACCGAATGCTGATTTTCTATAACACGAGCAAGTATTTCAATTAATCATTAATAGTTTTCATTTACAAATTACATTAGATTTAAAAGTAGGGATAGAAAATTGAGGAGTAAGAGGCTAGCATGGTATGGGCATGTCATGCGGAGGGAAGAAAATCATGTGACTAAAAGAGTGTTAGATATGAGTGTGGATAGATATAGAAGTACAGGAAGGCCGAAGAAGAGATGGATGGACTGTGTGAAGAATGATATGGGTAGGAGGAAAATGTCAACGGAGATGACGGCTGATAGAGAGATGTGGAGGAGGAGTATATGTTATGCCAACCCCGCGTAATGTGGGAAAAGGGCAGGAAAAAGAAGAAGATTTCGTATATTGTTTTTTTTTTCCTAAACCATTTTCGAATTCTCATAAGATAATTCATTTTACTAGAAAACCTCAGTCATTCACATATAAAACAGTTTTTGTAACACAATAAACATCAACCTATTTCTGAAAAAAAAAAAATTAGAACATTTTTTACATGTTTTAGTCACAATGCAATCGTCCTAATATCTCATGACATTCAAACGTCAAAACAAAGATCTGGATGCCAGATTAATCTCATCATAATTTATTTGCTATTTGATTACTCATCAGAAGAAAGTCACGGATTTATCAATCACGAATGATATAAGGCCAATCATATTACTTACTATTTACTAAGGCTAGGAAATAAATATAGAAGATTGAGAAACTGGAAATTAAGAAGGGGGCAAGGATCTTGAAAAAATACTGTCTACTATCACTAATAAATTCAACGATGATTAACCTTAGAATAAGGTTAATACAATTAGTTACATCGTGTTTTGAGTTTTGCATTGACAGGTTTGACTTATATTCAAATCTGTTCGAAAAAGACTACTAGTCCTAGTTGACATTGCCGGGGAATGGAATGGAAGCTATTTTTTGTAACCAAATTTTACATACCATCATCATCATCTAAGCCCGCCTCATCTTTATTATGCCATTCTTTCCGGTCCCTTGCGAGTCTCATCCATTGACACCCAGCCACGTTTACAACAGCATTCGACCATCGGGCGAGTGGTCTGCCTCTTAGGCGACGAGCATCCTTTGGCCACCATTCTGTAATCGCCTTCGTCCAACACCCATACATAAGCATAATGAACTTTATGTCAATTGTGTAACGGCTTAAGGCAAGCCAAAAATAATTATTCGGAAGACACGCGATCTGTTTTTTAGCTCATATCTAGTCTGTACAATGCACAGTTGACATAAAATTAAGCGATGTCCAATTAATTGGCTTTCATTCCGTAAATTGAGCTTATCACGGTGTAATTATTATTTTAAGGACAATGCAAAATTATCGGTGTTACAACCAAAAATGTTTCGGTTCAATTTGTGAACCTCAGGGAGTGCGATCCGATCACGAAACTATGTAAGAATACTTGGTGAATAATGGTTAATCCTATTTTTATGCATATCAACTTACCTACTTCAGTTTATGAGATATTTTATATGGTGTATAATGATGAAAGTTTTGCTGGAAGAAAACTCTTATTAGGGTTAAGCTCACCTTTGTACATGTCCATTTTGTAAGCTGTTTCTGTCTGTAAATTTATTTGTGTACAATAAAGAATATGAATATGAATTTTGGAAGTTCGATGTTAAAAATTACCTATGCAGGCATATATTCTGTCTGTCTGTCTATTGGTACACTTATATCTCGTTTAGGATTTGTGCTTTTTGAAGTATATTTTTACCGTTTAGCCCTAAACTATTGGAACCTTGTAGTCCCAGAGCCAGGATATACAGATGAGCAGACCTCTGACCTGAGGTCCCACCCATCACTCATCACGATCCAACAAATGCACCTGTTAACCCTACACTACTCGCGTAATCTTAGGGTTGTCGATAACCAAATCTATTCTTTGTTATCAAATAAACTATTTTTTTTATTAGGCCTCGTGATGGATTTTTTGGCCCACCTGATGTTAAGTGGTAACTATTACCTATAACAAAGTGTTGCCTCGTAGGTCACGCAAAAACGTAAAAACGTGCCCTACGATGCACTGCCCTGCGTCTACCAACTTGAGGCATACAGGTGTAAAGCCTCATGTGCCTGTAATTTCACCTGCAACCCTTCAAACTGAAACACAGCAATGCTGCTTTGCGATAGAAATAGGTGGTAGTACTTATCCGGGCGAGCCCTTTCACAAAATACTTTACCTACTACTTTTAACTAAGTATATTCGTTCCCTCATAACTACTTTATTTATGAACCGATTAGAATGATTTTTTTTCATCTATATAGTATAGCTTAGGTTAGTTCAGTATAGCTCTAAGGTGGTTCTATTTAAGTTTCATTGAGGTACTTTTAAAGATACTTTCGATAGAGATAAAGAAGGGATGAAAAAAAAATGTTGGATTTCATCCCAGTGTGTGTGGTATTGTTAGAAAGCTCTTTAAAAATGAAGAAGACCTTTTATTAACTACTTTTCATTAAAGAGTTCCGTTTCGGTTATATTTTTGTTAAAAAGTAAAATTTCGATCAGTGTCAAAATTCAATTCAATTTTAAAATTTGTACAATTCCAGTGTGAATTAAATCCTAGGATTAACAATCATATGATTAATAACGTTAATTAAGCTAAAACGTTTCTCATAACTTACAAAATAAAATTTAACCTAAAGGTACTTTTGTACTTGTTACGATACATATTGAGGTTTTAAATTTTTCTGTATGAACATTTAAAAACATGTAAGCTTTGATAGGTATTATACCATGTTTATATAGGTTTGAAAGACCGGGGTCTAGATTGTAAAAGTTAGTATCGTCGCTAAATAGTAATTGTAGTTTTTTTTATTGATGATAGTCAACCGCTTGACCCCTACCTCACCTGATGGTAAGTGATGGTGAGATCGAAGATGGAGCACGCTTGCCTAGAAAGAACCTATTCACTCTGTACATGAAGACTCCGAGATTATACTGGTCCGGAAAAACGTACGTTGGAAGTGAGTTCCACTCCTTACTTGTGCTAACAAGAAAAGTTGAAGAAAATCATTTAGTACGGCAAGGTCGTATGCCGACCAGGTATGGGTGGTACTTCGCGGTGCGTCTGCTTGTCCGGTGGTGGAAGTGAGAAGGAGGGATAAGGTCATAAAGATCTAGCGCACATTTACCAAAATAAATCTTGCAAAAACTTGTATGTAAATAACTATTTGCAAACGAACGACAAAAATACCGATCAGTGTCATAGAGGCAGCCCTAAGGTCCATAGAGTATTCCCACGAGCATAGAGCCATCTACGATAATGGGTGTTGGCGGCAAATGACAGACCGTTCCGTTCACACGCCAGCGCCAGCGCTGATCTAGAGTAAAATATAGTCTGCGCCTCAATTATCGATACGATATTGTTGCCGGCACATCACTAGCTATCGGATCCTCTGACCTTTATCCAAGTTTCATACAATTTACGTGTTACAGCTTAAAAGTTTGAATTAAATGATAAAATACATCGATTAACGTTTTATTGTCCATCAGGACACCTTCTTTTATGGTACAACTTTTTGAACTATATTATTCTCAAAATAGGACAATGGACGGTCTTATCGCTAAAAACGATTACTTCCCGACAACTTTTGAGTGGAAGTAATGAGCTAAGCAGTAAACGGTGGCGCGCAGATTAAAAATTGTAAAGGTAAATAAAAACTTAATTAAATTCATTTGATGTTAATTCATTCAGGCTTTGATGTGGCACAAAATAATATTATAATAGATGACTCTTTATTAAATTATTGTTAGTATAACATAAAATACTGCTTTCTAAGGTACACACGAGCAATGCACAAAATTTAGGCATAAAGATCTTTCGAAACATTTAAGTGTCGGATTTACGGCCTGACATCAATTACAAACCACATTCATCCGCTACCTCAAAGTCGCTAAGCGCCAAAATTATTCATTAAACATTCCCGACAGCAGTTTTCCTTGTAAATTAGACTAATTAACGAACGCTGATGTTAATTTTTGGAACGTTTTTGAAACGGGTTTAATCGCTTATTCGATAAATGCAATGATAACATAAAAATAAATGTAACCTTTTTTGGTCTCGTTATCGGTTTGATAGCGATCTGTACATGTTTTTTTGCGGTCCCAAAACGCCGAGATCAATGCCAGAGAGCCTTTTTAATATGTAACTTGTCATGGGAGTGATTTTACGATAATTAGCTTTAACACAATAACCTTATTTGATTTTGGGTGGATCTAA
The DNA here is from genome assembly GCA_963924445.1 of Philereme transversata. NCBI lineage: Eukaryota > Metazoa > Arthropoda > Insecta > Lepidoptera > Geometridae > Philereme > Philereme transversata. The sequence goes on along the minus strand of OZ004337.1, from coordinate 23,146,806 downwards.
TTTATTTTACACGAGCTGAATTTGAAATACGTCATTAAGTCATTGACCTTCATCATCATGATAACAGCCATAAGACGGCCGCAGCTGAATAATCTGAATCTGATCGATCTTGTGCGGCTTGCATCTTATGCTCCTAGCAACCTTTATTAGGTCAACTGTTCATCAAGTGATACCATTAAGGTCGCTTTGCCTGCTAAGAAGAGGGCTATACCTGGTATTTGTCTTGAGATCGAATTAGGAGATTCTTTTTTTTATGAAAGCCAACCACTTGCCCTCCTGATGGTAAGTGAAGATGTCATCGAAGATGGAGCACGCTTGCCTAGATTCATAGACAAACCAAAGACATAACTCAGAGGAACAAGCTGAAGTGGTCGCAAGGGCGGAAAGGTTCTGGAGTGGTGACCATGCATTGGAAAGCACAGAGTAGAAACCTTAGGGGTTTAAAATTGGAATAAGTAAACGCGTGGACGCACATGCCATGCGCTTGCGCCGAATGGTAACGTATCGGTGCGTGTAACTCGATTCAACGGATGCATCCCCTGTAAAATGACTTAATTAAATTTGCACTTACAGCCTTATTTTTTTGACGCATGCTCGAAACGTCTCCTCGAATTGATTTTCAACCTTAATGTATTCAAATTTGGATTTATTTTTAATTGGATAATCGAATGATGTCAAGCGGAAAACCGAAATGCTCAAGTAATCGAGGTATCAATTCGCGAAATCGAGATACAACGTTGTCATTTATCTGTGCAATCTGAACGCATGATCAACATATTAATTACTTATTGCGCTCATTATAATTATTACCTTAATATTTTTGACTATACAAAGAATTATAAACCGTATTGGCTATGTTGAAAAAACGAGATATTCAACTTTATTCATTCATCATCAATAAATCAAATCATTTATTCATTTGCAAACATAAATAATAGTATTATTGGTTCAAGGTATGTTTTACCATAGTTTGTTGTCATGCATTATGCATGCATTTATTATAGTCTTTTGAAAACATTTATTTGATCCAACTTAATTAAGGTAAAAGTTAAAAAATAATAACAATTATGAGGCTTATTCCACAAATCCCCTTAGACAATCCCCTGCGCAGGGGATTTGTGGAGTGGTGGAAAATTATTCTGTTAATTTTCTTACTGAAATTTACGCTTTACAATATTCATATATGAAACCTACAACAAAACAATGAGGGCAGCAAAAGTAATGTTAAATAAAAAAAAGCGGATATAAATTTATAATAATAATCAGAATGTAAAATAAAAATTTCAGGCCAATTCTATACAAACGAAATAAATTACGTCGAAATAATGAATGTCTATGTCGAAGACCAAATTTCATCCCAATCAGACGTGGTTACGGATATAAATGTAAAACATCAATCTATCAAAGTGCTTTAATAGCACCAATCATTCTTTATATACGGAATTTTAAACCTTTAAACAAAACCGCATTAAAATCTGTCCATCCGTTTAGGAGCTACGATGTCACAGACATGCATTTTTCAAACTAAAAACACCCTTCTTTTTACATCGTGGGTTATAAATAGACCGTCTCTAACCGATTTTAACAATATTACGATCATGTCCACGTTTCCCACAAGTTAGTTGATCTATCTACAATGCTAAACGCCGTTACATAAACCAGACGAACTTTACTCCTATACCACAGAATAAATGATACTTAGGATTAGATACCCAATAGACCTCAGATTCCGGAAGCTACCATCAGCTACCTCATGTGACCTTATGTCACGTTGACATAAGTTGCGCACTGACACTTTTTATTTTCTGTTAATTTCGGGATTTATTTATAACTCTCGTGGATAAAACAGTTTGGAGATGTTTTTCTCTCCTAAAATAGAAACGATTACTTAAAGTAAAGTAAAAAATATTGAATTTTCAAGACATTGTCGTACAAAGATGTCAGTTTTATTAGATTAGGTACGTAACAATTTATCCTCTGCCGACTAGGGCTCGTATTAACTTGTGTAAATTCAATATCTGCCTCACACAGAACTTCCAATTCGGCAAATTGCGGTGTGTGATAGACTTGCGATCTACGCATTGCAGCAAATTTGCAGTACGCAACTTGTAACCATGATATGACTTAAGGTAACATGGAGTAACTGATTGTAGTTTCCAAAATCGGCAGGCAGATTCGGATCCATTCGTAAAGAGGAACAGAAGATGCGGTCAAAGTACCTTTTGTATTGTCGTGAAATCCCACATTATTGTAAACTTAGAGTAACCTTAGTAGGAACAGTATCATAGAATCGTATGATGGCTGATTCAAGTCTACACTTGCAAAGTAATGTATAACAATAGTCTCACGACTTTTTCATTTATTTATTAATACTTAGATTCACAGTTACATTATTATTACAAACGAATGGACTTAAACCAAATTGAATCTACATTTTGTAATTCTAAACTATTTACCTCACGATACGGCAAAGTATTAAGTACATCAAAACATATAGTAATAGTGGCACTTCAACTAATTTAGTTAGTATTAAAGATTAATAAAATAGGTAAATAAAATGTATCTTTATGAATGGCATCTTTTGATTTCTTACTCATGCAGAAAGAAGAAGAAGAAAAAGAAGATATCAAAATACAGGGTGGTTAGAGGCTAATCAAAACATTCTATATGACCACACGATGTTGAAGTCAGAAGGACTTTAAAATATTAGGGAACCTTTCACAATTAATTCTTTTGTGCCTACTATTTTCTACGTCTTCTTATTGGCCTTATGATGTCCACTGCTGGACATAGGAATTACCATAGAGTGAACAATCTTATGCGGCCTGCACCCAACCGGCTAAAAGCTTGAGCGTCAGTGCTGGATCATAAGGTTTTAATATTTATTTAAATACAAGTTTGCTAATTAATAAGTGAGTTTTTTACAAGAATAAAAATAATTTATAATAATAAATAAAATAAAATATAAAATATTGCTGGACATTTCACACAACGCTATCTAGCCCCAAACTAAGCAGAGCTTGTACTATGGGAACCAGATAACTGATAGAATACTTATATACATTTTTTTTGTAAATACATACTTATAATATATAAAGAAACAACCAGAATAAAATAATAATAATTAACATTGTAAGAAATAAAAGGCTTTTTTAATTATTTTTAAAAACAGGTTTATATTATCAGACCAAACACATTTTATTCTTAATTTCCCTAAATTTTTTTTTATAACGTATGATTATACTCAAATATTATTTAAAACGATCTGTCGACCCAACAAAACATAAAGACCGTAAGGTCGTATTTCGCGAATCCCACATCGAGTAAATCACCCAGCGGGCTACCACTATCGGGCGCTCATCGCCGCGCGCGCTCTAAATTAGATCGACGAGATGCGCGCGCGCCGGTCGACCGCAGAATGTACGGACGATGTCACTGGCGATACCGAGGCTTTATTGTATCGACTTACTCGAAAATACAATGTAAAGATACATAGCAATATGATCTGTATTCTTGGAATCTCGTCCACTTGATGACGTCATTTTTCCTGAATGAAATTTTATTTAATTTCTCTTCATATCATATTAGTAAGATATTTTTATGTTAGTTTTAATCAGCACCAATTTGATTTCTGACTAAAACTACTCCAAAAACACGCCATCTTAGTGAATAATACTTAATTTTAGAAATTTCACTTTAAATCTCATTCTAATTTGATCTTTAGCTTAAACAAAATAATACCGTTCATATTTTACGCAATTTTAGTTAGTCAGTGTAAACGACAGAATTGCCACCAATGTTTTCTTTGTTTCCGCCTTAGAAAACTAGTTCTCTAATTGCTACACGTGTTGCAAGAAAATAACTTGGGAAGATTAAAACGAGTCTATTCAGTTATGAATGAGTAATCAATGACGTCTGAGAAATCACAAATTCCATACAAGTTTACTTTTAACTTTTGAAACTATGATAAACACTATTTGTACTAAAAATGGGATATCTACCGTTAATCGGACGAGTTGTGATCGAGAAAGAAACCGTTGATAGTAATGATTTTAGTGAATTCATTCCTAGCAAGAGACTAAGAAAGAGGGTAGATCGCTATATCTAATAACCACCCACTCGCAAAGACTTCAGTTTACCCGTGATCATGGCGCATGCAACTACGTCGCAATATCGGAATACTCAAAAACTCACAAATCATGGTAAATATCCCGTTTTAGTACAAATAAGTTTAATTTCATTAATTATTGTAACAACGCCTCTCACTTTTTTTCAATCTAGTTCATCCAAAGGTTGCCTGAAAGAGATCCGCCCATAGTACCACCGCGTATTATTCCAAGTTTTCTAAGTTTAAGAATATCTTGTTATGTTGGTGTAACAAGAAAGATTTATCGATCTATCTATATGTCTTATTTTTACGTTCCCTAGATTACGTGAGGTCGGCACAGCAAATATTTTTCTTCCATATCCATCAGCCGTTATCTAACTGGTCTTCTATCAAACTTTTTATTTTTTATAAAGTATAGGCTAGCGTTTGACCACGATCTCGCCTGATGGCAAGCGATGATGCAGTCTACGATGGTACAACTCATCTACATCAAACCAAAGGCAAATGAGGTCTCGTTACCTGATCCTAACTTATCCCGAACCTTAAAGGAAACAGCTCAGTAAATTAATTAAACGGTCACTTTACCCCTCATATTTCGCATAACAGCACCATATTTTAGATGGTATCATCTCACTTTACGTTTATACCAACAACTGGAATAATGTCCATATATTTTGTGACGTGATTATAGTTAGTTTAAAATTACATTTTCTGATCTTTACTTCAATGATTGTTTTTATCAATTCAGATTGTTTTGAATTTTATCGAAAAAAACGTGTGTGTGTACTTTCGTACGCACGTAAGAAGTTATACTTCTTTAGAGTAACAGAACAAAAATAGCTAAAGAATTTTACAATGGCCTATCATTCTCCACCATGTATAATTTAAAATCACATATACACAATACATGTATATTTATGAATAAATATATGTTTTTATCTCCACTGATATAAAACACGTGTTGTAGATTTATGAATATTTGAGAAACTACTTTGAATATATGTAGTTATGAGTTTTCACATAAACTTGAGAGACAGTTATCAGCTAACTTCATCATGTCGCTTTTTGGCAGTCGGCGTGCGCGCGCATCACAATAATTTTATTCATAATGTTTTCCAAACGCGCCAAAAGAAGTATCACTTCAAAAACATTCTGATTGCGGAGACAGATGAACTTATCACAATAACTTATTAGATGAATCACAGTATGATGAGACATAATATTATTATGCATTTGTTAACTTTAATTTAAGATATTGACATTGTTATATAATTACCAAATGACAAATATTTGCGCGCCTGCATGCAGGTTGAATACATTGACAAGCCTATATATAAGACCTTTTATTGTAATTTTTGTTTATTCTAGCAAATAAACAATTGAATTTGAATTTAAATTTATTTCAACGACTTTTAAATAATAAGAAAACTAAGACGCAATATAAATAAATTGGAGGACTAACGCAACGGTACATAGATATTTAAATGTAACATTAAAGTGACCAATAAAAAGTCACAAGTACTTTTACCTCACTATTTATTTATTATATGTTATTTATTATATATATACCAAAAAGTATATATAGTAGTAGAGTTCCTTGTGAAAGGGCTCGCCTGGGGAAGTACTACAACCATACTTATTTTTGCCATCAAATAGCATTGCTGTGTTTCGGTTCGAAGGGTATTGTTGCCGGTGAAATCACAGACACATGAGGCTTTACACCTGTATTCCTCAAGTGGATTGATGCAGGCAGTGCATCGTAGGGCACGTTTCTAAGGGGCCTAAGACATACCAGGCAATTCTCGGTTATAGGCGATGGTTACCACTTAACATCAGGCGGGGCCATAAGCTTGTTTTATCTCCGTCTAGCAAAGAAAAAAAATTCATTCATTCATTCGAAAGTGATCAAATATTTTCCACGTCGATTAAACATTTAAAAATTAAACTTACAGATAGATTAAAACCGTTGTAAATTATAAATTAAAATGTGTAACGCGCCATCAATATTGATAGTTTTCGAACGTGACGGCGCATTCTGCCAAGAATACTCAACTTAATAGCAACATTACAACTTTGGGAATTTAGATTTACAAACTTTCAAAACAAGACCTCAATATAAATTAGTATTTAAAATTAGGCGATTTAAATAATCGCAATATAAATCAAAATAAGATTGCGAGGACTAACATTGGCTGTCAATTTTTTTTTTATTTTAGTATTTTGTCAAAGTCACAGTATTTTAATTACTTTCTTTTGACAGTTTATCTAAGTGTAACGTCATCTATTATAAACACAGAAAGCTTGATTCAAGACGGCCGCGAACCCCTCCTCGAATCGAATAAGTTTTTCATTATTTAAATTAATTAGAACACGCCACGACCGGCCAGTGCTGTGCCACGCAATACTAGTAACACCAAGTATTTCAAGACGATTAAGCGATATTTAATCGTTACAAAAGAAAACCAATAACATGCACCATGCTCCTCTAAATTAACAAGTAAATGACTGATTGGAAAATGGTCTATCTCGGTCACGGCGTATTAACACTGAATTGGGTTTCTGAGGCGATTTTTCAGTTGAATATTAATTCATGTTGGACGATAAGGGCAACATATTGCTTTGTTTTTAATCACAGTTTCTGAAAGTGTTTTTAATTTATTATTGGATTTGAGGATTTCTTTGTGTTAAAATTTATGTACTGATGATATATTTACTGGTTTTACACGGTAGGTAAGGCCTAGAAAATAGTTTTCAAGTTATATGTAATATTAATTACGGTGCGTTAGTTACCTAATAAGCAATAACCTAATAATACTGGAAACTTCACACAGCGCTATCTAGCCTCTATTATTTATAAATACATTAGTATAATAAGTATAAAAAGAGACACTCAGATCCCGAAAAATATATTTGAAGATAATGCAATCATTTGCTCGCGGTGGGAACCGAACCTGCAACCTCGCCCACTGAGCCATGAGGGTCGTTTAGTTCTATATTACCTAAGAATTCTATATTACCTAGGCCTAAGAAATAAAGTACCACTTTTCTGTATTATTCTTTCTTTAAGTAAATTATACATTGTAATTCATTTTTTTTTTATTATTTTCAGATGAACCAAAAGTGCAAAGTATGCGGAGAGCCAGCGGCCGGCTTCCACTTTGGGGCATTCACGTGTGAAGGATGCAAGGTAAGAAACAAAATCAAACACAAAAAAAATACATTCAAAAAACTTATGTAGGTATATACTCATGTACCTACGCACGTATGAAGTTATACTCAATACTCAATAGTTTATTGTATTCCACAATGTAATAATAGGTGGTAATACTTCTTTGGCGTGAGTAAATAGTATCGTCATTGGCGCACCACTTGGATAACTTCTGACCGGAAAAACTAACTTCATGGTGTGTTACATCGGCGCGCGCAACTCCAGCTGCTGAAAATACACTCGGATCTAATTTTCCTAACGCATCAAAAGAAATATAGCTTCATAATAATATAAAAGTTACTGTTTTAGAGGCGCATAGTAACTTAATTCAGTTATAGTTTGTTTAATATAAAATACTGTTTTCGTGTTTTTAGTTTCAATTCAGAATATTTTTACCAACTCCTTATCTTTATATATACTTTTTGTTACAAATATTTTATACGTTAAAAAACCACTTCTATTTAAATAATACTATTTGAGGTAACTCTTTAAAACTTCATGTTCTACGAGTATGACTTGGCCATGTAGCTGTGTAGATTAAATACTAGTTAGAAGCGTTATTCTATTCCTTCTATTTTATTCTTGACAAATAAATAGTTGTGACTCGTTGCTACTTTATTTTTATAAATTTATCCCAACGAGTCACAGCCCCCCCGGTAACAGTAAATCGTTGGGAAAAAATTCCCAATAAATTACACTGTGACTCGTTTAGGTGTAACTCATTGGGAACCCACCGTTAGAAACTGCAGTATTATGCAAGATGTTAAATTATTACAATACCAAATTAGGAAATAAATAGAAAATCGGAACTGTATATTTCAACAATAAAATCAAGGATTGGTGTTCTTTCGCACTGGCGCAAGACTGCGTTGTATTAAAATTAGTATATTTATATAATTTTTTTGAACAAAACCTAAGTTTCATATTTAGCTAGATTCGTTCATTTTTACAAAAATACTTTTTTATGCAGGTCCTTGACCTTGCAAAAAAAGATAGATTTGAAATAATGTTTTGTACCATTTTAGAAAACATACATAGTTTTACTCGAATTTTCATATTACTTTCATTATTTTTGCAAACTTTACGATTTAGTGCATCTTTTGTAAACTGCGTCTAAAACGCATAAATGTGAAAACGTCTAAAATATTCAAAATCGGTTCATAAATATTCGATAATTGGTTTAATTCCGATTCTTATTCGTATCATCCTCAATATTACCTATTTAACCCATCCCTTTGCCAAAGGATATTCAACTTTAGACCTATTATAATACGATGGTACAGAAGTGTGTGGGTAAAATTGTGAACTATAGATATCGAATGAATGTCCGGGAGATCCACATCAATAATTCGATCAGCACGCATTTATTTTCCGCTATAGTTTTTTTACTGATATTGTTAATAGGTAATTACATCGCATGCCTCGTAATATGATAATTACTGAGAAACGATAGCAACACTATAAATATTAAATTGAATAATTGCATGAATCGCCCCTTAATACAGATAAAAAAGCGATAGGTAAGCCTTCTTAAAGAAAATGATAATACATATCTATCGTGGTCATAAATGATAACAGTTTAAGTACTAAAAAAAAAGTGGCACTCCAGGAGTGCCGACAGAAGTGAAAACTTGAACAATTACGAGATACTTCTATACTTAGGTGTCGGTAACGGTAATGTTAACAGTGTCGCGAGTTCAATGGTTTTTTCCTATACTATTTCAAAAAATGCCCAACGCGCCTAAAAAAGTTTTCACTTCATATACAGAGGTGTCTGTAACAGTAACGGTAACACTGTCGTAAGTACAATGATTTTTCCCATCTCAAAAATTGCCCAACGTGCATAAAGAAGTATTAACTTCAAAAAAAGTTAAATAAAAAAACGAGCCAACTTCTACTTGAAGTTACTTCAAAATTATTAATAATAATGCAATATATAGAGACGTAAAAAATAATGGAGAGCGAAGAACTACGCGAGATTGACACGTTACTAGTATTTCATCAATATTAATATTACTGTGGCAGCAAGCACATCCCTAAATCGGTATCGTCACAGGCAATAGTATAACAAAATGGTAGTTTCCGTTGTTACGTAAATACTTGGTACATTTGTATCAGTGCAATTGGAACAGAACGACAATAGATTGTGCAAGGACGTCGGAAAATGTCGCAGGATGACGAGTGACGACTGACCGGCCATTCGGCTGAGTCACGGATTTGGTGAATTAACTGCTACAGTGAGCACAGTTTTACGATATCGTCTTTCAATGATATTGGGGTTCACTAGAAACTGGTACATTATTTCATCATCATTATCATCATGTAAAAGCCACGGAACGTCCACGACCCTATAGATTTATGCACCGTGCATTATGTAAAAACTGAGAATCTATTTGTGCTGCAACACAAAGGTTATCTGGAAGGGAATTATTTTTACTGCATTGACTTCTGTGGTGCAGTGGGCGAACAGTCAAGCTTTGCTTAGTTTGGGGCTAAATAGCGCTGTGTGAAAAGTCCACCATTATTAATTATAGTTTGAGAACGTGATAATATCCAAAACTACTAAAATATTCGTTCATTACCACTGAAAAATCAGGAATAGTAATGGTCCACAGTAAACAGTAGTCAGCACAGATCTACAAACATCTTTTAATAATATAATACGCTGAACACAAAGTAGGAAAACAAATTGTCATAAATAATGCTTTCATTGGGTCAATTTTGCTTTTGACCTCTCAAATCACCACTCAAACAAAAGTTGCGTTCGGAAATGCTCTCAAATAGTTACGATATTTCGTGGTGATTTTCCGGCGCGTGGGTCTGATGCCGGTTTCTCAACCGATGGTTTCGGACTCAAACACCATGAAGCCTGATGGAATCTCGTGTTGTGCATGGTTAGGGCGTAATGGGGTGAATCGCGTTCGATTTTATAAATAATTCGTCTTGAAACTGATATCTAAATAAATAAATATTGCTGGACATTACACACAGGGCTATCTAGCCCCAAACTAAGCAGAGCTTGTACTATGCGTACCAGATAACTGATATAATAAATATATACTTTTTTTTTTGTAAATACGTACTTATAATATATAGAAAAACATATCACATCATATCTGAATTTCTCAATACACAATAGTATACTCATTTTCAGTCTAGTTTAGGCAACTGAGGCTCATTACATAATGGTGTCGCATCATCTTAATTTTTGTTAAATGTACCTATCGAATAATTATGTGTTGAATTTTTGTATTTGTAGATTTTGTAAAATAAATATTCTTATTCTATATTTATACGCAATTCTAAATTTAAAAATAATACGTATAGAAGTGGTAGTATAAAGATACGGACGTTGCTTATTTTAAAGGACATTGATTCAATTTGGTTTAAAATTTGGAACGATAAGTTTGGTAGAGTACATACACCTCAACCGACGGGGTTGATGTCTAACTTTGAAGACGAAGACGAAATGTCAAAATCGACTATGTATTTCCTCCTAAGTTTCCGATTTTGAGGATAACTAACAAAAAACTTACAGAAAGATAATGATACATAATGATAATGACACAATAAGAGAATCAGATAAGTAAATTTTATACACAATATCCCAAGATTGGAAGTTGAGGAGAAAAAAGATCATCGATTCCTGAAATATCTTCGTGTTCAATGTTAGATAACAAGGAGGCTGGTCCAGGCCCAACGAACCTAATGCTAAAAAAGAAAGAACCAATGACCAGGAACCAAGAGTACAGTCATGCGCATTATTTATTTAATACGCTCTAGAGTGAGCATTGCAAGTAAACCTAGAAATTAATTCCTATCTTAGAGGAGTCTTAAACCTCATACCCAGCTTACATTGAAACCTCACAGCAGTTTATCGCAAAAAAGGCCACCAGTCTATTCCAATGTCTCCGAGCCTAATTAAATACAAAGCTTCAATGGGCAGTAAGTCTATATAGCGCGCAGCAATTAGCCGGTAGTCTACCTACTGAATATGTAAGTTACTGTGGCGTCGGCGTGGCTTTGTATGCGCACGCAGCCGCGCGGTGACAAATAGATCAATTCTCCATATGGAACGAGCCTACTGTTTTGTAATTGAATGGGAGCAAGTTTTATACAAAACTGCTCCATCACATTTATAATTCAACTAATAAAATGCATTAGTTTGGATACTGTTTCTCAAATTATGAAATAACGACTGAAACTATTTGTAAGGTAATGTAGACTTATCATGTGACATTGGTATACAGGGTGAAAACGAAAATCTACATGCGATTATTTTAATATAAGACCTTCAAAAATAGTTGAACTGATATAGAACAAAATATGTAGTCTACTGAGACAATTTTGCATTCATTAAATTACAAAAATTATATTTGTTGTGCCTTTGAATCAAAGTAACGGAATTGGTGAACATGTGAGCAAAACCGTAGGTAAGATAAAGTGTATCAGTAATAAAACATAAGTATTGTTACGAGCTGAGGGTTCGGGATAAAATAATGGGAATCGATCCAACCAAAATAACACTTTTATTCGACACTTTACGATGAATACACGAACTTGATCACACGTAATCACAACACACTAATTCACACCACTGTTGCACCACTTAAAGTCACCGAAATGATCGCACGTATAGCTTAATCCAGACTGACTCGGGAGCAACTACTGTTCACGCGAGACCCTTCCCACGTCAGTCCTCCAGGGCCTCGCTGAGACTCACTCACTAACTGAGACTGACTGAGACTGACTGTCCGGCCATCTCTCCGGCCTATTTATATCGCACACATTTCGATTGTTCGAGAACGATGTCGATCCTTCCAGGAAAGGATCGGTCCCTCGACACAATGGCCACTCCCCATTCTGCGAAACCACAAACAATAGCAGCAATAACACAGCAAGACAAAAGCGTTCGAGAAGGTTCGATTATTACTCATTGTTTAACAGCCTCGGCGTAACACTGCCCCCTCCTAAAACATGCTCGTCCCGAGCATTCTTAGCCCCATATCGCGGCAGCCGATCAACATGAACAATTTTAGGCGCACCTCACGCTGAAGATGTAGCAACTAGAGGAGCCACATTGCCGTCTCCAGTATTTCAGGACACCCAGAGTCCCTTTCTCATCAGCGATCCCAATTCCAGCCTCCAAAACACGGCTCTCATGATTTCTATCTGTTCTTTCACTTCCTGGAATTACTTTCCAGATGAACCGAACAATTCCCTCATCAGTCGAGCCCAATTCCAGCCTCCAAAACACGGCTCTCATGATTTCTATCTGTTCTTTCACTTCCTGGAATTACTTTCCAGATAAACCGAACGATTCCCTCATCAGTCGAGCCCAATTCCAGCCTCCAAAACACGGCTCTCTTGATTTCTATCTGTTCTTTCACTTCCTGGAATTCCTTTCCAGATGAACCGAACGATTCCCTCATCAGTCGAGCACGCTCTTATGGCCAACGTCGCTGATCTTCCTGTTGACGACGCTGCTCTTCTTTATCCTGACGTCGCTGTTCCTCTTGCAACCGAGTCTGCTCTACCTGTTCATGTCGCTGTTCCTTCTGCAACCGAGCCTGCTCTTCCTGTTGACGACGCTTCTCTTCTTAATGCTGACGGCGTTGTTCCTCCTGCAACCGAGCCGGCTCTTCCTGTTGACGACGCTTCTCTTCTTTATGCTGACGGCGTTCCTCCTCCTGCAACCGAGCCTGCTCTTCTTGCTGACGACGCTGCTCTTCTTTATCCTGACGACGCTGTTCTTCCTGCCAACGTCGCTGCTCTTCTTGTTGACGACAAAGCATGGCCATAATAGCAGCAAGATCGCCTGTCACAGGAGCTTGCCCCACAGATGATGATGATGATGATTTGGAGCATCCAAATGATTCGGCGGCGGCTGATTCCATCTCTATCGGCTGACGCCTCTGCTGAGCTTCTTGAACTGGAGACTCCCCAAACCGCCTTTCATCCATTTCCTGTTGTCGTTGACCTCTCGTCCTGACACCGTCCACGTTATCCTTTGGTAGAACCGGCATTATTTTATCCCACTTCTGACACCAAATTGTTACGAGCTGAGGGTTCGGGATAAAATAATGGGAATCGATCCAACCAAAATAACACTTTTATTCAACACTTTACGATGAATACACGAACTTGATCACACGTAATCACAACACACTAATTCACACCACTGTTGCACCACTTAAAGTCACCGAAATGATCGCACGTATAGCTTAATCCAGACTGACTCGGGAGCAACTACTGTTCACGCGAGACCCTTCCCACGTCAGTCCTCCAGGGCCTCGCTGAGACTCACTCACTAACTGAGACTGACTGAGACTGACTGTCCGGCCATCTCTCCGGCCTATTTATATCGCACACATTTCGATTGTTCGAGAACGATGTCGATCCTTCCAGGAAAGGGTCGGTCCCTCGACACAATGGCCACTCCCCATTCTGCGAAACCACAAACAATAGCAGCAATAACACAGCAAGACAAAAGCGTTCGAGAAGGTTCGATTATTACTCATTGTTTAACAGCCTCGGCGTAACAGTATTAAAAATAACGGAGCATTTATAATATATATACATCAATAAAAATAAAATGTTTAAGTAGACGTAATGGATGACTTTATCGCCAGAAGTGATCTCTATAAGACGACCTTTACGCTACACTAATGTTCTAGAAAATAAGCAAAAACTCTAACCCGATACAATTATTGCGTAAGTGATGGGCAAACTACCAACAAGGCTAGGCACACTACTTAAAAATAATCTACACAGTATGAGCTACTGATCCGGGAAATTAGACAGTTACTTGCCTCAGACAATCGCTTAAAATATTAAAATAAATGGGTAGGATTACTCATTCTAAATAACACAGTATCTACTGCAAACTGCCACTTGGCAGTTGAAATCCGCCCATCTTTTACACTCGATTTCAACTTTTTTTGTTACCATAATCTCACCTGTAAGCAATGATGTGGTCTAAGATAGATCACAAAGATCCAGAAGTCACCTATTTGCTCTTACGTTAAAGAGTCTTAATTACTTAGGCGTGTAGGTTTGCACATTGTGAATGACAGTAAGAATTCAGCAGACATTTAATCGAGCACTGAATATTTTTTTTTGATTACATAGACTCTGTTTTTCTGTAGATAGAAGGTCCTGCGATCATATTATTGACTGATGTAATTGTAATTGTACCTAATAAACTAAAAGACCTTTCTTATATTTATTATGTTCTGGCAATAAACCTTATCTTATCTGAACGTTGTTTTAGAAAATCAACGACCTTTCCAGACTATGTGATAAATATTTATAACTAAATTTGGGTAACCAATGACTGACTGACCGACGGACATGGCTATATAGTAACTGACCATTCCAACTGGCACGTGAACTCACTCTGTGCAAACCAGGTTTTAGTAATCTGTTGCCCAAATTGGCGGCAAAAAGCAGACACCTATTATTACAGTCTGTTTGGCTAAGCAGATCGCGATGATCTTTGGTCAGGGATAGCGTTTGACGCGGTAATGGTAGGTTATGTTTGATGAAATAACTATAGTGAGATCATAAAGATGATTTTGGTTATGAACGCTACTTTTTGAATATGGTAGCATGTTGTAATCAAAACGCAGGTTGTATCTCGTGTTGTGTAGTTAAAATTATTTCAGACATTAAAATTGGTCCTTGTCTTATTTAATAAGCAAAAACTAGAACACGTCTGAATTTTATTTCAATTAACATCCACACAATATTATAACCTAAAAACATAACCCTTCCTTTTGGCTTTGTCTTTTTAACTTATTAATTTATTTTTTGTACAATCCATTGTAGGTAGAGCTTTTCTCTATAATAGTTGCTACAACGCTATGACAAATAGTGATGTACCTACCCCGTTTACAAGTCGATAAAGATAGCGATCGCAGTTCGCACGATCAACGTCTCGCCGACACAAATTATTTTCAAATTTGGAGCACATTCAAATTGCGGTAACGCACGCGAGCGGGAAACGTTACCGGAAAAGATATTTGGACTGGACTGAGACGTTTCGTTTCGCAACCGGCCGGTAATAAATCATCGCTACTAATTTGCTTTTAAAGGTTTTACTGGAATTATCTGTGTGTGTAATCGGGTATTGTGCGCGGACAATCGAGAGAGGCGCCGCTCGCCATTGTGCGCTCGACATCGGAAACGTTAAAAGAAGCCGCCTGCCTCTGTAATTTGTCAACTTGCTTTAAAAAAAACAAAGACCTTTAATGGCCACCTCTAATGTGAGTTAATTAATTGGACTGTTTTATACGTCTCTAGGTAATTGCCGGCTGAGCTTAAGTGTTGCCATTTACAACTCGCCCTGTAATGAGCTATTTTCTCTTCGTTTAAGCTCCCATGTTATAGGTTGCTATTAATTAATTTTAGGTACTATCAATTGAACTCGTGTAGTGCATTTTGCTTAAATAAAGGCAATGTTCGAGACATTAATTTAATGGGAAATTTATTAATTAATTGTTAATTACGACCGCCTGTGACTAAATGACTTTTATTGATTACAAAATGGTAAAACGGATACTTAGCATTGCGATTAATAAATTAAAAAATAGACCAGTTTAAGTTGTCGCAACGTCAATATTGAAACAATGCGCAGGCGTTGCGCGGGTAATCGATTCGTCTTGTCTCGCCGCAATCGTGTCGCATTTGGCACTTACTCAGTTTTGCGTGTACGGTCTCGTTTTATTTGTATCGTATTGACGAAATTCGTCGAGCAAATTTGAATTTTAAATCATTAATCGAATCGAACACTTAATCGTCATTGTCTTAATAGAGGTCATGTTGAAATTGTCAACGGCCGCGGCAGGTTGGCAGTTGGCACACCGATCGACTTATTGGAGCATAGCAATAATTTTTATTCTCGTCACGAAATGTACAGTGACGTCCGTCGGACATGTTGTACCATTAGTTGATTGCTTAATTTATACGATTGTTGAGGTCCGCGCATCGTTATAATAACATTGGCGCTGTATGCGTTCCAGAGGTCAGGAATCTTGACACGGATAACTGATTAGCGATGGTGCGAAAGCATTTTATCTCTATCTCATAAACTGTAATTTCTACCTTCACGGTAATGCGCCGAAGCGGTTGATGAACAATGGAATTTGAGGAGTCGAACGCGCGAATCTGCGCGATGCGGCGTGTCTCCTCGGCTAATCGCTGATTTACAATCGAAACTTTAATTCCTACGTCATCGGCTTTCAGCATCAAGTATTCCAAATTCAAAGTTCAGTGATGTACCAATCTCGCACGATATCGAGTCACATTAAACGAATAATCGATTCGAATGTCAGAGCTAATCAAAACATCGGTGCAGGTCACCGCTTCCGAAGGCAAATGCGAGATGACGCGCGCTCGCGTTTTTGACCAACATTTTTTCTATTTAAAAATCTATTCCTATCAATTTTGAATCTTATGACTTTAGCCATAAGGGTTTAGCGATTGTTGTTCATGATAAGATCAATTTTGCTGGGCCTACTACCGTCGGAGAAAGGTCAAAAATTAAAGTTTGTAATGTTATCTCGTATGTTCTCACGCTAGTTTCGCGTGTGCGTGATCGTAGCCCCGAGTTGATTGGGAAAGTCAATTCGAGAGAATCACTCGATTTGTCACAGTTAGTACAGTTATCGATTAAAAATTGCATCGATATCGAAACTGTTCATGTGGGAAATTATAAATCGCTTCTTTAAATCATTAACCGTTTGCGTACGTTATTTATTTTGTGCAATGTATTTACGTTTTTGAATAAATTATTTTATTTTTCCTTGTTCAGTCAGATAATGAGATAAGTAACGCTGAGTTATTCGAACAAACAATAGAAACAGCACTTTACAGTTCTATTACAATAACCTTTTAATGTATGTAGCAAACATCTTTAGCCATCGAATGAACTTAGGCAACGTCGAATTTACCAAAATGTTAAAAAAAAAAATCTTTATCAAATAGGAGGTAGAAAACTACTTTGGTATTTAAAATACTTTGAACTTTTCATTACAGAACCTGATTATTCTTTCTGGCTTTACAATAAAACCACTCTAATATCTAATTTTATTAGATTTAACAGGTACTTAAATAGTATATGGTTGTTAAATATGTACGTTTCTCAGTACTTTCCTCGTAAACTAAAACGAATGGGACACTAATACAAAATGATTTAGTTTATTAAAAGTTTGCTGCGGTAGGTAAACCGCGCTGAATTACCATAAAATTGTTCACCATAAGGTTTTATACTGTAGTTTACGAGGTCTTAATGGCAGGACGGCTCAAATCTGAACCTTTATTTACGAGGCATACTTTGTAGCTATCTATTATAATATAGTCCGACCACAATAACACTGCAGAACAGAATAAAACACTATATTAAGAATATCGAAATGTATCAAAATCACAACATAGAAATATAAAAATTTGCAATGGTGCGATTCGTACCAAATGGGCCGGAAAGCACGTTTGTGGGCCCATTATTTTTTGGGCTATGTTAATGACTTCTATTTTTTTTATTTTGTATTACTTTACGACGTTTTGTTATAAGTTTAATCTTAAAACTTAAAAAATATGTTTTTAAAGTAGGACAATAAGTTCTTTAAGTATTTTGGTATATTTTGTAAATCATATGATTAGTCTCATAATAAAACGGCATTAAAGTACTTACCAAAATTAAAAAACAAAGAATCAAAAGTCACTGACATAGGATAAAGGGCCCACACACGTGCCTTACGGCCCATTTGATCAGAATCGTACAATTGCAAATTTTTGTATTTCTATGCTGAGATTCGTCCCACGCTCAATTAATAATAAGATTCAGTACTGTTATATAGAAAGTGGTCGGATGAATATTTTTTTTCATAAATAGTTAGCGCTATGCATATATAGCATAAACGGACTATAAAGATCTACTTCTGAGGTTGAATATGTGCCTATAAATACGCGAATGTAAGATCAAAGATCAAATGAAGATGAGGCCTCGCAAACGCGTTTACTAAAAGCTGTTTATTATGTAAATACATATCCCTTCTCAATACATAATAACAAAACAAAAGAATATATTGCACATGAAAATACATACTTTTCTGTATCTAGATACCTAGGTACCTAGGTTCACGAACAATAAAGTATTATGAATTATTCAATTTCAATTTCAAATAGCCTTTATTAACAAATTTACTACTAGTTTTACAATAAATTTGTTCAAATAATCTAAATCTAAATTAGTCATTGGTTTTTTCAAGGTTGTTTTGCTTTTCAGCATAGGCCTCCCCCAGGCTTCCATAATTCACGATCTTGAGCTGTCCTCCAGTTTATTTTGTATCGCGGATATAAAAAAACAGCTAACTTTAAGAACCACCCCAGTTAAATTAGCTTTCTATTTTAAAATCCACGACTGAATCGGTCTATCCGTTTGAGAGCTACGATGCTACAAATAGGCAGACAAACAGGCATAGGCGTGAAACTAATAATATCCTTATTTTCACGTGGGGATTAAAGTTGCAAAAGCCCTAGTGATAATTGTTCAACCATAAACAATATCCCAGTCTAACTAATAGGGTTGGGCGTAAGAAACGCTAGAGATGGGGTTATTAACGAAAATCTGGTAATCTATACATAATTATAAAGTAATATTAAAGCCGCTCTCTAATCAAGTATTATTTACAAAAGAATTCGTTCCTATTTCAAGACCTCCGAGTTACTTTAATTGACGGATAAAAATCATTATATGTGTTTTCATGTCAAAACAAATGAAGTACTTATATATTTTTTATCCGGTATTTAGCGTTACTCAGAGGTGGTGACTACAGACTAGGCCAGTTTTCCACAAGACAGATGGGTTACTAAATACAGCGGTATAATCAATTACATTAAATACAATAGAAATTCATAATGGGCGGTCTTATTCATAGTTGATTCCAGGATGAAGAGTACCAGGCTAACAGAAAAACTTTCAACAGCAAAGCGGAGTCTGGTCAGCTATATGAGTACATGATAGATATAGTATATGATATACCTACAATATTTAAGATAAATCGTATCTCATCACCCGCTGTACGCCAGCGCCTATAATAAAAAGATTCAATGTTGTCACTGTAAGGTGTATAATTTATGTTTCTTTTACGCCCGTCTCTCGTAACTGCTTTTACGGCTTGGTGGTGGCAGGACGCGAATCAAAGCCCGGATTTTATAGGTGTCACGGGGGCATCATCGTGCTCCTTTTGCGAGGGTTCCCGACGTCACTTAACGTTATCTTTATACGTTATCCGATTTCATTATAAATAGTTTAGCATCAGTAGAGCTTTAGTTTGGTTTTAATAAATAAAATAATATAAAATAAATTTATTTAAAGCAATTATGTAGCTTATTATGTACACAACACCAAACCTACTTATATTAAACCGGGTTTTTAAGAACTGACAGCAATAGCTGGTGGTGTACGTCTAATCTGCCGGCTATTATTGCCAAGACGGTGTTGGAGCTGGCCCGCAGCCTGCACCAGGGACGCGGCTCATTTGTGCATGACGGTGTGGAAGCAGTCGACCCAGTGCAGAGTGAATAGATTTTTTTTAGGCAAGCGGGTTTTTTTTATTGATGATAGATAAGCGCTTGACCACTACCTCACCTGATGGTAAGTGATGGTGTGATCGAAGATGGACTCCATCTTCGATCATCAATAAAATTATCATCAATAAAAAAAACCCGCACCGCCGCGAACATTCCCGATGCGCTGCAGTAGCGGGGCAGCCCCCGCACCGCCCTAAGTACATTGTTATATTACAGGCCATGGAGGCACCGTAAGTTGCCTGCGTATACTTCGCTCACAGGCTGCACGAGTCGTCTTAAATTTAATTAGTCATAAAAGCCCATTTTAGAACTGTGATCAAGCGTGAATCGAGACACAAGCGTATATTTTTGATAGTTTCCAATATCAAACTTCTTTCTCTGGCGTTTTTCTGGACTAAGAGACACACGTTATTCGTATTTATAAAATGTAATTTAGACTTTAGTTTTTCAGTTTCATTTATAAATGCAGTTTAAGCTTTACAGGTTTTGTCCGTCAAAACTTATGAGGTGTCTTTCTCAGTCTGACATTTGAGAAAGAAAAGAGGGATATTGTTAAGCCGAAGAGAAACCGAAAGTATACAGCTGTACCGATTTTATATCCAGTATAAAATGCAATCACCACTTTCGAAATTAAATAATATCATAAACATTAACCCTGGTTCGACTGCGGAACTCGTAAAAGCTTCCATTCATAAAACACTATGAATAACAACCCAGAAAATTATAAATTCATCCGGTACCTGAACACGCGCGAGTCGACTGTCCACTGCTATCCCGTAATGAGTATGTGCATAAATTGTCCGCTAGGGGCGCGGCAGAGTTACTGGCTGACCCTCAGTTCACCTCTGACTCTGAGTAGACCAGTGGAACCAGCAGGCGAACTGGAGAAAACTTACTGAACTTTTGTCAGTAACGTCTCAACTAACCTTGTTCTCTAAGTTGCAAATTCTTAATTAATTTAGTTTATTTAAATAATACCTAAAATATAACTGAACAGTACAAGACCAATGCGCTATAACAATTACGTTTCCTACACAATACACAGTAATAAAATGAAGAAACTTGTATATTTTATTTTGATTGATTTTGCTTTAAAAATTATGTAAATCTTTCCAACCGCTTATTCGATTTAAGAGCACAAACTTTCGCATCGTATTAGTAGAATAGGATTTAAAAGTTTGAGGTTTAAGCCATATAAATGTGTTTTTCATTCATAAGTTTCATTGTGACTCAACCAGTAGAGTTAGATGGACGGGATTACAATGCATCGTTTAAATCGTTTACTAGAATAGCTATGAGTGCTCGATTGCTACTGTGGGGCAGAATTTGCAGTTGTCCCATTTTTTTTGGTCAGGAAACAAACTACTAAAAATACACAAATTTATAAATGCACGTCACTTTCGGAACCAATAACAATAATAATAAAGAGTAGACAAAGAAGATTAAACGTTCTCATACAGAAAAAGAAATTGTGTGAAGGTTAACCTAACAAAGACCATCGTAGACTAGTATTGTAATAAGAATTTTTATTAAGATATTGTGTTTCTTTGGTGTTACCCCTGAATTCAATCCTGGCTACGACCATACCTGATGGTCACTAAAGCCCCGCGGCACATTCAGAGCACGAATTGAAGATGTCATTGTTTCAGTTTAAATTCCGCGTCTATGACGCGATGCAACGAGTGCTACTGCGAAATTCTGTGAAGCAATATCGTGCGTTAAAAAACTAAGGATAATTAATTATTAAATTCTTCCTTTAATTGAATTAAAAATAAAAAAATCATATATTACAATCTACACTAAAATTAAATTAAAATTAAACAATTGAAATAATAAGTACAACTGCACTGTTCCGACATCGAAGTTATTAATTTAATCGAAGTTTTATCATCCTAACAACGTTTAGAGTTCCGACGTCTAACAAATACATAACGAAATACATCAAATCGGTGTTTTATCGTGAAAACGGTTTCATCAATTTTCAGTAACTATTCATTCGGCTTATTCCATCATATTCCCACTCTCTTGCTCCCAATAGGAGCACACAAAACTTTAGAGAGCTCCTCCTATGTAAGAAATTAAAAATACCTCCGGTTTTATTCCATCATGTTCCCAGCTATATAGGTAACTTTTCCTTGACATTTCCTTTTTCTGATCCATTTTACCTACTTTCGGGTGCGTGAGATCATAATGGAATGAGTGACCATACCTCCCTATTGAGAGCAATAATGCTCTCTAAAGTTTTACATGCCCCCACTGAGAGCAAGAGCGTGAAACTAATAATGGAATAAGCCATTCATCCTGTAATGGTACATTTTAATTTTAATTTATTTATAGGAAAACCAAAGAGCTGTTATAACTTATACTTAAGACAGATTGATTACCAGATAGGTAAAAAGGAATAGGGCATGTCCTGTGTTTTTTAGTGCTTCGATATTTACGTACGGGTTCTAAGCAACGTTTCGGGGTAGCACTTCTGATCTTATCATGCGCCACGCGATCAGTTGCAAGTGTTTTGGCAGCGACACGTGTTCCCTTAGTTAACACTGTTTCGATTGTTTCCATGATTCGCATAATCGCATTCGATGACTGTCAAAATATTGTTTGTCGTGGCAATGACTTCTGCACCCGCCAACATTTTTGCCTGTCTCGACTCTCGAGGTTTGAGGATGTCTCGAGGTTTTGTTGTTTAAAATAATAAATATTTCGTTTGTAATTTGAGCCGATTGCTTAGCGTTACGTTATTAGAGCATACATTAGTAGATAAACAACTTTTTAAATGTTTAGTTAGAACACGGCTTGCTAAAATATAAATTGAGTGCAACAAATGCCCAAAACAGTAATTTAAAAAACACGAGCTTTCAAGTTTCGAGACGTCTCAATCAGACTGTTACCACCATTGTTCCGAACAATTGCCAAAAAACAATTCATTACGTAACCAATTATCAAGGTCGTAAGAAAACAGAACCGTGCATAATGCGTACTAGACCGGAACCACAGACTAAACACCGAAGGAAATGACGTTAGGCCGTTTTCACTGTCGGAGTCACACGCTCCGGGTGTGCCCAGCAGGGCGTGTAAACTCAGCTTTAGGTCAAAGTTGTCGATAGTGAAGGTGGTTTTAATCAGTAGAAATCGTATTATGGTTCACTGTGAGAGGGTGTAAAAGTAAATCTAGACATGGCTAATATTTCCGTTCCCAGAGCTTTGTAGGATCTTGAGAAATTGAACTCGAAATTCTGATGAATGAGTGAACTAAGTCTATCGTAATCGCATTAAATCGAATTACACATATTCTTGTAGTAGCTCGTAATTACTGACATCAGTTTTCATTAACTACTGAATATATTTGCGTTTATAATTTAACTTACTTCGCAACGGTTCACGTAAAACGGCATGTAAATTAAATTTAGTTGAACGATTTAAATGTTTTCTTGATGTACGAGATGTTAATTTATTTATTTTATTTATTCAGACAACATAGGCGCAATACATCCAGTTACATAATTACAATAAATCTATAGGTAGTCACATATTCAAAATTCATACATTAATAAAAATAAATATAAATATAAAAATTGCATAATTATCCTTACAAACTAATTGTCATTTTTGTAATTGTATTGTCATTTGTGTAATTTAGTTTGTAATTGTTGTTGTAATTGTAATTGTTTAAGTGGTCATAACAGATTTATCTGTTAAGACGTTAAATCGCGTTATTCTATTAGAAGACATTATTGTAGCTTATATTATTCAAGTCTCCCTCAATTTTACGGCAACCCGTTAAAACAACCACACACGTTGATTTGCTCCTATTGCACACAACATTGACATCACAATAAAGTCTTTTTTCTCTATCTTTCCAGTCATTCTTCGGGCGGTCATACAACAACCTGAACTCCATCACGGAATGCAAGAATAACGGGGAATGCGTCATCAACAAGAAGAACAGGACCGCTTGCAAGGCCTGTCGTCTCCGCAAATGCCTTATGGTTGGCATGAGCAAATCCGGCTCTAGATATGGAAGAAGGTCCAACTGGTTCAAGATCCACTGCCTCCTCCAGGAGCAGCAGCAGGCTGCCCAGTCCCGGTCACCCCCGAGGGTTCCACCATCGCCACATCACCTCGCACCACCCTTCCCTCCGCACTTATTCCCTGGTCTTGCGAGGCCGAGGACGAAAGAAGAGCTGGCTTTGATGGGTTTAGATGAGTACAAACCTTGTTCTGGATCCCCTGATTCCCATAGAAGCGGATCATCTCCAAAACTAGACGAGAAGGCCAGGATAACCCAAGGCAGGCCGCCGGACAGACCCCTCACTCCACCAAGAGACACCTTCGTACCACTCCAGCTAGCCAACATCCACTCATCCTTGCCCCATTTCCCCCACTCGCCGTTCTTACCACCGCATCCGTTCAATCCATTTGCGGCCAACCATCCTCTGTTGTTCCCGCCAGGATTCCACCCTCTCTACTCCAGACATTTGCTAGATCATGCCGCGTTACGACAAGCTGCTGAGAACAACAACGATGTGAGAATCGATGATCATAACACAGATAACTCTAAGCGGTTTTTCCTGGATGAGATTCTGAAACAGCAACGGTCGTCGCAACCGCCAACTCCTCAGGAAGATGTTATATCTGAGGCTGATTTTGTGCCCACTCCACCGGCGGAGAGACGGACTTCGGAATCACCACTGCAGGAAAACCCGATGGATCTGTCGGTAAAATCGGATGGTCGGTCAAGCTCGGCGCGGCGACGGTCCGACGATAGCGAAGTCATCGTGCAAGACAACGATGATGCAGACTCTGCCAGCGCGGGCGGCTCCGCCAGCGAAGAAGAAGACGTATCCTACTCTCAAATTAAGAGGATCAAGCTCCATCCTCTAGACCTCACCACCAAAGTCTGACGTGACAAGTGTGCCGCTCTAGTGGACTGTATGTGTCAGTGAATGAATAAGGCCAGTAAATCGGATTGTGATTTAATTAAGTAGAATCTCTAAAGACAATGGATTTGTTTGTGAATTGTTATCGCTTGAAAGAGTCTATCCAAATACGTAAAATAAGCGTCTAGTTAGTAAATGTTATAGGTGCAGAGGACCCGGTTGATGGTTGTGTACAAATCGATCTGTAAATATTAAATTATTGTGTATAGAGTAAGAGTTAGGTTATCTTTAGTAAGTGGATTAAAATTAATATATTTTTGAACGGATTCAGCCGGGTGTAGCCACATTCCAGTTTTTTTACGAAATGCATATATTTTTGTATAGTTTGAATATAATTTATTCAAGTTAGTAGAATTTTGATTGAATTGTTGTTTGTGGACAAAATGTGTTAACTTCGGGTGCATTGTGAAACTTGGTTTTATTTGTAATCTGTATAAGTTTTCGTATTATTTCTTAACTTTAAGCTTATTATGTAAACGCAACCTTGACTGTCTGTATACATTCCTTTACATTGTGATAAAGTTTATCATTTTCCTTATTTTTAAGACCCTAGGCCAAATTATAATTTATATTTTTAATATCTTCTTCAAATGTTAAACAAACTCAATAAATATACTCGATTGTAAAGAGAATTCCTACTTTGCTCAATATGACATAAATATTGTTTACTATTAGATATTTTATTCATTTCTTATTTCATACTCAGCTTAGCAATATTTCAATCACATACTCAACATAATACTTTGTCAAGCAACGATTTTTGTAAATACATAGAATAATGTAGATAGAGTGTTTTTATTAAATAATAAAGTGTTTGTAAAAGATTTCAGAAGACGTACAAAATAAATTGTTCGTGCACTCGATACTTTGTTTGTTTTCACCCCAATCGCTTAGACTATCCAGGTCTACGCGAAAACATCTCCTATTATGACACTCATATAGCACATTACTTATTTAATAAAGTCTGAAATTATTCCGTCTAGACTTTGCTATCACCATAAAAACTTAATGTATGCTGCATCTGTTGTCAAGTTAACAAGTTATGTTAAAGGTTACCATAATTTCACAGAGCAATGTTACAATACTAACAGAAAAAACATTTTTGCATAAGAATTTAAATTAATTTTCATGTAATGTAGGATGAAAACGAATATACTTGATATAAATGAATATTTTATCAAGTGTTTGTACGATGTATGTGCGTATGATGGAATATTAGGTTTCTTATTATTAACTCGTTCGTTAGTACTAATCGCAGTCCAAGCGAATGGTTTAAACAGGTGTTTAAAACATGTAGGGTAACCCTAAAGCCTAATCTCAGATAGCTTAAGTTATACATCATCATCATCATATCACCCAAAGTTCCACTGCTTAGCCAAGGCGAACGATCTTGTGCGGCCTGCACCCATCGCCTCCCAGCAACCTTTATTAGGTTCCTTATAGTTGGAGGCCACCCTACGCTGCGCTTTCCAGTGCGTAGTTTTCACTCAAGAACTTTTCTGTCCCAATGGCCGTCAGTTCTTAGAACGATGGGCCCCGCCCACTGCCACTTCATAAGTTATAATTACGATAGTACTTTTCAAACTTTCGCAATCACTGTACATAATTACTGGTTAAAATGTGTATTTATTCGCGGACCTCCGCCCGCGACCACGACTGTTGCAACACAGCCGAAAGGTCTGCTGAGTTATTCTAAATCAAGGTATTAGTATACTAAACTGTGTTTAGCTGCTGTTAACATTTATGTTTAATAAAGACACCTTTTAAAAACAAAACAACCGAAACGTCGTGATAACAAATAAAAAAGGTACATACGCGATAAATACCCGTTTTAATCAGTAATTATTATTACAATGTTATGAGACTTTCACGCATTATAGACATATTAGACGTCAGCAAGCGAATATTGGGGCTCAAGTGGAGTTGGGCAGGACACTTGGCCAGACGTAGTGACGACAGGTGGACTAAGGCACTAACAGAGTGGAGGCCGAGAACTGGCCATCGAAATAGGGGACGTCCACCAGCGAGATGGGTCGACGACATCCATAAGAACGTGGGTCGTACGTGGTTCAGACTGGCACAGGATCGGGAAGAGTGGCAGAAACAAGGAGAGGCCTATGCCCAGCAGTGGGTCGACACGGGCTGAGAATGATGATGATGATGATGAGACTTCGCGTTTCTTTTCATCCAAGGTATGTTACCAAAGTGACAAAAATGTATCAGAAAAAACTCATAGAGATGACCTCTCTTGAGACAAGAGCGAGTAGTAATAGCGGGTTCAATTCTGACTGAGCGTGACAAATATTTGCATAATCTGCGCATATTTGTTCCTGTTCTGGCAAAGAATACTGACGATTACTTCGAAACCTTTAGTTGGTTTTAGTAATTTAGTCAAATATTGTTTTAAAGACCGGCACAGTAAAAAAAATATTGAAAAACATACTGATTTATGAGCCGTCGTTCAAAAAGTACCCGATCACAGTTCATTACAACTGCAACTGTCAAATTGACATAAGATGAATATGCATGTACCAAAGAGTTTGGAACAAAAAATTCTTAAACTCCTATTTGTATGGCAAGTAGGTACATAAGACAAATGTCATTGTTAGATAGCACACACAAATTATTAAGTTTACTGGTTAATACCTATAAATATAAAATAAAAAATTGCTTATCCATTCTAATATTATAAATCCGAAACTAACTCTGTCTCTCCGTCTTTTTGTTACGTTTTCACGACTTAACGGCTGGACCGAATTTGATAAAATTTGGTATATCAACAGATTTAGATATAAGCTACTTTTTACCCGATAATGCAGTAGGGTAATGTTTTTATTGACATACCACGCTTGCGAAACCGCGGATGGAGGCTTAATAATAATAATAAATACCGCTGGACATTTCACACAGCGCTATCTAGCCCCAAACTAAGCATAGCTTGTACCATGGGAACCAGATAACTGATAGAATACTTATATACATTTTTTTTGTAAATACATACTTATAATACATAGAAAAACACCCAGACACGGAACAAATATCTGTAGATCATGCAAACATTTGTTCCGCGGCGGGAATCGAACCCGCAACCTCCTGCGTCTCAGCCGGCTATACGCCCACTGCGCCACGGAGGCAGTCACTTCTTTTTTTCTAAAGTAGAGTAAGTAAGAGGCTTGTTTTCTAACTTCGTCTCTATCTTAAATCTAAACTTTAATCGATAAACCCGAGATGAATCCATAAAAGTGGGCTAAAGTAGAATCATTATCCGCAGTCGCTTATACTGCTGGGTTTAATAGTCGGTCGCATGTGAGCGGCGATCCTTGACCTGAAGACGAGCCGGCACATCTCCGTGCACAGACCTACAGACTAACGAAGAGACAAGAATACCCAGCAATTACACACATAGCCCCTATTTTATGTATGTATGTACACATATTTCAATTACGTATCTCATTTATGAAAACGCCTGAAAACCAGCGCCGCTTACCGTCTTCATATGGTTGGTAGCAATACGCTGCGACGGGCCTGTTAGGCACACAGCACGGAAGACTATCTTAACAAATGTTTGCATGATCTACAGATATTTGTTCCGGGTCTGGATGTATACATTACTAGTTGATCCACCCGCGGCTTCACACGCCTGAAAATTCACGTTCTCGTGGGAACTTCAAAATAAAAACTATACAAAACACTCTTGTCAAAGTGACGCGAGACTTCATGTAAATGACTTCACGTCAATGAAAGACGGTTAAGTTATATGGATATTGTTCATACAAAAATACTAAAATTGCGATTAAAAAATGGGTGGGGGTATTCTGGAGTTTTGGATTTAGCAAACGAAATTTACCTTGTGACAAAGTGGGACAATGGCTACTGCGGTATATGCTGTGACTCAGTTTTGTGCAAGTCTGCATTTTGGGCAAACGTGGGGTCTTTAGCCCGCCTCCCCACCAGTCGCCTCCAGCCTTTGTTATAGAATAGTTCACGCAGTGTAATATAAATACCTAATGTAACAATAAATACTGTTACGCCGAGGCTGTTAAACAATGAGTAATAATCGAACATTCTCGAACGCTTTTGTCTTGCTGTGTTATTGTTCATTCTTCAAACAACTACACTCTTAGGTCATCAGAAAACTTGATACTCAGAACTCCTTCGCACAGCACTTCCTTTTACAGCGCTTCTTTTACTGTCCAGGCTGTTCGGCTGTGGAATGCTCTGCCCGAAGAAATAAGACGGTCATCCTCCTTACACACATTCAAGCTGAAGGTGAAGCAACATTACCTAACGATGTCATCTTCCTAGCGTTATTTATTTACTATATAAACATTTTATCTGTTAGTTTACTTAGCTATTTGCATATATCTATATATTAGTCTATTTTATAAGTATTTTAAGTATTAGGATTGGAACATTATCATATTTTTTTTTTTATTATACTTAAGAATATTTGTGTACTTAAATATATCCTACAAATTACACCGCACTCCATATTGTAAATTTCGCTCCATCCAAAGGTTGCCTGGAAGAGATCGCTTTCAGCGATAAGGCCGCCCATTGTATTGCCTTATTTATTCTAGCCTTATATTTATTTTTGTATTATTTCTGTTTGTGTGGTAATTCAATAAAGAGTTATCTATCTATCTATCTATCTATCTATTGTTGCTATTGTTTGTGATTTCGCAGAATGGGGAGTGGCCATTGTGTCGAGGGACCGACCCTTTCCTGGAACAACTGAGATCGTTCTCGAACAATCAAAATATGCGCGATATAAATAGGCCGGACAGTTAGTCTCAGTCAGTCTGAGTCTGAGTGAGTTAGTCTCAGCGAGGCCCTGGAGGACTGACGTGGGAAGGGTCTCGCGTGAACAGTAGTTGCTCCGGAGTCAGTCTGGATTAAGCTATACGTACGATCATTTCGGTGACTTTAAGTGGTGCAACAGTGGTGTGAATTAGTGTGTTGTGATTACGTGTGACCAAGTTCGTGTATTCATCGTTTAGTGCTGAATAAAAGTGTTATTCGTGGTTAGATCGATTCCCATTATTTTATCCCGAACCCTCAGCTCGTAACAATTTGGTGTCAGAAGTGGGATAAAATAATGCCGGTTCTACCAAAGGATAACGTGGACGGTGTCAGGACGAGAGGTCAACCACAACAGGAAATGGATGAAAGGCGGTTTGGGGAGTCTCCGGTTCAAGAAGCTCGGCAGAGTCGTCAGCCGATGGAGATGGAATCAGCCGGCGCCGAATCATTTGGAGCACCATCATCATCATCCGTGGGCCAAGCTCCTGTGACAGGCGATCTTGCTGCTATTATGGCAATGCTTTGTCGTCAAGAAGAACAGCGTCGTCAACAGGAAGAGCAGGCTCAGTTGCAAGAGGAACAACGCCGTCAGCATTAGGAAGAGAAGCGGCGTCAACAGGAAGAGCAGGCTCGGTTGCAGAAGGAACAGCGACGTGAACAGGTGGAGCAGACTCGGTTGCAAGAGGAACAGCGACGTCAGGATAAAGAAGAGCAGCGTCGTCAACAGGAAGATCAGCGACGTTGGCCATAAGAGCGTACTCGACTGATGAGGGAATCGTTCGGTTCATCTGGAAAGGAATTCCAGGAAGTGAAAGAACAGATAGAAATCATGAGAGCCGTGTTTTGGAGGCTGGAATTGGGATCGCTGATGAGAAAGGGACTCTGGGTGTCCTGAAGTACTGGAGACGGCAATGTGGCTCCTCTAGTTGCTACATCTTCAGCGCGAGGTGCGCCTAAAATTGTTCGTGTTGATCGGCTGCCGCGATATGGGACTAAGAATGCTCGGGACAAGCATGTTTTAGGAGGGGGCAGTGTTACGCCGAGGCTGTTAAACAATGAGTAATAATCGAACATTCTCGAACGCTTTTGTCTTGCTGTGTTATTGTTGCTATTGTTTGTGGTTTCGCAGAATGGGGAGTGGCCATTGTGTCGAGGGACCGACCCTTTCCTGGAACAACTGAGATCGTTCTCGAACAATCAAAATATGCGCGATATAAATAGGCCGGACAGTTAGTCTCAGTCAGTCTGAGTCTGAGTGAGTTAGTCTCAGCGAGGCCCTGGAGGACTGACGTGGGAAGGGTCTCGCGTGAACAGTAGTTGCTCCGGAGTCAGTCTGGATTAAGCTATACGTACGATCATTTCGGTGACTTTAAGTGGTGCAACAGTGGTGTGAATTAGTGTGTTGTGATTACGTGTGACCAAGTTCGTGTATTCATCGTTTAGTGCTGAATAAAAGTGTTATTCGTGGTTAGATCGATTCCCATTATTTTATCCCGAACCCTCAGCTCGTAACAATACCTAGTGATTCGGTAAATCCAGTTCAGTTTTGCATTTCTCAGCATCCTGGTCTAGGAACTAAATATCCTAAAATTGATAAGACACTTCCCGATAATTAGTGATCCCGACGTGATAATTTTTTACACATACAAAAAGTTAAACACCTGTTTAATGCTTGTTTAAATAATTCCTTACAAAGTTTTGTATAAATAAAATTAAACACGCACTAAACAGTGTTTATTATTTTTTGTGGGACGACCCTTAGCTCGACTTGCACATCGATCCCTAAATGTGTTTAGTGACTAAATATGGTTTAGAGAGAGAGAAGGCTGATGTGCGAGGTGAGACGCAGTACGGCTTCGGAGCGGATCGCACTCACCCTGCTTTCAGCGATAAGGCCGCCCATTGTACTTTATTTAGCTTAAATTAGTTTTTTTAAGTATTCCTGGTGTACAATAAAGGATTATTCTATTCTATTATATTCCTGATGACGAATTAAACCGAAACATTATCGGTCGAAACACCGATAAAATGGTACGTGGTAAATCCCGTATTTATAATAATGATGATTTAGATAGTGTTTAATACAAATACGTCAAATTTAAACATGTATAGTCGTTAAATACGTTTAGGGATCGGTATGTAACTCTTCCTAAGTGTATTTGCTGTGTCTCATCTAGTGTCTGTAAGGCCGGGTACAGACGTGGTAACTTGTGTAACAGTAGTAAACTGCACAATAACCGCGTGTTATAGGTCATCTTGTACACCTGAATACGTAATTAAACCCGTATATGTAGGTACAGGTCTATCGCTAAACCAAACCTACAATATACAATAGATAATTTGGTTTAATTCTATAATTTTTACCTACTCATCTTTAATTTTTATTCTTTATTGTACACTAGTGGTTCGCCCCGAACTGTGATCTCGCGAGTCTCCCATAAAAACAAAAAAATATTATTAATCGTAATCTTTGACTATCAAAATAATGCCCCGAAATAAATAACCAAATAACTTGACCTACAGTTTCATTCAAATTACAGGTAACGGGAGTTCATGTCAACTGGTTTTGTTTTTGGGGTATAAAATGTAGTTATTTTAGATTTTAGACTTGTGCCTAAAACTTGGGGTCCTTAACCGTGCCAAACAGTATTTTACGGCACAACAACGGCTATTGCGGTATAAAGCGCAGGTTCAGCCGCACGTAGAATACTGTTCCCATCTTTGGCATGGTGCCCCAAAGTACCAATTGCTTCGTTTTTACTCCCTTCAGAGAAGAGCCATTAGAATCATCGGCGATCCGAAACTCGTAAACAAGCTGGAACCACTGAGTCAACGCCGTGACATCGAATCGCTCAGTGTTTTCTACCGCCTGTATAATGGGGAATGTTCTGAGGAGCTATTCGATCTGATCCCGTCATCGAGATTTTACCACCGCACTTCTCGACAACGTAATAAAGCTCATCCACATATCATCGACAATTGGGTATCGCGCACCACACGCTTCATGCGATCTTTTCTACCCCATACTTGCAAGATGTAGAATGAGCTACCATCTGCGGTTTTCCCGTTAGGCTACAACATGGCACGCTTCAAGAGAAATGTTAAAAGGTTTCTACAGGGTAGGGAACGCATCGACAATGCCCGCTTACCATCAGGTGGGCCGTAAGCCTGTTTCCCCACAAATAACATTTAAAAAAATATTTGTGTCATTTGAGCTACACGCATACCATATTACAGCACTGTGAGGTTACTGGTGTACCCTGTGAATTTCGGCAAAGTTCAGTTTTTATTATGGCTAACAACTCAAAAACTACAAAGACTATTACAAATAAAAACGGAATCGAAATGTATTAATAAAGACCTTTCATTTGACGTCCCATTTGATCTAATAATCTCATTTTCATTTTTATTTACCCCACTTGAACCCCAATATCTCAACAACACCCCAACATTTTTAGCTCATTTAGTCACACCAAAATTGTGCTGTCACTATGTATCAAATTTCACGATGATAGGATCAACGCTTCGAAAGTTGCGTTCGGACAAACAAACATACATACATACAACGCCGATTTGCCCAAGTTGATTTGGAAAACTCGTTTCGCTCGATCATTAAGAAAATGTATTCAAAACATAAAGCAATAGAGAATATGTTACAAAGGCGAGCCTAACTCTAAGAAGACTTAAGTTTTTTTTTCATTTTATATGCTCACAAGTTATTTTCTTATGACTACAAAAGCAAGTTTTCTGGGTGTTAACTAACATTGTGAAAAACTGGTGCCTGAAGTAGGTTCATGTGACGGCCTCCGTGGCGCAGTGGGTGAATAGCCGTCTGAGACGCAGGTGGTAGCGGGTTCGATTCCCGCCGCGGAACAAATGTTTGCATGATCTACAGATATTTTTTCCGGGTCTAGATGTTTTTTTTATATATTATAAGTAGGTATTTACAAAAAAAAGGATTTATGTAATCTATCAGTTATCTGGTCCCCATAGTACAAGCTCTGCTTATTATTCTATAATTTGTTATATATTCTATTCTTTAGTTTGGGGCTGGAAGACGCTGTGTGAAATGTCCAGCAATATTTATTATTAGTGTCATGTCATGCGTAAGCCAGCAAATAGGTGGGCTAAGGTCGTAACTGGATGGATCCCTGTGGATGGAAAGCGACACCGTGGAAGGCCTAAGAAGCGGTGGCGCAATAATTTGGGTGCTTTTTATAGGGACTGGCGGGATTTGGTACAGGATCGAGATAAGCGGAGAGATGAGGGGGAGACCTTTTCCCAGCAGTAGGACAGCATAGGTTCGATAAAAAAAATGTATTACAGGTCACCAGACCCCACTCTGCGAGTACGATCAACGAAGGCTTATCTTTGAATGTATACCAGAAAGCACCTGCCTGTGCTCTAACTATAACCATTCATCATTTTATATCACACCTTATGCAATGCAATAAGAACAATACTTTGTTTTTATTATTTCGTTATGACATTATTAATAATAGGTTGTTGTAATTGTTAGTTGTCATTATTTTTAGTTATTATTAATTTGCTTACTTAATTACTTTAATTTAATTATTATACTTTTATCAATGTAAAAATTGACCTGTTGTAACCAATGTTATAATTAAGGTGAAATAAAAAAAAACTTATATCTTGGGGTAGGTACTTATAATTATAAAAGTGGGTGCCGAGGACTGGAGACCGAAAACTAGACAAACGTCTTGTAAACTTGTTTTTTGTATAAAATACTGATTCCTATAGTACAAGCTTTGCTTATTTTGGGGCTAGATAGCGCTCCAGTATTATTTATTTAATTGTTGCCCTTCAAAAGGATGATCTTTACAAAGTTCTCATCTGTAACTTTTTGCACCAATATAATAACCGGATAAGTGCGCTATGTTTTAAAAATAATGAGTGTACGAGATGCGCGTACGCAGCGGGGCGTTGATATACTGCGACAATGTTCATAGATCACGCTGTAGGTATTTATGTGTGTAAGTACCTCCGGACACAGCGATATACACACCTCACTTCGTAACTACCAAACGAAAATGAACTCTTTCTCGGTGCTTTAACATTTATTATTCAATGTGTGTTATTGTTAGGGTTGTATGTGGTACTACATGATCTGTCAAACGTTTTCACGCTAATTTGAGTTCTATAAAAGGGAGGTAAGGTTGATTTCGCTTTTGAATAGTTACTGCTGTAAGTGCAAGTGCATCAGAAATTAATGTGTAATATATTGTGTATTAACACGGTTTTTGGTACAAGAAGTCGTGTATGTGGTACTACAAATCATTTCGCGGGCAGAAAAATGAATGGGCTTGTTTGACAAATGTGAAATATGGGGAACAATTAAAATGGTGGTGCTGGCAATAATAAGTTGTTTACTGCATTTAATCACACGTGAAACAAGTTACAGAAACTGGCAACACTTTGTTTAAATGTTGTTTGACACCTTGCAAGAACTCTGGCTGTTAAAGAATAAATAAATAATAAGTTTTTTTTTATACTTCATGGAGATGGAAAAAGCATATGGCCCTCCTGATGTTAAGTGGTAACTATCGCCTATAGCAAAGTATTGCCTCGTAGGTCACGCTCCTTAGAAATATGTCCTACGATGTACTGCCCTGTGTCCATTAACTTGAGGCATACAGGTGTAAAGCCTCATATGTCTGTAATTTCACCGGTAACCATACCTTTCATACCAAAACAGCAATGCTGCTTGGCGGCAGAAATAGGTATGGTAATAGATATTTATTTATTTACAGCGTGATTAAAAAAACTAGGCATGATAAGATTGAAACAAAATCTACAAATACAAATTTAAAAAATTTAAACCCCCCACCAAGTAAAAAGTATGTAATAAATGTCCATTTTATGATGATCTTTATAACACATAGCTATGAACCACCCCCGTTAAACAAGCTTATTATTAAAAAAAAACGCGTCGGAATAGATCAATCCGTTTGGAACCTACAATGCCACAGACAAACAAATAAATATAAATAAAAAATAAATATAAATATTGCTGGACATTTCACACAGCGCTATCTAGTTTTTTGTAAATACATACTTATAATATAATATATAGAAAACACCCAGACACGGAACAAATATCTGTAGATCATGCAAACATTTGTTCCGTGGCGGGAATCGAACCCGCTACCTCCTGCGTCTCAGCCGGCTCTACACCCACTGCGCCACGGAGGTCGACAGATACACAGAATATAGGCTTTAAACTTATAACAAACCTCTATTTTCATCGTTGTTAAAAATAGCTTGTTTAATCTCTTGTTACATAATAAAAAAGAATTAAAAAATAACACATTCATCCAAAAGACTTCTGAGTAGAGCTTAGGATCCCCTTGACTGAGATAAATTTATAAAAAATACAAGTAATTCCATATCTTTTACATACGAAAGAAGCTGCACCATCTAAATACCGTTGTGAACAATCTATAGATAACACAACTACTCCAGATCACTATCGGGCGAGATAATCATTTATTTTTTTGATCATTCAGTTTAGAAAACATCCAAGTTTTATCTACATTAGCTTTTTAAAGGATTCTTCAATTTAATTTAATTTATTACATATATGGCACACAAAACAGAAAATCCAGCAAATATTAAATTATTCACACTAATATTATAAATGCGAAATTGGATTTAGATGTTTGTTTGTTACTCAATCACGTTCTAACGGCTGAACCGATTTCGATGACATTTTGTATGTTCGTAGATTATAACCTGGATTAACACATAGAATACTCTTTATCCCATAAATCAGGGCCCATGGGATAAAAATGAGATATCAAGTCAAGTTGCAACAGAGAGTTTAGCTTTATTTCTAGGTTCTACATTTAGTAGTGTAACGCGTACGAAGTCGCGGGCAACAGCTAATAACGAATAAAAGCTTTATAATTATTTGCAAAGTCGTAAAAACACCAATATCTGTGCTCGATCCATAGCGTGTGCGCTTGCGCAAGCGCACTGCAAGTGAAACACCCGCAAATGGTGAGTCGTATACACGACCCGCCCGGGTCAGGCTGGACCGAGCCTTTAAACCGAGATAAATAGACTCCGCTAAGCCATTGTCACTGTTGTTGTCTAACTCGTGTGCTTTGTGTGTGAGCGTAGCAGGGATAGCGCTAAGGTACGTATATTAGTAAATACAATAAAAATAAGATTCGTTTATAGCAGGCACTAAATATATACCCATATACATACATATAATATAAACCCATATCACACAAACAAAAAATAAAATACAATTTAATTAGAACGTCTTCCCTATTTTGAAGTCGGTAAAAAAATATAAAATATGACACAGAGCATTTGCTCTAGTGTCGTAATTTTTTATTTCCGTCCAAGTGGACGAAAATCCAGTGCTTGTAAATACTGTTTATCTCAGCCCTAAAATTAAGCAAGATTTGAGTCATATACTATCTATTCTAATATTATAAATTCAAACACTGATTGTCTGTCTCTCTGTAAGTTTGTTACGTTTCTAAGACTAAACGGTGAAACCGATTTGATGAAATTTAGCATTTAGATAGATTATGACTGGGATTAAGTCACAAGCTGTGCACACGTGCGAAAAATAGGTCATTAATTTGGAGCCATATGTAGCTCCAACGACGTCCACGCTCTGAGTTTCATGAGTAAAAACAAAAAATATGACTGTTGGTGCGGTGAAAATTTATATCCGTTTGCTGCATTATTCGCGCGCTTGTATGCGTGTCGGCGGATGTATGGCACTTTCGTTGTTTTGTTTCATTTCATAATTTCAGTTCAATGTGTAGTTATTCTAAGCATGCAGTATTCAAATATGCAAATTAAAAAATGGGTGAATGATATACATATTCTCTATATAAAATGTATTGATGATTAAATAGTCAACAAAGATAGTCGAGTTGCGTAATTTTCTGACTAAATCTAGATTAGATTAAAACATTCTTTATTGCATTAATAAAATAATGCATGAGCAAACTTAATGCTATTCAGCATTTTTTCCAGCTAACCTTTGGTAGTGTAGATAAAGTGGTAGTGCTTCCCAGAAAATAGATAAACTTTTAACTTAGAAACTTTAAATTTAAATTTAAATTAAACAAACAGCACAGTTAAATCGCTCTAGCCCATAACCAACTTAATACAAACACATCAGGAATAATGACACTCATTACACATCTATAAAATTAAATCACTTTACACGAGCTCAGACCACGCTCTAAGTGAAGACAATTTTATAACCCAATCTATCGCCACTAACAGAGTTAACATCTTAGATGTACGCAACACTGATTTAAAATTTTAATTATTCACACGAATAATTTATGTAAATTTTACATAGAAAACTTATGTGATTTATTTCAATCATTATTATAAATACTCGATTTATCACGTACCTACACGTCATTGTACATTATCGCTCGAAACACCGATAAAACGGTACGTGATAAATCCCGTGTTTATTATAATAATTTATGTAAATTATTAATACGTAGAGAAAACTTTGTACGAACCCCTGTATAAGATTTAGCAAGTTAAAGTTTATATGGAGAAGGAGGGGTGAATGCTAATATTAAGATAAAGAATAAATTAAAATAAAAAGAATTACAGTCAAAAACCTAGTTATATGTAGATAGATAGGTAACTCTTTATTGAATTACCATACAAACAGAAATAATACAAAAATAAGTACTAGGCTAGAATAAATAAGACAATACAATGGGCGGCCTTATCGCTGAAAGCGATCTCTTCCAGGCAACCTTTGGATGGAGCGAAATTTAAGATACGGAGTGCGGTGTACTTTGGAGGATACATATACACATATATTCTTAGGTATAATAAAAATACGATAAAGTTTTAATCCTAATACTTTTTATAATTATTATATTCGTTGTTATTATTTATTATAATTATTTGGTTATAATTATTCTTCACGAATAATTCATGTAAATAAATCGTGTTATCTCATTTCCTTTAAATGAACGCTTATCACAACTCGAAAATAATCTTTTATTATTTTTGTACGTATGTAAATACACATTACTAAAGATAGAAATATACAGGAGATGTACAAAGGCATGATTAATCCTATGAAAAGTTTTATTCCAGCAAACCATTTTTCAATCATTTTTTCAATTCTTAAATATAATCTACAATAATAATCGGAAGTATCTAAGTGTCTCTGTCTGTCTGTCTGTTTGTTACTATTTCACGACTAAACGGCGATTTCGATAAATTTTGGTATATAGTAGAGATTGAGATATAGACTACTTTTTACCCGACTGCGCAAAAGGAGGGTATTGTTTTTATAAAATCTTATTCTTTATATATTTTTACCTACTACATATTATAATTGGGTCGATGTAACTCATACTCTCAAATTCGAATTTATATTAATTACTAATGAATCATAAAAACTTGAAAATTTCATATTAGACCTCTAATTAGTTTTATTTAATTATTAATATAATTAATTGACCGTAAAAGGAGGGTCCCGGAGTGAACGTTAAATTAGTATATCTACTAGAGCCACCCGTAACGAAGATCTTAATCTTTAGACGACCTCCGTGGCGCAGTGGGCGAATAGCCGGCTGAGACGCAGGAGGTAGCGGGTTCTATTCCCGCTGCTGAAAAATTGTTTGCATAACAGATATTTGTGTTTCTATATATTATATCATTTGCATATTTTCATATGCTTATAACTCTCTAATTACGGCGTTAATGCATATTTTAGCTTATTTTCCCAATCATGCATATTTCGATTAGTAGCTGGAGGTACGTATACCTAGGGAGTTCGTTGACAATGACGTGTCCGGCGCGAGCGCGGTGCTTGGCTGAACTGTCTGACCAGAACGCGCGAGCGACGCGAAACAATTGGAAACCAAAAATCTTCCTCTATTTAAATCAATAGAAATACTGGAAGCAATGATCGAACTAGCTAACGCCCTTCCTAATTCAATATCAGAAAAGATTCGTAGAAAGTTAGACGCTATTTTGCTTAAAAACCCGAGTCTTGAAGACATGAAGGCCTACATCAACGGTACAGGTTGATGCCGAAACAGGTATCTCCAGAAATTGAGCCAAATTTTAAATGTTGTGACGGCAGTTGACGTAGAGAGGTCGTTATCGATTATATTTTCGACAAATTAATGCTGGATGACAAACGTCACAAATTTGCCCTAAAAATTTTGGAAGAATACTTAATTGTAATATTGTCATAAAAACTATTCATAATTTTACGAATATTTCTCTTTTTTTGTATCGTCTTTAATTTCTATTTTTCATTGCGCATATTTCGGCCTTTGCTAGAGCTTTTAGTACATATTTCGGTATTTTATAGTGCATATGCATATGCACATGCATATTTTGCTACTTTGTTAGTGCATATAATCCGATGTCTAGTTATAAGCAACGCAACGCATGTTATTGCAAGCTGCAATTTAAAGTGTTGGGGACGCAACCGCCTGGTAGTGATCTGGAGCAGTTGAGCTATCTACAGATCGTTTTCAACGGTCTTTAGATAATTCAACTGTTTCTTCTGTATTTTAGTCTTGTAAATAATTGGATATTCTTTCTATTAATAAACTTATTTTTAGTTATAAGTGAGGCGCAGCAGTGTTGATCTGCCTATTTATTAATCGTCAATATTGCATTTACTTTACATAATAGATTGCAAGTAGAAAGAACTCACGACTCCGACAGGCTACAAACAACATATCGACTCATCCAAGTACCGAGGCATAACTCAGATTTGCCGGTTTATTTAAACCTTTATAATTTACATAGAAAACAGGAGGATAAAGTGATCTTCTAACGTGTCAGCGGTAAGTCTTAACCTTGTTACCACAAAAAAGTTAAACAACTGTTTAACGCGTGTTTAATTTTTTTTTTTAAATATGTGCTAAATAGTGTTTAATGTTTTTTGTGGTAACTATTTCAAACTAGAATTTTGGCACTGAGATGGCATTGGGCGTGGCTTTGTTCAGGTCATCCCTTGTGCAGGCATTGATTGAATGAATCCGTCAGACAGTCGCAGTCCCTCCCCCTCACCCTCAAATGAGG
Source organism: Philereme transversata (assembly GCA_963924445.1). Lineage (NCBI taxonomy): Eukaryota > Metazoa > Arthropoda > Insecta > Lepidoptera > Geometridae > Philereme > Philereme transversata. The sequence goes on along the minus strand of OZ004337.1, from coordinate 23,106,074 downwards.
GAATCTCGTCTCCCCCACTTACAAAGGGTCATAACGTGGAGCATGATGTTCCTGCGGAGTAATAAAATCAGGTTTAATAAGGTTTACTATGGTACAACTAACATTAAATTAATGAAGAGTTTACTTAAATTAGTGAAGAGACATATTTTATTCATTAGTAGTTAATTTTCTTGTTCCTCGCTAAAGAGGTACCATAACCATAATTGTACTAAGTAGAAACTATTCACATATTCGATTTTTTTTTCTTCTACTGTATCCGCCTATAGAGCGTGAAAGAATAGAAACCGCTATAAAGCTTATGGCACTGGCAGCTTCATGTACTTTATTTTCGATTAAATTTTTCCAGCATCGCGTAACCCGGGCCTAACCGGTAGTCAGCGCTGGTTGCCTGGTTTCCGTGTAACTGTATTCTTTGATTGTATTCAATGGAGACACAGGTCACCGGTTCATCATAGCAGATGTGTTTTAATGACTTATTCATGATTTACCTTGTGCCTTCGTGAGCCACTATTGCGCCTTCCTATAAATTATAAGGTCACCTGTTATTATTTCAAATGAATTTAAAGCAATTGCAATATGCATGGATTTGGAAACGGTGACGCGGGACAAATGTTTGCACAACTTGTAAATATTTGTTCCGGGTACCATACTACAACACCCAGAGTGTTGTGGTTCGGTTCACGTTACTCGTGACACAGCGAACTAAACTGGTGTTAGGTATGTCATCATTATGATATCAGCCATTGGACGCACACTCCTGAACGTAGGCCTCCCCCGTAGATCAGTGCGACCGATTTTGTGCGACTGCTAGCAAACCTTTATTAGATCGATTCCCATCTAGTGGGGGGCCGTCCTACGCTGCGCTTTCCATTGCGTGGTCTTCACTCTAGAACATTTCTACTACTTCAGCTTTGAAGACCACGTTAATCATTAATCACGATACAGGCTACGGCCTTCGCACTAGGCCTAATGTGTGAAGGCCGTAGATTAAAACAAAATATTTTGTAAGCTCTCAGCATTTGCACGCTTTACAAAATAATTAATGATAATATAAATGTAATGAAGGCTTTTTATTTTTAATTTAAAAGTAAACAAGTACTAGTTCCAAGTAGACCAGCCGGCTGACCCAGATATCGCTGGAAGAATGAGATGGAGAAATACCTTCAGGCTCTCCAAGTGTCAGCCTGGCAAGAAGTGGTGCAGAATAGGAACCAGTGGCGTCTTTTAGTGTTGGAGGCCAAGACCCGCTTCGGGGTTGATGTGCCAGGATAGTAAGTAAGTAAGATCCAACTAGAGTAATAGATGGCGCTGCCTGGAGGTACGTCGGAAAAAATATGGTTTATATGCCAAAATCTAAAAGACACAATACAAAAATTTGTCTAAAACAATTTCACTTCGTCAGATAAACAAACATGAATTGTGAAGAAGCTTGTTTGACATATATTCGAAAAGATAAACCTACAGAGTAACCACCTATATTTCTAAAGATTCTTCGAAGATGTCCTAAATGCATAAAAAGTAACAATAGAAGGCAAAATGACTTATTTCGTCAAATTTAACGATTGCAATAAAATGAAATACCGTATCGCTTCATAAATCATGAATAACAAGATAATTTACATAATTATTAAAATATGATAGGTATTTTTACTTTAAGGTTAACGAAATCCGCCTTTAAAATCGTCTGCTACAACAAATTTATAATTTAAACGATACTTTTATGGAAAATGACCAATCAAAGATTGAATAGGTAATAAATAGATGATCTAAATGCCTTCCACTGCGTTGTAGATATGTTCAACTTTATTTCGAAACACGGGAGTGGTCACAGACAAATCCCGATCATTCAATTCGGAAAACCATAAATAAATTGATAAAAGCTGTATTGTATGCCACATAAATAAAAATTACAAACGAAATAGAAGGCTCATGTATGTATGACATGTAAGCATGCTTAGATTTAGTTTAAACATTTAAATTGCTTGACATTTTGATTATTATTATTTTTCCACTTGACATTATTATTATTACCCGATAGCTTGACATAGGTACCTTTGTTCTTCTACTGTATTATTTGAAATATGCCGCATAAACTATTTTAATTTAATTGATTTGACATTTTTAATTCTATGTTTAATTGCTGTACTTTTTAAAAAGGCGCAAACCCAACTTGTAGTGCCCCTATAGGGTATATACAGGGTGACAAATGGGAAGTTGCCTAAAGTAATCATTTATAATTTTGAGATAGGTCCAGGAAAAAAAATAATAAAAACATACATTGAATCACTGAAGTAGTCATTTTTATTTGGATAGGTTTCAGTTTAATTGAACATTTTCAATAGGCACAATTAAGTTTTTAAAAAAATGACAAAATCTGGCTAGGGAATGACTATTAATGGTAAATATTTCCGAAATTATCCCCATCTGAACTTGCACAATAATCAAGTCGTTTTTGAAAGCTATAAAAACTTTGTTCAATTGTAGATGAAGAAATATTAGAAATTCCTTTTCTAATAGCTTCTCTCAAATCATTTTTGGTCTTGGGTTTATCTTCAGTTAAATGTGGATTTTCAGTACCCCAAAAACGGTAATTTTGTTTATTGACATATCCGTTCAAATAAAAGTGAGCCTCGTCTGAGAAAATTATGTGATTAATATTGATCTCGTTGTTTTCCAATTTATTTGTCATAACTTTACTAAACTCAATTCTTTTTTCTTTACAATCTACGGCGAGCAATTGATGAGTTGTGATTTTGTAAGGATGTAACTTGATGAACTTTTTCATTATTAATCTTAGTGTCTCTCGATTCAGTTTTAAAGCTACTGCAGCTTTTCTTATTGAATCCGTTGGGTTATTCTTGAAATGTTCTTCTACCTCGGCAACCTTATCTTCTGTGGTAACTGTGTATGAAGGACCAGGAAGATCATGACGACGATCGTCAAGAGTATAATAATTGATGAAGTTATCAATTACTCTAAGAAAGAAGTTAAAAAAAAATTAAGACTTCATTAAAGAATACGGTCATACTATAACGTCAAATATTTTTTTTTTATTCTTACCTTCTAAGAGTGTTTTTACTAGCTACTCTTTTACTTCCAAACTTGGTACGAAAACCTCTATATGCTTCAGTATAGTTTTTACCCCTAGAATAAAAGCACTCAATGAGATACACCTTTTCTTCGTTCGTAAGGTCACTCATTTTAAATTACACGTACTGCTCTTTATGGCGTCTCAATAGAAACTGACAACGTTCTAGAATATACCTACGTGGGCCCAGCCTTATACTGTAGAATAAAGGAGGAAAGAGATGCATATACTTTAGGCAACTTCCCATTTGTCACCCTGTATGTACTCACTCCTAAGCTACCTACATCTAAGCTAAAAAATGTATATGTACATGTAAGCAGAATAAATGAATATGACTCAAAGCAAATAGTACTAGAGTAGTATGAGAGGATATTTATCAATCGTTTTGAAATATAAAGCCTCAAATTTTTCATTTTTGGTGTGTGTGTAACTGTGTGTGTGTCCCTACCAGCTAAACCACTTTGGTTAGATACCTAAAAAATATAATTATATGATTATTATAAAGATGGGGTGATTTGGAGGAGACATTTGCCCAGCAGTGGGCAGAAATAGGTTAATTAAAAACAACGGTACTGGATACGGGACCCTTCACTGAGCGTGGTTCGACATGCCCTTGACCAATTATTATATTCTACTCTAAGAGTCTCAAACAAAACAGTACAATAGTTAATCTCATAACCTCTCAACCCAAGAGTTCACACAACATATCCACTAATTCTAATCAAATAGAAAAATGTTGTTCATTGACCTCAATCAACCGAACGACCACCTACCATCAGACCACATGAGAGTTCACATACATGAGATATACATAAACATAGTGCTAACTGTCTGTCTGTCTGTGGGTGATGGTGGACTGCGTTGGGCGATGGAGATCGCTGTGAAAGTGTGCGCGGGCGCATTGTCTGCACTTATGACGTCACTACTTGTTATTATCGTATCTGATATCAAAATCAAGATACCCCGTAAAGATTAGTTAAATGTTTTGTCAAATGTGTAGGTCACTGAGTGATTTTCAATTAGATATGTATTCAACAGATTGATAGATAATATTTTATTGCAATCCATTCTGTAGAAACATCAAAAGGATTCAATTGATAAAAGAGGTACGATGGGCGACCTTTGGATAGACAGGATCTATCAAAAGTATATCTATATATTCTTACGCCGAGGTTGTTACAGAATAGGTAATAGTCGGCATCTCGAAGTTATACCTACGGTGTCACAGAATATGTAATACTAGGTTTGGTATATACCTATTACGTTTTTACCTACAGTTGCACAGAATAAGAAAGAGTAGTCTTGTCAAAATACTTATACGGTTCTAGTTGCTAGCGGAACCTTCTAGAGGGTTCGCGAAGGCGTGTAGTGGCTGCATGCGGTATAAATAGAGCGTAGAGACGCCCGGAGAAGGCAGTTCCTCCGTCGTCCGAGACACGTTCTCGGAGACCCGGATGACGAAATCACCTCCGCTAATGCGGAAGCTGAGTCATCTATATCAGACAGAGCAAACACTTCACAGAAACACCGACCTCGCCGGCGAGGTTGACGAGTCCCTTCAGTCGCCGCCTATACGAGGTACAGACATGTACCCGGGCGTTTCTCTCCTATCCCCACCCCGGCAACAGCCCAAGCCGAGGCTCGTACCTAAGTGGTGCCCTTGCGCTAGTTGCCTAAATATCTTACTGGGCTGAGCGCCATCTGCGCTCGCCAACAGTTCGGTTAAGCTGTCACGGCCTCAGAGGCCAACAGCGAGTTTAGTCCATCTGAAAAAAAAAAAACCGAAGAAGGCAGTCTGAATTTGGCGACACGTGCGAATATTTCGGTGACTTTTAGTGGTTTATTGTGCAACAGTGGTGTGATTTACTGTGTTGTGATTACTTGTGATTAAGATCGTGTATTTATCATTTTAGTGTAGAATAAAAGTGTTATTTTGGTTAGATTGATTTTCATTATTTTATCCCAAACCCTCATCTCGTAACAATATAAAAAACAAAGTCGGGTTAGTTACACAATTTATAACTCAAGAACGGCTAGACCAATTTTGATGATCTTTGATTTGTTGCATTTTTTCTGCCCCGAATAGCATTTTCTCATACATAGATGTACCTAGCTAATAATGATCGATTGACAATTCTACCAGCGACGTACTTTGGCAGCTCACGTCATATGCATGCTAAGGCGGTAGGAAGTTCGGCGGGTCAGCTAGTAATCTATAAATATAATAGCTGTATGCCCGTGGGCATACAACTCGTAGTCGTAACTCCATACACAATTTTCAGGATCTCAACAACAGCGCCACCTACTGGGTCTAATTGTCAATTTAAACCATTCAGGGACCCACTCAAACACAGACAAAAAAATTCATCAAAATCAGTCCAGCCGCTGAGGAGGAGTTCAGTGACATACACTCGTACAGAAGAATAATATATACCTAGTACGTGTTTTGTTATGACCGACATTAAATGAAAACATGGATAAGGCTAAATGTTCAATTATTGTTATAAAACAGGTTTTTTTCAACTTCATTACCATAGAACTTTTTTAAATAATGAACAACCTTAATATCATGTCTTAAAATATCAATGAAACAGCCTGTATAAAAAATATAAACGAATCATAGTTAATCATCATGTCAGTAGGTACCTGTTAAACTCACTAAGCGGCATCGCCGCAAAGGCGCCGCCAATTTTCATTAAAAGTTGTTTATTGGAATTGTACCGATTACTGCTTAAATATTCAAGCTATCTGTATTAAACCTACCTCTAAAATCAATTAATACGAATCCGGATGTGTGTTTTAAATTAATGTCGTACATAACAAAACAGGGTGTATAAAGAAGGTATATGAACTAATGAAAACGACATGAAAGTAGTGTAGGTTGGGTGTTATTTTACTTTAATGTAGTGTTAGTCCTGTCGTTAAGGTAAATGGACACGAGTCCGGTACAAATAGTTCACAGAGTGATCTAATCACTAACTGTTCAATTAGCAAGTCGCCTCGTTACACTGAATTGTGTGCTGACTTCATTTAGCTTACACCACGCTTTGATAAAAGCAACGTCCGTTATATTCGGTGACTTAATTATGAACTTTACTTTAAACCTTTTTAATATTGTTTAATATTGCATGCAAATAAGCTGATGATGGAGAATCTGAATTTTATGTTTATTTATGTACTATGTACACTACTGTTTAGTTAGATACTATGTAATTGTACCCATTTTCACAGTTAATAAATTATATGAAATGTAACTCGTTAATTCAAACTCTAAAAATGTAATCACTAAAATATAAATGAATATAAAAAATAATATAAAAATATAATATGTAATGTAAAAATGTCCACTTGCATTTTTGTTCACACACATCCTGTCCATCCAAGGATTGCCTGGAAGAGATCACTTTTAGCGTTAAATCCGCTTATTGTATGCATGATTTAATAGTGTATTTGCTTTGGCAATAATCGAAGTGATAAAGCAGTGTCTTGCGTCACGGGTGCTATATTGAATCCCGAAAGTTACGAAGAATTCTAGAGTTAACTCACGAGAGGAACGAGGGAGTTACTAGAATCCAGAAGACAGTGAGGAATATAAGCACGCCCAAGATGCAGACAGCTTTATCCACGAGGAAAATACTCTACTTTTCACCCTTTCTGCGAGACAATAAAACCAAATCTAGGTAGGTGCATTCTGTACAGAGGTTAGTTCGATAATATAATTTGACATTGTCGAGCAGGTGGTGTTAAAAGATAATTATTATTGATCTCTCTTTCCTTCGTATTATAATTTATAGAAGTTACATCACATTCATATTCATTTATTTTGGTACTAAGTCATCTTATGGACGGATGTTTATGATGTACAACACCATTCTGTTACATTAAAAGTTTTGACAGAGAATCGAGATTGAATTTGTCTAGTTTTATTTACAGGAATTAGTCATCCATTACCTTTTTTATGGGTTACAAAGATCAAAGTTCTTTGCACCCTCATTTCCATTGCAATGTTACCAAGAAATAACCAGTAAATAAACGTCGTAAAAATTACGTGTACCGCTCTCCGCTTTGTAACGACTACTGCTTTTTCAGCAAAACGAAGCTTTTATCTGCTCTTTGAAAGAAACTTCCGCGCTCCTTATTGATGACGTCATTATCAAATTTATAAATTCAAGGACCTTTTTAAAAAATATAATCATGTCAAATTGGTTGTACTATTCAATCGTATTGTGTGCCTCTTGCCCAACCACCAAGTAATGGGAAAAAGCGAGGACAAAAATGAAGATATTGGCTTCCCAGACATTTCTACCACCCTGGGTGTCGTAGAAATCTCCAATAAAAAAAATACCAGTTCAATTGGTCCAAATGAAAAAAAAACCTTACAAGTTAGATACAACAAATGAAAAATTATACAAATAAAGAGTGTATGTACTTACATATGTACACGCGTTAGAAGTTATACTTCTTTGGCGTATGGAAAAATAAATAATAAATTATTAGTATCACCGTCGTATATGAAATTGATTTAATAAAAACACCAAAATAATATTTATTTATTCACACTGTTTAATTGTACCCTTACGAAACACGTGTTCTACGTATAAAAATACTAGAATATACAACTTGAACATAGTTATCAATTTTCATACCACCTAGAACTAACTTCATGCTGTTAAATTTAGGTGTCGGTGTGCGCGCGCATCGTAAAAATTCACTCTCATCATTTTTCTCCATCGCGCCAAAAGAAGTATAACTTCAATAAATAATACTCGTAAGCGGCTAATAAGATTTCCAGAGCGACCGATCTTGTGCGGCCTATACCCAACGGCTCCCAGCAACCTTTTCCATCTAGTGGGGGACTCTTCCTGATAACATTTATTAATAATCATGGTTCAGGAATCATTAAATAATGCAAGAAATAAATCTTTGTTGTGTAAATCTGTAAATATTTTTCTGTGAATAAATAATAACACATGTACCGGTCAACTAATATCAAACATTCCAATAGAACCTCCACATTCCAGGGCATTCGTTACCGCACTAAACCCATAATTACACGAGCGGACGACATCGGCCCGGTAACGATTCACATTAAAAAGCAGAAAACAAATGAAGAGGAGATGTTATCGAGAAGTGAGCCTCCCCGTGGCGAGCTGGAGGACGGTGTCTAACTAGCCTATTAACTAAGATTCCTATGGGCGAACTTGTTCGTAAGGCTAGGACACACTGTCCAAAATAATTGTCTAATATGACGCTGGGGCAAAATAAAACGTCATACGGACGGTCTTACGAAACTTCATGTAATAAAAGATATCAAAAAAGGAGGTGTGGCTCTGTCATGGGCACGGCCGTGTGTTGTACGTGAATACGTGTACGTAACAGGTAATATTTTCTATACAAAATATAAAATACGCTATTTTATGTATATTATAATAATGTTTAAATACTAAAAAGTCCTTCAGGTGAAATTAAAATCTAGAATCGCAGCAAAATGACCTCAAAATGGCAGCGTTTCCACTCCACCGCGCATGATGCATCATAGTCCTCACTTAGCGTAACAAATTCTTTAATTCTTTAGCTATCCAGTAGTGTAATTGAATTTTGGATGGAGATGATAGATATGTAGCTGTAACACCAAACTGCCTCCGCCATTTTTTTTATCATTAGTTTTTTGAATATCCTCGCATTATGGAAGCAATTTTAAAAACATATTCACGTCAAAAAATGCAACCTATTTATTTGAACCTTCTAAGCTCCTTTGAGCCTTCTAAGTATACTTGTACCAAAATTACAAACACATGAGGCCCTGTAAGTATGCCTCAAGTTTATAGACGCACTGCATACTTTTTTATAGGTGATGTTTACCACATAACATTAGGTGGACCATATGCTTGTTCCATCTCCAGGTCGTTAGAAAAAACAATAAAATTTATCAATATATAATAAAGGTTAGAAAAAAAAGTGTGAGCATTTTGTATATATTAGATATTGTCATGAATATCAAACTAATATTAATAGAATGTTGTCTAAGAACTCAAACAGCATTTATTTAGTAAAAAAAAATGATGTAGTGTGATTTTTAAAAGATTCGAAAGTGCTGCCTCTATAAAACGTATTTTTTTAATTTTACCTCGAAAATAGCAGATTTGATTTTACCATTTATTGGTTAGCACAACACTACTTTTCATTTTTCGCATTTTTCTACACACCTGTAAAAATTGCAAAAAAATGACCGCTCTTTCACTAACAGTCATTGGCCTTATTCAGTGGCCTTTACTGAGGTATGGGTACTCTCTTTTCTACAAAAACTTTGTAGATCTTATGAAATTGCCTACAAAAAGAACGGTATCATATAATACTCTGTTATATCTTTTATACTTTATATATTATATATCTATATGGTTTCATTGTTTAAGTCTATGTAGTATTTAATATTATAACGATATTTATTACTGTATGAATTGTATTACTAGGGTTTATTGATTTTTTATTAGAAAGTAGGTTTATTGAAATAGAATGTATTTGTCTAGGATTAGTTATATATACTTGTTTATATCTATGTGCCTTTCCCATTAAGCCTCTCCCTCTACCAAATATGCTCTACCTATGATATATTTGTCCGCGTTACACAAAGGTTGACTGGAAGAGAATGCTATTTTTATTTTTATTTTGTGCAATAAAGAAATTTTCATTCCTTCATTCATTCAAATTAATTAATTATCTTATTAATTAATATAACTAATACTCATTAAAGTTATAAGTAACTCATTATAAGCCTAGTATTGATTGTCACAACAGGGTGTCCTAGCCCTTATCTACCATTGACAGTTCCATAAAACCGATTTCTCCGTAATATATCTGATCGGTGTACATAATGCATATACAGATAATTATAAACTAAACATGTTACAATACGATCGCAACAGCCGACACACTACATTCCCAGATAAATTGTTTTAAATCTTCGATCAGCACTCGTAATAGTTTATTAAGTAAATAATGCTGGACATTTCACACAGAGCTCTCTAGCCCCAAACTAAGCAAAGCTTTTACTATGGGAACCAGATAACTGATAGAATACTTATGTTTTTTTTTAAATACTTACTTTTAATATATAGAGAGACTTCCAGACCCTGAACATGCGACCTCCTGCGTCTTAGCCAGCTATTCGTTCACTGCGCCACGGAGGCCATCATCCCACTAATCCCACTAATATTAAAAATGTGAAAGTTTTGATGTTTGGATGTATGTTTGTTCCTCTCAAACGTCAAAACTAACTTGCGTGAGATATTCCTGTATTTTTTGATTAACCTGTAATCTTTGACTTCTGGCATTCTTGTTACATATCCTTCTATTTACACCCACTCTTAGAGCCAGAAGTCAAGATTCGACATTACTTGAATGTCACCATCTTCTTTTGTGTTATATTTTGTAGTGTGTCGTATCAAATAAATGTTTTCATTTTAATTTTTTCATTTTCATTTTTCAACTACTGAACCTATTTGACTGAAACCTAAAATACCTAAAAGACCTAAAATAGGACATAGGCTATTTTTCATCCCATAAATCAGTTCCCGTGGGAAGGAAATGAAATGAGCGAAGCCGCGGGTGAGAGCTAGTATTGAATAACTTGCACGTAACGTCTAAGAGGCCAATCTGCTAGCAAGAATGGTACTCCGGGCATCACCCCGTGACATTGAATCCAGGGTTAAGTACGAAAGTCCAACCCTTAACACTTCCCAAACAACAATGGTCGAATTGTTGAAGACCCATTAACAGGTGGTACTCATTAACGTCAGCAGATGCAACACCTCTTGATGATGACCAAGCTGACGTGGCAGGGCACCTAGCTTGAACAACTGATGGCAGTTAGGACTGAAAGGTTCTCGAGTAGAGACCACGCACTGGAAAACCGCCGTAAAGTTGCAAGCCTATCGATCTTTTACATAATACATTTTGGGGAGTATGCCCAGAAACTATACGATCTTATCCCGCCATCTCCCTTCCATCACAGGACAGGCAGGAGCACGGCTCAGTACCATCCGTACCTAGTCGATATACCACCCATTCGCACACACCGCACCGTTTTGGTTCTACGTTCTTGATGCGTACAGCTAAGGTATGGAACACTTTGCCGCCGTCTGTTTTTCCTAAAGAATACAATCCGGGGAGTAAATAGGTTTCTTCTAAATCTTCGTGCTTCATCTTAGACCACATCATCACTTATCATCAGGTGAGATTGTGGTCAAACGAATTCTATCCAATACAAAAAAACAACAAAACGCAGCTTAGGACAACCTGTGAAAGTTTGCTGAGAGGGTTCAGAACGCACAAGATCGGTCGTTGTGTAAATCTATGAGGTCTATGATCTATCTATGATCTAGAGTAGTGGACTTCCTGTAATGATATGATAATGATGATGCAACACCTCAGGTCCCACAAAGGCTTCCAATAGCATGTCGTCCAACAGTACATCACTATAAAAAGCCACAGTCCAAAGAGTTACTGTTGTACTATTTAGTAACACTTGACTATCGAGTCACTACATCACCGTTTATCAGAGAATCGAATTAATAGTATTTTTATTCATGAGAGCAGTATCTTGTCGATTGAGTTGTAGGTATGTGGGTGCGAAGAGAAATAGATTATCTGTGGATTTGTTGCTTTCGAATTAAATGTTTGTTTTAATAAGGCAGAATATCACAGTTTAACGAATAAATTGAACAGATAAATTTAAGCTTGTTTCACTCAGAATTGTTTATAATTAGGCAGATTGTTTGAAGGTAACTATCGTCTTTGTGCCCCCTTTTTGCATTGAAGTTAAGCATTCACGTGAAAGGTTGCAAGCCCACCGCCGCCGCTTATTAAAATACTAACCGGATGGAATAAGCTTGCGAATTTTTGGTTTTAGGCCGGTTGCCTCACGGTGACGATGTTTATCTTCATAGATAGATATAGCATTTATTTGTAGCATCGAACATACACAAACATGTTATCAACAAAAATACTCATTCACAAACCATTTAAAAATATACAATAATAAAAAAGAACTAATAAAAATAAAATGTGTGCGTTGCGGTGTGTGACAAATTGGTCGTAACTCAGCGAACAATTTTGCTCGAGGCGCAATACACTGATTTTCAATTATTTATCCGAGAGCAAGTGTCTGTTGTAAGCACATACATTTTTCGAGTCGAAAAATCCATAAGTTCGAGATTCGAACTCACAATCTCGAATCGAAATTACATCCCACTAGGCTAGACGAGTCTCCATAAAACACAGTTAATTAACATTCCGCCAGATCATTTCTATTTCTGCAAATGTTATCGTACAGTAGTTAATATTCGTGATAATTCGTTAAAGTAATAAAAGTGCAAACGTAAGGCGTAGGCATGTGAAGTGCATTACCTGAACAATGGAGATGGGCTTCCTGGTTCATAAAGAAAACGAATCAAACCTTCATCTCGCTAGGATTCGATACGGCACACATTCACACAATTAAGGGCCAGAGCACACTATCAATATTTTCAATCAATCTTATAGTCCGGCCACGGTAAGTCTGCATGAATGCTATTCTATTTGTAACACTAAATAACTTTAAAACAGCATCTAGAGTTTCCAACTACTGTGTTATTGATGCACACTTTAAGTAAACACATGTTTTGTTGCGTAGATATAATCGAATATTTTTATATGATACCTATTAGAATCAATGATTAATCATGCAAAATTAATAATTTGGTATTTGCAATTAACAACTCAAACGATGATATGAAATTTAGTACCATAAAATGCGTAAAGAGTCTCGGTTTAACAAACCTTTTTTTCCGAGGAGGAAATCTGCATGCAGATACCCGTATTGCATGCATGGTACAATACGGGTTATGTGAGGTTGTCGGACTCAACGACCCACTAAAACCTCCCTCCCGGTGGCCGGCCTCAATGCATGTCAAAGGGTTCTGGGATCTCGCAAGAAACGCACCAGAGTCCCCCTTATGCATATCGCCCATAAAGAGCACGTCCCAGGTGCTGTCGCCCCCAGCACCCTCGCGGTGCGTGCACAGCAGCACATGCCACATTGTGTGGCTGCCCTCCCTGAGACCGCTATCCGGGTTGGCCAGAGCCCTCCCTCTGACTACCCACGGACCCGAAAGGTCCCATGTTTAGCAGGGGAAACCATTACTCTGCCCCTTCACGGGGCGGGCGGCGCGGGGTGGCCGTTGCCTGCACCCCGCCGCCGCCTTCTCCGAGCGGGATCGGCCCTCTCCCGATCTCACTCAGCGGCCTCTTTCCGAACCAATACGGTCTCACAGAAAGAGGCCACGGCCTTCCAACCGTCCTCGTCTGCCAACATAGCCGCTACTACGTTTGGCAGACGGAGGTCCTGTCCAATCCTGGTGATCAGGTTCCGCCTTTCCACGCACCACGTTGAGCATTCCTCGAGCGTATGCTGCGGTTTAAGAAACCTATTCTAACCAAACCTAAAAAAAAATACTTATCAGTTTGGCTGGCTACTGACAAATAAGCTTGAAAGTGTATACCGGGTTTTGCACCCTGGATCACGAATCAGACGATTCGGTAAACGGTAGAATTATCAATAATTGTTTTGCACGAATTAGGTATGTATTTAAATGTTCTGTTATAACGATTTCGGTTAAAATAAGCCGTGTAACGAGTTTATGCATGGTTTTGCAACGTTTTCCGGATTCTCGTTAATTTTTGGGTTGTTTCTTTTTTTATTGAAAATAGTCGAGTTTTTGAATACCGTCTCAACTAAGTGTCCGTTTACACAGACCGGCTCGGAGAGGAGCACATTTAAATATCGCGTTTACAAAAGAGTTTCGGGGCATTGAAAATGGTTGGTTGTTTTTACATTTCACTTCTTTTTTAAACGGAACTTAACGCGCTCAGTGTTAAACAAATAAAATTTGGTTCAATGACCCAAGATTTTTTTTTAAACGCGATAAAAATGTGGTCTCCTCTCCGAGCTGGTCTGTGTGAACGGACACTAAGTGATGGTGTAGTTGATGGAACCGGAATGTTTTTTTTTATTGTATTCTTTTATGGTGTGCGATAAAGAATTAGCTATCTATCGATGATACCTAAAGACCAAAAATTCGAACATAAGTGCCATCAGCCACTATGCTAATAATTAACGATACACTTGTCACGTATTAAAAGCTAATTTCTATGCAAAACAATAAAGTAGTGAACTAAATGAACATTAATCAGATAATATGGGGCTAGTTCAGGTAATAGAATTTTATAAAACATAACGTCCCAAACAAGATTGGATTGTGAATTGAATATATTTTGACATTCTGCTCCACTAATATCGCAATATCATCTTGATATTGTCAGTTCTTTGTATTGCCACTTCTGTGAATATCGTTTATGTCATACAAGCTTCCGCCAGCGGCTTCGCACGCGTTGTTTGTCAATAAAAAGTAGCTTATGTGTTAATCAAGGTTATATTCTACGTACATACCATATTTCATCGAAATCGGCTCAGCCATTACGACGTTATTGAGTAAAAAACAAACGAACAAACATCCAAACTTTCACATTTATAATATTAGTCTTCTTCTTTTTAGCGTGTCAAGAGTTCTACGTTTCCATTCATAATATGTTGGACAGGTGTTTGGCCACAGCAATGGCATCAAGCGAGGCGGCCATTAGGTCCTCCATCGTGCATGTGTTCGGATATAAAGGGCACATTAGCAAGTGCTGCATTGACTGCGTGGGATCACCGCAGTCGCACTGCGTCAAGTTAGGGTCCCTGAATCCCCATTTACACATATTAAGTCTGCAGCGGCCAACCTGGGTGCGGAGCCTGTTTAAGGACTTCCAGACTGGCCACTGCAGATCATGCCCGGGTGGTAACTGTTCCTGTGGGGTGGTAAAATCAGGTGGTGGGGAATTTCTTTTTATCCACAGAGTGCGTCTATAATATTAGTGTGATAACATATCGAGACTAGATCGATATCGATATGTGATATATTCTTTATTTTCGTCACAAAATTCCTGGTATTTTTGACACAATAAATGGGGGCAATAATAACAATTACTTTACAGCAATAATTGAGCCACACAATGCACGGCAACTAGTAAATTGAGATTGCTTGTTAGGGTGTTACTACACCAATCGATCGAGCAACGATCGATGCCATGGATCGATAGTAAACTGAAATCAGTCGACGATGCGGCATAGTAGGAACTGTCGATCGACGTCGACTGATCTTATTTTACATCAATCGATCGGCGATCGATCGATTGGTGTGGTAACACCCTTAGGAGAACCTTTAGCTAAATATTTGATGGAAATCGTGCAACCAGGCCAGGGTTTTAAATTTATTGATTTATTTAGGTATTTTTGTATCATAAATCCGTGTACAATAATTCCTCGCAGTTTGGATTGTAGCTAATTAACTCGCATGTTGCGTGACGTCTCGGTCAGAGGTCGCCACCAATAATGTGCGCCGGCGCAGATATATCACCCGCCTGTATGTAGATGCGAGTGTGGTAAGCCACTACAGGGTGATTTATAAGAATCATTGTTACCTTCTTACCTCAAATAAAATTGAAAGTTAGCAGATCGTCGACAGGTTTTGATCGTCGCTTACAACGCTTGCACTAACATCTACGCGTAACTTCGAGCAGTCTGCGATTGACCCACATCAATTGTGGATCTGCTCATGTTTTTACCAAATTCGAAAACCATATAAACTTCTAACTAAATCGATATAAATCCTTGTTATCATAAAATCTAAACTATAAAACTTCGTGTCGTAAGCTAACTCGGCAATCCCGCGTCAAACTCTGCCGTATTCGCGTCTACTTCTGTCGCCGACTATTGAGGCCGCTACTGGATTATCATCAAGAAGAAAAAAACAGCCAAGAAGAAGCGCTACAAGGCTTGGGATCTCTCCAAAAAGCCCACCAAAGAACAAACCTTTGGCCGGACGACCAAGTTTCTCTTGTGCTAGTTTTTTTACTTGCCCGCAAGTAGCGCGCGCAAGTAGTCGCGTTTAATTATATAATTTCATTACCGCACCGAAACAGATTATCTGGAAGAGATCGCTTTATTTAGCGATAAGACCGCCTATTATGCTAACATTTATTTTTTCTTTCTGTTGTTGTGTCCAGCTAGTAAGATACAAATTAAAAAAATTAAATGTGTAATGAATAAACTTGAAACATGACATTGAAATAAACTTTACCTTTAGGTACTAAAAAATAATTAAATAAATAAATATAAATATTGCTGGACATTTCACACAGCGCTATCTAGCCCCAAACTAAGCAGAGCTTGTACTATGGGAACTAGATAACTGATAGAATACTTATATACTTTTTTTTTGTAAATACATACTTATAATATATAGAAAAACACCCAGACACGGATCAAATATCTGTAGATCATGCAAACATTTGTTCCGCGACGGGAATCGAACCCGCTACCTCCTGCGTCTCAGCCGGCTATACGCCCACTGCGCCACGGAGGCAGTGAACACAGAAAATAATTCATTGAAAATACAATTGATCTTGTTTGGAATGTAGCAGGAAAGGTCCAATCGTAACTAAACTAATTTTGACCCTTGACTTACCTACCCAGTTTACTATAAACAAAATTTTAATAAGTTGTTCAAACTTATCCTTGTGATTTGAATTAACAAATAACATAACTTTGCTAGGCTTTCATAGGCTAGATAGCGCTGTGTGAAATGTCCAGCATTAGATTTTATTAGTTATTCATTTTTATTGTGTCTATCAGTGGTACCGAAGTTCCCATACGGATGGACCGATTCGAACGCTGTTTTTTTTAAATAAAGCTAGTTTATCGGGTTGGTTCTTAACCATTATTCACCTCAATTTTTAGCCCCCGACGCAAAAAGAGTTGGGTCTGTTGTTTTTTTATAAATGGTAGGCGATGATGCAGTCTACGATGGATAACGCTTGCCTAGAAGAAACCTATTCACTCGCGACTTGAAGACACCCAGGTTGTAGTTATACACAGACTCAGGCAAGGCATTCCACTCCTAATATACATATTAATTTATACTTGTTAAAAAAACATCACTCTGTACTGTGATCTTGTTTTCGTGTGAGATATTGCTATCATTTGTCTTGGCTCGCCCTCGCAACTTATTTTGTACTAATTGGGTGATGACGATCCGCTTGAGTATTTACTTAATTTATGACGTACAGACACACAGATTGCCGAAACCGTGGCTTACATTAATATTGATTTAATGGAGAGTTCGGTATTAATTATAACGTTGATGGTTTGTTTATAGCGATGCGCTCGTTTGACCTGTGACTGTCGGTCGATTGGGATATGAAATACCGAATGTCTTATGGCAGCCGGCGTCTCCACTAGCTCATGTTATTGAAGCTATGCTTTTATAAACCTTTTTTTTTAGAATAGGATTTTCATTTATATTTGTCTCACAAGTTAATACTAGCTTAGGTATAGCTACAGAGGCAAATTGGAAGTCAATTAACATTGTGGAAGACTTGTGCTTGAAGTAGGTTCATAGAAACCATAGGAACATAGAACTGAACAATTGAAAAATAACTATAGAGCAATTTGGTAAAGGCAATGGTTATAGAAATAATAAGAAAGCCACTTGGCTGGGAATTGACTGATGATCTTACTTTTTAAACGCGAGACTGGTTGATCAAGCGAAGCGAGATCTCCAAATCAACTTGGGCAAATCGGCGTTGTATGTATGTATGTATGTTTGTTTGTCCGAGGATAACTTTCGAAGCGTTTATCCGATCATCGTGAAATTTAGTACATAGGTATGTAGGGATAGCATAATTTTGGTGTGACTCAATGAGCTAAAAATGATGAGGGGTTGTTGAGATATTGAGGTTCAAGAGGGATAAAAAAAACAAAATAAGACTATCCGGTCAAGTGACACGTCTAATAAAAGATATTTATAAGGACAATTCGAGCCCGTTTTTGTTTTTAGTTTAAACCTTGTAGTTTTTAAGTTATAAGCCATAATATAAACTGAACTTTAACAAAATTCACAGGGTACGCCACAGTGCTGAAATTTGGTAGGTAGCTTTAGTGACAAATATAGACAAAAGTCTGAAATCCAGAATAACCGCAATTTCTACCCCAAAAAAGAGTAACCAAATAACATGAATTCCCGTTACCTGTAATTTGAATGAAACTGTAGGTCCAGTTAGTTGGTTAATATTTCGTGGCACTATTTTGATAGTATAAGATTACTAACAATATTTTTTTGTTTTTATGGGAGAATCGCGAGATCTCGGTTCGGGGCGAACCACTAGTTTTATTACATTTTATAAATTTATTTGACGGGATTCAAATATTGTTCAGCCGCAATCGTTATTGTATTGGCAAAAAAATATTTCACTCGTGTATCTAATGACGTAAAGACCCATATCCTTTAAAAAGCATTAACCGCGGCGGCGGGAATTAAACCCGCAACCTTCTGCAACTCAGCCGGCTATGAGCCCACTACGCCACAGAGGTCGTCTGTGTCCTTAATTGATATACTTAATATATAAAAGCATTGACAGACGACCCAGTTTGGCTGGACTTAACCACCCGATAAGACGTCGGGCGAGCCCTTTCACAAAGAATTCTACTCTTAGATCTCTCTGGTTAGATCTTGTAGAGAAATACGAAGCATAGCCCTCTCCATAGCACGCTGGTGCTGAAGGCACCTTAAGCATTCTTATGAGACCCATACTGAGAGACATTGTTTCTGAGCCATATGTTATCCTCTTTTCTAGCCTTATGGCGAGTTCCTATATCCGTCGGTAACCGACTACGACTCTTTGAAAAAGTGTCAAACTTTTGACACGTTTTCAAGGAGAAACAAGTCGTAGTCGGTTACCGACGGATATAGGAACTCGCCATTAATCGGGAGGATCCACATGGTCCATGCGTGCAGAGCCAGTAAAAAGCTGATACGCAGATAGCACTAGACACTTCAATTTTCACATACCACCACCCACCATCTTGGTTGATGGTGGTTAAACTACTCCACCGAGTAATTATCGCGGCCCAAACCATAATTTACTAACAGATTACCTGTCGTAAATGCAAACACAGTATTTATCCTGATTACTTCACTAAAACTAAACTCTCTAACTATACTATTAGCAGGGCCGAAGGCAGTGATTACTATAACCTTAGATTACGTACAGGGTGTAATCAGTTCTACGCCCGAAAAGGTTCCGGAGGTGAAAAAATACATGTCTTTATAGACCAAGCTGTCGGTGCGATATACTTAAAGCCCATCCACATGTCTCAAACTAAAACTGCAAAATGTGTTTGACGACCTCCGTGGCGCAGTGGGCGTATAGCCGGCTGAGACGCAGGAGGTAGTGGGTTCGATTCCCGCCACGGAACAAATGTTTGCATGATCTACAGATATTTGTTCCGTGTCTGGGTGTTTTTCTATATATTATAAGTATGTATTTACAAAAAAAAATGTATATAAGTATTCTATCAGTTATCTGGTTCCCATAGTACAAGCTCTGCTTAGTTTGGGGCTAAATAGCGCTGTGTGAAATGTCCAGCAATATTTATTATTATTATTATTATTTATTAAACAAAACTTAGTGCAAACGTGCAGATGTCAAGTTTGAAGTTGGCGCTGTACAAACACATTGTGTAGTTTTATTTAGTGTCATGTGGACCAGCTACTACGTACTACTCGGGTAAAATTATATTAATTCAAATGAAAGATCGCCCGAGATTTCCAGATATATTCATTATATCCGATTTACGTATGATAGACGATGCGCTAAATATATTCATAGGTAATAGATGTTCGAATTTCAAAATCGAGATAGGTGACATAATTTGATGAAAATGTATAACAGTATTCTACTGATGCCTCTCAATGCTAAAATAAAAAAACTACGTGTCAAATATTTTTTTTAATTTTGGTTGTTGGTTTTGATTATGTCAAACACATGGCGTATGTAACCCATACTAATATTATAAATGCGAAATTAACTCTGTTTGTTTGTAAGTTTGTTTGTTTGTTACCTTTTCAGGACTAAAGGACTGAACGGATCGTAATGAAATTTGGCAAGAAGATAGATTATATTTTGGGGAAGGAACATATCTTTTGTTTCAAAAAAATAATCATGAAGGGGGTGAGATAGGGGTTGAAAGTTCCATATAATTTAACCGTCGTTCATTGACGTGAAGTCCTATTTTACATGAAGTGTTTGATTTCTTGATAATTTATATGGTAAAACAACATTTGCCATATCAGCTAGTTTCACATATTTATATAAACGTCGCGACGCAAAACATACAGAGCGCAGACCAGGATAGAACATATACATAAAGTTATTGTATCGAATTTTATTTTATATTATTATTCCATCACTTTCAAAACAATTACAACCCCTGGAAATAGGTCCTAGATACGACCCTGTCCCTAACTACGCTATTAAGGTTCTTAGGAACTGTTCTGTTATTTTTAGAGCGATCCCTGCCTTATTTGGAGAACAATTTCCCTCTTTATGGACAAAATGTCAACGATCGAGCTGTAATCGCTCGATTGCAATCCAACTATTTTGGATCGATGCCAATCTGATAGATACAAATGATTGAAAGGTGTGCTATTTAGATCTCTATCGGTAGGTAATATGTCACAGAATTAAATGCTCTATTGAAAAAACTCTGAAGAGTTCGATACTCTGGTTTCTGTCTGTTTGTTACGTTTTCACGACTAAACAGCTGGACCGATTTCGATGAAATTTTGTATACAAATAAATTATTACTGAGATTGGCACATAGGTCAACTAATTTCTTATAAAACATTAACATTTTATAATTAGATTACGATAAGACCGCCCATTGTACTTGTGGCTTTGTGTTTTTTTATTTTTATTTTTTTTTGTATGTAGTGTACAATAAAGTGTTTTCTTTCATACAATTAGGTTGAAATTGTTTCTATTATACCTGCAGGGAAGTAATGGATCATTAATAATGTAAGATTGTCGTCAATAAGTAGAGTTATGCCATAATTCATGTATAACGACTGCGCCCGTGCCGTTTTAATAAATAACTAAACTGCGACTATTTGGCGAACTGAGATAAGTGGCTGCGAGCGGTTTTTCCGAGCGCTACGTGGCCTAGCGTAGAGCAATGTTGGATTTAGAGACTATTTTTATTTGAAGTCATTAGTACATTCAAACCCATTTCGACGACGTTCATAGCGCAGTGGGTGAATAGCCAGCTGAGACGAAGGAGGTTGTGGGTTCGATTTACACCGCGGAACAAATGTTTGCATGTTCTTCAGATATTTGTTCTACAGATTTTTCTCTTAATACTACAAGTATGAATTCCGAAAATAAAAAAATTATATTATTAATATGTAAATAAGTATTCTACCAGTTACGTATGTGGGTCCCATAGTAAGCTTTACAAGTTTGGGCTAGATAGCCCTGTGTGAAATGTCCAGCATAATTATGAACTTTATAGGTTAATGAAGAAAATTTGTCGTGCTGTTTTTCGTGGGCCTGAAAATAGTCTTGAAGCCGATATTGAAAGAACTGGTATGCCTCACAAATGCACTTTGCAGGGTTGACGCGAACAATTGACGTTGCAAATGATCCTTGTGATCTGACTAAATACGATCACGCACGCTGCCGACGTTTATTGGAAGAGAAAGAATGAACATTATACAATGAGATTGAGAATGGAGCCACAGAAAATCCATACTAATATTATAAATACGAAAATAAACCTCTGTCTCTCTGTTTGTTACGTTTTCACGACTAAACGGTTGAATCGATTTCGATAAAAAATTTTATAAAGGATTATGATCGGGATTGGGATATTGGTTACTTTTTACTCGACTGCGCTGATGGAGGGTAATTATTTATTGACAAACCACGCATGCGAAGCCGCGGGCGTATCAATTAGCACTTAAAAATGTTTCTAGTACTAGAAACTTTCAAAAACTATAGGTTCCAGGGGTTGTGTAGTCTCTGTTATTGTCTACTCTGCACATCGTCTCATTACAGTATGATGGCGGCGACATAATAATGCGAGCGATCAGTCAAGTGCGAGCGGCTAAAGGACACGGCTTTCTCAGCGTGTTAGGGTTGTAACTTACTGATAGTTACTGTGTAAGGGAAGTGTGGGGAAAGACGGCCTGTTAAAGGTTTCTGGGAGCCGTTGGGTGCAGTTCAGGCCGCACAAGCCCGGTCGCTCTGGAAGTCTATGGGGGAGGCCTATGTTCAGCAGTGGACGTCTTGTGGCTGATACGATGATGATGATGAAGTAAGTAAGCACGAGTAGTAGAGTTTCTTGTGAAAGGACTCGTCAGGGGAAGTATTTCCATTTCTGCCGCCAAGCAGCATTGCTGTGTTTCGGTTTGAAGGGTACGGTTGCTGGTGATATTACAGGCACATGAGACTTTACACCTCTATGCCTCAAGTGGATTGACGAAGGGCAGTGCATCGTAAGGCACGTGACCTACAACAATACTTTGTTATAGGCGATGGTTACCACTTAACATCAGGTGGGACATAAGCTCATTCCATCTCCAGGTGGTGAAAAAAATATTTTTTAAAAAATTGGCAAAACAATATAGCACAGACAAAAACTATAATATAAGTATGCAATTTATAACAGACATTAACTAAAATAATAAGGTTAAGAAACAAAAACAATACATAAAATAATATAAAGAAAGGTAGGTGCAACAGTAAAAGCAGTCTTGAAGCTTTCGCTAGAGAAACGCTAGAATTTTATTTCATAGAATGTACGACCTCGCGTTGAAATATTTGTACATAAAAATATTTTACTCTATTTTCCGGTGGATATAAAGTTTTACAGGGTGTTATTGCTGTGACACAGCCCTATCTGGGAGTGCCCCCGGGCGGGGCGGGCAACAGATGACGCTAAATCAGTCGGCTTACATGTCAACTACAGGACAACACGGCCGGAGGTCAAGTGACGTGACCTTACTACATCATCATCTCATCATCATCTCAGCCCGTCTGCACCCACTGTTGGATATAGGACTCCTCTTTATTACGCCATTCTTTCCTGTCCCTTGCGAGTCTCATCCATTGACACCCAGCTACGCTTACAACGTCATTCGATCATCGGGTGGTCTGCCTCTTGGTCTACGAGCATCCCTTGGCCACCACTCTGTAATCGCCTTCGTCCAACGGCCGTCATCCCTCCTAGCCAAGTGTCCAGCCCATCTTCAGCCCTGCCATCCTCATACCCACGTCCACAACCTTAGTGTGACGTCGGATTTCGAAATGTATAGAATAGAATAACGCTTTATTATACACCAAGAACACTTAAAAATTAATGCTAAATATAGTACAATGGGCGGTCTTATTGCTAAAAGCGATTTATTCAAGGCAACCTTTGGATTAAAGTAATGACCGAAGCCGTAATGGACAGCGGTGCACAGAGCATAATTGAAAAATAATAATAAAAAAACTGTACTTATAATCCTAATACATAAATAAATACCTAAAGATAGACTAATAAACCTATATAATTACACTTATAAATCTTCTAAAACGGAGACAATTAAAATTATTAATAAATAAGTAACTCAAATGACAAGAAAGCTAGGCCTTAAAGTAATGCTGCTTAAGGTAAAGGAGCCCGTCTCATTTCTACTGGCAAAGCATTCCACATGCGCACTGCTTTGACAATGAATGATTTCCCGTAGAAGGAACTAGAGTGTACAGGTGTTTTAAGGGATAAGTTTTCCGATGACCTGAGAGAATAATTATTGGAAGAATGGAGATATGGTATGGATATGGATTGGGAATGTGGGGTAAAGTGATATACCGAGCATGGCTCGCTGCATTGCCTGTTGAGCTACTCTGATCTTATGCATGTATTCCTTTGTGAGCGGCCATGTCTTGGAACCGTAAGTAAGAATGGGTAGGACACATTGGTTAAACACCATGGTCTTAAGGCACTCAATGTGCTTACAGACTCTAGGACGTATGCTAACTTGGGCGGCCCATCCTAACTGGACTCGTCTTGAGATCTCTTGGTTCTGGGAAAGTGAGCCAAAGGATAAACAGTGTCCAAGATAAATATAGTTGTCCACTGCGTACAGGGCAGTTACCTACGATTATGTTAGGTTTTGGATCCGTAAGATTGGTCATAATCTTGATTTTAGATATGTTCATCATTTATGTACATAGTAACAGAAAAAATATAGCGAACCTGCTAAAATTACAATAATATACTTAAATAAATTGGTATTCCAGTGGGCGGAGCACATAACTCGAAAACCTGACGAGCGTTAGGGCAGAAAGGACCATGCACAGGTTAGCGCAGAGCACCCCCCCCACCCCCCCCCCCACCCCCCCCCCCCCCACCCCCCACCCCCCCACCCCACCCTCTAGACGGTAAGATGACCTCATAAATGTTGCTGGGAGCCGATAGGTGCAGGCCGCACAAGATTAGTCACTCTGGAAATCTATTAGTGTTTTGTAAAAGAATCAATCAATAGAATAACCAGCCTTGTTTCTTGCCTTTCTTTCCTGCCTTTGTCGCGGAGGTACAGGCAGTAAATTTTACGTTACAAAGTGATCCTTGTAATTTCTATTAATAAAAAAAAATTGGCTTTAAATTTGACCATGGAAGAGGTCTATGTTTGGCAGTACACGATGGCTGACTAAGGCCCATACTGAGAAACCACGTCTCTGTGCCATGTAGTAACTACTTTGTAACACGGACAATACCCCGGGTGTTGCCGGCGTCAATAGGCCACGGTAACCACTTACCATCAGATGGGCCGTAAGGCAGTTTTCCCACAGATTACATAAAAAACGGGTATGCTTTAAACCACACGACTGAAGTAAAACTATCTCCCTCTCAACTTCCGTTCGCCTCGCCCGATCACACTTTTCGTAACGCTCTCATCACGCATTCACCACCTTACTCCCCAAGTCAAGCGTGCGTAAAGAAGTTTTACTTCAAAAAAACTTTCGTCTTAGGAAATACTCTGGTATTATGGACAAGTTGATGTCACGTAGGTCGCGAGCGCTGTCTAGCTACCAACCACCAACATCTCTGTCCAGACATTCTATATTATTAAATCCGCTAACCGTGAAAGATTCAATACAAATACAAATGCTAAAAAGCTTCACATGTAAATCACTTAATCCATTAATCATTTCGTATTAATTAAATATTTATTGTTATTACTTTAAATATATAAAGTAATAATACATACCATACCATATTCGTTTAATAAGTGGAACGTGATATAATTAATTAACAACAACAAAACTGCACACCCGCTGCAAATAAATCATTCATTCATTCGAAAGAAAGTGTCATGAGAGGAGACGAACAGGAATCCTCAAAATAGCCGTCTAGGTTCCATCAAGATATTACGTCCCATTAATGTCATTTCAACATCGTTCAAAAATGGGAATCGGACGGTTAGAAGGCAACAAATCAAGACGGTCGTGCGGTGGAGACGACCCTTCCACAATTACTCAGAGCTCGTGACCGAAATATACTCGTAAATCCTTATCGGAACGAGGGCGAACTATGATGACAATTATCTGCTATTATGTCTGTTTTACTAAAATATAGGTAAGTTCACCAACACACAACCGGTTGGTTAAACGGTTGGTCTTGAAGAGGCTTGGTTAAGACTTTTGGCGCCATGGTGAATGGTATAGCTACGATCTCAGTACGCAGATCTGTAATATACGCGCCTTGGTAGATGTCCTTTTCGTATGTTATTAAATTGTTTACAATAAAAAGTAACGATATACCTAGTTGCTTACATTTTAAATTAAGTATTAATTAATATTTAATATAATATATATATTTATTTATTTATTTATAATAACTCTGTATTATATAAAAAGGTAAGTCTGTACCTTTTCACAATACAGGAGACCCGCGGTAATCCGGCCCTCGTATAATCCAGCACCCCCCATAATCCGACATGCCTTTTCATCATCATCATCATCATCAACCTATAGCAGTATATGCACCTTAGAAATGTGCCCTACGATGCACAGCTCAGTATCATCCGTACATACCTAGTTGATATACCACCCATTCACACACACCGTTTTGGTTCTACGTTCTTGATGCGTACAGCTAAGGTATGGAATACTTTATCATCGTCTGTTTTCCCTAAAGACTATAATCTGGGTCTCTCTAAGGTACGAGTAAGAGTGAATAGGTTTCTTCTAGATCTTCGTGCTTCATCTTAGACTACATCATCGCTTACCATCAGGTGAGATTGTGTTTTATTAATATTACGTAATCAAACTATAAAGTTTCGTGTTGTCCGTATGTACTGAATTATTTTCTGAAGCTTTGATGGCCACTAACCAAACGCAGGATGACCAAAATAACCAGTGACTCGATAGCCGAATGAAGTGACTACTTGTAATTTTCGGTGAACTTGGGATCATCGCTAATTCGAATTCCTATTTGATGGAATGTTCTAAGCGATTATACCTCTATTGGTATTTTGGATGATAAAAGTATTCAAGATACCATCAGCCAACGATTTTTTATTTCAGATAGGAAATACCTAAGTACTTTATTGTGCCCTTAGCAACTACAATTGAATCTGATAATAACATACCCATTATTATTGAAAAAACTAGCTAAAATTTGGCTGTCCACCAGACAGAAAGACGACCTGATAAAGGTTGCTGGGAGCCGTTGGGTGCGGGCCGCATAAGATAGGTTGCTCTGGAAATCTATAGGGGATGTTTAATAGTGGATGTTCTAAGGTGGATATGATGATGATGATCTCTACCAGACAGCCTTTAAAGGGACTATGCAAAATTTAGCTGGTGCCAATGGTGAACATGACATCATATAATTTATTTTCGATTTTTATACCTTTTTATAGCAATGGGGTCTACGAATCAAATACCTTAAATATCAAGATGGCGACCTTTTTTAATTTCAAAGGATTCCTGTCACTACGAGCATACATTATCTTCGTGGGGTGCTAGACGAGATAAAATACTTGATTAAAAATGTTACACTAAATATTTTGATAGACTCTGTTGTCTTTTTGGGTATTTTGGGCCATGGATGGTGTTTATTTTTGGGATGGTTGTCAAGAAACTTTAGTTGGGATCAATATAATTTAAATATAGTATTATTCTTCCAAAAATAGTTAAGTAAGTACATTTAAAAACAATTGAGCTATCTTCAAACCGCAAAAGATAGCTTACTCTATATCAATAGATTTTATTTTGCATGTGACCAGCTTATTCATACTTTTTCAGTGATAGGAGGTACCCAATTTATTTTTATTTGCAAAATATGCAAAAAGTAACCAAATAAATTTAAAGAAGGATATTAAATCTTCATATGTAGGGATTTGCTTTAAATATTTCTTTTATTAAATATGGATATCCTCTAATCTAGATTAGGAGATATCCTAATAAAATACATAATTAATAACCCTTTGAAAACTAGGTCAAATTTAATAACCCTTTAATACCACGTGTCAGTTTTGTCCCACGTCTGCCACGCGTAACTCACTTGTATCTGGTGATCTGTGAACGGACGTCCTGCGGCGCGTCTCCGGCCCGAATTATTGTTATTGCCACAAAACATGTAATTATTTTACCTTTCTAAAAATATTAGTAATGGAGCATCCGAATTATTTTAAGACTAAATCTTAAGGATTTGGCGTTGTGACCCGCATTTTCTGGCCCATATTTCTGATACAACACTGCTTTGCACTTTTAGAACGTATTGACAATTTGGCTTACGTTGTATTAATTATCTATTGTGTGGCTTGAGCAGACACGGAAACTGGAGATTGAGTAGTCAGTAGATCAGTATGACGACTCTTAACTCGTTTTTAAAACCGAAATTTATCTCTGAATGAATAAAATTAATTGCGTTACAATTTACTAATGCATTCATTCAATTAGTTTATGCAATAAAATTACAAAAAGTATTACACTATTCCCTGTACTAAAACTAAATTACAGGTAAGTATTTTAATTACAGTCTTCAATCAATCTGGAATGGCTCGAATGTACTTCAGGAAATAAGCATTTAATATGATTAATTTTAAGTACGCAATTCAATGAACAATGAGCAACAACGACACAAAATCTATCTCCTTATCCTGCACTACGCTCTCACACTATCTAGTAGAACAAAATAGAAAAAAATAAAAAAGCTTGTCTACTCCGCTGATCACCTAGTCCGACAGAACGGGACACGTGTAATATAATTTACGCAGCGCACCCGTCCCACATGGGCCCAGTGGGACACCAGTGGGACACTTGGTCCCGGGATTTATACGACATCGCCCGGTCATTGTCTATCTCCTAATGTCCTGACTTTTATTCATTATTAATTGATTTTGTCTATGATCATAGAATGTGATATTTACGTGGTATGACTTAGGGACTTTATGAATTTTGAATTTAATAAAGTAACAATATAGACGTGAGTTTTATTAATTAAAGTATTAATGGAGTTTTTTAATTTTTTTATTCACGTATTTGAAAGCTTAATTGTCGGTATATTGAGATATAAATGCTGTTAAGTTATAATGCTTAAGATTGTTTATTTAGTACTTAATTAATAATACTTGAGTAAGTAATACCTGTCTTAAGTTATGTCTCAGAAAATTGTACAAAACAGTGGTAGTCTCCATTAAATTGCTTATTTCAGTATTGTAAGTAATTGAAATAAATTGTCACCAATTAAAAAAGCATCTTATGAAATAAATAATCCTATGGTTTGTAATAAATTAACATACCTAGGTATAGAGGTAAAATATGAAAGTTATGCACATTGATGTGAATGGACATTGACATGAATTGCTGGCTGAGGCGCGAAACAAATGTTGGTTTAATATACAGATATTTGTTCCAGGTCTGGGTGTTTTTCTATATACCATAACATAACTATGTATTTACAAAAAAAATATAAGTTGTCATCAGTTATCTAGTTCCAATAGAGTTAACCCCATAGTTCCCGTAGCTTTCTTTGGGGCTAAATAGTGTGAAATGTCCAGCATTATTTATTATTATTTATTTATAAGTTCGTTGAAAATTAGACAAATAAGAAAGTAGGTTTAGGTGCTCAAACTATAAACTGGAAGGCTATAATATCAGTTGAAGATAATTTATACTGCGTTTGGTGGTGCACTATAGTATACGTCAAGCAAGTCAAGACTCGAGGCAGACGGGGTCAACCAATAAACATGTTTATATCCTTTTCAATACAATTACTGGTAATCAGTATTATCGATGGGTACTCGGCGCATCACTAACGGCACCCGTGAGGGCTGCAAGAGCGAGCGAGACAGCAATATGTCCCACGTTTTATGACCCCGTATGCCAGGAGTGTTGGCGTCTATTATCTATATGTCACCTCAGTAACGTTTTTTGGCAATTATTTACATATTTATGAAAAAAATCAATTTATTATGTATTTTACTTGTTAGTTTAATATAATAAACAAAAATTTAATTTTATATAACTATTTATGTACTTGAATTATAAATTATTTACCTAAACTTTATTAATAGGACATTCATTCAAAAATTATAATTTGTAGTACACCTCACTCCGTTATAACTTCACTAATTTCTTTCCATCCAAAGGTTGCCTGGAAGAGATCGCTCTCAGCGATAATGTCACCGATTGTATTGGATTTTTAGTTTTAGTTTAGTGTTATATTGTGTGTGGTGATTACTGCTACGAGCTGAGGGTTCGGGATAAAATAATGACAATTAATCTAACCAAAATAACACTTTTATTCAATAAAACGATATATACACGAACGTGATCACAAGTAATCACAACACACTAATTCACACCACTGTTGCACAATAAACCACTAAAAGTCACCGAAATGTTCGCACGTACATATAGCCAAATGCAGATTGACTCCTCCGGCTCGGATTTCGTCTCACGCGCCGGCGAAGCCGGCGTGTGGGTCGCAGGTTTTTGGTGGTGACCCCTGCCAGCGGTGCTCTTTTCGCACCCCGTTAATACGGGGCGGTCATTGTGTTCGGCCTGGAGGACCCGGACTCCTCCGGCCGTCTCTCCGCTCTATTTATACTGCACGCAGTCACTACGCCTTCGCGAACGCTCTAGAAAGTTCCGCTAACAGCTAGAATCGTATAGAATCGACAGGACTACTCTTTCTTATTCTGTGCAACTGTAGGTAAAAACGTAGCATGTAGGTATATTCCGTACCAAGTATTACCTATTCTGTGACACAGTAGGTATAACTTCGAGAAAAGCCGACTATTACTTATTCTGTAACAGCCTCGGCGTAACATTACAATAAACAGTTACCTTATCTTATCTATTATAGCTGAGTGAAGGACGTAGCTGTTATTGTGTCTGTGACAGGATTATTAGATCAGGCTTGCAGGCTTGCCCAGCAACTTCATTACCCCTCTTAACCTAATAAGCCTTAATCTGCAGGAAAGACATACCTTGATAGAAAACGCTTTATCACGCTTAAAATGAACAAATAATAAAAAAAAACATATAACTAGAAGACATATAATAGTAGACTTTCTTGTAAAAGGGATCGCCCGGGGAAGTGCTACCACCATACCTATTTCTAATGCCAAGCAGCATTGCTGTGCAATACTTTATGAAAGACGATGTTACCACTTAACTTTAGATGGGCCATATGTTTGTTCCATCAAGGTGGTATAAATAAAAGACTCGCGGTAATATAAGTGGCGGTCTTATCGCTAAAAGCGATCTCTTCCAGACAGTCTTTGGATAGACTGTATTTCACGAGAATGTTAAAGGATGGTACTTTCTTAAAATAAAATAACTATCTGTACTAAATAATTACACAATCTTAAAAATAACTTAAAATATAATAGACGCCTATCAGCACGCTGGTTGTTAATCGAACGTCATATCAAGCTGGCTATAAAATAGATGGAAACAAATTTTTAGTAGAGCCATTTCACATTTTCAATTTGCAAACTCAAACCCATGTCTTATCCCTCGTTACGCGGGTAATGGGGCACATTAGGCCGCAACCGGCGGTTACGGGTTAACCGTGATGAGAGCGGTGATGGGTTAAAAATGGTGCTCGATCTAATTGATGACCCTTCACCTGTTGTGAGTAGAAGCTGAGCTAGTGAACTGGATGAGACAGGATTAAAGGTCATGTTTAAAATAAATTATAAATAATAATAATAACACACGACTATATTAATACTCATGATAGACATCCTCGGATCTCTTATTGTAGGAGATCGTAAGCGCGGCTTAGTCGTGTATATAAGAGAGATAGATGCTTATAAGATTACTTTATTGAGCTTAACTTTACAATTAATGATGCTGATGGTTATGAGTGGTTCGACCGCTAGCCGATTATGCACTGATTAGGTAAATCGCGCGTCGCCTCACTGAGGCGGCATTCGACCTGAATAGTCAAAATTGCTGGCTGAGCTAAAGGTGTTCGTGTATCGAACACTTACTCAGGATGCAGCCCCGTGAAGACATCTTAGAAGGGTGGTCAGAGGCAAGTCCAAAAATTACGTTTTTGTTTTTTTTTTTGTTTATGTCTGTTCTAAAGTATGTGTATTGTGTGTTATTTTAGTAAATAAATGATTGTCTATGTATATGTTTGAAACATGCCCACCTTTTTGCATGAAAGGTTGCAAGCCCATTGCTGCTTTTTAGAATACTGAGATGGCACAAGCTTCCAAAATTTTCAAAATCGATTCAGTATTTTAGTTACCCATTATACATAAACTTACAAGTTTTACCTCAATATAATATTTACAGTCAAGTTTGTTCGTTCCCAGTTGAAGAAACATCTGCTATAATCGGCAGATACACCGATTTTAAATAGCCGAAAATTCATTGGAATATTATTCAAATCTCCCTGCAAATTAAGGGTTGAACGAAGACCATCATTCAAAGACAATCCTAGATATACATATATAGAACGAGCTGTTTACCAGCGACTTCATTCGCGTGGATTTAAATTATTAACATAAAATAAAACAGCGCCAATTATCAAAAATTGCATAGGTACTTGTACGTCCGAAAATGTCGTCTACCCGTTCGCGCTTGAACTCTGAAGTAAAAATCTTTATCAAGTTTTTAACTCTAAAAATTTAAAAAACTTGATAAAGGTCCTCCAAAAACCTCCAAAATGTTTAAAACTTTTTACTTATAATTTTTGGACGTAACGATGGTGTCTCATCTCAACTACTATGCCTATTAGTAAATACTAAAAATAAATAATATGTAGCGCGCAATTGTTTTATTAATTTTCACTATTTTTTGGCTAAAATCTTAATTTTTCCCAAAAAAAACTATCTTATGTCCTTTCTACATAGTATTTAATTTACACATTCCTTGTGAAGTTTCATCAAGATTGATCCAACCGTTCAGTCGTGAAAACGTAACAAACAGACAGTTTACATTTGATAACATTTGAATTTATAAATTACTATGTAAGAAGTATGTGATAGATTTCAAACTTTCGCGATCACTGGACATAATTACTGATTTAAACGGGTATTCATTGCGCACGACCACGGCTGTTGCAACACAGTCGAAACGTATAACAAATAAAAAAGGTACATACGCGATAAATACCCGTTTAAATCAGTTATTGAGAATGGGATAGATAGATGAGACTGGTTTTCCAATAGTTAGTCACATCCAGTGTTATAGATCACTCGCTCCAGTTACCGGTCGTGTGTGAAATGCCGCGCTCGTGATCATCTGCCCTGCGCGAGTGAGATGTGCGCCCGCGCAGATTACTCCGCTTGTCTAGAGCACCTACACCTTCTAATAATTTATTAACAAAAAGAATAAACAATTATTTACATATCTCTTTAAACATACAATAGAAACAGTTAAACAATATAAAGACCGTTGTAAACGATCTATAGATCGCTCAACTACTTCAGATCACTACTAGGCTGAATATTATAATATAAAATGCTTTCCAAGAGTAACCATAAAAAAAACAAATAATTTCATCTAAAAATACAGAAATTAATCAAACAAACAACTACAAGTAAATATCTCTTTTATGTAGCTATTCCTTTCCTCTCCTGGTCCTTTCCCAATTTTGTGTAGTTAGCTCCCGGGTTTTGTGTTTATTCTGTTTCCCCAATTTTTTTGTTTGCTTCTGGCAGATGCACAAAACTGAGAGCCGCAAAAAAAAAACAAAAAGAAACAACATAAAAAATACTTTTCACACCACCTGCTTGACAATATCAAATCATCTGTATTAAAATTTGAACCAAAGAGACCCACACAATAAGAACTTATTCGTAAATCGAACTAACCTCTGCACAGAATGCACCAACCTAGATTTGGTTTTCACTGTCTCGCAGAAAGTGTGAAAAGTAGAGTATTCTCCTCGTAGATAAAGCTGTCTGCATCTTGGGTGCGCTTATTTCCCTCTCTGCACTCAGGATTCCAGTAACTCCCTCGCTCCGCTCGTGAGTTAACTCTAGACTTCTCCGTTACATTCGGAATTCAAAATAGCGCCCGTGACGCAAAACACTGCTTTATCCCCTCGTTTAATAATGCACTATTACATGTAAAAATCAAAGTACTCAAGCTTGTAGCCACAGTAAATAATCAGAGTGATTTCTTATTAATAATCAATATAACTTATTTTACTAATATTGATTGATAGTTGTTTCACACAGTGCGGAGCCCATATAACCATATTAACGATTATCCGAGATGATTATATTCAGCTGTGGCAGACTGAGAAAGACGCACCTTAAGGTTCAGAAACCCAAAAAACTAGGTCCAGTGCCAAAAAGTCCATTTAACATTACTATGAACAGCAGTAGACAAGTTTATAAGAGTAATATGTATGTTCCATTACTAGAACACTAAAGAGTGTCGTGTAGATAAGTGTAATTACTTCACGAGCGGACGCATAAACCCTGTGTATCTGTGTATATCATCATAAACTACCACCCGGGCCATATTATCGCTTCCTATTATCGTTGCATAGAGTCATCATTATTGTAACTAGTATCCGCCAGTGGCTCCGCTCAAAAAGACAAAACTTAAAAAGTTATCTTTCCTTTTTAAGTAACATGTTTTCTTATATGCCTATTTGTATTTATACATTTAAGCATAATAAATCTTCTTCCTGCCCTCTTCCCACATTACGCGGACTCGGCACAACATGTATTTTTCTTCCACATCTCTCTATCAGCGGTCATCTTCGTTGTCTTTCCTACCCATATCTTCACACAGTCCCCCCATCTTCTCTTAGGCCTTCCTCTACTTCTATATCCATCCACACTCTTTTAGTCACATGATTTTCTTCCCTCCGCATGACATGCCCATACCACGCTAGCCTCTTACTCCTCAATTTTTCTATCACTGGTGCTACTTTTAAACTTCCTCTAATATAGTAATTCCTTATCTTATCCATTCTTGTTACCCCACACATCCAACTCAACATTCGCATTTCCGCCGCGTGCACTCTTCTTTCATCCGTCCCTTTCGTGGCTCAACACTCCAACCATACATTACGACAGGCATGAAAACAAAATAAGGCCTCCCTTTCTTCCTAAGTTACATCAAAATATCTATTTTTTAAATCTACAGATGCCTTTAATAACAGAAAGAATATACAATTATATACAATAAAATACAGAAGAAACAGTTGAATCATCTAAAGACCGTTGCAAACGATCTATAGATGGCTCAACAGCTCCAGATCACTACCAGACGGAAGTGTCCCCAAGATACTGGCTCCATTGCCCCTCTGAATTGCAATGCTTATGCGTTGACCCAGATAAACACCAGTTCACGGATCAGACATGAAATAACGCCTAGAAATAATTTCGAAAACGCGATGATCCCGGTACCCCAATGACCCAGAAAAATCTAGTAGATATAATTACAAATCTATTTTTATCAGGTACTCATTTTACAAGTTTGTTTGAAATATACATGTTAAACCAAAAGAAGTTCATTCTCTTCACTTTCAAGAATAATGTTCATCGACTTGTTGTTTTTCATCGAAGAGACATTAAAATCCGATGTCCAAAAACCGATGTCAAATGTATTCTATGATTGACAAATCGTACAATACTAAGAAAAATGGAGAATGTTCATGATTTTTATTCCTGAAAATTTGTTGTATTTTGGCTTAATTTTAAGAAAAATTTGGTAAATTTAAAACAATCACAGTTTAATTCAATGTTTTTCGAAGTTCTCTAGTACTGTATGTACTGTAGAGAACTCTACGGTCAACCGGACTAACAACCGAACCCTGACACTAGAGGGGCATAATAACGAAAGTAAATTCGTACCCCAAATAAAAGCCTTGATGTTACCTCAAAATGTTGTGAATAGCCAAACTCATTCTTAAAACTAATTAACCCCACGATCAGCGATAAACCAAACCGAACCATTAAATACATAACCCGATATTTACAATCGAATGAAAAAATCGATTTCAAACAACCCGATTCGTCACGCCATGATCGATTAGCCATCTACTCCAATTAATCGCCGCTATTATAACCTATAGCGATAATTATACAATAATAAACAGTTTTGCATTATATTTAAAGTTTTTTTAAAGTTATTGATCTAATAAATGCGGCTCGTCTTATGTTAAGGTGTTGTTATTGGGGGTAATGTCTTCATCTCGCATGCGAACGTGATAGATGGGCTTTCTATCGATAAAATATCGATAAAGTTGTAAAATATCGATAATGATATCAATAAATAATTAACTGTTATCAAGTAATTTAAAAAGTGTTTAGTTTATAGTGTGATATGCAGGAATGTGTAGCTTGTGTCTGTGTGCTTGACTGCTTGAAAAATATGTTTATAGTGCGCCTTATAACATATCGATATAAACTTGTACGTGCCTAATCGACAAAGTAACAGGTAATAATGGCTTGTTTAATAACAGTGATTAGGTTTACATTAGCTGGTGCGATGCGCGAGCACAGCCTATCGAACGCTATCGGACTCATTTCTTTTGAAATAAGAATATCAAATTCACACGGTTCGGCTTTATCGATGTTTTTGATCGATAACTTTCACAATATATTCACACATTTTATTTTGTGGTTTTTGTAACGTGAGCTTCGATGTAAAACACTTAAAATATTTGTATGCTGCGAAGGAATGTTTTTGATAATTTATCGATTTGATCGACGATTTGCATGTTTCATTGAACCAATTATTAATAGCCGCAAAAGGTTAAAACAATTAACCTTTGGCTGAATAATTAAAACAGATGCAACAAAACAATAGAATAAAACAAATAAGTATAAGGCTTTACACGGTCAAATAAATTGTATTCAAATTAAAATAATTATTTTGTTCCGTCACGTCATAGTGCTGACCATAAATATCGATAATTAAATATTTATTCGGTGCCATTAGGATCGGAATAGAGCCGCTATGCTTAATCGATTCGTCACTCAGGAAATGGTCAATTTTTATTAAGAACGCCGTGAAACACGTTCGGGAAGGAAATCTCTATTTGTTCTGTGTCAGGGCTGTCACAAACCAGCACCGCGATCAACCTCTAGGTTTTTACAGTATTTATGTTATACTGCTAAATAACTTTTTTTTTAAATAAAGCAATACAATAACTTTGGTTTTAGTTTTGAAATGATATTTCTAGTAATAAATTATTAATTGAATAGGAATCCAAAAGACTCGGAGAGAAAAAAACACTCATTTATTTGAGTCACTTATGTATTTAAAATGCACACTATGATAATAAATTATTCAAATGAATTTTGCTTTATTTACTTACAGAATATAAAGTAGATAACTGATATAAAAACTTAAAAATTAAAATTAATAAATATAGAAAAACACTCTGTCGTAACGATATAGCCTAGCCATTATCAACATTTAATAAATACTAAATATTATAATGAGACCATGTAATAATCATACATGGTATATTTTTTTTACTTGCCTACATTTTCCCACTGCTGGGAAAATACCTCCCCTAACTTCTGGTAACTCCTACTACATGGTATCATTATAATATTTAATTTATTAATGATACCGGTCAACAATCAAAAATCAAAAACATGCGACAGCCCTACAACATTTCGAGCAATGTTGGTAATAGGAATCGATAATTGCTCGATACAATCGAAGCATTTATCTGTGTCCACACATCGGCGCAGAATAAATAATAGTCTGCTATCAGATCGTTCCGAGTCGAGAGCGATTCAAATCGATTCTATAATCGATATATCGGTTTTTCCCGTCACGCGATCTATTTCGAGGTGGAAAAAGTACGTTGTAGTATACTGGATAAGTACTTTGAAAATTTAAATACATAGCACACTGTTTTCTGGAGGGGTAGGTAGCGCCGACAGATATTACATATAGGTATGTATACAGATTAACAGGCTATTAAAAACAAATATTTTTAAGATTCTGCATTAGAGATAAAAAATTAGGCATAGAAATAAAGCTCTATTCTTCCGGTTTTTAAACTTTCATAAAATAATAATATTATTTTATGAAAGTTTAAAAATATATATTATATTATTATATATTATATAAAATATTTTGGTCGAATTGAAATATATTTACTATATACGTAAAACAAATTTTGTTTTTCGACTTTTTGAAATTACATGGAAAAAAATCTACTTGTGCACAATTTGAAGTCAATTTGACACAAGATAATTTAAAATGGTTGAGATGTTTTAAGAAAGAAAACAAATAAAGACAATTAAAAAAACAAATATAATCTAGAGATATAATCTTGCACTTACATATTATAAACTTATAAAAGACCAACTCAGAAAACATAGAGTTTTAAAAAAAATTACGTTTTGTACTCGAAAATATCTAGTTTAAGGAGAACCCCATTGTTGACAAATTATATAGGTACTGTTGGAATCAAATAAACGATTTCAATAGTCAACCGGTTATTTATTTCTCAAAATACCATCATCATTAGCCATAGGATGTCCACTGCTAAACCCAATAGATTTCCAGAGCGACCGATCTTGCGCGGCCTGCACCCAACGGCTCCCAGCAACCTCTATCGGTTCGTCTTTCCATCTAGGGGGGTCGTCTTACGCTGCGCTTTCCAGTGTGCGGTCTGCATTCTAGAAACTTTCTGCCCGAACCGCCAAAATATGTCTTTGAGATTTCAAAACTGCTACTAATTGAAAGGTTCGTGAGCTTCCTCACATACGAGTTCCAATCTAACACATGTAAGAATTTTCCAATTAACAGATCAGTTGGACCACCTCGACGGTATCGCCATCATGACTCTATCCAAGTTTCAAGACATCTGAATCGAGATGTGCGCATTATCGACAATTAGTGCTGTTAACGGGAAGCTAAGGGGCCGTCCATTAATTATGTGAGGTGTTCAGGGGGAGCGCGGGTTTAGCCGAATCTCGCCCAATCTCACGTGAGGGAGAGGGAAGGAGAGGAGAGGGGGGGTGATAACTTGAATTATCATGTAATTTTTTTTATTTTATCACTGTAAATCTAGATTACGAGAAAAGCAATCTTGAAATAATGAAGCCAATTGTGATTTTTTTAAATAAGTCCAACGCATTTACCCTATCAATACAAGTTTTGAATCTCACGTGAGATAAAGGGAGGGGTGAGAGGGTCGAAATAAATCTCGCTACATCTCACCAGGGGGTGGGGGGGGGGGGGTCAAAAATTCGTCAAAAAGTCTCACGTAATTAATGGACGCCCCCTAAGCTGATACATTCGAGCACAAACTTAAAATAAAATGGACAAATAACAATTAACTAGAAAATGACTCAGAGGGTGCAAGCCGATTGCGCGTGGAAACTCGTAACTCCGCGCACACGTATACAACAAATGCGCCGATTTGCATAGCGTGATGAAAACCTTAAAAAAATACAATTTACGAAATTATTTAGTAACATATTATCAGCAAAGAATCAATAACTTATGAGTTATGATGAAACACCGTATATCAAAAACACACACATCGATCGTCGTGCAATATAGCGATCGGTCCGTATAAGTTATACGTCCACGCATCCGAAATGATTTTAATTTTTTCCGTTCACGTGAATCAATATTGATTAGAGGTGATAATTAAAGAAAGGAGGCATTTAGTTGTACATGTAGTGATTTTTTACCGAGTGAGAATAGTAAGCAATCGAGGAGGTACAGTCAGCAACATATTATTAAGTTGATTGGCAGATTTTGTTACAAGCCTTCATTTTCCCACTGCCCGCCAATAGCCTCTCTCAACTCTCAAATCGTTTGCGAGATGATATCAGTAGATTCGAGAAGGGACGGTGGGAATCTGCCAAGGATCGCGATAGATTGGAATTATGTCATTTTAAAAACTAATTTTTGTAAAAGAATAACAGGAAAATAGCGTTTTCGGTAAAGAACCAACTGCAATCAACACATCTGCAAATAGAGTGACATATTCTATATCAATCGTATAAACATAGATTAACACTATTTTCAGATTTGCTAATTATAAATTTATATTTATTGAACACTTTACCGTTGTCTATTTTTTCAGAAGTGTACTATCCGGGCCTCTTTAAGGTAAGAGTGAATCTTCGAGCTCCATATTAGACCATCACTTACCGACGAGGTGAGATTGTGGTCAAAAGAAGATCTATTTGTGTTAAATAAAATAATAATGCTGGACATTTCACACAGCGCTATCTAGCCCCAAACTAAGCAAAACTTGTACTATGGGAACCAGATAACTGATAAAATACTTACATATATATTTTTTTGTAAATACATACTTATAATATATAGAAAAATACCCAAACCTGGAACCGGAAAATCTGTAGACGATGCAGACATTTTTACCGCAGCGGGAATCGAACCCGCTACCTCCTGCGTCTTAGCCAGCTATTCGCCCACTGCGCTATGGAGGTCGTCAAGGCAAAAAATATTTATGTTAAATAAATTACAAAATAATGCAAGAAGCTTCATCATGGCCCAAGCTTGAGTTTTCACCTCCCATTCGACTATGTACTATATTGCTTATTGATCGAGCGAAGCGAGATCTCCAAATCAACTTGGGCAAATCGGCGTTGTATGTATGTATGTGTGTATGTTTGTTTGTCCAAGGATAACTTTCGAAGCGAAAGAACTTCAAACTTCCGATAATCGTTGAATTTGGTATATAGGTATAGATATTGATGCCACAACTTTGGTGTGACTAAATGAGCTAAAAATCATCTGGTCAAGTGGCACGTCCAACAAAAGTTCTTTGTAAAAAAAATATACTCATATTTTGAACCCGTTTTTATTTTTAGTTTAGTTATTTTTAGAGTCATTAGCTAACTGCTAACATAAAAACTGAACTTTAACAAAATGCACAGGGTACCCCACAGTGCCGAAATTTGGTATTCATGTAGCTTTTAGAAACAAAAATATGTATAGGGAAAAGTCTGAAATCCAGAATAATTGTAATTTCTACCCAAAAAAATAATAACCAATGAACATGAACTCCCGTTACCTGTAATTTGAATGAAACTGTAGGTTAAGATTTTTGTTTATTCATTTCGTGGCACTATTTTGATAGTCAAAGATTACTAATAATATTTTTTTGTTTTTATGGGAAACCCGCGAGATCTCAGTTCGGGGCGAACCACTAGTCTAATAGTTTCTTGTCAGGCCCTAACAAAGAGCAGTTAGGTGTCATCAACATTATATTGACTCTATTCAGTGGAATTGCAACATTTAACTCACTTTATTACCATACCAACACTTTCGAATCAATTATGACATTTTACTTAAACGTCAACGACATACTCGTACACCCATAAAAGAGCGACCAAGGAGAAAACACAATTATTTCCTACACAGAAAACTCATATCTTAAATAAGTAATTGAATAAAAGTAAATGTCAACTGTGACCAATTAAAGAAATACCTTAATTTGGATAATCGTCGGAACGTCACCAAACGGGCATCGACAATTAAACAAATAACATGAATTTAACTATTTGTTCGGTTGTTTCACTGGATAATTCTTGGTTCTAACGCAGGACTTAGGTCATTGATCAATTTCTTATCTACATGTTTCAGAACTTTTACTAAATCCTGGGGCTTAAAGTTGCCATACTGTGTAATTAAATCCCACTAATATTATAAACGTGGAAGTTTGTATGGATGTATGTATGTGTGGATGTTTGTTACTCTTTCACGTCGTAACGGCTGAAACTATTTAGATAAAATTTGGTATGTATGTAGATTATGACCTGGATTAACACATAGGATACTTTTTGTTGACAAACCACGCGTGCGAAGCTAGTAATATATACAAACTAGCTGTTGCCCGCGACTTCATACGCGTTACACTTCTAAATGTGTAGGTAACCATAATAAAAAAAAAAAAAAAAAATCTATATTCATTTTTCATATTGCTGAGATTAACATTACGGATTAGTATCTACTTATAGGTAACACTTTATACATTGCCTGAACTAGGTCCTCCTAGTTCAGGCAATGTATAAAGTAGCCTGTATCTCAGGCAAAAAA
The DNA here is from genome assembly GCA_963924445.1 of Philereme transversata. Classification (NCBI taxonomy): domain Eukaryota; kingdom Metazoa; phylum Arthropoda; class Insecta; order Lepidoptera; family Geometridae; genus Philereme; species Philereme transversata. Next base: position 23,064,481 of record OZ004337.1, on the reverse strand, counting down.
AACTGGAACTGGTGTAACTAATGAATACTCAAATTAACAAAACTTGGAATCTATTTACATAATGAAAAAGATAACTAAAAAACTAAGTGCACACGTGCTATACAATATTTAAAATCCTACTTTATTACGTTTAGTAACTCCTCAGTTTCCTCGTATGATAGATTGGATAGGATAGAGCAGACTGTAAGGCTCTTTTACAGTTTGAGAAATTCATTGAATGGATGCTTAATTTACTATTTATCCTTTTGTACAGGTATGGTCCTAGGAACATTAAAAATCTGGATGCAAAAGCATGTTTTATTGGGGTGTTGTTACTGCGGACTATATCTTTTCGTCTTTTGCTAGTACTTTTAGTGCTATAGGGAAGTGATCTGTGCAATAATAGAATTAAAGCTAGCTAAAAATAAAGCTAAACCCGCTGTTGCAACTTGACTTGATACCCCATTTTTGTCCCATGTGAACTGATTTATGGGATAAAAAGTAACTTATATGGTAATCCAGGTTATAATCTACGTATATACCAAATTTCATCAAAATCGGTTTCACCGTTACGACGTGATTGAGTAACAAACAAACAAATAAACAAACATCCAAAATTTCACATTTATCATATAAGTAAAAAATTGCACAAAACAATACACACTAAATTAAATTTCTAAAACAAACTAAAAGAAAACTATTTTCTTATGACCAAAATAAACAAAAATAAATATTGCTGGACATTTCACACAGCGCTATCTACCCCCAAGCTAAGCAGAGCTTGTACTATGGGAACCAGATAACTGAATACTTATATTCTTTTTTTTTGTAAATATGTACATACTTATACTCGTAATATATAGAAAAACATCCAGATTCGGAACAAATATCTGTAGATCATACGCAAACATTTGTTCCGCGGTGGGAATCGAACCCGCTACCTCCTGCGTCTCAGCCGGCTATTCGCCCACTGCGCCACGGAGGTCGTCTAATGACAATAATAATAATATCAAGGGCGGTTTGCAAAACGATCCATAAACATATTTAGCGACTAAACATGTTTAAATTTGACATATTTGTATGATTTGAGAACTCCGGCTATTAGCCTACTGCGCCAGGAGGCTTATACGAGTACTATAGGAACTTTAAAAGTGATAGAATACCTACATAATAATTTTTTTTTTCGAAGTCAGTTTCATCATTATTTTTTGATTTTTTCATCATTGAATTCTCAAAGAGCTTAACTCTCTTTTGGTCCCGTAGATAAAAGTTTTCAGAATTTCATCATAAATGTATGCTCATCATATGAGCCATATGACTAAGAGATGGTTGGAAAGATCTGGGGGAGGTCCCAGCAGTGGGATGAGATCTATATGAAGGTTGGGAAGAATCTATATGAATACTGTCAAATCAAAAAAAAATCAAAATATTTTTATTCATTAAACCCACAAGGATCACTATGAAGCGTCAATTTTACTGTCTGTTCCTTCGCGACCAAGCCAGGAAAGAATGGCAAGAAACAAGGCTGGTTATTCTTTTTAATTATCCTTTTAGAATACATAACAATAAAGAAAATAAATTACGTCTAAATTGTAACATTTTTGACCAAGTTGGAGCAATTTCAATCCCAAGCTTCTCTATCATCTAAATAATTCTATATGTTATATTAGGCTTTTTTGTAAATATTTTTAAAAAATTGGTAATTCATAAAAAGGTATTTGTGCTTCAAAGTTATTTCTAGGCCTTGTTAGGGTTTGTTTTTACTTATAAGAGGTACAATAAAAAAATTCTCAATTCAAAATATAATTGATAATTTTCCTCATATTAGCCAGTTACAGTCGCTAACCGTGTAGCATCACCTTAATCGAAAAGAGTTTGGCCTCTTAATTAGTAAGTACCGAGCGCGGACGCGATCGATACAATCTCACCCGTGTTCCTTATTTGACCTGAGCGATCGTCCATCTCGCTCCCTCCACCCGATTTAGCAAAGGGCAGATAAGGACGGCCATATATTTGAGATAGTCATCGTGAAGGCGCCGGCACCCACCGTTTCTAATGCGTGTTTTAAATGTTTACTAATGAACACGATTATTTAAAGTGACATTTTCGGATTTCCCCGTGCCAAAGAGCAATAACTTATCTCGTGGATTTGAAACCGGAGTCTCTTAGATAGCTGGACCATCATATAGCGGTAGTGGTATACTGCTTTATTACAAAAGAATGATTCGTGAAGCGATTAAAATCAAGAATTTACCAAATTTCAATCGGGAAGATGGCTATAGACTCTCAGCGTCCTGGAACCGATGATTACTAGGTGTGCGCGTCGGTCGTGAATTCAGGGACTGAATTACCGAAAAATTAAGGTACCTTTAAATATGGGTATGACGTCATATCAATATATAACAGTATCCCAAAAAATACGGCAGTTAGAATTAGGGTATTGCTTCATTTCGGTACCAAAATAAAAGTATACCCAAAAATAATGGTTAATAGAAATTATAACGGTACCGTTATTATTCCTGCATCTCCCTAACCCCGCTGCGTCGTGGTAGCGGAATTTCTTTACACTCAACAAACTAATCCCGATGCCTGCTTCCCACTTCTACCATCGAATCTCCCGCAACCGGCAACTAGCTCACCCACACACAACACACCTGCAAGATGTGGAATGACCTTCCTCCGGAGGTTTTCCCGGTGGGCTTCAACATGAACGCCTTCAAGAGAGGTGTAAATAAGGCATTAAGTTTTAGTCAACGCGACTGCAGTACCTCGAGTCCTGCAGAAGTTTATCGGCGACGGTGACCACGTAAGATCAGGAGGCCCGTCCGCTTGTGTGTATATAATATATAATATCAAAAAAACAAACAAGCATTATATTGCAACCCCTAGATGAAACTTTTGCAACCCAAAAATGCGAGTATCTACGGAGGCATGACACTGAGCCGTACGTCTGCTTGGCCATCACGACTCGTCATCTCGATAGCTAGATACGGTTAGTGTAGTGTCTCGTAATATGAACGACAACATTTCTAATTTTGAAGACCAAGTGTAGTTGATGCAGCCGCCATCACTTCTCGGCGGCTGACCGCGGCCGATAACTGATATAGAATACTTGTTTTTTTTTGTAAATATTTACTTATAATGTAAGTAAAGAAAAACATCCAGACCCAGAACCTGTAGATCATGCAAACATTTGTTCCAGGCGGTAATCGAACACGCTACCTCCTGCGTCTCAACTGGCTATTCGCCCACTACGCCACGGAGGTTGTTCTAAATATGTATTTACAAAAAAATGTATGTATATAAGTATTCTATCAGTTATTTAGTTCCCATAGTACAAGCTTTGTTTAGTTTGGGGCGAGATAGCGCTGTGTGAAAGGTCCATTATTATTCCATAGTCCATTATGATTATTATAAATTGAAGACACCGGTTGCCTGATTACGTAAGTCAATCGTTACCATAGTTTTGTACTGCGACTACTGTCCGTGAAAAATAGTAAATACCTATCACATTCTCCGTTATATTACGTCTACAATCCGTACCGCTATTTAAGGCTAGACCCTGTTTGTACCATCTCGATGGTACCCATTTATTTGAGGCACAACGTGTCGGCATTCCGACAGATTTTACTTAATCTGGAATGGTGACGATGGTTGTCGAACTCTGACATCGATCGAATTGTATTTCCACACGACTGTACTTTGAGGCTAGCACAGGTTATTGACGTTATCGAATCATCATAATTTTTAGCTCGTGTCAACAGCTGTTGGACAAAGGCCTCTTTTTGTTTATGCCACTTGTTCTAATCTTGTGCATATCTGAACCATGTACGACTCAGGTTCTTATTTATGGCATTGACTCATCACGCCGGAGGATGTCCTCTATTTCTGTGCCGAGCTCTCGGCCTCCACTCTACTACTGCTTTGGTCCACCTGTCATCACAACCAACATCCGTCTGTCCAAATGTCCTGCCCAACTCCAGTTGACGCTTTTGGACCTTAGTCTGCTTGCAAATTTCGGTTCACCGGAATTCGAATGTATTGTCGATCACGGCGCATGAGCAAACCCCAAAAAAAGCAGATTTTTTCGATGTATTTTAATTTATTTTAATTCTGAACGAAAAAATCAGCTTCAGAATTTAGAAAAGTCGTAAAACAAATATTATTTGTGTTATGACCTTCTTTTGAGTTAACTTACATTTTCAGAAGCACCCTGTATAACATAGATAAGCACAAGGGTACATATTTATATTCTTATAGAGCTCGGTGACTGATCGCAAGGAAGAGGCATTTACGTCAGGCCTCGAGTTTACTTAAAGAGAGCAAGCCTAAATGGCTTGCTCTCTTTAAGTAAACTCGATAACGTAATAAACTAGTGCTAGTCCCACCGATGCACGGCCGTAAAGATACAAAGAATAAAGATTAGGTGCCATTGAACAAGGTATTGATATTATATTGGATTTCATATTGAAAAGAAACCTTTTAGGATAATCAGTTGTAAATTGTATATCTATGCGACACTTCCACAGTAATATTACTTAGTGGCGCGGTGGACTAGTAGCTGACTGACACAAGAGGTTGCGGGTTTGATTCCCGCCCCGCGAGAATTAAATCACAAATATTAACCACATTGTTTTTTGCTATGTGACAAATGCGTAACGTTTTTCTTTCATTAAATCCTCTCCATAAGTAATCTCCTAAGGTTGCTTTGAAGAAATATCTTGAGACCGCCTGTGGCACATTTCTGTTGTTTTTAGTGGTCTTAGAATTTATTTACAAAATGCTAGGTTTAAAAACTTATGTAGATAAAAAAACTATTATTTATTTAGATTTGTTTCATGGGTACCTATGTATCTCGATGTAGGTATGAACATTAAAGTTGCTGTTTAATTTTAGTGTAAGTTTTCTTAAAACTGTAAGGGTGACTTGTGCAACGATGCTTTATCGTATTTAGTGCCTGAATGTGTTTAAGAGAGTTGTCAAATCATACAAATAATTTAAATTGAAGTTACAAATAAATCGCTAAATACATTTAATGATCATTACGCAAGCCGAGCTAAAAATAAAATATTAGTTTGTTATCCAAGAAAAAGACTAAACATGTGATTTATCATAGAATATCTATATTAATTCCGTACACACCTAGTTTTAACAAAAATCAGAGCCGTCTATACAAGCGGATCTTTTTGTATCTGTGGAGGCGGCATCTGCAATAAACCGAGTTTGTCATGTCAGCTCTAATTAGTTTTATGCTCTGTGGTGACATCAGGCTGCTGATAACATTAAGGCTTGTGTACACAGCACCTGAATGTATTGAATACTCTACAGATAGTTTTTTTATACTACCTGGAGATTGAACAAACATATGGCCCCCCTGATGTTAAGTGGTAACCATCGTCTATAACAGAGTACTCGCAGGTCACGCACCTTAGAAACGTACCCTACCATATACAGCCCTACGTCCATCAACTTGAGGCATACACGTGTAAAGCTTCATGTGCCTGTAATTTCACCGGCAACCATCAAACCGAAACACAGCAATGCTGCTTGGCGACAGAAATAGGTATGGTGGTAGTACGTCCCCGGGTGAGCCCCGGGGGAACTTTACTACTCTTAAAACAGGACCGGATAAAACTACCTAAGCAGTAAGAGCCAGGGGTATACTAATTTTAAGACAAAATTATCTGCTTGCTAGATGTGAATTACCTAATAGACAAAAGCGACTTATTTAATACTCGCTGCCGCCAAGCTTATCAGTAAAAACAATACCCTCCTTCTGCGCAGTCGGGAAAAAGTAGCCTAAGTCCCAGTCCCGGTAATAATCTACCTGTATACAAAATTTCAATGCAATCGGTCCAACCGTTTTCGTAAAATCATAACAAACAGAGTTACTTTCGAAATTATAATAGCTTTTGGTTCAATCTAAAACCAGGTTAATAAGACCAGTTACGATCAAATAATAAATGGTACAAAACATAAATACTTAGTAAGTAAAGTAAATACTCAATAAAATACTAGACCTAACTAACTTTTAAGACCTAACCGTGATGAAAAAAAATGTTATATTATTACTCAATAGCTCTCATCGTCTGTACCGGCTTACATCATCAAATATGAGCCGCAATCAAAACATTAATTCAATTTGGATGTTGTTTGGTACCCATCGGTTTAAAGCGCTTTTAATTATATGCACTGTAAATGTCGACGATAAAACGTAATAAAATAACTTTATTTGATTTAAATAATAAGTTAATGTTCTCGTAATATTCATAAAGCGTTGCCAGTTAATGGTGCGCGTCATGGCAATATTAAGTACGTTTGCTGTGACTTGGTTTAGTCGAAGTGAATCGAGACTTAAACGTGAACCTTTTCATAGCTTTCAAAGGAAATGGACCCTCTATTTTCCAAAATATCGTTTTGGCGTTATTCTTAATCGTTATTCTTGTATACTAACTACCTACTTAAAAAACTTAAAACAGTTAATAAAATTATGTCACATTTATTTGTATGTAAGAAAATCCTTGCATTTATTTTGGACTAGCTGACCAATCCGCAGCTTCGAACGCGTAGTTATGAAAAAACATTACCTTCCTTTTGCGCAGTTGTGTAAAAAGTAGCTTATGTTACTCAAGGATAATGTAGCATTCTAATGGTGAAAGAATTTTTGAAATTCGACCCGTAGTTTTTGAGTTTCTTCGTTACAAACATACAAAAATACAAACCTTTTCTCTTTATAATATTAGTAGGTATATATATCATAAAGGTTGCTGGTTATCATAACCTTTTAGGGTGGGTCACCGCCAGTTTATCACAAGAAAATGTCACTTCTCAGCTCAGTTTTGCGTTTCGGAAGTTACTGTGAGTAACATCACATTGATCTTTTATCATATTGTCACGAGTAGCGCACAGCATTCGATAAAATTCGGTGCCTCTTTATGACATGTGGTCATAAATCAGGATCACCAGTGTAAACGTTAGCGCTTTCTATGTTAGCCAGCCGAAGTTTGTGGCGCAAGTGGCTTACTTACTAGATATCAAATGTGACCCGGACCAATAAAAAATTTGCCACGCCCCGTTCGCAATTCTAAGCGCAAATGACCACATATTTTTCCTACTATCGTTAAAAACGACTTCAATAATAAAATCGGAATACCGGAGGACCAATTCCCGTAACATAAAATAGTAAAATTCGAGTATCGATCTAGTCTCGTTATGTTAAATGTCCTAAACGTATTTACGTAACTGACAATACATTGGTATGAGTTGACTGGCATGCGATTATAGTCTTTATTTATATCAAGAATAGAATAGAATAGAATAGAATAATTCTTTATTGTACACCAGGAATACTTAAAAAACAAATTTAAGCTACTTAAATAAAGTACAATGGGCGGCCTTATCGCTGAAAGCGATTTCTTCCAGGCAACCTTTGGATGGAAAGTAAATAACGGAGCAGTAATGGGCAGCGGTGCACAGAGTATATTTACAAATGAATGAAATAATCTATATAAAATTATATCAAATAAAAACTGTAGGTACCTACTTATAATCCTAATACATAAATAAATACCTAAAGATAGACTAATATATCAAGCTAATACTGTAATATTAATGGAGCAGAATGCCAAAATATATTCAATTCATAATCCAATCTCATTTGGGTAAACTTTTGTTGTGTTTTTAAAATTGTATTACGTGAATTGTGCGAAAGAACTATGTGCTAGTATATACTCGTATTGTCATGAGATACGCACACCAAATAAGTGAAGTTCGCATCACATGACAATATATCACAAATTCTTTATGAAGTAATTCACAGTAACTTCTTGAATCGCCAAGCAAGTCCTTAATGACCTTACATCGCTTCGCTATAAAATGATCCTCTCGTTTTAACATTGCAATAAATAAAACAAATATAAACCGAGCGAACAACGAGCAACTTAATCAATTGATTAGCACTAAGCCGACAGTTTTGTGAATTATGTCGAAGGTATTAGGTTCTTTTATGTAAATAGGCTTTTAGAAATCTGTACGTATAACAATTATGTGTCTCTATCCGTGGTAACTGGAAGATATCGCTTTTTGGAGTATTCTAAATAAATTATAGGAAATTCCTTTGGGAAAACATATATATATGCCCATTCAGCCATGGATAGAGTGATGTGATGTGAAATAATTGGTTTGCGTGGTCTAAACTCAAAAAATAAGATATTTTTTCTAATTTATATTACTTATTAGAAAAAAAAACTGGACAAATGCGAGTGTGACTTGCGTAACGAGGATTCCGATTTTTTTTATGTGATATAACTACAAATTAAACTATTTCGGATTTTTTCCTTTACTTATGCTGTGAGAACTTGCTTCTTGCCAAATTTCACGATTCTAGGTCAACAGGAAGTTCCCTATAAGTTTTGATTGATTTACGAGAAAAATATACGGCATAAATTGCCTTGTTCTTTGATTACGCCAACTTAGAAGCTGGACTTTTTTATAGCTTCAAGAGACCATAGACTTACGTATTTGATATTAATTTCAACTTGATACCTACACACGTTCCTAAGAAAAAGGGTATTGACAGACGGACAGGCAGACAGATAGACAGACTAACAACGAAGTGATCCTATAAGGGTTCTTTTATTCCTTTTAAGATACGGAACCCTAAAAATCAATGCTTATGTAAGTAATTAATATGTTAAGTTAGTATAATGGTGAAGTCACGGGTACAAGATAATAAATTTTATTGTCGGTTTGGTGTTACACTGTAATGGCAATAAAGATAAAATGATATCTCAATGTTTTCAAAGTCCACATTATCGCATATAACACTATAAATAATAATTTTATTCAAATCGTCTCGCAAGGTCGTATCGAAAGGATAATTTTTACGACTTTGACCAAATTGCGTTACTGCATTGTTAAGTGTTTGTTGAAAGTTAATAGCGTAATAAAACCCCTTAGTTTTGCGTAAAAAACAAATAAGTATCGGTAGCCGCATTAATTTATTTATATAGGTTTTGTAACTAATTGATTTATAAGAAATTTAACAATAATTTATTTAACAGTGCCGCTTCTATAGATTGATTTAAATATATCTTGTATTTTGCCCGCTTCTGTGTACAATTTATTACGATTTATTACCTGGGTATATTTAGAGAAAAATGAAAACAAATTAGTAGGTAGTTATTTCTTTAGCCTTTTAGAAAATCATTTTCATTTTTAGGGTCGAAACAGCTCCATCTGGAATAAAAAAGCCCTACATTGTAACCAGCAACAAAGTAGAGCACGTCATAATACATTCCATTTTACTGGTGTATTTACTGTCCATTACCTTATTATCTTTGTAAACTTATCGTAAATCAGCTCACGTTATCAAAAAAGCCTTATAAAATGATTAATAGTGCATATTCACATAAAAAACAGATACACCAGGCTTATTCCACATATCCCCTGCGCATTCACTTTGAGTGCCGGCAGGGGATTTGTGGACAAAAAGTTCCGAAATCCCCTGAATCATTTTTATTATTTTTAGTTGTTATACATCACGCCAGTAATGAAAAAATAAAAATCGTAGATGCCAGTGCTACTGTTTTCTGTATTGAACCTTCTTAGCTTCGAAACAGTTGCTTCAGTCGGATCCCTTGGTCAGATTCTTAGTGGTACAAAATTTCTACTGAATAAGTATAATAAATTCTCAAATACACCTTACCGATTTATAACAAGACTAGCTGTAGCCTGCGACTTCGTACGCGTTACACTTCTAAATGTGTAGGTAACCTAGAAATAAAGCTAAACTCGTTGTTGCAACTTGACTTGGCACCCAATTTTTATCCCATGGGAACTGATTTATGGAATAAAAAATAGTCTATGTGATAATCCAGGTTATAATCTACGTATATACCAAATATCATCGAAATCGGTTCGCCGTTTCGACGTAATTGAGTAATAAACAAACAAATAAACAAACATCCAAACTTTCACATATATAATATTAGTGTAATGTAAAAAAATTGCGAAAAACAATACACACTAAAATAAACATCTAAGACAAACTAAAAGAAAACTATTTTCTTCTGACCAAAAAGTTCTAGTCATTACCATTTCAAATTTCGAACTTTACGTCCCTATGAGGCCGTGTCCTAAAAGTGCATAACCTTTTTAAGCTTAGAAACCTTTAAATGAGGTACTCATATAGTACGGTGACTTTCGAGACATTCCAATTTTATAGAGTATTTGCTTATGTTTTCAAGTGTGTTCAACCTTTTTTGAATAAAATCGGATTGAGTTTTCAAACATGTGTCAAAATAAAATGTAATTTAAATTAAAAGCACTAAGGAGTATTGATATAACTTTCTACCCCTTTTTAACCCCGTTAGGGAATTAATTTCAATAAAATACGAAACACGTCTTCCATCAATTATATTAAAAAAGGTTTATGCAAAATTTGAAATAGATTGGACCAAAGAATCACGTTGTCCCATACAAACTTTGGCCCCCTTTTTCACCCCTTAGGGATAAAATTTCCAAAAAATCCTTTCTTATCGGACGCCTACGTCATACAAAGAATGCACCCTCCAAGTTTCAGGTCTCTACGATCAGTGGTTTAGGCTGTGCGTTGATCCGTCAGTCAGTCATTCAGGACAAAGCATTTTATATGTATAGATTTATTAGAAACTGGGCATAGCCCTAACCCCCTGATTTAGTCAGGGAGCAAACTGAAATGTGATGGCCATGAAAACGCTTAAAAATGAAATTTCTGAAGTGTCCCTAAGACACTGACTGCATTGTCCCGCTGAATTGCAATACGTATGTAATGCAGTTAAGCGCCAGCTTTTAGATCACACGTCACTTCGACTAGACGCCCAGAAATAATTTTGAAAACGCGATGGGCCCCGGTACCCAATGGAACTAGGGTCTCGACCCCAAGTGGCTCAAATACGAGTGTCGAGACTTCTATATTTGTGCCGGCTTAATTATTTGGCTGAATATAATAAAGATAATAAATCATTTAATTCAGGCAACAATAAAATGGTTACAGGATAGCAATTAACTTAATATGCCGCCGAACCGACCCTAACTGCTGTACCAGATAGGATAGATAGCGTTAGATTCAATCTCGAATCTGGATTCTTGTTAATGCAACCTTTGACGTAAATTGAAAGGTGATGCAGTCTCCTCTAGCGCCATATCGGGATTTGGTGAAGATTCGCGCTGTATGTCTTTCTAAATAATTAGTCATATGAAAGACAGATACTCAGAGCACGAACATTCACCCGATAATGTGACCGCAGGTTAAATAGTATTGCGGCCGATAGTTGACTGAAGTAAAAACCACGAGAATTGGAGTACGAATCGCTTCCTGTGTAAATGCGCTAAGGTCTTATTTCAGATTTTATGTTCCTTCACAATCTGCATAAAGTAGACTCGTATTTTACCCATAGCTTACAAAATTAGTACTTAACAGTAGGTCTCTTAAAGTGACGTTCAGTCTATGAAATATGCCTAAAGTTTTATAGAGGCGATATTGTTTATGATAATGTCCATTATCAATCTGTCGATCATTTAAAGTCTGCATTTAGTACCTGCCTAGAACCGCAGCCTATAAATTGTTTATACAGGGCTAGAACCGTAACTCTCCGTTCTTTGCCGATTTTAGGTATGTAGATAAAATGAAGTACGCGTATTATGACAATCTTTGTGCGTATGCGCAAGTCATTTGATCTATCATTTTGTTTCATTTGGTCTATTGGTGTAAACCCACAACAGCACCAGCATAAACGTTATTGGTTCTTAGACGCTATATTTCTAAACATTTAAATGTAATTTTCGTTAAAATGGTAAATAAATATAAATAAAAAATTATTTTAGGGACCAAATAAGTATACTGAGTCTTAACTCAAAGGCAAAGACAAAAAGTTCTTTATTCAATGAAGTCCTAGGGTTACTACAAAAAAATTAAACACCCGTTAAATACTGATTAAAAAAATCCTAAACAAAAATTGGTAAGGATTTTTTTTAATCACGCGATAAACAGTGTTTAAATGTTTTTGTGGTAACACTGTTAAAGTTCGTAATCGTAATTTAATAACTTTTTTAATTAATATTTATCGTAATCTTTATAATAATCTATCGTAACTTTTATTTTATTCTATTTGGAACAATTTTAGGCCCTAACTTTTTTATTATTTAAATAATCCGCTGTATATTAATAGTATCTAATACGTTTTTTATAAAATTTCCGTTTAATTACGCTTTTAGTTTTAAATATTTGTTGGTTGGGACACTTGGGAGTTTATTTAAAAATATAAATACTTAATACTAATCTAAATATTGTAATATACATTGTGTAACTGAAAGAATATACAATTATTTACAAGACCATAAAATACATAAGAATCTAAATTCAACTTCTACTTTATTGCATAAGTTTCTATGACAATTAATTTTTCATTTAAAGGTCTCGTTTAAAATCGTCATCCATATCTTTATAGTTCATTTTTCAATCAGTTAGCTTATTTCCAGCCTATTTCTAGATTGCAATCAGCTCGCGCCATTTTGTCGCAGCCTCCGCCATAAACAAGACAAATGCACCGAATGCATTTAATATTTCCACGCAGTTAAAGTTCGTAATCGTAATTTAATAACTTTTTTAATTAATATTGTTACGAGCTGAGGGTTCGGGATAAAATAATGGGAATCGGTTTAGCCAAAATAACACTTTTATTCAGCACTAAACGATGAATACACGAACTTGGTCACACGTAATCACAACACACTAATTCACACCACTGTTGCACCACTTAAAGTCACCGAAATTATCGCACGTATAGCTTAATCCAGACTGACTCACGAGCAACTACTGTTCACGCGAGACCCTGCTCCACGTCAGTCCTCCAGGGCCTCGCTGAGACTCACTCACTCAGACTAACTCCGACTAACTGTCCGGCCATCTCTCCGGCCTATTTATATCGCACACATTTCGATTGTTCGAGAACGATGTCGATCCTTCCAGGAAAGGGTCGGTCCCTCGACACAATGGCCACTCCCCATTCTGCGAAACCACAAACAATAGCAGCAATAACACAGCAAGACAAAAGCGTTCGAGAAGGTTCGATTATTACTCATTGTTTAACAGCCTCGGCGTAACACTGCCCCCTCCTAAAACATGCTCGTCCCGAGCATTCTTAGCCCCATATCGCGGCAGCCGATCAACATGAACAATTTTAGGCGCACCTCACGCTGAAGATGTAGCAACTAGAGGAGCCACATTGCCGTCTCCAGTATTTCAGGACACCCAGAGTCCCTTTCTCATCAGCGATCCCAATTCCAGCCTCCAAAACACGGCTCTCATGATTTCTATCTGTTCTTTCACTTCCTGGAATTACTTTCCAGATGAACCGAACAATTCCCTCATCAGTCGAGCCCAATTCCAGCCTCCAAAACACGGCTCTCTTGATTTCTATCTGTTCTTTCACTTCCTGGAATTCCTTTCTAGATGAACCGAACGATTCCCTCATCAGTCGAGCACGCTCTTATGGCCAACGTTACTGATCTTCCTGTTGACGACGCTGCTCTTCTTTATCCTGACGTCGCTGTTCCTCTTGCAACCGAGTCTGCTCCACCTGTTCATGTCGCTGTTCCTTCTGCAACCGAGCCTGCTCTTCCTACTGACGACGCTTCTCTTCTTAATGCTGACGGCGTTGTTCCTCTTGCAACTGAGCCTGCTCTTCTTGCTGATGACGCTGCTCTTCCTTATCCTGACGTCGCTGTTCTTCCTGCCAACGTTGCTGCTTTTCTTGTTGACGACAAAGCATGGCCATAATAGCAGCAAGATCGCCTGTCACAGGAGCTTGGCCCACGGATGATGATGATGATGGTGCTCCAAATGATTCGGTGGCGGCTGATTCCATCTCCATCGGCTGACAACTCTGCCGAGCTTCTTGAACCGGAGACTCTCCAAACCGCCTTTCATCCATTTCCTGTTGTCGTTGACCTCTCGTCCTGACACCGTCCACGTTATCCTTTGGCAGAACCGGCATTATTTTATCCCACTTCTGACACCAAATTGTTACGAGCTGAGGGTTCGGGATAAAATAATGGGAATCGGTTTAGCCAAAATAACACTTTTATTCAGCACTAAACGATGAATACACGAACTTGGTCACACGTAATCACAACACACTAATTCACACCACTGTTGCACCACTTAAAGTCACCGAAATTATCGCACGTATAGCTTAATCCAGACTGACTCGCGAGCAACTACTGTTCACGCGAGATCCTGCTCCACGTCAGTCCTCCAGGGCCTCGCTGAGACTCACTCACTCAGACTAACTCCGACTAACAGTCCGGCCATCTCTCCGGCCTATTTATATCGCACACATTTCGATTGTTCGAGAACGATGTCGATCCTTCCAGGAAAGGGTCGGTCCCTCGACACAATGGCCACTCCCCATTCTGCGAAACCACAAACAATAGCAGCAATAACACAGCAAGACAAAAGCGTTCGAGAAGGTTCGATTATTACTCATTGTTTAACAGCCTCGGCGTAACAATATTTATCGTAATCTTTATAATAATCTATCGTAACTTTTATTTTATTCTATTTGGAACAATTTTAGGCCCTAACTTTTTTATTATTTAAATAATCCGCTGTATATTAATTGTATCTAATACGTTTTTTATAAAATTTCCGTTTAATTACGCTTTTAGTTTTAAATATTTGTTGGTTGGGACACTTGGGAGTTTATTTAAAAATATAAATACTTAATACTAATCTAAATATTGTAATATACATTGTGTAACCGAAAGAATATACAATTATTTACAAGACCATAAAATACATAAGAATCTAAATTCAACTTCTACTTTATTGCATAAGTTTCTATGACAATTAATTTTTCATTTAAAGGTCTCGTTTAAAATCGTCATCCATATCTTTATAGTCCATTTTTCAATCAGTTAGCTTATTTCCAGCCTATTTCTAGATTGCAATCAGCTCGCGCCATTTTGTCGCAGTCTCCGCCATAAACAAGACAAATGCACCGAATGCATTTAATATTTCCACGCAATATTTTTCTATCTCCGCCATTATCTCGAGTTCACATAACAAGCCCAACTTTTCAACTTCAACTTAAGAACGTTGTAAATTGTACACATTTATAGAGCCTAAGCGCGCCCTGGGTGGCGAGATGCAACACAATCTATTTACCATCCACAAAACTTTACTCTACACCTTATTACCTACACAACAAGCTCTAAAATTGTATATCTTTTTATAGAAATACGTGTAAGTTAAGCTGGTTTATGAAAGTGAGTTTCAGAAAGCATTATGGGTATTGTAAATCTATCGGTTGGCTAATGACACAGGTCACAGATTAGGTTAGTGAGGCTATTTTTATTTACTACTTGACGCCTTGGCGGTTCTGTCATATTGTAAATCTACTTCGACACTCCATCACACAATACAGTACAGTCGTTGTTTTTAGAAAACTACTCCAACGACACGTGGACATAGGGTGTGTGGTCGGTTCTTTGAAGTAGACTTTAAAATAGTCCCTTTGGTTCTAAAATAGTCGTTATACCATGTCGGAAGCCTTCGAACGGCCCATAAACCCCAACACAGGGTTGGTAACGAACCTACTTACCATAATAAAGAGAGGAAATACCTGACACCACATTCCCACAACAATTTATCCACATAATACGAAGTATATGACCGCATAAGAGTCTCATACAATGCCGCCTACGCGTTGATAAAATACTCTAATCTCTAACATGGGAAATCCATTTTTACATCGCTTACAAAATTGAAACGGTGTGTCGTAAAACTACTGGGCCTTTAGACTTACTTAGAATGCATACTAACGTCGCAGTAATTAACTAAAAATATTCGTAGAAAGAACTGTAAGATTCGGTTGATTTTACTAAAAAAATACGATGATTTTTAGAGTTTCTATACCACTCTTCGATACCAAGTCAAACCAGAGGGCTTAGCCAAGTTACAGTCGATTAGCGATGACATTAGTCGATAGGTCCGAAAATGTATGGGATTTGACACATGCTATAGAAATACCACGGGATACAGCGACAGCAAATGTATGTAGAAATCGAATAGATTCGTAGCGAATGTAATTTGGCTACGGGCCCAGGCATCAAATAGAACTGTAATTTCTCAATATACGAGTAGGTTGTCAAATCAATTTCTGCGCATTTTTATCGCGATATCAACTTGATTTTGGCTCAGGGAGGAAGTATTGTGGCCTAGTCAAATTAAAGTATAAATAATCAAAAACTTGACTTGGCGATCTTGCCTCTATAAATCATAATGCGTAACTTCTCTGAATTCACTTATTACTCAGGCAGCTTGTAAAAAGTTCTCAACTTAAAAATGCACACTCCTTCCAGCAAATTTCAATTTGAAAAATCTGGCCTTTTTTATATAGTACTATAGATTGGCTATAGATTTCGATAAATACCTTTTCAAAAGCTCAAGCATCTGATCTGACATAAAAGCAGTCAATAACAGTAACGCAACACCAACTAACCACCTCCTAATCCTTAGCCCATTCACAGGCAACAGTCGAACCGAAGAAAACTCAATGTTATTGTAACGCACGCTTACGGACACCGATTCTCCTCGTAACGCCCGTTATACTCGACGCTTTACATAAATTACTAATACAGAGCTGGCGTTTTAGAAGTAATTTTTGACAGGTCCACTTTTATCAAATCAACATAAAAAGCTAATTATGAATGACACGTACTAGCTGGGAACATGGACTAAAATTAATATTTCAAAATAATTCTTCCGATTTTAGTAAATAAATGAATATGGAATTTTGGCAATATAATAATGAATGACATACGTGTAACCACAGAGAAATAATATATACTTACGACCGATACAAGAAATACAAAAAAAAACAAAGAAAATCAAAGATTAAGCAAAAACTTAAGCAAGCTACGCTTTTGCATGTACTGGCCGCTAACAATATTAATTTTTAATTTTGGAACAGGTCCGAATGACATTGGGAGCATCCTTCAAAAAGGGCAGTCTGCACTTGGAAACAGCCGGAGAAAGATCTCAGAGAAAAACGCTTTATACAGTCTCAGTCTCATTTTATCAATCAGTCAGCGCAGCCCAGTAACAGTTTGTTCTTGACGGCGAAGCCCTACCGGCTTGAGCCTGAGAGCCTGACCCCCTTAAGGTTGGAGCCCTCACGTCTCCCTCTTGGACCCTCGAGGCCGGAGACCTTTACTCAATACAGACCTGGAGGTCTGGCCTGCTACATCGACCGAGATCTGTTGGCCTAACCTCGGAATCGCCCACTGCATTTAGTACTAAACTAACATCTTGATCTTACTCCAACCAAAGTGGAGCTACTTCATCCTCTCGGCCTCTCGTCAACGTTGGCTGGAGGCTTTATTAGCCCTCAACCAGCGCGCATTCTACCGGTCCTACAGACTCCCGGATTTATCGATTGTGCGCACCATAGTGGGACAATAAGTGTTTTTGATAAGTATCGTATTCATGACTATGAGTCATTGTAATAAATCATAACACATTGTAAAACCCCTCTTTCTTTTCAAACCTTTAGGTAGGTCTAAATTCAACTTGGCTTACAGCTCTCTTCTTATAAAGGAGAGAGTTGTGACGCTACATATTTAGGATGGAACCCATTGGAAAAGGAAGAGACTATAACAAAAATTAAAGGAAAAATAATTTACGGGCGATCTGAGCTCGGGAAGTGGAAGCGGTGCTTTTTCGATATTAAGTCAAAATAAGGTGAAAAATAGAATATTTTAAATCAAAAAAATCACATTGTGTTTGGGACATAAAAAGGAAGTTTTCACCAAATTTCGTGAAAAAATAATTGACTTAATATCGAAAAGCACCCTAATTTTCAATCGATAATTCTCCCATCAAATTATAAGCTTTTTTAAAAAAGTCGGTGGACTTTTTGTATGTTGAAACATCTACTTTCTGATGGTATAAAAAATGTATACTATGGTAAATACTCTCAGAAAATGCAAAGAAATTAGGGTGCTTTTTCGATATTAAGTCAAAATAAATTTAAAAAAATTACAGTTTGTGACATAAAGGTAAGTTTTCACCAAATTGAGTGAAATAAAGTTTTTTTTTGTAAAAGATGGAAATAAAAAACCAAAAACTTGGTTATTTGAATTTTTCACATACATTTTGAGGTTATGTGAAAAAAGTGTATTTACAAAAGTTGTCCATCTTTTTATTACCTAAAACTTTTTCCATAGGACTTGTAGTTTTGCCGGAAATCGAGATAAACCGTTTTTTACTCTTAAAAACTCACCCCTCTCCACTTCCCGACCTCAAATCGCTCGTAAGTTATTTTTCCTTTCATTTTTGTTTTATTCTCTTCCTTTTCCAATGGGTTTCATCCTACTATTATTTTTTTGGTTTTAAAAATTATCGATCCTGGTGTATAATGCAGACAAGCAAATATTTCATAAAACTTAATCTGTCAAAAGTAATTTCATAAAGCCAGTAAAGTAGATAAGTACCTACAATATTCAATATCAAATTCAGTTAGAACTACTGATTCAATAATAATACATTTAAAACCTTATTAATACTACAATAAGGATTATGTAAAGTGTTGGTATTATTTGACTCTATAACATGTAAGATAATACGAAGCTTATGGGGATAAACTCGGTACAATCAATTTTGTTTTATTTATTGGCTAATAACTGACTGTGATGTAAGCTTCGGAATAAATGTAACTTAAATAATATGAACCATATCGACACGAAAAGAAAAATGTAATTTTTTATACGTGGAATGGAACTCTTACTACTGTTTTTATATATGTACGGCGGTGGCGTGGATGAATCAAAAATATTAAAACTATCTCCAGTGGCCAATCCCCTGCGCATCTCGCCATCTCTTGGAAAGGCCGTTTACCTAGAAATATTAAATATTTAGTAGTGTTTAGTACGATAATGCAATGCGACAAGAACATTGAGCAAATTATAACGCCATAGTAGTCATAGACATACCTTCTCCATAGATTTGCAGACGGTCCGATCTAGTGCAGTCTGCCACCCATTAACGACTTAAAGTGAGTAAACCACATACATTATTCGTCTCTCGTTTGATCTCAATGACTGGTAGAGTGGAACACAAGCACTATTCGATGTAACGTGCACTAGAATGATAAAGCTCGAATAGGCAAAATAAGCGTAATAAATAATAATAATAAATATTGCTGGACATTTCACACAGCGCTATCTAGCCCCAAACTAAGCAGAGCTTGTACTATGGGAACCAGATAACTGATAGAATACTTATATATACATTTTTTTTGTAAATACATACTTATTTTAAATAGAAAAAAATCCAGACCCGGAACAAATATCTGTAGATCATACAAACATTTGTTCCGCGGCGGGAATCGAACTACCTCCTGCGTATCAGCCGGATACACGCCCATTGCGCCACGAAGGTCGTCACCAAATTATAAATAACCATCAAATTAAATTAATTAATTTAATTATAGAGTAGTAAATGAATAGTTGAATAGTAAATTGTAGTACTCGCATTCTTATACCTAGTTCCACACAAGTACCCGAGGTTGAATGTTATGTCTCGTCGAGCGAGAGTCCTTTCAAGTTGTTGAAAGCAAGTTCAAAGGGTGTTTCTATGCAACTGATGATATTTGTATGAATAACATTAAATAGTCTTTTTATGGTCTTTACCTCAAAGGGAAAAAAGGAACCCTTATAGGATCACTTCGTAGTCTGGCTGTCAAGACCCTTTTTTTAGGGTTAATGGCTAATTTAATGAATTTGTGACATTGTAATAATCCTAAATAATTTTTATTTTCTCATATTTGGAAACTTTTTTATGTTTAGGACATTATACGTTTTATCTTACTATTATTAATTTAAAATTTATGAAATTTGTAGCTTATAAATATGTTATTTCAAATACGATTGAATAATTTGTTCTGAATAAATGAAATGAAATACAAAAAATTTGAGATATGGTTTCTGTTCGTGGAAAAATGAATTTCCATAAAATACATATTAATGTATAACACATAGGTACCTCGTTACTTATGGAGGTACCTACAGTATTAGCAATGAATCTTTTTACTCGTTATATTATATAGTTCATCTATGTCCCATAGGTTATCATAGTTCATAATATATGAGCTCCGTTATAAATATTTGCATATCATCAACAATTAGTGGACCTCCCGTGGGTTTAAGTAATGATCATATTTTTACAGCATTCATATACTTATGGAAAGATTTAATATGTATATAGAGGAATTGGTCGCGTGTCGGTTTGATCATGAATGAATCTATGCGGTGTCATAATTTATGGAATTATAGATGAGACTAAAAAAAATCAGTAGAGTGGTTATTGATCGGACATTTTTCAACAATGAAAAGTCGGCTGACACGTATGAGATCAGGTTTACTACGGGACAAATATTTGCATGGTCTGCAAATATTTATTCTAGATCTGGGTATTGATATCATTTTAATTGATTTTCTTGATACACACGATACAAAGAATCCTACCTAAAGTGCGGTCAAAATATTTGACGTTTTTTTATTTTTATGGCTTGATATTCTACGTCATACAAACATACATACGTACATACAAACGTGTGACGCCATCTACTGACCTTGTCTAGGTATAATGACAGAAACTATCTATAACAAATAATCGACCTTCTCTTCATAATCAAAGCCTTCTAACGCAATTAAGCGAAGTCGCGCCGACGCGACGTCACTCTTTTTCCCCCCGAACAAAACGGTGTTATAAGTATGACACCTAATGGAATACAGGGAAACAATATGTGGAATCAAATCCATCGATGGATAACAATCGAATAAAATGTGGAATCAAATACATTGATGGATTACAGTGGAACAAAATTTGAAATCCATTGATGGTAATCAATGGATTTGTTCACTGGATTAGAGTGGAACAAGGCGAAGAACCTATGTATGTGTGTCTGTGCCATCGTGGTTTCTAAACGGATGGATCAATTCCGTCGACCGAATTGGCTCGTTTCAGTTTTTCACCCCCAAGCAAAAATAGGAGATCGAGGAATTTTTACTTTATAATTACTTGTTCAATCTATCGATTCTTTCGTGTTCTATCTATAAGATTATTAGTTCTCCGATCTCCAGCTAACGAGCTGTAAGATATACGCTCGATGATAAACGCATAGAAATTAATACGATTTACTAAACACCGTCTAAACAAAATGAATTTTATGATCCGAATGCTTTCAACATCGCGACATCCAAATGAATTGGCTAGACGCAACGAGAATGGAAGTTTAAGTGATGTTTGTTATTTATATCGTGGACTACTAGCATCTGCTCACGACTTCGCTCGTGTAAAGCAGAATGATCGTCATAAAGCGATTCAACAGAAGAACTTTAAATAACGTTGTTACCACAAGAATCGATTAAATAAATTCCGGTTTAGCGGTTATTTAATTCTTGTTGTAATACCTAGATCTTCAAATTTAATCAATTGAAATCATCACTTTGAAACGTCTACTTTACCACCTGTTTCTCCGCGACCAAAGAATTCTGCAAGATTCGTAAACTTTATTCGTAGGCCTTTGAGTCATAAACTGAATCATCACACTAATTTTGACGCTGATGTGACAAGAGCCTGTAGCACAGTTGGCAGTGCATCAAGAGAAAGGTTGCGGGTTCAAGTCCCTTACGGCTTGAAAGTTTTTGAGATGGTTTTAAAATCTTAGAATCAGGCAAGAATCAAGGCCGATTTATATTTTTAAGTCAACTTTCGGCCGCATTATGTATTGGAAAGTGACGTAGAGCACTGACAAACATCAATGCCAGATGGTCCACCACTCGAATTTGGCTATCACACTAATATTATAAATGTGAAAATTTGGATGTTTGTTTGTTTGTTACTCAATCACGTCGTAATGGCTTAATAGATTTAGATGAAATTTAGTGTGTTGATAGATTATTACCTGGATTTAAACACAGGCTACTTTTTGTTGACAACCAACGCGTGTGAAGCCGCCGGCGGGTGCTATTATTTAATTTAAAAAAATTAAGGTAACATAAATCAGCCTTCAAATAAATAAATAATGCTGGACATTTCACACAGCGGTATCTAGCCCCTAACTAAATCAAGCTTGTATTATGAGAACCAGGTAACTAATACAATACTTTATACTTTTTTTTTGTAAATACATACATACTTATAATATAAAGAAAAACACCCAGACCCGAATCTGTCCCGCGACGAGAATCGAACCCTCAACCTCTGGCGTCTCAGCTGGCTCTTCGCCCACGGCGCCACGGAGGTCGCCAAATATTTAAATTCATAATTTATTGTACTTTTTTCAAACCTAACACCAGGCTAGTTTAAAAAAAATCAACTTTCGTAAAAAATAATGTCTATTCGCCTTGGTTATAATAACGAAAATATCGAACATAGTAATATAAATTTAATACATGTTTTATAGTGATATAAAATGTAATCCATAATGAAGCCGAATGATGATTGTTACTGCCTTGACCTGCCTTCCAGTCTTTATAGACCATTCATTCATCCAGTGTTTATAGACCAAGAGCTTTATAGGCAACCCTACCTCATTCAGTACCAGAAGGATCTTTTTTACGATATCTGACAAAGCAAGTCCACTGCTGAACATACAGCAGTGGACTTGCTTTGTCAGATTTGGTGGACTTACTTGCCTCATTCGTAGATTTCTAAAGCAACTGATTTTGTGCGGCACCCAACAGCTCCCAGCCACCACCATTGGGGCTCCTGCACGGTTTTTTCTAATACGTTCGTACCTACTTAAGGTGAAAAAACCCTAAACCTAGTTTCACAAGCAATAAATATTTTATTTATTTCATTTCTTACGAGGATACTCAGATAACTAAACAATCCTTTCCCAACAAACTTAGTTATGAACAATCTTGCAGACAACAGCTTTCAGAAAAAAACTGCATTGAAATCGGTTTATATGTTTGAAACTCAGAATAGATAAAACCCCAGAAGACGCATTCAGCTGTGATTGCAAGCCGTGCGCTGTGTCCATAAAACAAAACCCGCGTCCCGCGCCCACCTCACCCCCATCCGCGTAATGTTGCTAGCTTAGTCATTATATACCCATTTTGGGGTAAATGTTTTTGGTAAGATACAACTAATGTAACATGGTACTATTTTTTTTTTTAAAAAAATGTATATAAGTATTATATCAGTTATTTGGTTCCCATAGTACAAGTTCTGCTTAGTTTGGGGCTAGATAGCGCTGTGTGAAATGTCCAGCAATATTTATTTATTTATTTTATAAATCAAATATCAAGGCCGGTTAGCAAAACGATCCATAAACGTATTTAGCGACTAAACATGTTTAAATTTGACATATTTGTATGATTTGCGAACTCCTTAAATCATATTGAGCCCTTAAATACGTTTAGGCATCGTTGCGCAAATCGCCTTAAAAACTTCTCTTTTTTTTAGAGATTTGCTAGATTTCAGTGCTGGGTGATCCACTAATATAGTTTAAAACTACAACTAATAAAAGTCTTTAATCTCAGTATTCTAGAGTAGGGAAAATAATAACACTCGATATTTGGCAACACCAGCTAAATGGAGGATCATTATTTACGACAATTACAAACTGAACCATTTATTCAATTAACAAATAACTAAACATCTAAATGCTCTACTTTCGTATGAAATGTGATCCCATCTTGTTTTGTTTTAGAGCCCAGTTGAATTTTTACACGTTGGGACGACACAAAAAGTCATAACTTAATCAAATTGAATACTGTAAAACACGTCACGCGTGACAGATGTCACAGAATAACTAATGACCTTCGCGTACAACTACTCTATTTAGAGTAGATTTTGACTCTTCAGTATTAGGCGCGTTCACTTCTTCTGGTGTTTTATATATTCTGTGGTTTGACAGTACGACGCTACAGATAGTCACACATTCAGGCAAAGGCTGCAAATCCTGTTTTTGTAATAATATTTGCTAGATGAAATTACATACATAATGTTGTAACTTTAGCACTGAAACTACTTATATATTTTGCAATAAATATCGTGTGTTGTGGCCTATGGGGGAGAGTTTCAACATTAGCCTTATTTTTACGTAAAACCGAAGTTTTGATCAGTCAAGGAAAAAATGTTTAAAAGACGGATCAGGGGCTCTTAGTAGTCACTTTAGGTAGAAATTTCAGATTGCATATCCGTTCTGACCAAAATAGGACTAAAATAATTAAAATGTGATCTACAATGTTAGTACATATAACCTTAATATCCCTTAAAACCGTGCAAGGTTTGTTTGGATACTCACATTCGTCGATATCATAGGTACGTATAAATTTTATACATTACGCAAGACAGTACTAACTTTTCAAAGCATAATTTTAAAATCTGCTTCTGTAAATAATATTTTTTGTATTGGTTTTTTGGATTTTGATAGATATAAAGTAGAGGAACACAATATGATATGCTTACTGATATAATATCTCGTGCATGTGTCATACTAGTAAGAAATGTACTCAAAGGCATAGGTTTGTCTACAGCGCCCACTCGGCCTATTAAGAATCTGATATTCTGCTATCATTGTGGAGATGCGCGCATAAAATATGCGGACATACTAACATAACAATATTATCGATGCTGTAAAAAGCAGGTTTTCGCTTTCAGTAAACTTAGAACCAGTAACTTATAACACTGAATAATTATTAATACGTAGGTATCTTACTATGGTTAAAACTTTATTTACAACGAAACAGATTATTTACTAGCGTGCTCCATCTTCAATCACACCATCACTTACCATCAGGTGAGGTAGTGTGAAGCGTTCGACTACCATAAAAAAATACAATGTAAACAAGTATAAATTAAAAAAATAAAAAGCCCTCGACACATTACTACCTACCCCATAATAAACTTCCATTTTACAGATCCCTTCATCAAAAAAGGAAAAGTCTTGATAATCTTCGGATCGGCTGACCGATAAACTAGCTTTCTGTTAAAAAACTACTAACCTAATAAAAGTAGGAGCCGATAGGACAGGCTGCACAAGATTGGACACTCTGGGTATGATGTTATGACACTATATCATACTCTTGCAATGATTTCATTCAATTTTTTTTAAGTCAGAACGTATCTCTATACGTAGGTAAATAGAAAAATTACTGATAAAAATAATCATAAATAATTGTCCATTGTGCTTAAACCTTTCATAGGCTGAAAAGACAAAAAAAGACAATTTCGTAGCACATCAAACGCGTTGAAGTCTTTTCAACGGGCGTTTTAAAAATAGAACCATTTAATTCAAATGTCGAACACGTAGATCACACTTCCGCTGATGATGCCACGTTTTTACAGTTCACATAAAAAGTTCAATGATCATGCCACCATAATATACATCAATTTTACAACATCTGCGAACCATAACGAGTCCTAAATTACTTTAAGCTTGATACATTGACAGTTTTATATTATACTATCGGAGGTGGCACGCCCATATAAATTATAATTTTAGACTAGGCTCGTGACCCGACCTCGGTTATTGGCCAATTAGAAGACGCCTACGTGTAGCCCCATCTGTATAATATTACCTTTCTTTTTATATGTCTGCGACCCGCGGTGCTAATGTGCTTTTCAGACTAGATCCTTAATGATATAGCGTTATCATGTTAATCGGAGACAAAGTTGACGTCGGTTGTTATGATTGATAAATGCCTACTAATATATCTAATAGTAAAGAGAAGTTATGTTTGTCTATAAATCAGCAAAATCACTTGAACTATTTTGATAATTTTGTACAAAGATACACCTAGATTGGTACAAAGGATACTTTTATCTTAAACAAGTAACTTTTTAACAAAAATATAACTTTCATAAAATCTAAACCAGTTATTTTGATTTAAAAACACATTATGCGGCCCTATAAAAATATGAGAGTTGCTCATGATTTTTTTGGGATCTCATCATCAGATCCTGACTTGGTGCCAATGGACCACTTGGGAAGTAGGTATACCGTTTTAAACGAAAAAAAGAATTTCTCGAAACGGTCCAGGCGTCTTCGAGTAATGGGGGAACATACTGTTACGCCGAGGCTGTTAAACAATGAGTAATAATCGTAACTTCTCGAACGCTTTTGTCTTGCTGCGTTATTGTTGTTATTGTCTGCGGTTGCGCACAATGGAGTGGCCATTGTGTCGAGGGACCGACCCTTTTCCTGGAACGATCGAGATCCTTCTCGAACAATCGAAATGTGTGGATATAAATAGGCCGGAGAGATGGCCGGACAGTCAGTCTGAGTCAGTCAGTCAGTTAGTCTGAGTGAGTGAGTCTCAGCGAGGCCCTGGAGGACTGACGTGGAGCAGGGTCTCGCGTGAACAGTAGTTGCTCGCGAGTCAGTCTGGATTAAGCTATACGTGCGATCATTTCGGTGACTTTAAGTGGTGCACCAGTGGTGTGAATTAGTGTGTTGTGATACGTGTGACCAAGTTCGTGTATTCATCGTTTAGTGCTGAATAAAAGTGTTATTTTGGCTAAACCGATTCCCATTATTTTATCCCGAACCCTCAGCTCGTAACAATTTGGTGTCAGAAGTGGGATAAAATAATGCCGGTTCTACCAAAGGATAAGGTGGACGGTGTCAGGACGAGAGGTCAACGACAACAGGTAATGGATGAAAGGCGGTTTGGGGAGTCTCCGGTTCAAGAAGCTCGGCAGAGTCGTCAGCCGATGGAGATGGAATCAGCCGCCACCGAACCATTTGGAGCTTCATCATCATCACCCGTGGGCCAAGCTCCTGTGACAGGCGATCTTGCTGCTATTATGGCAATGCTTTGTCGTCAAGAAGAACCGCGTCGTCAGGAGGAAGAGCAGGCTCGGTTGCAGGAGGAACAATGCCGTCAGCATTAAGAAGAGAAGCGTTGTCAACAGGAAGAGCAGGCTCGGTTGCAGGAGAAACAACGCCATCAGCATTAAGAAGAGAAGCGTCGTCAGCAGGAAGAGCAGGCTCGGTTGCAGAAGGAACAGCGACATGAACAGGTGGAGCAGACTCGGTTGCAAGAGGAACAGCGACGTCAGGATAAAGAAGAGCAGCGTCGTCAACAGGAAGATCAGCGACGTTGGCCATAAGAGCGTGCTCGACTGATGAGGGAATCGTTCGGTTCATCTGGAAAGGAATTCCAGGAAGTGAAAGAACAGATAGAAATCAAGAGAGCCGTGTTTTGGAGGCTGGAATTGGGCTCGACTGATGAGGGAATCGTTCGGTTTATCTGGAAAGTAATTCCAGGAAGTGAAAGAACAGATAGAAATCATGAGAGCCGTGTTTTGGAGGCTGGAATTGGGATCGCTGATGAGAAAGGGACTCTGGGTGTCCTGAAGTACTGGATACGGCAATGTGGCTCCTCTAGTTGCTACATCTTCAGCGCGAGGTGCGCCTAAAATTGTTCGTGTTGATCGGCTGCCGCGATATGAGGCTAAGAATGCTCGGGACGAGCATGTTTTAGGAGGGGGCAGTGTTACGCCGAGGCTGTTAAACAATGAGTAATAATCGTAACTTCTCGAACGCTTTTGTCTTGCTGCGTTATTGTTGTTATTGTCTGCGGTTGCGCACAATGGAGTGGCCATTGTGTCGAGGGACCGACCCTTTTCCTGGAACGATCGAGATCCTTCTCGAACAATCGAAATGTGTACGATATAAATAGGCCGGAGAGATGGCCGGACAGTCAGTCTCGAGTCAGTTAGTGAGTGAGTCTCAGCGAGGCCCTGGAGGACTGACGTGGGAAGGGTCTCGCGTGAACAGTAGTTGCTCCCGAGTCAGTCTGGATTTAGCTATACGTGCGATCATTTCGGTGACTTTAAGTGGTGCAACAGTGGTGTGAATTAGTGTGTTGTGATTACGTGTGACCAAGTTCGTGTATTCATCGTTTAGTGCTGAATAAAAGTGTTATTTTGGTCAGACCGATTCCCATTATTTTATCCCGAACCCTCAGCTCGTAACAATACATATTAAGAAAAAGATTCCGACGAATTGAGAACCTGCTCCTTTTTTGAAGTCGGTTAAAAACCCGAGTAACACCGATGGCTATGTTAGTCATAATTTTTATTTAGGGACAGGTTTTGAGCAGTGAGCACGCGACGACTATTCCACGTTGTTTTTGAATATTAATGTTGAATTAAAATAACAATAATTATTGGATTAAAGTCTTTATTAATTGGTTGCCTAATTTCTGATATTTACAGTTATATTTTTTATGGTATATTTTCTAATAAGTTATTTCCTGATTAAAGTTTTTAATCTTTAACTATTTATTCTTACAATTCTAACGAAATAATATTAGTGTGTCAAAATATTTTCTTATGCTCCTTGGCCGGGAATTTTAGCTCGCTAAGTACAATAAGTCTTAAAAATAGCTAATTAAGATTCAAACTTGCAGGTCACTTACATACTTATTGGTGTGGTCTCTTATGATTAATATGAATATTGAATCGCGCATATGGATTCATTCATTAGTAATTTGTCCCGAGAAGTGAGAAAATGTTTCATTAAAGTGAAACTTTTATTACATCGTCTCAAACTTTTTCGTCTGTGTGTTGCATGTCGCGTGACGGTCGGCCGCGGAGTAGGGATAAAGTGAAAGGCGCTCGTCAGCGCAGCCGAGGCCAATATGGCGGCGCCTATAGTTCGCATCAGCTGACCGTGTAGTGTATAGACTATTACTCATTTGTGCCAACGAAAATTTTTAGTTAAATGTCTATAATGTGAAACAAAGTTTCACTTTTACCGTGGTTTCATAAAACCACTCAATCCTTTTTTGTCTTTTGAGACTGTAACTTATATTTTACGTGTTACTTGTTGGAACACCCAGAATACTCGTACATTCTATTTGAGTGACGTAACGATAAAGGGTTAAGGCGTTTGTGCACTCACTCGTATTCGATTCGTTGTCATAATTTCACGAACCACTTTGACCAATAGACGCATTCCTTGCCAAATCTTTAGAGCTTAATTGCTCAAAGTGATTTGTGAAATCACGAAAACGAATCGAATACGAGTGAGTGCACAAACGCTCTAAAGCTCTAAAGCGTTTGCAAGGAATGCGTTTATTGGTCAGTCAGTCCAAGAATCACAAAAACGAATCGAATACGAGTGAGTGCACATTTCGTTTTATAGTTTGAAATAAGAACATTAACTATCTATCTATATAAATAAAACTGAAGTGGTGTTCGTTAGCAAGCATCACTTGAGAACGGCTGGACAGATTTGTAAATTTTTTATTTTTAAATATTCTTGTAACAAAAAATTGAAATAAATTTACTCAACAAGAAGTTAAATTAAAGTAGGTACAATTAAAACAATGTCGATTCATTGAGTCGTGTTATTCTTTTTGAGATAGGTATGAAGTGATCATTAAAAATTCACCAAGTCAAGTGCACTACATGTTATGGGAAAGTCGACTGGACTAGTAATGGGACAAACTTTATTGAATTCATTATCTTGTCGATATAAATTATGTCACTACTTTTTTTTTTGTCAAATATATTAGATAATCAGTTCTGAAAGATAACTTATTAAGCTTTATGGATTAAAAAGGTAGGTACCTACCTAGTAGTTTTATTTGTGATTATAATATTTGATGTTCATTGTGTGATACACAACGTGAAATAACCTGATTCCATCACACTAATATTATAAATGTGAATGTTTGTTACTCAATCACGTCGTAACGGCTGACCCGATTTTGATGAAATTTGGTATATACGTAGATTATAAACCAGAATTACCACAAAGCTACCTTTTATCCCATAAATCAGGTCCCATGGGATAAAAATGGTGTGTCAAGTCAAGTTGCAACAGCGAGTTTAGCTTTACAGCGAAAAGACTTCACCGCGCTCTTGGTGCTACGATTTTGCAGTACCTTTTGAAAGATTAACAAGAAACTTTTTTTTGACGCAGTAACGGTAAAGACTTTTTTACTTAGGAACCTTTGGTGATTGATTTTAATCATTATTGAAAATACGGGATTTATCACGTACCGTCCTATGGGTGTTTCGACCGACAATGTTTCTTCGCACAGGGCGTGGGAGTGCGAGGCGAGACGTTATTCGGAGCGGATCGCACTCACTCTGACGAAGTTTCATGAATTGAACCGAAAATTGTCGATCAAAACACCGATAAGACGGTACGTAATAAATCCCGTATTTATAATAATGGATATAAGTTTTGTTATAAAATTTAATGAACTGAACATAATTGCTCTACAAATTGCTAATTACAGATGAAATGAGTCTTCTAACGATTTGTTATGAAATAACGGTCATTCAATATTTTGTCATTTGGACGTAAGTTACCATTTTTTACGCGGAGGTTTCCTCATGATACCACTCTGAACCCAGGAAGCGGTATATCGGACTCCTACTGACTAAACCTCCACGGCGTTCCTCAGTTTTATTCCGGGGACACGGGTACAGAGAACATTCTTCCGCGACCCCGGTGGCGTTGGTCCGCTTTTGCGGGCCCCAGCTCTCAGGGTAAGTTACCCTAAGCCTTGTTAGCCAACTTATGTTGTTGACTGTAAGTGAATAGTTTTAGGCACATTCCTGATCAATTGAATAAGATTGGAATAGAAACCGATGGCACATCCCTGGTAATATGGCAGGATGAGAAGTGTTCGATCGCAGCACTGTTTCAGAGTGGTCGAGTACCGTCGAGTAATAAGTGCGATTCCCAGACAAGATGACTGGACTGACTGATAGTAGGAACTCCATATTGTAGCTGTTTGCGTGAATATTTTCTTTAGAATGAATGAAAATCCTTTATTGTACACCACACAAGAAATAAACAAAAATAAAAATTCATAAAGCAACAAGTACAATGGAGTTTTAGATTGAAGCTTTTATAACAGACGCGGGTATGTTGGAGTCTTTTGAATGCCAAACATGCCAGGGTTAGTCTCATGCTAAAACTACTAACAACAATTTCAAATTAAAATATTTTTTATTAATTATAATTACAAGGATCATTTTGAAATGACAATTTACCGCTGATCCTTCTCAACCAATATTCAGAAATGGTTCCTCTAATAGCCAGTAAATTGGAAGAAGTACTGCTTTTTTACTCACAATCAGTTAAACTATGTTGATTTGTTGTTGGAGGACATTCAATGTCTCTCAAGTTTTTTACTAATTTGTACGAACTTCTTGTCTTGATAATTCGTCATTTTTATAGTGATGTTATACTTACTGAATTGAATAGAATAATTTATTATCATAGATAAAAATATAAAATACAATTAACCTTAGATCTAAAAAAGGGTAGGTAGGAGTTCAGGTAAGTATTATTTTTCTTCTACAAGTGTCTAAGGCTAGTCTAGGATTCTACTCACTACAATCTGAGAACGTCAGCAGGAGCATGGTCACCGTCGCCTCCAATCTCCACCATTGTTGTTTTTGTCTCTAGTGTTCCTCTGTTGTCGGATAATTCATCTCGTTACAATAATATTAAGCGATTTTTGCTTCGAGTTCAGCTCTCGAGATCTGAGGCAAGACTGCAACTGTTATTTATTAGCCGATGTCATAAAAGAGTCCTTGTATCACACTGATTTTTTTGCCAGTAAGTATTTAGTCGATAACTCTTTTTAACTCGCTTTAACCGATAAGACCGCTCATTGCGCATTTCTTTAAGTATAGTTTTAATCTATATTTTTTTTCCACTGAGTTTATTCGTTATTTTTATTATCTTTATAACCACCACAACAAACCGTTTAGGGACTGGGCGGTCAAAAAATCCAATGGGTTTAATGGCATAAGAGGGCATAAGTATTTAAATGCACGAGGTACAAAATTTATGTATTCTGTTATCAATAATAACGAGTGTCAAAATGTGCGTTTGGTCTAAACTACCATTGTCAGAACGAACGAGTGTCAAAATGTGCGTTTGGTGTAAAGTACCATTGTCAGAACGAACGAGTGTCAAAATGTTCGATTGTTCATAAAATATTATAGTCAGAAGCTCCTATTCTATAGTATGTTTATCTTACTAGTTTCATTATACATTTACAAAGTAACTGCATAAAAACACTTGCTACTGGTTCTATAATCTCGTAGGTACTAATTATTTAACTGATAACGCTGTGTTATCAATGAAATAGGTGTTGGTGTGTAGAAGATAAAGATTGTGCACTTATTAATGCCCTTAAGTGACACTTAATGTAAGTCGATTGGTTACTTGGGCGCAAAGTAAGTGGTCATTTCGATTGTAAACTGCTTGATAACTCAGACCTATCATAAGGTAAGTATGCGTTATTTTTACCCATCAATGGTTTGATTACAGGATAGATGAGACTAATTTGCGAAAATATTACATTTGGAGATTTCTTTAAGGTTTGTAGGAAGAAAACACTTAATAGGGTTTAAGCAGGCCTTTGTACATGTCCTTTTTTTTCTAGTTTTTGTCTGTAATCTAACTTGTGTACAATTAAGTGTAAAGAAAGAATAGATATTATCAGCGATAGTCTGTTGCTACTACTTAAAATCTATAACTCCATACTTATTACTAATATAACTTTGAAAATATCATAGTTATGAATACCTTTGTACTAAAAAAGGGATATTTACCATGATTTGTGAGTTTTAATATCATAAATAACATAAACATAATCATAAATTCATAATAGCTCATGCATACGCTAGAAAAAACTTTAAATGACAAACAGTCACAAATAGAGTTTCTTGAAGAAAAAATGGAGGATCTCCAACGTAGTGCTCGTAGTTCTACTCTGGAGATCAGGAACGTCCCAAATTGTCTGAATGAGACAAAGGAAGTCCTCTCAAGTTATATCCTGGAGATGAGCAGCAAAATCGGAGTTAACATGACCCCAAATGACATTAAGGATATTTTTAGGATCCCTGGGAAAGCTGACACAAATAAACCCATAATTGCAGAATTAACCACGACTATGCAAAAAAATAGGGTTATCAAGGGTGTAAAGAGTTTTAACATTGCAAATAAATCAAGTAAATTAAATGCGTTCCATTTGGGCATACGGAACCAAAGCTCGCCAGTATTTGTCGTAGAGCACCTGACGAGCAAAGCTAACCGTCTCCATTATCTTGCGAGGGAGCTACTGAGGTCTGGCCAGTTCAAGTACTGCTGGACTTCCAACGGGAAGGTCTTTTTGAGGAAAGTTGAAGGCTCTCCAATCGTATTGATCAAGAACGAGGAGCAACTTACAGCACTAAAGTCTCCTAACTGACTGAAATTAGTACTACTCCCTTTTTTAAATCTTTTGTGCATGTTTTATATTAGTTTAGTTTGTGTCAAGTTGATTATTTTTAGTTGCAGGTTAAATCATATATTATTGTATAAAACAACAACACATCATTTTACAATTTCCATTTTATACATACGAAATTTTATAAACTACAATTTATTCACACATCATTATACTATTTACAATTTATTTATATACAATTTACTAATTGAAGCTTTCTATGTGATCATTTACAACTTTCTACAATTAATTTCTAATGACATGGTTACACTAAACACATTCATCTCAGTAGATTCTCCCAAATGTTGGTCCTACTCCTTTGAAAACCCTGCTAACTGCAGAGCAATGATCTTTGTTAACTCTGTTCTCATTTTAACAAAAAACAATGGATAACAACCATATTTTGCAACAAATCGACGACTTGAAAGTCGCTAACTCATTTCAGTGCTCCCCTACAGAATGCCGCAAGAACATTAGCAATCCCAATAAATACCTAAAAGTAATTACACAAAATGTAAGAAGTATTTATAAAAACTTTGACTCATTTGTAATTTTGCTATCAACCCTGAGTTTGGAGTGCGATATCATTATTTTGACTGAGTGTTGGCTGTCTAAAGAAAAACCACCACCTAATCTTCCTAATTACAATGTTTACGCCTCGACCGTTTTTCTCAACCAAAATGATGGCATAGTGGTTTATAGTAAATCTAATCTACCATGTATAATTAGTGAACCTCCCTTCTCAGACGCCAATTGCCTTCTTATCAAAGTTGGAGATCACTCAGTCATTGTAGCTTTATATCGGTCTCCCTCATTCCGTAACATTGACAAGTTTATAAATTCCCTTGAGTTTTCCCTAAAGTCAATAAGTAGTATTCCAAACGCAGCCATTATAGGAGATATAAATATAGATATCAAGAAAAATAATAGCGACGGCAAAAGCGTGGATTATTTGAATTTAACTGCTCAGTTTGGCTACCTACCGGCAAATCTCTTTCCGACGCGAGATGGCAACTGCTTAGATCATGCACTAATAAGAACAAAATGTCCACCAGCCTATTCATTTGTTCTACAGAGTCCAATCACCGACCATCTTCCTGTCTTGCTGTGTCTATCTTCAAACAAACAAATAAATAAAAATTACAAAAGCTACTCATTCAAAAAAATTAACTACGATACGGTCATTAATATCCTGAGAAACAACTTAAAGATTCAAGACATTTTAACCATGAATGATCCTAATATTGCTGCATTTACCCTTGTTAATATATTATCAAATGCTTTGCACTTAGGTACCACAATACACAGATCTATTTCTTATAGACATCGCATTGCCAAACCCTGGATAACTCCAGGGCTATTAAGGTGTATTCGGCATAGGGACAATATGCACACCAAAGTAAAAAAATGTCCTAACAACAACATTTTAGTCAGGAGTTATCGGAGATATCGAAATTTTTGCAACAACTTGCTTAGACAACTTAAACTGGCCTACGAGCGCGCAGAACTGGAAAAAGTATCTGGTAACCCAAAACAGACCTGGAAAGCAATCAAAAGAATTACCGACATTTCCCAAGAAAAATCTGCTCCAACAGAGCTACTTCAATGTCAATCCAATCCCCAAAAAGCCGCCAACCATATCAACAACTATTTTGCGGGTATTGGTCAAAACCTGGCAGAAAAAATAGCATCCAACTTTAATAATGCTCAAATTACTACAAATATTAAACCACAGTCACATCACCGATCTTTTGTATTACTTGCTGTGGACCAAAGTGAAGTAGAAACTGCTTTACTGGCCCTTAAAAATGATACTGCTCTTGGATGGGATGGCATTTCATCCAGGCTACTAAAATCAGTTAAAGAAGTTATAGTTCCCTCTTTGACTCATATTATCAACCTTAGCTTCTCTACAGGCGTGTTCCCTGAGGCTTTTAAGCGATCAATTATTCACCCTATTCACAAGAGTGGTCCTCGAGACAGTGCCAACAACTACAGACCAATTTCTATTCTCCCTGCGCTATCAAAAATTGTGGAGAAATTGCTGAACAAAAGACTGGTTAACTACTTAGAAAGCGAAAAACTATTTTCAGATTCCCAATTCGGGTTTAGAGCAAATAAATCGACTGAAATGGCAGTTTCAAGTTTAACCAAATTCATAGTTTCTAGCGTTGACCGAAAAAAGAAATGTGTTGGCATATTCCTGGACATGGCTAAAGCTTTTGACACTGTCTCGATACCTATACTCTTGAACAAGCTTGAGAGCCTCGGAGTAAGGGATATATCGTTGAAATTATTTAAAAGCTACCTCACAGGTAGGACCCAGCGAGTTTCTATAGGTGATGTGGTCAGTGATGATACACAAATTTCCTTTGGCGTCCCACAAGGCAGCATTTTGGGCCCAAGTCTTTTCCTCGTGTTCATAAACGAGTTATGTCTCTACTCTCCTCCACACGGCAAAATCTTCACGTTTGCTGATGACACGGCCCTTGTCTTTGAAGGAGATACTTGTGACCAAACACGGTACTATGCTGAACAGGGTCTTCTTAACGTAATCTCTTGGCTGAAGAAAAATTTACTGACACTTAATCTAGACAAGTCGAAATTCATTGCTTTCAATATTTTAAAAAATAAAGCCCCTGTGTTTAATCTACAAGCTCACTCTTGCCAACCCAAGCCGAATAACGTATGCGACTGTATACATTTGGAACAAGTACAATCAATCAAGTATCTGGGAGTGGTTCTTGACTCACAGATCAATTGGCGTGCCCAGATTGATTCTGTAACTACTCGTACTCGCAAACTGATCTGGGTCTTCAAGAACCTACGACCAATCGCCAATTATGATCTCTTGAAAACTGTGTACTATTCTCTCTGCCAGTCCGTCCTAGGATATTGCATCTCGGTCTGGGGAGGAGCGTGCAAAACAACCCTTATTAAAGCAGAGCGAGCACAAAGATCAGTGCTCAAAGTTATGTCATTCAAGTCCTTTCGTTATCCCACTGCTTCTCTTTATAGAGAATGCCAGGTATTATCTGTCCGTAAGCTTTATATATTGCACACTGTCATCCTATACCACAAAACCCTTTACTTTGATTCTATGACTGCTGGTGAATCACGATCTATCAGGTTTATCAATATTACGAAATGTTCCACAACCTTTGCAAGACGGCAAAATTATTTTATGAGTTCTTATATCTATAAAAAACTCAACAAACACCTAAATTTGTTCCCTCTAACATCCTTCAAATGTAAAATAGTAGTCAAAGATTGGCTACTAAATCTAGACTATGCTTCTACAGAAGCTATTCTAGCCGCTCTCTCCTAGATTAACCACTATTGTATTTATGTCATAATATTATTTTGTCATCTGTATGTATAATTTCAAATTTATATTCAAAGTTTTTTCAAGTGTAAATTATTATTATTTTATCTATCAATGTATTTAGTAATTATTTTATAACAATAATTCTAAGTTTATTTATTAAATTCAATTGTAATTTTTTTATACTATCAAGCCCGGCGGAGGGCATTAGTATGCCATAACACAGGTTTACCTAGTTTGGATACTAATGCGATCCCACCAGGATCCGTCTATGTGAAAGACAATTAATTCTTGGATTGTTTATGTTAATTTGATGTCTGTTATAATTTAATAAATTTCATTTTCATTTTCATTTTTTCATTTTCATACTACATACCCCCACGCGCATACACACACACACACACTTTAACTCACTCACCCACACATACAAACAGACTCACCCGTTCATTAAAATTATAATAATTATCTATATATCTGTATCTACATATATATTCCTTTAACTATATGTATTCTTTGCATTTATTTACTTATTGTACTTAGTTTTAAGCTTAAATTATTCTTATTGTAATCTTAGCATTTGAAAGCGAGCTTAATAGAAAAACACCTCGATGCTTCACCTTCGATGCACACACAATACATAGGCAAACTTAACGCTAATTAGCATTTTATTTCAGCTAACCTGAGTGCAGTGTAGATTATCGTAAATAATGTAATCGTCTTCGTTATTATCGTGATCGGCATATTCAAAATTGCCAGCAAAATTGCCAGCAAAATTGCCAACAAAATTGCCCACAAAGTTGCCAACAAAATTGCCAGCAAAATTGCCAACAAAATTGCCAACAAAATTGCCAGCAAAATTGCCAACAAAATTGCCAGCAAAATTGCCAACAAAGTTGCCAACAAAATTGCCAGCAAAATTGCCAACAAATTGCCAACAAAATTGCCCGCAAAATTGCCAGCGAAATTGCCAGCAAAATTGCCAGCAAAATTGCCAGCAAAATTGCCAGCATAATTGCCAACAAAATTGCCAACAAAATTGCCAACAAAATTGCCAACAAAATTGCCAGCAAAATTGCCAACAAAGTTGCCAACAAAATTGCCAGCAAAATTGCCAACAAATTGCCAACAAAATTGCCCACAAAATTGCCAGCAAAATTGCCAACAAAATTGCCAACAAACTTGCCATCAAAATTGCCAGCAAAGTTGCCAACAAAATTGCCAGCAACATTGCCAGCAAAATTGCCAGCAAAAGTGCCAGCAAAATTGCCAACAAAATTGCCAACAAAGTTGCCAACAAAATTGCCAGCAAAATTGCCACAGCTAAAGATGAGCTTCTGTGTAAAGGATTTCATTGGCCTAGTCTGTTCTGCAACCACTCAGCTCAGTTCTGGCTTAGAGTAAGCCTGGATTACCAGGAAACTAATGAAGATAATGGTTGTTTGTTACATACAAGCTAATGACTACCACCGTGGCATAGTGGGCGACTAGCCGCGCAGGAGGTGGCGGGCTCGATTCCCGCCGCGGAACAAATGTTTGCATGATCTACAGATATTTGTTCCGGGTCTGGATGTTTTTCTATACATAATAAATATGTATTTACAAAAAATAAGTATATTAGTATTCTATCAGTTAACTGGTTCTCATAGTACAAGCTCTGCTTAGTTTGGGGCGGGATAGCGCTGTGTGAAATATCCAGCCAAATTTATTTATTATTTTATAACGACGTGTTTTGTTGGATGATTTATGATAATTTATGATTGTTTAGGGAGTTT
This sequence comes from Philereme transversata, assembly GCA_963924445.1. Classification (NCBI taxonomy): domain Eukaryota; kingdom Metazoa; phylum Arthropoda; class Insecta; order Lepidoptera; family Geometridae; genus Philereme; species Philereme transversata. Next base: position 23,026,093 of record OZ004337.1, on the reverse strand, counting down.
TAGGGAGATAACAAAGTCTTCTGTTTCTTCGTAGGAGAGGGATAGGAGTCATTTCTTATATATAATTTTGCAGTGATAATGTGTTAGGGGGTAGATATCAAGAAGTTGCAAGTTGTCAAATCATACAAATACGTCAAATTTAAACATGGTTAGTCGCAATCCCATAAAAATAAAATAATAGGGCATTTATTTACACACACACCTCTTATGCTAACAGAAGTTGGTAGGTACAATAAGTACTAAATAAAGCTAGGTAAGTTTAATAGTAGGCCTAATTCTAAGTAACTTTAGTACATTATCGTAGGTAGCACTAAGGTAGAGGGTGGTGGTAAATAGGTCGAGGGCTCAGCTACGCTGGTTTTCAGCCTCGCCTTGGCAGAAACATCTGCTGCTGCCGCTCCACAGATAGGGTTCTCGGGAACTGTCAGCTTTATGCACTGAATTAAAAAGTAGTAATTAAAGAAAGAACTTGACAATTACCGAAAACCCATCGCGTAAATACTTAAATCAGAGAAATTCCACACACACACAAAACATAGGCAAACTTAACGCTAATTAGCATTTTATTTCAGCAAACCTTAGTGCAGTGTAGATTATCGTAAATAATGTAATCGTCTTCGTTATTATCGTGATCGGCATATTCAAAATTGCCAGCAAAATTGCCCACAAAATTGCCAACAAAGTTGCCAACAAAATTGCCCGCAAAATTGCCAGCAAAATTGCCAACAAAATTGTCAGCAAAATTGCCAGCAAAATTGCCAACAAAATTGCCATCAAAATTGCCCGCAAAATTGCCAGCAAAATTGCCAACAAAATTGCCAACAAAGTTGCCAACAAATTTGCACACAAAGTTGCCAACAAACTTGCCAACAAAGTTGCCAAACAAAGTTGCCAACAAAATTGCCAGCAAAATTGCCAACAAAATTGCCAACAAAGTTGCCAACAAAATTCAGCAAAATTGCTATCAAAATTGCCATCAAAATTGCCAGCAAAGTAAAGTTGCCAACAAATTTGCCAACAAAGTTGCCAACAAAATTGCCAGCAAAATTGCCATCGCGTACATACTTAAATCAGAGAAATTCCACACACACACAATACATAGGCAAACTTAACGCTAATTAGCATTTTATTTCAGCTAACCTTAGTGCAGTGTAGATTATCGTAAATAATGTAATCGTCTTCGTTATTATCGTGATCGGCATATTCAAAATTGCCAGCAAAATTGCCAACAAAATTGCCAACAAAGTTGCCAACAAAATTGCCAGCAAAATTGCTAGCAAAATTGCCAACAAAATTGCTATCAAAATTGCCAGCAAAATTGCCAGCAAAATTGCCAACAAAATTGCCAGCAAAATTGTTGGCATTGTTGGCAACATTACTTTGCTGGCAATTTTGCTGGCAATTTTGCAGAATTTTGTTGGCAATTTTGCTGGCAATTTTGTTGGCAACTTTGTTGGCAATTTTGCTGGCAATTTTGCTGGCAATTTTGAATATGCCGATCACGATAATAACGAAGACGATTACATTATTTACGATAATCTACACTGCACTAAGGTTAGCTGAAATAAAATGCTAATTAGCGTTAAGTTTGCCTATGTATTGTGTGTGTGTGGAATTTCTCTGATTTAAGTATGTACGCGATGGCAATTTTGCTGGCAATTTTGTTGGCAACTTTGTTGGCAAATTTGTTGGCAACTTTACTTTGCTGGCAATTTTGATGGCAATTTTGATAGCAATTTTGCTGAATTTTGTTGGCAACTTTGTTGGCAATTTTGTTGGCAATTTTGCTGGCAATTTTGTTGGCAACTTTGTTTGGCAACTTTGTTGGCAAGTTTGTTGGCAACTTTGTGTGCAAATTTGTTGGCAACTTTGTTGGCAATTTTGTTGGCAATTTTGCTGGCAATTTTGCGGGCAATTTTGATGGCAATTTTGTTGGCAATTTTGCTGGCAATTTTGCTGGCAATTTTGTTGGCAATTTTGCTGGCAATTTTGCGGGCAATTTTGTTGGCAACTTTGTTGGCAACTTTGTTGGCAAATTTGTTGGCAACTTTACTTTGCTGGCAATTTTGCTGGCAATTTTGCTGAATTTTGTTCCAACAAAGTTGCCAACAAAGTTGCCAACAAATTGGCCAACAAAGTTGCCAACAAACTTGCCAACAAAGTTGCCAACAAAATTGCCAGCAAAATTGCCAACACAATTGCCAACAAAGTTGCCAACAAAATTGCCAGCAAAATTTTGCTGGCAATTTTGAATATGCCGATCACGATAATAACGAAGACGATTACATTATTTACGATAATCTACACTGCACTAAGGTTAGCTGAAATAAAATGCTAATTAGCGTTAAGTTTGCCTATGTATTGTGTGTGTGTGGAATTTCTCTGATTTAAGTATTTACGCGATGGCAATTTTGCTGGCAATTTTGTTGGCAACTTTGTTGGCAAATTTGTTGGCAACTTTACTTTGCTGGCAATTTTGATGGCAATTTTGTTGGCAACTTTGTTGGCAAATTTGTTGGCAACTTTACTTTGCTGGCAATTTTGATGGCAATTTTGATAGCAATTTTGCTGAATTTTGTTGGCAACTTTGTTGGCAATTTTGTTGGCAATTTTGCTGGCAATTTTGTTTGCAATTTTGCTGGCAATTTTGCTGGCAATTTTGTTGGCAATTTTGTTGGCAATTTTGCTGGCAATTTTGCTGGCAATTTTGTTGGCAACTTTGCTGGCAATTTTGAATATGCTGATCACGATAATAACGAAGACTATTACATTATTTACGATAATCTAAACTGCACTAAGGTTAGCTGAAATAAAATGCTAATTAGCGTTAAGTTTGCCTATGTATTGTGTGTGTGTGGAATTTCTCTGATTTAAGTATTTACGCGATGGCAATTTTGCTGGCAATTTTGTTGGCAACTTTGTTGGCAAATTTGTGGGCAACTTTACTTTGCTGGCAATTTTGCTGGCAATTTTGTTGGCAACTTTGTTGGCAATTTTGCTGGCAATTTTGTTGGCAATTTTGCTGGCAGTTTTGTTGGCAATTTTGTTGGCAATTTTGTTGGCAATTATGCTGGCAATTTTGCTGGCACTTTTGCTGGCAATTTTGCTGGCAATTTTGCTGGCAATTTTGTTGGCAATTTGTTGGCAATTTTGCTGGCAATTTTGTTGGCAACTTTGTTGGCAATTTTGCTGGCAATTTTGTTGGCAATTTTGCTGGCAATTTTGTTGGCAATTTTGTTGGCAATTTTGCTGGCAATTTTGTTGGCAACTTTGTTGGCAACTTTGTTGGCAAGTTTGTTGGCAACTTTGTTGGCAAATTTTTTGGCAACTTTGTTGGCAATTTTGTTGGCAATTTTGCTGGCAATTTTGCTGGCAATTTTGATGGCAATTTTGTTGGCAATTTTGTTGGCAATTTTGCTGGCAATTTTGCTGGCAATTTTGTTGGCAACTTTGTTGGCAATTTTGTTGGCAATTTTGCTGGCAATTTTGAATATGCCGATCACGATAATAACGAAGACGATTACATTATTTACGATAATCTACACTGCACTAAGGTTAGCTGAAATAAAATGCTAATTAGCGTTAAGTTTGCCTATGTATTGTGTGTGTGTGGAATTTCTCTGATTTAAGTATTTACGCGATGGGTTTTCGGTAATTGTCAAGTTCTTTCTTTAATTACTACTTTTTAATTCAGTGCATAAAGCTGACAGTTCCCGAGAACCCTATCTGTGGAGCGGCAGCAGCAGATGTTTCTGCCAAGGCGAGGCTGAAAACCAGCGTAGCTGAGCCCTCGACCTATTTACCAGCACCCTCTACCTTAGTGCTACCTACGATAATGTACTAAAGTTACTTAGAATTAGGCCTACTATTAAACTTACCTAGCTTTATTTAGTACTTATTGTACCTACCAACTTCTGTTAGCATAAGAGGTGTGTGTGTAAATAAATGCCCTATTATTTTATTTTTATTGGATTGCGACTAACCATGTTTAAATTTGACGTATTTGTATGATTTGACAACTTACAACTTCTTGATATCTACCCCCTAACACATTATCACTGCAAAATTATATATAAGAAATGACTCCTATCCCTCTCCTACGAAGAAACAGAAGACTTTGTTATCTCCCTAAAACTCCCTAAACAATCATAAATTATCATAAATCATCCAACAAAACACGTCGTTATAAAATAATAAATAAATTTGGCTGGATATTTCACACAGCGCTATCCCGCCCCAAACTAAGCAGAGCTTGTACTATGAGAACCAGTTAACTGATAGAATACTAATATACTTATTTTTTGTAAATACATATTTATTATGTATAGAAAAACATCCAGACCCGGAACAAATATCTGTAGATCATGCAAACATTTGTTCCGCGGCGGGAATCGAGCCCACCACCTCCTGCGCGGCTAGTCGCCCACTATGCCACGGTGGTCGTCATTAGCTTGTATGTAACAAACAACCATTATCTTCATTAGTTTCCTGGTAATCCAGGCTTACTCTAAGCCAGAACTGAGCTGAGTGGTTGCAGAACAGACTAGGCCAATGAAATCCTTTACACAGAAGCTCATCTTTAGCTGTGTTTGTTCAATGCTATTCAAGGCTACCTAGATTAGTTTTCTAGATGACTCATATGGTTGGAAGTAATTTTCTCGTAGTTTATATATTATTTCATATTAATATAAGATATTTTTATTGGATTGCGACTAACCATGTTTAAATTTGACGTATTTGTATGATTTGACAACTTACAACTTCTTGATATCTACCCCCTAACACATTATCACTGCAAAATTATATATAAGAAATGACTCCTATCCCTCTCCTACGAAGAAACAGAAGACTTTGTTATCTCCCTAAAACTCCCTAAACAATCATAAATTATCATAAATCATAAATTCATAATAGCTCACGCATACTACATACCCCCACGCGCATACACACACACACACTTTAACTCACTCACCCACACATACAAACAGACTCACCCGTTCATTAAAATTATAATAATTATCTATATATCTGTATCTACATATATATTCCTTTAACTATATGTATTCTTTGCATTTATTTACTTACTGTACTTAGTTTTAAGCTTAAATTATTCTTATTGTAATCTTAGCATTTGAAAGCGAGCTTAATAGAAAAACACCTCGATGCTTCACCTTCGATGCACACACAATACATAGGCAAACTTAACGCTAATTAGCATTTTATTTCAGCTAACCTGAGTGCAGTGTAGATTATCGTAAATAATGTAATCGTCTTCGTTATTATCGTGATCGGCATATTCAAAATTGCCAGCAAAATTGCCAGCAAAATTGCCAACAAAATTGCCCACAAAGTTGCCAACAAAATTGCCAGCAAAATTGCCAACAAAATTGCCAGCAAAATTGCCCACAAAGTTGCCAACAAAATTGCCAGCAAAATTGCCAACAAATTGCCAACAAAATTGCCAGCAAAATTGCCAGCAAAATTGCCAGCAAAATTACCAGCAAAATTGCCAGCAATATTGCCAACAAAATTGCTACCAAAGTTGCCAACAAAATTGCCAACAAAATTGCCAGCAAAATTGCCAGCAAAATTGCCAACAAAATTGCCAGCAAAATTGCCAACAAAATTGCCAACAAAGTTGCCAACAAAGTTGCCAGCAAAATTGCCAACAAAATTGAGCGGTTCGTGTGTATTTATGTATGTGTATTGTTGTTATTAAATTTTTTTATAGTAGGTACCTATGTTCTAAATTAAACTTTTGTGAATTTATTTTCTGGGAAGCAATGCCACTTAATCTGCACTACACAAGAGTTAGCTAGAAGAAAATGTTAATTAGTATTAAGTTTGCCTATCTATTATTTTTTTAGTGCAAAAAAGAATTTTCTAATCTAATCTTGATAACTAGTAGTTCGCCCCGAACTGAGATCGCGGGATCTTCGGAGAGAACCACTCCGAGTCTCCGATTAAAATAATACGAACTAAGTTGATGGACTACAGTTGTTTACTTGCTTGTAAACTGCAGTTGAGTCTACTGAACTTTAACTGTCACTGGTGTACCCTGTGAATTTTTAGTTTTAATAGTCGCCCACTATGCCACGGTGGTCGTCATTAGCTTGTATGTAACAAACAACCATTATCTTCATTAGTTTCCTGGTAATCCAGGCTTACTCTAAGCCAGAACTGAGCTGAGTGGTTGCAGAACAGACTAGGCCAATGAAATCCTTTACACAGAAGCTCATCTTTAGCTGTGTTTGTTCGATGCTATTCAAGGCTACCTAGATTAGTTTTCTAGATGACTCATATGGTTGGAAGTAATTTTCTCGTAGTTTATATATTATTTCATATTAATATAAGATATTTTTATTGGATTGCGACTAACCATGTTTAAATTTGACGTATTTGTATGATTTGACAACTTACAACTTCTTGATATCTACCCCCTAACACATTATCACTGCAAAATTATATATAAGAAATGACTCCTATCCCTCTCCTACGAAGAAACAGAAGACTTTGTTATCTCCCTAAAACTCCCTAAACAATCATAAATTATCATAAATCATAAATTCATAATAGCTCACGCATACTACATACCCCCACGCGCATACACACACACACACTTTAACTCACTCACCCACACATACAAACAGACTCACCCGTTCATTAAAATTATAATAATTATCTATATATCTGTATCTACATATATATTCCTTTAACTATATGTATTCTTTGCATTTATTTACTTATTGTACTTAGTTTTAAGCTTAAATTATTCTTATTGTAATCTTAGCATTTGAAAGCGAGCTTAATAGAAAAACACCTCGATGCTTCACCTTCGATGCACACACAATACATAGGCAAACTTAACGCTAATTAGCATTTTATTTCAGCTAACCTGAGTGCAGTGTAGATTATCGTAAATAATGTAATCGTCTTCGTTATTATCGTGATCGGCATATTCAAAATTGCCAGCAAAATTGCCAGCAAAATTGCCAGCAAAATTGCCAACAAAATTGCCCACAAAGTTGCCAACAAAATTGCCAGCAAAATTGCCAACAAAATTGCCAGCAAAATTGCCAACAAAGTTGCCAACAAAATTGCCAGCAAAATTGCCAACAAATTGCCAACAAAATTGCCAGCAAAATTGCCAGCAAAATTGCCAGCAAAATTACCAGCAAAATTGCCAGCAATATTGCCAACAAAATTGCTAACAAAGTTGCCAACAAAATTGCCAACAAAATTGCCAGCAAAATTGCCAGCAAAATTGCCAACAAAATTGCCCGCAAAATTGCCAACAAAATTGCCAACAAAATTGCCAACAAAATTGCCAACAAAGTTGCGAACAAAGTTGCCAGCAAAATTGCCAACAAAATTGAGCGGTTCGTGTGTATTTATGTATGTGTATTGTTGTTATTAAATTTTTTTATAGTAGGTACCTATGTTCTAAATTAAACTTTTGTGAATTTATTTTCTGGGAAGCAATGCCACTTAATCTGCACTACACAAGAGTTAGCTAGAAGAAAATGCTAATTAGTATTAAGTTTGCCTATCTATTATTTTTTTAGTGCAAAAAAGAATTTTCTAATCTAATCTTGATATTTGTTGGCAACTTTGTTGGCAATTTTGTTGGCAATTTTGTTGGCAATTTTGCTGGCAATTTTGCTGGCAATTTTGTTGGCAATTTTGCTGGCAATTTTGTTGGCCAATTTGTTGGCAACTTTGTTGGCAAATTTGTTGGTGGCAAATTTGTTGGCAACTTTGCTGGCAATTTAGCTGGCAATTTTGATGGCAATTTTGTTGGCAATTTTTTGAATTTATTTTCTGGGAAGCAATGCCACTTAATGCCACTTAAATGCAACAAATTTGCCACCAACAAATTTGCCAACAAAGTTGCCAACAAATTGGCCAACAAAATTGCCAACAAAGTTGCCAACAAAATTCAGCAAAATTGCCAGCAAAATTGCTATCAAAATTGCCATCAAAATTGCCAGCAAAGTAAAGTTGCCCACAAATTTGCCAACAAAGTTGCCAACAAAATTGCCCGCAAAATTGCCAGCAAAATTGCCAACAAAATTGCCATCAAAATTGCCAGCAAAGTTGCCAACAAAATTGCCAGCAAAATGGCCAACAAAATTGCCAACAAAATTGCCAGCAAAATTGCCAACAAAATTCAGAAAAATTGCTAGCAAAATTGCCAGCAAAGTAAAGTTGCCAACAAATTTGCCAACAAAGTTGCCAACAAATTTGCCAACAAAGTTGCCAAAAAAATTGCCAGCAAAATTGTTGGCATTGTTGGCAACTTTACTTTGCTGGCAATTTTGCTGGCAATTTTGTTGGCAATTTTGTTGGCCATTTTGCTGGCAATTTTGTTGGCAACTTTGCTTTTGCTGGCAATTTTGATGGCAATTTTGTTGGCAATTTTGCTGGCAATTTTGCTGGCAATTTTGTTGGCAACTTTGTTGGCAAATTTGTTGGCAACTTTGTTGGCAAATTTGATGGCAATTTTGATAGCAATTTTGCTGGCAATTTTGCTGAATTTTGTTGGCAACTTTGTTGGCAACTTTGTTGGCAAGTTTGTTGGCAAGTTTGTTGGCAACTTTGTTGGCAAATTTGTTGGCAACTTTGTTGGCAATTTTGTTGGCAATTTTGCTGGCAATTTTGCTGGCAATTTTGATGGCAATTTTGTTGGCAATTTTGCTGGCAATTTTGCTGGCAATTTTGTTGGCAACTTTGTTGGCAATTTTGTTGGCAATTTTGCTGGCAATTTTGAATATGCCGATCACGATAATAACGAAGACGATTACATTATTTACGATAATCTACACTGCACTAAGGTTAGCTGAAATAAAATGCTAATTAGCGTTAAGTTTGCCTATGTATTGTGTGTGTGTGGAATTTCTCTGATTTAAGTATTTACGCGATGGGTTTTCGGTAATTGTCAAGTTCTTTCTTTAATTACTACTTTTTAATTCAGTGCATAAAGCTGACAGTTCCCGAGAACCCTATCTGTGGAGCGGCAGCAGCAGATGTTTCTGCCAAGGCGAGGCTGAAAACCAGCGTAGCTGAGCCCTCGACCTATTTACCACCACCCTCTACCTTAGTGCTACCTACGATAATGTACTAAAGTTACTTAGAATTAGGCCTACTATTAAACTTACCTAGCTTTATTTAGTACTTATTGTACCTACCAACTTCTGTTAGCATAAGAGGTGTGTGTGTAAATAAATGCCCTATTATTTTATTTTTATTGGATTGCGACTAACCATGTTTAAATTTGACGTATTTGTATGATTTGACAACTTACAACTTCTTGATATCTACCCCCTAACACATTATCACTGCAAAATTATATATAAGTAATGACTCCTATCCCTCTCCTACGAAGAAACAGAAGACTTTGTTATCTCCCTAAAACTCCCTAAACAATCATAAATTATCATAAATCATCCAACAAAACACGTCGTTATAAAATAATAAATAAATTTGGCTGGATATTTCACACAGCGCTATCCCGCCCCAAACTAAGCAGAGCTTGTACTATGAGAACCAGTTAACTGATAGAATACTAATATACTTATTTTTTGTAAATACATATTTATTATGTATAGAAAAACATCCAGACCCGGAACAAATATCTGTAGATCATGCAAACATTTGTTCCGCGGCGGGAATCGAGCCCGCCACCTCCTGCGCGGCTAGTCGCCCACTATGCCACGGTGGTCGTCATTAGCTTGTATGTAACAAACAACCATTATCTTCATTAGTTTCCTGGTAATCCAGGCTTACTCTAAGCCAGAACTGAGCTGAGTGGTTGCAGAACAGACTAGGCCAATGAAATCCTTTACACAGAAGCTCATCTTTAGCTGTGGCAATTTTGCTGGCAGTTTTGCTGGCAATTTTGGTGGCAATTTGTTGGCAATTTTGCAGGCAATTTTGTTGGCAACTTTGTTGGCAATTTTGCTGGCAATTTTGTTGGCAACTTTGTGGGCAATTTTGTTGGCAATTTTGCTGGCAATTTTGCTGGCAATTTTGCTGGCAATTTTGAATATGCCGATCACGATAATAACGAAGACGATTACATTATTTACGATAATCTACACTGCACTCAGGTTAGCTGAAATAAAATGCTAATTAGCGTTAAGTTTGCCTATGTATTGTGTGTGCATCGAAGGTGAAGCATCGAGGTGTTTTTCTATTAAGCTCGCTTTCAAATGCTAAGATTACAATAAGAATAATTTAAGCTTAAAACTAAGTACAATAAGTAAATAAATGCAAAGAATACATATAGTTAAAGGAATATATATGGGTGTTTGTACAAAAATTGGGTAACTCGATGTCATCAGTCAATAAAACGATGTATAATTATATTTTATTTATATTTTATGACTAATTTTAAAACAATTAAAAGCCTTTTATTTGGTCACCCAATTTCAGCTATTCATTTTAAATACAAATTTGTAAAACTTCACAATATATTCTCAAAAAGTCAGTACTTTGGCGTGTCACAACCTCAAAACCGCGCAATCAAATAGCTGTGTATTAAATATTACCTTTAATATAATTAAACTTACTATTTCACTATAATCTGTGATGTATCTAATAATTATAATCACAACTTTCATAATATAATATTCTCATCGTTTTTGTAAAAACAATAAGAAACTTTGTGTTCAGTTTTATTCGTCAGTCCGTTGTGTATTGTTCGAATTTGAATTTCCCGCTAAATACCGGTGACTCAAATTCAAATTCACGTAATAATTCAAGGTTGGTACTAAAGTTAGCTGCAGACCGCGCCATTATTTGGTCGTCATTACTGTGCCAGTGCTAGAGTTGTGTTTGTCGTGTGAACACGTGCCGATCCAGACAAAATTTCAGTCCTATGGTGAGTCGCTATTTCCTTGTAAATCTGTGTTATATTTTAATTTATACATAGTTAACTTTGATTTGTTAAAATGTAGCTTCTTGATATTCGAAAATATCAAAATAAACGTTAGTTCTAAAGATAATTTCAAATTCATGGTTGTTCCGTCAGTCCGTTGGCGTCAGTCCGTTGTCTGATATTGCGCCACAGGACTGACGTGTTTCCAGGGTACTGACTTTTTGAGCGTGTCTAAGCATTTATTTACTTATTTCAGTTTAAAACATCATGGCTCCTAAAAAAAACAAAACATGTCTAAGGATAGAGATATATTGAATAAGAATAGATAAGCCGAAAAGGCTCGCTTAGCTAGAATTAAAAGCGACCCCATTAAGTTAGATGAATACAAAGAGAAACAAAGGTTGCAATACTTAAAAAAAGAAAAGGGACAAAGAAAAAATATTAAAGACATGACGCCTCGGGAGCAACGATTAAGTAGAAAAGAATGGAAAAAAATATTCATCAAATTACAGGCAAAAAAAAAACAACTTATGAAAAATAATACTGATAATTTTGTACGCCAGAATACTCCTTCAACTACTGACGATGAAGCGCAACCAATAGTTTGTGAACAGCCCATTGTGATCGAAGAGCAAATGAAGCAAAGAGGAGAAGTGAAAGACAGAAAGTACAGAAATAAGCAATTAAAAGAGATGAAAGCAATGGTTTCAAAACTAAAAACTAAACTGAACAATCAGTGTCAAAAATATAGAAGATTCAAAAGGAAGTTAGAGAAAATTGTAAAATCTGTGGAAAAAACTCCGAAAACCAGAATTGAAGGAATGAGCAAAGATATAACGAAGAAGATCCTTTTCGGAGAAGTTATCAAAATTCAATTAGAGGAAAACTACACTAAAATAAAGCGCCATGAAGATAAAAGAAAGTTCAAACAAGCTATATCCGGAAATGTGGTAGACAAATACGACAATATGGAGAATACCAAACAAAGCAGTGACTTATAAAAAGCAGGATATAACCAGCAAAAAAAAAGTCACAGTTAAAGTGCTAAGTCTAGTTCAGCAATTTTTAGAAGATGATTCTAACAGCCGCCAAGCAGCAGGCAAGAAAGAATTTATGTCTCGTAAACAAATTAAAAACAGAAAAGATAAAGACAGTATGAAAAATCTTCATGAGAAGTTCTTGAAAACCCATTCCATTTAAAATGGGTTATTCCCTATTTACCCGACTCCGACCATAAATCTTTATTCTTTATTGCACACAAGAAAATACATTTGAAAAAACAGAAAAAGAGGTCATGCACAAAGGCGAGCTTAACCCTAAGAAGAGTTTTCTTCCAGCAAACCTTTGAGGCTAGAGAGAGAAATGATTTTAAAGGTAGGTGAGTGTACAAAAACATAAATAAATATATATATACCCAAAACGAATATGAACTATACTCAAAGTATGTTATAATATTATAATTATAATAAACCATTTAATTTTTTAATAACCATTTTGGATGGTTCCCCCTAAACTATCAAACCGTGATACTTGTGCTTGCACGGTCCACGAAAACATGGACCTTCAACTTGTTGCTCTAAAAAAGACACATATTCTGACAACAGTGAATACCCCTAACCTAAACCTGTTGTTGATATTTTGTATGAACGGACACTGTCTGAAATAAATAATTATTCTATTCTATTCTAAAATCTGTGCTGACATTACTGCCATCAAACATTCAAAAGATTCACTTTCTTAGCGATGGTCCTGTAACGCAATATAGGAACAAATCTATGTTTTATGTATTGGGCTGTAAACTGCAAGACATGTACCCTAATATTGTGCAATATTCCTGGAACTTTCATGAAGCCGGACACGGGAAGGGGGCACCTGATGGTGTAGGGGCCCCATGCAAGCGAACAGCTGATCAAGTGATTGCTTCAGGAGGTGATATAACTGACTTGACGGAGTTTACTTCTGTTATCCGCGAGAGATGTCCAGGTATAAAAGTGACGGTGATTGAAGGCTGTGATATCGAGCAGATGAATACCTTGATTAACGACCAGTCAAATCTCAAATGATCGCCTTTAAGGAGATGCTCTTGGTACATCAGACGACCGGCTCTGTTTACATTTCCAATCATCTTACAATGAAGTCACTAAGTTGTTTCTGCGACGCTGAATATAACGATATTAAACATGTCAGAAGGCTGTTTTGAAGACTGAGATAATATTACTTGGTAACTTTATTATGTTAATTGGTACCTTTTTAAGGCAGAGAGAGTTATATTTTTGTTTCAATAGTTTGTTGATTACTTAGAAAATGTATATTTTTAAGTAAAACTACTTCAACGTAGTTAAGTAAAATAAAGTTAATAAAAAGCTGCATTAAAGGTGGAGAAAGTTGTTCCTATTACGTAAATAAATATTTTTTATTGTTACTTAAGTGAATTTAGAAGGAATTTAGATCAAAAGTGAGACTCTAAATATGTGACATTATTAGTTTCTGAGAGATTTCTTCTAAATCGTAATAAATTTCTTGCATATCTAATGAAGTTGTGTGTTTTATCAGTACTTTGTCACACTCGTCAGTCCCCTGGCAGTCAAATTCGGAAAAATCGTAATATCTCCGCATCTACTTTAAAAAGTGACTGGCCCTATCCTGAGCAATATATTTATTAGATTAGTTATCTTATAATGCGAATTTGAAGGAATTTGATTTAAAAAACTATCATAATCAAAATATTCTGAAAAGTTACCCAACTTTTGTATATTCGCCCATATGTAGATACAGATATATAGATAATTATTATAATTTTAATGAACGGGTGAGTCTGTTTGTATGTGTGGGTGAGTGAGTTAAAGTGTGTGTGTGTGTATGCGCGTGGGGGTATGTAGTATGCGTGAGCTATTATGAATTTATGATTTATGATAATTTATGATTGTTTAGGGAGTTTTAGGGAGATAACAAAGTCTTCTGTTTCTTCGTAGGAGAGAGATAGGAGTCATTTCTTATATATAATTTTGCAGTGATAATGTGTTAGGGGGTAGATATCAAGAAGTTGTAAGTACTCAAATCATACAAATACGTCAAATTTAAACATGGTTAGTCGCAATCCAATAAAAATATCTTATATTAATATGAAATAATATATAAACTACGAGAAAATTACTTCCAACCATATGAGTCATCTAGAAAACTAATCTAGGTAGCCTTGAATAGCATTGAACAAACACAGCTAAAGATGAGCTTCTGTGTAAAGGATTTCATTGGCCTAGTCTGTTCTGCAACCACTCAGCTCAGTTCTGGCTTAGAGTAAGCCTGGATTACCAGGAAACTAATGAAGATAATGGTTGTTTGTTACATACAAGCTAATGACGACCACCGTGGCATAGTGGGCGACTAGCCGCGCAGGAGGTGGCGGGCTCGATTCCCGCCGCGGAACAAATGTTTGCATGATCTACAGATATTTGTTCCGGGTCTGGATGTTTTTCTATACATAATAAATATGTATTTACAAAAAATAAGTATATTAGTATTCTATCAGTTAACTGGTTCGCATAGTACAAGCTCTGCTTAGTTTGGGGCGGGATAGCGCTGTGTGAAATATCCAGCCAAATTTATTTATTATTTTATAACGACGTGTTTTGTTGGATGATTTATGATAATTTATGATTGTTTAGGGAGTTTTAGGGAGATAACAAAGTCTTCTGTTTCTTCGTAGGAGAGGGATAGGAGTCATTTCTTATATATAATTTTGCAGTGATAATGTGTTAGGGGGTAGATATCAAGAAGTTGTAAGTTGTCAAATCATACAAATACGTCAAATTTAAACATGGTTAGTCGCAATCCAATAAAAATAAAATAATAGGGCATTTATTTACACACACACCTCTTATGCTAACAGAAGTTGGTAGGTACAATAAGTACTAAATAAAGCTAGGTAAGTTTAATAGTAGGCCTAATTCTAAGTAACTTTAGTACATTATCGTAGGTAGCACTAAGGTAGAGGGTGGTGGTAAATAGGTCGAGGGCTCAGCTACGCTGGTTTTCAGCCTCGCCTTGGCAGAAACATCTGCTGCTGCCGCTCCACAGATAGGGTTCTCGGGAACTGTAAGCTTTATGCACTGAATTAAAAAGTAGTAATTAAAGAAAGAACTTGACAATTACCGAAAACCCATCGCGTAAATACTTAAATCAGAGAAATTCCACACACACACAATACATAGGCAAACTTAACGCTAATTAGCATTTTATTTCAGCTAACCTGAGTGCAGTGTAGATTATCGTAAATAATGTAATCGTCTTCGTTATTATCGTGATCGGCATATTCAAAATTGCCAGCAAAATTGCCAACAAAATTGCCAACAAAGTTGCCAACAAAATTGCCAGCAAAATTGCCAGCAAAATTGCCAACAAAATTGCCAGCAAAATTGCCAGCAAAATTGCCAACAAAATTGCCATCAAAATTGCCATCAAAATTGCCAGCAAAATTACCAACAAAATTGCCAACAAAGTTGCCAACAAATTTGCCAACAAAGTTGCCAACAAACTTGCCAACAAATTTGCCAACAAAGTTGCCAAAAAAATTGCCAGCAAAATTGTTGGCATTGTTGGCAACTTTACTTTGCTGGCAATTTTGCTGGCAATTTTGCTGAATTTTGTTGGCAATTTTGCTGGCAATTTTGTCGGCAATTTTGTTGGCCATTTTGCTGGCAATTTTGTTGGCAACTTTGCTGGCAATTTTGATGGCAATTTTGTTGGCAATTTTGCTGGCAATTTTGCAGGCAATTTTGTTGGCAACTTTGTTGTCAAATTTGTTGGCAATTTTGTTGGCAATTTTGCTGGCAAATTTGCTGGCAATTTTGCTGGCAATTTTGTTGGCAACTTTGTTAGCAATTTTGTTGGCAATTTTGTTGGCAATTTTGCTGGCAATTTTGTTGGCAACTTTGTTGGCAATTTTGCTGGCAGTTTTGTTGGCAACTTTGTTGGCAATTTTGTTGGCAATTTTGTTGGCAATTTTGCGGGCAATTTTGCTGGCAATTTTGCTGGCAATTTTGTTGGCAAGTTTGTTGGCAATTTTGCTGGCAATTTTGCTGGCAATTTTGTTGGCAACTTTGTTGGCAACTTTGTTGGCAATTTTGCTGGCAATTTTGCTGGCAATTTTGTGGGCAATTTTGCTGGCAATTTTGTTGGCAACTTTGTTGGCAATTTTGCTGGCAGTTTTGTTGGCAACTTTGTTGGCAATTTTGTTGGCAATTTTGTTGGCAATTTTGCTGGCAATTTTGCTGGCAATTTTATTGGCAATTTTGTTGGCAACTTTGTTGGCAATTTTGTTGGCAATTTTGTTGGCAATTTTGCTGGCAATTTTGCTGGCAATTTTGTTGGCAACTTTGTTGGCAACTTTGTTAGCAATTTTGCTGGCAATTTTGCTAGCAATTTTGTTGGCAATTTTGCTGGCAATTTTGTTGGCAACTTTGTTGGCAATTTTGCTGGCAGTTTTGTTGGCAACTTTGTTGGCAATTTTGATGGCAATTTTGTTGGCAATTTTGCTGGCAATTTTGTTGGCAACTTTGTTGGCAATTTTGCTGGCAATTTTGCTGGCAATTTTGCTGGCAATTTTGTTGGCAACTTTGTTGGCAATTTTGTTAGCAATTTTGTTGGCAATTTTGCTGGAAATTTTGTTGGCAACTTTGTTGGCTATTTTGCTGGCAATTTTGCTGGCAATTTTGTTGGCAACTTTGTTGGCAACTTTGTTGGCAAGTTTGTTGGCAACTTTGTTGGCAATTTTGCTGGCAATTTTGCTGGCAATTTTGTTGGCAATTTTGCTGGCAATTTTGCTGGCAATTTTGTTGGCAACTTTGTTGGCAACTTTGTTGGCAATTTTGTTGGCAATTTTGTTGGCAATTTTGCTGGCAATTTTGCTGGCAATTTTGCTGGCAATTTTGTTGGCAACTTTGTTGGCAATTTTGTTGGCAATTTTGCTGGCAATTTTGTTGGCAACTTTGTTGGCAATTTTGCTGGCAGTTTTGTTGGCAACTTTGTTGGCAATTTTGTTGGCAATTTTGTTGGCAATTTTGCTGGCAATTTTGCTGGCAATTTTGCTGGCAATTTTGTTGGCAACTTTGTTGGCAATTTTGTTGGCAATTTTGTTGGCAATTTTGCTGGCAATTTTGTTGGCAACTTTGTTGGCAATTTTGTTGGCAATTTTGCTGGCAATTTTGTTGGCAACTTTGTTGGCAACTTTGTTGGCAAGTTTGTTGGCAACTTTGTTGGCAATTTCGCTGGCAATTTTGCTGGCAATTTTGTTGGCAATTTTGCTGGCAATTTTGCTGGCAATTTTGTTGGCAACTTTGTTGGCAACTTTGTTGGCAATTTTGTTGGCAATTTTGTTGGCAATTTTGCTGGCAATTTTTCGGGCAATTTTGCTGGCAATTTTGTTGGCAACTTTGTTGGCAATTTTGTTGGCAATTTTGTTGGCAATTTTGCTGGCAATTTTGCTGGCAATTTTGTTGGCAACTTTGTTGGCAACTTTGTTGGCAAGTTTGTTGGCAACTTTGTTGGCAATTTTGCTGGCAATTTTGAATATGCCGATCACGATAATAACGAAGACGATTACATTATTTACGATAATCTACACTGCACTCAGGTTAGCTGAAATAAAATGCTAATTAGCGTTAAGTTTGCCTATGTATTGTGTGTGCATCGAAGGTGAAGCATCGAGGTGTTTTTCTATTAAGCTCGCTTTCAAATGCTAAGATTACAATAAGAATAATTTAAGCTTAAAACTAAGTACAATAAGTAAATAAATGCAAAGAATACATATAGTTAAAGGAATATATATGTAGATACAGATATATAGATAATTATTATAATTTTAATGAACGGGTGAGTCTGTTTGTATGTGTGGGTGAGTGAGTTAAAGTGTGTGTGTGTGTATGCGCGTGGGGGTATGTAGTATGCGTGAGCTATTATGAATTTATGATTTATGATAATTTATGATTGTTTAGGGAGTTTTAGGGAGATAACAAAGTCTTCTGTTTCTTCGTAGGAGAGGGATAGGAGTCATTTCTTATATATAATTTTGCAGTGATAATGTGTTAGGGGGTAGATATCAAGAAGTTGTAAGTACTCAAATCATACAAATACGTCAAATTTAAACATGGTTAGTCGCAATCCAATAAAAATATCTTATATTAATATGAAATAATATATAAACTACGAGAAAATTACTTCCAACCATATGAGTCATCTAGAAAACTAATCTAGGTAGCCTTGAATAGCATTGAACAAACACAGCTAAAGATGAGCTTCTGTGTAAAGGATTTCATTGGCCTAGTCTGTTCTGCAACCACTCAGCTCAGTTCTGGCTTAGAGTAAGCCTGGATTACCAGGAAACTAATGAAGATAATGGTTGTTTGTTACATACAAGCTAATGACGACCACCGTGGCATAGTGGGCGACTAGCCGCGCAGGAGGTGGCGGGCTCGATTCCCGCCGCGGAACAAATGTTTGCATGATCTACAGATATTTGTTCCGGGTCTGGATGTTTTTCTATACATAATAAATATGTATTTACAAAAAATAAGTATATTAGTATTCTATCAGTTAACTGGTTCTCATAGTACAAGCTCTGCTTAGTTTGGGGCGGGATAGCGCTGTGTGAAATATCCAGCCAAATTTATTTATTATTTTATAACGACGTGTTTTGTTGGATGATTTATGATAATTTATGATTGTTTAGGGAGTTTTAGGGAGATAACAAAGTCTTCTGTTTCTTCGTAGGAGAGGGATAGGAGTCATTACTTATATATAATTTTGCAGTGATAATGTGTTAGGGGGTAGATATCAAGAAGTTGTAAGTTGTCAAATCATACAAATACGTCAAATTTAAACATGGTTAGTCGCAATCCAATAAAAATAAAATAATAGGGCATTTATTTACACACACACCTCTTATGCTAACAGAAGTTGGTAGGTACAATAAGTACTAAATAAAGCTAGGTAAGTTTAATAGTAGGCCTAATTCTAAGTAACTTTAGTACATTATCGTAGGTAGCACTAAGGTAGAGGGTGGTGGTAAATAGGTCGAGGGCTCAGCTACGCTGGTTTTCAGCCTCGCCTTGGCAGAAACATCTGCTGCTGCCGCTCCACAGATAGGGTTCTCGGGAACTGTCAGCTTTATGCACTGAATTAAAAAGTAGTAATTAAAGAAAGAACTTGACAATTACCGAAAACCCATCGCGTAAATACTTAAATCAGAGAAATTCCACACACACACAATACATAGGCAAACTTAACGCTAATTAGCATTTTATTTCAGCTAACCTTAGTGCAGTGTAGATTATCGTAAATAATGTAATCGTCTTCGTTATTATCGTGATCGGCATATTCAAATATGCCAGCAAAATTGCCAACAAAATTGCCAACAAAGTTGCCAACAAAATTGCCAGCAAAATTGACAGCAAAATTGCCAACAAAATTGCCAGCAAAATTGCCAGCAAAATTGCCAACAAAATTGCCATCAAAATTGCCAGCAAAATTGCCAGCAAAATTGCCAACAAAATTGCCAACAAAGTTGCCAACAAATTTGCCAACAAAGTTGCCAACAAACTTGCCAACAAATTTGCCAACAAAGTTGCCAAAAAAATTGCCAGCAAAATTGTTGGCATTGTTGGCAACTTTACTTTGCTGGCAATTTTGCTGGCAATTTTGCTGAATTTTGTTGGCAATTTTGCTGGCAATTTTGTTGGCAAATTTGTTGGCCATTTTGCTGGCAATTTTGTTGGCAACTTTGCTGGCAATTTTGATGGCAATTTTGTTGGCAATTTTGCTGGCAATTTTGCAGGCAATTTTGTTGGCAACTTTAATGTCAAATTTGTTGGCAATTTTGTTGGCAATTTTGCTGGCAAATTTGCTGGCAATTTTGCTGGCAATTTTGTTGGCAACTTTGTTAGCAATTTTGTTGGCAATTTTGTTGGCAATTTTGCTGGCAATTTTGTTGGCAACTTTGTTGGCAATTTTGCTGGCAGTTTTGTTGGCAACTTTGTTGGCAATTTTGTTGGCAATTTTGTTGGCAATTTTGCTGGCAATTTTGCTGGCAATTTTGTTGGCAACTTTGTTGGCAATTTTGCTGGCAATTTTGCGGGCAATTTTGCTGGCAATTTTGCGGGCAATTTTGCTGGCAATTTTGTGGGCAATTTTGCTGGCAATTTTGTTGGCAACTTTGTTGGCAATTTTGCTGGCAGTTTTGTTGGCAACTTTGTTGGCAATTTTGTTGGCAATTTTGTTGGCAATTTTGCTGGCAATTTTGCTGGCAATTTTGCTGGCAATTTTGTTGGCAACTTTGTTGGCAATTTTGTTGGCAATTTTGTTGGCAATTTTGCTAGCAATTTTGCTGGCAATTTTGTTGGCAACTTTGTTGGCAACTTTGTTAGCAATTTTGCTGGCAATTTTGCTGGCAATTTTGTTGGCAATTTTGCTGGCAATTTTGTTGGCAACTTTGTTGGCAATTTTGCTGGCAGTTTTGTTGGCAACTTTGTTGGCAATTTTGATGGCAATTTTGTTGGCAATTTTGCTGGCAATTTTGCTGGCAATTTTATTGGCAACTTTGTTGGCAAATTTGTTGGCAACTTTACTTTGCTGGCAATTTTGCTGGCAATTTTGCTGAATTTTGTTGGCAATTTTGCTGGCAATTTTGTTGGCAACTTTGTTGGCAACTTTGTTGGCAATTTTGTTGGCAATTTTGTTGGCAATTTTGCTGGCAATTTTGCTGGCAATTTTGCTGGCAATTTTGTTGGCAACTTTGTTGGCAATTTTGTTGGCAATTTTGCTGGCAATTTTGTTGGCAACTTTGTTGGCAATTTTGCTGGCAGTTTTGTTGGCAACTTTGTTGGCAATTTTGTTGGCAATTTTGCTGGCAATTTTGTTGGCAACTTTGTTGGCAAATTTGTTGGCAATTTTGTGGGCAATTTTGCTGGCAAATTTGCTGGCAATTTTGCTGGCAATTTTGTTGGCAACTTTGTTGGCAATTTTGTTGGCAATTTTGTTGGCAATTTTGCTGGCAATTTTGTTGGCAACTTTGTTGGCAATTTTGCTGGCAATTTTGCTGGCAATTTTGCTGGCAATTTTGTTGGCAACTTTGTTGGCAATTTTGTTGGCAATTTTGTTGGCAACTTTGTTGGCAATTTTGCTGGCAATTTTGCTGGCAATTTTGTTGGCAACTTTGTTGGCAACTTTGTTGGCAAGTTTGTTGGCAACTTTGTTGGCAATTTTGCTGGCAATTTTGTTGGCAACTTTGTTGGCAAATTTGTTGGCAACTTTACTTTGCTGGCAATTTTGCTGCCAATTTTGCTGAATTTTGTTGGCAATTTTGCCGGCAATTTTGTTGGCAATTTTGTTGGCCATTTTGCTGGCAATTTTGTTGGCAACTTTGCTGGCAATTTTGATGGCAATTTTGTTGGCAATTTTGCTGGCAATTTTGCTGGCAATTTTGTTGGCAACTTTGTTGGCAACTTTGTTGGCAAGTTTGTTGGCAACTTTGTGGGCAAATTTGATGGCAACTTTGTGGGCAATTTTGCTGGCAGTTTTGTTGGCAACTTTGTTGGCAATTTTGTTGGCAATTTTGTGGGCAATTTTGCTGGCAATTTTGATGTCAAATTTGTTGGCAATTTTGCTGGCAATTTTGTTGGCAACTTTGTGCGCAATTTTGCTGGCAATTTTGTTGGCAATTTTGCTGGCAATTTTGTTGGCAATTTTGTTGGCAATTTTGTTGGCAATTATGCTGGCAATTTTGCTGGCAATTTTGCGGGCAATTTTGCTGGCAATTTTGTTGGCAATTTGTTGGCAATTTTGCTGGCAATTTTGTTGGCAACTTTGTTGGCAATTTTGCTGGCAATTTTGTTGGCAATTTTGCTGGCAATTTTGTTGGCAATTTTGTTGGCAATTTTGCTGGCAATTTTGTTGGCAATTTTGCTGGCAATTTTGTGGGCAACTTTGTGGGCAATTTTGTTGGCAATTTTGCTGGCAATTTTGCTGGCAATTTTGAATATGCCGATCACGATAATAACGAAGACGATTACATTATTTACGATAATCTACACTGCACTCAGGTTAGCTGAAATAAAATGCTAATTAGCGTTAAGTTTGCCTATGTATTGTGTGTGCATCGAAGGTGAAGCATCGAGGTGTTTTTCTATTAAGCTCGCTTTCAAATGCTAAGATTACAATAAGAATAATTTAAGCTTAAAACTAAGTACAGTAAGTAAATAAATGCAAAGAATACATATAGTTAAAGGAATATATATGTAGATACAGATATATAGATAATTATTATAATTTTAATGAACGGGTGAGTCTGTTTGTATGTGTGGGTGAGTGAGTTAAAGTGTGTGTGTGTGTATGCGCGTGGGGGTATGTAGTATGCGTGAGCTATTATGAATTTATGATTTATGATAATTTATGATTGTTTAGGGAGTTTTAGGGAGATAACAAAGTCTTCTGTTTCTTCGTAGGAGAGGGATAGGAGTCATTTCTTATATATAATTTTGCAGTGATAATGTGTTAGGGGGTAGATATCAAGAAGTTGTAAGTTGTCAAATCATACAAATACGTCAAATTTAAACATGGTTAGTCGCAATCCAATAAAAATATCTTATATTAATATGAAATAATATATAAACTACGAGAAAATTACTTCCAACCATATGAGTCATCTAGAAAACTAATCTAGGTAGCCTTGAATAGCATTGAACAAACACAGCTAAAGATGAGCTTCTGTGTAAAGGATTTCATTGGCCTAGTCTGTTCTGCAACCACTCAGCTCAGTTCTGGCTTAGAGTAAGCCTGGATTACCAGGAAACTAATGAAGATAATGGTTGTTTGTTACATACAAGCTAATGACGACCACCGTGGCATAGTGGGCGACTAGCCGCGCAGGAGGTGGCGGGCTCGATTCCCGCCGCGGAACAAATGTTTGCATGATCTACAGATATTTGTTCCGGGTCTGGATGTTTTTCTATACATAATAAATATGTATTTACAAAAAATAAGTATATTAGTATTCTATCAGTTAACTGGTTCTCATAGTACAAGCTCTGCTTAGTTTGGGGCGGGATAGCGCTGTGTGAAATATCCAGCCAAATTTATTTATTATTTTATAACGACGTGTTTTGTTGGATGATTTATGATAATTTATGATTGTTTAGGGAGTTTTAGGGAGATAACAAAGTCTTCTGTTTCTTCGTAGGAGAGGGATAGGAGTCATTTCTTATATATAATTTTGCAGTGATAATGTGTTAGGGGGTAGATATCAAGAAGTTGTAAGTTGTCAAATCATACAAATACGTCAAATTTAAACATGGTTAGTCGCAATCCAATAAAAATAAAATAATAGGGCATTTATTTACACACACACCTCTTATGCTAACAGAAGTTGGTAGGTACAATAAGTACTAAATAAAGCTAGGTAAGTTTAATAGTAGGCCTAATTCTAAGTAACTTTAGTACATTATCGTAGGTAGCACTAAGGTAGAGGGTGGTGGTAAATAGGTCGAGGGCTCAGCTACGCTGGTTTTCAGCCTCGCCTTGGCAGAAACATCTGCTGCTGCCGCTCCACAGATAGGGTTCTCGAGAACTGTCAGCTTTATGCAATGAATTAAAAAGTAGTAATTAAAGAAAGAACTTGACAATTACCGAAAACCCATCGCGTAAATACTTAAATCAGAGAAATTCCACACACACACAATACATAGGCAAACTTAACGCTAATTAGCATTTTATTTCAGCTAACCTGAGTGCAGTGTAGATTATCGTAAATAATGTAATCGTCTTCGTTATTATCGTGATCGGCATATTCAAAATTGCCAGCAAAATTGCCAACAAAATTGCCAACAAAGTTGCCAACAAAATTGCCAGCAAAATTGCCAGCAAAATTGCCAACAAAATTGCCAGCAAAATTGCCAGCAAAATTGCCAACAAAATTGCCATCAAAATTGCCATCAAAATTGCCAGCAAAATTACCAACAAAATTGCCAACAAAGTTGCCAACAAATTTGCCAACAAAGTTGCAAACAAACTTGCCAACAAAGTTGCCAACAAAGTTGCCAACAAAATTGCCAGCAAAATTGCCAGCAAAATTGCCAACAAAATTGCCATCAAAATTGCCAGCAAATTTGCCAACAAAATTGCCAGCAAAATGGCCAACAAAATTGCCAACAAAATTGCCGGCAAAATTGCCAACAAAATTCAGCAAAATTGCCAGCAAAATTGCCAGCAAAGTAAAGTTGCCAACAAAATTGCCAGCAAAGTTGCCAACAAAATTGCCAGCAAAATTGCCAGCAAAATTGCCAGCAAAATTGCCAACAAAATTGCAATCAAAATTGCCAGCAAAGTTGCCAACAAAATTGCCAGCAAAATGGCCAACAAAATTGCCAACAAAATTGCCGGCAAAATTGCCATCAAAATTCAGCAAAATTGCCAGCAAAATTGCCAGCAAAGTAAAGTTGCCAACAAAATTGCCAACAAAGTTGCCAACAAATTTGCCAACAAAGTTGCCATCAAGTTGCCAACAAAATTGCCAGCAAAATTGCCCGCAAAATTGCCAACAAAGTTGCCAACAAAATTGCCAGCAAAATTGCCAACAAAATTGCCAACAAAATTGCCAACAAAGTTGCCAACAAAATTGCCCGCAAAATTGCCAGCAAAATTGCCAACAAAATTGCCAACAAAGTTGCCAACAAATTTGCCAACAAAGTTGCCAACAAATTTGCCAACAAAGTTGCCAACAAAATTGCCAGCAAAATTGCCAACAAAGTTGCCAACAAACTTGCCAACAAAGTTGCCAACAAAGTTGCCAACAAAATTGCCAGCAAAATTGCCAGCAAAATTGCCAACAAAGTTGCCAACAAAATTGCCAGCAAAATTGCCAACAAAATTGCCAACAAAATTGCCAACAAAGTTGCCAACAAAATTGCCAGCAAAATTGCCAGCAAAATTGCCAGCAAAGTTGCCAACAAAACTGCCAGCAAAATTGCCAACAAAGTTGCCAACAAAATTGCCAGCAAAATTGCCAACAAAATTGCCAAAAAAATTGCTAACAAAGTTGCCAACAAAATTGCCAGCAAAATTGCCAGCAAATTTGCCAGCAAAATTGCCAACAAAATTGCCAACAAATTTGACAACAAAGTTGCCAACAAAATTGCCAGCAAAAGTGCCAGCAAAATTGCCAACAAAATTGCCATCAAAATTGCCAGCAAAGTTGCCAACAAAATTGCCAGCAAAATGGCCAACAAAATTGCCAACAAAATTGCCAGCAAAATTGCCAACAAAGTTGCCAACAAAATTGCCAGCAAAATGGCCAACAAAATTGCCAACAAAATTGCCAGCAAAATTGCCAACAAAATTGCCAATAAAGTTGCCAACAAATTTGCTAACAAAGTTTTCAACAAACTTGCCAACAAAGTTGCCAGCAAAATTGCCAGCAAAATTGCCAGCAAAATTGCCAACAAAATTGCCAACAAAATTGCCAACAAAGTTGCCAACAAAATTGCCAACAAAATTGCCCGCAAAATTGCCAACAAAATTGCCAACAAAATTGCCAACAAAATTGCCAGCAAAATTGCCAACAAAATTCAGCAAAATTGCCAGCAAAATTGCCAGCAAAGTAAAGTTGCCAACAATGCCAACAATTTTGCTGGCAATTTTTTTGGCAACTTTGTTGGCAAATTTGTTGGCAATTTCGTTGGCAATTTTGCTGGCAATTTTGCTGGCAATTTTGATGGCAATTTTGTTGGCAATTTTGCTGGCAATTTTGCTGGCAATTTTGTTGGCAACTTTGTTGGCAATTTTGTTGGCAATTTTGCTGGCAATTTTGATTATGCCGATCACGATAATAACGAAGACGATTACATTATTTATGATAATCTACACTGCACTAAGGTTAGCTGAAATAAAATGCTAATTAGCGTTAAGTTTGCCTATGTATTGTGTGTGTGTGGAATTTCTCTGATTTAAGTATTTACGCGATGGCAATTTTGCTGGAAATTTTGCTGGCAATTTTGTTGGCAACTTTGTTGGCAATTTTGCTGGCAATTTTGTTGGCAACTTTGTTGGCAACTTTGTTGGCAAGTTTGTTGGCAACTTTGTTGGCAATTTTGCTGGCAATTTTGCTGGCAATTTTGTTGGCAATTTTGCGGGCAATTTTGCTGGCAATTTTGTTGGCAACTTTGTTGGCAACTTTGTTGGCAATTTTGTTGGCAATTTTGTTGGCAATTTTGCTGGCAATTTTGCTGGCAATTTTGCTGGCAATTTTGTTGGCAACTTTGTTGGCAACTTTGTTAGCAATTTTGCGGGCAATTTTGCTGGCAATTTTGTTGGCAATTTTGCTGGCAATTTTGTTGGCAACTTTGTTGGCAATTTTGCTGGCAGTTTTGTTGGCAACTTTGTTGGCAATTTTGATGGCAATTTTGTTGGCAATTTTGCTGGCAATTTTGTTGGCAACTTTGTGGGCAATTTTGCTGGCAATTTTGCTGGAAATTTTGCTGGCAATTTTGTTGGCAACTTTGTTGGCAATTTTGTTGGCAATTTTCTTGGCAATTTTGCTGGCAATTTTGTTGGCAACTTTGTTGGCAATTTTGCTGGCAATTTTGCTGGCAATTTTGTTGGCAATTTTGTTGGCAACTTTGTTGGCAAGTTTGTTGGCAACTTTGTTGGCAATTTTGCGGGCAATTTTGCTGGCAATTTTGTTGGCAATTTTGCTGGCAATTTTGCTGGCAATTTTGATGGCAATTTTGTTGGCAATTTTGCTGGCAATTTTGCTGGCAATTTTGTTGGCAACTTTGTTGGCAATTTTGTTGGCAATTTTGCTGGCAATTTTGAATATGCCGATCACGATAATAACGAAGACGATTACATTATTTACGATAATCTACACTGCACTAAGGTTAGCTGAAATAAAATGCTAATTAGCGTTAAGTTTGCCTATGTATTGTGTGTGTGTGGAATTTCTCTGATTTAAGTATTTACGCGATGGCAATTTTGCTGGCAATTTTGCTTGCAATTTTGCTGGCAATTTTGTTGGCAACTTTGTTGGCAATTTTGTTGGCAATTTTGTTGGCAATTTTGCTGGCAATTTTGTTGGCAACTTTGTTGGCAATTTTGCTGGCAATTTTGCTGGCAATTTTGTGGGCAATTTTGCTGGCAATTTTGTTGGCAACTTTGTTGGCAATTTTGCTGGCAATTTTATTGGCAATTTTGTTGGCAACTTTGTTGGCAATTTTGTTGGCAATTTTGTTGGCAATTTTGCTGGCAATTTTGCTGGCAATTTTGTTGGCAACTTTGTTGGCAACTTTGTTAGCAATTTTGCTGGCAATTTTGTTGGCAATTTTGCTGGCAATTTTGTTGGCAACTTTGTTGGCAATTTTGCTGGCAGTTTTGTTGGCAACTTTGTTGGCAATTTTGATGGCAATTTTGTTGGCAATTTTGCTGGCAATTTTGTTGGCAACTTTGTTGGCAATTTTGCTGGCAATTTTGTTGGCAACTTTGTTGGCAATTTTGTTGGCAATTTTGTTGGCAATTTTGCTGGCAATTTTGTTGGCAACTTTGTTGGCAATTTTGCTGGCAATTTTGCTGGCAATTTTGTTGGCAACTTTGTTGGCAACTTTGTTGGCAAGTTTGTTGGCAACTTTGTTGGCAATTTTGCTGGCAATTTTGCTGGCAATTTTGTTGGCAATTTTGCTGGCAATTTTGCTGGCAATTTTGCTGGCAATTTTGTTGGCAACTTTGTTGGCAACTTTGTTGGCAATTTTGTTGGCAATTTTGTTGGCAATTTTGCTGGCAATTTTGCTGGCAATTTTGCTGGCAATTTTGTTGGCAACTTTGTTGGCAATTTTGTTGGCAATTTTGCTGGCAATTTTGTTGGCAACTTTGTTGGCAATTTTGCTGGCAGTTTTGTTGGCAACTTTGTTGGCAATTTTGTTGGCAATTTTGTTGGCAATTTTGCTGGCAATTTTGTTGGCAACTTTGTTGGCAATTTTGCTGGCAGTTTTGTTGGCAACTTTGTTGGCAATTTTGTTGGCAATTTTGTTGGCAATTTTGCTGGCAATTTTGCTGGCAATTTTGCTGGCAATTTTGTTGGCAACTTTGTTGGCAATTTTGCTGGCAATTTTGCTGGCAATTTTGTTGGCAACTTTGTTGGCAACTTTGTTGGCAAGTTTGTTGGCAACTTTGTTGGCAATTTTGTTGGCAATTTTGCTGGCAATTTTGTTGGCAACTTTGTTGGCAATTTTGCTGGCAGTTTTGTTGGCAACTTTGTTGGCAATTTTGTTGGCAATTTTGTTGGCAATTTTGCTGGCAATTTTGCTGGCAATTTTGTTGGCAATTTTGTTGGCAACTTTGTTGGCAATTTTGCTGGCAATTTTGTTGGCAAGTTTGTTGGCAACTTTGTTGGCAATTTTGCTGGCAATTTTGAATATGCCGATCACGATAATAACGAAGACGATTACATTATTTACGATAATCTACACTGCACTCAGGTTAGCTGAAATAAAATGCTAATTAGCGTTAAGTTTGCCTATGTATTGTGTGTGCATCGAAGGTGAAGCATCGAGGTGTTTTTCTATTAAGCTCGCTTTCAAATGCTAAGATTACAATAAGAATAATTTAAGCTTAAAACTAAGTACAATAAGTAAATAAATGCAAAGAATACATATAGTTAAAGGAATATATATGTAGATACAGATATATAGATAATTATTATAATTTTAATGAACGGGTGAGTCTGTTTGTATGTATGGGTGAGTGAGTTAAAGTGTGTGTGTGTGTATGCGCGTGGGGGTATGTAGTATGCGTGAGCTATTATGAATTTATGATTTATGATAATTTATGATTGTTTAGGGAGTTTTAGGGAGATAACAAAGTCTTCTGTTTCTTCGTAGGAGAGGGATAGGAGTCATTTCTTATATATAATTTTGCAGTGATAATGTGTTAGGGGGTAGATATCAAGAAGTTGTAAGTACTCAAATCATACAAATACGTCAAATTTAAACATGGTTAGTCGCAATCCAATAAAAATATCTTATATTAATATGAAATAATATATAAACTACGAGAAAATTACTTCCAACCATATGAGTCATCTAGAAAACTAATCTAGGTAGCCTTGAATAGCATTGAACAAACACAGCTAAAGATGAGCTTCTGTGTAAAGGATTTCATTGGCCTAGTCTGTTCTGCAACCACTCAGCTCAGTTCTGGCTTAGAGTAAGCCTGGATTACCAGGAAACTAATGAAGATAATGGTTGTTTGTTACATACAAGCTAATGACGACCACCGTGGCATAGTGGGCGACTAGCCGCGCAGGAGGTGGCGGGCTCGATTCCCGCCGCGGAACAAATGTTTGCATGATCTACAGATATTTGTTCCGGGTCTGGATGTTTTTCTATACATAATAAATATGTATTTACAAAAAATAAGTATATTAGTATTCTATCAGTTAACTGGTTCTCATAGTACAAGCTCTGCTTAGTTTGGGGCGGGATAGCGCTGTGTGAAATATCCAGCCAAATTTATTTATTATTTTATAACGACGTGTTTTGTTGGATGATTTATGATAATTTATGATTGTTTAGGGAGTTTTAGGGAGATAACAAAGTCTTCTGTTTCTTCGTAGGAGAGGGATAGGAGTCATTACTTATATATAATTTTGCAGTGATAATGTGTTAGGGGGTAGATATCAAGAAGTTGTAAGTTGTCAAATCATACAAATACGTCAAATTTAAACATGGTTAGTCGCAATCCAATAAAAATAAAATAATAGGGCATTTATTTACACACACACCTCTTATGCTAACAGAAGTTGGTAGGTACAATAAGTACTAAATAAAGCTAGGTAAGTTTAATAGTAGGCCTAATTCTAAGTAACTTTAGTACATTATCGTAGGTAGCACTAAGGTAGAGGGTGGTGGTAAATAGGTCGAGGGCTCAGCTACGCTGGTTTTCAGCCTCGCCTTGGCAGAAACATCTGCTGCTGCCGCTCCACAGATAGGGTTCTCGGGAACTGTCAGCTTTATGCACTGAATTAAAAAGTAGTAATTAAAGAAAGAACTTGACAATTACCGAAAACCCATCGCGTAAATACTTAAATCAGAGAAATTCCACACACACACAATACATAGGCAAACTTAACGCTAATTAGCATTTTATTTCAGCTAACCTTAGTGCAGTGTAGATTATCGTAAATAATGTAATCGTCTTCGTTATTATCGTGATCGGCATATTCAAATATGCCAGCAAAATTGCCAACAAAATTGCCAACAAAGTTGCCAACAAAATTGCCAGCAAAATTGACACCAAAATTGCCAACAAAATTGCCAGCAAAATTGCCAGCAAAATTGCCAACAAAATTGCCATCAAAATTGCCAGCAAAATTGCCAGCAAAATTGCCAACAAAATTGCCAACAAAGTTGCCAACAAATTTGCCAACAAAGTTGCCAACAAACTTGCCAACAAATTTGCCAACAAAGTTGCCAAAAAAATTGCCAGCAAAATTGTTGGCATTGTTGGCAACTTTACTTTGCTGGCAATTTTGCTGGCAATTTTGCTGAATTTTGTTGGCAATTTTGCTGGCAATTTTGCTGGCAATTTTGTTGGCAACTTTGTTGGCAATTTTGTTGGCAATTTTGCTGGCAATTTTGAATATGCCGATCACGATAATAACGAAGACGATTACATTATTTACGATAATCTACACTGCACTAAGGTTAGCTGAAATAAAATGCTAATTAGCGTTAAGTTTGCCTATGTATTGTGTGTGTGTGGAATTTCTCTGATTTAAGTATTTACGCGATGGGTTTTCGGTTATTGTCAAGTTCTTTCTTTAATTACTACTTTTTAATTCAGTGCATAAAGCTGACAGTTCCCGAGAACCCTATCTGTGGAGCGGCAGCAGCAGATGTTTCTGCCAAGGCGAGGCTGAAAACCAGCGTAGCTGAGCCCTCGACCTATTTACCAGCACCCTCTACCTTAGTGCTACCTACGATAATGTACTAAAGTTACTTAGAATTAGGCCTACTATTAAACTTACCTAGCTTTATTTAGTACTTATTGTACCTACCAACTTCTGTTAGCATAAGAGGTGTGTGTGTAAATAAATGCCCTATTATTTTATTTTTATTGGATTGCGACTAACCATGTTTAAATTTGACGTATTTGTATGATTTGACAACTTACAACTTCTTGATATCTACCCCCTAACACATTATCACTGCAAAATTATATATAAGAAATGACTCCTATCCCTCTCCTACGAAGAAACAGAAGACTTTGTTATCTCCCTAAAACTCCCTAAACAATCATAAATTATCATAAATCATCCAACAAAACACGTCGTTATAAAATAATAAATAAATTTGGCTGGATATTTCACACAGCGCTATCCCGCCCCAAACTAAGCAGAGCTTGTACTATGAGAACCAGTTAACTGATAGAATACTAATATACTTATTTTTTGTAAATACATATTTATTATGTATAGAAAAACATCCAGACCCGGAACAAATATCTGTAGATCATGCAAACATTTGTTCCGCGGCGGGAATCGAGCCCGCCACCTCCTGCGCGGCTAGTCGCCCACTATGCCACGGTGGTCGTCATTAGCTTGTATGTAACAAACAACCATTATCTTCATTAGTTTCCTGGTAATCCAGGCTTACTCTAAGCCAGAACTGAGCTGAGTGGTTGCAGAACAGACTAGGCCAATGAAATCCTTTACACAGAAGCTCATCTTTAGCTGTGTTTGTTCAATGCTATTCAAGGCTACCTAGATTAGTTTTCTAGATGACTCATATGGTTGGAAGTAATTTTCTCGTAGTTTATATATTATTTCATATTAATATAAGATATTTTTATTGGATTGCGACTAACCATGTTTAAATTTGACGTATTTGTATGATTTGACAACTTACAACTTCTTGATATCTACCCCCTAACACATTATCACTGCAAAATTATATATAAGAAATGACTCCTATCCCTCTCCTACGAAGAAACAGAAGACTTTGTTATCTCCCTAAAACTCCCTAAACAATCATAAATTATCATAAATCATAAATTCATAATAGCTCACGCATACTACATACCCCCACGCGCATACACACACACACACTTTAACTCACTCACCCACACATACAAACAGACTCACCCGTTCATTAAAATTATAATAATTATCTATATATCTGTATCTACATATATATTCCTTTAACTATATGTATTCTTTGCATTTATTTACTTACTGTACTTAGTTTTAAGCTTAAATTATTCTTATTGTAATCTTAGCATTTGAAAGCGAGCTTAATAGAAAAACACCTCGATGCTTCACCTTCGATGCACACACAATACATAGGCAAACTTAACGCTAATTAGCATTTTATTTCAGCTAACCTGAGTGCAGTGTAGATTATCGTAAATAATGTAATCGTCTTCGTTATTATCGTGATCGGCATATTCAAAATTGCCAGCAAAATTGCCAGCAAAATTGCCAACAAAATTGCCCACAAAGTTGCCAACAAAATTGCCAGCAAAATTGCCAACAAAATTGCCAGCAAAATTGCCCACAAAGTTGCCAACAAAATTGCCAGCAAAATTGCCAACAAATTGCCAACAAAATTGCCAGCAAAATTGCCAGCAAAATTGCCAGCAAAATTACCAGCAAAATTGCCAGCAATATTGCCAACAAAATTGCTACCAAAGTTGCCAACAAAATTGCCAACAAAATTGCCAGCAAAATTGCCAGCAAAATTGCCAACAAAATTGCCAGCAAAATTGCCAACAAAATTGCCAACAAAGTTGCCAACAAAGTTGCCAACAAAGTTGCCAGCAAAATTGCCAACAAAATTGAGCGGTTCGTGTGTATTTATGTATGTGTATTGTTGTTATTAAATTTTTTTATAGTAGGTACCTATGTTCTAAATTAAACTTTTGTGAATTTATTTTCTGGGAAGCAATGCCACTTAATCTGCACTACACAAGAGTTAGCTAGAAGAAAATGTTAATTAGTATTAAGTTTGCCTATCTATTATTTTTTTAGTGCAAAAAAGAATTTTCTAATCTAATCTTGATAACTAGTAGTTCGCCCCGAACTGAGATCGCGGGATCTTCGGAGAGAACCACTCCGAGTCTCCGATTAAAATAATACGAACTAAGTTGATGGACTACAGTTGTTTACTTGCTTGTAAACTGCAGTTGAGTCTACTGAACTTTAACTGTCACTGGTGTACCCTGTGAATTTTTAGTTTTAATAGTCGCCCACTATGCCACGGTGGTCGTCATTAGCTTGTATGTAACAAACAACCATTATCTTCATTAGTTTCCTGGTAATCCAGGCTTACTCTAAGCCAGAACTGAGCTGAGTGGTTGCAGAACAGACTAGGCCAATGAAATCCTTTACACAGAAGCTCATCTTTAGCTGTGTTTGTTCGATGCTATTCAAGGCTACCTAGATTAGTTTTCTAGATGACTCATATGGTTGGAAGTAATTTTCTCGTAGTTTATATATTATTTCATATTAATATACGATATTTTTATTGGATTGCGACTAACCATGTTTAAATTTGACGTATTTGTATGATTTGACAACTTACAACTTCTTGATATCTACCCCCTAACACATTATCACTGCAAAATTATATATAAGAAATGACTCCTATCCCTCTCCTACGAAGAAACAGAAGACTTTGTTATCTCCCTAAAACTCCCTAAACAATCATAAATTATCATAAATCATAAATTCATAATAGCTCACGCATACTACATACCCCCACGCGCATACACACACACACACTTTAACTCACTCACCCACACATACAAACAGACTCACCCGTTCATTAAAATTATAATAATTATCTATATATCTGTATCTACATATATATTCCTTTAACTATATGTATTCTTTGCATTTATTTACTTATTGTACTTAGTTTTAAGCTTAAATTATTCTTATTGTAATCTTAGCATTTGAAAGCGAGCTTAATAGAAAAACACCTCGATGCTTCACCTTCGATGCACACACAATACATAGGCAAACTTAACGCTAATTAGCATTTTATTTCAGCTAACCTGAGTGCAGTGTAGATTATCGTAAATAATGTAATCGTCTTCGTTATTATCGTGATCGGCATATTCAAAATTGCCAGCAAAATTGCCAGCAAAGTTGCCAACAAAATTGCCAGCAAAATTGCCCACAAAATTGCCAGCAAAATTGCCAGCAAAATTGCCAACAAAGTTGCCAACAAAGTTGCCAACAAAATTGCCAGCAAAATTGCCAGCAAAATTGCCAACAAAGTTGCCAACAAAATTGCCAACAAAATTGCCAGCAAAATTGCCAGCAAAATTGCCAACAAAATTGCCAACAAAATTGCCAACAAAGTTGCCAACAAAACTGCCAGCAAAATTGCCAACAAAGTTGCCAACAAAATTGCCAGCAAAATTGCCAACAAAATTGCCAACAAAGTTGCCAACAAACTTGCCAACAAAGTTGCCAACAAAGTTGCCAACAAAATTGCCAGCAAAATTGCCAGCAAAATTGCCAACAAAGTTGCCAACAAAATTGCCAGCAAAATTGCCAGCAAAATTGCCAGCAAAATTGCCAACAAAATTGCCAACAAAATTGCCAACAAAGTTGCCAACAAAACTGCCAGCAAAATTGCCAACAAAGTTGCCAACAAAATTGCCAGCAAAATTGCCAACAAAATTGCCAACAAAATTGCCAACAAAGTTGCCAACAAAATTGCCAGCAAAATTTGCCGCAAATTTGCCAACAAAATTGCCAACAAAATTGCCAACAAAGTTGCCAACAAAACTGCCAGCAAAATTGCCAACAAATTTGCCATCAAAATTGCCAGCAAAATTGCCAGCAAAGTTGCCAACAAATTTGCCACCTTTAATTACTACTTTTTAATTCAGTGCATAAAGCTGACAGTTCCCGAGAACCCTATCTGTGGAGCGGCAGCAGCAGATGTTTCTGCCAAGGCGAGGCTGAAAACCAGCGTAGCTGAGCCCTCGACCTATTTACCACCACCCTCTACCTTAGTGCTACCTACGATAATGTACTAAAGTTACTTAGAATTAGGCCTACTATTAAACTTACCTAGCTTTATTTAGTACTTATTGTACCTACCAACTTCTGTTAGCATAAGAGGTGTGTGTGTGTAAATAAATGCCCTATTATTTTATTTTTATAATTTGTCAAATCACGACTCAAGTAAGTAATTTTACTACTCGTAGGATCCCTTTCGTTAAACAAAAGCTTATACGTTATAAAGACCTTAATTATTGGATTACGCTAATATTTGCGTTTATTTAATTACGGGTTAATTCGAAGAAAACCTTCGTAGAATATTATTAGAATAAGACTTTGTAAAAATAAGGCTTTCGTTAAATATGTAGATATACATTTAAAATGGCGATCAACCTTGTTACCATTCAACCTAAAACAATTGACACGTACATGATTATATTAACAGATTTTTGCAATATTGTTTTCCAATCTTGTTCAGTAAAATAATTTGTACACCAAAGTGAACATCAAAATTTGTAATTCATTAAACGGAATTTGATTTGATTTGAAAAATCGAAGACATACGAATATTTTAATATAATTATTGTCAGTTTTGTAAGCTGTTTATGTCTGTAATCAATTTGTATGCAATAAAGAGTAAAGACTTATTAAACTACTATTATATATTTCTAAAAACCATTATATTTGATCGAACGAAGCGAGATCTCTAAAGCAACTTAGGTAAATCGGCGTTTTTGTATGTATGTATGTATGTTGGTTTGTCCGAGAATAACTTTCGAAGCGTTTATCCGATTATCATGAATTTTAGTACATAGGTAGTGATGGCACAATTTTGGTGTGACTAAATGAGCCAAAAATATGGGGGGTTGTTGAGATATTGGGTTTAAGAGAGGAAAAAAAAAACATAATGGGACCATTCAGTCCAGTGGCACGTCTTATAAAAGGTCTTTGTGAGTACATTTCGACCTCGTTTTTATTTTTAGTTTAAGCCTTGTAGTTTTTAAGTTATTAGCCATGATAAAAACTGAACTTTGACAAAATTCACATGGTATTTACACCAGCGACCCCACAGTGCTGAAATTTGGTATGAGTGTAGATTTAGTAATACAAATATAGGAAAAGTCTGATATCCAGAACAACTCCAATTTATACCCCTAAAAAGAGTAACCAATATAGATTACCTGCCGTTACTGATTGGTCATAAAGGAGTGTATTAATGAAAAATTAAATGAAAACTTGTAAAGCATCGAGGTGTTTTTCTATTAAGCTCGCTTACAAATGCTAAGATTACAATAAGAATAATTTAAGCTTAAAACTAAGTACAATAAGTAAATAAATGCAAAGAATACATATAGTTAAAGGAATATATATGTAGATACAGATATATAGATAATTATTATAATTTTAATGAACGGTCGAGTCTGTTTGTATGTGTGGGTGAGTGAGTTAAAGTGTGTGTGTGTATGCGCGTGGCGGTATGTAGTATGCGTGAGCTATTATGAATTTATGATTTATGATAATTTATGATTGTTTAGGGAGTTTTAGGGAGATAACAAAGTCCTCTGTTTCTTCGTGGGAGAGGGATAGGAGTCATTTCTTATATATAATTTTGCAGTGATAATGTGTTAGGGGGTAGATATCAAGAAGTTGTAAGTACTCAAATCATACAAATACGTCAAATTTAAACATGGTTAGTCGCAATCCAATAAAAATATCTTATATTAATATGAAATAATATATAAACTACGAGAAAATTACTTCCAACCATATGAGTCATCTAGAAAACTAATCTAGGTAGCCTTGAATAGCATTGAACAAACACAGCTAAAGATGAGCTTCTGTGTAAAGGATTTCATTGGCAATTTTGATGGCAATTTTGTTGGCAATTTTGCTGGCAATTTTGCTGGCAATTTTGCTGGCAACTTTGTGGGCAAATTTGTTGGCAATTTTGTTGGCAATTTTGCTGGCAAATTTGCTGGCAATTTTGCTGGCAATTTTGCTGGCAATTTTGCTGGCAATTTTGTTGGCAACTTTGTTGGCAATTTTGCTGGCAGTTTTGTTGGCCACTTTGTGGGCAATTTTGCTGGCAATTTTGTTGGCAATTTTGCTGGCAATTTTGTTGGCAATTTTGTTGGCAATTTTGTTGGCAATTATGCTGGCAATTTTGCTGGCAATTTTGCTGGCAATTTTGTTGGCAACTTTGTTGGCAATTTTGTTGGCAATTTTGTTGGCAATTTTGTTGGCAATTTTGCTGGCAATTTTGCTGGCAATTTTCCTGGCAATTTTGTTGGCAACTTTGTTGGCAATTTTGTTGGCAATTTTGTTGGCAATTTTGCTGGCAATTTTGTTGGCAACTTTGTTGGCAATTTTGCTGGCAATTTTGCTAGCAATTTTGTTGGCAACTTTGTTGGCAACTTTGTTGGCAAGTTTGTTGGCAACTTTGTTGGCAACTTTGTTGGCCAATTTGTTGGCAACTTTGTTGGCAAATTTGTTGGTGGCAAATTTGTTGGCAACTTTGCTGGCAATTTTGCTGGCAATTTTGATGGCAAATTTGTTGGCAATTTTGCTGGCAGTTTTGTTGGCAACTTTGTTGGCAATTTTGTTGGCAATTTTGTTGGCAAATTTGCGGCAATTTTGCTGGCAATTTTGTTGGCAACTTTGTTGGCAATTTTGTTGGCAATTTTGTTGGCAATTTTGCTGGCAATTTTGTTGGCAACTTTGTTGGCAATTTTGCTGGCAGTTTTGTTGGCAACTTTGTTGGCAATTTTGTTGGCAATTTTGTTGGCAATTTTGCTGGCAATTTTGCTGGCAATTTTGCTGGCAATTTTGTTGGCAACTTTGTTGGCAATTTTGCGGGCAATTTTGCTGGCAATTTTGTTGGCAACTTTGTTGGCAACTTTGTTGGCAAGTTTGTTGGCAACTTTGTTGGCAATTTTGTTGGCAATTTTGCTGGCAATTTTGTTGGCAACTTTGTTGGCAATTTTGCTGGCAGTTTTGTTGGCAACTTTGTTGGCAATTTTGTTGGCAATTTTGTTGGCAATTTTGCTGGCAATTTTGCTGGCAATTTTGTTGGCAATTTTGTTGGCAACTTTGTTGGCAATTTTGCTGGCAATTTTGCTGGCAATTTTGTTGGCAACTTTGTTGGCAACTTTGTTGGCAATTTTGCTGGCAATTTTGCTGGCAATTTTGTGGGCAATTTTGCTGGCAATTTTGTTGGCAACTTTGTTGGCAATTTTGCTGGCAGTTTTGTTGGCAACTTTGTTGGCAATTTTGTTGGCAATTTTGTTGGCAATTTTGCTGGCAATTTTGCTGGCAATTTTGCTGGCAATTTTGTTGGCAACTTTGTTGGCAATTTTGTTAGCAATTTTGTTGGCAATTTTGCTAGCAATTTTGCTGGCAATTTTGTTGGCAACTTTGTTGGCAACTTTGTTAGCAATTTTGCTGGCAATTTTGCTGGCAATTTTGTTGGCAATTTTGCTGGCAATTTTGTTGGCAACTTTGTTGGCAATTTTGCTGGCAGTTTTGTTGGCAACTTTGTTGGCAATTTTGATGGCAATTTTGTTGGCAATTTTGCTGGCAATTTTGCTGGCAATTTTGTTGGCAACTTTGTTGGCAACTTTGTTGGCAAATTTGTTGGCAACTTTACTTTGCTGGCAATTTTGCTGGCAATTTTGCTGAATTTTGTTGGCAATTTTGCTGGCAATTTTGTTGGCAACTTTGTTGGCAACTTTGTTGGTAATTTTGTTGGCAATTTTGTTGGCAATTTTGCTGGCAATTTTGCTGGCAATTTTGCTGGCAATTTTGTTGGCAACTTTGTTGGCAATTATGCTGGCAATTTTGCTGGCAATTTTGCGGGCAATTTTGCTGGCAATTTTGTTGGCAACTTTGTTGGCAATTTTGTTGGCAATTTTGTTGGCAATTTTGCTGGCAATTTTGTTGGCAACTTTGTTGGCAAATTTGTTGGCAATTTTGTGGGCAATTTTGCTGGCAAATTTGCTGGCAATTTTGCTGGCAATTTTGTTGGCAACTTTGTTGGCAATTTTGTTGGCAATTTTGTTGGCAATTTTGCTGGCAATTTTGTTGGCAACTTTGTTGGCAATTTTGCTGGCAATTTTGCTGGCAATTTTGCTGGCAATTTTGTTGGCAACTTTGTTGGCAATTTTGCTGGCAATTTTGCTGGCAATTTTGTTGGCAACTTTGTTGGCAACTTTGTTGGCAAGTTTGTTGGCAACTTTGTTGGCAATTTTGCTGGCAATTTTGTTTTGGCAACTTTGTTGGCAAATTTGTTGACAACTTTACTTTGCTGGCAATTTTGCTGCCAATTTTGCTGAATTTTGTTGGCAATTTTGCCGGCAATTTTGTTAGCAATTTTGTTGGCCATTTTGCTGGCAATTTTGTTGGCAACTTTGCTGGCAATTTTGATGGCAATTTTGTTGGCAATTTTGCTGGCAATTTTGCTGGCAATTTTGTTGGCAACTTAGTTGGCAACTTTGTTGGCAAGTTTGTTGGCAACTTTGTGGGCAAATTTGATGGCAACTTTGTGGGCAATTTTGCTGGCAGTTTTGTTGGCAACTTTGTTGGCAATTTTGTTGGCAATTTTGTGGGCAATTTTGCTGGCAATTTTGATGGCAAATTTGTTGGCAATTTTGCTGGCAATTTTGTTGGCAACTTTGTGGGCAATTTTGCTGGCAATTTTGTTGGCAATTTTGCTGGCAATTTTGTTGGCAATTTTGTTGGCAATTTTGTTGGCAATTATGCTGGCAATTTTGCTGGCAATTTTGCGGGCAATTTTGCTGGCAATTTTGTTGGCAATTTGTTGGCAATTTTGCTGGCAATTTTGTTGGCAACTTTGTTGGCAATTTTGCTGGCAATTTTGTTGGCAATTTTGCTGGCAATTTTGTTGGCAATTTTGTTGGCAATTTTGCTGGCAATTTTATTGGCAATTTTGTTGGCAACTTTGTTGGCAATTTTGTTGGCAATTTTGTTGGCAATTTTGCTGGCAATTTTGCTGGCAATTTTGTTGGCAACTTTGTTGGCAACTTTGTTAGCAATTTTGCTGGCAATTTTGCTGGCAATTTTGTTGGCAATTTTGCTGGCAATTTTGTTGGCAACTTTGTTGGCAATTTTGCGGGCAGTTTTGTTGGCAACTTTGTTGGCAATTTTGATGGCAATTTTGTTGGCAATTTTGCTGGCAATTTTGTTGGCAACTTTGTTGGCAATTTTGCTGGCAATTTTGCTGGCAATTTTGCTGGCAATTTTGTTGGCAACTTTGTTGGCAATTTTGTTGGCAATTTTGTTGGCAATTTTGCTGGCAATTTTGTTGGCAACTTTGTTGGCAATTTTGCTGGCAATTTTGCTGGCAATTTTGCTGGCAATTTTGTTGGCAACTTTGTTGGCAATTTTGTTGGCAATTTTGTTGGCAATTTTGATGGCAATTTTGTTGGCAATTTTTTGAATTTATTTTCTGGGAAGCAATGCCACTTAATGCCACTTAAATGCAACAAATTTGCCACCAACAAATTTGCCAACAAAGTTGCCAACAAATTGGCCAACAAAATTGCCAACAAAGTTGCCAACAAAATTCAGCAAAATTGCCAGCAAAATTGCTATCAAAATTGCCATCAAAATTGCCAGCAAAGTAAAGTTGCCAACAAATTTGCCAACAAAGTTGCCAACAAAATTGCCAGCAAAATTGCCAGCAAAATTGCCAACAAAATTGCCATCAAAATTGCCAGCAAAGTTGCCAACGAAATTGCCAGCAAAATGGCCAACAAAATTGCCAACAAAATTCAGCAAAATTGCCAGCAAAATTGCCAGCAAAGTAAAGTTGCCAACAAATTTGCCAACAAAGTTGCCAACAAAATTGCCAGCAAAATTGCCCGCAAAATTGCCAACAAAATTGCCATCAAAATTGCCATAAAAGTTGCCAACAAAATTGCCAGCAAAATGGCCAACAAAATTGCCAACAAAATTGCCAGCAAAATTGCCAACAAAATTCAGCAAAATTGCCAGCAAAATTGCCAGCAAAGTAAAGTTGCCAACAATGCCAACAATTTTGCTGGCAATTTTTTTGGCAACTTTGTTGGCAAATTTGTTGGCAATTTTGTTGGCAATTTTGCTGGCAATTTTGCTGGCAATTTTGCTGGCAATTTTGCTGGCAATTTTGTTGGCAACTTTGTTGGCAATTTTGTTGGCAATTTTGCTGGCAATTTTGAATATGCCGATCACGATAATAACGAAGACGATTACATTATTTACGATAATCTACACTGCACTAAGGTTAGCTGAAATAAAATGCTAATTAGCGTTAAGTTTGCCTATGTATTGTGTGTGTGTGGAATTTCTCTGATTTAAGTATTTACGCGATGGCAATTTTGCTGGCAATTTTGTTGGCAACTTTGTTGGCAAATTTGTTGGCAACTTTACTTTGCTGGCAATTTTGATGGCAATTTTGATAGCAATTTTGCTGAATTTTGTTGGCAACTTTGTTGGCAATTTTGTTGGCAATTTTGCTGGCAATTTTGTTGGCAACTTTGTTGGCAACTTTGTTGGCAAGTTTGTTGGCAACTTTGTTGGCAAATTTGTTGGCAACTTTGTTGGCAATTTTGTTGGCAATTTTGCTGGCAATTTTGCTGGCAATTTTGATGGCAATTTTGTTGGCAATTTTGCTGGCAATTTTGCTGGCAATTTTGTTGGCAATTTTGCGGGCAATTTTGCTGGCAATTTTGTTGGCAACTTTGTTGGCAATTTTGTTGGCAATTTTGCTGGCAATTTTGAATATGCCGATCACGATAATAACGAAGACGATTACATTATTTACGATAATCTACACTGCACTAAGGTTTGCTGAAATAAAATGCTAATTAGCGTTAAGTTTGCCTATGTTTTGTGTGTGTGTGGAATTTCTCTGATTTAAGTATTTACGCGATGGGTTTTCGGTAATTGTCAAGTTCTTTCTTTAATTACTACTTTTTAATTCAGTGCATAAAGCTGACAGTTCCCGAGAACCCTATCTGTGGAGCGGCAGCAGCAGATGTTTCTGCCAAGGCGAGGCTGAAAACCAGCGTAGCTGAGCCCTCGACCTATTTACCACCACCCTCTACCTTAGTGCTACCTACGATAATGTACTAAAGTTACTTAGAATTAGGCCTACTATTAAACTTACCTAGCTTTATTTAGTACTTATTGTACCTACCAACTTCTGTTAGCATAAGAGGTGTGTGTGTAAATAAATGCCCTATTATTTTATTTTTATTGGATTGCGACTAACCATGTTTAAATTTGACGTATTTGTATGATTTGACAACTTACAACTTCTTGATATCTACCCCCTAACACATTATCACTGCAAAATTATATATAAGAAATGACTCCTATCCCTCTCCTACGAAGAAACAGAAGACTTTGTTATCTCCCTAAAACTCCCTAAACAATCATAAATTATCATAAATCATCCAACAAAACACGTCGTTATAAAATAATAAATAAATTTGGCTGGATATTTCACACAGCGCTATCCCGCCCCAAACTAAGCAGAGCTTGTACTATGAGAACCAGTTAACTGATAGAATACTAATATACTTATTTTTTGTAAATACATATTTATTATGTATAGAAAAACATCCAGACCCGGAACAAATATCTG
Source organism: Philereme transversata (assembly GCA_963924445.1). Taxonomy (NCBI): domain Eukaryota; kingdom Metazoa; phylum Arthropoda; class Insecta; order Lepidoptera; family Geometridae; genus Philereme; species Philereme transversata. The sequence goes on along the minus strand of OZ004337.1, from coordinate 22,983,517 downwards.
TAGATCATGCAAACATTTGTTCCGCGGCGGGAATCGAGCCCGCCACCTCCTGCGCGGCTAGTCGCCCACTATGCCACGGTGGTAGTCATTAGCTTGTATGTAACAAACAACCATTATCTTCATTAGTTTCCTGGTAATCCAGGCTTACTCTAAGCCAGAACTGAGCTGAGTGGTTGCAGAACAGACTAGGCCAATGAAATCCTTTACACAGAAGCTCATCTTTAGCTGTGTTTGTTCAATGCTATTCAAGGCTACCTAGATTAGTTTTCTAGATGACTCATATGGTTGGAAGTAATTTTCTCGTAGTTTATATATTATTTCATATTAATATAAGATATTTTTATTGGATTGCGACTAACCATGTTTAAATTTGACGTATTTGTATGATTTGAGTACTTACAACTTCTTGATATCTACCCCCTAACACATTATCACTGCAAAATTATATATAAGAAATGACTCCTATCCCTCTCCTACGAAGAAACAGAAGACTTTGTTATCTCCCTAAAACTCCCTAAACAATCATAAATTATCATAAATCATAAATTCATAATAGCTCACGCATACTACATACCCCCACGCGCATACACACACACACACTTTAACTCACTCACCCACACATACAAACAGACTCACCCGTTCATTAAAATTATAATAATTATCTATATATCTGTATCTACATATATATTCCTTTAACTATATGTATTCTTTGCATTTATTTACTTATTGTACTTAGTTTTAAGCTTAAATTATTCTTATTGTAATCTTAGCATTTGAAAGCGAGCTTAATAGAAAAACACCTCGATGCTTCACCTTCGATGCACACACAATACATAGGCAAACTTAACGCTAATTAGCATTTTATTTCAGCTAACCTTAGTGCAGTGTAGATTATCGTAAATAATGTAATCGTCTTCGTTATTATCGTGATCGGCATATTCAAAATTGCCAACAAAATTGAGCGGTTCGTGTGTATTTATGTATGTGTATTATTGTTATTAAATTTTTTTATAGTAGGTACCTATGTTCTAAATTAAACTTTTTTGTGAATCTATTTTCTGGGAAGCAATGCCACTTAATCTGCACTACACAAGAGTTAGCTAGAAGAAAATGCTAATTAGTATTAAGTTTGCCTATCTATTATTTTTTTAGTGCAAAAAAGAATTTTCTAATCTAATCTTGATAACTAGTAGTTCGCCCCGAACTGAGATCGCGGGATCTTCGGAGAGAACCACTCCGAGTCTCCGATTAAAATAATACGAACTAAGTTGATGGACTACAGTTGTTTACTTGCTTGTAAACTGCAGTTGAGTCTACTGAACTTTAATAAGTAGCGGTTCGCCCCGAACTGAGATCTCGTGAGTCTCCCATTAAAACAAAAATATGTTATTCATAATTTTTGACTCTCAAAATAGTCTCAAAACACGATATCACAACCACCTTACATGACCTACAGTTTCATTCAAATTACAGGTAACGGGAGTTCATGTTAATTGGTTCCTTTTTTGGGGTACAAAATGCAGTTATTCTCGATTTCAGACTTTTGCCTATATTTGTGTCACTAAAGCTACGGGCATACCAAATTTCAGCATTGTGGGGTCACTGGTGTACCCTGTGAATTTTGTCAATTCAATAAATTGTTTGGTTTTACATACCAAAATAAATTTCACGTTTCTATGGTAAACATTTCACAAATATATCGATTATGCTCATCAAAATAACCTCTTTAATTTTTGTGCGTATATTATCAAACACCCTATATATAGACCAAGATTTATTGAAATCGGTCTAGGCGTTTAAAGATAAAAACGTAACAAACTGACAGATAGACTGGGGGTCCTAAAGTTACATCAGGCAAGACAGTACATCAAATCCAACAAAACACGTCGTTATAAAATAATAAATAAATTTCGCTGGATATTTCACACAGCGCTATCCCGCCCCAAACTAAGCAGAGCTTGTACTATGAGAACCAGATAACTGATAGAATACTAATATACTTATTTTTTGTAAATACATATTTATTATGTATAGAAAAACATCCAGACCCGGAACAAATATCTGTAGATCATGCAAACATTTGTTCCGCGGCGGGAATCGAGCCCGCCACCTCCTGCGCGGCTAGTCGCCCACTATGCCACGGTGGTCGTCATTAGCTTGTATGTAACAAACAACCATTATCTTCATTAGTTTCCTGGTAATCGAGGCTTACTCTAAGCCAGAACTGAGCTGAGTGGTTGCAGAACAGACTAGGCCAATGAAATCCTTTACACAGAAGCTCATCTTTAGCTGTGTTTGTTCGATGCTATTCAAGGCTACCTAGATTAGTTTTCTAGATGACTCATATGGTTGGAAGTAATTTTCTCGTAGTTTATATATTATTTCATATTAATATAAGATATTTTTATTGGATTGCGACTAAAAATGTTTAAATTTGACGTATTTGTATGATTTGACAACTTACAATTTCTTGATATCTACCCCCTAACACATTATCACTGCAAAATTATATATAAGAAATGACTCCTATCCCTCTCCCACGAAGAAACAGAAGACTTTGTTATCTCCCTAAAACTCCCTAAACAATCATAAATTATCATAAATCATAAATTCATAATAGCTCACGCATACTACATACCGCCACGCGCATACACACACACACTTTAACTCACTCACCCACACATACAAACAGACTCGACCGTTCATTAAAATTATAATAATTATCTATATATCTGTATCTACATATATATTCCTTTAACTATATGTATTCTTTGCATTTATTTACTTATTGTACTTAGTTTTAAGCTTAAATTATTCTTATTGTAATCTTAGCATTTGTAAGCGAGCTTAATAGAAAAACACCTCGATGCTTTACAAGTTTTCATTTAATTTTTCATTAATACACTCCTTTATGACCAATCAGTAACGGCAGGTAATCTATATTGGTTACTCTTTTTAGGGGTATAAATTGGAGTTGTTCTGGATATCAGACTTTTCCTATATTTGTATTACTAAATCTACACTCATACCAAATTTCAGCACTGTGGGGTCGCTGGTGTAAATACCATGTGAATTTTGTCAAAGTTCAGTTTTTATCATGGCTAATAACTTAAAAACTACAAGGCTTAAACTAAAAATAAAAACGAGGTCGAAATGTACTCACAAAGACCTTTTATAAGACGTGCCACTGGACTGAATGGTCCCATTATGTTTTTTTTTTCCTCTCTTAAACCCAATATCTCAACAACCCCCCATATTTTTGGCTCATTTAGTCACACCAAAATTGTGCCATCACTACCTATGTACTAAAATTCATGATAATCGGATAAACGCTTCGAAAGTTATTCTCGGACAAACCAACATACATACATACATACAAAAACGCCGATTTACCTAAGTTGCTTTAGAGATCTCGCTTCGTTCGATCAAATATAATGGTTTTTAGAAATATATAATAGTAGTTTAATAAGTCTTTACTCTTTATTGCATACAAATTGATTACAGACATAAACAGCTTACAAAACTGACAATAATTATATTAAAATATTCGTATGTCTTCGATTTTTCAAATCAAATCAAATTCCGTTTAATGAATTACAAATTTTGATGTTCACTTTGGTGTACAAATTATTTTACTGAACAAGATTGGAAAACAATATTGCAAAAATCTGTTAATATAATCATGTACGTGTCAATTGTTTTAGGTTGAATGGTAACAAGGTTGATCGCCATTTTAAATGTATATCTACATATTTAACGAAAGCCTTATTTTTACAAAGTCTTATTCTAATAATATTCTACGAAGGTTTTCTTCGAATTAACCCGTAATTAAATAAACGCAAATATTAGCGTAATCCAATAATTAAGGTCTTTATAACGTATAAGCTTTTGTTTAACGAAAGGGATCCTACGAGTAGTAAAATTACTTACTTGAGTCGTGATTTGACAAATTATAAAAATAAAATAATAGGGCATTTATTTACACACACACACCTCTTATGCTAACAGAAGTTGGTAGGTACAATAAGTACTAAATAAAGCTAGGTAAGTTTAATAGTAGGCCTAATTCTAAGTAACTTTAGTACATTATCGTAGGTAGCACTAAGGTAGAGGGTGGTGGTAAATAGGTCGAGGGCTCAGCTACGCTGGTTTTCAGCCTCGCCTTGGCAGAAACATCTGCTGCTGCCGCTCCACAGATAGGGTTCTCGGGAACTGTCAGCTTTATGCACTGAATTAAAAAGTAGTAATTAAAGAAAGAACTTGACAATTACCGAAAACCCATCGCGTAAATACTTAAATCAGAGAAATTCCACACACACACAATACATAGGCAAACTTAACGCTAATTAGCATTTTATTTCAGCTAACCTTAGTGCAGTGTAGATTATCGTAAATAATGTAATCGTCTTCGTTATTATCGTGATTGGCATATTCAAAATTGCCAGCAAAATTGCCAGCAAAATTGCCAACAAAATTGCCCACAAAGTTGCCAACAAAATTGCCAGCAAAGTTGCCAACAAAATTGCCAGCAAAATTGCCAGCAAAATTGCCAGCAAAATTACCAACAAAATTGCCAGCAAAATTACCAACAAAATTGCCAGCAAAATTGCCAGCAAAATTGCCAGCAAAATTGCCAACAAAATTGCCAACAAAGTTGCCAACAAAGTTGCCAGCAAAGTTGCCAGCAAAATTGCCAACAAAATTGAGCGGTTCGTGTGTATTTATGTATGTGTATTATTGTTATTAAATTTTTTTATAGTAGGTACCTATGTTCTAAATTAAACTTTTTTGTGAATCTATTTTCTGGGAAGCAATGCCACTTAATCTGCACTACACAAGAGTTAGCTAGAAGAAAATGCTAATTAGTATTAAGTTTGCCTATCTATTATTTTTTTAGTGCAAAAAAGAATTTTCTAATCTAATCTTGATAACTAGTAGTTCGCCCCGAACTGGGATCTTCGGAGAGAACCACTCCGAGTCTCCGATTAAAATAATACGAACTAAGTTGATGGACTACAGTTGTTTACTTGCTTGTAAACTGCAGTTGAGTCTACTGAACTTTAATAAGTAGCGGTTCGCCCCGAACTGAGATCTCGTGAGTCTTCCATTAAAACAAAAATATATTATTCGTAATTTTTGACTCTCAAAATAGTCTCAAAACACGATATAAACAACCACCTTACATGACCTACAGTTTCATTCAAATTACAGGTAACGGGAGTTCATGTTAATTGGTTCCTTTTTTTGGGGTACAAAATGCAGTTATTCTCGATTTCAGACTTTTGCCTATATTTGTGTCACTAAAGCTACGGGCATACCAAATTTCAGCATTGTGGGGTCACTGGTGTACCCTGTGAATTTTGTCAATTCAATAAATTGTTTGTTTTTACATACCAAAATAAATTTCACGTTTCTATGGTAAACATTTCACAAATATATCGATTATGCTCATCAAAATAACCTCTTTAATTTTTGTGCGTATATTATCAAACACCCTATATATAGACCAAGATTTATTGAAATCGGTCTAGGCGTTTAAAGATAAAAACGTAACAAACTGACAGATAGACTGGGGGTCCTAAAGTTACATCAGGCAAGACAGTACATCAAATCCAACAAAACACGTCGTTATAAAATAATAAATAAATTTCGCTGGATATTTCACACAGCGCTATCCCGCCCCAAACTAAGCAGAGCTTGTACTATGAGAACCAGATAACTGATAGAATACTAATATACTTATTTTTTGTAAATACATATTTATTATGTATAGAAAAACATCCAGACCCGGAACAAATATCTGTAGATCATGCAAACATTTGTTCCGCGGCGGGAATCGAGCCCGCCACCTCCTGCGCGGCTAGTCGCCCACTATGCCACGGTGGTCGTCATTAGCTTGTATGTAACAAACAACCATTATCTTCATTAGTTTCCTGGTAATCCAGGCTTACTCTAAGCCAGAACTGAGCTGAGTGGTTGCAGAACAGACTAGGCCAATGAAATCCTTTACACAGAAGCTCATCTTTAGCTGTGTTTGTTCGATGCTATTCAAGGCTACCTAGATTAGTTTTCTAGATGACTCATATGGTTGGAAGTAATTTTCTCGTAGTTTATATATTATTTCATATTAATATAAGATATTTTTATTGGATTGCGACTAAAAATGTTTAAATTTGACGTATTTGTATGATTTGACAACTTACAATTTCTTGATATCTACCCCCTAACACATTATCACTGCAAAATTATATATAAGAAATGACTCCTATCCCTCTCCCACGAAGAAACAGAAGACTTTGTTATCTCCCTAAAACTCCCTAAACAATCATAAATTATCATAAATCATAAATTCATAATAGCTCACGCATACTACATACCCCCACGCGCATACACACACACACACTTTAACTCACTCACCCACACATACAAACAGACTCACCCGTTCATTAAAATTATAATAATTATCTATATATCTGTATCTACATATATATTCCTTTAACTATATGTATTCTTTGCATTTATTTACTTATTGTACTTAGTTTTAAGCTTAAATTATTCTTATTGTAATCTTAGCATTTGTAAGCGAGCTTAATAGAAAAACACCTCGATGCTTTACAAGTTTTCATTTAATTTTTCATTAATACACTCCTTTATGACCAATCAGTAACGGCAGTTAATCTATATTGGTTACTCTTTTTAGGGGTATAAATTGGAGTTGTTCTGGATATCAGACTTTTCCTATATTTGTATTACTAAATCTACATCTAATTTGAATTTGGAATTATCTTCTGTAAAATTTAAACTTTGAATGATACCAAAACCAGCCAGATACAAATAGTAAAAAGAGATTTTATTACACGTTCATACATACTATAATGCGAAAAGACATTTTCCCCGACCTATTAATTTAACCGTTGTTCATTGACATAAAATATCACGTCACTTAGACAAGAGTGTTTTATATAGTTTTTATCCCGAAGAAATTTCATGCGTGCGAAGCCGCGGGTGGGTCAGCTAGTATAATATAGAAATATTGAAATATTTATTGTTGGATTTTTGCTCATTAAAAATATAAGGTAGATGAATTCTGTTTGCCATCCGCCTTTTCTGCGTCTACCATTGTTTTGAAAACGTTGGATAGCCGGATCAGGTACCTGCCATGCCTCGCCCCGCGCGCCCTCCGCGCCGCTCCCTGGCAGCGCGGGCGCCGTTCAGTTTGACTGGCACGACCGCACATTGCTGGTCGCGGTCTTATCTCCTGAAGAAACTATTCCGTGAATAGACAATTTTAATTCTATCTGCAACTGCTGTGCTCGAGACGTTCTCGTGAAGTGCTGTGCATTCTCAAATATTCAGTGTAAATATACAGTGTTATTCGGATTCCGTGAATCACATTCAACGGTTCAGCAATTGGCTAGAGTAGCAGAGTCTGTCTCTCATAGCCTTAACATGAACGAGTCAACCGGAATGTTTCTTCTTGACATCGAAAAAGCATTTGATACAGTGTGGCATCAAGCTCTTGTCCACAAACTATTAAAACAAGAAGTCCCCATACCATTGATTAAGATCATCATATCCTACCTTGAGAACCGCTCATTTCGGGTTCACATAGGTAGCTCCCACTCGGTGTCGATGCTAGTCCCAGCTGGCGTGCCTCAAGGCTCAATACTTGGACCCCAGTTGTTTTTATTATATCTTAATGATATTCCAATCCAAACACGCACTAATCTGGCCTGTTTTGCTGACGATACAGCTTCGTTCACTTCCTCAAAAGACATTGACCTAATTATCTCTCGTCTTCAAATGTCATTAGACCTATTATCTTCTTACTTTGACAAGTGGAAATTAAAGATAAATGCCTCCAAAACATAGGCAATTTTGTTTACCAGGCATCGTTCATTCCCTGCCCGCACCCTCAAAGTAGGAGGCTATGAAATTCCATGGAGCCTTTCTGTCAAATACCTTGGAGTCGTCTTAGACAATAAACTCAATTGGAGTGAAAATACGCTGAAACTGCGACTTAAAGGTACAAAAGCACTAAATTCATTGAGCCCTATACTCAATAGAAGCTCGTGCCTTAGTAACACCACTAAATTAAACATTTATAGCACCTTAGTACGTCCCTGCATAACTTACGCCTGTCCAGTTTGGAGCAGTACCTGCCCAACCAATATAAATAAACTTCAAGTTGTCCAAAACAAAGCTTTAAAATACGCCTTTAACACCCCCTTTTGTACCAATCTGCAATCATTACATAAAACAATTAATTTCCCCACTTTATACGAATTTATATACAAATCATCTAGAAAATTTTATTTACACAGTAATACACGCAGCAAAAATAAACATATTCAAAATATCTGTAAAACTCGCAAGAAAAACTTACCTTACTTCGACAAGTACAATCGATACAAATTACCCCATCACTTGTTTCTTGAGTGCGATGAATAGACGTGTGCAATGGCCCAAGCAGGCGCACGCGCGCGCCTCGCCCAATGCGCACGCTGTTTTCGACCTTGTTATCTCGGGATATAGGCCGACAGCAGCGTGCGCGTCGCGCGCTGGCGCGGCGCGGGCTTGCTTGGGCGACTGCCCCTTTTATGTTGAACAGTAGGCTAATTGTTTCTGTTGCTGGCTTTAATTTGACGGTATTTTTGTCATTCGCTCGCTAATAGTTATTTGTAAGTAATAGTTTAGCGACAATATTTATTTGTACCGCTTAGGCTTCGGCCTTTCAAACCCATATAAGATCTGATGTTTAATGTAATGCTCATCAAAGCTTACATGTGTTTAAATATTTATATTTAAAATTCTAAAACTACAATAGTTATGTTTCGTAATACGAAATAAGTACCTACTTTAGGTAAAATTTTATTGTATAAGTTTTGAGAAGCGCTTTAGCTTAATTAACGTTGTAAATTATGATTGTTAATTCTAGGATTTAATTCACACTGGAATTGTACTAGCTAAGCTTTTATAATCTAATAAAGAACTTTTGAAATTGAAATTGAATTGTGCATTCTCAAATGAGCCTCCTCTTGTGTGAAGACATTTCCATCATCAGGACACCCATGCTGAACAAGTCCACGTCTAGAAACGTGCGGTTTGAAGCAATTAAGGTAGGTGGCATGCCTTTTTCGTCTACTTTGTATGATTGAGCAAAAATTCTTCTCTGAGATCATACCCACTCCTATATTATTGTATACTATAATTTAACTTTAAAGGTCCTTCGAAATTAATAAATCTACATTACCAGTGCCCTATATTCATCCCTAACATTTTGGCCTCCGAGCCGGATATAAGTTTCTCATTTTACTCCCTTAAAATCATTTACTATCCTAAACCAATCTTTCCACGTTGGTTAGCGGTTAGGATAGAACGCCATTTTGAATAAAATACGTTGCCGTGCAACTCGTTTATTCATTTTGTGCGTACAAGCCGTGCTTGTTTTCTATAGAATTTCGTAAGTTTAATCATATTCTTCATCATACATAGGCATTATATCATATCTATATTAAACATATAAGATGTCTACCACTTCTGAAGACAAAGTTCCCTCCAAAAAGGAGTTGGAAACCGTCAGAAATATTAACAAAAACCTTGCAAAAAAGCAACGCATTTATTCGCGGTTGCAGCAAGTATTTGATTTATCAAAGAAAATAGATACGCATCCCTCAATGCTAGATATGTTTCTTTTACGTGCCTCAGAAATAACCTCACTACGTGAATCATTCGAAAGTATTTGCATGGAAATATATGAATTGCAATTACAATTAGAACCCAGTACGCAATTCTCAGATAGCGATTTGAACAGCTTCGACGATTTATTCTTTCACGTGAAGCTGTGTGCTTCAAAGCATGCTTCCTCTACGGCGGACGTTCCACCGTGTGCGAAAGATAAGAATCCTAACGTCGAAAGTCGACCGCGTTTGCCTAAACTCGAGTTGATTACATTTGATGGGAACATTGAAAATTTCACTACGTTTTACGAAACATTTTGCTCTTTGGTACACAGTCAAACGGGTATCTCAAATATAGACAAATTTCATTATTTGTTATCATGCACAAAAGGTTCCGCACTTAGTATTGTTAAAAGTGTGCCTATAACTTCAACTAATTACGAAGTAGTGTGGCAGTCATTGCTTGATAAATATCTAGACAATAGAATGCTTGTAGGTAATTATCTAGATAAGATGCTTAACTTTCCCGCGCTAAAATCTGAGTCTCCCGCTAATTTAAATAACTTTATTGAGACTTTCGATCATTCGTATCGTGCAATAAATGCTTTAAATATCGAGCACTTATCTAGCTATGTGCTGTGTCATATAGCATTGAGAGGATTAGACCATAACACAAGGAAGACGTTCGAACAAAGTATTGATCAAAAGACCATACCTACCTATGATCAGTTAATGTCTCATGTACATAATCAAATAAAGATTTTAGAACATTCCCAAGTTAATTCCAGTTCTGTTGTAACGCAAATTAGGAATCCTACACCTAACAAGACGACCAAAAAATCGAGCGATAATTACAATAGAAAACCATTTTCTTCACAGACACAAACGAAGAGTAATAAAAATAACTTTAGTAATATTACTTGTGCACATTGTGGTCAAAATCATATGATATTTCGTTGCGTGCAATTCCGTGAATTGGCTCCCGCTCAACGAGTCAGCCGTGCTGACCATTTGAAATTGTGCCACAACTGTCTTAAACAAAATCATTCATCTACAGATTGCTTAAGTGAATTTAAATGTTTTACGTGTAATCAGCGTCACCATGCCTTATTGCACCTAGACTCGGGAATTGAACCTGCTAGGCGAGCCATGCCCGCGCACAATAGCAGCGCAGACACCACGACTATAGATAGTCACACTGCACACGCGAAAATATCGCACTCGTCTAGCGTGAACAACATGAAAAACTATATCGTTCTTATAGGTACGGCTATAGTTAATGTTATTGACTCGTTTGGTAATCCGCAAGCTTGCCGTGTTCTTATCGACTCAGCCGCTCAATCGAACTTCATAACTTTAAATTGCTTGGAGCGTCTAGGGTTGTCACGTCAAAAATGCCCATTTAATATTTTTGGTTTAGCCGGAAATAGCGTAAAAACCTTTGGCATGACATCATGCACGATTAGTCCCAGGCATCGTGATAATCCAACATTTAAAATAGATGCTATTATATTGCAAAAAATTACTTCCGATTTGCCAACGATGGAAATACCGGAAGAGGTCTCCAATCAGTATAAAAACCTTTTGTTAGCGGATCCTTGTTTCTACAAAAAATCCCCCGTAGATATTATCCTTGCAGGTGACATATTCCCTGACATCTACGACGGGAATAAAATTATTGTGAGCCCTACACTACCCGCTGCACTTAGTAGTGTATTTGGGTTCGTATTGTGTGGGAAGATTGAAGTACCGTGTACTTCCGATGATTTCACTAATGTTGCAACTTCTTGCAATTTAGTGTCGTACACTAATGACAGTGAAACCATCAATGCTCAACTCAAATCGTTCTGGGAAATAGAGGAGTCGCCGTGCGACAACCCTATCAGCCCAGTTGATAAGCTTGCCGAAGAAATATATTCCGAGCGTTACTATAGGGACGATACCGGTAGGTATGTATCACCCATCCTATTGGACCCTGATCGCGCTACCCTCGGCGAGTCTTATAACCACGCCGTGCGTAGGTTACATCACCTGGAGCGACGTTTCGCTCGTTCTCCCGAGTTACATGCGCCCTACGTTGATTTTATGCGCGAGTACGAACAGCTAGGGCATATGCGACCTTATGTCGGCACAGTACCGAGTAGGTATGTTATCCCACATCACTGTGTGGTAAAAGCCTCCAGTGCCACTACGCCCATGCGAGTAGTATTTGATGGCTCAGCTGTTACTTCAAACGGTGTGTCACTTAATGACACATTACTTACAGGTAGGAAGCTCCACCATGACATTCTAAAAATAATCTTCAACTTTCGCCTGTATGACATCTGTTTTACAGCTGACATTGCCAAATTTTACAGGATGGTACTCATAATTCCTGAGGATCGCTGTTATCAGCACATCCTTTGGAGGGAATCGCCTTCGGACGAAATAAAAACCTACGAACTTCTCACAAACACCTACGGGTTGCGTTCGTCAGGATTTGTAGCAATTCGCACGTTGTTACAGTTAGCTAGTGACGAAGGAAAGCAGTTCCCTCGTGCTGCTGACATACTTAATCAATTCTATGTTGATGACCTGTTATGGTCCACACAAGACCTTGCAGAAGCCTGTACGTTACAGGACGAGCTCATCGCTTTATTAAAACTTGGCGGGTTTGATCTTCGTAAGTGGGCTAGTAACTATCCTCAGTTACTCTCCAGGATCGGCGCTGACCAAGTTGCCGCTATAAAATTTAGTGACGACACCGTGTGTTCATCACTAAAGGTATTAGGGTTAAAGTGGTTGCCCACTGATGATTGTTTCTCATTTGATTACAACATGACCGACAATACCTACACAAAACGGTCAGTGCTAAAATTGCTTGCTAGCATCTTTGATCCGGTTGGGTTCTTATCTCCGTGCACATTTCTTGCAAAATGTATAATGCAGGATCTGTGGAAGCTTAGTCTCGGATGGGACGAACCTCTTCCTGATGATTTACGTGACAAGTGGTCGATGTTTATCACGTCATTGTCAAGTTTATCTTCACTTAAGATTGACCGGCATTTACTCATACCTAAATTCTGCGGAGTTCATTTAATTGCATTTTGCGACGCCTCGACTCGTGGGTATGCGGCATGCATTTATGCTCGCAGCGTCGATCATAATAATCACGTGAAGACTAGACTTCTTGTCAGTAAAAGCAAGGTAGCTCCCATCAAGCCTCTTTCGATACCGAGACTTGAACTAATGGGCGCCGTGTTGTTATCTAAACTGATGTTATTCATAAAACAAAATATTAAAAACCTAAATTTTCAAGTTACTGCCCTGACGGATTCCAGTGTTGCACTCGCTTGGTTGCAAACCCCTCCCTACAAACTTAAAACCTTTGTATCGAGTCGCGTAGCCCAAGTAGTGGAGGTAATTCCATCAAACAGCTGGTACCACGTGAGAAGCGAAAATAATGGCGCTGACGTATGTTCACGTGGCGCCATGCCTACTCAGCTCGTCGCCGAGTATGAATCCTGGCTTCACGGTCCCGCCTGGTTATCTGATGACGTTCATCAGTGGCCAATAAGTACGTTTTACGTTAGTGAAAAAACAGAAATTTTAGAATTAAAAACAAACGTAGATACATTTTCCTTACCGTCTTACACAGAAAAGGATAATTGTTCGAAAACGTTTTTCGAAAAATATTCGACGTTTAGGAAATTGCAACGTATTGTTGCATGGTGTTTGCGATTTGCAAAAAACTGTCGGCTTCCGAAACACAAACGTTCGGTCGGTCCGATATCAACTCACGAGTTGAATGCGTCCCGTGACGTTATAGTCAAAGCTACACAAGATTACTACTTTTGTAGCGAAATTGATTCGATTAGAAAAAATAAATTTGTTCCGTCCTTACGGAAGTTGTCACCCTTCGTGGATGCCCATGGTTTCCTCAGGGTGGGGGGTAGAATCTCGCAGGCAAATTTACCCTACAATAGCAAGCATCCGTTGTTATTACCCAAAAAATGTCATATAACAACCTTATTAATTGAACACTTTCATAGAGTGTGCCTACATAAACCTAATAATTAAATAGCGTAGGTATTTTATACTTGTACAGACAATGTTACCTGTTACGTACACGTATTCACGTACAACACACGACCGTGTCCGTGACACAGCCACACCCGTCCGTTATTATTTCTAGTGAAACTGAAGTTTCGCTCTAATCTAGTTAGGCATCTACATACAATGCAACCGTTCTACTAAGCTGCCTATTTAGTCGTACAAAAACAAAATATATCGACTGATAGTTGACTAATGCCTGACTGATATTCTTATATTTCAGACAACAGTCTGAGTTCTAAACTGTTTGTTTTTCCCATCCCTATTAAATTTTACATTGCTTCATTAATCCTACCTACTTTAATTTTCCTTCACATAGCCCTTTGATTAATTACTCTTTACATTGCTTCTGAACTCTAACTCTGGTCTTCCAATTTCAAGTTCCCCCTAATTTGTGTTCCCGCCAAAACTTCAGCAGAGCATAGAATGTTCATTCAGCCAGACTTGCCATTCCACCCATGCCACTCCCTAATAAATAAATCACAGGTTCCGTAAAAGTTTCGCGGTCTATGATGGGTGCGGCTCATTGGCTCTTTCATTGCTATCTATGGATTTCTGCTTATAAATGACGTAGGACGTAGTAGGTAACTTGAAAAGTTGTTAGGTTGAAATAAATAAATAAATTGTATAGTTTGACATGTTGGCTCTTTTTTTAGAAAACAATGTAACGAAGAATAAGTATACAGAGTAAATTATTATTTTCTTTACATAGTATAAAATGAAGTCGCTTCCGCTGTCTGTTCGTTTAGATCTTTTAAACTATTCAACGGATTTTAATGCAGTTTCGAGCAATAGATAGAGTGATTCAAGAGGAAGGTTTACATGTATAATACGTACATAAGTAACTGCGAAAGTAACTGTTTGTTTGTTTGTTACCTTTTCATAACTAAGCGGCTGAACAGATCGTAATGAAATTTGGCAAGGATATAGATTATATATCCTGGGGAAGGGCATAGGCTACTTTTTACCCGAGTGCGCAAAAGGAGGGTAATGTTTTATTGAAATACCACGCATGCGAAGCCGCGGGCGGGTCAGCTAGTATTATATATTTATATTATACTCGTATATAGTTGAGGCAATTTTTATTTTTGGGGAAGCGTGCTCTATCTTCGACGCCATTCTTACCACCAGGTGAGGTAGTAGGGTAGTGGTATTGGTAAACCTACGGCTATTTTCTCTGTTTTTTTTTAGAATTGTACTTTTTTATTTACGAGTATATTTAGTTAGATGGTACTTTTAGATTTGTTTTGACTTCCGTTTCAGAATCAAGCAGGCAAGTAACACTACCAAACATCCCTGACACAGATGCAATAGGAAGCAATAAACCCAAGTTTAATTTAAAACTGTTTGTCTCAAACATTGTTTCTATATTTAGAAAAGTGCGAATAAACATGGCCGCCACTAAAACAGAGGGATAAACACACGCGCGTGTCCACTTCCTCAATTAGCACCTGACTTAGACTGGTGTAATTCTAATGTGCTAACGGCAGTTTACGAGTATTCTACCCACATATAGTACCAATTCACGAAAACAATAGGTAGGTAGAAACTCAAGTAGAAAATGGTTCAGTAAACTTTGAACTAGTAAATTATGACACTGAATAATTTATTAATACCTAATACGTAGGTATCGTATGATAATAAAAAGTTTATTTACAACAAAACAATATAAACAAATGTACCTAAATAAAAAAAATGCCCGACACATAACTACCCCGTAATAAATTTCCATTTTACAGCTGCGATCCCTTCTGAAAAGGGGAAAAGTGCTGATAATCTTCGGATCGGCTGATCTGATCTTGATCAAACATAGCTAAGAACTACCCCAGTGAAACTAGCTTTCTATTTAAAAATACCACATCCAAATCGGTCCATCCGTCTGGGAACTACGATGCCACAGACAGACACACAGACTTGATTTTTTTATTTAGGTTTTAGCTATGTGTGATCTGATGAAGATCAGGTCAGCCTAGTCGGTCCGTAGACTTTCAGCACTATTTCTTTTTGGTGAAGGGATGTCAGCGTTAAATTTTTTTTTTATTATAATAAAAAGTAATTTACGTCTCGGGGTTTTTAAATTTTGTAAAAATTTACTTGTACTTGTTCGCTCGCAGGCTGCACTTCGTTTCGTCACAGAAAACCGCTGCTAGTCGCACCAACCAATTAATTTAGAAGAATACCTAGATAGAAAAACTCTCAGGCCCTGAACGAATATCTGTAAGTAGATCATGCAAACATTTGTTTTACGGCGGGAGTCGAACCCGCAACCTCCTGCGTCTCAGCCGGCTATTCGCCCACTGCACCACAAAGGTCGTCTAATAATAGAACTAGTACTTAGCAAATCAGAATATAAAATGACTCACCTCTAAGTACCCAGTTAGATAATCCCTTAAGATGGTCAAGCACTTCCTTCTTGTATTTTTAACTACACTTAACCAGCCTACACTTGTTTACAAGCTACCAAGGATAAACAACTTCTTAGAAACCTTTAGGTGGTCGCAAACATCAGCTTTGTTTGAGCGCCAATTTTAGACCTCATCCACTTTCATACTGACCACCTTGCCCGCCCCAAAATTAATCAAAAACCACCCTTAGGACCCTAGCAATAAAGGTTATTTAAACTGCAGGGTGAAAAAGTAAAAACAGTCATAATTTTAATTGCGGAATACAGCGCAAGCGCATGTTTTGTGTGTTCGCAAACGTGTTAATTACATAGCTTTGGAATGCGTTTTAATGCATCGTATATGGAGTGCAAATTCTTGCACTTGAGTTAGCGAAGATCTAAAGTGGAATTACCGTGGTTATTCAAGGGTTAAGTTGCTATGAAGTTTGCGTAGGCGTTCACTGTTTTTGTTCAAAATCCTATTTAGTTCAGTCAATCTGGCAAAAAATGGAACAAAAAAAACCAATTGGATGAAATGTAGGTGAGTCGTTAGAAAATGATGTAAGAAAGCTTACTTGGGGATGGCCACCTGCTACCTCTGTGGGTTTTTGAAAAAACTCGAAAAAATTTTGAAATCGTTTTTCTCGAAAGCTATGCATTCTACAGAAAAATGTATTGAGAAAAAAATGTAGAGGACATTGTTATCTACAATTAATGTCATCAGTGCAATGTTGTAAAACAAAAAATGTGCGCAGTAGGTGGCGCTAAAGTGCCAAAAATAGAGTTTTTCAACTTTTTCGTCCTTAAATTTGCATTTTTCAGGTACGATGTAAATAGAAAATTGAAGAATTGTTCCTTAAAAATATACGAACAACTTTTATTTAAACATTTTTTTTATACAACTTACCGTTTCAGAGCTACAGCTTGTTAAAGTATAAAAATTCCAATATTACGCTTTCACAAAGTGTAAAGACAAAGAAGGTACAAATAAAAGATCTATTTTTATTATCTCACTTGAAAATTAATAATCTACAGGGTGTGGTGTAGTGAGTGGATAATAGGGTACCTGCGGGTAGGGGCCATTGTGGCGGTTCAGAAAAATATTTGTTATGCTCAGTAAAAGTGCCTCGGTTTTCGAGATATTCGACATTTTCGAAATTTAAGAATTATTTCACCCTTCGTCACTATTTTTGGCGCCAAGACTGCAAATGAATTTTTTTTTTCTATCTGTTTTTTGGATAGTATTCTTGGATAGATGTGCTATCGAATGAAAACTATTATTTTTATAACACAAGCACAGTTATGTTTTCAAAATAAGATTTCACTAAAATTTTACTTGCTTTCGTTTGTTTTCCTGACCTTTACCCTTCTGTGGTGTAAAAAAAATGTATGGTCACTTGAATGCCAAATTTTAAAAAAATTAGCCTATTTCATCGAGATTCCGAAATGGTATATTACATATCATTGTCACAACTTGATTCAAAATTAATTCCTACCAAACTTATCAAGGCGTAATTTAAAGAAATGTTTTTAACTATTATTAGCAATAATTGTCTACTGTTCGCAGAACTACTAGTAATTCTTGGAACAGATTGGTTCCCGGCCCAGCGGCAATCGACACTATGTCTATCTTGCTCTTTCATGCTATGAGTGAAAGAGAACTATCGTTTCGCGTAACGCATTTTTATGATTTTCGAGTCAGTGTGCTATCATACTACTCCCGTACAACAACGTGTTATCCTGTTTTGGATTGATACTCGTCGATTTTGTGCAGTGATTTCGGACTTTGTTTTGCCTAGCGATTTGGACGTCTTAATTTTGTGAACCTAACGATTTTGTGCTGTGATCTCGGACTTGATTTGCTTTGTAACTTGGATTTTTTGGTATTGCATATTGATTGCAATGCCTCAGCTATACACTGCGTCTGAATATGCGCAAATGCATTTAATCTACGGCGAGTGTGGTGGTAACGCCAATCGAGCAGCAGCACTGTATCGGGAAAGATTTCCCAATGCACGCCATCCCGATTATCGTGTGTTTATTCGCGTACACAATGCTTACATGGAAGGTCGAATTCCTGGAAGTGGCATCGGTGGCACGAGTTCTGAGAGACCACAAGTACATAATGAAGAGGATGTACTTGATGAAATTGCTGCTGATCCGACCACATCTGTGCGCGTAATAGCCTCTAATACTGGCATGTCAGCAAGAACAGTGCACCGAATTTTAAAAACAGAAAAATTACATCCTTTTCACTACCAGCGCGTGCAATGTTTGCAGCCAAGAGATTACCCTGCACGAGTTGCATTTTGCCAAACAATGCTGAGAAAAATGAACGCTGATCCCGATTTCTTCGATAAAATTTTGTGGAGCGACGAATCCACGTGCAAATAAGATGGGTATTTTAATATGCACAATCTGCACAGTTGGCAGCGTACAAACCCTCATTTGGCCAGAGAAGACAGGTCCCAGTACAAGTTCAAAATTAATTTATGGACTGGAATTCTAAATGGCAAAATCATCGGACCATTCGAATTGTCTGGAACATTGACTGCAGAAACGTATTTACATTTTTTACGGCACGAACTTCCACTTTTATTAGAAGATGTTTCATTAGAAGATAGAAGAAGAATGTGGCTGCAGCACGATGGTTGCCCCGCTCATTACGCCCGAAATGTTCGACAATACCTCGATGAAACATATCGTCGACGATGGATCGGTCGTTTGGGGACAATTTTGTGGCCACCTCGTTCACCAGACCTCAACCCATTGGACTTTTTTTACTGGGGATGCCTTAAAGAAAAGGTTTATAAACCCAATCAATACAGTGGACCAGCTACGGGAGCGTGTGCGATTAGCTGCTCAGAAAATCACAGAGCAAAGAATTGCGAACAGGATTAAAAGATCTTTTATCAAAAGGTGCAGAGCATGCATCAGAGCACGTGGTGGCCTTTTCGAACACCTTTTGTAATAGTAAATTTAATAAATTAAATGCATTTAAAATTTATTGTTGTGTGTTATTTCATTACCGAATTTTAAACTAACGTTTTTAGGTGATTTTAAGTAATGAAGTAAATTTTAGTACTATTTGTAATTTTATAATAATTAGCTCTACCCATTTTAACAGGAATTACTTTTGAATCAACTTGTGGAAATACCATGTAATATACCATTTCGGAATCTCGATGAAATAGGCTAATTTTTTTAAAATTTGGCATTCAAGTGACCATACATTTTTTTTACACCACAGAAGGGTAAAGGTCAGGAAAACAAACGAAAGCAAGTAAAATTTTAGTGAAATCTTATTTTAAAAACATAACTGTGCTTGTGTTATAAAAATAATAGTTTCCATTCGATAGCACATCTATCCAAGAATACTATCCAAAAAATAGATAGAAAAAAAAAATTCATTTGCAGTCTTGGCGCCAAAAATAGTGACGAAGGGTGAAATATTTCTTAAATTTCGAAAATGTCGAATATCTCGAAAACCGAGGCACTTTTACTGAGCATAACAAATATTTTTCTGAACCGCCACAATGGCCCCTACCCGCAGGTACCCTATTATCCACTCATTACGCCACACCCTGTATATTGTTTAAATGTTCCAATAGGACCGAGAAAATTACCGTTAGCACCACCGCGCTGTTCACGCTCACGTAGCGTTGTATTACACTATAACTTTGAAACGATAGGTTGTATGAAAAAAATGTTTAAATAAAAGTTGTTCGTGTAATTGTAAAGAACAATTTTTCTATTTACATCGTACCTGAAAAATGCAAATTTGAGGACGACAAAGTTGAAAAACTCTATTTTTGGCACTTTAGCGCCACCTACTGCGCACATTTTTTGTTTTACAACATTGCACCAATGACATTAATTGTAGATAACAATGTCCTCTACATTTTTTTCTCAATAAATTTTTCTGTAGAATGCATAGTTTTCGAGAAAAATGCATTTCAAATTTTTTTTGAGTTTTTTCAAAAACCCACAGAGGTAGCAGGTGGCCATCCCCAAGTAAGCTTTCTTACATCATTTTCTAACGACTCACCCACATTTCATCCAATTGGTTATTTTTGTTCCATTTTCATTTTTTTTTTTTCGCCAGATTTACTGAACTAATTCTGAAATCACTTGAGTGATCTCATTTGAGAGTAGGGGAAGGGTGTACAAGATAATCCTATTAAGGGAGAATGCTTCTCCTTTGAAGGGTAACCAAGTTATTTCAGATGCAATAGCGTTAACTTGTCACCAACTTATCTCCTACCTATTGTCATACTTCAAATTTTTACTTTGTTATAGTTATTTTCTACTTTTTATAAAACTCTACCAAAGGATCATCTTTGACACCCCGGTGTCTAAGATGATCCCTGGGGTATGCCTTCCTGTCAAACAAACAACAGGATTTTGGTATATTTTCAATGAAAACAACAATAGTTAATTGTAAGTACCTAAGTGTTCACAAAGTAGGTACTTTAATATTAGATAAGTAAATACAAATATAATAAAAGTACTTTAATATTAGATTAAGTAAAAAACAAAAAACTGAGCCATTCTCAAAACTTATTGTTAGGTAAATCAGTATTATATGAGAATAATCAACAATAAATTAACAAAAATAAAAAGTCTTCTAAAATAATTAAAAATCTCTCCAATAACCAACAGCAATCAAATCTCAATCTAAAATGCCTTAATTTTCAATTTAAAATGCCAACGGTTTTTTCCTGGAGTTTCTGTGCATAAATCACAAGTAAATTCTTCAGGATCATCGCTATCTATTCCTGCACAAGCTTCATGCCCCCATTTATGGAACACACTACATTTAATGCATCCTTCACACATATTATCTTTGAAATATACCTATTATGTTTCCGTCCAGAATAGACGGTCTGCGTCTTCCTCTTCCGTAAATGATTCTGATTCGATGACATAAGTTTTCTTCTGCTAATTTGATATTCGTTTTTCTCTTTCTTTACCATTCCCTTTCTGTTTATTTTCCATTTTAGGGGCAATTTTTTTGGCATTATGCTCTTTTCGTGCCTTTTTATTTTCTTTTTCTTCTGAGTCTTCTGACCACCCACCACGGGTCGTTTTTATATTGTACTTTCGCAGCAAATCTATCTATTAAGAATAACATAATTATAGTTAAAATAATTAAAAATGAACCAAAATAGTATATAACATAGTAGGTAGGTCTACTACTAGGTATTATATACTTAGGTAGGTACCTACTAACTATTTGTATGCAAAAAAATAAAAAGTCCAAAATAACCCGTATTTACCGTTTAAGATACAATGTGAGATGTTACAAGATGATCCCCGGATTAAAGCTCCGGTCTTTAATTTCTTTCTTTTTTTAAGCTCTGCTTAGTTTGGGGCTAGATAGCGCTGTGTGAAATGTCCAGCTATATTTATTTATTATCTTGTTCACCAACAAAATGATCATCTTACCCCAAATACAACTTTTTTCATTCTTTGATCGATAACATAACCTATAAGAATTCTACAGTTGCCACGCCATTCAAAAACACAAATTGAATACATTAGAAAGCCGTGAATACAACACATATACAATACATATCAATCATTGCAATTGACGACACACAAGAAAAGTATAATAAATTCAAAGTCAACCTTACCTTAGATCAAAGACACACAATTATGATTTTTTCTCTTAATGGGGGGAGGGGGGGGGGGGGGTCGGGAACTACGTTTTGTCAAGTATGTATAATGAAAAACGGGCCTACTTTGACTCACATATCAATTCTATCTCACATAATGCTAAAGAATTATGGAAAAATCTAAAAAAAAATATCCTTCCTGACAGTAACAAAAATGAATCTCTTCCAGATTATTTATGTTACCCTAACGAAATTAATAATAGCTTTTTGGACGTCCCTGGATCTAACTCTGTTCCATTGTCTGAGTTAACATATTTTGAATTTAATAAATTTAGTAACTCCTCACTTTCACTTCACACAGTGGATGAGTTCGAGATCTCTACCCATATTCTTTCAATCAAATCTAATGCGCAGGGTGATGATGGTATCTCTATTGATATGATTCTTCTGACGCTGCCTCAGACTCTTGGCGCAATCACCTCAATAATCAATAACTCTATAGTTTCTTCATATTTTCCATCTTCATGGAAAATTGGGCTCATCACACCTATACCTAAAAATCAAACCCCTGTTACCATGAAAGACCTTCGTCCAATCACCATACTCCCTTGTTTATCAAAATTATTAGAAAAAGTTATTCATAGACAACTTAGCAAATACCTCGAAGATAATAGTATACTACCTGACGTACAGTCCGGGTTTAGGAAAAAGAGAGGTACAATTACGGCTCTCCTCGATGTCACTGACAATATCTTAACGAGTCAGGATCAAGGTATGGGAACTGTATTAACGTTATTAGATTTTTCCAGAGCATTTGACTGCTTGAATATCCCCTTACTATTATCTAAACTATCCTATTACGGTCTTGATAGAGATTCAGTGGCCTGGTTCGATAGTTACCTTACCGGTCGTACGCAAATTGTGCAAGTAGTAAAAGAGGACGGATCTCGTGTTTACTCAGAGCCGATGGCAGTTGCCAGAGGATTACCTCAAGGTTCGATTCTAGGACCCCTACTTTTTATTGTGTATACAGCGGATATTACAAGAGAAATCCTGAACTGTAAATATCATTTGTATGCTGACGATGTTCAGATTTATATATCTTTTAAGCCTAATGACGTGGTGGAAGCCGCTCATAAAATCAATGACGACCTCGATAGAATAGCTAGATGGACTCGTAGAAACGCCTTATTGCTGAACGCCTCCAAATCAAAACACTTGGTGCTTGGATCGAAATGCCAGGTTAGCAAAATAATCACATCAAATCCTACTATCTGTATTCAGGGTCAGGTTATCGAACGCGTGAGCGAGGCTAGGAACCTAGGCATGGTCATCGATAGTCGTCTTCGTTTCGAAAAGCACGTCGTATCATTGGTCAAAAACTGTTTTTTTAGATTAAAAGTACTATATCAGATACGAAATCTTATACGGGAGGATGTCCGTATTATGCTAACAGAGAGTCTAGTACTGTCCAAGCTGAACTATGGAGACATTGTTTTTGGTCCTTGCTTACTGGCCTCTACTAAACGCCTTATTCAACGTGTCCAAAATGCGTGCTGTCGTTTCTGTTTCACTGTACCTCCTCGCACACACGTGACTCCCTACATTAATAAAGCTGGCCTCCTTAACATGACGTCTCGTCGTAAGCTTCATTTGGCTTCGCTCGTTCACGAGCTCATAAGGTATAAACACCCAGAGTACCTTTACGAAAAACTTGATTGGTCCTCTTCTCAGAATCCGTATCCCACTAGAGCATCATCTTATCTTCTTATAACCAAACTCCATAAAACTACTGCCTTCAGGGGTAGTTTCCGCTACCAAGCTACCAAGTGCTGGAATAATATACCACCACCTTTGCGTCAACATATTTCTAAACATACGTTTAAACGCAAACTTAAAATACATCTGCTGTCTATGCAAATGGCCTGCTAGCGGAAACCCCACTTCACATACCTTCACTAACAACTATTACACTATACCTACATATAAATACCCACATTGCCTAAATTTATAATGACTACGACTTACCAACATACATACTTATAAATTCAATGTCCCTATATTTCAAATTCTTTAGTTTATATAATTTTGTTTGTTTTTTTTTTTTAATAAAGTCAGATTATCTAGAAAAAAAAAAGGAAAAAAAAAGGGTTGTCTGGAAGAAATCGCTTCTAAGCGATAAGACCGCCCATTGTACTTGTTGCTTTGTGATTTTTTATATTTTTTGTTTGTTTCTTGTGTGGTGTACAATAAAGTATTTTCATTCATTCACTCATTCATTATCCGGTACTGAATTTAGGAACCGGCGGAAGACCAGCGCGCTGCGTACTCGTATTTACTAGTGCGTGGCGCATAATGCTGAGCCGGATCCTAGTTTGCGGACGCTCATAACTTGGACGTACCTGCTACCTATTTATAGTCTATATTTTTATTTCAATTTTTTTGTATGTTATACTTATTGTCGTGTTATTTTTGTAACTGTGTATGTCTTTGTTTTGTTATGTCTGCAAATAAATGTATTTTCTTTCTTCTTCTTTCTTTCAGAAAGCAACTAGATTGGCGCTCATAGTAAGGCCACAATTGAAAAGGATCATCTTACCATGAGGGATCATCTTGCCCACCTTACCCCTACTTGGCAACAACACACTAAATGTATTCACTGGTAGAGACCACTCTTTTAACTCTAAAAATGAACACCGCTTCCTCCACTTCATTACGTCAAAGCGAAATGTTCTTTATTCACTAGTGTCACAAGGCTTCGATTTGAATTGTCTTGCTGTGGTGTTGACGCAGAGTAATGAAGTGGAGGGGCATTCATTTTTAGAGTATGTACTTAGACGGTCTACATAATAATAATTTTAGGTAATTGATAAGCGACTTACTTGGCACACGTTGGACACCGGGTGACTTTCTATAAACAGAATAGGGGAAAGAATATAATATGAGAAAATTATTAATTACCACAGATTGGGCCGTCTATGGATGACACTGGCTGGCCGTCTATGGATGACACTGGCTGGCCGTCTATGGATCGTGGTGGATGGCATAAACTTTGGGAGGCCTATGCCCAGCAGAGGCTTGGGTTGGGCTGTGGGTAATGACGATGATGGATGATGAAGTAAATTACTAGATTAGATACTTACACACTAACAATTATAAATTTTGGTGTTATCTCGTTCAACCCATATATTGGGTAGATCTATTATTAACGAGTTAGTTGCCAGTGCAATAAATCTCACACTCCGTACGCGCAATATGCATAAAAAGGGGGTAAGTACAAAGTATTCTCTTAACGTATCCGCCACGACTTCGTAACAGTACCGTAGCAGTACCGTAGTAACAGTATACTAAACGTATACGTACGTATACGTTATACCTGAAGTTTTTGACAAAGTTTGAAAAAGTCGGTACTGTGTAGGTCTCCATATTTTATGCGAAAAGTAACTTTTTAGCAAAAATATAACCGAAATCAGAAACCAGAAGAAACCAACCTACTGAACCGATTTTGATAAAACTTATATAGGACTAAAAGTTTTTTTGGATTATGTAATTTATTGATGTATTTATCTGAATTAAATAAATTAATAATAATAAATATTGCTGGACGTTTTACACAGCGCTATCTAGCCCCAAACTAAGCAGAGCTTGTACTATGGGAACCAGATAACTGATAGAATACTTATATACTTTTTTTTGTAAATACATACTTAATATATAGAAAAACAACCAGACCCAGAACAAATATCTGTAGATCATGCAAACATTTGTTCCGTGGCGGGAATCGAACCTGCTACCTCCTGCGTCTCAGCCGGCTATACGCCCACTGCGCCACGGAGGCAGTCAAATAATAAAAAGTAAAGCCTTAGAAAGGCTTAAATATATTTAATAAAAAAGAATTTTCTAAATCGGTTGATAAATGACGGAGTTCTGAGGTAACAAACATAAAAAACAACTGAATTTAGAATCTCCTTTCTTAACACAGTTAAAAATGAACGTTTTCAGTGTTACCAAAAACCTCAACACGAGCCTTCTACTATCGATCTCTCTCGTCGCCTTCAGACCCTGGTAGTCAGTTATATCTTGCAAATAAAATGAAAAAGTTTCTACAAAGTTTAGTTTATGTTATTAACATTGAAATAAGAATTAACATTGTATTTATGTTTAAATAACATAAAAGAATTCCACCATAAATCATAAATTAACTATGAATTGAAACAATATAATGAAATCTTAATAATTATTTATTCCTTATCTTAAACTAAATACAGACTAACTAATATTAAGATCATAGTTGGCTTTAGCAAGATATCTCAACAATCATGGCTGACAAAGGGTTTACATATATTTCACTTCGAACAATTTTCATGCAATTTCGAAGCTAATGTCTGAACTAACACTGCATTCATAAGAAGGCTCGGACAATATGGCGCCCGGGCTTGTCAGGGACCGTTTTTTAACGGCGGCCCCTGTCCAATCCATCGCACAACCAAACATTTCATTTTTTCCTGCATCGACTACACACGATACGAGGCAATCCGACTCCGACATCCGGACATGCTCCGGATTCGCAGGATTGGGGAGACCCGGATGCCATATAGTCCGAGCCTAAGCCCGGCTTGCACAACGATCACTAAACGTATTTAGTGACTAAACATGTTTAAATTTGGCGTATTTGTATGATTTGACAACACTCTAAACCTATTAGCCACTAAATACGTTTAGGCATTCGTTGCGCAAGTCACCCTTAATTTCACTAGCAAAATGTAAGTCCCCAGTGTGAATTAAGCGTCCTCGCACTCGAGCCACGCGCCACAGCTACAAAACGCCGCCACCTGACAGCCACGTTTTTACATTTTTCCTTCACTTTCGGTCGGTGGCGGCTACATGACCACATGAAGCGAGAAGCTGCGTCTCGTGGTTTGTAGCGAGCACCAGCGTCAACCGAATGCGCCAAGTTCATATAAAATGTACGAAAAATGCAGTCCGCAGCTCGGTTGCGGCGTTTTGTGGCTGTGGCGCGTGGCTCGTGTGCGGCTAAATTAGTATTCCAATAGAACAGGGACATTTTTTACGTATAGTGCCATTTATTCACATATTTTATGGTAAAGTAAGCCATTTTATCTTATTGCAATGTTCTTTTTATTAGAGTTTTAATGTTTTCAATTATGAATTGATTCTCAAAAATAGATTATAATCGAGATAAATACGTTACTTAACTTATACTAAGTCTAATATATATTGACATTTATATTTAAATTATCTAATTTATGATTTAATTTCAATTCTCGATTTTCTTATAAGTTTGTTTCAAATACAAATTAATACGTTTACAGTTCAGTGAGCTCAATGTGGTATCATAGTCGAGTTATTCGTACGTCCGTGTCTCCTATGTGGGCTCACTGTAAAATTAAACCAATTAGCGTAGAGTTTAGTTTCAGAACTTCTCTAGTTTTTTGGCGACCGTTAACTTCTTTTAAAAAGATTTTTTTTAAGCAATTTCGCTGATCTGCTTTTCTATATTGAGGTGACCTCATTGAAAGCCACACTCTTCCAAACATATGCAGCATCTATACAATGAAACAGCACTTAAGAGGATACGCAGGCAGCGTTTAGTACATACAAACGTACTCCCCTGTTTCCTCTCTGGACAATGACACTAAACCAAATACTTTTTACGATAAAATCTATAACTATCACTGTGTTAAATTTTTCTCCATAAATTAATTACTATAAGAACTAGTGACCTTCTAAAATCACCAAAAATTATCAGTTTTACTGCCCTTATACTGCCCGTCTAGTAACGAATTTTAAAAATATATAAATAAATATTACTGGACATTTTACACAGCGCCATCTAGCCCCAAACTAAGTAGAGCTTGTACAGTTCTGTGGGAACCAGATAACTAAAATAAGATATAAAACAAAAGGTAAATATATAAAACAAAAGGTAAACATACAGGCACAGCCAAAACCCTTATTATTATTCTTGAAAAATACATAAAAATCGGTCCTTATTTGAAGGAGAAAACGGGGAATACGAATTCGTGTTTTCGTCTATTTTAAATAGTATAATCAGTCCGAGCTGCAGTTGTCCCTTTCGTCCTCCATTCGGGGAGCTATAGATTTGCGCGACAGCAACAGATTTGGTAAAAACCTAGTTTTCAAAATTCCCGCGACTCCTCTTAAGACCTATCCCAAGAACACCAACATAAATTAATTCGTGCTCCCTGTAACACACTCATTGGATATAACTTCCTCAGTAACAGGGTGGTCCATAATTGGAACTTACTACTAGAAACAGATGTTTCTGCTACTTTAAATTCACTTAAACATAAACTCGATAACTGGCTATGAATAAGACATGACTAACAAGTGAACATTAAGAGACTTTCAATACTGTGTGATGTAGACATGTCAGCAATAATGCTGCTACCACAGCACAGGTACCCATAGTAGAGGTAACACGTTATAAAAGTATGATAACATCAGAGTACTTGCTCTCAAATATCTGCTTATAGCCTAAGGCTGATCGTAGATGAAAAAAAAATCAATTGCTAATGACTACTAAATTTGAATTTAAGCATTTAAGCTAAGTAACGTCTATTCTCGACCCTCACACACAAACAGCTTATAAACACAATAAATGTAAACCCTTCACCGTCCAGCCGTCCCTCCGCATTCTATTTAGGCTTGGTTTCCTGATCGGTGACGTATCGGATGTAGATGGTGTCCTCTGGCTTCGGGTCCTCGACCTGGCTCTCGTCGAACTGCGAGCAGGCGATGGCGAGCGCGGACCCATCGTGCGAGAAACTGAGGGATGATACTGCTGTGTTGTATCTGTGGATACGAATATTACTATGAGTTTTATCAATTCCGATGAATACACAATTTTGTTGTTACAGAAATACAAAGTTCAGATGAATTTATTGAAATGACGTGACTATACAGACCGAAAAAAAAAGTGTATACATGCGATTATTTAGTCAATCCATACTAATATTACTAGTGGTTCGCCCTGAACTGAGATCTCGCGAGTGTACACACTGCTACACATCAAGCTATACATTTCCAGTCTATGCTAATCTCTCATTGTACGGAAAACCTACACAATGCGATGCCAGCTTATACTGGAAATGTATAGCTTGAGGTGTAGCCGTGTGTACCATAAAATCACAAAAATATTTCAAAATAGTGCCACGAAATAAAAACCAAATAACTTGACCTATAGTTTCATTCAAATTACAGGTATCAGGAGTTCATGTTAAGTGGTAACACTTTTTTGGGGTACAAATTGCAGTTATTCTGGTTTTCTGCCTTTTGCTTATATTTGTGATACTTAAGCTACACGCATACCAAATTACAGCACTGTGTGGTCACTGATGTACCCTGTGAATTTTGTCAAAGTTTAGTTTTTATTATGGCTAATAACTCCAAAACTACAAAAAAATTGCTAAAAATAAAAACGGGGTCAAAATGTACTAATGAAGACCTTTCATTTGACGTCTCACTTGACCCAATAGTCTCATTTTCATTTTTTTTTACCCCTCTTACACCCCAATATCTCAACAACCCCCCAACATTTTAAAATTATTTAGTCACACCAAAATTGTGCCATCACTACCTACCTACCTATATATAAAATTTCACGATGATCGGATCAACGCTTCGATAGTTATCCTCGGACAAACAAACATACATACATACAACGCAGATTTGCCCGAGTTGATTTAGAGATTTCGATTCGCTCGATCAATAAATGCGAAAGTAACTGTCTCTCTGTTTGTTACGTTTTCACGACTAAACGGCTGGACCGATTTCAATAAAATTTGGTATACAAATGCCCAGGATCGGGACATAGGCTAAATTATACCCGACTACGCAGGAAGGTTATGTTTTTATTGACCAACCACGCGTGTGAAGCCGCAGGCGGAAGCTGGTATAAGATATTAAAAAGTTGTCGTAGTAGTTCATAACATGAATGAAGGCTGAATGAAGATTGAATTAATGAAAATTCTTTCAAGCTAGACACAACAGTTAAAACGAAATATAAAAACAAATTAATGTAAGCATAATAGACGGTCTTATCGCTTAACAAAGCGATCTCTTCCAGACAACTTTTGGTTGGAGAGGAGCATTGCTTAATGGAACTCACCTATGGAACTGACACAGCCTCTTCTTGTTGAATCCATCCCAGATGTTGACGTACCCATCTGAGCCACCCGTCGCAAATGTGTTGTACACCGAGTGGAAACTGATCGCATTCACAGGATAGATTTTTTCTAAACCTGAAATTATAATTGAAAATTCAATAGAAGACAAAAGATATAACTAAGTGGCAGCCAAGGTTGTCCAACCCAGCTATGAAAAGTGGTTTCTTTAACATCCAAAGTTAGATTAGAGACACTATCAGTATACAGTACTAGCTGTTGCCCGCGACTTCGTACGCGTTACATTACTAAATGTGTAGGTAACCTAGAAATAAAGCTAAACTCACTGTTGCAACTTTACTTGACACCCCATTTTTATCCCATGAGACCTAATTTATAGGATAAAAAGTAGCCTGTGTTAATCCAGGTTATAATCTACGTACATACTTAATTTCATCAAAATCGGTTCAGCCGTTACAATGTGAAAGAGTAACAAACAACCACACATAATATAAGCGATAAGACCGCCCATTATGCTTACATTTATTTGTTTTATTTTTATATCTGTTGTGTTTAGCTTGTAAGGTATAATAAAGAATTTTCATTCATTCATTCATTCACACATACATCCGTACAAACATTCACATTTATAATATTAGTAGGATAGGATGGGATGAGTTGTGCGCCAAAAGTAGAGCACATGTCAAATAACAGTACATCATACAACACATTTGCTTAACACTTTGACAGCCAACTTATTTTCTCATCTAGCCACCACAGGTGCTAATTCTAGGCTGGGAGGGAATAAGATCTGCACTGACATCCTGCATTGGGTTGAATTGTGCATTATACCCCTTCTAACCAAAGGTGCTAGTTGCACGCAAGGTTTGTCCAACAAGCCATCGGATGTAAATAATATACTTATTAATGAATTAAATACTTACCACCATCTTTGATCCGATGACACTTAAAGGCATATTTCTTTTTTTGCACCTCAGGGTTACTGTCCAAGTACTCAACCGCTACTCTGCCTTCTATTGAGCTTAAGACGTAGCCCTGTTTGTTGGGGAAGACCCTGATACAACGGGTCTGGTACTTGAGTGATGACTCTCGGCGTTGGTTGACGTGTCCCATGTTACGGACATCCCAGACAAATATTTTACGGCCTGAGGTACCCACTACGAATTTCTCACCAACTATGCTCATTGTGTACACCTGAAATATTAAATATTTGATTTAAGATATTTCAACATACTTCCAGTGCAATCTGATGAAAATAGTAGTGTTTTCTTTTCTTATATACAAAACATAAAGGACGAAGTATGTTGAAAAATCAAAGGACCATAAAGAAGATAGTTTTATCTTTGATGGACATTATAAGGATGGTCTGCTGATGAGATCTATTTGTACACTTATTTATGGGAATATGTAAACATTTTGTATCTAAGAAATGTTGTCTTTTTATCAATAGTGTTCATTCTAATCGATTCTTACCCTCTCATTTCCCTGATTGTACGTCCCAACACAATTGGGAACTCTACTATCCCACATTTTAACTGTCCCATCCCAGCTGCCGGTCAGTACTGCATTCACTTCTGATGCATATTCCACACACCGGATAGCACCCTTGTGCTCTCCAAGGGTGGACTCCGAGGTGGCATTGAGATCGTACATTTTGAGGGTGTTGTCAAGGCCTCCACTGTAGGAGTGGACTGCATCCTGGAACCAAAAACAGCGTTAGTTTGAGTAGCGTTAAATGGTTATTTAACGCTACTCAAACAGAAATGAAAGCTTATGCTACCATAGCCACATATTAGTGGCAGAAACTCATGATAGATCATCGAAGCTAAAGCTAATTTGATTTGTTGTGATAAATTGACAGTTTGAAGCAAAGAGCGTGGTATATTCCCGAACGCTTACCCGAAAACAAACATCCATCACAGGTAAGTCATGACTATACTTGTGCCGTTCAAGGTTCGATGTAACGTCGTACAACCTTACGGAGCAGTCCCAAGAAGACACAAGCAAGTACTGGCTAGACTTCGGTGCGAATTTCACACTTGAAATAGCATCTTCTGGCAAACTCTTCAACTTGAACTCCGTGCGGGACTCCGCCACCCGCGTGACTGTCATTGTGGAAGCAATTTTGTAGGACAATAAAGAAATAGTTAAACTAAAAACACAGGGTAATTGGGTATATTTCGAAATAAATCGGCGTAAAGAAAATATAACGCGAGTCCAGTAAGCAAGCAGCACTCAGCAAGCCGTTGTCAAACTGACTGACAGACAGGACGATAGAAATAGCACCGTGTGACATTGACAGACCTATAATCATGCAATTTATGAGATCACAGATAAAAAAAATATTTTGTATAAACTGTCGCACATGACAGTTTGACGTACTATTTAAAAATTGTGAACGCAGCTTTTCATTGGCAAAGAAAAAGGACATAATCAATAAAAACTAGATGAAGTCTCACTTCTTTCCTCTGATACATACATCAAATTTCACCAATCTATTGTTTGAATTGATAATGATAAAAATACTATTTTTCAATGACAAAAACATTTATATTTTCCTGAACGCGGCTGTAAAATTGACATGACAGAAAATTATGACGACATGTTTGTGATGAGGTGTGAATCGTAAAAGGATAATTCGTCTCACAGAAATGAATTCAATAAAATCCGCAGTTCCCTATAGTTTTGTGATGTAACAATTGTGTTTTTATCGAAAGAGAACATAGATCTACGAAAAAATACACAAGCGATCCTATAACTTAGCCTAAATGTCGACAAAACCACCGCGATACTAAGTCGATTCCGATACGAACGAATGGAGTGATTTCCCAATAGACTAACGATGCAAACCAACTTGAAAACGAAAGAAATGTTTATAGTAAGGGCATTGGAAAAGATCCTGGCCGACAAGGATATCAAAAGATCCTATCATAGCCAGCTGAAGAAGTCCTGTGAAGTTGCCTTGGGTAAGTCCTGACATTTTGTTTCACATCCTAAATATCTAGCATTTGTATAGGTATCATAAATCAGCTATCGCTAATTGTGTTAAATTTAATTTTAATGTAATAGTTGTAACATTGATAAGTTATACAGAGAATGTTTTGACCTTGAAATACCTACAGAGTGAACACCTTATACATGTCTTATCAGATTATACTTTATTATACATTTGATCCCACTTTCATTTCAATAGAGCAATAAACCACAATAGCTCAGATGTCATTCATGTATGGAACCAAACCAGTTTTGTAATGGTAATATTATTCAGTCTCTTGTGGTTTAATTAATTACATAAGTCTAGATAATTTAATAGATTGTCACTTTGTTTCATAATGTAAATGACTTAAATTGTTTAATAAAATTTCACAAAAATATTTTGTTCAATTTCAGAGGAAATAAAAGCTGAACTTAAAAATGGAGGTCAGTTAGAATCACCTGAGAGTCCAACATCTGGAACACTGCCATTGCCCAAGAATGATGCAGCTAACATTATCACAGCAGAAAAGTACTTCTTACCTTTTGAGCTAGCATGCCAGAGCAAGGCAGCCCGGATAGTTGTCACAGCTTTAGACTGTCTGCAAAAGCTGATAGCATATGGCCATCTTACTGGAAACATTCCCGATTCAACTACACCAAGAAAACTTCTAATAGACAGAATAGTAGAAACAATCTGCAGTTGTTTCACAGGCCCGCAGACTGATGAAGGAGTACAACTCCAAATTATAAAAGCCTTACTCACCGTTATAACAAGCCAGCATGTGGAGGTTCACGAAGGAACAGTTTTATTGGCCGTCAGAACTTGCTATAACATTTACTTAGCTAGCAAGAACCTTATCAATCAAACCACAGCAAGGGCTACCCTCACACAAATGCTAAATGTCATATTCACTAAAATGGAAAATCAAGCTTTGGAGACAGATGACATAAATGAGGATGATAGGAGAGGGCATGAGGTTGTGCAACATAAGATTCCTAACGGCAAAGTAGTGTCAGATGAAAGCAATAATACAAATGAAGGAAATAGGGATGAAGTAGAAACGCCTCATTTAGAACAATTGGATGATATATTGGAAGCTAAAATAATTGCAAAGCAAATTGTAGATTCAGTCATAGATAATGCTATCAACATAGCTAACAAGAAGAGCTCAGAGGAGCTGCCCAATGGGCCAGATAACAATGAGAATCCAACAGACTCTCATGATAGTGGGAGTGTATCCCAGGAAAGCAATGGTCAGGTCCCAACAGAAGACTCACTGAAGAGAATACCATCTCAAGAGAGCATGGATGTAGCTTCAGAGAATGACAACTCGGTTACAGCTAAATTTACGCATGTCCTGCAGAAAGATGCGTTCTTGGTGTTCAGAGCTCTTTGCAAGCTCTCAATGAAACCCTTACCTGAAGGGACCCCTGACCCTAAATCACATGAGCTGAGATCCAAGATCCTCTCCCTACATTTGCTTTTATCAATCCTTCAAAATGCAGGGCCTGTGTTCAGAAATAATGAGATGTTTATAACAGCAATCAAGCAATACTTGTGTGTTGCGCTGTCCAAAAATGGCGTCAGTTCTGTGCCGGAAGTTTTCGAACTCTCACTGGCAATTTTCCTAGCTCTACTACAAAACTTCAAAGTCCATCTCAAAAAGCAGATAGAGGTGTTCTTCAAAGAGATTTTTATGAACATCTTGGAGACCTCAAGTTCGACCTTTGAACACAAATGGATGGTCATTCAAGCTCTCACGCGGATCTGTGGCGATGCCCAAAGCGTTGTAGATATTTACGTTAATTACGATTGCGATTTATCTGCAGCCAATCTATTCCAGCGATTGGTCAACGATGTTTCAAAGATCGCTCAAGGTCGACAAGCCTTGGAACTAGGCGCGACGCCAAATCAGGAGAAATCAATGCGTATTCGCGGTTTGGAATGTCTTGTTTCAATTTTGAAATGTATGGTGGAATGGAGCAAAGAACTTTACATCAATCCAAACCTACAGACGACACTAGGTGAAAGAATAGCTAAAGAAGATACAGATCATCACAGTATCAAATCACATGGTGGATCTAGCCTGAGTCTTGTATCCACAGGATCCAGCAACATTGGCAATAGAGAAACCCTAGACTCTCCTGAACAGTTTGAAGTTTTGAAACAGCAGAAAGAAGTCTGGGAAACCGGTATAGACCTGTTCAATAGAAAACCTAAAAAAGGTGTCGCCTTTTTACAAGATCAAACCTTACTGGGTACCTCTACTAAAGAAATAGCCGAATGGCTACTGAGCGACGAAAGACTAGACAAAACATTTGTTGGTGAATTCTTAGGTGAGAATGATGATCATTCCAAGGAAGTAATGTACGCCTATGTAGACGCCATGAACTTCGCAAACATGGACATTGTGGCTGCGTTGCGCTACTTTCTCGAAGGCTTCAGACTGCCCGGCGAGGCGCAGAAAATTGACAGGCTAATGGAGAAATTTGCATCGCGCTACTGCGAATGCAATCCCAGCAACACCTTATTTACGAGTGCAGACACCGTCTATGTATTAGCATTTTCCATTATAATGCTCACTACTGATTTGCATTCGCCGCAAGTCAAGAACAAAATGACAAAGGAACAATACATTAAACTAAATAGCGGAATAAGCGACAATAACGACTTGCCGCGCGAGTACTTGTCGACGATCTATGACGAAATCGCCGGCCATGAGATCAAAATGAAAAACACGTCGAAGCCAGGGAAAACCTTGATCTCAAATGAGAAGAAACGTAAACTCATTTGGAACATGGAAATGGAACAGATATCGACCGCTGCTAAGAACTTGATGGAATCTGTGTCCCATGTTCAGACACCATTCACAACAGCAAAACACATGGAGCATGTGAGGCCTATGTTCAAAATGGCATGGACTCCATTCCTTGCAGCATTCTCAGTAGGACTGCAAGATTGTGATGATCCTGAAATAGCGTCCTTATGTTTAGACGGCATCAGGTGCGCTATTCGCATCGCGTGTATATTCCACATGTCGCTTGAGAGAGACGCGTACGTGCAAGCCCTCGCGCGATTCACGCTGCTCACGGCAAACTCACCCATCACTGAAATGAAAGCAAAGAACATTGATACGATAAAGACGTTGATTACTGTAGCGCATACAGACGGTAATTACTTGGGTTCCAGTTGGTTAGATATCGTCAAATGTATTTCGCAACTCGAACTGGCCCAGCTGATAGGAACGGGTGTGCGACCCCAGTTTCTGTCTGGATCAGGAATCAAACCACAACCGGATTCATTGAAGTTCAGCCTGATGTCTTTAGATCCCAGTGTGAAGGAGCATATCGGTGAGACGAGCTCACAGAGCGTAGTCGTAGCCGTGGATAGAATATTCACAGGCTCGACGAAACTAGACGGTGATGCCATTGTCGACTTTGTTAAAGCCTTATGCCAAGTGTCACTGGATGAACTAAGCCATCCTACAAATCCTCGAATGTTTTCACTTCAAAAGATAGTCGAAATATCATATTATAACATGGGTCGTATCAGATTGCAGTGGTCTCGAATATGGCAAGTACTCGGTGATCATTTCAACAAAGTGGGCTGTAATACTAACGAAGACATTTCGTTCTTTGCCGTCGATTCGTTGAGACAACTTTCCATGAAGTTTATTGAGAAAGGAGAATTCGCTAATTTCAAATTCCAGAAAGATTTCTTGAGACCATTCGAACACATAATGAAGAAGAACAGTTCACCAACAATAAGAGACATGGTGGTAAGGTGTATCGCTCAGATGGTGAACTCGCAAGCTCACAACATAAGGTCCGGATGGAAAAATATATTCTCAGTGTTCCACTTAGCGGCGGGCGATCAAGACGAAGCTATCGTCGACTTAGCATTCCAGACTACCGGCAAGATTATATCGGATTTATACGAGAGACAATTCCCAACAATGATTGATTCCTTCCAAGATGCGGTCAAATGTTTATCTGAGTTTGCCTGCAACGCGAAATTCCCTGATACGTCCATGGAAGCAATAAGGCTTGTGAGGTCTTGTGCGACGGCCGTCGGCGCCTCTCCGCATCTATTTGCAGAACACGCGGGGCTGGAAGGAGAGCCGGGAGCTCCCGAGGTAGACCGAGTGTGGTTAAGAGGATGGTTTCCGCTACTCTTCTCCTTGTCGTGCGTTGTTAGTCGCTGCAAGCTAGATGTTCGAACGCGAGGGCTGACGGTTCTTTTCGAGATTATAAAAACCCACGGGGAGTCATTCCGTCCTCACTGGTGGAGAGATCTATTTAACATCTTATTCAGAATTTTTGACAATATGAAGTTGCCCGAACTTCAATTGGAGAAAAACGAGTGGATGACTACAACATGCAATCACGCGTTGTATGCGATCGTGGACGTCTTCACGCAATACTTTGACATTCTCGGCTCTCTCCTGCTGGAGCAGCTGTACTCCCAGCTGCACTGGTGCGTGCAGCAGGACAACGAGCAGCTCGCGCGCTCCGGCACCAACTGCTTGGAGAATCTAGTCATCTCCAATGGTATGAAGTTTAACGAAGACACGTGGAACAAGACGTGCCAGATCATGTTGGACATATTTAATAGCACGCTACCGAGCACGCTGCTCACGTGGAAGCCGGACGAGAGCGATGACGGCGACGCGCCCCACGTCCGCCACGGGATACTGAAGAAGCCCCAGGGCGGAGACGAAATCAAGTCCACCAACCGGGTCTTCAACAGTTTGTTGATCAAATGCGTCGTACAACTCGAGCTAATTCAAACGATCGATAACATCGTCTTCTATCCGGCGACTTCTAGAAAAGAAGACGCGGAGACGTTAGCTCTAGCTGCCGCCGAGCTGACCGGAGGCACTCCGGGCACGGAACAGGAATGTCAGCGCGAAGAACAAGGCATGTACCGGCTGCTCAGCTCGCCACACTTGCTGCGACTCATCGAATGTCTCATGTGCAGTCACCGCTTCGCAAAGACGTTTAACACTAACAATGCACAACGAAACGTGCTTTGGAAAGCTAACTTCAAAGGATCAGTGAAACCAAACATGCTGAAGCAAGAAACGCAGTCACTAGCTTGTGTTCTGCGGATATTATTCAAGATGTACAGCGATGAAGCGCGGCGCGATCACTGGCCGGCCGTGCAGAAGAGCCTCATCAGTATTTGCTGCGAAGCACTCGAGTACTTCACCGGAGTCACTAACGAGGCCCACAGAGATGCGTGGACGTCCATCCTGCTACTCATCCTTACGAGAATACTTAAGATGCCCGACGAACGAGTGAGTATTGCTTATTACTATGACCTAATTAACAGAAAAACGTGATCTTAGAAATTATAATGTCTTACCTTAACAAGTAATTTCCTACAATCCTGTCCATAACGCCTAATGCTAATTCTGACCAAATTCGTAAAAATAATTATAACTATGCGAAAGTTTTGTTTTGGTGCCACTTGTTTTACCTGGTAACTTGATGATGTCATGGCTCTAGGATTTATCAAAGCCATCAATATTGAATCAGTCATGAATGCTATGTCTACCCATATTTAAAATATTGAAAACAAACTTTCGCATACTTGTGGAGACGTGTGTGGGACACGTCAGCGATTTCGTTGCGCAAGCCTAGTAGAAATTTGAACAAATTCTTCCCACAGAAGCTTGTACAACCCTTGCACAAGCCTAAAATTTGTAATTAATTCTTCCCACAGAAGCTTGTGCAACCTTTGCGTAAGCCTAGAAATATGACAAATTCTTTCCAGACTTGCGCAAAGAAATCGTTGACGTGTGTGAGGCCCATTTAGTTATTAACTAAGTTTCCCAATGAAAACAGAAGCATAAAAAAATGAGTTATGTATCGTCTATTTCAGTTTGCGGCACACGTCTCCAGCTACTACCCACTTCTTTGCGAGATCACGTGCTTCGACCTGAAGCCCGAGCTCCGTTCAGTGCTCCGACGGGTGTTCATCCGCATTGGACCAGTCTTCAAAATAGTCACGCAATAGCACGCACTCGATATTACCTACTACAAATGGCCTTATAGATTCCTAGGTTAAAGTATGACTTTGATGTTAATGTTAAAACAAACATTTAGTTGATTCCTTAAATTTTAATATAATACTTGACAGCAATCAGTACTTCAGTAGTATTAAAAGTGATCTATGTATAGGATGTAGTCTTATCTTAAACTTAGTTGTTAAAATTAAAATTGTATAAACAAAGTTTTATCTATAAATTATTTACTTTAGTTTATTCTGTATATTTGAAAGTTTTTACTATTATGTGGAGCTGAATTCACTCGCCGCTGCATTCGCTTTAGGTTTCATTTTGGCTAGACTGACTGGACTGTGATTCAGATTATTTCCACAGCTTTCCGTGTTAATGTTTACTTTTATGGAGTGACTTCAGAACTTGCACGCAAACTGATTACATTATTATTCCTTGAAATAAAAATCAATAAATTACATGGTTTTTGTTTACATAATCTTAACCCCCTCCATGGCGCGTTCCAGGGTGTCAACATCCCAAATAACCAGTTGGCCGTCCAAACCTGAAGTACTGAATTTTTTAGTTAGAGCTTTGGTGCCTTTGTAAGGGCTAATGCACGTTATAGCATTCTGGTGGATAGAGTCAAGGAAGGTGTCGTTAGTCTCGATGCGGGCCTGCCGGTCGAGCGACTGGAACTTTTTCATAGCAGAGAGTCCACCAGACTCCTTCCTCTGAGTATTATCTAGTTTGGCGATGAACTTAATCTCTTCACTGTCATGACTGTACAGCAATGGAATGCAACTGTGTCCTGCAACTATTAGCGAATTGTTAGTAATCCAGGTGCATCCAAGGAATGGAAGGTATTCAGTCTTTAATTTGTAGATAGCTTTCCCTTGAGTAGCATCAGCTACGTTTACAGAACTGTCATGTCCTACCCAGGCCACCTTGTTGCCATCAGCAGAGAATGATACGCTATGCACCCAGCCACCTCCTGATGGAGTGTTGGGAAATTCAGCTAGTAACTGTCCCAGAGGCAGCTTGGAGCCCCAAACATTTGGTCCAGGCTGGTCCTCAATATCCTTGATGTAGGCAGAGAAGACCCTCACTTTGAAATCAGCAGAGCCAGCCACCAGTAGTATGTTATTGGGATGCCAATCAAGGGAAGTCACAGTGGAACGAATGGGTTTTTTGATATGCTTCGAAACCCACCAGTTGTTTTCTTTCTCAAAGTAGCAAATGGAAATAAGTCTAGCTCCTGAACCAACTGCAAACTTGTTCTCCATGGGAGACCATTTGACGCAAGTGGCAGCGCGATTGATACGGAGTAGTACAAGAGTAGTACTCCACTTGCTGTCTTCCCCTTGGGTCCAAACATAGGCATTACGGTCTACAGAGCAAGTTACAATGCGGTTGGTGTTGGGGGCCCAGTCAATGCCCATGACTCTCAGGTCGTGCTCTACGAGGTTGTTAGTCTGCTTCCAGTCGTTTCCTTCTTTTTCGTAGATGTGCACCTCATTGTTGTTAGGAGAGAATGCTATTTCTGAAAATGTAAGTTTTGAATACTTGTGATCAGTACTCGAAGACAAGACTACTGTTTAATGTTATAGATTAGTACTTACGGGATCTATCTTTATTCCAAGCGTGGACAGTGATTGGGGCGCATGAGTCACCAAAAGTTAAAGTTTGCGACATGGTGCTACTCTGAAAAATATTGAAAGCAAAAGTTATTCCATTGATAAGTGCGTAAATTTTTCTTAGAATTTGAACGAGGTGCTACCTTCTACTTTTTCCTTTCAGTTTTCCAATAGAAATTGTCACGCCCCGGTGGGTAATTGAAGATGATAAGGATATTCGCGGACTCTGGGCAGTCAACGCGAATTCCTGAAATACGATTACAAGGTTATTGTATTAATGAATAAATTTAACCAGCTGTAGACACCGAAGAATTCGATTTAATGACAAAGTATTAGAAAATTGTACAAGACAACTCACAACAATGAACAGCAAAAAATTACTGACCGATGACCGAATAAACGAACCAGCAGGGCTATTTTCTAAAAAATCCAAGTTGGATTTATCTGACAGATTTCGACTTTGACAATTATTTCGAGGATCAAATGTCAAATTCGCATTGTGTAAGAGCCTGTCAAAACGAAACCGAGATGAACGAACGAAACATCATTTTGATGCATTATTTCGAATTATGTAAGATAAATCTCAGCTTCATCGACATCCGAATGATGGATGATATGTCAAATGAAGGGGATCTCTCGATTTCTCTTCTTGAATCCAAATTAAAGAAAATATGTTATAAATTATTCGATTGCTTAGCTATAAACGGAACG
Organism: Philereme transversata; assembly: GCA_963924445.1. Taxonomy (NCBI): domain Eukaryota; kingdom Metazoa; phylum Arthropoda; class Insecta; order Lepidoptera; family Geometridae; genus Philereme; species Philereme transversata. Next base: position 22,942,250 of record OZ004337.1, on the reverse strand, counting down.
AACGAAATGTAATGAACAAAATGAACGATTTGAACGAAATTAACGATTTGAATGAACGAAGCGAAAGATTCGAACGATATGAACGAAACGAACGATTTAAAGATAAAGATAAAAATGTTTATTGCCAATAGAAATATACATGGGTATTGTGTGTAGAATATTTTGTTAGTAGAATGGCTGTGGTTATTTTAAGTGAAAGTGTGTAGTGTAGTAAAGCAAAGGGCAGGGAGTTGGGAACGTCCAGTGCGTTTAAATACAATTAAATAAAAATATCTCAAGGAAAAAACTAAAGCTAACAATAAAACGGCCATTATATTAGTTTGAGCGTAACTTAAGCAGGTTAAGGTTGCTGTATGAATCTACTAATTTGCTATTTGTTATTGCGGCGTAAAGGTCCACGAGGGCGACAAGAGGATCACTAAGCAAAGGCAGGATTGACGAGGCGAAGTAGGTCTTCCATCGTTTTGATTGCGATGGCCGGACTTCCGTCTTGTTCTTGCTTGCGGATGGCGCCATTTCTGACCCAGCAGTATTTGTATCCTGCCCCTTGTTCAACGGTGGCGGGCCAAACAAAAAAATATGAAAATAAAATAAAATAAAATAAAACAATGTATTATAAAATATTCATATGTTTAGCAGTTTTACCTTAAAACAGGGCTGACGCCAACAATGTTGTGTTTCCTAGGCAACAATGGAAATAGATCCTGGCACAAATCCTCAAACATTGTTTTGTTCAATCTATAATCTCCAATGAAATCCGGGTGAGGAATACCTATGCGCCAGATCAAACCGATCCCTCGTCTCAGGAAATCGCCGCCTTCGATGAAACTTTTCTTTGCGGATGGCTTCCGTGGTCAGAAAATATCTATCCATTATGTAAAATAAATCCAAATAGGATGAGGTCGAAAGAAAATTAATCCAATACGGCGGTGAGTCCAATACGCAGCAGGGGTCAAAGGTATGGATGATTTGGAGTCCAGTGAACAAAATAGGGGTCAATTTAGCGGCAGAAATAACAAAAAACACTAAAATCACTTGAAACGATAATCTAGACGACTAGCGAGAAGGTCTCTGTAGAATGTTCGTCGGATTCGGACAAATTGAAACTTGTATCGTTGTCTAATTATTTTTTTTTCGCATGGACAAATCTCGCTGTTGGCCTCTGAGGCCGTTGCAGCATAACCGAACTTTTGGCGAGCGCAGATGGCGCTCAGTAAGTGGTTTGAAGAGGCAACTAGCGCAAGGGCACCACTTAGGTAAAAGCAGCGGCACGTAAGTCTAGCGCTGAGCGATACGCGGAGGGGATAGCTGCACATGGGTACTGTCGCGCATGCAATAATTTAATTAATTATTAGCTAAATAACGTTACTGACATTATTTTAATGTAATGCCAAATAGTAAGTCTAGCGCTGAACGAACGGTGGAGGATAGCTACGCATGAGTACTCTCGCGCACGCAAATAATATTACCTATACTTTAATAAAATTGTTTATCTCCAATTCCAATATGCAAATATTTATAGTAGGTACCTAAGACATCATTAACATGATGTGTTGAAGTTAATTAAGCAAACAAATTCAAATAACAGCAATAACAATACAAATAAGAACGCGGCTGTACACTGGATGTGCGCGGGGCATCGTATCAGCGCGGGGAACGGAATGCGACTGGAGAGCCAATCGGCGATACGCACGCCCGCCCTTCATCCCGCTAGCCCCCCTCAGGTACCTTAATTTTAACTTCTGCGCAATAACGGTCAGCGCTAAAGTTTTGTGTCGGTACTTATACGAGCATCGGCTTGGGCAGTTGCCAGGGTGGGGATAGGAGAGAAACGCCCGGGTACATGTCTGTACCTCGTATAGGCGGTGACTGAAGGGACTCGTCGACCTCGCCGGCGAGGTCGGTGTGTCTGTGAAGTGTTTGCTCTGTCTGATGTAGAAGACTCAGAGATCGCTTCCGCGTTAGTGGAGGTGATTTCGTCATCCGAGCCTCCGAGAACGTATCTCGGACGACGGAGGATTTATCGTTGTCCAATTCAAATTATCGTATCGTTTTTATACCACCAGAGTAGCAATTACGACATTTTTCGATTGTCAAAAGTAATGTCAGTCGTTCTATCGTTCAAACGATAGTCGACACGATGACCCTTAGGGTAGGATTTGCACGATTATTGTCCCGATATATCGTTTATCGTTTTGCAGAGTAGAGGCCCAGCGTTGCGTTGACGAACGAATGAGGAGGGAAGCTTGACTGAGTGACATAGAGTCCGCGCCACCAATGAAGTCCGATAGACGCGACGCTGCTATCGCAGAAATCGAGAAGTTATTCGAGATTTAGTTCCCGCTTTTGCCGTAAGACTTTACTCGTGGCGCGGACTCTAGAGAAATACTGACAGAATACTCTATCAGTAACACTGACTAAAACTGACTATTGTAATATTTCTGACATTGAATCTTCAAAATAGCGCATCACTATTTTTTTCGGATGTTAACGGTTTATTACAATCTGTGGCGATTTCTATAGGTTTTCTTTCATTCGCCTGAAGTTGATGAATTTATCATTCATTCGTTCAATTATTCACTCATTTCATTCATTCATTAATTTTAAAACAACAACAAAAGCATCCAACCAAGTGGTCTGCGAACGAAAGCGCCGCGTTGAATAGGAATATTTTCTATTTCTAGATTTTCAAGTGCTGATTGTAGTTTTGAGAAGGCATAACGCTTTGAAAATATTTAGGCACTGTGAAGAACAATCAAGAAGCCAAGCTATGTCTGGCAACGGTAGTAAGGTTTTTATTTAGCCCCATCATATTTTCAAATAATTTCCAAGTTTGAAACAATATCAATGATTTTTAGGTAGAAACCGAGGACATCGCCGCAACAACCACAATAACTCAAAACAGACATTGTCGTCGGTAGCGCGAGAGGCCACTTCGGTCCTGGCTGAAGACAGTCCCACCATGCTCATGTTCCAAGGAATTCACCAGAAGCTGACGAACAGACAGGATCGGAATGAGCGGCTGGTGAAGTGTTCCCGTGATGTCACTATTGAGAGCAAGAGGATCATATTCTTACTGCATTCCATTGTGAAGTAAGTACTTATGTCTTGTTGTTACTGGAATCTACCTTTTTTTTTCTCTTGGCTAAGGTTATTTTTAATCAACCTATTGGAGATGGTCTTGGCAGGTCAAACTCAAGTCATTTGGTCAGTGTAACTTCTTGCTCTTCATCATCAGCTTGTAGAGTCCCAGTTCCCACTTCAGAGTAAAGGCTCTCTATGTTTTTTCAACACAATCCCAATTAGCCATTAAGAGAACTGGCTATTTTTCTTATTTAACTTATAAAAACAATACACCTAAAAAACCTTAGTAGGCTATTGGGCTAATTGGGGCTACACTTTGATTTCCACAAGGCAATTTATCTCCCATCTCAGACTCGTTTATTAGAAAAAGCAGGAAAACGTAGTTGTAACTTGCAGTCAACTTAGAAATATAATTATGATTCCAGAGATACGAGGCATGCCTTTTAAGTTCTGTCGTTTCCATATTTTCCGGCAATTTTGAATTTGGAACTGTTCTATATTCGAATGTGTTTACATTTTGAATCTCAAAACAGTTGAAAGTATTAGGATTAATGCTATTGTTTCGTCACAGTTTCGATTTGAATCTGTCAGGTCACGTACGAAAATGAATCTTTCTAAGGAAAATGTTCGTGCAATAATTTTCTACAACTTTAGAAGAGGCCTGACACGGCTTCAGTGTTTAGAAGAGCTAATATCTGTGTTCAGTGATGTAGCCCCATGTCTGCGGACTGTCGAACGCTGGTATTTAGAATTCCAGCGTGGACATACTAGTGTTAGTGACAGATTTCGCGAAGGACGCCCAAAATCCGCCTTCACTGAAGATAACATCATTGCTGTGAGACAACTAATTCTCGAAGATCGTCATGTGACGTATCGAGAGATAGAGGCTCTATTAGGCATCTCAGGGACAACCATTCAGAAGATCTTGCATGAAGCGCTTGGTGTGAGAAAGCTAGTTTGCCGTTGGATACCGCATCTGCTTTCCGACGATCACAAGGCGGCCCGCGTCAGATGGTGTAAGAAAACTCTGCAAAGGTTCAACCGAGGGGAGTCAAATCACGTCTACGACATCATAAGTGGTGACGAATCTTGGATCTATGCCTACGATCCTGATACCAAACAACAATCTACAATCTGGGTCTTTCAAGACGAGCCAAAGCCGACTAAAGTTGTTCGTTCTCGAAGCACTTCAAAGAAGATGGTGGCCACGTTCGTTGGAAAAACCGGCCATGTTGCGACTATTGCACTTGAAGATCGTAGAACGGTTAACGCAGAGTGGTATACTACAGTTTGTTTACCACAAGTCATCGCCGAACTTCGAAAATCTAACTCAAAGCGACGCATCATCCTGCACCACGACAACGCAAGCTCACACAGCGCTCGTCAAACGATTGAGTATTTGAAGCAGGAAAAAGTAGAAATTCTTGACCATCCTCCATACAGTCCTGACCTAAGCCCTAACGATTTCTTTACATTTCCTAAAATTAAGAAAAGTCTTCGTGGTCAAAGGTTCCAGTCCGGTGAAGAAGCAGTCGACGCTTTCAAGACAGCCATTTTGAACACCCCACTTTAGAGTGGAATAAATGTTATAATAACTGGTTTGAGCGAATGGAAAAGTGTTTTAAGCTACGTTGTGAATACTTTGAAAAACAATAAAAAGTACTATAAGGTTCTAGATGTGTTTTTTTCTTCAAACGACAAAACTTAAAAGGCATGCCTCGTATAAACATTTGCAAGCCTCAACTGACTTTTATTTTACAGAAAAGAATCTCTCGAAAAGAAAATTGCAGAGGCAAAAGATCGCATTCAAATGCTCATAAAGGTTCCAATAAAGGCCATAACTTTAGAGTTAGAGAACAGTCCTGCATACCTGCACAGCCGAGCGGTGACTGCTGGCTACCAGGAGTATATTGAGGCTAGAACACTACTATCACTGATGGAAACAAAACAAATCATCACGTACCCTGAGGTGGTAAAGGAACTGACCTACACAATAACCTCTGATGATGGTTCAGAGAAGACGCTAGTGGCATTGGTACCAGAGTTAGACTACATGTTGGGACTGGCAGATTTGAGCGGAGAACTGATGAGGAGGGCTATAAATAGTATTTCTAGTGGAGATAGTGAGGATTGCTTTTTCGCTTGTCAGGCTGTCCGCGAACTGTATGCTGGCTTTATAGGTAAGTTATGGCTGCAAGCTAATTTTAATTGGTCTGTTATTCATTCTTTAATTTAAGGCTCTCAGAATACAGTGCATCCAGGACAAATAATTTTTTTAATTTGTAGGTTTATTCAACTCTGGCAAGGAGTTGGTCCGCAAGCTGGCTACGACGCGCGCTAACGTCGCCAAGGTGGAGCTCGCCGTGTACGCACTGCGCGTGCGCGGGGGCGAGGCGCCGCCCACGCTGCTGCTCACAGACTGGGAGACGCAACCGCACTCCGACGATGAAGGCTTTTATTAAACATGCACTCACTCTTACTTAGCACTTTCATTTCGAAAAACTTAATAATCGTACACTTTATATACAGAGTTTACAATATTTTTGATATAGATAAGAGACCTTCTTCTTCCTGCCCTTTTCCCATATTACGCAGGGTCGGCACAACATGTATTCCTGCTCCACATCTCTCTATCAGCCGTCATCTCCGTTGTCACTTCCCTCCTACCCATAAACTCTTTTAATCTCCTTTAATCATATGATTTTCTTCCTTCCGCATAACATGCCCATACGACGCTAGCCTCTTACTCCTCAATTTTTCTATCACTGCGCTACTTTTAAACTTCCTCTAATATACTCAATTCCTTATCCAATTTCGTTACCCCACACACCCATCTCAACATTCGCATTTCCGCCGCGTGCACTCTTTCATCCGTCCCTTTCGCCCCTCTACTTCATTTCTTCATAATACTGAAGGTAATTAAAATACATATATAATGAGAAAAGGAGTTTCGTTCCGAAATTGCTAAGTTTACGAAACAACGATTAAGTTATGTTTGTAGATTTTTACTGTAATCACAAGGCTCATCTTGATGAATTTGAATCAACTTTAAGTAAACTCTATGGAGCGTTAAGTTTTAGATTAGACGATGTATTTTGTAGTGAAACTTCTAATGCTATTTCCAACAAGGTTGCGTTGAGTGTATGAAAGCACTGTTGCGTTAAACGTTCAACGCTCCTGGAGAGGGGGAATAAAAAGAGACAGAGCGAGAGTGAATGCATGGCACTCGAACGCATGCGCGTAGTATACCTGTGACAGGCCAGCGCGTGTGTTAGCAACGAGTAGCGTTCAATATTCCAACGCAAGAGGGAGAGAGAAAGAAAGATACTCAAAGGTAGAAAGTAGAAGAGAGAAAGAGAGTGAGTCGGTAGATCCCAAGCACATGCGCGTGGTATTTGAAGGTTTCAATTATACCATGTGTGAATTGCACACATGCTTTTTTAATGTGTTTTAGTTTTGTCTATATTTCTATGAAAATAAATGATTCTATTCTACATACCTACAACTCTCGAAAACAAATTTAAATAAAAAGCTAATGTTATAAAATTTTCGAGAAAAGAATACCTGAAGTGAGAATTAGTTAACAGATAAGGCAAAAAAGAAACTAGGTATTATTGCCACCAGAATAGATTTATTACAAAAACATTTACAATTGTACAAGTAATTCTTAATTCATAAAAATTAATAACAATATAAATCACAAAACACAAAATTTTAAAAACAATTTAGGTAGGTAATTATCATTCCTAGTTAAGTCAAGTCCGAGTCTAAAGGTTTCTTGACTTCGGAACCTAAGGCCGTTATCACACTGGCTATTTGCGAGCGTGTTTCCAGTGAGGCGATTTGTGAGCATGTTTTCCGTGACACCGCGTATTGTAGGAAACGCTACAAGGCTACGCAAACTCAGCGAGAACGTTAACTGTTGATGCAATTGTATAATATTAACTAAGGTCGGCTTGCACAACAATCACTAAACGACATTATATCGTATACATGTTTAAAATTTACGTACTTGAATGATTTGACAACTCCTTCAATCATATTTAGCCACTAAATACGTTGTGCAAGGCGCCCTGAATGTTGTTTATTATAAATAACTGTTTACAAAAGCAAAGCTTTATACTGAGTGATCGCCTCGCTGCAAACACGCTCGCAAATCACCAGTGTGATAACCCTCTAATAACCTTGAGACTGCGACTGACTTGTGGTAACACCGCTTGACGGTTCCCACTCATCAGACTCATCGGTTCCGAAAGGATCCTCCAACTCCTCGGAGTCGCTCCAACTCTCTCTTTTCACAGGCTTCCTCTTTCTCTTACCATGTAATATCAAATCTGGCGATGGAGAATGTGGGTCGGAATTCTCGCTCTCACTCGATTGTCTGACTACCCCCCGCCGCAGGTTTTTTGCTGGATTACCTGATTAAATAATATCACAACTTAAAAAATATTATAAACATATCACAAAAGTATTGTATGACCAATACTTGTGGCTTAAGAACGATGGTTATACATATCCTTACCGTATAAGTAAACAAAACTGAACTCGTGAAGTATTTTAAAGTGATAAATATATTTTTTTGTTATAAAAATCGTCAAACCGTTTCGAGCGGCCTAAACACTTCAACACCAGAGTTGGTCACTTACTCATACGAAACTTACCTATTACAGTAGTCTCACTAGTCCACCACTATTAAAAACTAGGGGGTGCTGGATTATTGGAATGTTCGGATTATTTGATTGTATAGAAAAATACATAATACGTAAATAAAATATATTTTATTTTATATATTATGTTAATATAGGGTGCCGGATTATTGGACGTACCGGACTACTGAAGTGCCGGATTACTGAGACTACTGTATTATTGATTGAATGTAAAAATCAATTTAATTTAGCAAGCTCACACTAAGTTATAATTTTAGTTACCCTTTTATTATCAAAATTACAATCTGTTACCCGTGGTCTCACCAACATATCCCACACTAATGGGTTCACGGGTAATTTATTTTAACCGACCAATTCAGTAGGTCGCTGATTTGTAGTTATAACAAAGTGTTAATATTTACCGTGGTTTATTTTAAATTCACCAATTCTACGGTATGGTATTTACCTCCCAGTGCGATGGGATTATGGGTAAAACAAAGTAAGTGTAGTAAGTGGACACATATCAAACGTAACGTTTGGACTTGCCTCTAGACTACCCCTTGTGGGATATCTTCACGGGTCTGCATACGTAAGAGATCCGAGGATGTACATTATGGGATTTTATATAGTTGTGAGCTATTTTTAGTTATAATTAACATAATTTTTTATGATTATCATTTGACGACCTCCGTCAGTGAGACGGTAGCGGGTTCGATTCCCACCAAGGAACAAATGTTTGCATGATCTACAGATATTTGTTCCGGGTCTGGATGTGTTTCTATTATTATAAGTACGTATGTATTTACAAAAAAAAGTCAGGTTCAGTTTATCAGGGTTTTACCACAAAATTAAACATTGTTTAGGGCGTGTTTATACAATTCAGTTTTTTAAACACGCGCTAAACAGTTGTTTATCTTTTTTGGGATAATAAGGTAATATTACTATTGTACATATGTCTACTTTACGAAAAATAGAGAAACATGATCCGTTGAAACAAGTGATGATTCACCTAAACTAGCCACTTTAACCGCTAGAATACCGGGAAATAAAACACAATAGATTTTCTATTGTTCTATGCTCGATATCGAGTCGGCGGGAGGCGAGAGGTTAAACGAAGACACGGCTCGATTATAATCGATCCTAAAACTCGATGAATCGATTAGAATTCGTAATCGAAATCGACACTATCTCCGTCTTCGTCTTCCAGCTCGTAATGATCGTCGTGGAAGTGCACGGAATGTGCGTTTATGTAGAAGATTTGACCGCGGCGCTGTATCACTCTTATACCTGCGGACAAATATTGTTACATACAATTTGATACGTTCAACTCTATTCAGCGTAGATGTGATTAAATATTTCATTAGTAAATCGTTTAAAAGGCAAGGTGTACACTTTTATAACAAACTCCCAAATGATGTAAAAAAATGACAATTAACAAATTTAATAAGCCGCCCAAGAGCGAGTCGGACTCGCGCACGAAGGATTCCGTACCATTATCTATAAAAACGGCAAAAAAATAATGTCTGTTGTATGGGAGCCCCACTTAAATATTTATTTTATTCTGTTTTTAGTTTTTGTTGTTAGAGCGGCAAAAGAAATACATCGTTTGTGAAAATTTCAACTGTCAACTATCACGGTTCATGAGATACAGCCTGGTGACAGACGGACAGCGGAGTCTTAGTAATAGGGTCCCGTTTTACCCTTTGGGTACGGAACCCTAAAAATGTAATTAAACAAAATCTTTACAAAAAAGCCTACTATAACATATTGGATTATTTAGACGATAGAGAAGCTTGGGATTGAAACTGTTCCAACTCGGTCAAAAATTTTATAATTCAGACGTAATTTCTTTTCTTTATTGTATATTATGTATTCTAGATCATTAAAAGGAACAAGACCTGCCTTTCTTTCCTAGCTTGGTCGCGAAAGAACAGACAGTAAAATTTACATTTCAAAGTGATCCTTGTGATTTTAATGATTAAAAACGTCTTAAATTTGATGTCACAGTTGACACTTGTAATAACGCTATCATTACAAGTCCGGCAGAAAAACTTCTACTGTAATTCTACGATGTACAGACGTTAGGTGGATATAGCCACCTAAACTATAGCATGTATGTACCTAATAGGTATTGGTACTTTATTTGTTTATTTAACTTAATTTTTACATAGACAGATATACAGACAGATAGACAGACTTTAGATAATCGAGACCAGTCATTTTAATTTAAAACCCGACTATAGAAACGATTTTGATGAAATTTCTACAACATTGAAAGTATGTCCTTTCATATAAAAAAAGAATTTTCCAAATTGGTTGATAAATGACGGAGTTCTAAGGTAACAAAACAAAAAAAAAATACAACCGAATTGAGGACCTCCTTTCTTTTAAATCTGTTAAAAATGTTGGAAGTTCTTAATAAACGGACCGACGGACAAGGTCGCACCATACCGGCGCGAATACTCCAAATACGGCATCGGCCGTAGTATGCTCATAGTACGGACGTTAACGACTGAACTCGGCTGAACTTAACAAACGTATGTCAATAAAGAGAGCGCGTGTGAAATGCCCAGGATTATTTATTAGTATTTATTTATGAATGGACGGCCTTATTGCTGAGCGATCTTTAGCTATAGTGCCAAAGTGATCGTTATACTATATATGTAAATACATACATATGAATGCTATGTGATAAGACCTATTATTGATTTCTTTGAGAATTATTGCTTTCCATTTTAGATTTTAAAAACTAAGCGTCTTTTTTAGCGGCTTATCTCCAGACAGCGCCATCTATTACGATAATTGGAACTAGTCTATATCTATCTATCTATATCTATATAAAAATTAATCTCAATTTCCCTTGGTCATCGCATCACGCGTGAACGGATGAAACAATTTCGCTAATTCTGTTTTTGTTGCGTTTATTATAATTATAAGGTTCTTATGAAAGAAACATTAAGGAAGTTGAGCGGAACATTAGAAAATTTAAGAAATCTTACATAACGACAATATTAATTTTACATAACTGTCAGTTATTTGACATATCTGTCAGTTGTTTGAAATAACTGTCAACGATTGACAGAATGCGCGCTGCAAATATCGTTTAACACAGATGAATCGGTTGATAAATAATTAATTTGTCTATATATATATAAAACAAATTCGGGTTAGTTACACCATTTATAACTTAAGAACGGCTGAACCGATTTTGATGATCTTTGATTTGTTTCCATCCCAAATAACGGAGTAACTATTAAAATACCGAAAAAAATCACGCAAAAAAATTTATAAAGAAAATTCATTTTGTCATACATAGATGCAGCTAATGATGGCTGATTGACCATAGTACCGGCGACGTACATTTGCAGCCCGCGTCATATAATATAAGGCAATGTAAGTACAATACGCCCTAATCAGAGTTATTTTAACTGGCGCAGTACAACGCGCAAATAAATCTACGAGTCAACATATTGCATTTTACCGCCAACGCCCTACGTTCCCTCTCGATGTCAGCATCGTTTGACATTAAGCATCAGTTACCAGTGACCCAGGTACTTAAATTGTAATGGCTGACCTTGTATCTGGTCGTGTCGGTTGAGGGGCGGCGGGGGCGCGGCGCCGGGCGGGTGGTCGTGCGCGGCCCAATGCCGCACGTCGCTGCGCCGGCACGATGCGCCGTACGGACACACGCCGCGCGGCCCCGCTCCGTAGTCGCCGTCGCACGGGTGGGAGAACTCCATCTTGTGCTGGGGATTCTTCCTGTAATTCATTTTCACTTTTTATTGATCGAGCGAAGCGAGATCTCTAAATCAACTTGGCCAAATCGGCGATGTATGTATGTTTGTTTGTACGAGGATAACTTTCGAAGCGTTTATCCGATCATCGTGAAATTGGGTATATACTCGTAGGTAGGTAGTGATGGCACAATTTTGGTGTGACTCAATAAGATAAAAATGTTGAGGGGTTGTTGAGATATTGGGGTTCTAGAGGGGTAAAAAAAACAAATGGGAATATCCGGTCAAATGGCACGTTTAATAAAAGGTCTTTGTGAGTACATTTCGCCCCGTTTTTATTTTTAGTTTAGACCATGTAGTTTTTAAGTTATTATATAAAGCCATAATATAAACTGAATTTTGACAAAATTCACAGGGTACACCAGTGACCCCACAGTGCTGAAGTTTGGTATGCGCGTAGGTACAAATACAGGCAAAAGTCTGAAATCTAGAATAACTGCAATTTCTACCCCAAAAAGATAACGAATTAACGTGAACTCCCGTTACCTGTAATTTGAATGAAACTATAGGTTAAGTTGGTTGGTGATTCACTATTTTGATAGTCAAAGATTATGAATAATATTTTTTTGTTTTTATGGGAGGCTCGCAAGATCGGGGGCGAACCACTAGTTCAATTATTTTTTAACGAGAGTTGGAACAAGCTTATGGCCCACCTGATGTTAAATGGTAACCACCGCCTGTAACAAAGTAATTGGCGTTTCAAAGTGATCCTTATGATTTTAATGAATAAAAAGATTTTGATATTGATTGGCTTGTGAGGTCACGCTCTTTCATTTCATCTATATAGAGGTAAAGTAATCCGAATTAGATATGCGGGTAGTTGATATTGTGAAGGATAAATTGTGGAAGGAATTAATATCTATAGTGTAAACTGTAAACTAATTTTTATTTTTATACTTATTGTTTTAACTGATAATTCTGATAGCACAGACATAGAAATAGACATAGACATAGAAATCATTTATTCACTACATTAGCACACAATATACAATACAGTTACATTTTAAAACAGAGAAAATACAAACAAAGAAACAATTAAATAGTATAAACGTAAAATAAACAAAAACACAAGGGAGAATCTGGTAGATACTGTGTGCTACAGCAGTAAATGGGACTCGACTCAGCATTATGCCCGCCGTAAAGGAAAGCGCTGATATTCTGTCGAGACCGCTCCATTTAGCCACTAGACCTTGAGAGTATTGTGTTGTCAAATGAAAAATATAATGTGTCATGGTAGGTAATTATGTCATGTTGTGTCAAAATATAATCTATATATAATATAAGATGTAGTTTAAAATGTCAAAATAGTATATTATGTAATAAAAATAAATAAAGTCAGAACATATACATACATATAAATCAAAATAATAAATTGGTCAAAATAATACCCCAACCGGCTAGCACGTGAAAGGTGCAATAATGCTTCCCGCACCAGGCAACCCAATTTTTTGTTTACTAATTATCATGGATTTTAAACGTTTTTTAAAGATAAACTGTGATTTTAAATGTCGAAGTGGTGGGGGAATATTGTTCCAACACTTGGTTGCCTGGTATCGGAAGCTGCCCCTAAACGCTACCGTTTTGTGCTTGGAGTAGTGTAACAAATCCCTTGTCGGTCTTGTGCTGTACTTGCTCTCGTGACGATTCAGTTTGGAGAAGAGATATTCTGGTGATCCAGACGTTAGGATGCCGTGAACAAGTACGGCCAAGTGTAAGTACCTCCGTGAGGCCATGTTGAGAGTGGATGAATTATTGAGATAAGGTGAGATATGTGTTCGTGGAGGGATGTCATAGCAGAATCTGCAACAAGCATCCTGAACTCTCTGAACAAGACGGGATGTTTTTGCTGTTAAGCGTGGGCCATACACCAGATCACCATAATTCAGCTTCGATAAGACAAGGGATTCACACAATTTGATACGGACTTCCTCTCTTAGAAATTTTCTTACTTTATACAGCAGCTTTAACCTAAAAAAACAAGTTTTTAAGTTTTTACTAATCCTAAAATATGACTCTCAAATCGGAGGGAGCTGTCAAATAATATTCCAAGGTTTCTTGCTTCATGTACCTGCTCAATGCTTTGACCAAGGATGTTTAAATCTAGAGAGTGTTTTGCTATACCATTTAGCAGATGCTTCGAACCCAAAATCATGAACTTAGACTTAGAGGGATTCATAACAAGAGCGTTGTTATGTGACCAGAGAGCTATGCATCCCAAATCGTCATTTATTTTTATAATTTCACTCGGGACGCATAGGAAGGTACAACTGCACGTCATCAGCGTATAGGTGGAATCGACAGTGCTTAATGACCCAACAAATATCAGCACTATAAATGATAAAAAGTAGTGGGCCTAGGATGGATCCTTGGGGCACGCCGCGACCCACCCCTCTCAGTGATGACGCGAGTTGCGTGCCGTCCTCTCGATTAATTTGCACAAACTGATAACGGTCACTTAAATAACTGTCAAACCATTTTATGGAAGCGACGTCTACTCCGTAGTATGACAGTTTTGAGAGAAGCAGTGGGACATTAATGGAGTCAAATGCACGAGAGAAGTCGAGCAATACCAGCACTGAACCCAACCCCTGGTCAGACTCGGCCTAGTTTATCTTATGTCTAGTTTCATTCAACTTATACTACATAAATAAGTTACCAAGCTAATTAGTTAGTTGTAGCCTTCGTTTCGTGTACAATAAATTAATAATGTATTTTTTGCCAAATAAATTATTATTATATTGAGGAGAGGAACATTGATGGTAGGAAAGCTTGATGATATTATAGAAATTAGACAAATATTGTGAACGTCAGTAATTTTTATTATATTTATTTATATCAAAAATACTTATCCTATTATATTTATACTTATACTAGAAGTATTATTTGGATCATACATATTAGTGGAGCCGCTATATATGGCAGTGGTTTTGAACGGGGAGGTCGAGGTTTTTTTTATGGAGACGTGGCGGTGCTGTATGGGGATGTGGAGATTGTAAATGAACATGTGATGCTGTACAGGGATTTAGAAGTGCTGATAGAACTGGCGTAGAGGTTGTATGGGGAGATTCAGGTGCAGTATCGTCAGATGATGGGGTATGGTCAAGTGGGATAGATAGATAGATAACTCTTTATTGAATTACCACACAAACAGAAATAATACAAAAATAAATATAAGGCTTGAATAAATAAGGCAATACAATGGGCGGCCTTATCGCTGAAAGCGATCTCTTCCAGGCAACCTTTGGATGGAGCGAAATTTATATATGGAGTGCGGTGTACTTTGTAAGATATATTTACACAAATATTCTTAGGTATACTAAAAATATGATAGGGTTCCAATCCTAATACTTAAAATACTTATAAAATAGACTAATATATAGATATATGCAAATAGATAACTATACTAACAGATAAAATGTTTAAATAATAAATAAATAACGCTAGGAAGATGACATCGTTAGGTAATGTTGCTTCACCTTTAGCTTGAATGTGTGTAAGGAGGATGACCGTCTTATTTCTTCGGGCAGAGCATTCCACAGCCGAACAGCCTGGACATTAAAAGAAGCGGTGTAAAAGGAAGTGCTGTGCGAAGGAGTTCTGAGTATCAAGTTTTCTGATGACCTAAGAGTGTAGTTGTTTGAAGAATGAAGAAATTGAAATCTATCTTTCAGATAGTGAGGAGTGAAAGGATTGAAAAGAATAGAATAGAGAAGAGAGAGGATATGCGTATTCCGACGAAGACGAATTGGAAGCCACTTAAGCTTTGAACGGAAGGGAGACACATGATCATACGAGGCATGCCTTTTAAGTTCTGTCGTTTCCATATTTTCCGGCAATTTTGAATTTGGAACTGTTCTATATTCGAATGTGTTTACATTTTGAATCTCAAAACAGTTGAAAGTATTAGGATTAATGCTATTGTTTAGTCACAGTTTCGATTTGAATCTGTCAGGTCACGTACGAAAATGAATCTTTCTAAGGAAAATGTTCGTGCAATAATTTTCTACAACTTTAGAAGAGGCCTGACACGGCTTCAGTGTTTAGAAGAGCTAACATCTGTGTTCAGTGATGTAGCCCCATGTCTGCGGACTGTCCAACGCTGGTATTTAGAATTCCAGCGTGGACATACTAGTGTTAGTGACAGATTTCGCGAAGGACGCCCAAAATCCGCCTTCACTGAAGATAACATCATTGCTGTGAGACAACTAATTCTCGAAGATCGTCATGTGACGTATCGAGAGATAGAGGCTCTATTAGGCATCTCAGGGACAACCATTCAGAAGATCTTGCATGAAGCGCTTGGTGTGAGAAAGCTAGTTTGCCGTTGGATACCGCATCTGCTTTCCGACGATCACAAGGCGGCCCGCGTCAGATGGTGTAAGAAAACTCTGCAAAGGTTCAACCGAGGGGAGTCAAATCACGTCTACGACATCATAAGTGGTGACGAATCTTGGATCTATGCCTACGATCCTGATTCCAAACAACAATCTACAATCTGGGTCTTTCAAGACGAGCCAAAGCCGACTAAAGTTGTTCGTTCTCGAAGCACTTCAAAGAAGATGGTGGCCACGTTCGTTGGAAAAACCGGCCATGTTGCGACTATTGCACTTGAAGATCGTAGAACGGTTAACGCAGAGTGGTATAGTACAGTTTGTTTACCACAAGTCATCGCCGAACTTCGAAAATCTAACTCAAAGCGACGCATCATCCTGCACCACGACAACGCAAGCTCACACAGCGCTCGTCAAACGATTGAGTATTTGAAGCAGGAAAAAGTAGAAATTCTTGACCATCCTCCATACAGTCCTGACCTAAGCCCTAACGATTTCTTTACATTTCCTAAAATTAAGAAAAGTATTCATGGTCAAAGGTTCCAGTCCGGTGAAGAAGCAGTCGACGCTTTCAAGTCAGCCATTTTGAACACCCCCACTTTAGAGTGGAATAAATGTTATAATAACTGGTTTGAGCGAATGGAAAAGTGTATTAAGCTACGCGGTGAATACTTTGAAAAACAATAAAAAGTACTATAAGGTTCTAGTTGTGTTTTTTTCTTCAAACGACAAAACTTAAAAGGCATGCCTCGTATTTACGGAGGCCAAATATGAATCTGATACAAAAATTTTGTAGGCGCTCGAGCTTGTTAAGCTGTTCTTCAGTGAGGTCCAGATAACAAGCATCGGCATAATCTAAAACGGGATGTAAAAGCGATTGTGCAAGCGCAGTCTTGGTGGACGTAGGCAAAAAGTTGCGTAGTCTTCTTAGTGAACCGGCTGACGCAAACAACTTCCGGCTGGTTAATTCAAGCTGAGCCTTCCATGAAAAGTTGCGGTCAATGATGATACCCAAATTTTTAACGCTTTCGCTGTATGGGATTGCTATTCCGTCAAAAACCACTTGTGGGAGGGTGGACCAGTCAATTTTGCTAAGCGTTCTTGAACTACCTACAATAATGGTTTGCGTTTGGTTGCGTTAGTGGTGGGAATGGTGTATGAAAAGGGGGAGTTTCGTAGATTATAAGGTTTTCTGGGAGATTAGAAGGCATTGTACTCCACGACGGGCCAGGCTCATCCCACATTGATGGCTCACTTGATGGTGGTGTGCGAATTTCTGTTTGTGATTCCTGCAATATTTTTGAATAAATAACTTATTATGTTATCAGTTAGCGGGTATATTTAGTACTAAAACATCATAATAATTCACATAATTAATTAACATAAATATATAATACTGGACATTTCACACAACGCTATATAGCCCCAAACTAAGCAAAGCTTGTACTATATAAATTACATCTATCAGAAACACAAACTGAAGCCGTTATATATTAGTTGTAGCCTGGGACGAGATTTTAGGCTTGTCTAAGTTGGCCAATACCTATGGCCTTCAGCTTAGTCATAAACACAATATCAATTTAAAATGTTTGGGTAAAGAAAATATAATTACCTCAAAAGTCTCAACCCTTGCCACTCCATAACCAAAATCTTCTCCCAAAAACTGTATAAACTTGTTCTCTATGTCAGATAATGAACGAAACGCGAATGGATCGCCTCCACTCTCCTGATATGATGTTCTTAGATTCGCTGCCAACTTCTTTAACTTGGATTTGTATTCGTTCCAATACTAAAAATAAATACAATAACAGTACAAAGACACAAGTTATGCGCTTCTAGTTCGGTATAATGACCGTCTATATTCAGAAATACAGAGCTGTTTAAATAAACCATAAGTACTTTTATTTATTTTAAATTTTTTAATAATCTCATGACTCAATAATTACTTTGAAGATAACTTATACATGTTTCACGGCAATAAGATCAAGGGAATATAATTTTTCATATAAACCTTAATACTTTACTTACCCCTTTTTGACCAATTTGGGTTGATTTTAGAACTTATTCGGAATCATGAAAATTGACAAAGTGCATATCTTTTACCATAGTAGGTACTATACATATTCGGATAATTAGTTATAAACATTACAAATCAATTAAACTCTACTTAAAATAAATTTAGATAAAAGTAGATTTTACAATGAAGGGTTTTCACGCCCATGTTTATATAAATGCTAACAGATGGCGCTGCTCTGTCATAAGCTGTCATCCAAAAAAAGTGAATTGTCTATGTCAACATTACATTCCGAAGAATTTTAATTTTATAAAGTGGCACTCCGGGAGTGCCGACAGACGTGAAAACTTGAACAATTACGAGACACTTATATACAGAGGTGTCGGTAACGGTAACAGTGTCGCGAGTTCAATGGTTTTTTCCCATCTCAAAAAATGTACAACGCGCCTAAAGAAGTTTTCACTTCAAAAAAACATTTTTGTTTGTTTAGAAACCGACGAAAAGATATTGTTTTAGACAAATTTTGTTATTGTCTTTGAGACTAACAGTTCAAATATAAACTATGTTTTTTGGCGGCAAATCTCCAGACAGCGCCACCTATTGCGCTAGTTGGAACTATATTTCCTATATATATGTATTATCTATAGTGAAAAGCTCTCATATAAATAAATAAATATTACTGGACATTTCACACAACGCTATCTAGCCCCAAACTAAGCAGAGCTTGTACTATGGGAACCAGATAACTGATAGAATACTTATATACTTTTTTTTTGTAAATACATACTTATAATATATAGAAAAACATCCAGACCCGGAACAAATATCTTTAGATCATGCAAACATTTGTTCCGCAGCGGGAATCGAACCCGCTACCTCCTGCGTCTCAGCCGGCTATTCGCCTACTGCGCCACGGAGGTCGTCATATAAGAAAATATCAAACTTACTTTACATCAACTTTTTGCATCTTTCACTGCGCCGTCAAAATGTTTAGAATTGAGCGTACCAGCTACAGTTTTCCATGTTCTGCGCGCCAGTTCTCGGGCCTCGCTACATCTATTGAAGCCCAATACTATTTCTCTGTTACTTTACGAACTCCCAGAGTTTCTCGAGTAGACTGTAGCTGACTCTAAGACGTGAGGTCTTCACTGCGTGTAAACAAGTTCATTTTAACTAAATTCTTAACCCCAGACAGAATGAAAAACAAAATCTTTATTCAATGTAATCTTTTAGATCATCTTGAATCAATTTACGCATGTGTCTCGCGAGCAATCACAGAGAAGACAAACCGAGCTAGTATACAAAGGATTGTTATGGTCTATTTTGCTACATTTATTTGGTTTAGATGCAAAACACTGCATAGAACCCTCTGTTTAGAAGCTTTGATTATCGGGCTTTATATAAACTACTCAAAACAAAATAGGGCCCACTTGAAATATTTCGATATTTTGCCTGACACATTTTTTTTGCGAGTTGTTGGCATACTGATGTATGGAAATGTTAAGTAGGCATATTTATTGATCATAAATTAACACTTTAAACGCCAAGTTTAGGGTAGTTCTTAAGTGGGTAGACAAGAAACAAAATCTTACGATATACCGCAGAATCTGTGAGTGCCATTACATTGTTGCTCAGTGGGGTTTGTTGTGTCTAACGAAGAAGTTATCGTAACCATACCTTTAATTATCGATTACATGACTGTTTGCATAAACAATGCCTGGTTCTCGACATCACATGGACACGGAATCCGCGACTAGAGCCATTGTTTTGCTTCAGCAGGGAAATTCGCAAAGATCGGTAGCTTCAAGCTTAGGTGTGTCAAGACGAGCTATTCGAAATGTGTGGGAATGCTTTCAAGAGACAGGTAGTGTGAGTAGGAGGCGCGGTTCATGTAGAACCCGAGCGACAACCTCCCAAGAAGACCGATACATCCGACTCTCTGCACGTCGCGAGCGAACTGTAACTGCACGCATATTGAGAAACCGCTTACGTGACGCCACTGGAACGCGAGTGAGTGACCAAACTGTTCGCAACAGACTTCATGAAGACTAACAACGCTCCAGAATGCCAGTTGTTCGGCTCAAATTGACCAGAGCCCACCGTGCAGCGCGATTAAGGTTTGCACGTGATCACCTCGAATGGACCATGAATAATTGGAGGACAGTGCTTTTTACAGATGAATTTAAAGTAAAGTTTTTTAATGATGACAGACGCGTACGAGTTTGGCGACGACCTGGAGAACGTTTTACAGAACCATGTATTCGTGAAACTGACCGCTTTGCTTTACCCAGTATTATGGTATGGGGTGGGATTAGCATAATGGGCAAAACCGAGCTAGTGATTTTGGATGAGGGCAATGTAACGGCCGCCAGCTATGTTCAGCATGTCATCCGACCTCATGTGATCCCATATACACACAGGCCCTAACTTTATTCTGATGCAAGACAACGCTCGCCCTCATTCTGCCAGAGTGACCCAAAGTGCAATCTCCGAAGCTGGTATCGCAGTTCTACCCTGGCCTGCCATGAGTCCGGACCTGAATCCGATCGAGCATATCTGGGACCAGTTGAAAAGAAGCCTTAAAGACAACCACACTGAAATTCATAGCCGACAGGAGTTGATAACTGCTTTAAAAGTGTGTTGGGAGTAAATTCCAGATGAAAACGTCATCCACCTTATAGAGAGTGTTCCAAACCGACTCAGAGAGTGTGTGCGCAATAGGGGAGAACCTGCGCGTTACTAAACATAAGGCATTGAAGCAACCCTAAGAACATGTTTAAAAAAAAATGTGCTCGTGTCTTCAACGTGTTGTTTTGGTAAACCGTGTAATTTTAAGTTAATGTGTAAAACGCGCATTTCTTGACGATTTTTTTGGCAAAATAAGGCATTGTAAGGTTTTTTTTAATGATTCTGAATGTGTTAACCTATTTCTAAAATTAAACTTTAAATAAATTGTACATATATTTTTTTTTTTTATTTAAATCATATTTTATTGGGTGGGCCCTATTTTGTTTTGAGTAGTTTATTTTACTTTTTAAAAAGACGTGTCTTAATAATCTCGTCATAATAATATTTCATATTAATATTAATCTTGTTTTATCATCAAAATCTTGAAAAAATCTATAAAATCCTGCTCAACGAAATGTTAGAGAAACAGCGCATTGTACGATGCCACAGATTCTAAAAAGTTACTACGAACCGTTCAACAACCCTGCTCGTTCAATGACCCCACCCAGTCAATATCCCGCCCGGTCAATGCACCCTGACGTGTCAACAGGGAGCGTACGGCAGGGTGGTAAGTACTTACATGTTAGACACAAAACCTCAAAATTTTTTTGTTGAGAATTGTCGAGCGCGCTTGCTAAGAAAAAACCTGTTCATTCCAAGACACACAAAACTCCGATGTTTAAGGGGTATGAAAAAAAATAATATAATAGTTAAATGGGGAATATTATAGTCATTATTATTGATGGAGCGAAGCGAGATCTTCAAATCAACTTGGGCAAATCGGCGTTGTATGTATGTATGTTTGTTTGTCCGAGGATAACTTTCGAAGTGTTTATCCGATCATCGTGTAATTTGGTATATAGGTAGGTAATGATGGCACAATTTTGGTGTGACTCAATGAGCTAAAAATTTTGGGGTGTTGTTGAGATATTGGGGTTCAAGAGGGGTAAAAAAATGAAAATGAGACTATTAGGTCAAGTGAGACGTCAAATGAAAGGTCTTCATTAGTACATTTCGACCCCGTTTTTACTTATAGTAAAGTTTTTGAGTTATTAGCCATAATAAAAACTAAACTTTGACAAAATTCACAGGGTACACCAGTGACCCCACAGTGCTGTAATTTGGTATGCGTCTAGCTTATGTATCACAAATATAGGCAACAGTCTGAAATCTAGAATAACTGCAATTTGTACCCCAACATATAACCAACGAATAACCAATTAACATGAACTCCCTTTACCTGTAATTTGAATGAAACTGTAGGTCAAGTAAATTAGTTTTTATTTCGTGGCACTATTTTGATAGTCAAAGATTACGAATAATATTTTTTTGTTTTATGGTAGACTCGCGACTTCTCAGTTCTGGGCGAACCACTAGTTATATCAAGGCGACAGCGAAGAGAGGCATCGGCCCAGCAGTGAGATGAAATGTGCTGACGATGATAACGATTATAATCATTGACAGTGCTTTTTTATAAAACGCTTACATTTACAAGCAGACAGTGGGCCTAAAGTGGCCAAAGGAATGTTTTATCTGTAACATTAAACTTATTAAATAAATAAATAAATACTTCTGGGCATTTCACACAGCGCTATCTAGCCCCAAATTAAGCAGAGCTTGTACTATGGGAACCAGATAACTGATAGAATACTTATATACATTTTTTTTTGTAAATACATACTTATAATATATAGAGAAACAACCAGACCCGGAACAAATATCTGTAGATCATGAAAACATTTGTTCCGCGGCGGGAATCGAACCCGCTACCTCCTGCGTCTCAGCCGGTTATTCGCCCACTGCGCCACGGAGGTCGACAAGATTATTGAGGATGATATCGTAGTAACTTTGCCACCACAATTATAAATAAGATAAAATAAGTTTTTTGTTGAAAAATTACTTTTTCAATACAAGCTTTTATAAAATTCATAATCAAAACCACAAGCAGATTCAAATGAACCCGAACACTAGTAGCCCACCACAATCCATTCGAAAGTTCCGTTGTCTAGCATCCGTCTCCATCGCCTACCTCCATCCCTACCATATTATTGCATGGTCACCAAAGTTATTCCAAATTTAAATGCATAAACAAAATTTCGTGTCTGTGCTGTTGACCGTTGAGGAGTTTCTCCTTGGAAGACAACCCTGAGTGCAGCATCCATGTCGTGGTGGAACTTTTAACGATCATAATTAAATGCGTATACAAAATTTCGTGTCTCTGATGTTGCCCGTAGAGGCGTTCATCCGTCTGGAGCCAGGGTGTAGAATAAGGTCATGCATACCATAAAACTGCATTGTCATCGGAACTGAACCAACATATCAAATTTCAACTATGTAAGATAAGAGGAAGTGGACTAACAAACAAACATTACAAGCTAAATAAAAGATTGTAATAATGTGACGTTGTATTAGTTTTCGTGTTCTCCTCAGCAAGCCCTTTCATTTGATACCCATACTGTGGTAGTGCAGAAAAAATAACTAGTCCGCCCTCTTGGATGATCCGCCATATTGGAATTAGAATGACGTCACATAGTTAAGCATGCATTGTCATCCAAAATAAGAGTGTATACCAAATTTCAGCTCAATCGGTTAATGATAACTGATTTAAAATTCAGCTGCAAGATTCCACCCGGACAAACATACATACTGTTACGCCGAGGCTGTTAAACAATGAGTAATAATCGAAACTTCTCGAACGCTTTGGTCTTGCTGTGTTATTGTTGTTATTGTCTGCGGTTGCGCACAATGGGGATTGGTCGTTCTGTCGAAACACCGACCCCTTTCCTGGAACGATCGAGATCGTTCTCGAACAATCGAAATGTGCGCGATATAAATATGCCGGAGAGATGGCCAACCAGTCAGTCTCAGTTAGTGAGTCTCAGCGAGGCCCTGGAGGACTGACGTGGAGAAGGGTCTCGCGT
The DNA here is from genome assembly GCA_963924445.1 of Philereme transversata. NCBI lineage: Eukaryota > Metazoa > Arthropoda > Insecta > Lepidoptera > Geometridae > Philereme > Philereme transversata. Next base: position 22,918,733 of record OZ004337.1, on the reverse strand, counting down.
GAACAGTAGTTGCTCGCGAGTCAGTCTCAGTTAGTGAGTCTCAGCGAGGCCCTGGAGGACTGACGTGGAGAAGGGTCTCGCGTGAACAGTAGTTGCTCGCGAATCAGTCTGGATTTAGCTATACGTGCGAACATTTCGGTGACTTTAAGTGGTGCAACAGTGGTGTGAATTAGTGTGTTGTGATTACGTGTGACCAAGTTCGTGTATTCATCGTTTAGTGCTGAATAAAAGTGTTATTTTGGTTAGATCGATTCCCATTATTTTATCCCGAACCCGAACCGATCAGCTCGTAACAATACATTGTAAGGCACATTAACTGCTAAGAAAATAAATAAAAAATAATAGCTGGGAACCAAAACTTTTTAAGGCGAATTTTGATTAAGTACATTATGTGTGTTTGAAAATATGTGAAAAATTTATTATTATTATTTCAATAAAAAAACACATTTTTTGGATCCGAGCGCTAGGGATGGCGATGGTTTAGTTCACTAATATTCACTATAGTTATGGATATTTGTTTCGCAATTGCACTTTTATGTACTAATATGTCACAAGATTTTGACAAACTCGTGTTTTTTATCAAATTCCAGAATCTTGATCAAAATCATCAAAGGAAACTAATCAAAACCAGGTTCTATCTTATTTTATAAATAAATAAATAAATAAAATAAAAGGGCATTTATTTACACACACACCTCTTATGCTAACAGAAGTTGGTAGGTACAATAAGTACTAAATAAAGCTAGGTAAGTTTAATAGTAGGCCTAATTCTAAGTAACATTAGTACATTATCGTAGGTAGCACTAAGGTAGAGGGTGGTGGTAAATAGGTCGAGGGCTCAGCTACGCTGGTTTTCAGCCTCGCCTTGGCAGAAACATCTGCTGCTGCCGCCGCCATAGATAAGGTTCTCGGGAACTGTCAGCTTTATACACTGAATTAACAAGTAGTAATTGAAAAAAGAACTTGACAATTACCGAAAACCCATCGCATAAATACTTAAATCAGAGAAATTCCACACACACACAATACATAGGCAAATTTATCGCTAATTAGCATTTTATTTCAGCTAACCTGAGTGCAGTGTAGATTAACCGGTTCAGACACATAAGTATTTATTCTAATAAATAATAGCTAGTAACTAACACAAGAATATATATGTATATAAACTTAAACCATTGGTTTATGATAAGATTTTCGATATGGAGATTAACACTGTTTTAGGTAGGTAAGTAATAAATAAAAAGAGGTAGGTAGATATAGTATGTAAACATTAAAATCCAAACAAGCAAATAAGTAGGTATTAAATTTCAAAATAGGTGTACAATTTAGTCTAATAATTTTGTTAAGACGAAGTCTATATTACGAATCAATGACCCGAATCAATGTTTAAAAGCATATATTTATTTTAATAATAATAATCTTGGTTTTGATCTAATGTTGTTTTGGTAGAACCGTCCAACAACAAGAAGATTTCTGTTTGTCCAGCAACCATTTTTTACACGATAATTTAAATTTTTTCCAGCTCTGGATTTTTTGGATTGGTGGAGGTAAATCATTCCATATTTTTGATGCTGCGAATCTGAAACTACCCCTAAACCGTTCCAGTTTGGGCTTAGGTAACTCTAACGTGTTATTTCGTACTGTTCTGTTTCGCCCAGTCATATCATTTCTCCATTTAAGTTTAGCAGACAAGTACTCAGGAATTCGTGTTTTTTTTAGATTGAATATAAAATTATATAACTTTAAAATTCGTCTATTTTTCATATTTAGGATATCATGAGAATTCAAGAATGATGTGATGTACGATCTTTTGGGTACATTCAAACAGAATCTAATGACAGAATTTTGAGCACGTTGAATTTTCTGTTGGTATTTTTTTATCAAACATGGTCCGTATACGATATCGCAGTAATCAAGGTGCGATAGAACAAGGGCATCTGCGAGCCGTAACCTTATTGGAATGCTTAGGTGAGGCCTGAATCTGTACAGAGATCTGAGCGAGTTATAACATTTACCTAATTTAGACTTAATATGATCTTCAAAGGACAAGGGTCCATCTACTAGTAATCCAAGATTTTTTACCATTTTAGTTTCATTAATTTTGGTTTTATTAATAGTAATCAGAGGCATATTTTGACGAACTAAATCAATCTGATGTTTAGTACCTAGGATTATATACGATTTCTGTGGATTTAGGAGCAGTCCATGGTCACTAGACCATTCATTTATAGCATTCAAGTCTGAATTGAGCTTTTCCACGGATGTAAGTATTGCACTCTTTTCAGAATTTGCACGCAGAATTATTTGTGTATCATCTGCGTACATGTGTGCTAAACAAAATTTAACTTGATGTAGCAAGTCTGCAGTATAAATGGAGTATAGGGTCGGTCCTAATATCGAGCCTTGAACCACGCCCTTTTCAACCCGCATGGAGCTAGATTGAATTTTTTTGCCACTCTGATCTAAGCACTCAACTATTTGCTTTCTATCTTGGAAGTAACTAGTAAACCATAAGCAACATGTTTCGTCACACCCATAATACCTTAACTTGGCCAACAGCACATTAGTATCGAGACAATCAAAAGCCCGGCTATAATCTAACAGAACTAACACAGATGCCGTACCTTCATTGGAGGCATTGAGGACTTCGTCAACTACGTGAAGCAAGGTAGTTGTGGTGCTATGTGATTTTCTAAATCCTGACTGATTTGCTGGAATAATGGAATGATGTTCAAAGTACAACATCAATTGCTTCTGCCCTACTTTTTCTAGCACTTTTGATAAGGCAGGTAGCAGCCCTATAGGTCTGAGATCTTTTATTGTATCAACTTCCGTCTTTTTAGGTATGGGCTTAACAAGTGACGTAGTCCAAAGGGATGGAAAGGAGCCAGATAATAATGACTTATTTATTATGGCTGTTACGGCGTCAAGCGAATACGGAAGAGTCAATCTAATCATTTTCATTGATATGCCGTCTACACCAATTGCGCTAGAAGCTATAGAATTTATAATTTTGATGATATCATCAGTCGACACCTCAGTGAAGTGGAAGTGAGAATCGCAATTATAACAGTTATGTTGATAATATTGAAGGCGAGAAGAGTGGGAGCCTACAATCTCAGGTACGGTATCAATAAAGGTTTTGTTAATTTTTTCTGGGTCTCGTAAGTGTTCTGGTACATTGGAATTTTCCCCACATTTTCCGAGGATTTTTTAAATGTTTGTTAACTTGGGTAGTAAAATAAAATTGTTTCTCACTACGAGTTAAGTCAGTTACTAAATTACGTAATGTCTGATAAGACTTTATATCATTTGTCTTATTCGTACGCTTTGCCAGGTTGTACTTCGGTTCTTAAGCAAAATCTTGTAACATATGATGATATGACACACACACACACACTCCACACACAAACACACACACCACACACACACACACACACAAATATATACATACATTTAAAACATACAGTTCAGATGTGTCATCATCATGTGAAACGTGTCTAAAAATAATAAATAAAATATATGCATTTGGGGAACTATTTATTAAGAAAGACATACTTAATTAAATCTGAGCAAAGTAGCGGTACAATCAAAATGATAAAAAATCAAATCAAAACAATACAGTCAAAAGTATTAAAAATATCATAATTATAAGTTTAATTAAAAATTTGTCACTCAATGACAGTGAGTAAACTCAAAGAAAAGTACAAAAAACTGAAACAAAATCCGAAACTAAAAAAAATGTCATTAGCAAAAATGAGTGATCTCTTGACTTAAAAAAATAAAATATAAAAATGCTATTTCAAAAATCTTAGGAATGTGCTAGGCAGAAACATTTTGTGCAGAAACCTGGAGAACCTTCACATTGCTTACATTCGTAAATTGTTTGCGTCCTCTTTTTCTGTGCTTTGCAGCCTTTGCATTCTTTTCGAGCCACTTCGGTGGTTTCCTTCATGACACTTCCTACTTTTTTCAGTCTCGCTCGGGTCTTTTCTATTTTAGTGAGTTCGTGCTTCACTTTCAAAACATTACGTCGATTGACTTCATTAGGATCAGGTAGAAGCGTTTCCAGGATCTTCAAACGGAAATCATATAGATTTATTTTATCATTCGCCGAAAAATTGTTATACAAGAACAATGCATTACTGAGGCTCATTTGCAGCGAATGCATAAACAGCTTCTTGTACCAGCGCAGCGTCTTTCTTTGGACTGGATAATAAGCCAGCATCTGATCTTGAAGATCTACGCCCGACATAAAATTATTATAATGGACAATTGCCGTTGGTTTCAGCACTACAGATCCCCTTTTAGAAGTAGTTTCCATCATCATGTCATCATGTTCTGTGGAAATATACAGTACGTAACGTTTACCCCTCCATTTTCCAATATGAACACCATTCAAGAATAATGATTTGTTTTCTCCTTTTTTCAATGAGATAGTCCCAATATCGACGGGATTATCTTTGCGATTTTTTCTTAACGTTCCTGTGCAGTACGTTTGTCGCTCTAGCAATTTCACAGCCAAACCATACGAGTTGTAGTAATTATCCATGTAAACATGATGGCCAGAATCTAGTCTCTCTTCTAGGAGTTTGAAGACGATCTTACTAGCATGTCCTTGACCTGATGTATCATCATTTGCTCCTGCGTCAACATGGTATTTTAAAATGGTACCATCTGGCTCAGCTAGGACATAAAGTTTAATACCATATTTATGCCTTTTGTTCTTAATGTACTGTCTGAACAGCAATCGACCACGCCACAAAACCATGGACTCATCCAATGACAACTGTTTACCCGGACAATAAATAGTGTTCATTTTATTGTTAAAATGATCCATAAATGGACGAATTTTTGCTAAACGGTCTTCCTCACTTGTTTCAGACGTAAAGTGCAGGCATTTTAATATCAGTAAAAAACGGTTTCGCGACATGAATTGTCCGAAGCATGGAATATTAAATAAATAGTGTCGTTTCCAATAATCGCATATACGGTTTAGTCGAATTGTTCCAGTGTGAAGAAGGAGTCCTAGAAATGTTAGCAGTTCTTCCCTAGTTAAATCTTTCCAATTTTTTATTCTTGATTTTCGCTTCACATTCTCTGCAGTACCCACTCTTAATGCGTTTGCATTGGTCTCTCGAACAATAAGATCCAATAAATTGTCGTCAATTAATAAGCGGAATGCTTCATAAGGATCTGTTGGAGGTGGCACTAATAGTTCCTGTTCCTTAGTAAAATCAATGACTTTCATTGAAACTGGATTACTGCTCCAGGTGCTAGTGGCTCCTTGACGAGAAGGTGAGTTATTGGGTGAATGGTCAGGTAATAGGACATCATTGTTATCACTTGGTAAGTTTGGAGTACTACATTCAGACTTCGGATCCAGCAAAGCAGAAGAAGAGGCGTCATTACGCTCTGGCGATAAGTTTGGAGTGATCGCAGTAGATCTCAGAAGAGATACGGTAGGCGTGGAACAGTTATCCGTGAAAAGACTCTCTGTTATATCAGGAAGAAGATCTGCATAGTCTTGTACGACAGATGGCGATGTGGCATTCCAGTCAATTTCGTATTTGAACTCAAAACTACTATTTCCGTCTAATTCTAGTTGGCGAGGCGCTGGCTTTGATGCTGAGGAACCAATATCTGAATCTGGTAACTTTGAAGATTGAGCAGATGTATCACGTGTACCTGGTGCATTCACTCTCGTGGGGCCATCTCGAAACATAGATTTCAATCGCTTACGTTGAATAATAGGGCTACAGTTTGACTCACTTAAACCTTGCTTTGATGCTGATGACCTTGAAGGTTGAGCTGGTGTATCATCAGCAGGTGGTTTACGGCTGGTCGTCTTCGTATTCAATCTTGAATCAAAAATACTTAAATCACTGTCGTTACCAGATTCATTTGAACTTGAAGAAAACTCCTCTTCATGAGCTCCTTGCGAATACACTTCTTAATTAAAAGCTTGTAACATATTAATATATCGTCAAGTACGAGTAGGACTCGTGCACCGAGGATTCCGAGCCTAGATAGGTTTATTTATGTTAATGAAGCAGCGCTATCTAGTTATGTGACCAGTAAACCAAGAAAATTAGATAGAGACTGATATAATTTTCCTGTAATCTTTGCATATACGCCAAATCAATCATATTAATATCAGATTTTTCACTTTGCAAACTTCAGAGATAAGGGGGGAACGGTATTATTTACGACATTTTTAATCATAACTCCAAAACTATACAAAATAAAAAAGTGGTTTTGTATTGTGCAAAGCAATCTCTTTGGTATGATACCCTGCTTGGCCAAGTAACCCTATTTTAAAGTTTTGATCCTCACCATTTTGGCTCAATTGGCCATAAAAATGAAAATAATTTTTTTTTTGCAATAGTTGATGGTCAGTTTTATTTATTACTATTCCAAATTTCAAACTTATAGGTTATGTAGTTGCTGAGATAGTCAGCTGTGAGCTATGAATAGATGGACGGACGGACAAAGTCGCACCACAAGGGTTTCTGTTTGTAAGTATATCTGTTAGCGAGTTACCTGTAGCAGTTGGCGCCGTATATGCAGCGTTCTCGAGCCGGCTTGTTGGGAGGCTTCGGAGAAGCGTTGTCGCTGGCATTACCCGACCCCTGAAATTACAAATGTTCAACATTTTATTTTTACTTTATAAGTTTTCCTGTAGATGGAGCTAACGGTGATTTAAGTCGTAATCTGAATCACCCTGACAGGACAAGAGCCTTAGCACAATTGTTTGTACGTCTTCGTATCTAGAGGAAGATTGCGGGTTCAAGTCCCGTCTAGACTTTTTTAGTTTTTTAGACGGTTTTAAAAATCTTAGAATTTTCCGTAAATATTCAGATAACACTATAAAAATAAAATACTAATAGGTTGGGGAAAAAGTCTTTTCGCATTATAGTATGTATGAATTTGTAATAAAATCTCTTTGGCTATACTATTTGTATCTGGCTGGTTTTGGTATCATTCAAAGTTTAAATTTTAAAGAAGATAATTCCAAATTCAAATTAGGAAAATGTGTGATTTTTATTTGTTTTTCGTACTGTAAAGATGAGTGAATCTAATGAAGAAATTCGATACATTTTAAAATTTTACTACAAAAAAAGGTAAAAATGCAACGCGAGCCGCGAAAAAAATTTGCTATGTTTATGGACCTAGTGCAGTGTCTGTGAGAGTAGCACAAATTTGGTTTAAGCGTTTTCAATCCGGAAATTTTGATGTCAAAGATGCACGTCGCTCTGGTCGCCCTATTACGGATAAAATTGATGCCATTTTTGAAAAAGTGGAGCAAGATCGGCATATTAGTAGTTACGACGTAGCTGAAGAACTGGGAATTGACCACAAAACCGTTTTGGCGCATTTGAAAAAACTGGGTACACAAAAAAGCTCGATATTTGGGTACCACACGAGCTCACTGAAAGAAACCTTATGAACCGTGTACTCATTTGTGATTCTTTATTACGACGTAATGAAACCGAACCATTTTTGAAGAAGCTGATAACTGGTGATGAAAAGTGGATCACGTACGACAAGAACGTGCGAAAAAGGTCGTGGTCAAAGGCCGGTCAGGCTTCACAGACTGTGGCGAAACCCGGGTTAACTCGCAACAAGGTGATGCTGTGTGTGGTGGGATTGGAAGGACATTATTCATTATGAGCTGTTACCACCAGGCAGGACCATCGATTCTGAACTCTACTGCGAACAACTGATGAGATTAAAGCAAGAAGTTGAGAGAAAGCGGCCGGAATTAATCAACAGAAGGGGTGTGGTTTTTCATCATGATAACGCTAGACCTCACACATCTTTATCCACTCAGCAAAAATTAAGAGAGTTTGGCTGGGAGGTTTTAATGCATCCGCCGTATAACCCTGACCTTGCACCTTCAGATTTCCATCTGTTTCAGTCTCTTCAGTATTCTTTAGGCAGTGTCAGGTTAACATCACGAGAGGACTGCCAAAACCACTTGTCGCGGTATTTTGATCAGAAGCCCCAAAATTTCTATAGCAATGGAATCATGTCCCTACCTAATAGATGGCAAAAAGTTATCGAATAAAATGGTACCTACATACTTTAGTTAAATGTAAATAAACTATATAAAAAAATGTTTTGAATTTTCTAAAAAAATGCGAAGGATCTTTTTCCCCAACCTAATATTTCAAATGTATATATTTTATTTTCCATTCGGTAGCTATTTGTGACTATGCCAAATAGTTTTTTTTCTTTATACGAATTGGTGGTGAAACAAGCATATCGCCCACCTGCTGTTAAGTGGTAATGCACGCCTATAACAAAGTATTGCCTCGTAGGTCACGCACCTTAGAAACGCCCTGCGCCCACCTACTTCTAGTCTAAGGCCGACTTGCGCAACGATGCTAAATATGATTTAAGGAGTTGTCAAATCACACGTCAAATTTAAACATGTTTGAAATGAAATCATTTGCTAAAACACGATAGAATACATTGTAGTGTTATGTATAAGTGAGGAGCACATGTATTTGCTTCGCGAGCGCTTAGTTTAGTCGCTAAATACGTTTAGGGATCTTTGTGCAAGCCGGTCTAAATGTAAATAAGTACTAGATACGCTTTGGTATTACACTGTGTTATTGGCAATGTAAGAATTTAAATACATAAAATTAAACTATAGAAGATCGCTCATCCGTATGAGGTAAAAGAGGCCGCCTTAGAACAAGACTAATGGAGAGAACTGCAACTGTGTTTTCACCCTCTTCACCAAGTGAAACTCTTGTGTTATTGTTCGATTTTAAATTTTTCATTTAAAACAGTATGTGTTTTTTCCAATAATAATTGAATTTTTAAACAAGTTAAAGTTTTTTAATTTTCCAATGACGACCTTCGTGACATAGTTGGCGAGTAGGATTCCGCCCCAACCCGGCTGGTCGCGGCTTACCTAAAACTTTCCAAAATTAGTCAGCTGACGAGGTTTCAACATGACAAAGGGCGCATTGAAAAATGTGTCTAAATATTTAAGTTTAGAGTTGCTATTTATTTGAATAGCCATAAGCGAAAGTAGTAATTACTATGTAATCTAGAATCGCACAAAATAGACATGCACTTTTTTTGCAGTGCAGCAGCATACGGCGTTCGATATCCTTAGTTGTAATCAATCAATGTAAGTAGTTAATAAGATTTACTTACTGGATGATCATGACTAGATCCAGGCTTGGCAAGATCTGGATCTTTCTTATCATCTTTAGGGCTCTCTGGTTCTCTCTTTACATCCTTTGCAGTGTCCGGGCTCTGTGGTTCTTTTTTTACACCGTTCCCACTTGTTTGGTCTGTTTCTGTGTCAGTGCCTTCCGTATCATTAGCACTATCAGGGTTAACATCCATTGGGCTTTGTGGGTGTTTATCTGTGCTCTTGTTAAGATCCTGAGGCTCGTTTCTTGAATCTACTGCGGTTTTTGGGCTCTCAGGCTCTGTTTTAACCTTTTTGGCATTGTCACTGGGATCTGGTGTATGTGCTCTTTTGCCAGGAGTGATTTGACTGTCACCGTGTGTATTGTCAGGATCAGTTGGGGTGTCTTCTATCGGTGGTGGAGGTGGTATTGGTACTGGTGTGCTTGCATCCCCTGTTACTGGATCACCAGCTGTTAATTTTAAAGATAATCCTTACTATTCATATTAATGAACTAAGTAGTACTTTATAAATAAAACGGTGGTGTTTATTGGAATCGCACCCCGCATTAAATCAACCCAGGCCACATCTGATTATGGGGCAAGAGCCGATGGCAGATAAAACGAGAAAAAAAAACTAATATAAAAAATTCGAACGTAACAATGTCTCTCTGTCTGTTTGTTACGTTTTCACGACTAAACGGCTGGACAGATTTCGATGAAATTCAGTATAACATTTTACACGGAGACATAGACTACATTTTACACGACTGCACAAAAGGAGGATAATGTATTTATTGACAACCACGCGTGCGAAGCCGCGGGGGTTTTATCTAAGAAGAGCTATCAAAAAACTTTTGGAAACAAGCTATAGATAGCTGAGCTCATTAAGAAAAAACATTTATTCATTCACAGTTTGCCTTCAATAACAATTAACATGTTTTCCCCTGCAACAGGGAAAAGAGACCAAAAATTAGAGATGAGATAAATCTAAATTAATCAGTATGTAATATGTATTAAAAAATATTTTTAATTGCATTTATTATTTATTTAATGACTGTACCATTTCAAACCGGGCTCATAGGATGTTTTGCTAATAGAACATTCTGCTCATAAGTCATTTTGCTAATAGGATATATTGTTTCGATAATAGGTATTTTTGCTATAAGGTCAATTTGCTTTGAGAACCTTGTGATACAAATACAATATGAAGTGTTACTTACATATCAAGGATTGTGACTCATTCTCATTTTCTTCTTCCATTGTTTGGTCAAATTCCATTTTCAAGTTTGACAAGTCTTCTTCATTCACAGCCCCCGCTGTTGAGCTGTACGCTTGTGTATTGGCACCATTACTTATTTCTGTGATGTTCGTGCCTCTGCTTTCATCAACTGCCTTTTCAGTCAGTACGTTCTCTTGACTAGTAATTGCGGAATCCATTGGTGTGTCTTCATCACATAATACGAGCTCAAACCAGTTTTGTTCTGGTAGAAGACCGAAATGGTCGCCGTTGGAAAGTGATACCCATTCGCCTTCACTCAAGATAGTTGTTTTGGTGATAGTCCCTCTGTTATAGAAGCAGGGGTTTTGATGGAGCTGTAAATATAAAATATACCTATTAGAATCGAATTAATTCCCTGAGTAACATAGGTTACTTTTTACCCAACTGCGCAGAAGGAGGGTAATGTTTTTATTGAAAAACTACGCGTGCGAAGATGCGGATTGGTCAGCTAGTATAGTATAAACCCAAAAGAGCGCACTTTAGAACCCTTTAATAGTTTTTATACAAGGATCTTGATCTATTCTGCAAGACTAGTGAGTGAAAAGAGTCAATGCACTTACCGATTTTAGAATGACTGTATCATCTTTAACTTCAAGTGAAGCATGCTGCCGGGACACCCTGTGGTCATGACACTGAAACAAATATTACTTAGTAAAGTAAAAAGAAAAAGTAAAAGTAACTTACTGAGCTTACTTATTATTATTCCCAAAAAGCTGGCCATTCACAAGCACTCCACTCGTTTAGGCTGAGTGCAAACATTGCGCTTGATATACTATAAAGTATAAAGTTTTCGTATACCTTATTTTCTATAGTGATGTAACAGTTCATAACTTAGTTATCTATACTTCCTGCTAGGGGCGCTGTTCATATCTCCATAGAAAATAAGGTATTCGAAAACTTTTATTGTAACAGTATGAAAGTTCGCACTCAGGTTGCTTATCATTGCATGCTGTATGTGTTAGGATATGCTTCAAACAAGTCAAAGAAAATATTAAAATTAAGGACAAAGAATTCACTCCCATATAAATTCACATACAGTCAAAAAGATCCATCTCTTTGTGGATATAATTACTAAACAAAAAGGGATTTACCTATTTTTTATTAATTAATTATTTATTATTAATTACTATTTGTTTAATTCTTTCCAGTTTGTTTTGTACATAAATATGGCTATTCAATCATATGTAACTACCAAGTAAGATAACCTATGCATGTCCTGTTATATTCAATTTATTTATTTCTCAGACATAACATAACTGTCGTTTTTTGTTTTGTTATTAAACAATAACAAAATCTTAGAACTATGTTAGTACACAGATAATAATTGTAATAAAATAAACCAAAATAATATGAAAATCGGTACATACAAAAGCTAGTGTAAAGTCATCAACATCATCAGCAAAGTGACTCGACTCAAATGATAAATGTGAATGTACAACAGGGACTATACAACCCCGAACATAAAGAAAGAAAGGACCTCTTTTGAATTGGTTTCACATTATTCGTCTGCCACTTGGATGATGTTACCTCTTGTTTGGGTAGCACCATTCTGAACCCGTTATAGGTAATCTCCTTTTCGTAACCCTTTCAACAGGCAGCCTAAACTGATGGGTTTTGAAGGGGTTACTCGTTGAAATGGCTTGTCGCCCAAAGGTGTAACTAAAATGGATTTTTTTTTATCATCCCACATTCAACGGCTTACCAAAACAGTTCCTGGTTATCACCACCTGATTTAACACAGGAAAACACGGGAAAACCACAACAAATCGCTTCAGAATATTCTGTACTTACGCCTAAGAACGACCCTCTGCCGATTGTATGTGAGCCGATTTTTAGAGAGATTTTGGCAGGTTCTAGACCGTCTAATCGAACTAATTTAAATCCCATAATTACTTTTCAATTTACTATTTTGATTGTTATGATTTCTTGGTGAAAGAAAACAAAAACAAGCATCGATATATATGTACTACGCACTAGATATCGCGACCCGAACACTCACTCTGTCCCACTGAACTGTACTGCAATCCGTACACCTTACTTTAGTGTGGCCGGATATTATTGTTCTGTGTTCTGTGAGTGCGGCTTCGACATTCAAGAGGTTTGGATGCGTACGGAGCGGCACTATTAATACGAGAATTCGAATCAAAGTATGACATAAATAACAATTCAGCAAGTAAGTAAGTAAAATTATTGGTTGTTCAGTGAATAAATAAGTAATAATATCGTAATACCACATTAGAAAAAAAATTGTTTAATACCACGCCATCTAAAATTATAGACTAAAATATGCAGATATTCCATTACAAAACCGGTTGTAGGTAAAAATATGTGACTGAACACGGACTTGACGTGGTGTTTTTAGAAAGTATTTTAATTTGTTTATGTAAATGTTTACTAGCCAGTTTGATATTTTTTAATATTTATTTTATGTTCGTTCTTTTTAGTATATAATATCTGTCAAAGATCAGAAAATATGACGACGTGCGTAATTCAATACTGCAAAAATACATCAAGAAGTGTCAGTGAATCATCAGGTGACAGTTTGATTTCAAACTATTGATGACGTACTTGAGCTCTAAACGCATAATAATTCATTTTATTTTACTTTTCTACTTTACCATTTTTTCAATTACCTATTACATTACTATTATAAATTTTGAAATAGAGTATGAATTCTAATGAAGTTTTGTAGGTACAAAAGCTATGTCACGTCTGTGGTGTAAAATCTATAGGGACGACAGTTTGTTACACTATGTTGAACGGAACGCGCTTACAACGTTTTGGTCGCGAGTAAACTAAACTCTATAAGCGATCTAGCGCTGCAGGTTTAATAGTTTGGTTAGATCACATAAATAATATTTAAGCGCTGTAGCGAACTTTAGTTCTAACTCACCAGCATTTGAACAAACTTTTTTCAAGAATGTTCTTGTCTGTCGGTAGAATATCTATGAAAACAAGTAACTTTTGAAATGACTTGAATCAGCATGAACGAATGAAATGAATGAATGAAGAAGTCTTATTGTCCGTCCAATCAAGTTTCACCCAAAAAAGTTGCTACAGTACAGTCCGTCTAAAAAGAGTAGACAAAAAATGAGGGCGCCACTGTCGTTTAACTGGTATACCCCATACTATACAATAACTGGTTTTGATACTTGCTAATTATTTATTGTATTATTGGCATTAATATTTTATGATTCTAAGCTAACTTAGTACTTCACATAACCACTTTACATCACAAGTTGTGGTTAAATTCGACTAATACATATTATTATAAATACGGAAAATTGGGGGGATGGATGGAACTTGGCACAGGAATAGATTATTACCTGGAATAACTAGAGGGCGCAGCTAGTATAATAATAAAACCAGAGTTGAGTGTTATTAATAAAATATTTATTCATAAAATTAGTCGTCCAACATATCAAAATCTAAATATTCGACACCAGACATGTTGTCATCTATAGCCCCAGGAGAATCTTGCCGAGAAGTACTAGGCAGACAGGAATCTTCTGATTCTGCTTCAGACTCACTGCTGCTGCTGCTATCCTCACCAACTCTTATAATTAATTCTTCTATATTTTGATACAGACTGGGGCCTCTTTCAATGTACTCCATTTCAATTTTTTTGACATGGTCATAACATGATTTCCAATCTACTGGAGTTATAGAAGCAAAAGCCTCTTCGGTTAATTGTTTTATATCTCTGGATCCAACATTTTGTGCTGCCACTTTTCTTTTTGCCAAAGACCATATAAGTTCAATCGGGTTCAGGTCGCAGTGATAGGGTGGCAGCCTTACGACTGTATGCCCATGCTCGCTCAGTAACTCGTCAATTTCATAAACTGGTGCTGGTTTATTTTTTTTCACCAAATCATAAAGCATAGGTTTTCGTAGGGTCGGATCAAAATTAATATTATTCTCTTCAAGCCATAATTTGATTTCAGCAATCGTGCTGGATGTTGTGGGAGCCTTATTTTTCACAATCGAGTGATATGGGGCGTTGTCCATTACAATAATGCAAGGATATTCAAGGTTTGGGATGAGCTTTTCGGTTACCCACTTATTAAAGTTTGTTCTATTCATTTCAGGATGACAGTCTTCCTGTCTGTTATTTCCACTAAAAATAAGAAGAGAGTTCGGTACAAATCCTTTTTCACTTCCTGCATTGATGAGAATCCATCTTTTCTCTTTTGAGATATCTTCAATAACTCCTTCGGTTTCAATAGATTGCCAACATTTTTTTAATTTGTATGATGAGTGAATATAACTTTCATCTAGATATATAATATCTTATTGCAACTCGTCAGGTAAGTTACGGATGTCCATAATAACTTTTAAATATTTTTCCCTTTTAATACAAATATTAGTATTTTCCATCAAAGATTTTCTGTTTGCTTTACATTTTATTCTATTGCTAACCAATAGATTTCAAAATTTTGTGTAAATGGGCTCGACTTCCATTGAAACCAAGGTCTTCCCTTACCATGGTTAGTATTTTATTAAGTGTAGGGACTTCTTTTTTTACACTATATAAATAATGCACTTTTCGTCGGATTGCACACTGGTCAAAATCGTCTAATTCTTTTCTTGGTCGCCCCTTGCTATGTTTAGCAGGAGTACTGAATTTTCATTTAGTTTTAGATCCTTCCTAAACTATTCGTCGCACTGTACTCTCGGATTTACCTGAAAATAATAAATTATATTGTTAAGTATCAAAACCAGTCATACGCACTATAAATATGTGTTTTATTTTCATAACCTCAACTGTATATATAAAAGTAAATATTTCATGATAAGACCACTCTTGGATAAGACATTACTATTTAAAGGAGTGTAAAGTGACTAAAAGTACTACATTAATTCATAACTTACCAGTCAGATCCGCTGTTCGTTTATAAACGAGTTCTATCTGCGTGAGCAATCTGGCGGCTTGGAATTCGGCTGAACATCGCATAAACACTTTGTATATCACTTCACGAGAGCCGCTGCGGATTGTTTTATTCATTTTTCAAATGTTTATAATAAGTTTTTGGATAAAAACTAGAATTGAAGCAAGAATTCAAATGAAAGCAAACAATGTTTACATTATAATGACAAGCAAGTGACAATATTGACTTTTAATGAAGTGTTGCCAGCCACAGAATATAGTTAGTTCCTTAAACATTAATTTCTACTCTTTTTAGACGGACTGTATCTACACACTAGGGACGCGGACGGGACAGCAGCAGTGCGTTGTAGAAGTACCTAAGGTTTCTTTCTTCAAATGCGATTTCTTGATGCCGTTGTTGTGCCGACTCCTTATCATGATTGTCAATGTCAATTAAATTAAGGCATTGACATCTCTTCTCGGTTGTCAAAACAAACAATCTATTTACTAAATTTTGTACAGTAGCGGCCACAAACAAGAATTTATTAATTGAACTGTACCTATTATTGTTTGTCGTGTATTTTTTCCAAAAATGATGAAAACCACAACTTTAGGGTCGCATCGACCCCTATCTGGTCAGCTGTATAAATATACAAATGTCGTAAAAGGGTGGCAGCAACGTTGGTTCGCTGTGGACCCTGAAACCGGAGTTCTATCGTATTACCTCTTTGATGGCCCTGGAGACACCGTGCAGCCAGGACAGCCGGCCAGAGGCGAGGTAAGCCGTCTGATTCATTAAACGATAAGCACAAAATTGACCCTAGCATAGCACGTTTTGAGAGGGCGTAGATGCATGTAAATGGGAGGAAAAATGTGTTTTACCGTTCCTCTGTGATAGTTTCTTAATTGTTGATATCCATGGCATGGAGATTAAGGTGTTTAAATACTCTTCTAGGCACACCTAGCTGCTGCAGTGATATGCCCCAGCGATGAAGACTCGAAGACTTTTACCATCAACTGTGCATCGGGAGATATGCTGAAGCTAAGAGCTACGGACGCCCGTGCCCGCCAAGAGTGGGTCAACGGACTGAGGGCTATTGCTGAGATACACACTAAAGTAAGTAAAATATCTATCCAGCACTGACTTAAACACACTTTAGTAAACACTAGGTTAGGTTAGTCTTGACACAATAGAAATAGAAGTTAAGTTTAGTACAATGAGCAAAAACAGCTGCATGCACACATGGATGCTTGCATACGAGGATCTCAGATCAATTTGTTGGAAGCTTCGCCTGACTTTATCCAAGATCTGTGTGTGCATGCGCCTGTTTTTGCTTGTTGTACTAAACTTAACCCCTGTTCCTAACTATTTTGTAGTCTTAAGTAAGTGTTAGCTAATAATTCTCTCTGATTAACACAAAAAAGAACTTCTATCTCTTGATCTGTGACTGCATTGAGAAATGTAGAAAAATGATAAAATATACTTAATTGAATATTGCTTTTGAAACTATTATGGTTATGATCACTATTTTCACTAAAAACGGGATATTCCCGATAACGGGAATATCCGCCATTAACGGCCTTAACGGGAGCAATAAGGCCGCCCATTGTACCATTATTAGTCTTTAAGTTTTCTAGGTTAAGTTATTGTAATTTGGTGTAACAATAAAAAGATATCTATCTATCTATCTATTCACCATGATGTGCGAGTTTTTTCATGTCCTAATATTTTGATGTAGTTGCATGCGCCATGATCACGGGTAAACTGAAGTCTTGAATCAAAATTGAGTTGTCTTATAACAGTAAATTTACACCAATAGCAAATAAAAGGCCTTTGCCGTATTGTGCATGCTACACATTACTCATTTATTTATTAAAATACACTTCTTGTTCTGGACAAAGGACTCCCCTTATTCCTTCCACACATCAAGATCCTGTGTCACGTCCACCCAGCCTATCAGAAACTTATCCAATTTGTCCCGCCGAATATAAATCAAAACATAATATCACTCCCTTATCTTCTTCTTACAGACCAGTAAAGAATCCAACACAAAACAAGGTTGCTTAAGCTTTTGAGTGATCAATTTCTCTCTAATGATATAGGATTCATTGTAATTCCAGGCAATGGGTGCAAATCCACCTCTTCAACCGCGAGAACAGCTAGCGGTGCATGATGCCATGGCCTCTGCAAGACAACAATTGCAAGCTACAGAGCTCAGGTACTTACTTCCATTACAGTATTTCCTTTTGGAACTAATAATATTGTCGGCCTAATTATCAGAATTTGTAAGTCCATTTGGGCAAATTTTTCAGGAGTTGGCAGTTTAAAGTTTGGAAGATTTATATTGAGTCACTCTTACTTTAGGTACAAGATGAGGGTATTTTTTATACCTTAAAGTAAGAGTGACTCAATAAAAATCTTTAAACTTTGTGAAAAAATCTGGTTTTTGTACAAATGTACCTGTTATTTTTTTTTTAATATTATTATGGCAACTGATTCCTCTAATAGAGTGTGAGGAACATTTCTGCCAACTTCACATAGTAGGTTCATGGTACGGTTAAATGGAAAATCAAGTTAAAATGGGTTTAAAGTTATATGCGACGAGAGTTTATCTGAATTCTGCAACAATGTGTTAAATTTTATTATTACTATCAAGCAAATAAATACCATATATTAATATATGTGTATATTAGTAATCTATAATTCAATATCATAATGTGATAAAAGTGAAGTTAAGTTAGATTGAAGAGGAGCTTTACAATAAACTAAAATATCATATAGGGAAGGTGAGGAGTATCTGGGGCAGTTGTAGAATATGTGATTAAAAGACCCTTCATCAAGACCACATTCACAAAGTGAAGAGTCTCTCACTCTTATTTTTCGGAGGTGAGCCGATGAGGAGCAATGTCCAATTCGCATCCTACAAATTGTGGAAGTAATTTGCTTAGTAGCTTTAATTTTTGCAAACCAAGGTCTGAAAGAAATGAATGGCTGAATCTGATATAGATGATTACCTTTTGTGCGCCCTGTACTCACCCAGTGGGAGTTCCAGGATTTTTCTCAACTTTGCTTAGCAATAGAAATAATGTCATGGGGGTATGTGGTAAAATTACGTTTACTACCATGAACAATTGCAAATTTAGCTATACTGTCCACTCGCTCATTACCCACAATACCTCTATGGCCAGGTATCCATGCCAATGTGACACTCAAATTATCATCATGGCAAAGTCTAAGGAAATGTTTGATAGTCAAACAAATAGGACAGGAGGAGGCTGATTTGCCAAAAGGGTTAGCTATTAATAGCTGCAGACTGCTTTTGGAATCTGAAAAAATTACAGAATCAGGTATATAATTGTTTCTGATAAATTTAATGCATTCTAAGATAGCTAGGCTTTCGCCAGAATAATTTGAACAATAATGTGGATATTTAAATAGTTGAGATATACTAGAGTTGGAATGTAAAAAAGCAGCTCCCAAGGGCCCAAGAAGGTCAGTCTTGGATGCATCAGTGAAAAATAAATCTGAGCATTGTGCAGGAATATCATAAGAATGTATTAATTCTCTATGGGATTTTTGGTCACAGCCAGGAACTATAGCTGGGCGAGGACGCGGAGTAGTTTTCGATACGAGTGAGTAACTGCAGAGGATTGGGAAGGCGGTATCATATTAGAAGATGGAGATATAAGCTGAAAGGACTCAGGCTGCCTTGATGCAACTTCTGCAAAGGACTTCTTAGATTGCGGGATTACTTTAATTGCCTCTTGGTATGAAACATTGTGATTTGCCATGTGGTGTTTTATATTAACTTGCCTGGTATATTCAGGAAATATCTTGCTAGTGGCAAAGTGATGTGCCGAGCAGTACATACAGATTGCCTCAGTTACATCAACTAAGAATGAGTCTCCTGTGTGGTTATCAGAGCATTTGTAGCATTTAGGTTTAGAACGGCAATGAGCTTTAGTATGCCCAAATCGACAGCAACTATAACATTGGATAGTGGGGAAGATATACTGCTCCACCGACAGCATGGTTGCTATCAACAAGCTATCTCTTTGGGAAAAACTTGATCATCAAACGTAAAGACAACAGTTTGAGTTGGTACCCAAGAACTGCCATCCGACGTAATGATTTTTTTGTTCAATCGGCGAGTTTTAATTATTTTCCCCGTACCCACAGGGCAGCGAACTGCTTCAATAATTTCCTCATGAGACCAGTCCGAAGAGATACCTTTGACTATACCCATGCGAGAAATGTTATGTGACGGTATATATGCTTTGAAGTTATTTTGGGACAACAGATAATTTTTTAAGAATTGATTTGCTTCATCCGCAAATTTGAATCTAACCGCTAGGCGATTACGGCCTATCTTTTTTATACCATCATTCAAGATGGAAGTGAACTTATTTCTGAAGAGGAATGAGCCGAATTTCAAGGGGTGAAGGGTTCCAGGCGTAGCATTTTCTATGATCAATTCTACATAGATCAGGAAGGGACCACAGTCATTACACTCATAATGGTCACGAGTAATGGGGGTAGGAGGAGAGTTTTGGGTCAGGAGATTTGGGGTATCATCTTGGGTCAGGTCTTTAGGAGCAGCATGAATACCTGGCTGTTTTACTTTATTTTTATCTGGCTGAATTGCCTTATTAACTGTTGGGACAGTGCGGTTGCTTATACGCGGGACAGCAGTGCTAATGTCATGTATTATATTAGAATTAGCTAGAACTTTATTGATTTCAGTTTTTCAACTTTCAGAGCTCTCTTATCTTTATTTTTAGTAAACTGTTTTCCAAGTAGGAGTATCATTCTTTTCTTTTAGAAACTCGGCACGTCTATTAGCGGACTTGGAGGATGGAGCAATTGCCCCATCCTCACAAGAATCCGGCGCTGGAATTTCACAGAATATCTCTGGTGAGGGAATTTTAAATCCTGGTGGAAGGTCGAGTTCAAATTCTGGACCAGGATCCAATAAATCGTTATCCGCCATCGTTTTCATGATGGCAGATCCTTAACCTCTAAAATCAGTTAATACGATTCCGGATGTGTTTTTTAAATTAATGTCATACATATGTAACAAAACCGGTTCCTATAGATGGAAAAATGTTACTGTATAAATCATGGAGATTATTTATCGAGCGAAGCGAGATGTCTAAATCACTTGGGCAAATCGGTGTTGTATGTATGTATGTTTGTTTGGTTGATATTGTTTCAGTGATGCGGCTTTGGCCAGATGTATCGAGTCAGCGGATTCGCCATTCCCACACACAGATCCAGATTTACTACTTTTAAAGGTATGAATCCTCTAAAACTGATTTTAAAATCTATTCAAAAATTACGAACCCGATGGGATTAGAAACCGCAACCTTCTCATTGATATGAGACACAGTACCAATTTGCTACGGGTTCACTGCTCGTCTGTTATCATGTTATCATTACATTGTTTAAATTTTAACAGGTTACTAACTCTTTGACTGGCCGCATTTTATTTGTTACTAGTTGACTCGCCCGCGGTTTGTCAATAAAATCATCACCCTCCATCTGCGCAGTCAGGTAAAAAGTAGCCTATGTTCCAATCCCGGTCATAATCTACCTGTATACCAAATTTTATCGAAATCGCTCCAGTTGTTTAGTCGTGAAAACGTAACAAACAGACAAGACAGAGTTACTCTCAAATTTATAATGTTAGGTCCTTACATATGAAATTGGTGGTTTGTATGGAAAAAGCAAACAATTTTTTTTAAATTAATCTATCTAAGTATGAACCATTGTTATCTATGCACTTTTGCCATTTTATCGGTAGTTCATTGATTCCTTTGCTGAAAAAATTGTGGGAGCGAGAATCAATAAAATCTTTGAAGGCGGTTTTGACAGTCTCATCGGAATTGATTTTTTTTCCTTGCAAGAAGTTGTCCAAATTCCGGAAAAAGTAGTAACCTGTTGGAGCAAGGTCCGGGGAGTACGGTGGGTGTCGGAGACATTCCAATCGGAGCTCCTCTAATTTAGGGATCGTCTGTTGTGCAGTGTGTGGTCTAGTGTTGTCCTGAAGCAGCAGTGGGCTAGAGCAATTGACCAGTCTCGGTTGTTCAACGGCTGGATTTTCCATCATGGTTTGCAATTGTTGACAATACAGATCTGCCGTAATCGTCTGGCCAGATCTTAGGAAGTTGTAGTGGACGATACCAGTAGGGGAGACCGGGGCAAGACGAAGCTCGGGGCAGGACGGGAAATGTGCTTGTGTGCGTGTCTTGTGAACGCAACAGAGCCGAACACGGCGCCATTCGCGCGATGTTCAGTCGCGTCACACGAGTCCGAGCGGTGCGTACGTGTCACTACGTGTTTTGGCTGCGCGGCGAGAAAAAACTGTTTTTTTGCGGATTTTTACGAAGTTTTCTGTGTTTAATCGATGTGCACGAAGGTAGGTATTAGTGCTAATGTAACGTTTTTACGCATACTTGTTATAATAGTGTCAAAACTAAAGAATTTCAACAGATTCTTCGTTGAATAATTTTGTAGGATAAAACTATTATTACTTTTTCAAAATGTGTCTGTTGGGGCAAAAAGGTCGGGGCATAATGGGATAGTATCCCGTTTTGCCCCGTGTAGAATTTTTTGACACCTATTTAATGACATTTTTTTTTTTGCAGTTAAAATGGTACGAAATTATAAGCGTAAAACGGATCGTGGAACATGGGAAGAAGACGATATGAGAAGAGCTGTTAGAGCTGTGCTTTCTGAGACAATGGGATTTCTACGAGCCTCAGCTACATATAACGTACCTAAATCGACCTTGGAACGTCGAGTGAGAAAGGCTCGATGTGCTGAAGATGCCGATACTGATTCAGATAATGACTACGGAAAAAAGAAATTAGGACGCTACGAAACAGTTTTTAATAAAGAACAAGAAGAACAATTATCACAGTACATTAAATCAATGGAAGCACGCCTTTTTGGGATAACTGGCAAAGAGCTTCGGATTTTAGCTTTCCAGTTAGCTGAGAGAAATCATATTGAGAACCCATTTAACGCAGAGACTGGAATGGCTGGAGAAGACTGGCTCAGTGGATTCTTAAAAAGGCATCCTGAACTTTCATTTAGACGACCAGAGCCAACTTCTGCTGCTAGAGCTATGGCTTTTAACAAAGTGGCAGTAAATGAGTTCTTCACATTATTAGAAACAGTTGTAGAAGAGCATGGCTTTACCGCTGACAGGATTTATAATGTTGATGAAACCGCCGTTAGTACTGTGCCAAAAAGTCAGTCAAAGATATTGTCACTTAAGGGTCAAAAGCAAGTTGGCTGCTTGTCATCTGCAGAAAGAGGGCAATTAGTTACGGCTGAAATCTGTTTTAACGCCGCTGGAACATATATACCACCAATGCTGATCTACGCCCGAAA
The DNA here is from genome assembly GCA_963924445.1 of Philereme transversata. NCBI lineage: Eukaryota > Metazoa > Arthropoda > Insecta > Lepidoptera > Geometridae > Philereme > Philereme transversata. Next base: position 22,896,032 of record OZ004337.1, on the reverse strand, counting down.
ACGAATGAAGAATGAGTTGCTGGATGATGCACCACCGGGATTTTGGGGGACCTGTAGTGACAATGGTTGGATAACTTCACAATTATTCTATGATTGGTTCAAAAAGTTTGTAGAAATCGTAAAACCCACTAAAGAAAAACCAGTCTTGTTGCTATTGGACGGTCATGCGTCACACACAAAAAATATTGATTTGATAGATTACGCAAGGGAGCATCATGTAATACTGTTGTGTACACCACCCCATTGTACACACAAATTACAGCCCTTAGACGTGGCATTCATGAAACCGCTGAGTACTTATTATGGTGCAGAAGTGAAAAAGTGGCTAAGAAATCATCCCGGACGCGTAGTTACACCTTACCAAGTGGCAAAGCTATTTGGGCAAGCATATTTACAAGCAGCTACGATGTTGACAGCTATAAACGGGTTTAGGAAATGTGGAATATGGCCACTTGACAGAAATGTATTCACAGACGCAGACTTTATAGCGGCTGAAACAACAAACACAACGAATTTGCCTTCTGAAAATGTAAACCTTGACTCAACATCTCTGGTTCCAACAACATCAACGTCAACTCCTTCAGAGGCAACACAACCAGAGATTGCTATATCGAATGCACAAAAAGATAGTGCAGCTGCGGAACCAATGAACACTGAGGTTTTACCTCAGCCTTCGACTTCTGCACACTTAATTAAAGAGAAGACCCCTGAGAGACAACAAAAAGATACTTCTGCTGATCGTGCAGCTGCGGAATCAATGAACACTGAGATTATACCACAGCCTTCAACTTCTGCACACTTAATTAAAGAGAAGACCCCTAAGAGACAAATACAGCCAGCAAAATCTTCGTTTTCTGTGACCCCAGAAAATATCATAGCCATACCCAAGGAAGTAAGAACCCAAGAGAGAAAAACAAGAAAACGCGGTAAAACTGCAATACTTACAGCTTCTCCGTACAAGAATGATCTCATTAGAGATATAAATAAAATACAAAAAGTAAATAAGCCGACTGAAAAAAATAAACCTGACAATAAAAAGACTGAAAAGAAAAAACCTGAAAAAAAGAAGCCTGAAAAAAAGAATAAAAGCAAAAGACGCAAAAATAAAAGTGACACGGATACTAATTCATCTGAAAACGATGAAAATGACTGTCCTTGCATATATTGCGGGTACTTATATTCAGAGTCCACTGAAGGATGGGTTATTTGTAGCGTGTGCCATGGCTGGGCTCATAATTCCTGCGCAGGTGTAGACGATGACGATGAAGAGGCACATATATGTGAACGTTGCCAACCAGATTAAATGTGTCGTCATTATGCCCCATTGTATTTCCCATCTTGCCCCGATCATGGGGCAAGACGGGATATTTGACATGTGTTATTTAGTTCATTTATGTGCCAAAAATTATGTGATTTAGCGTAATAAAAGATTATAATTATTTTAATTAAAACTGTAAGTGTTCCTTGGTTTTAAGAGATTTTTAATAAACGTTTTGATTTTCATACTATGACGGATTTTTTCTTAAATATCCCATCTTGCCCCGGTCTCCCCTACTGGTCCACCAGACACTTACCAGTACCTTTTCTCCTGTTCTCCTGGGTTCTACCATTGTGATGAGTGTTTCCAATTATCGTACAGGATCCATTTTCCATCACATGTAACGATACGATTCAAAATCCCCTCGTTATTGTGACGGTTGAGTAATGTAACGCAGGACTAGACTCGTGTTTGTTGGTTTGCTTTATTCAATTCACGCGGTACCCATTTTTCGAGCTTTTTCACTTTTCCAATTTGTTTCAAGTGAGTTAAAATTGTTTTATCACCTACACGGAAGCCTGCCGCTGACTCTGACGTGGTTTGCGATGGATCCGATTCCACGATCAGTTTTAATTCTTCATTGTCAACTAGGGTCTCCGGCCGTACACGGGGTTTGTTCTGTAGGTCAAAATTTCCAGAACGAAAACGTAGGAACCAAAACCGTAGAATAGAATAGAATAATCCTTTATTGTACACCAGGAATACTTAAAAAAAACTAATTTAAGCTACTTAAATAAAGTACAATGGGCGGCCTTATCGCTGAAAGCGATTTCTTCCAGGCAACCTTTGAAAACATTAAATAACGGAGCAGTAATGGGCAGCGGTGCACAGAGTATATTTACAAATGAATGAAATAATCTATATAAAAATTATATCAAATAAAAACTGTAGGTACCTACTTATAATCCTAATACATAAATAAATACCTAAAGATAGACTAATATATACCCAAATAATAACCTTACAGATATTCTAAAATGAGGACAATAAAATAAAATAATAAATAAATAGGTAACTCAAATGACAAGAAAGCTAGGCATTAAGGTAATGCTGCTTTAATTTCAGCTTAAAAGAGTGCTGTGAAGGAGCCCGTCTAATTTCCACAGGCAAAGCATTCCACAAGCGCACTGCTTCGACAGTGAATGATTTCCCGTAGAAGGAACTAGAGTGTACGGGTGTTTTCTTTTACGGTAGCTTCCCCATACACATCATTAATCCTTTGAGCTGTTTCTGCAGCGCTGGTGCCACGGTGGAACTCGTATTCGTAAATAACCCGATATTTTAAGTGTTCCATATTGTGAACAGAACGATGTAAAAGAAAAACCAATGGCGCGAAAAAAAAATGAATCGATAAAATGAAAACACAAATACACAAGCCTAAATTTGAAATAAATTTGAATTTGGAATTCTTAACCAAACGCTAAATATTTGAAATCAAAGGGGCCAATTTGACAAAATGCCTTTTCATATGTAAGGACCTAATATTAGTATGGATTACTATATTGGCAGCCCGCGTCATATGCATGTCAAAGCGGTACGAAGTTCGGTGGGTCAGCTAGTTAAAAATAAAGAAAAAAAAGCTAAATAAAAGCTTGTAAAAAATGTAATGTACACCGTGTATAATGTATATACTGTTCGTCACCAGGCGACGTCAGCGGCCAGCATGCAAGTGCTGCTGCAGTGTCTCGGCTTGCTGCATCGCCAGCAGCAGTACGCCACCGTCAGCCTCTCCCACAAGTCCTCCGACGCAGAGAACCACTAGTCTACTCTGACTGCTCATCACTCACCGCTCATCATTCACCACTCACCATAGATACCTATGGCTATGGATCTTACTATAGTTTACCGACTTACAGACTACCACCACTCCTATTTCTGTCGCCAAGCAGCATTGCTGTTTCGGTTTGAAGGGTATGGTTGCCGGTGAAATTACAGGCACATGAGGCTTTACATCGAGCTACGAGGCAATACTTTGGTATAGGTGATGGTTACCACTTAACATCAGGAGGGCCACAAGCTGGTTCCATCCCCTTGTAGCGTAAAAAAACATGTCACAGGATCCATATCAATTTTATGGTTCATACAAAACTAAGTCACAGTAACATTAATAAAATTATTTGTAAAAATATAATTCGATATTCACGTGTTATAAAGTTTATGTAGATGAGCTGGGGCCCGATTATGGAGCCATACTATTCATTAACGATTATGATTGTTATTCTGTCATAAGTTGGTTTTTTCAATAGTCTTGTCATAGCAACGGTCCACCGTTGCTGCGTAAGCATTGCGCGACGATACCATTGTCATAGTGAATCGATTTGTTTAGCAGAATTGGGCCCCGGGTAGGTTATCTTAGCAGCAGCCCTTTTGCAGTGTTTATAGAGAGCACAAAATACGTACAGAAGACTAGCTCGGGCCGATATTGATAATAATTACCTATGCTCGAACATACCGCTAGATATCGTTCATATAAGCGATAGCACTAATATTTGGTTGGTAAGTTTGGTATCTAGTTTTGTAATTAACTGAGAAGTTTAGAACTCATTTATTAATTTATAAGTATTTTAATCCTTGTTACATGTGTTATGTATTTAATTTATTTAGAAATTAAAATTCTGTAAAGTCTGTTTTACGGAACAAGTTCCCTTGGTTTAGACGCTAGTGTTTATGCTGTAAGGAACAAAAACATACGGTCAAACCAAAAGAAAAAAACACTGTTTAAAAAAATCCCTAGCAATTTTTGTATAGGATTTTTTTAAACACGTGCTTTAACTTTTTTATGGTAACAAGGTTCATGTTTATCCTTTTTAGGGTTTCGTTCGAACCAAAATAGTAAAAACAAACCATAATAGTTCGACTTTGACCGTCCGTCTGTCACAGCTGATTATCACACCAATTACTGACGCTATCGATTTATTTGCAACAAGTATTAATAAATAAAATAAAACAGTTTTATATAATATTTTCCCAATACTGTTGTAAGTAAAAAAAAAATATTTTGATTCTAAAACTTTGGAGATAATTACTAAATGGCATAAACATAGATAAAAAATTAAGAAAAATATGCCCAAATTTAGCTTTCACGATAACCCTTTGACATAGTAAGTAGCCCTTTTCACGACTAAAAGGCTGAACGGATCGTAATAGCAAGAAGATAGATTATATCCTGGGGAAGGCTTTCCATTTAACCCATTTGACATAGTAAGTAGCCCTTACTTACTATGCCAAATGGGTTATCGCGAAAGCTAAATTTGGGCATATTTTGTTTTAGTTTTTTAACTGTGTTTCTGTCACTTAGTAATTATCTCCAAAGTTTTCAATAGTAAAAATCGAATAGAATATAAAAATAGTTTCATCAGAATCTGTTTCTTCGTTGATATAACCACTAGTTCCTCAAATGGGTGCGTATACCATCGTAGACTGCATCATCGCCTCATGACTGCATCATAGTGGTTCGCCCCGAACTGAGATCTCGCGAGTCTACCACAAAAACAAAAAATATTATTCGTAATCTTTGACTCTCAAAATAGTGCCACGAAATAAAAACCAACTAACTTGACCTACAATTTCATTCAAATTACAGGTAACGGGAGTTCATGTTATTTGGTTATTCTTTTTTGGGGTACAAATTGCAGTTATTCTAGATTTCAGAGTTTTGCCTATATTTGTGATACATAAGCTAGACGCATACCAAATTACAGCACTGTGAGGTCACTGGTGTAGCCTGTGAATTTTGTCAAAGTTTAGTTTTTATTATGGCTAATAACTCAAAAACTACAAAAACTTTACTAAAAGTAAAAACGGGGTCGTAATGTACTAATGAAGACCTTTTATTTGACGTTTTACTTGACCTAATAGTCTCATTTTCATTTTTTTTTACCCCTCTGGGACCTCAATATCTCAACAACCCCCCAAAATTTTTAGGTCATTGAGTCACACCAAAATTGTGCCATCATTGCCTGCCTATATAACAAATTTCACGATGATCGGATAAACGCTTCGAAAGTTATCCTCGGACAAACAAACATACATACAACGCCGATTTTCCCAAGTTGATTTGGAGATCTCGCTTCGCTCGATCAAAAAAAAACTTCTTTTGTAAAACGTACTTTTGTTGATTATAAGCCACAAATCTAGGTTTTTTGTGAATATTATTCAATGTTCAAATCATTGTAAATATTTAAGAGATCAAGAAACTTCATAGATTATATCGTATACCATACTGTATTACTTTACTCCTTTGGTATTATCTAACGCCATACGTACTGTCAGATAGACAGACATTTGTGTACATTTGTTTCTGGCCTTTGAAGATATAACTTTTACGATCTCCAATTTTGTTTTGTATATTTTGTTACAATCCTGTGAAATTAATAAAAAATGTGTGACCAAGAATTCAGGTCTTTACGTATTGATCCCCGCTACCCCTTCACAAATCAGACCAGGTAAGTATCCTACACAACATGAGTAGGTAATCAGGAAATGTCAGACGCAAATCTATTTGGTCCTGATATTCGTGTCTAAGAAGACCATTTTAAGGTCGGTATAGGTATTAGCCCTGTGGTCTTTGGGACCTCATCATCATGTCGGCCAAAGGACGTCCACTGCTGAACATAGGCCTCCCCCATAGATTTCCAGAGCGACCGATCTTGCGCGGCCTGCAGCCAACGGCTCCCAGCAACCTTTATCAGGTCTTTCCATCTAGTTGGGGGGCATCCTACGCTGCGCTTTCCAGTGCGTAGTCTGCACCCGATAACCTTTCTGCCCCAACGGCCGTCAGTTCTTCGAGCTATGTGCCCTGTCCACTGCCACTTCAGCTTGCTAATCCTTTGTGATATGACGGTGACTATAGTTCGTCTACGAATCTCCTCATTTCCGATTCGATCTCGTAGTGAAACACCAAGCATAGCCCTCTCCATAGCACGCTGAGCGACCTTGAACCTTCTTATGAGGCGCATAGTAAAAGACCACGATTCTGTATTACACGTCATCACTGGTAGGTAACACACTGATCAAAAATTTTGATATATTTTGGACGGGAAGACGTGACGAAGTCACTTTGGGACCTATTATTGAGGAACTAGTGTATAAATCTCTAGATCTCTAGAGAATCTACCTCGTAGGAGTGTATTTTTACTCGCTAATCGTTCAGCAGCTTCCTCCTTAGATCTGCCTAGTGGAAAGCCAGCCTTACCCACGCTTCTTTTTTTTAACGACCTTTTATAAGGGAGGTGAATTGATACAAGAGGTAGCGCATTCGATTTCCTTAGAAACTTACTACGATACACTACAAATGTTGGCTTGATTTACAAATACTTATTTGGTAGGTAGGTACTGCTGTTGGTTTTTATTTATTATTTTAGCTTCTGGGGGTTCCATAAAAAAAGATAAATATTGGGTCTGACGCAGAGCAGGACGCAATTTAAATGTGAACTGCTGTTTCAGATTATAGCTATGAATCCCACCCTTATGTGAAAATGTTTGCGCAATGCAGAGAGCCTTTGCCTTGAGATACTTCACGAATGTGGCCACATTATGTTCGGTTCCATAAAAGTACCTACCTACTGCGTAAAAGAGAAAAGTTTTTCTATTGTTCGTGGAAAGAAAGAAAACTTATACCTAACTACTTAATTTGTTGTCATTCTGAAATTATAAACTTCCACAACTTAGGTAAATTCTTGTTTTCCTCATTTCCTTCATACTACTTGGGAAGTAAGCTCAGAAGTACGTAAGTACCTACTGGAAGTATCGTATTAGGACTTTTTTGGTCACTCAACTTTGGAGCGATCGTATGATACAACATACCTACGTAGGTACATACAGTGGTTTAGAGTAACGCAAGCACGTTCGTAGTTTTCCAGTTGAAAATGTATCAATTCTCCCCAGAGCATGTTATGACAATTACTGCGACTATTACAAATGCACCCGACTGCTGGGCATGGTCGATGACTGCAAGATTTTCAAGCGCTACTTCGAGACGATCTGCCCTAATTTCTGGATCAACCACTGGGACGAGCTGAGGGACAAGGGAGCGTTCCCGGGACCTATTTAGACGAGGTTCAATAAAGTTGAGCTGGTTCATTTGTTGGTTTTTATTACTGTTGCTAGAACGCATAGAAAACAATATTATACAGCTTGTTAGGTAGGTACTACCACCTACCACAGGGGAAGATACTAACTGCCGCTCGCGTGCTTTCTTTATTATATTTATATAAAACAATACCCTCCTACGCAGAAGGGTAAAAGTAGCCTATGTCCCAGTCATAATCTATTTATATACCAAATTTCATAGAAATCAGCCCAGCCGATTTAGTCGTGAAAACGTAACAAACAGACAGAGTTACTTTCGAATTTATTATATTAGTATGGATAAGCTATGTTCTTACTACTGCATGATACGATTGCAGTAGTGACCATTGAAACACATGTTGAAACAAAAAAGAGTTTATTTCGCTAAATCACATCTCGTGAGTCACAATACCTAGAACATAAATTAAAATTCTTCAGCTCAATGCTTAGATCCTGCCGGGGAAGTTTCCCTCACTACGCTGCGTGTCCCACTTGTCTACCCACTCGTTGGGGCAGAGCGAGCGGTACACGCGCTGGAAGTAGTAGCAGGGCTCGTACTTCTCGCCGCGGACCTTCTGGCAGCGGTGGAAGTCCAGGTAAGACTGGTAGCAATGCCTGGAAGGAACAATTAATGCTGTTACGATTGGAATAAATGTTCGAGTAGACTGTCTTTATTCGCGCGCGCGGTACTAGGTACTCCCATTCCTCAATGATGCATTAGACGAAAACGGCTTCAGAGAGACAAGTCAGCTGGAGTAGATGTGGAAAGAGAACGGCGGCTGAGCACGGGGCATACCGTTATAGACAAGTTCACTACGTACAGAATAGATTCTTGCATAAAAATTAAGGGGATAATATTATTTGATCCTCAGGAATCTAATTGATCTAGTGTAAATGTGTACTTAAAAAAAAATATTTGGTATTGAAAAATAATATTGATAATAATGTTAATAAAAACACTATTGATGAATATTTAATGGACAAATTGCAATGACTTGACATATTTTTAATTTATTTATATTAAACTGATAATTAATGTATAATATTTGTTAAATAATTTTGTATGTTTGCATACTGGTCATGGCTGTACCCATGTTGATGTAACCCATGTATCGCAAATAAATGAATCTTTATCTTTAAAATAATAATAATATTGATGAGTGGGAGAACCGACAATGAGCACCCTAATTCTAGGCAGTCTTGTGAGTCATGCTTGACACCCCTAGAGTGTTATAAAAAAGCGCGGAGCCAGAAGCTCGCGTAGAAGGTGGAAGGTAGGAAGGCGTAGTGGAGCAAGCTCGCGAAGCCGAGCAGAGCGAAGGGGGGAGGTGGCGAGCGAAACGAGCCGCTGACCTCCGTAACGGAGTGAAGGTAGAGTGGGTGAAGCGACACTCAGGGGCGACCACGCCAGAGTTCTGGCGAGAGCCCACCCCAAAAAACTACGGTGGCGTTAATACGTAAGTACCCATTTGGTAGTTACATATTAACGCCACCGCAGCTACAGATTTGGCGGTTTTTAAGTGCCGCCAAAGTTAAAAATGTATCGAATTTTATTATTGAATGCTTATTTCTCTTAGTTTTGGGACCCAACATGGACCTATCAAACTTAATTTCTACATCTCAAACATTTTTTGCGTATAGCTTCGAACAGATTAAAGTATCGTTTGTTTGATGTATTTTATGTCTCACTAAAAGAGGATCAACCATTAAAAAAGTTGACCGTTTATATTTAATTGCTTGCTGTTTTTGCAAAATTAAAATGATAATTTAAATAAGCCAGTGGCCAACTCTGGGGTCGGAGTTTATAGGCAGCCCTGTTGGCCTTCGACACTTAACGTAACGAAGGCCATATCTGGTGATATGTCGGGGCTTTTAGTCCGTCCGTCCGATATGGCCTGACATGTCTAACTACTTTTATATCCGAGACCGACGTTTACGTGCCCTTCGAAACAAGTTTTGAAAAAACAAATTATGAATGTGATTGACCTACGAAAAGATGTATTTTAGTATGCTGCAAACAATCAGGAGAGTCATGGAGTCCTGAACATTATGCACTTGTCTCACCGCCGCCGTGAGAAGATGAGTATCGCCCGCCGCACTCGCTTTATAGCCCAGCGAGACAACTATTATAGGCAGTGTTGGATTAAGCAAGCGCGGGGACCGTAGCAAATTCTATCGAAGGGCACTTGATCTGCTATAGATTCATAAGTATAAAGTGGCGAAGGTGGGCGGGCTTGCATACGCGGGGCCCGTAGCAATTGCTACTCTTGCTACGTGGTTAATCCGGCACTGACTATAGTAACTACTCACACTCACTAACTCGTTTCTAGTTTCTAGCTCTACTCGCTTCTCGCCCATCGCCGGCGATGAGACAAGTGCCTTAGTGACTGTTGGATGATGTAACATCATTATTTACATCGGTTTCACCATTACTGGTGATTGTCTTCCACAAATCAATAGAGCAGGCAGCTAGGCAGCTTTAGTCTAAACCAGGGATTCCCAACGTGGTTGATATCGACCCCTTGGGTTCGAAATCGGTTTCCCAGGGTCAACATATTTTTTTTATCTTTACTTTGCGATTTTAATGTTTTTTTTTTTATAATTACCTACTAAAGTATTTGTATGTAATTTGTATAAATAATTATTAATTACACTTGATATTTTATGTCTATTTATTTTGTTAAATTTTGATGAGAAAATGATGTCAAGTTTACTCACATAACCAACCCCAAAGTTTTTAAATTGGTAAATATTTTGTATCATTAAGAAAAAAACTAGAGATAGGATTTTTAAAGTAATTTGGCTATCGGGGTCTGAGGTATCAGTTCATTTTGGAAAAGGGGTCTCTTGCCTAAAATAGTTTGGGAATTCATGATTTAAACTATAAACCAGTGCTAAACGAGGAAGCTAAGAAAAATCCACTTCTACGATAGGTACTACGTTTATAATGCTGGAGCGATTTTTCTTAGCGCGTGAGCGAAGATGAGTAATGCAGATCCGGCATTTTGAATTGGTATGACCACTGCGCTGAAGAGTTTTTAAAATGAGACAATAGGTTCATCTTCAATATTATTATCAGCACACACACATACTTACAGCTGTATGTGTTTGTAAATAGCTTGTAGGCATTGACGTATAACATATGTACCTACGCAGTTGAATAAGTACCGTTCCGACCGACTCACGTCATTAGATAATTGAGTGTCGACAGGATACGAGGCTCCTCCACGAAGTAACAAATAGTGCTTCTACATTACCTGGTCTGGTTGGTGTTAGGGAAGCGCGGGTCGAATGGCGCGGTTTTGATGTCAGCCTGCGATTTGATCATCTCGGGCATTTTGCTGCAAAGAACACACACATTCACTATCATAGCTCTTTATTATGAAAACCTGTTTCATACAGACCTATACTTTATCAGAGGTTTTTTAAGACTAACGGGGCCTAACCGAATACAATAAACTCATAGAAATTAAAATTTTAAACGCGTAAATACATCAGCGGAGTCACAATACAAAACTTAATACTAATTTAAAAATACTAATGTTATGCTTGTTAATAATGTAAATAACGAATGTAATGTTTATTTGACAAGTGGGCGAGTCTTTCGCTCCTCCTCACAAGACGTTTCCCTGTATTTTTTAACTTCTTGCATATAGAGGGACCAGGCATCCTTGGGGGCATTGTCAACAGTCTGCTCGTCTATAGCTTTAGCTTTCTTGACAACCCCTGTTTTCAGGACTCGACCTCCGCGTCTTTTCCCAATGAAGGGCAGTGTTGGTTTTTTGATCACAGGCTTGACGGCCTCCTCGGCTTTCTTGGTTGCTTCTTGCATCTTTTTAAACATTTCGAGGAAGCTTCCGTCGTTCTTAATGACGGGCACCACAGGTTTAGATTTGGACGATGATGCTTGTGCCAGTAGCGCCAAATCTGGCGGCGGAAGCAATTCGGCAAAGTTCGGTCCTTCGAGATCTGGGGGGACGCCGTATTCCACGTCGTCTACGGTCGTGGACTCCACGGCTCCCGGTGGTGGTTTGATCTCTTTGGGTGGCGTTTTAGGGTCCTTCTCCTGGCGATATTTGTGCATCTTCCAGAAGCGTTTGCGATCGGCGACGGTGAACTGCCCGCGGCGCTGTTCGTCATCGCTCGGCGTGCCACCCGGGCTGCGCGCCTTGTCGTCTTTCGTCAGGACCACAGACCTAGGGCTTACCGACCGCTTCTTCCTTCCTTCCTTAGATCTGGAGCGCCGGCGCGACTTTGATTCGGATTTAGAGCGAGAGCGACGATTCGAACGGCTCCTCGACCGAGATTTAGATCTGCGCTTAGATTCTTTACGTTTTGCCTTAGAACGTTCGCGCGAGGAGCCCGAGGAAGCAGAGTCACTGGAGGACGCGGACGGCGAGCGCCGCGGACTGCGCTTCTTGCGGCGCGGAGGCGGAGGCGACTTATCACTAGATTTCGAACCAGACTTATCAGATTTATCACTAGACACGGAACCACTTCTAGCGTAACTTTTGGGAGGGGTAATCGAACTATTTCTAGCTTTCCTAGGAGGAGTATCAGACTTATACTTGTAGCTCTTTGGAGGAGTCAGGGACCTGTCTCTGTCTTTCTTGTAAGTTCGCGGTGGAGTCACTGAGCGATCCTTCCTAGCCTTCGGAGGAGGCGTCACAGAATCTCTCTTTTTACGGGGTGGAGTGATCACAACCCTTTTTCTGTCTTTGCCCTTGGAATCATCCCTGCCAGAATGGTATTTCTGATCTCCACCACTGACAGAGCGATCACTCTCGAACCGCGGGGACTTGGACACCGATCGCCGGTGAGGGCTTCTCCGGGACGAGGGGGTTGGTGAGCGATCACCGCGTCTACTTCTACCGGCCTTCCTCTGAAAAGATCTATCAGAGGTGGATGAGTTCGAGGACGACTTTCTCCTCCTGGACCTCTTCAGAGCGCGCGGCGAGCGAGAGAGCGAGCGCTCGCTGGAAGAATACTTGTTGCGCCGGTCGCGGCTGCGCTCTCGCCGCCGGCGCGGCTCGTCGTCGCGCCGGCTGTACGAGGCGCTGCGCTCGCGGTAGCGGCGCGGCGGGGAAGAGCGCGGGGACGGCGTGCGAGGGCGCCGCGAGTACTCGAGGCCGGGCGGAGGCGGCGGCGGCGGCGCCGCGGCGGGCGCGGGCGTCGCGCAGTGTCCCGCGGCAGGTGCGTAGTACGAGCCGTCAGGGCGCCGGTAGTAGCCGCTGGGGTCGTACCCGTAGGCGTAGCCGCCGTAGGCCGCGTAGTCGAGCCCCGGCGCGTAGTGGCCGTAGCTGACGCCGGTCCAGGGGTCGGTTGGATGCGCCGCTGCCGGAGGCCCGGCGCCGGGGATGGGCGGCTCTCCGTACTCGCCCTCGGCGCCCGGCGGTCCGCCGTCCCACGCGCCGCGGTACGAGCTCATACTGAATACGGTCCGAGCATAACCTGCGGCGTTTGTAGGTGAGGATGCGCTCACACCTACAAACAGAACAACTTTGTGGTGTAGACGCAGTTCCGGGATATCTTTCTCCGACTCGAGTTTACGGACCCCGCTAGGCCGCGTTGGTCGCTTATCGTTGTGGATATTTTTGTGGCGTGAGACAACAAATTACGTAATCCGAACGGGAGTACGGATTTAGGGGATGTGAAAGCGTGGTTTGAGGATACAGAGTTTTGAACGACATGATCATGCAATACCTTTACCGTTATGCTCACCTTGTTTAGAATTAGCTTTTATCCAAAATATTTTAGACAGAAAATGGCAGGCGAACACACTCGCTCGTTATCACAAACTCATAGACAATTATTTTTGTAGTGTAGACTAAAGAGTTGTAGAAGAAAGTGCCTGACACAGACAAAGCTACAGATTATAAAACCGAAGTTTTCCGAAAAAGATATTTATTGTTGTCTATGTAAACATGACAAAGGTTACTAGTTAGTTCATTCAACTTAATCACTCATTCAAATTTTATTTACTCTGTTGAAGAAATCTTTGCCGGTTTGGGTTTAGTTTTCTTCGTTCGCCGTTCGCATTTCTATTTTCCAATAATTGCGCTGTTGAAAAGGTCTTCACGAATTTCACGTATAAAATTTGTTGCCCATGAGTAAGTCAAAAGTAACAGCGGAATGGAAGAAACGTGTAAAGACCGAATACGTGAGACTTCGTCAAATGAAGGTGCGTCAACAAAGGGAGAGCATTATTTTGTTTATTAATTTCCGTTTAATGAATGTGCCTCTTGGTTTATAGCGGTTCAAACGCGCAGACGAGGTGAAGGTAGCGTGGGCCCGAAACTTGCGCATTATGTCGGATGCGGTGGAGACCCGTGAATTGGAATTTTTAGAGAAAGGCAAAAGGCCTTACTGGCCACCTCCAGCGCCGACTCAAAACCACGAGAGCCACATGAAACGCGCAGAAGTTACTTACACTGATGGTAAACTTTCCTACCTACTTACTGCCTTTGTTACAATGTTCTACTGATTAAAAATTCTTTAACTATGCATTTAATATCATCATGCAAGAATACTGGTTTCAAATTAACTGTATCTTGCAATCACTACAGGTTCAGGAGTAGTGACAAACCAACAGGTCCCCACCCGTATCATTAATTCTGTTAACCCCATTCCGACCATGTACACATGGGCTCCAACACAGAAGAACTTCATGGTAGAAGATGAGACAGTACTACACAACATTCCATACATGGGAGACGAGGTGCTGGACCAGGATGGGACCTTTATCGAGGAGCTGATCAAGAACTATGATGGGAAAGTGCATGGTAATTTTGTTGTTTTCTGGAAACTACCTAAATAGAACCAAGTACTATGGTTATAAGAATTTTATTTATTTGAAGTTACACCAACTAGTCTTGTGTCAAGACCTTTTGATGTAAACGTCGAATTCTAGCAATTAAGCAATTGATTTTATTAGATTTGTGATGACAGGCGTAAACACATTTCTGATACATGCACCAATTACAGGTGTAATACAATTATTAAGGGGTCGACTTCTGGTACTGGAGTAGTAAGCGTCTTAGTGAGATTCTTTTGAGTTTTAAATTGTTTTCTGGCTAATTCACTTGCTATTCTCAAGTTGATTTATTTCGTTTTAGTGGTGGTGGGTTGGTGCATTTGTGTAAGGTGTCATTTTATGTTATAACTTTGTATTGAGTAGTTTTCAACTTCGAAACTTTAGTAGGTTTCGGCGGGAAGATGGAGGTTGTTCCTCCCGTTCCCCCTGATCCTCCAGATGAGATTCTTGTCTCCCCTGTGATTCCTGAGGAGAGTCGCCCAGGCTCTAAACGTAGAATAGAATCAGATGGTGAAAGTTCACCCGTTCCCCAAAATAAAAAAACAATAACATCTCCAGACATGGCCGCTGCCTCCATCCAAACCATTTGGCTCCATGCTATCATGGTGATTGGAGTTAAAGAATACTCTACCGCAGACAAAGGTCCGTTCGTCATACATGTTGCTAGAGTAGAACCCGACCCATCAGCTGGATCAACAATCCGCCCAATTAAATTTGGGCAGTTCTTAAGCAATCATCACGTGTCTAACATTTGTTCAGACGGAATTAAACAAGTTGGCAGAAACCGAATTTCCGTTGGATTCCGCACGGCAACTGATGCTAATAAATTCCTTGATAATTCAACTCTCCTCACCCAATACAAGTACGTTGCATCTATACCAACATTCAACATCACTCGAATGGGTCTTGTCCGAAATGTCCCGGTTGATATGTCAATGGAGGAATTCGCAACCAGCTTGGAAGTTCCAAATGGTTGCGGATTTGTTGTCAAAGCCCGTAGGTTAAATAGAAAATCAAATGTTGATGGCAAAGTGACCTGGATCCCAACTCAATCAGTAGTTCTCACATTTAGAGGTCAAGTTCTGCCTCAAAGAGTCTTCTCATTCCACACCTCACTACCGGTTGAAACATATCAACTCCCAACAATTCAATGCCTTAACTGTTGTCGTTTTGGACATGTAAAGGCTCAGTGCCGCTCCAAGCCCCGTTGCTTTAAATGCTTTAAAGAACACACGGGTGAAAGCTGTGACTTGGAAGAGTCTAAAGCTTCTTGCCTCAATTGCTCAGGTCGACATTATACTACTAGCAGGCTCTGTCCTGAACAGGATAGGCAAAAATCTATTAAGATGTTTATGTCTCAGAATGGAGTCTCTTATGAGGAAGCTGCGACTAATTTCCCTAAGGTTGGAAGAGCATATACAGAGGTCGCTCAGGCTATGTTCTCAACCCCCAATCTTGATCCACAAGATCCTTCCACCTCAACTAACCCTCCTATTTACCGTTCATATTTAAAAATGTTTATGCCAAACCCCGTCCTAAAGTACCTTTGGGTAAATCCTATGACAAAGCATCCCACCAAGAAATAATCTCAACTCCATCCTCATCCCTCCCTAATGGCCATGCCATTATGTCCCAAGCCCCGGCTCCAGAGTCGGACAACCGTCAAAGCTTCCTCATTGAAACCCTATTGAACATTTTAATCGAGTTGTGTTCATCAACCAACTCATCCTTACCGTCCAACGTTGCCCAAAAACTGTCCCAGATCTTTGCATTAACTGGTAACAATGGATCCAGTCTCCATTGTCCAGTGGAACGTGAAAAGTCTTCGAGCGCGCAAATCTGAACTCCTACACTTAATTTCTAAATTCTGCCCGTCAGTCATTGCCATCTCGGAGTCATGGCTGAAGCCTGGATCTAATTTTCGGATTCCAGGCTACTCCTGTATCCGAGATGACAGGTCTGACGGGCATGCAGGTAGTGCCCTGTTAGTCAGGCGTACCCTGCCCTTCTCTCAAATCCCCCTCCCTTCTCACTCCTTAGACATCAACCTAGTAGCTGTTAGAGTGTTTGATATATCCTTTATTTCTATTTATATCCCGCACCCCTATTCTGCTCTAATTCCCGATATTCTTCTTGTAATTTCTTCCGTCCCCTCTCCTATTGTCATTTTAGGTGATTTTAACGCCCATCACACCTCGTGGGGCTCTGGCCACTGTGATGTATTTGGTCGTCTCCTATTGGAAATGTTTGACGAGGCCAATCTCTGTGTCATAAATGACGGTTCAAGCACCCGTAGATCTTTGCCTTCACAAGATCCATTGAGTGTTATTGATTTGGCTTTATGCTCACCTTCCCTTTCCTCTCTTCTTTCCTGTCAAACTCTGACTCTTACTTATGGCAGCGATCATTTCCCTATCCTTATTACCATCCCAAACAGTGTCTCCCCTGAGTATAACTTTAATCCCAGTTTAAAATATCGACTTACTGACGCCGATTGGCCTTCTTTCTCCTCTCACTTAGAAAATTTATCAGTCAATCTTATACCTATACAGACAGACAATACTGACAGTTGTCTTTCGGCCTATTCAAAATTTGTAGAGACTCTTCTTGTATGTGCAAATAAAAATATCCCTCTTAAAAAACAAGCCAGTTCTCGTTTTAAGATTTCCCCCCCATGGTGGAATTCTGATTGCTCTAAAGCAGTCAAAATGAGAAAAAGTGCAGAGTTGGCCTATAATTCTTCCATGACTAACGAAAATTTCATATATTACCAACATTCAGCTGCAAAGGCTAGGAGAGTTCTTTCACTCTCAAAGAAAAAGGGTTGGATGAATTTTTGTGAAAATTTATCCCCTAGAGCACCTCCATCGTTAGTCTGGAAGCAAATAAGACGATTTAGAGGTTCATGTAATGTTCCAAACCTGTCTTCCAATGATCCTTCTTCTTGGATTGATGCCTTCAGCAATAGATTGTCCCCCGTTTTTGTCCCTTACCTAGACTGCCTTCCTATTTCCCCTTCATCTCTTCCTTCTGTTTCCAATATAGACGACAAATTTTCTTTTCATGAACTTTCACTAGCTTTAGATGGTTTAAAGGATACATCTCCGGGTGTAGATGGCATCCCGTACTCATTTTTAATTAAATCTCCTGATAGCGTCAAAGAATACTTTTTAAATTTAATTAATGTTTTTTTTGAATATGGGGTTGTTCCAGATGAGTGGAAGACTCAGATAATAATCCCTATTCTTAAACCGGGGAAAAATCCATCTGACTCAACAAACTATAGACCCATTGCATTGTCATCAGTTTTAGCCAAGATTATGGAACACTTGTTAAAATTTCGATTGGAATGGTACGTTGAGAGCAAGGGTATATTGGCGAAATCACAGTATGGCTTTAGGAAAGGCATGAGTACTCATGACAGCTTAAGCATAATCACAACTGATATCCGTATTGCATTAGCTAAGAAAGAGTTTTTGATTGCTGTTTTTCTTGATATTACAGCTGCTTATGACAACGTCCTACTTCCAATGCTCAGGAATAAACTTCATCAGCTGAGCATTCCTGAGAGGCTTGTTCGTTTTGTTTATAACCTTTTAGTAAAGAGGAAAATATTGATAAAAAACCAAGGCAATTTTCTACCAGCTACGTGTGTTTGGAAGGGATTACCGCAGGGCTCAGTTCTCAGTCCTTTATTATATAGCCTTTATACACATGACTTAGATCAACCAATTTCCCCCATATGTCAAGTTTTGCAATACGCAGACGATCTGGCATTGTACGTACAATCGAATTCCATTGTGGATGCCCGTGATAACTTAAATACTGCATTGACTCTCTTAAATGAATGGTTAGATGATCACGGTTTATCTCTTTCGGCTTCTAAAAGTAGTTGCTTGGTATTTACAAAGAAAAGATCCCTTCCACCTGTTGACCTGTATATCGGCAGGGAGCTGATTCAACAGGTTAATAGTGCAAAATTTTTGGGTGTTAAGCTGGATTCTAGATTGACAGGAGTTCCCCACTTCAACTATATCTCACAAAAATGTGAAAAAAATATCAATATTCTGCGCTCACTATCTGGCGTTTGGTGGGGTTCTCATCCATATTGTCAAAAATTATTATATAATGCAATAGTACGCAGTCATATGGACTATGCTTCTTTTCTTTTGGATCCATGTACTAAAATGGCTCTGGGAAAGTTGGACAAGATCCAGTCTAAATGCCTTCGAATAATTCTTGGTGCTATGAAGTCTTCCCCTATAAACGCGATGCAGGTGGAGTGTGTCGACCCTCCCCTCTCCCTTCGAAGACAATACCTAGCAGATCGCTTTTTCTTTAAAATTATCCAAAATTCTAGTCACCCCCTATTGGCAAAATTAAATGATTTGTTTAAAATTTTAGAACCACACGTTGACCTTTATCAAAATAAAATCCCATGTTTAATTCGTAGCTTTAGAAAATATACAAGCCTCCCACACCCTGTCATTCAGAGTCAAATTAACCCGCTATATTCCACCCCATATGAGGCATTAGTGTTCAAACCCAATATCATCTTAGATTTTGGTATTGTTAAAGGCTCTCATTATGCTTGTCAAATATTTAATGAACAGATGGCTAGCAATTATAGTGGTTGGCATCCTATTTACACAGATGCCTCTAAGCTCAATGACTCTAGCCCTGTAGGTGCAGCTGTCTGGATTCCGTCTGGAAAAATTATTCTTAGTTTTAAATGTCCATCAGTTACTTCTATTTTTACTGGTGAGTCAATAGCTCTTTTAGAAGCTATTATGTTCATTAAAGCCCACAATCTCCAAAACTCAATACTTTTTTCTGACTCTAAAAGTTCCCTTCAATCCATTCTCTTCAACCCTTTTCGTTCCAAATCCAGATTTCCTGTCATTCTTAAAATTCGTGAAGCTCTGTTTGACTGTCATAAACTTGGAATTAATATTGTTCTGGCTTGGATCCCTGGTCATTCTGGTATCCATGGCAATGAATCAGTGGACTCATGTGCAAAGCAGGCCATTCAGACAGGGGCTCACGACCACCTTCATATCTACCCGCACGACCTTTGTTCAGTCCCTAGTTCCCACCTAACTACTTCTTGGTTCCGTATGTGGCTTGATTCCAGGTCTTCGAAAGGAAAACATTACGGCGAAATTCAACCCGAAATTCCAACTAAACCATGGTTTTTTAAATATCGCAAAGCCAACAAAACGACTACGTCAACCATCTGTCGTCTCCGTTTAGGACATGTCTGTACGCCGGTATTCTTAGCCAAAATAAGAGTTAGGGACCATTCCCTATGTGAATGTGGTTTGGATGAAGGTAATGTAGAGCATATACTTTTCTCATGCTCTAGGCTGCGGCCATCTCTGTATGATGTATTTCCTCCTGAAATCCCTCGCCCTTTCTCTTCCAAAACTATATTATCCCTAGTGTTCTCCCCTTTCATTGCGCTTCTATGTAAATATATTAATGTAAATAAAATTAAATTGTAAATATGTAGACCTACTAATTCTATGTTTTTATGTCCTGTATTTGTGTTGTGTATATATTTGATTTGTGTTGTGTATGTCAATTGTGTTGTTTGCTTTTAGGTATAATAAATCACCTTGTAGTCAAAATTCAGGTTGAGTCTCCCTCTGTAAACACTGGCCAACCATTTCAATACTCGGAACTCCATCGTTTTACCGTTTTATACCTGTCGACTTGACATTGGCATAATTGTGGCACCAACTAGCCACAGAGGCCATTCAACCAATAGTGATAGTGATAGTGACAATTATTAAGTAATTATTTAAAAAGGTTCCAGTGAATATTAAATGAAATGATATTTGCAGGTGACAAAGAAGGTGGGTTCATAGATGACCAGCTGTTTGTAGATCTGGTGCATGCCCTGATGACATACCAGACCAAGGATGAAGTGGCTGAGGAGAGGAAGGACAGAGAAGCCAGGCTATCCAAGGAAGAAAAAGAAGTGAGTTGAATTCATAATTTTACACTTACATTAACATTAATTGCTCAGGCATCGTAACCATATAAAAATGTATTGGTGTGATCCTTGTTGGGTTAATATTTAGATCACCAAGTGTTTTATAAGTACATTAATAATATTATGCCGGTTGAGTGTTGTAATATCCCGCCGCGGATTCCCAGGCGTGGCTTTTCAATAAAAACATAACCTGTTCTTCTGTACAGTCAACTAAAAAGTAGCCTATCTATATACCAAATTTTATCAAAATCGGTCCAGCGGTTTTGCCGTAAAAACGTAACAAACGAAGAAATAGACAGACAGAATGAGTTACTTTCAAATATATAATATTCATATAGACTAATAATATATTATTTATCAACTATCACAAACAAAAACGAAATAGGTTCTCAATTTAAACATATCCTCAAATTTTCTATTTACTATGCAGTTACCTAAGAGGTAGTCAGAGGCAAGTCCAAACATGCCATTTCATATAAATTTCCAACTTCCGATCAGTAGTATTTTAAATTACAGAAAGACTCATCTAAAGATCTGAAAGATAAAGACAAGGACAAAGAGAAAGATAAAGACAAGGAGAAAGAGAAAGACAAAGAGAAAGATAAAGATGGCAAAGACAAAGGGGCCGATAAAAAGGCTATCAATGAGAAGCAGTTCCCAATTTTCGTCATCTTTCAAACGATCAGCACACAGTTTCCGGATAAGGGCACAGCTCAAGAGTTAAGAGAGAAGTAAGTAAATTAACTTAAAAGTAAGTCAATTGACTTAGGTAAATAGTTTGAGCAAGCTTTTGAAACTCAAAATGAGAGTGGCATCAAGCATTCTCAGGTCAGGAGGGGGTGATGCACCCCAATGCAGAAACACTGCAAGTCTTATCCCCTTGTCTTATTATGTGTAGGTACATAGAGCTGACGTCCCGTAGCGACCCGGACGCGCTGCCGCCCGAGTGCACGCCCAACATCGACGGGCCGCTCGCGGAGTCCGTGTCGCGCGACCAGACCATGCACTCCTTCCACACGCTGTTCTGTCGCCGCTGCTTCAAGTACGACTGCTTCCTGCATCGTGAGTATACATTCAACATTACTTACCAACTTACTTCTATAAATCCCCTGATCCCTAAAACATGTAATCCCTAAGAGATGTCTTGAATATTTCTAATGAATGTTGAGTTCGACCAAACATTTGGTTTGTTAAGAATAAATTTGATACAGTGTGAAATATCATAAAATGTAGATTATTATTTAGATTAGCATTATCTTGGACTAAATAAGTTTTATTATAGAATTAGTTTATAAGCTTTTTAAGTAAGTTTATGCAAATACTATCGGGTAGTTGACTTTAAATGTTAGCTGATAAACTGCTTTAGTCTGATCCAGTCCCTATTTTAATTTTTAATTATTCTTAGGTTTTGTAATTCTATCTGTGTCTGATAATTAAGATAGGGGATGTATGTTGCCTGATTAAAAGATTTTTATTTTATTTAAGTACCTGGGTATCAAAACAAAATAATACCGACAACATAATACAGTTTTTTATCCCAGTTTTCAGGGATTAATATAATATTAATGTAATCAACTACAGGGTGATTTCATTAAAATTATATTAATTAGGTTAGATATTGCATTCTCTATGCTTATAGTGGTCAGACCTAAATAAATTTCGGTCCGTATCAGAAAGACAATCTAGCATAACGTCCTTGTAGGATGAACGACATAAAAGTAAAATGACCTACCAGTAAAACGTCTAGAATTAAAAACGTCTTTCAAGTAGAATGTCTGAAACGACAAATTGTCATGCCAAGTAAAAGAACTGGTACACTGCCACAGAAAATGAACCCTAATATAACCACAATTTGAACATATTGTTAAGCCGAGGCTGTTACACAATAAATAATAGTCGAAATTTCTCGATGGCTCTCGGCTTACCTGCTGTGTTACAGAATATGTAATACTTGGTATGGAATATACCTATATGCTACGTTTTTACCTGCAGTTGCACGGAATAAGGAATAGTTATTCTGTCGAAACACCGACCTTTTCCTGGAACGATCGAGACGTTCGAGTGTTGTGAACTGTGCGCGGTATAAATAGGCCAGAGAGATGGCCGGACAGTCAGTCTGGATTTGGCTATACGTGCGAACATTTCGGTGACTTTTAGTGGTTTATTGTGCAACAGTGGTGTTAATCAGTGTATTGTGATTACTCGTGACTAAGTTCGTGTATTCATCGTTTTAGTGTTGAATAAAAGTGTTATTTTGGTAAGATTGATTCTCATTATTTTGTCCCGAACCTTCAGCTCGTAACAATATTTTATTTTATGCCATGATTAATATATTAATCTACGGTTGATCATGTACCATTAACAAACTAAATTTTGTAAACCTTTTGTAAAAAGTTACAAAATATAAACTTACTGTAATGTTTATCTTACAATAAAAAAAAACAAATCAAATTATAATAACTAAAATCTTTTGTTTCATAAAATTTGTTATTAGATTTATGATATCTAATCATTATCTCCAAAGATAATGTGTGTTTCCGTTTAATGTGAGATATATGTATTAAAAAAATAAACGGAGAGATATCCTTTGCATCCAATTTTATTATTTCCCTTTTGTATTTTTGATCACAAATACGGTCATTCTTCCTCTTTGTTTGAGGATGAAATGAAAAATAAAAAGAAAAAAAATTATGATGATAAAATATAAAAATTATATAAACAAATTAAAAATTATAATAAATTAAATAATAAAAATAAAAATTAATGTTATTAAATTAATATTTATAAATTTTATAATATACATATAAATAATTGCACTTGAATGTACGTTATGTCATAGACATACAGCAAAGTAGTCATTTTTCTATTATGGTGTTATAATTTGTAGACATAATACCCGGATGACAAAATAATTTACAGACGTTTTACTAGTAGGTCATTTTACTTGTATGTCGTTCATCCTACAAAGACGTTATGCTAGATTGCCCTTCTGATACGGACCGATAAATTTGTTATAATCTTTTCATAATAGTGTTTTGATGTGATGACATAAATAGTTTAACACTGAGTCTTGACAATATAATGTCAATTTTTGTTTTATATTTGTTATAGTCAACTATCCTAATAGTATTGTAATGTAGTTGTATAATGTGATACTGGGGATGTAACCTTGTGTTATTCTGTTTCGCTGACAGGCAGTCAGAGTACAGAGCCAGGTGAGAAGACCTACACTAAAATCATTGCATTAGCGTTGGACCGCACTTAGCACGGAACAACTACGGCCCCAACTAAGAGATAAATGTCTGATACTTAGTTTTTTTTATGGTTCTTGGAGATGAAACAAACAGAGAATTGCCTCGTAGGTAACACACCTTAGAAATGTTCCCTATGATGCACTGCCCTACGTCCATCAATTTGAGGCATACATACAACATGTAAAGCCTCATGTGCCTGTAATTTCACTGGAAACCAAACCGTTCAAACCGAAACACAGCAATGTTGCTTGGCGGCAGAAATAGGTATTCTAGTGGGGGGCTGTCCTATGCTGTGTTTTACACTGCGTGGTCTCCACTAGAGAACCTTTCTGCCCCAACGGCTGTCAGTTCTTCGAACTATGTGCCCCGCCCACAGCCACTTCAGCTTGCTAATCCTCTGGGACATGTCAGTAAACTTGGTTTGTCTACGAATCTCCTCGTTTCTGATTCGATCTCGTAAAGAAACACCAAACATAGCCCTCTCCATAGCACGCTTAGCGACTGCGAGTCTCCTTATGAGGACCATAGTGAGACCACTGCTGCATTAATTTCTACTAAAATTTATTTTAAAAACCACATCGTCGATAACTTTCTAATAAAAACCGCATTCAAACAAATCCATCCATTTGGTAGCAATGATGCTACGGACAGACAGACATAGTCTTCAAAATTATAACATCTCTATTTTTGAGTCGCGAATTAGAAATAGGTTGGTAATGCAGAACATTAGCACTTACTAAGTAACGCTTATTTATCTCAGCCGATGTTTTGTATGGGGATGGCTCATGCTATACAAGTTTCTGGGGTTGGCTCTGTACCTTGCCAATAAGTGTGGTCCAACTCTTAGATGGTCATTTTGGTAATCATGTCATTTAATAACAACACATGGGAGGTGTTCAAAATAATCTAACCATCAAAACATTGAGCGAAATTCATTTATACTTCATACCAGAACCATACTCAAGCGTTATTTAGACTCAAGCGTCAAAAATCTAAAAATGGTTTTTTTTCTATACCATACTAATATTTTAAAGAGGCAAAGTTTTAGAGGATAATCTCAGAAACTACTGAAACGATTCTAAAAATTATTTTTGATAGATATTGTGATAGAAAGCTACATATATCTACAATATCTCTTAGGCCAGCTTGCACAACGATCCCTGAACATATTTAGCGACTAAACATGTTTAAATTTGACATATTTGTATGATTTGACAACTCCTTAAATCCTATTAAACTCTTTAAATACGCTTAGATAAGCATCGTTGCGCATGTCGCCCTTAGTGCCATAAGCTATATTTTATTTTGATAAAAATCAGTGCGAAGCCGGGGCAGGGCCGCTAGTGTAAGATAAAGTGAGGACAGAAGCCCATGGCCCACCTGATGTTAAGCTACCACTCCCAGGGGTGGCCAAAATTTGGAGGTATGGGGTCCACATTATGATTCGAAATATCCTAGCGGGGTCTACGGTCAGAAACAGTTCAAATAAAAAGAGTCTTCGCTAAAAAGAAACTCTCCGTTTCAAAATCCGCAATCTTATCAACGAGGCGCTAAGGCTCAGCCTCCTTACATCTATTAGCTCGAAACGAAGGCCTTTGTAAACTACCTATTCTGCCTCCACAATCAACATCCAACTAAGACTTGTCCTACATGGAATTGCATTGGACTCGTCACACTGAGACATGCAGGGGAAAAGTCTTATATGCTTGTAATTTCACCGGCGCTCCTACCCTTCAAACTATATCTCAGCAATGCGAGAATTAGGCTGCCATTCCAGCAGAGATGTGCTACGTTGCTATGGATTGCTACATTAACCCAGCTATTCCACTGGTGGAGGTTTCCCTCGCTCACCGCTAAGCTTCCTCGCGCAGTTCTGGTGGAAAGCCACACTTACTACTTGGTGGTACAAATAAGGTACGGCGGTAAAACGTACTCAGGAAGAACTCTTTAACCATTGTTAAAGAGCTCTACTACTATTTTGCTTAAGTCTGAAGACGAAAGTCTTTGATCAGTGTTTGTTACCAGTGATGACATATGGCAGAGAAAAGTGGTCTCTCACTATGGGCCTCGCAAAAATGTCCAAGGTCGCTCAGCGTGCTATGGAGAGAGCTATGATTGGTGTTTCTCTACGAGATCGAATCAGAAACCAGGAGATCTGTAGACAAACTAGGACTGACCTAGCCCAGCGGATTAGCAAGCTGAAGTGGCAGTGGGCGGGCCAGATAGCTTATCGAATAGAGACCATGCACTGAAAAGCGCAGCGTAGGACGGCCCCCCACTAGATGGAAAGACGACCTGATAAACGTTGCTGAGGAGCCGTTGATGATAATGATGCTTGAGTCTCAATTTACTATTCAGTTTAGTTCTAGAATACAGGCCATACTCATTGATAATAATAAACACCACTTTTATTTAATTTTAATCTGTTAAAGCAACATAAATATCTTTTTGACATAATCCAAAATTCGAATAGTTTTTGCATTGCAAGTTCATATTTGATGTAACAGCTACATAATATTATTTATCTGCTTTCATATTCATGTACCATTTGTATGTATTATATGCATTAGATCATGGAATGGATAGCCATGTAGTATTCATGTTTATAGCTTGGCTGGAAAGTCTAGAACACGGTGACATAAGATGGTAAATTTGTAAATAGTTTTTTTTTGTCCAAAATATTAGTCAGTGTTCCTCTCTATCCAATATTGAGGTTTTGTTTAATCTGGTGTTAAAAGAATTAGCCAGCTTAGGACACTACTGTACCGTGACCTGTAGCAGACGCCAACGCTCCTGGCTGACGGAGTCTTAAAACGTGGGACAAGTAACGATGATATTGCTATCTCACTCGCTCTTGCAGCCCTTACGGAAGCCGTTAGTGATGCGCCGAGTATCTATCGATAACACTATAATTAGTGTAATCCACTACTTATACGTACATATACGTACTGGTAATCCAGTACTTGTATTGAAAATGTTCATGTCCCATCTACTGTCCTATCCCTTGTGCCCTACTTCCTGCACAAGGGATGATCTAAACAATCCTGAGCATGTTCTTTCTAGGCAAGCGTGCTACGTCTTCGACCATCATTTACCGGTGAGGAAGTGGTCAAACCCTTAAATGTAACCAATAAAAAAGCCACGACCAAAGCAATTGAAATGGCAAAGTTTAAACTTTGCAAAGTCAAAGCTCTAAAATAGTTTAAGTTCACCATTGACACGCTAGAAGAATATTGAAGTAATCCAGCTTTCCTTACAAACCAGCGGTCCTTCAAAAGGCAGATTTTTAGATTTTATTATTGAATTGAAGAGAACACAGATATTCAAATTGTATTGAGTTACACACACACCCATTCCTAAAAAAATTGCAACCGTTTACCAATTCATCCTGTAAACTGGTTTGATTAAAAATATTTTATCCCGTTTTACAAAATTCAAGTCAAGTTCAAGTTGAATTTGCTTTACCGATTTCCAACATGGCTAAGAACTATCAAACCAAAAAAAAAACGGCCAAGTGCGAGTCGGACTCGCGCACGAAAGATTCTGTACCATTATCTATAAAAACGGCAAAAAAATCATGCATGTTGTGTGGGAGCCCCACTTCAATATTTATTTTATTCAATAGCACAATTTTATTTATTTATCTTATTTGATGTTGGTGCCGATTAAGCTAGTCCTCTAAATTGTATGAGCGCCCATACAACTCAGAGGACTATCTTAATTGGCGTCAACTATGTATGTATGGGGACACCCTTTAATTTTCAACTGTTTTATTTTTTGGAATTTTCCTTTATTTTTTTTACCTTTCTTTTTGCCAAATTTCGTGATTCTAGGTCAACGGGAACTACCTTATAGGTTTTCGACCCAAAATAGGTTTACTATAGGGTACTTCCGGTTGACCTAAAATTGTCAATTTTGGTTAAAAGCAAGGTCTTATAAGCACTAGTAAAGGGAAAATTCCGAAAAATAAAAAAGTTGAAAATTAAGGTAAATTTTGGTACTTACAAGTTTTTGCGAAAATCTAAATTTGCCCATATCTTATTATCGTGTTGATTCAGGGCCTTGATTTTTATACACCTAATAGGGACTATAGATCTCAGTATCTGGTATAAATTTCAACTTGCTAGGTCCACCCGTTCCTGAGAAAATCTGTGGTGACACACGGACAGACTGACAAGAGAGTGATATTATAAGGGTTCCTATTTTTACCTTTTGTGGTACGGAACCCTGAAATTGGTAAATGTCAGTGCGTTTGAGAGCTACAATTACATACAGACCAAAAATTTATAACGCCGTCTTTTGTGTAGAGGGACAAAATACATAATTAATTTAATAGCCTCCAAATGTTCTAGAGTTTTCAGCCAACTGCACTTCACAGCATAAGTTATTAAATTCTGTTGAGTGATATTATTATACGTGGCAGGTTTGCAAGCGTGCCACCCCGGACCGAACTTGACGAAGCGCAAGGGCCCCGATCTGAAGCCCTTCTCTGAGCCGTGCGGCCCTAGCTGCTATATGCTTCTGGTAAGTTACACTAATGGACTAAATTACAAGTCTGCTTCAAGGTAAGAAAACTTGTCTGATAGTTATAATGTTAGTGTAGGCAACAACGGACTAGATTTGGATAGGATATTTTTATAATAAATCTTGTTTGGTTCAATCTAACCTGGGGTTCAATTGAAATAATACAATTTTAAAAACACAATGAAAATTGACCCAAATGAGATTTGATTATGAATTGAATATATTTTAGTATTACGCTCCATTAAATATTACAATATTAGCTTGATATAAATGTGTATAACCGCATACCAGTCCGCTCGTACCATTAATTTTACTATTTTAACTTACGGGAATTGGCCCCTGATGGTAAGCGATGATATGGTCTTAGGTGGAGCACGAAGATCTAGAAGACTCTTAAAGAATAAATAATTATTATCATTTAGTTAGCCCATCAGCATTGACTGGTGACGTTGTTGATATTCAAACTTTCGGTCGGTCGAACAAACAAACGGTCGCGACCTAGTTAGACTGGTCTTTTCGGACAGGTGCAAAAACTAGGCTAGTTTTTAGGGTGTATTATGTCTGTTGATTTGGCGCATTGTGTAAGATAAACGGCTTGTCAGATTTTGATAAATGAGTTACATTAGAATCGTCTGAATCACAAGATTGACATAGACAAAATCCAATATAGCAAAGTCATTGATAAAGGATTTTGCAAATCTTCAGTGAATTTGTTGGATACCTGTTAAGGATCCCAAAACTGCTTGATTTCTCTCGGAACTCGCCGACTCAAGCGCATGTCTCATCAATGTGAAAAGTATAATTATATATAACTA
This sequence comes from Philereme transversata, assembly GCA_963924445.1. Taxonomy (NCBI): domain Eukaryota; kingdom Metazoa; phylum Arthropoda; class Insecta; order Lepidoptera; family Geometridae; genus Philereme; species Philereme transversata. The sequence goes on along the minus strand of OZ004337.1, from coordinate 22,867,240 downwards.
TAATTCATTTCTGTTAGTGTTTGTTTTAGACTCGAACAGTTTCAGAGAAAACTACAAAACTCTCTCATAGCATCACTTACAAAACGAAAAATTATAGAGCATTCGTAAAATTTTAGTATTCGAAAGATAAAACTCCGAACAGCAAGCTCCGTCAAAAATTACACAATTTTAGGTGCCTTTAAACTAGTGGTTCTGCGAACAGTAGAACTCGCCAGCCGATTCTGAAAATTATTAACAGAATTCTCTAGTTTTGGGATGGTCTCAGTTACTCCATTAATCCCTTCCTAGTTGTTAAAGGGGATATTGCATTTTTATTGCATGCACTTAGTTCATGTAATTTAGCTATTATTATTATTTTTTTTATAATACGCCATTACTTTTAAAAGAATATTGCAATATGATTTAAGTGTTGTTCTCTCGAATGTACCTATGTAGCTTGAAGGCGTCTGCGTCTCGTTCTGTCAGTTTTACTAGTTTACTTATTAACGTATCCTTGCTATCTGATTATTATAATTATAGGTTTATTAACCTACTGAGGGTGACTTCCACAGCGAAGCCTAGATGTATTTTGGTGGCTAAATATGATTTAATGCGTTATCGAATAACACAGATACGTATATTTTTAATAATTTGAACATGTATAGTTGCTTAGTGCGTTTGGGGGTCGTTGTGCAGGCCGGGCTAAGTGTGCAGATCCCGTTTTTGTTTGTTTACTAGACAATCAAATTAATCACTGGCTTGAAGTGGCCACCTATTGTACTATTAATATTTTACCTTCTTACCTAGTTACAACACCTACGTGTATGTTTACCTAACTAAAATGTTAGATTATTGAGCATGTTGTGTTTGCCTGTTATTGGTTACACATGTAGCATAAAGCATTTAGATAATAAGTTTTTTTTTTGTAAGCAATCATGTGTTTAACTGTTGGTAAACCTAATAAAAAAAAAAAAAAAAAAAAGGGCCGATTCCACTAGTAGAAATCTAAACGTGAGCAATTTACTGCATTTTGAGGAGCTATTCTGCTGATCATGCGGATAATCCTCATCAGATCTTCACAAATTGTTTATGAGACCAACTTAAAGTTATTAGGGTTCCGTACCTTAAAATGTAAAAAAAGGAACGCTTATAAGATCACTCTCTTGTCCGTCTGTCCGTGTGTCACCACCGATTTTTTTTTCATATAAAAAAGAACCAACCAAATCGGATATCTACGTCTTATGAGATGATAAGACGTAGATATCTCATAAGGCCCCTTTTTGTCCCTTTTTGGAGTAAGTACCCTTTCAATCAAAAATCTCCGACGACAAAATAATTTTATAAAGTTGTAAAACCTGTACACTAAGTTTCGTCCAGATCTGTTGTAGAATACGACCTGTAAGGAGTACCAACAAACTCACAGTGAAAAGCAAGTGTAGGTAGAGTAAAAGCAGAGACGCCTTGCTCACTCGGCCAATCACTGTAAGTTGTAACTTGCAGGAAGGCATGCGAGAGAAGCTGGCTCGCGAGAAGGCGGCGGGCGAGGAGGACAAGGGCAAGGCGCACGCGCTCGACTCCCCCAACGACGCCTCCTCCGAGGACAGCAACGACAGCAACCGCTTCCAGAAAGGTATCACTTACTATCCTACTTATACTACTTTAAACATATCTCAATAGATACCATTACCGGTTTTGATCGGTTATTAATTTTATTGTAAATATAAACTAAATAAAATAAGGTCCAAAAATTATTATTCTCAATTAACTAAAAATTCAAACACTGGAGGATATGAGTCAAACAATGGTCTCATAATTAATATTTTTACAAAATTCAATAAATTTTTCGTAATAAATTAGCTAGACACGACTCGCTCTATGTTGTTGATGTGAAGTGTACGTGATGATTTGGTCCTATTTTCAGCCGACAAGGTGAAATTTCTTGTACAAGGGCCCTTAGTCTGCACTACGTTGTGATAAAGTGTGTACGGCGTATTAAATAGATGGTGAAGCCACATAAATCTAGCTAGGATTTACGGTAAAAGCTTCTAGTGATAGGAGTGCCCGAGCAAATAGCTCGCTAGCAGCATCGACGCATCTGTACTAGGAATGTAACGTTTCACGAGTAGCAGGTGAAAAATCATGTGATTTTAAAAATCATTTGTCACGCCTGCTATTTTCCTTCACATAGCCTGCTAAAAATCATTTAAATGAAATCACTTTCGGTTTTCATCGTATATCTGTCGCATTCATTCGGTTTGCTACAAATCACAGTCATATTAAATACTAGGAAGCTAGTATTTAATATGACTGTGATTTGTAGCCCTCGGCTTCGCACGCATGGTTTGTCAATAAAATGTAGCCTGTGTTAATCCAGATTATAATCTACATACACACCAAATTTCATTGAAATCGGTTCAGTCGTTACGACGTGATTGAGTAACAAACAAACATCCAAACTCTCGCATTTATAATATTAGTATAATGTTAAAAGTAGCAATAACTTCCATGCCTAATCTGTAGTAGTAATGTGGTGACATGTTTACGATTCCAGGCAGCAACAGCAACTCTAGCAACAGCACGTGGAGCAACGGAGTCAACAAGAACGGCACCGAGACTCCCACGGAGCCCGCCTACAGCGCACTCGGTAACACATCTATTGCTCAACACAACACAACCTTCATTGCAGACGGCTACCACTTCACGTCAGCAGGGCCATATCCAGAGGCTTGTTCCATCTCCAATTAGTATAAATATAAAAAAAAAAGGCATGAAGATGCAGCAAAATACAAATTAGGTACAGTAGGGCACGCATTATTTAAATATTGTGTAAATCTCACTTGGAGGGGGGGCAATCCTATTATATCTTACCTAATCAACAAAGCGGGGCGAGAGGGTCCAAATAAAACACATCACAAAGAAGCAAGAAAACATTTTATGCAAAACCACACACTTAAAAAGAAAAATAAACAACAGCATCTAACTTAGCACTAACAAACAAACAAACTTAAATGCTCAGTGTGTGGATGAAGGTACTTAGCTCAGCGTGATGCTGCGGCATGTTATATGCCGCAGCGCTGCTTCTCCGCTTAGTCCACGTGGACTAATTAATTACTAATTTTAATAATAAGTTACATATTTAATTAAACTGTCGTGATTTATTTCAATCATTATTATAAATATGGAATTTATCACTTACACTTTTAACGTATGCACCCTGTAAAAGGTTCACGAATTGAACCTAAACATTGCTTATAACCCTCATAAAACGGTACGTGATAAATCCCGTATTTACAATAATGGGTTTTAACAAGGCTATCAAAACTTTATGCAAGCGCCTTAATGTCAATAAGTTTTTTATTTCATCACATATTAATAGACTTATAAAATAATATTTCACGTCATTTAATATGTATCGTAGACTTATTTATGTATGATTTATTTACTCCACCCATGTCTTCACCATTTCATCCAATAGTGGGTAAGTGCTATTTCTTTTAAATTGAAGCTGTTATACACGATTATACGCGTCTCACACGATGTATATGCTATAATATTTATGTTACGATATATCGCTCGCAATACAATCCAATGGACCGTCACACACGGCGAAAATAATATATATTTTTATCTCAAGATACGAAGTAAGATATCGTAAGATACAAAAGATTCGTAAGCAGGTTAGGTAGACTTTTAAGAGAATGAAAGGATTTCATATATTAGCATATCTTACCGAATAATAAAATATCATAAAAATATTATTAGTGGTCGCACTCCTCCGAAACGGGTCGACCGATTTTAATGATTTTTTTTTTGTATATTTGTTAGGTATGAGAATAGATCGTAAAGTATTTTTCACACTTCTACCCCCCCATTTTTTAATCGCGATTTTAGTATTTTTGTGTGAACAATACCCATATAATTTAACCGTCGTTCATTTAAGTGTCGTGTCACTTTGATACGATCGTTTTATATAGTTTTTATCCCGAAGTTCCCACGGGAACGGGAAATTTGAAGCGTGCGAAGCCGCGGGTGGGTCAGCTAGTAAAGTATAATAACAGACTCAGTGGTGGATTTACACATTCCCCAAGTATAGGCTATACAATTTTTGTCGCCCTTCAATACAACAACTTAGTTGAAATTGCACAGGTTATTTTTTTTTGGGTATATTTCTGAGCTAATCAAAGCTCAATCATGTACTATAAGGGGTAATATAATAGGTAGGTATATTGATGGAGAGCCGCAAACTGGGTGTTTTACCATACAATATAGAAGTTTGTGGTGCCGTTGCTTGAATGTATAATGAAAGGGAAGAGGGAAAAGTCGTAGGAAAGAGGCCTTGTAGACTTCTTTCTGCAAAACATCAGAAAACCGCCTTACAGATATATCTTAAAAAAAATCGTTCTAAATTTGCCGCCCCTAAAATCTGCCGCTCTAGGCTCAATCCTACTCAGCCTGCTGGTAAATCCGCCACTGAACAGACTTAAGATATTGTAACATAAAATATTATAGCATCTTCATCGTGTGCGACGCGCTTTATTCATTAGATTATAAAGTCAAAACATTCAACATTGTGATAACTTTTAGTAACATTGTTATAGAATGTTGCATAACGTTACATAAAAACAGTAATATGAAATAACGTTTTGCAGTAACATGAAATAACGTGAACATATTATGTCAAGCATAACGCGGTCTCTACTTTTTGCTAAATGTTACTCTAATGTTATTTTGATATTTTATGTTATTTATTTTATTTTATAAATGCGATGTTACATTCTACAAATATTAACAACTGGTCACAAAAGTTGTTGAATGTTTCTTTGTTATTTTGTTGCAAAATGTTACTCCAGAAAGTAACTTCGGTGTGGACACACCTTTAAGTAGCAATTTTTTGGTAAGTTTGTTTTTGTCAACTATTTTTTATTTGTACGATGTAGTAAATTGTCACTATCTTTTGCTTCTGTTGCGAGTTCCATGAACTGTCATTGATATATTGTTCTATCCCCCTCCCCCAGGGCTGTCGGTGGGTGACATCGAGTCGGAGTGGACGGGCTCCGACCAGTCCTTGTTTAGGGCTCTGCACAAGGTGTTTCCCTCCAACTACTGCGCCATCGCACAGCTCATGCTGTCTAAGAACTGTCAACAGGTAAACTATCTCATGTATGCTTAAGACTGGTATCCAGACACTCATAAACACTAAGCCTGGGCAACGGTGCCTAAACGTATTTAGCGACTAAATATGTTTAGAGTTGACGTATTTGTATGATTTGACTACTCCTTAAATCATATTTAGCAACTAAATACGTTTAAGCATCGTTGCGCAAGTCGCCCTAAAAGTCTCTTGAATGTATCGCACTCTTAGCTTAGTAAAGACTGACTGATCGGGAGTCTTCCCGAACATTCGGGATCACTCCGGCGTGTGATGTGTGGTGTTGCTGTTCGGCAGGTGTACACGTACTGGATTCGCACGGGCGCGGAGGAGTGTCGCGTGGAGGCGGAGCTGACGCCGCCGCGAAAGAAGAAGAAGAAGCACCGGCTCTGGTCCGTGCACTGCCGCAAGATACAGCTTAAAAAAGACTCGCAGTCACATCACGTGTGAGTTACCACACCTACGCCAACAACTATCCTAGATCACCCTGGTTGTCTCAGGAGCCTGGGCCAAAGGTCTCTTTCCCTTGGTGGACACCTATCAACTTGTCATCTGTCAAACTAACTTCGCACAGCATTTCCACTTTTTGTTCTCTCCCACGTTTGTTTTTATTTTATCAAACAGTTTAACAATTTATGTATAGACTTATGTTGGTAGTGGTCGCTGCACGAGCCCACTGGAACTTACAAAAATAGTTGTTTACCGTTTGACTAAAACAATACATATTCCAGTGCAAAATGAAATAATAATAAATAGTATGTGTACGTTCCAGGTACAACTACACCCCGTGCGACCATCCGAACCAGCCGTGTGACAGCATGTGTCCATGTCTGCAGTCACAGAACTTCTGCGAGAAGTTCTGCCAGTGCAGCAGCGACTGTGAGTGCCGCGTCCCGTGAGACAGTGAGACAGCGAGACAGCGGTAGCGCAGTAACGCGAGCGCGCCGTCTGTTCCAGGTCAGAACCGCTTCCCCGGCTGCCGCTGCAAGGCGCAGTGCAACACCAAGCAGTGCCCGTGCTACCTCGGGGTGCGCGAGTGCGACCCCGACCTGTGCGTGGCGTGCGGGGCTGACGCACCGCGCGGCGCCGCGCCGCAGCACGCCGCCTGCCGCAACATCTCCGTGCAGCGCGGCCAGCACAAGCATCTGCTGCTGGCGCCGAGCGACGTGGCGGGCTGGGGCATCTTCCTGAAGGAGGCGGCGCACAGGAACGAGTTCATATCCGAGTACTGCGGCGAGATCATCTCGCAAGACGAGGCCGACCGCCGCGGCAAGGTCTACGACAAGTACATGTGCTCCTTCCTCTTCAACCTCAACAACGGTCCGTTTTACATTTCTACATTATATCCTAGCCTAGTCTAGTCCAGTCATCTACGTACTCGTGAGATGTGACCATGCCATTTATAACCGACTTCAAAATAAGGAGGAGGTCCTCAATTTAGTGTTTTTTTCATGTTTATTACCTCAGAACTCCGTCAATTATCAACCGATTTGTAAAATTCTTTTTATTTGAAAGGATATACTTTCAGTTTGTTCCCATAGATATTTTATCAAAATCGGTTCAGTAGTTTGGTTATTAAATCAAAATAACTGGTTTTGATTTTCGGGTTTTCTGAAGTTGGTTATATTTTTGTTAAATGACTTGTATATCAATGTATAATAAAGGCACAATTGAAGACATCAAGACTTCTGCCCTGGGCAAACAATGTAGTCCAGCTCTTGACGCACCATTATACAAATAGTACTTACTCATACTTACTTCAGAAATAACTCACCTGATTTATCATAAATCTTTTGATATTTTTTTACCCCAATTGTCTTAGCTGTAACCAACTCATGTTGTACCCAATAAATGATAAATAATGATTATAAATGATTTTGAATTTGTTTTCATAAGTTGATAGATTCATGAGTCGTTTTCCAGATTTTGTGGTAGACGCGACGCGCAAGGGCAACAAGATCCGGTTCGCGAACCATTCCATCAACCCGAACTGCTACGCGAAGGTGATGATGGTGAACGGCGACCATCGCATCGGCATCTTCGCGAAGCGCCCCATCCAGCCCGGGGAGGAGCTCTTCTTCGATTACAGGTCACACTTTAACACACAACTTTCGTTCCCGCCGAGGAGCAAATCTTTGCATGGTTTACAGATATTTGTTCCGGGTCTGGATGCTTCTCTATATATATTATAAGTATGTATTTACAAAAAAAAGTATATAAATATTCTATCAGTTATCTGGTTCCCATAGTACGAGCTCTGCTTAACTTGGGGTTAGATAGCGCAGTGTGAAATCTCCAGCAATATTTATTATTATTAAACTAGCTGACCCGCACGCGGGATTTATCAATAAGAACATTACCTTCTGCGCAGTTGGGTCAAAGTAGCCTATTACCTAAGTAGGATACATAGATTTCCAAATCACCAGGGGTCAATTCACGTAATACAATTTTAAAAACGTAACGAAAGTTGACCCAAATGAAATTAGATTATGAATTGAATATGTTTTGGCATTCTGCTCCATTAATATTACAATATTAGCTTGATATAAATAAAGTGATAAGTAAACTCATACCATTGTATTGTCAGTGACGTGAATACCGTTTAGGACTAACATAACGAGACCAGATCGATACTCGAACTTTTTCGAAATCATTTACGGTTACGGGAATTGGCCCCCAAATCTTGTGGAGCCTGCACCCAACGGCTCCTACAGTCCCACCATCTATCTGTTAAGTCGGCAGCGTCGTTAGTCCACTGAACAGTCGCTTTTGTATCTAGTTTTGTCCTTGTCAGGTTTAGTTCCAATTTTGTCTGCTTAGTTTAGGGCTAGATAGCGCTGTGTGAAATGTCCAGAAATATTTATTTATTTGTCCACCTGAACAGATAAGTTGGTGGCACTGTTTAACCCGGCGTCATTGAGGTTGGGTCAAAATGACCCGGCTTGTTTATAATTGTTTATATCTTTGTGGGTACGTGCGCGACGTTGCCGCTCTTGGCAGTAGCTGGAGCCAATACTGTACTCTAAACGTTTCGGAGGCAAAATCAGTTCAGCGGCGAATGCGCTGGGAGCTACACGCGTGTATTTTCCAAAAAGGTAAATATGACCCATCCTCACAATTGAAGTAACAATTACGCGCCATTCTTAACCGATTCGTTGCGGATGACACGACACGCGTGCCATTGATTTCTTTTCTTTGCGTGCGGATGGCACGCTAGTCGTGCCATTTATAAAATTGCTGTAACTTGCTCAAATTACGTTTTTGGACGATTTATCCAAGACAAAATATGCATTATTTTGCACGTAGTACATGCCCACAGCCTTCGTTTCTAGATATTTTGTGAATTACAAATTTTCAGGGGTGGAAAACCTTTTTTGACAAGAGATTTTGACATAGTATTATTAATTATTATTAAAAGCGGATATGCGTCTTTTATCGTTAAATTGAATGGACATACGTAATACATCTTAATGGAATACTAGGTATTTAAAAATATTTTATAGGATGTCCGCTATTGAAATATAGTAGTTAGTACCTACTGTGTGTAATGAATGGGTCATAATTTTAAATAATTTTGTGGAAAAATACTGTGTAACTTATGTACCATTCATCACTTATGAACTTAAACAAGTTTCTGGATAGCTTCCTGATAAAAAGAACGTAAAATCCATTATTTATGGTTTAATTTTGGTTAAATTGTTGTCATACTATTAGTATGTGGCCGAAAGAGCCTACAGAGTACCATACACTTTTAAGGTATGGTATAAGGTTTATTTTTGTTTGAAACAGATCGAACGCTACGTGAAAAAAGGGTTCGCACTATATAAATTACACACATATTTTATTAATTTCGTGAAGCAGTGTTAACTTGTGGTAAGAACACAGTTAAATCGCGTTGTGAAGTCTTTGCGATAACTTCGTTATTTAAAAAAATGTGCCTAACAGTTTCGCCGAATAATACCTATATTTGTAAAAGTCATACCTATGCCCTATTTTTCCCATGTTAAGGTTCTTGATTATTATACAATATGTAACAAAAATGAAGAGCGTATTCCGTCATAGAAATTAAAGTCAGGCAGATGTATAAAAAACATATGTATCAAATAACTTGAAAGTTATTTCATTTTAAATTTCAAGAATTATCTGAATTTTACCCCAAAAATAGGCAAATTTTACCGAGTTGTCAACACTCGACCTTCAGCTGTGGATTTGGCGGCACGCTTTGTAAATGCCGTAAAACGAAAATCCCCCTTTGGGTCGCACTGCGGCAACAAACAACAAAGGCGGCGCGCCGCCACTGGCACCTTTGTTGAAAGCCGCCAAAAGTTTTGCCTCTCGTTCTATCGCTCGCACGCGCCGACCTCGCTTCAGTTTTGCGCTGTACCGTCCGTAGTTCGTACGTCCCGACATTATTTCTTCGCGAAATGTCATATTCGAATGCGGAATATTACAATGTTAATGTGCTTAGGAAGGAGTTCAAATAATTACGCAGCTGCGCGCAGAGACTATGAGGAGCGCTTTGCTCTGCCTCAAGGTCTCCAGTGCCAGTTAAACGTGGATTTTCATCATTCAATGTGGTTCCAGCACGATGGCGACCCGCCTAATTTTTTGCGAGCAGTTCGCGATTACTTAAATGAACAGTTTCCACAGCAATGGATAGGCAGGGGGGGACCTGTTACATGGCCTCCACGATCTCCCGACCTCACGCCATTAGACTTTTATTTGGCACGTCAAACTAGTTGTGTTTAATAAGCTGTGTGACTCGGAAGCGGAAATGCGAGCTCCAATCGTCGCAGTTTTTGAGTCAATAAAATCTGACACAAGTGTGCTGCGAAAAGTGCGTGCCAACGGTGTCGAAGGTGCATTGAAGTTGGAGGTCGACACGTGGAACACGACCGCCGAAGTCTTGATCAAGTTGACGTGCTTCTACATACCTAGCAATACCTACCTAAGCTCTTGTTAGAGCTAATGGTCTAAGAGCCGGTGAAGATCGACCTTCACCGATCTGATAACCAGATGAGACATATTTTTTATCAAATATAATTTATAAACAAATATGCCTATAATTACGAGTACTTGCCTATCTAAAAGTGCTCTCTAAAAGTTTTTAGCTAGGCAACAGTACTATAAGTATGATTTTTTGCAGGCAATGATTTTGAAATATGAGTGATTTTGTAATAAAATAATCTAAAATTTGATATAACTTTCGATAAGTTAGCAGAACGATGGAGTCACCTATATTGACTTACCTGTTCACATCGGCTTGCCAGGTAGCTATACACAGAAATGAGTAGGCAAGCCTACTGAGGCATATTCTGTGTGTTAAAAACTAACAGTGAAATAAAATTCATTTGGTTATCAAAAGAATGAAAGTGATGAAAAAAATCGATTAAAGTTAATTTAATTAAAAATAGCCATAAGCACTTTTAGATAGGCAAGTAATTATAGGCATATTTCTTTATAAATTATATTTGATAAAAAATATTTCTCATCTGGTTATCAGATCGGTGAAGGTCGATCTCCACGGTCTCCTCTACTATAACTCCAAGTTCTTTTCAGAGCTAAACCAAAGTTTTTTTCAGATCTACACCTAAGCTCTTTTAGAGCTGCAATAAACTTATTGTTTCTTGATTACAATCGTCAACAAAAAAAACAAAAGACACGTGCACAGGCACGTGTCTTCGTCGTCAAGTCATAAAGGGCGGTCACCGTCTCCGGCGCGCCGCGTAGGCCGCCGGTGTTGCCAGATGTAAGTTTTAATTTTTGAGCGCCAAATAATGAAATTTAGTCGGGTATTTTTTTTTTGTTTTTTCTGTAATAGAATTACATAATTGTGACCAAATATCGATACTATATCACACCATTAAAAATCCGACAGGGTTTTTGTTACATATTGTATATTTAATAACGTGATTATACACTGAAAAGTTAATTCAATAAAGAAAGATTTTCAGGGTGATTTAAATGTACCAACATAATTAGACTAGAAAATACAAAAATAATACGACAAAAGGTTTGTAACATCTACATAAAAAAGTCACTTACCCGACATTTCAAGGAAATCACGTAGAAGAACACGTATTTAGCCACTTTATACCACTTATAAGACCGTTCACTATCAACTTGCGATGACAACTAAACCAAATCAGGTCTAAACATGCGTAAAAAGCATTAAAAGTATATATTTCCTTACACATGGCTGATGGCACACTAGGTGTGTCATTATCTTCTGTGGCGGCTGACACAACAGGCGTGCCATGAAATATTTGTTCGCCGCCACGGCTAAAAGTTTGCGAAATCGGGAGCCGCAAGGAATCGGTTAAGTAATCGATTTTTACTGTTGTTTATTAATTCTTGGTGCCTGCAAACCTTATTTTTTGCTTGTCGCTTTGAATTTAATGTTTTTTGTTTGTCAACAGGTACTTATTATAAAATACTATGAACCGAGATCAACGCATCATAGCGGTTTTAGAGGAGTCTGACTCGGAGGACGACTTACCTGATAATGATGATGAAGTGGAAGAAGAGGATCATGTTAGTGTGCGCAGTGAAGCAAGTGATACAGAGCAAGAATGTTCGGATAACAGTTTGGATAGTGATGACGATATCCCGCTCTCCGAAATCATAAGAGAAACGCAATCTAACACAAACAGCGCGTCGTCGACTCAACAAGACCATCCAGTATCACAGTCACGATATCTTGGTAAAGATGGCACAGTATGGCTAAAGACACCTTTTCGACAAAATGTAAGAACTAGGGCAGAAAATATAATTACTCAATTGCCAGGTGTAACACAAGAAGCAAAGTCTGCTACTTCCGAGTTGGAATGCTGGGGCTTGTTTTTCAGTAATGAGATATTGCAGAACATTTTGAGATACACTAATGTACGCATCAAACGAAAAATTGAATCTTGTGAAGACTTGTCGAAACAAACCTACATGAAAGAATGCAGCATGGAGGAATTCAAAGCATTTATTGGTCTTTTGTATATTGCTGGCCTTAACCGCTCGGGAAGACAGAATCTCAGTGATTTGTGGGTTTCCGATGGCACAGGTGTTGAAGTATTTAGGCTAGTAATGTCTGAACAACGTTTTCACTTCATACAGAGCTCTCTGTGCTTTGATGATGACACTACCCGGGAGCAAAGGAAGCAGTTAGATAACCTAGCACCAATCAGAGAACAATTCGAAGCTTTCGTTGAAAATTGTAGAACAACTTATTCACCAGGTGAGTGTCTAACTATTGATGAAATGCTGGTAGCCTTTCGAGGTCGGTGCAAATTTCGCCAATACATACCATCAAAACCTGCAAAATATGGCATCAAGATCATTGCATTAGTAGATTCCACGAACTTCTACATTTTGAATCTTGAAATATATCCCGGAAAACAGCCTGCCGGTCCGTTTGCCGCAAGTAATAAACCATTTGATGTTGTGAATCGCATTGTGGGACCTATTACAAAATCAAACCGTAATCTAACGTTTGATAATTGGTTCACCAGTTATGATCTGGTTCAGCATTTGCTCAATGAACACAAGTTGACGTCGGTTGGTACTCTGCGTAAAAACAAAAAACAAATCCCTCCTGCATTCACAAAAACTCGTGGTGTTGACGTGTTTTCATCTCGATTTGGTTTCCAAAAAGATATTACTCTTGTATCTCATGTACCAAAAAAAATAAGGTGGTATTGCTGATGTCAAGTCTTCACCATGATAATAAAATTGACGATGCAAGCGGAGAAAAGCGAAAGCCCGAAATCAACACCTTTTACAATAAAACGAAATGTGGGGTTGATGTCGCTGATGAGCTTTCCGCCACATATGATGTGAGTCGTAACTCCAAAAGGTGGCCCCTGACAATTTTTTATGCCATGTTGAACATGTCAGGAATTAATGGTCTTATAATACATCGCATAAATAATAACAAACCAAGCGAGAAGCGACGTCATTTTTTGAAAAACTTAGGTCTTGCTCTAGTCAGTGAGCATTTGAAAATCCGCCAGAATGTGAATCGCTTGCCACGAGAAATGCGCAAAAGAATCAGGGAATTTGTTGGTGAATCATCAGAGGAGCCACCTGCAAAGATACGCAATGCCCGCAAAAGATGTCAAGTGTGTCCTGCAAAAAAAGATCGTAAAACAAAACATACTTGTCAAGCTTGCCAAAAATTTATTTGTCCTGAACACATCATATCTTTCTGTAGTGATTGCATTTACAACGAAGATTCTATTTAGCTTCGTTATACTGTTTTCCTAAGATATTAGACTTAAGTTTATAAAAGTGCCATATGTAACCAAAAAGACTGGTTATTAGTGTAGTAATGTCATGAAAACCTAAGAGGTCTCTATTTTGTTCCTATTTTTAAGAGTTTATGTAAAAGTTGATTAAATTTAATAAAACGTTGGTTAATTATTATTTTTATTATTTATTATCAAAACCAGAATAACCTAATACTAAAATAATAACACAGGTTACCAATTTACTTAAAAAGTATGGAAATACCATCTATAAAATATATGGGTAATATTGACCCACCTCAACGTTCGCGTAACTGTTTTCTACCACAATGACGCCGGGTTAAGGCCAGTGGTACCCAAATGCGTGAGCGTGCACGCAGCGGGTTTAATAAACTCATATTCGATTATTCATTAAAATCACAAGGATTATTTTAAAAGGTCAATTTTATCTTCTCAGTGATCCAAGAAAGAATCGTGACATTTCTGGTGATATGTCGTGGGATTATTTATCTCCTAGATCCTAGACGTTCTCGTAAAACTGACGGCCATTGGGGCAGAAAGGTTCTCGAGACCACGCACTTGAAAGCGCAGCGTAGATTGGCTCTCCACTAGATGAAAAGAGGACCTGATAAAGAATGCCTGCCCATTGGGTGCAGGTTGTACAAAGTCGGTCACTCTGGAAATGTATGGGAGAGGCCTATGTTCAGCAAGCGTCTTACGGCTGATATGATGATGATGATTTCCTATGTTGTAGGTATAACTATTAATACCATAATTATGAATATTTTCCGTGTTTACAGATATGGGCCGACCGAACAACTCAAGTTCGTTGGCATCGAGAGGGAAATGGAATTCTTATGAGAGCAACCCAAACAGGGTTCTGTGGAGCCCCGACACTCACAGACTTAGGACCTTTGTTATAGGGTCTACATTGCAGTGACTTGTGTTGTATACAAATTATTTACTACTTTTCATACTCAAAGTTCACTGCAAAGTATGTAAACAAAGAAATGTCAATTTTACGCGAGAGAAAGGGAGAGGATATTCATTTCCCCCCCCTTGCACACATGGAAAAGTGACATTTCTTTGTTTACATACTTTGCAGTGAACTTTAAAACAGATTATAGTGATAAGTTGTTGTAACAAGGAATTGCACTGCCAGCTGTGGTTTATGAACTTTGATACTTATAAGACTTAGTGTTCAATATAAATACCTAGTTAACTCATTGACTGTATTTTTATCGTAATATTGCATTTACCTGTCAGCTCTAAAGCAATGTTCAATTGAAAGTTTCTGCATAAGTAAGCTGCAACTTGATGTTCATTGTCACTATATATAATAATATTTTCTTGCTATTGTTAATTGGTACTTGTATATTATTTAAAAGCAATCTAATATTGTATTTGTAAGTTCAGTTAGGGGTTTTTATACAAATGTGTGATTTATAAATGCATATTTTTCAATAAACTTTTGTCACCATGTATTATTTTTTAACAGACTTAAAAAAAGGAGTAGTTTGTTTCTCTTTCGGTTCTAGTACCTCAGAACTTCCACCATTTATCAACCGATTTGGAAAATTCTTTTTATTATATGAAAGGATTGGCCTCATAGAAATTTCATCAAAATCGGGAGTTTCGTTAAGTCTGTTATATTCTTATTAAAAAGTTACTTGTTTATGCAATCTGGATGACATTTCTGAGGAAAATAAAAATCCTTTTCAATTTGACTCAATAGAGCATTGTGTTATTGTACGTAACAGGTTCTAAGAATGTACATTTTTACACAATATACAGAACTATAAAACATTTCACTAACTGTTATATAAAAATCACATGAATGCATAAACAAATTGTGGATCAAATCTCACTAAAATCCAACTAAACTAAACATTTGCTTAGTAACTTTCTAGTAGTTCCACAATGAGAAATGTTGTCAACCATGTTATGAATTTGTATTAGATTACTAAATAGTTTGTTACTAGAACCATAGAATACTTAATACAGATTAATCTTCTTGATTACAAGTAGAGCTTTCCAAAACACTTCTCTTAGCTACTGTCCAGGCCCTTGGCCAATAGCTGTAATGCAGAGGGGTATCATATTAATGCGTCTTTCCTGTAGTTTGTCAGTGGTCAACAACATTTCATTGTGAAGGTAACTTGTGTTAATCACAGGAGCCGTCAAGCCAGCCATCTCTCCATCGTTCATGCACTTTACTGCAGTCAAACTTAGGTTTGCCGAGTTTCACATTCACTGTGTTGTGACGCTCACACAACCATTTCGCTAGCTCATCCCTTGATTTGGTCTTTGGTGGATTCTCCTTGATGCTGAAAATCAGACATTTTTATTACATTATAGTACCTAGTAAAATAAGAAGGGTTAGTAGGTACTTATTCTAAGGTCCCACATGATATTGGGATTGGAGGATTTGACTAGAAACAACTTGGAACATCATGAGTTTCACTGCAATTATTAAAACTTTTCATTGAGGTAGTACAATAGCATTAAGCTATTATCAGACTTAAGTCTCAACAAAGTTGTGAGTCAACTAAGTATGTATGATGAAATACTTACTCATCTTGAAAGTCAAGTGCGCAAGGCCCACATGGGTAGAACTGAGCGAATATGTTGAAGAACCTCGACATATCTTCTGACTGTGTCTTTGAAGGCTTGTCGGGGAAGTATGATGCCATTGAGTGGAGTAAGCCCCACGTTGACTTGCCAAGCTCATCCTTATCTAATGGGCAGTCGTTGGACTTTTGGGGGACCTGTCAACATTCAAGGTGGAATATTTATAAATTATAAAATTAAATGAACATTGATAATTATTTACAGTACATATTTTTGTACTCTATCAGAAGGCAATTGAGATTTAAAATTCTAACAATAAACCTTGCAGCTTCATGTATTTTATAAGCTAAATGGGCCGTACAGAAATATCTAGAAACTACTACAAGATTTAGCCATAACCTTACCGGTTTGTTTGGGGACGCCAGAATACTCTTGGTCTGGTTCTTGGCCCACGATTTGAAGTCAGAACACGCTCTACAAGGCTTTTCTTCTTCTTCTCCACCGTGTGAAGGCGGCATTGCTAGATAACACGAATAGGCCCATGAAATTTGAGTTTACTCTTGTGCTAAAATAATGCCAAATTTAATTTTATATTTTTTTAATTCTATTTTATTTTATATAATTATACAATGAATTTTTATTTAGGTGTTATTATTAATATGACTTTGTAGAATATAATATTGCATGCCTTGAAAGGCAGAAATCTATTGATTCTGTATCTACTACTGACATCTTTGTAAAATGACATATATTTCAAGCAATAAATACATTTGATTTGATTTGATTTGCAATACCGAAATGTATCACACCTCAGAGCATATTGTTTTGAAGATATATTCTTCACTATTTTTACATTAACAAAATTGTACAAACAATAAATAAACTGAATGTATACTTTGTTATCCGGAGAAAATAGTATTTTTTTATGACATGCACTTCATAAAGCGCTATCAGCTGTCCAATCCAAAACTGGTTTGGCACGTGACGTGACTGATTTGACAATTTTGACATAACGATAGCAATAGCCACACGTAATTCAAGAACGGGAATAGACAAGTCTATTGTGAAGATTCGTGGAGTTAAGGCATTATACGGAAATTACCGGTTTATTTTAATTCTTCAGAGTGTGCGTCAAGATGGCGGCGCCAACTTTTGTAATAAAAAACTATTTTCATCAGTATTTAGTACCTGTAGGCTGTAGTAAAACATTTGGTACCTCAATAGATTAGAAAATATATTTACAAACAGTGGCGCCGCCGGAGTCCACCTTCTAGCCAGATGGCGGCGCCACGCTGATACTCGGAAATTACATAATTAGAATAAAAAACTTCAAGGAATTTTGAATTGGTTGTTGAGTTGAACTACAAAGGTTCTAATAAATACTTATCTGAGTGTATTTTACTTAGAAAACTTTCGTGATTTATTTCAATCATTTTTATAAAATATACGGGATTTATCACGTAAATACGGTACGTGATAAATCTCGTATTTATAGTAATGAATAGCAGTGTAGTCACAGTAATGCTGTGTTGCACAGACTACTAGGATTCTGTGTTGTTCAGAGTATCAGCGCCATGTTGACGGCAGACATTTGGCGATGCCACTAACGTTTTTTATTAAATATAAAAAGTAAGCTTTTCTGCTGCTTACAAAGCTGTTCGGGTCAACTTCATTTTTTTTCATGTGTACCTATAGTTTTTGAGATATTAATTTTTGAAAATCCGTAATCGATTGCGAAATTCGGTCGGAAATCAATGTCCGACCGTTCAGTTTACGTATTATCCATTAATGCGACACTAAATTGACATGACAGTGACAAGGATTTTTTGATAGGTTTTACATTTTAAGCGAGAATTTCGAATTTGTCAATGACATTGACATTTATTTCTTTTACAAATTTTACAATACCTACATTTGTTCACTGTTGGATGGATTTGGTGCCGTCACCTACCTACCTTTCTTTTCGAGACGTTTTCGTATTTTGCGTGGTTATTAAGGCGTCTATAACTAATATAAACTATAAAAAATAGTAGACTGAATCAGGATGGGCCATCCCGACT
The DNA here is from genome assembly GCA_963924445.1 of Philereme transversata. Lineage (NCBI taxonomy): Eukaryota > Metazoa > Arthropoda > Insecta > Lepidoptera > Geometridae > Philereme > Philereme transversata. The sequence goes on along the minus strand of OZ004337.1, from coordinate 22,849,244 downwards.
AGAGTAGGTTAAGTTCAAAAAAAGTGACAGAATCGACACGGGGCACCCCGACCCCACGTGGTCTTGTACGTGACACCCCTAGAGTGTAAGACTGTAGGTAAGTATATAGGGCGCGGGAGGTCCTGTGCGAGCTCGGAGCGAAGGTCGAGTGTGACTTGCTTCACTCAGGGGAGACCTTAAGAGCTTCTGGTAGGAGCCCACCTAGAGTCCAGAAGGTTGGAGAAAATACTATAAATATAATAGTGGTCTATGTAAACGTTGTTCCCCTTTACCCCTCCTGCCCATTTCCACCATAAGAAAAGGCACGGGAGTGCCGACAGAAGTAAAAACTTGAACAATTACGAGATACTTATATACAGGGGTGTCGGTAACGGTAACAGTGTCGCGAGTTCAATGGTTTTTCCCCCATCTCAAAAAATGCCCAACGCGCTTAAAGAAGTTTTCACTTCAAAAAAAAAACATTTTTGTTTTTCAAAAAATTTTTTTTCATACTTAACCTCAAAATATTTTCTCTAAAACTATAGGTTTTTGTAAACCCTCACCCCCCATCCCCCTCGAACCCATCGAGCCGTTCCAATTGGAAAGTCCTACCAGCTGTTTTGTTCTGTAGTAAAAGCAATCAAAGATACTCATGCTCTAATTTATTTATTTCTTAAAATATAAAAATAAAGAGTAGCGTTGATTCTGTACTCTGATTCTGCTCTCTAAAAATCTCATTAATTTGCTCATTCATTGTAAATTACTTTCTATTTAGAATTGTAATACTTTATTTAGAGAATGCTGTACAGAAATTACATCATATTTAGCTACCTATATATTTTTCATTACAGGGTCAATACAATGAGGCAAGTTTATTGTTATACCTGTTGCATGACTACGAAAAAGATACATCATAAACAAAGTACCATGGCCAAAAAAACCACCACTTGAGTAATCAACTGCAACTCTTTTCACATGCTGACACGATTTCTGAAACAGATCAGAACCAAATGTTAGTTGAAAATAATTCGCTCAGCACTCTCCCATGACCTATTCATGGGAGAGTGCTGAGCGAATTATTTAATATTATTTCATTTAATAGCTATTTATTTTCAGCGCAGGGTAAATGCCTCCCCTCCCTCTTTATAAATCTGACGACCTCTGTGGCGTAGTGGGCGAATAACCGGCTGAGACGCAGGAGGTAGCGAGTTCGATTGCCGCCGCGTAACAAATGTTTGCATGATCTACAGATATTTATTCCGAGTCTGGATGTTTTTCTATATACATATTATAAGTATGTATTTATAAAAAAATGTATAGGTATATGTATTCTATCAGTTATCTGGTACCCATAGTAGAAGCTCTGCTCAGTTTGGGGCTAGATAGCACTGTGTGAAATGTCCAGCAATATCTATTTATTAATCTCCAGTACTGGCTGATTTCAGCTGCATTTATTTAAGAAACTATCTGCGTAGTGTGATGTCCTGATAAAGAGAGTACGGAAGCTCTGGATCTGGGGAGGAGGGGGACAAACCAGGGCATCTGGCCGGGGCGGCAATTTCAGACGATCAAATTCTTCAATAAAAAATGTTTAAAAATAACTAGTTTAAAACAGCTCTTGGCATCTAGCGCACGTCAAAACAAAATAGACTTGCACTTTTGTCCAGTACTTCATAATACAGGGATGTTAAAGTTGTTCTCAAATGCTGGAGGGGGGGCGCCACATCAAGTATCTGGCCCGGTTAGGAGTGATACTAACGTCCGACTAGAGCCCTGAGCGCGTCGACGGCGGGCGAGGAGGGCAGGTCGAGGCCGGAGTCGCAGCGGCGCGCGAGCAGCGGGTCGAGCGGCAGCGAGCCGAGGAACGGCACCGACAGCTCGCAGCACATGCTGCGCGCGCCGCCCGTCGTCGCCGGGAATATCTCGCTGCGAGCCTGCATCGACAACATCTCATTTATTATTATTACAAACACGGGATTTATAACGTACCGTTTGTGTTACCGGTGCTTCGACCGACAATGTTTCGGTGTTATGGTGCACCACCGCGCCCGTCTACTCGCGCCTCTGCGCGCGAGTAGACGGGCTGCGGCGTGTAGTGCGATGCGAGCCGTGGCGAACCACGTCTTCACGTCAGGTTCACGAATTGAACCGAAACATTGTCGGTCGAAACACCGATAAAACGGTACGAGATAAATCCCGTATTTATAATACCTAATGATTCAAATAAATCACGAAAGTTTGTTATGTAAAATTGTGATTCATTAATCATTACTCATTTAAGAGGGTATTTATCGCGTATGCACCTTTTTTATTTATTCAGTCTGCCTGCGACCACGGCTGCTACAACACAATCGAAACGTCAGGATAACAAACAAAAAAGGTACGCGATGAATACCCGTTTAAATCAGTAATTATGTACAGTGATCGCAAAAGTTTGAAAAATACTATAACATTAATTAATGAACAAAATCAAAAGGACACTATTTTGTAATATCGAACTCCAATTACACTTCATAAATGCAAAACTTTGGATGTTGGTGTGTTACTTAATCACGTTGTAACGGATCAACCGATTTTGATGAAATTTAGTATATAAATTATGTCCTGTATTTAATCACGTTGTAACGGATCAACCGATTTTGATGAAGTTTAGTATATAAATTAATATAATAAATTATGTCCTGTATTGAAACTTACTACTTTTTATTGACGTATTTTTATTTATAGTTTTATATTTAAAAAATAAATTCTAAAAATCTCACCTTGCAGTTAGGGCACACGAAAAGAGACATGTTCTCTATGACCCCCAGTACTCTGACGCCGACTTTGGAACAGAATTGCAATTCTTTCCTTACATCCAGCAACGCAGCCTCCTGCGGCGTCGTCACCACGATAGCGCCCGTGAGCCCAGCCGACGACAGGTACTGCACTGACGACAGGTGCTCGTCGGATGTGCCTCAAACCAAATTTTTTTATGAATGAGGGTAGACGAACAAATTTATCAAAAATATCGGTTTTTAGCTTTCATAACGCATGCTTTGTTCATTCTTTATTTTAAAGAAAATAATGTATGTGTGACCTAAGAGAACAAATAACAATACAATTCTGTAAAATACTGTTTCTTATGTTATTCTAATCTATAATATAAAACAAAGTCTAACCCGTAGTTACACCATTTATAACTCAAGAACGCCGGGACCGATTTTGATTATCTTTGATTTGTTAGATTTGTCTCCGCCCCGAATAGCAGAATAACTATTAAAATATCGGAAAAACTCACGCAACAAGCAATTATGAAGAAAATTAATTTTCACATACATAGATGCAGCTAATGATGGCCGATTGACAATTGTACCAGCAACGTACATTGGCAACCCGCGTCATATGCATGTCAAGGCGGTATGAAGTTCGGCGTTATATATATATTAATTGAGTATAAGTATTATATATTTATTATAAGCAAGTATTAGTTGTTTAGGTTTAAGGTAGTCTAGCGTTACTTTTTTTTTAATCTATCTCATCCCACTGCTGGTAAATAATGCTATTAGCATTAAGTTCTAGGAGTATCATATTTTGCGAGAAATTATTAATAAAATGAAAACAAGTTACAATATGTAATGTGTGTCTCGTAATTTAAGAGATTTTTTTTAACTTTCTTTGATTATAGATTCATTGTGATAATTTGCATCTAACCTAACTTTTCAGAGTTCTTTTAGTCAAGAGACAAGCGAGGTTAAGCGACGTGCAGCCCAGTCACTACTTAAATGGGTGACCGTATAGCATTTTCATCTGACCGTTTACGTGGGCGGGCGCGATAACATGTCGTTCTTAACTGCGCCCGGAGGTCGTGTATAAACCAAGTCTGTTGTAAGAACTAACCTGGTGGGGTATCTATCAACAGATAGTCCAGATCGCCCCAATCCACCTCACTCAGGAACTGCTTGATCATACCTGAAATAGAACAACTGTCATTTTAATCAACCTAAGATCGAATTTTAATCGTCCGCACTAGCTGAACCATTAAAAATACTCTATAATAGATCACTCAACGAGGGTGTTTTCCCCCAAAAATGGAAGGAGGCTCTCATTGTGTCCGTGCACAAAAAAGGATCTAGGCTAAAAGTAGAGCATTACCGTCCTATCTCTATTCTCAACATATTTAGCAAGGTATTCGAAAAATTAGTATATGGTCATATTCTTCATACCGTCTCCAACGCCATACCATCCGAACAACACGGGTTCTTGAGATGTCGGTCAACTGTAACCAATCTTTCAATATTCACTGACTTCATACAAAAATCAATGGTTAAAGGTAAACAGGTAGATGTGATCTACACGGATTTCGTAGTAGTAGATCACTTCATATTGGCAAAAAAACTCCATCATCTAGGTATTCATGGAGATCTGCTGAGATGGGTGAAGTCCTATCTGTCTAGGCGTTCTCAAGCTATGGTGGTCGGGAGATATCGTTCTGAATTTGTAGGGATATCCTCTGGAGTACCACAAGGCTCACGTTTAGGCCCACTTTTCTATGATATATACCTGTATGATATCTACACATGTTTCAAGCATTCCCAGTACCTCATGTATGCTGATGATACCAAGATCTTCCTTGACGTAGGCAAATTGGATGACTGCAATAGGCTACAGGCAGACCTTAACAACTTTAATGACTATTACCAAAGAAACAGAATCAAAATAAACGTTAATAAATGCAAAATTATCACATTCTCTCGAAAAAAACATAGCAATAATTTCTCATACTGTATTCAAAATAGTCAAATTGAAAAAGTTACACTGATACGTGACCTGGGGATACATACTAAGCTTACTTTTTCTGAGCATGTAGACATCATTATAGATAAGGCGTACAAATGTCTGGGCTTCATTAAGCGTACATGTCAAACTATCAACAATGCCGAGTGCATTAAATGTATTTATAATGCCTACGTAAGAAATAGCCTCGAGTATGCTTGTAGTATATGGTGTCCATACTATACAGTGTGTCCCTGGATAAAGTGCAACCCCGAAAGGGGGTGAAACTAGATCAAAAATTATCGACAAAAAAATAGAAAAAAAAATTAAAAAAAATTCGTATATACTTTATTGATGTATTAAAATTTTTATTACTCACTAATTACTCTATTTAATAAAAAAATTATTTCTTCCAAAGTAGTAGGTCTATTTTGTTAAAATAAAAACCATAATCATGTCAGATATGTGACGATGACGATAAAATAACAAATAACTCACAAACGAGTGGCTATCGTGACTTAAAGTTTAATTTTTGTATTAAAATTACATTTTTTAGGCTGTTTTTTTCCAATAAACTCCAAAAATCTTAAAATTAAGCCTATAATACTAGAAATTTTTATGACTTTTTATTATTGTCTATCATAATAGCTTTTAAATAAAAAAAAAACCTACGTTCTAACATAAAAAATGTGCTGGCTAGGAGCTTTTAAAGTTGACCACTGATTACGTCACCACTCAGGTAGAGACACGTTTTTTTTTGCTGCTCAGGTAGTATTAAAAATGAAATTTTAGTTACAACATTTTTATTTAACTTATTACATGTAAGTATGAAATAAGGGTTTTGTTTAATGCATTAAATGCTCAAAATGGCTTCCTTGTTGTTGTAGGCACATTGCCGCACGAAGAGCGATTTGTTGTGTGGCTCTAAGCACCATCTCTGGGTCACTTCTTATCTCATCGGCACATCGCATGATTTGATCTTGTAACTCTGCCTCGGTGTCTACGGTCGTTCTGTAGACTCTTTGTTTCATAACACCCCACAGAAAATAGTCTAGGGGTGTCAGGTCAGGTGAACGTGCCGGCCACCCGACTGGTCCATCCCGGCCGATCCACCTATTAGCGTAGTTTTCGTTTAAAAAACTTCGCACATTGCGCCCGTAGTGCGCAGGGCATCCGTCCATCTGCAAATACATCTGTTGCCTTGTAGCCAGCGGAACATCTTCCAGCAGTAGTGGCAGATCGTCTCTTAATAAGTTTAAAAAACTTTCGGCATTTAATGTTGCGGGTAAAATAACTGGCCCAATCAGCGTGTCGTCTATTAGAGCTGCCCATACATTAACTGAAAATTGCACTTGAAAAGTAGACGCCCTCTTTAGGTGTGGATTTTCCTCGGACCATACATGTAAGTTTCTGCAATTTGTGATTCCATTCCGGGTGAATTTCGCTTCATCCATCCATAAAATTTTTTTTAGGAATTGTGGATTATTTCTAATTTTTTGTTGAATCCACGTAGACATTACGCATCTTGCACGATTGTCTACATTTTCATGCAAATGCTGTACTCGCTGATAATGGTATGGATGCAATCCCTTCTTTTTCAAAATTCGCCATACGGATGTTTTTGATATACCGTGACGCAAAGCTAAGCGTCTAATGCTGGTTGTGGGATCAGCAAACAAATCGTTTAAAACGGCCTCTTCTATGGAATGGTCAATAATGGTAGCTTGTTGCTCACGGCGATCTCTTGCTAATCCAAGTCCGATGTTGGATAACTTTCGGTGAACTTCTTGGAAATTTCGTGCTGACGGTATAAGTCTGCTCGGAAACGCATTTATGTATGCAGAACGAGCGACTGTTGTGTGTCCACGTGACATACCATAATAATAATGGATGTCAGCGATTTCTCGCGGACAGAACTCAGTCAATCGCGGCATCTCCACAACACAACAAAGTACAGTCAAAAACGTAACAAAAAGTCAAAAACAAAACAAAAGCAAAACAACGTAACAAAAACTTGAAGGCGCAGTAAGGTACGGTAGGCGGTAGCAGCGGCGAGAATATCGGAGCGACTGGCGTGCCTTGTGAGTCCTGTTTCGATCCCCACCCTTCATCTTTCATAGAACAGGCCCAGCGACCATAATCTACAACAATATAAGTTAAAAAAGGGTCTCTACCTGAGTGGTGACGTAATCAGTGGTCAACTTTAAATGCTCCTAGCCAGCACATTTTTTATGTTAGAACGTAGGTTTTTATTTTATTTAAAAGCTATTATGATAGACAATAATAAAAAGTCATAAAAATATGTAGTATTATAGGCTTAATTTTAAGATTTTTGGAGATTATTGGAAAAAAACAGCATAAAAAATGTAATTTTAATACAAAAATTAAACTTTAAGTCACGATAGCCACTTGTTTGTGAGTTATTTGTTATTTTATCGTCATCGTCACATGTCTGACATGATTATGGTTTTTATTTTAACAAAATAGACCTACTACTTTGGAAGAAATCATTTTTTTATTAAATAGAGTCATTAGTGAGCAATAAAAATTTTAATTCATCAATAAAGTATATACTAAATTTTTTTAATTTTTTTTTTCTATTTTATTTGTCGATAATTTTTGATCTAGTTTCACCCCCTTTCGGGGTTGCACTTTATCCAGGGACACACTGTATAACTTACACCCAACGCCTCGAGCACGTACAAGAAAAATTTATTAGGTTCCTAAACTATAAGACAAAGAAGTACTTTAAAAGTTACGAGGATGGCTGTACCTACCACAAACTAATGACTCTTAGTGACCGTCGCATAGTGATGGACATGATGTTTTTGTATGACATTGTACACTTGCGAATAGATTGCCCTGAAATAGTTGGCTAGATAGGACTCTCAACTCCATGTTATAGAACACGACACACTTGCTTATTCCACATACCTACATGACGCACCAACTACTTACAGAATTCTGTTTTTGTTATTGTTTCAACCCACAAGAAGTAATTTAAAGATATTGATCTATTCGATTGTTCATAGCCTACATATAGAGGTAGGATTATGAAAGCATTACGTGTTGAATCTTAAGGTACGGTGGTGGATGGGAGCTTCTAGTGCGATGGAGGGGAGATTTTGCCTACTTTTTTTTTTACATGTTCTTTATAATACCTATGAAATTGATGCGTTTATTTTTCAATTCTACACTAAAACACCTAGGTACCTACCTTGGATCAATTGAAACGTGTTTTTGGTACATTTCAACTATTATAGAAGTCCGTTTTCTTTTTCCTTTATTCAGTCTTAATTTATCGAATTTATGGTTTTTATTTACGAACAGAAATACGTATACATAATCACTTGATATGCTTCCTTACACACACAACACACATATGTAATAATGTTTTCATCTTTCTTTACAATGTTCAAACGTAGAAACCGGTTATTAGCCTTGCGTTTTAATTCTATAAGTTGTCCAAATAAATTGTATCACCGTTGGTTTCTCCAAATAAATAAATAAAAAAGATGGCACATGGTCACCGAACAGCGAACATTTGTAGGCAGCCTGCAATATTCAGGATTTTTTCTGGACTTTGTTTATGTCCTCTATTTCTATCTATTGTGTTTTCTTGTATACAATGAAGACGTTATTCAGTTACATAGACAGAATCGTCCTCTTTTTTATGGGATGAAAAATATAAATGTTATTAAATTATTATTAGATAATTATGAAATTTATGGATTTTCTTGTAGCGACATTTCTATTGCATATTATCCGAACAGGATAGAATGCATAATTTTCTATATTCTACTAATGACATCTATTGTATAATTTTTACAATAAAGATTATTTGATTTGATTTCTTTCGTTTTACCAGACATATTTATGAGAAAGTTGTATCACATAATACCTTAACTGTAGTATTGAATTAAAAGGTTACAAGGAGTAAGAGTGTACCGTTTTTCTTGGGCCCCCTCCATATGACTGCATCATCAGGACTGCTCAGTAGAAAGCCGATGGACATCAGCGACAGATTGTCTGTCACATACTGAAACACAAAATAAACATTTATAAAAGGCAATTTTTTTTGCGTATATTTATTTTTACATAAAGCCGCGTTATACTGTTCTACCTGAGTTTTTTTAGTGTTTTAGGAAGTACTAATACGAGTCTTTACTCGAGTTTTCATCAAAACTCTTTTTGAAAGACTTTTGTTTAGGAAGACTATTCAACTATTCAAAACAGAAATGGGAAATGATTGTGACACCTTATGCGACATGACAGCTTTTTATAAGAACATCAAGGTAGAAGGAAAGCGAAGAATAATAAGTTACATGAGCCAGATCAAAGAGAAGCTCGCTGTCATGTCGTATAAGGAAGTGACGGAGGCTGCATTGGAAAGAGTAAAATGGAAGAAATTTCATTATAATACCGACAAGAGCTCTTAAATATAAAAAATATAGTATCCTTACAACAGGAGACCACCCTGAGCCGGAGTTGTGCACCTGTTCCCCGCGCACGCCGAGCACGCGGGGCTGGCTCGGCCCGCAGATATCCGCGTCCAGGATACCCACCTGCAACACAACATGACGCAAACATATTCAGCACTAGCAAACCTGCCTTTTCCTCGCTTTTTCAATAAAATTACCCTCTTTCTAGGCAGTCGGGTAAAAAGTAGCCTATGTCTCAATTCCGTTCATAATCTATTTATACACCCATCGAAGTCGGTCGATCTGTTTAGTCGTGAAAACGTAACAAACAGATAGAGGGACAGAATTACTATAGAAATTATGATATTAGTATGGATTGATTATCGTATGCAATATCAACTCAACCCAATCAGTCGTACGGATCGGGCGTGTCGCAACTTCGCAAGGTTGGAACCTACGACAAAACCTAGATCGTACCGTCTGCTTAAATCTGCTTTACGACCAATACACGATAGAACTTGTCGCAATGCAACCGAAGTCCGTGGGCGAATGTTGTAACGTGTATATCCCCTTTTGTTAAAGCATTGAAATGAGAGCTTTATATACCTATGCGTAAGAAGGTGGACCGCGCGTTGCCCGTGCGTCGTAATTCTAAATAGAAAGTTGGAGCTGGTGTTGTCATCATCATTATTATATCAGCCACAAGACGTCTATTACTGCTTAACATAGGCCTCCCTTATAGATTTGTGAAGCGATCGATCTGTGTGACCTACACCGGCTGCACCCCAGTGGACGCCGAAATACGCTAATACCCAATATACTGGGAATTCTAGAGCAGCATTAGGAACTAAGAGATGCAAGATCACGCACTTCAAGTTATGTATCTAAAACAGCTAATAACAATTATTTTTCCAAAAGTAGCAGATATTTACCGAGTTTTCAATGGAAATCATTGACAAACATAGCTGTAGTAAGATGACCCGCTTTGGGGTAATGAGCAACTTTTTTATTTACTGCCTGGAGATGGTACAAGCGTATGGCACACCTGATGTTAGGTGGTAACCATCGCCTATAGCCTTTGCTAGCCTACAGTCTATTGCCTCGTAAGTTAAGCACTTCAGAAACGTGCTCTACGATGCATTGCCCTGGGTCCATCAATTTGAGGCATACAGGTGTAAAGCCGCAAGTGCCTGTAATTTCACCGCCAACCACATCATTCAAACCGAAACACAGCAATGCTGCTTGGCGGCAGGAATAAGTATGTAAATACAAAATATTTTCGAAAACAAATAACAGATCTGGAACAGTAACATTGCGTGACGAAGGTAACCCGTAAACAAACGCCTTACAATAAATAAGGTCATAAATCCTGACCTACATCCGAAATACCCGAAAGGCTGTACCAGCCCGTCCCGGCGCCTCCATAGCGAATACACAGCACTTGCGACTCGCGAATTCTTTGCCGCAGTGGAATCGATACCGGCGCTGTGGCGAGTGTGGTAGAACCTGATAGTTCCAGAATATGGAGTTCGGAAATTCGCACGAGAGGCGATCAAGATACAATAGGGTAATGTTGAATGAATCAATAGATTTATCATAATTTTGTATTATCTATTAATTTGCCAACAAAACAAAATAATTTAAATTAAAATAGTCTGACCCTAGGACAACAACAAAGGACTACTTCAAATGCAATATGCGTTAGTGAAAATAACAAGAATCAATTATTTTTTTTAACCATTGTTGTCCCACTGCAGGCAAAGGCCTCCCTCCCTTCTATGGGCAAAGGTAACAACTGATTGGGTACCTAACGCAACACGCCCACGCGGCAGACCACCACGGAGATGGCGTGACGACTTGGATGTGCATTTACCAGACTGGCTCACTACAGCAGGGCACAGAAAAAAACTGGAAAGAATCAATTTTGAAAATTCAATTTTACCGCCTATTCTTACAACTACCGCGCAGTTCGGTTGACAGTAGCGAAGATAAAAATGTGATCAGGGCAACCTTTTACACCAACTCGTGTTTGCTAACTGCTAAGAGTTGGGGGAGGCCTAATACCCACCAGTGGGAGTCGGCTGTGTATTATGACGATTAAATACCATAACTACTAACAGTAGAAATAATTCTAATAACTTTTCTACATGCACTACTTTCTTTTGAATAATAGTAAAACCATATGAAGAGACTGTGTTTGATGAACACCGTGCAATAGGCCAATAGCCGGTTAAGACACAGGAGGTAGCGGGTTCGATTCCCGCCGTGAAACAAATGTTTGCATGATCTACAGATATTTGTTCTGGACCTGGGTGTTTCTCTATATATTATAAGTATGTACATACATCAGTTATCAAGTTTCCATTGTAAAGTCTTGCTTTAGCCATGGACATGTGAAATGTCCAGCATTATTTGATTTGTCTTCTTTGACCATACATATATACAATAAACTTGTGAACAAATCTCTCTCCAATAATGTTCATTTTATGAAACCTTATAATGGTTTCAATGCGTACTTTGGTTATTGAGTTCCACAAGTAGATTGGATTGAGTCACCTTATCTACTCATTCTCTTGACATACATTTACTAAAGCGGTGGGATTATTCTACTTTTACCACATCATATGTTAGATAAGTCAGATAAATCAATATGTAGATAATATGGTTAGGATTATGTAACTGGATTTAGTTATGTGAAATTTACTTTGAATTTCTTCTAAATACAAGATAAAAGTAAAAAAGTAAAGTAAAAATTTATTTATTGACATAATTAAGTATGACATAGTCAAATTTGAATCCATAGGCTCCCGAACTAGTTAAAAAACTGTATTTCAGGTGCCAGTGGCTTCTCCCATCATGTGTATATTTTAAATTATGTCTAGCAAAGATAGGATAGTTAAGTTTAAGCATTAATTAAAAAGAATAAATCATATAACTAAAAAAGTAAGTATTAAAAAGAAATACCTAAGCTCTCTCAAATTCAAGTCTGTTACGTAGTAGGTGCTATACTTAGGTGCATGTTTTGCTTAGTAATTAGATTATAATATATATTTATATACATTGTTTACAATTATCAGCATCTATAAATATATGTAATATCTATGTATGTATTTAGTGTTTAAGATATTCGCGTATGTAGGTAGTGTAGTGATAGGAACTTAGGAATACAAAAAGAAAACATCAACAATAAAAGCCATTTAACATTGCTTCAACACCATCGTAATCAAATTCTTTGAGTCAGGTAAGTATTATTTTTTTTTATTTCAACGTTACTCTTCTTCTTCACCCTGAGCACTCTATTAAGCACATTATACAGATGGGGAACAACGACATTATATTGTTTTTGTGCAAACCGGGATCTAACTATTGGAACAGGACAGCGGTCAACCCTTTTCTGTAAATCAGGTAGATAGGGAACAATTTTTCTATGGTAGCGACGTAAACTTTCATAAATAAATAATTTTCTGATGCTAAGCACACTAGTTTTCTCATAAACGTCTGTAGTAGGGTGCCTGTAGGGTAGGTATAAAAGTAACTTTAGAACGGCACATTGTGCACGTTCAGCGGTGATGGAGATTTTGCCGCTCTACCCCATGCACAAATGCAATATCTTAGGATACATTCACATAAAGCCTTATATGTTGTATAATAAGTTTGGTCTCAGCAACTACTCGAAGAGTTCGAAACACATAAATAAGTTTTCTGATTCTAGACGTCATTGAATTAATAAGATCTAATGTGTCTAAGATCATTCTATTCTTCTGTTTAATAATCAAAGATTGATTTGTATAAGAGATGACATGATTTATTATTATTCTTCTTTATTTATTTTTATTTTACTTCGTCGCTGCTGCACTACCTTTAGCTCCTGGTTTCAGCTGAAAATCAGCATTGGATGCACAACATCCACCATTATGCTGAGCTGAATACCATTTTGGTATGCAGACACATGAGTCGAACTGTCTTAAAGGATTCAACGGTTCCTTAATATTGTTTCATGTGTCATTTTGTGTGTGCCAAATAAATGATTATTCTATTCTAAATGAAAAGGAAATTAAAAAGTATGTAGAAATGACAGCAGTAAGTATTATGGTAACTCACTGACTACCTAATTGTATTACATAGGCAGATGATCAATCTACCTACATCACTTTCTCATCTTAAAATTGACAGTAATTTCACACAGTTTATAGATCTATTTAAAATTATACTTTTACAATAGAGACTTAAAGATTTTGGACACATCTGCCAGATTTCTCATTTGTCAGACCATTTTTTTCTTCCAAATTCATCTGGTCTTTGACCTATGATAACATGTGTATTTTTATATAAACTTACATTAACATCAGGGCTTGTAGCAGCCAATGCATGACCAAGCAGAGAAGTAACGGTGCTCTTGCCCACTCCGCCTTTGCCAGACAGGATCAGGATCTTGTGTTTCACATTGGACAGGCGATCTCTGATTATTTCTATGGCCGGGTCTGGAGCTGATGCAGCACCTTAAATTAAACCGGTGGTTATAAGTATACAATTATTTTAAACATTTAAAAAACTAGATTTCTGCAGCAAAATTTATTTAAAATTGAATGTTGTTTATTGAAATAATAAGATGCAAATATTTAAGCTACCTCTATAGGAAAGACTTATATTAATACATAATATTTGTTATGATCTACAAATAATCTTACCTGTGGCACAAACATTCTGATTCGGGCAGCCAGCGCAGGCTGTGGCCTTGCCGGCGTCATCGCTCTGGGTCCCAGGGCAGTCTAAAACATAAAAAAAATCACTGTAGTTTCATGGCATTGCTGTAGAATTATGAAATTGGTGTTTTATTACAAGGTGTACTTACGTTGAGGCGCATTATCCGGTACACTGCTCATGTTTAGGTCTTATTTCATAATTTTGATCACTTAGTTGAATAGTGTTTGTGAACTTTTGGGTTGTTTAGCAACAATGAACAACACAAAGACACAGACTAATAAAGAGGTTACTAGAAGAACAATGCCTGTAAAACTGAAAGCGAAACGAAATAATACCGTGACTCCTCGTCTCGTCGTATAAAAAAATGTAGGGAATTAGAAATGTCACAATGACATGTTTTTATTTTGTTACGTTGGTGGCATTGAAAGAAAACCATAGACATTCATAATTCAGGTAGACCTATAAGTAGTGAAGTGACTTCCTTCTAACTAAAACCGGAAAATTCCCGATAAAATTGTCACATCCGTATTTTTTTAAGCTATGTTGTTGGCACCTTACAAACGGCGTCAAATTTGAATAATTAACAGTTTGATCTCTAGCATCTTTTTATTTTTTCTAAATTTTCCAGCAACTTTACTTTTCAACATGGCCAAAGAGGAAACGATGTGCTCGGTAAACTTTTGAATCGTCATTTCTACTCCAATCGCATCGAACATACGCATAACGGAATCGTTATATTTTTTACAGCAACTCCAGCAATGGAGCCCCGTGAAAGACACCGCGGGGGCTCCCAGCGTGCCTCCACAGGTGGGGTACTGCTTCCACTCACCCAAGAAGCACCCGTGGAGACCCGTCTTGGGATACGAGGAGATCGAAGTCACCCCAATGTACGTCTTCCTCATAAAAAATCGTAAAAATATGATACGAGGCTGATGTCGTGGGTATGGTTTTCAGGCCGTCTCAGCCGATAACCAACACGATGGTGGACCCGTGCTACACCCCGGCCGGCATGGCGGCGGAGCCCCTGCGCTTTCCCAACCTGGTGACCGGGTTCGATCGCAGCCCCGAGCACGCCGCGCGCGCCGCGCTCTACACGCGCTACACGCAGTACGAGTGGAACCAGAACAGCATCAAGAACTACAACGAGTCCGACGCCAAGAGGAACTTTTCCGAGCGCGTGCGCAACGACGTCATGCGCATGCTGAGGTTAGGCGCAGCGCCATCTGCTGGCGGAGATGCCGACTGTCCTATTAGACGATTATTTTTATTTTAGCCAATACGTTCTCACCAGTAATTTAGAGTGTGACTGATTTCCACACTTTGGCACTTTTCCCAGTGTTTTTAGTTTTCATATTTCCTAAGTTGATGTTTTGATGATAACTAGTTAAACCTTTTCAGGGAGACAGATGAGATCGGCACTCAGGGGCAACGGGACTCCGGTAGAAGGATTGGGGAGCGAATTACAGATACCACCTTTTGGCGTAATGAGGTGCGTAAATAAGATCCATAGAGTAAGACGATAACGTCAATAAAAAATATAAATTTATTAAAAATGCATTTAAACCTTCTTTTTTATTTGAACTTATATGCTAAATTAACATTATTCTTTCAGCAGCTAAACACAGGTAGGCATAGTAAAGATCAGGATTAAAATTGTGCACAGTTAGGTATATTTGACCGGTCAAAAACGTCAATTTCAGAGCTGCACACTGTTGGCTGCATAGTCAAGAGCTCTGTGGAGAGTGAAATTGCCCACCGCTCAGCATGATGCTGCGGCATGTTAATATGCCGCGGCACTCGCTGGTCTTCCGCTGAGTCCAGTTTAGATTGCTCACGTACCTATATCACAAACATTAGTTTGCTATCAACTCATTGATCGAGCGAAGCGAGATCTCTAAATCAACTTGGGCAAATCGGCGTTGTATGTATGTACCCATGTACGACTGGCCCAGCAGAACACAATAGATCAACCCTCGCGCCGTAACCCCCTTCACATCACTTTTTCATGCTCCAACGTGTTGGGCCATCCAACTGCGACTCAAATTGTAAATTCCGACGATGCGTTTTGAATACAAAAACATAATAAAGCTTCGGTTGCGCGCTGCTCTATTGTCACCTAGGAGAGTTACAGAAATAGCGATAATTCGGTCTCTTATTGGCCTATTGTTATTACAGGTAAAAAATTTGCGCCCACGTTTACAATCCGGGTCATGGGTGAGAACACATCGCGCAAAATTAATAAAACTTAAACTAAACATTGAAAAAAAAAAGCTCTAAAAAGCTTCCCTGCAGTCATTTTTGGTTAGTTAACAAACGAATTAAGCTTAGGAATAATAAAAAATGTCCAAAATCTATTTTTTAATCAGATAGCTAATTTTAAGAATTTTCCACCTCGCCGTCTTTGAAAGCCGATTTTCGCCAAAGTAGCCCATTAAGTACTACTTTTTTTTAATGATTATGAAAGCTGAAAATCTGGAGAATTCCTAAGACTTATTTAAGAACCATGAAATCACTTGTTAAGATTTTTAATTTAAAGTTGAAAATTTAAGTCATAATTCACCGAATGTAATTTTTTGACTTTACACCTACATTTTCATAGTTTTCATCAAAGTCACGTAGCTGATTATTTTATGCATAAAAGAAAAACTCATAAAAATTCAGCAGCAAAAAAAAAATTCCAAGAAAGTTGTCTACTTTTTTTTAAAGAATTTTTTAAGTCGTTCAAGTCGAATACATATTTTCAATATTTCGGAAAAAAAATCATAACTCAAAAACTATAAAAAATCGCGGAACATACATGTGGGTGATTCGGGTACCCCAAGGGGTGTTCTATCTCTGGACTTTCGCTTGACACTATTTTTAGGGACACCCTGTATCGACTTTAAAAATTAATAGACGTAAAAAATTATATATCTATAATAGCTTACAAAAGCTGATGATGAAATGATGATTCACCTAAGGAGTTTAGATAGTTTAATCAGAGTTTAAAAAGAAGGAGTAGTAAGTAGTAGGATATGTCCAGGTGTCGATAGAGATGGAGCGGCTGGTGGCGACGTGCGAGAAGCTGAGCGACACGCGGCGGCAGCTCGAGCGCGCCGTCGCCGGCGTCGAGGGGCCTCTGCACATCGTGCAGGAGTGCCTCTACCATCGCGAGAAAAGACAAGGTACAACCAGCCGGGCTAACATACTTCAATACGTGCTAAGCGACCAAGACATACAACGTGTCATCGCATTTACGACATTCATTTAAATCACGGGTAGGGCTGATGGCTAGTATTGTTGTTTAATAGTTTTTTTTTCAAATTCGTTACCATGGATTTTTTTTAATTTCCAATCTTCCTTAATTTTCAGTCATAAAATGTAAATGAAAGAGCCTGTACAAAATAGGTAAACAAATCGTATTCATTCACCATGTTCTTGAATATTTATCCAGTAATCGATACATTTCCAAGAATTAATTTTTAACGTGAATCGGCGGTGCCTTTGTGACGATGACGCTTAGTTAGTTTAACTTGGGTATCTGATCCACTCACATGATGAATTAATATCATTTGTTTAACTATTTTATACAGGCTGTTTCATTAATATTTTAGAACTTGATATTAGGGTTGTATAAAAATTTTAAGTATTCTATTACCATAGAATTTGATAAAAACCTATTTTACAAAGTGTTGTACAGTACACGGCTAGCCATTAAGCCCTACCAGTGTTTTCATTTAATGTCGTACATAACAAAACACGTAGTATAAGAGTAGTAGAGTTCCTCGTGAAAGGGCTCGCCCGGAGAAGTACTAACATCATACATATTTCTGCAGCCAAGCAGAATTGCTGAGTTTCAGTTTAAAGGGTATGGTTGTCGGTGAAATTACAGGCACATGAGGCTTTACACCTGTATATCTCAAGTTGATGGACGCAGGGCAGTGCATCGTGGGCCGTCTTTCTAGGGTGCGTGACCTACGAGGCAATACTTTGTTATAGGCGATGGTTACCACTTATCATCAGGTAGACATAATATGCTTGTTCCATCTCCATATCGTATTAATAAAAAAAAAGATAGAAGGCAATACGAAGACGATGAATACTAGAGAACAAACAAAAGCCGGCACTGATAACTGATGGCAATTTTGAGCATGGCTGTACGTTTAATTTTATGAAACATGGGTCCATATTTCGCAGAATTATTAAGAATTGGCGTGGAACCAGCATGGTTCCACGCCAATTCTTAATAATTCTGCGCCCTAAACGTGGAAACAGCTTAGAAAACTTTCGTGATTTATTTCAATCACTATTAAATTTAAATATTTGTCCTAAGTTCAGTCAGGAGTCAGGACCCATAGTCTTTAGCTTTATGGCGATGGAATTCCATGAGATAGAAAAATATATGTGATTGTTCTTTGGGTTGTAGGTTTGGAGCAAGTGCACGATGCCGTGGAGCAGTCGCTTCTGAAGGAAGTGTCCATCCTCCGCGAGTGCCAGGACAAGTTCCGCATGATGCTGGAGAAGGTGAGTCTCATCCAACTGACTACAGGGTGTTTGGTAAACATTTCACAAATTTGTTTATTATGCTCATCAAAATAACCCCTTTCCTTTTTGTGCGTATATTATCAAACACCCTATATATGTGCTGAACTGAGAATTTGATAAAGAACTAGCGAAAAAATCATGGTCAGGTAAAACACTAAGAAGAAGTTTGAAAGTAGCACCAGTAAATGTTGAATTTTAATCATCTTGAAGAGAAAAAAATCATGTCACTTAAAAGAGTAAAAGTTTATATATTTTTATACTTCCGACCGCGACCTGGAGATGGAACAAGCATATGGGCCACCTGATTTTAAGTGTTAATCATCGCCTATAACAAAGTATTGCCTCATAGGTCATGCACCTTAGAAACGTGCCCTTCGATGCACTGCCCTGCGTCCATGAACTTGAGGCATTACAGGTGTATAAATATCCTCATATTCTTTATCATCATCCTAAAAAAAGTAATCCAAAGTAAGACGGATGTATAACAGATAAAATTAGTATAGGAGTTAAATACCATGATTATTATACGGATATGGAAAAGATATCTTGTTGTGTTGACTCCTTTTGTGTTGACTTTTTCCTCTGAACCCAGAATACTCCAGAAGGAAAAAGATCTGATGAAGATCAGAGAAAATACTTACGTGTTCTTAGAGAGAGATACTTACATAGATACCTACTTTGCGTCTCTTATTCTTTCTTCTTTCGGTTAGTCAGTTCAGGAGTAGGGTATGATAGTAAAAACCACCTAGAAGGGAGTTGTTCTACATGGACAGTTTAACAATAAGTTTGTTGCAGGTGCGAGCTCAGTCGAAGAACTGCCGAGCGACGCAGCACGAGCTGGAGTCCGACCTCAGGAACAAGGAGTACGCGCTCGGTATCGACTCCATGTGCCACCAACTCAACAACTACTCAAAGGTTAAAAGGAACAAATGATTTTATATGTCAATCAGTAGTTGCTGTTAATTATAATCAGCTGTGTCATACGGACGGACAGTCACTCCACGGGTTTTGTTTTTACCATTTTGATATGAAGCACTAATAAGGTTAGATGAGGTGTCCGGGAGCTGTTCGTGCAGGCAAAATCAAAATTTATTAGTTGATCAAACTCACAAGGAAAAAAAATGAAACGCCAATTTGACTGCCTGTTCCTCCGCGACCGAGCCAGGAAAGAAATTGAAAAAACATGGCTGGTTGTTCTTTTTAATGATCCTTTTACAATACATTACAATAAAGAAAATAAATTACGCCAATTTGTAACTTTTTTGACCGAGTTGGAGCAATTTCAATTCCAAGCTTCTCTATTATCTCAATATAAGATCGGTCCCTCATGAAATTTACGTGTAATCGTCAGGGTCTTCAATTCTACGCGGGTATAGAGCGGTACGACCCGACGGTGTGCGACGCGCAGCGCTGGGCGGCGGCCAGCGCGGCCACGCTGCAGCGCTCGCAGTCCGAACGCGCCAAGGCGGTGCAGCTGCTCTCAGGTACTACCTTAGCAGCTCCGTACTTTCCAGCTCTACTAGGCTAGCACTGGTAATCACTGGCTTCATATAAACTAACGGACTGAATCCTAAAAACTAGGAATTAAAGGGACATTCAAGAATCTTTTTTCTTAGTCTATTCATAATGATCAATATAGACTTGTTTTACATTCATGATCCACTTATATTTCTTGCAACTTTGGTGGTTATTTTGATTTCCCAGACACGGAGAACCTGATCAACGTATCGGCGACTCAGATCTGGGACCAATGGAGTAACAGCAACAGTTCGTTCACGCGTCGCATCGCCGAAACCATCGAGATCAAGAACAAGCTGCAACTGCATCTGCACAAGGTAAAGGGAACTTCTAGCGGTGCCAAACACTTTTATTCCGTCACGTTTTATTTATTTATTTATTTAGGAATCATCAACATAGCATACACTGACAATATTTAGCGGTTACATTTCAAATGGTAGAACTTAGTGCTACTATAATTAGAGATGACCGACTGCATGCATTAGTATTTTAAGCCGAGCGAGTGAATTAATTGGATTTTAAAAAAACAGGATGGCATGCACGTACTTCTAGCAACAATACATTTCATTATATCATAACAATTACAAAAAGTTTAATAAAATTAAATAAGTTAATTTATTCCTATTTACAAATTTAAAACACAATAGAATCATAATTATACACACCCAATATTATAATATATATGTAGTATGAAACTACTTATCTATGTACATTATTAAAGAAAGATTTAAAATTTGATTAAAATTAAAAATATCATATAATTTTGTTTACATATTTAATAGGGATACAGGTCATACAGGTAAGAATAAAAACGATTCACAGATTAACCTGGGATAAACTGTTTTTAAACATTCGTACAGTTCCAACAAACATGTCCGCTCCTTTGCTCTTAGCCACACAATTATATTGCCGGACTATCCTGTTCAGAGGCGCGTTAATACTGAGATTGGATTTAGAAGAGCTTGGCTGTAAAGGATTAAATTTCGAGATCCTGGGCAACCTAGAAGGAGCAGAGAAAACACATTTTAAATCTGGCATATTTACATAAACTCTCATTCGTGGCAGTTATCTGATCCCGCCATCTCCTTTCCATCAAAGGACAAGCAGGCGCACGGCTCAGTACCATCCGTACCTAGTCAATATACCACCCATTCGCACACACCGTTTTGGTTCTACGTTCTTGATGCGTACAGCTAAGGTATGGAACACTTTGCCGTCGTCTGTTTTTCCTAAAGAATACAATCCGGCAGTACTATTACGCCTCTTTAAGGTAAGAGTAAATAGGTTTCTTCTAGATCTTCGTGCTTCATCTTAGATCACATCATCACTTACCATCAGGTGAGATTGTGGTCAAACGAAGTTCTATCCAATTAAAAAAAAAAAAGTTATTTTCCCCTTTGGTTAAGTAAACATCAGCCAGATTAATTTTGACTGTCTGAGCACCCTGGGCAACGACCAAGATAATTTTTTTACGTAGCACTTTACGGAAAAGGTCTATTACGCCTAGCGGTTTACATTTCCCGGCGAAATCTACCCGGCGAGTGTTGAACTCTTAGACTTCTCAAGTCCTAAGATTTAGTCGTCGAGCCATTTGAACGCGGCAGATGTAGGCAGATCACGAAGCGCACACAATTGGAATCGGGTTAATAATATATGAATCGCATTGTCAGATCCAACAAGAGATATTCGACGTGGAGAAGACCCTGGAGCTGCTGAACAAGGCGATCGAGGACAAGCTGCAGCCCACCAAGGTGGCGCACACTCGCCTGCAGGCGCGGACCAACCGACCGCATCTAGAGAAGTGCAGGGACGACGCGCAGAACAGGTAACATTCCTCGACTACTGCTCGCAACTTAAAAGTGATCGTTTTCTTCTGTGTCAAACAAAATGAATAGGTAAACATTTTCCTCTTCAGGCTAGTGAAGGAGGTGTGCGACCTGCAAGAGACGATGGAACTGCTGCGCTCCAAGATAGCGACGGCGGAGGGCACGCACCAGACGCTGCTAGGCGTGCGCGCCGGACTCGAGGCCGACCTCCGCAACAAGACCACCACGCTGTTCATCGACCGCGACCAGTGCATGGGGCTCCGGCGCGGGTATCCGGTCACCGCCGCCATCAAGGCCTAGGACCCAAGTCGCGTTTCAATCGAGGCTCGAGCGTAATCATCAGAGGACCCTATCCTTGTTCGTACATTTATGAAGTTGATGTCATTGGAAGCTCTCAAAACGTACCTCGATTTACGATTGGGTGTGGTGTGGACCATAGAAACGTCTGAACAAGATGAGATTGTCACCGTGTTCAACTCAAAATTATTGATAAAAATTTTAGAACGATTTTGAGATTTGTTTTTAGTGAATGTTACGAAATTGTTAGTTTTGTTTTAATAAATCTCATGTGAAATAGTTTGTCGGTTTTGATTTCAGATTGTTTACAGAAACGAACACATTGAAAACTTTTATTTTATTAAACTTAACAAAAGCATATTCACGTCATTGTAAATACCTAAATACACTCACTAACAAAACATTAGATGTGATTTATTACTATATACAAGACACCAGTGAGTGTAAAATAATCACTAACCATCTCTAAGTAATGTCATTGTCTCGCGTAGCTCGGCACGGGCAGTTTCATGCCCTCCTTGGCCTCGAAGAATGTATATGAGAGCACTATCTCGTCGACATACTCCATCCTGGGGTCGTCCACGAACTCCGGATCTATGTAGAAAAATACTGGCATGTCCACCTGGAAGTCACATTACAATAAATAACTAAAAGCTCATAAGATTGCTGGCGATTTGCATCTTGTGTTTTGTGCATAGAAATAGGAGTTTTTTTATGTCGTTTCTAGAAACTCGTGGTCGCTTTATTCGTAAAATGCGCAGTCAAATATATTTTTTTTAATATTCATTCACCCTAATACTCCCAGTTAGTATACAGCGTAATATAATAGGTTGGGGAAAAAGTCTTTTCGCATTATAGTATGCATGAACTTGTAATAAAATCTCTTTGGCTATACTATTTGTATCTGGCTGGTTTTGGTATCATTCAAAGTTTAAATTTTAAAGAAGATAATTCCAAATTTAAATTAGGAAAATTTGTGATTTTTATTTGTTTTTCATACTGTAAAGATGAGTGAATCTAATGAAGAAATTCAATACATTTTAAAATTTTACTACATAAAAGGTAAAAATGCAACGCAAGCCGCGAAAAAAATTTGCGATGTTTATGGACCTAGTGCAGTGTTTGTGAGAGTAGCACAAATTTGGTTTAAGCGTTTTCAATCCGGAAATTTTGATGTTAAAGATGCACGTCGCTCTGGTCGCCCTATTACGGATAACCTATTACGGGTTTTGCCACAGTCTGTGAAGCGTGACCGGCCTTTGACCACGACCTTTTTCGCACGTTCTTGTCGTACATGATCCACTTTTCATCATCAGTTCTTCTTCAAAAATGGTTCGGTTTCATTACGTCGTAATAAGAATCACAAATGAGTACACGGTTAATTAGGTTTCTTTCAGTGAGCTTGTGTGGTACCCAAATATCGAGCTTTTTTGTGTACCCAGTTTTTTCAAATGCGCCAAAACTGTTTTGTGGTCAATTCCCAGTTCTTCAGCTACGTCGTAACTGATATGCCGATCTTGCTCCACTTTTTCAAAAATGGCATCATTTTAACCGTAATAGGGCGACGTGCATCTTTGACATCAAAACTTCCGGATTGAAAACGCTTAAACCAAATTTGTGCTACTTTCACAGACACTACACTAGGTCCATAAACGTCGCAAATTTTTTTCGCGGCTTGCGTTGCATTTTTACCTTTTTTTAGTTAAATTTTAAAATGTATCGAATTTCTTCATTAGATTCACTCATCTTTACAGTACGAAAACAAATAAAAATCACACATTTTCCTAATTTGTATTTGGAATTATCTTCTTTAAAATTTATACTTTGAATGATACCAAACCAGCCAGATACAAATAGTATAGCCAAAGAGATTTTATTACAAGTTCATACATACTATAATGCGAAGACTTTTTCCCCAACCTATGATTATACTAGTGGTTCTGTGAGAACAGTAGAACTCGCGTCCCAACTCCCAAGATATAATTTGAACGAAATCTATTTTCAAATTAAATTTCGGGTGCTTGAATTTTCTAATAGACCTATGTAGACTTTTGAGCAAAATATTGGTATAAGTTTTAGCGATTACTCGCGTTCCCTTGGTCCTAAGAGGTCGAATCTGGTATCTACCGGTTCGTCTCATGAAGGCGGAAAGGACTGCGTAGTCTGATTGGTATACGAAGGTACACATAAAAAAAAAACAATCAAAAATTGTAATCCGTCTATATATAAAGTTACAGCGAACTTCCCCCTCCACTCCCCCTTTTGGAATTTTATTCATAACATCTTGTGTAGAATGAAGTCCTTAGTGTGCCTCTCCAATTTGATTGAAATCTGTTGATAAATAACGCTACGACAAATTTCCCCCCTTTTCCCCTCAATCAAAAATAGCAATGGACTAAAAAATTTAAATAAATCAAGGAACTTGTGTGCCCGTTTTTGTAGATTTTGGTTGAAAAATGCAACCTGTAGACGAGAACAGACAGACAGACAGCCGGACAAAATATTTTTTGGCCAATCTCGAAACTGAGACGCTGCTGAACCTCAGTAGACGTCCATGGCTCTCGCCTCCCCCATATATTTCCAGAGCGACCGATCTTGTGCGGCCTGAACCCAACGGCTCCCAGCAACCTTTATCAGGTCGTCTTTCAATCTACTGAGGGGCCGTCCTACGTTGCGCTATCCAGTGCAAAAAAGTAGTTATTGAAAATCTATTTTGTTTTAATCCTGGGTAGATTTACACCTGTTGCAAACCTATCGATAGCCAGATACGCAATTAGGGGGTGGCTTCATATTGCCATTTACCATTGGGTTGATTGGCCAGGAGACACTCAACTATGCGCAGTTTGTGATAAACTCTGGATACCTTGAAGAGAGTAGGTAGACTACCTGTGTGGACGAGTAGACGCGAGAGGTTGCGGGTTTCATTTCGTCGCGGGATTTTGGGTTACTGTGGTATGTACGAGTAGGTAGTAGTTCTATACTGATAACTATGACCAGAGAGTATATAGATAGATTATGAATTGGATTTAAACATAGAACTTTTTACTACAACCCACGCGTGCGAAGCCGCGGGCGGGAGCTAGTAATTTAAATTTAGTTTAAATAGTAAATTTAAATATATTTCCTTCACACATGTTGTTTGATGAAATCTATAGACGACGTCCGTGGCGCAGTGGGCAAATAACCGGCTGAGACGCAGGAGGTAGCGGGTTCGATTCCCGCCGCGGAACAAAATATTTGCTACCATCCGAGGTTTTCCCGTTAGGCTACGACATGGCACGCTTCAAGAGAAATGTTAAAAGGTTTCTACAGGGTAGGGAACGCATCGACAATACCCCGGGTGTTGCCGGTGTCAATAGGCGACAGTGACCGCTTACCAACAGGTGGGCCGTAAGCCGGTTTCCCCACAAATATCATACAAAAAAAATATCTACAGATATTTGTTCAGAGTCTAATTGTTTCTCTATATATTATAAGAAGGTATATATTTACAAAAAAAAAATATACAAGTATTCTATCAGTTATCTGGTTCCCAAGCTCTGCTTAGTTTGGGGCTAGATAGCACTGTGTGAAATTTCCAGCAATATTTATTTATTACTATTTAACAAATAAGTGCTGCTGTCCGTGGATATTAGAAGAAAATAATAATTTGCGATTGGTAAGACTACCTGTTCATGAGGGTTCAGCTGCTGTTCTTCAAAGCAGAAACACTGTATCTTGTTGAAGTACTGACCCGCCTCGAACGGTATCACATTGTATGTGCTGATACCCGTCACCGGCTTGTCTGTGGGGTTCTTAGCTGTGTAGAACGCTAGGGCAGTCTCACCTGGCACTAACTGGAACAGTAACGAAAAAATATGAAATTCTGCCAAAGTAAATAATTTATTTATTTCATATTTTTTCATCATATTTAGTTAGTTATTTTAGCTGTTTATGTTGACGATAGAGTTTTTCATTGTTAAACTGAATTTTTGGGAAACCTTTTTGTTTTTTCTAGGTTGAATTACCCCCTTTTCAGCAAACACCTTGTGTAGTGAACCTTTTCAGTTACCCTGGCTATAAATGACGTACAGTAAATTAACCTAAATTTGTGTTTTTAAGGTCAGTATGTATGTCACATGGTATTACTAAACTATTAAGAAATAAATAGATAATTGTAGTGGGGCTCCTTGTGAAACCACCATACCTATTTCTGCAGTCAAGCAGTAACGCTTATATTATTAGACATTAAAAATGCGCGCTATACAAAGTGCTCATATGAACTTTTTAATAAGTACAGTAGAACTCCAATTATCCGAACTCCGACTATCCGAATCGCCGATTATCCGAATCACTTTCAGAAAAAAATTTGTCCAAAAAAAGTCTAAGTGCGCTATTATTCTTCCCCCCGCGAAGCCAGTGTTTGCGCGTTCGCTCACTATTGTCCTTCCCTCCGCGAAGTCAGTGTAGGCACAACACACAACACGTGGTAGAGGTGGGCAAGAGAATTTTGCTAAACTCAATGTATTTTTCACTGGTTTTAAATAACATCTGGAAGAATTGGAAAAGGTTTATTGAAACCCATGGACCAGTCTGTTATTGAAACAATGAAGCGCCATTACAGAAGGCAACTGCTGAGAAAACTGCTGATCGAAGGTGCTGAAGATGAAGAATTGGTTTTGGCAAATCATAGCAAAATAAATTTAAAGGACTGCTGTTACATGGTAGCGGAAGCTTGGAGTTTGGTTACGGCAGTGACGCTAAGACGTGCGTGGAATAAACTGAAAGGCCTACCGTCTGAGAAGAACAAAAAAAAATAATCTGAAGAAAATGAGAAACAAGAAAATGGAGAGGATGAAGATGATGAAGATGCGTTGCCACTAGAGGAAATAAGAAAAATGATTGTAAAAATTCCTGGTTGTACAGAAGTAAGTGCTGAAGATTTAGGAGAGTGGATGGCTTGTGACACGTCTGACCCTAGTTTTCAAATTCTCAATGACGATGAAATTGTTGAAAGTGTGAGAGAAGATGTTGAAGTGGAAGTGGAAGAAGAACTTTCTGCTGATGTTGAAGTAGACGCTGGACCATCAGCTAGTGAAGCATTTGCCGAGACTGCTTTGAAGTGGATGGAGCGTCAGCCCGAGTGTGACCACTTGCAACTGCTCACCGTCAAGCGAACGCGTGACCTGGCTGCCCGAAAACGGATGAAGACCGCAAAACAGCTTACATTGACGGAGATGTTTGAAAAACAATGATTTTTATTTCTAAACTTGTACATAAGTACATTTTATTTATATTTAAAACATGTGAAAATATCATGTTTCTTTCATTTAATTCAATAAAAAAATAGTGCAACATCAAAACATAGCTTTTTTTCTCTCCAATGGCAATTTAAAAAAAAAAACTCCGATTATCCGAATATTTGATTATCCGAATGGGTCCCGGTCCCCATTAATTCGGACAATTGGAGTTCTACTGTAATTACTTCTGTATTATGTTTGATACATAAAATTAAGAAAATTTATTTACAAAGTGCAACCCTATTATAAATAGTAATTTCATCAAAAAACTTATAAAGGTGCTATAGCCTGCTGAGTTATTCCAAATCAAGATATTATTATATTAAACTGTGTTTAGCTGTAATACGTTCAAAACATTTATGTTTAATAAAGACCTTTTAAAAAACAAAAAACAAAGTAACGCTTCTGTAAATGCAATACCATGTAAACCAAATCTTAGTTGGATGTAACCTATAACATTACATTTATAGATGTTATGGACAGTGGTAAACTCAACATTAGGTGGGCACGCATGGCATCATCATACTATTTAAAAAATAACCCACAGTGATATCATGTTGTTGAGGCTTGAAGTTCCACTGCATGGAGGAGGCCGTGTCTGCATTGAACCTTATTTTCAGTGGCCGGGACTTGACCGCCTTCATGTCTCCTACCGTGTCGTCAGCCTCAGCCAAACCCGTGGTGCCTCCATAACTGTAGGCCTGGAAAGAATCTTTAATATTTTTTTGGTTCTGTTTTTAAAACATTATGCTATTGGCATCAGCTATATGTGAATATGGTCTAGTGATGTGATCTGTATTGACCTGTTTGCTCTACAACTTAGTCAAATTAACCAAAAGAAGCAGAGTCTAAGGCAATCAGGTGAAATATTTAGAAACTCTTAGAGGAGTTCCTAGCTTGATAAACAATATTTCAGTGTTATCAAAATAGGGTTAAGCTTACCTGACAAAATATCCTGTAAAGCGGAACTGCTGCGTAACTTAAACCTATGGTCATTACTCCCATAGCCACCATGTAGTTGAGAGTAGACCGTATTTTACCTTTCTGGTCGTGGACTCCACGAAAGAATACATTTTGCTGTAAAGTTTTCTTTGGAGCTAAAATCGGTGTACATATTCGGTAACTATTACTAAGTGTATTTATGTGGCATCTAGTCATCCAAAATAAGCGATTCATAGTTTTATTTAATTTAAGAGCTAGGAAAAGAATTTATTTCATTTTCAGCAATATTCAGCAGTACATAGCTATCCAGCGAAGAAATTGCCAATTATTTTGTCAGTCAGGTCAACTCAGCTGTTTGTTTGACATCGACTGCACTTGACGGCAAGGCAATGTTACCACTAAAATAAAATTAAATCGGAAAGTTCCGAAACGTAAATCAGTGTAGGTTACATTCCTTTACAGTTTAAAAAAGATAACTCCCCTTTCTTCCGCCCAGGCTAACAGGATATTACGTAGTTTGTTAGTACTCTGTGCCGCGGGAGTAGAATTTAAACACTACGCGCGGGAGTTCAAATATATGACGCGTTCTTTCTAGTTTTTGTGAGAAAAGGAAAAATTTATTGTATAATTACGTGATAAATTATATTCGGTATTCACTACTATAATGAAAAAGCTTTTTATGTACGATTAAATTTAATATCACAATAATTTCATCTCAATTTCTGTAATGTCGTCATCATCATTTAAAATCTATCGATATAAGTTTGTGTTTTGTTTTAATATGAGCATCTGTGTGCGTTTTTTGATAAGCTTTGTACGTACAGTCTAAAAAGGGGCATCTAAACATAGGTTCTTTACCACATTCATAGGTTACATGCCGTCTGTAAGTGCTCTTGTGCCGATATTTTCTCTTGCACTTTTCACATTCGTACGACATGTCGTAATGCGACCAAAAGTTTTTTGTCTTCATTGGCATAATGGGCAGGATATTCTGCATCATTGTCTTATAGAAGTCCACTTCACCTGCAACAATGAAATTTCATTGACAGATATTTGAAAGATTAGCTCTCATCTTATTTTGAACCTACCCACCTCACTTCAGCCCACACTTTACGAGTAGCTAGACACTGTAATTATCGGCTATATGATTGAATAGGTACTCGCTACTATTGCACTAAATCCAGAGAAGTTCAACTTTTTGTATCATGCGAATGAAAAACAAAGTTTATATTCAATCGAGAAACGTTTATTCACATGCAGTCCAAAAAAAGGAACAAATCAAACACGCTACACTTCACAGAAAAATGAAAATACAAACATTTTAAAAATAACAAAATTTGTGCTGCCTTCACTTATAAATACTAACATGAAACCTTTTTAGGCTCTTCGCACATTGTTCTTAGGATTTATAGAGATTGTATTGTGACTATGCTGTAAAACACAAATAAGCGGTCAAGTGCGAGTCATACTCACTTGACACGGTTCTGTAATTTTTTTAGAATTTGATTTATAGATTTAAAGTTTTTTTTAACTAAATAAATGGGTTATTGTAATCTGAAAGAATTATTTATTAAGTATTATTTTCTCTAACCTCTGGATAAGGAACCTAAAAGGTAATTTCACGTATTTACATCTATCTATTGAAGATAAAACATTCCATCTTGATGTCTATACTTAACCCAATATACGGGAAAACTATCAATAAATATTATGCGAAATGCCTAAATAATTTTCTAACAAAATAATGGTAACTATGTACTTAATAGGTAATCATTACAATTTGGCAAAAATAATAACTTTAACATTAATATTATTGTTTGTCCACAACCACTATTAAAGAACTTTACACCAGAAAATAATATAATAATTAATCTTGTTAAAATAATCAATGAAATATGACAATTTACTTATGTATTCTAAATTATCTTTGGTTGAAGAGTTTGAGACTTGATACTAGATTTTAAAATGATACAAAAAAAAATTATGAGCGTAAAATCCATCTAATTTATACGACGTTCATCAGTTTATCCTATCTCTAAATTTTGGTGGGGTAACTATAGGTTAATTAAAAAAAAAGACTAATTACATTTTAAATATACAATATAGCACTCAAAAACATTATTAAAGTTGTAACACTTCAAAAAAACAAACTCCACACCATCTGGTACGTACCTAAATACATAAATTATTTCCTTAATAGTTACATATTAAACATAATAATTTACTTAGCAAACATACTATTATTTCCTTTTATAATAAGGCACATTATAAACTCTTATTATGGCTAAGAATCGACTTTTAAGATTCTTTGGTTTTATTAAATATTTGATAATTCAAAATTTGAACTTCGTAGGTAACTTATTTAACAATAACAAATGCATTAGTAACATTTAACGTATAACAGGAATACTGATAAATAACATATTTAAACATTTGGTATCTCAGACAAGGTACTTTAAGATTGATATACTTATCTTTTGTTTGGATTTAGTTTTGCAATCTTTGGTAACAAGGAACACATCTTAACAATTACTAATAGCAACAAGAACAAAAATAACAATCTCTAATACTATGTGCACTATGTGTATAAAATAAACGACTTACATAAAAGATATTTCTCTACTTAAGTTAAGGTATTTATGGACCCGAGGTAGTCACTTAGACAGGAATTTAGCTGCCTTGAATTACTAGTGGGTTTTAAGCTCATTTTTAAATCTTTGAATAAGTATCTCTAATGATAGTAACAATCAGAATGATGAATACTAATTATACATTTCTACATACGATTGTTATTGCCGAGAATATGGAAGTGGTTAGGTTAAATCCGTGTTCTAGGGACGGGACATCTTCAGTCGCCAGTGTTGTTCGCGATCCCTTGCTTCAGAGTTCAGTATCCTAGGGATGGGTATGAACAGCTGTAACATAAACATTCTTATTAGTTTCAACGTACTCTAAATTTACATAAGGGATCTAAAAATGGTCTAAAAATGTGTGACTTCAGAATGTTCAAAATTAATGTCGTAGATAAAGAAGAATAGACCACTTTTATATCCCTAGCTAATGTTAATAATTAGTAAGTTTTAATATAACATGCCAAAAAAGCGTTGTGTGATCTAAATATCATTTTAGTAATGCCTAGAGTTAGACCGCTTGTGAATTAATTTTGTTATCCTGTTTTGTTGTGATCTCCATCTGAATGATTAATTGTAAGAATGGCAGTTATGTTTCATTAAATTATACTTTTGTACATAATTTTGTGGGACTAACCGTTAACTTAGTGAGTAATGTTTGTATTAGTTTTGAAAAGCATTTCCATAACACGTTAGGAGTGAACAAGACGAGTAGAACTATTACTGACATTGTAAGCTGTCAGCGGGGCGGATCATTCCGACACGAAATCCACTTTCTCCGGCATATCTTTGTGGAGGTGCCTCTCGTGCAGTAACAGATTGTGCTTCTGATAGGCGCGGTACACACAGTAAGGGCACTTGAAGCTCGGCTGTTTCCGACACTCGTACTTTATGTGCCGCTGCAGCGAGCCCTTGTGCTTGTACTTGTTCCCGCAGTCCACGCACTCATACAGAGTCCACCCCGCTTTACCGCCCGCGCCGCTCAACCCAGACGTGCCATAACCCAATATATAAGGAGTGTACAACTGTGCAACTGAAATAAAACGCAAATGAAAATAAACACGTGCATTATCTACAGCTACCACCGTGAGAAGCCAAGCCACCAAGGTACATATATTATAAAATATGTGCCGCCAAATGAAAGCCAAGGATGATGCACCATGTCTCCCATTATTTTTGTATAAACTACATACTATTTCTAGCGCCCTATTGTTAGCATGCGACCAGAATGCATACCGATATTAATTACAATTTTGTGGAAATACCTAATAACGCATTTCCATGTAAATCTAAGTTAGCATGCATCGTAAACAAGATAATACAATCAAGTAGGTCCCTAAGTACAGTTTGTTGTTAGATTAAAACGAGTTTGTACCAAGAATAGCAACTTTATTAAATACAAAAGGTTATAAAAATACAATCAAATGCATTATTTAATCACTGTAACTTCTTAAAGAATGTAAATATTTATCTATCGCGAACTACAAATATTCTAGGCAGGAAATACTAAGTTTCATCACTTGGTATCAATATTCAATATTTTACGGTAAACCTGAAAGCATGTGAACTTAATAGAATTCGAGAGCGCCGTTTGCGGTCTTACATTGAGGCACTTAAGATTTACTACATGTAAATATCATCACATTTATCGTATGATTTAGTTTGTCTACAATATTTAAATGAATATAAAAATATATCGATTTAAGTGTCGAGTTTGAGATTACCTATTAAAAATCACAACCTAGAAAATGTTGCATTGAACTTTATTAAATCACGATTTGATTTCCAAACTGCAATTTGACTTTAAACATTAATGACTAACTTTTTGAAGGCACTTAGTTATATACTGACAAGACTTGTCTGGTTTAACTCCTTTACATTTTGATTGTATGTTGGTAACTCGGATAATAATCTAATGTCGGTAGAGTGTTGGCAAAGTCACTCCATAATAACTGGGAACACGTCCGTCACTGGCGAGTGCGGAGTGGCGAGTGGCGTGCGCGGTAACTAGCTGGTGGGCTACATTCGCAGACGCAGCGGCTACGACGGAGTCATTTTACGGACGCGCTACCTCAACTTATATTATAGTACATAATTTCTAAATGGTAATGTATATAAAATACTTAACAACTACGTGGAAGATTGCTTTCAACTCATCCCAAAAATTGTGCACGATTCTTACTAATAAAACCTAACAGAAATTCGTAATATTTTCATTATTAAAAAATTTAAGTTCAACAATCATAAGGCACTCGTTCATCTAGTTTAGTAAAATTGGCCCCATACATAACACCAAAAACTAACAGACAAGGAACTTACAGATTTATTTGTATAAATCTGTTTTCACACATTATTCTCGGCAGAATACAGGCTTACATTAAGATAGTAAATGCATTACATGTAAAAGAGATCTAAAAATATAATTGATATAAAACATTAAACTTATGAGTATTACATTATGGAACATGCATTTATGGCAAAGAACTAGAGTGGACCCGCTAAGTAAATGTAGCTTCTTTTCAATTACCACTAAGATGCACAAATTAAATGTTAATATTATCTCCTATATCTACTCGAGTACGTACTCGAAAATATCTCATAATCTGGCTCTAATGGATATTCCTTACTAATGTCCGATTCATTGAGTTAGTAACTGCAACTGGTAACAATCTTAATCCAAAATCAACTTGTACTTGTTTCTAACAATCTATCGTCACAAAACCTACAGATATCATCAAAATCAGGAATGATAGTTCACATACTTACTGCGGTACATAAAATATATAAAAAGCGTAACTATACACATCAGTTCGACTTACATACTGAATAAATGCAACAGTTGCGTACACTGCTACGGTTGAACAAGTAACGAGTGTGAATACTATACGTAATTATTATAATTCGGCATATCTGTCGTCGAGTAGGTAACGATTTAAGGCACTATTTGTGACCTCGCAAACTGCGATTACATCTAACGTGACTGTCTGACGCCACTATCACAAGAGAGATTAATTACATCACATTTATCACAATCGGGATAACTCGGGAATTTGAGGCGAATTTACTTATCGTCGACGCCCGCGCCGCGCGCCGCTCTCCAGCGCCGACGACACTAAATAGGAATATATAAACTTGATAAAACTACTGCCGATATAGGTCGAAAGATCGATCCGAACGCGTAACCTGACTCGATCTATAAAATATGGAGTATTAGTTAGTGAGTAAGAGTGATGCGCCTCGCTACGTGCAGGCGTCCACGTTGTCCTGCTTGATGTACTGCTCCGGCTTAATGTGGTGCTCGCGGTGCATGCGCTCCATGTGGCGCGCGATGTGCATCTTCTGCTTGGCGCGGTACACGCAGTACGGGCACTGGAACTGCGGCTCCTTACCGCACTCCCACTTCTGGTGGTTGCGCAGCGACGACTTGAGCTTGTACACGCGGCCGCAGTCGGGGCACGTGAAGCTGGGCTCCCCGGGCGCCGGCAGCGAGCCCACGCCCACGCCACGCATGCCTGCCACCAGCGGCAGCGCCAGGCGCGCCGACCACTGGTCCCACGAGAGACCACCGATCCTAGTGAACGAGACGTCTTCCGGCGGCACGCCCGCGCCTCCTGAAAGCGTGAGACGATACATAAGATGTGACCACGGGCCCGCGACGCCGACGCGCATCGGCGTTCCCGTGAGGTTAAAGACGGTTACAAGCGAAACGAATACGATACTTGTTATATACGGATACATACATACACATGTACATGGGACACAAACAGATAGAATAGATATGTTTACGGATATGTTCTACTGTGAGTGTACGAGTGCTGTGATGAAAGCTTTGCAAAAAGGAAAAGTAAAAAAAAGAACCAAAAGAGAAATCATAACATTTATTTTAGAAGAAAACGTCACAAGCTGAAGTTTTCGTATAATCTATGTGGAGTTTCCTCGTTGGCAGTGATTTAGGAAAATGAACGCAGAAAGAGAGTTCATGGTGTTACTGGGCCGTTTTAGTCACACAGCTTTTTGTATTGCAATAAACTTTTGTTAATGAAATGTAGTCTCCCGACCCATGGGGTTTCTTGTCTACCTGAAATTATTAATTAGATTAGTAGGTATGAACGAAAAAGGAAACGAAAAGAACTGCAACATGCGCAACTAATGAAGCATTGAGATTTTCTCTTCTCCAGATCATGCGTTCATGCCGTTAAAAATATGGACGAAATGTAAATTGATGAATAACGACTTACCTAATGCATATAACTGAAGTACAACAAATAATTATAGGGTAATATTAGAAGTAATGCAATTACAATAAAAGAAACACAATTTATTATATGTACTATAACTATATTTGATTAAAATTTTCTACCAAGTAAACCCCAATATATTCATATAAAAATCACACTAATTGATTATCTAATTTTCCAATAACATTAACAAACAATGTAAAGGTTATAATATAACATTCAAAATGTTCAATATTTTTAAACATCAGTACCTCATACCATGATATGGTGGAATATTGCATATAAAAATTATCTTTTCTATGCTTTAGCAATGACTCGAATGTCTCAACAAACAGATTAACATTCTTTTATTTCTTATCATCACTTTAAAACTAATACTGACTTTGGTCAAATAGCTTTGTTTATCCTAGTTAACAAAAATATCAACAGTCAATATGCTAAAAAACTTGAAATATATTATTATTATTATTGCCTGAAAATATCAAATAATATCAAATTTCATATTTTTTATATAAAATTTTGAACACATTTCACCCAGTTCACCAAAATACAATCCAAAAAATAACATGATCATAAATACGTTATAAACTACAGGTAACATTGTAGGCACATTAATAATGAGCTTTTAACTACTGCGGATACATTACAGACACGTCAGATGGAGCAGGCTGGCTCGAGCTGTAACGAGTTGCGACAGCTCGTCTAAACTGAGCCGTTGAGATGTCTGCAAGGTTACAGACACGTCAGATGGAGCAGGCTGGCTCGAGCTGTAACAGAGTTGCGACAGCTCGTCTAAACTGAGCCGTCGAGATGTCTGCAAGGTTACAGACACATCAGATGGAGCAGGCTGGCTCGAGCTGTAACGGAGTTGCGACAGCTCGTCTAAACTGAGCCGTCAAAATGTCTGCAAGGTTACAGACACGTCAGATGGAGCAAGCTGGCTCGAGCTGTAACGAGTTGCGACAGCTCGTCTAAACTGAGCCGTCGAGATGTCTGCAAGGTTACAGACACGTCATGAAGCAGGCTGGCTCGAGCTGTAACGAGTTGCGACAGCTCGTCTAAACTGAGCCGTCGAGATGTCTGCAAGATTACAGACACGTCAGATGGAGCAAGCTGGCTCGAGCTGTAACGAGTTGCGACAGCTCATCTAAACTGAGCCGCCGAGATGTCTGCAAGGTTACAGACACGTCAGATGGAGCAGGCTGGCTCGAGCTGTAACGGAGTTGCGACAGCTCGTCTAAACTGAGCCGTCGAGATGTATACAAGGTTACAGACACGTCACACGAAGCAGGCTGGCTCGAGCCGTAGCGAGTTGCGACAGCTCGTCTAAACTGAGCCATCGAGCTGTCTGCAAGGTTATAGACACGTCACACGGAGCAGGCTGGCTCGAGCCGTAGCGAGTTGCGACAGCTCATCTAAACTGACCCGTCGAGATGTCTGCAAGGTTACAGACACGTCACACGGAGCAGGCTGGCTCGAGCTGTAACGAATTGCGACAGCTCGTCTAAACTGAGCTGTCGAGATGTCTGCAAGGTTACACACGTCACACGGAGCAGGCTGGCTCGAGCTGTAGCGAGTTGCGACAGCTCGTATAAACTGAGCCATCGAGCTGTCTGCAAGTTTACAGACACGTCACACGGAGCAGGCTGGCTCGAGCCGTAGCGAGTTGCGACAGCTCGTCTAAACTGACCCGTCGAGATGTCTGCAAGGTTACAGACACGTCACACGGAGCAGGCTGGCTCGAACTGTAGCGAGTTGCGACAGCTCATCTGTGCTGAGCCATCGAGGTGTCTGCAAGGTATACCTTGAGAAGGGACAATTTTGATCCCTTCATTAACCTAATAAAATAACAACATTAAATTAATAAAACTTTGGGTTGATAAAGAATGTAAGGAAGACAAGGGGATGGTCCCACTAATATGGAAGAAAACAATTCAAATAAATTAATAACATGAACATTAACTACGCCGACACTACGACTACAACAATCAGAAGATATGACATTCAAGCAAGTTAATAAATTATTCTACCCGTGGTGGACATCAGCAATGGTTTTATTTTATAAATAGCCTGCCTGTACAGGTAACATAACGAAATATTACAACTAATACATATTCTTAATATCATTGCACTAAATTACAAAGTTTTGGAATTACTTCCTTTGAGGAATGATAGGTTTATTACGACTAACAACAAATTCGAGAGATAACATAATTATACATGCTCTGAAACTTATGCTACTATTAGTATATTTGGAAAACAATAGCATCATGATTTGGCCAATAGGATTTGGAATAGATATAAATTCTAAACAATGATATAATTTAGAACGGGATAACACCCTCACAAACCGTAATTACATACATTAATATAAGCGACCTTAGGCCGGGATCCTCCGAATAAAATACTTTGGGTCAGTCTTAACTACCGTAAACAATAAACTCTAAAACGAAAACAACAAAACTAACACTAAAACCGTTAGGGAATGTGCTCATTACGACTACGTATCCTCTAGTGTACATTAAAAACGTCTTTAACAAAAATCAATAACGTAAAATATAAATAAAATTATTGCAGTACCGATTTGGTTGGGTATCTACTTTGGTCTGTCGCGCGCGCTCGCTAGACGGAGGTCTTCTTGTTGCGGCGCACCTTGTTGGTGGCGTACATGTACCACTCGTTGTTGTGGTGCTTGCGGATGTGCACGCCGAGGTTGCCGCGCTGCTTGGCTTTGTACGAGCAGTACGGACACTGGTGCGCCGGCGCCTTGCCGCCGCATTCCACGTTCTCGTGCCGGCGCAGCGTGCTCTTCCAGCGGTATTTCTTGCCGCAGTGGCGGCATTCGAACTGCCGCGAGGCGTCGTCGCCCGAGCTGCCGCCGTCACGGCGCTTGGCCTCCCCGGCGCCGTCGTACGGCTCGGGGCTCGCGCCGAACGCGCCGCCTGACTCGTACAACGCGTCCGCCTCCGCCTCCTCGGGTAGCACGATGTCGTCCGTGTCGTCGTACTCGTT
Organism: Philereme transversata; assembly: GCA_963924445.1. Taxonomy (NCBI): domain Eukaryota; kingdom Metazoa; phylum Arthropoda; class Insecta; order Lepidoptera; family Geometridae; genus Philereme; species Philereme transversata. The sequence goes on along the minus strand of OZ004337.1, from coordinate 22,811,119 downwards.
GTCGGAGTCGGGCTCCTCACGCTTGGCGACAGTGTTGTTGTTCGCGAAGGCCTGCTGCAGCAGATGCGGCACGGCGTCCGACAGCCCCGGCAGAGGCAGGCCGGCCGGCACGAGCGCCAGCTGCTGCGAGCGGGCGTGCTGCATCTGCAGGAGCGACAGCAGCGCCGACGGCAGCCGTCCGTCCTTGCGAGGCTCTGAAATGCGACACATTAACGGTATTGCAATCTATGTGTTAAGCGCGTCTACTTCCGAACTAATGTTAATACTACGGAGGCTAAAAATAAAATTAAGGAACCAAAGAAATGCGTTATAATAATAAAAATATAAAATAATCTCGGTTAGAAATGATAAAAGGCGAAGCTTCTAAGTTCATGCACCATGCACAGTCAAAACCGTTCTGGAACTCATCTTCCCATAAGATCCTACCGGGCCGGGACCGCGATAAATCAAAGGCCCGGGAACTCTTTAAGTCGTTTAATCATTCAAAAATAGTGAATATCAAATTTCAATACACATAAGTAAACGAGGCTCTTATAAAATGTAAGGAGATTAAAAAATTAGGTAATATCATCTAGAAGGAAGATCGAGTGTTTTATCTAAGATATAAGGCACTAGTATAAAGCACTAGGTAGTGGCGGAGGCCGCGGGCCTAGGAGCCGGGCGTGGCGGGCGCGGCGGGCGACTGGTCGGGCGAGTCGCGCGCGGGGCTGAGCGGCCGCTGGTCGGGGTGCTTCTTCTCGAGGTGCTTCTTGAGCTCGTTGCGGCGATGCTTGCTGTAGCTGCAGTAGGGACAGCGGTACTTGGGGTCGCGTCCGCACTCCAGCGTCACGTGCCGCACCAGGTTCTTGCGCGCGTTGTAGCAGCGCTGGCAGTTGGGGCACTTGTACCCCTTCTCGGTCTTGTACTGCGCGCACGGCAACGCCAGGCGCTCGCTGCGCGGGAATATGTTGTAGCGCGAGTCCGACTTCACGGAGCCCGGCGCGCTTTTGGCGTGGCCCGACGACTTGGGAGCCACCTTCTTGTTCTCCTTGGCCTCCTCGGGCTCGGGGGCCTTGGGGGCCGGCTGCGCCTTCACGGGCTTGAGTATGGCGAGCGTGGTCGTCTGCAAGGGGACCTCTTCTTCAGTTATTTTTTTACTACGCGTCATGATATTTCTCGGCGGGGCTTTCCGACCTGCAAGAGAAAATGGAATACAGTCCGTTTTTCAGTCGGTTCGAAGCAGCGATCTCAGTTATGTGTGACCCCATGCGATACAAAATTAAAACAAGTTAATATGCGAACCGAAATAAACTATATTTAGTTAAAGAAAAAATACATAAATGAAACGTTTACGTTTCTGTAGAAACAAAATGATCTATCGATATACTACTCAAAATAGCAATGGAAAAACAAAAACTTAATAAAAAAACTTCAAAAAAATCAACAAAACTTATAAACTACTAGTACAATGCGATCTGACACGATTTCACAAAACATTGTCTTTTCTAACGATTCATGTTTTAAACATCTGAACAATAAAATAATTAAATTTTCAAAAAATCAACTCGTAACCAAGAAGCAGAAAACAACATCAGGTTAAACAAAAATAAACTATTCTCTCTTTAGTGCCTTTAGGGACACAACATGTCCGGGTGTTTGTGCCTTTAGGGACACAACATGTCCGGGTGTTTGTGCCCTATGTGTGTTGTGAGGGACTTTTTCTGTGAATATCTCCTTCCGCATTGATCGCACACGAACTGAGGCCCACACACACATTCGTATTTCTCATGCCGCATTTTGTTCCTTCGATATTTGTATGTTTTGGTGTTACAGATAGAGCAGATGAATAGCTTTTCCTTATCGTTGGAGCGTTTCGGATTCGAAGCTTTTGTCTTCCTTGACCTTTTAAACTTTTTTTTCAACCTTCTCTTGGGTTTAGTTACTCTCTTTCCCAAAACATTTTTCGGTTTAACATCGGATTGGATCGAAATCTCAATAGCTTCCGATTTTACGTCAACGATCTTTAGTAGCCCTCGGGTTAATGGGTATGGGTATTTGCAGAAAGTTAGGTCTGAAGGTGACTCTGGAAGGGCAAACAATGAAAAGCGAAAATAAAATATACAAAGCATAGAGAATGGTTAGTAACAAAATGATAGCAGTGCTCAATGAAGGTATGTGAAAGTATTTGAACGTGTCAGGTTTGTTGTTAGTTTCCTGCGCAGTGAGTGAAGTGAACAAGATCGAAGCAGGTAATGGGAATGTAAGCAGTGAACGTCATGTTAGCGAACGTGTCCAGGATGTGAAGGATGGATCCTCTGCTAGTTGTACCGCGTCGTGGCGTCCTATACTATTCTCTAAGTTCGCTTCGTTTTACCTAGTCATGTATTACAATAAATGTGTGTTCATAGAAAAATGAAATGCGCATCCACTAGGAATTGTAATGTCCAGATTACATGCTTCCATAATTTTATTTTCTTACGATCATTTAATAGTTACCTAGTGAACATGCACAATAAAACGGAATAACAAAAATCATCGAACGTAACATTTAAAACATGAATTGCTAAGAAAGACATCTGCAGTGAAATCACATGTGAATGCAAAAAAAAATAAAGAGAAAATAATAAATAATAGATAAATAAGCCACATAACCAACTACATCAATAAACTGATACTGAAAATAATTTACCTTTCCCTTGTTCGCGGCTTCCGAGCGGCGCCGGCACACGGCACACACCCGACGATCCAACCGACCACACTGTGCCTTACATTACGTACATACGCATGTCGCGACGCGATTCAAACCACGCTCGAAAAAACGCGTCATTTTTGTAATTTGTAAACCCTAAAATGGGTGAAGTGAGGTGTGGTGCACATTTAAATGACTCTACAACTAAATACATGAAAATAAATAAATATATAATAAACATTAAAATATTTTACTCACCGTAAGATGATGTCGTTCAACTCCAATGTTAGGATAGAGAAGGCAGAAATATTGATTGTAATTTAGCACTGAGTACCGCAGTTAAATAGTTATAGCCGTGTTTCTACCACATACTACCGAACTAGTTAGGCATGCATGCAACCGAGTGTTTCTAACCCCATCATCGTCACAAACAAAAGCTTACGGGTAACCGTTAAAAACATTCATAAAATACATGTAAAATCGATACTTACCTTGATAAATTACCATTTTAAACCAAGATTACCTCGCCATAATAATAGGCTACATTGAAGACCTTTACCGAAACCTTTTACCTGTTGCACTGAAATACCTTCCTCAAACCTCATCTTGATACGAAAATATAGAAATTGCAATACTTATATTAGTAGTTTATAATATTAATATAGGGTTGAAGTTTCACATGTGAAAACACTAGCACTCTTGTTCCGTTGTCGTGTAATATAATATTTATATAATATATCATTTATAAATAGATTATTTTAAGCAATGACTGTTTTCTAATTTCAAATTATGGGAAGACATTGCGCATTTCATCCGTTCCTTTTCTCTGGAACAATTAACTTTTTTCTTTCAGTTTATTAAAATAGACTAATTTATATATCAACAGATATATATTTATCAAAAGTTAATTGTTTCAGACCATCATTCTGAGTCCCATTGAACATGTTGCGTCGTTTATAATTAGTGAAAAACATAAAGGCTATATGGTTATCGAACGCAACATGTTGAATAAAGGTTGGTGTTGCACTGTTGCAGGTATTTAGCAACGTATACCTGCAACAGTGTTGCGTGTATAAAGTGTAAATGCTTACCTTGCGAGTCTCGAACATTATCACTCGAATTCATCATTTCATCTTGAGATCTTTCCATGTGCCATTGAAAATCTGCAACAAATACAAAGGTTATGCATCGGAACAAATAATGTACTAAAATTAACCTAATACTTAAATACAGAAGTCCTTCAGTGCAAATATTTAGATTCAGAAGTCTTGATAATTAATTAACTAAAATGTTACTCGACATTCTTGCCTTATTATTGCTCAACAGTCATATATGATCCTTATTTTTATCAAGTCTGTAAGCTTATATTACCAATTTTAATGCGTTGACTAATTTATGAATAACTTCATAATTTAATAATTTCGACATTGACAATTTCAACTAATAATCTGATGTTTTTATTATTATTAATGTATAACATCATTTATACCATTCCCCCTCTAAAAAGCTTATTTTATTCACTGAAAACAGTGAATAAAAAGCACTTTTAATCACTATTTTGGTGTTTGAATTTAGAACACACCAATATAGATTTGATTGTTCAACATTTTCGACAAGGAGTTTAGCATTAGATTTAAAACTGTTTTGTGTTCTTTGCTGTCATTAGTAAATTTATTTTGAATACTGTAAGTTGTACGAATACAAAGTTTAGTGTTACTTAATAATAAATCGATTGAAAATGTATTCAAGTGATGAAGAAGATGTGATAATACCCGAGTTTATGAAAGAGAGGACGGCCGATATAATTGAAAACTTGCTACCCAACAAATCACGGCTGGTTTACATAAAAGCCTACGATGAGTTTTGCAAATGGAAAAATGAAAATCAAGCTGCTTTTTTGCTTTGTCTTTTTGATTTTGTTTTGTCCTGTCCATCCAAAGGTTGTCTGGAAGAGATCGCTTTTAGCGATAAGACCGCCCATTGTACTTACCTTAATTTTTGTGTATTTTTATTGTATTTTAATTTTGTTGGTGTGCAATAAAGAGTATTCTATCTATCTATCTGCTGGCACATTTTCAGTACGTTTTCCTAATTTTAATGTGCGTTTTAATTCATTTAACCTTCCTTTTTTCTTCATTAAATGTCTATTTTCGCTTAAATCTTTCTTTTTCTCTTAGTTATGGTATAAAGTATAGTATGCAACTCTTGAATAAAACGGATTTATATCGAGGGGCATGAATCACTCGCTTCGCTCAGGATTATTCTATGGCCCTCGCTTTAAATCCGTCCTTTATTCACTAGTTGCATAATATACTATTATTTAATTTTTTTCATGTATGCAGAGTTAAACAGTGAAGTTTATGAAACTAATCAATTATAACTATATCTAATACCTTTATACGACCATGCTTCAATGTACATTGTTAAACAAGGGCTGTAAGCGATATATTGTACACCAGAGATATTTTGGCGCACGAGCGAGCAAATTCAAGCGAGTACGCTAATCAAGGGAGTTATTGATCGCTTACACCAGAGTATAACGCATAACTTTCCATCACGAATGCGAGGAAATTAAAAAAAAGCATGTATGCAATTCACACGTGGTAGAACCTTCAAAAATTTTGGTTTCAAGATAATGAGACGAATGTAAATTTCGGCAAGATGATAATTCTAGGTTTTAGTTATGATCATAGTGATGCAAAGTTAGATAATTATTAACACGAGTGGATGGAGTACGAAGCAAAACACAAAGAGAACCACGAACATAAGAAACACTGCATAATGCTTCCTATCTCATTTTCTCCTACGTTAAATCTTATGAATTTATGTGTCTGCCTCTTTTTACTGTCGCTTTTTAGTTTCATCGACTTTCAAATCACAACGATGCTAAAGAAGTTTTCACTTCACTTATGAAATTATGTCTCTTTTTACAGTGGCTTTTTCGTTTCATCGACTTTCAAATCACAACAATGCTAAAGAAGTTTCACTTCAAAAGACTTTATACCTAACAGTTTGTTGCTAAAAAGAAAATTTGCGTTTCTGGTAGGTATTCATTGTTTTTTTTTTCACTACCTCTTTCATTTTAATAGAAATAAGGATTTGTCATGGAGGTTGTATTTCATTTTAGTGTTTAAAAATGTAACCTCTTTTATTTTTAAATAGAAATAAGGACTTTTCATGGAGATTTTATTTTAGCTTATTAGAATGCAATGAGCCTCATTCTATTTTCAAATTTACTTACGGCTGTAAATCACATTTACGGAGCCGATATCCAGTTTACAATGGCCAACTTTCAGGACATGAGTGATGATATAGTACAATTACTGCAGCGGTTAGCAAAATATGCGTTGATGGACAAACGTGTAAACGTAAGTCCATCAATGCCTAGTTGTGGCCAAGGTTTGTATAGTACTTTTCTCAAACTTGCTTGGAAACTTGAGCATTATTTTGACAACCTCCTTCGAGATAAATCGAAATTGCTGTACTGGCCAAATACATGCAAGCGGCGGCCGGCAAAAGTTGTATGAAAATTCATATCTGTCTCGGTTTAGCGGCCAAATAAATTACATAGTAAACTCATATCCGTCATGTAATTTAAAAATGGAACGATCTTTTACTCCGAAACATGGCAACCAAGGAGGTAACTTATCAAAAGTTTTATTTAAATTTTGAACTAGCTTGCAAATAGAAAGCTGTTTATTGAAAAAAACAACAAATGAACACTTTAACGCGGGAAAAATATTGTTGTTCGTCATTGATTGAGAAAAGTAATTGCATTTTATTTTTAATTTTATAATTTTCGCGCATTATTTGTGAAAAGTATACAAGCCTTGACCACAACTAGGCATTGATGGACTTACGTATGTGTGCCTCGGCTTCGCATCGGCCCACATTTACACGTTCGTCCATCAATGCCTCTTTTGCTGGCTGCTGCAGTAATGTACTATTTCAAGCAAGTTCGAAATTTAAATAAAACCTTTGATAAGTTACCTCCTTGGTTGCCATATTTTGGAGTGAAAGTTCGTTCCAATTTTAAATTACACGACAGATATGAGTTTACTATGTAATTTGGCCGCTAAACCACGACAGATATAGATTTTCATACAACTTTTGCCGGCCGCTGCTCGCATGTATTTGGCCAGCAATTTCGAAGAAGGTTGTCAAAATAATGTTCAAATTTCCAAGCATGTTTGAGAAAATATTTTTAAATATCGCCGCTTAAAATTAATTCAACGTTATGGTTTAGCTAGACTAGAGCAATGAATGCAGTGTAGAGAGGAGCAGTATGTTGCCGCGCACGCCTGCGCTCAGCAGAGCGCAACGCTTTCAGTATCGAAAGTAGAGCTTTACACAAAGCTAAATGTTTCTTTTTACTCCCCTACTTTTACACAAATACCGTCGAGTCAAGGAGAGTGTTTTCAGGAGAACACTATTTTATAGTGAAGCTAACGAGTATAATTATTATCATACTAGCTTCCGCCCACGGATTCGCACGCGTGTTTTGTCAATGAAAAGTAGCCTATGAGTCAATCCAGGTCATCTATCGACATACCAAATTTCATTGAAATTGGTTCAGCCGTTATGCCGTGATTGAGTAACAAACAAACAATCATACAAACTTTCGCATTTATAATATTAGAGTGATTATTAGTATAAATGATAGTTAACGGAGTTTATAGCAGTGCTCATGATTATGTGGCAGCTTACGTTACCCTATAAAAGACTCAGAAACTTAACCATCACTTCTTGAAGTCCAGGGCCACGGACAGTGGGCTTTGTCGCGCATGTCTTCGGGAAGAAGACACGGTGGAGCACGTGCTACTTCACTGCGGCCACATACGATGTCAGACTCAGGACAGAACTGCAGGAGCTCATCGAACACTTCTCCGCTAACACCATAACCTTTGGATCTTGGAAAGCTGCATCCATCAACGCAAACTCCTGCTGTTACTTCAAGGAGCTAGGATGGCTGGGGTTAGGTTAGGAGGGTTATGCACAATACAACCCAATGCGGGACGTCAGTGTAGATCTTATTCCCCCCACCCTAGAATTAGATTATTACATATCAGTGTTGACGAAAGATGTCAGAGGGAAGTTAGGCAGGCATTGTCTCAATTTCTTGTTATTCAATAGTGTATCGCTACTTTTGTTCCTATCATTTCCATACAGATATATCGTCTTCATAAAAGCAAAGCAGTGTAAGAGCATTATTCTAATTCATTTATTTTCTGAATTATATTAAAACTTTAGTTTTTATGTTAATAAGCTTTAAAAATCCAACCACACTATCGCATTCGTAATATTCTTAAAGCTTATTGATTTCATAATATCCCTCATCAACAATGCCCTCAACATACCACATCATCATACTTTAAGTCCTTTTGGTACATTATAAATCAAGAATGCAGATGTAATTCCTCTAAGGTACAATAATGACAGTAGAAAGTGACTAACTGCGAACAACGTCGTTGTGTGGTTGGGGCGGGTCCTCGGGCTCCTCGTCCAGCGTCAGGTCCTCGACTCCGTCGCGTGGCGCCTCTTCCTTGCAGTGCGTGTCGTCGCGCGAGCAGCCGTTGCTGTTGCTGGGCGGCTCCGGGGCTCCCTCGGACATGCGCCGCGCTTTCTTGCGACGGCGCGTCGGGCTCACGGAGCCTTCGCGACTGTCTATGCTGCCGTCTCTCACCTGTCGGACCAAATACTTGCTTATTAAGCTGTTTCAGTTATATTTTTCACATTAGTCACTCTTAAAGTTTCCACAGTATATCATCTCATTAATGGATTTATTAATTGCTATTTCTTTTAATAAACAAAGAAATATTTGAAACTTAGTTGCTTGACCATTTACATAAACGTAATTGGGGTATATTTTGGGGTACTCAATAAGCAGCATGCTCTACTGGGGTACATAGTTTTCAAACTATTCATAAAACATAACTATGGTCACACAATACTTAATTCATTCATTCAATATTATTTTCCATCATTCTGTTAGAAACCAGTAATCATTGATATAATTGAATACTTCTTTGTTGTAAGTAGGTCAACTTGTACAGTGTTTATCTGGCAAGCAAGATAATCTGCCAACTCTGCATTAGAACATAGCGCATGGTGCCAAACTTTGTGATCTTCATGTTTTATCACTTTTGTGTTGGCAGCCGTTGCAAGTTTTTTAGTAACACTTGCAAAGTTATTTCTAATGTGTTTTGACCAAAGCTGGCTTACATAATTATAATGCTCATTCAATATTTACTAAGACATGATAACATAAAGCATTATTATAAGATTTGTAACCTAATCAATTTCTACTTAGAATTTTCCATCCAATGATTAGAAATCAAATCAACATAATGTCAAGGTTGTGGTTTTTTGTGGCCTGCTGTAGTTATTTACGATTTAGTAATACCCAAATTGTGTGGTTTGGACAAGGTAATGGCCATTTTCTTCGACCCTACTTAAGCTCTCTTAACATCTATTGTTACTGTTAACATTACTGTACTCAGCTAACATGCTCTACCGGTCCATATACGACCTGCTAAAGGATGCTGTATAGTCATTAATTACTGTAGCCAATTATGGAACTGACATCATCGTAGAGAACGACGTAAGTTCCTTAAAAACCTAGATTAAAAAAAAAATCTACTGTTTGTAATTTTATTGATCAAGCGATGCAAGATCTCCAATACAAATTGAACGAGTCGGCGTTGTATGTATGTATGTTTATTAACTTTCGAGGTGTTGATCCGGTCATCGGGTATATAGGTAGGTAGTGATGGCACAATCCTGGGTGTGACTAAATGTGCTAAAAATGTGTTAAGGGGGTAGTTGAGGTATTGGAGTTCAAGAGGGGTAAAATAAAAAATATGAGACAATCAGGTCAAGTGGGACATCTAATGAAAGGTCTTCATTAGTACATTTCAGCCCTGATTTTATTTTTAGTTTAAGCCTTATCGTTTTTAAGTATAGACATAAAAACTGAGCTTTGACTAAGTTCTTAGGCTACACCAGTAACCCCGCAGTGCTGAAATTTGGTATGTGTGTAGCATGCACAAAGTTTGAAATCCAAATAACTGTAATATCAACCAAAAAATAGAAACGAATTAACATGAACTCCTGTTACTTGTAATTTTAATGAAACTGTAGGTCAAGTAAGTTGGTCATGATACTTTACACTGTAAGTTTACATGTCACTATTTAAAATTAATATTATTCATTTTTTATGGGAGATTCCCAAAATGTCAGTTCGGGGCGAACCACTAGCTTATTTTACTAATAGAAATATGTTATAAAACAATTCGTACTTCTTATTTGAATACACTGTTAACAAATTACCTAGAGAGTCTTCAGCTGAGGCTGAGACAAATAATAAGAACGACTTACGTTTAATTGATTGCACCCCATGTTGGTAGAGTAATCGACAGACCTATGTTAATTTAACATTTTAAAATCAAACTTAAAAATCCAGAAAGACAAATCTTACACAGTGATAAGCACCATCTCACAACTGTGTAAGTTACAATTACATTCGTATAGTGTAAAAAATTGATGATTTTCTATATTAGCCTGATTTGAGTTAGCAACTAGACTTGTCAACTCCCTAAAAACTCCATAAAGCCATAAAACTACAGTGAAAAAATTAGGTTAATGATCACCAATTCAGTATTCTTTGTCCATTGTAGGACATCAATATGTGCAACTTTTAGTTAAAACATTGTAGAGCAGTTTTAGGTTGTTGCCGTTTCATGGAAAAGTTGTGTTATCAGGATGTGTAAGTTTGTGGTGGGAGAATGACCTGAGGCTCGAGCATTAGTCAACACAAGCCAGTGCAGGAGGCATATCAATTATAATATATAAGTTACTTGTGGTGGTGGCGACGGCGCCCTGGGCGGGTGTGCGGGTGCGGCGGGCGCGGGGCGCGACGGCGGCCTCGAAGGCTTGTTGTCTGACAGTCCCTTGATCTGCAGAGACTCAGCTGCCTTGAGTAGAGCGGCCAGCTGGTCCTGAGATATATTTACTTCTCCACGGTACATATAGTCCATCATGGCTCTGAGTTCTGCATATTTCACATCTTTCAGGATTATAATCGGATGCTTGTCAAACTGTTGTGATAGTACACTCTGAAACAATACAAAACTAGCTGTTGGAAGGCTTCAAGGTGATTTTTCACAGATGAGGAGATTTTGGACTGAATTGAAATTTGTGTGGCAAAATATATAATTAAGTAGATTATTTCCAAGTTATTGTGTTTTTATGATGAAACTTTAAAACAAAAAGCATTTATGTTTAGCATTGCTTTCACAATTCATAATTGTGTATGTATCAAATTCATCTTCCATTGGACTAAAATTCAAATTCAAAAATAATTTATTTGAAACTACAACATAAGACAAAAGCTATTAATATTAGTAACTGCAAAAATTTAATATATCGAGTTGCAGTGTCAGCCCCCCCCCCCCCCCTAAACATAGAGCAGAGTTCCTATACTTAATTATTGTGTGACAAATAGAAGAACCCAAAAAAATTAAAACCTATACCTACAGCCATAAATTGATTGTTTATAAGTTTTTACACAGGAGTGGTATTATGCTAATTTAGTGAATTAGTTATTAATTAAAGTAAAATTTAGTCTTCTGAAATAAGATTCAAATCAAATCAATTTATTGTGTAATATGGGTAGGTTACATGGTGTTTAGTATTACATAGCATAAATGCAGCCATATTCAGCATTTTACGTTAGATTGTTACCAAGGTTATTGAAGTTTATATAAAAACAAATAATATTAAGGTTTTATCTGTAATATCTCTGTAAAGGTCACACTTTGTCTTGTAGGATTGAAATAAATTTTGCATTTTTAAGTAGGATTACATTTGTTCTGCAAGTTAAGTTAAGGTTAAGAATACTCCCAAACTTTGATTACAAGATTGACAAATTAATTCTAATAAACAGTTGAAAAACATCATTATTATCTTATAGGTATGCATAGTGTCACCTACACCTACAGACATTGTTTTGTTTACATTTCCTTTCAGCAAAGTTTATGCATATTTCATTTGTTTTTATTGATAACAATAGTTTGTTTTGAAGTACAGGTAGGTATCAAGTTGAAATTCTTATTGAATTTGTCATCAACTCATCAAGAACACCTAATTAGCAGTAACATTTGACTAGTAAATTGGTTAATAATGGCTCAGCACCGTTGAGTAATTCACAATTACAAGCACTTAGAAAAAGTAGTAGAGACAACTTTCAGTTGCCAACTCATCTATGCACCAAATTACTAACACATGAAACAAGTGGTAGGTATGTTTATTAGAGCACAACTGTGCTGGGTGGTGCTCGTAGCAACTTTAACACGATAGTAATTGACCTAGTTAGCCGCGAGCGCATACATACCTCGAAATAGGGACTGCACGCCGACAGAACGACTTTGTGAGCCTTCAGCGTCTGTCCTTCTGCCGCCAGGGTGCAGTCCACGTGCATTCCCTTCTCCAGCAGCGTGTCGAACACTGCCACCAGCGTCGACTGGTGGTTGTTCCACCTCAGGCAGAACTGCTGATCGTCGTCCATGATGCCTTCTTGCCACTCGCCGCGCCCTCGCCACTAAAACCACAACAAATAACTTTCAACCGACTATAAACAGCACGCAATAACTAGGCCACTGGGAAAACTTAGTGACCACCACTACGCAAACACGGATCGAAAGTGATTTTCCACATGCGTCGCAAAAACTAGCTCACCGATTCACTTTGTTGGATGAGATCACGTTCCAACTTACTAAATTAACTTTAGGGACCACCTATGAGCCGTAAGCGACGCGGCACAAAGAAAATGGCCGCTTTTCCAGCGCGACAAAAAATAAAATGGCGACGAAAATTCTATGTTTTACTATTTTCTGACTAACTTTTCTTGACACATTTACCCGATTCAAGTTCGTCGCGTTGGCTACGTCGCGAGAAACTTTGCAAAAGTTTCGAGACAACAAAGAAACTTCTGAGAACTTTACTTCGAAAGTTCTCAAGTGGAAATTTTCGAGATGAAAAGTCCTCACAAAGTTACTCCATGGCGTAGCAGCAATTTCACACTTACGTATTAGAAAATGCTTACCTTGACTATTGCATTAACTGGTTATCAATAATTTATCACAAGTTCTTAGGTTTTATAAATGTTTGCCACATAGATTTAGCACATTTGCACACCCGCCAGCTTTCTTGAACGAAATTGAATTGAAAACACTCACTATGTTGCAAGTTTAGAGAAAGGCACCTCTACAAAATTCAACCAAACGAAGTACAAGTTGGATGGAAGCGAAGCGAACGCGACGCGCGCGAATGACCCAAAATAAGCTCTATGAATGTTGCTATTATAAAATAATTAGAGAGCTTATAACAGAAAACAAAACTAAATTATGAACAACTCTAAGGATATTGTACAATTTAACCCTGGGCTTGTTTTTTATTTTGAAAAAATAACACAATTTTAATTGAATCGAAAATAAATACAGCAAAATGATTGAAATTAGAACTGAATAGGTATGGTACCTTTAAACGTCTCTTGTCCTTGACCTAGTTAGACAGCATCTCGTGATGGAGTTAATCAAGTACAAGTTGTAGGTTGGTATGTAGTTAGATTTCCAATAAATGGAAAATTTGATTGTTCATACAAGAGTAGTATCAATATTTAGTATTACAGACAAGTTTTTGCTGTATAAAAACACGTCGCGAATGCTCTCGCGCACAAATAATTCCGTATTAATTCGCTCGTATTCATTGATTGATATTAGCGCCATCTATCCATTTATAGCAGCATTTTCATACTTAGTTTTTGTCTGTAGTATGAAGAGCGGCGCGAAAATTTAAGATTTTCAACTGCGCATAATATTAACTTACACGAACTTTATCTTAATTCTATGAATCATCAAGTCTTGAATTTAGAATGTCAATGAAAGTGATTTTTGTCCCAAAACTTGTAAGAATGATCTATTGTTAGGATGTAAATTGTGTAGAATACCTAAGGATATTTAATTCTGTGATACCTACCTACCGATACGGTTAGTGGATAAGTATGTAGTTTTTGATATTGCCCTCCACAAACTTTAAGAGTAAGTTTTATAAAAATCTCTTTACACCATAAGTGTAAAATTGAATTTATGAAGAATTTATGAATAATTTATGAATTTATGAAGTCATCTAAACACGGTTTGATACCTATCTATTATTTAATTCCTTAGGGTAGATGATACATGATTTCATACCGAGATTTGAACCTACTGCCTTAGTAAGTATTGGATGTCAGAGCTGTAGATGGCTAAGATCCAGCTCCATCTACACCAATTAGGTATTATTAGGTATTAACCAGTCCAGTATCACGCCAATACAGTTTTGTATGATTGTGGTGCCTGAGTCCAATAGCTGTGCCAATAGTATCAGAGTAAACGTAAAATGCCATAACCAAAGTAAGATACGAGTTTAAAAATATACCTAACTTAAGTACCAGTAAGTAAAAACTATCAATGTTTTTCCGTATAACAGAAATTGTTTGGGTAGAAGTAGGTACTTAAGTAAGAATGTACCTATCTACTTATACCAATCCGAGCTTCTACAGAGACAATTTCCTGTCTAGCGTTGTCGCTTCGTTATAAAAATCAATAGCATTAGTGAGTCGGTACAAACGAATTATACGAATCTCTTTGTGTGCGTCCTCAGGCTTTCGGTGTGCGGAAAACCAAAAAAAAACCGCGAGCGAAATTCTTGTAATAAAAATCAATCGGAGCGGAGAGAAGGCACCGCGCGAGGGGCGCCGACTGGTCGGGCGCCAGTGGGACGCCCGCGCGCCCCCTCGCCACCACCACTGCATACCTACACGAGCTATACATAATGCAACTACCCTCTTCGCCGCTACAATTATCATGAAAATTCGGGAAATTACGAATGCTAAGATCCGAAATTCTTTAAAAGTGTTTGTAAGAATTCTGAAAGTTAGGTAGTCATTAACTTTCATACCCAGAAATATGCTTGTTGTAAAACTATACAAGGGCGAGACGGCGAGCTACGGCCCCGAGCGGCGGCGCGGCCGGCGCGGCGGCGGCATCGGCCGGTTCCCAGCAAAAAGGCGTTTGTTTTTATTTCCTTGGCTGGGAAAAAAATCAGCACGCGCCCGCTCTGCACCTCCTAAACATGCGCCACGCAGCGACGCAGACTCGGCCGGGTGTGTGCTGAATTCACTTTCATTTGCGACATCTCATCGTTTCTCGAAGGTCACCCTGCAGTCGCGGGTATTTGATAAAGTTCGCGGTGCATGTGTGACGCGAGCGGGTGTTGGCGGCGGCCACCGCTGACCGACTAGGTGAGTTCAGTGAATTTCGCGCCCGTCTCGTCTTCGTTTCCCTCGCGTTTATCGGCTCCCGTTTCACACTGTCCTTCGCCGTGCTCGGGAAGACGTTGAAGCGAAAGTGTTTTCGTATCTCGCGGTGTGTCTGGGTCGCGCAGACGTGCGTTGCGGCCGACGTCTTCCCGGATAGGACGACATGAGGAGCAAAGAGAGGGTTAACCGCGCAACTTACATTCACTACTCTTCTCTACTTCCGACAGGTGATATCTCGCAAATATACCTACAATAGGCCCGTATTCTAAAACTACGCTTATGCGTGAATCGTGAATAGGAAGTTACCTATACATTTTTAAGAAAAAAAATAGAATAGAACATACTTTAATAAAACAATGTAATTACATATGAACAACGTAAATCTATGATACAATTGGCAATTAATACAAATACAAATAATTCTTTATTCTTATATTTAAGTAAACTGTCAAATATAGGTACTTATAGGTAGGTATGAATTTTATCGATTTGGATTTGAATGAAGTTCTTGAATATGGACCTAAATTTTCTTTGACAATATTCACGTTATGCAAAGTAGCTTCATTTAAATTGAGAGCTTTCACAAACTTTATAAATCTACCTAGATATCTAGAGGTAGGTATAGTTCAAATGGGAAAAAAGTAAAAATAATCCAGGAAGACCGTCTGGCCCCTACTACGTTAGAGAGAGAAGGGAGGAAACTTTGTGCTCTTCATTTGTACAGCGATCGAGAAAAATTCAATAAACTCTCTTCCTCTTCTCTAATTGCCTATGTAAATGTACTTAAAGCATTCCGGCGAGGACGATTGTTCGATTTCTACGACACGCTTGAATATTTTTAAAGATGCCGCAGTCCGTTGGGCATTGTTGTAAAAGCTTTAGAAAACTGTCATTGAAACTTTTAATTAAATTTTGAATTCAGATAAGTTACATGCCTAGATATATAGATACTATTGAAATTAGATCTTGCAAATTAAGCTACAAAATATTGTTGACAGAAAATGCGAAGTTCCGAAACAGCTGCCGTAAAATGTGAGCCTCTGTCTGACGAAGAAGACAATACTCATCAGTTACCTGACCTCTTTCTAAATCATACGGTAATATGTAGATAAGGATGAATGAGATCATGAATGTTGATGGATGTCGAATAATAAATAACACAATAGTGGACACACTGAATACCTACCTACATAGGCACGAAACGCAACTGAACCCTAAATTTTTGTAGAATCGATTGAAGTCGTGTAACGAACTTTTATAATGTTTATTTGTTTTCTCTGGCCTTTTATTCCTTCCTTTCTCTACCTTCTATAATCGTCATTATAATGCGTCAATTATTTTGTTTATTTCATAGCTACCTGAATTCCACGCCCTCACTTGTGTTAAAGTAGAAACAGGAAGTCGCAACGATGAGGGTCACAGAGTACATAGCAGCAGCGGTATGCCGACTTTGCTGCACCATTTACGGGTAAGTTGAAGAATCCTAAAAACCGCAGCGCTGTTTTGATATTATGAAAACCACCATTAGAACTTTAATTTCTTCACTAAATATAATAATCGATACTTATTACTCTTTAAAATTGGAATGCCTCGAAAGTCACCACAATATTAGTACCTCATTTGAAGGTTTCTAAGCTTTAAGAGGTTATGCACTTTTAGGACACGGCCTCATAGGGACGTAGAGTTCGAAATTTGAAACGGTAAGGACTAGAACATTTTGGTCAGAAGAAAATAGTTTTTTTTAGTTTGTCTTAGAAATGAATATAAAATATATATAATATTGCTGGGAATGCCTCACAGCGCTATCTAGCCCCAAACTAAGCAGAGCTTGTACTATGGGAACCAGATAACTGATAGAATACTTATATACCCTTTTTTTTGTAAATACATACTTATCATAAATAGAAAAACATCCAGACCCGGAACAAATATCTGTAGATCATAGAATAGAATAGAATAGAATACTCTTTATTGCACACCAACAAAATTAAAATACAATAAAAATACACAAAAATTAAGGTAAGTACAATGGGCGGTCTTATCGCTAAAAGCGATCTCTTCCAGACAACCTTTGAATCATGCAAACTATTGTTCCGCGGCGGGAATCGAACCCGCTATCTCCTGCGCCTCAGCCGGCTATTCGCCGACTGCGCCACGGAGGTAGTCAAAATTAATTAAATAATACATATATATATTTATTAAGTAAATTTAATTTAATATGTATTGTTTTTTACATTACACTAATATTATAAATGTGAAAGTTTGGATGTTTATTTATTTGTTTGTTTGTTACTCAATCACGTCGTAAAATTTGGTAGATACGTAGATTATAACCTGGATTATCACATAGGCTACTTTTTGTCCCATAAATCAGTTCCCATGGGATAAAAATGGAGTGTCAAGTTGCAACAGCGAGTTTAACTTTATTTTTAGGTTACCTACACATTTAGAAGTGTAACGCGTACGAAGTCGCGGGCAACAGCTAGTTATATTATAATAATTTGGTATCAGATAGGTACTTAAATTAATTAAAACACGCCAGGTTGGTATACGGCTTTCCTATTGCTTGGTTTGAAAACTTTCAAAATAGACGGTACCTATAGTGGGATATGGTATATGGTGTACACGGTTTAGTACCATACCATATCGCATTAAAGTTGACTTATTCGATGACAGCGTACGTTGTTATGGTTTTTTTGGCACAAATTATAATCTTTGTTTGACTACAATCTCACCTGATTGTACAAAATTATATCAAACCTAACCAATAATGTAATACTTATGCTGTTGGCGTCCCTGTTTTAAATAAATAAATAGATTGTAAGCGACAATGTGGTCTAAGATGGAGCACGAAGATTTAGAAGACACCTAGTCTTCAGGAAAAACAGACGACGGTAAAGTGTTCCATACCTTAGCTACAACTTATAGTAGAGGAGACCGTGGAGATCGACCTTCACCGATCTGATAACCAGATGAGACGTATTTTTTATCAAATATAATTTATAAACAAATATGCCTATAATTACTTGCCTATCTAAAAGTGCTTATGGCTATTTTTAATTAAATTAACTTTAATCGATTTTTTTTTCATCACTTTCATTCTTTTGATAACCAAATGAATTTTATTTCACTGTTAGTTTTTAACACACAGAATATGCCTCAGTAGGCTTGCCTACTCATTTCTGTGTATAGCTACCTGGCAAGCCGATGTGAACAGGTAAGTCAATATAGGTGACTCCATCGTTCTGCTAACTTATCGAAAGTTATATCAAATTTTAGATTATTTTATTACAAAATCAGTCATATTTCAAAATCATTGCCTGCAAAAAATCATACTTATAGTACTGTTGCCTAGCTAAAAACTTTTAGAGAGCACTTTTAGATAGGCAAGTAATTATAGGCATATTTGTTTATAAATTATATTTGATAAAAAATATGTCTCATCTGGTTATCAGATCGGTGAAGGTCGATCTTCACCGGCTCTTAGACCATTACATTACAGCTAAAACAGTGAGTGGGAATGGGTACTGGTATAATATATTAACAAGTTATGGGTGGTACTAAGCCATCTGTAAGTTAGCGCTTCTTATTGTTAACAGGGTTAGACTTTTGTTAGTTGGTGAATCTATCTAAGTAATAATGTATATCAACAGAGTCCGGATGGACTGGAAGAACTTGCCCCACTAGCGCCAGCCGGGCCCGCGGCGACACCCGTTTGCGTGAAACAAGAACCAGTTGAAACCCCTGCCCTCAATCTGGAGACTTTGGAACCGGTGCCGCATAGCACGGTAAATATTGATCTTGATTTACCCAAAACTGAATCAGTACATAGTAAAATTTCGTTCGTATAAGATATTCTGGTGTCCAAGTTTTAGATCGAGCGAAGGTGGATGACATGACTTAATTAATTTTATAGCCAGGAATAACATTTGAACGTGATTTACAAAACATGAATGCGCTCAGATGAAAAATAATTGTCAATAGCGGTCATCCATCCAAGTGACCTCGCGTATTTGCTTGCCAGCAAGGAATCGGCAAATTACACTACCGAGGGCTTCCTCGGGTGAATTGAAAAATGCCTTTTGAAAAATCTGTTTTGTTTTGTCCCCCTTTTTCTTTATTTTAATTATGTAAGGTATGTAAGGAAAAAATTATGTCACTAACTTGTTTCCTGATTTTACAAGATTTCAATTAGATAGGTTTTAGATAGGCTTTATTAGGTAAAAGTTTAAAAATGAAGACACGCATTATTATAGCTATCACATATCTACCTGGCTACCCGTCACTAGGCATTTTAAGTGCGCATGCAAGATTATACGTCTTGATTGATTCAGCCTTGACTCCGCAGGGCTCTCTACTGGAGAGACACATGGCGATAGTGAGGTCATCTGAAGTGCCCGACTCCGGTAACTTCACGCCGCTGCAAACTGTCAAGGATGAACCGTCTTCTGAAGGAGGTAGGTTTATGTTTATTGTCTACCATTGATCACTGCTCTGTCACTTGGTAGTTTTGTAGTACACTACAGATACAGATCTCTAAATCAATTTGGGTAAATCGGCGTTGTATGTATGTATATATATTTGTTTGTCCGAGGATAACATTCGAAGCGTTGGTCCGATCATCGTGAAATTTGATACATAGGTAGGTAGTGATGGTACAATTTTGGTGTGACTAAATGAGCTAAAAATGTTGGGGGGTTGTTGAGATATTGGGGTTTAAGAGGGATAAAAAAATGATAATGAGACTATTAGGTCAAATGAAAGGTCTTCATTTGTACATTTAGGCTCTGTTTTTATTTTTGTAAAGTCCTTATATGTAGTTTTTGAGTTATTAGCCATAATAAAAACTGAACTTTGACAAAATTCACAAGGTATACCAGTGACCACACAGTCCTGTAATTTGGTATGCGTGTAGCTTAAGTGACACAAATATAGGTAAAAGTCTGAAATCCAGAATAACTCCAATTTGTACCCAAAAAAAATGTAACCACATTACATGAACTCCCGTTACCTGTAATTTGAATGAAGCTGTAGGTCAAGTTAGTTGGTTATTATTTCGTTGCATTATTTTGATAGTCAAAGATTACAAATAATATTTTATTGTTTTTATCGGAGACTCGCGAGATCTCAGTTCGGTGCGAACTACTAGTATAATACTTACTAACTTTTATCTTCCTAGTTACCTATCTTTTTTAACCTTTCCTATTTTACCACACTGTAACGATGTTCACTGTTTTGTTGTTCTCTCAGTCAGAAAGTGTAGACTGATAAGTAAGTTTTGTACCTACCTACGTAAATTAGATATAGACACCGATGATCCTTCCTATTGTAAATCTGTGGTTTGATTCTCTCGCCGCCTCAATAACGCCAACCGAACACAATGCCATTGCTACCACAATGATAATAAATCACAAGTAGGTACCTACTCCTGTGGTAATACCACGTGCCATACCTATAAATTGTACATAATGTAGAGTAGGCAGAGCATTGTTAGTATTTAGAATTCTTTGGCAAAATGAATCAAATTGGTAAAATTTTCACGAACGATTTCACGATTTTCAACGAAGAGAGGCCTATGCCCAGCAGTCTGATGAGAAGGGCTGACGATGATGATGATGATGTTGATTCATTTCCAAAATATTTTTGAAAAGAAACTGCACCTGTATCTCCTCTGGTTATGGGTGCCCCCGTACTGCCCCAGTTAAAAAAAATACACTGTATATAAGTTTATAGATGCGGCTCCTAGGTACTACAGTAATAGGTACTCTATGAATTGACCGGGTTTTATGTCGACTAATTGGAAACTGATTGTAACAAAGTTACAAAATTCCATGCTGCTGACTGGTCTTTGTCCTAATCGAACTTTGCCTATTTTAATAGTCTGGCGCCGTTTTAGATAGATACTTACTTAGGTCCAATTAGGAGTTTCTAAATATTAATTAAACATCATCTTATAAATAGTCCTACGATTGTCACTAACAGTTTCAAAATGTTAAAATTTAGACATAATTTATTTTCTGTATTGTTATGTATTCTAAAAAGATCATTAAAAAAACATTCAGCCTTGTTTCTTGCCTTTCTTTCCTGGCTTGGTTGCGAAGGAACAGGCAGTAAAATTGACGTTTCAAAGTGATCCTTGTGATTTTAATGAATAAAATATTTTGACTTTGACATTGACTACTGAGTAAGGGCCCCTTTCGCTTTTACCTTTTGATCAGGTTTTACCAGTTAGTTATTCTCTAACTCCATTTAGCTCAATCACTTTTTTATGCGCTTAGTGGTTTTCAAGAACATGAAAGTTATTCATATGTAATTTCTTCCCATGAAGTTTTCTGATAAATCTATTTATCCGGTAGGTACGTAGATATTTTAATAATTTCAAACATATTATACAGAGCAACATCACCTCAGTAGTGATGAGCTGAGCGACTCTTGTGGGCTAGCGGAGCCCTGCGCGCGCGGGAGCCCCAAGAGCTGGACGCAGCGGGACATGGACAATGCACTGGATGCTCTGAAGAATCACAACATGAGTTTGACTAAGGTAACACGACTTATCTTTTGCTTTTCATCAGGAATGCTCTAAGCGATTATACTAATAGCAACGTTATCATTCTGATCTGGATCTGAGTGAGAGAACAGGGTTGAGCGCAACACATGACATATGTTTTATTGACGTGAAACATCTATTGGCGCGCCTTGGGGGTAAAGACCGACTCGTATGCCATCACGCTCTGACAACATGCGTCCAATAAGATAAGAGGTAAGATGTAAGTAAGATTCTCCAATCTAAAGAAGATGTCGTGCGTGTATCAATAATTGTCAAAATTCAGAATTGAATGGGATATAATAGTGCTTTATTGTACACCAGGAATACTTAAAAAAACGAATTAATGCTAAATATAGTACAATGGGCGGCCTTATCGCAATGGTCAGAAGTACGGATAAATAATTGTTTGCCGGCGTCTCGCGTACCTATTTATATTGCGTTGCGTATGATAAGATAAGATGATTATAAATTGTTTTTTTTTTTAATTACAAATTCTTTCAATAACCATCAATTCAGATGTTTCACATCTGCCAGGCGTCCCGTGACGGCCACATTTTATTAAAAATCACGCCTATTGTCAATATGCTAAAGGTATTATTTCTTACCTACTGCAGCTAAATGTGTTCTTTTTATGAATTTTTATCATAATATTGCGCGGAAGTTACGTGCTGGTAACAATTTTAAGTCTCTTAAAGTGATGTTTTTAACTGTTTTCTGTTCAATCTTCTTTTCCAGGCGTCATCAACATACGGCATCCCATCTACCACTCTGTGGCAGCGCGCCCACCGACTCGGCATCGACACGCCGAAGAAGGAGGGCGCCGCCAAGTCCTGGAGTGAGGCCGACCTGCGCGGGGCACTCCACGCACTGAGGGCCGGCGCTATATCAGCCAACAAGGCTAGTAAGGCTTATGGTGAGGAAGTTACTACCGTGAACCTAATTGTGCGTTTGCTTTTGATTCTACTCGGACATTTCTATAGAATAGATTCATTAATCTATTTCAAGTAAATGGTGTTGCAGGTATCCCCAGCAGCACGTTGTATAAGATAGCGCGTCGTGAGGGCATCCGGCTGGCTGCGCCATTCAACGCGGCGCCGGTGTCGTGGCGGCGCGGCGACCTGCAGCGCGCACTCGCCGCCATCCGCGCCGGCCGCGCCTCCGTGCAGCGAGCCGCCTCGCAGTATGGGATCCCTACTGGTAGACAGGCTCTAACTAAACAACGTTACAACCAGGGTTTAGCTAAGCACTGTACGAGATAGAGCGTTAAAAACACATTCGTCTGGATTATGTAAAAGTATATTATGCGACACAGTTAATGAGGCTACGACAGTTCAAAATTGAACGTTATTTAAAATTCTAAATAGGACTTTAATCAAAATTTCTAAATAAGCCAGCCTCATATTGCTTTTGTTTGTTTTGTTTATACTCTAGGTACTCTCTATGGGCGTTGTAAACGGGAAGGCATAGAGTTGTCCCGATCGAACCCTACTCCTTGGTCAGAAGACGCCATGGGCGAGGCATTGGAAGCTGTCAGGTAAGACTCGAAAACCTACTCACACGTTGTCACCAGTAAAATAGTACAATGCTTCCTATAACATACTTAGTTATTGCTAACTCTCACACTCCCGATGTATTGGGCGAACCTAGGACTTACCATCTAGTTTCTGATTCCAGAGTCGGTCAGATGTCCATCAACCAGGCAGCTATTCATTACAACTTGCCATATTCATCGCTGTACGGGAGATTCAAGCGGTGCAAGTATCAGACTCCGGTAAGCCGTTTTTATTCAAATTCAGAACAATTCAGAACAACTAGGCTAAGTACTTTATCTAAAAGGTAAAATAATTGTATCTTCAATTGACTTTTTTGTCATTAGCCAATGCCACAAGAAGTGCATAATCCTCCTGAGATGAACCACCCCAGCCACAATCAAGAGCTCAACTACTACCACCAAATGCCAATGTACCCGGACCAAGAGCACTCCATCCACCAACCACCGTATCCACACGAGTTCGTCCAAGAACATACTCTCACGTCGAACATGATGCTCCAAGACCCTTATTCAGGACAGGCGATGTATTACAACCAGAGCTTCAACAGTATAGCGACTAGCTGAGATTATGTCTCCCCAGGGAATGAGGGCTTTTGATACGCAATCGTTTTGATGAATGCTAAAATATAAGAAATTGTCTTTTTATAGTCTGGCAAAAACTGGAAACATGGCAATGAAAAGAGGCGTTCAAAATTGGTAATATTTAGTTCTGGCAAAGAAAGTTCCGATGGCGCCTTGTTTCCACTAGTTTTTGCTAGCTGCGAATACTTAACTTTAGTGATATTTTAAGCCGTGTCAATAACGAGGCTTTAATTTATAACCTAGTGATAATGGTAACGATGTAGTTACCGAATTAATTAATTAGAAGCCAATTAGGTAATATTGTACCTTGTGAATTTTTTAAACTTGAGTAAAGTAGGTACCTTGACCTTGAGGTAAGTAGATTGGAATAATGTAGATGCACGACATTTTTCGCAATTACTATTCATCAATAATATCAAATTGTTAGTGAAAACGGCGTAGTTAATAGTGGGACTTCATTCTTGTAGGATGAGCTAAATCAAGCTTGCAATCAACACAACGCATGACTTGAGAAAACGATTTTACCTTAGCAGTATACCTAGTCCAAAGTTTTTATTATTGTGTATCCATTGTCGTCCCACTGTAGGGCAAATGTTTAAATGTATCTTGTTACAACAAAAAAGTTAAACACTGTTTATAAAAATCTTTCCCAATTTTTGTATAGGATTTTTTAAACACAGTGATTTTTTTGTTGTAATATTCAATTATTTTTAAGTTCACTAGGTCATCCCGGTTTTAATAATACTATTTTCGGCAGTAATACCACTAAACATGGGTGCTATTCAGAAATGAGCCCCCTCTAGCCCGACCCTGCTCTAAACTTCGAACGCTGCAGCCTTAGAAATATTAATTTTATAATAGGTATTTAAATTATAGAAAAAATGAGTTTAGTTAAGCTATGAGGCCTAAAAATTTAGTAATCGCTAGATTTTATGTCATTTTAAGCGTTCTAAAGTAGGTACTTACCTAATTAGGTTTTATAAATATTGCATTTTGTGCCATGAACACTGTTTAGTGTTATTTTTATCTATATGTAAGTATGATAATCTCATAGCGATAGAATAGAACCTTAATAAATAATAGTTAAATAAAACTAAAAACACGCTTCTGTAGTTATGCGATCTAAAAAGTAGAAAATAATTTACTATTTGAAATTGAATAGTGTGATTAACAAGAAAATGTATTTTATACCATTCCCCCTCTAAAAAGCTTATCTTATTCACTGAAAACAGTGAATACAAAACACTTATCACTATCTTGGTGTTTGTATTTAGAACACACCAATAATTCGTCCTCCATCTCAATGCTATACAACCTCCTTGCGCAAAAATACCGTATACAAACTCCTTGTCCAAAGAATACTCGAAATAAAAACTCCTCGAGATTTGATTGGTCGACATTTCGACAAGAAGTTTAGCATTAGAATAAATGTCTATTTTCGCTTAAATCTTTATTTTTCTCGTAGTCATGGTATAAAGTATAGTATGCAACTCTTGAATAAAACGGATTTAGGTACCTATATCGAGGGCCATGAATCACTCGCGTCGCTCAGGATTCTAACACATCATCATGAATCAGTCCCTACGGTCGTGATTCAGTCGTTAGAATCCTTCACTTGCTCGTGATTCATCTATGATCCTCGCTTTAGATCCTTCCTTTATTCACTAATTACATAAACTATTACTAGTTGACCCGGCGAATGTCGTACCGCCTTGACATGCATATGACGCGGGCTGTCAATATACGTCGGCCATAATTATCTGCATCAATGTATGAGAAAATAATTTTTCTTCTTATTATCTTTTTGCGTGATTTTTTCCGATAGTTTTCTGCTATTCGGGACGGACACAAATACAACAAATAAAAAATCATCAAAATCGGTCCAGCCGTTCACGAGTTATTAAGTGTTCGAACAAACCCGACTTTGTTTTATATATTAAAGATAAATTTTGTAAAAAAATTAATGTAAAAAAGCATGGGGTGCTTGATGCTTGTTATAAATATTTTATTGACAGATATTGGTAAAAGTCATTTTGAAAATATCTTAAAAAGCACCCCACGCTTTTTACAATAAAATAATTTGTTTTGTTAATCACACTATTTATAATTTAAATTTATAGTTAATTATTTTCTGCTTTTTAGTTCGGTTATCTACAAAAGCGTGTTTTAAACTATTATTTATTTTCTATTTCGTAGTTCGGCTAACTACAAGTTTTTTTATTTTTTTATTGCATTATGCTTTTGTCATCGGTCCTAGTTATGTGTGCAAAATTTCAATTTAATTCGACTTTTTGAAGTGGTTGAAAATCAAGTTCAAAGATTTCGTTACATACATACCAAGCTAATAAAAGCTTGTTAAAAATAACTTCTGGAATAACTAAACGAAATACGTAATTTTCTATGGTGATTTTATTAAATTATTAATGGAAGGTTAGTTAAGGTAGAATAGTTATTAGTTACGCAAGCATCGGCTATCTCTCAGTTATTGTGAAGAAGTATGTAATTTTTATAGTCATTCTGTACCTGTGTTGTAGTAGATATTCTAAAGCCAGTGTTCAAACTAGCAATAAATACCAACTCATTAGGTATATACCTAATCTAGCTTTTGATCTAAGAATAAATTATACAGACTGAGCATTCAGCTTTTTAATTTTAGAAAAAAACCCTCGAAAAAAAGTTCTAAGTCTCTGTTTTCTACTACATAGGAAAAATACAAAAAAGTAGTACATAGAAAAGTCGCTTTATTTGTTTTATCTACAGTTACATAAAGAATTTCTGAAACATTCGGCTGCGGCGCGCCGGTTTGTAAGAAACTTTTTCATAAACTATTTTCAAAAGTTCACTCGTTAAAATTATAAATCAAAAAACAATATAGAGAAATAAATTTGAGCGTTTTAATTGATAGATGCAATAAAATACAAAATATCTCAGCAAAGTACATACGTTTGTTGCACCGCCCACCGAACATACAGCGCCATCTCTCGTCAAGTAGATTATTGTTTAGCTCACACTAGATGGAGCTGTAACTACATTACGTCAACTCGCCAGCAGATGGCGTTAAACACAATCACTCGTATACACTACAGCGCTACCTGCCGTCAATTATAATAAATACAATTTATTTACAAATATTCCACAATGGAAAGTCAACAAGCATTAAAATATTTATGTTCCAAGCATTTTAGTGTCGGGAAGTTCGTCACTAACTCACTTACACTTCGTAGGGATTCAAACCTCACACTATAAAAAACAGTTTTAATAATTCACAGATAAGGATTATCATATTATTTTTTATTGTTACATAAAAAAGAAACAATACATTTTATATTATATTGTTTCTTACAATTTGTGGTAAAAAAGTTTTGATCTGTAAGTGAAGCAGTGACAACATCTGTGCAGCTTCAGGTGTTAACTACCTATTTACAAAGTTAATAGAGATCATAAGAATAGATGAACAATTCGGCATCACAACTTCACAAGTAGGAAAGCACAAATTAAGACGACTCATCAATATCGCTGATTACAGATTTGCTAAATAATGATGATCCGAGATAATTTGGCATTTACAGTATCAATATAAATCAGTAAATCGTTTTATTGTCCGTGTAAAGTGTAAATTGCGTAAAAAATTGGCAGTGATCTATAACGATTTCGCACAATGAAATACTTTACCGATTTACACGCGAGACGCCACGGCCTGGTTACATCCTAATCATTCGTATGAGCTATTTACGTATATATTCACGCCGTACGTTCATTATAGCGGGACTAGACAACGCACGGCGCCGGCGTCACTGTAAGTCCGCACCGTCTGCACACTCGCACACAGAGCCTATATCCAATGGCACGATCATTCAATCACAGGGCTGCGAGCAGCGAGTTCCACCGTCACACGTCTACACCGGGCCGTAGTCGGAGAGCGGCTGGCCGGAGCGAGCCGACGGCGCCGAGGCCGCCACCGCCGTCGCGGGCGCGGAGGGCGGCGCGGCCGACGCCGGCGGCGGTAGCAGCGGCGGGCAGGCGCTGGGGGGCGCGCGCGCGGGGGCCGCGGGGGCAGCCCCCTCCGCACGTCACACGCCACCCTTCACCAGCGCACGGTGCTGCGCGGTGGGCTCGCGACCGCCGCGCCACACGCGCCGCCACGACTCTAGCGTCTTGCCCGACCAGATCCAGACGCCGGACGTGATGCCCACCGCCAGCGTCATGAAGTACTTCAGCATGAGCGCGGAGTAGAGCGGCTTGCCTCCACATGCGGGCCCGCACGCGACCCGCCGCATCCAGTCCTCGTAGCCCCCCGCCTCGTACGCGAGGCAGCCGATCACCACGCCGGCCGGCACCGCGTACAGCACGCTGAACACTCCGATCCTGATCATGAGCTTCTCCAGCTTGTCGGCCTTGGATCCGGCACCGATGCCTCCCTGGCGCTTGATCACCGACCGGATCCGGAACAGGGACACGAACCCAGCTAAGAGGAAGGTCGCCCCGAGTGCGAAGTACACGATCAGCGGCGCCAGCACGTACTTCTTCAGATTGTCTGGCGAGGAGTTGCCGACGTAGCAGATCCCGGCGACGGGATCGCCGTCCACCGCGCCGGCGAGCAGGACCGCTATCGTCTTCGCGGCGGGGACCAGCCACGCGGCCAGGTGGTAGTACTGCGCGTGTCCCGCAATCGCCTCGTTCCCCCACTTGAGCCCCGCAGCCAGGAACCAGGCGAAGGACAGCACCACCCACCAGATGGAAGAGGCCATTCCGAAGAAGTAGACGAGTACGAAGATCAGAGTGCAGGCGCCGGGTCCGGCAGGCTCGGTGCGCAGCAGCGGGCCATCGCACACAACCGCGTCGCGGCCCAGCGCCAGGCGCGCCAGGTGCCCGGCGGCCACCATGAAGTAGCAGGCGGAAAGGTACACGATGGGCCGCTCAGGGTACTTGAACCTCTGCGAGTCGATCAGGAAAGTGGTGAGCGTCATGAGCGTGGACGCGGCGCACAGTCCGCTCCACAGTGCTACCCACACCGCCGCGAACTCCTGCCAATTAAAATGACTTGTTGAGATTCTCGCAGTCTTTAAAATTAACGACTGGCCTTGTTTCTGTCTAAATCTATTCTGGCTCGGTGGAACGGTCAGGCAAATCTACGTTTATATACCCTTGTTACTTTCACAAACGAATAAATATTGACTTTGACTTTGAATCAGGTAGGCAGGCTTATAATATTCATTCGAATATTAAAAATGTCCTGCCAAAGATGCGGTTATATTACACAGACCGAATCTGTGATTTTTGTCTAACAAGAAAATCTTGGTTTTGAGATAATTAGAATACAGTTTTAGGTAGGTACTAGAAAACCAGTAAAAAAATGGTGAGAATATGGTCAAAAGAATAACTGTAATATCTGTGGCAAAAAAATGTATGTGATTATAAGTAACCTTCTCCTCGCGTGTGTAGAACGCGCCGGCGCAGGGGGCGGCGCACGTGGTCCGGTTGATGGCGGGCGCGAGCGGGGGGCGGCACGCGCACGCGCTGCACTCCCCCCCGGCTGCGGCCCCCGCCACCCCGCCCGCGGCCCCCGCCGCCGCGCCCGCGCCCGTGCCTGCCCCCGCGCCGGCACTTTCGCAGTTTTTTGGATCTTTACAATGTTTGGAGTTTTTGCGTGGAGGCGGTCTTGGCGGTTCTGGCTCCTAAAATTATAGAAAGAAAATTGTTATTTTACTGAAATGTTCCGTGTTGGAAGGACAAACAAAAAACAGGGAACAAAGTCAGTCACTTTCGAGCAGGAAAGAATGTAGTCACCCTGTACTCAGTCTTTTAATATCTGGCTCACCCACCAGCTTTCTCACAAACAAATAGGGAGTGAAGCGAGCTACTTTATTCTCTAGTGTTATGTACTTAAGCAGAATAAAATATATTAAATAAATGTTAAGCTAACCTGTAAAAGCTCATTTCTTATACACAGATGACATCGAAAAGAAATAATAGTATATTTATGCAATTAGTGAATAAATGACGGATTTAAAGCGAGGGCCATAGATGAATCACAAGCAAGTGATAGATTCTAACGGCTGAATCACGAGCGTAGCGAGTAATTCAAGTGAATCCTGAACGACGCGAGTGATTCATGACCCTCGATATAATCCGTTTTATTCATGAGTTGCATACTATACTTTATACCATGACTACGGGAAAAAGAAAGATTTAAGCGAAAATAGACATTTAATGAATATCTTCATTAAGAATCAATTTCAATCAATTCAATAAGAAGATTAAAATGCCCATTAAAATTGGAACTATGTACAGTTAAAACCGTTTATAACGACATCGTTTACAACGACCTATCGGTTATTACAGCCAGATTGTATGGTCCCTTCCATTGTATATTTATATGATTGTATTGCTTAAAACGACTATCGGATATAACGTCGGCAACTATACGGTCCCCTCGATGTCGTTATAAACGGTTATGACTGTATTACTAAAATTAAAAGTAATTTTCTTATTATTATTATTAGGATGGTCAACTTGTGAAGCGATATTTATTTCCTGTCGATCGATGGTCAGAACTTTTTCATTTTTCCATTTGCAAAACTCATCATTTTGGCTTTGATGTAAACCAGCCGTGATTTGTTGGGTAGCAAGTTTTCTACTATATCGGCCGCCCTCTCTTTCATAAACTCAGGTGTTAACACATCTTCTACATCATTTGAATTCATTTTCAATCGATTTATTATTAGGTAACACTAAACTTTATGTTCGTACAGCTTACAGTATTCAAAATAGTAACAATTTACTAATGACAGCAAAGAACACAAAACAGTTTTTAATCTAATGCTAAACTCCTTGTCGTAAATGTCGACCAATCAAATCTCGAAGAGCTATTTGCACAAGGAGTTTGTATGTCGAGTATTCTTTGCACAAGGAGTTTGTATCGAGTATTTTTACGCAAGGAGGTTGTATAGCATTGAGATGGAGGTCGAAATAATGGTGTGTTCTAAATTCAAACAGCAAACTAGTGATTAAAAGTGCTTTTTATTCACTGTTTTCAATGAATAAAATAAGCTTTTTAGAGGGGAATTGTATAAAGGATTTTATTATATTATAAGGCTTTCTGACGTACAAAACAGGGGAGCGAAGCAAGTATAGTGAAAGTTTTGATGCCGGAAAGAGTTACTTTCGCGTATATTTAAGCAGTGTATTAATACTAACCTGCGCTCGCTCATTCTCCTCCATACAGAGATGATCAGGGTCTCCAGCTCTCGGCAGCCGCTCACAAGCCATCCGCTCCGGCCACTGGAAGCCGTATTTTTGCATGAGCGGGGCGCAGCCGGCGCGCGCGCGCTCGCACACGCTGCGGCACGCCGGCAGCGGCTTCGCGTAGTCCTCGATGCAGATGGGCGTATACACGGAGCACAGGAAGAACTTCAGGTCGGGTGAGCATTTTATCTCCACGAGGGGCCAGTATTGGTGCACCTGGAATTGAGAATACGATGTGGTTAATATTGTGAATCCCACCCTGTGGATAAAAAAATATGACCGACTTAAATAATCATCGAAATCGGTTGACGCACATATATGTCATGCCGATTAAAGAGTTTAATGATATCCCACTATCCCTCTAATACTATAAACGCGAATGTTTATATGTACATAGGTATGGATGTTTGTTACTCTTTCACGTCGGAACGGCTGAACCGATTTCAATGAAATTAGGTATGTACGTAGATCATAACCTGGATTAACACATAGGCTACTTTTTATTGGCAAACGACGCGTACGAAGCCACGGGCGGAAGCTTGTTATTTATACAGGGTTACAGGAAAAATCGTGCTAGATCCGTTAAGGGCGTGGAGTACCATTCATTTCTGACTTATTTCACTATGAAACACCCTACCCTAAACTTAACCCTTTTCGAGATATTCGACTTTTAATTTTTTTATTGAAAATTGCCGATTTTTAGGCTACTAAATTTATTTTTGTTTATTTTGTGTATCTTATTATTATTATTATTGCATTTTTACATGTGTAATAAGATGCTTTAGGACGTCAATCATTAAAATAGTGCATAAGTTAATTGAATAGACCGTAGTAGACAAGTGAAAGTTAAGAAATAAAAAAAAATATTAGAAAGTTTATTTTTCTCTAAGGGATATCTAAAAAAATATTATGGCAATGGTTCGGCAGATGTTTTTTAAAATATCTACGTTTCATCAGCTATCTAACGAGGTATAACAATCTAGGGTTTGTATTACATTTCGTGGAAAAAAAGTAGTTGGGACGCAAGCTCGCAACGAATACATAACTCGCTACCCCGGTCGTCGAGTGCCGGATGTGGCCGTTTTTGACAGAGTCTATCGAAGACTTCGAGAAACTGGCTCTGTTTTGAGACGAAATACAGACATGGGAAGACCACGAATTGATGACGAAGAACAGGACAATGAGATAGTGCAACGCTTTCGAGCGGATCCGACTACTTCCACTAATATTGTTGCCCGTGATCTGGGACTTTCGCAATGGAGAGTGTGGTTTACAGTGCATACTGCTGGCCTATACCCGTACCATTACACGCCGGTACACGTTATTGAAGAAGGAGACCCCGCGAGAAGATTGGACTTTTGCAGATTTATGCTAAATGCTGACGTAGAAGACCCAGATTTTCTAAGAAATATCTTGTGAACGGATGAGTCCAAATTTGATAAAGATGGCATAACTAACTATCACAACGCCCATTACTGGGCCCCAAAAGAGCTAAGGAATCCCAATAAGAAAAGAGTGAAGGGGTCCCAACGAAGATTCAGCGTGAATGTGTGGATGGGCATTATCTCCAATCATTTGATTGGACCTTACTTTCTCCCGGATAATCTAAATGGGGAAAGCTACGAAAATTTCCTGAGAGCAGACTTAAGTGATTTGCTGGATGATCTGCCACTCAACCTGATCAGGGACATGTGGTTCCAACACGATGGCTGCCCTGCCCATTTCAGGAGAAGTGTCAGAGACTGGCTGGACACAAATTATCCAAACAAATGGATAGGACGAGGTGGACCGTTGCCATGGCCAGCAAGAAGTCCGGACCTAACCCCCATGGATTTTCACGTGTGGGGGTGCATGAAAAGTCTTGTGTACAGCGAGCCGAATCCAGTTTCGTCTGTGGAAGACTTACGAGAAAGGATTGTGGATGC
Source organism: Philereme transversata (assembly GCA_963924445.1). Lineage (NCBI taxonomy): Eukaryota > Metazoa > Arthropoda > Insecta > Lepidoptera > Geometridae > Philereme > Philereme transversata. Next base: position 22,778,242 of record OZ004337.1, on the reverse strand, counting down.
AGCCAATAAAATGAGGACCACGTTAACCACTGGAGTAGTAAAGACTGGTCTCCGTAGAAGGATGCGACAATGTATCAGAAATAGAGGCGGCCATGTTGAACATGAACTGTAGAATAAGAAAAAGTTGTGTGAAAATCTTTAATAAATGACATTTCATGCTTACCTATTATTTTATTTTACTTTTTAGGGCTAAGTATAAATTTTCTTCTCCACTGTCGCCTATAAAACTAAATTTTTTTCAATGCATTTGAATAAAACCCTAGATTATTATACCTCGTTAGATAGCTGATGAAACGTAGATATTTTAAAAAACATCTGCCGAACAATTGCCATAATATTTTTTTTAGATATCCCTTAGAGAAAAATAAACTTTCTAATATTTTTTTTTATTTCTTAACTTTCACTTGTCTACTACGGTCTATTCAATTAACTTATGCACTATTTTAATGATAGACGTCCTAAAGCATCTTATTACACATGTAAAAATGCAATAATAATAATAATAAGATACACAAAATAAACAAAAATAAATTTAGTAGCCTAAAAATCGGCAATTTTCAATAAAAAAATTAAAAGTCGAATATCTCGAAAAGGGTTAAGTTTAGGGTAGGGTGTTTCATAGTGAAATAAGTCAGAAATGATGGGTACTCCGCGCCCTTAACGGATCTAGCACGATTTTTCCTGTAACCCTGTATATATTTAGTCCTCATCGATTTCGATGAAGGCGACCCTAACTATATTTATATTTAAAGAAAATGCTATTAAACGTACTTATATATGATATTGTAAAGGATCCCATTATCTCTCTCATCATATTAATATATCATTATTAAGGGATCTCGCCTGAGGTATGCTTTCTAACAACAAGAATAATTGAAATCATACAAAGTGGTAAAGAATTAACCCTGAACTAACTAAATTAAACCCTTTTTTTATTATCGGTCGGTTAAAAAGGGCCTAATTTTCAGGTCAGGTCAAATTTTGTTTCGCAATGATTCGTAAAGTGGACATACATTGTAGATGACTTTGAAGCAAAACATTTAATATCTGAATTATTATGAGAACTTAGTAAAAATTCTCAAGGTATGACAAAAAATTTACAGATGAATACCTTTTCTCCTTTTTGGAAGTCGGTTTAGAAAGATGGAAGGATCTGAACTGAATTACAATATGAAACACTCTGAAGTGGCCATTTTAATATCTGGGTATCTAATTCCTGACCATAGTTTAAAAATTCTTAGAAATACCTTCTAAGAATTTTGTTTCAATTCTGGTTCCTGTATTAATTCAGAGATTAGATGAATATAAGGGCCCTAAAACGGGCCCTGCTCCAGAGAGGTTCGTTGTAAGTAAGACTAACCTCTAGGCCAGCTTCCTCCTGCGTGTCGTGGTCCAAGGCGTTAGGGAAGGAGGTGAGGTTGTACCCTATGCCCCTGCACATAGGGATATTGATCTCCTGGCAGCGCGGCTGGAGCACGGCCGCCGCCGGCGCAGCGGCGCACATCACGCTCAGCGCTAGCACGCAGCCCCACATCTCGACGCTCTAAGATTACCGCATCTGGAATAAAACAAATAACAACTTAGAAATACATATAAATAATATGAATTAACAAAAATTGTTCAATTTCATGGTTAAGATCTAGATTGGTCACTCTGGAAATGTATGGGGAAGGCCTATGTTCAGTAGTAGACGTTCTAGGGTTGATATCATGATGATGGTTAAAATTGACCTCTTTCGAAACAAAATATTACCTGTAGGTAGGTTTATTGTTTAGAAGCGCTCTTCAGTACTATTGTCATGTCGACTACAAACATGGACAACATTAAAATAAGCGAAAATCATTAATTTCAAATTGTAAGATTTTAATGTGATGTTTAGGTAAACGAGGTCGACGACACTGAATTACAATAGCAACGAAAACTTGTTTGATTTCACTAGGAAATAGGAATACATGTGAAGTTCAAATAACCTACGAAACTTTATTTATACTACAAAACCCGTCTATAGTCAGTACAATAATTTGAAGTTATCAGTAGGGTAGGGACTTTACTTGGTAAAGTCAGTTACTAGCTCAAAGAACTGACTGCTGTTTGGGCAGACAAGTTCTCGAGTACTGCAAAGCGCAGCATTGTTGGCATTCCCCCACTATATTGAAAGACAACCTAATCACGATTACCAGGAGCTGCGTTGGGTGCAGGCTGTAGAAGGCCTCTCTGGGGAGGCCTTTGATCAGAAGGTCCTATGAAAGGTAGGGCCATGGCTGATGAAAGTAATACTTTGAATTCCTTCATCACGATCATTATCGTTACAAAGTAAAGATGATAGACAGAGGACGTAATCAACGATACGAAATTAGTTTCACTCATCCTTATCTTGAATCTACGATTGAACAAATTCAAGAGCAATGACAAAATAATTTTATTGTATCTACACATATAAAATCTAAAACGGTAATTATATATAATTTCGGTAAATCATATCGACTTGCTAAAACTCTATCTGCAATCAGTTCTTATCGCCGATATCCGATAGATATGCGGGTCCACTGACTACTTTGTAATCTACGTTACCAGTCGTAGAATGAATAGCAGTAGGTAGGTATATGCTACTGTTTTATTACTGACTGATAAAACTTGGGAAAGCCTGCACAGTGCACACATTTGATGAGTATATATACTTTCTACGGATTAGCCTGAATTGAAATGGACATCATCGGCATAACAATATTAGTTATAAATAGGTGTTTTTGGAGAATCTGCGAACGAATTGTATTGGCACTCGAAGAAACTATTGATTCTGTTAAGTAACATTCTCTTAGTTTGGTAAAGCGATAAGAAAGATGAAAAAAACATTTTGTGACGAATACAATTTGAAGACACGGTACATACTTTAAAATAACTTACCTTCAGAAATAAAACATGAAAACTCATTGAACGCATTTAAAACGTAACTTACGAAACATTAACAAAGTTTTACGAAATAAATTAGTAATTGTAACTAACGATCTACGTGACTGCGTATACCTCCTAGCTGCGTACCTTTACTCGAACGAACTACAATATGTTTTCTATGTCTACTGAGCCTCATGTAAGTGATAATTATTATCTTTTTGAGTATAAAAATTATTAAACCTTAATAAAAATATAAAAAAACAAAACTTAGTTTCCTACAGCAAATAAAAAAACAGAAAGAGATAGACTCATTATTTTAGCTACAAAATGAGTATCGTGTATAACTTTTGACTGCCTCCGTGGCGCAGTGGGCGTATAGCCGGCTGAGACGCAGGAGGTAGCGGGTTCGATTCCCGCAGCGGAACAAATGTTTGCATGATTACAGATATTTGTTCCGTGTCTGGGTGTTTTTCAATATATTATAAGTATGTATTTACAAAACAAAAAAATATATAAGTATTCTTATGAGTTATCTGGTTCCCATAGTACAAGCTCTGCTTAGTTTGGGGCTAGATAGCGCTGTGTGAAATGTCCAGCAATATTTATTTTATTTATTTATATTTAACTAAACTATAACAGAATTGCAACGCGACCGACGACGGCGACGTCTCAAAATTAATAAGTCAAAGGAAGGGTTTCTCAATCTTTTTTATAATGCACCACTTCTAATCTAACAAAAGAAATACATCTTCAGAACAACATTTTGTGGAAACATTTTACTAATCTCAATTTAGTTTGGAAACGATCTAAAGATGGTATAGTTTCAAATTCTAAGCAATATTAATAAATGACTGTAGCTCCCAAATTAATCTTCTAACAAAATTTGTACGTAATTTATCCAGTCGAACCATTTGCCTCGAACTACAAACGTTTGGAGTCGGACGGAAGGGAAAGATCCCGAATTGGAACGAAACTCACAAACACGAAGGTACGAGTTAGAATTACTTTAGTACAAGTTAAAATAGGTATGTTGATTTTATTTTACCGTTTGATTCGAAGACTTGTATAGAATTTAAAACAAAACGTGCCACACCAAAATAATTGTTTAAACGTAAAAAAATCAAGAAATACGCTTACGTTGTTATGGGCTCATGTCTATATTCCCATAGTGCACATTCTACGATATCTTACTTAGTACTCAGGTTTCGTCAGTCTATATCACTAAGTTAGTCCGAGGCAAGTCCAAACATATCCATTGTTGTGACAACTAATGCCGTATTTTTTGCCTTTTGCATAATCTAATTCATAATAGCATACTGATATAGAAAAAAATATCAAGAAGGCAATGAATCGTCTGATGGAATCAACCAGCCACATGATATTTCACAAAGACCCACATCCACTAATAGTTATCAACTATATTACAATCGGTAGCCAAGGGCCAGGGCTCACAGTATGGGAATTGGGTGCGATGGAGACACAGATCTCTCAACACTGTAAGTAGGTAGGACGTATGATTGATTCACCATGTGCTCATAATCACACACATGTTTTTATGGTTTATCATAATGTGACTAACAAGTCATAATACTTTTCTTTAAAACTACGCATGGGTTTTAATAATTTTAAAGACCTATTTATGCCTTCTATTGTCAAATGATTGAGCGACAAAAAATTGGTACTTTTTAAAATAATAAGTATAAGATAAAATAACTCTTTATTGTACACCAAAGTAAAATACAGAACACAATTTTTACAAATAGATTTAGTACAATGGGCGGTCTTATCGCTAAAAGCGATCTCTTCCAGACAACCGTTGTATGGACATGATTATAATTTATCACATGACGTTATTCATTATGTTTTATCATTTGAGTACTTTTAAAAATTATGATAACATTGGCTTGTTAAATGATGTAATTAATTATATTACGTAGTATAATTATAATGTGTAGGCGGAAAAGGGTGAGATACCCACCTTTGACACTTCCTTCAGACACCGTAATGAGTACCTACTAGGAAAGTAAGAATATCTGCAAGCCAGGCTGATAAGCTACAGACAGGAAGCGTGTCAATCAGCTAATGTGTCATGTCAACTCATGTCGCATCGCATCGCGTATCTCCCGGGAATCCAGTTAATGCGCTTTTAACGACTAACGAGCACGTGGCCGCGCGCAAACAAACAGACACACAGATTTGGTAATACGTATCGTACGTAACTAGTGGATAAACAGAATTGGATGTTTGTTGAGGCTAGAATAATTAATGTAGACTATGGATATAATAAACTTACATTGGTATGGGCATGGGTAGTTTTAAATTTTATTATTCAAATAACTAATAGCAATATTCAATAGTGTTGGCGGATTTGCGGTTGCGAAATTGTAGTAACATTGTGTTTGGATTTATTAATAAATAACATATGAATCATTTTAGGATTCCGCAACTAATTAAGAAACGATTAGGATTCATCAACATCCGATTTTTTTCAGTCTGAGCAAATATGAGAATTTGTATTCTAATCGATATTACACTTTTATTTGGATTGTTGACTCGAGATCTCAGGCTCTTTCTACCTAAGTAGGTAGGTATATCTCTGACTATACTCAGATGAGACGATGACCATGTCGACACACCTAAATTGTTACTGATACAAATTGTAGATACTTACCTACTACCTACTTTGACATTAGATTTGAATGTTTTCTTTTTAAAATGTATATAACCTAACAAGAACAATGACGTTCTCCTCTTCCAAAATATTGTTGTGCCCAACAGGTTCCATACTGAACATGTCAATTAACCTATCAATTACCGCCTATTATTTGTGGAATACAATAACCGATTGAGTATTGTCCATAAACTGTGTTTTATTTTCTACGATCTCACATCTAGGCCACAAATCTTGAAAATACGGATCCGAAGTGCACGAACTATAATTGGAAATAACTATAATTGCGGTTTAAAATTGTATAACAGTGAACAATATAAGTACAAGAAAATAACTAGTAGTCATTAAATAATTATTTACAAACAACTAATTAAACTATCATATTATTCAATATTAAGTAGGTAGATACTTTACTTGAAATTTGATTCACTGTTTTTCAACATTTTCCCTATACCGTTTTGACCTATACCTATAATGTACAACAAACCACTCATGGAACTCATGTTTTCAAATACCTACTTAAATAACTTTGAATTTGCCGATGAATTAAATAAACAAGACCCCTTACATTTTAGAATTTGATCATTATATTTGTCGTAAAATTTGAAATTTTCCTATTTTATATGAAAACCAATTACTAGAACTTCTAGGCTGCAATAGTTATGATAATAGGATGGCGAAGAGAGGCCGACTCAGTAGGCAGCAGTGGTATCACCTCATCGTACATAAACTAATCATTTAATAGCGCAGTTCGAGCGATCCCGTTTATAAACAGACGTGTTTAATCGTAAAACAGGCCATGTTCCCGGTACCAGGGAACCGATGCATTCTAACTTGGGTTGCACTGAGAGCGGGCTCAAATGAAAAATCATAGTCGTAAATTTGTCGCAAACATCTTTTCACGACTACTATCAGCCAGGGTATTGGTTGAATGCTATGCTGAATAAACCAAAATCACGATGTCTTTTGCGAAGAATATGATTTGAAAGATTTCAAGAAAGGTTGCTACTGGAATCTAGAAGCTGAACAAAACTGGGTTGGTTTATAACAGAAGATATGAGGAACAAGAAAACATGGGAACTTTAAATCAAAAGAGAAGCTTTTTAGTTTTTAAGGGAAGGTGATAGTGACCCAATCATTTTTCAGAGTTGCGATAAAATCCACAAGACCACAGACACAATTCTTTAATATATATATATCGTGTGATTTAAACACCTAGGAAATAATAACAACAGTAATAATCTTAAAAATTTAGCAGCAAATCCCCATATAATAGCATTGCGATAAATGTATGGTTCCAGAACGAATTCCAGATAAAGTTTGTTGTTGCAAGTGGTATTGTGCTATGCAAGTATTGTGTGCGTATAGATTGGTTCCGCTCACACCTGCACCGCGCTGGGCACGGACGGGTACTACGTTTGTACTTTATTACAGTCCCACGTTTATTCCGGTTCACTGGAAATGGTAATAGTTGCCGAAGCCACCTTATTGCTGGAACGTGTTGCTCGCCTGCCTACCACCTCAATTCCGTATTAGTTATCGGAAACATGTTCTATGTTGGTTTGTGACTGCTGGCTCATAATATTCGTGGTTTGTTTTTCGCTAATAGGCTGCCTTTTATGTCTAAAAATACAATGGCCGCCTCAAATGTTTGCCAACGAACAGGCTTATTGGAAAATGGGCCTTTATTTGTTCTTCCTAGTAATAAAATGTGGACTGTTAAAAGCAAATATTGGAGTTTTCAATCAATTTAGAATTTAAATTTTCAGCAGGGGCTTTAATTGATTTCAATTGCCTGGTGTTTGCGTTGTAATTTGGCAAATATTTTCAGTTGAATAGCGTATGAATTAGTGGAGTCAATAATGTCTGTCGAGTGTAGTCGTTTCACAATTGGCGTGTTCATATTTGTGTGAGCGGGGGTTGACGCCCGAAACGCTGGCCCCAAGCCAAACTGTTTAAAAGCTTACTTTATCGATGGGTGTAGGGCACGGGAAGACGCGAATACAGCAGGTAATGATCCATCGAATATTTATATGATAATTTGAATAAAACGACCATTCGTTTATATTCAAATTCTGTTTTTCTTTATCGTTCTTAACAGGATGTAACTAAGATTCAGCACCATTTGCCTTTGCATTAAGTATTGCTATTGTTTAATCGTTACTGATAGGTCCTGAGTACGTTACGGTGTTCTTGCAAAACACCCTGCGCTGTGTGTGATGTGATGTGACCGATATTGAAATCATCCTTATTTTACTATTTCAGCTAAATATATCTTGCTTCATCTTGCCCTTTGAAGGTTGCAAGTCTTGTAGCGATTGAATATGTAAAACGCTAATCCCTAATGACACAGTCCACACAAACAAGATCCTAATGAAAATGCGTACAAACGATCAGCAAGTCGCACGTGGAGCGGCAATCGATACGCCGACTTTACGACGTCTTATTAATATTACTCGATGTACCGCCGATCTTGCAGCAAGCTGCGGCTCACGAACTTTCTCGTCCAGAGACTTGCCTTTGAACTGAGGGGTTGGCATGAGTTTTAGGCTGCATCCCTATTCGGCACAGTTTGGCACGGAGTTTAATGATTTGTGTGGATGTAGGATCATGCATCGGCAACCCGGCAACTTTTGGAAGGGTTAATGTTGATTGAGCTGAATTTAAACTGTGCCTAATAGGGATGTGACCAAATTTTGCCTCAACTCATTGGAATACACACAGGCATACTCTTTTATTTACGACACACCATTCCTAGAAACCTTTGATGAATATTTAGTTGAATGTAATGTAACTAATTACCTACAGCTAAAATAATGTTAAAGAACTAAAAATTTAAAAGAAATGGGGTATCAGTGCCAAGAACTAATATTAGAGGATTTTTTACATATTCGTAGTTTGAAAACTAACAAGTTAACGCGATATTATTATATAATTTACATGTTTTCGCAAAATAATGTTTACAGTATGGAGAAAAATTTCCAAAAGTTCCACCGCTGCGCTTTCTAAACATATTTTAAGTTTTTTTTTATTGATGATAATCAAGTGCTTGACCACTATCTCACCAGGTGGTAAGTGATGGTGTGATCGAAGATGGAGTGAGCTTGCCTAGAAAGAACCTATTCACTCTGGACTTGAAGACTCCGAGATTATACTGGTCCGGAAAAAAATACGCCGGTAGTGAGTTCCACTCCTTACTTGTGCTACAAGAAAAGTTGAAGCAAATCTTTTGGTACGGCAAGGTGGTATGCCGACCAAGTATGGGTGGTACTTCTCGGCAAGTCTGCTTGTACGGTGGTGGAAGGGGGAAGGAGGGATAAGGTCATGAACATCTTGCGCACATTCAAATGAAACTTGTAAAAGACTGAAAGTCTGGCTACTCGGCGCCTGTGCTTTAGACTTTGTAAACAGTACAGACAGTGTAAAAGTCCTACAACTGTTACGTTTTCTTCTATTAGATCAGAAATACCTAATAAAGTTTAACGAAGTAGGTAAAAGTTTGAGAGCCTCTGGTCAAAATGAATAGGATATGACAGGCATGTAATGGCATAGAATGATTAGGGAGGCATGAATAAAATTAGCTCATTCGTAACTAAGTGCGCTGTAAACTATCCACCGGATAGCCACTTATAAACGCTAACGTGTAAAATGTAAAGTGTATGACTGAAACACGAGCGTTATGCACTGGGTTATTATTTTTCAGGTTATATATGTAAACCTTTTATCTAAAGTAAATGTATTTCGAATAGTAAAATGATACGAGTACGGCGTTTGATGTGGAATATATATGTAGCATGTAATTAGCTGGATATCATTGATTGAGCGAAGCGAGATCTCTAAATCAACTTGGGCAAATCGGCAATATATGTACATATTGTTACGAGCTGAGGGTTCGGGATAAAATAATGGGAATCGATCTAACCAAAATAACACTTTTATTCAACACTAAACGATGAATACACGAACTTGGTCACACGTATCACAACACACTAATTCACACCACTGGTGCATCACTTAAAGTCACCGAAATGATCGCACGTATAGCTTAATCCAGACTGACTCGCGAGCAACTACTGTTCACGCGAGACCCTTCTCCACGTCAGTCCTCCAGGGCCTCGCTGAGACTCACTCACTCACTGACTCGAGACTGACTGTCCGGCCATCTCTCCGGCCTATTTATATCGCACACATTTCGATTGTTCGAGAACGATGTCGATCCTTCCAGGAAAGGGTCGGTGTTTCGACAGAACGACCCATCCCCATTGTGCGCAATCGCAGACAATAAAACAATAACACAGCAAGACAAAAGCGTTCGAGAAGTTTCGATAATTACTCATTGTTTAACAGCCTCGGCGTAACACTATGTTTGTTTGTCTGAGGATAACTTTCGAAGCGCTTATCCGAGCATCGTGAAATTTGATATATAGGTAGGTAGTGATAGCACAATTTTGTGTGACTAAATGAGCTAAAAATGTGTGGGGGGTGGGGGGTTGAGATATTGGGGTTCAAGAGGGTTAAAAAAAAATGGCACGTCTAATAAAAGGTCTTAATGAGTACATTCTGACCCCGTTTTTTGATCGAGAGAAGCAAGATCTCTAAATCAACTTGGGCAATACATAGGTAGGTAGTGATGGCATAATTTTGGTGTGAGTAAATAAGCTAAAAATGTTGGGGGGTTGTTGAGATATTGGGGTTGTTGAGGGGTAAAAAAAATGAGACTATTAGGTCAAGTGGGACGTCAAATGAAAGGTCTTCATTAGTACCTTTAGACTCCGTTTTTATTTTTGGTAAAAGTGCTTATAGTTTTTGAGTTATTAACCATAATAAAAACTGAACTTTGACAAAATTTACAGGGTACACCAGTGACCCCACAGTGCTATAATTTGGTATGCATGTAGCTTAAGTGACACAAATATAGGCAAAAGTCTGAAATCCAGAATAACTCCAATTTATACCCCAAAAAAGAGGAACCAATCTGAACTGCCGTTACCTGTAATTTGAATGAAACTGTAGGCCAAGTTAAGTGGCTATGTATTTCGTGGCACTATTTTGATAGTCAAAGATTACAAATAATATTTTTTGGTTTTAATCGGAGACTCGCGAGATCTCAGTTCGGGGCGAACCGCTAGTATTTTTAATTTAAACCGTGTAGTTTTTAAGTTATTAGCCATAATAAAAACTGAACTTTGATAAAACTCACAGGGTACTTCAGTGATCCCACTGTGCTGAAATTTGGTATGCGTTATAGGGACACAAATATAGGGAAAAGTCTGAAATCCAGAATAACTGCAATTTCTACCCCAAAAAAGATTAACCAGTTAACATGAACTCCCGTTACCCGTAATTTGAATGAAACTGTAGGTAAAGTTATTTGGTTATCCATTTCGTGGCACTATTTTGATAGTCAAAGATTACATAAAAATAATATTTTTTGTTTTCATGGGAGACTAGCGAGATCGGGGCGAACCACTAGTATTTCTGGTGTGGAGTTCTTTTAAGTACGAGTACCTAGTTATTGAAAGAATGTTTTTTTTATCCTTGTATGCGATGTTTCTTAAAAAGCAATTGTTCGTTGATTCGGTCTTACCACTTTTATTGACTGTACTACCGTTACTTTGTATTCAGAAGTCGTTATAAGACAAAGCTGTTGATCTTAAATAAATTATGGGATCCATAGATTAACTTCAGTGTAATCTTTCACACAAGGGCCCGCATAATAAAACTTATTACTATAATTTTATCGCGGTATTTATTTACGAGTGTTGTTCAATGCGCTCACACGTCACGCGACCGCAGCCGCAGCGCACCCGTCGTAAAAACGCACCAGAAACGTCGCGCAGTCGTCGGTCGAACGCTATTTTACGACCGATCGCTTCCTGTGAGCTAAGAATATTGCGAGTGCGTTGAACGGGTTTTTAACCTGGACTCGACCTTTTAAAGCTGCTGCCAAATCTACGTGAACAATATCTGGTACGGTGTGTGGAAGCCATTTATGGACACATTTTTTGTTGATGAGACTGCACCTGCCGCCATTCAATAATGCTCGAAAATAGAGCACTCTTTCTGTTGAATTACAAAGATTAGCAATGTCACTAATGAGTCCAATTAAGAATTTAATTAATTATATTTATTTAAAAAGTTGATCAACAACAAAAAGCAAAGATGTATGTTTCTTTGTTATTTACAACTTTACATTACAATGTAAAAAAAAGTTCCTATTATTGTATTCAAACGATTACGCATGTTGCGTTAAAATGAGATTATAAACTCTCATTATTATAAATACGGGATTTAACACGTTTCGTTTTATCGGTGTTTCGACCGACAATGTTTTAGTTCAATTAGTGAACCTTCATCAGGGTAAGTGCGATCCACTCCGAACTACGTCTCGCCTCGCACTCTTAAGACACAGATAAAACGGTACGTCATAAATGCCGTATTTATAATATTGATTGAAATAAATCACGAAAGTTTTTAAATACATATATAAATTATAAACCCTTTTAATATTGGAACTGCAGCTATAAAAAACGTGTCAATTGCAATTTCCGAGATGCGACCGGGCTAGGGGGCGAGTGCTAGCATCGATGTATTTACTGCTGGTAGTAAAGTCAGTGTTGACGCCTTGTCGCGGAGAGCTCGTAACTAAATGATGGTTGTAGGTTAGCTGAAGTGCAGTCCGCCCGAGACTTCCGTATTTTAATATGGAGTGGGGTCGATGGGGTCGGAGGAAAACTGTTACACAAATAGCTTTACTGAATGTTAACGTTTACCTGAGATGTTCTACCCAAGTAAAATATTCTGGGACTGGGTCACCTTATTATTCTCTAAGGATATGAATAACGATAGTTTCTAAAGCAAATAGTTCCCTTTGATTTGTATTTGTTCAGTTATTGCAGATAACGGAGACCTTCAGGTGGATACAGCGCTTGGTGAACGCTATAAGTACCTGAAATATCTTTTATCTTACTAAAACACGAGTTTCCTCACATCAAGATGTTTTTCTATGCGTGATTTCTTTGATTTTACCCTTTCCAGAAGGATAGATCAAAAGAAATAATAGAATAATTAATGGATTTAGCCCAACTAAAGGTTTCTAAAGAGAGGTCGATTAGTTTCGCAATTCAGTACAGCTCAGCTTATTATGCACGTTTAATTCTCGGCCTACATTCTCTGCTCGGAGCTCGACTGACATTGGACCGTGTCAAAGGACCTTTAACCCACTTTTAGATCCGCTTTTAATATTATAATTAGGGAAGTAAATTAATAATTGTGTGCTCTAGGTTATCTATAACATTATACTTTTTAAACCTATTTTTATTGCAATAAAAATATTGTATTTATAAGAAGTACATAAGTGCCTTTTGTGAGAGAGAAATTGACATCTTTATTTATATTTTTATTTTACTAAAAATAAGCTTAATAACTAAAACTTAACATAGTCATATAAATGGTTATAGTAAATTTCGGTGACGCCTAGAGAGTTATCACACTAATATTACAAGTGCGAAAGTTTCGATGTTTGTTTATTTATTTGTTTGTTATTCAATCACGTCGTAACGGCTGAACCAATTTCGATTAAATTTGGTATGTGCGTAGACTATAACCTGGATTAACACATAGAACTTCAAATTCACTATTTTAGATATAGCCGAGTCGGGATTCGAACCCACAAACTATCGATTAAAAGACCGAATACACCCCACCTAGGCAAAAACGATAAAAATGTTTTATGAACTCCCAAGATACCTACCAATCCAATCATTACATAGTCCTTTGAAATGTTTTGTTGCTGAGTGTACCAATCAGTGTCACATCACAGTTGTCTCATAGTTAGTACGTGTCGTTTTAAGAAGGCTTTAATTTAAATCCCTGTGACGTAATCTTCCAGTGGACTGGAGGGTCAAGAGGGGTCTTAGTCAGGGGTGGGGGGTTGGGGGTTGCAAAGCTTTTTTTTATTATACTTTACCTGTATTGTTGAAATACTGGCTATTGCCATCAATATAGATGCATGCTTGATATTATAGTTTGTTATATTATTTATAGTACCTAATACAACCTAGCTAGTTTCCGTCCGTGGCGTTCCACGTGTTTTTTGGTTATAAAAAGTAGCCTGTCTCCAGTACATCTATAATGTAGCTACCAAATTTCCGTTTAGTCGTGAAAACGTAACAAACAGACACATAGACAGAACGATAATTACTATAGAATTTTATAATATTAGTGTGAGTTTTTAGTGTCGCCCTAAACTTAAACGTTTAGAAGTTAGAACAAGATTTGATTAACCGTGAGTTGATCTTAATTTTAATATGACTAAGATACAGCAGTACTGGCTATGGAGCCCTTTAATGTGCGTGGTTCGACACGCGCTTGACCAATTTTAACAAACCTTTACGGTTTTACAGTGCTTTATGTTTATGTATTACTATTAGTATGTAACTTTTTGTCGAATAAATGAATGAATGAATTGGTGTGGTTCTTAGCTCTGTCAGTTTTTAACCCCTGACGCGAAAGTATCCGTCTATAGAATAGTGCTTTGAATCATCGCCCAGACATGTAGTCTGGGCGATGATTGATGATGATTGATGATGATTGATGAGGGATGTCCCTGAAATGGGCGTTTTCTCGTGCCTACACCAATTTTTCGCTTGACAAATCAAACTGTTTGGAACGCAGGACGGTCCGAGGGAAAGTTTCATGGAACTGTTTCAGACAAAGAAAAATCAGTTGACTAAAATATTGTAGTCTAGTGCAGTGGTTCCCACAGTTGCCTGGAACCCATCTAAAAAAACTAAAAGGAACAAAAACAGGGCAGTCGATGGGTGTGACTAGCGAGAATCGTATTGGATGGCCAGACCCGTAGCTAGACTTAAATTTAAGCTAGGGTGTTAACACGTATGGCGGAAGTAAAAATCTCGTAACAGCCATATTCTTACCCAAAATTGTGAAAAAAAAAACCGAAATCTGAGAACCCTGACCAGGGGCAATCAAGCGGGATTCTCTCCCTGAACCATAGATTGCAATACGGCCACCGCTCCCACTCCTCAAATACCACTTATAGGCAGACCTAAAAATTAGCATGTAGATAAATACCTAGTCAGGTCATAAGTATTGTCACACAGTAAAAACTTCTTTTAGAATGCTGGCCACAAAAAAGTTTATAGAATTCGAATTTCGAATTGTTCATGAAAATAAAAATGTATACTTTTTAGAATTTTACTCATTTTTAAATATGGAGTGGACGCTTAAAGAAGACCGTGTTGCAGTTATTGCGTTGCATCGTTGCGGTTACGCGCCAATTCAAATTTTTGACATACTGAAAAATTTGAATATAACCAAAAGATTCGTTTATCGCACCATCAAACGATACAATGAAGACTCTAGTGTAGATGACAGGTCAAGAAGTGGTCGCCCTCGGTCTGTTAGGACTCCAGCAGTGATAAAAGCTGTGAAGGCGCGAATTCAAAGAAATCCCAAACGTAAGCAGAAACTGTTGGCCCTACAGATGGGGTTAAGCAGAATCACGGTGAAAAGGGTGTTAAATGAAGACTTAGGGCTTCGGGCATATCGAAGAAAAACAGGACATCGTTTGAATGCTCGTCTAACGGACCTGAGACTGAAGAGATGCCGCGCTTTGTTGAAGCGGTACGCGGGAAAAAAATATCGGGAAATTCTTTTTTCGGATGAAAAATTTTTTACCGTAGAAGAGAGCTACAACAAACAAAATGATAAGGTGTACGCACACAGTAGTGAAGAAGCGAGCAACCGTATTCCGCGTGTCCAACGAGGTCATTTTCCATCCTCGCTCATGGTATGGTTGGGAGTTTCTTATTGGGGCTTAACAGAGGTACATTTTTGTGAGAAAGGTGTAAAAACGAATGCAGTTGTGTATCAAAATACAGTCCTGATGAACCTTGTGGAACCTGTTTCTCATACCATGTTCAATAACAGGCACTGGGTATTCCAACAAGATTCGGCGCCAGCTCATAGAGCGAAGAGCACACAAGACTGGCTGGCGGCGCGTGAAATCGACTTCATCCGGCACGAAGACTGGCCCTCCTCCAGTCCAGATTTGAATCCGTTAGATTACAAGATATGGCAACACTTGGAGGAAAAGGCGTGCTCAAAGCCTCATCCCAATTTGGAGTCACTCAAGACATCCTTGATTAAGGCAGCCGCCGATATTGACATGGACCTCGTTCGTCTGCGATAGACGACTGGCCGCGCAGATTGAAGGCCTGTATTCAAAATCACGGAGGTCATTTTGAATAAACTTTAGTGTCATAAGAATCTATGTTTTGTTAAGTTCATTTTGGTATATAAATAGTTACATAATGAATAAACTTGTTTCAATTATTTTATATTAAACATGTGACAGAATTTATGACCTGACTAGGTAATGTATGATTGTGAATCTGCGACGTAGTAAATTTTAAATTTTCATTTTCCATCATCTACCTACTATCAACAAACAAATTATGTTATAGCATAATTATTATTATTAAAGAAGTTGCTCGACGCATTGAAAATGCCCTGGAGAAGATACTGGTCGATGAAACAATTAATGAAAGGCGAACTACCACTCTGCTTTAAACGCAAACTCATGGACATGTGCGTTCTCCCCATCCTCACCCTATGGTGCACAGACTTGGTCTTTGACTGTTCAACAAAGGTCCAAACTCGAGGTATGTCAGCGGGCTATGGAGCGCAGTATTTTAGGTGTCCGGATATCAGACCGAATACGGAACTCCGTACTACGTTCGCAAACAAAGATTATGGATGTCACAAAAAAATCAGCGCAGCTCAAGTGGGATTGGGCCGGCCACGTCTGCCGCATGCCCGAAGATCTATGGGCAAAGATCACAACTGATTGGGTTCCTAACGCAACACGCCCACGCGGCAGACCACCACGGAGATGGCGTGACAAGTCGTCACGCCATCTCCGTGGTGGTCTGCTGAGATGTGCATTTACCAGACTGGTCCACTACAGCAAAGGACAGAAAAAACTGGAAAGAGGGAAGGGAGGCCTTTGCCCTGCAATGGGACAACACAGGTTAAAAATAAAAATAATAATAAATAAATAAAAAAATAAATAATTATTATCAAAAATGGTATTTTTTAAGTTAGGGTATATGTATTGCTACCCAATGCTTCCCCCCCCCCCCCCCCAGCTACGGTCATGTGGATTCTTAGAAAGGATGTGGATAATATGATGAATAGCTTTTAATTAGATGTAATCGTACCTAAATAAACTAAGCCGGTAAATTAAGCCAACACTTTTACTTAAAGCGATAAGACCGCCCATTGTACTATTTGCTTTGCGTCTTTTATTTTGTTTGTATTTATTTTAAGGGATTATATTGTTTGATCCTCAAGAATCTAAAAAATCTATTGTAAATGTGTATTTTAAAATAATATTTGATCCTCTTTTTTAATTATTGGTCTAGATGAGTGGGAGAACCGACACTGAGCACCGCGACTCTAGGCAGTCTTGTGTATGACACACCTGGAGTTTTATAAAAAAGTGCGGAACCAGAAGCAGGCGTGGAAGGTCCTGAGTGGAGTAAGCCCGCGAAGAGGGGTGGTGGCGAGCGAAGCGAGCAGTTGACCTCCGTAGCGGAGTGCAGGTAGAGTGGGTGAAGCGATAATACGTAAGTACCCATTTGGTACTTACGTATTAACGTCACCGCAGCTACAGATTTGACGGTTTTTGCCGCCAAAGTTAAAAATGTATCGAACTTTATTATTAAATGCTTATTTCTCTTAGTTTTTGGACCCAACATGGATCGATCTAACTTAATTTCTACATCTCAAACATTTTTTGCGTAGCTCCAAATAGATTAAAGTATCGTTTGTTTGATTTATTTTATGTCTCACTAAAGAGCATCAATCATTAAAAAAGATGACCGTTTATATTTTTTTGCTTGCTGTTTTTGCAAAATAAAATGATCATTTAAATACATGCCTTATTTTAATGGTGTACCTACTATGAAGTGTTTTCATTTATTAATTATTCATCCATTTCTATTTTACAAACTCATCCCTTCACCTGCCTGAAACTACATAGTTTATAATTTGTCCAGCAGCGATTGGCCGCCCGCGCCCAAAGTTCCAAATTCGCCGCTCAAAACTTTTTTAATTGCCGAAATTGACTGATTGAAAACTACCCATTATTACAGGACCATTTGACTACAAGGTACAGTCGTAAACTTTAACGGCCTGTTTTGTAAATTATTTTAGTCGTTTAATAATTGTGTTTTGTTCGTTCATTCGGTCTTTTGGCAGAGTACAGTCGCGCACGAAATGTATCTTTGTTAATAAGTCTGAGAGATGGCAACTTTTTTCAATTATATTTTAATTTGCCTATGAGTTGGTTACTGTTGAAATTTTCCAATAAGATTTTATCATAATGTTATCATACCATAGTTTATGTTCTAAACGAACCAGGTAGTAAGCGAGCTCGAAAGCGTAGAACTAACTTGAAGCTCTGGAATCAATCCAGAGAAGAGCCGAGAAGCTGCGGTGCGTCATCGCTATGTGGTTGAAATACCTCCCATTCGCACAAAGCGGTTCTCTTCGACCTTTATTATGCGCACCGCCAAAGCGTGGAACGCCTTGCCTGAGTCTGTGTATAACTACAGCCTGGGTGTCTTCAAGTCGCGAGTGAATAGGTTTCTTCTAGGCAAGCGTGATCCATCGTAGACTACATCATCGCTTACCATCAGGCGAGATCGTGGTCAAACGCAAGCTTTTAATGTATTAAAAAACCACAGAAAGCAAGCTCGGATTAAACTTTATGCAAAATAAGATCGAACTTGCTCAATGCAGTTCGGAGTTCGGTACCATTTCACCATGGAGTGGAAATCTATTGTGATTTTACCACTGCATTGTCAGCTGAGCAACCCCGTCCAATGTCCGATGGACCGTCCGTCTCGGCCTCGGCCAGATTCCCGACGAACGTCTCGTCCGCTATACAAACACGCCCGTTTGAAGCAGACTTTGAAGCTTTGCACGTTATCCTGTTTTGAGACGGCCTTTTGAGATTCGCTGTGAATTGTTATTTTGCTTTCAGTTGGTAGGTAGCGTTTGATAAAATCTTAGTTAACACGAATGGCTTCATTTCTTAATATTATTTGAATAGTCATGCTTTATATCATTACGAGCGGATTTGTACAGAGCGACTACAACAAAGTTAATAATAATAACTAATAAACGCACTTTATTCGTGCTTATTTAACACGTTCGCTGCGGTAGTAGGTCCTTAGTAAAAACCTCTTGCGTGTCCTGGCGCGCAGTGCGGGACAAAATCCTGCCGTTTCTCTCTAGTGCGGAGCTCATAACTCGGGGATTTATGGGAGTAAGAAAAATATAGATGTAGTTTTGTGTTTGATATCTGTGATTCGACAAGGCAAAAATATACGTGAGAGGTCTTTAGACCCAGCACCGCACTGATGATGAGTGAAAAAACTTTATTCAGTGCGGCTATAGGGCTTATATACCTATCAACCAGATAAACTGTTCAAAATTAAAAATTACTAAATATCATTAAATTAGTTTCATTATCCACTCAATACATCACTAGCAAGACTTAACCGTTCGTGTTAAAAAATAGACCAATATAAATAGCAGGGACAAAGTTAAACAGGAACAGTCATAAATGCCTACTAACAGTTTGAAACAAAATAAGGCCACTGTCAAATAAAGGAGGATGGCGGTATCCAGACGGAAAGTCTCGGTCGAGCGAGAAAATAGGCTACGTTATCTTAAAACGATGTGTCGCTTTGAAAATTATTAGACTAGGAGTGCAGTCACAAAACAAATTTTTCAATGTAGCTTTGTCTTAATATAAGATATTACAAATTACTTAGGGAAAGTAAGTGTATCTATAAAAGGAAATGAGATTCGAAGAGACCCCGAGACCCTATCAAACAAAATATCGCAAATCTGGACATTCATTTCCGACCGAAAAAATTCACTGTCAGAACTCATAACTCAGTCCAATCTTTGATCAATTGAAGTGGAATTCAAATACCGGAGTCGACGGCAGCGGCGACGCTAGAAATGTCACTCCCTTTTGTTTCGAAAGGGCTTTTTTCGTATCGATCCCTTGCAGCAGGTAACCGGGAGCGGATGATTTATTGCTCAGCTTGTTTGTTCAAATAATCGATCCCCTGGCTAAATTTGCTCAATAGACTAAAATAGGTCATAAAACGTGTCCTTTATGGTCGTTTTTTGCGTGATGGCGGATGCACGCATCTCAATTTAATGACTCTAAAACGAAAATACCCGCGCGCAGTGTTGGCTCGCGGTAATATTTGGACAAAACGAACGAGTGCTTGCTAAATTTTCATGAGAATTTATTGCAGCACTAAATTGAGGAGTCATCGCGCCTTCCCGCATATTGTTTATAATAAAACATAAATCTACATGCTATGTTGAAGTAAACAGTGAGTCATGGGATGATAAGCAATTATATTGGATAACTTCTTGAGATAAAATCATCGATCACAACTAGGAGAAAAATATACGAAACGACATGAGCAAGATATGAAAAAGTAGCTAGGAAGTTTTATCATGAAACATGTAGTTTGGTTGTAACGAAGAGTCGTTACAAGGAATACTGTGTATGTACCTACTCAGATTGCGAGATTAATATTTTGATATCTACTGATAACAAAAATTTGTGATATCGCACAAAAAACTAACTTTTTACACACTTTTTTATCGCTCGCTCGAAATGGGTTGCTTGCTCGAATTTATTGCAGGATAGTTGGTGACAAAAAAACTCTGAAGTATTTTTTACCATTTTTGTTTTCCAGATTTTTATGAGTCTTGGTCAGATATTAAAAATTTTAAATAGATACGTGTTTCAAAGTAATATCTGATATTTATTATACTGTCAAGTTAAAGATTTGAAGCTTATTTTACGAAGTGAAATATTAAGTAAAAACATAATACATATTTTCAAAAGAACAGACTCCATCAGTTTATCAGCACTACCATGTAACTGGCCCCGAGTCTGGCTCGATACCGATGATCGATCATACAGTTAATTACGAGACGGTATCGACTGGATGATTTATTGATATTGCTCGTATCGCCCGATAGCGAGTGACACGTTTGATTTCCCCAGCTCGGTTGTTTACGTCAAATATATTTATTTTTAGACTTATTACAATTGATAGCTTGCAGGTCCAGGTACGAGCAATCGCATGTAGAGCAACTGTTGTATCTTCGTCTGGTACAAGATGAAATGGAACTTCAATTTAGAATTAACTCTAATCGTTATCGTCTTACTCAGTACTTCATTTAGGTTTTGATGGGCGTGATCATTAAGTGAACATTGTCTTGTTGGTTACGGCCAATATGATGATACGATGTTTGTTGATTACTTTCTAAAAAAAATACGATAACGACAGAAATTGTCTTCGCTGTTCGCGCCTGTTTTAAATTATCTGATAAGCCTTGGAATTAATCAGAAGATTAATAGGTAGCCAATAATCCACTTACACAAACATGCATCATTACTTGTCTTATCTGCGCAAAATCCCATCAATCTACCAAGGACAATAAATGAAGACGTAATGAAAGGTGAGGAAAGCTTATAGATAGAATTAAAAGATAATACCTACCAATCTCAGTATTTCACCATTCTAAATTAAAACTTATCTAACGAGTTGATGTATGCCAGCCAAGTCAGAAAGGTATGATATGGAATCCATGGCGATTAATTCAAACTAACATTGTGTTGTAGTAATTAACAAGTAATATTTTATAAACTCCCAATGAATATTACAAAACACGTGTGTGGTAATGGTTTGACGGGCACTTGTCTTCAGTAACAACAATGTTATCGTGAATAGTGTTATGAATAGACTGACTGTTGATTCACTTCGCTACTGGTAAGTGTATCAAAGTACATTCATAGTACTTGTGATGCATTTCACTTGTGCCTTCTCTTGAGATTAAGCCTCGTTGGTTCAAAGACGTGAATATCTTGGCATGTTCTCGGGTTTTATTACTCTTGTTTTATAGGTCTTCCAATCTTTGCAGCATCTCAAATCTCGACAAAGCTTTTGTGGACATATTTCTAAATCTGATAAGCGGCATACTGCTTCCATCATTTATCTTTACGAGTCTTAATGGCTGGTTACATTAATCAATTTGCACATTAATGGCTGTTTAAATCCTATTTATTCTGCACTATTGTATTTCGATTATTCCACGGTATCCATTTACAGCGGCTTTATCGTTCCTTTAAGTTGTCGATCTGTGCACTAAATATTAAAAACTTGGTTTCCCGTACGTTATATCAAGAGATCTTGGGTTAAGTTGAACAAAAAGTGAAGTTTCGTTTTTAGGGGCCCGTGTAAAGCGATGGGTGGGCTTGGACGCCATACGTAGCGTATGTATAAATAATTTGATAAATGGCGGACAGAACGGTAGCCCAGCGGGCGTGCTTCTCGCCGCTCGTTAATATTGTTAATAGTTGGACGTCCCTTGACTGCAAGGGGATCTAGCCACTCTCGTCTAGGTCTCGTAGTAAGGTACTCTCCGGTGACTTGTGTTGTGGCGGTTAAACAAGAAATACCTACTTTAACTAACGCGCACTTCCTTTGGTCAATCTTACGTAAGGAAGTTCTCATTATCTTATGTACCTGTTTTATAATTGGAAAGTAAATAACAAACTGACGTCGGGGTTGGGAAACGGATTTTGCAAACAGCATGAAATTATACAAAAATATAAGCTCGTAAAAGCACATACATAAGCTTTTATGAAAAGTGAATAATAACTTTTTTCCATATAAAAAGATACGGATCCGACGTGGCAGAATGAAACGAAACTAAAATATTCCGTTGTGTAATCCGTCAGTAATTTATGCGAGCTCAAATTTGTTTTGCCTCATAGCGCGGACACAAACAATGCATTGTTGGACGCGTGAATCGTGCGTGTGATCCCTATGTTTGCCTGCGCCGGCCGTCGAACCCCACACCTTTATATCCGTTCAAATAAGCACTAATTATATTTAATGCGTTTTACCTGTAATTAGGAGGTGTTAGAGAATGTGAAACAGTGTTTAACGGTTTCGACACCGTTTTTTAGGATTGTTTACTTATAGAGTTACGTATACGATTAGACTGCTTTATGAGGTGCTTTTACCATCGCACCCACGCACGCTACATCGCGAATACAAACACGACGTATGGGCGATGTAATGATTATTGTAAACATTATACGGATTTTTAAACGCTTTCGTGCGCTGTTGTACGTGCAACGAGCGTTTCGGACCCACTTTAGCTCTTTATTATATTCCAAATGGTTTTATTAACCATTGTTCCGTATTTTATGCATGGTAGGTAAAATTACATTCATATATCGCTGCCTAGTTAATTAAAGCACTTTCCGAGATAACGGAAAGCATATTACGTGCGTACAGACATGACTTTCATGTATCTTTGAAAGTTTCACTTGACATTTGAACAGACTGTAAAGCACGCATTCTAAGAATCCATAGACATTATTGAAGATTAAATAGTAGCAAACTAGCAAACACATGGGCTGAATAGATTGGCGTACAGTTATCGAGCTGATAATACCCTTTCGGCAGGAAGATGGGAGGAGAGTCTTACTCGTAAATAAAGGCGTGAGTCAGTAATGTTAGAGTTATTTTAAACTTGCAAATGAGAAAGTGCATTGGCTACCTAGGTAGGTATACTGGTTACCTAAGTATTGTTTCTTGTTTGTACAGCAATCTGTAGTCTGTACCTTCGAGGTGTCTTTAGTCTTGTACGAGGTAGGTAATAGGTATCTAGTTAGGTAGGTTTGAAAACTTATTTGCAGTTACCGTGCGCGCCAGGTGGTGGGTGCAATGCACTCCGGTTTTATGAATGCAATCGGACGGTGCTTATATTTAGATTATTATTAAAATAAGATTTTTGTACATATTATACAATATAATTATTATTATTTTAGGTAATTGATATAGGTACCTAGGTAGCTTTGCATTTACTTTAATTATTTGCTAATAAACGCATATTTATTGTGATTGATTCGAATTTTAGCAACAAAACTTTTTTTGAACTAATAAAAATTAAATGAAGTATTACCTAACCCGTGTGATACTTTCGAGCGCGATTGTACATAATGTAGGTAAGTAACTCGGCGAATAGATTTATGACGAGTTTAAAAATTATTTAATAAGATAAGTACAAATAAATTCTGTTACAGTTTTTCTTCGTAAAATTAATAAAACCTACAAAGTCTGAGAAAAAGCGATCTACCTACTAGATAACGATGTTAATTATTCATAATGTATGGATAGAAGAGGTAACTATTTAAATTTCACATATTTGTATGGTCAACACGGCCAAGGTACGATCAACAAGGTGCCTAGCGTTAGGTAAACAAAACTGCACCCGTTGCCCTTACACACCATATCTCGTAAACGAACAATTTATCGCCTCCAAACAAATCCTTTCTTATCTCATCTGATAGGTACGTAAATCCGACATGAATCAATAAGAATGTAGGTATCTTACCGTTCGTTTGGACGCGAAACCGCTGCCACCAACAAACACTACCACTTCACCGTCTTGAACAACTCCTAATTGAATCCATGTTATCATTTAAAATATCGATCAGTCACACGAGGTAGTCTCAGACGACGCGGTATATTTTTACATTCGACCGATGAGGTATTTTTGATGCCCGTCCGGTTTTCACACACACCTATGAGTTCACTGTTGCAGTCCAACGTTCCGTTTCGATAACACGAATTTAAACTTATTGTCATTGATCAGCTGAGCGAATGTTTGAAACAATAATAACGATTTACGTAAATTGTGGACGCACGATACGTGCACTTCTCACTGCTCGCGGAGCGGAACTGATTGAGCGAGTGAATGAACTGAACGAAAAGCCTGCGCGCGGGTGCAGACGCGGGGGGCGCCCTTTCCTTCGTCTCGCCCGCCTCCTGAGCTCGATAGATGGCGCTAGTCGGAGATAAACTAGTTTTTCCGTTAAGTCCGAGGCGCGTCAAAATAATTACGTGGGCGAGGAATGGGCGAGTTAGCGCAGACGCCCGCCTCCTTAAATTAGGAAAACGTTTTCAAATTATTTTCCGTCAAACATTTACACAGCGAATCCCGGCTCCTTCAATGTCCGGAATCAATCTACGGGAATTCCACTTTTGAATTTCCATGTCTCTGTTTGCCGTGGCGCGACGACGACGACGTGACGGAAATTAATGTGTGCATTGCGTTTCTTTGGCACAGGAAAAATTGTTCCATTTAGGAAACGAAGACCGGAGGCAAAGTAAATGAAAAGATTCTATTAAATCACGGATTGGGCAAATCGCGTGAAATCGATTTAAGTACCTATAGGTACCTTATTACCAACCTACCGTATCTCTAGCTACCTACCTAGCTCCCGATCGGAGCTCAACATTTAGGATCAGTTGATTAGGTAACTCATTTTCTACGCTTCATTCTCACTCCCACTACAAATAAAAGTAAATGTACAAATTAGGTACCAAACGGGTAAGTAGGCCTCCAAACAAAGCCAGTAGATACCTATCTCTGGCCGTTTAGGTATTACATCGAAATGTTTTCAAAATCAACATCATATAGTTACCTATATAGATCTCAAATTATAATTTAACGTCAAACCAAATAACAAGTCAGAGCGAACAAATCATTATTTAGCGATAGATTTAATGAGTCTGGAGTCTAGTCACTTGAAATCTAAAATTAATTAATAAAACCGCCTTTCAATGGGGATAGACGCTCTTTGAAGGCACCTATCAATTAGAGGCGACGACTTTCTACTAAATAAATAATAGTCATTGAATATTGCTCATCTGATAAACTAAAACAAATAAATTAGTATTTATTTGAAGATAGTTTCAATAAGGAGCCTGGGTTACCAGCTCAATAACTTTATCAACACTATTCTTCTCATATAGTCTAAATAAATAAGTGTTTCGTAGCATACCGGTAGCGTAGCCGTAGGTGAGTTGACGACATAACAAAGGCGTGGCCATGGGTCAGAGTACTAGCGACGACCACTCAACCAGTAAAAATAATGAAATGGTTGGTCCGACAGCGCCCGACCAGCCTACACAATGCAATATGGTTGTACGTGACGTCCCATCGGGTAGTTGGGTCCAGACAAACTGGGTCGTCACCAGCCAGCAGTGTGTGTAGTCGGGTTGTGTTGTGGCTGATGGAGATGCCACTAGGTCAGCTTTGCGCCGCGTTATAACTTGCTGCTGAACGAAGGCCTCCATCAACGGTTACTTACAGCAGCCTTTATTGGTATTAGGTTCGACTATTTATCTCGGCCTAATTGTCTATGTGTTGGCTTGAGTTATAATGTGGCATGTGGGCATAAACAATAGAGTGTGCCGATAAGGGCTGACAACTTTTTGATTAATAGTGTTGTGTAATCAATTAAATGTACAGACCACTGTATTAGGAACCGTTGTTATCCATACTAATAACTACTAGTGGTTCGCCTCAAACTGAGATCTCGCGAGTCTCCCATAAAACCAAAAATATATTATTCGTAATCTTTGACCATCAAAATAGTCCCACGGAATAGATTACCAAAAACTTGACCTACAGTTTCATTCAAATTACAGGTAACGGGAGTTCATGTGATTTGGATACTAGTTTTTGGCGTACAAATTGCAGTTATTCTGGATTTCAGACTTTTGCCTATATTTGTGTCACTTAAGCTACACGCATACCAAATTACAGCACTGTGGGGTCACTGGTGTACCCTGTGAATTTCGTCAAAGTTCAGTTTTTATTATGGCTAATAACTCAAAAACTACAAGGGCTTTACTCAAAATAAAAACGGAGTCGATGTACTACTGAAGACCTTTCATTTGACGTCCCGTTTGACCTAATAGTCTCATTTTCATTTTTTTTAACGTGCGTGTTTGTTTAACGATATTATTACTTATTTATTCACTTGAACAACCAATAATTTTATGTACTTGACCACTGAATTGTTATTTATGTCATACTTTATGTATTTCATACTTTGATTCGAATTCTCGTATGAATAGTCCCGCTCCGTACGCGTCCAAACTGCGTGAATGTCGAAGCCGCACTAAAGTAAGGTGTACGGATTGCAGTACAGTTCAGTGGAACACAGTGAGTGTTCGGATCGCGATATCTAGTGCGTAGTACATATTATTATTAAGATCGAACTGGCTTACCTGCAGAGGAGCTGCCCCCTGGTCAACACCTATCTTGGCCAGTGTGGAGGACCCGTAACAGACTGCGTACCCAAGTCGGCTGCTGGAGATGTCACCTTTATAAATGGGGTATTATAGACAAATCGGCGACGCAATGCAAATGTGGCGCCTAGCTCCAAACAATGGCACACGTCCTTGCATGCCCATCCAGCCCTACCACCTGCACGATGAGGGAATTAATGACCTACTCCGATGCTGCCATGAACGTGGCGACGTACTGGTCAAAATGGCTAGCTATAGTCTCACTACAAAAACAGTTGTTCATCACATCCAACACGCCTCTTTTTAATCAAATAGCGTGTTTCGACCCGACCGGTGAAACCGCCTTGCATTGTGCGCGTACAATGCCGTGTGTTTGTTTTGCCAGCGAGTGAACGTATCGATACGACCTACTTGCAGCTTATGCTCGCCTGGTACTTTTGTCTAGCCTTTTATCTAGGATCGAGGTTTAGATGCCTGTTTTTTGGGCTTTTAGCTGAATAGCTTGTGTTCTGTTATTCTTGGTCTTCATAAATTTTTTATATTACGAACGCAGTGATATATAGCAGACATGGCGAGGAACCCAATCCAGCCTCTCCCTCTTTTTACTCATAATTCTTTGAAATTTAACTTTTCGCAGTTGATTTGTCGAACGTTATTTTACACTCATTAATATAAATTCGAAAGTAACCCTGTCTCCCTGTCTGTTTTTTACGTTATCATGACTAAACGGCTGGACAGAAATCGATTACATTTTGAATATATGTATGTATAGGTATAAATTATGGATTGAGACATAGGTTTCGTTGTATTGGCAAACTACGCGAGCGAAGCCGCTGGCTGGCGGAAACTTGTACAGAATACGGGGGCAGATCATTGATAAAAGAGGCAAACGTGGCGCAATGAGTGGTGTTAGACTGTTAAAAGTCTGGAGTCTGGGGTCTGTCCGTGTGTCTGTAAGTCAGTGGCTGGCTTCGTAGCTCTCAAGCTGATTACTTTTTTTAAACTGGTGTTTGTATGCAAGATAGTGTTCAGTTTTTACAGATAATACAATCTTTTTGCGCCCGGGGTTATATGAAATGATAAAGAAGCAAATGAATGCATCTCAGCTGAGCTAATATCACGTGTCATTGCCCTCCAGGCAATTATCAATCGCAGAGCCATTATTGTCTAAATGTAGATCAATTAGAAACAATCGTACACAATACTTACATATGAGTTACGAGTAGGTACGAGCTACGAATTACGACCAATATTTAATTAACAGTTGATATCGGTAATGACTTTGTTGTTATACCATTTGCATGACAATGCGCTTGCGCACCTACTAGGTTACCACACGTGCCTAAAGCTACAGTCAACTGTATTATTCTATACCTAACCCCTAGCAAAACACAACCGAAAAAAAATTTAAACATGTTTTGTAAAGACACTATTTTCTAAGGAGTTGGTTTTTTGGGAAAGTATGACGACAACACCATACATTTTCCAGTATTATTAGCTTTTACGATTTTGAGGAATTATTTAAGTATTTACAATTTTTTTTTGTGCCATAGCGACCCCAGAACGATACTTACAGTTTAATAAAATCAAACCAAATAATGATATGAATAGTTTGCATTGCTGAGCTGAGGACCCTTTCGCCACCACACTTAGCAGTTAGTTATAATTTTAGTAAATACCTAATAGTGTTTTTTTTGTGTCATTTGTTTCTTGTGGTGGCAGGAAAACTACTTATGAATAAATGTTTTTTTTCTTTGTTTATTTAATATTATAAAGTGTGTAGTTGTGCAACTACTAAACCGATTCCCATAATTATTTAACTGGTTATTGACCTACACAATCCCTACAATATGCTAAAATATTATATTTTGATAAAAATCCGCGCAAACCATGGGCGTGCCAGCTAGTAAAATTCAAAGATATATAAACTCACTTGAATAGCGATTGTACTACGACTTTTCAAAATTAGTTTTTATTTTTCACAATTCCTAAATTACAGCTATTTTTGTTAAAAGTTGCTCATTTTCATGAGTAGAATCACCCCTATTCAATAACATACATAATTTAGAAGTAACCTTTATAAATATCAATCGTTATATTCTCCCAGAGTAAATACAAAATTATAAATAATCTCTGCATAACTCTGGATCTCTGGAACTCCTTTCAGAATTAACCAAGGGATTATACAACAGATGTTGGATCCAAACGTTAAACCAGATTGAACCGGTCGAAACCGCACTCATTATTCACTGCAATCTGGTTTCGATAACCCATTAACGATGTGTTTGTACGTACCGTGAATTATAGCAGGCGGCGACGGGCGCGGCGCCTAGTTAAGCATGATTTGTATTAACGTTAATCGTAGATAATTAGGGGTAAATCTATTTTTATTGAAATGGGATAATTTTGTTGGCTTATCCTATCTATGGAACTGAAAATCTTTAATCGTTCAGTCACTCAAAAATACAAAATGATCATTGAAGTGTTAATTTTAAAGTCTCTAAGCACCTAACTCTTATGAACTAAAATTACTTATTTCTGCCAAGCTGTAATGCTGTTCCGGTTTGAAGGGTATGGTTGCCGGAAAATTACAGGTACAAACTTTTTACATTTTAGAAGTGAGACTTTTTACCTCTGACAAGCTAAACCTAAGCCAAGACTAAGTTTTCCTTTTTTTGGCTCTTGCTTTCGTTAGACGTAACCTGTGAGATTGTTAAAAGAAGAGAGAAGTTTAAAAAAATTAGCTGAATAGCGGTTAATAGCCATAATATTAATAATATCCTTCTTTAATTTGTATTCTTATAAAGTCTTATGAAAATTAATCATGGTGGTACAACAATGCGCTTGGGTTTTTCGCCGTAAAAAATAATAAAGGATAGGTAACTGTTGTCTATGGACATTGGGCATGCGCGCGACAGACAGTCAGCGCCATAAATCTCCCGCAGGACATTCGGTAGCCTTGGCTGGCCCAAAACCGTTAGGAAAAAACATAAATAGAAGTGACCTTTGGAACAGGTTTGGAATTCTCTGCGGTTCTGTACCTATCCACATTAGAATGAACCTGTTTTTAAAGACTTTGTGCACACTTCCATGGAATTCAAAATTGGAACCTGAATTTCTTTTTATATTGTAATAAACCTAAACTTTATCCAAAATACTAAGTAGGTAGGCACTTTAAGTTATTTAAACAGTTGTACCTAAGTAATTTTACGGTTATGTTCTTGGTTGCAATTAAATATTTTTTCATTTATATTCCTAAAAACTTAGCGTTCTGATAAAAAGTTGCCTATAACAAAGCATTGCCTCGTAGGTCACGCACCTACGAAACCAAGAAACCAAAGAGTTCTTACAAAATGAGCTTTTTTAAAGGAGCCTGCTTAAATGTGAAAATCTAAAGTGACAATAGAAAATCGCCGATTCTTTCAAGTTTATTGATCGTGTCTACGTCTACCTCCCACTTTGTCTAGTCCTCAATAATAGCTCTATAAATAATAAATCTACTTATAAGTTATACATATAAAAATATATAAATATATTTTCTAGGAAAAGTGAAATAAGTATTTCACAGTAAGTAGGTAGGTATCTAATCACAATAATATTATAAATGAGAAAGTTTGGATGTTTGTTTGTAATTCAATCACGTAGTAACGGCTGAACTGAAATTTGGTATGTACGTAGATAACCTGGATTAAGTAACACATAGGCTACTTTTTGTTGACAAACCACGCGTGCGAAGCCGCTGGCAGAAGCTAGTCTATAAATAAATACGCGAAGAGAAAACTTTGTACCCCTTTATAAGCTTATTGCGCGCACGGAGGAATGTGCACGGGGCGAATAGTAAAATTAGACTAAAAAAAATTTAATTATAGTCGATTTTCGACCACTGTGGACTGACAACTGGTTCTTATTAATATTGTAACCCCTTCTATTCTCCCTTCTCCTAAAGGTGTTGTGGTTACAACTGTTTAATGCGCCCATTCTACCTGACAATAATCCCGTAAGCCTCGTCTCGTCCTGTCACGGCCTGACAACGTCACGTGACAGTTAATCCTTCCACGAATATTTAATCCCAAGTCCCGCGGGACTTTAAGATATAAGTAATGATAAGAAATTATTTTAGAAGAGAAGTGATATCTTATGAAATTATATGAACTGTCTACAAATCCAACTACATACATAAGTTATTCATGATATATCATGATTTGTGATCGAGATATTTACGATGCAATATCGGGATACTCAAAAACTCTCAAATCATGCTAAATATCCCGTTGTTAGTGCAAATAGTGTTCATAACCCTTATAGTTTCAAAAGTTAGACATAAGTTAGTTTTATAAGGATTCTTAGTCCTACTACGAAACCCTAAAAATATGGAAACATCGTATCGCATTGCAAAACAGAGGCCTCCTTTCCGTTATTCCATAGGTCCCTACCACAGCGTTTATTAAACTTGCGACTCAAATTGTAGCAGCCATACTCGAAACTGAACATAACGACACACTAGAAATGCCTTCACGTACAAAAACACATATCATGTTACTGTAATGATACCCCTGAGAGCGGGAATCGAACCCGCTGCGGTTGTGCGGCTTAGCACCAGTTGACCACATGAGGTCAGTGGGTTGATTCACAAAACTTAACCGCATTTACAGGTTAAATGGTTAAATTTCACCCTCGAGATGTCGGTTGTTCGTGACGTAGACTGGCACAGGGCCGAGATGAATGACATAAACAAGGAGAGGCCTAGGCCAGCAGTGGGTTGACACCACAGAATACAGAATACGTATTCTGTGGTTAACACGAACTGAAAATGATGATGATGATGGCAGTTTTTAAAGTCTAAGCGTTAAGTAGCCACTTTGGGTATGTGGTAGATATTACATATAATGTTTCAGTTGCAATCATGTGAACCCCGCCCGACGGGCGGGGTTCGTTACTACCAGATATTATGAGGAAGCTAAGCGGTGTGAGAGGAAAAAATCACCATTAGGATAACAACACTGTGCGAGACTAGGAAAATAAAGCAATCCTATTAGCGTTTTAGCGATAAGACCGCCAAATCCAATTGCCCTAGTGTACCACCCATTCCGAATAATAAGCCCTCTCAACCATAAGTTTACTTAAAAATTATCTGTTTTAAAATTATTAGTCATAAGGTATGCTTTTTGTTGCTAAATAAATTAGTTTTCATTTTTTTTAATCAAATCAAATCAAAATATTTTTATTCATTAAAATCACTTTGAAACGTCAATTTTACTGCCTGTTCCTTCGCGACCAAGCCATGAAAGAAAGGCAAGAAACAAGGCTGGTTGTTTTTATTTGATAATCCTTTTAGAATACATAACAATAAAGAAAAAATACGTCTAAATTGTAACATTTTGGAACGAGTTGGAGCAATTTCAATCCCAAGCTTCTCTATCATCTAAATAATCCGATATTTTATAGTAGGCTTTTTATAAAGATTTTGATTAATTACTTTTTAAATTTGTTAATTGTCCATTTTTGTACATCACTTGGAAGTTTGTTATAAAAGCGTACACATTGCGCTTAAACGATTTACTAACTTTATGGAGTCTACAAGTGGCAACAGCGAGTTTATCTTTATTTCTTGTATTAAAATTATGATAATTGCTATTTTTCTTAAAAAAAATAATATCTTTGTGAACATATATCAGATTTTCATTGATTTATTGATAAGGGAATATTTATTTCTTTAAACTTATGGCGTAATGATTTTCTGGGGCCCATATTATAAATTGCACGAACAGCCCTCTTCTGTAGCACAAAAACGGTGTTAATATCTGCAGCACTCCCCCGCAGCAGTATACCGTATGACATAATGCTGTGGAAGTAGCTGAAGTAAACTAGTCTAGCTGTGTCTCCGTCTGTAAAAAGACGGATCTTTTTGACTGCGTATGCCGCTGAACTAAGTCTCTTCGACAACTTATCAATGTGAGGGCCCCGTTGAAACTTATTATCTAAGTACTTATTACCTAAGAATACGGTAGTGTCCACAATAACCAACTCCTCGTCTTTTATATCTCGTCGTTTTTTATATCTGCCCATTGTACTTACCTTTCTTTTTGTGTATATTTTTGTCTTTTTAATTTTGTTTGGTGTGCAATAATGAGTACATATATGTATGTATATATTGGTGTTTTTAGGGTTCCGGATCAAAGTGGAAAAAACGGAATCATTAGGCTCGGACTATATGGCATCCGGGTCTCCCCGATCCTGCGAATTCGGAGCATGTCCCGGTTGCTTCCAGGTAAAAATCGGAGTCGGATGGCCTCGGATCGTATGTAGTCGATGCAGAAAAAATTCAAATGTTTAGTTGTGCGACGGATTAGTCAGGGGCCGGTCCCTGACAAGCCCGGATGCCTTATAGACCAGACCTTATGGGGCGACTTTGTCCATGCGATCGTCCGTCTGTCACAGCTGATTATCTCAGCAACAACTGAATTGTTGCTGAGATAATTGAGATAACGGCTTGAAATTAAGAATAGTTATAAAATACGAGTGGTTCGCCCCGAACTGAGATCTCGCGAGTCTCCCATAAAAACAAAAATATATATGTATTCGTAATCTTTGACTATCAAAATAGTGCTACGAAATAAACAATTACATTACTTGACCTACAGTTTCATTCAAATTACAGGTAACGGGAGTTCATGTTAATTGGTTACTCGTTTTGGGGTACAAAATGCAGTTATTCTAGATTTCAGACTTTTGCCTATATTTGTGACACTTTACGTAGGTAATGGGTACTGAAATTTGGTATGCGTGTAAACGCATACCAAATTTCAGTACTGTGAGGTCACTGGTGTACCCTGTGAATTTTATCAAAGTTTTGTTTTTATTATGGCTGATACCTCAAAAACTACAAAAACTAAACTAAAAACAAAAACAGTGTTGAAATGTACTAATGAAGACCTTTCATTTGACGTCTCACTTGACCAAATAGTCTCATTTTAATTTTTTTTACCCCTCTTGAACCCCAATATCTCAACAACCACCCAATATTGACTGTCTCCGTGGCGCAGTGGGCGTATAGCCGGCTGAGACGCAGGAGGTAGCGGGTTCGATTCCCGCCGCGGAACAAATGTTTGCATGATCTACAGATATTTGTTCCGTATCTGGTTGTTTTTCTATATATTATATTATAAGTAGATATGTATTTACAAAAAAAAAGGTCCTATATAAGTATTCTATCAGTTATCTGGTTCCCATAGTACAAGCTCTGCTAAGTTTGGGGCTAGATAGCGCTGTGCGAAATGTCCAGCGATATTTATTTATTTATTTAATATTTTGCTCATTTAGTCACACCAAAATTGTGCCATCACTACCTACCTATGTATCAAATTTCACGATGATCGGATCAGCTCTTCGAAAGTTATCCTCGGACAAACAAACATACATACATACATACAACGCCGATTTGCCCAAGTTGATTTGGAGATCTTGCTTCGCTCGATCAATAAATAATACTGACCTTTCTCTGTAGCAATAATATATATAAAATAAATATGTGACTGTGAAGGAAAAGTGACATAGCTAAGTTTGGATTTTAACATAACTCAATCTTAGTGCCAGTGATGCAAGTCACGACAAGGCAGGCCAATCAAAACATTTATCATGGTACAGGAAGTACTCTACCCATTGCCATATACGGACGAATTAGCAAATCGTAGTGTGCGGGCTGCAGCGACCTTGAACCAGTTGTCTGCGCGTGCGCATACCAATTGTACGTAGGGCTGCCATACACAATAATGAACTAACAAACAAAAAATATTTAGCATGTAAATAGTTCCTCATTAAAATATATTTATGGACTAATTCGACCACAGTTTTATTGCACAAATAGTTTATTTAAATCAACCCCAAAAATCACACTAATATTATAAATTAAAAGTTCATTTGTTTGTTACTCAATCACGTCGTAATTGCTGAACCGATTTCGATGAAATTTAGTGTGTTATGACACCAAACTTCTAAAATGATAACATATTATGACCTAGATTCAAACATAGGCTACTTTTTGTTGACAAACAACGCCTGCGAAGCCGCTGGCGGAAGCTAAGTAAAACATAGTTATTAACCCCGCCCCGAACTGAGATCTCGCGAATCTCCCAAAATAAATATTATTCTGTGGTTAAATATGATTTAAGGAGTTGCCAAATCATACAAATACGTTAAATTTAAACATGTTTAGTCGCTAAATACGTATAGTGATTTTTATGCATGCCGGTCTTAATCTTTGACCAATAAATTAGTGCCACGAAATAATTAACCAATTACTTGACCTACAGTTTCATTCAAATTAGAGGTAACGGGGGTTCATGTCAAATCGTTACTCTTTTTAGGGGTAGATATTGCAGTTATTCTGGGTTTCAGACTTTACCTATATTTGTGTTACTAAAGCTACACGAAGACCAAATTTCAGCATGTGGTCACCGGTGTACCTTGTGAATTTATTCAAAGTTTTGTTTTTATTATGGCTAATAACTCAAAAACTACACGGATTAAACTAATAATAAAAACAGGGTTGAAATGTACTAATGAAGACCTTTCATTTGACGTCTCACTTGACCTTATAGTCTCATTTTCATTTTTGTTACCCCTCTTGAACCCCAATATTTCAACAAACCCCCAACATTTTTAATTCATTGAATCACACCTAAATCGTGTCATCACTACCTACCTATATACCAAATTTCACGATAATCGGATAAACGCTTCGATATCCTCAACAAACAAACAAACATACATACATACAACACCTATTTGCCCAAGTTGATTTAGAGATCTCGCTTCGCTTGATCAATAATACTTAGGATGAATCTACTACAACTCGATCATTTTAATATTTTTTTGAAAACGATAGTGCCATTTGACACCGCTAATTATGTAAAATTAGCAACAGCAATGCGACAAGCAATCGGTCACGAAACATCAATTTTCACGTAGAAATTAGCACCACCAGCAAAGAAACGGCAACAGATACAACTTTTTTCCCATAGTAAACTGCACACACCTTTTATTTAACAACTCTTTTAATTATTTGTATTGTATTGCGTCACTGCTGGACTACTTTTACTTCTGCAGAAGCACAGGTAGTGCAGCCATAATTTCAGCAGAAAATCAACGTTGGGCGCAAAACATTCAACATTAAGCTGAGCTGAACGCCATTTTGGTACGCAGACGCATGTTGAGTCCAACTGTCTTAATAAATTCATTTGTACCTACTTTTCTTTTATAATATAACTCGGCGGACTCGGCGAACTTCGTACCACCTTGACATGCATATGAGTCGGGCTGCCAATGTACCTACGTCGCCGATAGAATTGTCAATCGGCTATCATTAGCTGCATCTATGTATGAGAATATGAATTTTCTTCATAATTTTTTTTTGCGTAATTTTCTTCGTAATTTTCTTCGTTATTCTGCGATTTGGGGCGGAGACAAATCCAGCAAATTAAAGATCATCAAAATCGGTCCATCCGTTCTTTAGTTTTAAATGGTGTATCTAGCCAGATTTTGTTATATAGATTTTGTTGGTAGATTGGATTTTGTTTCATGTGTAATTGTGTACCAAATTGTTTCATGTTGTGTGTAACAAATAAATGATTATTCTATTCTATTCTATTCTGTCGTGTTGCTGTCGCTAAATTTACGTTATTAGGTGGTCGGGTTAAAGTCGTCAACCATAAAGCGCCACATGGCTAGTCACTAATAGAGCCCGGCTCCACGTTTCACAACTCCTCGAAGCCAATTTAAACTGTTCACTAGCTTTTGTCCTGGGTTTCGTACACTGACTAACTTTTTATTTTAGGCCATGAAATTGAGGAATTCTATTATGGAAAGAAATAATAGGGTTCTATTTGAGCAAAAAATTACAAGTAAATTTCAGACATACTTATTTGTGGTTTGTCATAAAATACCACAATTATGTAACTTATTCAAAATTTTGTCGGAGTAAATATTTTAGGTAATGTTTATTAAACAGCGGCCAGACAGACAAAACGTCGTCGCTTGTTTAATAGAGTAAGTCACTCGCTTTGGTTGATATTGCCCAGATTTATGCCGGGGCAATGGAACTGAGATATAGACTAATGGACATTGTTTCCAGAAGCTAATGGCGTAATGACTCAGCCAGCTTATCGCTGGACTTGTAGTTTGTCTGTTTGTTTGCCATTTTTTATTATTACAAACAACATTACATTTTATATTATTACGGAACAAATGTTTGCATGATCTACAGATATTTGTTCTGTGTCTGGGTGTTTTTCTATACATTATAAGTACATATGTATTTACAAAAAAAAAGTATATAAGTATTCTATCAGTTATCTGGTGCCCATAGTACAAGCTCTGCTTAGTTTGGGGCTAGATAGCGCTGTGTGAAATGTCCAGCGATATTTATTTATTTATTTAATTTATTAACCCATTCAGTACCTACAATTACTGCTAGTAATTTACACCAGTTATGGTCAGACAAGATTGCCATTTTAATAGTCCTATAGCTCGAAGAACTGACGACCATGGGGCAGAATGGAAAGCGCAACGTAGAACAGTCCCCCACTAGATGGAAAGACGACCTCATAAAGGTGGCTGGGAGCTATTAGGTGCAGACCACACAAGATCGGTCCTCTGAAAATTTATGTGGGAGGTCTATGTTCATCAGTAGACGTCTTATGGCTGATATGATAAAAACTTCAATTTGATTTTAACAGTTTTTTCCGGAGACAGTTTCGTCTGATACGAATGAAGCAGTTGATCTATCTAGGGTCTTCAAGTTGCGAGTGAATAGGTTTCTTCCAGGCAAGCGTGGTCTATCATAGACTGCATCATCGCGCCTCATCAGGCGAAATCGTGGTCAAATGCTGACCTTTTATTTACTAAAAAAAAAGATCGTTTGCAACGGTCTTTAAATGTCTCAACTGTTTTTTTATATCATACTAGCTGACCCGCCCGTGGCTTCGTACGCGTGGTTTCTCAATAAAACATTACCTTCCTTCTGTGCAGTCGCGTAAAGTGTACCCTATGTCTCAAGTATATCTATCTATAATAATCTATCTAGGTACCAAATTCTATCGAATCGGTCGAGCCGTTAAGTAGTGAAAAGGTAACAAACAAACAGAGAGACAGAGTTACTTTCAAATCAGTATTACGTAGATTATACCTAATCTGGATTAACACATAGGCTACTTTTTGTTGACAAACAACACGTATGCAACAACTTCCTCTTACATCACTATATCTATTGCTAAAAACTGCATTAAAATCCGTTGAGTAGTTTAAAAGATCTAAGGTAAGACAGCGGAAGCGACTTCATTTTATACTATGTAAAAAAGATCAAATCTCAAACGTCAATTTTCAGTCACGTAAAACTTTAGTAAGTAGGTATACGAGTAGTAGATGTATATGAAATAGGTAATCGATAAACTCTAAGTTAGATTCGTGCAAGTAAACAGATCTGTCCGTATGTCTATAGGTACTCCTCTTACTTCATTATTATTCTTTAGTGAAACAAAGACACCTAACAACTTCTGGGTGGTCATCGATATAAGTTTGAGAACGATAGGTATTAATTTAATCAACATGACAACATTATTTTACTTAGAAAACTTTCCTGATTTATTTCAATCATTATTATAAATACGGAATTTATCACGTACCCTTTTATCGGTGTTTCGACCGACAATGTTTCGGTCCAATTCGTGAACCTTCATCAGGATGAGTGCGATCCGCTCCACACTGCGTCTCGCCTCGCACTATAATGGTTTTATCGGTTGTTACACCGATAAACCGTACGTAATACATTTCGTATTTATAATAATGATTATATTAATATATTCCTACTACTTTTATAAAAATATACGACATTAAAAAAAAAACTTGTAAAAACAAATATGTATACAGGGTGATTCATAAAACTTTGACCAACATAATGTTGAAAAAGGAATGTAATGTTGTCGACATTTTTTCATCATTATCAACATATCAGCCATAGGACGTCCGCTGCTGAATCTCCACATAGCCTCCCCAAAGACTTCCGGAGCGACGATCCTATACGGCCTTTTTTTTCTTTTAACGTGAGGATATATCTCCTGCGCGGGGGTACCAGAGTGGTTCTGTTGGACTCTTACCGGCTAAAACCACCACGGTGAGCAATCAATCCGCCGAGTTGGGGCAAGGTAGGGTTGCGCTAACATTCACCTCCCTGCCCCGGCGGTCGGCCCAGTTGCGAGCAACCAGGCCCCGACATGGAGGGGGGTGGCCTTTCTCACAAAGATCC
This sequence comes from Philereme transversata, assembly GCA_963924445.1. NCBI lineage: Eukaryota > Metazoa > Arthropoda > Insecta > Lepidoptera > Geometridae > Philereme > Philereme transversata. The sequence continues at coordinate 22,739,133 of OZ004337.1, read as the reverse complement.
CTCCCTCAAGACGACGAGCGAGGACGTGCAAACCGGCTGCGAGTCCCCTGATTCGCAGCCAGTGATCCCACTTAAGAAGTGAGGAGGCGAGCAAACCGCCTCCTCCTTGCTCTCGTTCTTCTGCGCCAAAATGGGTCCGAAGAGGCGTCGTCCTCCGCGGTCTCCTTCTGCGTCATCACCTCTTCGCAGAAGCAGACCATCGACTGCCACGATCCCTCACTGCCGAGCACGGCGTTCACTGCGCACGGCAGAGAGAGGTCCCCTCCGATACACGCTGAAAGTATGTGCCGCTGCGAGTTCCATGCAGCACACACTTCCAGGATCTTATGCGGCCTGCACCAACACGCAGCAACCTGTTTTAAGTCGTCTGTCCAACTAGTGGACCCCCACTAGATGTGTGTAGTGGACCCGTCCTGCGCTGTGCTTTCCAGGGTTTTTATAATTTCGTTATTTCTCTGTGCTTTGGTAATTGGAAAAACAAGCGAAGTCAAGCAAATATCTAGTTTGATATCATAATTGGATCGGACCCGGAAAAGTAGTTTCGGTCTGTATAACGAAGCATTTTGCAGTAGTGCTTACAAATGGCCTAATGACGCTGACGGGCATAGACTAGTCACTGCGCAGAGTAAACTAAAACCTACTGAAGTAAACATGAAAGCAAAAACTGATAAAGGCGGGTTATGATAACTTTATTTAAAAAATAATACTGCAATGTTGCTGATATTTATTTATTATTAGCTTCCGTCAGCGGCTTCGCACGCGTTGTTTGTCAACAAACATGTTTGAATCCAGGTCTTAATCTATCAACACACCAAATTTCATCGAAATCGGTTAAGCCATTACGATGTGATTGAGTAACAAACACACATCCAAACTTTCGCATCAATATTAGTGTGAATTAATTATTTATTGCACGAACAGAATAATCTCCAAAAAGTGGATTTAATGTTAAAAGCATTTTCTACCAATAGTCATAGATATGACTTTTTTCATGATTATCGTCATCCCTTTCGAGTATAAGAACTTCTGAAGCTCTTTGTATAGACAAGTGTATGTATTATTGTGTGATGTGATGTGTAATTTCAATAGCAGAAAATTAGAATATGTGTCAGTCATTAATCATTATAAACAAAATGATCACAACTAGTTGATAGTGTACAGTGGTCGAAATACGAAATGAATTAATTAAAATAAAAAAAAAAATCTTCATTAAATCTTTAACTACCTATGCCAAATCTCACACTTCTCCGCTCCGTGCGCGCAGGGAACAAAGTTTTCACTTTACTTATTATTATGTAGATAACAGTTAGGTACTAATAAAATAATGTATATTTTGTCTCATTATTATATAAATTGTGCGTATTATTACTAAGCGCAGTAAAATTCCACCCACACTCGACATTACGATATTATCATCTCTGTGGATTCTGTGGTAAGTTGTATTGCCAATTAATTGATTGAAAATACTTTATTGCACTTATAAAACTAGTACAAAGGCGAACTTAATGCTAAAGAGCATTCTCTTCCAGATAATCTTTGTGTATTGTAGACAAAGATGTGTAGGTAGTGCACAGAAAAGTGCCAATTAATGACACTGCATTGGTATAAGAAGCGTCCTAAAGACCTTTTACGAATACATATTTATTTACGATAAACGCTTACGTTACGTTTTTGGCAAGAATAGAAAAATAATGTGAGATTAAATTCATAGTAATTATCTGCAAAATTTTATATCTTTTGTGAATCGCCAAAAATAAATATCTACAATAAAAGCTCATAAAAGTTTAAAACCATGCTAATCATAAGTAAATGTGGCTTGTTTCTCTTTTGCAGTGATTTTTACCTTAAAAGAATCTTGAAATACTACCATTATTTGTATGGGGGCGTTTCTATCGTTTTAGTTTTGTGTCCGTGGGCTGTTTATAGTTGACATGCGACTCCTGGGCATGCCGATCTAGGAATTGTAAATAGATCAGATTACAATCTATGCTTAGGTTCTTATAATATCTATACTTAGTTTAAGGTTTTTACTAAATTTTTCTTATGCTTCTTGGAGTTGTTGGTGAAATTACGACGAGTTCTTACTTCGCTTTCCCATTGTACCTTGCGTTACCTTATTTGTACTACATAAATGTACAATTTATATGTTTATATTTTGAATTACCCCTACCACTTTCTAAAAGACTAAGCGACTGTACTAACCCGCCTACTTGTCCACTTGCCGAGTCAGTCATAAACCATTTCCAATATATTATGCAGTCCCGTGTTCTTGCAATTGATATTATTTTAAAATTCAAATCAGCTTGTTCTCCAGCATGCCTACAAACTTGTATTTTTCTCGTTCTGTGCATTTCGCGACCATATCTTCTCAGCAATAACTCGCAGGTGGCGTTTTATGGCACAACAAAAATTCCTAAATATATTTATGAAATTGAATTATTTAACGAGCAACGGCCGGTAACACGATATAGGTAATTTTATTTATTTTAGTAATTTATGCGTGAATTGTTAGAGCTTTTATATGTTACGATATCTTATATTTGGGTAGGTAGCTAAAGTAGGTAAAGTTAAGTAGAGTGTTGGCGTTTATTGATTAGCTGTTTTAATTTAATTGGAAAGGTTATTTGGTGTGGTGAAATTAGAAGCTTTGCATAGACAAGATCTCCGGAATGGACTAGGCAAACATCACTACACACAGCTTTGGATAACAAATTAATCTTATTTTCCCAATGACACTATTAAAATACGGCTTGAAGAATTTTATTATTTTGGAAGGCTCGGTTAGATATACATAAACATAATAATGTAAACTAAACGACCAGGGCGCAGACCACAATCTTTTAGAAACCATCATGTTTCAGAAGCGTTTTGTTTCAATCTTATAGCAATATTACTTCGATTTGAACCACAAAACTTTTAAACATTACTGTTATAATCATAATAATGTATATTTAGTGCTTTCTAGTGATTACACTACGTTCAGTATAAAACATTGCAAAAATAAACACGATTACTTACTTTTGAGCATAATTTTACGTTTTATTTGAGCTCTAATGTGAAACGTTTTGAGTGAACGATTTATGGTGACGTCACCAAAACTGCTTCGTCTTGTACTAATTGAGGGTTATGGTATGAAATGTAATATTATTTTAATAATGCTATAAGAGATTGAGGTTGGCCCCCAGGCTCAGCGAAGTCTATAAGAGATTGTAATGTGATACTGGCTCTACGACAGGTTCTTATAACACCTTCGTGCTTTTTATACGTGTTGCCCTACAATCTATTTGATGTTCTGTGTAACCACTATTTCGTAAAACTGGGGGTATATAAAAACTGTAGAAAGAAAGTAAATAGGTACCTACAAAAGATCGTGGTCGTATCGCCTCGTGTCCAGACTCCGAGTACAAGGCTCGCAGCACCCAGCAGGAGATCGCGCCGCGCAATCGATATTTATTTACCACGATTGAATCGTTTATTTGCGCGTGCGTGTGAACCATTGTGTCTTTATGGAGACATTTCGAGCTGAACGCCTACTCAACTAGTTTTTGCACGCAATTGTGATTGGTATTTAATCCGAGAATAAAGTTTCTAAGAGTAAAACGTCTAATCCTATCATGTTGTAAGCAAGGTTAAAATGTACGGCCACCGTTGTTTTACGTCAAATAACAGCCGAACGGAACCCATATTTCTACGAACTTATCTTAGGGATCTGCTTTAGTTCAAGTAAATGTTTGCATAGTTAAAAAATTACAAAATGTTCTAACCAATTTGGATGAACAGATAAAGTTCGTGTCCTGAAATAACTCATAGATTAATTAATTCCGGGAACCAGGCATGCAATGCCGTGGGTTGAAATTAATTAAAATAAGTTAAATTAAAGATGGCATCGTAGAGGTGGCAGAGAGGTAAAACTTATTATCTATTAACGTATATTAGCATACTGAGGTGAACGCTCGATCGAACTCATTTAGCTGATGATAAATGCAAATACGATATGTATTCACACCTTACTGTTTACGAGATACCCGATACGGAGCGAGATGGGATCGTATTCTATCGTATCGTATCTGTATTCAAGTAATATTTTTACTTAATGTCGATGAGACGATTTCAAAAATAATATTTTAATATAATAACTATTTCAACGGTACTGCCTGCTTAGGTGAGAACTCGGAAAGAGGACCTCTTTGTTATAATTTGTTTTTGGTCCAGATTATTATTTTATAAACTTTATCTTTGAATATTGAATTATCTATTATTTATTATAATCCCGTTATAAAGACTAAAAGCTGTTGAGCCCGTGTGCGTTAACAGCAAAAAGATGTTTCTATTCAGGATTTTAACTCTACAGGGAATTAGTACCTACCCTGCCATGTGTAATAAATAAATAAATAAATATTGCTGGACATTTCACACAGCGCTATCTAGCCCCAAACTAAGTACTAAGTACTTATATTATGGAAACCAGATAACTGATAGAATACTTAACTATATACTTTTTTTTTGTAAATACATACTTATAATATATAGAAAAACATCCAGACCCGGAACAAATATCTGTACATCATGAAAACATTATAAATTATCTTATTATATTATATATGATTATTATATATTATATTATTATATTTACATGCCGTAGCATCATGCTGAGCTGAGTACCAATTCATTCCCACACAGAGCTTTTTAATTTGTTAGTTTGTTAGTGCTTAGTTTCGATTTTATTGTTGTTGTGTTTATTTTTCTTTATTACTGTGTGGTTTTTTGTTTAAAATCTTTTTTTTCTTTCTTTCTTTCAAACAGTTGTTCCGCAGCGGGAATCAAACCCGCAACCTCCTGCGTGTCAGCTGGCTATTCGCCCACTGCACCACGGAGGTCGACAAATGGTAATGTACCAAAGATTTGGTTATTAGTACCCTGCCACGTGTAAATGTACCAGAGATTTGGTTATTAGTACCCTGCCACGTGTAAATGTACCAGAGATTTGGTAATTAGTACCCTGCTACGTGTAAATGTACCAGAGATTTGGTAATTAGTACCTTGCTACGTGTAAATATAACAGAGATTTGGTAATTAGTACTCTGCCACGTGTAAATGTACCAGAGATTTGGTAATTAGTACCCTGCTACGTGTAAATGTACCAGAGATTTGGTAATTAGTACCTTGCTACGTGTAAATATAACAGAGATTTGGTAATTAGTACTCTGCCACGTGTAAATGTACCAGAGATTAGGTAATTAGTATCCTCAATGCAGCTGTACTGTCTGAGACAGCACTTTAGATAGACAATGGTGGCAATTCTGTTGTTTACGCTGACTAACTAAAATTGTGTAAAATACGAATGGGCTTATTTTGTTCACACTAAGATCAAATTAGAATGAAATTTAAAGTGACATTTATAAAATTAAGTAAATTTTGTTATGTTGGCATGTTTGCGGGCTAGTTTTAGTGATCAATCAAATTGGTGTTGACTAATGACGGGTTCCTATATCCGTCGGTAACCGACTACGACTCGTATCTCCTTGAAAAAGTGTCAATCTAGTGTCAAACTTTTGACACGTTTTCAAGGAGAAACGAGTCGTAGCTGGTTACCGACGGATATAGGAACCCGCCATAAAACTACCCCGCAAACACGCCTTCTTATTTAAAAATACTTAAATTTAGAAATGTCACTTTAAATGTCATTCGAATTTGATCTTTAGTGTGAACAAAATAAGACCGTTCGTATTTACACAATTATAGTTAGTCAGCGTAAATAACAGAATCGCCACCAATGTTAACTATTTAACTCTACCGGATGTAGAGGCCAGCTTCACTACTAGTATCGTAATTCGCTGAATAATAAGTTACCATCAAACAATCCTATTATAATCATGACATTACCCTACTTGATATTCTAACCACTGCCGATTTAATATATCCGTTAGATATCGGTTTGCTAATAAGAATTGCTATAAATAAATCCTACTTTTGCCTGTCAAAGAGTTAATAGAAAAATTTGTGAGGGATCCTCCCTAACAAATTCTTATACAAATAAGAAATAATCTAATATTAGATGTGAAATTTCTCTTCCGCGATCACTTTGTGGAATGGTCTCTGTCAAGGTTTTCGTGACATGGCTCGGTATCTTTGAATACAGCGTTTTAGAATTTTCCACGCAAGATTGGTAGCTTCGGAAATCTACCTACCTATACTTAGCAGTGGACGTCCTATCACAGCTATTGATGATGACGCTTATTCTTATCGTATCCGTATCTTAATCCGAATTATGACAGCTTAAAAGTCTTCTACAACTTTATTTTAATCATTTATCGACTACATAAACTTACATTTGCAAATCAGCCATTCGTAGGCGCCGTTTATTACTATAATATGACCGTTGGTCGCATACTAAACACATATTTACTGGCATAGGTGTCTGTCAATTACTTAGGTCGAGATAAACAGATTATACTCAGCCAGTATTAATGCTTAGTATTATCTTAATCACTAATCATACCACACCTCGCGTGTCTAAGGCTGAGTTGGTTGTGGTATATATATCTAGGTATAATGTCTAAGGCTGAGTTGGTTGTGGTATATATATCTAGGTATAAGAATCCATACTAATAAATTCGAAAGTAACTCTGTTTCTCTGTCTGTCTGTTTGTTACGTTTTCACGACTAAACGACTGGACCGATTTCGATGAAATTTGATATAGGTATAGTTAGATTATGACCGGGATCGAGATATAGGGTACTTACTACCCGACTGCGCAAAAGGAGGGTTGTGTTTTTATTGACAAACAACGCGTGCGAAGCCGCGAGCGGAAGCTTGTTTCCTATAATCTAAGGAGCGATAACGCACACTTCTATGACTAGTAAACCGGCTAGAGAACTACGAATGATAACACTATTGAATATTGATAAGCGGATTTGAACTTTCCACAGTATTCAGTATTCATTTATTCACAATTTCATTAGATTTCATAATAGATATTCGTATGTCAAAAATATATTACAAACGTCAGTTAACTATAGAAATAAATAAAAATAACGAATTACAACTAAGCAGAGGCTAAGAGCTAAGTTAACTAAGCTAAGAGGTTACAGCAGATATACTACTCATACAGATGAGAAAATGGACAGCTCATGTATTTATTTAAATCAGGGATTCCCAAACTATTTTCGGAAGGAGACCCCTTTTCCAAAAAGACTGGTACCTCAAACCCCTATAGCCAAATTACTTTAAAAATCATTCTCTAGTTTTTTCCTATTCATACAAAATACTTACCAATCTAAAAACTTTGCGGTTGGTTAAGTGAGTAAACTTGACATCATTTTCTCATCAAAATTTAATAAAATAAATAGACATAAAATTCAGTAAATATCAAGTGTAATTAATAATTATTAATACAAATTACGTAAAAATACTCAAGTATGTAATTTTTTTGAAAAACATTTAAATCGCAAAGTAAATATAAAAACGAATATGTCGACCCCTAGGAAACCGATTTCGACCCCAAGGGGTCGACATCGACCACTTTGGGAATCCCTGATTTAATGATAAAATGGGTATGATACATAAATTTATAACTTAATAGTTTTATTTTGTGTTGCCGTTTTTAGGAATCCGTACCTCAAAAGGTTAAAAAAGGAACCCTTTTAAGATCACTCTCTTCTCCGTCTGTCTGTCTGTCCGTGTGTCACCACTGATTTTCTCAGGAACGGATAGACCTAGCAAGTTGAAATTTATACCAGATACTGAGGTCTATAATCACTATTAGGTGTATACAAATCAAGATCATGAGCCAACACGATTAAAGATATTTTAGATTATCCCAAAAACTTATAAGTACCTAAATTTACCTAATTTTCAACTTTTTTTATTTGCGGAATTTTCCCTTTATACTGCCCTTGTACTGCCTTGCTTTTAACGAAAATTGACAATTCTAGGTCAACCGGAAGTACCCTATAGATTTTGGGTCGAAAACCTATAGGATAGTTCTCGTTGACTTAGAATCACGAAATTTAGCAAAAAGCAAGCAAGCAGCACAAATAAAGGAAAAATTCCATAAAAAAAGGAAATTAGTGTCCCCATACATACGTACATAGATGTCGCCAATTAAGATAGTTCTCTGAGCTGTATGGGCGCTCATACAATTTAGAGGACTAGCTTAATCGACACCAACCTCAAATAAGGTAAATAAATAAAATTATGCTATTGTATGAATTAAAATTAAAGAAAATATTTATTATAGATAATAAGTACGGAACCCTTCGTGCGCGAGTCCGACTCGCACTTAGCCGTTTTTTTTTCTATTTTCAATTTCAATTTTAAAAGTTCTTTATTAGATAATAAAAGCTTAGTAACTAGTACAATTCCAGTGTGAATGAAATCCTGAACAATCATATAATTTAAGTAAACAAAGAAAAAGTGCTTTTTTTTTTTTTTTTTTTTTTTTTTTTTTTTTTTTTTTTTTTTTTTCAGGAAACTTACAGCTAGGTACACAGAAAAACTAATTATATTAAAATACATGCAAAACAAACATGTATGCTTAGGGCCAATTACAAATTTCCACATTTAATTTTAAAAACGATTAGGTAAAAACACAGTTACCGTGGACGAAAATCGTTTGAAATTATAATAATAGTATTCATGAGAGTTTAGGTTGAATAATTGTCATTGAAGAATTTATCCGCAAGCAAGCGTTTTAACTTGCTGCCAATGTAAATTTCTTGATTTCCCGAAATTTGCCGCTTGCCGTTGATTGATTCCCCGAAATGATAACAATTAAGAATAAAACCCTGTTTCGTACAAAATGTTTTGTAATCACTAACAAAACAACATTAAAAAAAAATCTAAATTTTTTTTTTACAATTTGTTACATACTTTCAACATTGTTTTCCCCCCTTTCGCTCTATGCATTAACCGGTTCGGTTCGAATTTTATTCAATTCAATTTTCAATTTTAAAAGTTCTTTATTAGATAATAAAAGCTTAACTAGTACAATTCCAGTGTGAATAAAATCCTAGAATGAACAATCATATAATTTATAACGTTAATTAAGCTAAAACGCTTCTCAAAACTTATACAAATAAAATTTAACCTAAAGTAGGTACTTACTTCGTGTTACGAAACATATTGTAGTTTTAGGGTTTTATGTATGCACATTTAAAAACATGTAAGCTTTGATGAGCATTACAATAAATATCAGACCATGTTTTAAGGGTTTGAAAGGCCGGAACCTAATAGGCGGTAAAAAATAAATATTGTCGCCAAAATAGTACTTGCGGGGGTAAGCAAATAACTATTTGCCAGCGAACACCTAAAATACCGACAAATTAAAGCCAGCAACAGAAACAATTAGCCTAATGTTCAACATAAAAGGGGTAGTTTTTTTCTATTATTAGCATCTAATAGGTTGGGGAAAAAGTCTTTTCGCATTATAGTATGTATGAACTTGTAATAAAATCTCTTTGGCTATACTATTTGTATCTGGCTGGTTTTGGTATCATTCAAAGTTTAAATTTTAAAGAAGATAATTCCAAATTCAAATTAGGAAAATGTGTGATATTTATTTGTTTTTCGTACTGTAAAGATGAGTGAATCTAATGAAGAAATTCGATACATTTTATAATTTTACTACAAAAAAGGTAAAAATGCAACACAAGCCGCGAAAAAAATTTGCGATGTCTATAGGCCTAGTGCAATGTCTGTGAGAGTAGCACAAATTTGGTTTAAGCGTTTTCAATCCGGAAATTTTGATGTCAAAGATGCACGTCGCTCTGGTCGCCCTATTACGGATAAAATTGATGCCATTTTTGAAAAAGTGGAGCAAGATCGGCATACCAGTAGTTAAGACGTAGCTGAAGAACTGGCAATTGACCACAAAACAGTTTTGGCGCATTTGAAAAAAACTGGGTACACAAAAAAGCTCGATATTTGGGTACCCCACAAGCTCACTGAAAGAAACCTAATGAACCGTGTACTCATTTGTGATTCTTTATTACGACGTAATGAAACCGAACCATTTTTGAAGAAGCTGATAACTGGTAATGAAAAGTGGATCACGTACGACAAGAACGTGCGAAAAAGGTCGTGGTTAAAGGCCGGTCAGGCTTCACAGACTGTGGCGAAACCCGGGTTAACTCGCAACAAGGTGATGCTGTGTGTGTGGTGGGATTGGAAGGGCATTATTCATTATGAGCTGTTACCACCAGGCAGGACCATCGATTCTGAACTCTACTGCGAACAACTGATGAGATTAAAGCAAGAAGTTGAGAGAAAGCGGCCGGAATTAATCAACAGAAGGGGTGTGGTTTTTCATCATGATAACGCTAGACTGGCTGGCTGTTTGGCTGGGAGGTGTTAATGCATCCGCCGTATAGTCCTGACCTTGCACCTTCAGATTTCCACCTGTTTCGGTCTCTTCAGAATTCTTTAGGCAGTGTCAGGTTAACATCACGAGAGGACTGCCAAAACCACTTGTCGCGGTATTTTGATCAGAAGCCCCAAAATTTCTATAGCAATGGGATCATGTCCCTACCTACAAGATGGCAAAAAGTTATCGAACAAAATGGTACCTACATACTTTAGTTAAATGTAAATAAACTATATTAAAAATGTTTTGAATTTTCTTAAAAAATGCGAAGAAACTTTTTCCCCAACCTAATATAAAGTAGAAAAGAAAAAGGTTGGTAACGTTTTTATTAAGAAACCATGCGTGTGTAGCCGCGGGCGAGTCAGATAGTATATACCTATAGTATATAGAAATAAATAGAAAAACATCCGGTACAAATATCTGCATCTTATGCAAACATTTGTTCCGCGGCGAGAATCGAAGCCGCAACCTTCTGCGTCCCAAGAGTCCCAACCAGGTATTCGCGAACTGCGCCACAGAGTTTAAAAGTTTTTAGACATCTCATGGCAATAGATAAATCTTTATTAGGTATATTTGTGTATAAAATCGATGTTGTACCACAAGAGCAATAAGTATTGAATAATTCAGCGTGTGTTGCGATGTAGCTTGGCAGTTTACCCATGTATTCTTATTTATTTTATCGACGGATGCGCACTTGAATACCCACCATTGGATTACCAATGGATCATTCGATTAGTAGTACTTATGGTTAAAGGAAATCGACTAGTTATTTGTGGGATAATAACAAGTCAGCTCACTGTTCGTATTTTCAAGGATTTTATTTAAACTCGATGATCAAGGCCGATGGTCAATTAGTCACCCATGAAAAGAACAATCACACTAATATTTTAAATGTGAAGGTTTGGATGTTTTGTTACTCAATCACGTCGTAATGGCTGAATCGATTTCGATAAAATTTGGTAAATAGATAGATTATGACTTGAATTTAAACATAGGCTACTTTTTATTGATAAACTGCAAAGCCGCGGGCGGAAACTAGTTATTAATAAACATCAAATTGAATTTCAAAATTGTTTACAGAAAAACTTTCATGAACTTTTTAGTCTGCCTTCAAATCGGTTTTTATTATAAACTTTGTATTTTACTAACAATAACATTATTTTAAGCTCAATAGTTTAACGGAAAGTCATTCGCATCAATCTGCTGATTAATACAATTTTTACCGAAATCTGTTGATTTTTACAGCGAATAAAAGTCGAATTTCGAAGTCGTGGAACAAATATTGTAGTCGTGAGGTTAATGACCACCTTTACGGTTAAAATACATACTCCGAGGTAACCTGTATACTGGGTGGTACACCCCAGTATACAGGTTCTTCAGTATACAGGTCCCAGAAAAATTCTACTTACAAGTAGAATTTTTCTGGGGGGTAAAAGTCTTTCTTCATCTGAACAAAATTTACTAATGGCACCAACTCTGTGAGTGCGAAAATTTTTGATTGTTACATTTTGGTCGCACTCACTTTTTGTCTATAGGTATTTGTAGATTATGTTATGTAGCATATTACAATTTCGGTCAATATAAAGTAACCCTGAGCTGAGTAAACATTTTACAACGCAAAATAAAATCAGAATGCATGACAAAATATTGAAAAATAAATGTTCAAAACCTATTTTCCCGAGGTAGACATAAAACGATGCAAAAAAAGCCACCAATCGAAGCCAATAGAACAAAACTCAAACGGAATGTTCGAATCCAATCTGTCGTAGCTCGTAGGCTGGGTGCGTGAAACGAGCGCACTCGCTCGGAACGTCGCGCGCGTGCTGTGCGACGCCGGCTTAATGTTCGCGCCATTGCCTACAGATTTTGAAATTGGAATAGTGTAGTAATTGGATAAAATATCCGGAAACTCTAAAAAGTTTCACAGTTTTTACCACGGATTGCTGCGTGGGAAAATAGTAGACATGCTACCTACGCTTTGTTTGTGGTGGGGAATCAAATGTGCGACACATTTTTCGTAGAAACACGGCAATAAAAAAACAATAACCAAGTTAAAAAAAAAAAAAAATTACTTAACACGGATAACACAGGAAGAGTCAAACATTCGCTGCAAAAATTATCCAATGAGTCAACAAACGAAAAGCATAATGAATGGTTTAAATTATCCGCACAGGCGCAGTATTGTAATTGACACATTGCCGTTGGAATGGCGGGCGCTGGCGTCCTACATAATTGCAGTATTAATTACTGACCATTACTACCTGCAATTTGCACGGAATTGACCCGTGCCTGCTAAATCACACGAAGAACGAGGAATGATACTGTTTAAATTGCCTTGTCTGGTTAGTTTTAAGCTTTTGACTTTAAGTAGCAGAAAAGCATTGGACGACCCCTGATTAGGTAATACCCATATAGGGTGTTTAATAATCTAAGCACAAAAATGAAAAGGGTTATTTTGATAAGCATAATAAATAAATTTGTGAAATGTTTACCATAGAAATGTGAAATTTATTTTGGCACGTACAAACAAACACTTTATTAAACTAACGCTGTGCTATTGCATAATACTTGCCATCTAACCACAGATACTGAATTGGTGACATCTAGAGATATCTCTTGTTGTTCCTTTCTAACCCAAAACCCACAACCATTTCCGAAAGAGATATCAAATCGGCCTTTATTTTTGGATATTGATTGTAAGAGTAGGCAGTAAGTTTTATATCGAATTAATCACTTAAACTTAGTCAATTTTCTTTAAAATTTGATAATATAACTAGTAGTTTTTTTTTTCAATAAGTAAGTCTTTTTTATGTTTTGAGAAACCGTCACTTGAATATCGTCAGTATATTACCTAACACCCTGTATGTTGCGTTGTGTTTGCAACAGGCATAAATCTTGCGATCAAACCAGTTTTGATTCTATTTCTGACGTTTGACTGCAAAGATAACGAGATTTACGCCTGTTGCTGTTGCAAAAGTAAACTGTTCTACGTAATCAGAAGGTGATTTTCAAAGGGTATTGAAAACATGAAAATGAAATACCTAGGATAATGTAGGTACATGACTGATAGTATTTCCCAAATCTGGTGATTAGTACACCTGTAGGTAGGTACTAGTAAGTATCTACCTTCTATAATAATACCTATTATAATTTTGAATTTTGTTTTTCTTAAAAAGAACCTGGTTACCTAAAGTTGTAGTGTTAACACCTAAAACTAGGTATTTCCTTTACTCCAACTTTCTCAAAGCACACAGACACAGATTAATGAACAAGTGAGTATCAAGCTATGCCGTACGCAAACTTGACGACATGTTTGTCTGCCTGTGTGTTTGCTCAGTCGCACTCGAATCAACTGAACAAACACACAGACAGCCTACTGGATACTTTTCCAATTCGACGCCATCTTTAAATTAATATTGGTTTTGTCGATTTGTAAGATTTTGTTTCGTTTGTTTTAGACATTTTGTTCGTGTTAGGTTATAGGAGTTGCTCATTATTGAGGACGTTATAAATGGTACAGTTGCCGATTTACCTTTTAAAGGTTTTATTATATTCTTAGAAAATTATATGTACTCGTATAAGAAGTTGTTTTTTGTTCAGCCCAGATATCTAACCATCGTTCCTATATTTATATCAGCACGTAAACCGGATTATTATTATTTTCACCATTCATGGCATCAATAAAAGTATTTCTACATTCATGGAAATAATATTAGCATGTGCGCGGGCGCAGCAAATGGGGGAAACGCACGCCGTTCACGGCCATAAACTCGGAATTTATGTCAACATGCGCGTACAAATTTATATTGGCCAATGAATTATTTAAATAAATTATATATATTTTATTTAAATTAATGATGGCCGCGCGATTATGCGATATGAAGTTGTAAATCTGTCTTGTTATTCACGTTAAGGAAATTGTTATGGCGTGCCGTAAAATATTCAAATATTGTTTATTTTGATTGTGAAAGTTTTTTAAGATAGCTGTTTGAGATTTTACGTTTCCTTATGGTTTTGTTGATTTCATCATCATGCGGGTGTAAAAATCTTCAGATTCATACAAGATATTATTATGATGAAGATGACGGAAGCTTATCGCGGTAAGAGTTTAGTTACAGAATATAATACCTATAGGTACTGATCAACGTAGTAGGCATTATTATTAACAATTAATAATAATATTTTATATTATCAGCCTTTATTAATAAAACCAGTAAAAAAATGGGTGGCATGTAAGTATCATTGATTAATGTGAATGAACATGAAGCTGCAAGATGAATGCCTTCTTTGCACGAGGACAATAACTGTCTACCAGTTGCTAGTGTGCAAGTGATAGCTTTATTGGCACAACTTGTATAGTAAGAATTGCGCTGCATGCTTCAAGCTATTGTTTGTTTGTAACGATTTAAAACGCATCAATGATTAATCTTTGTCATTATTAATGGTTGCTTGGTTTTTTTTTTGTGATAATAAACTTTGGTGTCAACTTTCATTAATGTCTCTACAATTTTATTAAGTACCTTGTAGTATCTGTTTTGTTTGTTTAAGATATGCTCCATCATCTGCCATTGTTGTTATAATATTCATGATTCACTTAAGAACAAGGTTTCCATGTGCAGACAATGTTTTAAGACTTACCTACAAACTCAATAAATATTGATCCGAGGGACAACTACATAATTTTTGCATAAAGGTAGGTCCGTGTAATAGTCAATATGCATACTGGATATAATACTATTCCGAAAACTTCGAAGGTGAAGTACAGGGTGAAGGAATTGAGAGATACATTCTGTATTAAGTTAAAACCATAAATTGACAACAGAGAAGAAAGTAAGGGTCGGCAGCAGCACCAACCGAAACTGAGTGAAAATGAGATATTTAAAATCAGTAAATAAAATCACGTCAAAAGAGTACGCATTATGTACTGTTGGTTCAAAATAGTACCTATTACGTACTATTAGTTCATCTGAAACATCTCTTCGCTCAGCTTCTGTGGATACCGGCCCTTATACGTACTCGGCCTTAGTCACTGCCCTTTGCTATCCTCATGTAAACAGACCCTAATGAACAGACCGTAACGATCAGTATTCCTCTCATCACGGGCGGACGTGACGCGTGTGAATGATCGTGTAAATCGGGATTTGGCGACCCAATCCACTGTTTATTGTAATGTGCTTACCACTGATTTAGGCTTTCCTGTTTGGCTGGTGATGGGTACCAGTAGAAATGGTATCTGTGTAGAGCTCTCCACTTCACAGACGACTTGTTTTAAGAAAATAAGTCAGTTCATGTTTTTATGGTTTTGCAAAACTCAATAGTTTTTGATGAATTTCTTGATAATTCTAGACGTGTCTGGTAGTTGTCCTTTTGTCTCTACCAAGAGCAATAAATAGCATTCCTTATGATATTCCTTTATGATAAAAGAAAAACCAATTTCATAATTTTAATCTCCCACGATTTCAAATAACGCTGGGTGCTAATCAAATAATAAATCGCTAAACAACGAAGCGAATAAGACTAAAATGTTTAGTGATATAATGCCATAAACTGGCGCGATAAAACCATTACATGGAAACAATGCGTAGGACGTCCTTTCAAACCGAGAATATAATGAAAATAAATACCGTATTTGAATTTATTTGCGTGTTTGTGAGAGGTTTCATTGCTTTTTGACTGCGATTCTGTAAAGTGGCAATGCTGCCAACATTTAAAAGCTTCAATGATAATAAACGCTGGGCTAAGTAATGTTTCAAAATGTATGAGTAAACAGCAAACAGCTTCATCGATGGTTTACGATCGTTCTCAATTTGAAATGCGACGTCCAAAGAGGTTTTATTGAAACGTCGTCGGTGGTACCAAGAAGGTCGTTTTCTATTGGACTCAAAAGCTCAGCGAGCGCTGTTGACTTAGGAAGTGTCCGGGAGGGAGATAGGGACCACCTACGCTTGGCGACTGTATAAAGTGGCTGGCTGGTCTATATATAGCATATATAGCATCTAGGAATAACGAGCGAGATCGCATCGAGAAGATGGAGTGGAAGATGACCAGTTTATGATCGAACGTTGTGTTATTGAGAAACGTGATGTTGGTGAGAGATACTGAATAATATTTCGTTTCGAATGGCACTTGATGTCACAATTTATGGATGACATGAAGATACAACTCATATAAGTACCTACCTAAATAAAATCTTAGAATATGGCAAGAAATTTTGAATTAACTGAGTGAAACGGTAAAGTTTGACTAGGTAATGTTGGGACGTTAGGAAGTTACGATCAAATTTTATTTTACGTAAACGTTAAGTAATCTAAAACAGAAGATATTTTAAAATTAATCTGAAAAAATATATAATGAACGGTTCAATACCAGAACACATAGCAGTATTGTGGCAGGCTGGCAGCAGCCAACAAATGCATTTAATAATCCAGTTGTATTTTCTTATCGATTTCTCGTTTGAATCGAACGTGTCGCGAGTTCGTGACAGATTTGTAATCGATTATGCTCGATTCGTGCGCTCCCGATTCAGTAATTGGAACGAAAACAGTGCGAAGTCGCTACAAATATCTTGAATAAGACGCGCGGACGCGTGTTCGCTTTTTATTTTTTTTGGACATGCGAGGACATGGCTCGTTAGGGGAGCGTTCTGTCAGGCCGGCCGTGGCGCCTGTCACTATCATCGCATCTCCTCATTACTCGGGAGATTGATGCGGAACACCGTGCAACACTGACTTCGCGTCTAAAATAACCTCACATTTGTCAAAATGATACGCACACTCGGATTGAGAGTTATTAAATGTAGAGCCCTCAAGTCCCGCGCAACAGGTGCTTACGTATTTGGGCACGTAAAACTCGGGATGAAAAATGCTGGAATTTATAAAATTACAGTTTACCAAAATATATCTAGGTAGTATTCTTAGAAAGGTTCGCGAGGACGTGAGATATGTGTTGTGATAATATTAGTCCTGAGCGCTTACGTTTCCCTGAAGTGTCGCGCTTCTGGGAGCCACTAACTCGTCGGTGACATATTAACTACCAATAGACTGAGATATCCTTCCCTTCGGCTGAATTACGCATAAATATAGAACAAGCGTGTGCTTCGAATATTGCTAAAGATACTTAAGTGCCGTGATTGGAATTAGTTTTAACTTTTAAAATTGTTGCCCAATCGAAATTCTACGCATATTTGCGTCAGAATGCCATAAAACTGGAGTCAATTTTAACGATGGCGTCAACTATAAAATGCTGGATTATCATCAAACAGATATTGATCGATGAAATCTTAAAACTCTTTTTACGGTGATCTTTAAATCAAAGGCTTTTACTTTCATTTAAAAACTTCTCAAGATGTAATCATTATTCTCCAAAGTGTGTAAAGTAGGTACCTACTCGTACCTACACAGTATTTAAAGCTGCGATTGCTAATAAAAGCTTTATTGAAAAAGTTTTAGTCTTAAACCTTAATGTTTTGCTTAAGCCATTTCAAGATCTTTAACGCCTTTTGCAGATTTTTTGTTTCTATTCATTACGGCTTTCCGAAGAAATTGAATTGTTAAATTGAACGACAATGGCGGAATCGATTCATCACAATTGACAAGTAAAATGTTTACTCAAGGACAATTTGAGCTAAAAGCCCGTGGCGAATTCTAAGTGTGCGTCCACACTGCGAGCCTAGCGCGGTTGCGACGACGGGCGCGAAGTATTAAACATATGAAAAGCGCCTTTGCGTCCATACTGTAGTGACTAAGGCGGAAGCCTAGTGCGACGGGACCGAGCGAGACAGAGCGCGTAGTTTTCAAACGTTCCTGTCCGCGCGTTCTGTTCTTTCGCCCCCGCTCGCCGCACTAGCATTAAGCCCTAGTCGCCGCGCATTCAGTGTGGACGCAGCCTAAGGGAGAGGTGTCGTGCCTTATCTCGTCGTCCCATGAAATTGACTTTGTCACTGGCCATAAATCTCCCTTGAAATGCCAGCAAAAAGTGGCATCCCGATGCGTTCGGATCCGACGGATGTTTACACAACAAGAGGCGTCCACAATAATGACTCACTTTTTGCAAATCTCGATAGAAATTCTTTAAATCTGTGGATTCACGCGTTTTGTATTCTTTGTGTCGAGTTTACTGTTAAATGAAAGACGAAGTTGTCAAAACCTTGCTAACTATGTGAAACGAAAACAAAACACAGAATATTATCCACAGTACTCACTACTATAGCAAAGTGAATAACAAAGGCACTTACCACATTACACTTTTAAAGCACCAAGCATACTGGCAGAAACGTATGCCAATATCGGAAAATATGATGTTTTTCAGCTGAGCAACGAATGAATTAATATCGGCTTGAAAGATGTTTCCTTTACGTCTCTGGAGTGCTGCCAATAAAGAAGTTTTAAGGCTAACTTTCTGTGAGTATTCAACGGCCATAACTCGTGGCCCGGATGGCAATAAATGTCACCCAGGACGCGCTACCTAGCACTATCAATCCGGTTTGCATCCTATCGAGCGTCTCCATCGGTTGCCATTTTGACTCAGCGTCGTGCGCGCCAAAAAGACAGTGTAGCTAAAGGAAAAAAATAAAAATAATAGGGATGTCTGGTTTCTGGATAAAAAATCAGTGCCGTATGGCAGGCGTGCCTGCGGTTGCTTTGTTTAAGCTCGCTTTACTGCGTCTCGTAGGCAGCTCGAATTATACGGCTAGTTTTATACTCAGCAGTAATTTGAATTATTAATGGGTATGATTTGCGGCCGGGGCCGTGAGAGTTGACAATGGCCCGGGTTGATTTATTGAGCTGTTTTTGAGTGGTAATCATTTATGCATTCCATTAACGAGCCTAACTAATTTACGAGGTCTTGGGGCGCTTATTTCCGGTTTGACGTTACCTAAAGCTTTGCGAAGTTTTAAAGAAAAAAAAAATTGAGAAATATTATAGCCACGAATCAACACAAAATAGATAAGATATCAAATTCCAAGCGTTACGACAAAAGGACTCAATAAACTTAAAAATATGCATCTACCAACCTATATCTTATTTTCACCGTCTCATAAAACAAACACTGACAATCGAGAGTTCTAAAAATACCACAAAACATGTCTCCGATGATTTATTTCACGCAATGTTTATGTTAGCAGGACGTGGTGGCGTCTGTTCTTTAGTTTACATTACCTATATATTATATAACTTTCCCCCTACACCCTTAGCACAACGAGATAAGACTGAATTTTAGTAAACACAGTCGCAGAGTTACTTGCTAAAGTTTAAGTTAACCAAATTATCTGTGCAGTTCGTTTCATGCATACCATTTGGGATGGTAAAGGAGGTTTGTTTGTAAGGAGGTAAGTATAAGTTGGTATTGTAGTGGTGTGGGTGTGGACAATAGGTGTGCGTAGGCCTGTGGTTTATTAATCTGTGGCACGAGTGCAGGCGCAGCCTTCGCGTCTCTCACCTCGGTTTAATATGCAGGTACAGATATGGACAGATTTAGTTTACACTTTACAATGAATTTACAAATTAACGACAAGAAGTATTTAATCGAAAAAGGATGAATGAATAATATGGTGGATCTAGAAGAGTAAAATTTTTACCATTTGGCATCGTGTGAACAACAAATCAATCTACTGAGACAATTCTAAAAGCTCGGGTTGTCCTATAGTTTGGTGAATATAAGTTCTCACCTTCAAAGCTCCTGGCCTAGCTAAAATTTAATCATTTAATTTAATCAAGTTTCGTCTACCTAACACTTTTGAAGTTGACTGTTTTATATATTATAAATGCAAATTTGAAAACTGATCATAATTGTAATTTTATAACGTAGTTATGACACCTCGTTAGTGTAGGATTACTAATAACAATTAAAGCGTCTATCATAAAATAATTTAATAAATTAGAGCATTATATTTGTAAAGTTCACAAGAGAAGAGGTAGGCACTCAGTACTCACTAATCACTAGGTAGGTAACCTGTGGCCCTGTGCTCTATTTATAGAACATACTAAAAACTAACGGTAATAAATACTTAAAATGCCATATTTTAATTGAATTGGATACTCTATCCTATCAGATAAAATATAATAAATAAATATTGCTGGACACTTCACACAGCGCTATCTAGCCCCAAACTAAGCAGAGCTTGTACTATGGGAACCAGATAACTGATAGAATACTTATATACTTTTTTTTCTAAATACATACTTATAATATATAGAAAAACATCCAGACTCGGAATAAATATCTGTATATCATGCAAACATTTGTTCCGCATTGGGAATCGAACCAGCTACTTCCTGCGTCTTAGCTGGCTATTCGCCCACTACGCCACGGACGTCGTCTATAGATTTCATCAAACAACATGTGTGAAGGAAATATATTTAAATTACTAATTTAAATTTCGTCGTCAATGAATTAGAATATTCCTTTGGCCATGATTCAATCTATTCTACCAATATTTAAAGGAAAACCAGCAGAAATGCTTGCACATGTCGCTTACAAAACTAAAATAAATACAAAAGGCATAAGTAACAAAATAAATACAATCCAGCCTCCATTGAGACGGGGTGTGGGTGGCATCGTAAACTATTTGTTAAAAAGTTAAACATTTTGAAATGTTACTGTCACTCGCCCCCTTGAGAAATCGATTGTCATTGTTGCTGCGAGGTTGGTACACTTGGTTCCACGGTACTACTGTTCCTCGATTGCGGTTAGATATAACATAACATCTGGAACTTCGTGGGATAAATCATTCTTGAACAAAGGCTAAATCACTCGGTTTACTGAAAAATGGGGATAAAATGATTTCAAATTAGGACAGCCAGGACACGTAACAGTCAATAGTCAAGCAAAAATGCATTGTTTCAAAAGTATTTTTTAATAAAGAAACATTGACTTAACTTTTCACTATCATTTGAATTTGTACAAAAGTCATATCCTAAGAGAAACCCATCGTAGAAGCTACCCCGAACACATTTGTAACGTTTAAATTTTTATTATAACCGTGCCCGCATCCGAAAGGAACCAAAATGTCCGCGACCACATGTTTGTTTACCTTGTCCAAAAACGCATTCGTCATAGCACACAGAATACAACAAAGCTAATAGGAACTGCTATGGTTTTAGCTCAGAGGCATATTACTATAGGTAGAGTGTCCATACGCACTTACATAAATATGCATTTGATAGCGAACGGAAAGGTAATTTAATTAAACGTACGTAGTCTACTCTACTTTCTGTCTCGAAGTGACTGAACCGTCCGTCGTCAGCAGAATAGATACATATTTTGTAATTTCGATCTTACACAAATATATTAGACTGGATAACTTGGATACATAACGTACGACAAGAACTCTGACTAGTTGGGTTTTCTTACAGTTGTGCCTGCTGAGTAAGTGATATGAATATCCATGATATGATAATGGGAATCCAAATTATAATTACAAAAAAAATAACAAACCACAAGTCATCATAGTGTTACGCCGAGGCTGTTAAACAATGAGTAATAATCGAACCTTCTCGAACGCTTTTGTCTTGCTGTGTTATTGCTGCTATTGTTTGTGGTTTCGCAGAATGGGGAGTGGCCATTGTGTCGAGGGACCGACCCTTTCCTGGAAGGATCGACATCGTTCTCGAACAATCGAAATGTGTGCGATATAAATAGGCAGGAGAGATGGCCGGACAGTCAGTCTCGAGTCAGTCTCAGTGAGTTAGTCTCAGCGAGGCCCTGGAGGACTGACGTGGGAAGGGTCTCACGTGAACAGTAGTTGCTCCTGAGTCAGTCTGGATTCAGCTATACGTGTGAACATTTCGGTGACTTTAAGTGGTGCAACTGTGGTGTGAATTAGTGTGTTGTGATTACGTGTGACCAAGTTCGTGTATTCATCGTTTAGTGCTGAATAAAAGTGTTATTTTGGTTGAATCGATTCCCATTATTTTATCCCGAACCCTCAGCTCGTAACAATAGTATCGAATAGTGTGGCTTAGTGTGGGGCGATTGGCAAATAACCGACCACTATTACAATAATTGTGTTTTATCTGTTTTCGGTTTTTGATGGTATTTATGTGTTTTGTTTAAATAAATAAATTGAAATTGAATTGAAACCATTATCAAGATCAGCGATCTTGTGCGGCCTGCACCCAACCAACAAGAAGTCGTCTTTCTATCTAGCAGGGGAGCGTCCTACGCTACGTTTTCTAGTGGATAGTGTCTACTCGAGAACCTTTCTGGCCAAACGGACGTCAGAGCTCCGCATCACGCTCTATGGTATATCTTCCCTCTAAGGTTCTCGCTTCAATGTAGAGAATGACTTGTTTACAATTGTTAATAGTTATTCGGGATAATCGAGCGTCACAATCGATGTCATACTCAGCTTCGGGAGAAAGGGTTGGCTGTTGGGAGCTTTTGTTGTGTTGACTGATTTTATGTGTTGTGGAAGTTATGAAATCAACCGATCTGATTGTTTCAAATACAACCCCTTGTTAGGGGAAATAAAATGTATAGGAGAAAATAAACACGGTTACACAGTGCGGACTCAACAACATAGAATATGAAAGTGTACCTATTACAATAAAGAAGTCTCTCTAATATCTGTTTCTTTATTAATGGACCAATAAACGTTTTATAGTGATTCGGCCTTTACATTTTATTATTGTTTTATATTTTGATATCAATTCTTATTAGAAGTATTTGTTTTTGAAATGGTTACCAATTTAGATAGGTATTTATATCATCACTAGCTGCCACCAGCAGCTTCTGTCGCGCTGTTGGTTTTGTCAATAAAAACATTATGATAACTTCACAGTTGGTTAAAAAGTACCCGATCCCGGTCATAATCTATCTGAACACTAAATGTCATCGAAATCAGTTGACCCGTTTACCCGTGACAACGTAACAAACAGACAGACAGAGAGAGACAGAATTACTTTCGAATTTACGATGTATAAGTATGAATTATTTAAAATATCATATCAATTTACGCTACCAATTAACAATATCATTATTCAAAGAATTTATTCCTATCATAAAAATAAATTACGATCCAAAAACAGGCGTAAAATTTAATTTAAAATTGTCTATGCAAATATTTCCGATAATCGGAGATGTCGTAAATTTCGGTTTGTTCTGAGTTAGAGCGAGGCAAAGCGATCCGATCGTTAATATCGTTATAATGCCTCACCTTAAAGACGGCTGGTAGAATGACGGACGACATTGGACCACCCGCCTATAAGTACTTTACTATGAGAACTCATTTTTATGAAAAGATAAGATGAATTTGGATACCTTTTTAGATTCCACAGATAATTTATGTGCATTGTGTACACTTTAATCGTGTCCTATTGCCCCCCCCCCCTACCCCCTTTTGCTCTCCCTATCAGTCAAACCTTTGTTCTTCTATACCTTAAAAGAATGCACAATAGTAGCACATATACCTATTATAGTTGTAAGGAGAAATGATCGAAGCTGAACAGACTCTTCTACGAGCTTAAGTCGACCAACTTAGGTTTATATTTAGTAGGGGTTGTAAACAGATAATATGATAATACATATTTTATACAAAATGACCGAAATTAAATTCAAAATAAACATTCTATTTCAAAATGACTAAAATACAGACATAGTGACGACCCTTCACAGTGCATGGTCCGCTTAACTAGTTTATTTGTTTTTCCCACATTACGCGGGGTCGGCAAAACATGTATTCCTCCTCCAGATCTCTCTATCAGCCGTCATCTCCGTTGTCACTTCCTTTCTACCCATATAATTCTTCACACAGTCCATCCATCTCTTCTTCGGCCTTCCTCTACTTCTATATCCATTCATACTCATATCTAACAGTCTTTTAGTCACATGATTTTCTTCCCTACGCTTGACATGCCCATACCACGCTAGCCTCTTACTCCTCAATTTTTCTATCACTGGCGCTACTTTTAACCCCACAGTGGTCGCGTACTAAAACCTGACCTGATTGGTCGCGTGTAGTACTATTGTATACCATTTATAAATTCAAATAAAAATATATTTGAGCTTCAACTATGTTTAATTCTTATTGTAATAAGTGTTATTAAGTATTGTTGTATTAAAAGCAATCAATAAAAACGAATCACAACCTCTGAGTATAAAAAAAATCCACAAAACAAAAAAAACCTCTAAAATAGCACAAAACATCAAAAATACTAATTAATGTTTTCTAAACAAGACAGACATACAACATTCGAATTATCGCCACAAATTAACTTTTTGCACGTGTTGCATAGTTTTCGAGTGCTTTTATTGCGGCTTCTTCCGCAGTCGTGGCAGCGATCTATGGATCGAGTTAGTGTCTGTGCTGACGTTGTCGCTGTGGTTTCTGGATAACTACAAGAAAATCTCACGCGCAGCACTGAGTGCGTTTGTCAATTATTTAACTTAAAGTACCTAGAAGCGCTCGTAATTTACGTTAGCGGTTTTTGAGAATTTTACAATTTCGTAAGTGTGGATTACATAGGTAATCCACGCGACCACTCTAGGGTTAAACTTCCTCTATTAAACTCATTCCTTATCTTATCCATTCTCAATACCCCACACATCCATCTCAACGTTCGCATTTCGCACGAAAGTAACGGACGGTGGCCCAACACTCAGAACCATACACTACGTCATTGGTATTTTGTATGGTACTTATGCAAAAATAAGTTACTATCTATCTAGAACAGTGGTTCCTAACCTTTTCGATCTTGTCACCCCTATGACTTCTAGAGAATCTTATTTACCCCTCCCACTCTCCCTCATGTTACCAATTAACACAAATAAAACAACATACATTAATACAAATTGACTTTATTGTACATATAAAAATTGCACAAAAATATTTAATACGTTCTTACAAATCTTTATTATACAATATTACTGTCTTATTACCCCCGCAGAATATCAGTTTTACCCCCGCAGGAGTTTTGCCCCCACAGGTTAGGAACCGATGATCTAGAAACTCGAAATTTAAATCGAAATCTACAAATTCGAGGTTCTACAGTACGGGTGCTCTATTAGTTTTGCAGAATTTAATTTGTATGCAAATGGAAGACGCGGCATTAACGAGAGATATTATTAATTTGCGTGTCCCAGCGTCCTTACGACATTGATTGCTTTATTTGCATCGTTGTTTAGTTTTTGATGTATGTGATAATTGGCTATAATATCTATAATATCAAAGGATTCTAAGGAATTCCGTTCAGTTACGAAAATTGCGAAATAAAAAATTTAAAGTTCGTCATAATTTATCTAGGTTGGCCAATACCAATGGGTTCTGGCCTAGAAGTAGTTTATTTGTTAAACCTGTTGTTTTTTTTACATTTTTATTAATTAGGTATATCTTCTGCGTTAGCAGTGGTGAACTGCCAATTGTAATCTATTTTAATTTAAGTTTGTGTATTTTCATTGTCAATCCATAATAACTAGTGGTTCATCCCGAACTGAGATCTCACGAGTCTTCAATAAAAACAAAAACTAAAAATCGTAATCTTTGTTTGACTACCAAATTAGCGCCATGAAATTAATAACCACTTTACTTGACCTATAGTTTCATTCAAATGACAGGTATCGGGAGTTTATGTTAATTGGGGTCTCTTTTTTGGGGTAGAAATTGCAGTTATTCTAGATTTCAGACTCTTGATGCTCTTGATTTGTATCACTAAAGCAACACGCATACCAAATTTCAGCACTGTGGGGTCACTGGTGTACTCTGGGAATTTTGTCAAA
Organism: Philereme transversata; assembly: GCA_963924445.1. Taxonomy (NCBI): domain Eukaryota; kingdom Metazoa; phylum Arthropoda; class Insecta; order Lepidoptera; family Geometridae; genus Philereme; species Philereme transversata. The sequence continues at coordinate 22,713,055 of OZ004337.1, read as the reverse complement.
GTTCAGTTTTTATTCTGGCTAATAACTTAAAAACTACAAACTTTAAACTAATAATAAAAACGGGGTCGAAATGTACTTACAAAGACCTTTTATCAGACGTCCTATTTGACCAGATAGTCACATTTTGTTTTTTTTTACCCCTCTTGAACCCTAATATCTCAACAGCGCCCGCACATTTTTAGCTAATTGAGTCACACCAAAATTGTGCCATCTATCTATACACCAAATTTCATGATGATCGGATAAATGCTTCGAAAGTTATCCTCGGACAAACATACATACAACGCCAATTTGCCGAAGTTGATTTAGAGATCTCGCTTCGCTCGATCAATAAATATATAAAATTTTGAAATTAATTACTGTGCGTGAAAGTTTTTGTACTTACACTCTTATTAATGGTGTTGAACAGGATGAATCTGTAAAAAGAAAGTTACGTTAATTATTGCACGATGTTATTGGTAGTATTTTTTACAGAGTTTGAGCACTTTAGTAATACATTTTGAAATATCTTTAAAAACGTTGTCTTGCAAGTATTTTTAAAAGATAAGTAACTTGAGACATTCCCATCGAAACAAGAAACACAAACATCGGGTTACAAAATAAAAAATAAGTTAACTAAATTATAATTCTTGTCATAATCTTCCCAAACGAGCTTCAATCAATTTGCTTGTGTCTCCGGCCTAAGAGAGGTATAATTTCTAAAAACCCTCCATTTTTTCCTCGTAACAGCTGCCGCGCAGTGGGATACCGTTTTTTCGTATAAATATCAATTCTCACAATCCCACTTGCATTTGTATTTATTTAGGTGTCTCGACTTGTGGCGTATTGGGGTTTCACAGGGCACGCTCTTGGGACACTTCCTTTTCCTTTTGCTAAATTCCATTGTTACTTTGTGAATGAGTATTAATGGTGTAATTTATTGAGGTGTATCATTTTACCTTTTATGTCAAAATATTGTAAGCTAGGCGTTTTTTTTTTTCCGCATAATTCTGTAATTATAAAAATCTGGATTTGATTTCATTTAATTATGGTCTTTCGGGTGAACTTACCAACTGAAATCCATGACTCTACGAATTACAAACCAATCAATAATTCTATATGGAACACTAACAAGTACAGTAATTTATCAATCAAATCCAGCTTTCAAACAACATTTTATCACCGTCTCTCAGCGCTCGATTTAATGGAAGATAATACCATAATACACCTAATTTCAAAGGAAATGTTACCTGTTAACCACAACACTGGCTTTTAGAAGACTGAGAAATTGTAAATAAACATCGAACCAAGACCACGTGCAAATCCATTTTGTTTTGTTTTCCGCCGTCCGCCATCTTGGAATGCCGCGGAAACGCTAAATGGCGACCAAAGGCAGATCTTCCGGGAAATTTCAATATTAATGACTTAATAGTTAAAGTTTAACTGCCGACCAAATGGTAAGTAATTGCTGTAATGGGTTTGAATTTGAATTGAACGGTTTAAAGCACTCAGTGTCCATGAATTACGAAGCGCTTTGTTTAAATAAATTGTCAGGCTATGCCAGTAAGTTGCCTAGACTGGACTAGACCTTTGCATTGAGTGTCTTTTAACTTGTGTATTTTTACATATACCTACATTAGATCAAATGAAGCGAGTAAAGGTACTGAAATCGCACTTCTGAGGTCTTTGTGAATATTAGAGCCTATGCACATGACGTACTTATTGCATGCCCTCATATGACAAAGCGCGTTTGAAGCTCGACTGTATCGCGTAACGCGTTTGTATCGATATAAACGCGCGTACGATGCAATCTTTGGAAGTATTCTTAGAAGTCCGTGGATGATATCCACCTCTATCGCTACGCTAGTGGGTAATTATTTCATTCTCAATTTATGCGTCTTAAATCAAAACAGCTGGTATCTCAGTCGTCAAACCGTGGTGCCGTCTGACCCCAGATAATAAGGTATACATGATTAAGCAAATAAGATTCCTAACTATACCTAGTCTAGAATATTATGGCTCCAAGATAAAAAGTCAGGTCAAAAAACTTTAGATAACGTTATAAATAAAATTACTGCATGAAATGTGAGAGGCTAGGGCCTTATCACACTGGCGAGCGGAGAGCGTGTTTCCAGCGACGCGATTCGTGAACGTGTATGCGACGTGCTCGCTGCGTTCGTCAGTCATATCTTTTAGAAGACTGAGAAATTGTAAATAAACATCGAACCAAGACCACGTGCAAATCCATTTTGTTTTGTTTTCCGCCGTCCGCCATCTTGGAATGCCGCGGAAACGCTAAATGGCGACCAAAGGCAGATCTTCCGGGAAATTTCAATATTAATGACTTAATAGTTAAAGTTTAACTGCCGACCAAATGGTAAGTAATTGCTGTAATGGGTTTGAATTTGAATTGAACGGTTTAAAGCACTCAGTGTCCATGAATTACGAAGCGCTTTGTTTAAATAAATTGTCAGGCTATGCCAGTAAGTTGCCTAGACTGTACTAGACCTTTGCATTGAGTGTCTTTTAACTTGTGTATTTTTACATATACCTACATTAGATCAAATGAAGCGAGTAAAGGTACTGAAATCGCACTTCTGAGGTCTTTGTGAATATTAGAGCCTATGCACATGACGTACTTATTGCATGCCCTCATATGACAAAGCGCGTTTGAAGCTCGACTGTATCGCGTGACGCGTTTGTATCGATATAAACGCGCGTACGATGCAATCTTTGGAAGTATTCTTAGAAGTCCGTGGATGATATCCACCTCTATCGCTACGCTAGTGGGTAATTATTTCATTCTCAATTTATGCGTCTTAAATCAAAACAGCTGGTATCTCAGTCGTCAAACCGTGGTGCCGTCTGACCCCAGATAATAAGGTATACATGATTAAGCAAATAAGATTCCTAACTATACCTAGTCTAGAATATTATGGCTCCAAGATAAAAAGTCAGGTCAAAAAACTTTAGATAACGTTATAAATAAAATTACTGCATGCAATGTGAGAGGCTAGGGCCTTATCACACTGGCGAGCGGAGAGCGTGTTTCCAGCGACGCGATTCGTGAACGTGTATGCGACGTGCTCGCTGCGTTCGTCAGTCATATTAATTGAGAAACTATTGTAATATACGTATGTGGTACTGTAACAACGCGGCGAACACGTTTACAAATCGCATCGCTGAAAACAAGCCCCCAACTCACTAGCAACGTTGCAAAGGATTTATATTTATTTTTATAGAAAATACATACAAAATACAATTTAAAATTACATAATTAAATTAGCAACTTGGTTTTCAACACGGATTGCCTGCAACAACCGCACGTGGAGTTGGACAGTTATAATTATCTGAACTTAAATGTGTAAAAAAAAGTTGACCAAGAGGTAAGCATGTCTACCATCTAAACCTACACAGACTAATTGGATGAAAATGCATATTAGAATTAAATTTGGCATGATTACTTAAAGTGGGCGATATAGAAGCTCTAGAAGGAAAGACCTAATAGAACATTGATTGATTGGAGCGACGGCGTTTGAGAGAGAAGACTTACGCCTAGCAGTACTGCCATAATGATTACGTTGTATTTGTTCTGTCTTGTGCATGATTTTTTTTTTCTATCTATTGCTATGTTAAATTAACACAGTAAATCGAGTGAATACACGCCGTTATTCAGTTCTCTCGGATAGGAATATCCATTAATAACCTTATATCCTGTACTTACACAAGTTGTTTAACTAACCAAATAGGTTATCATAAATTGATAAAGAGTAAGATTACCAAGTCATTCATAAAGTCAAAACATTATTAGCTATGTTTATTAGTTTAATTAGTATAATCTGCCGTTATTCACACTAACTGGTTATACACCAGATAAACCACAGACTACAGAACAAGACTACCCACCTCAAGTTGATGGGTGGCTCATCTGTGCCATCTTTCATTCATTGTTATTTATTGAATGAAATGCAATACTTATCCTTACTAATATTATAAGTTAGAAAGTAATTCTGTCCCTCTGTCTCCCAGTCTCTCTGTCTATCATTTCACGACTAAACGGCTAAACCGATTTCGATGAATTTTGGTATACAGATAGATCATGACCAGGATTGGGACATAGGTTACTTTTTACCCGACTGTGCAGAAGTAGGATAATATTTTTATTGAACAACCACGCGCTCAAAGCCGCGGGTGGGTATGCTAATATGAATATTTATATCAATATTTGCATTAGCTGCAAATATTTGTTCTAGGAGTGGGTACCATGGTGCAGGTAGTTCTTGATACTCACGTAAAGGAATTCTAGTATAGGGTTAGGATGTATGTGACTGCTAGTGGATGAGGTGTTATAATATAATAGGACAAGGGTTTAAATTGTAGAAATTAGTATGGACTAATCCTGGTGTCGAGGTTTGTTGGCCTCCTTGGCCTACTCGGCTTGATGTAGAAAGTACTAATATCTCACTTCAATCATCTTTCGACGTTCCGCAGAAAATGACAGTCGAAAGTACTGTCTATTTGATTATAAATAAATAATTATTGCTGGACATTTCACACAGCGCTATCTAGCCCCAAACTAAGCAGAGCTTGTACTATGGGAACCAGATAACTGATAGAATACTTAAATACTTTTTTTTTGTAAATATCTACATACTTATAATATACAGAAAAACACCCAGATACGGAACAAATATCTGTAGATCATGCAAACATTTGTTCCGCGGCGGGAATCGAACCCGCTACCTCCTGCGTCTCAGCTGGCTATACGCCTACTGTGCCACGGAGGTCGTAGGATTATGAATCCGTCAGATCTAAATAACTAATCGTTATCAGATGGAATTAAGGTTGGTTTTGTTTTAGCATTAGCCCAGATCAAAAGACTTCTTTCGTGAAAAGTCTAGTTAAGAATTCTTCATCTCTCTAGGTTCTTTTAGGTTTCGTATGTCTCGATTTGATGAGATGGTAAGTGTTGAAGAAAGAAACAAAGAATTTGGTGGGTTTTATAATTTCAAACTTGTGCTGTCTGGATAAATCGGTCTGTGAGTTTAACACATGTCGCAGTCTCTCAGATAACATCAATCACATTGTTAGCGAAAATTAACGACAATTTTCATCGTTAATTAACGAAACCACAAAAAATAAACATTTGACAGCTTAGTCATTATCAACGGATGTTTAAAAACATTTTGACAAGTCTAGTGTTGTGACTACTTGTGACACATCCTGTTAAAATATTTTTTGGTTTTCGATTATCGCATTATAGAAGCTCATTTGAATTTTGTTTTTATGCGTGACTGCACAATTTAAATAGACATAGATAATTATTTATTTGCTACATACCTACAACACATAATACATTTATTACAGACACATATGAGATAAGAGAAAGAAGGTTACATAAACTAGGTACATGTTTTACTTAGAAAATGTTCGTGATTTATTTCAGTCATTATTATAAATACGGGATTTATCACGTACCGTTTTATCGCTGTTTCGACCGATAATGTTTCGGTTCAATTCGTGAACCTTCAGCAGGGTCAGTACGATCCGCTCCACATGTTCTTTATCATACACAAATAGATTACAAAATGGCAAAAGAACCTTACAAAAAGGACATGTATAAAGCGAGCTTAACCCTAATAAGAGTTAGGTACGTACCTAAATACCTATGTAACGAGATTTAATTTGGTTTATGTCCAGTGGTTCATTAGTTTTTAAATAGCATTAATAAATTAAAAAACAAAGTTAAAGAGCATAGGTAAATACACAAACTAGATTCATTATTTTTAAAACTGAAGTATGAAGCATCAAAAGGGTTTTGAATAAGCATACTTAATACTAACTGGGTTAGCAGAGGACACTGTTAAAATTGTTTGAATCTCTACATTGCACAGTGATCTCGATCATGTATAATACCTAATTGTGCTTAATGAGTTTATGTAGATTATTATTGTGCTATTTCATTTTAAAATTAACAGTTAAGATGCTGCTTTTAACACGCTCGCTGCGGCCAATATTTGAGACAATAACCCCCTGGTACGTTACAAGATCAATATACCTTAGAGCTTAACTTTCCACCGGTGCGTTAATAGGTCAATAAGCCTTAGAAGACATGGGTGTGTTCAAACTCCAATATCTACGCGAAAACGTTTGAAATCGAAAAAAATGGTAACTAGGCTATTGTAAAAATGTGGACGTAAACTATGCTATAATCGCGAACTTCACCGAAGTCTACTTTTAAAGAAAAACGAGGGAAAAACATAAGGCGTATCGATCCATTACAACTAGAATAATTTTAGGGATGGGAAAAATCAAAAACAGAACATAAAAGTAAATAAATTTTAAGATTATATTTAACTTTTATGTCTTACAAGTTACAATCAATGATTTTCATAAAAACACTTAGCACAATAACCTTTGTTACATTCAACACAATAAGAATTTTTTTTCTTTTTTTTTTTAATCTCGGCTATTCATACACGAAGCCCACACAGTTTCTTCTTTTTAATTCTTTGGTTACGAGGGTGTGCTTCGTTAGTAGCGTAACAGCGTAACAGTTATTCTGATCGTCATTTATCACTTTTTGTTCATTAGCAAAAGATAAGTCCAGCAACTTTCGACAACGTTTAAATTTATGCATTTTACGCTAATTCACTGACACTGCACATGCGCCCGGAAGAGGTGTCAACACATCACTAATTTATTTTGACTCTACAATCAGTGCGATGTCAGGTTCATAGACCTACCACCATACCTATTTCTGTCACCGTTTGAAGGGTATGGTTCCCGGTTAAATTACAGGCACATGCGGCTTTACACTTGTATTCCTTATGTTGATGGATCATCAACGTAGGGCACGTTTTTAAGATATCATTACCTTACACAAATATCATTCAAATGAATAACCGTTCAAGAGACTATCTCAAATGTATATTTGTCTTTATCACTTATTAATCAATCTTTGAGTTATAGTCTTTGCACCAGCGGAAGAACGCTGTATACGCGCTCCGCACTGACTGCGAGTTCATGCATAACGCCTATAAGCCTCATACCGCAGCGAGCGTGTTAATAGTTCACTTAAATTATAAGTCCTTTCACTAAATTTTACTTGCCGATGTGTTTAGAAATATTACAGCCGTAAAGTTCTGGGGAAACTTCTTCATTATCAGCTGTTTAAGTTAATAATAAAGAAGTTTCCACTAGATCTGCTGATTTTAACAAAGTTTTTCTTCAATGAAAATCAGAATTTCGGATCGACGTAGAATTTGTTTTTTTGGGTGAGAGAGGAAATTTTTAAGGTCATTGTGTTTTCGTCTTACATACTCTGAAGAAGGCTGTTTATGCATCAAAAATTTACTAAAAAAAAATAAGTTAACAAGCATTTAATAAAACAAAATTTATATTTAGCAGGAAGTTGTAGTGTTGTGACATAAAATAGTCGAGTAAAAGGTGTCGGTTATCGACCTCAGTACTGCGTTTAAATCAACTGATTAGGAACTAATTCTGTCAGCTCGGATCACCGGCGCCGTGCTAAACCGTGCTAAACCGGCACTGTTTTTAATATTAATATATTATACTACACACAGAACTCAACCCTTTTTCAAAGCTATTAAGACTGCAAATGATTCTAAATGGTAAATTTGTGGTTGGAAAATGTACATTAAACAGAAATGAACTGTATTTTGTTAGAGGTTGAGTGTGAATTGGTGTGTGGTGGTGTGAAGATATGGCATCAGGTAATAACGTAGGGAGTGTTGAAAGGTACACTTTGTCTAGGAAATGCAGAGCAAATGCAAATTTGCCGCCGTTTTAATTAAACATAAGTGTATTACGTTATAGTCTTTGAAACCCATAAAGTTGGTTCTAACTAACAACAGATACCTATTTCTTGACATGTTCTGTTCAGTCCGTCTGTCTGTCCGATCAGTTACAGCCGTTTTACTGGAGGTCAACGCACCTGGTAGACGGGCATATCAGGTGCCCGTCTATCAGGCAGAGCATAGTAGAGCACGTTTCTAATGTGCATGCCCTACGAGACAATACTTTGCTACAGGCGATGGTTACCACTTAACATCTGGTGGGTTATATGCTTTTTCCGTCTCCAGGTAGTAAAAAAATAACATACCTATAAATAAGTTTAGTCGGGTTTCAGTTTTTAAACTTATTGCTCATTTTTGGTATCGTAACCTCGTAGCAAGAGGATGTTCAGGGTTCATTTCGTGTGCGGCTCGTTATTTGTGCGAAGATTTTAAAATCGTAAAACGAATTCTCTAATAAACTCTAGTATTCCTAGTAATTGAATTCTCCCTTAAGTCGGTAATTAGAGTGTGGCTCAAGAGGCTCATTGCTCATTAATATCACTAATTGAGCTTAGACTAGCCTCCGGGCCCTACGGGTGCGAACCTTTAGTTTCAGCCATTCCTAATTACGACACGTTAGTTAGGACTTACTCGCAAATTGCAATATTATTAGCGGATTTACCTCTGTTATATTATAATGAATCTGTAATTATTATTAGGGATTTATAGCGCAGTATTAAATGTTCATAGCATTATTTATGCAGACCCGCCCGCGGCATTGCACGCGTCGTTTGTCAATAAAAACATTACCCTTCTTGTGCGCGGTTGAGTAAAAATGTAGCCTATGTCTCAATCCCGGTCATAATTTATCTATCTACCAAATTTAATTGATATCGGTCTAGCTGTTGAATGGAAAGTAGCTGTCCTTCAGGGCAATTCCCATACAAAATCACCAATTTTGAATTTTAACTGTTTCATGAGATTTCCTTATTTTTATTTTGTTTTAAACCACACCTGTGTCAGAGTTGTATGCCCACGACTTCGTTCGCAATTTTCTGGATCTCGACAACTGCTCGATAGAGCGAGGATAGAGAAGCTTGGGATTGAAATTGCTCCCAACTCATTCGAAAATGTTACAATTTAGACGTAATTTATTTTCTTTAAGATAAGATAAGATAACACTTTATTGTACACCAAAGTAAAATACAGAACATAATTTTTACAAATAGATTTAGTACAATGGGCGCTAAAAGCGATCTCTTCCAGACAACCTTAGTATGGACAGGATTATAACATATCACATGACGGCGGTGCATCTATATAAAATTAAAAACATACCTACATACTATAAACCTAAAATACTAATAATAACACAAATTTAATTATAATAAAATAAGCAACTATAAAAATGGTTATGATGAATTAACAAGCAGCGACAACTTCAACGCAGGGACAGATAATGGGTGTGTACTTTTGTTTTAAAATTACTAATAGACTTGGATGTTCTTATAGAGAAGGGCAAATCGTTCCACAATCGTACGGCTGTTACAGTGAAGGATCGACCATAAAACTCTGTCGTATTGACAGGAGTTTTAAGTTGAAGGGAATTTGAAGAACGCAAATTGGGATCATTAGCCTGGTGGAGAAACTCAAAACGCTCCTTAAGATAAAAGGGAGAAGAAGGGTTAAAAAGGATGTTATACAAAAGGGACAGTATGTGTGCATTCCGGCGAAGACGGATGGGGAGCCATTTGAGCTTTGCGCGAAAATCAGAGACATGGTCATACTTGCGCAAGCCAAATATAAACCAAATACAGAGGTTTTGAAGGCGCTCAAGTTTGCTCAGTTGGGCTTCAGAGAGGTCAAGATAGCAGGCGTCGGCGTAGTCCAGGATCGGAAGTAAAAGAGTCTGTGCAAGCGTAACCTTGGTAGCAGTCGGCAAGAAGGCTTACACCATAACCGCTACTCGTCTCTGGAATAATATGCCACCAAACTATTTCGAGGCTACTTCAGTGGAAGCATTCAGATTGAGAATCTATAGGCACCTTCTCGGTCAAACCGACCAAAAATGAGCAACTTAATATTTCCATAACACTTCTTCTATTGTTATGTATGTATTTTTATTCGATATTGGTATAGTTTAGTCTATCATATAAAGTATTTAAGTAGGTTTATTTATGTAGTATGTACCTATATTATGCTATATTTATTAGTCCTGTGCAAATTTTCTTTTTTACCTTTTCTGTGCACTACCTACACATCTTTGTCTACAATACACAAAGGTTATCTGGAAGAGAATGCTCTTTAGCTTTAAGTTCGCCTTTGTACTAGTTTTATAAGTGCAATAAAGTATTTTCAATCAATCAATCAATCAATATCAATGTTTGGGGCACAGGAGGTAGGTACTCTATTTAATATAGAGTAGGTACATAGTTCATTTTTATGCTCGCATGCACAGGGAGGGGGGTATATTAGTTGTTTGAAGCCTCTAAGTAAGCCAGTGTTGTATGTGTGCGTGGCTGCACATGGCATTGTATCTTCCTAAGTTTGTAAGATGGGCTAGATGGCACTGTGTAAAATGTCCAGCTTTATTTATTTTGTTTGGCAAAGTAAACAGTTATCCACGGCCACTTCCCGACGGTAGCTCCAAGTACTCTAGTCCACCTGTGACCATGACTGTTGCAACACAGCCGAAACGTCGGGATAACAAATAAAAAAGGTACATATGCAATTTTAATCAATAATTATGAACAGTACGTCATTTTATAGGTTATAGGCTACTTTGTTATAGGCGATGGTTACAACTTAACACCCGCAGAGCCATGTGCGTGTTCCATCACATCATCCTGGTACTATAAAAAGAATGTATAACCTTTAGTGTTCTTGAGGGTAGCAATTAATCAGTATACGACAGTCCGTCTTTCATTGAACATCACACAAGAAATTTTCAAATGTCAATAAACGCATCAACCGGTCCGTAATCTCCACCACCATCATGCCCGACCTTCGGAAATGTCATTCGACAAATACAAAAATATTAATAACAAAACAATGTAACCCACACACAGATGTTATCAGCTGATTTATTGAGCAGAGATACTGACTAATGTTGGTACACACTGGAAAAAACATAACCCCCCTCCACTAACTCAACCACTGGGAAACGACACTATCGAAATGTTTCACGACCATTGCTTAAAACTCAGCAGTCAATAGTGCCGTCTAGAAGCCGTCATTTGATATTCGTTTATCCTGTCCATCCAAAGGTTGTCTGGAAGAGATTAGTTTTACCGATAAGACCACCCATTGTACCGTTATTTATTATATTTTCCTTTGTAACTGTATTTTTATTTGGTGTGCAATAAAGAGTATCTTGTTTACAGTACACACACAGTACTGAGTACAGTACAGGTTTATTAGTTAATTAAATCAAATCAAAATTAATTTATTCATTAAAATCATAAGGATCACTTTGGAACCTCCATTTTACCGCCTGCACCTGTTTCTTGGCCAACAAGCCAGAAATGACAAGAAACAAGGTTTATCTGTGTTATGTTGCTATTATTAACAACCCTGTTTGATAAATAAGCATATATGCATTATCATGTTGTAGCGTTCATAATTATATAAATTATTATTAATTATAAATGTTGGGAAGGTTTTTAATGACTTCATTCCTGAATCGAACGGAGCGAAAGAGGTCGCGGTGGGTTTGATGCCCGCTGCAGGATAATTTTTCCTATGATGTGCAAATGTTTATTCCAATGTGCGTTCCAATTCCTTGTAATTTTAATGAATAAGTACTTGAATAAATATCAATTGTTTTAATTTTTTATTGATGGGTTTTTTATGGAAGTGTCTTTATACCTACACAGCAATGTATTTGAAACTAGACAAGAGTAGCTATTTTTAAATTGAGTCGAGTAAGAAATATGACGCCACAAAATGATGTCCGGTTGTATGCGCATCGATCTTCTGATACAATCGACAACCAAATATTTGGCTTTTAATTATTTTAGTTTAGAGCTTGTTTTAGGATCGTGTTACGAAATATTAAAAACAATAAATTTAGTCTTTTAAATCAGAAATATTAAGAATCGGGTGTTTGTATTTGTGACTCATGTGACATGTTATATGGACAAATTCTTATGAAAAGTGACACCACACGATTATGGGTTTAGTTTTGATATTTATTGGTAGTGAATCTCATCGTCGTAAAATAAATATGGACACCTCGACACCATAAAAAATAGATAATAAATAAAAATTGTTTATTTCAAGCCATTGACTCATAATGTTCATCGTTGATCGACATGTGCGAGATTATGTATTTAGATACCTACTATAGAAAAGTGCCAATATATTTATTTACATACATTATGAATACAAAAGAAAAAGTTCAGTTGTCTAAAGACAGTTGCAAACAATCTATAGGTACTGGTGGATATTCATCCAGTTATTTTGTATTACTCGCCAAGATGCATTTGTAACGACTTATCCTATCCCGTTTCTCCTTTCCGCATGCACGCGCACCTTATAGGCCGTCCCACTCTGACGTCCGACCGCCAACGCCACTCTTCAAATTCATTGGCCGCTGCCAATGAGAGACGCCTTTGAACCTTCGTGAGAATCGCAACGATGCGCGCGCGTGCGACTCATTTTCTTATATTTTGGTGGAATCCTACAAATTTCCACTAGAACTCGCTATTTATGTGTTATTGAACTAAACGTGTGAACTTTCCGTGAAAAACAAGTGCTGGAAGTGTCGATACGACCTTCGCGGCTGCACGTGGCGCTAGGGTCACCCCGTTGACCTTGGCGTGGTGTCCCCAGGACACTGGCTCCTGGTATCCAGAGATCTACAGGTACGTGCATGTTCCGTTCCCCTAACGCTGCTGTATTCTATTCCTGTGATTCTTCCATTTGCAGCAGTGTGGTCGTCCTATCATTAGAAGAACGTTACAAATGCTATTGGTTTTGAGTATTCTAGGCATAGGTAAATTTCGGTCTAATTCGCAAACATACAGTCCACTTAAATCCAACCCTTGTCAGCTATCGACTCTCTAAAACAAACCCCGACGTGGAGTGAAAGATTTGAACCAGCTAGTAATTTCCTCCATAGTTTGGTCCTTCGAGCCGGATATTCCAAAAATATCCGTCTATTTTTACGCTAAGTTTAATATACTGCCGGACAATTGAGCTCATCTCAGTCCGTCTTACGACACGATCCATTAGTACTTGTATTCACAACTTATTTAATTATTCCCGCCTATATATTTTACGTTAAATCCTACTGATAAAAAGAATAAGTTGATCATATTCTCTTGTTATTCGCACCCCGCAGGATCAACTCGTTCAATTCGCTATTTCTCGCCCCACTTTAATCAGTTTAGGACCTACGTAAAATCATCGCATTCCGCTATCACACGTTTTACAAACATATAACTAAGTTTCTATAACCGCACCGCTAACATTGTATTACTTACATTTAATACGAGTCAAAGCATAGAAGTATTCGCTCGCTCTTTATACATCTACCCGCATTTTTCATTATTTGAACGTTCTCCGCTCGCTCCAACTCGTATTTAACTTATCGCTGCACGCCGCCATACTAACTACTAGTCAAACTGACTACCTACCACAAAATAATATTTCATCAGTTTGTACTCAAACGCTAAACTCACGCCTACTATTTAATTAACTGTGTCATACTGGTCAATACAGAATATTGAATAGTTTGTACTGTCTCAACATACTTTCAAAGTAACTATTTCGCGCTCGCTTCTATTCTGTGGTAGGCTTATTTATTTTATAACTTACCCAACTGCGCACCGCTAGGAAGATAGGTATTGTTTTCAACTTCGGTTCTATTATACTTTTTGAAGTTTTTTCTTTTGATTTCGCATTTATACCTTTTGTTGGTTGATATTCACAATGAGTAAGAGAGATAAGGGACCGAGTTCTTCTCACTCAGAAGAAGGCTACAACGAGGATGAATGTCAGCAAGCCATGCTTGAATCTAAACGCGAGATTCTATTTGCCCGCATGCAAGGAATTTATGATCTTGCTAAGAAGGCGGATGCCGATTCTACCAACTTTAAGGCTTTGCTTCACAGTGCATATAATATTGATAATTTGCATAGAGACTTCGAAAAGGTATTAGATTCATATAACGCTATTTCGCTAAAAATTAACCCAAAACACGCTATCAGGTACCAAGAATGGACGAATTTTGATATTATGTATTGTCTTGTTAAACACGTCTTAGAAACAAATTCGTCATCTAAAACATCAGTTTCGCCCCCGTATTTAGAGAAATCAAAACCTAAGCTTCCTCGAATAGAACTATTGTCATTCAATGGTGATGTCCGCTCATGGCCGCTATTCTACCAACAGTTTAAATGCACTGTCCATGAAAATACATCTTTGTCAGATAGTGACAAGGTGTATTATTTGGTCGGTAAGTTGTCTGGTTCCGCCGCGTCAGTTTGCGCCCGGCTGCCCCCGACCGCAGAGAATTACCCTATTATTTGGGAGGCACTTGTGCAAAAATATGACGACCCCAGACTACCTACTCGCTAGCTCATACCTTAATCAGTTGTTGAGTTTTAAACCGCTAGCCGCTAATGTTGCTTCCGGTCTAGAATCATTTTTAAATAATTTCCACACGTCTGTGGAAGCCTTAAGACTACTGAGTCTTGGCGACTTGACTGACTTTATGCTGTTACACCTCGCCCTCCAGAGACTAGACTCTGAGACTGTCAAGTTATTCGAAATTACGCATCGCAAAGATAAGCTTCCAACCTATTCTAATCTAATTGAATTTGTAAAGGAACAGAATAAAGTGTTATCTAGATCAGCTGTGCCTATCGTAAACCCGCAAACTCAGCACAAAGCTCGCAATGCGCTCGCGCCCGTGCCTAGTACTAGACCAGGGCAAACCAAGTCATTTGTAAACACTGACCGCGTGTGTGGTGCAAGTAATGAGAATAAATGTATATTGTGTGATCGCGATAAACACGATCACTTTTATCGCTGTTCAGCTTTTATGAAACTGACGCCACCTGATAGGTATAAATTCATTAAAGGCAATTTTTATTGTAACAACTGTTTGAGTGTGAGACATAAAACAAAGGAATGTGCTTCTAAGCACACTTGTTCTCATTGTTCGGCCAGACACCATTCGCTACTCCATTTTAATCCGCCCGTTATCTACAACAAATCAGTCGAGAAACAATTCGTTAATAAAAAATCGCACGCTAACTCGCCCGCTACCGCTCATGACCAAAGCCACACTGCGCCTAGGCATGCAATTTCTTCAGAGTCTCATACTCGAATTCACGCTAAAGACCTTGCGCCCCATGCGTATAAGGTCGATAATTCACTATCCGCACCCGATATCGATCCGAACAGTAACACATCTGTCTGTACTGTATCATATGATCACGCGTCGCAAACAATAACAACTGCGTTATTGGCAACTGCTAAAATAAAGGTTTTAGATAATTTTAATCGCCCTCACTTTTTGAGATGCTTGGTCGATCCCGGCTCTCAAAGTGAGTATATTTCCGCTGCATGTAGTAAGCGCTTATCGCTTCCTATTTCCACGCAAAGCCGCTTTTCTAAAGTCCAAGGTATAGGAGGGGCCTCTCAGAAAATTCTGGGAGTAACCTCACTTCGCTTCACTTCTCGCTTTGAGGACGGACATGAGTACCACATCCAGCCCATGGTGGTAGATAGTATCACGTCGCAGCTGCCCGACTCGCGCGTCGACGTCAGCTCTCTTCACCACATACGTAATCTACCCATGGCTGATGATGACTTTTCCGAGCCTGGTCCTATTGACCTACTTTTAGGTGTGAACTTGTATTGTCAAATTCTCCTATTTAATAAAATTACCGCTGATAATAATTTACCCGCTGTCTTGGAAACAACTTTAGGTTACATCGTTATGGGAAACGCACCCGTTCTATCCCCGCGCTCCATTTCACATACCTTTTGTGCATTTACGAATGACCCGCTACACCAACTCGTGGAAAGGTTCTGGTCCACTGAGGAACCACCTTCCCAGTTGTTCTTAAGTCCTGACGATCAACGCTGTGAAGAAATTTACACTTCGACTACTACTCGAAATGACGATGGTAGTTATGTAGTCCAGCTTCCATTTAAAGATGACCCGCAAAAGCTAGGTAACTCCTACATTATCGCTAAGAAGAGGTTTTTATGCCTCGAGAGAAAGTTCTTACGATCACCGGACTTAAATAAAAAATATAATGAAATAATTTATGATTATCTAGACAAAGGTATTTTAACGCGCGTTTCTGTTGACGATTGTACTTCTCCAGGTTATTACCTACCGCACCATCCTGTAGTTCGGGACGACAAGTCTACGACTAAGGTTCGCATCGTCTTGGACGGCAGCGCCTCGACTGATTCAGGGCTGTCTCTTAACGATATTTTATATAAGGGCTGCAACTTGCAAGCCGATATATTTAACATTTTATTAAATGTTCGCATACATCGTATCGCCTTTTTCGCTGACGTGAAGATGATGTATTTATGTATTTATACGCACCCCTCGCACCGCTGTTATCAACGGATCTTATACCGGTTCTCACCGGACGTTCCGCTGGAAACGTTTCAATTCGAACGTGTTACTTTTGGCCTCCGGTCTTCTCCTATGTTGGCGCTGCGCACTTTACGTCAACTGGCTCAAGATGAAAGACAAAGATGGCCTCTTGCCGCTGACGTCATAACTCGTGACGTCTATATGGACGACTTAGCGTCTTCTGCTTCTTCTGTGAATCAAGCAGCCAAGATTGCACAAGAGTTGATTCAGATGTTTAAAGCTGGTGGATTCGACTTAGTAAAGTGGACCAGCAACTCATCTGAGCTGCTACAACACATACCCGTTTCTCACAGACAGTCTGAATCCATTTCGTTCGATGAAGATGACACGTTCAAGATATTAGGGCTACGTTGGCTCCCCGCATCCGATAATTTTATCTTTTTGACCTCGGTCCCGCCATCTGTTTTTACAAAACGCGCTATTTTATCTATGACCGCTCGTCTGTACGATGTCTTAGGACTCGTCGGACCCGTAATTCTTTACGCTAAACTGATAATCAGGGAACTATGGCTTTTGAACATCAATTGGGATGACAAGCTACCCTGTGATATCATCGCTCTATGGCAAAGATATTTATCTGAGCTACCACTAATCTCGCACCTCAAATTCCCTCGCCACGTAGGAATTGAGGAAACCGGTTCTAAAATCACGCTTATCGCATTTTCGGACGCAAGTGAAAAGGCTTACGGCTGTGTATTATACCTACATGTCTCTAATGGTCACCAGCCACCTTTAATCTCGCTTTTGTGCTCGAAGTCCCGCGTCGCATCAGCCAAACCAACAATCACGCTGGCTAGGCTTGAGTTAAACGGCCTAGTGCTTCTCGCTAAGGTATTACGCGCTGTTTATGGTTCGCTATCCGCTCGTTGTCATATAGATAACGTTTTTATATTTTCTGACTCGACCGTCGCTTTATGTTGGGTAACTTCCTCTCCGCATAAGTTTCAAACTTACGTCGCAAATCGCATATCAGACTTCCAATCTACTTCGCCATCGCAAAATGTATATCACGTCGCAGGCGTTGAGAACCCTGCTGATTTAGTTTCTCGCGGGCTCCTGCCCTCGCAGATTTCAAATAATGAACTCGCTAAACACAACATCATTTGGAAAAGGTCACCGCCCCTAGGAAGCCATTTTGGTGGAATTTGGGAAGCGAATATAAAGAGTATCAAGTCTCTTCTCTTTCGTGTGATCGGAAAGCAGATCCTCACCTATGAGGAAATGCTTACGGTGCTTAACCAGGTCGAAGCTGTACTAAACAGCCGACCTTTGTACGTTCTAAGCTCCGACCCTTCGGAGCCGACGGCATTAACACCGTCGCACTTTCTCTCAACTAAACCGCTAGCTTTTCTACCCGCAGCTGATATGAGTGGAGAACGAACAAATCTTTTGTCTCGACATTCTTTGATGGACTCTTTAGTCCAAACATTTTGGAAACGATTCAAGAATGAATACCTCCATAATTTGCAAATGCGCGAAAAGTGGAACACCGCTAGTAATCCACTCACAGTAGGAACTATTGTTCTTTTAAATAACGAAAACGCACCTCCATTATCTTGGAAAATCGGAAGAGTTTCAGAGGTTTTTCCCGGTAAGGACGGACGAATTCGTTGTGCGCGAGTAGAAACGTGTGATAGCGCGTATGTCAGGCCGACGACAAAATTGTCGCCGCTCCCTATACAGTAGGGTGACCATGCGCTTTCAACATTTTCGGATATTCTTATCCAACCCCGCTATTTTTTAATTTGTTTTTCCGCTATATATTTAAACCGCAAACCGCTATTCACATCGTTATTTTATATTTATCCCGCTACGCTATTTTATAATTCTTTCGCTTTCGAAGGAATCCTTCAAGGAGGGGGAGATGGTGGATATTCATCCAGTTATTTTGTATTACTCGCCAAGATGCATTTGTAACGACTTATCCTATCCCGTTTCTCCTTTCCGCATGCACGCGCACCTTATAGGCCGTCCCACTCTGACGTCCGACCGCCAACGCCACTCTTCAAATTCATTGGCCGCTGCCAATGAGAGACGCCTTTGAACCTTCGTGAGAATCGCAACGATGCGCGCGCGTGCGACTCATTTTCTTATATTTTGGTGGAATCCTACAAATTTCCACTAGAACTCGCTATTTATGTGTTATTGAACTAAACGTGTGAACTTTCCGTGAAAAACAAGTGCTGGAAGTGTCGATACGACCTTCGCGGCTGCACGTGGCGCTAGGGTCACCCCGTTGACCTTGGCGTGGTGTCCCCAGGACACTGGCTCCTGGTATCCAGAGATCTACAGGTACGTGCATGTTCCGTTCCCCTAACGCTGCTGTATTCTATTCCTGTGATTCTTCCATTTGCAGCAGTGTGGTCGTCCTATCATTAGAAGAACGTTACAAATGCTATTGGTTTTGAGTATTCTAGGCATAGGTAAATTTCGGTCTAATTCGCAAACATACAGTCCACTTAAATCCAACCCTTGTCAGCTATCGACTCTCTAAAACAAACCCCGACGTGGAGTGAAAGATTTGAACCAGCTAGTAATTTCCTCCAGGTACATAGCTCACCTCATCCGCTACCAGGCAGAAGTGACCTCAGCAGGCTTACTCCCCAAAGTGATTCGATTCTGATTTTGTTTTTGATTCGAACTCGTTTCTGATTCGAACTCGATCCAAAATCTTACTCCCGAACCAATTCGAATCGAAAACAAAGATCGACTCCCAGTTCGAGTTCTAACGGTGTCGTTATGCGTATCCGGCTGATTACGTCATCGTCAGTCTTTGGTTAGATTCTTTTGAGCGCTTGGATATTTTTACTTGTCTGTCATTTTCGCACTTACAAAACAATTTGACATTGTTTTAGTAACACTATCAAGCTAAAACTTAAAAAATTACATAACATTTAATAATATTTTTTGGGAATAATGAGTGACGACAAACAATTAGAACGAATTATGCCTATATTTATTCTGTGCAATGAACTGTCAAGTGTCAATGTCATAAAAATATAGCGCGGTTGGCGTCAAATTTCAAAATATTCGTAGCTACAAGAAGTGTGCCAGCCACTACAAAGATTTTGTTAATTAATTTATTTTTGAATGAGTCTGTGTAAGTACAAGACTAATTTGAACTTTTATAATGAAATTAATTATTTAAGTGTGCATACAGTGTGTGATGATGAGCTTCTAAATTATGTTTGTGTCATTTCAGTGTATCTAAACAATTAAGTATGTCTCGTCCATCATATACCCAGATGGAAAAGTTGGTGCAATTCCTTGAAGACAATCCAGGAATTGCTAAAGGACATTTAAGATCAGCTCAAGCTCGCCATCTAACAAAATTAAAGTGGGACGAAATAACTCTCACATTAAATTCGTTGGGTGGCGCAAGAAAAGACGCCAAAACATGGGCCAAGGTAAGAGCACTACTCAAGGAACACTTGAGATAATGTAAATATTTAACTATCTGAATGAACGCATAATACTGTATTGACTTGCCTAGTTAAAATTAAATAATACCTGTATCATTCCCATATTCATTGCTAGCCTCCGCCTCCGGCTTCGTACGCGTGATACCCGTTTAAAATAAGCTTATATTACTCAGTGAAGAGGGAAATCGGTTCAGGAATTCCAGATATTACAAAAAACATTTACCTTTTTATAAGTACTTATAGATTTTCTAACATTTATTTAAATTACGTTGTTTTCAGTTTTGGGCTGATAAGAAATATGCCCTAAAAAAACAAGTGGCCCAACGCAATGCTTCTGCTTCCCGGACTGGTGGTGGAGTAGATAGGCTGCAGCCTATCTCAGAATTTGATGAAAGGTTGATTTTTGTAATGGGAGGATCCAGCTTCGCAGAAGGTGACCAGGAGTTGAGTGTCCCGCTAATTGTTTCTTTAGTAAGTTTCAATTATTTATATTAAAAAAAACTCGCTGACCCGCCCGCGGCTTCTCACGCTTGAAATTTCTCGTTCCCGCGGGAACTTCGGGATAAAAACTATATAAAACACTCTTGTCAAAGTGACGCGACACTTCACGTAAATGACTTCACGTCAATCTACGACGGTTATATTATATGTATACTAGCTATTGCCAGCGGCTTCGCCCGCGTTGTTCTGGGATGCAAAAATACATCTAGAAACTTTGACATCACATTTTTATCCCATGGAACTTATTTATGGGATAAAAAGTAGCCTATGTGTTAATCCAGGTTATAATCTACGTACATACTAAATTTCATCGAAATCGGTTCAGTCGTTTCGACGTGATTGAGTAACAAACAAACATCCAACTTTCGCATTTATAATATTAGTGTGGTTGTTCATTTAAATATACTAAAATCGCGATTAACAAATGGGGGGTGGGGGTAAGAGAGGGTGAAAAATATTTTGCGAACTATTCTCATGCCTACAAAACATACAATAAAAAATTAAAATCGGTCACCCGTTTCGAAGGAGTGCGACCACAAACACCGTGACACGAGATTTTTATATATAAGATTGTAATAAGCGTGTTGATGAAGTTAAAAAAAAAATAAAAAAAAAAAAATATTACTGGACATTTCACACAATCTAGCCCCAAACTAAGCAGAGCTTGTACTATTTTGTTGTAAATACATACTTATAATATATAGAAAAACATCCAGACCCGGAACAAATATCTTTAGATCATGCAAACATTTGTTCCGCAGCGGGAATCGAACCCGCTACCTCCTGCGTCTCAGCCGGCTATTCGCCCACTGCTCCACGGAGGTCGTCAAACAACAGTCAAACAAAAGTTAAAACACGATTTTTAATTATTTAATCAATTAATAGGCCGAAGACCCACTGAGACAGGAAGATATAGTGGTTCAGATAGAGGAACCCATGCCCAGTACCTCACAAGCTGTGCATCCACCAGCTAGCCAATCGTCAGCTCCTTCCAGTAAGTATTAAAAGAATACCAAACTATTTTTTTTATAAACCTATTCATTAAATGATGATATATTAGATGTTTTGTATGTAACCTCAGTAAGTAAGTATAAATTCAAGTTTCAGATTTGTTTATTACACTTAAATTATAACAATACAGAAAAATTCCAATACATACAAAACAAAGACAAGAAATAACAAAATTAAATCTAGAGAAAAATAAATAATTTAAGTTACCTACAACTACATATATTCTGGAAGAAATCATTTTAAGCGATAAGATCACCCATTGAACATTTCTTTTGTTTTGTACAATAAAGTGTTCACCTATCTATTATCTACACAAAAAAGACACCCTATGAAATATTATTTTTATAATTGAACAAAACTTAACAAAATAAAAATGCATGACATTAATAAGTTGATGACAATTGAATCCCAACTTAACGAATGTTATCATTATGATTACAGCCCCAAGACGTAGCCCACGCAGACCTAGGCGATTGCAGCAGAGCCAACTCCAAACAGAGCGACAACGGCTCATAACAATAGAGGAAAGGAGAGTGGAAGCTGAAGTGGCTAATGCTGCCGGTTGGGGAAGGCTTGTGCAGGCAGTCGATAATTTGGCTAATGCTATAATTGTATGCGGTGATAAGATCGCACAAGCATTAGAAAATAGAAATTAAACAATATTAAATATATAATAAAATAGATATTAGGTAGTAAATTAACGAGGCTGACAGAGTATGTATGTAGTATAGTATTTAATTCTAGTTTTAAGAGATAAACCTAAGGAGTATACATAAATGCTTATAACATAATCTTATATCATAGTATAGCGTAAAAAGTATTTTTTTAGTATTTGCAGTAAAACATTAACTTACGACTTACAAAAAAGGTTTTTTTTTTTATTTAAATCTATAATCTTTGCCTTCTACTTCTCCATAGAGTTTCAATAAGACTTTGGCGTGCCGCTTGCCCCTGAAGTAACTCATCAGTTTGTGATGTTGATGGCTGGAACATCACTGCCTGCGGCGTTTGTAACATCTCCATCATCGGTTACATCAAATGTGTCGGGTACAGGGCAATTATTTAAGTTGCACAAGTTGTGCAACATGCAACATGCGTTTATTATTTTGGCTGCATTCTGTGGATCGTAGTGTAACACCCGGTGACGCAATAAACACCTCCATCTAGCTTTCAAAATCCCTATTGTACGCTCTACTGTGTTCCTGGCCGAGCAGTGTCTCTGCGTGTAATGCTCCTCAGGAGATCCAGCTTCTGCATTTAAAACGTGTCATCATATATGCTCTCTGAGCATACATTCACCTATAATAAAAAAAACCTCTGTAATTGGTCAGGCACCACAACCATACAAAAATGAATTGTTATGATCCGTATCGGGTCAATAATTGATTTTAGTATGCTATTGTAATTTAATTTACTTACCTAATAAATATACAGTTTCACCCCGACTTTTTAATTCTAATAAATGTGCCTTTACTGGATGCTGATTAAATATAAAAGAATCATGGGTGGCACCCCCAAATGTAGCATCTACACTTAAAATATTCATGTTGCTGTCACAAATCTGAAAATAAAAGAGAATAATTACAATTAGATAATGAAACTATGTACACATAGGTACATGGACTTAAAATGGTAATGTAAGCTTACAATTTGTACATTCCTGGAATGATAATGTTTCCTGTTAAAATATATTTCTTCATGCTCTGTAGGTCGAATGATGGTCACATGTGTTCCATCAATGCAACCTACCACACTTGGTATATGAAATTTTTCATAAAATCTGTAAAAGAAGAACAATATATAATAATAATTATTACAATCATGCTGTCACACATACATAATAATGTCTTCTACTTACTTTCTTTTAATAACATTTCTTTCTTCAGCAGTTTGGGGAAACTTTATATACTTTGTTAAAATGTCTCTGTGGTTCAATGCTTTTGTGACTTCTCTTATAGCTTTTGATACGGACTGTTGAGACATTACCATACCATTTCTTCTTACTACTATTCTTTGGTAGCTGCCAGTACCGTAGAATGACAATGCAACCAAAATCTGTAAAGACAATTATTTTGTTAAATCAATTGAAGATGAAGATTGTATAGAAAATACGCGGACATTTATTCGGCGTATCCTGGATAATCAATTGTTTTAAAATCAATTACATGTATAGAAGACTTACGATTTATTTTTTAAAACCTAGAAGAAACTCACCTTGCATTTAACAGAAATATAACTTCGTCTGATTGTTTGCTTCATGAGCGGTGTTAAATCTTCTACCAACACATCATATAACTCCTTGGACAAACGATAATTTCTCCGAAATTCTTCAGAATCCATTTCCAATGCCCGGGTGTTGTAGCGAATCATTCTTTGCATATTTCTTCTCACCCGAATGTCCATACGGTTCGCTTCTTCAAGAACATTGAAAAACAACGCAATGCGAGCCATAATTACGACGAATTTGAGGAAATATCACAGTAAATCACAGTAAACAATCTCACTCGAACCAAACAAAGTAGCCATTTTGCTATCGTAACATTTGACGTCTAGCTTCGATCCTACAACTCGATACATAGCTGTCATCGAGAGTGGGGAGTAAGGATTTTTCGATCCTAGCGACTGAAGACGATCAAAGTTAGTTCCGATTTGAGCCACAGCACGATCGTGCGCTCGTGTCGATTTCAAGAGTACGAAAAGGCATTAGATTCGAATCAAATTCGATTGATTCAGAACTCGAAGCTGTCGGGAGTAAGCTAGCAGAACACTGGCCCCGCTGACTAGAAGAAATACATTTTGATAGATTCGTTTATTAATTAGTAAAGAAAGAAACCGTGCCATTTAAAACAAAAGAGTGAATGAACGATTTCAGTGATCTCTCATGTTTTTTTTATCTGTACATCGCAAAGAAAGCCTGACGAATGAAAGGGCTGAACGCAAGCTCATTAGTTTAAGAGGAACAGATAAAACCTCTTCAAAACGCACACGTAGTTTGATAATGATAATGTTTATTTATCTTTTGACATTTACATGTACTTAGATACGTCTTAACAATAAAATAATCAAAAGGGTTTATATTTTTTTTTATTTGATTAAGTCGTACATTATGGTTCAACAAATGAAAATATTGAAACCCGTATGCGATTGAAAATAAAAGAATTAAAAAACAAAAACCGCGGTCCCGCCGAACAGATTTTCATGAATACATTTTTCCCGTTGACCGAACTAGAACAGTATCCTGTCACGGAATGTTTATCTGACCTTAGTTTCTCTGTTCGGCAGCAATCCTTCACATAAAGATAACGCAAAAACTTTAAAACGTGCCTTGGCGCCATCACCCTAATATATATACCTACCGAAAGTACAGCCCTACGAATTTTAATGTGCCAGTAAGTTTGCGAGATAGGGACCGCACGCGACGCGCGACGCGATGACTCATTGCTGAAAGAATGTGCCTTCTGTGCTTTACCTTATCTATGGCAGATATGCGCTTTTTTTGTAGGCTTTCTAGTGGGAGCAAATCATTATGGCAAGGCATGTCTTTTAATATAGGTATATATATTTTTTATTATTGTACCACTAAGATGGCAAACAAGCATACGGCCCAGCTGATGGTAAGCGGTTACATAGGCTACGCTTATGGACGTTTATAACACCAAAGGTATCACTTGCCGAACCTCTCTTGCGCGTTGCCGACCCGTTAATTAAATGTCAACCAGGGACAGAAGGAAATGTTATCTGCAAAAGATTTTCCTGGTAATATATCCACTACACTGTCTTCAAAGCCCCAACCAAGTCACTCATAGCCGTTCCATGAGCTAAAGTCACCTATTTAAAGCTATGGTCTTCCCCACTCGCACGAAAACCCACAATCCCTCAAAGTTTGCAATCGATTGGATCGATGTAGAGTCCCCGGGGCCCTGCTTTATATTCCGAGTCGGCTCGGCCCTCACTTGTTACCGAGTTTCGGATAAACAGGGATAGGTACCTAGCGATTCAGGCTAGTTGATTTCTTCGGATGTTTCTTACAAGCCCTTGTTATTTATTTAATTCACGCAGGTAGCGTTCCACGCGTTGGATCCGGAAATAAGAAATAGTTGTACGTGCTTCTACGAGCTATATCGGTAATTTCTCTCACATACTGAGTAATAGTACTAAAAACCTTATAGAGATTGTAACCTTAAACAATTCTACAGACTTTTTCTGAAACAACACACCTGAAAACTTCATCTTTAACTTGTGTGAGCCAAAAATTACTATAACCCAATAAGTTGCGATAAATATTACCACTTGAAAAAGTACCTTTTACGTGAAATGAGGTAAAACTGCGGCTTTAATATTATGACTTGTTTTCATTGTATCAAGCCTGAATATTAATCAAATTCCTTGAGGAACCGTCTGTAGCACTGGCGTCATTCCTACCCCAAGTGAAAAGCCCGTGGCGTCTCCAGGGAAATCCATCTCCCTCGCGCGAGACGCATCGACCGATCTCCTGGAATGCCTTTCGAATCCACATTTCAAGCTGCACTATCAAATACGCACATTTTATTCTTTTCCCAATATACAGAATGCAGTTTGATGAGCTCCATGATAAGACCTTCACGATAATTGTTTGTTAGGGACCAATACGAGTCAATCAGGAAGCCAATGCATTAAAATGTTAGCATTTTAATAGTTCTAGTGGTTAAAAGAATTTTTAGAAAATCATTTTAACTTAGTTCTTATATGAAATACGTCTCCCAGATTGGCTGGATCTAGGACTAGATTGAGACAAGTGGAAGGAAGAGGGAGAGGGCTTTGCCCAGCAGTGGCACAGTATTTACTATTTAATAAAAAAAAAAATATCGCTGGAAATTTCACACAGCGCTATCTAGCCCCAAACTAAGCTTGTACTATGGGAACCAGATAACTGATATAATACTTATATACTTTTTTTTTGTAAATACATACTTATAATATATAGAAAAACACCCAGACACGGAACAAATATCTGTAGATCATGCAACATTTGTTCCGCGGTGGGAATCGAACCCGCTACCTCCTGCGTCTCAGCCGGCTATACGTCCACTGCGCCACGAAGGCAGTCGAAAGTTATTTTATTTAAAATAAGTTCATAAAACCGGATTTCATGTAAATTCTGGGATTATTTTTGATATCATCAACAAGTCCGGTTGTCAATTGCAGTTGGACATTTTTATGTAAATAGCCTGCTCAGTCCTTATTGTTTACTGTTGAATTTTGATTATTATTACGAGTATTAAGAAAATTACAAACCTGACTGAATTATGACGAAACACTACAATCGAACTGTTTGTAATTATATTGCGTAAACGAATGTTCTGAACACAATAACAATCAATTTACTGCAAAATTGACTGCAAAGTTACACAGCCCCACGAATTACAATAAAATTATCAAGTGCACAAATGATTAACTTTATCGAATAGGTAGCGAAATGGCACAATCAGGGCAATCCATTCGACTCAATTTACAGGCCATTATTTTATTTATGGAGCCCGGCTCTCGGAGAGCTTGTCAAAATGTTATTTATATCAATTCTTGGAGAGGTAGCGGGCTAGGGGCGGCGGAGGCGGGAGCGGGGGATGACGCGAAAGCGAGTGCGGATTAAATTTTGGACAAAATGGTGAGTTTCGTTCGAGTGATGGTAAAAATCTTAGCAATTTTTTTCCCTGTGACAAACTTTGGATGGGCAAACCATTGTTTAGTTGATTTTGGTGTGTGAATCCTGTCCGTGCCGCGTTAGAGCCACATAATATCACACCAGCCAGATAAAAATAAGAGCATACAGAAATTATGAGTGTGTAATGAGTTTGCGGGTATTTCAAGTTGGGAAACAAGCTCAGTGTAGCGACTGACAAACTCAATATTTATATGTTCATAATTTTCAAACGTCATATATACCAGTTATCGTTTCTAAGTTATTAGTACTACTCGTAATATATCATATCAATTGCTCTTAGAATTAAAAGCAAACTTTTATTAAGAGGTGTTTTCACCCATTTTAAAATCGCTCGCTTTCCCAATCAGCCCCCAATCCTTCCGTCTCCATTACCGTGGGCGTGTCTCCCAATAAATAGGTAATTAATAACAATAACTTGGACAGACGGACAGACAATAAGTCAATCAAGGGGTTAAAGGACACCAACTTTGATTGGGTTAGCCAATTCATTTACTGTTTACAATTTGAGGCTGTGGAGCAGAAGTTACGTGCCCATCTAAACCAGGCGACGGAAGTAAGCTACCTAATTTGACTGAGTACCAGAGCGACTCATAGGTATATATGGTGCAAGGGACCAAAACAACGTACACAAATCTACAGAATAGGTACCTAAGCGACTGGACTGCTCATTTCAAGCAAGTGGTTGCAATTTTGATTACACTTTTTTATTTACAATTTGATTTTATTAAAATTATAATTTTAATAAAATAAAACTGTAAAGAATGTAAGATTACAATTTTCATTTTGTGCCAAATGTTAGGTCTAGGAGTTAATGCAATTAGTGGGTTGTAGAAGTCTTTTTAAAGAATATTATTTTGAGAAAATTATCTAAAACTCTAAATCCAGTCTTTTAATATAACTAAGTAATGAGGTAATCGATACTCCCCTATCATTTGTCTGTCTGTTAATTACCTCACGTAATGGAACGAATCGTATACAATTACACGTTCACGTTACAAGTATTATTTCCTTAAATTATCTATGTTTTGTTTTTCTAGCAAATCATCCTGCAAAGGCGGAAACAGTCTACCAGCGACGTGATGTATTTCATAAAACATAACATAAAAACAATAATATGAATCCCAATATAATTATCTAAGCACTTGTCCAGTTAAAGGGTAATTTGGATGGGTAGGTCGGTTGTAATTTTGATAAATATAAAATTATGTTTAGGTAAAGGTGACGAGTCTATACGTAAGTGTCTAAGTAATGTAGCGGCCCGAGTGTCTCTAAGCACCGAGACAAACCTCTAGGGGTTCACAATGCTTTATGTAATACTGTTAATATGTAATTTTTTATCGAATAAATAAATACAAATACAATACAAAGTGAAAGGGAAGGGAGGCTTCTGTCTTGCAGTGGGACAGTAACAACTAAATCTTCATCTTCCTGCCCTTCTCCCAAACTACATGGAATCGGCACAACATGTACCTATTCCACTTCCAAATTCCTCGATCAGCCATCTCTTTCATATCCAATACTTCTCGAGTCACATGATTTTCTTCCAGGCATGACAAGTCTATACAATTAAATAATAATAATAAAACCCAAAATGATTTTGATTAATCCAAAACTTTTCTTAAAGTTACTAAAATATTTAATATTACACCAATTCATAAGATATACACGACTTTTAAAGACTTTAAACGAAACACAAAACATTGAGGTTAAAGTATGAATGACCAAAAATACTTTAAATATTTGATCGAGTTGTCTATCGAATTATTTGATGCACGTTTTGCTCTCGATGGCTTCAGCTTCAGGGTTAAATGGATCAACATTCTACAGTCTAACCACGTCCTAACTTCTATTCGATATTCTATGCCCTAAATTCTCAAGTTGAATGTGAAATTGAACCGGTAAGGGTATATATGATACTTATGTTTCTAAATGAAACGCTTGCCAGTTACATAGGTACATAAACACAAACGGAAAAGTTTTAATTACACGGTACTTATATAGGTACTTAAAATTTGCAAAATGCTACTTCCTGTTGCAAAACACTTGTTTATTGTTTAGAAAGGTAAACCTATTTTATTTCTAATATATACTAGTGGTTCGCCCCGAACTGAGATCTCGCGAGTCTCCCAAAACACGATCTCCCTTTACTTGTAATTGGAATGAAACTGTAAGTCAAGTCAGTTGGTTATGTATTTCGTGGCACTATTTTATTAGTCAAAGATTATTAATAATATTTTTTTGTTTTTTTGGGAGACGCGCGAGATCTCAGTTCGGGGGGGAACCCATAATAATTCCCAATCACCATAAATAATGAAGGAAAGTTGTTATTTTTATACAAGTATACAACCAACGTTGCCATGGTAGTGGTTTTCATAGATGATCAAATTTTGGAAATAGCAGAACAATTTCGTTTCTAAAAGCTCTACCAAAAACTGCTAAATCCAGAGCAGGTAAAATACATCGGCACTAAATTTATTTTTAAAGCGCCACCCGTGACTTAAAAAACTTTCGTGAAAACATGACAACATTTTCCGTCGCCGATGCCCTGAACAAATTCAAATTACGTAACCTCGTTAGCTGAGCCCGGGGCCTGATTAGAGGCCCGATGGCCCGACCGCCCTCTGATTACCCGATCTACCCATAATACCCCTATGTACTCTACTTGCAAGCTTACTTGAAGTGGCTGTGATGATTGCTCTACCAAGTCGTATGTGATTGTATATACCAAAGGACGCCAAAAGTGTTGGTTTCTTATTTTTAAAAGGATTTGCTGCAAGTGGAAAATCATAGACTTTTTCTACTTTAAGGATAAGGGTCAGAAATGTTATAAATCTTCCTACATTCCTATTTTGAAAATATGCAAATGAGGGTAGGCTATGATCTAATAGAAAACCTCTACTATTTCTTTTCATTCTAAGTAAGTAGGTATAGGTATCTCATTAATAATAAGACTACTTTGTGCCGAATTTCTCCTTTACCATGCGAACAACAGGTCCTTCACAAATGCTTCAAAGAAAAGTCTGTAATATTTCGCTTATTCATAAGCGGCTTCAGTTGAACGTTGGCAGAGCCCACTCCATTTCACAAATGCATAGAAAACGGCAGGATATTTCGCTAAAACTCCGAACGAGTGGCCTTATTCTACAAAACTCTCGGTCCTGTTGGAAAGCCGCCAGTGCATTTGCCGCCAATGCTCATTGTTTCCTCGTCCGCCATTTTGTGAGACAATGCGACGCCATTTCGTGTTTGTGCGGGAAATTAATGAATCTTCAAATAATGAGGATCGGAAGTCTCAGATTTTAAGTCAAAAAGATCCAACTTTTTACACACAGCTAGACACAGCTAGATTAGTTTACTTCAGATACTTCCACAACATTATGTCGTACGGTATATCACTGTGAAGGAGTGCTGCTATTTATAGAAATAAATATTATGACATTCCCTCGTCAATAAATATATGAAAATGTGATGTATGTTCACAAAAATATTAATTTGTTTAAGAAAAATAGCGATAATGATAATTTTAATACTAGAATTAAAGATAAACTCGCTGTTGCCCTTTGTAGATTCCATAAAGTTAGTAAATCGTTTAAAGGGCAAGGTGTACGCTTTTATAACAAACGCCCAAGTGATTTTTGTATTAAAATTGACATACATTTTATACATACAACAAATTTAAAAAAGCAATTAAACAAAATCTTTATAAAAAAGCCTACTATAAAATATCGGATTATTTAGATGATAGAGAAGCTTGAGATTGAAATTGCTCCAACTCATTCAAAAATGTTACAATTTAAACATAATTTATTTTCTTTATTGTTATGTATTCTAAAAAATAAGAAAAAGGATAATGTGATTTTATGAAACCACGGTAAAAGTCAAACTTTGTTTCACATTATAGACATTTAACTAAAAATTTTCGTTGGCACAAATGAGTAATAGTCTATACACTACACGGTCAGCTGATGCGAACTATAGGCGCCGCCATATTGGCCTCGACTGCTCTGACGAGCGCCTTTCACTCTATCCCTACTCCGCGGCCGACCGTCACGCGACATGCAACACACAGACGAAAAAGTTTGAGACGATGTAATAAAAGTTTCACTTTAAAAGATCATTAAAAAAAACGGCCCTTGTTTCTTACCTTTCTTTACCGGCTTGATCGCGAAGGAACAGACAGTAAAATTGACGTTTCGAAGTGATCCTTCTGATTTTAATGAATAAAAGAAATAGATTTATTTTTAAAATTGTAGATCACATTTTGCCATTTTGCTTTTGTTTTGCTATGACATGTGTTTTTTATAGAAGAGACCAGGAGATATTTTTATTTTTTACACGTTTAAACTGTGTTCTCTCCGTTTAAACATGGCTGATAATTGCCCTGTCTCGTCCGGATAGAGTTACACGCGTTATTGGCAGCTGTGAAACTCTACACTGTCTTGTTACTTCCTCACTATTTCTCTATTTTTGGACTCATTGACATAGGTGTTATGTTTTTAAAAGATGGTTTTGTTTCTTTAAGATTTTCCATAAATAACAATGTATGTTACAAGCTTTTATTTAACTTGCAATATATGTATGTTTGTCCGGGTGGAATCTTGCAACTGAATTTTAAATCAGTTATCTTTAACCGATTGAGCTGAAATTTAGTATAGTTACACGCTAATTTTGGATGACAATGCATACTTAGCTATGTGACGTCATTCTAATTCCAATATGGCGGATCATCCAAGATGGCGGACTAATTATTTTTTCTGCACTACCACAGTATGGGTATCAAATGAAAGAGCTTGCTGAGGAGAACACGAAAACTAATACAACGTCACATTATTACAAGCTTTTATTTAGCTTGCAATGTTTGTTTGTTAGTTTATTAGTCCGCTTCCAAGAGGAACATATCAAATTTCAGCTCCGTAGGATTTTTATCCTACGGAGCTGAAATTTGATATGTTGGTTCAGTTCCGATGACAATGCAGTTTTATGGTATGCATGACCTGATTCTGCACCCTGGATTGGACGAAGGAACGCAGACGAAGGAACGCCTCAACGGTCAACAGCACAGACACGAAATTTTGTTTATGCTTTTAAATTTGGAATAACTTGACCATGCAATAATATGGTAGGGATGGAGGTGGGCGATGGAGACGGATGCTATATAACAGAACTTCCGAATGGATTGTAGTGGGCTACTAGTGTTCGGACTCATTTGAATCTGCTTGCGGTTCTGATTATGAATTGTATAAAAGCTTGTATTGAAAAAGTAATTTTTCAACAAAAAACTTATTTATAATAATATGCCATCAACGTTTATTTTAACTTTGTTTGAATAATAACAACGTTTACCACTCATTTCTCAAAAATAAAAAAACTGTAAATAACTAGTGGTTCGCTTTGAACTGAGATCTCGCGAGTCTCTTATAAAAAACATAAAAATATTATGCCTAATCTTTGACTATCAAAATAGTGCCACGAAATGAGACCAACTAACTTGACCTACAGATTCATTCAAATTACAGGTAACGGGAATTCGTGTAATCTGGTTATACTTTTTTGGGGTAGAAATTGCAGTTATTCTGGATTTCAGACTTTTGCCTATATTTGTGTCACTAAAGCTCATACCAAATTTCAGCACTGTAGGGGTCACTGGTGTACCCTGTTAATTTTGTCAAAGTTCAGTTTATTGGCTAAAAACTTAAAAACTACAAAGTTAAAACTAAAAATAAAAACGGGGTCGAAATGTAGTCACAAATACCTTTTATTATACGTGCCATTTGACCAGATAGTCCGATATTGTTTTTTTTTACCCCTCTTGAACCCCAATGTCTCAAGAACCCCCCAACATTTTTAGCTCATTGAGTCACACCAAAATTGTGCCATCACTACCTACCTATATATCAAATTTCACGATGATCGGTTTAACGCTTCGAAAGTTATCCACGGACAAACAAACATACACACATACATACATACATACATACAACGCCGATTTGCCCAAGTTGATTTGGAGATATCGCTTCGCTCGATTAATTAGTATAAGCTCTGCTAAGTTTGGGGCTAGACAACGCTGTGTGAAATGTCCAGAAATATTTATTATTTCATTTTAATATTTTTAGGAAAATATTACATTTGGTGCTATTAATATAAGTCTATGAATTGAGATACCACATACTGCCCACTTCTCGGAGAGATAGGTTGAGACCACGTCTGCACTTGCTCAGGGTTTACATCGATTTAAAAATAGGTAGGTACATGCATTTCCTACGAAGGTAGCTAGGTATAGTTCGCTCGTGCAATCCATTCCTAAAAGCAAGCGCCGAGCTCGTAAAGCAGGAACAGTTTAAAGTTGGGAGATACCATCTGAGCGCTGTGCTGTAACTTCACTTGGGTAGTTGGCACTTATCACAGTTATCGCCTTAGTTTTAATGGCAATTTGGGCGTGCTTGGCCTTTGTTGTGTTTTGCAGGTTAAGGAAATATATCTAAGGAAATAAGGGTTTTACACTTTTTATGTAATGGAGTTATTACTGCCAGAGTTTTCTAATATCGGATAAATCTAACATAGAGTCTTTACAGTTTTTGATCACACTAATATTATAAATATGAAAGCTTGTTTATTTATTTGTTTGTTACTTAATCACGTCGTAACGGCTGAACCAATTGTGATGAAATTAGATGTATAGATTGATTATGACCTAGATTAAAACATAGGTATCTTTTTATTGACAAAGCACGTGTGTGAAGCCGCAAGCAGAAGTTAATAATATAATAGTTATGTATACTTGTAATTTTTTTTATTAACTCATTCCCCTGCTTTTTGGAAAGACAAACGCAGTAAAAACTCCCCCATTTTATGAGATAATTCGACGGCATTTTCATATTTAACCAATCCACAGCTTTGCACGCGTAGTTTTTTTTCAATAAAAATATTACCCTCCTTCTGCGCAGTTGGTTAAAAAGTAGCCATGCCACTCGCGGATAGTGTAGCTTCCCTACGGTAAAGCGGAGCCTATTCAATGCAAACAAACAAACAATCAAATATTTCCTCTTTACAAATATTACACGACATCATTCACGGATTAATTATTGTAAACATTATTAATTATTTACAAACAATATATCAATAAAGTACAATTTCGGCAGTCACTACGATTTCGATTCTCAAATATAGTTAACACATCACAAAGTACAGTGTAGCTTAAAACTGTATATTAGTACACATACGTTTAGGACCTAGGATGTAACGGGCGGTCAGACAAGCTAAAGAACTAGCTTTAAACTAGCATTTTTCAAACTTTCGCGATCACTGCATATAACTACTGATTAAAACCGATATTTATCGCGTATGTACCTTTTTACAACAGCCGAAACGTCGGGATAACAAATAAAAAAGTAACATACGCAATAAATATGTACCCGTTTTAATCTTTCATTATAGCTTCTAACTTATAAAATCCTTTTATTTTTTAATATATCATAATATAATCCATTAACAAAAATGTCTCGGCAGTACAATGAGGTAGCGAAGGCGAATATGGAGCTGGATATCTTTAATTCTAAACTATATAAATTTGTCACACAAATCAAAGACAACCTCCATTTTAACGGTGATTCTGACGCTCAAAGTAGCGTCGAGGGCTACCTAATTATTGTTTTTATTTCTCATTAATGTGTCTGTTCATTTTAATTGGTAGTAGTTATGTTCTCGAACATGCATTTTTTTAAGTTTTCTCGACGAGTATATTTCTGTTTTTCTGTGCGCACATAAGTTACGTTTCAAGGCAGATCAAGTTGTCTTTTTAGTTAAGTTTTATTTTTATTGCTTGTAATGCGTAATGTGTGCCTTATTAAATAAAATAAAAAAAAATTTGCGTCGGTGGGTTAATTAATGGAACAAATCAGACTATTTCTAGATCTACTGTGAACCAGTGTCTATTAGACACTAGAACGTGGGTTCATTCTCATACTTTTTTTAAATTTAATAATTACTTATTTTTTTAGAAACAGTAATGTATAAATTTAGCACTTAAAAATAACTACGGTTTGTAGGGACAATCTTTAAATACCTAGTATGAAATGAAGTCGCTTCCGCTGTCTGTTAACTTAGATCTTTTAAATTACTCAACGGATTTTAATGTACTTTTCAGCAATAGATAGAGTGGTTCAAAGGAAAGGTTAATATGTATAATACATACGTAGTAACTGCGAAAGTAACTGTTTGTTTGTTACCTTTTCATTACTAAACGGCTGAACGGATCGTACTGAAATTTGGCAAGGAGATAGAAGGACACAGACTACTTTTTACCCGAGTCCGCAAAAGGAGGGTAATGTTTTTATAGAAATACCACGCATGCGAAACCGCGGGCGGATCAGCTAGCGCTAAAAAGATATTGTAAAAAACCGAAGCTCGCAAGCGCTCAGTCCAAAACCAAATAATGTCAATACTAGGTATTTAAAAACTAAAGTACCTGTATTGTAAAATAAGTAATTTAAGATAGATTTGATTGGGACCAGGATTGGAACAAGAAATTTATAATTGGATAAAACTTCAACATATATAGATTAACTCTCACTCTAAATTAGATAAAAAAATCGATTTAACTTTAAATTTTATGTTTACTTTGTTATATAGTTAGTTATGACATAGATTTATCTTTTTTTCGGATTCTCTTTAAGTCTGAATGAAAGTAAGATATCTAATCCGGAATTAGCCGGAATCATAATCTTGTGAGGTTTCCGGATGATGGAGATTCCGCTGCTGATCCTTTAATCAGGACGCACGCAGACATAGCTAAGATGCTGAATAGAGCAGAATGGTACTTAAAGAAGGATATTCCTACTGCAATTGAGATAAAGATTAAGATTAGTTTTAAGATTTTAAATTATCTTCACATAAAGTACTTCGTTGATAAACTGGATTTTAAATTTTTTTCTGTAAGTTTTATCCTTTAGTGCAGGGTTTCCCAACCTTTTATGCCAGGTGCCCATTCGGATTGTAAAATATTTTCATGACCATCGTGTATTTTTTTTCATTTCTTCAATAAAACTTTATTTTATTTTTACTTATGACATTATACTTTTAAGTTTTAGGGTTCCGTACCTCAAATGGTAAAAAAGGAACCCTTATAAAAACACTCTCTTGTCCATCTGTCCGTGTGTCACCACCGATTTTCTCAGGAACGGCTGGACCTAGCAAGTTGAAATTTATACCAGATACTGAGGTCTATATTCCCTATTTATACAAATCAAAGTTCTAAGTCAACACGCTAAAAACTAAATTACGCTAAATAAAATTTAAGTACCTTAATTTTCATCTTTTTTATATTTCGGAATTTTCCCTTTACTTGTGCCGTAAGACCTTGCTTTTAACCAAAATTGACCTATAGGTTTTGGGTCGAAGACCTATATGGTAGTTCCCGTTGACCTAGAATCACGAAATTTGACAAAAAGCAAGCTAAAAAAAATAAAAGAAAAGTACAAAAAATAAAAAACGTTGGAAATTAAAGGGTCTCCGCATACATACATACATAGTTGACGCCAATTAAGATAGTCCTCCGAGTTGACTAGCTTAATCGGCACCAACCTGAAATAAGATCAATAAATAAAATTGTGTGAAAGAAAATATTTATTATAGATTTATTATTTATACGGAACCCTTCGTGCGCGAGTCCGACTCGCACTTGACCGGTTTTATTTTTATTTTACTGTACAATTATTAATTTGTATTTAACTTTTTAATTTTAAATTATCTTGTTTATGTTTTAATTTGATTTTGCTTTGTATGGGCATTGTCTGAAATAAATTATTATACTTATACTAAAACACATTATTTTTTTACGATATTTATTGTTCACGTAAATTAAATCACATTACATAGCTTTGCTTAGTTTTGGGCTAGATAGCGCTTTGTGAAATGTCCAGCGTTATTTAACGTATCACACTAATATTATAAATGCGAAAGTTTGGATGTTTGTTTATTTATTTGTTTGTTACTCAATCACATCACAACGGCTAGACCGATTTCGATGAAATTTAGTATTTCGATTAAATTTAGTATTTATGTATTTATGTATGTATATAACTATGTATGTATTACCACATAGGCTACTTTTTATCCCATAAATCAGATCCCATGGGGTAAAAATGTCAAGTCAAGTTGCAACAGCGGGTTTAGCTTTATTTCTAGGTTACCTACACATTTAGTAGTGTAACGCGTACGAAGTCGCAGGTAACAGCTAGTTTCTCTATAAATTACAGTTTAGAATTTCCTTCCATTAATTTATTTCAATTACTTGACCTGTATACGTATTACGTATTAGGAGTAATTTGAACTCATGACAACAGGCTCCTTCTCAATACAGTATCAACAATCTTTCACAATCTTTCACAAGGCACTTATCAGGCAGTCACGTGGGCCATAAGCCGAACACGACCGAGCAATCTCGAAATTACAACTCGATGACAATGCGACTAATCGGCTTAGGATCGACTCGATCCGTATCGTTATTAAATCGATAACAAATCTGCGGAGCTTTGGCTTGCACCTTTACAATGCTGTTTAATAGAAGTTCAGGATTACTGGGCTTAAAAGTTTTGCTTCTAGACCGTGTTGTACAGGTTCCACTTTGAAACAAAGAGTTCGGCTAAAAGCAACATAGTAGCTGTTACCCGCGACTTCGTACGCGGTACACTACTAATTGTGTAGGTAACCTAGAACTAAAGCTAAACTCGCTGTTGGAACTTGACTTGACAGCCCATTTTTATCCGTAAAACGTAAAAGTTCGATTTGGTGTGGTCAATATTTGGCGTTTTTGTGGCTTTTTCAGCAATGTTGACGTATATATTGTTAAAATAATTGGCCACTGCTTTCGACTCTGGTCATTTTTCCATTAGGTAAGAGTATCACGAGATCTTCACGGTCATGTACAATTGATTTTCTTGTGACTTCTTTAATTACGAGTGACTCCAACAAGTCATTATTTTGTTGTCAGAACTGATGATTCTGTCCCGCAGGTTGTGTCGTTTCGCTATAAATGTCACTTGCTTAAATATCTTACTGTATCTCTTAACATAGTCTTTTAAGTTTTCATTGTCATAATAATTAGATAAGTCATATAACATGTAAAGAGTTTGGCGTGATTTTAGTATGCCCTTTGTTGCACAATTGTTTGACTTGCTTACGGGTGCATTTTCCTATTTATTAAAGGCACGTGAATATTAATTTCCTTCAACAGTTTGGAAAAATAGATGGAAAAGTCAACCTTGTCCGATATCATCATATTACGATTTAGTGTTTGTTTTAGTTGATTAATTCTGTTTTTGGTTACTATTCTACGTTCTATGGTGGCTGATTTCCGCAGCACGTTAGCTGTACTGACAAGTCTTGTAATTAGAGCTTTGTGGTCAGATTTGACTCCTTGTACTACGGAGACACGAGACACTCTACCGTCCGTAAAAATGTTGTCGATGCATGATTTAGTATGCGGGGTAATCCTGGTTTATTCGAATACTTGTTGTTTTAGCAAGAAACTATTCATAATGTCACTAAGAGGATGAGCTACGTCCCTCGTTAGTGGAAGGTGAACGGTAAAACCACCACATACGAAGGTGGTTTTATTGTTATTATTACTTATTTTAGTTCGTCACTCCTCGTGTTTTTCTATAAATACATCAATTAATGTGGAAGGGGATTTATACACTACTAGAATTATAGTATTAACATATCAATCAGCTCTAGACAACCAGCCTCGAACTCCTTATCTATAGAAAGATCAACAATGTCTTGTCTGTTTCTAGCCTTTACTATGTTTTTTACACAAATCACTGTACTATGTTATACACTGTACTATGTACTACATTTTACTATCTCGTACTACGGGATTATTTTGTTTTTTGCAAATACAGACGTATAGTAGGTATATAGAAAAATTCCCAAACCCCGAAGAAATATCGGTAGACCATGCAACAATTTGTCCCGCAGCGGGAATCGAACCCGCAACCTCTTGCGTCACAGCCGGCTATTCGCCCACTGTGTCACGGAAGTTGTCAAATCAAAATGTATCATATCAAATTGATAAGTTCATTACGTTCTGGTGAATTCTTTGTTCTAGTATCCAAATGTAATAAAATATGTACAATTAATACGATTAATAACTAACTAGTAGAGGGATCATTTTCATCACAAAAGATTGTTCAATAATATATAGATTTTATCTAAACACACAAACGTGCAGTGATAATAAAATATGCCAATTATAGTTTTAATTTAAAAAACACATTATTAATTAGCGCTACAGTCTATAGGTACATATTGGCCGAGATAAAGTTCTCTTCAAAAAATTGGAAAACTCTGATGTCTACTTTATATGCTTTATTTTTAGTGACAAAATGTTCAGCTAGCTAAATAATAAATTAGTAAAAAAAGAGTGTGTGTACTTATGTACACGCGTTAGAAGTTATACTTCTTTGGCGTATGGAAAAAAAATAACTAAAATGCAGTAGTGATTAACGATAAATATTAAAATTAATCAAAAAGATTTTATTTAAATAAATAATAAATTATTAGTATCACCGTCGTATATGAAATTGATTTAATAAAAACACCAAAATAATATTTATTTATTCACACTGTTTAATTGTACCCTTACGAAACACGTGTTCTACATATAAAAATACTAGAATATACAACTTGAACATAGTTATCAATTTTCATACCACCTAGAACTAACTTCATGCTGTTAAATTTAGGTGTCGGTGTGCGCGCGCATCGTAAAAATTCACTCTCGTCATTTTTCTCCATCGCGCCAAAAGAAGTATAAGTTCAATAAATTTAAAACATCTTCAGATATACAAATCTAGAGATTCCTGTAATGTGATAGCAGTTGCAGAAACCAGATACCTAAGCGAATCAGTCAATAGCGAAATTTAAGAGCCAGGAAACCTTCAGATGTGCAAAGATTAATCAACTTTCACACCAAAAAGCTAATGTAAAAGGTCAGAACTCCGCAAACAAAAAACGTCCAAGCATTACATAAGATGTGAAATTCAGTCGGTCAGTGTGGAAACCAACATATCTGTGATCTTAATGGCGGCCTGAGGTGACCCGATGAAGGCTGCTGATAACTGGGAGCAGCAGTGAGTAGTCAAGTAGGCTAGATAAGACAGAAACTTGGTGGCTTAGCTTTACCTTTGTCCAATGTAGTATCTTGTGTGAACGATTATGTTCACTAAGCTTTGCTTGTGTCATAAAGGCATAAAGTATCATAGGACGAACATATCTTCGTCATCATATCATAGGACGCGTCCTCTATGCCTTCCTCATAGATCACCAATAATAGCCCTCTCTATGGCAGGCGTCTTATCTTAATCAAACTGCGTTAGTCTTACCAAAAGCTCGTCTTACAAAACTTTTAGATGAGTGCGTTCTTCTTGTCTATCATCGAAGTAAAAATTAGAGGAAAAACGATAAGCTGGTTCCAAATTCTGAGAGAACCGCTTTTAAGATATTAGGAGATAGATACGGAAAACTTATAATACTTACTTTCCAACATTACTCATTTAATTAATTAAAGTACCTAATAGATGCCTACTGTAATTGCGTTATTACAATAAAACTTTGTCTATACCCCAATTCTATCGCATTGAGATCTAAAG
The DNA here is from genome assembly GCA_963924445.1 of Philereme transversata. Classification (NCBI taxonomy): domain Eukaryota; kingdom Metazoa; phylum Arthropoda; class Insecta; order Lepidoptera; family Geometridae; genus Philereme; species Philereme transversata. The sequence continues at coordinate 22,672,364 of OZ004337.1, read as the reverse complement.
AAACGACATCACTTTTCGGGTTCAAAGTGTACCCGAAAATTACCAGCTATCCAGGCATTATGGACTTATGTTTACTTGTCCTAGTTAAAATAATAATGTTCTTTCTGTCAAGTCTTTAGTGTTTGTTCTCTCAGCGCCCTAAGGCCGGTCTACACTATCTGGTGAAGTGATCGTCGACTCCGGCTTATCGGCCTTAACTTGAGACTTTCTTTACTTAAACTCTCGACCTGACTCCGTAACCCCGGGTAAGTAATTAGCATAGAGAATGCTGGAGTACGGGCTTTAGGAAAGGCTCTAGAAATGTCTAGAGTATATCTTAGCCATTAAGCTAAATTAAATAAGATTAAAGCAATGTTAGTGTTGAGGTCTGCTCGTAAATTAGTAAAGTCTACTCAGCTTTGATAATTCTGATTACATCTACAGTATATGTAATATAATTGTGGGTATAATGCTGAGCGACCTTGCTTTTTGTTAAATTTCATGATTCTAGGCCAACAGGAAGTATGTACATTCCATGTTTTGTTTTATTTGCGAGTGGAAAATACGTGCCATTTTTTGATTGCGTTAACTTAGAAGCTTGTTTTAGATTGATTTATAAAGGGATCGTACACTTTAGTATTTGATATTTATTACAACTTAATATCTCCACGAGTTCCTGAGAAAAGGGTCTTGACAGAAAGACGAAGTAGTCCTATAAAGGTTCCTTTTTTCCTTTTGAGGTACCCTAAAACTAACCAAATATCCACATAATCAAAAATCAACCAGGAAAAGAGAACTCCAAGCAAAAGAAAAATAAACAAGAACATACAGAAACATGAATAAATTAAATGTGTCATAAAAGTGATACAATCAACCCAACAGGCAATAAAGATTACAATACAAATAATAATTATACTGCTAAGTGGTGATTTGAATCAATTGCTACACCTCACAGCCCACACATAGTCACTGGTTGTATGCGTGAATACACGCACACATTGCTAATAAACTAATCGCAGGTTAGCTGTGGTTTTTCTGTCGATAATGACCTCTTCATTTACAACCCCATATTACCTATAATACTAGTAATTGTGGGTTAGGTTAGGTGTGAATTTAACTCTAATGCAAAGTAGTTTTTGCTTATGGTACTCACAGTGATCATTTTGATTTTTTTGTTACGTACAGATGATAAAATAAATAATAACATGTATTTATATATTTTTTTTAACATGTTTTTTTTTAAAACCCCGTATTCTGTAAGATTACTTACTAGGGTAGGATATGCAATTTTTTTAACATGTGTAGAACTTCGTTTGACCACAATCTCACCTGATGGTAAGCGATGATGTGGTCTAAGATGAAGCACGAAGATCTAGAACACTCCTATAAACTCTTACCTTTACTTCATTTCTCAGTATTAAATAGTGTTATGCAAATAAATATATCTATTTGCAATTTTATCACTTCGTTGAAAAGCTATTATTAGATACCTAGACATAATGTAGAAAAGACGTCTAGACGATAACATTATTAAAAATATCTGATCAGTAGATAGATCTCACAAAGCTGATAACCATCCCAAAATATATCCAAGTCATAAATAACAATACAGATATGAAACAATATTAAAATCAGTAACAAAAACAGCGATTAACATATCTCCGAAACGAAACATAACATTGTAACAAAAGAATGTCAAAGCTGCTTACGGACAAAAGTAGAAAAAAGAAAAGTAATGTCAATCAGATTGTTTGAATGACAGGGGAAATTCTTTACAAATGTCAAAACATTTGACACGATTACCCATCGATTACCTGACAAAAGACGAAATAATTCGCTGTTAGTTATGTGTAATTTTGTGATGTTTGATAACAAGTTTTTAATACACTCAAAATACATACAGATTTTTATTTTAGGACTCATATGCCGGAACGGAACTAAGCTCAATATTAAACCGAGACTTAAGAATCGATTTTGACAATTAATTATGACAAACGTAGGTGACGTTTAGGGTTTAGTATCGAATAAGGGTGTATACATAGGTAAAATATGATGGAAGCTTTTTAAGGTTTAATGTTTGAATCTCACGCGAGTAAAGTTGCAGGCAAACGTTATCCCCAGATGGTAGACCATCTGTCGATAGTTTAGATAGCGGTACCATCGTGACATGCAGAGCTCACTACTGAACCGATTTCCTGTCTTTTAAACTGTATTGGTACTGCTAGGAATGAGATCCAGAGATTTTTAATAAAATGTTATTGGACGCTGTTATATTGCTAAAAAAGAAAAGAAATAATTTTTTTTGCAAGTTACCGGCGCAAATCCTCCTGATATTAAATGGTTACCACAGCCTATAACAATTGCATTACATTACAAGATACGTTCAACTTAAACTTGGGTGACGTCACTCTTAAATATTAAACTAATCGGTACAAAAACCATCTTAATAGTAGTAATATACTTTAATAATATAATACTATAGTACTATAATACTTTCGTAATATACTTTCGTAATATACTTACGATATTCAAGTGACGGTTTCTCAAAACATAAAAAAGACATCTCGAAAAAAAAACTACTACATAGTTACCTATATTATTAAATTTTAAAGAATATCGACTAAGTTTAGGTGATTAATTCGATATAAAACTTAATGCCTACTCTTGCAATCAAAATCCAAAAATTAAGGCCGTAATCCACAAAAGCGTAGATTTGCTACTAGTACCTACCTACTTCCGTAGATCTAGGCAGGCATTTATTTATGTAATCTCTTTCTGAAATGGCTGCGGATTTTGGGTTAGAAAGGGACAACAAGAGATATCTCGAGACGTCACCAATACAGTATCTGTGGTTAGATGGCAACCATTATACAACAGCACAACGTTAGTTTAATAAAGTGTTTATTTTTTAATGCCAAAACAAATTTCACATTTTTATGGTAAACATTACAAATTTATTTATTATGCTCATCAAAATAACCCCTTTCATTTTTGTGCGTATATTGTCTAACACCCTATATACGAGGCATGCCTTTTAAGTTTTGTCGTTTGAAGAAAAAAACACAACTAGAACCTTATAGTACTTTTTATTGTTTTTCAAAGTATTCACCGCGTAGCTTAATACACTTTTCCATTCGCTCAAACCAGTTATTATAACATTTATTCCACTCTAAAGTGGGGGTGTTCAAAATGGCTGACTTGAAAGCGTCGACTGCTTCTTCACCGGACTGGAACCTTTGACCACGAAGACTTTTCTTAATTTTAGGAAATGTAAAGAAATCGTTAGGGCTTAGGTCAGGACTGTATGGAGGATGGTCAAGAATTTCTACTTTTTCCTGCTTCAAATACTCAATCGTTTGACGAGCGCTGTGTGAGCTTGCGTTGTCGTGGTGCAGGATGATGCGTCGCTTTGAGTTAGATTTTCGAAGTTCGGCGATGACTTGTGGTAAACAAACTGTAGTATACCACTCTGCGTTAATCGTTCTACGATCTTCAAGTGCAATAGTCGCAACATGGCCGGTTTTTCCAACGAACGTGGCCACCATCTTCTTTGAAGTGCTTCGAGAACGAACAACTTTAGTCGGCTTTGGCTCGTCTTGAAAGACCCAGATTGTTGATTGTAGTTTGGAATCAGGATCGTAGGCATAGATCCAAGATTCGTCACCACTTATGATGTCGTAGACGTGATTTGACTCCCCTCGGTTGAACCTTTGCAGAGTTTTCTTACACCATCTGACGCGGGCCGCCTTGTGATCGTCGGAAAGCAGATGCGGTATCCAACGGCAAACTAGCTTTCTCACACCAAGCGCTTCATGCAAGATCTTCTGAATGGTTGTCCCTGAGATGCCTAATAGAGCCTCTATCTCTCGATACGTCACATGACGATCTTCGAGAATTGGTTGTCTCACAGCAATGATGTTATCTTCAGTGAAGGCGGATTTTGGGCGTCCTTCGCGAAATCTGTCACTAACACTAGTATGTCCACGCTGGAATTCTAAATACCAGCGTTCGACAGTCCGCAGACATGGGGCTACATCACTGAACACAGATGTTAGCTCTTCTAAACACTGAAGCCGTGTCAGGCCTCTTCTAAAGTTGTAGAAAATTATTGCACGAACATTTTCCTTAGAAAGATTCATTTTCGTACGTGACCTGACAGATTCAAATCGAAACTGTGACTAAACAATAGCATTAATCCTAATACTTTCAACTGTTTTGAGATTCAAAATGTAAACACATTCGAATATAGAACAGTTCCAAATTCAAAATTGCCGGAAAATATGGAAACGACAGAACTTAAAAGGCATGCCTCGTATTCTGAAAAAGGTAGCTTCTATTCTCTCTCTATTGTGATTTTGTACTTTAATCTTTTTGTTCAGATAAGACACCCACTTAAACTAAAAAAAAATGGTACTTAGAAATAAACTAAATCTGATTCTAATCTTTATATTTTAAAACGTATCTCAAATGTTATCTTAATTTTAACATGGATCCCATCTACGGATTACCACTACTTGTGTGACTTTTGGTCTGTGTATTTAACGTCCCTTTTTGTGATCACATCCGGATTATAGATTTAGAGATAAGGTTCTTAGAGTTAGAGATGATAACTCTTTATTTGTATTGACTTAGGATGTGAATTGTTGGACTAAAATTCTGTTTAAATATGAAAGTAAATCTAAAAATAATGTGCCCAGCACGTCAATGTTTGGTAGTGTAGAGTTCCTTGTGAAAGGGCTCGCCCGGGGAAGTACACCAATCAGCATTTTTGGTTTGAATGCTTCAAATTCATGGACAAAGGATAATGCATCGTAGGGCACGTTTCTAATACGCGTGACCTACCAGGCAATACTTTGTTTTAGGCGATGGTACCTATACATAAGTGGTTCCATAAGTTTGTTCCATTTCCAGGTATAAAAAAACCTTAAAACGGTATAGGACAACATTGTGAGGAAATTCGTGGCTTAGTTATCTCTCTTAATGCTGATTAAGGCTTACTTAGCTCAGAGCTATATGTATAGCTGCTGGGCAAGGCTATCCTAAATCTATCCAAAGTCTCAAGTACTTCAGTGGCGTGCAATTAATTCGTATTAAATATTTTTTATCATGACTAGGTCTTCGTTTGCGACAATCTCACCTGACGGTAAGCGATGATGTGGTCTACGACGAAGCACGAAGATCTAGAAGATACCTATATGTAAAGGTAAAGCTGTAGTTTATTTTAAAACAACTATACAAGTAAAAACAGTCTAAGTAAAACTTTACCAACAAATTGCCCACTTACAAAATAGACATAAGCTTAGACAATATATCTTCGGTCTCGTCTAGACTCTAGACATAAGACACTTAGGTAGTATGGTATCTCGTAGTCATACATCAACATGACATTATTACACTCTTGTATAACAAACAGTATTTCTCAGTAATAATGTCTTTGAAATTTTTACATGACGTATTTGTAAAAATAATTTTGTTAGTCTATATTGAAGCACTAGTTTTTAGCTACAGTTGTATCACGTGATATTTACCCTGTTAAAAACTGTTTACATTTTCTTCTACCTGCCAACCTCAGAGAAGCAAAAAAAAGCTCATTACGACTTTACGTTACAACTCATAAAACACAAATACAAGCGAACTTTAGCGTTTTATCATACTTATGTTAGTAAGAAAGTTGATATTACGACCAAATAACAAATATTTCTGCAAATATATTAAGTTAATGATCGTATTGTATATACGCTTAGTATTCTAGTGCAATATGTCTACTAGGCATGACATAGGCTATATATCTCGGAGGTCTAGTCTAGACGGTGCAATATGCACACACCACGTACGTTATTGCAACTGCTCAATCAGGGCGATTGTATGCTAATGCACCTCTGTAACTTATGGCCTCATACAGACCAGTTTACTACACTTCTAGGAAATATGCCTAATCTAACCCTATTTGCATTTCAACGTTCTTAGAAGGCTTTGACTATAAACTAGGCTTGCTTTTGAAGAATTTATAATTTGGTTTGAAATTGGTAATGCGGTCTCGATTTTTATAGGATCTACATTTCTGAGCTACAATGGATTTACTATTCGTAAAATTTATGTGCATAATTACACACTCAATACGGTGAGGGAAAACGTGAGGTAGCCTACATCTGCGTTCTTTGTTGTTCTGCAACTTAGCTCAATATTAATTGGTCATTATCGCACCTGATCTGATATTTTATAAGATATTTTGCAAAAAGTTAGAAAAACCTGTGTAGCAGAGTCAGCGCCCGTCTCCTAAACCAGTACAATTGTTGTTACTTACTATTTTAATACAAAAAAACATTTTGAAAAGTAACAACGACATTAGAAAAAATTGAATTAATTTCTAAATAGCTAAAATGTACAATACAAGAGATAAAACGTATATAAGCTAAAATATTATTTAAGTTGAATACTATAGGTTTAGGCTACTGAGTGTACATGATTGTAAGGGTGCGTGTATGTATATGTGTATGTGCATGTGTGTGAGTGTGTGAGGGTATATGATCTGGAGATGGGTTTATATGTTTGGGCCTTCAAATTCAGCAATGTTTCTATCTTCATGTCTTTGATAAGTGTGTGTTAATAGTGATGAGAAGGGCACAGAAACGTGGTCTCTCACTATGGGCCTCATAAGAAGTTCAAGGTTGCTCGGCGTGCTATGGAGAGGGCTATGCTTGTTTCTCTCTGATCGAATCAAGAATGAGGAGATTCGTAGACAAACTAAGTCTAAACTAAAGACAAACAAAGGAATCGCAAGCTGAAGTGGCAGTGGGCAGGGTATGTACACAGCTCGAAGAACTGACGGCCGTTGGGTCTTCAAAAGGTGATGGTTAAGTTCGCAGTGTCCTGTGATTTCCACCATCATCCTTAGAACTTCGCGTTTTATTTTAACAGGGTACTTATTGTTTTACGATTTTTTGCTGGGAACATTGTCTTTGTTAGAGCCGACTGGGGAAGGCCGATGTTCAGCAGCGGACTAGTAGCTGATATGAAGATGATGACTCGTTTCTTATCATACAAGTGATAATCGTTGATGTAGGTACTCATTCGTAATAATACGATGTCTATAACTCCCAAAGAGACACGACGTAAACAAGGAACAAAGCGGTTGGGAAGGGGAAATCAGCGAATATAGGTGATGTATGGAATGATTCGTATGTATATTTCTAGACTAGCAAACCGCATCGACTTTGCACGCGGGTTACTACGACAACTTTTCTGCAATCCAACTGGATCTTCCTCAAAAAAAACTTTTTTTACATTACATTAACTACATTACACTTACTACATTAGGTAAATTAACAAGTGGTTCCCCTCAACTGAGATCTCGCGAGTATCTCCAATAAAAACAAAAAAATGTTATTTGTAATCTTTGACTATCAAAACAGTGACACGAAATGCATACTTACTTGACCTACAGTTTCATTCAAATTACAGGTAACGGGAGTTCATGTTATTCGTTACTCTTTTTTGGGGTACAAATTGCAGTTATTCTGGATTTCAGACTTTTGCCTATATTTGTGTCACTAAAGCTACATGCATATCAAATTTCAGCACTGTAGAGGGTCACTGGTGTACCCTGTGAATTTTGTCAAAGTTCAGTTTATATTATGGTTAATAACTTAAAAACTACAAAGTTAAAACTAAAAATAAAAACGGGATCGAAATGTCGTCACAAATACCTTTTATTAGACGTGCCATTTGACCAGATAGTCCCATATTGTTTTTTTTTCTTGAACCCCAATGTCTCAAGAACCCCCCAACATTTTTAGCTCATTGAGTCACACCAAAATTGTGCCATTACTACCCACCTATATATCAAATTTCACGATGATCGGATCAACGCTTCGAAAGTTATCCTCGGACAAAGAAACATACATACATAGGGTAATTCCGGGGGAGATGGCCGTACGGGAGAGATGACCAATAGAAAAAAGTAATAATTCATAGACGGGCACTACTTTAATTTAGTTCGATTCGTTTCGTCACGGGCAACAAGTGCTAGTGGATTTTTTTTTTCGAAAAAATTACGGAAAGGTGAGTAATTTGACTTTTTTTTTAATAACACGTTCGATTTAAACTAAGGGGTTGCAATAATGTTCACAAAAAAGTTTTGTCCGTATTCATGCTTTCTTTGTGAAGTAAAAAACTTTCTCGTGTTCTAACCTCAAAATTAACTACAAAATTGAGAAGTTGCTTTTATTAAGTAATGTGGTCATCTCACCCGGACAATCAGGAAAGATGGCTATAGTATTTACGGGAGAGATACCCGTAAAATTTTATGTCCTAATTTAAATATATTTTTAAAATGAAATATTTTCTATAGATGCCTAACCAATACCTACGGAAGGCGGTGGCTGGACGAAGCTATGGCTGTTTTCAAGTCTCTTAAACCTTTCTTCTATGAATCCTGCAGATTATGGATGAAACAGCACGCAGGACGCCATCTTACAAGACAACAATTTAACTTCTTATTAAACCAAGCCTGGGGAAAATCAGCGACAAGTGCAAATGCAATATCAGGATTCAGGGCAGCAGGAGTTTTCCCACTAAATCCAGGTGCCATTCCGGAGTACGCCTTTAGTGAGAACATTAAGCAACCTATTAAAAGAAACATCGAACATGCAGCGCAGGTCCAATCAGTGTCAGATTCAGGCTCAAGTACATCCCTTCAGACGATGGACCAACCAACACCGACTAGATTACTGAACGAAGTATCTCCACTGCCTGTAAAACGAAACGAGGTTCGGAGACCAGCCAAACAAGGAAGCATTCTTTTGACATCTGAAGAGCATATTGAAAAACGAAAATTGAAAGAAAACGAAAAAGAAAAAAGTAAGAAAAGTAAAAAAAAAAACAAAAATAATACGAACAGAAACTAGGAATGATAGACCTAAGAAAAAAAAAATACTGTTAAGAAACGAAAGGCAATTCGTAGGTTGTCTGATGGTAGTTGAGAAGAAATTCCCATCGTTTTCAATGATACCCCTGAAAATTATCCTGAAGATAGAGGGAAAGATAACTGCAGAGGTTGTGGTGATAATTATTACAGGACACAATTAGCTGAAGATTGAATACAATGCAACATTTGCATGTTCTGGGTGTATGAAAACTGCACCGAGTTTGAAGACATGTGCTCTTACTGCGGTAATAAGAAAAAAAAGAGTTAAAAGATCTCAAGGGCAAAGGGAAAGGCAAAAAGAGTACTGGCCATCTCGCCCGGATCACTATGGCCATCTCTCCCGGACACTCTGGGAGAGACCAGTACTAGTTTTTTTAAAGTTATTACATTGTTTGCGTTCTTTAAAGTGATTTATCGTTAATGTTTAATAAGAGTAATAAATAAACTTTATGTTCTATATTAATTCAATGTTTTATTCATCATAATTCTTTCATAATAGAGTCTTAAAGTTACTAGGGCCATCTCCCCCGGAATTACCCTACATACAACGCCAATTTGCCCAAGTTGATTTAGAGATCTCGCTTCGCTCGATCAATAAATTGAAAGAATGAAAGAAGGAAAAACTTTTTATATATAATAGCGCATTAGGACACGCGGATATTTTATAACCCGTAGGTAACTATTTAAAATACGAAATGAAATCCTTAAGCCCCAATGTAACGTAACGATAAGACACGAACACAGATGGTTACTCAATTTAAAGACTGAAGATTTGGTTATTGACAAATACGTTTTTAAAATCACAAAATGAGCAATCCATCCAGTCTGCCCGTGACCACGGTTGTTACAACACATTTGAAACGTCGGGATTTCAACACTATTTGTACTAAAAACGGGATATTTAGTATGATTTGTGAGTTTTTGAGTACCCCGATATATCGACAGGTATGATATCGGGATACGCAAAAACTCACAAATCATGATAAATATCCTGTTTTTAGTACAAATAAGGTAAAAATACTCGATAAATAGCCGCTTAATAACAATAATTACGTACACAATAGGTTAATCAATTTCCTCGCTGAATTTATGTTCATTATTCATAATAATACGGGACAAGCATGACATAAATACAGCCATGATCTACTTTACAGCATGCAAAATCGAACTAAACATACGTAAAATTTATAATAATAATAGTAATATCATATATTATGTTAATTTAAATTTTTATGTCACAATATTTATGTTTATTTGATTTTGTAATATTACTTGTTTATTCCATCATGTGTTTGTTCGTTTAATTTTTATAATTTTGTGTTCTATTGTTGTCTTCTCGATTAGTATAATTGGTATAATTGCCGTTCTAATAAATAAATATAAAGTTTACTGCAGAGATCATGTAAAATAAAACAAAATATCAATACAAGAGCTCATAAGTATAAATACCTTACAGATTAGCATAATTAAACTTCGCTACACTGATAGTAAGGGCGCATTGGTTCTGCATTGGCGCATCCCTCCCTATAGCGTCGACACACAATTGCTGTAGGTCAGAAATCGGCCCCAATTCTACTAAACCAATCGCTTCACTATGACTATGGTATCGTCGAAAAATCGCCACTATAGATACCTTTTGGTATTCTACTAACACAATCTTTTTTCAATGACCGCCGTTGCTATGACAACCCCATTGAACGTTTGGCAGCTAATGACAGGAATAACAATCATAATCGTTTAACAATGGTATGGCTCCATAATAGTTTTTCTTATATATTAGCAGAATTGGGCCCCAGGTGGTATAGGTAATTAGATATATGAAGATTACAAAAAATAATAGAGAGTATAATGTCAAAGTTAATAAAAGTTAAAAGTTAAATAAAATTATCAATTGTTAATTTTAGCACAAATAAAGTGAGTACACAGACAGACAAAGATAAAGCGTCTTATCGTAAGGATAAAGGAGAGATATTGATATGGAAATGCGTCCTGACTGGTTATTGAAACATTTTGCAGCGGTATACCTACTAGGGGTACGTATGGTTGCCATTCTTGCCATAATGGCTCGTTTGTCATAGGAGAATGACGCCATTCTTGTATATTGGTGAGGAGATGGCTCGTATCTTTGCCTCTTTACTATTATGAGAGTGTCATGACCTACGTGAACTACTAGAAAAGTTCGAAAGGAAAAGTAAAAAAAGAAAGATAGAAGATCTTTTCCCATTAACTCGACGACCTCCGTGGTACAGTGGGGGAAAGTCTGAGACGCAGAATGTTGCGGGTTCGATTCATGATCAATGCATGATCTACAGATATTTGTTTGGGCTCCAGTTGTTTATCTATATATAATACGTATGTATTTACAAAAAAGTGTATAATTATTCTATTAGTCATATCTGGTTCCCATAGTAGAGTTTGGGGCTAGATGGTGCTATTTGAAATATCCAGTATTATTTATTTATTATTTTATTTATCTATAGTAATACTATAAATATTATAAAGAGGAAATATTTGATTGTTTGTTTGTTTGCATTGAATAAGCTCCGAAACTACTGAACTGTTTAAAAAAAAAAATTCACCGTTGGGTAGCTACACTATCCCGGGTGACATAGCCTATGTCTTTTTACTCAACTTTTTACTTAACTTTTTACTCAACTGCACGCTGTCGGCTGCAGAGGCGCTACTGGTTTGTATGTATTTCTATGGCAGACGTCGAGCGCTACGATCCTATGCTCTTACAAAATGTCTATAAATCCACCTTCCACACCTTGTGAACCCATCTCGCTGCCGGACGTTCTACGTTTCTACTTAATTATGTGCATCTCTCTTTATAATAGGATTACAAGCATATATGGCATTATATCTGTATGCCTCAAGTTGATGGATACAGGGCAGTGGTATAAATTTTGAATTTTAGCACGTTCCTAAGATGCGTCACCTACGATGCAGTGCTTTAATATAGGCAATGTTTACCATATAACATCAGGTGGGGCATTTGCTTGTATAATATCAATGTGGTATAATTAAAAAAACAATATTCCAGTCTATTATGGATCAATATGGCTATAAAAAATAGCTGAATCTTTTGATCTTAGTCTTAGGTTAGTGTTCGTAAATCTATAAAAAAACAAGCTATGCATCTTACTATTGTTAAAGTTACAAAAACAAGGTATGGGTGAAGGAGTCCCGGTTATCCCGGGCTATTAGCATGTGGACATGGCGCAAGATAAGGCTTAATTAAGATTCTACGGCGCATGCGCACAGCCTGCCCAGTACGGGGAAACTGACGAGTATGGAGGAGGCTTCATTATAGGGTTGTTACCTTCAATGTATCACTTTAGTTAGAGGGTAAGAATCTGACTCAACTAAACAAACTATTTTGTCTTCTGATTATTCAGTTTTCGTCAGTTTATTAAAATAATACTATTAGAATTAAATATTACCTACAAAATAAGGCCATCAATGCTTAACTTATAGACTAAGACCTATTGATGTAATTACAATGTTCTCGCAATTTTTTGTTTTATTTTTGTATAATATGGAGATGGAACAAGCCTATGGCCCACCTGATGTTAAGTGGTAACCATCGCCTATAACAAAGTTTGCCTCGTAGGTCACGCTCCTTAGAAATGTGCCCTACGATGCACTTCCCTGCGTCCATCAACTTGAGGCATACAGGTGTAAAGCCTAATGTGCCTGTAATTTCACCGGCAACCATTCCCTTCAAACCGAAACACAGCAATGCTGCTTGGCGGTAGAAATAGGTATGGTGGTAGCACTTCCCCGGGCGAGCCCTTTCACAAGAAACTCTACTACTACTACTCTCAAAAATAAACGTTATCTTATCTTATCTTAACGCGAAATCCATTGTTCTCAGAATTTAAAACTACGTTGATTCCCAAGCATTGCAACGAAATTTTAAATCACTTAATTAATTTTTAATCACGCAGTTTCTTTTTCGAAATAAATTACAATAATACATAATGCTGTAGTTACATTATATTTTAAGTTGAGTACCTTTATCTATCTAAGTACATAGATACGCACAAAATAGTTGTAACAGTAAAACCCAGAAAAAAAAACACCAGGAACAAGTACTTTACAGATATTACTCAAATATGTTGTACCGCGGTGGGTATGGAACCCACACATCTTGTGTCCTACTCCCCCACCACGCCACCGAAGACGAAATACCTACCATAGGGTTGTTTTATTCCTTTCAAATTTCTATTTTGTTTTCTTCAATGTGGAGTGTGCCGACCCTATATCCACTGCCGGATGCTGGATGGCTTACAAGAAAAACTCACCTGGTGTGTACCTCATAATAAAGTCAGGTATGTGACACGCCTTACACCGTCGTCTTGCACCTCGCAGTCGGTTAAATGAGTATTTAAATACAACTAGTATTGGTAAGGATTAGTTACGGTCGTTAGGAATCTGTAGGTACTTCCTGATTTATTAACGAGAAATACAGCGATGGAAAAGAAATCTTACTTCCTATGTTACGGGTTTTTTTTAACTTGCAACTATTCAAGTAATTACGAAAACTTATAAAAAACTTAATTAATACTAACTAACTTATAAAAAAGTACTTTTAAGGAGATAGATATTTAAAATTTTGTTACATTGATTTTAACTTTATTAACAAGCTTAAAATTGTGGTTTAAAATGAACATATTAGTGCCACTGATCGATCAGCTCCGAAAATAGCTTCATCGTTCCACCAAACACCCCGTGAATCATAGTTTTAACTAAGTCTAAACTAATGAAGAATTACATTGAATTCAGTCTATGCATTTGGGAGTGCGTATCTATAAAATGTTTAAATCAATTCAATCCAATCCTTCTTTTCTTATGTTTTTGTTTAATTCTTTATTGACAAGAGTGTTTTATATAGTTTTTATCCCGAAGTTCCCACGAGAACGGGAAATTTCAAGCGTGCGAAGCCGCGGGCGGGATAGCTAATTACATTGAATTCAGTCCATGCATTTGGAAGTGATTACGTATAAAATGTTTAATTCAATTCAATCCAATTCAATTCTTTATTTCAGACTAGTACTAACACAACATTAAATACAAGGCACATACATAGTCCATATTTAGTACAATATAACAATATACAATAAAATAAGTAAATAGGTACACAAAAATAACATAAAAACATATAATAAACATAAAAATAACAACCAGGCAGGCATTGGACTATGGAGACACTGAACGTGCACACTATACGCTCTCGTCCAGTTAATACTTCGTATTTGCGACGGGGGTCTAAAAGTTTGTTATTCAACGATAATGCTTGAGATTTATTATTGAGGAGGAAAACAACGAAGTCAGAGTATTTTTATCAATAAAAACAAACCGATTACATTTCGCAGAAGTCTATAACTCGTTGATAACCCTCCGGTTAATAGTATGAACATAAAGTAATCATTTTAATGAGGTTTTAATCTCTACTTGACAGAGAAGTAGTCTTACAAACTATTAATAGAAAAATGTACTACGGGGTTATTGGGCTATCGATGTCACATTCCTGCAACGCGTTACATTTTAAAATTGATAAAAGTTCATGACAAAAAAACAATAACCTCTCTATCAAGTTATTATATGTTATTGTTATATAAAGCACACATTATTAAAGTGAAACTTTTATTACATCGTCTCAAACTTTTTCGTCTGTGTGTTGCATGTCGCGTGACGGTCGGCCGCGGAGTAGGGATAAAGTGAAAGGCGCTCGTCAGAGCAGCCGAGGCCAATATGGCGGTGCCTATAGTTCGCATCAGCTGACCGTGTAGTGTATAGACTATTACTCATTTGTGCCAACGAAAATTTTTAGTTAAATATCTATAATGTGAAACAAAGTTTCACTTTTACCGTGGTTTCACACAATCCTTTTTTATCCTATATTTATATATTATACGTGAGGAAAGTATGGAGAAGGAGTGCAGCAAGTTAAAACTAAAATTAAAAAAAAAAAATTGCGGTTGATATCGACCACTGTGCGGGCAACTAGTAATATCGAGTTTGAGCGCGTTTGAGTTTGAATGTGGGACAAGACCCATAGAACAACGTATACTGTATAATAATTAAGCTTAGAAATGTTTAAGTATAATTGTTTATTGTCACAATAAATAAAATAACATTAAAATAAAATAAGACATGAAGAATTGCTGCAAAAATAGGCAGAGATGGTCATAGATGTGTCATGATAATTTCAGCTTTGGACGTCACAATGTGGCCTATCTGTGTGGGTCGTCCTACGCTGCGGTTTCCAGACTTCCAGCAACCCTTTTTACGGCTCGTTCTCACATACATCCGTCAGAGACGAATTTATAAGCCAAATATTTATGATTCGTTTTCAGACGATTTTGTGAAAATTGTGAGCGTGTGAATATGTTTATATATGCAAGTAAAAAATAAAAACGATTCGTAATTAATTAATATCCGGAAAAATAACGTTCCTCGATGTGTGAATAGGTCGTAATTGCTTCATAATCGGTTTAGGTAATATTTACTTAAAAATTATTAGAAAGCCTACAAAGAATAAAGTCCATATTGTTATGGGTGGGGTCTTTTTTACGCATCGTTTTTGGTCTGTCAACTGTTCGTTGCGCAGTCGCAGCGCTGACACATTTAGTGGTACGCATTACAATTTGTTCGGCGCTTGCGCACAGCGGTGACAGAAATATCGTGGGATGTATATATGGCGATCACATGTGGATAATGTGAATATGAACGTAGATATAAAGATTACAAACTCATCTGGGTGACTCAATTAGATCAAGATGCAAACAATTAGGGTCTTACCAGAAAAAAGATAAACTTATGCTAATCACTGTTTAAATAAAATTCTGAACAAAAATTGGTAAGGTCTATTTTAAACACGCGTTAAACAGTTGTCTATCTTTTTTGTAGTAACAAGGTTAATTACTAAATTCAGACGACAAGTGCTCGGTTTTAAGATTACTGAAATACACTTTCAAATAAGTTAATTTTGGGAGTTTGTAGATAAACCTCCGTACATGAAGAGGGCTGCATTCATTTCTACAAAACTTAGCCATTTCATAATTTCATAAATAAAAAATAAATAATTAAATATTGCTGGACATTTCACACAGCGCTATCTAGCCCCAAACTAAGCAGAGCTTGTACTATGGGAACCAAATAACTGATATAATACTTATATACAATTTTTTTTGTAAATAAATACTTATAATATATATATAGAGAAACAACCAGACCCGGAACAAATATCTGTAAATCATGCAAACATTTTGTTCCGCGGTGGGAATCGAACCTCCTGCGTCTCAGCCGGCTATTCGCCCACTGCACCACGGAGGTCGTCAAATAATAAAAACAATGCGATCATTTTAAGAGCATTTTAAGAGTTCCTTGTGAAAGGGCTCGCCTGGAGAAGTACTACCACAGTACCTATTTCTGCTGCCAAGCAGCATTGCTGTGTTTCGGTATGAAGGGTATAGATTTGATTAGATAATTCATTTATTGCACACCATTAAATACAAAAATATAAAAGAAAATACACTTTTAAATCATAGGTACAATGGGCGACCTTATCGCTAAAAACGATCTCTTCCAGGCAACCTTTGGATGGACAGGATCTATGTGAACAAATAAAGACGGCGGCGTAAATCCGATATTATTAGAACAAGTATATTTATAAAAAATATAGATAATATAATATAAAACGCATAATTATAGTATATAATATAATCATAAAATTACATAATTATTAATATTATGATACATAAAATATATATTGTCATACCTACATATATAAATTATAAAAATGTATAAATTAATAAGTGGCCTCGTGAGCGATGGATGACAGATAGTGTTGTCTGACCAAGTTTTTATAGATAGGGGGAGATTTAGCGTGACGAATTGAGACAGGTAGGGCATTCCAGAGATAGGTATAGTTGCTGGTGAAATTATAGGCACACGAGGCTTTACACCTGTATGCCTCAAGTTGGTAGACGTAGGGCGGTGCATCGTAGGGCACGTTTCTAAGGTGCGTGACCTACTACTACTAATAAAGGCAATACTTTGCTATAGGCAATGGTTACCACTTAACATCAGATGGGCCATAAGCTTGTTCCATCTCGAGGACGTGTAAAAAAACATCATAGACAAACGACTTCAAACTCATGGTAATCCTCTTTGCGTAAGGGTTAATAAACTACCACGATTACTTGTATAATTTTATATACGAGTATATACATATCTTTGTTAGTATTATCAATCTTGCCGCAAACCTCTTATTGGCAGTACAGATCAAAAAGGCTCTACATCCAATAAAAGTTATTCCTAACACGCTCCATAAATAAGGGGATCCTTGTAAAACCTAGTATTTACCGTATGTCGCAATAAATGGGATAAGACCTAAGAGTAACAAGTAAGCTCTAGACTAGACCTATTGACGACCTCCGTGGCGCAGTGGGCGTATAGCCGGCTATGACTCAGGAGGTAGCGGGTTCGATTCCCGCCGCGGGACAAATGTTTGCATGATACACAAATATTTGTTAGAAAATAGAGAGGTAAAACAACTTTAGCTTAGGTTTAAAAAATAAACTTACAAAAATTAATAATAATAATAATACACTTACATAAACGAAACACAAAATACCTACTTAAAGTGCTCAATTTTGTTGGGTATCTTGAAGAGAGATGAAGTGTTTAAAGAGTTTGGATTTTAAGATCTTTACTTAACTTCTTTTAATAATCTTTTCATGACTCAAGCTCTGAAAGTTGGTCATTATTAACTCGATAAAGACAATTTGAAAATATAATAAGACTCATTGCAATGTGCTAAAATGAAAAACAATCTCCACGACAAATCCTTATTTCTATTTAAAAACGAAGGAGGCCACATTCTTATTTATGATACAAGTAACTTTTTAACAAAAACAAAATATAAAACCGAATTGCATCGCTATAAAATTTGAGGGTTGCCCTCGATTTTTTTGGGATCCCATCATCTGATCCTGACTTGGTGTCAATGGGACCACCTGGGAACCACCCTTAAAATAATTTCTGAATCGGCCCAGTCCAGGCGCCTTCAAGTAATCGGGGAACATACATAAAAAAATAAAAAGATTCCGACGAATTGACAACTTCCTCCTTTTTCTGAAGTCGGTTAAAAATGAAATAAGTAATTCCATTAAATTTTAATATTTCTATTTAAAAATGAAAGATGCCATAGTCAGTATTGAAAAATAGCAGTGGATACCGGGAACGCAAATTTTCTTTTAGCAAGAAACTGTTATAAAAAGACTTTTTTTAATTTCATCGAATTCGTGATGAAAGTTATGTGTTAAATAATATCTCGGATGTAAAAAAGATCGCTACAGCCCTTGTATAACAATGTACTATTACCAAAGTACTCGTAGAGTTATCAAGCCGTACTACAGACATACAAAAGCTGCAAGTTGATACAACTTCCTACACAACATCCACTGGTTTAGTTTACAACTTATATAAAGCTATGTCCTATCTCAAACGGCTGACAGCGATTGTTTACGCTCTTTATCTTATTGTAACTCTGCTGCTACTCATGGCTTACCTATAATAAGTCGATTTAATTAAATGTCTGTTAGTTTTTCTCGACCTGTGCGGTTCGTTTTTGCATCGCTGCATACATCCTGATTGAAATGAGCTGAACATTCGTAGAACCTCATCAATATTCAACAGCGTAGACTTGCAATACTCAAGAAATGTAGCGATTTATTGAGCTATCGTGATAGACGAGGGTACTATCGACTGCGCCCGACCCGTATCCGATTTTATGCTGATCAACTAACACTCAATGACGTTCTTTAGCACGAGTAAAATCGCATGTTTTAAGGAAGTCTAGTTCCGTCTACACCTTTCGACAAGTTAACGTTTGTATCAGACAAAATTGTTATAATTTCGCGAAGTTATCGAATTTCGTGAATTATGGCGGGTTTGTATATCCGTCGGTAACCGACGATTACGACTCGTTTCTGCTTGAAAAAGTGTCTAAAGTTTGTCACTTTGTCAATCAATCCATCAATCAAACATTTATTTGCTTCAAATAAGGGTTACAAAGTTCCGATATGTGTTCCGAAAGTTCCATATAACGTGGATCAAAATCCGAAGTGCCACTTCTGAACGTTTCTAATCATTTCAAGAAATAAATAAGTTTAAATATTTTGACATGTTGACAGTTTTATTTGCAATCGCTATTAAAATTGTACACGATGCTTATAATGTCAGCATGCTCCGCCAATTTATGCTATGAACCCTTTGTTTTAGCGTTTGTTTTTGCTTGATTAATTGCCTCCTACAGTGGTGTTACAAGGATATAAATCCTTGTGTTGCCAGTTGCCAGACATGACGTGTCAGTGTGGCCATGAATAATCTTTGGAAGCGGGAGCAAGTTTGTATAACTAGGTATAGGTACCATAACTCAGATAAATTAATACGATGCCTGTAGTTTTTGAACATAATCAACCTGCGAAATAAAAATTAAGAAAGTTATTGAGAAATCGTAATATTTTTTCTAAAGACAAAAACTAGGTATATTTTAGATTTCATCGGAAGCGTTATTTTTTTAGTTTTATCATGAGCTTGGACAGTTAATGCCATTGTGTAAGTAGCTACATTAACTATAAGGTATTAATTAAGGAGCAAAATTTCGTAAACTAGCTGACCCACATGCGGCTTCGCATGCGTGGTTTGTCAATAAAAACATTACCCTCCTTCTGTGCAGTCGGATAAAAAGTAACCTATGTCTGAATCCCGGTCATAATCTATGTATATACCAAATTTCATAAAAATCGGTCAAGTCGTTTTGTCGTGAAAACGTAACAAAGAGAAAAACAGAGCTAACTTTCGAAAAGAGGTTATGGATGACGCTCAGAAACCAGAATATTTTTTTCAAAAAAACATCAAAGGTCAATGAGGTCAATGACGTAATTGTAGATTCACTTGCTGGTTATTCTATTAGAACATTAACTGTATAGTGTTCAGTGAAAGTCTAACAGCATAGTAAGAAAGCAACTCCTTTGTTCAGTTTACGAGCTCGCAGATGGCTGCACCCAACTAACCGCTAGTCTGTTTGCACAACTAATGTCTACCTGAATACCAGAGTTTACTGCCGGGGAAATAAGAAGCCTGTACCTAGGAAGCTGTGACCTAGGTATGAACTGTCGACTCGTTTGGGAAAGTTTTATTTAACCAGTCTAACTTAAAAAAAATTAGACGTAATTTATTTTCTTTAATGATATGTATTATAAAAGAATAATTAAAAAAACAATCAGCCTTGTTTCTTGCCATTCTTTCCTGGCTTGGTCGCGAAGGAAAAGGCAGTAAAATTGACGTTTCAAAGTGATCCTTGTGATTTTCATGAAAAAAAACATCTTTGATTTTTTATTTTTTTTTATTTTAACTTTAACATGGTTCTTATAATACTTATAATACAAAACTATTCTAAGTCCTGCCCTTTTAGCACACACACATTTATATATCAATTACTTAATACAATATTTATTATAATAGAAAATATATTTTCATTAATAAATAAATAAATATTGCTGGAATTTTCACACAGCGCTATCTGGCCCCAAACTAAGCAGAGCTTGTACTATGGGAACCAAATAATACTTATAATACAAAACTATTCTAAGTCCTGCCCTTTTAGCACACACACATTTATATATCAATTACTTAATACAATATTTATTATAATAGAAAATATATTTTCATTAATAAATAAATAAATATTGCTGGAATTTTCACACAGCGCTATCTGGCCCCAAACTAAGCAGAGCTTGTACTATGGGAACCAAATAACTGATAGAATACTTATATACATTTTTTTTGTAAATACATACTTATAATATATAGAGAAACAACCAGACCTGGCACAAATATATGTAAGTCATGCAAACATTGTGTTCCGCGGTGGGAATCGAACCCGCTACCTCCTGCGTCTCAGCCGGCTATTCGCCCACTGCACCACGGAGGTCGTCAAATATAATTGAAAATATATTTTCATTAATAAAATTAATACAATTTATTTTATTTTATTTTTTGAATTTTTGGAAAACTTACAGCTAGGTTACAGAAAAGGTATTTGAATAGGAAATAAACAACAGTAAATGCTACTTAATACAAGAAGGCCAATTAAAAGTTTCCGCAAGTAAGGTAGAAGATGTATAGGCAATATATAAACAGATAAGATAGACGACACTTAAATTGAGAGGAAAAAAAAATTATACATAGGAAATATAGACACACACACACATACGCGACATCGGATAAGTGCTTAATCTATGTATTAAAATAAATGTCACTAAGTAAGCGTTTAAGCTTACTAGTTTTTGTGTTAAACAGATCAATATCTTTATTTGCCTTAGCCAATGAATTATAGGAGTTACAAGCTCTCACTATAAAAGAATTTTGCCTATAATTGGTCCTAACTCTGGGAACATAAAGAAGGTTAGGATTTCTCAATGCAGCTTTAACAGTTCGCAGCCCTATTAGCTCCAGAAGCTCTGGGCAATCCACAGTATTGTTCGCTATGTTAAACAGGTAAGTCACATCGGCTATTTCCCTTCGTTCGGATAGAAGAAGAAAATGAAACTTACGACATCGTGTATCATAGTCAGGTAGGAATATTCGGGCTCGGTATTGGAGATAACGTAAAAACCCTCTTTGTATACCTTCCAAACGTGAGGAATAAACTTTATAACACGGATTCCACACTTGCGAAGCATATTCTAAATGACTACGTACGTAAGCACAATAAAGTATTTTAAACGTCTTGATACTTGTAAACTCCGCTGACATTCTCATGACAAAACCAAGTGCGCGTGATGCCTTTTTAACTTTACTATTAATGTGTTCGTCAAACAACAACTTACTATCAAACGTCACTCCCAGGTCTTTTATTGTATTTACTCTATTTAGCTGTGAGTTATAAAATGTATAATTATATGTCAATGTAGTAGGTTTACGAGTAAAGGAGCACACATAGCATTTCGAGACATTCAGATCTAATTTGTTGATTATACAATAATTTTCGAATCTGTTTAGGTCATCTTGTAGGCGAAGATTATCCTCTAAGGTTTTTACATGGTATATAATTTTCATGTCGTCAGCGTACAGCAGTATTTTAGAGTAAATAAAGCAAGAAAAGATGTCACTAAGAAAAATTGTAAAAAGCAACGGACCAAGTAAGGATCCTTGGGGAACACCTGAAGGTATGCTCATAGGACACGAAGAGTAACCGCCCAGAACCACAGTTTGACACCGGTTGCGAACGTATGACGAAAACCATCTAAATAGATTACCCCTAATACCTATCCTCTGAAGCTTCTCAAGTAGAACTGAGTGATCAATTCGATCAAAGCATTTAGAGTAGTCAGTATAAATAATGTCCACTTGAGAGGGCTCAGACATAAATCTTGACAAGAACTCAGAACAAAGAAGGAGATTAGAGGTGGTAGATCTACCTCTTAAAAAACCGTGTTGATGATTTGAAATACTGTGCTCGAGTGCGGAATAAAGTTGTGTGTGGATAATTTTTTCTAACACCTTGGCAAACAAGCACAGTTTGGATATAGGTCTGTAATTTTCGACCTTGTTCTTCGGACCCTTCTTGTGAATGGGGTTATGAACACCGTCTTCCAAATATTGGGGACAACGCCCTCTGTGAGAGAACGGCGGTAAAGTAGTGAGAGGGGAAGAACAAGACTCTTGGCACATTTAACAATTAAAATGGCTGGAATGTTGTCTGGTCCTGCTGATTTAGTTAGGTCTAGGTTTTTTAGCAGTTTAAAAACATTTTCCTCTAGAACTTCGACTGTATTTATATAGGACCCAAGATTTGTGGAAGATAATGAATCAACCACCTGTACATTAGTCTGGCGATTATCCAAAAAAGTTGAATGAAAAAACTCGCTAAAAAAGTTACAGATCTCATCGCCTTGGTCTGAAGAGTGGTTGTCGTATTCTAGTACAGAAGGAAAAGAGTTTGAGTGATTTTTACTTTTTATGAATGACCAAAAGGCGCGCGGGTTTGTTTTGATACAATTCATAATCAAATCATTTTTCTATTACTAGCTTTTGTGTTCGTGTGTTTGAGTGAAACAGAAGAACTATGGATAAAGCAGTACCTATGCTTACAATTAATTTTTTTTACAATTAAAACATACCACCTACTAATTAAAGTCGAAGTTGAATGCGCAAAACGCTGAACATACCAAATATGTAACACTAAACGCGTTGTACCACCTAATATGTACCCATATTACGCAATAAATAGATTTGTATTGTATTGCGTATAGTCTAATAGAGAATACGGAAATCCAAATTAATCCGTTTACGTACCTGCATTTTTTAAGATTTTCTCATTGATACCGTCATCAGATCTTGATCAAATATATACCTAAGGTACTCACTTTCTAACTAATAAAGAATCATTGAAATCGGACAACGTGGTAAAGAATTATCGCCGAAAAAACATAAAAAATATTCTGATGAATTGAGAACCTCTTCCTTTTAGGGTCATTTTGAAACGTCAATTTTACTGCCTGTTCCTCCCCTACCAAGCCAGGAAAGAAAAGCAAGAAACAAGGCTGGTTGTTTTTTTACAATACATAACAATAAAGAAAATGAGGCTTTACACCTGTATGCCTCAAGTTGATGGACGCAGGGCAGTGCAACGTAGGGCATATTTCTAAGGTGCGTGACCTACGAGGCAGTTCTCTGTTTTAGGCGGATGGTTACCACTTAACATCAGGTGGGGCATAAGCTTGTTCCATCTCAAAGTAGCATAAAAAAATAAATTCTAAATTGTAACATTTTTGACCGAGTTGGAGCAACTTAAATCGCAAGCTTCTCTATCATCGAAATAATCCGATATGTTAGAGTAGGTTGTTATAGCCGGCAAAAATACAGTCTCATTGCATACGAGCTAAATAAAATGAGTAAAATTTAGTTTAAATGATATCGCAGCCTCTTCAAAGTTATTTTGCATTCAATTTTACATTCTTACAAAATATTAATCATCATATTACTGTTACGCCGAGGCTGTTGAACAATGAGTAATAATCGAACCTTCTCGAACGCTTTTGTCTTGCTGTGTTATTGTTGCTATTGTTTGTGGTTTCGCAGAATGGGGAGTGGCCATTGTGTCGAGGGACCGACCCTTTCCTGGAAGGATCGACATCGTTCTCGAACAATCGAAATGTGTGCGATATAAATAGGCCGGAGAGATGGCCGGACAGTCAGTTGTGAGTCAGTCTCGAGTCAGAGTCTGAGTGAGTCTCAGCGAGGCCCTGGAGGACTGACGTGTGGAAGGGTCTCGCGAGTCAGTCTGGATTAAGCTATACGTGCGATCATTTCGGTGACTTTAAGTGGTGTACAAGTGGTGTGAATTAGTGTGTTGTGATACGTGTGACCAAGTTCGTGTATTCATCGTCATCGTGTTGAATAAAAGTGTTATTTTGGTCAGACCGATTCCCATTATTTTATCCCGAACCCTCAGCTCGTAACATTACCATGGTCTGGCAAACCGTTTATTTGCTAAAACTATACAAAAAATGACTAACCGCTGTGCATGCGCCTGCTAAAGACATTATCTAGCAGTTTACGGGAAACGTCATTGGCAAGTTCAATAACACGTGTTTTTGATGTTTCTGTGCCATTTCGGATTTTGCATCTAAAACAGCTGATATTAGGTTAGGTATGTATTGGTAATTTCTTTAAACTTATATTTCTTATTCACCGTCGCGTCGGTCGTTGACGAATAACAGATGTAATTGGTGTACTTACGTATCAGAAATGTGTATGCCTGTTGTCATATGACTGGACTTAGAGTTATTATTTACCAGGTGACCCGCTAGCGCAGGGGTCGGCAACCTTATGCTATAGCCGGGCCACATATGTTGCCAGAGTATCAGTGCGGGCCGCACTTATATTTATATGTTCGGGCATGTATTTTTAATATTTGAAATAAAACGCATATATATTCATACAATTATCTCTTTTTGTAATTGAACTACTATACTAACATAAAAGTAAGAACTAGTGAGATTTTTGAGGCTGCATTTGACTTGCAAGTTTTTTAACGTCTGCTTTCATTTTAGTAGTAGACACGCGCAGTATCGCGTCTAAATGTTCATCCGTTAACCGCGAACAATTCTTATTTTTGCGGTAGTTGAGAATTGAAAAAGTCTGCTCACACAAATATGTACTACCAAACATAGTTATTATCTGCTGAGCAAACTTTTTCAATTCTTTGAAGTTTTCAGAACTCAAACCTCCGTAGAACTGTATCAAGTCAGTGCTTTCCTTAAATGCCGTTTTAAGTGTGCTATTACTTTGCAAATCTACTATGTTCATTTGCAAATTGCTTGGTATCTTACTAATATCAATTGCAAAAGGGTTTTGGAATATTTCCATGTTAAGGGAGTTCTTTTTAAAGTCGGTGAATCGATTTACAAACTCAGTTTGTAGTTGTGTTAACACGTTTCTCATTGTAATATTTTGCCACACAAAATTATCTCCAGCTTCTTCCACGGCTTTCTTGCAATTAGGAAAATGGTCAAGCTTTTTTTCATCAATATGCTTGATAAACAGTTTCAGTTTCATTTCAAATGACTTTACATCTGTATACATATCGCAAATCAATTTATTTTTTCCCTGCAAGCGTTTGTTGAGCTGATTCAGGTCCTTAGTCAAATCAGTCAAAAAACCAAGATCGATAATCCACTGTTTGTTAGTAAGCTCTTCTACTGGCTTTCCTTTCATCTCCATGAAGTTGCCAATTTCTTTCCTCAAATCAAAAAACCGTTCCAAAACGGCACCTCGACTGAGCCACCTCACTTCACAGTAGTAAACCACGTCACCATGTTCAGCTTCCAGATCTTCCAAAAACTTTTGGAACTGACGGTGTGTGAGCCCATTTCTTCTTATAAAATTAACAGTGGATGTTACAGTATCCATTATTTCTTTCCAGGATATAACTTTGGAGCACAATGCCTCTTGATGGACAATACAGTGAAAAATCAATGGCACAGTAGATCCAGAATCTTTCACTTTGCTGATGATTCTCCCAACAACACCTTTGTTTTGACCGCTCATGTTCTTGCCTCCATCGGTAGTGACACTTGTTAACTTTTCCCAGCTTAATTGCAATGAATCCAGAGCTTGTTCCACATGGTGAAATAAATCTTCTCCCGTAGTTGTACCTTTCAAACTGCACATTTTCACAAGCTCTTCGTAAACAGTAAAGTTTTCGTCAATGCCGCGTACAAATATGAGTAACTGTGCTGTATCCGATACGTCCGTACTTTCATCCATCGCTAAAGAGAAGCAGTCGAAAGACTGCGCCTTATCCCTGAGTTGTTCACACAAATTAGCACCCAAGTCTTCAGTACGTCGGGTGCAAGTTCTTGCAGAGAGACTAAGACTTTCAAACATTTTTTTCTGCTCTGGGCATATTTCTTCTGCGATAGCTAAGACACACTCTTTTACTAATTCACTATCGGTAAACGGACGTCCACTTTTTGCAAGAATCTCTGCTACCCTGTAACTGGCCCGAACATTCGATTCGCTGTTGTCTGCCACAACCTTAAATATGTTTTGTTGATTTTGTAATGACGATTTCAAAGTGGAAATTTTCCTTTTCCGTATTTCTCCTTCAAGACAGTCAAATTTAGCTTTGTGCTCGGTGTCGTAATGTCGCTTCAGGTTATATTCCTTTACTACAGAAATACTCTTTTGACAAATCAAGCATAACGGTTTTCCTTTAAACTCGATAAAAAAGTATAATTCTGTCCATAATTCGTTAAAAACTCTTTTTTCTTCTTCTATCTTCCTTTTTCTTGAAGCCATGTTTATATAATTATTCTGTAACAATAATGAAAAAAATTAAATTCGTTGTAAAATTATATGTTCCAGTTAGCACCTACAAATTCAACTCCACATTCAAATAATAATTAAAACATGACACACTCGTAACTAACTTCATGTCATGTAACTACTATCCCCGTCCTTATAACATTTACCCATCAATCTGAAGGTTCACATTAACAAGCAGTAAATAAAATAAAACAAAATGCTCTCGAGTGCATACAACTTACCTCATACGTCGTGCGTGAGAAGCTATCAGCGAAGGGAAGAAAGGTGAAACGAAACGCGTAGCTAGCAACCAGATGAGACGTGAGTTTCCGGCGAATTTCCACAACCGAATGTGGCGAGAGCTGCGCGCGGCTGTGATTTTAACTAAAACCGGTCGCTTTGAATTTTTTCGCCGCCGCACACCTGCGTCTAATCAAAGACTGCCGCCCCGCCTATTGTCTCAAAGGAGCCGCCCGCCGCCGCACGTGCGGCGGATAAACGCAAAAGAAATTGCCAAGAATTGAATAAGTACAGCAAATATTTATTTTCGGTAGAAACAATACATAACATCACAGTCTTGATAAACAGTTCTTAAGAAATGAAATAGAGGTACATTTTTATCACCCCGCGTGGGAGCGAGCTTTCAAGAATACTCTCATGGCCCAGCAGCATGGCCGTATAAATTCTAGTGAATTTATATGGCCTTTTGCTTCGGTATTTTTTTCTTACGGACCTCAGGGTTGCGGGCCGCACCGAGATAGTCTACGGGCCGCATGCGGCCCGCGGGCCGCCGGTTGCCGACCCCTGCGCTAGCGGCTTCGCACACATAAGACTATAATATTTTTTCTATATAAACTTTGGCACCCCATTTTTATCCCATGGAACCTGATTTATAGGATAAAAAGTAGCCTATGTGTTAATCCAGGTTATAATATACGTACATACAAAATTTCATCGAAATCGGTTAAGCCGTGATTGAGTAACGAACAAATAAATAAACAAACATCCGAACTTCTGCATTTATAATATTAGTATGATTATTATTATTTTCAGCTCTCTGTGTCCCACTACTGGGCAAAGGACTCCCCCCATTTTTTCCAGACCCCTCTTTCAAGCGCTAAGATGGTCAAATCCGCTGGGAAATTAGTGAGCTCGTACCTCCATCTTTTCTTTGGTCTGCCGCGGACGTCTTCGGGCTGTGTTAGCTTAACCCACTGATCACCCGACACGTACAGCATAAATGACCAGCGCAGTCCCACTTGAGCTTGGCGGCTTTCGTAGCTAATTCTGCGAGATGTGTTCGACTTAGTTTTAAATTAATTAAATCATGGTGTTGGTATAAGTATTGTAAAATAAATAAATAATCTTTAAAATCATCTGTCTCTCTGGCTTTAAAGGTTTGCTGGAAGAAAACTCTTCTTAGGGTTAAGCTCGCCTTTGTACATGTCCTCTATTTCTGTACTTTTTATCGTATTTTCTTGTGTACAATAAAGAATAAAGAACTATAGGTATAATTAATGACTTTTCACAAAATCATCAATATTTGTCCAAAGATATATAGAATAGAATAGAATACTCTTTATTGCACACCAACATAATTAAAATACAATAAAAATACACAAAAATTAAGGTAAGTACAATGGGCGGTCTTATCGCTAAAAGCGATCTCTTCCAGACAACCTTTGGATGGACAGGACAAAACAAAATCAAAAAGACGGCGGTGTAAATACGAGTATATTCATAAACTTACATAAACTACCTATACTTACTAATAAACTAAATATATATACTTACAAATATAATAATATATACTTATATATATAAACTACAATAAAGGAGATAAACATAACGATAAACTAGCAGTGCGTAGACAAAGAAAGGAAATGGTATATGTAATAGTTAATTGGCATTATGTGGTTGATTCAATTTCTTTCAAGTTCAAACAAAGTTATTACGACATGGAAAATGATAGAAGTCAAATCAGACCAACTGGATTTCCTTTATTGTAATTATAAAAATATTTATACACCGCCTCAATAGTGTATAACATTTAGGATGACGTAGGCTTTCATATAATATAGATAGGGATATCGATTTTGTCCTAAATAGCAATGAACACTGTGTACACCCAGCTGAGCTAGCTCGCTGTCAGTTCGCATCGCCTGCACTTTGCGCAGCTCGCTTGATTGTGGCCGTGTCGGGTTACTGCAAATGCCGGCCCACGGGCCACTAAATATCAAGCCAGGGTTGACACCATATCGCAACATATAACTCAGTTTAAATACAAAATATTTCTACTTTGAGAGTACGTAGTTCTATAGCGAGACCTTTTTTGGGGAAAGTTAAGCTAAAAATCCTTCTTTTGTTGCATACAGAAGTAATAAATGTTGGGAAATAAATGTATACTTAAGGTAGTGGCCTGAAGGCTCTCATCACTTATTAAGTGACACTACTTAAATCTAAAAAGTTTGGTATAAAATATGAGTTACTCAGTGAAGATTGACGGAGAACTGACGGCTGGTGGGGCCTCCCCCATAGATCTCCAGAGCGATCGATGTTATGCGGCCCAACGACTCCCAGCAACCTTTATCAGGTTGCCTCTCCATCTACAGGGGGGACATCCTACGCTGCGCTTTCCAGTGAGTGGTCTCCACTCGAGAACTTCGTGTTATAAATCTTCACTGAGTAAGTCATATTTTATACCAAAATTTTTAGATTTAAATAAAGTCACCCACGGATGTTTGTCCCAACTATAATATACGGCCTTAGGGCAGCCTAAAGGCTCCGACGCTAAAGTTAACTAACGACCTTATTTTTTTCCGTCATGCGAACAACCCTACTCTCTATCCCAAGCCTCCAGAAACATGATAAGTCACAATTCCCAATAAAGTCCCTCCTTATAAACGAGTCACTTCATCAAGGCGTCGCTCGGCCCCGTCGGCACACTGGTTCGATTAGGAGAGTAAACACCAGTGACAGTGCACTTAGCAACCTATTGATTTTCACGACAGTTGGCACTTTACCTATATTTTCTCATGGAAGTTTTGCCTGTCATTGCAACGTTTCACGTAACAAGTTGAAAAGTGACTTAGCAAGCTGAAGTGACAGAGGGCAGGGCACATAGAATTGGTTTTGCGGAGGGAATGGATCCCGCAACCCCCTGCGTCTCAGCCGGCTATTCACCCACTCTGGGTTCGTCACCCATGGGGGTCATCAAAAAATCGTGCACTACACTCCACAGAATGATATGATAATCTAGGAACTCTCCAATGTTTGATTATCCCCAAAGATACATAAATTATTCCTTTCCCCGATTAAAATCGTGAAAAACATGAATTTCTTCTTATTTATACAAATTAATTCATCACAGACGACAAATGGATCATTTCCATACATCGATTCACCTTCCAAGAACTTTACCGTTCTACCGTTAGCATAATGTCAATCAGACACATCTGCTCATACATAATGGCATACAAATAGCTCATACATAATGGCATATGGTATACAAATGCTTGGCATAATGGTAAACCATTGTACAGTGCGCGGCGAAAGTTTTACGCCTACTGGATGCGTGGGTGTGTGTATTGTGTGCAGCGATAATTATGGTAATAAAATATTGAGGTAGATTACCTACCAACATGTTGTCCTTACTTCAAGAACTATGCTACCTATACACCCAACTGAAAAGGGATGCCTTTGTATCAAACAATTGAAGATAATTTATACGTATCCTGGCAAGTTGTAGCGTGGTCGCATCTGATGCAGTGCCTAGGCCACTAGTTAGATGCAGGCTTGCCCGTCCCTAGTAGAATGACCGCTATGGAAATGTTTTTCTCTATGGAAGTATAGAGTAAAATGATATTTTAGCGTAGATAGTAGAAACACGTTCGTACAAATGTTTCTACTGTTTCTATGCTAAAATGTAATTTTACTTTGTTCTAAACTTTCTAGGTCAGGCAAGTTAGCCTTGCCTATCCTCTTAACTTATACTCAGGGTTGGGGATCCACCCGAATGCACGAATCTCGTCCCGTCTATTTACAAGGACCATGTGTAACAGTTTTTTTTGTTAATGCGAAAAATAAGGGAACTTGAAGTCTATTGTGGACATCATTCAACGTGCAATTAATTTTTTTGAAGTTATACTTCTTTTGGCGCGATGGAGAAAAATGATGAGAGTGAATTTTTACGATGCGCGCGCACACCGACACCTAAATTTAACAGCATGAAGTTAGTTCTAGGTGGTATGAAAATTGATAACTATGTTCAAGTTGTATATTCTAGTATTTTTATATGTAGAACACGTGTTTCGTAAGGGTACAATTATACAGTGTGAATAAATAAATATTATTTTGGTGTTTTTATTAAATCAATTTCATATACGACGGTGATACTAATAATTTATTATTTATTTAAATAAAATCTTTTTGATTAATTTTAATATTTATCGTTAATCACTATTGCATTTTAGTTATTTTTTTTCCATACGCCAAAGAAGTATAACTTCTAACGCGTGTAGATAAGTACACACACTCTTTTTTTTTACTAAAATGGGATATTTACCATGATTTGTGTTTTTGAGTGTACCTTGAATGTTCCATGTTCAAACTTTACAGTTTTCAATAGAAATTTAGACGTTGGGGGTTCAGGTCACTTCTCGAATATTATATAACCGCTAGAGGTTTTATCAACCAGCCCTTCCATGATTTGGAGTGCTCGCTAAATGTCTCTGCGCACCTTAAAATCTCCGACACTAAAGTTGGATACGAACTGAGGTAGGTACTAACTTTATCACCACTTCCATTGAATTGATAGCGAGCTCTAGGTATCTTGCTATCGAGCTGGGCAAAAACCCCAACATTTTTCCTCGTTCAACAGAAATTCGACAAATACCAAGAAACAAGGACTTTATCATGTAAATAAGGAGCAGGCATGCCGGTCGCGTCACCCGATATGTCCCACGATCAAATTGATGCTAATCAGCTACGACATGATAAGAATCAATAAAATGCTACGATATTCGAAGTAAACCTAACTTACTTTATACTTATGCCTTTATACTGCTTAAACTTTGTCTGACGTGTTACTTTAAATAGTAATTTAATTAGCAAACATACATAGATACAGCTTAAAACATAAAACTGACTAAACCAATTTCGAAGTAGGAACCATCTTGCAAACACCAATTAACTGAATATAAAAACTCAATTGTGTTAAGCTAGAATAATTTAAAACAATGACAGATCCTTACAAAATATATTGATTTATCATCTATGATTGCGCTCCTCCAACTGACCTTGTCTTGCCATATCACGAGATGAACCGATTTCTTAGAAACATTATGCATGCATTGTTTTTGCACACGACTTCGTTTATTTTGTTCTAACAATTTGTTTTTGCGCGTCTATACTCTGTGGAATGTCGAGTATCTTATTTGATAATGAAGTCGTAAAAAGATTTGTGAAGTAATTACGTTTTTTGGTTTGGTATAATTTGGACACAAGATTGGTTGGTTTGGAAATCTATGAGGGATGCCTTTGTTCAGCAGTGAACTTCCTATGACTGATGATGACGTTAAATATAGCGACATGACTTTAAATATTCCCGAAAACTTCAGAACACAAAACTGCGAAGGTTTCGCACTAAGGAATAGTTGGACCTTGTACTAGTTTTTTCTATGTCTAGACTTTAAAATTGTTCTGGGCGTAATATTTTTACACAGACTCTAGACATTAACTTGTTTTAATATTAAAGTTATTCAAATTCTTTGCTGATAGTAAAGAGGTAGAAGCTTAACTTATCTCTGACTTTGAGTTATGAGTTATAAAAACTACGCCCGCGAAGATATATTTTACGAGGAATGTCTCGCCCACACCGGCGCCCGCGCATGTCCTAGCTTTTGCTAACTTAGCCATTGTCACCTCTTTGCTCAAACACTCAACAGATGGAATAGATGATATACGCTGAATGCAATATTTTGTCATATTAATTAGTTAAATAGATTGGCAACTATTCAGATCAGTGCGATTTTCAACAATATTTAGAAGCAGTTTAGATGCAGGGGATGCGGTGTTATTTTCAGATACAAATGCAGTTTAGACAGTCGTGTTGCAGTCGTGACCTAGCTAATCTGATAGCGCATTTAGCGATACTTTTACTTATTTTTTATAGATTTTATAGTCTATACTTTCCACTTATATGGCTTAGTTTTAAAATGTAACCCAAAACAGCCAAGAAAGATAAGACGTTGTCAACTAGGTGAAATGTTAGTTAAATTGTAAGATAAAGTAAGAATGTAGAATTAAGAAATATTTAAGCGCATTTTCGCAGTACATATACAAAAACGAAGAATATAAACTGTGGTACAGAAAATCTATGACCGTATCTAAAGGGATCTTTCACTACATATCCCCGAGAAAGAATGTTCAATACTAACAAGGCTTAGAGCGCGGTATATCACCCACGCTCGGCATTTCTGCTCAATTTGCAATCAAGTGGCGCATCTGAATTTATCGCTTGTCTAATCTATGGCTAAGGTTGGTGTACATCGCCCACCGCTTGTCAGAGTAACAAACAAGCTGATTTGTAGCGATTATGTACAAGCCTTTATATCTTATGTTTATGTATTAATCGAAGGTATTGTTGTACTAAAATTCCTACAATGTATATTTTGAATGAAAATACTTTATTGTACACCACAAAAGAAATCAATATAAAAAATTCACAAAGCAACAAGTACAATGGGCGGTCTTATCTCTTGAGAGCCTTATATAATGATCTGTCCCTTAAGTTTGTTAATATGTATATTACTTACCCAAGTTTTTGAGCCAACCTGAAGATGACCTGAAAATAATGACAACATATTTTAATAATAAGGTGTATTTTAATAATCTTAATAACAAGCCACAGTTAAGCTATATCTATTTAGAATAAACTGTGACGTAGACTGTATTCTAGTGTGGAGCCTTACATGGTCTTCGGGTTAATCTACTCAAAACGAATGGTGTCCAATATAGATTGGTCTTGCCTTCCACAAATTAAGGCACAAAGGTTTTTCTTCGAGTATTAATATAAAGATACACTGTGGATAGATAGTATCCCCCCACCACCTGATTTCAACCCCCTCAAGAACAGCTTCCACCAGGGCACGATCTGCCGTGGCTAGTGTGGAAGTCCTCAAATAGGCTTCGCACACAGGTTGGTCGCTGCAGAGTCAATATGTGCAAATGGGGGTTAAAGGATCCTAGCCTAATACAATGCGACTGTGGTGATCCTGCACAGTCGATGAAACACCTGCTATTGTGCCTCTTGTGCCCCAACACCTGTACGATAGAATACTTAAAAACGGCTTCTCCTGACGCCATCAATGTAGCCAAGTAACTACCTTACACAATATAAGTAGAGCTTTTGACACGCTAAGAAGAAGAAGATTAAATAGACGTGTTTTACTTGTTGCAAGGCATCTTAAATATGATGCCGGAGATAATATAACCACCGCCACTCCAATCTTGGGTAAACTTGACCAAACTTAGGCACGAATGCACGAATCACCCGTCCACACATTAAAGGTTGGACGATCAGTTGCACGGTTGGACGATCTGCAATGCTGATTTCTGCGATGTCATTAATACTTAAAAGTTAGTTTATCGCCGCCAAAACACGTATATTTTGAGTAAATAGTCGCGGTCGGTGGTCCAACCCGCCCGCCCCCAGCCTCGTTTATGACATCCGTCGAACGAGTCAATCAACCAACTGTTTACGTAATGTTTACGAGTTCACATGCTCACACATTACTGATTATTGCGTACCAAATCACGCTTCTGCCTCTGCTGTCTATTTGGACAAAGTTTCGTGTTGATCATTCAGTTTGATTATTTTGTTTGTATGTTGGTATTTCCAGTAATAACTACGCTATTCGCCTTGTATATATTGAACACACGTAACTAACCTCCAAATGTATTTATTTATTTATATGTTTATTCTACCGGTGGAGATGAAAAATTATATGGAAAATGGGATAAAGGTTTTATTTTTCACTTTTCCTTACTAGTTCAGGTAAGAAAATTATATTAAATGTTTAAACTTATATTTTAAATCCCTTTGAACAAGTTCATCTAGCTAGCCATAGCACATGCTGAGTGGTAGCCATTTTTGTCACAATGTATCTTTTATCTTAAGATTTCATGCCATTTTTGTGTATATGGGTGACAAAATAAACATTTTTTATCTTATCTTTATCCATATACTGGTTTCAGTAGTAGATTAAGGTAGCTTTACAAAATCATTCTGCGACAAAACAATACTTTTATGCCTCCTACTAAAAAGTGGAGTAGCATTTTTATAAGTGCGACGCGAGTGCGGCGACCCACAAACCCTGCGTGCGACTTAGCTAGATGGCTAAATTCGAAAAAGTTCGCAGTCAAAGTGTTAAACATCATCGCCTGGTGACAATTTACTGTATTAGCTGGACACGTTCTCGTTTTTTGTCGTACCTGGGACAGCATTTTAGATTTTATGAACTAAGTAACTTAAATAAAACCATAATTGCTCATTTACTTCTCATTTAAGCACCATTACATTGCACATGTATCCTCCGTCGTAAAACTGCAACGAGCGTTCGAACCGCATCCGGCGTGCATTGACAACATGCAGTTCCGGGCCAACACTATCAGATATACAAGCAACTGGCCAGTAGGTATTTTAAGGCTCATTTCAATTCAATTATATTTAAATAAAATAAAATACCATCATCTTCATCGGAATCATTTTCTAATTTGAAAAGCCTCCTGTTTTTCTGAAAACTTAGGTAGGTACCTATTTTTCTACACGTAGTGGGATAACTTTCTGTCCCTAAAGATAATATATCTAAAAAAACATATACCTAGTATGTAATGTATAGTAGTTTGTTTTTAAAATATTTTTTCCTTTGCAAAGCAAAAAAAAAAAAATGTATTGCTCAGTAAAAAATATGTAAAACGGTATAAATATATCTAATGCTAAACCATATTTTCTACAAGTCATCCATGAATAATATTGGCTTGCATAATTAACACAAAAAAGAGAAACAGAAAAAGATTATTAACAGAAGCTCTAAGCACCAAAAAAATTTAAACACTGTTTAGCGCGTGTTTATAAAAATCCTATACATAAATCGGTAAGGAATTTTTTAAACACGTGTTAAACAGTTGTTTAATTTTTTTGGGGTAACTATTAACTAGCGCTTAAAGATCTAATCGTCAATTTTCAAAGGTTTCATAGCAGTAGTAATAAAAAGCAAATACGAATAGACTTTTCACTTCTACAGTGCGGCACTGGACTTAAGTCTGCATATAATTTTATACACTGTATGGTCTATAGCGTGTATAGATATTGGCAACTGACTAGACTCGACGGTCGACTATCTTGTCCATAGAATAGGTACAGTATAAGGTGTTTCATAATATGAATATTAAGTTCTACCCATCGAAATGATATACCCAAGTTTTGCCAAAAATAAAGACGTTTTTTAACAAAAATAACAGGATTTTATCCCATGTAAGTCACCTAAATTAGTGCTTTCTACTTAAACAACTGATTTAAGTTAATCAGTTGTTTAATAAAATATATAAAAAAATACATAAAAAACAGTTCTGTTTCTTTATAGAATACAAGAAGTATTGAGCGATTGAATATCCTCTTGTGGGATATCCTCACGGGTTATGATAAAATCGTGACCATTATCATTAATTATTGTTATTCATCGAAATCGGTTGATTTGTACAAAGAAATTCTTTAGTGAAAATCAATGAATTTTGAAAAGACGAAACTCGAAAACTATACTCGCTAGTGAGGACAATGACTCCATTTTAGACTAACTAATTTTACCACCAATTTTTTGAAGTAAAAATAAAATGGGATAAAACCATTGAACTCGCGACACTGTTACCGTTACCGTTACCGACACCTCTGTATATAAGTATCTGTAGTGTAGTCTGCTTTTATTCAAGTTTTCACTTCTGTCGGCACTTCCGGAGTGCCACTTTTTTTTTCTTTGTTTTATAAATTATTGGCTAGCGTTTGACTACAATCTTGTCTGATGCTAAGTGGTGATGCAGTCTACGATGGAACACGCCTAGAAGAAACCTAATCACTCGTGACTTGAAGACGCCTAGGTTGTAGTTATCAGGAAACACAGACTCAGGCAAGGCATTACACACCTTGACGGTGCGCATTCAGTATTCATTTATTCAGCATTTCATACTATATACATACATACATACATCCAGGTAGGTGTCGGGTTAAAACCATGTTGTAGGTACATATTCCGAAGCGTGTTGTAGGTGTAGGTAGTAAGCTATGCCAGGCAATAACTTGTATAGCGGTTTCAATATCGCTTGCAAGGCGAGCGCCCGGCCCATTGTGTGTAGCCGGCATGTAGGGCATGTTAGAATGGAGATAGACGATATGCATGTAGACGCATACATTATTTACATATTTTAATCTTTGAATATCGAGTAGATGTTCTTATCATCACCATCATATCAGCCATATAACGTCCACTGTTAAGCTCTTCCTAATTTCCGGAGTGACCGATTTTGTGCGGCCTCCACCCAACGGCTCCCAGCTTCCAGTTTTAAAGAGCATTTCCAGGTTGAACCTTTACCAACTGAGCATGATGGGCTCAGTATGGATCATCTGCAACATGCTGGGGTCCAGTCACCTAGAGTGTTGGCCATGTATTTTAATTTGCGTATCTTACTTACCAGAGGACCTGATGAAAACTGCAGTTGTGCCCGTCATCAAAAATAGGACAGAGGATGCCTCTGACAGGTCCAACTAGAGGCCTATTTCTTGGCGGTTGCAAAAGTGTTGGACAGCTTACTTGACAGGCACTTGAGTAAACATTTAGAGCTGCATGAGGTGCAGTTTGGGTTTCAGCCTGGACTGTCTACTGAAAGTACGATCTTGCGCCTCAATAATACTGTCCATTACTACACAAGCAAGAAGACGCCTGTTTTTTGGACTTGTCAAAGGCATTTGACCTCGTTTCCTATAATATCTTATGGGATAAGCTTCTGATGGATACTTCCGTACCAGAATACCGAAAAAATACTGTGAGATGGACGGACTCGCATTCGGACGAATACAGATTGGGTTGCGGGGTGAGGCAGGGGAGGATTACCTCACCGAAGCTTTTCAATCTGTATATTAATAAATTGATTGTCGACCTCAGCGGAACTGACGTCGGATGCTCCATCAATGGCCGCAGCGTCAATAACATTAGTTACACGGACGATATGGTTCTGCTGAGTCCGTCGATTAATGCCCTTACACGATTGCTGGGCTCTTGTGACACTTACGCAGCATCCCATGGACTCAGATACAATGTCAAAAAGAGTGAGCTGATGCTTTTCAAGGCTGGTAATAAAAGCTACCAAGTGCCGTCAGTAAAGCTCTATGGAACTCCTGTGAATTGGGTAAAATAATTTAAGTACCTGAGTCACTGGGTAACTAATGATATGTTAGACGATGCTGGCATCGAGAGGGAACGTAGGGAGTTGGCGGTAAGATGCAATATGTTGGCTCGTAGATTTGCGCGTTGTACTGCGCCAGTTAAAATTACTCTGTTTAGAGCGTATTGTACCTCTTTTTACACGTGCAGTCTATGTGCCAAATATACACAGAAATCATACAATGCCTTACGAATCCAATACAATAATGGTCTCAGGATATTGTTGGGGCTGCCAAGGTTCTGTAGCGCATCAGGGATGTTTGCAGACGCGCGTACCGATGATTTCTATGCGATCATAACCGCAAAGAGAAAAGAACCGTATTCCTGGTGAGCAGCATGCGTGGAAGCACCAACAGCTTCCTGACCGTTGTTGCCGGGAACCTAAGCTTATCTATCATGAGGCGCTGGACGGCTTTGCCAAAGCCGATCACATGTTTTTGTGTTACTAACAAAAATTATGGATCCCTGTCTGGTCTGAAATAAACGTTTTTTATTTATTTATTTATTCTTCTGAAATTGCATTTGTTTTCGAAGTGCTAAAATTTTAATAAAAGTAGATCATATTTCTTTGAGTTCAACAGCACCCGCAATTGTATGTGAAGTTGGGAGTTAGGAATGAATTTGAAGTTGGGATATTTAAGACTTTGGTGCACCATATAACTTTACAACCTGTTTTCTGTCTTTAATTTTGTTACCCAAATAAATGCCTAAGGGTGCCTGTCCATTGGAGCGGAGCGAGCCGGCGGTGCGGAGCGAGTGAGTATTGCGGAGCGGAGTTGCGGACTTTGTCTGTCCATTGTCGCGGAGCGAGACAGCGGTGCGGAGCCAGCGAGTATTGCGGAGCGGAGTAACGGACTGTGCGGAGCTAGGCCGAGTTCACGCAACGAGTCATTTGAGCGGAGGGCGGCGGGCGGTCAGTTCAGTCATACGCGAAATATTACGGAAAACAGACATGTTGTCGACGCAAAGGTTAAAATGCTACTACCTCACATTGCTCGAGGAAGAAATGTTGGACTCGGAAGAAACCGAATTACTTACAACATACTATCCCAATATCCCATACCCCCGCCCCCGAGACCGGGCAGTTTCCCCGCCGCCGGCCGGCTCACTCGGCTGCCCCGCTCCGCCGTCCCGCTCCGCCGCCTCGCACCGCTACCTCGCACCGCTACCACGTGCCGCTTCCGATAATGTATGAATTTTTAAACTAGCTCGTAAATCCCTTTCCACTAAAGCGGAGCGGAGATTTCATGCAATCCTATTGGTTAATATTTCTTCGTTTCTCCGCTCCACTGCCTCTCTCCGCGTCAATGGACAGGCAGCCTTATACAGAGTACAGCAAACCTAGTCACCCTCACCATAAATAATTATTTGAGCCACATCCTTGAAGCGACTACTAAGATGTCGTAACTTCGGAGGTATGATCCGGAAGCATCCCCTATACCCCGAGTTTATGTAACTTTGACGATGTGATTACTGCGGGTAAAAGGGGTGGATTGGTGATTTTGCATAGGTAGGCCAAATGTTACGAATATTATTTTAACCTACATGGTTTTATGAGTTGAGATTTTGAATATAAAATGCAAATAAATTGTGAGGATTTAATTTATTGTTATTTATAATTTGGAGTGACTTGGGGTGACCTTTGCCCAGTGGATATAATTTATGAGTAGGTATTTAAGTTAATAATACAATATTTACCTACTTAAATGTTAGATTACTGAGCATGTTGCGTTTGCCTGTAATTTCTCATGTAGAGTATTTTTTCAAGTAGCATTTAGATAGTAGTGTTTTTTGTAAATATTAATGTGTTAAATTGTTGATCAACCAAATAATTAAAATAAACTAAAATTATTGGTGGCATTCTTAAATTGGACTATTAGAAAAAAAGAAAAAATATATTAATCAACACCTTTTATTAAAATTAGTTTGTTTATTAGTTTTTAAACAAATTTGTAATTTTTGCGACCAGCCGAACCGAAACCAAACACCAAATAAAATGTATAATCGCAGTCTTCAAGTCAAAAGTGATGGAATGAATCAATGTGAATAATAAGAAAGCTTTATCTCAGCAGTGGGTTATAAACGGATTTATAAAACAAGGAGAAATTCAGTGATATGTTAACCCCCCAGCGACCAGCTAACGATATTAGTACGCGCAGCTCTGATGCTCAAAGCAAACATCACAAAGCCGCAGGTCTCGTGAGACGACGAGCGAGTCGGACGCGCGCGCACTTTCAAATTATCAAATTAAAACTCAACCTTTTCACAGCTGAGACGCTTCACAGTTGACTCACTTTTGTGTCACTTCTTCCCTTCTTCTTTTTGTGTCACTAAAGATAGAAGTGGGTATTGGTAACACAATCAGCATCCCTATATCTCAGACCTCTCGTTCAGCGAGAGTGTAGACCTTAAACCTTTCTGTATTTAGGTAGTCAGCCTTTGGGCAAAATGCAGACTGGCAAGCCTCGTTATTCTTCGTCTAAAGGGCATTACCGAAATAAAATCTAGTTTAAGTCATGTTTTGTAACCATAGAGAAATAATATAAATAGAATGTATATAAAGTATTTTAAAGGTGGTGCTACCAAAATTTACCCAAAATGTAAATAATTCTCTTATAACGTATTCCGTAATGCAGTAAGAATTGAGGTACTGGTTTTTTGATACATTGAATATTTAGATAAGAATCAATGTATTTATAGAAACAAAAACAGTTTGTCTCCAAAACTCTTCTTCTTTCTATTTTTGACGGCAGATGACATCATCCGTCAAACAAAACATATTTATTATTTAATCTATTAAATAAAATAGGCGTGGCCATGCGTGCGTATTCTACCATCGAACGACCGGTGAAGGTCGATGAAGGTGATAAAAATAGTAACTGCTTGAATTTATGATATCGTTACATTAACGAACGAAGGATTAACGGGTGAACTAGCTTTCCGCATATTTGCTGTGATCGCGCGATCTAAGCTCGGTGCTAAGTAATTACTTTACGTTACTAAGTACGCTTTGACATATTTAGCAAATTTTAATTTTACGAGTAATTATTTAAAATTCCTGCCTAATTTACCAAAGGTTGGCGTTTTAAGGTTAATCTTTTTATATTAAAGGTAAATGTGATTAAAAAGGGTTGCATTTTGAAGGGACGTTGGTAATTAATATCGGGTTAAATTAATTATGACAGCAAACTCTGAGACCTTCATAAATGATGGGTAACGGTGTGAAATGGTTCGTCTTTGTAATGGTGGAGGTAGAATACAACCTGAAGGTAAAATGCTCTGAAACTGTAGCTTTCAATGTCGTATTTAATAATAAGGCTTAGGACCAGCAGTGAACTTATTATCACCATTATATTTACTGATTTAAACGGGTATTTGCCGCGTATACACCTTTTTTATTTGTTATCCCGACGTTTCGAATCTGTTGCAACAGCTGTGATTGCGGGCAGACTGCGAAACGTCGGGATAACAAATAAAAAAGGTACATACGCGATAAATACCCGTTTAAATCAGTAATTATGTACAGTGATCTCGAAGGTTTGAAAAATAATAATAATAATAATACTATCACCATTATCATATCCGCTATAAGACGTCCACAGACCGGCTCAGCTTGTGCGGCACCATACGTCTTCTATGGTCCGTGCGGGATAAGATGGCAATAGACGTCATTCACCTCACCGACCAGTGACGAGAAAATAAACTATCATAACTTAAAATTTTGCATTTTTCGTGAGCTTCACAATTCTAAAGCTTATTACGCATTTAATTATAGATTTATACTATTTTGTATATAATAATATTTTTTATACTTACTTAAATTCTAATAATAATTTCACATATCATATAATTTTATCGGACATGTGCATGTAATTTAGTACTTGGAACCGTAATATTATTCATAAATGCAATATAAAATGACTGGCTTAAAATATATTTCGTATTTTAAAGCGATAAAATACGTGAATAGAACATTGAAAACATAAAATTTCATGCAGTGATTTTCCCCGATTTTGTATATTTTTAAGTTATACAGTTTGTCCAGTTGACGTCTTGTAGGCCTTGTACTACGAGATTCTAGCAGTTTTGCGACACGTTTGTATGGTAAGCGACAGATATAGCGATAAATCTTTACCATTTTGGGATATCGTGGCGAAGAAAGGTGAATGCCCTCTATTGCCAAGCTACCGCGCATTAAGTATTAATACCAAAACCATTCTTAGGACAATAGCGGACAAGTATGACGGCCCACTCTATAAGCACTGCATCTGTGTAGGTAACCAACCCGCCCATATACCTAAGCTTTGTAACACGCTACAATTTAATTTAATTTATAACCCTACTAGCTGTTGCTCGCGACTTCGTACGTGTTATACTACTAAATGTGTATGTAACCTAGAAATAAAGCTAAACTCGCTGCTGCAACATGACTTGACACCCTATTTGTATCCCTTGGAACCTGATATATGGGATAAAAAATATCCTCTGAATCGCATAGTACAAGCTCTGCTTAGTTTGGGGCTAGATAGCGCTGTGTGAAACGTCCAGCAATATTTATTTTTATTTATTTTGTTTGTTTACCCCAAAATAAATAAATAAGGGTTAAATCAAAGGTAGGTATTGGCTTTAAGAATAGCGCAGTATTAGTGTAGAGGAAGCAGTCTTCCAGATGACTGCAGCACTTTGCGTGCGACATCCCGCCGTCACCCTGACAGCTATTACATCATTTGACACTTCATTTGGCAAGAACCGATCTCCGCTGATTGTTCCTTTATTCACTTCACACTCAATTAAATGCACAAATTCGGGATTTGGTGGACAGGGTTGGCCAGAAACAAAAATGTTTACAGTAGAAAAAAATCATTATAGCGATTTTTGTACTAGATTTGTCTTAAATTTTTCCAAATGTTGGATTGCAAACTATTTTATATTATTCATATTCATCATCATCATATCAGCCTCAGGATGTCCACTGCTGAACATAATGCCTCCCCCATAGATTGGCCTGCACCCAATAGCTCCCAGCAACCTTTATTAGGTCGTGTTTCCGTCAAGTGGGGGGCCGTCCTACGCTGTGCTATCTATTATTGATCGAGCGTAGCGAGATCTTCAAATCAACTTGGGTAAATCGACGTTGTATTGATATATGTAAGTATGTATGTAAGTATGTATGTAAGTATGTATGTAAGTATGTATGTAAGTATGTATGTAAGTATGTATGTAAGTATGTATGTATGTATGTTTGTTTGTTTGTCCGAGGATAACTTTCGAAGTGTTAATCCGATCATCATGAAATTTGATACATAGGTAGGTAGTGATAGTACAATTTTGGTGTGACTAAATGAGCTAAAAATGTTGAGGGGTTGTTGAGATATTGAGGTTCTAAACGGATAAGAAAAAATGAAAATGAGACTATTAGGTCAAGTGGGACGTTAAATGAAAGGTCTTCATTAGTAC
Source organism: Philereme transversata (assembly GCA_963924445.1). Taxonomy (NCBI): domain Eukaryota; kingdom Metazoa; phylum Arthropoda; class Insecta; order Lepidoptera; family Geometridae; genus Philereme; species Philereme transversata. Next base: position 22,628,621 of record OZ004337.1, on the reverse strand, counting down.
ATTTCAACCCTGTTTTTATTTTTAGTTTAATTCTTAACGTTTTTGAGCTATTAGCCATAATAAAAACAAAACTTTGACAAAATTCACAATGCTGAAATTTGGTATTCGTGTAGCTTTAGTGACACAAATATAGGCAAAATTCTGAAATCCAGAATTACTGTAATTTTTACCCCGAAAAAGTTAATCACATAATATGAACTCCCGTTACCTGTGATTTGAATGAAACTGTAGATCAAGTAAGGTGGTTGTTTATTTCGTATCACTATTTTGATAGTCAAAGATTACGAATAATATATTTTTGTTTTATGGGAGACTCGCGAGATCTCAGTTCGAGGCGAACCACTAGTTTTATTCACTTGTTGTGTGACCAAATCAACTTGGTCAAATCGGGGTTGTATCTATGTATGTATGTATATTAGGGTGTCCCTTATATGGATGAAAATTTTTTTTTCAGATATCGAAATGTATACCTCTTAATTCTTTTTAAACTATCTAGACTTACTCAAATACATAATTTTATCTTCCTATGTCAACATTAACCCGTGCCGACAGAGCCGTGAAGATTTTGAAAATCGCTGGCTTTAACGCTTATCGTTGTATAGCTAAATGAAATGAAATGTAATGTTTATATTTTATAAAAATAACAATAAAAAAGAAAGTTATAAAGGTATTTATTAGAAAGTATAGGTATTTATTAATTAAAAGAACATCACAAATTAGCAAGGATATTTTCTTTTATGGGTCTCTTTTTTACAGTCTGGATACAGATTTCTATGCGTAGATTCACAGCGCAGCAAAAAATGTCGGTGTATGTTTCAATAGCAGAAGGATTAATAATTTTCCAGTTGTCTCTAAACTTTTTGAACATCGGGATATCAGGGCTACTTGTGATTTGGTGGATTTTTGTTTAAAATACACATTTAAAACCACGTAAACGTGATGGCGGCAAGCGAAGAGTAATAATTCCCTATCTAGTTTTTGTTGCAAAAGTACACAAGCTCCTTTCAATCGCCCTGTATTAGATGCAGTTTTGTCACAGTACATTATTTGTACTTTGTCCTCGAGGTTCCAGTTATAAAGTGCGGTTAAAACAGCTTTAGCTTGATCTTGGCCGGAAGAGCTCTCCAGTTTGGGCACAGCTAAAAGTTGTTTCTTTTCTCCAAACGAAATTAGAATTGTCATGCGTTCTTCTCTAGAATTGCTTACGTCTAGTCCGGGTAATAATTTCCTGTCCCAGTGAACGGTCACAGTTTCAGGCAAATTATTCTGAAAATCTGATTTTATAGCTTCCGCTCTATCTTTTCTATCTTCTTTCTATATATGATATTAATCTTTGTAGTTTTCGAGTTATTAGCCAGAATAAAAACATAACTTTGTCAATATAAATTTGGTATTCGTGTAGCTTTAGTGACACAAATATAGGGAAAAGCCTGAAAACTGCAATTTCTGTTCCTAAAAAGAGTAACCAAGGTCCATGAACTCCCGTTATCTGTAATTTGAATGAAACTGTAGGTCAACTGCATTGGTTGTGCATTTCGTGGCACTAATTTATTAGTCAAAGATTAAAGCCGGCATGCATAGAGATCACTAAACGTATTTAGCGACTAAACATGTTTAAATTTGACGTATTTATACGATTCGACAACTACTTAAATTATATTTAGCCACTAAATAAGTTTAGGCATTGTTGTGCAAGTCGCCCTAAGTGTATTTTGGGAGTTTCGCGAGATCTCAGTTCGGGGCGAACCACTAGTTTGGAAAACGTGGAAAATTCTAATGCAATTGTTATTTTTCTGATTAAATGAAATGAAATGTCCCGTTACAGAAAGTGAGTGAGTGGCAGCCCTACCACTAAAGCCCGTTCTACAATAGCGTCAGCATCACAATATTTTGATCAAATGAGAGCCGCGCCGGCTGTATCGTGAACAATTGACGCATTAGACGCTATTCACAATTGCTACTGTGCTACTATAAGAACATTTTCTTTGTTACTTCAGAGCGCGATCTCATTGTTCAGGGTGTCACGGTTTTGACGTGCCTTTGTAGAAATATTTAGAGCTCAAAAAGCACGATCCCCCACTGAGTCTATTTCTAATTCTTTCGTGTCAATGTTTCATTACATTTATTCATTGCGAAAATAGGTACAATTGCAACAGATGATAAATAATCATAAAATTCAGATCCTCCATGATCAGCTAATGAGCATGCAATATTAAAATATGAACACGATTATTAAAATCAATTAAAAAAGTCAATGGATAAAAATCTTTCTTAACTAATATTATATAGAGGTAAAGTTTGTGTGTTTGTACGAGATAATCGCAGAAACTACAGAACAAATTCTGAAATTAATAATAATAATTATTTTTTATTGATTCAAGCGCTTGACCACTATCTCACCTGGTGGTAAGTGATGGTGTGATCGAAGATGAAGCACGCTTACCTAGAAAGACCTATTCACTCTGGACTTGAATACTCCGAGATTATACTGGATTAATTAGCGGATTGTGCAATTTAAGACCAGAAGATCGCAATGTTATAACGTTGTTATTTTTGTTACAACCCCCCTATTCTTGAAAGTCATCCAGCGAGAGTTAGTCACTGAGTGATTTGACAATTTCTGAGGGTTTTTGACAGTTCTCAAAAAGTAAAAAGTAAAGTGAGTCCTAATACCGAAATCCGACGCCAGACAAAAGTACAAGACGTCGGAACACGGGTGGTGGAACTCAAGTGGAACTGGGCAGGACACTTGGCTAGACGAGGTGATGGCAGGTGGAGTAAATCTTTGACCGAATGGTGGCCAAGAACATATGTAAGAAGTCCAGGACATCCGACAGCGCGGTGCGTCGACGACATAAAGAAAGACGCGAGCAACTCCTGGATGCGCGCAGCACAAGACCGGGAAGGGTGGCGATTAGAAAGGGAGGCCTACACCCAGCAGTGGGTAGGATGATGATGATGAAGTTGTTGATAAGCGTTTTACTTGTCAAATGTTAGGTACTCATACCTACCGGCTAATCACGGCTAGCTAACAAACTTCTTTATGATACAGAATAGTCAGGCAGAATAAAGGCATATGTTTGAAAAAGTGTAATAGTTAAAACTGTCCACTGATTTCCTAAGGTTATGGAAACACACACAGTGTCATTTTTTTGTGTGGTATTAAGGCGTATTCACACTCTCATAAAGACTGCTCTTATGAAATGTCACATAATCTTTGTGAGACAGTCAGTGAGATCTGTCCACGGATTTGGAGGATCAAATTTAATATCTTTAGATTTGGACACAATAAGAATAAGTGTAGGGAGGGACTCGCTTATGGAAATATTGTTCGTACTCGTAATATGAGACTTATTGTTGAATTGTCACATTTTAAATCTGATTGTGATATTTGACCCCACATACTTAAAAGTTAAATAAATGTGAATAGAATTGTGAGAACCAACCCCGCCTTGTGCCAAAGTCCTTGGTCTTGGTCCAGGGTTCGAATCGGTTAAACGGCAAAAGGAATCTAAGCAATGGGAATGGTAGAAATTATTGGTTCTCCATTTTCAACAAAAACATTGTCAAACTCCTTTTACGCTTACAAGGATGTCCTCAGCTCATAGACACCTGTCAATTTGACGTATGTCTGGTAAAATAAGTATCGGTAACATTGTTGACTGACTGTAGATTGCGTTGGTGTTTGTTTATTATACACTACATTACTTCCGCCCGCAGCTTCGCACGCGTTGTTTGTCATCAAAAAGTAGTATATGTGTTAATCCAGGTTATAATCTACGTAAATATATACCAAATTTCATCGAAATCGCTCAGACGTTACGACATGATTGAGTAACAAACAAACATCCAAACTTTCGCATTTATAATACTAGCTTTTGCCACGACTTCGTACGCGTTACACTAATAAATGTGTAGGTAACCTATAAATAAAGCTAAACTCGCTGTTGCAATTTGAGATGACGACCCATTTTTATCCCATGGGACCTGATTTATGGGATAGATGGTAGCCTATGTGGTGATCCAGGTTATAATCTACATATTGTTACGAGCTGAGGGTTCGGGATAAAATAATGGGAATCAATCTAACCAAAATAACACTTTTATTCAGCACTAAACGATGAGTACACGAACTTGGTCACACGTAATCACAACACACTAATTCACACCACTGTTGCACCACTTAAGGTCACCGAAATGTTCGCACGTATAGCAAAATCCAGACTGACTCGGCCTGCAACTACTGTTCACGCGAGACCCTTCTCCACGTCAGTCCTCCAGGGCCTCGCTGAGACTCACTCACTGAGACTGACTCAGACTGACTCGGACTGACTCACAACTGACTGTCCGGCCATCTCTCCGGCCTATTTATATCCACACATTTCGATTGTTCCTAGAAGGATCTCGATCGTTCCAGGAAAAGGGTCGGTCCCTCGACACAATGGCCACTCCATTGTGCGCAACCGCAGACAATAACAACAATAACGCAGCAAGACAAAAGCGTTCGAGAAGTTACGATTATTACTCATTGTTTAACAGCCTCGGCGTAACACTGCCCCCTCCTAAAACATGCTCGTCCCGAGCATTCTTAGCCTCATATCGCGGCAGCCGATCAATACGAACAATTTTAGGCGCACCTCGCGCTGAAGATGTAGCAACTAGAGGAGCCATATTGCCGTCTCCAGTACTTCAGGACACCCAGAGTCCCTTTCTCATCAGCGATCCCAATTCCAGCCTCCAAAACACGGCTCTCATGATTTCTATCTGTTCTTTCACTTCCTGGAATTACTTTCCAGATAAACCGAACGATTCCCTCATCAGTCGAGCCCAATTCCAGCCTCCAAAACACGGCTCTCTTGATGTCTATCTGTTCTTTCACTTCCTGGAATTCCTTTCCAGATGAACCGAACGATTCCCTCATCAGTCGAGCACGCTCTTATGGCCAACGTCGCTGATCTTCCTGTTGACGACGCTGCTCTTCTTTATCCTGACGTCGCTGTTCCTCTTGCAACCGAGTCTGCTCTACCTGTTCATGTCGCTGTTCCTTCTGCAACCGAGCCTGCTCTTCCTGTTGACGACGCTTCTCTTCTTAATGCTGACGGCGTTGTTCCTCCTGCAACCGAGCCGGCTCTTCCTGTTGACGACGCTTCTCTTCTTTATGCTGACGGCGTTCCTCCTCCTGCAACCGAGCCTGCTCTTCTTGCTGACGACGCTGCTCTTCTTAACGCTGACGGCGTTGTTCCTCTTGCAACTGAGCCTGCTCTTCCTGTTGACGACGCTGCTCTTCTTTATCCTGACGACGCTGTTCTTCTTGACAACAAAGCATTGCCATAATAGCAGCAAGATCGCCTGTCACAGGAGCTTGACCCACGGATGATGATGATGGTGCTCCAAATGATTCGGCGGCGGCTGATTCCATCTCCATCGGCTGACGGCTCTGCCGAGCTTCTTGAACCGGAGACTCCCCAAACCGCCTTTCATCCATTTCCTGTTGTCGTTGACCTCTCGTCCTGACACCGTCCACGTTATCCTTTGGCAGAACCGGCATTATTTTATCCCACTTCTGACACCAAATTGTTACGAGCTGAGGGTTCGGGATAAAATAATGGGAATCAATCTAACCAAAATAACACTTTTATTCAGCACTAAACGATGAGTACACGAACTTGGTCACACGTAATCACAACACACTAATTCACACCACTGTTGCACCACTTAAGGTCACCGAAATGTTCGCACGTATAGCAAAATCCAGACTGACTCGGCCTGCAACTACTGTTCACGCGAGACCCTTCTCCACGTCAGTCCTCCAGGGCCTCGCTGAGACTCACTCACTGAGACTGACTCAGACTGACTCGGACTGACTCACAACTGACTGTCCGGCCATCTCTCCGGCCTATTTATATCCACACATTTCGATTGTTCCTAGAAGGATCTCGATCGTTCCAGGAAAAGGGTCGGTCCCTCGACACAATGGCCACTCCATTGTGCGCAACCGCAGACAATAACAACAATAACGCAGCAAGACAAAAGCGTTCGAGAAGTTACGATTATTACTCATTGTTTAACAGCCTCGGCGTAACAATATGTATGTACCACATTTCATCGAAATCGGTTCAGCCGTTACGGCGTAATTGAATAACAAACAAACAAACAAACATCAATAAAAAAAAACATCCAAACTTTCGTATTTATAATATTATTGTGATTAGTGTGTCTTCGCTACAATTTGAGCTCTATAAGTACCTATTAAAAAGAGTGGAAGTTCTACCCCTCCGATTCAGCTCCATTCTTTTCTTCTTCTTCTTGACAAAATGCAGCAAACATTTAATTAATTATGACATAATTAGTTACTTTAATTAAGTCAAAAATGTTATATTCAGAACCGCTCTATTCTCAAAGATCACAAGCTTTGTTTCTATTACATTACAGACTCATTTATTAATCTAAATCCGGCGCCCCACTTCAGCGGATTAGTAATGAAATTAGTCGCGGCCTACACGCACAGGAATAACTGTGATTAATATCTGTGAACCGCTTTATTTATGTTGAAGAATGAACAAGTCCGAAATCTGGTGGAATTTGTGAATCATGTCGACTTATTCTGGATAATTTAAATTATATTTAATTTGTGTGTACTCTTCTTTCTAAGACGCCTTAAGTAAATAAAGGACCTCTAACTGGTAGTCCCCGTGTGTTTAATTTCTGAAATAAAAAAAGTGTAGAATTACCAAAAAATAGAATACATATAAAAACTACGGGAAAAAATTAATTATTTATCTTTTGTGCTAGAATATTAATCCTGTATCATTAGTTTTGTCTATAGCGTCTATGCTTTCTGTACCTACATATGTATGTACATAATATCTCGTACTTGATGTGATTTGACTTCTTGATTTATTGCACAATTGTGCCAGTTCTTCTGTCAATTGATAAGGGTATATGGTCAGTCGTTTTCTTATATGGAGTTTGAAGAGGGTTTATAAATAGTGACATTTTATTGAAATATTATTATGCTATGTGACAATTTTTCCCCGTTACGGCACCATAATCCATTAAGAACACGTTTTCCACCATCAGCACTCTCCAAAGGTACAATTTAATAAAAAAACAACAAACTTGATTTCAATTTCCCGGTATTACGTTTCCGCGTCACGTTTTGCAATGATCCAGAATAGTCTTGCGAGCTGTCAAGTTGACACTTCATCGTTTACGAGGCGAGGCGAGTGAGAAGGCGGGTTTACGCGCGAGTGTCGAGTGTGGCGACGGCTTATTAACTTTATTCGGCGATTAAACGTTTACGTGCGAATAAAGTTTTTGTTTCACGTATTTTGGAAATGTGTGATGTTATTTTTGTTATGAGCGATTTGCTCAAGGTTTATTCTTGAATTTATAATTTTATTTTCTTCTCGGAAGAGTGATTTTAAATCACCTTAAAAAGTTTTTGTAGGATGCAACGCATTGAGAAAAAGAATCTGTTGTGAATGATTGAGTGTGAATTGCAAAAGGACTTTATTCCTAGAATTCCAATACACCATCGCATCGTTGACTACACTATCACTTACTTATTAGATGAGGTAAAGTGATAGTACAAAAAAATACGTATTTTAACCAAAAGAGTTATGACGTTATTCCTTCATTACAAATCCAATCATAATCACTTCCAGGAAGCTTTGAAAAAATTAATTGCTACTCCGGCAAAAAAAAAAAATGTGTATTTAATTTTCTATGGCATGGGCATGTCATGCTTAGAGAAGAAAATCATGTGACTAAAAGAGTGTTAGATATGAGTGTGGATGGATATAGAAGTAGAGGAAGGCCGAAGAAGAGATGGATGGACTGTGTGAAGAATGATATGAGTAGGAAGGAAGTGACGCCGGAGATGACGGCTGATAGAGAGATGTGGAGGAAGAATACATGTTGTGCCGGCCCCGCGTATTGTGGGGAAAGGGCAGGAAGAAGAAATGTTTTTTAATTTTCTCCAAGTGACTAATTCTAAAAAGATATGTTAATAAAATGAGAATCTGTTAATGGCAATAAGCATTAACATTGTTTACATTGATGTCAAGTGCTGTTGATTCTGTAATGAATAAATAAAAAAAAAACAGAAACATTATGTACTTCAGTAAAACAACCCTCTATCCCGTAGTCAGGTTAAAAGAAAAATGCTTACTAGGTGTAGTTTATTGAGTACAATTGAAAGTCAGTAGGTACATTACGGCAGGCCCGTCAGCGCTGAGCGATGCAGTACCCGCTGCCCGAGAGATGACGGATCACTTCCTACAGAATGGACTCTGGACGCGTGTACACAAGTAGTTTACACAATGGATTTATTGGGTAATGAGGGAGTCTTGGCCATCGCTAGGGCGTAGTTTGCTAAGATGAAGACGGGTGATTATTATTTTAAATGGACGTAAGATTTTTCGTACGAAGATATGAACAATTAAAAAAAAAAATTGGTACCAATCTAATTCAGGCCCCTGACACTCCATAGAAACGAACTGATTTAATTACTTAATACCTTTACAGGCGCAGGGGCTTGTCCGCACGCGGTTTGTAAGTTTGGAAACTTCCTGTAGGGCTGAGCTAAACCAATATAGCCGGTATATATCTAGGTATATAGACATTTATACCTAGATGATAATAAGAACAAAAGATTCAGTATTATGCTGAACTGAACGCCATTTTGGTACGCTGTCTGCGTCTGAGTCGAACTGTCTAAATAAATTCAATTGTACCAGCTGTTCATTATAATTGTTTAATAATATAATATGTCATTTTGTGTTTCCCAAATAAATGGTTCTATTCTATTCTATTGATTAAAGTTGCAATTACAAGAATTGGAACAGGAACTGATTTGTGTGCAGTGCAGGTAGTGTAAAAACATTAATAATTCCTCTTTGTTGAGGTATCATTCTGAGGCTGTGATTTTCTGAAATCCAAAACCAGAACAAGGTACTTTTTACAAAATTTAAAAAACCCTAACCCCTTTTTTCATCGTGGCTTAAAAACTGACGTAGTTAAGAACCAACCCAATTAAACTAGCTTTCTACTAAAAAAACCGCGTCCTAATTGGTCCATCCGATGGGAACTACGATGTCACAGACAGACACAGACTAAATAATACATCTTAGACCACACCATCGCCTAAATTTTATTTTATTTATTTTATTTTTTGAATTTTTGGAAAACTTACAGCTAGGTTACAGAAAAGGTATTTGAATAGGAAATAAAGAACAGTAAATGCTACTTATTACAAGAAGGCCAATTAAAAGTTTCCGCAAGTAAGGTAGAAGATGTAATAGGCAATATATAAACAGATAAGATAGACGACACTTAAATTGAGAGGAAAAAAAAATTATACATAGGAAATATAGATACACACACACACACACACACGCGACATCGGATAAGTGCTTAATCTATATATTAAAAAAATGTCACTAAGTAAGCGTTTAAGCTTACTAGTTTTTGTGTTAAACAGATCAATATCTTTATTTGCCTTAGCCAATGAATTATAGGAGTTACAAGCTCTCACTATAAAAGAATTTTGCCTATAATTGGTCCTAACTCTGGGAACATAAAGAAGGTTAGGATTTCTCAATGCAGCTTTAACAGTTCAATACCATATTCATAGTTTAGCTAAATACCATCATGTGAGATTGTGATCTAACTATTCGATTGAAGATCTATCCAGTTTAAAAAAAGACAGCCGTAGGCGTCAAAAATAAATATTCTCTTTTTGCGTAAGTGGTTAAAAAATCGAATGTACAGCGTCTCTAACTGGTAACCCCATACATTCTTAATGATTGAAATAAAAGCTTGTAGAAGGGTGATTTGACAGAAAGACAAACATTCGGATCTACAAGACCGTTAATAGACCGATATTGATGTACGGCTGTGAGACCTGGACTGAAGGAGGAGAACAAACTCTTGGTGGCAGAGTGGAAGGTCCTCCGTAAGATACTGGGACCGATCCGCAGAGAGGACGGAAGCTTGAGAGTTCAAAAGAACTTAGAGATCAAGGAGCTAGTGAAAGCGTATAACATCATCGTCAAAACGAAAGCGCATCGCCTGCGCTAGCTCGGTCATTTAGAGAAAGTGGGAGAGGATCGACATGGTCTAAACACCTATCTCGGTTGGCCCGCCAGCCCACGACCCGTTGGACGCCCGCGGTACCGCTGGAAAGATGTAGTGGAAGCGGACCTGCGTGAGCTACAAGCGGAAAACTGGCAGGAAGCTGCACAGGACAGACCAAAATGGAGACTGCTTTTATCAGAAGCCAAGACACACTTCGGGTCGCTGAGCCATAGAAGTAAGTAAGTAAGAAGGATGATTTCCAAAACGTTTGTTTTTTAAAATATAGATTATACCAAACACACAACGTGTAATAAAAACTTTTTGGAAATTCTCCTTCTACAAGTATTTTATTTTCAATCTTTAAACATGCAGAGGTAACCAGTAAGTGACGCTTTCTGTGCTTCTCGAACTAGAAAAAATATGACTGTATGAGCAAGTCATCCATAACAGCAATTCTAGCAATCAGGATGCACCTATTTACGTAAAGCGTTGGACTCCACTAAATGATGGATCACGCGACAAATAAAAGAAAGGATTGCTTGAACTGACTGAGAATTGTACTCCTGGCGGTGATTACTGCGATGATTGATGGAGTTTTATTGTTTCTTGTTAGTGACAATTTATGTGTGAGATCGTTGACACAACATATTACAGACAAGAGGGAGATCAGATTTCTGCTGGTAGCCAGTGGCAGACGAAAACTCTTATGTTCTAGAGAAAAATAGTAGGTACCTAAACATCTAAAGACCATTGCTCATAGATACCATCATAGATCGCTTAACTGCTCCAGATCACTACCAGGCGGAAGTGTTCCAAGACATGCTTAAGCGTTTAACCAGATACAAACAGTCCTGAAAGCACAGCAAATGTACCTACATTCTACCACAAAAATCATGAACAAACCAATAAACTAATATTACTAACGAGAAAGCGTCCTAATGGCCAGTGCTGCCAACAAAACAACAAGCTTGCAATATTACACCTCATACGCTCATCCGTTGCACATTCCTTCTAATTTTAAACTGCTTCCACCCTCGCCGCGCCGCTTCCGCCGCGAACACAACACCAACTTAATAAAAACAAATTAATTGACACACAAAATCATACCCTATTACTGAACGTTAAAGTCACAATTGATAATGAGATTTTGTATTTATGAAGTGATTTCAACAGAGCATTACCTTTAGAAAAATAAAGTTGGAGATTTAAATAAGTTCAAATGTTATTCTAATCTGTTCTCTCGTACGATGAAAAATCTACTTACTTTTAAGGCAGCAGTGGCTTAAATTCCCTGATAAGAAATAATAACGGATCGTTTTTAAAATTTTCTATTGTGGAGCAAATTCATACGTTTAGGCATTTAATTGGCAATTATGGACTCTTGTATTTGTATTAACCTGTATTAACCTGGTTTATTAAAGAAACGAATCTAAAATGGCTCCGAAAATCATTACCTCTTGTTTGCACACATGCATACATTCGAGTGCAAGTGAGAGGTAATGATTTACGGCGCCATTTTAGATTCTTATAACAACTTTTCGTTGGGACATACCTACATCATCATTATACAGGCCTTAGGACATCCTTCACTGCTGTTTTCCCTCCCCATAGATTTCCTAGGCTCTCCATAGAGTGGGGCGAAAATCGCAATTGACGCCCTCCTATTTTTTTTTGAATAGGTAAAATGACGTTTCTGCTTACAACCCACAAGATCGAACGTATACCGATAAAACACTTAGCACGGCATGCATTACTAAACGTAATTAGCGACTAAACATGTTTAAATTTGACGTTTTTGTATGATTTGATAACTTCTATAATCATATAGGAACTGATTACGATTGGGCATCGTTACGCAAGTCACCCTAAATGTTCGAAGTCGAACCGAAATTCTTGTTATAGGTATATAGCTCATCGAGCGTTCATAGGTGTGGAGGTACCTTAAGTTTAAACTTAAACCAAGTTAGTAAGTTTACAAACCCTACAAGCTACGAGCAGTGCTTACAAAACACAATATTACATCTCTGTTATTTCAGGCATAAAATTCCATCCAAAACAGAGCAGCAGCCACCGAGCATGTTTTCACAACATACCCGGCTAATTAACTCAAAACTATTGGGAATCCGAAATAGCCTCAAAACAATACGAGTCAATGCTCCATTTACAACTACATTTTCATGCATTTTCGATTGACTTGTCAATTCATTTAAAAACCAACCTTAATGTGAACTGCATAAAACAGATATTTATCTTCGATTGTATTCAAAGATAGGCTCTTTTAAAACTAATTGATGGAGATGTTGATTTGAACATGCATTCGGAATCATTCGAATTACCAATGAAATAAATTCTATTTTTGAAACTGAACGAAAAGTTTACATCACTTTTTATGCCCGTTACATTTATTCAACCTTTCTAACTCTGTGGTCGACAATTTAACTATACAGTGTGTCCCTGGATAAAGTGCAACCTCGAAAGGGGGTGAAACTAGATCAAAAATTATCGACAAAAAAATAGAAAAAAAAATTAAAAAAAAATTCGTATATACTTTATTGATGTATTAAAATTTTTATTACTCACTAATTACTCTATTTAATAAAAAAATTATTTCTTCCAAAGTAGTAGGTCTATTTTGTTAAAATAAAAACCATAATCATGTCAGATATGTGACGATGACGATAAAATAACAAATAACTCACAAACGAGTGGCTATCGTGACTTAAAGTTTAATTTTTGTATTAAAATTACATTTTTTAGGCTGTTTTTTTCCAATAAACTCCAAAAATCTTAAAATTAAGCCTATAATACTAGAAATTTTTATGACTTTTTATTATTGTCTATCATAATAGCTTTTAAATAAAAAAAACCTACGTTCTAACATAAAAAATGTGCTGGCGTGTCAACTTTAAATGCTCCTAGCCAGCACATTTTTTATGTTAGAACGTAGGTTTTTATTTTATTTAAAAGCTATTATGATAGACAATAATAAAAAGTCATAAAAATTTCTAGTATTATAGGCTTAATTTTAAGATTTTTGGAGTTTATTGGAAAAAAACAGCCTAAAAAATGTAATTTTAATACAAAAATTAAACTTTAAGTCACGATAGCCACTTGTTTGTGAGTTATTTGTTATTTTATCGTCATCGTCACATATCTGACATGATTATGGTTTTTATTTTAACAAAATAGACCTACTACTTTGGAAGAAATCATTTTTTTATTAAATAGAGTCATTAGTGAGCAATAAAAATTTTAATTCATCAATAAAGTATATACTAAATTTTTTTAATTTTTTTTTTCTATTTTTTGTCTATAATTTTTGATCTAGTTTCACCCCCTTTCGGGGTTGCACTTTATCCAGGGACACACTGTATAAATTGTATCATTCCATTTTCAATACTGGTATGAGTGGTATGGACATGTACAGACGATGTAATACTTTTAAAATGAATTTAATGTGTAAGTTTTAAATGTAAAGTGTAAATTCTGTGTAAAATCATATTGTTACATTTATTTAATATTTGTATGAGGTACATAAATAATGTGTAAAGGTGTGTGTGTGTATTTTTATTTTACTGAGTTTTTGTGTTATGTTTAGTTTTAATTGATATATTCATAAATCAATGAGTTGATCATAAAAAATTCAATGTTGGTTTGATAATGAGTAATTAAAATAACTATTGAAGCTTGCGGATTTTAGGAATTTTGTAGATCGGAAAATGTAACATTCTATTTTAAATTGTAAGCCGTTGGGCCTTTAGTGAAGTTTCGTGAGGCAAGTGATTGTATAAATGTGTGGACATACCACGGTTCACTCTAGACTGGGCTCAATCAAAACAGTGGCTTCAGAATGTGTGATATTATAGAGATATAAGGATATAGATAGGATAAATTCTCGAATTTTACATATATAATTATTATGTTCTTTTCTTTTGAAATAGTACGTAGATATTAAATGTGCTGCTACGACGAACAACGAAATGTAGTGAGATAAGTAGTAAACAAATTACTAATTTATTGCATGCTTTTTAGCAACTTTTCAACATTTTCATACATTTTTATTCATAATAATCGTAATAGGACGTCCCCTATACATGAAAATATACATGACTATAAATATATATGAAAATACTATCTAATGCCATTAATCTAGCGCATATTGTAAATTTAGCTCCATCCAAAGGTTTAACTTTTGAAACTATCATGGATATGAACACTATTTGTACTAAAAACGAGATATTACCATGATTTGTAACAAATCGACAAATTGATTTTGAATTTGATTTGACTAATCATGGCAAATATCCCCTTTTTAGTACAAACAACATTCAAAGGTTGCCTGGAAGAGATCCCTTTCAGCGATAAGGCCGCCCATTATATTACCTTTTTTTTATTCTAGATTAGTACATATTTTTGTAATATTTCTGTTTGTGTGGTAATTAAATAAAGAGTTATCTATCTATCTATTGTGCATTTCTGTTGCTGTTAGTTTTTTAAGTAAGTATCTTGTATTTTATTCTGTTACAGATATTATTATTTATCGAATTGTACAAAGGAGAGCTTGTTACTAATAAGAGTTTGTAATAGGTAAAATAAAGAGTTCGTCGATCTATCTAATGAAGGTTGCTGGGAGTAGGGCGTGTTAGGCCGCTTATGATCGGTTGCTCTGGTAATCTAGAGGGTAGTTCGATAATCTGTTGATATCCTATGGTTGATTGTAACGATGCAACCCATAAATCTACAAATAAAAATGTGCAGAGAATACTTTGTACCCCTTTTGTAGGCTTAATGAGCGCACAGAGATTTGGCATAGTTAAAGTACATATGGAGAAGGAATGGCGAAAGCTAAAATTAAGTTTTTTTTATGGTTTAGTTTCGAATTTCGGTGACTGTGCATTTATACTGTGCACTTTAAATATGCTTCTATACATTTACTTGCAGCGGCCCTATGCGAGCTCACGAAAACTATTGACGGTGGCGTATTTTGACAATTGGTACTAAGAAGATGAGTGCCATGGACGCGGGAATTCCCAGAACACAATTGAAACACACCTTCGAATATTACCCAATGGAATTTCTATACATTTGTAGCTCTGCCCTGAGGAATAGATGCCCGATCGGGCTATCTATTTGCGGTGAGAACGGCGCGGGCGCGGTCCGGCACGCTGCTGAATGCATGGATCTCTAATTGTACTAGCCAGATATTCTGACTATTCTGAGAGGTATTCGAGTATGGTGATTGGGTAAATAGATATACTCTTTATCGTACACCATACGAAATTACAATGACAAAGAAATACACTAAATAAAGGTAGGTAAGTACAATGAGCGGTCTTATCGCTAACAGTGATCTCTTCTAGAACTTTGGATGGACAAGATAAAATAAAACCTAAAAGACGTAGAGACGACGGTAGAGTTATGGTTAGTTCCCACATAGTGAAGTTTCAACGCTTGCTATCAAATTGTCTTGTGATATTTTGCAGGAAGTTTAACAGTTGAAAATGATTCTTTCTTTTTATTTATTAATTTATTCTTCAACAGCTGTGGTAGACCTTCGATTCAGGTGTTGTGGGTTTGAAGTGAGGTATGATCTGTATCTGAAGATAACAGAATCGTTTGTTGATGGGACTAACATCAAGAACAAAAGCGAACGAGAGTTAGCGCACGAGTGAACTTTGTACCGCGCTCAGTGCTGGTCGCTCCCACATTAGCAGCTGTCACCGACTTCCATGATGAATGAGGATCGATCGATGTGGACTGTGGGACACACTGCACATACCTACACTTTGTTAGTTGATCAAATGTCAAATGTTATGTCTTAATGGAGCCCACACACGTAACGAGTTCGTTGCGCAAGCCTTGCACAAGCCATGCTTACAGCCAAGCCAGCCAAGGGAAGCATGCAAACTTCTATGGGAAGAATTTGTTAATTTTTCTAGGTTTGATCAAGAGTTGCTCAAAGAAATCGTTGACGTGTATGAGCTCCATTAGGGTATAAAACACAATATAATTCTGACATTTGAAACTATGGTCTGAATGACCGTGGGATTTTATTAGGTAGGTTATTAAGAGATCGAAACAGAAATGAGTAAGTTCGTAGACAAACGAAAGTAAATAATATAGCTCAGAGGATTGCAAGCTAAAGTGGCAGTAGGCGGGACTCACATCTCGAAGAACTGACGGCCATTGGAGCAGAAAGATTCTCGTGTGGAGAGCACGCGCTGGAAAGCGCAGCGTAAGACGACCCCCCACTAGATGGAAAGACGATCTGATAAAGGTCTCTAGGAGCCGTTGGGTGCAGGCCACATAAGATCGGTTTCTCTGGAGATCTATGGGGAGGCCTGTGGCTGATATGATGATGATGATGACCTGGAATGAGTCCTAAGATACTTTTTACTGAAAAACATTATCCTTCTTTTGCGTAGCCGGGTAAAAGTAGCCTATGTTGGCGCAGTGGGCAAATAGCCGGCTGAGACGCAGGAGGTAGTGGGTTCGATTCCCGCCGCGGAACAAATGTTTGCATAATCTACAGATATTTGTTCCGGATTTGGTTGTTGTCCTATCTATCTAATATATAAAATTCTCGTGTCACAGTTTTGACACGGCTTGACCGATTTTGATGAAATTTTTTGTGCTTATCCGGTATCTATGAGAATCGGCCAACATCTATTTTTCATCCCCCTAAATGTTAGGGGTAGTCCACCCCTAAGTTTTTTTTTTATTTTTTGGACAAAATTTTTAATTTCTATTTTTTTATGATACAACATACAAAAATACATACAATCCTCAATTTTCACCCTTCTACGATTAACCCTTATTTTTTATTAGCCATTTTAGTAATTTAACAACCCGATTTATAAGGCAAAACAACGTTTGCCGGGTCAGCTAGTATATTATAAGTATGTATTTACAAAAAAGTATATAAGTATTCTATCAGTCATCTGGTTCCCAAAGTACAAGCTCTGCTTAGTTTGGGGCTAGATAGCGCTGTGTGAAATGTCCAGCAATATTTATTTATTTATTTTTATTTTATTCAAAAGACCAACAGCTACAAAAATATAACAGTTTTAATTTAAAATTATATATTTACGATAATACAGCCAATTAAAGGTCTCTCTAAGTAATACAGTGATAGTTCCTACAATTAACGTATGACAGTGATAATTTAAAATATAGTGATTGTAAATTAAGTAAAGTCAATGAGTACATAAAGATATATTTTAATTAAACAAAAATAACTAAGTACTATATATACATATTTATTATGTTATATATTTGTGTAAATTAAATAAATATTATTTATTTAGTATATATTAGTATTTATTAGTATGTAATGTGTTTATGTGTATAAAAATTAAAATTATAATAAACATATCTATTATAAGTTAGCAAACGGAATAAATAAATTATGTCTCAATATCGTTCATAATCTATCTATACACAAAATTTTATCAAATTCGGTTCAGCCGTTTAGTCGTTAAAACGTAACAAACAGACAGACAGACAGAGAGGTAGAGTTACTATGGAATTTATAATTTGGATACTTTGGATGATGGTGATTAATACCACATTCAAATAGCCTAAGAACTCTCAACACCCGGGAGGGACGTGGAAACACTTAACTTACTGATCCGATCACTTGATCACAGATATAAACTGTCCATAGTGATGCGACCGCACGACGCGCGGCGTAGGGAGCGGGCTGATTGCTGATTGCATTACTGCTTGTTTGCAACTGCAACGCAACTGAAACTGCGGTCGCGCTCGTTACATAATGCAGTTTGGAAACCAATCGGCCGCTTCAGTTGGGATTTACCTGTTCTCGAATGTGTTATGGCTAATTCAAAATTATAAGGGCGACTTGCGCATCAATGCCTCATCGTACGTCAAATTTAAACATGTTTAGTCGCTAATTACGTTTAGGGATCGTTGTGTAAGCCAGGCTTAGAGTAGGTATAAATTGTGTTGTTATAGTTATTTGATTTGATTTTAGCAATAGTTGTTTTATTATAGCTACTACGCGAGGCAAACTAAACTGGACTCAGCGGAAAAGCAGCGCTGCGGCATATTAACATGCCGCAACATCATGATGAGCTGATTACCAATTAATCCCCACACAGAGCTTTTAAAAGTTTGTTAGTGCTTAAGTGAGATGTTTTTGTTGTTGCGTTTTTTCATTCTTTTTCTGTGTGGTTTTGAATATACATATGTAAATAATGCTGGACATTTCACACAGCGCTATCTAGTCTCAAACAAAGCTGAGCTTGTACTATGGGAACCAGACGTGGAACCAGATAACTCATATAATATTTATGTACTTATTTTTTATAAATACATACTTATAATACATTAGCTGTTACCCGCGACTAACCTAGAAATAAAGCTAAATTCGCTGTTGCAACTTGACTTGACCTCCCATTTTTATCCCATGGGATTTAGGAGATAAAAAGTAGCCTATGTGTTAAGTGTTAATACTAGTTATAATCTACGTACATACTAAATTTCATCGAAATCGGCTCAGCCGCACCGTTACGACGTGATTGAGTAACAAACATCCAAACTTTCGCATTTATAATATTAGTGTGATAGAAAAACATCCAAACCTGAAACAAATATCTGTGGATCATGCAAACATTTGTTCCGCGACGGGAATCGAAACCGCTATCTCCGTCGTCTATATTCAGGTAATATAGAGTTGATTCTACTTAGCTCTATGGTTAAGATATCAAAAATACGACGGAAAAAGCATTATCACTATTATAATAGACAGTGCCATTTCGCACTAAAACAAGACATTTTCTACAAATAAATAAGCAACAACTCCTTCTTTGCAAAGTAATGTTTGTCTCAAGTAGAGCACTAGAATCAATATTAAAGTTACAGTCACCGCGAGAGTTGGGCAAATAAGTGTGTTTTCGTTTCCAACTGTCGTCCTCCCGAGCACACTCCAAATGCACTTTTACACAACTACCGACTCATGCACACGATTGTCAAGTGTCAACACAAGGGCCCGACGACCCCTGTGGTGCAGTGGGTGAATAACCGGCTGAGACGCAGGAGTTTGCGGGTTCGAATCCCGCAGTGGGACAAATGTTTGCATGGTCTACAGATTGGGTTCCGGGTTTGGGTATTTTTCTATACATTATAAGTATGTATTTTTTTTTACTAGCCCTTTACTGTCTCACTGCCGGGCAAAGGCCTCCCCCTCTTCTTTCCACTTATCACGGTCTAGAGCCAGATCCCGCCAGTCTCTTTGGAAGACGTCCAAGTCGTCGTTCCAGCGCTTTTTAGGCCTTCCTTGGCATCGCTTTCCGTCTTTAGGAATCCATATGCTTGTGACCTTGGTCCACCTATCGGGTTGCATACGGGAGACATGACCCATGAGTATGTATTTACAAAATTAAAATGATGTAGGTATTCTATCAGTTATCTGGTTCTCACAGTACAAGCTTTGCTTAGTTTGGGGCTAGATAGCGTTGTGTGAAATGTACAGCATTATAGAATTATCAAACAAGGCTAGCTGTACAGTACACTATACACCTTTGAGGCAGTTTTTTTTTTAATGAAATGCGTAGGTTCTGCGATGTCTTGTCGAGTTGTCGCAATCTCTCTAAGGTTTGCTGAAAGAAAACTCTTGTTAGGGCTAAGCGTGCCATTGTACATGTCCTTCACTTAAGCTTTTTTGTCTGTAATCTATTTATTTATTTACTGACTTCTGTAACACAGGTCTTTGCACCTAGTTTAGATGTCAGAGACTTCATAGGACGTCTGCCACAAAGTGTTTTAGAGACAATTTTTTTATTCGACTTTCGGTACTTATTCAATCTTTCATTAACAAAATTGTAAAAGTCTCTCCCAAATCAAAAGGCACTTAGCATACTTTCAGTGAATTATAGAATGAAAACACTTTATTGTACACCACAAAAAAAAACATTGCAACAAGTACAATGGGTGGTCTTATCGCTTAGAATCGATTTCTTCCAGCAAACCTTTGGATGGAGAGGATTTTTCAAAGTTGCTTCATTGCAAGTACTTTTTTATGTTAAAAAAAACTATGACTTCTAAAGAATGACTACCATACAACTTTATTTCAACTAGTATTATGATATTTTTTTATAATTAACTAGCTTCCACCCACGGCTTCGCACGCATGGTATGTCAATAAAATGTAGCCTATGTTTTAATCAAGGTCATATGCTACCTATGTAACAAATTTTATCGAAGTCTGTTCAGCCGTTACGAGGTGAGTGAGTAAGAAACAAACATCCAAACTTTCGCATTTATAGTGTTAGTGTGATGTATAACATCATTTATTTCATTTTCTGTTTGCATGGCGAGATATCTATATCTGATACCTTTATACAACCATGCTTACGGATAAATAAATCATTTCAATAATAGTACATTGTTTTATAACAAAATATAGTAAAACGAGGCGCGGAACCCTGTGTCCGTAAGTATGAATCGCACATAGCCACTTATTGTTATTTTTCCGTGACATCTCGTAACATTTCTGTGCAGTTCACGGAATGTACTCAACTGTTAAAGAATTACCCATGACCCAATTTGGCTGGACCCTACTACCCGATGTCAGAGGAGATAACTATATTTTTTTAATAAACCTAGCCCAGCTTGTACACTCCCTAAACGTATTTAGCGACTAAACATGCTTAATTTTGACGTATTTGTATGATTTGACAACAATAATCTTATTTTCTTCTAATTAACTAAGTACGATTAGGCATCATTGCGCAAGTCATCCCTAGACTGTATTTGGTGATATGATTGCTATTTAAGTATTTTGACGACCTCCGTGGCGCAGTGGGTGAATAGCCGGCTGAGACTCTGGAGGTTGTGGTTTCGATTCCCGCCTCGGAACAGATATTTGTTCAGAGTCTGGTTGTTTCTCTATATACGAGTATTAAAAGTATGTATTAACAAAAAAAGTATACAGTATTCTATCAGTTATCTGGTTCCCATAGTACATGCTCTGCTTGGTTTGATCCGAAAGACTCGATGTGACGTCGTCACTTAATACAATCTTTTATTGTATTCCACAATGTAATAATAGGGGGTAATTGATAGGCAAATGATCAATAAGGACCCTGTTGCGTACAACTATGTTATGTAGAGACTTAGAACTATATTGCATTGTGTCAGCTGGTCGGGTGCTATCGGGCCAGTCATTTTATTAATTTTACTGGTTGGGTGGTCGGGTCGTCAATTCACATTGGATTGTTGGGTCCAGCCAAATTGGGTCGTCTGTTAATACTTGTATGTCGGAACAATTGTCAAGAGTCGCTGTTTGACCAGCGTACTCGTACAATCGGGTTCACAAGTCACTGAGCACACACAAGCCAGCACGTTTATTTACTCAATTCACAGTGGGTTGTTCACTTTGTTTTGGCTTCCAAATTCGTTGTTCTTGAGTGTTCATGCTACATTTTCACTTAATTTATTAAATTTACTTTTGAAGCTGTGCTTAGTTAAGAGGTACTCAATCCTCTGCTTAAATGTCTCTTATTTTATTTTATTTCTAGTTTTTTTTTATAAATGCACAATTCCTGTGATACTAAACTTTTACAAAAACTCAGTTTAAAGCCTGACTCTAGTTTTGTCGTACAAATTTTAAACAAAATATATTATTGTTACTGGCTCAAATCAATGATTTGGCATTGATTTGATTTTTTAGATTGTTTTATGCAATAAGATCTTTTTGCCAATATTTGTACTCTTATATCACTCTCAACATCACACGACTCAAACATTTTTTGATATCCTATTTATCTAAATCTACCTAGTAGTTTGGGAGTTATGAGGTATTAAAAGTACCTATTATTTGTTATGGAGACGCGCAAAAATATAAAGCTAAGTGCGGTAAAACGTATTGACGAATAATTTACATTCTGAATGGTCATTCTACGTTACATTTGGACCTTTTTGCAGAAATACGTAAAATAACATAAAATAGATGATCCGAGAGCTTAATAAAAGCTTGGAATCGACGGCGAATGCCTTCATTCCTTTCAATCCGGCTGGAAAACCGGATAAATTGATCCGACACCGGCTGCCGGTAATACATCCGGCCGTTCCAAATTCAATTTTGACACGTGTGACGCGAGACCGTATAATAATGTGTTATTTACCAATTGGTGTTTTCTCTGAGACGGAATAAGTTTGATTATATAATTTTCCATCGGCTTTCAGGATTTTCGTGTTGGTTCTGTTTGATGGATTCCTTGAATTTCTATTCGTAACATTTGAAAGCAAAGTTTTGTATTTCGTATTTTATATAACTTGTTAAGTGTGCTTAACGCCCATAACAAAGTTGTTTTATCATAGGAAAAGGTTTTTAGCTTTATACTCGTATAATAGAATTGGTCGGTGTTTAAGGCGCTTGTCACACCGCCGGCGATGAGCGAGAAGCGAGTAGAGCTAGAAACGACTTGTCTCGCAGCGAGAAGCGAGTGTGTAGTTCCTATAGTTGTCTCGCTGGGCGAGTGCAGCGAGTGACCGAGTCTGGCGGGCGATACTCCCGCCACTCGCTGAGCGCGTGGCTCGTGCGTTCCGTTCTGCTGACCGCCAAGCGAGAATCGCTGAGTGCGTATCGCAAATAATGGAGAGCGAGTTCTCGCCGGCAGTGTGAACGGCCAGCGATAAACTATTAATTATACGTGTCTCTTTTACTGAGACGGAATCTATATCTTTTGTTCGTTTCTTGAGCGAGAAAATAGTTGATAGCTAATCGCTTACTCGCCGGCGGTGAGACAAGTGCCTAAAACTAACTTCTGGTTTAAACTATGATTAAACGTACTAATTTACTTTGAAGGCGTCATAATGTGCCTGGCTGATAGGACTAAAACACCGAAAACATTAATTAAACTGTGTCACAGTAGAGAAATACAGAAACGAAGAACATGACATGTATCAAACAAATTGCCTGAAAAAAGAGCCCTAAATAATCCCAAAACAACTTTCCATAAACCATTTCAATTTATGTAGCACCTTTTTACGCGAAAAACAAACACTGATCACAAGTGACCTATAGGTGCACCTAAACAAAACATCTCAAGCAAAAATAACTCATACTACAAAGTAATAGAGTCTCGCAAAAATGTTTCGAAAGGTGGTCGTAGGTAAGTTGGTTATAAAATAGGGTCAGGAGTTCTCATGTCGTAAAGAATGATCAAATTGAGATTACTGTCGGCTCTAAGAAGAGTCGTAATATTCGGCCTACTGACTGTGACCCCACTCTGACCTTTCACTATGATTTTGTTTGATGGATGATAACTGGAAGATAAAGGTGTTACTCTTTATGATAGCGACAACGCACTGGATGTGCATTTACCAAATTGACAAAATAATCGCAAACAATTACGATGGCATTCTTTGCGCATTCTACCAACTAAGAAAAATAATTTCGTAGGTATGTAAGAGTTTGTTAAACTTATAACAGTACATTGTATATAATAGTACAAGGAATGCGAGCGAGGATGCTAATCGAGGGTGTTATTGTTTGTTTACACCCGAGTTTAACACTTATCTTTTCATCACGAATGCCAAGAAATTAAAAGTCTTTTGAAGTTAAACTTCTTTTGGCGCGTTTGGTAAAATTATGAGAATAACATTTTTAAGATGCATGCGCACACCGACAGCCAAAAAGCGACATGATGAAGTTAGCTACAAACAAAAAGTTTTGGCATACGGGATGAAATCTTTAGCTATTTTTGTTGTTACGCCAAAGAAGTATAACTTCTTGCGTGCGTACACACACACACGTTTTTTTATAACGGTTTGTTGCTAAAAAGAAAATTTGCGTACCCGGTATTCATTGTTTTTGTCACTATTAGATTATGGCCTCTTTCATTTAATAGAAATAAGGATTTATCATGGAGATTGTATTTAATTTAAGCTTGTTATGAATACAATGAGCCTCATTCTATTATCAATTTCCTTACGGCCCTAGGGCTGTAAATTGCATTTACGGAGCCGATATCGAGTTTACCAATTTTGAGAGCATGAGTGCGAACTACTAATGGCCGGTTCCTATAAACATAGTCGCTAATGTAAAATAACTGAAATAAAATAACTAAATAACGCAAATTTTTTTATAAGTTTTCTAGAACAAACGTCTTGTTATCGGTAACCCATGCTTTTAGAAACCGGCCACGTGCAAGCTATAATACGAGCCATTGATTTATTTTTCTAAACGGAAATGCTTGTCAATATAATTTTGAATTATAACTTTCAGTTTCGCATAAACAAGAAACAAGGTAATAAAGCCTTAAGATCTTTTGTTTTCGTTAACAAAGTTCCATGTTTATTCAAACTCTGAAACACTCGAACATCTACGTTTCACGTTGAAATTACGTCTCGTTGACGTTGACAAATACCTACTAACTTTGCTCTTACAAGGTTTAATTAAAGTTTGAGCACATCTTGAACGATAAGTTATAAGAAGGGTTGGTGTAAAGCGCATCACACATGATGAAGATGCTATATGTTGAGATCAAATATCAGTATTCAGTATTTTTTTGCGTTCATACAAAGTGTATTAAAATATTACAATGTTACATGTCATATTTTATTGACTAGACAAGAGTCCAGCACTTCATATGTACCCTGTAGGTAAGTGTGTAGCATTATTATAGACTAGCTAGCTGATCAATCCGCAGCTTCGCACGCGAAGTTTTTCAACAAAAACATTACCCTCTTTCTGCGCAGTTGGGTAAAAAGTAGCCTATGTTACTCAGAGATAATGTAGGATTCTACTTGTGAAAGAACTTTTGAAATCGGACCCGTAGTTTTTTGGTTTATTCGTTACAAACATACAAAAATACAAATCTTATCTCTTTATAATATTAGTATAGTTAACTAGACAGTTCTAGTGGAATCGAAGTTGGCCAATTTTACGTTTTGAATATTATTGGTTAGTGAAATCATTATTACAGAAAATTATATCGCTTAAATACCGCTTATCGCTTGCCTTATAATCTAATGGACCATCACACACCACGCCAAAAATAATATATATTTTCATCTTACAGTATCCGAGCGCTATATAAATTTCATCTTACCATACGAAATATATCGTTTGCAGACTATTAACAGAATGAAAAGATTTCATATATGTATCATACATATCTTACTCCCATAAGATACTAACTAATACTATAATATATTAACTTAAGATATCGTAACATAAAATGTTTTAGCATCTTAGTGACGCGCTTAAACGTGAAGAATTCACAGTAGAAACGGAAAAACTTGAAGTCTAAAGTTTGTAAAAATATTAAAAAGTCTGCTATAGGGTTTTGGTTCTACATGAATAAAAGTCAGGTTCCCTAAGGACGAGTATCCTCATAACCTGGAAATAGAAGAACGGTGCAAAATTTAATTAAAGGCCATTCATCAGCATTATGCTGAGTTAGAGTCTTTTTGGCAACTTATATTGTATTGTAGATTGTTTAGTTTTCAGTTACATGGTGTACTTTTATCTTTTTTATTTGTGTACCGTAATTTTGCAAATAAATTTTTATTCTATTCTATTTTTTAACCTTACAAGGACGCAAACGTCTAAGAATCTGGGACTCAGACCTATTTACTATACACGTGCGTGACCTACTAGACAATTCTCTGTTATAGGCGATGGTTACTATTTATTATCAGATGGACCATAAGCTTGTCTTATCCATCTCCAGGTAGTAAAAACAAAACTATAGAAAATCCACCACTATTTTCTACCATTCATCCGTGACAAGTTGAAAAAACATAGGTTGGCGTGCTAATACATAACAGATTTTATAAGAAACAGGAGATGACTTAACTACTTAGGAGACTGACTTAATAACACTGCTCGATATACATATACATATATATATTCTAAGTTATTTTTTTTTATCTTTGAGTAAATGTATACATATATACAAAACAATAGAGCGGTACCGCGTTTGTACCGCCGCCGGCCGCCTGAGTCAGTGTTACAGTTTATTTCACAAAACCTTAAAGATAGGGTAGTTTTAAAAGTCTCGACGCGAATACGTCTGACTTTAGGCTCGAGTTAAAAAGAATACTAATTAGTTAGTATGAAGCAAACTTGGTAGAGATTTGTTCTTCTTCAGGTCTACCGATTTATTTGGGTAAACTTGGTAGAGATTTACGAATGAAAATGGAATAATGGCACCGCGTAGTTTAATGATTATCTTGCGTTGACTAATTATTACCTTTTTTGGGGTAATCCTTAAACGAAGTTATATCAAGTTTTAACTCATTATATGTCATGAGTAACGGCACTTCAAAGGTGTTTTTTTGGGTAATTACAAAATACTGGTGTAAGTATAATGTTCAGTAATTGTAACAAAAACATGTTTTTTTCTAATCTATACTGTTCCACTAGCAAACGCCCTCTTCCTTCCACTTCTCAGAATATAACTATTAAAAAAATTGTTGTATTTAGTTTCAGTTTTCTTCAGAAATCTCATAGAACATTAAAATAGATTCAAAGTTTTCACCAAAGTAAATAAAACATTACTGGACTTCGTAGTGTTTGTAAGGAGTCGATGTCGCAGCCTCGTAGATGCAGCGATACAGACAGACAGTCGACTTCGCTAATTAGTTCCGAGACCCGACACCGGTCGCCTGGATTTACTTTATAACGGCTTCTAGGAAAATGTCTCGAGAAATGGACTTCTTTTAAATAGTTAAATTAAGTAGGTAGAGAGTTATACAGGGTAAAGCATCATCATCCACAGGCCGACTTCCCCCACTGCTGGGTATAGACCTCCCCAAGTTTGTTTCACCCATCTCGCTGCCAGACGTTACCCTTCTACAGCCATTCCTCGTCCACTATTCAGTCGCTACCCTACTCCACCTGTCATCACCACGTCTTGCCAAATGTCCCGCTCATCACCATCTGAGCTCCATAACTCGATTCCCAACGTCATGCACCTTCGTTCTTCTACGGATCTCGACGTTTGCAACTCGATCTAAGAGTAATCATTTACGACTTATTAATATTTCCTACCTGGTAGTACTAATTTTGTTCTTATCCTGTTTTGTTTACTAATGGCGGGTTCCCATATCCGTCGGTAACCGACTACCGCTTCCGATTTCAACGGCTGGACCGATTTCGATGAAATTTGGTATACAGATAGATAAAGACAGGGATAGACGTAGATCCAACTTCGCAAAAGGAGGATTATGTTTTTATTGCTAAACCAGGTGTGCGAAGCCGCAGGCAGGTCAACTAGTATTTATACATTAATTCACATACAAATAAGTGCAAAAAAAGTACTCGTAAGAAGAACAAGAATGGGTACGAGTACAATAAAATATTGACTGCATAAAAACTGTCAACTTTTTACAAACCTCAGTACATCTCGACATCATCGCATTAACATTATTACGACGCTTTTTTACAATAAAATATTTTTTGTTTATCATACTATTCTTAATTTAAATTTATTGAACATTATTTTCTATTTTTAGTTCAGCTATCTACAAAAGCGTTTAATTTTTATAATTTTTATTGAATTATGCTATTGTCCTTGATAAGTGTGCAAAATTTTAATTTAATTCGAAATTTTTAAGTGGTTTAAAATCAACTTCAAAGATTCTGTTACATACATACATACCAAGCTAATAAAAGCGTGTTAAAAATGTAAACGTCCGGCGACCGCAATATTGTGTTGTCATATAAATTGTGGAGTATCCCGTATCACGCACTAATTGTCTTATTTTTGCCACCGGCTTGCAACGCGAGATGCAACACTCATTAGCCTCATAGGTACAGTGGAGACCAAATATACAGATTCAAAGACTTCACAGCTTTACAATTCACAATCAAAACGATAATTAATTCCGAGGATGAGCGTTGGTCGTCCAGCAGAGAGATGAAATGAAATGATGAAATTATATTAATAGCATGAAATTTGGTTGAATTACTAGATGTTAAGTTTAGTTTAGGTCCAACACATTGGAATTTAAATTATGTTTGAATTTATATGAATTACAGCGAGATGGGCAGTCCATGTAGCAAGTATCACGAGTCGAACTGATGAGGCTGACACATGACCGTGGAGAAAGACACAGGAATGAGGCCTTACCCATTAGTGGGTGAAGTCAGGATGCAGAAATCATCATCATGGTGATGATCACTTAACTGATCTACAGGGCCGCTTACAAATGTCGCCTTTAGTTTTAAAGAGTTCTATAGTCGCAATCGGACCTCTTATTGTTTCGTTATGTCCGTCTGACTGTCCGACCAGTAACAGCCGTTTTATTCATAGACTGTGTATAATTACAAATGTATAGTGCTGTAAAGCTTAAATTTTTTTGTAATGCATAGTAAAATATGAAATTAAAAATTAAAATCTTTATTATTTTAGGGTACCTACGCATATATAATTATGTATATGGAAGTCGGGGGGCAATCTTGTGGATATCGTTGAATACGTCTTTCAAAGACATTTTAAGGTTTCCTGAGCACTTTTTTTGATACAAGAGCCCGTTTACGAAATGTAAAGCTTCATACTTGCCATTTTCGTAAAAGTAGTGTCCCATAGGCGTAGACGTAAATAGAAACCTTAGGAATCAGTATTTTATTAATGATAAGAATGTACTTCACAATTCGTGTCGAAATTACTCCTCACTCCACTAAAGGCGATTCCCGTAATCCCTCTATCACCTGCCCACGCCGAGCGTGCAAACTGCCGCATTAACCGGCCCACCATTACCGGGCCACCGGTTACCTGGGTCTTCATTACCCGGTTTCACCGCTTTAGCCAGTGTCGGTGCGTGAGGATCACCGTATTGCTTCTCGATGTCTTGTTTAATATTGATGGGTTTGTGGAAAGTGTTCGATTGAATGCTTGTAAATTATTGAGCCGGTGGAAATTAATATCCTTTAGGAGCTTTGTACGAGTATCTTTGTTCTTGAGTAGTGTCCTCAAGTCCAGAGTGAATTGGCTTTTTCTGAGCAAGCGTGCTATATCTTTGACCACATCATCGCCCACCATCAGATGAGTGGTCAATTCAATCAATAAAACAAAAATATTACACTTATAATGCATACGTACAATGGGCGGCTTTACTTTTCTTCCAGGCAACCTTTGAATCCTTTTGATCTTTTGTTTTTTTATTCTGGAAAATGTTGTGTACTATGGGTCGTAACTTTGCATCAAGAAATTATGCTTCTATTACGATTTGTAAAAAAACAGTGAATGTTCTGAGGTCTGCAACGCGCATTCAAAAACGAAAGTGTGGAACAGTTTCACGCCTGGCCTTGTTTCTCTCAGTTTATCGTCAAAACCACTTAGGAAATGCGCGAGCCTCACTACAAAAAGTTTATAAAACCGACAATATCGCGCGAAAAACCACAACCTCTTGTTCGAAAACACTGAAAAATGTACAAACACTTCACGTAAAGTTGTTCTTCTCGTGAGGGCTTAGACCGAGAGACCGTGGTAATTCATTTACATTTCTGTTGGATTTATGAATGGACCACAACAACCATTGAGTGGGTTCCTAACTCAGAACGCTCACGAGGCAGACTTCCAAGTATATATACATCTTCTTGCTAGAGAGCAACAGGGGAAAGACAGAGCAGGAAAAAAAGGACAAAAACCTTTCCTTCCATTTTTCCTGCTCCCTTTTTTTGATAAGTGTAACAGTATTTATTCAAAAGGAGGACAGTCATGTTAGACTAATGTTAGGTAAATTTTCTCTAAGATATGTCAGCCCAGAAGATTAGCAAGTTGAAGTGGCAGTGGGCGGGCACATTGTTCGAAGAACTGACGGCCGTTGGGGCGGAAAGGTTCTTGAGTGGAAAACACGCATTGAAAAGCGTGGCGTAGGAGGCCCCCCACTAAATGGAAATACTACCTGATTAAGGTTTTGCCGTTACGTGCAGGTCGCACAAATTCAGTCACTCTGGAAAACTATGGGGTAGGCCTATGTTCAGCAGTGGACGTCCTGATATGATACAGACACAAAAGATAACAGATAATTTATTTCCAAAAATAATGAGTACTATTTAACTTTGTAACTTATATATACTAGATGACCCGCCCGCGGCTTCGCACGCTCGAAATTTCCCGTCCCCGTGGGAACTTCGGCATAAAAACTATATAAAATACTCTTGTTAAAGTGACGCGACACTTCATATAAATGACTTCACGTCAATGAACGATGGTTTTTTTTCTTTTTTTATACCACCTGGAGATGGAATATGCCTATGGCCCACCTGATGTTAAGTGGTAGCCATCGCCTATATCAAAGTATTGCCTCATAGGTCACGCACTTTAGAAACTTGCCCTACGATGCACTGCCCTGCGTCCAACAACTTGAGTCATAGAAGTGTAAAGCCTCATGTGTCTGCAATTTCAACGGGTAAGATCTAGTAAGATGTATTTTACAATTTTATTTATAAAACTTTCGTGATTGATTTCAATCATCGAGCGATGATGTCAGCGAGACGTTATTCGGAGCGGATCGCAATCACCCTGATGAAGATTCACGAATTGAACCGAAACACTGTCGATGAAACGGTACGTGATGTACTTCACAAATATAATAGTTACAAAACCGTGCCCTTCGTGCTAGATTTAACTGTGACAATAAGACACGATGATGACGATAATGATCCTTTGTCCATCTAGGATAATGTGATTCTAGTTTTTCTCACCATAATAATCTGTCATCAAAGTAAGGAACACATGTAGGACAACGTGAATAAAAAAAAGTGCAACGATGTACGAAAAACATCGCGGCCTTCTACAGGGTTATGAAAATTTAACCTGGACCGGTTACAGGTGGCCGGTAAATTCCGGCGCGAACCGGATAACACGGGCATTACGGCGAGAGCGAGAAGCACATTATGTGGAGTTCGTTACTTCGATTCTGTTTGTT
Organism: Philereme transversata; assembly: GCA_963924445.1. Lineage (NCBI taxonomy): Eukaryota > Metazoa > Arthropoda > Insecta > Lepidoptera > Geometridae > Philereme > Philereme transversata. The sequence continues at coordinate 22,597,634 of OZ004337.1, read as the reverse complement.
TGACGTTAATAAAAGGGATTAATGTAGATCACAACTTTATTTATAAATAAACTAGTGGTTCGCCCCGAATTGAGATGCGAGTCTCCCATAAAAACCAAAATATATTATTCGTAATATTTGACTCTCAAAATAGTGCCAAGAAATAATCAACCACCTTACATGACCTACTGTTTCATTCAAATAACAGGTAACGGGAGTTCATGTTATATAGTTCCTCTTTTTTGGGGGTACAAAATGCAGTTATGCTGGATTTCAGACTTTTGCCTATATTTGTGTTACTAAAGCTACACGCATATCAAATTTCAGCATTGTAGGGTCACTGGTGTACCCTGTGAATTTAGTCAAAGTTTTGTTTTTATTACGGCTAATAACTCAAAAACGACAAAGATTAAACTAAAAGTAAAAACAGGGTTAAAATGTATTAATGAAGACCTTTCGTTTGACGTCCCATTTGACCTTATAGTCTCATTTTCATTTGTTTTACCCCTCTTGAACTCCAATATCTCAACAACCCCCAACATTTTTAGCTCATTTAGTCACACCAAAATTATGCTATCACTACCTACCTATGTATCAAATTTCACGATGATCGGATCAACGCTTCGAAAGTTATCCTCGGACAAACAAACATACATACATACAACGCCGATTTGCCCAAGTTGATTTGGAGATCTCGCTTCGATCGATCAATAAAAATATTTTTTTTCAGATTACACGAATCCATACATTGTTAGTTACTTAAAGATTAGATTAGTAGGTGCACAATAGGAAAAAATAAAAATAAAAAGAAAATAACATTAAAATACAAAATTAAAGGATAAAAAGTATTCGCGCTGCGAGTGACCAACCTAGGTCGGTTTGATCACTCTCAACACGAAGCACTTCCATATCGGAGAGGTAACTTTGTCCGATATGGTTTTCAGGATGCTGTTTTGACTGCCCCGCACTCGGTGAATCAGGGATGCAGTTTTCTGGCTTCAAAACCATCCGTTTTATATTCTGCAAACATCCTTAATGCACTGCAGAAGCGGGGCAGTCCCAACATCATCCTGAAGATATTACATATTATATTGAACACGCAGGGTCTGTAACTATTTATGGACATTCTTGGATCTCTTACTCATACGAAGATCCGTGAAGATATACCACAATATGTAAATGATACCACTGAAACAATATTATTCATTATAAATGTGGTATTATACAGATAAATAGATAAGTAGATAATTCTTTATTGCACACCGTGAAACAATACAATTAAAAAGAACAACGTAAATCTATGTGATACAATTGGAATCTATTGTATCTATGAGATACAATAGATTCTCGACTCTGTGATTTTTGGACATCTTTTTTAAGTTACAGCTTATATCAGTTCTGGCAATAAGAAATTTGAACGATAAAAGTCCACGCGAACGAAAGCAACAACTAGTATATTAACTATATATGAACCTAAATAATAACCACTCCTAACAATTTACATACACATCTCGTACTTACAGTCAGAGGCGTGTTCAAACATTACGTTTGATAGACGTACCCACTTTTTGTTTTCACGTGACAAGTTGCAAACCACATTGAAATTCGGGATACGTACCTTGGCTAACACGACTCAGAATTATATTATACTAGCTGTTGCCCGCGACTTCGTACGCGTTACGCTACTAAATGTGTAGGTAACCTATAAATAAAGCTAAACTCGCTGTTGCAAACTTGACTTAGCACCGCATTTTTATCCCATGGGACCTGCTTTATGGGCTAAAAAGTAGCCTATGTGATAATCCAGGTTATAATCTACGTACATACTAAATTTCATCAAAATCAGTTCAGCCACTACGACGTGATTGAGTAACAAACAAATATCCAAACTTTCGCAGTTATAATATTAATGTGATACAAGTGGATATTAATGAGTTTTATATCAGACAATTGCTTGTTGTTTATCAGGAATAAAGAGAGATATAGTCTTATTTAATTTAATAGATAATTTTATATTGAATAGGCAATTATAAAACAGTTTTAGAAAGGTTAAATATGTTTATTATAAGTATACATATAATATAATTGAATATGATTTATCTTATCACTACCTTCTTCTTAGGTCTACTGCTGAAAATAGGCCTCTCCCATAGATTACCAGAGCGGCAAATCTTGTGCGGTGCGGGACCCAACGGCTCCCTGCTTACTTGACCTTTTTTAGGTCGTATTTTCAACAAGTAGAGAGCCGTCCTACGCTGCGCTTTCCGATGCGTAATACCCACTCGAAAACCTTTGCCCCAACGGTCATCAAGTTGTTCTACAAGCTATGTGCCCTGCCCACTACTTCACTTCATATGCCTAACATTTCTTAGATTAAATCGTCTTGAAGAAATGTAAAGCCCATCCTTTTTTAAAATCTTTTTCGAGATAATATATAAATTCCACAGTACTTTAATGGGGCATGAATGGACCCATTTTTATCTCATTCCATAACAAAGCATCACATTATCTGTCCTCGGAAGGTCGGAACTCGGAGACGACTCGGAAATTGTTACTTCCCCCATTTTATGTGGCATAATAAAACCATGTCAGTATTGCTCGGAAATATTGTGTTGAGATTTGATGATGTTGCTTGAATAATGATGAAAAGTACTTCGAAGGTAAACACATATGTTTTACTCAACATAAAGATTGAGTAAACGTATGGCGCCCTGATGTTAAGTGGTAACCATCGCCTGTAACAAAACATTGCCTCGAAGGTCATGCACCGTGCCTACGAATTCTACGATGCACTCCCCTACGTCTATCAAAAAAAAATAACCAAAAAGTACACCATATAAACAAAAAATTACAAACAAAATAGAAAACACATATCAAATCTTAATCGTATCTATCGAATTCATCACTCTGAAAGTTGGTCATTGAAAACTCGATAACGGCTCCGTAAATGAGAAAGTAAATTTAAAAATAGAATGAGACTCATTGTATTCATAATATGATATAATATGATATGATATGAAATAGAACCTCCATGACTTATCCGTATTTCTATTAAATGAAAGAGGCTATACTATAATCTCGTAATGAAAAACATCTGGCCACCGTGCGCGGTCGAATCAAATAGCGCGTGCTCATTGGTCAAAGCGCTTCCCCGGTTTACTGTTACACATATTCGTCCCTTTTGCCAAAATCACTTCCACAAACCGAGAGGAAAGATGTTACACATCAAAAATACATACAAATGTAATGCCTCATACCTTTAATTTTATCGACGCTATCCGTTGATAAATATCATCATCATATCAGCTTCACTACTTGGTTCGTGACTTTGGTTCGTCTCGAATCTCCTCATTTCTGATTCGATCTCGTAGAGAAACACCGAGCATAGCCCTCTCCATAGCACGCTGAGAAACCTTGAGCCTTCTTATGAGGCCCATAGTGAAAGACCACGTTTCTATACGATTCGTCCATACGTTGATAAATATGGTGAGAAATAAATCACGACAGTTTTCTGAGTAAAATATGGTACCGATTTAAAGCACGAGATGATTAAACCTTCATCCTGAGTGTAGTGAAAATGCTCTAAAATTCACCTCAATTTGGTGGAAACTATCTCTCCCCATCGATCACCGCATTACGAGCCCATCGGTGGCGATTACACCGTAGTACCCGGCCCGGACGTGACCCGGGTAACGCAACACTCAGTTACAAGTAGATGCGGTAAATCGAACCTCTTCTAGTACTAGCTATAGTATTATTTTTATTTTTAAAGTGTCGACACTAACGGGAAATTCTAAGATTTTTAAAAGCATCTCAAAATTTTCAAGCCAACTTGAACCCGGAACCCCTTGCTAAAGGCGGCGGCGCTTTGAGTCGTAAAGTTAACCATATCACTAGTTTCACGCCTGATAAGAACTGAGCCTGAGCCGGAATTGGATAAAGCGCATTCTCGAAGTTTGGCTTTGCGGATCTCACTCATCCATGCTGTGACCGCGTGACACCGAACTATACTCAATCATTTATTATATTACACAATGTAAAAATAGGTGGAAATTGATAGGTACCAGATTATTATAGACCCTGTTTGGGACAACAATTATTATGGAGATCGTGATCATATTATTGACGTCATTGTTCTTGTTAGGTTAAATTCATTTTAAAAAGAAAACATGTAAACATGCGCGCCGCTTATATCATACATTTGTCTCGTATTCACACGAGAAAGAGCGAGACAAAACAGTGTTCAAATTTTTTTCGTGGTGCGCATGTTAGCCTGGCTCGTTTGCCACACTATTAACTTGTTTTAATTGACCATAGAGTAGATTAAATCGTATTCGGTATTCGCTTTAGAAGGCTTGGTATATGACAATGTAAGGGTTCAAAAGGGTTTTTAGCCGAGTATGTGCGAGTCTGATGTTATGAAGAAGTCCATCTTTTCATATTTTGATTTTCGATCCACTTATCTCAATCTTGTGTTAAATCTTGCCAGTCCCTGTAAAACGCGTCCAAATCATCGCGCAACCGCTTCTTAGGCCTTCCACGGCGTCACTTTCCATCTTTCCATCATCCATCTTTCAATTACCAAATTATGATGTCACATCAATTAAATGAGTGCGGGACACGACCGGCGCCGGCGTCACCACACTGCAATAACAAGCTTCTACTTACGGCTTGTACGAGTCAGCGTATTACAAAGTGTGTTCCTAGTTCCTACAACATTATTTAAACAAATATTGTGAGAGAACTTTGGTAGTATTCAGATTTATAAAAATACAACCATACTAATAACACGAAATAGAAAAACGTTTGAATTCGATTTGCATGACATATCCAACACTATCTTCCTAGCTCCATGTGCGGATAGATGATTCGTTCATGGCAGCACAGCACCTGTATTAATGAGCCGCTATCTCCTATCCGCAGGATTTGATCCGGACGCTACCCTCGCCTCCACAACATGCCCCTGTAACCTCAATCTATTACGCTATTGTAATTCATGCTGCTGTACAGCTCTTGTATGTACCAGCTCTTGTTTCATATTTGGTTCTACCTATAGGAAATCATTTTTAGGAACAGATTCTCAACTAGGGCTACGAGTTCAACCCACGTGGGGCAAGATACTAGATATTGCTTGGGTCCAGTCATCTATTTTTAGTCACTGTATCATTTTACGTCTACGCGGACTCGGGCGAGTTATTTTAAACCCCATCTTTAGGCATCTAGTCCTTACCAAATCAAATCAAATCATTTTATTTGCATATATTATCATCAGCGAAATTGTAACCTTACCTTGTTCACCTTACGCAATGTATAGTTAAATAATGCTGGACATTTCACAAATCGCTATCTAACCCCAAACTAAGCAAAGTTCATAGTTCATTTATGAATAACAAAAAAGTTACATGTCATTTACATTGTTAAAAATGGAATACATAATTAAATAAAAATATCAAATGCAGTACATATATTAAATACATTAAATAGAATCGTATTATAGGATTGATGACTCAAAGTTTGTACTATGCAAGATAGCTGATAAAATACGTTTTTTTTTAATGAACGCCTACTTAAAATACAAATAACAACTTAGATTAACTTAAAAGTTGCGAAACAACCTTTGGCGGTAAAATATGTTGTCATTGGTCATTCCAGTAATTTTTAAGACAATGGGGGCAATTCTGTTGGCACAAGTAAACCTGTAGGTTTGACAGCACTAAAATACCCGGACCAGAAACAAATATCTGTAGATCATGCATATATTTGTCCTGAACATCTGCAACCCGCTGTGCCACGAAGGTTTTCCATATCTAGTTATAACATATCAAACGAGTCTACATATCTTACAATCAGCGCAGTATTTCACACTTTACCGTTATTTCTCACAGTACCCTGTACCACCTACTAGTTACCACCCATCTCCAGGATTCCAGTGACAAATCGACGGGCACTGACGGATCGGGGGTTCACGGGGATTTTATACAAATTGAACGGACTGAGGCGTATCTTACTTTGATTGGTTAAGGCGGGTAAAGGTAAATATGCTGGCATAAGGAATGAGTACATTTTACAGAGAAGTAAAACCTTTTTTACTAACTTTTATTTGTTTCGGGTCTGGATGTTTTTCTATATATGATAAGTATGTATTTACAAAAAAAAGGTATATAAGTATTCTATCAGTTATCTGGTTCCCATAGTACAAGCTCTGCTTAGTTTGGGGCTAGATAGCGCTGTGTGACATGTCCAGCAATATTGATATTTATTTATGAATTTTTTTTTATTGGTAAGTGATGCAAGTGATGGTCGAAAATGGAGCACGCTTACCTAGAAAGAACCTTCTTCACTCTGGACTTGAAGACTCCGAAATTATAATGTCCAGGAAAAGCAGACGCCTATTTATCCACTCATTTAGATAATAGTAAGCAAATCTTGTACCAATACTTGGTTAAAAACAAGCAATCAGTGAAAAATTACTTCATCATCATCATCAGCCCACATTAGTTCACTGCTGAACAAAGGCCCCTCCCAATACCCGCCACTGAGCCCGGTCTTCGGCTCTTCTCATCCAGTTTCTGTCCGCCACCTTTCTTATGTCATCACTCCACCTAGCAGGGGGGGCGCCCCACACTACGTTTTCCGAAAAATTACTTAACTATGTACTTTTAAAATTAGTTTTTATTAGAAACTTGTAAATATGATGTAAAATTGAATAGTACATTCCTATAATAATACTTACATTATAGTACTTTGTTAATTACTTAGTTAATAATAGTCCTCCTCATCGGTTTCGACGACGGCGACACTAACTATGAATGTTTTAAAATTAATATTTAACAAAACTAAACTAAACTAAAATAAAATCTAAACTAATTTGATTAACCTAAATGATTATTACTATTTACATTCTAGCGTGAGCCCTAATATGACTCGCTAATCCGAACTTTGTTTTAAATATCCTGTCAGAAGTATGGCATGGCAACAGAGTTAACTTGCAGCGTTAGCTTGGAAGGAGCTTGCTTTACAAAGGTCGTCCTGGCGCTCAACCATAACAAAATTTTAACAACATAACAACAACAACATGGCGTAACAACATTTGAAGAATTTGAAGAAACATCATTTGAAGAAATTCGTCTTGACACACTCGACGTAAAACGTCAGACACGTAAAGAGAGACCTAAGCCCTCGTATACATACTTAGTTAATACTTTGTAATACTTTGTAATGTAAACAAAGTAACATAATGTATCACTTCGACTTTTGAGATTTTTGTTTTTGTTACCAAAAGTACTACCTTCTTCTATTGTGTTTCGTTTTTGTTTACCGTGTTAGGATTGGAATCAGTTTGTTAATTTAGGTGCGACGTACTATAAAGCGTTTTTATCTATCTACCTATATCTAACTATCAATTTTGTCGAAAACAAATATCTTTGTAGTACAAATGGGTTTATCTCCAGGATATTCAGGAAGTGACCTCACCGGAAGTGTCGGTCTACCGGAAGTACACCTAATTTCCTGTATCTACACGCACGCGATAGAGAATAAAGGAATTTCAGGTTTTCCTTGGAATAAGTTCGATTTCTATGAAAAAAGGCTGTTGCGGAAACAGTGAGTTTTCTTTTTTGTGTTACAGCAAATGTTTTTTTACACGACTTGCAGATGGTACAAGCATACATGACATTAAGTGGTAAATATCACCTATAACAAAGTATTGCCTCGTAGGTCACGCACCTTATTTTGAGGCATACAGGTGTTAAGCCTATAATTTCACCGGCAACCATGCCCTTCAAACTGAAACACAGCAATGTTGCTTGGCGACAGAAATAGGAATTGTTGTAGACATTTTTCCGGGCTAGCCCTTTCCATGACATGGATTTAAATAATATAAATGATTAAATAATGAAACATCTCATGACTAATTGTCTTTACTTTAATTTTAGGTAAAGTACCTACTTCTCAATCGCGAAGAAATCGCTTCAAACGATAAGATCGCCCATTGTATATTTCTGTGGTTTTTAGTTTGTATCTTGTTTTTGTATTGGTACCTTTAATTGGTGTTATGCACAATAAATAGTACATATATAAATAATTTAAATAGCCAGTATTGTTTGTGTTCTCTAGACACAACATCTTAATAACTAATTTCATTACGATTGCCATGTATCTTCAAACGATTATTTCAAGTAATAGTTACTCCTACACTCAAGTGTTACCTATAAGGTATTACGTAGGTAGATATAAAACCTTAAATTGTCACGTATCCAGGCAAACCAAACAGTATCACATTACCAGCTATAAATTACAATACAAACGATACTTAATAAAGTCTAAAATTGAATAACACTGCTCATTTCACACCGAGAAAAACAATTTTATATCACAACGTATAACAGACTCTAGCGCTTATTACAATGTGTTAAGATTTAAAATACAGAGCGGATTTGTTTGAGGATAGTATAATGGGTGTGGTGGTTAAAAAGCATAGTATTTTATCTGGAAGTTTACGAGTCGATATGGCGTTACATAAAAAGAAGAAATGGAAACAATATTTTTGAGTTTGGTCTAAGAAAAAGTTTTTAATTAGTAAATGTTTCTTGATTCTGGTTTCAGGTAAAAGTCAGCGTTAGTGCATTATGCTGAGCTGAACACAACTTTTTACATAAGACAGGTGGCGGACAGAAACTGGATGAGAAGAGCCGAAGACCGGGCTCAGTGGCGCGTATTGGGAGAGGCCTATGTCCAGCAGTGGACTAATGTGGGCTGATGATAAACACAATTTTGGTACGCAGTCACTTAAGTCAATTTTAAAATTCATAACATTCTATTGTACCTTTTCTTCATAATTGTTTCATGTGTGTAACTTCTTTAATATTCCATTTATAAAACTTTGACAGAGATTTTTGACCGACAGCTTAGTGAATGTTTTTAAAGAAATATACGATTTCACTTACAAAACAACTTATGCTAACTTAATCAAACTTGTTATGAAACCGGTGAACATACATAATATACCTACTTCTCTGTTCATATCTTACTTTGTTTTTGTTATGTATGTTAATGTGTTATAATGTTGTATGCGGGTAAATGAATAAGTATACTTAGTAGAATAACAAAATACATAAGTACTAGCAATAGGTACATAAAACATAAGATGGTGAGAGTATTAAACGGGATTTACACAATTTCGCTCGGTACTCGTCAGAATGCTCGCGGTCCTGGGCCGATGCGAGCAACTGTTTATAGTGCGTACATATAACTCATCTTCAATAGAGTCATCATTATCATCATATCAGCCACAGAACAGCCACTTCTGAACGACCGATCTTATGCTGCCTGCACGCAACGGCTTCCAGCAACCTCTATCAGATCGTCTCTCCATCTAGTGGGTGGCCGTCCTACGCTGCGCTTTCCAGTGCGTAATATAGAGTAGAAGACCTTATTCTATTTATCTGTGAATCGTCTACTATCTACTTTTACTGTGTACTTTAATAAAATATTGCGAGACGTTATTTCTGTTTTACTCAGAACACCATGCTAAGTGAAAAAGTATAAAATCCGTTCTGTCCTAACTTGGACCAGCCCCCATATTATTGTTTTGTCGCAAATTATGTGAGACTGAGAATAAAATTAAAAATAAAACTGCGAAACGGAACGAGGCGAGCTCAATATTAGCAACACGCCAAGTTCGCTAAAGTTTTTATACTGTGTTATGATACGACAAGTAGATTATTGAAAAGTATTTCAATGCTTCGCTATGAAAGAAAAGTTGGAGTTTGATTGTATTTTCATTTTTTTTACAAAACTAAGTTTGGCCTAGCAAATGTTTATATTTATGGATAGCGGTTAGTTAACTTGCTCGCCATTTAGTAATTCGAGCTTGAGAACATTTTGCAAAAAACCTCGTAGATCTTCAATTTATGTTACAACACCTTTTCAGTACATCTTCCAAGGTAGACTTTAGTCCAAGTGTTGTGTCAAACATTTTTAACGTCACAGAGCCAATCGTAAACGGTTGCGTTTGGTTAATTGAACGACGTTCTTAAGCCAGCTAAACTATTGATTAGAATGTGTTTAAACGAATAATATAGATTCGTAAAAACAATTTTAACATTAATAACGATTTAGCAAATCAAAGGTTGTTTTATTTTAAAGTGTTAGCCGACACTTATAAGAAAATATTATAATTTAAAATCAAATTAATGAAATTAATGAAGTGATCAGATTTAATCCCTTTCTCTGGATACCAGGATACCATATCACCCTAAAAGTTCTGTAATAAAATCGGCACTTTTATATATTTAGAATAAAATACCTAATAATCAAATAGCTTGTAATTGTTTCGCCATAACTGGTGAAGACAATTGAAAATACATCCAGTAAATTTGATAAAACATGTCCCTACGGAACCAGTACAGAAATAACTTTTAAGTATCGATAAAATACAAAGTACTGAGACAAGCTTATAATGTAGCAGACATTTCAATTAACAAGGACATCGGTAGAACATTTATGCTGTTGATTCTGAGACCACTTCTTGCTACATAATGATAAAGATTCGTGATAACTGGGTAAGTAAAGTGCCATTGCTCAGAACAGAACTTAAAAATGCTTTCGTAACGATATATTCTGTATTTTTCATACTTTCGCGATCACTGCACATAATTATTGATTAAAACGTTAGTCAACCCGTGACCACGACTGTTGCAACACAGCCGAAACATCGGAATGACAAATAAAAAAGGTACATACGTGATAAATACCCGTTTTAATCAATAAGTACGATATATTCTGCATTTTAAATTATTATTAATTCATTTATTTCAAATTATAAATATATACAAAATTCTTAAACAAGCCAAATATTGAATTTTAGAATTTTAAGCTCAAAATAGTTGCATATAGAGTACAGACCGCATCGAATCTCTATATCTCTGTTTGAAATACACTTTATGTATAATATTACTTTCTAGGTGGATGGCATTTTTTTATAAATTTCGGTCATCCACTTTTTTACATAATTTTGGTCCATAACCCCCCCCCCCCCTTCCCTTCTAACCCTGGTCCCTCGTTCAGTATCATATGAGTCCTTCCCTAATGTTTTGATAAATTGTAATGTATAACCTGATAGCAATATCATATAAACATACCTACTTTTATTAGCTGCAATCTAGAAGCCCAAGATACAAGCTCCATACTTCGTTTAGGTCTCGCTATCAAGCTGTTTAAAAAAATTCTATGTATTTGCGAGGCGGGACTTTTGAATGTTGGTGAGGGACCAAGTTTGTACACCGTATGTGAGAATTGGTAGAATGCACATGTCCATTAGTTTCCGTTTTAAAGATAGTGGCAGATTTCCTTTTACGAGGTCTTTCATTGACCAATAGCTTTTCCAGGCATTTTCTGTGTGGCGAGTAATCTCTTTATCCTGTCTCGCCTGGAAAGAGACCATTTGGCCCAAATAGATATACTCTTGGACATATGCAATCTCCACATCCTCGACTTTTATTTTCCTCTCCGTGCTGTTGGGCATTGCCTTTGTTCCAGGATTCGTGGAAGGAGGGAAGGGAGGCCTTTGCCCTGCAGTGGGACTCTACGGGCTAATAAAAAAAAATTAAGTAATGGATTGATACATATATCCATCTTTAGTGTCTAATAGCCAACTAATAACACTGTCTTGTCTTTTTTGATCATTCCGTGTTTCTTGGTTCTGGAACTAGATAATAACTATAATTAACAGATATGTAATTTGTACTTAACTGTCTTCTTTAGTTTTGTTTACAAAATAAATAAATAGACATCTGCGCATAGACCAAAAGATTTCAAGGGATCGAGGATCTACATGCTACCTGCTCTGATAGGATTGTCGCCAGCTACATCCTGCGCCTTATCTTCCAGCCCCAGAGCATGCGAAACCACTTCACTACAACTTTACCCGCAGTCGTAAATCACTGATACCACCGGAAAAAATAGCATCACTAATGCTTTACCGAAGTTCAGGGAATTTTCCCTGCTGAGACGTTTTTGTGGCTTGAGATTGAGTCATTGAGACTTGAAATATGTTTGAAGTTGTGATATCATGAGTAATACTATGACTAAGGTAGTAAATAGTTCCGGAATCAAATTATCTAACAAATGAATTCAATTGGAATAGTATACAGGGTGTCCCAAAAAATAGTGTCAAGCGAAAGTCCAGAGATAGAACACACCTTGGGGTACTTAAAAAATTCTTTTAAAAAAAAGAAAAAAACTTTCTTGAGATTTTTTTTGCTACTTGTCACGTAGCTGATTATATTAGGCATAAAAGAACAACTCATAAAAATTCAGTAGCAAAAAAAAATCTCAAGAAAGATTTCTACTTTTTTTTTAAAGAATTTTTTAAGTTGTTCAATTAGAAAATATTCAAAAATTCGGAAAAAATTCATAACTCGTAAACTATAAAAAATCGTGGAACATACATGAGGGTGATTCGGGTACCCCAAGGGGTGTTCTGTCTCTGGACTTTCGCTTGACACTATTTTTTGGGATACTATGTATATGAATAATATTATACTATATTATGAATCTTTTTTTCATTCTAATTTTTAAAATGTTGTATTATATGTAAACAAACATACATTAGTATGTATGTAGTCATACATACACATACAATGGCGATTTGTCCAAGTTGGTTTGGAGGTCACTGGGATAGAGTAACAGGACACTGACGGATACATTTATGTAGTGTAAATGAGCATTTTAGTTCAACCCTAGATAAAGATAAATAAAGATATAAATCTTAGGATATCCATAACACAGCAAACTTATGATCCGTGTAGAGGTCGCTAACTCGCTAGCAAATTGTGGCTATTAAAAAGGCATGTGACACTTGCCACCAATAAAACTCGTAATAAATCCCCCATAAACATTTAACGATCGAAATTATGTGGTTTGTAAATAAAATACTTATCGCTTTACATCCAATCGTTAATCAATAAGCGAGACATACTTTACGCCGCAAAAAATAAAATAAATATAACATAATGTGAAGGGCGACATTTGTGCGACGCGGTGGCGACGTCAAGTGCCCAGGCGCAGGTAGCCAGACCCACACTTGACAGAATAGTGATGCCCTGCAATCGATCGAAGCTGACAAGTCGATATTTTTGATCGACATTTATCGACAATATATTTGATAACTAGCTTCCACCCGCGGCTTCGCACAAGTTATTTGTCTATAAAAAGTAGCCTATGTTTGAATCCATGTCATAATCTAATAACAAACCAAATTCCATTAAAATCGGTTTAGCCGTTACGACGTGACTGAGTAACAAATAAGCAAACATCTCAACTTTCACCTATATACTATTATTGTGAAGTATGATTGTAGTATTACGGGTTTTAAAAAGGATCACGTGATATTGTGAATATAGCTAATGCGCACACTATATTATGGTTTTGGCGATAATACCACTTGTCTCTACGCGTGTTTCTGTCTAGTTATTTTAAACCACTTTATATTTATGTTATTGTGATCAATCGTGTTTATTAACTGAATTTAAATTTATTTATTATCAACAAACATTGCAATTGCAAGGTAGGTATAATGATAAAACAAGCTTATGCGTTTCTAATACAGTTATTTCACAATAGTACTTCATTGGTAACCCAAATTAGGACTACTATTCATTGCCAAAAGATGGAAACAGATGTTCATGAATAATGAATTTTGATTTAATAGGTTTTTATGTATGTGCATGACAATAATAAAAAGTTTACATACGCGATACCCCCTTTTAATCAGTAATTATACATAAACATGAATATCACACTAATATTATAAATGCGAAAGTTTGGATGTTTGTTTATTTATTTGTTTGTTACTCAATAACGTTGTAACGGCTGAACCGATTTCGATGAAATTTGGTATGTACGTAGATTATAACCAGGATTAACACATATGCTAATTTTAGTGGACAATCAACTCGTACGAAGCCGCTGGCAGAAGCTAGTTTTAAATAAATTAAAAGATATTGGAGAATCATTATTTAGATAACTGAGGTAACGTACTAAAATGGTAATACGAAACAATTATGGTGCGATTTTGTCCGTCTGTTTGTTTTAATATTACTATAATGTTTCGAATAAATTATCATCCATATCGATATTTGTTTATCATAGACATCCCTACTTTCGCCTGTTTAAATATGTCAAACACTTGAGATTTTTATCGAATGAGACGCACATCTTACTCTGTTGGCTCCAAATTTGTCCAAATGTGTTCAAAAAAAACGAGTTCCGATAAGTTTTTGTGCATTCTGTCGATAAAATAACAGAGCGATATGTCTGAGGCAGCAGCTTGGGCCGTTTTAAAAATTTAGAAGAATTTACCAATTGGTAACGATGAGGCATACGGTATACCTCGCGTTGACCACGATCTCGCCTGATGGTAAGCGAAGATGCAGACTACAATAGAACAACATACCCCTAGATTTATTTATCAGGAAACACAGACTCAGGCAAGGCGTTCACTCTTTCGTTTCACCACGTCTAGTCTGTTCCAAATTTCTGTTATCTTTTTTGCATGTTTATCACTTTAGAAGAGTCGTAGAGTTTCTTGTGAAAGAGCTCGCCCGGGGATGTACTACCACCATACCTATTTCTACCAAGCAGCATTGCTGTGTTTCGGTTTGAAGGGTATGGCTGTCGGTGAAATTACAGGCACATGAGGATTTTGAGGTATGCCTCAAGTTGATAGACGCAGGGCAGTGTATCGTAGAGCATATTTCTAAAGTGCGTGACTTACGAGGCAATTCTCTGTTATAGGCGATGGTTACCACTTAACATCAGGTGGGCCATAAGCTTGTTTCATCTCCATGTAGCATAAAAAACTTTTTGACGCCAAGTAGCATTACTTGTATTGCTGTGTTCCAGTTTTAATGGTATGGGTGCCAGTGAAATTACATGAGAATTTTCAGCTGTATGTTTGAAGGTGAAGGGCGCAATACAATGCCGTGTTGGCTAACGCTAACTAACGTTGAACGTAAATAATGGTGGTGGCGGTGTGACGTAGATAATGCTATTGCTAAAGTCAGTCTCTTCTTTCTACCCTTTTCCCACATTACGCGGAGTCGGCACAACATGTATTCCTCCTCCACATCTCTCTATCAGCCGTCATCTCCGTTGTCACTTCCTAGTAAGTAGAAGTAGAAAGTAGCGCCAGTGGGCGCTACTTTTAAACTTCCTCTAATATACTCATTCCTTACGAGTATCTTATGCATCGTATACACATGCATCTCAACATTCGCATTTCCGCCGTGTGCACTCTTCTTTCATCCGTCCCTTTCGTGGCCCAACAATGATACCCATACATTACGACATCGTCTTGTAATTTTTCCCCTTAAGTATAAGGGACATTCGAGGATCGCACGTTATTCCTGTAACCAGTCACCATTTCACCCATCCAGCATTTATTCTATTTTTAACGTCCCGGTCTATTGCTATTGCTAAAGGCAGTGGTAACTGTGTCATCCCATTTTACAACTAACAAGTAAACTTACAAATTTAAACATAGCCCTGACCCCCTCTTTGCGTTATGGGTTAAAAACTGGCATAGCAATAAACCACCCCAGTTAAACTAGTTTTCTAGAAAACCGCGTCTGAATCGGTCTATCCGTTTGGGAATCTTGTAAGCACAAGTAAGGAGTAAGGAACTCACTTCCGGCATATGTTTTTCCGAACCAGTATAATCTCGGAGTCTTCAATGCCAGAGTGAATAGGTTCTTTCTAGGCAAGCGTGCTCCATCTTCGATCGCTTGGCATCAATAAAAAAAAAACGAAAAGAAAACTACGATTCCACAGAGAGACTACAGGCATAGGCGTCAAAGTTGTAATACCACTCTTTCTAAGCTCCGGTCGATCTTTAGTTTATTCGCGGATTGTTTATAAATTCTTCAGCATTCATTTCGTGAGGTGACACCAAATGAATTCAATGAGTCACTTTTCACCCACAAGCGACCGACCAACGGTCTCAAATCTACTAAATTGTTTCGTTAAATGTAACATTCGATCTTATGTTTCCTGTCTTGGAATAAATAAAAGTATAATTTGTTGTTGTTCTTGGTATCAGTGGTCATTGGACTAGAGTAGTGATGGTCAATGAGCTCTGTGTTGCATCACGTTACTTATGCGTAAGCGCATCTTACTCTACAACGCCGTATTCATAGCATAGAAATTATGTTTCCATCCTAATATTATAAATTCGAAAGTATTCTCTGTCTGTTTGTTACGTTTTCACTTTAATGGCTGCACCGATTTGGAATATAGGTAAGTTGTGATTTGGATTGAGGCATACTTCTTATTGACAAACAATGCGTCAGCTCCAACACCCACCTGCACTCATTGCAGGGAGGCTGGACTTTGACTGTCCCTTCATGGAACACTGGACGAGAGCGCACACTGTGCACGAAGTGTCTCTAAAGTTTTAATATAAATGCCTAACTTGTTGTTACTTTTAAGTTATTTTCGTGTATCTATTATCTTATTTTATCATTTGAACTGCATACCTGCTTCGTATTTGTGCTACTCTGAAATAAAAACATTAAATTGAATTGAATTTAAGCCCCGGGAAATAGATTTTTTCATCTTAATTTTGACAATAATATTTTTTGAGCAGAACATCGTTGCGCGGATATTCTCGAACCCACAAACTCTGTAATGTAAGTACCTGAAGTTGGGAGGCAGTTCACTAGCCAGGATATCACTACGTTCTACCAACAAGGTATGAACATTGAGCAAGTTATTAAAGTGAAGCTAGGACTATGAATAGGGCAGTAGCCACGTGGTTCCACTCACGGCAGGATGGAGGATTTACAAATGATGTAACATTAATCAGGCCCCGATCAAACTTTTCCTCAGTTAGTAATCCATTAGATAAGAGGTACACCAGTCTTGAATATGGGCATTTGATTTGGTATACGGCACACATAATTAAGGAACGGTTCTCGTAATCCAAAGCAATCATTTGTGTTAAATAAATCAACACTAATTATAAAATCGAAAGTAACATTAGTAAATAAATATTGCTTGACATTTCACACAGCGCTATCTAGCCCCAAACTAAGCAGAGCTTGTACTATGGGAACCAGATAACTGATATAATTCTTATGTACATTTTTTTCTGTAAATACATACTTATAGTATATAGAGAAACATCCAGACCTGAAACAAATATCTGTAGAACAGCTTCGTTGAAATTTGGTTTATAGATAGATAGATTATGACCTGAATTATGTTATAGACTACTTTTTATTGACAAATCACGCGTGTGATGCCACGGGCGGAAGCTAGTAGGCTCATAAATGATGGATATCTGTCTCGGTATGTAGACCCGTAAAAATATTATCACCAGCTTGGTAGCATTATCACCATAGAAACATTTCTTATTACAGAGCAACAGAGTAAAATACTGTTTAATATTTCTGTATAATATACATGGGAAATAACTTTTAAGTATCATATAACAGGTACGTGAAATGGACACAGCTTAAGTAGGTAAATTAAATTAGTAAATTAAAGGAAGTTAAGTTTTACTAGTTAACAGAAATAACAAAAGGGAATAACAGGATGAAAATTAAAATTTAACAATTTTGCAAATCACTATTTCTATTTCGAGACTATTAACTACCGGAACTAGTCACTAGAACTTGCTAGAACGATGTTCACTTATCCGTTAAGTGTTAAATATCTACAAAACGTTAACAGCCTGTCTGTGCAAACACTAAAATAGCAATTAGGACGGAATTAACTGAGAAGAGATAATACTGGAAGTGCAAAGTGGCCACCCACAGCGTACGCGCACATAGTGATTCACCGGAGAAGGTTCATTGGAGAAAATCCGGAGATTATCGAAATCTCCGGCTTAACACGCTCAACGCGAAGTCGATTTTGGTGTATGTTTTTCTGGTGCGTTGAAAGTGCCTCATGCCTATCAAGACTTCAGTGTGTTGCTAGGTCTTTTCTGCCTCTTGACCTGAAAAACATTAGACATGCGCCTCTGTACAGCATTTTGAACTTTAGTGTTAATATATAGTAAAAAATACACCGGAATGACGTTTTTATTGAGCCAGCTGACACATTAAACACGCACAACAACAGAATTAATAAATTGCACGTGCGTAAAAAAAACGCACACGCAGTATGGCTGGGAGTAGGTGCAGGGAGTGGGAGATTATTTCAGCCTCTCAGATATCACCTCTCCCGCGCTAAATTAACATGAATTAATTTAGTGCAGGAGAGGTGATATCCGTCACCTACTACTATACATTAGTTTGTTGGTTTTAAAACGCTTTTTTTATATCTAATTTGAAGTGAATAATGAATATAAAATTTTGTATTTGAAAAAAATACGGTCTAATTTGAATGATGTTTAGTTAGAATTTTCCACCCACTATGCGCCTGCGCAGTTTAGAAATTCATAAATGTCGATGTGAGTGTCCCATAATTGTCCATGTAGTGAAGTGACGGGTAGGATGACCATATTGACTATATTCATACAACATATAATATGATTTTAGTTACGATGATTTTAAGACGACTACTCACATATTAACTCCAATGTCTTGGCAAGTCATTGTTCTCATGATTATTCTTTATTTACATTCAGATGCTCGAGCTAGGTACGGTATAAATGTATGAGCATTTGTGGGGAATGTATTTGACTTAAGTGTTTGAGTAATTATTCTATTGTAATGTGTGCAGTTGGTGCATACAGTGCAGTGATAGTGTGGACCGCGGGCGGCGAAAACAAACACCACGAGCGGTTATTAGTCAATTGGATTGACTAGCTAGATCTATAACTCAAATGTCCAATATTTCATCTATGCTTACTCTTTTAAATTTATTTAAAAATTAAATTATTAAAAAGACCGACGTCACAAATATAAATCCTAAGCGTTCCTAAGGTGCGTGACCTACGAGGCAATGCTTTTTATAGGCGACAGCTACCACTTAATATCAGATGGGTTATTTGCTTGTTCTATTTTATGTTGTATAAAAAATTACAGAATCAAAAAACATGTGCACCCTACCCAACAAGTAAGTACAAATGCTGCACACAGCACGTGCCAAGTAAAAGACGATCTGCGGATCGATTTAGTACCTCCTACTTAGGAATGCAACGAGCTCAGAGATAGATCATACACAATTGAGAAAAAACCGTAGCTTTAGATGAAGTTAAGAAGCTTCAGGTTAGTCTAACCACAAGACTATTCAGCACAGAAGTTACAAATTAGTATTGATTTGTTTCTTCTTTGACGGTCAAGCGCTTGGCGATCAGTCAAGCGCTACAATTTTGTATATTTGGCAGTACAATGTTGTACTGTGCCCTAACGATTTGTATAATTAAAGAAAACACAAAGCAAAATCGTGTTCACTTACCAAGAATGATAAATCGCCTTCTCGAATCTGAAAAGAGTAAAAGTTGATTTATAAAATGATACAATTATATTTGTTGTTAATTAGGTTATATTCATAATATTTTTTGCGAAACATTTTTAATAAAAAGCATGACAAAGAGGTATAAATCTGGAGATAGAGACATGTTTTACTTTACAGTACACAAATTGTAATAAAACATACTAAAAATCTATAGGATGCATATTTTCAACATCCTGTCAATAGGGATAAGAGAGATTCTGTCCTATAAATCATTCTAGTCAGAATAATACAGATAAGTTTTATGTTGAAACAATACTTTTTAATACAAGCTTTTATAAAATTCATAATCAGAACCGCAAGCAGATTCAAATGAGCCCGAACACTAGTAGTCCACTACGAGTACAATCCATTCGGAAGTTCCGTTGTCTAATAACATCCGTCTCCATCGCCCACCTCCATCCCTACCATATTATTGCATTGTCATCAAAGTTATTCCAAATGTAAATGATACAAGTGAGCTAAGTTGCTCATTACACACGAGAATGTGAGTTGCAGCTCAAGCCGTAGGCGAGGACGTAAATCAGCCGAGTGTCTAGTGAGCAAGTTGCTCACGAGTATCATACGCAAACATGTATTGCATAAATCGTTAAGCATAAAATTATTAAAACAATTGGTGAATGGACCATTTTCAAAACGATATTATTGCACGCGCTAAATGTAAGGTGATTGATTACATATAGCCATACAGAGTACTTCAAAATTATTATTTTAGTGATAAAATGCAAATATTTTATAACAAATTATTGTGAATTATTAATAATTTGATAATAGTAAATGTTTTTTCGTCTTAATTAGGGATACATTTATTTATTCCAAAATGTAAATGGATTTTTCAGCGGCATAAAACCTCTTTGTTGTTACAAAACTGTATTATCCGGTTAAATTGAAAATGCTCTGTTTACTCGCATATAATTTGCAGTTAGGTACTAACTTAACTTTGTAGGGATAATTCTATTATGCACTAGTGTGTAATATTATTATGCACGTGTGTGTTATAGTTCGGTTTATGTCCCTAAGAACGATGTAATAAGGCTCACTTTACGAGCAAGTGTGTTGAAAACAAAATTTCGTGTCTGTGCTGTTGACCGTTGAGGAATTCCTTCTTGGAAGCAACCCTGAGTGCAGCAGTTATGTCATGGTGAAACTTTTAACTATCATAATTAAATACGTATACAAAAATTCGTGTCTGTGATGTTGACCGTAGAGGCGTTTCTTCGTCTGGAGCCAATCCAGGGTATAGAATCAGGTCATGCATACCATAAAACTGCATTGTCATCGGAAATGAACCAAAATATCAAATTTCAACTCCGTATGGTAAGAGGAAGTGGACTAACAAACTACAAAACAAACATTGCAAGCTAAATAAAAGCTTGTAATAACGTGACGTTGTATTAGTTTTCGTGTTCTCCTCAGCAAGCCCTTTCATTTGATACCCATACTGTGGTAGTGCAGAAAATATAACTAGTCCGCCATCTTGGATGATCCGCCATATTGGAATTAGAATGACGTCAAATAGCTAAGCATTTATTGCCATCCAAAATAAGCGAGTATACCAAAGTTCAGCTCAATCAGTTAAAGATAACTGATTTAAAATTCAGTTTCAAGATTCCACCCGGACAAACATACATTGTTTGTCAAATGTCAAATATTTAGGTGTTCTTATTGACGATACGCTAAACTGGAAATCCCAAATTTCATTGCTTACATCCAGCATTAGAAAACGAATTCATATTTTCAAAAAATTAAGAGTAAGTGCTGATCAACACACCCTGAAAATAGTTTACTTTGCGCTCACTCAATCCATCATGTCTTACTGTATCTCTGCTTGGGGAGGTGCACCTAAGACATCACTCATTTCTCTGGAGAGAGCCCAACGTGCCGTTCTTAAGGTGATCCACCATAAGCCTAGGCTGTATTCTACCCAAGAGCTGTATGCAACTGCGGATGTGTTGTCTGTCCGGAAACTGTTCGTGCTGACTGTTATCCTTCGTAACCAGTCCAGTGCAGTACCTAGCCGTCATACTAACATAGCTTGCATCGTCCAACCTTGCCGTACTGAGTTGGCCTTCCAGCACTACCATTTTTTGAGCCCCATTATCTAAAATAGAATAAATAAATTATTAAATATTTTCCCACTGACATACTTTAAATGTAAAACTGTAATCATAAAATGGCTTTTGACCCTTTCCTATGATAATACGGAGGAGTTAATACAAATTAGAAAATAGTACTGATAACGAACATTCATAATCATACTTATCCTGTTTAAAAATGCGCATACACCACACACACACACACACACACACACACGCACACACACGCACACACACACACTCCCACACCCCACCCACCCGTACACACACCCACCCTTAAGCACACCCCACATTACTCACTTCACATATACAAACTCCCCACACATACACACCACACACACACACGCAAATATAGACACATATACACACACACACACACACACCCTAGACCCAATACACACATAACCTTTATAATAAAAGTGCTTTTTATATATCATCATATTAATTTAGAATAATTTTCCTTGTTTTTTTTCTGTTTGTTACAACTAATTTTGCATCAAAATCTCTGTACCTAGATACTCTGGAATGTCAATGTCTCCTTTAGTCTTAAGGTCGGGCACTGGAAAGTGCGACACATGAACATGACAGATGAAACACTTTTCAGTGTTTCATCTATGTATAAAGCTATCCTGTGTGTATTATGTTCAAAATAAATGATTGATTGATTTATTGATTGATACATACATTGCAAGTTAATAAAAAGCTTGTAATACTACTATCCATGTCTTTGCCCCTGCGGTCAAAAAGGTTTCAGGTGTTTTAAAAGTGAAACTTGACTTAATTTTGACTGAAAATACGTCATTTGGATTTAAAAGCACATTTAATAGCATTAAGGGTTTATTTTATTAACAAAAGGGTCGCTCGTTTTCTTTTGCGCAAACAATAAGGCAAACAGTTTTACAAAACCTCAGAACAACCAATAGAAACGAAGAAAAAAGCAACAAAAATATAACAAATAAAATACTCTATAACTAAAAAAAACTACACAAAATTATAACTATGACTGCCCAGTGTAGTAGCGAAAGGCAAATGGTTCTGAATACATCTGTAATAAAAGAAACCAGTCCACAACAATTCTCTTTTTTATTTCACTCAAAAACCAGCTGCAAAAAGCTTTCATGCCAGCACTACTGAAATGAAAACCGATTGAAAAGAACTACAAAATAATGCAATTACAATATGGAAATGCCATTAGTAAGGAATGGTCTCCGCTATTAGATTAGGGTCCCCCAAATGGATCCAAATCGTCGGAACCGACTGATGGCGGTATGACGTGGTAAGGCTCATTACCACTTGGGATTACACAGGATGTCCTTTTTGAAAAGATGTTCACACATAATAACATTTTGTAAATAATTTAATTTATAATACGAACACGTATTATAAATTAAATTATTTTTAATAGCCTCTTCAGTAAAAATCGTAGTCACTTTTATCAGGCCCCTGAACAAATTGTTATACACCTTCTTACTTCTACAGGCGCTGCTGCCGGTTCGCAAGCCGTTTGTAAATATATATGGGAATTTACTGACAACACTACACGTTAGTAACTCTGTAATTTTTTTTGAGAATGCCATACAGCCGAACGTTTTTGGCACTGTAATACTACCAGGCTACTGCTATGCTACGTTACGTTACGTACCAATCATTGTATGATTGGGGGGGAGGGCCCCTCAAGATCTTAGAATAAAGTCCGTTAGCCGCGACCAACAACTTCATTTTCTAAAACTATTGTGTTTTTCCCTCTAGTGTAGTTCGGTTGTTAGTCCGGTTGACCGAACTACTGATGTTATTCTCAAAACTTTTCGTATTTTCAAAAACTTTTCAAAAACAAAAACTCTTTTTTTATACTACAAGGAGATGACCACCTGATGTTAAGCGGTAAGCATCGCCTATAACAGAGAATTATGATTTAGAACAGAATCACCTCATTTGGGAAAATGTACACCCTGTATAGGTAAAGTAAAGTTACAGGTATACCGGGTGTCCGGTCGCCGGCATTAGTTATTGATACGGTAAATTGACGGGTTCTATCGACAGAAATTACTGTTTCAGTGGAATTCCGATATCTATCATCTATTTCACGAAATACTCTATGAATATCAGATTGAGGTAATCGTTTGTAATTGTCATGTTACCATATATAGACCACCCATTTGCACTCACCGTTTTGGTGCTACGTTCTCAATCACACAGCTAAATAGCATTTCCGTAGGTCGTAGGTCGACTGAAGACTACATTCCCGGTCTCTTTATCCCATGCCATGCCTTTTGGTCGCATGTGGCATCCAATCAAATTTGAGTATAGACTTAACTCTGACCTTATCGCAAGATCTGAATCTATTAAGGACCTAGGTGTCGACCGAAAGCTAACTTTCCACGACCATACCACTACTGTCGCCAAGGAATCATTTCGTTTGGCTGGGTTTTGTGCTGAGAAATTGTCGTGACTTTCGGAGTGAACACGTCGTCAGGCTTATTTTTTGCACTTCGTCCGCAGCATACTTGAAGCCAGCTCATGTGTTCGGCACAAATCAAAGTACTTACACTATGTGGCTTGAAAAGATGAAAAAGACTTTTCTTCGCTTCCTTTATATGTTTGTATGGGTATTACGCATTTATGTACCCACAAAGTTTCTCCTGGGCTGCCTAGGGTTTAATAGTTTGAAGATAAGAAGAGCAAATGACCAATTAAGGACCATGCTCAAGGTTCTTCATGGGAAGATAGATGCCCCTGATCTCCATGATGAGCTCTTGCGGTTCTACGTTCCCGATAATTACTACCACAGTGGGAGACATAGATCAAACATTTGTGTTTAGTATAATTGGCCAAGGCCGTTCTAATTATATAAATAAATAAATTTAAAGTCAGAGTGAATAAGTGTTTTCTTGATCTTCGTACTCTAACAGATACATCATCATCGCACCATCAAGTAAGTGGTGAAACGAAGATCTATTCTTGATCAACAAAAAATCTATCATAAAGTGTACGTACCTACTTCACCTATGAAAACACAATGTCTCATACCTACAGTGTTACCATTCTTTTATTTCCACCTAAACTCGCTAGTCACGTATTTGTGACAAATAGGAAACTCTACACAACCCATGAAAGAATCATTACTCGAACAATAGAAAATTGCGTGTTTTAAGCGAACGTACAATAAAAGCATGAATTGCGAGTCGCATCACTAATGTCTAATACAATTGTACCGAGTGCTGTTCATATGCCGGGGCTGAGGTGGGCTAGGGATGGGACATGCTTCATCGTGGAAAATCATATGCACTGACGTGCACTATTCGCCAGGAAAAAATATCTATTGGCAAACATGGCGTTAACAATTTTCAATACTCAATTCTCAATCGTTTATTGTATTCCACAATGTAATAAGATGTAATTAATGTAATTAGATAGGTACAAAATCACTAACATTATGTACCTTGTTGGACACAGCAATAATAGGGAGCAGGAGGATTTTTTGGCATAAAACCAGCGCTGAGCAAAAATTAGTCCATCATAATTATGATGACAAAATTATATTTTTTGCGTGAAATGTTATTAAATTACAAGATGTCAGTTTTAGTTTAGGGCCAACCCATTTCGCTTAAGCATGCAATTTAAACTATATTTTAAGTTATATTAATTAGAATGTCATATGTATATGCCTTCGAAGTCTACGAACGTCGAAGTCTACGTCTTAGAATTTGGCTACGGGCCCATGTCTCAGAATTCGGCGAAAAACTCAAGCGGCTCCCTATCCGTCTTCGCCGGAATCCACATATTCTATTACTTCTCTTTAATCCCACATCACCCTCTTATCTAAAGGAGCGTTTCGAGTTATTGTATCAGGCACACTCTCGAAACCTTCGTTCTTCCGAAGCTCTACAGCTTCGAACTCCCGACCATAGTTCACAATTTTATGGTGACTCCTTCACAGTACAAGCTGTGCTACCGTGGAATGCCTTACCAACGTCCATAAGGTCGTCCAAATCTCTTCCTATTTTCAAAGTCACGATACATAACCGTTTTCTTTCTTTGTCTCGTAACTGCTAGTTAGCGTTTATGTTATTTATCCTTCATATGTAGTGTAGTTTATTTATATATTATGTATTTATGTTTTTATTTAGTTATTTAATCTATTTAAGTTTATGTTTATTAGGTATAATCAATGGGTGTATTGTATTTTATGGGTTATATTAAAGGGATACATTAAAGGTACTCTTACACTGCCGGCCGTCTTTTGATTTTCGTTTAACCTGTCCATCCAAAGGTTGTCTGGAAGAGATCGCTTTTAGCGATAAGACGGCCCATTGTACCGTTATTTATTGTTTATTGCCTTTGTTACTGTATTTGTGTTTGGTGTGCAATAAAGAGTATTTCAGTCATTCACTCATTGTATGCTGAGCCATTTTGGTCTCTTTATGGCAAGACGAGTGAGTAGGTTCCTATTAGATTAAATTTTTTTTAAATTCAATTCATTTATTTTCAGGTGTCAAAAATCCATATTAGTTAGTAAAAAAACTTAATTAAACATGTCAAATGGTTAGTACAAGTGTGACATAACTAAAATTAAATAACAATATATATTATGTCAGAAATCAATCAAAAATAGATTAGACCACATCGCTACCATCAGGTAAGTTTGTGAACAAATGAAAACCTATCACTGTTAAAAAAACATCAGGATTGATAAGTGTTAAGGTTAAGAGGAGTTAAGACGATACGATTGGTAAGGTTGATAATACTTAAGCACCTGCCTACCAACAGAACTTTTACAATGAAAGTTAACATTAGAAAAAATAACCTTAAAAATATTTTGATTGCATCTCATATTATCGGCAATGACAAAAAAAATCTTTCAAAAACCGGGTAAACTACGACCCACTTTCAGAACTCAACCAACTTCCGGAATGACGTTGCAACAATCACGAAAACATTATAAACCAATTACCAATCCATCTCACTTCCCTACAATTAGATGCTATCTCGCCAATTTCCTCAACAACCCGCTTTATCGATAAGAAAGCTACTTTATCGATAAAAACTATCGATAAGATCCTTACCCTATTTCGCCCCTTCGGCGCTTGTCATTAAGGGTGATCCATCAAAACGTCCGCCTGGATTTGGGGTGCCCGACGCGTGCGCGGTAGCCTCTGGGGTGCAAATAGGGGTGTGAAGTGGGGGGGGGGGTAACAAACAAAATTAGATATTCGTACAGTGTCCCCGCAAAGCGGTGAGCGCAGTCTGATTGATTGCTTCGGTAAAGATACATATATTTTTTTATTACATTCTAGATTATTTGATTGCGTAGTTACTTTTTTTATTGTTGAGGTTATCGCCCGTCTGAGGTCAATGAACTGTATCGATGTTGTTATACATAAGCCATTCCTGTGTTGAGCTCGACTTATTAACCCAGTTATAAAAGTAATATTGTTTTCTAGCATTAAGTTTGCTTCTGTTCTTTGTTTGATTGGATTACTAGTATTACTATAAGAACAAGCATTGCATAACGGGCGACATTATCACTGAGAGTGATTTCTTCCAGGCTATCTTTGTAATACTACCGAACTTTTATATTAGATGATTCTCGAATGAAATAATATCCGAATACATAATTGCCTTTGTTAAAGATTTTAGTTAGTTGTGCTATGTTTATAAAACTGAAATTACAATAATAGATTATTAAATGATCCCCTCGCACAGTGTGTTATGAAGCCCAATTTTGTTGCATGTCATTTTTATTACAAAAATCATTAGTTATGATTATTTTAATCACTGGAGTAAAACACTCGCATCGATAAAATGAGTAGTTTATATGAAAAAAAAATCAAAGTTCCCTAATATAGAGACCTCGAAAATCACAAAAAAAATTTATTTAAAAAAAGGAGACCTCTTAAAATACTTTCATTTATATCAAATTATCATACACATACTAACATACTATTATACAAGTTTTTGTTCGTTTACTGTAAATAAAAAACTAAATATTAATATTTTTATAGTTTTTCTTTTTAATTTTTTTTCTCGAGTTTAACGCCGTATTAGATGGATATTTTAGGCTAAACTATTGCTTAAGCATGCCTTTATCCATGATATTAAAACCATAATCTAATTCCGCGTTATTCAGAAGTTATCAACAATTTTTGTTATACCCGGGTTTTTGGGCCCTAGGGTTGTCACCTCACCCGGAAATACTATTTTTAAATATTGAATTTTAATTCGTCATTATATGATGTTAAGTATACAAGTTTGACTAGCTAGCATCGGTACGCAGATTTGGGATTGTTTGGGCCCCTGATTTCATATCTATGCATAAACTGTAAAAGGGTCCAATTCGTACAATAATTATTTTTTTCAATTTTTAATTGATTGATTGATTGATTGAAAATACGTTATTGCACTTATAAAACTAGTACAAAGGCGAACTTAATGCTAAAGAACATTCTCTTCCAGATAACCTTTGTGTATTGTAGATAAAGATGTGTATATAAACTTTTTCACCCGTATAGAGGCCAAAACGACATTTGTTTTAGTTTTTGTCGGTCTGGCTGTCTGTTTGTCCCTTTGAACGCATATCACACTTTATCTACTGAAATTAGATGAAATGCTGCACGTGATATGGGAAGAAGTCCACCCTTGTAAGGCAACTGCTAAATCCCAATGTCATTACATGTAGTATGGCGAAACAGAGGTGAGCCATCATGGAACCGCTCCAGACTCATGATGTTCCTTTGCCTCAGCAGGATTTGACCCGCCCTGCTGGAGTATATCCGTCTGGGCTCCGATCAGAGGACTTAATGTTAGGAGGGCATGAAGGCGCCAACTCGTGGTGGTCAGGTAGCGGCATTTTGTTAAGTTGTGGATAGCGCCACAACCAGCACCCTTCAACTTACAAGGGAGTCTGACAATACACGAGAAGATAATTGGAGAAGTGGTTCTTTTGCTGAGCGGATGAATACGGGTTCTAATTATTTTTGCTCCAAACATATTTTATCGCGTAAAAATGAAGAGCTTAAAGGTGTTCTTTTAACATTTTTTACCAAAAGCTATGACTTACTAAAGAGCTGTAGAGGAAATGAGCCTTTTTTCTCAGAAAATACAGAGACTGGCTTAGTGGAACTCTTATAAGTATTAGAGGTCAGCTAATACCAAGCATTTTTGAAAATAATGAAACGTTGTTTCCTAAATTCAAAAAAATTTAGACATTAAGCAGGCCACAAATATACAAATCCAAGAAAAAACTTCAGGATCTATGTACTAGACGATAACTCTACTCCAAACAAAATATTTCATTGCGAATAGCAGCAGTATATCTGCTGAAACCTGTCGGTGAACAAAATATTCTAACGAATTATCGATACGTACGTCTAGTGACCACGACAACGATCAAAACGTAGTCCTTCGGAATGAAGACGAAAATAGTTGGTATAATATTTTTCTTGAGCCGGGTGAAAATATAAGTTAGGAAGGAAGGTGACAGCCCTGACGTAAATAGCTAAATTGCCGATAACTTTGAATAACGCAGAATAATATTGTGGTTTTAATATCATGGATAAAGGCATGCTTAAGCAATAGTTTAGTCTAAAAATCTTCGTCTAATACGGCGTTAAAGTGGAGAAAACTATTTAAAAAGAAAAATCATAAAAATATTAATATTTCTTTTTCTATTCACAGTAAACGGACAAAAACTTCTCTTCTTAAACTGTTCTAAACGATGGTGTGTTAGTATATGTATGATAATTTGATATAAATAAAAGTCTTTTAAGTAATCTAGTTTTTTTTTTTTTATTGAAACTTCGATTTTTTTTTATATAAACTACTCGTTCTATCGATGCGAGTGCTTTACTCTAGTGCTTAAAATAACAAGAAGTAATGATTTTTGTAATAAAAATAACATGAAACAAAATTCGGCTTCATAACACACTGTGCCTCGTTTAATAATCTGTAAAGCAGTGTCTTGCGACACGGGCGCTATATTGAACCCCGAACGTAACGAAGGGTTCTAGTGTTAACTCACGAGCGGAGCGAGGGAGTTACTAGAATCCTTAGTATAGAGAGGGATATAAGCACGCCCAAGATGCAGACTGCTTTATCCACGAGGAGAATACTCTACTTTTCACACTTTCTGCGAGACAATAAAAACCAAATCTAGGTTGGTGCACTCTGTGCAGAGGTAGTTCGATTTACGAATAAGTTTTTATTGTGTGGGTCTTTTTGGTTCAAATTTTAATAAAGGTGAGGTTCCAAATTCAACTCATATTATACTCGCGAGGGCATGATGAAATCAGTACAACTTTGCTCCCGGCTCAGCCGTAGGGATTTATTCACCGGCTTTCGGTGAGGATTACTTGACATATAATTTGACATTGTCGAGCAGGTGGAGTTAAAAGATTATTAAAACCATCTTAAAAACTTTCATGCTGGAGGGGACTTGAACGAGATGCACGAATAGATTAGATTAGAGAATACTTTATTGCACACCATAAACAACAAAACAGTCAAAAGTAACAGTATTCAAATTAATGTATGCAGTGGGCGGTCTTATCGCTAAGTAGCGATATCCACCAAACCTTTGGATGGAATGGACGTTCCGGTGGACGTGGAGTTTTCTACGAATACGAGGATGCACTGCGGTTGTGCTACAGGCTCTTGTCACATCAGGGTCGAAATTAGTAAGATGATTCAGTTTACGGGTTCAAGTCCTGTCCGGCTTGAAAGTTTAGGGATGGTTTTAGAAATCTTAGAATTATCCATGTGTTCGGATAACACTATAAAAATAAAATTAAACTAAAAATAGTGTTAAAGTTTGCCAAGTTTCTCCGCGTGCGCCTGATATGATATCATTAATTTGCAAACTCGCAAGAATGCTCGAACAAGAACAACACGGGTGCAATCGGGAACTAACGGCAACAGCCTTCGTTCTGCAGGGTGAGTTGTGGAGTTGTGGTGCGACCGGCTTTTAGGTCCGGCCAAAATCTATGTCTTACTGTTTTAAGAGTAGTAGAGTTCCCTGTAAAACGGCTCGCCAGGGGAAGTACTACCACCATACCTATTTCTGCCACCACGTAGCATTGCTGTGTTTTAGTATAAAGGGTATGGTTTCCGGTGAAATTACAGGCATTTTCGACATTTACGAGAACAACAAATGTTTTACGACTTGTGTGAATTTGGTGATTTTCATTGAATAATCACGATTTTGATTAAAATTAATTTTATAAATGTTAAGGCAAACATTACGTTTGTTAAAGTAAGTTCTAGCGAAGGCAAAATCGTAATTTAAAAACAAATGTTGCTGGGCATTTCACACAGCGCTATGTAACCCCAAACTAAGCAGAGCTTGTACTATGGGAACCAGATAACTGATAGGATACTTATATACATATATATTTATATACTTATATATTTTTTTGTAAATTCATACTTATAATATGTAGAGAAACAACCAGACCCGGAACAAATATCTGTAAATCATGCAAACATTTGTTACGCGACGGGAATCGAACCCGCAGAACCCTTAAAAAGTTTAAGAAATGTATCCTGAAAAATTGAATATTTATATTATGATATTTATGCATGTATGTACGATATATTTAAAATATTGCTTTATGAAAAGTTCTTAATTGTCATGGTCAGAATACCGGTCAGAATACCGGCTAGAATACCGGACAACCTGTAGTGTGACGGCGGCAACGAAGCCGGATAAAACTGCGGTCTCGTGAGTTTTAAATAAAATCATGGAAAATAATTTGGCTTGAGTATAGCTAAAATCAGCACCGCATAACAGTAACGTCTCAATCTATTTATGTGCAAACTTAAATACGAGTATTTGTGTATCCCTCCGGCTTTTCTAGCGACTCCTGATACAGCCCTACGCAGGGCTCCGCATTGAAACAAAGGAACAAACGAAAGAAGAAACTAGGAAAGAGCTTTAGACCCGATGCGAACTAGCTATAAAATACTAATGAAATTAAAAAAGCTTTTATAGCGTTTTATTTGCAATTATTTTGTTCAAATTTATTGTAACATTTATAAAACTTTATTGTAGTTTTAATGGCGGGAATCACACTAATATTATAAATGAGAAAGTTTGGATGTTTGTTAGGACGTTCGTTTGTTTGCTACTCAATCACGCCGTAACGGCTGAACCAATTTCGATGAAATTTGGCATATGCGTGGATTATATGGGGTATCAAAGTTTCCATGCAAAAATTATTTTGGTCTTTGTTACCCTTCACACCAAAACTAATTATCGGATTGGGCACAAACTTTGCTGAAGTTTAGTTCTAGACCTAGACATATAGGCTACTTTTTATTCCATAAATCAGATCCTATGGGATAAAAATTGGGTGTCAAGTCTAGTTGCAACAGTGAGTTTAGCTTTATTTCTAGGTTACCTACATGTTTAGTAGTGTAACGTGTACGAAGTCGCGGGCAACAGCTTGTAGGTAATACATAATTGTATTTGATTATTTTTACTTGTAGTTTGGTTTTTTTAGTGTATTTACCTTCTTTAGAAGTAAACAGAAGCCTGAAGTATACATTTGTTAATTTAAGATGATTTGTACTTTTAATACTCAATATTCAATTTTTTATTGTATCCACAACGTAATAATAGGTACATGATAATTATGGACCCCGTTGGGCACAACAATATTATGGACGAATATTAGTATTCAACTTACACCCAGACGTTGTACAAATATAGTTAGCTTTTCGTATTTATTTATTGGTTCTAAATTTCTCCTATTAAGACAATACTAGGTATTATTACAAACGAATGTAGCTCATCATCATCATCATAATAAGTCCACTGTTCGCCCCCTAAACTTCCAGAGCGATTCACAGATAGCTTTTTGTATTTTACTCAAGCTACTATTCTAAAAACATGATTGAAATACAGAACAAAAGACATAAGACAAAAGCGACCAAAGTCTTAAAAGGTTCGTCTTGATATTTTTTAGTATGTCCTGATTTTCATTGACTGTCCTTCCACCCCAGTTCTGGCGACCGTCCAACAGAGCCTTATGCCTCGTGCCAGTTGGAAGGCCAAATGAAACGTGCTGTGACCGAAATCTAGTTAGAACTTTGTTTTTTTTTGCCAGAAACTCCCTCAACCCCAGCTAAATGTTAATATACTTAAACCAGTTTGGTTTAACTGTTGGCATTATTATAAGTACTCTTATTAGAATGGCACATGCCGTCTAATTGTCAGATAAAACCGACATGTTTTAGAAGGTCTAGAACTTCTAGCTGAAGTATGTTGGTTTCCTCGAGATGTTTTCCTTCATCGTTTAGCGCATAACATATATAGAGCAAAATAATCAATTGGTGCATGCACCGTGGGACTCGAACCATCCGAATCGGAAGAAGCCACCATATTTTTTTATTTTTTGTATACGACCTGGAACAAGCATATGTTCCACCTGATGTTAAGTGGTAACAAACGCCTATAACAAAGTACTGAGTCGTAGGTTACGCACCTTAGGAAGGTGCCCTACAACGCACTGCCCTGCATCCATCAACTTGAGGCATAATAAACCAGTATGGTACTTATTTGATCCATTTAAGGTTAAAGATCAGTTGCCATAACAACTTTGCTATTATGTATAGGAATATCTAACAATGCTAACATGACCTAACATTAACTGACTCAAGTTTCAACGCAGTATTCGCATTTTTTCCAACAACATAAACTTGAACGTAAATTTTATTCTCCGTTACATTTTTATTATTTTCATGAAAAATAAAGCACATAACTATCTCCAAAATATTTTACACCGGTGCAGAATTGATGGCCGCCCGCCCTCGTAGCGGGAGCTACGGCTATTGTGCTACGCCGTAGCACTAGCTACAGGAACTTACATTATTTTTAAAGTATGGTAAATGGGGGTTTTATAAAAATAATTATTTTTACAGCTAGAATAATAGGGATAACTACTTAGTTACTCAAACTGAAACTTTTATTTATTTTTTTATACTACTAATGTAGCAAACAAGCATACGGCTGTACAGCCCACCTGATGGTAAGCGGTTACCGTCTATGGACGTTTGTAACAACAAAGTAATCACTCGCGCGTTGCCAACTCTTTAAATCTACATTTTCAAAGAACCTCATAATGCAGTCCCAATCGAAAACCTCGGCAGGAAAACCATTCCACAAGCGAAGTGTTCGTGGGAGGAAATTCTTCTGGAACCTCACGGTGCGCGACTACATCGTCTCCAAGGTGTGTGGATAGATTCCCTGCCGATGGCCAGCGGGGCGATGGTAAAAGAAACCAGCGGGCACCATGTTAACCATTTCCTCAGAACACAACCCATTATACAAGCGGTAGAACACGCACAGGGAGGCAAAATCTCTCCTGAGACCTGGGCTCAATACCGCTCGTGAGAAGCCTTCAAATATCAATCGAATATGATTTAAAGCACTTAGTAAATTGCAGCACTAGCTATTGCAACATACTATTGATAGAAATTTGCCTCTAAAGTAGAACAAGCAATGTTTTGTACATGAAAAAGGCGGCCATTAGAGAATTTACCACTAAACGCATCCGTGTCTTTATGGACATTAATCTGTTGGTCTCAGCTATAAAATTAGTTAATTTCATCATCATGTCAGCTATAAAACGTTCACTGCTCAACAGATTCTCCACAGATTTCCAGAGCAACTGATCTTGTGCGGTTTGCACCCAACGGCTCCTAGTAACCTTTATCGCCGTGTTCTTGGTACAAGGCTGCAGAACAGCTCCAACACGGTCTTGGCAATGATAGCCGGTAGAGTAGACTGCCCGTACACCAGACATTGCTGTTTAATATAAGTAGGTACCTATTGTGTTGTGTCCATATGAGCTACATAGTTGCTTGTTTGTTTTATTTGGTTGTCTTTTCATCTTGTTCCACGCTGCGTTTAATAAAACAAACTTAGTCATCTAATTTATTGTAGTCTTCGTGTAGACTATTATTGTTATCAACGAAAAAGAGCATTCGTTCTAACTTTAGTGATTCTATGAGTTGTATGAAGTTCTGTCTCGAGCACGTTTCTTAGAACAACTTCATAGAATGGATAGTTATAGCAACTTTTATCACTATAGTTTTGTTCATAAATATAGTGAACAAGTAACATAACTCGAACGAAGGCACTGGGAGAGGAACAAAAGGCTTATCCCCGTAAGTGAGGATATCTGAATTTAAGTTACTTTATAATTTATCATGCTTTTAATAGATAAAGAAAAGTGTTTACATATTGTGATAATTTCGTTAAAGGTTTCCAAATCCTGAAATATAATTGATATCGAAAGAATGTGGTATAATGAATCAAAATTTGCATTTACTAAGTTAAAAAACTTCATAAGTGCCTTTATAGATTTTGATTTTATTGCCACCGAAAGTTGATTGAATTAAAAAAAAGTTAAAGTGGTTCTAATTTTGCTTGAAAGATTTGACCTAAACCAACTTACTACAAATTAAATAAAAGCTTGTAATTACAAGAACTGGTTACAGACTGCAGAAATCACTAAGAAAGAACCAGTAAATTGATTGATCGTATTAAGCGATTATTTTATTCAAAATTATTATAAAATTTTCTGTTAATTCATTGGTATTATGTTAAAATCCCTTCTACTGTTAAAAATCACGTCCCAAAAATAATCCAACACATAAATTTCTTGTTTTTTATAGACCCATGTACAAACAAATCCTCTTAGGCATGTGCAGTGAAAAGAACCGCGCTCCACCTGTCGCCTTAGCACAACACCCAGAGGTGTCTGGCCGGGAATCGATCCGACGACGGTACACTCGACAACGAATTCCCCTGTGAATATAAAATACTATGCATCTGATATACTACGAGCGTATTTGCCGAAACTGTCATTTTTTATGTCAATGAGGGTTTATACAGATGTACCTTGCTTTCCGTAATGAAAATAGTTTGTGAATTTTATAATTATAACATATATTTATAGTTATAACAACCAGTTGAAAACCAGTTGCGACATGTTTTTTACTTTATTGTTAATATGTTTTTTATGTTATTAACATGAAAACTTATCTGGAGACTGTCTTTCATGAAAATTTCAATCTAGGCCTCTCCTGGATACGAGTGAATAGTTACCCCCTAGATATTTGTCTACATCATCGCTAACCATCAGGTGATATCATGGTAAAACGAAGATCTATCTAAATAATTGCTTGGCTAACTGGTATTGTCTACGTAGGTATCTAGCTAGTAACCTTTTCAAAACAGCTCACTATAAATATTATTATATCTAGAGAATAGATATAATAACCTTTTGTATTGACCGCATACGCAATACCGAGCTGTGCTCCCGAACACAAATCGCCGCTGTGACTACGAAAGCCGCCAAGCTCAAGTGGGAATGTACTGCTCATGTTTGCCGTATTACGGATGATCAGTGAGTCAAGCTGACCACCGAGTGGAACCCTGACGTCGCGGCAGACCAAGGAAAAGATAATAATAATAAGAATAATTTATTTTGCCAGAACTTAAAAAACAGTTGTACGTAAGTGCTAAGTTATTGCATAAATAAACATACGATTTGTTGGGGGTAGATTTGCATTACGCACGAACACCATTACCTCCCGCGCTAGTTGTAAACTGTGTTACGGCAAGGTAAGATCCTCGTCCCATACAAATAAGGTTCAGATTGCTAACGAGATTGCGGTCCGACCAATAGAGCCGAACGAGTTCAATATGACTCAACCATCTGCAATTGGACGTAAACTAGTTTCACAGTATACCTTATTTAGCAGACAAAACAGTAAGATATATTTTATGAAAAGTAGTAAAAAGACAACATAAATAATGATTAAAATGATGGAGAAGATGGAGGGGACGAACTCACTAACTTCCGAGCAGATTGGACTATCTTGGCGCTGGAAAGATATGACTGGAAAGAATGTAGGGAGGCCTTTTGCCCAGCAGTGGGACACAGAGGGCTAAAAATAATAATAATATCTATTGTATACATTGCTCCTAAACTAAACAGCGTGTCTTTTATACAGCTACGCTTACGACGTAATCTCTACAAATGCTATCTCCTTTTATCGTTGAGTGTACTGACCCCCGCAGCTGTACCTTCAGTTTACACGATTAATGGCGCAAGAGATATATTTTGTATGATAGATAGATAGATTTAAAGACGGGAAGAGTTTTAGATGATCATATAGGAAAGGTAAAGCGTTCCACAACCGCACAGCTTCTACTGTAAAGTAGTCACCAAAACTATGTACTGTGGACAAGAGTTCACACATTTACAGTTTCAGAGTTACATTGCTTACATCTATACTAATATTATAAAGAGGAAAGATTTGATTGTTTATATGTTTGTTTGTTTGCATTGAATAGGCTCCGAAACTACTGGACCGATTTAAAAAATTCTGTCACCGTTAGGAAACTACACTATCCCCGGGTGACATATGCTACTTTTTACACAACTGCGCAGAAGGAGGGAGATGTTTTTACTGAAAAAATACGCGTGCGAAGCTGCGTATTGATTAACTAGTGTTACATAAAAAAATAGACGAGCAAGTATAATAATATCATTAAATATAATTTTTATTTTGATATCATTAGTATTAGTATGTACATGTAGTACACCATAACACGCCAGGTAACACTCAGCCCATTCCAGCCAAAAGTTGTCTGGTAGAGATCGCAATTTAGCAATAAGACCGCTAATTGTATCCATAGACTTACGTTGTTCTTTGGTATTTGTATTGTTTTGTGTTGTGCAATAAAGAATTATCTAATCTATAATAACGGTCTCGGCAGAACTTAAAATTAACAACTTAAAATTTTAATATAATATTACCTATACATTTTAGGAGATAAGATCGTTTGAAACGATCTTTAGATGATTTCACTGTTTATTTTGTAATAGTCATGTTATTATTTGTATATTATTTCTGTTAGTAAAGTTATTTTAAACATAATTATGATATGTAATACACATAATGAATGTGTGTAAATCTTGGAACTACAATTTCACTTATATTTATTAATGTGGTTTCTATGTGTATTTTTTACTTAAATAACCTAGGAACCAATAGTTAATAATGTTTGTTCCAATCACAAAAACCTCCCTTGAATCTCAGAGTCGTTATAGTGTCATAAATGTCAAGGGATCACGCAGTAACATCGAAGTGACTTTACGAGCGCTCAGAGTCGAAGTACAAGTGAGACGGCGGCGCGGCGTGTAATTCGGCTTTATACTGTTTAAGGCGTTAGGCGTGTCCTACTTACCTTGCAGTATTGTTTATGATAATAATTTCTGTTTCCTATTGGTTATGTGATAGATAGACCATTCAGACCATACGATGCACAGGACTACGAGGCATGCCTTTTAAGTTTTGTCGTTTGAAGAAAAAAACACAACTAGAACCTTATAGTACTTTTTATTGTTTTTCAAAGTATTCACCGCGTAGCTTAATACACTTTTCCATTCGCTCAAACCAGTTATTATAACATTTATTCCACTCTAAAGTGGGGGTGTTCAAAATGGCTGACTTGAAAGCGTCGACTGCTTCTTCACCGGACTGGAACCTTTGACCACGAAGACTTTTCTTAATTTTAGGAAATGTAAAGAAATCGTTAGGGCTTAGGTCAGGACTGTATGGAGGATGGTCAAGAATTTCTACTTTTTCCTGCTTCAAATACTCAATCGTTTGACGAGCGCTGTGTGAGCTTGCGTTGTCGTGGTGCAGGATGATGCGTCGCTTTGAGTTAGATTTTCGAAGTTCGGCGATGACTTGTGGTAAACAAACTGTAGTATACCACTCTGCGTTAACCGTTCTACGATCTTCAAGTGCAATAGTCGCAACATGGCCGGTTTTTCCAACGAACGTGGCCACCATCTTCTTTGAAGTGCTTCGAGAACGAACAACTTTAGTCGGCTTTGGCTCGTCTTGAAAGACCCAGATTGTAGATTGTTGTTTGGAATCAGGATCGTAGGCATAGATCCAAGATTCGTCACCACTTATGATGTCGTAGACGTGATTTGACTCCCCTCGGTTGAACCTTTGCAGAGTTTTCTTACACCATCTGACGCGGGCCGCCTTGTGATCGTCGGAAAGCAGATGCGGTATCCAACGGCAAACTAGCTTTCTCACACCAAGCGCTTCATGCAAGATCTTCTGAAAGGTTGTCCCTGAGATGCCTAATAGAGCCTCTATCTCTCGATACGTCACATGATGATCTTCGAGAATTAGTTGTCTCACAGCAATGATGTTATCTTCAGTGAAGGCGGATTTTGGGCGTCCTTCGCGAAATCTGTCACTAACACTAGTATGTCCACGCTGGAATTCTAAATACCAGCGTTCGACAGTCCGCAGACATGGGGCTACATCACTGAACACAGATGTTAGCTCTTCTAAACACTGAAGCCGTGTCAGGCCTCTTCTAAAATTGTAGAAAATTATTGCACGAACATTTTCCTTAGAAAGATTCATTTTCGTACGTGACCTGACAGATTCAAATCGAAACTGTGACTAAACAATAGCATTAATCCTAATACTTTCAACTGTTTTGAGATTCAAAATGTAAACACATTCGAATATAGAACAGTTCCAAATTCGAAATTGCCGGAAAATATGGAAACGACAGAACTTAAAAGGCATGCCTCGTATTCAGTATAAAAGAAATGTTGGTAGACTGTATAGACGGCGAGAAACAAAACACCAGAGAGTCGTGGAAAAAGATGGAGAGAAGGAACTCGGGAGTAGTAGTAGAGTTTCTTGTGAAAGGGCTCGCCCGGGGAAGTACTACCACCATATCTATTTCGGCAGCCAAGCAGAATTACTGTGTTTGGGTTTGAAGGGTTATGGTTGCCGGTGGAATTACAGGCACATGAGGCTTTACACTGTACGCCTCAAGTTGATGGATGCAGAGCAGTGCATCGGTAGAGTACGTATCTAAGATGCGTGCTCTACGAGGCAATACTTTGTTAACGACACTAGAAGTCGTCAACACCATAGTTGAAAAAGAGCCCTTGATACAAATATTTTATTTAGAGGATGTTTTTGGTTACATTACATGCATGAGAGGTTAGGTAAAGATGTATTTATTACAATACTGAGGCCGAGGCAATTTTAGACCAAAACAGATCACTTAAATTCCAATATTGCAGCAGGAAGATAAAAAGGTAAAATAAGATAAAAATGTTTATTGCCACAAAAATACATCATTGATGCCTCTTAATAAATGTTTTCCTGGGTCATGTATGTAGGTTACATGACCTGGATGTATGATAACAGGTCTTGGTTTAGGTTACTTTTGACTTATTAATAAACAAAGATTATATTAATTATATTAATTATATTTATTTATTATTTAGGGTGGCGTTTACAAAGGGAGGCCTACACCCAGCAGTGGGTACTTATAGGCTGTAGATGATGATGATATTAATGAGCTCAATAAGTGAAGAAAAAAGGTTTATATCCGTTGAACAGTCATTAAGGCAGGGCTTAGTCAGCCTTGGTGTGAGCTCAATACTTAGTATCAAGTTTTGTAGTAATTTGGTTTCATGACTCCATACAATACTTTCATTAATCCATTAATGTGACTTAATCTTATTTATTATATTAATTTATGGCCACATACTGAAAGCACTCTATAATGTTTGTATCTTTGATAAGACAAACAAGAAGGTTAATTTTCACTCAACAAAAAAACAAAAAAGGATTGTGTGGTTTTATGAAACCACGTTAAAAGTGAAACTTTGTTTCACATTATAGACATTTAGCTAAAAATGTTCGTTGGCACAAATGAGTAATAGTCTATACACTACACGGTCAGCTGATGCGAACTATGGGCGCCGCCATCTAAACAAAATGCGATGCAAGTAGTAAATGCAAAGAAATACTACCTTGTCAATTTATATTTCAGATTTCCATTAAATAAAATTTAAGAACTGTTTGTAAATCTTATTTGAAGCAAAAGAACGTTTGATTGATTGATCTCACCAGTGTTATCACGCTCTATAAATTGTAGGTAATGCTTCAACTAATATTATAATTACTATAATAAAATTGTAGTACAAGTTAACTTTAAACAGATGGTTTGTTCACATGAACAGACTATGATATAGACAAAACAAGCAAATGAATCATGAAACCACATTCACTACAATTAAACATAACGTGAAGCATGCAATTACATTACTGCACAATAACCTCCCACATTTTAAACTCTATCTGCGTAATGATAAGTGGTGTTATTGCTTGGCTAGTTGAGCCGCAGGTAAAAAGAGTGGTAGTAAATCAGGAAGGAATAATTTTGCGGAGCGGCGTCGGTATAAATCAAGATGCCTGCTCGCGCTCACCCCTCACCCCCTCGTGGTGCGAGGGTGAATATAAGAGGACAATTAAACCTTTGTTTTAGTTGGGGAATGACGTGGATTTGGAGGTTCTTAACAGTTCGTAAAAGTCGAAGAATTAGTTTGGAGAAGAGTTGTCAAATGATAGAATAAAATAATGAATTAAACTTACTGAACTTTAGAGGTGGTTAATTCGAAGATTATCTGAAACAATCAAAGTATAAAGGTAAACTCTTATGTATAGTTGGGTACCTATAAAATTATATAACTAGAAAATGCTAGAAAATGAAGCTTTTCAATTAAATGCGTTTATTTCAGACTTATTACAGGATTAAGAACATAGTACATAATTTGGTATAGTAATAATAATGTAAGTAGGTAAGGAACACATATAAAAACATAAAATAAATATAAAAATAACAGCAAAGCAGGCATTTATATCCACGGACACAGACGGGGGTTGTTGAGATATTGGGGTTCAAGAGGGGGGGAAAAAATTAAAATGAGACTATTAGGTCAAGTGGCACGTCTAATGAAAGTTTTTTATTAGTACAATTCAACACCGTTTTTATTTTTGATCGAGCGAAGCGAGATCTCCAAATCAACTTGGGCAAATCGGCGTTGTATGTATGTTTGTTTGTCCGAGGATAACTTTCGAAGCGTTGATCCGATCATCATGAAATTTGATACATAGGTAGGTAGTTATGGCACAATTTTGGTGTGACTAAATGAGCTAAAAATGTGGGGGGGGGGGGGGGGGTTGTTGAGATATTGGGGTTCAAGAGGGATAAAAAAAAAAGAAAATGAGACTATTAGGTCAAATAGGACATCAAATGAAAGGTCTTCATTGGGAAATTTGAACCCCATTTTTATTTTTAGTTTAATTCTTGTAGTTTTTGAGTTATTAGCCAAAATAGCAAAAATTTGACAAAATTCACAGGGTACTCCAGTGACCCCACAATGCTGAAGGTATTCGTGTAGCTTTAGTAACACAAATATAGGAAAAAGTCTGAACTCCATAATAACTGCAAGTTCTACCCAAAGAAACCAATAAATAATTAAATAAATATTGCTAGACATTTCACACAGCGCCACCTAGCCCCAAATTAAGCAGAGCTTGTACTATGGGAACCAGACAACTGATAGAATACTTATATATATATTTTTTTTTTGTAAATACATACTTATAATATATAGAGAAACAACCAGACCCGGAACAAATATCTGTAGATCATGCAAACATTTGTTCCGCAGCGGGGATCGAACCCGCTACCTCCTGCGTCTCAGCCGGCTATTCGCCCACTGCACCACGGAGGTTGTCAACCAATTAACATGAACTCTTTGAATGAAACCGTAGGTCGAGTTTTTTGGTTGAATATTTCGTGGCACGCCACGCAGTTATAACACGGGACAGTTAAAGCGGGAGTACACTATTTTGATATTCAAAGATTACATATAATATTTTTTATGTTTTTATGTGAGACTCGCGAGGTGTCAGTTCGGGGCGCACCACGGGTATTATAAATTCAAAAGTAACTGTCTCTCTCTCTCTGTAAGTTACGTTTACTTGACAAAACGGCTAGATCGATTTCGATGAAAGATTATGACCGAGATTGGCATAGGCTACTTTTACTCGGCTACGCTCTTCGCTTAAGTCTTCACTTTCAAATTATGATATATTTTCTGCAAAATTACTAATACCAGCTGTTAATGCTTTAGAGTTTAGATAATTTAAATCCAAAATAAAATCATGGCTTATCGAGAGGGCGTTCTACAATGTTGAGGATTTTGTTTGCAAAGTACACAAATTTTTATTTGTATGATTATTGTATTTTTATGATTATTATTTGACTGCCTCCGTGGCGCAGTGGGCGTATAGCCGGCTGAGACGCAGGAGGTAGCGGGTTCAATTCCTGCCGCGGAACAAATGTTTGCATGATCTACAGATATTTGTTCCGTGTCTGGGTGTTTTTCTATATATTATAAGTATGTATTTACAAAAAAAAATATACAAGTACTCTATCAGTTATTTGGTTCCCATAATACAAGCTCTGCTTAGTTTGGGACTAGATAACGCTGTGTGAAATGTCCAGCGATATTTATTTATTGTTATAATAACTAATATTATTATTATTCTATTCATTAATATGAATGTGTAGATAGTACAATTACATTATTTTATTTTAAATCAATTAATTATATTCAATTCATTGTAAATTGAATAATCATTATTATTATTATTTCTAAAAATTTGTTTCAATTGACTTGTGTGTGAATTATATTACCAATTAAATGATTGTTGTGATTGTGTTGATTATAATCCCAATATCACAATCTTGTGACAATATCCCACTGAATGATACCTTGT
This sequence comes from Philereme transversata, assembly GCA_963924445.1. NCBI lineage: Eukaryota > Metazoa > Arthropoda > Insecta > Lepidoptera > Geometridae > Philereme > Philereme transversata. The sequence goes on along the minus strand of OZ004337.1, from coordinate 22,554,399 downwards.
CCGAAATACAGATTTTCAGTTATTCACTTAAAACCCTCCGTACCAGATGTACCATTGAGTAGCATTATTAAAATGGAATGATTTTTTTTTCTAAAAACATGGTATATAAGTTATACAGCTATATATATAGGCTTCACATACTTCACCGATTAACGGCGAGCAAATTACACTTACATAAAATGAATTAAATTCTACACACAATTTCATGAATTTAGTAAAAATTAACCAATAATATAAATACATCAAATACTTGCCAATCATTGTAATAGATCATACATTGATGGTACAATTGGCACCGATTTTTCCCAATAGTCCCTTTGATACGACTCGCACTGACTTATCCCACTAGTAGGTACTATTATACATAGAGGCGCACAGTATGCTTGTCTCGTATACATCCAAAATCATCAACATATAGCGTTCTTAAAGTTTATTTCATGCAAGCCCTTGTGGGATCGATTTTTTGATACATTGTCAGCTAAAAGCCTTTTTTTGCCGAAATGTAGAATAATTCGATCACATTCGCTAGTGCACTTATCTCTCCGCGTATGAATGGAGGCCTACACTCCACTCCATTGGGCTCCGGGCTTCTCCAGCCCCCATCAATAATGCGAGTTACCTTTGTATAGCTTCTAATGTAAGAGTTAATGGATTTGCTGAGAATTACACACTACATGCCATATATCTACATGAAAAATAATCATTTTGGGAATTTTTGGATAATATATAAAATTCGTAATGTGCCAAATTGCTTTCAGAATTCTAGTTTTATACTGTTTCTCATGAATTTAATAGTCATGTAAATGATTGTTTAATATTTTTGTTAATTAATGGCATGTATTTAAATGATCATTTTAATTTTGCAAAAACAGCAAGCAAAAAAATATAAACGGTCATCTTTTTTAATGATTGATGCTATTTAGTGAGACATAAAATAAATCAAACAAACGATTCTTTAATCTACGAGTATTTGGAGCTACGCAAAAAATGTTTGAGATGTAGAAATTAAGTTAGATCGATCCATGTTGGGTCCCAAAACTAAGAGAAATAAGCATTTAATAATGAAGTTCGATAAATTTTTAACTTTGGCGGCACTTAAAAACCGCCAAATCTGTAGCTGTGGTGACGTTAATACGTAAGTACCAAATGAGTACTTACGTATTAATGATAGACGACCTCCGTGGCGCAGTGGGTGAATAGCCGGCTGAGACGCAGGAGGTAGTGGGTTCGATTCCCGCTGCGGAACAAATGTTTGCATGATCTACAGATATTTGTTTCGGGTCTGGTTGTTTTTCTATATATTATAAGTATGTATTTACAAAAAAAAAAAAAGTATGTAAGTATTCTATCAGTTATCTGGTTCCCATAGTACAAGCTCTGCTTAGTTTGGGGCTAGATAGCGCTGTGTGAAATGTCCAGCAATATTTATTTATTATTTATTTATTAATGATATATAAATTTAACGCCACCGTAGTTTTTTGGGGTGGGCTCTCACCAGAACTCTCACGTGGTCGCCCCTGACCTTCTACGCGAGCTTCTGGCTCCGCGCTTTTTTATAACACTCTAGGTGTGTCATACACAAGACTGCGTAGAGTCGCGGTGCTCAGTGTCGGTTCTCCCACTCATCTAGACCAATAATTAAAAAGGGGATCAAATATTGTTTTTGAATACCAAATATTTTTTAAAAGTATACATTTACAATTGATCAATTAGATTCTTGAGGATCAAATTATCCTTAATTAATACACTTTTTGAAAGTTGACCGCAGTAAAAATTACTTTTTCTACACGTTTTCGTAAGAATTAAATACAATGATGACATACTTTAGAATCATAATTCGATTATTAAGGTAAATAATCAAAAATTAACAAAATTACTACTATTATTTAAACACCATTAGAAAAACTATGCAAGTTCAGCAAAATTCTTCTTTTGAACCCCAGGCACATCTTAAAGGACCAGTTTCTCAAAGGTTGAACGACGGTTAAATATTGCAAAATTATTGTTTAGTTTTAGCATAATTATTTTGAAGTAATCAGCGTTCTAGTAAATCATAAATAAACCAACGACTTACTAAAACCATTTCAGAAATCTGGTGAAAAATAAAGGGCGCACGCGGTTTAGGTGAAACCGTTCATCACCGCCCGCATTTTAGGGCGGCGGAGGGCGGGCGGGGTGAAATATGCCACATTTTCACTTTTTTATCCCTCTGAGTAAGGATGTGTGTGAATAATTTAAGCCAGGCCTTTTTACGGTCGGTTGAAAATTGCTGGACTACGAGAAGATAGGGATATGTTAAATCAGCTGGTTAAAACCCTGGCTTGGAATTTGTAATCAAACACCTTTCTGATAACTAGAGATTATTTATATAATTATTTAAAAGTCCAATGTATCTGGGACTTACCCGTGGTACTACTGGTAAGACCACGGGTAATTTTTTTTTGCACGTGGTACTACCAATCTGTCTGGTAGTACAGTATATATTCCCGTTGTACTACTCCCACTGCGAGGATTCTCCCTCCTTGCATGTATGTGACGATATTTTTGGTCAGTCCTTATCGAAGGATTCCAGCTCATCCATCGACCGGCGTCTAGGCCTTCCATGTGGCCGCTGTGCTTTCGGAACCTGCTGAGTGGTCGTCTTAGCCCAGCCTTCTTTGGGCTAAGATGACCACTGAGCAGTGAGCTGTACAACAGATCATTGTAATCTTTATGTAAGTATGTATGTTTGTTCTGTTTTGAATGGTCTATCCTGTGTGTGTGTCAAATAAATTTATTTTCTTTCTTTCTTTCTTTCTTAAAACAAAAGAAACCGCTTAAGATCAGATGGACTATCGGATTGTCCCATCACCCCATTAAATAAATGCATGGGTTCAATGTTATTTTATTTAAACTGGTTCACTGGTTGATCATTAAAATAGTAAAGACTCAACCCCAGAAGAGTTATTAATACTCAACAAACTAGCTACAGCACATCTATATACATAAAACAAAGTGTTAGTTACACCATTTATAACTCAAGAGCGGCTAGACCGATTTGGATGATCTTTGATTTGTTGGATTTGTCACCTCCCCGAATAGCATAATAACTGTTAAAATATCGGAAAAATTCACGCAAAAAGAAATGACGAAGAAAATTCATTTTCTCATACATAATGATGGCCGATTGACAATTCTACCGGGGTGACGTAGGTACATATTGGCAGCCCGCGTCATATGCATGTCATGTCAAGGCGGTACGAAGTTCGGCGGGTCAACTAGTTCTAGATAAAATAAGCTATGTAAGTTTAAAAACTGAAACCTGACTACGTAATACTTTTGTCGATTGTAGCCTTTACACCCTGATCATAATAAAGAACTGATTGACAACACTTTTATCAATATCGGATGAGTGGTTTAGGCGCTACGGTGGAACATAGGTACATACATACCTACATATACTACTAAAAACATAACCCATACTTTTGGCTTTGCCGAAGTCGGGTAAAAACGACTAAATACAACTAGGTAAGGTATGTACTTCAAACACTCGCATATACTCATATAACACACAATATACACTACCATTTCATCTGAATCTTATTATCAAAGGAAAAACGTTGTACAAAAGCAAAGCCTTCAAAGGTAGGAAGCAATCGGCACAACGCGCAAACACACTCGTAATACCGAGGCAACATTTGCGGAGCGTTCGAGCCAAAACAATTCCTTTACGATTTCATTCTGTTTTCTCACTTTTATTATAATCGGGGCACGCTGAGATGTACCGACTCAAAAAGACTTATACTAATAATAAATAAATAAAGATGGGCATTCAATTGGCCCATCTGTCGCAGCGCGACTCAACTACTCAGCAATAAAACAACACTAGTGAAGGCGCCTGCGGCGAACATAACCACATCACTACATGCGCGGCCGCCGCTGTCAAATTGACATTTGAAATTGACTTCCGATCACAGAACGACTTGGCGTGTACGCGTTTTACATAGTCCTTCGAGCCTACAACAACGAACATAGCTAAAAGCAAAACGTTTGGGAACAACGATATCACAGCCGTCTGGCTGTGATATCGTTGTTCCAGATACATTTTTTTGAGATAGATTTTTTGCGTCGTGGTTTAGAAAGTACCTGTCAAAACGAACTTCTAAGCTTACCGGTGCAAGGTACTTTTCGTGTTTTCTTCGGTAAAGTATTTCGTGAAACGGTTTTAGTTCGCTGAATGCAATTACGACAGAACTAAGAAATTGTGAGAATTAAGTTTGCTGCTTGTGTTTTGTTTGTGGCCGTTAACGAAGTGTTGATGAGATTTGAGGGTAAATGGAAAATAGTTGGGTTTGAATTTCCTTTCCTAAACAAAGGTTTACTCAAGTTTATAATTGAAAAAAGTCAGCCCACATTCTACATAGGCACCGGAATTCAGTCTCAAAATAGTTTTTTTTTTTTATATTATTGACCGATTTGACCCGAGATATGCGCACGCGCTCGCGTCTATCCGTGCTCCTGTTTTTTTATACATTAAAGGCTTGCGTTTGTCCACGATCTCGCCTGATGGCGCGCGATGATGCAGTCTACGATGGATCACGCTTGCCTAGAAGAAACCTATTCACTCGCGACTTGAAGACACCCAGTTTGTGTTTACCAGTAAACACAAACGCAGGCAAGGCATTTTATTCTTTGGCGGTATTATCCATAGTGATTTAAAGTGATTTAAAGTTGAGGTAAAGTGAAGTGAGATTTTGAAGTTAAATCACTTTGTGGCATACATCACTTTGGTGATGCAAGATCTTTATTTGCACAAACAACACATTTATTACATGTATAAGGTCTTAAAAGCTAGGTAATAGTAATGGTACTTTATACATTTTTGCCCTTTAAGAGCATCGCTAATTTCTGAGGATATGTGTCCACAGTTTATGGAATAGACAAATAAACTTTGTAAGTGCTTTATAACTATTTATTTTAAGTAAATAAAACAGATAGCTTGTTTAATTTTTAATAACCCGCACCTAAAAACTGTTAAAAAAGTATTAAATATAGTTTACAATATTTTAGGTTAAGATATCTTATTTCTCATATGAATATAGAAATATTCACCATAAAAACGAAAGCATCATTGTTGTAAGGATCTATCTGCAAAGATTAAGCTCTTTAATCAAAAAGCCCTAAGAAAACACTATTTGGAACAAAAGTATTTTAGCTCAGAAACCCTTTAAACTACAGTTTGGAAACCACCTGAGATGAGATTGCAGAGGTACAAGACCGAGAGCAGTGTAACTCAGCCAACTTGATCGAGCGCCAGGCAGGATAGATAACACAACTCAATTAGTTTATTCAACTTAAATATTTGGTCTTTACCTATGAAATTGCCGTTTTGTATGGAATAAGTGAAAGTACTTATTTTTTTAAACTTTTTTATTTATGTTATTCAAAGTAATCACCCATGCAATCGACGCATCTTTGCCAACGCATTGGCAATTTATTGATGCCCTTCTTGTAAAAATCAGCTGGACGGGAGGCAACAAACTCTTCAAAGGCATTTTGTACTGCCTCTCGGGAATTGAATTTTTTACCCACTAAAAAGTTTTCTAAATTTTGGAAAAAGTAATAGTCGGTAGGTGCAAGGTCTGGTGAGTATGGCGGATGAGAGAGAGCTTCTAACCCCAGCTCTTGCAGCTTGGAGACTGTCTGTTGTGCAGTATGGGGTCACGCGTTGTCGTGAAGGAGCAGTGGGGACGACCGATTGACCAAAGCTGGTTGCCAATGTGCAAGCTTCTCCATCATTGTCTCCAGTTCTTCACAGTACACATGTGCAGTAATGCTTATGCCGTTTTGTAAAAAGCTGTGGTGAATCACACCCGCACTAGACCACCAAACAGTGACCATCACCTGTTTAGGGGTCATTTTTGGTTTAGGGCATTGCTTTGGTGCTGAACCAGGATCTAACCAACTTGCTGAGCGCTTTCGATTATCGAACAGAATCTATTTTTCATCGCACGTAACAATTCGGTTCAAAATTCTTTCATTTCTTTGCTTATTGAGCAGCGCGAGGCAGGTCTCGACGCGTACGTTGCGCTGGCGATCGTAAAGTTCGTGGGGCACCCATCTATCAAGTTTTTTTACCTTGCCTATTTGTCGCAAATGGATCAAAATTGTTTTGATACTAACATCAAAAGCTGCTGCTAGCTCAGCTGTAGATTGAGTTTCGTCAGCTTCCACAATCGCCTTTAATTCATCATTGTTTACCAAAGTCTCCGGACGACCACGAGCTTCATTATTCAAGTCAAAATTTCCAGAACGGAACCGGGGAAACCAATAACGGGTTGTGCGTTCGTTTGTACAGTTATCTCCGTACACGTTTTTGATGTTACGTGCCGTTTGTGTCGCGTTGGTGCCACGACGGAACTCATATTCCTTGATTACACGAATTTTTAGAGTATCCATTATGACGAAAAAGGTTCAAATGTTATGAAAATACAACGCTAATCAATAAACAAAAGACTGAGTTTGTAAAAAGAATGTCATGTTTTTAAAACAAAATAAATTTGAATTTAGAATACAAAGCCATTCCAAACTTTTTTTCTATTTGAAAGGACCAGTACTGAAGAATGGCAATTTCATAGGTACCTATTATTATAACTTTACAGCATCAACCCAATACGCTATATTTAAAATTAGTAAAAAATACAAATTATAATTATAATAATATGACGTCATAATACCAAAAACACACAGGAACATTCATTTTAGGACTCATTTTAGGTACATACTAAAACTAAAAAAATAGTGTCACTCCGGGTGTGCCGACGGCAGTGAAAACTTGGACAGACTACACTACAGATACTTATACAGTAACGGTAACAGTGTTGTAAGTTCAATGGTTTTTACCTATCTCACAAATGCCCAACGTGCCTAAAGAAGTTTTCACTTCTGTAACTAAAATTTAAAATGATATAAAAAACAACAGATATACAAATACAATATGGACTTAAAGTACATTGAGTGAAATGTAAAATAACATAAAAAAACTTTGGTTACTTAGGCGTAAGCTTACTCCCCTCAGGTCTGTGTAGCTCATGATTTATTTCAATCATTATTATAAGGGATTGATCATTCTCAAGGTTCACGAATTGAATCGATACATTGTCGGTCATAACACAGATAAAACGGTTCGTGATTAAACCCGTATTTATATAATGGTAGTTCATGAATTCTTTTTTATAATAAAATCGCTTTAAATAAAGGTGGGAATTGTGATACAAATGTGCGATCGTTATGGACCCTTTTGGGCATCAACAACGTCTGTCGCTATTCTCAATGAGGTATGTATTCTCAAAGTATCTTCCGTTCTAAGACGATAGCTATATTCCAAAGTGAATAGGTATTTTCAGAGCTCTTTTTAACCGGGACATAGGTTTACAGCACGTGAAATGACACTCGAATCTATAAGAAACATGGTGAAGCTTTGTGATAAGTTTGCTTGTAGAGATATTCCAAGCTAAAATTACCTGCTTCCTCCAATAGGTTTACTTGAAATTTAGTTAGGAGTACTACGTTTCGAAATGATCCTTAGAACTGCGATTTATTATTATAATTTATTAAAACAATACTTTTCACCCTGTTTGAAGTACCTTAACCGATAACTAAGAATAACAAGCTAATTACTGATTTAAACGAGATATATAATGCGTATGTACGTTTTTTATTTATTATACTGACGTAAAAATACTATGCTACATGGAGAAGGAACAAACTTAACACATATTTGTCTCGTAGGTCACGCCCCTTAGAAGTGTGCCCTACGTTGCACTGCCCTGCGTCTACCAACTTGAGGCAAACAGGTGTAAATCCTCATCTACCTGTAATTTCACCGGCAATTTTTTTTTATTTAATTTTATTCACCACAGAATCAACAGCACTTGATATCAATGTATACAAACTCTTATAGCTAATGCTTAATGCCAACAACAGATTCACATTTTATAGACCTTTAAAAAATTAGTCGCCTAGCAACCATACTCTTCAAACCGAAACACTAATACTTGGTGCCAGAAATAGGTATGGTGGTAGTACTTCCCTGGGCGAGCCCTTTTACAAGGAACTCTACTATTCTACTAATAACAATATTTCAAGAGCCCATTTTTTTATTGCTCCGTAACAAAACGGAAAAACAGAACACTTATTGAATCACTCCAATTTGAGTCTGTGAATAAAATCTTTATTAATCTTCATGAAATCCTTAAATCTTTTACTCAGTACGCAGACACATGAAGATATCTTATTATAACTCGCAATATTGTGAACAAAATAAAATCATCTATTAGCTTATTAAATTCTGTCTGTCAGTCTGCTGAGCAAAGAGTATCGTCTAACAAGATTATGAAGTTCTGCCAGTTTTGTAAAGGGGAGGCTCCCAAAATTGTGTGATTTTTGACGGAGTTTGCTGAGTCGCGCACGTATCTAATCAATGTTAAATTTCAGTATGTTATTTTTCAGTTTTTGAAGTGAAAACTTCTTTAGGCGCGTTGGGCATTTTTTGAGATGGGAAAAAACCATTGAACTCGCAACACTATTGTTGGTACCGACACCTTTGTATATAAGTGTCTGTAACTACACACAGACTACACAGTCTGCTTTTATTCAAGTTCACTTCTGTCGGCACTCCCGGTGTGCCAGTTTTTTCTTTGGACTACTACGGCAGTTTTCAAAATAAAATACTTTTCAATTCAATTTAATTTATTTAATACTAGCTGACCCTCCCGCAGCTTCGCACGGGTGGTGTTTCAATAAAATATTACCCTCATTTTGCGCAGTTGGCTAAAAAGTAGCCTATGTCCTTTCCCAGGATATAATCTATCTCCTTGCAAAATTTCATTACGATCCGTTCAGCCGTTTAGTCGTGTAAAGGTAACAAACAAACAGAGTTATTATAAATATAAACCTCCCTCTTGAATCACTCTATCTATTGCTGAGAACTGCATTAAAATCCGCTGAGTAGTTTAAAAAATCTTAGCGAACAGACAGAGGAAGCGACTTCATTTTATACCTTAAAATAGATAATGATTCAGATATTACATAAATATTGTCTTAGTAAAAATTAAAGGTCTTAACCAAAAAAAAGTTAATTACCCGATAAACACTGTTTAAAAAAAATTCCCGTACAAAAATTGTAAATAATTTTTTTTAAACACGCGTTAAACTTTTTTTGTGCTAACAAGGAAAATTTTTAATACAAAATTTTTCGTTTTGATGCTTTTGATGTGAGTATTTTGTAGATTTTTCTGAAACTGCACGAGTCTTGTCAAAAGTAAACACTCATAGCAAGAAAATATAATTTATTATCAACTATTCAGGCAAAATTTTGATATATTGATTAATAATCCTATAATGGATATAATTATACTATTTACATTGATGAGACAAGTTCTTGACTCGGCAAATTCCGAAAGAAATCATAGTTTCCCAAAACTGCATGATTTCTATCGGAACTCGCCTCCCCTTAAATGAAATTTTATTTATTGAAAACAGTTACTTTAATAAGTAGGTTCAATATAAACAGGCTGCGTTGCAGTCGTTGCAGGAAGCGGTAGCAGGAAGGAGCGGAAATTACAGACGTCTTCAACCCAAATGAAGCAATTCAGTTCTGAGAGGACAGGGGTTAAGCTTTGGTTTTATAAGAAAAGATGGTCATATTAAGTTCATTTTTCCATGAAAAATAACGAGTAATCTAATCTTATCTTATGACAATTGTTTATTGCACACAAATGTCTGATTGCACAACAATAATAAAATGATAATTTTATGATTTGTCAAAGAAAGAAATGCTAACTACAGTGTAGTTTGCTATTAGAAATAAACCGATTATTATAATCCAATGATTTTTTATTCAACGTATTGTATTTATAAAAGCCAGAAAATAAATATGTAGTATTTTTGCCTAGCAATAAAATGTCTCGATTATCGTAAAGCAAAACTTAAGAGGTAGTCACAGAAAATGTTTAAAATATTGTGTTTTTTGTGAATGGGTCCCGCGTTCTGGGACCTTTTCAAATCTCATTTAAATTAGTTTATTGATTAATTTCCCAAGGATCATTTTGAACCGTATTTAAAAACTATTTAAACGATAGCTAACTAGACAGCTAACTATAGTTGGAAATCATCACATTTCTTAATTTAGTAGAGCTGAGTGCGCATTATCGCGTCACCTCGACCCCATTAATTCCTATATCTCGTAAACGTGCTAAAGAAGAGGGATGCCGGAGAAACCCTATTTATCTCGGTTTAAGTGATATTCACGGCGGCGACGCAGCTTTTTGCAGAATTATTTACTAGCGACGTTTACGTTTACGTGTCTGATAAGAAAAATGCTGGCTATATTTTGGAGGCACGAAGCTTAAGCTTGCTTAGCTAGTCCTCGACAACAATTTTTTTTTTCGAAAAAATCTAAAGTCGCAAGTCATGGTATATTTCTCGTTTTAGTGCGATGTTCAACAAATCTTTACTGTGACCGGTGACCAGTCGTAGTCGTCACAGAGCTACCGTACCCTTGATCACGGCTTTGTGGATCACGGCTATAAAAGTCGTCAAGTAATGTCGGAGGCGTTACAGCGGCATCAAAATCCGATTGGCTTACTTTTGCGTAATTTCTTACCACACATTTTTTTATCATCGCTATGATCCAAGTGTAAAAGCAAGAGTGACCTAAAAATCCAGTATTACAAGTGAATGAACCGACCGAAGTCTACAGAGAGAAAGTACAGTAATAATCTTGACCCATTGACGTAGACCTATTTTGTTTGTTTGACTGCGTGTACGAAGAAGTCCTTTATCGGGAAATGCCTATCGAAAATTTGTCCATTAAGGAATAAAGACGTAATACATTTTAAATAGTACTAGCTGACCCCGCAAACGTTCTGCCACATAAACTATCAAAGAAATCAAATGCAGAATGAAATGTCAAAGTGACACGACACGAACGACGATTAAATTATATGGATATTGTTCGTACAAAAATACTAAAATCACGATTAAAAAATAGGGGGTGAGGGTAGGAGGGTGAAAAATACTTTACGACCTATTCTTATACCTACCGATTGTACACAAAAAATTTCATAAGAATCAGTCAAGCCGTTTCGGAGGAGTTTTCCTCGGAGAATTTATAAATGTATACTAGATTTTAAAAGAAAAACTAAAACATCTTTAGCTACGTTTGTCTACTAATGAAAAAGTAAAAAGTAAGTTTACTTAGTAGCGAAACATTTTCCGATTTCGTACGATTTTAGTCTTAAAAACTGTTTAACCATATTGTTTCATGAGTGATTAGAATGAGCTAAGTCCCATATTGTTAGACATTTGCCAGTCTAATTTAATAAGAAATCAACAAAAATGAACAAGTGCTCAATAAACGAGTAATATGGACTCCCGAAGCTAAACAACGGGGAGATAAGGAAGTAACCCCGTTAATTTTATTTATTTCGCGTTTTTGTTCGATGAAGGCATTTCAACGTTCAAGAGATTTCTTTGTGTTTTCTGTATATAGAAATTGGCATTTTCAATTCTTGATATAGAATCTTCAATTATGACGAGTAGCACTTTAGTTGGAGTAAAAATATAAATATCGACGGTAAAAAGCGTAACTGCTGTAACCAAAAAATACGAAAAATCCACCAGAGACGAAAAACTTTTGAAGTTTAAGAAAAAAGTATTATCCTCTAATTTTCCTTGTAAGACAGCAAGGCGGCCGCACCCCGGCAGACCACGCTGGTGGCAGGACGAGCTGAATGCCTTTGAGTGTGTCTACCAAGCGGTGCCGTTAGTTGGCACAAGACCGTAGTGAATGGCGGAAATAGGGAGAGGCTTTGCCCTACAATGGGACAATATGGGCTAAGGATAATATTATTTTTTAAATTCAGATTTATATGTCTTTTTGCTTTCAGTTTTAACATTCAAGGTACCTCAGTAAGTAAAATAAATAGTAATAGTATTTATATAAATAGAAAATTAGAGCAGAAGTTACATAAACAAGCGTTTCAAAAATTACCAATATCCTTATAAATGATTAAAGGAAATGTAATTAAATTCGTGCAAGGGACCAATAAATTCATTCGATATTTCAACAATGTCGGAAATTGCCAAACAAAAACCGGATTAAACCGGTTATCGGTGGCTGCTAATAATAATAGTGTCCCGTAATCCCGTGATGGATGACAGGCACACCCCTCTGTCCACCCCTTTTAATTGCCAGCGTGAATATATGCCTGTCACTCACAGAGAGTTTTCCATTTATATTATAATAAGTTCGATTGAGCTTCTTGGTTTAATAAAGGTTTTGTCCCTTGACTGTACCGATGCTTTCCCCCTGGCTGTACGATTTTTTTTTTCATATGAAGGGTAGGTGTGAATGCTTATGCATTTCAATGCATTTGCGGCTTTTGATATGCTAAAGATTAAAAAAAGAATTGAGTAAATTTAAATTTCAGTAGGGAAAAATCAATCTAGGCTTATCCCAAAGGTATTAACTTCAAGGACATCGAAGAGGTTTTATATTCATATTTGCTTCCGTCCTAATTTCATCTCTAAGGGTAATGTTCAACATTATTTTTTATGATTGTCTGACAACTTGGTAAAATCGGCGTTAGAAATATAATAATATAGAAAAAAAAACTTTGGGAAATTAGAACGAAAATTTTAAAGTTCAATAGCGTTTTACCAACAACATATTTAAATTCGAACATAGAGGTTTATAAGTGCTATTTTTATTGCTTCTTTTTTTAAATAAGGAAAAAGTGCCTTTCGTCTGTACGATTATTATAATAGTACATTATGATATAAGTGCGGTAAGTTGAAAATTACAGTCGAGGCGATATTGCTAGCTATTGTAATTATCGAAGCGCCATATATGTCATACGACGTTTTATGACATATTAGCGAGGAAATAAATAAAACTCGGACTTTCATAAACGAATAAATCTTTGATCACTTGCTAAAGCAGTTAGAAAAATTTGACAATGTATAAAGTTGATTATTACGTTGCCAGTTGGCATTTTTAATGTTGTCAAGTTATTATTACTATCTCCCAAAGTTAATTTTATTCATAAAATGTTGACCAGTTTTCTGACATAAAAACTCTTTGCTAAGATTTAAAAAAGTACCGTTCGTTTTAGACGGAGCATCTTGATAAACCGTACGTTTTACCTTATTAAAAAGAAACTCGTGCGTTTTACATTACAATACCGCACAAGTACGTAATGGCATACATTACGATATTGAAATTGGTGAAATAAGAGACTCTTTACGAGCAAATGTGTTATAAAATGTATTTATTTGGCAAAATTATGGTTCATAACCATATTGTAACTTAAACAAAATATGAGTTACAGTAAAAGTTTCCAATTTTATTTAAAACCAGTTGAACCGGCAAACTTTGTACCGCCTTGTCATGCATATGACGCGGGCTTCCAATGTACGTTGCCGGTAGAGCTGTCAATCATTAGCTGCATCTATGTACGAGCAAATGAATTTTCTTCATAATTTCTTATTGCGTGATTTTTTCCAATATTCTAATAGTTATTCTGCTATTCGGGGCGTAGATAAATCCATCAAATCAAAGATCATCAAAATCTGTCCAGCCGTTCTTGAGTTATAAATGGTGAAACTAACCTGACTTTGTTTTATTTATATAGATGATAGATGGTTATTTCGAAACTTCTATTCAAAGTTCTAAATACTGTTCACTTGCACTTTTGTGGGACATGTTTTTGACGGATTGTTTGTCAAAATTCAACCCCTGCCTTTCACTGTTCTCGACCAGATTGCCACAACAATATTTATTGAACAGCTTACTTGTAAATAATATTCGCGTATTATCAATACTACAAATAATTGTGTTTGACCATCTGTAATTTTGCTACTTTTATTCCGAATTGTGACAAACATTGTGTATAATGTTTACCATAAAATTGAATAGGTCTTGGAAGCAATCAGTCCAAAAGTCAAAATTGTGATTGATCGATGCAATATCTGTCATATGGGTGATATAAAATAATAGAGATAATAATTGAAAAACCTTCATAATATGTCAGATGATAAGTTGGTTGCAGGCGCAGATGTGGATGACGTATCATTTGTCGGAATTCTACGATTCAGACATTTCTGTTTTCAAAATTGTACAAATAATCATCGCTTTTATCATCACTTTGATAATAATCTGTAGAAGCGCGCGAATGCTGGGCTTTGAATACAGGAATATCAAATCTTTTGAAAACCTTAAAAACTATTTTATTTCACATTAGTAAGACACTTACTAAAATACTGTACTATTATCTAGAGACACTTGCAAAAGATCCCTACAGCTATAGATTGAAAAATTTAAGCTTCTCTCACTCACATACAGAGGCCAAATTAATGACATGGTCTTCCTATACAAACTCTTATATTGTATAGACAACGCTGAACTGTTGAGCCAAACAAGGTTTAATATTCTGAATCGCTTGCCGTGGCATCCTATTTCGTTAGGTACTTACCCATCGCGATAATATGAACCTTGGCCATCATGCCATACTCCATAGACCCTGAATATCGCTCAGGAAGTTTGTTTACAAGAACATATCTTTAGTGATAAGTTGGTTGTCTTCAAAAGGAAGCTCTATGCAATCCTCACTTCTGCGGAAGAAGTGGGGCGTTGCATAGAGGCATACCTATAGTACCTATGGGATATTTTTGTCATTTTGTATATTTTTTGTGTATAATTTTATTCTGTATGCATGGTATGACTACCTGTAATTGGAATTATATTTATGTTTCTAGCAACTTTATAAAAATCGAAGAATCGTATGTAATTACTAGCTGTTGCCCACGACTTCGTACGCGTTACACTACTACTACTCCATATTTCATTTCATATTGTCTTTGAGATCAGCATTTTACGCTGTGCGTTGATTTTCATTCAGTCTGTCAGAACCCGTAACGATTATTTAATATATTGATGATAATATTGTTGATTAAGCCGCCCATTGTACCGTTATTTATTGTTTATTTTCTTGATACTGTATTTTTGTTTGGTATGCAGTAAAGAGTATTTCATTCATTCATTAAGAACGGTCGATTTCCCCATCTTCAGACGCTGGTAGTCAATTGTATCGTGAAACGTCTCGCAAAAAGAATTTAATAGAACCCAAACACGATACATCTACTGTTATGAGACTTCTATTAATGAGTTCTGTACATTCCCTCCTGGCTCCATCATCAGACCCAGTGGTCTTACTATGATGAAATATTTCATTATTTACCTATAAAAAGCATTTATGCCAAGTTATACGTTCGTAATTACAATTAACATTGTTTTAGAACAAACTACAACACCTTTTACAACCCTAGGGGGTGATTTTCAAAAAAAGTAACTATGCCATGTTTCATTATGTACCTTGATAAATATTTATGCAAAGTTTTACGTTTATTAACCTCAGGAATAATGTTTTACCATACAAAGTTCAACACCCTTTTTCACCCACCCAGGGGATGATTTTTGAAAAACAAAAAAAAATACTAGTTCTCTTATTTTGTTAAAAAATATATTTGTCAAGTTTCAAGTTTATAAATCCACGACTGTTTTTCATACAAACGTAAACCCCTCTTTTAACCCCCTTAGGGGTTGAATTTCAAAAAATCCTTTCTTAGTACTCCCCTACGCAATAAGACAAACATACCCTTTAAATTTCAAGTTTCTACGACCAGCGGCTGTGCGTTGTCTATCAGTCAGTCAGGTCTTTGATTTTACACTCGTAAAATAGAAGATGTTGGTGGTCTCAATAAATACAATAAAATATTCATATTCATTATATTCTAATAAAATAGCAATTAACGTTTATTTCAGGCAACAATGTGCATATCTATGTATCTAATATATGATTACAAGACCCTTATCTGTAAGTTTGACAGTTTGACTTATCAACTAGGGGTTCATGGAAATAAGAAATACCCAAGTTAGCAAGTTTAGGTGGGCGCAGTAATAAAACAAAAGATGTTGGTTTTAATTATTTATTGCTACTTTAAAATTGAGTTTAACATCCAGATTAAGCAACACTGACCGCTAATCGTAAAATTTAACTTAATAATAAAATATTTTAATAGTTCCTTGTTTACAATCTTCATCAAATAACCTGAGAACGGCGATAAAATCCTAATCATGCTCTTATAGCCCACTCATATTGTGCCCACGCATGTACTCTTTGTTGCCCTAAATCTCAAAATAATACTTGCCCGTACTCTGGAATTACACTCAAAGCGAAATGTACACTAGTATCGGTTCTTGACAGATTTTTAATTGATAATTTCTGTCAGTTATCTGGTTTCCATATAGCTTTCATTATTTTGTGCATTTAATCGTGTTTTCTCTTATGTCTGTTTATTTTTAACGGTTATTGCAATAAATAAATTATGTATCTACGAGGCATGCCTTTTAAGTTTTGTCGTTTGAAGAAAAAAACACAACTAGAACCTTATAGTACTTTTTATTGTTTTTCAAAGTATTCACCGCGTAGCTTAATACACTTTTCCATTCGCTCAAACCAGTTATTATAACATTTATTCCACTCTAAAGTGGGGGTGTTCAAAATGGCTGACTTGAAAGCGTCGACTGCTTCTTCACCGGACTGGAACCTTTGACCACGAAGACTTTTCTTAATTTTAGGAAATGTAAAGAAATCGTTAGGGCTTAGGTCAGGACTGTATGGAGGATGGTCAAGAATTTCTACTTTTTCCTGCTTCAAATACTCAATCGTTTGACGAGCGCTGTGTGAGCTTGCGTTGTCGTGGTGCAGGATGATGCGTCGCTTTGAGTTAGATTTTCGAAGTTCGGCGATGACTTGTGGTAAACAAACTGTAGTATACCACTCTGCGTTAACCGTTCTACGATCTTCAAGTGCAATAGTCGCAACATGGCCGGTTTTTCCAACGAACGTGGCCACCATCTTCTTTGAAGTGCTTCGAGAACGAACAACTTTAGTCGGCTTTGGCTCGTCTTGAAATACCCAGATTGTAGATTGTTGTTTGGTATCAGGATCGTAGGCATAGATCCAAGATTCGTCACCACTTATGATGTCGTAGACGTGATTTGACTCCCCTCGGTTGAACCTTTGCAGAGTTTTCTTACACCATCTGACGCGGGCCGCCTTGTGATCGTCGGAAAGCAGATGCGGTATCCAACGGCAAACTAGCTTTCTCACACCAAGCGCTTCATGCAAGATCTTCTGAATGGTTGTCCCTGAGATGTCTAATAGAGCCTCTATCTCTCGATACGTCACATGACGATCTTCGAGAATTAGTTGTCTCACAGCAATGATGTTATCTTCAGTGAAGGCGGATTTTGGGCGTCCTTCGCGAAATCTGTCACTAACACTAGTATGTCCACGCTGGAATTCTAAATACCAGCGTTCGACAGTCCGCAGACATGGGGCTACATCACTGAACACAGATGTTAACTCTTCTAAACACTGAAGCCGTGTCAGGCCTCTTCTAAAGTTGTAGAAAATTATTGCACGAACATTTTCCTTAGAAAGATTCATTTTTGTACGTGACCTGACAGATTCAAATCGAAACTGTGACTAAACAATAGCATTAATCCTAATACTTTCAACTGTTTTGAGATTCAAAATGTAAACACATTCGAATATAGAACAGTTCCAAATTCAAAATTGCCGGAAAATATGGAAACGACAGAACTTAAAAGGCATGCCTCGTATCTTATCTTGCATAGTTTGGGGCTAGATAGTGCTGTGTGAAATGTATAGCATTATTAATAACTATAGCCGTTATTGTAGTGTTAACGTAAACACCGGTAATCCCTCATTTGTCCACTTTTTGCAGATTAACCTAGAATCCTCGTTAACTCATTCTACACGCGGCGTTCTAACCAAAACACGGCGTTTATAAATACGTACAAATAAGAATCGCTACACACTTGCGTACGTGACGTTCCGGGGCGTAATTTGATTGGCTAGTCCCGGCCTTGCTCCGGGGCAGACCGCGAGTTAAATCCACTAGGGTTGAGAATTCCTGTCCTTTTTGGATTATACGAGCAAACTTTAAATTTTTATTTTAAGATAAATATTATTAATTTAAATCATTCCTCTGTGTCCCACTGCTGGGCAAAGGCCTCCCCACGTTTTTTCAGCCGCTTCTTTCTAGCGCCAAGATAGTCCAATCTGCTCGGAAGTTGGTGAGCTCGTCCCTCCATATTTTCCTTGGTCTTCAATCATCTAAAATCATTCCATCTATGCGGTATTTAAAACCAAACTTTTTCTCTTTTCTCTTGATATCCTTGAACCTAGGGTTCTTCAACTCGCGAGTGAATTCTTCTAGGCAAGCGTGTACCATCGTAGACTGCATCATCGCTTACCATCAGGCGAGATAGTGGTCAAATGCTAGCCTATAATTTATCAATAAATCAAAGGAATAGTGCGAGTTTGACTCGCACATCGAGAGTTTCCACAATATTTTTTAAAGTGTTATAATATAACTAATTAATTAACCTTTCTTAGATTTTTCCCTCAACTTGTGCTGTGAGACCTTGCTTCTTGCCAAATTTCATGATCCAAGGTAAACGGGAAGTAAGTACTCTATAGGTTCTGATTTATATGCGAGAAAAATGTACGTCATAAATGGCCGTGCTATTTACGAGTATGCCAAAACTTGCGTTTCAAAAACTTAACTTAAAATATATTACGACTTAAACTGATGTAATATTAAGATTTATAAATAATTGACCATGGATTTATTTTGGAAGCTTGGAGCCGGAATATCTCTATCTATATCAGATATTTAGTTTTTATACAAGCTTTGCTGAGTTTACTATTAGATAGTGCTGATACTAACATTATCAATGCGAAAATTAGTTTGTTTGTTACGCTTTCACGTCGTACGTAACGGCTGAACCGATTTTCATGTAATTTGGTATAAAGATATATTATGATCTGGATTTATACATCGTTTTTATCGACAAACCACGCGTTAAGCTGCTGGTGAAAGCTGTTTCCTTAATAATTAACAATTTATGCAGAACCTGCTACTTCATGCTAATCCTGCGGGCTATGTCAGTGATTTTAGTTTTAGTATACGGATCTCCTCATTTCAGATTAATTGTAGTAAAAAACGCTTATTCTAGAGATTAATTTTAGTATAGCTCTCTCCTTAGCTCACTGAGCTTGTATTTTGCAGCTATTTAATTTCTAAATGGCAGCCCTCCCAAGTGAAGTGGTACGCACAATGCAGCGTGATTGGGTGCGCGGAACCCTAAATCGAATAACTTCGGAATCTTTTGGTGCCGTATGAAGTTTGGAACTACGTGTCGAAGCTGTATCGAGATAATATATCTCTCGTTGGATATATTAGAAGGACTTGAAATGAAATGAAAATATTTATTAGACACGACATGACATATACAGGAAACACAATAACAGATACCTAGATTTCTGGCTAATTACGTTAATCTTTACATAGTATAAAATGAAGTCGCTTCCGCTGTCTGTTCGCTTAGATCTTTTAAACTACTCAACGGATTTTAATGCAGTTTTCGGCAATCGATAGAATAACTCAAGAGGAAGGTTTATATGTATAATACATACATAACTCTATTTGTTTATTAGTTTGTTTGTTACCTTTACACGACTAAACGGCTGAACGGATCATAATTAAATTTTGTAAGGAGATAGATTATATCCTGGGAAAGGATATAGGCTAATAAGTATTAGCAAAATGAGGGTAATGTTTTATTGAAAAACTACCCGTGTCAAACCGTCGGCGGGTCAGCTAGTTTGTACATAAAATAAGACTAAATGTCAGAAGTCAAGTAATGTAAATACTTAGAACATTCCACGCAACTTTCAATTACCTGTAGCTCAAATTAAAAAAACTACGAGCCTGACATTAGTCGCATATGATGTGTAACATCTGACCACCGCGCGCGCTCATTGGTCAAATCAAATAGCGCGCGCTTCCCCGGTTTCCTGTTACACATTTCCGTCCCTTTTGCCAAAACCACTCCCACAAACCGAGAGGAAAGATGTTACACATCAAAAGTCGCGCTTAAATGGCGCCAGCTCAGCATGTGCTAAGAAGATAGGTTAAAAACGTACCTACTTAACGCTGGTATTCTTTGGACTTCTGATATGCATTTTGTAATTTTGTCTTTATTCGTAAGATTGAATAAAATACGTGTAACTATGTACATTTTATGTACATTTTCAATTTTTATTCGTGTACCTATACCTCAATAATGGTGAATGCCAACATTATACGATTGCCCATGTCCTTTTATTACCTAAAATGATTTTACAAATCGTGGTAACCTGTTAATGGCCACTAAATGCTCATACTTAATTATGTGCTGACGTTTCTTTTTCAATAATGTATTCAATTTCACAATACATATTTCTGTAGATTGTAAATAATTTTTAATGTTGCTACTTATCAAACAGAACAATTGCTCTCATTAAGTTAATTCACGCATTTAACAGTATTTGTAGATAATTTGCAAGGGGTTACACTCACACGTGACCGCGCAGCCGCCGGCCGCTCGTTACGTTGTGAACGCAGCCTGCATTATAATGAGCTCCATAAAGCGAAGTGTCTGAATTTTAAGAACGTTGCAGCTCTGTATGAAGACAGGCAGAAGTCTACGAGTAAATTAAGGCTTTCGAGGATTTCCGTGTCTATATCGTTTCATCAGTTTGCCTAGTAATTCTACGTCAGCAATATTGCGCATGTCGCGATCGGATACTGACTGATTATTTTTGACTGATAGTGAAATTTCATAAATCGCGTCAGCGATAAGGCCACCCATTAAATAACATTTTTTAGTCTAGCGTAGTTTCTATTTATTTTATTATTGTTTCGGTTTGTGTGGTAACTCAATAAAACTCACCGTACCACGCGTGTCGAACACACACTAGAGCAAATCCTAAAACAGTCCTATAAGTATCAATTACTTAGTAACATGTATGTAAACATGTAACAAATCTCACGACGAAACATGAGCTTGCCGCAATCATTCGCGCGTCGCGCCTGTGTTGCCATACGCAGCCAAATTGAGGATAAACATCGTATTCTGGCTATATCTAATATACTTTTTTGACGAATAATAGAAGTGGTTTTAATAAGATTTGTAAAAAACCTGTTTATAAAAAGAAAACATGGGACCACCCCGAGATTATTCATCATCATAATCAGCCATAGGAAGTCCACTGCAGAACATTGGCCTGCCCTATAGACTTAGAGGGCGATCGATCATTTGCGGCCAACGGCTTCTAGCAATCTCCATGAACTAAGTTCTTACATACTCGTACAAAATGTCGTTCGGTTGATAACATTATCATTGTCTAAAGTCGTTTAAAAAGAAGACTATGACTAAATTGATCTCATATTTATTGAATTCTTAGATCACATATATCTCTTGTTTTCAGAAAAGTAGCTACATCTCGCGAAAAAGGGCAAAGATGGCAACAGTGCCGTTGATTAAAATTCATGGCGTGTTCATCGCGTCTTGTGCGCGTGCTCTAATCTACCAATCGGAGGATTGGCGTGTGGATGAGGGATATATCGCTTGTTTTTTTCAGCGCTATTGACTACCGATTGATGAAATAGTTAACTCATTTAAAAGTTCAGCTATTTATATTAAAGTGGACAATATTAAGTAAATACGATAATCTTATATTCATCTATACATATAAAATGCTTTGTCCTGAATGACTGTTTGAAAACACAGCCTAAAAACCGCTGATCGTAGAGACCTGAAACTTGGAGGGTGTATTCTTTACATGACGTAGGCATCCGATAAGAAAGGGTATTTCGAAATTCTACCCCTAAGGGGGTGAAAAAGGGAGGTAACGTTTGTATGGGACAACGTGATTTCTTGGTCTAATCTACTTCAAATTTTGCTTAAACCTTTTTAACAGAATTGATGAAAAACGTATTTCGTATTTTATTGAAATTCATCTCCTAAGGGGGTTAAAAAGGGGTAGAAAATTATTTTGGCGGTGATTTGCTTCGAAGTTGATATTAATACTCCATAATGATTTTTATTTAAATTAAATTTTATTTTGAAATATGTTTGAAAATTCAATCCGATTTTATTCAAAAAAGTTTGAACTTACTTAAAAACTTATGCAAATACTCTTTAAAATAGGAGTGTCTCGAAAGTCACCGAACTATATTAGTACCTCATTTGAAGGTTTCTAAGCTTAAAGAGGTTATGCACTTTTAGGACACGGCCTCATACGGACGTAGAGTTCGAAATGTTTCGTAAGGATGTTTGTTTTTTTTTTGTTACTCAATCACGTCGTAACGGCTGCACCGATTTAAATGAAATTTAGTATGTACATAGATTATAACCTGGATTAACACATATGCTACTTTTTATCCCATGAATCAGGTCCCATTGGATAAAAATGGGGTGTCAAGTCAAGTTGCAATAGCGAGTTTAGCTTTATTTCTAGGTTACCTACCTACACATTTAGTAGTGTAACGCGTCGCGGGCGTTCAGCTAGTATATCTATATTCTTTCATTCAAAAGTGCACCGGAAGTGATAATAGCCGGATAGATGATGACGAATTTGGTGAAAATGGTATATACCAATTGAAATCTTAAAAATAGTACTATTACTATGTAGTTAATCTGGAATCGAGAGTCGGGCGGGCATTTCCGGTTATTTCGCTAAAGCGCGGTATAGGAGAGTTGCAAATAAAATATTAAGGCAATTAAAAATAATTTTTACTTTTAAGTTTAGCATTAAAGATTTTTTTAAAGAAGCATTTAAAGAACTCAGAAATAATATAGGTCTATTTTTATAATAGAAGGTTATAATTATAAAGACACCAAAGGTGAATAGTCCTTGCAGTGCGATTATTAAAATATGCAAGCTTGTTTACCTATTTTCGGTTTATCTTGCGGTCGGGTTTTTTGTATTTTTTTCATAATATGTTTTTTTGAAAGTACTGTTCTAGATTAAACGTAGCCTTTAAATACAGTTTGCAATACTTCCTATCCGAACATTATGGTAAGTTACACCAAAAGGGACCAACATTCTAGTGAAATTCCCAGTAAAAGAAAAACCCTTTTCCTTAAAAACTACAAAATCGCCCATACATAATCCCAAGCACACACTTACCTCCATACAAAAACAATATCACGCCGTTACTCGATACAGTAGTTTCAGAGTCCATATCGTAAATATTTACCTATTTTCTCACTCCTTCACCGATAAACGAAAAAACACCTTATTTATACACTTATAGAGCTTATTTTAAACCGTAGTTAAATATTTTTCAAATATTAATCTTACCACTTGAAAACACACCTTATTTTCAGCGCCGTAGAAATGTTTATGTTGTGAGTTCAAAAGCAATAGGTCCGTCGATATTTGAGTTGTCCAAACAAAGTTTAAGCCAAGACTAGTTAACTATTGTTTAAACGTTATTTTTAACTGTTATGCTATTACAATGTATACTCAGCTTAGTGAAATTTATTTTATAGATTTTTAATATTAAAATCTTAAATTTATGTACGATTAAGATCACTTAATTTAAGATTAGCTTAGAAGTATTTTAAAAACTATTACGAACGATAAAGTTTAAGAAGAATTATGTTGAAAAAGATACTATTTTTAAATACGTGAAAATCACTACACTAATCACTACTAAGCAAAACGTACTAGCATTATTTTAAAAAAACTTTAAAATTTAAAGTCGTGTGGTTACAGTTCGTAAGTCGCGTAGGGCGCCGCGTTGGGCGGGCGGCGGCGGTGCCTGTGGGCGGCGAATGAGTCTACCGACGATTCCGCGAGGCTTTAAGTCCTCCGAGTTCTTTGTGTACACACTTCGAAGGAGGTCGTATTTATTGAATAGAAATACATATTTTTACGTTAGATAGATAGATTGATAAATATTTCTTTATTGTTACACCAAAGACACATAACTAAAATTAGAAAACGTAGACAAGTACGCGATGGTACAATGGGCGGCCTTATCGCTTAGTTTTACATACTATGAGCCACGAGATGAGATATACTCGTAGATTAGATTAGATAATTCTTTATTGCACACCATAAAACAAAAAACTAAAAAGAATACCGTAAAACTATGTGATACAATTGGCGGTCTTATCGTTGAATAGCGATATTACCAGTCAAACTTTGGATGAAAGATAAATTGTTTCTTCTCTTCTCTTCTCGAGATAGAGAGAGAGAGAGATCTACTAGAAGAAACAATTTATTTTATTATTAATTAGTTACAGAATCAACAGCACTTGCTATCAATGTAAATAAACTCCTTGAG
The DNA here is from genome assembly GCA_963924445.1 of Philereme transversata. Taxonomy (NCBI): domain Eukaryota; kingdom Metazoa; phylum Arthropoda; class Insecta; order Lepidoptera; family Geometridae; genus Philereme; species Philereme transversata. The sequence continues at coordinate 22,530,081 of OZ004337.1, read as the reverse complement.
CTAAAGCCTTTACAAAAGTTGTCCCTAGAAAAACGCTAAGTAACCTTTGTGTTTGTACGAAGTTTTGTATTTTAAGTAAAATACCTGAAAACGTAAAATAAACACTGAAAATAAAGTCGCTGACATTGCCAAGAGGCAGTGGGCGGGGTACATAGCTTGAAAATATGGACGTCGGGGCAGAAAGGCTCTCGAGTGGAAACCACGCACTAAAAAGTGCAGCGTGGGACGGCCATCCACTAGCTAGATGAAAAGACGACCTTACAATTGTAACAAGGAGCCGTAGGATGCAGATCGCACAAGATCGGTCGTCGCTAAGGGGAGGTGGATTAGTGGACGTGATGGCTAATATTATGATGATGATGATAATAATGACCTAATCACTCAGTAATTAGTTTGTACTCGTATGAGCCTCTGGAAGTTAATAGACAGCCCAAAGGCTCCGGAGTAATCTTATTGAAAGTAACCGACTTCCGAACGAATTATTTCTATGTAAGAATAGTACCACAAATTAGATAGGAACGGAAGCCACACGCGCATATAGATGCACGTGGATCTAGGATAAATTCGATCACAGCTTTGACCAAATTGATCAAAGATTCTCGTACGCGTGTGGCTGCTTTCACTTGTTGTACTAAACTAGACTTATGTTCCCATTCTGTGATAGAATCTATTGTGTTAGTTCTACACAAAGTCGGTAAATAGTTTATCTTTAGAAAAGCAAAAACAAAATGACCATTCAGGGACCCATTTAATGAAAAACAAACCTTTTCTGGAACATCACAGAATACCAAAACTTCTAAAGATAGAAATAAAAACTTGCAAGTCGACCAAGGGACGTCCATTAATTGCGTGAAAAGTTTTTGACGATTTTTTGACCCAAAGGTTAGATGTCGCAAGATTTGTTTCAACCCCCTCCGCCCAACCTTTATCTAACGTGAGATTTTTCATAATTTGTATTCATAGGGTAAATGCGTTTGACTAATTATAAAAAAACACAATTTGCTTCATTATTTCAAGATTGCTTCTCTCATTATCTAGATTTACAGTGATATGATAAAAAAAAAGATTGCGTAATATTAAAAATAGGAATGAATATTTTTTTTTTGTAATTTTGTAAATAGAAATGAATTAACTTGTATTGTTAGCTAGAAATGTATTGTTAGCTAGAAGTACGTGCATGCCATCGCTCGGCTTAATTTACTCGCTCGGCATAAAATATAAATGTATGCAGTCTGTCATATGTAATTAATTATAGTAACACTAAGTTCTACCATTTGTAAATGTAACCGCTAAATATTGTCAATGTATGCAATATTGATGATTCCTGTTAATAAAATAAAATAAAAATAAATTAACCGAGACCCCCTCTCGGAGACATGAGATTAGGCGAGATTCCGCTAGACCCCCTCCCCCTGAACACCTCACATCATTTATGGACGGCCCCTTAAATTTTAAAAATATTTCGACTTTACTAAAACTGATACTCACTAATTTTTGAAGTGAAAATTTCTTTAGACGCGTTGGGCATAGTGAAAACTTCTTTAGGCGCGTTGAGCATTTTTTGAGATGGGAAAAACCATTGAACTCGCGACACTGTTACCGACACCTGTCCCTGACCACTGACACTGACTGTTACTGACACCTCTATATATAAGAATCTGTAGTGTAGTCTGCTTTTATTCAAGTTTTCACTTCTGTCGGCACTCCCGGAGCGCCACTTTTTTTTGCTAAAATTTACGACTATAAACAGTAGATTGTACCAGTTTCATACAATTATACTACCCCTTACTGACCTATTACTACCCCGTCCCTGTTTTATATTATTTTATGGCAAAATAAAAATTTTACGAGCTTGTAGGCGATTACAAGTGGATAAAACTACTGTTAGGGGTGGGTTACGTAAGGGATGATTGACTTTAATATGCCTGTTAAGAAGCAATAAAATTTTAGGAGCTTCCAAGGGTAGTATGGTTTAGGGGCATTTAACTTTGTTGGCAGATTGTGTGTAAATTGGCGAAACTGGACCTATACAGTATTAAGAACTTTTCATCATCATCACCAATTAAAATGTAATTTGGAAGTTAATAAATAAAATTTTAGGACACAGCTCAATTTAGCATTATACCTATTCTTACTACTATCATCCCACTAATATTATAAACGCGAAAGTATGTATGGATGTATGTGAGGATGTTTGTTACTCTTTCATGCAAAAACTACTGAATTTAATGAAATTTTGTATGTACGTAGATTATAACCTGGATTAACACATAAGTTACTTTTTGTTGACAAACAATGCGTGCGAAGCCGCTGGCGAAAGCTAGTACATTCTAAAGTAACTCTGTCTCTCTGTCTATCTGTTAGCTACGTTTTTGCGAATAAACTGCTGGACCGATTTCTATGAAATTTGGTACAGGTATAGATATATTGTGACCGGGATTGAAACATAGCTTATGCCTACTTTTCGTGAGATGTCGCGGCCTCGGGTGGAAGCAAATTATTATTATTCTAATCAGATAGCTAATTTTAAGAATTTTCCACCTCGCCGTCTTTGAAGGCCGATTTTCGCCAAAGTAGCCCATTAAGTACTACTTTTTTTAATGATTATGAAAGCTGAGAGTCTAGAGAATTCTTAAGATTTATTTAAAAGCCATGAAATCACTTATTAAGATTTTTAATTTAAAGTAGAATATTTAAGTCATAATTCACCGATTGTAATTTTTTGACTTTACACCAACATTTTCATAGTTTTGATCAAAGTCACGTAGCTGATGATTTTATGTATAAAAGAGCAACTCATAAAAATTCAGTTCCAAAAAAAATTCTAAAGAAAATTTTCTACTTTTTATTAAAGAATTTTTAAGTTGTTGAAGTCAACATTTTCAAAAATTCGGAAAAAAATTCATAACTCGAAAACTATAACAAATCGCGGAGCATATATGGGGGTGATTCGGGTATCCCAAGGGGTATTCTATCTCTGGACTTTCGCTTGACACTATTTTTTGGGACACCCATATTTGTAAATACATACCTACTTCTAATAATATATAGAATAATACCCAGACCCGAAACGAGAAGAAGAATTTGAATATACTGTGAATATATATTATGTGGACTTTTTGAAGAATGATATGAGTAGGAAGGAAGTGACAACGGAGATGACGGCTGATAGAGAGATGTGGAAGAGAAATACATGCTGTGCCGACCCCGCGGAAGAATACCCAGACCCGGAAAATGTAATTGATTTTTTATTAAAATGTATTGTACCTATAGAAAAGAAACGTTAAACTTCTAACATTATTTGGACATATCTACTTTAGTCTCATAAAACGGGATTTTTTTTACGTCCCACGTTCCACGTTTGAAAATTCTTTACTGGATTTTCCGTATGTTTGGTTTAAATGTTAATGTCAAATTCAAACCCTCGAAATCACACGCTAAAACAGTACTGTTGCCCTCTTTGTAATTTATGTAGAGTAACTTCATCGTGGCATCCACAGCGCAGCGCAGTGTCATGTCCAGTACAGGGTTTGTGCTGTGCGCTGGCCGCTTTCCTCTTTGTTATCCATTAACCTTTGCAATATTGTTTAGTTGGCACTTCGTGTCGTGCTGTCATGGACCACTAAATGATACTGGATGAGACTTAACGATTCCTAATCACACTTACCACAAAAAATATAAAACACTACTTAGCACGTCTTTACTTTTTTGCGGTAACAAGGTCAGTGTTTATGTAGTAAATAAATATAAGCTTATAGTTTTAGTTTTTAGTTTTTTATTATAGTTTTTAGGGTTCTGTACCTCAAAAGGTAAAAAAGGAACCCTTATAATATCACTCTCTTGTCCATCTGTCTGTCCGTGTGTCACCACCCATTTTCTCAGGAACGGGTGGACCTAGCAAGTTGAAATTTATACCAGATACTGATGTCTATCCGGTTGACCTAGGACCTGTATTTTTATATACCTAATAGGGACCGGAAGTGTCGTATAGATTTTGGGTCGAAAACCTATATGGTAGTTCCTGTTGACCTAGAATCACGAAATTTGCCAAAAAGCAAGGTCTTTTTCAGCACAAATAAAGGAAAAATTCCAAACAATAAAAAAAAGTTGAAAAGTAAGGTAAATTTTGGTACTTACAAGTTTCCGTAAATCTAAATTTGCCCATATCTTTTTATCGTGTTGACTCAAGACCTTGATTTTTCTACCATTTTTTAAAATAATCATTTATCTTCTTAGGCAAAAATAACAATTGCATTCCTAGCTCAAGTTTCTCTATCATCCACGGCCTGTTTTACGGTAGACACGTTAGCAACTCAACCATTACAGCACACACACACAAACTTAAAACTTAGCCACCAATAAAAATGATACCAATTTTATCATGGTGGTATAATGGGTAGGTACGGAACCCTCGGTGCACGAGTTCGACTCGCACTTGACCGGTTTTTTTATATATTTTGTATATTTTTAGGCTAAGGTAAAAAATATAATTTATATATTATATATATATATTTATATATATATAATATACAATAATTATGGGCCATAGAATAAGTTCATTATTATCCTGTAACTATTTTATTGTTGCCTGAATTAAATGATTTATTATGTAATTCGTATCTAATTAGCGACAAAACTTGTTTATATATTAGAAGTATTTGTAAGATTTGACAACTCTCTTAAACATAATTAGGCACTAAATATGATTAGGCATAGTTGCGCAAGTCGCTAGTAGTAGTAAGATTTACACATTTTGTAAAAAAAATGCTTAGGTTTTACAAAATTGATGCACTCCGAGTGCTACACTTACTATTTCATTACTTTCTTTATAATTTTTGAAACTGTCTTATTTTATTGAATGACTGAAAATGCTTTATTTTCAGCTAGTTACAACAAAACGAGACTTTAGACGTGGTTACTTTAAAGCACGAAAAAAAAAATCATTCGCGCAGGACGGTAATGTTTTTATTGACAAAGCACGCGTGCGAAGCCGTGGGCGGGTCAGCTAGTAGACTATAATCATCTTTCTATTTTTTTTATAAATTATAGGCCAGCGTTTGACTACAATCTCGCCTAAAGCTAAGCGATGATGCAGTCTACGACGGTACACACTTGCCTAGAAGAAACCTATTCACTCGCGGCTTGAACCCCCCTAGGTTGAAGGTTCAAAGTAGTAAATCAAAGGAAAATTACTACTTCTGCATTTAATATGACTATTCCAGCTAAAAACAATCTCATATCTTTGTGAACGGCGGCGGCTGGCGAGTCCCGCAGGACTTCCTGTCGAGTCGCCAGCTGTAAACTGATAACTATGCGCTTTGCATCACCTATACTATGCGTACATAGTAGATAGCTAAGCAGTAGGTACACTAATGCGTTGTTTCGCTGCGTTGTTTCGACGCCTGTGGTAACTTGCAACGTTCAGCAGTCTATTGAAGAATTTACGTGAATTATTGCAAGGAATATTAAATGTAGCAGTTATGCTGCTCGAATGATGACAGTTGACGCAGAAATGTTCTGAAGGTTCTGGAGACTCCTTCTTCTTCTTCCTACCCTTTTTCCACATTACGCGGGGTCGGCACAGCATGTATTCCTACTCCACATCTCTCTATCAGCCGTCATCTCTGTAGTCACTTCCTTCCTACCCATATCATTCCTCTCACAGTCCATCCATCTCTTCATCGGCCTTCCTCTACTTCTATATCCCACACACACTGGAAATCGCGGTATATTTCGCGACTAATAAAGGTTACTAAGATCACAAGATCGATAGATCTGGGGCCCAATTCTGCTAATTTATAAGATAAACGATTTTGGCATACCATTATTTCACTATCACCATTTTCCATTACGAAACATTTCGTTTTTGTAAAGTTACAGATCTAATTATTTTTTCAGAAAAAGTATCTTCTATAAATTTTTACTTATATATTTTTAAACATACAAAATCATACCACCTGCCCCCTGAGAATACAACCTGCGCAAAATAATGAAAACCTTATCCACCTTAATAAATTAAATAGCATTTTCAATTACACACTGACGTTTCCTAAAGCTCCCTAAAAGAAAACAACACGATCTCCCCCCCCCCCCCCCCCATCCAACCCTAATCCTCACCCTGACATATTTTTAATTAAACGCCACTTACTTGCCACGCCTTGAGTTGTGGCGCCACCTAGCGGATCTATTCTGTAACGTGTTGTGGCTAGGAAATAATTTAATTTATTGTAGAAAAATAATTCTTATACCAATTAGTTTTAGGCTTTATTGTTTGATTCCACATTTTCAATTTTGGTAAAACGTGTATGAGTTTGATAAAATCGACTAAAAATAATACAATAGCTTGCTTGGATATACGGAAGTATAAAAATGGTGAAAAATAAAAGTCAAAAATTGCAAAAAGTGTTCTGCATCGACCGGGAATCGAACCCGGGCCGCCCGCGTGGCAGGCGAGCATTCTACCACTGAACCATCGATGCTATGACAAGATATCAAAATTAGGCAACAGTTTCAGTTGGTAAAGTCGCATTACGTTAACATAGTAATTTATAGTCGTGAGTTGCGATGTTGATCATTGGCTCTTGGAATGTCGTAATAATGTTGTTAGATTAGGCACGTTTTAACCGATGACCTCATGAAGAATGCGAATAAATTTGATGTTAATGAACAAACAAGAACGCCATAATTGAACACAGTGTGATTTAGGTATATGTTTTTTGAGTTAGAAACAGTAAGATTAATGTGAAAAGCATGAAAGAATAAACATATAAATATGAAGATAGAAAGGTCGTTAGGGTTCAAATTCACAGCCACATTTGATATTAACTCATATAGGCTATCTATTTTCGTAAGAGATGATACATCATCTCTTACGAAAATAGATATACCTAGGTAGAATCCCAATATTTAGGTAAGTATTTGGTTAGAATTAGGAACACAACAGTGTTTAGTTTGTAAGCAATCATCAGATAAGCCTTAGCTTACGATGATAAGCCGGCTGCCGGACGCCGGACGTGCCGGACGCCGGAAGCCAGACGCTGCCGGAAGTGATGTGTACGACAGATACCTAAGACTATACACAGCTGATGCGATGCGATAAACGACATGGTCTGATAAAATGATTTACCTACTAGCTTCCATGGTACCTACTAGGTAAAGATGTGGCGAAAATGGGCGGTTTTATCGCTAAAAGCGATCTCTTCCAGGAAACCTTTGGTTATATTTGGTCAGTCAAACTTTTTCTGAAAACTTTCAACAAACCTATTCCATTTATATGAATTTATTTTGAAATAAAATGTATAAAAGTAATTGAAGAGTTATTGACTAGCATTTTTATTAGGTATGTGATGCACTATGATCTGAGATCAGTTTTCCAGCAATACTCATATTGTATGAGAAGGTAAATAAGTACATATGTACCTACATAAGAATAGAATATAAAAAACAGGACAGTTGCGAGTCTGACTCACGCACCTAAAGTTCCGTAAAACATTTTTTTGGGATATGAATACAAAATAACGAGTTTTGGATCTTTTCCTTTACATATGTGCTGGGAAACCTTCTTGCTAATATGATTCTAGGTCTACGGGAAGTATCCTATAGGTTTTGATTTATTTGCGATTGACAAAATATGCGACATAAATGGCCGTATTTTTTGTTTGCAATTTAGAAGCATTATTTTTTTCAGTTCCAAGAAATCGTAGACTTATTTAATATTAATTTCAACTTGATACCGTTCCTGAGAAAGAGGGCCTTGACAGACGGACAACGAAGTGATCCTCTAAGACAGGATTTCTTAACCTGGGGTTCACGGGTTAATGAGTGATGGGGTTCCATGTCAGTACATAATAATATTGTGTTAGCAAAATCGTAACCGATTAGATGTAAAAGATGATATACGCCTTGCGTTGTTTAAGACTCCTCAATTTAACGTGGTAATCAAGCTGAAGCAGCAACAACCGTCTCACTGACCGTCACGCGGTACATCTTTACTTTATTTGTAATAATAAATTACTTGTTTTCTTTCCCAAAAACGTTGAATATAAAGTTTTGAAGGGGGCCGCTAGATTGTCTAAATATTGCTAGTGATCCGACACTTTAGAAAGGTTAAGAAACCCTGTTATAAGCGTTCCTTTTTTCCATTTAAGGAATCTTAAAAAATATTCAGAAGTGCATAGAACCAGAAGGGGTAACTAAAGCTAGTGCAGTATCACTAAGCTTCACACTCCCTTTCCCACCATTTGGTGATTCCCACCGCTCCATACGATGTGCAAACACTGTTGATCCAGCACACATGGCGATCCCTCGAGACCTCCCACCCGATCCCTATATGAAAGTGGATAATACGTTACAAAAACAAAGCAAAAGTTGGTGGAATTGATTGGAAAATGACTGTACAAAATTAAAAGCATGCTTACCTCAAAATATTTTTAGAGATTTTCATTGCACACGGTCTTGTAATTATAAATGCTTGAACAACGATTCACTTTCATGAGTTTAGACAGCGTCTGTCACAGTTTAACATAAATGTTAACTAGATAACGGTACGGAACATTAGGCACGCGAGTCTCACTCGCACTTGACATGTTTTGTTATATCATCAGGTTGTCGATCAATACCCCTTGTGTCGCAAGAAGTCGGTTGACGGAGCAGAAGCGTTTACGTGGTGTTCTTTGAAAAAGTCTATCCACTAGTAGACGTCTTCTTATGATTTGTGACGTTCTACGATGGAGCCCATCGCAGTAAACGTTTTCTTATGATTTGTGACGTTCTACGATGGAGGCCATCGCAGTAGACGTCTTCTTATGACTTGTGACATTCTACGATGGAGGTCATCGCAGTAGACGTCTTCTTATGATTTGTGACGTTCTACGATACAGACCATCGCAGTAGACATCTTCTTATGATTTGTGACGTTCTACGATACAGGCCATCGCAGTAGACATCTTCTTATGATTATGTAACGTTCTACGATGGATGCCATCGCAGTTGACGTCTTCTTATGATTTGTGACGTTTTACGATGGAGGTCATCGCAGTAGACGTATTCTTATGATTTGTGACGTTTTACGATGGAGGTCATCGCAGTAGACGTATTCTTATGATTTGTGACGTTTTACGATGGAGGTCATCGCAGTAGACGTATTCTTATGATTTGTGACGTTTTACAATACAGGCCATCCATTAATGCACGGCTTCTCATGATTATGTGACGTTCTACGATTGAGGCCATCCAGCAATGCACGTCTACTCATGATTATGCCATGTCCTACGATGGAGGCCGTCCAGCAATGCACGGCTTCTCATGATTATGTGACGTTCTACAATGGAGGTCATCCAGCACTGTACGTCTTTGTGAAAATGTTGTTGCCACGTTGTTGCAAAGTTAAAACAAATTGGTGTATAAGCGCGAGCGCCGTGGGAAGGGTAGGGAGGGACGCGTGCCTAATCCTATCTGAATAGGATAGTAACAGGCACCTAAACTGTGCCGCTGCAAGTAGGGATTTGCAAGAATAATGAAGCACTGGATGCACTTATAATGTTTTTGCATTTCTCAGAAGACGGATCTATTACACTAATCACACCAATATTATAAATCCGAAAGTTTGGATGTTTGTTTGTTGCTCAATCACGTCAAAATGGTTTAACACATTTCGATGAATTTTGGTATTTACTTCGATTATAACCTGGATTCGCATATGCTACTTTTTGTAGAGAAACAACGCGTGCGAAGCCGCTGGTGGGAGCTAGTAATCTATATATACATGAAGAGAAAACTGTTTACTCCTTTTTAAGCTAATTGGGCGCACGGAGGACTGAGACATTTATGTATACTTAAAGTTTAATATGTCAAAGAAGCGGCAAATGCTAAAATTATGCTAAAATACTAATAATTTCGGTTGAATTTCGACCACTGTGCGCTGGCATAATTGGAATAATTGAACTAACACAATATTGAAACTCTTGAACTGTGCTTAAGATTTAGATATGGGCTGTATTAAGTTGTCTGAAATAACATATTTTTATTTATTTATTTAAACAATTTTTATGACACTATTCGGTCAATCATACAAATTAAATAGGTAATTCTAATATACATTACATCTCAATAATTAGGAAGACCATGAAACCTTACATTAAAGACAAGTTAGAACTAACACGTCTAGCCAGACAGGCAGTGACTGAATGGTGGCCGAGGAGCGGGTATAGAAGGGTAGGACGTCCGGCAGTGAGATGGGTGGACGACATCGTAAAGGTCGCGGGCCGTCAGTGGGTGAGACTAGCACAGGATTGTGGTGGATGGCACAAACTTGGGAAGGCCTATACCCAACAATGGGTGAAGTCAGGCTTTGGATGATGATGATGATTATGATAGGCCTAACAATATACTTAAATTGCATTAAATTTGGTATAAAAAACAGTTTAACAATACAATACACCCCTTAACATGATATCCTCCAATTAGATTATAATAAAACCACCACTGACATGTCATAAAGCATCCCCATAGAACACAGCCATAAAGGGATAGTTACGGCGTGCTGTGGCGTGAACACACCTCATAAATTAACGAAGCTATTTTATTTGGAGTCCGTGATATGTCTACTAGGCTTGTGGGTGTGGTATTGAAGTCTTTTCAGAATAACTCAGTTTCATATATTCCCAAACAATATATAATAATTGTGTCGGGACATTTTTACATTATGTATACGTTTTTATAAAAAATATAGGTACAGAATTAGTTAAATGATAATTAATAATATTTGTCAAATCATATGATAATTAATATTACTTATATCAAATTAAGAACAGAATTAAAAAATTAAATATACATATAAGTAGGAACAATAATTATAACATGTCAAAATTAAAAAATAATAAATTACGTTTATTAACCTATACATATATAAAAGGCAAAAGTGATTGACTGATGTATCAACGCACAGGCCAAACCCTTAAGGCTAGAAAATTAAAATTTCGCACACGTATTCCTCATATGACTAAGGCATCCATTAAGAAAGGATTTTTCAAAACTCAATCCCCAAGGAGGTGAAATAGGGGATAAAAGTTTGTATGAAAGGTTTTATTAATTGGACATATTTGCATGAAATTTCGTTGAAGTTGAAGAACACGTATATGAATGAAATATAAGATGAGAAATGATAATATGAAATATAAGAATACGTAACATGAAGTTGCGTATTTTGAGCGTTTTCCAAAGTTCAACCCCTAAGAGGGTAAAATAGGGGATGAAAGTTTTAAATGAACGCACAGGCCAAACCCTTAGGGCTAGAAATTTAAAATATCGCACACATATTCCTCTTATGACGCATCCACTAAGGAAGGATTTTTCAAAATTCATAGGGGATGTAAGTTTATATGGAACTTATATTCCGTTAAAAGGCTTACTAAAATATTTTATAAGAATTCTGTTTGTATTATTTTTTTTTTAATTAATCCTCAAGCGTTTTAAGTATTTTACAGTGGGTAGCTAGTAGGCTAGTCAGGTAGTTTTGGGCTTTTATGGTTTTAAAATTATTTACTTGTCTGACCCCGTAACCATTGAATCAAGGTTGGACTGCACTCTTCCACTACCTTTATTTTACGCGTATTTTTGAGTGAAATCCTGCAATTCGCATATTATAAACCAACAAAAAACACACCCACTCAAATCCACCGTCCAAAAAACATTACGCCTTTGACGTAATGAAAGAAAGAATTTCACGTTGAAATGAAAATATTCCAAACATTAGTGGACGGACAGACAGAGCGCACAAAATAACGAGTCATCAGCTCACATACCTTTAAAAAATTATAAAAAGCCCGGGCATTGTGAGCTGCCTTTTATGTTTTATTCTAAATCCACTCAAGAATTTAACAGTGCCGTTTCAAAAGGTCGCGGAGAAGTGGCAAGAGACACAGGACAGGAAATACAGCTGGGGCATTTACGACATTGCCAGAACTAAACTCAAAACTAAATCTCAAGAAAATATTTTTGGTAGTGTTTTTATAGGAAGTTATCTTAATATTATTATTATACATCAACAGGGTCACATGACACAGGAAATCCTGAACGCCGCCGAACCAAAACAAAGCAGTGAAACGTGTAACACAGATCGTCAAAAACTATAGTTGGTCGATATAATGTGGCCAAAGCAAATTTTGCAAGATTGCCATTTGCCGTCCCATTCGCAATCTATGCGCAAATAACTACATTTATAGCTACATAAATGCATCGTTAAAACGATTCCGTACTTAAGTTACACCAGTATTAAAGTTACACCAGTATTAAAGTTACACCAGTATTAAAGTTATACCAGTATTAAAGTTAAAATAACGAAGTTTGGGATCCTAGTGTGATTAAGCTGTTTATAATCGGCTGGTCACGGTGCAAAGGGTGATTGCATAGGGCACAGCGCACAGTGGGGATGAATGCAAGTCTGCGGTGATTCGAGGGGACATTATGAACCGCGCTTTGCAAAATACGTGTGAACAGCGCCGCTGCCGCTGAGACGAGCATTGGTATGCAAATATTTTCGCTATTTATTTGATGCTGAATAACTTTGCAGTAACAAATTTTCCTCTGGCTTCTATACAAGCTCAATGTCGCGTTCATTGCTTTCGAAAGAAATACACAAGAAGAAAAGACGAAAATACATTTATTTTATAGAAAGAAATGCTCTGAGTGTTTATTAGTGATGTGGGAAGTTTGTCCGAATATTAACAACTGGAAAACCATGGTCTCTCATTTAATTAGATTTTGCTAAACATGTTTAAAATCGTATAAATGTACACATCGCATTATCGAGAGCATTGTTCTGAGTATTTCGAAGTTTTGTCGTTGCTTCTTGCAAGAAGACTGTGTGTTCGTCAGGATCTTAGCGAACCCCTCCGGGAAATAGACATGTGATAACTTATGTATAAGGTAGGACTTGAAAAGGGCCTGGTTGTGGATGGTATAAGAACTAGTATGGGAAAGGTCTAACCTGTAGTAAAAGGGGTATTTCGTCTCCCACTTTCTTATGAAATTTTTCACTGCCTGATATAATGCTAAATGGGTATATATAGGTATGTTGACGATTCTTGTGAAATTAAATCGCACATTGTAGTAATAGAAGCAGGTTTTTTCTAAGAACTATGAACTGCTTTACTAACCACCCGTGCAAGTAAGGAACTTGTCAATAAACAAATAGACACTATTTGCAATAAAAACGGGATATTTAACATGATTTGTGACTACTGTAAGTATAGGTATAACCATGATAGTTTCAAAAGTTAAACAAATTGACGTTTTATTTTGACAAAATCGTTTATCATCATCATCGATTTTGTCTAATTTAAACGTCAATATGTCAATCGGCAAATACCGTTCTTGCACTACTGGTCCAGTAAAATAACACCCGAAAAGATAGCCGTGAAGTCAATAAAGCTTAGCAGATCACCGCATATCTCAATTAGGAAGGGACCCGCATGGCGCTGATCCCACCTGATTGATTGCAGCCTGCGGGCGGCTCACCATACCCAGGGGACGTTGCTACTTTATATCGAGCCACGATTATGGGGTGTTTCGCAAGTATTCTTAGAGCTAGAGGAGCATATTGTTTTGTCATTTATTACGTCTGCCCGCGACCACGGCTGTTGCCACACAGTCTAAACGTCGGGACAACAAATAAAAAAGGTATATACGCGATAAATACCCGTTTAAATCAGTAATTATGTACAGTGATCCCGAAAGTTTGAAAAATACCATAGCATACAACTTATCTACGCACAAAAGAACCCATTATTTTTTCATTGAAAATAATCAAGTGCTTGACTAATTTACTACCTTTACTGATGGTTAGTAATAGAAAATGGAATGTAACTGGCGTAGTAAGAAACTTGGAGACTGATATTCAAATGGTTGGAATGCGTTGAAAAAATACAAAGGCAGATTGTTTCCGTCAATAACTAAGGCATATTATTAATGTCGTTAAGTGCTTACCCACAAATCATTTTGCAATTATTCATATTCATATTGCAATATTTCATGGATATCAAATCCACATAGATATACTACGTGAAAAAGTTTATACTGGAAACTTTTCTTGTTGTTACATACTAGACAAGCCTTGATGCCAACACTAGCTTGGAATAAACTGCGCTCGGTCTTACCTGAAACAATTTATAAAAGCAAGGTCACATAGGTGAATAGGTATACGAGGATAGGGTCGGTACACATGCAGTAAGCAAATACTTCAAAAATCAATTTTTAATCCAGACTTTACATTGGGTCGCACAAAGAAGGGAATCGATAGTACACTCGTGGTCCGCAAACACCTACTGAAAGCCTCTGCAGACACTTCCATTCTAACTGCAATCACACGCGAGAGTGTAAATAGTAAACCAATCGCCGGCTAACCTGGTACCTACTGCTCAGGGCTGCCACAGCTGGGCTGTATTATATTTGCACGTCAATAAAATTCGAAAAAAGTTGAAAAGTGTTCAACTATACACACAGTAGTTAATATTGTTACGAGCTGAGGGTTCGGGATAAAATAATGGGAATCAGTCTAACCAAAATAACACTTTTATTTAACACTAGAACGATGAATACACGAACTTGGTCACACGTATCACAACACACTAATTCACGCCACTGTTGCACCACTTAAAGTCACCGAAATGTTCACACGTATAGCAAAATCCAGACTGACTCGCGAGCAACTACTGTTCACGCGAGACCCTTCTCCACGTCAGTCCTCCAGGGCCTCGTTGAGACTCACTCCCCGGCCATCAAGAGATGGCCTATTTATATCGCGCACATTTCGATTGTTCGAGAACGATCTCGATCGTTCCAGGAGGGGGGTCGGTGTTTCGACAGAACGACCAATCCCCATTGTACGCAAACGCAGACAATAACAACAATAACACAGCAAGAAAAAAGCGTTGGAGAAGTTTCGATTATTACTCATTGTTTAACAGCCTCGGCGTAACAATATGTTAACTCGGTAGCACGTCATCCCTGAGCAAATCCTTACTAATATTATAAATTCTAGAGTAACTCTATCTCTCTGCCTGTCTGTATGTTTGTTACGTTTTCACGACTAAACTGCTAGACCGATTTAAATGAAATTTGGTATACATATACTTTATGATCGGCAATGAAATAACGGCTACTTTTGACCCAATTGCGCAGGAGGTTAAATATTTTATTGATAAACCACGCGTGCGAAACTGCGGGCAGATCAGTTAGTGGTAATAAATGAATAATGCTGGACATTTCACAACGCCATCTAGTATCAAACAAACCTAAACAACTAAGACCCAGATATCTGATAAGAGAGATAACAAGTTCATAATTACATTTTCTTAAAATAAAATCTGTTGACGGCAAAAATAAAACTTTCAAAGTTTCAACGCCACAATTTCATTAAATCTGACACACTTTGTAAATTTCTCATAGAACCACTACCCAAGTAGATTTGCTCAGATAACCGACTTAAAGCCTTAAAGGGCTCATTCTCGGGCGAGAACTTTAATAAGGTTAAGTCGGGCCTAAACATTTGGGACTGTGCTTGCCATTGGAACTTACGGGTAAGGGCAGGGATTTCTGAAACTAACGGGTTATTTTATTTAATTAGTGTAATTTGTAATTAACTGGCATTGTGAGTCCTTCGTGAAGGAACACAGGAAGGGTCTGCTTAATCATAAGGTTTAAGAATAATTATATAATAACGTGAAATACTTGGGACCAACAAGGCTTAATTCTGCAATATTAATCTTTTAAAATCGGACGAGTGCCTTCCGGTGAAATTGTTTTAAATTCGAAAGAAACAAGATATCAAAAACTGTGCACACAACACGTATCTAGTAAAAGTTTAAATGAAAAAAATAAAGAACCTCTGAAGCATAAATAGCCCGTAATAAACGATTTTACCACCACAATACCACAGACGACATAGGCATCAAACTCATAACACCCCTCTTCTAAAAAAGTGTGATGGTAATACGCAATCAACAAATACACTATTAGGTATTCTTGTCGCGAGTGAACAGGGTTTCTTCTAAGCAAACGTATTGCATCGTTGACTGCATCATCGCTTACTATCGTAATTATATTAAAAAAAAAACTTATGCTGCCAGCCCTACATCAGCAATTTTATGCCACTACCGAGTTGCAAATCCACGGGGAACGCATTCTAATTCTATCTTCGCCACGGCGTACCTTGCGGCACACCCCACACCTGAAACACACTTTAAAGCGATTTACTTTTTACAACCTATTGAGACCCGTGGTTTTTTAACCTATGAGGAAATAGGATTTTCATTAAAACATTTTTTTTTTAATCAATTGAACATACAATAGTTTATTTCAAGAGGTTACGCATTCCAAGAGAACCATTTTTTCAAAAGAAAAAATTTAATTTTTAAAATGGTAAATCGTTAGTCTCGAGGTAAACAAATAAAAAAGGGATATATGTAAAAATACTTGTATGGGTTATTTATTTCTGTGATTTATATAAACTAGACAAAAGGTGCTGCGTAAAACCTTTAATGCTACGCACTTAGTGGATTTCTACACCATTTTTTTTTATTTTACTCCCAATTCATTTAAAATAATTATCAAATTTACGAATAATAGAGGAATTTACAATCTATAACAAAGCTGCTATATATATAGCATATTATGATAGTATTTTTCAAACTTTCACGATCACTGTACATAACTAGGTACTGGTTTAAACGGGTATATATTTATTTATCCCGTATGTAGCTTTTAAAAGTCGGTCAGGATAACAAATGAAAAAGGTATGTACATACGCGATAAATACTCGTTTAAATCAGTAATTACAGCTGCTGATAATTATGATGTTTTACCAAAACTGACCATTCTAGATCCCCATAATGATATTTTAGACCAGAAACTAAAATCAATGCGTTCAGAGATAGATTGCTATTTCCTTACCTGTCGAATCTACTCAATTCCTTGGATCGGTTTTCGATTGTCCGTTGTGTACACGCGCCGCCGTCGATTCGGCTGTTTGCTTGCGAATCCCAGATGTCCTCAAACACGGCATAATCCGACATTGCTTGCATTGCCAGGTGCATATTGGAACAGGATTAAATTATATTGGAAGGGCTGGGTAAATAAATCACAATATTGTATTGAAGATTACCCGGACATCTTTCTCAGACAATTTAGGATGGAGGAGAAATGGATTCGATTAGACATAAAAGTTTCTTTGATAGAATTTCCCCTACGTAAATAACGTTGTACGTTGAATGAAAGGTGAATCGGAATATGTATGTTAGTTTGGAGGGGATCATTGTCCTTACTATCAAGTTTAATGTTTGTTCTACGACTTAGTGAAATTTATTATTTTTACTTGTAATGTTTTCTGTGAAAATTTTATAAACCAGCGCAGCGGTATCAGATGCACCTGAAGTCGAACATTTTGATCGCAAAAGTTAAGCACGCCAAGTCTGAAATAACTGATGTATTCGCTAAAAAGTAAATCTTTTTATTCTAAACACAAAACTAAATGAATTATGTTTTGTTCATAAACAGTTGTTAAACACAAAACTAAATGAATTATGTTTTGTTCATAAACAGTTGTTAATTTTCATGGGTAGAATCGCTTTTGGTTTAACGTTAATTATTCCGAAGCACCCTGTATAGATACTCATACCTACTTATTTCCTCTTCATAACGTAACGACGCTTCAAAATACTTAATTTTTTGTAAAGGGTTCTTGCTTCCGCCAGCGGCTTCGCACGCGTTGTTTGTGAACAAAAAGTAGCCTATGTTTGAATCCAGGTCATAATCAACACACCAAATTTCATTAAAATCGGTTCAGCCATTACGACGTGAATGAATGAATGAAAACACTTGATTGTACACAATATAAACAAAAAAAATACAAATAAAATACAATTCACAAGGCAAATAGTACAATGGGCGGTCTTATCGCTTAGAAGCGATCTCTTCCAGACAACCTTTGGATGGAGAGGATTTTGATGTGATTGAGTATCAAACAAACAAACATCCAAACTTTCACATTTATACTATTAATGTGATTTATAACGATTATAATTCTGTTTGACATTTAATATAAATAATAATAAATATGGCTGAACATTTCACACAGTGGTGTCTAGCCCCAAACTAAGCAGAGCTTGTACTATGGGAAGCTGATAACTGATAGAATGCTTATATATGTACTTTTTTTTTGTAAATACGTACTTATCATATATAGAAAAACATCCAGACCCGGAACAAATATCTGTAGATCGTGCAAACATTTATTCCGCGGCGGGAATCGAACCCGCTACCTCCTGCGTCTCAACCGGCTATTCGCCCACTGCGCCACGGAGGTCGTCAAAAATTTGTTTTGTATTCTGTAACTTAAATATTTATCAACCGGTTGATTGAAGTTAAAAATATGTATGTATATAAGAAACCGCTAAATAAAAAACACATTAACCTAAAATTAAGGGTTTGCCAAAAGAAGTACTACAATCACACCTATTTCTGCCGCCAAGCAGCATTGCTGTGTTTCGGTTTGAAGGGTATGGTTATCGGTGAAATCATAGGCACATAAGGCTATACACCTGTATGCCTCAAGTTGATGGACGCAGGGCAGTGCATCGTAGGGCACGAGTCTAAGTTGCGTGACCTGCGAGGTTATAATTTGTTATATACACATATACACAAGCTTGTTCCATCTCGAGGAGGCCAACCTCGATATTAAAATAAATCTACACTGAGATTTCGTACCATAACCCATTAGTAAGCTTAATTTATTATTGTAAAGGCGAAGGAGTTTTAGTGACGTCACCATAAATCGTTCACTCGAAACGTTTCACATAAAGCGTACAATTATTCTAAAAAGTAAGTAAGTAGTGTTTATTTTCAGATTATTTTATATTGAACGTGGTGTAATCACTAGAAAACACTAAATATATATTACAACATTATTAGGATTATAACAGTGATGTTTAAAAGTTTAGTGGTTCAAATCGAAGTAATGTTGTGTAAGCTTGAAACAAAACGCTCCTGAAACATGATGGTTTTCTAAAAGATTGTAGTCGGCGCATTGGTCGTAAAATAAGTTAACCATCTTTGTCCCTACAGTCAGCAAATAAGTTGATTTGATTATTATTTGTGTTCGCCTATTATACCTATATGTATATCTACCTATGAAATTGCCGTTCTTCAGTACTGGTTTGGAAAAAAATTTGGAATGGCTTTGTATTCTAAATCCAAATTAATTTTGTTTTAAAAACATGATATTCTTTTTACAAACGCAGTTTTTTGTTTATTGATTAGCGTTGTATTTTCATTACATTTGAACATTTTTCGTCATAATGGATACTTTAAAAATTCGACGTACAAGAGTTCCGTCGTGGCACCAACGCGACACAAACGGCACGTAACATCAAAAACGTTTACGGAGAGAACTTTACAAACGAACGCACAACCCGTTATTGCTTTTCCCGGTTCCGTTCTGGAGTTTTGACTTGAAAAATGAAGCTCGTGGTCGTCCGGAGACTTTGGTCAACAATGATGAATTAAAGGCGATTATGGAAGCTGACGAAACTCAATCTACAGCTGAGCTAGCAGCAGCTTTTGATGTTAGCATCAAAACAATTTTGATCCATTTGCGACAAATAGGCAAGGTAAAAAAACTTGATAGATGGGTGCCCCACAAACTTAACGATCGCCAGCGCAACGAACGCGTCGAGACCTGCCTCGCGCTGCTTAATAGGCAAAGAAATTAAGGAATATTGAACCGAATTGTTACGTACGATGAAAAATGGATTCTGTTCGACAATCGAAAGCACTCAGCAAGTTGGTTAGATCCTGGTTCAGCACCAAAGCAGTGTCATAAACCAAAAATGACCCCTAAACAGGTGATGGTCACTGTTTGGTGGTCTAGTGCGGGTGTCATTCTCCACAGCTTTTTACAAAACGGCATGAGCATTACTGCAAATGTGTACTGTGAAGAACTGGAGACAATGATGGAGAAGCTTGCACATCGGCAACCAGCTTTGGTCAATCGGTCGTCCCCACTGCTCCTTCACGATAACGCGCGACCCCATACTGCACAACAGTCAGTCTCCAAGCTGCAAGAGCTGGGGTTGGAAGCTCTCCCTCATCCGCCATACTCAACAGACCTTGCACCTACCGACTATTACTTTTTCCAAAATTTAGACAACTTTTTAGTGGGTAAAAAAACAATTTCCGAGAGGCAGTATAAAATGCATTTGAAGAGTTTGTTGCCTCCCGTCCAGCTGATTTTTACAAGAAGGGCATCAATAAATTGCCAATGCGTTGGCAAAGATGCGTAAAAAAGTAAAAAAAAAAATAAGTACTTTCACTTATTCCATACAAAACGGCAATTTCTTAGGTAAATACCTAATATATGGCTTCTTATCATCACCCTGTAGGTAAGTACTAAGGAAGATCTAAATGGTACCAATGACAGTGCAATTCATACTTACCGACATTTTTATTTCATTCCCCACAACACCAAACAAATCTACAACTTTCTTGGTAAAATTTAAAATTCAAAATATAAAATCTCCGTAGCGGAGCGACTCTCCTCCAAAGATGCAGTTCATTTCGTACACTTGTTAAGGAGCAACTCGATCTGGGATTCCCCATTTTCCTGATTCTACCACCACCCTCTGAAAGCTTCTGCTATCAATCCAAAGTCTTTCTTTGTTTCTGCAAGCAGTTGGGAAGGTTGGGGTCAAGTTAGAAGGGGGTGCACATACATATACCCTAATTCGGGACGTCAGTGCGGATCTTAGTCCACTCCACCCAAGAATTAGAATTAAAAGTTCCCTAGGAGCCTTTCCTGGTGTCAGAATTCGTTGGCCGTTAGAAATAATAGCTTTATCGTCTGCCATATATTATTTTATGATAAAAAAATATTGATGGTCGTTGATGCAGTTCATGAAACCTGACTCATCTTCTTTGAAAAACTATGTTGACGTTAAGCAAGATTCAGTGTAGAAAGTCCACTGCTGAACATAGGCCTCCCTGGCCTTGTGCGGCCTGTATCCAACGGCTCCCAGCAACCTATTATCAGGTCGTCCTTTAGGCTTATCGTAAAAGCTCAAAATTATGGAGCTAATATTTGCAGCTAAAAGAAATTTCTAGTAAAAATTCAGTTGTAGCATTTTTCCGGTAAGATCTAAAACGTCGACCAATGTTCGACTAAAGTCAACTTACTCTCTACTGCACTTTGTTGAAAGTTTCTGGTTAAATTTGATTTCATCTCTGGTTCAACTCGAATGGTGAACTTATTATTTAAAACGAACTAAAATGGATGTTACCTTTAGGGTCAAATAACCATTATAGACACCAGAAATTTGGTCAAAACAAATTATTTAATGTACAAGATTTTGAAGACTTTTTTTTATTGATCCATAAACACTGACTTTATATATAACTAGTACTATAACATAGGTCATAGCTTAAAATTGCTACGATACGAAGCAATTTTTTATTTTTTTCCTCCGTCCTATATATGTTGAAGTTAGCAAAGTCGGATTAAAAAAACATTCCGTCGTGATTATTATATTAAAACATGTGTTTTATTAATAGTCTACGCCAAGAATCGAACGGACACGAAGATGCAAAAACATAACACCCGGTATTTGGTTGACAGTTAATTAAAATGTCAATAAACCTTCATAATAAACATCGCATCTCAGTGATCCAGAGCCCGTTCGTTCTTCGCACCCTTTATCTAACAACCGCTATATTGAAAATCTTTTCACCGTCAGCATTCTCACATTATTTTCCACGAAAAGCTCTTTACAAATCGCTGACTACAAATAACGGTGTCAATACACCTCGCTGAATACCCTCGCGCCGCGCGCCGCGCCGTCACTCGATAACATTATCGCGTACGATATAACTCGAATACTCAACCATTGAAGCGAGTAGAAGCAGAGTGCGAATGGTGTGAAATATCATCGGATCGAATCGCCAATCGAAGCGAGAGAATCGAGATCGTTCGAAACGTATCTTTAAAAGAACTACAGACATCCAGATTTGGTCGGAAACATATCAGGGATATAGTTATATTTTTTTCGTAATTTCAAACAGATTTTTTATAACATTTTAAATGAAACTACTAGTATTTTTGTTTATAATTTCATTCGTTTCTTCTATAATTTCATTGTTATTAAATAATTATTTCTTATGTACTAAATTTTAATCATAAAAATCACTTAATTTCACTTCATAAACTTAAGATTAATTGTTTCATTTAAACTAGTTATAGTAATCTCGGATCAATTGTGGTTACAATTAGCGGAATGTATCATTGCACTTAGGGTTTTAAATTAATGTCCGGTTCAATTTATTTCTGCAACTATATAAAAAAAACTAACGTTAAAATTACGAGATATGTTACGTGTTCGTCAGACTACAGCGACGGATGATATCTTCCGGACCGCATCACACACGGTACCAAGCGAATTCGATTTATTCTTTATCGTATTTTGCATCGTCCGCTTCACACCGACTGGGTGTCCACAAAACATACAAACTGATATGTAAAATTATTTGTTGGTACAAATGCATTTTTACATTTCATTTCACAACCGAATTGAGTCATACAATCTTTTTATCGCATTTGGTGGCGGAGAAAATGAAAAATTTATTTCGATTCACTTATTTTGCTCGAGACATTGTTTTTTCTTGTCTGTGGCGGAAATTGGAAAAGAAATTTGTACCTGTGTTTTTGTTTAACGATACTTATTAATATAACTTAGCTTTAGTAAGAGTACAAATGGCATCGTGACCACCGTTATTTGCCAGAACATAACAAATATATTTTTCGGGAATAAATACAGTGAAAATAGTTTTACAGTGTATCAACGTACAAACTTTTGATAGAAAAGGTTAATATAATTTGATTGGAACACAAATAAAGCGAAACTTTTAACGCACCCTACTCTCAGTTAAACATTTTATTGGTTTTCGATTGAGTCTGAGCGATGGGGAGTTTTTACGCGAGTAGTTTTTGAACGCTGCAATTGAGTTACACAAAAGTTTTTTATTGAATTGAACAGTATAAACTATTTTATTTTACTCCCCACAAACTCTGTATAAAGGAAAACTGTAGCTTACAAAGTGCATAACACTTGTATTTATTTTTTATTTTATTTTTTCGACAAAAACTAATAGTACCTATTACGTAAAGCACTGAAAAATCTTAAAGGTTTCTCTCGGTGCTTATAGACGCTCGAGCCGCTACACATTATTAAAATACTTGTAGTAAAGAAGATCGCTCACGAAGGAGACTGTGCACAGGATTAGAGTCGCACAGAGCCATGGAGCGCGCCATGCTCGGCATCACACTGCTAGACCGAGTCCTCAATACCGAAATTCGCAAGCGGACTAAAGTTCAAGACGTTAGCAAGCATATATTGGGACTCAAATGGAGTCGGCAGGACATGTGGCCAGGCGCGGTGATGACAGGTGGAGCAGGGTGCTGACTGAGTGGTGGCTCCGAAATGGAACCAGGAACGCAGGTCGTCCACCGGCAAGATGGGTCGACGATATTATAAAAATCCCAGGTCGTATGTGGGTTAGAACAGCGCAGGACAGTGGCGAATGGCGACAACGAAGAGAGGCCTATGCCCAGCAGTGGGATGAGAAGGGCTGACGATGATGATGAAAGAAGATTTGCAAGACTGGACCCAAACAATATAAATAACCATCGTAAGTTTTTTATTTCAACTTATTTTATTTATTAAAGTAAGAATGTGAAATAACATAACAGGACTCAAGGTCGCTCGGGGTACTATGATATAAAGAGGGTTATGCTCGGCATTTTTCTAAGAGATCGAATCAGAAATTAGGAGATACGTAGATATACCAAAGCCACTGACACAGGCAAAACTCTCTTGAAACTCAAAATCGCTAGGACTACTTACTAATCCAAACTAATATTACTAGTGGTTCGCCCCGAACTGAGTCTCCCATAAAAAAAAAATGTATATTTCTAATTTTTGACTACCAAAATCGTGCCATGAAATACACAACCAACTAAATTGACCTACAGTTTGATTCAAATTACAGGTAACAGGAGTTTATGTAAATTGGTTATTCGTTTTTGGGGCTGAAATTGCAGTTATTCTGCATTTCAGACTTTTGCCTATATTTGTGTCACTAAAGCTACACGCATATCAAATTTCAGCGCTGTGGGGTCACTGATGTGCCCTGTAACTTAAAAACTACAAGGTTTAAACTAAAAATAAATACGAGATCGAAATTTACTAATGAAGATCTTTCATTAGACGTCCCATTTGACCTAATAGTCTCATTTTGTTTTATTTTTACCCCTCTTGAACCCCTATTTCTCAACAATCCCTCTACCTTTTTAGTTCATTTAATCACACCAGGATTGTGTTAACACTACCTAACTATACCAAAATTCAATGATATTGAAAAATTATATTCATTTTTCACACCAAAATTGTGCCATCATTACCTACCTATTACCAAATTTCACGATGATTGGATCAACGCTTCAAAAGTTATCCTCGGACAAACAAACTTACATACATACATACATCCAACGCTGATTTGCCCAAGTTGATTTGGAGATCTTGCATCGCTCGATCAATAAATTCGAAAGTCTGTCTGTTCGTTACGGCTGGATCTATTTCGATGAAATTTGGTAGGTATAGGTATACATTATGACTGGGATTAAGAAACAGGCTAAGCCAAAGGCTGAGCCGTTCGAAGCCGCGGGCGGAAGTTCGATTCAATAAAGCAACAACTCCGAACAAAACAGAAAGTAAATTAAAATCCACTAAACACTATCACTCGACAACTCTTCATTAGAAGGCCGTAAAGATTACTCAAGGGCGCTCGCCCCTCGCCCCTCGCCCCTCACTCCGGGGGTCGTGACTAGTCACGTGACGATTGGCTTCGTCTGATGATGGACACGGCCCTCATTATCGTGCATCTTTGTGCCTCTAACTTGTGATCACTACACTACACACTCTTTCCGAACCTGAGTTGCAGTTTTTAAGTCAAATGCAATAAAATTGATTACAATATATCACATTTTTTTTGAATTTTATTAGAAGTGACATTGCAAAGCTAATAGCTAAAAACTATGCAAGTTGTATTTCTTCTTTTATCTTCCTTTTACCTTCCTTTTATCATCGCTCCGCTCGCCATAGGCAGGGAATCCATCCACACACCTTGGAGACGATGTCGTCGCGCACCGTGAGGTTCCAGAGAAATTTCCTCCCGCGAACACTTCGCTTGTGGAATGGTCTCCCTGCCGAGGTTTTCCCCAGGTACTAGTATGGGGTTCTTCAAAACGGGTGAAAGTTTTAAAGGGTCGGCACCGCGCGAGTGATACGATTTGTGTTATAAACGTCCATAGACTACGGTAACCGCTTACCATCAGGTGGGTCGTATGCTTGTTTGCTACCTTAGTGTTATAAAAAAAGCTAATTATTGATTTTTGCAGTAGCTGTACAAGGGCCACTATTATTATATGCGCTGTGAATATACACCCTCTTTCGATAGTTAAAAAAAACGTAGATGTAAAATAGTATACCTAAAGCTAAGCTAAGCTACCCACATAAGTACTAAAGTAGGTCTAACCAGACATCAGAGGGTGTGCGAAGACTGGGCGGGTCAGCTAGTTTGACTATATTTAATAACGGGGTTGCCGTTATTAAATATAGTCAAACTAGCTGACCCGCCCAGTCTTCGCACAGATTTTATTCAAATGAAATTATAGCCTTTACCACTCAGGGATAGTCTAGCTTTCTATCAGTAAAATAATTTTCAGAATCGATTCAGTAGTTTCTGAGATTACCCCTACAAACACTCAAACTTAAAACTTTACCGTTTAAAATATTACGATATTACTTAATGTGTTGATATAACCTGAATACCTGTTAATTGCATTATACATGCAACATTGGGCGTAACAGAGGTATAATTAAAAAAATATTATATATATAATGTATATATTTTAAACGAAGATGTCCATATTTTGTTCACATCTGTCTTCCTTTGAAGACGTCCTTTGAATACGGCCGAGACTCAAGCAATTTGCACTCGATAAAACGTTTTCCATTGAATCAGGGTCTACCCGCGCTCCGTGTAATTAAGTTGGTCTGTGCCCTACGTATCACACGCATTGATGCATTGGCCAGTTAACGGGCTAATTATTGATTCGGAAAGTTATTGGATGCACTGTTGCTAAGACAAGCTAAATGAAAGTTTGTAACAAGTTGCCAAAATCACTCCCACAAACCGAGAGGAAAAATGTTACACATCAAAATGTTTATTATTTGGTCAAATAAGAAACATGTCCTATTTGCACGATTGTTGTGTCAAATGTGGAGAAAATATATTTTCATTGAGTAAATAGAGTAGAATTAGAAAAAAAACGCTAAAATGTTAATTTTTCATCGTTTCTTTCGACTTTTCAGGAAAACCAGGTATCTTTCCGCTGATAATACAGTCAAGGACTGAGCCTGGATTCTTGTTGATTTATGCACACCCTTTACGACCCCTTGCGTCTACAAAATTAATGTCTACTTTATGAGACATACTTACATTACGGGTGCCTTATCGCGACGCGAAAACATTCGCTTTTCTTTAAAAATTTTAATAATCCACCCGATTTAATATTTAACCTGTTTAAGCACTGTTAACAACAAGGTAATACGCAATAAACTAAAATACCTTAAATTTGAAAATTTTAGCAGAAAATATCATAATAACTTTGGAATAAGACTGGCATTTCGTTTTATTTCAGCAGATTTTACCTTTTCCACGAATCTTGCAATCAAATTATAACTTCATTGGTCTTTCTGTGACAAAGTAACTTAATTATAAAAAGAGTTGACCCAAAATCCTTTCCCTAATTTTAAATAACTTTCTGCCTGACCCTTTTTCAGACAACTTTTATTTATTGGTTACGATTACGGGGGAATTACGCGGACTTTTTAAAGACATACTTGGGTAAAATAAATACGGACATTTTGATAAGTATGGGCTGATGAGAATAAACGATGTATTTAAAAATAAGAATAATATGGTAAACAGCCTGTACTTAATTTAATTATTTGTACTTTATTTTAATACCAGCTTCAGCCAGCGGCTTCACACGCGTTATATCTACGTGCATATCAAATCTCATCGAAATCGGTTCAGCCGATACGACGTGATTGAGTAACAAACATCCAAACTTTCGCATTATAATATTAGTGAGGTACATTTGGCGATAGGAATTCCACCATAAAAGCATGGCGGCCTTAGAAAGGATTACGATAAACGATAAATCCATCTAAAGAATACGGTAAAATGACATTTTAGGGGCGTAATTAGAAACACCGTATAAATGTTTCTACTGTCTACGCTGGTTTTTACATTTTCATTTTTTTTTATTCATCTTTACATATTATAAAATGAACTCGCTTCCGCTGTCTACCTTAGATCTTTAAAACTACTCAACGGATTTTAATGCAGTTTCAGCAATAGATAGTGATTCAAGAGGAAGGTTTATATGTATAATATATAACTCTGTTTGTTTGTTAGTTTGTTTGTTACCTTTACACGACTAAACGTAATGAAATGAAATTATTCGTAATGAAATTTTGCAAGGAGATAGATTATATCCTGGGAAAGGACATAGGATACTTTTTAGCCAACTGCGCAAAATGAGGGTAATGTTTTATTGAAAACCCACCCGTGCGAAGCCGCGGGCGGGTCAGCTAGCGCTTTATAAATTCAGGAACTTTTCCATATTTATTTGTTACTACAGAGCCCTTCTTGTAGTAAAATCTACCAGAATTTCGTTACCTGATAGATATGTTCAAAAAGTCTCGATTAAATCCCCGGCGATGAATATTGACTTTTACCTATTATTGAGGCGATATTGTCCCTCCCTCGCCGCGGGCAAATACGATACCTTGCTTTACTTTAAATAGAAGGTTTCAAAATTTACTAAATATGGGTAGAATTTGATGGTTTAGAAAATTCATAAGTAGAGCTAAGATTGGCAGTACTGGGCCTAAATAACATAAAAATAATTCATGATCATCACTAATCACAATGTAAATTGATAATCTTCGAATCTAGTATGAACAGGTTCTTTGTAGACATTCTAGACAGGTGACCTGACCTATTAATTGATCGAGCGAAGCGAGATCTCTAAGTCAACTTGGGATTTGCCCAAGTGCGTTGTATTTTTTTTATTTATTTTTTATTTTTTAAATTCTTTATTTTGAACTTAAACAATGGTACAAATGATGTAAAAAACGATGATATCTGCAGAAGTATTAAACTGTGTCGCAAACATCAACGTATGTATGTATGTATGTTTGTTTGTCCGAGGATAACTTTCGAAGCGTTTATCCGATCATCGTGAAATTTGGTATACCTATAGGTAGATAGTAATGGCACAATTTTGGTTTGACTAAATGAGCTAAAAATGTTAGGGGGTTGTTGAGATATTGGGGTTCAAGAGGGGTAAAAAAAAATGAAGTTGAGACTTTTAGATCAAATGGGACGTCAAATGAAAGGTCTTTATTAGTAAATTTCAACCCTGTTTCTAGTTTTAGTTTAATTTTGTAGTTTTTGAGTTATTAGCCATAATAAAAACAAAAGTTTGACAAAATTCACAGGGTACACCAGTGACTCCACAGTCTTGAAATTTGGTATACGTATAGCTTAAGTGACACAAATATAGGCAAAAGTCTGAAATCCAGAATAACTGCAATTTGTACCCCAAAAAGCGTAACCAGATAACATGAGCTCCCGTTACCTGTAATTTGAATGAAACTGTAGGTCAAGTTATTTGGTTATTTATTTCGTGGCATTATTTTGATAGTCAAAGATTACAAATAATATTTTTTTATTTTAATCGAAGACTCGCGAGTGCTCAGTTCAGGGCGAAACATTAGTATTATAAAGAGGAAAGATTTGTATTGTTGTATGTTTGTAACGAATAAACTTAAAACTACTGCTCTGATTTCAAAAATTATTTCACCGTTACAATGCTACATTATTCCTGAGTAACATAAGCTATATTTATTACTAGAAAAAAAATTAGAGATCCCTACTAAAACTTCAATAATTTAACCCAAGATGTAAAAAAATAGCCATAAAATGTCTTTCATCGCATGCGCTGCGGAAACTATAATAGGTATTATAAATTCTAATTTAACTCTGTCTCTCTGTCTGTTTATTACGTTTTCACGACTAAGCGGCGGGACCAATTTCGATGATATTTTGTATATAGATAGCTTATGACCGGGATTGAAACCACTTTTTACCCAACTGTGCAGGAGTTTAATGATTTAATTGAAAAACTACGCGTGCGAAGCTGCGGATTGGTCAGCAAGTAAAATATAAAGAGAAAATAAAATACTGTAGAAAATAAAATACTGTATTGGTATTGTGTTCCCACAATACTAATATGTAGGTACGTTTACCTACTAACAAACGGATCAATTATCATAAACTGAAACGTACGTAAGAATACGTCGGGGAAAAATATTAAGTGAGAGTTACGAGTAGGTACATAACATTGAAAAAGCACTTGGAAAATATTAGCAATTTTCAAGTGTTTACATACTAAGTGGTAAAAACTTAAGACCTAAATAGCACCCAGTCTTAGAAACAGTTGTTTTAAGGTGGACTACAAAGGACTTCACGGCCAATATATAAAAACACTATACAGGGTGTTTGGTAATATACAGACGATATTCAAGTGACGGTTTCTCAAAACATAAAAAAGACTTCTCTCGAAAAAAAAAACCTACTAGTTATATTATCAAATTTTAAAGCAAATCGCCTAAGTTTAGGTGCTAAATTCGATATAAAACTTAAAGCCTACTCTTGCAATCGACATCCCAAAATAAAGGCCGATTTGTTATCTCTTTCGGAAATGGCTGCGGGTTTTGGGTTAGAAAGGGACAAAAATAGATATCTCGAGACGTCACCAATAGAGTATCTGTGGTAAGATGGCAAGCATTATGCAATAGCAGAACATAAGTTTAATAAAGTGTTTGTTTTTACATGCCAAAATAAATTTCATATAACAGATTTATTTATTATGCTTATCAAAATAACCCCTTTCATTTTTGTGTATATTATCAAACAACCTATATATTACACTATTGAACACTAAAATAACATGTGTTTGCGAGATGATTTTACGCATTTCTCAAAAATGAAAGGGGTCATTTTTGTGCGTATATTATCAAACATCATATATATACCTAATATACATATTCTAACATTATGTAATAATGAATTACCTACTTACTCTATCCTACAGAATGGTTCATGACAAAGTCTTTACTCGAATTTATTTCAAAACTAGTTACCCACCCCGGATTCGCACGGATTTCAAATAAAATTATATCCTAATGGTCTTGAGTTGATACAAAAATCCCATAGAAAAAAGCACTTCCAGTTGTTCCAGACTTTTCAAATTTTCCCGGTAACTTTTCAAAATTTACTTTCATACAAACCTTTAATGAAAATTACGAACACAACAAAGAAAATCAAATCCGTTGAGCCATTTTCTAGTTTTTGTGAGACTTAAAATAGATTTTTGTATTAAATAAACAATCATTTGCAAAGCGCTTAAGAATCTTAAGATTGCTACTTTATCATAATAAACTTTATAATTTCTTCACCGACAAGTTTAAAAGGAATTGCAAATGCAAAGTGCTATTAAAGCAAATGAAAGACTCAAAGAAGTGTATTGCATTTCCCGATCGGCGGATAGAGTCGCAATCTATCTATAGATACTTATCTACAGTGTAGAGGTAGTTAGGTGCGACGCGACACTATGTGAGGACTGGGACACACTGAGAACATATTAATGCTCCTTTGAAATGTACGTTCCAAGTTTTCACAATTTCAAAGAAATGTCTTGTGAATAACAAGACATTCAAGGAAATCAGTAACATACTTTACTAAAACATGCTTGGAAATTTGAGCATTATTTTGACAACCTTCTTAGAGATACTCGTAAATCGAAATTACTGTACTGTCCAAATACATGCGAGCAGCGGCCGGCAACAGTTGTATGAAAAAGCATATCTGTCGTGGTTTAGCGGCCAAATAAATTACATAGTAAACTCATATCTGTCGTGTAATTTAAAAATGGAACGATTTTTACTCCGAAACATGGCAACCAAGGAGGTAACTTATCAAAGGTTTTATTAAAATTTCGAACTGGCTTGCAAATAGAAAGCGGTTTATTGAAAAAAAAAAACAAATTAATACTTTAACCCGGGAAAAATGATTGTTGTTCGTTGTTCGTCATTGGCTTTGAAAAGTAATTGTATTTATTATTTTATTTTATAATTTCTGCGCATTATTTGAGAACAGTACTATACAAGTCTTGGCCACAACTAGGCATTGATGGACTTACGTATGTGTGCCTCGGCTTCGCCTCGGCCCACTTTTACACGTTAGTCCATCAATGCCTCTTTTGCTGGCCGCTGCAGTAATGTACCTACTAATATTGAACTACAGATAAGTTATGGGTTGAACTAATCTTATATTTTTTTTATACGCAATCCTTTGACCACTACCTCATCAGGAGGGCAATCGCGCTAATTTTGAACATGTCTAAAGTAGGAACTCACGTTGGTTTGGCAGATGTCACACGTGTCAGCGCGATACAAAATGTGCATAATCACTGTGTATTGTGGTCGAAGATGAAACACGCTTGCCAAGAAAGAATCTTTAAACTCTTGTCTTGGCATGAAGACTCCGTTCTTATAACAAAAGTTAAAGCCAATCATTTGGTTCAGCAAGGTTAGATAAATCTACCTACATCTTGGTATCAATTTAATCATAACTTTGCCAAATATTAAAACATCCTTCTACGTAGCACCATCTTATTTTGCTGTTTTGAATGATAGTGCAATAGTGTTGCGTTACAAAACGTTACTTTCACAATTATACCCATAACTAGGTTCCGCCTGCGGCTTCGCTAGCGTGTTTTGTCAATGCAGTCGATGGATTGGCACATAGACTATGTGCCAATCCATCGACATACCAAATAACATTGAAATTGCTTCAGCCACTAAGACGCCATTGAGTAACAAACAAACATTTAAACTTTCGCATCCATCATATTAGTGTGACACTGTCTTATTTAATTTTTTAATAATTAATGGAGATGGATTAATTGGTAACATCAATAATTTTCTATAGAAAAGTATTGCCTCGTAGGTCACGTACCTTAGAAACGTGCCCTACGATGCACTGCTCTGCGTCCATCAACTTGAGGCATACAGGTTTGAAGCCTGGTAAACAATCATGTGCTGTTGGTTTTCATGCAAATAAATTAAATGATCTCTGCAAAATATTCTTTACAAATGCAATTATTTTTATTTATTCGGCATTGCTGTGTGAGTCACCTAACGAAGTAGTAGGAAATCAGGCGCACTGTGTATTGGAATGGAAAACTTACCAGCGCTCTGCCCTACTAGAACGGGAGCGTAGTGGTCAAGTTGGTACAGTTATAAACTAACAAAAAATAAACACTACAGATTTGTAATAACTAAGGTACCTCTCTTAATTGAAAATAATTTATACAAAGCCTGGTGCTTGCACCACTAGCTGTGGTCGACACAACCACTGCAGTATCGCACCCAACGGTTCCCAGCATGCTTTATCAAGTCGTCTTTCCATCTAGTCGGGGGCCGTCTGCGCTTTCCAGTGCATGGCCACCACGCTAGTTTTTTGCTTTAGTGTCGTTCTGTATTGAAGTCCGTCTATGTGGGCCTACTGTGTCCACGAACCATATCGGCCACCCTCGGTTCGATTAACTTTGCGCTAAGCTTGGCAACTTACCCGGCAGAGGAAAATAAACAAATAAAACATTCGCGCATTTATATTTCACGCAGTTGATCAGGGTCCCGTAGGCAATACTTCCTTTCTTAAAACTGACGGACATATACGGTCATATAAAAATAGTTAAAAAGACCTTTTTCCCGGATAAACTTTATGTTCAATTTTGGCAAAAAATTAATCGATTCATAAACGCTGTTCCCTCTTTTTGGACATTTGTATAACAAGACAGAAAGAGAGACACATTTACATGACAGAAGTTCTTTAGTATTTTTTTTATTGGGTTTCCTTTTAATAATTTAAGTGGTATGTAATTATGAGGGCGAAGATAGAGCCTAGATAAAACCCGTTCACTCTGAAGACGCTTGAAGACGAACTTGAAGACGATTATGGTGGCCCGGAAATTAGGTTGTTAAATTCCTATATTATTTTATACGAGTTGGATCAAGCATATCGCCCTCCTCATAAAGTGGACCATCACCTATAACAAAGTATTATAAATTAGTTTTTTTTTCTTTGCCTATTCCAACCTACCTAGTCAGGTCATAAATTCTGTCACATGTTTAATATAAAATAATTGAAACAAGTTTATTCATTATGTAACCATTTATATACCAAAATGAACTTAACAAAACATAGATTCTTATAACACAAAAGTTTATTCAAAATGACCTCCGTGATTTTGAATACAGGCCTTCAATCTGCGCGGCCAGTCGTCTATCGCAGCACGAACGAGGTCCATGTCAATATCGGCGGCTGCCTTAATCAAGGATGTCTTGAGTGACTCCAAATTGGGATGAGGCTTTGAGCACGCCTTTTCCTCCAAGTGTTGCCATATCTTGTAATCTAACGGATTCAAATCTGGACTGGAGGAGGGCCAGTCTTCGTGCCGGATGAAGTCGATTTCACGCGCCGCCAGCCAGTCTTGTGTGCTCTTCGCTCTATGAGCTGGCGCCGAATCTTGTTGGAATACCCAGTGCCTGTTATTGAACATGGTATGAGAAACAGGTTCCACAAGGTTCATCAGGACTGTATTTTGATACACAACTGCATTCGTTTTTACACCTTTCTCACAAAAATGTACCTCTGTTAAGCCCCAATAAGAAACTCCCAACCATACCATGAGCGAGGATGGAAAATGACCTCGTTGGACACGCGGAATACGGTTGCTCGCTTCTTCACTACTGTGTGCATACACCTTATCATTTTGTTTGTTGTAGCTCTCTTCTACGGTAAAAATTTTTTCATCCGAAAAAAGTATATCCCGATATTTTTTTCCCGCGTACCGCTTCAACAAAGCGCGGCATCTCTTCAGTCTCAGGTCCATTAGACGAGCATTCAAACGATGCCCTGTTTTTTTTTCGATATGCCCGAAGCCCTAAGTCTTCATTTAACACCCTTTTCACCGTAATTCTGCTTAACCCCATCTGAAGGGCCAACAGTTTCTGCTTACGTTTGGGATTTCTTTGAATTCGCGCCTTCACAGCTTTTATCACTGCTGGAGTTCTAACAGACCGAGGGCGACCACTTCTTGACCTGTCATCTACACTAGAGTCTTCATTGTATCGTTTGATGGTGCGATAAACGAATCTTTTGGTTATATTCAAATTTTTCAGTATGTCAAAAATTTGAATTGGCGCGTAACCGCAACGATGCAACGCAATAACTGCAACACGGTCTTCTTTAAGCGTCCACTCCATATATAAAAATGAGCAAAATTCTAAAAAGTATACATTTTTATTTACATGAACAATTCGAAATTCGAACTCTATAAACTTTTTTGTGGCCAGCATTCTAAAAGAAAAGTTTTTACTGTGTGACAATACTTATGACCTGACTAGGTATATCCGGCAATAGTCTCCCCAAAATCCTTCCACCTATCTTTATTGCATTCTGAGTCTTGCATGTCCATCCGCCATCCAGTTAGTGGCCAGATTAGTGCACTCTCTCGACAAATCTAGAGAATGTGGAACCCTAAAAACTGAGCAGCCACGCTCAAATAACTCTACAAACTTGATATGAAACTATCGGTTTATAATGGAAACTCGCGCCAGACATTTTATTATTTTTATTGGAGCATTCCTAACGCTTTGTGGCGAAATGAGTGCCGACTAAACTTAATCTGGGAAGTAACTGGACAAGTTTCAGGGTTTTATGAAGTGTTATGCTGAAATTACTGTAGCGTAGATTTTCAATTAAAATATACGAAGTTATTTATAAAACAGCTATGTTTTATGATCCGCCGCGACTTCGCAAAAATTGTATTTAGAGAAAATATAGCCTATTCCTATAGCCATTGATTTATTATAACTGTAGCACTCAGATATAGTCTAGTTTTTCTATAAGTGAAATTATTTCAGAACCAGTTCATTAATTTCTGAGTGAACACACTCTACCTCTTTATAGTAGATATAAAGTATACATACATATAGATACTATAAAGGCCTGTTCCTTCGCGACTTGAAGATCCACTGGTTGTGATGATAAAGGTATAAAAACTTGTAAGTACCTACATATCTAGCTACCTTCTCAGCCAATATCCGCTCTCTTGTGGACCAGTACCATCGCATCCATCGCCTTTCCATAACACGCGCGATGTCATCTCACGATGTAGTCATGTCGCTTAAAATTACTTAAGCTGTATATTTTTTTAGCATCTTTTTATTGTTTTGTTTTCTACTGAAAAATAGTATTTCTTACAAATACGTAAAGCTTTATAGAATTTCTTATTAAAAGGATGGTTTGTTTCGAAATGTGAATCAGTAACATAAGTTAGCTTTAAACTATAACATGACGTGAGGGAACATTGCCAACTTCTAAATAGCTTTCAAGATAATGTGAGTTCAAAATACGAACAACTTAGAAAATACTTAAAGTTGGATCTAAAGAGCAATTACGAAGCCAACGCATATGTGTGTTTTCCCCCGATATAAACAGAGAAGTGTTATGAGGTTAAGATTTAGGTCCTATGCAATATTTATAGTATTTTATCATTTATTTGAAAAGATAACCTGATAAAGGTTACTGAAAGCCGTTGGGTGCCGGCCGCACAAGATCGGCCGCGGGGGAGAGGGATGGGGGAGGCCTATGTTCAGTAGTGGACGTCTTGTGGCTGATATGATGATGATGATCACTTCGTGAATTTCTAAGTCTTCAAGAACTATCTACATGTTTGAGTACACACATGAAGGCAATATGTGTAAGTTTCGTTCAGTAGTTCCACCCTAGGGCGCGTTCAAATATAAAACTCATATGGGGGCGCCCGGGGTGGCGCATATCAAATTGTAAATCTTTCTGTCTGTCTGTCATACCGCTGCCGACATGGCGACGTGTGTCGAAGGATTTGAGAACTGTTTACCGTGTTCTTCTTATTTTGTTGGGAATATTTTGTTTGAGATGTCGACAGCTTTGTTAGAAATTTTGTTTAGATTATTGTGTATCTAGTTTCTAGATTTTTACAAAAAATACTTCCCGTAGGGAAACACTAGATAGAGCTCAATAGCTGACTAGTGTAAATTGTCAATAGATTCTGGCTACTGATGCTGTAGTGAAGGAGACGCCGGTCGTCTCTCCCTACTGAGTAGATCCATCAGTTGTGAGAATAGGATAATAGAAAATGCATCTCTTCATTCCATTATCCCCAGGACTTGATATACTCCAATAGCGAATACACATTAGCCCCTAAGATGCATAAAATGTCAGAAATGCGTAAAATCCTCTCGCAAACACATGTTATTTTAGTGTACAATAGTGTAATATATAGGGTGTTGGATAATATAAGCACAAAAATGAAAGGGGTTATTTTGATGAGCATAATAAATAAATTTGTGAAATGTTTACCATAGAAATGTGAAATTTATTTTGGCATGTAAAATCAAACACTTTATTAAACTTATGTTGTGCTTTTGCATAATGCTTGCCATCTAACCACAGATACTGTATTGGTGACGTCTCGAGATATCTCTTGTTGTCCCTTTCTAACCCAAAACCCGCAGCCATTTCCGAAAGAGATATCAAATCGGCCTTTATTTTTGGACGTTGATTGCAAGAGTAGGCAGTAAGTTTTATATTGTATGAATCACCTAAACTTAGTCGATTTTCTTTAAAATTTGATAATATAATAAAATTGAAAATATAATAGGTTTTTTTTCAGGAAGTCTTTTTTTATGTTTTGTGAAACTGTCACTTGAATATCGTCAGTACCAAACACCCTGTAGTGTCAGTCTTAGTGCTATTCATAAAGGACACATGAGCAAAGTGTCTACCTTTTAAAAAGACACTTCTTTTACTCTTTTTATGCCACTAAGGTAGCAAACAAGCATACGGCCCACCTGATGGTAAGCGGTTACCGTAGCCTATGGACTTTGTAACACTAAAGGTATTTATTACTCGCGCGTTGCCGACCCTATAAAATTTTCAAAATGCCCTTTTTGAAGAACCCCATACTGTAGTCCCTAGGGAAAACCTCTGCAGGGAGACCATTCCACAAGAAGTGTTCGTGGGAAGAAATTCCTCTAGACTGTAAGAAAAGTGTCAATGGACACATTCTTAATAATAATTCTATTAAAAAACTAAGTAAACTTAAAATTGCTCATTAGCCTACTTGGCTAGATAATAATAAAACTGGAGTACATTTACGATGTACCTAATGGTAAAAAAGTGGCACTCCGGGAGTGCCGACAGAAGTAAAAACTTGAACAATTACGAGATACTTATATAAAGAGGTGCCGGTAACGGATACAGTGTCGCGAGTTCAATGGTTTTACCCATCTCAAGAAATGTCCAACGCGCCTAAAGAAGTTTTCACTTCTAAAATTAACACATGTATTAAACATGTAAAACCCGAATTGAAAACTATACATCTTACTTTTCCACATTTAAACATTATTTATAACGCCTATTTTAATGTCTGTAGTTAAAAATAAGCAGTGGCAAGACGAGCGTCTAGATAAGAATTAGCCTCTCCATTTCTCGAGAGTGTTGAAGCGACCAATCGAATTAAAGCTGCAATCGGATGCAGCTCGTAACTAGATTGCACTCTGCCTTCTGCACTAATTATACCAGTCAGAGGATATCTCGGCGACCGTCTTGAGGACATTCATCAGATAAATGTTGGATGGCTTTTTATATACAAACCACCATGTTTACCAAATCCGACAAAATTACAGGCACAAATACATGAATGTTTCAAGTTGATGGACGCAGAACATATCGTAGAGCATATTCTTAAGCTCCGTGATCTACGAGACAATGCTTTTTAGGAGATGGTTACCACTTAACATTAAGGTAGAGGTTTGAAACATAGGCTATTTTTTATAACAAAATCACGCGTGCGAAGCCGCGGGACGAAGCTAGTTATTAAATAAAGGCTATCTATTCTAAAACAAGTCCGTCATTAATATCTCATCATCCCTCACAAAGCACATTACCAGCTGAACACACCAAATGAGCCTACCAAAAGAACCTCAAGTCTACTCCTGCAAAAAAAACTACAGCCTGCCTTCTGCCTCCTCTCAAAACTTGACGTCCGAGATAAAAATAAACAAAAGCACGCATAATAACCCGCATTATATCGTGATCAAAATTTCAGAACTGACCGGAAGTAGCGGCCGGAAACGAAAACGGCCAGCAGATGGCGCTCTCTCCTCTTATTGCTGACCGCGGGACAAAGCCTGTCGCTTTATGTACTTTACCACCTTAAACCAATGAAATAACCTTCGAATTCCAACTTTATGACATCGAGATATGAGTTAACCTAACTGCAAGGGTAAGTCTGTGAACATTTTGAAATATGCAACTAGTTTATACAACCACTCTATCTGTAACAGCAAATTATGCGAATATCAACCCTATTGCTTTAAAATAAGGGTTGTATCGCAAGTACGAGTTACGTTGGTAGTGTGTAAGGTATGCAAGTAGTTGATCTACAGAAGGAGTAAATTGCGTCTCGTTGATTTAATAGCGTTCCCGGGATTATAGCGAATACCTTTTAAAAGGGATTATACTGAGAATATCATTTAAAAATTTTAAGTAACCAGGCTATTGCTGTTTTAATACCACATTTGCACGTCTGGGCAAAAACAGCACCTAAATTTTCTTATGGGGTTCTTTAAACCAGGTCCTTGAAGTCAACAACACGTGAATAATGCCATTGGCATTACAAACCATTAGGTGGGTTGTATGCTTGTTCCGACTTACTTGCCAACTTATCAGTATAAAAAATATCTAATACACATTAAAAATAAATTTATTTGTACGTTTGGACCATAACGCTGGGCCACTACTATAATGAATACCAAAAACGTATATTAAATAAATAATACTGGACATTTCACACAGCGCTATCTAGCCCCAAACTAAGTAAAGCTTGTACAATGGGAACCAGTTAACTGATAGAGTCATTTGTAAAAGGATAGATATTTCTCTATTGCACACCGTAAAACAATACAATTAAAATGAATAACGTAAATCTATGTAATAAAATTGGCAGTTTTAACGCTATATAGCGATTTCTGGCTGACAACCTTTGGATGGAAAGGACTGTGTAGGATATAACTAGACCAATAATCTCAGCAAGTTATATATGTATATGAAAGAAAAAATATTAGCCACATCAATGTTCTTTACCGAAATCCAGTGGCATGAAATTCTTTTCGGCGAAATGTGCTATTTAGAAGTTTTGCTACGAAAAAACGATATTACGAAATAATGACAATTATTATACCTTTTTATCGTAGTTCCTTTATTCCGTTAACGGGCTTCGAACACGTAAATACCTACATTTTATATCCCAGCGTTAATGACACTAATATTATAAATGTGAAAGATTATGGATATTGTTTATTTTTTTATTTGTTACTCAATCACGCCATAACGGCTAAATCGATTTCGATAAAATTTGGTGTATTGATAGATTATGCCCTAGATTCAAGCATAGGCCACTTTATATTGACAAATAACGCGTGCAAAGCCGCTGGCTGAAGCTAAGTACTAAATAAATGTATATAGGATAGACTTTTCCAACTGAGCGCCGACCTTAAATCTGAACTCTACACAAAGAGCTCGAGTATCTATGTATAGAAGTATATGGTAGAGTGCTAATAAATTCTCGCTGTAAATAATGTCGGGTATTTTGTATCTGTTGTGTTCCCACGGAGCGCGAAGACAGTGCAGAGGGAACAGTAGAACTCCTACTTCGCTTTTTCTTCTTAGTCGGGCACTCTTGGCAGAAATTCGTAGTTATCTCAGATCGTGGCTCTAGCGATGCGTCTCCGTTCAGCTCTATTGGAGGCATTGCGAGAACATTCAGTCATGGTAGTGTGTAATGGACTTGATGAGGTCTGACCATCTCGTTGGAGAGCGAGCACGCGGTCTCATGCCCTCCCCCCTGCCTTGCACTACTAGACGTTCCATTGAGTCCTCTTTACGGGTAACGTTTCCAAAGAACTTAAGTACTCGCATTTGCACAGTCGACGATAATCTTTCTTTTATCTAAAGCTCTCTTAAAATTGAATCATTGATACTGTCCGTCTACAAAACTCTTACTACTCTCACTCGAACTCCTACTAGGGGGTGAAAATATGTAAGAATGTCTACAGAGATTATGACTGATACAGGGATATAAAAAAGAAAACAAGTGCTGTATTGTACATGTGTGTGTGTGTATTGTGCTGTATTTATTTCTCGTAAGTGCACATTAACAATAATAAAGTACACATTTTTACATAGTCAAGTTTATAAATAAATAGTAGATTATTAAACGAGGGGATAAAGCAGTGTCTTGCGTCACGGGCGCTATATTAAATCCTGAGTGCAGAGAGATCAAGCACGCCCAAGATGCTGACATGGTTCAAATTGTAATACAGATGAGGCTCCAAATTAAAATGCTCATTATGACCGCGAGGGCATAATGATATCTACATGATAATATTATCTATACCTATAGGTACAGTCTCTTCAAATAAAAAATAATAATTCAGACTGTTATAATTTTTCACTATGTGCCGAGCTCTCAGGCCCTTTTGTAATACAGGTTGTAATAATTGATCGTATAGTAAACATTTTTTGTAAGGATTGTTCTAACTACTTTCTTAAAATGATTTGATGTTGTGCCGACCCCACGTAATGTGGTATAGAGGCAGGGGGATGAAAATGATCATCATCATCATATCAGCCATAGAATGTAGTAGGTGGCCGTCCTACGTTGCGCTTTCCAGTGTGTAGCCTCCACTCTAGAACCTTTCTGCCCCAACGGCCGGCAATTTTTCGGGTTATATCGGACAGAGGGTATTAGTATACCATAACACAGGTTTACCCAGTTTGGATACTAATGCGATCCCACCAGGAACCGTCTATGTGGATGACAATTTTTTCTAGGATTGTTTCTGTTAATTTGATGTCTGTTATAATTTAATAAATTTCATTTCATTTCAAATTCATTTAATTTCATATGCCCCGCCCAGAAATACCAAGTATTCCCTTCTTCATAGCATGCTGAGCGTACTAGAGCCTTTGTATGAGGTACATAGTGAGATACCGGGTTTCTGTGTCATCACTAGGCATTAACTATTTACGCATTAACTGAAGACTTAGAAAAAAGATTTCGTAAACGTTTGATTAAATAAGTATTAACATTTATTTAATATGATCCAAAGAAAAATTATTGTAATCCGTATACTTGAGTTTTATATCAAGGAAGAAATCATCAACAAAATACTGGCATTTATAAAAGGAGCAACACAGGTTATACAAGGTTAGACTCGACGGTTCCTCTTTTTTGTCTAATACACTGTGGCCCAAACCTCGAGTGAGGTATAATAATTGCGTCATAACTTTTATATTTATTGGCCGAATTATTCAATACACTGCCCGCTTCATAAATAATCCTATTCAGTGGAGCTTTTAGTGCGTAAGTCCAATACAAACCTTATTTACTGACAAAGTAATGTACATTGTGATGTGCTACTGTATTGTCATAATTTTATCGTAATAATTTCTGAGCTAAAAATATAAGGGACAGGAACTTTCTAGAACTTTTGTTGGACAAAAACAGGGACTAACTTTGCCTGAAAATTACTGAAGCTATCTTTTTCATTTATGCTTTGGTTTTACTAAAATAAACAATTGTCTAGATACTGTCTATTATAGGGCTTTGATTGCACATTACAAAAATATAAAATTTTTGATGTGTAACATCTTTCCTCTCGGTTTGTGTGGGTGATTTTGGCAAACGAGACGGAAATGTGTCACAGGAAACCGGGAACTGTTTTGACTAATGAGCGCGCGCTATTTGATTTGACCAATTAGCGCGCGCGGTGATCACATGTTACACATCATATGCGATTAGGCTGGTAGTTTCTTTATTCTGGCCTTTTACTTTTAAAAATCAAAGACAAAGAGAGATTACCCAAAAGACGAGGACGAAATTTGGTGGCCATACATTGTGTGTGAAAGTGCATTAAGGCCTTTTGGCCCTCTTTCTGATCTGCGCTTAATGCATGTTTCATACTGCCAACTTAACCGTCCCTACCATTAAGTATAATCTCAGAAGGCCTCGTGCGCTTCGTCTGAGATTTAAAGATTAGTCACGGTGCGGGGATGCCATCTAGGATATCGGACAGCGAACGGCGCATAGGGCTTTGGCTTCGCAATCATCCTTGGAACTAGAAGTAGAAAGCTGTAAGCCATACTTTTTTAAACCTAAAACACTGACTATAACCTCAATATACGTGCTAGAAGTGTGTAAATTCGTAAGAAAGTACCCACAACTTTTTCAAAAAAAGACTGACCTACCACCTCGCTTCCAATATAGGTACAAGTACAACCTTGAACTACCTACATCAACATTAAAAATGCACAGCTAAGATCCGAATGTAATGGCAATAAAAATATATAACAAAATACCAGAACAAATTAAAACACAAGAAAACGACAACATCTTTGAACATAAATTAAAACATATACTAATGGAAAAGAGTTACTACACACTAGATGACTTTTTTAACGACAAGACATGTAAATAATTTTCTACAACAATGATTTCATTAAATAATAAAATTCAAAACATAAAATCGCTCAACTTCGATTCCACTAGACCTGCCTAGTTAGCTTTAATATTGCTACACCCTTACTTACAGGGTACATATGAAATGCTAAGATAGTCAATAAGATCTGACATGAAATGAAATGAAATGAAATACTTTTATTTATAGCGACAGTTTTGCGGAAACACACCGAACTCTCATTCGATCCAGTTTTGAGCTCCGTTAAGCGTCGTTCTGATAAGGTTTGCAGCATACAGCCCCACAAAACTGCCCTAGCTGGAAGACACTACTTTTATATAAGCTGTTCTTTGTACAACAGAGTAAACAAAGCTATTGACATTTATCCTCTGACATTCCACAGATGTAAAATTAAATGCAAAACCTGGCTTCAATCACTAACGTACGATGATACCGAGAATATTATGATTCCCCCTACCTAGCAAAATTATACACACGAGAACACGCACGCACTCACACAAACAAACTCCCGCACAAACTCGCTTCTACACACACATACACACACACACGCACACTCACTTCCACACACACACACACACACACACACACACACGTAGTATTAACTTAAAATTATAATCATTATTAGAAGAAAAAAAAATACTTATATCGACTGCTGAAACATTGTTCTGTTCGGTTTTGGAAGAGGGCGCTGACACTGCTACTCAGTTTTTCTTAACTTTTGCAGTTGTCAACGTTTTCATTTGTATATTGTACTTTATTTATGTTCCAAATAAATAAATTTGAATTTGAATTTGAACTTTTTATAGCACACCAAACAAAAATACAGTAACAAAGTAAATAAACAATAAATAACGGTACAATGGGCGGTCTTATCGCTAACAGCGAACTCTTCCAGACAACCTTTGGGGATGGACAGGATAAACAAAGATTGAAAGACGGCGGTGTAAGAGTACCTTTAAGCATACATAAACAAAACCCATAAAATAATATATACCTGACATGTAATATTTTAATCCTCTTTGTATGAACGCAATAAAATACTGAAAATCATATTGTGCAATTCAATTTGTGGTATTTACTTTTAAATTGACAGAGTATTTTACAATCGTTAACTGCATAAAAATACGTATTTTTATCGAAATTAAAAACAGATCCTTTCAGAAATCAAAGAACGTGTTTTTGTAACCTGTACTGTAATATTAGTGGACGCTTAAAATTTGCAAAAATTAAGCTTAAAGTAACAAGAATACTAAAGAACACCTAGATAGGTCTAAATCTCAAAAACATACTACATGTAGTATATTATTACTACGCAGTTTGTTTTGGACTAAAATCTATAAAATGTAATAACTTTGAGAAGCTCAGTCGACAACCCTAGGACATAAGTCGAGTACGCTATTAGACTTGAAACTTGTTCTGTAACTGCGGCGTACGTTAAACCCCTTAATTTGTATACAGCATTACATTTCCCACTAGACGCTTACATATTTCAGTCTATGTCTTACTTTATAGAGATGATTACCGTGGCGCAGTGGCTGAGACGCAGGAGGTTCCCGCCGCGGAACACATGTTTGTATAATCTACAGATATTTGTTCCGGGTGTTTCTCTATTTACAAAAAATAATTATGTAAGTATCGGATAACTGGTTCTAGTTTAGGGCTACATAGCGCTGTAAATGTGTGACTAAGAAACAATGTTAGAAAACCTTTTACCGTTGCGTGTAGGCATCCCT
The DNA here is from genome assembly GCA_963924445.1 of Philereme transversata. Taxonomy (NCBI): domain Eukaryota; kingdom Metazoa; phylum Arthropoda; class Insecta; order Lepidoptera; family Geometridae; genus Philereme; species Philereme transversata. The sequence goes on along the minus strand of OZ004337.1, from coordinate 22,485,461 downwards.
TTGTAAATGCCACCATTCTCGTAGCCATATTTCGAAAGCGAATTGCTGTCGTGTTGCTGTTGCCACACAGGATGTCCCTTACACACATGAGATATGCACTGTAGGTGTGAAAGGGACGGCCTGAGCAGTGACAGCGATGCGATGCAATTGACTTACGTAATAAGGCTACCAGTCCATTGTAACTTTATATTAAAAAAATTGGACTGAAAGTGATTATAAATATTTTAGGAATACAGTCTTATATTTAAATTTATATTTGCGAATACAATTTAACGCAACCAATTAAAATATGCCTGACTTAAAGAACAAGTGGGGCTTACTCTAGCTTTGCAATATAATACGAGTACGCACATGTAAAATAAGGTTATTTCTTCTCATTATTTACATTGATACTCGTAGATATTGAAAAAGGTTCTTAGACATGTTAGGCTCACATCCAGCGCGTTTCCATACGCGCCCCCAGGGCATTACGCATCTGCTACGCCGTAGCACCGTAGCACCGTAGGCTTTCACGTAAAGTGCAGTGCGTAGAACTGACTAGAGAAGTTTTGAATGCTGTAGGTAGAGAGTATTGGAGAAGGCTATACTTAGTGTTTCTCAGTGATATCGAAATATAAATTAGATGATCGTTAGATAAACAATGTCCCTGACACAGCCCAGAAGATGAGCAAGCTGAAGTGGCAGTTGGCGAGGCACATACTAGTTCGGAGCGTCAGTTGGTACATTGTTTTTACATCAATATGATAATCATACACATAAAAAAACTTAATAAAGTTGTGAGATGATTGTAAATAAACATCAAATCTAGTTGCAATTTTTATAGGCATACATTTTTCGGGTTACGCAGGGTTGTGAACGTTTTCGTCGGTTTATTTGTATTTAAAAGTATATCTATGAGCTTCGTGTGTCTACGTGATGTGAGTCTCAGTTGACTGACAGATGCAGGTAGCGCCAATATCTGTGATGGAATACTTGTTACACGTACACTCAACACACACAATCTTTATACTAACTTATTTATTACAGGTTCTTATAATACAATATAAGAACATGTTGATAATACAATCATACTTTGTTGATAATAAAATTATGAGCGACATTCTAAAGACATTCATTTAACTGAGTTTGCACATAGACTAGTGTTAAATAAAGAGAATTGTATGAGTATGAGAAAACACAACAGTTTTTTAAGATAATTTCGACGCAGAAAGAGATGTTAACTATTCCCACCGTCTCTGTTCCGCTCGACTGACCCTACGGTAAATTCCCATCTATACAAACCGCATACAGGCCGCTGCGCCTGTAGAAGTAATAGGTAATAAAATTAGTTCGTTTGTATGGAGTGTCGGGGGTATGTTATGAATCTATTATGTGTCACTGATCCTATACCTACTACACCAAAAAAATAAGAATCAATGCAGTTTTTATCTATTGGAAAATCGGAGATAGTCCTTATTTAAGTTAGGTTATAATTTGTGCAGACGGTCTACAGGTTTCCAGGTTTGCAGATAGCCAGCTAAAAGGGAAACAGTTTTTGCACGGAGCTTTAGAAATGATTCATGTATGATCGAAGTCAGCAATATCCACACTGGTAGCTTTTGTAGAAAATGACAAATTAATGTACTATGACAAATATAATATATTATCTTACTGCTTTAGAAATTATTTAATAATTTCTCAGTGTGTGTTTCTATACCCGAGTGTACGCAGAAGCTCTTACTTTAAGTCGAGGTGTCGGAGCACGGCCGAGGGGCGCCAGCAGCCGAGTGAACGAAACATCACACTCCTGCATTTACCAAACACATCTGAAACTTCACATACAGGACACTACTCTATGCTTCAATTTTCAATAAAAACGAGATATTTGCCGTGTTTTTTTGAGTTGTGACCGTTGACGCAAGGAATCCCACATCAACCCCTACTACGGCGCCCGTCTATTAACGTGTAGAGGGCTGCGGTGCATTGTGCGAGGCGAGACGCAGTGCGGAGCGGATCGCACTCACCCTAATAAAGGTTCATGAATTGAACCGAAACATTGTGTGTCGTAACACCGACAAACCCCGTATTTATAATAGGTATTTGTGACTTTTATGTGTCTCAATATTTTGGCACAGTTTGATGCGCCATGATCACGAGTAAACTGAAGTCTTTGCGCGTAGATGGGTATTGGCAGATATATCGATCTACCGTATTTCTCAGTCTCTTGCTACTAATTAACTCACTAATATTATTACCACCGGTTCGATTCACGATTATAACTCGATTCCGACACACATCACTCACGGTATGAGGACGCGTAATTGGCACTTCACTTTTTCGTTTCCACATTGTCACAACAGGATTCCAGGCTCCAGATAGTTGGAACAATCTTTTCGATTGAAATTCCTAATAGAAAATAGTGTATGAACACTATTTTTTTAGCGTGTTTTTTATGTGTCTATATGTTTTAAATGTTGTAAGCTACTAGTCAATGTACCAATCAGTAAAAGATTGTTTTTTATTCTTGATTTATAAGTATGATAAACTTTTTGGTATTTTATCTTCATCATAATAAATAATAATTAATATTTCTAGGTGACTGGTCGAAGTGAAGCGTGATCCAAAAACTGACGCTTATCTGGGTTTGCAGCCAGTGTCTTGGGGTCACTTCCATCTGATAGTGATCTAAAGCAGTTGAGCTATCTATAGATCGTTTGCAGCAGTCTTAAGATGATTCAACTGTTTTTTTATCGGCTAAAATAATAAATAAATTGATAAATAATGCTAGAATGGTTCGCTATATAGCCCCAATCTAAGCAAAGCTTGTACTATGGGAACCAGATAACTGATAGAATACTTATATACATTTTTTTTATAAATACGTAATAATATATAGAGAAACAACCCGACTCTGAACAAATATCTGTAGATCATGCAAACATTTGTTCCGCGGCGGGGATCGAACCCGCTACCTCCTGCGTCTCAGCCGGCTATTCGCCCACTGCACCACGGAGGGCGTCTAAAAAACACGACTTCAGAAAATAACAATGGTTTTTACCCAAACATGGTATCTCCACTAGTTACATAGATCTAGGAGCAGAGAAGTAATTACCGCGTTCGCTGCTATATTGATGAACTGCGTAATGACTTATTTGTTTGACAGGAAGAAATTATTGTGAATTGTTTGGTGAATGTTCCACATCATAGAATATTAATTTTAATCTATTAAATATTGGTAAAGGAGCTGATTGTATCCTCTTTTGGTCTCAATAAAATCGTTTATTTGCTAAAATACACAATATAAATCCTATTATGTCTCGCGTAGACCTTTGTTCCAACAAATCCAAGGTTCAAAAACATCATTAGGACTATAAAAACCATTGTATAAAACCCAAAGTGTCCGTTTTTTTTCATAAGTATGTTTTCTTTTAATCTCAATTTATATTTTATGATCCAAACATAATGTTTTCGAAATCCATTCATAAAAGATCTCGCGTAAAACGCCCGTCCGTAATTCTTTTAGGTATTCGTGGAATAAACTACGGGTAAATGATGTTATTTTTGAATAGTAATAACTTTAACGAGTTCTCATAATTTTGTGCGACCTGTACCAAACTCCGGTGTTGGGTTTTTTGAGCTGTAGATATGCCTTGACGGCTTTTTATCGCCGGAACCGACATCCTCACATGCTGCCTGAAGCACAGAAGCACCGAGCTGTAAATTTCTGTAGTGACCTGTAGTCTTCTTCTTCTTCTATAGACAGAAAGAAGGAAAATAAAAATGTTTTTATGACCCATAAATTACATAAAATTACGCAATACAAGTGAAACAGACACATAAACATAAATAAAATAAAAGTGAGTGCGACATTACAATGTGGTAGCCGCCACAAAATAGTTCCGTACAAGCTCTGCTTAGTTTGGGGGTAGATAGCGCTGTGTGAAATGTCCAGTAATATTTATTTATTTAAAGTAAGGTTAATTACACCATTTATAACTCAAGAACGGCTGGACTGATTTTGATTATCTTTGATTTGTTGGATTTGTCTCCGCCCCGAATAGTAGAATAACTATTAAAAAATCGAAAACATTCACGCAAAAAAAAATATTAAGAAAATTTATTTTCTCATACATTGGCGGTGACGTACATTAGTAGCCCGCATCATATGCATGTCAAGGCAGTATGAAATTTTCCGGGTCAGCTAGTACTACATAAATTACATATCTGAAACTGTACAAAGTAAAACTGAATAAACAAATAACTAATAATATGATGTCTACTTTATAAACAAAAGATAATTTTTACAACACTTATCTCTAAAAACTATCTCTTCGAGAACTAGATTCCATGTGAAAATGACATTACTGACGTAAGCAAAATTATACAGATCGCAATAAAACGTTATCAAGATGAAGAACTCAAAGCAACAAAGCCACAACTAATATTTATACAGAAGTTAGAAACTCGGCGCTTCAGACTCGAAATAAAAATGCGAGTATTATGCAAATAGTACCCAGTGGTGGAAAGTTAGAGTTTATTGTAGAAAAGTTGGTTTTTTGTGTGAATTTCATAAGACGAAGCCTCCGGGGCGCGATCGCCGCTAACTCTGAGATATGGCGAACCCCTCTTGTACCTCGCGTGATGACAGCTTGCTTCAAATGTGTTAGATCTGGCGGAATGTTGTACGCAAAAAGTTAGATTAAGACAATTGTAATTTTGGTGCTGCGTAGCTTTCTAGTTTGTATCCACAGCCTTAATTATCTGGATTTTTACAGTAATTTTATCGAAAAATGAACGATCTAACCTCGTTTCACGCTTGAACATTATGGGCCTTTTACTCAATCTGACAATTAACCAGTTGTTACACACGGCTACATACCAAGCGAAACATTCAGAATGGTATAGCTTGATGTGTAGGCTTGATATATTTTTTTCATTCATTCATTTTTTGGTCGATTTATTCTAAAATTCGACCTAAAAAGGCTTCTTAAAGTTCTATTGGTAAAACCAATACAACAGAAAACTTTATCGCTAAACTTAATTCTAATAAGCCCATAAGTGCTAATTTATGCAACTGGACACATAAGTATTGTTAGTTTTATAGATAAGGAGGTAAATAGATGCAAAAATTAAAGGTAAGAAAACGCTCGTAAATTTATTTTACGAAAAATCTGCAACTTTGTATCTAAAAGCTGGCTACACCACGATACTCTTTAAAGTGGTTATATTCTTTCAGTGCACACTCGAGGACGCACTTCCATAGTATTGCTTTCGAAATAAAGTTGGCTTGTATTACATATTTCGCGAGAATTTCGACGATGATATTGAGAAAATTACGTCCTTTTAACATGATCTGAAGAGTAGTTGAGATTTGCGAGCGCTCATGGTACAGGAATCTGAAGTGGTAAATTATGTAAGTGGTAGCAAAGTTTGTTATAGGCGATGTTACCACTTAACATCATAATATATATGTTTGTTCCATCTCCAGGTCATATTATAAATTTAAATATACTGTAGGAATAAGAAAATTTATATAGAAACCTAAATATTTTTTTTTATAAATACATATGTACCATTGAGAAACACCTAGGCTCGGAACAAATATCTGTAGATCATACAATTATTTGTTCCACGGTGGATTTTCAAACATTTTATCTCAGTTTTTTATTTTAGAACTCTGATGAAAATTGCATGCGATAACCGCTGATTATGAACGAACTCAAAATGTATCACTAACTACCAGTTACTAACCTATATTAGACGGAAAGTCAAGACTATGCAGTCGACAGATGGAAAGACGACCTGATAAAGGTTGCTGGGAGCCGATGGGTGCAGGCCTCACATGATCGGTCGCCTCTGGAAATCTTTGAGAGACTTCCTATGAGATCCTAGGACGTCCACTGCTGAACATAGACCGTTCAGCAGTGGACGTCCTAGGCTGATATGATGATGATGATTAGCCACTGGCTCACAAACCTTACTATAATAATGTTACGCCGAGGCTGTTAAACAATGAGTAATAATCAAAATTTCTCGAACGCTTTTGTCTTGCTGTGTTATTGTTGTTATTGTCTGCGGTTGCGCACAATGGGGATTGGTCGTTCTGTCGAAACACCGACCCTTTTTCTAGAACGATCGAGATCGCTCTCGAACAATCGAATTGTGTACGATATAAATAGGCCGGAGAGATGGCCAGACAGTCAGTGAGTCAGTGAGTCTCAGCGAGGCCCTGGAGGACTGACGTGGAGAAGGGTCTCGCGTGAACAGTAGTTGCTCGGACAGTCAGTCTGGATTAAGCTATACGTGCGAACATTTCGGTGACTTTAAGTGGTGCAACAGTGGTGTGAATTAGTGTGTTGTGATTACGTGTGACCAAGTTCGTGTATTCATCGTTCTAGTGTTAAATAAAAGTGTTATTTTGGTTAGATCGATTCCCATTATTTTATCCCGAACCCTTAGCTCGTAACAATAAGTTTCTTTAGATCTCAAAACAGCTCAAAGTTGATCATTTTTTTAAATTAGAAACTCCCTGGGGATTCCAATTATTATTATTCAAAACACTTCAAAGAATCGTTAGCGATGTGCCGTAATTGTATCGGCTTCTTGGAGATTCTTTTTATTGCTTAATTTGATAGGGATTTAGACACGGTTTTCTGTGTTATATTTTTCTTGTGAATTAAAATTTCTCGACAATTTTTTTTAAAACCAACGCCTTATGTTGCTTTGGCTGCACCGATCCTATTTGAAATACATTATCCAATTATTTATATTTTTGGAATTAAATAGGTAACAAGGCACTTCTTCGGGGAGGTAATAAACGTGCAAAGCCATGAGCTTCTGCTAGTTTTGCAAAAAGAAGCTAGGAACAAAACTTTTCTTAACATAAAACACTTTTTCCATTTATTTTCCAGTTCTCAAATATAATATCGCCGGAGTTCCTTTCATGCAGTTACTGTGTAAACGGCATTATTCAGAGCCCAGGGTCGGCATAGAACCCGCGACTGAGATCAGAACTCAGTTTTAAGACCCAATTTACATAATTTACCAACGTTCAGCATCGCCTTGAAATTATAGCGTTAGCATTTCGACTTCAGTATTTTGCAAGTCGGAAAGGTTGATTCAGTTAGTGTAAATATACCTACTTACTAACTTCAAAATTTTCTTTTTAGATGTTGATCTTTTTATACAGTCTCAAATAGAGCATTGCTAAAGATAATAAAATTGATCAAAATTACACACTGGTCATTAAGTCACACAAGACTTTCGTGATTTATTTCAATCAATATTATAAATTCGCGATTTATCACGTGTTTGGCACTACTGGTTCAGCCAAGCAGTTGTGTCACGAAAATAAACAGTTTATTAGAAAATAAAACTTAAAAAATACCTAACCCAAAGAGACCCTATACAACCAATGAATATTTAAATGATACAATTTCATTTGAGACTAGTTTACATTTTAATATAATTATTTCATTAGTAAGCTTCATTATATTACTTTTGATTATTTATTAGTTATCCATCTATAATTTAATTTCATATGACACATAATTTGCACGCCAATTATGGTTGAATATGGTGAAACCATAAAATTTTCTAACATCTGTATAATTTTACCCATGTTTTGGCAAATAAATAAGCTTGTTACCACAAAAAAGTAAACAACTGTTTAACACTTGTTTAAAAAAATCCTTACTAATATTTGTTCAGGATTTTTTAAACAGTGTTTAGCTGCAGTTTATCTTTTTTGTGGTAAACCCCTAAAATTTGAATTATATAAAAATAACTAAATTAAGATTTCTTTATATTTCAGTACCACGATCGACAATGTTTCGGTTTAGTTCGTGAAACTTCGGATGGCACTTTTATAGTTGTATCGTCCGTCATTAAATATCATCGTCATTAAATCTAGTTATAATTAAAAAAAACATTTTCATTAATAGTATATCTATCATAAATAAAATAAATAAATATTGCTGGACATTTCACACAGCGCTATCTAGCCCAAACTAAGCAGAGTTTGTACTATGGCAACCAGATAACTGACTGGTGACTGCCTCCGTGGCGCAGTGGGCGTATAGCCGGCTGAGACGCAGGAGGTAGCGGGTTCGATTCCCGCCGCGGAACAAATGTTTGCATGATCTACAGATATTTGTTCCGTGTCTAGGTGTTTTTCTATATATTATAAGTATGTATTTACAAAAAAAAAGTATTCTATCAACTATCTGGTTCCCATAGTACAAGCTCTGCTTACTTTGGGGCTAGATAGCGCTGTGTAAAATGTTCAGCGATATTTATTTATTTATAACTGATAGAATACGTATATACTTTTTTTTGTAAATACATACTTATAATATATAGAAAAACAACCAGACCCGAAACAAATATATGTAGATCATGCAAACATTTGTTCCACGGCAGGAATCGAACCCGCTACCTCCTGCGTCTCAGCCGGCTATTAGCCCACTGCACCACGGAAGTATCAATAAGTATCGTTACAGCTATTTCTGTTTAGTCATATTGCTGTCTTTGCGAAGTAATGTACAGTTTAATGAATGGTAAAATATTACAAACCCTCGTATAGAGCAGGAGTTCAGGGATTACTCAAGAAAGTTAGGCTTTATCTACACACGACAATATCTAATGTCCAATCCAACCACTATCATGGCAATGATAGCCGTCAGAGTAGACAGCGTGCACCAAACATTGCTGTCATAGGTTCTTAACAGCCCTGTATAATACATTGTGTTGCGTCCACAAAAGATCTACATCATTTCTTGAAATAAATGTTTCTATAACTGAAGATATCTATTGGGTACCGACATGATAGGTAGGTTAAAGTAATCTGCAGTCTAGTGGGTCTTACCATTAGGCATAGATAAATAGAATGTGATTAACAAAAAGAAAAGTGGTTTAGAAGCGCCTCGTTTAAAGATCGGAACTGTGTTTTTTGACCTGGAAACTTCTTTAGGCGCGTTGGGCATTTTTTGAGATAGGAAAAAACCATTGAACTCGCGACATTGTTACCGTTACCGTTACCAACACCTCTGTATATAAGTATCTCGTATTTGTTCAAGTTTTCACTTCTGTCGGCACTTCCGGAGTGCTTTTTTAGGGTTCCGTATCCAAAGGGTAAAACGGGACCCTATTACTAAGACTCCGCTGTCTGTCTGTCTATCCGTCTGTCACCAAGCTGTGATAGTTAGACAGTTGAAATTTTCACAGATGATGTATTTATGTTGCCGCTATGACAACAAATACTAAAAACAGATTAAAAAAAATATTTTAGGGGACTCCCATACTACAAACGTGATTATTTTGCTCCTTTTTGCTCGATATTGATAACGGCAACAGGTAGACGCTTGAAATATTCACAGAATATTTAGTTATATAGATATTCACCTTAAAAATAAACAATTAAATTAAAATAATACAAATATTTAAGAGGGGCTTCCATACAACCGACATGATTTTTTTTGCCATTTTTATAGATAATGGTACGGAACCCATCGTGCGCGAGTCTGGCTCGAACTTGGCTGGTTTTTTTTCTAACCTTTTGCGCCCATTAATCGGAAAATGTATCCTAATATCTAACTACTTGTCTTGTTCTCTCCCACCACTCAATGTCATATGTCCCTAACACCTCCGTGGCGCAGTGGGCGAATAGCCGGCTGAGACGCAGGAGGTAGCGGGTTGGATTCCTGCCACGGAACAAATGTTTGCATGATTTACAGATATTTGTTCCAAGTCTGGATGTTTTTCTATATATATTATAAATATGTTTTTACAAAAAAAAGTATATAAGTATTCTATCAGTTATCTGGTTCCCATAGTACAAGCTCTGCTTAGAGTGGGGCTAGATAGCGTTGTGTGACATGGCCAGCAATATTTATTTCTTTAGTATTTATTTATTTATAACAATATAGTATAATAGCTCCTAAGCCGCCTCGTCCCGTATTTTTTGTGCCACAAACAATTAAGTACTTGCAGGCTTATGTGGGACGTTATAATTAAAACTATAACATTCCAAACGTTTTCTCACTAATATTATAAACGCATAAGTTTGTATGGATGTTTGTTACTCGTTCACGTCGTAACCGCTGAACCGATTTCGATTAAATTTGGACTGTAAGTAGATTTAAAATTCAAAAAATTCAAAATTATTTATTTGGAACATAAATAAAGTACAATATACAAATGACAACGTTGATAACTGCAAAAGTTAAGAAAAACTGAGTAGCAGTGTCAGCGCCCTCTTCCAAAACCAAACAGAACAACGTTCCAGCTTATAACGAGTCGATATAAGTAAATGTTTTCTTCTAATTATGATTATAATTTTAAGTTGAATACTGCGAGTGTGTGAGTGTGTGTGTGTGTGTGTGTGGTGTGTTTATGTGGAGTGTGTGTGTGTGGAAGTGTGTGTGTGTGTAGAAGCGTGTGTGTGCGGGAGTTTGTTTGTGTGAGTGCGTGCGTGTTCGCGTGTGTTTAATTTTGCTAGGTAGGGGGAATCAAAAAATTTCTCGGTATCATCGTACGTTAGTGATTGAAGCCAGGTTTTGCATTTAATTTTACATCTGTGGAATGTCAGAGGATAAATGTCAATAGCTTTGTTTACTCTGTTGTACAAAGAACAGCTTATATAAAAAAAGATTATAACCTGGATTAACACTTAGGGTACTTTTTGTTGACAAACCACACGTGCGAAGCCACTGGCGAAAGCTTGTCTATTATAAATGCGAAAGTTTGGATGTTTGTTTGTAACTCAATCACTTCATAACGGCTGAACAGATTTCGATTAAAGGTACATAGTAATATAACCTGGATTAAAACATAGGCTACTTAATATTGATAAAACACGCGTGCGAAGCCGCTTGTGAAAGCTAGTTAACAGATAAAAGCGACAGACTGCATGCTTTAAGGATTATTCATTAATAGGAGTCATCAACATAGCATACACTGACAATATTTAGCGGCTACATTTACAAATGGTAGAACTTAGTGCTACTATAATTACAGATGATAGACTGCATGCATTTATATTTTATGGCAAAAATTAATATATTATTATCAACAAAAATAGTTTATTATGTGTTCGTGTAAACAGCGCTTTATAAAGAAGTACACTTGGTGATTTCCACTGAGAATAAGACGCGTCGGTCCACTGAATGCATCTTGGATTGAAAGAGGGCGCGGCAAAACCAGCTTCCACACTACTTTATCCACTGCTTTATTAGTATGTTGTATCTAATATTGCAGGGTTATGACAAACATTTACCTATTTTCTGACCACATCGCATATATAGCACATCTGTGGGCGAACGTCAGGCGGTCGACTAGAATTACATAAATAAATAAAAATAAATACTACTAGACATTTCACACAGCGCTATCTAGCCCCAAACTAAGCAGAGCGTGTACTATGGGAACCACATAACTGATAGAATACTTATATACATTTTTTTGTAAATAGGTACATACTTATAATATATAGAGAAATAACCAGACCCGGAACAAATATTTGTAGATCATGCAAACATTTGTTTCGCGGCGGGAATCGAACCCGTTACCTCCTGCGTCTCAGCCGGCTATTCGCACTGCACTACGGTGGTCGTCAGGTAGATGACTCATAACTTAGAAAAACCATTGTAATTCGATTTAATTTCGTTAAATATTGTCATAAATTTATATAGTTAGTTATTTTAAGCACTTATGCATTTTATACTGTTTTTGCACGTATAAACAAAAATAACTGAAATTAGTATAAATATACGAAATAAACACGTGGGATTGATCCCACAGATCCGCATCAATCTCACGCACAAAATATGATGTTTCAAAATGATCTTTATTATTGCAGTGAATGCTCTAACATGATGAAATATTAGCACTGGAAGATCAACACGAAGATATCTGTGGATTCAAGGCTTTTGAACAAAGCACTAAGACTTGCAATTGTTTTAAAACGGCTACGAAACTACGACCATAGTTCGCAGAAGCGTAACAGCTCGTAGCCAAATTAATAATACATACATATTAATATCACATTAATAATATCAACCCGAGTAGGAACGTAGAGCAAAACCAAGTATATTAAGTACAAACCCTGTGCTGGTGGAATTGCGTCAGGTATTATTAGTACCTTATAATTATTATTTATTAAGTAAATTAATAATTAATAAAATATGAAACGGGCCCATCCCCATTCCAAAACCATGCGCGCGAAGCCGCCGGCTAAGACTTGTGATTTTATAAATATTGGCCTTCGCTGAGGCCACAGAATTCACAAATCTAAATATATAAGACAAAGTCGGGTTAGTTCACCATTATAAATGAACTCTCAAGAAGGGCTGGACCGATTTTCATGATTTTTGATTTGTTGGATTTATCTCCGCTCCGAATAGCAGAATAACTATTAAAATTAAAAAATATGAAAATTACACAAAAAAAATTATAAAGAAAATTCGTTTCGTTCCATCTATTGGAGCTATTTGTTTTTTTAACTGGTTAGATCTTCGTTTGGCCACGATCTTTCCTCACCTCACCTCTCTAATGATGGCCGATTGACAATTCTACCAGCTACGTAATTAGCAGCCCACGTCCTGTTGATTTTTTTTATTGGTGTACATTTGTTGAACTTAATTCAGAGAGAGTATGTTTTTAATCATAGTAAAAAAAATTATTTAATTCAGCTAATAAGTTAACACAACTTTTATTGATGCTAAGGCGGTAGGAAGTTCGCCGGCTCAGCTAGTATATAATATTTCGAGCGTATTTCATTACAGTAACTGCGGGGATTGCTGTTCAACATTTGTTCGACAGTGGGGCAGTATAACGCATTCTCTATTTGATATTCCAAAACACTGAGACATAGATTAGCCATAAAACTAGAACCAAATACGGCGTTCACTATACACTAGTTTCGTGATAAGTTTATAGCACTGTACGTGTTTGCAGCCCCCGTGACGTAATGACGACAAATTGAGGCTTCTCGTGAATTATCGTTGGTCGCCCCACGTGACCCCACGATACGAGTCCCACGGGCTCACTGGTTTATCGTTCACACCCGGATAAGTAATAGCTTGTGTTTGATTAGAGGATTTCGAGAAATTAGCATTACTGATCATATGTTGTTTTTTTAATATAAAGTATTAGGCACACAAATAAATTAATAAATATTGCTAGAATGCTTCGCTATATAGCCCCAACCTAAGCAAAGCTTGTGCTATGGGAACCAGATAACTGATAGAATACTTATAAACATTTTTTTTAATTACGTAGTTTTTTTGTATGTAGAGAAACGCCCAGAACCGCAACAAATATATGTAGATTATGTAATCATTTTGGGGAGTGAATTCAACCCGCAACCTCCTATGACACAGCAGCTACTACTGAGGTCGTCAAAAGGGCTACTAGTTCGACTATGGAACCATAAAAAGATCAGTTTACCTATTTCCATATTATTTCCATATTACATAGACTGTCGATTCTTGGAAACACAAAGCGTACTAAACTGGAGTTTAATAAACTCAATAAGTAAACCCATAATTCCATCTAAACCTTCGGTTCAACTTCCATTATGAGAGTAACCGCAAGCGATAAACAGATAAATTAATTTACTTGTTCTTTGTCTTCATCCCTTATTGTTCCGTTTTAATTTAATCTCGTTAATTATTCGAGTGAGATGTCTTAGCTTTGTGTATCGTTACATTGTTTATGACGATAATCGAATCAGTGGCTACATTGGATTCTTTGTGAACAATACATTTGTTGTTCAATAGAAAGTGTCGCGATTTATTTTCTAGTGAGTTATTTATATTGTTTTATTAATCTACATTGTCCCACTGCTTGGCACAAGCCACCCCCAAGTCCTTACATCTGTTCCTACCCCGTGCCATGTTCCTCAAATCCAGCTCAAAGTAAGATCGTCTCGCCAACGCTTTATTGGCTGACCCCGAATGCGCCTTCCGTGAGACCTCCACTACAAAGCATCTGCTATGGTTTCGTATTTCCCCATACGGTCCCACTTCAAAATCACACACTGTATGTTAAATAATGAGACAATCAAATTATTCTAACCGTAAATCGGTCGCCACTCAGCATTTGCTGCTAAAGCATAGCATGCAGCGCTGATTTCAGTGGTGCCGCAGTTTGCGAGTCTTATAAAACAGAAACACTATATTAAAAGGCCTTTTTTATAAAATGATATACTACGTGCTTTGTTATGTACGACATTATATAAGAACACGGGTAGAGCTAATAGTTGTAAAATAGTTTTTTTTCAAATTCATTATATCAAATCCTAAAATATCAATGAAACAGCCTGTATAAAATAGGTAAATAAATCATATTTACTCATCATGTAAGTAGGTACCTGTTAAACTGAGTAAGCGGCATCGTCACAGACACCGCCGATTTACGTTAAAATTTGTTTATCTGAAATGTATCGATTACTGGATAAATATTGTTACGCCGAGGCTGTTAAACAATGAGTAATAATCGAACCTTCTCGAACGCTTTTGTCTTGCTGTGTTATTGTTGCTATTGTTTGTGGTTTCGCAGAATGGGGAGTGGCCATTGTGTCGAGGGACCGACCCTTTCCTGGAAGGATCGACATCGTTCTCGAACAATCGAAATGTGTGCGATATAAATAGGCCGGAGAGATGACCGGACAGTCAGTGTGAGTCAGAGTGAGTTAGTCTCAGCGAAGCCCTGGAGGACTGACGTGGGAAGGGTCTCGTGTGAATAGTAGTTACTCCCGAGTCAGTCTGGATTAAGCTATACGTGCGATCATTTCGGTGACTTTTAAGTGCTGCAACAGTGGTGTGAATTAGTGTGTTGTGATACGTGTGACCAAGTTCGTGTATTCATCGTCATCGTGTTGAATAAAAGTGTTATTTTGGTTGGATCGATTCCCATTATTTTATCCCGAACCCTCAGCTCGTAACAATATTCAAGCTACTGGTATTAAACCCACCTCTAAAATCAGTTATTAAGATTCCGGATGTGTCTTAAATTAATATCGAGTATAACAAAACAGGTTGTATAGCACTGTTTTGCTACTATATAGCATATAATCATAATTTCCCTAAACATTCAATTTTCTACGATGTTTTAAGTTATTCCTCGATGTATTTACCAGCGTTCTTCCAATTACAAGGCACCTGATTTTAATATTCCCTCGCCTGTTCCACAAAAACCAACGGAGAAAGAACCGGGGCCATTTCGAAGTAATTTACATAGCGAAAGAAAGAATGTTTATCTGGACGATTATGGACGAGATTCCGAGTTCGTAATTCTGATTTGAAGTGGGCAATGAAATACTCGAGCTTTCAACAGTTTAAAGGCCAAACATTTATTAACTGATATTAAACGCTGTGTTATTCTAACACAATTTATACAAAAAACTTTTTAAAATTGACCCAGAGTTACATGTTTTTATATTAAAAACAACACAGAACTTTGATTCAATATATTTTCTGTATTTTATTATGTTAAAGCTCAAAGAATGACTACTCACGTTACTTACTTAAGGTTTTGCGAATAGCCTGAAAAATTCTACTCTAAACTACGAAAAACTCTTTAAAGCCATTTTATCCCACTTTCCGTAAACTTTACGATGATTTCGGTTTCCATCATTATCGGTATAAACCTGAAAACCACTACTCGACTTATTTTACTAGACTACTAAGTATGCATAATAATATTATAAATGCGAAAGTTTGTCACATTTTTTTTTGTCCGTTTTTTCCTGTTTGTTTGTTTGTCACCTTTTTACGACTAACCGGCTGTACGGATCGTAATGAAATTTGGCAAGGCGATCATATGCTGAGGAAGGGCATAGGCTACTTTTTACCTAACTGCACAAAATGAGGGTAATGTTTCTATTGAAAAACCACGCATGCGAAGCCGCGGGTGGGTCAGCTGGATAACTATAACTAATAATAATAGGTTAAATATATAAATATTGCTGGACATTTCACACAGCGCTATCTAGCCCCAAACCTAGCAGAGCTTGTACTATGGGAACCAGATAACTGATTGAATACTTATATACATTATGGTTAATTTTACTTTTTGCTTGATATAGGTACCACAGTAATAAGTGCATAATAATATTTTTACTGTAATGCTCCAGCGGTGCTCATGTAAAACATCTATTGTACAACAAACATGAAACAATAAATATCTTTGACTATGTAACTTAACTGTCCACTCCAAAAAAATTCACAGCAATCAGTAACTATCATCAGTTTCATCCTTGTTCAATCACATACAACACGATGTGAAACAAATTCTCTCAGAGTTTCTATCCCTGCTTCTGCAGAAGCACATCCAGGGGAGGTCAACCTATATTGGATTAAAGCACCGGTGGCAGGGGTGACCAACCGTGTTCCGCACGCAACACACGTGCGTTGCAATTTGGGGTCGGTAATGAAGAGGGTGCGGCACCCCTGCCTAAAGCGGGTAAAGCCAGTGCACTAGTTTTAGATATACTATAGCTGTATATACAGCTTAATTAATTAATTAATTATATTTTTTGGATGTACGAGTAAGACGATTTTGTAATCTGAAGTTGTAATTTTGCTACTTAGGCTGTAACGACGTGTTAAACTTACAACGCGGATATAATATCAATTTCATACTATTTTTAACATATCACCAAAATTTATAAATTGTATATGTCATTTATTGATCGAGCGAAGCGTGATCTCCAAATCAACTTGGGCGAATCAGCGTTGTATGTATGTATGTTTGTTTGTCCGAGAATAACTTTCAAAGCGTTGATCCGATCATCGTGAAAGTTGGTACATAGGCAGATAGTGATGGCAAAATCCTGGTGTGACTAAATATGCTAAAAATGTGAGTGGGTTGTTGAGATATTGGGGTTCAAGAGGGGTATAAAAAATCTAAATTACTATTAGGTCAAATTTATATATTCATATATATATATAACATATATATATTAAGGTAGTAATATTGAACTGTAATATTGAAGTATAGTTAAAAAAATTAAAAAAAAAGATAATTTTCAGAACGGCAAAAAAAAGAAACTTTTTATATTAAATTTAAAATTACGTAAATAAAGTTATACTTACCTAATATACACAAGCACAATGATGTACATGCCACTTCCAGTTGCGCATAACTGTGTCACTTGAATGTTGTTTACACTGAATTGGATGAGCCAAGTGTTACAAAACTACCCGCACTTTATTTTTATTTTGTACAAACTTTTGCATCACTTTTAACTTTGTTTAGTACTACTTTTTTGAAGTTTCTCTATAAGTGAATGTGAATCTTTGATAAAAATAAATATCATACACCTTAATGGGACGTTTAATGAAAGGTCATTAGTGCATTTCGACCACGTTTTTACTTTCAGTTTAATCTTTGTAGTTTATGAGTTAATAGCCACAATAAAAACTGAACTTTGACGAAAGTCACAAGGTACACCAGTGACCCCACGGTGCTGGAATTCGGTATGGGTATAGCTTTAACTGCACAAATATAGTCAAAAGTCTAAAATCCAGAATAACTGCAATTTCTACCATTAAAATGTATAACCAAAATCATGAACTCCCGTTACCTGTAATTTGAATGAAACTGCAGGTCAAATTATTTGGGTATCATTTCAAGGTACTATTTTGATAGTCAAAGATTACAAATATTTTTTTTTTGTTATGGGCGACTCGCTAGATCTCAGTTCGGGGTGAACTACTAGTTATCGGAAAGATCGCTTATCTTACTTCACGTGTCAGCTTGCACTACTGCACCGGTAGTAAATCTGCAACAAAAATGCAATTTATCGCGAGATCTGTCAGCGCGTGACTCAACAACAAATTGATCTGTCAGGATGTCACTTGTAATTTGACATATTATCCATTGATTATGAAATATTTAATAAAATTCTGTGTTTCCTTCTACCATACTTTAACATTTTCATCATTGTTTTGGTCAGACTACTCTAAATTCATTCTCAAACACTTAAAAATACCCATTATTACATTTTTATATGCGTGAAAAGAGCATATTTATTTGAACTTTTTAGGACTAGAAACGCAAAAATAAACAGACCTGACAAGGGTACTGACATGACGTATTAGACATGTGCGATGTTTTCCAAGTAAAATCGTAAGATTTTACTTGGAATTTATATAGGACCTCTGAATATGATGTATGGGTGTACTGGCCGCAAACTATAATATTCTAAATTTTGAATTTTGGAACCTGTCCAAATGACATTGGGAGCATCCTTCAAAAAGGACAGTCTGCACTTGGGAACAGCCGCAGAAAGATCTCAGAGAATAACGCTTTAAACAGTCTCATTTTATCAATCAGTCAGCGCAGTCGGGTAACAGTCGGGTTTGTTCTTTACGGCGAAGCCCTATCGGCTTTAACCTGGGAGTCTGACCCCCTCGAGATTGGTGTCCTCACGTCTCCCTCTTGGACCCTCGAGGCCGGAGACCTTCACTCAATACAGACCTGGAGGTCTAGCCTGCTACATCGACCGAGATCTGCTGGCCTAACCTTGGAATCGCCCACCGCATTTACTACTATACTAACAAGATTTTACTCCAACCAGAACACGGTGGAGCTACTTCGTCCTCTCGGCCTCTCGTTGGCGTTGGCTAGAGGCTTCACTAGCCCTCAACCAGCGCGCATTCTACCGGTCCTGCAGACTCCGGGACTTATCAATTGTGCACACCAAAGTGGGACAATAAGTGTTTTTGATAAGTATCGTATTCATTGTCATTGTATAAATCGTTGTATTAAATCATAAGTCGTTGTAAAATCCCTCTTTCTTTTTAAACCGTTAAGTAGGTCTAAATTGAACTTGGCTTTCAGCTCTCTTCTTATATAGGAGAGAGTTGTAACGCTACAATACACCATTTTAATTACCGAGACAAACCGATATGTCCACTATAGATAACTGCCAATTTATTTAATAAAACTCGTTTTTTTTTTTTTTTTGTATAGGACAAATAAAACATATTTATTTCATTACACATTGATCATTAGACAATTTTAGGTAAAGTTTTAAAGTATTGCTTTCGGAATTGAACCTTTGATTTTTGGAAGCTCTCAAGTTTTCTACTAGGCAAAGCTATAGAGACAATGTGGCGTCGTTTTAACAAGATAACTGTGTTTACGAGTGACTAGTCTGCGAGTTGATAGCCGAGTGTTTACGACTGACTAGTCGATGAGTTGTAAACCGATTTGCGGGTTTGTTTACTTGCGAATCTTGCCATCAAAAGCTGGGGTGCATTCGAGAAACTCACGGTTACTTCACGCGACGCCTTATGTCATTTATTCAAGATTCAATCGTTTTGATTGAAGATTTGATCAAATATAAACAATTCACATTGTAAGGTTTTAAATGTATGCTGGGAAATGTATTCAGTCTGCGTGCGTGTGTGCAAATATTTGTCAATAGGTATTTTATTACAATTAACGAAGTAATTAAAACTATTAAAAACAATTATTTAATAAACAAACGGTTAGTTATTTCATAAATCTATTTCCTTTTAAGACTTTCAGTTCCTCAGGTAGTTTATTAAATATTTTTATGGGCCATTTAATCATTTTTTTTCTTATCAATTTATCTTTAACTAACACTAGCTTCCGCAAGCGGCTTCGCACGATTTGTTTGTTAACAAAGAATAACCTATATGTTAATCCAGGTCCAATCCAATCCACCCAGTCCAATCCACCTACGTACACACTAAATTTCATCGAAATCGTTTCAGCTGTTACGACGTGATTGAGTAACAAACAAACAAATAAATATACAAACATCCAAACTTTTGCATTTATAATATTAGTCTGACTAGATTCCGCCAGGGGCTTCGCACGCGTTGTTTGTCAACAAAAAGAAGTCTGTGGTAATCCAGGTTATAATCTGCGCACATACTAAATTTCATCGAAATCGGTTCAGCTGTTACGAAGTGATTGAGTTACAAACAAACAAACATCCAAACTTTCTCATTTATTATATTAGTGTGATTGGTATTCCTGTGATACAGGTGTCGTCTAGTGAGGGGATCGTACGGTTAAATCATAACAACCTGCTTAATATTATGTCTAAGTTCTGACGTCTTGTGGCCGATATGATGATATTATATCTGATTAAATAAGTACGCAATTAATGCAAGAGAGAAACTTTGTATAGACGTTTTAAGTAGGTAAGGGTTTATTTAAAGAAATTGACGTCGCAAGAAGCTTTGAGATAAAACATTGTCGTAGATTTAAATCATATTGTACGAACTTCATAGTTATAAGTTGATTAGTTATGAAGCCAATTTGTATGATATAAGTTCCCGTGTGAAGCTACTCACGGTAACATTCCTAATCGCTAGGAGAGGGTCTATCTCCGTTTCGATTATAGTTCTCAGTATCTGCGTAATTCCTTTGTCAGGGTATCTACTACTTGTCTTCATTTTGATTAAAGTTTATTTCCTGTTGTCAAAATAGGTAGGAATGAGGTGATTTTGAAACTATCGTTCGCAAAATATCAATTTAACATTGAGAGAACTTACTTTTAACTTTTAAGAAAGGTTTTCGAGTGGAAACCATGTACTGGAACCATTTAGCAAGACTGTCAAAAACCTGGGCATCATCATGGACAGTGAGCTGTCATTGGGACTACATCTTATCGAAATAAGTAGAAGAATGTTTGCGTCGGCTGCCTCAATGAGGAGACTGCAATTTTCTTCCTACTGCCATAAAAGTTGCGCTCGCTCTGTCTCTCTTACTCCCTATATTAGACTAAGCTGACGCCAGTTTCCCTGATCACAGAAGAGCAACTTAATAAGCTTGAGCGTCTTCAAAACGTTTGCATTCGATTCATATTTGGCTTGCGCAAATATGATCATATTTCAGAGTTTCGCGTTAAACTCAAGTGGTTGCCAACCCGCCCTCGTCGGGATGCTCATATTCTAACTCTCTTATATAAAACTCTATTTACTGCTTCTTCTCCGCCGTATCTTAAACAATGCTTTGAATTCCTAAATCTATCCAATCCCCGCAATCTGCGTTCTTCCACTACTCTCCAGTTAAAAACTCCAGCGCGTAATTCCAACTTCTTTAGTAACTCGTTTACGGTACGAACTGTCTGATTATGGTATGACTTGCCTGTTTCCACCAGACATGTTAAATCCTTACCTATTTTTAAAAGTGAGGTCTACAAACTGTACTTTGTAGCTTCTTTGAGTAAAGACTGTATTTCCTTTCGATATATATTGTTAAAGTATATAATATATATATATGTATATGTATAGATTTTATATTTATTTATGTAAGTATATGTGGGTATATTTTAGGTTCAGGTATTTATTTATTTTTATCCTACATAAATAGGTGTTTATTGTAACACCGC
Organism: Philereme transversata; assembly: GCA_963924445.1. NCBI lineage: Eukaryota > Metazoa > Arthropoda > Insecta > Lepidoptera > Geometridae > Philereme > Philereme transversata. Next base: position 22,464,106 of record OZ004337.1, on the reverse strand, counting down.
CTCCTCACACGTGTTTTCAATCCAGTCCATCCAAAGGTTGCCTGGAAGAGATCGCTTTGAGCGATAAGGCCGCCCATTGTACCACTATGTCTTTAAGTTTTCTAGGTTAAGTTATTGTAATTTGTTGTAACAATAAAGAATTATCTATGTATCTATCTACTGGAATGCGCAGCGCAGGACGGCTCCCCACTAGATGGAAAGATGACCTGATATAGATTGCTGGGAGTCGTTGGGTGCAGGCCACACAAGATCGGTAGTGGAAGTGTATGTGGAAGGCCTATGTTAAGCAGTGGACTAGTAGTTATGACAAAATAAAACAGTATATTTTTTAAGTTTCTAAAGATTTTGATGGTAGATAATACTCGTATTACTCGTAACAAAGCCACAAAGCAAAGCACACAAAACTGCCTTTATTACAAAGAAAAATATTCGCAGAATTTCACAAAACCTTCGAAAATGAAATATAAAGCTGCGAACACAATAACTGAAACTGTTCTTTCCTTAACTCACTTTACTCATTGTGTTCGTCAAAACGGCTCATTTTAAGAAACCCCAAAAGGCAACTTTGGCCCCAAGGGCCAGTTTAAAAATGGCTTATTGTGCGAACGAATAATGAGTATAGCAATTATTGTTTAATTAAAAGACGGGGAATTCCTCCCTCGTAGTTTTTCATCGTTTTTGTGGACAATTTCAGGGGTGTTGTTGATTGTGTCTACTTTATCTTAATTTAGCGAAAGACTAATTTATCTACCCATGCTTTATTTCAAATGGAGTATGAATGTTGGGTACGCACGGCAATACATTTCCAGTACAAGCTGACCTCGCATTGTGTAGACTTTTCTGAAAATGTATAGCTTGATGTGTATCCCTGTGTACTATGCTGTCATTAAAAGGCTCAGCATTCATTGACGTCGTCCGTGGCGCAGTGGGCGAGTCACCGGCTGAGACGAAGGAGGATGCGGGATCGATTCCCGTTGTGGAACAAATGTTTGTATGATCTACCGATATTTGTTCAGGTCTGGCTGTTTTTCTATATCTCTTAACTATGGATTAACAAAAAAACAATGATTATATCATTCCCACAGCACAAGCTTGGCTTAGCTTAGTGCTAAAATTATTTATTTTATTAAAGTTTCCTTAATTTAAGTTTCAACATATTTTTTTTAACTGGATAGATCTTTGTTTGACCACAATCTCACCTGATGATAAACGATGATGTGATCTAAGATGAAGCTCGAAGATCTGGAAGAAACCTATTCACTCTTACCTTAAAGAGACCCGGATTGTATTATTTAGGAAAAACAGACGACGGTAAAGTGATCCATACCTTCAACGCTGTACGAATCAAGAACGTAGAACCAAAACGGCGTGTGCGAATGGCATTAATATTTTCGGCCGCAATGGATAATCCATATAGACAGTATCACTTCTCATCATACCTGCCCGTATTTTTAGCTGGTTACGCGTCCTTTTACAAAAATACGAACCCGCAACCTCCTGCGTCTCGGCTGGTCATTCAGCCACAGCGCCATGAAGGTCGTCGTTTTAAAACAGTATTCAACGTAATTTAATGCGATATTTTGAAAGTACTTGCATCTTTTGCTCACAACATTAGACAATTATCACTTTAATGGCCTAAACGTCTGAACTTGGGTAGTTTAAGTAGAATTTATTCAGCAAGCAAGTGGTGGCGCGGAGGCGTAACTTTTATTTATATAAGAACGTGTACTGGACCGGACTTAAGGAAGTTTGGGGCGAGTAAATTAGGGAATCAATATGGGGCAAAAGTAGAACGGGTTATCCCTTACACACGTAAGATACGCACTTTAAGTATGAGAGAGATGGCCTGGTCGAACGACAGGCGGGCGAAAGCAACTGGCTTACGTAAAAAGGGAACAGGAAATAAGAATAAAATGATCGTCATACCCGATCGTTGACCGAGTCGCTGGTTCTTTTCGATCACTCTGCGTTGTTATCGAGCAGGTTGAGGTACCAATCAATATTTGGATTCGAATGGCGACAAGCTGAAGACATACCACACATCAGAAGACAAGCTAGCCCAATGCATAAGTGTAACTAAGTACATATAAGCAACGTATCGAAAAAACCTTGAATTAAATATCTACATGCTGCAAATAAATTTTTACGACGATATATTGTAATAAAAATATACTCTGAAAAACAAAAATCCCGATTGCAAATGGAACTGAAAAAAGTTTGAAACCAGCTTGCTACGCCGTTAAGCCTACACGATGCATGCGGCAAACGAACAGACATACACACACCCTAAAAACATTACCCTTCTTCTTCGTTGTCGGTAAAATAGGGTTACAGTCCTACCAGAAGGAGAAGAGTGAGAGACGCAAATAGTAAATATCTACCGACCTTCCTTACTAATTTACATTGTGATGAGGATAAATTTAAAAACAAAAAGTGATTTATGGAGAATTTACAGAAATCGGAACGTTTATTTGCCAGAATATAAGTACATAAATATCAATGTTACATTTTGTTACATGCTGTTACAGTCCTTAAGATGACCTCCGTGGTGTAGTAGGTGAATGAAAAGCCGGCTGAGACGCAGGAGGTAGCGGGTTCGATTCCCACCGCGGAACACAATGTTTGCATGACTTACAGATATTTGTTCCGGGTCTGGTTGTTGCTCTATATATTATAAGTATGTATTTACAAAAAAAATGTATATACGTATCAGTTATTTGGTTCCCATAGTACAAGCTCTGCTTAGTTTGGGGCTAGATAGCGCTGTGTGAATTGTCCAGCAATATTTATTATTATTTATTTAAGAGATGAGTGAGAGACGCAAGGAGAACGATGTATATACCAATTTAAAACTGCAGTGGTTTAGAAAATCACTCCCCTCTGACTAGACCTAGGTCCGTCCCTGCCCGTATGAAGCCTCGCGTTAATTTTCTTGTAAGCCTAATTACACACAGGCTTATTTGCGTCGGCGTCGCGCCGCGTCGAGTGCGTACAGAACTTAAACTTTTTCAAGGGTAAAGTTTACACGTGTGAAGTGTTAGGGCGGCATTTTTATAACTGCTTAGGGTTCCGGATATTGTTTTTTTGGTATTTTATTAGATCGAGAATGAAATCTCCGGTACGCGTTATTGGTTTGAAAAGTTTTTATTTAACCGCTTATATTAATTTCAAATGTTGACGGATTGATTGGCTGTAAACATATCAGTTATGACTTATAAGCGGGTAATATTGCATTCGTTTACACAAGAAGTTATAATATACTAAAAAGTCGTTAGTTAAAATATTAAATTATGGCTATTTATTATTCTTAGTTGGGTGCGTCTTCATTACGTCAAAACTCAATATTCATTTAATTATATTCATTAAAATCACAAGCATCCCTTTTTTTGAACAATGTGAACACTGGAAACTGCATTAATAAAATACTGTGTCGCAGTTTCCAGTGCCCGTACATACAACTAAATGAGTTTGACGTTCCTGATTATAGGTAAGTATACCAATTCGCCTATTTACAAAATTGCCTTTGCAACGTCAATTTTACCACCTGTTCCACAACCAATGCCAGGAAACAATCAGACAGCAATAATGGTTATTCTTTTTAATGATCCATCTTATTAATATCTTCATATCAATAGTCATAATAGGTAGTCACAATGTTAGTTTGTTACTTAAAGATATGTATATGTACAGATATTTCGATATTTTGAAATTCACTGTCAAGAGGCTGAGCAACATCAAGCCACGGGGCTTATAATTAACTAGCTGCCGCGGCTTCGCACGTGTGGTTTGTCATTAAAAATATCCCCCTCCTTTTGGGCAGTCGGGTAAAAAGTAGCCTATGTCCCAATTCCGGCCAAATTTCATTGAAATTAGTCTAGCCGTTTAGTCGTGTAATCGTAACAAACAGACATACAAAGTTACTTTCGAAGTTATGGATATAAGTATATAAGTATTGATATAGTCACCGATAAGTTTTTTTATTAGATTGCTTATAAATAACTACAAATTGAAAGTTTATAAGCGCTTTCCGGGAATCGTCGCAAAGAGTTCCCCATAAGAGACTTATTTAATTTTTCTAACCGAAACTTGCCAAAGCAATCTTCATTGCAATCATAAGAATAATTTAAAACTTCAAGAAAACGAGGTCCATAATCATTGAATTGTATACTAGCTTCCGCCAGCGGCTTCGCACGCGTGGTTTGTCAACAAAAAGTAGCCTATGTGTTAATCCTGGTTATAATCTACGTACTTACCAAATTTAATCGAAATCGGTTAAGCCGTTACGACGTGATTGAGTAACAAACAAATGAACACACATTCAAACTTACGTATTTATTAGTGGAACTAGCTGGCCAGTCCGCGGCTTCGCCCGCTTGGTTTGTTAAATATTTATTTTCATATCTTCTGAACCCTACAAGATATCGAAATAGAATATACACAAAAATTTAAGTTAAAATTCCTGTTTTAACCAGTAAAATTTTAATTGAAATTAGTTTAACCGTTTCAGAGCCTATTCGACGCAAACTTTCAGTCGGACAGACAGACAATAATACTAAAATGGTCATTCATGACTATTAGGAATTATATAATAGTCTATTTACTTAAATTTTGGCATTTATTTTGTTATCACACACAGACAATTCAATTTTAATATTTCTAATAAAAATGGCATCATGTGTGTTTGTTTAATTCTATTGTTATTTGATTGTTATGTTCTCGTAAAATGTACTTGTGCTCGTAAATCAGTGTTAAGGTTATTAAATGCAGTTCTAAATATATAATTAGATAAATACATTTCAGTCTGGCAGATCTCTAGGTACAAATCGTGTAAAGTTAAATACTAATTTAAAGGCGTTACCGACTCGGCGCGCGCACGGTGCTCCAGCGTACGGAAAGTAACGTTACTTGCGTATCAAAGCCCGCAATTAAGGAGGTTACAACGACATTAATTAAAGCTCGGATCCAACGCAACGTCGCACAACGCCTCGCTTCGCCACGCATCTAAACTAGCCTTTAGTTTAAGTTTTAATTAAGGAATTTTTAAGTAAAGAGCGCGTAATTTAGAAAAGAATACAGTTTTAACGAGACGCTTTGCGGTTCAAGAAATTTGAGTTAAATAAGTTTAGCGACACGGTAAACGATTTCGTGTTTCAGTAAAGTTTATGTCATGCTTTATTTAAATTTAAATTAAAGACGCTGAAAATTAGGGTCTTATCAGACGGTGGCAGCGCGGGCTAAATAGTGCCAAAGTCACGGCGTAGTAACGCTTTTAGTATCTCTTGCTGTGAGGGATGGACGCCGGGAGATGAATACAAATGTCCGTAAAGTTACTTCTAAACGAGGTAAGTTACTAAACTAAGCTGCTAGTCATTTGGGAGTTTATTAACAGAGAACTTACTAGAATAATATATGTCTAATCTAATTGCTACTTTTACATATTTGAATGAAATGTACATATTATGTTTAGCTGAGTTAGCTGTGGTTGCCTTCACAGAGTCAGCACAGGGAGCGCGTCTATTTATTTTATTTTAATTTAAGTCTGTGTATTACTCATTGGAAATCCTTAATAAATAACTTAAATTAAATTAAATTGAATTTTCCTAACCTAGAATTTAGTAGAGTTTTCCTAACTTAGAAGTTAGTACAAAGTGTTAATGTGCTAAAAGTGCTTACAAGAGATTGGTCCATAATAGACGTTCATCAACGAATTCAATTGCTATTATTTTTATTTTATTTATTGAAGAGATTATTATTATAAAGACCAATTTCAACTTATGCGGGATGAAAAATTAAATGAAAATTTTTTGGAACGATATGACACAACTATTAGAACACAATGTGAGATGGCTTACAAGTTTACTGTGTACAAAATAATAGAGGCATGATAGATCTCCACTGGCTGACGGACAGTGAACCGGACGAACGAATGGCCGAAAAGTGGTTACAGAAATGTTAGACCGATAGCGACGCCAGGTGAACTACATACTCAAAGTCGCGGACGATGGGTCAAACACTGCAAAATCGTGTTGGATGACACAAACATAGGCGAGGGCCTCAGCCCTGGCTGAGGTGAAGTCGGGCTGTGAATGATGATGTTAAAAATCAAAAATCAAAATCTTTTTATTCATTAAAATTACAAGGACCACTTTGAAACGTCAATGTTACTGCCTGTCCCTTCGCGACTAAGCCAGGAAAGGAAGGCAAGGCTACAAGGCTACAAGGCTGGTTTTGATGATCCTTTTAGAATACATAACAATAAAGAAAATAAATTACGTCTAAATTGCAACATTTTTGAATGAGTTGGAGCAATTTCAATCCCAAGCTTCTCTATCATCTAAATAATCCGATATTTTATACTAGGCTTTTTATAAAGTTTTTGTTTAATAACGTTTTTAAATTTTTTAATTGTCAATTTTTATACATCACTTGGGAGTTTGTTATAAAAGCGTACACCTACATATAAACGATTTACTAACTTTACGGAGTCTACAAGTGGCAAAAGCGAGTTCATCTTTATTTAGTATTAAAATTATGGTTATCGTTATTTCAATACGAGTACAGTTACTGGCACGGGCAATTCACCGTGGGCGAGTGGAGGTTCACTGACATAGTGTATTCGCGCCATTCCAGTTGATTCAACAAACGCAAACATCACTCTATGAATATTAAATTTATAATCTGTGGCTCAGACGTGATTTATTATAACGACCAGATTCTGTACGCTTTCAGTAAATGTTTCAGAGTATCCGGATTTTCATAATTTTAGGTTTCGGAAATAAGGAGTACATTGTTGGTGCAAACTGAAAAAAGCTCAAACATATTTCGCTTAGGTCAACGTAAAATTGAATAAAGTTTATGCATGCGGAGAATTTTTCGTCAGAGTATGAAAATTACAGATGCCATTTGTACCTTGTAATTTTCAGTAGTGCGAAGGAAACGAAATAAAGGAAAAATTGTAATCTTTTGGAGAAGGCATAAATAAGGTGGTATATAAATACCTATAAAATTTGTATACATTATTTAAGAAACAAAATGTATTTTTTTTAAAATAGTGGTAGTGGTTCGCCCCGAACTGAGTTCTTGCGAGTCTACCAAAACACAAAAAAAAATATTCTTAGCGCGACTCTCCCAACGATACCTAAACGTATTTAGTGGGTAAATATGATTTAAGGAGTTGTCAAATCATACAAATACGTAAAATTTAAACATGTTTAGTCGCGAAGTAAGTTTAGGGATCGTTGTGCACGCCGGCTTTAATCTTTGACTAATAAGATCAAAGAAGAGTGCCACGAAATGAGTAACCAAATAACTTGACCTACAGTTTCATTCAAATTACAGGTAAAGGGAGATCATGTTATTTTTTTTTGGTGTAGAAATTGCAGTTATTCTAGTTTTCAGACTTTTCCCTATATTTGTGTCACTAAAGGTATACAACCATTTCCTTTCTTTGTCTACGCACTGCTAGTTTATCGTTATGTTTATCTCCTTTATTGTAGTTTATATATATAAGTATATATTATTATATTTGTAAGTATATATATTTAGTTTATTAGTAAGTATAGGTAGTTTATGTAAGTTTATGAATATACTCGTATTTACACCGCCGTCTTTTTGATTTTGTTTTGTCCTGTCCATCCAAAGGTTGTCTGGAAGAGATCGCTTTTAGCGATAAGACCGCCCATTGTACTTACCTTAATTTTTGTGTATTTTTATTGTATTTTAATTTTGTTGGTGTGCAATAAAGAGTATTCTATTCTATTCTATTCTAAAGCTACACGCATCCTAAATTTCAGCACTGTGGGGTCACTGGTGTACCCTGTGAATTTTGTCAATGTTCAGTATTTATTATAGCTAATAACTTAAAAACTACAAGGTTTAAACTAAAAATAAAAACGAGGTCAAAATGTACTTACAAACACCTTTTATTAAACGTATCATTTGTCCGGATAATCTCGTTTTGGCTGTTTTTTACCCCTCTTGAACCCCAATATCTCCACAACCTCCCCCCATATTTTAAGCTCATTTAGTTACACTAAAATTGTGCCATCACTTTTATATCAAATTTCACGATGATCGCATAAACGCTTCGAAAATTATCCTCGGACAAACAAACATACATACATACATACAACGCTAATTTTTTCAAGTTTATTTGTTAGTTTGGTCGGTCAGCTGTAAACGAGGGTAGTGATAAAGCGATAAATTAAAAAGAGGGTGGTTTATAATTTGTATTAATAAAATCTATACTTACCATTACTAAAAATTCGAAAGTAACTCTATGTCTCTGTCCTTCTGTCTGTCTGTTCGTTTGAAAACTTCACGACTAAACGGCTGAACCAATTTTGATGGATATAAAGATAGATTATGTCCCAGATTGAGAGGTTGTCCTGCACCACAGAGGTTGTCTGATTATTGTAACCTTGCCGTACAAACGATTCGATTCAACTTTCCTTGTTAGCACGAGTAAGGAGCAGACTCACATCGCGTATGTTTTTCTGGATCAGTATAATCTCGAAGTCCTCAAGTCTAGGGTGAACAGGTTCTTTTTAGGCAAGCGTGCTCCATCTTGGACCATACCATCCTTCCATTATTCCATTTATTTCTGGGTCGGGAGTGTTTGTCTATTTGTAATTTTTGTGTGTAATTTTTTTTGGCCTTTGTAAATTGTAAATATATCATGTGTGCTATGAGGCAAATAAATAATTTTCTGTGCCTTTACGCTGTGTAAAATATATATAGCATTACTTAACCTGCTTGATCTGATGAAACTTACTAACAAAACTTTTTTAAACTCATCCAGATTTTACTTTTGATACCCACATGGTGTTACATTTCACAAACCAGACAGTTATACCGGCGACCGCAGAATCTGTAACAACTTTGTTCAGTTGTATTTGTGCAATTTTTATAATTTACGAGTTGCCATAAAATATGAGCTACCGAGCTCATCGCTTCGTGTATAATGGGCTGGAATGGTTTGTGGCCTGTGGCTGTGATTGTGCAAACGTTTGTGGGAATTCGGTTTATGTATGACACGAGGTCACCAGCTAATCTGTATGTATGTCTCTAGGACTTATTATGAGGGGGGGGGGGAGCTAATAAGTAACCTAATAAGGTAAATCGTTCTGGAAATCTATTTGAGTGGCCTCAGTTGACGTCCTATGTGTAAATGATGATGCTAAAGCGAGGAAGACGCAAGTGCCGGACAAGCTTTAAATCATGTGACGTGCTCTGCGTAGCAATAGTAAGCATTCTTTGCTTATGTTGCTTCCACACAGCAGTTATATAACACGATAACATTTTTTAATATTTGTCTAAACCTATAGCAGTCCACTGCTGGATGTAGGTCTCCCCCAAGGTGCGCCATTGAGCAAGGTAATGTCGTAAAATGGTTTAATGTAAACAATAGTTTTCTGAATGAAAAGAAAACAAAGTGTATTAGATTTATACTACCTAATGTTACACAAGTTAAAGCAGATATAAAAATAAAAGACGAGGAGTTGGCTCTTGTGGACACCACCGTATTCTTAGGTATAACCCTAGATAATAAGCTTCAATGGGGCCCTCACATTGATAAGTTATCGAAGAGACTTAGTTTTGCGGCACACGCAGTCAAAAAGATCCGTCTTTTGACAGACGTAGACACAGCTAGACTAGTTTACTTCAGCTACTTCCGCAGCATTATGTCATACAGTATACTGCTGTGGGGGTGCTGCAGATATGAACACCGTTTTTGAGCTACAGAATAGGGCTGTTCGTGCAATTTATAATATGGGCCCCAGAGAATCATTACGCATTAAGTTTAAAGAAATAAATATTATGACATCTACGAGTATGAAAATCTGATGTATGATCACATAAATATTAATTTGTTCAAGAAAAAAAGCGATAATCATAATTTTAATACTATAAATTAAAATAAACTCGCTGTTACCATTTGTAGATTCCATAAAGTTAGTAAATCGTTTAAAAGGCAAGGTGTACGCTTTTATAAAAAAATTCTCACGTGATGTACAAAAATTGACGACAAATTTAGCAACATAATTAAACAAAATCTTTATAAAAAAGCCTATTATAACATACCTATCGGATTATTTAGATGATAGAGAAGCTTGGGATTGAAGTTACACCAACTCGTTCAAAAATGTTACAATTTAGACGCAATTTAGTGTCTTTATTTTTATGTATGCTAAAAGGATCATTAAAAAGAACAACCAGCCTTGTTTCTTGCCTTTCTTTCCTGGCTTGGTCGCGAAGGAACAGGTAGTAAAATTGACGTTTCAAAGTGATCCTTGTGATATTAATGAATAAAAAGATATGATTTTGATTTTAGCACGTAAAATTTGTCTAAATGTAAGAGCTAAAATGTTATTCTACGAATGTTATATAATTGGTGTGTGGAAGCACCATTATAATGTGACCGCTAAACGCTGAAAACAGTGTACCTACTTTATCACTCGATTATGATAAGCTTATCCAATTATTATATTTTTTTCTGGAGCTAAACCTAGTAATTATTCAACAATTCAATAATCACATAAAATAAAATTTGCATTGAGTAAACCTGGCCGCGGTGGACGCCAATATTTCGCAGAAGTAACCAGACTCCCCCTCGAGGTGTGAACCAATCTACTGACACATTACACCGACACCTGGCGGAAGCCTCGCCTCCGGTTACCGAGCTTTACGGCAGCTTATTTATGAAGAATTAGACGATAAGTCCAAGAACTAATAAAAATACGTTTATAGAAGCACCGATCATAGCTACAAACCTCAGAAAGCAGAACTTAACTTGGAATAGATATACTTTCAGATTGGTTCCATAGAAATTTCATCAAAATCAACTCCGTAGTTTGGTTAAGTCGCTTAAAATTTTGTTAAAAAGTTTTATCATACTATCTGGAAATGAAACAAGCATATGGTCTACCTGATGTTATAGGGTAACCGCCCTTGAGCTTAACTTTAGAAACATGCCCTATGATGCACTGCCCTGCGTCCACCATCTTTTTTTTATGAGGCATACACGAGAAAAACCTCATGTGCCTGTAATTTCACCGGCAACCATACCCTTCGAACCGAAACACAGCAATGCTGCTTGGCAACAGAAATAGGTATGGTGATAGTTCTTCCCCGGGCGAGCTCTTTCATAAGGAATTCTAAAACTCTTGTATAAAGTTCCTCAATAATACTTGTAGTATAAAACTACCTTATATTAATAATAAATAATATGAGCAGTGATATAACGCCGGACAGTATTCCCTCCCCTCACAAGACTAATGCCTGGTGCACCCTTTACTTATTATAATTTTATATTAAGCGAGGGTTGACCGAGCACCGACACTCCGTAAGATGCTGACCAGGAATTGGTCTTCCTTTATTAACCGACTTCAAAAAAGGAGGTTCTCAATTCGGTTGTATTATTATTATTTTTATTTATGATTTTGATCAACTTGGCTCAGAAAATCTGGGAAATAACTGAAGTGCACGGGCCTATGCTAAGTGTCTCTCAGTAGTATAGTGCAGGTGGCAATTCGGTAAATAGATCAGTCTGCAAGAACTATCTTACGATCCTGCAAGTATTCAAAATGACTGCCTTCTGCAATAAGGCAAAAATATGTTTTGGGAGATCCAGAAGTTATTATTATTATTCTTTTTTGTTACCTCAGAACTCCGTCATTTGTCAACCGATTTGGATTTTTTTTTAATTTGAATTGTATCTAATCTAATCTTAAGAGCCCGCTGGATCCCACTGTTGGGCAAAAGCCTTCTGTTCTTCCATTCATCCGGTCTAGGGCTTCTGGAAGGATATACTTTCATAAAAAATAAGAGAAATTTCATCAAAATCATACCACAAAATCACATTTGGTTTTTTCTGTTTTCTAATGTTGGCTATATTTTTGTATTATTTTTATTAAGAAAAATAGTTTCATTCAAACTTACAACATCATAAATGTATAATATAAAGAGTTGAATGCAACAAATCTTTATGTAAATTATAAAGTTGTGGGTTATCTCAGAAACTACTCAACTGATATGGAAATTATTTCACTAATACAAAACTACATTTTCTCCGAGGCTATTTTTCCCATAAAAATCCGTACAAAGCAAGGTCAGCTAGTTGATCATAAAAACCAATAAGAACAAAGTTATATAAAGTATGTAATCCACTTACAAATAAGTAGCTAAATGACTAAGCTATAAATCTTTATAGAGCGGGCAATTGTGCTAATCGCTTAACTACATTTACAATACAACTATAAAACGCTAAACTACCGCTGCGAAGGGTTAACAGTTTGTATCCGATTGCGTTAGGTTTTCCTTCCATGGTGAGCGATGCAACGCGATGGGATGCGACAAACCACTTTTATTAAGATTTTAGATTTTGTTTGTTGATCGAGCGAAGCGAGATCTCTAAATCAACTTGGGCAAATCGGCGTTGTATGTACGTATGTATGTATGTATATTTGTTTGTCCGAGGATAACTTTCGAAGCGTTTATCCGATCATCGTGAAATTTGATAGGTAGATAGCTTCGATCAACAATACACCTAGAAAAAAGATCGGCGCAAAAAATCCGTCTCAGTAAATAACAGCTCACTCGCGGCGTGAGCTCTTAATGCTCTTATTTTGATTAGTCTGGTTGAAACACAGCCAACGTCAACACGTACCACAATGCCTCAATGCGCATTCAAAAGATGTAAAAATAATGCCCGGAAAAGCAATTTATCAGTCGGAGTGTCTTACTTTCGGTATGGAATAAGTTATAAAGCTATAAACTGACGATTAATATATTTTTTTTAACAAAATTGCCGATTTTAAACCACCGCTAAGAATGTTTGGCCAACGTCAAACGTGTGATATAGCGTTGGGCCAATAGACGCGCAAACATTGTGTCTATCAGAACAGCAAATTGCATGGGGTAGATTTGTTTTTTTTAATACCTATATAAAATATATAAAAGTTGCATAACCAATTTTCATGCTCTGATAACAAGTATCAGAGCATGAAAATTTCTTATGCAACTTTTTTGTGGATTTGTTGGACTCTCATTAGATATTTACTTTTTGGCTTTCCTAATACCCCGTTCACGTGTTACTATTTCAGTAACTATTTCATTTACGTCTCCAAATAGTAAATAAATTCGTTTCTAGACAACGTAGAATAAATTTGATTCTAGACGATCACATTTAGGATGCCCAAAATTATAGGTAGTTAGGTTTATTTATGGTCAGAATATTAATTTATAGGCTGTTGAGTTTAAGTTCAGGTTAGACTTACATTTCTATAGTTAGGGTAGGGTTAGTTACAGTGCCGTAGGCCGTGGGTTCGATCCCCAAACAAACTTTTGTGTGATGAACATAGATGTTTGTTCTGTGTTTGGGTGTAATTCTAAGTATGTATTTACAAAAAAGTATATATCAGCTATCTGGTTCCCATAATAGGTAAAAGCTTTGCTTAGTTTGGTGCTATATGGTGCTGTGTGATATGTCCGCAAATATTCTTTTATTTCTTTATTTATGTTTACAGATTTTTACATTTCTGCGTACTGAAACTGGGTTTAGTTTCAGTACGCATAAAGTAAAAATCTCCTTAATGTTGAATAGATAAGAAACATTGTGATTTTTCATTTATTGATTGCACTTGTATTGATTGTATTTGTAAACAACAAATGTGAATATATTTTAATAATAATATAATATAAAGATGTGGAATTAAGTAATATTTTTATTATTTTATTTTGTGACATCTAGCGATAGACACCCTAGTTAGCCAGCCGCCGACATTACATACCTACATTTGAAAAACAACAAGCGTAGGTACTTCCTTTTTTTACTGATGTTATCTATTATATTATATAAAGCTCGATTACCACTCACTGACTGACTGACTGACTGACTCATTGACATGTTTGTTCTCCCAGATGCCACCTCGTAGGGTGAAAATGTTTGGTGGGATCGTATAGAGGGAGTTCCGATGAGTTGGGAATAAATCCTAAAGTACCCCTTTTGTCCCCCATTCGCTCACATCGACCTCGTATCTCGGAAAGTATAGGTCTTAGAGAGTTGGTGCAAAAACTAATGTTGCAGAGGACATTTTTTTATATCCGGTTCCATGAAAAAAAAATTGTCTTTCATACAAAAAAAAATTGTCCCATACAAAATATTTCTGTATGAATACCGTAAACCGTATATTTCGTTTGCCGTAATTTTCATACTGTTTTTGTAGGGAGCCCACGGCTTGTGTGTACTATAAAATTACTGTAAATTTGCTTGATTCTATATAATGGTGGTGGAGGGACATGAGATAACTTTCATAGTTTTTTGCAAAGGTCATCATCATCATTTTGGAACATCCAATTTTTTTTTTTTTAGTATGCAACGTTCATCATGTTTATTTTGGAACATCCACATTTTTTTAATTATGCCTCATCCACAATGATCACTTTGGAACGTCAATTATTTTTTTTTTTATTATGCAACATCCACTGTGATCATTTTGGTACATCATTTTTTTTAATTATGCCTCATCCACAATGATCACTTTGGAACGTCAATTATTATTATTTTTTTTGTATTATGCAACATCCACTATGATCATTTTGGTACATAATTTTTTTTATTATGCCTCATCCACAATGATCACTTTGGAACGTCAATTATTTTTTTTTTATTATGCAAAATACTTTGTGATCATTTTGGAAAATCAATTTTTTTTAAATTATGCCTCATCCACAATGATCACTTTTGGAACGTCAATTTTTTTTTATTATGCAAAATCCTTTCTGATCATTTTGGAACATCATTTTTTTTTAATTATGCCTCATCCACAATGATCACTTTTGGAACATCAATTTTTTTTTTATTATGCAAAATCCTTTGTGATCATTTTGGAAAATCAATTTTTTTTAATTATGCCTCATCCACAATGATCACTTTTGGAACGTCAATTTTTTTTTTTACTATGCAAAATCCTTTGTGATCATTTTGGAACATCATTTTGTTTTAAATTATGCCTCATCCACAATGATCACTTTTGGAACGTAATTTTTTTTTATTATGCAAAATCCTTTGTGATCATTTTGGAAAATCATTTTTTTTAAATTATGCCTCATCCACAATGATCATTTTGGAACGTCAATTTCTTTTTTTTTATTATGCAACATCCACTGTGATAATTTTGGAACATCAATTTTTTTTAATTATGCCTCATCCGCAATGATCATTTTGGAACGTCAATTTTTTTTAAAATTATGCCTCATCCACAATGATCACTTTTGGAACGTCAATTTTTTTTTTATTATGCAACATCCACTGTGATCATTTTGGAACATCAATTTTTTTTTATTTATGCCTCATCCACTATGATCATTTTGGAACGTCAATTTTTTTTTATTATGCGACATCCACTATTCGAATATTCTCTTTGATTGCTTGTTACACTTCGTCATCCTCTTTTATTGTTTCTTCCGCCTCCACATCTTCTATTTTTGCATGTTCCACTTCGTTATCCTTTTAAAATGCTTCTTCTACTTCATATCCTCTTTAATTGCTTCAGTTACTTCATTATGCGCTCTACAAAATTGTGGTGTTTCATACAAAACTTCAATCGCTCATATCTTCTAAACGGGAAGAGATAGCCCTAGCAAACTTGTACAAATTATTGGTATAAATTTTTGGTGGAACTGTTTTTTTATTGTCATCCTTAACATCCTTTTTGAATGCTTCTCTCACTTCGTCATCTTCTTTGAATGTTTTTTCCACTTCGACATCATCTTTGACTGCTTCTTTAACTTCGATATCCTCTTTGATTGCTTCTCCCACTTCGATATCGTCTTTGATTGCTTCTTCCATTTCGATATCGTCTTTGATTGCTTTTTCACTTCGTCATCTTCTTTGAATGCTTCTACCACCTTGGTATCCTCTTTGATTGCTTACTCAACTTCAATTTCCGCTTTGATTGTTTCTGCCACTTCGATATCCTATTTGACTGCTTCTTCCACTTCCACTTCAACATTCTCTTTGATAGTTTCTTCCACTTCGATATCCAATCAACAAATTTATGATTTTTCTTACAAAACTTTAATCGCTCGTATCTTCTAAACGGGAAGAGATAGCACTAGCAAACTTTGACAAAATATTATTACAAATTTTTGATCATTATCATTTTACAACATACATTTATATTATGCAACGTCAATCCTGATCATTTTGGAACGTCCAGATTTTTTTTATGCAACGTTCATCATGATCTTTTTTGCAACGTTCAATTTTTTTTATACAACTATTATGATGATCATTTTGGAACATCCAATTTTTTTCTCTTTGATTGCTTGTTCCACTTCGATATCCTCTTTGATTGCTTCTTCCACATTGATATCCTATTTGATTGCTTCTTTAACTTTGATATCCTCTACGATTGCTTGTTCCACTTCGATATCCTTTTTTATTCCTTCTTCATCTTCAATATCCATTGGATTGCTTCTTTATCTTTGATATCCTCTTTGATGGCATTTTCACTTCGGTATCCTCTGTAAGGGCTCCTTCCTCTTTGATTTCCGTTTGATTGCTTCTTGCACTGCAATATTTTCTTTGATTGCGTCTTCATATTCGATATCGTTTTTGATTGCATTTTTACTTCGATATCCTGTGATGGCTTCTTCCACTTTGATATCCTCTTTGGTTGCTTCTTCCACTTCGATATCCGCTTTGATTGCTTGTTCCATTTTGATATCGTCTTTGACTATTTCTTTCACTTCGATATCGTCTTTGATTGCTTTTTTCACTTCGTCATCCTCTTTGAATACTTCTACCAACTCGGTATCCTCTTTGATTCCTTAGTCAACTTCAATTTCCCCTTTGATTGTTTTTGCTACTTCGATATCCTATTTGATTGCTTCTCCCACTTCAATATCCTCTTTGTTTACTCCTTCCACTTCGATATCATCTTCGATTTCCTTTTGATTGCTTCTTGCACTGCATTATTCTCTTTGATTGCGTCTTCATCTTCGATATCGTCTTTGATAGCATTTTCACTTCGATATCCTCTGTGATGGCTTCTTCCACTTCGATACCCTCTTTGATTGCTTCTTCCACTTCGATATCCTCTTTGATTGTTTCTTCCGCCTCCACATCTTCTATTTTTGCATGTTCCACTTCTTTATCCTTTTAAAATGCTTCTTCTACTTCATATCCTCTTTAATTGCTTCAGTTACTTCATTATGCGCTCTACAAAATTGTGGTGTTTCATACAAAACTTCAATCGCTCATATCTTCTAAACGGGAAGAGATAGCCCTAGCAAACTTGTACAAAATATTGGTATAAATTTTTGGTGGAACTGTTTTTTTATTGTCATCCTTGACATCCTTTTTGAATGCTTCTCTCACTTCGTCATCTTCTTTGAATGTTTTTTCCACTTCGACATCATCTTTGACTGCTTCTTTAACTTCGATATCCTCTTTGATTGCTTCTCCCACTTCGATATCGTCTTTGACTGCTTCTTCCATTTTGATATCGTCTTTGATTGCTTTTTCACTTCGTCATCTTCTTTGAATGCTTCTACCACCTTGGTATCCTCTTTGATTGCTTACTCAACTTCAATTTCCTCTTTGATTGTTTCTGCCACTTCGATATCCTATTTGATTGCTTCTTCCACTTCAACATTCTCTTTGATAGTTTCTTCCACTTCGATATCCAATCAACAAATTTATGATTTTTCTTACAAAACTTTAATCGCTCGTATCTTCTAAACGGGAAGAGATAGCACTAGCAAACTTTGACAAAATATTAGTACAAATTTTTGATCATTATCATTTTACAACATACATTTATATTATGCAACGTCAATCCTGATCATTTTGGAACGTCCAGATTTTTTTTATCCAACGTTCATCATGATCTTTTTTGCAACGTTCAATTTTTTTTATACAACTATTATCATGATCATTTTGGAACATCCAATTTTTTTCTCTTTGATTGCTTGTTCCACTTTGATATCCTCTTTGATTGCTTCTTCCACATTGATATCCTATTTGATTGCTTCTTTAACTTTGATATCCTCTACGATTGCTTGTTCCACTTCGATATCCTCTTTTATTCCTTCTTCATCTTCAATATCCATTGGATTGCTTCTTCATCTTTGATATCCTCTTTGATGGCATTTTCACTTCGGTATCCTCTGTAAGGGCTCCTTCCTTTCTGATTTACGTTTGATTGCTTCTTGCACTGCAATATTTTCTTTGATTGCATCTTCATATTCGATATCGTTTTTGATTGCATTTTTACTTCGATATCCTGTGATGGCTTCTTCCACTTTGATATCCTCTTTGATTGCTTTTTCCACTTAGATATCCGCTTTGATTGCTTGTTCCATTTTGATATCGTCTTTGACTATTTCTTTCACTTCGATATCGTCTTTGATTGCTTTTTTCACTTCGTCATCCTCTTTGAATACTTCTACCAACTCGGTATCCTCTTTGATTCCTTAGTCAACTTCAATTTCCTCTTTGATTGTTTCTCACACTTCGATATCGTCTTTGACTGCTTCTTCCATTTCGATATCGTCTTTGATTGCTTTTTTCACTTCGTCATCTTCTTTGAATGCTTCTACCGCCTCGGTATCCTCTTTGATTGCTTACTCAACTTCAATTTCCTCTTTGATTGTTTCTGCCACTTCGATATCCTATTTGATTGCTTCTTCCACTTCAACATTCTCCTTGATAGTTTCTTCCACTTCGATATCCAATCAACAAATTTATGATTTTTCTTACAAAACTTTAATCGCTCGTATCTTCTAAACGGGAAGAGATAGCACTAGCAAACTTTGACAAAATATTAGTACAAATTTTTGATCATTATCATTTTGCAACATACATTTATATTATGCAACGTCAATCATGATCATTTTGGAACGTCCAGATTTTTTTTTATGCAACGTTCATCATGATTTTTTTTGCAATGTTCAATTTTTTTTTATACAACCATTATCATGATCATTTTGGAACATCCAATTTTTTTCTCTTTGATTGCTTGTTCCACTTCGATATCCTCTTTGATTGCTTCTTCCACATTGGTATCCTCTTTGATTGCTTCTTTAACTTTGATATCCTCTACGATTGCTTGTTCCGCTTCGATATCCTCTTTTATTCCTTCTTCATCTTCAATATCCATTGGATTGCTTCTTCCACTTCGATATCGTCTTTGATTGCTTTTTTTACTTCGTCATCCTCTTAGAATGCTTCTACCACCTTGGTATCCTCTTTGATTTCTTCCTCAACTTTAATTTCCTCTTTGATTGTTTCTGCTACTTCGATATCCTATTTGATTGCTTCTTTTACTTCAATATCCTCTTTGATTGCTTCTTCCACTTCGATATCATCTTTGATTGCTGCTTTCACTTGGAAATCCTCTTTGATTTGATTGCTTCTTCCGTTTCGATATCGTCTTTGACTGCTTCTTACACATGGATATCCTCTTTGATGGCTTTTAACAGCTCGATATCCTCTTTAGTTACTTTTTCGACTAAAAGAATAACACGCGAGCTGCGAGCAGCTCGCGCACAACGCAACCTCTAGTCTTTTTATATTTTTGTTTACGACACATAAACAAACATAGATGCCTTAAACTTATATAACCTTTAAAACTTTTTCGTATTTACTATTATTTTAGAGTTCAACGCGACTCCATACTACCTGCAGTAAAATTTGAAGAAGCAAATAGAAAGGAAATAAAACGATGTAGCTCGCAAGACAATAACAGGAAAAGTACTTTATTTGTTTCTTTATAAGGTTGATTTCACAATAAATGTTATATAACCTACGTCTATTCATTTTTAAGTGACAGGTATAATTTATTACCTTTGCTTTTTGAGACGAATGATCGTAACATTTAAAGGATTTGTGACTTTATTACAAGGTGCTGTGGTTGTGATTACGTTGATCTTAAATCTTTTGTCTCAGTCTGTTGGAAAACGAATGTAACTGTATAATTATATGTTTACGCGGACAGCATTTAGCTTTGATTTTGTATGAGACCCGTAATCTAGTTGTATTGTTGATCAAAGGTAGGCAGTAATGGCACAATTTTGGTGTGACTAAATGAGCTAAAATGTGTGGGGGTTGTTGAGATATAGGGGTTCAAGAAGGGTAAAAAAAAAATGGGTGCATCATCCGTCATACGGCAAACATGACCAGCCCATAGATATTATACGTTTTAAATTAATCTTAAATGTTTGAATGATCTACAAATATTTTGTTCCGAATCTGGGTGGTTCTCTATTATAAGAATGTACCTACTTAATAAAAAAAACGAATTAAAGTATTCTATCAATTACCTGATTCCCATAGTACAAGCTTTGCTTAGCTTGGGGCTAGATAGCGCTGTGTGAAATGGTGTAAAGCCCTTATTACGAACAATCAGCTAAAAAAGGGTTGGTAGCATGGTAGTTCAGCATTTTACTGATCCTCTATCGATCGGTAATTTCCGAATGCATTACTAATCGAGGCTAAATATTTCAGTACTAACTGATATTCTATTAGTAGCATTCTGTGGTAGTATAAAGGAAAATACCTGGCATTAATGTCGTGATTATTTCTGCCGGTCATAACCGTACACATGAAAATTATAATATTCTATTTTTATTCTATATATATTTTTATTACCGAAAATTGTAAACCATTTTGCTAGATTCTTGTGTTTACAGCATCCACATTCTAATATTGGCGTCGCATTGTCCTATTTACACATTTTCCTTACATTTTTTTAATAAAAATGGAAACTGGATCCAGATTTCTCTCAATAAAAATTTTAGGGCCTCTATGAAGCTCCACCTAAATAGAATCATAAAAACACAGGCGGGTCGCAATCAGAAAGGCATCGTAGCAATTGTAGCAATCAGCCCTCGTAGCACATGACAGCGTTGCCATGGCGACCGGGGTCAACGACCCACGCAACACCTCCGTACAACCTGTCGTCGGAAGCAGGATATTATTTTTTTTTTTTACTTTTCACTATAAACATTATTTGTAGTAAAGAGTTTAAAAAAAAATCGTTTTAGAAAAAAAACTTACATGTGCAGTTTCTGCAAAACAGCTACGATGCTTTCAATAACACTAAAACTAACGTTTACCACAAGAACCTAATTCTAATCGTATACAAACAAAGGCCACAGTAAAACTATCATACGTTCTATACCACAATTATTCGCCAACTCTCAAACAGCGCGACACTCATAAATGAATAATTAAAAAGAAGATGACGTTACGAAAAAGTCCCATAACAAACCGAAAATGGAACAAAAACGTTCGCGTGCCGGTACATGTCGACGAATGCGGCCGGCCGGCGTGTATCCAACGCACAAAGCGACCATCTTATTTGACCCGCAAAACAATACAAATTCAAACAAAAACAACCCTTATAGCAAGTGTGCGAATGCCTTTCAAAATATACAGCAGATGTACTCAACGTGGCAGAGTTGTACATTCGAATACCATTTTCAAATTTTGCTGCGGAAAACTAGCTTTTCCACTGTCGATGTAAATGCCAATTTCCTTCCCGCTCCCGTCTCATTTCCCATATTAAATCTAAAATCCTAACTCGTAGAGTCTATAATCGTTCGCGAATGAAAGGTAGACAATGCGCCACGCAATGACGTTTGCATCTGAAAGGGATGAAAAAGAAAATTTGATAGGTGTGAAAGAGAAGACGATAAAGGGATCGCAACAGGGGTGCATGCGAGTCTAAACGAAATGTAAGGCGTTTGAATCGATCTTGAAGATGTTAGTTGAAGGTTAAGGCGACGATGGCCGTAAAAGTTGGATAAAATAAGGAAAGGAAAAACGGTTAGGATTCAATTTATATACGAAACGAACTTGAAGAAAATTGTACGAGAAAGAATATTCTGTCAACAAATTGTAGACATTTTATTTTTGTGAAAAGAAATTGTTGATATAATTTACATTCGAATAACAATCATTTGAATTCAAAGGAGATTGGAAATTAATGTTTGTGTATTAAGCACGCGTCACAGATCACCTTACCTTACAGAAATAAGCGTTTTTTTATAGCGTTGAACATGATTTGTAGTATAAACAAACACCAAAACCACAGTTTTTACCTATACTGTAATAATCTTTCTTTATAAGATTGCTTTTTGTATATGATATATATGACTTATTTTCTTTTTCTAACCGAAACTATGGGATGTGCAGCATACACAAAGATAGCACGGTAATTATAAAAACATAAAATAGTGGCTAAACTAACTATTCAATCAGAACAAAAATTACCCCAGCTAAGTACGTCTAGGACAAGGATGTCTAAAAATTAATAATACGGCTCAACATTATGCACCACGTACTAGTAAGAACGATGGAACGTAGGGCTTTTAGGCTTATAGGTGAGCAATATATGGCGGATACTAAGACCCAAAGTCTCGAACACCGCCGTAAAGTTGCAAGCCTATCGATCTTTTACAGAATACATTTTAATGTGCCCCGGAACTATATGATCCCGCCATCTCCCTTCCATCAAAGGACAAGCAGGCGCACGGCTCAGTAAAATCCCGTTTTTATTTTAAGTAATTTTTTTGTAATTTTTGAGTTATTAGCCATAATAAAAACTGAACTTTGACAAAATTCACAGGATCACAAAACTCGCGAGATCTCAGTTCGGGGCGAACCACTAGTTATAATTTCATCATTATTAAGCAAATAGAACGCAGAACGTAGCTAAGCTTTGATTGCATAAGTCACCCTAAGAGTAGTAGAGTCCCTTGTGAAAGGGCGCCAAGCAGTATTGCTGTTTCGGTTTGAAGGGTATAGTTGCCTGCCGGTAAAATTACAGGCACATGAGGCTTTATACCTGTATGCCTCAAGTTGATTGACACGGGACAGTGCATCGGCAGGGCACGTTTCTAAGGTGCGTGACCTAAGAGACAATATTTTTCTATAGGCGATGGTTACCACTTAAAATCAGGTAGGCCATATGCATGTCTCATCTCCATTTCGCTTAAAAAAACTGTTCTATTCAGTACAGAACAAGTTTGATTCAATACCGAGGACGAAGTACGTTTATAAGGATTCCTTGAGCTAAGTAACTGCAGGTTCCGAGGACTGTCAGCAAAGGGAATGCGTGATGAGCCACGGGTCGCTTGTTTATAACTCACAAACTTTTCCCGACGACTGTACTACTTCTTCGAATGAAGCTACTACTGAGAGAGAGCAAGGATATTATACAGTGTCGATGGATGTATGAACTGGGTACATGTATAAACAGTGTAAGGACAAAAATGATACAACCAAGTACCAATTTAGTTCTATCATTAGTCAATTGCTGGGTATTTTATGTAATTTGTTTTGAATTTTTCGCCGGTTCGGCTATGGCGCGTCAATTTTGGTCTCAGACAGCCTGGAGTCCTCGGAACTACCGTCAAGTTGTCGTAGATACTCTCAATTTAGTCTTAAGAAAAATTGTACGCATTCGTTTTAGAGATATTCCAAGAAAAATAGTGCGCTCCTCTACCGCGTCTACATACCCTCGTTAGTAAGACGTTTTAAAATGATCCTTAGGATCGCATTTTATTAACATATGGCTTTAGCATTGAAGCGTTGCGTCGATGGAACTTTTTTATGGTGTGCCAAATAAAAAACTTTTCTTTGTTTCTTTAATATTTATATTAATATAAAATTATTTAAAACACCTTGTATTTAACAAGGTGTTTTAAATAATGTTGGATCGTGCTGTACATCTATCTTAGTCTTCTCTTACTCTTAGCTTAAAGACTTTGTTGAAGTTATCTCGGGTAACTCTGCATTAATCTAGTATACTTTAGAGTTTGCAGATTGCCCTATCTGGCCAGCTGAGTGCCTGACGGAGAACATCTTTGTTTTGAAAAATAGCGGGGAAACTTATAATTGAGTATTGCAGGCCACTGACACTTCATAAAAATGAATTGAATTAAAAACCTATTAGTACAACAGGCGTAACGGCCTGTTCGCACACGGTTTATATGTGTGCGATTTAACTGTATGTCTGGGCTATGTCAATCAAGTAGGACAGGTACAACACTGTACGTAGACCACTTGCTTCTCACTGTAACTTTTTAAGCAATCTAAGCTATAAAACAGTAAGGTATTGAAATAAAATGTCTGTTCATAACTTTCCAAATCAGTCTATTTTCTATCAGATACATGGTTCTCATAGAACAAGCTTTGGTTAGTTTGGGGATAGATAGCGCTGTGTGAAATTTCCAGTATTATTTATTTATTTTTTGAAGCAGGAGAATAGGTTAATAATATTCATCCATCGCTACAATTTTACGATTGAACAAAATATCAAGTCAATGCCATTTGGTAAGGAGATTTCGTTGACTGATTTTAACGACATCAAAGGCCTCGTTATAAAAGATCGTTACATAAACCGATGTGTTCACAACCTCTTAAACCTTCCGAGTGATCTGTGCCCATCCATCTGTGACCTGTCTTTGGGAGACAAAGGGTTGTAAGACTTGTAAGGACCCATATCACAAAAGTAGAGGCTTTGAAATACACTTATTGACAAATATAAATCGAAAATACCTAGCTCAATCACTTTTTGCGCGTCAAACCACGAGTATTGAAGCCTTCTAAAATACTAGTACTTACTTAGTATGACTTTTCTAATATATTTTAGGTATCTAGTTTTCCTCATAAAGTAGATAATACAAATTTCAACACTTTTCAGAGAATACTTATCAATCAATCAATTCATTTATTGCGAATATTGGTTACACTTTGAGTTCGTCCATGACAGCGTTTATCGCATCGCATGTAATTTTAATCAGCGAATCATAGAAAAGTTAAACTTAATTACATGAAATTATTTACAATTTCAACATGTCAGCAATCTGAAAAAATAAAATGACAGATTAGATAAAATTATTTAATCGATTTATCGCTAAGGAGTTATTTTATACTGCAATATGCTTTATATTATAATATGTTATATGCGAGTTCGAATCACGCTGCGGAACAAATGTTCGCATGATTTACAGATATTTGTTCCGGGTCTGGATGTTTTTCTATTTATTGTAAGTATGTATTTATAAAAAAAAAACAAGTATAAAAGTATTCTATCAGTTATCTGGTTCCCATAGTACAAGCTCTGCTTATTTTCAAAAAAAATCAAAATATCAAAATAACTTTATTATGGAACAAAAACATGGTACAACAATACTGGAACACGATAGTATTCGCAGAAGTTATAAACTGTGTCGCGAACACTAACGCCCCCCTCCAGAGTTTATTATTTCCAACTATCATTATTACTATTATTTTTTAAATTATACAAGATAAGGATGTGTGATTATGTGCGCGTATGTGTATATGAGTTTGTGTGTGTGTGAGTTAGTGTGTATGTATGAGAGGGTGTGTGCTTGTGTGTGTGTGTATGTGTGTGTGTGTGTGTGTGTGTGTGTTTTTGGACGTTGGTGTGGATTTTGGAGCTAGATAGCGCTGTGTGAAATGTCCAGCTATATTTATTTATTTATTATTTGTCTATTCAAAGTGGTTCGCCCCGAACTACGATCTCGCGAGTCTTCCAATAAATAAAAAAAACGTATTATTCTTAGGGCGACTTGCGGAACAATGCCTAAAAATGTTTAGTGGAGTTGTCAAAGCATACAAATACGTCAAATTTAAACAAGTTTAGTCGCTGAATACGTTTAGGGATCGTTGTGCAAGCCGACCTTAATAAATAAATAAATAAATATTGCTGGACATTTCACACAACGATATCTAGCCCCAAACTAAGCAGAGCTTGTACTATGGGAACCAGATAACTGATAGAATACTTATATACATTTTTTTGTAAATACATACTTATAATATACAGAGAAACAACCAGACTCGGAACAAATATCTGTAGATCATGCAAACATTTGTTCCGCGGCGGGGATCGAACCCGCTACCTCCTGCATCTCAGCCGGCTATTCGCCCACTGCACCACGGAGGTCGTCAATAATAATAGTAATAATCTTTGACTAATGAAATAGTAAGTTAAAGTAAAGTTGCAAGCCTATCGATCTTTTACAGAATACATTTTGGGGAATGTGCCCAGGAACTATACGATCTGATCCCGCCATCTCCCTTCCATCAAAGGACAAGCAGGCGCACGGCTCAGTACCATCCGTACCTAGTCGATATACCACCCATTCGCACACACCGTTTTGGTTCTACGTTCTTGATGCGTACAGCTAAGGTATGGAACACTTTGCCGTCGTCTGTTTTTCCTCAAGAATACAATCCGGGCCTCTTTAAGGTAAGAGTAAATAGGTTTCTTCTAGATCTTCGTGCTTCATCTTAGACCACATCATCACTTACCATCAGGTGAGATTGTGGTCAAACGAAGTTCTATCAAAACCAACCAACTACTTGAACTACAGTTTAACTCAAATTACAAGTAACTCGAGTTGATGTTATTTGGTTATCCTTTTTAGAGGAAGAAATTGCAGTTATTCTGTATTTAAGACGTTTATGTATGTCACTATAGCTACACGAAACCCAAATTTTAGCTCTGTGGGTTCACTGATGTACCCTGTGTGAATTTCTTCAAATTTCAGTTTTTATTATGGCTAATAACTCAAAAACTACAAGGATTAAACTAAAAATAAAAACGGAATCGAAATTTACTAATGAAGACCTTTCATTAAATGTCCAGCTTGACCTTATTGTCTCATTTTGATTTTATTTACCCCCCATGAACAATCCCCCAATATTTTTAGCTCATTTAGTCACACCAGGATTGTGCCAACACTACCTACCTATCAAATTTCACGATGATTGGATCAACGCTTTGAAAGTTATCCTCAGACGAACAAACATACATACATACAACGCCGATTCGCCCAAGTTAATTTGGAGATCTCGCTTCGCTCGATCAATTAATTGTTTCTAGTTTCTCGTGACTGGGAGCATCCAGAATAGAGGATATGTTGGTTGGTACGTTGCTCGCGTTCACCGAACGAGTCGTCAGCGAAGCACAGCTCTTAATGAAACTCTCAATGCCTGAATCCCATTGAGGCATACGTCAAAGGCGCAGTGTGTAGAGTACAGCCAGTTCCGACTCGCATTATGTCCCGACTTGCGGCTAATTATCTCGATACTAGGTACCGTAAAGCTATTTCCTCAGTGTCTAGGCGGCATTAATACAAACATACTGTTATTCAAAATGTTTACTCACCACTTTCATGTCTTAGACATGAATCACAATAATTTTATAAATGCGAAAGTTTGGATGTTTGTTTATTTATTTGTTTGTTTGTTACTCAATCACGTCCTTAATCGATTTCGATGAAATTTGATATATACGTAGGTTATAACCTGGATTACCACATAAGCTACCTTTTATCCTATAAATCAGGTCTCATGGGATAAAAATGGGGTGTCAAGTCAAGTTGCAACAGCGAGTTTACCTTTATTTTTAAGTTACCTACACATTTAGTAATGTAACGCGTACGAAGTCGCGGGCAATAGGTAGTTTACAATATACCTACAAGGTGGTAAGTTAGGGCAGCTATAAAACCGTTTTAGCTACAAGAAACCATAAAAAGAGATTTTTCTCGTTTACTAAGAGGACTAACATTTACTTTTGTTATAAATCACATCTGCATTATAAATTAAATTTTAAATATAACTTTTTAAAAGTTCAACCAAGTTTTTACAAAATTTTACAACTAGTTAACCCCCCCCAGAACCAAGTTAAGTTAACTTTCTATTGAAAAAATCCGCATCAGAATCAGTCCATCCACACTAAACTAATAACCACCCCTATTTTTGCACCGGGGGGGGGGGGGGTCAAAACTTGAATCCGCAACCTCTTACGTTGAACAAACTGCTGATAGTAGAGAATAGAGATCATTTTACGAACATAAAGCATAGCAGTGTTGCACTCTCGTAATTTTAGAAGTCATGAGTTTTTTCTCTTAAGAGATGATGGATCGAAGATGGGTCAACGACATAATAAAAATCACCAGTATAAAATAAAATAATATAAAATATATTATATAAAATCGTATGTCGGTTAGAACAGCGCTGGACTGTTGAATGCCAGCGCTGGTGAATGCCGAGACTGAAGAGAGCCCTATGCCCAGCAGCGGGATGAGAAGGGCTGACGATGATGATGATGATGATGGAGTGAAAGTATTTTCTGTAATTACTGCAATACTTATTTGGATTAAACACCTATTTGATTCAAGATCTTATCTTCTTGATAAGAACTTGAAGAAGGTGTGATAACTTTTTAAACTAAGCAAATTAGTTAAGTAAGATGTCTTCACTTCCGGAATTGAAACATACATGGCCAATATCCTAAATACCCCAGCAACCTTCAATTGGGTGACCATTTTCCCCAAGTTGGTAGCGATAGCAGTAGTTTGAGGGCCGCGGCACAATCAAAGCGGTACAGATCAAAGGCGGCGTAATGGCTTTTTAGCGGGGCGAGTGGAGGGTGCCAAGTAGCTATCCCGCACAATAGATAGTGCTAGATTTAACAACATTTAGACAGAACTATTTAAAAAGAGTTAGTTTTTAATGTATAATATAGATTTTTGATGAAAATTTGATGTCTCCAACTGTTGGATCAAAAACAAATAAATAAATATTGGTGGACATTTCACACAGCGCTATCTAGCCCCAAACTAAGCAGAGTTTGTGCTATGGGAACCAGATAACTGATAGAATACTTATATACTTTTTTTGTTGTAAATAAACACTTTATAATATATAGGTAGATAAACAACCAGACCCGGAACAAATATCTGTAGATCATGCGAACATTTGTTACTCGGCGGGAATCGAACCCGTTACCTCCTGCGTCTCAGCCGGCATTTTGCTCACTGCACCACGGAGGTCACCCAAACACTGTCAGTTTTCCACCCTTTCGTCTATCTTGCGTTTCTATCAGATCACTTCGTTGTCGTCAAAATACTGTAGTCTAATTGGAAGAGTAACTAATACTGATACTAGCACACACGAGTATTATGAAAATAGCAACTTCGAGACTATATTTCGTAAACGGGCTCTTATATCAAAAAAGTGATTAGGAAACCTTTGTTTTTGAAAGTCCTGTTTAACCTCACGCCTCACGATTCGCGTGAGTAAAAAAATCACCTCCAATTCTTATATGAATTAAAACTAAAAAGAACTTGTTTTTCTTTCATAACTTACTGTCTGTCGCTTAAACGTATCATAATGCCAAATTTCAGCTTTACAGAACTAATAATCTACGAATATAACGGTTGTAACTGCTCGGACAGACAGACGGATATGTCGAAACTATAAGGTTCCGAGTTCGACTAGAAACCCTAAAAATACTGGACTTTAGAGATGACAAAAAGCAGAGCACAGAAGTTGCTGCATCTCAAAAGTTTTACAATTTAGATGACTCTATGTGACAGAGTTATCTTAAAAAGGTATTAAACTTCTGTGAGAACAGTAGAACTCGCGCCCCAATTCCAAAAAGTAATTTACGCAATAAAATTAACGAAGAAAGTCCAATTTTAAATCGAATTTCAGGTGCTTGAATTTTCTAATAGGCTTACCTATGTAGACTTTTGAGCAAAATATTGATATAGTGATTACTCGTGTTCTAGGAGGTCTAATCTGGTGTCTACGGGTTCGTCTCGTGAAAGTGGAGAGGACTGCGTAGTCTGATTGGTATAGGTAGTTAACAATTTTCAGAAAAAAAGTCAAAATCCGTCCATATATAACATTACAGCAAACTTCCCCCCCTACCCCCCCCCATCCAATCCCCCCTTGTGGAAAAAAAAATCGCAACATCTTGTGTAGAATGAAGTCCTTAGTGTGCCTCTTAAATTTGATTGAAATCCGTCGAGAAATAACGCTAACGATAAATATCGTCTAAAAAATTTAAATAAATCAAGAAACTTGTGTGCCAATTTTCGTTGAAATCGGTTGTATGACCTGCGAGAACAGACAGACAGACCAGACCAAAGTGTTTTTTCGCCAATCTCGAAACTGAAACGCTTCGCTTGCCGCTCGCTCGGTCAATTATTAGTAAGATATGCTTTCCATTGTTTTAAGTTAGTGTTTTTGTTATATCTATCTGTATCTTTATAAATATATGCGAAACATCTTTATGTTTCGTCTTCTTAACATTTTTAAAGTTGGCTATAAAAAAAATTCAGAGAAATATGTGTCACTTCTGTCTATTATGTGGTTTGCATCGGTTTTGTTCGGCGCTCGTTGTTTAATGAATGTCACTTGTGCTGTCTCGCGCTCGAGTGGGACCTGGAGGCCGGAGGAGGCTGGAGGAGGCTGGAGGAGGCCGGTAGAGACAGGTACGCACAGCACTCGATGCCATCAAAGAGTTATTAGCTTTGAGGAATCTGACAGTATTTATACTCGTACTTACTTTCTATAGAACATCAAAGGTATTCCCATGTCCTCAAAACGACGGTGGTAATGATTATTGAATGATGATTTAAAATTATCTTGATAATTTTTTAAATTCAAAAACTATATAAATACGCAGAGCAATAGAAGTCACGTGTATGAATTATATTGCACAGTGATACAGTTGCCGGAATATACACGGCAAAGTGTTGCACAATAACAATCAACACATCGCAGTAAGTATCGCGGGCAATATTATGAATGAATGAATGAATGAAATACTCTTTATTGTACACCAAACAAAAATACAGTAACAAAGGAAATAAACAATATATAACGGAATAACGGTACAATGGGCTGTCTTATCGCAAAAAGCGATCTCTTCCAGACAACCTTTGGATGGACAGAATAAACAAAAATCAAAAGACGGCGGTGTAAGAGTACCTTTAAGCATACATAAAACATACATAATCAGAACCCATAAAATAATATATACCTACATAATGATTATGTATAAAAATAAACACAAACTTATAACATACAAATAATATATAAATAAACTACACTACATAATATGGAGGATAAATAACATAAACACTAACTAGCAGTTACGAGACAACGAAAGAAAATGGTTGTATACCTTGAATTTGAAAATAGGAAGAGATTGGGATGAGCTTACGGACAAAGATAAGGCCTTCCACAGTCGCACAGCTTGTACTGTGAAGGAGTCACCATAAAATTGTGAACTATGGACGGGAGTACGAAGCTGTAGAGCTTCGGAAGAACGAAGGTTTCGAGGGTGTGCCTGATACAAAAACTCGAAATGCTCCTTTAGATAAGAAGGTGAAGTGGGATTAAAGAGATATATTTGTGAGAATATTATGTAATGTGATACCTACGCTTATAGGTACATAAATAGAAACTCTACAAAATAATGTTTACAAACTATTTACACGCAATTAAGACAGCGTATCTTCACTTATATTATTATTTATTTATTAGTAAATACTTATTGTTAAGCAAGATGTGACCATTTAAGACCGCAGTCAAGAGGGGACTATTCTAACACAAGTTAATGCAACTTAAAAAAAGAGATCCCAACCTAAACCCTAGTTATAAATATACTCTTATAAGAACAATAAAATAAATTTGATTTTTTTTTATATTGCTGATTGCTGCGTTATAAATACAAATTGTACAAATACAAAATATTTATTTACTGAAAAATTACATAATTACATTAAATTTTACTGGTGGTCCCCGCACTAGGACTTGCCTGTATCGCGGGAGGCCGGTTTACAATTAGTGTTTAACTTTAATCGGAATCTGGTAAGCATGCAAATAATATTAATTATTTATGAACATACAATAACAAAAAAGAAAATATATTTTATAGAAAATTATTACTTAGTGCTCTTTTACTAGGTTCTGAGTGGTGTGTGTGTTCTGTGGGTGTGACTGGATGTCACACATCCAATGCCAAGAATGGGGAATGGTCAGAAGGATTTGAGGACAGGCTTGGGGGGGGGGGTAGTAAGGCGAGTGAAAAGGTATGATTGTTATGTAATGATTTCCAAGAGGCTTTCAGTTTTGTCGTAATCTAGATATGGTTCTCAAAATTTCAAGCCAGATGCAATTTTTATTGTCCGTTAACGAGTCCTTTTAAGAAAATAGTTGTCACCACATTTCCTTTAAGCTGCAGTAGAAAGGCTGGAAAGTGAATTCATCTCGTATCTGTATGCGATTGCGATGTCAAACAGAGATGCGGCAAATGCCGTGAAAGGATGTAGGTCGCGCCCACGGCTCCAGCCGGACTTATTCTAGGTGTTTCTATCGAAGCTGTTTCGACTTTAATTCGAGGTATCACCAGCTAGTAATGATTTTACGATATCTACTGTCGATAAATTCAAACGCGTTATAATTACACGCTCATTCTGGATGTTAATTTCGACTTTCATTCGTTATGTCTCTAGCTAGAGAGTAGGTATTTTATTCATTTTTAAGGGATTATTTTTCATTATTTCTTTTGATTAAACTTGTTGGTTTGGTTTTAATTTTATTTAATATTCTTCTACAATTTGGCTCTCGACGGAATTTCTGAGTCAAGCAGCATATTACCAAGGATTGCATAGACATGTATGTCAATTGTTATTTTTTATATTTACAATTCATGTAACAATCCAGGGGATGCAAACTTCCAACTTCAGAGCATAATTTTTTTATTATATTGACATTTTTTATATTGTTTAAGAACAGTAAATTTAATTTTTAAATTATTTATGTAATTTTTGCACATCAGAACATTATCTGTTAATTGTTGTTGAATGTTAATTAAGCTTAAATTGTATACATTAAGACCAGTGTAAAATTGTACTAACTTTCTGCGAATAAATGATCTTTATCTTTTATCAAAAAATAGGGGCACTAGCCATAGCACTGCCCATTGGTAATTATACATAGACATTCATTTATTAGACACATGAAGATAGACAAACTCATACAGTGCACATATTTAGACCAAAACAAACAATGAGACTATTTTTAAAGTATGATAGATAGATATTTATTAAATTACGACACAAACCGAAATAATACAAAAATAATTACTAAGCTAAAATAAAAAGGCGATGGGTGGTCTTATCGCTGAAAGCGATCTCTTCCAGGCAACCTTTGTTAGTATAAGTTTGTAGTACGTTGCGTGCTAAAAATCAGAAAAATAAATAAATTAACAAATGGGCCTCCACTCAGCATTATGTCGATGAGTAAGATTTGATCATTGGTGACAGACATGAGTTCACATTAACCCTACAGTGGTCGCCAACTAAAACCTGACCTGATTGGTCGCGTGGAGTACTATTGTATACCATTTATAAATTCAAATAAAAATACATTTGAGCTTCAACTATGTTTAATTCTTATTGTAATAGTGTTATTAAGTATTGTTGTATTAAAAGCAATCAATAAAAACGAATCACAAAGTCTGAATATAAAAAAAATCAACAAAACAAAAAAAACCTCTAAAATGGCACAAAAAATCAAAAATACTAATTAGTGTTTTTTAAACAAGACAGACATACAACCTTCGAATGATCGCCACAAATAGGCTTTTTGCACGTGTTGCATAGTTTTCGAGTGCTTTTATTGCGGCTTCTTCCGCAGTTGTGGCAGCGACCTATGGATCGAGTTGGTGTTTGCTGATGTTGTCGCTGTGGTTCTGTCTGGATAATGCCAAGAAATTCTCGTGCGCAGCACTTAGTGCGTTTGTCAATTATTTAACTTAAAGTACCTAGAAGCACTCGTAATTTACGTTAGCGATTTTTGAGAATTTTACGATTCCGTAAGTGTGGATTACATAGGTAATCCACGCGACCACTCTAGGGTTAAAGGCTCTACCAGAATAAGTCCAGCCAAACAGTGGTTGTCGTAAAGCGACGCCATGCTAATTTCTAGACGCAAACAAGCGGCCAGCCGTGCCGTCTCACAGACGCTGAACTTGCAAAAACATCTACTTACAATGATGATACTCTGTTTTATGCTGAGTTTAGTCATAGAATACCTAAATAAGTGTTCGTGCCAAACTTTGACTTAGAAGCTTAGATATTTCCAGCACTAATGAACTAATGGATGAATGAATACATTGTATTGTGCGCTATAAAAATAAATAAAAACAAGAGAAAATTCGAAGCTTCGTGTTATAATAGCTTATAAAAAGTATAGTTAGCAAAATACCGTATTTTCACCTGGTAACCATTAGTTACCGGTCACTGATAAGTGCCTCGTGTCCGCTTACGTGTTTGTATGTGTATGTCTCTGTGTGTGGTCAGATCAGGTGATGTTTTAAATAATATTAATGTAAAATTTCTGTTTTCTTTTATTTATAACCATTATGAGGCTTGAAATAAACAGTTTTTTTTAGTTACCTAATAGAGAGTGAACAGGTGCGTGGTTCATCGTATACTGCATTATCGCTTACCTATCTAGGCGAGCGAGATCGTGGTCATTCGCGAGAATAAAAGAAAACGTCAAATAGCGGCGGAACTTGTTTCGTCAAAACCTAATAAAAATAATTTGGTTCTAATTATAATTCTATTATGATTTCTAGTAAAACTTCCAATGTTTTACTAAATAGGCGTCTTCAATATCGCCTACTTAATAATTACAATGTGATTTCCGTTGAGTAAGTTTCATTATCCATCACAATATCCGTTCCCATCAAACATTCGCTTTTCCATCCCACTCTTTAGTTCCCTTGATCCTTACACAAAACATACAAGACAATTATAATCCCCAAATCACTTCCAAACACACACGCAAAATCAACCTTAGTACCATAGACTTAGAGGTGGTAGATAATGATCTTAGTTTAGGGTTCAGTGAGCGCTAATATTGACAGAAAACACAATTTTCGCCGGGGGTTCCGCACGATTTGCAGGTAATTGCGGACGTGCCTGTGACGTCATGAATGTTACATGTGGATCTCTAATTTGTGAAGAAATAGTTGGTTCTTATGAGTTTCTTAAATAATTTTGGGACAAGTAGCTCCATCTAGTTAGAATATTTTAACTACATAAAAAAATATTACATCCTTATTACTGAAATAAAAAAACTCTAAGCGGACTGGTGGAGTTAAGAATGGTCTGGTGAGTATCAAAAATAAAATATGAATTAAAAACAAAAAACAAAAGTGTAAAAACGTGCGTCGGCCGGGAATCGAACCCGGATCAACTGCTTGGAAGGCAACTATGCTGACCATTACACCACCGACGCAGCTGAACAGAGGACTGAAATTAGACTTCAATGTCGGATTTCAGTCTATCACAACAGTTGGGAAACGTGATGTTTCAAAAGATTACCTTTCATCTTCATGATTTTTTCAAGCATGACAAATTATTATTGTTATTGATTAATTTATTTCTGATTAAATCCATAGACCAACAATCCTTATAACTAACACAACATTTCAGGAAAAAATAATAAAATTTAAAATTCTAAACACACCACAAATAACTAAAAAAAAATCTAGGCTTTTACGTACCAGACGAAAACTACTGAGTTGGTATTATGTTAAAATTACTTTCCTAGCTACTCCTTTCCAAGTTTTTGATCCTTAGTGCAAAACTAGCAGCATGTCATTCCGAAGCAGTTTCTTTGACATGAAGCTAAAGCTGATACAAAGCGTACGAAAGCTAATTAACAATGCAACGACACTAGAGATCTTAACCCGCCGCCGCGCGCGGGGTACAATGGACCGCGGATGGCGGATACGTGGGTTAGGGTGCGAACACACTGCACACACTTCCTCTTAGTTTTTTCTTATTTATTTATTACTATTTGCAACTTGTAATTTTTAAATAATTAAGTAAACGCGTGTTTAGTTCCTGCTGCTAACCAAATGGTGTCACAGAAAACCAGCGCTTCAGTAGCCTAAATGTACAGTTGTAGATAGGGTTGCCAACCCTACTATATAATATAGTATCCGAGTAGGACTCGCGCACAAAGGATTCCGTACCATTATCTATAAAAACGGCAAAAAATCATGTCTGTTGTATGGGAGCCCAATTTAAATATTTATTTTATTCTGTTTTTAGTATTTGTTGTTATAGCGGCAACAGATCATCTGTGAAAATTTCAACTGTGACAGACAGACAACGGAGTCTTAGTAATAGGGCCCAGTTTTACTCTTTGGGTACGGAACCCTAAAACATACAACAGCTGCGCCCATTTACTTAATTTTTTTTATTGTTATTTTATTTATTTTATTGAACTTTCTACATGTAACTGAAACAATTTGAACACTGGAAACTGCATTAGTGAAAGTGTAATCAGAAAAATTCCGTACCGTAAATGATCCTTCTTAACTAATAAATGAAAATAGTTCGTGTCACGAACCACGAACACGAACGTCGTGTCAAAACAATACGCTATTCTGTACTGAACATAAAACCTATTTTTTGGGTCCTGTAACAATAACTGGTAAACATTTTTGCTAAAAGTTGACAAGCGGAAGTGACAACATACACGTGCCCTAACGGAACGTTGCACGGGGTCGGGACGTCGAGTGCTGGCTGTAATCAGGGCTAATAGAAGCGCGTGTGCTTTGATCTACGCCTCAAAGCGAGAGACCGAACTCGCGAGACGAACTGTAGACGGCTAAACATGCAGACAAGAACTCTAATTGTTCGTTCTATTCGAGAGGTCGAGAATATGGTAACTGGTGTGTCCCAAGAAAGGACATGTTCAAAAGTTGCCGGTGCCTGCAGAAGCTGCACAGAGCTTGGTTCGCTACTACCTCTTTCACAGTTTCATATTTATCCAAATCAGGGTGTAGTGAGGAATGGCCTCATACCTAGAGAAATATGCATTTATTTTGATATGTTCTCGAGAGTTTATTCGAGCTTCTTGTATCACGCAGTTGATTAAATTGACGCACTTCAAATTTGTTATTACTTGAGACTTAACACATAACATCGTTGAAGATCATTTGCATTTCTAACGCACTGAAAAGTATGTGGGTCATGTCGAAGTAGGATTTTTTACCTCACAAACATATAAATTACACAGGGGCTTGAGAAGTTCTTCAAGTTTTCAAATAGTTTTGATAGCTTCGTTTCTTCATTTATTCGGCATATTTTATTATGTGGCCAACTCTAAAGCCTCCTAGCTCTTAGATATCGCAAGGTAAGCCACGGAAGCTGAAGAGTCTAAGCGTTGCAAGTGCAATATTGTTTTCATTTTGCTTTGCAACGCCGCGGCGGGTAATTGATTCTTTTGTGCGGTAATTGCGGACAGATCGCATCGGCCGACTGTACCAGGGAGTAGCCTAGTGGACCCGCGGCAGGGATAACTCACTTCAAAGAAGCGTCTAGTAAGCTTTAACATAGTTGGGTTAAAAAAACAAATCTTCTGAAATTTGAATGTCCACCAATCTTTGTCGGCAAATTAATTGGAACTGCTAAAATGGCCTGTTTTATCATAATATAATACATAATGAGACTCATATACTGCTTATATTTTGTATTATGTTATTAGATGTCAAGGCCTTTATCTACTGCCATAAGTATCATCTTTTTCCATAGCAATCATGCTTTGAAAAAGCGAGTGACCAAGAAAGATCCACACGCTAGCTAGACAAAGAAGGCATCAGTGAAACTTTAGTTTGTTAGTGGTAAAGGGTCTGTGGTTGACAAGTCTCCGAGTGCGTGCGGCCCTAAGGACCGGCCATTCATATTCAACGGTTAGGTGACGTTTAGTACGCAGCTTTTAATTGGTTTTCTTATTTCTGAAGCCATTGTCTATTTTGTTTGATGTTCGAGTCATCATGGGACTGATGGGATGTTTAATTAGTTGCCTCTTGACTCCCATTGAACTCTCAAAGGTCTGAATAGGGTCGATCGTTAGAAATATTGTGATGATTTCACTTTTATACAGAGTGAAAATATATCAAGTGGACTTTTCAAAT
Source organism: Philereme transversata (assembly GCA_963924445.1). Taxonomy (NCBI): domain Eukaryota; kingdom Metazoa; phylum Arthropoda; class Insecta; order Lepidoptera; family Geometridae; genus Philereme; species Philereme transversata. The sequence continues at coordinate 22,426,262 of OZ004337.1, read as the reverse complement.
AAAACACCGCCATTAATAATATAACAGGCTAACAGCCTCCTTTTTATTAAAACCATAAAATAATATTTTACCATTAAAAATACATAACCTCCTAACTGAAATCTGTATAGTTTTTTATATTTGATTTTAAAACGACAAAAAAATGCTTTCCAATCGAAAAATAGAGTTTTCGACCATCAGTAAAGTTATCAGTAATTTTATTGCCATTTATCACTTAACTACCGGTATTCGGTCAACAAATCAAGGTGTGGCCATAAAACTCAAAACTGTTACATTGAATGATCAGTAATCCAAAAATAACATTCCGATGTTTACATAACCCGCTGTTATCTATGTACACGTGTAAGTAAATACTGGACACGTCGTCCAGAAAAGAAATAATCCAGTTATTCATATCGTTATCGGAAATAAATCGTTTTTATTGAAACAGCTTATCCACGGTGGCATGGCAACTGACAGTGATTGATACTATCAAACGGATACTTCTAGCATTTTATTGGGAAATCGGGGTGATAACAACATCGTTCTTACTTTAGAGAGGAAATGCTGCGGCATTTCCAATAATATCCTATATTAAGTTTCTGTATAACTTTTATAAAATTTGAAATTCGATAAATATTTTCAAGCTATGTATTCTTTACAAGCTTAAAAAATTTTGAATAAATCAATTCAATTGCATCAATTGCTATTTACTATAGCATTTGACGACCTCCGTGGCGCAGTGGGCGAATAGCCGGCTGAGACGCAGGAGGGAGCGGGTTTGATTTCCACCGCGGAACAAATGTTTGTATGATTTACAGATATTTGTTCCGGGTCTGGATGCATGTTTTTCTATATATTATAAGTATGTACATATTTACAAAAAAAAAGTATATAAGTATTCTATCAGTTATTTGGTTCCCATAGTACAAGCTCTGCTTAGTTTGGGGCTAGATAGCGCTGTGTGAAATGTCCAGCCATATTTATTTATTTAATTATTGGAGCTGGTCTTATTTGGCCCTAGATTTGAAATTGAAGAATAAAAAAACGTGGTTTAAATTTGTTCAAAGTCCTGCTCTTAAAATAATTTTATCAAAAATCCTATTTGAAAAAAAAACATCCTGGAAATCGAAGCATTATGCTCAGAGCCATGCGTAAAATAAACATATTTTACTTAGTGCAAACGAAAATTTCAAACATGATAGACAATGTTGATACTAGATAATTGGTGATTTTATAGTAAAAAAGAAAAACAATAGGTACTTATTCATGAGGTAGCTCTAAGTATGTGTTTTCAACAAGTAAAACATCTGGGTAAAAAAAGTAAACAGTCTATAAAATAAAACACATCAAAAATTTGTTGTATGTGGGGCACAAAACCAATGAATATTTTCCATTGTATCAATAGCACGTCATTATTCTATCAGCCGATACAGAAACAATGTAAACAGATGATCATGAAAGGAAGAACTTAGACATTAACCTTGACACCCATAAATAAGACCAAAACATGGTCCGAGATAATATCCACACACATCCGGGACGGAGACGGAGAGTTCCCTTCAGAGGTAAAGACAAATAATTAAGCAACATTTTACATGACATTTTGTTTCTTATGAGGCTAGTTTTGGACTTATCCGTAGTCACCCGTGCAGTCTCTTCCCTGACACTGCCCTGTTGTATGTAAGTAAGTCCCTAACCATACCTTCTATTATTTTCTGCGCCTATACCTTCTCAAACGAAGCTATTAACACGTCAACGATGCAATTGGAACGCGCTTCTAACCGAGATGCTACAAAAACAAATACGTAGAATTATTATCGACATGCGTGGCCCTCTATTTTATCATTATTTAGTAAATGCTAATGTATGTTGACGTTCATAGAAACCAGATTGAGTCTGACCATTTATCCGTCAGTGAGGCAGTTAAATGGTTTCTTAAGAAATTGTGGACGTTATCGAGCGTAGAATTAGATTCTCGACCTTACGTCAAAGAAGAGTTCAACGCTCGTCATAGTGCCAACGTATTTTCACGTCAAACTTATAATTATAATATTAGTAACGTAATTCACGTGCACTGCCGTCAAAGTATGTCGTCAATATAACGGATACCGCATCTTGGAACCAGAGTTTAGATATTTGATTTAGTATCGTTTCATCTGTTCAAATAAACACTTACTGAAATTATGGTAGTGTGCGCCTCGAAAATCTATTATGTTGTAATAATTTGTACATCAAAGAGCTGTTATAAATATTAATGTTCCCATTTCAAAACTGATGAAAACAAAAAGATCTTCATCAAAGAACTCATTTAGATCTCTATAATACCTACCGTGCTTTAGAGCGCGTGCTAAGATCCCAAGCAAAATAACTAGGTAAATAGTTCTTTTTTACTGTTGTGTTGGAGCATACCTACCTAACGCTTTTGGTTCATTCGTAAACTAGTTCTATGATGAAACTTAGCAGACTTATTGCAGTTGTTCTGGATTTCAGACTTTTGACTGTATTTGTGTCACTTATGCTACACGCAAACCAAATTACAGCACCGTGGGGTCACTGGTGTACCCTGTGAATTTTGTCAAAATTCAGTTTATATTATGGCTAATAAATAAAAAACTATAAGAACTTTACTAAAAATAAAAACGGAGTCTAGATGTGCTAATGAAGAACTTTCATTCGACGTCCCATTTGACCTAATGGTCTCATTTTCATTTTTTTTACCCCTCTAGAACCCAAATATCTCAACAACTCCCCAACATTTTTAGCTCATTTAGTCACACTAAAATTGTGCCATCACTAACTACCTATGTATCAAATTTCACGATGATCGGATTAACGCTTCGAAAGTTATCCTCGGACAAACATACATACATACATACAAAGCTGATTTGCCCAAGTTGATTTAGAGATCTCGCTTCGCTCGATCAATAGTGTTCATAGCTATGCAAATAACAAAGGCAGACGTCACAACACCGAAGTAAGACAACCCCAGCCGACAAGGGGTCGCTTTCACCACAATAAATTGAGGATGTCATCCCGAATCCCGCGCGTAACAGATGATCTCACGCGAGCGCGATGTATGGTCTGTGCGACAGGACATCGGCCTAGGGATGTTATGAACCTGGTAGAATCCTAGTCTGAGTAGAGAATTTAGGTTTTGATTAAGTATATTATGTCAAAGTCAAAAAAGTATTCGAGTCAATATTTTACTCAGCATGAAGTACTATTGTGAGTAGATGAAATATAGATTAGATATCCTCCTTTCCGAGTACTTAGTAAAAGAAGTACCTTTTAAAACCATTTTTATAAAAAATATATTAAATTTATAAACAAACGAAATATTACTGCACATTTAAAACATGGAACTTCCGGAAAGCATAAATAAATTTAACTGCATTATTATTGTTGTGTTGTAGTTAAAATATTGTTATAAAGTTCTGTTGACGAAACGTTATCATTAAAAAAAATATTGTTACTTGCTACTACATCTCTAGTGTAGTGGTGACGAATCGGAACGGGGTACGTCGAACCGCAATGCTAGGCGACAGCTGAAATATGCATCCGACCGATGCTGACGGGCTAGTTCCGATTGCTGGCTGTGCTATGTGCGATGTGTTATGTGCGATGCGCAAGGATTATATACCTACATTTGAAATACCTAGTGCAGTATTTTTGTTCAAACTAGATTTAGTTAAAATCTTACCTTTGTCTTCATTTGTCTGTTAGTTTTCTCTTAAAGCTAAACGGTAACTATAGGAACGGTACTTAAATCAAATAATTGAAATTTGATAATTGATAACTCCAAATCAACTTGGGCAAATCAGCGTTGTATGTACTATGTGTGTATGTTTGTTTGCCCGATGATAATTTACGAAGCGTTGATCCGATTATCGTGAAATTTAGTATAGTACGTAGTGTTGGCACAATCCTGGTGTGACTAAATAAGCAAACAATGTGGGGGGTTGTTGAGACATTAGGGTTCAAGAGGGGAAAATAAGAAAACGAGACTATCAGGTCAAATTGCACGTCTAATGAATACATGAATACATTTCTACCCCGTTTTTATTTTTTGTTTAAACTTGTAGTTTTTAAGCCATAATAAAAAATGAACTTTGACAAATTTCACAGAGTACACCAGTGACCCCACAGTGCTGAAATTTGATATGAGTGTAGCTTTAGTGACATAAATATAGGAAAAATTCTGCAATCCAGAATAACTGCAATTTGTACCCCAAAAAAATAACCAATTAACGTGAACTCCCGATACCTGTAGTTAATTTGAATGAAACCGTAGATCTTGTTAGATGGTTCTGCATTTCGTGGCACTATTTTGATAGTTTTTTTTGCATGTTCCATTTTTTTGCCTCCGACATGAAGATCGGAGACACTTTAATAATTTGTTTTTATGGGAGGCTCGCGAGATCTCAGTTTGGGGCGAACCACTAGTTATTTTGGCTCAAGACTATTTTAAGGTTTGGGTAAACCTATCCAAGTCTAGTAAATCGTAACGTAATCACCTACTTATCAATAATCGAAACATAAGCGCAGATTTTTTTGACAGCATCCAATGAAATAACTGACAAAAATCAATGCTTGAGTCACGATTAAGTTTCGAGTTTAGTTCTAGCATACATGCCTTAGATTGGGATTGGTAATTTGGGAATAAACGGCATGATAATATTTGTTAAAGCGTTTTAAATATAATGAATATTTCGATCAAATGAATAATCCTTAAACATGACTTCCGGACCAAAGATCTTCCAGACACATTGTTTTAGCATTACTTTTACCAATAAGCATATTCTTGTCAATTGTCAAAAGTAACCCTGACCACTTTAATTGTACAGTTTACACAACCCTTTACTGTTAGTGTCAAAACTCGGTATCCCCACATTTCCTGCTGCCACTCCAAGTTATCAAAACGAGCCGGACTCGGTCGCTTAGACCGGGCACGGCAGTGACGGCTTGTAATTTCCTAGCTGTCGACTCTTCCTCGCTAAATATCGGCGAGTGGCGTGTGGTGTGCTGCACGAAGTCGCTTGCTACCACGAATTATTTTGAAGTTTGCACCGTTTAGATTGGAAATTCGATGTTCTACGTTGAATTGTTTATTCCGATGTTCTGCTGAGTTGTAATTTGTTTATTTTTATTTATTTCATTTGTAATATCATTTTTACATGCCAATATTGTGCAATGTAATGAAATGGTGAATAAAGGAATACTGAACATTCAAAATGTCAATTTGCTGCAGAAGATCGATCTCTCTGGAAAAACATACGTTACAGCAGAGGAAGTCATATGAATTATACTTAAAAACTTAAAAAAAAATTGTAGTTTAAAAAAATGTAGACTTATCAAAAAACTTAATAAAAACAATTCTAATACTCAAAAAGAAGCGCCCCCGGGTGGGCTCGAACCACCAACCTTTCGGTTAACAGCCGAACGCGCTAGCCAATTGCGCCACGGAGGCGGACGGCTACGCTTACGAAATAACCAAACTGCTATCTTCACACATTGTAATTAATGAGAGACAAAGATAGAAACATAATAGAAGCGTCAAACCTGAGAACCCGTTTTGTACCTGCCTATTCTTGAGCGACACAGGAATCTGTGCTTAAAACTGTGTTTCGTAAGTTCAAAGTAATGTATAAAGCAAAGTTTTAGCTGGAAAATATACTGTGTGAAGTTAGGCTTGTTGCTTGTATTGCAACTTTGGTCAAGTGAGGTTATGTTGACAAGCTTTTTAATAAAATTTTGGCTTTCTGAATGAAATAGTTGTGATTTGGTATTGTTGTGCTGATTTAGGAACAGTTTGAGTGTTATTTTATGAGTGCAAGTGTTTTTTATTCTGTGAAACTGATCCGTTGTTTTTGTTTATTTACATAAAACTGAACCTAAACAAGCTAACAGTTAAAGTGACTAGTCTAGATTTTTTTAATAATCTTTTATTCAAGAAAAAGTTGACTGACGTTCTAAAAATTTTCTTTGATAAAAAGTTTTGGAATTTCTCCAAAATTATTCCCGTGAAAAAAAAGCCGTCGACGGTTCCAATGGCCAATCGTGTGCCGGGGACTTGTTGTGCCGCCTCTGTGGAGAGAGCTGGCCTCCCTGGCCTCTTGAGAGACCTTTTACGCCTCTCCGAAGACCAAGACTCCTCAGATCTTGTCTTCATACTAGGAACTGCGGAAGAAAAAGTCTACGCGCACAAAATAATTTTGATCGCGAGGTGAGTGCAAAAAGTGTTTCCCGTACCGGGAATCGAACCCGAGCCTCCTGGGTGAAAGCCAGGTATCCTAGCCACTAGACCATACGGGATGTGATGGAGTGGATGAATTTAGTTTTCTAAACATAGGTAGTTTTTGTTGTGATATACCTAATATACATTATATAATACGTACATAAGTACGTACTTGTATGTAGTATATTATGTCTCTGTGATAGTACAACAACTACGATTTTATGTTCTTACTATAATTAATTATTAAAAGCTTAGATAAAGTGGGAATAAAACTGGATCACTAGTTTTTAAATCAAACTTTACCATTTAGGTAATACATTATTCGTATAAAGTATTCTTTTAATTAACATCATAAGAAGAAAATTTAAGTAAACATTTTGGTTCAAATGAATGTGTTCGCGTCGCAAATTGCAGAGCTTTCACAGTTGCAAGTTAATTCAGCGCTTCAAATGCAAATTAATTTCAGCGATGTAAAGACGTAATTTACTTGATGAGCCGCGAATTCTAAAAGGACTATGAAGACTGCACGCTCCATTAATGTTTCGAGTAAACGCTTATTTAAATCACTCCATTCGTAAATAAAATACTGCTAGCGCCATCTATGCAATTACATACAGATTAAATGTTTGATCTACTGGACGGTAGATGACTCTTTAACCAAATTGTGGTACGACTGTTTTTGTCAACGAGGGTAAAATAAATAATTTATCTATTTAGTCACCCTTAATAATTAAGGTATCAAAATTGCTATTTTACGATTATTTATTTATTTCTTTAAACAACTAGTATCTATTTTTTTTAATGCTGGACATTGCACTCAGTACTATCTAGTCCCCAAATAAGCAAAGCTTATACTGTCGGAACCAGAAAAGTAACAAAATTCTTATCATAAACACGTACTTATAATTATATACATAGAGAAACCCCCAGAATCGAAACTTTCTGCATAGTCATGCAAACATTTTTCCGCGGAGGGAATTGAACCCTCCTGCGTCTCGGAGGCCGTCAATTCGTGACAAAATCGTAAGAAATTAATAACGTATTACGTTAAGTAAATATATTTCAATAAAATTTGTATCTATCTTCGTCTTATTCAAATGTTATAAAACGAATACAAAAGATCCCTCAATGAATTATGTATTGGCAAAGTTATTATGGCTGGGGGATTACAATATGGGGGAAAATCTGTCGTCCAATTTGCATGTAAATAGATCAGGCATGTGTCCACCGGTCAGTCGGAAATGGGAAAAGGAAAAGTCCGGATAATTCACGAAAAACTTATAAATTATTTGAAAAGTTTGGTGTAATTGTGTATTTCGAATAGTTAGGGAGCATTGGTAGAGAAAAATAAATATATAGATAATGTTGAATATTTCATACAGCGCTATCTAGCCCTAAACTAAGCTAAGTTTTGAATAGCGGTACCAGATAACTGATAGAATCCTTATATATATGTTATTTTATTTGTAAATACATACATACTAATATTAGAGAAACACTTACACCCGAAACAAATACCTGTAGATTATACAAACATTTATTTCGAACCGGGAATCGAACCCGCAACCTCCTGAGTCACAGCCGGCTATTCGTCCATTGCGTTCGATGAGACAAACAGAGGGGCTGCTAAGGTGTAGCAAAATATAAAAAGAGTGTCGTCTCGTTATGAATACCATACCATACCAGCCAGAGTTATTTTTTGACGCTAATTTGTCAGTCGAACGACGTTCTCCAAATTTGAAAGTTGTTTGTTTGTTTGTTTTAATTCTTTAGTCTACAAAAAGAAAAATGTACAAATGGAGGACTTAATGCTAAAAGCGTTTTCTACCAGTCAACCGTGATAGGTAAAAAAACTTAGGTTGGCGTGCTTAACTAGGTACCAACAAAAAATACGAATAGATATAAAAAACTACAAACTACCTAATTGCTTACATACGTATAATAATACTCACAAATACCTACAATATAATTGTAAAAAATAATAAAAAACACAAATATAATACATAAATAAAGAGATAACATAAATTAATATATATATATATAAATATATAATAAATAAATCTAAACAAATAATAAATAAAGTTATACGGAAAGTTCAAGTGGAATTAGAATTTAAATAGTGACTATGGACAGAACGTTTAAAAGCTGGTTTTGAGGACATTTTTATAAAGGGGAAGAGCGTTCCATAAGCCCACTGCCGATTATGGACAATCTTTTCCTAAACCTCGATATGTATTATCGATGGCCTAGTACTGTAGGTAGATATTTGATCCCAGTAGGCAGTCTCACTGGTAATAAGTGTCACTTTCGTAAATTTGACATTGCTCTATGTAGAGCACAAATAGCTGTAGGTAGGTACATTCTATCTCGGTTCGCAACTTCCAAAAGTTTCGTTTGATCTATGGCAGAAGTTTATAGGCTGTGTGTTCTCTTTGTGGCTTTTACGAATGTCGGGAACTGTGGACATATTTTTACCAGCCATATATTTTCGATTGAGGTCAACTATAATGGGATGATTTGTGTTGGAAATGGGAGCGAGAATTCCATATAAAAATTCCATAGAAAATGGGGTCAAGATACGTAAATCAAGAAAAGTGAAATTGTGAGTTCGTAATATAAAACCGATTCTATTTATAAGTACCTACCCGAACAAGTTATAAGTACATTAAATAATTAATCTCGGGGTAAGTAAACTTTAAGTACTTTGTATTATATTGTTATAGAGTTTAAATATTTACTGCTAGCTATTGCCCGCGACTTCCTACGCGTTACTAAATGTATGTGTTACTAAATGTGGGTAACCTAAAAATAAAGCTAAACTCGCTGTTGCAACTTGACACCCGATTTTTATCCCATGGGAACTGATTTATGAGACAAAAGATAGCCTATATGGTAATCCAGGTTATAATCTATGTATACTTATACCAAATTTAATTTAAATCAGTTCAGCCGTTACGAAGTGATTGAGTAAACCAACATCCAAACTTTCGCATTTATAATATTAGTGTGTGATTTATTCATTTAAAAACCAATTCGACTTTTAAGTACCTACCTACCTAGACGAGTTATAAGTATAAAAAATACATATTCTAGCTTGTTACAATTTGAATAACAGAAAGTTAATATTTTTCTGGTCTGTGCATAAGTAGTAGATAGTGGGTTAACAAGGCTACGATTCTACATAGTATGCCCAGACCAAAATGGCCACTCTACTATCTCCATCACCCAAAATCCAGAACTAATATAATTTTTTTTTATCGAATAATAATTCCTTAAGTCTCACCTCACACTTGAGGCCTAGACTATAGGCTTTTGTGGCTACTGTGTCCTAGTAGTCCTTCGTTAAAGAAAATTACGAGTTTTTTCCTAAAAAATCAATAAAATCCTTAAACCCATAATTGAGAATAAAGCCCAGGTGTATTCCAGCACTTAAAGCCAGCTGGTAGCTTCGCCTCCACTCGCTTCACTTGATTAATTCGCGAAGTTGCCAACACGCTGTGATCAATCATCCCTTGCGCAGGACTTTACGCTAGGGGTGGAGCTTAGGAGGGAACTGGGGTATCTGCATAACAAAAAGTATGTGTTATTACAGGTGCCTTGGCCATATTTTAACCGACTTCAAAAAAAGGAGGAGGTTCTCAATTCGTCGGAATCTTTTTTTTATGTATTTTCCCACATTTCTCGAAGACGCCTGGACCGATTCGAGAAATTATTTTTTTGTGTAAAAGGGTATACTTCCCAGGTGGTTCCGTTGGCACCAAGTCAACATCTGATGATGAGATCCCAAAAAAATCTATGGCAACCCTCAAATTTTTAGAGAAGCATAATGTGTTTTTAAATCAAAATAACTGGTTTAGATTTTCTGAAGTCGGTTATATTTTTGTTAAAAAGTTACTTGTTTTTGAGGAAAGTTGAAGCCGGATCAGTAGTCTTAGGAACTCCTAAGACCACCTTAGAGACTCTAAGAAAAGATATCTTACATTACATTTTTGAATCTTTTTGTTTTCACTAAATTACATTTGCACTCTATATCCCTCCTCTCTTTCCATAATTTTAGGAGACCTACGCTGCATTCGTTATAACAAAGAAATACATATTATTGTGTAGAAACGCGTTGCAGTCGGTACTACGAGAGTCCACAAATCATGTACTTTTAAGATGAGATAGGCCTTGCTAATTGGTTTATACCGTTAAAAGAACAGCACAAGTTAGTATTTACTACGTAATTAAGTTTCATGGATGAAACGGCTTACGCACATTTTAACCACCTAAAGAAAAACATAATTGTATGTGCCCCTTTTTTTTCTCAGGGGCATGTCCTGAGTACGTCCCAACTTGCACCAGCTTCTTATAACAATTTATATTTTGTTGGCTTTAATTCAGTTCTGCGTAATTTTGTTTATAGTTATCGTTTTTGTTTTCATAATTCGTTCAGCTTTATTCTCGTACTGCTATTTATTCCGTTAACTTAGATGGTTCATTTTGATATAAGATGTAATAAAATTGAGTTTTAGTGAGTTTGTTATTTTATTACCCTTTAAATATCTGCTAGAACAATACCTATTAAGTATGATGCAAAGTCAGCAGGGCAACCTGGGAGTCGTAATTTCAATGGTTTTTACTCGAAAAAATTGTGTACGCATTTAAACGTGCTCAAATCGATGAAGGAAAACATCGTGAGAATACCGGCATGTTCTAAACCAAAAAATTGAAAGGCATGTGCCATCAGGTGGGTATTCTTTAAGCAACGATGGGCTTGCATCACGTCACGTGAATGCATAAGTTCTATGTAAAAAGTGGGCATTTATCAAACGTTATGTTAGCGTTACGACTTGCTTCTGACTCCTCGTGGGATATCTTCTCGGGTCTGCATACTGAGTTAGAGGTCCGAAGATTGCCATAATAATGGAGATTAATATCGTCGTAAACTATAAGTACATATTATGATATTAGAGAGCATTCTTGGTTTTTAGACCACATGGTTCGATTTAGCCGAGACAGATTAGCGAGTGGACCACCCACTAACGTTCACTTATTCTAACATTTATCCTGTCGTTATGGTCTAAGAGCCGGTGGAGATCGACCTTCACCGATCTGATAACCAGATGAGACATATTTTTTATCAAATATAATGTATAAACAAATATGCCTATAATTACCTGCCTATCTAAAAGTGCTCATGGCTATTTTTAATTAAATTAACTTTAATCGGTTTTTTTTCATCACTTTCATTCTTTTGATAACCAAATGAATTTTATTTCACTGTTCGTTTTTAACACACAGAATATGCCTCAGTAGGCTTGCCTACTCATTTCTGTGTATAGCTACCTGGCAAGCCGATGTGAACAGGTAAGTCAATATAGGTGACTCCATCGTTCTGCTAACTTATCGAAAGTTATATCAAATTTTAGATTATTTTATTACCAAATCAGTCAATATAGACTTGCCTGCAAAAAATCATACTTAAAGTACTGTTGCCTAGCTAAAAACTTTTAGAGTTTTAGCCATCTGATAGGTGCGAGAGAGAAAGTAGAGCGTCCGAAGTCCGTGTGGTAGAACAGGACACAACATAGCAGCTGCAAACTACCTGACCGTTGAATGTATCAGAGTGCGCATGCTCGTGTACATGTGAGTGACAGAGACAGCATTTATTTACACTTGTCATTAATTTTGAACTCCCATTTATTCCAACTAATTTCGATCACAATTTTTATATTATTTAACACTATACGTATTTACAGTTATGCAAAAATCAAAAATAAATAAGTTAATATATTATTATATTAATAAATAAATAAAAAAACTAATTCAACAAAACTTTTTATCATTTTAAAGCTAAATTGTAAAATTAAAATATTATAAAAAAATCTATATTTTTTAATTAAGATTAAATAGTGAATAATTTATTTATTATTTAAATTAAATAAATGCCGTAAAGCGGGAAAGAATAAGTGTTACTTTTAAAATATTAGAATAAAAAATACAAAAAATTAATCAATATAGAAAAAAAAAATAATACATTTATGTTGTTAGAACCATTTATTACAAAGCATAAAAATACATAAAAAAAATGAAATTCAAAGATTTATTATTATTTTTATTATTCATTATCTGAATCATCGGAAGTTAAATACTGATTATCAGATTCTAATTCTTCTCCATCTCCATTATCCATGACTTGCGTGATGTCATCAATTTTCAAGGGTGTTTGGTCTCCAACAAATCCAATTGGTTTAAAATGATCATCTTCTATGAGCCAACCACAGTTTTCAGGGCGCAATTTTAAGCAATCTTGATCAGTCGCATGAAGCCACATAGAATTGACATAAATCGTTCGTAAAATTTTTTGGGTTAAAGAAGACTGCTGGTGGCAAATTGTTAGAGTCATTGCTTTTAACCTTTTTCAAAAAGTGCTCACTATCTTCTTTTGCGGAATAACTTTTCATAAAAATGCGATACCTGGCGTTATTCACACTAGTGCAATTTTTTATACTATACATTTGAGAGGTAAACTCTTGAACAGCCTGCATTTTTTCATTTATGAAAATATCCGCTTCATCTAGTAATGACGCAAATATGATTTGGTATGATTCATTTTTGGAGAACAGTTTTAATGGCCGAACTTTACCTTTCTGATAAAATGCCGCTGTGTAATCACAGCCAGTATACGCATGGAAAGCTGGCAGCTGCTATGTTGTGTCCTGTTCTACCACACGGACTTTGGACGCTCTACTTTCTCTCTCGCACCTATCAGATGGCTAAAACTCTAAAAGTTTTTAGCTAGGCAACAGTACTTTAAGTATGATTTTTTGCAGGCAAGTCTATATTGACTGATTTTGTAATCAAATAATCTAAAATTTGATATAACTTTCGATAAGTTAGCAGAACGATGGAGTCACCTATATTGACTTACCTGTTCACATCGGCTTGCCAGGTAGCTATACACAGAAATGAGTAGGCAAGCCTACTGAGGCATATTATGTGTGTTAAAAACGAACAGTGAAATAAAATTCATTTGGTTATCAAACGAATGAAAGTGATGAAAAAAAATCGATTAAAGTTAATTTAATTAAAAATAACCATGAGCACTTTTAGATAGGCAAGTAATTATAGGCATATTTGTTTATACATTATATTTGATAAAAAATATGTCTCATCTGGTTATCAGATCGGTGAAGGTTCCACGCCTCCTCTACTATTAAATTTGTAAAGAAACGCGACGGAATAAAACTCAGAACAAACTGTTCAGAGTCAAATCGTCATTCTTACTCACTCTGCAAATCCAGTGGCGTCCATTCCATAGCGATTGTACCTACATTCCAGCAGGAATTAAGGCTAGTGGATGCGCCGCTACTCTTTCAAACTCAATTACAATGCCACTTACAATCACCAATCTAAATAACGAGCGTCATAAAGAGTGAGGTAAACCCAAGTGCTTATAATAAGAAGGAACCAAGCTGATAGTAAGTCGATATTCGCGAGAGAGCTCTGACAAGCCAAATCGTCTGATACTACATCAATCCAGCGGCGTCTAAATTCCCAAATTGCTTACACAAACCACGGTAATTGCTAGAGGGTCAAGAGCTAGTTCACTCCACGTGAATTCACTGTGCAACTACCTTTGGTAGGAAGGTTTGGGAGCTAGGAAAGCTTTTATAACACCGGCTCCACGCGTTGGCCCTAACATTGGTGCGAGCGTTGGCAGCCCGCCGCGTATCGATTTTCTCAAAGGTTCCATTTTTTATGATTTGTTTTTCAGGCACTATCTTCTTTGGCATGTCTGGTTTTTGATGTGAAACATCTATTGGCGCGCCTTTGGCGTTTGACCGACTCGTATGCCGTCACGCCGCGACGTGCATCTAATAGGCGTAAGATGTCGTGTATCAATAATTGTCGAAAGTACGAATATATAATTTTTTGCCGTCACGCGTATGAGAAATAAGATAAGGTACACGGTTTTCTTTAATAACGATTTAATTTCAATAACCATCAATTTAGATGTTTCACATCTGCCGGGCGTGAGGCTACATTTTTTTTTAATAACCAATAATAACGACATGTCCTCAGTGTAAAAGCACAAAGAGTAATTTCCATATCGGACATCCCTCACATTGGCTCTGACGGGACTAACCTAGTATAACTAAAGTCCCAACGTGTGGATGCCTAGCAAATTAAACACCCAACGTGTGGAGCCGGCGTAATCTAAACAGAGTTTGAAACTATCTAGGTATGTGTTTGTGTGTCATTGTAGCTCACGGATGTATCAATATCAATTCGGTTTTTTTATGCGAGATGGTTAGCTAAGTTTGGTACTTTTTGAGTGGAAGCCATTCGTTTTATCACAGAGAAAAATAATGTACAAATCAACTCATATAATATTTCCGACTCAGTCTTATTCTGGAAATATTATTAGGGTCCTTATTTAATTTGGTAAAGCCATTATTGTATCTTGTTTATTATAAATAAATATATAATCATCATTGATTAAAAATGTATACTTATTATACAATATAATACATATATTGTATATTAAAGTTTACTATGGATTGACTTAAGCTCTATATGACCTAGCTCTATTCTTCCCAATCTGTGTTCTCCCAACCCAGGATAATTTGGAACTTAATTACACCAACGGGATCAGATCCATGATAGAGGGGGTAAAGGAGGGGTTGAAGGGGGTTGGGGGGTAGGGGGTGATTGATGACTCGGTGACGAGCGCCGCAATTTATGGCTGTTGTGGAATTATGGATATTTAGCGGGCAATTTACGAATTTACGAGTAGTTGGCGGTGTCTGTTCTAGTGGATTGATTGATAATACATTTGACAGAACATATTGATTTTTTTGTAACTTATTAGACAATTTATGTGAATAAGTTTAACAATGGAAATTATTAAACGACTAAACACAAGTTTAGCTATACCTATTCTCAATGAAATCACTTGCCATTAACAAAATTATTTATAAATATATTAAGTACCTATAGGTACATTTTCTGAGACTAAAGTAGATATGTCCCTGAAAATTAATAATAAATCTTTATTTAAGGCAACTATTACAAGTAGGTAGGTACAATATGTTATTTATAACTCAATTCTACGACGCAAATTATAATACTTATAACTTGTATAATTTACCTAATATATAATCTTACGTTTTGTTTTACCATAATAGAGACGTTTTGTTAATACATAGATACCTACTTATATGATACACCTACTATGAACAAGTTTTAATCAACACATATTTCTGAATGCATTATTCTGAAACATTTACTGGATAAAGAAATAAAAAGTTACACTTGGTGTCTCAGTACCGAATGTACCTAGTATTTGTTTTAAGGTCGAAATAACAAAATTATTAGAAGTGTTCTAAAGTGTTCGTGCGTTAACAGAAACCATTTACCTATGTAGGTTGAGAGAACGCCTTCGTAATCATTTCTAACTTTTCAAAGTATTAAACAATCACACCTTTCCAAAACGCTTGAAAATCAGCGACTTCCAATTAACATTTCACATATTCATTTCCCACACAATTCACCGCCACAATTCTAACAAAAATTTGTTACCAGCCACTAGACAGGCGACATATTTGTTCAAATAAATGGGAAAAGTTCCACACCGGGCGTAATAACAATGCGTGGCGAGTAATTTAAATTTGCGCCATCTATCCGTGGAGAGGGGTAAACAGCGAATGCAATTACAACTTCGAGGACCACACGATTTGCGTTTTGAATGGTGTTCACCAACACGTTACGGATGGTGTAAAATTGCCTAGGTTTATCATTTGTTTAATCCTTTACTGCACAAAATACACATTGAATGTACAAAAGGTGGGCTAATGCCAACCTCAAAGGTAACAAAAAAAGGCTAGCGTGCTAATTTAAAAAAATACAATTTTAACTTATACAAAAGAAACACAAATAAGAATTAACTTCGATCACAGTAATAAGTTTGCTATGTCTGTCATACTGATATTTATTATTTAAATTTTTATTTTATTTTTATATAAATAATACCGATCGATTACTACAGCAGTCTTATTAGTTTAAAGCTTTACCGAAACAGCCTCGTAGTTAATTTTAAATCTCTAAAACCCAAAAACGGCTGCTTTCCACTAATCGTAGCTAAGAACCGTGTTTCAAAAACCAGGGTTTGAAATAAAACAAAATTGGAATATAAGTCAAATTGTTTAGGTGGACATGGACAGATACACAAACAAACAGACAAATGTCTCAGCCATTTAAAACTCCTCTTTTTACGTTTGTGCTTAAAAATACACTAACCTGTTAGAAGCGAAGTTATAACACAGCGTTTCCACTTACAAAGCCTGCAAAACTTTATTCCATATCATGTAACAAAAGCGTTTGACTATGCCTTTAAAAATTCCCTTAATTTTATAGAAAAATGCAGCGGATTACGCGCGTAGTTTGACCCGCGCAAACAATGCAAGTCGCGCGACCACGCTATTCCGGAACTATTACACCTCGGGAATTCATGACAAAAACCACTCATGTTCAACACGCCAGGGAACGCTTGCTGTCCACAACTTGCTATACAACTACATATATCACAGAATAGATAGCAATGGAGTTTCATCCCAAATGGGATCTAACTTCGGTGGGGTGAAACTGGAATAACTCGATTTTTAAATTTTCTGGTGACGGCTAAAGCTTGTGGCCCACCTGATGTTAAGCGAATACTTCTGCCTATAACAATCGCATTACCTCGCAGATTATGTTAACTAAGATTTCGCTTAGTCGACATTAATATGCACTTGTCCCTCTGAGACAATAAAATCTATGCTATTGTCAAAGTTGTTGTATTGGCTTCAGCAGTGTATAGCTATATCTACAGCAGTGTGCTATCACGTTCATCTTGCGTCTTCCTTTGACGCATGTATGAAACGCCCTTGTGCATGCAACTAGTTCGACAGCAGCGCATGCCCTTAGTGCACGCCGATCCGGCACCGATGGGATAGCGTGCAACATTCCGAGCGTTCTACCAAAATTGTGGATGATTGTGATGAAAAATTATTTTGAATATTATTTCATCCAGATTAGTTTATTTCTTGCACTTTAACACTAAAAATGCCGCACAGATAGCTTAAAGTTCAGACGCGTCCACCTTGACGACATGAAATAAAACTATATGGGTCCACCCTTTCTTAGAAGTCGTCTATATTTTTATTATAGAGTAAATTATTACTGCAAAATAAAACGTTGCATCTGATAATGCACAGCTCGCGTCGATGATCAATGCTCACTCTGATGAGAAACAAAGCTAGCGGAAGCCTCGTAGCACCGTGCTACGAGTACGCCGTTGCCCCGCACTCGCTTCACTAAACAACACACTTTATTCCACTTTGCATAAAATATTACTAGTTGTGATTTATTATCATTTATGATATATTGCATAACTTTATTGTGTCAAAAGTATTTGTTTCTGAGTAAAAATTATAAATACATTTTACCAAAAAATATTAGCAGAAAGCTTTTCGTAGAAATCAACACGTTTCTTTACAAATAGTAAAAAGTTTTAAATCTACAGAACCACATGGAAAATATGGAGAATTAAATAGTCTTTTTATTCAATTTTTTTTTTGTTTTGTTTTGTTTTGTTTTATGGGTCAGAAACCCCCTTTTTCAGGTAAGCATACCTAATTGAATGCACCCGTAGTAGATTAAATAAATAATAGCAGAGAAAGTAATAAAGTATTGTCGATTTTTTTAACAACACCGCTTACATCATCATCATCCGCAGCGAGACTTCACCCAATACTGCGTATAGGCCCTAAGTTTGTGTACTCCACGCGCTGTCTGACCCATCGAGACTGCCCGCGATTTTGACTACATCGGTTGTCCACCCATCTCCTAATAATAAATAATGTTTTCTTTATTTTACTAACAAAGACAATTTTAAAGAAAACTGTAATATCAAGACTTTTCTTTTCAACAATCAATGATTCGTTTTATTTTTATAATAACCAACAAACTCGACATAATAGCTGCCATTGCCAAGGCAAGCATATTGCCACGGCAGTGTATTGTAGTGGCTGCAAATTGGACAGCTGGCCACCCGGAAATCTCTGGTGCTGACATGACTCTTATTAGCGGTTTCACAGACGTAGGACTCATTATTTTTAAATCAAATGTCGTTGGATGCAATGAAATCCCCTTTTTGAAACAATTTTCTAATATTAAACTGTTTTTGTGTGATGAACTAGGCTATTTTTTTTATATTTATACCCACTTTGTACTAAGTATCTGCAACCTTTCTTTTACAAATCGTTTAAATTTAAAATTAATACATATTTTAGTAAAAAAAAGTGCGAGATGAGGTTAGCTCTGCTTCCTTGCCCTTAAAAATTTCATATGTTAATTATGGGCTATGAAATTTCGAATAATTTAACTGACAAAAATATTACAAGATTACTAGCTCCATTTTACCGACATAGCGACTGAGCCGCATTTCTTTATATCATTAGTCCCCTTTCAGACGTCCAAAGGCAACAAGATAATAATCAACTCGACAGTGCAGTTGCAAATACATTGCAATTTCGTGAAAAACTTGCATTCATTAAACGTAATTTGGCCTTTGACTTGCGTGTGCTGAATTACAGCATAAAGCTCTTTCTACACGGGTCTAGAACTTAATACAATTTCATTCATCGACTTCTTTTCACACAAGTAAATTCTACCTTTCCTGTAAATTTTTGTGATATCTATCTGCAAAAAGAACAATCTAGACTGCGCAAACATGTGTTCTGAACTTCTGACAATAAGCATACTGAGCATCATAAGTTCCTCTTTACAATACCCATTGATCCTACGATGTCGCGTCGAACCAAATATCTCCCCTTTTTTCTTTATTTCTAATCTATTCGCCTAAAACTCACCTATAGGTAAAAAGACTACCCATTTCCATAAAACTCAAAAAGAACTATGTACCTATGTAAGCAAAACACATTAGTTCGTTTAGGAGTTGCGATGCCACGGACAGACAGCCAGATAATTGAAACTAATAACACATCTTTTTGCACACAGGGTTAAACCATGTCTATCGAAAGAGAAGCTTACGCTGGTCTTGTTATTTAAACACGTATTCCTTGAATCCTGTACTTGTGTATAAATCCTTTTACAGTATAGCTTCAGTAGCAAGGCCCTTATATGAACTTGGTATGTGGTGGAATTCAAATTAGAATGTTGGTAGCATCGCGTGCTAATCGCGCCAGCAGTTGGCACTACAGCGGAATTGCCTAATGAGAAGGCGGGAATTCACTTCTAGTTAGAACTAAACGTTTTTTGGTAATAAGGCTAAAATTAAATTAAGCGTAATTTTGTTTAAAATATGGGGGAGACTTGGTAGCTAGGAAATAATGCTTAATTTGGGGGCAGCAAAGAGTCGCAACCTAAAAAGTGTGTATAGTCTGACAAATAATTCAATTCATATTTTTAAAACGTTTAGTGGGCTGCCACTATTAGAGAAAAAATAAATAGTGACGTGGAAAAATTAACTGTTGATCCGATGACTCATTGGTTCATTGAATTGAGAATTACAGAGCTGAGACATTACCTTCATACGCGATAGTTGTCTAATGATAACATACTTTTTGTAATGTTTGTAAAGGACGTATAAGTATTAGCTAATTTGAAAGTTAATTAAAATAAAATTTTAAGATTGAGCTGAATTGAATTATTCATTCGGTCATATCTGTGCTGTAACAACACTAGCGGTTAGAGCGTGGCAACGTTAATAAATAAATAAATAAATATCGCTGGACCTTTCACACAGCGCTATCTAGCCCCAAACTAAGCAGAGCTTGTACTATGGGAACCAGATAACTGATATAATACTTATATACTTTTTTTTATAAATACATACTTATAATATATAGAAAAACACCCAGACACGGAACAAATATCTGTAGATCATGCAAACATTTGTTCCGCGGCGGGAATCGAACCCGCTACCTCCTGCGTCTCAGCCGGATATACGTCCACTGCGCCATTGAGGCAGTCAATACTCATTATGATATATCATATATGTCCAAAATTATAATTTCATAATTTGTCGGTGTATGCAGGTATATAAAGGTAAGTAGTAGAATCGCTACTCTCCTCAGAATCCCACTCTACCAAAATCTAAATCAGACCTAAATACAAGAAGTACAAATTAGCTTGGGTGATAAGAAAACTTTTCTTGACATCATGGTGTTTCAAGAATTGCACTCCTGTGATCATCACCATATATCATAAGGTACTCCTGAAAACCACCCTTTTGCCCCTTTTCTCATAGCTTTACCTTCTAGACGCGTAACATTCACATTGAATTGACTGGCATCGAGGTTAGATCATTGGCTTATAAAAAAGTGTTACAATGAAACGACCTACTACTAAAAGTCTACTATAATCCATCATATTAGCTACTATAGTTACCCAATCCATCCTCCGACCGCAACACAGTTTGTATGTTGATTGATGAGCCGCGGTCGCAGCCGATGTCGTACGACAACGCATGCATTATCGCGATTAATGACAGCAAGTGTCGTTGACAGTGACAGTGACAGCCAATTTATCAAGTTTTGCTGTTTTTTATTCTGTTTTAGTGTGTACAATGCCGAGAAATTGGCATTTCACCCTCGACCTTATCGCTGCGCTGCGTAGCAAAAAGTCTTAGGAATCGGGACGATCGCCGTGAAGCGTTTAAATGAGTCTTCGATGCTTAGGAAATAGATATAGGTACCGAATCGACCAAATCTATACTAATAATATAAATATACTAAAGTTTGTTGCTGGTAAGTTTATCTTACCATAACTCGAACGAACTACAATATTTTTTCGATGTCTACTGATTCTCATGTACCTAAGTGATAATTATCATCTTTTTGAGAATAAATGATCATTAAACCTAAGTTTGTATGTTTGGGTGATCATAAGTAAAAGCTATAAGTAGAAAGAAAGAAAGAAGGGTTGAAAGCTACACAAACTCTGAGTAATACCTACCTATAGGTACCTAGGCTATATTTTATCTGATGAAAATCCGTGTGAAGTCGGGCCGGGTCAGGTTATAGATATTCTAAGTTAATGGAGCACCCCTCCACAGCGCAGGTACCTATACTAAAAAATTCATGTTTCCTAAACAATTATTATGATTGCAATGAATAAGGATTGTTTGGGTTTCACGTCGGCAATAATATCGACCTACTAAGTTTCTGTGTGAAAAATTCTGGATCAATAAATTTTTATTTCATTTCATTATTTCATTTCAATGCATTGAGCATCTCTCCTATCTAAAAGAAGTTAGAATTTAAATAGCATTTTTTTTTGTAAATAAGATGGGTCGACGACAAATAATAAATTATTAAAAGCCGCATGCCATACGTACCTATATAACGAAGAAAGGCCTATGTCCAGTAGTGGTTTAATGACGATGATGATTGAATAATTCTGTTTTCAATATGGTTCCTAGCCAAAGTTTCTCCTATTAGGTCTATCAGGTTTTTATTTAAAGTGATTTCTTACCAATGTTATTTAAAATTTCGAATCTATTTAAAACACCCCTTTACGACTCTGAGTTTGCTTTAAGTGGTGTTCGGTAGGCACTTAAGATATTTGTCGCCAAAGCGATAGCAACACTATTAAAAGTTTCTCGGCGCGAGTAATCACCGCTTTGCGAAGTTGTTTTAAAGGAAAATAATGAGTCGCAACCGTGATTTTATTCTTATAAACATAGTATGATGATACTTATTATTAAATACTTACTTTTTTATGAAAACGGGATCAGTAACATGAGATATAAGTTTTACCCTAATCATCGTGTCTCTACATTTTAATTTTTGAACATAAAAATAATATACGCTTTATTGCACATTAAATAAAAATACAGTAACAAAGTAAATTAAATATAAAATAAATAACAGTACAATTGTCAGTCCTATCGCTAAAAGCTAAGATCTCCTCCAGACAACATTTGAACTTAATAGTGTCTTTACTCACCTATGGGATTCTGCCCAACAGTAAACAAATGTGGAGACAATTTCAGTACGCTTTAACTTATTTCACGCACAATTTTATCAATTTAAAATCACAGACAGACTTTTGGATGATCAAAATGTCCATTTTGAGAGCATTTTGGTTAAACCTAAAGTCCCAACTGTCTGCAGTAAGATTAATAGACTCCGAGCTGTCTCCGACACCACGGAATAAATTACAACCGATCAGCTCATAGAATTAATCAAGGTTTTACTGATGTAGGTTCTACGATTGTCTCTGTCGATGCCGGTAAGAATACCTATGATCATTGATTTATTACAATAAATCAATGCCTATGTATCTCAAAGAAAATGAAATAAATATTTATGTTATCCGTCAAGATAGAGAAGGTACATACCTAATTCATATTAAATAAAGTAAAATTAATTTACTAATCCATCAATTATCAATTATTATTATTATCAACACGCTCATTTATTTTTTAAGTTATGTAGCGGATGTGGTGTTTTAATCGTGGGTTAAAAACAACTTTAGGAAGATAAATTTTAGAAATACCGAACGATGCGCGAAGACTAGGTGTTTTTGCGTATTGGTTTAACTGCCAAGTGAATGTGTCGCCTGCACGCAACGGAGGGTAGATCTTTCTCTTTATTTAAAAAATCAGAAGGTGAGTTTTTCACCAGTACCTACTTTATAAAATTGATAGATATTATAATCATACATATATAATATCTGTGTATATTGCAGGTTCGCGAGGTACATCGTCTACAAGTAAGATAAAAATATTAAATGTTTACTTAATTAGAATAATAATGACGACCTCCGTGGCGCAGTGGGCGAATAGCCGGCTGAGACGCAGGAGGTAGCGGGTTCGATGCCCGCTTTGGCACAAATGTTTTCATGATCTACAGATATTTGTTCCAGGTCTGGATGTTTTTCTATATATTATACCTATATATATTTACTACTACTTAGTTTGGGGGTAGATAGCGCTGTGTGAAATGTCCAGTAATATTTATATTTTATTTATTTATTTATTAACAGCGTAATAGGACAATGACAGATGTTTACTGACATGGTAGGTGCAGGGCTGTAGGTTATCGATTTATTCTATCCTAATAATAATGTAGTTTCCTAGTTATTATTTTAGTAATATATTAAGAAACCGCATCAACCACAACAGAGGAAACTTTAAATTGAAACTAGCTAATAGCAAATTCAATCAAGATTGTGACAAGCGTCGGCAGCGGTGCAGCCGCCCGCGCCGGTCGTACACTCGATCACTATAGCTTTTATTTATTTTAGAAATACCACCACTCATTCAAACTATCCTTGCAAGACAAACACCGTGTTATCAGATTTATAACTGCCTTTTTTGTACCGCTAAGGCTGACTTATACAACGATACCTAAACGTATTTAGTGACTAAACATGTTAAATATGACGTATTTGTAATGATTTGACAACTCCGCTAACAACGCCCTAAAGTGGGTTTTGCTTTCAACAATTTTATTGGAAGATGGATAAAATACTTTAATTGTGTGTGGTAGGTACCTACCTACCTAACAACACAAGCGTTTATACAGGACATCTTACACAACTGTCTTCCAGTTCATTTAATTAGATAGGTTGACTACAGGTTGTCTCTTATAACTAAATAAATAAATAAATAAATATTGCTGGACATTTCACACAGCGCTATCCAGCCCCAAACTAAGCAAAGCTTGTACTATGGGAACCAGATAACTGATAGAATACTTAGGTATATACTTTTTTTTTGTAAATACATACTTATAAAAAAAACTACTACATAAAAAACTACTATATAAAAAAAACACCCAGACACGGAACAAATATCTGTAGATCATGCAAACATTTATTCCGCAGCGGGAATCGAACCCGCTACCTCCTGCGTCTCAGACGGCTATACGCCCACTGCGCCACGGAGGCAGTTAAACTCTTAAACTTAAATAAAATAACTTATATATAACTTATATTATTATAGTTAACTTAAATAACTCGTTGCTGAGAGCTGACAAATTTGTCAAATTTAAACATGTTTAGTCGCTAAATACGTTTAGGGATCACTGTGCAAGCTGGGCTGAGATGCCAAACAAGCATATGCCCCACTTGATACCTACTTAGCGGTTACCGTAGCATATGGACGTTTGTAACACCAAGGGTATCACTAGCGCGTTGCCGACTCTTTAAACATTAATAAACGCCCTTTTTGAAGAACCCCATAATGTAGTCCGGGAAACCTTGGCAGGGAGACCATTCCACAAGCTAAGTGTTCGTGGAAGGAAATTCCTAATCGGTGCGCGACCACATCGTCTCCAAGGAGTGAGGAGGGATTCCTTGTCGATGGCGAGCGATACGATGATAGAAGGTAGCTGCAGGCATTATGTCGAACAATTTCTCAGAACACAACCCATTATAGAAGCGGCATATGGTCATTTGTAACACCAAAGCATCCATTAAGCAATGATCCTCTCCATCCAAAGGTTGTCTGGAAGAGATCGCTTTGTTAAGCGATAAGACCGCCCATTATCCTTACATTTATTTGTTTTATTTTTTATTTTTATATCTGTTGTGTTTAGCTTGTAAGGTATAATAAAGAATTTTCATTCATTCAAAGGAATCGATCGCGCGTTCTGTAGTCTCTGGAGAAAACCTCGGCAATACAAAGGACAAAACACGTATATAAAAAAGTTAGTCTTTGGTGTAACTATTCCGAAGATACAGAGAGTTCATTAGTTACGCGATTAAACTAAGTATAAAGACGAAGATAATTTATATAGCGCCTGATGGTAAGTCGCATCACTTGCTGGATGAAGGACGTAGGTATCTTCTGTAGCTAGCTGCAGTGCCTTATTTTAACTGTCGACTGTACCTACAGTCAACATCAAAAAGATTATGATTAAAAAAAGAATCAACGGTGTTTTATAAATAAAACTGGTGTAGATATATTTTTTAACTTAATTAAAAAAAAGATGTTCAGAATAATATTTTTTTTTATATCCGATAGTCCGATATCAATGCTCCCTTTTTTGTAAGAAAGGGGGTACCTCAGTTGGTCCCATATATGTAAATATATACGGTTAAGATCGAATGATGATATCCATGATAAAATGACCAAACTCTTCAATTGGCAAAAGCATCTGGACATTTTTTCTATTTTCCGAGGTCGGTTTTTGCAGCCGGTGATATTTTTGTTAAGTTAGGTACTTGTTTATTGTAGCTACAGTAGATAGAGTTCTTAGTTCTTTATATATGAGGACTAAAACTAAATAAAAAGTCTCATCAGGTTCTATATTCATGTCTGAATTCCGAAAATGTCATCTACTTCTGATGGTGACTGTACTAATAACGGCACCGCATTTATGTAATGAACGTGTCAGGCGGCGATATGATGACGCTGATGGCACCTACTGTAATCCATCTCCATGCTACTGGAGGTGATCTATCAACAGCCAATGACAACGGAGTACCTAGTTAGGTAACAAAGGTTAGATAGATATTGGTAAGGTAAAGAGAGGGTAATTTAAAAAAAATTGTCGGTCTTTACTTATGACTCTAGCTTTAGACTCAGACATGACTCAGTGTATCATTCTGTTATTCCAGTGCCTCTAAAGATTGCCTGGAAGAGATCACTTATAGCGATCAGACCGCCGATATTACTTTGCTATAATTTGTAACTGTTAGGTATTTATGGTGTACAATGGTGTTTTCTATTCTATTCTCTTTCGGCATGAAAAACTGAACTGACAAGAATTTGTATGAAAAATCTCTCAAAAATAATAAATATATACGAATTTAATTAGGTTCTTGTTATATTATATAATCTGTCGATAGAATTAGGTCTAGTTTCACCTAATTTCATAGGTTAAGTAGGTACCTGTGTGCACTTTATGAAAACACTGTATGAATAATGAAAATATTTGATCTATTTAGGTATAATCTTATACCAGACTGCCAATGCTCTGTTTTACTAGTGTCTACCTACCAACAAAAACCCCGCGATAAAAACAATACATTTTCCGAGAAGCGCCCGCCAGGGGGCGGCACTTCAAACTTGCGCATAACTTATAACTTCGAAGACAAGTTTTTACAAGGAGCTTGCAAATTCCTCAAATTATCGGTTTTTAATTACTGGCTGCAATCTCGAGTCTCGGATAGAAAATATTTAGCTCAGCTAGGTGTAGCTCAGTTAAAATTTAATATCAGTCCCTTTTCAAACTTGAAAAGTTTTGAGAGAGTAAGTAAATATTAATCGTAAGGTCTGTCGTAAGTATCTAGCCTACAGACTATATAGTTTCTAAAGTTGGCTTGCTCTGCTGCTAATTCTATTTGTGTTCTGTTGCTTTTCTTTATATATGTAATTCTACTGTACGTGTGTATGTCACTGAACTCCTCCTAAACGGCTGGACCGATTTGAATGATTTTTTTTGTATGTATTTGTGTGGGTCCCTGGATGGTTTAGATTCATAATTGGGCCCGGTAGGTGGCGCTGGGCATACAACTAGTATATTATATATTTTATAGGTACTTACTGTATTGAAGAAAGATACATACATAGGAATTTATCAAACCAACTACATAGTTTTTTAGATAAACCAAATATCTTTTCATCACTCATCCTCTGAAAGTTGGTCATTGCTAGCTTGATACCTGCGTAAATGCGATTTACGCCCCTAAATTTGAAAATAGATTGAAGCTCATTTCATTCTTAAACTGAAATTAATATAACCTCATTGACAAATCCTTATTACTATTTAAAATAAAAGAGGTTACATTCCTAAATGCTGAAAATAAATAGAACCTCCATGACAAATCCTTATTTATATTGAATAGAAGATTTCATAGTTTAGTAGTAAAAAAACAATCTTATTCTTCTTCTTAACGTGCCAAGAGTTCCACGTTTTAATTTATACTATGTTGGATGTTTTTGGCCACACCATAAACACAAAGAAAAAAAACAATGGATCCCGGGATCGCAAATTTTGTTCTCAGCAACAAACTGAGTCTTTTTTTAATTTCCTCGCAATCGTGATGAAAAGTTATGAGTTATACCATTCTTTACTGAGAACTAAATAAGTATGGCTTCATTCAATTTTATTTTGTTTTGTTTCAGATGCAAAAGCTTCCAAAACACGAAGCGCGGCGAGATTTGCCGTATACCAGGATGTACGGTAACGCCATCTGTCGGCGGGCAGCCGATACCCATCCGCATGCCGCACGTCCAACCAGAGACGTTCCGTCGGTTTATACAATACGTTTACACTGGAAAGGTCACTTTTACTAACTATCAGCAAGATATTATTAAAAAAATAATTCCAACGTAGGAATATAATAATAATAAAATCTTTATTCAAACAACTTGGCTACATGACATGTAACATTGTTAACAATGACTTTCCTGTAGTTGGTAAAATAAATGTAATTATGACTAAATATTCTCTGGCACTAGGTTGATCCTGTGCTATAAGCGCCAGTTGCATTCGCGGTTGGTCAATTTATTTTCAACTATTTGGCTATATAAAGGCCGGCGCAAAAATAAACTTGAAACGAATATGTAGCAGTACAACGAATAGTATTCATAATAAAGGCAAAGCCATCTAGCGTTGAGTTGAGCAAACTAATTCATTCGATTCATACAGTAGGTAGGTACTTAAAGATTCAAAATTCACTCCGAAATAACAGTATACAAAGACCAAACGCTATTACTAGTGTATGGCACCTATAGCACTCATTACTGTAAATATTATAGTAAAGCAATACTGAATATTTGAAACCATAAAACAAATAAAAACAATTTATAAATTAAATTAAACACAAAAAATTCCCAATTTTAGTATACACAAATTATTTGATTGCAGCTTTTACTCCAAGACTCTGGAGTGTTTGAAATGATGACACTTGCGGCAGATCTTGGCGTCGAAGATCTTCGAGCTGCTTGTGAAGATCACGTTACATCTACTTTGAGCGTTGAAAGTGCCTGCACTTTGCTAGCATCAGCGATGGAGATTCAAGACAGGCCTGGTATGTGGAGACTGTTTATAAATTTTAAACACTTGTTCAGCTGCGATGGTGGTGTAATGGTCAGCATAGTTGCCTTCCAAGCAGTTGATCCGGGTTCGATTCCCGGCCATCGCACATTTTTGCTGTTACGATTTTTATTTTTTGTACATTTTTAGATAAAAATACTGATAAAAAAATGTAAACAATGTTTCATAACCAATAACATTTATATACACATGTTGTATGTTTTGCATTTAATATAAACTGCTCAGTAGAAAACAGAATTGTTATTAAAATATAGTCATTTAAAGAAAAAAGTCTCCACATTCTTCTCCTAATTTGTATAATTTTTTTTTCTTCAAACGTAATCGATAATCGACTAAACACACCGGTTCTACTCCATCTCCAAGCAAACTAATTACCCCATCTCTATCTGTCATGGCGTCGCGTCGGCGTCAGTCACAGTTAGTCAAGTCACGTCAAATCCGCTCTTTATGACTGTCATTTTTCAATCAAGCCAGATTGATTGGATTTCGCGGCGTCTTCTTCTCTGAATTTAAGAAACAAATAACCATGGCTTACAAAGGACCACCGAAACTACAGAAGGTGATGGTGCAGCCCATCAACCTTATCTTCCGTTATTTGCAAAACCGAAGCAGAGTTCAAGTTTGGCTGTACGAGAACGTAAATCTGAGGCTCGAGGGACACATTGTCGGCTTTGATGAGTACATGAATATCGTTCTGGACGAAGCTGAAGAGTACCACGTGAAGACCAAGAACCGGCGGCAAATCGGCCGGATTATGATGAAGGGAGACAATATAACGCTCATACAAAACGTAAACCCTGGCGCAACAACTGTGTAAAGTTAGGTTAGAAAGTGTCTCTGTGTTTTAGTAAATTCTGATAATTTGTAAGTTCATCTCCATTCCTAGTGATAAGTCAACAATCCTGTGTTGGTGTCTGTATTACAAATACTTGAACGGAAACTTCTGCTATTGAACTGATGGGTGACACCAACTAAAATTAAAATTAAGATTGCATTTGCTGTGTTTTATTCATTAACCTAACAAGCCACCTCCAAGCTAATAGTAGTACCCACTAGCTTTAAATACAATCCTTTAAAACTAAATCAATAACAGTGTAAGAAAAGAAAATTCTGCTGTTTTCTATCTTATTAAACATACTATCGAGGAAAAAATTTTCCTCCAGAGTAGATAATGGTGGCGATTCTGTTGTTTACGATGACTAACTAAAATTGTGTAAAATATAAACGGTATTGTTTTTTTACGCTAAAGATCAAATTAGAATGACATTTCTAAAATTAAGTATTTTTACTAAGATGGCGTGTGCGGGCTAGTTTTAATCAGCACCAATTTGACTGCTGACTAAAACTAGCCCATAAACATGCCATCTTAGTGAAATATACTTTATTTTAGAAATGCCATTCTAATTTGCTCTTTAGCTTAAACAAAACAAGACTTCGTATTTTACACAATTTTAGTTAGTCAGTGTAAACAACAGAATCGCCACCAATGTCGACAATGAATTTAAATGCTGTTGGAATAGAATTAAAGAAAGAGCTGTGGATAAAAATTAGTTCAAACTCTGTTAGAAGTAATTGACACAAACTGTTGTGGTATGATGATGCTTACTTACTATTCATTTAAGTCTTCAAGATAAAATCTACACAAACTATTGGTATGTATTGTTTTGTATTGATAATTAATATCCCATACAACTTTTTATTTTTGTCTAATAATGCTATTATTTCATTCCAGGAGGCAAGAGTGCTTCTTCATTTATGGAACGCTGCATCTCCTTTATCGGAGACAATGCAGCCGACTGCGTGAAGACCAATGCCTTCCTGAACCTGCCTAAAGAGGCGCTCATCAAGCTTATCTCTTCTGATTTTGTTAGTATTTTCTGACTTACTAAATCACTAATATTAATTTACCAACTTTCAAAACTCAACATAGAGCTAAAGTTGAAAGTGTTGGTATACTAATTGAGAGGCTTAAGTGGAGATGAGCAAGGCCACTTAGCAAGGCGGGATGACAACAGGTGGATCAAGGCAGTCACAGAGTGTTGGCCAAGAGATGGACGTCAACCAGAGGGTAGACCTATAAGTTTGATGTATATTTTATATAAAAAAAGTAGCTTTAATTAAGGGAATGGATAAACTTTCAGCAACAGATAAGATAGAAAACGCTTTATTGTCATAAGTTTGTTTCTTCATTGGGTAATTGCTCCTTGGTCATCTGTTCATTTATTAGGTTGAGCTATGGTAACTATGAAAGTACCCCTGTGCTGATTAAAAAATTAAAGTGCTTTTCTTTAAGACTTCTTGCAGCAAATAACAGTCCAAATCCAAAAATGTTTATAGAGCTGAATTCAAATTTTAATAATGGTTCTCATCAAGAATCGGTAAGGAATATTTTAAACACGCGTTAAACTGGGTTTTACTTGTTTATGTCTTTTTAACCTAGGTACCATAAAGTAATCGGCAAATCACGTTTTTAGATATAGAGGTGAGTATGAGCCACCTCTTGTAATGAAGTAATGGATGTGTATTCCAGCTAAGCCTAGAAGAGGAGGAGGTGTGGCGCTGCGCCCTCGCGTGGGCCAAGCAGAGAGCTGGCGTGACGCAGCCGTGCGCGCACTGGACCGAGGAGGAGCGCGCCCGCGTCTGCACGCATCTCGCGCCGCTGATGCATCATGTGCGACTGCTTCTCATAGGTACACGTCTTATCTAACATAATTATAATAACATTTATTTCAGCCAACAAAAAATATCAATACAAGGGCCCATAATAAAACATTAAACTACATAACACGTACATAACGTTAGGGATTTATTTTTGTGTTTCGACGCTATCGGGAGGCGCCAATGCAGAGAACCCATAACTATTAGTGTGTGTGTAGTTTAATATTTTAGTATGTATGTTAGTTTGTACGTAAGGTATTTATAGTTATGTGCCTTTGTATTGATATTTTTTGTTGGCTGATAAACGTTATATTATTATTATTTACCATGGAATGTAAACCATTAGGAATGAAACAGATTGTGACCTCCACTCTCCACTATTCAATAGTGCGTCCTAGCTGTGAAACTAATCCCGATAATTGTTATGCAGTAAGTACCTACCTGCCTACACACACAAACCAAACGCATCTAATATTGATGTAGGTTCCATATTTTTTTTGTCACAGTATGAATGCATACTGACGTCGTTATAAAGGTTGCCAAGTTAAAGTGGGATTGGGCGGGTCATGACTACCGCATGCCAGCAAATAGGTGGGCTAAGGTCGTAACTGGATGGAGCCCTGTGGATGGAAAGCGACACTGTGGAATGCCTAAAAAGCTTTGGCGCGATGATTTGGTACAGGATCGAGATAAGTGGAGATATGAGGGGGAGGCCTTTGCCCAGCAGTGGGACAGCATAGGCTAGATAAAAAAATAATGCATAAGTTTCCTGTGTGTGTTTAGTTCTCAGTCTGTTGGTAGTGTCACAAATAAATGGTATTCATTGGCACGTATTGAAATGTTTTTTGTAATAATATGTCATTATTATGATCATAAAATTACCATACACTTCTAAAATACAATATTTTTGTATCAAATAAAATAACATGTTTTTATTTTGAAGTTTTGTTTATAATATTTTATAGTAAAATCTATACCACAAGGAGGACTAGACCTCACGACACACGGAACCCTAGTATGAGGCCTAGGGCTCAGTGAGTGTCATCCCTTTAATAAAGCTTATTTAAAAATTGTTAATAGCTATTGGTCATTTACCAAGTAGAATGTTAGGTTTCTAAATAAATAAATTTCATTTAATAAAACAGATAGCGCGGTATTCGCGGAGGAGGTGGAGCCGACCGGCGCGGTGCCGATGGAGCTGTCGCTGGAGCGCTACCGGCGCGCCGCGCTGCACTCCGCCTCCAGGGACCCCGACAAGCGCACTCAACCACGGTACATTGTTTTATACTCCACTAGTTGACCCGACAGACGTTGTCCTTACCCCGCGGCCACATTACTCGCCTTGGCGCGAGGAAAGTAGGCAGGGACGTAATGTGGCCGCGTTACTTCTCATGCTCCTCGTCATGCCCTAACACTCCACATTTTGTCGGTTTTTTGTGCACGAGTCAAAGGACCGGCAACATGAACGCGAGTAAGCTGATCACACGCATCGCGCGCCTCCTCATACCGCTTCGAGCGCTCAGAGAGGAAGCACGCGCGATTTGGGATTTGGTAAAATTATGCACCCGCTGACTACGGCGGATGAGTGGTCAAATGAAATCACGTTCAAATTTATAAATTATGTATAGCCTGTCTAATATTGGTTTCGTATCACCAGACACGTCACATTTTTTAAGGCGATATTGGTTGTTAACAGTTTGTCTCGTAGGTAGGTATCTCATCAGTATAGAGAGTTTTATTTTATTTATTTAGTAAACAAAACAGGAAATGAACTAAATTTACATCTAGGTATGCTAATTCTAGTCATGAAAGTGACGGGTAGGTAGGAACCTAATACCGTAGTAAGTACGAGGGTCACTGTCACTGAAAGTTTTTAGAATAGGTCAGTAAGAAAAGCAGATGATGAAAATTTTATTTAAATTTTGATTATGGAACTCTTTGGGAACCTGGTAGATGTATTATGAATTCATATTTCATTTGTTTTTACAATTTGGCGGCAATTTAAAAAGTGTCTGTCGTGCGTCGAAATGGATTTGACTAGAGAATTCGATCTATGATTTATTACGACTGTCTTTGCAGTCTTACGCAACAACAATGTTGCGATAGACTTCGATTGGCATCATGACGAAGCCCCATCCCGTGCCAATGTTTACAACTGGTTTATGGAGTTTAAACGTGATCGAAGCAAACTCACTGATGATTCCCAAGAAGGACGTCCTTCTACGCCGACCACTAAAGATAACGTGAGTACTGTGTGGCTAATGATAGAAGCTCATATAAGGGTAACATATCAATAGATTCTGGCAGCTTTAGGCATTGGTATGAGTCAACTACGAAAAATATTACATGAACATTTAGGCGTCAGAAAGCTTTGTACTAGATGGATACCTCATAATTTAACGGATGATCAAAAACGCCGCGCGTCGTTAGGATTGGTGCAGCTCAATGCTTCAAATGTATGACGGAGGTGACTCGAATGCTGTATGACATCGTCACAGGTGATGAAAGCTGGATATCTTGTTACGAACCCGAAACCAATAGACAATCTGCCCAATGGATGTTTCAATTCGAAGATTTGCCGACAAAAGTAAAAAAGAACAGAAGTCAAGGGAAAACGATGATTGCCTCATTCTTTGGATAGACGGATCATTTCGCAACAATTGAGCTAGAAATTAAAAGGACTGCTATTGGTATGTCATTGTTTACCAGTTGTCTTGGGAAATGTTAGACAGCAGCGCTCCAGCTTACTCCGCCAGACGGACTATCGTTTAGTTAGTGAGTCATCCTACTTACATGCCTGGCCTGGCACCTTGTGACTTTTATTTATTTATTTCCAAAAATAAAAGATAACTTACAGGAGTTCGTTTTATGAACCCTGAAGATGCCGTGGCTGCGTTTGAAAAAGGTGTGGAAGAGATCCCTAAAGAAGAGTGAGCCCACTGCTTCAGTGAATGGTTCCACCGCATGCAACGGCGCTTAGAAAGGAACGGAGACTACTTCGAAAAGCAATAAAAATATTAACAGGCTTCTACATCTTTCCGTTAGTTATTTTCTAAAAATTTTCAGTGTGACCCACGTATATTGTTTCTCTGTTGAAACCTACCTATTGAAACCTTTTCGTGATTTCGTGATTACTCGCGTGAGGAGGCCTGTGTATTGCCACCTGCGGCATTAATCGCGGCAACATCGCGAGTAACATGAGCAGGCAGGAGCATAGTGTAGCCGCGGAGTTAGATATGTCAAAAATTGGCAGGAAATGTAATGTATCTAGACGATGTGTCAACGGGAAAAAACAGCTGTCTGCCAAATTCACATTCATAAAACTCGCCAAGTTAAAGTAGTCGTTAAGTTTTCTAAAAATATCCAATTTTCTACACAATTTTCTTAACTTTTCTTTCCGTAAGAACCTTCTACAAAGTATTAGAAAACTTTAAAAAAGTTGATTGACTGGTGACCAAGGGAAAAAGGCATTCATTTATATGTATATGTATATATACTAGCTTCCGTCCAAAGCGTCGCACGCGCGGTTTGTCAATAAAAAGGTCCTAATTTTCGATTTCGATGAAAATTTGTGTGTTAGATACACTAATTTTCATCGAAATCGGTCCAGCCGGTTAGTCGTGAAAATGTAACAAACAGACACAGAGTTACTTTCGAATTAATAATATTAGTGGATTCAAATAATCCAGACTAGATAGTCTAATCATTAAAATCATCCAAAGGCCGATTTTTGCCTCAAGGCGAAAAGCCGGCAATTATTTTTACCACTTGCAAATCTTGTCCTAGTAGGAATATCTTTGAAATGAATTTAGGTCATAAGTTTTTAAAATTCTTTTATTGATATCTATTTAGTGCCATCAACAAAGCATACTCACACTTAGATGAAGATAAAAAAAAGATAACGATAATAGTATAGTAAGTTGCATACTTACTATACTATTATCTTTATCTTTATTAGTGAAAAAGGGATGAATTTAAAGCGAGGGCCATAGATGAAGGCGAGCATGTGAAGGATTCTAACGACTGAATCTTTCATATCATTCATGTCATGACTATAAAACTTACAGTATTCAAAATAGCGCTAATTTACTAATGACAGCAAAGAACACAAAACAGTTTTTATTTTAAACTCTATGTCTAAACTCCTTGTCGAAAATCTCGACCAATCAAATCTCGAGGAGTTTATATCGGGTAAAAATGCTAGATGGAGGTTGAATATATTGGTGTGTTCTAAATTCAAACACCAAAATAGTGATTAAAAGTGCTTTTTATTCACTTTCTAAACAGTGAATAAAATAAGCTTTTTAGAGGGGGAATGGTATAAAAGATATTTATTTGCTTAAGATCTGTAGGTTAACATACATATAAGTAACTTATTATATTAATTTGCATGCTGGATCTTGTTGAAATGGTAGTAACAACAAGTTTTACCAAGTGCAAATAGTGAAATGGCGTGCCAGAATATATCTAATCTAAATTTTTTTAAAGCTCGCTAAGCAAATGTTAATTATTACTAAATCTTTACGTTTAAAGATGACAGATTTCATGCAATATATTTATATGCCAAATAAGTAAAATGAATATCACAATCAATTTTTTTTAAATGTGTACTCAGTAGCTACTATACCTACAACACTGCTAACTTTTAATTTTTCATTTTTAAATCGATAAGCTTTCAAACCCTCCAAAATCAATGTTATTTGAGAAACATTACGGCAATGTATTTCGTTTGTATTACAGATTGGCTGTGAACATGTTCGCTGGCTCTGTCATACTGCAGCAGGATAAGAGCACCTTCCAATCTGTCATCAACAACTGGTAAGATATTATAAAGTTGCGTCTACGCGAGCCAAGCCAGGCACGAGCGCAGCACAAACGGAGCACGAACTCGTGTAACGTAGACGTACTTAGCTATGAACGAGCTATAGAGAACATAGTTTAAAGTATTATAATAGGTATATATTTATATGGGCCGTAGAATTAAGTTTTACCATCTTGTACTGCTGGCGACTGGCTGGTGCTTTAAATTCCAGCAGCCAATGATGCAGGAATTAAACGGCCAGCGTCCTGTCGGAGCTGTCTCGGACGCGGCGCATCAGGGTCGCGGTTCTTTTGTGTATGATCGCATACAAGTCGTCAACTTGCGCGTCTGCGAACATACCTGGTGCGCTGCAGTACCTCGGCAGCCTCAGCAGCACCCTCAGCCCGTTGTTGTACTGGACTCGTAGAGCATTATAGGATTTCTGCGGATGCCGGACCCATAGGCTGCACGTGTACAGGTTTTAACAATAAGCCCTGAACAAAGTCACTTTGACCGGGGCAGAACAACGTGCGAATTTGCGAGCCAACATATTGTATCGAACCGACAACGCTCTACCTTCCCTCTCTATGTCCGTATCATCACTCATGTCTTTAGTGACCCAGTGGCCCAAGTACTTAAACTTCTTAACCCAGGTGAGGGGTGTTCCTTCAAGCAAGACTGGAGGGACAGTGTAAGTCTTACTCCCTGACTTAAACAACATTACCTCACTCTTTTTTAAATTGTACATGAGCCCATGGGCGCCTGCGTAGGACTTACAAATATGTAGCAGCTGCCTGAGAGCACTGATCGAGGGACCCAGCAGAACCATCTCATCAGCGTAGCTTATACTATTAACAATAGTAACGTTAATTGAGCATCCGACTTTGGTTCTGCTGAGTTCCTCAATCAGACGATTGATATACAGATTGAAGAGCTTTGGGGATGTGATTCCCTCCTGCCTCACCCCGCACTCCAATGTGTATTCATCAGAAAATGAGCCCGCCCATGGCACCATTTGCGTCGCGCTCGCGGTGCGCAGCCATGTTTAGTGACAAACGTGTTCGCACGTGTGCTATCGCACGGCCATCATGGAAAACTGGTCAGAGGAACTTAGTTTTTTATTCGTTGCGAGCCGCGAGCACACTGCGGAAAACAACGTTCGAGGACAGTGTTTGGTGTAGGCTCTTTGTACGTCGGCTCGGCTCGTGTTTGGCTCGCCTAGCGTAGACCCAGCTTAATAATATATTTCTATACTTAGTTAAAAAATGCGTTAGAAAGTACTTGTTTAACTTTGCAAGTGGTTTAACATTAGTGTCAGAGACTATAGACAACCTCAAAATCACCGGCTGTTAAGCTTCATTTTGCATCAAGGTACGGTTTCCGGTGAAATTACAGGAACATGAGGCTTTACACCTGTATGTCTCAAGTTGTAGGACGCAGGGCAGTGCATCGCAGGGCACGTTTCTAAGGTGCGTGACCTACGAGGCAATACTTTGCTATAGGCGATGGTTACCACTTAACATCAGGTGGGCCATATGCTTGTTCTATCTCCAGGTAGAATAAAAAAAACACATCATATCAGCCATAGGACGTCCGCTGTTGAACTTGGCCTAAGTTATGCCCCATAAAACTTAGAGTGATATTCTGCGGCAATTTACCATTAGATTGTCTTAATATCTAGCAGAAAGGTTCTTGAATGGAGACCGTGCATTGGAAAATGCACCATTTAGACGTCCCCCCACTACATGGAAAGATGACCTAGACCAAGTAATAATTTCGACTGTCTTTCTATTTGAGAGTTAGAGCCACCAGCACCCACTGTTGGGTATATAGGCAATTACGCCAGTCTAATCGGTCTTGAGCAAGTCTGATCCATGGCTCAAGTCATGGATCTCAACTCTGATCGGGCCGATAGTCTGACCTGCGGTCGACTACTTTTTACTTTATATTCGACAGGTGTGGTACTCCGAAGCAGTCGTGGCGGCTGGTGTTCCGCGCCTCCACACACGGCTACTCGGCGCAGGCGTTCCACTCGCACTGCGACAACATCGCCCCCGTGCTCCTACTAGTACAGGTCAATTACAAAATCAAACAAAAATATACCTAACTTACTTCAGCCAAATTTCATGTAGAATGTTTGTAAACTAGTGGTTGGCCCCGAACTGAAATCTCTCGAGTCTCTGATTAAACAAAAAAATATTATTTGTAATCTTTGACTATCAAAATAGTGCCCGAAATAAATAAACCACCTACTTGACCTACAGTATCATTCAAATTACAGGTAACGGGAGTTCATGTTATGTGGTTACACTTTTTTGGGGATTGAAATTGCAGTTATTCTGGACTTTTGCCTATATTTGTGTCACTAAAGCTACACACATACCAATCAACAGCCCCAAACATTTTTAGCTCATTTAGTCACACCAAAATTGTGCCATCACTACCTACCTTTGTATCAAATTTCACGATGATCGGATCAACGCTTCGAAAGTTATCCTCGGATAAACAAACATACATACATACATACGCCGATCTCGCTTCGCTCGATCAATTAACTCTTAGAGGCGCCATCTATTACGCTTGTTGGAACGAATTGTTTTATTAAATAGAAAATGAAAAGTCCTTGTTGTATTAAAAAGGAAACAAACATGTTTATTGGGTGTGCTGGTGGCGTCCACCGCGAGCGTGGTCGTGCACTAGTTGTATCCGTGGTTAGATGAGGTTGTGGTCCGCAGCTGTCTCGCGGCTCCGTGGTGGGCGGGTACTCGGAGGTGGGATGGAGTGCGGGCGGCGGGGCGGGCGGCTACTCGGCCGCCGAGCGCGCCTTCCTCTTCTCGCTGGCGGAGCCCGCCGCCGTCTACAACCTTCTCAAGAAGCCCTTCGCGCTGTGCTACCATCCCGAGTGAGTACCAACAATACTACCACTGCTTCACTTTTATCGACTTGACTTGCTTACATCATTGACACAGCTAAGGGTGGTCTTTTAATCACGTGAGGTTCGAACAGGGGGAAGAGGGTTAGAATAATATCACGATGGGGAAGGGAGGGTTTGTTGTGACAATCACGTGTATATTTTCCTGAAATCCTGAGCGAGCGAATTTATCTCTAAAAAAGCAACATAACAACAATATTTAGCGTTCAGCAGACTGTATGACATATCCGTCAGATATGCGACCTTGTACAGTTTTCAGAATCTGAATTAATGATTTTTTTTTTCAATAAAACTGTTTCTCCGATATTTATAACAAAAAAATATCACGACTTATGAAGCAAGATGAGGGAGTAAAAAAGTGGCCGAAAAAACCCCACGTGATTAAACGACGACCCGTAAGGGCGATATCACACTGCGATTTGCGAGCGTGTTTCTAGTGAGGCGATTTGTGAACGTGTTTACCGAATTCGCTCCGAGTTCACTCTATACTATAGATAAACTCTTGGTCATTCGCCACCCTTTAGAGAGTCGTATTGTAGTAACGACGACGCGTGCAGGTCACGAGCTATAAAACACGCTCGCAAATCGCCAGTGTGATAACGCGATCAATTTTGCACCCGAGATATTTTGTATTTTGGCGTACGAACGAGCGAAACAAGCGAGGATGCTAATGAGTCGAGCGTGCTATTGATCGCTTACTCTCAAGTATAACCCCTTGTATAAAAATGTACTATTAACCGTTACGGTTTGACATCGAGTTATAGCGTTATCACACTGGCGTGTTTTTTTTTCATTACTGGTAAAGCCATCTTTCGACGATATACGGTGACTCTTCCATAAATCCTTGTCTATTCCAATTTTCCTTTACCTACCTGCGCGCCCCCACCTGCCATGATGGCGCTGACTGTAAAGAGACAATGGACAGTCGCCCCCGCACCGCTACGCATGAAAGTCAAGTCTGGACTTGCGTACGCGACCCGCTGAAAAATACCGCAAAATTAAATTCAATTTTGTTTTACAAAAGGCATTGACTATAGCCTCAACCTCATGTGGTGTTGCTAAATTACCGAGACTCCTGGTGAATTAGTGAAAGTGTGCGCAAAGGAGCGTTTCAAGCTGCTTTAAGGATCCCGAAAGGTCAGCATTCCTGATTCCTATTTTGTTATCCCGATTTTCCAGGAATTATCTTATGGGCTGTAAAAAGCCAATTTGAAGGCGTAAGATCCGCAAACGGCTGCACCAATTACTAAACTATATTCTCTTTTATTTAATAAGTACCTAGATATAAGGATTTGTCATGGAGGTTGTATTTAGTTAAAGTATATTAGAATGTAGCCGCTTTTATTTTAAATAGAAATAAGGATTTGTCATGGAGGTTGTAGGTATTATTTGAGTTTAGTATATTAGAATGGAATGAGCCTCATTCTATTTTGAAATTTACTTGCGGCCCTAAATCGCATTTACACAACGGGTATCGAGGTAACAATGTCCAACTTTCGGAGCATGAGTCATTCAAATATGACTTGTGTTTAAATCCTGGATTTTTTCCCTTTGGTGTAGGCTCCCTTCAATTCCGTCCTTTTTCATCCGCGGTTATTATACGGAACTATATCGATTTATTCTCAGCTGCGGGCCCATCTTTGGCGCTGGCGCAGACCTGCTGATCTCCAACAACTGCAACGCGAACTCGGAGAGCTATTCGAACCTGCACTCGTACGGCGACCCGCTGGCGCCCGCCGAGCTCACGCCGGACTATAACTTCACTGTGCGGGACTATGAGATATTCACTACATGAACACAGATGATGCTACGTTGATACCACAAAATAGATAGATATAGAAGTTAAGGAAAACACGTGTCGCACGTATGAGGATCGCGCGCGTCTCTATTCTACGAGTACGTGCGCCTGTTTTCGCTCGTTGTATTAAACTTAACTTCTGTGCCTATGTATTTTGTGGTTCTACTTCTATAACACTGGTTCATTCACTTTGGTCTTACACAATGGAGGGTCCAAGGATATCTTGAATCAATATTTCCGTATTGCTAATAGATGGCGTTGCTTTTTTGAGACACATTTAATATTCATTCTGTTCTTTTAAATCACAAGGGTCATTTGAAAGCATCATTTCAGTTAATAAAAATGGGAAAAATTAAATAAAATACAAAATAATGTGATTCGGTCGGGGGAGGTGGAGCGGGGGGTTCAATTGCACCCAATGCCATCTTCCCCTCCCCATGTATTTCTTCTTTATTGTACACAAGCAGACAAAAAAAAAAGTTTAGAAAAAGACATGACACAGAAAAGGAAAATTGGAAAAGCTATAAACATATCCATGCCTTTAGTTACCACCTCTAATGGTAAATGTATTAATAATATTTTTATTGACTCAAAAACACTTTTTAGCAGACATCCTAATGAAGTCTCTGACGTCTGAGTTAGATACAAATACCTGTGTTACAGAAGTCAGTGGCCTCTCTCTTAGTTAAGATCAGTTAGTTTAAGTAAGCCGTGTGGTCGATGGTGACTACCAGTGTGGTGGAAGGGTTCTCTCTAGGCACTTCACACAGGCACCTCTCTAGATGTAAGTTGTGCTTCCATTTATATTTTACCTATTGGTCAATAAACATATACTAAAACTTGTAACTATTTTTTAATTTGTTAGCGCACGTATATTTATTGCATTAGATACTACATTTATTGCTACTAGTACCAATTTATGGCCACTAGTGGCCCAGCAATAGTGGACAAAATTCAAAGGCAATTCATATAACATTTTTTTAACTCAATTTTAACTTTCACCCCTCCTAAACTTTAACGATGCTAAATCTCACCGCAATGAGCTTTTAAAGACGTCGAAGATTTTTGACGACCTCCGTGGTGCAGTGGGCGTATAGCCGGCTGAGACGCAGGAGGTAGCGGGTTTGATTCCCGCCACGGAACAAATGTTTGCATGTTCTACAAATATTTGTTCCGGGTCTGGTTGTTTTTCTATAAATTATAAGTATGTATTCACAAAAAAAAATGTATATCAGTATTCTAGTTTGGGACTACATAGCGCTGTGTGAAATGTCCAGCAATATTTATTTAAAGGGGGAACACGCTTTGCTTAGTTTGGGACTAGATAGCCACTGTGTGAAATGACTATATTTATTTATTTAAAGTTTTCTCTTCTTATTTATATATATTTAAAAGTACAAAAAAATGTTAATTGATAAAGTATGAAACGAAAGACAACAGCGACATTTACATCTGAACCACAACTAAAGCAAAAATTATCTATTGTTAGATGGCGCTTTTGCCTTTAGTGCCATAATCATAGTATAGATGGCAGTAGCATGGATCGTTTAGTTCGGTGACCAACCG
Organism: Philereme transversata; assembly: GCA_963924445.1. Classification (NCBI taxonomy): domain Eukaryota; kingdom Metazoa; phylum Arthropoda; class Insecta; order Lepidoptera; family Geometridae; genus Philereme; species Philereme transversata. The sequence continues at coordinate 22,384,229 of OZ004337.1, read as the reverse complement.
AAATATATTAAACGTTTAGTTAGATAGATAGAAAAATATCAAATAATCGCAGAACATAAAACCATAAAATTTTAACAATAAGCTTAAAAAACATACAATAATTTATTAGGTAATTTTAATAAAATCAAAACTTCATTGACATGTAACAATGGTATATCAATTAAGTTCATACTAATATTATTCTATAAACAAATTAGCGTAAAAATATCATCTTTCATAATTAACAAATTCTATTAAAATATATAATTTTGTTGTATTACTTTTCCGATGTTAAATGCCCAATGCGCCTAAAAAACTTTCACTAAAAAAAAATTACTTGCCCATTTTGTAAAAGAAGACAGAACTTGGACGGAATCGAAAGTAATATTTTTCAATTAGAGTCAGAGTGACGAAAATCCAGAATGTTAATTAGTCTCTACCATGTGAAATTGATAATTATTATTGCCTAACCGGGAAAAGTATTATTAAAATGCGTCATTTATTAAAAGTAACTACATACTTTTAATAGTAATAGGTAAAAGTTAGTGTGACGTCACGAAGCGCCCGCTAGATATGAAAAATATCCCTAAATTGATGGTTATTGAATGAAAATCGTTTATAATCATCTTAACATACGCAATATTAAATACGCGTCACGCCAAACAATTCTTTATCCGTACTATTGACAATAATAATGATTGATACACGATATCATAACTAACCCTAAAAACTTGAAATAAAATTAAAATAATTAAATCTTACCCTAATTCTATTAATCGGTCTTACATCCAAAGCGCGCCAGAAAATGTTTCACATAAAAACAAAAATAAGTTAATTTATCTAATAAGCTGACGAACGGACGTATATAATTAAACTATGCAAAAAGTAGTGTTTTAACATAATGTTTCAACTTGCCCTGACTTACCCCTTGTGGGATGTCTTAAAGTGTAGGTACCTATTGAGTAAGAGATCCGAAGATGTAGGTATATCTTTGTTTGAGCATATAAATAAATAAATAAATATTGCTGGACATTTCACACAACGCTATCTAGCCCCAAACTAAGCAGAGCTTGTACTATGGGAACCAGATAACTGATAGAATACTTATATACATTTTTTTTGTAAATACATACTTATAATATATAGAGAAACAACCAGACCCGGAACAAATATCTGTAGATCATGCAAACATTTGTTCCGCGGCGGGGATCGAACCCGCTACCTCCTGCATCTCAGCCGGCTATTCGCCCACTGCACCACGGAGGTCGTCAAAAAAAAGTCGTATAAACTCTGTGCGCGCAATAAAAGAGGAACAAACTTTTCTCTTCACGTATCTAATAATATATCTACCTATAGGTAGGTAGATTACAAATCACATACAATCAAAACCTACGATTATCGAATAGTAGGTAATTTTGGTCCTAAATTCCTAATTAATTAATAAACATTGTGTATGTATTAATCTAATTGTTACAATCAGTTAGATTAATAAATAATGCAGCAAACACTGCCTTACATAGGTATAAGTTTTAATAAAACTTTAAACATTTACGCAAAAAAAAAAAATTGTCGTGTAATATGCCCTATTGTTTATTAATTGTAGTAGATAATACAAAATTGCATTTAATTTCATATAATAGAATATTAGTTCAAGAAATAAGCGTATTTTCCACTATTTCACGTCAGAGTACCAGCACGCGTCAAAATGGATTCCCCTCGCATTACCTACCCGTATACAACCTGCAAGCCTTACTCATCACATCACCTCTATTCTCAAGGAAATAAGGATTAAAACGTGGCACGTGCTTAGTAGAGCAATGTGTTGCACCTGATTTCCTCTTGGCATTTCCACAATACCGCATTTACAGTATCACAGATTGAAAAAGTCTAATGATAAAGTTTTTGACGTGCGTTTGACAGCTTGCTGTTATCTACTGCAAGCGATGCTACGCGATGATATCACCAAAAATACCTACCTAAGTTACTGACTCTTAATTAAGCGATACTTTCAACACAATTGATTGATCCCCGCAACGTAGCAGTAGGCCTGGTAGTATTGCCGTGCCGACGTCACTCGGTTGTCACCGTTTTCCGAACTCTTTGGTATTAACTTTGGTACTTGAGAGATTTCAGACGAGTTTCTGTGAATGTCTCCAATTTATGACGAAAGCTTACAAGGGAATATACGCGATGACTTACCATATTCAAATGAAGAATTCGATGTAGGTACGCTTCTGACGTATAACCACAGAATAAGTAAGTCTTGGATGATATCTGTTTGCTGTGGTAGTCTGTAGGTTACCAACGGCGTGTGTCACAGTCTAGCCGGGGCATCGTCGCGGCAGGCATTACAATAATTGTGACGTTTATTGTTTACAATCACAATACAAACATTAATGAAACGTCACAGATTAGTGATGTTGTACTAATTACCCACAATATTATTGTTTATTGATGTTTACGCTAAGTAGCTGGTGACGTTACTGGGTTTTTAAAACTATTATTAATGAAGGCATCTTCTTAGTATATGTATTTACCTATCCAGCTAATTCATTTTGTAGTTTTCGGGTTGTACTTACTACTTAATTTTTATCCTGGTAAGTATTGCATTTTTGCGCACTTTTTCGCACAAGATCACTCGCTCTGGAAAGCTATGGCATAGGCATATTTGAACATAGGCCTCCCAGGTCTATGTTCAGATATAGACGTCCTGTGGTTAATATGATGATGATTACGTATTTTCGTTCAAAAGCTGGGTATAAACTAGGTTGTTCCATGGACGTAGCCAGAATTGGTTTCTGGCTAAAGTAAGGAAACGCAATGATTAAGTAAGTATCCAGCCTACGAGAGTCCTTCTGACTAACTCTAATCCCTTTTGAAAATTGAAGACAGAGATTTTATTCATTTTGGTGCTGAAAGTAATGTGGCCTGCGACTCCTGTGAGGCGTGCGCCAACCAAAGAGAGAAGGGTCAAGGTTAGTATAGGAATTAGAATCTGACACAGGAGAATGTGTCAGTATTACCAGGTAGGTTACATCGCGAATGCGAGGAATTTAAATAAGAACTTTCCATAACAGTTTGTTGCTAAAAAGAAAATTAACTATCCCGGTGTCACTTGTTTCATGTTTTTTCACAATCGTTCTGTGGCCAGTTCCATTTTTAATCGCTCAGTTCTCACAAGCATCCAACAATGTATCGGCGGAATTGTCGTGGAGATTGTATTTCATTATATCATACTATGAATGTGATTAATCTCGTTCTACTTTCAAATTTACTTTCGGTCCTAGTACCGGAAGTCGCATTTTCGAATTAACAATGATCTAAGTGCTTTCATAGCATGACTGATGAAAAGATAATAATATAGGAAAAACCAAGTTTATACATAGCGTTACATACTTCCGTATTCTCATAACGCGCCAAAATAATTCAAACTTTAAGAATATTGTGTCTAAACACCGCTTAGCTTGAAGTGTATAACAATCATGTTTTCAACGCTCAGTTAGCACGAGCGTCGCACGTGCTAAACTTCGCACCTGTGTTTGTATGTTTGTTGCATAATGTGTATAACTGTTAGCGCTTATCGTTCAAAAACCTTTGTATCTATATGATTTTAAATGTCTCGACCTGGCAACGATCCATGTAAAAACGCACGCTGTGTAGACGATAGGGCGCCAGTGGCGGGCGAATCGATACCTAAAGCTCTCTCGATTCTGTCGAGAGAACTAGCTTCCGCTCGCGACTTTACACGCGTGGTTGGTCATTAACCCTACAGTGGTCGCGTACTAAAACCTGACCTGATTGGTCGCGTGGAGTACTATTGTATGCCATTTATAAATTCAAATAAAAATACATTTGAGCTTCAACTATATTTAATTCTTATTGTAATAGTGTTATTAAGTATTGTTGTATTAAAAGCAATCAATAAAAACGAATCACAGCCTCTGAATATAAAAAAAATCAACAAAACAAAAAAAACCTCTAAAATGGCACAAAAAATCAAAAATACTAATTAATGTTTTCTAAACAAGACAGGCAAACAACCTTCGAATGATCGCCACAAATAAACTTTTTGCGCGTGTTGCATAGTTTTCGAGTGCTTTTATTGCGGCTTCTTCCGCAGTTGTGGCAGCGATCTATGGATCGAGTTGGTGTCTGTGCTGACGTTGTCGCTGTGGTTTCTGGATAATTACAAGAAAATCTCGCGCGCAGCACTGAGTGCGTTTATCAATTATTTAACTTAAAATACCTAGAAGCGCTCGTAATTTACGTTAGCGGTTTTTGAGAATTTTACAATTCCGTAAGTGTGGATTACATAGGTAATCCACGCGACCACTCTAGGGTTAATTAGTAGCCTATGTCTATTCTTACCAAATATCAAGACGTGAGTCGTAAAAATGTAACAAAGAGACAGAGTTGAAACACTGAAAGTTTACCTACACTTCGGTCGTCGTGTGTTTTTTAAATCATCCTTCAACAAGTTTTATACACGCAGGTCCGCACTAGGTAGCGACGACGCTGTCTGACGACCTACATAATAGTTCCTAATTTTTGTTTTATTTTATTTTACAATATTTAAGTGTGCTATGAGTTTGCAATATCACGTGTTGAAAACGTGCCAACCTATACTTTGGATGGAGTTACCTTAACAATTACGCGGTACTCTTTGTCACTAAGGTCGAAGGTAACAGGATCCCCCACTGACACTCGCGTCATCAATTCCTAAGGTAGGCACGCGCCAAGTGCCTTATAACACTGCTGACGTTGAGGTAAAAGCGCTCGGTAATACCATACTACAGATAAATAATACATACAAGTAATACCATACGATCACTATGACAATACATTACACAATATTGGTAAACATCCCATTCGGGATTTGTATTGTGAGAAAAACAGGCGTGACTTTGCAACTAGTAGTTTTACTGAATTAAATAAAAACTTCTTTAGGTATCGCAATTTTAATCGATGTCCTTTTTAAACCCAACTATTTGTCAACTTGCTTAAGATGAACAGTTGCGAGGGCGATGACCTGATTGTGTGTGGGTGATCTACAATTATAATTATATAGGAACTTACACCATATTTTCTGATCATGACAATACGAGTAGAATAGAATAGAATAGAAAACGCTTTATTGTAAATCACACTTAAAATAAAAAAAACACAATACACGCAGAAATACAAGTGGCTGTCTTATCGTTAAAAGCGATCTCTTTCAGACAACCTTTGGATGGACCTACCTACTAGAACGAGTAGGTACTCGTTAAAACATTAAAAGTTGTGGTTTTTTAAAGCCTTTGAAGGTGTTCTGTGGCATCGTAACATCCAAAACGACGCAATTTAAAGAACTTAGTTTTTTCTTAATAGAATATTGGTGTTTGCGAGCATCGATCTAAGTACTAAAAAAATTGTAGATCGAGTTGATTCTTTTTATAGTAATGTTCGGTGGTAATCGATGCAATCGGTATAAAGGTTTATTTTCTAATTGAACTTTTGACAGAGCTTTGTGTTCGGTCAAACGGTAATCTCCACAAACTTTTAACAGTATATAGAGTATATATATATATTAACAGTATACTTAAGAGGATCGGCATTAAGATATATTATAGAACCTCCCACCTATATCTACATTTTGCATGCCAGATTCATATGCGCTTTGCTAGCGCGCGATAAGCAGCTGTAGTTTCACCTAGCATTACCATACCGTCAGCTAACAAGGCGTAAGGAAGAGAACATGACCTACCACCACCTGGCATAGGTAATGCGACCGGACTGGTTCCAATACAGGACAGGTTACCGTGCGTAAGTACAGGAAAACGTGCCAGATACGATCACAACGCTGTCTTTAGCTCGGCTTTTGAAGACATTCAGTTATTATGTGTTTTCCGAACATGACGTCACGTGACGTCGTGAGTTCTTGACATTATTGTTTTATATGACGAAATGTAGATTGAAAATATGAAAATCCCTGGTGTAAATTGAAAATGCCAAAAGGACCAGCATTTTAGAATTAAGTAGACTTAAGGAAGTTTTCCAGCGTGGTAAAAGGATGCGTTTTGAGTCAGTGGGCAACACTGGTTCCTACTTATCCGAAATTTTAAATAGTCAATAATAGAATGAATTAATTAATGAAAACACTTATACACTGATTTTTTTATAGCTTTTCGAGTCTTCTGAACCGGAATTAATGATTATAGCGACCAAAGTCAGACCCCTAATCTATACTTATAAGAAAATTTAATGAGAAACGTTTGACGAGCAAAACGCACAAAGTTACTTTCAAGAATTTATTATGAGTTGTCACTTGTGTGATTTTAAAGTTAAAGAACAAGGGATTGATTAAGACTTATACTCGCGATTCATATTCATCACGATTACGATAAAATTAAAAAAGACCACTTGTAACAGTTTATTCCTAAGAAAAATTAATTACCGGTATTCATTGTTTTTTGATGTGAAAACTTCTTTAGCATCGTCGTGATTTGAAAATCGATGAAACGAAAAAGCGACAATAAAAAGAGATAGACACAAAAATTCATAAGATTTAACGTGGAAGAAAATGAGATAGGAAGCATTATACAGTGTCTCTTATGTTCGTGGTTCTCTTTGTGCTTTGCTTCGTACTCGTTCCACTCGTGTTAATAATTATCTAACTTTGCATCACTATGACCATTACTAAAACCTACAATTATCATCTTCCCGAAATTTTTTTTCATTAGGTACTTACTTGACTACCTATGGCCTTCATTTTTAAATATAAATAAGAATTTGTCATGGAGCTTAAATTTCATTTTAGCATATTAAAAATACAATGAACCTCATTCTATTTTCAAATTTACTTAAGGCCCTATGGCCGTAAATCGCATTTACGGTTATCGTGTTATCGAATTAACAATGACCAACTTCCAGAGCATGAATTATGAAACATCTTTCGAGTACTTTCCCACTATTTCACAGTTGACTGCTCCGCTGAACCCGCATGCCACCGCATTATTCAAATCAATCTGTATTTCGACTGGTTTACTCAATTTGCGTGCAAAATGGTCGTCCATTCGATACGCCGCCGCCACCGCCGGTTAATTACACCAGGAAAGCCCCTAATCGTCTCAATTTGATTCGTTTTTGTTTCTATCGGGTTACTGAAGGCTTTGTTTTTTATGTTGGGTTTTCTATTTAACGGTCATGGTGCGACATTTAAATAGAAAACCCAAAATTTGTCATTCCACCTTGTATAGTTAAGCCGTTTTTCCCGCGTTTTTCTCGGCCGATGTTTCACTAATTCTGAAAAATCTTTCAACCTCTGTTTAGAAATGTCGCCTAATTATTACGAATGAAGTGTTTTTATTTTCGACAAAATGTAACAACTGCTTTTATTTAACACATAACATACCTATAATTATTGAGTAATATATTGAGTAATTATTGAGACTTTTCATATGTCTCAAACTTACGATTCAGTAAACTTTACCTAATTACTGATTAAAATGGGTATTTATCGCGTATGTACCTGTTTTAGGGTTCCGTACCCAAAGGGTAAGACGGGACCCTATTACTAAGACTCCGCTGTCTGTCTGTACGTCTGTCACCAGGCTGTATCTCATGGACCGTAATAGTTAGACATATGAAATTTTCACAGATGGTGTATTTCTGTTGCTGCTATAACAACAAATACTAAAAACAGAATAAAATAAATATATAATATGACGACCTCCGTGGCGCAGTGGGCGAATAGCCGGCTGAGACGCAGGAGGTAGCGGGTTCGATTTCCACCGCGGAACAAATGTTTGTTTGATTTACAGATATTTGTTCCGGGTCTGGATGTTTTTCTATATATTATAAGTATGTATTTACAAAAAAAAAGTATACAAGTATTCTATCGGTTATTTTGTTCACATAGTATGCACAAGCTCTGCTTAGTTTGGGGCTAGATAGCGCTGTGTGAAATGTCCAGTCATATTTATGTATTTATTTTATTTATATTTAAGTGGGGCTCCAATACAACAGACATGATTTTTTTGCCGTTCCTATAAATAATGGAACCTTACGTGTGCGAGTCCGACTCGCACTTGGCCGGTTTTTTATTTGTTGTCCCGACGTTTCGGCTGTGTTGCAACGATCTCTGTGACCCTGAACATCTGAAGAGTGAGCTGGCCCATGTTCAGGATGTTTTAAAATCCAACGGATATGTAAGTAGACGGCAGCCAAGACGCACGAACAGAGAAAAACCAACGGAAGTCTATAGAAAGCCAACATTTTTGCCTTACTTGAACGGGGTGATGGTTAAAATTGGAAATGTGTTGAAGAGGATTTTAATTAAGTCGGTCTTCACTCCTCTCTCAAAGATGGCCAAACATTTACGGACTCCAAAGGAAGTTGTACCTCTGCAATTGCCTGGTGTTTATATGATAGACTGTAGCTATGGCCGCTCTTAGATCGGGCAAATCAAACGTACGAGTACCATAGCCGAGCGTGTTAAAAAGCATATTGCAGCTGTCAAAAATCGCAGTCAGCGATAGCAGAGCATCTGGTAGACTCGAGACCGAATTATTGGATTGAACTTCATGATCCCAAGGTTCTCTCTAGTGAACGCCATTATTACAAGAGAATGGTTCGTAAAGCAATTGGAATCAAGAAATTTCCAAATTTAAATCGGGAAGATGACAATAGATACTCGTAGTCAGCGTACTGGAACCCGGTGATTGCTTGGTGTGCGCGTCGTGATCGGCCACCTCATTTGTAGATACAGTTAGTGTAGTGTGTCGTAATATGAACGAGGACATTTCTAATTCTGAAGACCAAGTGAGAGTAGTTGCTGCAGCTGCCATCACTTCTCGACGGTTGCTCCAAGTACCCCAGTCCGCCCGTGACCACGGCTGTTGCAACACAGCCGAAACGTCGGGATAACCAATAAAAAAGGTACATACGCGATAAATACCCGTTTTAATCAGTAATTATGTACAGTGATCGTGATCGTAGATCACATATTTGTATTTAATGTTTATTCTTTTATTCTTTACTAGCTTCCGCCCACGGCTTCGTACGCGTGATTTGTCAATAAAACATTACCCTCCTTCTATGCAGTCGCGTAAAGTGTCTCAAGTCCATTCATAATCTATCTAGGTATATAGGTACCAAATTCCATCGAAATCGGTCGAGCCGTTATGTCGTGAAAAGGTAACAAACAGACAGAAAGACAGTTACTTTCAAATCGGTATGTACGTATGTAGATTATAACCTGGATTAACACATATGCTACTTTTTGTTGACAAACAACGCGTGCGAAGCCGCTGGCGGAAGCTAGTTATACATATTAACCTTCCTCTTGAATCACTCTATCTATTGCTGAAAACTACATTAAAGTCCGTTGGGTAGTTTAAAAGATCTAAGGTAACACAGGACAGCGGAAGCGACTTCATTTTTAACCGACTTCAAAAAAGGAGGAGGTTCTATGTTCGACTGTATACAATATGTAACAAAAACCCTGTCGGATTTTTAAGGGTGTGATATAGTATCGATATTTGGTCACAATCATGTAATTCTATTACAGAAAAAACAAAAAAAAAGTACCCGACTAAATTTCATTATTTGGCGCTCAAAAATTAAAACTTACATCTGGCAACACCGGCGGCCTACGCGGCGCGCCGGATACGGTGACCGCCCTTTAGACGACGAAGACACGTGCCTCTGCACGTGTCTTTTGTTTTTTTTTGTTGACGATTGTAGTCCAGAAACAATAAGTTTATTGCAGCTCTGAAAAGAGCTTAGGTGTAGATCTGAAAAAAACTTTGGTTTAGCTCTGAAAAGAACTTGGAGTTAGCTCTAACAAGAGCTTAGGTAGGTATTGCTAGGTATGTAGAAGCACGTCAACTTGATCAAGACTTCGGCGGTCGTGTTCCACGTGTCGACCTTCAACTTCAATGCACCTTCGACACCGTTTTATAACGTTGGCACGCACTTTTCGCAGCACACTTGTGTCAGATTTTATCGACTCAAAAACTGCGACGATTGGAGCTCGCATTTCCGCTTCCGAGTCACACAGCTTATTAAACACAACTAGTTTGACGTGCCAAATAAAAGTCTAATGGCGTGAGGTCGGGACATCGTGGAGGCCATGTAACAGGTCCCCCCCTGCCTATCCATTGCTGTGGAAACTGTTCATTTAAGTAATCGCGAACTGCACGCAAAAAATTAGGCGGGGCGCCATCGTGCTGGAACCACATTAAACGATGAAAATCCACGCTTAACTGGCACTGAAGACCTTGAGGCAGAGCAAAGCGCTCCTCATAGTCTCTGCGCGCAGCTGCGTAATTATTTGAACTCCTTCCTAAGCACATTAACATATTGTAATATTCCGCATTCGAATATGACATTTCGCGAAGAAATAATGTCGGGACGTACGAACTACGGACGGTATAGCGCAAAACTGAAGCGAGGTCGGCGCGTGCGAGCGATAGAAGGCAAAAGCCGCCTTTCAACAAAGGTGCAAGGTGCCTTTTTTGTTTGTTGCATTTACAAAGCGTGCCGCCAAATCCACAGCTGAATGTCGAGAGTTGACAACTCGGTAAAATTTGCCTATTTTTGGGGTAAAATTCAGATAATTCTTGAAATTAAAAATGAAATAACTTTCAAGTTATTTGATACATATGTTTTTTATACATCTGCCTGACTTTCATTTCTATGACGGAATACGCTCTTCATGGATCCGACGGGGTTTTTGTTACATATTGTATATTTTTTTTATGTATGTTCACCGATTTCTCCGTCAATTGTGGACCGACTTTCAAAATTATTTTTTTATTCGAAAGAGTGCACTTCCGAGGTGGTCCCATTGGAACCAAGTCAGGATCTGATGGTGGAATCCGGGGAAATCGAGGGAAACCCTCAAATTTCAAAGGCACGTACAATTTTCACATATTTTTTTTTTATTAAATTTTTTTATTATATTTGTGTTTTGACGACCTCCGTGGTGCAGTTGGCGAATAGCCGGCGGAGACGCAGGAGGTAGCGGGTTCGATTCCCACCGCGGAACACAATGTTTGCATGACTTACAGATATTTGTTCCGTGTCTGGTGGTTTCTCTATATATTATAAGTATGTATTTACAAAAAAATGTATATAAGTATTCTATCAGTTATTTGGTTCCCATAGTACAAGCTCTGCTTAGATTGGGGCTAGATAGCGCTGTGGGAAAAGTCCGGCAATATTTATATTTATTTATTTATTTATAATGTCATACTGTTATTTGAAGTCGGTTATATTTTTGTTAAAAAGTTACTTGTGTTATTATACTGTGTAAAGAAGAAGCTATTGTTACTTTGTTCTTTTTGTTATGTCTCCTGTGTGTTTGTTCTGTTCGTACACACGTGGGTGTTGTCACAAATAAATGTAATTTGATATGATTTGATTTGAAAGTTTGAAAAAAACTTTACCTACTAATCTCTACGCGTGTGTTATGTTCGACGACCACCGCGGCGCATTGGGTGATTAGCTGGCTGAGACGCAGGAGGTAGTGGGTTCGATTCCCACCGCGGAACAAGTGTTTGCATGATCTACAAATATTTGTTCCGGGTCTGTTTGTTTCTCTTTATATTATAAGTATGTATTTACAAAAAAACAGTATAAAAGTAATCTATATTATACCTATATTATCAGTTATCGTTACCATAGAACAAGCTTTGCTTAGTTTGGGGCTAGATGGCGCTGTGTTAAAATGTCTAGAATAGGTAATTTATTTTATAAACGTCACTATACAAATGACGCAAAATTATCTGTTATCTACGCCTATCGTAGCAGAGGTTGAATGCTCCTTTGCACCCGACTGCGGAGGAAGGTAATGTTTTTAAGGTGTATGTGTTTCCGCTCATCGTAAAGACTTGACGGTTTGACGGATTTAGAAGAATGGAAGAGAATCTTGATTGCTCTGCCTCCTGATGTTAAGTGGTCACTGCCGCCTATAAACTCCTGCAGTCGTGGTACACTTAATACCTTAATTACACCTCTCTAAATATCATAAATGCATAAATGCATTTTGCCCCCTGTGTCCATTCCACTACAAATTTCGGAAAAGTATGTATTTACAAAAAAAAAGTATATAAGTATTCTATCAGTTATCTGGTTCCCATAGTACAAGCTCTGCTTAGTTTGGGGCTAGATAGCGCTGTGTGAAATGTCCAGCGATATTTTTTTTTTTAAGTACGTTCTTCGCAAAATGTCTAACCCTGTCCACATCCTGCGCATACGCTAACCTACTGGTGTATAACCTGTGGCTTCCTGGAAACCACTGACTCAGCCAACCGTCCGGAACTTTTACCCGATTTGGGCTATTCGTTATTTTCAGACTGAGTTCGTAATTCGAAAATTATATTGTGTAATGGTTGGGTTTTTTATAGATTCATCATACCTAGAAAGTTTAAACTACCCATTCTGCTTTCAGAATTAGAGGAAAAAATATATTTGGTACGTGAGAATTATGAATTTCCGTAGGTACCAGCTTGTGGTCCGAACAATAGACGGATATAGATTCACCGTGCCACTTTATAGAAGGCAAATAACTAATAATCAGATTTGAAAATATTATATAAATACTGTTTAATATTTCCGTACTTACCTATAAGACAGGAAATCAGAACAAGAATTCTTGAATAAAATGTGTGTATCCTACTAGTGGCCTTCCACTCATAAATTGCCCGCCCCAATACTTTATTACATCCAAGCCAAACTAACTTTATTCACTGTACCCACTTGGATCATGAGTACTGTGAGTAAATTAAATTACCTAGATACGATGGTGCTGTGCGCAATTTAACTTGAAATATCTCTACGTAGTAGCAATATTTTCAAGCATGACGTCGCTGTGCCCTTCAGCATGTATCACTGAAAATAAAGTAAACAACGGAATACCATAGTCCATACCTCATCTTACTGCAAGTCATGGCCACGTGGTGCCTTCGTGTGCATGATTCAGAGATCCGTGACGCCCAGACTCCAGGATCATATGGATCACCTACGTGAAATTATGTTCAATGACGCAAATGTTTTGAGTGTATGTATCCGGATTAATTTTGGATGTAGGTAGCCTATTCTGAGCACAATCGTTATCCCCTGTAAATTCCAAGTAGGGAGCTGGAGATACCTACCTCCCTCTATTTTTAACAAACCTTTCAGGGTACCGGATACAAATAAAAACTAAAAACGGGACATTATCGGTCCGTCCGTCACAACTAATTATCTCCGCAATTACTGTGTAGCTGACGCGGAATTTGGAACCGTTAAAAATAGAACCTTTATTGCAAAACTTGCAAAACAAATTGTTTTCAATGCAAAACATTTTGATGACCAAAGCGGCCAAAAATTTAAAGTACGGATGCTAGGTTTCAAAGTACGGAACTAATAGTGGTAAATATCTATTAATTTTTGATTCAATTTATGTTTTATTTATTTATTCTCAAAATTGCATATACAATATTTCAGATTTCAGATTTATTTATTTCACCTTAAATATAACATTGGATGTTATAGGCATGTAAATTTTTACATTATAAAACCTATAATAATTTAATTAAAATAATATAACAAAAATATTGTTGACTAAAACTGACAAAGATAATACCTATTCATAATGTCATAACAAAATACTAAAACAAAACAGATAAGTAGGTAGGTAAATTTACAGATATTTAAAACAAAATTATAGGGTCCTAACTAAAACGGTATATCAAAACTAAATTATAATATATAAGAAGATATAATGGTGGAATATGTCAAGCAATTGCGTCAAAGGTAGATTCTAATAAATTAAAATTCATAAACTAATTTATAGATACAATAAAAAGCATGTCATTCAAAAAACCATTTGATTTTTGTTTAAAAACTGAAATATATTCTTATTTTCAAATTTTGTTGGCAGTTTATTTTACATTAGTAATTTTTTATATTCTCCCTGCTTTTGCACTTTAGCTAGTCTTAATTTTGGTTTTGTAGCGTTACAACTCTCTCCTGTAAAAGAAGAGAGCTGTAAGCCATGTTGAATTTAGACCTACATAACGGTTTAAAAAGAAAGAGGGATTTTACAATGTTATGTTTTAATACAATGATTAATACGATACTTATCAAAAACACTTATAGTCCCACTATGGTGCGCACACACGATGAATCCGGGAGTCTGTAGGTCCGGTAGAAAGCGCGCTGTTGATGGCTAGTGGAGCCTCTAGCCTACGTCGACGAGAGGCCGAGAAGACGAAGTAGCTCCACCGTGATCTCCAGGTGTGTAATGGGCAAAGGTCTCCAGCCTCGAGGGTCCAAGAGGGAGACGTGAGGACTCCAACCTCGAGAGAGTCAGGTTCCCAGGCTCAAGCCGGTATTAATGAGACTGTTTGAAGTGTTTCTCTCTGAGATCTTTCACCCACAGTTCCCCAGTCCAGGCTATCTTTTCATGAATGCTTGATGTCATCCGAACCTGTTCCAAAATTAAATTACAAAATAATAGTTAGCGGCCAGTACAGCCTTAGATCAAATACAGAAGTTCTATGTTAATTCTTGGTAAAACCTCGACCGTACAAAGAATTAAAAGTAAATAAATATATGTCTAAAATGACATGTCAGTACCCATGTCAGGTCTGTTTATTTTTTGTGTTTCTAGTCCTAAAAAGTTAAAATATATATGGGACCACCTATATAAAAATGTAATAATGGGCATTTTAAGGTTTCGAGAATGAATTTAGAGTTTTCTGACCAAAATAATGATGAAAATGTAAAAGTATGGTAAAAGGAAACACGGAATTTATCTCCCAAACGCTCATCACGATCAAAATTTGGATAAAAAGTGAGTGATATTACAGTTTATACAATTTCTGCTTGTTCTTTAAATTATAGTTTTGTGTGTCCTTTTTCTTAATATACTCTATATCCTTGTTTGGATGAATTTCGAGGAGACTTTTAAATATGTATAGAGATATTACAGTCATTATATTATGTTTCTCAAAATATTTCCTTACTGATGTTGTCCTTTTTGTCCCGCATATAATTCTTATTGCTCGTTTTTGACCAATAAGCACGTCGCGTATTATAGCAACTGCAGGTAAAAACACAGCATGCAGGTATATTCCATACCAAGTATTACGTATTCCGTGACACAGTAGGTAAGTCGAGAGCCATCGAGAAATTTCGACTATTTCTTATTGTGTAACAGCGTAATAGTATGTTCGAACTATTCCCCCATACCGTTATGGCGTAGCTAATTATGAATGGGCATATGCGTAATAAACTGCTATTAATGTTTTTTTTTGTTTAATGTAGGTACTTAAGAAGGGCATAGTTGGCACTTGCTAATTTCTTACAAACTTTTTCAACGTGTGATACATGGCTGATAGTGTGGTCTAGGAAAACATGTTGTATTTACGACCATATTTTTTGTGTTTCTTGTTTGATACCTTACTACTATACATTCGAACCAACTGGTCAGTATTTGGAGCGATTTGTCTATATTTTCCTCTAATTATTGTGACGTCTTTTCTTTTAGTCTAATATGTGTATACATTTTAAAACAAATAATTCACATTAACATTCGCTATCTCTCAATATTCATGGTAAATATAAGCAATATTAATATGTGTACAGGTAGTTTTCATTACATATTATTTCCCAGTAGGTAGGTACTTATTAAAATGGCTTTTTCATTCAAATTAATAATCAAGTATGACGCTATTTCCATTTAATTACTTCTATTACAGGCGGTTTCATAGCGTTCTTATTAACTCCATATTTCAAAGGCAGATGAGTCCTTTGTGATTTCCAAAACATAGATTCACGTCATCCGCTCATTTCTTGTGATTCAATTGGTAATGTCACATCATCATGAAGAGTTCACCTCATCAGTGATCACTTTGGCGTCGCAGCATCTGCAGGAGCTCCGCTTGACGTTGAGCATATCTAGAATATGCTCAAACGTCAAGCTAGCTTTTTTGGTAGTTTCAGACATAAACATAGACAATTGCTTATTTATTTGCCACATATAGCTCATTTACAACAGGCAAAATATATGACATAAAAATTACAAATTGACAAAAAAAAATAACAACTATGAACATAAACAAAGATAAACAGTACAAAACAGAAATAGACATAAATATTAATTATTTTAAAGTTTAGTATGATGTGTGCAGCAAAAGGGCCTCGACTCAGCATTATGTCAACGGGTTTTCAATGGAAGAACTGTCATAAATCTCAATCTAGTCTCTATTTAGTTTTGAGTTCAGTTCTGGAATATGGGAACTTCACTTCGCTTTTTTTGTCATAAATCTGTATATGCAGAAGTGCTATTCTAAGTTAGGGTTTTTCCTGCAAATGCAATACATACCTATGTTTCCTAATAAACGATTTTATGATTTATTAACGTTTTCTTGTTGTTATGACAATGCCTCTTTGTGCCCAATGTCAACTTTCCACACTTTTGGGTTCCTGCACATAAAGTTTGAATGGTGACAGACGACAATCCGATGTATAGATCCTTCCAATGATTACATTTAAATGAGATACTTAAATAATATATAATATATCAACTTTTCATAAACATTAAATCGAATTTTAAAAGCTATTCATATTACCTATGTCATATCCCACAATGAGGACACAAACTACAGAGATAAATGGGTGTCGATCAACTGAACGTCCAATTAACCTAGGTGTTCCTCAAGGGTCAATTTTGGGTCTCTTGCTTTTCTTAGTTTATATTAATGACGTGTCCGTTGTACTTAAAATCGTTGATGTAATCCTGTTTGCAGATGACACAAGTCTTGTTATAAAAGATAAAACAATAAATCAAGTAGGCAGTAAAATACTGCAATCTTTAGACAATATTAAAATCTGGTTCTCGGCTAACAACATGCTTCTTAATGTTAATAAGACTAATATCATAAAATTTTCTTTGAGCACTAGATATTTTGAAACTCCTAAATGTATTGAAGATGTGTTCGATAAACTTAAGGTGGCTCCAACAATTAGCGTAAAATTTTTGGGTGTTTGGCTAGACACGAAATTGACATGGGCAATCTACCTTGACATTCTTCTTAAGAAGTTGTGCTCTGCAACATATGCAATAAAAAAAATAAAGGAGTTAGAAGGCATAAAGGCAGCGCCTGATGTCTATTTTGCATATTTTCATCCCTTAATGACTTATGGCATTTTGTTTTGGGGTACAGCTGCAGTTGCCAATAGAGTATTTCTACTTCAAAAACGGGAAATCCGTTATATTTTAAGTATGGGGTACATTGATTCATGTCGGGAAAAGTTTAGGGATCTAGGTATTATGACAATCACCGGAGAGTTTATACTACAGAATGTTCTATAGTGTTACGCTGTTACACAATAAGAAATAGCCGAAATTTCTCGAAGGCTCTCGTCTTACTTAATGTGTCACGGAATACATAATACTTGGTATGGAATATACCTGCATGCTGTGCTATTGTCTGCGGTTGCGCAGAATGGGGAGTGGTCATTCTGTCGAAACACCGACCCTTTCCTGGAACGTTCGAGATCGTTCTAGTGTAGTGAATTGTGTGCGATATAAATAGGCCGGAGAGATGGCCGGACAGTGACTCTGGATTTTGCTATACGTGCGAATATTTTGGTGACTTTAAGTGGTGCAACAGTGGTGTGAATTAGTGTGTTGTGATTACGTGTGGCCAAGTTCGTGTATTCATCGTTTTAGTGTTGAATAAAAGTGTTATTTCGGTTAGATCGATTCTCATTATTTTATCCCGAACCCTTAGCTCGTAACAATATGTAAGAGAAAACATTGATAAAATGACTAGAAATAAAGATGTACATAATTTTAACACTCGAAATCGAAATCGTCTTGTCTTACCTAAAACAAGATTAGCCAAAATTTCAGAGTTACTACTGCACAGCAATTAAATTATACAATAAAATACCGAACAGTGTAATATGTACGAGTATGTCAGATAATTCATTTAATTCATTTATAAAAATACATCTTATTTGCAAAAGTAAATTTAAATTTGATGAATTGTAGTGATCACCTGACATGTATAAATATATTATTAATATTTTTTTCTTATGATTATTTAATTATTATTTACAATTTGACGATGCTTTTGCAGACCTTAACTTATTATTTGGAACAGTTTCACTCTTTCTTTTTATAAACTGTAAAAACTACATATAAGTATGTATCTGTTGTTTAGGTATGTAATTAAGTGACATATTTATATTGTTTGATCTGACTTGTCCAAGCACATGTAATTTGTCAAAGGATATGAATAAATGAAATGAAATGGAATATGCAGGTACTTTGACTCATTATAATAAAGGTTTGACGCCAATTGGTTTATGATAAATTGGGTCATTCATTGTTGGTTGAGTTCTAAAACAGTAACAAAATCCCAAAAAGGAAATCAACAATTGTATATCCATTTAGGCATGCGTCCACGCGCGTGCAAACGTCAGATAATATTAGATACCTAATTGGTACAAAATATCGTTAAAATAATAACTAATGCCATCATCACATTATGGTAAGGTGATATTTAAAAAACGTATGTACATACAATATTTTATAGGAATTTGAAATAATTTTTAATAAAAAAATCATACTATTCAGTTGACGAATACCTATCGGACAACATAATTAACAAAGTGACGACCCTAGCGAACATCAACAGGCCTAGGTAGTAGCCCTAGGTAGTATGGTAAGAATGCTTAGATATATGTAGTTTATACCTTGAAATTACTTGACATTATGATTATTATTATTTTTCACTTGACATTATTATTATTACCCGATAGATTGACAAACTTTTGTTCTTCTACTGTATTATTTGACATATGCCGCATAAACTATTTTAATTTAATTGATTTTACATGTTTAATTCTATGTTTAAGAGGAAATCCGGGAAGCAAGACATTTGGAAAATAGGTATTTAACAAATCTATTGCTGTCGCGCTGTGCCCTATATGCCCTATGTGCGTGCGATAGAGACAACTGCAGGTCGGACTGATTATACCTATTTAAAATAGACGAAATCACTGCTTCGTAGTCCCCTGTTTCCTCCTCCAAAACTGTACCGATTAAATTTTTTTTCAAATATGTAATAAAAAGGGCTTTGGCTATGTTTGTACGTTTCGTTTCTTTTATTTATATTCGTCAAATTTGTTTGCTGGATGTCTGAAAAGGGGCAGTAAAAATTAGCAATTTCTGTGACTTTAGAAGGTTCCTAGTTCTTATAATAATTAATTTATGGAGAAAAACTAAACGTAGGGACATGACCGTGGTACTTGTAGATTGTATGATAAAAAACATTTGCTCTAGTATCACTATCCAGAGAGGAAACAGGGGACTACGTTTGTATGGGCGAAACGCAGGCCAGATTTCCTCTTAATTGTTGTACTTTTTGAAAAGGCGCAAACCCAACTTGCAGTGCTCTTGCAGGGTATATGCACTTACTCCTAAGGTACCTACCATTTAAGCTAAAAAATGAATATATACATGTAAGCAGAATAAATGAATATGAATACTCTGACCTTCGATCAGTCACTGCTTATCTACATGATGACCAATGTCTAGACACTTCATAGGGAAAGCCCGTCTAAAGCGTATCGAACGTTGTCATACAAACGAGAAAGGAATGTAGCGTCACTTGTTCTTGAATTACAAATACATATGATTTTGGCAGCTCTTATTAAAAGGAATGGCTATCCGTGATTGTTGTCACGTAGGACTGTGAGTCAATGGGCCTGGCATGTTTGCGTCTGCCCACTGTCTGGTATCTTCGGACCATTCATTATTAGGGAACAGGAATGCGGACGGTGTTCCGTTCCGCGTGCCGACGCTGTGGGAAAATGTAGCCACATGTAAGTTGCCATTTCGAAGCATTTGCTTTTTATTTTGAAGCAGCAGCTTAGCAACTCATGGTAGCCGGGGCGGCGCGGCGGGTAAGGCACAGGACGAGCGAAGTACGAAAATCAACCGACTTAAAAAAAGGATGAGGGTTTTATTTGTATTTTGTACAAGCCTGTGTTTTCGCACGCGCGATCTGTAAAAAGTAGCCTGTGTCTCAATCTTGGTCATATTCTATCTTTACAGGGCGTCCCGAAGATCGTGTCAAGCGGAAGTCCAGTGGTAGAGCACCGAGCTACCCGAATCACCCCCAAGCATGTTCTACCAATTTGGACAGTTTAGAAACTATTTTATTTTTTATTATTTACAGAATCAACAGCACTTGATATCAATGTAAACAAACTCTTATAGCTAATGCTTAATGCCAATAACAGATTCACATTTTATAGACCGAGCCACATGCACTCTCATGAATCCACTAGCATTTGCACTCAAACATGCACACACGTACCCTCACATAGGTGCTACTTAGTAATTTTTATTTTCCCTTATGTAAGTGTTTATTTTTTGTATTATGTGATTATCTTTAGGCTTGTATTGGAACCCTGACTTATCTTGTCGCGGAGGAGGGCGTTGGTATCTGCGACACAGTATTTATTACTCATGCGGATATCATCGTTTTTCATTTTTGTAATTACACCCTTGTTAAATTGTTTCCAAATAAAGATGATGATGATTATTATTATTCACACATATTTATTTTAAAACTCGTTTATAAAAAATACATTTTTCACTACAAAGTATCTTACAAAAAACAAGCATTATAGTAAAAATATATTTATAAAAACGGTAAACCACCGACCGCGAAGCAAGGCCCAAGCGATCGGTGGCTAGGGCTGCAGAGAGAGGAACCTCCTGACTATGCGTGCTGAGTCCAGGAGTACCGCCTTATTATTATTATTATTATAGTTATGGCTATGCCTATTTATAGTTAGGCTAATCTATGGTTATTTAGGAACAAAAACTTTAACCATTTCGCAGAATCAAGTTTTCATTAGGAAAAATTTGGATTGGTCCAATCGTAAGCGATCTCAAAAAACACTGATATTATCCTTCTAATACAATGATATTTTCAGTAAAAGAGTTACATACTCGTAGCTATTTTTGAATTTATAATGGAGTATGAGTGCTGAAATATATTTATATCCTCCCGCACGCAAGACCCAAAGCACCGACTAGTTAGATCGATGGCTAGTTAAAAATTAAAAGCCTTGGTAGACTAGTCCCATAACTAATCGCCAGTTAACAGTACCGTGCAGTTATTTAAAGAGACCATTATAGAGACCGCAGAGTGTTGTTTACAAACAAGCGGGACTCCGGGTTCATGACCTCTCGCCATCGTAACACCTAGGGCCTCCTAGATGAGTATCCCTGGAAATAGACTAAGCATGTGGCCCACCTGATGTTAAGTGGTAACCATCGCCTATAGCAAAGTATTCCCTTATAGGTCGCGCACCTTGTTAACGAAACTAGAGCAAATACATTCTTTCCATACAATCTAAAAGTACCACTGGCATGCCCTTATGTTTATAGCTCAAGGGACCTTAGATATTAGTATTTAATATTAATTTCAACTTGATACCTTCACGGGTTCCTGAGTCTTGACAGATCGGGCAGATAGACAGACAGACGGATAACGAAGTGATCCTATAAGTCTAGTCCTTACAGTACTATTAATATAGGATAAGTGAATTTATAGTCTACGAGTAAAACGGCTGTGACTGGTCGGACAGACAGACAAACAAAAAGACATGGCTGAACTATAAGAGTTCCTTATTCGACTACGGAACCCTATTATGCACATCAGAAAACCTCTTAGTGTCGCTATTTTTTGCTTGATCGTCTGGCGGCATGCGCAGACTTTCCGGTGCGTCACTGTCTCACGCCCAGCCCTTCCCTGTCCATTACCGTTTTTATTTCAGCCAATCAATAGTGTTTATAAAGAATCCCGCAATGTTCGCCGAAGAGAAATGCACGCTTGGTATGTCCGGACATGCAACAACTTCGAAAACCTAGAACGCGTGGATTTAACGAGTTGATAACTATCCATTGCCAATTTGTTGGTGGAAATCTGGATTTGTTTGGTAGGTATGGTGCATTGAACATGTTACATTGGCATGTTTTTCAGCCAAGGGTCAACCCAGATCTTGTAGAAGTGATTGTGACCGCAAAGCGCATGGGCCCACGCCGAGCCGCCGCCGTACGGGCGCGACTCTAGATAACCTTAAAGTATATTTCGTAACCCTTATAAACTTTAAAAGCTAAGTTTTTGAAAGATTTGCGTTGAATAATAAAAAGCTTGTGTATTTTTAAATTATTTGAGCATTTAGTACAGAGTTTTTTATGATTGTGCCAATTTACATAAAACATGAGGGAGTTAGGTATGTTAGTTTTCGCTTTCTCTGAAATGTGTTTTAAAGCCAGATATTACTTTTGAAAGACTAAAACACTTATTGATCGAACGAAGCGTTATCTCTAAATCAACTTGGGTAAATCGGCGTTGTATGTATGTATATATGTTTGTTTGTCCAAGGATAACTTTCGAAGCGTTTATCCAATCATAGTGAAATTTGGTATACAGGTGATGATTGCACAATTTTGGTGTGACTAAATGAGCTTAAAATGTGAGGGTGTTGTTGAGATATTGGTTAACTATCCGGTCAAATGGCACGTCTAATAAAAGGTTTTTGTGAGTGCATTTTGATCCCATTTTTATTTTTAGTTTAAACCTTGTAGTTTTCAAGTTATTAGCCATAATAAAAACTGAACTTTGACATAATTCATAGGGTACACCAGTGACCCAACAGTGCTGAAATTTGGTATACGTGTAGCTTTAGTGGCACAAATATAGGGAAAAGTCTGAAATCCAGAAGAACTGCAGTTTGTACCCCAAACAAGTGAACCAATTAACATGACCTCCCGTTACCTGTAATTTGAATGAAAATGGTCAAGTTAGTTGGTTATCCATTTCGTGGCACTATTTTGATGGTCAAAGATGATAATAATATATTTCTGTTTTATGGGAAACTCGCGAGATCTCAGTTCGGGGCGAACCACTAGTGTACCTACTGCAAAATGAAACCTCCAGAAGATGATAAAAACACACGAACACTTTTGGGTCTATACAGAGTGCTCCAAAATATGTATGTGGGGTGATTATGCCCATTAAAATAAAAAAATCATAGAAATAAAACTCATAACCAAGCATTATTTTATCAGAAAACATGATTTTTTAATTTGGCTTCAAATTAACGCTTTTTCAACTTTGCATCTTCCTATATATATATATATAGAACTTTCTTTTAATGTACAATGTTGATATTTTACTGAAATCAGCAGATTTTACAAGAGCTTTTTTTAAGATTTTTAAAACTATCTCTAAAATTTGCAAAACCTAGACGCAAGCTGTACCTGCAGCACAATTGGCAGTGCACTCTCGTATCTAGAGGAAGGTTGCGGGTTCAAGTTCAGTCTAGGCTTGAACATTTTTGAGATGGTTTTTAAAAATCATAGATTTTTCCGTAAATGTTCGGATAACACTATAAAAATAATATACTAAGTGATTATTTAACAAAAAAGTCTTAATTCACAAAGTGGCAGAATTACCATTGTTATCTTTCCTAAATGAGGGCAATGACCCCTTTCCTGCTCAGTGTACATAATTTGGAATCGCTCTTCAGAGAGGACCGCCAACCACAAAGATGACTCCCCCTGCGACCACTATCGATTTACATTCTATTCACGATGAATGAATTCGCCTCATATCACGTAATGTCGAGGTGTGTCACAAGCGGCTTCGTTTACATCTCTCCGCAGATTTCACGCTAGCGCGCATGCGTCAAAACCGTCGCACGCGTAGCCATCGACAGCCCGCTGAAGGATAGGAGGCTATAGTTCGCATGAGAATAGATACACATTCGTGGGAGATCCGCCTTGACTCATACAGTGCAAGTAATGACACATCACTTGAATATGTGAGACATTTGCGCTCGAAAGTTAAAGTAACTTATCTATTGCAGAGAGCTTAGCCAAGTTACATTAACTTCGAATCGATTCGTTTTCTACATAGGTTTGTTGTCGATAGATCACGTGATATTTCCATAGCATGTGTCAATCCCACAAATTTTCGGACTTATCGACTAGCGTCATTGCTAATCGAATGTAACTTGGCTAAGCCCTCAGGTCTCGTTTTGTTCTTGATAACATTCAGTAAGTATTTTTTATAGTAAACTAATGAAATGCAACTAATGAAGAAACAAAAAATATATTAATTGTAATCTTCGATTATTAAAATAGTGCAACGAAATTACAACCAACTAACTTGTTACACAGAGGGTAAATTTAATCGGCCAAACTCGGTAAATTTATCAAATAATTGGTCAAGCTCGTGTCGGGGACATACGATCAATTATATTTCGTAAACGGGTTCTAGAATCAAAAAAGAGTTTAGAAAACTTTACAATGTTTTAGGAAGACCTATTTAGCGATAACCCAAACAATAAGGGGTTTGAATAAAAAAATCACCCCCATCCCACTAATATAATAAACGTGAAAGTTTGTATGGATGTATGTATGTTACTCTTTCACGCAAAAACTATTAAATGGATTTAAATGAAATTGGTATCCTATCCTAGTTATCCATATAACTAGAATAAAAACAAGATTAGATATGTAGTTTTTTATTTAATAATTTACTGCGCGTCGCTAAACCGTAGCTCTACAGCACTAAATGTCTACGAGTAAAACAGCTGTAACTACTCGTACAAGACAAACAGACGGACATGGCGAAACTATAACGGTTCCGCATTTGAATACGGAACCCTAAATGCTACTTATTTTTCCAGCATGATCTTTGTTAAATTAGTTCTGATCGAAATGTAGAAAGTTACAGTCTCAGAAGCCATAATTGTACCATCATTACATTGCAGTATTGTTGAATACATCGCGGAGGAATTTACCATTTTTTTGTCGTCGAATGACGTGCTAAGACAGAAGCTCGTACCTGTACAAGTGTTTCAGCTAATTGGATCTGGGAATTCTGTAAACTCGACCTTTGAACCCAGTAAAGTTCAGAGGACGAGACCTGCCTTTAGCTTTTTGCCAGTCTACTGACGTCAACCAGTTTCTTCCGTGGCCCATTTTTACCTACTGTTAAATGTAGACAGAAGTAGAAATAGAATAGAAACAGAAAATATTAATTTTGCGCACAAACAACACTTCAAGATAGGTAAATAATTAAAAGTAAAAACAATAAAAGAAGCAAGTCCCCACCAGAGCGTAGATGCCTTGTAACTGGACAATTACTACAAACATGCATGCTTTAAACAGAGGCTATTTCTTATTAAATTATTTGAAAACAAGGCCTCTACGGTGGGGACGTAGCGGTGAGGATTTTGAGAATGAACCAAGAGACAACAAATCTGGTCATCACTCAGCGATGTGCTGGAAACACTGAGGTAGAACTGGTATTCTGTGGTGCCGTTCGCACGAACGAGCCAACAACATGCGTAAAAGTCAAAATTACTTTATTTAATGAAATCTAAAAGATCATTTTGAATCGTTATTTTATATCATTTTTGATAAGCTTTTCTATTTTCTAAATGATTCCAGATACTATAATAGGCTTTTTAAAGTGAAACTTTTATTACATCGTCTCAAACTTTCTTCGTCTGTGTGTTGCATGTCGCGTGACGGTCGGCCGCGGAGTAGGGATAAAGTGATAGGCGCTCGTCAGAGCAGCAGAGGCCAATATGGTGGCGCCTATAGTTCGCATCAGCTGACAAATGTTTATAATGTGAAACAAAGTTTCACTTTTACCGTGGTTTCATAAAACCACACAATCCTTTTTTATAAAGTCTTTGTTTATTTACTATTTTAAATTTGATTTTGACAATTTTTGTATTGTGCCTTTTAATTTATGACGTAATGATTAGGTATAAACTCTACGGACAGCCCTCTTCTGCAGCACTCCTATTCAGCAGTACCTATACCATATGATACAATACTGTTAAAATAGCTGAAGTACACTAGTCTAGTTGTGCCTACGTCTGTAAAGAGAAGGATCTTTTTGAGTGCGTATGCCGCAGAACCAAGTCTCTTCGACAATCCACCAATGTGAGGCCCCCCATTGAAGCATACCTACCTACGAGTATATTCATTGGATTCGAAACGCGCGCGTGACAGTGTTAGCGCAGCCAGCTCGGGGAAGACACACACATCGACAAATCATGTGTGCTCCATTCCTACTTAAAAAATAGACACGACATTTTAATACTATCAAATACATATAATGTTAATATTTCATGTCCTTTTTTTTAATAAATACCTAGTAAAATGAGCTTTTTTTTTTAATACCGCTAGCGTCCCGCTCTGGCAAAAAAAAATGGCCACGTTATGTATATTATACTATATTTTATTTATTATATTATATTAGTGTATTAGTAGTAACCAAATACACTTTCTTGCTTATATTATTCAATGAATCAATCCAGCGCTGCACTGGATGATATCGTCTACACTATTCCAGTCATTTAAAAGCTATTGAATTGTAAACAGTATAGTGACAATGATTTCAAGAAGAAAGCGGGAAAAGGCATTGTACGTGATTCTAATGGTGCTAGAATGGGCGCACTGGATCAGCGCTGGTCTAGGCAGTCTAGTTACTGGCCTAGATCTTTTAATCAGTGCATTCAGTGCCGGCTCAGATTATTTTAGTTGCAACCTAGCGCTGGTTTTATTGCTGGACCTTTAGCATTCCATAAATGGATAATTAAATTTCACAAAAAATTGTCGGCAGTAAACTGTTGCAAAAGTTATTCTAATTTTCAAACTTTCGCGATCACTAATTAGTGATAAATACCCGTTTAAATCAGTAATTATAATTTTTTTTATAACACATTTGCTCGTAAAGGGTCTCTTATTTCACCAATTTCAATATCGTAATGTATGCCATTACGTACTTGTGCGTTATTGTAATGTAAAACGCACGAGTTTCTTTTTAATAAGGTAAAACGTACGGTTTATCACGATGCTCCGTCTAAAACGAACGGTACTTTTTTTAAATCTTACCAAAGAGTTTTTATGTCAGAAAAGTGGTTAACATTTTATGAATGAAATTAACTTTGGGAGATAAAATATAAAAAATAGACATTTAATTCTTTAATTTAATTAATTTTGACAGTAAATTACAACCTCTACAACAAAATCTCTAACAAAAACAAAAAAATATTAATTTACTTTCATAGTAATACTGGCTGTTTTTGTGCCTTTGCCTTAAAAAAAGCGCTGATGCGCGTGCATCGCTAATAGTTAAATTTTTCTAACTTCTTTAACAAGTGATTAAAGAATTATTCGTTTAAGAAACTCACTGACACTCACAAACTCAGACTGATTTTTATTTATTTCCTCGCAAATATGTTATAAAACGTCGTATGACATACGTGCGCTTTGACAATTACAGCCTCTGCTTTCTTGTAGCAATATTCCCTCGGCTATAATTTTCAACTTACCGCACTTATATCATAATGTACTATTAACAAACCTCTGCCAGCCGTTTTTAGTAGTGTCGATAAAATATTTGAAGACCATCCACATACAAATAGTCATATTAACTATAAACAAGCTGGGTAGGTATTTCACATGCGTGAGAAACTCGATTACTCATAGGGAGTACGTGGCTTTTTTGTATTTTATTGCACTATTATATGACACAATCAATCTATATTATCAACTATACTAATATTATAAAGATGTTAAGTTTGTTCTGAAACAACTAAACCGATTGTGAAAATTATTTTAGGTACTGATAGAAAGTAACACTAGTAGTACTGAGGGCTATAATTTATTTTGTCAAAAATCCAAGCCAATCCGGGGCGGCTTAACTAATAAATAATAAAATAATTGGCCAAGCGCGTGTCGGAAATCGCACAGTGAAGGGTTCCGTAGTCAGTACGGCAGGCGTCTATTTAGGATTCCGTACCTCAAAAGGAAAAAACGAACCCTTATCGGATCACTTCCTTATCCGTCTGTCTGCCTATCCGCCCGGTCTGTCAAGATCCTTTTTCTCAGGAAGCCGTGGAGGTATCAAGTTGAAATTACTTAATATTAAATACTAAAGTCTACGGTCCCTTGCAGCTATAAAAAATCAACAATCTTCTAAATCAACTCTATCGAAAAATACGGCCATTTATGACACATATTTTGACGCTCAAATATATCAAAGAGTATCTAGAATCATAAAACTCGACAAAAAGACATGTAACATCGTAGTACACAAGGAAAAAATCTGAAAATCGTTAATCTGTAGTACATTGTATACCGCAAAAAATCGTCCCCTATAATGAAAGTTAGGAATTGATTTTTTTAAACTAGCGCATCCCATATTTTGGGGTGTCGTTGAATAGGTCTGGCAAATAAATTAAAAAGCTTCCTCAACACTTTTTTTATACAAGAAGCCATTAACGAAACAAAGAAGCCCAAAGTGTCCATTTTTGTAATAGTCTTTTCACTACTAATGCCCCGAACTGAGATCTCGCGAGTCTCCCATAAGAACAAAAAAAATATTATTTGTAATCTTTGACTATGAAATAGTACCACGAAATGATTACCAAAAAACTTGACCTACAGATTCATTCAAGTTACAAGTAACGGGAGTTCATGTTAATTTGGTAGTGTTTTTTGGGGTAGAAATTAAAGTTATTCTAAATTTCAGACTTTTTCCTATATTTGTGTTACTAAAGCTACACGCATACTGAATTTCAGCACTGTGGAGCCACTGGTGTTCCGTGTGAATTTTGTCAAAGTTCAGTTTTTATTATGGCTAATAACTTAAAAACTACAAGGCTTAAACTAAAAATAAAAACAGGTTCGAAATTTACTAATAAAGACTTTTTATCAAACGTGCCATTTGACCGGATAGTCCCATTTTTGTTTTTTTTTTATCCCTCCTGAACCCCAATATCTCAACAACCCTCACACATTTTTAGCTCCTTTAGTCACACCAAAATTGTGTTACCACTACCTATATACCAAATTTCACAATGATCGGATAAACGCTTTGAAAGTTATCCCCGGACAAACAAACAAACATACATACATACAACGCCGATTTGCCCCAGTTAATTTAGAGATCTCGCTACGCTCGATTAAAAACAGGATATTTACCAAGATTTATGAGTTTTTGAGTATCCCGATATTTCGACGCAGTTGCGCAATGGTCATGGGTAAACTGGTTTACTCGTGATCATGGCGCATGCATCATACTCAAAATCTCACAAATCATGGTGAATATCCCGTTTTTAGTGCAAATAGTGTTCATAACCATAATAGTTTCAAAAGTTTGTAATAGTCGTGTGTAGCCCCCTACCAGCCAATATGATATTCTTGTATACTTAAAAAGTATCCACAATAGTATTCTTACTACTTTACTAGTTTACGAGCAGTAGTCGACCAACTTAAGACCAACTTAAGTTGGGTTAGTAAACAGTTCATATTTCTTACAAAATTACCAAAATTAGCATTGTATTTTAATATGACTATGTATGTATATAAATATGTATGTATGTATGTATATGTGTGTAGTTGTACTGGTTACGGAAACCTTCACTGTGCGTGGTTCGACACGCTCATGACCAATTTATTTTTACTTAATTCATATCAAAAATTATAAACGTATAGTTTGGGATTTGAATTGAACCCGCAATTTTATTTATAAGATTTATTAGATTCGCTGTCATAGGCCGCCTTAAATGTTGGTCGGTCGATAACCCGAAATAAGTATATAGGTACACGCCCGGAGAATTTCTCACCATTTCCGTTCTAACATACCTGATCGTGCGAGTTGTGAAGCTTCGAATGCGAATGACTCGTTTTTTTTGTTTTTTTATACTTTTGGAGATGGAACAAGCAAGGATGTTTTACTTTGGCCTTTAAAAGAGCCGAACTGTTTTACCTGTTAGATACTGTTTTAATCTTAGGAGTTAGTAAACAGTGTTCAAAGACGATTAGTGATTGTTGCCAGTGATGACATATGCTACAGAAACGTGGTCTCTCACTATGGACTTCATAAGAAGGCTCAAGGTCGCTGTGCGTGCTATGGAGAGGGCTATGCTTAGCCATCATATGCTATGGCTGATATGATGAAGGTAAGTAAGTTTTAGTGAGATGATAGATAGATGGTTGATTTATTTCATAATAGAGCTAAGTAGAAGTAAGTGCAAGAAGGCTTTTTTCAATAGGTAGGTTTAGATGGAAAGTTCATTTAAATTTGGTGATATTGACATCGAGCAGTAATTGCCAACAGTCAATGCAACTGAGGAATGCCGTAGTTACTTCACTCGTCCAGTAAAGGCGCAAGGTATAGCAAGACGAGGCATCGCCTGACACCACGCCACGTCGCGTGGTTCCACATCATCGTTACCTCAGCTTGCATCAGCCAGTGGCCACTATATTCCGACGGCGAATAATCCCGTCGAAAATATTACTGCGAACATCTGTAGGACGTCATCTGTAACACCCGTTCTCTTCGCATAGGCATCTGATCAAGCGATTCGTTGTCTGTAGTAATAAACCCAGCGGCTGCAATGGTATATTTCTTTTGGAACGCAATAGAATAGAATATTATTTATTGAAAAATAACCTTCATTCCATTAACAAAGTTAGTGTAACATCAGTCAATAATCGCAATGGGATCACTGTACTACTACTTATCACTGTATCTCTGTATGTTTTTAAAAGCGTCGCACGTTGAGTCATTCTATATAGAGTCGATTTGCCTCATTTGATTTTAGTCCATTAAATGAAGGTACACTTGTAGTGAGTCGTATGTCAGTGTCGTGCACGATTGCCAAGCGGCACGCACGATGCCGACGGCCGGCAGGCACGTGACGAGCCTCGTAGACTGCTCGGCGCCGTCACCGCCCGCGATTGCGTGACGCGACGCTAACCTCTAGTGATTTCACTTCTATTAAATACTTATTTAATTTCATTAAATTTTTACTTTGCGGTAATTCTCCGGAAGTTCCGACTAATTCTCGCTCTAAGTATATATTTTCAATAAATCAAACTCCCCAGAAACACAATATCTACTATACTATATAATCTATCTGTATACCAAACACAGTTTTATATAATTTCATCGTATCGGGCCAGCCGTTTAGTCGTAACAAACAGACGGACAGCCAGGCAGGCAGAGTTACTTTCGAATTTATAATATAAGTATGGATATCTACTGTAGGATCTCTATAGGATCTATAGGATATCTACTATAGTTTTCCGTAGTGTCTTCTATTAATCTCTCGAAGTTTATCACACTAATATTATAAATTCGAAAGTTTGGTAGTTTGTTTGTTACTCAATCACGCCGTAACGGCTGAACCGATTTCGATGAAATTTGGTATATACGTAGATTATAACCTGGATCACCACATAGGCTACCATTTATCCCATAAATCAGTTTCCATGGGATAATAATGGGGTATCAAAGTATACGAAAATTATTTTGGCCTTTGTTACCCTTCACACCAAAATTACTTAACGGATTGAGATAAAACTTTGCAGAAGTTTAGTTCTAGACCTAGAATAACATATAGGTTACTTTTTATCTCATAAATCAGTTTCCATGAGATAAAAATGAGGTTTCAAAGTTTCTATAGAAAAATGATTTGGATCTTCGTTACCACTTTACGCCAAAACTACTGAACGGATTGAGCTTTAACATTGCAAAAAATCAGTTCAAGACCTAGAATAGCATTTTTATGTCATAAATCAGTTCCCATGAGGTAAGACTGATTCGTTAAAGTTTCTATAGAAAATATATTTTGTTCTTTGTTATCCCTGTAAGCCAAAACCACTGAAATGATCCGGCACAAACTTTGCAAAAGTTTAGTTCTATACCTAGAATATCATATAGGCTACTTTTTATCTCATAAATCAGTTCAGTCACGAGACAAGAATGTTTGTTACCCTTCACGCCAAAACAACGTAGTGACCGCAGCTCTTCATGTTAGATATAGGCGAAATGATGAGTCATAAAAAATCCAAATCCAGCTACCGCAGTAACTCGCAGTCCAGCACTCTCTAAGTTTAATGTTGTCGCAATGATGAGCCATACGAAATGCAGCTACCGTAGTGACTCCAGCCCACTCTCTTCATGTTAGCTATAAGCGCAATGATGTGTCATAAAAAAATCCAGCTACCACAGCGACCCGCAGTCCACTCCCTTTAAATTTAATGTTGTTGCAATGATAAACCTTACAAAATGTAGCAACCGTAGCGACACCAGCTCACTCTCTTCATGTTAGTTATAGGCGCAATGAAGAGTCATAAAAAATCCTAGCTGACCCGTACAGTTACATACATACTGATTTTGAGATCTAGAAAAAATGGGCTGAAGAACGCCCCGGTAGTTTCAAATTTGTTATGACTGATCATTGCGACCCTGTATGTCTTAAAATCTCATAAAGATTGGGCTGGAGGATGCTGCGTTAGCTGAATTGTTTTTATGACTCATAGTTGCGGTCTTAAGAGGGCTGGAGGTTGCTGGGATAGCTACAGTTTTTTATGACTTTACCTAAAACTATATGACTTGACGAGAATGAATATATATTTGTCTTTACTAATATTATACACAAGTAAAATTTGTTTGTAAGTATGTGATGGGTAATCTCCGGAAGTAATGAACCGACTGATAATTATTTTACTGATAGAAAGCTCAACTATTCCTGAATGCTTTATGTTATATTTAATTTTGATAAACATTCGTGCGAAGCCGGGGCGGGTCAGCTAGTATTAATAAATAAAAAGCTAAAACTGTCACCACTACCTGTTTAATTATTCAGGTGCCAAATAATAACATAATAATCAATAAAATCCCTTTTTTTTTTGTTGATTCTATTTGTTAAAAAAACTGGTGAGTTCACATTATGCATTTGTTTATCAGGTTAGTCCGGTATGTCAGCTCCTGCGCAGAGCACAACACTATAGGGCTACGCTACGCATGCGCACTGTGCACTGCGCGACACGATAAAATCGACTGTATGATTATTTGAGTAATCAGTGTTTCCAAGATTACGGCGGGTTTCATTGTAGTACCTTTATGTGCTAACTGATTCTCCGAATGTGATGAAAATAACATGGACGGACTATAAGGGTTTCTAATTCGACAACGGAACCCTAAAAATGTGAATTTTATCTTAAATGGTCCAAGTTTACTTGTTATAATTAACTAAATTTGGATCTCATAATCAAGCAATGTTTATAATTACGTAAAAATATAAAATTGTGACAATTCAGTGATTTAAAACATGTAATAATTTTGATACCTCTAATTATTGCGGAAACGTGATTTTTTAGGATATCTTATCATCATCATATCGGCAAAAGGAAGTCCACTGCTGAACATAGGCCATAGGTTTCCAGAGCGACCGGTATTGCGCGGCCTGCATCCAACAGTTTCCAGCAACCTTCATTTAGATCATCTTTCCATCGTCTCCACTCGGGAACCTTTCTGCCACAAAAGCCACCAGTTTTTCAAACTGTATGCTCTCATATCATATAATATTTGTGTGTTCCTCTGAGTAATCTTTTAATTAATTAAGTAATAAATTAAGATTTGATTTAAGGGTTGTTTATTACATAAACATGTTAGCACTTAATTAATTTTTTAATTATGATTTTAAGTTTATTAATTTAACTGTCCATAAGTTACCCCGTTTAGCCTATTTCGCCTGAGACACAGGTTTACCTAGTTCAGTACTTGTTCGCAAATTAATGAATCTTTATTAAAGATTTATTAATTGAGTTGCTCGCAAGTATATGTCGCGTCGCATGTCGCCCTGGTTGGTCGCTAGTCGCTACGTGTGTGCGGGCCTACAACAAATTAATACGATAATTGCATAACAACAGAACGGATACATTACAAAAACATAAGAACATTAAAAAGATTATACGGCGACATAATAACATGGAATTTGTAAATCTAAACAAGTTTGTCGGGATTTATTAGTGTTTTTACGAGTATAGTGCCACGAGCTTAGCATACATTTTATTAAATTTACATAATGATTATCTTCAAAAATGGTTTCATTGGACTCATAGTAACAATATTGCGCTGGGGATTACCTATGTTATGAAAATAACTTTAAAAAGCTTGTTTCCTCAACTTCACAATGCCGCACGCGACAATATCAGATCTCTCACGTAGATTAATTTTCCTGTGTATGGGGGCCGGTGGGGCATGCTGATTTCGTGACGTGGTATTGTATGACGTGGAAGGAAATGGAGCGGTAAACCCGAGTTTCATCACCGTTTTCGGAGGAAATATCGAATCATCACACCTCATAATGATGCATCATTTGAGCTGTAGGTCTAATATGACCTATTATTAGCGGTAGTCTGTTCAATAAGCGCCCTTACCGAGTTACCCGCGCTTTGAAACGTCTCTACCGATATCGTCGATAGAATATCGACGATCGATAAAGTATTTTGGTAATCCTTGATCAGAATGTGATCGGTTGGACCGACCTACCAACCTAACTCTACCCTCCGACCGACCGGATCGGTAGGAAGTTGAAAACCTCTTCTCGATTGAAATTCTGAAATATCGGAACACTCAAAAACTCACTAATCATGATAAATATGCTGAGTTTAGTAAAAATAGTGTTCATACCCATGATAGTTTCAGTTATGGCCTTGCTAGCTTCCGCTTGCGGCTTCGCACGCGTGGTTTGTCAGTAAAAAGCCTGTCTAAATCTATCTATATTCCAAATATCATCGAAATCGGTTTGACATGAAAACGTAACAAACTCACTTTCGCATTTATAATAATAATAATAAATAATAAATATGGCTGGGCATTTCACAGAGCACTATCTAGCCCCAAACTAAGCAGAGCTTGTACTATGGGAACCAGATAACTGATAGAATACTTATATTCGTTTTTTTTGTAAATACATACTTATAATATACAGAAAAACATCCAGACCCGGAACAAATATCTGTAGATCATGCAAACATTTGCTCCGCGGCGGGAATCGAACCCGCTACCTCCGGCGTCTCAGCCGGCTACTAGCCCACTGCACCACGGAGGTCGTCATTCCTAATATAAATAATATTATAATGATATAATATAAATAATATTAAGAATATGATATGATTTAGTCCTCTTTATCTTTGAGGCCAAGAAAATCTAGTCGTAAATAAAATATTTTATGTTACTCTAAATTTTTCAAGCAACGCCCTTGCTTTCCTATGTCGTTTTATGCGACTGCCCAAACGGAGGGTTATGTTTTGGGGTGCTGGATGTCTGGGTTTCTATACGTTGAATGTAGCATAAGCGGTTTGAGAGATTTTGATAAATGAGGTGTCTTTGGTTTCATCTGAAACACTACCGTATAATTTAGTCAAAAATATGATTTTATGAGTAGATATTTAAAAACAAAATATATTTAAAGTATTTGTAGCTCCACTTAACTAATAACTCTGAAGTTAATAAATACCGGACAGTAACGACCGACTCGTCGGTCGTCACATCTTTGATCTGGCATATGAGCAAAGCCGTGGGCAGACAATAGGTAGATACTCAATTTAACTTAATTATGCGAATACCTCGTGCGGGTAACGTTAAAGAAAAGTTAGTTGTGCAATTTTGTGGTGATTCATTTATGTTATGTTATGATTCACGTAGCGTAGTAATAAATTGATAATTTAGCTATAATTATGTGTTATTATTAGGTACTTACGTACTTATTGGCTATGAATCTAGCCAAATTGCGTGATACAGCCAAAACAAATGGTAGCATAAAGCATTGACGACACATTCTTGTATAATAATTAAATGTCGTTTAATCATTGTGTACGTTTGAGCGGGTATAAACATTATTAATTAACAGTATAGTTAGCGTTTGGCCTTGATACTGTATTTAAAATAGCAGTCTCACACCTCCTCATACATTAACCCACACACCCACATCATTACTACAACATTAGTGTACGTGTGTGTCTTGGTGACGTCACACGCACAGGTAATAGGGGCTTCACCTGGCTGCTCGTTACTTGACAACTACGCAATGCGTCTGTTAACTACAATCTAATGACAAGGATTTACGGTTCAATTTATATTGATTGAGCTGAGAACTTTCAATCTATTAATGTAAGTTTGGAATGCTCTCACGCACCTAGGATTTTCCAAGGTATTTTTGTAATGGGTAAACAATAATTATTATTATTTTATAATAAGCCGTTAGTTTTTATTATTTAGTTATTTAGAGTTAACATTTAGGATATAGTAATGATCATCAAGCCTAAAATTGTATTTATGGTATGTCATTGTGAATTGTGAAACATAATGAGTATCGTGAAATGACCACCTTCCTCATGGTTTTCTTGTGGTTTTTCTGTTCAGTTATCAAGTGAATCCGACATGTCGGTAAAATTATTTAATCAATAAGCCAATGGTTTTGTGTTCAGTGTTTTCCAATAACTACAAATTTTCCTACATTTATTCTTGGTGAATAAACTAATTGTTGTATTTTATTTTAGATTTAAGTAATTTATACTTCCTGTTTTGTTATATACGACATTAATTTAAAACACACATCTGGCATAGTATTAACTGATTTCAGTACTGGTAGCTTCAATATTTATCCAGTAATTGATACATTTCCAATAAACAATTTTTGACGTAAATCGGCGGTGCCTTTACTTAGTCAGTTAACATACCTACAGTACCTAACTTACTTACAAATGAATGAATATGATTTGTTTACCTATTTTATAGAGGCAGTTTCATTGATATTTTAGGAATTGATATTAAGGTTGTTTGAAAAGTTTATCTGTTAATGAATTTGAAAAAACTTATTTTACAACAATACTAGCCATAAGCCATACCCGTGTTTCCATTTAATGTCGTACATAACAAAACACGTAGTATAAGTTAGCTTAGAATCATAAAATATAAATGCCAATAATACAATAAATAATTAGCAAGTATCAAAACCAGTTATTGTACGAGTATAGTATGGGGTATACCAGTTAAACGACAGTGGCGCCCTCATTTTTTGTCTACTCTTTTTAGACGGACTGTACCCTGTAAATTTTGTCGAAGTTCAGTTTTTATTATGGCTAATAACTTAAAAACTACAAGGTTTAAACTAAAAATAAAAACGGGGTCAAAATGCAGTCACAAAAATATTTATTAGACGTGCCACTTGACCGGATAGTCTCATTTTGGTTTTTTTACCCCTCTTGAATCCCAATATCTCAACAAACCCCCCTCACATTTTTAGCTCATTTAGTCACATCAAAGTTGTGACATCACAACCTACCTATATACCAAATTTCACAATGATCGGATAAAGGCTTCGAAAGTTATCCTCGGACAAACAAACATACTGTTACGCCGAGGCTGTTGAACAATGAGTAATAATCGAACCTTCTCGAACGCTTTTGTCTTGCTGTGTTATTGGTGCTATTGTTTGTGGTTTCGCAGAATGGGGAGTGGCCATTGTGTCGAGGGACCGACCCTTTCCTGGAAGGATCGACATCGTTCTCGAACAATCGAAATGTGTGCGATATAAATAGGCCGGAGAGATGGCCGGGCAGTCAGTCTGAGTGAGTCAGTTAGTGAGTGAGTCTCAGCGAGGCCCTGGAGGACTGACGTGGACAAGGGTCTCGCGTGAACAGTAGTTGCTCGCGAGTCAGTCTGGATTAAGCTATACGTGCGAACATTTCGGTGACATTAAGTGCTGCAACAGTGATGTGAATTAGTGTGTTGTGATTACGTGTGACCAAGTTCGTGTATTCATCGTTCTAGTGTTGAATAAAGTGTTATTTTGGTTAGATGGATTTCCATTATTTTATGCCGAACCCTCAGCTCGTAACAATACATACAACGCCAATTTGCCCAAGTTGGTTTGGAGATCTTGCTTCGCTCGTTCAATTACCATTTCTGTGTGAACTTGTGCATGTTAAAATGCTGCTCTCTTTATATTTTTTCCATGGAGAAAATATAGTATTTGGCATTACCAACCAACCAACTAACGTCATGCGTAGCACCAACTTAACGATCCGCTTTCTTATTTTGTAAGTTGTTGAGTTGTGAACCCGATTGAACTTATATGGTCTTTGGCAAAAAGAAAAGTGGCAGCACAAAATGTTGGATCCAGGGATATAAAACAATTAACCGAAGAGGCTTTTGCTTCTATAACTCCAGTAGATTGGAAATCATGTTGTGACCATGTCAAAAAAATTTAAATGGAGTACATTGAAAGAGGCCCCAGGCTGTATCAAAATATAGAAGAATTAATTATAAGAGTTGGTGAGGATAGCAGCAGCAGCAGTGAGTCTGAAGCAGAATCAGAAGATTCCTGTCTGCCTAGTACTTCTCGGCAAGATTCTCCTGGGGTAATAGATGACAACATGTCTGGTGTCGAATATTTAGATTTTGATATGTTGGACGACTAATTTTATGAATAAATATTTTATTAATAACACTTAACTCTTATTTTATTATTTTACTAGCTGCGCCCTCTAGTTATTCCAGGTAATAATCTATTCCTGTGCCAAGTTCCATCCATCCTCCCAATTTTCCGTATTTATAATAATATGTATTAGTCGAATTTAACCACAACTTGTGATGTACAGTGGTTATGTGAATCATAAAATATTAATGCCAATAATACAATAAATAATTAGCAAGTATCAAAACCAGTTATTGTATAGTATGGGGTATACCAGTTAAACGACAGTGGCGCCCTCATTTTTTGTCTACTCTTTTTAGACGGACTGTACCCTGTAAATTTTGTCGAAGTTCAGTTTTTATTATGGCTAATAACTTAAAAACTACAAGGTTTAAACTAAAAATAAAAACGGGGTCAAAATGCAGTCACAAAAATCTTTTATTAGACGTGCCACTTGACCGGATAGTCTCATTTTGGTTTTTTTACCCCTCTTGAATCCCAATATCTCAACAAACCCCCCTCACATTTTTAGCTCATTTAGTCACATCAAAGTTGTGACATCACAACCTACCTATATACCAAATTTCACAATGATC
Organism: Philereme transversata; assembly: GCA_963924445.1. NCBI lineage: Eukaryota > Metazoa > Arthropoda > Insecta > Lepidoptera > Geometridae > Philereme > Philereme transversata. The sequence goes on along the minus strand of OZ004337.1, from coordinate 22,345,287 downwards.
GGATAAAGGCTTCGAAAGTTATCCTCGGACAAACAAACATACTGTTACGCCGAGGCTGTTGAACAATGAGTAATAATCGAACCTTCTCGAACGCTTTTGTCTTGCTGTGTTATTTTTGCTATTGTTTGTGGTTTCGCAGAATGGGGAGTGGCCATTGTGTCGAGGGACCGACCCTTTCCTGGAAGGATCGACATCGTTCTCGAACAATCGAAATGTGTGCGATATAAATAGGCCGGAGAGATGGCCGGGCAGTCAGTCTGAGTGAGTCAGTTAGTGAGTGAGTCTCAGCGAGGCCCTGGAGGACTGACGTGGACAAGGGTCTCGCGTGAACAGTAGTTGCTCGCGAGTCAGTCTGGATTAAGCTATACGTGCGAATATTTCGGTGACATTAAGTGCTGCAACAGTGATGTGAATTAGTGTGTTGTGATTACGTGTGACCAAGTTCGTGTATTCATCGTTCTAGTGTTGAATAAAGTGTTATTTTGGTTAGATGGATTTCCATTATTTTATGCCGAACCCTCAGCTCGTAACAATACATACAACGCCAATTTGCCCAAGTTGGTTTAGAGATCTTGCTTCGCTCGTTCAATTACCATTTCTGTGTGAACTTGTGCATGTTAAAATGCTACTCTCTTTATATTTTTTCCATGGAGAAAATATAGTATTTGGCATTACCAACCAACCAACTAACGTCATGCGTAGCACCAACTTAACGATCCGCTTTCTTATTTTGTAAGTTGTTGAGTTGTATCTAGAGATCTAGAGCACACGTCCTCCACATGGGCTGCGATGACGGCGACCTCAGATAAATTGAAACACTGTACCCTAAATTTATTAAAGTGACGATAAAAATATTTATTTAACAAACAAAATTAACTATCTGTTCTAAAAACGTTCATTAAGTAGTTAATTAATAATTAAGTAGTATAAGTTCATAGTTTCAAAAGTTATAAAATTAACCATCAACTAGGACATCATTTACATTTTTATAAAACTAGTTAATATACAAACAAAATTAACTATCTACAACTTATTTACATATTTTTAGTGTGAGCCCTAATATGGCTGGTAAGACCGAACTTAACTTTAAAAATACTCCTGCCGAAAAGCTGTGACTACTTATGTTTTTGTGAATGATGATACTGACGATAATAATTATGTCATCGTCAATGTTAGTTCATCGGTCATCGTTATCTAGAAAACACTCGAGTCCTAGAAGGTCCCCGTTCTTGTCATTACCCGTACATAACAATCATTGCAATGCCGGTCACGTATCGGTTTTCGTCGAGTTGTTCTGATGACATAGGTAGAGCGTGGGCCTACGTGATGACTACCGCGAACACCCCAATTCATGTAGCATCACGTCCCATCATACGTCTTTGAAGATATTGTTCATTCTATCTACCACGCAAAAGAACCACACAGACTGCTTAGATGATGTTACAAATCCAAGAAATGGTTTTCAAGGAAATCACAAACGTAGACGACCGACCGACGATAAGTTGGCGCCAGCAACGCAAGACTGTGACCGATGGACCCTTTGTGGACCACACATTTCGCAGTCGGAACTTTTGATTACGCCCTAAATTACCTGTCAACCAACGCCGACAGTTTTTGGAACTCCACAACGACCCCGGTTTCATTCATCCCATAATCTACATTAAAAGGCGGCACTGGCCCCGACTTCCCCGTAGCGAGTGATTACTGAAGGGTCCAGAACTTTTGTAGCACCTTTTTGCAGCATTCCTGTCCAATTAGTCAATGAGAAGTGACGACAAGTCTCGGCAGGTCAGCCCTTGGTCAACGGCCGGAAGGGCACCGTTAGCCACTGCTCATTGGCTCCATAGAATTGCCATCACGAGATAAAATTGTGACTAATCTTAAACTCTTCAATAATTTCTGACTCACGTTTAATAATTATTAAGGTGTTTCGACGTATACATTTGATTGCAGTAGCCGTCTTCGAAAGCCGGTTCATCGCGTTTGGCGTTCTATTCGCATGAATGAATTCCATTACAAACAGTGGAAAATCCGTTTCATCTGATTACATGCGCGTGCGCGTTAAAGAAAAAATTGGAAGTCATTAAGTTGCCTAATGCAGAAAGTTTAAGTTTGACTCACAATTTTTAGATGAAATTACGTTATTTAACATTAAGTAAATATGACGTAACCGTATCCAGGATGCGCCTCTAAAAATGATGGTATCAACCGAGTTTCTTTAATGACGGGTGTCGGTTCACGGTACTGGCAAGTAGGTGGCATATAGAAAGATACTGACGTACTTAACGCTGGCGCTAGGTCATTAGAGCCACAGAACAAATATTTTTGTTAGGTCTTCCCGTTTATGAGTTCCAGTAAGTGTCGCCGGCGCATTGTTTGATATCCGGCTTTGTTCGGCCTCCGCGGACGCAATATAAGCTGTTTCGTCAAAAAGTAGTTAAGGAGTTAACGTCATTCATGTTTCTCTCTTAGATTCTGTATTGTCAAGGTAGTCGAAAGTATTAGTTATACGCAGTAACTATACAGAATGATGCGTCGAAACGCGGATGGATTCCGTAAGAATGGCAATTGGAAGATTATACCAATTTTGAGTTGAGTCGTCTCTTCCAGTTTATGCAGTGTCTCATGAATATGTACTTGGATGACGTTATGTCCCTTTTATGTTTTTATAAGAAAAGTCATCACTCACTTATGGAGATTATGGAATTGTAAACGGGGGAAAAAAGATACAAAAACCAAACCATTGCGAATTGTATTTTTAAATCTGCTAGTACTTAATACTATGCAGATGAATCACTTAGCTAATTAACTTAGTGTAAATACAATAACTTGTTCCTAGAATTTTGCACATCGAGTATCCCGGATCAGGAATAGTACTTGTAGCTACAAGGCCGTATATGGCTGTGGCAACCATCATTCAGTTCATCTGCGGCCCAACGAAGGTCCCGTCATCTATAGCATGATATCATACGAGTACATGCAATCACTACAATTACATGTCTGACCTACCTCAATTAAACACTGAGTGTATTAAATTATACAAAAGATATGATATTGAGAACAATAAGTGGACTAATTAAAAGTTGGATAATAAGTAGATTAGACTAGATACTTCTTTATTTGCACACCATGAAGCAAATACAATTATGTAAACAAAAATAAAATAAGTATAAATCAATTTGTAAGAAATATGTTCTGTATTTTATTTGGTGTACGTAATGACAGCAAAGAGTTTATCTATCTATCTAATAAAATAGACATTATAATGGTTCCTTTAAAAGTTCTCTATCCCTTTACGGTTTAGGAATTTTCCCACTGACCCATCTCTATTACACATCCTGAAGGTGCGCCATTAAAAATTATTTAACAAACCCAAAAGCAAAACATTGTACCTACCTACAACTCATTTTCAAACAATTTACATTTAAATCATTTTGTAAAAGGAAAAGTGAACTCCATTAAGTACGTATCTAGGTGCAACGCATGATGTAAAATAAAATACTTCAATGTCAAAGTAAGAATGATCGCACGACAACCGGCGGCGGGCCTAGGGCGCTCTGACGCATGCGCGCTTACATTTGGCACAATAACATCTACCGATAGCACACACTCATCCTATTCCTATACACTTTTTTAAACTATACCGATTTTTTTATATCAACTCAATTTAGCTTACAAGAAAATAACGAGTCTAAATTTTTCGCAAATAGTAAGTTAATATAATTTTATAGGTAATGTGAATGAAATTAGGTAGATAGAGGTACGTGTAGGTAAGTATAAAACAATGAAAAATGCTATTTCTTGTAAAGTAAGAATTAACAGTATCGGAAACCTTTGAAATAAACATTTGCTACGAGCAACTACACGCATGTCGTACAAAAGACATCGACGCGCTACTACTTTTTGGTTACAAAACTTTTTGAATTTACATGCAGAAAATAAAAATAACTAACCTGAAGGAAATCTAATAGGTCCGAAATGACATCTATCAATTGCATGCCGCAATAACTTTGTACGAACGTCTAACATTTTTAAAACCATCTCAAACATTATGTAAATTATGTGTTCGGATAACACTACAAAAATAAAAATACTATTTGTCTACACAAGAATTCAAAAATGAGCCACAATATGCACAAATAATTATTATGGTATCCATATAACAATAAATATAATTAATAAGCACAAAGTTTCCTTATATCTTGAAGAATTTGAAGAATCAAACGCTAGTTAATCCTGGATTAATATTTCGACTGCACGGTAATCCAATGTTGTATCATTTAGTTCCATAGTTCGATGGTAGTATTTAATTTAACACCGGTCAAATCAAAGCTATTAGATTTCCACGAGACTTGTGGCACGAGTATAGGATACACGTCACAAAAAGGTGTCCAACTCAGCATGTGTTGTGCTTTTGCCACAACGCTGATCTTCCGTTCTTTTTTAAAATGGTTCCACATTTTAAAAAAGAATAAACCACGGATGTCTGCCTGCACAGTACTACAAGTTAGAAGGTATGCTAATTGAATTATTTCGTTTACATACCTCACTTGCTACGAACGTACCGAATAAAAAAACTATTGCTCTACACTTTAATGGTTTATGTTGATATATGTTAGTAATAATTCCGTTTTGGTACCGAATGGCAAAGTACAGGCAAGTACTTGATTTTTGACCGAACTTACTGAGTCGAGCACATGCGCAAAAACGTCACTCCTTGATAAAAATAATAACAGCGTTTTGTTGCGGTGATTGTATCAGCTGTAACCAAAAAGCTAATTAATGAATAGGTACTGTACTGACTGACATTATAAAATTTAACACTATCAATTATAAATTAAGATAAGATAAGATAACTCTTTATTGTACACCAAAGTAAAATACAGAATATAATTTTTACAAATATTTTTAGTACAATGGGCGGTCTTATCGCTAAAAGTGATCTCTGCCAGAAAACCAACAGACAGATTAAATTACTATTTTACTTAGAATACTTGCGTGATTGATTTCAATCAATATTATAAATACGGGATTTATCACGTACCGTTCATTGCGAGGCGAGACGTTATTCGGAGCGGATCGCACTCACCCTGATTTGAACCGAATTGAACCGAAACATTGTCAGTCGAAGCACCGATAAGACGAGATTTATCACGTACCGTCTTATCGGTGTTTCGACCGACAATATTTGATTCAATTCGTACCCGTCTACTCGCGCGCAGAGGGCTGCGGTGCGCAGTGCGAGGCGAGACGTTATTCGGCGCGAATCGCACTCACCCTGATGAAGATTCACGAATTGAACCGAAACATTGTCGGTCGAAACATCGATAAGACGCCTTTATAGAAGTACTTTACACAACCTACTAACCAAAGCCAAACCAAAAAATAACGCCTAATTTATCATAATGAAATATCGAATAACACGTCTCTATAACCAATGTGTCCTGCTAACTATGACTCATGGTGCCTAAAAATGGAGGCTCACGAAGGAGGCTGTGCACAAAATAAGTGTAGCACAGAGAGCCATGGAGCGCGCCATGCTCGACATCACACTCTTAGATCGAGTTCCCAATACCGAAATTCCCAAGCAGTCTAAAGTACAAGACGTCAGCAAGCGAATATTGGAGCTCAAGTGGAGTTGGGCAGGACACTTGGCCAGACGTAGTAACGACAGGTGGACTAAGGCACTAACAGAGTGGAGGCCGAGAACTGGCCATCGAAATAGGGGACGTCCACCAGCGAGATAGGTCGACGACATCCATAAGATCGTGGGTCGTACGTGATTCAAACTGGCACAGGATCGGGAAGAGTGGCAGAAACAAGGAGAGGCCTATGCCCAGCAGTGGGTCCACACGGGCTGAGAATGATGATGATGATGAAATATCGAATAAAGTGTAAACCGCATATCTATTTATTTAGATACGACAACATGGTCTGCCTTCCTGTTGCTATACCCTGCCAGGGTTCATACGTGAAACTATCTTTCTGTAACAATTTTGTCACCATGTGAAAGCAATAAATGTATTGAGCTTCTCGGATTCCGTATGGACTACGGACGCCTTCTCCGAAGAATGTGTCACACGCATAGTCAATAATCTTACTCTTGGTAATCACTTAGTGTACACATATGATTATTAAGTGGGTGTGATCTTAGTTGTACGCTTTCATGAGAAGTATTTTGTTTTGATCTACATGAAATTCACCAAAATCGGTCCTACCATACAGAAATCGAAAATAAACAAAGAAATAGACATTCTTTACTTATTTGTGTTGCAGCTAATAAAATATGTTAGAAGTATAAATAAAGCATATATAAATAAGTTGCACGGTAGACGAGAACACAGGTAACAGACAGTTTCTTTGCACCAAGAAGGAGTTAATAAAATAATTCTGCATTTGTTATGCTAATTCAATCCAATATTTAATATGTTAAGTTATTTTAAATTACAAATTATAATCTTTATATTTCTGATTCCGCTGAAGTGAGAAAAACCCATGGAAAGAACGTGTTCTTCCTAAAACTACTGACTCGTCACTGTTTTGTATGCAGCGTGAACACGGCAACAATACCTACGAGTATATATTACTGTTACGAGCTGAGGGTTCGGGATAAAATAACGGGAATCAATCTAACCAAAATAACACTTTTATTCAACACTAAACGATGAATACACGAACTTGGTCACACGAAATCACAACACACTAATTCACACCACTGTTGCACCACTTAAAGTCACCGAAATGTTCGCACGTATAGCAAAATCCAGACTGACTGTCCGACCATCACTCCGGCCTATTTATATCGAGCACAATTCACTACACTAGAACGATCTCGAACGTTCCAGGAAAGGGTCGGTGTTTGGACAGAATGACCATTCCCCATTCTGCGCAACCGCAGGTAAACGCCGTATGCGGGTTTATTCCATACCAAGTATTACGTATTCCGTGACACAGCAGGTAAGACAAAAGCCTTCGAGAAATTTCGGCTATTTCTTATTGTGTAACAGCGTAACATTACGCTCAACAGTTATAGAAACTAGTTACATAACGTATAATTTGCTATTAGATTATTAAATATCAGCCTACTATAGTAACTAGCCTCATACAACTAAAAGCTTAAATTCCGCATTAACATTCAATGTCGATTGCGTAGGAACATCTGATATTTTGGAATATTTGAGATGGTCTAGCTTCTCAGCTTTCCCAACAAGACAAGGATACGTATGACGTCTGTAGAGTGCATTGCAGCATCGCGTCGCGTCACGTGTGGAGTCAGAGGCAATTAATGCGGTCGAATAACTGTCACTTGTGCAACCTTACGTATGTTTACTGTCGAACTGAACATGTTACTCTCCGAATTTTGACTCATAAAGATCGCGGGAATTTGAGAAAGGCTTTGCGCCATATTTATAGGATATTTTTGATAGTAAACTAACCATAACTTAATTCATATCTTTCAATCTTTCATTATCTTTCTTGATCTATCTCTAAAAGTCTACAATCAATGTCCGTTCGTTCGTTATCAACTAAGGGTATAGGGAGGTCCTAAAAACGGTGTGTGACTGAAGTTGAATGATAGCCTACAATATAAATAAACATAGTATTGAATATAAAATAGTAAAGATTTGTAGATATTATGAATATGTAAGGTCTAGATAAGAGTCACGTGTGATTCACGCACGCGTTTCTTGAGCGCCAGGCGACGGTCAGCGTGCAGCGCCGCGGCCGGCAGCGGCGGGAGGTGGCGGCCGAGGCCGGTCAAGGCCGGAGAGACGTCGGACATTGCCAGCTCTGAGCCCATTGAGTGAAAGTTACCACAGATTGCCACGCAGTTCTCAGAACAGAATCCTGGTGGCAGCGGTAACGGTTCTGGCACGACCGTAAAGCAATCGCGTTTATTTGGACTACATCTATACTCAACTAACGAAATTAAACTCAAGCTGTCTTGCAAAAACACGTTTAACTTTTGTATCATACATATATATATAACTGAATGTAGGCAATTCTATTTACAGAAAGAATTTCTATTCATTTACATATCTCTTTAAAAATTACAAAAAAAAAACAGTTGAATCATCTAAAGACTTGCAAAAGATCTATAGATAGCTCAACTGCTCCTGATACTACTAGGTGGGAGTGTTCACACAAATGACAATCAAGAAAGGACGCTAAAATCAAAGTCTTCTTACAGCCGGTTTCATACCAGAGAGAGAATAAAAGCTGCTCACTATTAGAGGTAAAGTCTTTTATAGAACAGGATAAATTCAAGTAGCCACTTGAGTGTTTTATAGTGTTAGAACTTTAGTTCCAATAAAGCTCAGATGTTTTGGTTTATTGTAGCAATAAAAATTCTCAAAATGATTATAGATTTATCTAAATGTAAATTAACGGATAACAGAAACGCAATAGATCTGCTGTTATAACATAAGATGATTCAAATGACCATTATAGATCAGGATTCTCCATGACTATATCGACATCAGGATAGGTCAAGTTAAGCTTCAAATAATTCATTCGGATTTTTTGGCGTGGAAGTGACTGTTGTCGTCCCCTCCTGTGTTTCATCCATCGCCATTCTTATTGTATTGTCAAGCAAGTTTTTTTAATCCAAGTGTGGCATCGTTAATAATATTTGATACCTGTAATTGGTGCACAATGTATTAAAGAGTGTCGTCATAAAACTGGTAATTAGTAATAAACTGATAATCATATTGTGCTGTTGGTGTATCTTTTAAATAAACAAATAGGTTAACTTCTTACGACTGAGATCACAAGATCCCATTGACTCATACACTTAGTACCAACCAAAGAAAGTACACAGTTGGAAGATATTATTATGATAGTGACTGTGATACCCCAAGAAAGTGAGTCATTTCTCTGCAACGAAGCGATGTCGGTACCAGGCAGTTTCTGAACTGAACTCTGAGGAGGGAAGCGATCATTTATATTGATCTGCCTGTTCCTTTCGAAGATACAGCACCAACATTGTAAAATAAAATAAATATAAATAAATATTGCTGGACATTTCACACAGCGCTATCTAGCCCCAAACTAAGCAGATCTTGTACTATGGGAACCAGATAACTGATAGAATACTTATATACATTTTTTTTGTAAATACATACTTATAATATGTATATAGAGAAACAACCAGACCCGGAACAAATAACTGAAGATCATGTAAACATTTGTTCCGCGGTGGGAATCGAACCCGCTACCTCCTGCGTCTCAGCTGGCTATTCGCCCACTGCACCACGGAGGTCGTAAAAAGAGTAACTAGTTTCATTAATTTGTTGTGTCATTAGATTTTTTACAATTGTTGGTAAGATCAATACAAGTATCTGATTGATGCTAAAAAACAAGTATCTCGGAGTATTTTTCATGCGTTTTAAGAATAAAAAAGCATCGAATTTGGAAGTTCTACATTGCTCATCAAACATGATTAACCGGTTTTAAATCGTCTGAGGTGTTTCCGAACGCGTGCTCATTCACTACTTAATGATAGGTAAATCCGTGATATCAGAGGAAATAACGACCAATTAACATAATATTCACTTGTGAAATAGTATAATCTTGTAGAGACTCCAAAGGATCTATATTGTTCAGTCGCAACATTAACTTTGTGTGTTGTCAGAGGACCGATTATGCTACCGATGTAAAAAACTGTGTTTTCCAGCGCGTGCGCAGGCGGAGAACTTTTGCTTCTCAGTTTTCCCAGAGACGCGTGCATTGAGCACGGACAGCTAAACTATACGGCAAGTTATTAACAAGTTCAATCGTGTTTGTTGTTGATCTCTTCTATATCACATCATCATCATTACTAGCCATAGGGCGTCTACTGCTGGACCCATATATTTCCAGAGCAGATTTATGGTGGGCCATTATTTTTCATATTATTGATTTTGTTATTAATAATTATTGATCGAGCGAAGCAAGATCTGTAAATCAACTAGTTGATTTACTCAGTATCAACTCAGTAGTAAACAGTATCAACTGTTTGTTTGTCCGAGGATAACTTTCGAAGCGTTTATCCGATCATCGTGAAATTTGGTTTATAGGTAGATGGTAATGGCACAATTTTGGTGTGACTAAATGAGCTAACAATGTCGGGGGTGGTTGTTGTGATATTGGGGTTCAAAAGTGGTAAAAAAAATTAAAATGAGACTATTAAGTCAAATGGGACGTCAAATGAAAGGTCTTCATTTGTACATTTAGACTCCGTTTTTATTTTTAGTAAAGTCTTTGTACTTTTTGAGTTATTAGCCATAATAAAAACTGAACTTTAACTAAATTCACAGGGTACAACAGTGACCCCACAATGCTGTAATTTAGTATACGTGTAGCTTAAGAGACACAAAATAGGCAAAAGTCTGAAACCCAGAATAACTGCAATTTGTACCCCAAAAAAGAGTGACCAAATTATATGAACTCCCGTTACCTGTAATTTGAATGAAACTGTAGATCAAGTTATTTGGTTATTTATTTCGTGGCACTATTTTGATAGTCGGAGATTACAAATAATATTTTTTTGTTTTTATGGGAGACTCGCGAGATCTCAGATCGGGGCGAACCACTAATAATAATATAACGTTTATTTCAGGCAACGATGAACACATATGTACAAAAATGATAACAATGCCACAAATCTATAAATACCTTATATACTAACATACATACATACAATAATAAAGTGAAAAATGAATACTTTTATTTATTTTTTTAAGTTACTTTTATTTAACTTTTAGTTAGTCGTTGTTTGTATTTCGATATATGTTATTTCAGAACAGATACGATTGTAAATTTGTTATTGCTTAAAATAAATGAAAGATTGATCTCGCATGTCTTCGGATGAATTTAGAACTTGGTTAGAAATTAGTAGGTAAGTTATTATTTATGTAGTTGCTTTTCTACGATAGGTATTTCCAAAAATCTTACCTCACCGTGCTACTATTATTTTGAATTTTGGAAAAACCATAACTACCTACCTAGGTTCAAAATATACCTACTGATGACTTTAAGACTCATAAGCTTCTTTTGGAACTTCCAAAAACACATTCATGGGAAGTTTGTGAACACGCGAATATCAGCTGTGCAAACAGAATACGTAGGATAACATGTATTTAATACGATACAAATACCAAAATGCAGTGTTTGTTCGTATCATATCTGGGAAGTTAGACAAGTAATCAGTTTATAAATATAAAAGTACCTTAATGAGATTTTTGTTTTGATTTCCATATCACTATCGACCTTCTATTGCAAAACTATACTTAATATTATAAAGAGGGTAATTATTATGTAGGGGGTAATCTTAGAAACTTTCGAGCCGATTTTAAAATTATTTAACTCATATAAAACTACACTATCCCTGAGTGGTTTAATCTATATTAGTTATGCGCAAGCTGAGCTGAATCTATAAAAATTTCGCGGTATGATATACCTAACTTTTATTCCACATTTTTTTTTATTTTAATCCACAATAACGATAATAATGATAAAAATAAAAGAAAAATTGTACGATGATCTTTAAGAATGTATGTATAACGTATAAATCTACTGTCGTAAACGTCTATCATGGGATTAATAATCGCTAGCTATTTGTGTCAAACAAACTAAATTAAGTAGGTAACTTACAAATAACAAATAAGACCTATCACATTTTTTTAAAATAAGTTTCCTCTCATGATAGTTTTAAAAGTAAAGTAACCTTAAGGCTGCCCCAAGACCTTAAGGTGCCTTCTGAAGCACAGATGCTCAGCTGAAAATGCCTATAGCAGTCACCCATCCAAGTAGTGTTAACTGGGAACGTTGTCAAAATATACTAAATTACCCTACCAGCAATAATGTCTTGTCAGTATATTTCGCGTTCATAAACGCGATACTATCTTAAGCTCAGCTTGCACAACGATCTCTAAATATATTTAATGCCTAAACATGTTTAAATTTGACACTTTTGTATGATTTGACAACTCTCTTAAACATATTTAGACACTAAATACGATTAGGCATCGTTGCTAGAGTCTAATATTGAATGCTGCCCACATGCAAGCTAAGTATGGAGATGTTATAAGATGTTATGCTGCAAGAGGGCAACAATGACGTCAATCGAAGACGTAAAACGGAAAATCTACCACTTCCCACACTTTCAAAAACCTAATGAACTACTGTCATCCAGAGTGCATGCGCCAGATGGCAGTACGTCACTCGTTAGCTTTTTATTTTGCAGTTCATTTGATTTTACATAGATTTTAAGAAAATAAAGTTTCTAAATCACATTTGGTTTCTAGTCCGTATCATTTATTTCCTGAATCGGAACAAAAAAAAACATTTGCCATGGTACCAAGTAGCATTGCTGTGTTTCGTTTGAAGGGTATGTTACAGGTAAAATTACAAGCACACATGAGGCTTTACACCTGAATGCAAATTGATGGACGCAGGGAAGTGCATCATAGAGCAATTTTTCTAAGGTGCGTGACCTACAAGGCAATACTTTGTTATAGGCGATGGTTGCCACTTAACATCAGGGGGATCATATGCTTGTTCCATCTCCAGCTCGTATGAATAATAAAAATATAAAAATAAACTATCGACGTAATGACATCCGTGAAGTAATGGGTGAATAGCCGGTTGAGACGCAGGAATAGCAGGGTTGATTCCCGCTTAGGAACAAATGTTTGCTTTTTTTTGTGTGTAATTACAAAAAAGTATATAAGTATTATATTAGTTATCTGGTTCCCATAGTACAAGCTCTGCTTAGTAGTAGGTTGATACGACTGTGAGAAATGTCCAGCAATATTTATTATTATCATCATATGAATTATAGGACGTACACTGCTGAACATAGGCCTCACAGAATTCAGAGCGATCCACCTAGTGTGGCATGCACAAGGCCGCTCAACGGCGAGTGTTTTCTTATAAACAGTGACAAAGTATTTAAAAATATGAAATAGGCAACAGCTGATATCGCGTTTATTGAGCGGACTATAAAAAAGATGAGGATCAATGAACCTTCGGTCGATATAAGTGAGGCACAGTATACACACTAGTCAGTAGGCTTGGAGGGGCACGACGGGAAACCCAGCGCGCTGATTCACGAGTAAATACGGCACGGGCCTCGCACGCGACTTCGTATGTAGATATTATCTTATGGATTTTAAATTGGCGTAATCTCACCTGTGTTCTCAATATTTAAAATGATTTACTTGATAAACAGAAGGCTCATGCAGCGGGCTAGGAGTTATCATATGTATTGGGTATTCAATCTTGCTAATTTACCACGTGTCTTGCAACATGTACTCATCATCCTACTAAGTGCATAATAAGAAATTATCATATGAAATTAGGCTATTTATACATCATCAGATTCATCAGTTTTAGAAAATGTGCTAATAAACCACAAAGCTAAAATTTTTAAAAGGTACTTACTCAGTTAGAGCTCTCTCCGCGTATCCAACTTGCTGGCTGCATTTAAAAAAACCAGTTCCGTTTGTGGTGAGTTTTAATAGCTAACTCGACGTGACAGGCATAATTCTTCTAGTTGGTGAGATGGCAACTAATTTTATTATTTGCACCTTGTTTATTTATTTTTATTGCGTATCAAATACCTACATGTGCGATAGTACGATAACTAAATCCTACGAATACCTACGATAACTTAATACTTGCACATTTTCAACCAGCTTGATCCAGTTTTAAGATAAAACTAGCTGATGCCCGCATAATCTATCTGTATACCAAATTTCATCGAGATAGATCCAACCGTTTAGCCGTGGAAACATAATAAACAGATAGGTAGATACCTTCGCATTTAAAATATATGTATGGGTATTTTGAAAAATAAAAGGATAGGTAGAGCTTTAGAGCCATCAAGCGACATCAAGACAATACAAGTAAAGAACCCTGATTCTCTTCTATTATATTCTTGGTCGCTTTTATATTCTTAAAGTTGAAAAGAAAAGATATCGCATCGTTCTCGACAAACTTTTTATATTATTTTCATCCTCGTAGTTTCTAGTCCCACAATACAATACAGATTTGAATGAAACTAGATCAAACAAGTTCCAAAAGAAGGTAGGTTATTATAATAAAACAAAAAATATTTTTAGCCATTTTATTTTTGAAACATTTTTACAACATAAACTTTACATTTATATGCTTAGTAATAATACGTACTTATAGTTATGTAATATACACATAGTATAGGAAACAGGTTGTATACAAACATTCACAAGCGTATTAACATTCCATAGAACTTCCTTATCTCACAGGATAAACAATAATAAATTAAATCTCTTTATGTAATATATTACGTCGGCGTTACATAAACATATTTGTGCAATAATCAGACATGTGCTCGTAGACAAGACATTCGTTGCTATTTGACAACAAATAGACTAAAATCACACAAGTTAGCATGAGCCACAGTCGCTAGATTACAACAGACATTAAAAATTATTTTATTAAATTAGAAACAGGCTAACTTTTTTGTCTTTGTGTGAGAAGATATAATTACAGTAGAGTCTCAGTAATCCAGCTCTTCAGTAGTCCGGTACGTCCGATAATCCGACACTCTCCGCTCTCGCCTCTCTACTCTCGTTCCGCGCTTGCGCACATATTTTATTTACAACCCCCTAGTTTTTAATAGTGTCAGATTAGTGAGACTCTACTGTAATAAAAAGTTACAATTTATATAAAAAATGCTATCTACTGGTTTGCATCATGTCAAAAACGATATTTTGTGCACAAGTCATTCGGCTAGAAAAGAATCGTCCGCTATGTTACAACTTTTTTTGCAAGCATATTTTGATTCCTAAAATTTTGGCTTTTTTTGCCATCAATATGTTTTTTTTTAATCTAAATGTTTAAATGTTATCTGGTTCTCACAGTACAAACTCTGCTTAGTTTGGGGCTAGATAGTGCTTTGTGAAATGACCAGCAATATTTATTAATTTATTTATGTAGGCGCTAATTTAAAGATATTAACAATTATGTAAGAGGAAAACCACATTTAAATGGTCTTATTCCGATTAACTTATTTGTATTCAATTGCCGTAATTCATTCATTTCCCTCTAGTTGAAAGATATAAGAAGGATAATTGTTAGTGCAGTGATTTGACTAAAATATACAAGGTGCTCTGAAATTATGTAGACATTAACCCGAAAGAGGATAATTCTGTACATAAAAACTGGTTAACTGGAAGAGAATGCTATTTAGCATTAAGTTCGCCTATACACAGATTATTTTTTATTTTGTGCAATAAAAAAATAAACACTAATTCATAAAAGTGAACAAGGTTTCATAAAAAAAATATACAAATATCAAAATATGAATTTGCTGGTCTTATATTATAATGTTATAAGAGATATACGGAACGTCTCTCGTCATTTTATAAAATATGAATACACAACTAATAACTAACATGACTTAACTAATAAATTAACTAATAAGACCCACTGTACCGTTGTTTATTTCCTTTGTTACTGTATTTTTGTTTGGTTTACAATAAAGAGTGTTTCATTCATTCATTCATTCATAACTCATTAAAGAAAGATAATTGGCGAGGTCATGCAAAACAATAACAATAAAAGTTAAATATAACATCATACGGGATTTTTTTCATAAACCTTCAAATCAGATGTTTCACAACTTCTTTAAAACTATCGTAAGAAATGTTCGACTTAAGCTCATTCACATAAGGCGGATTTCGAAAAATCTTACAACAAACATGATTCTCGAGGTCAATGGTCCCTTTTCGGGTTATCATACATGTTTTGGAGCACATTGTTCAAATAATGTGGTTAATAATTGAATATAAACACGTAAAACAGCATTAGAGAGTTTGCAAATCAAGGAGTTTACTTGTAAATATAATATTGCAGGACAGTGTGGCTCAATATGACGACATCACCATGAATAAAAAAAAACTGATTAAGGTTAGGAATAAAATGGTGCTTAGAAAACAATGTTTATATGTGTTAAAGTGATGTGTGAATGCTCTAAGACTAATATGAATCAGGTGAACACTTGAATTATTACCTACATATTACACATGTGTTCTGGTCGAAGGGATTGCGGTTTATGGTTTTTTGACGTCACAAAAATGTTATGATTCCAGCAGAGACCAATGACGTATTTATTTTTCGTTATTGCCAGTACAACAAACTGAACATGAACGAACTAAATTCAGAAGTGTGTGATGTTAAGAGGATTAAGTGATTGTAACATTTGTAACATTGAGTCCGTTTCGCATAATAAATCTAGCGGGTGTTTGAGGTGTAAACATTTAGGGGTGTTCCTATAATCACCTAAGGTTTTTAGGCCACTCTCCACCATCACACCGTGATGTTATTCTAACTCCCTACCACCCCTTCAAACCTCACGTGATTAAAGCTCCCCTTACCAGATGCAAGTATAAATTAAAATACCCGTTATCCATTTCCATTTTTCAGCTGAGAGAGAGAAAGAAAAGTGCTAATATTCTTCGGGTCGCTGACCTGATGTCATCACACATAGCTAAAAAACACCCCAGTTAAACTAAGGTTCTATGAATAAAAACCGCATCCAAATCGGTCCATCACCTTGGGAACTACGACGCCACAGACAGATAGTAAAACTAACACCAGACAAATAAATAAATAAACGTTGCTGGACATGTCAAGCAGCGTTATCTAGCCCCAAACTAAGCAGAGCTTGTATTATGGGAACCAGATAACAGATAGAATACTGTTACGCCGAGGCTGTTAAACAATGAGTAATAATCGAGGTTTCTCGAACGCTTTTATCTTATCTGCTGTGTTATTGTTGTTATAGTCTGCGGTTTCGCAGAATGGGGAGTGGCAATTCTGTCGAAACACCGACCCTTTCCTGGAACGATCGAGATCGTTCTCGAACAATCGAAATGTGCCCGATATAAATAGGCCGGAGAGATGGCCGGACAGTCAGTCAGTTACGATTTTGCTATACGTGCGAACATTTCGGTGACTTTAAGTGGTGCAACAGTGGTGTGAATTAGTGTGTTGTGATTACGTGTGACCAAGTTCGTGTATTCATCGTTTTAGTGTTCAATAAAAGTGTTATTTTGGTTAGATCGATTCCCATTATTTTATCCCGAACCCTCAGCTCGTAACAATACTTATATACTTTTTTTTGTGAATACATACTTATAATATACATATAGAAAATCAACCAGACC
This sequence comes from Philereme transversata, assembly GCA_963924445.1. NCBI lineage: Eukaryota > Metazoa > Arthropoda > Insecta > Lepidoptera > Geometridae > Philereme > Philereme transversata. The sequence goes on along the minus strand of OZ004337.1, from coordinate 22,328,095 downwards.
CGGAACAAATATCTGTAGATCATGCAAACATTTGTTCCACGGCGGGATCGAACTAGCTACCTCCTGCGTCTCAGCAGAGCTTGTATTATGGGAACCAGATAACTGATAGAATACTTATATACTTTTTTTTGTGAATACATACTTATAATATACATACAGAAAATCAACCAGACCCGGAACAAATATCTGTAGATCATGCAAACATTTGTTCCACGGCGGGATCGAACTTGCTACCTCCTGCGTCTCAGCCGGCTGTTCGCCCACTGCGCCACGGAGGTTGACAAGGTTGAAAATTGTTTTCGATCTTTATCGCAAGACACCAGCGCAGCGCACTCGCACAGGTCAATGTTGGTGATCACGGAGCGTAGTGGAGGCTACGGCGTAGCACCTTCGTAGAGGCGTAGCACTTTCCTCTTTATTACAGTATACATTTTCGTAAATGTTGTTTAAAAATAAAGACCTATTGCAGGATTGCAACGCATTTGCATACATTCCAGACTCTGCTTTCCAGAAGTAAAGAAGAGCTTACCTTCACCGATTGTAAGCTCTTGTTTACTTATGATACCGGTTTTTGGTTACATATGCTTGACTTAATATACAAAAACTTAATAACATAACTATAGTGTTTTTTAGATTAGGCAACTGCCATGCGGAGTGACCGAGATAAATAGATGTTGCTTAGCTCTTGTCGATCTAGTTGTATTTGAGTGATCTTTGTAACATATATTATCTTGACCTACGAGTATTGTAAACAGATATTCATTGTCATTTCTAACTTTTATGATAAGAAAATGTCTACAATAGTCAGTGGACTCATGTAAGCCAATATTTATCTTACTAGGTTCATACCTACTACAGATAATCCGTGATACTTTCACTTTAAAATAACACTTCAGTTTTAGCTTAGATATATTTATAGTTCGCAAAAACACCATCACTATCAGCTCTACGAAATTATATTGGCTGTCTCCGAGCCAATCCGCTGACCGACTCCATCGGGCTTCGTCATTGGCACTACGATCACACCACTATATACGCACATCGCTATTGTTCACCCACACCGCCAGGTAACATACCTTTTTAACGTAAAATACACAATCGTAAAAATCAACAACTCACATAAAACTATATTTCACTAAACAATCCAAAATAAGTTACGTTATGAATCCATCGCACCGAGAGTTACTTCACTTATTGACAATACACTCGCACTGGGTCGCGTGCTACCGACACTTAGTGCGCGCTCCGGCACGTGCGCGCAGTCCGAGAGCCACGCGCGAGTGCGGCGCCGGGGCGGCCAGAGGTGGGCGGGCGCCGGCAGGAACCCGAGCCGTGCGGGGGCACGTCACCAGCTACCAGAGGGATTTCGCTATTAATATATAAGCCTCTGATCCGCCACCTGACTGTATTCACTTGCAGACCTCAAACGTCGACGCGTGCTCTCGCTCGATCCTATCCGACTATTCATATCGAAACTTAAAAGAACTCTAAAATGTCAGTGTCAACCTTAGCGAGTTTAGTGGTGATCTGCATCGCGGTATCGGCGATAGCGGCCCCCACCCACAACTACCACCTCGAGATGAGACTCGACCAGGTGATGAACAACTCGGTGTGCCCGATCCGGATCAAAATCGACGAGGAGGAGCACCGGGTCCCGCGCCGGATCAAGATGCTGAAGTGCGCATCGAGACCCAACCCCATGTGCGAGGCGGAGAACATGACGCACGCCTGCTGCCGCAGCCACCACCACAACTTCAACACGCAGTGCGTCGAGGTGACGGACGTGGTGATGGTGCGCTACACCAACCGCGGCGACGACGCCAAGCTGCATCCGCTCAAAGTCAGCGTCGGCTGCTCCTGCATGATCCGCAAGGAGACGAAGGCCACAGAGTGATTCTGCCGAGCGCTCCGTCGCTCCACTCATCTCGCAGTGATGCCGGCGAGCGCTCCGTCGCCGGCGCTACCGGCCGGCGCTCCACCGACCTCAAGTTCCTAAACCTCCACTTGGTATTATAAAATGTGTCACGAAGACGGCGTCTCCAGTATTAATAGTAATTTATTTAACTTATTGACTTAATGTTATGTGAAGGCGCGTGCAGGCGCGAGTACTTGAAACTAACATGACATACAATTAGGTAATTGATTGTTAGTAATAGATAGTTGTTCGATGGTTGTGATAAGTTACGTTTCTTTATTATGTTTAAGTGGTATTAGTTTTAAGCCGCAAAAGACTTTATCGTAGAATAATTATTCGCTAGGTGAGCTCTCCGAGCCACAGCCTGTTGATCGGGATATATTATTTATTACATGAGCTCTCTGCCTGTTGATCGGGATTAATTATTTATTACGTGAGCTCTCTGCCTGTTGATCGGGATTAATTATTTATTACGTGAGCTCTCAGCCTGTTGATCGGGATATATTGCCTGTATCAGGCGTTTTAATAAAGTGTGTTAACAATGTACAACTTCTTCTTTATTTTAATTACCCTTGAACTTGTTTATTTTCAAAAGAATAGATAGATAATTTGAAATATAAATCAAAAAGCTAATCGAATTATTTTACATTAGCCATAATAAAATTAAAATTTTCAGGTAGAGATTTGGCTTGTTAGCAGAATCAGGATTACAGAATTAATGTCGGCTCTTATTTCAAGTGGAAATATTTCTTTTATTCATTTAAAAAATGCTAAGAAACTAAGAAAAGGTGTTTGCATATTATAAGTTAGGCCTAACTTCATCCGTCGGGTCGCATTCGTGCACGGCGTAAGAAGATACGCCACCATTTTCCATCTCGGTAATCGATCCCTGTGTCAATGGTGAAAGGGTACTTTAGACAACAGTAAAGGATCTAAGTTTGTCAGATTAATGTTAAAAACCCCTCATTGTTCATCATCATCGTCACCTTCCACAGTCTGAGTTCTCGTGTGTAAACGCATAATTTAATGTGTCCATCCACCACGATATCCACGATGCAAGGCCCATATTCTAGACTAGAACAATGCACAAGCTTGAATCGATACTCAATCGCACTTTTTTGACAGTTTTCAATGAACTAGCTGTCAAAAACACGATCATGGTCGAATTAGCCATACATTTCGTATTTTTTTGTATAAAATTTAAGACTGTATTTTAAAAATGTTGCTTTTAATGTGTATTTCATAATTAAAAAGTCAGTGTAAAAAAATCCATTGCCATATAAGAAGAAGTACTTACAGAATTCATAGTTTTAGGGACACCCCTAAAAATCTCGAAACATATTATCTCGAAACTGATCAAAAGATTAAAAGATTTATTAATTTGCTAGAACATACAGATACCATACAGATGATACAAAATTAAATAGTTTCACCATATTCAGCTATAGTGGCTCGCTACTGAATCGAGACTAAAACATATACATATATTTGACAGTTCTTACATGGGAACACTTCTAGAATACGGACCTTATTGTTATTTGTTTTTTTTTATTTATTAAGAAAAGACCTTAGCTAGGTTTTGTATTCAATGCTATTCCATCCATTATTTTTACTAAAAACAGGATATTTTCCATGATTTGTGTGTTTTAGCACATCCAGTTTTTAAGTTTCTTTAAGAAAAAGTAGGTGCTAGTGAGTCACAGACACAACCCGGTGCCTAACGGTATGAGTCATTCACAACCACATCGCATTACTTCGGTTTGCCATTCATTTTAATCGTGAATCTCCAAACACTTAGATAATGAGTCAACAAAACAAAGTTAATTATATTTTATATTAATTATATGTATTATATTTTTGTAAATATAAACAAAGACCTAAATGTCCATGAAAATTGGCCACAACATTGTATTTATGTACACTATTTCTATGCATTTATTTTGTTTATCAACCTATATTGGTACCCCAAAAAAAGTGACCTTCTAAGACAGAGTGTCGATTCATCACCATCCTCATCATCATCATCAGTCCTCATCCCACAGCTGGGCATAGGCCTCTCTTCGTTGTCATCATGCGTCTTGTCTTGCGCTTATCTGAGCCACGTACGCTACCCGCGGTTTTTACTATGTCGTCGTCGACCCATCTTGCCGGCGGACGACCTGCGTTCTTGGTTTCACCTCGGAGCCACCACTCAGTCAGCACCCTGCTCTACCTGTCGTCACCGTGCCTGGCCACATGTCCCGCCCAACTCAATTTGAGCCCCAATATACGCTCACAAAGGGTGTCGATTACAATGAGTTTAATTCTACTTGGATGGGTGAGCGTTAGACGTAGTCAATTGAGCCTTTTCGTGCTGATGGGTTCCCAACGAGTCACACCCAATCCGGTCACAGTGTTACTCTCGTTGGGATTTGCTTGGGAAGGTACGCTAAGATGTAATTCCTGTTGTAAAATTCGTCATGTCATGTCGGAGGCCGTCGTGCGGCCAAACCTCTTACACCAGAGTCACTGGCTTATAAAAACTTATTTATGTAGGTAATTTAGAATCTCTTAAGGGATCCGTGATTGCTCTACACCGTAAGTCACATAATTGCGTCTGTTTATTTGCCTCCATATCTACAAACAACTATTTAGTAAGTAGGCTTTAATTTGTCAATAATATTTCGTAGTAGACTCGGAGTACATCTCGAGATATGGAATAGCGGTCGCTACGGGTACGGACCCCCTAGAGCTGCGGCGAGACATTATCCTTTTTACAATTTGTTTACTATTTACTCGGTGAATACGTTACGAATTGCGTCCCTAAGGAAGATTAATTGCTTAGCGATGAAAAGTAAAGGTCGCAGACATACAATAACCTAAGTACAGGTTTATGGCGTAGATTCGAGTAATAATTCTACTTATTAATATAAAATAAGTTGTAGTAACTAGTTAGATTCGTGATCTTGATTTATCATTATCATATTAACTAGGTACATGATAGTTCACAGCTGGGCAGAAGCCCCCTTCCTCAAACCTCACTCTGACCGATCCTGACCGATCCCGTCCTTCCCATCCTATTCGCATCAAGGTGTTTCCCTGTACGGCCTCTCAATCGGCCACCCGCCCGATTAACTAATCAAAAAGATATGCGATTATGTACGAGTTATGCTCGTGCATTATAAAACATATTATATGTAGAACCTATATAGGTCCATATGAATACAGAAACTATATATACTAATGGTTCGCCCCGAACTGATATCTCGCAAGTATCAAAAAACCCCAATAAAATATTATTTATAATCTTTGACTGGAAGACAGTGGGGGAGACCTTTGCCCAGCAGTGGGATGACACAGGTTGAATAAAAAAATCATTGACTAATAAAATAGTGCCACAAGATGCACAAGCAACTGACTTGACCTACAGTTTCATTTAAGTTACAAGTAACGGGAGTTTATGTTACGTGGTTACTCTTTTAGGGATAGTCTGGATTTCAGACTTTTGCCTATATTTGTACTATCGAAGTCGTATGGCAATCTCAAGGTCAGCTACAGACAAGCTGAAAAAGATATGGGGGAATCGCAATATCACGAAAGCTACCAAAACCCGGCTCGTCAGAGCGTTGGTATTTCTCATCTTTCTCTACGCAGCTGAGACGTGGACCCTCCGAGAAAGCGAAAAGAAGAGAATAGATGCTCTCGAAATGTGATGCTGGAGAAGAATGCTTGGGGTATCATGGATAGAATTCCATACCAACCTGTCCATACTCCAAGAACTCGGCATCAAGCAGCGTCTTTCTTCTACTGTGCAATCTCGCATCCTCTCGTTCTCCGTGCACGTGTCGCGACGTGGAGAGGTGTCCATTGAGCACCTCGTGGTGCAGAGAAAGGTTGAGGGTACGTGTCCACGCGGTAGATCGCCAATGAGATGGGCGGACCAAATCAAAGCAGCACTTGACGGTCCCCTACACGAGTGCACCAGAAAAGCAGCAATACGAGAGGAGTGGCGAAGGATTGTCAAGCGCGCAACTACCCCCGAAGAGACGACCACGACCTCTCTGCCAAGAGTGTAACGACTGAGAAGAAGAAGTAGGTACCTTGATTGAAAATTGATTGTTTGTAAATTTTTTATTGCATAAAATAAACATACATACGTACACAGGCGAACTTAATGCTAGTAACCATTCTCTTCCAGTTGACCTTTGTGTAATGTGGAAATATATTTTGTAGGTGCACAATCTCGCTGTTTTGGAGATGGGAACATTCGTTTTTTGCACACACGCAACCTCTCACCCTAAACGTACCTATCTATACACCTCAGTTCCAGGATTTTTTTTTGAGATATACATCTTAATACTCGTTTCTAAACATCAAATATATCTACCTATTACATACCTACCTACAATGTTTTCAATATCTATATAATGTTATTAATTACTCCGTATGTTTGTGTCTTGAAACTGACGCGAAGGTCTCACGGAAACGGGAAATTACAAACGTGCGAAGCCGCGGGCGGGTCAGCTAGTGTAAAATCATACATAATAATCGATATAAATCGATTTACTATGCCTTGTGATGATTAAAAAAACAACAAGAATCCTTTTTCAAAAAATCGTTAATATTATAGAAGCTCAACTCTACATGCCGAAACTCTTGCGGAATAATACCTTCCTCAAGAAAATAAGTTTATTTTGGTTTTAGTGGGAACTAGCATGGATTTATCTATTATTGGGGTAGTTTATGGTTACTAATTACTAAATAAGTAAATTGTCTCCAAATAACACGTACCGACCTACCTAAAGTACAACGGCTATTGTTATGTCTAGTCGTCATATTAATTTTGTACTTATAGCTACTTATTGCTGTTGATAAACACTTATGTGTAGAAATGCAATCGTAGGCATGGGCGGAGAAGTTCCCCTCCCCCCCCCCCCCCCCCTTTACCAGCCCACAGGCGGGGCTGCGCGCGCGCACGCCCCGCCATTTCACTACAAACACGCAAAATCACTTCACCTATAATATATTAAATAAAATAGATTTCTGCCGATAGACGCGACGGTCTTACATAGATTTTGTACCGGTAAGCGGGAGACACCATAGACCCCGCTTTCTACATAAATGCGCCCTCACATCAGGTAAACATTACACAGAATACGTATGAACTGTTCAGCTTATCTTTTATACCTACCTACCTATGTATATTAAACCGGAAAATTTCTAATGACTAAAATCAATTCTTTCTCGAATGAGTCAACTCAAACGTACCTACCTAATACTTCATCAGCTCATAAAGGAGAACAATCTTTTATTAAAAAACTTGAAAATGTTATAAGCGAATAGCTCACTGGCCTCGTAGCTGCGTAGGTAGGACACGCACCATAGGAACGTGTCCTACGATGCACTGCCCTGCGTCCTTTAACTTGAGGCTTATAAGTGCCTACTTACTTGAGGCAAACAGGTGTAGGTAAAGTCTCATCTGTCTGTAATACCGGCACCCTATCGTCTAAAAACTTCAAAACCTTGCATCACAGAAGCCAGTGCTTTTCAAGTGTACTTACCTACTTCGATACAACAATTCCTCGACATTTTTAGCCCACATTTAGTCACACCAGGATTGTGCCAACACTACCTACATATAGGTATATCAAATTTCATGATGATCGGATTAATGCTTCGAAAGTTGTCCTCGGACAAACAAACATACCTACAAGGCCCAGCAGTGGGTGGATTGGATACGGGCTAAATGTGGTGGCGACGAAGATTTAAACTCCTGTTACATTTGTAACATTTTGGTATGAGATAATATGAACAAACAGGTGGGTCATCATATGCAAAGGTCAGGGTGACGCTAAAACAGTATCGTAATTGGACTCATATATTTACAACTAATTTGCGTTAGTATCTCGCGAAACTTGACAATTCCCGTTTGTAGAAAAACATGTTCGTTAATATAATAATTTCCTCGTCGTCGACGCGTACCTACCTACTTTGATCGTGTAAGTTTTACACTGCGTCATCGGAATCGCGCCGCACCGCCCCGCGCCGCCGTGGCAAGCTTCGAAACATACCTGCCTAGCTATCTGTGTCAGTTTAGTTTTCCTTTTCCCTGTGTCGTGCCGCTAAGAGTGGCCATATTATCTACATCTACATATATCATATTACACATTATATACATATTATCTACTAGTATCTGCCATCTATGCATTTTTAAAGCTTAAAAGATGAAGAAAATGCATCGTAAGGAAACGCACGGTTTATTTAAATCTACGCAAACAAAACTGAGGTTTTTAGGTACCTGCATCTAATAGGTAGGGGAAAAAGTCTTTTCGCATTATAGTATGTATGAACTTGTAATAAAATATCTTTGGCTATACTATTTGTATCTGGCTGGTTTTGGTATCATTCAAAGTTTAAATTTTAAAGAAGATAATTCCAAATTCAAATTAGGAAAATGTGTGATTTTTATTTGTTTTTCGTACTGTAAAGATGAGTGAATCTAATGAAGAAATTCGATACATTTTAAAAATTTACTACAAAATAGGTAAAAATGCAACGCAAGCCGCGAAAAAAAATTGCGATGTTTATGGACCTAGTGCAGTGTCTGTGAGAGTAGCACAAATTTGGCTTAAGCGTTTTCAATCCGGAAATTTTGATGTCAAAGATGCACGTCGCTTTGGTCGCCCTATTACGGATAAAATTGATGGCATTTTTGAAAAAGTGGAGCAAGATCGGCATATCAGTAGTTACGACGTAGCTGAAGAACTGGGAATTGACCACAAAACAGTTTTGGCGCATTTGAAAATAACTGGGTACACAAAAAAAGCTCGATATTTGGGTACCCCACGAGCTCACTGAAAGAAACCTAATGAACCGTGTAGGGGAGGGTAGCTCAAAACGGGTAAGCTAAGGACGATGATTCATAAAACAGAATATAGAAGTATATCGAAGTTTTATTTATACTCTGACAATTCTTTACTTATTAAGGTACATAAAAACAATCACAAATATAATAGTATTCTACTTAAAGCATGCATAATCAACAAAAAACGTAACCCTTACAATTACCCGTTTTGCCCATAGGGGGGGCCCAAAGCGGGTATGGACTTAGGGCAAAGCGGGTAGTGACTAAATTAATGCTCGAAGTAAGTTTTCAAAGGTCCGTAGACGCACACATCAAGCGGTTGCATACGATGTGTCATGTGTGGAGCAAGAGACACAAAAATCACATGATTTTGCGATGCAAACTCCAATGCTTCGAGGTATTTATGGGACTCATGGTTGTCCATTATCAAAATCACTTTTTTTTTTCTTGTGTTGGCCTTGTGATGCCTACAAAGTGTCGCAACCACTCGAGGAACACAGGCCCATTAATCCATCCATTATCGCTGCAAGTTGCTGCGGAGCCAGGTGGAGCCCCATCAAGAAGCCTATCTACCATTCGTTTCCGCCCAAATATTAGAAATGGGGGCACAAAAGAACCTGCTGCATTACAGCAGCACACGACTGTCGTTAGTTTGCCTCGTTCGATGCTGGATATAACACCAACTTGTTTTTTTTCTGATCTACATAGGACTCTTGGTGGTTTGTTGCTTGTTGTTTGTATGCCAGTTTCGTCCACATTATAAATTCGCGTTGCATCAACGTCGTGTTTCTATATTTCTCCTTCAAGCAAATTGAAAAATCTTTCAACTTGGGGTCTATTAAAGCCTCTTGCCCGTGCAATTGATGTAGGTTCTGGACGCCGTAGAGTGACATTGGAATGTCGCATCTTAAAGTCGAGGTACCAATCATCACCTGCAGCTCTGTTTTTAAATGGATGGGTAATATTATTTTTCTCTGCATACTGGTACACTAGTTGCACAAATTCTGTTTTCGTCAGTCCAAAAAACAGATTATCCGTATGAAATAGATACTCAACCAGTTCCAATTCTTGAGCTGCTGTAAAAACTGTTGTAAATCTTCCAAGTTTCTTTTCTGGACATCCTTTCTTTATGTGTCTCTGTAATGTAGACAAGTTGATACCGTATTTTTTCGCGGCACTATTGACGGAAGTTTTGTTAGCTTCTTCCATCGCACGTTTCATAATCTTCACATACCATGATGCGTTTGTAGTTTTTCGCTATTAACCAGCTATCTATTAACCATCTGCAATAGATATATAACTAGCTGAACTATTAAGCCGTTGATGGAAGCATACAGGGCAAATCGGGTAAGAGCAAAACGGGTACCCGCTATACCCCTACCCGTTTTGCCCAAAAGCATGAATTTTATAAACACACTCATAACCTTCAAACCGAAACAAAAGATGCAAAACCATTTCACAAATTAGAGGACCACATTATTGCAAAATAATAACATAAAATTAGTAAGAGCATATCATAAACAATTTTTGAGTAATCGAATGTAATGTAACTTGAAAATACTTAGTGAAAAGAGCAAAATTATTTGATTTCGTCTTACCTTGAAACCGCGAGAGTCAAAGAATCGGGCCGACTGTCTATGATTGGCGGGCGGATAAGCTATCGTGTTGGACGCACACATTCTCACTAGCCTTAGAGGCGCGAAAATTCAAACACCTACCCGCTTTAGGAAGGGTACCCGTTTTAGGCTTCCCTCCCCTACTCATTTGTGATTCTTTATTACGACGTCATGAAACCGAACCATTTTTGAAGAAGCTGATAACTGGTGATGAAAAGTGGATCACGTACGACAAGAAAGTGCGAAAAAGGTCGTGGTCAAAGGCCGGTCAGGCTTCACAGACTGTGGCGAAACCCGGGTTAACTCGCAACAAGGTGATGCTGTGTGGTGGGATTGGAAGGGCATTATTCATTATGAGCTGTTACCACCAGGCAGGACCATCGATTCTGAACTCTACTGCGAACAACTGAGATATATAAAATGAGATTAAAGCAAGAAGTTGAGAGAAAGCGGCCGGAATTAATCAACAGAAGGGGTGTGGTTTTTCATCATGATAACACTAGACCTCACACATCTTTAGCCATTCAGCAAATATTAAGAGAGTTTGGCTGGGAGGTGTTAATGCATCCGCCGTATAGTCCTGACCTTGCACCTTCAGATGTCCACCTGTTTCGGTCTCTTCAGAATTCTTTAGGCAGTGTCAGGTTAACATCACGAGAGGACTGCCAAAACCACTTATCGCGGTATTTTGATCAGAAGCCCCATAATTTCTATAGCAATGGGATCATGTCCCTACCTACAAGATGGCAAAAAGTTATCGAACAAAATGATACCTATAGTTAAATGTAAATAAACTATATTAAAAAATATTTTGGATTTTCTTAAAAAATGCGAAGAAACTTTTTCCCCAACCTATATTAATTGAAGTCTTTTTTTTAATTTACTTCCTATTATTTGTACTAAAAACGAGTGATTTACCATGATCATGGCGCATGCAACTGCGTCGAGAAATATCGGGATACCTACTCAAAAACTCACAAATCATGGTAAATATCCCGTTTTTAATACAGTGTTCTTACCATGATAGTTTCAAAAGTTATACTTCTTATTATGTTAGGTAATTATTATAGCTTTTAGCGATAAGACCGCCCATTATGCGTTCAGTGTTTCTATTATTATCTATATTATGTTATTGTTTGTAATAATACCTACTATGTAATAGGTAGATACCACAAAACATAACTACGAGGGTGACTGAAAGTTCTTACAACTGCTCAGTTTAAGCTCTCAAATATAATTATCGCCAATACATTTTTGTATGTTGAGATGGCTGACCTGAAAAATAATATTTCAATAAGAATTCAAAATGCGAAAATGGAACACTGGTAACCCAAATAAGTACATACAATGCATGATTTTATTTTTTAAATTGCCTGCATCTATAAAATAAATTTAAATACATAAAGAATTTATTAATATTCAATTTAATTTAGGTTAACTCAATAATACAAAAAAAAATGGATCCGCTGCATCTATTTCCATCAAAAGCGTAGCAAAACAATTTGATTTTATTTTGTATCCTAGGTATGTTACCTTTCTATTTTGTTATATTTTTCCGTAGATCAGCGGGAATCAAACCAGTAACATCCTGCGTCCCAGCCGTACTTGTTCTATACCTGGTAGTAAATAAATGCCTGCCTTGTCTCTATGTTTATGCGTCCGTTCGCTACGATGCGACAGGCAGAAAACACATACAGATAGACAGACATATCATTCAGAGCGCATATTTCTAACAAAGCACACATACATACACACACACACACGCATCAAACTTTATGTAAGCTAATTGTAGCACTAATGGGAGAGGCACTGTCTCCTGAAACACAGTTGAAGCTGGTTCGGGAGCCTATGACCTTTTTTTTTTTTTTCGAATGGACTAAACTCGCTGTTGGCCTCTGAGACCGTGACAGCTTAACCGAACTTATGGCGAGCGCAGATGGCGCTCAGCCCAGTAAGTTTTTTTAGGCAACTAGCGCAAGGGCACCACTTAGGTACGAACCTCGGCTTGGGCTGTTGCCGGGATGGGGATAGGAGAGAAACGCCCGAGTACATGTTTGTACCTCGTATAGGCGGCGACTGAAGGGATTCGTCGACCTCGCCGGCGAGATCGGTGTTTCTGTGAAGTGTTTGCTCTATCTGATGTAGATGACTCACCTTCCGCATTAGCGGAGGTGATTTCGTCATCCGGGTCTCCGAGAACGTGTCTCGGACGACGGAGGATTTTGTTGGCGGGCGGATCCAACGGGTAGACCGGAGTGGTGTGTACCAAAGGGTTCGGATGATTAGAGGCAAGTTCATAAAACCGCTTGGAAGCGAGCTTCATGAACCTGGCTATTGATTCTAATTTCATATCGCGATGTAGATCGTTATTGCGAAAATACCATGGCGAGCCTGAGGCTTTTCGCAAGAAGCGATTTTGGATGACCTGAATGGCACCAACTTTAGGAGAGTGAGCAAATACTACAGAGGAGTATGTCATGATGGGGCGAATGCACGCTTTGTAAAGGGTCACCTTATTTTTAAGGGACATTTTACTTTTCACGCCTAGTAGTGAGGACAATCGACCTAGGGTGAACTTTGCCTGATTGCACCTCTTAGTGATGTGCAACCTAAAGGAAAGACGCCTATCGAGGATGACACCCAAGTATTTGGCTGATGAGGCCCAGCGAATGGGCTTGCCAAATAAGGAGATCGGTTTGGGAGTGAGGTTTCTCCGTGAGAAGTACACTGCTGTGCTCTTCGACGGGTTTACCTCAATCCGCCACTTGCGGAACAAAGTGGCTAATGAATGAAGGGCAGCCTGCAGCCTTATACCCACCCGATCAGGATTCCGATTGGATGTGTACAAGGCCGTGTCGTCTGCGTATAGGGCTATTTCCACTTGAGGAGTGCGGGAGATATCGCTGGTGTACAGCGTGAACAGGAGGGGGCCGAGAACGGAGCCTTGAGGGACTCCCGCTCTGACTGGTCTAGGACTAGAGAGAGTGCCTTCCACGGTGTAGCGAAAGCTGCGCCCTTGTAGGTAGTCTCGTAAGATGAGCACGAGTCTATCTGGGACTCCGAGTTTGAACCTATGACCTATGGATTCAACAATTGTTATTTATATTGTAAACGCTCAAACTTATAATTTCTTACCCTTTGTGGTCGAGGGGAAGTAATTAAAAATAAATAAAATAAGAGATAGTTTTATAGAAAAGTATAATCATACGAAAGTATACGACATGTGTAATTAATAGTAAAAATGCTAGAAAATAGTTAATACTGCCTTACAATAGATATAATAGCTTCACACTACACTCAGCATCCATTGTAAAGTAGCCTACACTTGCACAGAAGCACTTCCATTCAATACAAGTATTATATGAACAGTACAAGTGTTAAGGTACATTTTATGTGAAAGATATACATTTACATATTAAGTATTCGGCTCTCCAGCCATATCTATTTTCCAAATAAGCGATAACAAGGACACTTTCATAATATTTTTTATAAAAATAACTTTAGTTATAAACATACAAGTTGAGCAAACACTTTATGTGTTTAACACATATTATAAAATTATAATTTTAATTAAAATAACAAGTTTAATAAACTTTACTACAGCCCACAATCGTCAACTCGTAAACAGGTAGCTGTTGCAATCTATGATGATGATTGATAGAACGTCTGAAGGCAATAGTTTAGTTCCAACATTCAGCATCTTACGAGTCGCCGAATTTAGGCAGAGTTTTACAACAACATTAAACTAAAATATATCTTCTATGTATGCGTCCAATTTTACTAATTCTCTAATCTGATAATTCACACAAAACTGTACCCGAAGCTGAGCAGAGACCAAGAATTGTAAAACAATAAGGGTTGTGGTTGTAACCACAAAAAACACTATTTAGCGCGTGTTTAACTACAAGCGATAAACAGTTGTTTAACAAGGTTTGTTTCCGCTCAGCTTGTGGATATGCGCGCGGCGGCCCTCATGCCCGTCCGCACTAAAGTCAGTCCCGGTACAACCTCAGTTCCTAAACATTTATTACGAATACCGACGAGAGTTAGCCGCAAGGACATCGAGAGGGCGAGGAAATCACGCACAGACCCTCTCAACTGATACTATTATTATTAAAGTAACGAAGATTAAGTATAAAATGCTGTGACAATTTTGATACCTAAGCTGGTCGTCGCTGCCTCGATGTGAATTAAACCTTACATATGCGCTGATACAACTGTTACAACATGCTATGCAAATATGCTTCCTAAGAGAAGGTGTCGTCGGAGAGCCACGTGCCCCCGCTGCTGCTGCCGCTGCTGCTGCCGCTGCCTCTGCTGCTTCTCCTGGAAATACAAACACATTCATATCAAAAACAAGTTTCAGCCCGCGGCTTCGCACGCATTAAACTGCATTATTTTGCGCCGATAAATCGATATTTCGGATAATAGTCGATGGTCGATATGCCAATCCCTATGACTGTGCGCGTACGTCATTCACAAACAAGTACCTACACAAGCCGTTTCCTGTGATCTGTGTCTGTGGCCGTTTCGTTTGTTTTCTCGCGTATTTTTGTTTGTTTACTGACTTAAAGCTTTTAAAATGGACTCCGATACTTCTTCTAAAATTGATAGTAATTATCAATATCATAATTTATCTAGGAATCGTTATAATTACAATAATAAACTATTTAAGTTGTAGTTGAATACAGTGATGTAAAACTGGTTGTTTGTGAAAAATAAAAACTGATTTTTCTCATTATAGTAAACTTTTTTATAACTAACTCCTTAGCTCTTTTATTACTAACTAAGCCTAGAATCATTAGCAATTAGTTTCAAGTGTGTGCAGTGACAGCAATTTTTATAAGGGAGAGTGGGCATGCCCCTTTCATAAAAATTGGTCCAGTCGTTTAGTTCAAAATATGTAACAAACAGACAGAGACAAACTTACTTTCAAATTTATATTATTGGTGGATGCATAATGAGGGCTTTTCATTTTCGATTTAAAAAGAAAAAACTACTTCCAACTAGCGTAATAGATGGCGCTGCCTGGAGATGCACCGCTAGGTAATATGGTTTATATGCCAACATCTCAAAGACACAATATAAAAATTAGTCTAAAACAATTTCGCTTCGTCAGAAAAACAAACACATGTGTTTGTTTTATTATTTCAAGTTTTTCGGAAATAATGTTAACACGACAATTGACATTGACAATTCACTTTCCTTTGTTAATCAGAGCATGACAGTGCAACGCCATCTGTTAGCAGTTATAAAAACATGGTCGTGAAAACTCTATTGAAAAGTCATTATTTCGAATGAATAGTTGTTTCCAGCTTCGTGAAAGAAAATTTGTCAATTCTGAATACGCCAAATTTTTTTAGATACATGTAGCGACATCTAGGGCCACATGTAACAACTATCCTAGATCGCGCAAACGAAATAATCTGAGCATCTGCACATCAGAAATAGTTCTCAGCGAGACCTGTCGGCGCTAGGAGCCCTCCCCCTTTCCTCGGCGATACCTATCAACCTGTCATTCGCCGAATACACTTTCCAAATGTATTATTATCAATCGCACAAAAATTGAATAGATTATGACGATGATGTATTTAACTTACATTTGTGGAATTTGGTGTACATCGGCTGCAACGAGGAGGCGGGCGGCGGGCGGCGCCGTGCTCGAGGAGCTCCGCTCGAATCTGAATACAAATCATACCACCATGCACTTCCTAAATTATTCTTCCTAAATTTAACTACAGTCCGTCTAAAAAGAGTAGAAAAAAAATGAGGGCGCCACTGTCGTTTAACTGGTATACCCCATACTATACAATAACTGGTTTTGATACTTGCTAATTATTTATTGTATTAATGGCATTCATATTTTATGATTCTAAGCTAACTTAGTACTTCACATAACCACTTTACATCACAAGTTGTGGTTAAATTCTACTAATACATATTATTATAAATACGGAAATTGGGAGGATGGATGGAACTTGGGACAGGAATAGATTATTACCTGGAATAACTAGAGGGAGCAGCTAGTAAAATAATAAAACAAGAGTTAAGTGTTGTTAATAAAATATTTATTCATAAAATTAGTCGTAGATTTTAAAATTTTGTGTAAATGGGCTCGACTTCCATTGAAACCAAGGTTTCCCTTACCATGGTGAGGACTTTTTTTTTACACTATAGAAATAATGCACTTTTTGTCGGATTGCACACTGGTCAAAATCGTCTAATTCTTTTCTTGGTCGCCCCTTTCTATGTTTTGCAGGAGTACTGAATTTTCCTTTAGTTTTGGATCCTTCCGAAACTATTCGTCACACTGTACTCTCGGATTTACCTGAAAATAATAAATTATATTGTTAAGTATCAAAACCAGTCACACGCACTATAAATATGTGTTTTATTTTCATAACCTCAACTGTACATATAAAAGTAAATATTTCATGATAAGACCACTCTTGTCATCCTCGATAGGCGTCTCTCCTTTAGGTTGCACATCACTAAGAGGTGCAATCAGGCAAAGTTCACCCTAGGACGACTGTCCTCACTACTAGGCGCGAAAAGTAAAATGTCCCTTAAAAATAAGGTGACCCTTTACAAAGCGTGCATTCGCCCCATCATGACATACTCCTCTGTAGTATTTGCCCACTCTCCTAAAGTTGGTGCCATTCAGGTTATTCAAAATCGCTTCTTGCGAAAAGCCTCAGGCTCGCCCTGGTACTTTCGCAATAACGATCTACATCGCGATATGAAATTAGAATCAATAGCCAGGTTCATGAAGCTCGCTTCCAAGCGGTTTTATGAACATGCCTCTAATCATCCGAACCCTTTGGTGCACACCATTCCGGTCTACCCGTTGGATTCGCCCGCCAACAAAATCCTCCGTCGTCCGAGACACGTTCTCGGAGACCCGGATGACGAAATCACCTCCGCTAATGCGGAAGGTGAGTCATCTACATCAGACAGAGTAAACACTTCACAGAAACACCGATCTCGCCGGCGAGGTCGACGAATCCCTTCAGTCGCCGCCTATACGAGGTACAAACATGTACCCGGGCGTTTCTCTCCTATCCCCATCCCGGCAACAGCCCAAGCCGAGGTTCGTACCTAAGTGGTGCCCTTGCGCTAGTTGCCTAAAAAACTTACTGGGCTGAGCGCCATCTGCGCTCGCCAAAAGTTCGGTTAAGCTGTCACGGCCTCAGAGGCCAACAGCGAGATTAGTCCATTCGAAAAAAAAAAAAAAAAAAAAGACCACTCTTGGATAAGACATTACTATTTAAAGGAGTGTAAAGTGACTAAAAGTAATACATTAATTCATAACTTACCAGTCAGATCCGCTGTTCGTTTATAAACGTGTTCCATCTGCGTGAGCAATCTGCCGGCTTGGAATTCGGCTAAACATCGCATAAACACTTTGTATATCACTTCACGAGTGCCGCTGCGGATTGTTTTATTCATTTTTCAAATGTTTATAATAAGTGGAGGAAATTACTAGCTGGTTCAAATCTTTCACTCCACGTCGGGGTTTGTTTTAGAGAGTCGATAGCTGACAAGGGTTGGATTTAAGTGGACTGTATGTTTGCGAATTAGACCGAAATTTACCTATGCCTAGAATACTCAAAACCAATAGCATTTGTAACGTTCTTCTAATGATAGGACGACCACACTGCTGCAAATGGAAGAATCACAGGAATAGAATACAGCAGCGGTAGGGGAACGGAACATGCACGTACCTGTAGATCTCTGGATACCAGGAGCCAGTGTCCTGGGGACACCACGCCAAGGTCAACGGGGTGACCCTAGCGCCACGTGCAGCCGCGAAGGTCGTATCGACACTTCCAGCACTTGTTTTTCACGGAAAGTTCACACGTTTAGTTCAATAACACATAAATAGCGAGTTCTAGTGGAAATTTGTAGGATTCCACCAAAATATAAGAAAATGAGACGCACGCGCGCGCATCGTTGCGATTCTCACGGAGGTTCAAAGGCGTCTCTCATTGGCAGCGGCCAATGAATTTGAAGAGTGGCGTTGGCGGTCGGACGTCAGAGTGGGACGGCCTATAAGGTGCGCGTGCATGCGGAAAGGAGAAAAGGGATAGGATAAGTCGTTACAAATGCATCTTGGCGAGTAATACAAAATAACTGGATGAATATCCACCATCTCCCCCTCCTTGAAGGATTCCTTCGAAAGCGAAAGAATTATAAAATAGCGTAGCGGGATAAATATAAAATAGCGATGTGAATAGCGGTTTGCGGTTTAAATATATAGCGGAAAAACAAATTAAAAAATAGCGGGGTTGGATAAGAATATCCGAAAATGTTGAAAGCGCATGGTCACCCTACTGTATAGGGAGCGGCGACAATTTTGTCGTCGGCCTGACATACGCGCTATCACACGTTTCTACTCGCGCACAACGAATTCGTCCGTCCTTACCGGGAAAAACCTCTGAAACTCTTCCGATTTTCCAAGATAATGGAGGTGCGTTTTCGTTATTTAAAAGAACAATAGTTCCTACTGTGAGTGGATTACTAGCGGTGTTCCACTTTTCGCGCATTTGCAAATTATGGAGGTATTCATTCTTGAATCGTTTCCAAAATGTTTGGACTAAAGAGTCCATCAAAGAATGTCGAGACAAAAGATTTGTTCGTTCTCCACTCATATCAGCTGCGGGTAGAAAAGCTAGCGGTTTAGTTGAGAGAAAGTGCGACGGTGTTAATGCCGTCGGCTCCGAAGGGTCGGAGCTTAGAACGTACAAAGGTCGGCTGTTTAGTACAGCTTCGACCTGGTTAAGCACCGTAAGCATTTCCTCATAGGTGAGGATCTGCTTTCCGATCACACGAAAGAGAAGAGACTTGATACTCTTTATATTCGCTTCCCAAATTCCACCAAAATGGCTTCCTAGGGGCGGTGACCTTTTCCAAATGATGTTGTGTTTAGCGAGTTCATTATTTGAAATCTGCGAGGGCAGGAGCCCGCGAGAAACTAAGTCAGCAGGGTTCTCAACGCCTGCGACGTGATATACATTTTGCGATGGCGAAGTAGATTGGAAGTCTGATATGCGATTTGCGACGTAAGTTTGAAACTTATGCGGAGAGGAAGTTACCCAACATAAAGCGACGGTCGAGTCAGAAAATATAAAAACGTTATCTATATGACAACGAGCGGATAGCGAACCATAAACAGCGCGTAATACCTTAGCGAGAAGCACTAGGCCGTTTAACTCAAGCCTAGCCAGCGTGATTGTTGGTTTGGCTGATGCGACGCGGGACTTCGAGCACAAAAGCGAGATTAAAGGTGGCTGGTGACCATTAGAGACATGTAGGTATAATACACAGCCGTAAGCCTTTTCACTTGCGTCCGAAAATGCGATAAGCGTGATTTTAGAACCGGTTTCCTCAATTCCTACGTGGCGAGGGAATTTGAGGTGCGAGATTAGTGGTACTCGTAGCTCAGATAAATATCTTTGCCATAGAGCGATGATATCACAGGGTAGCTTGTCATCCCAATTGATGTTCACAAGCCATAGTTCCCTGATTATCAGTTTAGCGTAAAGAATTACGGGTCCGACGAGTCCTAAGACATCGTACAGACGAGCGGTCATAGATAAAATAGCGCGTTTTGTAAAAACAGATGGCGGGACCGAGGTCAAAAAGATAAAATTATCGGATGCGGGGAGCCAACGTAGCCCTAATATCTTGAACGTGTCATCTTCATCGAACGAAATGGATTCAGACTGTCTGTGAGAAACGGGTATGTGTTGTAGCAGCTCAGATGAGTTGCTAGTCCACTTTACTAAGTCGAATCCACCAGCTTTAAACATCTGAATCAACTCTTGTGCAATCTTGGCTGCTTGATTCACAGAAGAAGCAGAAGACGCTAAGTCGTCCATATAGACGTCACGAGTTATGACGTCAGCGGCAAGAAGCCATCTTTGTCTTTCATCTTGAGCCAGTTGACGTAAAGTGCGCAGCGCCAACATAGGAGAAGACCGGAGGCCAAAAGTAACACGTTCGAATTGAAACGTTTCCAGCGGAACGTCCGGTGAGAACCGGTATAAGATCCGTTGATAACAGCGGTGCGAGGGGTGCGTATAAATACATAAATACATCATCTTCACGTCAGCGAAAAAGGCGATACGATGTATGCGAACATTTAATAAAATGTTAAATATATCGGCTTGCAAGTTGCAGCCCTTATATAAAATATCGTTAAGAGACAGCCCTGAATCAGTCGAGGCGCTGCCGTCCAAGACGATGCGAACCTTAGTCGTAGACTTGTCGTCCCGAACTACAGGATGGTGCGGTAGGTAATAACCTGGAGAAGTACAATCGTCAACAGAAACGCGCGTTAAAATACCTTTGTCTAGATAATCATAAATTATTTCATTATATTTTTTATTTAAGTCCGGTGATCGTAAAAACTTTCTCTCGAGGCATAAAAACCTCTTCTTAGCGATAATGTAGGAGTTACCTAGCTTTTGCGGGTCATCTTTAAATGGAAGCTGGACTACATAACTACCATCGTCATTTCGAGTAGTAGTCGAAGTGTAAATTTCTTCACAGCGTTGATCGTCAGGACTTAAGAACAACTGGGAAGGTGGTTCCTCAGTGGACCAGAACCTTTCCACGAGTTGGTGTAGCGGGTCATTCGTAAATGCACAAAAGGTATGTGAAATGGAGCGCGGGGATAGAACGGGTGCGTTTCCCATAACGATGTAACCTAAAGTTGTTTCCAAGGCAGCGGGTAAATTATTATCAGCGGTAATTTTATTAAATAGGAGAATTTGACAATACAAGTTCACACCTAAAAGTAGGTCAATAGGACCAGGCTCGGAAAAGTCATCATCAGCCATGGGTAGATTACGTATGTGGTGAAGAGAGCTGACGTCGACGCGCGAGTCGGGCAGCTGCGACGTGATACTATCCACCACCATGGGCTGGATGTGGTACTCATGTCCGTCCTCAAAGCGAGAAGTGAAGCGAAGTGAGGTTACTCCCAGAATTTTCTGAGAGGCCCCTCCTATACCTTGGACTTTAGAAAAGCGGCTTTGCGTGGAAATAGGAAGCGATAAGCGCTTACTACATGCAGCGGAAATATACTCACTTTGAGAGCCGGGATCGACCAAGCATCTCAAAAAGTGAGGGCGATTAAAATTATCTAAAACCTTTATTTTAGCAGTTGCCAATAACGCAGTTGTTATTGTTTGCGACGCGTGATCATATGATACAGTACAGACAGATGTGTTACTGTTCGGATCGATATCGGGTGCGGATAGTGAATTATCGACCTTATACGCATGGGGCGCAAGGTCTTTAGCGTGAATTCGAGTATGAGACTCTGAAGAAATTGCATGCCTAGGCGCAGTGTGGCTTTGGTCATGAGCGGTAGCGGGCGAGTTAGCGTGCGATTTTTTATTAACGAATTGTTTCTCGACTGATTTGTTGTAGATAACGGGCGGATTAAAATGGAGTAGCGAATGGTGTCTGGCCGAACAATGAGAACAAGTGTGCTTAGAAGCACATTCCTTTGTTTTATGTCTCACACTCAAACAGTTGTTACAATAAAAATTGCCTTTAATGAATTTATACCTATCAGGTGGCGTCAGTTTCATAAAAGCTGAACAGCGATAAAAGTGATCGTGTTTATCGCGATCACACAAAATACATTTATTCTCATTACTTGCACCACACACGCGGTCAGTGTTTACAAATGACTTGGTTTGCCCTGGTCTGGTACTAGGCACGGGCGCGTGCGCATTGCGAGCTTTGTGCTGAGTTTGCGGGTTTACGATAGGCACAGCTGATCTAGATAACACTTTATTCTGTTCCTTTACAAATTCAATTAGATTAGAATAGGTTGGAAGCTTATCTTTGCGATGCGTAATTTCGAATAACTTGACAGTCTCCGAGTCTAGTCTCTGGAGGGCGAGGTGTAACAGCATAAAGTCAGTCAAGTCGCCAAGACTCAGTTGTCTTAAGGCTTCCACAGACGTGTGGAAATTATTTAAAAATGATTCTAGACCGGAAGCAACATTAGCGGCTAGCGGTTTAAAACTCAACAACTGATTAAGGTATGAGCTAGCGAGTAGTCTGGGGTCGTCATATTTTTGCACAAGTGCCTCCCAAATAATAGGGTAATTCTCTGCGGTCGGGGGCAGCCGGGCGCAAACTGACGCGGCGGAACCAGACAACTTACCGACCAAATAATACACCTTGTCACTATCTGACAAAGATGTATTTTCATGGACAGTGCATTTAAACTGTTGGTAGAATAGCGGCCATGAGCGGACATCACCATTGAATGACAATAGTTCTATTCGAGGAAGCTTAGGTTTTGATTTCTCTAAATACGGGGGCGAAACTGATGTTTTAGATGGCGAATTTGTTTCTAAGACGTGTTTAACAAGACAATACATAATATCAAAATTCGTCCATTCTTGGTACCTGATAGCGTGTTTTGGGTTAATTTTTAGCGAAATAGCGTTATATGAATCTAATACCTTTTCGAAGTCTCTATGCAAATTATCAATATTATATGCACTGTGAAGCAAAGCCTTAAAGTTGGTAGAATCGGCATCCACCTTCTTAGCAAGATCATAAATTCCTTGCATACGGGCAAATAGAATCTCGCGTTTAGATTCAAGCATGGCTTGCTGACATTCATCCTCGTTGTAGCCTTCTTCTGAGTGAGAAGAACTCGGTCCCTTATCTCTCTTACTCATTGTGAATATCAACCAACAAAAGGTATAAATGCGAAATCAAAAGAAAGAACTTCAAAAAGTATAATAGAACCGAAGTTGAAAACAATACCTATCTTCCTAGCGGTGCGCAGTTGGGTAAGTTATAAAATAAATAAGCCTACCACAGAATAGAAGCGAGCGCGAAA
Organism: Philereme transversata; assembly: GCA_963924445.1. Taxonomy (NCBI): domain Eukaryota; kingdom Metazoa; phylum Arthropoda; class Insecta; order Lepidoptera; family Geometridae; genus Philereme; species Philereme transversata. The sequence continues at coordinate 22,304,843 of OZ004337.1, read as the reverse complement.
TAGTTACTATGAAAGTATGTTGAGACAGTACAAACTGATGAAATATTATTTTGTGGTAGTCAGTTTGACTAGTAGTTAGTATGGCGGCGTGCAGCGATAAGTTAAATACGAGTTGGAGCGAGCGGAGAACGTTCAAATAATGAAAAATGCGGGTAGATGTATAAAGAGCGAGCGAATACTTCTATGCTTTGACTCGTATTAAATGTAAGTAATACAATGTTAGCGGTGCGGTTATAGAAACTTAGTTATATGTTTGTAAAACGTGTGATAGCGGAATGCGATGATTTTACGTAGGTCCTAAACTGATTAAAGTGGGGCGAGAAATAGCGAATTGAACGAGTTGATCCTGCGGGGTGCGAATAACAAGAGAATATGATCAATTTATTCTTTTTATCAGTAGGATTTAACGTAAAATATATAGGCGGGAATAATTAAATAAGTTGTGAATACAAGTACTAATGGATCGTGTCGTAAGACGGACTGAAATGAGCTCAATTGTCCGGCAGTATATTAAACTTAGCGTAAAAATAGACGGATATTTTTGGAATATCCGGCTCGAAGGACCAAACTATGGAGGAAATTACTAGCTGGTTCAAATCTTTCACTCCACGTCGGGGTTTGTTTTAGAGAGTCGATAGCTGACAAGGGTTGGATTTAAGTGGACTGTATGTTTGCGAATTAGACCGAAATTTACCTATGCCTAGAATACTCAAAACCAATAGCATTTGTAACGTTCTTCTAATGATAGGACGACCACACTGCTGCAAATGGAAGAATCACAGGAATAGAATACAGCAGCGGTAGGGGAACGGAACATGCACGTACCTGTAGATCTCTGGATACCAGGAGCCAGTGTCCTGGGGACACCACGCCAAGGTCAACGGGGTGACCCTAGCGCCACGTGCAGCCGCGAAGGTCGTATCGACACTTCCAGCACTTGTTTTTCACGGAAAGTTCACACGTTTAGTTCAATAACACATAAATAGCGAGTTCTAGTGGAAATTTGTAGGATTCCACCAAAATATAAGAAAATGAGACGCACGCGCGCGCATCGTTGCGATTCTCACGGAGGTTCAAAGGCGTCTCTCATTGGCAGCGGCCAATGAATTTGAAGAGTGGCGTTGGCGGTCGGACGTCAGAGTGGGACGGCCTATAAGGTGCGCGTGCATGCGGAAAGGAGAAAAGGGATAGGATAAGTCGTTACAAATGCATCTTGGCGAGTAATACAAAATAACTGGATGAATATCCACCAATAAGTTTTTGGATAAAAACTAGAATTGAAGCCAGAATTCAAATGAAAGCAAACAATGTTTACATTACAATGACAAGCAAGGGACAAGATTGACTTTTAATGAAGTGTTGCCAGCCACAGAATATAGTTAGTTCCTTAAACATTAATTTCTACTCTTTTTAGACGGACTGTAAGTACACGTCTTGTCACTTTGTTACTGGCAACATCGAACGGGAGCGGAGGGCGCTATCCGTGCGTCCAAATGGTCGCAGGTTTGCACCTGAGGCTGCCTCAACGTAATGCGCACGCGAGCCGCGTCCGGGGCGCAGGCTGCGGGCCAGTGCCAACACCGTCTTGGCAAATTATAGCTGTCACAGGCATGCTTAGTATAAATCTTATCACACCTTTTCTGTTGTGTCCTTCCCTATATGAGCTACATAACTGCTTGAACTAAATATATTTTTTATTTTTAAGTGACCTCAACTAAGGGAGAGGCCACTGACTTCTGTAACACAGGTCTTCTTGTACCTAGCTCAGAAGTCAGAGACTTCATAAAACGTCTACATCTGTTACAAAGTGTTTTTGTTTCAATATTTTATTGAATACGACATGCTTGTCACGTGCTGCGCTGCGAACGAGCTCATCATCTCCGGCGATGGACGGCCTCTGCTGCCAGGCTAGATGGAACACCCTACAATAGTTACACTAAAATGACATTGATCTAGGGTGAAACGTAATGTCGCAGATAGGGTGTTCAAGCTAGCCTGGCTGGACGTTAAATTCAGGGCACAAAAGTGAAACGGGCTCCACACTTTGCAATATGTAGACAGACTAAATAAATCTGAATTCAAACAAGTGTAAAGATACTCAGTCAGTTAAACACACTACTTATACAGAATGAACACTTCCACGTCTGTTTCAATTTAGGCAAATGTAAAGCGTGTTTAAGGCCTCCCCCGTAGAATGGCACAGCAAACAGCTCCTAAGCGCTCCCATTTCCCAAACTCTATTGAGATCTATCGAATGAATGTTGTCCTACGTTTATGAAATTCGTGGTAATGCGCATATCATTTATATTTGTATTGGTATTCCAATAACTAAACGCTTAGCAAGCTTAATGCACACCTCTCAGCTCTCAGAGGCGTGTTGTGTTGTAATATATTTGTACAGCCTATATTTTGTTGTGTATAGCCCGGTCGGTCACATTATCTCGAGACCTCGCTGGAATGCGAACCTCATATCATTTTAATCATATCATTATAATATTATTACCTACATTAAATTAATTAATACAATATTTGTTTTGTTGGAAATCTTATTGTTTATAATAATATCCTACTAGAGGATGCTTGTTTTGCGCACCATATCAGAGCGCCGACGCGACGTGACGTCATCGACGCCAAAAACGACATTAATTTTCAGGACAAATCCGTAATTTTGTATAAACATTGTAGATGTGGATTAAATACCTACATGCAGCCTGAATATTTATCCAGTAAAGCATTTTTGAACACTCTGTATGTCAAGGTCACCGACCTTGATCATGCGAGAAAGGAGATCGCAAATAACACTCCGTGGGGTTATCGCGTCGCGGCTACAGCGCATGCGCCGAGCGCGCATCAGGGTTCCTTGTACAAATACGAGATTTGTGCTGTTTTGTAGAAGACTGCATATTAAATCAAGTTGCAGAGCACGTGGCGTGTGAGTGACGTCGCGTCAGCAACATTGTCTGAGTAACCTTGCATTGCCACCGCGTGTCTGCGGTTTATGCGAACCACTATTTATGATTGAGTCCAGTCCAGGTGCCTGACGCCCTTTTACCAAATTATGGCGCAGTGCCCAAATAGCCGGCTGAGACACAGAAGGTAGCTGGTACGATTCCCGCCGCGGAACAAATGTTTACATGATCTACAAATATTTGTTCCGCGTCTTCTTGATGTTTTTCATATACACAAATAATATTGAATAAATAAATATAAATATGGCTGGACATTTCACACAATGCTATCTAGCCACAAACTAAGCAAAGCTTGTACTATGGAGACCAGATAACTGATATAATACATAAATACTTTTTTTGTTGTAAATACATACTTGTGTATATAGAAAAACATCCAGATCCGGAACAAATATCTGTAAATCATGCAAACATTAGTCCCGAAGCGGAAATTGAACCCGCAACCTCCTGCGTTTCAGCTGGCTATTCGCCCACTGTGCCACATAGGTCGTCCGAGGTATTCATAATTCGTTTATTGTCTGTAAATATAGGTACCTACATAAGATGATTGAGTTTTATAAGAAGTATACTAGGTTTCGCCATTTTAGCGAAAAAACATTACAATTAGTCACATAAATTAAAACAATAAAATAAAATTAAATCAAATACATAATAAATTAGAATAATAATGTATGTACGGAATGAGTATATTAGAGGAAGTTTAAAAGTAGCGGCAGTGATAGAAAAATTGAGAAGTAAGTGGCTAGCGTGGTATGGGCGAGTCAAGCGTAGTGAAGAAAATTATGTGACTAAAAGAGTGTTAGATATGAGTGTGGATGGATATAGAAGTAGAGGAAGCCCGAAGAAGAGATGGATGAACTGTGTGAAGAATGCTTTGGGTAGGAAGGAAGTGGCAATGGAGATGACGGCTGATAGGGAGATGTGGAGGAGGAATACATATTGCGCCGACCCCACGTAATGTGGGAAAAGCGCAGGGAGAAGAGAACGTCACCTCTGCGTCCCATCGTGCAGCTCGTCGGCACTCGCGTGCGCGGCGCTGCTCTCCGAAAAGTTGTCATTCAGGCTGCACAGCGGCAGTCCGTGCGTGATGCTGCGTCTCTCCGGCAGCGAGGAGCGCGAGGAGCGCGAGAAGCTCGAGTAGCGCAAGGAGGGGGAGGCACCCGACTCCGCGGGAGAGGGGGGAGCGCGCCGCACGCGCGGGAAGGCGGTGCGCTGGTGCTGGACGGACAGCCGGATGCGGCGATATCTCCTGAACAAATAAACACTATACTATCTTGCTAATATTCTTTAGCATAAAAAAGCTGAGAAGCAAAAGTCCTAGGAAGAACAAATCAAACTATATACATATTTTGCAACATTAGAATCCGGCTGTTTTTAATGAATGTTGCAAAATATGCATCGTGCGCGTGCATATATTTTTAGGGAAACAATAACTTATAAGCGAGTTGGCATCAAACCATAAGTTCCATAAAAGGTATTTCAATTCAAACAACAAAAAAATTCGGGAAATAATTTAGAAACCATAAACAAAATAAAACATGTTTACATGTTGAGAATGAGATGAATATAGATTGCATGAGTACCGTTGCGTTGACCGGGCAGGGTCATTGAACGGCTCGTCAACGACCCGCCCCGCGCGGCGGGTTTGTTTTTACTTAATAACTTAGTAAACTGTGGATGTACGGTTTGAATGGCTCAATACAAAAGTGTTCTAACATTTCCTCAAGCAGCATTTTATCGAAACTATTAATAGACCAAGATAATTACATAGATATTTTTGTTTTTATCTTTGTGTACAAACCATCGCTTCAATACAATTAGTTAGAAATGAAAGACCCTATATACTATAACTACAAAAATATAAATAAATAGAATAGAAAATACTTTATTGCACATCATCAAACAAACAATAAAATTAAAACAATGTAAATCTATATGATACAAAACAAACAGAAATAAATACTCGGCAAATAGTACAGCCAGCATGCATAAAACCAGTGTTTAGTATTAATAAAAAGCTAACTCCAAATGTAACTAGACACGGTACATACAACAGATCCAGGGGCCCAAATCTGCTAATTTATTAAAGAAAAACTATTATAGACCTATACCATGAACGATTATGATTGTTGTTCCTGTCAAAAGATGCTAATTTTTCAATGGTGTTGTCATAGCAACGGCGGTCATTGAAAAAAGATTGTAAGCAGAATACCAAAAGATATCTACAGTAGGTATTTTGCGACAATGCCATTGCCATAGTGAAACGATTGGTTTACTAGAATTGGGACCCTGACATGTTGCACTTGTTCTTACCGTTCGCGTTCCTAATGTCAGCCGGTCGATGACTAAATTTCAACTTTTTATGGTTCCGTAGTCAAACTATACTAGGATTAGTATCGTAATTATCCGTCTGTCTGTCAGTTACAGCCGTTTTAAAAATGAAAATATTATTAACTTATGAAATTTCAAGCGTGCAAAGCCGCGTTTCTGTAATTTAATTCTGATTATTTATATAGTACTTCTAACAAAAATATATCATCATCATCATCATCTCAGCATGTCTGCACCCACTGTAGGGTATATATAGGTCTCCTCTTTATTACACCATTCTTTCCGGTCCCTTGCGAGTGTTATCCATTGACACCCAGCTACGCTACAATGTCATCCATCGGACGGGTGATCTGCCTCTTGCCAGAAATATGAAGATTATATTTTTATAAGTTAAGAATATTCCACACTGCTATGCATAGGCCTCTCTTCGTTGTCGCCATTCGCCTCTGTCCTGCGCTGTTCTAACCCGCATACGACAACGAAGAGAGGCCTATGCCCAGCAGTGGGATAAGAAGGGAGGATGATGATGATGAAAGAATATTTATTTGATTACAATCCAATAATATTAATTTTCTAATGTCCTCGGTTTCTTGATAAGTTATTGTAGCTAGCCAAATATTAATCATACGTTTTGCTTCATTAATTGATTTATTTTTATTCAAAGACTATTATTGCTGTAAAACCAAAATTCGACATACATTTAGTGACACCTAGTAAATTATTGTATACCTCAAAAACATCCACAATAGTAGCACTTACCCTGTAGTTGTAATAACAATTATCAAAATTAAAGTTTAAGAAATTATCAACTTTTGCAAAACAAAAAGAGTTTGAAGAATATGTGAGGAATGTTTAATCTCAATGAATGTTTAATTTTCTTGGCGTTTATCAGTTTCGAGTCGAAACAAGTTGTTGAATATAAATATCGGTATTAGATTAGGTGATTTTCTTTACCGAGAATTGAATGTTTTTTTTTTGTTTTCTGGTGTCTATTTTCCACATAATGAAGTCATGAGTATATACTAATATCATTTAGATTGAAAGTAGGTAAACATTGTTGTTTGTAGGTTATAGGTTTATATTGTAGTGGGTAATCTCAGCAGCTACTGAACTGTTTTTGAAAATTATTTGATTGATAGAAAGCTACACTATTCAATAGTGTTTTCCTCTTCTTATGGATTATGGGATTGGTTTCAAAATCCCCTTCCTTCTTGATTTTCGGTTTCAAGGTGGAGGAAAATGAATCAGAAAAATTCTAAATCCCCCTTGAAGCGAATTCAAAACGAGGCATATGGGGCAACTCATCCCTGAGTAAAAATGAGGCTTTGATAAAAATACCAAACAACACGCAAACACCAATATTTAAACAAAAAAATCCGCGTTGAATCTCATCATCATTATCAGCCATAGGAGTTTCACTGCTTAACATACCTATGAACAAGGTACCTGTATAAAGCTCGCTATGTACAACAAGTAGGTAGCTAGAGATAATACTTCTTTTAAAACGATTTAAACCAAAACTAAAAACGTTCTTGGAAAACCACCCATTTTATCATTTCAATGATTTTGTCATCTGCATGAGTGAGTAGGATCTACTGTAACCAATTGTTTTTTCCAATGTTTTGCTTAGTTATAATTAGTTTATTTTCATTTATTTTTATCGATAACTGACATTTGTAATAACAAAATCAAAATGTTTTTATTCTTTAAAATCACAAGGGTCACTTTGAAACGTCATATATTTTTGACATACCATTATTATGTAATAAAATGGTGAATAAATGAATACTGAATACTAACATGGGGCCTCCTGATAGATTTGCATATCGAATAACAGTAAAAATTAACCAGATTTAAAAAACGGAAAATGATTGACACGTTTCACGATGTCCATCACGATCAGCCATTCAAAAATTGCATCTTACCAAATCCATATTGCCATATATCCATATCGCTTGCAGGTCGATACCACAATACCAAAATACTTACTGCTCTTTACTACGAATGTTTGTCTAAAGTATTGTAAGTAGCGATGGATGTTAGCTAATAGTAAATAAAATACACATAATACAAATTCAATTTATTATAAAAATACGGATTTATCTTATACACTAATTAATATAACCCATAGTGAACAGATTTCATTTCTCAAATACAACACGCACAGAAGTAGGTACTAAGATTGATTTGGCAGTCAGACTCAGAGGAGACTAATTATATTATTGTAAACTATAAACATGATTTTAATATTTTTACTTACTTTATGAATGATTTAATTATGTATCAAAACTACAAGATATACGTCATAAATTACAATAAATCGTACATAAACATATAATAATTGTAGCGACACTTGATTTACAGAACTGCTGTGAATGAGGCCATTATCATTTATAATCAACATGTCAATTACTAACATTTTATTGTCAAGCCGTATGTACCACTATTGCCGTATGCCCCCCTACTAATTATAATAATAAAACTACAGTATCTCTTTCGCGAAATCTGATTTTGAAACATTAAAATTGCGGTTTAGTGATCGTTTTAACTCGTTTTCGAACTTGCACGAATATAATGTACGTCAGACGGTTTGCAATCAGCTTTGTCCTACTCAATACTCATTCATTTACTGTACTGGTAGAGGTACAATTGCAAGATTATTATGGACCCTGTTGGACACAACGATAATAAAGAGAGAGGGATACTGATTATTGCCTATTTTTTTACAAAATCCCACAATTACTAGACATAACTAGCATATTACATTTTCTGATAATCATAAAAAGTACGTGTAAAACTTAATACTTTTTAATGCATTAAAAAATGAATATTTAAGTACTTCGGAGTATATAATATTATAGTCAGAAGTGTTTTATTGTATTGAAGATTTACATTGAACGGATGTGGCACCCGCGTCACGCGTCACGCGGCATCCATTGATGAAGAGTTTAGAAAGTACTTTTACCATTGACGTTAATAACGGGCGAGACACACGGTCGGACATACACTACACTACACTAGACGCTAACGCTCCTGCCAGACGGGGACAAGCGATGATTAATCGTTATCTTGCTCGCTCTTGCAGCCCTCACGGGAGCCGTTAGTGACGCGCCGAGTACTTATAGATAACATTTATTAGCAGTAATTGAAACAGAAATAAACATGTTTATTGGTTGGCCCCGTCTGGCACGAATGTTGGCGTATACTATAGACTACTGCTAACTACATGTACTGTGTGGGCGTGGGGCTGGTGGGGGCGGCTGGTCTCACCCCGGTGGCTCCTGGTCCGACTCCGCGTTCTCCTCGCCTTCTTCCTCCTCGTTCTGACCACCTGGAAATCAAATTAAAAAACATATTAATGGTATATTAAGTTACTGCACGAATTCGAAATTGAACTGATCATGTGACTTTAAATGTGAAGAACTCTTTTTAAAGGTTTGTTTGGTGGCGAGATGAGCTGAACCCTTCCATTAACTACAGTCGAGCTCTGAGTCTCGACTTCTACGGACGGACTTGAAAATACACGGTCGCTCGTCGAGTGCGTCCGGGAGCAGCGAGTTGCGGTACTGCATGAAGGTATAACAGTATATAACGTACGATTGCGTCTAGTGTAGTGCCGGCGGGCGGCAGGTGGCGGACGCTCGTCGGGTGCGTCCGTGAGCAGCGAGTTGCGGTACTGCATGAAGGGCGCCCACTCGTCTCCCCACGACACGCTGTGAGCGATGCGTGAATCCAGGAACTGAAACACACGGGATGTTGTTATTCTTCAGCTGGAACGCGGTGGCGAGATGCCGGTGGTGAGGTACCTTGAGCATTTGTCGCTTGTCCTGCCGCAGCAGCTTGCCGGAGAACTCGGCGAGAGGCTCGAGGAAGAGCAGGTTGGGCGGCGGCGCGGGCGGCGTCAGCTCCAGCGCCGCGAAGGCGATGCCGGCGCGGTGCAGCGCCGTCAGCGCCTCGCGGTTCTTCACGGCGTCCAGTCCGAACATCACGCTGAACCGCTTCGCCAGCTCCTGTATATTACAACATTACAGTTGAGCTTGTTGGTCTCGCACGCCTCGCCTGATGTCTGCGCAGTATGGCACGCGGTACCTTCAGCTCCTGGAACTCTGGCAGCTGTCGGTGCAGGGGCTGATGGCGGCGCGCGATATCCCCGAAGAGCGCCTGCATGGCGAGCTGCATGGTGAGCGCGCAGTTCAGCTTGTTGATCTCGCGCGCCTTGCTCAGCGTCGCCTTGATGATGTCGCCGTAGTCGTTGTAGCACTAAACAGAACAACTGGAATTCAGCCACCGTGTTCTGTACGAGACCGCGACCGTGTACTGTACGTGTGCGCGTCTGTTCGCGAGTACCTTGATGTAATGTTTGAAGACGTCGGCGGCGCGGCGGATGGGCGCCACATTGTACACGATGAGCTTGCAGTACGCGGCGAGGAAGTTCCGTCGCTTGTGCAACTCCTCGATCCGTCTCTCGTCTTGACCGTCTGCAACGCAAGCCGATTTATACCTCATGTCGGAGCGGTAAGGTCGACGCGAAACGCTACGAAGCCCGAAATCTCTTGTGATGTTCCACTTCGGTAAAAGTATAAAGATAACGTAGAATTTGTCGACGATTGAATTCAAATCGCTGTTTTACATGATGTGTGCCAAAATATTTTGTAATATTATCAGGGGTAGAGTTGTTCTTATCATTTACCTTTACAGCTCGATATCTGGTAGGAGTTCTGAGATTAAACGACTCTTAGAAATGTGAAAGTGACACCACAAGAGATTTCCCCCCTCGAGTAGTGACCGATAAGCGATACAGTAGTACAATGACCGCAAGTGCAGTGAGTCGTCTCGAGAGGCGTGAGGCATGCATCGCGCTACTTTCTACGCAATCAATAAGCTGATCCAATCACAACCGGCTCTGATAGGTAATTAGTCGCAAGGTTACGCCTCGAGAAATTTAGTACAAGCCCGATACCCACGTCATCGGCCACGGTCTAAAAGAAACAATATCGATGGAAATGATGAACGCAACCAAAAAGAATAAGTATTGCACAAGACATGCTCAAAACCACAAAACTCCAATGTTAACATCGATGACACGATCCGATACCGTACAGACCTCACTTTCTGTACCATCTGGTAATACGAGTCGACGACTCTCAATAGACTTAATCTTAAGGTCTTAAATATACCGGTATCGTATCGCAGGAAGCGAGCGCGACAAATTTTCCCTTAGTAATGTTACGACGAAGAGAACACGTCGCGACAATATCGAGACAAAAATATGCATTAACCGCGCGACGCCGACACCCCGCCCCGCCCCGCCCGACGACACACCGACTAGCATAAAATAAACAACACATCACATTCGAAACTCACGAGTCCCCGGCGCGGTGCGAACCGAGTCGCGCGCTGAGTTTCAGTTGGTAGCGTTGTTTAGCTTATGCCTCGGACCGTCCGCCGCCGACTGACGCGAACCTACTCGAGGGAACGAGAGAGACGTCGCGTCGCTAAACTATCGAGGAGTGCGGTGCTAGTCATGCGATCCCGGTCCGGTCAGTCGGCGCGGGGCGGGGCTTGGCGTGGCGCGACGCGGCGCGCATTACTAAGGTAAACTGCCGGCGGTGTGTCGTCTAGCGCTTACCGTCCCACGCAGCGCCGCCGCCGCGCGCCGACATGCAACCAAACATACCGCGCCGTTATCGCATCACCCACCGGGGATATACGCTACTCTTACCCTAACCGTAAAGTTCACTTTCCCTACCCTCCCTCCCCCTACCGCTACCTACCGACGCAAAACATATTGAAGTGGCGCCAGCATCTGTCCCGCTATCCCAGCCACGTATACGTTTCTCGCTCGCGCCACTTTAATGTACTTTGCCTCTTACAAGTCTCTTAATTTCATAGCGTAATCTGATGTCGGAGTTTGCTCCTATTAGCACCCGCCGTAATGCAAGAATGGAGTAACTATAGTCAGAGGTTACATAACCTGTCGCGTGTACGTAGCCTGACGGTCAGGAACTATATAGATACGTGTTTGAGTGAAACCTAAGGACAGTCTGGCTAATGTTAAGCTTGCTATCACGATTAGAGTGCGGGTCGAGCGGGCGCGAATGGCGGCAGTCGTGTTCTGTTGATTTTATTATCGATGACATGCGATTTGTCGCACTCTGGTTGGATGTGATATGACTGAAACATTCTTTTCTCCTGCAGTACAACGGAAAATGCATATTTTTTCCCACACTGAATATGTACCGCAGTGATCATTAATAAGATGCGCCATTCCCGATTTTCCTTTACATGAAAAGGTCCCAATTTTACAGATAAAGTGCACCACACCACAACTATATTACAACAGTCACTAATATCCCAATTTTGAAAACTATACTGAATAAACTTTACCGATATCCCAGTTTTACCAAATTACAAATTTTCCACATTTTATGATTCTAAAATATTATAAAAACAGTTATGTTAAGTGTTACAATGTAGGTAAATTCTTCTATCAAATACTGTTTTTATTTATAGTTCAAATGACAGCAAAGAATGTTACCATGATAATGATAAATCATCACAACGTAAACGTTACACAGATGCTGATCTATATCAAGACATTCACACAATAATGTTCTGATTATAGGCTTTGAATATTTAGGATCTATACTCGATGGAATCTTAATAATTGTTTGTCCAGAACAAACGTTGGTTAGGCCCAGGTCTACTACCAACTCTACTACCAGTTTATACCATCAAATAAATAAATAGTATCTGAGAAAAGAAAAATTTAAATAACGTATTTGATGGTATAGAACGGTAGGAGACCATAGTCTGAACAAAGTTTGTTCTGGAAAAGAACAGTTTTCTATTTCACAGTGCATAAAACATTTGTGTAAGCTTTATGTTGGTTTACAACTTCAATTTAATACACAATTTGAACATTATCATATGACAAGTATCCAAACACAAAGAAGTCAGTTCAGTATTTCAATTCCGAGTGTATTACCGAGTGAGAGTGTGCTCAAACGCTTTACTATTTTCAATTTATAGCGTCGCTTTTTGGACAGTCTATTTTGAATGTTTTTATAAAGGGAAAGGAAATGGCTGACTTTTTTATGTTTATGAGTACCTTATCTAAAAGGCCATATTAAAGTATTCATCATCGGGTTGATATGTTGGTCCGCGCGATATAAGCCTTGTCTAGTTTGAGGGCTCGCAACTAATTATACTTTTACTATACTTTTATGTATTTTCGTAGACCTTATTGAACATGTGCTCCTTACGTTTAAGTAACGCCTACAATGTATTCTACCGTGTTTTAGCAAATAAATTGATTTCATTTAATTATTTTCAATATAATTTGTAATGTAGTAAGATATAAAAAATAATTTATTTTTGGCGCTGGATTGGGACCTCGCACCAAATAAAGCTGTTTTTAATTTGTTAAAATGAGAAGAAGACAGCCGTTAACTTTAAAGAAGCTAGTGTTCAAAAAAACTAGGCACGACCTGAATCTTAGCGACCCTGAATGTTCTAGTATGAAGTACGTTTCGGTTTCGTAAGTTTGAGAATAGTATCGCAGCTGTTGGCGCTCGGTACATACCGTAGTTGTGATGTACAAAGACGAACTCCTGTATGAATCTGTTGAGCATGTCCGCCAGCTCGTTGTCGGGCTCGTACACCAGCGCGCGCAGCACCGTCGCGCCGCCATTCGCCGGCAGCTGCTCCGCGAACACGATCAGCAGGTCGCACAGCGAAGTGTACGCCTGCGGGCAGAGGGGCGGGTTAGTGATGAAGCTAGGGCTCGGGGCCCGGCGCGTCTAGCCCGCTCGGTGGCTTACCTCCTCCTTGAGGTCCGGCGAGATGGCGTCGTCGACGATGGTCCGGCAGATGTTGCAGTAGGCGTGCAGCCGCACGCGCAGCGCGGCCGCCTCCTCTTCCACAGCAGCGGGGTTGGCGCTGTTGGCGATGCGCTCCTCCAGCGCGTGCAGCGACCACACCACCGAGTAGAAGCACGCGCGTACCACGTACACTAACGCCTGACGAAAGTACAACTGTGTATCATCACATGTCTCTCGAGTGCAGATGAGCTCACCTCGTACTACACACACACTCACATTCAAAAAGACATTTCGACTTCGGCCTTGCGATAAGACCACCCATTGTACTTGTTGCTTTGTGTATTTTTTTGTTTTTGTGCTTGTTTCTTTTGTGGTGTACAATAAAGTGTTATCGTTCGTTCATTCATTCAGTCTCCACCCCGGGCTGGTGTCCTGCCCAAGTTCACTTGAAATGTAACCCCCGTTCCTTGCATCGAAGACTTTACAGCATTAATAGTCTAAGAATAAAACGACTGGAGCTGGTCGAACAGACAGACGGACATGGCGAAACTATGAGGGTCCCTAGTTCGACTACGAACCGCAGACCTCTGCTTGTGGAGATGTAATAGGTTCCTTGTACCCCATGTCACAGTGCTGGCAGTATAGTATAGAGATGTTGTGTTGTGTGCAAGTACCTGAATGGGCATCTGCGACTCGTTCTGCGCGAGGCACTTGGGCAGGTCGTCGAACAGCGAGTCCCAGATGTTGGTGTCGTTGAGGTTGTGGCACATGTACATGATGGACACCTTGCGCAACGAGTTCACCACGTTGAACACCTCGTCCGCGTCCGGAGTCTCGCCCTGCAATCAAAGGACATGGACACGTCTCCACCACCTCCGCCTCCGTCTGCACGCTCACGATGTACATACCCCTTCAATAAGCGTCCTGTACTCGTCGATGGCCTCCTTGTACCGGTTGACGCACATGTCGGTGATGGTGGCGCGCGCCACGTTGCAGCGCGTGTAGACGCCGCACTGCTCGCCGCACAGCGCCTCCAGCGTGCGGCCGCACGTCTCCACCACCTCCGCCTCCGTCTGCACGCTCACGATGTCGCGGATTTTGTTCAAGAGGAGCGTTAGATTCTGTAAATGAGTTTGTGCGAATTAAGACCGCAACGAAAGTCGTAATAAATCATTGAGTGAAAATTTTCACTAGTCAAATCCATTTCCACGCTTTTTAAATTGCCGCCAATTTGTGAAAACATATGACATATTATTTCATTACACATCTACAGATTCCCAAAGAGTTCTTAATTCGAAATTTTAATACATTTTTTATCGGCTGCTTTTCTTACCGGCCTATTCTAAAAACTTTCAGTGTGACTCCGTACTTTGTTCTTACGAGGCATGCCTTTTAAGTTTTGTCGTTTGAAGAAAAAAACACAACTAGAACCTTATAGTACTTTTTATTGTTTTTCAAAGTATTCACCGCGTAGCTTAATACACTTTTCCATTCGCTCAAACCAGTTATTATAACATTTATTCCACTCTAAAGTGGGGGTGTTCAAAATGGCTGACTTGAAAGCGTCGACTGCTTCTTCACCGGACTGGAACCTTTGACCACAAAGACTTTTCTTAATTTTAGGAAATGTAAAGAAATCGTTAGGGCTTAGGTCAGGACTGTATGGAGGATGGTCAAGAATTTCTACTTTTTCCTGCTTCAAATACTCAATCGTTTGACGAGCGCTGTGTGAGCTTGCGTTGTCGTGGTGCAGGATGATGCGTCGCTTTGAGTTAGATTTTCGAAGTTCGGCGATGACTTGTGGTAAACAAACTGTAGTATACCACTCTGCGTTAACCGTTCTACGATCTTCAAGTGCAATAGTCGCAACATGGCCGGTTTTTCCAACGAACGTGGCCACCATCTTCTTTGAAGTGCTTCGAGAACGAACAACTTTAGTCGGCTTTGGCTCGTCTTGAAAGACCCAGATTGTAGATTGTTGTTTGGAATCAGGATCGTAGGCATAGATCCAAGATTCGTCACCACTTATGATGTCGTAGACGTGATTTGACTCCCCTCGGTTGAACCTTTGCAGAGTTTTCTTACACCATCTGACGCGGGCCGCCTTGTGATCGTCGGAAAGCAGATGCGGTATCCAACGGCAAACTAGCTTTCTCACACCAAGCGCTTCATGCAAGATCTTCTGAATGGTTGTCCCTGAGATGCCTAATAGAGCCTCTATCTCTCGATACGTCACATGACGATCTTCGAGAATTAGTTGTCTCACAGCAATGATGTTATCTTCAGTGAAGGCGGATTTTGGGCGTCCTTCGCGAAATCTGTCACTAACACTACTATGTCCACGCTGGAATTCTAAATACCAGCGTTCGACAGTCCGCAGACATGGGGCTACATCACTGAACACAGATGTTAACTCTTCTAAACACTGAAGCCGTGTCAGGCCTCTTCTAAAGTTGTAGAAAATTATTGCACGAACATTTTCCTTAGAAAGATTCATTTTCGTACGTGACCTGACAGATTCAAATCGAAACTGTGACTAAACAATAGCATTAATCCTAATACTTTCAACTGTTTTGAGATTCAAAATGTAAACACATTCGAATATAGAACAGTTCCAAATTCAAAATTGCCGGAAAATATGGAAACGACAGAACTTAAAAGGCATGCCTCGTATTTCAAATTGATTTTTCATAATGTCTTGGCAGAATGAGGATACCATCAATTACCACTTCCCAAGGAAAAAAAATAGGCAGTAAATTAATGAATAACGAGGTAGGACCAAATTTAAATTAGGAACCATCAAACGATAAAGTTTCACTGTTGTAATTCAATACTCGCGTATAGCTAGTGGGACACTATTGAATACAAACTGTAGTGTACAATATAAAACCAGCTGAAGGTAATTTTTCAAAAGAAACTTATATTTTAAAATTTTAATCGGAATCGGCAGTAGATTCCAATGAGCCCAAACACTAGTAGCCTAGTATAATCCATTCAGATGTTCCATTGTCTAGCATCTGTCTCCATCACGAGACCACCTCCACGGTACCATATTATTACACTGTCATCTAATCACCGAAGTTACATAATGTATTCCAAATTTCAGTTGGGAAAGGTTGGGACAAGTAACTAAAACTAAACACCACCTAAACAAACAAACATTGCAAGTTAAATAAAAGCTTGTTATAATGTGTATCGTACCGCCTCTTGCCGCTGCGTGGTGTAGAGCTCCAGGTCCATGTACTGCGGGATGGAGACGAGGTTGGTGAGCTTCTCCGGGTCGGCGCCGAACTTCTCCAGCAGCGCGGGCAGCGTCGGGATGAAGTGCGCCGTCAGCTTAGCGCGGTCGTCGCTCACCACCTGCGCACTACCTAATGTACACTTGTCCCGGAACTAGCGCGAACGGGCTCATTCCGACCATCAAAAATAACTACTTTTCATACAAAAAACTAATAATTTAAACATTTTATTTTTCTTGACCTCTTTAGTACGACTTGAATTTTGCTGTTTTTTAGACTTTGCAACTACCCCAGAACTTACCTTATACAAACGTAATGTTTGACTTAAGCTTATTGACATAAAACAATGGATAAACATTTTCAACCAAACTCAGCAGATTTTTATCAAGTGATTCTTCAATGATAATCATCGAATTCACAAAAGTCCAGTACGATCTCTTTGGTCGCCGCGCGCGCGACACATTAGAAAATTCATGTTCCAAACTTAAGCTCATTACTGCCCACTGTAAAAGTATAATACAAAAAACCTTCTTACCAGCTATTTGAGCAGTCGTAGTCAATGCGTCAAAATAGACAATGTCATCAGCTCAGATCTGGGAAATACTTCTTTCGGCTTGCCCCAAGGAAGTATTTTATCAAGTACCTTATTTTTAATATACATTAATGACCTATGCAACCTCCAACTAGATTACGGAAAAATTGTATGCTATGCCGATGACACTGCTTTACTTTTCTCAGCTAGTACGGAATCGGAAGTGCATGAACTCGCACAACGTGGCTTTGAAACTGTAAACAAATGGCTCCAAGCACACCTACTAACCATTAATGCTGATAAAACAAAATGCATAAAATTTACTATGCGGAAATCACAGTCTGCACCAATGTCTAACCCAGATAAACATATTACTGCGCATCAATGCATTTATCCGATAAACGATAACTTGTGTAACTGCCCTGTCATCTCATTTACTAATAATATCAAGTACCTTGGCGTTATAATAGATGAAACTCTCTCATTCAAAAAACATGTTGAAACTCTAAGTAATAGAATTCGAAAACTAATATTTGTTTTTAAGAAGTTACGCTGTATTGCAGATTCAAGGCTAGTTTTGCAAGTATATCTTGCTTTATGTCAGTCAATCATAACCTACTGTATAACATCTTGGGGAGGAGCGTGTAAAACCTTTTTATTAGCCGCAGAAAGGGCACAAAGAGCAATCCTTAAGGTATCCACTTTTCGTCCCTTTCTCTATCCAACCAACTTATTATATAAGTCATGTAAAGTTCTAACAGTTAGGCAACTATTTATACTAAACGTAGTTTTAAGGCAACACAGAGCACTTCCCTATAGCACTAAAAGTACTAGCAAAAGACGAAAAGATATAGTCCGCAGTAACAACACCCCAATAAAACATGCTTTTGCATCCAGATTTTTAATGTTCCTAGGACCATACCTGTACAAAAGGATAAATCGTAAATTAAGTATCCATTCAATGAATTTCTCAAACTGTAACGGACGATCAAAGACGGGGAAGGATCGAATCTAGATTTGAAATGTATTAGGTAGTTATAAGATCGAATCAGATTCAAATGTTAACAGGTAGCTAAGATTGTAACAGTTTAAACTTGTAAAGGTCAAAAGAGTGAGATAGCTACATGTAAGTCCCCGTCTAACTTTGCTGGAAGCTTCGATGTATTAGGAATTATATAAAACGATTTGTGAATGCGTGAATTACGATCCCCGCACCATGGCTAGGGCGAGGAGTAGATTTGTATAAAGCTAGACCGTTTTCAAGCAGAAATTTGTGATCATTCAAGAACGCGATTTATACCTTGTAAACTAGCAACTAAGAAGAAAAATAAATACAGTCCACTTTTGCACCGAGTCTATCAATGAAGCCTGGGTAGGACCTCTACAAGTTTTGGTCCTCCGACCCGGATAAGCCGTTCCTGAGACGACCGGACCAGTTGTTCCTGCGGAGCCGACAAGACCCGCTCCACTGGGTTTCAAGAAACAGTTACATCGTATAACCACTGAAGAGACGGCGCGGGCTTGAAGATCACCCAACGGTGCGACGAGCATCGTTGTCAAGACCGGCGCAAGGGCACGGGGTGCCTGAAGATCACCCAACGGTGCGACGTGCGACGTTGTCAAGACCGGCGCAAGGGCACGGGGTGCCTGAAGATAAGCCCGCGTCCGTTGAAGACAACCGAACGAGGACGTCACCCGAAGAGTGAAGACCCCCCGCCCCCTCACGTGGCTGGTCCACGGCCCGTTTATTCCGGCCACCTAACGGTGCCAAACGGTCGGAATAGCGGGTAAACGCCTTAGGGCGGTTTTAGTGTTAGTGTTAGGGACCGCTAGGTAGGTAGGGGCATCAAGTGCTGAAGAAAATGACCACCAGGAGCCCACCAGTGACGAGGGGGAAGAAGGCTGCACTTCGCGTCTACGAAGACTACCCCGCGTCCCCGTCCGAACCCGCGCTTCCGAATGCTCCCGTTGAGCCGCGACCCGCCGAAGCGGGACCCTCCTCCGCTCGCGTAGCGTCAGAGACGACCGCGCCCGCGCCCGCGCCCGCGACCGAGGTAGCACCGCGAGTGACCGCACACACCGAGCCCGAACGCCGGCGTGCCCCGTCCGTCCGCTCGCAACGCTCCAGCGCCAGCGCGATAGCAAGGATACGGCAAATTGAATTTGAAGCTGAAGAACGACTCGCCGAGATTAAGAGGCAAGAGCTCCATATTCAAGCGGAACTTATAAGGAAGAGGTTGATTGCCGAAGTCGCTACAATACGGGAAGAAGATGAACAAGAAAGCATCCAGGGCACGGGTGCACGGAACGGGGCCCTAGACACAGAACACAGAATAGAGGACTGGCTCCAACGCCATCATAAACGGGGGGAGCCAGAACAAGTGACGGATCAGGATACCAGGTATCTCTCATCGACCACGAGAGAACAGAATACGGAGCGGTATCCTCCGATTACGAACAATCGGGTCACTTTTGAACCACGAACACTGCGAGACAGATCACTCACGCCGGACCGAACGCGAGACAGAGGGATTGATCGATTAACGGAAGCCATAGAGAAGATGGCTCACCGTAGACCACCTCCGAGACAGACGTACGACCTACCTGTATTCGGAGGTGCTGCGGGGGATTGGCTACCGTTCAAGGCAGCCATGAAGGAATCGACGACCATCCACAAGATCTCATCGGCTGAGAATCTAGCGAGGCTTAGAACGTGCCTGAAAGGCGAAGCCCGTCAAGCAGTGTCGGCTTTATTATACACTGCAACCGAACCGGCAGTTATAATGAAGACTTTGGAGCAGTGTTACGGTCGCCCAGAGATGATTATAGACAACGCGTTAGAAGAGATTAAGAAGCTACCGCGACTGGGCGCGACCGCAGGCGAGTTAAACGCTTTCGCCATCAAACTACAGAACGTAGTAACCGCCATCTCTTGTATGGACCAACGCGGCTACCTGCAGAACCCGATGTTTGCGCGACAGGTAGCCGAGAAGTTGACACCGCACATCCGATCGAAATGGTGCGACTATGCAGAGGAATTTGGCAGCATCAATGAACCAGAAATATTGACGCTGTCCCAGTTCCTGATGAGAGAGGCAGATCGCGCAATGCGATACGCGTATACAGCTACGCCTTCGCAGAGCACCTCAAAGGCCCGACCTACAGAGCAGCGACCCAGGGTGAACGAACGAAATCGTGGGTCGGTGTACGCTACACAGAACGCGGCATCGGAGAAGGAAGCCTCAACGAGTAGGAACGCAGCAACGGACAAGAACGAGTGCCGTTGTTGCGGGGGCGACCATAGAACCGTCGAGTGTAGAAAGCTCACGGCGATGCCAGTAGACAAGAGATGGGAATGGGCCAAAGAGACAGGCATATGTTTTCGCTGTCTGAGCAGCAAACATAGACGCTTTATGTGCAAGAGCAAGCGATGCGGAGTAGGTGAATGCACACGTCCGCATCACGCACTGTTACATGCGCCGAAAATAAGGAACGAGGGTGTCAGTAAGCAGGGCCAGACCGAAGAATCAGCCATCACTGCATCTGCGCATGTAACAACAAGGAATCAAGTCCTACTGAAGGTGTGTCCAGTCGTGATTAAGGGCAGTAACGGCATGGAAATGAATACGTATGCGTTACTGGACGAAGGATCAACGATAACTCTGATCGATGAAGAGATCGCCGCGATGATCGGAACGGAAGGCCCGACAAAAGCCTTGAACATCGTGGGGGCTACGACTAGTCAGAGGGAACCCGAGAGCCGGGTAGTGGATATCGTGATCCGAGGACACAAGTCGGACGCACATCGGATCACAGCGCGCACTGTGAAGAACCTGACCTTAGGAAATCAACTCGTCAGTACCGATGTGTTAAAATACGCGCATTTGAAGAAACTCCGCCCAGAAGCCGTGTGCTATGCGTCAGCGAAGCCACGCATACTCATCGGGGCCGACAACTGGCATCTTATTGTGACGAGGAAGCTTCTGACAGGGAAGAGAACCCAGCCAGCTGCATCACTAACGCAGCTGGGATGGGTAATCCATGGATCAATCCCCAGGAGCACAATAAGACAGCAGGAGACGGTACTACACGTCCATACGTGCCAAGGTGTCCAGAACGGACATACTTTGAACGACCAAGACGAGGAATTAAGCAAGCTCGTGAAAGCACACTTTGAGATAGATGCTTTGGGCGTTTCAATTAAAAGAAAGCCAAACGCAAAGGATGAGCGGGCTCAAAGCATTTTCGACAGAACAGCGAGACGAGTGAACGGTCGTTTTGAAGTGGGACTACCTTGGGCCAGCGATGAGGTGAAGATGCCGCCCAGCTACGACATGGCCATACAACGCTTACATGGGATCGAACGTAAGATGGACAGATCGCCGGAGTTTAGAAGTGCATACACCGCGCAAGTGGAGAAGCTGCTAGAAAAGGGATATGCAGAAAAAAGCGAGGAGGAACAGAGTCAGAACGAACGTCTCTGGTTTCTCCCTCACTTCGCGGTGACAAACCCCAACAAGCCGGGGAAGTTTAGAATGGTTTTCGATGCAGCCGCGTGCGCTAATGGAACATGTCTCAACGACGCGCTGCTGGACGGACCAGATCTACTACAGACATTACATGGCGTCTTGTTTCGCTTCAGAACGAAGCCGATCGCGGTCACTGCAGACATTCGGGACATGTTCCTGAGGGTGACCATAAGACAAGAGGACCGTACAGCCCAACACTTTCTATGGCGCGGCGACAACCGAACAGATCCACCGCAGAAGTACATGATGAAGTCCATGATATTCGGAGCGAGAAGTTCTCCATTTCTGGCTCATAGCGTCAGGAACAGGAACGCGAAAGATCACGAGCGGACACACCCGCTAGCGTTTGACGCTATAACTCGGAACCACTACATGGACGACTGGGTGGACAGCTTTGAAACGGAAGAGATAGCCGCCAGAGCTATAGCACAAGTGCAAGAGGTGCATCAACAAGCGGGTTTTGAACTTGCAAGCTGGAGCTCAAACCGTGAAGGCTTACTGGATAGTATTACCCCGGAGAACCGAGCGCATGCACCAAAAGAGCTAGCGGCCAATGCACATGTATATGGCAAGACATTGGGTATTCTTTGGATTACCGACACGGATGAACTCACCTTTAACACTGCCATGCCTCGCGTACCTGAAGATGTTAAGAATGTGGCACGAACGCCAACGAAGCGGGAGGCATTGGGTGCAGTTATGTCGTTGTTCGACCCACTAGGCCTGCTGAGTCCATACACGATTACGGCGAAGATCATGTTACAAGAGTTGTGGAAAAAGAACGTGGATTGGGATGAACCTTTGCCAGCCGAGGAGGCGGCGACATTTTTTGAATGGCAAAATAATTTACGCTACGTCGCCGACCTAAGACTGCCGCGATGTTACGACGCAAGACCAGACATAATACAGCGACAACTTCATGTTTTCTGTGACGCCAGCGAGCAGGCGTTCGCTGCGGTCGCGTTTTGGCGAAATGTCAGCCAAGACGGCGTGAGCATCGCTATAGTAGCAGGAAAGGCAAAGGTTGCGCCACTAAAGGCACAGAGCATACCACGAATGGAGCTGCAGGCTAGCTTAATCGCCGCTAGACTTGCCGCGGAGATTGTCAAAAGCCACGACTTAGAAACAAATGTAACATTTTGGAGCGACTCAAAGACGGTGCTACATTGGATTAGGAACGACGAAACGAGATTCACTCCGTACGTGGCGCACCGACTCGGGGAGATAGCCGAGTTAACTCGCCCAGAACAATGGCGGTGGGTGCCCACAGCGCTCAACGTAGCAGACGACGCAACGCGATCGGGGAACACTCAGCTACGGAGCGACGATAGATGGTTTACGGGACCGGCGTTTCTATTTGAAGACGAAGAACGTTGGCCTGTAGAGGTTTCATCGCCACCAGAACAAGACGAAGAGAGAACATGTGCAGCGCACGTGAGCCAGGGATCAACGCTCATCGACATGAGCAGGTTCTCATCCCACGAACGGTTAGTTCGCACGCTGGCCCACGCGCTCACATTTTTAAAGAAATGTCGACGACGCGGTGGGCAGCTTGGGATGGGAGAACTGCGGGAGGCAGAACGCCTGCTCATCAGAGACTCGCAGCGAGCATGTTTCCCTGACGAAGTCCAGCGCCTGAAGAAAGGGATGAGCGTCGATCGAACGAGCAGGCTGTACCAACTCGACCCTAAGTACGGTGACGATGAAATAATAAGGCTGAGCGGTAGGATCAACGCCGCTACAGTACCGGATCACCTGAAGGATCCACCCATTCTGGACGGAGCGCACCGCTTATCACGTCTACTGATCAGGCGGGAACATGAGAAGAATAAGCACGCGGGCAGAGAACAGATCGTGAATAATCTGCGCCAGCGATTTTGGATACTGCGGTTGCGTCCGGCGGTCAGAACGGTTCTGAACGATTGTACGCTGTGTAAGATAAGGAGAGCGAACCCAAAGAAGCCAGTAAAGGGTGACTTGCCGAGGATGCGCCTAGATATGAACACGAGGCCGTTCACTAACTGCGGCATCGATTGTTTCGGCCCTATGTGGGTAGCGATCGGGCGGCGCCGTGAGAAGCGATGGGGTATGCTCTTTACGTGTTTGGTAACGAGAGCTATACACGTGGAGCTTATAGCGAGTCTCAGCACCGACTCGGCTATTATGGCTATCAGGCGAATGGCTGCCCGACGGGGGACTCCTAGTGCAATCGTATCAGACAATGGAACGAACTTCCACGGATCGGAAGTGGAACTAAGAAAGGCGTACGATGAGTGGCTCCCAGGCCTAAAAGAGTACGCACTCAAACAGCGGATCGAGTGGCGGTACATCGACCCTGGTGCGCCAAACCAGGGGGGAGCCTGGGAGCGAATGATAAAAACGGTGAAGAGAGCCCTAGCCATCACTTTAAATGAACGTGCCCCGCGAGAGGAGGTATTGAATACGCTATTGACAGAAATCGAGCACACCGTGAACTCGCGGCCTTTAACGCATGTACCCGTGGACCCAGAGGAAAAGGAAGCTTTAACGCCGAACCACTTTTTATTGGGGACGGCAGTAGGTTTGCCATATGTGGGAGACTGCGACGTAGCCGACAGAAGGACGTGGCGCGCCGCGCAAGCTCTGGCAAACTCCTTTTGGAAGCGCTGGATCGACGAGTACTTGCCTACGTTGGCGCCGCGAGGCGACGTCAGAAGACAGCAAGAGAACGTCAAAGAAGGGGACGTCGTCATAATCGCGGACGGTTTGCTACCTCGGAACGTATGGCCGCGGGGCCAGATCGAGCGCGTGATTACGGGTCCGGACGGAGTAGTTCGGAGCGCTGAGGTGCGGACGCGGGGAGGCGTTTTCCGGAGGCCAGTGAGAAGGTTGATCGTCCTCCCGATTGAATAAGAAGGCTGCGAGGATCTGCGCCGGGGGGAGACTGTAACGGACGATCAAAGACGGGGAAGGATCGAATCTAGATTTGAAATGTATTAGGTAGTTATAAGAACAAATCAGATTCAAATGTTAACAGGTAGCTAAGATTGTAACAGTTTAAACTTGTAAAGGTCAAAAGAGTGAGATAGCTACATGTAAGTCCCCGTCTAACTTTGCTGAAAGCTTCGATGTATTAGGAATTATATAAAACGATTTGTGAATGCGTGAATTACGATCCCCGCACCATGGCTAGGGCGAGGAGTAGATTTGTATAAAGCTAGACCGTTTTCAAGCAGAAATTTGTGATCATTCAAGAACGCGATTTATACCTTGTAAACTAGCAACTAAGAAGAAAAATAAATACAGTCCACTTTTGCACCGAGTCTATCAATGAAGCCTGGGTAGGACCTCTACACAAACTGTAAAAGAGCCTTACAGTCTGCTCTATCCAATCTATCATACGAGGAAACTGAGGAGTTACTAAACGTAATAAAGTAGGATATTAAATATTGTATGGCACGTGTGCACTTAGTTTTTTTAGTTATCTTTTTCATTATGTAAATAGATTCTAAGTTTTGTTAATTTGAGTATTCATTAGTTACACCAGTCCAGTTTTTTTTGCCTGAGATACAGGTCCTCCTAGTTCAGGCAATGTATAAAGTGTTACCTATAAGTAGATACTAATCCGTAATGTTAATCTCAGCAATATGAAAAATGAATAAAGATTTTATTTATTATTATCAGTATACCTTAGCCTGCAGCTTGGCCTGTACTCGCCTGTAGGACGCAGCGCACCATCAACTATCAGTATACCTTAGCCTGCAGCTTGGCCTGTACTCGCCTGTCGGACGCAGCGCACCATCAACTATCAGTATACCTTAGCCTGCAGCTTGGCCTGTACTCGCCTGTCGGACGCAGCGCACCATTAACTATCAGTATACCTTAGCCTGCAGCTTGGCCTGTGATCGCCTGTCGGACGCAACGCACCATCAATACTATCAGTATACCTTAGCCTGCAGCTTGGCCTGTACTCGCCTGTCTGACGCAGCGCACCATCAAATCTAATCAGTATACCTTAGCCTGCAGCTTGGCCTGTACTCGCCTGTCGGACGCAGCGCACCATCAACTATCAGTATACCTTAGCCTGCAGCTTGGCCTGTTCCTTGTTCAGCGCGTTGTGATGCTTGCGCAGCGGACCGCGCCCCACCGGCGGTTCGCCTGTACTCGCCTGTCGGACGCAGCACACCATCAACTCTATCAGGGACGACTCCTGCAAAACCATCATTATAATTATATCAAATGGTAAACTTCATAAATCAATACAAACTTAAATTGGATCAGAATGCACGAAGTAGTATCCGTGTACAACGTAGATTCTGCCGAATGCGTTTCGGATTTGTAGCGCGGAAACTGATTAACGATACTTAATTTACCCATGTTATTATTATGAAACAATGCCAGTCGATAAATTTTCCACTATCGAAACCTAGATTTCAATCTAACCTATTAATTTCGTGGCAAATATAATTTGCTACGAAAACTATAAATGGATAATGTTTGTTGATTTAAATAACTCAATGATTTTGAAGTTCCTTATCACCCGGGTACCACTCGCCGGTGGTGGCGCAATTGTATAAATGTACAAGTATCGGTATGTTGTACCTGTCTATTGTCCAGCGCCTCTTCTCCCGGTCCCGCCTCTTCCAGCAGCAGATCCGTCATGCACTCCCAGTCCTTCATCATGGGGTTGGACTCTATCAGAGAGTCCACGAGGTACGCGCCGTGCTCGTGCAGCTGTAAACAATGATGTTTGTGAACAAGAGATGGCTGTGAGCGAGACAGGTAGACAGATAAGATGTGTTGAGACATTACCTCAGATTCAATAAAGAACTGCACGAGATCCCTGATGAGCGGCGTGTTGGACAGCCGGAGCTTGCCGCGGCGCGAGCGCAGCGGGGGCGGCGGCACGGCGGGCGGCTGGAAGAGGCGCACGTTGAGGAACTCGCCGGCCGCGGCCGCCACGCCGCGCCACGACGAGTACACCAGCTCGTACACGTTCTCGCAGTCCTTGTCGGTCAGCACGTCGGGGTGCATTCTGAAACCGGGTGCATGACGCTACTCAGACCACTCACTCATCAACTAACACACAAATAACAACAACAACAGTACACACTTGAGTATAGCGATCACCAGCTTCACAGCATGCACCGCCACATCGGTCTCCTTGTCCAGCGACATGGAGACTATCCTGTCTTTGAACTTAGACGTGAAGAGTTCCAACTTGCCGCGAAGGTCGTCGCACGAGTACAGCGGGGTTAGGGCTTGCAGGCAGCGGAGCCGCACTTCGCCAACCTAATCAAAAGATCATTCAAATAGTGACTACTGTAACTCTGTGAATACAATTGTAGTAGATCAAGCTGTAATGTCACACGTAATAGCTAGCAGCTTAACCTTTACTAAACTTATTTACATTTAATTTAGTAAAAGTTTGTCCTATAACATTCTCGTGAAATCCAGACCATTCAAAGTCTAGAAGAGATTGCTTTCAGTGATAGGATTGCCATTATTTATTTTATTATTCTTTGTAATTTAAGGGTGAACAACAAAGCGTTTTCTATATTATAATGAAGAAAACATAATATGATCTTTCATGTAATGTAAACACATCTCTAAGAAAGGTAGTTATTGTGTTCGGCATAAATATAGATGTTGTCATATCCAAACTCAAGGATACCTTGTCATGCAGAGTCCAGCCAATGTACTTGAGGTACAGATCGTCCAGGAAGTGAGCCGGGAACTTCTCCATCCAGCTGCCAATCTCTATCATGGTTATTGACCTTATTTCAGGCAGCGTGTCTCTGCAATGATCACACACTGCTAAACAGACTGTTTATGACACTAAAGTAAAGTGAACTAAAAAGTGCAATCAACTGAGCTATGTTATTGTCAACCAGCTTTTACTAAACACTTGTCCATGGTATTGTTTAATAAATTGAAACATTAAAATTGAATGGTTGAACTTAGCTAAACAATATTAGTAGCATTTTAAGTGCTCCTGCACAGACTGCAAACAAAATATGGAGCGGTTGCTTCTCATGATTTTTTGCCAAATGTATAATTTTGATGATTAAATAAGAACTGCAAATGAAAGTTTTAACAAATGCATGTAATGTAATTGCCCACTTGTCACTAGCCTAGCTATTTGAGTATATACATATACCTACTACCACAAATATACTTGTTAAATGATGTTGCCTGAATTAATAAATAAATTATTATTATTACTAGCTGTTGCCCGCGACTTTGTACGCGTTTCACGACTAAATGTGTAGGTAACCTAGAAATAAAGCTAAACTCGCTTTTGCAACTTGACTTGATACCCCATTTATATGCCATGGGAACTGATTTATGGGATAAAAGGTAGCCTATGTGGTAATCCAGGTTATAATCTACGTATATAACAAATTTCATTGTGTGTGATTGAGTAACAAATAAACAAACAAATAAATAAACAAACATCCCAACTTTCACATTTATAATATTAGTGTGATTTACAGTGTAAAGCCTCATGTATTCACAGAACCCACCTGTATCTGTGCACGAACACGGACTTGAACATATAAGACAGCATATTCTTGATCTCCTCCATATTCTCCTCCAACTCCTGGCGCTTGGCGACCAGCACCTCCAGGCGCTCCGAAGCGCGTTTGTCACGCGCCTTCAGACGCTCTGCCTCGTACTGACGAAGGCAGTTGTCGCAGTTTATACTCGTCAGCAGCGCTACGTCCACCAGCGCCGTCATTAACTTCATAACTGGAATAACAACTTCCAATTGTACAGAATGGGAAGGAAAAATACTTTTCCATGTTATGGTTCGGGGCAGACCGAACATTACTGAAATCTACTGAACAGGAGGAAGAGCCAGAGAACAGGCAACAGCCTGCAGATTCAAACATTGACACAACATGGTAACTAAAACTTTAAACTAGTGGTTCACCCCGAACTGATCTCGCGAGTCACCCATAAAAACAAAAAAATATTATTTGTAATCTTTGACTATCAAAATAGTGCCACAAAATGCATAACTAACTAACTTGACCTACAGTTTAATGCAATTTTTTTTTTCCTTTTATTAAATATGGTACACGAAACAGAATACAACCAGTAAAGATAACAATATTAAGAAATACACTGGTTATGAGCTAGATGGCATCCTAAAAACATGCATACACATCATGATTAATTAGAGCAGTTATAATTGTGTTGTGATGATAGAGCAAAGTTAAATAATAAAGTACCTACTCAACTAGTTAACATGTTGTACTACATACATAAATGAGAGACAAAATATATACCTACTATATATAATTAAGATTTGTAGACCTGATTGATAGAATTAAATAAATATGAGATTATAATTAACCAATAACATTAGCACTACAATACTAACTATCCTCAAGACGAACTAATAAAGCTTGAGGATGGTTCAACCATTTATCAATAACATTAAATTTGAGTTTTGGGCACTCTCCTTTGAGAGTCTCTCCAAAACGGTTTTTTTAAATTTAAATATTTTGTTATTGAGGACATCAATATTTTCACTATGTTTAATAGATCATTGTACAAGCGACACATTCTGACAACTGGATTATAATATGAGGTATTATTTGAGTATTCCTGCAGGGCGAAAGTGATGAGGAAGGGATATCGAGACCTAGGTTTAATGCTAAAATTTAAAATAGAAAGTAAATTAGGCGCGTCAATAATAGCGTGGACAATTTTGAAAAGATGTAACACATCATGATATTGGCGGCGAGTTTCAAGTGACAAAATTTTGAAGTTATTAAGCTTGGCGGCGTAAGAGGGAAGCTTCCTGTATAAACCGCATCTATATTACAGGATGTTTAAAAAGTTCTCCTGGACCCTCTCGATATGCTCAATATGGACATTGTAAAAAGAAGACCAAATAACAGCATTACACTACACAATGCTTCAGGCAAGAGAGCAATATAGATATACGAGGCTTTTGGGATTTTTAAAATCTTTAACTTAGTGCTACAAGCTATGATGTAGTTATAGTGATGGTGAAAAGTTAGTTTTTCGTCAAATATTACACCAAGATCCTGTTTCCTGTCCATGACACTATAAAAACAAACAAATTACAGGTAACGGGAATTCATGTTAATTGGTTATCCTTTTTGAGGTAGAAATTGCAGTTATTCTGGATTTCAGTCTTTTCCCTATATTTGTGCCACTAAAGCTACACTCATACCAAATTTCAGTACTATGGGGTCACCACCGGAGTACCCTGTAAATTTTGTCAAAGTTCAAGGTCAAAGGTTTAAACTAAAAATAAAAACGGGGTCGAAATGTACTTACCTTTTATTAAACGTGCCACTTGACCGGATAGTCCCATTTTGTTTTTTTTACCCCTCTTGAACCTCAATATCTCAACAACCCCTTCACATTTTTAGCTCATTTAGTCACCTATATGCCGCATCCGGTAGTGAATAGCGAAACAAAACGGAATAACAGCTGTCGGCTGTGATTGGTTGCAACGGAACGCAAGCGCATCGCGTGGCGCTAGGCGGAGCCTACTATTTAAAAGGCAACTTTACCGAGCCCAGTTGCTCAGTTCATTCAGGTTATTCAAAATTGCTTCTTGCGAAAAGCCTCAGGCTCGCCCTGGTACTTTCGCAATAACGACCTACATCGCGATTTGAAATTAGAATCAATAGCCAGGTTCATGAAGCTCGCTTCCAAGCGGTTTTATGAACTTGCCTCTAATCATCCGAACCCTTTGGTACACACCATTCCGGTTTACCCGTTGGATCCGCCCGCCAACAAAATCCTCCGTCGTCCGAGACACGTTCTCGGAGACCCGGATGACGAAATCACCTCTGCTAATGCGGAAGGTGAGTCATCTATATCAGACAGAGCAAACACTTCACAGAAACACCGACCTCGCCGGCGAGGTCGACGAGTCCCTTCAGTCGCCGCTTATACGAGGTACAGACATGTACCCGGGCGTTTCTCTCCTATCCCCATCCCGGCAACAGCCCAAGCCGAGGTTCGTACCTAAGTGGTGCCCTTGCGCTAGTTGCCTAAAAAAAACTTACAGGGCTGAGCGCCATCTGCGCTCGCCAAAAGTTCGGTTAAGCTGTCACGGCCTCAGAGGCCAACAGCGAGATTAGTCCATACGAAAAAAAAAAAAAAAAATCAGTTGCTCAGTTGTGGTTTGTCAGTCGTACACTACAGTCGTAGGAACTGCCTGCGTTCCGTGTCATACCTACTTGCAGCTCTAGCTATGCGTACTTAGTTATACCGTGTGATTAGTGAAGTGTTTATTTAAGTGTAAAGTTTCGATTAGACATTGTTTCTGTAACTTGTCTGCGTACCATTTGAACTGACATTACCCACTACACGCCCGCAAGGTTATAAGACTATCATGAATGATGGAGCCACTGTTGGTGTGCCTTAAGCTCAGCCGCCTCCGATATATGTCAAATTTCACAATGCTCAGACAAACGCTTTGAAAGTTATCCTTGAGCAAACACACATACATACAATGCTGATTTGCCCAAGTTGATTTGGAGTTCTCGCTTCACTTTAGCTTGGCACATTCTGATTAATTTGTGCTGCATTAATGCAATTAATAAAATTCCTCAGCCTGCTAATCCAAGACTGAACAATCTTAGAATAACATGGCCCATTGATTTTGATGTATATCTTGTTGAAAATGTTACTAGTAAATGTAGTCATTATTTGTACATAATATGGCAATTAAACTCTTACCTGCCAGAGTAGCAGTGTGTCTGAAAGCTCTGACTTGTGAATCCGACAGCCCCGTGAGTAGCGAGATGATGTTATCCATCAGGAACTGATCATAGATGATGGAGTACTGGCACATCTTCACTAGGGTCTGAATGAACTCACAGAATGTGGCGCGGAACTTCTTCCAGGTCTGCCCTGACATAATGAGGGGGTATTCACCACTTTCCTGAGGATAGGTATAAAGAATGTATGAATACCATATTGCATGTTCAAAAGAATGTGAGAATACATGTGAGGGCACTAACTACATACATATAAATTTTTTTATGCCTGAAGCTAACAAAGATATATTTTACAAACAAAACAAATGTTTTAACTTAAAATAACCTCATCAAACTCCTGTGTCATCTTCTTGATGATCAGTGTGTGGTCCATCTGCGCCATTTCTGGGGTGACCTTCCCGCGACAGCCTGATGAATTGATGAAGAACTGCATGAGCTGCACCAGAGCCACATCGCGGTGGGTCTTGTACTCTTCAATCCAAGTGTCCACTACGGTCTGCACAATCAAACCAACTATATGTCATCACTTTTATATATGAACAATACAAGTTATTAGTCACTTAGAGTATTACAGAACTTAGTACTAGCATGGAAAGACAGTGGAAGTTGATGATGATGGAGACAACATAGTGCAACATGTCAACTTACATTGATAGAACTCTTGTTGAATCTCAGTATGTTGTACAGACTGTTTTCATCATCCCCGGGCAGCAGCACTGGCGGCGGCGAGTAGGAGGGCGGAGGTGCGGCGCCGCGGCCGCGACCGCGTCCCCGGCCTGCGCCACGCCCGCGCTTGCGCAGCGGGGGCGGCGGCGGCGACTCCGCGAGGCGGCCCGGAAAGGCTCCGTCGCCGCGCCTGCCTCTGCTGCGTGTCACACGCTTCGTGGGAGTCGGGGACGGAGACCGCGGTTCCTCCTCGTCCTGGTGAGGAGGCTCCGAATGGTGAGATTCCTCGGCCTCGTCCCGCGGCGACTCTATTAGCGCAGCCGTCGAATTTGCGACGGCGCCGACGTTAAACCCCGAGTAGTTAGGCGTTGCGGGCATCTCGGGCTCGTACACTGACTGCCCGCCGTAGTCAGTCATGGGGGTCGCCGGCGTCATCGGGTTTACGTATTCCGGTGGAGGATCGTCCATCCGGATACGTTTCCCGCCACGGCGATGCATTTTGTTTATAAACTATCTTTGGGCGAGAACTTACGGCGATGCACTTCACATATTTTACCAATTTTGCACAAACAAGTATTGATTTACTCCAATTCCAATACAAGTATCAAAAGGAAAAGGAAGACAAAACACAGCAAGCAAAAAGAAAATGGAAATCAATAGACGCGCGCAAGCCAGGCAGACACAAAGTCACAAAAAGAAAACTAAACTAGGCATGGGCAAAAAATATCGATATATCAAAATATCGAAATAACGTTTTTTTTTCCATACAATTATCGATATCGATGTTCGACATTTATTTTGGAGTACCTATTGAATTCGTATCAATTTTGATTTTTTTTAGGGTAACTTTGGTTTCGTGTTTAATATTACTAAATACTCCTTGCATGCTCCTCGCGCATTGTTAACTTAAAAAAATCCCGTCACAATCATTATGAAATGCAATTAATATGAAAAACAAGAAAAAGAAGTTATTATTCTGTTTTCTCTGTAATATCATAAACGACACTTAGGTAGAAGATTTCACTAGGTTTCTAATCGACTAAATTCGGTTTGCAATTGAGTCCATTTTTTTTGTAGATGGCAGCTCGTACCTTTATAGGTACCTTATTGTGATCTGTCATGTCACTTTTCTTTCTGAAATCGGGTGATTTGGGGTCGTAGTTTTCATATTCGTTCAGCAAAAATCCAAATCTTGTTATAATGGCAAAGAAAACTTACGATTTACTGTTCAAATTGCTGCTCATCGGAGACTCCGGCGTCGGAAAAACATGTATATTGTTCAGATTCTCAGACAATCACTTTACAACGACGTTTATTTCTACAATCGGTAGGAAACACCTTTGTATATTGTGATTTCAATTTTTGTATACCCTTGCGTTGAATTGGAGCTCGTTTATAGTTATTTTGACGCCCACGGGAGTGATAAACGTCCTCGGTGAACCAGTTTAATCAAGTGCTATATTTATTGGTTGTAGGTATCGATTTCAAAATAAAGACAGTGGAGCTCCGCGGTAAGAAAATAAAGCTGCAGATATGGGACACGGCGGGTCAGGAGCGCTTCCACACCATCACCACGTCGTACTACCGCGGGGCGATGGGCATCATGCTCGTGTACGACATCACCAACGAAAAGACATTTGATGATATCGTCAAGTGGTTACGAAATATAGACGAGGTTCGTGCTGTGTATGTGCTAATTGTGTGATACAAAGCTGGCCGTTGACTTCGCTCCGTGGCCATGATTCTGTGAGGTGCTGATCTTTGTTTGTCCAATGACTAAGAATCTCATCTAAGATGGGTACCTACTCTAAATCAAACAAAACTTCTTATCTTACAATAACTCGCTGCGCACACTACAATTTGTACCTAATCTCCATTTTGAATGTTAAACCTATCAGATAGAAAGGTTGATGCATAGTGTTGTAATGATTGCTCATCTTTGTTGTAATCTCTAATTTCAGCACGCTAATGAAGATGTTGAGAAAATGATTCTCGGCAACAAATGTGACATGGAGGAGAAAAGAGTTGTCAGTAAAGAGCGTGGGGAAGGAGTGAGTATCTTGACAACATCAATTTTATTATCTCAATCTAAATAAATAAATAATAATAAATATTACTGAATATTTCACACAGCGCTATCTAGCCCCAAACTAAGCAGCACTTGTACTATGGGAACCAGATAACTGATAGAATACTTTTTTTTTGTAAATACATACTTGTAATATATAGAAAAACATCCAGACCTGAAACAAATATATGTAGATCATGCAAACATTTGTTCCGCAGCGGGAATCGAACCCGCTACTTCCTCGAATTTAGAAATGTCACTTTAAATGTCATTCTAATTTGATCTTTAGTGTGAACAAAATAAGACTACATATTTGTATTTTGCACGATTTTAGTTAGCGTAAACAACAGAATCGCCACCGTTATCAGTCATTTACAAAACAATATTATAATTTTACCTTCTGTATGATAATAAAGTACTATCACTACACCAATTTTTCCTTCACTAATACAATATTGTAAATAAAGGTCATTGGGCATTTTGTTCGGACATATGACCCACGGCGCACAAAAACGAAACAGGGCTAGGTATGTAGTTAAATGTATATGTTACTTAATGGTATGGGTCGCATTATTGCAGGATATGGGAGAACCGCAAAAAAAATTTTTTTAATTAATATTATAGCATTTTTAAAATAATTATTATAGCATTTTTAAATTATTATTATAGCATTTTTATAATGAACTAAGTAAAAACTATTGGCCTGACTGTAAAAATACTTTGTAAAACAGTTGTTTTGAACAATTTCCAGGAATACGAAAATAAAATCCATTTTGCGGTAATAATATTTTTATTCTGCATTATCAAAATCTATAGTTAATTCATCTAAAAAGGCTGCAGGCGCGTCTATCACGTCTTGATGCCTGGCCCATGACAGAAAGTATACGACGCTTACAACATGTGCACAGCTTCCGACAGTGCGACGGCCGTGTATACACGAGCAGTAATACTGTTGGATGCTATTTCTTCCAATATGGGTAGGATCTACTAAAATATAGGTGTAGTACTGCTTTGCACGGACGTGTCGTGACTGTATTCTGCCTCTTATCAATATCTTATTTTCAATCATTTCTTGGTGCCGGTATAGTTCGATAGTGTATACACCATCCTCACGCATGTGCTCGTGGCAATACGATCTTGCGATTCTCAAGTGGTATGATCCCAACGTAAACAATATTAATTCGTCAAATGTAAGCCGAGGAAAGTCATCAAAATCCGGATCATTGCCATCGAGTCGCACAAACGCTACTCTCTGCCTGTTTAAATTATGGTTAATCACATATTCTGCCATCTCATTGGGTTCATTCATTCGTTCATTTATAATTCTTATGAATTGTTCCGCATACATATGGTCCTCATATGGATGGCGAGTAGCATTAATTATGGCCGCAGTTATTTTGAAGTCGACCATCATGTTTCTCATGGCAACGTTAAAATATACATGGCGGAAGATTTTAAAATCTTTCTTGAATCTGCCGTTAATGGTTTCCACTACCCACCGGATCATTGTTATTAATCTAGATTTATTAGCATCTAGTGTCGTCAGTTGTTCTCCTCTTACTCTTGTAGGCGGCATGTGAGGATTATACCCGCATTCCTCAATTTTATCAATCGAATCCCGAAATCCACGATCCAATATAAAAACATCATTAACTCTCAAGAACCCATGAATCGGAGAATCTTCTTGCATCAGGTCACGCATAATGCTTGCGTCCGAAGTAGTCGCAGTGTAAGGCCCCGTAACATCTACTATGTAGCCGTCGGTACATACTATAAGGAAGGGTTTTACTAAGTTCCGAAACTTATGAAGACTGTAAGTTTTGCGCTGGAAAAGGAAATTCGAACTCTTTTGTAGATAAATATATGTTCCATCACATACGAGAATGGCCGCCGGTTCATTATAGTTACCACCAAAAAAATGGCTTGGAATTGCAAGATTCTTGGCCACCACATCTTCCCTAGTAATATGATTTAAGCCCAAATGCTGTGGAACAAAATCATTACTTAAGCATTCTCTTGCTATCGCCAACTTCCTTTCTAGGGTTCTCCTCGACATATTGAATTTAGTGGCTAATCGCTCATCTGGTTCACCGGTTCTTATTTTTGTTAAAAAAATTCCAAGAACTGTGGCAGGATGAACTGATCGATCACCCAGTGAAGGCGTTTGGTTCAAAATAACATTAAATTGATATTTTGTTAGTCCCGTCCAAAAGTGAAATTCATTGTCCTCTATTTCTTCAATATTTTCGAAATCAAGGTTGCTTCTTTGTTCGATACCCCATTTATATAAATTCATCATACCAACAACATGAGTACTGTCAAAGTTTTCGTGGGATGTAGTGTTGAGCAAGTCTACCCAATCATTCCTCATAAAATGAGCATTGCAAACCCGAGCTAATTCTGGTATATAAAAATTGTGATTGTGTAAGAGTTGGAACTTAGCATATAGTGGAACATTATGGG
The DNA here is from genome assembly GCA_963924445.1 of Philereme transversata. Taxonomy (NCBI): domain Eukaryota; kingdom Metazoa; phylum Arthropoda; class Insecta; order Lepidoptera; family Geometridae; genus Philereme; species Philereme transversata. The sequence continues at coordinate 22,268,468 of OZ004337.1, read as the reverse complement.
CCACTACATTTCTACAGTTTGTAAAAATACAATGTCTCGCTGTATTCGATGCTCGCTTATATCCTCTAGGCGTAACAAAACTAGGCTGCAATTGTACTTGATCTTGCACTGGTTGCTCTTCAACTGGCTGATCTTGTACTGGTATATTTTGTACTTGTTCATTTTGTACGGGTTGATTCCGTAAACGACGATCTAACCTTGACCAACAAGCATGGCACATGGCCCGTGAGCCATTAAAAGTAATCTGAAACAATTGAAAAAAAAAATATATATTCCTCCATTTATCAAGAAGTAAAATGAGCCATTACATTGAGCAAAGCAACATTTGTACAATCAAGAGCACGCGACGAGTCATACACATACGATGACAGTGTAGTGTACTTACCTCACGTGGTATTATTTCTTGCAATAATAAATCTACAAGATCCCTTTGTCTTTCCAAAAAGAGAACTGTCAATATGTGTTTTCGTCGACGTAAAACAGATCGATTACACGACACGCAACTATTTTGTCTTTCCATGTTAATGTAAACCAATCGTCAAGCAAAATCAGGGGTCCATAAAACACGCTCAAGTAATCAATAAAATGCAAAAATCGGAAACACGAGTTTAAACGCACAGATCGAAACGAAGGATGACGTACGACTGCGGGGCGGTCAGAGCGGGTGGGGCGCAGGCGGCGCGTCGCACGCGCACTTCGATACCTTACTGTTATTTTCTACCTGTCGAAAGTGCGAGCGAGAGAGACATACAATCTGTTATGCGATACAAACATTTTTCTTATGCTTGTACATACATTTTCACAATGCTGACAGTAAAATCTTTAGTTTTTAGTCTAATAGAATTATAGTTAGACTCACATACATACTGTTACATAACATTTTTCCTCCAGCAGATACATAAAAAAAATTTACATATTTAGAAAAGTGGAATTGAATACTTTACTTTAAAAGTGATTTGAACACTGTGCGCGAAAAAAAAAAGTGGGTCAAAACCGCCCAATGATCTTTGTGGGACGTTTGTGATTGTACAACTCTCGCGATCACTGTACATAATTACAGATTAAAACGGGTATTTATTGTACAACTCCCCTTAGACAAGTCAAAGTTACTTATCTCAAATATGTGTTCTTCTTGTTGGTCTATTGGAGCATTATGACTTACCTAATGTGATAGATAACTCACAACTGACATATTAATTATTGCACCAACAGATAGCACGAGAGCACACCATCCGTTTCATGGAGACATCAGCAAAAGCAAACATCAACATAGATCGTGCATTCTCAGAACTGGCAGAGGCTATTCTGGACAAGACGGCCGGGCGCGACGCGGACGCGGACCACGCGCGTATCGCCGTGGAGCGCCGCCCCAGCCGCGCGCCGCCCGCCCGCGCCTGCTGCACATAGGTGTAAGACCCGGCACAGACCATTCAGGGCTCGGTTCTGCATTCTACACTACCATATCATTCTCGCTTGCACGGTGTGTTGCCTCTATCTTTTACCACTTGGTTTCTGTCTGCGACACAAAATCGAGATCTCTTTATTGGCAAACGGAATGAAAACCACATTCAGTGGAATGCAGAACACCCGCCGGTACTGTGCGCGCTAGCCCTAACTGTTCTGATAAACTGAGCTTATGTGATGACATTGCAGTGGCGCTGCGTTTATACTTGCCCTCTATAGATTACTTACATTGTACTGCACGATAAACAAAGCCAGAATACAACCCGTGTTAATATTTTATTTCATTCTAGCTTTCGCGTGCGGCTTCGCACACACGCGCACGTGTGTTAATCCAGGTTATAGTCTACGTACATACCAAATTTCATCTAAATCGGTTCAGCCTTTACGACGTGATTGAGTAACAAACATCCAAACTTTCGCATTTATAATATTATTTGTGATGAAATTCTTTAATTGTCATTAGTTTTGTTAATTGCTGGACATTTCACACAGCGCTATCTAGCCCCAAACTAAGCTTAGCTTGTACTATGGGAACCAGATAACTGATAGAATGCGTATATAATTTTTTTTTTATAAATACATGCTTATTATATAGAAAAACATCCAGACCCGGAAAAATATCTGTAGATCGTGCAAACATTTGTTCCGCGGCGGGAATCGAACCCGCCACCTCCTGTGTCTCAGCCGGCTAGTCGCCCACTGTGCCATGGAGGTCGTCAATTGTAAAGGCATTCCTCATTACATAAGCCCGGTCTGTCAGTAGACTCGCCTCCACATTTATAAACATTTACACATTTATCCAGTAATGTCTAAGTAGTGATTGCTGGCTTAAGATTCAACATTTTTGACGCAAGTCCTTAGACAAAATCAGGGTCACAACTAAAAAAAGTATCATCATCATCTAATGTCGGTTGTGAAATACAATTTTTTATATTTAAAAGTGTGGAGGAGAGGAAATGTCAAAAGTTAACAATTTTCCCATCAGTATTAATGATGTGGGAAATAGTTAAATGATTTGTAATTGAAGTTGTCGCGACGCGACGGCGAATACAGTTTTCGATGTAAATTTAATTGACTTCCTAATGATAATACTGGGAAGGACAGCTGTAAACAACATTATTGTAATTATGTATTGGCTTAGCTGTTATTTTATATTATAGCAATTCAGTTGCAAGATTAAAGGAGCATAATGAACTCTGTAGGTAAATTTAATTATTTGAGGTCTCACTTAACGTTTGTTGCAAAGAATAACTTATTCTGAGGTTAGTTGCTAACACAATGCTAACAGATTGAGATATTTGGAACAGGGATGTCGAGCAACGGCGCCCGCTCGGGAATATAGCGTTTTGCTTACATATCTCATTATATTATTTGTATGCGATGCATATTGCTACGTTTGTAAAAATGTAGGTATTAACAAAAAATTATAGACAACGCGCACATCCTAATATGTTTGTTATATCTTGTTCTGTTATATATTCATTAGCTTATTATACATTTTAAATTTATTTCCGCGGTTGCCGTACGGGCTTGGCGAGTAGCTAATTATACGTTACAAGGATTGAGCGTAAGACCTGTTTTCTGAAACAAAACTAATAGAATCATACTCGAGCTGTTTCTTTTCATTGAAAGCTTACAAAATATCTGACTCAAACATGAACTTATTTAGTTTGAATTGAATTGTAGAAACTAGGTCTAGAAAGACTAGTATGACGAAGATTCGTCTTTTCCGGACCCAGTAATTCTCTGAATTTGTGTAGATACAGAATCTAAAAGAGTTTTCGAGATGAGTGTTGTCAATTATTGACTGGTTAGTTACCGCGCGATGTCGAGCGAGCTTTGTTTGCCATCATGTATATATGGTGTATTGTAATGTAAAGATTTTTCATATGTGAAGGGTTGGTGCGGATTTCCCGCGCAAGCACTCCGTGCATGTGCAAATGTAGTCAGGGTCAGGTGCTTCCTTCGCGTTAGTTCACGCTCTTATTGCATTCAATGTTATTGTGTTTGTATTTGGACGTTGTATTGCACTGTCTAAATCTTCTGGTCCGTTATGTTTAAATAAGTATACCTACTTATGTGAATCATTGTTAGGGAGCCGCCTCATTCTTAAGCAATAATTGTACATTTCAAGGTTGTTTTATATTCATACTCTAATGTTTAATTATATTTCTACTCAATTTGATAGTTGGCTTACAGTTACTTATCTTAGCATGAATTACTTAATGGGTGTACGAGTGTATAGTGGTGGTAGCGCGGCGCCGGCTGCGAGTGTTCGCGTCGACATCCTGTACCTATCGTAAACTGCGCATTTATTAGTTGCTCACAGTAATTAGTTGGAATATTGCAGGCGAATATAATCGATGTTGATAATTCAATGTTCCAGGACATCCATAGAACTTATTTTGACTAGTCAGTACTGTAGGTTATCGAGGTCGGCAATATTCGCTCTTGTGGTTATTAGCAGTGATCGTCACAAGAGGTCGCGGTTCAGCAGTGTGGTGCCACCGCATACAATATATTTACTTAGATAATGTATTCTATAGTTATTCTACAGTAATGTACGTTCATAAATTACTATTTTATTGTATGGTGTATGTGTCTCGTCGGTTTTTACTTGCTTTTATAAATAAATATCGGTGTAGATTCTACGCAGCATTCTCTAAATTTAAACCGCGTTAAAATCATCGTGGTTCATAAACTCAAATGGAAAGGAATTTCAGAGAACGCTGCGCAGAATAACGCTATAGGCATTGTATATTATGTTCATAATAAACGACTTATCGTAAATTGCCTTTTATTTACAAAACACCACTTTCCATAGGGATGAGTCAAGTTCTTTCCTTATGCTGTTAAGTTCCTAAGTAGGTACTTCTTAGAAAGAACCAATCCGAGTAAACAAAGGGCTTGCTCCTTTAAAAGGGGCAAACAATAACGTTAGGACAGCAGTGTCCTTCCCGGAACGTTATCTCCCTGGATGTCAGAGGCCGCGCTATCAGCCGCCGCCGCGTCGGTCGCCAGTCGCCCGCGCGCTTGCTGCGGAGTAACGACCCACTGACGGGACATGAAGATGTGGACTTTACGAGCTGTGTTTGTGTTCTTCTGTTTTCAAGTGGCGGATTTTTCTGATCGTAAGTACCGTATCACATGCTTAATAAAAAACTAGCTGAAGCCGGATAAATGCTATAGATATATATTTACTTATATCCCATTCTGGTTGGTTTGAACTTAGGCCACTCGTGAAAACCCGTTCAGCAGTCAGCTACCGCTGCGCGCTACTGTTCAACTTGCTTACTTATAATCTAATTGATCGAGCGAAGCGAGATCTCCAAATCCACTTGGGCAAATCGGCGTTGTATGTATGTTTGTTTGTTTGTCCGCGGATAACTTTCGAAGCGTTGGTTCGATCATCATGAAATTTGATATATAGGAAAGTAGTGATGACACAATCCTCGTGTGACTAAATGAGCTAAAAATATTGGGGGGTTGTTGAGATATTGGGGTTCAAGAATAAAAAAATTCAAAATTAGATTATTAGGTCAAATGGGACGTGTAATGAAAGGTCTTTATTAGTACATTTTGATCCCGTTTTTTTTAGTTGAATCCTTTAGTTTTTGAGTTATTACCCATAATAAAAACTGAACTTTATCGAAATTCACAGGGTAGGTACACCAGTGACCCCCACAATACTGAAATTTGGTATTCGTGTAGCTTTAGTGAAACAATTATAGGGAAAAGTCTGAAATCCAGAATAACTGCAATTTCTACCTTTAAAAAGAGAACCATATACATGAACTCCGGTTTCTTGTAATTTGAAACTAAAAACTGTGGTCAAGTATGTTTGGTTGTGCATTTCCTGGCAGTATATTTTATTAGTCAATATGAATAATATTTTTTTTTATTTTTTGTCAGACTCGCGAGCTCTCAGTTCGGGGCGAACCACTAGTTATTTACCAAGTTCTTAATTAGCTTACCTACAATAGCTAAGAGCTAGACTAAATTATCTGTATCCCCGCCCTTAGCGCCCTCCGAGAGACGATGTGTTATTTTAAGTAAGTACAATAGGTAGGTTGTTTCTAGTTTAGCAAAAAGATTTTGGTAGACAATACCTATACTACTGTACTGTAGGTAAAGGCATCCTAAGTAATGTGTGATTCCGGGCTGAGATGGTAATGATCATCTACCTATCGAATTATAATAATACTTAACTTTGCAGCACCATGCATAATCGAGCTAGAATGCGCGGAGTGTATCCCCGACAACATGCCGATGGTGACATCGCACCGCGCCGCCAACGGGTCCGTGGTCATACCCGCGGGGGAGGAGCTCACACTGGCGTGCGCCGGCGGCAAGTTCCTGCTGTACCCGCTGCGCGCTGCGCTCGACGCAGTCTGCGAGCGCGGCCGCTACCGCGTGGCGCACGACCGCGCGCTGCGCCACGTGCTGGAGCTGGGCTGCCAGGAGAACGTGTTTGAAGATGTGCTGCACCAGGTAACGACGACCTACCTACTCGGATAAAGCGCCTCTTTATGTCATGTGCAAACAATAAGTGCCCTTCATCTACTTTCAGGTGGAAGATTGCGGATCCCCGATGCAAGGGCGCGCGTACCAGATGCAAGAGGAGAGGCATCGCAGCGTGCGGCACCTCGCCACCGTCTGCTTCGACTCGGACCGCGGCGTCGCGCTCCGCCTCCGCGCGTCTAACGCGCCGCGGAACCAGATCGCGCTGCCGCCGCACTCCGAGCGAGCCTCCCCGCTCAGCATACTCGGCAACTTCAACCATATGTTCGACGCCAAAACCAGGCACGACGCGGAGAAACTCTACTCCGACGACGTCCGCCTCAACAGGCGACTGCGCGAGCTCTTTAAGCACGACCGCTATTGCTTCGCGGAGCAGACCCTCACCTCCGCCAAGCTCCTCGGCCCCCACTACTTCGAGGATCAGACCGCGCGCGTGGCCGAGTTCGCGTCGAATCAGGTCGCGTCCTGGAAGAGCATCGTCGAGGGGAACCTGCTTCACCTGCACCGCGACGTGGGCGAGTTCATGAGGCGCAGCCGCGGGCTGCTGGAGCTGGACACGTACGCGGGCACGCACGGCGTGCTGGCGCTGGGCACGGGCGCCACGCGCGCCGAGGTGTTCCTCAAGGCGGGCCAGCGGTTCCCGGTGCCGCGGTACATCTGGACGGTGCTGCACGCGCGGCGAGAGAACAAGGGCCTCGCGATCGTGTTGCTGAACGACCCGTTCGTGACGGTGAGCGAGATCCGGGAGGCGGTGTTCTGCGAGAGCGCGTGCGGCTCCGTGTCCTGGCTGGTGCACCTGAAGAGGAACAGAAACTACGAGCGGCCGGTCAGCGGGCTGGTGTTCTGCTGCAGTCTGCCGGACTTCACCGAGCGCGTCACAGAAATGCCGAAGATATTCAACGGAACCGTTCGACATCTGTCCTGAGAGCTGTTCACCAGCCAGCAGTGCAAACATAGCGTTAGGATAATATTAATTAAATAATAAAGTTTAAAAAAGTTGCAACTTTTATTGAATAAAATTATAATTAGGAGATATTGATTTAATCCTTCTCTGCGATGGCCGTCAAATGTCTGTCGATCTCGGCCTCGGTCAGCACCCTGCAACAAACGGGATAAGTTAATTACTGGATTTTTAACAGATATCACTGCACGAAGGTTTAACTTGTCGAATTTTTATCGGCTATCAAAGTGGATAAACGATGCACTTGCCTAAAACTACAAAACATTTGCCAAGATTGTTAATTGATATTTTACCCAAACGTTTTAGGGACCTTTCTTTTCTCACTACACAAGCAGGACTGACGCTCTAAAATGATCACTTTATGTGAAACAACATATGTTTCAGCAGCAGCTTTGTAAGCACTTTATAATGGGTTCCCCTGTTATTCGTAAAGCGAACATATTGTTAAATTTCAGATGAATGACAAGTGAAACATTTCATCTCTGATTTTATTTTTACTTTTATTGTTAGGACATAAAAATAGAGAAATCTCTATCAGACCCCCAGGCAGGTGCGTTAGTAAGCACCACAGACAGGAATAACACTTATTATTATAAATGCGAAAGAAAGTATGTTTGAAACTCTTTCACGTAACGGCTGAACCGATTCTGATGAAATCTGGTATACTACGTGTTTAATGTACGACATTCAATGAAAACACGGGTAGGGCATTAGCCCTACCAGTGTTTTAGCCATTAGGCTAGTGGTGTTGTAAAATAGATTTTTTCAAATTCATTACCATAGAAAATTTTAATTTTCGAACATCTTTGATATCAAGTCCTAAAATAGCAATGAAACAGCCTGTATAAAAAACAAATCATATTCAATGATCATGTAAGTATGTACCTGATAAACCGACTAAGCGTCATCGTCGCAAAGGCACCGCTGATTTACGTTACAAATTGTTTATTGGAAATGTATCGATTACAGGATACCGATTCAAGCTACCGGTATTAACCCCCCTCTAAAATCAGTTAATACAATTCCGGATGTGTGTTTTAAATGAATGTCGTACATAACAAAACAGGTTGTATACTCGTAGATAGATTAAGGCTTGGATTGAGTCTCCCAGTCGGTCGCCATGTTGCGGTTCCGCTGTCCGTATATCTAAATATACTATAATACTCGACATCTTAGGTAGGTAGGTACCATTGGCTGGGCAGGCAACTTGTAATTATTCTTTTACTAATTCATTTTTTTGTTATCTTTTTCAAATAAGGCACTTATAAGTTTTAACTTTTGACTGACGTCCGTGACGCCAATGCCGGTTTAATGGCTGTAAACCAGCGCTGAAAAATAATTTTATTGTTCAGCATAATGCTGAGCCATTCCCCTTTTTCGGCACAGGGCTCATAGTGACTGGGTACGTGTTTTTAGTATTATTTATTAATTTTTGTTTAAGTAACGTGTTTTTAATTGTCTGTATTTTATTGTGTTTATTTAATTGTCTGTCTTTACTTATCCACTGTATGTAGTTTCTGTGTGTTTGTTACTTGTGTCGAAATAAATGTCTATATCTATCTATCTAAATCTAGGCGCAGAGCGGCGCCGGCGCAGTGGCTCGACTGACTCGCCGCAAGCGGACGCTCAGCCACCATACCTCAAACGTTTCCAGGGCTCATGTCTGCAAAACTGCGCTCGTGGCTGCCACTTCCATATAGGCTATTCCTGTCATTTACGAAAGTGCCTAATAGATAACTATACCGACCGACGTCACTTACACAGACGTAATAAGGGCATGATGATGTTGCGGAAGCTAGTAGGTATCGAATGGGGAAGGTGAGTACGTACTTGAACTCGGGATGGTCCTTGGTGACGAGGCCGACCTCTATTTCGGAGGACTTGAAGTCCACGGAGAGCACGTGCGAGAGGCACGACACCGCCAGCTGCACCGCCTCGTCCGCGCTCAGAGCACCGCGCTTCTTCAGCTGCAGAACGCACACAGTTACCACACAGCCGCATCACGACGCGTAAACAACTTTGCAATCTGCTTTCGGGCCTCTACGGCGCCAAAAACGCCGTGTATATAGGCCCTTAGGACTAGTCCGCACCATTTGCAATAACCACTTATTATAGTTATTGAAGCTACATCTCATGATGAAATCTACGTTTTATTTTGCTGGCAGATGATGCTTTATACAGGGTGTCCCAAAAAATGGTGTCAAGCGAAAGTCCAGAGATAGAACACCCCTTGGGGTACCCGAATCACCCCCATGACATTCCATGATATAGACATTCCGCAATTTTTTATAGTTTCGAGTTATGATTTTTTTTTGAAAATTTTTGACTTGAACAACTTAAAAAATTCTTTAAAAAAAAGTAGAAAACTTTCTTGAGATTTTTTATTGCTACAGAATTTTTATGAGTTGTTCTTTTATGCATAAAATAATCAGCTACGTGACTTTGATGAAAGCTATGAAAATGTTGGTTCTTAATTATCTTCGTTAAAATGTTGGAGCTTAGGAATGATAAAATGGCCAAAATCTATTTTCTAATCAGATAGCTAATTTTAAGAATTTTCCACCTCGCCGTCTTTGAAGGCCGATTTTCGCCAAAGTAGCCGATTAAGTACTACTTTTTAAAGTTTTAGTACTAGTTTTAATGATTATGAAAGCTGAGAGTCTGGAGAATTCTTAAGATTTATTTAAGAACCATGATATCACTTGTTAAGGTTTTTAATTTAAAGTTGAAAATTTAAGTCATAATTCACCGAATGTAATTTTTTGACTTTACACCAACATCTTCATAGTTTTCAAAAGTCACGTAGCTGATTATTGTATACATAAAAGAACAACTCATAAAAATTCAGTAGCAAAAAAAATCTCAAGAAAGTTTTCTACTTTTTTAAAGAATTTTTTAAGTTGTTCAAGTCGTCATTTTCAAAAATTCGAAAAAAAATTAATAACTCGACAACTATAAAAAATCGCGGAACATACATGGGGGTGATTCGGGTACCCCAAGGGGTGTTCTATCTCTGGACTTTCGCTTGACTCTATTTTTTGGGACACCCTGTATACAAGTGACACATTTATATCGAATTAAAATATAGCCTCCAGTACTCAGGGATAAGTATACCTTTCTATCAGTTAAACAATTTTCAGAATCAGCTCAGTAAGCAAATAGCTACCTGAGACTCAGGAGGTTGCAGGTTCGATTCTCCCCTTGAAAAAAAATTTGTGCATCATCTACTGATATTTGTTCAGAGTCTGGGTGTTTCTCTTAGATATATAATATATTAGTTTGTATTTACCCTTCAGGTCATCAAGAGCTTATGTCTCAGCTTAATGTAGTTCAAGCTTTGCTTAGTGTGGGGCTAGATAGCACTGTGTGAAATTTCCAGCATTTTTTTATTTATTTATCTTTCAAAGTTGCTTGTAGTTGGTTGAGAAACCGATACCACGAATTATCAGCTCTACTATTTTAAAAACTGTTATATGTATGTATAATACTCAAGATAGCAAAAGTTTCCAGACCTTCTTCTCCATGTATGCATTAGCGTCTGTTGCCTTGGCCCCGGCAGCCACAGCTTTGTACGAGCAGTAGTAGCCGGATGGGTCGGTCTTGTACACACACGGACCACTCTCCTCGTCATACGCTATCAGCATCATGCCTGGAATCATTCCACAACGATAACAGATAACATACACTAGTTTTAATTAGTTAAAATACAAAACAATACTTCAGACTTCAAAGACAAAGATATTTTTTTTTTTGTTTTGTTGCTTGAACATAATGTTATTATTAAGGTCTTACTTATCAGGTCCATTATGTTCTACCTTACCTAACATACAAATTACAAAAATACAATGGAAAATGACAAATTTAAAGGTAATAATTTAAGATAAAATCATCTTATTATATAATAAAATAAAGATATAAATTAAATTCCAATTACATAAAATGTTATGTCAAAATTAGCCCTAAAATTATGTGTCCTGTAAAAATTGCTGAAAATATTCAGCAATTATTTAAATCTAAATTTAAATAATAATTTAAATTTAGATTTAATTTAGATTTAAATCTAAATTTAAATAATAATTTAAATTTAGATTAAAATAAAAAAAAAATCAAAATCAAAATAACTTTATTTTGGAACAATAACATGGCACAACAAAACTGGAACACGGTATTCGCAGAAGTTACAAACTGTGTCGCGAACACTAACGCCCCCCTCCAGAGTTTGTTATTTCCAATTATTATTATTACTATTATTTTTTAAATTATACAAGATAAGCATGTGTGATTATGTGCGCGTATGTGTATATGAGTTTGTGTGTGTGTGAGTTTGAGTGTATGTATGAGAGGGTGTGTGCTTGTGTGTGTGTGTATGTGTGTGTGTGTGTGTGAGAACTTGTGTGTGTATGTACTACAGTCTATACAGCAACTTTTAAAAGGTCTTCAGTTCAGAAATAAATTCTTATTTAGCATTTTACATGTACTCCTTATTTATTATTTTGTTTATAGACGAGCAGCATTATTGCTGATATATCTACATCACACAGCTCACAGTGCTGAAAGTCTTTTATTGTTCACTTTTGTAGCATTGTCTTATTAATTTGTAGCCAGTTATCGAGTTTGTTAGCTTATTGAAGTAGCAGAAACTATTTTTTTCTGGTAGATTGTTTCTTGTTCTACTAAGTTTCTTTATACTATTATTTTAATAATTTCCATAAAAGACTATAGATTAATATTTTTCTTATGAATTAGAATTGCCATTTTTATCTACTTACTGCACCCTAGAGGTCGCATCTCAGCATTCTGTGTGTAGACTTGCGAAATATCAGCAATACGACGGCACAGGATGTGCACGGGGATCTCACAGCCATACTTGTACTGCCAGTTAGCAGCCTCATATCTTGCTCGCTGCACTTGTGACTTGCTGTCCGCTGTGGAACAATAATATTAGGGTCAATCGGTGTAGGTTGTAGGTCACAGTGCAATGCCAAAAACATATGCTACTGTAGGAGTATGGTTCAATTGTATGTTGTTACCGATCATGCCAGTCATGACAGCGCCAATGCGGTTCGTGAGGCGGAAGAGGTGCGTGACGGAGGCGGGATCGAGCAGTCTGTCCGGGACCTTGCGCTGCGCCGCCACCACTGCCGTGTCGGTTCCGCGGAGCGAAACTGACGTCAAACCGCCTTGGTTGATCGCTTTCAGAGCATATTCTGTAATTGCAATAATGTAGCTGTACTAAATTTACCTTTTAAAGCTGTTGCAGATTTGACAATAGTTATGATAGTACTTAGAAAATCTGAATTAAATGGTAGTGTTTGTTAGAGTTGCATGACTTCACATATTTTGGAAATACTGAATCAGAGATTTGTTTTCTTTGACTCGAAGAAGAATAAAGTAAGAACACTACTCGTATCGAATAGGAGCCTAACTTTGTCTGGAAGCTGTGGAAATTAGCAAATCATAAAACTTGTTGGTTACCGCTTCGTCAACTTTCGCAAATCAAGCATTTTACACATAACTTACCGACTTGATATAGTCTCCCTTCTGGAGAGAAAATAGTAATGTGTCTATCGAATCCTGCACTGCTTTCCCGGGCCATTTTATTGCAATATTTTAACAAAAGTTTTAAAAATTCTAAACTCCTCCACACAATCTGACTTGACAGCCGCAAACAATTACTCACAGATAAAAAAATAGTTTGAATTTTTGATACTCATCCATCGCCCTGTTTTCTATTACAAAAATCCAATTGAAGCGTTGAACCAATGAAGACGTTATTATTACGAGATTATAATTCTACCAATAATAGCGCAGTTCAAAATGAATAAAATGAATGAACGAAATTGCATTCACACTGGGGCATTAGTTTGGCCCTTCTGTGATAGTGGGCAAGCCAGCCTTATGTCATGTCAATGCCATCAACAAAAGCAGAAACCGTCAGTTTTTTTATCAGTTGTCAGTTTTCAGCTATCGGGGCAGGAGTGGTCGTTTAGTGAATTTGAAATAATCTCGATTTAGTTACGAAAACGTAATTTTTTCAAAGAATCTAAATGAAACTCTAAATATTATTTTTATTTAAACATTTTTACTAGGTCCTAGTTCTTTCGCTGCTCAGTAAATTGTGAATTAAGCTATCAAAATGCAAGAAACCGTTACGAACACAAATGAGAGGAAATCTTTGTTTTCCTCATTTATGGAGGTGTTGGAGGCCAGGGACAAGCAAGCTCAAGCCGATAGGCAGCTCCAGGAGGAGAAGTATATGAGGAGAACGCAAAGGATCTATGATTTTCATGGTTAGTAAACTTAGAAGTTGGTGTATTGCCGCGCATTTTTTTAGTAAACATCGAAATCGTAATCTACAGGTAAGTATTTTACACACAAAAGATATTGTGATAAATTAAAACTTATTAAACTTTTAGTGCAGTGACATATTTTTTTTGTCTAGCATTGTCTGATAAGAGGAATTTAGACAAGCGTCCCACCCAGTAATCTGTTAGTAGATATCGTAGAACCCCTACTTAGTAATGAAGTCGATCTTGCCGTCTCATGTCCCTTATTTTCTTTTTCAACTAATAAAAATAGGTATATAAATGTACTAAAAACAATAAAAAATAAATACGAATTACTTCTACTATGTATATAATTATTGATTATGATAGGATAACTAAAAAGGTAAAAAAGGAAGATCACCCTCTTGCTGTCTGTCCGTGTGTCACCACCGATTTTCTCAGGAACAGGTGGACCTAGCAAGTTGAAATTTATACCAGATACTGAGGTCTATAGTCCCTATTAGGTGTATAAAAATCAAGGTCTTGTCTTTAAATGGTGTCCCCACACATACATAGTTGACGCTAATTAAGATAGTCCTCTGAGTTGTATGGGCGCTCATACAATTTAGAGGACTAGCTTAATCTGCACCAACCTCAAATAAGGTAAATAAATAAGGTTGTGCTATTAAATAAAATAAATATTTAAGTGGGGTTCCCATACAACAGACATGATTTTTTTGCCGTTTTTATAGATAATGATACGGAACCCGTCGTGCGCGAGTCTGACTCGCACTTGGCCGGTTATTTTTAATTAAGAGCTATATTTTAAAACTAAACTTAGATTGTTAAAAAATTAATAAAGAATTATATTCAACTTATTTATTACAGCATTGTTATTATTATAGCCAATAAAAATAAAAAACAAAATGAAACAAAAAACAAAATGGATACAAACAGACAGCGACATAGCGGGTCAATAGTGCAGTGTGCACTTTTGTCCAGTACTTCATAAATGCACGGTCGCTGTCCATCCTGTTAGCCATAACTGCCAGGCAGCTGTTGGCGCTGTCTCGCACCCGGCACATCAGGCATGATGTTCGTTTGCTGATGATTGCATAAAAGTAATCGATGCGTGCGTCTGCGAACATACCCGACGCACTGCAGAAGCGTGGCAGCCCCATCAGCACCCTGAAATCATTGCTATACTTTAGGCATTCCAGCACCTCTCTGTGTAGCTAATCCACAGACTGCTAATCCGCATATAGAAAGATTGGCCCCTACACAGACTGGTTTTAATGGCTGTACTGCATCATGCAAATGTATGGGCCAGCATATTGGCTCTGACTGACAATGCCCTGCATTCTCGTTCCAAATCCACATCATTCGTGAGGTTCTCTGTGACCCAGTGGCCCAGATACTTAAACTTGGTCACCCTTTCAGTTCACTGCCTGCCAGTGAGACTGGCAGCACAGTATTATTACTGATATGTCTACATCACAAAGTGCTATAAGTCTCTTAATGTTCACTGTTGTAGCAATGTCTTATTAAATATCAGATCCTGTACGGATTTGTCAAACCTGAATTCCTTTATGTGGGAAAATGAGGTTCACAATAAATTACTGTTATAATAACGGGTAGGATCCTTGGATGATCGCCGCGACGGAAAGCTTATAATAAAAAAGCAGCTTTCTATCAGATCTTCATTAAGAACTACTTGATTTAAAGAAAAACCGGACAAGTGCGAGTCTGACTCGCAGACCGAAGGACATCGGTAATATTTTTTAAAATGTGTTTGACCTACTAATTAACGATTTATGGATTTTTTCACAATCTCGTTATTATAGGTCAACAGGAAGTAGGTACCCTATAGGTTTTGCTTTATTGGCGTGTGTAAATATTCGGCATAAATAGCCTTATTTTTTGTTGACATAAATAAATAAAATAAATAAATATTGCTGGACATTTCACACAGCGCTATCTAGCCCCAAACTAAGCAGAGCTTGTACTATGGGAACCAGATAACTGATAGAATACTTATATACTTTTTTTTTTGTAAATACATACTTATAATATATAGAAAAACACCCAGATATCTGTAATCATGCAAACATTTGCTCCGCTACGGGAATCGAACCTGCTACCTCTTGCGTCTCAGCCGGCTATACGCCCACTGCACCACGGAGGCAGTCAACCTACTACCTACCTATTATACCTATTAGCGTGATTTTTTTACAGCTCCAAGTAAACGTAAGGAATAGATTGTCCTTCACGAGTTCCTAAGAAAAAAGGTCTAGTACGACAGATGTACAACACAGTGATAACTATTATAAATACGGGATTTATCACGCACCGTCTTATCGGTGTTTCGACTGACAAGGTTTCGGTTCAATTCGTGAACCTCCATCAGGGTGAGTGCGATCCGCTTCGAATAATTAGTGCGAGGCGAGACGTTATTCGAAGGTACACGAGTTGAACCGAAATATTGTCGGTCAAAACACCGATAAGACGGTACGTGATCAATCCAGTATTTATAATAACGATTGAAATAAATAACGAAAGTTTTCTAAGTAAAACTCAGTGATACTTTAAGGTCATCAATTATAATGTTGATTGTAGAACTTAGTACTGCTACACCTCACCTCATCCTATATTCGTTCGCTATATTTGAACCGTCAGTTGAATACTGGTCTGAACATGTTGTAGATCGTCAGCGTCGGTCAGCGGTAGAGCTGCGTCGCTGCCTGGACTACGTGTCCCAACACGCTCATGTGCTGGAGAGCGTCCTGCGGGGCGCGGGGACCGCGGGCGGGGGAGGGGCTACGGGAGAGGTGCCGCTGAGCGCGACGCTGGTGCGGCAGGCGGCGGCGCTGCACACCTGCATGGCGCAGTGCGTCGCCAACGCCGAGCGCATCCGCCATCTCCTCGCCGCCACGCACCAGCCGCAGATGGACACCATGCTAGCAAAGATGGTAAGTCACTACTACCCCCACTAGTACTACTGCGGTACTACCCGTCCCACGGCGGGAATCGTCCTCCTGGATCTTGGTATACACGACTACCTCGTCCAGCTAAATGAGACAAAAAAAACTACGAGCCTTACAGTAGTCGCATAAATGACCACCGCGCGCGCGCATGTTACACATCAATAAGGCTGGTTATTATTTTTAACGACTCCAATATGTTAACTTTTATGTATAATTGATTGTATGTTATTATTGATTTGTTTATTTGTTGATGTGTGACACACAGATAGACATAGGCGTTCAACTAATAACACCCCTCCTTTAGCATCGGGGGTTCATAACTAATTATAACATCCCTTTTCAACCCTAAATGCACTTGGGGTGATTTTCAGACCGAATGAATAATTCAATATTGTAAATGTAACCTTGATAAGTATTTATACAAAGTTATAATTTTAAATAAAATAAATCATATTGTGCCATACGAAATCACTATTTACACCCACCCAGGGGTGATTTTTTATAAACAATAAAAAACCATTTCTCTTAATTCTCAACATATTCTTCAAGATAATATACCATTTATCTTGAAGAATATGTTTGCTAAAAGGTTTATAGACATAGGAACTACGGTTTTTGATAAACCTATAAACCCTTATGGGTAAATTTCGGAAAATCCGTTCTTAGTACACCTCTACACCCCACAAAGAACATGCTCTTCAAACTTCAAGTCTCTAGGACCAGCAGTTTAGGTTGTGCATTACTTATATTGTATTATCAGTCAGGACTTTGATTCTTAATATTAGAAACCGACCTGTAAATGTGCCTTTCGAAGCAAGAAAGGGCTTAGTCGTAAGAAGCACGCACTCAGTATTCATATTATTCAAGCTCTGCTTAGTTTGGGGCTAGATAGCGCTGTGTGAAATGTCCAGCAATAGTTATTCATTCACCATTTCATTGCATATTATTGGTACGTCAAAAATATATTACAAATGTTAGATAATGCTAGAAATAAATATAAATAAACAAATTACATTTATACAGAGCATTCGAAACACAATTGGTTACAGCAGATACTACTCACTCATGCACTCATATTTTGATGTGTAACATCTTTCCTCTCGGTTTGTGGGAGTGATTTTGGCAAAAGGGACGGAAATGTGTAACAGGAAACTGGGGAAGCGCACGCTATTTAATTTGACCAATGAGCGCGCGCGGTGGTCAGATGTTACACATCATATGCGACTACTGTAAGGCTTGTAGTTTTTTTTCAGCTGTATTAAGTGTATAAGTTCGTTCTCTTTAGCCTCAACTACATTTTTTACATCCTGGAATCTTTTGTTATTCTCTTTCAGGCATTCTTTCAAAAGTAACGTACTATATTCTTGTGGGATTAGAAAATGTACAAAAAGTTCGTTTTACACTCTGAGTTTATCTCAGCTAGGCTAGTTAGTTCCTCTCACAAACTGAAATAAAACTGCCGTCGCGTCGGTATCTTTGCAAGTTTGCACCCCCATGGGCCCGGCAACTAAAACAGTAAAACAGTTAATACCGTATGGCACGATCAATGGTCCAGTCCATATAGCCCTCATAAGTGCCCACAATACTAATAAGTACCTATCTAATTTAAGGCTTCAATTAACACACATCTTTATAGCAGGCATGGATGTTTCTAAGTTTTCGTAGTAAGCGACTGAAGGTAAGCACGAACTACGCTGAAGATACTGTAGTAATTATCGGGTCTAAAATCGTTTGGTCTGGCAGGTAGAGTCATAATAATACTTACTCTGGGTAGAGGTAGGTAATTAGTCCACTGTGAATTACTGCTGTGTGTGTTCAGGTGTCTCTGTCCCTCATATTTATGAACCAAACGCTTTTTGTTTGGCAATCAGAATATTCAGTGGTCTATTACATAACATTTGATAATGTATGTTAGTTATTGTAATAGTACATTGTTATACAAGGGCTGTAAGCGATCTATTGTACACTCGAGATAGTTTCCCGCACGAGCAAGCAAATTCGAGCGAAGGAGCTAATCGAGGGAGTTATTGAACGCTTACACCCGAGTATACGTTTATGTAACACATATATTTTTATCACGAATGCGATTTTATAGCAGTCTGTTGGTAAAAAGAAAATTTGTGATGCCGGTATCCATTGTTTTGTTTTTCACTACTAAGCTATGGCCTCTTTTATTTTTAAATAGAAATAAGAATTTTTTATGGAGATTGTATTTCATTTTGGCTTAATATGAATGATTCTACATTTGAAAATAGAGGCAATGAGCCTCTATTTTCAAATGTAGAATGTTCAAATGTTACGGCCCTTGGGTAGTAAATCACATTTACGGAGCCGATATCGAGTTTACAATGACTAGCTTTCAGTGCATGAGTGATGAAAAATATGTTCCAGTCTCCATAGGTCCAATTTCGATGTTTTTCTATATATTAAAAGTATGTATTTACAAAAAAAAGTATATAAGTTTTCTATCAGTTATCTCGTTCCCATAGTACAAGTTCGGCTTAGTTTGGGGCTAGATAGCTCTATTCGCATCTATAATATTTCGACTTTCCTCATCTACCAAATACGTATTTCATCAAATCCATGACATCAGCGTAGGTAGACGAATTCGCGTCTCACAGTTTCCATGAAATCCTCAAATACCATCGTCACTGATAAGAACATGACGATAGGCGAGAATCAACCGATTTCGATGATCATATTTAATGATGCTACGAAATATTATCGGATAATTACTGGATAAGAAATGTGTATCGGAAGCCACATGCAATAAGTGCAATGCACTTTTCCTATCAACAATAGCAGAGGTACTTGCGAGGAAGCCTACTTGAAAAGTAGCAAATATTAACAGAGCTGTTCTGAACAAGGTTCGTGTTATACAATAGGTGCCGGAGCACGGCATGACACTTCGAATAGTACTCGTGAAGCCTGTCGCCGCCGCTATTTCATCCTATTGAAATCCGCCTCAGTCATTTTGGCAGTAGACACGAATAAATTCCGCGCGTAACGAGATGCAACATCTAAAAACAAATCCTTATTCGTGTACGGAGTTGAATAAAATATATGTTATTTTTGGTAGAACGGTAGCATAATATTACTATTTTCAACGTTATTTTCGTAAAACGTAACGTAGTATATTAAATCAAAAGCATAAAAAAATCTTACAAAGTACAAATAGGCACGGTAGGTTGTTTGTGCTTTGCAAAAATATCTTAGAGCAGGTATATATACTACCTATATGTATAGAGATATATGTAGAGAGAGATCATTGACTACAACCATTTCTAGTTTAGCGTATATTAGCACAACACCGATATCTTCGCGATCTAGAGTGCGCATTGTGAGAATCGCCTACTTTACGTTTTGCAAAAACTTTTAGTATCAATCCCTCGCTGAGAACATTATTCATGGGACTATTGCTTTAGTCGAAACATTTGTGCAATGAATAGTTTTAATTAGCGTCAGTAGGTGACTGCATGTATTGTTTGGATTTCTTACCCTTGAGCAGGTTCCCACTATTCACATTTAGTTTATTCAGATTGCGTAAGAATGTCCGCTACAAGCATGCAATTGTTTGTGGTTGGAATGCATCACCTTGTTGCGATGTTATTCGCCAACGTAAATTACCCAACAGCAAGGCAATTCTTGATTGATTTTAGGATTTTTTTTTTAATCTGACGACGTGTCCTCAAGGCTCTAAAAGCCTACACAC
The DNA here is from genome assembly GCA_963924445.1 of Philereme transversata. Classification (NCBI taxonomy): domain Eukaryota; kingdom Metazoa; phylum Arthropoda; class Insecta; order Lepidoptera; family Geometridae; genus Philereme; species Philereme transversata. The sequence goes on along the minus strand of OZ004337.1, from coordinate 22,248,560 downwards.
AAAAACAGCCTACGGTCGCAAAAAGTTTAAAAGTTGTTATTTACATAAAAACCCTCACAGTAATTAGTTACCGACATGTATTACATTGAAGAATTACCGTGTGATTTAATACAGTTTTTGTCGGTCGTCGACATTGCCTTGTCATTTTGAGAATAACATAAATTACTTCCCACAAACCAAGGGCTCGCAATTATTCTGATTGATGTAAAAACTGTAGGTAGGCTGTAATTAGCCTTCGTGCATGACACTGCGAGTGTGAGATACATCTTCAATAGACTCAATTGTGCCCAAAGCCATTCACTTTTCCAGATATTCGAAACTCTCTGAAAGGGTGTTGCGTTGCATGTATTATTGAACGAAATATGTAGATGAGATAGATTTTTCTTTAGCACCATTTTATAGTTCATCCATCATATCCGCTTGAAGTCAAAAAGTTCGGATACATTTAACTGGTTAATACTGTGCTTGGAGACGTCACCGGTAAAATCAGTCGAGTAGTTGGTTGGTAACCATAGGATCTGCGTAATTTCCATTAATATATTTAATAATTTCCTCGAGTTTCGCGACTCGTCCGCAGGATGTTGCAAAATAACAGATTACATCACATTTCATAAAATTAGTGTCAGTGTCGTTTAATTTTATTTAAGTTTATTAATTTTCCTCCTTTTCCTGTAATAAAATTTTGAAAGTAGCAATATTTAACATCAAAGAAAGAGTTGAGTTGATCTAGGTTAACGACAATTATTAACAAACAAATAAAACTATTTTTGCGTCGAGTACTTATCGGGAGAAAGTGTTTTCAGTTCCAGGGCGCTCGGGTTTTGGCAGTCGGCGCACCTGTGGGTCCGCTCACGAATACTTTTAAACAGAGGTCCCCAAACTTTTGTCTCTTAGACCACTTATCATGTTTAAGTCGACCCCCAGGGATCGGAATAGACCACTTTAGATCTCATCGCTTTAAAAGATTAATAGCTAATACTCGGAACCCTTCTGCAAAGGTCAGGTCAGAGCCTTCTCCACACACAAGTATTTCATCAACTATGGACCCTGCATGCCTGCATTGAATTTTACAGCCAAAAACGACCTCTATGCTACGACTCTGCTAATGTAATTGAATATTTGATGTTAATATTTTTAAGTTGTTATGTAATCCTGCTTAGGCTTTCCATCTGCGTATGCAAATGAAGGAATTGATGTATTCGGTATTCATTCGCACTTTATTCAAGGTCAGTGCGTCTTGTCGAGTTATTTAACGACATTTTAGTGACAGGTGAGTTGGTCGTTGTTTGAAGAGACATTGACATTTCATTATTGCTCAATACTGCTCAATGAACTTGTATTATTATATTACATACATATTGTCTAGACTACAAGCGCCACACTCGCTAGTGGCCGATTATCTGCACTGCTTGCTTATCTATTGTGTCATGTGCGAACGAACTGAGTCCTAACTTGTTGGTTGTGCGAAACTGAATGTTTTCACATGCTTTTAAAGGTCAGTTCATGATCTTTTTTCTATGACTCTTGGTATGGTAGATTTATATCATCTTAATTAACATTTTTAAAAAGATTCTATTAAATAAAGTAATTTCCATTTACAAATACATATATGTACTTAAACTATAAGGACCAAACTAATAGTTTTTATCGAACACAAGGACGCGCTAAACCAAACACATTAATTACTCCAAATGGTAATTGAACCTTCGCTTGCCCATGTTTAAATATTTAGTGATGCCCTAATTACTAGTATACAATATGCCGACAATCTATCCAATCCTACCTTACCTATTAGCGTCACTTGCTTTCATTGCCGATACTCGGAGTGAGTTATCTTGGATGGTTTCGCCACTGATTCCTTCTAAAAATTTCTTCGTTTAATAGTTTTGCTTGAGGTAATATTAAAGTTTGATGATCTTGCATCGCAGATTATATTTGTTCCTCCAATCACTTCCTGAGCTTTAGATATGCAAAACTTTCCAATAAGCCTCGTGACAAGTCTTATTTATGATGAGTATTTAACTCATGTATCGTGATCGTATGATTACATTTCATGACTTGAAAACAGCAAAGTTGAACTTGTAATCCCGCGCCCGCGCGCGGGTAGCCACCGTAAGCGCAGACTCTACCAATCGATCACGCAAACACACCTTGAAATGTAATTATTTGCTTATCCCCAAATGTGAAGGCTCGTCACGATCGCTCGCGTGGTGTTGAACTGTTTACCGCAACTCTCGTTGCTTGCTTACATACGTTTCCTGTTTCATGTAAATTGCTTTAATTCCTGTGATTTGGCCTTGCATAATTCCGCCACGGCCTCAAGTACCGGGGGTGCCTTTCGGCGCGGAATTACGAGTACTATTATGTTAGTACATTATTTGACATTGACATTATTTTATACGGATTCTCATAATTCTATTTTCATGAATCTGATAAACCATCTGTGTTCTTTTTAGGGAGTTATTTTTTTATCATTACAAACTTAGCTATCCGCGTTCATTATAAGATCAATCTTATCAGTGCTGAAAAGCGCTTCATTTGATTCAAAATCATTTGAGTGATAACTCTCCCACGGACCAATTTATTGCGATGAATTAACGAGTGCGTGAAGTTAGCCCCGCACTTTTGAATTTTTGAACTTTTAATGACTGTTCTAGATTGTTCTACATTGTTCCAAAACTGTTGTTGTTTGTTCAAAAATCCAAAAGTGCTAGGCTGGCTTCTAAACCTTCGTTTTCCAGCGGTATTTTTAGTTTTAGAGATGTAATATTTTGGAATAATGTTATGTAGACCAAACCTAGAATAAATCAGTACAACTGTCAGAATTCAGATTATTCAAAAGTGCGGGGCTAACTTTACGCACTCTGAACTACCTAGATACTAGAATTCAGAACGTATGAGTGTGATCAGTCTGACTCTTTCCACTATCACCCGATCCGATCTCTGTTGTTCTATTGTTCCACTATCAGGGTTAATTTACAAGTTTCCACCGTTGACTCAACAACAGTCAATTTACTCACACTTAATTAACTGTCGTCTGAAAGTGGAATGACGTGTTGCTTACGGTCTTGGCCAAATGGGTCAATTATTATTTATTGCTCTTTCTTTCTTGCTTGTTTATAGGTCGGTAACCCGGTGAAGATGAACTTGTCATAGAAACTTGGATCGTCACGCCTGAAAGAGTTTCACATGTGCGTGTTTTGAATCAATTTGTTTTGCATAGGAAAATGACCCGAAGTCCTTTAAACTTTTGACTTTTCAGTCAATAACCTATCAGTCCAGTCATCCACGAAGTGTTAACGATTAAGCATAGATCCGCAATCCTCGACACCGGCTCATCTCCCATTCACCCGGAACGTGCTCTTGACCGCTCGGACGATACCTTTGGCCTTTGTCTCATAAACGGATGATTCACGAATCACCGATTCGGCACACATTTAAGTGAGAAATGCCGAATTCATTCCAAGAATTGATTGCTCATGCATGCGATATTTCCAATAAGTGTGATGATTTCTTCGCGTTTGAGCTTTTCGATGGCGCGTGAGATTGCGGTTTAGTTTATACCATTAAGTGAAAGTTTGCATTGCTCGGAAAACACGGGTCATTTCAATTTCACCATCAGTCGATCATTCATGATGTAAGCTTGGTATAGCATAATGTGTCAACTGGTGGTTCTACCGTGATATTATCTCGTTAGATGGCAGTGATTAGTGGGCAGGCACTTGAAGCATCTCGGTTAATATCCTCAATAACAATCAGGATTATGAGGTGGCTGAAGGCTAATTGGCAGTTAAGGTGATGCGGCATGATGGATCCGCCGCGCTGTCGCATGCCGCGCGGCGAAATCACACGCAGGCAATTACCCAGCATTACCCACTTGGCCACAACGCCGCGCGACCCCAATTATGACCCTAATGCGTTAATGCCCTGGTCACACGTATTATCCGATTAAAACATTGCACTCTTTGTCACCGTAATTGATGGTAATAGACCTAAGTTCATTTCATTGTCATTTTAGAATATCTGTAAGGTTATTATTTGGGTATATATTAGTCTATCTTTAGGTATTTATTTATGTATTAGGATTATAAGTAGGTACCTACAGTTTTTACAGTTTTTATTTGATATAATTTTTATATAGATTATTTCATTCATTTGTAAATATACTCTGTGCACCGCTGCCCATTACTGCTCCGTTATTTACTTTCCATCCAAAGGTTGCCTGGAAGAAATCGCTTTCAGCGATAAGGCCGCCCATTGTACTTTATTTAAGTAGCTTAAATTAGTTTTTTTTAAGTATTCCTGGTGTACAATAAAGGATTATTCTATTCTATTCTATTCTAAGTGAACGATAATACACGTGTACGAAGCGGCATCTTAGTGAACATCCTGATCTTGATTGTTTGCGATACGAATGAGATGCAATGAATTACCAGTACTCATTCACTCTGGCGAAAACTGGCTCGGTTCTTCATCGTTCTCATTGCTACCGTTGAATTGCAGCCGATCATAGAGGTCTTCATACTGCGAGGTCGACGGGTTCTCGTTACAATGAGTTTGCAAAACATCTGATATTGACTCGTAATTGAGTTCTCGCAAAAACTAAAGACATTTCTTCCATTCCAATAAAATAACTGTCGAAGTCAACATGTCCATCTGTCGCGGTCTGTTATTAGCTGTAACATGAGCTTACATTTCACGCACGGATGCACATCGTTTTGTAACGTTATCTCACTATGACACAGCACAGTTGCCAGTCTGAAGAAAGTGATATCAATTTATCTTCAGTCAGACGTTATGTAGATCAGCCTGCGCAAAAGTTAAGCTGGGATTTGAAGAGAAGAATATAAATGCAAAGTGTTTCACTTCACTTCATGTTTTCGAAGGAGCTCATTAAACTCATGCATTATTCCAGCAGCATTCTGAGTAACGCTGAGGAATGCAATTTTAGATTCCCGTGAAATAAAAGGAATTTTTCATACTCGTTTGATATATGATTCCTTTCTGAATAGTGAAGTGTCCTATTGTGCGTGCTTTTATTTCTTGATGAAACGCCAAACGGCCGGTGACTGCCAAGTGGCAACTGCTGCGTCGCGTCTCCATGTCGACGACCCTCCGCCTCGTCGCGTGCTCATCGCATGGTGGCTCACTATTCTTGTACGTTCTCACTAGCTTTCGTCAATTACTTCTTAGCAGTGTATGTGTACAATAACAAAAAAGAAAATTAGAAGAATTGTAGAGAGCATTTCTTTTTGATTCTCTTTCTGTTATAGTGCGCCAGTCGCAGCAAACTTAAGGCAAATTAATAAACTTTTACAGACATGGAAATTAATTACTTACCAAATGCATGTGTTAATACTTTGAATAGCATCACGAATGAGAACATACCTAATTGTTTAGAGGTAGTAGTAAAAGTTGTTTCAGTTTTTATTCAACAGCTTAAATTGAATGGAAGGCTATTTATCTAGTGTCCTGTGAGAAGCTCAAACAAATAGACTGTAATGAGCAGCGGCTGCGTGCCTCCTTCTAATGATGCGTTCCTAATGAGCGTGTCGCGTCCATTACTACTGGTGGCCGGTCAATGGTTTGTATTCCATTGTCTCTGCTCTAATTGAGCTAGCAGTTTTCAATAGAGTTCATCGATATTTATCATAACAATAAATCAACGTGGATATCAATACAAAACTGCAAAAAAGGTTATTCAATCGAACCCTGTTTCATGACTGGATATTGCATCATGCTGGTTTATGTCGATTGATTCTTTGTCGTCAACAAAACCTCGGCACTTGGCTCGTCTTTCGATTACTTTTTTGTTCTAGTGCGGGGACCATTAGCAGCTTATCTACATTTATACTTATTGAAAACTTTTTGGTAAAATAAATGTATTTGTTAGTTGTATTGCAAATAGATTGTATTTCGAGCAAATTGTCGATCGAAGTATTTGGCCAGTAATATCGGAGGATTAGTCGACTAAGCGTGAGCCTGTCTTATCATGTCAACAAGCGACGTTACAGTTTATACGCGATAGCGGAGAAAGCACTTCTGATAACGCATAAATTGGGTTATCAGACGTTTGTTGACCTCCTTTGCAGAGTTCGGCTATTATTGTTGTTCGGAAACCGTGAATGCATTAATGAAGTATTGTCCAATGTATCTGGTATGTGTGGATGAGAATAATCCTCGTAATGCGCGCTTTCACCGTTATTCAATGCTAACTTTCCACCCGGTTCCGCGTAAAAAAAATGGAATTACCTAAGTGCCTTGGAGCTAGACGACGCGTGTGATGTTGGGACTACTTAATTTTCAAGTCTAATTTTGGATAAATTTGTTTAGAATACAGATTGTTATAAACTAACAAACCAACCAACAAACACACATTTATGAATTAGTATAAAATTTCGCTGATTGTGTTGAATGTGTAATGTGGTGGTTTGATGTGGCGCGCGAGGTGGGCCGTGCGTGAAACATAACACAATAGAAAAAAAATGTAACAATCGTGGTCGTCGCGCGCGAGACAATAGATAAGTGCTGGTTAAAGAGGGATTTGCATGTAAATGGAAACGCTTTCTAATGGCGGCTGCGATCGGTAATGAGAGTGAAAGCGCAGGACGGCACGGACGTGGGTGCTGTGGCTGCGGGGCGGCAGGGCTCGGAGCCTCCCACACATACACACTGTTGTATAAAGACTACATACTTGTAGATTGTGAAACTTTCTTTGCTCTTACATAGCACACGTAACGAAAGGATCTAGCTCGGCTGTCTTATCAGAAGTGCCCCCTAATACCAAACAATCACATGCAGCGTGGATGTACTTTATGTACCATAAATCAAGTTTGGTCTGCAGACTGCGCGCAATGTCACAATAATTGAGCACTGATTGATGGAGAGGACCTCTCAACCCGGTTGATTTCATTTGATTTCAACTCTAATGGCCTTTGCTTGTGGCATTTATTATATATACCTACTCGTTTTTCTTGTCTCCAAAATGTTGGACGATTATTATACAATAACCCCAAAGTCTTATAAAAAGCAATGTTTGTGGTGACACTCCATCTCAAGTTCTTAGTCAGCTTTGTTCGTTTTGACTTTTGTAAATAAGTTAGTTCTTAAACATGTGCAATGTTTTGGACTAAGTACAAAAGAGGCCAAGCCAATTAGTCAAACGTAGTTTTTATTTCTAAAATGAAGCATTCACCCATCTTAGTGTTATTAATTCGATTGAAAAAAATTTTTTATTGCTCTTTAACGAATTCGCATTATATTTGCATAAATATATATGTATAATCCCCGTATTACATTAAGATTATACAAATCCTATGAACTGTGGTATTTCGTGCAATGGCTTTTCAGCTGTGTGGTTGCGCGATACTGGTTTTGAAAGCAGTCGCCCTAAAGTAGTTGCACCGGCTTTTACCCGCGCCCACGTCCGAGCGGCCCTAGTCACGACTGCTTCCATATTCCCTGCAAGGACAAGTTTCTAATCCATAGAATAGTTGCTAGTCTGCTACACAAGTAGAATGACCATTGTAGAATTTGTAGAGCACTGTTTCTGCCTGCGTGATAAATGGAGCCAGCATTTATCACGCAGGCAGGTTTAGGATTTAACCATTACCTGCTTTAGGAGTCAGTTGGATCACACTTGGTTAGTTATATATGCGTTTGGTGTACCGACTGTCCGTATGTTATATTTGCGCATTGAAGAAAGAAAAATCCTTAATGTGTTTCCCATTACGATACGTAACATCAGGAAAGATATTAAGATTTTTCTGTCATATCCCATCCGCATTGTACTGGGTCCACCATGCTATTTTTGACCTCTATATTTTTTGTTGAAAGTATACAATGAATAGGCTGATGATAAGTGAGATGAGACCCCTGCCATGGACGGATGGTGCAGTATACCTTGGACTTGGATACGCCTGTACTGGCGTCTGTTCTATCGCATTGCGCGTGAACCCACTCGAGATTCACAATCTGATTACTATAAAAGCTATTAATTTGCTTTATAATGGTATTTGCTTATCACTTCAATATTGTCTGTGATGCATTGCAGCAATCCATTGTTTGCCGTTAGATTTCAAATTGTAGAATTGACAATTTCTTAGCCCAAAGAAAATCTGTAGTGTTGAGACTCGCAGTGTAGAGGCCCACAGATAGCCTCACTTGAAAGTCTTGATTTATTAGGATGACATAACGTTTGAAAAGTAGAGTGAGGCATGGATGACATGATGCACGGTAGGTGTTTAATGGGCGCTAGTTAAATGTGACGCGGCTTTTTATAGCCCGAATCAACATTAATATTACAGCTCTGATACTAGTGCGATCGACTGTAACTAGATCGTTGTGGGCATGGAGTAGGTCTGCTGCATCATCCTTTTATGTAAAAGAAGACAGATTTTTTCTAAAAAGGCTTCCTCATTATTTCATTTTTAGGGTTCCGTACCCAAAGGGTAAAACGGGACCCTATTACTAAGACTCCGCTGTCTGTCTGTCTGTCCGTCGGTCACCAGACTGTATCTCATGAACGTGATAGTTAGACAGTTGAAATTTTCACAGATCATGTATTTCTGTTGTCGCTATAACAACAAATACTAAAAACAGAATAAAATAAATTTAAGGGGGCTCTCATACAACAAACGTGATTTATTTGCTCTTTTTTGCTCTATTGATAACGACAACAGGTAGACGCTTGAAATATTAAATAAGTAAATATTGGTGGGCATTTCACACAGCGCTATCTAGCCCCAAACTAAGCAGAGCTTGTACTATGGGAACCAGATAACTGATAGAATACTTATATACTTTTTTACTTTTTTTTTCTTTGTAAATACATACTTATAATATATAGAAAAACATCCAGACCCGGAACAAATATTTGTAAATCATGCAAACATTTGTCCCGCAGCGGGAATCGAACCCGCTACCTTTTGCGTCACAGCCGGCTATACGCCCACTGCTCCACGGAGGTCGTCAATATTCACAGAATATTTAGTTATATATTCACTTTAAAAATAAATAATTAAATTAAAATAAAACAAATATTTAAGGGGACTCCCATACAATAAACGTGATTTTTATGCCGTTTATTTAGATAATCATACGGAACCCTTCGTGTGCGCGTCTGACTCGCACTTAGCCGGTTTTTATTTAATTAAATTAAGCAATACTAGGTAGAGGTATTCGTACACAACTACGCACATATTTTTGGATTTATATAATTATAATTATTTTTTCTATCAAATTGTATTAGACGGGAAACTGAAACTTTCCAGCAAATTGCGATACCACGGTAATTTCACACATTGCAAAATGTAACACGTCGTGTTTCAGAATTCCGATTCGTTCTTGCTCAGCTCATTCCATTTGGGAAAGTCGCTAGTGTCCACTCATCTAATCGGCTCCTCGTCAAAATGTTCCTCCATTAGACACGCTCAATACAATGTGTTCTTCTCAATAATAGATGATTCTCGTAAACATAAAATCGCTCAAGTTCGATTCCACTCTTAGAGCATTTAGAACTGGAGATGTTAACACATGGCGTACCCCTCTGCCGGCCATAAGACGCGACTTGGCCATGCACGTTATATAAAACTACTTCACTCATAACCACGCGGCCATTTGCTGTCGTTTCGTGTCGCGAAGTAGTACTCAGTGAAAATGGTGAATTGTGCGGTATTTCGGTGTAAAAGGCGATCGGAGACATCAAACTTAAGGGAACACGGTATTTCCTATCACAAGTAAGTGATATTTTTGTCAATTGTTTTTGTAATATTGTTTAATTTAGATTCAAATGGAATACCAGTTGCGATAGTTTTAATACGACGCCAACGTCTTGGTAGGAGGTGTAGGTGAGTTTATATTTCTTGGTAGAAGGCGCAGTGTGGGGAATAGTTGAGCGAAATTGATTGAATGAATGATGGAATGAACGTAAAATGATGAGACTATGATTGAATATTAAATTCATAATATAAATATGTTCCTAATGCTTATAATGACACATTTATGATTTATTACTTCAAATTAATATTAAAATCTTAATCTTAAAATCTAAATTAATATAAAAATTATTATCTGTTTTATAGATTTAGGCCCTCCGGGCTGGTGGGATGACGACCTGCGTAAGACTGCGGGCAGGTGCTGGATGCGGCAAGCTGAAGACAGGGCGCTATGGCGCTCATTAGGGGAGGCCTATGTCCAGCAGTGGACTAATATAGGCTGATGATGATGATGATGATGAAAAATTATGTAATATACATTTATATTAAACACCACAATATTATAATTTTTATTTAATTCCTAGCCTAACAAATCCGCGTGGGGTAGTACATTTGCTAACAGGCGCTATTCTTTTCCTACTCTTCATTTTTTTCACCCCACCACACCAATTAAGAAACAAAATATTTATGAAAAAAATGCATTTATGAAAGATTCATCGAAATCGAATTAGAACTCTAAGTTTGGAACATAACTGCATAATATAGTTGTAATGATGTAAGTAGATACAATAACTATTAGTGTACCGCGGTTTTACTTGCGTAGATAGAATATAGCCTTATGTTACTCAACAACAGTGTAGCTTTCTATTCGTAAAATAATTTTTAAAATCGGTTCAGTAGTTTCAGAGATTACGCCCTACAAACTCTTTATAAAATAAAGGAAAAGTACATGATTTGTAACAACCCTGATTTCATTCATTTGAAATCATTCATTTTATCGGTCTTTTACATCCCATCGCTATTTTTTTGTGTTAGTGTGTAACTAAAGAATAGTGTAACAACAGTAATTCTTTAATTGTGTGCTTACTTTGTGTTTGTGTACAGCTTTTACTTGCGTGTGAGTGTATAGGGACGCTTAATTTTTCTACATTAGTTTGCGTGATTATGTAAATGTGTGCTATACCGTACTACCTCGCCTCCCGCGAAAACCGGCAGAAAGATTTTAGTACTAAAAGTAGCGCTTGGCTGCTCCCGTTCTAAATGCTCTAAGATTCCACTAGACCTGCCTAGTTAGCTTTAATATTGCTACACCCTTACTTGCAGGGTACATATGAAGTGCTGGACTCTTTGAGTAGTCAATAAGATCTGACATGTAACATTTTAATCCACTTTGTATGAACACAATAAAATACTGAATACTCGTCACGCGAAGGCTTTCAATGGGCTCTGTTCAGTGTCAGCAACTGATGAATGTGGTAGATCTTTTAGGCTTATAGGCGCGTCTGCGAATAAGGTAACTTTATATCGACGTTACTGTAGACTCTGTAGTGTAGAAGATGGTGTAAAGAGACTTATTACATTGCTCATATGACGGCAGCTTCACAAAGCGATGTCTTGACTCTTTTTATTGTCGTGTACTATGAAATATTTTGTGAATAGTTTAAAATCACACGTTGTAAAGGCTCTCGTGAAATCGTTTAGGCTCATAAAGAAAGGTTAGGTGAACAAAGAAGGAGTACTTGTTTATAATTAAATGTCTACTTCGCGATAATGCGCAGACGCAGATCAACTTCCGAGAAATCGATTCATGATTTTTACTCACTACACTGTTTACTTTAAGATTTTGGTTGAGAATGACCCTGATTTTAAAAGCTCTTTGTAAACAGTGTGGGTAGTTTTATTATGGATAACGTTATTTTTATTAATTGTACAAATTGTTTATTATTCATTTTAATTATTTTCATGTGTTTTTATTAATTGTTCAAATTGTTTATTATTCATTTTTACTTAATGTTGGTAACATAGTCTGTTTTGTTCGTAAATTGTTACCTGAAATTATCAGTTGCTGCCGTTGTTGTGTTGTTTGATCGAAAGCTTAAACTATTGTAATAGTTAAGTAAATGTTATTTTTTATTGTTAACTTTGTAAACTTTCGACTTATCATGTTATATGATTATTTTATGTTGATAACATGCAGTTAGACAAGTCGAAAGTTTGTTGTTGTCAAATTGTCAAAAGATAAATAAATGATATGAATATGAAAAAGTCGTACTACTCTTATGGCACTTTCATTTGATATCGGTCTTTATTCTCATAGTGGTACAACCTGATTCATGTCCACCTGCAAGATGTGAAATGACCTTCCCCCGGAGGTGTTTCCGGTGGAGTGGTGTAAATATAATATTAAGTGGTAGGCGATGCGATTGCAGTACCACGAGTGCTGCAGGAGTTTATAGGCGGTGGGGACCAATTAACATCAGGAGGCCCGTCAGCTTGTGTGTCTACAAGTGTAATATAAATAATAATAATATTAGCCATCGGTTACTTTGTTTCATTGTAGAGGAATTTAAAGGAATAAAAGCTATAAAGCTATAAAATAATATTGTGCACGAGCAATCTTGATATAGCCAACATTTTCACACACTTAAGTGTCTCGTCGGTAGGTACTCGCAATCAGTTGTGAGTACCGAGTGACATGCTCTCTCGGTGGATTAGAGTGTGAAAGCAGTCATTTGTGTTGAGGCGAGGAGCCGACTATTTCCCGGGTCAATGCACAAGCTAAGCTACCGCATCAGTGACATTTACGCACCTAAGGTCGATGTGGGCCGCCCTCGCCCACCCTGTCAACTGCTTGCTATTTATTTTTGGCTTAACGAACCTCCCTAATGCTTATAATAATTGTTTTCGCATCAGTATCTTTGTTAATTTCTCTCGATAAACTCCTTTTTCCTTAATTATATTTGTAAAACTCCATCTCACTGAGCGAGATTTACTTCCCCGCCTCGAAGCCTGTGCCATTCATATTCGCATCGTGACCTACATCCACCTGGAGTGGGGCACATCGCTCTATAAATGGAATAAGCTTGTAAACTTTCCTTATTAACAACACCCTGTTTTTATGGTCTTTCACGTAATCCAAGGTAGACAACATTTGTAGAGATTTTTTTTTAAATTGCTTATTCAAGGTAAAGAAAGCTACTTGAAGAGTTTATTGCATACTTATTGCTAAACTGTTCGGTTCTAGTAGAATACTTAAACTGCAGTTTTACTATCTCGTTCCGTTTCACAAGGAGACAGCATAATCCAGGTCACCGGTGATGTGAAACAAATGGTTCATGAATAATATGTGCTCACAACTTCTTGCCATTGTTCTCGTATTCGGAGCACAAGGGCGCGTGGAAGATAAGCAGCTGTAATGTAGGTAACATCACTTGACAATTCTGTTCCAAGGTTTTTAAACGGACAGTTCGCTATCGCTCGGATTTCTCTCGAAATACATTTTTTTACAATCACCTTCATTCACTGATCGTCGTGTCACATTCATGCAATTTCGGGCTCCGCGCGTTTGTTTCAGTACGTGACCCACATAAAACTGGTAGTGGCATGGCCGATCGCATGGAAACTCGATTTATAGCCCATTAATCATACCTGCCCGACCCGCTTGCGGCAGGCGATATCGTCCGCCAGACAACAATCGGGTCTACAATCGATCATTAATTAGCCTTTGTTTGCACACAGTGAAAGTCACAATTACTCGTAGGTTGGGGCGCTTGATCTATTTATTGGACCTCTAGCCGACAGCAAGTGGGAGTAGAGTCGTGTCATGGGAGCGCAATTGCGTGACCTCAAAAAAGGCCCGTGTGTCTCCTTGTTAATTTAATTAGTATCTGCCGAGGTGTCTCTGAGCTATGCCCATTACTAAATCCAGGAGCAACATCATGTAATTAACCTGTGTAGAATTAGGCGCAGGTCAGGGCTTAGGAGCAGCGGGTCGCGTCACCGCTATATCTGCTCATCGCACATCTGCATGACTCCTGTCTTCCGCACCACAACGATTATCTAATCATTCGAGAGTAGGTAAACTTGTAAAAGTTTGCTTGTTTGTAGCACACAGCATCAGCATATAGACTTGTGCGTTAAATAAACAATATAAGCTCTTGTGAGAGTTTGATGATCTAATTCATGTTGCGAACTAACGACTCTTTAGATGGGACTCGCACGCATCGCATAGTACGCAACTAGTACATTGTGTTTGGAATGCCAAGTCATTTTAAGATAATTATTGTGAGCTTTAAATTATTTTAGTTAAACTTCGTACCTACTTGAAAATCAAAGACTTTCATGTAGTACATCCAAACAGTTAGAGAATAAATATTTTATATCAGAGAGCCCAAGAAAAAAGTACCTTTCTAAACAGGTTGGAGTTGGAATACACGTTCGGCACACCGCATGAGGGTTCTTGGGCTCACTGTTTTCTACCCTACCTGGCGTCATGGTCACCCCTTTCTCAGTGTAAGGCCTTGTCTCCGAGGGTAGGTTCTCCAGTGTCCTCCGGCGCGTCACCGTGCGTGACGTCACGCATGGCTGGTGTGTAGCGTGCGTGGGCGGCGCTCGAACTTGTCTAAAATAGTGCAGCGACCGCGCGCCGGCCGCGACCCTGACCGCCATCATCTCTATTTATACGCCACGTCCATCTACATTACTAGGAAGGAACTATCCTCTGGCGAAACGAGCGCTTTCTCTGAATCTGAACACGACCAAGATATTGGTGCTATTGATGGTGTCGATGATCGACTCACTCATATCAATTTAATTTTCAAGTTCCGCTAATGTGCTAACCTTATGTGATAAATGTATCTTTAAATAAACTTGCCTACTCCACAGCGATTCGTTTCGGTGTTGGTCAACCGAAATGAATCAGCTGCGGGTGTTATAATGGCCTGTCGTGACTCCACTTGGCGACAAAAAACGTCCTGCGTTATTGATCGGCCTTCTGTGGAGCCCCTCTGCACCCATGGCAACTTTTAGTTACATTAATATTGTAACGTACCTATAAGTTTCAGTGTCCCGCAATGTTACGATCGCGCCTCGTATCGTAAAATCGGCTGGTATCGGGTTTTGGCCGCCGCAGCGGAAGCTCTGCCTGTAATTTCCGCAGTTGCGAAATATGCGACCACATTTTGCGGATTGTATATTTGCACAACACTCTATGGCTTGCTGCAGTTATTGTTATCACTCTTTCAGTGCAAAAAAATCTGCACATGTTCTGCTGAAATATCGACTTTTGAAATGTTCAAACTATGAGCTTTTTTTGCATTTATAGCCTACAGAAATTACTTTTAGTATCTGATGCGTCAATATTGTGAGCCTGCTCTTACAATTTTACTTGTTGCAGGAAGCCGAGTTGAGTTCATGGACAGCCTTCCTGCACCGCGCTGTGGATGCCACCTACAACACGGAGATTGTCATCGACAACCTGCACAATATGATCGGTGAGACAGACATTCATTTGTTTATCACACAATTTCACAAAATAATGATATAAGTTGGAAAGATAATACGTTGTGTTTATGCATCAAAAAGACCTCGAATCAGCATGATGCCGGTAGGTAATACCAAGAAGTCCTCCTGCCTCCCAGCTATAATCTGCTAAGACTGCAATTTGTAACCTCCGACTATAGGCCAACGCAACACCCCTACGAGTATAAATACGTACGGTCTTGGGAGGTCGGGAGGCTGAAAAAACATGATTAAAGGGCCGGTTTTTCCAACCGTACCTTAACTAATAAACTAGCGGTTCGCCACGAACTGAGATCTCGCGAATCTCCCAAAATAAATATTATTCTTAGGGCGACTTGCACAACGATGCCTAAACGTATTCAGTGGCTAAATATGATTTAAGAGGTTGTCAAATCATACAAATACTTCAAATTTAAACATGTTAGTCGATAAATACGTTTAGTGATCTTTGTGCATGCCGGCTTTTATCTTTGACTAATAAATTGTTGCCACGAAATGCATAACCAACCTACTTAACCTACAGTTTCATTCAAATTAGATGTAACAGGGGTTTCTTGTTAATTGGAAATATTTTTTTGGGGTGCAAATGGCAGTTATTCTGGATTTCCGAATTTTGCCTATATTTGTGTCACTACACAAATACCAAATTTCAGCATTGTGGGGTCACTGGTGTACCCTGTGAATTTTGTCAAAGTTTTGTTTTTATTATGGCTAATAACTCAAAAACTACATAAATTAAACTAAAAATAAAACGGGGTTCAAATGTACTAATGAAGACCTTTCATTTGACGTCCCACTTGACCTAATAGTCTCATTTTTTTTACCCCTCTTGAATCCTAATATCTCAACAACCCCCCAATATTTTTAGCTCATGGAGTCACACCAAAATTGTGCCATCACTACTTACCTATATACTAAATTTCATGATGATCGGATCAACGCTACGAAAGTTATCCTCGGACAAACAAACAAACATACATACATACAACGCCGATTTGCCCAAGTTGATTTGGAGATCTCGCTTCGCTCGATCAAATATGCTTTGGATCACTTCAAAAGGTCCGGAATTTTAAAAAGCTTGTTGCGGGCCTAAATTAATCACAGCTCTGCTTATTTTTTATTGTTAATTCCTGAGATAACATTTATAAAAAGCATTGTTGAATTATCTTATTAGTACATTGTTACCTATGCAAGGGCTGTACTGTATGTAAGCGATCTATTGTACACATGATACATTTTTGGCGTACGAGCGAGCGAATGCGAGCGAAGACGCTAATCGAGGTTGTTATTGATCGCTAACACGGTACACCCGAATATAATATACTCGTATAACTCTTCGAGTATAAAAAATATTTTATTGCTAGTTCAACTACACTAGAAATCATTTAAAAGAATTCTTGTGTACATTCTATAGATTTGATAGAAGGGAACCATACGGGAAATATTCGACAGATTTTCCTCCGCTATTTTTAGCCTTTAGACATCTTAACTTTTCATTTGTATTACAGCATCGGATCTGTGTTGTTTATAATCGGTTCCCGTGCGTGTCACGATGTGCCACAGCCGGTGCAACAGTTAGTACGCGGCGATGCACAGTAAGGTAGCTATAGTGTAGGATAGGTGCACGGTCGTGTGGCTTCTCGGCGCCGGCGGTTGCTAAGCGCCTTAGGGAATCTCTTCCGCACACGCGACGAGCTCGATGAGTTCTTTGACCGATCACCCTACATACATCGTGAGGGTGGCAATGTTAAATGTTCGGGGGAAATTTATGGTTTCTTTCGAATCACGCTAAATATCCTTTGGCTCCAAGCTATGAAATCGAAAAGGAATTTGGTATATTAATAACTAGAGAAATACCTTGACTTCATAAACAGTAGACTTCATTTAACCAAAGAGTGGCTAATATGTGAACTCCGAAAAAAATCGGTGGGGCAAGGACATCCACTGCCTGTTCCGTTATATCATTGTATGTAGGCAACTTCTAAAATATAGTCCCTTACATGGAACGTGTCATAAATGAAGCATCTCCATATGCCCATCAGCAGCTGCGTCCCACATCTCACGCAGTAAACGAGCATGTCTACTTGTCACACGAAATGGTTCCGCGGCATACGCTCGGGCCTCGCCTCGCAGCATGTGCCGCTCGCATGACGCTTCGGGCTTCTGTTGGGTTATTCCCTCTGGTCCCTATGAGGACGACCGTATTCTACCCTACAACGTCTAGTTCCCGAAATACGGCTATTTAAAGTTTGACAGCTGCCACCACAAATGTAGATCTCATTCATACCTGGGGTAGGTATCAAGTAAAAACTGTGTGTAACTGCTATGATTATATTATAAAATATATAATATTTTAGTAGGGGCAAATGCTACTACAAAACTTACCCCGGTTTTAGTAGCGCTCGTCCCCATGAGAACCAGCGGGAATAACCCGTTCTGTTCCTCTGCAGATGACTCCACGAGCTTACTCTAAAGATCATTTACCTATAGGAGGAGAAACAAAACTTCTGATTGCATACACTAGTCCCGATTGATCAACAGCAGACACTCGTAGATACTTCTACGTCTAAGTGGGAATTTACTGTAGGGCTGAGCTAAGCTTGTCTCTTGTCTTCTTTACGTGGTAATAGTAATTACCAATTATTTAATTAATTTAATGGTATACATACATATTAGTATTATCAATTCAAAAGTAACTCTGTCTCTATTTGTTACGTATTGACGACTAAACGGCTAGACCGATTTCGATGAAATTTGATAAGTAGGCTACTGAATACTGTTTTTATTGACAAACGCCTGCAAAGCCGCGGGCGGAAGTTCTATTAATACTCTGACCAAAACGATCGTACAAGTTGATACTTACTCCGAAATTTTAAGCTTTAAAAGAGTAGAGTGTCTTTGTATTTAGTTAGGTAGTCTTGATTCGGCAGGAGTGGTTTTTACTCGTTTTCGCCGCCGCCGCCACTGGGGAGCTGCACGGCGCAGCGTGAGGCGGTGTGGAGTCACGTCCCATAGCGGCGCCTTACGTATGTCGGTGTCGTGTCGGGACGCGTGGGACATTATTTATTTTATAGCGAATTCCACTCCGGGACAGCATGCCTCGCGTTGTCGTGTCGTCTTACCTTATTATTATTAGAGTATTCATGGTAAACGATTATATAATCGCTATAAAACTAGCCAGAGGTATACAGTGTATTAAAGAGTGGAATGGTAAGATGTGGGCCTCAAAGGGCAGTTACTAGAACCGTTATAGCTAAAAGATGTTCGTAGGAAATCTCAGTTGATCTCTTAGTTATGAGACTTGTTTTCATTCAGCAAGCGAATCGAATGACGCGAAAATAATAAAATGTCACTTTTTACATTTATCTTCACTGAACCCTTCCCTGTGCGTGGTCCACGAAACGAACCAAGATCTACGACTCAAGAAATGCTACATCTTGTTAAAAACATTACGAAAATCATTTTTGATTTGATTCATGTGTTTGATGATTACATTTTTAATAATATCTTGTAAACTTTTCACTTGTCTTAGTGCATGTAACCATGTCTAAAAATGAATAAATGATATGAATTAATATAATATGAATACGTACTTAATAATCATTTCAATTTTAATAATTACATTTCCACACCACCTTGGTAGTTAATAGAAATTCGAATTCATATTATAATTGATCGAGCGAACGATCTTCAAATCGGCGTTGTATGTATGTATGTTTGTTTGTCCGAGGATGACTTTCGAAGCGTTGATCCGAACATCGTGAAATTTGATATATAGGAAGATAGTGATGGCACAATCTTGGTGCGACTAACTGAGCTAAAAATGTTGGGGAGTTGTTGAGATATTGGGATTTAAGAGGGGAAAAAATCAAAATGAGAATATTAGGTCAAGTTGGACGTCTAAGGAAAGGTATTCATTAGTACATTTTTATTTTTAGTTTAATCCTTGTAGTTTTTGAGTTATCAGGCATAATAAAAACTAACTTTGACAAAATTCACAGGGTACACCAGTGACCCCACAGTGCTGAAATTTGGTTATGCGTGTAGTAATCTTTAGTAACACAAATATAGGGAAAAGTATGAAATCCAGAATAACTGCAATTTCTACCCCTAAAAAAATAACCAATAACATGTCAAGTTATTTGGTTGACAATTTCGTAGCACTATTTGATTATGAGTACCTAATAGTTTTTTGGGAGACTCGCGAGATCTGAGTTCGGGGCGAACCACTAGTTAATTATGAATTCGAAAGTAACTCTGCCTGTCTGTTTGTTACGTTTTCGACTAACATTACGACCAATCGGCTAAACCGATTCTGGTGAAACTTGGTATATAAGTAGATTGTGACCTGGATTGAGTAATATATTGACAAAGCACGCGTGCAAAGCCACGGGCGGAACTTATAATAACGATTAACGAAAATGTTTGTGTTGAGAAGTAATAAGAATCTTTATTTGGTATGAAATATAGATGCAATTCATATACCTATATTGTAGCAAATACAATTTCTCATTTATAATAAGGTAAAACATTGAATGATGTCACCAACCCCGACTCATAGAAAGCAATAAAGTTAGTCGCGACAGGCGACGTATTAAATAAATATTAGTGTACTTATCGTTTGTGACACGACACAGAGTGTCGTTACCCCAGTTCCAGGCTCCGCTGGTTTACAGCCGGCTGTAAGCAAACCTCATTTGGGTATAAAGGTACATCTAGGACAGGTGGGGGTGCAGGTAGGTACTGTACTTACACCCCCGTATTCGCGCCCGCTTGAGGCAGGATTACTGACAATGGTAAGCTGGTGATTAAGCTTTCATTGTTCAGGGCTCAAGTAAATAAGTTACCTAATACGTACTTTATATTGAGGATCAGTTCGCATCTGGGGCTGGCATTTTACCATAAAACTTTATCGTAAAATTTGCTTCGCTCTGAGAAGTAAATTGTTTCGAAATCAAACGGTGCCTTGAGGATCTCGTGACGTTGTATGATCCGATTTTGTTTTGTAGTAAAACGCTTTTCACTTAAAATACGTTCCCTGCACAGCAGATCACTGAGGGCATGTAAACATAATTGATATTTTAATTTCCAGCGGAGCAGCGTCGCTGCGTGCGCGACGTATCCACCAGCATCGCGTTCACGTCGATGTGCGACTCGGAGGGCGAGGCGGGCGCGGATGCGGAGGCGGGCGCTGAGGTGGCGGTGGCGGCTGGCGGTGACGTGTCGCCGCTGGAGCGCCGCGCGCCGTCCGCCGCCTGCAGCACGCCCATCGCCCGGGACTAGCGGACCGCGATCTACTGAGATGTGAGGATTTGTGAGTTTATAACCCACATGGAACTGTAAATTGTTTGCGCGTAAGCGGATAGAAACTCTACACCTCGATCGCTGCGAAACCTGTTTTGGCGATACTTTTCAATCGCCAGATAGAGACGTAGGTGAAGAAGCGGCTTTAATGTTTTATCTCGATGCGATTGCGTCAAAACAATGATTTGGCTATCGTTACATTCTCGTTAGTATCTTTTGTAAGGCTTGAAAAGTCAACAGAATATTTTAGTGGCCGTTTATGGGCGAATTCAGCTACGTCTACCGATATAATCAATTAGGTGTTGGCCACCACTTGAGGCTGCGCCTCAGGAGCTGCTTGAGGCGATATAAATAGGTCTGATGGTGTATGTATGCGTGTGCTCAAAGCCGCGGAACACCGGCCGCGGCGGCCGCTGCCTTCGCCTTTACGCGTCTAAATTATATTTGTATGGATCTGTAATCGACAGACGCGGCAACATGCTCCACTATTAATAGCGCTGCGGTCATCGTGTATGTATTTATTGTATTGACAGGCGTCGATTCGATATGTTCCGTGGGACAGTATCGTATCGTGGCAGTACAAATGTGCGCGTTACACGCTGCCTTATTGCATTGCATGTCTTCAATTCGCGCAATCGATCGATATTTGTATTAGGGTTGAATTGTATGTCGGTTAGTTGCGGGCTGCATATGATGCACAATAGCTCTATTCGGCCACAGACTTGTCTGCTTTGTGATTATAATCAGACAAATTGAGGCTCGTAACTATTCGGCAGCGGAGCAGCACGAGTGTCCCGCGCCACACTCGTGCTGCCTTCGCAGTATGCTTATAGAACAATTTCTTGTAAAATTATAATAAAGTATTGTGTTCTTATTGTTATAGTTAGCGTAATTAATTATTAACTTGCTTGAAGAATAACAGAAGGATAAGCGGTGCCATCTACCGTCTAAACGTTGGAACGAATCGTGTGCGAATGGACGGTAATGGCACCCGAGGAGAGTAGTGATGCGTTTGCCTTCTTCGTCGTTGTATCGATTAGCTGAGGTTTTGGATCTTTTACATTTATTACTAGAAATAATATGATTGAATATTTAGTGTTGGTATCTCGATTGTCGCGCGATCTGATCCCGTGTTCGGGTCGTGTTGCGCTCGAAGCGGAGGAAACCGGGGGCGGGGGGGTGGGGACGCGGCAAGGGGCCCAACTTGAACCTACCGTTCTAACTTCGCCGCTGGCACTCAATTAACATTCGATTGCAAGTAAAATTTAATTATATAAATCGTTTGATAAATAACTATTCTATCTTAGCGTTATTAACTTGGATATTTAATACAGTATTATATCACAATATCTGCATTTATGAAGCATATAAAATATGTATGTAACCGTTAATGACTCGTAGTATAGTATCGAATATATTTCATGTTATAGTGTTTAAAGTATACTCGTGTGTTGCCAAATTTTCCTTAGTGTATTGCCTCACGGCGTGCGACTCGCGGCTCGCTGCGAATCGTATCTCGTCTACCTCTATTTACACAAATACATATTCTTCTATCTATTAATGCTTTTGTGGCGTTACATTGTCTAACAGTTAAGTTCAAAAGTGCTTGTGACGTTTACACACACACACAGGGGGTGCATTTCACCCTCTACTACTTCTCTTAAACAAACTGAGATGCCGGTTGATAATTGTGTATCCAACAGTAACTATCACGCGCACTTTTTGATTTAATATGCGACAAATAAGTATTTTTC
Source organism: Philereme transversata (assembly GCA_963924445.1). Classification (NCBI taxonomy): domain Eukaryota; kingdom Metazoa; phylum Arthropoda; class Insecta; order Lepidoptera; family Geometridae; genus Philereme; species Philereme transversata. The sequence continues at coordinate 22,226,266 of OZ004337.1, read as the reverse complement.
TAAATTGTTGAAAGTTAGCTGTTAGCGGATGAATTTTGTAACGTTGGTGTATTTAAATGAAATGTGATATATCAACGAAGCATATAAAGTATTTCATGTTTGTTACTATGTATATACACTTTGTGGGACCTTGTAATGTCGACAGAGTCGCATTCTATTGATGTTACATTATATATCGCTATCTGTATACCTACTGCATGTTCTACTGTAGATAGTTTTTAATGAGATCAATATATACCGTTATTAGATAAAGTAGCTATAACATCTGTATAAACTTACCTACTGTTCCTGTGTATATGTCACAGCAGAGATCTGCTTTGGGCACGTCGGAAAGATCTCGCTGCTACACACTTGAGAATCCTTACACACAAATTAACATGGATTTATTAAACACTTTAACCCCCCCTTTAAATAATTTCTAAGCAATAGTAGGGTGTCCATGTCAAGCCTTTTTTTATACTGTTAAAATACTATTAGAGCCTGTTATTTTCTGTTTATTCGCATATTACTTTTTAACCGACTTCAAAAAAAAAGGAGGTTCTATATTCGACTGTATATATATATATATATATATATATATATATATATATATATATATATATATATTTATGTATTGTTACGAGCTAAGGGTTCGGGATAAAATAATGAAAATCAGTCTAACCAAAATAACACTTTTATTCAACACTGAAATGATAAATACACGATCTTAATCACAAGTATTCACACCACTGTTGCACAATAAAGCACTAAAAGTCACCGAAATGTTCGCACGTATAGCCCAAACCAGACTGACTCTCCGTTTTTTTTTTTTTTTTCGAATGGACTAATCTCGCTGTTGGCCTCTGAGGCCGTGACAGTTTAACCGAACTTTTGGCGAGCGCAGATGGCGCTCAGCCCAGTAAGTTTTTTAGGCAACTAGCGCAAGGGCACCACTTAGGTACGAGCCTCGGCTTGGGCTGTTGCCGGGGTGGGGATAGGAGAGAAACGCCCGGGTACATGTCTGTACCTCGTATAGGCGGCGACTGAAGGGACTCGTCGACCTCGCCGGCGAGGTCGGTGTTTCTGTGAAGTGTTTGCTCTGTCTGATATAGATGACTCACCTTCCGCATTAGCGGAGGTGATTTCGTCATCCGGGTCTCAGAGAACGTGTCTCGGACGACGGAGGATTTAACTGACTCTCCGGGCGTCCCTACGGCCTATTTATATCGCGTTCAGTACATAACTCTCGAACGCTCTAGAAAGGTCCGCTAGCAACTAGAATTGTGTCGGTATTTCGACCGAACTACTATTTCTTATTCTGTGCAACTGTAGGTAAAAACGTAGCATGTAGGCATATTCCATACCAAGTATTACCTACTCTGTGACACAGTAGGTATAACTTCGAGATACGCCGACTATTACTTATTCTGTAACAGTCTCGGCGTAACAGTATGTTCACCGATTTCTCTGTCAATTGTGACCGATTTTCAAAATTCTTTATTTATTCGAAAAAGTGCACATCCGAGGTAGTCCCATTGGAACCAAGTCAGGATCTGATGGTGGAATTCGGGGAAATCGAGGGAAACCCTCAAATTTCAAAGGCACGTACAATGTTTTTCACATATATTTTTTTATCTAAAAAAATAATCAGATATTTGTGTTTAATGTTATACTGGTATCTGAAGTTGGTTATAATTTTGTTAAAAAGTTACTTGTAGAATAGCTTTAGAGATAGTTGTTATTAACTAGTTAAAGTAAGACACGGTGTAACCTGTAATCTATATCCACTGCCAACTTGAAGCTCGTGAAAGTGTGGCGTCACGCGTCATGCCAATGTGTTCAACAACTTGTAAAACTGCTCTCTGTATTGTTATTGTGAAGCTCATTATGTAGCACATCGCTGCGTTCATGTGTTTTGGTCGTAGACTTGTTTATGTCAGAGAGCGATGCTGGTGAGTCCCGTCTTGCCGGAATGTTGTCTAATTTCTCCGCAAACTGTAAACCGGTTTTTCGCTCCACATTCCAGAGTCCACATATTTTTGTGAACAATTTTTTTTTTGTAAAACAAAATAAACAAAAATGTGAGTATTTTAAAATAATCTTTTATTTATTATAAAACTTATGGTAGTTATTGACATAATCTATATATTAATATAAAGTATTATAATATAAGTATAATATCGTAGTCAGACTCATGTTGGCAAGCTTGCGTGTGCGCACTGCGTTATTTTAATATCAACCTAACTGCAGACCGCTTTTTTATACAAACATTTTGATTGAAGAAAATTTGACTCATTTGAACAAGTTTGTTGTTCAGTTTTGAACAGAATAATTTTGTGATGTTTTTTTACCTCGGTCCTTCGAGCCGGATACTAATAATAGTGTCGGGAAGCTTCGCCAATTGCTCAGGAATACTGTTCGTAACTACGCTAGGAAGGGGCTCTTAACATTATAGTATACGCTGAGACTCGTGGCAAACGGGCGAGAGCGAGCGGGATAGCAACATCATCGTCGCTTTTCGCACGTTCCACGACCCCGTGTGCCAGGAGTGTTGGCGTCTAGTGTAGTATTTATAAACTAGTTCGGATAGCACCGTTAGCACAACACTCATGGTAAACATGATTATGGTTGGTATTCGTGGGGCTGAAGCGGTTCCATTTCAAATATACATTTGTAATGGTTGCGTTGACGCATCACAATCATAGATATTTAATTTTAAAATATAATACATACTCAAACTAGTGGAATGTGGAAAAGTCGTACATAATACATTTTCAATAATGATTGCCCATACGATAAAAGCTTTAACTCTTTTTATACTCTTACTAAGGTAGCTTATAATGTAATGGTCATAATTTAAATAAAATATCAGTGCCATAAATACTAGTCTACTATTTACACAAATATAATAATACGGCACTATCGGCGAGACCACGCTCCGGCTCTTACCCATTCCTACTGTCGCAATACTCGCGCGCGTACATGTAGTGCGATCGCTGCCTGCGACGCGACTGTCACGCGACGGCGGAGGAGGGTCGGTGCGCGGGCGGCGGCGGCGCGGGCGGCGGGGGCTGCGGCCGCGGCGCGCGGGGGGGTGCCAGCACGTTATGCGGCACGCACACCGTGCGACTGCCCACCTGCGGGGATACAACCATGCTCACCATCCGGCTCGAAATAACATCGCGTAAAGCCACCGCGAAACTAAATGAAGCGCTGGTTTTACCTGCACGGCGACGTGTCCGCGTCTCGCGGCGCCCACCACCAGCACGGTGTCCCCGGCGCGCAGGCGCGCGGCGCCGCCCTCCTCCGCCCAGGCGGCGCACACGAGCCGCTGCTGCGGGTACCCGAGCTTCACGCCGCCCGCCACCGTGTAGGCGCGCGGCGGCGGCAGCGGCGGCGGCCGCTCCAGGTCCAGCCCGAACAGCGAACACGTGCGCTTCACCACGCCCGGGTCGCACTTGCCCGCCTCGGGCGGCGGCGTGCCGGCGATGGGCGCGGGGCGCGGCCGCGGCGCGGGTGCGGGTGCCGGCGCCGGCGCAGCAGCGGGGGCGCGGCGTCGGGCGCGGTGCCGGCGCCAGGCGGCTTGCACGCACTCGGCGGCGGCGTGGCGCCGCGCGCGCCGCATGCGCTCGAGCACCTGGCGCATGCCCTCGCTGAGGAACACGTGCCGCTTGCCGAGCGCCCAGGCGACGACGGCGGGTGAGGAGGGGGCGGGGGGCGCGGCCGCCGCCTGCACGGCGCGCAGCACGCCAGCACACGCGGCGCCGCCCTCCTCGCCGCCGCCCCGCCCGCCGCGCGGCCACAGGGCTGCGTACCGCGTGCTGAAGGCGCGGAACCGCATGCGATGCGGGTACCCGCTCGCCATCAGCTGGGTGGTCTCGAGAATCTGCAGCGCTCGAACCTGAAGCGTTTACGATCGTACGTTAGTACGATTGAGATGGGGCGAGTTGTTCCCGACGAGCGACGCTGATGCGCTCCGGTACCTGTTTGGCGACGGTGGCTCGCTCGAACAGCATCGGCGTCTCGGTGGAGTTGGAGCGCAGGCAGCGCACGAAGTGGGGTCGGGCGTGCACGAGGGTGCGGAGCAGGTTGTCGAGGCGCGTGTGAAAGTCCTGCGTGAACGTCGAGTCTGGCGCCGCCGTTGGAGACGCTCGGAAAAATCCTCCACCTACAATTATCCAAATAAATTACGTTGTTTTTCTGTTCCGCCAATGTCTTAGCTTCATACTCTGATCGTTCGATTATGTAGATACGGATAATTAAAATAAAAATATTTTATTTCAGATAGCATAAATGCATACAATGTTAGTTTGTTACTTAAAGACTGGATTAGTAGATACACACACAATAGGAAAATTAGGAATGCATCAGAACAGCTACCTTCCCCTCCCTCGCCAGCCGCCCTCGCCTTGAGCTCCGCTCCGAAGAGATGCGTCGCGAATCCGAACTCACAGGTCCTGGAGTGGAAGGCGGCCAGCAGGTCGTCGGGCACGGCGTCGCGGTTGGCTTCCAGGAAGTCTGCCGCGTCGTACGATACCTCGCCCGCGTAATGCCGCACGGCGAAACGCCGCGGGTGCGGCGGCCGCGCCTCCGCTAGTCGCGGGTGCCCTCTGGAATCATGGCAATCACATTTTGTTAACTTTCGCATTCAGAATTCCTTGAAGATTTAGAACGGTTCGGATTATTTACCGGTTGTTGTAAAACTATTTGTTTTCCAAGTAAATAGATAATGAATTTCTTTTGCCACCGGTAGCTCCGAACATTTTAATCAGTCTGCATCTACCTAGACATTTGCTGCCGTTAATCACTAAATTAAGGTATTTACGAGTACATTAGTGCGTGTGAAAATAGTGCGCAAACATAGTGACCGTTTACAATCGCCATGAATTGTAGGACGGCCCCTCACGTAATGGCTAGATGGTATTGTACCGAGCGGTTGCAGGGGGGCGATGCGACGAAGCGGAGACCGGGACCGACGGTTCTACGGGAGGTCTATGTGAATCAGTCATTGTCTATCGGCTAACAGTAACCTGTGGGCCTGTTTGATCCTGGCGACGTACGAGTCGGCGTCTCCTTGCGCCGCACACTCCTGGTCTAGCGCATTGAGCAGGCCCCCGCGCAGAGAAGACACTAGGTCGATGCACGGCACGTTGTCCACATAGTCCAGCTCCGGCGCGCCGCGGACTCCCTGCACAAGCAAGTGGGGATTACGGAATCGATCAGTCGCAATATTTATGCATTTCACATAATTAATCTGATGAGTGTACCAATATTCCAAAACAGAACATCGGTACTCCCTCGGTAGACTTATGTCACGAAGCTTTTGCCAGAGTATATCGTAACATACCGCACCAAAAGCTTTTGACAGATTTAAAACACATGCGTAGATCGGCGTCTTACTATTCACATAATACTTGACTGTGTGTTTGAGGCTTAAATAGCACTAAGAAGATCAAGAACATGTTGGGCATCTTGATTTCGTTGCCCAAATATAAAAGTATCGTCAGCTCCCCTTTAAGTTCTAGTTTACTGATGTTGTTAATGTAGATCAGAAATAATTAGGGTTCTAAAATCGATCCTTGAGGGACTCCGTGCGTGATAGACGCTTGCTGCAGAGTTTGGTATTCTCCAATCTTAAAATATTTAATTAAACTCCAAGTGTGTTCCTACCTACGCATAGAATATGAGTCGATTCGACTCTTTTTCTCTCGATCGCTGAACTTCAAAGATACAGAAAAGCGGCTCACCTCCTCGCGACAGGACTCGGCGGAGGACTTGAAGACGTGCGTGTTGTAGAAGTGCTGCATGGTCTCGGCGCAGAGGTTGGCGCAGAGCTGCTCCAGCCGGCCCGGGGCCGCGTCCTCGAAGCCGAACATGTCGAGGATGCCCACGAACCCGTCCGTCGCGTGCCGCACCGCGTCGTTCAGTGCCGCCATGGAGCGGGCTCCCGCGCGGCCCCGTCCACCTCCCGAGTGTGCCGACGCGCGACGAGACGACGCCGCATCCTGATAACCAACGAGATCGTGTCACTAGCGCGCCGCAAACCTCGGCGGCGACGCGCGCGCATCTCGAACGAGTCATACCTGATTGTGCACGGACTCGTTGGAATCGGAGGAGAGCGTGCCGAGCGTGGAGCCGAGTCGTTTGAGCGAGTTGGCGCGGCGCACGATGGTGGCGACCGTGCGGCAGTACAGCGCCTTGGCCAGCGCGTCTCGCGCCGCGCCCGCCGCCGCCGGCGTCGCAGGCGCACGCACCCCCCTCGCGGCAGCCCCCCGCGCTGGGGGCGGGGCGCGGCAAGCAAGCCCCCGCAGCAGCGCAGGCGCAGGCACGCCGAGCAACGCCGCGGCGGCCGCGAGCTCGGCCTCCCCGGCGGGCTCGGCACTGCCGTCCGCGCCCGCCGCGAACTGCACGTTGCCGAGTAGCAGCACGGCGGCCAGCACGCGCACCACGTCCAGGAACGGGATGCCGAGGATCACGAGGCACGTCTTCCACGCGTGGAACCGCGCCGCGTCGTCCGCCTCGGGCCGCCGGGGCTGTGGCGAGGCGAGGTACCTGCGACCCAGACGCGGATGGCTTTAGCTTTATGCGTTCGAAAGAAGTTAATTGTGCCGAAGCGTGAGGGCGGTACCTGAGGTCTTGTGGCGAGTATCCCTCGAGATGAAGCGTGGCGCGCTCGTCGGGCGTGAGTCCGGCCAGCAGCTGGTAGAAGATGTGGTAGTTGCGCTCGGAGGGCGGCGGCCGCACTACGCGCGTCTGCTCTAGGAAGTAGCAGTGAATCTTGGTGCGGTACAGCGCGCCGTCCGTCACCTGCACCTCGATGAAGTGACCCTGCGAACGCGCATTTAGATAAGAACGTCGAGGTCTTGTATTGGGGCAGTGAATGTAGGTAGGTAGGTACGCTATGGGCACTCACGATGCGGCTGCAGCTGGAGTTGGCGGGCGTGGCGGCGGTGCCGAGCGCGCGCAGCACGGTGAAGGCGGCGGCGAGGTGCTTGAAGGCGTCCGTCTCCGGCCCGCCGCCGGCCACGTCGAACAGCCGCCGCAGCAGCACCATCGACGCGTACGTCTTACCAGAACCCGATACACCTGTACCAACAACGAAACATTCCATCACACTATTTTACAACAAAGTATTTCTCTGCAAGTGTTCGAATAGCATGCCAATGACTCAATTTTGCGGCGAATGGCGCTTCATACAAATGGTATGGAAATCCATTTTTTTTTTTGTTAAATCGCACTATTGGATTTGGTAAATTAGTTTGGGAGAAGTGTTCCTGATGGGAAATAGTGCCGATTGAGACCAGAGGTCTCAATCGGCAATTGGTTTTTTTTTTGACAAATGTAATTTTCTACCGTGACTTTAATTTTTTTTTAATCCGAAAATGCAGTTTTTTTTCTTCTTTATAAACCTATTGTTTCCTAAGCACAAAACTTCTAACTACGAGTACAAAGGAAAAGGTAGCTGCCCTCAATGAGGTAAAATTTTACCCCAACCTGTTTTGTTATGTGCGACATTAATTTAAAACACTTATCCGGAATAGTATTAACTGATTTTAGAGGTGGGTTTAATACCTGTAGATTGAATATTTATCCAGTAATCGATACGTTTTCAATTAATAATTTATAAAGTAAATCAGCGGCGCGTTTGCGACGATGCCGCTTAGTCAGTTTAACAGTGTTTGACTATTTCATACAGGCTGTTTCATTCATACTTTAGGATTTGATATTATGGTGATTTGAAAATTTAAAATTTTCTATGGTAATTAATTTGAAAAAACCTATTTTACAACAATAATAGCCATTAGCCCTATCCGTGTTTTCATTTTTGGCGTAGGTACCTACATAACAAAACACGTAGTATAGCTAATAAAATTTGCTTGTTTTGGTGCTTCTAACATGCGAAAATTAATAAATATTATAATTATTGATAATCTTATCTGGCTGGCTCATCTTTATTCGCCTGTGGTAGTTGAACCTTGCCAATCTGATACCCTCACTCCATCTTTGTTGTTTCATAAAGCGCCAAAACTTTAGAAAAGAGTTTTATTGGTACAGACCCCGACTCATGATCTTAAGTCATCATCATCATCAGTCCACATCAGTCCATTGCCGACAAGGCCTACCAATACGCGCTACTGAGCCCGGTTTTCGGCTCTTCTCATCCAATTTTTGTCCGCCGCCTTTCTTAAGTCATCGCTTCACCTAGCCGGAGGGCGCCCCACACTACGTTTGTCAAGACGCACTCAAGAACTCATTTATCCCAACGGTTGTCGGTTCTCCAGCATATATAGCCAGTCCACTGCCACTTCAGTTTGCTAATCCGCTGGGCTGTCGGTGACCTTGGTTCTCTGTCGGATAATCTCGTTACGAAACCCCAAGCATTGCCCGTTCCGTATCCCGCTGCGCAACATTAAACTGGTGGACTAGTCCTACCGTGAGCACCCACTTCTCAGCACCGTAGGTCATTCCGGGTAGGACGCACTGATTGAAAACTTTAGTTTCCTAGCACTGTAGTGACGAGAAGATTCGATCTAATTTCCCGAATGCTGGCCAGCCCACTACTGTAAAATAATAGTTGTACTGACCGGAGAGGATGATGGCCTGCGGGTAGCCGGTATCGGCCTGGTGTCGCACGGCGTCGCTGACGAGGCGCGCCAGCTCGGGACGCTGCGCGCGCGCCGCCGTCAGCGTCAGCGCGTTGCACGTGTCCGTGTAGGGGTTCACAGCCACCACGATAGGGCCTATCATCGTCTGAAAACACGCATATTCAAATATTAATCATATTATTGATCGAGTGAAGCGAGATCTCCAAATCAATTTGGACGAATCGGCATTGTATGGATGTATGCTTGAGGGATAAAAAAATCAAAATGAGACTATCAGGTCAAGTGGGACGTCTAATGAAAGGAAAGAAAAAAATCTATACATTTAGACCCCGTTTTTAATTTTAGTCTAAGCCTTGTAATTTTTGAATTATTAGCTATAGTAAAGATTGAACTTTGACGAAATTCACAGGGTACACCAGTAACCCCACAGTACTGAAATTTGGTATGTGTGTAGCTTTACACACACATACATTTAAGGAAGTCTGAAATCCAGAATAACTGCAATTTCTTCCCCGAAAAACTGACCAATGAACATGAACTCCCGTTACTTGTTATTTGAATAACAAAATTTTATTGAAAAACTGTAGGTCAAGTTGGTTGTGCATTTCGTAGGACTACAAATAATATTTTTTTTATGGGAGACTCACGAGATTTCAGTTCGGGGTGAACTACTAGTTATGCCAAAATTGTTGTATATTTATTTCCCGCCTAACTCGGACATAAAGTGGCAATCGGTGGTATTTATCATTCCATCTTTCAGCTAAGACATTATGAAGAAAAATCAATTTAAAATAAGAACGAAGTACTCCCCTGCAAGTTTTCAATGGGCATGCATGGAATCTTACGATTTGATTGGTAAGTTACTTTGGGAAAAGTGTTCCTGATGGAAAATAGAGTCGATGGAGACCAACTTCATCTTTTTTTGACAAATGTCATTTTCAAGGTAGACTAAATTTTAGCATAAATCTGAAAATGCTTTTTTTCTTCAAAATATACGTATAGTTTCCTAAGAACAAATCCTTCTTACTACAAATGAAAAGGTAGCTACCCTCAATGAGGTAAAATTTTACCCCAACCTGTTTTGTTATGTGCGACATTAATTTAAAACACACATCCGGAATCGTATTAACTGATTTTAGAGGTGGGTTTAATACCTGTAGCTGCCCACAATGAGTATAAGTTTGTCCCATCCTCGGTAGGTATATCAACCATTGTTACATATGCTCAGATTGTCAGAACGCGATCTAGGATACTTCATAATGTCGCCGTTCCAGAGTAATATGGACACTCTGTAGGTTAGCTTGAAAACGAAGTAGTTCTCGATTGAGTGTTGCAATAGATGTCTACACAGATAAATATGCATGTAGGGAGTAGGTACTAGTTGTATATTTGTTACATGTTTAGTCATTCTGATTTCTTATTCCAAAATACTACTTAAATTGGGAGCTCTTAGAATAACAATTTTTTGTACACATTACAGTTATAATTTGTTAATTGTCTACGAGTATAAACCTAGGTAGGTACCTACATAAGATGGTTGAGCTTAATGAAGAACTATACTTACTAGGTTTCGCAATTTCAGCGTACATACATACATTACAATTAGTTATATAAATTAAAACAATAAAATTAAATTACTATATCAAATACATGAATTAATTCACGGCGGATGTTACAGACACGCCATGTTCTCAGAAAAACCGTAAACGACGACGCGCCAATAATGCCCTGCGTTCTGGCAAAGCATTTATGCGCGCCGTGGCTGCGGGAACATCGTAAAATTGCAAATCGATATATTGACCCGGTACGACCTTCTCAAGAAGGTGTGAGGTTCACTCCAATTATAATATTTTTCCCTAAATAATTCTCGTAATATCCGATGGGTAAATGATCACGTCCTTTGTGCAGTGCAGAAAGTCTCTACCTGCGCCCCCAATCACCGGCGGTGATTGATCATCCATATCTACAAGATGAGCTTTGTTAGAGGCAAAGCCTACCCTCGTGAACTGGCCGCCGCTTCAACCCCCACTACCTCAGACTCCTTTTCCCCCTCAGAGTCAGACTCTACCCTACTCCCCACAATCTCCAAAATCCCCACTATTCCAACACCAACCGTGGGCCGAACACGTGGACTTCCCTAGGGCAAGTCCGGCAGTAATTCCCGCGCGCGTGAGAAGAACCCCACAGCAGCTTTTGTTAGATTTAGCGGAATCGATGCGAAGAAAGTGCAATCGACTTACTAACCGATTGATACTATGAAATGTCTTTGTTTGAACTTTCTAATTGGTTAATTATTTTTAGGATGTGTTTTGTTCCTCTTTATTTATTTATGAGTGCATCTTATTAATGATTGTTGCTTCAAACTATATTTAAAAACTACTAGCTGTAACCGGCGACTTCGTACGCTTGAACCTACTAAACGTACATAGCTGAAGTTTTTGACCAATTCGTAAAAAGTGATTCCTTTAGTTTTGTATATTTAAAACTATACTTTGAATATTATGAGGATGGTTTCGAATCGTGTGTGGTAAGAGTTGCATTTAAAAGTATCAGACTACAGGCTTAGGAGAAGGCTTGAAATCTCACATAGAACTTGTTGTGGTAAAAGCGTGCTTGCAGCGCGCGCACCACGGCATCCTCAGTCAATGGACCTCGCAAGTGGATGAGGTCGTCCACATCCGTGGCTAGTCCTGCTGACAGGCCGCCGGTGCCGGTGCCATTTCCGGGGGCGACGGCAGTCGGAGCAGCAGCGGAGGCCGGGGGCTGCACCGTCGGAGCCGGCACGTTGCGCCATCGCGGCTCTGGAACAACAACACAATCATTACTGTTGGCTCGGGACTTGAGAGAAACAGCGTTGAAGATTATGAAACTATTCCGGCTTCCAGAGCGACCGATTTTGTCACAATAATTCCCTACTATTTTTACCTGGTGGTGGCGGTAGAGGGTGGAGCGGCGCTGGCGGCTGTGTCGGCGGCGGCAGCAGCTGCGGCGCGCGCGGCGGGACTGCGGGCTGCGGGGCGGGCGCAGGGGGCGCGGGCGTGGGAGCGGCTGTTGCCGAGGGCGGGGGCGCGCCGCCCACGTGCAGGTGGTTGCGGAGCGTCACCAGCTCCGAGCTCAAGCTCAGCAGTCGCCGCTGCAGGTGCACAGCCTCATTCGACGATGACGCGTCTGTACACAAACCAAACAATATGGAGATAGGTACCTTACCTATTCATTCGCACACACACAATCTCATATGTTGCACTGTATAATAGGTACATACATATGTTAAATTATCATCTATAACTCAAAATACAGAAAAACCAGAAGCCGTGAACGCGCCTAATAATGCAGCGTCAAAAACTACTCCAAAATAGAGTAGTTTTACGCGAATGCAATTAGTTACTCTATGACCGTCGCACGTCGTCACGCGTGACTTGTTTTACAGAGTTACATTTAATTAAGTTATGCCTTCTTGTGCTATCCCAACGTGTCCGAACTATCCAAAACTAATCATTTCATGTCATTCCATTCGATCATTCAATATTCACCATCTTTGCATTGTTCTAATCAAATAAACTGAATAAATGTTTAATACCAGGTATTTTCAGAAAGTTAGTGATGTAAAAAATGGACCATAACGAATATGGAGTCGGAATCACCATATGATGGTTGTAATATTTAATAGGTTGTAGTGGCTGCGGAGGGGGAGAGGAGAGCAAAACCGGTCGTCCCGGCTCCCGCGCCCTTTCGCTGTGGGCCGACTCAGCGTCAAAAACCTTTTTATTGCTGCACCATCGAAGGACGCCCCCCCCCCCCCCCCCTCCTTGTGAATACTTTCCTCGTGAGCATTCGCAGCCCGCAGGCAGGTGACACGAAACTCCCCAGCGATCACAAGTCTCGCTCGCTCGATGAACAAGGAGTAAATATTAAGATATTCCTTGAAGTATCCTGTTGTTTAGTATGCCGTCTGCGGCTTTTCCGCTTGGAGCTAGTTAATAGACCAATTATACAGGCAATGAAGTAAAACCTGCGGGATTGTGGAGTGTGTGCCCTAGATTGGCTGGCAGTTACTGCTGTATTGTTGAGACCGGTTGGAGGTAGGTCCGAGGCGACTCTAGGCCACATTCTGCCGAAAGCTAACGGTGCATGCAGCCGTTTCTAATCTGATAGTACCTACCTATGCCATGCGGCGCTGGAGCGGGCGACGCTTCTCACTAAAATATGCCGGGCAGTTCAGCCTTACTCACTAGAGTAATAACAGTCAGCAGAGCTGCAGCTAACCAATACCTACTAGCAGTAAAATACCGACGAGAATAAGACCTACATTACTTACGTACGAATTAATGAAGATTTCGTACAATTTACATTACTGGCGTATGAATTAAAGCTCAAACTTATATATGTAACCTATTGCAATAAAAAAATTCTTCCAGTTTGTTCAAACGGAGCACCGTCTCGACGGAATGTAGACTAGTTTGTATTACATTTGACCCGCGGTAACCCGGCCCTTGTCTAATCCCCCCCCCCCCCCCCCGACATAATCCCCGATAATCCGACATGCCTTTATCAGTGTATAAACCATTTTTATTTCAAGGTTTATTACCATTTTTATTATCATTGTTACCTATTAACAAACATACCAAATTAGAATTAAAATTAGATATTATAATAAATTATTTGACAATGCCCACCTGCAGCAGCCACATCTTAATAAATAAATATTGCTGGACATTTCACACAGCGCTATCTAGCCCCAAACTAAGCAAAGCTTGTACTATGGGAACCAGATAACTGATAGAATACTTATATACATTTTTTTTTGTAAATACATACTTATTAATCAACGCTTTTGAATGTAAATGTATATAATAATAATAATAAACTTTTATTGGAACCACAAAAAATGTCATAAACAATTTTAAATATAGGTGCTAGTTTACATATTATAATTATAATTTTGATGTAATATGAAATGCTTGTCTGTTTCTAGCATCTCCAAAATTATGGTGCAATGAATTACTTAGATAAAGCCTATTAATTAGTTAAGGACTATTATTGACGTAACCAAGTGTTCTATTTACTCATTTATTCAAACCGCAGGGTGTCTCCCTATTGTATTATCCTATGAGTATTTGTCAGATTACAAGGTATCCTTTTCATAAAGGTTCCAGACTACAAGGGGTGGACTATAGACTACAGTAAGTACTCTATAGTCTGACAAATTCGATAATCCGACACCGCCTTACAAAACGTTTGACCGATTACCGCGGGTCTACTGTATAACTTTTATGATTTTCCGACAGGTTTCATTTATACGAACATAGTTGTAACTGCCTGCGCCTTCGTATAAGCTTTGCGAAGCTGCATCGAATGCGAAGTGCTCAGGCGTCATTATGAAGTGGTGCGAGATGCGACGCGCGCAGTACTTCCGCTCGCGCGCGCGTGTGCCAATGTCACTCTGACAATATGCTGCTTATAACGGGTCTGTATTCAATTTATTCATTTATCACGATGACGGTCGACGACATCAACGCCGCCGTCACCCGCGACGTAACCTCACCGACCAGTTTCGGGTTAAAGGTTAGACTGTTTTATTAATTTGTTATTATATTTATGACTTCTAGCAAGAAATATTTATATTCCTGCTACGTAACTTCAAACTTGTAATTGATTATTAGAGTAAATGATAAAAAACAGTGAAACGACACGTTAGAAGCGAACTCGGCTTGCAACATTGTTTGCGTTTTATCGCACTCTCGTTATGAATGGGATCGCTAGTGCAGTGCAGTGCAGTGCAAAAAATAACCACGCGGCGACACGCTGCGTGCGCGGAATGCCTAGAGCTTTTACTTTCAACGCTCGCGACGCGCCGCCGTGCGCGATCCGCTGCTCCACCGCACCGCCGCCACGCGCCGCACGCGCTCTATCGGTAGACTTTATCTGCAGCTCTATTAGCCGATCCCTGGAGGTCGTCACCACGCGTCGGAACAACGCTCCAGAGCTGCATCGCTGCACTGAGGCCACACGCGTTCCGATCGTCAATTCTTCGTCAGCGTCTGAACGTCGAGCCGGATGTCGTCCGGCAGGCACTTTCGCTTTCAGCACTTGATTAGCTAAATACCCACACGGTTCAATTCACAACACAAGACTTACTCAAAATAAACAACTAAGAGAATAACACTAATTACTACCAGTGAGATTTCGTAAATGAAATCGTGGGAACTAAATAATAGGCAGCGAGTCTGCGCGCTGAGTCAGTGCGCAAAAACCACAACGTGTGGTACCTACTTATCTACACAGATAGATTCTGGTCGCTAGTGAGGGTACGTACTCTAGCCCATACTCACTCCTCTGAGGTATGTTAGCAATTTAACAAGATAATGTATCTAGGTTTTAGAAATAAATCTAGTCCTAGCATAGATATAGTGTTGCGCCTGCAACGCTATGAGGAAACTAATTAATCGTTATGTTATTCGCTTGCTAACCAAGAACCACATAATATCGGTGTCGTCGTTTTATTGATGAGCTAATTGGCAAACACGAATAACAGATTAACATGGAATATTTTAAAAAGTAAGAAAGTGAGGTGCATAAATATTCTAAGCTTTCTGAAACCGTAATGCTTGTGTAATGCACGTACATAACAATCAAAGTATAATCATAATCACTGTAGCAAAGCCACAAGCAAGAAGTGAAGTGAGAATTTAACTAACAGACTGGCATCTACTTTACTTAATCTGATGTTGAAAAGTATGATAGAAAGAGGTGAGTGAGTGATGTAGAGTCAGCACATCTCGCCGCGTCGGTCACACGCGCACGCGTCATTCGTCTGATGCGCAAAAACGTGTGCGATCTCGCAGGATAAGTTCTTTTATCTCGCTTGTCGTGTCACCTCTCGCTGGAATGTCGCCGGGAATCTAAACATCTTTTTTTTATTCACGGGAACAGCACAACTCGTTTTATCATTCATATTATTACGAGCTATGAGAATAAACGGACAATAACTTAGGTAGAGTACTAAAGTCTCAGTCACGTAGGTATATGCACAAAAAAGTTAGTATGTCGTACTCGTAATTCGGTTTATAGGTAGAAGACGATAGCCGTGCGATAGCGCATTTAATAAAACCAGAAACATTTGAGTGTTCTCGGAATGAGAGGATCATCTCACATCGACATCTCCGTGACGACCGGTGAGCCACTCCAGCCTTATCGCAGCAGCATAAGAGCTAGTTTTGAATGTGCATGTAAGTAAATAAATATAATCGGCGTAGCGGCGAGAGGCTCGCCAACTCGCCGAGCCAAGTCGTGCCGGATAGCATCGCAATCGGGAATTATACCCGCGTCTCTTACAATCGGTTACACTGATTTATTGCTGTTTGAAAGGCTCTGCGCGTACAGAATTATGCATCCTTCAATAGGCGAAATATAGTTGGCGATGCAAAAACTAAGATCTCGGTTTCTAAACAATATAATAACGGAAAACTCTTTTCCAAGACTTGTGCATGCGACAAAAGCTGTTAGGGAGTGCGCGTCAAATTGTTTTACTCAGCGGCTTGTTTTTGGAGATAACACAAATATACTCGTATTTATTTGTCGCGAGGTTTATTTATATGTATTTATTTGGAAAACCAACAGCTAATTATACATAATATGAAACACAATAAATAAAAGAAAGCCAATAGTAGGTTTTCACGACTAAACAATATAATAACACAAAATGTGAAGTGAACCATAAAAAAGTCTAAACAAAGTTTAATAAATATGGATGTTTACGTAAAAGCTACATAATCTATACTACATAATATCATTTATAATAATACTATAAAGAGGAAAGATTTATATGGTAGAATATATAAGGATCAACAAAATGTAACATCGAAACATAGGTATGTACATATATTCTGGCACATAAACAGTCTGATTTCTGATTTGTACATTTGTAACGAATAAACTCAAAACCAAATGGTCGGATTTCAAATATTAGGCACATAGGCTTTATTATTATTAGAAAAATTAGGGATCTCTACTAAAACTTCAATAATGTAACCCAAGGTGTAAAATATGCCATAAAAAATGTTTAAAAAATAAATGTCCACCCGTGCGAAGCCGGGACGGGCCGCTAGTACTATATAAATATAGTTAATGGTATACTTGTATCGCCAAAAAATTATCTGTTTAGCCGCAGTCTGCCTGAACTGACACTCGTACAGAATAGATAATCGCTTACTCAGCTTGTTAAAGTTGTCGCTTGCTCGCCACAGAAATGAATTTTGCCTGTAATTGGTACCAACTACAGAGATATGGATAGAAGGATTAAAATTAAATCTCTTAGGCTTAAATGGTACACTAATTTTAAGTATCGTTAACAAACAGCGAAACAGTATGGCGGGCGAACAAAATGAAAAAAACAACAGACCAAGTGGGTTGTGAAAAAGCTTTAGTCTATCATCATCCTTCCAACAGTTTTTCGATAGCTTTCTTTTATTGTAAAATGCAAGTACCGACATAAAAGGTATGAAGTAATAGCGAATGGGCTCAAGCGCGCAGCCAGCGAGCTGCGCCACTACATTACGGTGCAGATATAACATCAGATAATGTTTTCCTCTCACCGTTGATCTATCGAGTAGCAAAGTGCAGCGGCTTAGGTGCGGCTGCGGACCTGTTGAGTCACCCGCGCGCCGCGTGAGTAAGCGGAGCCCGAGGGTGCCTCCGCCGATCCCCTCCCGCGCTCCTGCCATCACCCCCCGGACCCTCGCCGCTGTACAATGCGAGGAGGTAAATAAATCATGCAGTTAATGATGCAAGTGTGAGATGCACCAACAGGAAAAGCAGCTAAAATCGCGACATGCGACCACACGCACACATGTGCGCGCGCACACCCGGAGCGAGGCCGTGTAAACGCCGCGATGTAATGTCACGGAACACGGAACTTTATTTATGTTTACGTTTCTTGAGGTTTTGTTATGTAATAGTAAGCAAGTAGGTGTATTGCTTTACGTAGTTTCGTTACAGGGTAAGTTATCTGTGGCATACCTATTCAATTTAAAATAGTTAGGAGTGGCTAAAGGCTAAACGCATCAGTAATTGCTCTTTCACAGCTGCTGAGCCGAGAGCTTTGAATATTCATATTTAACATTACATTGGGACAGACATCAACGTTACTACAGCTACGAGTACTAACAGATCGCAAGTAAACTAGTTTAGATTTGAAAGAGGCCTGGGCAGGCCGTGTCGTTGCCCTGCGTCCGCGCCGCCGCAGGTTTGGGCCGCGAGCACCTATCTATTACTTGCCGTTATGCGACCGGCCACCATCACACTCGCCTCACATCAACATAACTTTACATTACCAGCGTGAGCAGATGACGACTTGATCGCAAATTTCATGTTGTTGAGACAAACATCTCCACTAATTGTAGAGTCAGATATTCGTCCTACTGATTTTCTTTTTTTTAATGTTTAGATCATTACATTGTAGAGTATTTGTGTCTTGAAAATGTCGTCGGACAGTAACACTAATTTTCTTTTTAGCAACAAGCTGTTACGAGAACAACTTTTTTATATTCCTCGTGATGAAATGTAGGTATGTGTTATACTCGGGTTTAAGGGATTAAAACACCATCGACTAAGCGTCCTCGTTCGCATTCGCTCGCTCGTACGCCAAAAATATCTACCCTTAATAATATACTAACTATATAATTTATTTGTCCTTTGTTAAACTGTCCTATTAAATGTATAGAGCTGAAATACCTAGCAAGAATACTATATTAGATTAGTACTTTTAACTGAAAAAATAACCTATCTACTGCCATCGGCCACTCACGCCATCACCACACTGGATGGCAGTAAATCGTTACGTTTTGTTTGTCATAATACCTTGGAATTTGATCGTTCAATGAAAAGGAGGACGCTGGGTTTTATTTTAACCCGCCAAGGATCACGCCGCTACATTTGTGTATGGTTGTGGTGCCTGACAGAGTAGTAATATTATTTCGTAACAACAGGTGGTCAATGGGAAAAATATTTGGCCATGGTCGACCTAGGTGTACTCAATCGATGGACCACGAGACGGTACCTAAAAAACTTATGAATATTATCAAAACTTCCCATGTGAGTAATTCATCTTAATATCATCTATGTAGTGTTTCGTTGTGTTGATTTCCATGATGGCCCCTTTATTGGGAGTCACCTGCGTGGAATGTCGGCCGCAGCAAGTGATTTACCTGCCGCAGGCTCCGCTCTGGGAGTGGGACGCATAAAAACTGTGCGCCCCGAACCGAACCGACCGATCATTCACTGCAAGACAAGCTTGCCTTTTTGTTTTGTTTGGACAAAAGCTTGGTTTTGGATCTAACCATCTACTTTTTTAAGAGCTTAGAAATAATAATTCTCTGTTGGTTTCAGTACGAAACGTAAACAGTGATTGCACCCTTCATTGTAATTAGGTATCCTATTTCAACGCTCACATCCTAATGCTTGAAAAGATAGATCAAAATATTCCGATTAAACAAGCTCTTGCTATTTCATCTTTTGTAGAGAGCTCGTCGTTATCACACAATAAGACTGAACACGAGAATTTATTTCCAAGCCATTACGCTCGTCTTCAGTATATTTCAGAGCTATGCTCATAATGAGGGATATGCCGGCAGTTTCCTCGGCTCGATTAACATTCTAACGTGAGGGCAAAAAGTTAATGCGTTCTCGGCGCAGGCCATAGAGACATTAGCGAGACCGGCGCGTGCGCATTGAGCCCCGGTGAGGCTATTAGACGAGCTCGAGGCAGGTGCACAGCCAGAAAACCATCACCAGCATCAGCTACGGCTGCTGGGTGCCTCATAGGTGGCCAAAGCCACCAACACTTTACAATCGTATTTATTGCGACCAACTTGCTGTGCCCCAAACATTACTACGTTGTTTCTTGAACATAATAATGAATGACCCTAGTCATTCCGTTTACGTCAAACCTTTCACAAACAAAATAAGTAGAAATAATGAAGGCAATTAAACGTAACTACACAAATGTTTGCATTTGGAAACTGTATGTTTTGTACAGGGCCCCGCGGCCGTTCCTTTCCAGTTTGTCGAAGCCATAAACAAGCTCTGTCTCTGACATTCCGACAAAACAATCGACACACAAATCAGCAGCCCGCTCCTCTCACGCCAGATCCTCACGAGCACACACAAACACACACACACACACGCGCGCGCGTACAGCCCACACACACACAGACAGCACAGCACAGCGGAGCTTTCTTGCGCCTCGCACGCCACGGCGGTGTCTCGGGCGGAGCCGCGGGCGCACGCCCTCACCTTGCAGCTTCTTCTCGGTCTCCCAAAACTTCTGCAGCTCAGTGAAGTACTTGTCAAGGATGAACACCTTGGAAAGGCCGAGCGTGGCCATGACGGGCGGCGCGCTCGCATCACAATCCGCGGCCGCGCCGCTGTCTGCGCAGGCGGCAGGCGATCGCGCGCGCGAACATCTCGGCACTGACTGCTGGCTGGTTGCAGCCCCCGCGCCCTCCTTTTCCCCCTGCCTCCTGCCCGCCTCACCCCGCGCCCTGAGCCCAGGCTGAACGTGACCCGCCCGGCACGAGCGACACCTAGTTTTCGGCCTAGGAATTTAACTTTTGGTGTATTTGGAGTAACGAATGATTTGATAACACTACACATCGTTCGACCAACCGAACGACGCTGACGCAACGACGGACGCGACAACGAACCGGCTACAAAGCTTTGGAACCCTAACAGAAAGTTTATATTATCAAACGAACATTTAAAATTTTGGCGCATTTAGCAGTGAAGCTGTCTCAAATAGATGAATGTTTTTAAACATTACTGAGGCAAAGGAATCCCAGCACTCAATGTTGACATGGTAGAGCCGGAACAGGGATAGGTAAGGTACTAATTCCGAAAGTAAGTGGAATCGGTCCATTAAACGGGCATTACGAGAGGTCGCAGGTGACGCGGAGGCTGCGGACGCGAGGGGAAGCGAGGTCGGGGAGGGGGAGAGTAGAGGTAAGGCGTGCAGAGAGAGAGGGGAACTGGTTTATTTATTTGTAAGTTCGCGCCGAAAGCTACGATACCAGGTACTCTACTAAAATAGTATGTTTTAATGCGGCCGCGTTTGTTGGCTATTCAGTTAAGATGTCTGAACTGTCTGAAGTTATACCTAGATGTAGTGCACTTCACGTATCCCGCAGGACTACGGGTTCTACAACTCTTCAAACCACTAACAGTTGAAACGAAACACCTTCGAAGAACAGCGATGATGGGGACTGGTGATGGAGCTCCATGTTAGATTCATTACCTTCGTCACTGACTTCAGGTCCATGTCATGTGAGCCTTTTTCCGGATGTCCGGAAAAAAACATGATTAGTTTTCTGTTTTGTATTAGTTAATTGTTAAAGTTAACATAGCCGTTGGCTTTCCTAAAAAAAAACAATAAAATGTCCACCGTCCGCCGCCCGCCGCGTTGGACACGTGACGTCGACCCTTAGTTAGGGTTCGGGTCCGCTACACTTGCAAATGGAGATCCACATTGCTGGTAATGAATCTTGTGCTCTGTTTTGAGAACTGGCATCAAGTCATAGAAGCACGGACCTAGGCCTTACGTTGTACAAGCGACTACAATCTAATGCTAAACTGGCTACAAATTGAGTTCCCACACGCACGACGCGGCGGCGGCGGCAGCGAGCCAGGAACATGCACAGGCGCTGGCTGTCGCGTCGCCGTCGATTAATTAATTATTGTAATCGTGTGTCAGATTCTGCACTAACTGTTCACTATGACGGCACTAAGTTACATGACCTGAGTCTCGGTAAGTCGTCGCCTCGTCTGCGACACGAACATTTATTTGAATAGGGACCAAGCTAGCTTCGTATCCACCAGGAAGCAAAGCGTTCTGGTCCCTAGCTAAGTCGGTTGAAGCGAACTTTTGTCACCCTTCTTTACCGCCCCTGCTAAAGCCAGACGGATCGCTGGCCCACACCGCTGAAGAAAAGGCAAACATGTTTGCATCTCTCTTCGCAGAGTCTTGCTACCACTTGTGAGATACCTCCTTCGCTTCCCTGCTGTGAGTTATGCCTGAGGCCAGTAATATTATGCAATGTATCTATTAATTCTATTTTTAAATTTATTTACGTCCTTAGAGGCGTAAATTGCATTTACGCATCAGGTATCGAGCTAACAATAACCAAGTTTCAGAGCATGAGTGATGAAAACAGTTTTTAAACTGCATTGCAATACTCTTTAATTCCCTAGTTTCGGCTTATCTATAATAGGTATACATATACTGAGGCATCTAACGATTAGGTAGATTTATGCAGTTACGATTAAAACTGTAACAACAACCACTATGAACAAAAATTTAAACATGGCATGTAAAAATAACTTTAATTTTTTTAGATTATAGCTAATCAATAATGTAGATTAGATATGAGAGCATGAACAACGCGTCTTCCTGCGGTTGCCCCGCGCCCGCACCCGCGTAGCACCGAGCGCGTTCAAGTCTTTTGTATGGCGTATATGACTTGTAGTACTTACCTACTCTAAGCGCACGCGCATTCTTCTATATACGAGTGATTTCAGCAATTGTTAACGTTTTCGCATGGTTCTCCGGTAATATATCATATGAGACCTAAATTTTATTACACTATTAAGGGGAGGCTATTAACACTATTGGGTGATAATTTCTTAAATCCGCTGGACCAAAGATTAAATACAAAATAGAATGTAACGTGGTGTTACGATTCGATATGTTCGAATACAGTACTGTACAGGGTAGGTATAGGTATAATAAGCAATTGCAAATCCTTTGTTCATGGATTTGAAATTACTTGCTCTCGCAGGACTCGCAGGTTTGCCAACATTGATACATTTTTTATGGTTCCGTAGTAGAACTAGGAACCCTTATAGTTCTGCCATGTCCGTCGTTCGTCTGTCGTTTCATTCTATTAAATAATGAAATAATTATGATAGTAATTTATATAGAATAATTATAATTGAATACTAAATAATATGAAAGCTTATGGCACGCCCCGAGAGGGGTAGAGTATAGTGAAACTAATTTAAATTAAATCTGACGTCTTTCTGTATAAACTATATTCTGGCTATAAATGATTATGATTGAGGTAATTTTTTTTAACGAAATACAAAGTGGCTATTTTCGTAACAGTCCGATTTTGACAATGTAAACAATGAAATCTCTAAGGTCGTAAAATAGTTCAATGTAAACAATCTTCTCCGCACTAACAAAACCCCAGTAAAGCATGCTTTTGCATCCAGATTTCTAATGTTCCTAGGACCATACCTGTACAATAGGCTAAGCCGTAAATTGGGCACTCAATGAATTTCTCAAATTGTAAAAGAGCCTTACATCTCTATCCAATCTATCTTACGAAGAAACTGAGGAGTTACTAACCGTAATCAATTAAGATTTTAAATTATGTATATAGTACGTAAACTCATACCTGCCTATGTTTGCATTTTTTTTTGGGGTTTAGTTACCCCAGTCCAGCCTTTTTCGCCTGAAACACAGGTTTTCCTAGTTGTAGTAATTGTTATTAGCAATGTATAAAATGTTACCTATAAGTAGATATTAATCCCTAATGTTAATCTTAACAATTAGAAAATTGAATAAAGATTTATTTATTATTTATTTATTTATTCTTCTAAATGAAAGGAAAACAAAGTGTATTAGATTTATACTACCTAATGTTACAAAAGTTAAAGCAGATATGAAAATCAAAGACGAAGAGTTCGCTCTTGTGGACACCACCGTATTCTTAGGTATAACCCTAGATAATAAGCTTCAATGGGGCCCTCACATTGATACTCGTAAGTTGTTGAAGAGACTTGGTTCTGCGGCATACGCAGTCAAAAAGATCTGTCTTTTTACAGACGTAGACACAGCTAATCTAAACTTGAGAGCAAAAAAATCGCACATTCATGATTTTTTGACATAACTAGAAAAAAAACAAAAAATATTATGTTTCTGTAATGCAGATTCATAGTCTATTTTAATACCTATCCAGTGGTATCTGATTTGTCTTTCAATCATTACATAAAAATGCTTTTGTGGATCAATAACAAAAATGCATGTTTAGTAAAAAATTCTTTATTCAAGTATTGGTGTCAAAGTTATGAAATTAAAAGATAAAATTAATTTAAAGTTTGTTATTAATACCGAGTGTTCCCTCCCCTAGCCTGAATCACTGACTCCATCCGTGTTTTCATTGATGTTACTAGACTTTTGATAAAGTCTTGAGGAATAGCCTCCCATTCCTCTGCGATCGCCTGTTGCAGCTCCTGTAGAGTCGATGGAGGAGCATCTCGGCCTCGAACTCTTCTTTTCAGCTCGTCCCATAGATGTTCGATGGGATTGAGGTCTGGGCTTCGAGCTGGCCACTCCATAACGGTCACATCCACCTCTTGAAGGTACTCGATCACTATGCCAGCAGTATGCGGTCTTGCATTATCTTGCATAAACAGGGCAAATCGCTCTCCCGATCTTCTATACACCTTCCCCCGTCCGTCGTTGCCATGCAAGCACATCCTGCACTCATCAGAGAACAGGACTGCACTCCACTGCTCGATTCGATGTGCTCGATGTGCGATTTTATTGCTCTCAAGTGTAGTTTACTACAGCTACTTCCACAGCATTATGTCATACGGTGTACTGCTGTGGGGGAGTCCTACAGATATAAACACCGTTTTTGTGCTGCAGAAGAGGGCTGAAGAGGGATAATATGGGCCCCAGAGAATCATTACACCAAAGTTTAAAGAAATAAATATTATGACATTCTCTTGTCAATACATCTATGAAAATCTGATGTATGTCCACAAAAATATTAAGCCTATATTTTTAACCCAAAACAAAAATCGAATAATAATTAGTCCGAACCCGCTCCTCCTCGTTTGTTGAGTTGTTTCAGCACACAAAGAAGCACAATGACTTGTATCTTAACATGTTTGAGGTACCTACAGCAAAATTTATTTTATTGTATTTTTTTGATTTCGCAGAAAAATCATACAATTTTACTCTATGCGTCTGAACTATTTCCCCAAAGCTTTAGTCCGTAGCACAGTAGGTATCTTCATAACATATTAATTAAAATCCATATATAAAAAAATATTATGAGATATCTAGACTTTAATTATAGTGGACTTATGTTAGTGCAATCAGCGCCCTCTAGTCGATTGTGGCGGAATGCAATGGCTCGCTCAACGTACGTACGTTGCTCGTAGAGTACCGTAGCATAGGGCTGGGCGTAGCGCAGAGCTACGGCGCCAGCCGGCGCGCGAGAGCTTGCCGTTGCGCTTACGCAGACGACGGACTGGACGTGCGTGACTCCCCAACAGAGAGCGCTACCAGTAGCGCAGACAACAGTATCCCAATAGATCTGACTCTTATTATATTGTTATGTATTCTAAAAGGATCATTAAAAAAAACAACCAGCCTTGTTTCTTGTCTTTCTTTCCTGGCTTGGTCGCGAAGGAACAGGCAGTAAAATTGACGTTTCAAAGTGATCCTTGTGATTTTAATGAATAAAAATATTTGACTTTGACTTCATTTACAAATATATACTGTGGCATATCTATTACGAATGAACGGAGGACGACCTATAAGTAGTAGTTACGTTGCTTTACTCACGGGCGTAGCCAGGGGGAGGGTTTTGGGGTTCAACCCCCCCCCCCCCCCCGAAAAATTCAATATTAACATTCATATAATTAAAATAAGAACAGGCGTGCGGCATATCTCATTGATTACTAACTTTGCCTACATTAAAATATACGGTGGTTTGGATTCCTCCGCCACCGTCGATTATCGGATCGCATTCGGTAATATTCGTATATTTTCGTGCCCTTTCAACAGTGACAAATGCGCGGCGCCCTACACCCAAATATTTACTAGGTATATCCAACTATTTTCACATTGTTGCAAATATTGGCTCTACCAAAGCCTAAGAAGATTTCTTCTTCTTAAAAACTACTTGAAGACTGACAGACAGAAAACAGACATTCAGTACGGTATAGAAATTGATGCGAATGAAGTAGTGGATATAAACTTGAGAGCAAAAAAATCGCACATTCATGATTTTTTGACATAACTAAAAAAAAACAAAAAATATTATGTTTCTGTAATGCAGATTCATAGTCTATTTTAATACCTATCCAGTGGTATCTGATTTGTCTTTCAATCATTACATAAAAATGCTTTTGTGGATCAATAACAAAAATGCATGTTTAGTAAAAAATTCTTTATTCAAGTATTGGTGTCAAAGTTATGAAATTAAAAGATAAAATTAATTTAAAGTTTGTTATTAATACCGAGTGTTCCCTCCCCTAGCCTGAATCACTGACTCCATCCGTGTTTTCATTGATGTTACTAGACTTTTGATAAAGTCTTGAGGAATAGCCTCCCATTCCTCTGCGATCGCCTGTTGCAGCTCCTGTAGAGTCGATGGAGGAGCATCTCGGCCTCGAACTCTTCTTTTCAGCTCGTCCCATAGATGTTCGATGGGATTGAGGTCTGGGCTTCGAGCTGGCCACTCCATAACGGTCACATCCACCTCTTGAAGGTACTCGATCACTATGCCAGCAGTATGCGGTCTTGCATTATCTTGCATAAACAGAAAGTTTTCGCCGATAAACCCAGCAAAAGGTACGACGTGGCTCTCGAGTACTTCCTCAATGTATCGTATGGAAGTCAATCCTCTTGATTGGCGACCAGTATTCGGTCCGGTGATGAAGGCAAGCTCGGTTTTTGCTTCCATAGACATGCCTCCCCAAAACATGATTGATCCACCGCCATAGGCGACACGTTCTGTTATGCAGCACTGGGCAAATCGCTCTCCCGATCTTCTATACACCTTCCCCCGTCCGTCGTTGCCATGCAAGCACATCCTGCACTCATCAGAGAACAGGACTGCACTCCACTGCTCTGTAAAAATGTGCGGATGTGCGATTTTATTGCTCTCAAGTGTATTTAAAAAGAAAAACGGATTAATTTTGTAATATTCTATGTTTCTGGGGTTATTTTATGTGGCTTTACTAGCAGTGTTGTAAAGCTGCTCTTGGTAATTGATACCCCTCGCCTCCCCCCCCCCCCCCTAGGTGCATTTGTCGGACGGGAGCACCTCCTCCCACTGAATGACAATTGCCATAAATCTAAGTGCAGACATAAAAGACTTCGCTATTGATAATGACAACTGAACAGTTTAACTGCAGCCACTATGCACTTGAAGTCAATTGCTGCTATCCACATTATTCCAGATGAAAATGGTTGAGTCACAAATATTCAAAACGCTTCCGAGCGTTTCAACAATTCTGATGTCGATGTCTACTTATATATCGATGTATGTTTACTATTTATTGCGCCTATTCGTGGAACAAACAATAGTAGATTACTAGCTGTTGCCCGCAACTTCGTACTCATGTGTACTAATTTATCACAACATATCATAGACATAGACATAGACATAGAAATCATTTATTCACTACATTAGCATACAATATACAATACAGTTACATTTTAAAACAAAGAAAATACAAAAAAAGAAACAATTAAATAGTACTTATAAACGTAAAATAAACAAAAACACAAGGGAGAACCTGGTAGATACTGTGTGCTACAGCAGTAAATGGGACTCGACTCAGCATTATGCCCGCCGTAAAGGAAAGCGCTGATATTCTGTCGAGACCGCTCCATTTAGCCACTAGACCTTGAGAGTATTGTGTTGTCAAATGAAAAATATAATGTGTCATGGTAGGTAATTATGTCATGTTGTGTCAAAATATAATCTATGTATAATATAATATGTAGTTTAAAATGTCAAAATAGTATATTATGTAATAAAAATAAATAAAGTCAGAACATATACATACATATAAATTAAAATAATAAATTGGTCAAAATAATACCCCAACCGGCTAGCACGTAAAAGGTGCAATAATGCTTCCCGCACCAGGAAACCCAATTTTTTGTTTACTAATTATCATGGATTTTAAACGTTTTTTAAAGATAAACTGTGATTTTAAATGTCGAAGTGGTGGGGGAATATTGTTCCAACACTTGAATCACATGAATGATATCACATGAATTCATGTGATGATGTTCATTGAGAATGTGTTTATTTATTTGTTTGTTACTCAATCACGTCGTAACGTCTGAACCGATTTCGATTAAATTTCGTATGTATGTAGATTTTAACCTGGATTAACACATATGTTACTTTTTATCCCATAAATCAGGTAAAAAAGTTGCAGCTACATAAGCGTTTTGGAGTCCACTCCCTTTAAGTTTAATATTGTCGCAATGGTGAGCCATACAAAATGCTACCCGTAGTGACTCCAGCCAACTCTGCATGTTAGACATAGGCGCAATGATGAGTCATAAAAAAAATCTTAGCGGTTACCAGCTGCTTCGCGCACATTGTTTTATGATGTAAAAATACATACAGCTAATTTTAACAGACTCTAGTGAGATTCTACCTAGAAAGAGCAGGCTCAAAAACTTGGCGATAGCTGAAAATTTGTTATCACTCATCATTGCGACCCTATTTATCTTAAAGAGGGTGGGCTGTGAGAAGTTGCGTTATATACGAGTAGGTTATTGTTGAGTCGGTCAGGGAACGCTGCAGTTCTTACAATAAATAAATAAATAATAAATATTGCTGGACATTTCACACAGCGTTATCTAGCCCCAAACTAAGCAGAGCTTGTACTATGGGAACCAGATAACTGATAGAATACTATGTACTTTTTTTGTAAATACATACTTATAATATATAGAAAAACAACCAGACCCGGAACAAATATCTGTAGATCATGCAAACATTAGTTCCGCAGCGGGAATCGAACCCCCTACCTCCTGCGTCTCAGCCGGCTGTTCGCCCAATGCGCCACAGAGGTCGTCAACAAACAATGATTTATGGGTAATCATTGGAACCCCGGGGAGTGGAGACGCTGTGTTGGCTGAAAACTTTTATCACTTATCATTGCGACGCCATCAAACTTAAATGCTAAAAAAAATAGGCTGCGGGACGTTGCGGTAGTTGAAAATTTTGTAGCCCTACCTATTTGTCTTAATGAGGGTGGCTTGGAGGATGCTGCGCTAGGCGATTTATTTTTATGGCTTATAATTTTTACGACCCAATTTATCTTATAAAGATTGGGCTGGTGGATGCTGCGGTAGCAATTTTTTTTATATTTTTTTATGACTCAGCGTTGCTGCCCCATGTGACTTGAAGTCAGTTGGTTGTGGGTGACGCTGCGTAGCTGCAAATGTTTACTATTCATCATTCCGACACTACTCTAAAAGAGGGTGATCTCCGTGACTCTATTCATCTTAAAAAAGCCTATTATAAAAAAATACCTTATTTATAGTTGAAGAGAATGAGCTGGTAGACGCTGCGGCAGCTGATTTTTTTATGACTCAACATTGCGACTCTAACTTAAGGGAGTGGGGTGGGGGACGCTACGTTAGCTGCATTTTTATGGCTATCGTTGTGATCCTAATTAACTTAACTTAATTTAACTTAAAGAGTATGGGCTCGGAAAAGTTGATTGGAGAACGCTGCGGTAGTTGCAAATTGTGTATAATTCATCACTGTATTTTCATTTTTTACTATTTTCATTGAAGAGTGTGCTGGCAGATGCTGCGGTAGTTGATTTTTTCTATGACTCATAATTGCGCCTATAACATGCAGACAGGGGGCTGGGGTCACAACGATGGCTGAATTTTGTATGGCTCACCATTGCAACTATATTAAATTTAAAGGGGGTGGACAGGACGCTTATGTGGCTGCAATTTTTTTATAAATTTACCTAACTATATTGATTTAGGAGAGAGAATATATCTCTATTTCTACGTATTTATGTCTATACTAAGCTTGGCGTGAAGGGGTACTAAAGATTATAAAATTTAGAAAGCATTTAGAAAACGCTTAAATACATAATTCATAATTTTTGCCGTACTCAATTCATACGAAATTTCATGCAAATATGTCCAAGAAATAAAAAGTTTCATACAAACTTTTATCCCCCGTTCACACCCTTGGGAGTTGAATTTTGAAAAATCCTTCACTAAAGGTTGCCTACGTCATAAGAGGAATACGTGTGCTAAATTTTAAGTTTCTAGCCCTAAGGGTTTAGCCTGCGCTTTTGTTTAAAACGTTCGTCCCCTATTTTACCCTCGTAGGGGTTGAATTTTGGAAAACGCTGAAACATGTAACTCATTATTTTTGCCGTACTCAATTCATACGAAATTTAATGCAAATATGTCCAAGGAATAAAAAGTTTCATACAAACTTTTATCCCCTATTTCGGGGAGGAATACGTGTGCAAAATTTCAATTTTCTAGCCTTAAGGGTTTGGCCTGTGCGTTGATACATCAGTCAATCACTTTTGCCTTTTATATAGATAGATAGATTAAACGAGGGGATAAAGTCTTGCATCACGGACGCTATATGGAATCCCGAACGTAACGGAAGATTCTAGAGTTAAAGATTCTTTAGTTAGAGTTACTAGAATCCTGAGTGCAGAGAGGGATATAAGCACGCCCAAGATGCAGACAGCTTTATCCACGAGGAGAATACTCTACTTTTCACACATTTTGCGAAAGGTGTAGATGTTAGTTCGATTTACGAATAAGTTCTTATGTTCTTCTTTAAGTTATGTTCTTTATGTATAAGTTCTCTTGTTAAGTTCTTGTGTGGGTATCTTTGGTTCAAATTTTAATACAGATGAGGTTCTAAATTCAAATCACATTATGCCCGCAAGGGCATAATGAAATTCAGTACAACTTTACTCCCGGCTCAGCCGTAAGGATTTAATCACCAGCATTCGGTGAGGTTTATATGACATAAAAACTGAGACTGGCTGAGACGCAGGAGGTAGCGGGTTCGATTCCCGCCGTGGAACAAATGTTTGCATGATCTACAAATATTTGTTCCGTGTCTGGGTGTATCTCTATATATTATAAGTATGTATTTACAAAAAAAAGTACATAAGTATTCTATCAGTTATCTGGTTCCCATAGTACAAGCTCTACTTAGTTTGTGGCTAGATTTAGGCCTGTGTGAAATGTCGACCAATATTTATTTTTATTTATTTATTTATAATTTGACATTGTCAAGCAGGTGGTTTGAAAATACACTTGCCAAGAATATGTTTGTAGCGGCCGTGGGACGACCACGTATGAAGCGTTTCGCCGGTAAATAATACTGTAATTCGGCTTTGAATTATGATTATTTATTATTCTTACGGTGGGTAACTTATCGAGCGATGCGAAATCTTTAAATCAACTTGGGTAAATCAGCGTTGTATGTATGTATGTTTGTTTGTCCGAGGATAACTTTCGAAGCGTTTATCCGATCATTGTAATTTTGGTATATAGGTGATAGTGATGGCACAATTTTGGTGTGACTCGTCTAATAGAAGCTCACAGCAATAATAGAAACTGAACTTTGACAAAATTCACAGGGTACACCAGTGACCCCACAGTACTGAAATTTAGTATGCGTGTAGCTTTAGTATCACAAATATAGGCAAAAGTCTGAAATCCAGAATAACTGCAATTTGTACCCCAAACAAGATCAACCAATCTACAAGGACTCCCGTTACCTGTAATTTGAATGAAACTGTAGGTCAAGTTATTTGGATATGTACTTCTTAGCGCTATTTTCATAGAAGATTAGGTGCAAATAATTTTTTTTTTGTTTTATGGGAGACTCGCGAGATTTCAGTTTGGGGCGAACCACTAGTGATAGGTGCAGAGACTTGAGGTAGTGGTCAAGCGCTTGGCGACCATCAATTAAAAAAAAAATTGTTTCTTTCAAATTATGCTGTTGCCACTTCTACCAGAATTTTCCAGATCTCCTCGCGAAATCAAGCCCATTTTGCTCCGGCGAAAAGCAACTGTTAGGCTACATTTTTCACTTTGACAAGCACAATTTGATATTATTTTATCAGTGTCGATGAAGCGCAAAATGAAGGCAAAAAGTCGCGACATAAAAGTGCATGTAGTACGTACATTGTGCCGCGCGCGGTGTCCTATTGCTTATTTATTGCCGCTTTCCATAACAGATGGACGTCCAGCACTCGATGCAAAAACCCGCAACAAACTAGTATTAATGAAACTTTCATCGCCCGCGCCGCGCTACTCAGCAAAAACAACACCAACACTGCGTATACATTATGTTAAGTGTGCACTGCATAAGTTTACGATGTATTTTCTTCGTTCTATTAAATGAATCGTATTATAGACTCAACTAAAACTTCTTAGACAAAGGCAAAAAATGTGCCCCGATCGTAGCGAGAAGGTAACTGGATACGTTCTCGCATTTTTAATACACCTATTAAAGTAATTGCTGGTGACAAACCTTCGACAAGACTCATTGGCGACCGCGAGGGGGCAGAGGGCGACGCGCGCGACAAGAGACCGCCGCGCCGCGTCGGCCGGGGTTGGGCGGTGCGCAAGCGCCCGCAGCGCGTTCAAGTCTTATGTACCACTATCATCAACACCTCATGAAACTCATTACAGCTGCAGTTACTATTTGTTTTAACATGTATTTGATTTTTGAAAACTTTAAACGAGACGCGCACGCGCCGCTGTCGAGCTCCGGGACTCTGACATATCTAATTGAAATTTGAGCTTGAAGATCGAAGACAGTTAGATCACCGCGAAGCGCCGTAACGCGGCGCGAGCTGCGCACGCGACCCTCCACATGCCGCACGCGAACAATGGACTCGTCTAATCATCTCGACATTTCATTTCTAACTTGGAAACTACATTTACTTACATATTTATATTTTTCCTTTCAATTTCTTACGAGATGAGTATCTGTGATGAAATTGAATAGGTAGGTACCTAGAGTAATTAGCGCGTTATTCCATCAATCAGAGGCATTCAGCGCGCGTGTAATGAGGGAAGCGAGCTTTACGGCTCATCGAGCTGCGCTTAATTGAGCGGCTCGAGATTGCAGACAATTGCAAACGACACCATAAAAAGGCTTGGACTGCGGTGCAGGGAGCGGCGAGGGGCAGGAGAGGGGTGGAGCTATTTACTCCTAATCCTGTAATTGATGAACGTGGGACCGAGCACGCAGCGCGCAGCCGGACCAATTAAACGCAATAACCTGGAGATCGATCGGTGGTGGTTACTGAGCGGACTCTCCCCAGCTTATCGGGCGCGGCCGGGGTCGGCGACGCATTAAGTGCTCCGCAAAAGATAACACGTGCAGCCAGTTTCACGAACGCTGCTAAAAATAACTTAGCGTTTCTATCAAATTTGAAAATAGCTGGCATGATCGTTTATATACAAAGGATTAGTTAAAATATTGCTTTTACTTTGATGCTGTTTCTTATCCCAAAGAAAAAATAAAAATAAAACTGTTCTTTGAATTTGAAATAAAAGGTAGATAAAGATAAGTCAGATAAGGAGCTAAGAAACCAGGCTGGAGGCGCTATCCTAACAAATAACTAGTAAACAGTAGGTACAAACTTTACAGTTTGACCGAAATGGTTTCATATTTTAGCTAAAATTGGTTGCAATCGAATTAAAACTTAGGCACTGTCTAATTTGCCGATCTATTTGAACATTTGGAAACATTGGGGGGTTGGGGAAAAAGTCTTTTCGCATTATATGTATTGATTGATTGATTGAAAATACTTTATTGCACTTATAAAACTAGTACAAAGGCGAACTTAATGCTAAAGAGCATTCTCTTCCAGATAACCTTTGTGTATTGTAGACAAAGATGTATGTAGTATGTATGAACTTATAATAAAATCTCTTTGGCTATACTATTTGTATCTGGCTGGTTTTGGTATCATTCAAAGTTTAAATTTTAATGAAGAAAATTCCAAATTCAAATTAGGAAAATGTGTGATTTTTATTTGTTTTTCGTACTGTAAAGATGAGTGAATCTAATGAAGAAATTCGATACATTTTAAAATTTTACTACATAAAAGGTAAAAATGCAAAGCAAGACGCGAAAAAAATTTGCGATGTTTATGGACCTAGTGCAGTGTCTGTGAGGGTAGCACAAATTTGGTTTAAGCGTTTTCAATCCGGAAATTTTGATGTCAAAGATGCACGTCGCTCTGGTCGCCCTATTAAGTATGGATAAAATTGATGCCATTTTTGAAAAAGTGGAGCAAGATTGCATATCAGTAGTTACGACGTAGCTGAAGAACTGGGAATTGACCACAAAACAGTTTTGGCGCATTTGAAAAAAACTGGGTACACATAAAAGCTCGATATTTGGGTACCCCACGAGCTCACTGAAAGAAACCTAATGAACCGTGTACTCATTTGTGATTCTTTATTACGACGTAATGAAATCGAACCATTTTTGAAGAAGCTGATAACTGGTGATGAAAAGTGGATCACGTACGACAAGAACGTGTCAAAAAGGTCGTGGTCAAAGGCCGGTCAGGCTTCACAGACTGTAGCGAAACCCGGGTTAACTCGCAACAAGGTGATGCTGTGTGTGGTGGGATTGGAAGGACATTATTCATTATGAGCTGTTACCACCAGGCAGGACCATCGATTCTGAACTCTACTGCGAACAACTGATAAGATTAAAGCAAGAAGTTGAGAGAAAGCGGCTGGAATTAATCAACAGAAGGGGTGTGGTTTTTCATCATGATAACGCTAGACCTCACACATCTTTAGCCACTCAACAAAAATTAAGAGAGTTTGGCTCGGAGGTGTTAATGCATTCGCCGTATAGTCCTGACCTTGCACCTTCAGATTTACACCTGTTTCGGTATCTCCAGAATTCTTTAGGCAGTGTCAGGTTAACATCACGAGAGGACTTCCAAAACCACTTGTCGCGGTATTTTGATCAGAAGCCCCAAAATTTCTATAACAATGGGATCATGTCCCTATCTACAAGATGGCAAAAAGTTATCGAACAAAATGGTACCTACATACTTTAGTTAAGTGTAAATAAACTATATTAAAAAATGTTTTGAATTTTCTTAAAAAATGCGAAGAAACTTTTCCCCAACCTAATATTTTATTTAGATCATATTTTTGTAGTCTAGACTAGCCTCTTGATCTGACTGCATCTTGCCAGTTAAGCAGTGTTCTAGAAACCAGAGTTTAGACTTGGTTTTTTAATCACGAGTTTTAATTTCCCTCATCCAATTAACGTAGCTCTTATCCCAATTTTATTTGTGTGTAAAGGTGTTGACCGGTAGAGTAAGTTTTTTATACGTCTCTTGGAGGAAGCGACGCGACGTGCTTATACGATAGTGTCAGAATGGAACAATAGGTTGTGTTTTCTCGCGGGTAGGTAGTTAGTTGTCGCGGAGACGACGTGAGGCGTGCGGCGCTCCAATAAACGATTCGATAGCGCTGGTCCGCCGGCCACCGCGCCGCACTCGGCATCCCCATTGTCCGCGCCAACATAATAAATCCCGTACTCGCACACACCACACACTGCTCGAGCTACACTCTGTTCGAGTTTGCGAAATGATAAAGCTTGAATGAATGAATTGAAAAAAAAACAATGAATGAAGCGTAAAGTTACGTACGACTGGGTACCGGAAGATTTGCGGCCGACGTCACTAAAGTAATGAATCATCCCACGCACCGCCCCTAAGCCGCGCCGGCGCTAATGACGCGTGACTCGCTGTCGATGGTGTTGCGTGATTATGTTCACCATCGCTGCACGCTGCACGCGGCACAAAGGGCGCGCGTCGCGTCGGCAAACACTGAGGCCGCGCCGCATGCCGAGTGCCGACCTCATGACGGGCATTGACAGCTTCATTCGTTTATGCGTCAAGTTGTTGCTTCATGATCAATATTTGGTATATTTTCGTAATGACTCGACGAGTCGAGGCTGTAGGTACGAGTTTAAGCAAAACAACCTTGTGTTCTACATGGGACGTAGACCTATTTTAGGCTAACATTAGGCACAGTGGGGTTTAAAATCTAGAATTAAATTTACACTAAATTACCTTCGTTTCTATTTAGAAAAACCGAATTCATACACTTAATCTATACATATAAAATGCTTTGTCTTGAATGACTGATTGACTGATCAACGCACAGCCTAAACCGCTGATCGTAGAGACCTGAAACTTGGAGGGTGTGTTTTTTGTATCACATAGGCATCCGATAAGAAATTATTTTTCGAAATTTTACCCCTAACGGGGTGAAAAAGGGGGGCAAAGTTTGCATGGAACAACGTGATTCCTTGGTCCAATCTACTTAAAATTTTGCATACCTAAACCTTTTTTAACAGAATTGATGGAAGACGTGTTTCATATTTTATTGAAATTCATCCCCTAACGGGGTTAAAAAGGGATAGAAAGTTATTTTGGCGGTGATTCGCTTCGAAGTTGATATCAATACTCCTTAGTGCTTTTGATTTAAATTACATTTTATTTTGACACATGTTTGAAAACTCAATCCGATTTTATTCATAAAAAGTTGAACTCACATAAAACATAACCAAATACCTACTCTTTAAAATTGGAATGTCTTGAAAGTCACCGTACTATATGAGTACCTCATTTGAAGGCATTTTGAAGCTTAAAGAGGTTATGCACTTTTAGGACACGGCCTCATAGGGACGTAGAGTTCGAAATTTGAAATTGTAAGGACTACGAGTAGAACATATTGACGATCTCCTGGCGCAGTTGGCAAATAGCCGGCTGAGATGCAGGGGGTAGCGGGTTCGATTCCCACTGCGGAACAAATGTTTGCATGATCTACAGATATTTGTTCCCAGTCAGAAGAAAATAGTTTTCTTTTAGTTTTTCTTAATTTTAATTTAGTGTGTATAGTTTTGTGCAATTTTTTTACATTACACATATATGATAAATGTGAAATTTTCGATGATTGTTTATTTGTTTGTTTTTGAAATTTGGTATACTTATACGTAGATTATAACTTGGATTACCACATAGCTACTTTTTATCCCATAAATCAGTTCTCATGGGATAAAAATAGGGTGTCAAGTCAAGTTGCAACAGCGGATTTAGCTTTATTTCTAGGTTACCTACATATTTAGAAGTGTAACGCCTTCGAAGTCGCGGGCATTAGATAGTATTACCTATAAAGCGCCACTATTATCTATACGTTGTAAAAGACATAAGCCCTCCTATATCTATAACGCAGCAGGCTACATCGAATGTAGCACCTGTGATTGTTCCGGATTCGAAGTAACAACCTCCGAATCGGAAGTCAGGGGTGCATCTCACTGGACAACCACGGCTCTTCAATAAACAAATATAATCTCAACACTTAGGTATTCGTCTGTAGGATATTTAGCTATTGGAGTACCTTCGGAAACCCTCGCTTTCAACAAAAGCGAAAGGAAGGTGAAAGGAGAATATCGTGACTGACTAAACTCACCATTGTGTTTGAGGGTGCGGCCGTGGGGGTTGAACTCCGCGCGCGGGCTCTGCTCCGCATGCGAGGCGCACTGCTCCTCGCACGGCCCAGTTGGCTGTGGTCTGTACAAAATAGCACGCGAGTTAATGATTGCATTCTTTAAACTAAATTCTTGAAGCTTCTAAAAGCTTGAAGCTAATATTCGACTCACATGCGCGCTTCTCGTGCTCGCCGCGCTCGGTTCGAGCAGAAGAAATCAGGTCGCACGCGGTGCGCGCGCAACAACGCGTGCAGCGGGTTCGGGTGCGGGGCAGGCCGCGTACGGGCACGGGCGCGGGCCGGTGCCGGCGCGGACTCGTACGTCTGGTCCGGCAGCAGCATGGCGCGCGCATCGCGCCGCCGCACGCCGCCCGCGCGCGCTCTGCACTCGCCCGTCTGTCGACACAGCGTACTTCAAGTCGAGTGAGGCCTCACCGATTAGCGCCTTTCAAGCATACGTATCATTAGAGACCGTGACTCGACGAACCGACGCCCTCGAAAGCCGCGCGACCGGACGTGGAGTAGATATGGTTCGAGAGATCCCTAACGAGATGGCCAGCGCGACCGGTCGCCGGCCGACCTGTGCTCTGCGGCGTAACATACCTACTCCTAGAGATGGTGCTCTCGAGAAGTGTTGCAGACGAGTCATGCGAGGAGGCGAGGGGCGCGGGAGGCTCGCGGAATGTCGTCGTGCTTTTTGCGCATTTAGGCGAGTCTGCGCCGGCCGCCGCCGCCGCGCACACGACATCTTCCAAATACTTATTCCTGTTAGATTAGTTCCTGGCCGCTTGTCGAGTGACCTCTAGCGCAATTTTATAATACTCTTGGGTACCGATAGGCGCGGCGGCACGGTAAGACTGGACATCAAGCAAGACTTGGCAGACTCACTTGTCAAATAATTCCAAACTAATAAAATACCCATCTGCTCTACATTCTGTTTACTTAAATTGAAAATCTGCGTCCATCATCCTGTTGCCTCACTAGCAGCTAAGAAATTTCAAACCACTGAAACTACTTCTAATATGTACCTACTCGTACTTAGAGGCCGAGACGAACCCCTGCGGGCGCGGCCGGACGAGACAGCTCTGCACTGGAGGTGCGTACGTGAGCGGAAGGCAGATGCTAGCTGATTCCAAAAACAAACGACAGTCCGAGGAAAACACAACCACTCTCTGCATGACTAGCGGACACGGCGCGGGTGAAAGAGAGAGGGGGGGGAGACATATCACCATACAATGGCCGCACATCCAGCGGATGACGGTTGACGTCGCGACACTGGCGACCGATATGCAATACAAACTCGAGCGATGGACAAAAAATGAATCACGATTAGAGCGCTAAGCGATATAGTGTAAGTAAATAAGTAATTAAAACATGACATCAAAACGGCGCTAAGTGGCGCGCCAGCAACGGCCCGCTCGGGACCCTCCCGCGATACTGCACTTGCACCGGCACACAGTTAGTCAATACTGAGTAATAACTGGATAAGGTAAGTACCTACTCACTGACTATATGTCAGTCGACACGGTGCTTCGCGCATTGCGATCGAAAGTAGCGTGAGAGAATTATATGAACTCGATTGATGTCATCTTACAGTATGACAGATACCACGCCACATTTGACTGGTTAGTACTGTAATTGAATCCCGAGCCAGCTATAATAAACATTCATCATAGAATGAAATGAACGATTCCGGTACATCCACTCTATTTTCCAGATCTAGCCTAGCCCTAGTATCTCTAGGACTCGTAATCGAGGAAAGCGTACTCGTGCTTTGTTACTACTTTCTCGATCGAGGGATACATTTTCTTGATGCATTTATTTAATCTTTAAGCCATTTAATCGAGCGGTGAGACAGCGATGAGACGACCCTGTCGCGTAGCGAGCTGTTCTATATTTTTGCTGCGAGCGCAGGCGCAGCGTGACACGCGAAATAGGTAAGTAGGTAATAATTAAGAATTCTGGCACAAGGTCATTCACTTCACTCGTGAATGGACCTTTTGCCAGAATTCTTAATTATTCCATGAATATTGGTATATTCAATTATTCCATTGAATATTGATATATTCAATTATTCCATTGAATATTGATATATTCAATTATTCCATTGAATATACATCTTATTATAATAACGATTTACTCGTCATTCACAAGGTCATTCACTTCACTCGTGAATGGACCTTTTGCCAGAATTCTTAATTATTCCATGAATATTGGTATATTCAATTATTCCATTGAATATTGATATATTCAATTATTCCATTGAATATACATCTTATTATAATAACGATTTACTCTTCAATTAAAATTTTGGTAGTATACTCTTTTTTGAAATAGAATCAAAATTCACTTTAATAATGAATTATATATCGATTCACTAGTGTTTTACATACTACCTTACACACATTACTACCTACTTGGAGTATTTAGTATTGAAATGAAACACCAAGTTATGTTTAAATTTTAGATAGCTTACTTTCGAAGTTCATAATCATAATCATTTATTTTTCTGATGAAATTTACATAGATGCCTAGACACAGAAATTAAAGATACATCTAGAAATTAAATTTAAGTAGAAGTGTATAGAGACATCATTATCGAAGATCAATTCAAACAATCATTTAAATTATGTCTAACTATTGATTAAATGTACATACTTAGGAAGATATTATTTATAAAATATCTCACACACTAGATGAATAGGCATTATTTGATATTGAATGCTGTATTTTTGAAATAATTTCCCTTGTGCTGGTATAAATTTCATCGAATAGTACA
This sequence comes from Philereme transversata, assembly GCA_963924445.1. Lineage (NCBI taxonomy): Eukaryota > Metazoa > Arthropoda > Insecta > Lepidoptera > Geometridae > Philereme > Philereme transversata. Next base: position 22,186,533 of record OZ004337.1, on the reverse strand, counting down.
CCTCTGACGACGTGTTGAGCGCATAACTCAGCTTTGCATTTACAAAAGGTATCTTCTGTGTTTTCAAAATTTCTTGCATCATGAATTTCAATACGTATGATTTTGTATCCATATGCGGGTTTCTTCACAAATGAATAGTTGGTGGTAATGGGGCCCTCATTAATAACTCTCTTACGCTGTTCTTCTGCATTCCTGGTAATAGCAGAGTCGTCGACAACAAAGTTGAATAAGTCTTCAGAATCCTGAAACAAAAAATAATATCTTTTACTTATGAATATAGGTAGGTAGGCACATAACTAAATTACGAAATGGCATTCACACAATCGATTCGACTGATTAGCCTACATATTAAAATAATTTATTTAATAGGTACATACTTACCGACATGTCTTTCAGTTAATTTATTTGGAGAGGACGGAGATGCAGGCTTTCCAAACGCAAAGTGAACGTATAATATTTTTATTTCTTAATTTATACTTTTTTAGAAGTTGTCTAATTCTTCAGCATAAGATTTGAAATGCTATAACAATTTAAAAATGCATGTTAATGCTGAACTAGGTAGGTACACACTTCCCTACCATAAAAGTAACATTGACATACTACACCGCCTGACCACATTCCTGGCATACATGCACGTGCCTCACTCTCAGTACCTACCTAGAGACAGTGCATTATTTAACTGCATCCGTTTATAACTATCTATTACAAATTTCATCGAAAGCATGGGCTATGGCCCAATTAATTAAATACCTACCTAAATCAATAGGTAGGCCTCAGTAAGAAAGTTTAATGTTATAATAGTGAGATGTTCTCTATGGTGTGGTGAGTAAATAGCCGGCTGAGATGCAAGAGGTGCGGGTTCAATTCCCGCTGCGGGCCATGGTTGAGTGATTCGCTCACTGAGCCACCGAGGTCATCGAAATATCAAACCTATAAGCAGTATTTGTCTGTCTGTTGATACATTTATTACTTTCGATGTAAGTAAAACCAGCAAGCAAAGTCATGGTAATAAGATTGTATTATTCTTACTAAGACGAATTAAACTGCAGAGGTTTATAAGTTACTATCTAAATAAATAGGTATGCTCCACTAAGAAAGTTTAATGTTATAATAGTGAGATGTTCTCTATGGTGTGGTGAGTAAATAGCCGGCTGAGATGCAAGAGGTGCGGGTTCAATTCCCGCTGCGGGCCATGGTTGAGTGATCCGCTCACTGAGCCACCGAGGTCATCGAAATATCAAACCTATAAACAGTATTTGTCTGTCTGTTGATACATTTATTACTTTCGATGTAAGTAAAACAAGCAAGTAAAGTCATGGTAATGAGATTGTATTATTCTTACTAAGATGAATTAATCTGTAGAGGTTTGTAAGTTGATAACGTTTAATTGATTGTGTGCAGTATCCCAGTAAGCATTTTTCTTAGTGTGTATCTGTGTTCACCAAAAATGGGCAAGAGTCACATGAATAGGATACTATAAAAGCTCCCTATTTCTTGATCAAACCACATACCACTTTCCTGGACGATACGCAACGCCTCTTCATCAACAGTGATTACCGAGCGAGCTGACAATCAAATAAAAATGTAAGTACCTACCTACCTACCTACCTACCTACCCTAACATTTAGAGTAATCGATCGAATCACGATTCAATTCAATTTCGATTCACACATTCATTCGCTAGATTCAGACAACCGTCGAATTTATATAATTCAATGGTAATCATTAAATTGATACTTAATTCAATCATTACTCAATTCATTTACTCATAGAATAAACTTGAATCAAATCTTTCAATACTTATTTCACTATTCCAATAGTTTTAAATATGTATGCTCAGGTACCATACTAATCAATTATTTTTTGACAGGTCCAAGCAACCGTGCAACACTACCGCGGATACCCTGTTCCCGTCAGAAGATGAATCTGCTAGTGGTGGCTGCTCAGACGTAGAAATTCAAAAAGTGGATAAGCCGAAGAAGCGATCATCAGCTGCGGTACCTGAACCGGGGCCGTCCAAGAAGGACAAAAAGCTGAAAATCAGCCCGGTAACTATCAACAAGCCCAGTGCTCACGACTTGTTCGGCTCGGACAGTGAGGAGGAGCAGGTGACGCCTGAATCAGTTAAGAAAGGTAAAAAGGCGGCTCCTGTGTATTCTTATTTCACGAGAAGGCTGGCGAACGGTTATTCACGCCAGAGTAATGAAACTAAAAGCGGTTCACATTATGTGGAGGTTAAAATTTACAAAACTAACGAAATCGAGAACATTTTGCCGGTGAATAGGTGGCGGCACTCAATTATAACTATAAAAAATCAGGTAGATGATGGGAGCGACACGTGGAGAGTATTAGGAGAGCTCGTAGCTGCTACACGCAAAGATTTTAAAAAGTGCCCACCTACATTCATTAGTCAGTATTATTGATTATTATCAATACCTATAGTATACCTATAACATAATACTTATGTTAATCAATGTTTAATCACTTATTCCATTATTAATATTGTTAGTAGTATCCTTATAATCATAGAATTAGTAATAATAGAAAATAGGGTTTCTATTAGCTAATAAAATGTTCTATTGTATCATTATTATTTTTGTTTTTTTTTTCAGTCCCAATTTCAAATGGAGTCGCACACTGTAAACAATGTAATATTGAATTACCGAGTAATTATTATCGATATCATATCAGAACTAATATGCACAAATCAAATTGCTTGCTCAAGTCTGGCTATGTAAATATTGATATAGTTGCTACTGCATTCAAGAATCGAATAATGCATGTTTCCTGCCAAAAAAAGTGTATGCAGAACTACATCGTATCCGCATTACTCAATGGTTTTAAAAACAAATGGGTTATCTTTTCCACCTACATATAAAGATATATCATTATTTGAAAGAAATAATTGTCATATAAGTGTAAATGTATATGGTTTGGACGATAGACATGTTGTGACAGGTCCTCTATATAAAACACTTTGTAAGAAGCCAAACCATTTTAATTTACTATATTTTGAAAGAAATGGTACGGCCCACTATTGTTTGATCAAAGACTTGGTACGATTAGTTCGTAGACAAGTATCACGGAACAATAATAAAATGTATTTATGTGATACATGTTTACAATTTTTCGCAAATGAAACCAAACGTAATTTACATGATTGCTCTAATGTTTTAACAATTTTACCAGATAAAAATAAATTTCTCAAATTTATGCACTATGAAAGACAACAAAAAATTAATTTTGTGATTTATGCTGATTTTGAGTGCTTATTGATGGATTATAATGAAATTAAAACAAAAAATACTGAGACAAATAAAGTACATGAACCTTCATGTTTTGCATATTATATTTGTTGTTCTCACGATGAGTCTTTGAACAAACTTGTATCTTCTAGAGGGAAAGATTGTGTTAAAGTATTTATTAAATATTTATTGAATAAAGTTAAATACATCAACAAGATCTTGTGCACTATAAAAGATATGAACCCATTGACTGAAGAACAAGAAAATAGTTATCAGTTTGCTAAGACATGTCATATTTGTAAACAAATGTTATTCGCTGATAAAGTTCGTGACCATGACCATATCACTGGCGAGTATAAAGGGCCAGCTCACTCTCACTGTAATTTGATGCATAGAGTGTGCCCATTCATACCTGTCGTATTTCACAATCTGTCTGGTTATGATTCACATATATTTATCACTGAGTTGGCTAAAAATGCAGGAGCAATTACAGTTATACCAAAAACTAAAGAGACGTACCTAACTTTCACAAAAGTGATTAAAACAAGTGATGGTACACGCCCAATTCAGATAAAGTTTATTGATTCATTTCAATTCTTAAGTACAAGTCTGGACACGTTGAGTAATAATTTAGGTGACAAAGATTTTGTACATTTGAAATCAGAATTTGTTAGTAAACTTAAATGTGATTTATTGCGAAAAAAGGGCATTTATCCATACGAATACATGGATTCTTGGCCAAAGTATGATGAACCACAGCTTCCATCGAAAGAAAATTTTTATAGTAGTTTGAAAATGACCAACATTTCCAACGATGACTATGCTCGTGCAAAAACTGTATGGAAATGTTTTAATATTCAGTCACTTGGAGAATATACCGATTTATACGTGAAATATGATGTGTTGCTGTTATGCGATGTATTTGAAAACTTTAGAAAATTGTGTTTACAATATTATAATCTCGACTGTGCGTATTACATAACATCACCTAGTTTGAGTTGGGATGCTATGCTGCTTTACACTGGCGTAGAACTAGAATTGATTCACGATTTGGAAATTTATGAAATGTTGGAAAAAGGCATACGTGGGGGCTTAGCACAATGTGCAATACGACATGCTAAGGCCAATAATAAGTATGTACCTGCTTATGATGACACAAAACCGTCACAGTATTTGATATATCTTGATTGTAATAATCTTTATGGTCACGCAATGACAAAAAAAAAATGCCCATTTCTGATTTCAAGTTTATGTCAGCGGATGAAATGAACCGTTTCAATGTGATGAGCATATCAGATGATGCTTATTACGGATACATTTTGGAAGTTGATTTAGCTTATCCTGATCACTTGCATGATTCACATAGTGATTTGCCCTTTGCTGCTCAAAAACTGATTCCTCCTGGAGGAAGAGCACCAAAACTCGTAGCAAACTTATATGATAAAAACAATTATGTTATACATTATGTTCATTTAAAAGAATGCTTAAAAAATGGGCTTGTGCTGTTGAAAACACATCGAGTATTAATTTTTCGACAAGATAATTTCTTACAAAATTATATCGATTTAAATACTCAGTTACGTCAACAGTCAACATCAGCATTCCAAAAAGATTTTTTCAAGCTTTTAAATAATGCTATATTTGGAAAAACTATTGAAAACAGACGAAAGCAAGTCGATGTAAAATTGATAAGTTACTGGAATGATAATGCTAACAGAACAAATAAGCATCTGAGTGCTGAAAAATTGATTACGAAACCGAATTTAAAAAGCATTTCCATTTTTAATGAAAATTTCATTGCTGTCCAGTTAAACCGCGAAAAGATTGTTCTTGATAGAACAATATACATCGGTTTCACTGTATTGGAATATGCTAAACAACATTTGTATCAATTTCACTACGACTTTATGAAAAAGAAGTATGGTGATCAAATTAAACTGTGCTATACAGATACTGATAGTCTTCTTTATTTAGTACAGACTAATGATTTTTACTCAGATATGAAAGACGATATTGCTAAGTATGATACTAGTAATTTTTCTGAGGATAATCCTTATGCGATGCCTAATGTTAATGCGAAGGTACCAGGCTTATTTAAAGACGAACTTGGTGGTGATGTTATTACAGAGTTCATTGGTTTAAGAGCTAAATTATACTGTTTACATTCCGTAAAAACAAAAATAATGAAAGCTAAAGGAGTATCCAAATCTGTAACATCAAGATTAAAATTGTCACAGTATGCAGAAACATTATATTATAACAAAAACTTGACATGTAAAATGAATATGATCAAATCAATCAAACACAAATTGTATTCACAACAGTTAAATAAACTTGTGCTAAACAGAAATGATGACAAACGGCAAATACTTTCAAATCAGATAGAAACTTTTCCCTGGGGTCACTACAGTTCTGTACACCAAATGTTATAATTGTTATGTGGAACAGATTATCAAAAATGTGTAAATCTATAATAAATTTAAATGATACTTAATAAGTTACATAAACATTTAAGTTTGATGTTTTTAAGTTCATTTATATTTATGAACTTAAATTGTAATAACCTAATTAAATTATTTTAACATGTAAAATAAATTATTTATGTTGAATACGTGTTTTATTTTTTCCATTGTTATGTTATTATAACAAGATGACATTTTGGCTATTTCATAATAATGCTATTGCATGTAGTAAGGGATAATTCAAAAATTACTCATGTAATTAGACATGTGAATTAGCACAACCGTATAAATGTATATAATACTAGTTTATGATATGAAAAAACAAATGTATGGGGTGCATAATACACAGGAGCCTCCCCGAGTGGCGTAAGCAAATCAATCCCTATGATTATAAAAACGTCCGGCGCACCCTGGACAGTTAGACTGTTTCTTTGCAGTTTTGCTGGCTAATCCTGTCATCACAATCTTCCAACTAACTAGTGGTCCTATAGTGGTAGAAGCATTCACAAACATAGAAAGCTAATGAAATGCAAACTTATATAAATACAAGAGCGATTACCTTTTCGTGACAGTTATCAACATGAAGGTGGTAAAGCAATCAGTATCTTTAGAAGTAGAAGACATTGATTGAAGATGAGATTCACCTCATTCTGATAATTCGATAGTAAGTTATGAAATTCATGCTTACAATCCGTATAGCAATAGTTTTAATGAAAATGACGAGATAAGAATACCTATTCATCAGCAAGACATTTATGTGCTTCCATCTGCAAGTTACATTTACATCGAAGGCCGTGCTGATGTGACCTCAAAGGATTTAACTGCAAAACTAACCAAAAAAAGTGTTAATTTTACAAACAATCCAATATCTTATCTTTTTCAAGATATTCGATATGAAATCAATGGTGTTGAAATTGATCGAAATAAAAATGTGGGAATAACTACAACTCTTAAATCATATGTTTCTTTCAATGATGGTCAGAATAAAGCTGCTGCTATTTGGGGTTGGAATTTAAATGGATTAAAAAATGATAAGGGTATTTTTAGCGCCCTCATACCATTAAAAAATATTTTGGGATTTGCAGAAGATTATAATAAAGTCATAATAAACAGTAAACATGAGCTCATACTTAATAGAAGCAACACCAATCTTAACAGCGTCACTCTTGACAAAGATGATAAGATTGAAATCTTTTTAGAAAGGATACAGTGGCGGGTTCCTCATTTAAAAGTTTCAGATCGTGAAAGATTAATTTTGCTTAAACACTTAGAAAAAGATCATCCAATTCAAATGGCTTTTAGAAATTGGGATTTATATGAATATCCTTTATTGCCTAAAACTACAAAACATTCCTGGGTCGTAAAGACATCTTCACAACTTGAGAAACCTAGGTACGTAATATTTGGTTTGCAAACGAATAGAAAAAACACGACATCGAGAGATTGCTCAGTGTTTGATCATTGCAAATTATCGAACGTTACTCTATTTTTGAATTCTCAATATTATCCGTATGAATCAGTAAATGCAAAATTTTCTGACAATAAGTATCATATATTATACGAGATGTACACAAAATTTCGTCAGTCTTATTACAACACTGATTGCGAACCCATGCTTGATTTTAATCAGTTTAAAGAAAAAGCACCTCTTTTTGTAATCGATTGTTCGCGACAAAATGAAACATTAAAAACTGGAGCCATTGATGTGAGATTGGAAATAGAAAGCTCGGAAGATATTCCAGAAAACACTACAGCATATTGTCTGATAATTAACGATCGTTTAATAGAATACTCGTACAAACCATTGAGTAATATTGTGAGAAGGTTAATATGAAAATTGCTATAGTGGATCTGCAGGGATTTAAGACGGACAAGAATGAATTTATCGTTAAAGAAATAGCAATATTATGTGAAAATCAAACACTTGTGTTATTAGTAAAACCACCATTCTCTTTTTATAACTTAACTAAATCTGAAAAAATACAAGCCCAGTGGATAGAGAGAAACAGAAAAATATATTGGCGGGAGGGATTTGTACCATATTCAAACTTTAAACAATATTTCGATACTTATTTACAAGATAAACTTATTTTTGTCAAAGGATTTGAAAAAGCATTGTGGTTAAAAAATATTTTTAATAATGATAACATTTTAAATTTAGATGATTGTCCCAGCCTAAAAACTTTGCATGAAAATTATTCTATGTCTAGTGATGTATTTAGTTGTATCTATCATTCTCATATATGTGCCTTAAAAAATGTAACCTGTATAAGAAAATGGTTGTGTAATAAAGATCATTTTGATTAATTTACTTTGAGTTTAATTTATCTACATAATGATAATAATAAAAATCTAAAGGATAAATAATAAACATTTTAAAAATTGGAATTACTATAAAATTTTATTTATTTCTTAAAAGATATTCCTCTCCATAATAGCATAGAATTAACACTTTTTATTAAACTTAGCATACACTAAAGGACACCGACTGAACCATCGAAGATGTTCTTGCCAAGGATCATCATCCGTTTCCCAATTCTTCAGACCACCACCGCAATAAAAACACATAATTTTATCTTCGTAACCGGTGTAGAAGAAACCCGCATCTGCTAGCTCCTCTGGTTTTTTACACATGTTCAAAGGCCAATCACTGAAACTCTTCAATCGCACAATTTTTGAGGAATACCATGGAAACAAGGGCCCATTAATTTCCACCATTATCATCCTCTTTACTGATGCTACCTTCTAAATAGCACGAGTGCTCCATCCAACGATTCGTTTCAAACAACAATTTTATTACACTAAATATCAGCTAAATGTTAAAATTACAACAAAGCTATTATTATCTCCTTATTTACATCGTAATATCCAGTTTTGATTTTTGATGAAATTTTAGTATATAGATTATAACTAGGATTGAGATGTGGGCTACTTTTTACCCGAGTTTAAAGAAGGGTTATGTTTTTATTGTAGGTATGTAAAAAACTAGTGAATTGATTCTATTTAAAAAAGAGTAGGTAAATAATCGATTATTGATGATTCAAAGAATATTACATTTTTTAAATACTACCTAAATTTTAATTGATGAGTGAATCGTTTTTATGATAAGATGAATAAACCATCATTCATATAAAATAATTTAATATACCAATATTTAATGGAATAATTGAATATACCAATATTCAATGGAATAATTGAATATAGCAATGTTCAATGGAATAATTGAATATGCCAATTTTCAATGGAATAATTAAGAATTCTGGCAAAAGGTTCATTCACGAGTGAAGTGAATGACCTTGTGCCAGAATTCTTAATTATTACCTACTTAGGTAGGTACCTACTTTACGTTGTCAGTTTTGTTTACTTCTTTTTGGCTGCAAAAAGATACATGTTATTATAAAGGACCGTACAGTACCAAAGTACATCATTTATTCTTCGTCGCTATTTTTCAAATAACCCGTTCTACTTTTTCCGTTTTATATTTTTCTTAATATGTTTATTATGCATTCCATCCGAGTCATGCTTTTCTAGTTTAAATTGAAAGTGGCATAGACGTGCGTGCGCAGCGCGGAGACAAGGGCTCCTCTACAATAAAACAACCGTGAAGTGAAGTGCAATCTCAATGTAATCTGATCGGCTCGCCTGCGTCGCGCCGCCCGCCACCGAGCCGCCGCCGCCGCGCAGTGCCGCGTGTGTGCGACGCCGCACCCGGCCCTACTCCACATTATGAACTAGGTATACATACATTTTCAAAGATAATAAATGATTAGTATTGTACTAAATATCTATTTCCGTGCCCGCTTGCGAAATGACACCCTCTTCCATCTTGCACTCACAACAGAAAAGATCATGACATGTTATACAATAATAAAATGTTAAATGTCTCTAAGTACTTCTAAAGAATAAACAAGTAATAGAAATACAAAGGGACCAGGAAATCCCAAGCAAGAAATAAGCGTAGAGTAGGTAGGAATAATAACTTACAATACTGAATGCTTTTAAAGTTTTAAAGACTTGAAGTTTATCCGTGCTAGGAGCCCATTTGCAAACTGCCTCCAACACTACCCATTAAATAGGTAGGTACAGGTACCTATCCTCACGTACGAAGTAAGGTGGTGTATTCCCAGGTAGAGCAGGGCAGGGCAGGGCAGGGCGGCTAAATATAGCGGCGCGGTCGAAGGTCAGCGCCGGCAACGGGGCGGCGCGCAGAACACGCACGCGCAGGGCCGCAGCCGCCGCGCCGCAGCCGACACACGGTACACGATCGACAAATTAAGAATTGTAAATTTTTAAATAAAAAAAAAATACGAGTATAAGTAGATAGTATTTTAATTTTTTATAGTGTTATCCGAACACATACGGAAAAATTCCAAGATGAATTAGATAAATTCCTCGTATCAAGAGGAAGCTTGCCGGTTCAAGTCCTGTCTAGGCTTGAAATTGTTGAGATGGTTTTAAAAATATTGAAATTATAAGTAGAGAGATAGGTAGATGTCGTTGCTTTTTTAAGTACCTAAGTATTTGAATTGTAAAGGTATTTATTTTTATTTATGGATCGAGCGAAGCGAGATCTCTAAATCAACTTGGGTAAATCAGCGTTGTATGTATGTATGTTTGTTTGTCCGAGGATAACTTTCGAAGCGTTGATCCGATCATCATGAAATTTGATATATAGTTGTATAGGTGTATGTAGGTAGTGTAGGCATAATCCTGGTGTGACTAAATAGGCTAAAAATGTCGGGGAATTGTTGAGATATTGTGGTTCAAGGGTAAAAAGTAAAAGTGAGACTATTAGGTTAAATGGGACATTTAATGAAAGGACTCCATTAGTATATTTCGACCCATTTGTTATTTTTAATTTAATCCTTGTAGTTTTTTTTAAACTGAACTTTGACGAAATTCACAGCGTACACCAGTGATCCCGCAGTGCTGAAATTTGGTAAGCGTGTAACTTTAGTGACATAAATATATGGAAAAGTCTGAAATCCAGAATACTGCAATATCTACCCAAAAAAACTTAACCATATAACATGAACTCCCGTTACCTGTAATTTTAATGAAACTGTAGGTCAAGTAAGTTGGATTTGTATTTAGTGGCACTGTTTTGTCAGTCATATTTTTTTATCATATTTCTTTTATTTTTACGGGACACTCGCGAGATCTCAGTTCGGGGCGAATCATTAGTTTATATATTTTATGGAAAACCAACAGCTTTAGTAACATAACAAATAACTAGGTATGAACGAAGAGTTTAAGGACTGCGCAGTCAACATGTCAAAGTAGGGAATATAGTTAGGTCGGTTATCATGTCGGAGCGAAATAAGCGGAACATATTAAATAAACATATCATCGGTTTTCCGTATACGCTAGCAAAGACGATCGATACTAAATATTATATGATACCATCACGTGAGGTAGTCATCAATAAAATAAAAAAAGATAACTTCACGAAATCACTTGGGCACAAGCAAAAGCAAAACAATGTACGCATTCTTCTTCTTCTTAGCGTGTCAAGAGTTCTACGTTTCCATTCATAGTGTGTTGGACAGGTGTTTGGCCACAGCAATGGCATCAGGCGAGGCGGCCATTAGGTCCTCCATCGTGCATGTGTTCGGACATAAAGGGCACATTAGCAAGTGCTGCATTGACTGCGTCGGATCACCGCAGTCGCACTGCGTCAAGTTAGGGTCCCTGAATCCCCATTTGCACATATTAAGTCTGCAGCGGCCAACCTGGGTGCGGAGCCTGTTTAAGGACTTCCAGACTGGCCACTGCATATCATGCCCGGGTGGGAACTGTTCCTGTGGAGTGGTAAAATCAGGCGGTGGGGAATTTCTTTTTATCCACAGAGTGCGTCTAGTAACAGCCGGGTCATCGCTCGTGGCCCTTGTGAAGCGTTGAAAGCTCTTTCGACTTTTAAGGCGGCCTTGCGGGATGTTATGGTCATATAAGGGGTGTCGATAATCATGCTCTTGTTTGTGCTTTTCAATACGCATTGACAGGTGTGTACCTAAGTACACACCTCTCAACCCTGAGTGGGGCCCTGCGCGTGCGCCGCCGTGCCCCGCTGCCCTGCGCCTGCGCCGCGCCGGCGGCACGCACACTCGATAATTGCCTAATTATTGTAATTCGGTGATTTATTCGCGCACCGCGCACTTTCCCACGCGAACGTTTTCCCTTCTCCTATAATTCCCTGCATCTGATCTACTGAAGGTATATATTATCCTAACACATCGAGTAAGAAACAAGAGGATATTCATATGATCCAAACCCGCGAAGACAAAACAATCTAATACTGCCAGAACCAAAACATGAAATATACACTAAAAGTGTACATTAACAGCCATTAAAATTTACAATAAAATACCTGTCAGTTTAAAAACCGAACGAAGGACAAAGCCTTTATAAATAAACTCAAAGATTTACTAGTACATAAATGTTAGTAGGTATATTCTAATTTTTTTGATGAGAATAGATTAATAGGTAAATCCGCACAACATTAAAATATATATATATATATATATATATATATATATATATATATATATATATATATATATATATAATCTATTATTTATGTACTTAAATGAAAATATAATAATTAGCTTACATTTAGATAAGATAATTTCATATTATAATGTAATAAAGTAATATACGTAGGTATAAATATAAGTGACTAATTTTAGAAATTTAATTTAATTTTACCTAATGAGGTACGTATGACGTACAGGTATAGATAGATACAGTACGCGAGGTATAAGCTGAGCTTTGCATTTGTGTGAGTGTACATGGATAGTGTAGGTGTGACAACCGGCCTTAGGCGCGGCGCCATTTTCGCCCGGTAAAAACCGGTTTAAACTGATTTTGGGTAACCGGCCTGAGGCGCGGCGCCATTCTGTCTCTTGTGATTGGTGATCACTCACACTAATGCAAAGCTCAGCTTATACCTCGCGGACTGTACCCGTTTAGATTAATAAGTACATAATATTAATATCAGAATATTATTATAGTATAATTCATAATATTATAAAGTCTATATAAGTTTTAGTGCGCATTTTTAAAATGCAATTATATTTTTTGCCACGCCCTAACAGGGTACTTACCTAGATACGAGTACATGTCATTTAGATTACCTACTACATCATATTTTAATCTTATGATTCAAATTCGAAAGTTTGATGTTTGCATATAACTGATTTCGTGTCGCAAATAAGGAATAATAGTATGAAAAAATTTAAACTAGCGGATTCCAGCGTAAAAAAAATTGTAAGCATTTATTTTCACTAAAAACGGGATTTTTTCACGGAGTACGTACCTACTAAGTGCGTCCAAATATTTTCTACTAGTTATAATATAATTTTTTCCAGATTGTTACTATTTTGGGAGCCTATGGATACAAGTTGACTATGTCATACTTAATTATGTCAATAAATAAATGTTTACTTTTACTTTACTATATTTGGGCACTCAAAAACTCCCAAATCATTGTAAGTACCTATCCCGTTTTTAGTAAAAAATGGTGTTCAAATTCAAATCTTGATAGTTTCAAAAGTTATAGGTTATATTGTATATTGGTTATATTGTAAACATTTGTTTTACAATAATGACTTAGGTATGTCGGAAATATAAAATGTGAACTTGAGTATCTCATGCATGCTCTCTCGCTATATAAACAATCTGTTATCTATGTAGTATAAGTAGATGTCACTAAATGTGCAGGGACCTGTCACCTACAACTGTGTAAATATGTACTTTATAGTGGTGATTGCGGCTTGCGGTCGGCTTTCGGACTCGCCTTACAGTTCCCACGTCTCTCCTCAATAAACAGCTAAACTATGATTCCCCTGACTCTGAAATCAGACAGAATGCGGACTCATCAGCTGAGCGAGGCGAGGGTGCCAGTGCCACGTGAAACTGTCATCATTGCAGCGTTTACTTAAGTAATTTTTACGATTACCTAAGTAATTCATTTTAGATTAAACTAACCTTATTATTATAAATAAAATAACTTAATAACTAAGTTTTAGCAGCACGCTCACCACCTTTACATACCTACTCATGGTTGAAAATATTGCCTGTTGCAATAGCAGGTAACACTCTACCTACACTCTTCAAAGCCAATCATTCTACACGAGCAGTCTGCGGGTCAACTGTTCTAAAAAGTCACTCAGAGCACTGTGTGTCCAATATACTACCTAATAATGGATTCAAGATGTTGATGAGAGACGCAGGTCGATGGGTTCCACGCCATCGCCTCACTGCTCAGTAGAGTGCGAGGCAGCACCGACACCGTCCTGCAGGTCATGCATAGCAGACAAGTACGACTCATCGAATATGAATCACGTTGTCTCAGAACTTGTGTGAGTGCCTTTAACTTTATTTAAATTTTGTTTAATTTTAATTGTTATTATAAAATCAGACTTGTACCTACCTTCGACCCATTTGACATGTTTATTTAGGTTTTTACAAACAAATATGGATCTTGGGTTTAGTATAGCTCTAAGTAAGGTTATGTAAGATATTAATATAAAATATGGTCCCATAGATTCATTGAAGTCAAATATTTTTGGAGGTACTTCCATCGAGGTAAAGAGGGGATGAAAAAATGTTTTTGCTTGCATCCCAGTGTTTGGGTATTGTTGGAAAGCTCTTTAAAAATGATGTGGATATTTCATTAACCACTTTTCATTTATAAGTTCCGTTTCCGGAATTTATTCCATTTTCTGTTTTCTTAAGTCGAAGAGTAACGAAGAAGAGTAACGAGTCGAAGGTATCAAATAACTTTTTATCAAAAATATAACAATTTTTGATATAAAGTTATTCGTTGCATGTCATGTCCAATAAAGTATTAAATAAACAAATATCTAGACACGTTTATATCACTAATCGTAATTATCCTGCGCGATAGATAAGTTACTTTGATGTTACTAGCGGTCCCGTGTCGCGGCAGCGGCAGCGACAGCGACATTGTGATTCCGCAAACGCTGCGCCCGCGCAGGCCGCCGCCAGCCTGCCGCCTGCCGCGGGGGCATCTGATACAGCAGCGTCTGCACGAGCAGCGCCATGATTAGAATTGCACGCCTTAATACATTCATAATACCAAAGGACATGAATGCGCTCGCTCGATCTCGTAGCGAAGAGCGGTCGCCAGTGCTACGTGCACTCACTGGCGACCGATCACCATTTATTTAAGCCTTTAGTTGGCAATGTGTAGTATAATATACATATTTATTCACACGATAATGAACCTTAACAAACTTAACAAAACTCAAACCTTGTTTTTTTTTCAAACTTTAATCCTTTAATTCATTTTATAAAACTACATAGGTAATATGAATAGTATAGGTAAAGGTATAACTTGCTAAATTTCTTATAAAATAATAAGGTTGCATATGTTTTGTGACCTTTTCAGAATTTTAGAAAGAAGTGCGATGACATATTTTGAAAAAAAAGAAAAATATTATTGAAAAATACATGTGAAAAATAAAAGTTTTAATCCTCTCACTTTTATCAATGTGAATCTAAAAGATGCCTTGTCCGTCTTGCGGTAAAGACGATCATCAACGTTCTTCCAGTGCCAAATGTTTAAATAGAAAACGTCGTGTACGCGAAATTGGTCTAGATTCTGATCAGGAAGTTTCAGTCTACACAGTTAGAAGGGTCTAACCTCTGTGTTGTGCCCGTTGAACGATTGTAAAGAAGCAATTGTTTGCGCTATACGTGATGATGTACGAGAAATGTCCAGATTATCAATAGAGCTATCGTATCTGGTAAACTTTTTCTATAAACACTACAGCACTCGTGATGATTTTCATCTTCTGTTGCCTAAATTTGATGCATTACAGTTTACATATGCATTGAAGGGAGTAAAGCACAAATTAACCGATCCAGACAATGTAATCTCTACATATATATCGTTGCGAAGAAATAATACATTTTACGATGGTCGATCGAGATCATTTACAATTATGCAGATTGCAAAACAGTACAGCACGATTCTCGAGACAAATATACAAACTCATGCTTTCAAAAGACTCAAAAGATACATGTATCATAAATTTGGTACAGATATGGACAAATCTGAAGTACACTCTTCAACTTATGATGCGTACTATAACGGGGTGTGTAAATCTAATAGAATCGGAGAGTGGTTTACTGAGAATAAAATCAATTCTAAAGAATTAAAGAAAAACTTTTGGAGATTCATTTCACTATTCTTGAGGATTCAGCACGAGTTGTACGATCAAGGCAAGTTATCATTCAACGTTTTCCCGATATATTCACATGGATTAAAATTTATAACATACGATTCAAGATGTATGCATGAATTACTACGAAGAGTTGATCCAAATAAAACACCTTCTGTTTGGCCTGTGTTTTCTGAGAACACTACCATGTATTGGAACCGACACTTCATATTACCCCGAAAGTTTGGGTATAGCTTCTCCACAGATGGAGTGAGCGTGTGTCTATCTATGAATCGCATTGTACAAAAGGGTCAAAAGTTTAAATCAAAGAAGGCTAAAAAGTGCGAAGAATCATTAGAGAACACCGCCGCCGTTGGTAGTAAACGAAACTATTCCAAAGTCATAGCCGTGGATCCTGGGGCCAAAACACCGATAGTAACATGCACTCGTAACGGAGGCGACTTTTCGTACAAAGTCTTGAAAAAGGAAGGCGTGGTGTACGAATCAAAAGAGTGTCACCGAGCTCGGAAAAGATTGCGCTTCTTGAAAGACATTGAAGAGCGTATAAATGCTGACAGAGAGTCGACCGAACAAGAGATTGGGATAGAATTGACGCGAAAATCTCAAAACGCCGAACCGTATACGAGATTTCAACTAAAATGGTTCGACGAAAAACAGAGAATATACGAGCAGAGAAGAGTGCAACGCTTAAAGTTTGACAAATACATCAATGATCAGAAGATGTTGCACAAAATAGTCGACGAGTATTTCGGAAAAGAGCCCGACACACTAGTGGTCTACGGTGCCGGTTTCGATTTCATGAACAAGGGAACGTTCAAGGGTCATCGCAAGTTCAGACATCACGATGTGATCAAGATTATAAAACAGAGGAGGAATCTGTCGGTATATGTGATAAACGAGGCGTATACTACTAAAAACTGTAGCTATTGCCATGATCGAGATCGCATCCAGCAAAAATTGAGCGTATCCAAGTCTCCACACCGTTACGTGCACTGTAGTGTATGTCGTAAAGGTATTCATCGAGACAAGAATGGTGCGAAAAACATACTGCTCAAATATGAGAATATGAAAAAGTTGCCGATTAGTCTTTCGTCTGTCGGTACTGATATGAGTCTTGTGGATGGTGGAAGTTCACAAGGTTCATTATCGTAACTCGTTATTTGTCCGTGAGGAAAATAAAGGGTTAATGTGACACTTCGATAAATAGTGCAATATGTGTTTTATAGCTATCGTCTCGAATCGGATTCTCTCGAGCTTTATCGCTCGCAATTTGTAGAACTTGAAACCAGCGGACCAACGGAACCCAAAATGTAGTTTATTACATTATATTTGAAATGTGTTAATGGCCCTTATTTTGGTGACTTCATTAGTTGGCAATGAGTAGAAGGGTTCTATTAGGAATAGATGATTCCACGAAGTATGCAACGATTGAGAAAGAAACTACACGCAGTTTAAAGGCAAACGAGTGACCGCAACCAAATCAATGTCAAAGAAACGTATGCCCTGAATATTTCACCAATCAGGTTGGATAGGGTGAGGGGCGCTGTCCTATTTTATTTGTATGAAAACTTTGAGAAACCAATTTAGTACAATAATTAGGGTGGTATAATATTCAGAGCATGCGCTTGATTAACATTGGTTACGATCTCTCGTATGTATCTGGTACTCACCTGTTAGCAGGGCCGTCCAATTAGTTCGAGAACCATTTAAAATTTCACTGCAGATAATTAATTCACCAATCAATCAAAACAATTGCACCGACGACGGGCCGAACCTCCGCTTTTTCAGCAAATGCATCAGCTAACGTTATTTCCACTCGGGGTTGTCATATCATTGCGGAAATAGCAGTTGTTTAATCAATTAAGAGTTGAATTTGTTTCTGATTGAGCGAGATGAGTCCGATCGTGCGCGCGTGTCGTCGCGGCGGGGGCGCGCACGCGTGTGCTCCGCGCGACGGCTCTTACGATACTGCCTAGTGCTTAGTGCTCACCTTACATGCTTACCTGCTTAGTGTTCTACTCTACTCCACCTACTCTAGTCTACACACTACACTACTAGTAGCAGAGTGGCCTGTAAGTATATCTATTAGTACCGGGTACAGAACACAGCTTTGCTTCACGTTAAACTGTTATCTCGTTTCTACTAATATTTATCGGTTCATCTTGTATTACATGTCTCAAAGGGTGTATCCGTCTTTTGTATACTTGGCTAGATGCGGAAATCAGAATAATAATTGAGCGTAGAGTACACTCAAATATTTCAAACTTTTGTAAAAGCAATTAGTACCTATTCGGAGTTGTTAAATGGGGTTGAAATAAAAGAAAAAATAAAAAATAATGCACTTTTTAATCACAGGGCACTTGACTGGTGCCGTCAGTATAACCAAATAAATTACCACAACAACCATACACAGAACTAACTAACTACCTACAGTAGGAGGCGATCCCCCGCCCCGCCCCGTCCCGCCGCGCTCGCGTCGACATGCGCGAGGTGGACATGTCTACTTACCGAGTGTAAGTGCAGCGCTCTTATTAAATATTTTGCTGATATGTGTGGCTTTTGTGCAACGAATTAGTTTCCATTTTTAGCTTTTACACAATGCATGTATCTATGCAATTCAGTGCCACATTACAAATTATTATTACAAAACATCAACATAATTAAGCTTATAGTATTTTTAATATTCATACCAGGTCTAGGTAATTTAGAAATAGATCAGATCGTCACCAACGTGCGTCCACCTCGTCTTCAGGAATGTATCGAAGTAATAATCCAGCGATGCTGCACTGTACTTAGTACGGTACAATCGTAGTTATCAATATTAATTGCAATATACACGTTAATTGTACGTACAATACGAAACATAGCGAAGCTATACAAACATAAATACATCAATAACTTACTTACAACTACCTTGGTACAAATATACCAACCTAAAGCCGTCCCCTGGAGGAAAGCACTCGCGTCACAATTCTACACGAAATGTTCGTCGTCAGCGGCGGCAGCGTGCCGTCCGTCTACACTAGCTATATACAGGAGAGAGAGAGAGAGAGAGGAGGGGGGTGCTACTGGTCCAGCAGTTGCGACAGGTGGTCCGCGATCGCTGCGGCGGCGTCACCCGCGAGGATGGAGCGGTGGTTGGCGGGCAGCTGGCGCGTGGCGAGCGGGCCGCTGCACACGGCACGCAGACCGTAGTCCTCGCCGAGCGTCACGTAGTTGTCGCGCGCCGTGAACAACGTGACGGGCGCGCCCAGCGCGGCGCCGGGCCGGTACGTGTCCGCCGCCACCAGCTTGCCGAAGAAGGCGCGCGCCGCCGCGGCCAGCTGGTCCGCCGCGTGGCCGGTGCCCGCGCCGATCAGCTGCACGCAGCGCCGCACGCGCGCGTCCCAGCTGGCCAGTCGCTCGAGCTCGCTCGACACCTTCACGGGGTCCAGCTCCTTGAACTGCTGCGCGAAGAAGGCGAGCGCGTCGGCCTCGTCCGTGGAGGCGGAGCGCGTGCTGCGCTTGCTCTTGCCGCGCGTTGTGTGCGTGCTGAGGTACGCGGGCGAGCCGTCCACCAGCACCAGACGCGACGCGCAGCCGGCCTGTAGTGCATTCATATATCTATTACTGCTTCAATCATTGTACCTACATGTTGTGAGTGCCTACAAATATTTTGGAATGCTAGAGATCTAAATGTCTATCGTACTTTAAATTGTGTATTAATATAATTGTGTATTATATTATATTTTATTTTATTTATTAGGCACAAAAAACAGAATAAGATCACACATCTTATTCTGTTTTGTGTGCCTAATAAATAAAATAAAATATAAAAAAATTGCCATAAGAAGTTTTCACATGTAGAATCACTACTCTCATATCCTATATCTTCATGTCCTCTCATATCATATACGCTCATATCTTTTATAAAAAATTCTATGACCAAAACCAACTTTTGATACTAATGAATAAAAAAATAAAATGGTGATAGTGTGTGATAGGATAGGGTATAGGTAGAGCAGATACGCACTTGTTCCAGCTGCAGCGCCATCTCGAAGGCGACTCCCGCGCCGAACGAATACCCGAGCAGCGTGTAGGGCGGCTGCGGCTGCACCGCGCGGATCTGCAACACAACACACGTCAGCAAGACACGACGCAACGCAACGCGACGCCTGTGTTACAGGCGTACGCTTACCGATACAAAGACGACATACTAACAATGTAACTAACGAACCAGTTTTCATATTTCCTGTAAGTTTCCAGTATTCATAATTATTCTGTGGTAACGCTTTGCAGTACATTATTCAAAGGTTCAATCACAACTACGCGTGGCGGCCTGTCAGTGGGATGTACCCCGACTTCCGGTTCGGAAGGTGTGCCTTCGAATCCCGAATATGCACCGATGGATATTTCTACTCGAAAAATGTACTTGCGCATTTACACGTTCTCAAAACGGTGAAGAAAAAATGGCGAGCAAGCCGACACGTTCTACAACCAACCTGCTGTACGTAGTAACTGGCGAGCGCCGACATGTCGTCCTGCGGCGCCTGCGGGCCGCACTGCAGGCCGTACACGGCGCCGCGCACACCGCGCGCCACGCCGCGCAGCACGTCCACCACGCCCTCTATCGGGTGCACCATGAACACGCACCGCGCCGCGCTGCCCTCGCCCGCGCTCGGCAGCTTAACCACCACCTGCGGAGACCGGGCGTTACTGATCGTATCTCATCTCACCGCCGAGGCCGCGCGCGCGACAATAGCGGCGCTCACCTGCTTAGGGATGAGTTCTCCCAGCTGCGCCATCTGCACTAGATCCGCAGCGCCCCCCGCGGAGGGCGGCGCGGCGGCGGCGGCGGCGGTGGCGGGGGCGGCGGAGGCCGCGCTCGCGTCGCCTCCGGCCATGGCGCGCAGCTTGCCGAAGGAGAGCGCACGGATCTCCTGCACGGCCAGCACCACATCGTAGCCGCGCTCCAGCGTCTGCTTGATCTCGGCGCCCATCAGCGAGTCCATGCCCAGCTCGGCCAGGTTCACCGACTCCGACACCTTGCTCGGGTCCTTGATGCCTGGCGAAAACGAGCTCTGCGTTACAACGCTTGTTCTACCGCGTGCGGCGAGTTAGGTCGCAGCGTATCTGCACTTACCGAGGATGTTGGCGACGGCGTGCACGAGGTCCACGCTGGGCGCGGCGGCGGCGCGGCGCTTGTCGGCCAGCACCATGGACGCCTGCACGGGATGCGGCAGCGCCAGCATGCCCCCCAGCGCCTCCATGCACGAGGCGATGCGTTGCGGGACCGTGCCGCCCACCACCGCGTCGTCACCACCCATGGTGTCGACGATGAGGCCGACCTCCCCGATGGCGCCCCACTGCACGGCGAGCGCGGGCAGGCCGTCCGCCTGGCGCCGCTCGCAGATGCGCTCCATGCTGGAGTTGGCGAGGCCGTAGTTGCTCTGGCCGGGGTTGCCGCGTCCGCACGACACGGACGAGAACACTACGAAGTACTCCAGCTCGGGGCACATCGCGCGTGTCGCCTTGTCCAACTCCTTCGTGGCTGCGAACGTAGATGCGGTTAGTGCAACATCGCTACGAGGAGTCAGCCGTCGCATACAGCAGGACGGGCGCCGCGAGCTTACCGTCGATCTTAGGCTTGGCGACGAGCTGGAAGTCCTGCGGCGTCTGCTTCTCGAGGAAGGCGTCGCGCAGCACCGCGGCGAGGTTGAACACGCCGCCGACGGGGCCCAGTGCCGCCGCCGCCGTGAGCAGCGCCGTGGCGCCGCCCGGCGCGCTTGCGTCCACCGTCGACACGCTCACCTGCACGCCTTGCGACCGCCATCTGCAGGCAACGCGCACACCTGTATGCCTCGCGACACTACGCCGCTCGCAAAGAAGCGAGCTTCGGTTCGGAGACCTTCGACGACGATAGGTAGAACGGAACCCCGAGCCGGAACTCTCCGAAGGAGCATTTTAGTTTGGTTTGATGGGATTCTCGGTACGATTAGGTGTTTAAATATGAAATGATGTTTGAGATAAACGTGTCCGGTGCGAGTCAGAATAATAATATTAGAATAGAATGAATGAATGAGGTTACCTGCGTATGCACCAGGCCTGGTAGCCGGTGCGCACGCCGCTGCGCGAGTTGAGCACGAGCCGCGTGGCACCACGCAGCACCAGCCACTGCGCCAGCTCCAGGCCGAACCCGCCCAGCCCGCCTGCAGGTACAATACGATAATCAACTCCGTGTCACGCTCTTACCAAGATACTAACTAATAAGCTACCATTATTCTTGGAACGGTGCTCACTTTAAAAACTCACCATTTCAAAGATAGGTAATGCGAATTTATGCGTAAAGTAAGAATTTAAATGTACGATGTATGCGATTTGGCTTTTGCAAGGTAGTTCGCGGGCGACAGAGAATTATTTTTTATAAAGGGCTTTCTGTTTTGTATTAGTTAGCTGTTAAATTAATATAGCTCTTGGTTTTACTAACAATAAATAATAATAAATCTCCAAAGTCCTACCTGCAGTACTTGCACTAGCGTAGGCCGTAGCGCGAGACTCGCCACTCACGCAAGAGGTATAGGTATAGCGTCGCATCGCGTAGGACTCCCTTTAGTCGAGTCCGGCGCGGGCGCTGCGAGTCCGCAACGACAGTTAATCGCAATCCTTCAGCATGAGACGACTTTTTTCTCTACTTCCTACCTATTCTACTAAATTCTTACTTTGAAGCTGCTTGTGACAAATTAATGTGTACTAGTTGCACGGCAATGCACGGTCGAAATTCAACCGTAGTTTTTATCGTAGTTCGAATTATTATTGTTTTTAAGTTTATATGCTAAATCTAGTTCATATGGAGAAGAGGCGAAAATGCTAAAATAAAGCAAAACATATTGTGAATTACGGTCTAATTCGAGCACTTATAACCTCGGTCGCATCGATGTGAAGTATGGTAATGGTGCAGTGTAGCGGTACGTACCAACGAGCACGTATGTGCGAGCGGGATGCATGTACGTGCGAGGGAGCGCGGGCACGAGGCGCGGCGGCGCGGGCGCGGCGCCCGCCGGCTCCTCCGCGCGCACGCGCAGCACCACCTTGCCGATGTGCTTGCCGGTCGCCATGTACCTGTCGACAGCGCAACACGCACGTTACCGACGCGCCTGCACGTTCACGCACAGCGTTTCTAGACAGCGCGATGTGTACCTGAAGGCCTGCTCGAGCTGCTGGTCGCCGTACACGGTGGCAGGCAGCGGCCGCACGGCGCCGCTGGCGATGCCCTCGTCCACGCAGCGCACCACGGCCGCCTTCTCCGGATCCGTGCCCTCCGCGTCGAACAGCGCGTCCAGCAGGATGCCGTGGAACGTCGTGTTTTTGAGGAAGATTGACATCCCCTGGAACAAAACGAGAGCGTCACGATCCCCGCGTAACAACCGGATCGAATCCGAGATCAGAGAGAGTACCGACCAGGGCGCTGTTATTGGAGAGGTCCAGCTTGCCGATCTCGAGGAAGCGTCCGCCGATGGCGAGGCAGCGCAGCGATGCCTGCAGCTTGTCGGCGGCGAGCGAGTTGAGCACGCAGTCGACGCCGCGACCGGCGGTGCGGCGCAGCACGAGCTGCTCGAAGCTGGTGTCGCGCGAGTTGCCGATGTTCTCCGCCGGCAGCGCGGGGAAGCGCTCGCGCAGGAACGCGCGCTTGTCGGGCGTGCCCACGGTCGTGAACACGCGACAGCCGGCGTGCAGCGCGATGCTGATGGCGGCCTGCCCTACGCCGCCCGTGCCAGCGTGGATCAGCACGGCGTCGCCCTTGTGCATACGCCCGCGCACCACCAGCGCGTAGTACGCGGTGGCGTACGCGACCGGCACGGTGGCGGCCTGCTCCAGAGTCCACGCCTTCGGCACCTCCCACAGGAAACCCTTGTCGGCCAGCACGGTGGTGGCGAGCCCCTTGGCGGCCACCATGCCCATTACGCGCCTGCCGTCCGACGAGCGCCCGGAGAACTCCAGCCCAAGGATGCACTCCTGTTGAGACGAGAATTCGCTTACTAACCGTGCGTCATCTATACATATAAAATGCTTTGTACTGAATGACTGATTGACGGATCAACGCACGGCCTAAACCGCTGATCGTAGAGACCTGAAAATTGGAAGGTGTGTTCTTTGTATGATGTAGGCATCCGATAAGAAAGGATTTTCCGAAATTCTACCCCTAAGGGGGTGAACTTTGTATGGGACAACGTGATTCCTTGGTCCAATCTACTTCAAATTTTGCATAAACCTTTTTTAACAGAATTGATGGAAGAAGTGTTTTGTATTTTATTGAAATTCATCCCCTAACGGGGTTAAAAAGGGGTAGAAAGTTATATCAATACTCTTTAGTACTTTTGATTTAAATTACATTTTATTTTGGCACCAGTTTGAAAACTCAATCCGATTTTATTCAAAAAAGGTGGAACTCACTTAAAAACATTAGTAAATACTCTTTAAAATTGGAATGCCTCGAAAGTCACCGTACTGTATTAGTGCCTCATTTGAAGGTTTCTAAGCATAAGAGGTTATGCACTTTTAGGACACGGCCTCATAGGGACTTAAGAGTTCGGAATTTGACCAGAACATTTTGGTCAGAAGAAAATAGTTTTCTTTTAGTTTGTCTTAGAAGTTTAATTTAGTGTGTATTGCTTTCGGATTTTTTTTAACATTACACTAATATTATAAAAGTGAAAGTTTGGATGATTGTTTATTTGTTTGTTTGTTACTCAATCACGTCATAACGGTGGAACTGATTTCGATGAAATTTGATATATACGTAGATTATAACCTGGATTACCACAAAGGCTACTTTTCCTCCCATAAATCAGTTCCCATGGGATAAAAATGGGGTGTCAAGTCAAGTTGCAACAGCGAGCTTAGCTTTATTTCTAGGTTACTGAAGTGTAACGCGTACGAAGTCGCGGGCAACAGCTAATCTTATTTAATCTAATCTACGCGTACACAGTACACACCTGTCCGGCAAGGTTCCCGGGCAGCGCGTCGGGCGGCAGCTTGCCCGTCGCCAGCATGATGTCGCGGAAGTTGAGCGGCGCGCAGTAGACGCGGCAGAGGTCGGTGCTGGCGGGCAGGGTGCGCGCGCCGGCGAACCGCAGGTCCGACTCTACCCAGCGCAGCGACGACAGGTCGCCGCGCGTCAGCGTGTTCACGTACGCGTGCTCCACCTGCAGCCGGGCGTCGTTTCCGCCGAGCTCCAGGTGCCTGTAGGAGCCCCAGACGCCGGCCCGCAGCACGTTCACCACGAGGTCCTTCTCGATTTGGTCCTTGTAGGCGGGCGCGGTAAGGGAGAAAGCGGCCGGCGCGTCCGGCAGGTAGTAGACGCGGAGCGCCTGGCCGCCGGGCTCAGCGCGCAGACACGTGGCCAGCCCCAGCGCGCCGCACGCGGGCGCGCGCGACACTGCATACACGCGCAGCTCCGCCTCCGCCTCGGCGCGCGCGAGAGCGGCGCGCAGCTGCTCTACCCACGCGTACGCGGCGTCGTCGCTGATGTCGACGAGCACGCAGTCGCGCGGTATTGGCGCAGCGCGCGCGCGCCGCAGCAGCGCGTACTCGCAGTTGGCGGCCGCCTGACGCGACACCACGCACAGCCCCGCGCGGGACACCGCATCTCTGAAACGCGAACTTCCTTATTAGCTCGTCAATATAAACGTTTTTATCGATTTTGGTCTTACGACGGTTTTATTTACATAACACACACCACAGACATTCTCATTTCTCGCAGCGGGAATCGAACCCGCACCTCTCACGTCTTAACCGGCTATTACTAAAAAAATAAAAGCATTTCAACCACTTTTTTTACAATAACTTGAGTACCGTTGCGGCAGAAAGGTTCTGGAGTGAAGATCACGCACTGGAAAGCGTAGCGTACGACAAAAACTTAATTGATTTTTATGAAAAACTCACACTTGACTAAAAATTTAACTAAGTATACCGAAATGTGGCCGTGGGAATGTCACCGAACGCCCCCGGCAGATGTGAAACATCTAAATTCATCAATCGCTCAGAGAAAACCGTTTATAATCATTTTATCTTAACAACAATACAAATACGCGAGACAGCTAACAATTCTATAACTGTACTTTTGAATATTATTGATAGCCCAAAAAATTTTAATATAATAATACTTACTAACATAAATCTTAGTGTATATTGGACGCCTTATCCCTAGGGCAATGATAGATGTTCTTCATCAGAAAGAACAAATGGTTCCACAGACAGTTTATCTATATCTGCTATGGTTTTGGATTTCCTGATAGTTACTGTCCTAGTAAAAATAACAAAACCTTTATTTTCTGGCATATCTTCTTTGTTTATGAACCAATTTGCATGATTATTTTTGCGTTAGGTTTAGTTTAACTCCAAGGCATTCAACTTGAATTGAGGTAAAATAATGTTAAGGTACTTCCCATTTAGGAAAAGTCAAAGTCAAAGTCAAATATTTTTATTCATTAAAATCACAAGGATCACTTTGAAACGTCAATTTTACTGCCTGTTCCTTCGCGACCAAGCCAGGAAAGAAAGGCAAGAAAACCAGGCTGGTTGTTTTTTTTTAATGATCCTTTTACAATAGGTACATAATACAGAAAAGAAATTACGTCTAAATTGTAACATTTTGAACGAGTTGGGGCAGTTTCAATCCCAAGCTTCTCTATCATCTAAATAATCCGATATTTTATAGTAGGCTCTTTTATAAAGATTTTGTTTAATTACGTTTTTAAATTTGTTAATTGTCAATTTTTGTACATCCCTTGGGAGTTTGTTATAAAAGCGCACACCTTGCCCTTTAAACGATTTACTAACTTTATGGAGTCTACATGTGGCAACAGCGAGTTGAGTGGAAGTGGAAACAAATATCATCAAACAACATCGTAGACTACATCATCGCTTACCATCAGACGAGATCGTGCTCAAACCTATAATTTATAAAAAAAACAAAATATTGCTTACACGCTGGTGTGTGTAGTATTTTTAGAAACCTCTTTTAAAATGAAATAAAGGTTTCATAAAACCACTTTTAATTGAAAGGTTCTGTTGCCGAAATATAAGGCCGCCAAGAGTGGGGCTTGCTTGGAGTTAGCGCGATTACGTACGTAATCCTAATTCTTATTACTAGCTAAACATCTTCGACTAGCGACTTCATCCGCGTGGAACACCTTCCTAACTGGTTGAAGCTCATTCGTATTTATACCTGGCAGCGGGCTCATCCAGCGCGCGCAGCGGCTCCTCCAGCAGCAGCATGCCGGTGGGCGCCAGCGCCTCCGCCAGCAGCGCCAGCACGCCGGCCCCGTGACGCGCCAGCACGTCCGCCGCCAGCACGCAGTGACAGTCCGCGTCCGGCGCGTCCGTGCGCGCGTCCTTGTTCGTCACCTGCGGACGAGAGGCGCGACCTCAGTCTAAACTCAGCTACGAGTCGGACGTGCGCATGCGCGTGCGCGACGCTGCAGTACCTTGACTCCGAGCTCGGCGTGCAGCTGCTGGTAGGCGGGCGCAGCGGCGGCAGCGGCCAGCACCGCGTCCACGCGCACCTGCGGCTCTGCCTCCAGCGCGGCCAGCGCGGCCGGCAGCAGCAACGCCTCCGCCGCGCGGTCCAGCGCCGCCTCGCACAGCTTGAGCCGCAGAGTGCCGGCATTCTCCAGCAGCAGCTGCAGGCTGACGATGAGCGCGTCTCGCTTGGAGCGCTCCGCGCCGCCGGCCGCGTCGTCGTACGGCACGAATGCGTACTTCTCTATCTTGGGCGCGGCCTGCGGGTTGGCGCGGCGCGGCGCTAGGCTCGTCTTCACGCCGCGCAGCTCCACGCCGCCAGCTGCGATCACGTCGAGCGCGCGATGCATGCTCACGGGCACGGGCGTGCCGGGCGGCGGCTGCGCGCGCGGATCGATGAGCGCGCGCTGCAGCCGCGTGGGCAGGTACAGCTCGCGTGTGTCCGCGCCGATGATGCCGAACTGCAGCATGGTGTCCATGAAGGGGATCCAGTTACCGTCCCAGGCGAGCTCGCCGAGCGTGCCACGCGCGTCGGCAGCGCGGATGCCTCGGAACACGCCACCGTAGTTGTAGCCGCGCAGACGCAGCTCCTTGTAGATATCGTCGGTGCTGAGTGGCCGCAGCTCCTCGCTGTGGACGGGCACGATGTCCTCGAGCCCCTGCAGCCGCTCGCGCTCCGGCTCGTGCGCGAGCCGCACAAAGCCGGTCACTGCAACAGAGCCGCCCTCGCACACGTCGAACTCGCCGGTGCCGTCCAGCACGTTCACTAGGAACTTGACGGGCGCGTCACGCGGCACGATGGTGGCGCGCCGGAACTGCACGTTCTCCAGTACGATGGCGGTCTCCTCCAGCTTCTTGTTATTGAGTTTGGCCATGGTGCGCCACACGAGCGTCTGCAGGGAACAAGAAAACGATAATAAACTCCACAACGCGCCTACTACATACTAGGTCACACTAAAAGTTTCCGGAATTTGCCACTTACATAAACAATATTTAAAAAGTTATTACTACATTTAAAAATGGAACTCTTTAGCCGTAGAATAAAATTTGTTTCATCTGATTGTGAATTGTTTTCTGGCTAACGACTATTTATAGCTGGTTTGCAGAATTCAAACGCGGTTGTGTCAATCTCCATGTTGAAATTCGTGAAGGTCGCCCGTGCACCGCTGTGAACAACAAAAACATTGATGCTGTGCGCCGTATGATCGAAAAAGACAGAAATGTGACCTACCATGAGATCCGGACATCTTTGGACATAGGCATGAGTCAAATACAGTCAATCTTACACAAACATTTGGGTGTGAGAAAGCTGTGTTCTCGATGGATCCCACACAATTTGACTGATGCTCAAAAAACGGACTACATCACTTGGTGTCATGCTATGCTTGCCAGATACAACGAAGGGGCTTCCAATTTGGTGTGGGACATAGTAACAGGTGGCAAAATATGGATTTATAGTTATGATCTTAAAACGAAAAAGTAATCGAGCGTCGGGTCTTTCGTGATGAGCCGAAACCAACCAAAGTGGCGCGCGTGGAAAGTGCCTCAAAGCGGATTATTGCTTCTTGTTTTAATAAAACAGGGCACGTGGCTACTGTTGCTTTAGAAAATCGTCGTACCGTGAATAGTGACTGGTACACGACCATTTGTTTACCGGAAATTATTGACAAACTCCGTGAAAATAACGGTAAACGCCGTATCATCTTGCACCACGACAATGCAAGTTCCCACACGGCCAGACAGACAAATGAGTTTTTGAAGGCGAAAAACGTACAACTTATGAGTCATCCAGCATACAGTCCTGACCTGCCACCGTGTGACTTTTTTCTGTTCCCAAAAATCAATAACCAATTACGCGATTAACGGTTTACATCCTGTCGAATAGTATGAAAAACATGTATCTGATGTCACCACGGAGGAGTGGCACAAATGTTTTCAAAATTGGTTCAATCGTATGAAAAAGTGCATTGACGCAAAGGGAGAATATTTTGAGAAACAATAAATTCATTTTTGACCATTAATAGTATTTTTTTATTATTGATTCCGGAAACTTTTAGTGTGCCCCTCGTATTAGATATATTCACGAATCGTTCACCATCGTTTCTAAGGTGCTGGACCAAAATGGTGAAAACGGAACCCTTATGCGACATTGTCCGTCCGTCTGTCATAGCTGAATCAATCGGTTTGAAATTTGGAATAGAAACCTTCCATAATACTGACCTTCAACTACGGCAAATAAAAAAAGATTTGGTATTCTATCAAAGAGATTTTTACATTCCAAACCAATTTAAAAAAACAAAATACCGGTAAAGTATTAAATAAATACAGGGGGCGAGGGGGGAGGAGGGCTTTATCTTCGAAGTTTGCAATGTAATAAATCAGAAATTAATATGATTCGTAGATATTTACTTAAAGTCATCTGTTTTTATTTATGATTTAAAGTTGAAAATTTAAGTCATAATTCACACATTTTTTACTTTAGACCAACATTTTCATAACTTTCACCAAAGTTAGCTTATTAGCAGCAAAGTTGATTATTTTATATAAAAGTACAACTCAGGAAGGTTCAGTTGCAAAATAACAATCTCTAAAAAGTCTTTTATTTTTTTCATTATTTTTTTATGTGGCTCAAGTCGAAAATTGGCAAAAATTCAGAATAAAATTAATCACTTGAAAACTATGAAAAGTCACGGAACATGCATGGGGGTGATTTGGATACCCAGCGATACGAGGGACCGAAATTTGGAATACATACGTAACTTAGGTGACAATGCTGTAATGTGGTACCGTGGAGGTGGTCTCATGATGAAGACGGATGCTAGACAACGGAACTTCTGAATGCTTCATAACAGGCTTGTGTATAATTTTTTAACGGACTGATCCTTTTTTTATACATTTTGAATCTGCTTGCGATTCCGATTATGAATTTTATAAAATATTTTTTATAGAATAAAACTAATTTATAATAATTGACGCTCACCAGGTAGCCGGTGGCTGGGAAGAGCACGCGGCCGTCGATGTTGTGTCCGTCGATGAACGCGTCCTCGGCCTTGGAGAGGTCGTACTCGATGACATTCTCACCGGTGCGCGCCGCCGAGCCGTAGTGCGCCACGCTCCACTCGGTGGAGTGGTCCCACTTGACGCGCGAGGCGAGCCCGGGCGTGCCGCGCGCCACGGGCCAGCGCGGTGGCGGGTGCAGCCGCGCCGTCTGCGGCTGCGCACCCGCCGCATACAGCTTGCCCACGGCGCACAGCAGGTGCCGCGCCGCGTCCGCCGCGTCACGCCGCACCAGCGGCACGTGCGCTGCGCCCGGCGCCGGCAGCGCGCGCTTCAGCACCGCCTGCAGCAGTGCGTGCGGCGCCACCTCCACCACGATCGCGCGCTCCGGCACCGACGCCAGCGCCTCCGCGAACCGCACCGGCGACAGCAGGTTGTTTACGTGGTAGTGCACGTCGCTCAGCTTAGCTACCGATCAAAGCACAACTCTCATCATTATATCATGGTAACCCAACAGACCTTGTTAGAGGGCAGAGACACTCACCGATATCTGAGTCCCACTTGTCCTTGGGCAAGGAAGATGAGATCCAACGCTTTGAGCGCGGCTTGGGATCGGGGATGACGCGCTCGAGTGACTTGCGCAGCAGCGGCGCCGCCGTCGCGATGTACTTGCTGTGAAAGGCAACGCCCGAGCTGTTGACGCGCCGCGCGAACACGCCCTCCGCCGCCAGCTCCGCCACGAACGTCTCTACGGACGGCACCGGCCCGGACACCTGCAGTAAAGCAAACGCAGTGTCACACGCGCCGACTTGCATCGTTACCGAGACGCGCGACGTTACCGTACCGTGACACTGTCGGCGGCGTTGTGGCAGGCGGGCACCACGTCGGGTGGGCAGCGCGCCTCGCACTGCGCCCACGAGAGCCCCACGGCTGCCATGGCACCGGGCGCCAACTTAGCGTCCACGATGCTGCGTCCGCGCCAGTACGCCGCAAGCACGGCCTGCGCGCCCGTCAGCGTCTCGTCGGCGTAAGCGCATCCTGCAAGCGATCGCGAACTTCAGCAAGTGAAACAGTATGCGCGCATCGAATGATTGATAGCAGAGGAGGGGATCGAGTGCTCACCGATCTCTCCGACGGAGTGTCCGACGATGCCGTCGGGGCGCACGCCCAGCTCGCGCAGCACGTCGACCAACGCCACCTGCACAGCGGCGATAGATACGAAGGACGTGATGACGTCGTCAAAGGCGGCGTCCGGCGCGGCGGTGACGGCGTGCAGCAGGTCCACGCCGTGCGGCTGCAGCGCGGCAGCGGAACGCTGCAGGCTGGAGGCGAAGGCCGGCAGCGCCATCAGCTGGCGCGCCATGCCGGCCCATTGCGAGCCCATGCCCGAGAACACGAACCACACCGGCCGCGCCTCGCTGCTCTCCAGCTCCTGTGGACGCGCGCGCCATATCATCATCTGCCGTACCTAACTACCTCATTCTAATCCGTCATTATTTTAATGGCGAGTTAGATAACTAAATAAGTAGCTATGTACAGAAAGCAGCACTAATCATTAGATTATTTGTATTTAACCCTATAAAATGTTCCTGATTGAAATAAAAACAAATTGAAAATCGCTATCAAAAAGTTTTATTTAAATACCTACCTACTTACCAGTTTCTACCTTTCTTGTTATAATTGTTGACCCTTTTTTCAATTCAAATTACAACAAGTTAGTAGGTTATTTATGTCGTGGCACTATTTTGATAAAGAAATTGGGACATATCCCAATTTCTATACCTAAACAAATAACCTAAACAAATTAGAAAAATGAGTAACAATGGCGTATTAGTTAATTGTTAGGTTATATAGCTGTTGGTTTTCCATAACATAAATAAATAAAGTACCTACTCAAACTTGTTCATCTAACTAACAGATGTATCTAACAGGAAAACTCAAAAACTACAAGGACTTTACTAAAAAAAAAACAGAATCGAACTAATGAAGACCTTTCATTTGACGTCCCACTTGACCTAATAGTCTCATTTTCATTTTTTTTACCCCTCTCAACAGCCTCCCAACACTTTTAGATCATTTAGTCACACCAAAATTGTGCCATCACTACCTACCTAGGTATCAAATTTCACGATGATCGGATCAACGCTTCAAAAGTTATCCTCGGATTCGGATTCGTCCAAGTGGATTCGGAGATACCGCTTCGCTCGATCAAAAATTTAAGACCACACACAATTACACAGTTTCTACAATAAATATTTCTTTATCTTTATCTAACAAGGCTATTTTTATGGTAAAAAAAAATACTAAAAATGAAACTGGAAATAGAATTTATCACTGCATGCTATTTTTTATAAAAATGTTACAGTAGTTGGTCGGCTAGATACATGTCATATGATACATAAATGATTATATATGTCTATACAATAGCAAGTAGATATTCCTAAAAGGTTATCGTCCAGCAGGCGGCTGGCGGCAACGTACATGCATTTAAGAGTAGCTCCACGTTAGCTATGTTATGTGACTATAGCTTTCGAGCGGTCGAGATAACACAGCTACTTTACTTTTTTAACATTAGGGCAAATCAAAAAGCCTAATTATTACTTTTGTTGAAACTGAAACGTGCAACCCTTTCAAATTAACATAAGCCCCGCCGATTCAATATTTTATTTCGCCACCTTCGCCACCCACATTTTCAAAAACTACCCCAGAAATGCGTTCCCAGCAGCTCCAATAATGAATGCGTAGTACTTAATGTTGAGCGAGACGAGGTCGCGCCCGCGCGCCCGCGAGGGCTAGGGAGGTACTCACAGTGATCTCTTCCACGTAGTCATCTTGCAGCAGCGCGTAGCCGCGGTGCGTGTGTCCGGGGATGTTGTGCGCGTGCACCGCATCCAGCAGCGCGTGCAGCTCCGCGTCGCCCGCGTGGTCGCGCGCCAGCCGCAGTAACTCCTCCACCGCCGCCTCGGTGCGGCCCGACGCCACCACCAGACGCGGCACGGGTGCGCCCGCCGGCCGCGCCGTCTGCGCCGCCTTCACAGCGCCGCGCTCCGACTCCAGGATGATGTGCGCGTTGGCGCCGCCGAACCCAAACGAGTTCACCGCCACCAACCCGCCCTCCCACGCCGTGTTCTTGTCCACCACCTGCGCGCGGAGACAAGACTTAGAGAGCGACACTCGGTAGCGCGAACGCACATCCAGCATGCACCTCATCCTACCTGTATCCTTCCGTCGGAGAGCGACGGTATGTCTGCGTTCGGCGACTTGTAGTGCAGGTTGCCGGGGATGACGCCCTTCTCCATCGCGACGAGCACCTTGGCGATCGAGCAGAGCCCCGAGGCGGGCTCCGAGTGCCCCATGTTGGACTTGACCGAGCCCAGCAGCAGCGGCTCCTTGCGTCCCGCGCAGAACAGCTCCGCGATCGCGTTCACCTCTTGCGGGTCGCCGACCTGCACACGCACGGGGATACAGTCAGCGAGGAGGAGGAGGTGAGGGTAGAGCAGGGAGCGGGCGGTGTGGGAGCGGGGACTCACCTTGGTGCCGGTGCCATGCGCCTCCACGTAGGCGACGTCAGCGGGCTTAAGGCGCGCCTCGCGGAACGTCTCCTCGGCGAGGCGGCGCTGCATCTCGCCGGCGGGGAAAGTGATGCCCTGCACCTTGGAGCCGTCGGTGTTGCAGCGCGCGTTGCGCACGCTGCAGTAGACGCGGCGCGCGGCACCCCTGCGCTGCAGCAGCACCGCTACGGCCGCCTCTGAGCGCACGTAGCCGCGCCCCGAGGCGTCAAATGCCGCGCAGCGCCCCTCGGGCGACAGCATGCTGAGGCGGTGAAAGTTGAGCGAGTTGGCCGGCTTCAAGCAGAGGTTGCAGCCGGCCACGACGGCCGCGTCGCAGTGGCCGGCGCGGATGGCGGTGAACGCCTGCGCCAGCGCGAACATGCTGCTGGAGCAGGCGGTGTCGATGGCGTACGAAGGTCCGTTCAGGTCGAATGTGTACGAGATGCGGTTGGGGAACATGGCGCGGCAGCAGCCCGTGAGCGCGTACCCGTTGATCTTGTCGGGGTCGGCGGTCCACAGCTCCTCGGTCTCCGAGTTGGAGACGCCCACGTAGACGCCGGTGCGGCTGCCGCGCAGCTCGGCGGGCGAGATGCCGGCGTCCACGATGCATTCGTGCGTCAGCTCTAGCAGCAGCCGCAGCTGCGGGTCCATGAGGTGCGCCTGCTTGGCGTGCACGCCGAAGAACGTCGCGTCGAAGTGAGCCAGGTCCTTCAGCTTGCCGTTGCGCTCCGGGAGCCCATGCAGACCTGAAGGCAACGTTCAATCGTTCAAACTCTGTCGGACGGAACCATATTGGATAAAAGAGCCGATTTCGATAAGAAAGAAGGTACCTAACTTATAGAATGCTGCTCGAAAAGTTCAGATAGACACATTTTGATAAAGTTTTACACAAACAGAGGAAATATTTGAGATCTCGGTCTAGGTTAAAATTGCTCGCGTTGTCCTTGGCTCTTTTACTTACAATTAATTAATTTATTTGTTTTGATACTTATGGCTATTAGTTAGTTACCCGGTAGGTGGAGCGTTCCTAACTATATTACTAAAAAGTTAAGAGTCCAAAATAAAATCACACCTATTTAAAAAAACGGTGATAAACAAGACCACAGATAAACATGTATACGAGTGGAACTCGCGCATCGATATATAATTCTTTATTGCACACCATAAACAACAAAACAATTAAAATTAACACAATTTAACCGAATGTAAAAAATTGGCCTAACATAAATAAATAAAAAAAAAAATCCGTACCTACCTACATTTATGTTATTTTTGCAGCACACACCAGTTATGTGACTCAGACACTAAGTAAAGGAACTTTACTAAGGCAGATTTCTAAAAAACTTTTCTAAATAGAGACTCCATTTTGTTCTTCCACTAATGTTTGCACCACAGATTACACAAAAGGCAGATAGAGTGTACGCAACAAACAGTATGACGCCACTTTTCATTCATGTGTGCGTGGCGTTAAGAAATAGCTCTGTAGGGACACGTGCATCAGTGTGCGTGTAATGATACCAGAAAAGGAAAAAACTCCCTGTATTTTTTTTAATGTCCTTTTACGACAACAGGTTCTAAAATTTTATTTGGAGACATGAATTTGTTACTAATTGAATACAAATATGTATGAGTATTAGGATTGAACAATTGTTTAATTAACAAGTTTATTAAACACTTAAATATTTCATGTACCATTGTAAACGCATTGTAAAATTACAGAAGAAATAATATGTGAAGATTTTTATAACTAGCAGTCCGTCCGGTGTTTATTGAGGTTTACATGGACTTTAATGTCCTCCTGGCCGAATTACGGCTACGGCGGCCATCTCGCAAGAGACTAGCCAACAACGCAGGATATATTCATGACTCCGGACTGTTATTAGAATTTGAAAAATTACAATAACTCTTTTTGGACTTTATAATAATACTTTAGTTTTTTCTGTAGTATCATAATCATTTCATTAGACTGATAAAAAAAACATACATTGAATCCAAAATGTTTATTAAAATCATAATTAATTATATTGCCAAAAAAATTAACCACCTTTATTTTGCACTAATTTCTTGTAATATTGCCGTTTGGCTTCTACATTTCGAGAATTAGTTTCTAATTTTGCTATATAGTGCAATCGCACCATTAAATACTTTTCAATCAACAACTTCATCAGATTCACTCTGTGAAATTACGCACATATTGAATATGATCTGGATTAACATATAGGATATTTTTATCCCGGTAAAATGTTCTGGTAGGATATTTTTCCCGAAGCGAAGCGAGGGCGGATCGCTATTACTTCTCTATATATACCATTTATTATACATATGTATATGTAATGTATAAATGTATATGCATTACATATATACATACGGAACTAAATTGTTATACATATACAATTATATATAAAATCCTGCATTAGTCACCGAATCACAGTAAACGGCAATAACATAATTATAGAAATACATCCAAATTCGGAATAACAATTTAGGCGTGAGATTACGCGTGGGAATCGAACCCACGTCCGTACATTTAACAGTCAGGCTAGCTAACGCCTAGATCAACAGGTAGTTTCCCCAATTGAAGGGAAAACATTTTATTGAAAATTGGCAACACAGTCGAACTAATGTCGAGGTTTTGTTTCGAGACAACCGTTTAATTATTGGGTGAATAAATAATAAAATCAATTAAATAAGTTATAGTTACTTGTGAAATGATATTCCATCCACTTTTTTTTTGTTTTTGGGAACAACTTTTACACTGTTTAATAACACAAGACGGCATTTTTGACAGAAAATAATGAATCACTCGAGACGTTCAAGCAGTACGACGCTATCTTTAGCACTGCCGCGAGATTGTATTCGCTTTTAAATTTGTATTCGCTTGTGTGGCTTCACTCGCACGTTCGGCGCGCTCTATCTGTTTGTTTGTACATTTGTACATATA
The DNA here is from genome assembly GCA_963924445.1 of Philereme transversata. Lineage (NCBI taxonomy): Eukaryota > Metazoa > Arthropoda > Insecta > Lepidoptera > Geometridae > Philereme > Philereme transversata. The sequence goes on along the minus strand of OZ004337.1, from coordinate 22,149,630 downwards.
ATCTGAGGTTTGCACATTATTTGCGGTAGTGTGAAGGAAACAGATGCCCTTAGCTGAAACCAGAGCGGCACTGCGCCGATTGGGCCGAACTATCATCACCTGCGCCCGGCCATATCTACGCCTTGTCTACGACGCTGCTCTACGTGTCGCGTCAATACTATTCACGAAGGTGGTGACATGCTGGAATATGTGAAGAAGAAGGCTAATGTGGAAGGGTCGAACACTTGGAATCGCGCCACAATGATTTCAGATATTTTGTGTTGCGCGTTCCAACTGCAGATCTTTCGACCTTTACAAAGGACGAGTTTTGGACGAAAAGTGTGTTGTTCGTCGTGTTGGCGGGCGACTACACGAAACAGCGCAAGTGTGTCACACGGCTACGCGTCAGCAAAAATAGTTTAAAGTATTATAATTGATCGAGCGAAGCGAGATCTCTAAATCAACTTGGGCAAATCGGCGTTGCATGTATTGTATGTTTGTTTGTCCGAGGATAACTTTCGATCCGAACATCGTGAAATTTGATACATAGGTAGGTAGTGATGGCATAATTTTGGTGTGAATAAATGAGCTAAAAATGTTGGGGGGTTGTTGAGATATTGGGGTTCAAAAGGGATAAAAAAAAAATTAAAATGAGACTATATAGGTCAAGCGGGACGTCAAAAAAAATGTATTCGTTAGTACATTTAGACTCCGTTTTTATTTTTAGTAAAGTCCTTATAGTTTTTGAGTTATTAGCTATAATAAAAACTGAACCTTGACAAAATTTACAGGGTATACCAGTGACCTCACAGTGCTGGCATTTGGTATGCGTGTAGCTTATGTGACACAAATATAGGCAAAAGTCTGAAGTCCAGAATAAATGATATTTATACCCTAAAAAAAAATTACCAATTAACATGAACTGCCGTTACCTGTAATTTGGATGAAACTTTATGCCAAGTTAGTTGGTTATGCATTTCTTTGCACTATTTTGATACTAAAAGATTACAAATAATTTTTTTTTTAATCGGAGACTCGCGAGATCTCAATTCGGGACGAACCACTAGTATGTACTCGTATGTTAGTCATTAAGGTAGGTATATATTGATATGGGCCGTAGAATTAAGTTTTAAAATCTTGCAGGTACTTTTCTATTTTTGCCCGAAATAAACATTAATTGATCGATCGAAGCGAGATCTCTAAATCAACTTGTGCCAATCGGCGTTGTTTGTTTGTATGTATGTATGTTTGTTTGTCCGAGGATAACTTTCGAAGCGTTTATCTGATCATCGTGAAATTTTATATATAGGTAAGGTAAAAGCATCAGTACATGACCACTTAAGGAGACAGAATATTCTTTTTAAATGTTTGACTTTAATTATCATATGAATTCAGTAAGTTTCTTTTTTTGGACACCCTGTGAAAAGTGTTTTAACATATGAACAAGCATTTCACCACGTACAATGGTCGAATAAAATTAAAAAAAAATAAAAATGTTCCAATATTAGAAATTTAGTAGTTGACCATCTAAAAACTAGAAGATGACCATATTTTGCATCAGTAGGTGACCACTCAGATGCTACAATTTTAATTGGGTTATTTGTTAAATAAGAAGCAAAATAAGATAAAAGAATACGTTTTATTTGAAATATAATAATAATTAGGCCTTTTAAGCCTATAATTTAAATAAAAACAAGGTTCTAAAAGATCCGACAGATGGTTATAAAACAAAAGGACACTGTCAAACACAAAGCGTAAACGTCAAACTTTTTGCCAAAGGGATTATGGTCCTGAATGTTTATGTGTTATGGGCATTAAACTTCAAAAATTATATCAAGGAATGTATCTCTGGAACATCAAATACATTTCTCGTAGAACTGGTCTTCTTGGGAGCCTCTATATGAGCAACTACTGCATCCCAGGGATAGTCGAGCACATCTTTATGTTCGGGCCATTTCTGCATGTCTGAAGGAAAGATATCTGCAATTTCTTGAGGTATCCGCTTATAGCTGAACAATACCGTGGTAGGGGCTAGGGAACCGTTTGCATTTCCAGTTACCAACACAGTTAAACATTCCTTGTCATCAGCATTTACCTGCTGGTAAACATTTTTTTCACCTTTCCTAGCAAGCACCTTAGGTCCTTTTGGTGCTAAAAAAAATGCTGTCTCATCGCAATTAAAAATGCGCGATGCATCATTCAATATATCAGCATGGCCACTATCTTCCAACTCCTTATACACACGTTTGTACCATTCTGATAGGTGAGCACCTGTTACCCTGGCTCTCGATGCTGTCAAATTTTGTGATATCCTCTTGGAAATCGTTGGATTTCTCCGAATAAATGACTTTACCCATGTTCTACCTGGTCTTCCATGCTTGAATAAGACACATGGACGTTTTATTTCCTTTAAGTATTTCTCTACACTCACAATTAACTGTTCGGTTGTCACAGGAAAACCCGCTTTTGCCATTTTTTGCACCCAGTCGCATATTTTATGCTCCTCTTCTGGTGTAAGGATGGATGTTGGACCCATTTTTCGTTCCATCGGTGACTTCCCTTTTACTTTATTTGTAAGCGTTATTCTTGGTACACCGAACTTTTTTGCAGCCGTTCGTATTGGTGTTTTATGAAGACGAACATCGTTCACTGCTGCAAGCATTGCAGCTTCAGTATAATTTAGGAATGCGCCCTTTTTCCCAGGCATCTACAAGATGAAAAATTGGTTTTAGTAATAGACCATAGCCATAAATTCGTACCATAAAGTTAGTCAACTACTAAAGAAAATCAATACAGAACGTAATCAAAAGTTGACCACCATGGTCAATTACTAGAAAATCACAGTCAAACGGAATCAGTAGTGGACCACCCCCACATCTCAATTTTGTCAACAAATCTTCAAATTTTAATTACCCTGTCATTTAAATAAACCATAAACGAATAAGAAACGAAAAAGACTTACCGTCAACAAGGTGACAAAGTTCCTAGTATTTAGCTTCAAACTTTTTCAATCTCTACGAATATTGTAACAAAAAACGAATTTATTGATTTTATGGTCCGTCACTCAACAAACAACTGGCAGCTATTTTCTATATTTGACAGATATGGATGCGCAATTTTCGCGCTTAGTTGACCAGATGGCAGCACTGACTACTTATTAACGAATGAGTTTTAAAAATTGCCGCGAATTCTTATTATAACGGTTTATGTGCATTAGCGGTCAACTACAGGTACATGGTCAACTACTAGTGACTTTACCTTAGGTAGTGATGGCACAATTTTGGTGTGACTAAAGGAGCTAAAAATGTGGTGGGGTTGTTGCAATGTTGGGGTTCAAGAGGGGTAAAAAAAAACAAAATGGGACTATTCGGTCAAGTGGCACGTCTAATAAAAGGTCTTTATAAGTACATTTCAACCCCGGTTTAAACCTTGGAACTTTTTAAGTTATTAGCCATAATAAAACTGAACTTTGACAAAATTCACAGGGTACACCAGTGATCCCACAGTACTGAAATTTGGTATGCGTGTAGCTTTAGTGTCACAAATATAGGCAAAAGTCTGAAATCCAGAATAACTGCAATTTACCTCCAAAAAAACAATTAACATGAACTCCCCTTACCTGTGATTTGAATGAAACTGTAGGTCAAGTTAGATGATTATGCATTTCGTGGCACTATTTTGATAGTCAAAGATATATTATTTGTAAATAAAAACAAAAAAATATATTATTTGTACCTACCTAAGGTACAAATAGGTAATACATATATTTTTTTGTTTTTATGGCAGACTCGCGAGATCTCAGTTCGGGGCGAACCACCATTTATTATAATTTTATTTTATCAATCATGTTTTCTGATCATGAATCATGATTCTGTTTAAATGTTTACCCCAGCCAGTCAAATTTTATTTTATTTGTATAATTTTATTTTAGTTTTTTATTTATAATTGCAGTGCGCAAGCATGGTCATTGACCGAGCTGCAGAAGTCCAAGCTCAACATTTGCCAAAGGGCAATGGAACGCAGCGTTCTAGGATTCCGGAGAGCCGACCGGGTGAGGAATACCACGCTTCGTTCATTGACTGGCATTGCCGATGTGGGAGCCAAAACCGCGAAGCTCAAGTGGGATTGGGCCGGGCACGTGAGTCGAATGCTTCCAGAGAAATGGGCCAACATTGTAATAGATTGGGTACCGGAAGATGGACAGCGACGTCGGGGTCGGCCGCGAAAGCGTTGGCGTGACGACATTAATGGATTCGAGAAGGAATGGTGGGAATCTGCCAAGGATCGTGATAGGTGGAAGGAGTTGAGGGAGGCCTTTGTCCAGCAGTGGGAATATGTAGGCTAGTTAAAAAAAATAATATAATTATTAGGTATTCCAAATGTCGATAGTTTCAGTAGTTGCCGCGAGATAATCAGCTGTGACTTATGGACTTGTTTCTTGCCTTTCTTTCTTGGCTTGGTCGCGAAGGAACAGGCAGTAAAATTGACGTTTTAAAGTGATCCTTGTGATTTTAATGAATAAAAATATTTGACTTTGACTTTGGACGTACGGACAAAGCCGCACCGGGGTTCCGTTTTTACCATTTTGGTCAGGAACCCAAAAATATAAATATAAACTTATAATACTATATAAATATAAACTTGAATATAATTAGGTACTTAACCTTAGTATAAATGAATGAATGAAAATACTATAATCTACACCACAAAAGAAACAAACATAAAAATAAAAAATCACAAAGCAACAAGTACAATGGGCGGTTTTATCGCTTAGTAGGTACTTAATTCACCACCTGACCGTATGAATTTGTTATACACCTACTTTTTCTATTTCATCTGTTTTCCTACGTCCAGTATTTGTACAAAGTACTTGGCAGCTTGACGAATCCCAACCCATCGAGCAGACGGCTTCCGGAGCGGGCTCGACCGTTGCTCATATCCTGAAGCAACTGATGGTGTCCAGAATACAACCTTGTTATGGCGTTTTACCTACCAGTGTCGAACATTGGGCCGTGTTTTCCCTCTCCACGTTTACTTCGGCCGCACTGTAAGTACGAGTACACTTACCAACCCATCCAGCGGGGGTGAGACAGCAACTAACAGCGTTGTGGGAAATGAGAGGCTAGAGATGAAAGACCAGTATGTTTATCTTGGGCACATTCTATTCTTCAGCAAAGGGAGATTTCTAAAAGGATCCAATAAGTACGGGTCTCGTTCGGCAAGCTAGATCGCCTACAACTCCAGTGTCTGAAGAGCCGTTTATTTGGCTAGTGAGTTCACCCTCCGCGAGGCACACGCAGGAGGCTGCGTACAGAAGTACTTTAGTATAACGAGCGCAACCCCGGGTGAAGTCGGGCTGTTCAAAAATGTTACAATATAGACGTAACTTATTTTCTTTATTGTTGTGTTCTAAATGGATCATTAATTAAAACAACCAGCCTTGTTTCTTGCCTTTCTTTCCGGGCTTGGTCGCGAAGGAACAGGCAGTAAAATTGACGTTTCAAAGTGATCCTTGTGATTTTAATGAATAAAAATATTTTTATTTTTACTGTGGATGATGATCATGATGATGGCTTCGGATTTATATTCTCTACAGATTTATGCGACTGCAATAAAATAATGTCGGAGTTCAAAAGTATAATTAGGTAGGTGATGAAGTCGTCTTTACTGCTTGAGTACACGTTAGGTACTAGGTAGATATATTTTATTTATTAGTTGTATGACGTAAATGCGCACTACGCAGAGTGGCTTTCCACGGTCTGTCATATTCCAAAACTAGCTATAGGAACATTTTCTTATTTTAAAGCTACCTTTATATTTTAATACTTATGTATAACTAGCCGACCCGCCTAGGCTTCTAAATACCTTACCTTATTCGGACTATTTTGAACATTAAAAAAATGGCATGTCTGTCCAGCCGTTTTCAAGTGATGCGCTTACCAACGAACACCATTAAATTTTTAGGGTTCCGCGCCAAAATGTTAAAAACGAAATTCATATGTTGTGACTTTGTCCGTCCGTTTGTCACAGCCAATTATCTGAGCAACTACCGAACCTATCGGCATGTATCGGAATAGTTATAACTGATACTGACATTCCTCGACTGCAAGTAAAAAAGAAAAAATATTTGTCAAATTTTCAAAATGAGGTCACTGGGTAAAGTGGGGTATCATATCAAAGAGATTAATTTACACATTATAAAACTATACTTTTAATTTGTTTATTTTGTTGTTTTGGCGTTATGATGAAAAATGTCGAAAAAAATCCGTCTCCAGCTTCTGAGCTGGATTCTTCTGAGAATAACGTTTATTTTTACACATCAAAGTTGAGGACAGCTAAGTAAGTATCTACTTTGCAAATCAAATCAAATGTACGATTCCAAAACAATCTCGGCAGTAAATAATTCCACAGTGACGTCCAAAAATTATAATAAAGCCATAATATTTAAACATAAATTGTACAACTTTGCATAGGTAGTTATTATATTATATAAAGCTCGATTACCACTCACTGACTGACTGACTCATTGACATGTTTGTTCTCCCAGATGCCACCTCGTAGGGTGAAAATGTTTGGTAGGATCGTGTAGAGGGAGTTCCGATGAGTTGGGAATAAATCCTAAAGTACCCCTTTTGTCCCCCATTCGCTCCCATCGACCTCGTATCTCGGAAAGTATAGGTCTTACAGCGTTGGTGCAAAAACTAATGTTGCAGAGGACATTTTTTTATATCCGGTTCCATGAAAAAAAAATTGTCTATCATACAAAAAAAAAATTGTCCCATACAAAATATTTCTGTATGAATACCGTAAACCGTATATTTCGTTTACCGTAATGTTCATACTGTTTTTGTATGGAGCCCACGACTTGTGTGTACTATAAAATTACTGTAAATTTGCTTGATTCTATATAATGGTGGTGAAGGGACATGAGATAACTTTCATAGTTTTTGCAAAGGTCATCATCATCATTTTGGAACATCCATTTTTTTTTTTTTTTAGTATGCAACGTTCATCATGTTTATTTTGGAACATCCACATTTTTTTAATTATGCCTCATCCACAATGATCACTTTGGAACGTCAATTATTTTTTTTTTATTATGCAACATCCACTGTGATATTTTGGTACATCATTTTTTTTCAAATATGCCTCATCCACTATGATCACTTTGGAACGTCAATTTTTTTTTTTTTTTATTATGCAACATCCACTATGATCATTTTGGTACATCATTTTTTTAATTACGCCTCATCCACAATGATCACTTTGGAACGTCAATTATTTTTTATTTTTTTATTATGCATCATCCACTGTGTTCATTTTGGAACATCTTTTTTTTTAATTATGCCTCATCCACAATGATCATTTTGGAACGTCAATTTTTTTTTTTTTTACTATGCAAAATCCTTTGTGATCATTTTGGAAAATCAATTTTTTTTAAATTATGCCTCATCCACAATGATCACTTTTGGAACGTCAATTTTTTTTTTTTTTTTTATTATGCTAAATTCACTTTGATCATTTTGGAACATCAATTTTTTTTAATTATGCCTCATCCACGATGATCACTTTTAGAAAAGTCATTTTTTTTTTAATATGCAATATCCACTGTGATCATTTTGGAACATCAATTTAACGTCATTTTTTTTTATTATGCAAAATCCTTTGTGATCATTTTGGAAAATCAATTTTTTTTAATTATGCCTCATCCACAATGATCACTTTTGGAACGTTAATTTTTTTTATTATGCAAAATACTTTGTGATCATTTTGGAAAATCATTTTTTTTTAATTATGCCTCATCCACAATGATCATTTTGGAACGTCAATTTTTTTTTTTTTATTATGCAAAATCCACTGTGATCATTTTGAAACATCAATTTTTTTTAATTATGCCTCATCCACGATGATCACTTTTAAAACGTCAATTTTTTTTTTTATTATGCAAAATCTTTTGTGATCATTTTGGAAAATATTTTTTTTTAATCATGCCTCATCGACAATGATCATTTTGGAACGTCAATTTTTTTTTGTTATGCAAAATCCTTTGTGATCATTTTGGAAAATCAATTTTTTTTTATTTATGCCTCATCCACAATGATCACTTTTGGAACGTCAATTTTTTTTATTATGCAACATCCACTGTGATCAATTTGGAACATCAATTTTTTTTTAATTATGCCTCATCCACAATGATCATTTTGGAACTTCGAAATACTTTTTGATTGCTTCTTGCACTTCGATATCTTTTTATCAAAATTATGATTTTTCTTAAAAAACTTTAATCGTTCGTATCTTTTAAACGGTAAGAGATAGACATAACAAACTTTTATAAAATGTTAGCACAAATTTTTGGTGGAATCGTTATATTACGGTTATCATCGCCCTTGCCATCATTTTGAATTCTTCTCTCACTTCCTTTTCGTTTTCGAATGTTTCTTCCACATTGATATCCTCTTTAATTGTTTCTATAACTTCGAAATCCTCTTTGATGGCATTTTTACTTCAATATACTTTTGAATTGCTTTTTCTAATTTTATATTTTCTTCAATTACTTCTTTTACTTCAATTTCCACTCTACAAAATTATGGGTTTTAATACAAATTTTAAATCGCTCGTATCTTCTAAACGGGAAGAGTTACCCCTAGCAAACTTTTACAAAATATTGGTACTAATTTTTGGTGGAATAGTTTTTTTAATACCATCATTGCCCTTGACATCCTTTTCGAATGCTTCTCTTACTTTGTCTTCTTCTTTGAATGCTTCTTTCACCTCGATATCCTCTATTTTTGCTTCTTCCACTTTGATATCCTTTTTAATTGCTTTTTCTACTTATATATTTTCTTCAATTGCTTCTTTTACTTCAATTTCCACTCTACAAAATTATGGGTTTTAATATAAATCTTAAATCGCTCGTATCTTCTAAACGGGAAGGGTTACCCCTAGCAAACTTTTACAAAATATTGGTACTAATTTTTGGTGGAATAGTTTTTTTAATACCATCATTGCCCTTGACATCCTTTTTGAATGCTTCTCTCATTTCGTCTTCCTCTTTGAATGCTTCTTTCACTTTGATATCCTCTATTTTTGCTTCTTCCATTTTGATATCCTTTTAAATTGCTTTTTCTACTTATAAATTTTCTGCAATTGCTTCTTTTACTTCAATTTCCACTCTACAAAATTATAGGTTTTAATACAAATCTTAAATCGCTCGTATCTTCTAAACGGGAAGAGTTACCCCTAGCAAACTTTTACAAAATATTGGTACTAATTTTTGGTGGAATAGTTTTTTTAATACCATCATTGCCCTTAACATCCTTTTTGAATGCTTCTCTCACTTCGTCTTCCTCTTAGAATGCTTCTTTCACCTCGATATCCTCTATCTTTGCTTCTACCACTTTGATATCCTTTTTAATTGCTTATTCTACTTAGATATTATCTTTAATTGCTTCTTTTACTTCAATTTCCACTCTACAAAATTATGGGTTTTCATATAAAACTTAAATCGCTCGTATCTTCTAAACGGGAAGAGATAGCTCTAGGAAACTTTTATAAAATATTGGTATAAGTTTTTGGTGGAACCATTTTTTTATTTTTATCATTGTCCACGACGTCCTTTTTGAATGCTTCTATCACTTCGTCATCCTCTTTGATTGTTGCTTCCACCTGGATATCCTCTACTTTTGCTTCTTCCATCTCGATATCTTCTTTGATTGCTTCTTCCACTTTGATATCGTCTTTGATTGCTTCTTTAACTTCGATATCCAATTTGATTGCTACTTTTACTTCGATATCGTCTTTGATTGCTTCTTCCACTTTGATATCGTCTTTGATTGCTTCTTTAACTTCGATATCCAATTTCATTGCTACTTTTACTTCGATATCGTCTTTGATTGCTTCTTTTGCTGGGATATCCTCTTTGATGGCATCTTTAATTTCGATATCCTATTTGATTGCTTCTGTAACTTCGTCATCCTGTTTTTATTCTTCTACGACCTCACTATGCTCTTAGGGCGCGTCTTCAACTTCGATACTGAAACACATAGGCATAGTAAACTTTTACAAAATGGTAGTAAAAATGTTTGGTGGAATCGTTTTTTTTTTGTCATCAACAACCTTCATATTCCTTTTAAATACTTCTCTCACTTCGACATCCTCTTTGACACCTTGATATCCTCTTTTAATGCTGTTCCACAGTATATTGAACCCTGTTTGATTCCTGTTTTCACTTTGGAATTCTCTTTCTTCTTTGATTGCTTCTTCATCTTCGATATCTTGTATGATTGCTTCTTTCACTTCAATATCTTCTTTGATTGATTCTTACACTTCAATATCCTTTTAGAGTGCTTCTTTCACTTCGATATCGTCTTTGTTTGCTTCTTTCATTTCGTCATCCTCTTTAAATATTACTACCACTTCGGTATCCTCTTTGATTGCTTACTCCACTTTTGTTTTATTATGCAACATCCACTATTCCGATATTCTCTTTGATTGCTTCTTCCACTTCGATATCCTCTTTGATTGCATCTTCCACTTCGATATCCTTTTAAATTGCTTCTTCTATTTCATATCCTCTTTAATTGCTTCATTTACTTCATTGCCCTCTCTACAAAATTATGGTGTTTCATACAAAACTTCAATCGCTCGTATCTTCTAAGCGGGAAGTGATAGCCCTAGCAAACTTCTACAAAATATTGGTATTAATTTTTGTTGGAATCGTTTTTTTATTATTGTCCTTGAATGCTTCTCTCACTTCGTCATCCTCTTTGAATGTTTCTTCCACTTCGACATCCTCTTTGATTGCTTCTTGAACTTCGATATCCTCTTTGATTGCTTCTCCCACTTCGATATCGTCTTTGACTGCTTCTTTCATTTCGATATCGTCTATGTATGCTTTTTTTACTTCGTCAATCATGATCATTTTGGGACATCCAGATTTTCTTTTTTTTATGCAACGTTCATCATGATCATTTTGCAACGTTCAGTTTTTTTATGCAACGACTATCATGATCATTTTTGAACATTCAATTTTTTTTTCTTTTATTGGTTGTTCCACTTCGATATCCTTGTTTATTGCTTCTTACACTTCGATATGCTCTTTGATTGCTTTTTCCACTTCGATATCCTCTTTGATTGCTTCTTCCACTTCGATATCCTCTTTTATTGCTTCTACCAATTCGATGTCATCTTCGATTTCATTTTGATTGCTTCTTGCACTGCAATATTCTCTTTGATTGCGTCTTCATCTTCGATATCGTCTATGATAGCATTTTCACTACGATATCCTCTGTGATGGCTTCTTACACTTCGATATCTTCTTTAATTGCTTCTTCCACTTCGATGTCCTCTAGGATTGCTTCTTCCTTTTCGATATCGTCTTTGACTATTTCTTTCACTTTGATATCGTCTTTAATTGCTTTTTTCACTTTGTCATCCTCTTTGAATACTTCTACTACTTCGGTATCCTCTTTGATTCCTTAGTCAACTTCAATTTCCTCTTTGATTGTTTTTGCTACTTCGATATCCTATTTGATTGCTTCTTCCACTTCAATATCCTCTTTGATTACTCCTTCCACTTCGATATCATCTTCAATTTCCTTTTGATTACTTCTTGCACTGCATTATTCTCTTTGATTGCGTCTTCATCTTCGGTATCGTCTTTGATAGCATTTTCACTTCGATATCCTCTGTGATGGCTTCTTCCACTTTGATACCCTATTTGATTGCTTCTTCCACTTAGATACCTTCTTTGATTGCTTCTTCCACTTCGATATCCTCTTTGATTGCTTCTTCCACTTCGATATCGTCTTTGATTGCTTTTTTTACTTCGTCATCCTCTTAGAATGCTTCTACCACCTTGGTATCCTCTTTGATTGCTTACTCAACTTCAATTTCCTCTTTGATTGTTTCTGCCACTTCGATATCCTATTTGATTGCTTCTTCCACTTCAACATTCTCTTTGATAGTTTCTTCCACTTCGATATCCAATCAACAAATTTATGATTTTTCTTACAAAACTTTAATCGCTCGTATCTTCTAAACGGGAAGAGATAGCACTAGCAAACTTTGACAAAATATTAGTACAAATTTTTGATCATTATCATTTTACAACATACATTTATATTGCTTGTTACACTTCGTCATCATCTTTTATTGTTTCTTCCGCCTCGACATCTTCTATTTTTGCATGTTCCACTTTGTTATCCTTTTAAAATGCTTCTTCTACTTCATATCCTCTTTAATTGCTTCAGTTACTTCATTATGCGCTCTACAAAATTGTGGTGTTTCATACAAAACTTCAATCGCTCATATCTTCTAAACGGGAAGAGATAGCCCTAGCAAACTTGTACAAAATATTGGTATAAATTTTTGGTGCAACTGTTTTTTTATTGACATCCTTTTTGAATGCTTCTCTCACTTCGTCATCTTCTTTGAATGTTTTTTCCACTTAGACATCATCTTTGACTGCTTCTTTAACTTCGATATCCTCTTTGATTGCTTCTCCCACTTCGATATCGTCTTTGACTGCTTCTTCCATTTCGATATCGTCTTTGAATACTTTTTTCACTTCGTCATCTTCTTTGAATGCTTCTACCACCTCGGTATCCTCTTTGACTGCTTACTCTACTTCAATTTCCTCTTTGATTGTTTCTCCCTCTTCGATATCGTCTTTGACTGCTTCTTCCATTTCGATATCGTCTTTGATTGCTTTTTTCACTTCGTCATCTTCTTTGAATGCTTCTACCGCCTCGGTATCCTCTTTGATTGCTTACTCAACTTCAATTTCCTCTTTGATTGTTTCTGCCACTTCGATATCCTATTTGATTGCTTCTTCCATATCAACATTCTCTTTGATAGTTTCTTCAACTTCGATATCCAATCAACAAATTTATGATTTTTCTTACAAAACTTTAATCGCTCGTATCTTCTAAACGGGAAGAGATAGCACTAGCAAACTTTGACGAAATATTAGTACAAATTTTTGATCATTATCATTTTGCAACATGCATTTATATTATGCAACGTCAATCATGATCATTTTGGAACGTTCAGATTTTTTTTATGCAACGTTCATCATGATCTTTTTTGCAACGTTCAATTTTTTTTATACAACCATTATCATGATCATTTTGGAACATCCAATTTTTTTCTCTTTGATTGCTTGTTCCACTTCGATATCCTCTTTGATTGCTTCTTCCACATTGGTATCCTCTTTGATTGCTTCTTTAACTTTGATATCCTCTACGATTGCTTGTTCCGCTTCGATATCCTCTTTTATTCCTTCTTCATCTTCAATATCCATTGGATTGCTTCTTCCACTTCGATATCGTCTTTGATTGCTTTTTTTACTTCGTCATCCTCTTAGAATGCTTCTACCACCTTGGTATCCTCTTTGATTTCTTCCTCAACTATAATTTCCTCTTTGATTGTTTCTGCTACTTCGATATCCTATTTGATTGCTTCTTTCACTTCAATATCCTCTTTGATTGCTTCTTCCACTTCGATATCATCTTTGATTGCTGCTTCCACTTGGAAATCCTCTTTGATTTGATTGCTTCTTCCATTTCGATATCGTCTTTGACTGCTTCTTACACATGGATATCCTCTTTGATGGCTTTTAACGGCTCGATATCCTCTTTAATTACTTCTTCGACTAAAAGAAAAACACGCGAGCTGCGAGCAGCTCGCGCACAACGCAACCTCTAGTTATATTATATAAAGCTCGATTACCACTGACTCACTGACTGATTGACATCATTGTTCTCCCAGATGCCACCTCGTAGGGGGGAAATGTTTGGTGGGATCGTATAGAGGGAGTTCCGGTGAGTTGGGAATAAATCCTAAAGTACCCCTTTTGTCCCCCATTCGCTCCCATCCACCTCGTATCTCGGAAAGTATAGGTCTTAGAGCGTTGGTGCAAAAACTAATGTTGCTGAGGACATTTTTTTATATCCGGATCCATGAAAAAAAAAATGTCTTTCATACAAAAAAAAAATTGTCCCATACAAAATATTTCTGTATGAATACCGTAAACCGTATATTTCGTTTGCCGTAATTTTCATTCTGTTTTTGTAGGGAGCCCACGGCTTGTGTGTACTATAAAATTACTGTAAATTTGCTTGATTCTATATAATGGTAGTGGAGGGACATGAGATAACTTTCATAGTTTTTGCAAAGGTCATCATCATCATTTTGAAACATCCAATTTTTTTTTTTTTTTAGTATGCAACGTTCATCATGTTTATTTTGGAACATCCACATTTTTTTAATTATGCCTCATCCACAATGATCACTTTGGAACGTCATTTTTTTTTTTTTATTATGCAACATCTACTGTGATATTTTGGTACATCATTTTTTTTAATTATGCCTCATCCACAATGATCACTTTGGAACGTCAATTATTTTTTATTTTTTTATTATGCATCATCCACTGTGATCATTTGGGAACATTATTTTTTTTTCAATTATGCCTCATCCACTATGATCACTTTGGAACGTCATTTTTTTTTTATTATGCAATATCCACTGTGATATTTTGGTACATCATTTTTTTTAATTATGCCTCATCCACAATGATCACTTTGGAACGTCAATTTTTTTTTATTATGCAACATCCACTGTGATATTTTGGTACATCATTTTTTTTTAATTATGCCTCATCCACAATGATCACTTTGGAACGTCAATTATTATTATTATTTTTTATTATGCAACATCCACTATGATCATTTTGGTACATCATTTTTTTAATTACGCCTCATCCACAATGATCACTTTGGAACGTCAATTATTTTTTATTATGCAACACATAATTTTTTTTAATTATGCCTCATCCACAATGATCACTTTGGAACGTCAATTATTTTTTTTTATTATGCATCATCCACTGTGATCATTTTGGAACATCATTTTTTTTAATTATGCCTCATCCACAATGATCACTTTGGAACGTCAATTATTATTTTTTTTTTGTATTATGCAACATCCACTGTGATCATTTTGGTACATCATTTTTTTTATTATGCCTCATCCACAATGATCACTTTGGAACGTCAATTATTTTTTTTTATTATGCAAAATCCTTTGTGATCTTTTTGGAAAATCAATTTTTTTTAATTATGCCTCATCCACAATGATCACTTTTGGAACGTCAATTTTTTTTTTACTATGCAAAATCCTTTGTGATCATTTTGGAACATCATTTTGTTTTAAATTATGCCTCATCCACAATGATCACTTTTGAAACGTCATTTTTTTTATTATGCAAAATCCTTTGTGATCATTTTGGAAAATCATTTTTTTTAAATTATGCCTCATCCACAATGATTATTTTGGAACGTCAATTTCTTTTTTTTTTATTATGCAACATCCACTGTGATAATTTTGGAACATCAATTTTTTTTAATTATGCCTCATCAGCAATGATCATTTTGGAACGTCAATTTTTTTTTAAATTATGCCTCATCCACAATGATCACTTTTGGAACGTCAATTTTTTTTTTATTATGCAACATCCACTGTGATCATTTTGGAACATCAATTTTTTTTTATTTATGCCTCATCCACTATGATCATTTTTGAACGTCAATTTTTTTTTATTATGCGACATCCACTATTCGAACATTCTCTTTGATTGCTTGTTACACTTCGTCATCCTCTTTTATTGTTTCTTCCGCCTCCACATCTTCTATTTTTGCATGTTCCACTTCGTTATCCTTTTAAAATGCTTCTTCTACTTCATATCCTCTTTAATTGCTTCAGTTACTTCATTATGCGCTCTACAAAATTGTGGTGTTTCATACAAAACTTCAATCGCTCGTATCTTCTAAACGGGAAGAGATAGCCCTAGCAAACTTGTACAAAATATTGGTATAAATTTTTGGTGCAACTGTTTTTTTATTGTCATCCTTGACATCCTTTTTGAATGCTTCTTTCACTTCGTCATCTTCTTTGAATGTTTTTTCCACTTCGACATCATCTTTGACTGCTTCTTTAACTTCGATATCCTCTTTGATTGCTTCTCCCACTTCGATATCGTCTTTGACTGCTTCTTCCATTTCGATATCGTCTTTGATTGCTTTTTTCACTTCGTCATCTTCTTTGAATGCTTCTACCACCTCGGTATCCTCTTTGATTGCTTACTCAACTTCAATTTCCTCTTTGATTGTTTCTCCCTCTTCGATATCGTCTTTGAATGCTTCTTCCATTTCGATATCGTCTTTGATTGCTTTTTTCAGTTCGTCATCTTCTTTGAATGCTTCTACCGCCTCGGTATCCTCTTTGATTGCTTACTCAACTTCAATTTCCTCTTTGATTGTTTCTGCCACTTCAATATCCTATTTGATTGCTTCTTCCACTTCAACATTCTCTTTGATAGTTTCTTCCACTTCGATATCCAATCAACAAATTTATGATTTTTCTTACAAAACTTTAATCGCTCGTATCTTCTAAACGGGAAGAGATAGCACTAGCAAACTTTGACAAAATATTAGTACAAATTTTTGATCATTATCATTTTGCAACATACATTTATATTATGCAACGTCAATCATGATCATTTTGGAACGTCCAGATTTTTTTTTATGCAACTTTCATCATGATCTTTTTTGCAACGTTCAATTTTTTTTTATACAACCATTATCATGATCATTTTGGAACATCCAATTTTTTTCTCTTTGATTGCTTGTTTATCTTTGATTGCTTCTTTAACTTTGATATCCTCTACGATTGCTTGTTCCGCTTCGATATCGTCTTTGATTGCTTTTTTTACTTCGTCATCCTCTTAGAATGCTTCTACCACCTTGGTATCCTCTTTGATTTCTTCCTCAACTTTAATTTCCTCTTTGATTTCTTCCTCAACTTTAATTTCCTCTTTGATTGCTTCTTTCACTTCAATATCCTCTTTGATTGCTTCTTCCACTTCGATATCATCTTTGATTGCTTCTTCCACTTCGATATCCTCTAAGATTGCTTCTTCCACTTCGATACCTTTTTTGATTGCTTCTTCCACTTCGATATCGTCTTTGATTGCTTTTTTCACTTCGTCATCTTAGAATGCTTCTACCACCTCGGTATCCTCTTTGATTGCTTACTCAACTTCAATTTCCTCTTTAATAGTTTCTGCTAATTCGATATCCTATTTGATTGCTGCTTTCACTTCAATATCCTGTTTGATTGCTTCTTGCACTTCGAAATCATATTTGATTGCTGCTTCCATTTGGATATCTTCTTTGATTTGATTGCTTCTTCCATTTCGATATCGTCTTTGACTGCTTCTTACACATGGATATCCTTTTTGATCGCTTTTAACAGCTCGAAATCCTCTTTGATTGCTTCTTCGACAAAAACAATAACACGCGAGTTGCGTGCAACTCGCGCACTACGCAACCTCTAGTTATATTATATAAAGCTCGATTACCACTGACTCACTGACTGATTGACATCATTGTTCTCCCAGATGCCACCTCGTAGGGGGGAAATGTTTGGTGGGATCGTATAGAGGGAGTTCCGGTGAGTTGGGAATAAATCCTAAAGTACCCCTTTTGTCCCCCATTCGCTCCCATCCACCTCGTATCTCGGAAAGTATAAGTCTTACAGCGTTGGTGCAAAAACTAATGTTGCAGAGGACATTTTTTTATATCCGGTTCCATGAAAAAAAAATTGACTTTCATACAAAAAAAAAATTGTCCCATACAAAATATTTACGCAAATTACTACCACGCAAAAGAAAGTCTTAAAATCAGTAGCTAAAAGCTTATATTCCAATAACTTGAGTGACTCATTTACGACGATTTGTCTCCAATCATCAGGAACGTAAAAGAGACAGTTGCATTTTTTTCTATACTCGCACCTGTGCGTGCCGTCCGATATTGCCCGAACTTGGCGTAAACGACACAATGAGTGTTCGCCGTTCGCCACAGAATACAGAAAAAACAGTAGGTCCAAGCGGTTCTTACAACCGGATTTGTCTAAAGAGAATGCGACTGTGAATGTCACCAGGTAATAACCGCGCTCATATCCATATTAGAAACTAACATAAAACCGATGCGAGATGATATTTCGGCAATTTTTCACTGGCAAGGTGCGTCCTCTGAAAGTGTGCTTGGAGAGAAATAGGTCCGAATGTATCCTGATCAAACACCTTAAAGAGCTCAGCCAAGAATTATGAGTATATGCCTAACCCTCAATCTCATGAAGATATGAAGACAAAACGAGTCAGGTGGAAGTGGTGGAAGCGACCAAAGAACCTGAAAAAGGAGGAAACCCAGAGAATGAACTCTTAAAAAAGATGATAGAGCACTCGAAGCTTATCCAGGAGAATAACGAGAGGATGGAGAAGCTTAAGGAAACCATCGATACTTACCAACTATGTCACACCTATCAGAATTTACAAACCACTAAGTCGTGCCTCAACTTCTTGTATGCCAATGTGCGGACTTTACTTTTTACTTTACTTTATATACAACGGATAAGTACCTACATACGTGACTATATGTACACAGTCACGCTAGCTGGTTGACTTACTGTATTATTTACACTGTATCATACCGAGTGAACTTGCATTGTAATGCGGGCGAGACTCAGACTGTGGAAGTGTGACATAACAAGATGGCGGATTTTGACGTTTGGGTAAAAACAAACAGGTTACGACGAGCGATTTTTGTAATTTTAGCTTTTTCATAATAAATAAAATGTCTGCGGTTGTAAGTTTGGGTACAATCATAGAGAAATTTAAGGACGAAATTTCTGTATTCAAGAAAGTTAGTGATTCAAGAAAGTGAAAAGAGTTACGATAGTGGTCGGTCATGTATGATGGTTCTTTGGGGATTCTGAGAGGACAGATATTTGCATCAATGAAAAATAAGAAGTACTCAACAGAGGTAAGCCGTAATATTTTTAATTGTATAATGAAAAATTGACTAGCGATATCAGTAAGTACTATATTTTGCTGTAAAAACGACATACTGCACAATATAAAGGTTTCCCACAAAGAGATTTTGGCCATTGCACATGCCACTATTGGGCAAAGCACATGGCACTATTTGACGACCTCCGTGGTGCAGTGGGCGCATAGCCGCCTGAGACGCAGGAGGTAGCGGGTTCGATCCCCGCTGCGGAACAAATGTTTGCATGATCTACAGATATTTATTCCGGGTCTGGCTGTTTCTCTATATATTAAATGTTTATAAGTATTCTATCAGTTATCTGGTTCCCATAGTACAAGCTTGCTTAATTTGGGGCTAGATAGCGCTGTGTGAAATGTCCAGCAATATTTATTATTATTAAAGATGTAATCCTCTGTGGCATGAAATGAGGCTAGGCTGCATTACTGCAAGCAATTTTGGGATTGTGATTGCTGCTGTGCAGCGTAACAGGTACATAATTGCACAAGTTTTGCATTTGTTATGCTGAGTCGCAAGGAACACTACCAATACGTTATTCTGTTTATTTCAGATTTCCTCCATCATTATTTCATCATTAAATCTGGATGGTGTTAAAAGTATCCAGTGAGGAATAACTCATGAAGAGGTGGCTTTAAAACTCTTCGAGGAAGCAACACAGAAGAAAGTCTCTCCGACTGGGTTTTGGCTTCACAACTCGGGTGCTTTAGTAGCATCACCTGACGGAATTGTTGGAGATGATGCCATAGTGGAAGTGAAATGTCCATTTAAACACAGAATGAGCATTGCAGAAGAAATCCAAAATGATAGGAAATACTGTTTTGATACTGATGGAACATTGAAAACAAATCATGCATACTACCACAAAATTACTACAAAACAATACAACAATATTACTATGCTAACACCTACTTACCACTTAGTCCAGTAGTGGCTACTGGATAAGGACACCGACCGACGCGCATCATTTAAGACACCATCCGAAGTGAAACCAGGTAATAAAAATATGTATTTTATAAACTAGCTTCCACTGTCGATTTTAAAAAGTAGCTTACTTTTAAATCCAAGTCATAAATGCTATATACACCAAATTTCATTAAAGTAATAAAAAAAATCAGGGTTTTTTAATGCTACCTGGTAATGAAACAAGCTTATGGCCCACCTGATGTTAAGTGGTAACCATCGCATTTAACAAAGAACTGCCTCATAACGTAGGTCACAGACCTCTACGTTGCAGTACCCTGCGTCCATCAACTTTAGACATACAGATGTAAAGCCTCATATGCCAGTAATTTCACCAGCAATCATCTTCATACCAAAACACAGTAATGATGCTTGGCAGCAGAAATAGGTATGATGGTAGTACTTTCCGGGCGAGCCCTTTCACAAGGAACTCTACTACTCAATACATTTGTTGCTTTCACATGGTGACAAAGTTATTTAGTCCATTGAAATGTTACATTTTTTAGGCCTTACCTTGCGTTTTTTAGAGGACGCAATTTTATTTTTTTGATGTTTAGGGTCAGTGTAAAGCTAAAACCAAGTTTGTGGGGTCGCCACCCTTGTCCCAAGGCCGCGATCTTGAAAATAGGGGTTGAAATCGTTTTTACGATATACCTCTTAAACTGTTTATTATTTTATTTTTTTTTGTAATTTTGCAGTATTATTAATAATTAATTATTAATAATATTGCAAAATTTGTAATTAAAAAAAATTATAATAACACAATAAAAAAAAACAACAATAACTGATGACACATTATTAGTACACACGTATAATATAGGTATAGTTAAGAGTACTGAAAAATAGTACTCACTTCGGAGCGCTGTAAAACCTTAGCTATTGACTTAATGAAAAAATGTTGTGAATAAAAGTTGTTCATCAAAAAACGATCTACAAAAATGGTCTGAGATAATTTTTTCGTAAAATGATAAAAAAAAAGTTATATCGAAAAATATAATTTTTTTCTCGAATTTCTGAACATTTTCGCTTATAACTTTTTTATTTATAGTTCTACTACAAAAAGTTACTGGACCAAAGTTGTAGAGAATTTAATTTGCAACAAAAAATGTTAACAAAATTTTTTTATCAAATTAATAGTTTAAGAGATATATCGTAAAAACTATTTCAACCCCTATTTTCAAGATGGCGGCCGTGGGACAAGGGTGGCGATCCCCCAAACTTGGTTTTAGCTTTACACTGACCCCCCCATACATCAAAAAAATAAAATTGCGTCCTCTAAAAAACGTAACCCCAAATGTAACTTTTCAATGGACTAATTACAAGTAGTATATAGTTTGTTTCACATATGAACCCTGCCCCTGAGTATTGCAACAGGAAGACAAACCATGTTTTCCTATCTAAATAGGCAGGCATGCTGTTTACACTTTACGACAATTTTTTCGATATTTTAATATACCTACCCTTGATGAACAAACAAACATAGAAACATACTTATAATATTATGTTATGTTTTTATAAAGCGTATGCACTGAGTAGCAGATAGGCGACGCTAACTTCGTAAAATCATGGTATTCAGGAGGGCCGTCACGTCAGTTTGTGTGGATAATGTGACTATTAAATATTATTACAAAAAATATGCGCATAAATCCCAAATGTTTCTATTTTTGTTGAGTTCTACATGTTCTTTATTGAATATAAGGTGAAATGAAATGAAATTTATTTGCCAGAAGTACGGTGTATAAGTTGATACAGCGAGGTGTGTACATAGATGAAAAAAAATTAAGAAAATTTAAAAACCTATATATTGATATAAGTATCTCGCGTTAAATATTTTATTAAAAACCACATCTCATATATTTTTTGTTTTCGAACAGACAACAACTGGAACGACTGCGACTGGCATCTCATTACAGCTCATTGAGGATGGTGGCGAACGCGGAGTCAAGCAAAGATAATATGAAAATTATCAACTGATTCAAATCTATTAACTATTTCATTTGTCAATGAGTATTCAAATTTAATAGCATTAGTTTGTTGAGAGAGATGAGATTGGTTGCTCTAGAGATATATGAGAAGGATTATTAAAATACGTTCATATTACTTTTTTACTTGACATATTATGTTCAGCAGTCTACTTCCTGTGGCTGCTGATATGATGATGATTATAAGGTATACCCAATGTAGAAAATAATAAAATATGTATATATACCAACTTCTCAATTGTTTAATTTATAGATATTAACTGACCTTGTACGCCTCTACGGGAAACACCCTAACGGCCTACTGCTAATACGGGCACAGTAGACTTTGGAATGGTTAAAGCTGGTGGGATTTATTAAACTAACCCGTCTCGCCATTCTTACATACCTAATTGCATCATTAAAGAATTAATAAATATTAAGTAAGTATCCACGAATTTGCTGATTATGATACAAAACTATTGATTGTTTATGTAAGTTATAAAATTGTAAGTAGAAGTATCCTTAAATCAACTTACTTATTTTTAAGGTTCCTTCTTAAAATACATGTTTTAGCCTTATATGATTTGGTTTTGTCAGAGTTACGAAGGGGGGATTTCTATCAAACAACACATTACCCTCGCGAGCTGCGAGTAGCTCGCGCACAACGCAACCTCGATATCCTCTTTAATTACCTCTTCGACTAAAAGAAAAACACGCGAGCTGCGAGCAGCTCGCGCACAACGCAACCTCTAGTTTATATCTATATGACGCAAGGGCTATGTGTTTAGATTTTTTACATTAGCAAATCATTTTGCTATTTTAAATTTATTGTTTTATTATTTATTGAATCACTAATTTATAAAAAAAATATCATAATTTATAATTATAATCATTAATTTATACAATTTAGTTCTGTTTTCGCTCTCTGTTGAATTAGTCGTGGTCCTTCTCCCACTGCCTGTATTGTAGTTTCGCATGGAGTGAGTGACTCACTCACTCCGAGTGGCAGAAACTGTCGCACAAGGTAGTATTGGCTCTCACCATAACATCTCTCGGATGATGGACATCGCCAGATCCCAATTATGACCCTCCGGGACAGTGTTGAATTTCATAAATTTGTTGCTTTCGAAGTGGGCATCGCAAAAACAAAATGCCCTTTTATTCGTGGACTATTAATACTGTAAATGGGATATTACGACCTTTTAGTGACGCCTAGGATATTAGCTTCCATCTAAGGCAGATTTTTAGGGTATTGACCTACATGGAAATAGGGGTTATAACTCACGCGCCTGTACTTGTTTACCAATGTTTTTGGACATGTGGGTCGCGTCCTCCAAGGCTTACCGTGAGGTCGTAGTCACAAGCCAGGTAAAAGTAAAAAGCAAGGGTTAGTTTCCCTTTTTCAAACAAAATTTTTTATTATTATCTTTTTTAATATACGAGCTGTTTTAGCGCTCTACATTTTCAGAACTTTATAACGCTGAAAGTGGGCGTCCGCCTGCACAGTCAACCGAACCGTTCGAAACCTACAAACACCTAATTTACTAACAATGTTCCTTATTTGAGTAAAACAAATACATATGTGATTATAATAAAATTAAAAAACCATCCATTTTGCTGTGTGTCGCTGTCACAGTCGTCACCCCAAAGGCCTCTGCACCGATAAGGTTCTGTTCAATACAAAGTTATTTTGGCGGCTCGCTCCGATACTCTTGCTTCAGTTTCGTGCCCTCGTTGGCGTTAAAAACACCTAAGCACTTAACCTTAATTCTACATTGTCGTTTTCAGTTGCATCTGGTTAAAATTGCGACATTATCAAAGAGTATTGCTATTTTTCGTTAATTTACCGCGGCAAATCATAAAGGCCCGGCCGCGGCGCGACATTTCTAAATACGCTATGTTCATATTAGGTATATTGTGTTTTTACCGGACTGCGAAGGAGGGTAACGAATTAAGGGTGTATATAATGTATGTTCATTTGACGCATCGTGTATGTAGGCTAAACGGATTTTGACAAATAACTCCGTCAAGCTAATCTAAGCGTTTGAAATGAGGTAGGTATCATTCGAATCTTCGGAATCACGAGAGTTACACTTACCTAAGGAAGTTTCAATTATGCCGCCGCCGTATTCGGTCAGTCAGGTTTTTGTTAGGTATTGTAATCTACTCGTATATTTTGGTAAATAAAGCATTTTGGAAATTATCCTTATAAGCACTATTCTATTTCAACCTTCAAACATACCAACAGGGGGTTGCCAATAAGTGCTGCTTTCTGTAGGTACTTACGCACCTAGGGTATATTATGAACGTCATACGAGTTGGTAGATAAGAATAGGTATGTATGATGTACGCATGCATGTGTCACCTACGTGAGTGGAGTAGAGGCGAGCGCGCGCGAGGATCACGCCATGGTGTGACGTCACGCGGGACGAGACCGCGCGGCGCGCGATATCTAACGGTGCGCCAACGCCATGCCATTCACTCCGCTCTACTACCATTCAATTCAATGGTTCGCGCTCTAGAACTGCCACCGCCACCGGCCTCCGCCGCCGCCGTATCTTTTTCGACATTTTGAAACATTAATTTTGTAAATTGGTTGGTAATTACAGTACTTTTTATAATAAGTATGTGGTCAGTCAAACATTAGCCATCAGCCTTTTCTATCAAAGGCGTCTCCCACCCACTTAAAAATTTAGATGCGAGCGGGTCGCCCTGTCGACTTTCTCGATGGGAACTTGTGGAGCTGAAGATTCTAGTTTGATATTCTTTGGCTGATGGCCGTTGCTACAAATTGTTTTAATGATGTCATGTAGTATATTTGTTTTATCGATGTGCTGTTGTTCTAATGCTGTGCTGTGAAGATTGCTTGGTGATTAACACGGTCGAAGGCTTTTGTGTACCTAATCAACCAAAGCTGGTACAAAGGCTTGTGGTATTCGTTATAGGTACTAAACTACTTCCCTATACATCATTTTGTTAAGTGTGTGGATATGTGCAGTGGTGGAAAATCCCAGTTAAATATATTATTGTACTAACACTTATTCTAAGACTTAGGTACACTATACTCGTGGAAATAATAAGTCGGATTTGACCGGTGTCAATATACCTACAACGAACAAATGAACAACAGAAACGAATGATACAACATTTGAATATCGTCCTGTCGAATATTGTGCCGGAGTAACTAGTGTTTTGAGTAGGTAGGTATTCATTGGTATATACATGGATACATGGATAATATAATCATTATTTGGATATATTATAATTGATCAAGCGAAGCGACATCTCCAACATAAAATACAACAACATAAAATACTTTATAACAACTTAAAATATAATTTCTTCTTATAACTTAGGGTAATATATTGAAGCCTAAGGTCTGACTTGATTCTTATATACGAATTATCATTAAGTACAACCCGGTCTACTAAAACAGTCATGAAAGAGCCCTATGTTCGATGGCTAGTTGTAGTAGATGTTAGATAGCCAAACTTTCGGAAGAATACAATGAGAACTTACAGCTTTAGAACTTGCAAAGGCTAAAATATAATTCGTATATGAGAAAACTAGCCAAGACAGGCTAGTTTTAAGCTTTAATATATTATCCTAAGTTATAAGAATAAATGATATTTAAAGTTGTTATAGATAAATTTCAGGACTGACCATTGAACTTAGCACCCATTTAGATGACACTTCTTTTGTTGTTGAAGTCAACAAGCAAGGCATATATCATAATATTGAACTTTAATCTACTCTATTTTCCTACGTTTACGGAGTATAATTGTCTTTTTTGTGTTATTTTCTACCAGCAATCAATTGTGATTGCTACCTCTTACATTACAGGCACTATAAGTAAATGTTCCTAAAAGAATCAATGAATTGAAAAATTATAATAAAATATAAAAATTTATATTTCTGATTTATTCCTTTGTATTCACCCAACTACCTATCTGGATGCCAAATTTGAACTTTCTAGGTCATCTGGAACGGGGTTAAAGTTTGATCTATTGGTCAGTCAGTCAGTCAGTCAGTGATGAAAAATATCGATTTTTGGACTATATCTAAATAACCGCGCAAGTCGCAAGTAAAAATGTAACTCGCAAGTCTCAATATATTAGCCCAATTTGACATGTTTATGTAAAATAGCTGTTGAATTATGAGGTGGTCAAAAATGGCCCCAAATGGTTCGTGTATGGTGTATGTGTATGTAAATGGTGTGATGGCACAATCCTGCCTCATTTAGTCACACACTAAATGAGCTAAAAATGTGGTTGTTGAGATATTGGGGTTTAAGAGGGGTATAATTTCTAATTATTACTTTTATGTTTTGATGTCCTATGAACGTTGTCTGAATTAAATGATTCTATTCTATAAAAACCAAATTAGACAATCCGGTCAAATGGCATGTCTAATGAAGGTCTTCATCAGTACATATCGACCCCGTTTTTTTAAGCCTTGTAGTTTTTGAGTTATTAGCCTTATAAAAACTGAACTTTGACGCAATTCACAGGGTACACCAGTGACCACAGTGCTGAATTGGGTATTCGTGTAGCTTTAGTGCCACAAATATAGGGAAAAGTCTGAAATCCAGGATAACTGCAATTTGTACCCAAAAAAAATAACCTATTAAAATGAACTGCCGTTACTTGTACTTAATTTGAATGGTTGTGTTTCGTAGCACTATTTTAATAGTTAAAGATTACAAATATATTATTTGTTATTATGGGAGACTCAGAGATCTCAGTCCGGGGCGAACAACTAGTAAGCTATAAGCGTGTTGTATTAACAGTTGAATAGCTACATTCATCCGGTTAGTCCATCGCGCCTGTTAGGTGACGCGCCGCACTCGACACCAGAGCCTGCCGCCTATTGCGCATGTGTGCATCAGCTGCGCACAAGAATCTCTAATTTGATGCGCAAACAAAGGTGTGATGAGGTGATGACACTCGTCATCCGATTACATCGTCAGATCAGAAACTTCCGCGATCACTTCGGCCGATACCGCGATAAGTACCGCCATGCGCACGCCACGTACCATTACCATCAGTTATGATAATATTCTACCTTCCATGGCACAGTAGGTAGCAGCTTCCGCGACATGTTAAACTATCCATTTTACATCCAACTAATTATGGCTGTTCAAATATTTAATCAATTACAAACCCGTCGGATTACGCCTAGTGTTCTGAAGGTTTCCGAAGTTATCGTTCTTATAAAATTTTCCTTAAAATTACATAACAGGAAAGACTTGATAGAATATGTATGTAACCTGCTTAATAATTTTCTAGAGCTAATTAACATGGACTTTTTTTGGTACCTTACCTACACGTTTCCGGGACAAATCAATTATTTTAGAAATGCCAAAGGGGACGCTCGGCGAGCGGGTCTCTCTAATGGTTTTTTTATGGTTTTTTCGTCAGCGTTACATTTTTCAATGGGGTGCGTAACGTTGGTGGCTTTCTGATGCTGTACGCTAGAGTAAGTATGCTATTGGCGTAGCCCGGCAGAGCGGTAAAGCGTTGTGATAATCGTCAGAGGATCCCGCGCAGGCCGCGTGCGCGCCACATAATAGGAGCACCCCCGCCGCCCGCCGCCCGCCGACCGCGACATTGACCACCGAAGGTCATCTTTTCATCATTGCAATTTTATCGCTTAGCTATTAGAGTAATAAAGTCCAAACTGATGATTTTGACCGAAGCACGGAACCGTCCAATTCGGAACCCATCCGAATTTAACCAACTACCGTAATAGGGTACTTATTTCCCAAAAGCATGAAGCTATTTCAATGCGGTTTTTTGTTCGAGAGCACAATTATTGTGGTTTTATATTATTAGGTTACACGATTATTAAAAATTTTTGAAATTGTGTTAATTTTATCTACGTTCATTGTAGATCAGCAGATGAGGAACAAAACGACTTCGAGTCGACACAGTCCGCTAATACTACTCTCAGATAACGAATAGATAAGCAATGAATATGTTTCTATACAGATAACAGATGTACCTCTACTCTATCTACCTAATGCACTTCACCTTCAGTGGTCGCTCATTGCGTCGCTAGAGTCGCGCGCGCACGACACGCGTGTCACCCGTGCCGAGTGCCGCCCGTCCGTCTACTTGATATCAACATTACTGTCGTTGCATTTCCGAAGACAAAACTAACAGGAACTATCACTATGTATTTAGTAGGTGGTAACTAGGTACCTATATCCGAACTGAGATCTCGCGAGTCTCCCAAAACACAAAAAAAAAAATCTTACGGCGACTCGCGCAACGATGCCTAAACGTATTTAGTGGCTAAATATGATTTAAGGAGTTGTCAAATCATACAAATACGTAAAATTTAAACATGTTTAGTCGTTAAATACGTTTAGGGATCATTGTGCAAGCCGGCCTTAATCTTTGACCAATAAAATAGTGCTACGAAATGAGTAACCAAATAACTTGACCTACAGTTTCAATCAAATTACAGGTAACGGGAGTTCATGTTAATTGGTTTTTGGGGTAGAAATTGCAGTTATTCTGGATTTAAGACTTTTTCCTATATTTGTGTCACTAAAGCTACACGCATACCAAATTTCAGCACTGTGGGGTCACTACTGTGAATTTTGTCAATGTTCAGTTTTTATTATGGCTAATAGCTTAAAACCTACAAAGTTTAAACTAAAACAAAAACGGGGTCGAAATTTACCAACAAATATTTTTTATTAGACGTGCCACTTGACCGGATAGTCCCATTTTGTTTTTTTTTTACCCCTCTTGAACCCCAATATCTCATCAACCCCCCCCCCCCCCCACATTTTTAGCTCATTTAGTCATACCAAAATTGTGCCATCACTGCGTACCTATATACCAAATTTCATGATGATCGGATAAACGCTTCGAAAGTTATCCTCGGACAAACAAACATACATACTATTTGTACTAAAAACGGGATATTTACCATGATTTGTGAGTTCTTGAGTGTCCCGATATTTCGACGCACAATATAACCGATAGTTTACCCGTGATCATGGCGCATGCAACTGCGTCGAAATATCGGGACACTCAAGAACTCACAAATCATGGTAAATATCCCGTTTTTAGTACCTACAAATAGTGTTAATAACCATGATAGTTTCAAAAGTTATAAACATACATACATACAACGCCGATTTACCCAAGTAAATTATTTGTTATATATTATATGTTCGATACACGTAAAAACCACAGCTCATCATAAAAACTTATACTACGCGACCACTTTATGGTTAACTTATATCACTTAGGTAGGAAGTGATCGAAGTGGTCGCTATATTTTGAAGCTATAGTTGTACATAGTACATACTACCTGGGTAGGTACCACTAAAATATGAATATTCATTTTAAAGACCTTTTCGACAAGAGCAGTTCACAAAAGTTACAATCAATAAAAACTGTGACGTTGAATGTGATGTAAGTAGGTAAGTTTTGTTTGCCGCCGCGGCGCCGGCTCTACGTCCTAGTGTGGCGTGATATATCGACCAGTTGTGCATACTCGCACACGCAATTAACCCAACAACTACCTGCCTAATAATAATAGCCCCTATTTCTCGTTATCATTTTATATACAGTGAAATATTTAGAAGAATTTCGTACATGTGTACAAATAGTTACAAAAAAGAAATGTTTTGAGTTGCGCTTTGGACAAAACTTCTAAGGTTTTTTAAGAGTAAGTATATTTTATAAGTGTTTTTTTATGATTAAAAGTATATGTATATATATATACAAAACCCTCTATTATAAATTTGTGTTGACTTGAAATTTGGAATAGTTATACTCTATTTTATTTTTTCTTGAAGGTTATCTACGAACAGCCCTCTATACTCGGTTCTAATTATGTTGTGGCGCTAAAGCGCTTTTGCTGTTTGGTTCGAGGAGTTTCACAGCCAGTTGATAAGGATGCTTTATAGTCTGGTTTTAAGAGTTTTTTTGTTATTAGTTTAATTTTTGCCGACAATGTAGCCATTTTCAGTTGTTTAATACCATTTTCATTTTCAGTACCTCTCGCTTGTAATAAACCATAGCGCATTTGACATAGATTTCAGTATAGTATTTTGGAGTCGCTGGATGACTTTAATATTTGAGTTGGAGGCATTTCCCCAGCAGAGTTGTATTCCATATGTCTTTATGGGTTTTATCACCGCTTTGTATAAGCTTATTTTCTAGGGCTAGTTTGAGGTTCTTCCTGTGATCCTAATCTGGATCACAGGAAGAACCTCAAAATTAACCCTAGATCGACGATTAGCTTCATCTCTCTTTGTCTTCTATCCAGGTGCATTCTTAGATACTTTACACATTCCTTGTGTGGTTTCTGTTTGCCAGTTTTACTGGTGGGCAGTTTCCTTGTCTTAAGATGAATATTATGCATTGACTTTGTTGCACTAGCCATGCGTGACGTATCTAACCATCATGAAATTTGATCTCTCAATCTGCTACTTGCAGATTTTTCGATCGAAGAATCCTTGTTGCTCAACAAGCGAGCGGTGTCGTCAGCGAATGTTTACTGCTTGCGGTATGTCTGCTGTTTATATGGTGTACAGTACTGATCTAAGAACGGAGCCTTGGGGGCATTCAGAGAAGGTGACAGTAAAAAGGTGACACTAAAAAGTATTTCCGAAAGGTATGATTGAAAGGTGTCAAGTAACTACATATGTGGGAGAATTTTTATTTTACATAAAGGTCCTTTGTGTCATACGCGATCGAATGCCTGCTGCACATCCAGGAAGACAGAAGAGCAGTATTCTTTCCGTTGTTGTGTCTGTCGCACGCACCGTATTGCTTACTCTATGTATTTGTTCAATGGTAGAGTTTTCTTGACGGAAACCAAATTGATGTTCTGGTATTACATATTTTAAAATCTGCCAGTCTTTGTTAAGAATATTATTTCCGTGAGTTTTGATATAATGAGCTGTAAGCTTATTGGCCTGTATAAACCAATTTCATTACCAGGTTTTCAATGTTTGTAAATCAAAATAATTTCTGATACTTTCCACTGCATTGGCAAATTTGGAAAGTAAAGTACGATTCTTTTTGGATAGCATTAAAGAGGACTATTAGGAAAACGATGCCCTTTCTTGGTACCTAGATCCTGGAGGTCTTTAAAGTAATTCTATTGCAACTAGTCACCCGATCTTTTAAATTTTTAGATAGTGCTTATATCGTAAATGGTTCCCATGATACAGGGCTCGAGCCTAGTGTGGAAGGCATTTCATGAAGGGCAACGATTTTTAGAACACCTATTTTAAGAGCACCAATTACATTCCACGAAGAGCAACGATTTATATTTTGGCTTGGTGCTCTTCGTGGAATACTAAAAATTATTTCAAATGTTTCCACGAAGGGTACCTACAATGTAGTAGCTTCTAGTGATGGGGTATTTTATGGTTTTTTATCAATAATTATGATGGATTGTATCAAAGTTAAGTGAAATTACTAGATATGGCTACTATTTGGAAACCCACTTGAAGGAAAACAGGACCTACAGCACAAGTCTACTCTACTTAGTGTAAGGTCCTGTTTGAAATTATGGTGTAAAGGCATTTTTTTTTATTTATAAACCTTTGTAAATTATATTATTTAAAATTGTTATTATTTGCTTGAAATGAATAAATGAAATGAAATAAAAAAAATATTAAAAGTTAATTGCCATGAAGTACCCCAATATCTCTAAATCGTGTTTTTGTAAAACATGCTGTTTTAACAAGTAGGATGATGGTATAACAATGGTTTTTCGGGTAAAGATGACGACAGAACACTTAGACGGATTGAAATCTAACTTGTAAGTGTCACAATAAACATCAAGTTTAAAGAGATCATGTTGAAGATAACGAACCTCATCGTCACGTCATTTATTGCGATTTCATCGCTCAGCGGGGTCATTAAAAACCAATGATCGATTTTTTCCTCATTTGTAGGTACGTAAACGTTTTGACAGAAGGTAATCCGCAAGATCGGAAACTGTGGAGGACACACATAATCGGTTTTGTATCGTCTTCATCTTAAGTTAGACAATAAGGGGGCAGGGCTGGTCACAAAGGAGCATAGTTCATGGTCGTGCAGTGGCTAGTTGTACACTTGTTTATGCAAATAAATATCTTGTATCTTATACATAAATAATATGTGTGCACAGTGCAAGCATACCTGGGGTCCACCTTCGGTCATCTGCAGTGACGAGATCGACGCCGTCGAACAGTTGCTGTGCGAACTCGTCGATGGAGCCGGACTCGGGCAGGCGGCCCGACAGTCCCGTCAGCACCACCTCGTCTGCCGCACCGCGAGCGCCCTCCACCGCACTGGGCATACTGCGCCGCGTTATTCACTGCTGGTACCTGCAACAACCGACACACACCGTCAGTCCCGGTCCGCGCCACAACACCACGCGGGACGAGCGAGCGCGCGCAGCTCACCTAGAGCTCGCCGTCGCTCCTGCGAGCGATCCAAAGAGAAAATCGAAGAAGAGAGTCGCAGCGCGTTATGTGCGCGAGGAGTGCGCGAGCAGAGTGATGCGGCGGCGGCCGAGCGACCGATTAAAAGGGCGCGATAGTGGGGTCGGGGCCGAGCCACGTTTCCACGAGACCCAGCCTTATCGCACCGCAAGGACGCCGGAAGGTCGCGGTGTCTCTTCCTCTACCAGCACGAGCGCCACGGCTGCGTGGCGACGGCACCCACACCGCGCCTGCTGGCAGAAGCGCCGGCGTCGCTGCCGCAGCGGCCCCTGCCCACCCTCAGCCGCGCTGCCCGCGCCAGGGAAAGTGCAATGTTCGCGTCCGCTTCGACCTCACCGTTATCTGTGCGACCGGACCAAAGATTACGTGACCCGATGATTAAATACGCATAATGTTTATTATCATCGAATGCGAATCACGCGGACGGCATCGCCTTGTCTCTGTGATTGGAGAAAAATGACTCTGCTCACGATCTGGATGCCAGGAGCTAATTCGTCCGTAATTTTGCAATTGAACTACAATTCGAGGACGAATTGACGCATTACTTATTCGTCTTTTGTGTCGAATGATTCGCCTCCGTTGGCGGCGTCGGTGGGGACGTCGGGTCGCGCGGCTCGTGATGCGGCCATTGTGCGCCAATTGACGGAGGAGCGAGGCGGCGGCGGCGACGGCTGGCGGCGCGACGCCTCGTCGATTGGCTTCACGATTTTCACTGAGGAACAAACACACTTGCCAGTAGAAATGAAGGACGTTTCCGTCACTCACTCAGCCCGCAACCCTATCCTCTAAATGCTAATCCTAACTTCCTTAGAGCCTCTGTGTGTCACCTAGCGCCTTATTGCGAATGCCTAGAGAACACCGTCAATCTTTCCCCTAATCTACTAGAACCTACGAGAATCCACGTGATCAATTTGTTCTAACTTACATAACTAGTCCCACATTCCTTCCTTCCTTAACGACTCTGTGTACCACGATAAACACCACTTAGAGCACAGCATCAATCTTTCCCCTGATCCAGAAGAGTTCATGACATCAATTTGTACTAACTTACCTAACTAGTCCTACCTTTTTTATAGGTGTGTGTTAGCCCAGCAAAAAGTTGTCTCCTTTCAGGATTCTAAAAGATCAGGGAATTAGTGCACTGCCTCGTGTAAATGTTCCCGAAATCTGGTAATTTGTGGATTCAAGGTTTAGAGGTTATTCATGATAAATACTTAGTTTTTACTGGGGTAACGTTTGCCACATTAGGTGATCTTTTTACCTGATAAGGCTAGGTGGATAAAAAGTATACGGAAATATAGCTTATAGTTTGTGCATAATGTACATCTTTAGTATGAATTCTTCTTTTAAACTTTAGTTCTCTTAAACATACCCTTGAAGGCGATCTCCAACTGGGGCGATGCCAACTTGGTTAAGTTTAATGCAAATAAAACCCAGGCGTGTCTGTTTTCCGCGAAACGGAGCCCATTACATCTGGCTCCTACTTTCCGTAATGTACCCGTGCCGATTTCTGACCACCTCGAGCTTCTTGGTATCACATTAACACTGACTCTCAATTTCAGCTCCTACATCGAGTCGAAAGCCCAGCTTGCTGCTAAGAAGCTTGGAATACTTGCAAAGGTGAGACAATATTTCACTCCGGGACAGTTGCTCAACTTATAGGTACCAAGCACAAGTCCGATCATGTCTGGAGTGCTGTTCTCACCTCTGGGACGGATCAGCGAAATACCAGCTAGAGACTTTAGATTCAATTGAGAGAAGAGCAAAGAAGCACATTTGCAATGACAAGTTAGCAAATGCAAGGCTCCACAGCCTCGAGCATCGTCGAAAGGTTGCAAGCCTCTCGGTTTTTTATCGGATACATTTCGGAGAGTGTGCTGCGGAGCTTTTCAACATGATCCCACCATTCCCATTCTATCATCGGACAACCAGACGCTCTGCGATGTCCACCGCTACATGGTAGACATACCTCCCACACGCACAAAGCGGTACTCTTCCACCTTTATTATGCGCACCGCCAAGGAGTGGAACGCCTTGCCTGAGTCTGTGTTTCCTGATAACTACAACCTAGGGATCTTCAAGTCGCGAGTGAATAGATTTCTTCTAGGCAAGCGTGTACCATCGTAGACCGCATCATCGCTTACCATCAGGTGAGATAGTGGTCAAACGCTAGCCTATAATTTTATTAAAAAAAACGTGCTTCGTAAGATTTCTGAGTTATTTAAGTTTTTGCTGGGGTAACGTTTTTGGGATTTCTGGATCTCCGAAACTGTTAGATGGCAATTTGTGATTTATTAGTGCAAACATATTTTTCAAAAATAATAAAGTTTTTAGGACTTCGAGTCTTTCTTCTCAAAAACTAAATTAGCTAGCTCCTAGCTCTTGAACGAGCAATGGACCTACTGAAAGTCACATTTTGCACCTCTTATTTATCCACAGCACCTGTTGAAATTCCATATGCGTACTCTAAATGGTTTACGAGTTAACGAGTTACTTTAATATTACCAGAAGAAAATTATTTTAACCTCCAAATACGCCTTTTCCTTTGAGAGTTCGATTTCCAATTTTACGCAAGAATTAATGCACGTATTCAAATACACTTACACAAAATTTCAGCCAAATCTATATTAGGATTACGAAGATTTTCATGAAAATAACTGTTTCAATGGTGCCACTAATTAACCACCACTAGTTAATAAGTAATACAAAGGGTAGGATTGCTAGTTCAAGAGCTAGGAGAAAAAGTTTTAAAGAAAAAGCCTCAGAAGTCCTGAAGTGGTTATCATTTTTAAAAACATGATTACACAAATTAAGCACTAATTGCCACCTTCATGCTTACCAAAAATCATGATTGTGCAATTTCGAAGATCCAGAAATCCCAAAAACGTTACCCCCGCAAAAACCAAAATAACTCAGAAATCTTACGAAGCACGAATTCATACAAAAGAGCTACATTATGCACAAATTATAAACTATCTTTTTATGTCATTTTATCCACCTAGCCCCATAAGGTAAAAAGATCGCCTGATGGGGCCAACGTTACCCCAGCAAAATCTATGTATCATGAATAAAAATCTAAACCTTGAATGCACAAATTACCAGATTTCGCGCACATTTACACAGTGCACTAATTGCCTATTGTTTTAGAATCCTGAAAGGAGACAACTTTTTGCAGGGCTAACGACACTTTAAAACCTTTGTGCCATGGCGAACAGACCGACCAGATCACAACATAGCTAGGTACTTATAAAATTAGTATAAAGGCGAACTTAATGCTAAAGAGCATTCTCTTCCAGATAACCTTTGTGTATTGAAGATAAAGATGTGTAGGTAGGTAGTACACAGAAAAGGAAACTAATGAAAATTTCATATTATAGATACATTACATACTACATAAATAAACCTACTTAAATACATTATATAATAGACTAAACTATAGCAATATCATATAAAAATACGTACTTAACTATAGAAGAAGTGATAAAGAAAGATAAATTGCTCATTTTTGGTCAGTTTGACCGAGAAGGTGCCTATATATTCTCAATCTGAATGCTTCCACTGAAGTAGCCTCGAAATAGTTTGGTTTGATATTATTCCAGAGACGAATAGCGGCTATGGTGTAAGAGTCAGATTAAAAAGCCGTGTCATGCTGTGGAGTAATCAATTGGAAACGACGAGACGATCGCACAGGTCGGTCCATAGTTGATACGGATGCAAATCGCTTAATCTTTGAGGTAGCTAGGAGTTACACGGTTGCGAAGAATACTATACAGGAGGGATAGCATATGCGCATCTCGATGAGCTATGATGTCAAACCATTTTAGCTGCTGACGAAATACCGAGATATGATCATATTTTCGTAGGCCCGAGATATAGCGAATACAGAGATTCTACAGACGCTCCAACCTGCTCAGTTGTTCTTCCGTAGCATCGGGATAGCACACATTTGCATAGTCTAGGATGGATAAGAGTAACGCATAAACTAGTGTGGTCCTCGTAATTTTAGGCAATAAATGTTTTACGCGTTTCAGAGTATGCATGGTACCATACATTTTACTACTAATCTGGGTGATATGGTGGTCCCATGACAAATTATTAGTAATGAAAAGGCCCAAATTCTTAACCTCCTGGCAGAACTGCAATGGAATATTATTATATTTAACCGGAGGAAGAGTGTTAATATTAATTTTGGCAATCTGTCTGTTACCGACAATTATTATCACCTGCGTCTTGCTGGGATTAATAAGTAGAGCAAATTTTTGAGTCCAATCATACACAGCGCTTAGATCGTTAGTGAGATTTTCAATTCCAAATAGAATTAACTGAGATATAACTGGAAATCATCGGCATATAGGTGATAGGATGTGTGATGTATTACCGATACCAGGTTCTTAATAAAAAGAAAGAAGAGGAGAAAGAACGCCTCCTTGAGGTACACCTGCTTGGATTTTACACCAATCAGTGGACAGATTATTAATTCGAACACATTGTTCGCGTCCGCAAATATATGAGCTGAACCAAGATAAAGAAGACTGAGAAAGAATTATAGAGCGTAAGACGGCGAGCAAAATATCGTGATCCACACAGTTGAACATAGTATTTTAATTACAAGTACTTTATTCAAATACTTGGACCACGTGGACGCGCCTAGCCCAGGACAGAGACGAATGGAAAAAGATGGAGGAGGCCTTTGTCCAAAATTGGACATCCCAAAATAAATAATAATAATAATAATAATGACATTTAATGAATAATGTGATACACTTAATTTAATATGATACCATTTGTAATTATTTTATAGATTTCAAATTGTCTTTTGGGAAATACAAGGCAATAATAATAATAATAATAATTCAAATACTGCCCACCCCTGGCTGTAAGTATTAGCTATATAGATAGATATTTAGATATTATTTATAGATATTTTAGCTATAAGTACCTTATCTATCTTCTTCGCTACTATGGATCGTTGTCAAAAATTGTTTGGTCGGCCGGGGCGTCCCCGCCGCCGCCGCCGGCCCACCGCGGGAGATATTTCAAGCTTCCCTTTGATAGGACTTTAGAAAATTATAATTTATTGTTTTACAGATTGACGTCATATTGACGGCAGATTGACGCCTCGCTGCAGGTCTACGCACGAGCGCGACGTTGCCGCATTTACGCTATACTTTGTTTACCAATTTCATACAGGCTGATTGTTATTTGACTCTTTAATCGTTATTAAATTTTTAAAAAATATAAAAAAAAATATGAATGTATGTGACAAAAAACAATTTTTCAATAATACTAGCTCTACGCATATCGTAGATACTACATAACAAAACAGGTTGAATGAATTAATGATAATATGTCCTTATAAATATGTTCCTATAAATATGCAAAATCAAAATACTAATTCAACCTATAAAGATGCAAAATCTTTTGAAAAATAATGAATGAATGAATGAAAAATTCTATATCGCACAAAATAAAAATAATCTGTACATAGGCGAACTTAATGCTATATAGCATTCTTTTCCAGTTAACCTTTGTGTAATGCGGAAAACAGTTACTAGAGGTAGTGCATATTTGGTTGAGGGAGAGGCTTAATTTAAATTACAAAACACATGGTATTTCAATAA
Source organism: Philereme transversata (assembly GCA_963924445.1). Taxonomy (NCBI): domain Eukaryota; kingdom Metazoa; phylum Arthropoda; class Insecta; order Lepidoptera; family Geometridae; genus Philereme; species Philereme transversata. The sequence continues at coordinate 22,111,736 of OZ004337.1, read as the reverse complement.
ACCTACTTTCTATACGATATTTCTCATAAAGTAATAAATATCGTTATAATATTATATACTCCATAGACTTAAACATTGAAACCATATAGGACTGCCGCCGTGGCACAGTGGGCGTATAGCCGGCTGAGACGCAGGAGGTAGCGGGTTCGATTCCCGCCGCGGAACAAAATTAAATGTTTGCATGATATTTGTTATGTGTCTTGGTGTTTTTCTATATATTATAAGTACGTATTTAAAAAAAAAAGTATATAAGTATTCTATCAGTTATCTGGTTCCCATAGTACAAGCTCTGCTTAGTTTGGGGCTAGATAGCGCTGTGTGAAATGTCCAGCGATATTTATTTATTATTTATATAGATATATAACGTATAATAATGTTTATTAATTCAGTTTTTTTAACATCCTTTTTTAATAATAGGGCAAAATGCCTTTACTAACAGAAATAATATAAAATTATTTACAACACAGGAAAAATAAATTAAGTTAATAAAATTAGAAAGTATGCCTAATTATCTTATTTACTTCATCAAGCCAAATATGCAAAATAAAAATGATACATTAAAATTATTTACAATACAGGAAAAATAAATTAAGTTAATAAAATTAGTAAGTATAATTATCTTATTTACTTCATCAAGCCAAATATGCAAAATAAAAATGGTATATATTAAAATTATTTACAATACAGGAAAAATAAATTAAGTTCATAAAATTAGTAAGTATATCTAATTATCTTATTTACTTCATCAAGCCAAGTATGCAAAATAAAAATGATATATAGGTACATATATATCTTATTATACTAATTCACAATTTGTCATCGTTCGTAACCTATAATTTTGAATATCTAGTAAAATATTAGTTAATTTGGAATGTACCATTCGTAAAATTCGATAAATAATTACATATAAACATAAACATGTCCAGCATAAAAGACAAGCTCTAAACGCAAGGTTTAAAAAGTGCCTAAAAATTTACAAAAACAATAATTTTAGTCAAGGGCAGATGTAAGGCGGGGCACGGGGGCACTTGTCCCCCCCCCCCCCCCTCCCCAGACGGTATTTTTGTGTACTGTGGAGATTCCATTACAATACATACACCTACTTAGAAGCAAATCAAATTATCAGAGTTGTTAAAATATATGAATAAAATAACAGAAAGAACATGAGTGAAACTCATATTACTTCAAGTTTATTTCTAACAGTTATTGTTGATTTTTTTGCCCGTCCGCCCCTTGTGCCCCTCCCAGAAAAAAATCCTGGATCCGCCCTTGATTTTAGTGGAACCACCACCTTACCTACCTAGTTTACAGTTTACAGATTAATCTTCCCTTGTTTCGTCGTAGTCAGACGGTAGTTATAAGTAAGTAGGAACCTACTTACTTACATGTACATAAAAAAAATAAAAGAAACTGGAATGTTTACGATAATTTCATACTAAAGAGGAATACTCTGTGTTACACTTAGGACAAACCTTCTTAGGTTTTTAAAGTGTATTATATTTTATTAGTAGGTTGGTATTACTTTATCATTCATTATAAAAAAGGATAAGCAGTATAGCAGAGCCCTGGCTAACTGCATTTTCACAATACAAATTTAGTACGCTAGCTCGCCTAGCGCTCTGCAAATTGGATAACGAGGACTCCATTTGGGTCTAGGTAGCGCTGCTGTCTAAAATGTTCAAAATTATAAACGAGCTAGAAGGGTAACCTCAATCTCTTATAGGAATATTAAAATAATATTACACTGACATTTCGTACCATGACCCTCTATTAGTAAGCTTACTTTATTATTTTAAAGGCGAAGCAGTTTTGGCGACGTCACAATAAATCGTTCACTCAAAACGTTTTACAATAGAGCTCAATCAAAGCGTAAAATTATCCTAAAAAGTAAGTAAATCGTGTTTATTTCGCAATGTTTTATACTGAATGTGGTGTAATCACTAGAAAACACTAAATATACAACATTATTAGGATTATAACAGTAATGTTTTAAAGTTTTGTGGTTCAAAACTAAGTAATGTTGCTGCAAGCTTCTAACAAAACCCTCCTGAAATATGATGGTTTTCTAAAAGATTGTGGTTGGCGCCCTATAGGTTACTCCGACTCCGACAGCTGCGCTCTACCAACTGGCTAGCCGCAAAATTAAATGAATTTATTGGATTGTTGTTCTTGTATCGGCCCAGTATGTTTTCTGATTGGAAAACTATAATTACAGTGTAGTATGCTATGCTATTTGATAAACATTATTTTTGCTAAAGATACAGTGGCTTTTCAACATAAATACAGCAGATTTTACAGTAGATATAGGTAAATCACATTTTAAACTTTTATTTAACCAAGTAAACCTAACTCATATTCAAATGAAATTAAAAATGAAAAAATGTAACAAATATGTGTCTATGCAGTAATAAGAAAATAAATAGGATTTTTGAGAAAATATATAAAAAACGTCAAGTTTTTTGATTTTTTTGGAGTTGATGGTCTACTTCCGTCGCTTATACATAAGTCATAAGCATTTATTGGTAAAAAAAATCATAAATTGTAAAATTACCATAATATAAGGAATAGATTAGTCTAATATGTAAAAGAATAAAACATAATTAAATGTCAAAATAAATACAAAAAAATAATTAATAAAAAATCTAGTCTATAAAACATCTGAGTAAGTAGGTACCTACTCGTCATAAATTCGTGTATGCTGTAGAAAGTCTGCTCGATTAGCCAACGTTTGAGTTTAGACTTGAGACCAGGAAAACATTTAGCTGATTTTATAGATTCTGGGAGTTTATTACTGTTGGAGCCATGACGTGACTCAGCCTGGAAGACTTCGCCAGAGACCGGGGCACGGTCGCCAGCTTGCCCGCGTTTCGAGTGTTGTACGAGTGATGTCACTGTTTTAATTCACCCAGGTTTAACTTTACGCGCAAGGCCACTTGCGCGCCCCCACAACAGATCAGCACCGTACCGCAGCAGCGATTGCGATGTTGCGAAGTGCAGTTCCGTGTATGGCCAACTTTTCATTATCCAATTTGGAGAGCTTTTAATTAGTGAGCAGTATAGTAGAGCCGTCTAAGCGCCTTTACAAAATAGGTACATTACTAATCCTATAACTATTTTATTGTTGCCTGCATTAAATGATTTATTATTATTATAATACAAATTTAGCAGTGGTGGTTGGACTCCGGTGGAACATCCAACACCTACTACAAACAACCGAAGGCGAGGCGTGCGGAGGCCGGCGCGCGGCGTGCGTCAGTGAGACGTCTCAGCCAGCTCAGCCCAAGGCCTCAGGCAGGCGGATTCCGCCCGGACAAGGTCACGGAAGTAACATATCGCCATGATTTTTATTATTCTTTGGCTTTTGTTTTTAATATAGTAGGTCGGTAGCTTTGATTACAAATAGTTATGTAATAAATACGAACATGAGTACGTAGGGTAAATAGAGAGGTAGATACTTACCGCCCTATTTACCCTACGCTACTTATGACAAAACTTACCTATTAGAAATACCTACCTACCTACCTACCAACTACTTCGCAAACAACAATGTTATGCAGTACCTACCTACCAACTAATTTATTTGTTGTAAACTTGTAAGTAGCTAGGTAGTGGGGTAATAGGTAGGTTCCTATAGGTATTAGGTAGTGTGGTTATGTGGGTTAGGTAGGGGGTAGGTACCTTAACTCCTGCTAATGGAATGTAGAGGCATAGTAGAGAGGTGCCTTTTAATTAAAAGTAAAGGTACACCTAGTACCTAGGTTCTTACCCTTTCACTAAACAATATTATCATCCATCACACACATCAGAAATCAGAAACATTTATTCTTTGAACTGTATGGTACCTATATCACGGACGAATAAACCATAAATATAGATACCTATACCTACTTAACAGCAGAAAGGTTTGTAACTTCGTAAAAAACTTACAGAAGCCAAATAAATAAATGAGGATTCGCGAATGTGTGATCCTCGTCCGTCGTCTCTCGCCGAGGAGTGTCCGGAGCCGCGCCGGGGGCTGCTGCGTGCAGCAGACTGAGACTGTACACTGGAGGCGCAAGAAGCAGTCACAATAACAAGAGGGGCTAGGTGCGTGCGTTGTACTCCGATAGGAGTCGCGTGTACGGGTTCGCAAGTTATCGACCGGCTCGTGATACGCGACGTCGCTTCGCGGATCTACTAGAAGCGCGACTGCGACCGACTGTACGAGCGAGCGTCTGTTCCTGTTCCGTCTGCCTGCCTCCGGCCTCGGCGGAGAGCGAGACGACTTGCATTGACATGCGCGGGGCGGCGGCGGGGAGAGTGCGGCGCGCGCGGGGCGAGGGCCGCGCCGTTGCCATGGTGCGACTCGATCAGGCCACGTGCACGCGGCCAATAGCGGCCGGCGACTCCGCCGACCGCCCGACGATCAGCCCCGGCGACACCGGCGCGGCGGCGCGACGGCCGGGGCTGCGCGGCGGCGACACGCAGCATCCCATCTCGCATACTGCCTGCCTGAGTCAGGCAGGACCTGCCCATTCACTTTCTGTGATGCCACTTTACTTTCTAATTTTAAATATTACTAGCCCGCGACTTCGTCCGCGTATCCCGAAAGTGTACTATGTTCTTGTACTTCTTGGTCACTCTACGTGACTAAGAAGTACACTGGTGGTGGTTTGAATAAATTAATTGTTTTTTTCCCAACCACCCCCAGTGGTGATAGTATCTTCAAAGCCTTTAAAAATATTATTCCCAAGACCCCCATTAGAACTGGCACCATTTATGGTCAATAACAATGACAAAATCATATTTTTAGTCCTATTGACCACCACTTGCTTAACGTAAGGTAAACAACTGAAATGTACTTAGAATTATGTGTGGGTACATATCCTCTAAATAAACCTACTCCAGAGTGGTAATGGCAGATGGTACGTAAACAGAAGTAATCACCAGTTTCCCATATAAATAGAAAAAAAACTTGACTATCATATTTTATGTAATAATTACACACCAAGAGTAGGTATTTCTAATAAAAATAAAATAGCCTTTTATTTCACATAAATATAAATTGGTAAATCCGTGATTTTTATAATGTAGTTTCTTCATTAGTGTAAAAAAAAAGTCAATTTTATAAGTACCTACCTAAATAAATTGATATTGATAGTTATGTAGGTAATGTTAGTTTGAAATATTATATCATTAGTTTAGGTATATGAAATCATTATAAAATGTTTTATATGAACAGATTAGAGATTACATTGAAACTAAAAGTTAAAATTATAAATGATTAATTTTTATGTGTGTGATTATGTGTGACTTTGAGACTTGGTATAAATACTCTTATACCAAGTCTTAAAGTTTGTTAATTAAACCACCATTTTATTATACCAAGTCTAAAAGTTTGTCCATTAAATCACTATTTTATTATACCAAACCCAAAAGTTTGTCCATTAAATCACTATTTTATTATACCAAGTCTAAAAGTTTGTAGGTATATTAAATCACCATTTTAATTTTACCACCCCTTTTCACACTCATTTTTTTTAGTGTTTCATAAAAAATCTATACCAAGGTAGGTATGGATTTTTTATGAAACAATAAAAAACCTACCTCATATTTAATAATGACCTTCCTCTGTCATAAAGTTGTAAGAAATCAATTTAAGCGATAAGACCGCCTATTGTACATTTCCATTATTTTTAGTAAGTATCTTCCTTCTGAATTCCACCAAAATTGCACTTGTACAATCATTGTAATTATTTGATCGATGTGATTATCTTTAGGCTTGTATTGGAACCCTGACTTATCTTGTCGCGGAGGAGGTCGTTGATATCTGCAACACAGTATTTATTATTCATGCGGGTGTCATCGTTTTTCATTTTTGTTAAATTGTTCCAAATAAAGATGATTATTTATTTTAAAAAAAAATGTTGTTTCCCATTCTCGACTACGAAGACACCAGCTAGGTATCTTGATTTAACTGAAGAACTATAATGTAAGTTGCATTGAAATTTATAATTATGGAGTAAGAGTGTGCCCCAGTGCCCCCAGACACAATTTATTTTGTAAAAGACCAAAAGTGGGGCCTCGGGTACTGCTTATAGGTACCTTAAATGCCAGCATACCTGCTAAGTTGGTAGAGTGACCAAATAACAGGTAGGTACCAGGTGAGAAAGGTAACTAAAAATAGGACTCACTTATTTTAAATTGTAAAGGTTGATTTTTATACCTGCTGGAGTCGACGACCTCACTGTGGAACAGCTCAAGTACTTAGGCCCAGCAGCGATATCTTGGCTTTTGGCTCTTTTTAATTCCTGCCTTAGTATTTTTCAAATACCGAAAATGTGGAGACAAGCCAGAGTCGTTGCTCTACTCAAACCTGGAAAGCCTGCTGACGATCCAAAAAGTTATCGACCAATTTCGCTTCTTTGTCACACATTTAAACTTTTCGAGAGGATGATACTAAACCGTCTCACGCCAATGGTATCCTATTATCCTATCAATGGTATTGAGCCTATGCTTATCCCCCACCAGGCAGGTTTCAGGCCCGAAAAGTCTTGCACAGGACAGATCCTTAATCTAACTAAACACAAGCCGGATATGAAGATAAAAATATTACCGGGGTTGTTCTAGTAGACCTGACAGCTGCATAATATGATACCGTGAATATAAAGACGCTGCTATACAAGGTGGGCGAGATAACGGGTGACTTCGGTTTGGTTCAGATACTGGGACTGATTCTTCGAAACCGGCGCTTCCAAGTCCACCTCCATATGGACAAAAGTCGATGGCGATGCCAAAAAAATGGACTACCGCAAGGAAGTGTACTGGCTCCAACCCTATTTAACATATACACGAACGACCAACCCTGCCCCACTAACACCCAGAGGCTCTTGTACGCAGATGACTTAGCTCTAGCCACGCAAACAAACAGCTTTGAAAAAGCTGAAGTGCACTTGATGCATGCTCTGGAAGTACTAGGGGAATACTATGACGCCAACGCTTTGAGGCCAAATTCTACAAAGACACAGTCCTGTGTTTTCCACCTGCGGAACCACCAAGCCAATCGTCCACTTCAGCTAACTTGGCGAGGTACACCCATAACACCGTACTCAAACCCGGTGAATCTAGGAGTAACCCTGGACAGAACACTTGGTTTCAAAATTCATTGCCAGAAAACAAAAGCCAAAGTCTGCTCACGAAATAGTATTCTTCGTCGGCTTGCCACAACATCCTGGGGCGCTTCACCTTCGATTCTCCGAACAACTGGTCTCTCTCTCTGCTTCTCAGCTGGGGAGTACGCATGCCCAGTGTGGCATCGTTCAAGCCACGCTAGAGAAGTAGACATTGCACTAAACAAGACCAATAGAATAATAACCGGATGTCTGAAGCCTACCCCGTTACAAAAGCTATACCCTTTAGCAGGTATAGCACCACCTGACATCCGGCGAGACATTGTCTGTGCCACAGAAAAGGCAAAACAGGAATGTGATGTCCGACACTGTTTGTATGGCGTTACTCCACCAAGAAAACGGCTACATAGTCGCAGGGGTTTTTTGCGATCCACTGAAGCCACCACAAATAATGCAAGTGATGCCCGTGTTACCCTGTGGAAACTAAATAAAGCCCCCCCACCTGACTATGTTACACCTACAGAGGAACTACCCCCTGATCAACACCTACCTTGGCCAGTGTGGAGGACCCTCTACAGACTGCGTACCCAAGTCGGCCGCTGCAGATGTAATCTTAGTAAATGGGGTATTATAGACAAATCGGCGACGCAATGCAAATGTGGTGCCCAGCTCCAAACAATGGCACACGTCCTTACATGCCCATCCTGCCCTACCACCTGCACGATGGAGCAACTTCAAAATGGCTATAGCCTTGAGACATCGACACGAAAGAAGAAGTGTGTTATTTTTAACTGGGACAGTACGGGGGCACCCATAGCCAGAGGAGATACAGGTGCAGTTTCTTTTGAAACATCAGCACCTTTTTGGAGAAAAATATTTTGGCATTAAATTTTTTTTGGTCAAGCGTGAGTAGCGCCTTAAAATGAATCAAGTTGGTAAATTTTTTTTTTGATGCCGATCGATGCATTTCTTTGTAAGGATCATTTTATTGTATCGAATGAAAAAAATCTGAGCAGCGGAAGTAAGTCAAAAATAAAATGTTTTCACATACGATTTCTTAGTAGTTTGGTACAAAACGGTACTAAAACTATCACAAGAGATGTTCGATATAGCCGCCATGTTGCTGTATGCAGGTACGGGCACGTTTCAAAACACTTTAATTGGCCTTAGACAACCATGAGTGGTGAATCATGTTTTAGCGAAAATGGACTGCGTCTTTTAATTCTTGAACGGTATTGTACCGAGTTTCGTAAATACGACCCTTTAGGTAGCCCCATAAAAAAAGTCCATCGGCATCATGTCGGGTTAACGTGGTGGTCATTTAATTGGACCATATGTACCCATCCAACGGTTAGGCAAATGCTCATTTAAAAACCGTTTACTCGCTGTACTATTACGAGGAGGTGCACCATCCTGTTGGTAGATGACATTATGAAAATCGCTTAATGGAATGGTATTATCCACTTCTTCCACAGCCAGATTCAATATATCTTGATACTTTTCACTATTTAATGTTCCATGGTAGATCTTAACAGCAATGATTTTATTGTGCACACCAACAGTTAAATGAAAACAAAATTTGGTTATGGGTCTGTGTAGTTCTTAAGAGGATTTGATCGTGACCAGTAATGACAATTCTTTCTATTGTACATAGGTACCTACCGTTGTTTGAAAAATTGCATTCGTCTGTCCAAATAATAGTGTTCGGGAAATAAGCATTTCCAACAGACCGTCCTACGAACCAGTGACAAAATGATAATCTTCTGTCTATATCTCCTGGAAGCAGCGCTTGCACTGGCCGTCTTGTAACACTTATAATGGTAGGTTTTCAGTACTTTACGTACCTATGCTTGATTTGTGCACTCCGATATTTTCAGCTGCTTCTCGTAATGAAGCTTTTGGATAGGCCTCGAAAACCCCCAAGATGTAAATGGTGGTCAACTCATCTATTTTTGTTGTTCTTTTTCTTTTAGGCTGAAAACAACCTTCTTGCCTTAAATTTATTAATTTTTCAAAAATCTTGCGATTTGGTACATCGCGGTCTGGGTAGCGTTCCTGATACCATTTCAACGAATTAGTTGGGCTTCGTCGGTTGAGGAAGTATGCTTCAATTAAGTCTACTTTTTGCGAAGGTATTTGACAATGCCATGATAGAACACATAAGATTATGCAATGACTGATATAAAAGTCCGACAGATGCAAGAACCATGCTTGAAATTCAAAATTGTTCTGAAATACGAAATGTTTATGAATTGCTCATGAGAGCATGGAGTTCCTAAACTTCTTAATCGCTACAGTATTAATACTTCTTTAATGCGCAATTAGTATAATAAAATGTTTGTTGGAGGAATTTTGCTTTATCCTGTTGTATAAAATAAATAATAAATAAATAAATATTACTGGACATTTCACACAACGCTATCTAGCCCCAAACTAAGCAGAGCTTGTACTATGGGAACCAGTTAACTGATAGAATACTTAAATACTTTTTTTTTGTAAATATATACTCATAATATATAGAAAAACATCCAGACCCGGCACAAATATCTTTAGATCATGCAAACATTTGTTCCGCGGTGGGAATCGAACCCGCTACCTCCTGCGTCTCAGCCGGATATTCGCCCGCTACGCCACGGAGGTCGTCAGGTGTATGAGAACACATTTTATCAAATTTGACTAACTTCCGCTGCTCAGATTTTTTTCATTCGACACAATAAAATGATCCTTAGGTACAAAGGACTGAATCGATTGGCATCAAAAAAAATTTACCTACTTGATTCATTGTAAGACGCTACTCACGCTTGACCAAAAAAATTTTAATGCCAAAATGTTTTTCTTCGAAAAAGAGCAGCTGTTTTAAAAGAAACTGCACCTGTATATGTTTATGGGTGCTGGCGTACTGTCCCAGTTAAAAAAAAAACACTCTGTATATCATTATCCACAGCCCATAAGTACCTACCCACTGCAGGGTGTAGACCTCCCTTTGTAAACGCCACCCTTCCCGGGCCTGTGCTGCGCGCATCCAGGAGTTACCCGCGACTTTCTTTATGTTGTCGACCCATCGCGCCAACGGACGTCCTGGACTTCTTAGGTCTGTTCTTGGCAACAATTCGGTCAAAAATTTCCTCCACTCCTCCTCCTTAAGTATATCGCATAGTTATTATTACAAAATAATATAATGCTTTGCCAGACGCTTTCCGTCAGCCATTACCATTACCAGACGCTTTAAAGCTCTTCAAAAAATAATTGAATTTATGTTATTTTCTAAAGGCTGATTTTTATGTCAATTTATTCAGGGGGATATTTTAAATACATAATTATTTATTCAACCAGACAAATTTCAATGACCAAACATCCCCATAGACCCGAAAAACATTCAGCCGTCAGTGCGAGCGCGACGGCGCTATGCTTGTACCTTAGAGTGAGTGAGATGTTTTAGCGGAATGGTTTCTCCCTCTGTGCCACACATAAAAAAATAATCATCCGTTTGAACACTATTCAATTTGCGATATGATAGGATACAAGTGTTAATTTTCCTTACAACTACTGCAATAAGATAATTGTCACTAAATTGTTTTTTTGTATCAAGATAGTTTTAGTTTTGTTTAAAAATTTTCATTTTATTGATCAAACCCTATTGAAAGTCAAATAAACACAAACACCACGATTTTTATGCTAATTTGTCTTTTTCATGTTGCGTTCCTCTAAATTTGTCCATGAGTGTATATAAATTTAAAATGAGCCCTATTTTTTATTACTTTTCTCACCTGGTACCTGTTAATTGGTAACTCTACCAACTTAGCAGGTATGCTGGCATGAGCAGTACCACTACCTACCTGAGGCCCAACTTTTGATCTTTTACAAAATAAATTGTGTCTCTTAGACTATTAATAAAATACTAAGTAAATTAAAATCTTTATCCGTAGTATCAATAGTTCAACCTTCAGTTTTCCGTATCCTTAAATCCTTAGGAGGTACCTAGTTTCCATGTGTTTGTTACCTGTGTCGAAATAAATGTCTACATCTAACTATCTACCCAAGTATAGGCGGAAAAATAAAGAATGAATGAAAATTCTTTATTATACATACTTTACAAGCTAGACACAACAGATATAAAAATAAAACAAATAAAAGTAAGCATAATGGGCGGTCTTATCGCTTAACGAAGCGATCTCTTCCAGACAACCTTTGGATGGAGAGGATCCTTACTTTTTGGAAGATTAGCCGAGGTGTAAAAAGAATAAACTTAATAATAGAAAGAAATAAATAATAAAATAATTCTTAATAAAAGAAGTGATAGCCGAAGCGATACAAAATATTTATTTCTTAAAACTTTTACCACCTAGCTAAGCTACTTATAGGTACACAATAAACAGATAGTATCCACATTGAGCCATCCGCGACGCTGCATCAGCATCGTCCGCGTATGCGGCGCTACCGATCCGCGTCGCTGAAGTCCAGCACGAGCTTGCCTCGCGAGCCGCCCGCCGCCGCGCGCGCGTACGCCGCGTCCGCCGACCGCCAGTCGAACACGCGCTCCACGACCACGCCGAACTGCAACAAACGCAAGCGTGAAGCCTCATTCCTGACTCGCTTCGCCTCTCGCCAGCCCGGGAGCTCACCTGTCCGCGCTCCGCCAGCTGGCGCAGCGTTTCCAGGTCTCGCGCGTGCGCCGAGAAGAACGCCCAGCGAACGCGCGGCGCGCACGTCACCTCCCCGGGCGCCGCACCGAGCGTCGCGCACTGCGCCGCCAGCCGTGCCGCCGCCACCGCCGCGCCCGCCACCAGCCCGCGCGCGTCCGTCTCGCGCAGCAGCGGTGACGTCAATGTGGCGTATCGCGCGAACGTCCAGCGGCGCGCGCCCGCCTCCTCACCACCCAGCCCCGCGCAGTCGAGCACCGCCGCGTACGGCCCGCCGCGCTCGATCCTAGCCCAGTAGTCCTCCGCGTGGCGGTCGAGCGCGTCGCGCGCTCCCAGCTGCAGCGCGAGCGGGCCTAGCTCCGGTGCCGCGCCGACGGTGACGCACGCACCTCGCGCCGCCAGCAACCGCAGCGCCGCCTGCCCCACGCCACCCAGCCCCAGCAGCAGCACTCGCGGCGCACCCGGCGACGGCGGCAGCGCGGCGGCGCGCACTAGCGCCATCGCCGTCAGCGCCGCGTACGGCGCGCCCGCGCACTCCGCGTCCGAGAGCGCGTCCGGCGCCGGCGACACCTGCGGGCCAAAGGGAGGAGAGGGTCACGCACGCCGCGCGCAGTGCCGGCCGCCCCGGCAGACAGGACGGCTACAGACGCGGCGGTACCGACCCAGTCTCGCTTGACGCGCACGTACTGCGCGTGCGCGCCGGGCGCGTGCGGTGGTAGCGCGCCCCACACGCGCACACCGCGCTGCAGGCGTGCGTCGACGCCGGCGCCGGCCGCCTCGACGACACCGCAGAAGTCGCGGCCGCAGGTGAGCGGGAACTCGACACCGCCGTCGTCCGCGGCGCCCAGCAGGCGGCGCTGCGCGTTCAGAGCCACGGACCCGTACCCACCTGCAAGGAGAGCACGTGGGAAGGGTCAGCAGCGGCGCGCGCGGTGCGGTGCGGTCGGGTGCGGAGCGGCTTGCTCACCGATCATGGCCACGTCAATGGGGTTGAGCGAGGAGGCTCGCACGCGCACCAACAGCTCGTCGGGCGCGCGAAGCGGCGGCACGCGCGCCTCCTCGAGCCGCGGCGCCTGTCCGCGCTCGTACGCGTGCACGCGCCACGCGAGCATGCGCCCGGGCCCCGCGGCGCGACCCGTCGCTCGAATTGCCTGCTCGATCATCGCCTGCTGATTGAGTTTCTGCTCTGTAACAAGTTGCCAGCTTGTATGACATTTCCACTCTCTCATCCTCACTTAAATACGAGTTCATGGGTTAAAAGTTGACGTGGTCGTTTCATTTGGGGCAAATGAGAGCTTCAAGATCTGAAAAAACTACAGTCAACGAGAAAATGTTTTTCTAAATTATTTTATTAAGGTATACATTTATTAAGTTACTTACAAATTTAAAAAATGTGGCTTTTATGGACGCCCGGCAGATGTGAAACATCTAAATTGATGGTTATAATTTAAGAAAACCGTTTATATCATCTCTTATCTTTATTATTTCTTTCTTACTTTATTTGCGACACGAAATCAGTTACAATATTCTAATATTATGTATTCTTATATAAACTTAACAGTTACCTATACCTGTACGTCGTACGTACCTATAATAGGCAATTTGCATGAAATGGAAATTTCATTTCATACAACTTCGGTTAGAATCATTTCTCGTGTCAAATTGAAAATACAAGAGTTATTCAACAAACAAAAATTCACCCCCTCTTTTTCGGTATTAATAAAAAAATATCGATCCTAGGAAAAAATTTATCAGGATCATAATGGTAGGAAATCTAGATCCAAAATGGTGATAACATTTTTCGTGTAAAATTTAAAATAAACGAGATAGCAAAAATTCACCCTCAAATTCAAGATGGCGGATGACGCAGCAGAGTGCGAATCCCGAAAACCAAAATGTAGACTGCCAGTGATCCCCCCCAAATAATATTTAGAATACCTAGGTACCTATTTCTCTATTGTGTTTTTAGCAATGAATTAATATATAATTATACACGCCCCTATACAGCAGAATATCTCCTAAATTTTATTACGTACCTAATTGTTTAATTTTATACCAATTCGATGTTATTTCTGAGCTTGTTGTTTTTTACTGTACTTGCATACTTGTTATTATGTTTGGAGCTTAAAATCAACACCTGACGAGCTATAGACTGTTAACACTTAATTTAAGTATTAATGACTTGTTAATGTGTTTTTCGCCTTTGGCAATAAAGATTCATTTCATTCATAGATTTCCGAAGGCAAATTGTTACTAAAAAAAAATCCGTATCAGCCCCTTTTTTGATCTGATTCGACTGGGATATACGTAGATGCACGGTAGTCTCAGTCAGTATCTTATCATAGTACGCAAAACGGCTCAACAGACTTGGGACTTCTTACCCCTACCTATATACTACGTGTTTTGTTATATAAAAATAAAAATATAAATGTTTTTATTGGTTCCTTAATGATTAACCAAAATACTTAACAAAATATTACATAACAACCAACATTTCGTATACAATTCATTTCTAAACCATGTTATTTCAAAAATGATTCATTTTACAAAAAACGTTTCGAATACAGCTCTTTTCAAAAACCTCTTATTTCAGCAATATTTTGTTTCATAAACATTACAAGTATCTATTTCGCAATCGCTTCTCTTGTAAAATGTATCAAATTTTATTTTGTTCATTTTTATTTCATATTTTATTTCTTTTACATATTTACATTTTACAAAATGTCACTGTCAAAGAAACTACCTATTTATAAAGAGTATGTCAACTAGTTTGTGGGGTAGGTAATAATTGTTGTGCACTTCTCTATCCAACTAGTGAGTGGGGATCTGCGAAAACCTATAGTTTTTAAGAAAATTAAATACCTACGTGTGTTTACTTAACTAAAGTGTTAGATTAATTAACATATTGTGTTTGCCTGTTATTGGTTTCACATGTAGCATAAAGCATTTGGATACCTAATAAGTTTCTTTTTGTAAGCAATTATGTGTTAACTGTTGGTAAACCTAATAAATAAAATAAACTAGTGGTTCACCCCTAACTGAGATCTCTCGAGTCTCCCATAAAAACAAAAATATAATTATTCGTAATCTTTGACTATCAAAATAGTGCCACCAAATAAACAACCAACTTACTTGACATTACAGGTAACGGGAGTTCATGTTCATTGGTTACTCGTTTTTGGGGTACAAAACATTATAATAACTGGCATTCAAGAACCTAAGACTGAAAATTTCGCTGAAAGATTAGAATTTGACAGACAAGAAGTAAGAAAAATTACTACAATGATTAGCACTGATTGTCCAGAACATAAGCAAATCAACAGTCTTGGAAAATACCAACCTGGCAAAAATCGCCCTATCAAAGCATGTTTCGCATTAGAAGAAACTGCAAAACTCATACTCCGCAACAAAAAAAGTGTGCATGTTGACTCCGTCAAGATATACTCGGACCAGACACGCTATCAGCAAGAAGTTATGAGAAAACTTAAGCTAGAACTTCAAACCTGTATAGCAAATGGAGAGGCTGATCTATACATAAAATATATAAAAGGAGTACCTAAGATAGTTGAACCGCTGCCAAAAAACTGACTAATTACAACAAAGAAGTTCCCAGCAGAGATATCTTGAGCGCTGACAGTACCTCCTACAAAATTCCCGTACTTATTTAATAATATTAAATGTAACAGATCGACGGTAAACCGAGTAATTTAACTTATATTCTACAGAAAACTTTGAAATTTTTCACCAAATATTATTTGCTAAATGCCACATCCATTTCTAACATCTTCGTTTCACTATCTTTGTTACGTGTTATTTTTTTTTGTTAATACTTACCCTATATTTTTATTTTTAGAGGTAATGTTATTAATTTTACACTGTATGTTTAAGATTATAAACATTATTTTTAAGTTTTCATGTAAGTGAATATGTTATTCTTATGAGAATAAAATTTCTAAAACAAGAAAATGCAGAAATAATATACCTACTTGTTTATATACATATGTTGTATTGAAATGAAATAAATCACACTAATATTATAAATATGAAAGTTTGGATGTTTGTTTATTTATTTATTTGTTTGTTACTCAACCACGTTGTAACGACTGAACCGATTTCGATGAAATTTAGTAGGTATGTAAGTACGTAGATTATAACCAGGATTAACACATAGGCTACTTTTTATCCCATAAATCAGGTCCCATGGGATAAAAATGGGGTGTCAAGTTGCAAGAGCGAGTTCACCTACATATTTAGTAGTGTAACGCGTACGAAGTCGCGGGCAACAGCTAGTATATAATAAATTAATCATGTAGAATTATCATAGAATTCTGAGATGTAATACCTACAGTGTATAATTGTATATAGTAGGTAGGACAATGCAAAACAATGCAACTTGCAGCTACAAAGTTTCACGTGTACGTAGCTGTATAAGCAAGAACAATAAACGTATGTATTTAATTTAATAATATTTTATTAGTTAACTTTACCTGTGTGTTCGCTCTGTTTACAACTGTAAATCAAAACATTTGATTTATTTAGAAGCACGTCTAAAAAATTAATAGAAACACGGGTCAAGCAGGGGTTGACATCATGATGGGTCTTCAACACTTCGACCATTGTTGTTTGGAAGTATGGGTAAGGGTCAGACTTTCGTGCTTAACCCTGGCCTCAACGTCAGAGACGACTATCTCACGAGATCTCACGGGGTGATGTCCGGAGTGCCATCCTGGCTTGCAGTTT
Source organism: Philereme transversata (assembly GCA_963924445.1). NCBI lineage: Eukaryota > Metazoa > Arthropoda > Insecta > Lepidoptera > Geometridae > Philereme > Philereme transversata. The sequence goes on along the minus strand of OZ004337.1, from coordinate 22,095,247 downwards.
GCCCTCTCAGACGTTACTTGGCCGATGTCTTGGCTAACGTGGGTCTTCTTGCGGCATGCGCTTCTCGCACGTCCAATGGAGAGGATGGCAAGCACAGGAGCTCCCTCGGTAATGGACGCCAGGGAAAAAGAAGGTTCGAATATCAGGTGAGCGTGGCGGCAAATGTCGGCGCGATCATACATGCGACGCGCTAACATTACCACAAAGTCCTCGATGCTGGACATCTGCACGTCGCGGGTGATGACGTCGTTCCTGACATAACGTCGATCTAAAGACCAATTTGAATTTCCCGCAAAAGCGAATCCGAATGAGGACTAACCATGGATCTTGTACAAACAACTGATGGCATTTCTGTCATGCTCATGTCATAACATAGGGAAGTAAATTGTCAATGTCAATTATATATAAATAAATATACTTTAAAATATAATAAATTCCCATGTTATGATTATTTTCAGAGGAACTTGAAATAAAAAAAAAACAATTGTGTTTGTTTATCTGACGAAGTGAGATTGGTTGAGACTTATTTTGCTATTGTGTCTTGATTTTGGCATACAAACCATTTTTTTTGGTGGTGTATCTCCAGACAGCACCATCTATTAAGCTAGTTGGAACCAGTTAATTCATTTTAAATCAAAAATGAAGCGACTTAAGTGACATTGACAATTCACTTTTCTTTGGTATGACAGAGCAAAGCCAAACCATCATCAAAACATGGCCGTGAAAACCCCTCACTGGCGAATCCGAACTCGCTCGCCTGTAATTCCTGCGAAACGATATTCTGAAAATGTTCTGATTTAATGCAAGTGTATGTAGAGTTATGTAAGTGTATATATAAAGTTGTACGTATATTAATAGATGGCACCGTCTAAACAAGCACCCGAGACATGCTCCGCTAAAAAATATATTTCTAAACTTGCCAAACTGTCAAAGTCGCAAAGACCACATCAAAATTTATAGAGAATATGCACACTCCGTTTTTATTTGTCTTGTGTGTGGCAATCAATGTTCTTTTGTGATCGTAAATATTATTTTTTAGCCCTGTGTGGAATCTGACTAATCGATGCACTGTATCTTGAATGGATGTTGATGGTTGTTCTGGAGAAGCTGCAGTTTTCTTCAATATTCTTCATGCAGTATCTTTTAAAAAAGAGATAAATTTTGAGAAAAAAACGACAAGTATTTATGTACCTACCTAATCCACACCAACAAACTTAAAAGTACCTAGGTAGATAAGTACGTAAAATATCGCTAAAATAGCCTACGGTAAATAATCCAATATGATGGTGTCACAGATTAAATCAGTTACACGAAACTGAACTGAACATTTATAGAAGACTTCAATATTATCGAACTAGGGTTTACATGTTTAATTGCTTGTACTTATTCATTTCGTTTTGCGAACTCCATCCTTAGGAAAATGGTGTCTGCCGTGGTTTTCGCAATAGGAGACAACGGATGGTTTAGTCAGCTCTTCTATACATACCCTTCAGGGTATGTTACAAACAGGACTTGTAAGCTATTATAAATGATTTTGTTCTAATGAGGGCCTTCCATTCTCAATAAAAAAAAATTAGTTCCAACTAGCGTGAACATCATTTTCATAAGATCAAATGATTATTTTTTATCTTGTTATTTCACATGTGAAAAATCAAAGGCAAAGATTTTTCATTAAAATGCCGTCATGTCACACTCGCTATTCTTGCTAGTGCTATTTCACATGTGAAAAATCACGGGCAACGAAAACGCCTGACGAATTCCGAAAAAATACGAAGGACTGATTTGTAGCATACCCGAATGACAACAACCGATATTCGATGAATACTGAAAGTGATTTAATTTGAATGCGGTTAACTGGTTATGCGAAGAAAAATAACAGGTGTGACATATGATTTTTCACATGAGACTCGTGACACGTTCCATCCCTAGTGCTTGATACAGCAGCGCTACCTATTGCCAGTTCTCAAAACATGGCCGTGAAAACCCCTCATTGACATTGACAATTCACTTTCCTTTATTATGCAGAGCATGACCGTCAACGCCATCTGTTAACAGTTAAAAAAACATGGCCTTGCAAATGTGAAAACCATCACATCACTCAAGTCAATACTTAAATTACTTATTATTGTGCCTCTACTATACTCGGCGCGGCGAACCTTGATCCCTATGACAGTTCGTGTTAGTGATGGGTCGTGTCTTTGGTCGTGTCGATAATTTTTTTTTTAAGACAATTGCGTGGCTTGCTTTCAGCCACGTTGGTAAACATGTTTTAAAAAATATTATAATGTGCATTTTTAATGTCCATTATGTTGTTGTTGTATTAATTTAAGATTTTTGGCATAGATTAAGTAGGTAAATAAAACGAAACGTTTCCATTACCGACATTTTTTATCGATACTTGCCGCCCTAGTCGATAAACTTCACACGACGTAAGTTTTGCAGGACGTAAACATAAATTCAGATTGAGATAACTTCTTGTAAATGTTAAGAAATGTTAAAAATATCAACAGAATATCATTACTAATGGTATAAAGCTACGTAAAATTTATAAATGGCATTTTTAGACGCCCCCAATATGATCCCAATTTAATGGTGACGCCACTACAATGTTATATGGTGACATTAGCTGTCAGTGTCATAGGGATCAAGGTTCGCCGCGCCGAGTACCTATAGATAGATAGATAGTCAGATAGATGCTGCCCTCCGAAAAGTCCGAAAAGTACGAGTTTTAGATTGAATGATGTGTATAATTGTTTGTACATATGTCAACAATTAACCCGTTCTGGGTCGATCAGTCAGTATTATCCTGATAAATCTAGGGTGTGCAATCGGAGTTCGTACAAATATAGTTACAACAAAGAAAGCAAGCATACTCATGCAGGATATGTATTGGCGAGATGAGTGGCGTGTTATCCCGGAGTAGAGTGAGTTCGGAACAGTTGGATCTTCTACTGTCGTTTATGGAAGAGCACCCCGACTTTGCGGCCGGCAAGCTCTCGATCTACTCGCGGTTCAGCGCCAGCAAGCTCTGGCGCCTGCTCGCGGAGCGTCTCAACGCGGCAGCGCACGACACCGGCGGCGCGCACAAGTCACCCGACAAGTGGTGCAGGGTCAGTAAACACGTTCATTTATAACAAGTGGTTCGCCTCGATTTCAAAACTGCGAGTCTCAAAAAAAAAAAAAAATATTATTTGTAATCTTTACATAACTATAAAACAGTGCCACGAAATGCACAACCAATTAACTTGACCTATACAGTACTGGGAAGTCACCGGAATTCCCGGTTTTGTGCCAGTATCGGACTGTCAATTCCCGAGACTGAGCTGGTATTGATACTACATGCCCTAATCAGAACCCATGTGTTGTAGGTGGTTTGGTAATTGTTTTGAGGATTGCAATTCTATCCAATATTCCATACAGTTCTCCTAATGTATTTTTTCAGATAAAATTTTATTAGACAGCAAACTCCTTTTTGGCCATCTGGTGCGCCTTTATTATTATATATTATATAACCGGGGTTTTATATATTATTCACTCTCTGGTTCTCATTTCACTTCCTATTTTTTGTTTTCTAATTCTAGTAAACTTTCTTATGTTCATAATGTCCTTATATTGTGATTTTTTTTTATAATATTTTATTGGAGTCTTGTGTCGTTCTTTACGACGATGTCAGTTCCATAATTGTCTACAGTAATAAATAACTACAAATAATCCTCCTTCAGCAGGTTGTATGTGGACCGGTAGACCATGTTAGCTGAGTCAGATGTTTGATCAGCTAACACTGAAACAGGCCCACATTGATCTGATTGACTTTTAGCACTCTATACAACTCATCTGTCATAGATTGACTCAGGACACACACTGTTAAAAGGTGGTATACATCCTTAACCACCCCACAAGTATAACAATTAGGAGTATCTATCTTTTTCATCAAAAATTTAATGCTGTTTCAAGGCATATGCCCGGAGCGCAATTTACGAGCAGTTACAATCCACTTTGAACTTATACTAGCATTGGTAAACCATGGTATGTGAGTGGGCTTACTTTGCATAGTTCAATACCAGATGTCCTTCTCCCGGGATGCAATATCAAAGTATTCCTTCCATGTATATAAGTATTCTATCAGTTATCTAGTTCCCATAGTACAAGCCCTGCTTAGTTTGTGGCTAGATAGCGTTGTATGAAATGTCCAGCAATATTTATGTTTATTTAGATCTTATACCTCCTCTATATTGGTGTAGCAATTCTGAATAAAAAAAAATAAAATAAAAGGGCATTTATTTACACACACACCTCTTATGCTAACATAAGTAGGTAGGTACAATAAGTACTAAATAAAGCTAGGTAAGTTAGGTAAAGGAAAAGGAGGTAAGGTTTCACAAAAACTTCAGTACCATTTAATTTAGATATTGCCTCCCGAGCCAGGGCATCTGCCACTTCATTACCATCTATGTTGACATGTAAAGGAATCCATTGAAATCCCAAAGTCGCTCCCCCAACTACCAGCTCCAGAACCTTATTAAGAATAGTGTAGGCTAGCGATACAGTGTACACCTCTGCAGGCAGAGGCGCATCGAGCCACATGTTGCAGTGCACTTCTGCTGTCAGACAGAATAACCACTTTTTTGAGTCCTGAGCTAATGACGTAGGACAGCGCCTCCGAGATCGCAAACAATTTCAGTGTCATAATACAATTGTATCTATTATTATTATCACATTTAAAACTTTCTTTTACATTTAACTTGGGGTCATAGAATGCTGCACCACTTCCATCCTTAGTTAGTGATCCATCGGTAAGTAAATATTCTATGCCAACTCCATATTCCATATTCTATACTCAATATACTTAATTATGTAATCTATTACAAGGACTATTATCATATTACTTTTTGGCTCTGCTATATCTTCGGTATTTGTTTTAATAAAGTTCATATTAATGTTTGAGACCCAGGTATCTAGAGTAAACATGTGTAATGGATTACAGGTACCTATTTATGATTTCCATTTTCGAGTTATTGAATACATTAACAATTCAGGAACTCTTATTTCTATTAAAGTATGCTAAATTACTTACAATTCGCAATTTTTTAATAACATCAATCAAAGTTACTCGCCCAGAATTGGGCCTTTGAGTCAAGATATTCCCTTCGTAAATGTAGAGGCGTCAAACCAAGTTCGCACTCCATAACATGTATCGAAGTGGGTTTAATAAACCCTCCAACTACACGCATTTCTACATTTTGTACTCTGTCTAGCTTAAGTAGGTGGGTCTTTGCTGAACTATCATACACAAAACTAACTTAATCTATTCCACTTCTCACTAGAGAAATGTATATCCTACGAAGATGCTTAGGGTGTGCCCCCCACGAGGCACCTGCCAAAACCTTCATTAAATTTATCAATTTGATGGTCTTAGTCTCTCGTTAATCTCGTTAATATGTCGGTTCCACCGGACCGATCTGTCCAGCCACACGCCAAGATATCGAACGCAGTCCACAACATGACCTGAACCCTGAAGGACTGTGACCCTGAACAGTCACCTCCATTTGATGCCTACTCCGCCCTCTGCTAAATAAACATACAAGTATCTTTGTTTTTGTTAAGGAGATTTCCAACCCAATTTGGTTCAATGGTGAGTTTTCACACAATAAGCGTAATTGGCCTAAATTCTGGAACTGAATCATTATTAGTATTAGGTTTCGGAATGAGTATTATTTTAATGCTGCGCCACTTCTGGTATACTTAGATGCATTTTTATATATTGAATTATAAATCATAAGTAAAAACAATTTAGCTTCTTTCGGCAAATAGTAAATCATAGAGTAAGTAATGCTATCCTCCCCTGGCGCTGAATCTTTCTTCTTTAGGCAGTTGTAGAGCTCTTTCGGAAAGAACTCACTCTCTAGTTGAGCATTTTACGAAGTGAATTCCGGAGTTGGAGGCTCTACGAAGTCCGGAGCTAGAGACCATAGTAACTCTTCGTTCTTATCTGTAGGAGCATGAGTACGAGTTTGTCTAGCACCTTTCATCCACCGCATTTTTTGCCACATTACAGATGAACTGGTCGACTCATCTATCTCTCCGCAAAAACTCTTAAAAAGCCAGGTCCAACCTGGCGTCTTATAATATTTTGTGCTAAAGAATTTTCTCTTTCAAAATATCATAGTTATTGGGCGTTGGATTTTTCCTAAAGTTTTTCAAGGTCAATCGACGAGTAGTAACTGCTCGGAACACAGACGTACTCCAATACGGCTTTGGTTAGAGATGGACTTGTACAGATTTTAATATAAGGTATACTTTTATCGGCAGAGTGGTTTACATTTTCAATACAAAAATCGTACATTGTCTGTTGTACACTGCTGTTGAAGAGAACTCCATAATTAGAAAAACTATTTTGATAAGTTTTTTAGTAAAGCTTCCAGTCGGCCAACTTAAGAATGCGGCGTTTTATAAACGAAGATGAATAGGAGGGTGATGTTTATATTGATAATTATAAGTATTCTTCAACTTTTGACTGCCTCCATGGCGCAGTGGGCGTATAGCCGTCTGAGACGCAGGAGGTAGCGGGTTCGATTCCCGCCGCGGAACAAATGTTTGCATGATCTATAGATATTTGTTCCGTGTCTGGGTGTTTTTCTATAAATTATAAGTATGTATGTAAAAAAAAAGTATATAAGTATTCTATCGGTTATCTGGTTCCCATAGTACAAGCTCTGCTTAGTTTGGGGCTAGATAGCGCTGTGTGAAATGTCCAGCAATATTTATTTATTGATTTATTCAAGATAAACAAAATAATTATATCACCATATTCAGCCTCTATTGGTGTGCAAATTAAATGTCATCTATAGATATTATGGATAACTGTAAAATATATAATACTAACATACTTTTATAATTGGCATTGCAGTATTGGGCTGACATAAAGTACAAAGCTCGCAAGAAGACAGCAGCTGGGGGGGCTCTTGGAGACCTATCCAGTGCAGAGGAACGCGTGCAGAATATCTTCAATACTCACCGAGAACGTAAGTCAAGTGCATAGTTACTAAATACCAGCAACATATCCCCCAAATTGTTTACGAACGCTCTGGAAGATAATGTTCATGACGCAGAGTTGGAGTTGACTAAGCAGGCATCAACATCAATGGTGAAGCATCTCGCACTTACGATTTGCTGACGATATCGTCATAATGGCGGAGTTATTGCAGGAACTGCTACAAATACTGAACAGCCTAGCTGTTGCTTCTAGATGCACCGGCCTGGGAATAAATTTAGATAAAACGAAAATCATGATCTATGATCTCTCGAGGTTGTGAGGGAGTATGTCTATCTTGGGCAGACACTGCAATTGAGTAAACAAAATCTCAAGCAATCAATGATATCAGATATTTATTTCAATCCAACATATGATTACAATAGGTGACTTAAATTAGTATTCTAGATATATGTACCTACTTACCCTGTAAGGGTGTGCCCTTACAGGGTAGGTACATACATCGTACGTACAAGCCCAAGGATACAGGCAAGGTATAGAATAATAAAATGGAAAGGGTTATGCTCGGAATTTCTCTGAAGGATAGAATCCGAAACGAGGTTATTCGACAGAAAACAAAAAGTGATCGATGGTGAGTGGGTCAGTCATTACCTGCTGCAGAACCGATAACCGTTGGGGTAAACGTGTTATAGAGTGGAGACCACTTCTAGGCAAGCGTAGTGTAGGGGACGCCGTCCGGCTAGATGGAGCGATGATTGGCGCATTTTAGCTGGCAGACTGGATGAGAAGAGATGAACCTTAACGGTACACTTTGTGGACTGCTATAGGTTATTGATGATTAATTGATATTTCATATATTCATACTAAGTAGTTAATCGAGCGAAGCGTGATCTCAAAATCAACTTGGACAAATCAGCATTGTATGTATGTTTGTTTGTCCGAGGAAAACTTTCGAAGTGTTGATTCAATCTTCGTGAAATTTGGTATAAAAAGGTAGGTTTGATGAAGACGAAAAACAAATTACGTAAATTATTTTATTTACAGCAGTGTCACATATACATCTTAAAAATCTTATTATCTAGGTAATTTACTAGTTACTAGGTACACTTAGTAATATGTACAAAACGCCGAGAACTTATTTATTATGATGTTACCATAATAATTGCTCGAGCGAAGCGAGATCTCCCAATCAACTTGTGCAAATCGGCGTTGTATGTGGAAATTTGGGTATAGGTAGTGATGGCACAATTTTGGTGTGACTAAATGAGCTAAAATGGGGGGGGGGGGGTGATATTGGGGTTCAAGAGGGGTAAAAATAACAAATGGGACTATCCAGTCAAATTATACGTTTAACAAAAGGATTTCGACCCCGTTTTTATTTTTAGTTTAAACCTTGTAGTTTTTAAGTTACTAGTGGTTCGCCCCGAACTGGGATCTCGCGTGTCTCCCATAAAAACAAAAAAATATTATTCGTAATCTTTGACTATCAAAATAGTGCCACGAAATGCATAACCACTTTACTTGTTCTACAAATTACAGGTAACGGGAGTTTGTGTTATTTGATTATACCTTTTTGGGGTAGAAATTGCAGTTATTCTGGATTTCAGACTTTTGTCTATATATGTGTCACTAAAGCTACACGCATACCAAATTTAAGCACTGTGGGGTAACTGGTGTACCCTGTGAATTTTGTCAAAATTCATTTTATATTATGGCTTATAATTTAAAAACTACAAGGTTTAAGCTAAAAATAAAAACGGGGTCGAAATTTACTTACAAAAACCTTTTATTAGACGTGCCACTTGTCCGGATATTCCTATTTTGTTTTTTTTACCCCTCTTGAACCCCAATATCTCAACAACCCCCCAACATTTTTAGCTCATTGAGTCACACCAAAATTATGCCCCTACTTATATACCAAATTTCACGATGATCGGATAAACGCTTCAAAAGTTATCCTCGGACAAACAAACATACACACATACATACAACGCCGTTTGCCCAAGTTGATTTGGAGATCTCGCTTCGCTCGATCAATTAGCCATGATAAAAACTGAACTTTGACAAAATTCACAGGGTACACCAGTGACCCCACAGTGCTGAAATTTGGTATGCGTATAGCTTTAATGACACGAATATGGGGAAAAGTCCGAAATCAGGAAATGGAAATGCAGTTATTCTGACCCCAAAAAAGAGAAACCAATGAACTCCCGTTACCTGTAATTTGAATGAAACTGTAGGTCAAGTACCTTGGTTATGCATTTCGTGTTAAAATAGTGCCACGAAATGTTATATGTTTTTATGGGAGACTCGCGAGATCTCAGCTCGGGGCGAACCACTAGTTACTTTATTGATTTGTTTGAATCATTATTATAAATCGGCGAGATGCAGAGAGATATTTTACTCAATCATTATAAGTTATCTTTGTATACAGGTAGGTAAAATGGCTAGTTGGTGATTATTACAAAATCTAGTATGAGATAAGAAAACTAAAGGTTCTGTACTTTATAAAAATATTTTATTATTCCTACTAGTATTATTGATCGAGCGAAGCGAGATCTCCAAATCAACTTGGGCAAATCGGCGTTGTGTTTATGTATGTATGTATGTATGTATGTATGTATGTTTGTCCGAGGATAACTTTCGAAGCGTTTATCCGATCATCGTGAAATTTGTTATATAGGTAATAATGGCACAATTTTGGTGTGACTCAATAAACTAAAAATTTTGGAGGGTTGTTAAGATATTGGGGTTCAAGAGGGGTAAAAAAAATGAAAATGAGACTATTAGATCAAGTGAAACGTCAAATGAAAGGTCTTTATTAGTACATTTCGACCCCGTTTTTACTTTTAGTAAAGTTTTTGTAGTTTTTGAGTTATTAGCCATAATAACAACTAAACTTTGACAAAATTCACAGGGTATACCACGACCCCACAGTGCTGTAATTTGGTATGTGTGTAGCTTAAGTATCACAAATATAGGCAAAAGTCTGAAATCTAGAATAACTGCAATTTGTACCCCAAAAAAGGGGACCACATTACATGAACTCCCATTACCTGTAATTTGAATGAATCTGTAGTTGTCAAGTTGTAGAATGTCAAGTTAGTTGGTTATTTATTTCGTGACACTATTTTGATAGTCAAAGATTACGAATAATATTTTTTTTGTTTTTATGGTAGACTCGTGAGATCTCAGTTCGGGGCGAACCACTAGTAAATATCAAAGTCAGTGTCTCAAAACTGTTATATAATGAGTAGGTTTCACGACTATGTTTTTGATTGTAGAAAATATGAAATGTTAGGATGGCGTGTCAACAATAAGTTGGATCGCTTGCTAAACTCTTGTATACGTTTTGTGTATGGTCTTCGTAAATATGACCACGTCTCGGAGTTCCCTTTTAAGCTGAAATGGCTCCCAATTAGGGCAAGGAGAAATTTAAGAATACTCTGTTTCCTGTTCTCCATTCTGAAAGACCCAGACTCTCCTTATTACCTAAAATCAAGATTTACTTTTTTAGCCGACACTCACGATTGTAATCTTAGGTCAACAGATACTCTCTGCCTAGCCACTCCTAAGCACTCCTCTGCCTACCGTGCTAACTTTTTTGAAGTTAAGGCAGTGGGCTTATGGAACTCTCTTACCCTCAGTATTAGGAAAATGTCATCAAAACCAGCTTTTAAACGTTCTGTCCATAGTCACTATTTAAATTCTATTTACACTTGAGCTTTCCGTATAACTTTATTTATTATTAGATTTATTTATTATATATATATATGTATATGTAAACGAAATGCATGACACTTCATTTAGTTTGAATTAGCCGCGTAATAACTTTGATGTATACTTTATATGTGAACTCATTTGAGTCTATGGTGCTGTCTGTCATATTGACTGAATGACACAGCAGGATAAAGATGGATTATGTTATGTACAAGTAAGAAATTATATTGTAATTTGAATAATTAAAATAATAGGAACTGGTGAAGCAATAGCTTTAAATGTTGTTTCTCTTTTCAGGTGAGTTTGTGATTAATTAATGTTGTGTAAAGAATGTTTTGTAAAAGTGTAATAACTGGTTTATGTACTAAATAAAATCAATCTCTTTTCAGAGCAACTCAATTTTGGTTATAGTTTTACTGTTCGTCATACTATCCAAGGATAATTATAAAACGCATTATATATATATATATATATATGTAAAGAGTATCACTACGTTTAGTGTCGTACCTTTTCTTTATGGAATAATTATCTACAGATCTTTAATGAATGTCAGTGTCACTGTCTGTCAGTATTGAGGTAATTTTAACAAGATGCGGTTAGGCTGATAATTTAGTAAAACTTGGAACAGTAAATAGTTTCCTGTATTAATAAAAGGAAGTATATAAACTAAACTAGAAGTAAAGGCTTTAAATGTTGTTTTTTGTTATTTCAGGTAAGTTACTCTGTTTAGAGTAAATTGTGTTTAAACTTTGTATTTAATTGTGTTGTGAATAAAAGTAAATTTGTTATTTCAGAAAACTCAATTTCGTCTTTATTTCACGAACGCATATTGTCATTATATATATTAATTTATGTCATCTATTTATGCGTTATATTTGTGTATTTTATTATTTTTTATAAGTATATTGTATTTGTGAGTATTATTATATTTATGTAAGCAATGAAGTAGGTAATTAGTAGTTTTTTATTTCTATATGTATTTTTTGTTAGTACCTAGTTAAGCACGCCAACCTAAGTTTTTTATACCTGTCAGGGTTGACTGGTAGAAAATGCTTTTAGAATTAAGTCCTCCATTTGTACATTTTTCTTTTTGTGCAATAAAGAATTAAAAAAACAAACATTATTTTCCGAACAACTTGAGAAATCATTTGTGTTACAAATGTATTACAATGTGATTAAAATAGTAGTATCAATGAGATCTGTATTTCAGATGACAGCTGTCAAACTTCAAACCGCTGTATTTTGTGACCTAGACGTTCTAGGCTAGCAGTGTCTTTAGATAAATGGTATTTTGTAAAATATTTCCAGGGCCCGTAGCCAAATTACATTCGCCACGAATCTATTCGATTTCTACATACATTTGTTGTCGCTGAATCACGTGGTTATTCTATAGCATGTGTCAAATCCCATACATTTTCAGGCGTATCGACTAGCGTCATCGCTCATCGACTGTAACTTGGCTAAGCCCTCTGTTACGTACACGTATTCGCGTAAAACACACGTACGTGTCCATGACACAGCCACACCAGTGTAGCAAAGTGTTCGCGGAAGGAAATTATTTTGAAATTTCACGTACGCGACCACATCGTCTCCAAGGTATGTATTTGGATGTGGTGTGATGATAAAAGGAACCCGCAGGAAACAGGTCAAACAATTCCTCATAACATAACACAACCCATTTTACAAGCGGTAGAACACACACAGGGAGGCAGTCTCTCCTGAGACTTAAGGGCTCACTCAATACCGCTTGTGAGTATGGGATCGTCAACAATTCTCACAGCTCGTCTTTGAACAGAATCAAACGGCCCTAGTTGGTATCCAGGTGCTCCTGCCCATAAATGTCAGTACTCCATGTGGATCCGGACTTGCGCCTTATAAATAAGTAGTCTTGGCCCTGCACTGAAGTACCACTTAGCCCTATTGAGCACACCAAGCTTTTTGGGTGCCAACTTTGCCTTGTCATCTAAGTGACTCCAAAACTGCATGTCACTGGAGATGTCGTTTTATCTTTCTTCAGTTTTAATTGTATGTATGTGTTGTTCAAATAAATAAATTAAAGTATGGATAGTATGCATTAGTATGAATGTAATCGAATTCTATTGTATAAATTGGTAGCTCACGGAGCGGACGGACAGCTGCGGCAAGGCAGCCACTCGGACGAGGAGCGCAAGCCGACGCCACTGGAGGACGACATGTGTTCGGAGACATCGGGAGCAGGCACGGGGCTGGGGGGCGGTGGCGGCGGGCCAGGAGGAGCGGCGCTCGGGGAGGGGGGCGCGCCGCGACTTGCCACCGAGGAGCTGCTGGCCGAGGCGGCTATGCGCAGCGCGCTCGCCGCGGAGAAGCAGGCCGAGGCGGTTGCTCAGGTACGCAACACTAACCTAACACGTCTTTCCCGCTCGACCGCTCGCTTGTAACCACGCCCTAACTTCCGCAGGCCGTCGATCTGCTGCGCGACCTCGTGTCGCTGCTGCGCGAGCGTGTCGCGCCGCCCGCGCCGCACCACGCGCCGCCGCCGCCAGAGCACCTCGGCGCGTTGCATCACCACCACCGCCTCTAGCGCAGGCCGGCCAGCGCCGTCACGCGCGCCCACGTCTCGTCGGCGCGGGCGCGGGCGCGCGTGGCTCCGTGCGCCAGCACTGCCCGCAGGTGCTGCGGCCGCGCCAGCAGCTCCGAGGCGCGCGCGCGTACGCCGGCAAGGTGCGCGCTCAGCGCCGCGCTCACCACGCGCTTGTACTGCGCCGTGGTCAGTCCGTCCGCCTCCTCGACCACCTCCTCGGGAAGCGCGTCGGTCGCGAGGCAGTGCAGTAGCACGAGATTGGAGACGCCAGGTCGCGCCTCCGGCTCGTACGTCACCTGCGGCGTGAAGTCGGTAACCGCGCGGCGGATCTTGCGCGCGATCGCGTCATCCGCGTCGGTGAGCAGCACGCGCGACTTGGGGTCCGGGTCCGACTTCGACATCTTGCGCGCGGGGTCGCGCAGGCTGAGCACGCGGTCGCTGCCGTCGCGCGCGAGCAGCGGGCGCGGCTCGGGGAAGGCGGGGCCGTGGCGGCGCGCGAAGGCCCGCGCCAGCTGCGCCGCCACCTGCAGGTGCTGCAGCTGGTCGCGTCCCACGGGCACGTGCGTGCCGGCGTACAGCAGCACGTCCGCCGCCTGCAGCACGGGGTAAAGCAGCAGGCCGAGCGGCACGGCGGCGTCGGCGCGCCCAGCCGTGGCGCGCTCACGGTACTGCGGCAGCGCGGCGAGCCGCGCGTGCGTGGCGAGGCAGGTCAGCACCCAGCACAGCTCGGCGTGGCGCGGCACGGCGCTCTGCACGAACAGCGTGCTGCGCTCGGGGTCCACTCCACTCGCGAGTGCCAGCGCGCACGTCTCGAGCACGCGCTGCTGCAGCGACCCCTCCTGCGTCAATGTTAACGAATCTACAATGTCTACAAACATAACTGAATATTTCTGATTTGGCACTGAATCTCATTGTCGTGCTCATACTAGCCAACAAAATTTAGGATATTCTTTTGTTCTATACATAAATATAACATAAAATATTGTATTACCAGAAATAACATAAATTGTATCAACATTTAAAACCAGATCACAAAGAAACATCCTGAATATTACCGATGATTAAACCATGTCAATATTACTAAAATCTACAAGCTCCAATAACTTATAACGAGACTATTGTTTTCAAATGTTAAAATGAATCGTACTGTATTTATTATTATAAATAAATTATAGATTCAAAAGTTGTTCTCATTATTTTTGATATTTCATTTATTTGCTTGCATGTATTATGGTGTATTATGATATAATAACATCATCCTTCTATCAACTGAAAAACCAGATCTTGCAAAAACGGAGCTCAATCAAGGATCTCGGAGTGTTGCATGACTCGAAGCTTCGATTCGAAGGTCACGTTGAATCCATAGTTTCTAAAGCCTCCAAAGCCTTGGGCTTTATCATGAGGAGTGCAGCTGGTTTCCATCGTGCTAAAACATATAAGATCCTCTATTGCACCTTTGTCAGAAGTATCCTCGAATACGCTTCACAAATTTGGAACCCGCGTTATGATAAATATATTGACAGAATTGAACGCATCCAAATTAAATTCGTCAAATACCTCTGTTTTCGTCTGCGCATTCCCTATAGATCTTCTAATTACATAAATTTATGCAAAAAATTCCATTTTCTTCCCCTTGTTAAACGGCGTGAAGTCGCCGATCTGTCATTGCTACTAAAAATAGCTTCAAACAATATAAATTGCGCCGATTTATTATCAAAAATTAAAATTAGTGTACCATTTAAGCCTAAGAGATTTAATCCTCCTATCCATATACCTGTAGTTGGTACCAACTACGGGCAAAATTCATTTCTGTGGCGAGCAAGCGACAACTTTAATAAGCTGAGTAAGCGATTAGATCTAGATCTATTCTGTACGAGTGTCAGTTCAGCCAGACTGCGGCTGAACAGAGAATTTTTTGGCGATACAAGTATACTTTAAGTACTATTTAAGTAGCTTTTACGTTAACTTCCTTATGTATCTATTTATAACCACTTTGTTTAGACTTTTTATTGTTCACTTCACATTTTGTTTTTATTATGTTGTTTAGTCGTGAAAACCTTTTATTGGCTTTCTTTTATTTATTTTGTTTCATATTGTGTTTCATTAGCTGTTGGTTTTCCAAATAAATAAATAAATATAGTTTAAATATGTATTATAGTTTAAATGAAATTATTTATTTTGCTGGAAGTATGGTTGTTTAAAGGCATGGATAAGATTGGTAAATATTATATAGCTTAGAAAGTACTTACATGCAGAGTGCATGTCAGCAAGTAAGGCTACTGCAATTTTGTTTAAAGAAGATACAAATAAATATGGGTTAAGCCTAGACCTAGACTTTTTGGACTTGTGAATGTGTGTTTTAGGATTCCGTACATGTAAAGAAAATACGTTATAGATAGAAATGAATCAGATTTTAAAGATTTAGTGAAGAACATCTTACTTACACTTGGAGTCATCATCAAACGAAGTGTGGGAGAGTGTATGTTTGGTGTGGAAAAAATTATGATGGCACTATTTTGATCGTCAAAGATTACAAATAATATTTTTTTGTTTTAATCAGATACTCGCGAGATCTCAGTTGGGGGCGAACAACTAGTATAGGTATTAGTTTAATATTCATTGCATTCGCAAGAATACAGGAAATGCTTGGATACCAATAACTGATATCAGGACATCTGGCCCATGAGCTAAGGAAGTGGCTCCTACTCCTATTATAATAATTAATTAGTTGTTGTTACATAGCAGTCTATGGTGTTCTAAAACATGGGGCCGATAACAAAAAGATTATGGAGCCATACCATTGTTTAACAATTATGATTATTGTTCCTGACATAAGCTACCCAATGGGGTTGTCTGCTGTCATTGAATAATTGATTGAAAATATTTTATTGCATTTATAAACATAGTCCAAAGGCGAATTTAATGCTAAAGACCATTCTCTTCCAGATAACCTTTATGTATTGCAGATAAAGATGTGTAAGTAGTACCGTAACATTGAGTTAGTAGAATACCAAAAGGTAAGTATATTATAGTGGCCATTTTTCAACAATAACATCGTCATAACACCATTCAAAATTTGGATGCATATGACAGGAATAGAATAGAATAGAAATCGCTTTATTGCATACCACATTTAAATTAACAAATAATATAATTAAATACACGATAGTACAATCTTTGCATGGACTGGATTTTATGAGAATGTTAGACATATATTTTTATAAATAAAAAATAATAATCTACTGTGTACTTACATAAGCATAATAAAATAAATAGATACCAGGAACAACAATCTTAATCAATAATGGTATGGTTCCTTAATGCCTTTATGTTGTTATGTGGTGGACTCCCTTTTCTGTATGCAAACTGTATGTGGTATGTTATGCACGAGAAAGTTGACTATCCTGCTGATTACGAGGATATGACACTTACAATAATACTACCATAACTTAATGGTGACGTAATCACCAGTTCCCTAAATCAATCCAGATATAAGAACATCACGAATAACATGATAGTAACATGGATAGCTATTTTTGTTAGAAGGGTTAGTATTGAGTGGCTGGTGTGAAGTGAAGTGTGGGTTCCCACCTGGTGCGTGGTGAGCGAGTGCAGGTCGGCGATAAACAACGTGAGGTCCTCGCCCTCGTCTTGCAAGCGCACGCAGCGCCGCACCGCGCCGAAGTAGTTGCCCACGTGCAGCGTGCCCGTCGGTTGTACGCCCGACACCACGCGCCGAGTCCACGACTGAGCTTCCGCGTCCACGCTCTCAGCTACCGTCGCATCGCTCGCCTGCAACAAACCCGAGCCATCTCCATGTCTGCGACCATCGAATACGATGTATACTGATCATAGTCGGTGAGTGCACCTTATCGGTGAGGGTTCGCAGGATGCGGCCGCACCTAGAGTGCCGCATGCACTGTTTGCAATGGAGTACGCTTCTTGTCATGAACATACTGGATATAGTTTATTTTTTATTCAGAAATCATTATGTAAAGTAAATAATATGGTGTTTCACTCAACCTCAACATCATTACTGTACTGAATCCGAACAGCTGATCAGTGTTGTCAACAGCGCAAAGCCTGATAGTGCCATTTTGCACAGTATACGTAGCCTAAAGTAGCCAAACGACAAAATGTCGCTAATAATAAAATAAATGTAGTTTTTATCAAAATATTGAATTCTTCTTTAGGCATGTTGGGCATTTTTGTGATTGGAAAAAACCAATGAAGTCTCGACACGGTTACCGACACCTCTGTATATAGGTTGTTTGGTAATATACTGCCGATATTCAAGTGTCGGTTTCTCAAAAAAAAAACTAGTTGAAAAAAAACTACTAGTTATATTATCGAATTTTAAAGAAAATCGACTTAGTTTAGGTGATTAATTCGATATAAAACTTACTGCCTACTCTTGAAATCGACATCCAAAAAGAAAGGCCGTAATCCACAAAAGCGTAGATTTGCTACATAAGTCCTCTCTGCGCAAGACATCGCCGCTTGTCCATTTCCAATAAAGCTGAGCGGAGAGATGTCGGAATATCGATATGCTATTAGGTATTTTTGCATGGTATTCTCATCTCTGCAAATCTACGCTACGCTTTTGTGGATTACGGCCTTTATTTTTGGATGTCGATTGCAAGAGTAGGCAGTAAGTTTTAAATTAATTACCTAAACTTAGTCGACTTTCTTTAAAATTAGTTAACTAGGAGTTTTTTTTTTCGAGAAGTCTTTTGTTATGTTTTGAGAAACCGTCGCTTGAATATCGTCAGTATATTACCAAACATCCTGTATAATTTGAGACGGGAAAAAACCATTGAACTCGCGACACTGTTACCGACACCTTTGTATATAATTTGATTTTTTTTTAGTTTGTGGATGGGCATAAGACAACATTTTAGTTATTTTTCATGTACGAAAAACGTTTTTCATGAAAATGTGTGAGACTGAGGCGGCGAGCCGCGCCAGCAGCGCACGCGTCCATGTGCCACGGCTCACCCGGGCTGAAGTACTGACGGCACTCACAAGGCTCAAGCCAAAACAATCCGCAGGCCCGGATGGTATTCCCGTGTTTGTGATGAGACACTGCCGTCGGGTCCTAGCTGAGCCACTCGGACATATATTTAACTTGTGTTTGAAGGTGTCATATTCCCCGAACGTTGGAGGGTTACCCGGGTAATTCCAATACCTAAAAGTGACGCTGCTGGCTTGGAGGTAATAGGATTAAGACCTGTAGCAATACTTTCAACACCGGCAAAAGTGTTCGAGTCTGCAGTGCAGCGCTGACATGTTCCACTGTTCACGGAGCGAGTTCGTAAGGGCTATACTTTTTATCTTATGCTCTTGTAAATAAATAAATTTATTGATTGATTTGATTATGTAGTATTTGTATTTTTATTGTTATTTTGATTTTATATGTTTATTATTATTTTGTGTCTAATTTTATTTGTTAAAAGAAAAGAAAAAAATTTGTTAATTTATGCTATATTATAGTATATAATAATCATTAGTATATACTTATATTAACGTATGTTGCTACTCTATAAAAAATACACACGTAATTGTTCAAGTTTTCACTTTTGTCGGCACTCCCGGCGTTCGACTTTTTTTACTTATATTACACCTACTTTAAAAAACATTAAAGCTGCCCAATTAATCTTAGTTAGCAATTAATCTTAAATTACAAAAATGAGAATGTAGTAAAGGGTCCGCCAAATAACTTTTTTTTTTTGAAAATGCTATAAAAAAAAACTACTGAATATTTTCTCAAATTTCTTTTTTTATTTGAAAGTACAATCCTTCCGGTTAATAATGGAAAATCATTTCATTCAAATGGTTGCCTCGGCTGGCCATGCAGTAGCCTACACGATCGGTCCAATTTTTAAGCACATTATCGATTGTGTGCAGCTGTATTTCACCAATGGCTTCACGAATATTGTCCTTTAAAGCGTCAATTGTCTCTGGCTTATCGACGTAACACTTATCTTTGACGGCACCCCACAAATAATAGTCCAACGGTGTCAAATCGCAGCTCCTAGGTCGCCAAACGACATCAGCTCTGCGGCTGATAATGCGATCTTCAAAAACAGGGTGCAAAACATCGAGTGTAGCGTCGGCTGTGTGGCACGTAGCGCCGTCCTGTTGAAACCAAATGTTGCCAATATCCTCTTCTTCAATTTTTGTGAACAAAAATTGTTCAACATGGCCCGATAACGATCGCCATTGACTGTAACGGCCACTCCTTGCTCATTTTCGAAGAAAAATGGCCCAATTATGCCTCTGGACCAAAATCCGCACCAAACAGTGACTCGTTTTGGGTGCGTCGGCTTTTCAATGTATGCGTGCGGGTTTTCTGTGCCCCAAATGCGACAATTTTGCTTGTTTACATACCCGCCAAGATCAAAATGAGCTTCATCTGAAAAGATGATTTTTTTGGCAAAATCGGCATCTTCTGTAAGTCGATCGCAGGCCCACTTAGCGAAGCGAAAACGCATTGGATGGTCAGTTGGCTTCAACTCCTGAACCAATTGGACTTTATATGGCGTCATACCAAGGTCTTTATGCAAAATTCGTCTCAATGATGTCTCCGAAATGTTCAATTGTTGAGAACGACGGTGAATTGATGTTGATGGCGCTTCACACACACTTTCTGCCACAGCACCAATATTCTCGGGTGTACCTACGCACTGTTTTTGGCTTTTCACGCTTTGGTTTATCGATGAGGATGCCAGTTTCTTTCACTTTTTTCACAAGATAACGAACATACGGAGCTGACGGTGCTTCTCTTCTTCCGAAATCTGTACGCAATTTTCGCACACATTCTGCAACATTACCATGATTTTCAAAGTGATCTCGCAATATTTCCCAGCGTTGTTCAAGCGTATACACAACCATATTCGTTCAGCGGAAGGATAAAACTAATTATCTGTCCAATCAGACATGAGCTAAGTGTTACCATTCACTAAATAAGCACTAGTTGAAAAAAAAACGTTAGATGGCGGACCCTTGAGTTGTTTATTAATAATTATTAAATTTAACATATTTGGGTTGAGGTCCCTAAATCTATCAGTCTTTTATCTGAAAATAATAAATTTTTAGCGTAATAGATGGCGCTGTTTGGAGATAAATAAATTTAAATCCATTTATTTAGAACTAGTAGTACATAATTCACTTTCCTTTGTCAGCATATGTAAGAGCAACAAAAAAATGTACCTAGTTCTAATATGAATGTCATGAATATTTTGTTTCGTTTAATTGCATGAATCATTTATGTGTGATCTAAGTTGTCTGATTAGATTCCTTTTTATTATGATGTGTTCAGAAAAACAAAACTACACCATTATGGCATAGGAGCGTTGCTCTAGACTTTCTCACTTTTTATTTAAGTGGCAGAGTGCAAAGAGTTCACGTGAATGGGAAGCGTCCTCCGGGGTCTCTGGTTAAAATGGGTGTACCACAAGAATCAATTCTGGGGCCATTTTTGTTTTTAGTATATATTAATGATCTTCCCCATCTTGTGAGGGACGATCATGAGGTTGTATTGTTTGCAGATGACACGTCATTTTTATTTAAATTAAAGCAACGACAAACCGATTTTGACGATGTGAACAATGCAATCTCTAAGGTCGTAAAATGGTTCAATGTAACAATCTACTTTTAAATGAAAAGAAAACGAAATGTATTAGATTTAAACTACCTAATTTTACACAAGTTAAAGCAAATATAAAAATCAAAGACGAGGAGTTGGCTCTTGTGGACATCACCGTATTTTTAGGCATAACCCTGGATAATAAGCTTCAATGGGGCCCTCACATTGATACGTTGTCGAAGAGACTTAGTTCTGCTGCATACACAGTCAAAAAGATCAGTCTTTTTACAGACGTAAAGACAGCTAGACTAGTTTACACAGCATTATGTCGTACGGTGTACTGCTGTGGGGGAGTGCTGCAAATATAAACATCGTTTTTGTGCTGCAGAAGAGGGCTGTTCGTGCAATTTATAATATGGGCCCCAGAGAATCATTAAGCAATAAGTTTTAAGAAATAAATATTATGACATGACCTTGTTAATACATCTATAAAAATCTGATGTATATTCACAAAAATATTAATTTGTTTATGAAAAAAAGCGATAATCATCATTTTAATACTAGAAATAAAGATAAACTCGCTGTTGCCACTTGTAGACTCCATAAAGTTAGTAAATCGTTTAAAGGGCAAGGTGTAAGATTTTATAAGAAACTCCCAAGGGATGTACAAAAATTGACAGTTAACAAATTTAAAAACGTAATTAAACAAAATCTTTATGAAAAGTCCTACTATAAAATATCGCATAATTTAGATGATAGAGAAGCTTGGGATTGAAACTGCTCCAACTCGTTAAAAATGTTACAATTTAGACGTAATTTATTTACAGTATTGTAATGTCTCCTAAAAAAAAAATTAACCAGCCTTGTTTCTTGCCTTTCTTTAGTGGCTTGGTTGCGAAATAACAGGCAGTAATATTGACGTTTCAAAGTGATCCTTGTGATTTTAATGAATAAAAGATTTGGACTTTGACTAACAGGGGTTGCGCTCATAATAATTTTGTTTTAAATTGTTTGTGACTTAAAGAAAAATTTTAACTATTTAAATTGTATGGTGTGATTCCAAAGTAGCTAGAAAAAGTGGCAATATTATTTAGCTACCAATGTAATTTTAGGTAGCTGTCAAGTCTCAAAATTTGGCTAGATCTAGCCTAAAAGTGGCTAAAGTGGTAGTACTGAATCTGATCGATCGTGATCGGTCAGTCTGTCACTCAGAGTGTTGGTTGGCTAACTGACAGGCTACATGAAGTTGACATTGAAAGAATGACTAACAACGATAACAACAAAAATGTCGTTCAAAACTGAAGTTCGGAGAAAAAAAAGGGGTGTGGCTAAGTAATGGGCACGGCCGCGTGTTGTACGTACTTGTACGTAACTGGTAATATTTTCTACATAAGATATAAAATACGCTATTTCACCTACTTATGATAAGTTATGTTTGAACACTAAGAAGTCCTTCTGATCATATTTAATGGAAATCTCGAAACGTATCAAAATGACCTCAAAATGGCGGCGCTTCCCCTTCCACCGGGCTCTATAAGTCACAGTCCTCAGTCAGCAGTGCGTGAGCAATAGTCTGGTTGACACATATCGTGGAATATTCTGACGTCATAGGTTGGAAACCTTCAGTAGACACAAGATGACGTGCGCAGAAGAGATCGCGTCTAAACAATCAGTGTTGAGGTCAAAGGTGTCCCCATAAAAAATTGTCAAGAAAAACATTACCCTCCTGCGCAGTCGTGTAAAAAATAACTTTTGTCTCTATCCCGGTCACACTCTATCTATATACCAAATTTTATCGAAATCGGTCCAGCCGTTTAGTCATGAAAACGTAACAAACACAGAGACAGCTACTTTCGAGTTTATAGTTTAAATTTATTATATAAAAATGAACCTAAATAAAAGTACCGCACACTAAACCAAACCAAAGTTTACCATAAAAAAAGCATGTGTGCAATTCACACGTGGTAGAAGTGAAACCTTCAAATACCACGCGCATGTGCTTGGGATCTACCGACTGCGCAGGAGGGTAATGTTTTTCTTGACAAATTTCCTGGGGACTCACTCTCTTTCTCTCTCCTACTTTCTACCTTTATGTATCTTTCTTTCTCTCTGTCTCTCTCTTGCGTTGGAATATTGGACGCTACTCGTTGCTGACGCTCGCGCTGGCCTGTAACAGGTATACTACGCGCATGCGTTCGAGTGCCACGCATTCACTCTCGCTCTGTCTCTTTCTATTCTCACTCCCCAGGAGCGTTGAACGTTTAACGCAACCTTGTTGGAAGTCTCAGAAGTTTCACTTCAATTAGTTATGAAAGAATGTACGAACACGTTTTAATTTAAATTAAAAAAGAAAACGACATAATAAAATACAATTAGAAAAATGAATAAAAAAAAACTCCTACCTATAGTTTTGATTGCATACAGAGCCGACCGCGTGACGGAGCCGCGCGGGGCCGGTACCTAGTACCTACCTACCATTATGGCCATCATGGACGATAGTGAAGAGGCGCCATAATATTATAAGTTGGTATGTGTGCGCCTTATCTGCCCTACTAAGCAACAATAAAAAAAAAATTTTTTTGGAGGTAACTATAGTAACCGGCATAAAGACAAAAATAATGTATGTAATCAATCTGCAAAAAGAGTTTCGGTTTTAGGATTGTTTAGAGCTACATTAATACTGTGAAAGTGTCAATTGTATAATCCAAGTACAATCTGTCTCTTCCGTGTGATTTGAAAATAACAATTTTAAATTTAAATACTTTGTAGGTAGGTAAGGTAGGCCTATTTTGTAGGAAATCCTGCCTGCCTAATGCTTACAGCTACATCAGAGCTATCATAGTCATCAGAGCTAGATATAGCTGTATCTACATAGTACTTGGTCCTATTAACTTCAGTGGTGTTCATCAGGCATCTTTTTAACCTCTTCTACATAAAATTTTTAAATTATCTCCATAAATGATGTCTAATTAGCTTAGGTAAGTAGGTACTTATATATGTAAATGCCACGTTCGTTTGTGGTATCAGAACAATGTGAGTTATGATGAGGTGAGGTCGATCGAAGTGGAACATGTAAGGTGAGGTCAGAGAGGGTGGGAGTGGTTTGGGTAGGTAGTGTTGTGTTGTGTCGTGTGGAGACGTCATGAACCGTTACGTGGTGCTGCAGCAGCTCGGCGACGGCACGTACGGCTCCGTGGCGCTGGCCCAGCGCCGCGACACCGGCGAGAAGGTTGCCGTGAAGCGCATGAAGCGCAAGTACTACTCATGGGACGAGGCCATGAGCCTGCGCGAGGTCAAGTCCCTCAAAAAGTTAAATCACCCGAACATCGTGAAGCTGCGCGAGGTGATTCGCGAGAACGACACGTTGTACTTCGTGTTCGAGTACATGCGCGGCAATTTGTACCAGCTGATGCGCGACGCTGAGAGGGCGTTTCCGGAGCCCGTGCTGCGCAACATGGTGTACCAGGTGCTGCAGGGGCTCGCGCACATGCACCGGCACGGCTTCTTCCACCGTGACCTCAAGCCGGAGAACCTGCTGTGCTGCGGGCCTGAGCTGGTGAAGATAGCGGACCTGGGGCTGGCGCGCGAGGTGCGCTCGCGCCCGCCCTACACGGACTATGTGTCAACACGTTGGTACCGCGCGCCCGAAGTGCTGCTGCACGACACGCGCTATGGCGCGCCCATCGACCTATGGGCGCTCGGCTGCATCACCGCCGAGCTGTACACGCGCCGCCCGCTCTTCCCTGGGAACTCGGAAATCGACCAACTGCACAAGATCTGCGCAATGCTGGGCGCGCCCGACCGCGACCACTGGCCCGAGGGGTACGCGCTGGCGGACGCGCTGCGCTTCCGCTTCCCGGCCAGCGCTGGCGTGCCGCTGGCGCGTGCTGTGCCACCCGCCTCGCCGCCGGCGCTGGCGCTGCTGGCGGCGACTCTGCGCTATGCACCGCGCATGCGCCCCACCGCGCCCCAGGCGCTCAGGTACACAATCATGTATTGACCGCGCTCGCCGCCGCGCGCAGCCGCCGGTTTTACGAATTAACTGATGTTGGCTTTGCTTTTAGGTTTCCATATTTTGCGGTCGGCGTTGCTCTTGGGATGCCGCCGCCTGCTTCCCGCGCCAGAAGGTCTGAGTTATCTTCTATTTATTAGATCTTATTGATCGAGCGAAGCGAGATCTCCAAATTCACTTGGGCAAATCGGTGTTGTATGTATGATAGTATGTATGTATGTATGTAGGTATGTAATAGGTTGGGGAAAAAGTCTTTTCGCATTATAGTATGTATGAACTTGTAATAAAATATCTTTGGCTATACTATTTGTATCTGGCTGGTTATGGTATCATTCAAAGTTTAAATTTTAAAGAAGATAATTCCAAATTCAAATTAGGAAAATGTGTGATTTTTATTTGTTTTTCGTACTGTAAAGATGAGTGAATCTAATGAAGAAATTCGATACATTTTAAAATTTTACTACAAAAAAGGTAAAAATGCAACGCAAGCCGCGAAAAAAATTTGCGATGTTTATGGACTAGGTCCATAAACATCGCAAGTGTCTGTGAGAGTAGCACAAATTTGGTTTAAGCGTTTTCAATCCGGAAATTTTGATGTCAAAGATACACGTCGCTCTGGTCGCCCTATTACGGATAAAAATGATGCCATTTTTGAAAAAGTGGAGCAAGTTCGGCATATCAGTACTTACGACATAGCTGAAGAACTGGGGATTGACCACAAAATAGTTTTAGTGCATTTAAAAAAAAAACTGGGTACACAAAAAAGCTCGATATTTGGGTACCCCACGAGCTCACAGAAAGAATCCTAATGAACCGTGTACTCATTTGTGATTCTTAATTACGACGTAATGAAACCGAACCATTTTTGAAGAAGCTGATAACTAATGATGAAAAGTGGATCACGTACGATAAGAACGTGCGAAAAAGGTCGTGGTCAAAGGCCGGTCAGGCTTCACAGACTGGCGAAACCCGGGTTAACTCGCAACAAGGTGATGCTGTGTGTGTGTGGTGGGATTGGAAGGGCATTATTCATTATGAGCTGTTACCACCAGGCAGGACCATCGATTCTGAACTCTACTGCGAACAACTGATGAGATTAAAGCAAGAAGTTGAGAGAAAGCGGCCGGAATTACTCAACAGAAGGGGTGTGGTTTTTTTCATGATAACGCTAGACCTCACACATCTTTAGCCACTCAGCGAAAATTAAGAGAGTTTGGCTGGGAGGTGTTAATGCATCCGCCGTAGAGTCCTGACCTTGCACCTTCAGATTTCCACCTGTTTCGGTCTCTTCAGAATTCTTTAGGCAGTGTCAAGTTAACATCACGAGAGGACTGCCAAAACCACTTGTCGCGGTATTTTGATCAGCAGCCCCAAAATTTCTATATCAATGGGATCATGTCCCTACCTACAAGATGGCAAAAAGTTATCGAAAAAATGGTACCTACATAGTTAAGTTAAATGTAAATAAACTATATTAAAAAAGGATTTGAATTTTCTTAAAAAATGCGAAGAAACTTTTTCCCCAACCTAATATGTATGTGTGTTTGTTTGTCCGAGGATAACTTTCGAAGCGTTTATCCGATCATCGTGAAATTTGGTATATAGTTAGGTAATGATGGCACAATTTTGATGTGACTCAATGAGCTAAACATTTTGGGGGGTTTTTGAGATATTGGGGTTCAAGAGGGGTACAAAAAAATTAAAATGAGACTATTAGGTCAAGTGACACGTCAAATTAAAGGTCTTCATTAGTACATTTCGACCCCGTTTTTACTTTTAGTAAAGTTTTTGTAGTTTTTGACTTATTAGCCATAATAAAAACGGAACTTTGACAAAATTCACAGAGTACACCAGTGACTCCACAGTGCTGAAATTTTGTATGCGTGTAGCTTAGTGACACAAATATAGACAAAAGTCCGAAATCCAGAATAACTGCAATTTGTACCCCAAAAAAGGATAACCATTGAACATGAACTCCTATTCCCTGTAATTTAAATGAAACTGTAGGTCAAGCCAAAAGTCAAAAATGTTTTTATTCATTAAAATCACAAGGATCACTTTGAAACGTGAATTTTACTGCCTGTTCCTTCGCGACCAAGCCAGGAAAGAAAGGCAAGAAACAAGGCTTGCTATTTTTTAATGATTCTTTTAGAATACATAACAACACAGAAAATAAATTACGTCTAAATTGTAACATTTTGAACGAGTTGGAGCAATTTCAATCCCAAGCTTCTCTAGATAATCCGATATTTTATAGTAGGATTTTTTATATAAATTTTGTTTAATTGTGTTATTAAATTTGTTAATCGTCAATTTTTGTACATAAATAAATAAATACTGCTGGACATTTCACACAGCGCTATCTAGCCCCAAATTAAGCAGAGCTTGTATTATGTGAACCAGATATCGGTTAGATTACTTATATACCTACTTTTTTTTTGTAAATACATACATAAAATATATAGAAAAACATCCAGACCCGGAACAAATATCTGTAGATCATGCAAACATTTGTTCCGCGGCGGGAATCGAACCCGCTACCTCCTGCGTCTCAGCCGGCTATTCGCCCACTACGCCACGGAGGTCGTCATCCCTTGAGAGTTTGTTATAAAATCGTACACCTTGCCCTTTAAACGATTTACTAACTTTATGGAGTCTACAAGTGGCAACAGCGAGTGTACCTTTATTACTAGTATTAAAATTATGACCATCGCTTGTTTTCTTAAACAAATTAATATTTTTGTGAACATACATCAGATTTTCATAGATGTATTGACAAGGGAATGTCATAATATTTATTTCTTTAGCCTTATTGCGTAATGTTTCTCTGGGACCCATATAATAAATTGCACGAACAGCTCTCTTCTGCAGCACAAAAACGGTGTTTATATCTGCAGCAAGTTGGTTATTTATTTCGTGGCACTGTTTTGATAGACAGAGATTACGAATAATATATTTTTGTCTTTATGGGAGACTCGCAGGTCGTCCACCGGCAAGATGGGTCGACGACATTATAAAAATCGCAGGTCGTATGTGGGTTAGAACAGCGCAGGACAGAGGCGAATGGCGACAACGAAGAGAGGCCTATGCCCAGCAGTGGGATGAGAAGGGCTGACGATGATGATGAAGTCGCGAGATCTCAGTTCGGGGCGAACCACTAGTATCAAAGGTTTTCACACAGTTAATGACATTGAAATATTCAAAATAATCAACAGCCTTAAAAATAAGACCTCAACTGTCTACTAGAATTTAACTCCAAAAATTATAAAACTCATCTCAAATTAAATAACCTTGCCTTTAACTACATTAATAAATGACTCGCTGACTTCACGAACTTTTCCAGACATACTAATATTAGTAAAAGTAGTAGTAGTAGCATTCCGCAAGCTAGTAGTTTTTTATTTCTATTTGTATTTTTTGTTAGTACCTAGTTAAGCACGCCAACCTAAGTTTTTTTACCTGTCACGGTTGACTGGTAGAAAATGCTTTTAGCATTAAGTCCTCCATTTGTACATTTTTATTTTTGTGCAATAAAGAATTAAAACAAACAAACAACCGGATTTTTTTGACTGCGTGCGAATGCCGCAGAACTAAGATACGAGTACATTCTAGGTCAGAAACCAAGACAACATGCTAAATGCATTTTCTCAACTTGGGGTAATGACGCTGACTAGTGCGTATGCCTCTTGTATGTAAAAAAATATATATACAAGATTTTCCAACTTTGAATTCTACCCATTCCTATCAAAAAACTACGAGCCTTACAGTAGTCGCATATGATATATCTGACCATCGCGCGCTTTTTGGTCATATCAAATAGCGCGCGCTTCCCCGGTTTCCTGTTACACATTTCTGTCCCTTTTGCCAAAATCACTCCCACAAACCGATAGGAAAGATGTTACACACCAACAAGGCACGTTGGCAACATTCGACACCCAAATAATAGACTATCTAAACTTTCAAAGAGATTTCTCTGTAATGTAATGGAGTCTAACTACATTTATATTAAAATAAAGATTTGCGTGAAATGAATGATGACGATGACGTTTGTAGTTATGATGAAAAATTACGAAAAAACTACTGTATTGTTATTGCTAATACCTAAGTATACCTAATGAGTGTAACGTGTGGTCTGTGCAGAAGCGGAATCGAGAATGCGTTGTTAGGGCCGCAGGCAGGGGCGGCCCCGGACCTATCGCCTGCCCCTGCGCCGGCGCCGGCTTTGCCTATAACCTTCGTCACCTCGCAGCCTCTACTTCGAGACCGCTTTGCTGACATACTCGGGTTTGTATCAAATACTTACTAGGTAGGTACAACCCTACAATTCTCCGTACAAGTTGAACTCGCCTATTGACGTAATCAGTCGTTCGTTAATCTAGGGGGGAGGTAGTGCACGAGCCCGGCGCCGGCGCCGACTCGGAGCCGCCGTTGCGGCGCTTGTCGATGCAGCGCGGCGGCGGTGGTGGCGGTGGCGGCGCGGGCGAAGCGGTTGCAGCATACCTCGGCGCAGCGCGCTACGTCGCCGGCTCCAGGATAGACACGTCGTTATTCCGCACGTTGCCGCTCGCCTCGCACCGAGGTCAGTCTTCATAAAGTGCATAGATAGGTACCTACTCCGTATTCATTTATTTATTGGAATAACTCCTATGGCATTATCACACAGATAATAGTAATAAAGCTATGGTCAGTCGGATCGCTGATCCGGCTGCCGATGCCCACTTCTGACCCCCTCTCTTAGCTCTCTTAGTTTACGAGTATGCCACCAAGAACAGACTGATAGATACAATTTTTATGAGTTCCGTAGTCAAACTAGAAACCCTCAGGCAGGTAGGTACCTAGTACTATCGGGTCCGGTGACTAGATCATTTTTATCCATCCAGCCCGGTACCGGGGCCGAGCCACCGGGACAGATGGGGCTAATCCGTTTCGTGTTTCGTTCGCCATGCTGAAGCCGCCGACTATGGCCATTTTACCCGACTGCGCAGGAGGGTAATGTTTTATGGTCTAACTTTAGCCATTGTCAAATTCTTGGTGACATGAGTGCAAGAGGTTAATTAGTGTCTTCTATCAAATTACCTTTTGAGACAAGTTTGAATAAAAACAAAAAAATTAGCGTACGGGTAAACGGCTATGCCAAAATATGTTGCAGAAACGACGGTAGTGGGCAGCGGCGCAACGCGCATCGACTGGGCCGCTAAATACTTACGCTAAGCCGAGCGCGCGCGCTGAGCTGCGGCGCTGGCCGCTGCGGGCTCGTGCTACAAGCTAGTTGCCGCCCCGCCGCACGCCGCCCGCGAGACGCACGCCAGCCTACCGCCGCGCCGCCGCCTCATCGCTGAGTGCTGTCGCTCACGCTCGTCAGTCTACATGCGTACGAATGCACCGGTCACCGGTCCAGAATTCAGCCTAGCGGCGCTCGTTCAACGCGGACGCGTCTTATGTACATACAGTTCTTTATCAATATAAATAGCTAGCTTGCAAATTAGGAGATTATACCTAGTTAAAAATCAACACAGTTTTCATCTTCTATCCCTACCTCGATACACAAAAAGTATTGTGCGCGATCTTTTGAAAACAGTTACTACCGCTACCCAGTCCTGGATTAGCCTATAAGCTATTTAAGCAATTAAATCGTCGTTGACGTTCGGTTCGGTCGCAGTCATGACCTCACTTCCGCTCGCCCGCTCGTAGCTGGAGGTGCAGCGTATACCTACAGTAGTCAGGATATTATTGTTCTGTGATACAGTACCTCAATGTGGATCGGGCAACTAAGATTCTTATGCAGCACAATGTCGAGAATGTCTGCGGCACAGTGTTGGCTTTTGGGTATATGCGTCGGGGCATCGGCCCACTAGGCTTCAAAAACGTTGGCTTCTGCGTCATCATAAAGCATGCGGCCCACAGGCAGGATTGATAGTCCGCAACCCCCAAGCCCTATGTCCTCCTGCCGCGTAGACGGAGACGTCTACGTCCAGCCGCTTCAAGCTCATTTATCTGTTGACAAACTCTGGCAGTTGACATTGACAGATGCGAGGGTCAGTGTTGCCATGTTATGAACCTGGGCAGACATTTATGTCTGCGGACAGTTTTCATCACCAGGTGGAACTTTCAATGAAAAGAATGGTAAAGTTATAGAGATTTCAAAACCGCAGTAGAAATAGCAAACAGTGGCAAAATCAAAATTCATGACATGATAGTCAGTGATTTTTTCACTTTTGAAGAATGTGCGGCTTCCAGAAAAATCAGCATAGCCAGACCGCGCCCTTATGTAAACGATATGGTTCAAGTAAAATTTACAAAAGTAATAAAGGATTCACTACAAAACATTTTTTGAATGTGAAAACATTGAACTAAGTATACTTTTATTAAACCAAATATTTTAAAGAATGGCTTCCCTTTCTCAAAGTTTAAAGAGGAACCCAGAGGAATTACTTCCAAAAGGATACGTGAATCATTCAACGTCTAGGAAAACTGATGCCACCAAATAGGGTAAAATTTTGGGAAGATCTTCCTGATCTGATCCTGATCTTGACACTTGAGTGTACTTACCTTCATAAAAAACACAATAAACCTTAATAATAAATAAAATTGCATGCAAAGTTGATTAATTTTTGGTCTATAAAATGTGAATCTGTTATTGGCATCAAGCATTAGCTATAAGAGTTTGTATACATTGATATCAAGTGCTGTTGATTCTGTGATGAATAAACAAAAAAAAAAAAGCTTTTTTTTAATTGTTGGCAAATTGTTCTGCATAAAACCATAAAATATATCTAGTAATGCAAATAAATAGGTAATTGATTTTAATAAATACTTTTAAGGTCTATACCTATGTATGTGTTTTTGTTTTCTTATTTCCCTATGCTACATGCTAAAGAACAAAGGACAATTACGTAATTGCGTTTTTTTTTGCTTCCTAAAATTACTTCAAAGCACAATAAAAAAACACATGTGTGTAATTGTGCTTTTTTTCTTCCTATCTTTACTAAAAAGGGATATTAGATAGGAGGTAGGAATGTTTTTTTGTAATTAATTTAAATTATAACTATAAAACTTTTTTATAGTAAAAATTCTATATCATTAATACTTACGATAAAAAAAGATTCAGCTTCGTAATTCATCTCTAAAGCAATTGCACTTTAGAGCAAAGTTTTATCAATTTATCTCGAAACTTAGGTTACAGCAGTTGTGCTTTTTCTCCCACAGAGGGCAGTATTTACTTACGTAAATTATTATAGGATATGTATATTTTCCGTATGTATTATTTTTGTTTTGTTAGACTTGAGTATTTTATTTGTAGGTATTGTTAGGTATTTCTATTGTATGTCGTTAATTTTTAACTTTTTTATTTTCATTTTCCTATGTATCAGGGATGTTACATAGCTGGGTCTCTGACTCCGATAATTCGGAACTTCCGATTGATATTCCACCTCCGGTTCCGACACTTTTAAATCGGAGGTAAAAGCATAGCCGATAGCGGCAGCGGCGGTCAGCATGTACGAACAGGTTTATAGGTACATGTCGCGCGGGAACCCCCTTCACCACGCGTTTTCTGGTCGTCGATTGCTCTTTCACTTGTTTGTTACGCAATACAATTAGACTTGATTTGGACAATGAATCCAAAATCAAGTGTTATTTGGAACTACGTCATTGAACCACCATACCTCCAACTCTGACTCCGACAAACCCATTTTAAAAACTCCAACTCCGACTTCGGTTCCGTTTAAAACAACCTCTGTAACATCCCTAGTACTTACCTATTAGTTTTATAACAATTTGATTTGATATGTTATTTCTAAGTAAATAAATAAATAAAAGACATTGCTGCAATAGTGAACATAATGATACTTTCAACACTGTAATGTAAACATATCAACAATAATGCTATTTAAAAATAAGAAAACAAAAAAAATATTATTTTTAATCTTTGACTAGTTATCAAAATAGTGCCACGAAATGCATAACTTACTTACTTGACCTAGTTTCATTCAAATTACAGGTAACGGGAGTTCATGTTAATTGGCTACACTTTTTTAGGCTAGAAATTGCAGTTATTCTGGATTTCAGATACTTTCTTCCTATGTTTTTTCATTATATTTGTGTCACTAAAGCTACACGCATACCAAATTTCAGCACTGTGGGGGTCACTGGTGTACAATGTGAATTTTGACAAAGTTCAGTTTTTATTATGGCTAATAACTTAAAAGCTACAAGTTTTGAAGTAAAAATAAAAACGGGGTCGAAATGTACTCATAAAGACCTTTTATTAGACATGCTATTTGACCGGATAGTCTCAATTTTGTTTTTTTCTACACCTTTTGAACTCCAACATCTCAACAACCCCCTCCCATTTTTAGCTCATTTAGTCACACCAAAATTGTGTCATCACTACCTACCTAATTTCACGATGATTGGATAAACGCTTCGAAAGTTATCCTTGGACAAACAAACATACATACAACGCCGATTTGCCTAATTTGATTTATGGCGGGTTCCTGTATCTGTCGGTATCCAGCTTTGACTCATTTCTCCTTGAAAACGTGTCATAAGTTTGACACTAGTTTGATACTTTTTCAAGGAGATACGAGTCGTTGTCGGTAACCAACGGATATGGGAACCCGCCATTAGAGATCTTGCTTTGCTTGATCAATAAACTCAAAAATGGCTTGGAATGGGTCCATCCCATATTGCTACTTACATTATAACATAGTTATCAACATGAATGGTAGTACAACTTTTTGTTACTACCACTACATTAAGATCCAGCATGAAAATTAATATTTATTTTATATTATGCCTACACATCTATATTTTATATTATTTTATACCTACACATGTTAAGCAAATAAATATCTTTTCCTTTTATGTAAATACATAATAAAATACAATAGTTTTTTTCCTGTGACAGTTTAGTAGCTCAATAAATAATAGCTAATATTAAAAGCTAATAATTAACAATTTAAAACCTCTTTTTGAGCTTTTCTTTACAGAATAATAAACTTAACTACCACTAATTACTGTGTGTTGAAGAATAGTAGGTAAACATTTTATTTATTTTGTTTATGGATTAGAAGCATTATTGCTGATATGTCCACATCAGTCTTGACTGTGAAAGTCTCACTTTTGTAGAATCAACTGAGATTCATCATTATTTGAAGACAGTGAAAAGACACCATTAACTTCATACTATATTTTATATATAATTATTTACACATCTAGTTTCATATAAAATTTGTCAGCAATCAACAATAAAAGTACGCGGACGCACCGCAGAGTACGTACACAAGATGCAGCGTCACTCGTACTTGAGGTAGGGCTTGGCGTCGGCGTGCAGCGGCGCCGGCTGAGGCTGCGGCCACGCGTCCCCGGGCCAGTTAAAGACGCGGCCGCCTTCCAGCAGCCCCCAGCCTACCAGCGAGCCACGCGCACCTGGCACCGACCCTGGGGGTACTACACCTGGCGCCGCGCCTCGCTCGCGCTTTGGTGACGCTGTTGAAATGTTCACCGACACACCCTTGATGATGTGGTCCTGTCCGCAAAGTGACTGCGCCACCTCTGGCTCCAGAAAGGTGACGAAGCTGAAGGCACGGAAGGGGCGCGGCACGAACACGTCTGTTACCTGGCCAAAGTGGGCAAAGTAATCTCGTAGGTCGTCGGCCGTGAGTGCCTCGGTGCAGCGACCCACGAACACCTTGCGGTGCGCCGCTGCGCCGCCGTCCTTGCCGTTAGGGATTCGCACGTCACACCAGCGCCCATCGATCATGTGCCGCCGTCCGAGCGCGCGCAGCTGTGCATCGTACGACGCAAACTTGACGAAGCCAAAGCCTTTGGAGAGGCCCGTCTTGGCGTCGCGCTTCACCTGCACCATCAAGAGGTCGCCGAATGCCGCGAAATAGTCGCGCACGGCGTCCTCACCGGTCTTCCACGGAAGCCCAAGCACAATGAGGTCGGAGCAGCGCGCGCGCGCACCTTCGCCCGGCGACTCTTCGCGAGGGAAGGCGCACCAGTAGCGTCGGTGCGCGGCCCAGCCTTCGGGCGGTGGCGACAGGCGCTCGTCCACGAGCCTTAGACCCCGGAGTCGCCCGCAAGCGCCGCCGCCGGCACGGTACTTGAGTCCGCTGGCGCCCGCAAACTGTGCCGCTACAGTAGACAGGAGCAGCGCGCCGTCCTCCTCCGTGGGCAGCTCGATGGGCTCGTCCTGCTCGCCCTCGCTCACCGGCACGTACTCGATAGACATTGCGCCGACTCTCCTCTCACCGAACCTTCTCTTCCTTTGAACTCCTCATGACGTTTACATCATTTTTTGGCTTCCGTAGCGGCAAATGCTTGAGCAGATCTAAGAACTTTACTTTTTCTTGATAAAAATATGTTCGACTTTCCTTGTAAATTCGTACGCGTGACGTATTATGACATGACATTGACATGACCGACCTGCCTCCTGACTGACTGACGGTGACGGTGACGGAGCCTCCGTCACGGGGGAGAAGGACGGACGACGCGACATAATTTGTTAGAAATAGGAACGTCAACGTGTGTTTCGGTTTTCAACGCAACTTTCGGGTGCGCCCGCGAGTGTACTTTTGGTTGCGAGCGGAGAGGAGTTGCTCTCTTATCCTCCAGGAGTATGCTTGCCATGCTTCTGGAGAATGAGATGGCAAGTAGGCGCTTGGTTTCTCTCCGGGTCATTGCGGCACAAGACGTTAATGATGCAGAAAGACTACCAACGGGATGGATTGGCGCGGTCAAAGTAAAATAGTCAAAGTCAAATATTTTTTATTCATTAAAATCACAAGGATCACTTTGAAACGTCAAACGGTAACGTTCTGGGATTCCCTTGAGTCGGCTGTAGTATAGGTCAGCTTCCTCTCGGGAGTCCAGTTCATTCGTGGTCGTCGCCTCAACAAGGTTGTGACATCAAGGTGGGCTTGGATTTTTGTGGCCTAGCCGCAAGTCCGAACGCCGGCTCTCCTCGTGACCCTCTGATTAACAGATAGCGCGAGGAACAGCCGGATCGTGGGGCCCAATTGGGCGAGATGGTGCACCCCCTGTTGTGTCTGGCTGAGGGTTTTCGAGTGCGGTTCAGCACACAACGGGTGTCTTTACCTTCTAATCGCTGAGGCAGGAAGCTCCCTCCTCTGCTTCAGTGATAAGTTGGCAGTGAAAGGCTGTTGCTCCCGCATTTGATGGGTCTTTGGTCGTGTCGATAATTTTTTTTTTAGACAAAGGCGTGGCTTGTATTCAGCCACGTTGGTAAACATGTTTTAAAAAATATTATGTGCATTTTTAATGTCCATTATGTTGTTGTTGTATTAATTTAAGATTTTTGGCATAGATTAAGTAGGTAAGTAAAACGAAAGTTTCCAACCTTGTTATTTTCTAATAATGTTTAACCCGGTAAATACGTTTTTGCTATATAAGTATATATTTTATCATGAAAATGAATGTTCCCCATTTATTTATTTTGTCTGAAAAAAATTTGTTATTGTAGGTTATAATATTAAATGATATTTTTAGATATAGCCACACTATTTGGACACATAATATATGAACTAAAATGTGAGTATGAAAAAAAATTGTGCACTCGTTTCCATTACCGACATTTTTTATCGATACTTGCCGCCCTAGTCGATAAACGTCACACGACGTAAGTTTTGCAGGACGTAAACATAAATTCAGATTGAGATAACTTCTTGTAAATGTTAAGAATTGTTAAAAATATCAACGGAATATCATTACTAATGGTATAAAGCTACATAAAATTTATAAATGGCATTTTTAGACGCCCCCAATATGATCCCAATTTAATGGTGACGCCACTACAATGTTATATGGTGACATTAGCTGTCAGTGTCATAGGGATCAAGGTTCGCCGCGCCGAGTTATAGGAATTACTAAAAAAAAAAGGTTGGGCGGGTCTGGGTTTATCCATTAGTAGTTGATATGCCTAGCTTGCGTGCTTCGGCCACTTGTATTGGATAAATTCAGGCCTTCTCTACTCGGCTCAGGGGAGTGACCGAGTAGGGAGGCGAATGGTCTTGGGGGAGAGCGCATCAGTCGTGAATATCCCCAAGGCAAGTCTGGTGGGGTCGGCCTTCTCGCGGTTGCTGCCCATTGCCCATTTTCGGTCTATTTCCATCAGAAATAGACGTCACTGAGACCACCAGGCGCCGGCACTCTATCGGTGAGGTAGGATGGGTTGGGTTTGAAGCGAGAGGGGGAGGGGGGGAACTTCTCCATGCTACCGTCTCAGTAGGGACGGCGTACTGAATGGAGTCGGGATGGGCTGGTTGAGCCGTCTCTGAGTATGGAGGCGTCGTTCCACTTGGTTCCCGTGAGTCGGCTGTGTGGATCAGTTTACTCGTGGGATTCCGAGTGGACGCGTTTGGCTTGAAGTCCGAGCCAAATGAGTGGAGGATAGACTTCTCAGGCTTGCGGGAGTAGAGGAGTCGGGCCTTGGCGTGCACTTACCCAGCCGCTGGGCAGGCAGAGGGAATTTTCTTCCCTGCCACTGCCCCAAAATCGTAACCCCGCAACATGGTCGTCGCTGGTCGAGCTGGAGAGTGGATGGCGCAAGAGGATGAAGAGTGTAAATTTCATAAAAATTCAGTTTTTATTAAGGCTAAAATAACTCAAAAACTACAAGGACTTTACCCAATATGATGGCGTCACAGATAAATCAATTACACGAAAGTGAACTGAACCTTTATAGAAGACTTCAATATGTCCGAACTAGGGTTTACATATTCAATTGCTTGTACCTACTTATTAATTTAGTTTTGCGAACTCCATCCTTATGAAAACGGTGTCTGCCGTGGTTTTCACAATAGGAGACAACGCACGGTTTAGACATCTCTTCTATGCATACCCTGCCTGTTTGTAAGCAATTCTAAATGATTTTGTTCTATAATTCAAGTTTTGATTGATACGGCAATAGACATTGACAATTCACTTTCTTTTGGACACAGACAAAACACACTAGTGCATGATGCATGTGCATGGCAATGATTGCTATATAAACATCATTTTCCAAATGATTATTTTCACATGTGAAAAATCACTGGCAATAATTTTTCATTATAATGCCGTAATATCACATTCGCTATTATTGCTATTGCTATTTCACATGTGAAAAATCACGGGTAACGAAAACGCCTGTTGAATTCCGAAGAAATGCGAACGACTGATTTGTAGCAGACCCGAATGACAACAACCGATATACGATGAATAGCGAAAGTGATTGAATTTGAATGAGTTTAACAGGATAAGGGAAGGAAAATAGCAGGTGTGATGTAACATATGATTTTTCACATGCTACTCGTGAAACGTTCCATCCCTAGTACTTGATACAGCAGCACCATCTATTAGCAGTTCTCAAAACAATGCCGTGAAAATCCCTCATTGACATTGACAATTCACATTACTTTGTTAATCAGAGCATGACAGAGCAACGCTATCTGTTAGCAGTTATAAAAACATGGCAGTGAAAATCACTATTACCAACTTAGCGACTTAGTATCAGATCTAGCAATTTTTGCATACCCATCAAGCCCCCTAGCTATAACTTAGAACATTTTATAGCTAGACTTTTTAGTTACATTTTCTAGCAATTTTACAGCATTACAATTTTTTTATATTGTTAATTCTAAACAAAACATAGTATAGGCGTACTATTTCTGCCTTAATAGGCGCCTATGCATGCGGTTAGAGCTAGTTTCGTGTGAGACGCTTTGACACTGAGAATGACAGCGGGATTGTCTTCCAAGACCATGGATTAATGACCATACAGATCAAAATTTATAATGATGAGGCTTTTAGGTTTTAGTTTTTTTTCAACTTACTTATTAGATGGCGCTGTATATTGATAAAGCTATCTCACTTCGTCAGATAAACAAACAATTTTTTTATATATCTTTGTTAGGTACTCGGAAAATAATGACGGCAATAATAATTGATATTTATTTATTTAATTACTAATATTAATATATTAATTACATGGACAATTTACTTTCTTTTGATATTCAGCGTATGACAGAGCAACGCCATCTTCAAAATATGGCCGTGAAAACACCTCACTGGTGATTCGAGATTCTAAATTATTGGAATGATGGTCAGGTAGATAAATATAGCAGGTAGATATTAATCGTAAACAATTGGGCATTTTGACGTATATAGTTAATTTTTCTGCAAATACTTGTTACAGGTTTTGTTGAGTTTTTTTTGTTATTATTTATTTTTTATAGTAGTTGTCATTTATTGGCCAACATATTATTTAAATGTGAATTTTCGGACCTAGTTACTAGGGTTGCAACGGCTCTGACACTTCGGGAAGTGCAGCTTCAATACCATTGCGTAACAATGCGTAGGCACCGTACGAACCTTAGTGACTGAGGCGAGTTACAGCTGCCGGAGGCTGCTTTCCCTCCACGCCTTGGAATTTATAAAAACACCCTAGTGTGCGGCAAGACTACATGGAGTCGGGGTTGACTGATTCGGTTCCATGACCGTATTTGACCTAAACTATTCTATTTTAGTATGTATTATTTAGTATTTATTTATTTTAATGCAACATACATCTCAGGTTTCTTAAAAGTAATCTAAAGAAGTATGTACCCTGTAAGAGCGTAGCAAGGTAAACAAACAACTTAAATGATGCTCCTAACTTAAAGACTAACAGTATATCTATTCGAGGAAGACCGGGGATGAATAAACATTATCTGAAACAATCCATGTTTTTTTTTCTGAAATGTCAGTCGATGTCATATCGCACAAAATGGCACATTTACGTTCCATTCTACCAATAACTCACAATAGAGGAAAGTACAGGTGGATATTTTAATTAATAGCCGTTCCGTTATACGTATCTAAAAAATTAAGTTCGCGTTTCCTTGCGCAAAAAATGGTACCAAGGGGCAGAGAAAAGCAACCCCTACATTACCCAACTCTTAGAAACCACCAATTCGTGCAACCCGTTTCTAAAGCCCACCCGGTGCAAACAAATATGTTCCTATTTCTTATATACTTTAGCTACTTCTAGCAACTTTTTAGGATATAAAAAATTGGAATTTTGGGAACATTTTGAAAAGAATCTAGCTACAAAGTTTAAGGTACAGTTGGCAACAGTGCGGTGGTGAAGAAAGAAACCCCTCAAAAAAAATCACGGAACTGAACTGGGACGGAAAGAAAAGCAGACAAAAACAAAAACATCGATTTTTATTTTGTAAAGGTGTACAAAGAGTTTTATAAAATCTTGACTGGCTACTTCAAAACTGCCTGCGCTTTGATGAAAAAGTTGAGCTGGCTCTGCCGAGTCTGCCTGTTGTTTTCACCAAGTTGTTCCATCGCATCGCCATCGTAGTTCCACCGATCGACATGGGAATTTTCGGCAATTCTTCTCCATTTGATCAAGATGTCGGTAAGTAGATAACAAGCATTGCTTGCGGTCAAAGTGTACAAACCAGGACACAGCTAAAAGAACTTCTCAAAAAGATTCATAATTTTGTAGATGCCTGGTTTTAGGTACCTATTTCGCTCAAAAATTCCTTCCTAGAATCTTACGAGACGATTCTGACTATCAGATTTTAATGAAACTTTGCTTCTATCAACTTTCAATGACAATGCTATTAATATGGTGCAGTTTGATGGAAAAGGCTCCATCATCAGATCAAATTGCGCCACCATAGTAATTGCACTGTCATTGGAAGGTTTATAAGGTTTAAGTATGTACTTACATCGATTATTCAGCCCAAAATTAATCTGCTAGTTAAGTAACTGTCAAGTTCAAAGTCAAAATTATGATACTTACCTACTTTTGAGTACATACTTAATACAGTGTGGCCCTGGATAAAGTGCAACCCCGAAAGGGGGTGAAACTAGATCAAAAATTATCGACAAAAAAATAGAAAAAAAAATTAAAAAAAAATTCGTATATACTTTATTGATGTATTAAAATTTTTATTACTCACTAATGACTCTATTTAATAAAAAAATGATTTCTTCCAAAGTAGTAGGTCTATTTTGTTAAAATAAAAACCATAATCATGTCAGATATGTGACGATGACGATAAAATAACAAATAACTCACAAACGAGTGGCTATCGTGACTTAAAGTTTAATTTTTGTATTAAAATTACATTTTTTAGGCTGTTTTTTTCCAATAAACTCCAAAAATCTTAAAATTAAGCCTATAATACTAGAAATTTTTATGACTTTTTATTATTGTCTATCATAATAGCTTTTAAATGAAATAAAAACCTACGTTCTAACATAAAAAATGTGCTGGCTAGGAGCATTTAAAGTTGACCACTGACCGGTCAGTGGTCAACTTTAAATGCTCCTAGCGTCAGTGGTCAACTTTAAATGCTCCTAGCCAGCACATTTTTTATGTTAGAACGTAGGTTTTTATTTCATTTAAAAGCTATTATGATAGACAATAATAAAAAGTCATAAAAATAAAATAAAGCCTATAATACTAGAAATTGAATGACCACTGACGGTCAGTGGTCAACTTTAAATGCTCCTAGCCAGCACGTTTTTTATGTTAGAACGTAGGTTTTTATTTCATTTAAAAGCTATTATGATAGACAATAATAAAAAGTCATAAAAATTTCTAGTATTATAGGCTTAATTTTAAGATTTTTGGAGTTTATTGGAAATTAATAAGCATTTAAAGTTGACCACTGACCGTCAGTGGTCAACTTTAAATGCTCCTAGCCAGCACATTTTTTATGTTAGAACGTAGGTTTTTATTTTATTTAAAAGCTATTATGATAGACAATAATAAAAAGTCATAAAAATTTCTAGTATTATAGGCTTAATTTTAAGATTTTTGGAGTTTATTGGAAAAAAACAGCCTAAAAAATGTAATTTTAATACAAAAATTAAACTTTAAGTCACGATAGCCACTCGTTTGTGAGTTATTTGTTATTTTATCGTCATCGTCACATATCTGACATGATTATGGTTTTTATTTTAACAAAATAGACCTACTACTTTGGAAGAAATCATTTTTTTATTAAATAGAGTCATTAGTGAGTAATAAAAATTTTAATACATCAATAAAGTATATACCAATTTTTTTTTAATTTTTTTTTCTATTTTTTTGTCGATAATTTTTGATCTAGTTTCACCCCCTTTCGGGGTTGCACTTTATCCAGGGCCACACTGTATATAGTACAACTAGTACAACTGGTAAAGCCAATTACAGATATGGGTTTTCACATATAACAGCAATTTAGCAATTTTTTTAAAAGGATTGGACTTTCATATTGGTCTCATAGAAATTTCATCAACATCAGTTCATTAGTTTAGTATATTTTTGTTAAAAAGTTACATAGGTTACTTGTACCTCATCCATAATAAAAACTGAACTGACAGAATTCACAGGGTAGTAACCTCACAGCACTGAAATTTGGTATGCGTGTAGCTTTAGTGACATAAATAGTCAAAGATACTACTAACTAATAACTACTAGTTAATCTATTGTAAACCCAAGTTATTGAAATAAAAACATTTGTATTTGTGAAGGTAATAAATACCTAATAATTTTTCTGGTGTTTATGCGAGTCTCACGAGTTCATGGCGAACCACTAGTAGGTTTATCAAGTTTTATTACCGACATGAATAAAAATAAATAAAATAAATGCACCTTATGACGCTAGTAACATTATAACGCCGCGCCCTCTTCCTACCGATATCGTTTCGTCCGCAGAGCGCGCCACCAGCGAGAACAACACGTCCGAGGAGTGGGGCCTCATCATGGAAATCTGCGACCGCGCGGGCGCGTCCGCGGGCGCCGGGCGCGACGCGCTGCGCGCCGTGCTGCGCCGCCTCGCGCATCCCGACCCGCACGTGCAGGTGCACGCCGCCACGCTGCTGGACGCGCTCGTCTCCAACGCAGGCCGCGCCTTCCGCCTCGAGGTGGCCTCGCGCGACTTCGAGCAGGAGTTCCGACGCCTGCTGGCGCGCGCGCAGCCGCCCGTGCGGGCCCGTTTGCGTGCCATGCTGCGCAAGTGGGCCGAGGGAGAGTTCCGCAACGACCCTCAGCTGGACCTGATCCCCTCGCTGCACGCCAAGCTGGGCGGCGGCGAGCGCGCTGCTGAGCCGGCTCCCGCACCCGAGCCGGCGCGCGAGCAGGACGACCTGGCGCGCGCGATCGCGCTCTCGCTGAGCGACGCTCCAGCCCCCGCGCCCGCGCTCGCGCCCGAGCCGCTCTACCCGCGCGTCCAAGACGCCGCCGAGGCGCCGCTCGCGTCGTCCGCGCCGCCCGCGCTGCGCAAAGTGCGCGCGCTCTACGACTTCGAGGCCGCTGAGGACAACGAGCTCACCTTCGTAGCCGGCGAGATCGGTAAGTGCAGAATGCCTCCCTATCAGTCTCTCTCTCCCGCCCACATGATTTACGAAAACCATTATAACTTCTGAATAACGATAGGTTAAAACGATTTAGGTAACATGAAATATTACGTTGCTTGGGTACATTCCGGGCTTATCGGCGATCCTCAGTAACATGCTACCTCACCCTTCCGCAGTGCTCGTGACTGACTCGAGCGACCCCAACTGGTGGAAAGGGCGCAACTCGCGCGGCGAGGGTCTCTTCCCGGCCAACTTCGTGACGTCCGCTGAGTGCGCGGAAGCGGCGGAGCGCGCGCCGTCGCCGGCGGCTGGAGTGGGGACGGGGGCGGCGCTGGCCGCGCCACCGCAGCCCGAGCCCGCGCCGCTGCAGATAGATGAGGCGTGCATGGACGCGGCGCTGGCGGCGCTGCACGAGGCGGACCCGGCGGCGGGCGGCGAAGGCGAGGCGGGGCTGCGCGCGCTAGAGGCGCGGGCGCACGGCATGGGTGCGCTGGTGGACGCGGCGCTAGAGCGCGCTGACACGCGGCACGCGCGCCTCACGCAGCTCAGCGCGGAGCTGGTGGACGCGCTTAACCTCTACCACGAGCTGATGCGTGGTGCCTACGCCCCGCCGCCGCAGCCCTACGCGCTGCCGCAGCCGCGCTAGCACCCTGTGCCAGACTCTAGTCGAGCGTCGCGCGGCGCTGCCGTGGGATAGGATGGGATGCATAGTGATATTTTGTTTTGAAATGTACCTACCCATAGGCACTCACATGATAATGTGATCGAAATATACGCACTGACTGATTCCGTTGTTTGTCCGCTGATGTCGATATTAGATACTCTGCAATAAGTTCATTTACTCTTTTGTACCTAAGTATATTATTTCACACAAGCAGAATAATCTTAGTAAGTACCTTCTGCTCGTCCGTCGTGCGTGTGGCGTATACTCGGTATACTTAAGCGAGAGTACCCACTTTGAAAATGTACGATTTAAACATGAAGGGGCCACATACGTTACGACAGTCGCGCCGACCGACACGGCGATGACCGTCCCGCGGGCTTGGGGTCCGGTCATTTGATTGTGGTTGGAGTGGTAACCGTACCCATGGGACATATAGTGGTGTATAGTGTGATAGTGCGTTAGTCGGTTGTGGGGGTGCTCGATATAAATCGATATGTGATAAAATATCGATAAATTCATTTGATATATCGAATCAATTCGATATCATCGAATCATTTGAAGTCGATATATAATATCGATATATTTTATCCGGTATATGAAATATCGT
This sequence comes from Philereme transversata, assembly GCA_963924445.1. Classification (NCBI taxonomy): domain Eukaryota; kingdom Metazoa; phylum Arthropoda; class Insecta; order Lepidoptera; family Geometridae; genus Philereme; species Philereme transversata. Next base: position 22,050,757 of record OZ004337.1, on the reverse strand, counting down.
ATGAAGTTAAAACTACATCTTTCCTAGGTACTAGTTCTACTTGGAGAAACGAAACGCACAGACAGATGGGTCGGCGAACTTGGTCAACAAAAATTTATGGATCTAAGCTCATTTATCATTCATCGCTTAGGAAATAATGAATGCGAAGTGTGTTCATTGCTACTTGCAAATAATAAAATAATGTAACCGTTTGAAACCTTCCCTTTATTAATAACTAGCTGACCCGCCGAACTTCGTAACGCCTGGACATGCATGTGACGCGGGCTGTCAATGTGACGTACATTGGCCCCGGTAGAATTGTCAATCGGCCATCATTAGCTGAAAATGAATTTTCTTAATAATTTCTTTTTGCGTGAATTATTCCTATATTTTAATAGTTATTCTGCTATTCGGGACGGAGAGAAATACAACAAATCAAAAACCATGAAAATCAGTCCAGCCGTTCTCGAGTTATAAGTGTTCGAACAAACTCGACTTTGTTTCATGTATTAGAGATAAGATTTCTCTCTAGTGAATGTATTAACATTATGTATTATTATTTACTCTACAGATAAAAAGAAATAACTACTAAATTTATTTGATAACCAAAAAGTATTGTCTCATGTTGATGTTCACTAGGCTTACTTTATTTATTTGTTATCACAATTTCCATTTGTATTCGTTGTGATATAAAAAATGCTTTAAAATACCTATTCAGGAAAAATCATTTTTAATTTATTTACTCCTAATAAAGTCTTTTTCTTCCTACGATACGATATATCGAAAATATCGATGTTTTTGACTGATATATGGTTAAACATCGATACAAATTTCGATATATTATATCGGAAAAATATCGATATTTTTTGTACCTACATGAACATCATTAGTCGGTTGGGTGCTTGCTTATAAGAATTTGATTCCAATTTCCACGTACCGATGATATCGATACCGACACCAGCGTTCAACATTATTATGGGACATAACGAAACAAGATTAACAAATTGAAATTTTAAATAAATCTAACCAGCTATTTTTAGGACTTCCTGTTATGTTATTGGAAAAAATTGTTATGAATGTGATAAATAATTTCTAAGTAATCTTATAGATATATTTTCGGTTGCAAATAAATATTTTTTCATTTTCATATACATAGCTTGACAGTATATTCTGCATTGGGGTGGTGTAGCCTGCAGCAGGGCAGTAGTTAACCCTTTAACCGCCAGACTTTATATCAGTTGTCGTGCCACTAGCGCCAGGCAAGTTTATTGAATTATAAATACCTACAGTTAAAGTGATGTGATAATATTTTAGGTTATTGATGTCGATTTTTTTAATAAAACAAAAATACCTTTAATGATACAGTTTTTATTATAATCACAGCCTGTATTATTCTTAGTTCAATGATATCAGTTACTTGTCATGACGCACGCTTACACATATTCATCGATATCACAAACTGAACTAAGTAAAACACTGATGGAAAATTCCAGAAGTCGGCACACGCTTGTGACGTCAGAGGCGGTCGTCTATATCCGACGGTGGCGCTATACGTACTGACAACATTGGTTTAGGCTAGGGATGGAAACAATCAACACAGTCGCTGACATTTCAATGATTTATTTACTTATTTATTAAATTAAATAATCGAAATTCACATGAATGCTTGTATAAATATTATGTTGTACAAACAATTACTTTGTTTTCTGGTAAATTAGTCAGTATAAAGAAAAATATTTCAATCTACGTTTATTTTCTTATCAATGACTCTTTGCATTAGGTCTCGTCCCTACTGTCGGATTTATCCGTCGCGGGCGCTGGACATCAATACAAAGTTCTGAAAACAAAATCGTAATTCCCTAAACTTTGGCGATTATTTTAAAGAAAACTATTAAAGAGATAAGCATGTAACCAACTGTAAATGATAACTAGATTCACTATTTAGCTAATTATGAATATATCTTCATAAAATACAGCGTAATGATTTAAACATGTAGGTTAGAAGCGCAGCAGTAAATACACGACTGTGGCGGTTATGTAGTAGATCACAGTTGTCGGATGAATCCGACCATGGCGGTTAAAGGGTTAAAGACGAAATGGAGAGATGAGCGTAACAGTCAACAGAGCGAATTGTCAATGTCAATTGTAGTATCAATCAAAACTTGAATTAGAATAAAATCATTTAAAATTACCTACAAACAGGAGGGTATGTATAGAAGAGATGACTAATGGCGGGTTCCTATATCCGTCGGTAACCGACCACGACTCGTATCTCCTTGAAAAAGTGTCAAACTTTTGACACGTTTTCAAGGAGAAACGAGTCGTAGTTGGTTTCCGACGGATATATGAACCCGCCATAAACCGTGCGTTGCCTAATATTGCGAAAACCACGGCAGACACCGTTTTCTTAAGGATGGAGTTCGCAAAACGAACTAAATAAGTACAAGTAATAAAACATATAAACCCTAGTTCGTACATAAGTGCACATGAAGTCTTCTTTATATTATGTTCAGCTCACTTTCGTGTAACTGATTTATCTGTGACGCCATCATATGGGATTAATTACCGTATGTTATTTTAGCGATATTTTACGTACTTATAAGTTAGTTGGTGTGGATTAGGTACTTATGTACTGTCATTTTTCCTCCTAAAAGTCATCTGTTTTTAAAAGATACTGCATGAAGAATATTGAAGGAAACTGCTATATATTCAGCGTTCTTATGGAACAAAGCTTCTCTAGAACAACCATCAACATCCATTCAAGATACAGTGTATCGATTAGTCAGATTAGAAGGGCTAAAAAATAATACGATCACAAAAGAACACTGATTGCCACACACAAGACGAAACAAAAACTGAGTGAGCATATTCTCTAAGTATAAATTTTGATGTTGTCTTTGCGACAGTTTGGCAAGTTTAGATATATATTTTTTAGCGGAGCATGCCTCGGGTGCTTGTTTAGACGGCGCCATCTATTACGCTAGTTGGAACTACTTTTTTTAAAATCTAGAATTGAAAGCCCTCATTCTCTTCGGAATTATATTTTTTTTTTGACCATTCACACACTGTTATCTACCCCCAAACTAAGCAGAGCGTGTACTAGGGAACCAGATAACTGATATAAATAAATAAATTAATAAAATAAATAAATATTGCAGGACATATAATACTTATATACGTTACTTTTTGTAAATACATAAAAAAACAGATCATGCATACATTGTTCCGCAGCGGGAATTGAAGCCGCTATTTCCTGCGTCTAAGACGGCTATTATTAGTTCGCCGAATGACGCACGATTAATTATAAAAAAAAATGGCCGAAACTTGAATTCTTTTATAATTAATCGTGCGTCGTTCGGCGAACTAATAATAGGTTTCGGCCATTTTTTGGCCGAAACCGAAACTAAGGCCGTAATTAGATTTCTTGGCCGAAACAGAAACCGAACTTTCGATCGGTCACTAGTTATTACATACAGTCATACATATCTACTTTAAATCGTGTTATGTCGTGCGTGACCTCAAGACTCAGTGACATAGTAAAATTTGTAACAGTAGGAAAAAGGTGGCATGTCTCTTACGTTGACTAAGTTACAAGAACCTGTATACAAATAGTCAAATACTTTCTAAAACTTACTAAAACATACTTTACTAAAACTTTTCAGTTTCGACCGGAGATTGCTTGATACACAGGTTTTCCTAGTTGAAGCATTGTAAAGTGTTACCTACCTATAAGTAGATCCCTAATGTTATTCTTAGCAATAAGAAAAATTAATAAAGATTTATTTAAGTATTTATTTTTTCTTTTACATTTTACCATAAACTACATCTAAAATATGCTCTGTGACTCTCATAAAACCAACTGCAAATAATAGGTCATTTTTAAAGTATGTACCTACCTACAAACTTTTTTGGGAAGTAAATTGTCTCCTAGTTTTCACATGACTGAACCGATTTCGATGAAATTTCGATTGTTTTTCTTGAATGGCTGACTTCTCCATATATACTAGTAGTTCGCCCATAAAAACAAAAAAATATATTATTTGAAATCTTAGACCATCAGAATAGTGCCACGAATTGGATAACCAAATGACTTTGCCTCATAGACATATATTAGTACACATACCTATATCGATGCTTGGCCTACAGTTTAATGTAAATTATAGGTAACGGGAGTTTATGTAAATTGTTTACTCTGAACGCCAATATGCCCCACATTTTAGTTCATTTATGCCGAGTTCCTATATTTAACTGTCCGTTGTCGGTAGAAAGCAACGATCCGTTTTCTTGCTATCTGGAAGGAGCCGTTTTTTGCGTTTCACAAGTTGTTTTTTACTTCCTCTATCGACGCTTCATGAAATCACTTCAATGGTACCAAATAATTGCATTTTCACCTAAGTAAGTTACATTGTGTCCCTATTCCGAACTGATTTAAAATTCAGTTGCAAGATTTGACCTAAACAAACTAACAATCATTGCAGGTTCATCGACAGCGTCAAGCACTAGTGTCAATCTACATGTCCGGCTAAACTGGCTGGTCTGTCCGGCTTTCCGGGTTTAAGGCTCGATCCTGCGAATCCGGACCAAATCGGAGTCACATGGCCTCGGATCGTGTGTAGTCGATGCAGGAAAAATTCAAACGTTTGGTTGTGCGACGGATTGGTCAGGGGCCGTTAAAAAACGGACCCTGACAAGCCCGGATGCCATATAGTCCGAGCCTAAGATATGGCAACCCTACGTACGAGTAGGTATGCGTCAAGATGGCGGCGGCAAGTTCTGTATTGGAAAATTCTTTTCACCAGCATTTAGTACCCGGTTGGTACCTTTTAGTACTTGTAGTAAAACATATTTGTTACCTATCTCAATAGATTTGAAATCTTAGTGGCGCCGCCGGAGTCCTCCGTTAAGATGGGACGCCTAGGTACCTACTCTGAAATTACAACACATGTCACATAGCATTACAGTGACTGACTACACTATAAGTACACTATACAATACAAATATGAAAGCTTTACAAGCTTATTGCACGCCCCTGAGTGGGGTAGAGAATAGTGAAACTATTTTATATTCAATTTTACATCTTTCTGTATAACCTAGGTATATTCTGGCAATAAATGATTTTGATTTGATTTGATTTGATTTGATTTAAGATTTAGTACTAATTGGTAGGTATCTTCGGAATGTAACTAAACCTAACTAAAACTTAGTATCTATTACTGATAATGGTTCTGCGGCGCGGGTATTCGGGTCCACTCTGCTCGGTCTGCGGCGGGCGTCGGCAGCTCCCAATCTGGACACGGCGCGGCCGGCTCCCAGTCCGAGCCTGGCGCGTCCGGCTCCCCGAATCCACTGTCTGCGTCCTGAGTGTCGCGTGGTGGCACCGGCTCCAGCGCCTCCGGCCGCGCCTCCAGCCACTCCGCCACCTCGCGCGCCGTAGGACGTGCGCGAGCCGAGCCGCGCCAGCAAGCGCGCACGAGTTCGCGCGTATCCGCGGAGCAGCTGGCCGGCAGCCGTGCGTGGCCTCCACGCGACACTAGCGCCACCGCGTCTGCCGCGCCCAGTGACCCGAACGGACGCGCACCCAGCGTCACCAGCTCCAGCGCCAGCACGCCCAGCGCCCACACGTCCGACGCGCACGAGAACGAGCCGCGTGCGAGCGATTCCGGCGCCATCCACAGCACCGGGAATAGCGCGCGTCGCCGGCACGCGTACTCTCCCTCGGTCGCGCCCGCGCCCGGTGCCGGAGCTGCGCGCAGCGCCCGCGCCATGCCGAAGTCGGCAAGACGCAACGAGCGGCGCTCGTCCACCAGGCAGTTCGCGGCGCGGACATCGCAGTGCACGAGCCCGCGCGATGCCAGGAACGCCAGCGCGAGTGCAGCCTCGCGCGCGAGTCGCGTCAGCGCGGGCGCCGCCACGTGCCGCGCCTCGCCCGCCTCGCCGCCGGGCGGGCGCCGAGCGCGCAGGTACCGCAGCAGGTCGCCGTGCTTTGCTACCGGTGTCAACAGCAGCACGCCGCTCGCGCTCACGCACACGCCTTCCAGGCGCAGCACGTGGGCGTGCCGCAGCGGTGCCAGCGCGGCCGCCTCGCGCAGCAACTCGCCCTCCTCGGCCGGCGCGGCGCCCGCGTGTGGCGCCTTGGCGGCCACGCGCCGCGCCCGCGCCCCCGCGCTTCGCCGCCCCTCCTCGGGCTCCAGCTCCGCGAGCCAGACACGCCCGTAGCGGCCGGCGCCGAGCTCGCGCAGCAGGCGCACGCGCTCGCGGTCCACGAGGTGCGCCGCGAGCGAAGGCACGGTGTCCGGCTGGCGCGCCAGCAGAGCCGCGCCCGCCTCGGCGCGTAGCCTCAGCCCTAGCGCACGACTCTTGGCGCGGGCGCGACGCCGCGCCGCCACCGTGCCGTAGCCGGCGAGCAGTGTGGCGAGCAGTAGCGCGGGCGAGCCGACCGCGGCGAGCGCGTCGAGGCAGATTGGCGAGAAGGTGTCGCCGGAGGGCAGCGCGCACCGCGAGGCGCCATCGTCGACGCGTGGCGCGGGACAGGCAGCGGCGACGTCATCGTAGAACGCGGGCCAGGCGTCACCGGGGCGCCACAGCTCGAGGCGCAGCGGAGGCGGCACTGGCGCGCCCGTCGCGCGGTCGAAGGTGAGGTTGCCCGCAACGCCCCGCAGCGGCTCGCCCTCCGCGAGGCTGCGGTGGAGCAGCCTACGCACAATGAGTACATACATTTATGCTGATTCATATAAATAGGTACCTATACGTTTGCAACTGCCTGGAACCGGCAAGAAAACCACGTTACTGCCTGCTCACCCGCGGAAACATGCAAAACCGTACAGACTAGACAATGTAGGTTAATTCAAATTTTTAGAGAACACAGTGTGCAATGTGCTTACCAAAGGATACTAACTAGGTACATACCTTTAATAAGTAGATTCCTACAGTCCTACTATTTTGTGAGACTCCCGAGCGAAATTGTTTTTCCTTTTCACTCAATATAAATAAAGTTTCAAATAAAGAAATAAATTAAAGGAGTGGGACTCACTCGAGGGTTCCGTTGGCGCGGTGGTCGAAGCGCATCTCCGGGTGCTCGCTCATCAGCCGCGCGAACCCGAGCGCCAGCGTCAGCACCGCGTCCGCCACTGGACCAGCGCGGCTCGGCCACGGACCGTCCTTCCAGGACCACGCCGCTGGCGCACCGTACACAGCACGCCGCGGGGTCGAGCTTAGCGCCAGCAGTCGCAGTGGCGGCGGCGCCGGGCCCGCCCACTCTCGCGCCACCCACGCTGTGCCCTCCAGCCGCAGCGCGGCGGCCGCCGCCAGCACGCGCGCCGTGCTCGCCGCGCCCGCGTTCACCACGAACACGCGCGCGCCAGCGCCGTACAGTGCGCTCAGCGTCGCGCGCACTCTCTCCGGCGACTCCGACAGCTCCTCCGCGCGCACCGCGTCCAGCGCCCCGCGCACGCGCGCCTCCACCTCGCGCGCCACGCCTGTTCTCTCCGACAACAGCGCCACACGCCGCCACCCGCACGCCGTCAGAATCGCCAACAGACCCACCGCGAGCTCGGGGGCGCGCGACCTCTGCGAGTCGTACGCGAGGAGCTCCACGCTCGCGTTCCCCGCGGCAGCCGCGGCCGCCTCAAACCCCGCGCCCGCCGCCACTGCGCCCAGCAGCCGGTGCGCGCCCGCAGACCGAGTCAGCTGTTGGACGCGCAGCGTCAGCTCCTCGCCGTTCGCGCACCTCACGCGGTCGACCTCGAGCTCCAGCTCGAAGTGGAGAGGCTGCGTCTCCACCAAGACGCGCTTCGAGAGGTCGGTGAGCGCCTCCTCGAGGTCGTCCGCGGGGCCGTCCTCTTCGCACTCGTAGACGACCACGCGGTACCTTTCCGGGCGGCTCGAGGTGAGCGCCGCGCTCATATTGGCAAACACGGCGCGGTCCGCCTCCGCCCACTCGCGCGCGGCTCGCGCGGCAGCCTGGCCGGGCGCCAGCCCCTCCGGCTGGTGCGCCTCTCGCGCGAGCAGCTCGCGCAGCAGCCGCGGCGCCGGTCGGTGTGCCCGCAGTGCGTCCAGCAACGGGGGAGCGTACATGACGAGATACGCGCGTTCGACTCCGAGCAGCGGCGGGTCGGCATCCGCCTCTGCGGAGGCGACCGGGAGTACGTGTGGCTCGTCGTGCCACAGCTCCGCGTCCACGAACAGAAATGAGGCCGTGGCGGCACCGACCTCGTCCTCGAGCTCGGCACGCTCGCAGTCGACACGTCGGAGGGCCCGGAGGCTCCCGAGGCCCCGGAGAAGCGTGGCGACGCCAGCCTCGTCGGCCGCGCTCCACTCGCGCGGCACGCGGACGTGGAGCGGCGTCGCGAAGTCGCAGTCGGTCAGCAGCGCCGCGTCGGCGTCGCCGTAGAAGCGCAGGTCGGCGGCCCCGAGGCATACTGCGCCCCGCGCCTCAGCGGCTCGCGAGAGGACGGCGTGCAGACGTGGCAGGAGGGGCGCACGGGGGGCGCCGGAGGAGCTCAGAAGGCGCGCGGAGGCGGGACACTGCATGCGCGAGTCCGTCTCGATGCCCGCTACGAACCTATAGAAACCACTTAATAGGTTAGATAATCTCTAAACATTACAGAAACGGGTTTATGCAGATATGGTTATTAGGATATATCTTAACTGACGTTCCCTGCACTAGACAAAGCCTGTATCGCGGTCGCGGGGACCTGAGTACGATTAACAAATTAAAATTTATTTATAACCTCAGTCGATGACTAAATAAAATATAATGATAAAAACCTAGAGAAAAAAGACATAAAAATACAAAAAAAACTTTGACAAACGATACGATACCGTCAGGTCGCTTACCATAGTCACGTATCAGATCGTTCGGTTCGATAAACCTTATAATCCGTGTCTTGATTATTTGTAATTATTAGGCACACGTTAATTATTAATAATTATTTTTTTATTGATTTTATAACTAAAATAATAATAATAATACCAAAATACTATAGTAAACAGTTAGTAACATTAGTAAACCTAGGTGGGATTATTGTTTTTTATTCATAAACCACTTTTTCACACCACCTGATGATGATGATGAAAGATTTGAATTTGAAACCTCATCTGTATTAAAATTTGAACTAAAGAGACCCACACGGTAAAAACTTATTCGTAAATCGAACTATCCTCTGCACATAATGCACCAACCTAGATTTGATTTTTATTGTCTCGCAGAAAGTGAAAAGTAGAGTATTCTCCTCGTCGATAAAACTGTCTGCATCTTAGGCGTGCTTATATCCCTCTCTGCACTCAGGATTCTAGTAACTCCCTCGCTCCGCTCGTAAGTTAAAAAGAACCATTTTACGACCCTAGAGATTGCATTGTTTACATCGTCAAAATCGGTTTGTCGTCGGTTTAATTTAAATAAAAGTGACGTGTCATCTGCAAACAATACAACCTCATGATCGTCTCTTACAAGATAGAGATGATCATTAATATGTACTAAAAACAAAAATAGTCCCAGAATTGATCCCTGTGGTACACCCATTTTAAGCAGAGACACCAGAGAACGCTTCCCACGTCAACTCTTTGCACGCTGCCACTTAAATAAGCAGTGAGAAAGTCTAGAGCAACGCTTCTAATGCCATAATGATGTAGTTTCCTGATCAATGTGTCATGGTCTACGCAATCAAATGCTTTGGACAAATCACAAAAAACACCTAAAGCGTCATGAGACTTCTCCCAGGCATCAAATATGTGCGATATTAACTTAATACCAGCATCAGTCGTTGAGCGACCCCTGGTTAATCCCAATTGCTTATGATGCAGTACATTATGTGAACTGAAATGTCTAAGCAGTTAATTTAAAATTAGTTTTTCAAATATTTTACTAAATGTCGGATGTACTGAGATTTGTTCAAAATTACCAGGATCAGAACTAGTGCCTGATTTGAAAAGTGGAGTTAGGTATTTTACTGTGTTTCATTAGATCAGGGAATACACCACAGTCAATACACTCATTGAATATTAAAGCTAGTTCGGGAGCCTTGCCTGAGTCTGTGTTTCCTGATAACTACAACCTAGGGATCTTCAAGTCACGAGTGAATAGGTTTCTTCTAGGCAAGCGTGTACCATCGTAGACTGCATCATCGCTTACCATCAGGCGAGATAGTGGACAAACGCTAGCCTATAATTTATATAAAAAAAAAAATATATGTCAATCAATGTTTTCACGACGCTAACAGAGATGCCCCAGAGGTCCGTGGTTTTCTTAACATTTATCAGTTTGAAAGCTTTTACTTCTGTCGTGTGGTCTAGCACACTAGTTTTTTTGATATCTTTACTTTTTATTGCCAAGTAATCTTAATCGTAACCTTTGCATGTAATAATAGCCAATACCTAGTAAATAAGCACGTACTCATGTAAATTTTGTTAATGAACCTAATAAATAAATAATCGAGACTGGGCAGGTTTTTATCAAATGTTTTTGTAGGGATTTATTTAAGAGAATCGTCAGTAGCCTACACCTACACAACAAGCGGGCGGGGTGCGTATACTTACGCGTTTAGTAGGCATTCGGGCGGGCGGGCGAGCAGCACGTACAGACCTTGCGGCGCCTCGCACAGGCGCACGTGGCACAGTCCATTTGCGGCCAGCAGCGGCAGCAGCAGCGCCAGCGTCGCGCGCGTGCCGGGCCCGAGGCACGCCAGCACCAGCGGCGTCCAGTTTACGCGGATCCGCACCTCATCTACATAACAAGCGGGCGGGGTGCGTATACTGACGTGTTCAGTAGGTATTCGGGCGGGCAGGCGGGCGAGCAGGGCGCACAGACCTTGTGGCGCCTCGCACAGGCGCACGCCGCACATTCCGTTCGCGGCCAGCAGCGGCAGCAGAAGCGCCAAGGTCGCGCGCGCGCCGCGCCCGCACCACGCTAGCACCAGCGGCACCAACGGCGTCCCGTTCGCGCGGATCCGCACCTCACATACACAACAAGCGGGCGGGGTTCGTATACTCACGCGTTCATTAGGTATTCGGGCGGCCGGGCGAGCAGGGCGCACAGACCTTGCGGCGCCTCGCACAAGCGCACGCCGCACATTCCGTTCGCGGCCAGCAGCGGTAGTAGCAGCGCCAACGTCGCGCGCGCGCCGGGCCCGCGCCACGCCAGCACCAGCGGCACCGACATCCCATTCGCCCGGATCCGCACCTGCCGTCCGCTGCACTCTGCGCAAGGAACAATAGCGGTCACCGAACACTGCTCTTTAGCTAGATACGTAGGTAAATGATGTGCAAAGTTTCAACTCAACTCAATCGGATAATTTGCCGAGGAGTTCTGTGGAACAGATCCTGACTCCACCATCTGATCAGGTAAGTAGTTGCTGTTACCATAATATTGTGCATTGTCGCCGGAATTACATACATTTGCAAAGTTTCAAATAAGTACCTACGAGCATTATAAAAACAATGCCTATCTCAAAAGCTATAGGTACCTACGTTCAAAAATAAAAATAAAAAACTGGTTTGGAATGTAGGCACATATGTATATGACACGCCACTTGATATATTTGATCGAGCGAACCGAGATCTCCAAATAAACTGGGGCAAATCGGCGTTGTATGTATGTATGTTAGTTTGTCAGAGGATAACTTTCGAAGAATTGATCCGATCATCGTAAAATTTGATACATATGCAGGTAGTGATGGCACAATTTTGGTGTGACTAAATAAGCTAAAAATGTTTGGGGGTTGTTGAGATATTAGGGTTCAAGAGGGGTAAAAATAAATGAAAATGAGACTATTAGATCAAGTGGCACGTCAAATGAAAGGTCTTTGTTAGTACATTTCGACTCCGTTCTTAGTTTTTGTAAAATGCTTGTAGTTTTTGAGTTATTAGCTATAATTAAAACTGAACTTTGACGAAATTCACAGGGTACGCCGGTACACCAGTACCACAGTACCACAGTGCTGTAATTTGGTATGCGTGTAGCATAAGTGACACAAATATAGACAAAAGTCTGAAATCCAGAATAACTGCAGTTTGTACCCCAAAAAAAGGTAACCAAATAACATGAACTCCCGTTACCTGTAATTTGAATGAAACTGTAGGTCGAGTTAGTCGATTATTTATTTCGTGGCACTATTTTGATAGTCACAGATTACGAATAAGATATTTTTGTTTGTATGGGAGACTCGCGAGATCTCAGTTCGGGGCGAACCACTAAGAAAATACTGTATTCTATAATATGACAGTGTTGGCCCTCACGGACTAATAAAACACGGCAATTATTTAACTGAACACATTTTATCACTTTCGCTTCACACTAGTTCACTCCTTGACGACTAAACGAAGACTGAACAAAATATTAACTTGTGTTAAACAGTTTCTGATATAATAGACTTCTGACTTCTGATATATTTCCGGTCGATAACAACTTCATACCGTTTTAAACAGGAATTGTTAGGTACGTTTTAATTTAATTCAACTTTATCTTAATAATCTAGAAATAGCTTTAATATTACAATTTGAATTTAACAAGATTTTACAATATTGAATTTGGACTAATTATACAAGTACCTATCTATACAGAGAGAGAGAGAGTGCCAAGTTTCTGATGACGACGTCGAGGATAGAGCGAAGTGGAGAAGAACAACTAGGAAAGCTGACTCCACCACCATGTGGGATACATAGCTGGGAAGAGAGAGATACAAGTATCTATACATTTATTCTCTCTTTAATCAATCAACATACTTATTAATCTTACAATAGATAGATAACTCTTTATTGAATTACCATACAAACAGAAATAATTCAAAAATAAGTACTAGGCTAGAATAATTTAGGCAATACAATGGGCGGCCTTATCGCTGAAAGCGAACTCTTCCAGGCAACTTTTGGATGGAGCGAAATTTACGATACGGAGTGCGGTGTACTTTGGAGGATACATTTACACATATGTATATTCTTAGGGGTAATAAAACATAATGATATAGTTTTAATCCTAATACTTAAAATACTTATAAAATAGACTAATATATAGGTATATGCAAACTATGCTAACAAATAAAATATTTAAATAGTAAATAAATAACGCTAGGAAGATGATAATATGATGTAATAAAAGAGCATCGAACCTCATTGGCATATCTACCGTCCGACATTTTGAAAAAAAAGCTTGATTTGGCAGCCAGTGATGAAATATGTGTGAATCGATAGAGTAAGTGATTACAAACATAAAGTATTTAGTGATGAAATCCCGTAAGGTGTATACTTTCTTAGATATTTGGGTTTGAAAATGTAAAAAAATAACATGAAAATTATTTTTATTTACTGAATTTAGTGGATCAGAAATGACAAATATACCTATGCTACTGAGTATTCGATTTAACCAATAAATACCTGGTTTTATCGATTAAATCGAATGCTCAGGTATTTGAAACAATTTAATTGAACAAATAACAATACATGTATATATAATTTATTTGAACACAGTTTATTCCAGCAATTTTTCTAAAGATATTGGATACATATTATTTATTAACATTAGTTTAGGCTATTATGTAGTTTTATAAGCTAGTCATTTTCTTCATAGCCCATTTACATTCGCGTACGAGTCGCGAGGCGAGAGACGAGGCGATGGGCGAGGTGCGAGTGTGAACAGACGCTCGTAGCTCGCCTCGTCCCTCGCCTCGTTACTCGCGGCGCTCGCGTCCGGAGCGGTTTTTGGGGCACGAGTCCTCGCGTCGCACGCGAGTGGGTGTTTACATTCGCCCTCCCGCTTCATTCTGGCTTCTACATCGTGCCGCGCAGGTTGTGTTTAGTTTTAACAAATACGCAAAAAAAAAACGCAGTAATCGTATAATGGATAACATTTAAGTTCATAGAACTATTTCAAAAAGAACGAATAATTTGGGACCCTAAACATAATAGTCTAAGAGCCGGTGAAGATCGACCTTCACCGATCTGATAACCAGATGAGACGTATTTTTTATCAAATACCTATAATTTATAAACAAATATGCCTATAATTACTTGCCTATCTAAAAGTGCTTATGGCTATTTTTAATTAAATTAACTTTAATCGATTTTTTTTCATCACCTTCATTCTTTTGATGACCAAATGAATTTTATTTCACTGTTAGTTTTTAACACACAGAATATGCCTCATGTCAGTAGGCTTGCCTACTCATTTCTGTGTATAGCTACCTGGCAAGCCGATGTGAACAGGTAAGTCAATATAGGTGACTCCATCGTTCTGCTAACTTATCGAAAGTTATATCAAATTTTAGATTATTTTATTACAAAATCAGTCATATTTCAAAATCATTGCCTGCAAAAAATCATACTTATAGTACTGTTGCCTAGCTAAAAACTTTTAGATAGCACTTTTAGATAGGCAAGTAATTATAGGCATATTTGTTTATAAATTATATTTGATAAAAAATATGTCTCATCTGGTTATCAGATCGGTGAAGGTCGATCTTCACCGGCTCTTAGACCATAAATGCCACAAGAACAGCCAAAAAGTAAGCGATGCATGGGCGAGATTGTTCGAACAAATGGGAAAATATCAAACAGAATTAAAAAATAAGAAAAATTCTCTCATGGCTACATTTAAGCCCAGTACGCACAAACTTGTTGCTGCTAAGACTTCGACGTCCTCCATTGTTGCTAGCTCAAAGACGACTGAACTCGGCACGCGAGCGTAAACAGGCAACTCATTTACCATCGATCAACACGAGCCTCGCACGAGGGACGAGGCGAGCCACGAGGCGAGGGACGAAGCGCGAGTGTAAAGCCCGTATCACAGTATTGTGCAGTTTCCCTATTATGTGAATGGCCCAAATGCATTGGAACGAATTAATTTAATAAATGAGTCTTGATGAGATTGGTCTTTGTAAGAGTTCCAGCATGTCATTAGCAGCATTTAATTAAAAGTCTCGTGTCTAGAACGTGTATAATCATCAAAATCCCGCCAGATAACATTTGAGTTTAAATGTTCATTGCAGACACGTGCTCCTGCAGGAATATAAATATTCTGTTTACGCAAAATATCTGATCTAATTGCAAGAT
The DNA here is from genome assembly GCA_963924445.1 of Philereme transversata. NCBI lineage: Eukaryota > Metazoa > Arthropoda > Insecta > Lepidoptera > Geometridae > Philereme > Philereme transversata. Next base: position 22,035,739 of record OZ004337.1, on the reverse strand, counting down.
TAATTTATGGACATTACATTCTGCTACAATATGACACAGTTTACGAAACTCTCGAAAAGACAGAGACTGAAATTCTCAAGCTAGGAGGATTTGCGGCACCCTGAGGTTCGTCTTGCGGAACATCATCTAGAACTTCATCGGGAACTTGCATTAGAAGTTCATCGAGAGCTCCTATTATAATTTCATCAGGAACTCCTTGCGGAATGGCTTGAGAGTCGTCTTTTAGTGGATCGATCACTGGCTTTTCAGTCCATCTTACTCGTTGCTTATAGCATCCTCTAGTATGGCCAACCGCTCTTGTTCGCTGGTATAATAGCGGTCAGCACGTTGAACACATGGACGACAAATCAGGTAGTTCAGGTAATGTTATCTGAAATCATTTATAAAATCCGATTTTTTATTTATTGCGTCAGAGATGACGCTCTCTGACTGACTCATGGCACAACTCAATATGATATTTCGCAAAATGATACTGTAGCGGTTGTAAAGATTAATCTAGATGATAAAAATAGTCTAAATCGTCATACTTATTATGGTAAGTTGACAAGTCGAGCGAAAGGCTACTACCGCACTTTCCTATAGGCATTTCGGGCTGTTTTAAGCTGCCTATCCTAAATAGGATGTACCTACCTATATCTATGTAAAGCATTTCAAGTTATTTTCTCACTCTATCTAACATATATGTACCTATTACCCGTATATCATGTACAAAAATTTTGATATTCACTAACTGATTTTTATGATGACAATAAATTATTAGTTAAATCCGCACAACATTAAAAATATTAAAATTATAATTATCTATCATTTATATGTATACTTAAATGAAAATATAATAATAAGCTTACATTTGGATAATGTAATATTATAATGTAACAAAGAAATATTCTTAGGTAATATTAAGTAACTAATTTTAGAAATGTAATTTAATTTTTACCTTTAAGGTACGTATGACGTACAGAGATAGTTAGATTTATATAAGTTTATAGTATAAGTACAATATTAATTTTGCCACGCTCTAACAGGATGCATGTCATTTAGATTCATAAGATGTAACTAATTTCGTGTCGCAAAAATATGAAAATAAAAAATAAATAAATAAGAATAAGAATAAGTTTATTTAACAACTTAGGAATACAAAGTGCATTGCATTGTGTACAAACAAACAATGGCTTATTAATATAATAAACAGTATAAATAATGTAAGCACTAAGGTTTCAGAACATACCTCCCGTGCTAGTTAAAAACTGTGTTACGGCGAGGTAGCTCTTCACTCCCCATGAAGGGCAGACACTTATTTTTACCTTGTAATCATAAATAGAGTAAATGGCTTGAAAAGTATCCAGATTGAAGATTTAACAAACATGAAACAATAAACTATAAATATCTATGATTATCTATGAAAAAAAACTAGGTTACCATTATCTAAGGCTAAGATTATCTAATATAAACTAACATGCAACACATATATATATTTATAAATAAATATAACTTACAACTAATAACAGTTTATAGGCAAATTTATAGCAACAACAAATAATAAATAAAATAAATAATAAATATTGCTGGACATTTCAAACAGCGCTATCTAGCCCCAAATTAAGCAGAGCTTGTACTATGGGAACCAGATAACTGATAGAATACTTATATACATTTTTTTTTGTAAATACATACTTATAATATATAGAGAAACAACCAGACCCGGAACATATATCTGTAGATCATGCAAACATTTGTTCCGCAGCGGGGATCGAACCCGCTACCTCCTGCGTCTCAGCCGGCTATTCGCCCACTGCACCACGGAGGTCGTCAAAATAAAATAATAAAAGATAACTTAAGACTAACAGTTCTGTTCGATGTTATTTGTTCTGTTCGATGTTATTTACTAATATGTAATAAATTTTCAGTAGAATCATAGTCATACTGCCGTAAGAGCCGATTTAGAATTTTTCCCAATATGAACCTGGTCTTGTCTTCCAACTTTTCAATTTTACTCATGCGGTGTGACGTGCAGGCGCTTGGCCTGAATCACACTGGGTCGATTACTTTTAATAGGGGAAGGTTGCGATCATTGGACCAGTGCTTTCATTGGACCACCAAGGTATTTCCAAAACTGTGCAAGCTAACAACAACTAAACTTGTCCAAACGAGTCCGTGGCGACTCAGTTGCACCCCCCTTTTATCTCAGTGACGCTGCGACACGTGGCGAGGAGTGACGTGTGTAAGTGTGTTTGCGACGGTCAAAATCTAAAAATTTGACTCAGGACAACTTATGTAAATATCATTGTATTAATATTTGTCTGCGTGCACTATTAGGAAATATTCGACAATTTAATTGTGAATCCATGTTTGTTATTCAGTTTTGTCCTATCATGTCCATGTACTGTTTGGATTTATTTTTCTTAATTAGTCCCTTGTTGCCATCAATGGACCGCAAGAGAGTTCCACCATTGGACCGGTCCAGTCATAGCAACTTTTTATTGTAACTTTTTGGTATTCATTTATGAGCAAAAAAACTACACCTAACCGCAATTATTTATTTATTTTACTTAAAATTTCAGAATGTCGCCAAAAAAGCTAAAATACCTATTTTGCATGAAATGAAACAAGTATGAACCTTGCTATAAAATCAGTAAGAAAACAAAGCGTTGGTTTAAATGAGACAAGCAGACTATACGAAGTCCCGAAAGCAACACTAAAACGAAGATGGATGGAAAAAGATGGAGTCAACCAAAAAGCCCAGGAACACGTCCAAATACCAGGATCTTAAAGTGACCTTCCTCCAGAATTAGAAAATGAGATGTGTAAGCACATTCTTGAGATGGAAGGTTGCTTTCATCGTAGTGAAATCAACAATACTTTAATATTGTTAATCTCACTACGATTACCATTTATATAAGATTTAATTTTTAATGCAATTTTTTAACTTTGCAGTTACTGCAAGTGACCTAAGTTTCTATTATGTTTATGTGTATGTATATGTTTATTTCATGTTAAGTAGAAAATGTGATTTAATTACTCTTAATATGACCTTGACTGTTTCTTAATTTTGATTACTTGTCTTATTTATCTTATTTATTATTGTATCATTTACTGAATAAAGATTTTTTTAAATATTTTTTTTATTGAAAATGCCCAATGTAAAATTTAATTATAACTGTAATATGTTTTCTTGTCGTATGTGTATGAATATAGTTTGTCTCTCTTCATATGTCATAACTTGGTAATGTTGATGATTATAATTAGTTGCCATGATTGGACCTCTAGAACAAATTTCTTGAAGTCCATTGATGGCAACCTAGTGGTTCAATGAAGGTGCCCATGGTCCAAAGAAGGCAACAGCCAAAGATTTAGGTTTCTTCGTATATATCAGAAAGTGTTAGCCCGAATTGTTTGTGCGTTTGATTATAATAAATTAGGGTCCTAAGAAATAAAATTAATAAACCAGTTTCATCTAATCACTTATACATTTTGAGATATGAGGGCGTAAAGTTAAGTGGTCCATTCACAGCAACCTTCCCCTATATAGATAGCAATCGCCGTGTAGTCTTATGTATGATAAAAAGTATCCTCGTAACAATAGAATGCGTACATACCTAGAAGACCAACAGATGATCACCTTCCCCAACGCGCGCTTGCTTGCTGTCTGTTGCTGGGCGATGCTGGCGGCACTTATCACATGCACACCGGCCGGTGGAACTTAATTGTTTGTTAATAGATTTGCACAAAGATAGTCTGGATAAATCCACACACGATACACGAATTTGGAATGCTTTTGATCGATTTTGGATGAGTTGTTTCGGTAGATATTGATGTTGCGTTGTCACTCGTTCGAGGTGAGGCAGCCGAGTGTTGTCACTCGTTCAAGGTGAGGCAGCCGAGTGCTAGCTTCATCAGACCGTTGTAGGTCTGCTCAATTTTATGAGGGTGACTGTTGTAAAACTACCGCACGCATAGGACAAAAAAACTGTTGCCCATGTTACAGGAAAACAACCTTAATACCAATACATAAGATACACGTTTACTGACGATAACTATGTGAACGAAACATGCGGTTATATAAAAAAGGTCCCAGAAAATACACAAAGGTATGCGCAAAAGCAGTCTTACATGCAGGGACTTTGTACACTTCATGCACTCTTCTGCTTGATAGTTTTTTCTCATAAACGCTCAATTTGATTCTAGTCAGGCGATTGAGCTGGCCGTGGCAAAAACGCGTATATTTTCGCCCTGTAGCCATTCTTGAGTCCGTCTCGTTGTGTGCGGGCAAGCATTGTCGTGCATCAATGTAAACTCAGGTCCCAATGTTTGTGAAAATGGACGCACATAGAGATCTAGCATACGTTCCACATAATTTTTAGCATTCAGGTTGCCATTTATAAAAACGAGATCGATTTGTCGGTTTTTAGCCATTCCAGCCCAAACCATTCCTGTCTGACCGCTGTTTGGGTGGTCTTCCTGGACTCATCTTAGACGTTCAGCGTTTCCTGGGTTACGATATATCATCATTCTTCTAGTATCAGGTTTGAACTCGAATCGAGATTCGTCGCAGAACTAAATTTGGTCCCATCGTTCTTGCGGCCATAGCACGCGTGGTCTGCACCCATTGAATACGACGAGCTCGATTCAATGATGGATCTGTGGGCATTTGATTGGACCACCTGTACGTAGACCATACTCTCGCAGTCTGTTTCGCACAGTTTGGGGACAAACAGCGGGACTATCAGCATTCTGTAACCTTGATGCATCGATCTTGGGCAGTCAGCTTTGGTGCATGTTTACATGTTACCTGGATGTATCGGTCTTGACAATGAGTGGTACTACGCCCTCGGCCTGGGTATTGTTCAGACGGATCACCTGTGTCACAATAACGCTTCCAGAGTTGGCAAATTAAGCTTTGATGAACACCGAAATACCGGGTAACATAGACTTGACTGTTTTCAATTTCTAGCATCACTACAGCTCTTTGCATCTCTCCCGTGGTAAGATGACAACGCTTCATTACCTACACAGTAAAAACTCGTGAAATTCGCAACACACAACCAATGATTACTGCGGTTACTAATTTTTTTTCGTTGAATAAGAAATAAAACCACGTCTATGAAATGCCATTGAAATGGACAAAATAATGTTTTTATTGTTTAAAAACATAATTTATTGAAAACAACCACCACCAGTATTTATTTGTTTATCAAAGACTATTTTAAAGAAGGTTTGGATATTCCATGAAAGTTTAAAATAAAGTAAGAAAAATGAATACAAAAAAAAGCATGTGTGCAATTCACACGTGGTAGAAGTGAAACCTTCAAATACCACGCGCATGTGCTTGGGATCTACCGACTCACTCTCTCTCTCTCCTACTTTCTACCTTTGTGTATCCTTCTTTCTCTCTCCCTCTTGCGTTGGAATATTGGACGCTACTCGTTGCTAACGCTTGCGCTGGCCTGTAACGCGTTCGACTGCGTTCGAGTGCCACGCATTCACTCTCGCTCTGTCTCTTTCTATTCCCCCTCCCCAGGAGCGTTGAACGTTTAACGCAACAGTGTTTTCATACCCCCTCCATGATAGCGTTAAACGTTAAACGCAACCTTGTTGGAAGTCGCATTAGAAGTTTCACTTAAAAAAGTTATGTGTTGCTTAGACTTTTTTGATGTGTGTATTTTCTTCGGACCAAAATGTTTTACTCGTAGTCAAATTCAAATTTCAAACTCTACGTCGCTATGAGGCCGTGTCCTAAAAGTGCATAACCTCTTTAAGCTTACAACCCTTCAAATGAGTTACTTATTTAATACGGTGACTTTCGAGACATTCCAATTTTAAAGAGTATTTGCATAAGTTTTTAACGGAGTTCAACCTTTTTTGAATAAAATCAGATTGAGTTTTCAAACAAGTGTCAAAATAAATAGTAATTTAAATCAAAAGCACTAAAGAATATTGATATCAACCTCGAAGCAAATCACCGCCAAAATAACTATCTACCCCTTTTTAACCCCGTTAGGTGATGAATTTCAATAAAATACGAAACACGTCTTCCATCAATTCTGTTAAAAAAGGTTGTTAATAAAAATTTGAAGTACCTAGATTGGACCAAGAAATCACGTTGTCCTATACAAACTTTGCCCTCCTTTTTCACCCCTTTACGGGTAGAATTTCGGAAAATCCTTTCTTATCGGATGCCTACGTCATACAAAGAACACACCATCCAAGTTTCACGTCTCTAAGATCAGCGGTTTAGGTTGTGCGTTGATCCGTCAATCAGTCATTCAGGACAAAGCCTTTTATATGTATAGATAGTTGTAAAGTGAGACAAGTCCGTCATAATTGCAAGGTCAGGGGTTGTCAACCTATAAATAGACACAAATAAATGTACCTAGTAAAACAATATACCTACTTATAAGATGCTTATAATTATTTATTGAAAATAAAAAACAAGACAATGCAAAAATCACATAAACCTAGTCCATAAACCTAATCAAATAAAAAATAGGCTTAAATAGTTTTATGCAAAAAATAATTCTTTCTCATCTTTAACAGGAAATAACCGTAATAATGTAGCTACCACTTCTGTAGCCATTGAGGAAATGTATCATACATCGTAAATAAAGATAAATCTTTCTGTACCACAATATGAAACTTTAGTACTCTTTATAGTTAAGTCTAAATGTTTTATCCTATTGTTTCGTTATGTCGAGTTCTAATGGAAAAGCGCCACTTTGCATAAAAACTTAACATAGCTAAGCAGCTAAAGACAGTGTACAGTTCGGTACACCAAAAGGTTTACGCTTAGAGCGTTAAACCAACCGGAGGCGCCATTGACAGGCGTTCCCCTCTGCCAAAGGTACAAGACCGCCGGGCATACCGGTTATATAAAACTAGTTGCCGCGCGCCCCGCGCCATTCAGCGGATCACAGTGAGTGCGGAATGACGTGAGCTGAAAATGCCGAATTGTAACGTGTTTTCGTGTAATAAAAGATCAAAAACATCTAGTGTACAAAAGGATAACATTACTTTTCATCTGTAAGTATTATTACGTTTAAATATTATCAAATAGTACATTAAATTAACAAAAAACTAAAAAATATTGTCAATATAAAAGTGTTGCCACTTAATGGTAGTAGGTCTACTTTAGGCCAATTTTTAAAGTTGTCTGTATAAATATTTAATTAAAAGTTCTTTTTCACATTCGTTAATATTAACATAATTTATTCAATAAAGAAATGGTACTAACCATAAATAACGTGAAATATAATTGTAGATGCTGATTGAATTAACGATGAATTAGAATAGAATAGAAAAATGTTTATTTTGCTTCACGAATGTACATTACAGCTTAGATAAATGAGTTTATATTAAAGAGCAAATTTGTGAGCAAAAACGGTCCCCACTCAGCATTGTGCTATAGTAGCATATTTATACCACTATAGCGCTGGTCTTCCGTGGTGCCATTTTTGTGTGTGTTAGCAAATTCATTTGTTCTTTCATTTTCAACATATATTTTTATTTAATGCTATAAATATAGTATGTTTAAGTTTGTACTTTATGAATTATTAGCATTTTATGATCTTCACTTGTTCCGTAAACAGGCCACTTTTAATTTGCTACTCTGGCAACACAGTACTAGGAAAGCTAGTGATGGGACAGCACAAAAACAATTTTGTCGATGTAAACATTATAAAGTACGTTATTTTTATCATTTATTTTTCAGACATAAAGAAACAGCAACGTCCCTCGCTCTCGATACCTCGGAAGAAAGTGATATAATTTCAGAAATAGAGATCGAAACATACTTATCCCCTTTTGGAGAAAAGGTTGTGGAATACATAGCGGCGTATCCCGCTATGTATTCCGCTTAGTATTTTCCACTATTAAAAGAATTAAATGCTGTACATGCGTAAAGGGCTTATGTGGAGAGCCTAATAAAAAAAGTATAACGCACCAAAAAGTAGAGGTAGTCTAATGTACGCATCGAAGGAAGTTATTGATTTATGTCGTCTTAGCGAAGTGGAAATCCGGAAGCACTTGTCTCATGACAAAAAAGTTAGCCGCTCTTGTACGCCCCAATGGGTTACAAATAAAGTGTTACAACATTATGTTGGTAGACAACTGTTCAGAAACATCACATATTGAACTTGCGAAAACGGCCATACAAAAGTATACACAAAAATCATATATTTAGTTACTTGTCTAAAAAGACTGACCCTAAGAAATGTATTAGGTACATATACACAAAACTTATTCATTTTAAGAATCAATAGTGTTTCTAAAAATAATTAATAAACATTTTGCTCATGCGCGCGATAAAACTGCAATAACTGTAACGCTTACATAATTTTTACAAATAAACTATTTTATAAAAGTTGTTTTTTTATTCTCTGTTTCACCACAAAATATCGATAAGTTTATTATTTATTATCGATGTGTTCCTCGCACTATCAATGTTTACTTCGAGCTGACGTCATCTCTTTCACGGACAGGTTGTCTGTGTGTGTGTTTATACTTGTGTGAGTATAGTTTATGCTGGTGTTTGATAATTTTGTAGTGTGTGTGTGTAGTGACGTATCGAAAAAATGCATTTGTGTTAACAGTATTTGTGTGCGTTGCCTCGTCCCCCGCGCCGAAAACGGCAGACTTTTTTGTATAGAAATTAGCGCGCGTGGCGTCTCCGGTTGGTTTACTGCTCTAAGGGTTTACGACATCTGATCAGGGGCAATACCGCCATATGCCGGACTTTCCCTTACAGACTATACGGGCTTCCCCCAATATTGAATTTAGAGGTAAGAATCTGATCACTAGGAATATTTCTATAAATTAACGTTATAAATCTAACTAAACTTCACAAATCGACAGTTAGTAATATTAACTGTACACTTACCAGCTTTTCTTGTAAAAAATACTTGGTTTTGAATTATTTTTTTGGAAGGACTTTCCATTTGAAACGGTTCGTTAGGGGGATGAGGTGGAGGGGGGGGGGAGGGGGATTTAGAAAACCCCCCCTCAGTGGGTGAGGACTTACGAAACCCTATAGTTTATGAGAAAATTAAAAAAAAATATTTTGAGGTTAATAATAATATGAGTACCTATAAAAAATAAGTATGAAAAAACTTTTATGTTGGAAATGGGCAGGAGGGGAACCGCATTTTCATAGACCACTTTTTTTTCCAACCCCCTGGACCCTGGGTGGGCTCCCGCCAGAAGCTCTTAAGGTCGCCCCTGAGTGAAGCAAGTCGAGCTTCTTTTTTTTTTTTTTTTTCTGGTGGACTAAACTCGCTGTTGACCTCTGAGGCCGTGATAGCTTAACCGAATCAAGACGAGCTTCTGGCTCCCGCGCTCTTTATATACACTCTAGGGATGTCACGCACAAGAACACGTGGAGTCGGGGTACCTCGTGTCGATTCTGTCACTCTTTTTGAACCTAACCTACTCAAGTTGCGGTGCCTCGTTTCGATTCAGTCTACTATTTTCAACTCCGCAGCGGGAGATGAAGCAGAACGCCATAGTAGCCACGTAAATTTATTTTACAGGAGTACGAAAACGTCTCGACCGTAAGAGAAAGATAACACCACCAAATCCACCCAACAGTGAACAAATGTATTGTAAAATTTGTAAAGGCAATGTCAATGTCATTGCCAAATTCGAAATTCCCGCCAATAAAAATGTAAAACCTATGAAAAAACCGTATTGTCTGTCACTGTCATCTCAATTTAGTGTCGCAATAATCGATAGTACGCAAACTCGCATCGATTACGGATTTTCAAAAAATAATATTTTAAAAACTATAGGGTTGCGCAAGTTGTCACTTCACATATCATTCACATATATCTACACATAAAAAAAATGAAAGTCCTAGCACAACTTTCCAAATGGAAAAGTGAGCAATTTTTTCACTTTGAACACAAAACGCCTCACTCATCTTCAACGTGACAACCGAACTAAAAAGTCATTACGATTTTTTTGCTTGGAAACGGCACCTAGCGCCATCTGTGACGTACTGTTTAAACAAAAATCTTGTGCTGTTTTATCAAACTAACTGTCACAAACGTATCTGTTCAAAAATGACCCTAACGCAAGGGTATACGTAGTTATCCCACTGACGGGCTTCCCCGCATTGACCTTATCTATCTAATTTGTGTACGGTTGTACCAACATGAACAAAACGCGTGCTTCTATTCTACGGTACCTAGTTAGCATTATTGGTCGGGGTGGTACTTATAATGCGGACGCTCACCCGTTGCGTCCGTGCAGTTCCCTATAACCGGCGCCAGCAGCAACGGCAGCAGTAGCAGCGTCAGCGTCCGGCGACACTCCGCTCTGATCGCCATCGCCATGCGTCGGAGCCGATCGTCTTCCTCCCGCGGCTCCCGCGACTTCACTAGCTCGCCCCGCCCGAAGCCCGACCCGACATCTCACCTAATTATAATTGTTTTTCCTTATGTGAATAGATACCTATTGGTTAAAATTAAATAAATAGTACTTCTTTAATGCCGACAACGACACGATATAGGTAGGTATCTAGCTTTACTCTTCCTCTAGCATTGTGCGAGATACTAATAACCCGATACAGAATAAGTAAGCAGGTAGATTACCTATCTACCTGCTTACTTATTCTGTACCAAGCTATTAGTAGGAGCAGCGCCTCGCCCGCGCCCGCGCCGTGCACCAGCGCTCTTATCGTGCGATTAACCGGAGTTCAGTTTAAAACAGGAAAACTGACTGCGTCACAACAACAGGTTTGATAATTCTTACAACTATTTACAGTGCTAGTAAGTATTGTGGATACTTAGTAACTTATTAACATTTTGATATTTGCAAGCGACCGCGGGGACTAAGTAGGTGTGATGAAGACCTATATGTGATGGATGATAGGTATTAAAGTTTGATATTATGATGTCCAGTTAGTAGGTATAATAGTTACGCAGGACCAAACCGCTTTGAGGCAATACAATTGATGAGAAGGTTACCTAAACCCCTATTGGTGTCTGTAGGTAGGTAGGTACGTGACCGCCGCGGTTTACAAACGCTAGGTGTATTGATAATATTTTGCACTATATCCAAACTAGTAGAGGCAAAGTACTCAACAAATCGATAGACATGGACATATACAATCATTTATTTGCTAAATAGCACACATAATGCATTTACAATAGCGAGACACAAGATAAAAGGAAGACTATTTTAAGTAATGATAATAAAAATTATAATTAAACAGGAAAAATAGAAACAAACATTTATATATTAATTAATTTGAAACATGAGGTAGGTATGTTGTGTGGTACCTATAGCAGCAAAAGGGCCTCGACTCAGCAGCATTTCGTCCACTGGGTTAGCACTTTAGCAGTGGACGCTGTTATTCTATTTATTTATAATCCATTAGATATAGCAAAATCTTTTTTCTTAGATCAGGCTACAAAGTTATATCCTCTGTATTATTATATTGAGAACTGTATTATTAGATCAATGGAATGCGCTACCCTTTTTATGGCGCTACTATTCCTAGACACGTTAATAAAACAAATAGGTACAAGCTCTGCTTATTTTGGGACCAGATAGCGCTGTGTAAAAAGTCCAGCAATATTTTATTTAACCAATCCGCGGCTTCGCACGCGTAGTTTTTCAATAAAAAAATTACCTTCTGCGCAGTCGGGGAAAAAGCAGCCTATGTCTCAATCCCGGTCGTAACCTATCTATATACCAAATTTTATCGAAATCGGTCCAGCCGTTCAGTCGTGAAAACGTAACAAACAGACAGAGACAGAGTTACTTTCGAATTTATAATATTACTAACTTCCACCAGCGGCTTCGCACGCGTGGTTAGTCAACAAAAAGTAGCCTATGTGTTAATCCAGGTTATAATCTACGTAGATAACAAATTTCATCGAAATAGATTCATCCGTTATGACACATCCATCCATACAAACTTTTGCGTTTATTGATCGAGCGAAGTCTTTCCAAATCAACTTGGGCAAATCGACGTTGTATGTAAGTATGTTTGTCCGAAGATATATGAATATGCTAGGAGGGACTAGATCAACAAGATATGTATATTTTGCATACTTTCATTCAATAATAAGTTACGGCGTAATGTTTTGGGGTACTGCAGCAGAATCAAAAAGGGGGTTTGTCTTGCAAAATGGTAACTCTTACAACAACAACTCTTACAAGTAGAAATTGCAGTTATCCTCGATTTCAGACTTTTCCCTATATTTATGTCACTAAAGCTACACGAATCCCAAATTACAGCACTGTGGGGTTACTGGTGTACCCTGTGAATTTCGTCAACGTTCAGTTGTTTTATGGCTTAAGTATAGCTCAAAAACGACAAGGTTTAAACTAAAAATAAAAACGGAGTCGAAATAAACTAATGAAGACCTTTTATTAATCGTCCCACTTGACCTAATAATCTCATTTTATTTTTACCCCTCTTGAACCCCAATATCTCAACAACCCACCCCCCAACAGTTTTAGCTCATTTAGTTATTGTACCATCACTACCTACCTATATATCAAATTTCACGATGATCGTAACAACGCTTCGAAAGTTATCCTCAGATAAACAAACATATGTACATACAAACATACAACGCCGATTCGTCCAAGTTAAATTAATTAAATGAATTTTTATGAGTTGTTATTTTATGCATAAAATAATCAGCTACGTGACTTTGATGAAAACTATGAAAATGTTGGTGTAAAGTCAAAAAATTACATTCGGTGAATTATGACTTAAATTTTCAACTTTAAATTAAAAATTAAAATTAAATTTTCCAAACTCAGGTTTCATAATCATTAAAAAAAAGTAGTACTTAATGGGCTACTTTGGCGTAAATCGGCCTTCAAAGACGGCGAGGTAGAAAATTCTTAAAATTAACTAACCAAAACTGACTGCAGGAAAGTACGATTTAATTAATATTTGAAGGTTTTATTTATTTTAGGTTAGCTAAATTTATGAAATAAAACAACAAGTAATATTTATTAATTATTTAAGTATTTACAAAAAGTTTTCAAAATGTCGACCTTCTTGGTCGATACAAATCCTACATCGTTAAAAAGTTTTCCCTTAATCGTATGAAAGCTATTTTATTTATTTGCCTTAATTTTTTCTTCGGCCTGTCTTAATTTTGTTTTGAATTCGGCCATATTGCTGATTTCTTTGGCGTAAACTAATTCCTTGTAGTAGCCCCACACAAAGAAATCGATCGGGTTCAAGTCGGGGGACCGCGGCGGCCACGCAATAGGTCTTCCACGTCCGATCCACCTGCCTCTGAATCTTTCGTTCAAATGTTCTCTGACAATTCTCGCAAACTGGCATGGAGCGCCATCGTTTTGGAAAATTATGTGCCTAATTGTTAAGTCCATATCTCCTAATAGGCCGTTGAGGTTATTTCGCAAGAAATTCAGGTAGGCCTAGCCGTTCAATCGGTCAGGTAGTTCGAACGGACCAATCAGCTGTCCGTTTATGATACCTGACCATGAGTTGACATTAAATTGTTCTTGAAAGTTCGATTTGCGTGCTAGGTGTGGATTCTCGATATTCCAGGAATGGTAATTGTGGATGTTGAAAATCCTACAGCGCTTAAAATGTGACTCATCCGTCCACAAAATAGTTTTGAAAAAATTTTCATCATTAGCTTGACGCCGCAGTATTTCTTGGCAAAACGTCACTCTTCTTGGGTAGTCTGCGGGTTTAACCTGCTGGACTTTTTGTAAATGGTATGGGTGAAAACCTTCTTGTTGAAGAATTCGGTGTGCCCGTGATTTCGGGATTCCGATTCGGCGTTCTATTCTTCTCACACTCACAGAAGGATCTCTTGCTACTTCTTCCAACACTGATTCCACAGTACCTGGGTCATGCATTTGAGATGAACGCTCGGTTCTTCTGCTTGGTATGCGGCCTTTCATGTAAGAGTTATGGATCCTTAAAATCATACCATGATCAGGCCAAGCTTCGGGCTGAGGATCACCTCTATTTTGTACTTGTTCCCTGTACAATCTGGCAACTTCAGAAGCGTTTCCTCTTGAATAGCCATAAAAGTAATGCATCTCGGCGTAATCTCTTGATGAAAAAGACATAGCTCACCAAATTAATGTGCTCAAATAGTCCGTTGAGAAGGCCAAGTCCGTATACACAAAAACAAATCGTAATTGCACTCAGTCCGTAGAGAAAGCAAAGTTCGTCGAAATCCGTATACACAAAACCAAATCGTAATCACACTCAAAGTCCGTAAAGAAAGCAAAGTTCATCAAATAATAATAAATTGAGCGTATAGTACAGAGTATGTATCGTAAGGCGCAAAGGCAGGCAAACGACTGGCCCAGCAGAACATAATAGATCAACCCTCGCGCCGCAACCCCCTCCACATCACTTTGTCATGCTCATAGCCCAACTGCGACTCAAATTGTAAATTCCGAGAATGCATTTTGAATACAAACACATAATAAAGCTTCGGTTGCGCGCTGCTCTGTTGTCACCTAAGAGAGTTACAGACATAGCGATAATTCGGTCTCTTATCGGCCTATTGTTATTACAGGTAAAAGATTTGCGCCCACGTTTACAATCCGGATCATGGGTGAGAACACATCGCGCAAATTAATAAAAATTAAATTAAACATTGAAAAAATAAGCTCTAAAAAGCTTCCCTGCAGTCATTTTTGGTTAGTTACGAATTAAGCTTAGGAATGATAAAATGGCCAAAATCTATTTTCTAATCAGGTAGCTAATTTTAAGAATTTTCCACCTCGCCGTTTTTGAAGGCCGATTTTAGCCAAAGCAGCCCATTAAGTACTACTTTTTTTAATGATTATGAAACCTGAGTCTGGAAAATTTAATTTTAATTTTTAATTTAAAGTTGAAAATTTAAGTCATAATTCACCGAATGTAATTTTTTGACTTTACACTAACATTTTCATAGTTTTCATCAAAGTCACGTAACTGATTTATTTTATGCATAAAAGAACAACTCATAAAAATTCGGTAGCAAAAAAAAATCTCAAGAAAGTTTTCTACTTTTTTTTAAAGAATTGTTTAAGTTGTTCAAGTCAAACATTTCCAAAAAATCGGAAAAAAATTCAAACTTGAAAACTATAAAAATCGAGGAACATACATGGGAGTGATTCCGGTACCCCAAGGGGTGTTCTATCTCTGGACTTTCGCTTGACACTATTTTTTGGGGCACCCATAATTTGATTTTTTTAGCTTGTGGAGGGGCATAAGACAACTTTATTATTAAATTTTCATGTTTATGCGACATCCATCGTGATAGTTTTTTTTCAACATCCAAATTTTTTTTGAAGTGAAAACTTCTTTAGGCGCGTTGGGCATTTTTGAGATGGGAAAAAACCATTGAACTCGCGACATTGTTACTGACACCGTTCCTGACGATTAAAAAAATACACACGTAATTGTTCAAGTTTTCACTTCTGTCGGCACACTCAGGGTGCTACTTTTTTTTCTTTTTATCAAATTGATAGGTTCCGTAGTTGCTGAGATAATCAGCTTTGACAGACGGACGGACGACACCGACGGACGAAGTCGCACCATAAGGGTTCCGTTTTTACCATTTGGGTTGGAACCCTAAAAAGATGATAAGTGTGACATGTCTTCCTACTTTTTTTATCATAGCAACACTGCGAAACGTAGGTTAGGTACCTTATAAGTTGTTTCTTACAGCTAGTTACGCTAAATGGAGCGCTTCATCTTACAAGCTAGGGCTGTGTTTGACTAGAGTTGTCAGATTCCTGGTGCAGTGTCCATGTCCTCAGCACGGCATCTGCAGGAAGGGGTCGGTGTCGGCGGGCGCGACTGGCGGCGGGGTGGAGGGTGCGCTCAAGTACGTCGAGTCTGTACCGGCCGACGTCGGTGCCGCCCACGACGTCCAGCGACCCTGTTTTCACAAAATTCATAAATCCGTAGCCTTTCAGGGTTCATTTCAATTCGCGGCCACACCGTGTTGGAACGATTTGCCCCCACCACTTCGTACCATTAAAACATAGCCTCGGATCTTACAACCGGGGCACCTTCCCCGGGCGGGAATTTCAGTGGGCGCCAAATTATTCGATAAAAATATGTCTGAAAAAAAAAACTTGTTACAAAAGGCGCTTGGCATACAGTGGACGTTGTCGTACTATCGATTATTCCACTCCCTGCCTGTGGTCCACCTACATAGTTCACCTCATCATCAGCCCACATTAGTCCACTGCTGGACATAGGCCTCTCCCAATACGCGCCACTGAGCCCGGTCTTCGGCTGGTCTTCATAGTTCACCTGGCTGTTCAAAATTATTTTTTTCGTTTGAAAGGATATACTTTCATATTAGTCTCAGAAATTTCGTAAAATCAGTTAAGTAGTTTGGGTGAGTTGGATTGGTTATGCTGAGTGTTGCCAGACGTCACGATTTTGGCGGGACGTCCCGATTTTTTTAATCAAAATTAAATGTCCCGCGCGGGACAGGCTCAGTCCCGCTTTTCGGGGATAACTCGACCGTGCGTGCAGCGTGCTGAGGAAGTGCGGCCGGGTGACACTGACAAGTGTAGACTGGCCGCCCCCGCCCGGCGCGTAAAAGAAACACAAAAATGGCACCAGCTCTTTCAACAGTTTCCAAAAAAGATACCAGGAATATGTTTAAACTAGTGTCTTTCATATTATTCTCATAATGTAAGTTACAATTTGTAACGCTCACTTCTCAGACTATTGTTTGAAACACAACATATGTACACTCATGGACAAATTTAGAGGAACGCAACAATATATATATATTTTTTTTATTATGTTCATATAACGCACTGGCCATATATACAGGTGCATGTAATTTAAAAAAAGAAGGATATTTATTGTCTTTTGTTTATGAGTTGCATTTGTTTTTTTCGGCTTATTGTTAATTTCATTGATTTGTACCGCAAGAATGTTTCCCCACTTTTGTGTTTTTTAACAAATTACAGTTTGTTATTAACTTTTTTATCAAAAAAACTTTGTGGTCGTCTTATGTACATACTTTTAAAATATAAACCCACACGAACTTTTACTTTTATTTTTTAGAAGTACCAGGCACTCATAACCGCACAGGAGATTATTGAAAAAAGTATTTCAAAATTTTAATTCCTGCTGAAATTGCTGGAGCACTGAAAATGGCGAGTCTCCGTTTTCAACCACTTCCTCATACTTCTGAATTCCTGGTACATACTTTTAAAATATAAATCCACACGTACTTTTACTTTTATTTTTTTAGAAGTACCAGGCACTCATAACCGCACAGGAGGTTATTCAAAACTTTAATTCCTGCTGACATTGCTGGAGCACTGAAAATGGCGGAACGCGATTGCGAAGCGAACCCATGCGAATTTAATGCGGTGCGGAGCGACGCGGCTACTCTGTCCTACGTGCGCGCGAACGGTCCCGCGCCCTCCGCCGCCGTTTAGTTCAGTCAAAATATGGCTGACGCGTCCACTTCGCGCGAACAAATCAACCCAACTGATCGCGTTCGCTTCGTCTCGCGCCACGTCGCCGCACCCTACGTGCGTTTGGTCACGGACACTTCACGGTTAATACTGTTTGTTGTTTTCGCGCCGCACCGCGCCGCTTCGCGTTCCCATCCAGATCGCTCACGTAGGACGCTTTTTTTTAGAAGTACCAGGCACTTATAACCGCACAGTAGGTTATTCAAAACTTTAATTCCTGCTGACATTGCTGGAGCACTGAAAATGGCGGGTCTCCGTTTTCAACCACTTCCTCATACTTCTGAATTCCTGGTACATAATTATAAAATATAAATCCACACGTACTTTTACTTTTATTTTTTTAGAAGTACCAGGCACTCATAACCGCACAGGAGGTTATTCAAAAAAGTATTTCAAAACTTTAATTCCTGCTGACATTGCTGGAGCACTGAAAATGGCGGGTCTCCGTTTTCAACCACTTCCTCATACTTCTGAATTCCTGGTACATACTTTTAAAATATAAACCCAGACGTACTTTTACTTTTATTTTTTTAGAAGTACCAGGCACTCATAACCGCACAGGAGGTTATTCAAAACTTTAATTCCTGCTGACATTGCTGGAGCACTGAAAATGGCGGGTCTCCGTTTCCAACCACTTCCTCATACTTCTGAATTCCTGGTACACTTCATTTAAATGAATTAAGTTATAATGCAGGATCTCAGCGTGGCTCAAGTCTCTAGAGCCGTGACTTTGATTGAAAATAGGAACACTTACAATCACGTGGCTCAAACGTTACGAGTATCCAGTTCAGTAATTTTTCGAATTGTGAAACGATACCGCCAGACTGGAGAGATACGAGACGCAAAGGACGGTCGTAAAAAAGTAACAACTGCGAGAGACGACAGGTTTATTGTCAGCAGTGTGCTAAGAAATCGCACTTCGACTTCTTCCAAGGTCAAAACTAAGCTCCAGGATGTACGGCAAGTAGCAGTTAGCACCAAAACCATAAGAAGAAGACTTAATGCGGCAGGAATAGGGGCATACTTGCCTGCCAGGGGCCCATTACTAACCACAGGTCATCAAGTAGCTCGGACCAACTTTGCTCGTTCACACCGAAACTGGGATGATGATGCTTGGAGTAAGGTATTGTTCACTGACGAGTCCCGGTTTTGTCTTAAGCCAGATGATGGAAGGGTCAAAGTATGGAGACGACCTGGAGAAAGATCGCTCAGTGTAACATTGTCGTAAGAGAGTCTTATGGTGGAGGGTCAGTAATGGTTTGGAGTGGCATTTGTATAGGGGCTCGTACGGAGATACACATCGTAAAAAACGGATCCCTGACTGCTTCAAGATACGTAACGGACATCTTGGAACCAATTGTGATGCCTTTTGCTCCGTATGTTGGAGATAATTTTCTTTTGATGCACACCGCAGCGATAGTTTTGGAGTATCTAAGAGAGGTGGAAATTGAAGTTTTGGGGTGGCCAGCCCACTCGCCAGACCTACACCCGATAGAACACGTTTGGGATAAGCTGGAAAGACAAGTTAAACAGAGAAATCCAGCACCAGCTAACTTTAGAGATCTCGAAACCGCATTGGTAGAAGAATGGAATCTCATCCCACAAACTTCTATTGACGATTTAATAAAAAGTATGCCCAGACGTATGCAGGCAGCTTTGACAGCAAGAGGAGGTAAAACTAAATACTGAGTGTGCCACACATAAAAAAATAATCATCCGTTTGAACACTATTCAATTTGCGATATGATAGGATACAAGTGTTAATTTTCCTTACAACTACTGCAATAAGATAATTGACACTAAATTGTTTTTTTTTGTATCGAGATAGTTTTAGTTTTGTTTAAAAATTTTCATTTTATTGATCAAACCCTATTGAAAGTCAAATAAACACAAACACCACGATTTTTATGATAATTTGTCTTTTTTATATTGCGTTCCTCTAAATTTGTCCATGAGTGTATATTATTTCTAATAAATAAAACTTTTTTATTTGATTTTTGTTTGTTATTTTTTTTATTTAGAAGACGTTGAAAACTCTATTCCCTAACGATTAGGTAAACCTGATTTAAAATATCACATTTTTATTAAAATAAATTTTCTATGGCTGTTTTTGCCTATCTATTGTAACGTAAACGTAGATAGAATTCAAATAAAACGATAAATAATAGGTCTTTACCTATGAAATTGCCGTTCTTCAGTACTGATCATTTCAAATAGAAAAAAGTTTGGAATGGCTTTGTATTCTAAATTCAAATTAATTTTGTTTTAAAACATGACATTCTTTTTACAAACTCAGTATTCTGTTTATTGATTAGCATTGTATTTTCATTATATTTGAACATTTTTCGTCATAATGGATACTTTAAAAATTCGTGTAATTATGGAATATGAGTTCCGTCGTGGCACCAACGCGACACAAACGGCACATAACATCAAAAACGTTTACGGAAAGAACTATACAAACGAACGTACCACCCGTTATTGGTTTTCCCGGTTCCGTTCTGGAAATTTTGACTTGAAAAATGAAGCTCGTAGTCGTCCGGAGACTTTGGTCAACAATGATGAATTAAAGGCGATTGTGGAAGCTGACGAAACTCAATCTACAGCTGAGCTAGCACCAGCTTTTGATGTTAGCATCAAAACAATTTTCATCCATTTGCGACAAATAGGCAAGATAAAAAAACTCGATAGATGGGTGCCCCACGAACTTAACGATCGCCAGCGCAACGTACGCGTCGAGACCTGCCTCGCGCTGCTCAATAGGCAAAGAAATGAAGGAATTTTGAACCGAATTGTTACGTGCGATGAAAAATGGATTCTGTTCGACAATCGAAAGCGCTCAGCAAGTTGGTTAGATCCTGGTTCAGCACTAAAGCAATGCCCTAAACCAAAAATGACCCCTAAAAAGGTGATGGTCACTGTTTGGTAGTCTAGTGCGACTGTGATTCACCACAGCTTTTTACAAAACGGCATGAGCATTACTGCAGATGTGTACTGTGAAGAACTGGAGACAATGATGGAGAAGCTTGCACATCGGCAACCAGCTTTGGTCAATCGGTCGTCCCCACTGCTCCTTCACGACAACGCGCGACCCCATACTGCACAACAGCAGTCTCCAAGCTGCAAGAGCTGTGGTTGGAAGCTCTTCCTCATCCGCCATACTCACCAGACCTTGCACCTACCGACCGAAAAATTCAATTCCCGAGAGGCAGTACAAAATGCCTTTGAAGAGTTTGTTGCCTCCCGTCCAGTTGATTTTTACAAGAAGGGCATCAATAAACTGCCAATGCGTTGGCAGAGATGCGTCGATTGCATGGGTGATTACTTAGAATAACAGAAATAAAAAAGTTAAAAAAAATACGTACTTTCACTTATTCCATACAAAACGGCAATTTCATAGGTACAGACCTAATATTTAAAAAAATCTGATTATATACGGTTTTTTACTATGTCCCGCTTTTTTCCCTCAAAAAGTTTAAAACTCCCGACTTGACGAAAAAAAATCTGTCAACGCTGGTTATGCTACTAATTTTAATGAGTTGTCTAATTTATAAATAACTGTATAGCTTAATCCGTTTTTAGACCGAGATATTTCCAAGACCGGGGCGTGCACATCATCGGCTTTACGGACGTAGGTATATACCTCCTTGGGACGCTCCGTGGCACGGCTCGGCAGCGGCTCGTCCAGCGCGTCCGGCGCAGCCAGGCTCGGTGTCAGCAGGCGCGGCCACTCCCCCAGAAAGCCGGCCAGCGCCGCCGCCGTCGGCCGCGCTTGTCGTTCCCGGCGCCAGCACGAGCGGATCAGCGCCTCCCTGCAACGCGAGCGAGCGATGAGCGGCGTCTCTCCATCTCATCCCATACCCTCGCCCTGCACACTCACAGCTGCGGCTCCAGGGCCGGCGGTAGCGGGGGCGGACTGCCTGCCTTGGCGCGCTCCAGCACCTCCGCGTTGGCGAGCCCGCGGTACGGCAGCGCGCCAAACGTGACAATCTCGTACAGCAGCACGCCGAACGACCAGACATCCGATGCAGACGAGAACACGCCGAGAGCCAGCGACTCGGGCGCCATCCACCGCACCGGCAGCATGCCCTTGCGCCCGAACCGATAGTAGTCGTTCTCAAACACGACGCGCGTCATGCCGAAGTCGGCGAGCTTCACTCGCCGCGACGCGCTCACCAGGCAGTTCCGCGCCGCCACGTCTCGGTGGACGTACCGCAGGCGCGCCAGGTACTCGAGCGCGAGCGCTGCGTCCCGCGCCATGCCCGTCAGCCGCGTCGGCGTCACGTCGTCCGCCTCCGCTCCCGCCCCCGTCCCGGGCGCTGCCAGGTGCCGGCGCGCCACCAGGTACCCCTTCAGATCCCCGTACAGCATGTACTCCATGATGGTGCATACGGGCTCCGTGCGCGTCACCACGCCCAGCAGACGCACCACGCGCGAGTGCGAAAACCGCTTCAGCGCCTCCGCCTCTGACAGGAAGTCGAGCTTCTCCTCGGTGCCAGCGCCCGCCTTGAGCGTCTTGACGGCGACCGCGGCCCAGGCGCGCGCCTCACCCGCGCCCAGCAGCGCATGTCCACCGTACACCGTGCCGAACGCGCCCGCGCCCAGCTTGCGGTTGATGACGACGCGCTCGCGCGGCAGCTCCCAGCGGTCCGGCTCGCCCGCCCGCGGTCCCAGCGCCCGCATGCCTAGCGCGGCTAGTCGTGCCCGGTGGTCACGCGCGGCGCGGCGATGACAGCGCCACACGCCCAGCGCTACCGGGACACCTAACGCCAGCAGCGCCAGCGCGGTCGCGCAGAGCCAGGCGGCGCCGCAGTCAGCGCCCAGCGCGCTCGCCAGCCCAGCCAGCGCACAACGCTCGGAGCCGTCGTCGGGCCTGCGGCCGCCGGGCGCGGCCCAGTGCAGCGCGGCTGCATCCAGCTGCAGCGTGGCGCCGTCCCAGCGGCCGACCGGCAGCGCGCGTCCGCCGCGCCACTGCTGCACGAGCAGCGCATCGCGCCGCGCTAGTCCCTCCCACTCGAAGGTGCCGGTGAGTCCCACGTACCCCGTCCCAATCGCGTCCGCTATCAGCGACCTGTCGATCCACAAAGATGCGCGTTTCGTTAGTAAGTAAGTAGTTCGTAGTTAGGAACGCTTATCTCACTATTCCACGAAGTTGGAACGTGTGATAGTGATGTGTGAAGAAAAAGGCCAAGGATTGAACAGTTGAAATCTTTTGTGTTGCTTGTTCCAAATGACCAAAAGTGTGTTGTTTCTTCGTTTTCACATGCAACTACACGACATAGCGCAAGTGCTTCGTAGACCTTAAGATACGTCGCAGACCTTAAGAGTCTACAAAAATACTATATTTTCAACACCGATATCCAACAAACAAATCCTTCATTTAAAAAAAATTATGAACGCTCCTTTACTTTAACTTATTTATAACTAATGCGAAAGCGGACGACCTTTACTCATAAATAACAATATTAGATGAAATCCTTGCAAAGGATTGTAGTGAGTCAAAAATGGCAGATATTTTTAAAAATACTGAAAATAACTTCCTGCTTTCTATTCCGGCCACTTCGGCATTCACAGAAAGGATATTTTAGGTTATGAATTCGAAATGGCGAGAAGAAAGAAACACATGTCATGTTAACTCATTAATAAAAAAAACCGGACAAATGCAAGTCGAACTCGCCGGCCGAGGGTTCCGTACTACGGTAAAAGTTAAAAAAAATCTGCAAAATGTTTTGTTCACCCATACTGAGCACGCACACCGTTGCTTAACCTCGATGATTGATTAGGTATGTACGTACTTAAAATAAAGACTAAGTATATTTTTAATGATTTAATTGCAAATGTATAGTTTTCAGATTTTTCCCTATACCTACTTGTAATATAAGACGATATCACTTACCAAATTTCATAGTTCTAGGAAAGAAAAAAACAAAAAGAAAAAAAACTTACTTTCAATAGATTTTGATTCCCTTGAGTGGTTTTAATTACACAACTCGATACCTCAACGCGTTCCCGAGATAAAGGGTCTTGACAGACAAACAGACAGATGGACAACAAAGTAATCCTATAAGGGTTCCGTTTTTTTCTTTTTGTACTAGTAAAAACTAGTTCTTGATTTACATTAATTCAAAACTGTAGGTATATGATATAACTTAAAACCCCTTTCTTTAGACATAAAATTGTTAAAAAATGAAAGAAGTGCCTAGAAATATTGATTGATTGATTGAAAATACTTTATTGCACTTATAAAACTAGTACAAAGGCGAACTTAATGCTAAAGAGCATTCTCTTCCAGATAACCTTTGTGTATTGTAGACAAAGATGTGTAGGTAGTGCACAGAAAAGGTAAAAAAGAAAATTTGCACAGGACTAATAAATATAGCATAATATAGGTACATACTACTTAAATAAACCTACTTAAATACTTTATATGATAGACTAAACTATACGAATATCGAATTAAAATACATACATAACAATAGAAGAGAAGTGTTATGGAAATATTAAGTTGCTCATTTTTGGTCGGTTTGACCGAGAAGGTGCCTATAGATTCTCAATCTGAATGCTTCCACTGAAGTAGCCTCGAAATAGTTTGGTGGCATATTATTCCAGAGACGAGTAGCGGTTATGGTGTAAGAGTCAGAGTAAGTAGCCGTGTTATGCTGTGGAGTAATTAGTTGGAAACGACGAGACGATCGCACAGGTCTGTCCTCAGTTGATACGGATGCAAATCGCTCTCTGAGGTAGCTGGGAGATAGAGGGTTGCGAAGAATATTATATAAGAGGGATAGCATGTGCGCATCTCGACGAGCTCTGATGTCAAGCCATTTTAGCTGCTGACGAAATACCGAGACATGATCATATTTTCGTAGGCCGTAGATATAGCGAATGCAAAGATTCTGCAGACGCTCCAACCTGTTCAGTTGCTCTTCCGTAGCATCGGGATAGCATACATCTGCATAATCTAGGATGGGTAAGAGTAACGCATTAACCAGTGTGGACCTCGTAGATTGGGGCAAGAAATTTTTTAGGCGTTTCAGACTATGCATGGTACCATACATCCTCCTACTAATCTGGGTAATATGGTGGTCCCATGACAAATTATGGGTAATGAAAAGGCCTAAATTCTTAACCTCCTTGCAGAACTGCAGTGGAATATTATTATATTTAACCGGAGGAAGAGTGTTAAGATTAATTTTGACAATCTGTCTGTTACCACCAATTATTATCACCTGCGTCTTGTTGGGATTAATTAGTAGACCAAATTTTTGAGTCCAGTCATACACAGCGCTTAGATCATTAGTGAGATTTTCAATTCCAGATAGAATTTGATCGGGATTACAACTGAGATATAACTGAACATCATCGGCATATAGGTGATAGGATGTGTGATGTATTACCGATACCAGGGTGTTGATAAAAAGAGAGAAGAGGAGGGGTGAAAGAACGCCTCCTTGAGGTACACCTGCTTCGATTTTACACCAGTCAGAGGACAGATCATTAATTCGCACACATTGTTCGCGTCCGCAAAGATATGAGCTGAACCATGTTAAAGAAGACTGAGAAAGATTAATAGAGCGTAAGACGGCCAGCAAAATTTCGTGGTCCACACAGTTGAAAGCGTTACTAAAGTCTAACAAGGAAAGAAGAGTGAGTTTACGGTTGTCAATAGCAAGCCTGATGTCGTCTGTAATTTTAATAAGGGCAGTGCAGGTACTGTGTGCAGGGCGAAAGCCTGACTGAAACGGACTAAGAAGATTATTACTGTGGAGAAAAGATGAAAGCTGGCGATGCACAACTTTTTCAAGAATTTTAGAAAGGAAAGGGAGAATTGATATTGGGCGATAGTCTTTAAGTTCAGTTATGTTAGACTTTTTGGGAATGGGTATGATGAAAGCTTTCTTCCATATAGTAGGGAAATTGCTACTTGTGAGGGAAAAGTTAATAATATGAGTGATATATGGAAGAGTCAGTTCAAGTATTGGAGTTAGCATCTTTAAACCGATTCCATCATGACCAACCGCCTTGCTGCTAATGCTAGCAATAATCTTTGCAACATCACCTTCATCTACCTGCCCAAAAGAAAAAGAAGTAAAATTTTCTAGCGGCTGCCTAGCTAACTGCATTATGGTGTCAGCCTTAACAATGTTGTCAATTTTAAACGGAACAACTGAAAAATGGTTGTTGAGAGCATTGATATCGACCGTTGGGTTGACAGCAGCCTTACTCTTCCCAAATCCTAAGTTGTTGAGCACTTTCCAGATGTTATTTTGAGTACAGTTCTCAATGGCTCCGTAGATGTTACGACGCTTAGCATTCCTAATCTCCTGATTGCACCGGTTTCTCGCCTTTTTATAGCGAAGAAAAGTTTCTTCATTAGAGTCTCTCCTATATTATAAAAATATTATAATATAGTGTTTATAAAAATAAATGAGTAACAAATAATAACTGTTTTTTTTTGGGTTTTCCAAAACATACTATATTTTTTTATATTTAATATATTAGGTTGGGGAAAAAGTTTCTTCGCATTTTTTAAGAAAATTCAAAACATTTTTTAATATAGTTTATTTACATTTAACTAAAGTATGTAGGTACCATTTTGTTCGATAACTTTTTGCCATCTTGTAGGTAGGGACATGATCCCATTGCTATAGAAATTTTGGTGCTTCTGATCAAAATACCGCGACAAGCGGTTTTGACAGTCCTCTCGTGATGTTAACCTGACACTGCCTAAAGAATTCTGAAGAGACCGAAACAGGTGGAAATCTGAAGGTGCAAGGTTAGGACTATACGGCGGATGCATTAACACTGGTCAACAAGATGGTAACAAGATGCTGGTCCCAAGCAGGCCTGGACCAGCATCTTGCTGATTCATTCATAAAATTAGACTTGGACGTCTTAGGTAAGTTAGTCCAATAATCAATTTTATTTCATGTAAATCTGAAATATAAATTGACCATGTAGATGTTCAGAGAAAGCTGCATAATGGGTAGGTATATCAATTCATTGCTGGGTACTAGTCATGTGTTAATCATTCATGAAAAAATATTAACATAAGTACTCAAAACTGAACCAGGTTCTATCATGAGTCTATTTTAAAACTAGTCTAACCTCTGGTATTAATTTTATAACTACTGTAATAATTAACCCTGTATATTCCTGTATACAGAGTGCTATTGAGAGGTACATTGAATTAGAACCTTAGATTTACTTGTAATAGTTATTGTATACTAGCTGACCCGACAGATCTCCTGTCTTAGATATATCAAAAATTAGCAGGGAATGTAATGTTAAGACGATGTTTCAACGGGAACAAACAGCTGTCTGCTAAATTCACTGGAAATTGTAACCGTTTAAAGTCGAATGGCATGCTGACAGTTATTTCAAATAACTGACAGTTATGTCAAACAAATGACAGTTATATAAAATTAATATTGTCGTTAATTTTCTTAAATTTTCTAATCTTCCGCTCAACTTCCTTAATTTTTTCTTTCATAAGAACATGACAATAATAAATAAACACAACAAAAAAATAATTAGCGAAATCGTTCCATCCGTTCACGCGTGATGCGATGATTTTTAGTTATATCAGGTAATACTAAAGCTTCAATGGCACATTAATCTATGTGAACAATTAGGCGATACAAGAAACTTACAAAAGGCACTGATCAGTGAGGTGCTTTTATCATAATCAACAATGAGATGAAACCCACTTATGAAATAAATAGTTGTATCTCTGTCGGCTACAATCAGTAGGTACATAGGTTTGTAATCATCAAAACAGATAGTTAATGAAAATCTTGTTTCTTAGGAACACTGACAATAATGCAATAATTTTGTAGGCCTTTTAATTATCCTCCGGAGTTATTGCCACAACAATTAACTATGGAGCACATAAAATACTGACCCAAAGTCTTTCATTTTAGAATGTTTCATTTTTATGGATTTATTAAAGGGTTTTCAGATTAAAGATAAGTCTAAACCCTCCATTATGTTTAGGCCTAAAGAATATAATAAATAAAGATTAATTGCTCATTAATGTTACAAGTTGGTAATGGCCAGATCCAGGTTACAAAGCTCTGCATCAAGTTTCCTTTTATATGGCATAACTGTTTTTGGATGGTTCTACCCGAGAGGACTGATATAGCTTCACCTACTGTAGTCACACACGATCCATAGTAATGAGTTGCCAACTGGAAACCTATTGGGTAAAATTGACTGCGTGTACTTGATTATGCAGCTTATGCTGTACGACTCATACAGAACAGTCCCATCGGGGTAGAAATGGCTCAGACTTAAATATTGAGATGGAGGTTTTGACACACATTTCCTGGGTCAATCCGTTTGTTAATATTTGTGAACACCTCATGAGGTGTTCATCGCACTCAACTAAACTGTTGAAGTGTTCATCCAAAAGACAAGATATTAGAAGTCTTTATGTCTTCTGGAAGAGTATCATTACTTGGACCAAGGGATTGTTCCCGCCAATTTTCACATTCTCAAACATAACAGACTTCATTTTACATGATGCTCTCTAGCTCTAGCTATAAGCTTTGGTCGGGTTTTTCTTTTTTTCTGTTTATCTAAACAAAATGCGATGCGAGTAGTCCATACGAAGGAATAGCACATGGTCAATTTATATTTCAGATTTACATGAAATAATAATATGTTAGTATGGAGACGTTTCTTATAATGTGTTAACTCACGCAACTCGATCGGCGCGGTGCAGGTCGTCGAGCGCCTCCGGATGGTCTCGCAGTAGCCGAGACACCGTGCCCGCCCATAGGCGCAGCGCGTCGTACAGAAGCGCTGCGGTGGCGGGCGGCGCTTCTTGCTCCTGCCCCTCCAGCGGGCGCGGAGCTGCGGCAGCGCGCAACCTCCAGCGCTGAGCCCACTCCCCGCGAGCGCCGCTTTCCTCCCAGCGCGCCGCCCAAGCTGGCGTGAGGCGCAAGTGTCCGTCGGCCTGCGCGCGCAGCGGACAGTCGCTGGCGCCAGCGCTCTCCTCGCGCAGCCAGCCCTGCAGCAGCGTGCTTGCTCCCAGCAGTACGTAGGCAGCGCCACGTGCGGGTGTGAGGCCGACGCGCGCGCCCGCGCATAGTGCGGCACGCGCCGCGCGCGCGTCCTCCACCACCACCAGCAGCACACGCGCCTCCAGCCGCGCCGCGCGCACAGCCCACTGCATCCACATAATATTATTATACTGTTGAACCGGACGCGTACGGCCACGCCACGCTCCCTGCCGACTGCCTTACCTAACCTACGGAATAGCTGAATCGCAAATCCTAACTAGAGAAGCGACATCGACACTCTCGGTCAAGTACGGGCGAGTTCTCGCACTTGCACTAGCACACTCAGTTCCGTAGGAGGTACCTACACTACCTACTAACTATTACTAAACTAAACTAAACCTAAATAGTTTTTTTATATATTTATATCTATACATATAAAATGCTTTGTCCTGAATGTCTGACTGACGGATCAACGCACATCCTAAACCGCTGATCGCAGAGACCTGAAACTTGGAGGGCGTGTTCTTTGTATGACGTAGGTATCCGATAAGAAAGAATTTTCCGAAATTTTGCCCCTAAGGGGGTGAAAAAGGAGGGCAAAGTTTGTATGGTACAACGTGATTCCTTGGTCCAAACTACTCCAAGTCTTGCATAAACCTTTTTTAACAGAATTGATGGAAGATGTGTTTCGTGTTTTATTGAAATTCATCCCCTAAGGGTGACCAGGTAAGGTTGGATTCACACCAGTGCTGAAATGGTATGCGTATAGTGACACAAATATAGAGATAAGCCTGAAATCCAGAATAACTGCAATTTCTACCCCAAAATAGAATAACCGACTAACTCAACCCCCGTTAAATGTAATTTGAATGAAACTGTAGGTCAAGTTCGTTGGTTATTCATTTCGTGGCACTAATTTATTGATCGAGCGAAGCGAGATCTCCAAATCAACTTGGGCAAATCGGCGTTGTATGTATGTATGTTTGTTTGTCCGAGGATAACTTTCGTAGCGTTTATCCGATCATCATGAAATTTGGTATTTAGGTAGGTAGTGATGGCAAAATTTTGGTGTGATTCAATGAGCTAAAAATATTGGGGTGTTGTTGAGATATTGGGGTTCACGAGGGGTAAAAAAAATGAAAATGAGACTATTAGTCCTTAAATCATATTTAGCCACTAAATACGTTTAGGCATCGTTGTGCAAGTCGCCCTAAAAATAATATTTATTTTGGGAAATTCGCGAGATCTCAGTTCGGGGCGAACCACTAGTTAGTCAAAGATTAAGGTCGGCTTGTAAAACGATCCCTAAATGTATTTAGCGACTTAACATGTTTAAATTTGACGTATTTGTATGATTATACAACTCCATAAATCATATTTAGCCACTAAATACGTTTAGGGCTTGCGGCTTTTGGAGAAATAGGTCAACTGAAGACGCGGTTACTGAACGCACTACTGCAATTGCCAAAAACCTTGACAAAAAGCTTTAAACAATTGGTATATTTATTGGTATATCAAAGGCTTTTGACACTGTGTCTGTCCCCATCCTATTGGACAAACTCGCGGAGATTGGTATTAGAGGCATCACTAACAGCCTCTTTGAGAGCTACCTCTCTGACCGCAGACAGGTAGTCGTAATTAATAATTTGTCCAGCAAGGAAGAGGGTATAAGTTTCGGTGTCCGGCAGGGGAGTGTTCTTGGACCCACTCTCTTTCTCATATACATTAACAACTTGTGCAATTTGTCTCTACCAAACTGAAGTATATTTACGTATGCTGATGATATAGCTCTTCTAATCCGAGGTCACGACTGGGTAGAGGCTTACTCACTTGCGGAATCTGCTCTTAAATCGGCTCTGACATGGCTCTCCCAGAATCTTCTTACTCTAAATGTTCCTATAACCAAATTCATAACTTTCTCCCCAAGCATCCAAGAACTACACCTCCCTCCTCTTTCATTATTCGTGCCCATGCCTGTTCTGCAGCAGCATCAAACCCACGCCACTGACCCAAATTGGAGCGCACTCTAAATATTAAACATTTAGGTGTCTGGTTGGATGGAACCATGTCTTGGGTGCCGCATATTGGGTGTACAGTGGCAGAATCAGAAAATTAATGTCCATTTATGAGCAACTTCGTAACAGCGCTGACTTTCCTTGCCTTAAAATGGTTAACTATGCTCTAGCTCAATCGGTCTTATCCTACTGTATAACTGCATGGGGCGGTTCTACTAAGATCTTATGTTGAGAGTGGAGAGAGCCCAGAAATCTGTATTGAAGGTCATGCCCTCTAACCCTAGACACTTTCCCACTGCTTCCTTATATTCGATCTGTGAAGTTCTTACAGTGCGACAACTATTTATCCTAGAGACAGTTTTGCGGGAACACACTGAACTTTCATTTGATCCAATTTTGAGCTCCGTTAAGCGTCGTTCTGATAAGGTTCGCAGCATACAGCCCCACAAAACTGCCGTAGCTGGAAGACACTACTTTTATATAAGCTGTTCTTTGTACAACAGAATAAACAAAGCTATTGACGTTTATCCTCTGGCATTCCACAGATGTAAAATTAAATGCAAAACCTGGCTTCAATCACTAACGTACGATGATACCGAGAATATTTTGATTCCCCGTACCTAGCAAAATTAAACACACGCGAACACGCACGCACTCACGAAACAAACTCCCGCACACACACTTCCACACACACACACACACACACATTCCACATAAACACACCACACACACACTCACACACACGCAGTATTCAACTTAAAATTATAATCATAATTAGAAAAATCATTTTCTTACTTATATCGACTAGTTATAGGTAAGCTGGAACGTTGTTCTGAGTGGTTTTGGAAGAGGGCGCTGACACTACTACTTAGTTTTTCTTAACTTTTGCAGTTGTCAACGTTTTCATTTGTATATTGTACTTTATTTATGTTCCAAATAAATAATTTAGAATTTTGTATATACCTACACAACCTAGTCCGACAGCTGCGCACTAGGCTGTCAACTGAGCGCGAA
Source organism: Philereme transversata (assembly GCA_963924445.1). Classification (NCBI taxonomy): domain Eukaryota; kingdom Metazoa; phylum Arthropoda; class Insecta; order Lepidoptera; family Geometridae; genus Philereme; species Philereme transversata. The sequence goes on along the minus strand of OZ004337.1, from coordinate 22,004,256 downwards.
TTGGATTTATTGGATCCGGCAGCCACGCTTTTATCGCTGCGCGCTGCGTCACGACCACCCAACTCCGACAGCGCTGCCAGCGCCGGTAGCCACGCCTCGCTAGCTCACTCACCCGCTCCACGAGATCCTCCGCCAGGTCCTCTCCCTCTGGCAGCTCCACGTGCACCGCCAGCTCCAACCCGAGTCGCGCCGTGTCCAGCGCTGCGCGACCGCCCGCCTCCGACAGCAGCGCTGCGCGCCGCCAGCCCAGTGCCGCCAGCAGTGACGCCAGCGCTGGCAGCCACGACTCCGCTGCACCCGCCGCCAGCAGCACGCCCGCGCCGCTTGCTTGTGGACTGTACGCCAGCACCGGCAGTGCCAGCGCTCCGCTCTGTCGCGATACCGCGCTGAACGCGCCTGCGCACAGCGGGCCCGCCACGCCTGACAGCGCGTGGAACTCTGCGCCCAGAGCGTCCGTCAGGTACTTAAACACGCGCGGTGCCGCGCACCCCGAGTCCACCAGCTCCACCTTATAGCGCATCGCGTCCGCCGAGGCCGCGGCTGAGCGCGCCTCGTCCTCCTCCGCCAGCTGCGCTGCCGCGACCAGAGCGCGCGCGTCTCCCACCTCGCGCCGCGTCGAGCGCGGTATCAGCACTGCCACACGCGCCTCGCGCGGCCCGCGCTCTGCCTCCAGCGTCGCCAGCACCGAGCGCGCCGCCGTCTCAGGACCCGAAGTTCGCGCGCGTAACGCCAGAGCCACCGCGCCACCCGCCGGCAGCCGCAGCCGGTCCAATGCACGCGCCGCACCCGGCGACCGTGCCAGCTCACGCGCCGCGCTTAGCTTTAGCAGCGGCCGCGCGTCGAAGGCACACGTGACCGCGTCGCAGGGTGGCGGGCCGAGCCGGCGCGCGCCCACCGCCCGCAGCGCGTTCGCATCCAGCCCACGTCCGCACACTACCGCCCGCGCACCGCGCGCCTTCAGCGTAAGCAGCGCGCGCGCTGCATCCCAGTCGGCGCCAAGCACGAGCGCCTGCAACCGCAGCCCACCGGCGGCACCCACCTCCTGCACCACGCGCGCTTCGCTCGCCGGCCCCACCAGTGCCGTGGCGAGCGAGCCTGGGCAGGGTCGCGGGCTCCCCGCTGGCTCATCGAGCACGGAGCAGAAGTACCTGCAACAGGAAGGCTATCATCGACGTGCCGAAAGAGAGCTCCTCTCGCTCGGACCAAAGCTCGGCACCGCGCGCAAGATTACCTCAGTTCGGGAGTGAGCGCCACCGCGTCCTCTGGCGCAAGACGATACGGCGCCGCGCTTTCTTCGCGCGCCAGCTCGGACAGCGAGCGCAGTGTGCCGGATGCCCAGCAGTCGCGGCGTGCGCCCGCGGCCTCCTCAAGCGCGCCGGCCACCTCGACGCCAGCATCGCGCAGACGCGGTGTGGGCGGCAACGCAGCGGGCGCGGCTGGCAGCAGCGCCGCGTGCAGCGCCCCCTGAGCCAGCAGCGCAAGCGCGGCGCGCATGCAGGTGGGCGAGTCGGGCGCGTTTGGTGGCATGCAGGCAGAAGGCGGGGGCACGACGCGCGCATGCACGCCCCCCGCCTCCAGCGCGACGCGCAGCAGCGCCGCCAGCGCCTCCTGCCCGGAGCCCGCCGCACTCTCCTCGAAGGCGACGGCGGTGACGACGAGCTCTAGGGGCGAGGCAGGGGGTGGCAGCGCGGCGCCGCTCAGCAGAGCGCAGGCCGTAAGGACGACGCCTGCGCACCGCCTAAAAAAGGAGGTCAGGGTTAGATTCAGGATGATATATTGGAGTTCAATAGCGGTAAAAAAAAAACAAAATGGGACTATCCTGTCAAGTGGCACGTTTAATAAAAGTTCTTTGTGCTTAAATTTCGACCCCGTTTTTATTTTTAGTTTAAACCTTGTAGCTTTTAATTTATTAACCATAATAAAAACTAAACTTTGAGAAAATTTACAGGGTACACCAGGTCTTTGACTAATAAATTAGTGCCACGAAATGCATAACCAAACTAGGTATTTGACCTACTATTTAATTCAAATTAGAGGTAACGGGGGTTCTTGTTTTTTGGTGTACAAATTGCAGCTATTCTGGATTTCAGGCCTATATTTGTGTCACTAAAGCTACACGAATACCAAATTTCAGCATTGTGGGGTCATGCCGGCATGCACAAAGATCACTAAACGTATTTAACGTATTAAACGGAGGAGTCGTTGGACCTTGTGAGTAATAGTCACGTACCTACAACTTTGCTCTCTGTATTTTTATTCAAAACTGTAGTAAAAAGTTTGATTTCGGAAGTAAAGTTTATACCAGTGAACTCGTAATAGCCCCATAGATCGATTGGTGCAAGCAGAAGACAGTAAAACGGTGTAATTGTGCCGTTATTGGTAAAACACTTCAAAAATATTACGTTAAAAGTGAACGTCATTGTGCATTGTGTGCGTGAGTCGACCTTGACTTTAGTACTGGACATTGAACTCTGCAAGTAGGTAAGTGTCACCTAATTCGGTTCCCGAGGGACGAATACACTTTTTTACTTTCTTATTTTCTCTTCTGGAATGGCGGACTATAGGAAAGTCTCCTGTTTTGGCTGTTTAAAAACTATGACGATCAAGGATTTTCTAAAATGTTCTTCTTGTATTAATCATTACGATTTAGAATGCGCTAATGTGACCCAGCGCTCCTATAATTCTATGAAGCAGAATCTGAAAGATACCTGGAAGTGTGAGTCCTGCCGCGCCAAGGAACGCAGGGGCACCGATAACACAAACACGCCCATTCGCTCAACTGCTCAGGAGGGTAGGAGTCAGGACAACCCCAACATCAACGTCACCAGGCGGAAACCAGCAATGGCACCTGTACCGACCCCGGAGGACGAAACAGAGGAAGAATGCGGCATGTCAGCAGACAATCTAAGATGCCTTATTAAGAGGGAAATCAAGAAATCTATTACAGAATCGGTAGGCGAAATAGTAAAACAACAGCTACAGTCTATGACCGAAATTCTTGGTGGATTTAAAAGCTCACTATCTTCTATAGATGCACAGCTTGATAGTCTCAAATCGACACTCAAAGAAAAGACTGAGAGTATCAATGTTCTGAAAAAAGACAACGGGCAACTTCGCGAGACCGTGGAGCGACTCGAGGAGCACATCCGCCAGTCAGAGCAGCAAGCCCTGGCAAACGACGTGGACATTGTAGGAGTTCCAGATCCAGAGACTAAAGGGGAAGCCGTTGTCCACGTGGTCATGACACTTGCACGTAAACTGGGTGTGTGACTGAGCGAGACCGACATCGTCAGCGCCGACAGGGTAGGAGCGGCGCACGACCAGACGACGGAGCGTGTGCGCTCACGGCCGACCGCCGTGCGACTAATCCGGCGTGCTCAGCGCGAAGACTTGCTGCGCGGGTGCGCCGCGGCGCTACGACCGCCGACGCGACGCCGGTCTGTCCGGCGAATCTCGACGGTTCTATATTAACGAGCGCCTTACCCGGGAGAACAGACAACTCTTCCTGAGGGCCCGGGAGATCGGAGCTCGTCTTAAGTGGAGATTCGTATGGTCAAAGGATGGGCGCGTATACGCCCGCCAACTGCAGAGCGAGGATTCTCCGCGTCACCGACTGCGTTCGGAATCAGACCTTGTGCGGGTTTTTGGAGCCGCCGCGGTTGGCTCCTCTGACGGAAAGTCGCTATAAACAATTTACTTCCTCTCTTTATTATATATTTAGTTCCCTGTGGATTTCTTTCATTTTGATATATTTTGTTAGTCATTATATTATTAGTACTAGTAATGTTATCCGCGAATCGTGTTGTGTTGTTAAAAATCTTATTTTATTATACAGTAAATGTCTGACACATAACTCTGGGTACAGGTGCTGCTATAGCACTAAATGCGCTGATACTACTTACATAAAAACATTTGACAAATATTTATTATTTTATTGCACTAAGATCAAATTCGTGTTACAATCAATTTTGTGTATTTTATTGAAACATTTGACATCATTATTTCATTTACGACATACTTTTACATTTAATTTACAACGGCGTAATTACTAGTATAGTCCATACTAGTAATTACGCCGTATTCTATAAGACAACCTATTGAGCATGCAATTTTGCAATTGATGATACAACTTGACATATATACTAATTAATTTACACTTATTTCTACAATTTATAATACAACTTGACATACATACAATTTTGAATTTATTTTTAAATATTATCTTATATTTTATTCTACAATTCATACATTATACTTTAAAGTTTATTTTACAACTATTCTCAAAAATTATCTTATCACAAGTAATGAAATTGAAACAAATACATTTTCGACACTCTAATCTTGTTCTTACTCTTGCTCACATTATTTAGAAATCAGGGGTAGCCCCCTCTTTCACTACTTTTTTAAATCACATGTTCATTATGCTGGTTTCCAATGGATTCTAAATCAAAATTCTGTTCGTTGGGTCTATTTAATGCGCGCTCATTAGGTACGGGACACGATGAATTTATTATTGCCTTGGATAAATTTGGAAATGATATTGTCGCAATTAATGAAACTTGGGTTAAAAAAGGTGAAGAAGCACGCGCCCCAAAGTTACCTGGTTACAAATTTTGTAACACCCCGCGGCCGCTGCATATGAAGCGCGGTAAGGGTGGAGGTGTAGGTTTTTACATCAAGCGCGGAATCAATGCTACGTGCATTGATTCCTATGAGCCACCCTGATGCGGATATTGAGCAAATGTGGATATCAGTAACGGTAAACGGGTCGCGCATCGCGATCGGTACTGCTTATCGTCCGGAATGGGTTAAACTGGACATATTTATTGACGCGTTAACAGAATCGGTTGCACATTTCTCTGCTTATGACGGCATTGTTATTTTAGGTGACTTTAATGTTAATTTACTTGACTTATAATATGACGGATAAGTTGAACCAATTCTTAGTGTACACAGGGCTTATTCAAACAGTAACGACGCCAACTCACTTTACAGAAAATAGCGAAACACTTATTGATGTGATTTGTTCAGATTGTCGCATCCGTGACGTGAGCGTTACTAACATCACGGGGTCCCTGTGACACTCATTTATCTGCGCAACCCTAAACATAAAGCGTGAGAACGTACTTCCGAGGTCTATTGTATATAGGCCACTCAAAAATGTTTGTCTCGAGGAATTTGACCGTGATCTGTCTGATGTTGATTGGGTTGTGGTCACGGATGCAGTTACCGTGGATATGATGGTGGATAATTTTACATCCACTATCGCTTCTCTGCTCGACAAACACGCTCCGATAAAGACAGTTAAAATAAAGAGCAAGTCTGCCCCCTGGATCACGGATACTGTAAAGATTATGATGAATTGTAGGAATAAAGCTTTCGATAGATACCGGCAAACGAAATTAGAAAGTCACAAAACATATTATAAGGAATTAAAATCACTTGTAACTCAAAGTATTTACTACGACACGCGCGCTTACTATAACTATCGTATTAATTCCGAGCTGAGTAATGAAAAGAAACTTTGGAAAAATTTAAAAGAGGATTTCCTGACCAGTTCTAAGGATGATCGTTATCTGCCGGGGACCTTTGATAACCCTGACATTATAAACGACCACTTTCTTAATGTTCTATATCTAATTTGACATATTTTGAATTTAATCGACATAACCATAATATATTTTCTCTTCAACCAGTTTGTGAGCAAGAAATTGCCAAAATCCTTCTGTCTATCAAAACAAATGCACGAGGGACAGACGGGTTATCCACGGATATGGTACTGCTCACATTACCGCGGACTTTGTCGCTGATAACTGCAATAGTCAATAAGTCGATCACAACGTCTACCTTTCCCAAACAGTGGAAAATTGCATCTGTAAATCCCATAGCAAAAGTCTCAAACCCGACTGATGTCAAGGATCTCAGACCAATAAGCATACTACCAGTTCTTTCTAAGATTATTGAGAGGGTAGTTTACACTCAGCTAAGTAAATTTATTGAAAGTAATAACATTTTACCCGATGTTCAGTCGGGGTTTAAAAAACTTTTACTGAGTTTTTTTTAATTATTGTTATACAAATAGAAAAAAAGGGGTTTTCGGTAACTTTGCAGGGTTGTTTCTCCGAAACTGCCCATCAACGTTTGGTGGTGTCAATAAGTATGCTCACCAATTTTGAAGCGGTTGCCTCATTATTTTATTTGTTTTTTTTTCATTCGCTAGAGCGAAAATGGCCCACGTGTTTCGGCTGGCCAAAAAAAATCTATTAGGGCAACCTTTTAAGCAATCGCATTTTTATCCGGTTGCTTAGTTTAAAAAAAATATATTTTACCCCACCCCCATATCACCGCCCTTGTCCACTTGGCGTCAATTAGGCCCATACGAGAGGACTCTGTACCACTCCAAGGCCCAGATTACCACTCGCTACCCGATTGCCTCTCTCTCCGACATCCGTTTGACGTGCCATTCTTTTAATTAAATGGTCGACTTGCACAACGATCACTAAACGTATTTAGCGACTAGACATGTTTAAATTTGACGTATTTGTATGATTTGACAACTCCTTCAATCATATTTAGCCACTAAATACGTTTAGGCATCGTTGCGCAAGTCGGCGTAGGAACAATATTTTTTTGTTTTTTGGGAGATTTGCGAGATCTCAGTTCGGGGCGAACCACTAGTTATAAAGCTTTAAAGTAGCGTAATAGTCGTGTGTGTGTGTGCCCACACTGCCCACTAACTTTGCGCGCTTGTGTAGCGCCAACATAAGAGGAGGTTACTAATTCGGGCTGCTATGCTATCACACGACTGCACCTACCACGTAGTATTATTATTTGTTCTGTGCAACTACTTACCTAAGTATCTACCTAAACTTGATGCATTGTGAACAACTCCAAAAGAATAGACAAATTATTATTACTTACACACAAAACATTTTCTTAAACTTCTACGCCATGCGCCACTGTTGAAGACGCGTTTGCTGTGGTGACGTCGTCGCCGTGTCATCCATCCGTCGGTCGGTCGTCTCCGTCCGCGTTCGTCGGTCCGGCGCTGGCGCAGGCGCACGGGCGGGAGTTCGCACTCACTCTGCGCGGCCGACCGACGACGGACGGCCACCAACCGACAGCGAAACTAGGGAGAAAGAAAGAAAGTGAGGAGAATAGACTGCCGCGATCGTAGACACGGGCGCCTCGCGCGCTCCTAGCTATTCGTCGTCTGGCACGTTTCCGATGTGACGAAGACGTCTCGCGCGCGCGGCTATCTAATCGATAAGTAGGTATGTGCTCAGTGGCTGCCGCCGCGCGACTGGTTGTTGTTGTTGGGCCTGGCCGGCGGGACTGTGTGCCGGCCGGCCCGGCTCTGACTGAGTGAGAGTGATGCGGCACGCGCGAGGTCGATCGGTTCAATCCATGCGTACCTCCTACTTAAAAATTATGGGGTTTCATTTCTTGGACCTAGTACCTACTGCTAGTAGTGTCAAACAAAACCAACACAAGTGCAGGTAGGTAAGTCATCCATCACCTACAACAGTGCATGCATATACTTATTTATACTAGTGGTTCGCCCCGAACTGAGATCTCGCGAATCTCACAAAATAAGTATTATTCTTAGGGCGATTTGCACAACGATGCCTAAACGTATTTAGTACGTTTAGTATTTAGCTAAATATGATTTAAGACGTTCTCAAATCATACAAATACGTCAAATTTAAACATGTTTAGTCGCTAAATAACTTTTAGCGATCTATGTGCATGCCGGCCTAATAAATTAATGGCACAAAATGCATAACCAATCTACTTGGCCTACAGTTTCATTCAAATTAGGGGTAACGGGGGTTCTTGTTAATTGGTTTTTATTTATGGGGTACAAATTGCAGTTATTCTGGATTTCAGACTTTTGCCTATATTTGTGTCACTAAAGCTACACGAATACCAAATTTCAGCATAGTGGGGTCACTGGTGTACCCAGTGAATTTAGTCAAAGTTTAGTTTTTTTTATGGTTAATAACTACAAAAACTTTAAGCAAAATAAAAACGGGGTCGAAATATACCTACTAATGAAGTCCTTTCATTTGGTGTCTCATTTGACCTAATAGTCTCATTTAATTTTTTTTTACCCCTCTTGAACCGCAATAGCCAATATCTCAACGGGTTGTTGACGGGTTCAAGAGGGTTCATTTTTAGCTCATCTAGTAACACCAAAATTGTGCCATCACTACCTACCTATGTATAAAATTTCACGATGATCGGATCAACGCTTCGAAAGTTACCCTCAGACAAACAAACATACATACATAAATAATAAATAAATAAATAAATATCGCTGGACATTTCACACAGCGCTATCTAGCCCCAAATTAAGCAGAGCTTGTACTATGGGAACCAGATAACTGATAGAATACTTATATACTTTTTTTTGTAAATACATACTTATAATATATAGAAAAACACCCAGACACAGAACACATATCTGTAGATCATGCAAACATTTGTTCCGCGGCGGGAATCGAACCCGCTACCTCCTGCGTCTCAGCCGGCTATACGCCCACTGCGCCACGGAGGCAGTCATACACACAACGCTGATTTGTCCAACTTGATTTGGAGATCTCGCTTCACTCCGGAAATGTGATCCTATCTTGTTTTATTTTGAGCCTAGCTGAATTTTTACACGTTGGGACGACACAAGAAGGCATAACTTAATTAAATTAAACACTTTAAAACATTAGTTACTCTATGACCATCGTCACACGTGACGTACGTGTGACGATGGTCATAGAGTAACTAATGGCGTTCGCGTACAACTACTCTATTTAGAGTAGATGCATGCAGATGCCTGGTGTTTTTAAGATAGACTGTAGCTGTGGCCGCTCTTACATCGGGCAAACCAAACGTACCATAGCTGAGCGTGTCAAAGAGCATATCGCAGCTGTCAAAAATCGCCAGGTAAACAAGTCAGCGATGGCAGAGCATCTGGTAGACTCGGCACTGAATAATTAGATCGAACTTCATGATCCTAAGATTCTCTCTAGTGAACACCATTATTAAAAGAGAAGCAATTGAAATCAAGAAATTTCCAAATTTTAATCGGGAAGATGGCTATAGACTCTCAGGATCCCGGTGATTGCTTGGTGTGCGCGTCGTGATAGGTCGTCTCAGTACGTAGATATGGTTAGTGTAGTGTGTCGTGATATGAACGAGGACATTTCTAATTCTGAAGACCAAGTGAGAGTAGTTGCTGCAGCTACCCACACTTCTCGACGGTAGCTCCAAGTACCTCAGTCAACCACGACTGTTGCAACATAGCCGAAACGTCGGGATAACAAATAAAAAAGCTATATACCTAATCGGTAGATTAGATTATAATAAAACAAATATTTAAGTGGGGCTCCCATGCAACAGACATGATTTTTTGCCGTTTTTATAGATAATGGTACGGAACCCTACGTGCGCGAGTTCGACTCGCACTTGGCCGGTTTTTATTTTTATACCTAACATAATTTATAATAATATGAGAATAAGGTTTTTACTTACTATAATGAAGCAGTGCAATCAATATAATTAAGTGAGGTCGTAACTGCTGGCTGCGCGCTTCGCTCATCGCGCACGACGTGTGGTGGCGTCACGACACGCCGCGCCGACCCGCGCTGGGCGTGTAAAACTGTAAAGATAGATACAGACCTACCTACCTATTTATTGTAGCCGCGCCGGCCGATGTCATCTGTTCCATTTTAGATTATTTTTTCATTTACTAGCGGCGACAGTTTTGGTTGCCAAACTTTCTCTCGCGATTTGAAGGTCATTCAATCGAATGTCTATCAAACTCGGACTATTGTAATCACGACGTTAGCAGCAGCGTCGACGGCGCGGCGCGCAGAGAGTTCAGTAATAATAACTAACACAATGTACCTACCAACTACCTTTACTTTAAAAGTTTATTCAAATAAAATTCTAAGTAACACAGAGACGAATTATTAATCGTAGAAAGTTAATATTATGGTTCACGAGCACTAGGTTTAATAATCAGATAGTCACAGGCCACAGCACATAAAATAATTAGATATCGATCGAGTATTGAGATCGCGGTTGAAAGAGTGGAGCGTCCCGCATTTAATACAGATCAACGTCTCTGACTACCAGGCAGGCCAGATGAACTAACACCACCAACTACCAGACAACCCTAAAATCAGCTGTTTATTGTACTCTGAGCTTGACCTGAAGATGAAGCATCGTTTGAGTTCACGCTAAACACAAACATAAAAGTTGCCTACACATTGTATGCCTCTGAGAGGAAAGTCGATTTTTGTTTTCGTTACGATTAGTTGTTATTTTTATCAAGATTCTTGTTGTTTTGTGTCAAATGTGTCAACAACAATTAAATGCACAAAATCTGATAATTAGCGAATACTTAATAGGATATGCGTTAATGATGACGATGATGATAACATGTTCATATATCATTATTAAAATAACTTGATTCGGATCTTCATAGAAAATCAAAGCATTAGGTACCTAACTTACAACATTTTACGGACCATACCAAGGTAGCGACTTATCTATCCAGTATCTACTCTTTAACACATCAAAAATAACAACTTTTGATTGGCCGACTATGTGACATTTTTTCATTTAGCGATTTTTAATTGGTTCAAAAAAGATGTCTAAAAACGCCGACAACCAATCAATAGCATTTAGTCCACGTGGACTGGTAGGCTCCGCCCACAAAATCTTTATGATTACATATTTCATAAAGGGTTCCATACAAAATATTTCTTCATTCAAATATCTTTTTTTATGATGGTGTTCAGTCATTTATTCATAATGTCATTAGTTCTTTCTTGGTCACTCTAGGTTGAATTCTTTCGTCCTACCACTGGTTATTTCTTGGTTACTCTGCGTTAGGTCAGTGATCAAGTCGGGGTATGAGGGTCGTGAATCGTGTCTGATGGTGAAAAAACCAGTGTGGTAAAAAGATTCCGTGACCTAAAATCCGTGTCATATGTCCTGGTGGTTTCTTACGATGTTTGACGAATGAGTGACCAGGAAAACCCAGTGCTGCAGTGACATGACAACCAAAATAAACTACCTAATTAGGTAACTAAGAACCAAACTAGTAAGAACCTACCTACAAACATGAGTGTCATCAAGTAGCCCGGTCCAATCAGCCCTAAAAATTGAAGTGAAGCTACAAAAGTTCGCATAGAGAATGCTGAAAAGTCCCCATCGATCCCATACCTGGTTATTTTATTCAAATTCTCAAAAATTGATTTTTCGCGTTTTTCAGATAAACGGTAAGTTGTATCATAAACAAAATTATTGTAGATCATGTTATTATTTATTATAAATGTCTTTTTTTCCTAAGAGCCACGGTTTCTGAGATAAAACGAAAAACTAATTTTCGAGACGTTTGACCTTGAATAAAAAAAAAATTCAGGAACGGGATCGATGGGGACTTTTTAGCATTCATATGGTGTTCCGAACATTCATACCAATTTTTAGCTCTATGCGAATTTTTGTAACCTTGCATGTCTAAATTGACCGGACTAATGATGGTTTTTAATTTTCACATCAAAAATGAACCCTAAAATATGTCGGCGATTTCAAAGGATTTTAATTAGTTTTTTGATTTTCACTTCAGTCACTTGTTCGCGTTGGCTTTGATAACTTCATTAATTCAGAGTTCCGGTTCCTTCCGAGTTCCGATCCAAGCGAGAATGTCGAGTTACAGTAATGAGGAGTATTACAACATGGTTTTGTGTGTTGGTGCCGCGCCAAACAATGAACTGACGGCGGCAGGTGAACTGTACCGCCAACGGTACGAAAGTAGACGGATACCGTCATATGACTGTTTCCGGAGGCTCGTAGGTAGGCTTCATTCTACAGGATCTTTCTTCCGGGCTGTTAATGAAGGGCGACCGAGTCGATTTACCGTCAGAGCCGAAGAGGAGATCCTCGACTATTTCGACGAAGATCTTCGACGTAGCACTCGTCGGGGAGCACTTCGGATGAGGGTGCCGAGGATGAGAGTGTGGCGAATCCTCAAAGAAAATGACCAGCATCCGTACCACTACCAGCGGACCCAGGAACTGACCGCCGCTGACTAGGGCCCGCGCCTCCAGTTCACAAGGTGGTTCAGCGGAAGGGTCCAGAGGGAACAAGGGTGGAGTGACACGGTGTTATGGAGTGACGAGGCAACCTTCACCAGGAGCGGTCTCTTTAACATGCACAACGAGCACGTGTGGTCGCATGAGAATCCGCACGCGTTCCGCCAGTCCAGATTCCAGCACCGTTGGTCCATAAACGTTTGGGCCGCTGTGATCAGAGACAGGATTATCGGTCTTCTGTTCCTGTCCGACCGGCTGAACGGAGATAACTACTTAGAGTTCCTAAGGAGGGAGGTAGAGGATCGACTGGAGGAATTCCCGTTGCGCGTGTACCGGGACATGGTGTTCCAGCAGGACGGAGCCCCAGCGCACTATGCGCGCGCCGTGCGCGACTACCTAAATAGGCGCTTCACTTCGTGGATAGGCCGCGGCGGCCCAGTGGCCTGGCCGCCTCGCTCTCCAGACCTGACTCCACTCGACTTCTTCTTGTGGGGTTTCCTGAAGGGAGAAGTGTACACGACCGAATGCGACTCTGCAGATGAGATGAGAAGTCGAGTTGTCGCAGCCTGTGCCTCCCTGAGCCCTGCTATGATTCAGCATGCGACACGCTCGGTCAACCACCGCGCCCAGTTGTGTATCCACAGAGAGGGTAGGCACATCGAACCTTTCTTGTGAGTAAAGAGAACAGCAGCTGTTCCTCCGTGATTTTTAACTTAAGTGATTGTTACCTACGTACCTACGTGATACCTATGTGATTTTTCTGTTCTGACTTCAAAAACAGACTAAAAAGTGTTTAAGTAGGTAGTTACCTACCTACCTGCTTACCGTGTTATGTAATTTTTGTTAAGTACCGTGATAACTACGGAGCACGTGCCTAATAAAATAAAAAGTTTTGTATTGAAATGTGAAAATAAGAATTCTTAGGCATTGTACCTTCACGACTGTTCATTTTCATGGTCCAAATCACCCCGTTCAGGCTTAACATATTAGTTCCGGGACAACCTGTATACTATAACTGTCGTTTAATATTACATACCTACCAAAATAAAAACAAACATATTCTTTTATACACAATTCTTGTACCGTCCGAGCAGTACGTTTCTGGAATGTCTTTCCAGTAACAATACGCCAAGCCTCATCCTTAGCTATATTTAAATCTAGGGTTAAAAGTGTATATTTGTCAGAAACGTCGTAGTATCGCACAATTAATTTATATATGCAATCGCATTTATCAGCTTATATTTATATTACATATTATTAACATATGTATATTATAGTATATAATGTAGGTATCTATATGTCGTGGCCAGATCTTAGAATTGTTCACTACATGATGTGGCCGACCATTTCATGAAATAGATTATATGAAATGGAAAATACCACTGCCCACATCATGATGACTTTGGTTTAACCGTTCCGTTCCGTTATCCGGAAATTTTGATGTCAAAGATGCACGTCGCTCTGGTCGCCCTATTACGGATAAAATTGATGCCATTTTTGAAAAAGTAGAGCAAGATCGGCATATCAGTAGTTACGACGTAGCTGAAGAACTGGGAATTGACCACAAAACAGTTTTGGCGCATTTGAAAAAAACTGGGTACACAAAAAAGCTCGATATTTGGGTACCCCACGAGCTCACTGAAAGAAACCTAATGAACCGTGTACTCATTTGTGATTCTTTATTACGACGTAATGAAACCGAACCATTTTTGAAGAACTCAAGACTCAAGAACTCACAAATCATGGTAAATATCCCGTTTTTAGTACAAATAGTATTTTTGAAGAAGCTGATAACTGGTGATGAAAAGTGGATCACGTACGACAAGAACGTGCGAAAAAGGTCGTGGTCAAAGGCCGGTCAGGCTTCACAGACTGTGGCGAAACCCGGGTTAACTCGCAACAAGGTGATGCTGTGTGTGTGGTGGGATTGGAAGGGCATTATTCATTATGAGCTGTTACCACCAGGCAGAACCATCGATTCTGAACTCTACTGCGAACAACTGATGAGATTAAAACAAGAAGTTGAGAGAAAGCGGCCGGAATTAATCAACAGAAGGGGTGTGGTTTTTCATCATGATAACGCTAGACCTCACACATCTTTAGCCACTCAGCAAAAATTAAGAGAGTTTGGCTGGGAGGTGTTAATGCATCCGCCGTATAGTCCTGACCTTGCACCTTCAGATTTCCACCTCTTTCGGTCTCTTCAGAATTCTTTAGGCAGTGTCAAGTTAACATCACGAGAGGACTGCCAAAACCACTTGTCGCGGTATTTTGATTAGAAGCCCTAAAATGTCTATAGCAATGGGATCATGTACACCTACAAGATGGCAAAAAGTTATCGAACAAAATGGTACCTACATACTTTAGTTAAATGTAAATAAACTATATTAAAAAATGTTTTGAATTTTCTTTAAAAATGCGAAGAAACTTTTTCCCCAACCTAATAGGTATGTAGTGTAGTGAATAAACGTAATGTAGTGAATAAATGTTGGTCTATGTCTATCATAGCAACCTGTAACAAACAAAGCTAAATATCAAGCTACAGCCACGGACAGTATATTTAATAAGACTCTTATATCCTGTGTATCAAAATTCATCCAAATCCATCCAGCCATTTGTTTGGGTTTAACTGTGTCTGAAATAAATAATGAATAATTATATTTACCTTTGTCGCTAATTATCTGTTAATTATCATCTGGGGCTTTGACTAAAAATTGCTTTGTGTTTTGGTCAGTAAAAATTTTCGAATTTTTGCTTTTTATCCGGTCGATTGTTGTTTAAGAAAAGTTGTTAAATTTCCATAATTTTTCAAGTTAATGCCGTTTTTAACATGAACTGTATATTTCAACATGAAATTAATTGACCATAGTGTAGATAATTTTACGCCAATAAAATAAATAGGTACGCCAAAAATATTGTTTCGGAGAAAATGTTCACTTATTTCTCGTTTTTCCAACTCATCAAATTTTCATATACATACTTTCATGTATTTTTCTTTTGACTTCGCTGGAAGCAGGTTTTCCATTGCCAATTTTGCTTCTGATCTTAAATCTGGTTGAGTACAATCAATCTCCATTTCACTCTCTGAACCATTGGAACTCATTTTAATTAAGTATTCAATTTATATTTATTAATATATACATAGGTCACACTAAAAGTTTCCGGAATTGGCCACTTACATAAACAATATTTAAGAAGTTATTACTACATTTGTTGTACGTTATCAACTTTAGTTACACTATAAAAGGGCATACACTTCAGAGAGTCAATGAAGTTAAGGATCTTGGTGTTATCCATGCATGACTCAAAATTGTTATTCGATTCGCATGTGTCATCAATTGTAAAAAAAGCATCAAAAGCTTTAGGATTCGTAATGAGGTCCTCTAAGGACTTTAAAAACATAAAAACTATTACAATTCTTTATTGTACCTATGTTCGGTGTCATCTAGAATATGTACCTATGCTTCTCAAGTGTGGAACCCTGCTTATGAAATTTACATCGATAGACTTGAGGCAATACAAAGGAAATATTTACGCTTTCTAAACTATAAAACAAGGACCTGCCACTCGAACTATGTACTCAATTGTGCCAAGCAACACCTTGTTCCCCTTTATCTGCGGCGAGAGTTTGTCGACATCTTATACCTACTGAAAATAATTAATTCTGCGGTCGATTGCCCGCCACTCCTTAATAAGATACAATTTTATGCGCCTACCAGAACGTTTAGGAGAAGCAACCTATTTTATCTACCCGTAGTTTCTACGAATTATCGCCAAAATGCGTTTGTGTATCGTGCAAGTAAAAAAACCCCTCGTAAAAAACAAATCAAGACGAATTTTTAGCTTTGCCGCCAATTTTTTATTTATCATCTGTGCCGAAAGCCAAACGCATTTATGGCTATACGTGAACGCAATTTGTACTAAGCAAAGAGACTTACTTTGGTAGGTATGCCACGAATGATAAAAGAGATCCAATCAAAGAGCACGATCCACCCCAGCATGCCGTTTCATACAACATTGCTGGAGCGTTGTAATGTTTCAAATTAAAAAAACGCTCCAGCAATGTATTTGATATTCTTTGTCCGTAAATTCGATACTTCGCGTGTTCGTTTTTCAAAAATAATGAGAATATTTCCGTGCATGTTTGAGAAAAATAAATTAACCTAAAGCGCGCTACTTATCTCTAATATTACCTACACAGTAGGTGGGTAATAATAATTGGTTCTTGTTCTAAGAACCTGTCCCAGGCACAAAAGTGGCTTGGTTCTTCACATAGCTATTGGTACAACTTGTCACGAGGCAGGCACTCGATAGATACTTAAATAATTCTCTTAATAATCTGTTATGATTATGTATGACAAACAGCGTGACGTCATCCCATCGAGAATGTTATCTAAACAGATAGATAACAAGTGCATGTTGTTTATGCGTCGCGCTGAGGCGCTGAGGTCACCGAGCGGTTCCACCGCCCCCCGCTGCCCTGCCTCTAGTTAACTAGGTATGCTAGGTAGATAGGTAAATAAGGAACAAACCCAGTGCTGTACAAAAACAGATAAATTTTGCTATGCTATAAGTATAATAAGAGTTATAAGTAGTATCCATTCATCAGTACCCACGAACTACCTACAGGGTAGCTAAACTAGGTTTCAACTCTCTTGAAACGCGTAGACTAATAGCGGATTCCTATATCCGTTGGTAACCGACTACAACTCGTATCTCTTTGAAAAAGTGTCAAACTAGAGTCAAAATTTTGACACGTTTTCAAGGAGAAGCGAGTCGCAGCTGGTTACCGACGGATATAGGAACCCGCCATAAAAGAGCAAGTTAAGACCGTGTGCCGTTTATTACCCCTGATATTTGGTTAGCGTGGCAAGTCAGCTGTGCGCGCCTGAGCAACGCTCTAGATTTCGTCCTGGGAGAGTCCTGCTGTTCGCGCCGAGTCCTGCGCACACTGCGTCACGTCCAACTCGCCGATCTGCCGCATGCCGTGCGCAATGCACTACTCCAGTTGTACCGAAGCCGACGTATTTGCGGATCTTATACGAAGTTAGCGCAAGTATGCCTTGAATACTGCGAGGGATTAGATTAGGAGTTTGGAGTAATGCTAATCTAATTGTTCTAAGACAATTATCCCATCATTGCTCATTTATCTATATATATAGTACCTATGTAGGTACTTAGTATTAATGTATTATGTAATTTATTGATCGAGCGAAGCGAGATCTCCAAATCCAACTTGGGCAAATCGGTGTTGGTAAGGGGGTGGTAGTGATGGCACAATTCTGGTGTGATTAAATGAGCTAAAAATGTGGGGGGGGGGGGTTGTTGAGATATTGGTATAATTTTAGTTTAATCCTGTTAGTTTTTAGGTTATTAGCCATGATAACAACTGAACTTTGACGAAATTCAGAGTACACCAGTGACCCCACAGTGCTGAAATTTGGTATTCTTGTAGCTTTAGTGACATAAATGTAGAGAAAAGTCTGAAGTCCAGAATAACTGCAATTTCTACCCTTAAAAAGATTAACCAATTAATATGAACTCCCGTTAGTTGTAATTTGAATGAAACTGTTGGTCAAGTTAGTTGTTCGTTCATTTTGTGGCACTATTTTAGTAGTCAAAGATTATGAATTATATATTTTTTTGTTTTTTGTGAGACTCGCAAGATCTCAGTTCGGGGGTATTTTGTATTGTGTGGCTTTGGATTTTTTATGTACTAGTAATAACGCTTTGGTCTTTATAAACTATTTGTTATTTCTAGAGTATAAAACGAGTTTTTATTTTTTTATTTTGATGAGTTCCAACAAAGGTCTACGTTCAAGTGAGAACTGCAAGTGTTAAAAACAAGAAAAAACTTTTAGACACGTTCGTTCTCAAGATCTTTTATTAACATATTATTATGGTACATAAACATGGTTTTTCACTATGGGTCTCGTAAGAAGGCTCAAGTTCGCTCAGCGTGCTATGGAGAGGTCTTTCTCTACGAGATCGAATCAGAAATGAGGAGATTCGTTGACGAACCAAAGTCACTGACATACCACAACATGATCACAAAGGATTAAGAAGCAAGCTGAAGTGGCAGTGAACAGGGCACATAGCTCGAAGATCTGACGGCCGTTGGGCAGCAAGGTTCTCGAGTGGAGAGCACGCACTGGAAAGCGCAGTGTAGGACGGCCCCCCACTAGATGGAAAGACGACCTGATAAAGGTTGCTGGGAGCCATTGGGTGCAGGCCACACACGATCGGTGGCTCTGGTAAACTATGGGGGAGGCTTATGCTCAGCAGTGGACGTCCTGTGGCTGATATGATGATGATGAACCGTTATCCCTCATACCGCCGCCGCTGCTTGCGCCTGGGACTTCTGGTACTTCTGTGAATTAAGTTATACCTAAATTGTAATGTAAGTTTAATTGATCAAGCGAAATATAATTATTATTTGACTCATGATTATTTTGTTTTTTAACTAAGCACATTTGTACTAACCCATTTGACATGTTTAATTAAGTTTTTATTTTTACTAACAAATATGGATCTTTGACATCTGAACTAAATAAATGAATGAATGAAACGAGATCTCCAAATCGACTTGGGCAAATTGGCGTTGTATGTAAGTATGTTTGTTTGTCCGAGGATAACTTTCGAAGCATTGTTCGATTATCGTGAAAAACGTGAGGGAGGAAGGGAGGGTTCACGAGGGGTAAAAAAATCAAAATGGGACTATCCGGTAAAGTGGCACGTCTAATTAAAGGTCTTCAGTAGTACATTTTGACCTCGTTTTTGTTTTTAGTTTAAACCTTGTAGTTTTAAAGTTATTAGCCATAGTAAAAACTGAACATTGACGAAATTCACAGGGTACACCAGTGACCCCACAATGCTGAAATTTGGTATGCGGTTAGGTTTAGTGACACAAATATAGGGAAAAGTCTGAAATTCTGAGTAACTGCAATTTCTATCTCAAAAGAGAGTTCCAGTTAACATGAACTCCCGTAATTTGAATGAATCTAGGTCAGGTTAGTTGGTTGTGCATTACATTTATATTTGTATGTACATATATATATGTATTTTGATAGTCAAATATTACGATTAATATTTTTTTTTATGTGCGTTTCGCGATATCTCTGTTTGTGGCGAACCACTTGTTAGGTATAAGGTATCATAAAGCTAATAAGTCTGTAGGTACGTAAGCAGCTTTAGATTATTTTAAAGAAACTTCAGGACGTACCTATGTTGCATTGAAAATAAATAAATACTAAAAACTAAATAGTCTACTAGTGCTAGTGACTCTAGGAGCGGTTCTAGGTGTTTGGCTGCCTGAAGGCCACTGACACCTAGCTCAACGAACACAGCTGGGACCGACGGCAACGGCTTTCTCAAAACTCCACCACCTCTAAAAATATTAGTAATGTAAGTATTTTTTAATTCATTTCATTTATTTATTCAGTAACAATCAGGTAATTGTTTTTGAAATTACATCATATTTACAAATTACAATATTTAAAATTATCACATACATAATAAAATAAAACAGTCAAAAATAATAAAATAAAACAAAACAAAATGTACTTATACCTAAAAATGTCAAAAAAGTCAACTGAATAATAATCATCAAATAATATAAAATTAAAATTATTTAGAATATAACTGCTAAGGATAATATATACATGTAACAAATTATTTAAATTGACTATTAACTATGAAAAAATAAAAACAACTATTCAATATTATTATTACAGACTTGTAAAATTATTAACGAATAGAAACACCCTTTCAACAAAAGCTCTTTTAGTCTTGACATAAATTTAAAAGGTCTAAGTTAAATTGACAATTAAAATTTACAAGTCCCAGAATATTAAAAAAGTATTTTAAAGTTATAATGCAAATACAAATCTAAAAATTAATTTAGAATCGAATTCCAGGTGCTTGAATTTTCCATTAAACTTAGCTAGACTTTTGAGCAAAATATTAGTTTCAGCGACTATTCGCGTTCCCTTGATCCTAGCCAGGTCGAATCTGATGTCTACGGGTTCGTCTTGGGAAGGCGGAGAGGACTGCGTAGTTCTTGGTATAGGTAGGTAAAAATATTCGGATAACATTTCAAAGATTGAAATCCGTCTATATATAACGCTACAGCAAACTCCCTTGCCCTGCCCCCACCCCCCCTTGCCCCGCCCCCACTCCCCACTTTTAGATATTTTTTCGCAACATCTTGTGCAGAATGGAGTTCTTAGTGTGCCTCTCAAATTTGATTGAAATCCGTCGATAAACAACGCCACAGAAAACTCCCCCCCCCCCAATCAAAAATCGCAATAGACTAGAAAAAACTTAATTTCCGTCAAAATCGGTTGAAAAATGCGACCTGTAGGCGAGAGCAGAGAGACAGCCGGACAAAAGCTTCGCTCGCTTCGCTTGCTCATTTGTTGAGGCATTGATTTATGATTATGAAGTCATCGTAACGACAGCGCGACACAAGGTATTTAATAACAACATATATTAGGTATTTGTAATCTTCAACTATCATAATAGTACCTACCACGAAATGCAAAACCAAATACTTGACCTACAGTTTCATCCAAATTACAGGTAACGAGAGGTCATGTTAAATGCACATTTTTTGGGGTAGACATTGCAGTTATTCTGGATTTCAGACTTTTGCCTATATTTGTGTCACTAAAGCTACACTCATACCAAATTTCAGCACTGTGGGGTCACTGGTGTACTCTGTGAACTTTGTCAAAGTTCAGTTTTTATATGGTTAATAACATAAAAACCACAAGGTCTAAACTAAAAATAAAAACAGGATCAAAATGTACTCATGAATACTTTCCATTAGACGTACCATTTAACTGGATAGTCCCATTTTGTTTATTTTTACCCCTCTTGATCCCCAATATCTCAACAATCCCGTCATATTTTTAGCTCATTTACTCAAACCAGAATTGTGCCATCACTACCTACCTATGTACACAATTTCACGATGATCGGATCAACGCTTCAAAAGTTATCCTCGGATAACAAACATATGTACATACATACCTACTTACATACATACATACAACGGCGATTTGCCCAAGTTGATTTGGAGATCTCGCTTCGCTCGATCAATTAAACGTTTTATTTAGGCAGGTACATAACATACAGAGGAGACCACGTCGCGTCGCCGGAGGTTGTCAGAAGCGCGAGGCGATGCCTCCGCCACGCGAGTCGGCGTGCGAGAGAAGCGCGTCCGCGCGCTGGCGCACTACGTTGACGGCGGCGGCGGTGTATGGCGCGCTCACGTTGAACGGCGCTACCTCCGGCACCAGCTCGCCTCCGCGCCGCACCTCCACCCGCGCTTGCTCCACGTCCCCGCCGGCCGCCAGGGCCGCCGCCGCCTGCGCCAGCGCCGCGCCTGACTCGCCACCCAGGACGTAGCGGGTTCCTGAAACGTTGCGGAGAAGGGACGACGTTACGTTCGGATGGCTCAAGGCGTATACCGTACCGTGATTGCAGAGCATCGAACTGACCGCAGACGCGGTCGTCCAGCAAGATGGCGGGCGCCAGGTCGAGCCGATGCGGCGCGTCGCGCGTCCAGCCCGCCGCCGCTGCCGGCCCGGACCCGAACATACTTGACAAACCCCTGCCGAATTAAAAAATGCTGACCGATCTGGGGTCTAAAGAGTAGTGGCTACTTCAGACCCCCACACCGCGGCACCGGTCGCTGCCGATGAAACATAATTACCTATCATACCTTTAAATTGTAAGCAAAACAACTTATCTAATTTAATTTAATCTCATCTTCTGAACTTTTATTGTTCATTGTTACAGCCGCTTTATTTGTACATTGTTACATAGTGCTATCCAAGCAGTGACGCCTAGTAAGTTTATTTATTTATTAGGCAAGACCAATAGCACATGATATACTCAATACAAAATTATGAAACATTATTTAAAACAATTCGATAAGATGTGTGCCATAAACAGACATGCACAGCACATAAAATAATAAATAATAAAATAAATAAATATTGCTGGACATTTCACACAGCGCTAGCTAGCCCCAAACTAAGCCGAGCTTGTACTATGGGAACCAGATAACTGATTGAATACTTATATACATTTTTTTTAGTAAATACATACTTATAATATATAGAAAACACCCAGACACGGAACAAATATCTGTAGATCATGCAAACATTTGTTCCGCGGTGGGAATCGAACCCGCGACCTCCTGCATCTCAGCCGGCTATTAGCCCACTGCACCACGGAGGTCGTCAAATTTATAAAAATTACAAATACATTACATTACAAATAGATAACAGTTAGTAAGTAAATAATAAAACATAGACAAGAAAATAATATTAAACTGCAAATTCAAATTAAAAAAACTCAATTCTATAACTTAAAACCTAAACATAAAAGAAATCAAAATTTTATCAGGTCTTGATGGCCAGCAAGGTAGTGGTGCAGCGCAATAGTTTGTTCCTAAAAGTTCGTACGAGTCTCTGAACGTATCTAAATCTGTTAATGTTTTCGAAATTAAACTATACTTATTACAGCCATATTCTAGTAAAGGGTAATTAAGGATCAAGATTGGTACCTACGTGAAAAAGGGGTATGATAAAATGTACTAATTAGTTTTCAAGAAATAAAAACTAAAAATGAAAACAATACTTATATTTTGTTAGGGTACCGACCCGAAATAATAAAGTTGTGGATGATTTTAAGAATTAAAATAAATACTGAAAAACCACACAATTTACCTACATTACTTTATGAGCCGAGTTATAAAGACAGTTTCTTTTTTCGTCGTTTAATTTTTTTGTTATAACGTTGGTTTTTTGTTTAATTTTTGTGTCTATATTAAATAGGTTGGTATACTAGATAACAACTTAATATTATTCATTGAACGAGCGAAGCGAGATCTCTAAATCAACTTGGGCAGATCGGCGCTGTATGTATGTACATATGTATGTTTGTTTGTCCGAGGATAACTTTCAAAGCGTTGATCCAATCATCGTGAAATTTGATACATAGGTAGGTAGTGATGGCACAATTTTGTGATAAATGAACTCAAAATATGGGGGGGTTGTTGAGATATTGGGGTTCAACTAGGGTAAAAAAAATGAAAATGAGACTGTTAGGTCAAATGGGACGTCAAATGAAAGGTTTTCATTAGTACATTTATACTTCGTTTTTATTTTTAGTAAAGTAGTTTTTGAGTTATTAGCCATAATAAAAACTGAACTTTGACAAAATTCACAGGGTACACCAGTGACCCCACAGTGCTGTAATTTGGTATACGTGTAGCTTAAGTAACACAAGTATAGGCAAAAGTCTGAAATCCAGAATAACTGCAATTTGTACCCCAAAAAAGTGTAACCACATTACATGAACTCCCGTTACCTGTAATTTGAATGAAATTGTAGTTCAAGTTAATTGGTTATTTATTTCGTGGTACTATTTTGATGGTCAAAGATTACAAATAATATTTTTTTGTTGTAATCGGAGACTCGCGAGATCTCAGTTCGGGGCGAACCACTAGTATAATCGAAGAAAACTGGAAGAAAGCTCTCACGTAACCAGCGCGACGTATGTGTCGTAGCTGTCGATGACGGCGAGGCCGGTGGCGACGACACCCGGCGCCGGCGGCCACGGCGCCGCGTCCGTGCTCGACGCGGCCTCCTGCTGGAGCGCTGATACCACCCTGCGGAGGTAATCTATGGCTGAGTGGGGTGTGTGTGTGTAAACATGTACGCGATTGCACGCACTGAATCAAAACCCGCCGGATCGGCAGGTGGGCATGGAAGTCGAAGACTCACCGCCTGGAGGCATCGTCCGGATCTTGCGGTGGCGGGTCGAGCGCGAGTGCAAGCGCACGGCGCACTGCAGCCGCGCCCGCGCCGCCCGCGAACACGCGCCAAGTGCCCGCCTCGCCCTCCACACCCGTGCTACGGCTCACGGTGGCGCTGCTGTTCCAGGCCGCCGACAGCTCTGAAATAATAAAATAACATCGAAATTCTTTGAAGTATGAAGTTTTTCGAATTCTTTTAAATTAATTAGTGTAATTGGGTAATTTGTTCTGATTAAATAAAGTAACAAATACTACTATTAATGAAAGGGAGATTTGTCATAAAAATCTATACGAAAGAAGCTCGCGGTTTTTTGAGGTACCTACAGTTATCATGGTAGCCGTGTCTCGAGAGCATCACGGCACTGGTGCTCTCGAGACACGATTGTTTCGTAAAAGCAAATAAGTGTGTCGAATCGGGATGGAATAGTCAACAATGTGTCATCACTGTAACAGCTGCCTCGAGGACACAGCTCAGCATCAGCACAACCTCGAGTTGTACCCTGCCTGGGCTGCTAAGCGCGAAACCTTTAATGACAGAGTGGGTCACGAGTACCTAGTCACGATCTCTCTCCCTCGACCGTAGTTTGCACAATGTTCGAGAGCGATAGGCCATAGGAAGCTGTTAGGGATTTCTACAAAACAAGAGATGCAACAGAAGGTGGCGGCGGAGTGGGACAGCCGGACAGGAAATTGGAGAGCACTCCTCCGATCCGCTACAGGAGACCGGTGTGAAGGAGGAGGGCGTATGCGAGAGACAGCTGAGCTAAGCTCTGAAAAATGGAGCCCGCAAAAGCGGACTAACGCCACCGGGGTCGAGGAAAAATGTTCTCCGTACCTGTGTCCCCGGTATACATATATTATAAAGCGAGAGAGGAATCCAACATACCGCTCCTTAGGTCAGAGCGGGTCCATGAGGATTCCTCCACGTTAGGTGGACTAATTTTATTGCCTGAGGGTATGTTCTAACGGTCAGAATAAGTAAAGGCTTAAAAATATACTTTTTCAATCACACTGATAAATTGTCTAAATAAATACCTGCGCTGGTGTTACGTTGCAACGTCTCCAGGTAGGCCGCGAGTTCGGGCGCTGAGCTTAGCGAGCCCGCCAGCGGTGGTGCCTGCGCGGGTGGCGCGCTGCCCACTGTGCTGCTCGTTGTGCTCGCCAGCGCAGCGGCCAAACCCTCCGAAACAGGAAACCCACTTCTGTTAATTGATAACTTGAGTTTATTTTTTCCTTAGAAAACTTTCCTGATTTATTTCAATCATTGTTATAAATACGAGATTTATCACGTACCGTTTTATCGGTGGTTCGACAGACAATGTTTCAGTTCAATTCGTGAACCTTCATCAGGGTGAGTGCAATCCGATCCGAACCAAGTCTCACCTCGCACTACGCGCGGTGGCCCATCGCGTTGACAGGCTGCATCATCATCATTATCATCACTTCTGCTGTCTTCGGTAGTATTCAGTACAGGCAAACACACAACACTAACTACGTCTCTACCAGGTTCACTCACTCCTCTGTCACTTGCATCATGAAGCCTGGCCTCCAGGCTGGTGGTAGAACCCATACCCTATCTCGGCACACTACTTATTTCTATCGCCTCTCGGATCTTGCGAGGAACGAAGAACTTTTCTCTCGCTAAGACCCGGGCCTTGTCGAAACGTATGTAGTGTGTTGAATCAGGATTTAGGGCATGCTCCGCTACTGCAGTACTGTTGGAGTCGACATTCTTCATTGCACGTATGTATTCAGTCAACCTGGTAGATACGTTCCGTTTTATTTCGCCAATGTAGCTAATAATTATATATATAATAATAGTAATTTACCTCAGTCACACTGAACCTTATATACACCGGGGATGCCCAGCGGGTCTGTTCTTCGGCGAACGCAGCAGCTGCCTCAATTATGTTTGAGGCCGGAATATCGTCTTGATGCTGTACTTATGGCGTAACAAGTTTCTGATCTTATCCGTTATTCGTTTCACAAAAGGTAAGTACGCTACTGCTCTACTTACTATGCTATCTCCTCATACTATTGCGAACACATCATCTACATACCGCCACCAGTATTTCGGTCTACATGGTACGCTATCCAGTACGGTCCTCTCAAATCGATAAAACGGTACGTGATAAATCCCGTATTTATAATAATGGAACTTGAGTTTAAGCATCATTATCTAGGTGGGTAGGTAAGGTACTTCAAATTATCTGTGGGTCGATAAAACGGTACGTGATAAATAAATAAATATCGCTGGACATTTCACACAGCGCTATCTAGCCCCAAACTAAGCAGAGCTTGTACTATGGGAACCAGATAACTGATAGAATACTTATAGGTATACTTTTTTTTTGTAAATAGATACTTATAATATATAGATAAATCCCGTATTTATAATAATGAAACTTGAGTTTAAGCATCATTATGTAGGTGGGTAGGTAAGGTAATTCAAATTTTCTATGGGTCGATAGCGATACATGTTATCTCCTAGCTTGTAAATGTACGTGCAATGGTATATTAATGTAACGGTAGTTCCGTACTAAAATTATTTTGTCATCTGTTAGTTACCCGAATCCATACGCAGTCGACCGGCTCGCCCGTAACATACTCCCAGGATATCTTACAGATACCTTTTTATACGCTTTTTTCTAATTAAACTATGAAGTTCTACGAGTGTATTAGATAGATAGATAGAAAACACTTTATAGTAAATCTCACTAAAAAAAAAATGATATAAAAACAAACAATGCACGCAGTAATATAAGTGGCGGTCTTATCGCTAAAAGCGATCTTTTCCACACAACCTTTGGATGGACTGGATATCATGAGAACGTTATAGGACGGAAGCTTTTAGTAAAAATAATTAAATATTGAATAAACAGTGTACTTACATAAGCAAAAATAAATTAATATATGTATATACGTAAGTATTAATCAATGGATTAGTTTAGTATTACGACCTCCGTGGCGCAGTGGGCGAACAGCCGGCTGAGACGCAGGAGGTAGTGGGTTCGATTCCCGCCGCGGAACAAATGTTTGCATGATCTACAAATATTTGTTCCGGGTCTGGTTGTTTTTCTATATAATATTATAAGTATGTATTTACAAAAAAAAGTATATAAGTATTCTATCAGTTATCTGGTTCCCATAGTACAAGCTCTGCTTAGTTTGGGGCTAGATAGCGCTGTGTGAAATGTCCAGCAATATTTATTTATTATTTAGTATTGACTATGGTGTATTCCCTGATTTAATAAATAAATAAATAAAAAATAAAAATATTTTATTTCAGATAATATAAATCCATATATTGTTAGTTTGATTACGAGTACTTAAAGACTATATTAGTAGGTACACACACGCAATAAAATAAACTAAAGCAAAACAAAAGGACTTCGCGCTGAGAGTGACCAACCTAGGTCGGTTTGATCACTCTCAACACGAAGCACTTCCATATCGGAGATGTAGCTCTGTCCGATATGGTTTTCAGGATGCTGTTTTGACTGTCCCGCACCCTGTGAATCAGGGATGCAGTTTTCTTGCGTAGGATGGCTTCGAAACCATCCGTTTGATATTCTGCAAACATCCCTGATGCACTACAGAAGCGGGGCAGTCCCAACATCATCCTGAAGATATTATTGTATTGAACACGCAGGGTTTCCAGCGGCTTTTTGGTGTGGCTGACCCATAGGTTTCCCGTGTAGAAGCTTTGGCAATATGCCTTGAAGAGTGTTAGTGAAACACAGTAAAATAACTCCACTTTTCAAATCAGGCACTAATTCTGATCCTGGTAATTTTAGACCAATCTCAGTACTTCCGGCATTAAATAAAATATTTGACAAACTAATTTTAAATCAACTGCTTAAACGTTTCAATTCACATAATTTACTACATAAAAAACATTCTGATTTACCAGGGGTCGCTCAACCACTGATACAGGTATTGAGTTAATATCGCACGTATTTGATGTCTGGGAGAAGTTTTATGACGCTTTAGGTGTTTTTTTGTAATTTGTCCAAGGCATTTGATTGCGTAGACCATGTTACATTGATTAGAAAACTATACTCGTACCATTACGACATTAGGAGCGTTGCTCTAGACTTTCTCACTTCTTATTTAAGTCGCAGAGTGCAGAAAGTTGACGTGAATGGAAAGGTTCTCTGGGGTCTTGGTTAAAATCAGTGTACCTACCACAGGGATCAATTCTGGGGCAATTTTTGTTTTTAATATATATGAATGATCTTCTCCATCTTGTAAAGGACGATCATGAGGTTGTATTGTTTGCAGATGACACGTCACTTTTATTTAAATTAAAGCCGACAAACCGACTTTGACGATGTAAACAATGCAATCTCTAAGGTCGTAAAATGGTTCAATGTAAAAAATCTACTGTTAAATGAAAAGAAAACAATGTGTATTAGATTTATACTACCTAATGTTACACAAGTTAAAGCAGATATAAAAATCAAAAACGAGGAGTTGGCTCTTGTGGACACCCTCTTGGGGCCCTCGCAACTTATCAGTTGTCGAAGAGACTTAGTTCTCCGGCATACGCAGTCAAAAAGATTCGTCTTTTTACAGACGTAGACACAGCTAGACTAGTTTACTTCAGCTACTTCCACAGCATTATGTCATACGGTATACTGCTGTGGGGGAGTGCTGCAGATATAAACACCGTTTTTGTACTGAAGAAGAGGGCTGTTCGTGCATTTTATAATATATTATGACATCTATGAAAATCTGATGTATTGTTCACAAACATATTAATTTGTTTAAGAAAAATAACGATAATCATAATTTAGAAATAAAGATAAACTCGCTGCTGCCACTTGTAGACTCCATAAAGTTAGTGAATGACTTTTACTAATTTTAGTATGTCTGGAAAAGTTCCTGAAGTCAGCGAGTCATTTATTAATGTATTTAAAGGCAAGGTTATTTCATTTGAGAATTTTTTTATAATTTTTGGAGTTAAATTCTAGTAGTCAGTTGAGGTCTTATTTTGAAGGCTATTGATTATTTTAAATATTTCAATGTCATTAGCGATGTGAAAACCTTTGATACTAGTGGTTCGCCCCGAACTAAGATCTCGCGAGTCTCTCATAAAAACAAAAATATATTATTCGTAATCTTTGACTACTCTTTGACTAAAATCTGATGTTCACAAAAATATTAATTTGTTTATCGATAATCATAATTTTACTAGGAATAAAGATAAACTCGCTGTTGCCACTTGTAGATTCTATAAAGTTAGTGAATCGTTTAAAGGGTGTACGCTTTTATAACAAACTCCCAAGTGATGTACAAAAATTGACAATTAACAAAATTAAAAATGTAATTAAACAAAATCTTTGGAAAAAGCCTCTACTACTAGTATAAAATATTGGGTTATTTAGATGATATGCTTTGGATTGAAATTGCTCCAACTCATTCAAAAATGTTACAATATAGACGTAAAAACCCAAAAGGGTCATTAAAAAAACAACCAGCCTTGTTTCTTGCTTTTCTTTCTTGGCTTGGTTACGAAGAAACAGGCAATAAAATTGACGTTTCAAAGTGCTCCTTGTGATTTTAATGAATAAAAAATTTTGACTTTGACATTGGTAATAAACAAATAGGTACTAAAAATACCATTTACTAGTAGTATTAAATCTCCAAGAACAATCAAATTGATGCATATCGTTCACAATACTAACTTGGCGAGATCAATAGCCGGCTGCAACACAGCAGACCAGGGCAGGGCGCCATAATCCTTGTGCAGGTCGGCCAGTGCGGCCAGTAGACGCGGAGGGCGCGAAGCATCGACGTCGGCGCCGGCATCAGCGTCCGCCGACACTCGCTCCGCGCCCCACTCCGCCAGCATCGGCCGCTGCGTGCGCGCCTGTCGGTACTCCCAGTAAAGCAGAGACCCGCTCCTGGAATGTAACGCGCAGCTTTGAAACCCTGTCCAATCTCCATCCAACCCTAACATCGTCAGATTTTTTACTCATTGACCGATTATAATATTTGTTCGGAGCCCTGAATGTAGATATTCACTGTGACGGTGCCTTTATAATAATCGACATAGCGCGGTGCAAGGTGCAAGTGGAGCAAGCTAATGGTATTTTTTTTATACTACTGGAGATGGAACAAGGCTATGGCCCACCTGATGTTAAGTGGTAACCATCGCCTATAACAAGTTTGCCTCGTAGGTCACGCTCCTTAGAAATGTGCCCTACGATGCACATCCCTGCGTCCATCAACTTGAGGCATAGGTACAGGTGTAAAGCCTCATGTGCCTGTAATTTCACCGGCAACCATACCCTTCAAACCGAAACACAGAAATGCTACTTGGCGGTAGAAATAGGTATGGCGGTAGTACTTCCCCGGGCGAGCCCTTTCACAAGAAACTCTACTACTCTTAAATAATCTCAATAAGATCTGACATGTGTGTACATTGTACTTGTTGCTTTGTGAATTTTTATTTTTATGTTTGTATCTTTTGTGGTGTACAATAAAGTGTTTTCATTTATTCATTATATTATATTTTACCACCCCCTTATAAGGGCCAGCACCCCTTATTTGCGGCCAGATTTAATTAGGCAGCCGTATATCGTAATAAACAGAAAAAAATTAGCTTTAATTTGATATATAAATTATGAATGTACGTTATGGGTGTATAAATGTTACAAAATCATACCTGTGTACACCTGGCTGCGAAGAGGTGCGGCCAGTTGCGCAATGGCAGCCATGATTTTTCAGAGTCTTTATAGATGTTGCCGTGAAGTGGACGATATTTTATTGAAAAAAACAAGTCAGTGCAATTTCTTACGGAATATGCATTATTAATAATTTAATTAAAAATACTAGCGGCCACATTTTTATAGGCACCCTGGTAGATATAAATTCTCCTAATCATAAATATGTGTGAAAATTTGGTTTTTAGCAAAAACTCGATGGGTACACTGATTCTGCAGCCGGATCTTAGACCAAAATCGATTGCAAGTCTTTAGATGATTCAACTGTCTCTTCTGTATTTTAGTCTTGTAAATAATTGTATATTTTTTCTGTTAGAAACTGCTTGATAATTTAAGTTCTTTTATCATAAGCTCAAATTAGAAAAATACCTAGAACATTCAGAAAATAAATAGCAACCCGTAATACCTACAGGTATATTATTTATTTAAAATAATACTTAACCCTCTTCTCATAAACATAGGCATTGGTATTTTACAATACCTACTAAGCTTTGGTCTGGAAACTTTGGCGAGCCCGTTTTAGGCTATCGAGTGAAAAATATGTATGCATTGGTAGCGCCATCTATGCTTCAAAGGAAGAACCGGCCTAACTGAATGGTAGAGTATGGAAGTAAAGAGTAAAACAAGGGTCTCACGTCAAGCACGCCGCGCCGGCGTTTTGAAGAGTCACTTGTTCTAACGTTTTCCGCTAGGTGTCGTTAAAATACATCTTCCCCGATTTGTCCTTTCTGTGATCACGTGACTCGTATGATTGCATCTCCCAAAACGGATAAACCAATATTAGTGCGGGTTTTCAAATAATACAGATGCTATTGTTTGAGACCGTTTCTAGCTAAATTCGATTGACATTGGTCCACCCGTCCTCGTGTCGGAGCATATTTATTGATTTGCTAAAGTTGATTATTATTGTGCTTTCGATTATGTGAAGTGAATAACTTTCCTTAGGTAGTATTTTTTATTTCATCATCATTACAGAAGGGTTTAGGAGGCCAGACCAAAGAGTACTAACTATTGCAATAATTAGGTAAGTACCTACCTATACCTATCCAGTAGAGGGCTATCTTATAAGCTCCCATGATGATGATGATGAAATGAATAAATTCTGCAATAATAATGGTAGTAAGTATGTGGATGCTATAACTTTTTCTATTTTGTCGACTCTCTTATTCGGATCAACCGACGTGACACCTTCCTCAGGTTAGGTTAGGATATAATGACATAAAAATTGTACACGCTCGTACACGATACCTCTTGCATTTAAAACCGAGAACAGCAGATATTTAAGAAGGGACTCTTCAATGAAAAATATCGAATTTCAAAGAGTAGCAGACCAGACGTCGTTCTCGTAGGCGAGGACCGCGTCTCCTTCTCGACTTAATTCACATACATATTCCATTCCAAAGTAGCACGCGCATTCAAACTCATTTTCGATGTGCAAAACAAGTACTTAATAGAGAACTGACGCGTCGAGCGAGGTGCGATGCGGCGCCAGTACGGCGAGGCAGAGCGCAGCCGTCGCCGCCGCGTCGAGCGCGCGCCCACCGCGCTTCAGCGCCATGCTGCCCCACGCACTGCACGCTTCCGCGTCCGACGACACTCCGCCGTGAGGCACCACCTGCACAACAGAACACACCATGCTTCATACGGTTCCTCCTGAACCTTCTCCCTCGTTCACCTACACAGGTCGCGTCTCACCTCGTAGTCTCCGTAGTAGATCTGCGTGAAGAGCGCGAGCGTGATGGCGGCGGAGAGCACGGCGAAGCAGGCGAGGATGAGCCGCGGTCCCCCCGCGCAGCACGCCGCGCTCTCCGCACCACCCGCCGCGCCCGCCTTCAGGGGCACGTCCTCGCGGAGCTCAACCACTCCTGGAAACCAACGCACTATCAGCCCTCCAACTAATACTAACTAGTGGTTCGCCACGAACTGAGATCTCGTGAGTCTCCAATAAAACAAAACAATATTATTTGTAATCTTTGACTATCAAAATAGTGCCTCAAAATGCATAACCAAATTACTTTACCTACAGTTTCATTCAAATTTACAGGTTCAAAATTCATGTCCATTCCCTTCATAAAATAAATCTTTTTTGGGGTAGAAATTGCAGTTATTCTGGATTTCAGACGTTTCCCTATATTTGTGTCACTAAAGCTACACGAATACCAAATTTCAGCATTGTGGGGTCACTGGTATACCCTGTGAATGCTACGTGCTACCTCGCTCCGGCTTAGCGGGGAATAGGTAGGCGTTATTATATTTTATTATATTATATATTTTTATCCTTAGTATATTTAATTTAGTTAATTGTATTTAGTTGTGTACTGTTTAATTAGTAGGCGGATATCCGTGGTCCACTCAAAGAGGCTCTAACGGAAGACCAGCGCTGGGTAGCCAGTGCAACCCAGCATAATGCTGAGTTAGAACCTTTTTGTGACACATGCAGTGAGTACAATGAGACACACACTGCAATATTTTGTATTTATTCTTTAAGCTATTGTTGATTACCTCTCTTATTGACTACCTCCGTGGCGCAATGGGCGAATAGCCGGCTGAGACGCAGGAGGTAGCGGGTTCGATTTCCGCCGCGGAACAAATGTTTGCATGATCTACAGATATTTGTTTCGGGTCTGGATGTTTTTCTATATATGATAAGTACGTAGGTATTTACCAAAAAAAAATATAAGTATTCTATCAGTTATCTGGTTCCCATAGCTCTGCTTAGTTTGGGGCTAGATAAATACTTAAATTTAGAAATGTCACTTTAAATTTAATTCTAATTTGATCTTTAGTGTGAGCAAAATAAGACCGTTCGTATTTTACACAATTTTAGTTAGTCAGCGTAAACAACAGAATTGCCACCAGTGGCAGCTTCTAGACAATTTTACCACCTAACTTGCTTACTTTACAGTAAAATAAACCGAGTTCTAGACGTCTACTTTACAACGTATAACTTTCTAACGTCCCACTTTACAAATGTAAGAAAAATATTACTGAATGGCTTCAATCTCTCTCATATGTAGAAACAGAGGAACTGTTGACCATCCTCAGGTAACAAATACTCACAACCCTTACACATGTATGCACACACACACATACACACATGCATATCCACATACACACACCCTTACAATCATGTACACTCAGTAGTCTAAATCCATAGTATTCAATTTTTAGCTTATAAACCTACCTTTTATCTCATTTTAGCTATCTTTATACGAACTTAAATCTTTCTTTTGTCATTGTTAGTTTTCAAAATGTTTTAATTGTAGGTCTTTACCTATGAAATTGCCGTTCTTCAGTACTGGTCATTTCAAATAGAAAAAAGTTTGGAATGGCTTTGTATTCTAAATTAAATTAATTTTGTTTTAAAAACATGACATTCTTTTTACAAACTCAGTCTTTTGCTTATTGATTAGCGTTGTATTTTCATTACATTTGAACATTTTTCGTCATAATGGATACTTTAAAAATTCGTGTAATATGAGTTCCGTCGTGGCACCAACGCGACACAAACGGCACGTAACATCAAAAAAGTTTACGGAGAGAACTGTACAAACGAACGCACAACCCGTTCTTGGTTTTCCCGGTTCCGTTCTGGAAAGGGACATGCCCATATAATGCTGTCAACTGCACAAAAAATTGCGTTCATCCAAAAAATATGTTACATTTTTTCGTTAATCTACGTATCAATCGATTAACTCGAAAAGTATCCTACAATATTTTAAAATAATAATGAATATGAAAACGACAGGAAATAAAATGGTAGCAAATTGCCTCCACTTGCAAACATTAGTGTTGAGCCAGAGTTGTTCTGAGACAATCATCGATTGTTGATAAAAGACCATAAATAAAACAATTTATTTGACTGTATTTTCACTGACACGAAAAATCGGTCACCGATTTCAGAAGTACGAAACCAAAACGATATTTGTTTCCCAATGAGCGTTTTGTAAATCGTTTTTTTTTTCTCTTTAATTAACCCGGGGGTGGTATTATGCTTGACTCGCGCTGGTAGCGAGCGCCCGAGCGAGATAATCTCAGCCAATCGCAGTGCGCGCTGAATTTGCGCTCAGCTGTTGACGCACCGCAATTGATCTAAATCCTCTCGCTCTCAGCTAACCTTGATCATAATCGGCGGGCCGTTGATCTCAGCGCCACCTTCTAGATGGCTTTAGGATTAACCAGTGGAGAGAAAAAAAGCGGAAAAAAAATAACTCGGCTTATCTGTAGCATTATCTCGATTTTAATTCGATCAACAAATGAGAGGTTAAAGCTTCGCACGATTTTTGCATAAGGCCATGCAGAGACGAGTTAATGACACAGACATGAGATATTTTTTAGTTAGGCACCTATCACTCGTTATTCCTCCCAAATCATCGAACTAAGAACTAACTCAAACGATAGTCGATATCGATCGATATCGAAGTTATTCAATCCAAGTTTACAAAATCAACACAGAAATACATAATGAATTCTATTAAACATCTCCAAAGGTAAATAAGTACATTTTTTTTCGCTTGGGTACAATTGGTACTTACATTTTTCGTACATTTTATTACCTTATTACTACCCCTGACACACTAAATATCTGATTTTCGGAAGTAAATAGGTAGGTATATTTTTGTATTTATCTGTGGCGCTCGTGTTGAATCGAAAGAAACATTCAACATTTGCTCAACAGAATCAGATGATTATTATTTCTTTGCATTAAAATATTGAATTTTGATTTACTGGAATAATTGCCCCCGTCTGTTGATTGTATAGGAGCGCGATGTCAAAAATGGCACTTCTGTGCGCGCGCGCCTTGAGATTAAATATAATCGATTGCTCCATTTGACCGATTATTTTGCGCCGATAAATCGATATTTCGGATAATACGAGGCATGCCTTTTAAGTTCTGTCGTTTCCATATTTTCCGGCAGTTTTGAATTTGGAACTGTTCTATATTCGAATGTGTTTACATTTTGAATCTCAAAACAGTTGAAAGTATTAGGATTAATGCTATTGTTTAGTCACAGTTTCGATTTGAATCTGTCAGGTCACGTACGAAAATGAATCTTTCTAAGGAAAATGTTCGTGCAATAATTTTCTACAACTTTAGAAGAGGCCTGACACGGCTTCAGTGTTTAGAAGAGCTAACATCTGTGTTCAGTGATGTAGCCCCATGTCTGCGGGCTGTCGAACGCTGGTATTTAGAATTCCAGCGTGGACATACTAGTGTTAGTGACAGATTTCGCGAAGGACGCCCAAAATCCGCCTTCACTGAAGATAACATCATTGCTGTGAGACAACTAATTCTCGAAGATCGTCATGTGACGTATCGAGAGATAGAGGCTCTATTAGGCATCTCAGGGACAACCATTCAGAAGATCTTGCATGAAGCGCTTGGTGTGAGAAAGCTAGTTTGCCGTTGGATACCGCATCTGCTTTCCGACGATCACAAGGCGGCCCGCGTCAGATGGTGTAAGAAAACTCTGCAAAGGTTCAACCGAGGGGAGTCAAATCACGTCTACGACATCATAAGTGGTGACGAATCTTGGATCTATGCCTACGATCCTGATACCAAACAACAATCTACAATCTGGGTCTTTCAAGACGAGCCAAAGCCGACTAAAGTTGTTCGTTCTCGAAGCACTTCAAAGAAGATGGTGGCCACGTTCGTTGGAAAAACCGGCCATGTTGCGACTATTGCACTTGAAGATCGTAGAACGGTTAACGCAGAGTGGTATACTACAGTTTGTTTACCACAAGTCATCGCCGAACTTCGAAAATCTAACTCAAAGCGACGCATCATCCTGCACCACGACAACGCAAGCTCACACAGCGCTCGTCAAACGATTGAGTATTTGAAGCAAGAAAAAGTAGAAATTCTTGACCATCCTCCATACAGTCCTGACCTAAGCCCTAACGATTTCTTTACATTTCCTAAAATTAAGAAAAGTCTTCGTGGTCAAAGGTTCCAGTCCGGTGAAGAAGCAGTCGACGCTTTCAAGACAGCCATTTTGAACACCCCACTTTAGAGTGGAATAAATGTTATAATAACTGGTTTGAGCGAATGGAAAAGTGTTTTAAGCTACGTTGTGAATACTTTGAAAAACAATAAAAAGTACTATAAGGTTCTAGATGTGTTTTTTTCTTCAAACGACAAAACTAAAAGGCATGCCTCGTAGTCGATGGTCGATATACCAATCCCTGACTGTGCGCGTACGTCATTCACAAACAAGTACCTACACAAGCCGTTTCCTGTGATCTGTGTCTGTGGCCGTTTCTTTTGTTTTCTCGCGTATTTTTGTTTGTTTGCTGACTTAAAGCTTAAACGATTAAATTGATAGTAATTATCAATATCATAATTTATCTAGGAATCGTTATAATTACAATAATAAACTATTTAAGTTGTAGTTGAATACAGTGATGTAAAACTGGTTGTTTGTGAAAAATAAAAACTGATTTTTCTCATTATAGTAAACTTTTTTATAACTAACTTCTTAGCTCTTTTATTACTAACTAAGCCTAGAATCATTAGCAATTAGTTTCAAGTGTGTGCAGTGACAGCATTTTTTAAAAGGGAGAGTAGGCATGCCCCTTTTGACTTGAAAAATGAAGCTCGTGGTCGTCCGGAGAATTTGGTCAACAATGATGAATTAAAGGCGATTGTGGAAGCTGACGAAACTCAATCTACAGCTGAGCTAGCACCAGCTTTTGATGTTAGCATCAAAACAATTTTAATCCATTTGCGTCAAATAGGTAAGGTAAAAAAACTTGATAGTTGGGTGCCTCACGAACTTAATGATCGCCAGCGCAACGTACGCGTCGCGACCTGCCTCGCGCTGCTCAATAGACAAAGAAATGAAGGAATTTTGAACCGAATTGTTACGTGCGATGAAAAATGGATTCTGTTCGACAATCGAAAGTGCTCAGCAAGTTAGTTAGATCCTGGTTCAGCACCAAAGCAATACCCTAAACCAAAAATGACCCCTAAAAAGGTGATGGTCACTGTTTGGTGGTCTAGTGCGGGTGTGATTCACCACAGCTTTTTACAAAACGGCATAAGCATTACTGCAGATGTGTACTGTGAAGAACTGAAGACAATGATGGAGAAGCTTGCACATCGGCAACCAGCTTTGGTCAATCGGTCGTCCCCACTGCTCCTTCACGACAACCTGCGACCCCATACTGCACAACAGACAGTCTCCAAGCTGCAAGAGCTGGGGTTGGAAGCTCTCCCTCATCCGCCATACTCACCAGACCTTGCACCTACCGACTATTACTTTTTCCAAAATTTAGACAACTTTTTAGTGGGTAAAAAATTTAATTCCCGAGAGGCAGTACAAAATGCCTTTGAAGAGTTTGTTGCCTCCCGTCCAGCTTATTTTTACAAGAAGGGTATCAATAAACTGCCAATGCGTTGGCAAAGATGCGTCGATTGCGTGGGTGATTACTTTGAATAACAGAAATAAAAAAGTTTAAAAAAATAAATACTTTCACTTATTCCATACAAAACGGCAATTTCATAGGTAAATACCTAATATTTTGTATTAAAATAGTAAGTTAGAAACAAGAATGAGAAGTTTTCACGGCCATGTCTTGAGAACTGCCAATAGATGGCGCTGCTGTATCAACCACAAGGGATGGAACGTTTCACAAGTAGCATGTGAAAAATCATATGTCACACCTGTAATTTTCCTTCGCTTAAGCTGTTAAAACTCATTCAAATTAAATCACTTTCGGTATTCATTGAATATCCATTGTTGTCATTCGGGTCTGCTACAAATCAGTCGTTCGCCTTTCTTCGGAATTCATCAGGCGTTTTCGTTGCTCGTGATTTTTTACATGTGAAATAGCACTGGCAAGAATAGCGAGTGTGACATTACGGCATTATAATGAAAATCATTGCCTGTGATTTTTCACACGTGAAATAGCAGTGATAAAAAATAATCATTCGTCTTATCGAAATGATGTATAAATAGCAATTATTACCATGCCTAACATGGACTTCTGTGTTTTGTCTGTGTCCAAAAGAAAGTGAATTGTCGTATCAATAAAAACTTGAATTAGAATAAAATCATTTAAAATTGCTTACAAACAGGAGGGTGTGTATAGAAGAGATGAGTAAACCGTGCGTTGTCTCCTATTGCGAAAACAACAGCAGACACCGTTTTCCTAAGGATGGAGTTCGGAAACGAAATGAATAAGTACAAGCAATTAATGAAGTCTTCTTTATATGTTGAGCTCACTTTCGTGTAACTGATTTATCTGTGACGCCATCATATGGGATTAATTACCGTATGTTATTTTAGCGATATTTTACGTACTTATAAGTTAGTTGGTGTGGATTAGGTATGTACTTGTCATTTTTCCTCCTAATAGTTATCTTTTTTAAAAGATACTGCATGAAGAATATTGAAGAAAACTGCTATATCTTCAGCGTTCTTAAGCCATCAACATCCATTCAAGATACAGTGTCCCGATTAGTCAGATTAGACAGGGCTTAAAATAATACGATCACAAAAGAACACTGATTGCCACAACCAAGACGAAACAAAAACGGAGTGAGCTGAAATTTTGATGTTGTCTTTGCGACTTTGACAGTTTGGCAAGTTAAGAAATATATTTTTTAGCGTAGCATGTCTCGGGTGCTTGTTTAGACGGCGCCATCTATTACGCTAGTTGGAACTACTTTTTTTTTTAAATCGAGAATGAAAAGCCATGAGGGCTTTTCATTTCCATTTAAAAAAAAAACTGTAGGTACTATAATAGTGTAGGAGACGGGCGCTGACACTGCTACAGAGTTTTATCTAACTTTTTGCAGCTGTTAACGTTCACTTCATAACAAATTATTGATTCCTATGTATTTTTGAACCAAATAAATATTATGGTATTTGAAAAAAAAAAAACTTAAATTGTAGAAATTCCGCACGATTTAGGATTCTCCCCGCATTCCGGAAAATGTCCGGAAAATTCCGGACGTATGGCAACAAGGGGCACTTTTTTCCTTAATAAAATATTCTTAAAAAAAATTAATACCTACTCACTTTTTCTTGTAATATTTTTTTTCTTGTAAATTTAGTTTATGTTAAAGATAACAGGCGCGCTACTTTGCGCGTCTTTATAAAAGTTTAGCATTACTTAATGTAGATTCAATTGGGTTTAAGTTCAGTACTATGTTCATTCTTTTATAATATACGGTAATGTAATTGTGAATCTAAGTAAATAACAACATAACAAAATAAATAAATAAGTTTTAGCGATTACTCGCGTTCCATTGCTCCTAGGTCTAATCTGGTGTCTACAGGTTCGTCTTTTG
The DNA here is from genome assembly GCA_963924445.1 of Philereme transversata. Classification (NCBI taxonomy): domain Eukaryota; kingdom Metazoa; phylum Arthropoda; class Insecta; order Lepidoptera; family Geometridae; genus Philereme; species Philereme transversata. Next base: position 21,964,296 of record OZ004337.1, on the reverse strand, counting down.
AAGGCGGAGAGGACTGCGTAGTCTGATTGGTACCTATAGATAGGTACAAATTTTCCAAAAAGGTTTCAAAAATGGAAACCTGTTGATAAATAACGCTACAGCAAACTTCCGCCCTTTTCCTACCTATTTTCCCACCAATCAAAAATCGCGATCGACTAAAAAATTTAAATAAATCAAGAAACTTGTGTGCCACGTTTCGTCAAAATCGCTTGAAAAAGAATTTTCGGCCAATCTCGAAACTGAGACGCTTCGCTGGCTCGGTCAATGATGGAAGAGGTACCTGACGTAGGGTCCGCGCTGCCGTTCATCTCAGTGAGTCGGTGACGTCACTAGTTGGAGTTTTGGACTGGCTGACGTCACTAAGTATTCCGGCGCCGGCCGGCGCCTGTCGATGCCGGCTGACGGCTCTCGCTGCACCGCACCGCACCAAACCGAATGTCGTCACTTATCGGCTGGGCTTCTTTCTCTTATTCAATCCATTCACTGCTGAAATTGTTGGATAAATGCCTTGAGTAGGTAGTGCACAATTCTAAGGTGAGTAGGCAGTAGGTAGGTATACATTGAACATTGAGAGTGAACTTGTTTACGAAACTGTCACACTATGTTCGTTGAGCACAAAGGTTTAGTAGGAGTAAATAAGTACCTAGGTAGGGTCGGCTAGCTTGGCCTTATCCCCATCGAAACCACGATATAAAACCACTGACTCACCAGGAAAATACTCTAGAATCAAGTCATTGCCATATAACAGTAAACGCGCAGAGCTTTCTATAATCCAAGAAAGGCAATCCACACAACAATGACCGATTTATCGAGTCGAATAATCCAATACACTTCACTTAATATGATAGGTACCTATTTTCGTGAAAATTCCTTCATATCGATGATGTAAACAATAACACACAACAATCGGTATACAGGAGGAGGAGCGAGTAAACTCGTCGAGGTCGAAGCCCGGTGTGTCGACCGACTCGACTTGACTGACTGCGCCGCGCGCGTGCGCACCGTAATTTAACTGTGTAGTGTAGTGAGTGTGTAGTGAAGTGAGGAGGCGCGCGCGCAGACACACACAGTAGAGTCGAGACGGTGACGTCGGCGTTCCTGTTTAAGGTATAACCTAACCTGCGCAGCCTGCTACAGTTACATCACAGAATAAACAACTAGTTGAAGATAGTTTCAAACAGAATAGATCCTTAGTTCAGCGAATAGGTTTTCAATGCAAAAGTCATGTAGGTACAAAAGTATATTACATGTGTAACGGTTAGGATTATTTTATCTGATAAGTTACTCTTGTTTAAATGGAAATGGAAAATGGATCTGAATCTGAAAAAGCGGTGCTCAAATATCGTAAACATAATCAAGATGTTAGGTACCACCTCTATCTATTATATTGCCAACTTATTGATAGTTAGGTATCTAGATGTACGTTTTTGTTGACTGGATATCTGCGTGAACGGATATTAACTCGCGTCGGTCGGTCTCACAATGTCGAAAAATACAAGTGGAAGAACGAGAGCGAAGACGGATCAGCGGTACGTGACCATATCCTCAGCCCTCTCGCTCCGCTAGCTTAGGAGTGAGCGAGACGCGGGATCCGGGGTGAACGACTCACGATCTACGAATGTGATCCTTCCTCAAGATAGAATGCGCTGTCTTCGCACTGGCATGTGGCTACCGCTGTACCGCCCGCGCCCGTACCATCCGTCGCGTTGCTAGCGCGTCTTTCGTCGACACGACAACTGCATGCGTCACCTGAATGGATCTATTTTTATACGCTGATATTGAAAATATATAGGTATTTAACTATATCTAACAAGCTCTACATTTAGGTTTACCTCCTTGGTTTTGTATAAGTATGATATGTTAGACATTTATAAACTTACTTCTGATCAAGGACACATCATCGGTATTCGCTATAGGTACCTATGTGGGTAGCTACTAATCATGTTCGTGGGTGTACCCTGGAAATGAAATTGGATTATTTACAATAAGTAGCTACAGTTAGGTAGGTAGAGGTACATATTTAACCTTAGCGGTCGATAGAAACGCTGAGTAACAAGGTAATCTCTTAATTTAATAATGATGATCACGTTAAGTAAACATTTATACCTACTCATATGCAGTTAAAAAGTGGCCAAATTGCTATCGATTCATGTATATACTACACTACCACAATATGATTTGCATACACTTACAAAAATTATGATTTGCTAGAAACTCTGAAATAATAATTAATTTACAAATAAAAAGGTTCTCATTTGCTTCTGAGTACCTACTACCTTTAATATACAAACTAAAGATAAGGAGACGTAGGTCTCTTTACCATTATTTTTTGTAGCTAGCTCTACCGCGGACTCTACCTGAAGTTGTGTAACATAACATCACATCACACTAATATTATAAATGCAAAAGTTTGGATGTTTGTTTGTTACTCAATCACCGTCGGTCGTAACAGTTGAACCGATTATAGATACAAAGAAGACCTGAATTGAAACAAAGGCTATTTTGGCTCAACTTTCCAATCGGTCAAATGAGCTAGGACTTTTTTTATATGTGTAGTTACACATAAAGGTAGCCTAGATATGTGAAGTGGTGATGTGCGGAAACCGATGTGCGGTTTATGAGATATTAATTTTTGAAAATCCTTAATTGATGCCGAAAATCACTCGGAAATCAATGTCCGAACATTCAGTTTCCGTACTATCGATTATTGTGACATTAAATTGACATGACAGTGTTAATAAGGTCTTTTTTGATACCTTTTGCAATTTTATGTGCGAGAATTTCAAATTTGGCAATGCCATTGACATTTCTTTTACAAATTTTACAATACGTTTGTTCACTATTGGATGGATTGGTCGTGTTATCTTTCTCTTGCGGTCGGGACGTTTTCGTACTCCTGTAAAAGAAATTTGCGTGGCTACTATGGCGTCCTCTTCGAGTTCTGTTTCATCCCCCGCTGCGGAGTTAAGTGTTGTGCAAGTGTTGGACTCTAGAGATCCGCTTGTCACGACTTTCTCCGGAGTGTCTTCGTGCCAAATTCAAAAAAATAAAAAAAGTTAAATATTCTCGAGGAAAAAACCACTGAACTCGCGACACTGTTACCGTTACCGACACCTTTGTATATAAATATCTCGTAATTGTACAAGTTTTCACTTCTGTCGGCCCTTCCGGAATGCCACATTTTTTTAATTAACTCTAATTTTCGTTTCTACTCTATTTTTATTAGCTATACTCTAATTTTAATTAAATTGATTCAAAACACAGTGTGAATCAAAAGTAGCTAAATTATTTAGTTACCGTTATTTTTTGGTAGCTACAAAGTCGGGCTAGATCTAGCTAAAAAATCACTAAATGGCAACACTATTAAAACATTAACTGACCTACTCCGACGCTGCGCATTGCCAACTGAGCGTGAATTGGATTAATGTGGTTTTATTGGATTGTTTGGTTTTATTGGAATGCGAGTAGAGAGCCTCCCCGCGGCGCATTCTGGAAGCAGCTAAGTCACGGTAACGCAGTGGCCTAGGCTGACTAATCTCTACAACACAATGGTTCTACAAAACAACGAATATGACCAACGGCACCTTTCAGAGCCACCCCTTTCAAAGCCAGCTCTGAAAGTAATCTCAATTAACATTGAAGGATTCTCGGAGATTAAATCAACTATTCTCGCAGAGCTTGGCAATACGACACATTGTGACATCTTATGTGTCCAAGAAACCCACCGCGGCCACGAACAACAAAGGCCACGAATACCTGGATGGACCCTTACGGCTGAGATACCACATGGTAAGCACGGAAGTGCTATTTTCACAAAACCCAACATAAATGTAACATCCACATCCTGCAAGAGTGACAACTCTATAGAAATAATTACAGTCGATATCGGTACCTGTACAGTCACATCTGTGTATAAGCCACCGAATCAGCCTTTTGAATTTAACAAAACAACAAATTTCGACGATCGAGTCATAAAAATAATTGTCGGCGATTTCAACAGCCACAATCTATCTTGGAGATACAGAAAATCGAACCCTGATGGTATTGCTGTCGAGGAATGGGCAGACTCCTTAGACCTTTCCCTGATACATGACCCAAAACTGCCTCCATCATTTAACAGCTGTCGATGGAAGAAAGGGTACAACCCTGACCTAATATTTGTGAGCTCAAATATAAGTTCCCTTTGCTCAAAATCAACTTGTACTCCCATTCCCAACACACAACACAGACCTATTGCATGCCAAGTCCACGCGGCTATCACACCGAGGCAAGTTCCTTTCATGCGCAGGTTTAACTTGTCAAAGGCAAACTGGGAAGGCTTTGCAAAGTGCGTAGATTCAAGACTAGATAAGGTAGAACCCGTGCCTGATAACTATGAAAAGTTTATTGAGGTCATAAGAAAAGCTTCTAGGCAAAATATTCCGAGAGGTTGCCGTAGCTCATACATCCCAGGCCTTACGAACGACTCTGCGGCACTTTTGCGTAGTTATGAGCAATTGTATACTAATGACCCTTTTTCGGAGGAAACATTAAATGCTGGTAATGAGCTGATGCTCATGGTTAGCGAAAACCGAAGAGAAACGTGGATGTCTACAGTCTCAAACACAACATGACCCATAACAGTAAAAAGGCCTGGACGACAATTCAAAAACTCACAGGGAACCCTCCCACTGCTACAAACCAAGGAAATGTTACAGCTAATCAAGTAGCCCACCAGCTTTTACTCAATAGTAAACCACCCAAGCAACTACCCAGACTACAAAAAACTAAAATCTCAGATAAAAACAACTCAAATGAAATTAGCAAACCTTTTACACTAACCGAAATTATACTTGCAATAAGAGCTCTGAAGAACGGAAAAGCTGCAGGGGTAGATGACTTATTAGTTGATCAAATTAAACATCTCGGACCAATTGGTGTATCTTGGCTGCTAATGTGCTTTAATAACTGCCTGGAAACTAAGAAAATCCCAAAAATGTGGAGACGGGCCAAAGTTGTAGCACTTTTGAAGCCTGGAAAACCCCCTTCAGAGCCTAAAAGTTATAGACCTATTTCCCTCCTATGCCACCTATATAAACTATTTGAAAGGCTTCTCCTCAACCGACTTACCCCGATTATAGAGCCTCAGCTGATCCCTGAACAAGCAGGATTCAGACCCGGAAAAGCCTGCTGCGGTCAGACGCTCAAGCTTACCCAGCATATTGAAGACGGTTTCGAGGCAAACAGTATCACTGGTTTGGTTCTTGTTGATCTATCTGCCGCATACGATACTGTTAATGTTAAAAGACTTCTTCGCAAAGTCGAAAACCTGACTTGTGATCTTGGGTTCGTTCAAATTCTGGGTGAACTACTTCATAACCGTCGCTGCCAAGTACATCTTCTATCAGAAAAAAGTAGATGGCGCTGCCTTAAAAACGGGCTTCCTCAAGGGAGCGTGCTTGCACCAACTCTCTTCAACATTTATACGAATGACCAACCCAACAGTCCATCTACTACACGTTTTCTATATGCAGACGATTTAGCGTTGACGACCCAAACTTCCACCTTTGAAGAGGCCGAAGACAAGCTAACACTAGCCTTGGCTGAATTAGAGAGTTATTACGAAGAGAATGGCTTGAAGCCAAATCCATCTAAAACCCAATCCTGTGCCTTTCATCTGCGCAACCAACAAGCCAGCCGGACCCTAAATATAACCTGGCAAGGAGTTCCTATCCAACACGAAAACTTTCCAAAATACCTGGGGGTAACTCTGGATAGGTCACTGAACTATAAAGCACAGTGCTATAAAACTAAGATGAAAGTTGGTACCCGAAACAATCTTCTGCGTCGACTTATAACTACCAAATGGGGTGCAGCTCCAGACGTACTCCGCACTACTGGCCTGGCACTGTGTTTTTCATCCGGCGAATACGCTTGCCCAGTCTGGAGCCGGTCCGCACATGCAAAGGTCGTCGATGTCGCGTTAAACGATACATGCCGGATAATAACAGGATGTCTGAAGCCAACCCCTCTAAACCTGATATACCCTTTGGCAGGCATATCGCCCCCTGGAGTGCGACGAGATGTGGCTTGCTCTATTGAAAAGCACAAACAAGAGCATGATTATCGACACCCCTTATATGACCATAACATCCCGCAAGGCCGCCTTAAAAGTCGAAAGAGCTTTCAACGCTTCACAAGGGCCACGAGCGAAGACCCGGCTGCTACTAGACGCACTCTGTGGATAAAAAGAAACTCCCCACCGCCTGATTTTACCACCCCACAGGAACAATTACCACCCGGGCATGATCTGCAGTGGCCAGTATGGAAGTCCTTAAACAGGCTCCGCACCCAGGTTGGCCGCTGCAGACTTAGTATGTGCAAATGGGGATTCAGGGACCCTAACTTGACGCAGTGTGACTGCGGTGATCCCACGCAGTCAATGCAGCACTTGCTAATGTGCCCTTTATGTCCGAACACATGCACGATGGAGGACCTAATTGCCGCTTCGCCTGATGCCATTGCTGTGGCCAAACACCTGTCCAACATACTATGATTGGAAACGTAGAACTCTTGACACGCTAAGAAGAAGAATTGGATTGTTGTATCGGCCACAGAGGGTCGCGCGCGGCGTGGAGTCATCCCGTCGCGTCGGTCGGTTGAGTCTTGGATTTCTGAATGATTGGATCCTAGGACTCCACGTAATCCGCAAGAGATTTCGCACGCATGGACGGTTTTTCGAGACTTGGGGTGATGTGTGAAATCTTGTGGAGTCGCGTCCCCGTGTATGGCCAGTTTAAAGCCTCATGTGCCTGTAATTTCACGAAGTGTAGTGCATGCGCGTGCACATTGCTTCATAATTATAGTCAAAGCTTCTGAAAACACTACCTGCATGAGATTAACTCTCCGAAACGCGTCGATCAGTGTAGGAGTTAGCATCAGGCAGAGCTTAGCGGACTTCCTAAAATATAACAACTATACCAGTTTACGAACAGTGATCGACCAATTATGTTGTAGTTGACTTTGTAAACAGTTGTTTGTAAACATGCAGCAGATGACTAATATACAGCCACACTGACTACGGAACCCTTTGCTGTGAGTAGTCTGATACGCGCTTTACTTGTTTAGTATTTATTCTAATTAATCTATAAGTAATTGAAAGTATAAATGCAGTTGTATTAACTGTAACTAGAAATATGATAAAATAAAAAATAAGGGCTATGCCCAGAATTTCTCTGGAGGATCGACAATGTAATAAAGCTCATCCACATATCGTCGACAGTTGGGTATCGCGCACCACACGCTTCACGCGATCTTTTCTACCTCATACTTGCAAGATGTGGAATGAGCTACCATCTGAGGTTTTCCCATTAGGCTACGACATGGCGCGCTTCAAGAGAAATGTAAAAGGTTTCTACAGGGTAGGGAACGCATCGACAATACCCCGGGTATTGACGGTGTCAATAGGCGACGGTGACCGCTTACCATCAAGTGGGCCGTAAGCCTGTTTCCCCACAAATAAAATAAAAAATAAGGATAGAATCCGAAACGAGGTTTTCTGACAGAGAACCAAAATGATCGACATAGCTAAGAGCGACAACAAGCTGAAGTGGCTGGCAAGGATTGGATGAGAAGAGCTGAGGATCGGGCTCATTGGCGCACCCCGGAAGAGACCTAAGTCCAGCAGTGGACTGTTAAAGGTTGATGATTATGATGATGCAGAAAAATAATGCTGGATTATTTGGATATCCAGCATGCTGCATTTTTTATGCTGGCGCCTATGTAGCCCCAAACTAAACAAAGCTTGTAAATCGGGAACTAGAAAACGGATATAATACTGATCTGAACTAGAATTTTCATCGTTCATTCATTCATAAAACTTAATTTTACTACATCAACATCCACGAGGACCCTGGAAAGCTGCTGCTACCAACCCAAAGTCCTACTCCGTTACTTCAAGGAGTTAGGATGGCTGGGGTTAGGTTAGAAGGGTGGTCAGATGTTACAAATTATATGCGACTACTGGTAAGGCTCTATAGAGGTTATTGATAAGAATATGATCTGCAGCGGGTCTACCACCCGCAGATGTAGAGTATACCGGCAACACTCCTCGGTTTTAAAACACGCAGAAAGAGAAAACTCAATACAACGTCGTTTTTAGGGTTCCGTACCTCAAAAGGTAAAAAAGGAACCCTTATAAGATCACTCCCTTGTGCTCTAGCAAGCTGAAATTTATACCAGATACTCAGGTCTATAGTTCCTATTAGGCATAATTGAAATTGTACAATTGTATCAAAGTCCTGACTCAACACGATGAAAAGATGTGGGCAAATTTAGATTTTTGCTGAAACTTGTAAGTAACAATATTTACCTTAATTTTCAACTTTTTTATTTTTCGAAATTTTCTCTTTACTTGTGCTGTAAGACCTTGCTTTTAACCAAAATTGACAATTCTAGGTCAACCGGAAGTAACTAGGTTTTGGTTTGGTTTGGTTTGGGTTTGGTTTAGGTTTTGGGTCGAAAACCAACGTATATGGTATCCCTTGTCAATACATCTATGAAAATCTGTTGTATGTTCACAAAAATATTAATTTGTTTAAGAAAAATAGCGATAATCATAATTTTAATACTAGAAATAAAGATAAACTCGCAGTTGCCACTTGTAGACTGCATAAAGTTAGTAAATCGTTTAAAGGGCATAAATAACTCCCAAGGGATGCACAAAAAATGACAATAAATTAAAAAACGTAATTAAACAAAATCTTTATAAAAAAGCCTACTATAAAATATCGGATTATTTAGATGATAGAGAAGCTTGGGATTGAAATTGCTCCAACTCGTTCAAAATGTTGCAATTTAGACGTAATTTATTTTCTGTATTGTTATGTTTTCTAAAAGGATCATTAAAAAAAAACAACCAGCCTTGTTTCTAGCCTTTCTTTCCTAGCTTGGTCGCGAAGGAACAGGCAGTAAAAAATATTTGACTTTGACTTTGAACTTTGGTACTTCCCGTTGACCTAGAATCACGAAATTTGACAAAAAGTAAGGTACAAATAAAGGAAAATTGCAAAAAATAAAAAAAGTTGAAAACTAAAGGATGCCCCCTTACATACATAGTTGACGCCAATTAAGATAGTCCTCTGAGTTGTATGGGCGCTCATACAATTTATTATGGATGTAAGGAACCCTTCGTGCGTGAGTCCGACTCGCACTTGGCCGGTTTTTATTGGTTTATGTAATTTTTGTTCGACTGATGATACTGCATTGATGACTGATGATAATTCTTCTTCTTTCTTTCTTTGTATATAGGGTATGTTCGTTTTAGTTTAGTTTTATTAATTTGAATTTTATATTTTGTTAGCAATGAATATTGATATAATTTGTAATTTCAAATACAATTGTTAATTGTTTCTTGAATAAATGAAATAAACGGTCAAAACATGAAGCACGGGTGTGGCCTATGGGTACCTATTGTCTATTAAACCGTCCCACACAGTATCGTCCGCGGTCTGCGTGCGGGTTCAACACAAGTGAGTACCTACTGCTTATTCTGCGTTAGGCCCTAATGAGCCTAACGAGATTACTGAAGCCGTCCAATGTAGCTAAATCCTGTATAAAAGTATCGGAAATAGGCTGCATCCAACAGTCCTAGCCCAGCTGGGATCCGAGCTGAGTTGTCTGTTGCGTGGATCTAAGCGTCCTATTGTGTGGACCGACACAGTTTTATCGCGGAAACACTGGCAGTTGTGAATCGAAGCATATTCTACGGGGAATCATAGACTAATCTCGTAACAATGGTGTACAATTTCAAAGTGTTCAAGAAGTGCGCGCCGAACGGCAAGGTGACGCTGTACATGGCCAAGCGAGACTTCGTCGACCATATCTCCTTCGTGGAGCCCATTGGTGCTTATTTCCTTCTTGTATCAGTTCCACTTCTCATTTTATTCTCTCACTCCTCACTCCTCACACCTCTCATTTTATATTCTACAGGTCTAAGGCTGAAATTTTGAATGATGAAACGTTTTAGTGACGCATAATAGTAAAATAATTATGTAAAAACCTTATTTATTATGAAAGTTAGGGGTATATTTTGTAATAATCTCATCGTGTTGGGCATTGTAGGTCATGAACCGATACAAGGAGTCCTTTTTGGGGTTTGGACCCAAATGGTAAAACGACTTTGTCCGTCCGTCCGTCTATCACACTGTTTATCTCAGCATCTGTTGAACTTATCGGTTTAAAATTTGGAATGATTATGAATAATACTAATCTTTCTCTATTGTAACAAAAAAACTCGAAAATATTTTCATTTTGATTGAAATGGAACCTACTAACAAACCAACTAATTAAACTCGACATTGCATGCGTAAAACGCTGAATATGGGCACTTATACACAAAACACAAAAGGTGGGGGTCAACATTTCAAAATAGGGTTACTAGGTCAAGTAGGGTATCATATCAAAGAGTACAAAAAAAAAATGCTTAGAATGTGTATCTAAATCAACACATTCTAATAAAACACTTTTTTATACAGTTTTGGAGATATGATCAAAAATGTACCCTATCTCTGAAGTTTGCGAGGTGAGTAATCTAAAATTAATGCTCAGAATACAGCTGTATTCTGAGTATTAATAATATACATACATCGTGTTATGTCATGTACGACATTAAATGACACGGATGGGGCTAATGAATGTAAAAGTTGTAGTTTTTTTAAATTCCTAAAAATATCAATGAAATAGGCCTGCTTAAAAAAGGTACCTACCTAAACAAATCATATTCATTCATTATGTATCTAGGTACCTGTTACACTGACTAAGCGGCATCGTCGGATAGGCGCCGACGATTTGATGTTTTAAAAACCTTAAGAATTGTTTATTGGAATCTATCGATTACTGGATAATATTCAAGCTAGCTGGTATTTATTAAATCCACCTCTAACATCTGTAAAGTGTTCTTGGTTTAGCGGTCACATAACTAGATGGTTTATAAACGGTTCATATAATTTCATACGAAATTAACGAAACCAACTGCAAAATTAACTTTGTCAGCCATCAGTACTGACTACGCGTCTGTAGACTATGCCCTTATCTGGGATATCAACTCGCCAGTGGATTAGACGGAGGTTAGTGGATGCGTTGCTAAACAACTGCAGTCATCCATTACTAGGTTTCATTACCAGTCCCGCCTCTCACCCTCTCGTCGGGGGAAATTGTAGGATTGTTGGTACCTGACTCTAATAGATGCGAGTTTAATAGCGGTAAAAGCTTTGTTTAGCCTCTCACCCGCGGACTCCGAGTACTCACTACAACATACCGGTCTGCACCGGGTTGTTGAGCTAATGCATTTCCAGCAACACGTGCCCTCGTTAATCATCCGATACTACAGCGGGATTGTATAAATAATTTATTTAAAGAAACACATCAGGAAATGCAATATGCGTTTATGATCACTTATAAGAATATAAGTTCCTTAGCATTCAATTCGAGTGATCTTTCATATCATGTTCTAAATATTATTAAATACGTACTTGCTCGATCACTATCACTACAGTCGGTAGGAACACCGTCGATACAGAATAGCTTATGCACCCTGATTCTGCAAGTTCAGTTTTGATAGATCACGTAACTGTTGGTTCTTACCATTTAGAGGGCATGGTGCTGCTGGATGAGGAGTACGTGCGCGGGCGCAAGGTGTTCGGGCAGGTGGTGTGTACGTTCCGGTACGGACGCGAGGAGGACGAGGTGATGGGCCTCAACTTCTACAAGGAATTGTTCCTGGCCTCTGAGCAGATCTACCCGCCACCGGAGAAGCAGAACTACGAACCGTCCAAGACACAGGTACACGATCACATATCTCATGAGCACATATCGTATCGCCAAGTTTTACTGTTCGATTTAGAATTTATCTGATATCTACGATATTTTGATATGGAACATACAAATGGGTTGTCCCGGTAACTCCCTCGTGTCCCGCAGTGTGCACGGAGTACTGAGTTAATGAGCTCGTAATTGCATTCTGCTACGGCCGCGAGTAGGCAGATTTACTGCATGGCTTCTGGCCTGACTCTAGTTAAACACATTCCGTACTATGTGATGTGGAGATTTTTGGCAAGATGGAGAGATTAGAGCTAAATGTTAAGTTAATTATTAACTAGTGGTCAATCTTAGTGTCGCTTAGCAGAGCTAAGCTATTATGAATGACGAAGAAAGCTACATTGAGAGCGCTTAAAAGAGTTAGGAGCTTCAGACCAGTAGATAAAGTGATGCGAGTACCCATTTGTATCTAAAATTCCTACAAACTGTGCATCGACCCTCAGTGATATGATATAAAATATTGTTTTCAGGAGCGTCTGATGAAGAAGCTGGGCGAGAGCGCGTATCCGTTCCGACTGCAGGTCCCGGCCGGCGCGCCGGGTTCCGTGACGCTGCAGCCCGGCCTCGAGGACGAGGGTGAGCCCTGCGGCGTGCACTACTATGTCAAGCTGTTCGTGGGCGACTCCGAAATCGACCGCTCTCATCGCAGGTGAGTGCTGCCGATCGCTGCCAACTCTACACCAGCCTTCAACGATATTTTATAATCAAAACCTGCCGTACTCGACAAGCCAACGACTAATAAAATGCGCAGATGTAAATGTATTTACATCTCCGACGCGAGCGCACGAGTTCAAATTCAAATTCTTTAACATGAACAAGTACGCGATCGCCTTGTCTTGTTTCATGCGAATTATTTTAATATCGTATTGCTCCTAAATCGGTTGCAGGAGTACAGTGGCCCTGGGCATTCGCAAGGTGCAGTACGCGCCGTCCAAGCCGGGCCAGCAGCCCTGCACCGTCGTGCGTAAGGACTTCGTTCTATCACCCGGTCAGCTGGAGCTGGAGCTCACTCTCGATAAGCAGGTGAACACTCAAGATAACCATCCATTTCGATCTAAGAACGAACCCGGCATTTGCTTGGGCATTGGTGTATTATTGAATCAAACCTTTTATCTGAGTATGTTGTGTACTCTTGCAGCTGTACATGCACGGCGAGACGGTGGCCATCAATATGTGCGTGCGCAACCACAGCAGCAAGGTGGTGAAGAAGATCAAGGCATCCATCCAGCAAGGCGTGGACGTGATGCTCTTCCAGTCGGGACAGTACCGCAACGTCGTTGCCAGCGCCGAGACGCAGTTAGTAGACGCTTCGCTTGTTATTTCTGCTTGAACAAGTTTTTCTTCTAATCACGCCAAGTCTAGTGTCGCTGTGTCGTCGTTATTAAGCCCCCCTGACCTTAAAACGGACCGATATTTTCAAAGGCACGGAAGCGTTTTGATAAAAATGCCTTTAGCGAAAATAAACCTCTTACCTACTTCAATCTAATCATTAGATTGAAGTAACAGGTTTATTTTAAGAGCTAGAAGGACTCTTATATTTATTTGTCCAATAGAAAGCTTTTCGTATCAGTAAATACAGCCAGGAATTATTTCTCAGGATGAGCAATATAACTATTTCTAATGATGATAAGATCTTCTTTATTTTGCAGTTCAGCTGGTGGCTGAAGCTGCTGGCCACAGTTGATTTTTGATTTGATTTAATTGATTTGATTTAATTTGATTTAGGTAATTTAATTTCTATTTGAACACGTATGAGTCAAAAACAATTAAAAGTCAAGGCTTTAAATAAAACAATTTTGATTCTTTTTTTTTACATACAAGTAGTTTGTTGCTTGACTTGTAGTAGCGACATCGACGTTTCCTATTACCATATTTGGGGTAGTTTTTTAATCAATCATGAAAATGAGCTTATTTATAGGTACTTTATCATCTCTAAGACAATAATACTAAAATCTTTACACTTGTACCTAGAAATGTCGAAAAAAGCTTTCCTACGGCTATGATTTCCTGCAAAAAAGTTGGTGATATTTTAGGATTTTAATTTGATAGATTTTTATAATTAAAATTAAATTTGTAACACTTTTGTATGTGAAACAATGGTAATAGCTGTTTTTATCCTTATACTTTCAATTTGAATTTTGTCAATACTCGCAACTTCCAGAAATATTGGTTCCTATTGGGCATCATTTTTAATTGCCACCTGGACCACTCACAATATCCTATAATATTTTCGTAAGTTGACAGCCTATTAGCTTTAATATCACAAATTTCACCCAGTAAAGGACATATATATAAGTTCTTTGTATTAATAATCTTATATAAGTTTAATTGTAAAAATATTACATTTCGTCATTATATGCAGCTTGTCGTTATTGCATAAAAAGTACTGTGTAAAGTGCATTTTTGTGAAATTTCGAAACCTCGGTCCCTCACTTTGTTCTTAGCGTAATTAAAACAGAGTAACTGTTTTAGCAAAAATGCTATATTGCCTTGTTTTAAGCAGCAAAAACATAGCTTAAAACTACCCTCAAGTTTATTTATCGGTTTCGAAGGACGCTCTCAGTGCTCTATTTTATTTATCTTCAAAGTGACTCCGGAGGCAGTTATCATTATTGAAAAGTTATCATATTTTGCACACTTGATTTCTACCACATTTCATCACAAGCACACTTTAAATAATATGTTTGGCCCTCCCTAATGTGCATAAGCCCTAAGCACGTTACAATAGGAGCTTTTTACTTAGACAACTTTCGTGATAAACGGTACGTGATAAATCCCGTATTTATAATAATGTGTAATCATTATTATAAATACGGTATACAGGGTTTCCCAGAAATGGTGGATAATCCTGCACGTGCGTGTGCGGGGGGGGAGGTGGGGACCCACATCCCAAAAAAAAAAATTCTATTCCCAACAGTCCGCGGTCTACGAATTTTTTTGTAAAATTTAGAAATTTCCCAGTTTTCCTCACATTTGTGGGCATCACGTCCGCTACATGAGGCCTATTTCGGATTTTTTTCTTTTAAAGTATTCCCTAATAATGGTATTCCTAAATTACCTTTAAAAAAACGCAACTACTTAGGATAGTAGTTAACTAGTAGTCCCTAAACATAAATTTTATTTCTGAAATTTATTTTACTGCAAAGTTTGAGCACCTCTGCTGTAAAAAAAATGTATTGGAGTTTTATAGCCAACCACATAAAAAAATTACCTACATCATAAGGATTCTAAAACAGTAGCATAAGTACCTACTTTAATGGTAAAATTACTGAGCTATAGCTACTAATGTGTAAAAGTAGGCGTTTCATTACAAAATAGCAAAATTATTTGCAGATATTTTTTTTTAGTTTTTACCAGTTAAGTAGCGCTGTCGACCCTAAAATTAGACTTTACTACCTGCTCGGCACATTCAGTTGAATTCTAAGCTGTGTGAGCGAGACAAAACTGTGCTTGGGAATATTGCGAGTGAAAGGGTCAACAAATCTCCTTTGTATGGTAGAATTCGTGTTTGGTTATTGTTTTGTCTCCGTAGTTAAAACTATTTTAATTTTAGTGCGTATTTCGACGTTCTCGACATCGCATGTGCTCTTGTTTTTCTGATTCTCGGTGACAAAATTCTACATTTGGCATTCTACTGGACTCGATTTGTGCATTTTGATTGGATTTTGTTTGTTTGGTGATAACTGCGACGACTCGGCATTCTACTGGACATTTGTTCTGTATATCAACAGGACTGTGTGATGTCACGAGAAATTTATACACCCCAAGAGTATTCCAATATGCATTACATTTACGGAGAATGTAGTGGCAACGCAAGTGCTGCCGCAACACTTTATCGGGAGAGATACCCGAACGCGCGTCACCCCGACTATCGAGTTTTTACAAGAGTGCACCAAGCTTACTCAGAGGGCAGAATACCTGGTACTGGCGTTGGTGGCCCTAGGAGCAGAGGACGACCCCACAATCCTGTAACTGAAGATATTGTCCTTGACATGGTGGAAGAAGATCCCAGTATTTCGATGCCAGATATCGAACGCCGTACGGGAATATCAAAATCTACAGCACATCGTATTGTGAAAAAATTTAAACTGCATCCTTATCACGTGACACGTGTACAAACATTGCTACCACGAGACTACCAAGCACGGATTGTTTTCTGCAATGAAATGTTAACAAGAATTCAAGAAGATCAAGATTTTTTCAGAAAAATTTTATGGAGCGATGAGACTACATGTAAAAGGGATGGGTATCTTAACCTTCATAACTTGCACAGTTGGCAATTGACAAATCCACATTTGATGAGAGAAGATAAATCCCAGTATCAATTTAAAATAAATTACTGGACGGGCATATTAAATGGAAAAATTATAGGCCCATATGAATTGCCGGGCAACCTAAATGGCAACAATTATTTACAATTTCTTCGAAACCAGTTGCAAATATTATTAGAAGATGAGCCACTAGCCATCCGGCAAGGAATGTGGCTCCAGAACGACGGTTGTCCGGCACATTATGCTGTGCAAGTAAGAAATTATCTAAATGATGCCTATCCCAACAGATGGATCGGCCGATTGGGGCCAATACTGTGGCCACCACGGTCCCCAGACCTAAATCCTCTGGATTTTTTTATTGGGGCTGTTTGAAGGAGCAGGTTTACAAGAAACCAATAAACTCATTAGAAGAACTTCGACTTCGCGTCGCCGAAGCAGCCAGAATTATATCATCAAAAAATTATAATAACAGATTACAAAAATCTTTTATAAAAAGGTGTAGAGCTTGCATAAGGGCATCAGGAGCCCAATTTGAACATTTACTTTGATTATTTTTATAATAAATACTTTTTTGGTCATTACTTGTTTTATTTTTTTCTTTTGCAATTTTGTAATGAAACGCCTACTTTTACACATTAGTAGCTATAGCTCAGTAATTTTACCATTAAAGTAGGTACTTATGCTACTGTTTTAGAATCCTTATGATGTAGGTAATTTTTTTATGTGGTTGGCTATAAAACTCCAATACATTTTTTTTACAGCAGAGGTGCTCAAACTTTGCAGTAAAATAAATTTCAGAAATAAAATTTATGTTTAGGGACTACTAGTTAACTACTATCCTAAGTAGTTGCGTTTTTTTTAAGGTAATTTAGGAATACCATTATTAGGGAATACTTTAAAAGAAAAAAATCCAAACTAGGCCTCATGTAGCGGACGTGATGCCCACAAATGTGAGGAAAACTGGGAAATTTCTAAATTTTACAAAAAAATTCGTAGACCGCGGACTGTTGGGAATAGAATTTTTTTTTTTGGGATGTGGGTCCCCACCTCCCCCCCCGCACACGCACGTGCAGGATTATCCACCATTTCTGGGAAACCCTGTATATAGGAGCGTTTCTCGTAGCTAGTATTAATGGTTAATGTTCCACCAGGGACGGATGCCCGCTGCAGCCGGGCTCGAACCTGCAGAAGGTGCTGCATCTGACGCCGCTGCTCACCTCCAACCGCGACAAGCGCGGCATCGCGCTCGACGGACAGCTCAAGCGAAACGACACCACCCTCGCATCCACCACTTTGTACGTTGTACTTATAGTTATGCAGGCTTCAGCTTCATTAGTATTGATGGTAATGTCTTATACCTACATGGAATGCAATTTACGTTGGTGGCTCTTCATTATTGGACTTCCAGAATTTATGAGATTTATAATAAAGACTAGCTGACCCGCCCGCGACTTCGTACGCGTTACACTTCTAAATGTGTAAGTAACCTAGAAATAAAGCTAAACTCGGTGTTGTAACTTGACTTGACACCCCATTTTTATTCCATAGGAACTGATTTATGAAATAAAAAGTAGCCTATGTGGTAATCCAGGTTATAATCTACGTATATACCAAATTTCATCGAAATCGGTTCCGCCGTTACGACGTGATTGAGTAACAAACAAACAAATAAACAAACATCCAAACTTTCAAATTTATCACATTAGTGTAATGTAAAAAAATTGCACAAAACAATACATACTAAATAAAACTTCTAAGATAAAATGTTCTACTCGTAATCCTTACCATTTCAAATTTCGGACTCTACGTCCCTATGAGGCCGTGTCCTAAAAGTGCATAACCTCTTTAAGCTTAGAAGCCTTCAAATGAGGTACTCATATAGTACGGTGATTTTCGAGACATTCCAATTTTAAAGAGTATTTGCTTATGTTTTCAAGTGAGTTCAACATTTTTTGAATAAAATCGGATCGAGTTTTCAAACATGTGTCATAATAAAATGTAATTTAAATCAAAATCACTAAGGAGTATTGATATCAACTTCGAAGCAAATTACCGCCAAAATAACTTTCTACCCCATTTTAACCCCGTTAAGGGATGAATTTTAACAAAATATGAAACACGTCTTCCATCAATTCTGTTAAAAAAAGTTTATGCAAAATTTGAAGTAGATTGGACCAAGGAATCTCGTTGTCCCATACAAACTTTGCCCCCCATTTTCACCTTTTTAGGGGTAGAATTTCGGAAAATCCTTTCTTATCGGATGCTTACGTTATACAAAAAACACACCCTCCAAGTTTCAAGTCTCTACAATCAGTGGTTTAGGCTGTGCGTTGATCCGTCAATCAGTCATTCAGGACAAAGCATTTTATATGTATAGATTAAGATTAAATATTTATTTATTTGTGATACATGGGTTAATAAATTTTTTTCCTACGTTTTTTTCAAAAGACGATCTTTGAACTGGTGGCATTAAACACCAGCCTTCTTTTACACTAGAGCTTTAAAAAGACTAGCGTCCGTATACCACCCGTAACCAAGGTCTTATATAAATTGTATCTTTCTTAGGTTGCTGGATGCGGAACAGCGTGATGCGTTCGGCATTGTGGTGAGCTACAGCGTCAAAGTGAAGCTGTACCTGGGTGCGCTTAGCGGCGAGCTGGTGGCTGAGTTGCCCTTCATCCTGATGCACCCCAAGGTAACTTAACCTCTAATCTCTACAACAAGGTCGTGCTCAGTGAGAAGTCTAGGTAATGAAAGCACTGCAAGTTGATTTCAGCCTTTACCTAAGCATTGAAGTTCGCTGAACGCTGAAAACATAACGCATGCGACCCTCAATGAAAATCTCAGCGATAGATATAGTAGACCTCTTATAAGATTGCTTGATCTGATTTACAAGGTGTCTTCCGATCAATAGTGACTAGAGGATAACTTTATCGTTATTAAGTTTGAATCTTTCGCATTTCCATTTGATTCCTATAGACTGAGAAGATAGATATTTAAGGGATACTGGATTTACTAGTAAGCTTGTGTGCAGGAGGGGCGCGCTAAGATGATCCACGCGGACAGCCAGGCCGATGTGGAGATGTTCCGCCAGGACACCGTGCATCATCAGGAGAGCGTCGAGGTCTACTGATATGCCACAGCTACCAGCAGGTGGTCTCACACGGCCGATTAAATTTCTATATTCCGGTTTGTGAACGTCACGACTACATTAATCAATATTTGGGAATTCCCAAAAACTGGCTATGTCGCCGAGCAATGATTGCTTACGGAATTGCCGTGTAAGACCACCGTTAGATAATACCATAAAGAACTGGATCTCACGACATGTTACTCTAATGTAGGGATATACTACACGTCTTTTTATTTATATAATATCTGATATTAATTGTACTCAGGTGAGCATCCAGCAAACTTGAAACTTATAATCTTGATGTATACATTCAATTAAAGTTATTGTAAATCAATCTAATGTTTTTTTGCCGAGTTAAAACAAAATGAGGAAGATGTTTTTATTGCAATCTGAATCATCCATGGGCAGATTGCAACGGATTTCTTTATAATATTGAAACATCGAACACAGGAGCAGTATATTTACACAAGTATCAAGGAATAGGCTCGATTCGGAGGAAGTCACGTGCCTTGTTTAGCTTGGCTTCAGTTGGCTTACATTTCGTCACGACGACGTCCCTCCTACCCCGGCGGGAGAGCTCTAGGAAAAATTGTTCTGAAATATTAAAGATCGCAACAAGATGGATGGCTTTGTGCGTTTTTCTGGTGTCAGCCGTACGAGTATATCAGGGAGTTAAAGACAAATGGAGCGCCGTGTCGGATGGCGGCCGACCACTATTTATTGTATCACTTGCAGCAGCTGTCGGTTTGTTAGATTTCAGAACCTTGTGAGCTTATCCAACCGACATGAACTTTGCAAGATAATAAAATACCAACATCAGATAACTTGATATCTCTCGTGCTGTTCGATTCCGTACATTTTGCTTACTTTGCATTTACTGAGAAACCTAGTAACTAAAATGAGTTTCATTGCAATACATATCTTTTCCGGTGCAGTACATATAGAACACTAAAGGCGACTTGCGCAACGATACCCAAACGTATTTAGTTGATCGAGCGAAGCAAGATCTCTAAGTCAACTTGGGCAAATCGGCGTTGTATGTATGTTTGTTTGTCCGAGGATAACTTTCGAAGCGTTTATCCGATCATCGTGAAATTTGGTATATAGGTAGATAGTGATGACACAATTTTGGTGTGACTAAATGAGCTAAAATGTTTGGGGGGGGGGGGTTGTTGAGATATTGAGGTTCAAAAGGGGTAAAAAAAATGAAAATGAGACGTTTAGGTCAAGTGGGACGTCAAATGAAAGGTCTTCATTAGTACATTTCAACCCTGTTTTTATTTATAGTTAAATTTTTGTAGTTTTTAAGTTATCAGCCACAATAAAAACAAAACTTTGACAAAATTCACAGGGTACACCAGTGACCCCACAGTGCTGTAATTTGGTATGCGTGTAGCTTAAGAGACATAAATATAGGCAAAAGTCTGAAATCTAGAATAACTGCAATTTGTACCCCAAAAAAGGGTAACCAATTTACATGAACTCCCGTTACCTGTAATTTGAATGAAACTGTAGGTCAAGTTGTTTGGTTATTTATTTCGTGGCATTATTTTTATAGTCAAAGATTACAAATAATATTTTTTTATTTTAATCGAAGACTCGCGAGATCTCAGTTCGGGGCGAACCACTAGTGGCTAAATATGATTCGGAGAGTTGTCAAATCATGCAAATACGTCCACACGGGGCAGTTGTGCGCTAAATTTAACGTGACTTTGATTTTGGAGGTTCAGGTTCTGAAAGAGGCAGGTACTAAGTCCAGAATGTGTGTAAATGCTTGGACAATCTCTATGCACACCAGCATTGCATTGCATGCAATTAAAACTCAGTTTAGTTCTCAGTACAGTCATACAATTATCGGAGTTATTTATCGGCAAAGTTAAGTCTGCCTATTGATAACCGTAGATAGGGATGGTATACCGGGATGGTAAAGAGAAACGAGATTTTATGAGAAAAGCCAGGACTGAACAGAAAGAGAAAGATAATCAAGTTTCTCAGTACTAAAAACTAAACTCTTGCTGAAATATTGATGATCAACTTGCCATCGACTAATTTGTCGTCAGTCAATATTTCGGTTTGGTCGCAAACACACAGATTGATTGATTGGCAGTAGGTAATGTGGGGTGCGGGGTGCGGGAGGAGGGGACAGCCAGTAAACAAAGCAAACAATTAAATTAAAATGATGCCGATTGTTCGGCGCTGATTGAAGGGCAAACATTTCTCGCCGCAGCCTGCTTTATTGCGGCGGCTGATTTGTAATGTCATTTCCGGCGTAGATTGCCCTTTTCACTTTACTAAGCATAGGTTGGTATCATCTTCTTTACATAGTATAAAATTAAGTTGCTTCCGCTGTCTGTTACCTTAGAGCTTTTAAACTACTCAACGGATTTTAATGCAGTTTTCAGCAATAGATGGAGTGATTCAAGAGGAAGGTTAATATGTATAACTAGCTTCCACCAGCGGCTTCGCACGCGTTGTTTGTCAACAAAAAGTAGCCTATGTGTTAATCCAGGTTATAATCTACGTACATAAAGATTTGAAAGTAACTCTGTCTGTTTGTTACCTTTTCACGACTTAACGGCTCGACCGATTTCGATGGAATTTGGTACTAGGTACCTAGATAGATTATGAATGGACTTGAGATATAGGATACACTTTACGCGACTGCACAGAAGGAGGTAATGTTTCATTGAAAAACGCCGCGGGCGGGTCTGCTAGTTTAAAGATAACACAACAATTATATACGATACAATAATATGCGTCAAGCCAGCGAAGTTTAGAGTTGGATGCAAAACAATTGTTTCATGTCATTTTGTGCGTACTTACCAAATCAATGATTATTTCTAATTTATTATAAAAAAAAATTAAATTGCCTTTAAACACAGGCAATACGTAGGTAAGGTATTGTAGGATACGTAGGTACCTATGCAAATAGTTATTTTTAAAATAGCATTAAGGCTGCCCTACGAGTAAGTTCTGTGATCCAGCGCGCGCCTAATACATTCTTACGCTCCCGGTAATGACGGTAATGAGAAATGGTCACGGAGTCTCCGCGTTTGCCACATTACCAAGACAATAACACAAGCAAACCTAGCTCCTAGTCCTTCAACTTACAGTCTTAACTAGCCACAGGAAGTTCCGGTGCTAACCCAAAATATATTTTTCGAGTGGAGGACTTATTTCGTGATGATTATGCCGGCTTCAACGCGCGGCTTTCAACGTTTATTATACGAGTACTTACACTTTTTGTACAGTTTTTGACTTTGTAAAGCCTTTATTCGTTTGTCGCCTCTCGGGGAAGCCGTATTAATAAACAACGGTTATTATAGAAGGATGCGAGTTCAGCTATTGCTTAACGCAGGTTACTTGAATCTCCCGACTGCTTACTCCCCAACTTGTTGGGTCATACGCATCATCCCCGCTGCACACCGGATACGTTGTAATGCACGTTGTATGACCGAAACTAGGAACAAATGGGGTCCGCATGTAGTGGCGCGGACGCAACACCGGACTGTAGGTACGACATGATGCTGGAACAAGCTTATGGCTCACCTAATTGTTATAAATATATATATATATATATATTATAATAAATATATTATAATATATATATATTGCTAGACATTTCACACAGCGCTATATAGCCCCAAACTAAGCAGAGCTTGTACTATGGGAACCAGATAACTGATAGAATAATTATATACTTTTTTTTTGTAAATACATACTTATAATATATAGAGAAACAACCAGACCCGGAACAAATATCTGTAGATCATGCAAACATTTGTTCCGCCGCGGGAATCGAACCAGCTACCTCCTGCGTCTCAGCCGGCTATTCGCCCACTGCACCACGGAGGTCATCAATACTTGATACTTGATTTGTGGATTGGTCTCCGCCCCGAATAGCAGAATAACTATTAAAACATCGGAAAAGTTCACGCAAAAAAAATATGAAGAAAATTCATATTCTCATACATAGATGCAGCTAATGATGGCCGATTGTCAATTCTACCGGCGACGTACATTGGCAGCCCACGTCATATCAACATCACGTCAAGGCAGTACGAAGTTTGGCGGGACAGCTAGTTATTTATATAATTGAAATTGTAAGCTTAGCTCAGGCGAAATGTGTAGACCTAATAATATTCACATCTTTTAATTTAACTATTTTATGAACGTGCCCTACGATGCACTGCCCTGCGTCCATCAACTTGAGGCATACGTAAAACCTCATGTGCTTGTAATTACACCGGCAACTATAACCTTCAAACTGCTACACAATATTAGTACTTCCTCGGGCGAGCCCTTTCACAAGAAACTCTACTACTCTTTAGTTATAGTTAATTATCGCGTCGCGGAAGGAAGTCATTGATGACGGCCGGCGGCAGTGGTGATGGCGGCACCCGCGAGGCGCAGTATAACAAGGATATTGTAAAACTGCCCTGTTCCCACCGGACACCGCGCTGGTGTACCGCGCTGGTGCACGGTGTTCACATACATGACAGTTGCAACATACACTTGGACCATTTTTTAAATAAAGTAGGGTAAATGAGTAAGTATTTTGGGGGCCGAGATGTGAAAATAATACAAAAGTTAATTCAAGACAACCTTTATTCTCGTCCAAAATAAATAATGTCAACAGTTAGTAGGGCGAACTCTTTGAGTTGTTAAACTTTACATTAATAAATCACTTACAAATTATAGATACCTACGTAGAGACATATTTACAAGAACAGGGGTTGCAGTCTGCCAGAAAAGTATATACTAAGTATAAATAAAATTTAGTTAAATATACGACAGTTTTATGGTATTTGACTCACAGGTGCGTTCACTTTTCTAAAGATATGTAATGTTCTTTGACTATGAAACTTTCATAGATATGCCCAGTGATATGGTTGTTTTGAAACTTAATAAAATACTCAGATGAGTATTTTAATTGACTTATCTACAACTTAGTTACGATTTTAACAAAAGTAAAAACGCTAATATTTTAGTCAAAAAGTGTTATTTTTTAACGATTTCTGTTCTGAGAGGCCGCGCTAAGACATCAAGCGGCGCAAACACCATGGCTTTCCGATGACACCGTTTTATCGCTACTTGCCACCAGAGGCGGCGCCGGCGCCGGCGGTCACTTACAGGTGCATGACGCACTCGTGTTATTGAATGATTGACATGTTGTTCTACGCAGACAGACTGAGACTAGCTCAGTCACACTACCGTTTGACATCTTGACGCATAAACCAAATTCCTGTTATTGCACTTAATGTATCGTGAGTGCTCAACGTATGACACTATATAGTCTCAAGAGGGGAAGAACACGGCTGGTTTATCAACAATTTGCGGAGCGGTCTCGGCGGACGAGTCCCGGGCGATGGTGGACTTGCCATTACTTCCTAAGTTCGGTTCGCCCGCACCGCCGCCGCTATCGTAGTTCTACCTACATTTTAACAATGAATAGTTGATCAATTAACGACTCTGTTGTTAAATAAAACAAATCTATGCGGTTGCTTCTTAAAGACGTACTAACATTAGATGACGACAATCTGTACACTATACAATAAAGTGTACTGAGCCCGGCCGGCACGCCGCGGCGTCGTCGCGTCGCCGCGTCGCCGTCGGCGCGCGCTCGCTGCGCCGGCGATACCTGCGCGCTGCGAATAGCTCCCTAAGCCGATTTAAAACCTCGAGATTCAAGTACAGACATTATTTACAATTTAAACTCATCGATGAATACCATTAACGACTCATTTTAAGATACCAATTAGTTATGACATAAATAAAATTAATCTAGTTTCGTAGACATGTAAAAAAGTGGCAAAGACTCAGTCGCTTACGGCTACTATTTACATCACAGAATTCGTTTAACTAAGTTTTATATGCGGAGGCGGCGCGGAGGCCGCCGCGGCGCCGCCTCCGCTTGCCGCCCACCGTCACTACTCGATATAAGATAATATTACTTCTGGAAATAAAAGAAGGAACATCCACCATTAAGCGGAAATGAAAACCTGGAATAATGACAAGTTTTCGTACTGATTGCACTTAAACGTTAAAAATGTTCAGCGTTTATTGTTCGTCACGCCACACGCCGCGCCACTGCACGCCACGCCATGCCACACCGCGTACCGCGGCACACCAGAGCAACTCACGCACGAGCCGCTAACTCCATGGGATCAACTCACTTGTATCTAGGTACCTTGTTTTGTTTCACTTCACGAGTCTCGTAAAGAAATTAATCATTTTCATAGTTTAGCTTTTTGTTACAAATACCTTACGAACCAAAATACGGGCGTTAACGTCACACTTTACTTCTAACTCGTTTTCAGTTTTGGAAACGGATGCTGCTTTAACGGGTGGAAGTACAGGTCGAGGGGGGGGGGGGGGGCATTAGACGCAGGACTCGGGGATCCGGTGGTCGAGCAGCTTCTCCTTGATGGCGTCGACGTTGAGGTCCGGCGCGGTACGCAGCGTGGCGGACGCGCTGCGGCCGAGCGCTGCGCCCACGCCCGCACTTGCGCCACACCCGCCGCCCGACCGGGCGCCCCACGTCCACGACGCGCCGGGACCGTTGCATGCCTGCAAATCATTATAAGCCTTCAAATAAATTCAATAGTACGTTTAAGTGATTGATTGCGTGATTGCCTGTGCGCCATATTATCGCAGCGTAGGCGCTAAAACCGCTGCGCTGCGCCGCAGGGCTGAGGTAGCTGCCCTGACCTCTAGATGTGAGCTTACAAGTTGGAAAACTTCGTTATCTCCCCAAAAGTTTCCGATGGCAGACGGCTACTCGCAAGTTTGCAACCAACTAACCGGTTCAAAGAGGTGAAATAAGTTTCCAAAGCGGGTCGTTAGGGCAGGTACAGTTTACTACACAGGCTACGCCATTGTCTGATGTCCCGCCGATATAGAGTGTACTGCTGTGAAAGTACATCAAACAAAGCATGTTTTACATTAAGTAAGCCTGGGCCAGTTATCTCCGCAGGACGAGCCGGCACCGCGAGGTCCGAGAGACTTCCGCGGCGGCGATGGGGACGCGACAATAGAACGAGCGGATGGAACTAATTAAATCGTCCCTTGTTATAGATACCCCCCACACTAACACTTGCTCCCCCACCCCTTCCCCCGCACCGGGCACTGCGCTTGTACTGCTAATCAACTCGGAAATTTATTACGCAAACATCCTCTGATTTACTCGTATTTTCACCTCAACTTTATTTTACTCAGGTCTAGTGTAAATTTTTTACTTCGTTCGTTTTTTTCAACAGTCCGAAGATATTTACTCCTGGAAAATGCAACGTTGGATGATTATGAACGCGCCTGGCTCTCTCTCTACAGTCTTAATATTACGCGACGAAGTCGCTCTTGTCGAAGTTGTACTTATCTAGATGGATCGTATGACGTAGGTATAACAAATGAAAACCTTATAGGTACTTCGTTTCTCAGCGCTTCATAAAGTCTCAGTTTTTTTGATACCCGCTGGGTATCTTAGATACCATAAAGTCCGGTTAAACTTCTGATATACGTAAGAAGCTCGCCGCAGATATGAAAGAAAGCGCCATAACGAATATATTCGAGGAGCAGATGCATTTTAGTATGGTTCGATGCGTGATCTAGCGAACAATAAGAGCGGATGAGAAATGGTTTTTACTGCGGTAACTTGAAAATTGGACGCACAAATCAATTTGATATCTTAGTCACAGCCGACTTCTGCGGACTCGATCTAACTTAATAGACTGTGTGATTTACAGCGAGAATCGGGCAGCCGATCGCCTCGGCGGCGGCGGTGCCTCTTCGCTGTCTCTAACGAGTTTGCTAGAATTATGGCACGATTAGTAGCGCCGTCATTTCCATTTCCGCGAAACCTCACTAGTATCTATTAGAAAGAAAGAAAAAAACTTATTCATACAACCACAAGAAACAAATGACGAAGCTCAGCATTTGCTACAGCATGTTGCCATACTGCAGCATTGGTCTTCTGCTGAGGCCAGTGTTGACCTCACGGACACCCTAACATTAACTATAAAGCATTAAGATTATATCTAGCACCAACTACACATTACAAACTCCAACAACATACAAACCATGACTGACAAATCTATACATTTATTAAAAATTCATACCCGTCATATTAGCATTCGATTCTTTCGATACTTTATACGTTTGTAACTCTCTTACGAGTTCCATGCTCAGGTGTGAGCATGATGATGCTTATGATGATTCTGTAAGGTAAATTCGCATAAGTTTTGTGCAAATACGAGAAAGTTCATCGCCGAGAGACATGAATGTTTCTCCGAAGATAATATTATGTGTGTAAATATTTTAATCTCGTCTCGCCGAGCTCGGGAACTTATCTGAAGTGTAAAGTGGCGATGATCAAGTTGCGAGTGCGGGACGGGACGAGGCCGGAAGCGGGGCTGGAGCAGGGCGATAACAGGGCGACAGCGGGACAGCGCGGAGGAGCGCGGATTGCCGCGAGCCCGCGGCGAGCGTGACAAATGGAAATTAATAAAATAACCGCACAACTGCCAAGATCAACAGAAACTTTACCAAACAGGCGCGTTTACCTTGCAAGTTGGTTTTGAATAACACGATAACATTTGTTGAAATATTAATGAAATTTGATATACAGATATTTATTGTTTCTATTTTTTTTTCTACAATTTAACACCACAACCGATTAAATGCTTCATTCTTATCGCATAAAACGTGCAATGTTTTTCGTTCTATCGCAGTATCTTTCAGTTGGCCCATCATGTGGAGTGATGAGATAGTGATAGAGCGTGATGGATGGACGTGGTCCCGTGGGGCCGCGCCCGCATCCACGTCGCACCCGCGAGCCGGCGATAAGCGCGCCCGGGAGACCGCAAGCTTCGCGCTCATCATAAACAAATATCGTCATGTATCTGTGATAGAGTGTAAAGCAACAGAGGTTGTTGAGCTCGACCGTAATAAAGATACGGTGGCGAGTGACCGCCCGACGCGACGCGACGCGACCTACTGACTCCTCCATCGCTTCACATAAAATAAACGACAATTTTTAAAGTATTTTTCAAACTTTTGCCATCACTGTACATAATTACTCATTTAAACGGGTATTTATCGCGTATGTAGTTTTTTCGCGTCTGTCCGCGACTACGGCTGTTGCAACATCGTTGAAATTTCGGGATAACAAATAAAAAAGGTACCATTTAAATCAGTAATTAATGATCTAAGTAGATGAAATCGCGCCAACTCCAGGTTTCTTTCGAGGCTGGCCTCGCGTGCCCGCTTCGATGAAATATTACAAGTTACTACGCTGTAGTTTACAGCGCTGTAGAAACATGATATAATCAGAATATTTCTTTAGAATCTCGAGGGCATTTCTATAATATGTTTGAATGAGATGAGTGTATGGATCGGTATAATGGCGTGGAGGCGCAGGCGGTTGCGGCGGCGGCGGCCGGCACGTGCATACCGCACGCATGCATTCATTACTTAGGCACTAGCAATTAACGGATCAAGTGCTTCCGATCGGACGCTAATTGAAAATATTTACAGCTACGAGGCTGTTTTTTTCCAACTCATTAATATTCCGTTCACTTGCTGATGCAAGGGTGTAGTTCCTAGTATATTTATATTTATTCGTATTATTATAATTTGTTCTCTAACATTTCTTATCATTATTGTTATTCCTTACATAATTTATTTATTAGTTCTATCATAATTATCTAATTAAGCCTATCATAATTGTATGCAAACACCAATTAGTGCCTAATAATTTTTACGAGATCTAATGACTTGCCTACTAAAGGTTTCGGCAGAACAACAGCGCCGAGCTGTCGATCGGTGGCGAGGCATAATGCTGAGCTGAAACCCATTTGCTGCAGTACCACATAGGTACATACATATTTACCTCTTTATAATTTTTCCCTGGTTACATTGTACATTTATTATTTCATTCTATTGTTGCTTTTTCTTGTATGTAATTTTATGTTTTCTCTAATTTGTGCTTTCTCTTTGATGTTATACCTTTTGAATGTATTGTGTGAATTTGTGTGTGCTATGTTAGCAAATAAATATCTGTCTATGTCTATATCTAATATTAAACGTCTAGTTAGCTGGTACGATCGGAGTTATAGGGTTAAGGTTCTTATTGCAAACATACCTTTAGGATGAAAATAGTCTGCAGCGGTTGAGCTATTGAGTATTACCTAACCCGCTGCAGAGCATTTATGTATAGAAGGCCTTGTGCTTACCGGTGTGGTGAGCGCAGCGGGCGCCGTCCGCGCAGGCGACGACACCGACAGGCTCGGTGCGCTCGTCGCTTCACCTGGAATAACAACATGTACAATAATACTAATCTTTGTAACTCTATACTTTTGTGTGAGTTTATTTAATAAAACTTTTTCACCAATTTCAGTTAAGAACTACCTAGCCTTCAAATAATGGAAACCGCATTAAAATAGTTCTACTCTTTTACGAACGAACGAACGTTGACGAACGTCAACTGTTTCGACGTCCACTGAGAGCTACGAGCATGCTACACCGCGCTACACTAGGCTACGCCGCGCTACGACACTCTACGCTTCGTAGGCTAAGTGGCGCTGCGTTTTGTCTCACCGAAATACAAATATTGTGTTACCAAATTATTTAACTTTGGTAATTTATCTTACATGCCCTCTTTTTTGATTATAAAAACTAAGGGTGAGGTAAAAAATGAGGTCGAAAGAATCATACTCCTTCAAAACTAAAAGATGGTACATTTTTATACCATTATATAAGTAAGTTTTATTTGCAGATATTTTATGTCTCGTTTAAAATCCATATTATTAAAATAATTGCAGCGAACCGTGCTGTCAAACAGAGTGCGGGTTCGATTCCCGCGGCACACCGGGTGGTTGCGGTTGCTGCGGCGCGCCACAGACAAAATTTATGAATTTCATGTAACGGATAGCGTTTGCACCGCGCCCGCGAATACTTCCTGTCATCTAATTACTAGTTGTCCGCACAGTTGTTCAAATTTGTCCACAATTATATTTTTTTAAGCAGCAATTTAGTTTCTCCGCTCTCTTTCTCTACTCCATATAAACTTTAACTATGCTAAATGTCACACTTCTCCGTGCGCGCAATGTGGTTAAAAAGGGGTAACAAGTTTTGTATTCACGTATTAATAAATTCACTATAGGTATTTTTATACTAGTGGGTCGTCCCGAACTGAGGTCTCGCGAGTCTACCAAAACGCAAAAAAAAAAATTCTTTGGGCGACTCGCGCAACGATGCCTAAACGTATTTAGTGGCTAAATATGATTTTAGGAGTTGTCAAATCATTCAAATACGTAAAAATTAAACATGTTTACTCGCTAAATATATTTAGCGTTCATTGTGCAAGCCGGCCTTAATCTTCGACTAATAAAATAGTGCTACGAAATGCGTGCCCTAATAACTTGACCTACAGTTTCATTCAATGGTAACGAGAGTACATGTTAATTGGTTATTCTTTTTTGGGTAGAAATTACACTTATTCTGGTTTTCAGATTTTTCCCTATATTTGTGTCACTAAAGCTACACGCATACCAAATTTCAACACTGTGGGGTCACTGGTGTATCCTGTGAATTTTGTCAAAGTTCAGTTTTTATTATGGCTAATAACTTAAAAGCTACAAGGTTTAAACTAAAAACGAGGTCACTAGACTAGACAGGTTATTAGACGTGCCACTTGACCGGATAGTCTCATTTTGTGTTTTTTTACCCCTCTTGAACTTCAATATCTCAACAACCTCATTTTTAGCTCATTTAGTCACACCAAAATTGTGCCATCACTACCTACCTATATACCAAATTTCACGGTGATCGAATAAACGCTTCGAAAGTTATCCTCGGACAAACAAACATACATACATACAACGCCGATTTTCCCAAGTTGATTTAGAGATCTCGCTTCGCTCGATCAATTATATGTATATCCTTACAGTTGTTTATCAAAGGAGTTCAATAAATACTACGGAGAATCCGTCTACATTATACAATGAATCTGAACTCTGTACCAATATTTCGAGTTTTGTAGTGGCTAGCGACTATCACGCACGCAACAATGTCATTAGAATGATCACATTCTGTGGGTTAAATTTCTAAAATCTTGATACAATCTTGCAAAATTATGATTAAGTAGGTAGAACAATGAATGCAGCTATTGGCAGTATCGTTAGTTAACTGACGGTAAACTCGTTACACGTTAGAACTGGTGATGGGCTGCTGAGCTTCTGTTGACGGTTGTTGATGAAAGTTTTTTATTATTTCGTATCATAGATAAGCTATTTAATATAATTAAGATCAACACCTTTCAACACGTGTGTGTAGAGGTTTGGGAGTTTACTTCCCGTTGCGGGGCATATTATGTTCGCAGGATCTGCTAATTTTCATTTCAGTACGGTGCTGCGGTACCATAGTTTTTAATATTATACAACTCCACAAGAAATGTTCATGCGGGGCCAGGACTATGTATGGCACATCAGTTGTTCGCTGTTAGTATTACATTAGTGTACTGAATACCTACGTGGCAGGACTCACAATGCTATAACACGCTTTCTTGGTATAAGACATGCCTTTTTAAAGACTTATTTTAAACAGCATTGTATATACTCGTACATGATATTCGTATGTATGCGAATATTTATAATAATAAATCCATTAACGATAAATCGTGGTTTCATTTCGCAGAAAGAAAAATACTGTTAAGAGGCAGGTCGCGCTGACGATCCGAATATCCATTTTTATAGGAGCGATGTTATGTAGGTCGGGACTCGGTACTCGCGATCTACATACTGAATATTATTTATTCTGTGACTACGAATAAAGATTTGTCAGGGGAAGAGACCTGCACGTGCCAGGAAATAACGTTTCGCGTTTCGTGAATACCTTCAAGCCACGCATGCCGAGCGCGGTACGGCCACCAGCAGAGGTGGGGACGGCAGGGGGGGGGGGGAGGGTGCGTGCTACTAGTAGGGATATAAATAGAGGAAGGTAGGCAGATAAACGATTCAATATCGATAGTGACCGCCGGCGATCGGATCCCATCGCCATTTGCCAGTCACCTTCCAATCCTGATTACTTCGACATGGCGACGGCAATTTCCCAGGGAGCGGCCAAATTGGGGGTCGTGAGACGTAACGAGGTTTATATTGATAAGGGACACGAAAGACGGGCTAGATTAATCCGTGCCGGCGCTGACACGGACCCCGCGAGATTAATATCGAGACTAATCTCGTCCACACCATCGTTCTTTGCTTGTCGAGTAGTACATACATTTTTTGTTAGTCTTTTCTTATTATTTTGTGGACATATATCTTAACTAGGTAAGATATAACACAGCATCCTTCCAATCAACCAAGAGGTACTAGTGTTATACCCGAACAAGCATATTCACGTTTTGGGCACAATTTTTGTCAATTTATGGCTTGATTTCCTAAAACCGATACTGGCCAATTTTCTCAGCGCAACCAGAATGAGGCTCTGAACAATTTCAAACCGTCGCCCATAAATCTCCGGATAAAGTTGACTAAAATAGGGCGAACCATTTTTCATGGGTTCCTAATGTTCTAGAGTCCAGCGGTAGAGGGCGGTCACTACATTTTTTAATAACAAAAGCGGGACTTATTTGTGGGCTTCGGGTCTTGGACGTGCCGCTGCATCGGCTTCGCTCGCGAGATACATAAATAACCAGCCAGATTCCTGTCTCATCTCCCTCCCCCTCACGTCGCCCCTGCCTCGCCTCGCACTAGAGTTCGCCCGCCGGAAATTTATCCCGGAAAAAAACCTGATTAATCACTACATTCAGAGACGAAGGCGAGCGTAAGTCAGGACACAAGAAATAATTAATTGGCGCATACCGTTCCTCGCGCCCGCGCCCCCTAGACGTGTGCACAAGTTTATTCAAATTGACTTCATTAATAGCTTGTAGCGCGCCGCCACTGCCGCCGCAGCCGCCGCCGCAGCGCTGTCGGCTCTCACCTCGGCCGCAGCCTGCGTATAACAACAAGGTTACTCTGTGGTACGATAGCCCAGACTGAGGGCAGCACTCCTTTGCACTTTTGCTATAGCAGTTACTTATTATGACTTAGCGGTTGAGCTACTACTAAACCGTCGGGTTTAATATAAAAATTCCAAAGTAGGTACACGTACTCATATCTCATGCTCGTTAACGGTGAGCAATGCATGCATGGCAAACGGCGATAGCTATGACCCTGCTGTTCTTTTCGGCGTGAGATGTGTGGCGTGTGGCGTGAGGCGTAAGGCAGTGACGCAGATCTCATTTGATTACGCTTGTTAAATGGAATGCAAATGCTATTCTGGATAAAAGCTCGCAGGTTCTACGGTAAATTACAGGGAATCGACATCGTACTGATTGACACGCGTCCACGATAATCAAGTGAACAATTTCAATGTCTTTTATTTCTTGTTGGAATGGCCGGATATTAATGAAGCTTTTTGCTTGCTCAGTAATGGGATTGAAACTCGCAAATGGTGGGTAATTCCATGCTTACTATATATTTTATAATTATTTATTTTTTCAGATAATTTAGTATACTCTGCTTTCAATACAAATACTAAATGATTATGTTGTTATATTTTGAGAAACATAATATTCACCCATAGGAATTTGATTTCGTTTAGTAAACCTATATTTGATAATATTTTATGAATGCTGTACATAACCGTACGTGAAAGTGTCGGTCACTCTAGCTGCCCGCCCACGGCTTCGCACGCATGGTTTGTCAATAAAAACATTACCGTTCTTCTGCGCAGTCGGATAAAAAGTAGTCTGTGTCTCAATCCCGGTCATACTCTATACATATACCAAATTTCATCGAAATCGGTCAAGCCGTTTAGTCGTGAAAACGTGACAAAAAGACAGACAGAGAAACAGACAGACAGTACAATAGTATAGTTTATGCAAGTAGCATAATTTGTATTGCAATATTATGTAACTGTCACATCTTACGTGTGTTAAAATCTCAGAGATCCAAAATAAATAAACAAGTAACGATTTTTTAAGTTTTTGTAGGAGTACCTGCCACAAAACTTGACAAACAAAGAATAAAGAACAAAAAACAAAATAAAGAGGTATGCACTCTGTTGAATAGCAAGAAATCAGATGAGTATGAATGTTTGCATGAAGTTATGCAAACGGTAAGTCCTCAGAGACAGATCGGCGAACAGGCCGGGGTCCCACGGCGGCGGCGGCGGCGGTCGGCGCACTTTGCGGCGTGTTTTCAATCGCGAGTGTCGCCATCTGAATATTCACGATGTTGCATCAATATTCATGAATATGGGGGTACATTCTCCGCCTAACCCCATTCCCCCCTCTCCGCACCGCACAGAAACTACACGTGCTGGAAAATATTTTTGAATGTATATCTTGAATGGGTGTGACGTTCTCGTATCGCAATACTTTATAGAATTAGCAGGTTAGCGAGCGCCGCGTCCACTGAGAGTGTTGCCGTGGAGATGAGACGGGTTCTTGCGGCTCTGTTTGCATTAACAACAATAACGTCGGCCGCAAAAAGCGCTCCTTGTAACGCTGCGTTCTTTGTAAGGAAAATCTAATAAATTTCGTTGTTGGAGAATCGTTTCCGCTCGGCTGATTGACTTTCCTTTCTATGCATTTCCTTTATAAATTTTAACGCTAGATTACTTTCCGTTGAGAATATGGAAATTCAATGCCATCTACTAGTAGGTATCTATGTTTATCATTGAAAGCACGTAGTCGGTCATCAACTACATGTTATATTGTCATACTAACTACTGATTATAACGGGTATTTATTGCGTATGTACCTTTTTGAGCGTCTAGTACTCTAGCCCTAAGGGAGTACAAAGATATTTAGGTGCTTAAGGCCAATAAGGTCACTGTAGTGATTAATTCCACTAACTATCATGAAAAAATGAGGAGTTTGTTATGTGATGACAAGGTGTATAAGCAAGTATCTTACAACCCAACTTCCAGAGTGACAAAGCGTATTATAAATATGATTTCGGTACAAGGATCTTTTTACAGATGATGGTTATAACCATCTACATATACCTACTATAGTGCAGCCACCAAAATTATATGGTTTACTTAAGGTGTATAAGAGTAATGTGCCTCTTCGTCCTATTGTGAGCCGGATTGATTCGCCTACCCATTCTGGCGAAACCATTTTGCACCAGACTGCAAAATTGAAGTAACATTTTGCAGTCTTTGGTGGGGAAGACGTCATCGTTTGTAAAGGACTCGCACTATTTTGTAGACACACTAGGGAGTTTAAAATTGAAACCATACGACATATTGGTAAGTTTCGATGTGGAAGCGCTCTTCACCAACGTTCGAACAAAGGACTGCCTGGATACGAGAGAAGCTAAAGGATCACGAACAGCCTAACTAGTACATTGATCTCCTTGAACACTGTTTAGATAGGAACTTCTTTTTATATCATGGGCAACATTATCTCCAAATTGATGGAGTGGCCATAGGTAGCTCGGTGGCACCGGTTTTGGCTAATATCTGGATGGAACATTTTGAAACTCAATTAGATCTTACAGCTCATGGTATAAACTCATGGAAGAGTTACGTGGATGATGTCTTTTGCATAATGAAGGGAAGTCAACGGAAAGATGAACAATTTACTATATACTTAAAACTCCATTCACCCGATTATGCAGTTCACTCATGAAATGGAGGATAACAGGACATTAAGTAAAATTAACACTCTTCAGGGTATATTGCCAAACTTTCTACACAGGAAACCTATGGATCAGCCACACCAAAAAGCCGCTGGAAACCCTGCGTATTCAATATAATAATATCTTCAGGATGATGTTGGGACTCCCCGCTTCTGCAGTGCATCAGGGATGTTTGCAGAATATCAAACGGATAGTTTCGAAGCCATCCTACGCAAGAAAACTGCATTCCTGATTCACAGAGTGCAGGGCAGTCAAAATAGCACCATGAAAACCATATCGGACAGAGCTACCTCTTCAATATGGAAGTGCTTCGTGTTGAGAGTGATCAAACCGACCTAGGTTGGTCACTCGCAGCGCGAATACCTTTTGTCCTTTTGTTTTGTGTGTTGTGTTTTAATTTAATTTAATTTTAATATTTTCCTATTGTGTGTGTACCTACTAATCTACTCTTTAAGTAACTAACTAACAATGTATGGATTGGAGTTATCTGAAATAAAATATTTTTATTTTATTTTATTAGCTTTTCTCGATGTGAAAGTTATGGTGAAATCAGATGGCTGTCTAGCGCACTCTGTTTACAGAAAGCCAACACACGCTGAGCGCTATTTGAACGATCTCTGTAACCCTGAACATCTGGAGAATGAGCTAGTCCATGTTCAGGAGGTTCTAAATTCCAACGGATATGTAAGTAGACGGCAGCCAAGGCGCATGAATAGAGAAAAACCAACGGAAGTCTACAGACTCTTTCTACAGAAAGCCAACGTTTTTGCCTTACTTGATTGGTGATGGATAAAATTGGAAATGTGTTGATGAGGTTTTCGATATAATTTTATTACAATTATGATATTACCTACTTATTATCAAAATTGAAATATTTAATTCAAATTCTTGTTTAATGTGCCTTTATATGGTCCGTAGAATATTTTCACTACTGAACTAAATATGTCCAAAACTTAATCTATTACATACCATAATAATATAAAGTAAGTATATAACTACCAGCAACTAACCTAACTAATATTTAAACAAAGCAAACTATATATAAAACCCTAATATAACAAGCCGCTGCCAGTGGGTAGCGTGCCCAGTATGCTGGCCGCATTGCCACGTTGAATGGCAATGCTTAAACGTTGGCCAAAATACTGGCCAGCATTTTGGTCACGTGTCGCCTCGACCAGGCGCTAGGCGTTTTGAAAGGTCAAAAGGTTGTAAAAGGTTCAGGTTTTCAATTAAGTCGGTCTTCATTCCTTTCTCAAATACGGCCAAGCATTTACGGACTCCAAAGGACGTTATACCTCTGCAGATGCCTGGTGTTTATAAGATAGACTGTAGCTGTAGCCGCTCGTACATTGGACAAACCAAACGTACCATAGCCGAGTGTGCCTAAAAGTATATCGCAGCTGTCAAAAATTGCCAGTTAAATAAGTCATCGATAGCAGAACATCTGGTAGACTCGAGACCAAATCAATGGATTGAACTTCATGATCCAAAGGTTCTCTCTTGTGGACGCCATTATTACAAGAGAATGGTTCGTGAAGCGATTGAAATCAAAAAATTTCAAAACTTCAATCGGGAAGATGGCTATAGACTCTCAGTGTCCCGGAACCCGGTGATTATTAGGTGTGCGCGTCGTGATCGGTCGTCTTAGTGCGTAGATACGGTTAGTGTAGTGTGTCGTGATTCGAACGAAAACATTTGTAATTCTGAAGACCAAGTGAAGGTAGTTGCTGCAGCTGCCATCACTTCTCAACAGTAGCTCCAAGTACTGCAGTTCGCCCGCGACCACGGTTGTTGCAACATAGTCGAAATGTCGGGATAACAAATAAAAAAGGTACATACGCGATAAATACCCGTTTCGTCCTACGGTATTTTATGATGGTGAAAAGGGGTTGTTAACTCATAATTCATACTCATAATTCGTTTATTATCTGTAAACCTAGGTACAAAAGATGGTTGAGCTTAATATAGAACTATACTAGGTTTCGCCATTTTAGCGTACAAACATTACATTTAGCACATAAATTAAAACAATAAAAATAAATCAAATACCCACATAATTAATGTCAAAGGGTTTCGATATTTGAGTACAATTGATACAATAATAATAATAATAATGTCAAAATTATATTATAATATAATTATGTCAGAAGTCATAGTAACAATAATACATAAAATAGTCTAGAATAGAATCAAATCATAACTTATTTTAAATGTCACATCAAACAACAATAAAAAAATTATTGATCGAGCGAAGCGAGATTTCCAAATTAACTTGGGCAAATCGGCGTTGTATGTATGTATGTTTGTTTGGCCGAGGATAACTTTTGAAGCGTTTATCCGATCATCGTGAAATTTGGTATATAGGTAGGTAATAATGGCACAATTTTGGTGTGACTCAATGAGCTTAAAATTTGGGGGGGGTTGTTGAGATATTGGGGTTCAAGAGGGGTACAAAAAAATTTAAATGGGACTATAAGGTCAAGTGAGACGTCAAATGAAAGGTCTTTATTAGTACATTTCGACCCCGTCTTTACTTTTAGTAAAGTTTTTGTAGTTTTTGAGTTATTAGCCATAAAAAAACGAAACTTTGACAAAATTCACAGGGTACACCAGTGACCCCACAGTGCTGTAATTTGGTATGCGTATAACTTATGTATCACAAATATAGTCTGAAATCTAGAATAACTGCAATTTGTATCTCAAAAAAAGGTAACCAATTAACATGAACTCCCGTTACCTGTAACTTGAATGAAACTGTAGGTCAAGTAATTTGGTTTTTATTTCGGGGCACTATTTTGATAGTCAAAGATTTCGAATAATATTTCTTTTGTTTTTATGGTAGACTCGCGAGATCTCAGTTCGGGGCGAACCACCAGTAATAATAATTACATAGTTAAAAATATAAATGAGAAAACTAGTCACACATTTTATCCTTTAGGAAGTCGTCAATAGAGTAGTAGGCTTTTATTAATAGCAGATTATTGAGCTCATGCTTAAATTTGCTAGAACTATTTATTGCTCGTATGGCAGCTGGTATCTTATTGTAAATTATTGGTGCCGTACAGAGTACACTTATGCACAGAAGATGTGTTTTGCACGAGCGATGGCGGAGTTGACCTTCGCGGCGATAGACCTTGACGGGTACTCGCCGAACAAATTGAGATTGCTTCTCACAAATATGGCAACTTCACTTACATACAGTGAGGGCAGTGTGAGCAGTTTTAAAGTCACAAAATATTCCCTACAAGAATCGGTTTGCTTAAGACGACTGATGGCTCGTATGCACCGTTTTTGAGCTCTGAAATGAGTCACTGTCCAAATCAGCTAATTTAGGAATGAAGTCTCTAATGTGCTAGTGACTAACTCGCAAATATTTCAAAATTCTAATCACGGTTTTAAAGTATTAAAAGTATGAAGACCATTGATTTTGATTTCCACCGTTGAATTCCGTGTCCAGTGATATCTTGCGATTGGTTTTCTTTAATTTGAACCTTTGGAATGCACTTAAAATGACGACACTTGTAGTCCCGATGGTAAGGATTGTTGAGGAGCAACTTTAGCACAACGATTTCTAGTTTTCCTGTAGTGTTAGATAATTTAGCTGCGGAGCTACTTTAGAGCAATGTTTACAGCCGGGCGGAACCAGAGAGAAAAAAAGATGATATGAAAATCCGTATTCCTTGGATTTATAAACTTGAGACTTGGCAAAACTATTCTTTAAATTAAATAAGAGAAATGGTTTTTGTTGGTTTTTCTAAAATCACCTACTGAGTCCGTGAAAAGGGGTGTTGCATATCGGATGGCATAACATTATTTTTTGGGTTAACCTTTACATAAATATTTTTCAAATAACTTAATGAAACTTAGGAGGGTATTCTGTCTGAAAATCATCCCTTAGGGTTGAAAACGAATATAATATAGTTCGAATTAAATACCTTTCAAGGCAGTAATGGAACATTTACATATGACAACCTTCGTGGTGCAGTGGGCGAATAGCCGGCTGAGACGCAGGAGGTAGCGGGTTCGATCCCCACTGCGGAACAAATGTTTGCATGATCTACAGATATTTGTTCCGGGTCTGGTTGTTTCTCTATATATTATAAGTATGTATTTACGAAAAAAAAAGTATATAAGTATTCTATCAGTTATCTGGTTCCCGTAGTACAAGCTCTGCTTAATTTGGGCTAGATAGCGCTGTGTGAAATGTCCAGCAATATTTATTTATTTATATATTTATCATGGTTTGACAACCAGGGTCTGATAATCATTATCATTATCTCCATTATAGAGCCAGGAAGGAATCAAATTAACAATAACTCCTTATTGGAACACAATAGAAGGATCAAGTTTGGGTTGTTTTAAATTGTATTTGCGAGACGTATAACGATATTAAATCCTACCAGGTCGTGTTTGGGTTTTTTGTAACACACTATGATACCGTCCACTTGAGATGTTTAAAATTTAAAAAGACACCAATTTTTACTAGTTAGCCAAAAACTTCTGCTCCTGTACACCTTTACTAGTTATATGGATACATATAGTGTATTGTACATTTTTGATTTAAATTATTTTTTCAACAAATCACTTTCATCGCTTTGTTCTCACCTGATACCTGATGTTGAGCTAGTCCTAACTGTTATTTTTCGTAGGAAATTTTGGGAATGGC
Organism: Philereme transversata; assembly: GCA_963924445.1. NCBI lineage: Eukaryota > Metazoa > Arthropoda > Insecta > Lepidoptera > Geometridae > Philereme > Philereme transversata. The sequence continues at coordinate 21,923,679 of OZ004337.1, read as the reverse complement.
AGTTAAAATTTAAACGTCTCAGCAATATGATTTATGAAGATGTTTGTTTGGCGATGATGCGGCATCACCTGCGAGCTCGGAGGCGGCGCGACGGTAAACAAGGCGCGGGAGCTCCGACGCGGGTATTAAAATATTTCGGCGAGTGATTTACAGAGCGGGTGGCGGCCGGACCGTGGCCCGCGCATAAATCCACCCTGTATCATATAATGCTGGCCGGTTTTTATTGAGGCGAGGACGGCATTCATTACCACGCGATTTATTAGGCCTTACCTCGTCCCTCGGGGACGAGTGCAGCTCCGGGCGGCGTCGGCGGCGACCGCACGATGCTCATGAATACGTGATCACGCCGCGCGCCGGATCGCCCTCTCCTCGCTCGCCGATACCTCTTTGTTTATAAAGTCAAGCGAAGCGAATTTGAGAATTTTGACATACCTACGTCCAATGGGACGCCCAACGCTTACCTCCACACGCCGTGGAGCATCGCCCGCGCCGGCAGCAAAGCCTTTGCGGAGCATAAAGCAAGCATTACATTGTTTTCTTGCACCAGATATCTATTCCAGTGCGCGGTGTTTACTGCGGAACTGCATTTACTACATAAACAAAAGGGACGTACAATTTATTAACACGTTGTTTTAATTATTAATTCGCAAACCTGCGAACTGCGGGGGTTGTCCAGTGACGGTGCGGTCTAGTTGATGCGCGCTGATTGGCGAATTATCTCGTCGAAGCTCATTATAGTATTTGTTGACAATAGCCATCCGAAACTGAACTGCGCTCTTTTTTCGGACCCAATCAAAAAATAAATTAGTATTGAATAGGTTATTTTTATGATTTTTCAGCGTAAGTAGAGCCTCCAAATAAATTTTTAACTAAGCAGTAAAAGTAGTTCTTGAGACAATAAAGTGTTTGTCCACACGCTAAACTTAGCTTCAAACTTTTAAATTATTAGGTAAGTTCGGCACAATCGGCCTTAACGAGTTCCAAAGTACCGGCGAACAAAGGAATGGGCGGGACGCGGCAGACGAGCGACCGATAGCGGCTGACAGCGGCCGGCGTGCGGCGCAGCGGCGGGGCATTAGCAGATTGTCGTCCGCAAACAAATCATCACGCATTAACTCTGCCTACATTAAGCGTTCAAATCGATTTCGACCGTAATAAACACACCACCGCTTACGGCTTCCAATTTCCTCCATCAAATTTAAATGAACGATTCAGTTGAACACTGCGATGTTTGGTAAATCGCCACCGGTTCCTTATCTTCGACTTGTCATGGTAATGCCAACCGGCCGCAACTGTGAGGAAACACGTTGAAAGTGCTTTAATTACCCGTGTTGTGTAAATTCACGAAGCGGGTGCAGCTCGCTAAGCTCGCCGACGCTAACCTAATTTCCATGTATCATTAAGTTTCCATCCGCTAGTAGTTCACACGTGGTTCAATTTCGTGGCAAAAAGGCCTAATCAGCGGCGTCTTACAAACTAACTTTGTAGCAATCTGCGACAGTTTTGAATAGTTGTTTATCCATCGACGCCGACGAGGAGCACTCGCGCGCTCTTGCACCTTGTCATCAACTTGTAATTGTTGTCGCGTCGCATTGCGTGTCGCATGCGAGGACGCGTCACAACAATTAGCTACATATTAGTACAAGTTGTCAGGTCAAGGCTTCATAGGTCAGTGGTTGAACAAGCCACGTGAGGTGTGCGTAGCGTGGCCGTGACGTTTGCGCTCCGAGAGCAGGTGAGAACGCAAATACAACTATCAATTTAACTATTCAACTTTAATATTGAAGCATAATTTGCATGAATCTACGCATCGTTCTTATTCAAATAACTCTTGAACATATCACAATATATAGCAAATATCAGTTAGTTGTTTATTTATGTCATTAATTACGTTTCTTTTTAATCTTTCTGTTTATGCCATATTCACAAGCGCGGCACTGATTATCTAGAATATTCTGTCGACTAGTCTACAAATCAGTCTCTTTAATACAGAAACAGTGTATCGAAGCTGAGATGGCGAGTTTCTTTAAAATAACAATTTGATTAAAAAAATAGTTTAGTTTGAAAGCTAAAAACTAGCGTGCCTGTCATGGTTTACGTGATATAGTTTACAAATGCTCTATAGTCCATGGCTCGACCGGCAGCGATGTGATTACTGCCAGCGTGTTACTCTCATTAAGCTGTTACGTTTTCTTTCTTTTTCTGTTTGTAGATGAAACCTGACTTGTTAGTAAAAGTTTAAAGTAAAATACTATGATAAAGCTACCGTCTTCATTTAGAAAATAGGTCATGTAACTCCTACAAATATAATAGTAACAAGAGAAAAAGTCAGTGAGTTATAATATAAATACGGCGGACTTATTATAATTATATAATTAGCAATTATCGCAGTCGAGTACGCGCAGATGAGCGGGCGGGCGGAGGTCTGACCCGCGTGACGTCACGCTATCACGCCCCGTAGCTGCAGACTACGCCGCTACGATATTACGCACCTGAGGGCTTAGCCAAGTTACAGTCGATTAGAGATGACGCTAGTCGATAAGTCCGAAAATGTATGGGGTTTGACACATGCTATAGAAATACCACGTGATACAGCGACAACAAATGTATGTAGAAATCGAATAGATTCGTAGCGAATGTAATTTGGCTACGGGCCCTGTTTGCTTCAAGTTGATGGACGCCGGGCATTGCATCGTACGGCACGTTTCTAAGGTGCGTGACCCAAGAGGCAATACATTGTTATAGGCGATAGATACCACTTAACATCAGGTGGGCCATAGGCTTGTTACATTTCCAGGTGTTATGATATACTAAAATACCTTTCATGTAACCTAGCTGTAAGTTTTCCTAAAATTCTAAAACTAAAAGAAAATAAATAACGTGGAATAAAAAAAACCGAGCGTGCTTTAGACCACACGACTAAAGTAAAACTATCTCCCTCTCAATTTCCGTTCACCGCGCCCAATCACTCTTTTCGTAACGTCACGCATTCACCAGCTTACTCCCCAAGTCAAGCGTGCGTAAAGAAGTTTTACTTCAAAAACCTTTGCTACGCGGTTACGGTGCTAGGCCTCTACCAAGCTGGTTTTATTTTGAATTTAGAAACAATAAAGGATAGAATCTTGATAGAACCTATTATGTTCAGCTCCCGCGCCCCAGTACATACTTGTTTGTATTTATTCCGTCTTTTTCGCAAGCTCGCACTTAGAAACGTGTAATCTTTCAGCAGTTGAATGGCAATCTTGTTGAATTGCTTTAACTCGGCGGCTCAATGGAGGCGCTTTGTAGGCTTCGGCGCTCGAGCGAGTGTTATTATAAGTAGGCCACTTCAAGTGTTACGGTACGTACTTCCATACTTTCTGTGAATTGAGTAAGAAGTGCCTTTATTATGAGAAATTTGAAAGCTTTTATCGCATAATTGTTTTGAAAATCAACAAGAAATTTAAAGTCGTATTTCAATTAAAATTTACGCCCTCAAAGTAAAACAAATAATATTGTATGTTTCAGGTGCCATCGATACAGTCATTACGGCAATCATTTGAACAGAAATACTTATTACGACGTTAGTAGGTAGAACTCTAAGGTCCGAGAGTCGCCGCGCGCCCAGTGACTTCGTATATTATGCTTTTATGAGAATTGCCTTTTAAGCTCCTTTCCACCCTCTCCCCTTACTCTCCTGCACCTTTAGCTTTTTCTGTTGTTACGTAACTAATATTAATATTTGAATGGTGGCCCCGCTTCCGAAGCTTAGCGTCATTGTTCTCGCAGTTAATGCAAGTTCCAAATTTGAAATAGCATTCGAAACGTTTTCACTTTATTGTCATTCGAGTGCTTGTACAGGTGAGTATAAAAAGCTATTGTAGAAGTAAAGATGAGCGCAAAAATACGTCGGGAGATTTATGCAAATCCCACTAATATTATAAATGTGAAAGTTTGGATGTTTGTTTGTTTGATACTCAATCACCTCGTAACGGATGAACTGACTTCGATGAAATTTGGTATGTACGTAGATCATAACCTGGATTAACACATAGGCTACTTTTTGTTGACAAATAACGCGTGCGAAGCCGCTGACGGAAGCTAACAGTTTATGTAAATGTTAATAAAGCTGGAGCAGTTGGCAGCGCGTACATAATAAGAGATGCCGTTCGAGACTGAACCCTTCACGAACGCGCTCTGTACGATCCCAGTGCTCAAGGTGTGGATAGGGAACTTTGCATTTCACATGCATTAAATTGAAAACCATTCATTTAAATTCGGTTGGCTTGCCTGTGTGACTTTTGTTTTGTAAATTTACCTACAACATAATTATAATAACAATTACTGAAATTTCTGAACTTAGCTGTTGTAAAGCCAAATAACCATTAAATATTTTAATTTAGTAATTCCTTTACAACCATTATATTATATAATACCTTCAACAGTATCTAGCTTTTTCGTAAACGTAAAACTGTATTTGCTTCCTGTAACTTGTAAGTTTCATCACTCAGGCGTAAGTTAGGCCATACCCAGGCGGTAGTCTATTATTCTGTGCTGTAGGCCACAGCGTAAGTTCCGACGACGCAGGTATTCCATTGTAACGCTAAAGCGAAAGCTATTACCGCCGCCTAATGACTTTGCCTTTATACCAATATGCTTTTTGTTATAAATATTAACTCAGGATGGATCGGGACTATAATAAATTAGTCATAATTTTGATAAAATCGCATGGTTTCAATTATGAGATAATAAAATGTAGAAAGTATTCAGAGAGTGTGCGTAGTATATGTTGTAACTCACAGTAGTTGTTGGGTATGAGATCAGGCTCGGCGTCGTCGTGCTGGTCGAGCTGCTTGTGCGGCGCGGCGCCGGGTGGCGGCTTGCCGTGCGGCGCGCGCCGTCGCCGCCGCAGCGCCAGCGCCGCCGCCAGCGCACACACCGCGCCCACGCTCGCCCCCGCCGCGCCCACCACCCCGCCCATACCGAGCGGCACCTCCGACGCTGCAACAAACAATACACACATTCTACAGGATCAACTATGTCATATCACTATCAACTTTTAATCTAATAGTCTAAGATCCGATTAAGAACGACCTTCACCCATCTGTTTAATTGATGAAAAATATTTTATATCAAATTTAATATGTTAAAAAATATAACGCGAATGGGTTGGCTAAAAAATTCCTGGCCAAACTATGATTATTTAAAAAACAACATTAACATGAACTCCCGTTACTTGTAATTTGAATGAAAATATAGGTCAAGTTAGGTTGTGCATTTTGTGGCACTGAACTCCCGTGTTCATGTTAATGTTGTTTTTTAAATAATCATAGTTTGGCCAGGAATTTTTTAGCCAACCCATTCGCGACATATTTTTTAACATACTAAATTTGATATAAAATATTTATCATCAATTAAACAGATGGGTGAAGGTCGTTCTTAATCGTATCCTCTACTATAAGCCCAGTATTATTCTAGTTAAATAAAAGCTTAAAGCGTTATCACACTGGCGAGTTGCATGTGTGTTTTGAGCGAGGCGATTTGTGGCCGCGTATGACTGGCAGCGTTACAATATGACAGGCTGAAGTGTGGCGGAACGCGTGTGCTCACCTATTGAGCGAACGTTATCGCCTCTCTAGAAACACGCTGGAAACTCGCCAGTGATAAGGCTCTTAGATCGATGTCGATTATTAGTTTAAGATTTTAGATATTAGTTTAACGATTAACGTTAACTGAAAGATGACGCTGCGTTTTTGGGAGTTACCAGTTCGGGTTAGAGTATTTAGTTTGAGGCAATAAACATCTTTGTAATTTGGTTCATGGTGATTTTGGAGTCAGATTTTGACAGTGTTGTAAATGGTGTCAGCAGCAGTAATTTGACAGCGTCAGTTTCTAAATAATCAATTTCCAAGTAATCTGAATTCAGCGGAGCAGTGTAAAAATACATAAGGCATATTGTTCGATATCCACGCATTGTTTCTTGCAAACAGTAACGAGACTGAATGTAAAATTACAACGGATAGAAATAAGGCGGGAATGCAATCGGATCGCAATTACATTATCATTTTGTAAAAAGTATTGGTGCTGCTGCAGATCGTTACGTTAATAACTTAATTGAAACGGCGCTCTGGAGCCGACGAGGCGAGGCGCCAGAATCGCTCGAATATCGAAGTGTACTATTTAGCTACTTCGAGACGAAAGAGCTCGTTCAATTTTATGTTCAAGTGCACACAGAATGCACGAATCCTGGTGAAACAAATAGAAGTGAAATAGCTGCCTTCAGTAGGGCACTCATCGAGCGCGTGTCGCTCGTCGGTGTGGCGGCGAGGCGGAGATGAGGCACGGCGCTGGCGTTACAACAATACAACTATCCGGCGCATTCCAACAGCAATATCTCATCCGAAGCGCCGCCATTATGGGGACCCAATTAAGAAGACCTAATTAAAATTAATATAGTCGAAGAATTCTGCGACCTTCTGCGAACTTTCACCGTAGTCCTCGGACTTTATGGCGTTATTTGTTTTGAAACGACATTCCTCCTCGACTCGACTCCTCGACGACCTCCAAGGTAATTAATATTAGACTACGGAAAAGAAACCGGCGGTATTTTATTTGAGACACAAAAAGAGTCACGTTTCTCGCTACTTGATAAGCGAGATACGGCGCAACAAAAGATGTGAGTTGATGGGTGACGCGTGTCGCAGTGACGCCCTAATTGATAAAGTTCCGCAATCTGTTCATCAAGTGTGAGCCCGCGGCGGTGATTAAAGCGCAATGCGTGACTCGCGACACGCCGCAGTAAGTCGCGCGACACCGCAACGCGCTGCGGTCGTGATCTTACACAATTTTGTAGGTGTTGGGGACATAGTATTCACAAGTGAATATGACGTCAAATAAATATAAATACTGCTGGACATTTCACACAGCGTTATCTAGCCCCAAACTAAGCAGAGCTTGTACTATGGGAATCAGATAACTGATAGAATTCTTATATACTTTTTTTTAATAGACAAAGTAAGAACCGCTTTGGTGCTTGTGTTTTTAAATATATAAATTCAGTAGATAGGCCTACCAAGTACCATACCACCTATAAAGTTGGAGCTAGCTTTATGCTGCTTACTGGTTCTTTTTCACCATATTTTGTATCCACGGTATATACATAATTTTAGGATGTTTTTTTTTAAATTTTGTATAGCATTTCGGTTGATACTGTCTACATTACATAAAGCGAGTGGTCCTCTACTAGGGCGGCCGGATATTCAGGCCGCGAACGGCTCGTAAATGTTGAATCAGTCGACGGCTCACTCGGTGACGTGACTCTTATTAACCCTTTAAGACCCCGGGTTAGCTCGGCTCGAAGGCTACACAGCAAAGCCGCGCGTCGTTTCTCTCCACGCGATTATACACCCTAACCCACATCACTAAAGATTAGTTTTATAGAGACAAGACAAATTAAACGCAGTACTGACCGACCGGCCCTGAGCACACGCAAGACGTGCTCCAAAAGCTAAGGCTAATAACTTGACTATTCTATGAATGATTAAATGGAACTAAATGGCAAGTTGGATTTCGTTTATATTTTATCTACTAGGAATAGGTGTCTGAATCCTTTGGTCGGTGTACGACGGATTCGTAATATGGCAGATTCACTACTCGACAGAATCTGGATTGGACACATAACTAGGTCTAATGAATGGACTCTTACAAAAACATACCTTTCAATTGCAAGAACTACGAGTACATATAATTGCAAGTTGAATTGGTTTTCAATTTGAAGTTCACATGTTCAAAATTATTAATATAATTTTCCGATGACCTTAATATTTGTTGTTTTTAAAAATACTTTAAACTAGTGGTTCGCCCCGAACTGAGATCTCGCGAGTCTTCGATTAAAATAAACGAAAAGGTAAAGTATAGGTGAAACTTTGAAAATAATTATGGAGGATAACACACATGCATGATAACAACGCAACACAAAATACTGGTTATTATGGTGTATATATGTATATGAATTTGTGATATAACTGCATATATGTGTATATATACATATATATCTATTATTTAAGAATCAAAGTCCTGACTGACTGACAGACAACGCACAACCTAAACCGCTGATCGTAGAAAACTGAAATTTAGAGGGTATGTTTGTCTTGATGCATAGTGGTGTACTAAGACAGGATTTTTTTTAATTCAACTCCTAAGGGGGTTAAAAGAGGGTTTTACGTTTGTATGAAAAACAGTGGTTCCTAGATTTATAAACTTGAAACTTGGCAAATATATTTTTTTTTTGTTTTTCAAAAATCATCCCCTGGGTGGGTGAAAAAGGGTGTTGAACTTTGTATGGTAAAACATGTTTCCTAAGGTTAATAAACGTAAAACTTTGCACAAATATTTATCAAGATACATAATGAAACATGGCATCGTTACTTTTTTAGAATATCACCCCCTCGGGTTAAAAAGGGATGTTGTAGTTTGTTCTAAAACAATGTTGATTGCATTTATGGACTAATAACTTATTAATATAATTAAGTTATATTAACTAATTAATATAACTTTGCGTAAATGCTTTTTATATGTAAATAACGAAACATTTTATCATGGTAAGACCACCAGGGTCTGATGATGGAGCCACGAGGGATCAACAGAACTCATCAACAATAGTATACATATGTATCGTGTTTGGGTTCTATTAAATTATTTTTGCGAGACGTTTCACGATACAATTGACTACCAGCGTCTGAAGATGGGGAAATCGACCATTCTTAATCAACAATATTATCATCAATATATTAAATAATTGTTACGGGTTCTGACAGACTGACTGAAAATCAACGCACAGCGTAAACCGCTGAGACCTATCCTAGAGACTTGAAATATGGAGTAGTAGTAGTGTATCGCGTACGAAGTCGCGGGGCAACAGCTAGTATATATATATGCATATTCTATGTATGTTATCAACCTTTTTGTGTTTTTACACGTAATTTGTTAAATTCGTTGTAATTATATGTATGTATGAATTTATGATGTAAATGCTTGTGTATATATTATATATATCTTATATTATATGTATCTTATATATAAAATACATAGAGTATTTTATCAACCTATTTGTGTTTACATGTAATTTGTTTAAGTCGTATTTTAGTTAACTTTAGACTGTCTATATATAAATTCTTTTTATATAAAGTAAAGTGTTTAGTCACACCAAAATTGTGCTATCACTATCTACCTATATACCAAATTTCACATTGATCGGATAAACGCTTCGAAAGTTATCCTCGGACAAACAATATACATACATACGTACAACGCCGATTTGCCCAAGTTGGCTCCGAGATCTCGCTTCGCTCGATCAATAATGTTATCGTGCTCCTTTAGTGTAAGTGCGGGCGCTAAAAACTGCGAAACAGTATTAACTTCTTCTTGTTTCCACGTTAAATATTGTTGTTCAATAAATACATGACAAAAATATAAACGATCTCTCCACTTCATAACTGCTTATTTAATACAACAGATAACATTCTAGAAAGCCTATCAAAGGTGAGTTTAGTTTTTCACGACTTCCCACATGCAAAAATGTAAAACATTTTCCAAACCGAAAATTGTAAATGATACGAATATGTAGTGAATGACACAGCGATACGCTTCACGCCGAACAAAAGGATATTTTCCAACAAACGAGCACACATACCTATCATATAGATAGTTTTATATATCGTCGGCTCAGTTTTAAAAATGGATACGAACTACAATTCAAATGACAAAATATAAGGCTTAAACAGGCTAATAAACGCAAAACAAATACGTTTGTAAGCCGTTCTAATAAGCGTATTGGAAGGCAGAACACGCACGTCGATAATTCGCATGTGATCCAGAATCCGCTAATGATACGCGCGCGGCGGAGAGGCGGCACCGCGCGTATTGTACATACGCCGCGCGTATTATCCCGAAATCGCGTGTGTCTTCACAAGCCGCGCGTAATACGAATGCTTGGGCTGCAATAGATTCGGAATAAAACTGATTTTGCCTAATTTAGGCTATCATTGAAAACCTATACCCGATGAATATTAAAATGTTTTATTACGATTCAAACGCGTGAATTTTATGTACCTAGTCGGTACATGAAATAAGGTCCTACGTAAGTAATATTTTTAAGATACCTCCTCATACTCAAGGCCACCGTATCTTATGAACGTGGACTGAGAGTGGAGATATACCATCTCGTACACCGCGGAGAGAACCGAATCAATGAGTAAGTACATATAGTAGATCAAAGCTTTTGAACAGAATATACTAGTGGGGCCAGAGTTTCCTTTCGGATAAAATAACCTTCGCCTATGTACTATTTTTATTTAGTGCAATAAAGAATTTACAATCGATCCTTTTAGAAACAAAAACATTAGGGTTCCGGACCCAAATGCTAAACACGGGGCGACATTCAAAACACGTAGGTAATTAGGAAAATTCCACCTCTAAATCTCGAATAATCATGATTGATAGATACATACAAATATTATCTACAGGAAAAATAAAACGAAGTCTCTACCTCGAATAGTTTTAAGGAAATCAGTCTAAAAGTTTACCTACTTGGTTTCTGGGTTTACCGCACGTAGTTAGACGGCGGCGTTGCTAAATTAACATTAGTTTAGAATCTAAATCGCGTACCAAGGGTTCTGTATCTATAAAAATTTTAGATAAATACAGAACCCTTGGTCGGCGAATCTTACTCGCACTTGACCGGTCTTTTTAGGGTTCCGTACCTCAAAAGTAAAAAAAGAACCCTTATAAGATCACGATCTTGTCCTTCTGTCCGTATGTCACGACCTATTTGCTCAGGAACGGGTGGACCTACCAAGTTGAAATTTATAGGAGATACTGAGGTTTATAGTCCCTATTAGGTGTATAAAAGTCAAGGTCCTGAGTCAACACAATAAAAAGATTTGGGAAAATTTAGATTTTCGCAAAAACTTGTAAGTACCAAAATTTACCATAATTTGCAACTTTTTTATTTTTCAGAATTTTCCTTTTACTTGTGCTGCTTTTAACCTTACCTTGCTTTTAACCAAAATTGACAATTCTAGGTCAACCGGAAGTACCCTATAGGTTTTGGATCGAAAACCTATAGGGTCACAAAATCACAAAATTTGGCACAAAGCAAGGTCTTACAGCATATATAAAGGAAAAATTCCAAAAAATAAAACAAGTTGATAATTAAAGGATGTACATATGTATGTTGACGCCAATTAAGATAGTCCTCTGAGTTGTATGGGCGCTCATACAATTTAAAGGACAATGGGTGCGTACCGAACCCCCGCGCACGAGTTCAACTCGCACTTGACCGGTTTTTATTTAATGGTAGGCATAATTATACGAAAACACTAGACACTAAGTCTACGAGTATAGAGTTGCTGAGGTTAAGGAACAAGCCGATGGGTCATCTGATGTTAATCGATTACCTCTACCGATTACAAGTGCATTAACACAGGTTACGTCTAACTAAGATTTGGCCTACGTGGCATTGCGCCCGTCGCCGTGTTACTTAAAGGTGTTTCATATGCCTGTAATGTAGTAGAGCGAGGATTGGTGGAAGTGTTACTGCTGTGAGTAGCGGCTGCCAGCGGTATCCAACCTGTAGGTCACTCGGCCAATGGTTCGCGTTGCTCGTAAATAACCGCGCATTACCATCAAACGGTTGAAACAGCCATTTGCATGGAACTCATGTAAATATGAATCATAAGGGCGGCATTAATGATTCAACTTCGCTACCTCCGGCACTGCTCAGCTCTGAGGAAATGGCTGGCTCAATCTATATACAGCATAGCGTCAAAGATATTCTATTATTATTATAAGTAATTTTATTATTGAAAAGGCCAACAGCTACCAGTTTATTGGCTAAAAATGTCTTTTAAATAATCTTTTGTGTCATTAGTTCTTTCTCAGTGTAGCAGGGTTCCTGAGAACCTTGGGTGTTACTAATGTGGTAATCTTTCAAGATGCACTGAAGAGAGACTTTCAAAGTTTCACCAAAGACTTGTTCATGTAGATTTTCATAATTTCACGTGCTTATAATGAAGTAGCCATTTGATTAGAGCTACAAATGTCTCACATAGAAGGTAATATATTCATTCGCGAGGTTCCGATACAAGCGGAGCGGAGTCGTTGGCAATTACTAGTGTTGCCAACGCCTGCGTTATGCAAACTAACCAGCTTAATGAATTTCAATGCGGAATCTAATATCCTTTATCAAAGCTAAAATAGAGGCTGGTGCTGGTTCATCGATAACAGAGACCATAATTATGCTATAGATACAAAAATGTATTGTCTTACTTTCTTTAATCAATTATGTGCTTAGATTAAGTATCTTCTATGTCAATGTGTCGCTTTATATTGTCATAATATGCCGATACAAATAAAATAAATATATAACGCGTAGAGTAAGATTATGGTACAGATCTTTGCTTTTTAGATATAAGTTCAGGTCCCAAACCATTTCTCAATCAGCCAACTTTTGAATGTGCCAGTAAACGCGGTCTGTCAGCCACATCGCTGTGTAGAACCCCGTAGAGCGATGAAGCGTCGTGTCAGTCGCGCGCCTCGTAAAAACGCGCACATATTGGCTGCAGGCGACATAAAGGTACCGTCGCAAACACCTTCTGATTTATTTATCACTCACATGTTATAAAAGTAGTGGAACCAGCGGAATTTACGGACGAGCTCTCTCTACACAAGCGGACCGAACAACGAAACGGAGTTAGTTTTATCCTATATTCGAAGATATATTTCTCAGTGGAGAAATAAAAGATGACGGCGACCGATGAGAATAGATACAGAGTGGCAACCTACCCAATGACAGCCATAAGTCCAAACATGCAGCACAGATTCAGGATTCGTTCCGCAAGCAGGGCGGGCTGCATGTTCTCGGTCTGTGCGTTGGGGCGGCCGAACCGGCGGCGGCGGACGCACTGCCGATAAATCATCGCCATCCGTTCGATTCATAAAAACGACGAAATTAATAATTATTATTCATAGCGCTTTATCAACGATTTATTGCGGTGTTATTGTATTTTTCCGCTCCTCGCGATTAATCCGACAAATTCGATGGAAATATTGGTCGGCCATTCAGCGCGCTGCATTAAATTTCATCAATGGACCGCGCATTAACGCCGCTTTGTATCCTCCGCTTATTTTGATATTCTGCAGACGTGCGCGCTCGCACGCGCCACACATTACCTTAACCAATTTGAATATTATGTTATCGTAGTGAACGATATACTACCTATGTTGCTTTGTTTTTCATTGTATTCTCTTTGTTCGGTTATTAATTGAAATAAATCTGAATGCTAAGTCATTTATTAAAACTGACAATCAGGAGGTTGTGCCTGAAGTGTTGGAGACTCGGTAAGCGTGCATATTGCATGAGCGCGGCTTCGGGCGACAGGCGACATGCGACAGGCAACGAGGGCGTGACGTCACGCCACAGGTGCAGACTGCGACGCGCCATTCATGCAACGACTAGACTGTCTGAATTACCTTGTCATTATTTAGTTCTAAATGTAGTTTAAAAGTTTTGTAAGTAAGAATTTCAGTCGACCGCTAGAAGTTTACATGTTCTGAATAAAGTTTCTGTAATTAATTATTCATTTACAAATTATATTCATTGTTTTTGTTGAATAATCAATAAAGATACGAAGCGGGATTAATTCTACAAAAGATTACTAAAAATGACTACGTCTACGATGCATCGTAGAACACAGCTGTAACGAATCGTTATGTAAAGAGAGACTTAACACTGTAAGGTGTATGAGTAACAAACAATACTGGTCAAGTATAAGTAGGGCTCATGTGCCGAGGGTTCTGCACCTAGATAGGTTTATTTGTCCGCAGTAACAACACCTCAGTAAAGTATGCTTTTGCATCCAGATTTTTAATATTCATAGGACCATACCTGTACAACAGGCTAAATCGTAAATTGAGCATCCACTCAATGAATTTCTCAAACTGTAAAAGAGCCTTACAGAGTTACTAACCGTAATAAAGTAAGATTTAAGATTTTAAATATTGTATAGCACGTTTGCACTTCGTTTTTTAGTTATTTTTTTCATCATGTAAATAGATTTTAAGTTTTGTTAATTTGAGTATTCATAAGTTATCCCAGTGCAGCTTTTTTCGCCTGAGATACAGGTTCTCCTAATTCAGGCAATATATAAAGTGTAACCTATAAGTAGACATTAATCCCTAATATTAATCTTAGCAATATAAAAATGAATAAAGATTTATTTATTTCTTTATGTTAACTAAGCAGCGCCATCTAGTTATGTGACCGGTAAACCAAGAAAACTTTTACGACAGATATCTAAAAAACTGTTCTAGACAGACACTTCGTTATAATTTTCCTGTTATCTTTGAAAATAAAATATAATAAAAAGCCTTTTATTTCACACAAAAACAAACTGGTAAGTCCGTGATTTTTAAATTCTTAATCTCTAAATAAAATCAGTCAATTTTATCAAGTCTTTGCAATGTTAATTTGATAAGTGAAATATTATGTCATTTAGTTTATATGAAGTTATTATAATGTAAAATTTATATGAATATACAATTAGAGATTGCATTGAAATTGAAAGTTTAAAATTATAAATGGTTAATTATTATATGTGAACCCCTCTTTGGGTAAAGGCCTCTTCCAGAGCTTGTCATTCTTTCCGGTCTTGTGCTGTCTTTCCATTTGTATTCTGCTGTTGTTGTTACTTCGTTCTTCGTTCTCTCGTGTGGTATGCCCTTGGCACGGGTTCCACTGGATCTCTTCCATTTGTCTACTCTACTTTTTTTTGTAAGTACATACTTATGATATATAGAAAAACATCCAGACCCGGAACAAATATGTGTAGATCATGCAAACATTTGTTCCGCGGCGGGAATCGAACCCGCTACCTCCTGCGTCTCAGCTGGCTATTCGCCCATTGCGCCACGGATGTAGTCAAGATTAGATAGTATTGGAGTCAAGGAGCGGCTGCAAAGACGCGTGTATGTAGGGCGAGGTTCAAGGGGCGAGGGACGGTGGGCGAGAGGCGCGAGTAGAGCGCGGACTACGCGGGGCGGCGGCTAAAACAATAGCGGATTAGAGCGGCTTGGGATCATATTTCAGCGGCGAGCGGCCTCCCGCGGCTGATTTATGCCGCCGCTGCACTGAATACGGCTCAAATAGACGCCTAACAAATGGCCGGTTGCCTGAACGCTGACCAAATAAAAATGATATGTTTGCCGAAATAATTTTTATTCAAATCCGTCATCCGCAACGCGTTTACCAATCCCATTGAGCCGGAATAAAGCAGATTTATGAGACAAACGATCAGATTTATTTCTTCGAAGCCTCCGAACGCAGGCGACTCCCACTTACATTTGTGTAACGAGAAGACGGTCACGCGGCATCGGTACGTTACGTTTTGTAGTAGAAACAATCGTCTGTTTCGTGGCTTGTTCACACGCGCCGAGTGGGGCGCCGCCGCTGCATTGAGAACGCAAGTGTAAATCATTCATGAAGTAGTGGCCAAACTCGTCGTCGTCGTGAGCGCACGGCCGCGGAGGCGCGGCGTGGAGCGGCCGGCAGAGAGCACCGCATTTACCGCAGTTACATGAAACGCAATGGTATTGACTGCATTATGCTCGCTTTGCATTCTCACCGTTTGTGTCGCAAATACGATGATAAACTACACGGCGCGTTACATTATTTATAAGTGAATCGGAGTGGATTCATTAGGCGGCGGGAATTAGCGGTGTTGCTGCGATGAGTTATGTATGTGCGGTTCGGTGCAGTGAGTCAATGAATCTCGCGGAGAATAGCTGAGGATGCTTTCACTATAGGCGCGCGGACCATTGGCACGCCTACTTTAATAACTACTTTTAATTATTAATCATATAAGAACAACTTGCCGTTAGTTTTTATAGCTTTTATATTTTCTTTACATAAATATATAAAGAAAGCTTAAAGGGTCAGCAAACGAACGGGGAAACAGTATTTGGTGAAGGGATTTCATGAATATAAACTGTCCTTAACTGTCTTATTAAATAACAGAAAGGTAAAACAAGTGATACATTTTCTCAAAGACGTCATTGTTTCATTAAGAAACCGTAAAGGGCATCAAATTAAACGTATTTCCGCGAGCGCCCTAATTACTCTGTACCGCGCGCAATTCCATGCTATTGCCTTTATTATTGTTGCCGCTCATTTGAGCTTCATTATCTCGAGACCCTGAGGTGCGCCCTCCGATTCAATTCCCTCTGAAATATGATTTAAATCAAAACGAAATAATGTTCCCTAATTTATGATCGTCGGAACAATGCGGCAGCGGTGGGAAATATGTCCGCGAGCACGCACTGCTGATTCCCTCTCATTGCATTGATACTCCTTTAATAAGCTTTTTGAACGAGTAGGGGCTTCTAACCATATCTTTTTATTGTACACTTCAAAGGTAGGAGAGAGGCCGGCGAGAGCTGTGATCATTATTAATAGCAGCCGGAGTCGCTATCAAACTGTTTACTTTCAATTTCGTTTAAAACTTATTGCCATTTGTTTGTGTGAAGAATTCTCCCCCTTAAATCCCTCTCCTCACTCTAGTCTCCCCAAACTCACGGCTGTGCTCGAGTGAACTAAATAAGCCACTATCGCAGATTAAACAGGATTAAAATAACATTGAATTTGGCTTTCCTTGCTTTCCTGCTTTCAGCGCTTAATAAGAATCTACCCTCACGGGTAGACACATTCCAATTACTATTACATTACATAGTACAAACTTTGCTTAGTTTGGGGCTCGATAACGCTGTGCAAAATGTCCAGTATTATATATATAATCATATTTATATACATATATATGCTAATTCATTTGTGATGTCAGAATAAAGGGCGCGTAACCTTTATGACTCCCGATAATTATGATCGTCATAAGAAATAAATAAAATAAAAAAAGCTATCCATCAAAAATGTGAGGCTCGCTTCGATAAGGCGAAGGGTTAAGCGTTGGATTCTGTCAATTTGCCCTAAATCAGGGTCGGTCGGCTGCGGCGGTGGCAAACGAAATCAAATGTTCGATATTAAAAAAGCTCTCGGGAAAGGTTCGCTCGGACCCTTCGAGGCGAGAAATTAAAGGTCCCACATGTCAGCAGTGGCGGCGGACGCGTCGATACCACACGCATTAGTTTTTACGCATCAATTCGCACCGAGACCGATAGCCGACAAGTGCCTACCCACTTTTCCACTTCGACGTTTCGGACCCTTTTTATTCGAATTTACCGTGTTTACGAGTCATTTCCACCCTCCGAATGCCCCAATTAAACATATCTGGCACAGCTAGACTCACTGGTGTCAAGGCGAAGTTTGTTCAGAGCTAGAAAGTGCCGTATTATCTGTGAGTGAATCGATACAGTCGCATCTGCCGGAAGCCACGCGGGTATGGCTTTGTCAACGAAAATCGTGCCCCACTATTATGAACTAACCCGAAAAATATATTGCATAGATACTTCCAGTGTAAGTATTTAACCTTTATTAATAAGTTTTTTCAAAATAAAATAGCGCCACTTTTTGCAGAAACCATGCAGTTTCAGTACCAACACTAAATGAAATAAACTAACTTACTCTGAGTTACCTAAGTCATAATAATTTAGTAAATCCTACCAACATTGGGGTGAAACTAAGAAGTCACGAGCTGTGGCTTACACTCAGTCCCACCTGTGGGGCGCCGCCGCCGGTTGCTATTCCCGACCTATTGTGATCTAATTTCATTCAAGGACAACCCGCTTCTACAGTTCACTAATTTACAGAAAGACAGCAACACTTACACATTCTATGACTTCTATACACCAGTAACCTACTTTTATATAAGAAGTTAATCATAATCATGGCATCGTCGTCTGTTTTTCCTAAAGAATACAATTTGAGCCTCTTTAAGGTAAGAGTGAATGTTTCTTCTAGATCTACGTGCTTTATCTTAGACCATCGCTTACCATCAGGTGAGATTGTGGTCAAACAAAAATCTACCCAGTATAAAAAAAAATCTTCCACAGCCCATAAGTACCCACTGCTGGGTGTAGGCCTCTGTAAAGGTGATAAGTAAATATGTTAAATATTTTTTTTCCATCAAATGAAAGAAGTAAAGATGTTTCTTATTAATAATATTATTCCTTAGAATAGAACCGCGACTCGTCACCGAACACATAAAGGATGTTTGATTGCGAGGAATGTTCGGACAGTAGTTATTTGTAAGAGTTGGCGTACCGCTGTGTCTGCACTGGGCGCGAGGAGGCTCCGCGCAGAGACACGCGTTCAGAAGAGGTTCTTCATTAATCTTGCCGTAAACCGGCTTTAATTAAAATGGGATTATCTTGAGGTTGCACGCAGCCTACTACGGGGGAATCGCATCGATCCCGAGCGATCGACCCGGCTCACCTTAATCTGTATTGCGAATACGAATTCAGTCGTCACCGTCGCTTCGCCTCGCTCGCTTCAATCAGATAAATCTACATTCAGTATACTTTAATTTCAATTAGTTACCAAACAGAAACATCTAGTAATTTATTCTCATAATGGATTAGGTGCTGGTCTACCGAAGCTGAATGGAGAGTAGAGAGATACTGTGTAAAATTAGCCAGTAGAATCACGCTAAAATGATTTTAAATCATCTTTATGAGTTACTTGGCTATATTGGTTGATTTTACACATCACTTGGTGGATACTACCTATATTGACAACCTCCGTGGTGCAGTGGGCGAATAGCCGGCTGAGACGCGGGAGGTAGTGGGTTCGATACCCGCCACGGAACAAATGTTTGCATGATCTACAGATATTTGTTCCGGGTCTGGTTGTTTCTCTATATATTATAAGCATGTATTTACAAAAAAATGTATATAAGTATTCTATCAGTTATCTGGTTCCCATAGTACAAGCTCTGCTTAGTTTGGGGCTAGATAGCGCTGTGTGAAATGTCTAGTAATATTTAGTATTACTTATTATTATATTATTATACTAGCCCTTAGGCCATTGTTATATCAATTTGTACCCAACCTCGGCTTGCCTTGACATGTTTATTCATGATTTAGTTCCGTCCTGTATTTGTGTTTCTAGTTACCTTATCGTCGTCATATTCATAATCAAAACCTTGAATGGTATTCAATTATTATTTTGAGACAAACACCCTACAAAGATAAGTCACCGTATTATGGTGTATTAGTTAGCCAACTAACTAGGAAGTTGTACCTAATCCTTTAATGTGGTTTGGGGAGGTCCGAAGCGGCAAGTGTGTCACTCGACTTTAACGACGCGAAATTACACTCAAGTTAAATGTGCGCAAATGTACACTGACTTATTTCTTAATGTAAGTTTTCTTGGATTATTATTATGTTGTATGTTTTTAATTTGACATTGTATTTATAATTATAACTTTTTTGTTTTGTATGATCATTGCCTGAAATAAATTAGTATATTCTATTATTTAAATCTATAAATACAATAAAACTGTAACTCTCCCTGTACATTTCTGTTTTCTTGTAAACTTAGTTGAGCTTATCTTCATAACAGATATAGGAGGCAAAATAATTTTTATAATGTTTGTCTGTACGCGTGTCACGCTGAAACAACGGGATGGATTTTGATGGAACCTGGTATAACTTATACTATAGATTAACATTTTTTATCCCGAAAAACGGAAGGAAGGAACTAAAATTGACATACATATATATATATTATATTATATGTCAATTATATATAATTATATGTCAAATATATATATTGACTGCCTCCGTGGCGCAGTGGGCGTATAGCCGGCTGAGACGCAGGAGGTAGGGGGTTCGATTCCCGCCGCGGAATAAATGTTTGCATGATCTACAGATATTTGTTCCGTGTCTGGCTGTTTTTCTATATATTATAAGTATGTATTTACAAAAAAATGAGTATATAAGTATTCTATAAGTTATCTGGTTCCCATAGTACAAGCTCTGCTTAGTTTGGGGCTAGATAGCGCTGTGTGAAATGTCCAGAAATATTAATTTATTTATTTAAAATTGACGTATGTGTTCGGATACACTATAAAAATAAGCGACGCGACGTATCTTGTCAATGTACTAAACTGCAACATTTGGCATTGAGCAGGTCAAAAAGCTGTATAAGTTTTCCTGTAGATGGAGCTAACGGCGCTTTAGTCGTAATTTGAATCATCTCACTAATTTCGACCCGGACGTGGATTGGCCTGGTAGCACAGTTGGTTATTGCATCCTCGTATCAAGAGGAAGGTTGCGGGTTCAAGTCCCATCTAGGCTTGAAATTTTTGTGATGGTTTGAAAATTCTTAAAATTGACATCTTGTAATTTAACCACATTTCATGCAATAAATATCATTTAATTTAATTTCAAGGGTTTCTAGGTACATAGGTGCTATGTTCATTATTTTATAATATACGGTGATGCAACTGTGAATCTATGTATTAATAAATAAAATAAAATATACTCAAAAAATAATTAGATACGGTTCACAACAATTTAAAAAAATAAAAAGGGGTTAGTTTGGATGTATGTATTAGGGAATCTCCGGAACGCCTGAACCGATTATGAAAATTCTTTCACTAATAGAAAGCTACACTATCCATGATCCGTGCGAAGCCGGCAAGTTAGCAAGTCTACACTATAAACTACGAAGGTATCGGAGCTTGCATTTTTTATTTTTCAATAATCCTGGTGAACCAAACCAACAATTGTGTGGCTCATAAATTTCTTTTATACTAATTCCGGTACTAACCGGGTGTAGGAATACTGTTTACGTTTAACTTCAATACGCCTCGAGTGCTGGGGGGCACTGCCTACTCTAAAACTGTGTTAAACTAACTCTAAACTTAGATAAAGAGAGGCTCTTTGCCTCTACTTGTTAAACTTTTCAGACACATTCAAGTATAACTACATAAGTACTTGTTCACCTGAAGTGCGGATAAAGTGGTTTTGAATATCGCCAACACATTTACAGTCATTAGGATAAAGGTCTCGTCCAAAACTAGTTTTTGTTCTAAATCACTGGGCGAAACTCAATTTGCAGGGTAAGGGAGGTCCCGGGGGAGAGAGGCTCGCTAAGTATCGGAGGCCTACCGGCTCTCAAGATATTCAACCCGGGAAAATATTCCCGGCAAAACATTCCCGGGGAAGAATATACCAGGGGAAAGTGGCGGAGCGTTCAATGTGGCCATGATTCTTTCACTTTGTGGCTTCGCGTGACTTCCTCGCGTCGAGATACCGTTTCTTTTAATTTACAAATCGCTACTCTGACAAAGCATGGTATTGTGGAAGGCATTCTAGAAATTAAACGCGAGGGAATTAATAAGTTATGCTGTTCTGAAATGAAATATTTATTTGACACGACATGAGAAACACAGGAAACACATTAACAGATGGTGGGATACTTTGACTTCTGGCTTATTAAGTTATTTTTTTCCGTAGAATGGGGTTACTTTGAATCCCGTTCTGTAAGTTGTTCGTGGGCAAAAAAGAGCTTTCCTGCACGCAAATAACACTTGATTCTTTCTACCAACGTTAATCCTTGACCCTTGACCAAAATAAAATACTCTATAGAAGAACAAAATACAATAGAGGCAGAGGATGTGTATGTCTATATGTAGGCAAAGGAGATCTGATCACCGATTATTGTAGGTACTGCATGCTTTTAACGTTTCACCAACAGAAAACATTCAGAATCACTCAACACTATTTGCAGTAAAAACGGAATATTTACCATGATTTGTGAGTTTTTGAGTATCCCGATAGTTCGACGCAGTTTTTTTTTTTTTTTTTTGAGGAACAACAAATATATAGTCATGTGTACAGTTTAAAACGATGATGCCTGTATTAGTATGAAAACTGTGTTACAGACACCAACGCCCTCCTCCTATATATCTATGAGTTCCAATCAGGTAAATGGTACATTATCAAAAAACTAAACTAAAAATTCTAGTTATTTTCCAACAGACCAGAAGGATCTGTGTGGGTGGATGTATTTGTGAGTGTGTGTGTGTGTGTGTGCGTGTGTGTATGTTTGTGTGAGGGTGTATGTGTATGTATGTGCGTAATGGAGTGTGTGTTTTTGTGTGTAGGCAATTGGTGTTGCATGCGCCATGATCACAGGTAAACTGATGTCTTGCAAATAGTGTTCATAACCATGATAGTTTCAAAAGTTATGTCACTGTACATACACTAGTCACCGTATTCAAGAGGCATACCTGTTCTCTTCTCTGGGTCCCTGAAGAGTACGTCGTCAATGGGCGCGGGCTGCGAACGCCCCTTGCTGTTGACGGCGACTGCCACCAGCCGGAATCGCACGTCCCATTCCAAGCCTCGCACCGTCCACGATGGCTCCTCAGATGTCACGTTTATTCTGAGAATGAAGTAATGACTTATGAGTAAAGTATGTAGTACATGTTTCGGGGTATATATGCTGAAGTAAAAACCAATAGTTTAAAGGCAACCTAAAAAGTTATTATTATTATTAGTTATAGTCAACTATCTCTATCTTCAAAGGTTTCCTGGAAAAAAACTCTTATTAGGGTTAAGTTTGCCTTTACATGTCATGTAAGATGTGTCATGTGCATGCCCATTTTGTAAGTTTTTTTGTCTGTAATCCATTTGTATATAATAAAGAATAAAGAAATGATCTAGTGGAAATAGAACCTTCAATCTTTGTCTCTCATCGGCAATATCTTAGTAAATTAGGCCATGGATCGCGATGCTGACTTTGAAATCAATGGCCATAAACTATCGGATTAGTTAATGTGAAAATATAATAGGCTAAATGAACGATTTAAATCTCAATTTATGCATGTACCTTACAACCGGCCACGAAGAGTCGAACGAAAAAAATAAGTAATTAAATACATTTGTGTCAAACTAGGTGCCTTAAATCTATGAAGTAACCAAACTTAGTCTCGGAACCTGTTTATAGCTTAGACTAGACCAAGGCTAAATTGAGACTTAGTTGTAAATGCCAACGATCACCCATCCAAGTGTTGGCCGCGTATAACGTTGCTAGGAACAACTAGGCTACCCCACGCCGGCTTCAATATATTACAATATTGCAATGGTGGTATAACATATCATCATAACAGCTGGGAAGTAGCTGAAGGATAAGTAGGGCATACAAGCAAAAGCTCTTAGCTGATACAAAAGTGCCTTGGAATGTTGCATTACCTATTATTACTAAACCTTATTATTATTATTACTACCCGGCTAATAACCACATACACCAGGCAACCAGTCATCCACTCTTTACAAATGTCGCTTGAAATAATAGTACGTACATATAGTATATACAAGACTGATTCAATAGAATACTCTCGCTGGACAAAATGTATGGCGAATTTATCACCGTCCTAAAAATATTGCGTCGTTATCATAACATTAATGTTCTAAACGCTTGTGCACTTTGCGTTTAACGAGTAACGGCCCAACATCGAGCCTTTATTCGGCGTAATGTTGTCGGTAATTAAAATAACCTACATTACGTCCAATAAACATAACGGAGGGGCCTTCACTTGCCCATTAGGATCGTCTGAAAAATGCGAAAAATAACGAACATCTAACAAATTTTATTACATCGTAAAATGCTTGTTAGAATTGAAATCGGGGTTTGTGTACCGCTTTTATGCGCAATAAAGTATTAAATAACGATAATGTCGCGTTAACGGATGCCGCTGTTCGTCAGCTCGTCTATTCGTCCGCTCGGCCGCTCCAACTGCGTCTCTATGGAGAGCGGCTAATTATTGCCAGTCGACTGTAAAGGCCTACTCGTTTTATGGGACTTTTATTTATGTGACAATACTGATAAGATAACCGAGAAGCATAAACTGTGTACATACAAAACATTACCGCTGATTGCATCAACTACGCCAAAGACTAGCAGACGGGTTTTTGCGAGCTCCTAACATTTGAAATAAATTTTTAGGTAAGTAAATTACTTGTGAATTTCCACGAATACATCGGAATCATAACAGATTCCATAGGGAAAGGCCTAAGCGAGTAGTTTGTCAAGTGAAACACGCGGACAAAGCGCGGAGTTGATTCACTCGCGGTGCGCGCCGCACATTCGCGCGACACGCAACACGCGGTGACATATCGCTTTTGTACCAGTACTTCTAGTCAACAAATATGTATTTGTATTATATTCTCGTTGCCTTGCAGCCAGAATCAAATCAATTTTTGACAATACTGCTACGCCGTAGAGCTGCTACACCGTAGTGGTGCTCCGTAGCAGGACACAGTCTGAGTAAGTCCCAATTCTCACATTGCATCTCCGCTAATGAGCACGAAAAGAATCTAATTGTCGTCCGCGATAAAAACACGCGCCAATTAAAAGTTTTCTCTAATGTAGCTCGCGTAATAACACCTCTGTTCGCGCGTGAGGGCGTGCCATCATAATATGTTATAATTTATCGATGCTGTAATGAGGCGTGTTTGATTGAGCTGTGTGCGGTCCATTTGCAAATAAAACTGATGAACTGATAGCTTGTTGATACTTTTTGCATTATCGTGTCAGCACCGTTTGTGTTGAGATTATAAGTGTTTATTTTACTTCAACAATTTAATTACACGCTCTTAAAAAGTCACGATTAATTAGGGTGCTAGAACATGGCATATCAAATGTATAAAACACACCTTTAAAACTAAAAAATATTGTAATAATTTCATGAGTCATAAGAACTGTGTACATTGTAATCAATCCTAGAAACAAATAATTGTTATTATATTAGGTAGGGAGGTCAGTCTGTAGGTATAATTATGCAAAGTATAGCAGATCTCACGTCACCTGCCGGCGGCGTCACGGCGAGGACAGGGCGGGGGCGAGGCGGGGGCGAGGTGAGGGCGCGGCGGGACGTGTTTACACGATCTCGCATATTAAGCCGCTTTATAGGCATTTCGCTAATGAAATACATGAATACTAAATACGACGCCGGAACAGGAAACGGAGTCAGAGAGTGGATCAGGGGATTGGTAGGATTACAGTAAAGTACTGTCCTCCTAGAGCCAGGGATTTTGAGAACTAAAAGGGTTAAAGTATGATCTTATCCATACTAATATTATAAATTCAAAAGTAAATGTGTCTCTCTGTCTGTTTGTTACGTTTTCACCACTGAACGACTGGACCGATTTCGATAAAGTTAGTACTTGATATACGGTACTTTTTACCAGGCTGCGCAGAAGGAGTGTAATGTTTTTATTGACAAACCACGCATGCGAAGCTGCTGGCAGGTCTACTAGTAACTTATAAATCTAATCTAAGATCTAAGAAGAGAGATTAGATTAATAAGCAGTTTCTACTAGTTAAACTGAACTATTTTCATAAAAGTGACATGAGTTATAAGTTTTTCACTTTATGAACTGTCAGTAACTTTAGAGTTCTTTGTACAATAGAGGTGCTAATGAGTGTACGATTCTAGAATAAGCCTTTTGAGCCCCCTAGTTAAATAGTGATACACGCCCTGAGCTGGGCCCTGCAGCCATCGCTCACGGATGGCTCCACGCACGGTGCGGCTGAGGCGACACCGGGACGACTCCAGGATGAGCCGGCCCGGGACCGTGTAATTCATAATTAACGTTGTTTCGCAAACTTTAATGAGGCCCCGATGCTTACACGGAATCCCACTCTGAGCGGAACCCGCCTACCTGCGCTGTGTTATGTGACGCCTCATTTTTGAGCTGGATGAAAATTGTGCAATTGAAAGGGACCTTGACATTTTATTTCGTTTTAAAGTTTAATGTAAATTTAATGTTTTTTATGTTTTATTTCCACGGACAGACAGCGGAACAACAGGGGGTTTTTATTAAGACATTAATTTATATCAAGCTAACTCGATTTATATTTATTAAAAATTAAATTAATTTATTAACTCAGACAATAGTAGTTTACAAGTCCTTTTGTGTTAGTAGGTAAATAAACTTAAATATCTAGGTTACTAACATCATATGTATTTTTGTTAAAACATTTCATTCGCATCCCGACAACATCCTGAAAACGTCCTGAAAACAAGGTATTCACTTTTCTTTTACAATTATAGAGTAAGCGTACTCCTCACACACGGCCAGTGGTCTCCTGCGAGCACTGACCGATGGGCACAGCAGCACCATGCCGTCTGCATAGCTGATATTGTTTATGCAAACATTATCAACCGAGCAGCCGATACGCTCGCTGCTGAGCCCAACATAATTCCTTCACTCCTTGCCTCACCCCGCACTACCACCTGTAGGCATCAGAAAGACTGCCAGCATATCCTACACGGTTTGTTTGATTGGCGTACCAGTGTTGTAAGAGACGCTGTACCTGTGTATGCACGCCCGTCCTCGCCATCTTTTATCCACAGCTTGTCATAGGACACCAGGTTAAAAGCTTTAGAAAGGTCGAAGAAGTATCACACACGTACACTGTTATACGTCTCTGTGTATAGTACTGCACAGTGTCCTAAAATCGCAGTTTCAGTTGAAAGGTGTTGTCGGAAACCAAATTGAGCATTATATAGTAATAGTATACATCCGTTTGACTAACTAAATATAAACCAAGAGGAGCCTAACTAGCAACGCCTAATATAAGCCAATCTTTAAGCATACACTTTCGTTTCACGAATCGTTTTTCAATATTTGAATCCTAAACTAAGCATTGGCAAAGTTTTTGTCACTTTGTCTATGATTTTAATTTTCTCATGCAATTTACAAGTGAGGCAGGCTGACTGTGACTGCCCCGAATACATCTGTCAATTAGAGAGTTGCCTAGCTAATGCTAACGCACCGCCAAATTGGTGTCCGTATCTTTAGGCAACGCCTAACGCATCTAGTCGTCACCTAAAGGTTGATAAAACGTTTTTTTTGCCCTAGGCAACTCTTTAATATTTATACATCTGATTTAGGCGTCTCCTAGCGTTAGTGTAAACGGAAATAATTGTACTTGTTTATTATTATCCTTAAAAATATTCGCACTAATCGTATATTGCCAGAGACAAAATCAAACAATATTATAAATGTGAAAGTTTGGATGTTTGTTTATTTATTTGTATGTTACTAAATCATGTCGTAACGGTTTAACTGATTTCGGTAAAATTTGGTATATACGTAGATTATAGCCTGGATTACCAAATAGATAAGATAAGATAAGATAACTCTTTATTGTACACCAAAGTAAAATACAGAACATAATTTTTACTAACAAATTTAGTACAATGGGCGGTCTTATCGCTAAAAGCGATCTCTTCCAGACAACCTTAGTATGGACAGGATTATAACATATCACATGACGACGGTGCATCTATATAAAATTAAAAACATACCTACATACTATAAACCTAAAATACTAATAATAACTCAAATTTAATTATAATAAAACAAGCAACTATAAAAATGGTTATGATGAATTAACAAGCAGCGACAACTTCAACGCAGAGACAGATAATGCGTGTGTACTTTTGTTTTAAAATTACTAATAGACTTGGATGTTCTTATAGAGAAGGGCAAATCATTCCACAATCGTACGGCTGTTACAGTGAAGGATCGACCATAAAACTCTGTCGTATGGACAGGAGTTTTAAGTTGAAGGGAATCTGAAGAACGCAAATTGCGATCATTAGCCTGGTGGAGAAACTCAAAACGCTCCTTAAGATAGAAGGGAGAAGAAGGGTTAAAAAGGATGTTATACAAAAGGGACAGTATGTGTGCATTCCGGCGAAGACGGATGGGGAGCCATTTGAGCTTTGCGCGAAAATCAGAGACATGGTCATACTTGTGCAAGCCAAATATAAACCGAATACAGAGGTTTTGAAGGCGCTCAAGTTTGCTCAGTTGGGCTTCAGAGAGGTCAAGATAGCAGGCGTTGGCGTAGTCCAGAATCGGAAGTAAAAGAGTCTGTGCAAGCGTAACCTTGGTAGCAGTCGGCAAGAAGTTACGAATTCTCCGTAAAGATCCAGACGATGCAAACACCCTGCGGCTAATCTCATTGATACAGGGAACCCAAGTTAAACGGGTATCCACCTGTATTCCTAAAATTTTCACTGACTGTGTGACTTCTATAGGTGTTCCGTCAAAAACTATGCATGGTAGCTGTGCAAAATTAATTTTGGAGATCTGTTTGGAGCTACCAATAATAATGGCCTGCGTTTTGTTTGGATTGACTGTAAGGCCAAAAGATTTACTCCAGTCGCATATCCGGTCAAGGTCAGTATTTAATAAGCTAATGGCTCCATCGATATTTTCAAATAGGCTACCTTTTATCCCATAAATCAGTTTTCATGCGATAAAAATGGGGTCAAGTCAAGTTGCAACAGCGAGTTTAGCCATATTTCTAGGTTACCTACACATTTAGTAGTGTAACGCGTACGAAGTCGTGAGTAACAGCTAGTTAGATATAAAGTTTAGTACACGCTGTACGACATCTACATGTTTTTATATATATATTTTTAAATTTATTGTAGTCTAGCGTTTGAGCACGATCTCGCCTGATGGCGCACGATGATGCAGGATCACTCGCGACTGGAAGGCCCCTGGGTAGTAGTTATCAGAACTAGAAAATTTAAGTGTTACTTTGTATTATTTCAATAAAATAGCCTCCTTGGCGCTATGGGAAAATAGCTGGCACGCAGCTAGACAGCTGGCAGAGACGTAGGAGGTAGCGGGTTCAATTTCCGGTGCCAAGCAAATGTTTGCATGATCTATAGATATTTGTTCCGGGTCTAATTTTTACTCTATTTTAATCTATTATAAGTATGTAAAATAAAAAATTATAAGCAAGCATTCTATCAGTTATCTAGTTCGTATAGTACAATATTGCTTAGTTTGGGGCTAGATGGCACTGAGTGAAATGTCCAGGATTATTTATTTATTTATAAAATTGTTATTTGTTTAACTAAAGTGAAACGCGTCATTTGAGTGGAACGTCCCATTAGCGGCATGTTCTGTAGCGGGTGCGTTCCGGAATAATAAGGACATCTCGTAATATCGCGGGCGTCGTTAAGTCCCCGCACGTCACGGGGCTGCGACCCTCAGCTTTGATTAGCGATTCCTGAAGGAAACAACAATTTGTGTGTGTGGGCTTGACAGCTGCATTTAACGGACGCTTTCATTTTAACCGCACGATTTCTAGCCACGTCTGTGACAAAAATATCTTTCGTATTTTGAAACTTTCCCGATCACTATACATGTAACTAAAAACCGGTTTAATAACAATCACTATCAAAGTAGCCTAGGTTATAATATATGGTACTAGATATATCCGCCGCGACTTTGTACACGTAGAACAACTAAACGTGTACAGTAACCGAAGTTATTGACCAACTGGCAGAAACTGGTGCCCTGTGCTGTGAGCTTTTTACATTTAATACATAGAAATTGACGTCATCATAGCGTGTTACCAAAACACCCAATCACGACACTTCTGCTGTCAATCTTCCCCGTTTCCATAACCTGGTCGTGAATGATATCGGGAAACGTCCTGCAAAAACAATTCTAATGAACCCAAACAGGATCTTTACGTCATCACGACCATTAAGGAGTTCTGTTTATTCTCTCCAGGCTTCATCATCAGACCCTGTTATTTGTTATATCGTTAAACATCTCACAAGCACAATTTCAAAGAAACCAAAATCGGGATATTCACAAATCCAAGCAGTTGATCCTTCTACGTCTGTTATCATTAAGATGTTTTGTAGATTACCTCCCGGCTCCATCTATGGATCCTGGTGGTCAATCCATGATGAAACGTTTCATTATTTACACTTGAAAATAATTTAAGCAAAGTTAACAAACTTAATGATAATGTTTTTAAAACGAATTACAACATTCCTTCTCAACCCTAGGGGGTGCTTATCAAAAAGAGTGACTAACCTTATGACTAGTATATGACTTTAGGTATCTCTCATAGCTTCATGGATATCCATCATAGATAAAAATATAGTTTCTTTTAAGTTCGCCGCCTATTTTAATGAAATTCTCAAGAAAATGTAACAGGCTTATAATATGGCATATACTGGTATTGGACCCGAGAAACTGATTCTTTCTCTATTAACAAAACGGTACTGTTTATTGGAATCACACCCAAACCATAATCTGGCTTATAATATGGCATATACTGGTATTGGACCCGAGAAACTGATTCTTTCTCTGTTAACAAAACGGTACTGTTTATTGGAATCACACCCAAACCATATCTTATTATTGGTGAAGAGCTGAATGCAGATAAAAAGAGGAAAAAAAAAATTAAATACGAGATCTATTCTAAGATGTTTCTAAAATTCCCTTTCAGCATTGTAAAAACCAAAAAAAGTATAAATGAGAATTAAATCTTTTCAATGTTGCTATAATAGAAGCCGTACAGGTGACGTTAGCGAGGAAACTCGAGAAATTCAAGCATATTTTGTTACATATCATCAAAGTCGCCGAAACGAGGCGTTATTATTAAAACGACCCCATCTTTCATTCGCGAGAACATGATTAGAAACAATAAGAAACTCGTTTTGTTTTATTGGCCTGGTTTAGAACGAATTTTTCATCTTTATAATTTTTTCTCTCACGGAGAGACGCACGTGATAATAACAGGTAATCTAATCTACTAAGAGCAACAAAAATATTCCCGTAGACAAGTTTTTTTAACGTCCTAGTTTACCTCAAACGATTATTTTGTAGTTTTCCATTAGAGTTGTCATCACTACAAATTATGATCTCTATTTTCTCATGTGATTGTGGCAGCTATAAGGTTTTTTGCCGGAGACATCTACATACTCCTCGGTACCCTAAAGAATTAATTAACACAATGAAGCCTCTATGAGTAACTAGTACTCCTACAGCGGTACTGACGTGAATAAACGTATCTTCATGTATTTAAATATTTTCTTTATAATAAGTTTGAAAATGCTAGCAGGTGCATCGAACACTACAAGCTAATCCGCTAAGTGTTTGCAAGCACTCGGCTTACCCAAACAAAGTGCTTAAGATCCAGCCCCTTTGACGACATGGCAGTATTTGCACAGATAACAACCGTACGAGTGTGCTTTTAGCTTATGCTCTTAGCTCATTAATTTTAGAGATGTCTTGTTTAAACACGGCCTCTACATACTCGGTGTGAACCGCAGCAATGAACCACATCAATCGGCGAGCTTTACTCCAAATGCTGAGGATTACTCCTTTGGCATGTTTATTTATAGACCGTGGTATATTCAGAAACAGACACATAATGATTCATTAGAAAATTAATATGTATTTTTTATTTTATTTTATTTTATTCGGAAAACTAACAGCACTTATTTCTAACAAGAACAACTTTAAACACGTCTTATTACCATTTACATGTTTTCGCATATAATATTAAAATGATCTTGTTTGTTTAGTTAACATTTTCCAAACTAAAAGAAAGGTAAAAAATAATATATAAGTAAAATATGAACGTTTTAATGAAAGTAAAAGTGAGAACTAACAGTTATTGAACCAATTCAAACCAGTTTTCCAAAAGAACACGCTTAAATTTCGAGGGATTTAAGTTTAATAAATCTAACTCAGGAAAGTCAACCAGTTTATTATAATAATTAGCAGATCTGATAAAGAAGGAGTTTTGCCGTCATCATTATCATCACAAATCATCATCATTATAGCTGTTGTACTTAGGCCTCCCTCACAGATTTCCAGAGCAACTGATAATTGTGACCAACCGCTCCCAGCAACCTTTATTAGCTGTCGTCTGTAGTTGAGGGCCGTTTTACGCTGCGCCTTCTAGTGCGCGGACTCAACTAGAGAACCTTTATGCTCTAGCGGTAGTTAAAACAAGTGACACTCGGCTGTCTATGGTGCATGTCTAAACTGTATAATAAAAAATAGTTTACTATTATACATTTTAAACATCGATGAACAAAGGGGATTTTACTTCTCGTTTGTGTCTGTGGCATACTTCCAAACAGTTCTTAGTTCGTTTTTGTTTGTGAAAGTTGGTGCAGACGGTCCATAGAACATTAGGTTTTTAAATAATAACATAATATGTTGTTATTTTTATATATTATATAAAAATAAATGTAGTTAGTAGAATGCACCCCGATAGGTGGGCTAATCTGGCTACAACCTGATGAAGACGCGGTCGGGATCGGCCAAGAAAGCGTTGTTGCCTTCGAGGAGGAGTGGTGGAATATCTTATATCACACAGGATAGGGATAGGTGAAAAGACTTGGCGGAGACCTTTGCCCAGCAGTAGGACAATGTAGGCTACTAAATATATATATATATATATATATGTTATAGTAAATGAGCTTACCTAGGGCTGGTACCGTCAGCGGAGTAGACGAGCAGCAGGAAGTGCTGCGGCAGGCCACCGTCGAAGCCCGCCACGCACGACACCTCCACGGACTCCGCGGTCTGGTTCCACAGCGTGCAGTTGCGGGGCGAGTGGGGCTTGCCTGATAAATAAACACTATACTACACACCACTCAACACAAATAAGGAGCGTAAGTTACGATATACACAGAAATCAGACCGGTTGAGATTACGAATGTTTATCCGGATCATTAGCCTTAATTGTGAGTACAATGTTTGACCTACGAGTATTTTAAATACTAGGTTTATTGTAGAAGAAACACTTGGTAAAAATTATTTGTTTTTGCATAAATCTATAAACCTAATTCATATTTTGTAGGTACCAATGATTATCAAAAACACAAATTAAGATAGTAATGACCTAAACAAGTTATTAAGTTTTAGAAGTTTTATACCTGAATGTAATCTATTTATAAGTTACCGAAATAAACTATTTTTAAATGATTTTTTATAACCGATTTTATTTTTAAAAATAGTTGTTCATTTTGATGTGCAGGATGGCCTCCTTGCGTGTTATCTACATTTTTAAAGCACTTTATAATTGAATCGATCAGAATAATTTGAATGCAATTATGAAATGAAAAGTTACCAGCAGCCACCATCTGGAAGACACAAGGCGCGAGTTGTGTGCCGACCTCGTTGGAGGCAGCGCACGACAACGTTCCGTAGTCGAGATCCGCTACCGGAGTGTATCTGAAACATAAATGAACATTTAGCACTAGTCTGAACAACTAAGATACTCACATTTGAGTGTATCGCATCTCTTCAACGATACGTCTTTCGGCCGAACCAAAATTACATAGTGCACGGGTTCTACGTACTTCGCATACATTGACAGGCATAGATTAAACACGTTATAATGTTAATTTTTATACTAGTGGTTCGCCCGGAACTGAGATCTCGCGAGTCTCACATAAAAACAAAAAAAATATTATTCGTAATCTTTGACTATCAAAATAGTGCCCCGAAATAAATAACCAAAAACTTGACCTACTGTTTCATTCAATTTCATGTAATTTGGTTATTTTTTTTGCATTTATTTGCAGTTATTCTGGATTTCAGACTTTTGCCTATATATGTGTCACTAAAGCTAGATGCATACCAAATTTCAGCACTGTAGGGTCACTGGTGTACCCGGTGAATTTCGTCAAATTTCAGTTTTTATTATGGCTAATAATAACTCAAACACTGCAAGGACTAAACTAAAAATAAGAACAGGGCCAAAATGTACTAAAAAAGACCTTACATTTGACATCACATTTACCCTAATAGTCTCATTTTTTTAACCCCCTGTGAACCACAATATCTCAACCACGCCCTCACATCCTAATTCATAAATAAATACCTAAAGATAGACTAATATATACCCAACTAAGTACCTAAATCTTTTAAATATTCTAAAACGAGGACAATTAAAACAAATAATAAATAAATAAATAGGTAACTCAAATGACAAGAAAGCTAGGCATTAAGTTAATGCTGCTTTATTCTCAGCTTAAAAGAGTGCTGTGAAGGAATCCGTCTAATTTCCACAGGCAAAGCATTCCACAGGCACACTGTATCGACAGTGAATGATTTCTCGTAGAGGGAACTAGAGTGTACGGGTGTTTTGAGGGATAAGTTTGCCGATGACCTGAGAGAAAAAGTTTCGGAAGAATGGAGATAAGCAAACCTCTCTTTAAGATAACAAGGGGAGAAAAGATTCAATAGAATAGACTAGAGAAGAAACAGAATATGAGAATCACGGCGAAGGCGAATCAAAAAGTTCCGTGATGATGTTAAGATAGCAGTTTTGTTATCAATCGAGACAGCCCCTTCTACCGATGACCAGTCTAACTCTCTGACATCATCAAGAAACTTTTCTTTGTCAATGCCACCAAAATTGCGCTGCAGGATGACCTTGAGTTTAACTTTAGAAGGACGTAGTTCATACGAAAGAAATATGAGATCATGATCAGGAAAAGGAGTCAGCTGAAAACTGGCCGTGTTTAACAGCGAGATGCGGAGAGGAAAAAATAATGAGGTCAAAAAGTGACGGCTTGCAATTTGGAAAATGGTGAGTTGCGCTAAGGGGAAGAATATGCATGTTACATGACTGGACAATGGTTTCAAGAGAAGAAGAGCGGGTATCTTTTCTTAAGAGGCAGGTGTTAAAGTCACACATAGTAATGGATTGGCTATAAGAGGACACAAAATTCTCTAATAGCTTCTCAAACGAGGAAAAGAAGTTAATACGAAGAGAAGGACAGTAGTAAACTCTAAAAATAATTTTGGAGTGGAAAAGAATTTCTTCGATAAATAGATGCTCACCAGCCGAGGGTGGCGGTGGCTGAGCTGACAAGCTTATGATAGAAAATTGAAGATGTGAACGAAGATAAATAGCCACGCCACCAAGTCCACTACCAATCCGGTCATTGCAAATCAGACGAAAACCAGGTAAACAGAAATTAGTGGAAGGGAGACATGGCTTTAAGAAAGATTGAGAGATGAGAATAGCTTGAATAGATTTATGCTCGAATGATGCCAACATGTCCGGAAAATGAGCCGGAACATTTTGAGCATTTATATGAATTACATTAAAATTCTTTCGTATTTGAAAAACTGGGATGATAGGTTTTCGGAAACAGGCGGAATGCTGACGAAGCTATCGTCACTATTAACAGAGCCACTAGACGAAGAGAAAGAAAAATAAGCATCAATCTCATCAGATTCAGATTTAACATTGTTACCTAAAATATTATAGGTATAGGTACCTACTAAAAACCCAAATAAATTACACTCAAAATAAATTAAATATTCGTACTATAATATATATAGGTATGTACATAAATATAATGTACTATAAATTAAATTAGTACATAATTAGATTAATTACTCCACGAAATGTGCTGAAATGTTGCCAACGCTCGTTACTCCACCTGCCGGTCGTACATTGGTATAACAGTAAAAAATAAAATGTTTATTTAGGATAAACATTACCTAGTATGATCATAACTAAACATAACAACACTTACAAGGAACAACGTTACAAAACAAGAGCTAAATAAAAATAATCTTAACACCCTCCACAACTAGATGAAAACAAAACTAGTAATTATGATGAATTGTTGAAAAACGACGATATTTTTAAAGAATACAAACACTAGGTACGCAAAAAATCAAAACAGAAATCAGCGTGTAACGGACACATCAGAGACTGATTCGAATGTCACTGTCATTTCAGACTGACAGACTGAGATAAACTTACACTGACGTAAATTTGCCTGTTTGTTTTTGTCTATAAAATAATCTAATGGTACACACCGTAAGAATTGAATAAATAAAATTAATTAAACTACCTATGAACATTGGGAGGGTATAATATACTCAGTGCAGGCAGACAATGTGTGTTACTTTTTGGGTGCCGCTGATGCCACGGCATGACTGCTCTTGAAGGCAACTGCGGGCTCTTTGGTGACCACTAGAGCCGGCTTCGCTGTAATCGTCTGTCCTAAATGGTCAAGCTCCTGTTGACAACTAATGCGATATCGAAGTCCGACTGGAGTGATGACAAAAACTTATCCGTTTTTCGCCCAACACCTGGTTACGCCAAAACGCTGCCGAGCGGCCATAAACGTGTCGTGCCTTGACTTAGTTAAGAACTCGGACATAGTGATACCAGAGCCCTTTATCCCAGTTTTATCGAACCAGACCTTGTGTTTCACCTCAGTGTCTTGCAGTTTAAACAAGATGGGCTTTGGTCTGTCAACTCCCGCTGCACGTTCCATTCTATGGCAGCGACTGATATCAGTTTTGCTGAAGCTGCCTAACTTTAACTTCTGCACGATAACCGCGCCTGTGTTCTCATTCTTTACCTCGGGAACACCGTGCAGAAGCAAGATCTTACGACGGCTCCTCATTTTTAAGTTGTCCATTTCAATGTTGACGACGGTGGCTCTGGATGGGGTCGTAGCCTTTTCTATCCGGCCTTTAAACTCTTCCATCTGTTCAGTGAACATCAGTTCCAACCGTTTCACTGAATTAGTCATGACATCCAAAGTGAGCTGTGACATAGTGTAGTGGTGGTGTGATGATGCCTTTAAATCAGTTGTATATTTGTGGAGATTGAAGAAAACACTTCCAGACAGGTATTGTAAACTGAGCTATCGCTTATTGCATAACTTTATTTATAATGAACAGTAAATATTATTTAAAATAGGAAAATTAGAGTGAGCTTATTAATTTAGATGTTAGCTCAGCAACTACCCGCACACGAAAAAACATTGCATGATTAATTTTTAGCATATTTTAGCTGTACGCACATGTGTTCATGTTGCAATCCAGATCAAAACAGCATTTTAGTAATTTTGACTTCTAAGTAGTAAAAATGGTAAATAAAGTTGTTCGGTTTGGCGGCACTTACTTGAGGCTGGATGCGCTGCCGTTGCTTGTGTATCTGTCGGCGGCAACGTCGATGGTTTCGCCTGAGTTGTTGAACTTCCACTTAAAGACGGCGGCCGGCGGGTCGGCGTCCACCTCGCAAACGATCACTACACTCTCGCCGCGCGCCGCGCCCACCACCGACACGCCGCCCGCGCGGCACGACGGCGAATCTGCAGGCGAATCAGAACATGAGGCTCTCGTACTAGCTAGTCTGACCTCTGACAGCTAGGTGACTAGGGACATAGGCTTATATTTCAGAATTATGGCTCAAGCGTGACTCAGAAGTAAGGACCTTTGACTTTTCAATTATAAAACTGTCATAAATGTATGCTTAAGATTCGTATTATATTGAGTATATATATATTGAGTATATATGATTTTTAAACATGTTCTGTCCTAATTTGAGGTGTGAAACTCGACTTCTCATGTT
The DNA here is from genome assembly GCA_963924445.1 of Philereme transversata. Taxonomy (NCBI): domain Eukaryota; kingdom Metazoa; phylum Arthropoda; class Insecta; order Lepidoptera; family Geometridae; genus Philereme; species Philereme transversata. The sequence goes on along the minus strand of OZ004337.1, from coordinate 21,886,502 downwards.
ATGAATTGAAAAGAAGAAAATATATCACCTGAGTTCTAATATAGAGAGTACATGCGAGAACACATATACCATTTAGCGCGCCATAAACCCAGCAGATCTCTCAGAATCTCCAAACAAGACTAACATGACTTCCATTGATATGACGTATATACGTCAAGTGCCGTATCGTCCTGCCACCTGTCCCATCGATCGAGCGAGCTCCATCCAAGGGGCTCCACAGGCGGGCCGTGACGCGCGACGAATATCGAGACATTAAGTGGCTCCTGTATAATAGAATCCCGTGAATCGCATCGCATGGAATGCCGCTACGTGCTGGTCCGCTACGTACTCACAGCGCATAGAAACAGCTGGACAACTATTTACACAAGAGCAAACAAGCTCATTAGCTTTCGGTTTAGAAGGCTACAATTTGGTTAGCGGGAAGACATGTCTGGTTTGGGAAGTGAGGTGTCACCAACTTTCAATCATTTTCTTTGGAAAAATATTAGTATTGCCACCGAGTTTACTTCCTGCTTTATTAACATTATATTAAACTGACTATTTTCATTGGACTGTCGCGCAGCGCGATCTGTCCGATGCGTTCAAGGCACGACCCTCGGAACGTGACGCATGCTCACGGTCTTTACATTTCACTTCTAGCTTCTATATTCGAATTTAAATGGTAGATGTAGGTCAGCAAGAACTAGCCAATCACAAGGCTTATCGGCATAAAGTTGTGAGCTATACGAATCAGTGTGTGTATTCGTTTATTTTGTTTCGTACATTCTTATATTGTAAGGTTAATAGAATTGCAAAAAGAACTTTTACTTGGCCACAATTAAACACCACGGTATCATGTAGGTAGGTAGATATCGTTCATACATGCACTCAAGTCAACAACTGCTTGCATTTCAAATAACATGGCTGGTGTGCCTCAAGACGTATATTGCCGTATGGAGGCGAGACGGCATGCGGCACTGCGTCATTTGTACGCGTGTGATTGCGCGTGAAATGTCGTGCGTCTCCGTGCGCCGTGCGGGGCCGAGTGCGTACAGAACTGACCGTGTAACGATGCGATAGAATACAAAGAAACTTTACTATCCAGATAATTCAACTTGTTGATAAAACATATGCAGAAACTATAAGATAAGATAAGATAAGATAACTCTTTATTGTACACCAAAGTAAAATACAGAACATAATTTTTACTAACAAATTTAGTACAATGGGCGGTCTTATCGCTAAAAGCGATCTCTTCCAGACAACCTTAGTATGGACAGGATTATAACATATCACATGACGACGGTGCATCTATATAAAATTAAAAACATACCTACATACTATAAACCTAAAATACTAATAATAACTCAAATTTCATTATAATAAAACAAGCAACTATAAAAATGGTTATGATGAATTAACAAGCAGCGACAACTTCAACGCAGGGACAGATAATGCGTGTGTACTTTTGTTTTAAAATTACTAATAGACTTGGATGTTCTTATAGAGAAGGGCAAATCGTTCCACAATCGTACGGCTGTTACAGTGAAGGATCGACCATAAAACTCTGTCGTATGGATAGGAGTTTTAAGTTGAAGGGAATCTGAAGAACGCAAATTACGATCATTAGCCTGGTGGAGAAACTCAAAACGCTCCTTAAGATAGAAGGGAGAAGAAGGGTTAAAAAGGATGTTATACAAAAGGGACAGTATGTGTACATTCCGGCGAAGACGGATGGGGAGCCATTTGAGCTTTGCTATAGTGTTCTGAAACTCAACTCCTTTGAAAAAAAACAAATTAGTGCAAGTTGGGAAGTTGGGACTCGCAAATTGGATGTATCATACATGGCATACTGTAATAATATTTCTACCCACATTATTTTAGGAGAACTGAGAGGAATAACAGGGTCATGAAAGTTGTACAGGTGTTCTGTTTAATAATTATTTGGCAGTCAGTCATCGGAATACTATTCATAAAATCCTGATCTCCTAAATACACCCTGGCAAAACCAAAAGCTAAGCGTCAAATATTTATCTATAGCTATATAGCTAGGCGAAAAGCAAACTGAGTCCAGAAACATTTTGTTACCAACTATTCTCTTCTCCATTCTCTCGTATAATATTCTCTTGTCGGTAAAGCCAGTCAATAACCTTCAGAAATGGAATCTCACTCAACTGATGAATAGAAACTTCTCGATCATAAACAAACAACTCAACAAAAAATTGCTTTCGCAACAAGATTTATGACTACATTACCCGCAGTTATGTTCCCATTAAAAAATCCCATCTTATTTTGTCAGAGCCATATCTTACAATTGGCGAAATAGATCGGCGGCCATTACGGATCGGCCGGTCTGCGAGGAACAGGCGTGTATTTACTAAACACAGGCGTGTGTTTGGGTTATTTCTATCGAATATAGGTCTTCTGCCCCTATTGGTGTAAGACCATTTTTTTTCTAACCGCTCCTAGACATGGCAAAGTATAGTGCTAATAAACAAAATAAGTCAGGAGGCTACCACTGCTAAAGAAGGCTTTAAGTGTTCAAGTGAATAGCTCTTTTCTAGGCGTATATCATTTTCGGCCACACCATCATTTAAAATCAAGCGAGGTAGTCAGTGGTCAAACAAATGCCTATCCATACTTCCATACGAATATTATAAATGTGAAAGAAACTCTGTCTCTCTGTAAAATTACATTAAATGAACTAATATTTATTGCATGAAATAAGGTTAAATTACAAGATATCAATTTTAGCTTAGATCCAGCATATTTTGCTTAAGCTAAAAATGCAATTTATATAATATTTGAATTTATATTAATTACAATGTCATTTATAAATCTGAAGTCTGAGTCTGTCTGTCTGTTTGTTACGTTTTCACGACTAAACGGCCAATTCTGTTGAATTTTGATAGACAGATTACTGAATTTTGATTTACAGAGAACAGAAACTTTTTAAAAAAGGCTCCCAATGGAGTGCCTTGGCAAAGGTTAGATGGAGTGGCTAGCGTTAGTGGATAGGTTAGCGTGCTGCTACCCCTCAAGTTTAAGACATTGCTTGCTATTTTAATTTGTTTTGCTTTCTGATTTTTATTTGCCAATCATTTAGAGTGAGATCTTAAGCCCATCTCCATCGGCCTGGCTCCAGCCCCGGTGTGGACGGGAGGGGGGTACAGCTGCTCGATTTAAAGCAACGAGTCGAGAAGTGCTCACCTGCGCCTCACCACCTACACCCAAACAATGCGCTAATTTATATCCTTTATTTATCCTTCGACTTTAATCAATGCCATCCAATTCCAGCTAATTCAATGTTGTTGCTCCCCTTCTCAACCATTGAGGGAAAAATTAGTTGACACTCACCTTGAGTATTGTTTATTGAGTGAAACTCGAGCCACTTTGAGTAGACGCTTCATTAGCGTCTTAATTAAAGGAAAAGAGAGTTCAGTTCTTTACACCTCGATAATCTTTATCAAATGGTATCGTTTCATTAGATTTTAGATTAAAAATAACTAGAATTTTATTTAAAATGTACTTTGTTAAAGAAAAATAGTTCAATTGTTACGTTATAGTAAATTTGATTCGTGCAGATCCTAAGTTAAAAATAATTTCCTTGCACCATGCGGCAGTTGCATCTGATAGAAAATATAACGAACACTTATACAAATAAAAGAGCAAATTTAATCTTAAATCGCAAGCAGGATGTTCCCGGGTATTTCCTTTCAGAAGGCATCAAGGCAAACGTCGGAGAAAACAATTAGTAGCAAGCTTCCCAGCGATCGGCGACTGCCGTCCGGCTATCAGTAGCAAACAAGGCATGTGCGATACCACCGCAACTCCATCACTATTGACATTCTTATTTGCACAATAAGAGCCACCTATAGAGCTCAGCAGATACATCGTAATGCTGAGACAAGGATACGTGTCATTGGATTTTATAAGGCAGTGAGACTGTTTATAGGAATAATCTTAACAATATTTGATTGATCATTATATCAATATTTGATTCTGATTATTTGTAAAATTAGAAATTAAAAATTTACTTATATATAAATTATGATAACTAATGCTTATTATTGTTCAACGTTATGTTGATAATCTATTTTATTAGGGGACTATAATAACAGATATAATGTGTTAAATAAATAAGCAAATAGAACTTCACAGGAATAATTAGTGGAGTTAATGTGGAACTCAATTGGTCTGTATATCAAGAGGCTATAACAGAGCAACACTGCTAAACAATAATGTATTTGCTAGCATTAAGTAAGCGGCACTCGGTCCGCTTTTCGCGGGTTGCGGGTTGCGGGTTGCGGACGCGAATCTGATCTGTTCCGATTGAATTCGCATTGTTTGAGCGAACTTTCAGTACCTTGTTCTACTTACTACATATTTCTGCGGTATTGTTTTACTTGCACAGAAGCGCAGAATACCTATGTACTAAATTTTTATCACGTGTTTTTTCCTGTGTTTATATATGTATTTTTTCTTTTTAATAATTTATAATCTATATGTACGTAGGTATGTTTGTTCTGTTCTATGTGTGTGTCAAATAAATGTATTTTCTTTTTTTGTTTCAGAATACATCCGTGGATCTACACTGAGCAGAAACCTATCATGTGAGTATAAAATACCCTTAGACATTAGGGTATTTTATTGAGTTGTAACTGTTTGTTGTAGCTGAGCTGTGGTCGGTGGCACGATTCCGATTGTTGAACTAGTTGCGGGAGCGGATGCTAAAGTTAGAGCAAATTTTTATAACAATCCATGAATAACCCAGAAAAATGCAGAACAATCTTTGTTTGAGTTTATTGCGGCGCAATCCTCAAGAAACACGCGCTGCTGCATCGAATCCTATTCATATTCTATCGTGTGAGGTTATTTAAAGCAAAACTTTTTTTTGGTTGTTTTATGTCGGCGTGCTTTTGAAAACGGCTTCAATGAAGAGTCTTGTTAGGAAAATAACAAAGAGCGCGAAAAAGTACTAATAAATGTGATACTTGATATTTCTTCGACAACATACCCTGACATTCCAATATTTGCGGAATGCTCTCCATGTTGTTACACGCGGACCATTTTTATGTATGTATAAAAGTTAGGTGGGAATGCATCACGGTAATAGGTGAGTCTGCAGCCGGGCAATAACTCGGAATCTGCGATCTCGTCCCAGCCGTAAATCAATACGTGGATTGGAAGTACAGCAACGCGCCGGCGACAGCGGCTCTCCTGCAACTAGTCATCACAGTTTCGCTTCGATACAAAGTTGCTCGGACGAATTAACTTTTTTACGAATATTTGTCGGAATACTCACGATAAGCTTTGAAACGTTCGATTTGCATCTGGAATGTTGGTGCAGTAACCGCAGCGTCCAACTCGATGTGACTAACTATCGGGGGTTCCATCGGAGGAGGGACGCGAGTGGGCGCGGGTTGAATGAGGCGAGGACCACGCGCGCGCTAGACGCCAACTTGTTCGCAACTTTCAATGGATTCCAATATGTGCGCTTATCTCATCGCATAATTCCCTTTGATGCGAAATGGCCCGAGTCGAATAACCCGTGAATACTACATGAGCGTGTCGAAGCCGACGAAGATTTAGTGCCAGAACACTGAATTCAAAACACTATCGACGCGATGAGAACTTATTTGTATGTATGCGGGCGGGTGGCGTGGCCGGCGCGTAGATGCGTACATTTACATCTTGCATTGAGATGGAGCGAGGGTCTGACGTAGGGAAGCAATAAAACTGTTCCAGTCTCACGAAAGATTTCAAGACGCACGAGAAGGTCACCTGGAACGTGGCAATATTATAATGTAAGTTATAAAGGAAGCAGGTACGATACCGCGATAATATACGGCACCCTCGTAAAGTAAATCGTATAAAAGTTGGTTTTTACGGTCTGACGGAAAATATATTCGAAAGTCGCATAATACACGTCGCTGAATCGAAGAGATGTTGATCCTTATTCTAATAATAAAAAAAAATACAAGCATGGAGTCACGCTACAAGTGTGTATATGATCCTTCGAAGTTTAATGGGCTGGTAGTGGGCTGGGGATGTACGGTTGGTGCGATGATAAGCGCACATACTTAGAAAGTTACTTACATTTGACCCTGAAGTGCAGCTCGTTAGAGACGGTCTCGCCCTCGGCGTTGAGTGCTGAACAGGCGTAGCGGCCGCTGCTGTGCCGCGTCACTTTCTGCAGCACCAGGCTCTGGTTGCTGTGGAACACCCGCAGCGTCGCGTTGTGCGCCAGCGGTCGGTCCTTCGCACAAACAAAAGCATCATGTAAACTTTTAAATTTAATCCAGTGGGACTTGAACCTACATGTTTACAATGGATCTTGGATCGAGCCGGCTCGCCCGTGAATCCGTGACCTTCAGCTTAGTGTTTTATATAAATCTGGCAAGCTTATTATTAGAAAATATTAGGAAAACCATTCTCTTGTTCATTTCCCTTGCGAACAAAAGAAACAGAATCAATATGTTTTATAAATTGTTGCTTAATTTACAAAAACTCCGTCCAGCCCCAAAACAAGAGGCATTTCTGTCTCAGGGCAGGGCTGAGCCTATGCAAGGAACAATAGCGAGTGGCTCATTAAAAAGGGCAAGCGCGATACAAAGGGCAACGCGCGATATCCAGACAATTAGCGCGAAGGGGGGGGGGGGGGGGGGGTAGGAGAGTAGGCGGCGTTTGGTACGCATTTACGAGTGATCTACCGATTCCAGGTATGTTGACAAATTACAATTGAGCAGGACATGTAGAATAAAAACACGTAGCACTACTGACACTAAGCTCAATTCTTTTATTACAATTGTACGATACTTGTTACTCTGTACAAGGTATATGATACATATGCTTACATATGTTGCGGTAACATTGATTAGGTTACAGAGGAAAAGAAAACCTAGAAAAGCGTGGGTTAAGAAATGGCTAATAAAGCGAAATCAGTATTCGCATGTTAAAAGAATTAAGGTTCCATCCAAAAGATCGGCACAACTATATGAGAATGACGGAACCTACGTATCAAAAATTATTGAAACTAGTATCACCTAAAATACAGAACCGACAAAAATCGAATCGTTGATCGCAAAGAGATATCATCATCGATAGAATATTCATGATTTCATGAGTTTTTGTTGCGATCACCGATATCGTCTTCGATTAAGTAAATCATTAACGATCTGGACATACACCATCGATTCGTCGTTTCGATCGGTCTGAAACGACGGATCGTAACGATCGAACCACTATCCCGCAGTTAACTTGACCTACAGTTTCATTCAAATTACAGGTAACGGGAGTTCATGTTAATTGGTTATCATTTTGTGGGGTAGAAATTGCAGTTATTCTAGATTTTAGACTGGGAAAAGTATAAGCCATTATTTTTATTGAGCGTTTTCACTGAAAGTCCAAAAAGTTCAAGTTCAAGTAAGTTTGAGTTGTTTAACTTGAGATTTTTAATAATTTTGCATACCTCACCTGGGTGGAACATAGTGATACATTTTTCAATATCACTTGTCTAAATCACTATTACCATTATTCGAGCAAATAAACATTAAGTATTCGTATTGTATTGTATTGAAAATTCACTTCAACTAGTCATCCAAACAAAAATTGGACTATAAAAAACATATTTCTTCTCTTAAATATACGAGTGGTTCGCCCCGAACTAAGATCTCGCGAGTCTCCCATAAAAACAAAAAAATATCATTTGTATCTAATCTTTGACTATCAAAATAGTGCCACGAGTTTATGTTAATTGGTTATCCTTTTTTGGAGTAGAAATTGCAGTTATTCTGGATCAGACTTTTCCCAATATTTGTGTCACTAAAGCTACACGCATACCAAATTTCAACACTGAGGGGTCACTGGTGTATCCTATGAATTTTGACAAAATTCAGTTTTATAATGGCTAATAACTTAAAAACTACAAGGTTTAAACTAAAAATAAAAATGGGGTCGAAATATACTCAAAACTAAATTTTATTGCCATTTGTGCTATCAATACCTACCTTACAAAATTTCACGATGATCTGATAAACGCTTCGAAAGTTATCCTCGGACAAACAAACATACTGTTACGCTGTTACACAATAAGAAATAGTCGAAACTTCTTGATGGCTCTCGACTTACCTACTGTGTCACGGAATACGTAATACTTAGTATGGAATATACCTGCATGCTGTGTTTTTATTTGCGGTTGCGCAGAATGGGGAGTGGTCATTCTGTCGAAACACCGACCCTTTCCTGGAACGTTCGAGACGTTCTAGTGTAGTGAATTGTGTGCGATGTAAATAGGCCGGAGAGATGGCCGGACAATCAGTCTGGATTTTGCTATACGTGCGAAATTTTCGGTGACTTTAAGTGGTGCAACAGTGGTGTGAATTAGTGTTGTGATTACGTGTAACCAAGTTCGTGTATTCATCGTTTTAGTGTTGAATAAAAGTGTTATTTCGGCTAGATCGATTTTCATTATTTTATCCCGAACCCTCAGCTCGTAACAATACCATACATACCTACAACGCCGATTTTTCCAAGTTGATTTAGAGATCTCGCTTCACTCGATCAACTTGTGACTTTGTGATCACTGGTGACCCCGAACGAAGAAGATGAGGAAGTCTGACGAAGAACAGCCTAGACGTTCAGAAGCCGCACTTACGGGACAACAATCGGGACTATGGAGAGTGGGCGTGCGAGTACCCCCATTTTGGCCCGAGGAACCGGCCGTTTGGTTTGCACAGATTGAAGGTCAGTTCTCCATTTCAAATATTACTTCTGACCAGACCAAGTTTTACTACGTCGTTGGTCAGTTAGATCCTCAATATGCGGCGGAAGTGAAAGATGTAATTCTAAACCCGCCGGAAAGCGGTAAATACGACAAATTGAAAACCGAGCTTATAAAACGATTATCAGCTTCCCAAGAGCGTAAACTGCAGCAATTACTAACCCATGAGGAGTTGGGCGATAGGAAACCTACACAATTTATGCGACATTTGCAGAATCTAGCGGGACCGACTGTTCCAGAACATTTAATTAGGCAGATTTGGTCGAATAGGTTACCTACCCACATTCAAACGATTATTGCTTCACAGACAGAAAGCTCGCTGCAGACCGTTGCTGAGTTGGCGGACAAAATTAACGATATATCATCACCTATGCAGCAAGCGGCCGGCACATCTGCTGTATGTACAAGTGCAGGTACAGTCTCGGCTTTGGAACAGATGGTGAAACGTGTCGACGAACTCGCTAAACAGGTACAAAACCTATCTACACGTAATTCCCGATCCAGCAACAAGAACCACAACTACCGTAGCCGCTCGACCTCTAGGTACCGGTCAAGGTCACGAGAACGCCCCGACGATCATCCGCACTGCTGGTATCATTTCATCTACGGAGCTAGCGCAAACAACTGCAGGCCGCCGTGTACTTTTAAGTCGGCGGGAAATGCAAACGGCAGTCACTAGTGGCGGTAGCTGACTGTCCGATATCATCTGGCCGCCTGTTCATCACTGACCGGAAATCGAAGGCGCAATACCTTATCGACACGGGTTCAGACCTATGTGTTTTTCCTAAGTCAGCCGTACGGGAGCCTCGAGCGAAGACGAAGTATGAACTTTTTGCTGCAAATGGTACACTTATATCTACATATGGCCACATTCAACTTACCTTAGATTTTGGATTACGACGACCATTCAGCTGGCGATTTACCGTAGCAGACGTCACAAAGCCTATCATTGGAGTAGACTTTTTAAGTTTTTACCATCTCCTTGTAGACTGCAGACAGCAACGCCTAATCGACGGAATCACTATGCTCGGCATCAACGCGCCGCAGCCTAAAGAAGGTATTCCTGATATCTCATCAATACGTACCACATCAGACGACACCATTTTCGACAATCTGCTACGAGAATTTCCCGAGATTACTCGCCCAGCTGGTAAGCCAACAACACCCAAGCACAGTACCGTACATCACATCCGGACGACAGATGGACCACCTGTATCAAGCCGCCCGCGACGTCTGGATCCTGAAAGGTTACAGATCGCGAAACAGGAATTTGATGAAATGCTACAATGCGGAACAGCACGAAGATCCGAGAGTCCTTGGTCATCCCCTCTTCACTTAGCGAAAAAGAAAAACAACGGTTGGAGACCCTGCGGCGATTATAGAGCGCTGAACGCCCGAACGATTCCGGATCGGTATCCTGTGCGCCATATTCACGATTTTACGAACCAGCTCACTGGTAAAACAATATTTTCCACAATTGACTTAGTTAGAGCATACAATCAGATACCAATCTTTGCTGACGACATACCGAAAAGTGCCATAACTACTCCTTTCGGTATGTACGAGTTTCCGTATATGTCCTTTGGTTTACGGAACGCTGGTCAAACCTTTCAGCGCTTCATGGATGAGGTCCTGAACGGGCTAGATTTCACATTTGGGTACTTAGACGACGTACTCATCTTTTCAGAAAATAGAGATCGACATCTTGAGCATCTTCGTATTCTCTTTAAACGCTTGAACGAATATGGCGTACTAATAAATACTTCCAAATGTATTTTTGGCGAATCCAAGGTCACTTTTCTTGGATTTAAAGTCTCTGCTCAAGGAATCAGCCCTCTCGAAACAAAAACTCAAGCAATTCTTGACTTTCCGACGCCGAAAAACACGAAAGAGCTTAGGAGATTTTTAGGAACCCTGAACTTTTATCGTCGTTTCATTCCAGAAGCAGCTAAGAAGCAGGCACCTCTGAACACGATACTGGTCGGCAAACAAGGCAAAGGTTCGAAACCAATCGCTCTTACACCTGAACAGCAGGAAGCCTTCAACGACTGTAAGTCCAGTATTTCTCTCGCGACTCTCCTAGCTCACCCAGATCCCGACGCTGAGCTTGCTATACAGACTGACGCTTCCGACGTCGCTATCGGAGCCGTGCTACAGCAGCGAAAAGGTAACGATTGGCAACCCATGGCATTTTTCTCAAGAAAATTGAATCAAGCCCAACGAAAATACAGTACCTTTGACCGCGAGCTCCTGGCAATTTATGAAGCTATCCGATACTTCCGTTTTATGGTAGAAGCGAAACCGTTCATCATACTGACCGACCATAAACCTATCACATTTGCTTTCACCACTCGAAGAGACAAATGTTCGCCGCGCCAGTTCAGATATTTAGATTTTATATCTCAATTTTCCACAGACATTAGATTCATCGCAGGCAAAGACAACATAGTAGCTGATACTCTTTCACGCATCGAAGAACTTTCAATGCCCCTAGATTACCACTGCCTTGCCCGAGCCCAGGAGACAGACACCGAGCTACGAACGCTATTTACGGAAGGATCCAGTCTACAGCTGCAAAAGGTTTTCCTACCCGACGCTAAAACGCAAGTATACTGCGATACTTCTACACCGAATTCTCGACCATACGTGACTCCTGCATACCGCCGTCAAGTTTTCGAATCACTCCATAATTTAAGTCATCCCGGCGCTAAAGCTACAGTAAAACTAGTAACTTCTAGATTTGTTTGGCCGGGTATAAGGCGAGACTGTCGACAATGGGCTAAGGAATGTTATCAATGTCAGCGCTGCAAAGTAACGAGACATACAACTGCGCCGTTCACCGCATTCAAGCCACCTTCAGCCCGTTTTCAACATGTCCATATGGATATTATAGGTCCTTTACCTCTGTCTGCTTCCCACAGGTACTGCCTCACGATAGTCGACCGCTTCACACGTTGGCCCGAGGCGTACCCACTCACTGACATCACAGCCGACACCTGTGCCTCAGCCTTCATCTCTGGTTGGGTTGCGCGGTTTGGCTGCCCCGAGCGTATCACAACCGATCGTGGCCGCCAATTCGAGTCACGCCTTTTCAAGTCCATCGCCGCTCTGATCGGGGCTACTCACCTCACGACGACCGCTTACCATCCGGCCGCCAATGGCCTGGTGGAACGCCTACACCGGCAACTCAAGGCCGCTATTACCTGCCACGAGTCATCACAGTGGACCGAAGCGCTTCCGATGGTGCTTCTGGGTATCCGTAGCGCGTGGAAAGACGACATCCAATCTTCAGCAGCCGAACTTGTCTACGGCGAGCCCCTCCGCTTGCCTGGACAGTTCTTCAACACCGTCCTTGAAGAAGAAGTCGATGTCACTAACTTCGCCGATCGCCTCCGCAGACGAATGAGCAAACTGGCACCAAAACCAACTTCGTGGCACTCACATCGTCCTTTCTACATACCAAAAGACCTGGGTACCGCGACGCATGTCTTCCTACGCCAAGGTCCAGTCCGTCGTTCGCTACAAGCACCTTACTCCGGCCCATACAAGGTTGTACGACGAGGATCTAAAACATACGACATCAAGGTACAAGACAAAGTACTTACCGTTACCGTAGACCGACTGAAGCCGGCGTACAGCGCAGACGACGACTTAACGCCAACGCCACCTTCCACTCCATCACCAACGCTCACGCCAACACCAACACCGACGCCAACTGCCACTTCCACTCCTGTTCTAGGTTCCGATGACGTACCTACAAGCCCCGCTAAGAGGACGAAAAGCGGGAGGACAGTGAGATTTCCCGACTACTATCGATCGTAACAGTTACGATCTCGGCGGGGGAGTACTGTGGCGTCATCCTCGATACACCGAGTCCGTCCCCTTAGTGCGACCCTGCGCTGCGGGGTTCGGCGCGGGACGCGACGGAGGAGATCTACGGAGCGCACTTGCGCCGGCGACGCGGTCACACTCACCTAGCGCCTCGCGACGGGGAACGCGTACCGCTCTTGCTCAGCCGCTCGCGCCTTTTACTCGCTAATTCTAAAGTATAATTCATATCGCATCACTTCATTTAATTTGTATTGTACTGTATCGTTTCATTCTTCCTTCTAACGTCTGTAACTATCTACTATCCTCATTAAACTCCGTAAATCATACTGCTGTTTCATATTCATCGCCCGGCCTACCGGCTACCTAGCAGAACACCTAGGACAGTATAAGAAACGCTTCAACTTCATTGAATAAAAATGATTCTATTGCTGAGAAGGTTTTGGGTTATATTTATATAATTTCATAAACAATACAACCGCTTTATTTTATTATTGCGTACCTAGTCGTAATACAGTCTCTAACCTAATTTATAGTCGCCTAAACTCTTTCATATGAATCACAATGTGAAACCGTCGGTTTTCTTCACCTATGATCATTAATTACGTGCTGCAGTTCGCAGTAACCACTCTTTCAGTGGCATCGCCGCTATTACCCAGTATGCTGTGCCGCCCCAAGGCGCCCACTCTCGGGTCTTGATAATTACACCTCAAAAGCATTCAAGCAGCCACTCATCGCTTCTAAGCGATAAGACCGCCCATTGTACTTGTTGCTTTGTGATTTTTTATATTTTTTGTTTATTTCTTGTGTGGTGTACAATAAAGTATTTTCATTCATTCATTCATTCATTCAAACTCTACTCGATCGGGCTCCAAAATGTTTTAGAGATAAGAAAGCATTCTGTATCCGTTCGATCGTGGGCTTTTGAGGCATTCGTAGAGTGGCGAAGCATTCACGCAAAACGTTAGTAAGAAAGTGTTATAATAACTCTACTTTACCTTTCATGCAACTTTAGATCGAACTTGTGAATAAGTCAATGCCTCAATGTGGCATCACAATTATTATACTAATGAACAGTAGCCCTAAAAATGGGTAGTTGGCTACATATATAACATGGTGTATCAACATCAACATTATTACAACCGCAATCCCTGGCGCTCTGCTTGAGGCGTCCAGCCCCAACTACTTAATTACGCACAAAGGCTTAAGCACAGTACTTACCGCTATCGGGGCGCGATCAAAGGCAGCTCACTGTACACACCCATGCCTACATACATACCTACCACTGGCTACTTACTTACGGGCTAGTGATAAGGATATTCCAATACGCTTGAGTTATTCCGCTATCGATTAGCTTTGACTCTCACGCTAGCTATCTTTCATTACCTATCGGAAGATGGAAGCCGATAAGCTCCGTTGATGAACTTGATAAGTGATCAATGAACCGCTGCGGAACAAATATTTGCATGATCTACAGATATTTGTTCCGGGTCTGGTTGTTTCTCTATATATTATAAGTATGTATTTACAAAAAAAATGTATATAAGTATTCTATCAGTTATCTGGTTCCCATAGTACAAGCTCTGCTTAATTTGGGCTAGATAGGGCTGTGTGAAATGTCCAGCAATATTTATTATTTATTTTATTATAATGGTCCTTCAAATTGTTAGTTATTACTGGGAATAATTTTATGACTTTAATTTTGAAACTAATAATAGAATACTCTAACAATTATTAAACAACATTAATTAGTCTCATCTGTTTCCTTGAATCTCATAACTTTGGTTATGTTTTTAGATAGAAATACTTTGTGACATATTCATTGACTTCAGGATTGGATAAGTAAACATCAAAACAAAACCTTTAATTTGGTATGAGTGGCTGTGCAAACAAGGGCCGGCACTGACAGCGGCAACAGGCGGCTAATATTGTTTGTTTGCGAGCACGGCCGGGCGCAACCGCTAGTGCGTAATGAAGCGTCCGCCTCACCTGCCTCCCGCCTCCCGCGAAAGATTGATGGTGCCGTGTGGCCGTGCGGGCGCACACCGCATACACAGGGGCGGGACATCATACTCATCGACCATTATCATCGGATACGGAAAAAACAACAAATAATTTATGACCTTATTGTCCTAGTGCTTTTAATACTTACCTATTATACAACTCTGTATGTGACATATCTCACTATTATCTGACAGAAAATTGAATGAGTTTAATAAAATAAGTTAAGTAATAAGCCTATTTTAATAGAAACTAGTAGACTTTAGTCAAAGTCTCTATTGCCATTTATAAAAATGTGATTAGGTGATATTTTGGTATATCACCACCATCCAATCCTAGTTTCACAAGCAATAAATATAAAAAAAACTTTCTCTTTTACTGACTTGTACACAAAAAGAGCTAGAGATAAAGATATTTATAGTCAAATTAAGTTATCCAATCATTGTAAAACAGTCCACTAAACATATTTTTTTACACATCGGGTAAGTAAAATTACTTTTAAATAACTTAAATAATGAAATCAAATACAAGCATTTTTAAGTACCCTCGTTATTATGCATGAGAAGAACCAGTCCATCTCTGTGCACGTTATTTTTTACTATTTATACCGTTACTCCGTAATCGTAACTTTGTACGATCATGCCCCAGCACTAGCCAACACCTATATAAACAATAGAATAGCGTCCAAAAACAATATGAATTCGTTAATTTGCAACAAACTCGTCATCGGGGTGTCACCGCGTGACGTGGATGGAGGCAAATGGATCCACAGACTGACAGGTACGCGGAGATTGACAGCAAGAGGTTGTATTGTAACGGAGGTAGGTAAGTATTGAATTATGTGAAAACCGTGTTTCAAATGAGAAATTATCTAGTACACTTACTAGCAATCTCTAGGATAAAGAAAATTGTACTCCTTCCTAGTATTTTAGGCAAGTTCGTTTGAGTTAAGTGGTCAACTAGTATCGAGTTGACAAGTACCTATATAGGTGTCCCGAAGGCATCCAGCGTTGACTTAGAACTGGGACCAACATCTTTACATGCCCTCCGAAGCACAGAAGCACTAAGTTGAACATGTCAGTACAGTTCACCCGTACAAGAAGTACCGCACGATACGTTGCTACTGTTGCTAGAACAGTAAGGCAAGCTACACTACGAGCGTCTCGTCCGGTAGCTTTATAGCTCGTAAATATAGGATAATATTGAATACCTTATTTTTGAATTTTGTTTATAATTAAATCCAAATTTTCGCCGTGTTCATAAACTACCACCCTCGGCTATTTCCATACAAAACTGTTCTAATTTTCTAAAGGCGTCCTTTTTCTCTTTATTAAATTGAATCAACATACATCAGGGGTAAGAAATTTGGTGTATGATTTTTGTACAGTTATTGTATTGCAAAAATTACATTTTGAGACGATGAGATACAATTTTAACCCCTTATCGAGCATTGTTGCGTTTCCTCAGTTGGTTTGAAATAAAAGCGGTGGTATAATGCTAGTTTATTGGACGTCAAGGAACGCGCGACTGTCTCCGTCGATTCGAATGATGAGTGATGGGTCGGCGCAGATGGGCGCGGGCGGCCGGTGGCTTCGGTCCCCCCTCCAGTTGACCCTGGCCTTGAAGGTGTCGAGTGATGCGGTGAAATTGTCTCCGACAAGCATAATACATTTGGTATTACTAAGTTTAGACTTCAGTGATTTGAATGAACCACTTTATAAGTAAAACTTGATATGATATTTGACGACACGAATTCGGGTTAGAACATTTGTAGGATCAAGAAGCGGATGTTTATAAGATGTGAAACCCTTTGAAAGCTTGATAGCTGACACCTAAAAGTCAGTTCAAAAGCAAAAAGCAATGTTTGTATTAGCGAGAGGCAGCGGCCTCGGCAACCTTCAGCAGCCACCCGCCGCCCGCCGCCCGCCGCCCGTCACCAGGCGCGACGCGATCAAAAGCTTGTTATCATTTTCTTTGTCGCTCTTTTTGGGAGTTAAATGTTTCAGAATAGAGTGGCTTTAGACAGTGACGCAAAGTAGATAACTTTTGTAGTTCAGAGAAAGCGGTTACTTTGGACTAAGTTTTGTTACTTGTTGTTCTCGAATTTTATGTACTTACAGATAAAGAATTTAACTAATACATGATACAGTTGTGTGAATCGATGCAACCATAGATTAGATTTGGATCAAAGAGATTCAGTATGGTATAAAGATTACAAGAATTAAAAAAAAAATCAGCTTTCAAAACGAATAGCATTTATTTGTCGATTGCAAAGCCTTGTCGCATAAGAGGCTTTTGGCAAGCTTTTGTTCAGCGGTTTTGAGAGGGATTATCTGAGATAAAAATATTATTTTATAAAAATGCAGAAGAAAAAACATTTGTTATAATAACTACAAAATACACCTACTTTGTACGGAGAAGATTTGTTAGAAAAATAATAACAATCAGTTGCTGAGAACATAACGAGTACCTACCTTTGCCCACGAGCCTTAGGCCGGGGACGGCGGGACGGCGGGATGGCGGGGCGGCGGGACGGCGGCGGCGTGTAATGGCGCCTTCTCAAATATACTCTAGTTATTGTGGCCCCACTTAAAAGCATTTTACATAATACAGTTCGCTCCCTAATGAAGGTGCTGTTTTGTGTGCAAAAAATTAACGTGGGGTTGAGGAAATCACGAGCCGGAGCATAACCCACGTTGTTTTGCTGTAAAACAAGAATCTAAGTAAAATCAAGATCCTTGATGCTCCGCTGATGTACATTTTACATTTCTACCAAAATATACTGCGACTTCAAATAACCAATGCAGTGCACAACTGATCAACATACGAAATACTCTTGGCTCAAAATAATAAATTTAACTTTACACTTTATTCAACAACTTACTTCAACTTTTAACCGTGAGTAGTAATTTTTTTATTTTTTGTTATTCATTAATTACAGAATCAACAACCCTTAATATCAATCTTAACAAACTCTTATAGCTAATGCTTAATGCCAATAACATATTCCCATTTTAGAGACATACCTTGTTACCACAAAAACGTTAACCAAATGTTTAGCGTGTACAAAAAAATCCTTACCCATTTTTGTATAGGAATTTTTAACCATGCGCTAAACAGTGTTAGTTTTTTTGTGGTAAGTCTCATAACTTTTAAAAAATTTGTCATCTAGAGAGAATCGTAAAAACAAATACTATTTCGAAGTTTTTATATGTCACACAAAACAACCCGTACGCACTTTAAATTGTTTACAAGACATTTCCATTCAATTGTTATTGGAAAAGATAAACTACATACGTCCACAACATTTGCGGTCGTATTTGCACCTAGGCAATAATAATAATTGTACAATTGAATGCCGTAACAGACACCTCGGTCACGGTAAAGATATACAGTATTGTGACTGGGCCCTGTCCTTGAATTATTTACCTACACCCGCGTGGTGCGTAAACACGCGATAGGGCTGCCCGCCTGCAGTATTTTAATATTATATACCTACCTGAATTTCTTTATAGTTTTGTGATTGTATATTTTATACAAAAAAAAATGAAATTCGTTGTGAATGAAATAGGAAGTATTCAATAAAAATACATGTGTTTTTTTTAATTAGTAAATTTAATAAAAAAATCCAGCCTTATAAAGATACAGAAAATTATTTGCGCCTTGACTGAGACATACGAAAAGTTTTATTGTTAAATTTAATAGTATAAAAAATCCGCAACAAAAACAAACAAAAACAGCACAATATAGTCTATTCGTGCTCTTTACCATATTAAGTTAGTACTTGTACTTATTTCAATAAAATATTCACAAATCGCACGCTTACTGCTTACAAAACAAATCACACCGTTCGTCACTGCGGCAACGACATTACCCGTGCTGTGGCGTATTCGCGACTGGTTGGGTACCGAGTGGGTACCGAACACGAGAAGCGTAGGTATGACTCACGTTCCGGCCGTTTGTATGAAGACAGAATACTGTATAGATAACAATACCGTGCCTCGGTACCGCAACCCTCAGTTGAAGGCGCTGACTCACTGAAATCATATTTCAAGACGTCACACTAACAAATTGACGACATTTAGAGCGGCGGTGTCGATCTCGGCGCAGACAGGCGGTCACGGGACACTCCTTACCATCGGACAGGGGAGTGCTGATGTGGCTTTACTAATATTGTTTAAGACGAGATCAAATTGTTGGCATTTAGAGAAGGGTCTGTCGACTCAATCTAGGAACAGATAAGCGGCAACGAGACACTTTCTCTATATTAAAAGCGTTGACTGAAATCTCAGTTTCCCAGTACAGAGGAACTAGATGGTATAATAAGATTATTTATTCGATCTGGTAAGAGTTACACCTAGCTCAATTGACATGCACCTAACATGAAGGTTGTTTAATTGATGTGAAAAGAGAGTAAGATAGAGACATAGAGATTAAGATAAGATTAGATGATTATAAACGGTTTTCTTTGATTATAAAATATATATCAATTTGATGCATAGGCCACTACCTACTCAACTTACCACCAACTACCTACTCAACCTATCGGTTTGAGTTTTGGATTAGTTATAAATAATACTGAACTTCCTAAATTGCATGTAAAAAAATAAGAATATTTTCATTTTGATGATCAAAAGAGTCAAAACGGTGGGGATCAAAATATCAAAATAGGGTTACTAGATTAAGTGGGTTATCATATCTGAGATTGATTTACACATTCCAAAACTATTTTTTTTTGTACAATTTTAGAGTTAGGATGAAAACTGTCGAAAATAACCTCTCCCCGTCCTCTTATCTCCGAAGTTTGGCAAGTGAAAAATCAGAAATTAATATAGTTGACAAAAAAGAAGGCAATGATCACAGGAAAATTACAACCAAGTCTCTCTCTATCTAGAACAGTTTTTTTAGATATTATCTGTCTTAAAAGTTTTCTTGGTTTACCGGTCACATAACTACATTGTAAACCAGCGTAAAAAGGGTGGTATCAAAATAGGGTTACTAGGTCAAGTGGGTTATCATATCAGAGATTGTATAAGGTGTTAAGCCTGATGTGCCTTTTATTGCACCTGCAACCATACCCTTCAAACGGGAAAAATCAGGACGAGCCCTTTCACAAGAAACTCTACTACTCTTAAATACTATAAAGATAAGTCAAGGAATGATATCTGCGACGTTACTGAAATGTTCGGGAAAATCTTGATCGCGGAATCAATCCATGAATGGGGCGCGAGTGATTCAATCACCTCGTCTATTATGACCGGACGAGTTTCATCGGCACACAATATCCGTGATCATCGACCGAAAAGGGGGGGGGGGGGGGGGTTAGCGAATAAAGAGAGGAAATTTTCCAACACATTTGATAACACTGTTTACTTACTGAAGCACTCGTTTTCCTGTTATTGGATCCGATATGAGAATACTTCGTCTATAAAACAATACATAGATAATATTTTTCTAAAGAATCTACTGAGAAGGATTATATTTTTCTATGTTATTCGAGTTTGTTTTGAAATGGTGTTGCTTCCATTTAGTTTAGTGCTTTTATATGGTTTAGTGAAGATTCTCAGAACTGTCGTACCTAAGTCCTTATCTTCGTCATTTATTGAATTATAAAGAAAAGTAGTTGCCAATGGGTACGCAGTCCTCGAACTAACACCCATTTCACTTATTTTTGTAAAGTATTACATCGGTTACAGCTGCGTTAACACTGGTCTGAACAAGATGTTTGATTTGGAGTTATGTCAAAATGGCATCATCATCATCATATCAGCCGTAGGACGTCCACTGCTGAATATATACCTCCACATAGGTATCTAGAGCGACTGCTCTTGTGCGGCCGCACCCAAAGGCTCCCAGCAACCTTCATCAGGTCGTTTTTCCATCTAGTGAGCAGCCGTCCTACGCTACGTTTTCCAGTGGGTGGTCTATACTCCTGAACCAAAACTATTTGATTTTATCTAAAACAGCAAAACATTGAACTAAGGACAAACAACAAACTTTATGCTCGTAAGGTCGTAAGTGAATTACCTCTTCTTTGGTAATATTCATATTCTTACGCACTCTATATAAATTAAGATTATTTTCAAGTCGTGATAACAATTAACGAATAAGTTTGCCTACCATAATTTGAATTAGATAGCAACACCGATGTTTATGTACTACGTACTAGATATCGCGATCAGAACACTCACTCTGTTCCACTGAACTGTACTGCAATCCGTACACCTTACTTTTTTTTTCTTTTACGCGTTTGGATGCGTACGGAGCGGCACTATTAATACGAGAATTCGAATCAAAGTATGAAATACATAAAGTATGACATAAAAAGCAATTCAGTAGTCAAGTAAGTAAAATTATTGGTTGTTTAAGTGAATAAATAGGTAATAATACCGTAACACCACATTAGAAAAAAAAATTGTTTATTCTATCTATCATAGACTAAAAATATGCAGATATTCCGTTACAAAACCGGTTGTAGGTAAAAATATGTGACTGAACACGGCCTTGACGTGGTGTTTTTAGAAAGTGTTTTAATTTGGTTTATGTAAATGTTTTCTAGCCAGTTTGATATTTTTTAATATTTATTTTATGTTGTTACACTATGTTGAACGGAACGCGTAAGCGCCATGAAATTCATGGCGCTTACAACGTTTTTGTCGCGAGTAAACTTAACTCTATAAGCGATCTAGCGCTGATAGCGTTTAATAGTTTGGTTAGATTACACAAATAATGTTTTAGCGCTGCAGCGAACTTTAGTTCTAACTCACCAGCATTTAAACAAACTTTTTTCAAGAATGTACTTGTCTATCGGTAGTATATACTCGTATGTCTATGGATAGCAATGGATAACTCTTAACAAGGTATCATTATTACAAAACGTCAAAGTCAAAGTCAAATATTTTTATTCATTAAAATCACAAGGATCACTTAGAAATGTCAATTTTACTAACTGTTCCTTCGCGACCAAGCCGGGAAAGAAAGGCAAGAAACAAGGCTGGTTGTTTTTTAATGATCCTTTTACAATACCTACATAATACTAATAAAAGAACATAATAAAAGAACGCTTTGACTTTCTTCACCTTTCCAACTCTCGACCCTTACGTTCCTCTGAAACCCTTCAATTAAAAACTCCCCATCATACCTCAGTATTTTACAGTTCCTCTTTTACTTTGCAGGCTACCAGGCTCTGGAATGCCCTACCTGTCTCAATTCGTCACGCTAAATCTCTCCCTATCTTTAAAAACTTGGTCAGACACTATCTGTCATCCATCGCTCACTAGGCCACTTATTAATTTTATATTTTTATAATTTACTAGCAGCCCGTCCCGGCTTCGCACGGGGTAGACAATTATTTATTTTTGGGAAATTTGGACATAAAGCACTTTTTTTCACAAATATTTTTATTTATTATAAAGTTATTATTTATTATTTATTAATTATATATTAACGATATTAATTATATATTAACGATAATAGCCTCCACCCCGCCCGCCGCGATGCCCGGCGCGCTTTTCAGACTGTATCGCAAACAACGGCCACGGCGCTATGGCGGTTTTGTTTACTGTTTGAATTTTTTAATTCGTAATATCTTTTGAATGGAAAGTACAATTTAAATAATTTAAAAACTATTTTATAGGTAGTTAAATGGTCTTGACCATAAAATAATTTATTTGGATAAGGATTAATATAAACACATAAATAGCATGGTTTGAATTTGGTTAGCATTTTCATTAATGTTTAAAATGAAAAAAGTTGTTGTAGTGACATAACTACAATATTTGGACATATGCTACCGCGGAGTTTTTTGTAGACATTATGATGTTCTTCAATATTGTTGTACATTATTTTGTTCTATCGCTAATAGTTTCGGCAGCGCATTCGACGAAAGACATTTTAAGACTCATTTTTCTACACCTTCGGTTACATTGTTCAAATTTTACCAAGGATCCCTAATTTTTTTCAAAATGAAATGTAGCCTATGTCAAATTGGAAAAATATAGGTTCTATTGGTGAAAGAATTTTTTAAATCGGCCCAGTACTTTTTGAGCCTATTCATTACAAACATACAAAAATAGGTACAAATCTTTTCTCTTTATAATAAATATATATATATAAAATATAATATAATATATAATATAATAATAATAATAATAAAAATAAATAATAATAATAATAATTTAAATAATTCATATATGTAGGTATGACAATACATACTTTATGTATTATAATATTAATATTTATGTCATTTTATGATTATATTATACATTATAATTATGCATTTTATTTTATATTATCAATATTTTTTATAAATATACGTGTACTAATAATATCGGATTTACGCCACCGTCCTTATTTTGTTCACATAGATCCTGTCCATCCAAAGGTTGATTGGAAGAGATCGCTTTTAGCGATAAGGCCGCCCATTGTACCTATTATTTAAGAGTGTATTTTTTTATAAATGTTTGTATTTAAATGGTGTGCAATAAAGGAATTATCTATCTATAATACAGATACAATAAATAAATTACGTCTAAATTGTAACATTTTGAACGAATTGGAGCAATTTCAATCCCAAGCTTCTGTATCATCTAAATAATCCGATATTTTATAGTAGGCTTTTTTATAAAGATTTTGTTTAATTACGTTTTTAAATTTATTAATTGATAATTTTTATACATCCCTTGGGAGTTTGTTATAAAAGCGTACACCTTGCCCTTTAAACGATTTACTAACTTTATGGAGTCTACAAGTGGCAACAGCGAGTTTATTTTTATTTCTAGTATTAAAATTATGATTATCGCTATTTTTCTTAAACAAATTAATATTCTTGTGAACATATGTACATTAGATACGTGCGACAGATACGAACGATACGTGATATATCAAGTTGTGAGGAATAAACTTGCTAAAGAACGTAACAATCAGTACGAAGGACTGATAAATTAACCTCAGAAAATAACACTTTAACAAGATGGGGAAATCAATTGGCGTACGGGACAAACATGGTAACCGTGAGTCTTGTCTTGCAGCTGTCGGAATTTTTGTAGAATGGGCATTCTATTATCAAGGTACAGATTAGGTGTTAAAAATTTTCGTTCTGTAAGTTTGTAAAAGCTAGTGGGCAACCTTTAAGACAGCCGAACATCAAACACGGCATACTGACTCTTAGGCGAGATCAATATCGTCAAGACGTTCTGCGATACACGAAAGCGCTCAGCTACAGAAGCTACTACTGAGGAACGCCGCCACTGAATTAGCTGATTTAATAATAACTCGTTCCGTACTTGAATATTAATAACTCTAATGAACCCGTTACAAACAAAACGGCCAAAAAAGAGTCTAATCCTGCATGAGTAAGGGCCTAATAAGCTAGAGTGAAAACTCCAGTACCGCCGTGAAGGGGCAAAGTAAACTAGTTAGCTGTAACGTTATTGGTGCTCAAGTAGTGTCATCGCGGAGAAACGGCGCTGCAAACGAAGAGCCCCCATACTTATACTAGTGCAGGGGTACTCGGGACAGATCCCAGCTTCAAGGACCATACATCACTTCACCTGACATTTTCTTCTATATGTCATAAAATCGTTTTGGAAGGTGTAGATTAGCTCTTCTATATAATACCCCATTTGACCTATGTTGAAATTTTACTTTGGCAAACTAAATATTTACTTTAACTATAACCTACTAACAAAATACTGTAATATTGCGTGCCTGTGTATGATCCCAAGTTGATTGAAATAAATGAATGAATGAATTAAAATTAAAGTGTATACAATTTTAATTCATCAGACGAACGGACAGGCGGACAATGTCGCACCATAAGGTTCAGATTTTACCATTTGGATCCGAAACCCTAATAACTTAAGATAATATTGCAGTGTGTGTGTCTGATGCCACCTGATGAGAGTCTCACAAAAAGACTGTGAAGAAGTGTGGGGTGGTGGGTCGCAATGGCTACCCGGTGCTGGTCTTTCGATTGTATTCGTATTTAGCTTTTTCCACAGGAGTATATGTAGGCTCTTTACATGGGCAAAGGCCCTGCAGTAGGACGGTACTGGCTCCAAATAAATAACAATAAGTACTACTCGCATGTGCTCGTAGCGCGCTGATATACCAAATTATCGTGATTTTAGCTTCAGGTACCTTGTTGAGGCCGCACCATCAGACGCAAGTCTATGTGAAGCGTTTCGCATCATTTGACAACTACACCGAATAGAACGCTTACTTTGATTGCTACACGGATTTTCATAATTCATTTACACGCTTCATTAAGATGTTGTTTACTCCATCGTGTGGCAATTCATACACTATCTTTTCACCATTGGCAAGTCGCATGAATACAGTTTGCTCCTAATTTTCGAGTCTCCTGATCTCTGAATGTCCGAGTCTCGGAGTCGATGCGGTACAGCGCTAACACCTGTGCCACGACTTTTCATTATATTCTATTAGGTATGTCAGTAAATGCCGACAAAAAGTCGAAGTGGAAAATTGAGCTGAATTTTTAAAACGTTTACTGTAAGATTTATTCGTAGGTTGAAAGGTGAATACTAACAGTTGCTTTTTTTACAAAAACTACTTATAGAATTATTTTTTTTGGCCATATGATTGGTTTGGTTTTCGTATAAAATATTTATTTTCAGGTAAATAAAATGGGCGGGAAGGGCCTGAAGATACCAACTGAAGTCAAAGGTGCGGGTTGGGAAATATAATGTTTAACACAAGAAGTGCAGTCGGCCCGCACCTGGACCGTATTCTATGTGTCGCGGTCATTATTTAGGTAACACCCACGCAACATTAATTAGTAATTAGGGTCAGAGCTATAACTGTTATTTATTTATCAACAAAACAAGATCTACGGCTACGCAGGTACAAGGCTGTTAAACAAAGGGTGACATGAAAATTCGGCACTAAAACTCCCCGCCATAATTTCTGCACCAACTCAATTCGGCAAAACAATGAAAGTTACAAAGTCTTCACTACTAATTTGAGACAATAGGAGCACTAAAACTCGGGCTTTGTCACGATACTTGCGCTCCCGCCGTTAGCATTTAAATGAGGTGTATTGTTCGATGGCGCTCCATTGCGATAACACGGTGGACGGTGCGTAGCGCTAATCAGAGGCCGACTGGTGGAGATACTTCTGACCTGCACCCGACTCCCGGAGGATTTCGTTTCCGGAGAAGGACCTTATGTTGGAGTGGGATTCTATCGCACGAAAACACTACAAATCAGTCAACATTGGAACTCTACATCTCTACATCGTTGTAGATTTTGAGTAACACACTACGAGTTTCAAATCCAAACCAGATCGAGTTTGTGCTTTAATTTGTGTAGGTATCCTCTAACGGCGCTGCTTGATTAGACTGATTCCGCTTTTTAATAAATGCTTGAGGTACAATATTAATAGTAGCAGAGTAATTAATATTGCACCCTCAGCTTTGATCCAGCCGGTGGTCCCGGCATCCACCTAATAGCGGAAATTTAAAATTCCTCCGGGCCTAAGTCATCAGCTTAAGCACGCTGTCTAATAGTCAGATTACAATATGTTTCAACTAAATTTATGATGGCAACACGATTTATGTTGCGTCTTATTATTTTGACAGGTCATTGTGGGGCGAAGCAACGCCGGCGGCGGCGCGCGCTAGCTCTAATAGATGGCTGGCATTAACCATTTGAGAGAATTAACCATGTTGGTGAGATGTGTTTACGCACAAAGCAACGTTAGGCGCAGTGACGTCGCAATCAACACGATGGAATGCTAACTATTTGGGATCTGACATATCAAAGGTATCGGAGTATCAAAGAGACAGAGAATATGATATTCTGTACGCAATGCTGTACATTGTCATGGATATGAATTCAGTTAATATACACAAGCCTTAAAAATTTTAAGGCGTGTGTATATTGACTGAATTTAATTAACTGATATATAATATTGTCTAGCTTTTATTTATTTATTCATTAGGTTTACTAACAGTTAAACACATGATTTCTTATAAAAAACGTATTATCTAGATGCTTTATGCTAGATGTGAAACCAATAACAGGCATACACAACATGCTCAGTAATCTGAAACTTTAGGTAGGTGTATATAGATTATATTGGTATTATTTGGTATTTATATTTTAGTAAGACGTTTGGCTAATCGAAATAATAGTCCATAAAACAACTTTATATCATTAGCTGTTTTAGGGAGAAATTTATTCCTACTTAATTTAAAATAAATATTGCTGGATATTTCACACAGCGCTATCTAGCCCCAAACTAAGCAGAGCTTGTACTTATGGGAACCAGATAACTGATAGAATACTTATATACTTTTTTTCTGTAAATGCATACTTATAATATATAGAAAAACACCCAGACACGGAACAAATATCTGTAGATCATGAAAACATATAAAGCTGAAATAATAATATCTAACAGAGGTCATCTCATACTACCTCCAATATTAATTACAAAACTAAGGATCAGATAAACTGTGTCTCCTTGTACTGCTGGACATTTAGACAGTGGATGCGAATCACGGCGCGAACATCCTCTGAATTTTTATATTTCCTTGATTGACAAGCGGTGAACCCGTCGCGACGCCATTTTGAATTTCTAATAACTCTTTGAAACTAGCTAGGTCGAGGTGGATGAGATTAGAGGTCACATGTTTAATTATTGTAGCGAGACTTTTTTCTGATCTAATGACGAAGGGATTGATTAATGTGTGCAAGGATCTTATGGGATATTTTACTTATGAATAGCTGTTGGAAATCTCTCTCGCTTGTAAATACGGTATCAGCAGTATCTCAAATGGATAAGAAGGAGCCCTGTCAGTACTTGTCCGTCGCATTTCAGTTCTGCGTCTATTTTCCCTCTTAAGTCTCTCTGGGAGAACTCGCAAACTTTTGAAATTAATACTTCAATTGGAATGGAATCGTTGTTTGGACGTGCGGTCGGCACCGAAGTTTGCAACTTCAAAGAGTGAGATGTATTATTTGTTTGATAGACGTTATTTTTTTCCACGATTTTCCACGTTATTTTTAATTACTGATTTAAACGGGTATTTATCGCATATGTACCTCTTTTATTTATTATCCCGACGCTTCGATTGTGTTGCAACAGTCGTGGTTGCGGGAAAACTGGATTACTCGGAGCTACCGCCCAAAAGTTATGGTAGCTGCAGCAACTACCCTACCATTAGAACTGCCAAATCCCTTCCCATATTTAAAACAGTGCAAACTTGAACTTGAACTTTTTGTACTTTTAGTGTAAACATTCAATTAAAATGATGGCGTATTACCTAAGACTGATGCTACATGTCAACTCCTGTATAATTATCAGTTCAGTAAGAACATTGTTCAGCATAGCTCCGTAGCTCCGTAGCAGCGTAGCACGTGCCGTAGCACCGTAGCCCGCAGCGTAGGCAGATTATACACAAAAATCTGTCAAAAATCTCAGGTACACTACGAAAAGCTGAATCTGGAAAGCTGTCGGTTAGTTTTGTATATTCCTCAACCCTGGCCCGGCTGCCCGCCCGCCGGGCCGCGCGATCGCGTACTTTGAGCCGCTTAATGAGGGAAGTGGTGTTTCAATTTAGCATAATAACGCAGAGATCCAGTTACGTGTACCTCGACAGTGCGCGCTGGATTATGCGACCTCTCCCGTCGTACTATCTATTAGCATTTGCACTTATAACTTTAAAATTTTAAATATTGCTTTTAAGATATTACCGAGAAGGATTCAGAAATAAGTTAAACAACAAAGTAGGTAAAAGGATACTGGAAAAGAACAACCAGCCTTAATTCTGGCCTGTTCCTTCTTTGCTCATGGATATTATTTAATAGAAAATCTACGTTTAAAAATTATCCTTGTGGTTTTGATGAATAAAGAACATTTACTTTGACTTTCGGAAGAGGTCTTCGGTTATCAAAAATGGTTATATCGGTTATGAAGTATTTTGTCGCGGTTCGTCACGGTTAAAAACGAATATAATAAGTTAGTACACAGTATGTAATAAGTTAGTATACTTAAATTAAGCCTTAAACTCATAATTGTACAAAGTAGCACTATCTAGTAGACTATTGTTATAATATTTTGCGGCGAGAGCTTTAGATAAAGCTCAAAGTGCCTCTTAAAACGTGAACGATTACTCGTAGTCTGCGTACTTTATCGTAACCCACTTTCAGGCTCCACTTCGGTCAAGGTCTACATTAAAAGCTGCACGTTTGGTCTACAATGGGCATTGGAGCACCATTGCTTTGCTTCGCGAATGTTATGTAACGCTGATGGAGTTTTATTCTGCCTTTTGTGAAAAGAGGCCCGCGGCGTCAGCCACGCTTTATTGTGATCAAGCGAAAAAATTATAGAGCTCTTTTTAGTGACTTTATTTTGATGAATTAAGGTTAATAACTGCACGAAGCGACGCAACTTTTGCCAAAAACCTAGACGGGTGAAGATATTACACGGGGGAGTCCGAAGCAAGGTCAAACATAAGGTTTTATAAATGCACAGTAATTGCATAGAAGTTAGGTTGCAACCACCGCTTATTAGATTATTACTAAACATGTAGCACGAACCTTGATATAAAAAAAAAATATTAGAAAATATTAAAATAATATGTGTCGTGCCTCGTCTACACTTAACAAGGACAACATTTCAGTGGATCATAAAGAAAACGTTCTGAGGTATAATAACGAGATCAATGATCAGACAGTATCAAGATATCCTTTTAAGTATGACTTTGTACCAATCTAGTAAGTTTAGAACAATTTTGGGAAGTACCGTACTTAATTTTTTTTTGTTTACGCCTCCGTTAACTTTAGTATTATATGAATTGGTAAGTTCATATACGCATATACCTTCTATAATATTATTCGTCTAAGGGTGGAACGGTGGGCGGCGGGAGAGGGTCCTTGTAACAGCCCCCAGAGGCCTCGGTTATGGCCCTTGATAACGGTTTAGTAACGACGCGATATCAAATAGAGGTATTATGACTTTTGTTGCTAAAATTCTGCGTGACTTTTGTTTTATTTAAAGGCACTGTAATTGAGTGTAGCGAACTCAAGAATGCTATACATTTTCATTCTTGTTATATTATTCACTACCTAGAATGCTGTCGATCCTTTGAATATTATAAACTAATTAATGTTCCTCGGAATGGATAATAAAAATTATACAAACCACTTTGACCTACTAATGGAAAGCTTTTATGATAAAGAGACTTCCAGTTAATACAAGTTACACCTTAATCAGGCCCTTTAATGAATAATAAAAGCTTTGGCGGCCAGCTTCTTTGCTAGTTTATTGATTTTACCAACTTTATTATTACTGTACCAAAGATATGCATAGCTAACCTTTACTATTGTAATTATTAATATATTTATTTGTATTTGTATCAAATAATTACACAACCAATCTGAAACTTTGTACATAATAGGACCCCAGCCGGACCCACCGCCGCCCATTACCCGGCCCCATTACGCACTCCTCCCGTAAAACGCAAATTGCCGACGACAAGACAAAAACAACATCGATTAAAATTTATAACATCCCATAAAAAAATCTCGGATAGTCGTCGCTCGGCCAAAATGTACGCTGTAAATTTCACCATTTAATTCGTCGCGTCGCATCGCTACGTACTCCGCCATTTTTCAAAAACAATCACACATTACGCGTCGTCGGCGAGCCGGACAAATGGACGCTTCCAAGAGCTGGGGAAAAGCTCTGGATTTTAACGGATTTTATAATTGTGGCTATATATGTAAATCGAAACAGGTAAATGTAATCTCAAAATGAAACAGTCAAAAATCATGAATAATTAATCTGAAACTCTATTCCTCGCTTAACTGAAATATAAAGGAAATAGCACATTATTATGTAACCGAGGCAAAAGCATGCGACCACACGGCACCGCATACTGCGCGGGTAATCCACTCCCAATTTTCAATTCCACATCACAATATTCTAGCGTAATATGAAACATACGTGGAGAGAAGCAGATGCTTGACGTCATAAGGGCACGCATCTGTGTCATATAAAGCGTAGTGGGTAAAGAGAATGACCTAAACCCGTAGAACAACAGTGCGGCTCAGGCAGCGAGGCGCGCGCGGCGAGGCGAGAGCGATCTGCGTAATAACGCGCGACTGATTGCCTCTGAAAGGGTGGAGCGAACAAAAAAACGTCGTGTCTGTACATTGCTGATTAAAACGGAGTGGTACAAAGCGATTATCGGACCGTACACAGCCGTCTATTACTTTATTCCAGTCGCCCCACCTCCCGCGAACCGCTCCCCGCAGCGCTGGCTCATTGTTGTTGCGACAACCAAGTACGATTAAATTGTTACCTTTGTGGACGGATCTGTACTCGTGTTCTATTGAATTGATTTTTGCTGGGTTTTATGTAAATATCACGGAATAGCTTGGCTAGAGTAGGAATACCTACGACTTCTATTTCATTCATGTATTTTCTCTGAGCTATTGTTTTGCATTCCGATCTTTTTGCTGCTGATCAATATCACCGCTTCTTCGAAAGCATAGTTCACGTGTCCTCCGAAGCACGGAAGTTGATTGACTGATTAAAATTCATTATTGCACAAAATAAATCAATTTGTACATAATCAAACTCACTGCTCGGAAGCATTATCTTCCTGTGAACGTAAATTTAGAAAAACTATTTTGTAGCTGGCCACTAGTGGTTAGTTACCCATTCAACTAGGGACTACACGTAACCTAGCTACTATTAATAAAGTTATGAAGGACTCACATCATGCAGCCACGACAGCTTCCTGGCCGGCGGGTTGGCTCGCACGTGGCACTCGAAGTAAACGTCATCGCCTTCCTTGATGTCGCCTCCTGCCAGCGAGCTGCCGAGTCGCAACCGCACCACTGGAGGATCTACAAACCAACGACACTTACAACGCTCTACACACTCTAACAGTTGCACACTGAGAGCAATCACACTAGTATTATAAATGCGAAAGTTTGGATGTTTATTTGTTACTCAATCACGTCACAACGGCTAAACAGATTTCGATGAAATTTGGTATGTACGTAGATTAAAACTTGGATTAACACATAGGCTACTTTATAGAATACACGTCAAAATATCCCACGACGCAATATCCATACCAAAAAATTACGAAAAATCTGAGAAAGTCCTATCTGGAATAAGTATATAACATGAAAAGAACAAGTAGCAGGAACAAATTTTCGGAATATTTGTTTTTAAGATATTAGTGATGGGTTAATTTGACATGCTACGACTTTATATCCCATAATTCAGTTCCCATGGGATAAAAATGAGATATCAACGTCTCTATATGTATTTTTGCATCCCAGAACAACGTGGGCGAAGCCGCTGGCTAAAACCAGTATACTATACATTTTGCTAAAGTTCATTTTAGCACAACTTTTGAATCTTCGACAGGAAAACTGTTGCATCAATTTCCTCCAAACTTAACCAAACCACAGCTCTCAAACACAATATTTTATTATCATCATCTCAGTGCTGTAGGCTTCCCTTTGTAAACGATTCCCAACACAGAACCGGGAAGGTCCTATGCTGCGTGCATTCAGGATCCACGTCCATTTTTATGTCGTCGATCCAACGCGCAGTTGGATGTAGTGAAATTTATTTTGCCTCTATCCGGCCACTATGTTGTTTGTTTTTATACTAATTAAAATTTCCTTTAAGTATAAAGACAGTCAGCTGTAATTGTATCATCAAGAAGACTTTTATGGTATAAAGTGGTTTTTTTAGTTCAAAGTCAACGTCAAATATTTTTAATAATTAAAATCACAAGGATCACTTTGAAACGTAAATTTTACTGCCTGTTCCTTCGCGACCAAGCCAGGAAAGAAAGGCTAGAAAACAAGGTTGGTTGTTTTTTTAATGATGCTTTTAGAATACATAACAATACAGAAAATGAATTACATCTAAATTTTAACATTTTGAACGAGTTGGAGCAATTTCAATCCCAAGCTTCTCTATCATCTAAATAATCCGATATTTTATTGTAGGCTTTTTTATAAAGATTTAGTTTTTAACGAAGATAACGTTTTTAAATTTGTTAATTGTCAATTTTTGTACATCCCTTGGGAGTTTGTTATAAAAGCGTACACCTTGTCCTTTAAACGATTTACTAACTCTATGGAGTCTACAAGTGGCAACAGCGAGTTTATCTTTATTTCTAGTATTAAAATTATGATTATCGCTATTTTTCTTAAACAAATTAATATTTTTTTAAACATACATGAGATTTTCATAGATGTACTGACAAGGGAATGTCATAATATTTATTTCTTTAAACTTATTGCGTAATGATTCTCTGGGGTTCATATTATAAATTGCACGAACAGCCTTCTGCAGCACAAAAACGGTGTTTATATCTGCAGCACTCCCCCACAGCAGTATACCGTATGACATAATGCTGTGGAAGTAGCTGAAATAAACTAGTCTAGCTGTGTCTCCGTCTGTAAAAAGACGGATCTTTTTGATTGCGTATGCCGCAGAACTAAGTATTTTCGACAACTTACCAATGTGAGGGTCCCATTGAAGCTTATTATCTAGGGTTATACCTAAGAATACGGTGGTGTCCACAAGAGCCAACGCCTCGTGTTTGATTTTTGATTTTGATTTTTTTTAAAGTTAAAGGCAGCAGATACTTACATACTACATTGATGGTCCAGGAGGTGTCCATGACGAGTGACGTCACATTGGGGTTCTCGGCACGGCAGGTGATGGGCTTGCCGTCGTCGTCCAGCGTCGGCACGAAGCTCATTACTGACACCGTGAGGTTGTCTCTCTGATCCTCCTGAAACAAGGGAAACAACTCAATAAAACCTAGATTTATATACATTTTTAGTAGTGATCTTTTAACACGTATATTGATTTATCTTAGGCGGAAGTTGTTGGTTCAATGCGTAGGTAGGTTATCGTATTTTATGTTCGTTTATTTTATTTTCCAACTTTGTGGTACATATCTTACCTATCTATTACTAGTATTTTTAGATTGAAAGCGCAATCGATTCCCCGAAATTAATACAGAGCTTACAAAGAATATTTTTCAGTTTGGTTTTCGAAAATCGGTTTTCACAGAATGTTCTGAAAAATGTGTATTTGTTGAAAACGTTTGACACCAATTATTTGATCAGGGATAAAAGTTAGTCTCCGTGTGATAGAGAGTGCGCTTCGTTAGTCGCGGCGATCGCGTCGCTGATGTGATGTCGCTGTGTGTCACTCTGCCAATCGGATGTGATGCGCGAGTGACGCCGCTGCTGACGTCACACATCACTGCACCGGCTTCCGGTTTGTGCTTTCAATCCTCGATAACTATTAAAATATACGCCACGCATTTGTTTTAAATTGTAATTTATTTAGTTATCTTTGTTTAAATCACGTCTATATTTTATTGTTACTTGAACCCTCATCTCGTCTTATTATAGCTACCCGCACGATGAGATTAATCAAGGTTTACGTAACTTTTTCATTTGACACCGAAGTAAAATTAGAGAGTGTTGAAGCGTGATTCCATCGCAAACTTTGACGTCACTCCGGGACTCTCTAATGAACTTTGAATAATTGAACTCCGTGTGCGAGTTTTTATGACAAGTTATTGTGTAACTTGTGAGATAACTCGATGAACTCTGAAGGATGCGCCTCGGGACGTGCGCAACTACAATTAATAGGATTCAATCTCAATTTCTGTAACCCGACTGTAAATCTGTAAATTCTGTAAATCTGCCCTAAATATACCAGCTAAGCGAGAGGGATCTTTATTCGAAAGAACAGACTATCTAGGCACTATGAATTACGAAAATCTTCAAACACCAACATTTTGAACAAGCAACCCTGTTAGCACAATGGTCACTGCGAGGGTTACTCGTTAATAAGCACATAGTGAAGCGTTCTGTCAACACTAAGCTCCGTCCACCGCCCGTCCGATGCCGTCCGGTGCCGTCCGGTGCCGTCCGCCGAGCGATTATCGAGGACCCTCAGCCGCCACTTACAAACTGCTTGCACAGCTGGTTTTTTCCAACAGATTATGGCTGGCTGACTGCGTTCAGGAGGCGGTGCAAAATGTAAATTTTTGTGTCGGTAAGAATAAAAGGAATTTGGCTAGGTTTAGTTTCGTAAGGCTTATTGTTTTCGCAAGAGCCATGTTATTATTTACTTACATGAATCAGCAGTATTTGTGGGAAAACAAGAAAGTAAGATTCATTTGAACAAGCTATTGAGTGATGTCGTACCGATTATTATGTGTTGAAGTTATGAATTCACGTCTTTATTCTGTAAACCTGTTCTGCTTAGTGCAATTTACTTGACCGCTCATAAATCTTTGCGTTTGTTGAGAGTTTCATTAACCGCTCATGCCACGAAGATAGCAAATGATTGTGTGAACGCTTCGTCAGCGGTGCCGGCCAGGGGCGGCAGCGGTGGTAGTTAACCGCTGCCGCCACGCAAGTCAAACACAACCACTAAACGCATTAACAAACAGCAAATACTGAATATAGCTGATATATGGTGAAAGCTAAATTGTCCGTGGGTTGTATTCAGTAGCCACCTGTAAAAACACTTACATACTCGTACACGCACATACGCTGTTTGATGTTCATTTATACAAAGGAAAGATTTTCTATTGGATATATATTTAATTTGTGATAAAGTAATACTAAATACAAGACACAATTAATTTGAAGACCTTTCCTTGATTTTTAATAATTGTCTTAATTGTTTACGGATATTACTTAGGGTATGCGTAGTACGCGTAGTAATATATAATTATTCTGTTCGTCGGGGGCTCTAACGTTGCGATTATGTTGCACGGTTAGGTGTACAGTAGACTGTGTAACTGTGTATTATGGATAACCAAGCTCTTCAGCACTTGTTCCACCGCTAACGAGTGCGACTAGCTAGCCCAGCGACACAACTTTTTTTTTTTCTAGGAGGAAATCTGCATCCAGATACCCGTATTGCACGCAGCGTACAATACAGGTTATGTGAGGTTGTCGGACTCAACGACCCACTAAAACCTCCCCGGTAGCCGGTCTCAATGCATGCCAAAGGGATCTTGCATGAAACGCACCAGAGCCATCATGCATATCGCCCATAAAGAGAACGAGCCCAGCGACACAACTATCATAACTAAACACTCGCTTTTTGTGGGTTGCCAACTCCTTTCTAGTTTCTACATCAACTAGCTCCTCGTTAATCGCCGGCGATCAAACAAGTGCCTTAAGATTAAGGTTTGAGGCATCCAATTAATAAATCGTCAATTTTCATAATAATATAATACCACTCGAAAAACTTATTCTATTGTTGGTGCTCCTGTAGCTAGGTTATAACCTGTAAGGGCTTTTAGGAATTAATAAACAGCGGTAGTTATTATAATGTCGGTGTGTGTGCGCCGGGCGCGTGGCATCGCCACGCCGCTCACGTGTGTGCGATAAATCGCAACCTCTCGCCCTAAACCCCTTCCAATGCTCTAATGTAACAAATTCTACTTCAAATACTTCATTTTTATTTGACGCCTTTTAACTTTGTCCTGGAACTAAATGTGTGAACGAAAAGCAGTGTACAGTCGGTTATAATATTCAATCATTTCAGTCAGTTGCAATTGATACAAATTACTGAATACACAATGCATTATGTCTTACAAAAGTATACAGTTCGAGAGACACTGTAAACCGTCAGTCTAACTGATCGCGTGTTGCTTGACGATGTAAAAGGTTCCTTAATTTGACCACACATCATTTTACTCCAACTGCAGTTTATTTCCTCGAGCGGAAGTTCTTTAAAAAACGGGCGTGAAATAAAATCCTCCTAATGACATAACTTGGTGGGAACGCGCAGACGTTTTACCTCGCACAGTAAAAACACAGTTTTACAGTAAAAAGGTGGCGTTACGCGCAGCCCCCGCCGCGCGCCGGTCATTCCCCGAGCGATAAACCCTAGTGTTACTACTGCACATTACAGTTACTGTTACTCTCGCAACATGGCAAAACTAATTTCTTAAGGCTCTCTGAAGGCCATTAAAAGTTCCTTATAAGTAGTTGAGAAGAGCAATGGTTTTGAAATTGTGTTACTCGAAATGTAATAAAAATATCATCTACTCGTACATTAACATGTTGAGCCGCTGATGGCAGTGAGGTTGATAAAATGGATCAAAACTTGGAACACACTCGAGTTTAATCTATTGGAACTGCATGTAGATGGCAGAAAAATCTTAATCACAGCAGTGTAGTATTGTGCAGTTGCATAACGCGCGTGGCGTGGCGTGGCACGGCGTGGCGTGCTTTGGCTGGCGGCCAATCGTTGTGCTTATTAAGCTAAGCGATCACCTCGCACATTGCCCTGCCACAGTGCACGATACACCAGAGGAGCATCTTACTCATCCTGACCACACGGTAAGAATATACTCTCGCGCACATACATAACAAAATATAAAAACAGCAACAGTCGCATTAGTCAACACTGCCACCGTCGCGTCGGCGTCGTGCATCAGCAGAGTTTTGCCCAAATAACAATACTACCCTACTATGGCGCACGTTCTGCTCACTTAGGCATCGTGGTTGCAGTTTGTGCTACTGTTCCGATCTCTGTTGTGCCTTACTTCGCCTGCTCAGCTCGGCTGACGTAATCCGCACTTTACGATGTGCTCTTTGCTGGCGCTGTTCGCAGCTGCGGGTGCATTATTTAGAATGCTGTTAAAAACAAACGGCTGACATAATAGTGTGCATCTCGGAACAAGGTCTTCAACAACTCAACGCTAATAATAAACATGGTTCCTTTATTTGTACTTGTGATTTGGAAGTTAGTCTGTGAGTAAAGCCTCTGCTACATTTTGTCCAAGTTTCGTTATCATCATACTTTTTTTGAAGTTTTGTGTTCAATACCTCAAATAATAAGGATTGGTTCGTAAAGTTGTAACTTGATTGTAAATAAAACCACTAACACACTCGGTTTGAAGACGTGCAGTTCCACAAAACGGAATTTGCACTAAAATGTTTTTGTTTCGAAAAAATATGACAAGATACAAATGTAGGGGGCACCAGTGCGGCAGGGCAGGGTCTTGGCAGAGTTCCATAACAAGGAAATGGATTTTTGCGCTGTCTGCTGAAAACATCTTCGCTAATTCACTGGCTCGTTCAGCTCGTGTGCGCTTATTGGTTATGACGAGTGAAGAGGTCAACATGCACTGACCTGATACTACTTCAAAGTAATTAAAACCTGGAAAAATTACACTGTTTTATAATGGAACGACAGAACATGATTGAAACACCTCCTATTCGCACAAAGCGGTTCTCTTCGACCTTTATTATGCGCACCGCCAAAGCGTGGAACGCCTTGCCTGAGTCTGTGTATAACTACAACCTGGGTGTCTTCAAGTCGCGAGTGAATAGGTTTCTTCTAGGCAAGCGTGATCCATCATAGACTGCATCATCACTTACCATCAGGTGAGATCGAGGTCAAACGCAAGCCAATAAAGTATAAAAAAACAATTAGCAAGCGTAACTGAAATGCGAACTGTAACAAGAAAAATGTCAGTGCCATTTGTCGATGTTTCGTTCAAAGCAAATTTTTGGTCTAACATCTTCATCAGAACTTTTCCTTCTGAATTAGTTTCATATTGTGGAGTTTTTAACGAACGTTAAACCATTAACGATTTTTTTCGTTGAATTAGCGCAGCCTTTACAAGTAACAGCAATTAATGCTGTTTGTTGTGTCGGACGAATCGCGAACAGAGATGAGAGAATTTACGCGTACCGTAATACAAACTCATCTAATTTATTTTTAAGGTGTATCAGAAGTCTATATTGACCACAACCTTGCTTGACGGTAAGCGATAACGATGTCTAAGGAGCGTAAAGATCTAGTTGATACCTATTCACTCTTATCTTAAAAATAACTATATTTTGTTTTTATTGCAAGACAATAGAGTTTTCTGTAACTTAGCTGTACGCATGACCATCATGGGTAATGTTGGCTTGACAAATCGTGAAGTGGTGTCCCATGTTGAAAAATACTTATAACTTCAAAGTACGCGAGCTACACAAGTTGATATCTTCTTATTATTTCGTTAATTCAAATTCAGTGATAAATTTGTATGCTCATAGACGGCGCAAACTTGCTGATCTAAATTATTTACCTAAGAACGGTTAATGTTATGTAACACATGTTTGTAACAAGTAGGTAATGTTATTTGTATTTGCGCATAGTTTTCTTCTGACCCAGTATAAGAAGCTACCTTATGCCGGCAGCTAACATCACTAACGTAGACCAACACACATGGCAAAGATTAGATCAGATAATACTTTACTATTAATACCCCCTAGTATCTATTTATTTTGTTTTGCTTATGTAAGCACACAGCTAAATAAAAAGCTTAAGTATAAAGCTACCGTCCTTTAACGTTCTTGTAAAATCCAGTCCATCCAAAGGTTGTCTAGAAGAGATCGCTTTTAGCGATAAGACCACCAATTGTACTATCGCGTGTCTAGTTTTAAGTGTTTTAAATATGATTTGTTACTTAAAAAGTGGTATACAATAAAGCGTTTTCTATTCAATTCTAATCTATTCTACTTTATTGCACACCATGAAATAAATACATATAAAAAACAACTACGTAAATCTATGGATACAATTGGCGGTCTTATCGCTAAATAGCGATCTCTACCAGACAACCTTAGCATGGAATGGACTGGGTGGACACTACCTGGGGTATAATGGTGTACCTAACATACTACATGCACATACTAATACTAATTATATAAAAATAAAAAAATATAAAACTTACATAAATGAAAATTACATGAACCTAAATAATAACTACTCATAACAATTTATATATACATACTTAGACTTATTTAAGAAACAAATAATTAATAATAAATACATAATATATATTTAGCGACAAATACTGAGATAGTGTTCTCTGAGCATACAAAACGGCAAGTGACTTGGCACATCTGATAGCCACCGGCAGCGCGTTCCATAACCGGACAACCTGCACTGTAAAAGATTTATCAAAGTAAGAGGAGGAGTGTACAGGTGTCCTGAGTTGGCAACCCAACTTAAGAAAAATAAAATTATAAATGGCTTAGTTAGTAGACGGCCTATCCTTAAGCCCTACCTACTCTTTTCTTATGAAACACATTTTCACCAACTTTACATCCGTTTTTACGATTCTTTTGCAAGATTATAATTTACCGGTCGTCCTATTTCACGTTTTAATATAATAATGTAAATAATTAACAGATCGCTTGTTTTATTATTACAAGCGCGGTATATCTCTTACGAGCGGTTACGGAGAGCCTTTACGTTCACCTTATGTTCTGCTAACACCTCACGCGTTAAACGGAGATATCATTCATACGCTTTTAAAATGTTTGGGCTAATACCTACTTTAGCAGTGACTTTCGTATTTAATAATTACTTAATTAGTTAATTTATATAATAATTTATATTATCACACCATCTAGATGGTAGAATAAAATATGGATCAATAAAATGTAAAATTGAAATTTTTATACCAATTTGGGCAAATAAATACTTTTTTGTCAGTTTAAATTTGGTGGAATTATATAAACCTTGTTGTAATTGTTGTAAGTCTTATAAATTATGGCAAAACATCCAATTTCATGAGTTTCAAAATTAACAGTGCTAATGTATAAAGATTTATAAGGGCCTGGGTAATACTCATTCCAACACTACTCACTGCCCATCATTTGTCTAACCTAATCTGTAAACAACGGTGCTGATTATGCGGATAGTAAAACGTATACTATGTAATAATTGTTAAGTCTAGTAATATTTAGTTATAATTGATTGTGTCTCAAATAAATTTAAAAAATACAGTGTCTTATCAGTAAAATATATAATATTTATAGAAAATATAATTCTAAAGTGTACTTCAGCTATTGAATCACATTCTATCAAATATGTTGATTACTTAATTGACAACGAAAACTAAAACGAATCAAACAGAGGTCCTGCAGGTGACAACTGTTGACGGTCAACATGTGATCACTACATGGACAAGGTCACTAGTGTGCACTCCACCGCAGATATCAATCGCTTCAAAGTCGTCCGTCTTGTGGTCGTCTCCAAACAGTGAGTCCCGTGTACACAGTGTACGCACACAAACAAACAAACAGTGTAATTGGTCGCACCTGAGGACGCGCTAATTTGTGTGCTGACCTCAAGCCGTTGAGTAATTTCCACATGCCCTTCTGATTGTTGCCGCTTTGACGCGGTGCACGTCCGGTTTGTGTTCGCGACTTGTAATTATGTGCCTTTTTAAACGTCACTAAATCTATAATTAACTTTCCTGTGGCTTTAAGAGCAAATAGAGGCTCGTGGTTGTTCTATTATGGCCACACTACATAACACTGACTGCAAAGGTATACAGGCTATAAAACGCTGCTAAGGTAACTGAATCCGACCAGAGAAGTGTTCAAAGTTAATATCAAATTCCCAACTTGTATCAAATCTCATTAATCAGTCGGTATTCATGCATTGGGAAAGTCCAACAGAACACAACTAATGCCCAACTCGGCGCACATGCTCAGCTCAAGTGAGTAACACAACTCAAGTTAAGTTTAAGCTAATCCCGTACATTCGGATCGGTAATCAAGTTATGCGGCGCGGCGATTTGCGCCGACTCAGCCGCAATCAGCGCTACTTGAACCGGCCCTGGACCCTCTTCCCCATGCTTCCCACTTCCCGCCCCCTCTCTTTTGGACTCTGGAATAAAGTTATATACAAAGATGAAACTCCATAGGTACAGTTGCGATACTACCTCCTTGCATCGGTGTCCTTTTTTCTGAGGGTCATGACCTTATGTTGGTTCTGACGACATTTTTCCATCGGGATCTGTCCTATGCAGAACTATTCTGCTAGTCATCCTCGCGTGCAACAACACTCACAATATGACAGCATAATAACAACTTCAGTGATTATATCCAGTCTTCTAGACTAAGTCTCTAACTACCTATTTAAGTAAGTTTCTGTATATATATCGTGTGCGCGTCGGGGCACCACATGCACAGCGGATCGTAATCAGCGATGTACTTGCCTTGTTCCATCTTAGAGAAATAATAAAAAAAATAAAAAAACTTAGTAAGTCGGCAATTGGCGCACACGAAATCGCGAAACTGGTCAGCGATTGATACGAAATTTAACTAGTTTTTCTGTCTGCACATGAAAGCATGAAAGTGAGAGTAAAAGAGGCTCCCTGTAATGGCCAGCAATTCTTAACCTACAGTACTAGTTATTTTACCTTTGATCACTAAATTGCTAATTTTGACATCTCATTAACTATCTAGCCCGAAGTTTGTGCAGATATTTCTAGTAAATAATACTTACGAACACAGATAAACATAACATTTCGGCAAATAATCGCGTCGAGTAAAAAGGTTAAGTGACATACAGAGATAATTAAAACGTTCCGTAATAAGAAATCACTATTGTCAGATTGAATACAGACGCAACGTTTGGCTACTCCCACACTCCACCTAGAAAGGTATCTATGAATACCATTTGGCATTACAATTTAACAATATTTTGCCGCATCAAATTGTAATTATAGGGTTGTTCTACGCGTTGTCTGTTTGCAGCGACGCGACGCCCGGGGGTCTCACTCACACCAATGACATACCTGCTAATTTAATTGTGACTGCAGTATACATCGTGTGCTTTCAAAAAGTATCTAAGAAAATACTTTGCGACTTACTGTTTCTTTACTGTGTTCAATGAAAAAAATCAAATTTCGAAAAGCCATAGCTTAAACATTGCGCTTATTTGAGTTTGGTGACCGTTTTTCTACATAAAATACCTCTATATTCCGAAGATCCCTAAATACCTGAAACTGAAAATAAATCTATACATCTTGGCAGTGCGGTGCAGTTTCTTGTGACGTCACAGTAAGAACTCAGTTTTTATTGTCTAATTCCCGTGTAATTAGCCGCGTTCCTGCGATTTACGGCGCATTCAATTATACGCGATGTTATCTCTTGCGAGCGCTCTCATTAGAATGAGAATAAATATTATTTAATTAGGAATGTCTCGCGCTTGGACGAGACTTGCCCTTTATTGTTTGTTTTTATGAGTTTTTAATTTGACGAGCATCTGGCAATCTCAGTGCTATAACAGCTTTATTTTCGAGGACATGCAGCGAGCGGATCAGTTATCCAATTTAATATGAGTTTGATATGTTCGTTTATAGATAAATCCCAAATTATAGCGTTATCACAGAATATTTAAAAAGAGAATAGCTTTTTATTATTAAATGCAAAAACTACAAAAAAACAAAAAGCTGTTATTTCTATCCGAACCATGAATGAAAATATCAAATATCAAAGTCTAGGAAACTGAGTAAAAGGCAAGTCGGTATGAATTCGTATGAAATCACATTTTTAGCGTTTGATTATGCGGGTAGTTGTAAAATATTCGCCCATGAATACATCGGGCTGGCGCGCGGCCAGTGCGCCCTGCGCCCGGCGTCGCCGCACCGCGTCGTGTCGCGTCAGCTACACTTGCAGCCTCGTACTGACACACTTAAACTCAACTCTTGTACTGCTATGTAATCGTTTGGGCTCAGTAAGTTTGTACAGTTAGTGGTCGATCGTGGCGATTGAGGCTACAAGCCGTTCGGAAGCTATTGCCGTGGCTTGATGCCGTTAATATCCGGGACCGACATCTCTCGATCATCATAACTGCACAACTTAAGTTGCACTTTCATATATTCGTTATTTGTACATCGGATATCGTCGTCCATCCCATAATTCCTAAAAACGAAAGTATTCAACCAGTCCGTCCTACCTGTGACGACCTACGTATCCGAAACGTGTACACTTACGGTGGGACTGGTCCACAAATTGAAAGGCACTCAGCGAGCTAAGGAAAGAGCTATGCTCGGAATTTCTCTGAAGGATAGAATCCGAAACGAGGTTATCCGACAAAGAACCAAGGTAATCGACATAGCTCAAAGGGTCAGCAAGCTGAAGTGGCAGTGGGCCGGTTATATCTGCCGCAGAACCGATAATCGGTGGGGTAAAGGTGTTCCGGAGTGCAGACCACGTCTAGGCAAGCTAAGTGTAGGACACCCTCCGGCTAGATGGAGTGACGATTTGCGCACTGTGGCTGGCAAAGATTGAGAAAGGATGAGAAGAGCTGAGGATTGGGCTCAATGGCGCACCCTGGGAGAGACCTACGTCCAGCAGTGGACTGTTATAAGTTGATGTTGATGATGATGACATTGGATGTCTCCGAACGATACCAATTTATGTCTAATTCTAGGGGTTACTACCCTCTTATATAGGCCACACACGTAACGATTTCTTTGCCCAATCCTTGCGCAGGCCTAGGCTTTGAGCCTATGGCTTGCAGTACCAGTCCGGTTTCAGGATTACTACTTCCCGGTACTGGAGCATGGTCAATGCCGGGAATCCCGGTTCTCCTGGTCAGTGTCCGATATTGTTTTTATTTAACTACCTAAGATCTCGCTTCACTTGATCAACTAGAATAGCCTCTTCGAGATGAAGATTTGTTTTTTTTTCAGTGTGGTAAATAGCTTATTCAACCTCTTGTTTTACATAATATGTTACATCAAAAATAAAACATCGATTCGATTTATCATCTGTCATGCATGACACACTTACTATGAAATACGCTATAGGACTAGTAGCATAATACATCCGAACAGTTACAAACATTTAGAACTATGTTTTTGAAATGTTTGAGACGTTGAGATCGTGACAGTTATTAAAAATCCTCACACTATAATGAATGGGCCCCATACACGTCAACGATTTCTTTGCGCAAGCTTGTACGCTTTCAGTTTTTTTTTACTTAATTCAATAGCTTCCGAACGGTTTGTAGCCACTAACTATACAAACTCAGGTGAAAAACAATTTCAGTCACTGAGCACCGGGAGAACCGGGATTCCCGGTACCAACCATGCTACAGTACCGGGAAATAGAAATTCTGAAACCGGACAGAAACTGAAAGCCCTAGGTACAAGCTTGGGCTTGCGCAAAGAAATCGTTGACGTGTATGGGACCATTCATTATAGTGCGATGATTTTTATTAACTGTCACGATCTCAACGTCTCAAACATTTCAAAAACTAGTTCTAAATATTTTTAACTGTTCGCATGTATTATGCTACTAGTCCCATAGCGTATTTCATAATAAGTGTGTCATGCATGACAGATGATAAATCGAATCGATGTTTTATTTTTGATGTAACGTAGATAGA
Organism: Philereme transversata; assembly: GCA_963924445.1. Classification (NCBI taxonomy): domain Eukaryota; kingdom Metazoa; phylum Arthropoda; class Insecta; order Lepidoptera; family Geometridae; genus Philereme; species Philereme transversata. The sequence goes on along the minus strand of OZ004337.1, from coordinate 21,841,668 downwards.
TAGATAACTCTTTATTGAATTACCACACCAACAGAAATAATACAAAAATAAGTATAAGGCTAGAATAAATAAGGCAATACAATGGGCGGCCTTATCGCTGAAAGCGATCTCTTTCAGGCAACCATTGGATGGAGCGAAATTTACAATATGGAGTGCGGTGTACTTTGTAGGATACATTTACACAAATATTCTTAGGTATACTAAAAAATATGATAAAGTTTTACTTCTAATACTTAAAATACTTATAAAATAGACTAATATATAGGTATATGCAAATAGTTAACTATATTAACAGATAAAATGTTTAAATAGTAAATAAATAACGCTAGGAAGATGACATCGTCAGGTAATGTTGCTTCACCTTCAGCTTGAATGTGTGTAAGGAGGATGACCGTCTTATTTCTTCGGGCAGAGCATTCCACAGCCGAACAGCCTAGACAGTAAAAGAAGCGCTGTAAGAGGAAGTGCTGTGCGAAGGAGTCCTGAGTATAAAGTTTTCTGATGACCTAAGAGTGTAGTTGTTTGAAGAATGAAGAAATTGAAATCTATCTTTCAGATAGTGAGGAGAGAAGGGATTGAATAGAATAGAGAAGAGATAGGATATGCGTATTCCGACGAAGACGAATTGGAAGCCACTTAAGCTTTGAACAGAAGGGACACACATGATCATATTTACGGAGGCCAAAAATGAATCTGATACAAAAATTTTGTAGGCACTCGAGCTTGTTAAGCTGTTCTTCAGTGAGATCCTGCAATATGCCGTTTTATTTATACTCCTTAGAACAAATCTCACAATGGTTTCGGAATAATACCAATTCAGTAATTATTTGATGTAATAAGAGTTATAAAATTAATATGAAATATAATTTCCACAACATTTTCACAATTTCCACAACCCTCGTAGTTATTAATGACGCTTTATATTTGTTTAATTAGCTTCAGGAGATCATGAAGGATCATAATTAATTAGGATTTGTGGAAATCTAGCAAAAGTGGGCCATTTCCACGAACCGAGTGCTTTATTACGTTTTATGGAGCTTTTTTTACTTTAGCTCAATTATCCCTTGGTATATAATAGTAAAAGAATTTATTTACGATTAATGTTTTTATTTGTTTTTTATTTATATACGAAGAGAAGAAACAAGAATATATTTTGCTTTAGAGAATGTAATATCACTCTATTTTTATAAAGATTTTGATCGTGATATTCACGCTATCTAATGTAAATACTTACATGAGGAGACAGATTCTGTGTTTCCTTTTATCATACTTACACATTTTCATCAATATTCTGGTCATATAACTCTAAATTAATTCTCGAAACCATAAAATGCCCATTATTACTTTTTGATATGGGTGGAAAGAGCAGAATTTTCTCGTCACAGAAGTATAAATGATGCTATATTTATTTTAACTTTTTAGGACTAGAAACACAAAAATAAACAGACATGTCATGGGTACTGACATGAAATTTTAGACTTGTATATATTTTTACTTTTAATTCTTGGTAAAACCGTAAGGTTTTACTTGGAATTCACATTGAACCTCTGGATTTTATGTAAGGCTGTACTGGCCGCTAACTATAATTTAATTTTGGAACAGGTCCGGTTGGCATGGGAAGCATCTTTAAAAAAAGAGAGTCTGGACTTGGAATCTGAGGGGGAAGGATCGGAGAGAGAATCGCTTGGAAAACAGTCTCAATTTATCAACTAGTCAGTGCAGCCCGAAAAACAGTATGATCTTGACGGCTAAGCCCTACCGGCTTGAGCCTGGGTGCCTGACCCCCTCGAGGTTGGAGTCCTCACGTCTCCCTCTTGGACCCTTGAGGCTGAGACCTTGGCTTATTTCGGACCCGCAGATCACGGTGGAGCTACCTTTGTCCTCTCGACCTCCCGTCGATGTAGGGTAGGGGCTCCACTAGTCCCCCCCCCAACCAGCGCGACTCCTACCGGACCTACGGACTCCCGGATCTATCGAGTGTGCGCACCTTAGTGGGACTTTAAGTGATTTATTTTGATAAGTATTGTTTTAGTTGACGACCTCCGTAGCGCAGTGGGCGAACAGCCAGCTGAGACACGCAGGAGGTAGCGGGTTCGATTCCCGCTGCGGGAACAAATGTTTGCATGATCTACATATATTTGTTTCGGGTTTGGATGTTTTTCTATATATTATAAGTATGTATTTACAAAAAAAGTATATATGTATTCTATCAGTTATCTGGTTCCCATAGTACAAGTTCTGCTTAGTTTGGGACTAGATAGCACTGTGTGAAATGTCCAGTAATATTTATTTATTTAATTGACATTCATTGTATTCAATCATAAATCTCTGAAATCCCTCTTTCGTTTCAAAACCGTTTCTTAGTTCTAAATTTAACTTGGCTTACAGCTTTATTCATTTACGGGTGAGAGTTGTAACGCTACAAGAGATACATTTGAAGTCCATTAGCTGGTTGGTTATGGTAGTGGTAAAGCCACCGAATGTATTGCAGTAAACATTATTTTTATGAATAGCTTGGCTTAAAAATTACTAGTAAGTAAGCTTATGGCGATCTTTGGAGCTACTTCTCAGTTGTTGTTTACTGGATACTCTGTGTGAAGGTCATTGGTGTGATAGTCTGTGTGAAGGTCTGTGTGAACCTTAAATGTTTTTCTTGTTTTATAAGTTATGCCTATTTTTTTATTACGGAAGAGCGAAACCTCCTAATACAGGTATTATTTACTTAAATGGAGGTTTCAACTACTATTGTAAACACAAGTTATGGAAATAAAAAATTAAATTAAATGTATTGCGAAAACGTTACACCTGGATTATATACCAATTAAGGAAATTGGAAACAGGTATAATAAAAGCTCTTGTAAAGCTCCTATAAAGCAGATGTTACACTTTTACATCCTTTGAAAAAAAATCAAACAAAAAAATGTATTATTTCACCCTTCAGACACGCGACTCACCTCAGACAGGTGAAAGTGGCACAGTGTATATAAATGTAGTAGGGCACCTGAGCGGCTCGTTAGGCGCGAAGAGCCCTCGCGTCGCTGAATTAGCGCGCGTTACCGCGAGTGCCGGCACCTGCAGTTGGAGTACTGCATCTTACAGAATTAGGCATCTCGTAAGAAGATGCACGAATTCCGAATATGTTCAGGAAATTCAATTGGATTCGTGGAACCAGTCAAAGGATTGCTGCTTGTGAATGCATGAGGACGTTACTTTGCGGAAAGGACCACGTATTACATTTATACATCTTTCTGCATTACGTAATAAAATTAAAATGAGAAGCGTGTTTAAAGAATATTCTTACAAAAAATGCCAAAACGTATATTATGAAACTTACAATTTTAGAATATCGCGTTCATGAATTGATAAAATGCTGAAATAATGTTTGCTTAACTAAAGTTCACAAAATAGCAAATTACAAGTAAATTTCGTCATAAATCGCACGCCCGGCTCGTCGAATCAAAAACATAAAATCAGGCCGTATTCATAAAACTAAAGAACGTTTCATTCCGTTCTAATTAAACAAACTGCGAGTAACAAAAAGAGCACAAAATACTGTAAATAGTAGCTTGTAGCGTCGAGGGACCATTTAAAAATAAATATCAAAGACGGTTTTAATTCGCACAAAGAGAGGTTGCGCACCCCAGCCAGTAGTAATCGAGGAGTGGCGAGTAGGGCTGCCACCTGCGCGGCTACGCTACCGAGTAGGGTTCCCACCGGCTCGACTATTTATTTACTATACGTTTGGGGTTTTGTCGGACCTTTTAAAAAGATAGTGGCACTTTGGCAGAATGCTCGCGCTCATTTAGTTTTATAGCCAATCTTTTTTAGGTGCGCCAATCTGATCAGTTTACTGCAAGTCTTTATCAAATACGGGCTTCAATTGAGTTTGCTATGCGAAGGTAGTGACCGATAATTTTGGAAAATATAGTAAGTAATAATGCCGTCTAAATACGTTGGCTCAACTAATTTACAAAAATAATAACTTCCAAACTATACATCACGAAACTCATGTTTATTTTATGACTCCTTATAACCTTCACAACCTAAAATAAATTGAACCACTTTAGATGTGCGAACTTAAATAAACAAATATGTAAATGCAAGGCTTTAAGACATTCTTAAACATTTCCATGTGTTTTCCATTACAAACGCGTGATTATATATGTATATTACAATTCTACTCGACTCCTTTTTTTATATGTATATTTTTTTTTTTACGTGGAGGAATCCTCATGGATACCGCTCTGAACCCAGGGAGCGGTATGTCGGACTCCTACCGGCTAAACCTCCACGGCGTTCTTCCGCTCGCTTTATACCGGGGACACGGGAACAGAGAACATTCTTCCGCGACCCCGGTGGCGTTGGTCCGCTCTTGCGGGCCCCATCTCTCAGGATTTAGGGTCATCTCTATCTGCTATGGGGGATGGAGGTCGGCATACGCTCTTGCATACGCCCTCTTCCTTCGCCCTGGTCTCGTGCGGCGGATTGAGAGAGTGCTCTCAGATTCCCTGTACCTCTTCGCTGCTTCCTTCTGCTGCACTACATTTTCGCAGAAGCCCTTAACAGCTTGCCACGACCTATTACTCTTCTCTCTATTGATTTTGCTCTATTGCTATTCTACTCGACTCTTAAATTAACTTATACAAGCTTTTTAACCTTTTATGTTTACTTGCTAGTATTTTTAGCTTCTATAGCTACTGTAGCCATTTATAGTACTTTTTATTTTATATCCTTCACATAACGTAGGAGTAAATACGAATCTAGATGACACGAAGTAGATTTTAATTAGGAACAGCATTAACAAAGTTTAGGCTATAGTAGAGTCTACTTAAACAGCGCAAAGTTGCGTTACTGCGTCACATCCGACCACGCTGCGCCACATCTAACCACACTGCACTGAGCGTACCTCTCAACATTTGAATTTAAAAGCCAATTTGTTGATGGAAGTTGCCAAACTTCCCCATTGTTAGTTCTGCGATATGAAATTTACTATTTTGTTGCACGATTTCCTCTAAGGACGAAGTGTATTTTATGCTTGAACTCTGAAGAGTAACTAAGGGGAATTGGTTTCATAAGAGGACTGGCCGCGCACCCGCGCCGCCGTCTAATGAATTGATAACTTTTAATAACACGTACTTTGTTTTACAGTGACACTAGGACAGATTGAAGGCCTGTCGATTACAAGGACAATTTAGATACAAATTTCGCACTCCAAAAAGCAGTGTATCTAACAAATATCTTAGTATTAATTATTTCGATATAGCTGGTTCTAAAAAAAGTCCAATAGACGAGAAACTTCAAACATAAGCTAACACAAATAAATGTCTTTATCAATAAAGCAATATCTCTTATTGGTACAAAATCTCGTTCCATCTGCAGTAAGAGATTAAAGAGCACAATACTAACTGCACAGCTTAGCTAACAGTCACTACTGCAACAATAGCCCAAAGATGGAACTCCCCGGAACTCAGAACACTCTAGAAATTGTTGCTATTGCAATATTGTTGCTCTAACCACCTATTTCACAACCTATTGGCTGTCAAAGTAAAATAAACTTTATTGCGTTACGAATCAAGCATTCATGCAATTCCAAAATCGAGGCACCGATAAGTTTTCATTGTTGTTTATCTAAATCTAAAGATTTATAGACTGGGTTCCTAAGATTTTGAACTTGAAGACTTGAACACTTTGAAGTTTCGCTTCAGTCCATAATTAGAAAAAAATATATAATGGTATGAGTTTTAATGAAAATTTGACCTTTTTAGGCTGAGATTTAAATTATTTTTTCACGGTTGTATTGTCTTCGCTTTACTGATGCCGATGCAGAGTGAATCTTCTACAGCACAAGAAGTATTGCTTGATCCGTGGTAATAGCAAACTCGTGGAATAGCGAGCTGTTGCGATCGCGTCATCGAGTGGAGTGCCAATCGAACTCCTCGCTAATCGAATACGGAGCCACTATGCAACTATTTTTGTTTGCTTCAACCAGTCAGAAGACTAGAGCTTCGCGTTTATTTGTATCAAAAATACGAATAAAAAATCCCCTTGTTTCTAACCCATTCCCCACCACCCACCAATGTTAATTGTGTAATTTAAAGGTAAATGCAGCGATTGACTGCGGGATCGGCACAAGTGCTGCAAATGTGTGTGTGTTATACGCAAGCCATCACATTTCGGGTGCTTCACTTTTGATTTAGTAATATTACGTTCATCTTCTTAATGTTTACGCCCGTATTTAGAATTTCATGAAAATTAAGGAAATGGGAAAGGTTCCAATAAATACCTCTTACAATCTCTATATAATGGAGTATGTGCCATCCCTTTTTAAAATGAATATAATATGAATTCCAAGAGAAATTACTGTAATATAATTATTACTGTCTGAATAGTCTATTGTATTGCAAAACAATACTAACTAAGTTTCGAGAACCCCTTCCGAAGCAGCTCTGCAGAACCGGGTTACAGCCCAGAGCAAACCGCTAGGTAACTTCTTACAAAAGGCATCTGGAGAGGTATGTTACGTTAAGATGACTGGTTGTCTATTCTAAACATAGGTGCAGTCATCACATTGTAACGTAATATTGTAATAACAGAAGCAATGAGACTGTGTCTCCTTCGTGGTTCCATTAATAAGACGCAATCCTGGAATACCATGTACATTTAAAAGCAGAGTCAATGAGAGCTTAAAGTTCAAGAATACCACCGACACCCTGACACTATACGGTTTACGATTTAAGATTATTTATTTCTCATAAAATTAACTTAATAAATCACTTACCTACTGAGAAATCATAAAACTCTATTATACTTACATAAGTAGGTACACAATTTATAGTGCAATGACTTAACTATAATAATCAGAGAACCAGCTGTCGCCTGGCAACTGTGTCGCTATACAGGCCCGTGGAGCACAGTCGAGTGTTTAGCTTAGGAAATTAACTTTATTGTAGGCCTTAGATTGCGGGCCAAGTACCGAGCGCCGAGTGCCGTGTACCGCCGCTGTTGCCTTTCTAAAGCGATTTCGTAGATACTATCGTATCGGGCAACTACCGTTCGAAAGAGGTTTCATTTGATTGGAAATAAAACTGCTACTCGCCCTGTGGCTGAAAGGAATTGATGTTTGGCTTCGGACTATCTACTTATGAGATACTTGTCTTTGGATAGCTGGGAATCTATTTGTGGCAGTAGTTTCACTATGTTGCATTTCAATGTAATGAAGGGCTTTTGTTATTTTGTCAGTAAACTACTACCCGGACTAGGTCTATCACTGTGATATAATACCAATTAATAATACATCTAAACTGACTTGTAATGAAAATTTCGACAAAAATACCTTATACTCCGCCCCGGTTACGTTAGTGGTTCGCCCCAAACTGAGATCTCGCGAGTCTCCCATAACAACAAAAAAATATTGTTTGTACCTAATCTTGTTGTACCTAATAATGTTAGTTATATCACAATTGTTATTGTTATATTCTAAATTTGACGTAACTTAGTGTTCTATAATGTACATACAGTGGAAAATAAATGAAATGAAATGAAATTTGACTGTTAAAATAGCGGCATAAAATAAAAAACCAATTTACTTGACCTACAGTTTCATTCAAATTATAGGTAACTGGAGTTCATGTACTGTGGTTACTCATTTTTGGGATACAAATTGCAGTTATTCTGGATTTCAGACTTTTGCCTATATGTGTGTCACTTATGCTACACGCATACCAAATTACGGCACTGTGGGGTCACAGTGAATTTTGTTAAAGTTAAGTTTTTATTATGGCTCAACAACTATAAAGGCTTTACCAAAAATAAAAACGGAATCTAAATGTACTAATGAAGACTTTTCATTTGACTTCCCATTTAATCTAATAGTCTCATTTTCATTATTTTACCCCTCTTGAACCCCAATATCTCAGTAACCCCCCCCCCCAACATTTTTAGCTCATTTAGTCACACCAAAATTGTGTCATCACTACCTATGTATCAAACTTCACGATGATCGGATCAACGCTTCGAAAGTTATCCTCGGACATACAAACATACATACATACATACAAAGCCGATTTGCCCAAGTTGATTTAGAGATTTCGCTTCGCTCGATCAATTACTTTATTACTTTTAACTTGTTTTAGACGTAAAATATACGGCTGAGATTCTCAAATATTTTTGTAAAAGGCACTTTTTGCACGACTACTGGAAAAGGTTCTCATAACATCAGTTAATTTTTTATTTTCTGTACAATTGATTTTTTCTTCTAATTGAATGATTTTGAGATACGATTCATTAATAAGAAAAATCGTGAGTAATGTTTACATACAGAAAACTTTTGAATCTGAATCTAATAAAAATTTAACAAGAACCATAAGAGAACCTCAAACTTATTTCTGAGTTTGAGTCGCGACGAGTTTAGTTTCGGAAAGTCATCGCAGTAATTAAGTTTACTAGCGGTGTGCTACTCGACGGGACCCACTCCGCGTCACGAAGACGGCTATTGGCAAAATTTTATGGACATCGTACTATCGTATTCCTAAGACGAAATTCAAAAAGCGCAATTTTTTATCTCCTTTAGCGCACATAGAGCACATTTGTGCTGTTCGTCTAATAAATGATCACAATGGACCATAGGAAAATTGTATAGACTGAAAATTATAAGGATTTGTCTGAAGTTTAATGAATTCATTATCCATTAAAAAAAATATATCAGTACTTTGTAAGGTTTAAAGAGCTCGCAGCCCTTGGGTTATATGTTTCAAACAATTGTGATAAAGGGTCGTGAAAAATAGCAATACGCTATCGTTTAAATTTTTGCCGAAGGCCATCACGAAAACGTTGTAAAAATAGAAAATAAGCCCGCTGCTACCCCTACATTAAGCTAGTCCCGTGAGCTTCAAAATGTTTTTTCGATTAGTCGGTTGTAGTGTCTCGCCGGTATCGCGCTAGATAAGCTGCAAACTTTTTGAATACTTACTGGTTGGTTTTCTCGAAATTAATTTCGTAGTAAAGAAACAATAATCTTTGTGACTTTGATGGCTTTTTAATTTTTTTATTCAATTATCAATAGTTGGAATAAAAAAAAATCGGTGAATTCGAAGTTTTTAACACTATGCGAATAAGATAAATGGTAATACATAAATACTTTTTTCTGTAAATATTTACTTGTAATTTATTAAAAAAACCCAGACCCGGAACAATAATATATATATATATATAATATATATATATATATAATCTAAATATAAAAATTATAAATATATATATATATATTTATAATATATATAAATAAATAAATAAATATTGCTGGACATTTCACACAGCGCTATCTAGCCCCAAACTAAGCAGAGCTTGTACTATGGGAACCAGATAACTGATAGAATACTTATATACTTTTTTTTGTAAATACATACTTATAATATATAGAAAAACATCCAGATTCGGAACAAATATCTGTAGATTATGCAAACATTTGTTCCGCGGCGGGAATCGAACCCACTACCTCCTGCGTCTCAGCCGGCTATTCGCCCACTGCGCCACGGAGGTAATCTATCTATAATAATATATATAATATATCTATAATAAATATATCTATAGATCATACAAACATTTAAATATATATAAAATTTCATCGAAATCGATTCAGTCGTTTAGTCGTGAAAACGTAACAAATAGAGAGACAGAGTTACTTTCGAATTTATATTAATAGGATGTTTTTTGTATGAGGAAGTATCTTCGTAGTCATACTGCGTGACGGACGTAGGTAAAGCTACAAAATTTGCAGAAAATAATTTATTAAGTATTTTATTTTAATAAGGTACATTTGACTGAAATACTAATCAAAATGTTATAAAACATAATAGACGTTTAAAAGGTATTATTTTAACTTTACGTAGACGTGCAAAGACGGTAAGAAAGTCACTTGCGAAGATTAACGGCAAGTAAATTCAGAAGTTGATTCGTAGGAGTGGTAAGTTGCGCGTTACTTTACAAGTCGCGTTTGCATGAGTTGCGAATAACTTCAGCTTTCTTCATGTGTGGAAATAATTAGATAATGGAACGCAAAGTTGCCTTTGTATGTTCACTGGATAAAGCGGTATTGTAGGCATTGTTACTTGTAGATTATACTTGCAGAAGTTGGGGGTATTACTATTAGGTATTTTACGTCGAGTTGGCGTGGAAAAATTAAAATAATTGACATATCCATTAATCATTCACTGTCCAAGCAGTGCGCCTGTGGAATGCTTTGCTAGTAGAAATTAGACGGACTCCTTTACATCATTCTTTTAAGCTGAGAAATAAGCAGCATTACGAGTACCTTAATGCCTAGCTTTCTTGTCATTTGTGTTACATACCTTTTATTTATTTATTATTTATTTTAATATAGGTTTATTAGTTGGATATAATATATTAGTATATCTTTAGGTATTTGTTTATGTAATAGGTTTATAAGTACAGTTTTTTTTTTATTTCTCTTTATTTGCAATTATCTATACTTTGTGCACCGCTGTCCATTACTGCTTCGCTCATTACTTTACATCCAAAGGTTGCCTGGAAGATAAGGCCGCCCATTGAACAATGTTTAGAATTAATTAGTTTTTTTAAGTATTCCTGGTGTACAATAAAGAATTATTCTATTCTATTTTCTATTCTATTATTATATTCTATTTTATTCTATTCTATAGCCAAGAGAATTAACAAGGTAAAGTGACAGTAAGCGGGTACATGGTTGAATTTAACGCTGACGGCCATTGGAGTAGGAGCGATCTCTAGTACCACGCACTGGAATGCTCAACGTAGAGATGGAAAGACGACTTAATAAAAGTTGCTGGGAGCCGTTAGATGCAAACCGCGGAAGCTCGGTCGCTCTAAAAAAAGGATTGTGTGGTTTTATGAAACCACGGTAGAAGTGAAACTTTGTTTCACATTATAGACATTTAACTAAAAATTTTCGTTGGCACAAATGAGTAATAGTCTATACACTACACGGTCAGCTAATGCGAACTATAGGCGCCGCCATATTGGCCTCGGCTGCTCTGACGAGCGCCTTTCACTTTATCCCTACTCCGCGGCCGACCGTCACGCGACATGCAACACACAGACGAAAATGATAGTAGATGGCCTATATCTATCAGTGAACGTAATATGATGATAAGATTTATTAAGATACTAAGATAATAAGAGGGACGCCATTGAGAGGGACTGACATACGGTGGCACTGGACCGTTGTGAATGGCAGAAATGCGGGAATATGGGCTTATAGTAACAGGAGTACCTGAATACTTTTTTTATCCTGTAATAGTATTATTTGGTATGTTTATTTAGAAAAAATATAAAATGTGGCTTTAAAAGAGAAAAATTCCCGTAAAAAATGTATAGTTACCGTGAAATAAAGTTAACCGAATCTAAAGTTCACTTCAGATTATGAAAAGATTTAACAAATGCAGATGTTCATTAAACTAGTAATAAGAGTGCGCTGATCCGAGCGAAGCCGCCAAACTATGTCGAAGTAATAACAGTAGGTGATCTCAGACAAGAGGTCTAGCACTTGCCGTGATCCCTGAGAGCCGTCTTAGTATTAGCAACTGAGGTAAAGTGTTATGAGATGACTGAATTTGCATACCATTTGATAAGTTTAACTTAAGACTGAGAAATGCGTAATGAACCTTTAGGTGGTAAGCACAATGTAGGTTTGAGCAATCGAATTATGTACAAATTGTGCCCAATATATTAACGACCTCTTGTAAACCAGCTGGGTTTGTTGCCTGAGTCTTCTCGGCAATTGATCGCAAGGAGCAAGCGATTGACAATTCAAAATGATCTAAACGATTTCATTAATTAAATAAATTTTTAGTTAGTAGACAGTAGAGTTAATTGGTACACGATATCCAGTTTTAAAACTGCATTTGCAGCCAGACCCAAAATAGTCTCCTTTAAAAACAATGCTAGAACTCTCAACTCTCTAAAAACTTCAGAAACTACAAACTTTAGTACGAGTCGGCAAACAAAACTTGGAGGCACTTGAAGAATTTGCGTTGTCTTAGAGCGTCCTCCCTCTGTCTCGCTCCCTCTCACTCTGCCGAGCGATAAACCCGTCACGTGCAAATTTTATTGCACTTGAGCCTCGTCAGCCTGTGCACAGTAAGCTATGGAGATATAGTAGCTCAAATACTACTTGGAGAAATAGGATTTGTATTTAACATATTGAAATGCTTCTTTATAATAGTAGGGATTTTTAGTCTCTTCAAAGATCTTAGTTAACAAAAGGTAAATATTCGTTATAAAATCCAGTCAAATTAAAAATTCAATCGGATCTCGATACCTGTCATTGCAACATTTGACACACCATCTTGGGTATTTATGAGTCAGTAGGATTTTAAGAATTGGCTACAAAGCATCCACTGCTAAACATATATTTCCTCCATTTTCAAGGCTACCGAACTAGAGCGCAACGGTTCCTAACTATCTTTATTCGTTCACTATTATTTTACTGTGCTGACATCAACTCTGTATGTAGCTGATGTACTGGTCGTGCAGTGGTGCACAGTGCAGTGCAATGTGCCGCTAATGCAGTGCGCGCTGGCGCAGGGCCAGCATGCATGCCGAGCGGCCGGAATGCCCAAATTGCGCGACACACCGCTGCCACTAACCAACTCGCTAAACTGCAATTTGAATTCTCTAATTAGAACTGTGCTAGTCTGGACGGCTCTTTACGGACCAAATCATATAGTCGTAAGGATCATTGGCTCAAAATGTGGGTAGAAAGTAGCTATTATTATTCTTAGAACTAAATAACAAGTCATATATTAAATCTTTAGGCAACGCAATAGCTAGGGTGCAAGGCTATCTGTAATGAGATTGTTCCCACTATTACTAAAGCCTAGAGATAGTTGTAGAATCACCGTGGATGTACCGTGCCTGGACGCGACGGATTCTCGTTTTCAATTAAAGTCGGCCTAAGTTCTCAACGAGCGCACTGGGACCAGGCCAGGACAGGTCCGGGCCCGCTCCGGGACGGAGTGTCGCCGCAAAACAACTGACAGTTAGATAAGTTTGTCGAACTCGAGATGGTTCTCGTTTTAATTACTTTTAGTTTGGATGTGCGTGGATTGCTTTGTGCGCTGTCTCGTGCAGACAGAGTGACCGACTACCGGTTTATATTGACACCGCATGTCTGAAAGGACTTTTTATCCGATATTACAGAATAGTACCCTGTTATAAAAGGGCTGTAAGCGATCTATTGTATCTATTGTGTATTGATCGCTTACACCCGAGTACAACATATAAATTTTCATCACGAATGCGAGGAAATTAAAAAAAATCTTTTTTACAACAGTTTGTTGCTAAAAAGAAAATTTCATCATCATCATCATCATCAACCTATAGCAGTCCACTGCTGGACGTAGGTCTCTCCCAGGGTGCGCCATTGAGCCCGATCCTTAGCTCTTCTCATCCAATCCTTGCCAGCCACAGCGCGCAAATCGTCACTCCATCTAGCCGGAGGGCGTCCTACACTAAGAAAATTTGCGTTCCCGATATCAATTTTTTTCACTACTATTAATAAACTATGGCCTCTTTAATCTTTTTAATATATAAAACAAAGTCGGGTTTGTTCGAACACTTATAACTCGAGAACGACTGGACCGATTTTGATGATCTTTGATTTGTTGGATTTGTCTCCGCCCCGAATAGCAGAATAACTATTAAACTATTCGAAACATTTACGGTTAAAAAAAATGATGACTAAAATTTATTTTCTCATACATAGATGTAGCTAATAATGGCCGATTGACAATACATTGGGAGCCCGCGTCATATGCATGTCAAGGCAATACGAAGTTCGGCGGGTCAACTAGTTTTTAAATAAAAGTAAGGATTTGTCAGGTAATAAGGTTGTATATAATCATAACATAAATAAATGTGGCCTCTTTTTTATTAAATAAGGCTGTCATGGAGATTGTATTTCATTTTATCTTATTAAGAATCATTGCATTCTCATTCTATTTTCAAATTTACTGACGGACCTAGGGTCGTAAATTGCATTTGCGGAGCCGTTATCGAGTTTACAATAATTAAGTTTCGGAGCATGAGCGATGAAAAAACTATGAACCAGACACAAGTTTTAATGACATGTGCTCGTATGTTCGTCTTATAGTGCCTACAGGGGCTCATGAAGAATTTACAAAAACCTAACCCTAAAAATATTATATAGGTTATATATAAGTTAGGTACATCACAACATGCCATATTTTTGAGCTATTAAATTCGCCTCTGAAATTACTGCAATAATACCAATTCCCACGAAATGATTCATTAGATATTGGAACAGTAATGAAACGGGCAAATTGCAACCCTTTGAATTCCGCAAACAAGTTTAGTAGTTTCGCCTTCGCTTCTAATACAGCTCGAGCTGAATTTCCTAAAGCCTTCGCTGGCTTAAAAGCCTTCAAGTTGAAGCAAGTTCTAGAATAGACCGCCAGGATCGTAATCAGAGCATGCAGGGGCCCATAACATCGCTCCAAATGAAAAACCTCACAACACAACCTGCATAAATATTATTTAGAAGTCAATAGTTATTTATTGATTAAAATCACAAGAACAGCAACCGCAACGCACACATTTTATTATGTTATTTTTATTGGGTATGTTCTTTTTTATCTTTTGTTTGTTTCATGCATTTTTTTAAATATTTATAAATTGTTTGTTAATGAATATTTTTGTTAATAAGTATGTGTGCTCGATGTTACAAATAAATGCTTTATATATTATTATATTATCTATATCTAACAGTTTCAAATCATCAATTAACATCATGACCAAGCCAGGCAGGATAAAATGGTTCCCCTAACATCACAGCTATTAGACGACCTCCGTGGTGCAATGGGCGAATAGCCGGCTGAGACGCAGGAGGTAGCGGGTTTGATCCCCGCCGCGGAACAAATGTTTGCAAGATCTACAGATATTTGTTCTGGGTCTGGTTGTTTCTCTGTATGTATATTATAAGTATGTATTTACAATAAAAATGTATATAAGTATTCTATCAGTTATCTGGTTCCCATAGTACAAGCTTTGCTTAGTTTGGGGCTAGATAGCGCTGTGTGAAATGTCCAGCAATATTTATTTATTTATTATTTATTAGGAGCAGGTACGAGTGCATATTATTATGAAACGCGGAGCCGAGAGAAGAAGGGGTAATAAATAACATACGTTATCTATTTAATACCAAATGAAACGCCTAGAATACATTTTTATTAAGAGGGCCGAAAAAAACAGTTGACAAAATCGACTCATGAGTCGAAGATGACTAGAGGGGACGACCCAAAAATGCCCTGTCCTTTTCTATTGTTACTCTAATAAACTAGTGGTTCGCCCCGAACTGAGATCTCGCAAGACTCCCATAAAAACAAAAATATATTATTCGTAATCTTAGACTATCAAAATAGTGCCACGAGATAAATAATCAACTAACTTGACCTACAGTTTCATTCAAATTACTGGTAACGGGAGTTCATGTCACTATTTTATGTGATACAAATTATAGTTATTCTAGATTTTAAACTTTTGCCTATATTTGTGTCACTTAAGCTACATGCATACTAAATTACAGCACTGTGGGGTCAATGGCTGGGAGGTAACGGGTTCGATTCCCGCCACGGAACAAACCAAATGTTTGCATGATCTACAGATATTTGATCCTTGTCTGGATGTTTTTCTATACCTAGTCAGGTCATAAATTCTGTCACATGTTTAATATAAAATAATTGAAACAAGTTTATACATTATGTAACCATTTATATACCAAAATGAACTTAACAAAACATAGATTCTTATGACACTAAAGTTAATTCAAAATGACCTCCGTGATTTTGAATACAGGCCTTCAATCTGCGCGGCCAGTCGTCTATCGCAGCACGAACGAGGTCCATGTCAATATCGGCGGCTGCCTTAATCAAGGATGTCTTGAGTGACTCCAAATTGGGATGAGGCTTTGAGCACGCCTTTTCCTCCAAGTGTTGCCATATCTTGTAATCTAACGGATTCAAATCTGGACTGGAAGAGGGCCAGTCTTCGTGCCGGATGAAGTCGATTTCACGCGCCGCCAGCCAGTCTTGTGTGCTCTTCGCTCTATGAGCTGGCGCCGAATCTTGTTGGAATACCCAGTGCCTGTTATTGAACATGGTATGAGAAACAGGTTCCACAAGGTTCGTCAGGACTGTATTTTGATACACAACTGCATTCGTTTTTACACCTTTCTCACAAAAATGTACCTCTGTTAAGCCCCAATAAGAAACTCCCAACCATACCATGAGCGAGGATGGAAAATGACCTCGTTGGACACGCGGAATACGGTTGCTCCCTTCTTCACTACTGTGTGCGTACACCTTATCATTTTGTTTGTTGTAGCTCTCTTCTACGGTAAAAACTTTTTCATCCGATAAAAGAATTTCCCGATATTTTTTTCCCGCGTACCGCTTCAACAAAGCGCGGCATTTCTTCAGTCTCAGGTCCATTAGACGAGCATTCAAAGGATGTCCTGTTTTTCTTCGATATGCCCGAAGCCCTAAGTCTTCATTTAACACCCTTTTCACCGTGGTTCTGCTTAACCCCATCTGAAGGGCCAACAGTTTCTGCTTACGTTTGGGATTTCTTTGAATTCGCGCCTTCACAGCTTTTATCACTGCTGGAGTCCTAACAGACCGAGGGCGACCACTTCTTGACCTGTCATCTACACTAGAGTCTTCATTGTATCGTTTGATGGAGCGATAAACGAATCTTTTGGTTATATTCAAATTTTTCAGTATATCAAAAATTTGAATTGGCGCGTAACCGCAACGGTGCAACGCAATAACTGCAACACGGTCTTCTTTAAGCGTCCACTCCATATTTAAAAATGAGTAAAATTCTAAAAAGTATACATTTTTATTTTCATGAACAATTCGAAATTCGAATTCTATAAACTTTTTTGTGGCCAGCATTCTAAAAGAAAAGTTTTTACTGTGTGACAATACTTATGACCTGACTAGGTATATTATGAGTACCTATATACTCGTATTTACAAAAAAGTATATAAGTATTCTATCAGTGATCTGATTCCCATAGTAAAAGCTCCACTTAGTTTGGGGCTAGATAGCGTTATGTGAAATGTCCAGCTATGTTTATATTATTTATTTAATGGTGTACCCTGTGAATTTCGTCAAAGCTTAGTTTTTATTTTGGCTAATAACTCAAAAACTACAAAGATTTTAATAAAAATAATAACGAAGTCAAAATGTTCTAATGAAGACCTTTCATTTGATGTCCCATTTGACCAAATAGCCTTATTTTAATTTTTTTTACCCCTCTTGCTCCCCAATATTTCAACAACCCCCCAACATTTTTAGCTCATTTTGTCACACCAAAATTGTGCTATTACTACCTACTTATGTATCAAATGACACGTTAATCGAATCAACGCTTCGAAAGTTATCCTCGCACAAACAAACATACATACATACAATGCCGATTTGCCCAAGTTGATTTGGAAACCTCGCTTCACTCGATCAATCATTTATTCCAGATAACAATAGAAAGGTTAGATTTTATAGGGTGGTAAATTAACTTATTCTACGACCCGTACAAATTTATACCTCAAATATAAATACTTATTTACTTGGTACAGATTTTTTAAACTTTCGCGATCACTGTACATAATTACTTATTTAAACAGGTATTTATAGCATATGTACTTTTTTATTTGTTATCCCGATGTTTCAATTGTGTTGCAACAGCCATCTGAGTCCACCCGTGACTACGGCTGTTGCAAAACAGTCAAAACGTCGGGAAAACAAATAAAAAACGGTACACACGCGATACATACCCATTTTAATCTGTTTGAGTGGTAATTCAATAAAGAGTTATCTATCTATATAAATCAGTAATTAGGTACATGTTAATCTTATGCCCCTATCCTAAAGTGGGTCCTGTCGGCAGGCAATGTGAAACGCTCGCGAATATTCGCAATCTATGTCGCATTAGCGCGGGGCAATTAGCGCGCGTCTATGAGTGCGCGGCTCATTCACATCCGCTGCCAATGAAAGAACCAGTGATGTATGTAACACGCGTCTCCTAAGCAGAGGCTTTATAATCGTTACTATCATGTCGATTGCTGGAAATTGTATAAATTGAAAACCCCTGAGATAAACATTTTGCACTAAAATAAGGGATTTTTAAGAACTGCTAAACCATGGCTCAGCCATAGGACGTCAATGCTGGCTCCCTCAAGTATCTCTACTACATCGATCTGAAAGACGACCTGACAAAGGTTGCTGGGAGTTGTTGGGCGAGGCATAAGATCGGACGTTCCATGACTGATATGATGATGATGGTAAAACCTTATTACCTTAAGAAGAGTGTACACAGGTCTCTATACAGGGTGTTTGGTAATATACTTAAGATATTCAAGTAACAGTTTCTCAAAACATAAAAAAAGACTTCTAGAAAAAAACTACTGGTTATATTAAAGATAATCGACTAAGTTTAGGTGATTAATTCGATATAAAACTTATTGCCTACTATTACAATCGACATCCAAAAATAAAGGCCGATTTGATATCTCTTTTAGTTAGTCTCGTTTTGGGTTAGAAAGGGACAACAAGGGATATCTCGAGACGTCACCAATTCAGTATCTGTGGTTAGATGGCAAGCATTATGCAATAGCACAACATAAGTTTAATAAAGTATTTGTTTTTACATGCCAAAATAAATTTCACGTTTCTATGGTAAACATCTCACAAATTTATTTTTTATGCTCATCAAAATAATCCCTTTCATTTTTGTACATATATTATCAAACACCCTATATTATTTACCTACCCTTGCCATTGATAAATCAATTATGCCATTGATAGATCAATATCGACTGGCCGGTACAAACCATATCCATTTTAATCGATTGTTTAGCCCTGCATGCATTGACCATTTCTTTCCTGTGTCTTGGCTGAGAGAATGATACAAGAATTAGGCAAGCCTATTGCATCTAAAACTACTGCCTCTGCCACTACAGCTGCATAAACTGGTAGAGCTGCAACTTACCCATAGGCGCTGTACAAACTATATTTAATTGGTAGTTGCAAAAAGATTCAGTATATACATGAATCGACTATTTATAGTTTAAGAATCGCATCTTGCACAAAGAGACTCAAACACCCAATTACTCTCTCGTAACACTTTCGTAAATAACCAAGACTGCTCACTAGGAGCTTAGTTGGCCTCTCCCAGCCACAGAGCGCAAGAATAGATGTTCCCTGCCTCGGGTCCCATTGTGTGCGTGTGGGCGCATTCCCACTGTAAATAGAGTACGCTCATTTTAGGCACGCCAGTATTATCCGGTAGCGTTGCTGTGATTACTGTTTGCGATTGATGACTGTGACTGCTTTGATCCGTTGGGTTTAATATTACTAGCCCTAGTAACCGATGATCAAAGTCATCGCTTGCCATGGTTTGAATATTGAACTCAAAACCTAGGGCTGAACGTTTTGAAGGATCATAGACCAAAACATATAAACATATGCCATGAGTTAAACCTAGAAAAATAATATGTGTTACCAGTAGTAATTACTAGTAGACTAAAACTCTTCTTTTATAGAAAGTTAATAAGAAAAAGTTATTTCTTCTCTTTCAAAAGTTAAACAATGTGCTTTCTAGTGGTGGCTAATTAGTAAAACGTGTAAAGCTTTTATGAGTAAGACTCCGACACGAGCCGTCTTTATGAAGATGCCTTTAAATGTGAAGTAAAAACGAACAAAATTAAGTTATTCCGTTTCCAATAGGTCGGTGGAGCGCGAGTGCAAACAGGCAGTGTCTACTTGCATCGTGTTTGCTCAAGTGAATTCACGCGGAGACAGTATCTAGGCCAGTGCCGGTGCCAGTGACGGTACACCACTGGACTACACGTTTACTGTGCACATGAAACACATTTTAAGTGTGTACTTTTACACATTTATACACGGTTTACGTCTTCAAAAGTCCCTATTTATAGCTTCTGTATTTCTTATTGCTCCCAATAATTACGTAGATTAAATAAATAATAAATAACTAAATATTTTTGGACATTTCACACAGAACTATCTAGCCCCAAACTAAGCAGAGCTTGTACTATGGGAACCAGATAACTGATAGAATACTTATTACATACATTTCTTTGTAATAGAAAAAATATAAAAACTTATAATATATATATAATATATACCTAGTCAGGTAATAAATTCTGTCACATGTTTAATATAAAATAATTGAAACAAGTTTATTCATTATGTAACCATTTATATACCAAAATGAACTTAACAAAACATAGATTTTTATGACACTAAAGTTTATTTAAAATGACCTCCGTGATTTTGAATACAGGCCTTCAATCTGCGCGGCCAGTCGTCTATCGCAGCACGAACGAGGTCCATGTCAATATCGGCGGCTGCCTTAATCAAGGATGTCTTGAGTGACTCCAAATTGGGATGAGGCTTTGAGCACGCCTTTTCCTCCAAGTGTTGCCATATCTTGTAATCTAACGGATTCACATCTGGACTGGAGGAGGGCCAGTCTTCGTGCCGGATGAAGTCGATTTCACGCGCCGCCAGCCAGTCTTGTGTGCTCTTCGCTCTATGAGCTGGCGCCGAATCTTGTTGGAATACCTAGTGCCTGTTATTGAACATGGTATGAGAAACAGGTTCCACAAGGTTCGTCAGGACTGTATTTTGATACACAACTGCATTCGTTTTTACACCTTTCTCACAAAAATGTACCTCTGTTAAGCCCCAATAAGAAACTCCCAACCATACCATGAGCGAGGATGGAAAATGACCTCGTTGGACACGCGGAATACGGTTGCTCGCTTCTTCACTACTGTGTGCGTACACCTTATCATTTTGTTTGTTGTAGCTCTCTTCTACGGTAAAAATTTTTTCATCCGAAAAAAGAATTTCCCGATATTTTTTCCCCGCGTACCGCTTCAACAAAGCGCGGCATCTCTTCAGTCTCAGGTCCATTAGACGAGCATTCAAACGATGTCCTGTTTTTCTTCGATATGCCCGAAGCCCTAAGTCTTCATTTAACACCCTTTTCACCGTGGTTCTGCTTAACCCCATCTGAAGGGCCAACAGTTTCTGCTTACGTTTGAGATTTCTTTGAATTCGCGCCTTCACAGCTTTTATCACTGCTGGAGTCCTAACAGACCGAGGGCGACCACTTCTTGACTTGTCATCTACACTAGAGTCTTCATTGTATCGTTTGATGGTGCGATAAACGAATCTTTTGGTTATATTCAAATTTTTCAGTATGTCAAAAATTTGAATTGGCGCGTAACCGCAACGATGCAACGCAATAACTGCAACACGGTCTTCTTTAAGCGTCCACTCCATATTTAAAAATGAGTAAAATTCTAAAAAGTGTACATTTTTATTTTCATGAACAATTCGAAATTCGAATTCTATAAACTTTTTTGTGGCCAGCATTCTAAAAGAAAAGTTTTTACTGTGTGACAATACTTATGACCTGACTAGGTATATTACCTCAGTGGCGCAGTGGGCGTATAGCCGGCTGAGACGTAGGAGGTAGCGGGTTCGATTCCCACCACGGAACAAATGTTTGCATGATCTACATTATATGTGTTCCATGTCTGGGTGTTTTTCTATATATTATAAGTATGTATTTACAAAAAAAAAAGTATATAATTAATCTATCAGTTATTTGGTTCCCATAGTACAAGCTCTGCTTAGTTTGGGGCTAGATAGCGCTGTGTCAATTGTCCAGCAATATTTATTTATTTATTTATTAATATATATAATATATAGAGAAACAACCAGACCCGGAACAAATATCTGTAGATCATGCAAACATTTGCTCTGCGGCAGGAATGGAATCCGATACCTCCGACGGCTATTCGTCCACTGCACCATGGAGGTCGTCAAGAATGTGATAGTACTGAGCTTACGCTAGGAACTTTTGTATAAGGAACTGTGTCGGAAAAAATATTTGCGGATCATGAAAGCAAGAATCGAATCCACAAACTCTTGCGTCACAGTCGACTTTACGCCTTTCGAGCTACAGAGGTCGTCAAATGTATGGTTAGATAGAACAAACACACAGAAACTAAATACGGTGGTAGATCCACCGAATGTAGTTTGTGCTAAAGCTGCTGATATAATATTTTATGAAAATTACATCTTTAGTCTTCCATCTTCCTAGTGAAAATGAGATTCGTTCAGTTTCACAGTCTTAATCAACTGAACTGAACTACTTTAACAATAGTCAAAGTAAAGAAAATTCTCGAACGTATAAAAAGACAATAGCGTGGGACAGTCCGCTGTCCCCGTGTGAACGCACTGTAAGGCACTGCATAGTGGCGTGCGGCGTGTTTGCCGCGACTGCTCGAAGCTGCTTCTTCAATCCGTGTATTTTTAGCCTTATTCCGACGAGTAGCGTCTGGGCGAGGAGTTATAGTTGCCCTCATTTGTAGAGTTCGAGGCGGCTTAGCGCACTCCTAGCTACAGGTGCACGATTTATAACTTGAATAGAAACTAGTTTCGTTATTACTTGGTAATACAATTATTTAAACAGTTATGTAACTGAACTGAATGTAGCTTTTTCTTTTATTTTTATCCCTTTCACGGAAATAATAGAAACCGACTTTTACTATTATAATATACGAATAAAACCCCAAATGAAAAGTCGTAAATGAAAACTAAACTTTATAGTGACATAAAGTATATTTATATGGCATATGTGGATATGGCGCCATGTGCCTTGGATAAAAACAAACATTTCAAAACAATCGTATACATTATAACAGAGTATTTTATATAAGGTGTATATGTACGCGATCAATTGATAATCGTAAGAGTACATAAATTATAGAGAACCGTTATACAGGTATCATTATTATCATCATATCAGCCTTAGGACGTCCACTAGAAAACAAAGACGTCCACGATTTTCAGAACAATCGATCTTGTGCGGCTTGTGCCCAACGACTCCCAGCAATCTTTATTAGGTCATCGTTCGTGGAAACTACACTGCACTTTCTAGTGTTGTCTGCAATAACAATTTTTACAAAATGACAACTCACGAATGTTTTCTCAAATCGAAATAACTAGTTATACGATAATAGTTTTATGAGGGATGCGTGATTTATTTTTAACATTTTGCAAATAATAAAATCTAAAAGATGATCTTTGCATTGCAAATACCAAAAATCTCTTCTCTGTTATTTTTCATATATGTCACATGTTACAAGAAATCAGGTTAAATCAAGTTAAATTGTGTAATTTAAATAAAAAATCAATAAAAAAAATTCAATTAATTTATACGACCGACAATGTTTCGTAAAACGATGCGTAATAAATACCATTTTTATAATAATGATGCGTTATTTATTTATATTTTTTGTATATTCTCGTTTTTAATTTATATTGCAACACAAAATGTATTTTGGCGGCAAAATAAATGTGTTTACTTTCTTCTTAATAGAAAAACTGTAGTGTACTGACAGTGATCATTGAACTCCGACGTAGCCAGAAAAGCTATAAGCCGTGATAGTCTGAAGACGCGATGTGTCCGATATCTACCGATATCCAAGAGGCGAGATATTCAAATCGTATCAAATAAAACTTGTATCGGTTTGCGTTGGATTGTGGCCAGCCGGTTATTATGAGCTCTCTACAAAACGTTTTACAAAAGTACTCGTAAGCTAGATATTTGAACTGCACTAATGTATTAGAAAGTCATAAATAAGTATGATTGAAGTGCTTATACTCGTAATTAACCAACATTTCTGTCATCAAAAACTATTATAATTTCATCTCTTACATCTTAAATCATCTTTTGTAACTGTATTATGTGTGCTATTTAGCAAATAAATGATTGTCTATGTCTATGTCTATTATTAGCTTTAGAATTGCAGCGTATCGTTACTCAAAATAATCGTAGAAATACGAATAGTCCGACTAAAATTAACTGCACCGTAAGAGACACCAACTGAAATGATTTCTCGAGTTCTTCTATTTTCACAAAAACTTTTATTTGCATATTCGGTTTATAAAAATTAATTTAAAATGAATCATTTTCGTGCTGCATATGTCAATGTTACTTTATGTCTCTTTACGCCGAATGTATTAAACGTTTCAAGTCGGGAGTAATTATTACTTATGCTTTTTATATTATATATTATAAATAGATACATATTTACAAAAAAAAGTATATAAGTATCAGTCATCTGGTTCCCATAGTACAAGCTCTGCTTAGTTTGGGGCTAAATAGCGCTATGTGAAATGTCCAGCCATATTTTATTATTTTTATTATTTAAAAATTCTGGGAAACGGCGGCTTACTTATTCGGAACGGCCGGAAATGCACTTATTTACTCAGTTAGGTACGTTTCAGTTGTTCAACCCGCGCGTGAACAGACACCAGTAGTGCAAGTTAAGATAACGATTTTCAAGAATATTAAATTTATTTTTAAAGTAGCCATACTGCAAGCCTCGAGTAGCCTTAATACACCAATACAACAGGGGCCACAAGAATTAAATACTAGCAAAATAACAAAATTATCAGATGACTCATAATCCTATGTAATTTGAAATTTTTGTAGCTTTTACCCTCATAGTTTAATCCCTAATTCAGTACGCGTAGCCTTAAATATACCTAATCAGAGATAATAAATAAATAATAAATAAATATTGCTGAACATTTCACACAGCGCTATCTAGCCCCAAACTAAGCAGAGCTTGTACTTTGGGAACCAGATAACTGATAGAATACTTATATAGGTAGGTACTTTTTTTTTGTAAACACATACTTATAATATATAGAACAACAACCAGACCCAGAACAAATATCTGCAGATCATGCAAACATTTGTTCCGCGGCGGGAATCGAACCCACTACCTCCTGAGTCTCAGCCGGCTATTCGCCCACTGCGCCACGGAGGTCGTCAAACAAGAGATACAACAAGCAAACAAGTATTTATTTTGCAGAATAACTAAATCAAATCTTACAGTATATCATTGACTACTTGACTGGTGGCAGAGTACGGAGTATATTGTTTTTCCAGATACGGAATAACCAAAATAAACGAAATATATGTCGTTGTATTTCTGTAAGTGGTAGACTGCGGTTGGTCGCAGCGGTATAAATAACTGCGCTATCGAGTTAGCTAAACTGCGTCCTCACAGAAATACCTCCGAGTCGGCATTGTCTGAGATACGTAAGCTAATAGTTTGGACCCGGATGGAGTTTACCAACTATTTACACTCACATACGGATTGATAACTTGCACAAAGCATGTTTAGGACTGCATTCCAAATACTGCTAATAAAAAAATGACTAAATAGTTTTATTTAGTTGAAGAAAAGCAAGAAAACCAAATAGCAGTACGGCTAATTTCGATTCGGCTCTCCCAAAACAAATATCTGTTTATATATTTTTATAAACTATCCGTAGCTAGCTCATCCTCATTCTGATATTATTTTTTACTTTACTGAATTACTAAAACAACACGGAATACATCGCATAATAATAAATAATATAAATAAATGCAATCAAAACATGAATTTGATCCAGAAGTTCAGCTATTTCTGACATTTAGAATTCAATCGATCTACTAGTTCATATTGCTTTGATGGTTTTTATCACACAGTTTTAAAATCAAGTAAAGTACCTCAGTTTTTGAATCAGAAAATAAGTTGAATTCATAAAGATTTATTTACATCACGCACTCGTATTTTCATTACTTCCAAAGTGGAATGTGCTCGTATTTTCATTTCAAAAGAGATTATCTCAATTCCAATAAAAGAGGAAAAAACCTGTCAATTGGTCGGTATCAGCTTCCTATCTTTTTGGCGGGTCCAACAATTTGGCTGCGAGATTAATAGGGGATAATTATCTGAAGGCTGGCGCGTTGCCAGCCGCCCCCAGTCCCCGGCGCAACCCGCGCCGCGCGAAGAAATGTGGGCAAGTTTAGTTAACTGGGTTTTGCAGCTTTAGTAATTGTGATACTGATGGAAGATTGCACTGACAGACGCTAACATTACTCTACGAGAAATACTTGTAAGCTGTCTGTGAACCGTGTAATGTGCAGCTACAGATGTTAGAGACACTGCGGAGTAGTGACTTCACTAGAATGGAAATAACTCAGTTACATCTTAATATGGAAAATATAATACAATGCCTCCTGCATTGTATATAAATATACGGCCTACTAAAAAAAATATATTGCTCAGATTTAGAAAATATTTTTCAAAAAAATATACGCCTGTTGTAAAGTGATGTCGATACAAGCCCGTTCTGTTTCCTTGTTCAGAAATAAAGCGTATCCCTAAATTGTTTTCTTAAATGCAAATGAAAGTAAACAGAAAGTAGGCATATAAATAATTTTCAAAGTCACAATTCTTTAACGGCGGCGTCGAAGGGAAAACGAGCCAAGTTGTAAACGTCAGCGTTTTTATATTTTACGAGTGTTTTGTAATACAACCTTTCTGTAGCGTGTTGTTTATTCTCACCAGAATTACATGAAACTTGTCAGGCATAGCGGATGACTAGGGCCGTACTCTCATCCGTAGCAAAGTGCTGCGTGCGTAATAAACTAACGATTAGAATAGGGTAGAGCACCTATAACTTTGCTTATATAGTATCAAAACAGAACTGCAAAGGATAAATTATAAAAAAAACACTTTATTTTATTAGCCAGCTCTTTTTGTAGCAGTCGTCGTAAACTCCGCGGAGCTACACCATAAGTTTTTCAAGTTTTCGCTTTCTCCCGTAGCTCGTTGCTGGAATTATGCAGCAGCAACGAAATGTTTTATGAGGGCCGAGGAAACGCTCACAACGGCCCGTTATCAGAGCTGCGTCACTTCAGATCCTCTTGCTTTTGGTTGATAATGTGATATTTTTCACGCTGTATTTAGAATTGTCCGGCGATAGAAGTGATACATTTTAAATTCGAAACATTGTAACTTGTACGTTTACTTATCTTTTCATAGACAAGAACGTATATGGAGTGAAACTTTAAGATATTGCGTACTCTTATGATTTGTTCTGGTTAGATAAGTTATCGCAGCGTCTGTTTTACTTATATCGGCTCCGGATATATTTGTAAACGATGAGTCGCGCGACGTGACCGGGACGACCGACGCTGACGACGTGACGGGACGGATGTCTTATTTGCGAGTTACTTTGCTACTTGAATAATGATTGTGAGGTGGTGAACATCACAGCTTTTTTGTTGAAGGCTCTAGAAAATTATTGTTTTGTAAGTTATCAATTTGCAAAGAAGTTTGAAATTGCTTTGTTGAGGTAGAGTACTTTGAGACACTTGTTTGCTTCAAGGGTTGGCCTGAGTACAAAAAAAAATTTTTTTTTTTTATTAATTAAAATCACAAAGATCGCTTTGAAACGTCAATTTTACTGCCTGTTCCTTCGCGACCAAGCCAGGAAAGAAAGGCAAGAAACAAGGCTGTTTTTTTAATGATCCTTTTAGAATACATAACAATACAGAAAATTACGTCTAAAGTGTAACATTTTGAAGTAGTTTCAATCTCAAGCTTCTCTATCATCTAAATAATCCGATATTTTATAGTAGGCTTTTTTATAAAGGTTTTGTTTAATTACGTTTTTAAATTGGTTTATTGTAAATTTTTGTACATCACTTGGGAGTTTGTTATAAAAGCGTACACCTTACCCTTTAAACGATTTACCAACTTTATGGAGTCTACAAGTGGCAACAGCGAGATTATCTTTATTTTTAGTATTAAAATTATGATTATCGCTATTTGTCTTAAATAAATTAATATTTTTGTGTATGTTCACAAAAACATCAGATTTCCATAGATGTATTGACAAGAGAATGTCATAATATTTATTTCTTTAAACTTATTGCGTAATGATTCTCTGGTCCCCATATTATAAATTGCACGACACCAGCGATGAAAGCATGGTGCGTTATGTATGATGGACGTATGATAGTAATAATTCAGCTGTGAAGTGTAGTTGTAATAAAATTAAAATACTATATATTCATTTAAGACACGTGAATCACTTTGAAATATTAAATCGTGTGCTAATTGTCTAACCTGTTTGTGGTTCATCCGTCAGATATTATACACAACCATTTAAAAAGATCCATAGAAATAACTACCCTGTACTTTAACTGATGAAATCAGTTACAATACATTGACGCGAAAGCGACGAGAAGCGCTGGGTCCTGAGAAACACCTTCTACAGTTATGAGGAGTTTATTGACATCACAAATTAATATATTAATTTTATTCGACTATGTTATATTGACTATTTTTTATGACTATTTGTATTGACTTTTTACATTTGTATTGACTTGTGTAATTCCATGATGGTATCCAATTATGTTTTTTTTATTACTCTAAATAACTTTTATTATTATTATTTTTTGCTTATATTTACTATGTGTGTACAGTGTGTACTGATATGAGGTACCATTATAAATTATGACGTGTAATATTCTTACCAAATAAATGATTATGATTATTGATCGGGCGAAGCGAGATCTCCAAATCAACATGGGCAAATCGGCGTTGTATGTATGTATGTTTGTTTGTCCGAGGATAACTTTCGTAGCGTTTACCCGATCATCATGAAATTTGGTATATAGATAGGTAGTGGTGCCACAATTTCGGTGTGACACAATTAGCTAAAACTATTAGGGGGTTGTTGAGATATTGGGGTTCAAGAGGGGTAAAAAAATATGAAAATGAGACTATTAGGTTAAATGGGACGTCAAATGAAAGATACATTACAGGTAATGATAAGTACATTTGAACCCCGTTTTTATTTTTAGTTTAGTATTTGTAAATGTTGAGTTATTAGCCATAATAAAAACAAAACTTTGACAAAATTCACAGGGTATACCAGTGACCCCACAATGCTGAAATTTGGTATTCGTGTATCTTTAGTGACACAAATATAGGCAAAAGTCTGAAATTCAGAATAACTGCCATTTGTACCCCAAAAAATATAACCAATTAACAAGAACCCCCGTTACATCTAATTTGGATGAAACTGTAGGTCAAGTAGGTTGGTTATGTCATTTCGTGGCACCAATTTATTAGTCAAAGATTAAAGCCGGCATGCACAAAGATCACTAAACGTATTTAGCGACTAAACATGTTTAAATTTGAAGTATTTGTATGATTTGACAACTCCTTAAATCATATTTAGCCACTAAATACGTTATACGGGAGATTCGCGAGATCTCAGTTCGGGGCGAACCACTAGTTATTATGATTAACTGCAAATAAATTGTCATGATAATGTCGAAGAAAAGCCTCGCGTTGATTTCGATAATTAGAATTCTATGAAAGATCTGCCACGATGGCCCATGCAGTGCGGGCTGCGCTGCGCGGCGCGCCGCATGCCGCGTGCCGCCGCCACCGCCGCTGGCTTCCCGCCAGCGACAGATGCCGCGGACGTGCCGGGCCGCTGCAATCGATACCAGATATTACTGCTCATTAATGTCTGCTAATGCGGTTTTAAATGAATACCTCACGTATGTTTGTATGCAGCTTCCAATGAATCACCTGATAAATCATTTTGATGTAAAATCCAACCAGAAAGCGACTGAAATTGCGAACGTTTTACCTTTAATATCGAGAATACGATACATTTATGTAAGGATTTAAAATATTACATTTTTCCGGGAGATCATCAAAGAATGATACCTATTAAGTATTATTTTACTGGTATTATTTATTTTTCCTTGTTCAAATAATTGTTTTATAATAAATTAAACATTTTAATTACAACCATGTTCCTCTACCACGCACATCAATTATAAACCATTACAACACAAAAAAAAGAAATATTCACGAAAACTCATAAAAAAATATTCACACAACAAATCGAAACCTTTTCTCTCGTAAAAACACGAGGGTACATGTACAGTCGCACACAACTGCACGGCGCTTTATGATGGGAAAATCCATTAACAGAGAAAAACAAACGTTGAATACCGTCCGAAAAATAAGCCTTGGACGTGTCAGGTAAGAATTGTGAGTTTGAATACCACGGGAGGCTTTGTGGCTTCTGATCGTTTTGACAGGAAAATATTGAACGCATATACAGGGTGTTTGGTAATACACTGACGATATTCAAGAGACAGTTTCTCAAAACATAAAAAAGACTTCTTGAAAAAAAAAACTACTAGTTATACATATAAACTTAGTCGATTTTAAATTTTAAATAATATCGACTAAGTTTAGGTGATTAATTTGATATAAAACTTACTCCCTACTCTTGCAATTGACATCCACAAATAAAGGCCGATTACATCTCTTTCGGAATTGAGTGCGGGTTTTGGGTTAGAAAGGGACAAAAAGAGATATCTCGAGACGTCACCAATACAATATCTGTGGATGGATGGCAAGCATTATGCACAACATAAGTTTAATAAAGTGTTTGTTTTTACATGCAAATATAAACGTCACATTTCTATGGTAAACATTTCACAAATTTATTTATTATGCTCATCAAAATGGCCCCTTTCATTTTTGTGCGTAAATTATCAAACAGCCTATATAACTTTTGTATCGAAATCAACAATTTGATTGCAATAACGTTAATAACAGCTTTAATTTATAATCTGTTGCCGTCATACCAAAGCGAAGAAGAGTAAACTTAACCCTCGAGAGTCCTCATCAATAATATTACGAACTGTCAAAACTTCGTGCAATACAATACTCACATCGTCTGTTAATTTTGCAATATCAATGACATCTGTTCGTCCGTGACATAAACGGCATAAACTTTATGTCAGCTGTCAATTTGACACGCCCGAGGCTTGAAGTGGATGTCGACAAGTGCGTATAAACACCGCCCCAACAACTGTTCTGTCATCTCTAATAACCGAAGTGTCAAACTTGGCAGCGCTGGGACTAGTAGTGATGTGCGTCATCTATCGATCGTAGTGTTGTTATCGATGGTTACGGAAACTTGTACAAATAGCGTTAGCAAAGGCCCTGTCCTCTCTATAGTTTCTTGAATTAAGTTATCACAAGCATTACTACATCTACTATGTACGTATATCAACTACGTAGGAAATTTTGGCTATAAATCAATAAAATACATAAAAAAAAATGTTTTCCATTTATGAGTTTACAAAAGCAACTGATATATAAACATAAATCTTATGGTATACTACATCAGTCTGCTCGCTCGTTTACTAATTAGCCCAAGCGTCTTTATTGTCTTTGAAATAAGTCACTGTTCAACCATTTATACTAATTAGTTAGTCTGACAGAAACACGAAACGTCTTCTAAATATAATGATTAGTACGATCTCAACGAACATTGAATGCTGCTACGAGCTTTTGAGTTAAGATACGGTTCCAAAGGTAGCGCCAGTACTTCAGATGGAAACTGCAGCAAGTCCTCGTAACTAGTAGTTACTACATTTAAGGGGATAGCAGAATTTTTTTAACTATTTAGATGTCGCCGGAAACACAAAATTGCACAAAACTTCTATTTTACTCGTAAATTAGTTGTAATATTTGCAATTTTTTTATATAAAAACTCATACGACCTTCGTGGCACCGTGGGCGAATAGCCGGCTGAGACGCAGAGGTAGCGGGTTTGATTCCCGCGCCACGGAACAAATGTTTGCATGATCTGCAGATATTTGTTCCGGGTCTGGATGTTTTTGATGTGAAACATCTATAGCCACACGTAAAACCGATTTCTGGCGTGGCGACGCATGCCGTGGCGACGCGTCGCCACGCTATATGATGGTATATATATACAGTTCCTATCACAATGTTGATGTTTCACATCTGCCAGGCGTCCCGTGACGGCTCACATTTTTGCTATATATTATAAGTATGTAATAAAAAAAAAGTAATACTTAATTCTATCAGTTCTCTGGTTCCCATAGTACAAGCTCTGCTTGGTTTGGGGTTGGATAGCGTTATGTGAAATGTCCAGCAATATTTAATATTATCTATATCTATACTCAGCTCATAAAAAGGAAAGATTTGTATTTTTGTATTTTTGTAACGAATAAACTCAAAAACTACTTGCCCGATTTTATAAATAATTTCTCCATTAGAATACTTGAGTACCACAGACTATATTTTTTACTAGAACAAATTAGGGATCCTTACTAAAACTTCAATAATGTAATCCAAGGTGTAAAAATATTAGCCATAAAAAATGTTTAATAAATAAATGCGAACTACCCGTGCGAAGCCGAGACAGGCCGCTTGTATTATATATAGCGTTTATTAAAAAAGCAATACCAATATTTTTAAAGCCATCAAAAAAATTTCAAGCCTAGACGGGACTTGAACCTTAATACTATTTAAAAAATAAGCAACGCGAAATCTCTTGACAATGTACTAAACTGCAACGTTTGGTATTGAGCAAGTAAAAAAAAAACTATATATGTTTTCCTGTAGATGGAGCTAACGGCGCTTTAGTCGTAATTTGAATCATCTCACTAATTTCGACCCGGACGTGAATTAGCCTGGTAGCACAGTTGGATTGTGCATCCTCGTATCAAGAGGAAGGTTGCGGGTGCAAGCCCCGTCTAGGCGTGAAATTTTTGTGATGGTTTTAAAAACCTTGGAATGTTCGGATAACACTATAAAATAAAAAATACTATTTAAAAGCGATATCGACGAAATTCCTTGCTGCTCTGGTAAATATTAGCACCGAATCTCATTTGCTTCGTCAGTAGTTTCAACAACGAAAAAACGAATGCGCAAAGTGAGTTTACACTTCTGGCCAATGTTAAACATCTTGATGTAAGAGTTGTTGTCAACATAATACGTGAAAACATCACGCGTGTAGAACGCGAGGAAACATTACGTCGAGTCGGCTAGTTAAAAATCATTACATACTTTACATAAATATTTTCTTCACTCTCTTGTCGTGAGTAAATGGGAAACGTTCTATGAATACAAGATCACTTGCCGCGATAAACAGAAGCACCACGCAAGCGATACAAGCAAACTTGGAAATTAATTTGATCGACCAATTAATTTTAAATATATCTTTGTGCCTAACAAAAACCAAACTTTACCTAGATTACAAAAACATGAGATAACATTTCTCCAAAAAGCCGAAACATGAAATCTAGGTCGTGATTAATAAATCCCTTTGATAAATCCGCGGCAGTTGAAATCGTGAACCTTTGGTTTCTTGCTTTGAATATTCCAAGATATTTTCCGAAGCTAGTTTATGTCTCCTGTTTCATTTGTCACTTTACCTTAGGCTGCCTATCTGCAAAAGCAAATTCTAAATTATTATTTGAATCAATCTGTTCTATAGATTACTTTTCTTAGTTACAATTTTGTATTTGCTAGTAAAACGCGCCAGAATCCTGCTATTTGGTCATCACACAAGAGATTAACTTAATAAATGAACTAAATTGGAGTTAATTTATCCCAGCTTCGTCTCGTGTATCTTGAAAGGATACTCAGCCTTGCACAGGTATGACATAATCTCGTTATTTTCCTGTTGTCTTGATAAAATAAAGATTGTGTAGTAGGTAGGATAGCTAACGCAACGGTTCGTTCAATTCTGTCGAGTAATTGGCGTTCTCCCGTTTCATCTGCGTGGTCGACATTAATGATATTGGACATTTCGTCCTTCACTTATTTTCTTATTAAATTCATTACCTACGGGAACGCCTTATTTCCCGGGAGAATGAGAGGACTGGTTGAGGCGATGTGAGCTCATTTTATTATAAGAGAGTGGTACACCTGAGGAACTCTGTATTTACATTCACATTTTTGTATAAATATGATTGAAAGTTTGAGAATTGAATACTACCTAACTCTAATCGCAAATCAATATCTACTATACTGAGCGGAGAAAAAGTGCGCAGGTTGTTTTTTTACTTGAATATCTTTTCTTTTGACCACAATCTCAGCTGATGGTAAGTGATGATGTTTTGGTGGAAAGGATATGACGGGATCAGATCGTATAGTCCCAGGGCACATTCCCCAAAATGTATCCGTGTTTAATTGATTGAATTTTGAGTGATATTATTTTATTGTTAAATACAATATGTATTGCACATCACTCATCATCATAAAATAATCTGATTATGTAAGTCGTCCAGCATAATATATTGTTAGCACTCTCCCCACCAAGCAATCATCAATGAGTCACCGCTTCTATAAAAAGCGGGCAAGATAGACGTTCGGGCTTACTGTTAAATCCTCCGTCGTCCGAGACACGTTCTCGGAGACCCGGATGACGAAATCACCTCTGCTAATGCGGAAGGTGAGTCATCTATATCAGACAGAGCAAACACTTCACAGAAACACCGACCTCGCCGGCGAGGTCGACGTGTCCCTTCAGTCGCCGCTTATACGAGGTACAGACATGTACCCGGGCGTTTCTCTCCTATCCCCATCCCGGCAACAGCCCAAGCCGAGGTTCGTACCTAAGTGGTGCCCTTGCGCTAGTTGCCTAAAAAACTTACAGGGCTGAGCGCCATCTGCGCTCGCCAAAAGTTCGGTTAAGCTGTCACGGCCTCAGAGGCCAACAGCGAGATTAGTCCATTCGAAAAAAAAAAAAAAAAAAGTTCGTGCTTACTTTTCTCGTGGTGCTCGGCGGTGCAACAACTTTATGAACTATAAGATTATTTGTTTAGTGTATAGTGTGAGGTCACGTGAGTCATTTTGTGTTTTTCACTTATGTTTAATTGTTTTTGATGTGTGTGGTCACAATTTGTTTTCTATTGTTAGTATCAAGTTTTGATTAAATTAATTGCTAATTGTTAGAATCAATCCAATTTGTTTTTTTTAAAGTCTTACTTCTGATTTACCCAAAATCAGAAGTGGGATAAACAAGTCACAAAGCCCACATATTTCTAGTAAACAAATTGAAACTACCCGCACTTTAGAGAGAATCAAATTCTTGTTCTGTTGTTTACGTAAAGTCAGTAAAATGCCAAGAAGTAGACGTAGTCGATCAAGGCACCGTTCACAAAATGACTCGCGTGCCCGATCACGACGTCGTTCGCGGCGACGGTCCCGTAGTAGAAACAGATCATATGTACAAGACCTTTCGCGTCGCGAAACACGATCTAGATCACGTAGTGTCTCTCGCGATCGAGCACCACGCACGAGCAGAAGAATCACGCGCCATACCCAGTCTGAAGTAAACAAAAATCCCAGCAGTTCTATCCCGAGAACAAAAAATCATACACCGCTACTACCCACATTAGCAGATAACATTCTAACCATAGCAGAAAATACCGAAACTTCTAACCAAGTTATAGAAACATCCACGCAATGCTCCGAAGCATCTTCTCTGGCTCATGCCCTTATGGAAGCTAATAAGTCTATCCAACCGGTAAAATCAAAAAGTTATTACGTGTCAAACTTTGACCCTACAATTCATAATGTTGACTCATGGTGCGAGGAGGTAGACCGCGCAAAAGTTGCCAATGGGTGGAACGATCACGAATGTTTATCCCGGGTTGCATCTTGTCTCAAAGGTGACGCTAGGACATGGTTATCCGAGTGGGTTACAAATGATCGAACATGGTCCAATTTTAAGTTGGAATTTAAGCCGTTATGTATATCCCGGTAAGTTAGACTATGCAAACATTCTGTTTGAAGCAATGAAAACCACATCGGATAGCTATTCCTCCTATGCTGAATACGCTAGGTGAACTCTCTTGCGACTTAGAATAGTAAAAGGTCTTGATGACGAGTTGAGGGTCTTAATCATTATTCGCGGAATTGATAACCCTCAAGTCCGAGCAGCTGCTTCTAATGCAGCGCTCACTACTGAAAACTTGGTGTCATTTCTTTCGATATATGTAAAGCCCAAAAATAAATATGATGTACGCCCTCAATTCATCAACAAGAAAACATTTGTTCAACCTACACTTCGCCAGGAAACTAAGTGTTTTAACTGCAATCAAAGAGGTCACATAGCCCGTGACTGTAAGAAACCCAAGCAAAATTATTCTAAACCTGATTCAACCGCTTCTGCAAAACCTAACGCGCCTAGTGTCAAACCCAATACTTGCACATTTTGTAAAAAGTCTGGGCATAGCGAAGATACCTCCTTTGCCAAAGCACGCTCCGAATCACGCAATCATAAAAATGTTAATTTATGTTCTGATCAGTCTGTATTAACTAAAGAAAATAATTCTGACACAACAACAGCTGTAGTTGAGGGTATTCCGATGGACGTGCTAATAGACAGTGGAGCATTAAACGTGTCCCTTATCTCGTCACAAGTGCTAAAATATCTAACTTGCCAGCCAAAACAAAAACACTGCACTATTAAAGGAATAGGTGATAGAGAAATACTTACTACAACCTACGTTACAACTACCCTAGAATTCGAAGGTATTTCTATTGAGGCCGACCTAGTAGTAGTCCCATTGTTATACATGTGTGCTCCAATTATAATCGGAACAGATGTCCTCAATCGTGACGGGGTTACTTACGTACGTACTAAGGACAGACAATATTTGACACGTTCTCCCGTTAAGCCACTTCTTGTAAATTCAGTTGAGTCTAGTGAAGGGATAGTAGTTAACACACCCCTTGTAGGAAATGAACATGAGTCACTCATGATAGTAATTAATGAGTTCTCAGATTTCCTCATCTCAGGCACAGTCATGACCACAGTCAAATCAGGCGAAATGGAAATTAAGCTTACTAGCTCAACCCCAGTGGTTTATCGACCTTATAAACTCTCTCACCACGAAAAGCTAAAGGTTCGCGAGATCACTGATGACCTCTTGAGTAAAGGCATTATTAGAAAGTCACAGTCAGAGTATGCAAGCCCAATCATCCTCGTGAAAAAACGTGACGGCTCTGACAGACTTTGCGTTGACTTTAGAGCCCTAAATAGGATAACCGTGAAGGATCGATACCCTCTTCCTTTAATTGACGATCATATAGACAGACTCGGTAGTTGCCAATATTTTTCAAGTCTGGACATGGCAACAGGCTTTCACCAAATAAGAATTAAGGAAGAGTGTGTCCATCTTACAGGGTTCGTTACTCCAGAGGAACACTTCGAATATTTAAAAATGCCATTCGGTTTAGCCAATTCCCCAATTGTGTAACAAAGGATAATAAATGATACGCTACGCAGTTTCATTCTTAAAGGAAACATGTTAGTTTACATCGATGATGTTCTTCTACTAAGTAATTCTGTTTCCGAGGGAATTAAGCTGTTACGTGAAGTTCTAAACACGCTTACACAAGCAGGATTTTCCATTAACCTGCGAAAATGTTCGTTTTTAACTACTGAAATCGAATACCTTGGAAGGGTGATAAGTCAAGGTCAGGTGAGGCCGAGCCCTCGTAAAGTAGAAGCTCTCTCGAATACATCACCTCCAGGAAACGTGAAGCAGGTCAGACAATTGCTTGGTCTGGCTGACTACTTCAGGCGCTATATTAAGGACTACGCCACAAAAACCGCATGCATTGCTCAGCTAACTAGGAAACGAGTTCAATTTTCTTGGGGTCCTGAACAGGAAAAGGTTCGTCAAGAGCTTATCTCACGATTAACTAACGAACCAATCCTCACGGTCTTTGACCCTAAGCTACCTACTGAGGTCCATACGGACGCCAGTAGCGCTGGGTACGGAGGGGTTCTCCTGCAAACCCACCCGGATGGTAAAAGACACGTGGTCGCCTATTTTAGTAAAGTGACTCAGGGTGCAGAAAACAAATACCACTCCTATGAGCTAGAGACCCTAGCCGTGGTCAAATCTTTGCAACATTTTCGGCATTACTTGGTGGGGTTAAAATTCGTTCTTGTTACTGATTGCAACGCCTTGAGGTCCACTGAGCGGAAGAAAGATCTACTACCCAGGGTAGCCAGGTGGTGGATCTATCTTCAAGATTTCGATTTCACCATCACATATCGTAAGGGAGTTCTAATGCAACACGCTGACTACCTTAGTCGTAATCCGTTGGTGGTAAACCAAATCGAAAGACCTCGCAACTGGGCACAAATAGCACAAGCGGCTGATAAAGAGACCCAAGATCTCGTTCAGAAGCTTCAGAACGGCGAGTTGGATCCTAACCGATATGTGGCGCAAAATGATCTGCTTTATTATAGGTACGTTCCAGTAGCCGAGGAGCCGAGACTTCTATGCTACATACCCAAAGGTCACCGCTTAAGGCTTCTCCGTGTGTTCCACGATGAACACGAACACATTGGGGTCGAGAAGACGCTTGACTTAATACTTAAGCACTTTTGGTTTCCCTGTCTCCGCCAGTTTGTTGTTAAGTATGTCGCACATTGTTTAGTATGTCTCTCAAAGAAACGTGTACCGCGAGCACCACTACAGAACATTACTTCCTGGGATAAACTAGACATGCCATTTAACACGGTTCATGTAGATGCATTGGGTCCTTTGCCGATATCAGAGGGATATAAATTCATTTTAATAGTAGTAGACGCGTTTACTAAGTTTTGCCTACTGTATCCCATCCAACGACAAGACGCCGTGGAGCTGAAACGAGTCATCACGCAGGCAATTTCACAGTTTGGGGTGCCAAAACTGATGGTTACGGACAAAGGGCGTATGTTTGAATTGAGCGAGTTCACCACCTGGATCAACGACCTTGGTTGCGAACTACACTGCATAACTCCTGAGATGCATCACGCGAACGGCCAGGTGGAGAGGTACGTGCGAACGGTACTCAACATGATCCGCATTGAAGTGAACCACAAACACTCATCATGGTCGGAGGTGCTACGGAAGCTGCAATTGGTCCTGAATATAACAAAACAGAAGACTACACAAACTTCTGCTCTCAATCTTCTAATAGGCACCGATTCAACTACTCCAGTCATTCGTGCCTTAGTTCGGGACGTGGCAGTAGAGGGTTCTAGATCAAATCGAGAGGCTCTTCAAGAACTCACCAGAAGCCGAGCTCGACAGCTCCTAAGTGATAATCAGGCCAGGCAGGATGAGCTTGCTGACCGACACCGGCGCCCGCCACGAGAGTTCAAAGTAAACGATCTTGTCTTTGTAATCAAGTTCTCTCAGTCGACAGGAAAGTTGGATCCTGGTATGCGCGGCCCTTACAAGGTAGCAAAAGCATTACCGAGCGGACGCTACGAGTTGAAACTGCTCAGCGGCGGCTATGGCAAGACAACGCAGGCTGCGGCACAGTTCATGGTGCCATGGCGAGGCGAGTGGTGTCCGGAGACTTGCGCCGCGTTCTTAGACAGTAAGTCTATCCTACACCACCATCTTTTGTTCGCATCCTGCGTGCGCCTTGGCCGGTCATATTTAATTAAAGTCCAGTTGACCTCACTTTAAATAATTACCTAGTAGATCCAACTTAGTTACCAAAAGAAATATAATCTAGTAGGTCCCTAATGTAGGTAAATAAGTAAAAGTTAGATTAGCTATTTGTTGAACGGTCGTGGCGTGTAAGGGGGTGTGATGAATGATGATAGATGTGAGGACTCGTCCGTGTCTGCAGTTGCATAGTCGGATCAATATAGTGCTTACTGTGAAGGCACACCACGTGATGCTAACCGTCTTAATGTCCGTGTCTGCGATTAATCGTATAGTCGGGATTTCCCGTGTCTGCGATTGGTCGTATAGTCGGACCGACCATGTCTGCATGACGATGCATAGTTGGTCTAACCTGTGTCAGCGCTTGTCGCTTAGTCGGGTTTTCCGTGTCTGTAATTGGTCGCATAGTCGGATTTTCTGTGTCTGCGATCAGTTGCATAGTCGGATTTGCCTGTGTCTGCGCTAGTCGCATAGTCGGGCAGGCGCGTTGGTCGCGCCATGTTACAGGTGGAACTTACCCACCCGATGCAGCGATGCTGACAACTACGCCTGCATCGAGTGCACCAGCTACGAGGGATCAAAGAACAGAACAAGAAAGTCTTGTTCCTAGGACTAATAAGTATCTGAGAGACGTCTCATTAGGTCACAAGAAAGATGTTATGAATTCGTGAATGAATGATTTTTGTGAAAGCGATGTATGAATTGAATGAATGATGATATCAGAAGAGTATGAACCACTGCGTTTAAAACTGGCATCCCCCTAAACATAGCCTTCGTTTTCAGATGAAGAACCAGATCCAATTCCACTACATCATGCACATAGTTCCGGCGCAGGCCCCTCCATGCCTTCTTTGGACCCTGAGCCTGAGGCGGGACCGCCGACGTAGGCCACAACATATCCGGGAAGCTCCACCTCGTTCAAGGATCAGGTCGAGGACGACCAGAGTCAGGAGAAGCCGTGTTAGCACTCTCCCCACCAAGCAACCATCAATGAGTCACCGCTTCTATAAAAAGCGGGCAAGATAGACGTTCGGGCTCACTTTTCTCGTGGTGCTCGGCGGTGCAACAACTTTATGAACTATAAGATTATTTGTTTAGTGTATAGTGTGAGGTCACGTGAGTCATTTTGTGTTTTTCACTTATGTTTAATTGTTTTTGATGTGTGTGGTCTCAATTTGTTTTCTATTGTTAGTATCAAGTTTTGATTAAATTAATTGCTAATTGTTAGAATCAATCCAATTTGTTTTTTTTATCATCATTAATTAAAGTAGAACAAATTTTTAGAATTTTTGTACTTGTGACCACCAAATATTGCCAGTATATTGTATTTTGATGGCGATGATCATGATAACTCTAAATAAATAAATATCATATAAATATGTAAGCCAAAGGCCATCCACTGCATATAGGTCCTTCCTATATATTTCCAAAGCAACCTGTGTGGTACACACAACGGCTCCTCTCATCTTTTCATCAAGTGGAGAGCCGTCCTTCGCTGCGCTTTCCAGTGCGTGGTCTCCACTCATGAACCTTTTAGCCCTAACGGCCGTCAGTCTTCGAGCTATAAAAGAAATATAGGTAGGTAACACATAAGAAGAAGAAATAATACATTGGTAAGCAATGCTATGCATATTATATATGCTATGTATATGTGTTGGTGACTCCTTATTTCTGTTTCAATCTCGTAGTTTATCGCGCATTAAGCATCACTAACCGTAGTTATTGTCACTCTTAATCATGTGAACAGTGTTAAGCGCTTGGCTATAAGCTATTAAAATACATTCGTAAAAACAAACGAGTTCTATTATCACGAATATACTGTTTTAAACGTATAGTGCGTTTCTAATCCATTAGCTTTGTGTCCGGCGCGCGGCGCCACTAGCTACCGGCTAAATATATGATTATTGACAGGTCTCTGAAAAACCATTAAATCACCTACACCGATACGGAGTAAAATTTAATCTATGCTATTACCATACCAATTATCGGATATTCTGCGCCACGGTAGAACTGCCTGGTATTTTATGGAGGGGGTTGTGGCTTGTTGCTTTACCCGCTTAAGCAAAGGATTAAGTGTTTTCCATAACGGCGGACTAGTCGTTTTAATAACGACCCTGACCTTGAAATGGACTTTTCAATTTTCGTCGCGATGCTTGAGGACCTACTTTAAAATTATGATGAAGAGTTTATGGCTACAATGAATTAGAATTATGTGCCACTTTAACATCTCCCAAATTATAAACAACCTACGTGGCGCAGTGGGTGGATAGCCGGCTGAGACACGGGAGGTTGCGGGTTCAATTCCCGCCACGGAACAAATATTTGCAATT
The DNA here is from genome assembly GCA_963924445.1 of Philereme transversata. NCBI lineage: Eukaryota > Metazoa > Arthropoda > Insecta > Lepidoptera > Geometridae > Philereme > Philereme transversata. The sequence goes on along the minus strand of OZ004337.1, from coordinate 21,800,053 downwards.
TTATTTATCAAAAATTATAATCAGATATTTGTGTATAATGTTATACTGTTATCTGAAGTCGTTTATATTTTTGTTAAAAAGTTACATGTAATCAGATTAACATACATTTAACAAATCAACCTGTATGTTAAGTATGTTATTATGGTTTGATGAACCGTCACTTGAATATCGTCAGTATATTACCAGATACCCTATATATACAAAATAATGCCACCAAAATATCTTGGCAATGATCAAATTGAAGTATGAATAGCCCTATTTTTGGAGTAAAGGAGCTAAATTATTTACAAGTTTTCATTTTAAGTATGTCCAGTCGGCGTTAACTTTTATAGTTCGTAGAAAAAAAACTTTTTTGTTTAGACCATTTGAATTAATATTCGTTTTAAATGTTGTTTATGTACTGAGGAAGGCTTCTATCTTTTAAGTTCATTGCTAAAGCAGTGGACTCCCGGCCCAAGGCCCAAAGGCCGGTCAAGTCATGATATAAAGAGAGTAGGTAGCCAGGTCGGGTATTCATTAGGGCTGTCACCGCAGCAGCCGACCTGTATCGATACGATTTATGGTATTCCTTATTTACGCCGATCGGCCGCGCGAGCACGGTTGCTCTTTTTGACGTGGTATATAGTACAACTAGTTATGTAGATGCGAATTGTGGGATGCGATGTGAACGGCACGAGACCCGAGAGAGAGAGAGTGGCGGGATAACGAGGAGGCCTTTATTCAGCTGTGGAATAAGTAGATAGATATTTTCGAAGATGTTTTTTTTATAAATAAATAATGCTGGTCATTTCACACAGCTCTATCTAGCCCCAAACTAAGAAAACTTTGTTAAAACTTAACTCTCACTTTTTTGTAAGTATACCCGATTAGTCAAAGACGCCTGGACCGATTCGAGAAATTCTTTTTTTGTTTACTTCCCAGGTTCCATTGGCACCAAGTCCGAATCTGATGATGGGATTCTTAAAAAATCGAGAGTAACCTTCAAATTCAGAATTCCGTCATTTATCCACCGATTTGGAATTTTTTTTTATTTGTTGTTAAACATTTTTGTTTATTTTGGTTAAGTGGTAAGTTGTATATTTTGGTTAAAAAGTTACTTGTTTCTAATATCCTGCGAACAAAGTCGTGGTCCGAAGCTAGTAATTGTTAATTCCTGTCAGCACTTCTACCTCTCCATGACGCTAGCCTTTGGCCACAGACCAGCTATTGCCGTAAGTCATCGGCTGGCTCTCAGCCAATCTTCGTTAACTATTAAGTAGGTTAGCAGAGTTATGTACGCTTTCTCGAATTTGTGGCCGTTTAGCGCGCTGTATCACACCCTAACCGATGTACAATGAAATTTCATTAGGGCTAACTACTTTACATACTACCATTATTTGGGATCGTTTTATTGAGCTGATAGTTAGTTGGGTAGTTTAAGGGATAGTAAACTTGGAAAGAATATGAGCTAGGTGAGCTACGTCATCCTAGGATAGTTAATAGTGCTACGACACGAGGCCTGGTTAGCTCACACAAGTACTACTCTATACCTACCTGCACCATGTGTAGCAATTTTATTCTGCCCGTATGTATGTCAATTTACTGTTCCCTGTTTTGATTATTATTGTTACTACATAGTATTCTGTTCTGTTAAAGTTGTATGCGGCAAATACATTTTTTTTATACTATGGAGATGGAACAAGCCTATGGCCCACCTGATGTTAAGTGGTAACCATCGCCTATACCAAAGTTTGCCTCGTAGGTTACGCTCCTTAGAAATATGTCCTACGATGCACTTCCCTGCGTCCATCAACTTGAGGCATACAGGTGTAAAGCTTCATGTGCCTGTAATTTCACCGGCAACCATACCCTTCTGCCCGAAACATAGCAATGCTGCTTGGCGGTAGAAATAGGTATGGTAGTAGCACTTTCCCGGGCGAGCCCTTTCACAAGAAACTCCACTACTCTTAAAATTGCATAAAATTACTTTCTTTCTTTCCGGTGCATAATTATTTGATATCACAGTTTTTTCAGCGCTGGCTTTAAAGCGCTTTCAAAGCCACTGTACATAATGCTAAGTTTAGGCAGAACGAACGAACATGATTTTGAGAAGCATGGATAAAAGGCAAAGTAATTAAATTTGTAATGTAAATACTTACTTGCTTGAATATCCCCAAAATACAGGAGGAAAATTTAAGAAAAATGGAGCGAGTTCCCTCGGGCTTGCCACCAGGGCCACCGAGGCTGGACATATCCACGCTCGAATTAACTTGCGCCTCGAATTTAAAAGTCCCATCTTTCATAATCATTTGATTATGAAAGACGAGAGTTTTAAATTCCAGGGATCAATTCAACAGCTCTCATGAATAATTTATTCGATCAGGTTAATTTTGTCAACATAGGTATTCTGTTAACGAATTATTGACCTGAATTGTGAAACCGTCATTGCAAGGGGCGGTGAGCCCTTTCATTACAATGGATTTTGAATACCAATTACACCTCAATCATCATTGTTTCGTTTAATGTTAATTGATGTAAAATCTCACGTAGGTAATTTAAAAATGAACCACTTTATACAATTTCTCCTTGTTGATTAGTACGTTTTAAAGCCAGCAGAATAAAATACCACGCAACTGTTAGCGTTGCAATTTTATCTTCAACCAGTATAAATTAGACCCTATCGACTAAGACTTAGCGTGCACTTTAGATGTTCAGTGATTCCCATAGAGATGTGCATTAGTGAGTGCGGTGGCAGTCGTTATCTTAACGGTTGGTTTTTAATGTGGTCGCTGGTAATGCGGCGCTTAATCCGCCTGCAGGCGATAATGTACCTGCAGCCATTTAATGGAATATGAGGATTAATGGGAGTTTCATCACGTGACGCCGGATGTTAGTTGGATTATGAACTGACAATTTAATTGATAAAGGTTGTAGGGAAAGGTTGAGTGCAGGGCGTACAAGATCGGTTGCTTTGGAAATCTATGGGCAGGCTATGTTTAGTAGTGGACCTCCTACGGCTCGTATGATAAATAATAAAATAAATTAATAAAAGGCATATACACCTATTATGCTAACAGAAGTAGGTAGGTACAATAAGTACTAAATAAAGCTAGGTAAGTAACAGTAGCCTAATTCTAAGAAACATTAGTACATTATTGTAGGTAGCACTAAGGTGGTGGTAAATAGGTCGAGAAACATCTGCTGCTACCGCCGCCACACATAGGGTTCTCGGGAACTGTCAGCTTTTAGTCAATTACCGTTAACCCATCGCGTAAATACTTAAATCAGAGAAATTCAATACATAGGCAAACTTAACGCTAATTAGCATTTTATTCCAGCTAACCTTAGTGCAGTGTAGATTAACCGGTTCAGACACTTATGTATTTATTCTAATAAATAATAGCTAGTAAATAAAACAAGAGTACCTAGGGCCCGTAGCCAAATGTCATTCGCCACGAATCTATTCGACTTCTACATACATTTGTTATCGCTGAATGACGTAATATTTCTATAGCATGTGTCAAATCCCATACATTTTCGGACGTATCGACTAGCGTCATCGCTAATCGACTGTAACTTGGCTAAGCCCTCTACTCTTGTTAATAAACTGAAACCATTTGTTTTGTCGATATGGAGATTAACACTGTTTTAGGTAAGTAAGTAACAAATAAAATGAGGTAGGTATATACGTAAACATTAAAATCAGAACAAGCAACTACGTAGGTATTAAATATCAAAATAGGTGTACAATTTAGTGTAAAACGATGATGATGACGATGAAGACTATGAGTTTACGGCAGTTTAATAACTAGGATATTTAATGTTTAGAGGTTTTGACTTCGATCAACAATACACCTAGATAAAGGTTGCGCAAAAATCCGTCTAATAACAGCTCACTTGCGGCGTGAGCTCTTATTTTGTTTAGTCATGTTGAAACACAGCCAACGTCAACACGTACCACAATGCCTCAATGCGCATTTAAAAATTGCAAAAATAATGCCCGGAAAAGCAATTTATCAGCCGGAGTGTCTTACTTTCGGTAAGTACATGTGGAATAAGTTATATTTTAAGCTTTAAACTGACAATTCATATAAATTTTTTAACAATATTGTCTATTTTAAACCACTGCTAAGAATGTTTGGCCAACGTCAAACGTGTGCTATAGCGTAGGGCCAATAGACGCCAATAGCAAACAGAAACGAAATAAAACGATGTAGCTCGCAAGACAATAACAGGAAAAAGTACTTTATTTATTGTTTCATAATGTTGATTTCACAATAATCATGATGGGACATCATCAAAGGGTTTTGATGAATTTGTTGCTATCTACACTTCATCAATACCTCTAACTGTTAAAATAACAATGGAAAACAATCCCTATTTTTGACAAGTCCTAAATAACTGTCATAATAATTGATGAAAGGTAGGCACTGTTTTTTTATTCCGTTGAAGAATATTATTTATTGATAAAAATAAACATATCACTATACACACAGGCGAACTTAATGCTAATAAGCATTATCTTCCAGTTAATCTTTGTGTAATATGGAAATCAGTTTTGTAGGTAGTGCACAATATGTAGCGAAAAAGTTATATATTATTTTGAGATACATTGATTTACAATATTTTTAATGTTCATATTTTTTATTGTTACACATCAGTAAACACTATATAAGAATAATATATATAAAATGCAATAAGCTAAGTAAAATAAATAAACATTGTAATACGTTTTTAGCGACAAGACCGTCATTTGTTTTACGCGTGTCTATGTAGTTATGTTTTAAATATTATTTGTTAATTTGAGTGTGGTCGCATTTTCTATCTATATTATAATATTTAAAACTCAATTTCTTTCTGGGCGTCTGGTGTATGCGACGTGTGATCTGAAAGCTGGCGCTTATCTGGGTCAACGAATTACATACGTATTGAAATTCAGCAGGGCAATGCAGCCAGTTTCTTGGGGACACTTCTGCCTGGTCTGGATCTGGAGCAGTTGAGCTATCTATAGATCATTTGCAACGGTCTTTAGATGATTCAACTGTTTCTTCTGTATTATAGTAATGTAAATATTTTCCAAAATATAAATACGATCAAAAATGTTCCACCGACCTGGGGCCTTAATATTATTTTAGTGTATCCAAAGTTTCCCTGTTTATTTCACCGTAGAATTCGTTTTTACTAACTAAACCACTTTCTACCCTATGTTTCGAGTTCTAAAGTCTAAATTGGAATGGCTGTGAAATGTTTCACGCATGGCAAACTAGCACAATACACGTAGTTTCAAACTCAAAAATAACTTTGAAAGGCGTTTCATCAAAGTTATATTCGGACGTGCACAACGGTTTTTTTTTAGTATTTGAGCTCTAAAAGGCGACGCTCAAACGACATGGACTATAAACAATTCAAGGTGCATACGTAGATATGAATTTCCTTTGAATATTTTCGTGCTGGCAATACCTTCATTCCGCGATTTCCGCTCACTCCAGGCTTTTATTGTCGTAATGATAATACCGTATCCAGAGTTTATGTTTATTTCCTAGTCATAGGAGTTTCTCTTCTGTGGTGTATTCGTTAGTACTCGTTCTGTTCAAAATAAGTACAATTCTTGATAGGCATTCTTTCTTCGGGGATTTGAACAGGAAATGAAAAGTTAATTGCTAAACAGAATGCTAATGAATTTTGGGTTTGTTTCATCTGCTAGGGATAATCAATTAAAATAACCTCAGAATCCTGAATCTTAATAAAATCATTTTCACACATCAGGGTTTCACACCTTTTTTTCTTTGGGATCAGTATAGATATCAGACTGTTTTTATTAGTTTTAGTCAATTGTTTGACCACTACCTCACCTGAAGGTAAGTGATGGTGTGATCAAAGATGGAGTACGCTTACCTAGGAAGATCCTGTTTACTCTAGTCTTGAAGATTCCGAAATTATAATAGTCCTTATTCACCTTTTTCAACCGATTCCCATTAAGTTTAAAAAAGAATGGATTATAACTAAAGTAAAACAATAAGATAGTATCGATAAATATATTCAAAATCCAAATATATTTACTAAAAACGAACAAAAACAATTATTTCAATAAACCTCCGACGCAGTGACCTTTGAAATCAATAATTTGAAACACATGGCACAGGTAACCCACTTTGTATCAGTCGGGACTCGTACATTGGTTTTCCATTGAGGGCGGCTCTAAACAAAATTAAAACAAGGCTGGATCGCACCCCGGGGACGCGGCAGAGGCCGATGTAGCGATAAATTGGCCCCACTTCTCCCTTGTATGTCCCGCGGACGCAGTGTACTCCTAAATCAGTGTTACAACTACCTTCAAGGCCAAACTAACTCGGCTTACGTTCAGAACATTTAAAATTAAAAAACAAGACCGATCAAGTACGAGTAAGAATCGCGCGCCGAGGGTCATGCACCTTGATAGGTTTATTTATGAAAAAAATATGAAAAATGAATAAAGATTTTATTATTATTATTTATTATATTCATATCAGATTTTACACTTCGCAAACTAAGGTTAGGGCAGTATTTTTTCGACATTTTTCATCTTAACTCCAAAACTGTACAAAATAAAAATGGTTTTGGAATATGTAATTAAATTTCTTGGATAAGATAACCCACTTGACCGAGTAACCCTATTTTTAAATTTTGACCGCCACAATTTTATTGGCTCGTTTGGCCATCAAAATGAAAACATATATTTTTTGTTTTAAGTGCAATAGAGGAAGGTCAGTATTATTTATAACTACTCTAAATTTCAAGCTGATAAAATCAGTAGCTGCTGAGATAATCACCTGTGACAGACGGACGGACAAAGTTGCACCATAAGGGTTCCGATTTTACGATTTTGGTCTGGAACCCCAAACACCCGCTCGTTTCTATCACGCACCTGCAAGATGTGGAATGACCTTGCCTTGGAGGTTTACCCGGTGGACTTCAACATAAACGCCTTCAAGAGAGTTGTAAATAAGGCATTAAGTGTTAGGCAACGTGTTAGGTTGTGTGGCTACACATTTTATATAACAAAAACCGCAAGTGGAGGGAGTAAGTAGTTCAAACTAAACACTTGATATTCAACAGTAAAGTTTTCAAATAATACTTCTACGCATTGCTGCGCTCTAGTGTGAAGGGTATGCACATGAAACTTTTCATCTGTCTCAGGGTGACGACTCGCGCTGGATGCTTTTGGTACTTATTATAAACGTCCTTAATTAACTACGGTAGGTAACCACTTACTATCAGGTAGGTCGTATGCTTGTAAGCCAGTGGTACAAAAACAAAAAACGATGGTAATAAAAATGTTATTTAAACAACAAAGTTGTTGTACTGCAACAGACATGGCAGTGTCGTGCTACGCCTCGCTACGCCCGTAGCCTGCTCCGGGACTCCGCTACGCCACCTTCGGGTTTATTGCTGGCAGTGCAATGCAATCGCGATTCCACTCAACTGTTTAAAACTGCATGCTTTTAAACCACTACTGTTACCAGATCCATTGCTTTTAATTTTTTTTTATTGATGATAGTCAAGAGTTTGACAACTGATGGTGAGATTGAAGATGGAGCACGCTTGTCTAGAATGAACCTATTCACTCTGGACTTGAAGTACTTGAACTGACTTGGTACCAACCCAGTGCATGACACCGGTCACCTGCAGTATTTTCAGTATTTCTTAATTGTTTTTTGTTTGAAGACAAAAGCATTTTATTTTGTTTGTTAGAATTATTGGTACTTTAGTCTAAGGCTAATTTGGATAAAACAAACGTGTTATTGTTATTTTCTTCAATTTAAACCAAAGCTTTATGTATTTTTTTATGCATTGTATTTTTAGTGTTCTAAGTAAAACTAATTATTTATTAATAAACAAGCTATGATTTAAAAAACACCTATATGTTATTGTCAAAAAAACATGTATTAAAAAAAACCTGAAATTAGCAGTTATTGATAATTTTTGGAAAAATCCTAGTTTGAAAATCCCAGTGGGTGAGACCGGTGGCGTCCCTAATGTTACAAGTCAAACTGACGTCACAGTTAACGTTTTATACACGGTTTTTATTAAAATGTGTACATCCTCTAGAGGTGACTTACATATAATTTTACAACTTAGTGGTAATTTGGTTTTTGTAGGCTTACCGGGGTAGATTAAGGCAAATCTATACCGCAAATAGTGAATACCTCTAAGACATAGAGCATAATCTCCAGAGACCGCTCAGCACATTGACCCACCGCTGGGCATAAAGCACGATCCAATCTGTCATTCTGTAATGTTCCATATCCTCAGGTTTCCGATATCTTCAGACCGTGAGTAACTAACCAGAATCAATCGTGCATTACGACAAACACCCCTCAATTACTATGCAAACAGCTGGTTCACTCGACGATATTACATACAAATTGACGAACTTTCCTTATTGTAATTTTAAACTTTTAATGTAACATTCATATTGGTTATTTTCTAAAAAACACTCTGCGATCTTAGTGAAGCTTTTAGAGACGATACATCTCGATTCATATAAATCACATTGAATCTAGATATTTGGTAACTATTTTTTTTATTGAACTTGGAGATTGAACAAGAAAATAGTCTACCTGATATTATAAGATTATCATCGCCTAAAACAAAGCATTACCTCGTAAGTCACGCACCTTAGTAACGTGCCCTGAGACGCTTTGGCCTGCGTCCATCAACTTGAAGTATTCAAGTGTAAGCCTCATGTGCCTATAATTTTACTGGCACCCATACTTTTCAAACCACAACACAGCAATACTGCTTGGCGGCAGAAATATGTATGGTGGTAGTACTTACCCGCATCGACATCGACAGCTAATAATTATGTCAATATCATCATCATCACAAACAATTGGGCGGTATTATTGATGTTCCAAAATGATCTTGTAATTTTAATAAATATTGAACTTGAATTAAATTTTCATTTGTATCTGTTGATTTAAAAAATCCCTTTACCTATTTCTATTGCATTTGGGCAGGTGAAAGTAGTCAAGCTGTTTCTAGATGAGCTGCGTACATCGGTATGGTGACTGGCAAATAGCTGAACTACGCATATGGGCGCCACAGTGCTATTAGTACGCAGTACGATCTATTGGCATCCGACCTAATGGAACGACATATAAACAAGACACTGCAGATCAAATGTCACAGAACAGAATATGTGGAAAAAGAGAATGTCCAGTTTCCTATGAATCTTTGTTCGTACCATTGCTCCATTACTGCAGGTTAACGTTTTATCCTCTCGTTTTCTAAAAAAACACTAAACTAGCTCTAGGTAATTTAAACCTAATATACTGAACATTTAAGTCTATTTTTGTTTTTTAATATGCGAGGACAAAAAAGACAAGAGCAGAATGTTAAAGAATCCAGCGCGCCTCGCAGAAGATTCTCGCATACAAATATATGTATGCAAATTATGAAAATAGAATAGGGATATTAATACCATCTCCTACGAGTATATGCCTCATATCATTAGTTAGTAGAACCATAGTTAGGGATTACACGAGTAAGTGTTGTGCCCTTTTCTCGACAGTACCCTGGGAGGCCACATCTTTACGAGCGTGCTTAACGACAGTAATTGGTGCGCGTGACTGATGCCGCGCGCTTATCGCATACTGAGAGGAATCATTACCTATACTACATACAAAAACTACAATTAGGGTGGTGCCACCAGGGCCGTGCGAGGACGGGAAGCGGTGAGCGAGGAAAAAACCACCAATAGGATAGCTGGGCAAATGAAGTCAATCACGTTACTGCATTTGACACGTAGCACATCTCAGGTGGAAAAGCAGTCTTACAGGGATCCTATATACTACAGGGTGAATTTGTAAATAATAAAATAAGTATATATAATGCTTGACATTTCACAAATCACTATCTAGCCCAAACTAAGCAAAACTTGAAACCATATATTATAATACTTATTAATATAATAGACGTGTATACTTGGCGGTTTTATTATTTAGTAAGTAAATTCGTTTGCGCTAGGGACCACTTCGGGTGACAAAGTTTTTAGGCCGCCTGAAGGCCACTGATACGTCTTGGCGACTTTTACAGCCCAACATCTAAATGTGCCCTCTGCAACACGGAAACACTCAGTTAAACGCGAACTTTGCAGAACTTAGCTGATTTTTTAAGACCGACTAAACAAGTTACACTAAGAGCTTTAACTAACGCTGAACTAATTTGTGTTGGGTGCTTTCTGTTTAAACAGCAGTACTGGTTGTTCCATCGTCACCCGCAGTTAACCCGTCGCCGTCGGCTGGCCACGCTCCAACGTGCAGGGTTGCCAATCGATCACCAATTACCATTACCCTATTTTTATGGTCAAGGCTGGAATCGTGAGATTAGAGTCTGACTTTGAAATCTATTTGTAGTAAAATGTCACGCTCAGAAAACAGTTATGACGTATAGTTAATTTTGATTTAAATTTATATAATAGGTTCACTAACAGTTGTTATATGATATAATGCTAGAGATATTATGTCCATATCTTATAGTTGCATACACAACCAATTACAGGTGAACACAACATGCACTAAAACTATGTTAACAAGCGGATATAGCTGTATCACAAAAAAATTCTATAAAATGAAGAGAAAAGAAAAATAAATATAATTAATATGTGTACAGAAAACCAGGTTGCAGATATAATACCGCAAACAAAATATATAAAAAAGTAGCAAGAGCAACCATTGACAGATCCAACACAATACAAAATGAAAACAGAAAAGTAACAGTGTTGTTGTCAACGAATCTACTTATAAAATTTTCGACTCACTAGGGCCACACAAGATCGTAATTTTGCTGGACAGTCAAAATGAATGTCCAGATCAGTTTAAACATTAATAATGTTACGAGCTGAGGGTTCGGGATAAAATAATGGTAATCGGTTTAACCAAAATAACACGTTTATTCAACACGATAACGATGAATACACGAACTTGGTCACACGTAATCACAACACACTAATTCACACCACAGTTGCACCACTTAAAGCCCCGAAATGTTCACACGTATAGCTGAATCCAGACTGACTCGCGAGCAACTACTGTTCACGCGAGACCCTGCTCCACGTCAGTCCTCCAGGGCCCCGCTGAGACTCACTCACTAACTGACTGACTCGAGACTGACTGTCCGGCCATCTCTCCGGCCTATTTATATCGCACACATTTCGATCGTTCGAGAACGATGTCAATCCTTCCAGGAAAGGGTCGGTCCCTCGACACAATGGCCACTCCCCATTCTGTGAAACCACAAATAATAGCAACAATAACACAGCAAGACAAAAGCGTTCGAGAAGGTTCGATTATTACTCATTGTTTAACAGCCTCGGCGTAACACTGCCCCCTCCTAAAACATGCTCGTCCCGAGCATTCTTAGCCCCATATCGCGGCAGCCGATCAACACGAACAATTTTAGGCGCACCTCGCGCTGAAGATGTAGCAACTAGAGGAGCCACATTGCCGTCTCCAGTACTTCAGGACACCCAGAGTCCCTTTCTCATCAGCGATCCCAATTCCAGCCTCCAAAACACGGCTCTCGTGATTTCTATCTGTTCTTTCACTTCCTGGAATTCCTTTCCAGATGAACCGAACGATTCCCTCATCAGTCGAGCAAACTCTTATGGCCAACATCGCTGATCTTCCTGTTGACGACGCTGCTCTTCTTTATCCTGACGTCGCTGTTCCTCTTGCAACCGAGTCTGCTCCACCTGTTCATGTCGCTGTTCCTTCTGCAACCGAGCCTGCTCTTCCTGCTGACGACGCTTCTTAATGCTGATGGCGTTGTTCCTCCTGCAACCGAGCCTGCTCTTCTTGCTGACGACGCTGCTCTTCCTTATCCTGACGTCGCTGTTCTTCCTGCAACCGAGCCTGCTGTTCTTGCTGACGACGCTGCTCTTCCTTTTCCTGGCGTCGCTGTTCTTCCTGCCAACGTCGCTGCTCTTCTTGTTGACGACAAAGCATGGCCATAATAGCAGCAAGATCGCCTGTCACAGGAGCTTGCCCCACGGATGATGATGATGGTGCTCCAAAAGATTCGGCGGCGGCTGATTCCATCTCCATCGGCTGATGACTCTGCCGAGCTTCTTGAACCGGAGACTCCCCAAACCGCCTTTCATCCATTTCCTGTTGTCGTTGACCTCTCGTCCTGACACCGTCCACGTTATCCTTTGGCAGAACCGACATTATTTTATCCCACTTCTGACACCAAATTGTTACGAGCTGAGGGTTCGGGATAAAATAATGGTAATCGGTTTAACCAAAATAACACGTTTATTCAACACGATAACGATGAATACACGAACTTGGTCACACGTAATCACAACACACTAATTCACACCACAGTTGCACCACTTAAAGACCCGAAATGTTCACACGTATAGCTGAATCCAGACTGACTCGCGAGCAACTACTGTTCACGCGAGACCCTGCTCCACGTCAGTCCTCCAGGGCCCCGCTGAGACTCACTCACTAACTGACTGACTCGAGACTGACTGTCCGGCCATTTCTCCGGCCTATTTATATCGCACACATTTCGATCGTTCGAGAACGATGTCGATCCTTCCAGGAAAGGGTCGGTCCCTCGACACAATGGCCACTCCCCATTCTGTGAAACCACAAATAATAGCAACAATAACACAGCAAGACAAAAGCGTTCGAGAAGGTTCGATTATTACTCATTGTTTAACAGCCTCGGCGTAACACTGCCCCCTCCTAAAACATGCTCGTCCCGAGCATTCTTAGCCCCATATCGCGGCAGCCGATCAACACGAACAATTTTAGGCGCACCTCGTACCAGGAGGCACCAGTAAAACTTAAGATACAATACGAACAGTTATACCCAACACAAAATTATAACGTACTCGTAGATGTAATTAAGAAAGTATGTTTTCCACCTCCATCGTTTTACAGGAAAGTTTTGCGGAAACTCGGTAAAGTAGTTCCTTGGAAAAACCTGATAATGTTTGCCGGCGCGGTGCTTATTACCGCTATTAGTTACCAGCCATCAACGACCGGCGAGTGGCTTACGGAAGATGAGCTCGGAGCAGACGGTGAAGGAAAACTTCACATTTTAAAAATAGCTGATTGAATTAAAGTGCGGACTACTAAAAGTTAGAGTAAAATAATTCGATCACTACTGCATTCATTGCCATGATGCAGACCTGTGAATATATCTTTCTATAACATGTAGTCAGAGGCAAGATCAAATAGTAAGTATGTTACAACCTAGGGGGTCTTCAAGTCGCGAGTGAATAGGTTTCTTCTAGGCAAGCGTACCATCGTAGACTGCATCATCGCTTAGGCGAGATTGTGGTCAAATGCTAGCATATAATTAATAATAAAAATAGAACCTCTTTTTTGCATAGCATTCTACACAACGTGACAGGTTACAAACGCATCGGCAATCGCGGAGCAAATCAACAAAAAATGTGTGTACTTCTTAATAACTGACCCCAAATTCTGATGAAACTTTGTCAAATTAGTAGTTTTTCATAAAAATTCGATGATCCGACATTCCTTAGTGTTAAAGACCGTAAGTCATTAAAACCGTTCTCATAAACGTAACTTGCCAGTAGCACCGTATAACACACTCAAGCGATTTCTGACTTCATAACCTCAAGTTCCAATTACTACACTTAATTACCCACGTTCCTATGATCTGTACCGACGTGACACGTTCCGTAGCTATAATCGTATGCGCCTCTAACAGTGTAGTTATAATCGGATATTCTCGAAGGTACTACGATCGTATATAGCCATAATCGGATGACTGTAGGTATAATCGGATGTGTGCTGTGCGGGACACAAGAATCAATTAGCAGCCAGCGAGCCGCGGCTCCGACAACTTGTATCGAGGATAGAGCAACAGCTTGAAGGTATACTGAAGAATACCCTAAACAGAAGTGTAAGGTGTCCGTACTTGACTAACAGCGCAGAGTAAATTAGACGTACATTCTATGATTTTCTTAAAGATTTTATCCACTATAAAGTGTTGTAGCCAAATTACGACGATATTTGATATTAATTGAGCACTATTAAAACAATTAATTTGGTAAATATCAGTAAATAGTTGGACGAAGGAGCCATACTTTAATAAAAAAGTTTTCGCACTTTATTTTGCTGGACAGGATATCTTTTATGATCTTGTGAGAAGATTATAATCATCCACTAAAAACATAAAATATGACAAAATATAAATTACTTTTCTATGACTCACCGTTATTCTCTTCAGCTGGCGCTTGCCCTTGTACCAGGTGACGAGGGCGGGCGGGCGGCTGCCGGCCGACTCGCAGGCGACCTCGTAGCGTCGCTCGGCCGTCAGCACGCCGCCTTCGCCCAGCGTTGCTGGCTTCTTGATCTCCACGGTCAGCGGTCTCACTGAAGCAAAACGAGAGGATTATTACAAAGTCAAGAATTTACAACTTGTGTGCCATGTAAGAAAAGAGTCTCTGCGAGGTGCGTTGAATGTTAGGACAAGGGATTTCAGGGTTAGCTTGGTTAGACCTGAACTTGGTCATTGTTCGAGCATACGTAACCTAAAATGGCATGTAAAAATGTAAGTATGAAAATAAAACTGATCTTCGAAGTAAAAAAAAATTAATAGTATATAATGAGTCAGGTCGCTATTGAATAACATTTATTTTCCAGTTGTTTATTTTATCACCTAGAGAGTGTAATACTTACAGAACATGTCGAGAACTAGCGACACCTCCTTAGGCGGCACGAGGTGCGAGTTGGCAGCCTGGCACGTGAACACGGCTGCGTAGTCGCCTCTCCTGATGGCCGGCCAGAGCAGTCTGTTCTCGATGACGTCACCGGTGTTGTGTTCATACTCCTCGTCCACTAAGACTCCATTAACAAGCCACCGTACTGAGGGCTCGGGCCGACCTGTACAAACAATAAAATATAATAAAGTACCTTAAAATAGAGTGGCAGCTTTGTGACCACTTAAATGGCAAAGAAGCATAAGGTCCACCTGATGGTAAGCTTTTACCGAAGCATTATGAAAGTTTGTAACACCAACGGCATTACTCTCGCGTTTCCGGCACTTTATTAATATTTAGAACACCCTTTATAAAGGACCTCATATTATAATCTCATTGTTTTTAGAAAGAAGCACAACTCGTGGAAATAAATGAAAATGAACCAGTAGTGAAATTGATCATGGCATTTCCGCATGAAGGCAAAGATATACGTACATACATCTTAATTTAACATTAACATTAACATGTCAGGAAAAATAGTCAGTATGTTTTTCGTGCCTTTTTAAAGCAGATGAATAATATTGAGGTCACAAAGTAGACGAAATAGTTAGAAATTTTTGCAGATCAGTTGTAAGATATCATTTAAAGTGCCTATAATCATGATATCTGGAATAAAACGTGCACAGAGCGATAGCTTCCCATAAGTTTGAATAGTAATAACTAGTCCCAGTACTCTGTTTCATTAACTCCTGACCAGCTCTAACTAAGTTAAGATTTCAATCAGATTACATCGGCTCTGGATCAGTTTAATCTCTCTGAGACTGGACTGTTGCGAAGTTGGGGACTGGTTTCACTGATAGAGTTACTATTTTGATCTGAAAATTACGGAACGTTTTTACAACCAATCCTTAATGTTTATACATTAACCATTGCGTCTGGGTTTTTTGTACACAACTATGTATTTGTATGTATCTCTAAATCAACTTGGGAAAATCGGCGTTGTATGTATGTATGTTTGTTTGTCCGAGGATAACTTTCGAAGCGTTTATCCGATCATCGTACAATTTAATATACAGGTATGTAAAGATGACAAAATTTTGGTGTGACTAAATGAGCTAAAAATGTGGGCGTGGGGGAGGGGGTTGTTGAGATATTGGGGTTCAAAGGGGTAAAAAATAATGAACTATCCAGTAAAAAGTTACGTCTGATAAAAGGTCTTTGTAGTTACATTTCAACCCAGTTTTTATTTTTAGTTTAAACCTTGTAGTTTTTAAGTTATTGGCCATATTAAAAATTGAACTTTAACAAAATTCACAAGGTACACCAGTAACCCCACAGTGCTGAAATTTGGTATGCGTGTAGATTTAGTAACACAAATATAGGGAAAAGTCAAAGGGAAAAGTCAAGGGAAAAGGAAAAGGGGAAATCCAGAATAACTGCAATATTTCTACCCTAAAAAAGGGTAACCAATTAACATGAACTCCCGTTACCTGTAATTTGAATGAAACTATAAGTCAAGTAATTTGGTTACACATTTCGTGGCACTATTTTGATAGTCAAAGATTACAAATAACATTTTTTTGTTTTTATGGAAGACTCGCGAGATCTCAGTTCGGGGCGAACCACTAGTTATTAAAAGAAAATACGTATAGACGAATAGGTATTCTATCAGTAATATGGTTTCTATAGCACAAGCTATGCTTAGTTTGGTGCTAGATAACGCTCTGTGAAATGTCCATCATTAATTAATAATTAATTTATTGCTTAGTAAACTATAAATATAATATATAATTTAATTTATATTTTCTAATAGTACTGAAACCACAGTACCTATTATGAAAAACAGTATACTAACTGCAAGCTGCACTGAAAAATGTCAGCAGCTAAAGTTTACGTCGGCGACGGAACGAACTCTACAGATGACGTAAAGACAGTACAAAATGAATAGGAACTTTTCGAGCTCACAGCGAGTTGGGTTCATTTATCTTCTTCTTAGTTCCAGAGTGCTTTGTAATCAGTATTTCATTTAAGAGAAGTCAACTATTGATAAAAAAAATATGGGAAAACCTTTACCGATTCGAAAATGTACAAATACAAGCGTTTATTAAAACTCTAATCAAATGAAAACTCTAGCATTTGGTCTTAAGTTTAAAAGTATCAATGTGTAGGAAGATATTCCATGTTAATGTTTATCAAACTAACCTGAGCTTGTCCTTCTTCTTCATCATCGTGTCGGTATGGTTCTTCGATTTTAAATATTAAATGTTATTTTGCTAATACTTAGTCACTGCAACAGCCGGTTCAAGTATTAAGCGGCAGCTTAAGTGTATCATATCCTTAAGGTATTATTGGCCATTTTGTTTTATTAATAACTAGTGGTTCGCCCCGAACTGACGTGTCGCGAGTCTCCGATTAAAATAAAAAATATTATTTGCAATCTTTGACTATCAAAATAGTGCCACGAAATGCTAACCAACTTACTTTGCCTACAGTTTCATCCAAATTACAGGTAACCGCAGTTCATGTAAATTGGTTATCCTTTTTTGGGGTACAAATATCAGTTATTCTGGATTTCAGACTTTTGTCTTTATTTGTGTCACTTAAGCTACATACACGAATACCAAATTACAACACTTTGGGGTCACTGGTGTACCCTGTGAATTTTGACACAGTCAGTTTTTATTATGGCTAATAACTCAAAAACTATAAAAACTATGAAAAATAAAAACGGATTTTAAATGTACTAATAAATACCTTTTATTTGACGTCCCACTTGACCTAGTCTCATTTTCATTTTTTTTGCCCCTCTTGAACCCCAATATCTCAACAACCCCCCAACATTTTAGCTCATTTAATCACACCAAAATTGTGCCGTTCGCCTACGAGTATTTATCAAATTTCACGATGATCGGATCAACGCTTCGAAAGTTATCCTCGGACAAACAGACATACATACATACATATATACATACATACAACGCTGATTTGCCCAAGTTGATTTAGAGATCTCGCTTCGCTCGATCAATTAAGAGCCGGCGTAAGTGGGTATAAGGACCATGATCTAGAACAAATATTTTCAGATCATAAAAACACTTATAATTTTAATACTTAAACTCTCCCATAATTAAGGTAATTATGGGAGAGGCTACTGATTTATGTAATACAGGTCTTTGTACCTAACTCAGATGTCAGAGACATCATAGGACGTATGTAACAAAGTGTTGATAAAATATATGAGTATATGTGAATACGAGTATATGAGTCAGTAAAATCTATTATATAAGAACCAAAGTCCTGACTGACTGACAGACAACGCACAACCTAAACCACTGGTTGTAGAAACTTGAAATTTATAGGGTATTTTTGTCTTAATGCATAGGGGTGTACAAAGAAACGATTTTTTGAAATTCAAACCCTAAGGGAGTTAAAAGAGGGTTGTACGTTTGTATGAAAAACAGTGGTTCCTGGATTTATAAACTTGAAACTTGGCAAATATTATTTTTAACAAAAATAAGAGAAATGGTATTTTTTTGTTTTTCAATAATCATCCCCTGGGTGGGTGAAAAAGCGTGTTGAACTTTGTAGGGTAAAACATTTTTCCTGAGGTTAATACACGTAAAACTTTGCATAAATCACCCCCTAGGGTTGAAAAGGGACGTTGTAGTTTGATCTAAAATAAGGTTAATTGCATTTACGAACGTATAACTTTGCATCAATGCTTTTTATAGGTAAATAATGAAACATTTTATGATTGTAAGACCAGCAGGGTCTGATGATGGAGCCAGGAGGTAATCTACAGAACTCATTAATGGATAACAGTAGATGTGTCGTGTTTGGGTTCTATTAAATAGTTTTTGCGAGACGTTTCACGATACAATTGACTACCAGCATCTGAAGATGGGCAAAACGACCGTTCTTAATCAACAATATTATCATCAATATATCAAATAATCGTTACGGGTTCTGACAGACTGACTGAAAATCAACGCACAGCGTAAACCGCTGATCTCAGAGACTTGAAATATGGAGTAATAGTAGTGTAACGCGTACGAAGTCGCGGGAAACAGGTAGTATATATATAGATATATTTTTTTTTTAATTATCGCGCCGTATTTCTTACGCGTCAGTCCGCTACTCGTGCGATGCAGAACTTGGATAAATCAAGCAGATACTAATATTGTACATCTGGTCCGTTACTGTATTATATCACATTAATATTATAAATGCGAAAGTTTGGTTGTTTGTTTATTTATTTATTTGTTTGTTTCTTACTCAATCACGTCGTAACGGATGAACCGATTTCAATTAAATTTACTATTTACGTAGATTATAACCTGGATTACCACAAAGGCTACTTTTTATCCCATAAATCAGGTTCCATGGGATAAAATGGGGTGTCAAAGCTTCTATAGAAAAAATATTTTGGTGCGCGTGCGAAGCCGCTGGGGGGTCAGCTAGTCTCTTATAAGAGTATGTTTTCCTCAGGTACACTACATCCTGTAATAATTCCTCCACAAACGCAATTCAGATGCTTTCAATTCAACCGTTGTCCAAACGTAAATAAATATCAACGAAGGCATTTCGGCCCTTTGTACTCTGCTTGTTAGTTTGTACATTCTACTATTTAGTCTGTGGTACTTCAGTGACGTATTAAGGGGTCTTACGGATGAAATGTTGGAGCCTTCTCGTTCGTCCCACCCTGAGACGACGTAAAAATGCCTGCAAATAAAGAATATCTCAGATTTTGATTTAAGGCACTTCCCTGACTTATGTTACAGCACTAGATTGATTTCATTGCGAACAAAAATTGGGTAAGAAACTTTTAAAAGTAACACATACAAATACATGAGAGAGTAAACGAAGTAATTCGGGATAGTAAAGGGAGTTTCTTACTATTTAGATTTTGAATACTATCATTTCTTAATCGTTACTTAGTTTGGAGTATTTAATATTTGGCTCTAATTGCATTTTATTTCAGTCAAACAAAAGGCAGTGTTACCTCTTAATACATCACTGGTTGTGTGCGCTTTTGTCCGGGCTCACTACTCGCGGACCCACTTCAGCCGAATTGAATTAGATCTGCTGAATGGAGCTGCTACTAATTCTGTACGTCAATGGATGTAATCTGGATTTGCTACTATACTCATCGTAAGAAACATGTACGGTTGTAAAATTGTAGAGGATCAACTGTTTATATACAATTCCTTTATTATTATTCTTTCAAGTACGTTATTGATGTTATCAAATTTATCCAGAATATTTATTGTACATAAGTGTGCCATAGATTCGTCATAGGTCCATTGAACTGAGTAAAACCTTACGACTACTATTACGAACCAACAACTATCTTAATCCCCTAACTATTAAAGCGAACCATTGATATCAGAAGTTTGGAAATAAACTTATTTCCTATATTTTTTCCATCTTAAAAATAAAGCAAAATTTCTTACACCGGGATAAAACAGGAAGGCGTCAATTTGCTAACTACTCGGAGTTTTAAACTCGGTGTAAATTGCGCCGGCACCGGCTGAATTGATTCTTCACCTCTTTATAATTACGGAAGTGGGTAGAGTGAAACCGGGTGACGTCGGCGGTGGCGGTGGCGAAGGCGGCGCCATTGTCGCGAGCGCTGCGTCCGAGTCTACGGCGGATTACTGACGTAGCGTACTGCTAATCAGTCAGTGCAACAACTTCAGTAAATGCAAAGGCAATTGCTGTAGCAAATACTGATAAATGACAATTTATTCTGCTAGCATTAAAAGTAAATATAGTATTAAAGTAAAATTGATTACTGATAATCGCCATAATTAAATGGTTCCCATGACAGAAATAACGAATCTTCTGAAGGTTATTTTATGATGACAGCCTAGTTTCTTAATTTAGGTGACTTAGTACTTCGAGTATGCTTAGAAAGATGTGTTATGCCTATAATTTGTACGTAAATATGAATAAACTCCTTTCAGCTTAGTCAAGCCACATTTATCATGTTACTCGTAGTTCTATGTGTAAGTCGCTTGCACGCATTTTTTGTATGCTTGTGCTGCGTTACTTCCAGAAATCTTTCTATAGTGATAAAGTTGCTTTACCGATATTGAGAAGCAATACTATGCCAGCGTTGTATTTTACGAGTCGCAGACACAGAATAGGCAGCAGTGCGCTCCGGAGCTGCGGAGGTTCGTCGGCCACTTCCGACTTATTATTCTGTTGTTTCCCTTTGATAAACAACGCTTCTTTGTATTGGCTATTTCGTTAATAAATGCCAGCGACCCCGAATTAAGATTTATTTGATTCGCCGGGGTTGTAATGAACCAGTCAGCTGGCTCGTGGCGCTCTATTTTGGATTTGTGGTTTGTTTTATAAGCTATGCGATTATTTGGCAGAATAAACCTTCTGGCGGATGCAACTGATAATATATTATAATATGAAAATTTCAATTTCTTGAATTGATTCAAAAGTTGTAATACAAGAGAAGATACAATTATTTTACCAACTATTTTTAAGAAAACTACTGCATTGAATATCTTGATTCGAAACCCCTTGATAATTTTGGACTACAGTAATTTTCACAAAATAAAGTTACGCGCAACACCAGCATTAAAATAGTTCTTTTCGTTTAGGAGCTACGATGCAACAAACAGACAAGCATAAAACCTTACAATATTCAAACTTATATTATAACACACATATTTTTTGCATCTGGGGTAAAAAAGAAAGTTTTTTGAATAAAAATACCCTTTAAAAGCATTTTAAATCCGTAAATTGTAAGTTAATTTGACAGCGTCAAGTTATTCACCCCATTTGGCTTTTCTAAGTGCATAATGCGAGGTTTCACTCAATTCAAGCAACAGGCTTTCGTCTTTATAAAAACCGACCGGTGTTGCCAACTAGTACCAGCTGAATGTGCCTAAACTTTACATTAAGGTAAGTGGATTAGACTTTATGCTCCATTATCATTATTATCATAGGTCATCTAGTGTTTCATAGGCTTTCCGCATTGATTTTTAGAGCCTTATCTTCTGTGGTAAAAATGCTTTATGGTGTTCTTCCATTATATATCGAATAATCCTCTCTAACTATCTTTATAGTGGTTTTTATAACCATAAAACCGACCATTATATGTATTAAATTTACAAATGAATAAAATTTATTAGATTCTTATTTCGATGTATCTAGCTCGTGAGGTTTTTAGATGGAATTTTAAGGAATTTTCATGAATTAATTAAAAGGTTGTTAAATTAATCTAAAGTATGGTTTAGTTGGTACCCCGGGACGCCTTGTCATTAGAATGGCATCTACGTCGAAATAATTGAATTTTTCTCCGTATTTTCGGGAATACGCTTCAATCAATTTCTCGATTATGCAAATAGGATGGCCGTCAGTGTGAATCTCGCTTCTTGGTATGCATAGCTAAGAAAAATACAGCTAGTTCATTCCTTGAATTGGATATTAATGCAGGTAATGTACATACTTACAGGCTTATAACAAAAATGTAATACTAAATAACTAATTGTGGGTTTCTTATTAGAATTAAAAGAGTTTTCTTTTAGAAGATGGTTAGAAAGATTATTATTTATCCGGTTCGATGACATTTTTAAAAGCCTGTTTAATTGTAGTGATCCGGACTGACAACAAGAAGCTATACGTAGGCATGCTTTCACACAGTTTTAGTTATTTTTAAAAGGCTACATGAAAACTTTCGTGATTTATTCAAATCATTATGATAAATACTGGATTTATATTTAGTAATATCAGTTGTTCGGCCTGTTAATCATTTAATTTTGTTTAAATAGGGAATTAAACAAAATTAGTACAAGTATTTACACACAAAAAACGGTGTCGAGTGTGTAAGTTCAACGATAGATTTCCACGTAAAAATTCAGTATTAGTAAGCGGAATCGTGTGGAGCTAGACCTAGCTATTTACTGTAGACTGTACCAGAAAGGGAGGGGGGTGGGGTGAGGGGTACACGGGTAATCGCACGAGATCCGCTTTGATTAGGATCGTAATTTCGCGTCCGTGACTCTTTTTAACGAACTTCGCATATTTCGTTTAATTAGCTAACAATTCTATACATTCTGCTTGGATTTAATATCTGATCCAGAATTTATTTATTTGTATACTTTAAATATAACAACAACGTGTTTAATATACTCAGGTTCCTCTGAAACAGGTACTGTAATTCAATCTAGTCAATAAACAAATTTCATAGAAGCAAAAATTACGAGACCAAACCTAATAGCAGACCGCCCTAGATAAGTTTATATCTACGGCATAATGGATTAAAATGTTAATTTAAATAACATTTTAGCTTAGACTTTAGACAGTAGAAAAATTTTGTACGGTCGTGTATCGTGTGTCGTACTCTCTACGCAAAAAATGTATTTTTTTCGCTATTCTGCCATGGAGATAAACATCACTAGTGTGGTCCTGCTAGCCCCGCTGGAGTAGGTACTAGTTTTATAGCGTCATACTAAGACAATAGTTTCCCTGTAACAATAAAATATATAGCAAACAAAATACATTAAAGTATATGTTACAAAGACAAGCCGTAAATGACAAGGGCTCTAAACAAGAGACGATCTAACTCCTTGAGTCCAGGTGTGCTGTTTCTTAGATACGATTTAAAATGTGTGATGCGATGTTGTCGTTTGATTTCACGACATTGTCTTACAACTTACTTAGTTAACATAAAAGCTAGTAGCTTTAGTGTCGATTGTTTTGAACGCTTAACGTTCCGACATGACATATCTTAACTTATGCGTCGTAGCTTGGATTCCCTCTGTTGGAACTGTACAGTTATCCAACAAAGGAGTGAGCGCGTAAGTTGAGTGATAAATATAAATACATTAATATAAATATTGCTGGACATTTCACACAGCGCTATCTAGCCCCAAACTAAGCAGAGCTTGTACTATGGGAACCAGATAACTGATAGAATACTTATATACTTTTTTTTGTAAATACATACTTATAATATATAGAAAAACAACCAGACCCGGAACAAATATCCGTAGATCATGCAGACATTTGTTCCGCGGCGGGAATCGAACCCACTACCTCCTGCGTCTCAGCCGGCTGTTCGCCCACTGCGCCACGGAGGTCGTCACGGAGTTGAGCTATTTATACGAATAGATTGTTTGCTAAATACCAGTTTCATGTGGATATTTTGTAGTTTATCTAATCAAAGTTAGTTGTAGATTCAATCCTTTTAAGAGTTATTCTATACAACATCACCTACATTTTCTAATGAATGATGAATAATATATTTTAAAAACAACTAGGCAGATCACATCAAGCCTCAAGCACTTCACAATTTCCGTTCAAACAGTTTGCTAATTTTATTTTATTTGAAATAACACTAGGCTCTCTCACAGTATCAATAGCTAGAGAATCGGATAAAATAAACAGAAACTCAATTTTATTTCTTTTCAAAATCTAAAACCTCAGATGACCTAAAAAGCTCGTGCAGTAAGAACACAATGTGTTGTGGATAGGTACTCGATTGTCGTCACAGTGTATCGATACTCGTATCGGTATCGTATCGAGTGGATTGTGTTTTGTCGTTAAGAGCGTTTCTATGTCTAGAGCCGGACGTGGACGAGAGAGGGAGAAATGTTCTTATTGCATTCCATTGTGTTTCAGATCTAACGTAGAAAACAAGCACGTTGTTGAATTGTTAAACAGTTTGAAAAAAGTCCTCACGGATTTTCAGCCGACATATGACTTTGGTTAATTACTGAATGCTTCACCACCTTATTGATAACTGAAGCATGCATCGAACGATTTGTGTGTAAAAATGGCCAAAGCCAATGTCAGTACAACCTGCCACGCTACGCAATAGAAGCCATACGGTTAGTGGCTGCCGATCGGCACAGGAGTAGCATATGTGTGCGTGACGGGCGTATTTACCAGCGGCTTGGCACATACTTTCCTTGCATCCCGCTGAACATTTTTATCCGTCCGCGGTATCACGTACAGTCTTATCGGTGTTTCGACCGACAATGTTTCGGTTCAATTCCCGTATTTATAATAATGATTGAAATCAATCACGAAAGTTTTCTAAGTAAAACAGAGACTCATCGCATTTACGATGCAAAAATGATTAAGCTTACTTTAGTGCTTAATATAGGGTGAAGTGACGACAGATTTTAGTGTTACGTTGCAACTTAAAACTCGATGGAACCAAGAACTAAGCTTGACGATATTTTACACAAATAGTTCTTAGTTTCATTGTAGAGTCGTAGTATTTTTAAAATTAAGCAGGAACTAAGCACAAACACCACAAAATTCATCTTCATATTCTTGCTTATCTTGCGGGCATTTTTCACCATCTCAAGTAAACGGGCAAGTTGATAAAGCGGAGTAAACTCGGATAAAAGCATTCTTGTGTCGGCGGTGTGAGCCGTCTGGGAGATAGTCGCTGCCCGCGATAGATTGCCTACTGCTGGCTCTGTACTGTGGCGTTCAAGTACTGAGAGGGTTTTGGGAAGAAACTGTTTCTTATTACAAAAGTTAGAAATGTAGATGATGTTGTATAGAATAACTGTTAAAAGGATTGAATCTTCAACTAATTTTGATTAGATAAATTACAAAATATCCACATGAAAGTGTTAGCTATGCCGTATTTAGCAAACAATCTATTCGTATAAATAGCTCAACTCCGTGACGCAGTGGGGAAATAGCCGTCAGATGGCGGAGGTTATTTATTAATTTATAACTACTTCAGAGTACTGCGTAGGGGAGCCACCACCGTCTGCATTACGATACTACTGAATTTTAATGCTTAAGCGTTGACCTAGGTAAGCATTTGTCTGAAATACAATAATATTGGACCAATTTAAAGTAAAAACATTTCCAAAATTTATATCCTATTTTTTTTTCGTATGTAATATTATTAACGTATTATAAAGTGAAATAATATTTACATAATATCTTTATAAAATACAAAAGAAACAATTGAATCATCTGAAGACGTTACATATACGTTGAGATGGGGCCTGTTTGGCCCACACAGCATGGAAGACCATATTGTACGTACCTACCTATGTATACCTCACTACAAAAAAATGTATAATGTGTTTTTTCCTGTATTTATGTAATTTTTCTTTTCTTTTTAATAATTTATAGTCTTTATGTAAGTAGGTATGTTTGTTCTGTTCTGAATGATCTGTCCTATGTTTGAGTCAAATATGTATTTTCTTTCTTTATTTCTTTTCTTTCTATATTATCTCAACTGCTTCAGATCACTTCCAGGCATTGCCCCGCTGAATTGTAATATGGCCCAGATAAATAATTTAAATACTTTAAAATAATTTGCATACAATACCAAATGCCTAATATGAGCACCAATTGTCAGAAATTTCTAAAACCTCGGTCTCAAGTATGAAGAGCCTACATAAATAGTAATTAGCTATAAGTAGGAGTAATTGCACAGATAGTGGGAACAATTAGACACGCACACAGAGGCACAAGTAGGTCTGGTACAATACCGCTCGCTAATTATGAACATACTGCGACTAATTGCTAACCGACGTTCCATTATAATTTGTAGGTACACACGTACGACAAGGCTACCTACTAAGAATATATTTTATCTATTTTATTTATTAAAACTTAGATTAACAGTTATTATAAACCAATGAAAATAGCACTGAACTTAAACTGAATTGACTCTGCATTATATTACATAATGCAGATTCAATTCAGTTTAAGCTAAAACGTTTATAATCTGACGAGGCAAAGGTAATATCCCGCCTGTTTACTACAACATACATACCTACTTAGAAATAATTAAATTTATAAAGAAATAGTGGAACTTCAACTAATTGAGTAGTACAGACTTTGATTCAAATGTTTAAATACATAAAAGAAGCGCCCCTTGACCTACAATGTATGTATCGCTTGATCGCATTTGGAATGTGTGTAGTTTAGAAGAAACAGACTAAAAACTCGCGTAGGTATGGGCTTATTACGATGTTAGTAGCTTGACCCTATCTCAGGTACTACAGCGCAGTGGTTACGTCGTTTTAACTAGCAAGTTAGCTGCTCCAATTTGCCAGAAGAAAGATAAATCATCAAAGATTAAAACACATAACAACATGTGCCTTATGAGGCAAGGAAACACTAAATTTTTTGTAAATATTAAATACCCTTGCTGGCTGGACCGATTTCCATATCATCCATATCAATTAATGCATAATAGTGGTTAAATAATTTTGCATGCTTGTATGCTGGTCATCGCTGTACTTAGACTATTGTATTGCCAACTGATGTAACCCATGTATCGCAAATAAATGAATCTTTATCTTTATAAATGATCTCGCTATAACCTAGTTAAAAAAAAATCTTAAAATTAGTCTGACTAGAACTACGACGTCCGCCATGGACAGACCAAGGTGTAATACTACATTATAACCCGCAAGCGAACCGCCCGTATGGACCATACGCATTGCTTTGAAAACAACCTTACTAGAGACTTAAATTCTTGTCTTAAAAGGGCCATACGGGAGCGACAGTGCGATCGCATTTATTCCAAGTAAATGTCCCTGTAGTTGAAATACAATAATGCGAATACAAATCGTGAAGACGGTCTGAAATATATTGGAATGTACGAGCGAAGTGTCTCGGTACTGAAGTTGATCGCCGATCGAAACTTCCTCGTCCAGTCTCGAACATATCTCGCGCGATGACATGTATGGTGAGCGCGAAATTCTTCCTACTACGGAGTAGGGACAAGTAAGAAATATACAGACTTGTGCAAGAAACTATACAGCGCGTAAGACTACTTTTCGGGGATATTTGGACGAAAAGCTGTTTCATACATTCTAGCCAAGATCAAGGATTTGTATAAAACCGCTTATATTTTTTGCGCTCTTATTGGTGGTTCTATAGTAAAATTTTTTTTTTATTACTTTTTTTACTCCGGTATACAGGGTGTTTGGTAATATACTGACGATATTCAAGTGACTGTTTCTCAAAACATAAAAAATGACTTCTCAAAAAATAAAACTACTAGTAGTCGATTTTCTTTAAAATTTGATAATATAATCAAATTTTAAAGAAAATAGACTAAAGTTTAAGTGATTATATCGATATAAAACTTACTGCCTACCTTTGTAATCGACATCCAAAAATAAAGGCCGATTTGATATCTCTTTCGTAAATAGCTGCGGGTTTTGGGTTAGAAAGGGACAACAAGAAATATCTCGAGACGTCAGCAATACAGTGTTTGTGGTAAGATGGCAAGAATTATGCAATAGCACAACATAAGTTTAATGAAGTGTTTGTTTTTACATGCCAATATAAATTTCACATTTCTATAGTAAACATTTCACAAATCTATTTATTATGCTCATCAAAATATCCCCTGTAATTTTTGTGCATATATATTATCAAACACCCTATATGATAGGGCATAGTTGTCCAATACCGGACGAGAATGCTCAGGAATGATAATGACGAAATTAAAAGAAGTGGAGTCTTCTTAGTATACAATTATTATAAAGAGAACATTTCTCAGCTTAGCTCTTTTTTTAATGTAAAAAATAGTCTTTTGATTGTAATGAAGTATGTTTACTTAATACTTCAACGTCGTTATAACACATGCTATTTTGAATCCGACATATCATAAGGAAGCAAATCTGCGGGGAAATAACTTAACATTTCCAATTAACTAATAATATTAATATGTTTATGCTGCCAATCTTCAGGATTACACAATCCCGTTGCAAACAGTTTACGAAAACGTGCCGTTACAAAATTATCGCGAATTACACTATAAGACATTCACAGGATTAGACACCGATCCAAATTGAGTAAAATCAATTTATTATGAGATACATTAATTCAGTGAAGTAATCCTGTTGTACATAGTCCCAGAACAAGCAATGATTTTCTTACGTCATACTATTCAATAGTACGGTTTACACTGGGTCTCTACAAAAGTGAATAAAGGGATTTGAAATAACGTACAGACAAAATTGGTAACGAGTAACCCCCCCCCCCCTTGCATGTTTATAGATTAAAATATAACTTGTAGAAGGATGATTTCGAAAAAGTTTTCATTAGACGTCAAATATAAGATAAAATCTGTAATAATATGATTTGTTCACTGGAATAAGTGGTACAGCGCCCTAGTCAAAGTCAAATAGTCAGAGTCAAATATTTTTTATTCATTAAAATCACAAGGATCACTTTGAAACGTCAATTTTACTGCCTGTTCCTTCGCGACCAAGCCAGGAAAGAAAGGCAAGAAACAAGGCTGGTTGTTTTTTTAATGATCCTTTTACAATACATAATACAGAAAATAAATTACGTCTAAGTTGTAACATTTTGAACGAGTTGGAGCAATTTCAATCCCAAGCTTCTCTATCATCTAAATAATCCGATATTTTATAGTAGGCTTTTTATAAAAATTTTGTTTAATTACGTTTTTAAATTTGTTAATTGTCAATGGTTGTACATTTCTTGGGAGTTTGTTATAAAAGCGTACACCTTGCCCTTTAAACGATTTACTAATTTACCGTATGACATAATGCTGTGGAAGTAGTTGAAGTAAACTAGTCTAGCTGTGTCTACGTCTGTAAAAAGATGGATCTTTTTGTCTGCGTATGCCGCAGAACTAAGTCTCTTCTACACCTTATCAAAGTGAGGGCCACATTGAAGCTTATTATCTAGGGTTATACTTAGGTATAACCCTAGAGAATACGGTGGTGTCTACAAGAGCCAACTCCTCGTCTTTGATTTTTATATCTGTTTTAACTTGTGTAACAGTAGGTAGTATAAATCTAATACATTTTGTTTTCTTTTCATTTAGAAGTAGATTGATTACATTGAATCATTTTACGACCTTAGACATGCATTGTTGACATTGTCAAAATCGGTTTGTCGTCGCTTTAATTTAAATTAAATTGACGTGTCATCTGCAAACAATTCAACCTCATGATCTACTAAAAACAAAAATGGTCCCAGAATTGATCGACAGAATAGTTAGACCCATAAGATATTTCCTCCATTGTCCCGGCCTACGATTGTGCTTGGTATAATTTATTAGGTTGTGCGTTGTGATTGAATCCGTCACGGTTCATGGCTCATGGCTCATGGCTCACGGCTCACGGTCTCGCCGTTGTCACAATTGTTTGCAGTGTAGATTATCGCTGTATTAAGTTTGTATTGCAATCAGTTGATTGCCTTTAATAACAAAAAGAATGTACAATTATTAACAATAAATACAGAATAAATAGTTGAGTCATCTAAGGACCGTTGCAAACGATCTATAGATAGATCAACTGTTCCAGATCACTACCAGGCGGAAGTGTCCCCAAGACACAGAGACCCGCTTCCTCTCCTACACATTTTCGAAAGTTTTCGGTGCTTCGTCCCCAGCTGATTGTTATCACATTAGTAATAACATGAACCATTTTTAATATTATAATTATATTTGTAATTTAACATTATATTTTTGCCAAAGTATTTTTGGACCTACTGTACCTGCAGGCCAAATTTTGTAATTTTAACGAGGGCCAATTTCTAATCAAAAAGTTCTGAAAATTAACTTATTTTTTAGGCTATCAATTGCTTTACAACAATTGATTTGGCTGACTGTGTCTAGTCTAATTAAAATAAATAAATACTGCTGGACATTTCACACAGCGCTATCTAGCCCCAAACTAAGCAGAGTTCGTACTATGGGACCCAGATAACTGATAGAATACTATCATACTTTTTTTTTGTAAATACATACTCATAATATATAAAATAATATATAATTATAAGCTTTATTCTAAAAATGTTGCCAACCTTCAAGCTTAACTTAGATGGTAGCACTTACTTTAAATAAATATAAAATAAATAAATAGATATTGCAGGACATTTCACACAGCGCTATCTAGCCCCAAACTAAGCAGAGCTTGTACTATGGGAATCAGATAACTGATAGAATACTATCATACTTTTTTTTGTAAATACATACTCATAATATATAAAAATAATATATAATTATAAGCTTTATTCTAAAAATGTTGCCAACCTTCAAGCTTAACTTAGATGGTAGCACTTACTTTAAATAAATATAAAATTAATAAATAAATATTGCAGGACATTTCACACAGCGCTATCTAGCCCCAAACTAAGCAGAGTTCGTACTATGGGACCCAGATAACTGATAGAATACTATCATACTTTTTTTTTGTAAATACATACTCATAATATATAAAATAATATATAATTATAAGCTTTATTCTAAAAATGTTGCCAACCTTCAAGCTTAACTTAGATGGTAGCACTTACTTTAAATAAATATAAAATAAATAAATAGATATTGCAGGACATTTCACACAGCGCTATCTAGCCCCAAACTAAGCAGAGCTTGTACTATGGGAATCAGATAACTGATAGAATACTATCATACTTTTTTTTGTAAATACATACTCATAATATATAAAAATAATATATAATTATAAGCTTTATTCTAAAAATGTTGCCAACCTTCAAGCTTAACTTAGATGGTAGCACTTACTTTAAATAAATATAAAATAAATAAATAAATATTGCAGGACATTTCACACAGCGCTATCTAGCCCCAAACTAAGCAGAGCTTGTACTATGGGAACTAGATAACTGATAGAATACTATCATACTTTTTTTGTAAATACATACTCATAATATATAAAATAATATATAATTATAAGCTTTATTCTAAAAATGTTGCCAACCTTCAAGGTTAACTTAGATGGTAGCACTTACTTTAAATAAATATAAAATAAATAAATAAATATTGCAGGACATTTCACACAGCGCTATCTAGCCCCAAACTAAGCAGAGCTTGTACTATAGGAATCAGATAACTGATAGAATACTTATATACTTTTTTTTTGTAAAAACATACTTATAATATATAGAAAAACAACCAGACCCGGAACAAATATCTGTAGATCATGCAAACGTGTATTCCGCGGCGGGAATTGAACCCACTACCTCCTGCGTCTCAGCCGGCTGTACGCCCACCGCGCCACGGGGGTCGTCAATATAGAAGTGTATACTCATAGACGAGAACACTGGCTGGCAATAAGTTAAATAACTTTTCCCTCCGTGCTAGCTATAACAGTATTACGACTTCTTACCCCATGACAATACCATATGGGACATCTCTTTGTATTACAGACTTTAGAAAATAGTAGTCATATACCACATCCCTATGAAATAGATATGAGATATTACAAACTAATTTGGAACTAGCCAGTATTATACTAGTGGTTCACCCCGAACTGAGATATCGCGAGTCTCCCATAAAAAAAAAATGTTTTTTGTAATGTTTGACCATCAATATAGTGCCACGAAATGAATAACCAATAAAATTGACCTACAGTTTCATTAAAATTTCAAGTAACGGAAGTTCATGTTATTTGGTTAGTCTTTTTTGGGGTAGAAATTGCAGCTATTCTGGATTTCAGATTTTTCCCTATATTTATGTTACTAAATCTACACGCATACCAAATTTCAGCATTGTGGGGTTACTGGTGTACCTTGTGAATTTTGTTAAAGTTCAGTTTTTAATATGGCCAATAACATAAAAACTACAAGGTTTAAACTAAAAATAAAAACTGGGTCGAAATGTAACTACAAAGACCTTTTATCAGACGTAACTTTTTACTGGATAGTTCATTATTTTTTACCCACAGTGCTGAAATTTGGTATATGTGTAGGTTACACATATACCAAATTTCAGCACTGTGGGGTTACTGGTAGTACCCTATCAATTTTGTCAAAGTATGGGTTACTGTAAAAGTATGGTTATTATGGCTAATAGTTCAAAAACTACAAAGTCTAAACTAAAAAATAAAAACTGGGTCGAAATATACTCACAAATACCTTTTTTTAGACGTGCCATTTGATCGGATAATGCCATTTGTTTTTTTTTACCTTTCTTGAATCCCAAATATACTCGGACAAAACAAACATACAACGACGATTTGCCCAAGTTGATTTAGAGATCTGGTAAAATATATTACCAGATTATATACTAATTATGAATTATGTACTGAGGTTGCTCACAAGGTAGATTAATCTTGATCTAATAAAATACATCTAATTATACATTTTTGTAAGTTGTCGGTGCTTTTTGTACCGCGTGATTGAAGCAGCTGGTGTTACACACAGCTCGGTCTATCTTCAACAAGCGACTGAGAAAGTCAGCTGAAAGATGAAAGATGACTTACCACCGAGCACCCTGCAGGTGAGGAGTACGTCGTCCCCTTCCTCGTGGGGGCCGAGAGTCGTGGTATTGATGACGCGTCCCCATCGGTCCACCACTACCGGCTTCTCTGGCGGCACTGAAACAAAAATGTATTTTTAACACAAACTCCATATGGTAAAGCGTTTAAATTCACGGGGAATACTATCGGTTTAGAACGCAACTTCTCATGAGGGCCAACATCTTCGAAGACGTTATACGTTGAGCTTTATAGATCAATATTGACGAAATTATTGTTACGAGCTGAGGGTTCGAGATAAAATAATGGGAATCGATTCAACCAAAATAACACTTTTATACAGCACTAAACGATGAATACACGAACTTTGTCACACGTAATCACAACACACTAATTCACACCACAGTTGCACCACTTAGAGTCACCGAAATGTTCACACGTATAGCTGAATCCAGACTGACTCGCGAGACCCTTCTCCACGTCAGTCCTCCAGGGCCTCGCTGAGACTCACTCAGACTGACTCGAGACTGACTGTCCGGCCATCTCTCCGGCCTATTTATATCGCACACATTTCGATTGTTCGAGAATGATGTCGATCCTTCCAGGAAAGGGTCGGTCCCTCGACACAATGGCCACTCACCATTCTGCGAAACCACAAACAATAGCAACAATAACACAGCAAGACAAAAGCGTTCGAGAAGGTTCGATTATTACTCATTGTTTAACAGCCTCGGCGTAACACTGCCCCCTCCTAAAACATGCTCGTCCCGAGCATTGTTAGCCCCATATCGCGGCAGCCGATCAACATGAACAATTTTAGGCGCACCTCGCGCTGAAGATGTAGCAACTAGAGGAGCCACATTGCCGTCTCCAGTACTTCAGGACACCCAGAGTCCCTTTCTCATCAGCGATCCCAATTCCAGCCTCCAAAACACGGCTCTCATGATTTCTATCTGTTCTTTCACTTCCTGGAATTACTTTCCAGATAAACCGAACAATTCCCTCATCAGTCGAGCCCAATTCCAGCCTCCAAAACACGGCTCTCTTGATTTCTATCTGTTCTTTCACTTCCTGGAATTCCTTTCCAGATGAACCGAACGATTCCCTCATCAGTCGAGCACGCTCTTATGGCCAACGTCGCTGATCTTCCTGTTGACGACGCTGCTCTTCTTTATCCTGACGTCGCTGTTCCTCTTGCAACCGAGTCTGCTCCACCTGTTCATGTCGCTGTTCCTTCTGCAACCGAGCCTGCTCTTCCTACTGACGACGCTTCTCTTCTTAATGCTGACGGCGTTGTTCCTCCTGGAACCGAGCCGGCTCTTCCTGCTGACGACGCTGCCCTTCCTTATCCTGACGTCGCTGTTCTGCCTGCAACCGAGTCTGCTCTTCTTGCTGACGACGCTGCTCTTCCTTATCCTGACGTCGCTGTTCCTCTTGACGACAAAGCATTGCCATAATAGCAGCAATATCGCCTGTCACAGGAGCTTGCCCCACGGATGATGATGATGATGCTCCAAATGATTCGGCTAATTCCATCTCCATCGGCTGACGACTCTGCCGAGCTTCTTGAACCGGAGACTCCCCAAACCGCCTTTCATCCATTTCCTGTTGTCGTTAACCTCTCGTCCTGACACCGTCCACGTTATCTTTTGACAGAACCGGCATTATTTTATCCCACTTCTGACACCAAATTGTTACGAGCTGAGGGTTCGGGATAAAATAATGGGAATCGATTCAACCAAAATAACACTTTTATTCAACACTTTACGATGAATACACGAACTTTGTCACACGTAATCACAACACACTAATTCACACCACAGTTGCACCACTTAGAGTCACCGAAATGTTCACACGTATAGCTGAATCCAGACTGACTCGCGAGACCCTTCTCCACGTCAGTCCTCCAGGGCCTCGCTGAGACTCACTCAGACTGACTCGAGACTGACTGTCCGGCCATCTCTCCGGCCTATTTATATCGCACACATTTCGATTGTTCGAGAACGATGTCGATCCTTCCAGGAAAGGGTCGGTCCCTCGACACAATGGCCACTCACCATTCTGCGAAACCACAAACAATAGCAACAATAACACAGCAAGACAAAAGCGTTCGAGAAGGTTCGATTATTACTCATTGTTTAACAGCCTCGGCGTAACATTATGTTAAATGATCTCATCAATATGAAAGTCGACAGACGTCTGCTGGATATGCCTTCCACGTAGAACCCCACAACAAATTGCCCCTCCTAGTATGCATGTCATCATCCATCGAATTTGGAGGCCGTCCTTCCGTCTTGTAATTCATGGTCACCACTTGACAACCAAGATGCTCATAAAACACCTAGAAAGGCTCATATCACTGCATCGTTCAGCGATGCTACCTAAAACAGTCAGAGTATACAATTAAGTGGTGTAAAATGATGCCGGCATACCACTGCACAGTGTACAGATATTCCAAATAGGAGTGTCATCTCTGTGCACAGCGCAGGGTTGTCTCGTCCGCGCTCGTAAACCACGCTTAAGCTGCACTCGATAAAGGCTTATTGGACTTCGAGGCAACTCTATCACTTAGGTTACCACTACTGGCTTCAGAACTAAGCATTTTCGAAATATAGACGGAAATTTAAGCCCGAGTTCTATGCTTGACAAATAACTTTGCAGATGTGACCATACTGGTCCTTTAATAGGCAAATTCTTCCACTCAAAGCAGAATACACTCAAGTATGTACAACTTTTAATAGGTAACTATACGAGTATCTAATTAAGCACTATAAAATTTGCTTGCCTTGTAGAGTTTTAATACCTACTAGGCTTGAACAGCGAATTATTGCTCTGCGAATTGCACTGACCCATTACCCCATTGATATTTTATAATATGAGATGAGGACTTTAATTTGACCAAAATTCAAGGGATTCCCAGATTTTTAGTAAAATCACGGAATTACAAGTTTGTCAACGTAATGCATGACGTCACTGAAAGGTGATCCCTGTCACAGATCGTAATGTGAAATTTAACTAAATTAAAAAGTAAGAAATGGGTAGTTAAGATTTATCAAGAAAAACCAGTGGCAAGACATACAAGCATAGCAGTAAAGCTATAAGTATTCAAGCGTGAAAGATCGAAAGTAGATTTATTCTACGTACTTAGTTTATTGTTTCACATCCCTCCAGTAAGGATTTAATTAATTAAATCGGACACATAACAATATCCACGAGAGTTCCGAAACAGATAGCAATTAATCAGCTCAATACAACGCAGGTGATTGCTAACAGCCTCGTCCGATTAGCATCAACCCTGAACCCGAAACAAAATCACCTGACACCAATTCCACCTTTACGTTGAAGATACAAGGTTGAAAGTCGCGTGCGCGGATGGCAAAGCTAAGGTTGCCGCATTTGGCTATTTCGGCTGGTTCCGTTTAAAGCATCAAAGCCCAATTGGGTTTTACATCGGACATAGAGGCGTTCAATCTAACTTTAGCTCTAATACTCGCCAAACGATCGGCCCGCCCGTTAAAAAGGCAATAGCTTTAATTCTGATTATTGACACGCCTTTACTACCTGTATTGGTATATTTTTTAAGTTTTTTTTATAAACGATGTATATGGTGCTGTAACGGACTGAGATGTAAGAGGTTAAGGGCTGGTTTTCCGCTGCGAGTTTTATATTACTTGCAAATTTCATTGGTAACGATAGGATTATTTTGTTAGTTTTAGGGTTGTGTTTGATTGAGCAAAGCGAGATCTCCAAATCAACTTGAGCAAATCGGCGTTGTATGTATGTATGTTTGTTTGTCTGAGGATAACTTTCAAAGCGTTGATCCGATCATCGTGAAATTTGATACATAGGTAGGTAGTGATGGCACAATTTCAGTGTGACTAAATGAGCTAAATTATTAGGGGGTTGTTGAGATATTGGGGTTCAAGAGGGACAAAAAAAAATTATAATGAGACTATAAGGTCAAATGAGACGTCAAATGAAAGGTCTACATTAGTTCATTTCGACCCCGTTTTTATTTTTAGTAATGTCCTTATAGTTTTTGAGTTATTAGCCATAATACAAACTTAACTTTGACAAAACTCACAGGGTACACCAGTAACCTCACAGGGCTGTAATTTGATTAGCATGAGTATCTAGATTGATCGTAATACTGTTTTACAGTGTCATTTAACCAGCCTAAAAGTTAAACTACATCTTAC
This sequence comes from Philereme transversata, assembly GCA_963924445.1. Lineage (NCBI taxonomy): Eukaryota > Metazoa > Arthropoda > Insecta > Lepidoptera > Geometridae > Philereme > Philereme transversata. The sequence goes on along the minus strand of OZ004337.1, from coordinate 21,762,938 downwards.
TATCAGGCGCCGTATCATCAATTGACAAGCTTTTTTTTTATTTACGTTTACAATTAATAAAAAATCAATTAAAAAAACTTTATCCTACATTCCTACTTACATATAAAGAGACATCTAACTCGATTAAGTCGTTATGCAAAATCAATTTAAAGTTAACGGTCTCCCGCTAATGGAAATGACATAATCCGTATCGAACCTTCAGGAGGCTCGAGAAACGCGACTCCACTCTAAACTCTAAGATAACAGAGATACGATCTTATATAATCTAATAATATTTATTGTTTGCGTCTTTGATGGATTTTATAGTGCTCTAAAGTATTATTGGAAAATGCAAAAATAAATCTGCGTTTGAAACTTGATGAGCTTTTTAGTTTTACTTTAGGTTTTCCTAAGGTTAAACCATCGATTTAGGTCACATCCGCCAGATTTCATATTCATCAGAACATTTAACATTTATTTCTTCCGAATTTGTAAAATTTTTGACACACTTATAGTTAAGTTAACAGTTAAGGATATTAAAGATTAAACAGCTACAGTTTTCAAATGTCGCAATGATTATGAGGGTGATTACTGAATTTAAACAAATGAAGAAATCGCGCTGTCTCTTGGAAATCTATGGGGGAAGCCTATTTTCAGTTCAGTTCAGCAGTGATTATCTCATGGCTGATATGATGATGATGATGATGAAGAGAAAACAGATCTTTGTCAAAGATTACGGGCAAAGCTATTCGGCATTACTGTCTGTATATTATTCCACTCCTAAATCTGCATATTAATATTTCTCATTTAATAACAGTACAAAATACAGATACTTGAAAAGTTAATTATCCTGTTTGCGTAGCAGCGCATCTTCGTAGCAATCGTAGCAAAATGGGTGTCTACAAAATTATACCGTTTGTTCCATAAAAACACTTAGCAATTCGTCAATTAGGTCGTAACTTTTATAATTTGGTTAGATCTTCTTTGCTAAGTTCAGTTTGATTAAATTTATTTATCAGTGTAGTTGTTCTTCGCGACAGCAGTTGGCGCGTCTGGAAGGAATGAGTGGAACAAACAGACGTCACAAACGCGACGTGAAATAGACCGATATTGTCTTGTATTACCTGTCGGGGGACGAATTCGTTTTCAGCGGAGCCCCTTTTGGGGACAATTTAGAAAGTGTTGATGGAAATTATTTAGAAATTTGAAATGTTTTCCTTACATATTCTGCAAAATCTGACTATAAACATTGTTTTGGTAGCATAAAGTTTAAAACTAGATTTTTTACTAGATTGAACCGTACACGTCAAGTTAGGTACGAACTTATTTTGCCATACAAACTCTTGTGGAGTATCTATCGTTGAACCTTATATCTAAAAAGTTTGAAACTATCTTCGTGCAACGTCGTGACATATTAGTTGAAATATCAACAAAATGAGTATCGATAACAGAAGTAATCCATCCCCGGTTCAAACTAATTGGTGACCTGCATTCAGATCGATGGGTTTTTACACCGAGCAATATCGCTTGACTAGTCGCTGTCGTAATATATGAGGCGCGGTCAATCGATGGCCGGCGATATCCCACCGGGAGCAATCCAATTAATGTGGCATGTCAGCCGCGCAATTACACGGCTATGGGAATTGAGGGCTACCCATGGTCGAACACCATCCCGGCTGGGGAAGGAAATTCGTTAAAAATAAATTAAATTAGGTCAGATAGGACCCCGCCGTGACTCATAAACAAGTTACATCAACTAATTTGTAAGCAAAATGCTGTTATGTCAAAATTGTAATGAGTTTTCTGTGAACGATAAAAATGTAGGGCCCTACGATTTTATGGTGTGTTTGTTTATAATTAGTACACATGTAATTGAAATTCGTTTATTGTTATTGAGAGAGAACACGAGAAGAAAAGATATAAAAAATGAGTTCGTACCCACGCTGAGAATCTCAGAACATAGTGTTCGATACCAAGCTATAAAGCTTTTTAATAACTTGCCTGTGTCTTTAAAACAATGTACAGTACATATAAGTTCAAAATTAAACTGAAGGAATTCTTATTGAGAAAGTGTTTCTACTCCATAGAAGAATACTACAAAGACAAGTCTCTTATTATCGGACGCACATATTTTATTTCTAATTTAGTTTTTTTTTGACATTGTAATAATTTATTAACTTTATATTTTGACTAAGAGTTCACCATTTAATATTAAGAATTTACTTGTATGACATTAATTATTATCATTATTTTCCGTTGACTTGTTATTTGTTATTAGTATTATTTTTCGTTGACATGTTACATATTGTATTTTAATTTTTGGACAGGTTATCATTTTGTAATATGTATATACTTACCAAAACTGGTGTCTTTCACATTAATTATTTATAAAGTATTTTCTAATTGTAAAATGATAAAAATTCCGACACAATAGTTTTTTGTTTGAGAATAAATAAAATGAAATTAAAATGAAATACAAACCAATGTTGTTTCATTAACATCACTATTAAAACAAATTTAAAACGGTTTGTAACGTATCATATCATCGTATTATTAGTAGTTATAGCGTTCCTTGTTCGTCCGGAGTAGTACTCGCCGTATCTATTTCTGCCGCTAAGCTGCAATACTCGCATCGCTGTGTTTGAAGGGTATGGTTGCTGGTAAATCTACAGACTCAGATAGATCTACAGTTTTCCCTCTGTATGTCTTAGAGTGACGGGCGCAATGCAATGCCATGCAGGCCAAGTCTTACAATTAGTTGGACGTAACCTGTGAGGTAATGTCATTGTTATGGGTAGTAACCACTATCAGGTAGTTAAAACTCTACATGTAGTTAAATAATTTTCTACAATAATGATTTCACTAATCAATTCAATACATAAAATCGGCTAACTTCGATTCCACTACATCTACCTAGTTAGCTATAAATATTGCAGCCCATGCCTGCAGGGTACATGTGAAGTGTTGCACTCTTGACTACTCAATAAGGTCTGACGTGTAACATTGTTATACATATTTTAATCCACTTCGTATAAACACAATAAAATACTGAACCAGGGCTCGTACCGTTAGAATTTATTATGAAATCTTGTCTTTAAATAAGCTGATAAGACTGCCCATTATGTTTTTCTATTGTTGAACTGAAATTATTTATTTTACCCGAAGTATAGTTGTATGGTTGTTTTTTTTTTCTATTTTTGTGCCTAGCTTGTAAAGTACAATAGAGAATGTTCATTCATTCATTCTTTTCTAGTTATTGGATCTCTCCTAAGTTTTCAAACAAAGCCATAGTATTTTAGTATGAAATACTGAAAGCTTCAAACATTGAACTTGCGAAAGCGTGAATCTGTCTTAGGGCCTATATAATATATTAGGGCCCTGGGGGGGGGGGGGGGGGGGTAATTAGTGCGCCTCATCAGCCATTGATTCAACCGTGAACGTCCAACCCGTCCCGTTCCAAATAAATACAACAAGCTCTAATGCTAGACATATAAATACTGACAAAATTGACATTTCTTTAGCCCGTTGTAAAAAGAAATCCAATGAGGCACACTGTGGCACGACTTGGTATAACACGTTGGAAGCCTAGTGATGTGTACGTAGGTTAGATTCTCACGCGTGTTCTTGAATCAACTGTGCTATAAACTTACAACGTGTGTATTACATAGTGCTAATAAATGCCAATTATTCTGCTAACACGCAATAATCCGAAGGTCAAAGCAGAAAATAAAATAAAACGGCCAAAACAGCGTGCCCTTATGAAATGCCAGGGAAATGCTAATCGCTCCATTGCTCACACTGAGCAGATAAATGTCAGTTCAACACGTCTTACGCTATGCTAACACTCTATCTACGTGATATTTTACGTCTCAATAAGTTTTCTACTCACTACATGCACTCTCTTCTGCGTATACCAATTTATATACTTTGCATCAATTCACATCATGTTGCCATCGTTATTTTTTAATTGCTTATTTGTATGTAAGTCTACTACCAGATATTTTCTATTTTTCTGGTCATAAAATTCACCGCGGGGAAGTTCGGGTAAAGTACATTAAATTAAAAAATATATCCATTTAGTCACATTCCCATTAACAAATTGTGGTTTTGTCCCGAATACATGAACATTATATCTAAACCCAACTAAAATCTAGCTAGTTCACCATTAGTGAATATTAATTGATATTTCCCCTAATTAACAAAATAGATCCTAATGCAATCATCACTAACTACCGCATACCATACGCTGCGCCACCGCCGCCCGGTGCCGCGTGCCGCGTGCAGCGTGCCGCATGCGGTGAGGCCTGATTCAATAAATATGTACTAGTTGTGGAATTCAACAGCATTCTAGAATGTTTATGGAATCTACATCATTGAATGTGGTACGCTTGGTGGTAAAGCTTTTCTATTTCTTAGTATTGATTAGTTCCTGTTCTAGTTTAACTGTGACACAGTTTAGATTAGTTCAATTCACGATTATAAAATAATTATTTAATAAATAATATGCAATTTAGTAAATATTTTTAACATCGTCTGTAGGATCATAGGTAGACACCAATGGAGGGCTAATTCTTAAGAAAGCTGTGAATTGATCCCCTATAAGGGTGTCAACATGTTCAGTTCAAAGCCTTATTTATCCCATCATTAGAGACACGAGCCTCAATAATTTCCACCTCGAAACAATTACGTCGATGTTGGGGCAACATGGCGATGTTACCCCAGCGTGTAGCCTTCAGCCAACAATGCGGTGGTAATAAACCCGAGACTGGGCCGTAAGTTAGCAGGTATCGTCGACAAGACGCGGGCGTGTTTCGGCGCCGTATATCTGTCGTCTGAACAATACTATTCCGTACTGTATGTACCAACTTACCTCTACCTACTACTCCTATTCAAGTGCTAACGTAAACTCAACTGGAATTAAATTTAAGGACTCGTTTTCCAATAGATAGCTTATTTGCTTCTACGTTACAATCGGTCGGAAAAGGTATGAATTGTGTCATTCGAAGGCCAATTATGAATGCACACATTTTCAAATGAAACTGGATGTATGCTTGTTCATCCGAACTATATACAATTCAAATATTTGCTTTGTGACTTTTTACTAAACTGTAAAAAACGACTTCATCCAAAACACGTAGAGCACAAAATGAACTTCCAGCACATTTAAACACCGTTCTCAGAGCGAACACAATTGGAGGAAGTAGAGCATTCCCTCGCCGATGTTTTTGAACGAGCTTGTTTTTTCGCGCCGCGTTATTTGCTTGTTCGGAATTGTTCATTTCAGTGGAAACGCGGTTTAAGGCGTACTTTATGAATACGTATGAAGTTTAATGATTAGATTCGGAAGTTGATTGATGGTTTGTTTACGAGTGCGCTATTCATTCCGATATTATATCCATAAAATACTGCGCCTAACACATACACATAAAACAGTTTGTTTGATTAATTAAAATAAAAGGTCGAATAGAAGACATTTCGTTCTTCAATTTATATTTTGCTTGATACATTGTTACACATTTTGTTTTAGTCTTTTCCTACATCTTTTAGTTGCTTTTGCTTTATTACGTAGCCTATAATATTCACGGTGGCGCATGATGTAAGGTGTCATTAGGGTAACTTACCAACAACAGTAAGGTTGTATCTAAAGCTGGTGGTCTGCGTGTTGCGGAAGTCCACCCGGCAGCGATAGACACCCTCGTCGCGCCTCTTGACGTCTCGCACGAGCAGCGCCGCGGGCGGGGGGGAGGTAGAGAAGTGAGCACGCGGCCCGAACACCTCGGGCGCTGACCAGTGCCGCGCTTCCGACAGGTGCTTGCCACGGACGTCGAAGCTGCAACAAATTTACACCTTAAGTCTTACATAATAAAAGAGATCTTGGTAAAACTTGTAAGCAACGTGAGCTTTTACCAATTATCAAAAAAAGAAACAATACATTTTTATTTAGCTGCCATATTTGGAACTGTATCTAAACAACCAACTAGCTGAAACCAATTAAATGGTATTCAGAATTCACATAACGTCTGCCGCCCCAGATAACTGAATTGAAAAGCTCGAATGATAATTTCATCAACCGTTCCTTTTTATAGCCGTATCTGCACGAACTAACCCAAAAAAACAAGCATCGGGCAAACATAGTTTAATCTGACTAAACCTGGCCATTCCATGCTGCCAATAAAATCCACCGAGCGGTTGGAACAGAAAAACATCGAAAAACGTTTTGTTTTTGTGGCTGAAAATAGTTGTGGACAAAATGTGGGACTGTTAAACAAGAGGTGGAATTGGCGACGTCGCGTCGTGTGACGCCATGTCGCGGCCGCAGACCGCACGTCAGCGCATCGCTACCTGCATCGAAAACATGCTTCTCATGGAATATTGCGGACTAGTATAAATTAAACTACATATTTTCGAGATATTTTTAACCCATGCAAATGAAGCGAAAGGGCTGTATTGTATCTTTACAGCAGGAGAAATGACTAGGAGCGGCCTTTATCTCAACAGGCATTTATCGATGAAAACTACGGACCAAGAAAAAAAGAAATATGATTCATGCGAATGCATTTGATACTACAAAATAACCATTGAAAGGCATGAGGCGTGCTCACTAGACGTCCCATACGTCAAGTTATCGGCGACGTCCAGTCACGTCACGAGATAGCGGTTTGTGCTGACAAGTGAAACGGACTCGAGGAACTTTGTTAAATGGCCATTCAAACGAGGATTGATGTATAGTGGGTAGCGTAATCGTTTCATGGAAAAGTATTTTTGCATGATACATCGTCAGAGAGCTGTTGAAAACATATAGACTAAAATCAAAAATACCTTTTGGTTTCCAAGCCTACCCACGCTTAGATAGGCATGGAAAACTCATCCTAAAGATTCTTTTATGGGACAACATCGTGAGTTACAGCTTTTTAAGTAATAAAATATTTATATTTTACCATCAAGTCGTCGCTCAACGCAAATTCTGCGCTGACTAATTTTCATAAACCCCCCCTTTCTAAGCCTTTTTAGCAAAATTAGTTTAATAAAAACGTACCTCTTGTTTATTTTTGGGATTCTGTCTAAAGTTTTTTGTAGATCGACAATGATGGCTTTCTGGAGAATGCCAGTTATAAAATCAATTTTCTTATTAATTTTCAATTTATCTATTCAAAAAATATATAAGCACATGTGTACAAAACAAGGTATAAAAACACAAAGTTATTGTGAAATACAAAGTACAATAAAACTTAAAGTACGTGTTATACACACGGGTGCAAATTTGGTAGTGTCCTAACCTCCACCCTAGGTATGCCATACCTGTGTTGTGGGGATAAGTTCTCTTCCGTTCAGCAATCATAGATAGCATGAGCATCATCATATCATATCTAGATAGTGATGTGTTGTTATATATATTATATATATTATATATATATATATATATAATTATTTTTTTGTTTAAACTAAATATATATGTTAAAAATATGTATAAATATATATGTTGTAAATAAACTCAAAACTCTAAGTAATTGTAAATAAAAGATATGTATTAATTTGTTGTTTTTTTATATTATATTTATTTTATAGAGAGGAAAAGGACATTGTGGACTGTGGTATCTGTAAAAAGGTGTGTGAGTGTTTTTTGGGGGTAAGGGTGTGTGTGTGTGTGTTTATGTTTGAAGGGGTGTGTGTACGCGTGTGTTAAGGTGTAAGTGTGATAGTGTGCGGGTGTTGAGTGTGATCGTGTGTTGGTTGTGTGTGGTTGGGAATGTGTGTGTATTATGTGAGAGGGGTGAGTTTATGTATATGAGTGTGTGTGTATAAGTCTACGTATTTCGGCCTGTATACTAGAGCCTGCTTGAGAGTGACAAAATGTGGATTTATGCGTATTTTGTATTTTTACTAACTTTTACGTTCATGTTGGGGTTATCAGTATTTTTTCTGTATCATTATAATTTTGTGTTATAAGCCATGCTATTGCGAGTTTTCTACATTTTTTTCTAGTGTATGTCAGTTTTATTATATTTTTTTATAATTTATAAAGCCAACTTTAAAACAAAAAGTCAAAACTATTACTTGGAACTTAATTTTACGGTACATAATTGGATAAGCGTTTTTAAATCAAATCATTCTATTGGAAAAACATTAAACGTTTTCAACGATTACGCAAAGCTTCACACCATTACGTTTCCAATTACACCTTTTTTAGGGTTCCGCGATATGAAATCATGCACAAAACGATGGTAAGGTGCGAGTAAACAAGGGTGTATTAAGTGCCGAACCCGCGAACATTAATCATGCGAGAACCCGATGCTCACAGAGTAACGATATTACAATGCGTATATTTAATAGTCATACTAATATTATAAATACTAAAGTTTACATGTTTGTTTATTTGTTTGTTTGTTACTCAACCTCGTCGTAACAGCTGAACCAATTTCAATGATAGGTTCTTTTTTATTCCATTAATCAGGTTCCATAGGATAAAAATGGGATGTCAAGTTCCAACAGCGAGTTTAGCTTTATTTCTAGGTTACCTACACATTTAGTAGTGTAACGCGTATGAAGTAGCGGGCAACAGCTAGTGTACTATATTTTCTTATTACAAGTGTTTCTGACCCCAGAATGATAAAACTAACAGTCCAAAGAGCCTACATTATAAAAAGACAAGAACTATCTCGAAAACACCACCTTTCAGGTAAAATAAACAACATTGAAATTGACCCATCTGTTTGGGAATTATGATGACAAGAACAGACAGACAGACAAAGGTTCCAAACCTCCTCTTTTTGAGTCCCGGGTTAAAATTAATGATTGTGCAAATGCACGGTGTAGGGACACACTACATACAGAATAGCTGACCCACGTACCTAAGTCGTACCTAAGTAGATGTTCGCTGTTGTAGTGTGGCCACGCCACTCGTCTCTCTCCGCTCGTTCAGTTAATACATGTACATTTGTGGAAATATAAACTGGTAATTGAAAGATGCATCTACTCATTGCAACCTCCATCAAGAAAGGATTAATCAGTTTATTAGGGGTTGCATCTATTAGCTTGCCTAAAAATTATCTCTTTGATTTATATAAATATTTAATGTATTATTTATTAATTTAGTCGTTCATGATCAATGCAATATTGACGGAAGTATGTTATAATTAAATTTGACATTTTTGTACCTTGTTTAAAATAATTGTGTTAGCGATTATTTGTAATTACGTTCTAAATTGTATAGTTTTATTACTTCAGCATTATTTACTAGTTCGATGTTCGTTTTTAAACAGATGTCGCTTTAGTAAACCAACCCACCGCTTTTGTGTTGGTGCGACTATTTAAGCATGGACGCCTATTCGTAAGAACTCATTCCCCCTCCTGTTCACGCTGTACATCAGCGATATCCCCCGCACTCCTCAAGTGGAAATAGCCCTATACGCAGACGACACAGCCTTGTACACATCCAATCGGAATCCTGATCGGGTGGGTATAAGGCTGCAGGCTGCCCTTCATTCTTTAGCCATTTGGTTCCGCAAGTGGCGGATCGAGGTAAACCCGTCGAAAAGTACAGCAGTGTACTTCTCACGGAGAAACCTCTCTCCCAAACCGATCTCTCTATTTGGCCAGCCCATTCGCTGGGCCCCATCAGCCAAATATCTGGGTGTCATCCTCGATAGGCGTCTTTCTTTTAGGTTGCACATCACTAAGAGGTGCAACCAAGCAAAGTTCACCCTAGGACGATTGTCCTCACTTCTAGGCGCGAAAAGTAAAATGTCCCTTAAAAATAAGGTGACCCTTTACAAAGCGTGCATTCGTCCCATTATGACATACTCATCTGTAGTATTTGCCCACTCTCCTAAAGTTGGTGCCATTCAGGTTATTCAAAATCGCTTCTTGCGAAAAGCCTCAGGCTCGCCCTGGTACTTTCGCAATAACGATCTACATCGCGATATGAAATTAGATTCAATAGCCAAGTTCATGAAACTCGCTTCCAAGTGGTATTATGAACTGGCCTCCCAGCATCCGAACCCTTTGGTACATACCATTCCGGACTACTCGTTGGATCCGCCCGCCAACAGAATCCTCCGTCGTTCGAGACACGTTTTCGGAAACCCGGATGACGAAATCACCTCCGCTAATGCGGAAGGTGAGTCATCTATATCAGACAGAGCAAACACTTCACAGAAACACCGACCTCGCCGGCGAGGTCGACGAGTCCCTTCAGTCGCCGCCTATACGAGGTACAGACATGTACCCGGGCGTTTCTCTCCTATCCCCACCCCGGCAACAGCCCAAGCCGAGGCTCGTACCTAAGTGGTGCCCTTGCGCTAGTTGCCTAAAAAACTTACTGGGCTGAGCGCCATCTGCGCTCGCCAAAAGTTCGGTTAAGCTGTCACGGCCTCAGAGGCCAACAGCGAGATTAGCCCATTCGAAAAAAAAAAAAAAGTAAGAGCTCATTCGTTCTCGAGCTGCGAAGCGTAACGGTCACCTAAAAGTGTAATGATTGAAGTGTTTGTCATAAAGGAGTGTACTAATGAATAAATGAAGACTTGTAAAGCATCGTGGTGTTTTTCTACTAAACTCGCTTTCACATCATTATGATAATCACGAAACCCTAAACAAGGTATGATAAAGGCAATAATTTTACAACAGGACACGTAGTTGCATTTTTGTCTATGGGCTAAGATTTGTATAAAGAAAGAGGCGTATCTGTTCATACCTAGATTATAACAACGTTCTACGTTATTATCACTCCAAGTGCAGTGCTCCGTGGTTTAATGTGTAATCGCTTACGTGGAAAATTCAGACGCAACGCCACGCCACGCCACGCCCCGCGCCACACGGCATGCGCCTGGGGAAGCGAAGCTATCAAGTTGGGAAGCCACCTGACGGCTGACGGGGAAATAATGGAAATGGCTCTCAGTTTTACCATGTTATTTTTACATACCATTTTGTACCAGTGAATAATGAACCATGATTTAACTAGTGGTTCGCCCCTAACTAAGATTTCGTGAGTCTCCCATAAAAATAATAATATATGTATTCTTTGACTATAAAAGTAGTTCCACGAAATTAATTACCGACTAACATAACCTACAGTTTCATTCAAATTACAAGTAACGGGTGTCATGAACTCCCGTAAGTGGCGACCTCCGTGGCATAGTGGGCGAATAGTTGACTGAGACGCAGGAGGTAGCGGGTTTGATTCCCGCCGAGGAACAAATGTTTGTATGATCTACAGATATTTGTTTCGGGTTTGGATGTTTTTCTACATTTTATAAGTATGTATAAGTATGTACAATAAAAAAAGTATATAAGTATTCTATCAGTTATCTGGTTCCTATAGTAAAAGCTCTGCTTGGTTTGGGGCGAAATAGCGCTGTACGAAATGTCTAGCAATATTTATTATTATGTTAATTGGTTACTCTCTTTTGGAGTAGAAATTGCAGTTATTCTGGATTCAGATTTTCCCTAAATTTGTGTCACTAAAGCTACACGCATACCAAATTTCAGCACTGTGGGGTCACTGGTGTGAACCTGTGAATTACGTCAAAGTTCAGTTTTTGTTATAGCTAATACGAGGCATGCCTTTTAAGTTTTGTCGTTTGAAGAAAAAAACACAACTAGAACCTTATAGTACTTTTTATTGTTTTTCAAAGTATTCACCGCGTAGCTTAATACACTTTTCCATTCGCTCAAACCAGTTATTATAACATTTATTCCACTCTAAAGTGGGGGTGTTCAAAATGGCTGACTTGAAAGCGTCGACTGCTTCTTCACCGGACTGGAACCTTTGACCACGAAGACTTTTCTTAATTTTAGGAAATGTAAAGAAATCGTTAGGGCTTAGGTCAGGACTGTATGGAGGATGGTCAAGAATTTCTACTTTTTCCTGCTTCAAATACTCAATCGTTTGACGAGCGCTGTGTGAGCTTGCGTTGTCGTGGTGCAGGATGATGCGTCGCTTTGAGTTAGATTTTCGAAGTTCGGCGATGACTTGTGGTAAACAAACTGTAGTATACCACTCTGCGTTAACCGTTCTACGATCTTCAAGTGCAATAGTCGCAACATGGCCGGTTTTTCCAACGAACGTGGCCACCATCTTCTTTGAAGTGCTTCGAGAACGAACAACTTTAGTCGGCTTTGGCTCGTCTTGAAAGACCCAGATTGTAGATTGTTGTTTGTAATCAGGATCGTAGGCATAGATCCAAGATTCGTCACCACTTATGATGTCGTAGACGTGATTTGACTCCCCTCGGTTGAACCTTTGCAGAGTTTTCTTACACCATCTGACGCGGGCCGCCTTGTGATCGTCGGAAAGCAGATGCGGTATCCAACGGCAAACTAGCTTTCTCACACCAAGCGCTTCATGCAAGATCTTCTGAATGGTTGTCCCTGAGATGCCTAATAGAGCCTCTATCTCTCGATACGTCACATGACGATCTTCGAGAATTAGTTGTCTCACAGCAATGATGTTATCTTCAGTGAAGGCGGATTTTGGGCGTCCTTCGCGAAATCTGTCACTAACACTAGTATGTCCACGCTGGAATTCTAAATACCAGCGTTCGACAGTCCGCAGACATGGGGCTACATCACTGAACACAGATGTTAGCTCTTCTAAACACTGAAGCCGTGTCAGGCCTCTTCTAAAGTTGTAGAAAATTATTGCACGAACATTTTCCTTAGAAAGATTCATTTTCGTACGTGACCTGACAGATTCAAATCGAAACTGTGACTAAACAATAGCATTAATCCTAATACTTTCAACTGTTTTGAGATTCAAAATGTAAACACATTCGAATATAGAACAGTTCCAAATTCAAAATTGCCGGAAAATATGGAAACGACAGAACTTAAAAGGCATGCCTCGTAACTTAAAAAATTACTGATAAACCCGTTCATTAAAAGTCCCACTCGACCTAACAGTCTCGTTTTGATTTATTTTTTCCCCTCTGGAACCTCTATATCTTAACAACCCCCCCCCCCCCCCAACATTTTTAGCTCCTTTAGTCACAACAAAATTGTACTATCACTACCTACTGTAACAAAACCTGACCTCCCTATATAAAATAGAAGTCTACCTGATCCTATGGTCTAGACTTAAAGCTATCTTGAATCGAAAATAAACCTATCTGTGATTTTGGCCATCCTAAGTGTGATCGTCTAGAATTGAATTTATTCTACGTTGTGTAAATGATTTGGAGAAATAAATGAAATAGTAATACTGATGTAATTTGGCTTTAATAAATGACACAAATAAAATAACACGAATTAAATGTTATTTGTGAATTGAATTTAAATATCACCAGAGTGCTAATATTCATTTAAAATATAATGGATTTAATTATGACAAGACTTCAATGGATTAATAATTCTAGATTAGTACTGTTCTTAATATTATCTTAAAGCTAAGCCCCGGGAATAAAGTCTCGAAATAGCTGAAAAGAAAAGAAAAGGTTTATGTTATTTTGTGTAAGTAGTAATTATAATATTTTGATTTATTTTGTGAAGAGCCCCTACCCACATACACCCTGCATGCGATGCATGGCTAGAAATGTCTTGTTCTAGGAGAGAACTTAGGGATGGGGAAAATTTCTAGTCTTGCGAAGCAGGAGGGATCAGGTAAGGAAATGGGAAAGGCGCCTATTTACCCTCAAACCCCATGATAACTAACTAGCTAAGCTACGTGATTTAATAAAAAGCAGTATCAAACATCCAGGACAGAGGTTGAGCGTACGGGTTGGAGGGGGTCAGACACAGGCCTCGTCTTACAGAACCTGATAGACAATTTATGGCGGGGCTTCGCCCCTCCGCGGACGGCAGCCACGTGAACCCAGGAGTTTCCACTGAATTTTATTAGATCTTTAAATATTGATTTCAGAGTATAAAGTAGATGAATTGAAAATGTGTTCGCAATATAGTCCCTTGTTGAATAAAATAATAGGACTATCACGAAATAATTATAGGAACATGGAAGGAAGTTTGATTGGTTATGACGGCAAAAGCGACTCCTTCCCGGCTAAGCTGTGAATGACTATAAAAAATACCATGCATAAATTGGTTAGACAATTTTCACGTTCAAACCGCTTCCCTCGTACAATCTATTTGGGAGAATTTGATAATTATCGCAATACTTAGTACTAAACATAGATTACATTTTTATCATTATACGAATCTGTATGAACCTGTAAATGCTGAAAATAAGGTTAATATTACATCTACCTAATTTACTAACTGCCTCCGATGACATTAGCATATATCCTTTTGGAAACTTATTATTCCGTAAGAATATTATATAGTTATATGTATCCGTCATCCTATATCATTATTGGACCTTAACCAAAGAGATTTCTAACCAAAACATAAGGATTAATTTAGCGATCGTTGAAAAGGCTCCCAAATATTAAGATTAATATTTGCTAAAAGGTTTAAATTGTCTTATGTGCTAGCGTTACCAGATATTCACTGAGTTTACTCACTAATCTAAAACTGAATCTATAAAATAACTAAATCAACACTGATTCTACTAGACCTTGATTCATCAAGTCTCAAGATATCCGCTCCCCTGAAACCTCTCGACCACCTTCGGACTCGACCCCTGACCGTCTGTCCAGAGTCATTTCGCATTTCCAATCTCTTACGAAAAATCCCTTACCACCATTTAAGGTGGTCACGCCTCTATTTCTACAAACAACCAATCAATATTCAATATTTTGAAATTCGTTACAAGGTGTGTCTTTCCCACGTTAGCACAGACGTACAAAAAAAAGTTAAGTGTTAGAATTCCTAGAAGAGAGGCGCCCACTTGTTTCAAACCCATTTTAGCTAAAATTTATTGACTGACATCATAAAAAAAATACTAATTTATTGCGTTGAGAATTTTAAAAGCATTCTCTAATTTCTATCTTCAAGTGTTTTCGTTCTAAAATAAAAAACACGTAAATCTCAGCCTTTCAGCGAGTACAGAAAGAACTATATTCTCAACTTGTATTTTTAATCATTCTAAACTAAAAGAATTAAGTTCACAAGTCCTCTCTCAAGTGTAATACTTAATCGTTATCAGATGTTACTTTAAAATATTAGCAAGCCAATAATTTACCGCGTATTAAATCAGGCCTCAAATAAAAGTTCGTTACACTACCTATATACCAAATTTCACGATGATCGGATAAACGCTTCGAAAGTTATCTTCGGACAAACCAACATACATACATACGTACAACGCCGATTCGTCCAAGTTGATTTGGAGATCCCACTTTGATCAATAAAATTAACGTGAATTATACATTGATCATATTATCGCAATCAATTTTCAATCCATTTATCAAAATATGGGACTAAATCTATGTCAGCTAAAATAATATTGTAATTATTTTGCAGCATCATAGAAATTACGTCGTTGATTTGAGCTGATAATTATAATAAATCAACAATACCGTCATCAATCTCACAACAGCGTTATGGCCATCGATAGATTTTGCTCTAAATCAATAGATTTCAAATTAATTTATTCGCACAGTTTGTGATGCATCATGTTTGTACCTAACTAAATATGAGAATCATTTATTATAATGTACATCAATGTGTCGTTTTGTTTCACAATGAAGGTAAGTTTAGTCAAAATAACAAGGTATAATCTGACTCTTAATTTGAAATTCCGTGAAATCCTTTCACAAAAGCATGAGTAGTCGGTTATTTGTATTTGTTGGGATCTGCGAGGCGAGACGAGGCGGGGCGGGGCGGGACGGGGCGGGCCGGAGGGTGCGGGCGCGACGACGTGACGACCCTAGCATTTACATCGCAATAAAGTCTAGCCTTGTTAAACGTCAAGTGGCATCAGCTTAGTCCGCCTCACTTCGGAAGACAGCTAACTCACTCTAACCAAGAACTTTCCATAAGAGTTTGTTTTAGTGAGTATCAAATACTAATTCCGACTATCAAGAAAACTGAAATATGTAAGCCTTTTTATTCAAATTGAGTCAACCTGAAGAGCACTACATAATTATGTATAAAGTTTCATGGCGCGGCTATTTTATAGAAAAAGCCAAACGCTTGACCACTACCTCACCTGGTGGTAAGTGATGGTGTGATCGAAAATGGAACACGCTTGCCTAGAAATAACCTAATCACTCTGGACTTGAAGACTCCGAGATTATACTGGTTCGGAAAAACATACGCCGGAAGTGAGTTCTACTACTTACTTGTGCGAACAAGAAAAGTTGAAGCAAATCGTTTGGTACTGCAAGGTGGTATGCCGACCAGGTATGGATCTCGGTACGTCTGATTGTCAAGTGGTGGAAGCGCAAAGGAGGGACAAAGTCCTGAAGATCTTACGCACTTACGCACATTCACCAACATGAATCTTGTAAAAAACTGAAGGTCTGGCTACTCGGTGCCTGTGATCTAAACTTTGTAAATTTGCTTCCACTAGGAAGTCATCACCAATGAGTCTAGCAACACGTCGCTGAATCGAATCAAGGGCTTCAAGCTGATACTTGGTCATCCCAGAGATGGCCGCAATACTTTAAACATGAGCGGAGTTGTGCTTTGTAGAGACTGAGCAGCTGTCCTGGTGAGAAGTGCCGCCGAACCTCAGCTAATCCTAGCTAACAAAATCCTAATCCTAATTCTAGGGACAAAACTGCTGCTATGAAGCTGGGCATCCGCCCAGCTGCTAGATTCGATGTGCGAGACAAAGTTCAGGTTGGACGTGAGCTCGACGCCCAACAAGCTCAGACTTTCAATAATTACGAGTGGGATGTCACAAAGGGTGGAAATGGGATGAAAGGGAAACCGTTTTGCGGAAAACACACATGCCTGAGTTTTAGTGGCGTTGAACCTGACCAGATTTGCGTCATCTCAGTCAGACACAAACTTCAGGTCAAAGTTCAAACTTTCCATCATATCCGTACGTAGATTGCGGATTTTGTCAGCACCTGCACGTGGACTAGAGAAATACCTTTCAACAACTGTACTGCCCTCCGCATATCCATAGATACTGGGTTTCAACAGATCGTTGATGTGCAGGAGAAATAGAGTTGCTGAAAGGACCCTTGAGGTACCCCGGCATTGATAGCCAATAGATCAGACGAGCATCCACCAATGACTACTCGAATTGATCGTTTCCTCGAGAAATCAGTTATCCACTTTAGCAGGTTGGACGGTAATTCATACGAGGAAAGCTTACTATGAGACGGTTGTGCCAAACTCTATCAAAACAAATCTCTATTTAGGATACAAATTATGGAATGATCATAGCTTTACAGGATAAATGTCCAGCATTATTTGTTTATATATTTATTTTTTCTTATATTCAGATTTATTCAAACAAAAAGAGACAAGTCAGCAGTAGTTTAGCTAGAGTATGCGATAGCTGAGCTTTTCTCCTTCGACTGTGATCTAGGCACACTTGCAAGGGATCGACAAAGGGCCAGAGCGGACGTGGCGGAATACGCGATGAGCCGCGGACCGTCGGGAGAAATAAAAACAACACTGATCCTCTGGAAATATTCACCGCGGCACGAGTTGAAAGAGCATGCGGGAATTATTGATGTACAAACACATTATACTGGAAAATAATCGTAGATCTGAAAACTATCACACACTCTTTAGTACGTTTCAAACTTTCGCGATAATTGTACATAATTACTGATTAAAACGGGTGTGTATCGCGTATGTACCTATTTTATTTATTATCTCGACGTTTCGGCTTTGTTACAACAGCCGTGGACACAGGTGGACTGAAACGTCGAGATAACAAATAAAAATACCCGTTTTAATCAGTAATTACAGAAACTCTTTGTTTTTATATCCGCGCAATAAAAGTTCTCAATAGATTCAAATATATGATCAGACTTCTCGGTAATTGGTTGCAGGAAACAGGCAGAAATTGACGATTCCAAATAATCAAGTTTGACTCTTATAAGGATAGGTAAGCCCGCCTATCGTTCTATAGTTTCGTTACTAAGAGCGGCAACAAACCCACCAGCAAACAATGTTACATTGGAAAAAAGTGATTAGTTGATAGCTTGAGGTCGCACGTCTCAAGCAGTACAAAAACTCGGGCCGAGTCAGTAGTCACGCGCGCTCCATCACGCGTTAATACCCTCCATTCCCACGACTTATGTCCTCGATCCCTCTCTGTGCATGCAGGTCGCTTGTACAGAGAGCTTTCTTTTTAATTAAATGGCTACAAGAATTTCAATTACTTACACTGCTTTGTGGTTACCGAAATTATATTATACCTCATTAACATCATCCCTAGGGTGGCATAGGCCACTCCTTGCTTGTCACAAAGTTAAGATCACGGGCGAATACAAAAGTTGAACAGCATGCCTCTAGTTAAAAATGGAAGCGTCAACAATGTGCCTGCCTGCGCCTTAATACGTGTTTCACGTACACAGATACAACTGTGCTGATCCCATAACCAATCATAGCGACCGTTCGGTGACGATGAGTTTCAGTAATAAATGAATAAAGCTGTACATCGTTAAACAGTACATATACAGTATTTACAAGTTTGATTTCTCTTCACTTAAATAACAGCGAAGTATAGTTTCCGCTTACCAAAACCATATCACACATACATTAATAGTAGGGATAGTTTAAATAATACTCTATAGATAGGTGGGTATAGTAGAATATAGCGTGACAGTACGGATATGAGGCGACGTGACGGCGGCAACGTGACGTTGTCGCGGCAATACGCGCATTGTTTACTAGTTCGCTTTTTGTGAAATGGACATGAAACATTCATGCTGTGTGTGCCAAGGCTTACGAAAATAAATGAAGCTTTCTGTTTGTAATAAACGAATAAGCAACGCTTGAAACGAACAGTTGCCAAGCGCAATGAAAAAATCTCAGCAGTTTTGTATTATTTTAGTTTACCCGTGATCATGGCGTGCAACTGTGCCGATTAAAAAACTCACAAACTATGATAAATATCCTGATAATATCTTATTATGATATATATATATAAAATAATATAAGTTATTACCATTAGCAATACTGTTTTTTTAGCTTTGCAATAATTTTAATAAGAAAACTTTCGTCATTGTTTTTAATCAACATGGGCGGGAAACATAGCTCATAGAACTGACGGCCGTTGGGTCAAAAAGGTTCTAGAGTAGACCGCGCTCTGGAAAGCCTAGCGTAGGAGGTCTCCCGTTAGATGGACTGGAAAGAGGACCTGGTGACTTTGAAAATCTATAGGGGAGGCCTATGTTCAGTTGACGTCTTGTGACTATCAAGCTGATGTATCTGATATATAGGTATGTACATCAGCATACATCAGCACATAACAAAGAATTTTATTAAAATAAGATTTTCGGTAACCCTGTGAAATTGCAGCCGAGCAGTATATTGAAGTGATTACTTGTTCACACCTGGAACCGTTATTCAAGAGTCAGTCTATCGTATTTATATATGAGCATTTCCTTGCGGACCGCGCACTCGTTGAATTGCAAATGTGACACACCTCCCGACTCACCACTTATTTATGCTACGTTTGCGATGTCGCACTTACTTACATGATTTCCTCATTTTCATCTTTATAAGCTGTTTTAGACGTAATGGAAGTTGGATCATATGCTTATTCTAATCACTTATTCATTATTCATTGGGATAATGACTATAGGTGGAGCGCTTCAGACTAGTAAGATAAAAAGGCTCAAAGTAGCCCAGCCTCTCAAAATCTAATATTATATATTATGTACCTATTAATTTGCTACTTTTTATTATCTATCTCTATTATCTGTACACAAATTCTTGCAATTGATTATTATTGCATATATTTTCTTATACCTATCGTTATTAATTGTAAAAGAATAATTACAGAGAATCACTAGCCTTGTTTCTTACCTGATTCTTTCCTGGCTTGACAGAGGAACCGGTAGCAAAATTTACGTTTCGAAGTGATCCTTGTGACTTAAATGCTTAAATCATCTCAGTGATCATTGAATCATAAAACTTTAGGTGGTCTAAGAACTTGGATACTAGGGTTTTAGATATTTTGGGATAATGACGACCTCCGTGGCGCAGTGGGAGTATAGCCGGCTGAGACGTAGGAGGTAGCGGGTTCGATTACCGCCACGGGACAAATGTTTGCATGATATACAGATATTTGTTCCGCGTCTGGTTGTTTTTCTATATATTATAAATATGTTTTTACAAGTAAAAAAGTATATAAGGATTCTATCAGTTATCTGGTTCCCATAGTACAAGCTATGCTTAGTTTGGGGCTAGATAGCGCTGTGTGAAATCTCCAACAATATTTTTTTTTATGCTTTAAATAACTGAGAGCTTCTATGTTTAGCAGGGTACGGTACGATGTCGGTCCCGGCTAACAGTCGCCTACGTCGAAAGCCTCAGACTCTTGTTCAAACGCACTTAATCTAGTGTAATCCTATTGACAGTTCCATAATAATTGTATGTTTGTTCTTCGTATCTGTGTAAACTGTAAACGGATTTAGATGTAAGAAATTTTCTTAATCTTGATTAACCCATTAATTTGAATAGTGTAGAAATAACGAATAAAAAGATTAGTATTAAACCATGCCCTTTAACGTAACGTTGGAATAATGACATCTGATTTTAGCTCCACTAATCCTCCTATATTACCTGTTAGTCCAATGCCTTCCTGTAATTATTCTTGTTACGTAGTTCCTTTTTGTGTAACCAAATCTGAAGCAAAGGGAACCCTTAAGGGGTGTGCATACGGGGCATGATTCTGCATTAGGTACTCAGTTTTTGATTATGCTGCCAAAATATTGCACAGGGTTAAACTTTAAATTGTAATCAAGCGAATTTCGTCTGTAATATATATTTTAGGAGTGGATTATGATGCACAATTCAAAAAAATCAATTTGTAGCCGCCACTAAAAGTAAATTTTTTTGGTACATCCTGTATACTTTTTAAATTTAATAAATGCAATTGGACTCGTTAAATCATAATCTTTCGATATAAGTTTTAGCTTTAGCCAAATATCTAACATTATCTTAAATTAATGTTTTTTTTCAACAACATGGAGATGGAATCGCTGATTATGGATGAACTAAAACTGTAACCACCTGTTACTAACCCATATTCGCAATAAATTAATTGATTTAAGGAACTAGCAAATGCCCCATGGATATTAAATATAACTATTGCCCGTATACCCTTTTCTTTTCCACTCTGTTTATTCAAACTATTTTAATCACGCAAAAACTCAAAGATTGCATCATAAATGTTCACTCAATTCGATATTTTAAACAAAGAACGCAGACAATTCGTTGAATTCTAAATTATTTTGATGTCTCGTATAATTTCTACTTAAAACAATTAGATGTAAACGATAAAGCAGTGTTTACAAGCGACGCGACGGTGCGCCTTGTTTCTCTAAATTTCCACATTAACCGACGCAATCCGTATTAGCATGTTGTTAAATTGAGTAATACTACGCCTTTGCCATAGTCTGCTGAAAACGGCTATGTTTGTTCAAAAGCTGCTCACTGGGATAAAATACAGCAAAAAATGTATGACTTTGATTGTATTTTTTTTAGTTTTTAGTCATTTTCTTTCTGTAATCCCACACTTATACTATTCGCTCTCTCTTAATAGATGAAATAAGTCCAAGATTAGCAAATCTTTAGCATCATATGATGATGATTTACATGGGGGAACAGGGGGATCGACTATCAGTTTTAACAATATAATATATAACAATATTAAGCCAGTGGTTCTGTACAGGCTGTGTCTGTGCCGGGTTCCATCGCTTCTCAGTTGTGGCCGTCACTACTTGATACTCTGCTGGTTTACTTCCACCACACGGCGCTTACTCAGATTATGCCTACTGAACAATTAAACAAATAACATCAACTAATGTACTTCTGAAACTTCTCTTCTCTTTTCTCTTTCTCTCTCTCTCTTCTAAAACTTCTGTAAATCTCACAGAAGTTCCCAATTCTTCATCAGGATCATCATCATCACCCACATCCCGCTAAATGTACAGGTGGGTAAAATTCAATACAATTCAATAAATTTATTTCAGACGTTTGTCCATTATATATTATTGTCCATATATGGTTAGTACATTTGTTTATATCTATGTTAGTAATAAAAAAATTAAATAAATAACGATCAATTGCAAGTAAATGATGTGAAATTACAATTAAAACAACTTACAAATTATACAATAAAAAATCATAATAAATTACATTAAAATAAATTAAATTAAGGCCTCCCTATGTTGGTACTATCCATCATGATCCTGCGCTAGTCTGATCAATCGAACACCCGCGATTTTGTCTGTACCCACATTAGTTCTCAAATCATGATCACCATTCTGGCCTGGTCAGGGAGAAATAGGCAGTAAAATTGACGATTCAAAGTGATCCTTGTGATTTTAATTGAGCGAGCGAAGCGAGGCCTTTAAATCAACTTGTGCAAATCGGCGTTGTACGTATGTATACATGTACTCGTATGTACGTAATGCATGGTTGTTTATCCGAGGATAACTTTCGAAGCGTATATCCGATCATCGTGAAATTTGGTACTACACAGGTAGCTAGTACTGGCACAATTCTGATGCAACTAAATGAGCCAAAAATATGAGGGGGGGGGAGGGGTTGAGATATGGGGGTTCAAGAGGGATAAAAAAATGTTACTATCCGGTTTTAACTTATCAGTCATAATAAAATCGGAACTTTGACGAAATTCACATGGCCAGTGACCCCACAATGTTGAAATTTGGTATTCGTGGTATTTAGTGACACTAAAGCTACACGAATACCAAATAGCATTGAATTTCGCCCATCAGCGTAACCCTGAGATATGCAAATGTAAATTAGTAATATTTCACCAATTGTTGTCATTTTAATTTGGGTGGCATTTAAACGCATAATTAATAAATACCATTTTTTGTAACAAAAAAATCCAAAATAGCATCAAATGTACTGATTGCACACTAAATTTGCATACCAAAAAATACTGATTTTGCAAACCCTAATGCAAACTGTTATTCTACGTGATGATTTAATATTTTAAATATTGTAACCTAACCTTTTTTTAACGTGGGGAAATCCTCTTTGATACCACTCCAGAGCGCGGAGATACAATTGGATTATTTAGTGTGCAGGTCAGTATTTTAGGTGTGTCATGAGAATTTTTGTTTTTAAGGCAGTTTTTTAGTGTTACCAGACAAATTTTTGGTGCACACTCAGTTAAAAAGATCCTCTACTTTTAATAAGACTTATTATATTTATATTTTTATATCGTAAAATAAACTAATAGAAATGTAATAGAAATGTAAGTTATGCTTGTTTTGAGTGACAAGTGGTTTTGTAGAAATGCTATCATTTAAAGTTATGCGCATAGTTTATTAGTGACAGAATTTGGTTTGCATAATTTTATGTAGAGGTGCAATTAAAGATTCCTCTTTTAATTTCAATCAATTTAGTACCTTTTTAGGCAGAATCGCTTTCCAGATACGTCCTACAACCGAAACCTGAATTTACCTAGTTCAAATTCAGAGCTTTATTCCGACTATTGCACCATTTATTTATTGTTATTTATTTAAAAAAATATTTATTGCACAAACAGAAAATTTTGCAAATGGAGGACTTATCTAAATAAACCTTTTGAATAATTAAGTAGGTTTCATAAATTAAATTCATCAAAAATCTTATGAAAAGGGGAACCGGCAATCTAATCACAAATCCGTTAAATATGGGGCTGAGTATCAAAGAATCCAATAACTTTTTAAAATGTATAATTTCTGTCCAGAAGCTGTAGAATTAATCTTAACTGCAAAACCTTTAACTGAATTTCAAATTGAATACAACTTCATTGAAAATTCCAGCCCGTAAATTTACAGAGTATTTTTCCACCAGAATTTTTCAGTTCATAGGCGAAGCACATAAAAATACATCACAAACGTTTTCTAAGTAAAATGGGTGGTCTATTCGCTAAAAGCGATCTCTTGACAACCTTTGTATGGACAGGATCATACAGAATCTCAAAAGGGTGCGGAATATTCTGTGAACTACTTTTTTAGATACAAAATAGGTACATTTTTTGTGGATGTCGTTTATGCTGTTCTTAGCTTAACGTTTAATTCATAACAAAAGAAATTATTGAGAAATACTGAGCTAAGTCGTGATTGTTCTCGTGTTTTCGTAAAGTCACATACTGGTTTACATTTATAAATGAAAAACTTAAGGGCTCAACTTTTTATGGCATGTTGTGAGATAGAAATTTAATTTATTATATATTTAAAAAAACATTATAGGAAGCTAAACATGGGAAGGGGTGAATAGCGAATACCTAAAGTTTTAAATATTAATTTTTGAAAATCCGTGATTGATTACGAAAATTCTTCTAAAACGATTAAATAATACTTATTTGAGATGAGTTTAACTGACCAGATGGGTCACATTTAATAGAAATATAAAAAGAAAATATATATATTCATGATATTAATCACAAACAAACATACAAATCTTTAGAGGCGCCGCAGTGCGTAGTGTGAGCAGCATAGCTGCGACACGCAGTGAAGAGAGAAAGAGTGAATAAATATTTATAATAATAAACTACATGTAAACACAACCAGATCAAATACAAATCTGTAGAAAAACACAAACTTAAAACTGTAGGTAATGTGGCCACAAAGCTTGAACCGTCTCTTGACACAAAAAATACTTACTGTTAATTAACTGGCTAATGCCACGTCACACATTGTACCTATGCGTTTATTACATGAATATTAAAGTCGATGGTAAATATTTACAAAGCATAAAGATAAAACGCGTTTGGATCAACAAACGGACCGAGCCCGGAATAAGACGTAGACAAATCGTTCAATATCCCTCGAAGCCTTCGCTCAGCCTACTCGTATTTAATTCAGAGTAGGCGATGTCCTTATGGATTGCGTATTGCCTCTGAATATAACATTTTACTATTGGCTACCAAAAACATATCACTTCATTTTCTTTATGTAAATTTATTTTACCGGACAGATGGGCAACGATCGTCACGCAGTGGGTGCCTGAAGACGGGCGACGGTGCCGAGGAAGGCCTAGTAGACGCTGGCGTGACGATCTCGATGCCTTCGAGACAGATTGGTGGGATTTGGCACGTGAGCGAAAGTCCTGGAAGATAGTGGAGGAGACCTTTGCCCAGCAGTGGGATGATATAGGTTAAAAAATTATTTAACCAAACTATGATGATATTAGTAATAGAATATTTTGTGATTGATAGTGGATAGCTTATCTAGTATCTGTTTAAAATTAGAGTAAAGACATTTTTTTTTAGTTCATTAGTAATGAAAATTACTTTTTTTTTTGATAAATCTAAAGTGTTTTGATATTCTAAAGTTGCTGCGGAACACAAGTAAGGATTTATAATATAGACCGTCTATTGTGCTATAGTGATTCTTAGCGTTTTTAATATTTTTTATTGGTCGAGCGAAGTGAGATCTCTTGGGCAAATTGGCGTTGTATGTATGTATGTTTGTTTATCCGAGGATAACTTTCGAAGCATTGATCTGATCATCGTAAAATTTGATACATAAGTAAGTAGTGATGGCACTATTTTGGTGTAACTAAATGAGTTACAAATGTGGAGGGGTTGTTGAGATATAGGTTCAAGAAGGGTAGAAAAAAGTGAAAATGAGACTATTAGGTCAAGTGGGACGTCAAATGAAATGTCTTCTTTATTCATTTCGACTCCGTTTTTATTTTTAGTAAAGTTTTTGTAGTTTTTGAGTTATTAGCCATAATAAAACTGAACTTTGACGAAATTCACAGGGTACACCAGTGACCATACAGTGCTGTAATTTGGTATGCGTGTAGTTTATGTGAAACAAATATAGGCAAAAGTCTGAAATCCAGAATAACTGCAATTTGTACCCCAAAAAATATTAACCAATTAACATGAACTCCCATTACCTGTAATTTGAATGAAACTGTCGGTCAAGTTATGTGTTATTATTTCGTGGCACTATTTTGATAGAGAAAGATTACGAATAATATATTTTTGTTTTTAAGTGAGACTCGCGAGATCTCAGTTCGTGTTATACAACAATTGTTTTGTATTTTCTATCTAATGATTAAACAGCAAAACAATAATGTTTACAAAATGGTCTGTAAGAAGATTCCCATTAAAAAGGTATGTCAGTAATTGTGAGCGAGAAACATCTGGCTAATGAATAAAGAATGAGCCGTGTTCAGGGCCGCCGCCGACACCGCCTCCCTTCCTCATAGATGCGCAGGCCTGGCCAGAATAAACAAGGTTTAACTATAATATCAGAAACATTTTATGGAATGAAAGAAGACTACTCCGGGAAACCTCAGATAAAAATACACATCAGTATTTTTTTTTATAAACGGTATTCAAACCGAATCTTAGCGCTAAACAGAAACAATCTTCGCACTATAGTCAGAGCCCTGACTGGACACTGTCGGCTTAATAATAAGCACACGTGCTAGCTAGGGCTATGCGATACACAAACCTGCAGATTTTGTAATGAGGCGGTAGAAGCTCCCCTACATCTGTTAGAAGAGTGTGCACCACCAATGCACAAACGCACGTAGTTATCAACTCTAAGAATATCCTATAGTTTCTAACAGCTGTACGTCTTAGTGGTGAACTTTGAACGCCCCCATAAACTAGGGGTGACATAAACACAAATGGCGACCACAATAGGCAAATAGTAATAAAAAACCTGTAATTTTATTATGGAACCAAATCATAAGTAGTACGGTGAAGAAAAACACAGTGAGGAAACCGGTATGTCCTTGAACCAATAACTCGATGGGGTTAGTATTGTTACGAGCTGAGGGTTCGGGATAAAATAATGGGAATCGATCTAACCAAAATAACACTTTTATTCAACACTTAACGATGAATACACGAACTTGGTCACACGTAATCACAACACACTAATTCACACAACTGTTGCACCACTTAAAGTCACCGAAATGTTCGCACGTATAGCTAAAACCAGACTGACTCGCGAGCAACTACTGTTCACGCGAGACCCTTCTCCACGTCAGTCCTCCAGGGCCTCGTTGAGACTCACTCCCCGGCCATCAAGAGATGGCCTATTTATATCGCGCACATTTCGATTGTTCGAGAACGATCTTGATCGTTCCAGGAAAGGGGTCGGTGTTTCGACAGAACGACCAATCCCCATTGTACGCAAACGCAGACAATAACAACAATAACACAGCAAGAAAAAAGCGTTGGAGAAGTTTCGATTATTACTCATTGTTTAACAGCCTCGGCGTAACACTGCCCCCTCCTAAAACATGCTCGTCCCGAGCATTCTTAGCCCCATATCGCGGCAGCCGATCAACATGAACAATTTTAGGCGCACCACGCGCTGAAGATGTAGCAACTAGAGGAGCCACATTGCCGTGTCCAGTACTTTAGGATACCCAGAGTCCCAATTCCAGCCTCCAAAACACGGCTCTCATGATTTCTATCTGTTCTTTCACTTCCTGGAATTGTTTCGATTATTACTCATTGTTTAACAGCCTCGGCGTAACAGTATTCTATTAAGCGGTGATGGGCTTGCAACCTGTCACGTGTATGTATCCAACGTAATGTTTGGACTTGCCGCTGATTACTTATCTTCACGGGTCTACGTATTAAGATATCCAAGGATACCACATTAAGGGCATAATTACAGTCGAGATCTATAATACCATTATTACATATGATCCTCTTCTGGGAATTGTCCTTCAGATATCAGATTAATAGCCACAACCGGCTTAGATATTATCTATTTGCGGAATACAAAGCTCCGCTCAAATGAAAATCTATCCTATGTGTTCTAATAAAGGCACAGAACTCAAATAAAAGCCCGTGCCCACTAATCATTTGCATGTAAACAAGCATAACAATTAACATATAAAAAGGACAGCGTACGTGTGTGTCTGTGCGCAAATGTTGCGAGGGGCATAAATCCAACGCGGCACGTCGGATGTTGCGCGGCCATGAATCATACCGCGCCCGCCAGCCTGCTCGCTTGTGGATGGGACCCTTTAACTATGCAACAACAACTATTGTTTGAAGTACCTTTTTATAAATGATGACAAGTAGGTATTCATATTGTACAGGTAGGTGTTGAAGCGGGTGCACACCGCAACTATATCCTGTACCTTAAAAATTAGTACTTCTGTAAGTTTGTGTTTGGAAGTGTAGAGCATGGCTTGTCGGATGTTGCTAGACTATGAATAATGTTGCTCCATTCGCTGACTGGCCGAGCTGAGAATAGACCCCTTGATGTATGCAATAAATTATTTTGAAAATTGTTTGAAACAATCTAAAGATCTCTTTAAATACTACGAGTGGAAATTGTAACAATTTGAATTCGAATAGAATATCATTGATTTAATGCCACTGTTTAACATTGTTCTTAAATGTACTATTCAATAATACAAAATACGTGAAGAGAAAACTTTGTACCCCTGTTTAAGGTTATTGAGCGCATGGAGGAGTGTGAGGTTTGGCATAGTTAAAAGTTTATATGAAGATTTTATAGAAGGCGAATGCTAAGATTAAGCTAAATAAATGAATTTGGGTCGAATTTAGAGCAATGTGGAACTAGTTTCAATAAAATAATAATTTAATTATGATGAATTGCTTACTTTTCTAATGGTAAGTAATTAAAGCTCAGAAACCTTATTATATTATGTATATTGTGTGATGTCGTAACATTTTCACAATTCCACAAACGATAAACTTTAACAAAAAGGAGAGCGATTTACACAAAAGCATTTAATTCAAGTTTTGTACGTAACTTGGCGTTTGGCACAATCCAACTTAGTACTTAGCTTTACATGAATTCCTCACAATAGCCTTTCAGTCGGGCACAATACTCTTAAAATGTTTTCCGACAAAGCATTTGGAGCTTTCTAACGCTGCCGGCGGGAATTCAGAGGACAAAGCGCGCGTCCGTATCGGGTGTTGCAGCTTAATCTGGCGACGGACAACGCGTCAAAATGCACGAACAAGCACAAAAAGAACAAGCGAAAACAGAAAACTAATCCATGAAAATAGGACAAAGCAAGATGCGCTCTGTAAATTGTTGTCATGCGGCTCCGAGCGGACTCGTGCTGCCTTCCACGACGCGGGCCTGGATGCTGCCCGGTGAATGGGAGCCTTTTTGACCTCGTACAGTTTTAACCATATAAGACGTAATAAGCGCATACGAAGCTTCAAGTGAACCAGAAAATAAACTATTAATTTAATTTCAAAATAAAGCTGTAATCTAGGATGTGCCATACTAAATGCCGATAGGTTCACACAGAATAATTAATTAAATTGTAACACTGCAATGAGTTTCATTGTTTCGTGAAATAAGCCTTCACAAAATTGTAAAAACACGTCAAAATAATGAAACATTTCACATGCACGCACGTCCGTTAAACAAGCAATAAACCCATCAAGTTGCCAATAAAATCAAGGCTTACGGGTAATATATGAGCCTATCATGCATTGGAGCCGTTACGCGATTCATTAGTAGCGGCGAAGTGGCGTGGGCATGGTGCGGGGCCGCTCGCCGCCCGCCCGTCCGCCCGGGCGTCCGCCCGCCCGCGAACAAACAACTGAGTAGCATCTAACCGGCACTGGACACGGAACGCCTGGCTTAGGCAGAATACTGCATTGCTTGCTTTCACTTGGTTTTGCAGGATTTGTTTAGAAACCTAAGTACTAACTAGTGGTTCGCCCCGAACTGAGATCTCGCAAGTCTCCCAAAACACAAAAAATATACATAGGGCGACTCGCGCAACGATGCCTAAACGTATTTAATGGCTAAATATAATTTAAGAAGTTATAAAATCATACAAATACGTAAAGTTTAAGCGTTTAGTCGCTAAATACGTTAAGAGATCATTGTGCAAGCCGGCCTTAATCTTTGACCAATAAAATAGTGCAACGAAATATGAAACCATCTTCTTGACCTACAGTTTCATTCAAATTTCAGGTAACGGGAGTTCATGTTAATTGGTTACTATTGTTTGGGGTAAAAATTTCAGTGGTTTTGGATTTCAGACTTTTCCCTGTATTTGTGGTACCAAAGCTACACGGATACCAAATTTCAGCACTGTGGGCTCACTGGCGTACACTGTGAATGTTGTCAAAGTTCAGTTTTTATTGATCGAGCGAAGCGAGGTCTCTAAATTAACTTGGGAAAATCAGCGTTGTATGTATGTATGTATGAATATTTGTTTGGCCGAAGATAACTTTCGAAGTGTTAATCTGATCATCGTGAAATTTTATACGTATATAGGTAGTAATAGCACAATTTTCGTGTGACTAAATGAGCTTAAAATGTTCGAGGGTTGTTGAGATATTGGGGTTCAAGAGGGGTAAAAAAAGTGAAAAAAAGACTATTAGGTCAAATGGAACGTCAAATGAAAGTTCTTCATTAGTACACTTAGACTTCGTTTTTATTTAAAAAAAATTCTTTATAGTTTTTGAGTTATTAGCCATAATAAAAACTTAATTTTGACAAAATTCACAGGGTACACCAGTGATGCCACAGTGCTGTAATTTGGTATGCGTGTAGCTTAAGTAACAAAAATATAGGCAAAAGTCTGAAATCCAGAATAACTGTAATTTGTACCCCATAAACGTGTATCCACATAACATGAACTCCCGTTACCTGTAATTTGAATGAAACTGTAGGTCAAGTTAGGTTATAAATATGTCGTGGCACTATTTTGATAGTCAAAGATTACAAATAATATTTTTTGTTTTAATCAGAGACTCGCAAGATCTCAGTTCGGGGCGAACCACTAGTTTAAAATAAATTTTATTCTGCCTCTTTTTGATTGTAGCTATGAATATACCAGTTTTATATCCAAACCTTCTATGCACGATGGAAAACTCAACGTTATTATAGACTAAGGTTGCTGTGCAAAGTTTACTGGATTCCAGTGAGCTAGGGTTGACAAACGCCACCAGTTCTATTCGATAAGTCTACATAACTAAAGACGCATCCCTAATCGGCAATGAAACAGATCAATCTAGTATATTCACGCACAGCGTGAAGGGTGTCGCGGTGCATCCGCATGGTCGCTCGTCCGGACCAACTGATTACATCTACCATTTCTATATATATCTAATTACCATACTAGGAATAAATACTAACATTTTCCCAGATTTTTTGACAAGTACTCGAAATTTCTAGGCCTCTAACATGCCTTGACGACTTTTATAGCTGGAACCGACATCTTTACGAACTGATAATCAACTTTCGGGAGTATGATTAATAATAATCAAGAATTGATCTTAACTTTTACCAGTGACATACAATACACATGCGTCGCTGAAGTGCTAACATGCTCCAAGTGCGTTCGTAGCTTCACCAATAATATCCCTGTATGTAAACCACCAAAAAGCACTAAAGAGTAGAACAAAAACACCCAAGCTGTCAGAGTTAAATACGCCTATCCACTTTATTATAGGTACATACGCTGAGGCCAAAATCAGCCAGGAAGGCATTAATACCAATCAATCACATTTCAACTTGAATATGGCTAGATTTCAGTACGATAATTGGCCTTCTAGGTTGTCATGTAGAAAAATAAGAGTTCTCAGTTGAAGCAAGACAAGGATCAAACATCTAGCTAGCAAATTGTTCAGCGGAAACAGAGTTATTTTAATGGTCTATCATCAAAATGCATTGTCAAAACAAAGCAGTGAAGCTTCGCATCTCTCAGTAGAAAAATCGTGCAACCACTTGAATAGTAGAAACTAGTTTTAGAACATGTCCTCCACCGCTTCGGAAAACGTGAAATTGCGCGTGGTACTGTTGAACTTTATAAGGCTTTATACAGAACGACAGTAGTCATAAGATTTAAAAATGTTAATCGTAAAAAGGTTTATATTAATAATTCAAAATTATTATTGAATTGGTTTGCCTTATCAGAATCACAATAATAAAATATATAATAATAATTCATTAGCTGTCTACCTGCATATTACAGTTTTGTTTTTTTGAACTCAATAAATGTGTCCCACTGACCAATTATCACTGTTCAATATAATAAACCAAATATCATTATTATTTTATTTATTTTATTGGTATACCTATAGATTAACATACACGATGCACAATATCAGCTGTTTCATTTAAAGTACTGTCCATGTCTGTGGCCGAGCTGGCTCGCTGTCTAACCACTGACCACAGCCAATCAACGTGAAATATTTCTGAACGCCAATTTATCTACTGTCAACAGCGTTCAACAGCAATATCAAAAGGTTTTCAAGACCCAAGAACTCTAAAAGGGGGTTAATTTCATCTTGTCACACGTTTTTTTAGACACCTCGTTACTTAATTGATACAACATACTGTGTCAGAACCTACTCTATTTTGTGAACTAAGAAATATTCGTTTTTTGTAGTAAAATACGTAATCGATTTGCATCTATTCGAAATATCGAAAATCTTTGAATTCCTAACAATAAAGTAGATTGACATCCCGTAGGTATTTGTATACGTGTTAATGATGTTACGTACATGTTAATATTAAACATAAATACGATTTCACCGTAATAGAATAGATAATCTACGATCAAACCAGGTTCTAACTTAGGTACTACACATTTGAATATGGGTTTCTGAAACCATATTAGAATTATGTTTGTGTGTTCAAACTGACTAGTAACAGTCTAAAATGACCCTTAGGAATAGAAACAAAAGGGTATCGCTGCCGGCGTCGATACCACTAGACGATAGTGTTTGATATATATTAATGTGCCTACTTCGTAGTTTGTTTTAGACTATACCAATGTCTGTTCTCCGAAAGATTACGTTGCAGCCAAACCTGGTTAAACTTATTAAACATTTATACATTGAAAACAAATAGGTTAACAGCTATAAAATGAACCCATATTAATACAAATAAAATAATAATAATAATAATAAATATTGCTGGACATTTTACACAGCCCCAAACTAAGCAGAGCTTGTACTTATACCAAATAACTGATAGAATACTTATATACTTTTTTTTGTATATACATACTTATAATATATAGAAAAACAACTAGACCCGGAACAAATATCTGTAGATCATGCAAACATTTGTTCCGCAGCGGGAATCGAACCCACTACCTCCTGTGTCTCAGCCAGCTATTCGCCCACTGCGCCACGGAGGTCGTCAAAATGCATTCAGCGTTTATATTTTTTTAGCCTTTTTGCTTAGGAAAAGCATTTGGAAAGCATCTTCTTGAATATTTAGTATTTTACACGTATTTAGTGCTCAATTTAAATGGTTTTACTCAAAGCAAATATTACTCTTATTTTTTGAAGCTGTATCTTATAAACAGAAAAACACGATAACATTCAGCAGCGCCATTTGTAGAATTATATCGAGTCTCGCATAACACAAAGAGGATTGTGTAGATCCGAGCTTAGAACACAAAAGTTCGCTCGGGTGGTTCGCAACGATCAGATTTAGCGTTCCTGAATCTGATTCGTTGCACATCTCCAACCACGCTTGCTTGAAACTATACATCTGAAATTATTGTATAACTGTTGTTATACAAAAAAAAAGGATTGTCAGTTGTAAAATAATGTATAATTTGTTAAAAGGGTTTGTAATGCATTTATAAGTTTTAGGAGCACAAAATCAATGGCACAGAAAGGTTCTTGGTTTTCCTTGCGATGATCGGTAACCTGTCATTGCAAATATCTGACTAGGCATTACAATACAAATTATTCATCATAGACTGACAAATTTTCCAGAAGTTATTGTCCAAAATACTTAATCATGTTCGTATGATTTCCTCTCCGCAAGTTACTAATAGTAGCGGCCACGCTTTGTTACACGTCAGAAGTACTGCGAGATAAACTGGCTGAAACAAATGAACGAAGTAGGTTACCCCGAACACTGCGATACGAGGATATCAGACTATCTTCTGGTAGACTCTGAGGCTGATTGAGGAGATTTGGGGTTTTTTGTCTAGACGTAAAAATATGAGGTCAAACAAAAACTGCACTGTCAAAGTGGCCAAAACCAAGGTTAATTTACCCAAATGATTGATCTAGAAATCTAATCTATTTTACTACTAGCTGTCCCGCCAAACTTCGTACCGTCTTGACATGCATATGACACGGGCTGTCAATGGACGTCAGCCGCTGCATGGTATGAGAAAATGAATTATCATCATTATTTCTTTTTGCGTGATTTTTTCCAATATTTTAATAATTATTCTGCTATTTGGGGCGGATACAAATCCAACAAATCAAAAACCATCAAAATCGGTTCAGCCGTTCTCGATTTATAAGTGTTCGATCAAACCCGACTTTGTTTTATGTATTAAGAATATTACTGAACATTCTTTATTCTTTACAAAAAAGGCATACACAAAGGTGAGCTTAAGTCTACTAAAAGTTTTCTTCCAGCGAACCTTTGAAGATAACGTTGATAGATAAAACTAGTGCAGGCTGACGATCTTAGAGGGGCCCGAGCAGCAGGTGTCATCATGTATCTGAATAACCAATCTGATCTTAATAAATAATTAAAACTTGTAGTTAGATGAGCCATGTTGATGTCTGTGCTTTATGATTTAACGCCTAGAGAGCACAGGGTAGTAACAGTTTCCATTGACTAATAGGTCCTTGACCGTTCAGTATCAATTCAGAATACATTGTACCATTTTACCTACCTTATAATCTGAGTCGCTCATGAAGTAATTGCATCAAATAAATTATTATATTACAGTTCACAATAAAAAATGGCGGTCCGATAATCTGGACCGATCCAAGTGCATTCGCTAGCACTCAGGATATTAAGTTTTTAATAAACCGCCGCGGCAATGCTATTATTTTTCCAATTTGGTTTATTAATGGTTTATTATTTTGAACGCTTTCCCGTCGATGCAGTTGTAGTGAATAGAGCCTGGTTTAGTTATAAAGAATGTGGTGTTGATGTTTAAGTAGAAAAGCTAATCACTCTTTAGGTGAATCATCATAGCGACCAAATAACCTGAAGTAGGTTATTTGGTCGCTATGATGATTGCCGCGCCATAATATGAAACACTTAAGTAGCCTCCCAAGAGTCCAAGTCCAAGAAGTGACCCTTAGATACTGCCTGCATGGCCATAATAAATAAATAAATTAAAATTTTGAGTTGTGTCTCCTTCGTTATCTTACGGAAGAGTGATTAGAATTATCGAAAAATCAGCCTAGGTTTATCACATTATCCCTTCCACCAACCCCATTAGGTGTGGGGTAATATACGGTCCCACGGCAGTGTGGGTAAATATGATCCACGGAGGGGTGTGGGGTAATGGTCCCACGGCGGGTCGCAATCAAGTGACCCCGCCAGGAACCCGCGACAATGTGGGCCGTCCTGGCCTTGACTTATGTAATCAGGTACAAGTATCTGCTTGAAAAGTTTGGGATAGTATTTTGAGGACAAATTTTTTAGTTATAATTAAAATGTTCTTGTATCACATTTTATATTTGACACAAGAGTACCTTGCTTGAATAAAATTATTGTGGTTACTTTTATTCTATGAGAGTGACTGTGTGGTCAGTAAAATGAACAAGGTAGCGTAGCAGTTCTGGCATAGAACTGGCGTAGCACTTTCGTATCTTTATCGTAGTCTCGTAGCACTGACCTCGTAGCGATGACTGCAGATTGCAAGTTAGTTGCGATAAGCCAAAAAGAGATGGCACAATATAAACACGCTACAACAGAATGTTATTTACATACATTGTGACAAAAATTAGTATTTCTATTTATATTGAAAGAATGTTCCATTACCATTGTACTAAAATAAAATATGGGAACAGTAGGAATACCGTCATTAATCGCTGAGAACGCAATAATTAATCAATTAGCTCTTGAATCTAATGAGCCGACCGCTCACCATCGCGTTACTTACACTGCCTACTGTAACACAGTATAGAAACAAACAGTATTTCAGGTTTGCACGTGTATTTAATTAGTTTTTTACCAGGTCACATCTGAAAAAAGACTAATTCTTTGGCCTGGCAATGGTCCAAATCATAGTAGCACTGTTAAAAAAATAGGTTAATTACTGCTGGCCAATTGTAAATATCTCAAACAATTATTAAAAAATTCTTTATTAATTTATTGTACAGTAAGCTATGTCTATAAATACCTTGGGTACCAGAGGATGGACAGCGGCAAAACTGACCGCAAAAGCATTAGCACGATTCCATCGATGGATTTGAGATTGAATAGCAATCCGGCAAGGATTGGCAAGGATGCTTTTGCTTAGCTGTTATAGGATAACGTAGAATAATAAAAATAAAACAGACCGACAGTTCGTCGAACAAAGTCGTACTAAAAGACGTATTTTAAGTTTACCATTTTGCCCTAGAACCCTAAAAAGATGAGCCTGGCATTGAATCATGTCATGTGAAAGAAGCGAGACATTTGCCCAGCAGTATGACACACAAGTTTACGTAAAGATAGTTAGCATATTTACTGATCGGCTAGTGTACTGTGTCCACTAGCGAACTAATCGAGAGCGTGACCACACCGCGTTTATCATCAGCTAATTTCACGGTGACAACTGCGTGAACATTACACACGCGAAAATGGACTTTTTGCAGTCGACATAAAGTTCATGTCGTGGGTAAAAAGTAGTGGGGAATTAAAGTGGTTTCAAAGTGAGGTATTCTAATTTTCTCACCTTTGAGGTTTTTTAGTCCTGTACCCTTAGCATGTATGTTTGCGTAATGCGTAGTATTATTTTCCTATCAAAGTTTTAACAACAATGAGCTTGCAACCTGTGACTTATGTAATGAAAACTAATACATAACAATTGGGTTTGTATACAACGTGAAGTTTAGACTTGCCTCTGACTGCCCTCTAGTAGGAAGTCATTACGGTTTGCGTACTGAGTAGAACTTATAATATTTTTCATGGGTATAATTAAAAATAATAAAAAGTCATGAATATATGTTTTTTATGCAACCTGTAACTTGTAACTAAACTTAACGTAACGTAACTTGTCTTGGGGTAATCAACTTAAAGTCACCTCTCAAAAACTTTTTGCCTCAGCAGGCTCACTGAGACGACTGCGGAACTTTCTCCCAACTACCACCAAAATTGCACTTGCACAATCCCTTCTTCTACCTGTGTTGGATTACGTGGATGCTTGCTACCTAGATCTGACAGAAGAGCAGCTAGATAAGCTTGAGCGTCTCCAGAACTTCTGCATCAGGTTTATATTTGGGTTGCGCAAATATGACCATGTTTCCCCTTATCGCATCATTCTCAAGTGGCTCCCTATTCGCCTTCGCCGTGATTCTCATATTCTATCTCTTCTCTATTCTATTCTATTCAATCCCTTCTCCCCTTGCTATCTTAAAGAGAGGTTTGCTTATCTCCATTCTTCGAATACTTTTACTCTCAGGTCATCGGAAAACTTATCCCTCAAAACACCCGTACACTCTAGTTCCTTCTACGGGAAATCATTCACTGTCGAAGCAGTGCGCTTGTGGAATGCTTTGCCTGTGGAAATTAGACGGGCTCCTTCACAGCACTCTTTTAAGCTGAGATTAAAGCAGCATTACCTTAATGCCTAGCTTTCTTGTTATTTGAGTTACCTATTTATTTATTATTTTATTTTATTGTCCTCATTTTAGAATATCTGTAAGATTTGGTTTATTATTTGGGTATATGTATATTAGTCTATCTTTAGGTATTTATTTATGTATTAGGATTATAAGTACCTACAGTTTTTATTTGATATAATTTTTATGTAGATTATTTCATTCGTTTGTAAATATTCTCTGTGCACCGCTGCCCATTACTGCTCCGTTATTTACTTTCCATCCAAAGGTTGCCTGGAAGAAATCGCTTTCAGCGATAAGGCCGCCCATTGTACTTTATTTAGCTTAAATTAGTTTTTTTAAGTATTCCTGGTGTACAATAAAGGATTATTCTATTCTATTCTATTCCTGTTTTGTTATGTACGACATTAGTTTAAACCCGGAATCATATTAACTGCATCTAGAGGTTGATTTAATACCGGTACGCTTGAATATTTATCCAGTAATCGATACATTACCAATAAACAATTTTTAATGTAAATTGGCGGTGCCTTTGCGACGATGCCGCTTAGTCAGTTTAACAGGTACCTATTTACATTAATATGATGTGTTTACATATTTTATACAGGCGGTTTTTGTTTGATATTTTAGTACTTGATATTGAAGACATCTGAAAATTAGGTTAATAAAAATAGATGTTTTCAAATTCATTACCGTAAAAAATTTGAAATTTTCAGTGTTTTCATTTAATGTCGTACATAACAAAACACGTAATAATATCAAAGTCTTAGCTTCATGTACTATATGCTAAGGCTAGTCAATCTATAGTATATATCTCAGAAGAGTCCCAAAACATGTCTCAAAATATAAAACTCGAAACGGCCGTCGCAATCAGGACGCGGTAACGTTTTAGCAAAATGAGAGCTTCAAAATACAATATTTACACGAGTACTTCTTCTGAGTTAAATTTCTTATTTTTTGTGTGTTATCAAAACATAATAAGTATTCTGGGTCTCCATAGAACTGATACTGGGAATTTATTTTTCTTTTACAATTTTTGCCCACTAAAATCTTGAATAGGTATTTTAGCAAAAAACAAACTGTCGTTACTAAAATTGTTATTGCCAAAGTGTCTGTCTGTTTGTTTGTTGCATGCTTATACTACTGAACTAATATAAATGTATGAGACAGCTTGAATTCTGTCACATAACCTGTCAAAAACATCGCATTAGAAATACCTAATAGGAACACGCATTAGGAACCTGGTCTACATACATATTTGCAGCCTTTGCATTTGAATTTGTAATTAGGTTCCAAAGTTACTAACACCGGAAACAGTTTTGGGTAGTTTTGAGTTTATGTAGTTGACATCCAAAGAGGTTGTCAGTAGGCTTCCCACTATGATCCTGACACACCCTCATCATAGCAACCCACTACAGCAAAGTACAAGGTAGAAGCAACAATGTAGGCCTCTCGGGCCTAATGGAGGGAATCACTCACTCGCTGATTGATCCCAATTGATTGAACGGACCGACACTTCTTGCGCATTCTGCCGAGACCCTTGTACTGGACTTTTATTCGAGAGCCTGGAACTAGTTTTATAAGAAGCGGTGTAAATAATTACGTCGAAATATATTTAATGTAGGTAATAACCAGACTATTAAATAAACTACGCTATCTTCACGATCATTATTGAGGCGCAGGAGGTGGCGGGTGCAATTCCCGCCGCAAAACAAATGTTTGCATGATCTACAGATATTTGTTCCGGGTCTGGATGTTTTTCTACATATAATAAGTATGTATTTACGAAGAAAAAAGAAGTATTCTATCAGTTATCTGGTTCCCATAGTACAAGCTCTGCTTAGTTTGGGGCTGGATAGTGCTGTGTGAAATGTCCAGCCATATTTTTATTTTTTTATTTTATTATTTAGGACGACTAATATTGAACGCTTTCCCCATATATTTCCAGAGTGATCGATCTTGTGCCGGATTGCTAAAACTACTTCCCAGTAACCTTTATTATCTAGTAACACAGTTATTATCTTGCGTAGCGTAACACTCCCTGTGTTACGCTGCGCTATTCAGTGCATGGTCTATACTCGAGAACCTTTCTGCCTCGTCAGTTTTTCGAGCTATGCGCCTACTGACACTTCAGCTAGGCTGTATTGCAGATGTATTATTTTTTGTAATATTTATCAAATAATGATTTTTCTTAAATCTGTAACCGATAGTAATATAAAGGCGGTAACTCGATTTTAATATATCATGTTGGCTAGTTCATTTATATTAAACTAGTGGTTTGCCTCGAAATTAAATCTCGCGAGTCTTATTAAAAAAAAAATATTTGTAATCTTTGACGATCACAATAGTGCCATGAAATGCACAACCAAAACACTTGACCTACAGTTTCGAATTACAGGTAACGGAAGTTCATGTTAATTGGTTACACTTTTTTGGTTTAAAAATTGCAGTAATTCTCGATTTCAGACTTTTTTCTATATTTGTATCATTAAAGCTACACGCATACCAAATTTCAGCACAGTAGAGTCACTGGTGTACCGTGTGAATTTTGCCAGACTTCAGTTTTTAGTATGGCTAATAAGTTAAAAACTACAAGGTTTAAACTAAAAATAAAAACGAGTTAAAATGAACTGATCTTTCATGACCTTTCATTAAACGTGCCACTTGAACGGAGGGTCCGATTTTGTTTTTTATACCAAATTTGGCAATGATCGGATCAACGCTTCGAAAGGTATCACCGGACAAACAAACAAACATGCATACAATCATACAATGCCGATTTGCCCAAATTGATTTAAAGAACTCGCGTCGCTCGATCAATAATTATCTAAAAAATAAAAGTTGGTCACTATCAACAGTTATCTTGATTTCAATTAACAAACCATCACCATGATAAATACATTTAATAACATTTCGCGGCAAAGACATTTTCTTAATTCCTCAACTTTACAAAATATCACGTAACATAATGTTTTCACATTATTTTTGGATTGTAACAACATTTTCCCACAACGTAACAGATGGAAAATCATTTTAATATGCACCGAATAGAGCAATTAATGGAAAATATTATTATTAAAATTATCTAAAATTGGCTTTTCGCCAGTTTTGTTCCAAAGCATGAAAATATTTTCATACCAATTATAATGTATCATTAAAATACGGTCATAATAACATGCAACAAAGTGAACTGCGATTCAATGCGCAAGCCAACATTAAATAAACCCACCATATGATTGTCAATAATATTTGTTATTTTACTCAAATAATACCACAATATCTCGTGATGGTAAACGTTTCAATACAATTAAAATTATTTATTGTAAAAATGACATACAACCATATTTTAAAAATTAGAGAATTAGGAACATACTTTAGACACAATAACATAATTCATTAATTGAATTACATTAAAATAACAAGACTGTAAAAGTACGCTACTAAAAGCACGAAAATCTAAGACTCACTTGAAGTAAAAAGCTTTTAGATTTTTGTGCTTTCCCTAAACAAACCCCGTTTTCAGTTTATAATAGAGTGTGGAGTTTTTACACGACCTGAAGATGAAACCAGCATATAACCCACCTGATGTTAAGTCCTAACCATCGCCTATAACAAAGTATTGCCTCGTAGATCACGCACCTCATGAGCGCCTATGAACTATGAACGATGAACTGCACTGCGTTCATCAATTTAGCCATACAAGTGTAAACCCTCATTAATTTTACCGGCAACCATACCCTTCAAATCGAAACACAGCAATGCTGCTTGGTTGCAGGAATACTCTATTTAAGAGATAATCAAGGTAAATAGATGACTAAAATAGGGAGAAGCAATCACAAATAAAAACAGACTTAATAGCTACCCAGATTTCATTTTACTTTTGAAGTGGTAACCGTCACTTTCGGGAACTCCAAAGATTTAAATTCATTCCTCGCTTCTGTAGCGCTTCCGACATGTTTGCAGAGGCGCGGGTCGATGGGTTCCACGCCATCATCCACAAAAAGACTGCCTCACTGCTCAGTAGAGTGTGAGGAAGCAACAACACCATCCTGCAGGTCATAGCCGACAAATACGGGTCACCGATTATGAAGT
Organism: Philereme transversata; assembly: GCA_963924445.1. NCBI lineage: Eukaryota > Metazoa > Arthropoda > Insecta > Lepidoptera > Geometridae > Philereme > Philereme transversata. Next base: position 21,721,345 of record OZ004337.1, on the reverse strand, counting down.
CCTTCAATCGGGTTCTGAACGAATAGTCTTTGTGAGAGACTATTGAGTCAGGACTTGAGTGAGGGACTTTAACATAAACTTTTATTAATGATATTTGTTTTATTAATGATTTTGTTTGTTTAATTGTGCCTATACTTTGTACTAACCCATGTGACAATTTTGAATTAATGAATTTAATTGAAAAGCACTTTATCGTGTGGAGTAAAGATGAATAGATATTATAAAAACACTTTTCGCTTAGTACAGGAATCATAATTAATTTACAACTAACTTTTTATTAATAAATTATGAAATTTTATAAGACATGTAATTTGCATGACACTAAGGCTGAATATGGTGAAGCTATTTAATTTTGTAACATCAACTACACATGTTCTAGCAATTCAATGAATTTTTAAGCTACCACAAAAAAGTTAAACACCCGCTAAAGACTGTCTCAAAAAAAATCCTAAATTAAATTTGGTAAGGATTTTTTTTAAACGCGTTTAACAGTGTTTATCTCTTTTGTGGTAACAAGGCTATTCTTTAATCAGTTAACGAAATATGAAGATTCGAAGGAGCAAACTTCATAGTATTCGTGTGTTTTCTTCAGCTTTTAGGGTTTAGGATTTTCCCCCACTGAGCCAAATTTCACACCCTGTATACTATAGCCATGTTTTAATCACAGTTAAGATATACCAGTATATTTTACTAGTTATAAAGGTTGTTCGAAGCGGCGGAATCCAATATCCCGTTCGCGACGTGATTTAGCGCCGCCAATCACGCGCCATTTGCCTTACGTTATGTTCATACACGTTCATAATTGAGATTTTAATTTCAACGTCAGAATTTGCAATTACACTATTACGAGGTTTCTTTATTCGGCTCGCGTTTAAACTTAAAATATGGGTTTCATAAATTGCGTTTTAAGCTCATAATTTTCGTGGATTAATTAAAGGCTCGCGATTATATTTTAAAATCAAACTCAAATTTATTTATTTTGGTAATCAACGGCTATATTAACGGTCATCGAATTTCACCAAAGACGATTAAAATACGTACGATGTCATAATTTTAATGCATATTAATTGGTTTTTATGATACTTAATGAGTTTTTATTAATCAGAGAGAAATAAAAAAAAAATAAGGAGACTTTAATTCGACGTCGTCATGAAATAATTATGTAAACAGTTAAAATTACAACGCCTAAGTACTTATTTCTTGTAAGTAATAATTTGGTCAAGGTTTCTAATGAAACAAACGCTGTTTACCCTAAGTATAGGTTGGCTTAATCAATCTTATACGAGGGGCACACTAAAATTTTCCGAATCAACAATAAAAAAATACTATTAATGGTCAAAAATGAATTTATTGTTTCTCAAAATATTCTCCCTTTGCGTCAATACACTTTTTCATACGATTGAACCAATTTTGAAAACATTTGTGCCACTCCTCCGTGGTGACATCAGATACATGTTTTTCATACTATTCGACAGTCTTTTCTGGTGATGAAAACCGTTGATCGCGTAATTGGTTCTTGATTTTTGGGAACATAAAAAAGTCACACGATGCCAGGTGAGGATTGCATGCTAGATGATTCATAAGTTGTACGTTTTTCGCCTTCAAACAGTTATTTGTCTGTCTGGCCGTGTGGGAACTTGCATTGTTGTGGTGCAAGATGATACGGCGTTTACCGTTATTTTCACGGTGTTTGTCAATAACTTCCGGTAAACAAATGGTCGTATACCAGTCACTATTCATGGTACGACGATTTTCTAAAGCAACAGTAGCCATGTGCCCCGTTTTATTAAAAAAAGGAGCAATCATCCGCTTCGAGACACTTTTCACGCGCGCTACTTTGGTTGGTTTCGGCTCATCTCGAAATACCCATACGCTCGATTGCTGCTTCGTTTTGGGATCATAGCTAAAAATCCATGTTTCGTCAATTGTTACTCTGTTCCACACCAAATTGGAAGCCCCTTCGTTGTATCTGGCAAGCATAGCATGGCACCAAATGATGCGGTCCGTTTTTTGAGCATCAGTCAAATTGTGTGGGATCCATCGAGAACACAGCTTTCTCACACCCAAAAAACATGTGCGGATCTCACGGTAGGTTACATGCCTGTCTGTTTCGATCATACGGCGCACAGCATCAATGTTTTTGTTGTTCACAGAGGTGCACGGGCGACCTTCTCGAATTTCATCATGGAGATGGACACGACCGCGTTTGAATTCTGCAAACCAGCTATAAGTTCTTATAGCCATCTTGCATGGTGCTCCTTTGCCAAAAGCAGATTGAAGCCGAACGACGCTCTGCTGAGCTGTCAAATTACACTTGAAATCGTAAAAAATCATGCAACGAAAATTTTCCAGAGTTAAATCCATTTTATTGTAATCACGCAATTTTTAAAATGACGCCACAGTGTGAAAACAATTCACAATTATATGAATTAAATTTTATTCTACGGTTAAAGAGTTCCATTTTCAAATGTAGTAATAACTTTTTAAATATTGTTTATGTAAGTGGCCAATTCCGTAAACTTTTAGTGTGAACTATGTATTTGTCCCCTAATGATAGGCAAAACATTATGGCTGAACCGACCAAAACTAACAAATAAACATTCGTAGACTACGGTAACCTCTCACTATCAGGTGGATTGTCCCATTTTTTGCCACTTATGTGGTTATTAAAAAAAACTATTCGCGACTGAACCAAAATATAAATAAGAGGTCAAAGTATTTATGTATTCATGGAAGTATGCTTTGCGACATGACATTTCGTACAGAAATGAAATAAACCTCTCCGAGTCCAAAATGTGAAGTCCGACGTCATACCACGTCCCAGTCTCGCAAAAAAGAGTGAGAAACGTGACGACAACGGATTGTTATACGCTAGCAACGCAAGGCCGGTGGAAGCTCCAAATGCAATACCTAAATGGCAATGGCGATAATATAAGAAAGTAAAAATGAGAGTTGTAAGAATGGCATGGAGTGATAAGCAATGCGTCTGTAGTACTCGACGTACTGTAGACGCACGCCGTGCGAGTGCTGCAGGCATAATAGGTGACGGTGACCACGTAGTGTCAGTAGATCCGTCAGTTTGTTTGCTATCTAGAATACTGTGAAAAAAAATTTAATATAAAATGATAATGCTGACTATTTGGTTTGGACCTACACGTAATTCATGCTATTTAAAATACTAAATATTGGATAGGCGACTCAATAAAGGTTGCTGGGAGCCATTGGGTACAAAGCGGTCACTCTGAAAGTTTTAAGGGCCTATGTTTAGCAATTAACGTTAGGCTATGTCGTAAATATATAATACTAAAAATTGAATGCTATTGGCTTAATAAATTATCATCTTTCAACTTTTATTTCAAACTTTATAGACAGACTAGCTGTTGCCTGCGACTTCGTACGCGTTACACTCTTAAATGTGTAGGTAACCTAGAAATAAAGCAAAACTCGTTCTTGCAATTTGACTTGAAACCCCATTTTTATCCCATGGGAACTGATTTATGGGATAAAAGGTAGCCTATGATCCAGATTATAATCTGTACCAAATTTCATCGAAATTGGTTCAGCCGTTACGACGTGATTGAGTAACAAACAAACAAATAAACAAACTTCGAAACTTTCAGATTTAAAATATTAGTGTGATGTGATAAAGTGATCGCCATAGTTTATTTTCGATTGCCATTTTGCTCTTGTAATTGGGGGGTGACTGACGCTCGGTGCTTAGCCCCCTCTTTTCTTTGTGTAGCTCGTCGTACATACCAATGGTACTAATAAAGTAGCAGAATTCGCTCCCATTTCAATTCTGAGTGAAGATCTGAATGCTAAGTCGTTGACTTACGATCTTACGAACTCTGGGATTATCCTCTGCTCTAATAAACTACATACAAACTACTAGATCAAACATTATCACAAAAAACATGTTTTTTTTATTCATTCTAGTACGTCTCATAGCTGGGCAAATGTATTTTTTCAAAAACTAAAAATAATATTACTTAAAAAATAAAACGAGTTATACCATCTAAAGACGGATGGAGACCCCTTGGCCAACACGAATAGTATACGAGGGGCACACTAAAAGTTTCCGGAATCAATAATAAAAATTACTATTAATGGTGAAAAATGAATTTATCGTTTCTCAAAATATTCTCACTTTGCGTCAATGCACTTTTTCAAACGATTGAACCAATTTTGAAAACATTTGTGACATTCTGCCGTGGTGACGTCAGATACATGTTTTTTATACTCTTCGACAGCCTCTTCTGGTGATGAAAACCTTTGATCGCGTAATTGTTTCTTGATTTTTGGGAACAGAAAAAAGTCACACGATGCTAGGTGAAGATTGTATGCTGGATGATTCATAAGTTGTACGTTTTTCGCCTACAAAAACTCATTTGTCTGTCTGGCCGTGTGGGAACTTGCATTGTCGTGGTGCAAGATGATACGGCGTTTACCGTTATTTTCACGGTGTTTGTCAATATTTTCCGGTAAACAAATGGTCGTGTACCAGTCACTATTCATGGTACGACGACTTTTTAATGCAACAGTAGCCACGTGTCAAGTTTTATTAAAAAAAGAAGCAATCATCCGCTTCGAGACACTTTTCACGCGCGCCACTTCGGTTGGTTTCGGCTCATCTCGAAATACCCATACGCTCGATTGCTGCTTCGTTTTGGGATCATAGCTAGGAACACATGTTTCATCACCTGTTACTTTGTCCCACACATACCAAATTGGAAGCCCATTCGTTGTATCTGACAAGCATAGTGATGCGGTCCGTTTTTTGAGCATCAGTCAAATTGTGGGATCCATCGAGAATACAGCTTTGTCACACCTAAATGTTTGTGTAGGATTGACTGTATTTGACTCATGCCTATGTCCAAAAATGTCAGGATCTCATGGTAGGTCACATGCCTGTCTGTTTCGATCATACGTCACACAGCATCAATGTTTTTGTTATTCACAGCGGTGCACGGGCGACCTTCACGAATTTCACCATGGAGATTGATACGACCGCGTTTGAATTCTACAAATCAACTATAAATAGTCGTCTTGCATGGTGTTCTTTTGCTAAAAGCAGATTAAAACCGAAAGACGCTCTGGTCAGCTGTCAAATTACACTTAAAATCGTACAAAATCATGAGACGAAAATTTTCCCGAGTTAAATCCATTTTATTGTAATCACGCAATTTTTAAAATGACGCCACAATGTGAAAACAATTGACAATCAGATGAAATAAATTTTATTCTACGGCTAAAGATTTCCATTTTCAAATGTAGTAATAATTTTTTAAATATTGTTTATGTAAGTGGCCAATTCTGGAAACTTTTAGTGTGACCTATGTATATAGTAACAGCTCTAACAGTCTAGATAAAAAGTTGTGGAACATAAATGGGGCCACCATTTATGTTCCACAACTTTTTATTCTAGACTTGGACCATGGTGCCTAAATCACCCTGTGTAGTTAGTCCTCTAATACGTAAACCAAAATAATTTTTTGACTGCCTCCGTGGCGCAGTGGGCGTATAGCCGGCTGAGACGCAGGAGGTAGCGGGTTAGATTCCCGCCGCGGAACAAATGTTTGTGATATCTGTTACGTGTCTGGGTGTTCTTTCTCTATTTATAATGTGTAGGTATGTATTTACAAAAAAAAGTATATAAGTATTCTATCAGTTATCTGGTTCCCATATTACAAGTTCTGCTTAGTTTGGGGCTAGATAGCGCTGTGTGAAATGTCCAGCATTATTTATTTATTTATATTTATATATTTAATTTGAATTGTAAGAATATTACGACCGACGAAAACACTACTTTCAATGTTTTTTTAGGGTTACCTACCTCAAAAAGAAAAAAGTGTCACTTCGTTGTCCATCTGTCTGTCTGTCAAGACCCTTGTTCTCAGAAACGCGTGTAGTTTATCATCGACATAGCGCAATCAAAACATACGGCCATTTATGCCACGTATTTAAATACTCGCAAATAAATGAAAACCTATACAGTACTTATGTGGTTTGCTACTTCTGTAGCAAATTAATAGAACCCTCGGTACACGAGTCAGACTCGCACATGTGCAATTTTATTCTCATTTAAGTCAACTTAGTAGTTATGTTCAGTCTGAAGAAGTTTATCAACTCACATTTTATTTAAATTTCTTGTTGTTTTTATTTTTTATCGAGAAGTTCATAAAAAGTTTTACGTAATTCAGAAACTTTGCCCTCGCCAATACCCAATAGACCGGACTTAAGCAAAACCAAAGAACTACGGGTTCTAAAATGAAAATCACATTGAATATTTTAGTTTCTCTCTAACTATCACGTAAAAACCGATTTAAGTTTTTACTCAAATAACATTATTCCACACATTTTTTTATTATCTTTATTTTATACATATGTACCTACTGTTAAAATTATTAAAACCCTTAAAAGTTTAGAAACATCCCACACCTTGCGAATTCGTATAAATGGTAAACAAAAGGTATTTTATCTGCTTGTAAGAAAAGCTTGTGAAACTAACTTTATTAAATTAAAGAAACTAAAGATTATTGCTGATTGGTTAGGTTATTTTGGTAACAAATTTTCTAAGATTTACTTCTAATATACTTGAAAAAACATTTTTAGACGTTCTTCAATCTCATATAACCATTTAACGCGATATCAACAGTGAAAGTTTGTAACCCTCCTGAAATAAATATAATTTGGTGCATTTTAATAAATAAATCATTTTCAAACAAAAGTCTGTTTTAAACATAAAATGCCTTAAATAACAAAAATAATATACAATTAATATTTACATGACTAAAATACAGAAGAAATAATTGAATCATCTAAAGACCGTTGCAAAGGATCTATAGATAGCTCAACTGCTCCAGATCACTACCAGGCGGAAGTGTCAATCAAATAAAATTGTATTTATTGCATATTATGGGTATACTCGTATAAAGGTACCTACAGTTTTTGTATGGGAAGCTTTACACATTCATTTTATTATTACGTTTTTGCATCTAATCACCATGTCAAGGTTATTTTATTTATAATAATTACAATTATTTTTGACGCTCTGACCTCATATAAAATTTAAATTAATAAAAAAGTATTAATAATAACAGTCAAATTTAAAGTAAAAAATCAAGTTATAATTGGTCAATCAAAATTGTCATCGGCTAGGTAATCATTAATACTATATACATACCTATAGTATGAATTTCTATTAAAAGCTCTTTCAAAAAATTTAATCTAGGAGCATCTATCACACTCTGTGGTAGATGATTGTACCTACAAACGCACAGCCATGCAGATTACACTTTTATTGTACCTATAAAGCCGTCTTGTTTCGGGGGAAACAAATTTAGTTGTTGTGTCTTTTACTTATACGGGTTATAAAAAGATCCATATAATTTTTAACAAAGACCCCAAGACTCTGGCTGCATTGCCCGGCTGAATTGCAATGCTTATGCGTTGACCCAGATAAGCGCCAAATAAAATGATATTTCTACTGTAAAAGTCTAGAATAGATTATGTAGTACAATATTCGCCCGCGCGCTACCTCCTTACTCCACACTTCAGGAAAGTTCCATTTCTGGAAGCCAGCACTCGCACTGTTCCACCGATATTTTTCCTTTATTTCGCAAGTTTCGTTTATAATGAAGTTCGGGGAGAAATGCACCGATTTGGAAATGCTCGTGGCTTGTTGCTGAGTTCAGGTTATAGCCGTGCCTGTTATTTCTGTACGTGTTTTGTTGCGAATTTAGGGTGTTTTCTCGCCAATATAAGGATAAATAGTGTGAAGGCAAAAATGCTTTTTAGAAATATGAATACAAATTCAAAAAAATCTTATTGTAGGTTGATGTTAGCTATCAAAAAGAGAAACTTATAACAATTAAGCAAACACAAGCTTTAGATAACCGATTTGAAATTAATTCTCCATTTAAAATTACGTTGTCACATACAAAAACACCGAGCACAGACAAATACAGACTTCAAAATCACGTAAATAGTAAAACCTCATTCAAAAACAATTTCTGAAAAAATAATACCTTTTTTGTGCAGTCATGTAATAAATTAAACTGTGATGATATTCTTTGAACGAGAGCATTATGTTCTGTAAGTTTCGGTAAATTAAAGGCTGAATGATTTTACTAATAAACAATTTCCGATAAAATAATACCGAAGCACGTAAACAAATGAGATACCATGAAATCCCATTTCAAAATACAAAATTCCGAATTCAATATTCAAAACCGAAAATTCATTTGTAAAACAGCTCGTTACTAGGATACAGGAACATAATACACGGTCCCAAGCCCTCGGATTTCGGCCCCGTTCGTGACTGCCGACCATTGAGCCCCAGATATTTGGCTATGCCATATCATATTATACCTCTTACACCCACATCACAAGAGTAAATAGCTTACTTACAGAAGGACAGCCCACAAACTCAATAATGCCTTATTCTCTAATCAAAGAGTTACAATCGCTTGAATCGTAAATGTAAACGCATGTATTTTGTACTCTGATAAAAATAGCCAGTGCACGTTAATTTTGACGACCTCCGTGGTGCAGTGGGCGAATAGCCGGCTGAGATGCAGGAGGTAGCGGGTTCGATCCCCGCCGCGGAACAAATGTTTGCATGATCTACAGATATTTGTTCCGGGTCTGGTTGTTTCTCTATATATGTATAATATGTATGTATTTACAAAAAAAAAATGTATATAAGTATTCTATCAGTTATCTGGTTCCCATAGTACAAGCTCTGCTTAGTTTGGGGCTAGATAGCGTTGTGTGAAATGTCCAGCAATATTTATTTATTTATTTATTCTAAAGTAATTCAAAAGGCCATTTGACTGTCCACGGCGTTGTTTGGTGTGATCTTACGCACTCATTTGATATTTGTAGGTAGTAGTTGCAGGGCTATTTTCTGAACCTTTTTCTCTGTTTGTAATTTATACTTGTGTCTTCTCTGTAGCTGCCGGGTTAAGATATCCGGTACGGTTTCCTTTCTGTTGCATTTCAACACTGTATCTATATTTTGATACTGTTTTTTCGTGGGTTTTGATGAGCGGAAGTTTTGGTTGATGAACATAATGAGGTTCTGGCTTTTTGATGAAGTATAAGGTTTATTTGTTAGCTTTTGTTTTGGAAGAGGATTTACAATTCGTATTGGTTCGTAGTATTTCATAGAGTTTCGTAGCGAGGCGTGGATAATACATACTTGCGTGGCAAATACAATCTAAGTGTAGTAGAAAATATTGTCTTTGAAAATACAAACAAAAAACAGGGTACTTCGAAACATCTTTAATAACTCGAAAGGAAGTCAACATTAAAATGAATAACTTTTTCTAAAGAGATACATAGAAAAAATATAATCTAATATAATCGTAACGCCTTTAAATCACCTGTTACTTTCTATCTATCTATAAGGATCACTTATAATTATAATATCAACACGTCGTAGACATTATCGCATTGTTCTTCGAAGGGGGTCTGCAAGACAGGTTCTTCTTCGGGTTCACGTACACATTTTGCAGCATCTTATATACTTGTATACTCCGAGCTAATGAATAATGAAAATATGTAATTCTAAATAAATAGTCCGTATCAATGACGGAAAAACTCAAAAAGTCTTCCTTGAAGGTCTTTCATATTTTCATTTCATTTCTATTACATTAAGAAGTATTTTCTGTTACGATAAATCAACAATTTCTACAAGAAACAATATCATGACCAACAGATAAACTACTTGCAAAGCTATAAAAATCATATTAACACGGATAAGTACTTATTATTTCATATGAAAGTTGGGTGTATTACTCCTCGAAGAATCAAAGTCCGTTTATAGCTAATGCGAGGCTCTAGGGGTAACGGTGAGATAAGACTTTATGGATTCTCGCGTTATTGCGGCGATAATCACGTCTGGTTTGTAGCTACCGGGACTTGTTCAAGAAAAATACTCAAGATGACTTCTGAGTTGTGCTATCACAATAAAATGTAATTATATGTAATACGAAATACATTTATTGACAAAAATATTAATTAAATATATTTTTTTAAGTGCGTTGATCCGTATAAGTGCCAGATCACACGTCGGCGTCACTTCGACCAGAAAGCTCTGAAAGAATTAAGACAACGTGAAGAGCCTGGTTGCCTAATAACGAAAAATCAATGACAGCAACACGACAGCAATCGATCGTGAAACGTCAAAGTTACCATGAGAAAATAATTCCGTCTGTTGCAGCCCCTTTGCTAGAAATGTGTGCAAAGTAACGTTTCGCGACCGATTGCTGCAGCGTTGCTGTCGCTGATTTTAGGTAATACCAAAATCGGTAAACGCATGTATGCGTTATACCCGATATATATATATATATATACCTTTTTATTTATTAATTACACTATTATTACATTATTATTACACATCCATCGCTCACTAGGCCACTTATTAATTTTTACATTTTTATAAATTATATATATAGGTATGACAATATATATTTTATGTATTATAATATTAATATTTATGTAATTTTATGATTATATTATATATTACAATTATGCATTTTATTTTATATTATCTATATTGTTTATGAATATACGTGTACTAATAATATCGGATTTACGTCGCCGTCCTTATTTTGTTCACATAGATCCTGTCCATCCAAAGGTTGCCTGGAAGAGATCGCTTTTAGCGATAAGGCCGCCCATTATACCTATTATTTAAGAGTGTCTTTTCTTATAAATAAGTAAATAAATAATAGTAAATACTAGATGGCAACGCCTAATTTAAACCAATTTGCTAGATTCATATTTTAGTCATAATAGCATTTAATATGGAGTCAATATAAAAATAAAATATTTTTTCTTGAACGTACATTCCTTTTAAAAAACAGATTCATCATGATCATCATCATTTTCAGTCCATGTCGATCCACTGCTGGGGTTAGGCCTCTCTCTCAACAAAAACAACCAGCCTTGTTTCTTGCCTTTCTTTCCTGGCTTGATCGCAAAGGAACAGGCAGTAAAATTGACGTTACAAAGTGATCCTACTGATTTTAATGAATAAAAATATTTGATGACTTTGACTTTTCTTCGTTTCTGTCATTCTTCCCGATCATGTGCTAGTCTGAATAATTTACGACCCATGGACTTATTGATGTCGTCGACTCATTTCGCTGGAGGACATCCCCTATTTCAAAGCCCAGTTCTCGGCCTCCACTCTGTTAGTTTCTTAGTCCAATTGTCGTCACCAAGTCTGGCCAAGTGTCCTGCCCAACTCCACTTGAGCCCCAATATTCGGTTGCTGACGTCTTGTTCTTTAGTCTGTTTGCATATTTCGGTATTGGGAACTCGATGTAAGAGTGTGATGCCGAGCATGGTGCGCTCCATGGCTGTCTGTGCACCAGTATTGGGACCAGTCATAGTTGGCAGGACACATTTTTTGGACCAATGTGTCCAAAAACAGATATATATTAATAATTTTATTTGGTTATATTTAAAAGTTTTATACTTTTATATATAACCAAATAAAATTAAGATGTCTATTTGTACTCGTAGGTACCCCTCCACTGCATACAGGGTTGTCAATATCTTTATCGATAAACTTTTCCGCCCGAGACATAACAAAATGGCATTTCCCCGGCTACGGGGCTGTACTCCACAGGTTTAGGGCTGTCACTTAAATTATCTCGGACATAAAGATAACATAGTTACAAAGGCTCCAAGTTGACGACTTTTTTGCTTACATAGTAGAATAGATAGAGACGTGTCGCTTAAGCAACGGTTTACGGCCCATTCCACTTTTATTGGCTTTTTAAGTATGGGTGTTTTGAGTTCTGACCTCTTAAGTACTTTAAAAGGTTTGTAGATTTCACGATACGGTATATTAAGAAATACATAAGTGCCTTTTAGGAGTAGTATGCTCGTAATAATATGTACTTAGGCTTTTAAGATTTATGACTGTAAAAGGATTTTCAATAAAATCAAGAAAATGTATTCTACAGTTGCTTAAATACTACCAACTATAAAATATAAGTATATTCCACTCAAATTGCGCTTTTCGTTTACTTACACTAAGATGATTTAAAATTATTTTTATGATTGAAATGAATAAAGATGGCTTGGATTTGAAGATAGAGTAGTAATGAGAGTTCTCGACATCAATACAAAGAAACCATTTGCGATTTATATATACCTCTGTTTCTAGAAGGATGAGATTACGGCTTAAGATTTATGGTGAAGATGCGACAATCCCCTCCATCCCGCTAGTTTCTTGTCCCCCGCAACGTAGCAGTAGGCCTGACAATTTTGCAGTGCTGACGTCACTTGGTTTTCACAGCTACTCGCTACGTGTAGTAACATTCAATCAATATAGTAGCTTTACGCCTCTAAAAACGTAAAATATACCTGCCTATATTCCAAAATGTATGTACACAAAAAAAAGGAAAACTAGACTAATTAAAAAGTTTAAAACATATTTGAATACCTGTGTTGGTTCTGAAAATGTATCAAATAATGCAAAAAAAATTTCAGTCACATAAACACGTCTAAGTTTCTCACGTATAGTGTAAGGATTGTTTCATATCATGCAACGTTACTAGTACATTAAAATCAAATCAATTCAAAAAAATCAATATGTTTTTATTTCTGTAAAATTCATATTTATACTTATTATTATAGTTATATCGTGTTTTACCTCTTCAACAAAAATAGGAGTAGGTATTATAAGTTTGTCGCCTGGGTCTGTCTGTGCGATTGTGTAATATCGTAGTTCTTAAACGGATGGACCCATTCGGACGCGATTTTTTTTAAAGAAACCTAGTTCAAAGTCAAACATTTAAGTGTTAGTTAGTTTACATTTAACATTTAACGTTAAAGTATTTATGTATTTTATCGGTTGTCTGGGTCCCATAGTACAAGATCTACTTAGTTTGGGGCTAGATAACGCTGTGTGAAATGTACAGCCCTATTTATTTATTTATTGCGTACATATTAGGCGATCCTAGGTGCCTGTGCGGTCAGCGTAAACAACGCCAGTTTGTCTTGAATTATATTTACGTGGCGTTCCGTGAAAATAAATCTAATGAATATTGTTTTACATAGGTCTTATAAGTATTACCGTTTCAAACATGAACTCTGCAAGGACAATGCAATTTTTCGCTAGGAGGCGAAGTGTCTAATTAAATAATAGGTACATTAATTAAAGCTTAAGTGCAAGAAATAAAGTATATAAAAATTAAAAGAAAATCAATAAAAAAAGCATGTGTGCAATTCACACGTGGTAGAAGTGAAACCTTCAAACATTTTGGTTTCAAGATAATGAGACGAATGTAAAATTTCGGGAAGATGATAATTGTAGGTTTTAGTAATGATCATAGTGATGCAAAGAAAAATAAATTTTTTATATTTTATTCGTATATATTACATAGATTTATTCAAACTCAGAGCTTACATTTTCGATAAATGATACAAGAGACTTATGGTAACTAAACTGTCACTTTTTCGTTTCATCGACTTTCAAATCACAACGATGCTAAAGAAGTTTTCACTTCAAAATAGAAAAAAACAGGTTACCTCGGTAAAAATCTACTTACTTTATTTAATAAGTAATTTATTAAAATTTAATGAACTGCTTAAATACCTATACCTACACAAAATTAAATCCATATTAGGATTTATTCACGAAAAACTCTTTCAGCGAATAAAAACTACGTTCAACTAAATATCTTCTTAGCAACGTTTTAAATTTATTTAAACTACTTACTTTTGTATTTCTTGTGGGACTTTATTGAAAACTTTAATTGACATGCCATGTGGGCCGGAGTGAAATATTTGTAGTTTTAAAAAAAGGTTGTTAATAATCTATTATATTGACTGCCTCCGTGGCGCAGTGGGCGTATAGCCGGCTGAGATGCAGGAGGTAGCGGGTTCGATTCCCGCCACGGAACAAATGTTTGCATGATCTACAGATATTTGTTCCGGGTCTGGTTGGTTTTCTATATATTATAAGTATGTATTTACAAAAAAAAGTATATAAGTATTCTATCAGTTACCTGGTTCCCATAGTATAAACTCTGCTTAGTTTGGGGCTAGATAGCGCTGTGTGAAATGTCCAGCAATATTTATTTATTATGCGGTCGGAGGTTTTGCGGGCGGGAATATTGATCAAAGAGGTTTATATTCTTTTTGACAAACAAACTTATGTACTTCTAGTATATATATTCACGTGAGGGTTAAAATAGTTTAAATGGGGTAGTTAGCTATCTGTGATGAAGATAAAGTCAGCCGATTTGAAGATTATCAGCGCTTTACTTTGCTGGTGAAGGGATCTCAGCTGTAAAATCGAAATTTTTAGGGGTTTTTTTATGTGCTAATGGTATTAGAAATTTTGATAAAATTCACTTGTAGTAGACTGAATACTACTCATCAGTGTAAAATACAAAATAAATAACACTCTTCCAAGGATAAAGCAGGATTACTTTTAACGCGGTAAGGTATTACAAGTACTATCATATTACTCCCTTAATTGGCCATGGTAATAGCAATACAGCCTGAGATAAGGTGTGTGCGATATTAGATAAGTTCTCGCTCTGGGCGATACGTGTACGTGACCGAGTGGATCCTCCGGTGCTCTTACAAATCTGCTCTAATAGTGGGATAACGATCACTTTGACTCCTTTTGGGGAAGCTTGGAAGTTGAGCAATTTGTTTACCTATCTATATTATTACATTTATATATATTACATAAAGATATGATATCGAGATATATTGTAGTGTTAATTCTTCGGTAACATATTTGAGCATTAAAATATTGTCTTTTTCTGAGAAACGAAAAGGATACCAATAGTTTTATTTCAGTCAAAAGGTCAATTAATAATTACTTACCCGCACTCCATTAGCACAGGAACCTAAAGTGAGTCTTGGCCTCCGATACGAGAACTCGCCACTCTCCTGTGTCATACCAGTAGATGGCTTTGATACGCGTAGGTCAACTTCTATCCTATCGTTCCAGTGATATTTGGGACGATCAACCGGTCGCCCCAAGTATTCTTGTAATTCAATCTTGTTAATTAAAATATTCCATGTAACGCATCGATGACTTCTCTGTGGATCATAATATAATCGATTTTACTTCGTAGACTAGGTGATCACAATTGGGTTATCGTTTAGATTTAACTGAACGGGATAAAAAAGGTCTCAAAATAAAAACAAGATTTAGTTCACGGAATGAGTTGTAACGAAAAGTAAACTAAAAGACGAATCAAGTAAGAGACTTACGACATTCTTATAATATGACAATATTTAGGCATTAAAATCATCATAGTCATCATAGCAGCCATCAGATGTCCACTGCTGAACATATTCCCCATTGATCTCCAGAGCGACCGATCCTGTGAAACCTACACGTAAAGGCTCCCATCTACCATTATTAGGTAGTCTATTCATCTAGTTGGGCTATGACCCACGACTTTGGTTGTTTACGAATCTCCTCATTTCTGATTCGATTACGTTGAGAAATACCAAGCATAGCCCTCTCAATAACACTTTGAATCGCCTTGAGCCTGCTTATTAGAAAAACTTTAATGTAATGGTTAAATAACTAAAAATAAAAGACTGTTTAATTAAGTTTCAAAACGAATTAACAGAAAAATCATGCTCGGTATCATTATAAATATTTGAATAAAAGTTTCATCAGATAACCATAGCACTTTTTATAATGAAATGATCGTGTAAAACAACAAACCTTATGTTAAACACGACAATGTTACTCAGAAAGTTAATGCCAGGAAGTGAAGCACTCGGTGTAAACTACAGATAATGCTAATTCCGCACTTGACTCTTTTATTGGCCGTAACCGGGACGTACTCATAGATACACTTTGTCTTCTGTTGCTGATTTTGAGATATATTGTGCTATATTGTAGTAAGAAAAACATGCACAGGGGGACCCCCAAACTAACAGGAGCACAAACAAGTCGCAGCAACATTCCCACCACCCACTTTCTTAAAATATGGTATGCCTACTTGAAGGCATGTGCCATCGGTAAGTATTATAATAAGCAGAGGTAGGCTTGCAACCTATAACGTAATAAAGGGTGTTTGGTAATATACTCACGATATTCAAGTGACAGTTTCTCAAAACATAAAAAAAGACTTCTCGAAAAAAAAACTACAAGTTATAATGTCAAATTTAAAAAAAATCGACTATGTTTAGGTGATTAATTCGATATAAGACTTACTGTCTGCTCTTGCAATCGACATCCAAAAATAAAGGCCGATTTGATATCTCTTTCGAAAATGGCTGCGGATTATGGGTTACAAAGGGACAACAAGAAATATCTCGAGACGTCACGAATACAGTATCTGTAGTTAGATGGCAAGCATTATGCAATAGCACAACATAAGTTTAATAAAGTGTTTGTTTTTACATGACAAAATAAATTTCACATTTCTATGGTAAATATTTCACAAATTTATTTATTATGCTCATCAAATTGCGTTCCACTTATGTGCGTATATTATCAAACACCCTACATACAAAATCTGGTGAATGTATCAAAATATGTAATATTGGACTTGTTATTCAAACGATTCAAGTTTTGTGTGAGGGGATAATTATTTTCATTATTTATATTATATTATAGGTTTTTTTTACATTAGAACCATGTTTTAATATTTGATTGAATAGTATACAAATTTCATCATGCTGTAAATGGAGAAGCACATAAAACGCAGCGCTCGTTTCTTACTTGGGCTTACAAAAAAGACACTATCGACAAAATAAACATAGCTACTCTTTCCCTGCTTGTAACCTGCTCTGTGCCCCTACTTACCCCGTACCTAATACCTCCTCCGCATACAAATCAGACGCTACAAACTAGCGCACACTTTGTTCGCGCACCTCAGAGTTTAACATCTTATACTGCCAACTAAAATCCCGATCTAAAAACAAGTTTATGATTTACAAGTTTAGATATGTACAAGTTATGAATTTTGATATAATTATATTTTAAAAATATTTAAATACTTTACAGAAATAAGAAATATTGATAATAATAATCAAGGGCAAGTCTAAGTAGGTGCCGCTTTTAACGCGCAACGTTTGTTCTGGAAAAACAGTGATTTACAGCGTATGGTTGCTGGTCAAATCACAGGCACATGAGGCTTTACACCTGCATGGACGCAAGGCAGTGCATGTCCTACAAGGCAATTCTCTGTTATAAGCGATGGTAACCAGGTGGACCATAAGCTTGTTTCATCTCCATGTAGCATATAAGAAAAAAAATCACATGAACAACAGGTTCTATTTTCAAAACAAAATCATCTAAACATTATTAAACATTTACAAATGTAAAACAGCATTCAGTTCTTATTTCACAAGGAATTCGAGGTTCCAAATCAATTCGTCATAAATCAAAGGAAAAGTAAATTTCATTGAATTCTTCGATTCGCAGCAATAACATCCGTAAGTAACATCTGAGAACGTCTCGACTCGCAATAAAAAGTAAAACGACTGCGTATACTGTACAGTTACCGATGTATGGGGGCTAGGGTTGCTGTTACAAAAAACTTTGCATTCTTCTCCAGTTTTCTGACATGTATTTCTTCGAATTTTCTGGGAAGTAACTGGAAAACTTTAGTGATTGTATCTAAGTACGGATCTCCACCGTGGACCATGATCTCTCTGCCCCTCCGGAAATTACATGACAGCATGTATTCATTTATGTAAAATGGAAAAGCAAAAGAAAATGTGGTTTTCCGTGAGTAATAAAGCTCTATGCCTTTTCAAATAGTATGCAGTCAGACCTAATATGAAATGTACTACAGTAATAACAACGTAAGCATATCTTTTGACGGCCTCCGTGGCGCAGTGGGTGAATAGCCGGTTGAGACGCAGGAGGTTGCGGGTTTGATTCCCGCCGCGGAATAAATGTTTGTTCCTCGGTTGAAATATCTATGGATACATGTGATAAATGTATTTACAAAAAAAGTATATAAGTATTCTATCAGTTATCTGGTTCCCATATTTCACAAGCTTTGCTTAGTTTGGGATGGCGCTTTGTGAAACGACCAGCATTATTTTGCATTTTTATGAATTTTGAATTTTGTAATTAACTTTAGGTTACTGGAAGCAATTCTGTTGGCTCGAACAAAACAAAATTCAAGTTTGACAGCATTTAAATGACAACTCTCTAACTCTGTCTGTATGAAACAAATAAGAATGGCAATAATTTGAGTATTGCTAAACCTAGTTTGAGTGTTGTTTAGTTGTGCCAACAAAAACATCCCATTATAATATTTTATGCATTAGTGAACGTAATATTCTCAACTCGTTTTACTCAAAAGTCGTAATAAAACTGGCAACCCTACATACCGATGTATGCGGCACTCCATCCAATCCACGTAAACTGCCCTTTATGGCAACCCTGGATTTATTGCCAAGTATTTATTGGTGGAATATTATAATGTGCCAATTATTTGGGAAGGCACTTCGTTTGAACTCAATGATATGGGTGCTTATAAAACCTTTTGCGACTGAAAGAGGTGGTATATATATGTAATTTTCACGTTGGTTGTGATTTGATAATTATATACCCGCACTGACCAACGGCTCCCAACAACCTTTATCAGGTCGTCTTTCCATTTCATTGGGGGCCATCCTACGCTTCACTTTCCAGTGCGTGGTCACCACTCCAAACCCTTTCTGGCAGCCTTCAGCTGTTTGAGCTACAAGTGTATTTATATTTGATTTTTTTTTCGAAATTTACTAATTTATTTTCTGTATTGTTATGTATTGTAAAAGGATCATTAAAAACAATGAGCCTTGTTTCTTGCCTTTCTTTCCTGGCTTGTTCGCGAAGGAACAGGCAGTAAAATTGACGTTTCAAAGTGATCTTTGTGATTTTAATAAATAAAAATATTTGACTTTAACTTTTGACTTTAGTGTAAGAGTATGCCCCACCCACTTTCTCTTCAGATTGCTAATCCTCTGGACTAACTAAGTCACTTTACTTTGTTTACGAATCCTCTCATTTCAGATTTTTTATTACATAACCGGAAATGTTAACGGATTTAGTTGAAAGTTTTCTGAAAACCCTCATTTTCTTCCGGCACTATTTTTGAGTTTTTTACCAGTTCAATTTCAAACCTTATATTGCGTCTTTGTACTTGTCTCGTCTACAAGATCGCATAACTAGGATTTTATGAGATCTTCACGGAATATAATGTAAGGACAAAGTTCTAAAATTACAAAATGAATGATAGAACGAGCCATCCTACGACACGTGCACCGTATAAAAGATGTATATCCAAACTTAGCCCGCACAAGTATGAAGCATATAGTCTGAGAGTAAAGTAGCGAGATGAAACTGCGAAAACTAACAAAGTTGAATATAAAACACCGACATAGCGTCATTTTTCAAATCACTTATCTTGTAAACTCACAATATTTCGTGTCGCCGTCAACACTTGCTCTACGCTATTTATCGGCGTAA
This sequence comes from Philereme transversata, assembly GCA_963924445.1. NCBI lineage: Eukaryota > Metazoa > Arthropoda > Insecta > Lepidoptera > Geometridae > Philereme > Philereme transversata. The sequence goes on along the minus strand of OZ004337.1, from coordinate 21,701,874 downwards.
CTTCAAACTTCCCTCCCCCTTCCTCAACCCCCCTTCTTCTTACCAACCGACCGGAAAACTACAGTTGTGAACTGATGTCTCAGTTGATAGGAAGACGTCAACGAGTTCCGTGGACGAACTTTGGATCTGGGGCGAACTTATGTCAATAGATACTAAATATTTTCAATTTATTGAGATGGATTCCAAGAGATGTCAAATTTTAATCCAATAAGATAATAATAACTCAAACTTAATCTTAAGTTAACTATCTAAATAATTTTGTATAACGCAGTTTTCGAGTGGCCTCCACGCACTGAACGACTCCTCACTAGATGGAAAGATAAGCTCATAACGGTTGCTGGGAGCGGTTAGGTGCGGGCCGCACAAGATCGGTCGCACTCTAGAAATCTATGGGGAAGACCTATGTTGAGCAGTGAACGTACTACAGCTGATATGATAAAGATTGTAAACTGTATTCTTAAATATAACATAATAAACATCCTTGAAATAGCCTTTTTTCAATAACCTTATTGTGTCTACTGCTAGGCACCTGCCTAAATCCTCCCCCACATTCTTTCACTTTATGCCCCCTGTGGTCAAATTAATTAACTTGAATTACTACTACTTACTATTAATTTTATTTAAAAGAAGAATACTGTCCTAGCTTATTTAGAAGCAATTTCACACAAAAGAACAACAATCCAATTTGATAATTATTTCGCCGCAAGTTAAAACCTCGTAACTTTGTAAAGAACCTTTTGGTAACGAACAAACAAAAATTACAACTTAATTACTGTGAGCGAACTTCTTATCTTTTTAATTGTTTTTATCATGATTTAATGCCGTTTCGCTTTAATAATGTTAGCAAGTTTGTTAAAACCACGCTTTAGCGGAGGTAGAAAATACGGTGATTTTGATAAATGGTCACTTTCACTGAGTGGTTTCAATATTTCTTATATTTGTTTTTTTAGTTTTTACTGATTTAGTTTCTTATTTTCTGGTTTAAAGAAGGCATGAGCCACGCGGCTTTTCAGTGTCTTTTAAGTCTACGACTCTTATGTATGGTGTCTTCCTAGTGAAAGTCAATTTACAAAGTCTAGAACACAGGCGCCGAATAGCCAGTCTTTCAGTTTTTTACAAGATTCATTTTGGTGAAGTTGCGCAAGATCTACATGATCTTATCTCTCCTTCCCCCTTCCACCACTGGATAAGCAGATGTACCGAGAAATACCACCCATACCTGGTCGGCACACAACCATGCCGTACCAAACGATTTGCTTCAACTTCTCTTGTTAGCACAAGTAAGAAGTGGAACTTCTTCCGGCGTATGTTTATCCGGACTAGTATAATCTCGGAGTCTTCAAGTCCAGAGTGAGCAGGTTCTTTCTAGGCAGGTCAGGTAGTGGTCAAGCGCTTGACAATCATCAATAAAAAAATTTAATAACAAATAAAATTATATAAATAAAAATTTAAGATTAATAATAATTTGATAAAATCATCATCATGTCATCGATAGGACGTCCACTGCTGAACTAAAGCCTCCCCATTGATTTCCAGAGCGACCGACTTTATGCGGCCTGCACTCAACAGCGTCCAGCAACCTTTATCAGTTCGTCTTTCCAAGAAGTGGGGGGAGCGGCCTACGCTGAAATGCGCTTCAGGAGCGTAATCACTGTAGCATGTGTTGAGTGCCGACCTGTTTTGTTGTCTTTTATTATAGTTTGTATGGTTTTTAAGATGTTGACTTTAAACACGAAATGAATATATTTGTATTTGAATATATGTTGTTTGAATGCTCCCGCTGAGTTAGGGGTCATTGCCACGTGACGAAATACAATTATTACACAACAACACGCCATGTATTCTCTACGACAAGTATTATCCATGGCTAGCCGTAGCATCACATTAGACTCACAGTGGCGATAAAACTTACTCATTGTTATCGTTTAAACTCTTCTTCTAAGTTCTATTTGCTAGAATATTATAGGTTACATTTATTAGATAGGCACCAACACACAGAACGGACAAAATTAGACTTTAACAAACAGAACAGGAGGATCTATCGTGTTTGAAAAGATGAAAACGTGAAATCTTTCATCCGATGGCTTTGTCTCGTCAGAACCTTGGCCTAAAAACGCGAGTGCCAAAATCAAGCCCCGTACCATGTCACTGCGATCTCGTGAGCCAGTTTTTCCATTTATTTTTCCTGTGCCACACACAGTCTAAACGGCTAGCTCAAAAACTTTTGTATTGTTACCGCAGTTATCGTCCCCGGAATGTGAGAAGTTACGAGTTCGTGCGAGAGCTAAATAAATCGCGTGTTATTGACCTGCTAGAAATATTTTGAACTGTTGTCTGAGGGCGTGAGCTTCGGCTTGCGAGCGACATGCACTGTAATAGCTTTTACAAGTTCCTGTGAGTTATACTTATCTACCAGTAGGTGTCACGGGTATCACATATTTTGAGTTGTCTTCCAGTATTTTCGCTGGAACTTATAACTTTTAGCGCGATCATTTGTAAAATCTATACATATTTATCAGATTCCCTACTATCAATACATCGTCATAAGATAAATTCTTAGAGTAGCTAAACTACATAAAATAAACAAAAAGAGATTGGCGAACGTCTTAGAACATGATAAATTACTTACTTTCACACTGTAACATTGTTTTATTTAGAAAATTTTCGTGATTGATTTCAATCATTATTATAAATACGGGATTCATCACGTACGATGCAAGCGCAGAAGAGTGAGTGAACCTAGTAGAGACATAGTTAGTGTTGTGTGTTTGCCTGTACCAAGAACTACCGAAGAGAGTAGCAGTGATGATAATGATGATGACGCAGCCTGTCAACACGCTGAACCATCGTTGACGCACCCGTCTGCTCGCGCGCAGTGCGAGGCGAGACGTATTCGGAGCGGATCGCACTTACCCTGATGAAGGTTCAAGAATTGAACCGAAACAATGTCGGTTGAAACACCGATAAGACAGTACGTGATAAATCCCTTATTTATAATAATGATTATAACATTGTTTTTTTCATATGTTGTATTCCTATTATCTATTATTAAATACGCACAGCTAAGAAGGTTCAATCGGAAATAAAAACCAGCGAGAGCGAATATTTTAAACCGTTTTCTGATACTAAAGTCATATATTAGTTTTAGAAAACAATGAACCACAAAGTATTACTAAACTACATGGTGGTATGATTACTTTTACCATAATTGAGAGGTTTTATGAGTGATACGTGAATACGTGATTATCTATTTTCTATTTTGGTGATTGTCTATTTTGGGGCTCGTAAAAATACAATGCATTGAATTAAAAACACATTACACGTACCAATGTACATTGCTTTTATTGATCGAGCAAAGCGAGATCTCCAAATCAACTTGGGACAATCGGCGTTGTATGTATGTTTGTTTGTCCGAGGATAACTTTCGAAGCGTTGATCTAATCATTGTGAATTTGTTACATATGTAGGTAGTAATGGCACAATTTTGGTGTGACGAAATAAGCTAAAAATGTGGGGGGGTTGTTGAGATATTGGGGTTTAAGAGGGGTAAAAAAAAATGTGACTATTAGGTCATATAGGACGTGAAATGGAAGGTCTTCATTAGTACATTTGAACCCTGTTTTTATTTTAAGTTTAATCTTTGTAGTTTTTGAGTTATTAGCCATAATAAAAACACAACTTTGACAAAATTCACAGGGTGCACCAGTGACCCCTCAATGCTGAAATTTGGTATTCGTGTAGCTTTAATGATACAAATATAGGTAAAAGTCTAAAATCTAGAATAACTGCATTCTGTACCCCAAAAAATTATAACCAAATAATATGAACTCCTGTTACCTGTAATTTGAATGAAACAGTAGGTCAAGTATGTGGTTCTTTATTTCGTGACATTATTTTTAGAGTCAAAGATTACGAATTATGCGATTACGATTACGATAGATTACGATATTTTGGTTTTTATGGGAGACTCACGAGATCTTAGTTTGGGGCGAACCACTAGTATTGTTTAAGTCCAGAGGGCTTAGCCAAGTTACAGTCGATTGGCGATGACGCTAGTCGATAAGTCCGAAAACGTATGGGATTTGACACCTGCTATAGAAATATGACGTCATTCAGCGACAACAAATGTATGTAGAAGTCGAATAGATTCGTGGCGAATGACATTTGGCTACGGGCCCAGAGGGCTTAGCCAAGTTACAGTCGATTAGCGATGACGCTAGTCGATAAGTCCGAAAACGTATGGGATTTGACACATGCTATAGAAATACCACCGTGATACAGAGACAACAAATGTATGTAGAAATTGAATAGATTCGTAGCGAATGTAATTTGGTTACGGGGCCAGTCTCAACAATCTTTAAACATAATAAAGTGTGTGTCTTCTGTTCCATCATTACGAAAAAGTTTAATTTTTACGAGCTGTTAACCTACGACTTCGTTCGCGTGGACTTAAATAATTGTCGTATTTAAGAACAGTGAAAAAAACATTTCAACCGATACTTTTTAATTAGTGATTTAGCTTTAGCGTCTGATTGATTTTCATAGTTTGATTGATATTTATGGCAAAAAATCATAATGTTACCAAAAACACACTATCCTATGATTTTTTTAAAGTTATTTCCTTGATATGTTGTTTATATGTCAAGATCAGTCCAACCGTTTAGTCGTGAAAACGTAACAGACAGAGAGACAGAGTTACTTTCAAATTTATAATATTTATATGGATGGCCTTATTAATCACGTCTACTAAACATTTATCATGACACTAATATAATAAATACGAAAGTTTGGATGTTTATTTATTTATTTGTTTGCTACTCAATCACGTCGTAACGGCTAACCCGATTTTGATGAAATTTAGTAAGTACGTAGATTAACTCGGATTAATACATAAGCTACTTTTTATCACATAAATCAGGTCCCATGGGATAAAAATGGTGAGTCAAGTCAAGTTGCAACAGCGAGTATCGCTTTATTTCTACGTTACCTACACATTTAGTAGTGTAACACGTATGAAGTCGCGGGCAACAGTTAGTTTATTTATATACCTTACTCACGGAAGACCAGCGCAGTTCTAACAACCTGCGGATACAGAATTGAGCCGAATTGAGAACACATTTAATTTTACCACGAGTGCGAAGCCGCTGGCGCCTCAGCTAGTCTTAATACAATGTTACTCGTAATGTGGAATAAGGGCATGAGTATTCCTTCGAGGAATATTTTTAAGTTTTGCAGCGGCACAATTTAACATATCTTAATATAACTTCATATACTAAGAAAAGTTTGAGTTACATGTCGCTACCATTCAGTTCATTCCAACGAGTCGGGTTTATTGCTAGTTGTATACTACTCCAGCGAGACATGAGCTGCGCTCGTAAACAAACAATGAGATGCAGTGATTTGTCTCGACTATTTACTTGCTGGCGATAAATGTACTACGAAATGTTTCTATTTATGTTGTCGATCGATCTCGGACCGACCGCACTTGAGATTGTAAATTTATCAAACTGTATTTCACTTACTCTATTCTACTGGAAGCATAAAAAACAAAATAGCTGCAGTGATTGTTTACGAATACTTTTTTCGACTAGCTCGTTTTCTTCAGTATTTCTCACAAACTTTCGCCCGCGGCTTTGCACGCGTTTCCAATAAAAAGTAGCTTGTCTCAATCCAGGTCATAATTATATCTATGTACCAAATTTCATCGAAATAGGTCCATCCGTTTAGTCGCGAAAACGTAAGAAACAGACAGATACAAAGTTATTTTCAAATTTATAATATTAGTATATTAGTATGGCTATAAATAAATATAACTGCCATGAGAATGCATAACTTTAAAATTTACAATATCAATGGGAATCATAATAGCAACACTATTCTATCTATATATTATTAGGTCCAATGTTTTCGAGTTAATACCATTAGCGGTAATGACTTTTCACATTGATTAAATAAGATTTCTGTATAAAAAAGATATTACCCCACATGATGGGGTACGTAAATAAAAACAACAACCCCAATTTATATGTCAACACGGTTCCACAAAAAAATGTTACTCCCAAATTAGATCTTCTAATGTTATCAATTTGTATAACCTCGCCGAATTACTGTAAATAAATAAATAAATATTGCTGGACATTTCACACAGCGCTATATAGCTACAAACTAAGCAGAGCTTGTACTATGGGAACCAGATAACTGATAGAATACTTATATATATATTTTTTTGTAAATACATACTTATATATCTGTAGATCATGCAAACATTTGTTCCGCGGTGAGAATCGAACCCACTACCTCCTGTGTCTCAACCGGCTATGCGCCCACTACACCACGGAGGTCGTCAAAAAAACTGTAATGTCATGAGGCTTTATTACAGACAGACGAATATAGTGAAAAAGTAAATGACAGTTATTATTTTACCTACAGAACTCTTATACAAGGCTCTATTAGATGTTCTACAGAAATAAGCAGAAAATAATTTATTTTCCTTCAAGTTACTGTCACTTCATTCAGTTCCCTGTAAATATGTTTACTGTTTAAAGAACAAGTATATAAAATATAATGCAAAATTCATAACCAATATCGAAGCGGAACATCGCAGACGTACATATTAAATTTTATATTATTAGCGCTCCGAGCTCACTCCCTACTTCTCCATTTTAGGCACATGTTGTTCTAAGTATTATAAAAATCCTATAAAATTCCTTTCAGAAGAAATCTTATTTTACGCGAAACTTGGAGTCGAATCGATCTTATTCTTAATAATCTTGTTGAGACTTGCGCCATCTGTCTTAGTTCCAGGCACTTGCCTATTCCTAGAATAGACTCAGAATAGGTTTACATTATTTTATTGGCATTCCAGTCCAGCGATACAGCAACCAGAATAATCTAAGCCAGAACTTGAATCCGATGAATGATCCAACTGGACGGCCTACTTTGTAATCCAGCGCGCTCATTTAAGCACCACTGAATACATATATGTAAAATTTCAATTCAGAGCCAGTTATTAAATTACTGTCACTATATCACACCGCTAGCCTCGAGGTTGGGCTCAGCATGAACATGTCAAAGACAAAACTTATGACGAACACCACACAACACAGGTTGGAGGTAAGTGGTGGGGAGATTGCATATGTCAGTGAGTATTTATACCTAGGCCAAATAGTATCCTTCCGGAGCAGGCAAGATGCTGAAGTTACAAGACGCACAGAAAACGCCTGGAAGGGCTATTGGGCCATGAAAAATATGATGAAGGGTAACCTTCCTCTCACACTTAAACGCAAGCTCATGGACGCGTGCATTCTCCCCATCCTTACCTATGGTGCGCAAACCTGGTCTTTGACGGATAAACAAAAGTCCAAACTCGGGGTTTGTCAGCGATCCATGGAGCGCAGTATCCTAGGAGTCAAGCTGACAGACCGCATTAGAAACAGTGGACGTTGGGCACCAAGTAGGCAAGTTAAAGTGGGATTGGGCGGGACACGTCTGCCGTATGTCGGAGGAGTTATAGGCAAAATCCACCACCGAGTGGATCCCAAAAGACAGAAAACGACCACGTGGCAGACCGCGACGCCGATGGAAAGACGAACTCGACTCGTATATGGAAGACTGGACTACACAAGCGTATGATAGAGTGGAGTGGAAGGAAGAAAGGGAGGCCTTTGCCCTGCAGTGGGACAGTACAGGCTCCAAATAATAATGATAATAATATCACTTAGCCCATATCCATCCACTGAAGTGCTGGGATGCCTTCTCGTTATTACGCTACTCTCCCCGGTCCTGTACTAAACGTATCCATTGCATTACTACAACTCGCTGTTTAAAATTCAATGACTGTATTAATATATTGTGCTGGAAATTTTGTCAGTCCAGCGCGGGACTGATTAACTATATTACTGGACCGGAGCAATGTAAACATGCCATAAGATTATATCTGAAGCCTAGACCCTCCAACGGTAGCCAATTTAAATATAAGAGACAGTTCTGATTGATGGGTCTATTATTATGTCATATACCCTCTTCTGATGATGATAGGGTAGATCCAACACAAATATTTAATGAGTGAAGTTTGCGAAATAATTTCATTAGCGTTTCGAGATTTTCAATGTCTAATAAATAAACATCGACCGGCGCACACATTACAATAAAAACCGGCCAAGTGCGAGTCGGACTCGCGTACTAAGGGTTCCGTACCATTATCTATAAAAACGGCAAAAAATCAGGTCTGTTGTATGAGAGCCCCTTAAGTATTTATTTTATTCTGTTTTTAGTATTTGTTATTATAGCGGCAACAGAAATACATCATCTGTGAAAATTTCAACTAACTATCACGGTTCATGAGACACCTGGTGACAGACGGGCAGACAGACAGACAGACGGACAGACAGACAGCGGAGTCTTAAAAAAAAGTAAAACATAAAATAATCTCTATCTAGTAGTAGGTAATGGCCATAATTCCTAATTAAAGGATATACTGTGAAAGTCCGACCTGAAGAGTCTTAAAAAAATTAAGTTGTGGTTCCCACACGAGGTAAAGAAAAGAACGTGCTGGAAGACAAGGATTGGCAATATTTAGTGAAAGATTTCTGGAACAAAGTTATATGCAGGTTTATCCCGACTTTATCCAACCTAATCCTGTCCATTGCTGTGTCTATTGTAGGGAAATATTAGCATCTAGGTATACAACGATATCATTTCGAGCCCGCGCGCAAACTGCTAATTCTTATTTATGGTTTGATTTCAAATCCAATTGGTTTAATGATAAAATCTAATCAATTATGTGTTTATCTTTGTAACACTTTTTATAATTTGCTGTTGCCCGCGACTTCGTATGCGTTACACTACTAGTAAATAAAGAAATAGATAATAGAAGGTAACCTAGAAATAAAGCTAAACTTGCAGTTGCAACTTGACTTGACGCCCCATTTTTATGTCATGGGAACTGATTTATAGAATGAAAGGTAGCCTATGTGGTAATCCAGGTTATAATCTACGTATATACCAAATTTCATCGAAATTGGTTCAGCTGTTACGACGTAACTGAGTAACAAACAAACAAATAAATAAATAAACATCCAAACTTTCACATTTATAATATTAGTGTGATTTAAAAAAACAAACTATTTCAGAATTTTATGCTCGCCGTGCAAAATGATTTCGTTAAGACTATTAGAATTCATGTCAGTTTGTGTCACCACATAGATTAATCTACACTATATACAAAATCAAGCTTGTTGTCCACTAAAAATAATTCCATTCAATAAAAACATTCCTAGCAGGTACTATCAAAACTTTTGCAATCTAAAACGCATGTTTAATAGTAACTTGTAAGTATTCCACGGCGTGTCACGTTTTAACATTCCGACCGCGTGTTCTGGAATATGAATAACGAATTATGGCCGGAATTCCTTAGGAGCGAACTTAAACTTTATTAATGCCAATAAAACTTTACTACCCCTCGACACTACGCAGATGAGTTATCAAAGTACGTTTCGAGAACAGATTAGGGGATGAACAGCTAGTTCACTGTGTCGGTCTCGGTTAGTTTTGATTCCCATGAACAAGACAATTAGTGTTGTCGAAGTTGCATTTATTTAGGTAAGAGACGTAAAGAAAAAATATGCTAAAGCATGCTATGTCTCAAATTAGAGGGTAAGCGTACTCATACATATGAAGGGGTATTATATTATGGTTATACAAAATTACATATAATATTATCAGTTGTAAATTTACAGTCGCGCTAGCGTGCTTGACGCAAGTGCGATGTGCAACAGCGCGACCTTAATGCGTATGAGTACGCTCGCTCATCTTATTATTATTGTAATGTATAAAAAAGAAATACGAACTTACTTTATTTGATTTTATATAGATCCACCGCCGTCATGTGATAAATTATAATCCTGTCCATACAAAGGTTGTCTGGAAGAGATCGCTTTTAGAGATAAGACCGCCCATTGTAATAAATCTATTTGTAAAAGTTATGTTCCGTATTTTACTTTGGTGTACAAAAAATCTTATCTTATCTTTATTGGCTAATAGACTGACTATAAAAAAAGATTGTACTCCACTCATTACATACATTTATACAAATAACAAAGGTGATAGTGAGGTAGCTGCGTACTTTCCAATGAATTTTCGGATTCGAGAGCGATATTCCATCATGGATTGGATCCACTTTTCGGATCTTGTTACGAGATATCCTCTCAACTATTATTAGGTAAGACTGAGACAACCTAACTTCCGTTAATTACTGAGAAATATCGCTGTTTCTTGGGACATAACTCAGATTGTTCATCGAGACGACTTTAATTGTTTCCATTTGTTACGTTCGTCACTTCTAATGTGAACGACAAAAGGTGACTGTACGACATAAAATAAAGTATTATTTTATTATTATCAGTCGGAGAAGATATTTCAATTTAAAATTCCATGTTGTTTTCATTTTCTTTATTTGTTAAACACTGATTATTACAGATGTTACATGACATAAGTGTTCTTGAAGATGACCTACATTAATATAATATTACTTTGACGACTTCGTTGACTTCGCCCACTGTGCGGGCGAATAGCCAGCTGAGACGTAGGAGGGTTCGGGTTTGATTCCACGGGACACATGTTTGCTTTATTAGTATGTTTTTACAAAATAATATGATTACGAGTAGTCTATCAGTTATCTGGTTCCTATAGTACAAACGTTGCGTATGTAGTATGATGCTAGATAGCGCTGTGTAAAATGTTTCAGCATTATTTATATTAAATTAATAAAGGCAATGGTAGCCGTTAAATAACAGATGGGCCATCGGCTTGTGCCGTTATTCTATCTTATAAAAAAAGAGCAATGTAGTTCCGGACCACCAAAGGATATTGTATTCCCAAATATTTCATAAACAAGTTTGTTTGAAAACAATTTTCATTGTTAATTCTATGTTGAAATTAATCTCCGGTAGAACTGATTAAATATTGTTTTTGCAGCTATGTATTAAAACCCGCAGACGCAGCCCATCGGAACTCTTACGAGAAATTTAACTTGCGACTTCATTTTCTAAGTGTGGTCACAGAACACAGTAACATAATGTGCAGAAGCTTCACTCCGATTACACTAATACTTATTCATATATATTTCAACTGTTTTATACTATACACCGTTTACAGATACATAAGCTTACCTGACCCAGTGACGATTTCGAATAACACTTATCTATTAAACAAGTTTTGTTCACCCAGACAAACAAAGAAGTGGCTCCTGTCGAAAGAAAGCCAAAGTCATAGATGCACTGTCTCACACAAAGACTAAAGTGGAAATAGGCTTATTACTGCATGCTTATTTACTCAATAAGGCTCGGACTATATGGCAACCAGACTTGTCAGGGACCGTTTTTTAACGGCCCCTGACCAATCCGTCGCACAAACAAACGTTTGAGTTTTTCCTGCATCGACTACACACGATCCGACTCCGAATTTTACCTGGAAACAACTGGGACTTGCCCCGGATTCACAGGATTGGGGAGATTTGGATGCCATATAGTCCGAGCATCAGAGTAAATTTTTTTATCGTGTATTTGGCAACTCTGAAATTTGACAGCTGTCACCTATGATTGTTCCGATTAATAAAAATAGAGTGTTACACAAAATAAGAACGTGTTATCAATGTGAAAACTCATTATAAAAATGGTGAAAGTTACGAGTGACGAGCGAGATCACTCGCAAACTTCGCGGAATTTTTGGTCGAGAAACTGCACCCAATGTGCACCACAATTCGAAAAATCGGCGTTCGCTTCACTTTGCTCTATTGCCCATTGAACGAATTGCCGACACTTTTCATAGTCCACTGGTTTGAGTTCCTGAGTAAGCTGAATCTTGCACGGGTGAAGGTGGAGGTCTTTCGTCAAAATTCGCTGCGTAGTTCTTCGTGAAATTTGAATTTGTTGAGCACGATGCCGAATTGATGTTTTCGGGTTTTTAGCCACACTCTTTTTTACAGCAGCAATATTTTCAAGAGATCTACCAGTACGTCAACGTAGAGGAGACTTACTGTCCTCAACCGATCCATTTCTTAAAATTTTTGGACTATTCTTCGAATTGTGGACACATTAGGTACACTTTCTCGACCAAAAATTCCGCAAAGTTTGCGAGCGGTAACTTTCTCCATTTTTTGTAATGAGTTTTCTTTTCACAATGACAACAAGTACTTCTTGTACTTATGTATGTAATGTAGTAATGCTCCATTTTTATTAAATGGAACAATCATTGGCGACAGCTGTCAAATTTCAGAGTTGCCACATAAGCAAAAAATATACACAAAATTTTAAAAATGCACTCTTATTGAGACACCCTATATAATGATATGCGTTACTCAATCTGATATGTTATCTGTGTTTCATATTTCCTAGACTATTTTAATCATGGGTTACCTGATAACATTTAAATTTAAAAAAGTTGTAGGATGAAGCTCATTTAAAAAAGAATGTGATCCGAAGAGACAGGGGCCTCCTCAGCCGCAGATCTCGTGGCTGATAACTTAAACCCATTGTACGGCGGTGTCCGCGTTAATATTTCACAGGGGTCACAGTAGCCCCCATAAATTAGTTCGGATTATGAAGCTCGGATTTAGCCGAACTTTGAAAGTTATCTCAGAAGATTGTAACTCCGGTTACAATTCAGAGTTTGTACGAGGATTACGTTAGTCATTAATTTGCAATGTAAGCTCCTTCGGATTCGATGTATAAGTTGGTGTTGGTTCGTGTTAGTATTGGACCGTTCTTTTGTGTTTGACATAAGGATTTATAGTTGGCGATATATTAAGTTGGCTTTTGTCCAGCCGATTCGTATGGTTCTGATGTTTTGCGTGGAATGGACGTTATTGATATCAGTGCCGCAATCCTTTTTGCCAACGTCAAAAATAATATAATAAAAACTTAATGTTATAATCTTCCCAACATTCTATGCTTATATACCTTAGTTATTAAATCCGCAAATAAGTTCTAAAAACACAGCATAATGAACATCTTACGTTTTTAAAAAAAATCCCCCAACACGCTTTCTATGAGGAAGTAAAGTTTACATACAAGATGCATGAAGGCACAAAGGTACGAAAAATGAGCTCTCAAAGAATGGACAGTCTGTAAATAGAAACACTTCCTAGACTGGAATCTAGATTACTTTACCAAATCATTTCCGTCGCCACGTACCTGAAACAACGAACAACTGTTTAGACATTTTGATTACATTTTTACGAAGTTACTTTCACAATTTTATAACTTTTCTCTCAAGATTCTGTGAACAAATACTAGCTTAGTGAACCGCTAAGCCTAACGAAACTTATGTGACGATGTGCTCAAATAGCTGAGAGGCAAGAGAGGTTGTGGGTTTGAATTCCGTTGAGAATACTTTTTTGCATGATCTGCAAATATTTGTGCGTAAATACTAGACATTTCTTATACCTACGAAACACGGCTTTGTTGTGTGGGATCCGGACTATTTAAGTGACTTATTAATTACCTTCTGAAGCAACCAGCACATACTAACGATTTTCATATGAGTAGCCCAGTTACTTCTGATGGCAGCTCTATCTAACTACAGATTTTATATATCCATGGTTTATATCTGTGGTCGCGGTCCAAGACGGGCATTGTCTCGGGGCAGCCAGTCGTTAATCATAGTGACGCGGCAATGGTCACTTGATAAGAGCGAGTGATGAGGACACGCGAGACCGCCCGAAAATGGGATGTGTAAGATAGCGCGGGATATTGAAAGTAGAGAAAAGGTTTTATTCTTTTGTCGCTTGTGTATCTTACGATGTTTCAATTGAAATTGTATCTGAAGGCTTCGTAAAAAGGGTTTTTCTATTTTATAATTTTGTGCCATGACTTTACTTGCATATTTACGCTATGTTTATATTTTTATAAAAAACGGTAACCTGACCTAGTGAATGAGTTGGATTTAAATTTATAAAACACTTAATTTAAGAAAACTGAATATTATTTCACATATGAAAACTCACACCATATATATATTCATATATATTTTATTTATTTTATTTTATTCGGAAAACAAACAGTACTTATTTCTAACAAGAACAACTTTAAAACCGTCTTATTACCATTTACATGTTTTCGCATATAATATACCATAGTATATTATTATTATTACACTATAATATATTAATAATAAAAACTTCATCCGAGTAAGGTTAGATGACGACTGATTTCATCACATTACCTAATATACTAATCAGCTATACTATTTATGTGACTGACAATTTAATGTGCATTATTATTTACGATAAAAGCAAAACTATTAGCAATCTAAGTACTAAGTTGAATGCGGAATAACCCTAATGGAAAACTAGTAATGGAAAAACATAATGACTCACTTAACTTTACATCTATAAATCGACTTTACATGTTACAAACAATATCACAAACTACGAAACCTTGAACAGCAATATGCAATACGGACACCCCCGAGCAATAACGCCTAAGACAGCTTTGTTTAACATGAGTTTGTTTTGTATGGGAGTGATGATATATAATATAATAAGCTTCCAAATAATTAACCCGGCGTCAGTACGGTGGAATTCTGTTACACTGATAGATTGGGTCAAAATGACCCGTCTTAAAAATGCCCTATTAAATAAATAATAAAATAAATAAATATCGCTGGATATTTCACACAGCGCTATCTAGCCCCAAACTAAGCAGAGCTTATACTATGGTAACCAGATAACTGATAGAATAATTATATACTTTTTTTTTGTAAATACATACTTATGATATATAGAAAAACACCCCGACACGGGACAAATATCTGTAGATCATGCAAACATTTGTTCCGCGGCGGGAATCGAACCCGCTACCTCCTGCGTCTCAGCCGGCTATACGCCCACTGCGCCACGGAGGCAGTATTATTCCTATATTCTTAATATTTTTAGTAAACTTTTTACTTTTAAAAAAATACCACACCTAAATAGCTTAATATACACTTAATGAATATTTCAATGATACACAATGACATACATATGAGGCTACAGTTTAAATTTTAATCCATTATTAATCCAATAATGACACATAACTCTTTGCCACGCGGGGCATGGAGCGGGACTAGTTAGTTCACCTATGTACCTACTGGTTGGGTAGGTAGCTATGTGTTCTAGCTGTAGGTCTAATCTAACTCTTTCTACTGTGCTCCGTTTCTGTGTTACTTTGTGTGTTTATTAAATATATTCTATTTTATTATTGTTAATACGTATGGTACTTATATATTATTTATAAATATATATAGGGTGTTTGATAGTATACGCACAAAAATGAAAGGAGTATTTTGATGAGCATAATAAATAAATTTGTGAAATAATTACCATAAAAATGTGAATTTTATTTTGGCATGTAAAAACAAACACTTTTTAAACTTATGTTGTGCTATTGTATAATGCTTGCCATCTAACCACAGATACTGTATTGGTGACGTCTCGATATATCTCTTGTTATCCCTTTCTTACCCAAAACCCGCAGCCATTTCCGAAAGAGATATCAATTCGGCCTTTATTTTTGGATGTCTATTGCAAGAGTAGGCAGTAAGTTTTATATCGAATTAATCACCTAAACTTGATAATATAACGAGTAGTTTTTTTTTCGAGAAGTCTTTTTTTATGTTTTGAACCGTCACTTGAATATCGTCAGTATATTATTAACCAAACACCCTGTATATATATTATTCATATATATATTATTCATTTTATTGTATTTTTACATGTTGCCTCAAATAAACGTTATTTCGTATCTAGATTGTAATGAGTGTTTAATATCGTTGTCATTGAAATGAACACAAAGTTTAAATAATCAATTGAGTCTAGACCACACACCTATTTCAAAGTATTGATGTCGGAAGAAATAATTGATGGATCGTGAAACAAAAGCGTTTGTACAACAAGGTCGTATTATATCAGTTACTAAGGTACAGTATATATAATAGTTGTATGAAACAGGTCTATCTACAGAATGATTGATATTATTATCTTATTAGTTGTAGCCCGCGACTTAGTTTGCGTGTATGGAACCTTATTCTTTATTCTTTATTGCACACAAGAAAATACATTTGTAAATACAGAAAAAGAGGTCATGTACAAAGGCGAGTTTAACCCTAAGAAGAGTTTTCTTCCAGCAAACCTTTGAGGCTAGAGAGAGAAATGATTTTAAAGGTAGGTGAGTGTACAAAAACATAAATAAATATATATATATACCCAAAACGAATATGAACTATACTCAAAGTAAATGTTATAATATTATAATTATAATAAATAAATTATATGGAATAATAATATATACCTACGTATTATAAATATATACCTATATATAATAATATAAAATTACAGAGAAAGGTAGTGCTCTTTAACTTTCCGTTTAAAAATGTTGAGTGATGGGCTAGCGCGAACTTCATGAGGAAGGGCATTCCAAATTTTTACCGCATAAACGGTGAAGGAGCCTCCATAGCGGCTAGAAGTGTGTTGAGGTGTTTTGAGGAGAAGAGACTTAGAGGACCGGCATGGCACACTGCGAGGGACAAGAAATTCAAAACGCTCACGGAGGTAAGAGGGAGAGAGTGGACAATATAATACTTTGACAGTAGATATAACATATATTATGTCTTTATACCGTAGGTACTATTAGAAACACAAAAAAAGCAGTAGAGTAAGCCATCCTCACTAACAATATACGTAACAGTTTGTAATTTGACAAATATATTAAAATCTTCTTTTTATTAACTTGGCAAAATTTTGACTTTATATGCAACTTATGAATATATACAAAATGTATTCATTAACACATCGCCAACTTTAACCGTGACTTACAAAAAAATTAATACAAATTTCTAAATTATCAAATCTAGTAAAAAAATCTAAACAACCACAAAAAAGTAACATCTGGCCAAAAATGTATTATGTTTGTAAGTTCCGCGTACGTTGGTACTTACCTTTTTATGATAAATTGGAGTGAACATCACAAAGCCGCTGTCACCTGTTTAATAATCGGGGCCCCAGGTGCCTGTTTACGCAATAACGAATAGAGAGCTGTCACGACATGCCATATCCAACGATTTTGGCCCAACGAGCATTATGGTTGGAGATAACCTAACCTTAATCTTAAATAAATAAATTGGTAGCTCATAATATTACCCGTAGTGTTATACACATATTCAATTAAAAAAAACATTAGCAAAATATAAGCCACTTAACATAAAAAAATTGATTTATTATAAGAAGAAGATGATGAAGATGGGACGGCCTTTAGTGTGGGACGCCACTTGTGTTGACACTTTAGCACCGTCACATCTTTCCGGAACACAAAATAAGGCTGGTGCGGCGGCTGAATCGGCGGAAAACCTCAAAAGGCGCAAATATAGTAGTCTAAACACATGCTTTATATTTGAGCCTTTTGGGGTTGAGACCCTTGGACCGTGGGGACCGAGCGCCCACAAAATTTATAATGAACTTTCAAAACGCCTGGTCGAGGCGACACGTGACCAAAAAGTTGGCCAATATTTTGGCCAACGTTTAAGCATTGCCATTCAACGTGGCAATGCGGCCAGCATTCTGGGCACGCTTCCCACTGGCAGCGGCTTGTCAGATTAGGGTTTTATATATAGTTTACATGTACATACATACTAATACTAATTATCTTTATCTTATTATAGTGAATTGTAAATTTTTATCTAGTAAATATTCCTTTATTATAAAATTTGAATAAATTAAAATATTATTTATATACACTATTACCTACCGCTACTTGATTAAGAAATTATGTTCCATAAAACTAACTTTTTGAACTTCTATTTTGAGCATGCAAAAATATCTATATCTAAGAGGGTAGAAATATATAACTCAAAGTATGGGGCAGCAAAAACCAGAATTCGTCCTACAAGTGTTGACTGCAAATAGGGTATCTGCACGAATCTGACGTCTGTACACAGTACGGGTTTGCGTAACATAGTTTGCTCCGAGTGCAACACTCGGTGGTATCCAAGTTGTTATGAGCAGCACTGTACAAAACATTGGATTCCAGGTATGTGCGTCTAAACTTATCTAACACGTGTGATACCGATAAACGCATCTGTAATACATGGAGCGAAGATACTTACGCTGAACTCTTTCGATCTCTTCAATATATACCGATAAAACTTATGACGTAATGTTCGAAGTCGAACCGAAATGCTCAGAAACGTCAAAACGTTGAGCACGAACATTATTGGTTTTAGTTCACAAAAATAGAATTTGTAGAAAATAAATTGAATGATTAATTTAACCAAATTTAACGCGAAAAAGCATTTGGTCTAAATTCTTGGGACATCCGATAATATTTTTTTTAGCTCATACAAAATATCTTTTTGAATAAAAAATCAAATCTGTCACCTCTTACTGAGTCAGCTACCCACTATGCCACGAGTTTATCTAGTCCCAGGTGGTTGTTTATGGGAGACATCGCCGGGGAATGATTACGAGGTAATCCACAGGATGCGCTAGTTCAGAGCCAAAGTATTCCAGATTTATCGCACGCTCGAGAATTATGAAGAGGTTTTTCTAATAATATTGTTTTTGGGGCTCCATACTTCGTCATACTTTTATATTATATAAAAGCCGTTCATGTGAGAGATAACAAAACTAGGTCTTCTGTTATC
This sequence comes from Philereme transversata, assembly GCA_963924445.1. Taxonomy (NCBI): domain Eukaryota; kingdom Metazoa; phylum Arthropoda; class Insecta; order Lepidoptera; family Geometridae; genus Philereme; species Philereme transversata. Next base: position 21,683,202 of record OZ004337.1, on the reverse strand, counting down.
TCTCCTATCGTTTTTTTACTAAATCTACATAGTAGCTTTTTTGTTTTATAAGAGAAAAATCGTTTACTTAAGGAATGAAAATAAATGTCTTACGGATATCTATATATATAAAAATCAATTGCTGTTCGTTAGTCTCACTAAAACTCATAAACGGCTGAACCGATTTGCCTAATTTTGGTTTTGAAATATTTGTAGAAGTCCAAGGAAGGTTTAAAAGGTGAGAAAAAATAAAGAAATTGCAATGAAAGTAGTAAAAAAAGTAGTAACTATTTTATTTTCCTATACAAACTGTTCGTACCTGTCAAACTGGATGCGTTTATTTCATTTGTTATCAAAACGTTATTTTTATTATTTAATTTCTGAACGCACTATAAATATTTGACCACAGACAAATGTGACATATACATATGTTTGTTGTCAAATATTGGTGAATCTTTGGATATCTTCTTTATAATTTGTGTTTTGAATTCGTGAAGTACGCGGAAACTTTTTATGTATCCATATAATTTAACCGTCGTTCATTGACGTGAATTCATTTACATGAAGTGTCGCGTCACTTTGACAAGAGTGTTTTATATAGTTTTATATAGTTAAGTTCCGCGGGAACGGGAAATTTCAAGCGTGCGAAGCCGCGGGCGGGTCAACTAGTATTGGATAAAAATCACTTCGAAATTCTTTCGAGCGTATCAAAAAGTTGTACAAAACTGTAACGTCTCGCTTTCTAATAAAGTAAGTAATTGCGACATTTTATTATGATTGCTGTACTGGAGCAGAGAGATTATTATTTCATTAGGAAATGGCGGTTGCAGCGAATGAATCGACTCGCCGAAGTGTTATAGTGAGCAAGTTGGAACGTTGCGGGTTTGTGGCGTTTTGTTCCGCTCGGTTGCTACAATTTAGCACGAAAGTTTCACGTTCATGTACCTATTTAATTTAGGATGTGTATTGTCTGTATTAATAAATAAAGTTCTGTTTAATATGATTTAATAACTACCTACACTATTGGCCATCTGATATACCACCATATTTCTCATAATGTTAACGTTTGTCAACTTTCAGATGAATAGTTACGATTTACAGAGATCATCAACCGTTGTATTGACAGATTTATCGAAATGATTGCATAATCTGCTTCATACTCTTTAAAGTTAAAAATAATCTACTATCTATCTATCTAATATGACGACCTCCGTGGTGCAGTGGGCGAATAGCCGGCTGAGACGCAGGAGGTAGCGGGTTCGATCCCCGCTGCGGAACAAATGTTTGCATGATGTACAGATATTTGTTTCGGGTCTGGTTGTTTCTCTATATATTATAAGTATGTATTTTCAAAAAAAAATGTATATAAGTATTCTATCAGTTATCTGGTTCCCATAGTACAAGCTCTGCTTAGTTTGGGGCTAGATAGCGCCGTGTGAAATGTCCAGCAATATTTATTTTATATTTATTTATCTATTAGTTTATTTTAGGTACTTTATTTTATCCATGTTTCCTTTACAATACAAATATCACCTAATGAAACGATTTAAAAAAATCCAACCTATTTGTTAGTCGTATAAAACTTTGATAAAAATCAAAGCAACCTTGAAATTGTAATCATGTTTCGCTGACCCCCGCCCCTCTGACCTCCAGTAGGCAAGGTGGCAAGTAGGCACGTAAATAATAAACAATTCCATGAGAAAGTCGTAACAATGAAGGTGAAACCGCAAATACTTTGAGAAGGGAATTTATTTTGTACACGAAGCTGGATGTAACACGTGGTAGGAGAGAGCCTGGTCCATGCTGTGATAAAATGGCGATTATTTATATACTCGTAATTTGTTAATAATGGAAGAAATAAGGAAGGAGGAACTGCCTCTGGTCGTAATCCAGTACAGTCAAACTTATTATAATTGACCTCTAACGAATAACGAGAGATGATTAAGCAACGCCTGTTAAAATGCCTATACGGAAGCGACAGCTTTTTTTTTTTATAAAATATAGGCTAGCGTTTGACCACTATCTCGCCTGATGGTAAGCGATGATGCAGTCTACGATGGTACACGCTTGCCTAGAAGAAACCTATTCACTCGTGACTTGAAGATCCCTAGGTTGTAGTTATCAGGAAACACAGACTCAAGCAAGGCGTTCCACTCCTTGGCGGTGCGCATAATAAAGGTGGAAGAGTACCGCTTTGTGCGTATGGGAGGTATGTCTACCATGTAACGGTGGCGCATCGCGGAGCGTCTGGTTTTCCGATCATAGAATGGGGATGGTGGGATCAGGCTGAAAAGCTCCGCAGCACACTCTCCGAAATGCATCCGGTAAAAAACCGAGAGGCTTGCAACCTTTCGATGATGCTCAAGGCTGTGGAGCCTTGCATTTGCTAACTCGTCATTGCAAATGAGTTTCTTGGCTCTTCTCTCAATTGAATGTAGAGCCTCTAGCTCGTACTTCGCTGATCCATCCCAGAGGTGAGAACAGTACTCCAGACATGATCGGACTTGTGCTTGGTATAAGTTGAACAACTGTCCCGGTGTGAAGTATTGCCTCAGCTACGACCGCACTTTTCTGCAGGTAAATGCCTCTATAAGTTGGTTCCTTTTTTGAATGTATTTACAGAAATCATATTTACTTACCTATCAATTTAAAAACATATCTTAAATGATCACGAGCATAACCAAAAGCTTACTACAGAGCAAAATTACTTTTTACTAATTATAATCGTAAAATGGTTTCATGATGTATTCGTATTACTTTATGAAATAACCATAGCTTTAATTTGTCTATGGCTTAAAATAAATCAATGGATTGTTGTTGTGATTAGATTACCAAGTTGGTTGAGTAACTAATCTATTTGGGTTTAGACTTAGAAGGTCAAACTAGATCTATATAATTATTGTAAAACAAAACAGATTATCTACAAACTAGGTTAGGTGGTTCTCTATCTGATCGGTCCGCGGCTTCGCACAGGTTTTTCTTCTTTTTTTCATTAAAAATTAGCCACTGTTTCATCGAAAAGCCCTTACAACATGATTGAGTAACAAAGAATCGTCAACATTTTCACATTTATAATATTAGTGTGATGAGATGTTTGTACAGGCAGGTCAAACACGAGAATTGTCTGATTCGACAATTTTATCATTTTATGTCACAAAATAAGATCTGAATGTATCATCACAGCAGTAACGTTCCTAGCAAGCACTACTTGTATTGGTGACTGTTAGTGGAATGAAAAACTCGGTGCTTCCGTTACGGGAATACGGAAGTTCCGTATTCGGTACTTTGGAGGGCATGTTACGGTGCCCGTGTCAGCTTAGAAAAGTCGGAGGCTCCCGGGCAACCTAAGAACTGACATCAGAGTGGTCTACTATCTCTTATGTACTTGCTTTAAGATTATTTCCCGACATTAGTTTATTGAGTTTTTAAAATATTGTTGTAAGTTGTGATTGTCTTACGCTTGCACTCGGTTCACATTTTGGCAAAGTTGCAACAGCGAACGATAATTCAATGAATCCGCGGCGTGGCAACACGAACAGAATTTTACAAGATTTGTGGACCTGACATGCGAGTTTTTATTACATGGCTATATCATGGATTCAAGATTCAATATTTTATTTGTTAGAATACAAACCGTTTTTCAATCTGTGGTCCTAAATTATAGTTTTAAGTGAGTGTAAGATTTATAGTAAATGAAATGATGATGTGAATGTATGTATGTGAGTAATGAAGGTAGGTATTCTCAATATTACCAAAAATCCTAATTTACTGATTTACTCACACAGATTTATTATTTCTCCACGCGATACGGTTTTGGGAAATGTTTGGAACATACCATGACTAAACACATCATGTGAAATAATGCATAATGTCTTTTATAGAACATAAATCATTTATTTGATCACCATATCAGCTAGCATTTACATTGCTAAATATACCTAATCCATTATATTTCCAGAGTGAAAAATGTTGTCTCTAAGATACGATAACTAAATTGCACTATTATGTTCAGTACAATTAGCTGTATTTTGAATAATAAGTACCCCTCCTAACTGAAACAAGCAGGTTAAAATTCCTATCAAACCAAGTTTTGCTTTTCCTACTTTCTTATTCGTATTTTCATCTTCCTTCAATGAAACTTTTTGAAACCTATGAATTTTGAAGCTAAGATTCATATGCTTGCAACTGAACCACTGATATGAATCGATAATTTACATACTTTAGATAAATTTGTATGTACTGGGTAATCACCGGAACTACAGAACTGATTTTGAAAATTATTTCACTGGTCAAAGATACACTATCCTTGATAGCTATAGTCTATATTTTATTTTGATAACAATCCGCACGAAGCCGGGCGGATTAGCTAGTTATTAATCAAGTAAAAATAGTATTGTCATTAATCTATCACTAATCTCAACATTTACACTTGTTGATACCGTTCATACTGCAAACAGACAAACAATTCGCTAATTATCTATAGGTACTTCAGTGTCCAAATATCGCTGATGGAATACTGATCAAACACACGAACAGGTTCATTATATATTGTTATTTACATATTGTGATTCATGAAGGTATTTCGTTCTACATTTTGACTAATTTGTAAATTATCTAAACGTGACGATTAGTCATTTCTTTTGAGTTTTCTTGTAGCTATTCAATATTGTTGTAGCTGCCTTTTATGACTGGTAAAAGTTTTACAGCCTGAATAAGCCTTTTAAATCAATAGGGTCAATGTTGCTGCAATAGGGTGTGTAGGGATGCTCAACGCCGTCATATTCATGCCTCTGTTTCTAATAACGATCCATCTAAAGTCTGGAAATTTCTAAGAACACTAGGAGTTGGCAAATCTCGACATGATACCATTTCAAATGATCTAGACATTGACTCTCTTAACAAACACTTTTCGTCATCATCCAATATTGATTTGGATGTTAAAATGAACACTCTTAATTATCTTTCCTTGTTGCCAACTCCTAATTATTCTCCTTTTGTCTTTAGTCAATTCACCGCATGTGATGTTAAAAAGAGCATTCTGTCAATTGTTTCAAATGCCATGGGTAGTGACAATATTGGACGGAATATGTTAGTTCCAATTATTGATGAGGTGCTTCCAATAATTTGCCATATTCTCAATTTTTCTACTTCATCTAGTTCTGTTCCACTTTTGTGGAAAGAAGCGCATATAATTCCACTTCCTAAAAAGTCCAAACCCACTTCCTTTACCGATTATCGTCCCATCTCTATCCTCCCATTCCTATCAAAAGTCCTTGAACGTCTCGTCCACAACCAGCTTAGCTCCTTCCTTATCACAAATACCCTGCTCAATTCTCTTCAATCCGGTTTCCGTCCTGCTCATAGTACTGTAACCGCACTTGTCAAAATCACGGATGATATAAGATCGGGCATGCAGAACGGCTACCTTACTATTCTGACACTGCTCGACTTTAGCAATGCTTTCAATACTGTCGACTTTGACGTACTGCTGGGTTTGCTTCGCTCAATTAACATATCTCCATCGGTGGTTGACTGGTTTCGCAGTTATTTGCACGGACGCCGGCAACGGATACGTTGTGACGATTCCTTTTCGTCTTGGTGTTGTACATCAGCCGGTGTACCGCAGGGTGGCGTCTTATCTCCTCTTCTTTTTGCACTTTTTATAAATTCTATTTCTCGTCAACTCACTTCTTCCTACCACCTTTATGCAGACGACCTCCAAATTTACACACAGGCTCCACTTAATGAGTTGCCTGATGCGATCGCCGTCACTAATAATAATCTGCTTTTTATAGGTGAATGGAGTAAGGCTTATGGATTAAGAGTTAATCCTATTAAAACACAGACTATCATACTGGGAAGTTCTCGTACCCTATCGAAAATCAACTACACAACACTCCCTCAAATTAAGTTTGATGATGTAACTGTTCCCTACTCAAAGGTTATAAAAAATTTGGGCATCTTCATGGATAGCTGTATGTCGTGGGGTCCTCAGCTCGAATCTGTGAGTCGGAAGCTATTTGCCTCTGCTGGTTCGCTCAAGAGACTGCGAAACTTTCTTCCGATAGCTACTAAAATTGCGCTTGCACAATCTCTTCTTCACCCAATTTTAGATTACGCTGATTCCTGCTATCTTGACCTCACGGAGGAACAGCTCAATAAGCTTGAGCGTCTTCAAAATTTTTGCATAAGGTTTATTTACGGACTCCGGAAATACGACCACATCTCCGAATTTCGTAATAAACTCAAATGGCTCCCCATTCGACTTCGCCGGAATACTCACATCCTATCCCTCCTTTTTAACATCCTTCGTAATCCGTCCATACCTTGTTATCTGAAGGAACGCTTCGAGTTCCTTCATTGCACAAATTCCCGAACACTCCGATCCTCTGAAAACCTCCTTCTCAAAACACCGATGCATAGAACCAGTTTCTATGCAAACTCCTTTTCCGTCCAAGCTGTCCGATTATGGAATGCCTTGCCGGTCTCCATTAGAAAATCCCCCTCACCTTCCGTATTTAAAGCTAGACTCAAAAACTTTTACCTCCATGAAGAGTCGTGATTATTCAACTGATCTATAATATTATTGATATATGTATATATTAATATATGTATGTATGTATGTAAGTACATATTTATTTATTTTATATATGATACTTACTTATTTAAAATTATTTATGTACCTATTATTTATGTATTTAAGGTTAAGTAATTTTTCTTTTGCTATTATTAAGTTTATTCTTTTTACACCTCAGCCAATCTTCCATTAAGCAATGATCCTCTCCATCCAAAGGTTGTCTGGAAGAGATCGCTTTGTTAAGCGATAAGACCGCCCATTATACTTACATTTGTTTGATTTATATTTTATTTTTATATCTGTTGTGTTTAGCTTGTAAGGTATAATAAAGAATTTTCATTCATTCATTCATTCATTCATTCATTTAAATCAGGTTCCTCTAACTTTAAACTTACAAAACTTAGCCCAATCGACCATTTATTATATATTACTTTCTTTGATATGGCAAATACAGCACCAATTTCTAGAGGCGTCACATTCTATTTGTGTTCCATTTAAAGCTTGTTTGTATTTTATTTTTCTCCACCCGGAACACCTAATGAAAACGTTTCAGAACAAAATGGCTCCACAAAACATCCACACAAATGCAAGGACAAGATAACAGTAACCCCTTCCGCTCAGCTGCGTCCCTCCCGCGGCCCATAACTCATGTTCCGACCGACAGCACCTATTGTCACGACTGTACTTTTTTCGCGATCCAGCTAACATGACAAAAAATAATGCCAAGAGTGAATATGTGTGATAGATGAGGGTTCCGTGTTTATTGATTTTAAAATTAGACACTTTTAATGTGCTAGAAATTATGAAACACATTTTGAACTGGCGACTGACGACGGCCGCAAAATGTATTTTCTTTGTTTTCTTACTATATGGTTACTACAGGTACAGGGTCTATACTACATGGTCATGGAACAAGCTTATGGCCCACCTGATGTTAAGTGGTAACCATCGGCTATAACAGAGAATTGCCTCGTAGTCAAGTCACCTTAGAAATGTGCCCTACGATGTACTGCCCTGCGTTCATCAACTTGAGGCATACAGGTATAAAACTTCATGTGCCTGTAAATTCAGTATGTTCCGTTTTACTGAATAAATAAATGAAAATTCTTTATTATACCTTACAAGCTAGACACAACAGATATAAAAATAAAAATAAAACAATTATATGGAAGCATAATGGGCGATCTATCGGTTAACAAAGCGATCTCTTCTAGACAACCTTTGGATGGAGAGGATTATTGCTTAATAAAAGATTGGCCGAGGTGTAAAAAGAATAAACTTAATAATAGAAAAAGAAAAATTACTTAACCTTAAATACCTTAATATTAGGTACATAAATAATTGTAAATAAATAAATATCATATATAAAATAAATAAATATACACTTAAATACATAATTATACATATATTAATTGACTGCCTCCGTGGCGCAGTGGGTGTATAGCCGGCTGAGACGGAGGAGGTAGCGGGTTCGATTCCCGCCGCGGAACAAATGTTTGCATGATCTACAGATATTTGTTCCCTGTCTGGGTGTTTTTCTATATATTATATGTATGTATTTACAAAAAAAAAAGTATATAAGTATTCTATCAGTTATCTGGTTCCCATAGTACAAGCTCTGCTTAGTTTGGGGCTAGATAGCGCTGTGTGAAATGTCCAGCAATATTTATATTTATTTATTTATTTATTAATAATATTATAGTATAATATTATATACATATATTATAATATTAATAATATAATTGAAATTAGGTGCAACCGAGCAACATACTCCCGATGTTGAAAATCTTCTTTATCTTCTTTTATCTTCTTAATTATTACTCAGTGCGAAAACCGTAATAGTACATTATGATATAAGTGCGGTAAGTTAAAAATTACAGCCGAGGCGATATTGCTAGCCCGAGCCAACGGCTCGGGCTACAACAAAGCTGTAATTATCAAAGCGCACGTATGTCATACGACGTTTTATATTATATTTGCGAGGAAATATATAAAACTTGGACTTTCTCGGAAAGAAAAAACGCGCGGAATAATTTTTACTTGTTCACAAATTAGCTATGCGCGCGCATCAGCGCTTTTTTTTAAGGCAACAGCACAAAAACAGCCAGTATTACTGATAAAGTAAATTAATATTTTTTTGTTTTTGTTGGTTGTAATTTAGTGTCAAAATAATTTAATAAAAAAATTAATGTTTATTTTTTATATTTTATCTCCCAAAGTTCATTTTATTCATAAAATGTTGACCTTTTTTCATACATAAAAACTTTTTGCTAAGATTTAAAAAAGTGCCGTTCGTTTAAGACGGAGCATCTTGATAAATCGTGCGTTTTACCTTATTAAAAAGAAACTCCTGCCTTTTACATTATAATAACGCACAAGTTCGTAATGTCATACATAACGATATTGAAATTGGTGAAATAAGAGACCTTTTACAAGCAAATGTGTTATAAAGGTATATTACAAGACCGGTCCAAATATTACGTTTGATACATGCATTAAAGTGAGCAATCACATGTCATATTGCAAGCCCACCTCATAAAATACTAACTATTGACACATGCCTTCGATCTTTTGGTTCTAGGGGCATGCCAGTTTCTTTACAATGAAAGGTTTTTCATTCACCTCTCTGCTACGCAACCCAACCCTGAAATTCGTTCTTTTTTCATGATTGTTTAAAGTCAGGCGAGTGCGCCCGATAAGATTTATTTACTGTTCCTGACACTTAATTTTGTGCGCTACTCAAAGTCAAGTTTTTCATTTTTATGTTGGCGTACGTTTATTACGGGGAGGTTTGAAATGAAATTGAGCAATAAAGCGGTTACTGGCATTTTAAGACCATTTTAAAATAGATTACTACCTTCCACACTCAGAAATTATTCTTAAAAAATTAATAACATAACTTGGCATCAGTAGGCTTGGTGGTAAAACAATTGCTTTTAACAATAGCAAAATGTTTTTGTACTGTACTCACTAAATAATGTTTACTTTCTTCTGGTAAGAAAACAAAATGACATCAAATTTAAAATGCAACTCAAAACTTTTAATTAAGCAGCACTTGTCCAAATGAGCAAACTTGAGCGCCTTCAAAACCTTTGTATTCGGTTCATACTCGTATTCGGCTTGTGCAAATATGACCATGTCTCAGAATTCCGCGCAAAACTCAATTGGTTCCCTATCCGTCTTCGCCGGAATGCACATATTCTATCACTTCTTTTTAACATTCTCTTTAATCCCACTTCACCATTTTATCTAAAGGAGCGTTTCGAGTTTCTGTATAGGTACACTCTCGAAACCTTCGTTCTTCTGAAGCTCTACAGCTTCGAACTCCCGTCCATAGTTCACAATTTTATGGTGACTCCTTCACAGTACAAGGTGTGTGACTGTGGAACGCCTTACCTTTGTCCATAAGGTCGTCCCAATCACTACCTATTTTCAAAGTCAAGGTATACAACCATTTTCTTTCGTTGTCTCGTAACTGCTAGCTAGTGTTTGTGTTATTTATCCTCCATATTATGTAGTATAGTTTATTTATATACTATTTGTATGTATTTAAGTTTATTTATATAGTATAATCAATAGGTATATTTTATTTTGTGGGATCTGTTTAAAGGTACTCTTACACCACCGTGTTTTGATTTTTGTTTATACTGTCCATCCAAAGGTTGTCTGAAAGAGATCGCTTTTAGGGAAAAGACCGCCCGTTTGTACCGTTGTTTATTGTTTATTTCTTATGTTACTGTATTTTTGTTGGTGTGCAATAAAGAGTATTTCATTCATTCATTCATTCACTTGTACTTGTCTTTGCCAAATCAACTATCGATCAAGTGACGCGGTCAAAAGCCGTCCAATATTTTTTTGCTATGCCTAAACCATCCATAGATCACGATGGATGTTCAATATTACGGGCAATATCAATCCATACGTCAGGTTCGAAATACTCCATATTATACTGCCTTAGTCTGTCAGACTGTCACAAATTATGATACAAGGCATCTCACAAATAATATACATATATGTATAAGCAAAACGTCGTAAAGACAAACCCTCTCATCATATCGACTTTCATATTCCTTTGTGCAAATTCTAATCTCACATTAAGGTTATCTTTTAAGAAAGAGAGAGATAGACAATACGCGTGAAAGAGATAAGCGATGACGACATGTTCCCGGTGAGTGTCGGTTATTAAATTAATTAGCTTCAAATTAATTGTACGCATTTAATCATTCCTGTTCTAGGGGAGGAATACTTATGAGTTTAAATAATGGATTAAAGTTTTAATTATCCATTGTATTGTCGTGTAGGACATCGTTATGAATAAACTTAATGCAACTTGCATTTTATACCTAGGCTTCATAAAAATCATTATCTAAAACTTTTTTTATACCTATACATTATATAATATATTAAATAAAAAAAAAAAAATTTATATATATAAATTTACAGAACACAATATACTAGCTGAGCCGCCTGCGGCTTCGCACGCTTTAAATTTCTCGTTCCCTCGGGAACTTCGGGATAAAACTATATAAAACACTCTTGTCAAAGTGACGCGACACTTCATATTAATGACTTCAAGTCAATGAACGACGGTTAAATTATAATATTCATACAAAAATACTCAAATCGCGATTAAAAAATGGGGGGTGGAGGTAGGAGGGTGATAAATACTTTACAACCTTTACTTTACAATTCATACCTACCAAATATACAAAAAAATCATTAAAATCGGTCCACCCGTTTCAGAGTGCGATCATAGTTATATTAGATTATTAAAATTTGTTATTTAAAAATTAGATCAAAAGAAGTCCTGACATCGTTAGACTACTTTTTCTTATAATCGAGGAATTCTGCTTTCAGATCAGCTGGCTGTCAACGTATTATACAGTTAAGTAAATAAACTAGAATACCTACAAGGAAAATATATCCAACTTAAATTCAATAGCACCTAACTAAAGCTATGCAAGATTGGGTTATTGTGGCCAGTTACTAAAAGTTCATAAAAGTGGCTACAACCAACCATATTGTTTTGACACATTTATCCCCTATTTAAAATAAGTACACAATGCACACATTTATTCATAAAAATGCATATTTTTGGAACCAGTTTGACCCCTTTTTACCTACAAATAACATAAATTCAAAACTTTAATATTTCCCACAACATACGATTTGCAAAACGTTCAGCAATACACGAAGCCTAAAATGGTTTACTGCATTAAATTACAGTGCAGCGTAAAAATTAACATTTTACCACATTTTTCATAGACCGAGAGTATTTTGCGAGCAAACTTGTTTGACGTGGTGTAAGGGCGTACAATTTATACGTGTAATTAATTTTTTGACAACTAACATTTACCTACTAACTTTATTGGCAAGAAGCGGATCCTATTGTTCTTGAAGGTAGAAAAGTTGTATTACTGACATACCCAATAATATTAAATTATATAAATTTACATTTTCATATTTCAGTGCGAGGTGAGACGTTATTCGGAGCGGATCGCACTCACCCAGATGAAGGTTCACGAATTGAACCGAAACATTGTCGGTCGAAACACCGATAAGACGGTACGTGATAAATCCCGTATTTATAATAATGATTATATATATAAAGGAACACTTAAGAGATAGCTTCAAGCATCGCAACTTAAATTCTAATTCCATATACTTATAGTAGAATAGAATAGAATACTCATTATTGCACACCAACAAAATTAAAAATACAATAAAAATACACAAAAATTAAGGTAAGTACAATGGGCGGTCTTATCGCTAAAGACGATCTCTTCCAGACAACCTTTGGATGGACGGGACAAAACAAAATCAAAAAGACGGCGGTGTATCTTATTAATTATTACTATTATTATTTTTTATTTAATTATCTCAGTCAGAACGAATTACATTGATTAAATATTCTAGGTAAGTACATAATATTATAACAACAATTCATATAAATGCAGTTCAGATACTATCACGTCAACAGTAAAATATAAAATAATTACAAAAAAATAAAATGAGGATATTAAAAATAGAATGCATAACAATAAAAAATAGCATTAAAATCATATGGTCATTTTAAAACTTATTTTACCAATTGTTCCTTCATTACCAAGTCAGTAAAGAAGCAGGCAAGAAAGGGGTTTTTTATTGACCTATAATTAAAAGCACTTTGAGTACTTTAAATAGATTTCGTTCATTCATAATGATTAATTCTAAGCGTCTTTGGTTTTACCTTTGAGACCAATGACCCCATTATAAGTACAAGTCAAAGTCCTGTCAGTAAATGAGTTTTTATGTTTCTAGTGCATGCATTAAATACGCTAGTTATATAATTACAATCTATAGCCACGCACCTATAGGCTAATGAGTCGGAACTTGTATTTTAATGTGTGTGTGTAGACTGAGTGACCACATGATTTTTTTGTAGTTTTTATAACTAAAAGGTAAAAGTTATAAAACATTTGTAAAAGAAATATTGCAATTCGTAAGGAGTTTAATAAAAAGATACCTATGTTATCTAATGTGTGGTCTCTCAATTCACACACTTGACCTTCCAAATCTGGGAAAGTATATCGTTTTCAGGCATGTTTTAAATAATAACATAATAATAAATATTGCTGGACATTTCACACAGCGCTATCTAGCTCCAAACTAAGCAGAGCTTGATAACTGATAGAATACTCATATACTTTTTTCTTTAGTAAATACATACTTATAATATATAGAAAAACACCCAGACACGGACAAAATATCTGTAGATCATGCAAACATTTGTTCTGCGGCGGGAACCGAAACCGCTACCTCCTGCGTCTCAGCCAGCTATACGCCCACCGCGCCACGGAGGTCGTCGTTTTGTACCCAAACATTTAGTAAAACTTGTATAAACTTATTTTCAAGATACCAAAACATAATGTGGCTTTGTTATACGGAATTACAAATTAACAAACACATATATTTAAAATAAAATAATAGTTATGACCTTTGAATCCAGTTTAAACTAGTTATGAACACTATTTCACTAAAAAAAAAGAAAATTTCGTATGATTTGTGTATTTTTAAGTGTCTCGATATAATGGCACAAATCACTCAAAAACTCAAAATAGTACTAATTATAGTTAAATAAATATATATAGGTATATTGCTGGAAATTTCACACAGCGCTATCTAGCCCCAAACAAAGCAGAGCTTGTAATTATTTTATTTTAGAGATATTTCGTATCAATCATGATTTAATAATAATACAATGATAATAATAATAACCACCTGCCTCAAACATTCATAATAATAGGTCTTTACCTATGAAATTGCCGTTCTTCAGTAATGGTCATTTCAAATAAAAAAAAGTTTGGAATGGCTTTGTATTCTAAATTCAAATTAATTTTGTTTTAAAAACATGACGTTCTTTTTACAAACTCAGTCTTTTGTTTATTGATTAGCGTTATATTTTCATTACATTTGAACATTTTTCGTCATAATGGATACTTTAAAATTCGTGTAATTATGGAATATGAGTTCCGTCGTGGCACCAACGCGACACAAACGGCACGTAACATCAAAAACGTTTACGGAGAGAACTGTACAAACGAACGCACACCCCGTTATAGGTTTTCCCGGTTCCGTTCTGGAAATTTGCACTTGAAAAATGAAGCTCGTGGTCGTCCGGAGACTTTGGTCAACAATGATGAATTAAAGGCGATTGTGGAAGCTAACGAAACTCAATCTACAGTTGAGCTAGCAGCAGCTTTTAATGTTAAGCAATAAATGTGTGGAATAATAAGAAATCATTTAATTGAGGCAATAATAAAAGAGTTCCAGGATACTAATTAACTTATTCTACGACCCATACAGATTAGATATTACCTTAGCCTAAAATGCATTATAGCAAAAACCTATATATATATATATATATATATATATATATTTATATTATTATATTATTATTTACTACTTAACTACTACTAAATTAACTTTAAGAACTAAGTAACTAAAATGCTTTACTTTGAGAACACATTTCATGCACAATTAGTTACAATTAAGTATGTCACAGTGTTGCCGAAATTTTCAGGTAATTCAATTGACTAAATAGCCAGCTACTAGGCACAACCATAGCTAGCTTATAATTTGCAGTAATATTGACTGCAAGTTAATGCAAGTAAACTGCAGGTTTTGTTAGCAGTAAGCAGTGATTACCTATATTGCGCTTTCTACCGAAATCAATTAGAAAGCACGGTAAGTCCATACAGCCTTACAACTAGCTAGTATGGAATTATTATTTGTTTCCAAAGGAATACTAATATTTCTTCGAAGTGTTTGTTTGTTAACATTTTAATTTTATAGTTTTGTAACAATTATATATTCTTTTTGTTAATAAATGTTTTTAAGTTTCAATGTAACCTAGTTTACGAAGAGATTTAAACTCTAAGTTTAGTTAGGCGGAACAAAATCCCGAATTTCCTGGCAGAATGACTACAACTATATACTAAATAACAGGTCAGGACCGCGAAATCTGAAAGGAATGGGAATGAATGAATAAATTGTTTGAAGTGGTGATGGTCTGTTCCCACCAGTCGGGAATGAATAGCTGGTAGTAATAATCAGTAGGTAAGGTATCCGGTATATACTCCGTTATCTAAAATAAATAATAAATGAAATAAAATAGTTAAAATAAATGCATATATTATCATTATTATTATCTAACTATATGTATCTATGTTTATTTTAAGCATACGTATTATTATAATGATATTTAAAGTATATAATTTTTTAAACTAGGTTTTATTGCTGTGTAAGTATTAGAAAGTTACCTTACGAAATATTCCTTTATCTAAGTTGCAAGCCTATCGATCTTTTACAGAATACTGTTACGAGCTGAGGGTTTGGGATAAAATAATGGGAATCAGTCTAACCAAATAACACTTTTATTCAACACTAAACGATGAATACACGAACTTGGTCACACGTAATCACAGCACACTAATTACACCACTGTTGCACCACTTAAAGTCACCGAAATGTTCGCACGTATAGCTAAATCCAGACTGACTCGCGAGCAACTACTGTTCATGCGAGACCCTTCTCGACATCAGTCCTCCAGGGCCTCGCTGAGACTCCGCTGAGACTAACTGTTCGGCCATCTCTCCGGCCTATTTATATCGTACACAATTCGATTGTTCGAGAACGGCCTCGATCGTTCCAAGAAAGGGGTCGGTGTTTCGACAGAACGACCAATCCCCATTGTGCGCAACCGCAGACAATGACAACAATAACACAGCAAGACAAAAGCGTTCGAGAAGTTTCGATTATTACTCATTGTTTAAAACAGCCTCGGCGTAACAATACATTACGGGGAATGTGCCCAGGAACTTTACGATCTGATTCCGCCATCTCCTTTCCACCAAAGGATAAGCAGCGCACGGCTCAGTACCATCCGTACCTAGTTGATATACCACCCATTCGTTCACAGCGTTTTGGTTCTACGTTCTTGATGCGCACAGGTAAGGTGTGGAATACTTTGCCATCATCTGTTTTTCCTAAAGAATACAATCCGGGCCTTTTTAAGGTAAGAGTGAATAGGTTTCTTCTGCTTCATCTTAGACCACATCATCGCTTACCATCAGGTGAGTTTGTGGTCAAACGAAGATGTATAAAGTTACAAAAAAAAAAAGTTTATTAATGTTTTTCCACGTTGCACCCAGATTAACTAAAAGAGATTGCTTTCCAGCATTAAGTTCGCTTTGGTACAGATTCATTTATGTGGCACAATAAATAATTTTGATCTACTAGGTATCAATCTATTAGGTGACATGTGTACGCAGCATAAATGAGTCTTTTCACTTGGATGTCTCACAGTCACGGGTGCAATGTAATGCCATGTAGGCTAAATCTTAGTTGGTCTTGTCTTGGGTAAGCACTACTAATCTGATGGTGGTGCGATTGTAATAGGCAATGGTTACCGCTTTACACATGTGGACA
The DNA here is from genome assembly GCA_963924445.1 of Philereme transversata. Lineage (NCBI taxonomy): Eukaryota > Metazoa > Arthropoda > Insecta > Lepidoptera > Geometridae > Philereme > Philereme transversata. The sequence goes on along the minus strand of OZ004337.1, from coordinate 21,666,677 downwards.
TATTACCATAATAAGTCATCACATTAAAAAAATAAACATGTATTATTATTAAATATATATTGGTGAATAGTTATGAAAACAGAAGTCAGCGACGAAACTACACCACGTAATTAGTCGATAGTTTGTTCGAGATAGCGAAGCTAGATCTTTGAATCAACTTGAGCAAATCGGCGTTGTATGTATGTATGTTTATTTGTCAGAGGATAACTTTCGAAGGGTTGATCCGATCATCGTGAAATTTGATACATAGGTAGTGATGGCACAATTTTGGTGTGACTGAATGAGCTAAAAATGTTAGAGATTGAGGCTCAAGAGGGGTAAAAAATGAAAATGCGACTATTTCGTCAAGTGGAACGTCAAATGAAAGGTTATATTTAGTCTCCGTTTTTATTTTTAGTAAAGTCCTTATAATTTTTGAGTTACTAGCCATAATACTAGCCTTTGACAAAATTTACAGGGTACACCAGTGACCCCACAGTGCTGTAATTAGGTATGCGTGTAGCTTAAGTGACACAAATATAGGCAAAAGTCTGAAATCCAGAATAACTGCAATTTGACCCCTAAAAAAAATAACCTGTAATTTGAACGAAACTGTAGATCAAGTAATTTAGTTACTTATTTCGTTGCACTATTGTGATAGTCAAAGTAATATTAATATAAAAATAATATTTTTTTGTTTTAATTGGAGTTTCGCGAGATATCAGTTTGGGGCGAACCACTAGTTTAATTAGATAACTTTTGAAGCGGCCAGTCAAAGTGCAGATAAAAAAATTCTAAATTATTTATTTGGAACATAAATAAAGCACAATATACAAATGAAAACGTTGACAACTGCAAAAGTTAATAAAAACTGAGTAGCAGTGTCAGCGCCCTCTTCCAAAACCAAACAGAACAACGTTCCAGCTTATAACGAGTCGATATAAGAAAGTAAATGTTTTTTTCTAATTAAGCCACGCCTTTTATATTTCAATGTGCAAAAACCAGCAATTTAGCCTATGCACACACAACCATTTACTAACAGAAACATGGAATATCGGCTCTTTATTAGTTTGCTAATAATCGATTGAGACCCGAAGTTATCAAACAAATTCAAAAAACATTGCAAATTACAAAATAGAAAACTAAAAAATATATTCGATGGGAATCGAAAAAGAGTCAAAACTCTACATTTAAATATAGCAATAAAAGCAGTAAGGAAGCATGCCCCTGTAAGCACAATCCTTTTGCAACAGAACACCAGAGTAAGAGCTCGTTAGCATTGTGTCGCACTGTAATGATTTGCACTGTACTTCATGTCTATAGGGATTACCTTACACGAGCAGTGAGCACTGTAGTTACGATAGACCATTAAACAATATCTAAAAAAAATTGTAGTTATCATCATCAAGTCATTCTTAACACTTCCACTACGGAACATAGATTTCCCCCGTATATTTTAACTATTAATAACTTAGTGGTTTTCTACAATACATTTTTTTTGCTAGGTTTTGGTTAGCGTGGCGGTTGTGAGGCCGCAGTTCATTCTTTATGTACATTTTTGGACCAACATTGTGGGGAGGTAGTATTAAAGGTGGATAATAAAAACGCCTTCAATTCTGTAGTAACGCGCTCTACTCAAAGAAATTAAAAACAAAACTCCCAAAATTTACCCAATTGAATGATCAGAACAATCTTATTTCGTTTGCCGTTGGCTGCCAGCAGGGCAACCCTCTTGGTTTGGCTATTTTATGTCGTGTGAAATAAACTATATATGGATAAAAAATATATCCTTGTCATCCATCCGATTATTTAACGTCTCCAATCGAAACTTAATGTTTGGTATTTGTTTATTTTATTGTTAGCTGTTTTCGGCGATCTAAGGCTCATCATTCATAAATAGTAGAAGTTGGTTCAGAACAAAATTTTTCGAAATGCAATCTTTTTATTTCCCACACTCTTTCAGATTCCACCATTACAAAATCCTATAGTTTGGCCGTTACCTTAATATTTGTAGATAAATGTTTACTTCGCCTCCTGGGTTCACCCATTCTGGACAAGCCTTGGGAGAAGGGTAAGCTTTTGGTACGGGACGCCACGTCCGTCAATACCCTTACGCCAACTTATCTGTCTGGTACAGCAGTTGAGGCCGGTGCGGCGGCTAATTCAGCCAAAGATCTCAAGTGGCGAAAATATGGAAGTCTCGACAGAGCTTACGTATGTGAGCCATTTGGGGTCGAGACCCTGGGTACCGGGGCTCATCGCGTTTTCAAACTTATATCTGGGCGTCTGGTCGAAGCGAAGTTTGATTCGAAAACTGGCGCCCAATTCATTCAACAGTGCAATTCAACGGGGCAATGCAGCAAGTGTCTTGGAGATACTTCCGCTTGGTAGCGATTTGGAGCAGTTGAACATAATAAAAACAAGCGATCCATAGATAATGGATCGCTCGGAACGGTCTTTAGATGATTCACCTGTTTATTATGTTTTTTTAGTTTGGTAAATAATTGTAAATTCTTTTTGTTAATTACAGGCACATAATGCTTTACAATTTATGCCTAAAGTTGATGTACGCAGGGCAGTGCATCGTAGGGCACATTTCTAACGTGTGTGACCTACGAGGCAATTCTTTGTTATAGGCGATGGTTATCATTTAACATCAGGTGGACCATAAACTTGTTCCTTTTCCATGCAGTTTAAAAAAAATGTATACATATATTTATAATTGTTTTCATTTTCAGTTTCACAAAATATAACGTCGCGAAATATTATCAAAATAAGTGACGAACAAAGAACCTAAACAAATAAGTTTTGTAACTTCTATGGTTTCTTTAACTAACTTTATTTACTCGGCAAAATCTATTATGACCCAGAAAAGGTCTTGTCGCTGGAATTGTTTTTTTAAAAAAAGAATCTTATGTGTCACAGAATGGTCCCTTTAAATACTAAAATAGTAGTAGTTTTTCTATATTATTTTGTGAATAACATTTATCAGTACAGAAGTGGTCTAACTTGTAGTATCGCAAAAACCGTTCACGTCTCACAGAGTCAAGTCGGATCATTACTGTTCACAAATTCCAGCTATATTTTATGTGCTACGCCTTGTGCTACGCCGTAGCTTCGTAGCCGTAGTCTCGTAGCTCCGTAGCCTACAAACTCTACGAAGATTTATGGCGGCAGCAACATGTCGGTGGAACAAAATGTAGTTTGTACGAGGTTTTGTTGGAATGTTATGTTGTTATAATGGTCGGAACATTTCTGTTGTTTTGTATTAGCTATGAATATTCATTAGGAAATTTAAGAGAGGTCGCAATGCAACACGCTTTCCTTAAGATGCCTTTACGAAGGACTACTGACGCTAGTTTTCAGTATTATTCTTATTATAATATTGAAAACTAATTTAAAGTAAAGTATAATTACACACTGTTTAACTATAAATAAATTAACCACAATTATAGACGCTTTTTCGTTTATTTTCACAAAATAAAACAACCATGAAATCGTAAACACTTCACAATAAAATTGCAAAACAATCCGATTAAAAGGGTCCATTTGCAAATTAAAACGAAACAGGCAACATTTTAATTTTATTTATTTTTTAACATTAACATTTGGAAATATTAACTGTTAATAACACAATGGACGGGCTTTGTTTGCCTGGGGGTCGATTTCACCTACGTCAGCTTATATTACACAGACTGTCGGTGAAATGGTGCCCTAGGCAAATTATACTAATGTATGAGTTGGCTAGCATCAAGAGTTAAGGCATTATCTTCATATTCATTTATTGAATTCATCTAAATACAGTCAAATATTATTATGTTATTAGCCTATTTATTATTATTATTATTAGGTCTTATTTTTTTTTTTTGGAGGAGGCCTATACCCGAAAATGCCCTTAACAAAAATGTCATCACTGCTGGGCATAGGCCTCTCTTCGTTGTCGCCATTCACCACTGTCCTGCGCTGTTCTAACTCACATACGACCTGCGATTTTTATAATGTCATCGACCCATCTTGCCATATATACTTGTGTATATACTTAATTTAAATATGTCATGTCATTTACGTTATACCATTAGTTTTAGTAAGGATACTAAAAGGCTTTTTATTTATATATTTTACTTATAGGTCTTATTTTAGGTATGTACATGTACCCCGTTAGGGCTCTGCAAATTTAGTCTTTATAAATTGATTGTAGTGTATACAACACATTTGTCAAATTAAATTAGATCAGGTATTATTTAGATTAGATCAGAAAATTCTTTATTGCACTAATAAAATAATACATAGACGAACTTAATGCTAATTATCATTTTCTTACAGCTAACCTTTGTGTAGTGTTGATGAAGTAATAGTGCCAGAAAATAGAATCTAATCAAACTTTAAATAATAAATATTGCTGGACAGTTCACACAGCGCTATCTAGCCCTAAACTAAGCAGAGCTTGTACTATGGGAACCAGATAACTGATAGAATACTTTAACTTACATATATACATTTTTTTTGTAAATACATACTTATAATATATAGAAAAACAACCAGACCCGAAACAAATATATGTAGATCATGCAAACATTTGTTCCGCGGCGGGAATCAAACCCGCTACCTCCTGCGTCGCAGCCGGCTATTAGCTTATTGTACACTTATTGTTATGCAAGATGTGATCGTAAACGACCACAGTCAAGAGGGGATTCTTCTAACACTGGTTAATGCAACTTATAAGAAGCGTGCCCAACCCTAGTTTTAAATGTACTCTTGTAATACACAATAAAAGATTTTTGATTTTTGATTAGCCCACTGCACCACTTTAGCTTAGGTATCATAAAATAAACTTACAAAAATTATTAATAATAATAATTCACATATTTAAACAAAATACGTAAGTATACCTACATGAATTGCTCAATTTTGTTGGGTATCTTGAAGAGAGATGAAGCGTTTAAAGTGTTTTGATTTGAAGTTTCCCGTAGAGGCTTAAATTATTATTTAGACTTAAAATAGTAAATAGTCATGTTACAAACAGGTTTTTGGTAATATGTTTCATCATCTCTTTTAATTGACAAATTAAATGAATTCCATTTTAGTTTCGGTTTATTTTAATATAAATCGATAGCTATTTCGATGTAATTTTTCAGTTATCGAGTTAATCATACTTATCTATCTGTAAACCTCAAAAAGGTTGCTGGGAACCGTTGTGTGCAGGCCGCACAAGATGAGCCTCTCTGGAAATCTATGGAAGAGGTCTATGTTCAGTAGACGTCTTTTGGCTAGTATAATGATAAAATCTAATTATGTATTATGTACAAGTAATTGAAGTGCTTAACTAAAGTTAAAAAATACTTCATATAACTGCAATGCATCCTGCCATAGGAGTTGTGAAACAACTTTAGAATCCACTTCAACACAAATACTTGCAAGTCACATTGTTAGAGGAAAGTTTCGATGGTATCTCGGGCCTAGTCCCATTGCCGTCCCGTTACCGTCTCGTTATCGTCTCGTTATCGTTCCGTTAACACGTCGCTGTGTAATGGGGCTTGGCGACATGCGATGTCTTTCTAATGGTTCTTGAATGCAAGTTTTATTTGAAGTTTAGTCGCAATTTTAAAGTACTTAAAAATATAAATTTGTGATCGTCAAAAACTTGTTAAAACATTAGTTTATCACATCTTAAACTTATAGGATGTAGATTCTCTTAGTAATTACTTGTAAGAGATTTTAGTGCAACACTAACACAAAATATTCAATAATTGTATAAGTACTAGCTTCCGTAGGCTACTTTGCACGCGTAGTTAGTCAATTAAATATAGCCAATAAGCCACATTTTATAAATATGTACCTAATATACAAGAACATTATGAAATAAATCGCGAAAACGTAACTAATAGAAATGAGGTAGAGTTACTTTTAAATTTATAACATTAGTATGGATTTCCGTCAATCACCTATTTACTATTTTTTTTAACTAATATTAATCATTTTACCTATTCACAGTATTTATATCAAAAGCACTTTAACCAAAAGTTCTGGAAGATACCACTTGAAGCGATAAGATTACTTATACCTTAGATTTATGATGTTCATTTTCTTTTTAATTCTTTACAATAACGTTATATTTGACTGCCTCCGTGGCACAGTGGGCGTATAGCCGGCTGAGACGCGGGAGATAGCGGGTTCGTTTCCCGCCGCGGAATAAATGTTTGCATGATCTACAGATATTTGTTCCGTGTCTGGGTGTTTTTCTATACATTATAAGTATGTATTTACAAAAAAAAGTACATAAGTATTCTATGCGTTATCTGGTTCCCATAGTACAAGCTCTGCTTAGTTTGGGGCTAGATAGCGCTGTGTGAAATGTCCAGCGATATTTATTTATTTATTACTAAAGTAAAAATAATCTGACATTAGTGTTTCATAATCGTTATTGTATATATTAATCACTCAATGACTAATAGTTTTGTCCAATAATATCACATGAGGTACATAAATATGGATCGAAAGCAAAACGCTAATAGATTTGTGTTATGAAAATTACCCACGAATTAGTTGCTAATGGAAATTGACCTTTATGGTTATGATTTGGTAGTGATTTAGTGCACGCGATTGCAAAGCTTGGATTTCCATACTAAAATAGCGTAGATTTCTGTCTATGGCTCAGCCAGCTTACTATTTTTGTAACTACTTGCTGTAAACACTTTAAAAATACATTTTTAGAATAGTCATTGGGTCTCAGAACCCAGAGCCAAAGATCGCTCTGTGGGAGATCTTTCCTTTTTCATTAGAAAAAACCTTTCAACAGGAAGTCCACCATACTCAAACTCGAAATTAATTTATAATTAAATCGCATGGATCATTTTGAAACGTCAATTTTACTGCCTATTCCTCCGCGACCAAGCTAAAAAAGAAAGGCAAGAAATTACATTGGTTATTATTTTGTTTCGGCGTTTCGAGTTGGAGAAATTTCAATCCCAAACTATTTTTATCAAAATAATCCAATATGATAATATCAAATGTAATATCACTCTCTTTTTATATAGATTTTGATCGTGATATTCACGCTATCTAATGTAAATACTTACATGGGGAGATAGATTCTGTGTTTCCTTATATATCTATAATTATATCATAAATTCTCTGTCATCTACACTATCGCGACTAAATAGCTGAATTGATTTTGATGAAATTTGGTCTTGAATATCTAATTGATAGAATGTAACCTGAGTTAAGACTTAGGCTACTTTTTATTGACAAACAACGCATGCGAAGCCGGATGAAAGCTTGAAGGCTATATATTATTATGATATAAATCCGTGTGAAGCCAAAGCAAGCCAGCTAGTATAAAATGGACACATATATCTGAAAAGAATCGTTCGTGATTTAATTTGTGCAAAAGCCAATTTAAAACTAAGTAGACGTCCACCAAATAGTAAGTTAAAAAACGTTATATTTATTAAATTAGAAACTTGAAGAGCAGCAAAGTTCATAAAACAAATTAAAACAATCTTGTCTCTCATTATTTTTCACAACTACCTGCAAGTTAATTAAACTAGAACTTGGTAACTCTTGTTAGAGACATTTTGTCTGCTAGTTTTATTGTCACAGAAATAAATAAAATGTTTAGAATTACTTTATATTTTTTATGCTCAGATGTTTTTTAAGTTATCTTACTTTAGGTAAGTAACCAGATTAAAGTATAGATTTTAAAAATGGCTTTTGTAATAGTATCCTTTCATACACGAATAATAATGATATACCTTATAGAATAAAATATATAAAACAATAAACTTAAATAAATAAATATTGCTGGACATTTCACACAGCGCTATCTAGCCCCAAACTAAGTAGAACTTGTACTATGGGAACCAGATAACTGATAAAATATTTATATATTTTTTTTGTAAATACATACTTATAATACATAGAAAAACATCCAGACACGGAAAAAATATCTGCAGATCATGCAAACATTTGTTCCGCGGCGGGAATCGAACCCGCTACCTCCTGCGTCTCAGCCGGCTATACGCCCACTGCGCCACGGAGGCAATTTTAAGACTAACACTTTGATTTGTTTGAGGACTAATGATTTTATTGTGTTCACCATCGATATTTTAGCCCATTTGCATCCACTACTAGCTCTGTCTTTTATTAGACCGGTCTCCTCGGTCCCTTTGCGAGGCTTGTCCATTGACCAGAAAGCAATTTCAATCTGCCATGGGTTACACGGTCTACCTCTTGTCTTATTTATCGAAATTGTGCTTTTACAATAAAACAAAAAGATATTCCACTATAAAACACACACACACACAACACACGTTTAGATTAATTGTCACTGTCAAGCTCTTTGATAACGATCAAAGATAAAAAGTCTATCAATTAAAAAACCGAAGCGACAATAAAGAAAATAACTCCACAATTGCCTATCGCTCGTGTCAATTTCTTATCGCGACTTAGATTCGGCGATTATTCCTAAACGGCGGTAATTACACAGAATGGACACTAAATAATCGAGGGTTTCCGGAGTGAGGAAGGATCGTTTTTATTATGGGTAATGGATGTTTTGGGGAAAGAAAGATTGCTCTTTAACTACTACTTGTATTCATCCGCGGCTTGTGAAAGTACCAAAGTCTGCAATATAAAGTAGTAAGGGTCTTAATAATACTGATAATAAGTATTCATACTTATGTATCTTCCTCGTATGTCATTACTTTTTACCTCTCAGTTTTAAATGAAATAACTTATTATAGAAACGATTAGCACGACCAGTTGGATACGTCAAATTGTAAAATCAATAAAGTTATTACAAGATCAGGACATTCCTGTTTATTTTTATATAAATTGGAAATTCCTCTTCACGTCAAAAGATTTTGTAATGAACGGTGTGATAACGAACGCTTACGTTGGTTTTCTTTGACGCCTCGTCGTAAGGTTTCCAACTTTATTTTTTAATGTTTCATTAAACGAGTAGACTTACGGTTTGTAAGATAACATCACAACAGGCTACTACAGTCCCAAGATAAACTCGAGGCATGTCAACTCCAAGAGAAAATTACAAAAACAGCCTTAAAGTGAAATCCTTCCCAAATAGTTGTATTGTGCAAGTTGAGACAAAGCGCGTGTTGAACAATGGTGTCTTCGCGCCATTCGTTAGCCGTGCCGCAGACATTACAGATTTATATCATGCACGTAACCCCTTCTGTGGGGTAACATTCTACTGTCAGAACTAATTAATTAACCCCTTGGCTTGGATTCTAGTATTAATTCTGTTAAGAACATGCTGTTAAGAAATCTTCCTTGCCTTGACTACGTTCGGTTTTTTATATCAGTCATACTTTGCGAACAATTACAATTACAAACGTAATATTTTGAGAAATTAGAAAAAATACATCCGACTTAATAAAGCAATTGAGTTAATTTGAATTATCTGCTAGCTATTACAACACTAGCTACTAAATGTATTGAAGCGTATTTATCTAAGCATGTATATTTAACGGAACCAGTTTCGGGATCCAAAGACGCTAGTAAGAACATTTACAACGAGAACCATTCAAGAAACCACTTCTTGCAGATGTGAATACATTGGTATTCAAGTACTCGCACCCATCATACACTGCCGCAGCTGGCAGGTAATGCACCTAACACATCGAGGTAATGACGTAACACTGCGGGTAGTCCTACACAGAGGAACTTTACCTAGACTAGAGACAAATAAAGAGAAAAATTAAGTATTTTTTTAAATTAATTAAACTCTTAAATTTTTGTCAAATTATTGCAGACTTTACGGGCTGAAACAAGAATTATCTTACCATATTTTTTAGACCCGTGAACTTTTTCGGAACGTAAAATACATTTATGCTAGGAGTGTCCAAAGCTTGGTTTGTCCAAGCCCAAGCTTGCACACTCCCGAGCTTCTCGTGAGCACTAGCTACTTAAAACGACGCTATTGTTTTAAACAAACCACATTGCTCGCCTAGTGAGCGTTCCTTGTGTACCGACGATGGTTTGCGAACAATGTATGCGGGAAACGGCAAAGCGTTGTTTAGTTTTCCATCTAAATGAATAGAATAAAAGTGAAATATTTTTTATAAGGGTAGAGTATTCTGCATTCGGCACTTGGAATGGCTAAGGCTCGGACTATATGGCATCCGGGTCTCCCTGATTCTACGAATCCGGAGCATGCCCCGGTTGCTTTCATGTAAAAATCGGAGTCGGATGGCCTCGGATCGTGTGTAGTCGATGCAGAAAAAATTCTAATGTTTGGTTGTGCGACGAATTGGTCAGGGGCCGTTAAAAAACGGTCCCTGACAAGCCCGGATACCATAAAGTCTGAGCCTAAGAACACATAAACTTTAATGTAAAGACATTTTTTTTGGAGTAGGTATTGTAGAATTTGATGGATGGCGGGCACCAGAAGAAAACTGTGGTTGAAATTAGTTTATTATTATGCCTATGAAATGCGACTAATATCTTACAAAACTCGTGTTTCTATCTGTCTGTCTGTCTATCTATCCGCTACCTGTGGCAATGCTTCCAAGCACACGGACTTATTCCTTATTATAAGTTATTTCGTTAAAAAGCTTTTTTATTTAGTTTGGAGAAGTTTTTTGTTATGTTTAGAAGAAATGGGTGGAAAACTAGATGAGTTGATGTTTACTAAATACCTCCGTATTTAGTAAACATCAACCTATAAATATCAGATTCTAATTTGTCCATGATGATGCATGATACGATCCGTAATGATATCGTGGAGGCAGCGGGACTCGACTAGCACAAGATCGTTCACAAAGAAACCATATGGAGGAGGCCTACACCCAACTTTGGGTGCCAAAGCGAACAAACTAATATATTTTAACTTAAATACAATGTAACATTGGAAATTTTGGAAATAAAGGCTTTTTTTATGTGTCCGTACATCCCCTACTAATTTGTATTATTATTATTAGTAGTATTAGTATTTAAACTTATTACAGAGTAAGCTGTAATTGAGAACACACAAAATAAACAGCAGTTGAAAAGCATGCACGACCGACCGCCGCGAAATGTTCATTATCAATATCATCGCGCGGTGAACACGCATAGTGACGGGACTATTATGGATACTAACACTACTAGTTACGGATCCATATACGGACAGTTACGGAAGACAACAGTGAAAATAACGAAGTAAAATTAACAAAAAAGAAGGCAAATATAAGATTAACTACCTTTATTTGTACTAAAAACGAGATACACAACCTGTTTTGTTATGTACGACATTAATTTAAAACATACATCCGAAACCGTATTATCTGATTTTAGAGGTGGGTTTAATACCGGTAGCTTGAATATTTATCCAGTAATTGATACATTTCTACTAAACAATATTTAACGTAAATCGGCGGCGCCTTTGCGACGATGCCGCTTTGTCAGTTTAACATGTGCCTGCTTATATGATGAATGAATATGATTGATATTTTAGTACTTGATATTAAGGTGGTTGGAAATTTAAAAGAAATTATATGGTAATGATTAATAAAATTTTATAAAAAAAAACTATTTTACAACAATACTAGCTATTAGCCCTGCCCGTGTTTTCACTTAATGTCGTACATAACAAAACACGCAGTATACCATGATTTGTGAGGTTTGGATTATTTTGGCAAAGTTGCATATCTAATAATTTAGATATTAATGTTTGTTGTTTATTAATTTGTATGTTTTCATTTTCATTCAATTCAATTCATTTATTCAATTATCAGATGTCAAAGAACCATACTTGGTAGTAAAAAACTTAAATCAAACATGGGTTAGTACAAAATATAGGCAAAATACAACAAACAAAATTCAAATGTTTGTAGGGGGTAATCTCAGAAACTACTGAACTGATTCTGAAAGTTATTTATATTATATTTATTTAGAAAACTAACAGCTAATATGAAACAGTGATAATATTTCACTGATATAAAGCTGTACTATCCCATATTTTATTAAAGTAAAATTTTTATTACATTGTCTCAAACTTTTTCGTCTGTGTGTTGCATGTAGCGTGACGGTCGGCCGCGGAGTAGAAATAAAGTGAAAGGCGCTCGTCAGAGCAGCCGAGGCCAATATGGCGGCGCCTATAGTTCGCATCGGCTGACCGTGTAGTGTATAGACGCATACAGACTCATTTGTGCCAACGAAAATTTTTAGTTAAATGTCTATAATGTGAAACAAAGTTTCACTTTTACCGTGGTTTCATAAAACCACACAATCCTTTTTTTTTGTGTAGGCCATAGTTTATTTTGACAAAAATCCGAGCGCAGCCGGAGAGCTGTTGATACTCATAATTGTTTTAAAAGTAATAACTATCTTTAGGTATAATTGTAAAATAGGGAAGAACTGTGATGGCACAGGCTATATGAAGAATCATATTATTTCATCGAAATTGATTGAGATAATCACTGCGTTTTTACGTATATAACACACCACACCAAATTCTCAAACAGGATAACAGTCCCAGCTTGTTATGGATAAAATTGTTACGTATAAAATAACGGGTAATTTAAAGTTTGGGCTCAAAGTGGGACGTGATGATTGGATTAATAGCCCGAGGATGTTTTACAAAGCTATTTTGAGAGTAATTAAATATTAATTTGTGAAAATGTGTGTCATTTGCTTCCTATTTGAGCGTTAATGTACCAAAAATATATATTTTCATGGACAATTTACTAAATTTAAATGAAGAACTTTGTGTCAAAAACATTTAATTAAAATAACAGTTAGATGATTATCAGTAAAATAACCAGATACATTTTATTAAACATAATCACAATAATTAGAGGATCTCCTGAAAGTTTCTAGTCTAGTTGTTATTTTGACTTGAAATAACAGTTTCCCATAGTTTTAAATAATGAGCAGCTTTATATTTAGTTTTAGAAACCATAAAATTTTGTTTCAGTTTCAGTCAATCAGTCTGCAGTCTCACTGAATGAACTATTTGATAAAAATATGGCGATTTAATAATCATTAAATAAAATAAAAATAGCTTCTATAAAAATAGATTAGTAATAGAATTAAACAAATGGTAAATTATTCGTAATTTTCTAATTTCTACAACATTATAAAAAAATGTTTAATAAATTAACTTTAAGATGAATTAATTTATTAATATATCAGCAGCATATCAGCAGGTATATTAGCAGTAATAATTATTTACTGCTGAGCATAGCCCTCTTCAATATATTTCCAGAGTAACCAATTTTGTGAGGCCTAGACCTGACGGCTCCCAGGAACTTTTATTAGGTTAATTTATAGTTTATCCGTAGATTGCATAAATATGTGGACATCACTAGTGGAGGTGTTGGTCATTCGCAAACACGCGGCAACCGCTTGCAACAGATTGTTGGCCAACAATGGCGAATCAGGCACAATCCGTCACACATGCGGATTTGAATCAAATTCGGATTATCATCATGTTCTCTACAAAAATCCATTACTGCTTTATGTTATGAGGTATAAATTATGCATTATAATAAACGCTGTTGTCTGTTTTTGAAATATAATAATATGTTATATTTCAAAAATGCTTTGATTCCGATATTCCATTGAAACAAAATTATCATAAACAATCTCACGGCTGTACTCTATAGAGGCACGTGCATAGAGGACACTACCCAATCTATTTCAAAGAAACTCAGAAAATAAAGTCATCAAAAATGCAATAAATTCTTTCTCCAGCTTAGTGTTTGCTGAAACTAACCTTATTTCCAGCACTTGCTTTGCCGCATAAAGTACGCAGCGTTGCGCCGAGCGATATAAATAACATTACTGTAACGCGTCTCATTGCGCCGCTAATTATGTGCTCTCAGTGGATGAGTTCCATACCTTTGTTGGCTATAGCACTCTAGAATGCACTATTCGTAGCGGCAGCGGCAAAAACCTTTAGTGGAACACACCGATAGACGATTTTCTAGCTGGTTTGTTTTGCTTATAAAACCAAACCTAAACTATAAACAGCCCAGTTATTCCAAAGCCCCTAAACTGTTTCAAAAAATAAAATGTAAGTGAAACTAAATATTCACTCTATCCTTCGCCATTTCAATAAAACCCGGCCAGTATGAGTCGCCAACTACCGAAACCCGAACACATCAAAACAACCATTCCAGTGTGTTGACCTCGACAGAAAGCCGAATGATGACGTCAAGCCGATACAAAAAACCCCCATCGGCCCGCAAAAAAAGAAAAAACGCGGAAAAGGGAGAAAACGAGAAAAAACTGGGGGTTTAGCGATAAAAAGCCCGCTAATACCCAAACTGGTACAATAATAATAATTTGCATGTGAAGGAACGCCCTGCCTCAATTTATTTCTGTTTCGAGGGAAAGTGGCAGCGGCACGCCCTTGCGACGCCCTTTCGGCCGCTTTTATTGCGCGACGTGCGACGACGCGAGTTCAGCCGATCATAACGCACGAGATATCGATATGTGCCCACTTTGTGACCGTTTATGAAATCACATCAGCTTTTGCAAAAACAAAAACATAAAATTATACATATTACGCGCTAAAAGTCATTGAATTTTGAGCTAACGAGTAAAGTTGGTAATTTGGACTCGAATCGCTTGGTATGTGCTATATCTAAATCATTAATACAAGTTAAAATTACGTATAAAATATTCACTACACAAACTAATATGTACATAAGCCATTTTATGAAGATAATATATATTACTCAACCTCTATTGCTTCTAGCTTCGCTAAATCGAATCTAAATAAAACGCAATAAAGTTCATTTTACATTGTAGGTTGATGAGAAGTGACGCGCGCCTGGCCGCGTCTCAAACTATTCACCAAACGACGTTCCCAAACACACTGTTTACGCCTTTCCTTATTATTTTCTGTCTTTCTTTCCTTATTTTTATGTGGGAATGTTTTTATGGCAACCCTTTGAATACAACAATCGATGCTGTGTTTCAAAAGGTTATACAAGAAATGTCTAGCATGAGGCTTCAAGTTTGTTACGTTGTATGTGTTACTTTCTGCACGATTACTACTAAGTTGGGAGAATGTAAGAGACAATTTGAACGAGCGCTTGCTTACTTCAGAGGGCCAGTTAAAATATCAATCCCAGCTATAAAAGTCAAAAAGCTTTGTCGGAGGCTTTTGGGTAATCTAATAATTATGAATCCAGGATGGCCATCAGCTCATACACAAAGTGAGCTCGTAATGTATGAGCTGATTCTTACGTTTCAAGCTCACTTTGTGGTCAACGCTTTACTATAGCAACTCACGTATGAATCCTAAGATTTTTAAAACCATCTCATAAACTTCCGAGTCGGACGGGACTTGAACCCGCATCCTTCCTCTTGATACGAGGAGGATTTTAAACACATTTTCAGCGTCAGATGGACTATAATTTTTAGTACGAGTATTTGAAAAACTGTATTAATAAAAACGCCATTAAAATCATCAATCAATCAGAAAAACCGAATGCAAAAACGATGTTTTAAGTCATTTATTTGTTGCCAAAATATGATGCGTTACGCCACATTATCTGTTATCGGTTTTATCATATTCTATTTTTATTTAATATAATTCAAAATAATGTTTTGAGTTCAGCCACTAAGTTCCTTTTTTTATTTTGAAGACAGAAACAAGTTTATTAGATTTTTTTGATATAGAAGTGTGTAGAAATCATTTTGGTAAGTGAAAATAATTATGTAGATTCCCTAACATATAGACAGTGTTAGTGGTAGTACAGCTTCTTGTAAAGGAGTTTGTACGGGGAAATAATTTGCACTGTATACATGTAATAGTTACAGAAATGTCCCAGACAGAAGCTATAAGAAGTAAGTTCCTATAACACAAGCTCTACTTAGTTTGGCGCTAGATAGCACTGTGTGACTAGATAGCCGGAGTAAAAACTCCGGCGTTATTTATAACGCTGACCCTACACTATTGTCCCCAGACTAGGATTCTGTGCTATAAATAACGCTAACGATTAACATGGTACCACCATTAAATGGACATAAATTTGCAGATCATGCAAGCTTATATCCCGTGGAAAAAATCGAAAACGTACCTTTACCACCAGCTGCTCTACTCAGCTTCCTCCTCGTGGTCAAATTAGAAAGTCTAATTGGTTGGTTAAACAGGAATAATTTTCTTTGTAGTTAAACTGCTGAGATAGATAGGTCAAACGCTCTCTGGGCAATGTTAAAAAACAAAGCACATTGATTTGTTATAAAAAACCCCTAACGACCTACCTGCCATTGTATGGAAGGTAGATCGTAAGGTTTTTTCAATCCAAGTAGTTTCACCACAAGGAAAACTATTGCTGTTGGACCAAATAGTTAGACTAAAAAGTTTAACCTCGAGGAAAAACCCCCCCCCTGCTTTTCATATAATCCGTCAAATCTTCGCTTTACAGCCGATTTTGAAGCAGTAAAGTAATTTATATTCATGTTGAACGCTAATTGCCAATTCAATTACCCAATTTCCAAACAAACAGACACACAAAATATTCCCCTTGGACCACCTAGCGGTTCGGCTAACTACAGGGCGGGGCCAAAGGGCCCTGAAGCTTAATTAATAGGTTTAGGGATTAATTCCTAAGTCGGGTCCGCCGCGACGGTCCGACGGTGATGACAATTAGCTGAATAGAGAAGTGGGATTCACGTTTTACAATTGATTGTATTCGAATACAGTGATGTATGCTACAGTTACTGATTTAACGTGAAAACGTTTTTAAAAAGTCTTCCAAACTAAGGTCCCGCCAGAGTTAGCAATGCAACGCTGGTATATGTCGTGATATGACTCAATGGTTGAATTGCCAAGTGTTGTATATGTGATGTAAGGGGGCAACCACCACCAATGCTCTTAATGTCAACCTCACCTGCTCGCGGTGCATCCTGCAGTAACCAACGAGGCTCTGGCGTCCGGTCGATGGCGGTATAGCCCTTCCTAGATTGGCACATCTAAACTCTGGCCGTTGATGGGCCGCAGCATCTGCTGGCTTGACAAGATGTGCCCCTGCGATCGCCAACCCGCATGCCCAGCGTGGCGATTATGGGCAAAACCTCCCATTGATATGTGCACAAAAAGGAAATGGCCCCCAGTTCCCGGCAACTCTACTATTCCTGGCCAAGGCGGCGGACATGGTAACGGCAGGGTAGGGGGTGCTAGGAATCCCCGGGCTACGAAAGGCCGCCCATCCCAACAACTGACCCTGGCTACGTTTAACGGACGCACGCTACGGCTGGACGAACATCTGGCCCAGCTCGAAATGGAGCTTGAGAAGGTGAAGTGGCACGTTCTGGGGTTATGTGAAGTCCGAAGAGAGGGAGAGGACACCATAACTCTGGAATCAGGGAATCCCATGTACTTCTAAGAAGGGGACCAAATCTCCCAAGGTGGCGTCGGGTTCCTGGTACATAAGTCCCTCACCAACAACGTCACTGAAGTATCCACTGTGTCGACCAGGGTAGCATACTTGATAGTAAAACTGACCGAGAGGTACTCCCTCAAGGTTATCCAAGTATATGCGCCGACTTCGACACACTCGGATGATGAGGTGGAGTCTGTCTTTGATGACATATCCAAGGCACTACACTCCACCACTAAGACTCACTTTAATATTGTCATGGGGGACTTCAACGCGAAAGTAGGGGTCCAGAATTGGAGAGAATCGACAGTAGGACCACACGGTTATGGATGCAGGAATCATAGGGGGCAAATGCTGGTCAACTTTCTAGAGAGAGAACAGCTTTTCTTAATGAACTCTTTCTTTAAAAAAAGTCCGCAGAGGAAGTGGACATGGCGGAGCCGCGACGCTATGACTAAAAACGAGATATACTTCATAGTAGGGGACAAGAAGCATATATTCAGAGATGTCTCGGTGATCAACAGGTTCAACACCGGCAGCGATCACCGACTCGTTCAAAGTACTCTGAATATCGACTTTAAGCTTGAACGCGCCCGCTTGATGAAGTCTAAGCTCCGACCGAACCTGCTCCAAATCGTGGTGGGCTCCTAAAAGTTTCAACTTGAACTTAAAAATCGATTCTCTACCTTGGAACCTACTGATGATGTCGACCGGGACCTCGAAAATGTTGTGGACATCCTCAGGGAAGAGGGTACAAAATTTTGCCAGCAAAGACGTACGGGCAGAAAGTCCAAGTATTCCGAAGAGACACATCGACTAATGGAGAAACGACGAGAGACACCAGTAAGCCCCTCGACGATGTCAGAACTTCGGGATCTCAATAAAACCATCGTGAAGCGCATACGCTATGACCTTCGTCGCTCCAATACTCTTTGCATTTAACAAGCGATTGAGCAAAATCGAGGGTCAAAGGTATTTATGCAGCGACTTGGTAGGAGCCATCTGACACAGCTCACTAAATCGAGTGAAGAAACCGTCGTTTCCAGGCCGGAGATCTTGGCGGAGATCGAAGACTTTTACGGTCAATTGTACGCTTCGCAGGCCCCACGTCCCGAACCCAGCAACGAGGATGCTAGATCCACTCTAACTCGCCACTATACGGATGATCTGCAAGAAATCAGCCAGGACGAGATCGAGATTGCTCTGAAACAGTTAAAAAACGGAAAAACCCCAGGTGAAGACGGTATCACGTCAGAGCTTCTAAAGGCAGGGAGCACCCCTCTTCTGAAGGAGATTCAACGTGTCTTCAATTCCGTCTTAGACCATGGGAGAACTCCGAGGGCATGGAATAGGAGTATTGTGGTGTTGTTTTTCAAGAAAGGAAACAAATCTTTGTTGAAAAACTATAGGCCGATCTCACTCCTGAGTCATGTCTATAAACTTTTTTCTAGGGTCATCACGAACCGTCTTACGCGAAGGCTTGACGAATTTCAAACACCAGAGCAGGCCGGGTTTCGAAGAGTATATGGCACCATAGACCACATTCACACAGTGCGGCAGATTATACAGAAGTCAGAGGAATATAATCAACCCCTGTGCCTGGCGTTTGTGGACTATGAGAAAGCCTTTGACTCCGTCGAAACCTGGGCTGTTCTGCAGTCCCTGCAACGATGCCAGGTCGATTGGCGATATATCGAAGTGCTGAGATGTCTATACAACGAGGCCACCATGTCTGTTCATATCCAGAACCAGCAGTCAGAACCAATCCAGTTGCGCCGCGGAGTAAGAAAAGGGGATGTTATATCCCCCAAATTGTTTACAAACGCACTGGAAGATATGTTCAAGACGCTGAGTTGGAATGGACAGGGCATCAACATCAACGGGGAATGCATCTCGCACTTATGATTTGCCGACGATATCGTCATAATGGCAGAGTCGGTGCAGGAGCTGCAACAGATGCTGAATAGCCTAGCTGCTGCTTCTAGATGCATTGGCCTGGGAATGAACTTAGACAAAACGAAAATCATGATCAATGATCGTGTTACCCCAGAGCCGATTGCAGTCGCTGGAACTCTTCTCGAGGTTGTGAATAAGTATGTCTATCTTAGGCAGACTCTGCGATTGGGTAGATACAACCTCGAGAAAGAAGTAAACCGGCGAATTCAGCTGGGCTGGGCAGCGTTTGGGAAACTTCGTCAGGTCTTCTCGTCACCCATCGCACAATGCCTAAAAACAAAAGTATTTAACCAGTGCGTCCTACCTGTGATGACTTACGCAGCCGAAACGTGGACACTTACGGTGGGACTGGTCCACAAACTGAAAGTAGCTCAGCGAGCTATGGAAAGGGCTATGCTCGGAATTTCTCTGAAGTATAGAATCAGAAACGAGATTATCCGACAGAGAACCAAGGTGATCGACATAGCTCAGAGGGTCAGCAAGCTGAAGTGGCAGTGGGCCGGTCATATCTGCCGCAGAACCGATAACCGTTGGGGTAAACGTGTTCTGGAGTGGAGACCACGTCTAGGCAAGCGAAGTGTAGGACGCCCTCCGGCTACATGGAGTGACGATTTGCGCGCTGTGGCTGGCAAGGATTGGATGAGAAGAGCTGAGGATCGGGCTCAATGGCGCACCCTGGGAGAGACCTACGTCCAGCAGTGGACTGCTATAGGTTGATGATGATGATGATGTATATGTTCTGAAAATACATCACCGACCACGGTCTGTTTGTGCAATACACCATCGTGCGCCTGCGTCATTGAGCAGGGTGGGTGAAAAAAAACCTCAAAATTCACTCTGTGCTACCAAAGAACTAGCCATAACTCCACAACGGAAAAGGTTGTCTCGAAAGCAGAAAAATTATCTTACTACTTTATATCACGTTTAAATGTTTGTTGGTCGATTGGTTTCCGCTTAAGTACCATTAACACTAAGCCGATACTCGATATAACTGTAATTATTTATAAAATGCATTATTAACACTCAATAAACAATTACAATTCAAAAGGTTTTTTAGGTTGGTTGTGTAAACATTTTCACAAAAATTATTTCTGCTACAACCCACACAGGAAAATATCTCGATTGGTCAAATTGGGGCGATACGACGAGCGCCAAATCCTATGAAACCCCGCGGCCATAAATCATCAAATGTTCTATTGCGCTATTTCCAAAACTGATATTTCATTTAGCTGATTTAAATCTGGGCTATTAACTCGTCAGCGGATTACAGAGCTGTTGTACTGGCAGATAGAGCGTGCATCCTAATAATAGACACAATTTCATTTGTTAGCAAAATAGACAGGTCGGACAGTGTCGGACGTTTGAAATTCAATATTTGGAAATTTTGGAGGATGAGTTACCGATTTTGCTGATGTAACAATTTTGACCGTTCAAAATGGCTTTGAGGCCGGAAGACATCGATTTGAATGAAGAATAAAAATAAGGTTTCAATATTATGCTAATACAGATACATTGAAAAGAGTGATAAAGTATGTAGAAATTATTTGGAGCGCAAAAAAAAAATACTCACCACTTTTGTCAACAAATTATTATTATTAACGTTTATTATCTAATACAAAAAGCTGGTTACACAATAATTCGATGGTGTCTTAAAACCTTATACTAGGTTTAAATGACTTGGATGAATTAATGAATATGACCTACAGTAGTAAACACGATTCTTTGCAAACTTGTTTAAAAATTATATTTTTACATCGAAATCGGTTCAGTCGTTACGACGTCATTGAGTATTAAACAAACAAACATCCAAACTTTCACATTTATAATATTTTATAGCATATTAGCTTTCGCCGTCGGATTTGAAGGCGTGGTTTGTCAATAAAAAGTGTTGACTGTGTTTCAATGTATCTTTAAACTAAATTTCATCGAAATCGGTTTCGTCCGTCGTTATGACGTAACTGAGTAACCAGCAAATAATTATCTAAACTTCACCATTTATAGTTATGGCGTGATCATCAAAATTTATCTACTTGTGTTAATTCATTAATTTTCACTTATTTATAAGAATCGCGTTGCTTTTGGACTTAGAATTAACAGAAACTGTTATGATTCTGTTTCAGAATAGTAATAGCACCCGGAAACATCCAGTGGTAGTTCCACAGTAGATTCCCCTTATCATCACGATCCTCGCAACTATTAGTTGGAGCCGCGCCCATCGCAGATACGGACGAGACAAACCTGACATTTCCGAGGAAAGACCTCGCCACTATTTACATTAGAAGCAGGTCGCGTCATATAGTGCGCTTAAAAACCAAGACATCTTAAATCAACGTAACAATGTACAATGTAAATAGTACCTATTTCTGCCATCAGAAAGGGTGGCGGTAAAATGACAGGCACATGAGACTTTTCACCTGTGGCTTAAGGTCAGAACGTGATGCTACAAACTTATATATGGTATATATTTACCATCAAGTGGGCTCTATGCTTGTTTGGCGAACAGCTTAGCCTTAGCGATATTAAAAAAGTGTTGTATAATATATTTTTTCTGCATATAATTGAATGGTACCTACATGTTTAAATATTAAAATAATGACAGGGTAATATTACTAATATTCAAATAATGTTTAAATACAGTTAGGGCCCAACTATCCCAGACAATTTTACTTTTCTTTGGTATTATTTTTTTCTTTCTCTCTTAGAACAAATTTAATTTTGACATCCAAATTTAATTGTGTGCTGTGCTGAAACTGTTTGATGTACTTGTTAACTGGTGCAAATGTGAATTCATACAAAATCAAGCGTCATAAAACCTGCTTTCTAAGTATTTGTGGTCGTAGTTCAGCCACTTCCGGCGGGGAAGTGATGCTATTATCAGTTCGTCGTTCGTTTCCGCTACTTCCGCCGACGACATCCTGATGTACTCATTTCTATTAAACTCGGAAGTTTAAAATTAAGAGTTGCAAAAGTTTCTTGTTATCATACAATTTTGGAGAAAACTTCAAGTTAAATAATAAACAGTAAAATTAAATAGTAATTTTCTAAGGAAATAACCAATATTGTCTGGGTTTTGAGCTTGATTTTGTAACACATTGCATCTTCGATTAACTCATTATGGAGTTAGGTTTTTACAAACCTTTTGTTATATTAAAGTGAAACTTTTATTACATCGTCTCAAACTTTATCGTCTGTATGTTGCATGTCGCGTGACGGTCTGCCGCGGAGTAGGGATTAAGTGAAAAGCGCTCGTCAGAGCAGTCGAGGCCAATATGGCGGTGCCTATAGTTTGCATCAGCTGACCGTGTAGTGTATAGACTATTACTCATTTGCGCCAACGAAAATTTTTAGTTAAATGTTTATAATGTGAAACAACGTTTCACTTTTACCGTGGTTTCATAAAACCACACAATCCTTTTTTTTTTGGTGACATTGTACGAGTAGCTATAGGATATCCACTGCTGAACACAGACCTCCTTTATGGACTTCCAGTGACACCGATCTTGTGTGGCCTGAACCTAACAGGGTCCCAGCAACCTTTAATAAGACGACTTTCCATGTAGTGGTTCTTAAATCTTATTTAGGAACAAGCACTGCTAGATTTGTATTAAAATGAACGTCTCTAATTCCAAACTTAATCCAGAACAATAAAAATCAATATCCTTAAACTCTCTGATGGCACTCATCGAACAATCCAACGTTCAAAGGTCCCTTTCAACCCTCAATTCACTTTTTTGCATTGTTCTCAGTCATTTGAGAACTCAGGAAACACTTACCTATTGCTAATACATAAGTTTTTTTTTATAAATTGTAGGCTAACGTTTGACCACTATCTCGCCTGATGGTAAGCGATGATGCAGTCTGCGATGGTACATGCTTGCCTAGAAGAAACCTATTCACTCGTGACTTGAAGATTCCTTGGTTGTAGTTATCAGGAAACACAGACTCAGGCAAGGCGTTCCACTCCTTGGCGGTGCGCATAATAAAGGTGGAAGAGTACCGCTTTGTGCGTGTGGGAGGTATGTCTACCATGTAGCGGTGGCGTATCGCAGAGCGTCTGGTTGTCCGATGATAGAATGGGAATGGTGGGATCAGGTTGAAAAGCTCCGCAGCACACTCTCCGAAATGTATCCGATAAAAAACCAAGAGGCTTGCAACCTTTCGACGATGCTCGAGGCTGTGGAGCCTTGCATTTGCTAACTCGTCATTGCAAATGAGCTTCTTGGCTCTTCTCTCAATTGAATCTAGAGCCTCTATATATTTGTCAGTTATTTTTGCAAGATGATTCTTAAGAGGTTTATCTCATAAAGTTTACACATTCACGCGAGTGGCAAGGCAATAGCGTACTTGTGTAAACGGTACGTTCGTTACTCGTCACGCTCGCGAGTGACGAGTGCCAACGTGTAAACGGTACAGACAGCCTCACTAATTGGTAACCTCCTGCATGTTTAAAGATTGTAATAAAATCATTTTACTACAAGTTTTTATATCAATCTTTAAACAAGCAGGGCGTTACTAGTTAGCAACACTGTCTGTACGTTCGTCACTTGTCTCGCTCGCGAGTGACGAGCGCGAATGTGTAAACGCCCTATTAGATGCGGAAACTAGTCGAGTTTCGGTTTTTACATTTTATTAGAACGACGTAATAATTTAAAAATAATTAGAATTAATGAAAGCTGCAAAGGTAAAATCTATTTGATAATGCAAAGTAAAAGCTAGCCCGGATAGATTAGCGCCATAATGCAGCCGCGAATGCACCAAAGGTGCCGTGAAAGGAAAATGAAACCAATTAAATTCTCTTAGCGCAGGTTCCTACTTCTATCTAAGTGGGTAAGCCATTATTCTATAGAATTCTACAGTTAATGGTTCGGAGGGTTTGAAAAATTAAAGTTCGTATTATGTTTTAGATGGTATAAACTCATCGTCATCACCCTTAGTAAAGTGAACATACATTTTAGATCAAATCAAAACATTTCATGAGTGAGTCATGTTAGTAATTACATTTGTATACTAGCTGACACGTCCAGGCTTCGCTCGGATTTGTATCAAAGTAAAACATTTCCAATACAACTAAGGGAGTATATACATTTTCAGAATTGGTTCAATGGTTTCTGAGATATGTTGATAGGTACCCCCTACAAACATACAAACTTACAAACAATAAACTGTACCTCTCTTATTATTATAGATTTACTAGTGTTGTATCATTTGACAGCAAACAATTTTGATAGCTACAAAACAGCGTGGCCGAGCCCTCTGACCTTTTCATGTAATTAATGTTTTATTTCCCTCTAATTCAAGACAAGTAAAAAAATGTCATGTTACCAGGAGCTGTTTCTTCCTTCAACACCTATAAAATAATTAACTGATTTCAGTTTTGTATAATACGTATAATTAAATTATAAACAGCGGCAGTGCGTATCAGTCGCAATCAGCAAAGCTCATTATTTGGAGCAAACAGCGCTCGTCAATTGAGCGATCGCGCGCAACGTCAATCCACCACAGATGAACCGTACACAGTAAGTTAATTTACTAACGACTGGAAGGAACAGAAGATGGCTTTCTACTTAGGAAGAGGTGTATCTGAACCCTTTCTCTCCAAACTAGTGAGTCACAATCAAATTAAAATAAATCTGTGTGGGTCATCAGACTTGGCCGAAAGCGTCTAAAAATAAATATAATAAATAAATAAATATTTATTCATTTTTCATATTGCTAAGATTAACATCAGGGATTAATATCTACTTATAGGTCACAGTTTATACATTGCCTGAAAATGGGTGGCAAAAGGCGGTTAAATTGACGTTTCAAAATAGTCCTGGTGGTTTTAATGATTAAATTAATATTAAGTTATCCTTTGATCTAGGTGAAAACTGTCTATTGTTTGTAATCTTAAAGGGCAACAAAAAAAACTATTGTTCTAGGGTAAAAAAACACTTCAACATCCCTAAGCAAGTGTACCGCGTCTACTCAGCCCAAATCCAACGACTGCTGGGTGGCTCCAAGCCTTCTCGTAAATACACCACTCAACGGTCCTGTGGCAAGGGAACCCGTTGCCTATCCACAACTTACAGTTATCGTCCGACCATCTGGTTGTTGCTCTGTCAACAGGTCTGCGCTATTGACGTGGCCACCACTCGGTTCTGATCCATCAGGTATAACTGCAGTTATGAACGTAACCTTCTGCCTTTATATACTGTGTCGCAGCCACTTCAGCCGGTAATGAATACACACCGTGAATAATGAACTCTGAATAATGAACAATGCGATCGCAAACACCTCGCAGCGGAAACGCAGCGATTGACATTACACTAGAGACAGATTGGAACTGTTTGCTAGAATAACAAGAAGTCATTGACATTTTATGGAGGCACGGGAATGTTTACTACTACGAGTACGTACTTCCAACCCCAAGGTCATGGTTATATAAAGGTAATGAACTTTCTACTTCTGGTGTCAATGGCATGTGCATCAAAGAGAATGTCGAAACATTGCCTTTATGGAATCAAAACCAGTCTGGTCTGTTGTTTTTTTAACATGGATCTCGTTGTACGACATAGCAGGCTTAGTTAGGCTAGTATGAACGAACAGCCTAAAATAACATTTTAGCATATATTGATTGATAATTCTTTTAATGCACAAAATAAATAATCTGTAAATAGGGAATAATCATTTTTTGGGAATAATTAATAATTTGTCATAATATACGTCACATTATGTTATGGACACTTGTATAGGTTATTATTCATTTAACAACTTCATTACTTTTGTCGACCTCCGTGGTGCAGTGGGCTAATAGTCGGCTGAGACGCAGGAGGTAGCGGGTTCGATTCCCGCCGCGGAACAAATGTTTGCATGATCTACATATATTTGTTTCGGGTCTGGTTGTTTTTCTATATATTATATGTATGTATTTACAAAAAAAAAAGTATATAAGTATTCTATCAGTTATCTGGTTCCCATAGTACAAGCTCTGCTTAGTTTGGGGCTAGATAGCGCTGTGTGGAATGTCCAGCAATATTTATCATATTTATTTATTAATTACTATAAAAATACTTCATTATTATATTGATTATTAAGAAAAATAAATTCAAATTAATTAATGTCACGTCATTATACTCTTCAAATTCGAGGACACTGTGGAAGGTCCTTTCGACGAACCAGTTTTTTTAATTTTAACTTAAAGTTAATTAAATAGACTTAGCGCTTGCTTCAGTTTGTCCAGCGCGGCAGTGCGTTGTGTACGCGAGGAGTCACGTGCGGCAATGAGTCCGACTTGGCCAGCTTTCGTACTGTGACCGCCAGCCTGCCGGCTGCAACAGCGCGTGTCTTGTGTGTGTGTATGTCTGCCTGTTTTGAAAATAATTCCAAATTTTGACGAATATACACTACCATTTGAAATATAACTAGTAACGGGAACGTCATAATTCTAAGCCGCTTAAATATAGGTCTCACAGTAGTTCTACGCGACAAGACACGTGCTATTGCCTGTATAGTCCTTTTTTGCATTCTGAAGACGCGATACCTTTCAGCAGCGCGTCCCCACAGCTCGGCGCCGTACTGCAGCAAGGAATGTACCGTCGCGAAAAAGCATGTGCGCACTACATCATCGGACACTACGCGAGCCAATCTATTAAGTGCGTAACATGCACTCCCTAGGTCTCGCGCACAGCTACTCAATGTGCGAGCCCCGTATTAAACCTCGATCGAACGAACATAATACTAGTAGTTCGCCCCAAACTGAGATCTCGCGAGTCTCCAATAATAACAAAAAAATATTATTCGTAATCTTCGACTATCAAAATAGTGCCATGAAAATAAAACCACGAAACTTGACCCACAGTTTAATTCAAATTACAGGTAACGGGAGTTGATGTATATTGGTTACCTTTTTTGGGGTAGAAATTGCAGTAATGTCTATGTTACCAGAGACCAGTAATATAAATTAAGTAATATATTTATATTACTGGTCTCTGGTGTTACTAAAGCTACACTCATACCAAATTTCAGCACTGTGTGGTCACTGGTGTACCCTGTGATTTTGTCAAAGTTCAGTTTTTATGGTGGCTAATAACGTGAACACTATATATCTCATATATACATCTCAATATCTCAAACGCCCCTCCCTCTCACATTTTTAACTGATTTAGTCACACCAAAATTGTGGTATCACTGCCTACCTAGATACCGAACTTCACGATGATCGGATAAACTCTTCGAAGGTTATCCTACAATCCAACATACATACATACAACGCCGATTCGCCCAAGTGTTGATTTGGAGATCTCGCTTCGCTCGATCAACAAGCAAGCATTCTCTCCTAGTCAATCTTTAATATATAAATGTTCTCTATTTTTCTAGTTCAAGGCAGTCTGTCAGGACTACGAGTATAAATGCGACTTGCCATTTGTTTATTATACGAGTCAACTCATCATCCGTTATTTAGGACGTAATAACATCCACACTATTTATTTATTAATGTTGTAATGCAATATTTAAAGCCCGTCACAGCACGCGACAAGTTAACTCCAACCTGATCCACATTGATTTATTTATGATTAACTAAACTTTGGACCAGGATTTGGGACGCTTCTGTTTATAAGCTGAGAGATATTGAATCGGATAATGGTAGATAATAAATGGCTCTTTATTTTCGGTTGGTAATTTGTTTGTCGTCCAAGAATCGAGGATTTCCTTTGGAACGAATTATGGAAGTTTGGCAAGTTACTAACCTGAGTTGACATAATCATCGAAATAAATTAAATGGAGATATGTTTATTCAACATAATATTTTATGGTATGTATATTTTAAGACAGAAATAGCGGCCATATTGTTACGGCGGTTAGTATTGTATTTTCGTTTCCTCGTAATCGTTTTTATCCGCGGGTCAGTTGTACTCGACGACGCGGGAACTACACTATTATGCAACTAGTTTCAGTGCACGATTTTTGAACTTCGTATATTACGTATATTACTATATATTAATTAAACTATATATATAAAACTTATAAAAAGCTTTACACACCTACGTATCTATTGCCACAACTAACTAATCAACGTACCAACATCGTATAACCATGACTTTGCTTATGTGGTATCCGAATAAAAAAAACTAGCTTAGTGTATGACCCAGAACAGCTAAACACGGTCTTAAATTATTGTGGACCAACCGTATCCGGTGGTTTAGTATGAGTTTCTTTTAAAATCTTTAAAGTCGTATAATCAAAGTAACTCAGTTGAGTTTGTATTTCCACTGAAAGTTCCGCATTCATGATTCAACCGTAGTTAAATAGTAAAAAGGCAATATTAAAATGGCTCTTACGTAAATCCCACAACGACATCATTACAGCAATTCGCGCGGTGTCCGGCGGGCACATTTTTAAAGTGCAATCTTGTTAATTATTGCAATTGACCCACTTTGGGTTCCGGAGCGAGTCCGGCTCGGCAGCGGCACAGGAGAGACGGTCGTTTGCGATTGTCAGTTTTTTGAACCGAGCATCCGTTGACATTTTGCTTCTTGGTTACTTGTTTTTTAAACGAGGTAATCAGATAATGAAAATTCGATATTGCACACCTTACAAATTATTTTATAAACAAAATGATTAATATGTCTTTTGGATTAAAGGCCGTTATTCTGTTATTGATGAAACATCTTTTGGCGCACTTTGGGGATAAGACCAACTCGTATGCCGTCACGCCGTGTCGGCACGCGCCCAATAGACGTATTGGAATATAATATATATATAGAATCGTGTATCAATAATTGTACAAATTAAAAGTACGGATATACAATTGTTTACCGTCACGCGTGTGGTAACAATAGATGATTTTAAACAGTTTTCTTTAACAATAAATTCTTTCAATAACCATAAATTTACTCAACAATCATCAATTTTTAAAAATTAAATTTAGGTAGTTTTTATTCCATCGAATAATGTACAAATGTAATATGAATCCAGAGGCTATGGATTCGAATCCTGGCTTCAGTATGGAACTATTTACGGATCGAAATCGATTCAGCCGTTATGTGATTTTCATTACCATAAAATATCTCTGTTTATGGACACATCATAGACTAAAACCACATTAAACTAGAAACTGAGGCATCTTCATCTATCAATTGCATAAATTTTATAAGGCGCCTGTTATATTGAAACCTTTGATTCGATTTAGTGACGTGCTTTTAGACTCATTGGCGTTGCCTCCCTAGTGGAAGAAAATTAACAAAGTCTAGAGCACAGGCGCCGAATAGCCACACTTTCAGTTTTTTACATGATAAATTTTGGTGAATGTACGCAAGATCTTCACCTTTTTCTTCCTCGCCCCTTACACCACCAGACAAGCAGAAGTACCAAGAAGTACCACCCATACAAAACGGTATACCACCTTACCGTACCAAACGATTTGCTTCAACTTTCATTGTTAGCACTAGTAAAGATCGAAACTCACTTCCGGCGTATGTTTTTCCGGACCAGTATAATCTCGGAGTCTTCAAATCCATAGTGAACAGGTTCTTTTTAGGCAAGTGTGATTTATCTTCAACCATACCATTACTTACCACTAGGTCAAGCGCTTGAGAATCTCCAATAAAAATATATAAAAAATGTCAGAACTAGTTTCCTGAAGGACGGGCATATTCTCTTAGCTTAGGCAGTCTAATCCATTAGAAAAACATGGTGAATACGATACAAAATTATGACTAATATGATACAATACAAATTACGAACCTAAGTTATATTTCAGTGTACCATTTCCTGCTCCAAAATGCAAGTGACAAGTCTATTTTTGAAAGCTATGCGATGCGAAAAATAGATGAAATCAATATTTTGAATTTAGAGTAGGCTTCGTGTGTCGCGCTTGAATGGCTTAGCTTCGGTCGAAGTCATTGGTGCGCTCACACGTCGCCATGGTAACCGATATACTACCAACCCCCTCAATCGAACCCAGATAAACGCTTATTTTGAAGTCCAGTTGTAAAAGCTTAATCGCATAACATAAAGTGTAGCTACTAAAATTAGACTAATAACATCACACTAATATTATAAATGTGAAAGTTTGGATGTTTGTTTGTTTGTTACTCTATCACGACGTAACGGCTGAACCGATTTCAATGAAATTTGATATATACGTAGATTATAACCTGGACCATCACATAGGCTAACTTCTATCCCATAAATCAGTTCCCATGGGATAAAAATGGACTGTCAAATCAAGTTGCAACCGCGAGTCTTATTTCCAGGTACCTACATATTTAAAAGTGTAACGCGTATGAAGTCGCGGGCAACAGCTAGTACAATAACCCTACTAAACTATTGTAGAATATTTTAATGGCGTATTAAGGACCCACTCCTAAGGAGGACCACTATTAAGTTACTTAAAAAGGTTTCATACTTTGACAATTAGATTTAAATGTCGTTTTTTTAAGAATGGTAATCATTTCACAATCATTTCTTTTTGAACAAAATACACACATGATAGGTAGATACATATATGAAACACTGAAAAATACAGTAGTAAAAACTGTGTTTTAGATACCTCAAAAGGTAAAAAAGGAACCCTTATAAGATCACTCTCTTATTCGTCTGTCCGTCTGCCCGTCTGTCTGTCCGTGTGTCACCACCGATTTTTTCAGGAACGTGTGGACCTAGCAAGTTGAAACGTATACCAGATAATGAGGTCTATAGTCCCTATTAGGTGTATAAAAATCAAGGTCCTTAGTCAACATGATACAAAGATATGGGCAAATTTAGATTTTCGCGAAAACCTGTAAGTTCCAAAATTTACTTTAATATACAACATATTTTATTTTTCGGAATTTTTCCTTTACTTATGCTGTAAGCCCTTGCTTTTAATCAAAATTGACAACTAGTTTAACCGGAAGTACCCTATAGGTTTTGTGTTGAAACCCTATATGGTAGTTCCCGTTGACCTAGAATCACAAAACATCACATCACATATTCCAATAAATAATAAAAGTTGAAAATTAAAGGGTGTCCCCATACATACATAGTTGACGCGTTAAGTTAGTCCTCTGAGTTGTATGGGCGCTCATACAATTTATTATAGATGTATGAGTGTATTATAGATGGTACGGAACCCTTCGTGCGCGAGTCCGACTCGAACTTGGCCGGTTTTTTTTACTGAATATACCTTACACGAACAATGACGTCCTTCTCTCTGTATATTATTGCCCAACAGGGTCCATAACGATCACGATTAAGTACTTATCTTATCATCACTTTTTATTACATTAGTTAGTATTTAGTACTTTTTATTAGTTATGTTGGGGCAAAAGAGTTCTATGGTAGAGACCACGCGCTGAGAGGCGCAGCGTGAGGTGGCCCCCCACTAAATGGAAAGACGACCTGATAAAGTTTAATGGGAGTCGTTGGGTGCAGGGCGCACAAGATCAGTCGCTCTGGAAATACATGGGGGAGTACGGGGAACGGTATTTGTAAGGAGTCGGTAACGCGCAAGTTATACCAATGGTGTTAAAAACATCCATCATCAGATGAGTCTGTGGTATATTGGTCTATTGTTATATGCGGGAGAGGGGTTTCGCCAGATGGTTGACCAGAATGTCGGTCAGTTGGTTGTCCGCCATTAAACGAGTACAAGCGACTTACAGTGTTTCCTTGCATTATTCCTTAAAATACTGAACATTTGGCGACGATTAGTTATTCACGTGTGTTATTTGAGTTTGTTTTAAAAAAGAATAAGTGTGTTCAAGGACAAGCGATCACGCCAAGTCAAATATGATGGCTTTCGGTGGCAACCTCTCATTTGATCATCGCACGTAAGAATGGAGCATTTTTAGGAGTCGTTTTATCCAGTACTGTACGGCGAACGACATTGGAGACGACACCGATAAGTCTGGAGTGAAAAGACGAGCTCTTTTGCTCACTGCATTCGTGGAAGATACCGCGTCGCTAAAGATGTGGTTTTTCCTGACAACTTGGACAATGTGGAGTACAAAAGTCTTTTAGAAAAGTTGAACGTCCATTTACAATCGAAAAAAAACACGTTCGCTGAAAGATACAGCTTTTACAAGGCTGAACAACGTCCAGGAGAAGATCTAGTCGAATGGGCGGCGCGAGTGCGTAATTTGGCACAATATTGTGGTTTCAAGGCAGAGTTAGACACAGCTTTGCGCGACAGATTCATCTTGGGTTTGGAAAATACAAAAGAAAAAGAGAAGCTGTTTGCAGAAAGTATAGATAACCTAACATTCAACAAGGCATTGGAGTTGGCGCAGAGCGTGCGGTGTGCGCGCGCCGCGCTTCTGACCGCGCGAGCTGGCAACGCCGCGGCCGGCGTGGCTGGCGCGGGGAGCTCGGAAGTGTCGCAGGCGCAACCTTTGTTTGCGTTGCAGCGGCCAAGCGGTGTTTCATCTGGGGATGATGTGCGAGTGTCGAAGTGTTGTAATGTGTGCGGGTATAAAAATCACTCTAAGGAAAAGTGTCGTTTCGTAAATTATACTTGCCAAAAGTGTAACAAGAAAGGTCATCTTAAAAGAATGTGCAAAGCTAAGATAAGTGATAGCAATTTTATGAGCAGGGATGACGATGACGCTGGTGAAGGTATTTATAACTTATTTAATATTAAAAACTCGTTAAAGGACGAACCAATTTCGCGTAAGGTCTGGTTAAATTCTAAAGAAATTCTTTGTGAAATTGATTGTGGTAGTGCTGTCTCCGTTTTACCGGCGGTTATCTATCAACAGCTGTTCGGAAGCGATAACAATAACTATCGCTTACAGCCAGGTAATGAGGTGTTTAATTTTTATACCGGAGTTAAGATTTCTCCTATGGGTTGCTTATCATTGCCAGTAACTTTCGAGGGACGCACTAAGCAAATGTTAATTTTTGTTATCAAAACTAATGAAAAACGTTTACCTCTTTTGGGTCGCGATTTTATGAGATCGTTTTGTTTACATTTATGTAGTTTAAATTGCAATAATATGGTTGTAAACGACAACGCTGGCGACGCCCTAATAAGTAAATATTCTAAACTATTCTCAGATGAATTAGGCAGATTCAACAAATATAAAATCAGCCTAAAAATTAAACCTGAAGCTCACTTGAAGTTTTTTAAGCCGCGGCCCGTGCCTTTAGCTTTAAAGTCTAAAATAGAAGAGGAGCTGGGACGTTTAGTAGCACTTGGAATTTTGGAAAAAGTTGATCATTCGGATGTTGCTACGCCTATTGTTCCAGTGCTACGTTCCGATGGTAACGTTAGAATTTGTGGGGATTTCTCTGTAACGTTAAACAAAGTTTTGTACCTAGACAATTATACACTTCCTAGAATCGAAGATTTATTTGCCAAGCTTCACGGTTGAATTGAATTTAGCAAATTAGATTTGAAAATGGCTTATCTTCAACTGGAGCTTGACGATACAAAAAAATGGTGTTGTATAAACACACATATGGGTTTGTATAGGTATACAAGGCTGGTATTTGGTTTAGCTAACGCCCCATTTATATTTCAACGGACAATGGAACAGTTATTAGGTGATATAGATGGTACATGTATATATTTAGATGATATTTTAATAACAGCTCCTAACAGGGTTTTGCATTTAGAAAGATTAGAACTGGTTCTAAAAAGATTACAAGAAGCGGGTTTACCGGTGAAACGCGGTAAATGCGAGTTATTTAAAAAATCTGTTGAATATCTCGGTTATGTGATAGACAAAGACGGTTTACACAAATCTAACACTAAAATCGAGGCAATTGCGAAATGCTTACCTGCAAAGAACGTTAGTGAAATAAAATCATTTTTAGGGATGGTGAACTATTATCGTTGTTTTGTTCCGAATACATCTTCTGTACTTAATCCCTTAAACAATTTATTGAAAAAAAAATGTAAAATGGGACTGGGGCCGATCTCAGGCAGAAGCGTTTGAAAGAATCAAGAGAGAACTGATTTCGGATCGTGTGCTGGCCCATTACCACCCGGAGTACCCCACTATCGTGACGTGTGATGCGGGTCCCGAAGGCTCCGAGCGGGTGGTGGCTTATGCCTCTCGTTCTTTGTCGAAAGCTGAGACTAATTATGCACAAATTCAGAAAGAAGCCACGTCCATTGTTTTTGCGATTAAAAAGTTTAATCATTACTTGTATGGTCGTACTGTACCATTTATATTGCGTACGGACCATAAACCCCTTTTGGCCATTTTTGGTAAAGAAAAAGGTGTGCCCGTTTTGGCCGCGAATAGATTACAAAGGTATGCTTTGTTTTTATCTGCATATAATTTCCACATTGAATATGTTAAAAGTGATGATAACGTGGCCGATTTTTTGTCAAGATCGGTTTCTTTATTGAATGTAGTAGAAGATATAGATCAAAAGTTGTATATCAATTTCATTGGTGAATCAGTTTTACTACCGATTACTATTGAGAATATAAGAGTAGAAACCGCTCGTGACGGGATTTTACAAAAGGTGATGCGATTTATTCAGGATGGTTGGCCATCTAAAATACTAGATTCTCAGTTACGGCCGTTTTTCTTATGTCGTTTGGAACTGGCTGTCAAAAACGGTTGTATTTTACGGGGCCACAAAATAGTCATTCCTTCCTGCTTTCGTGAAAGACTTTTAGATGAATTACACAGTTCGCATTTTGGTGTAGTTAAAACGAAATCTGAAGCTAGAACGCGTATGTGGTGGCCAAATATTGACAAGAACATTGAAGATAAAATAGGTTCATGCTCTGTATGCAGCACGCTCCGCTGTAATCCACCTAAAGTACCGCTAGCACCGTGGCCATACCCGGAGCGCGCTTGGGAACGCGTACATATAGATATGTTTATGTTGACAGGTAAGCAGTTCTTAAGTTCTTAATCGCAGTTGACGCTCATTCTAAATGGGTGTTTCCTTGCATTATTCCTTAAAATACTGAACAGAGTCATATGCTTGTTTTCCACCTTGATAAAAAAAGACCTGGATAAGTCTGGCTCAGGAAAGTGGTAGGTGGCACAAATAAAGGGCACCCAGCTGTAGTGAAGTCAGGCTGTGAAAGAAAGAAAGAAAGAAAAAACATTTATTTGTTGATAAATGTCTGTAATGTTAATGTTGTAGCCGTGGATGTTGATAAGTCAAAATTCAAACAAGGTTTTGTTTTTAATTTTGAGTATTTACTTCACGTTTATTAGAAGGGGAACTGCTATGAACAAACAAAAATATTTTTCAATTTGCTTCAGCTTGTACCTAAATAAATAACAAGTCGATAATGTAAACATTTCATCGGCTCTCGTTCGTTGAATGTAATCGCGAAATGTTAAAATGCCACAGTTTAGTTCAGCAGTTCACTTTCACACCAACTTTTCCGTATTTCCCCCATAAGGGCTCATTTACGATTGTCAGTAATTGAACTAATGAGTTTGTAGAATATGAAAGAACGGATATACAAAAGTATTTATATTTATCTACAAGCTTCCGCCCGCGACTTCGCACGCGTGGTTTGATAGTAAAATGTAGCCTATGTCTCAATCCAGGTCATAATCTATTTAAAAGTCGCAGAGATATGATTAAACCAGAGATTTGTTCAAATCCCTAAGTGGAGGATGTTAATCAGTTCACACAGGGTGTATCCCTGTGCCATAGAACTTTTATTCATAAGCCATTTTTAAGCTTATTTTCAACCGACTTCAAAAAAAGAAGGAGGTTCTCAATTCGTCGGATTTTTTATGGATGTTTCTCGATTACTCGAAAACGCCTGGACAGATTCGAGAAATTCTTTTTTTTTCATATTGAGTTTCAGCAGTCAGTATAAACGCACCTTAACTTCGCACCAACTTTCCCATGTTCTCAAATTAATCCGCATGTGATTGCTCGAATCTCGCTTTCCAATTAAAGTTGTGGCTTTACGAACATTTAAATTAGCTTAACTGTCTATTGTACTGCTGTTAGTGCTATAGCTTCGTCACATTACGGCTCGGCTTATCTCTTACGTTTTAATAGACTTGTTAGATTTAAATCAAAATCCGACCTGAATATCATTAAAATTACATACGGACATAGAATACGGCACGTCATAGCTAAGAGGATTAACACGCTACAGTGCCAGAGGGAGGGGCACATACTGGAAGAACTGACGGTCGTCGGGGCAAAAAGGTTTTCGAGTGGAGACCAAGCACTAGAAAGCACAGCGTAGGACGATGCCTGACAATGATAAAGGTTGATAGAAGTCGTTGGATGCAGGCCGCAATAATGGATGTTATGATGAAAACATTAGTATCTGAATTTGAAAATCAATATCGTCACTATGAAGAAATTAACTAAAAGTGAAAACTTGAACAATTACGAGATACTTATATACAGAGGTGTCGGTAACCGTAACGGTAACAGTGTCGCGAGTTCAATGGTTTTTTCCCATCTCAAAAAATGCCCAACGCGCCTGAAGAAGTTTAACTTCATACGCAGAGGTTTCGGTAATGGTACAAGTAAGTTAAAAGTATGTAATCCTGAGCATTGAAATATTAAATAATGTATGAAAAGTTAGGTAAATTTTCGGATTACTTAAAACCTCACTAACAAAGGCTCTAAATTCAAGCCCAAACTTCATTATGCGGTACACAATAACACCATTACCATATGTGGGGTTCCGACGCATTGTCTGCGCTCCATTGCTGCCTTTCATCGGAAACCGGCCGCTTAACTCGCCTTCCGGAGGGTATTGGACGGCGTGTGGCGATGTAATCAACTACTTTACTGTTAGATGCGTTTGCCTTCATTGCTGGCTGGCATCGGAAGCTGGCTACTTTACTTATCTTCCGATACGCATAAACAGCCTCGAATCTATAATGGGTTATAACGGAAACGTATTTCGTAAACTATCTTACAAATATCGTGATCGTCAAAAACTCACAAATCATGATAAATATACCGTTTTTAGTACAAATAATCTTTGAAAATAGAAACATTTCAGAACTAAATTTGTTTTGCAGTGATATATATTATATCCTCCTATAAGATCTTGATGGAATTACTGTGATAATAGTCTGATAATCTTTTAGAACACTCATTGGTATAAATACATAGGGAGTGCCTTAATTAGAAGTGATCTAAGAGATGTTTTATCAAGTCGCTGCGTTGGCTAAGAGAGCAAATTTATGTAATTAAATAATCTAATCTAATTCACATTTCGATCTAATCTCGATACCTGTCTAATATAATTACGAGAACTGTGATGTAAATCGCAAAATCAACCATCACGAATCTTAATTGATCGAGCGAAGCGAGATCTCCAAATCAACTTGGGCAAATCGGCGTTGTATGTATGTATGTATGTTTGTTTGCCTGAGGATAACTTTCGAAGCGTTTATCCGATCATCGTGAAATTTGGTATATAGGTAGGTAGATATAGGGCACAATTTTGGTGTGACTCAATGAGTTAAAAATATTGCGGGGTTGTTGAGATATTGTGGTTCAAGAGAGGTAAAAACAAATTAAAATGGGACTATCTGGTCAAATTGCATGTCTATTAAAATGTCTTTGTAAGTACATTTCGACCACATTTTTATTTTTAGTTTTAACTTCGCAGTTTTTAAATTATTAGCCATAATTAAAACTGAACTTTGACAAAATTCACAGGGTACACTAGTGACCCCACAGTGCTGAAACTTGGTATGCATGTAGCTTTAGTAACACAAATATAGGCAAAAGTTTGAAATCCAGAATAACTGTAATTTCTACCCCAAAAACAGGCAACTAATTAACATAAGCTCCCGTTACCTGTAATGTGAATGAAACTGTAGGTCAAGTTAAGTGGTTAGGCATTTAGTGGCACTATTTTGATAGTCAAAACTAACGAATATTTTTTTTGTTTTTATTGGATAGTCGCGAAATCTCAGTTCGGGGCGAACCTTTAGTAAGAATTATATATTAAAAAAAAAAACTCTGCTGGAAAACCATCTGGAAAGAGCTTTCACATTTTGATAATCCTGCACTATTTTAATGAAACTTAATAACACCGCTTATATAAACGAATAAAAAATAAAATATTAGGATTAAATTTAATCAAGGATTTTGAGTCGTAATATCAGAATATCTATGATTTTTTTACGTATAAGTGTTACATATTTTTAATGGACCTTTAAAACCAACCAACCAGGAACTATACGATCTGATCCCGCCATCTCCCTTCCATCAAAGGACAAGCAGGCACACAACTCAGTACAAGTTGATTCATTCGCACACACCGTTTTGGTTCTACGTTCTTGATGCATACAGCTAAGGTATGGAGCACTTTACCGTCGTCTGTTTTTCCTAAAGAACGCGGACCTCTTTAAGGTAAGAGTGAATAGGTTTCTTCTAGATCATCGTGCTTCATCTTAGACCACATCATCGCTTACCATCAGATGAGATTGTGGTCAAACTAAGATCTATCCCGTTTAAAAAAAATACTTCATTTTGATACCTCACTCGATAGATTTTGATCAATTTTTGTTTCGTGACTCGTGATTCATACGATTCCAAAGATATCTAATTTGTCAAAATCTAACTAGCCGTTTAGCCTACAAGATGCCCCAACTAAACAGACATACCATGTACAAACACCCTTACAACATTACCTGCCTTATGCGGAGTCGGGTAAAATGTATTACAAAACCAGCTTTTATACTCGTAGGTACTGTAAACTCAAATTGGAATCCCACCGCAATACCTATCTCGTAAACTTTTCACTAAACAAAACCAGAGGCCAGATATACATTTTCAATAAAAAAGCGTAATCGAAAAATAAATTGGGCTAACAACAATACCCATCTAGTTTTTAGTGCGATGTGGGATTAATGAAATAAATAGGGATCGCAATCACCCTGAATAACCATTATTTAGATAACAATAGAATATACAAGCCTAGTTTTGTGTGAAGAGAATTTCACTGTATTTACAGATATAGAACCACACCTATTTTTCTGTCATATATATATTATGAGACTAAAACTGATACTTACATATATTCTGATGTTGAATATTGTTTCAACCTAAATTAATTGAAAACAATTTATGACACGACATACAAAAAAAATACAAAAGATGCCAAAAGATAGACCTTGACTTCTGACTCAAATAAGTAGGTAGGTAAGTAGATTAAGTGATAAGATAGTACACAAAATGTCGCGACAAAATGGCCTTATAAAGATTTGCAAATAATATACAACAAATTACTACACAATTTCAACTATTAACTGATTTTATACCCATATAACACACAACCAAAATGATGTCACCATCTCTATTTGAAACCGGAATACTTACGAACAATTTTAACGGAACCCTCCATAAATATTAAAATGTAGCAACCCTAGCCAATGTACCGAATTATCGTAAACTACGGGAGCGACCGATACACGCGATACGTGACTTCATGGCAACCCTGCAAACTGAAACTAACAAACAAAAATAGTCCTTATTCCCTTTTAATACGAGTAAATAGTCGGTAAACGTGGTTTGTCGTTTATAACTATCAAGTCGCATAATGTCATTTGAAAGTAGACTGTACTGCAATGTAATAAGGATGATGGAAACTGTAGACGTGGTCGTTCATAAGTATCGGAATTATTTACAGGGCTTATAAAGTGCTATAGAGCGGGAATGATTTCGCCTGAAAGGATATTTTAACACAAGGGCGACATTACTTGATTCATGTAATGGTGTTACTCGGTGGTGCACGTTCCACTCGAAGCAAAGAGCTTTTATTGAGGCCATTTTAGAGATTTGTATGCAACAAAAGTTGTAGTAGGAACACACTTGGATTCTTAAGTTCGCGAGCAAGGAAACTGGCTGAAATTGTGTTGGTATTCCTTACAAAAAGAATACACTAGTGGTTCGCCCCGAACTGAGATATACCATAAAAACAAAAAAAATGTTATTCGTCATCTTTGACTATCAAAATAGTGCCACGAAATAAAGAACCACCAAACTTGACCTACAGTTTCATTCAAATTACAGGTAACGGGAGTTTATGTGATTTGGTTAATCTTTTTTGGGGTACGAATTGAAGTTATTCTAGATTTCAGACTTTTGCCTATATTTGTGATACTTAAGCTACACGCATACCAAATTACAGCACTGTGGGTTCACTGGTGTACCCTGTGAATTTTGTCAAAATTTAGTTTTTATTATGGCTAATAACTAAAAAATACAAAAACTTTACTAAAAATAAAAACGGGGTTGAAATGTACTACATAAAGACTTTTCATTTGACCTAATAGTTTTTACCCCCCTTGAACCCCAATATCTCAATAAACCCCGAAAATGTTTAACTCATTGAGTCACACCAAAATTGTGTTATCATTACCTACCTATATACCAAATTTCACGATGATCGGATAAACGCTTCGAAAGTTATCCTCGGACAAACAAACATACATACAACGCCGATTTGCCCAAGTTGATTTGGAGATCTCAATTCGCTCGATCAACTAAATGGGAGAGCCAGGCAGAAGACCATGACTCTTGGAGGAAATCCGTTGCCAGCGGAGTAGTCGCTCATGATAATGGCTGGCTGGAACATTTACGGTACAAGCGGGTGTTAAGGCATGAACGTGCCGCAAGGCCTGGATCTACAGGGCTCTTATTTACTTGTAAAAAGTGCGGTCGTGGATGCCGTTCCCAAATAGGCCTCTTTAGTCATAAAAGTGTTTATCCTATCTAACCCGACGATCACTTAAATTATCTTTTATAGATGTGTACACTACATGCAGAATAGCTGAATAGCATAAAGATGTAAAGGCATATGATGACTTCCTTAGTACGGAAAATGATTTATTAGATTTCGTTTTTGTAATTTAAAATAATAATCGTCACTAAAGAATAATCAATTAGAATTAAAATCTTCCCAAAACAACAAAGTTATATAATCATATGTAACTTTTTAACAAAAATATAACCGATTTAACCAAACTACTGAACTGATTTGATGAAATTTTTATGAGACCAATATAAAAGTATATCATTACAAATAAAAAAATAATTTTCCAAATCGGTTTATAAATGACTGAGTTCTGAGGTAATAACCAATATAAATCCGAATTTCATCTCTAAAAAATTTGAGGACTGCCCTCGATTTTTTTGGGATCCCATCATCAGATCCCGACTTGGTGCCAATGGGACCAGCTGGAAAGTATACTCTTTTAAACAAAAAAATAATTTCTCGAATTGGTCTAGGCGTCTTCGAGTAATCGGAGAACATACACAAAAAAAGTGGCACTCCGGGAGTGCCCACAGAAGTGAGAACTTGAACAATTATTAGATACTTATACATAGAGGTGTCGGTAACGGTAACGGAAACAGTGTCGCGAGTTCAATGGTTTTTCCCATCTCAAAAAATGACCAACACGACTAAAGAAGTTTTCACTACTTATATACAGAGGTGTCGGTAACAGTATCAGTGTCGTGAGTTCAATGGTTTTTTCCCATCTCAAAAAATGACCAACACGCCTAAAGAAGTTTTCACTACTTATATGCAGAGGTGTCGGTAACGGTAACAGTGTCACCAACACGCCTAAAGAAGTTTTCACTACTTATTTACAGAGGTGTTGGTAACAGTAACAGTAAGCGAGTTCAATGGTTTTTTCCCATCTCAAAAAATTACCAACGCGCCTAAAGAAGTTTTCACTACTTATATACAGAGGTGTTGGTAACGGTAACAGTAAGCGAGTTCAATGGTTTTTTCCCATCTCAAAAAATGACCAACACGCCTAAAGAAGTTTTCACTACTTATATACAGAGGTGTTGGTAACAGTAAGCGAGTTCAATGGTTATTTCCCATCTCAAAAAATTATCAACTCGCCTAAAGAAGTTTTCACTACTTATATACAGAGGTGTTGGTAACGGTAACAGTAAGCGAGTTCAATGGTTTTTTCCCATCTCAAAAAATTACCAACGCGCCTAAAGAAGTTTTCACTACTTATATACAGAGGTGTTGGTAACGGTAACAGTAAGCGAGTTCAATGGATTTTTCCCATCTCAAAAAATGACCAACACGCCTAAAGAAGTTTTCACTACTTATATACAGAGGTGTTGGTAACAGTAAGCGAGTTCAATGGTTATTTCCCATCTCAAAAAATTATCAACTCGCCTAAAGAAGTTTTCGGTAAAAAAAAAGACTCCGACGAATTGAGAACCTCCTCCTTCTTTGAAGTCGGTTAAAATTTTATAAAGTCTGTGCAACATCAATCTCTTGTCAAATTGGAAATATAACATTGTACTTATTAGAATTATTTTAAACATAAAAACATGCATTTAACATACTAAATAAATAACAGTCACAATACATTGAAATGTTTT
Source organism: Philereme transversata (assembly GCA_963924445.1). Lineage (NCBI taxonomy): Eukaryota > Metazoa > Arthropoda > Insecta > Lepidoptera > Geometridae > Philereme > Philereme transversata. The sequence continues at coordinate 21,624,117 of OZ004337.1, read as the reverse complement.
GTCCATATAACAATACAACAGCAGAGATGAATCAAAGCCAACTCAATCAATAAAACTGAACGGTAACTTGCACATGAATACCAAACACTAGTTCATAGCATGCCGCGTAATTGTTCCATTGCTCATTGATATGCTTTGTGTAGCCCACCCATACAGCTGATGCAGCTAAAACAGATCGTATAGTTAATGCCGACAGTAGATAACTCATTAATGTTACACCAAATTACAATTACTTAACCTCCAAATTAATCTCGTGAAAACCAGCCCATCCAAAGGTTGTGATGTACAAGGTTCCGTAACTATTAACACAAAAAAATACCTGTATCACATTTAAGATTGCCTATGACAGAAAGACCAATTGCCTACGCTAAACCTACGCTAGGTTTAATTATATTGTCACGTTGTTAAAAACCTTTTTGCACAATCATGCAAAATTAATCTAGATACAGAAAATTTCAAATGTTTTATCCTTATCACAATACAACCACACAACAAATCTATAGGTATTCGATGGATAATAAATGAATATTGTCGAACATTTCACACAGCGCTCTCTAGCCCCAAAAAGTGCGTCAATTTGTATGAAAAACAAGGGTGACAAATTTTTGTACCTATACTACAACGACGTCCTGAGAGCAATTTGGTGTTAGGACGTCCAAACACTGCGCTCAACTGATTCAAGGTGCCGCGCCGGTACCGCTGCAACGTGCTGCTGACGTTCTACCGCCGGTCAAGTTCGGAATGATTAAAGCTCCAACTAAGGACATGCAAAGTAGGGGAACTCGTGTTATCTATTTAATACAGATCTGTGAACCACTCGGATAAATCAAAGCTAACTCAATCAATAAAACTGAATGGTAACTTGCACATGAATACCAAACACTAATTCATAGCATACTACGTGATTGTTGCATTGTTGCATTGACATGCTCTGTGTAGCCCATACAGCTGCAGCTAATAAAGTTGGTACAGTTAATGCCGACAATACTGCAGAAAATAAATATATTTGTACACAGGCGAACTTAACACTAACTAGTGGTTCGCCCCGAACTGAGATCTCGCGAGTCTACCATAGAAACAAAAAAAATATTATTCGTAATCTTTCATCTTCGTAATCAAAATAGTGCCACGAAATAAAACCAATTTACTTGACCTACAGTTTCATTCAAATTGCAAGTAACGGGAGTTCATGTTAATTGGTTATCCTTTTTTGGGTTACAAATTGCAATTATTCTAGATTTCAGACTTTTGCCTATATTTGTGATACTTAAGCTACACGCATACTAAATTAAAGCATTGTGGGGTCACTGGTGTACCCTGTGAATTTTGTCAAAGTTTAGTTTCTATTATGGCTAATAACTCAAAAACTACAAAAACTTTACTAAAAATAAAAATAGGGTCGAAATGTACTAATAAAGACCTTTCATTTGACGTCTCACTTGACCTAATAGTCTCATTTTCATTTTTTTATCCCTCTTGAACTCCAATATCTCAACAACCCCCTAAAATTTTTAGTTCATTGAGTCACACCAAAATTGTGGCATCATTACCTACCTACATATATACCAAATTTCACGATGATCGGATAAACGTTTCGAAAGTTATCTTCGTACAAACAAACATACATACATACATACAACGCCGATTTGCCCCAAGTTGATTTGGAGATCTCGCTTCGCTCCATCAATAAGTATTCTCTTCCAGTTAAACTTTGTGTAATGAGGAAATACATTTTGCAGGTAGTGTACAATTATATTGTTATCGATTTTTAACATTCAAATTCACACCAAAATGACAGAGATGATACGTCAATACGTTTAAAAATAATGAACCAGCTGCCTCTCTATACCTGTATCAGTGTAGGATGCACATTTGAATTTACAAATAACAGATTATGTGGATTGACAGGATTAATGCACGCGGATGAATGAGATGTGTTTTAAATCGATTGACACTATTTTTTATATCTAGATAGAGTTAATGTACCTTAATCTCTACCGTTATTTTCGCTGCTTCTCATAAGTTCTATAAGTATATTTGTTATTTGTTTGGTCTTAATCACAATATCCTAGTGAGATTAAAGATATTCAATACCGGACAAGCAGACGTACCGAAAAGTACCACCCATAACTGGTCGCATACCATCTTATCGTACCAAACGATTTGCTTCAAATTTTCTTGTTAGCACGAGTAAGCAGTGGAACTTACTTCCTGCGTATGTTTTTCCGGACGATTATAAACTCTCAAAGTCTTCAAGTCCAAAGTGAAAAGCTTATTTCTATGCAAGTGTGCTCCATCTTCGACCACACCACACACACAAGTGAGGTCATGGTCAAGTGCTAGACAATAATAAATATAAAAATGTTTCTATGATTTATACGTTTTTTTCCTGGTAGCGATCAAAATATTAAAGCATTCGAAATAAAGCAGAATTGCTTCATTTCCTCTTTGTAATAATCAACTTATAACAATAAAAATACAGCAATTTAAAGTTTTAGTAGGGTTATAACTTCGACCCGATTTACATAGCAATAAAAACGAATCAGTAAGCTCGAATCCACCCGCCAAGTGGAAGAAGCATGAGCCAACGAACAGTGAAATCATGGCCACTTTGAAAAAATGGCGGAAAGGGAAGAAACGGACAAGCAATGTGTCTGAAGCGGCTGAAACAGTGAAATATTAGGAAAGTTTTAAAATGAATTAAAGTTTTGCCGGACCATCTTGAGGAGGGAGCGAGCGAACGGAGGCAGTAGGCCATCATCGGTAACCTTTTGCTCATTTATGAGCTCCTGGTACTCTGGAATAATACAATTGTTTTGTTATTTTCCTTTATCCGATGAAAGGCTGTATTTAAAATGCCCATAAAATGGCAGCTTACAGTTTTTCATCACCGTAATTTTAAAATTATTCATGTCGCTGACCAAACTCAGCGCATCAAATGAACGAATGGATGTTTGACAGTGGGTTAACTGGTTGTTCGCGGCTCATTTCATACATGATGTGATATGCGTACTCCTCCACAATTAGATGGAAATCTAGTTCAAGTTTCCAGCTAAGTACAAGTTTTGAGTGGCCAGTTGAGGCCCTACTTTGGGCTAGGTGAAGACGTGAGCTAAAAGTTTTTAATTTATTTGAAAAGTTAGACTTGCGCAACCTTATTGTCCTAATTATAAATACCCGTTTATAATGAAGAGGCGACACCTTAATCCCGGAGGGTTAAGGGGTGGGGGGATGACTTTTATAAATACGGAAATATGGAATCATAAAGTTAGGGAATGAGCTCGTTAGCCGAATGAAATATTTACCCTTGAATAAATTAAAAGGGATGACGGCTTTTTATTTGTTTAAACTCGGTTTATGTTGTGCAAATAGGGTGATGTTTTTATGTAGGTGCTGTCTACATAGCAAAGTTTAAGGTACTAATTATGAAGGTATAATTTTTAAGAGGCTTTACAGGGATGTCCTTTAGGTCCATGTTTTATTAGACACTTAATTTTACACAGTTCATCCAATGATATATTCATGTTGGGTGGCCTACATGCTACGAGTACATGCGGTGGTAGAGACCCAAAATCACTGGATACAGTAAGGGTTCGTTCCAGCTAGCCTGTACTACTCGTAGATATATTGACGACCTCCGTGGTGCAGTGTGCGAATAGCCGGCTGAGACGCAGGAGGTAGCGGGTTCGATCCCCGCCGCGGAACAAATGTTTGCAAGATCTACAGATATTTGTTCCGGGTCTGGTTGTTTCTCTATTATAAGTATGTATTTACAAAAAAAAATGTATATAAGTATTCTATCAGTTATCTGGTTCCCATAATACAAGCTTTGCTTAGTTTGGGGCTAGATAGCGCTGTGTAAAATGTCCAGCAATATTTATTTATTTATTATTATTATTTATATAGAGTTGCGCTAATACAAAAGAAGTAAGGTTTACTCGTACTAGCTGAGTAAACTGACGGTCATTGCGACAGAAAGCCTTTCGAGTAGACACCATACACCAAAATGAACAACTAGGACTCTCTCTAGACGATAATGCCATTGTGGTGCCAGGCCGCGCAAGATCACCTCTGGCATGGTACTGGCCTAGGTTAAGAAATGGACTTTCCGTAGCTAATAGGATAACGTTTCTCTATCTATGATATTGTGGATGTATTTTTTAATTTTTAATTTAGGCAAGCATTTGACTACGATCTGGCTTGATGGTAAACAATGACGCAGTCTACGGTGGACGTTCATTCACGACTTGAAGACCCCTAGGTTGTAATTATTAAAAAGAAAAACAAACTCAAGCGAAATTTGTGGGACCTACACTTAAATTGACATCTTGTAATTTAACCACATTTCATGCAATAAAAATATGATATAAAATAAAATATTATATAAATATATAGTATAAAACATAATTTATGCTTTATTGCACACAAAAAAAAATACATTTAAAAATACAGAAATAGAGGTCATGTATAAAGGGGAGCTTAACCCTAAGAAGAGATTTCTTCCAATAAACCTTTGAGGCTAGGGAGAAAGATGATTTTAAAGGTAGGTGAGTGTACAAAAACATAAATAAATATATATACCTAAAACTAATATGAACTATACTTAAAGTATGTTATAATATTACAATTATAATAAATAAATTATATGGAATAATAATATATACCTAATAGAAATATATACCTATAATAATATAAAATTACAGATCCAGAATTAATTTATCAAGAAAATCCACAGACGGATTACACCAACTATTGTGGTGGTTAGGCCCTGCCTGCTTAGGTTTCTACCAAAATGCTCCTGCCTCGGAAGGTGGTCTTCTTGTCTTGAAATGCCTAGCCACATCAACTGGGAATAGGTCACCAGAAAAATAAAACGCTTTCTTCAGTAAAACCACGTAGAGTGAACGTATTTTCAATGCGTCTACTAGAAAGAAATGTAGAAAACCTATTGCACCTTACATTCGAAACGTCAAGAGTTAATTTGAGAGCGTCGGCACAATAGATACAAACACGGTACAAGTACGAAGGGTAGTCGCGACTCGCAGTCGGCGCCATGAATTAATTATTGCTCAAAAGCTCTTGTTTCTTGAGATATGGAGTTTTGTTGCGCGGAAAGCGTGAGGCTAGAATTTATTAAAGTGTTTTGCGCGGAGACCTAGAACGGTTTGATTTTTGGAAACAACATTATGAACAAGAGCGCCTGTTGTGCAATAAGTGTTTATTTTATTGTTGAATAAGTTTCATTGCTTGCAACGAGATATGGATTAAATAAGGGTGCATTAAATAGTTTTTATTTCTTTATTCAACGACAAGGTTTTCCCCTACCTTTATATGTTCATCTCCTACAAGGAAACAAGGCTATTTTTAAATTGTATGCATCAATTATCGTGTGGATAAAACAATGTATTCTTTTTCAATTTTTCAGACACACCGGCAAATAAAAACAGATAAAAATGCCCCACTAATTTCCTACAAATTGGAAATAAGTTATTCCAACAATTCTGGCAAAAATCGCTTATTTTCCATGAGGGTGCTTCCTCCCTAAAGCCTTGGATGAAACTTGCCCTACAACTTTCCCGGAGCGGCGGCAATTATCGCGCGCGATCGCTCTCTATGCAAATGCTCTAAATATTATTTTTTAGTGTACCTTACCAAATTTGGGAAAACATCTACCAAAAAAATATTTTTGCCGAACTCTCATTGAACTCAGACTGGCATCTTTAGTAGGTGCATATTTTTGAACATCACCATAATATTAGACTCCATCTACTAAAAATTTATTACAAATAAAGTCATAACACCTCAATTAAGCCTGCAACACTTTTCAATTTCTTTTTAATTATACAACAAACCCCTAGATTTATAATAATAAATGCCGCTGAAGTAGTAAAATGGTTCCAAGAATTTCTTGATTCGCTGTGTCTATTTGAACAGTTCTCGTAATGAAGTCTTCGAGGAAATACTGACTTTACGGTACCTAATTCAGGTAGAATTCTGAAGATACCACTTTCAAAAATGTTTTTGGGGTACAAATTGTAGTTATTCTGGATTTCAGACTTTTGCCTATATTTGTGTCACTTAAGCTACACGCATACCAAATTACAGCACTGTGGGGTCACTGGTGTATCCTGTAAATTTTGCCATAGTTCAGTTTTTATTATGACTAATAACTCTAAAACTATAAGGGCATTACTAACAATAAAAACGGAATCTAAATGTACTAATAAAATCTTTCATTTGACGTCCCGTTTGACCTAATAGTCTCATTTTCATTTTTTTTATCCCTTTTCAATCCCAATACATATCACAAAAATCCCCCAACATTTTTAGCTCATTTAGTCACACCAAAATTGTGACATCACTACCTACCTATGTATTAAGTTTCACGATGATCGGATCAACGATTCGAAAGTTATCCTCGGACAATACATACATACATACAATGTCGATTTACCCAAGTTCATTTAGAGATCTCGCTTCGCTCGACCAATAAGTGTGATGTATCTGTTATTTAATTATTTTCATTTTCAGGGTGTATTGTCCCATTGCAAGGCAAAAGATATCCCTTTTTTAAGTTCTCACGGACCACTGCTGCAGTGTACCTGTCTAGCTATCTAATCGCGCTATCTTCGTCGTGGTCTGCCAAGTGGACGAAAGTATTAAGTAAAGTAAAGTACATTTATTTGGGACAACCAGTACAGCACAGATAAAGTAGAGGGTAATCAATAAAATATACATTGAAAAAAGACATTAAAAACAACACTGATTATGTAATGGTAGGTACCTATAAAAAACATAGAGGGATAGATAAAAAAAAACATCAGATTAAGAACGATCATTATAGGCAGGTACCTAACAAAATCTACATAAGTACGTGGGCGCTAAAAGGTAAATGATTTAAAAATATGGACACTAATTGCTGTCCTAAATGCTACCTTACCTGTAAAGCGGGATGCCCGCGTCGTCCCGGAACCAGAACACCATGTAGACCTTGTCGTTGGCGGCCGTGCCGAGGTCGCAAGGGAACTGAGCCACCATGCCCTCCACTGCTTGCACGTCTACTGTCCTCACACCCGCTGCAACAAACAGGCAGCATTTAGAAACGTCAAGGTGACAATATCGGGTGCCAGAAGACTATGTCTACTCCCCAAAAAATTGGCGAGAAACCTACCGAGTTAACTAAAGCAACGTCTTAATCAGAGTTAAACCTTAATAAAAAAGCAAGGGTTTTACATATGATGAATTTCTATGTAAATATCATGAATAGGCTTGAAGGCAGTCCATTTGTACTAAAATTCTTATAAAAATCAGTTAAAATTATAACGCATAAATTAATTATTTTTAGACAAGAGCAGTTTATCTTGATATAGATAAACCTAAAGATAATCTTCCGGGCTCCTTAAAATGAAGAAACAGGCACTGACCCAATAAATTCCCGGCTTAATTATCTAAGGCCGAACTAGACCCGTCCCGTCCTGTTGGGCTATTAATTGCGCCTAATCCCCTACCTGAACTGTACTGTTCCCATCTCACGGACTTTGTGGATAACAATGGAAGGCGAATGAAGTAGACACAAATGTTATGTCCACTAATTTGTATGTAACACTCTTTCTCTGAAAATTTGTATGCTTAATTTGTGTCACTCGCTTCTTCAGATATGTAAGTATTTACAGTGGGTACATGGACATATTCTCTTCTTAGGTAAAATTAATAGTTGGTTCATCGTGTTACTAGTTAATTCCTGGTTGTGCTGATATAGATTAGCTAGGTAGGGTTTTGGGAGTAGTGTTGTGAAAGATTGATCGTGTTGAAATGCTTCAGTACTTAACATTTCTACATAATATATTCATATTTCTTATAATATTTTGCCCATTTGCATGAAACAGGATTTTATGTTTTAACCAGTACACCTATTGACAAGTATTACAATTGAACCAGGAAAGAGGAAATTTGAATTTCACAAATCCGAATGTAACCGTGAATATTAGAATCGGATTAGGATGCACCTTTTTCAAATAAATCAGGATTTTAAAATTATTCTGTCAAAACAAATTCTTAATTTTATAATGTATCTATTTTGAAATATCTTTAAATCGTTAATTATTATTTTTCTTTATACTTAATAATTTGCATGCCTCTGTGATACAAATAATTTGAATTTTAGAACTTTGTAACCCTTATTTGATGCAAATAAATGTTTAATTGATTGCTTGATTGATTGATCAATAAAAATAGTATTAAATTGTACAATCACAGTTTAATCACGCTAATTTATGTTTGATAACGTATAGGGACATATATCCGCTACAAAGATGTTCCAACTTTATAGAGTTGACCAGATTATAGAACAAGTAGTGGTCTCAGGCGATCGGCGCACAATATTCCCGGTGAGTTCATTAGAGTTGTAACTGGTTAGGAAACGGAAACTTCCGCTGTTGAGACCGGCGCCGGCGTGCGGGGACCCAACTCGGACTGTGGATACCTGTATCTTATATAAGTTTTACTTGCTATTACGTAAGACTTGTTAACACCATAATATTTTTATTTTGTTGTATTAAAAAATCAATTACATTAATTATAAATAATTACAAAATATACAAATAAATTAGTTACTTCTTCTTAGCGTGCCAATTGTTCTTCTTCTATTTTATAGGATTGGTTTGGCTACATTGATGCCATCAGGAGTAGACGTTATACGATATTTCCTTTTTCCATTATTATTTAGACGACCTCCGTGGCGCCGGCGAATAGCCGGCTGATACGCAGGAGGAAGCGGGTTCGATTCCCACCGCGGAACAAATGTTTGTATGATTTACAGATATTTGTTCCGGCTCTGGATGTTTTTCTATATATTATAATAATGTATTTACAAAAAAAAAGTATATAAGTATTCTATCAGTTATTTGGTTCCCATAGTAAACAAGCTCTGCTTAGTTTGGGGCTAGATAGCGCTGTGTGAAATGTCCAGCCATATTTATTTATTTATCCATATCATACTAATATTATAAAAGCGAAAGTTTGGATGTTTGTTTATTTGTTTGTTTGTTATTCAGTCACGTCGTACCGGCTGAACCAATTTCGATGAAATTTTTGGCTACTTTTTGTTGACATACAACGCGTGCGAAGCCGCTGGCGGAAGCTATTTAATATTATTAATGCGAAAGTAAATCGGTTTGTTTGTTTATTTGTTACCTTTTCACGACTAAACGGCTGAACAGATCGTAATGAAAAAATAAATAAATAGATTATTACCGGAATTGAGACATATACTACTTTTTACCCCACTGCGCAAAAAGAGGGTAATGTTTTTATTGATAAACCACGCGTGCAAAGCCACAGGCGGGTCATCTAGTTTCATATAACTCTTGACCCTTCTGATTTGAATCTAACATGAACTTATAGTCTCATTATGTAAGTAAAAATTTGGTCCTCTAGTTAATCTAATTTATCAAGTGCAGTTATATATTAGCGTTAGTATCAAAATACAAACCGAACAACATGATCACAAACAAAGAACTCAGCTTTGATAAAGTGCTCGTTCTAGTTTCCAAAGCACTGAATCTGTAGCAACATTATGTTTACATAGAATAATAGTGCTTCCTAATGCACTAGAATACTGAATGTAAGGACCGGTCTATTGAAATCCTCTGAAACATAATAGTTGGAGACTACAATATTACTCTGCTACCTGACTACTACGGGCTAGTAGTTTGTCAATCCGATCCGGGTTGCCACTTTCAAATGATATTCCACTTATAGAATTTTTTAATGAAAAATGAATAAACAAACTTTATTCCACTACAAAATAAACAAACCTAAATATAATACACAAAGAAACATGTACAATGCACGATCTTATCCCTTAGAAGCGATTTTTCCGAATACCTTTGGATGGAGTGATAAATAGTTCAACATGTATTTATTCTTTAAAAAAATTAAATTACGTTCAAAGTTATTACAGCAATTTAAATACTTATACATACTGTATGAAAAATGTTATTCCACATTATATAAAAAAAAACTTTGTAAACCTACTTACAATTTTTGGTCAGGCCTGCTATAATTAAAAAAAGTAACATGTTTATAAATTATTTTATAATTTATATCCTAACTATGATCAATACAACTCTACAATTGACCTCAAACTAACTTCTTCCTTCCAAGAATTTCAAATTAGAAGCATTCTCATAAATTTGGCGCTCACAATAGGCGGTAATCACCCGCGACCTGCAAGCCCTAACACAGGGCAGCGGTGAGTGATCGCCGAGTTTGTACCCCTAATGAGCAGACTACAGGGCTGTCACCCGGCATTACGCCACGTCTCGGCTATGACACTTTAATGGCCGCAAATTGAAAGAAAAGGATGCCTTTCATCAATAACGCTTTGACTCATTTTGGATACGGCTGTCGATTGCCTGTCAGAGTGTTTCACGGTTTGGTAGAGTTTTTGTTCTAGGCTTTTGAGAATTTATTGAGTTAGCGAGTCCATTATGATAAAAGTACCAAGTTACTTACTTAGATAATAATATACGTGGTATCTTCTACTCGCATTAGGCATTTGAATTATTGATCGAGCGAAGCGAGATCTCCAAATCAACTTGGGCAAATCGGCGTTGTATGTATGTATGTTTGTTTGTCTGAGGATAACTTTCGAAGCGTTTATCCGATCATCGTGAAATTTGGTATAAAGGTAGGCAATGATCGCACAATTTTGGTGTGGTTCAATGAGCTAAATATTTTGGGGGATTGTTGAGATATAGGGGTTCAAGAGGGGTAAAAAAAATGAAAATGAGACTATTAAGTCAAATGAGACGTCAAATAAAAGGTTTTCATTAGTACATTTCAACCCGTTTTTATTTTTAGTAAAGTTTTTGTAATTTTTGAGTTATTAGCCATAATAAAAACTAAACTGTGACAAAATTCACAGGGTACACCAGTGAACCCACAGTGCTGTAATTTGGTATGCGTGTAGCTTAAGTATCACAAATATAGGCAAAAGTCTGAAATCTAGAATAACTACAATTTTTACCCCAAAAAGGGTAACCAATTAACATAAACTCCCGTTACCTGTAATTTGAATGAAACTGTATGTCAAGTTAATTGGTTATATCGTTATATCGTGGCACTATTTTGATAGTCAAAGATTACGAATAATATTTTTTTTGTTTTTATGGTAGACTCGCGAAATCTCAGTTTGGGGCGAACCACTAGTAAAGAGTTGAAGGCATACTCATGTCATGTTCATATCTACCAATAATTTTAAGTTTGCGGTCAACTGACTCGCAATGTCTTTTGTGTTATCGACGACAAAAGCTTATGCTAGCCAGGATTCAAAAAATAGCTAACTCTTTATTGAATTACCACACAGAAATAATACAAAAATAAGTACTAGGCAATTATAAATAAGGTAATATAATGGGCGGCCCTATCGCTGAAAGTGACCAGGCAACCTTTGAATGGATATATCTGCGACATTTATTGCCGTCATTCATGGGTTCGGTTTTTTTATGTATGCCGTCGATTTCTCAAGCATCTAGAAATAATTTGTTTCATGAAAAGAGCTTATTTATTTAAAAAAAACAGGCAACTTCTGAAAGAAAAAAATATGTTATTAGGCTTGCCTTTGTACATGTCCTTTTTGTATTTTTTTCTGTCTCTGTCAGTAAAGAATTAAGAGCTTCAAAATAAGAGTATATAAGTAGATTAGTAGTATAAATAGTTGATAGGTAAAAAACTAGTTCTAATAACTCAAAAACTATAAAGACTTTACCAAATATTACTTTACTTTACTAAGTAACTTTTTAACAAAAATATAACCGATTTCAGATAACAGTATAACATTACACACAAATATATGATTATTTTTTTAGAAAAAAAAAATGTGTAACCTACCTAAGGACGAGCTCACTAACTTTCGAGCAGATTGGACCATCTTGGCGCTGGAAAGAAGTGAGTGGAAAGAATGTGGGGAGGCCTTTGCCCAGAAGTGGGACACGGAGAGCTAAAAATAATAATAATAACAATAACCCCGCAGGGCACGCTTGTGGCGAGTGTTCGGTGCGTGGCGACACCGCGGAGCCCCATTATTCCCTGGGGTTGACAGAAACCCCTGGCCCTTGGTTTGTCTTAGTTGGTCCGTTATGCTCCAAGGGCTGAAGTGTTAATGACATAAAGCCGGGAGTAGCGCTTAGTGAAACTGCAGCACACCTCTCAAAACTCTTTAACCGCCCACACCAACGTTGCCCCTTACGCTGCTTTCTATCTGCGGCACATATGGGGGCCCGTTTAGTCGACGGCTAGTCACGACCTGCCTCAATCATTCTTAATATTACAGGATTGGCAGGTGCCGTATCTCATTTCTCTATTTCATAAGCATTACTCTAACAATAGCCCGAACTCTAATCCATGTGTTGCAATAGTACTATCATCTGTCTCACCACCACCTTGTCGTAGGGAATTTTATAAAAAAACAGGCCTCTTACTCGTTGGCTTCGGCCCCGGTAATGCCTTTGTAAAGGTCCAGACCTAAAGCTTATATAATTAATAAATGTGTGGAATAATAATAACCTACCTGAAGTCGTTATGGTTTGAGTGTGTTGGTTCCTACTTTTGAGAAACATTTTCTATTTAAACAAGTAAATTTACTGTTAGGTATATATTTAAGCTCATTTTAAGTGAACTGTAATTTGTTCTTACGAGAATAAACTCTTTAAACGGATGTGTAAAACATTGTACGTGCCTTTGAAATTTGAGGGTTTCCGTCGATTTTAACCTTTACCCGGATTCCACCATCAGACCCTTACTTGGTTGCAATGGAAATACATCAGAAGTGCACTCTTTCGAATAATAAAAGAATTTTGAAAATCGGTCCACAATTGACGGATAAATCGGTGAACATACATAAAAAAATATATATACAGTCGAACATAGAACCTCCTTTTTTGAAGTAGGTTAAAATAAAATGCGACTTTTGTATGCTATCAATTATAATCAAATAATCTGAACCAGTTCTTGCCAAGTCCGTGCATTTCTTTAATGCATTTACCAGCATTATTGGAAAGGCTAAAACTATTAAAAGTGTAATGTGCATAACAAGTAAGCCGAGGCTCTCATTAATGCATTAACGTCAAAAACAGTCCGTTATGATAAACGCTAATTATTATATAGTCGAAAACATGCTTCGGTAATAACGAAAACATGCCTCATTTACAAAAACATGCTTCATTTATAACGAAAACACGCTTCAGAATTATCGAAAACCCAACTTTCATTTATTGGACAATGGAGACCCAGAACGAATTAAATCAATATAACACAGTTAAAACTTTTGGGAAACCATATTATTTTTGATTAGTTTAGCCCGAAACTTACAACTAACAACTCGTTCTATAACTTACTCAGGCTAGTTGAAAAAAAAAGTGGTACTCCGGCAGTGCCAATTCAAGTTTTCACTCCAAAAGTTAAATCTTGAAGAAAATCAGACTACACTACAGATACTTACACACAGAGGTGTCGGTAGCGGAAACAGTGTCGCGAGTTCAATGGTTTTTTTCCATCTCAAAATGCCCAACGCGCCTAAAGAAGTTTTCACTTCAATAATGTGTTGAAATTATTATTGACAAGGTTTTTTCAGTTCAGGGAAAAAAATATCATGGAATACAGAAATGTGTGTTAATTAACATTATTTTCTTATTACAATGTTTACATACGTTATTACGTACAAGCACCGAAGACAGACTAGCTTCGAAGCATGAACATGCCAAAGACCAATCTCATGACTAACATGGCACAAAGAGGATATTGTACAATTGTATATACAGGGTGTTTGGTAATATATTGATGACGGTTTCTCAAAACATAAAAAATGACTTCTAGAAAAAAAAACTATTAGTTATATTATCAAATTTTAAACAAAATCGACTAAGTTTAGGTAATTAATTCCATATAAAACTTACTGCCTACTCTTGCGATCGACATCCAAAAATAAAGACATTTGATATCTCTTTCAGAAATGACTGCGGATTTTGGGTTAGAAAGGGACAACAAGAGATATTTGGAGACGTCACCAATACAGTATCTGTGGTTAGATGGCAAGAACTGCAATAGCACAACATAAGTTTAATAAGGTGTTTGTTTTTACATGCCAAAATAAATTTCACATTTCTATGGTAAACATTTCACAAATTTATTTATTGTGCTCATCAAAATAACCCGTTTCATTTTTGTGTGTATATTATCAAACACCCTATGTATATAAGATATAATAATATATAATAAGATACCATACTTATTAACAATAATAGAATAGAATATATTTAATAAACACACACCTAGCGTGAGTCTTAATATGGCGTCAGACACGTAAAGAGAGACCTAAGCCCTCGTTTACACATATAACGCTGCAGGTCAATTCTGTTGCTGTACTTGTGACAGGATATTTAAAACAAAGTTCGGATTAGTGACCCGAATGTGTGTGTGTACTTTTATATTTTTAGTATAAGTACAAACTTTGCTACCACTAACTAACATTTAATAAACACACAGCGCCATCTAAAGTATGTATGTAGTCCCAAACTAAGCAAAGCTTGTACTATGGGAACCAGATAACTCATACAATATTTATAATATTTTTTTTGTAAATACTTGCTTATAATATAAAGAGAAACAACCAAATCTAAACAAACAGATGTAGATCATGCAAACGTTTGTTTCGCGGTGGGAATCGAACCTGCAACCTCCTGCATCTCAGCCGGCTATTTACCCACTGCGCCATAGATATCGTCTTGTTGTTACTGAGTTTGGGACTACATAGCTATCTGAAATGTTTAGCATTATTTATTTATTTACTTATTATAAGTTGTCACAGTCATGTCCAAATAAGTAATTATCCATACACTATACACCATAACAATGAGTATAATAAATAAGCACCAAGTTTCATATTATATTATTTAGTTTTTTATCCATTGGTTTGTTGTTCATCAGTAGCATTTTGAAACCTGTCCAATCCTTTGAAATATGTCAACTCTCCTCCAAATGACTTACATTTGATTCCATGCACTAATCAATATTCAATGAGGCAGGTAGGTGGCACCTTGCGCAGATTACTGGCTGGCTTTAATTACGTGCCCTATTATTGTCCAGTGCAGAAGTACTCGTTAGCCGATTACAGGGGAGAACTGCAGTGTTTGAATATGGAATGAGATAGATAATAGTGTAGAACTACATTTACATTAGTGGCGGGAGTGATTTAGTAGGTTTTTTATCCGATAGAAAAAAATCACTTTAACGTCCGTCCGTTTGTTCGTAACAAACTTCTTCGATCGAAACTAATTATTGACCAAGACAATCTTAAAATATCACACGAAGACAGATACCGTGATAAGTCATGTCACGGTCAAGAGTATATACTACGCCACAATATCCAGGGCTTTCAAAAAAAAATAGTTCACCAGTTTGAAAAACAATGAAGTTGTTAATTATGTTTCAGGGTTTATTATTTTGTCTTAAGGTTAAAAAACTGTCATAAATTAGAAAAATAAAATAATGGATTCACATCTCTACAATGAATGAAGGGCAGAATGCTAATAGATTTCCGATTAGTAAAAGTATTTCTCTCGATCCATAGTGTTAGTAGTCAATGCTTATTTGCATAAAGTTCTTCTATTAACCCCAATCCATTGATTAAACAGCCGACAGCAAGCCAGTGCGCAACAAGGTTTCTTTGACCACTTTAATTAACAAATGGAGCGAGCGGCGTTGCACTGATATTTGCATGGCATTTGTATGGCGACACTTTTAATTATCTTTGGTGACGTTCTGCCCGCGATTCCCCTCTGTAATAAAAACTCGGATTAATCTTGAAACACGTTAGCCATTGCGCGTTTTATTACGGGCTTTAGTTCGGCGGATATGAACTACGCGGGATTGTATGCTGCGTTAGGCAATCCTGTCGGGTTTCGCTGACTATTGAAAGGCTGCCAATGCATCCGGGATCAATACATCGAGCGTCCGTTTGAAGTTGACATGATCCTTTTTATTAATTTTGGATGTAGTTTAGTTTGTTAATTGATTTGTTTAAATACATTATCTAATTCTGCTGGTGTTTTTAGTATGTTTAAATATTGTTTAGCACAATCTCAACATGAATATCAGTTAAAAAAAGTTTTTTTTTTTTATAAAATATAGGCTAGCGTTTGACCACTATCTCGCCTGATGGTAAGCGATAATGCAGTTTACGATAGTACACGCTTGCCTAGAAGAAACATATTCACTCGTGACTTGAAGATCACTAGGTTGTAGTTATCAGGAAACACAGACTCAGGCAAGGCGTTCCACTCCTTGGCGGTGCGCATAATAAAGGTGGAAGAGTACCGCTTTGTGCGTATGGGAGGTATGTCTACCATGTAGCGGTGGCGCATCGCGGAGCGTCTGGTTGTCCGATCATAAAATGGGGGTAGTGGGATCAGGTTGAAAAGCTCCGCAGCACACTCTCCAAAATGTATCCGATAAAAAACCGAGAGGCAACCTTTCGACGATGCTCAAGTTTATTTCAGATAAAGTATCTTTTAATTCGTAGTTATACAACGATCCATTTAGGCTATTTACATATACGGCCTGCTGAAAGAGCGATCCAAGTTTCTTCATAGTATGTGTTTCCAAGATTTAAAAATTATCGTCATTAGCCTTGAAGCTTCATCCATTGTCTTCATATAACCACAAGGAGTGAGTCAGTAGGCATCCCATTCGTCCTCACACCTACACGTCCCAAAGGGCTAAGATGGATGATTCAAAGTCCTGGGACCCTTAACGTAAATTATAAATACACTGACATTATCGAAATATAATGTACAAACCAGACCAGCTCGCGTAGCATGAATGCCATGCCATACAAAAGTTTATTTGATAGGATAGAGGTAAATGTCATTTTAGCGTAGAGAGTAGAAGCATGACCATACAAATGTTTCTACTGATTCACGCACGATTGAGTACATATATATGTAAAAACATATATATTGTAGTTGTTTGATTATCCCAAATAAGATTTCCCAGTAAGATTTGCCATCGATAAAAAATAATTTATATTAAATTAACAAGGCACAATAAACCTTTATGAAATTGTCGTAATTTACATTGCTCTCTTTAATTCATAAAAGTAGGCAGGTACCTTTGAAATATTCATTAAATTACAAAGTAGAATTCATATTCTGATCGGACTGAAAAATAAAAGGATTTTTTAATGAATTAATTACACGTGTAATTAGTATCGTGTAATAAATAGATAAAAACATTTTTAAGCCAAGCTTTGAAATAATCAATTTATAAATTAAACTCGTACTACCGTAACTACCGTACTAATAAATAAATATTGCTGGACATTAGACACAGCGCTATCTAGCCCCAAACTAAGCACAGCTTGTACTATAGGAACGAGATAATTAATAGAATACTTATATACTTTATTTTTGTAAATACTTACTAATAATATATAAAGACAAACATCTAGACCCGGAACTGCAGATAATGCAAACATTTGTTGCGCGGCGGGAATCGAACCTCCTGCGTCTCAGCCGGTTATTCGCCCACAGCGCCACGGATATTGCCACTAATAAACTGGTATTAAGCTTAAACTAGTTACACTGTCGTTTAATGGAAATACAAAAATTAACGATACAATTAATATTGGTAATCTCTTTTCGAAAACTAATGGTCGGAAAGATCAAAAAATTATACGATCTAACATATAACTGCGTAAACTGTAATTTCAGGATTGGTAAAACAAGTCAGCCCTAAAATATATCCTCTTTAAGCATCTGCCTCAAAATACAACACAGTGCAAGCTCAAGCAGTCTTACAACTTGTAATTAATTATCCGCGACACGTTGCAATCAATCAAACGATTTCTGCGATTTATAACTGAAATATGGGAATGGGGAATCTGTGTCATAGTGGAGAAACAGTCTGGTTTAGAATACCAATGATTTACAGTGCTAATTTCTTAACTAATTAAGCATTAATTAGCGGGTTCCAAGAAATTAACACAATCGGTATGTCATAGTTGATTTATAGAAAAACTTGAATTATGCATGTTTTTTTAATAAAGTTCGCCAAATGAGTTACCTACCTATTTTTATTTCTGCCCTTACAAATGATAACTTTATCTCTCTCTATTTTATATATTTTGATGATTTTGTGTTAAAAACCTTATAACATCATTCTTCCAAAAAGCATTTGATGAAGACAAAATGTAAATACATTTTAAAATTAATTATATTTTAGTGTGTTTTTTCAAAAACTGGTTTAACTTAACCTATGGTATACCATAAGTTTGAAGTTTCTTCTTCCTTGTACGGGAATTCAATCAAAAGCCGATGCGAGAATGACTAACCTTGGTTTCCTTTGTCTTGCGTTCCGCATGCCCTTCTGAACTCCGCAATTCCTCATCCATCGGCTGCTGTGGTTGATTATGGATTATGTCGTCTTCTTGAGGGATGTAATGTAACACGCGCGAAACTACCAATTCTACCGGACGGTGCTGTACACTATTTTATTTGGTAGGTGCTTGCTCTGTGAGAGGCGGGTCGAGACAGTTCGGGTCGTTTGACGCATCGACAGTTACCTTGGTATGTCACTTCGCTCGGCCAATGAGGGTAGGTATACAAAAAAAAATGAAGGTTGACGTGTTCTCCAAATTGTGTGATAATATTACTAATCAATTCCGATACGGAACATTCCTGTTTTTCTCAAAATAACAGACTAAGTAAAGATGTACCAACGAGTGATCAGTGGGAGTTTCGAAGATAATTCAGGTTTAGTTGAACGTTTCAGAAAATTCCAATATCATTGATATTTTTAAGTGACTTTTTATACTATTTATTTACAAACTGTGGAAGGCGTAGTGGATGATCGCCGTCCGACATCCATCTTCATTATTCGGGTGCTTTTACAACAATCCCCTCATATATTTATAGGGCTATTTAGAAGGTCCCTAACAGCCGGATACCAACGATTATCTACCATAAAAACTTATTATTTAACAACATCCTTATAAAGACTTATGCATTCTAGGTTATAAAAGAGGATAATCAGAGAAAATTCCTCTTAACTAAGATAAATATTTTTTTCTCTCGCAGGTAACCACCATTATAATCAGCGATCTCTATCCTTAAAGCTTTGCTAGAAGAACTCTTGTTAAGGGTAAGCTCGCCTTTGTACATGTCCTCTATTGTACGTAAGTAGGTACAGATATGGGCCTATTATTTCATATAGTTGCCATTTCATGAAGTCACAGCTTTTAAAATAAAACTTGCCATTAGATCTTTAAAACAATCTGAAAAACTTCCGAACCCAACGAGATTTGAACTCACAATCTTCTTCTAATACGAGAATGCGCTACCACGCATAGGGTTAGTTTCAAAACCAGTTAAAGTAGATATTTTTTTTTCGATTTGTAACAAAGTGGCATCACGACAGTAAAATTTCAAGAAAGAATATCAGAATAACAATTTGGGTCAGAATCAAAACAAAGGAAGTAAAGAATGAAGGGCTCAATTCCCCAACACTTAGAAAATTGGGCCATCTGCTTTTGTTTGCTGATCGCGTTACGTCTGCGGGGCGATCGCGTGGCGATTGCGTGGCATCAGCGTCAGACTTGCGGGATGCTAATTAGCATTCATAATCGGTGAAGAAGCTGCGGTTTATCTTAACTGCTTTATGATAATATTTTCAGCCTTCCGTTACCGGTCGCCATTTAACGGAGTCCATTGTTGGATCGTAATTAAGAATAACTCATTGCGCTGATTAATTTTGTTGTTGTTCTTGTTAAATGGCATAAATAAGAGATTGTGTGGGCGTTCGCCCTGAACATTGGACCAGATGCTTACTTTGCTATTTACATCTACTTTCTCAATTAAACTCATTTATATTGAAGTTATAAATTGAAGTAAAACTTTGGTCGACAGGTATTACTTTTAAACCCTAATCTCTCTGTGGGCTACGACTGAGGTAACGTTTTGAACATTGATTGCAGCGCAACATCACTGCATACTCGTATATGCCGTAGCACATCAATGTCGTAGCTTCTCTACGCCGTAGCACTTCATAGTAGTGGCCCTCTACGGCGTGAACTTATACTGCAGCACAAGTCCAAGGCAGTTCATAAACAATTCAAATGAATATTTAATATTTTTTAAAACAAATTATAGGCTAGCGTTTGACCGTGATCTCGCCTGATGGTAAGCAATGATGCAGTCTACGATGGTACATACTTGACTAGAAGAAACCTATTCACTCGCAACACGTTGAATTGTTTATCCTCTCAGAAAATCAAAAGAAAGTAGTTCTCACGAGTCTCCACAAAAAACGTATTATTTGAAATATTTAAAATAGTGCCACAAAATGCAGAACCAAATCACTTGAAACACAGTTTCATTCAAACGGTAACGGGAGTTCATGTGATTTTGTTATCCTTTTTTGGGGTAGAACCTCATGTCACTAAAGCTACACGCATACCAAATTTCAGCAATGTGGGTTCACTGTGCCCTGTGAATTTAGTCAAAGTTCAGTTTTTATTATGGTTAATAACTTAAAAACCTACAAGGTTTAAAATAAAAATAAAAAAGCGGTCAAAATGTACTCACAAAGACCTTTTATTAGACGTGATACTTGACCGGATGATTCCTATTTGGTTGTTTTTTCCCTCTTAAACCACAATACCTTAACCACCCCCTCACATTTTTAGGTCATTTAGTCACACCAAAATTATGCTATCACTACCTACCTATATATCAAATTTCGCGATGATCGGATAAACGCTTCTAAAGTTATCCTCGAACAAACAAACATATATACATACATACATACATACAATGCCGATTTGAACAAGTTGATTAGGAGATCTCGCTTCGCTCGATCAATTATTTTATCGTGACTACTTCTTCTTGACCTTGTAAAAATGAGTACTTACGAGATATAAATATATACAAATACAAATGGAAACTGGAGGAAAAAATAACATAACGAGTACTATCTGCGTCGGTCAGTATCATCCAACTTTAACCAAACAACCAAAAAATAATGATATCTGCAAATCCAACAGCAGTTGGGTAAAAAGATCATAAACTATAAAATATTTTGATGCGATCCTTTTCAGACAAAATCCCCTAAGTCCACAGTCCACACTCATTATATTTCCGCATCCGTTATTTGGAAGAGAACGCGAAATGCAAGTATCGTGTTCCTAGAAGTGAACTTAGGACGAAATCACATAGAATACAGTCTGCTCGTACTTGTTTACCTGCGTTATCTGGTACGTACCTGTTATTTAAATTGACATATACAAATTATTTGAAAGCAAATGCACTTGTCCATTAAGGAATAAACTAATTTTGTTTATAAAATTGTACGATTTTATAGATAGGATTATTATTTGAAAGGTTTTATTCAGTAACAGAATAAAATTGTTTGAAACAATATGCATAAATGAAAGAGTTAATATAATTGTATTTATTATTTTTGATTGGAATAAGATAATCAATTTATTTATATCGCGGCTTTATTTTTATGTACAATTGATATGAATATGTGTCTTCATGTTTTCTTTCTTCTTTTTATATGAACTAATTCGTTGTAATCAAAGAAACAAAGGATATTTCCACAGTTAAATTTAGCCAAATTCAAGTTTTAATGATTCAAAATTTCATTAAAAACTTCATTAAATATCATACTACCTACAAAATTTTTATAAAGTTAAGATTATGAGTCTCTGTTTTCGATGAAAATAAGGTCTAGTAATGGTTATGTAGCCACAACTCTTGCTCGGGAAGTACCTGAGTAATTATATTATATTATTTCATCGAAGCAACAGCAGCGTAGCTAACAAAATGCTGCGTTTGCGGAATATCTAATAAAAATCCTTCGGTTTATCTTGAAAACATCATGGAATTAGACAATTGTTTTAGGAAAAAATGTTAATTTTCATGGTTAAAATCAACCCTTACTTACAGAATCTTTTGATGGCAAACATCATCAATTTTGTTAATATATATTTTTATACAGCATGGTGATAGAACAGGCAAACGAATACCAAATTATAGCCTCGTAGGTTTACTTTAAGCACCTTATATCCTTCGGACCGAAACACATAAATGCTGTTTGGTGGCAAAAATAGCTATAATGGTAGTACTTTCCCGGGTGGACCTTTCACAAAGAACTGCTTACCAGTTGTAAACACTGACCATTATAATTCGTAGTCTCCAAGTCTAGATTGAACAGGTTCTGATTGAACCATGAAGATTTAAAAGACACCTATTCACTCCTTACATTAAACAAAAGTATTTTAGTTTTCAAGAAAAACAGCCGTGTGCTTCATCTTTGACTTGACTATCACTTGTCATCAAGTGAGATAGCGGTTAAACGCTTGAGTTACTGTGTTCTTAATTATTTTCAAGCTATATTTACTTATAACCACTTTGTTTTTTCAGTTCAGATAAAGTAGAAGTCCTAGATAAATAAATAAATATCGCTGGACATTTCACACAGCGCTATCTAGCCCCAAACTAAGCAGAGCTTGTACAATGGGAACCAGATAACTGATAGAATACTTACATATATATATATTTTTTTTGTAAATACATACTTATAATATATAGAAAAACACCCAGCCACGGAACAAATATTTGTAGATCATGCAACATTTGTTCCACGGTGGGAATCGAACCCGCTACCTCCTGCGTCTCAACCGGCTATACGCCCACTGCACTGCGGAGGCAGTCAAAAAATAAATATAAAAAACTAAACTAAAACTAATAAACTGTAACCTGAATTTTCTATAGCCCTCTAGCTCTCACAGGATAATTGCATAACACTTCAGTGAGCTTCACACAAGACCTGCAGCCCGACAATGCCGCTGTAAAAGACGTCTTGGCACGCTCGCTGTGACCTCACCATCTAAATGATTTTATAGCAGAATCAAAGCTGCCCTTTTTTATTACATAATACTGAACATTTCAGTCCTATCGAAGGGTTCAGAGTGGGTACAATTTGGAACGAATTTACTCTAAACCGTCTTGATCAAAATAAAACCATAATCCTATGCTATTTATTTCCAGAATATCTTTTCAATAGTCTCTGTTTGAAAATCACTTAACACATTATTATTATTTTTAACCTGTGTTGTTCCACTGCAGGGCAAAGGCCTCCCTTCCCTCTTTCCAGTTTTTTCTGTCCCTTGCTGTAGTGGGCCAGTCTGGTAAATGCATATCTAAGTCGTCACGCCATCTCCGTGGTGGTCTGCCGCGTGGGCGTGTTGCGTTAGGGGCCCAATCAGTTGTGATCTTAACACATAAGATAGATAATTTATTAACTTTCAGTGCTCGCTTTACATTGCACCTGCAGTGGACTCGACGTAACAAAGCCAGTGTAATTGACGTAGAGTCACGTTCGTCGTATAACGTAAGCATATTGCGTTTCCATAGTTAACAAAACTACTTTAAATTGTCTAATCTAAATCTTATTTCGATTCTTGTAGAATCATAATTAATCTCACAAGATTGATAATTGTTTAACACTTGGTGTTCACTTCACACTACACCTGCAGTGGACTCCACGTTTCAAAGCTATAATGTTAATGACATTATATCACGACAATAACTTGCATCAAGGTGGCATGTTCATAGAACATTTTCATTTTGAACCCAACATTATAAAAAAATAAAAAAGTTACAGGTTTTTCACTACAATAACTATTTAATTTTTTCAACTAAATTCTTAGAGTTGTGAAATTTACTTTATTTTTATAACTGTGGCAGAAATAGAATCTAGGTGGATGAAATTTGTTACAAACAAAATCAGTTTTGCACTATTTTTCAACTGGTCGTCTTTGATCTAAAGCATAAAAGGCCAAGTGGGCACTTTATCTAAATGGATGGGGAGTCAAATGACACAAATAATACAAAGTAATTTACGTGGCCTGTTGAGTTTTTATATATCAATAAGCAAAATCTAAAATTAAAATAAGTAGACCCACGACCATATTAATCCCTAGAACATAGACCCGTGATGATATCCCACAAGGAGGTAGTCAGTGGCAAATTAAACATTACGTTCCTTACATTCCTGATTTTTTGTATACTCGTAGTAGTTAGACTCACGTGACAAGTTGCAAGCCCGTTGCCACTTATTAAAATTACCATCCGATAGTACATGCCTTTGATTTAAGTTATTTAAAAGTACTCCTTGCCCATCATCTTGACGACCTCCGTGGTGCAGTGGGCGAATAGCCGCCTGAGACGCAGGAGTTAGCGGGTTCGATCCCCGCTGCGGAACAAATGTTTGCATGATCTACAGATATTTATTCCGGGTCTGGTTGTTTCTCTATATATTATAAGTATGTATTTACAAAAAAAAATGTATATAAGTATTGTATCAGTGATCTGGTTCCCATAGTACAAGCTCTGTTTAATTTGGGGCTAGATAGCGCTGTGTGAAATGTCCAGCAATATTTATTATTATTTATTATCTCTGGTTACCTACACTGCCCGTTCAGTTTATTTGAATAACCATCTGCTACTCACCATAATAACTTTGCAATTAACATCCAAACATTATTCAAGACTACAATATGCTTTACAATATCTCTGCAGTCTCGTATCTACGTGCGCTAGTCGACTCATATTATTCACGGTTCGTTATAATGCCTCGTCACAGCACATTTTAAACTAGCAGTAGATATAACAAGTTAGAAATCTCTTTTATATACCACTTTGCCGTACCATTCGATTTGCTTCAACTTTCATTGTTAGTACAATTTAGGAGTGGAACTCGCTTCCGGTATCTATTTTTCTCGAATCACTATAATCTCCGAGTCTTCTAATCCAAAGAGAATTGGTTCTTTCTTGGCAAGTGTTTCTATGTTTAACCATACCATCACTTGCCATCTTACCAAAAGTTGCGATAGTGGTCAAGCGCTTGACTATTTTCAGTGTATATATTGCAATTCAGACCAAAGCAGCATTCTTGTCAATTTTTATTATGTGGTTGTAATTTGTTAAACATATTAAAAAAAAATAAACAAGTTCTGCATATTCTGCGAGATACTTAATCTGCTAGGACAAAACCAAAGCAATGCGACGATGTTCTAGCAACCGGATTGCTGTTGTTCTCTGTAAACACCTCCAAAAGTGGACAAATAGCGTTCGCAATAAATTATCTATATACATAAAACAAAGTCGGGTTAGTTACACTCAAGAACGGCAAGACCAATTTTGATGATCTTTGATTTGTTGGATTTATTTCCGCTCCGAATACCAGAATTACTATTAAAATATCGGAAAAGTTCACGCATAAAAAAATTATGAATAAAACTCATTTTCTCATACATGCAGCTAATGATGGCCGATTGACAATTCTACCAGGGTGACGTACATTGGCAGCCCACGTCATATATATGTCAAAGCGGTATGAAGTAAGAAGAATAATGCTGGACATTTCACACAACGCTATCGTTGGCCTTATTATCAGAATTCGTAAGTCCATATGGGCAAATTTTATAGGAGCAACATAAAACTGTTTTTTTCATAAAATATAGATTTTTTTCATATAACACCTAAAGTAAGAGTAACTCAATAAAAATCTCTCAAACTTTGTAATATAAAAAGTAAGTTTTATTTTGCTGCTGTAAAGTTTGCCCATATTGACTTACACATTCTGATAATTAATTAGGTCAACGTTATCTAGCCCCAAATTAAGCAAAGCTATGGGAACCAGATAACTGATATCATTGTTAAATCCTTTACTTTTGTAAATACATACTTATAATAAATAGAGACACCTCCAGACCCGGAACAAATATATAGAAATCATGCAAACATTTGTTCCGCAGCAGGAATCGATCCCGCAACTTCCTGCGTCTCAGCCGGCTATTCGCCCACAGCGCCACGGAGGTCGTCATGTTTTAAAACCTAACTCTAAATGTTAAAGGTTTTTAATTATGGTAGCAGACATTTTTAAAATTTTTAGATAACAACCTAAAAACTATTTCTGCGCTAAGGTGGAGCATTTGAATAAATTCAGAAAATATATTCAATATTTTGTGCAAAATCACTTAGTTATTTATCGAGTTTCACTGTAAAAGGAATCACTACTGGATTCCACGCTCGAACCTAGTAAAATTTCAAAGTGAGTTTACTGAATGCCAACATTTATTGACATTATGATGTGAGTGTCACTACTGCAATGAGTAAATGTTTACTGCGAGCTCGTATCATATTCTCTCGTAATATGCGTCTGTACTCTACAATGCGACCATTGTAAAGACATATCTTTGTTCTAATAAAACTAATGGATGCATTTTAATATGTGGAGTCATGTTCAAACTATAATAGTCTATATTACTTTAGAAAACACAACTATGTGCAGTGCTTTAAAAGCTGTCGCGTAATGTACTCGGGTTTTCTACTCGATATGAACTATATAATGTGAAAAAAAATTCATTACATGTTGGGCAAAGTTAGGTCTTATGATCCTAATGTCTCTGTCCGAAAGTCAGTGCGTTGGATACCGCTGGATAGACGAAGTCGAAGCTGACTTACTTGAACTCCACATATTATGTCCATAAATTATACAGAAATGATATGTACAAATGTATAGTTAGAAATAAATTATTCTATTCTATTATATGTCTAGGTGGCGTGACACTGCCCTGCATGTCAGAGGCCAAGATCCAATTTGGGTCACTTAGCAATAGGTGTGAGTCCTGATTCTTCTAGGTTCCGGCAACGTCATCATCATACCAGACATGGTACATCGGCCTCCTATAGATTTCCTGCTCCTATTGGCTCCCAGCAACATTTATCAGTTCGTTTTTTCATCTAGTGGGACCCGTTGGACTCTGCGATTTCAAGAGCGTGGTCTCCAATGTCCAGCAATATTTATTTATTTACGAGTATTATAGCTTATTATCTTAATTTATAAATGACTTGTTTTCTTACCAACTCTTTTTTATACGCAAACATTTGATTTTTTAAATGACACTATCTGTGTACAGCCGATTGCGGCATAAAACAGCAGTTAACAGCACGCGTGTGTCATGTTAACATGTCAGAGTGTCACGAAGGCGCGTGACGCATGTCATTCACATGCTTTGTCACATCGCGATGGTGACGGGAACTGCAGGTGGTGTGCACACACTTTATTCGTGATTACTGACACTTATTATTTCGGCCCTAGGTTTTGTGATACGCAGATACTTCAAGGACACAGGGAATTCTAGTTCGGATTCAGAAAATTGTGTGTGACCATTACATGTAGTTTTGACCATCATTATCCTACTGACGACCTGTGTGGCGCAGTGGGCGAATAGCTAACTGAAACGCAGGAGGCTGTGAGTTCGACTCCCGCTTTAGGAAAATGTTGACATCATCTACAGATATTTGTTAAGGGTTTGGGCATTTTTCTATATATTAAAAATATGTACTTACAAAAAAATATATACAATTATTCTATCAGTTAATTGGTTCCCATAGTACACAAGCTTTGACTAGTTAGAGCCTAGAGAGGGCTGTGTGAAATGTCCAGCATTATTTGTATATTTATTGTAACTTTAGCCCTAAAACGTCCACTGTTGAACCTTGGCTTCTTCCAAAGGTTTCCAAAGCAGCCTGCACCCAACGGCTCCCAGCGTTTTGCACTGCACCTATCCCGTGCATGGTGTCCACTCGAAAACCTTTCAGCTCCAAATGATCGGTTGCTCTGGGAACCTATGAGAAATATGCTAGTAGCTGATAATTTGATAAATAACTCTTACGAACTTGTAGTTAAAATATTTATTTATCACTTCACAAAGCACAATCCAGTTAATAACTCTAACTATTTAAGTATCTCAAACAAACAGAAACAAACTACACTAAACATTTTCTTGTGTGTAGGGTACAGTGTAAAATTGCCACACAGAGGTCAAATAATTGCTAAGCTTAATTTTAGAGGCCACAACGACCCAGTGAGCTGTGAACCTCGCAAACACTAGAGTTGGGACTATCTGTAATCAAATACGAACTTTACAAGTATTTACAAGCGTTTTTCACGTCGGAGATTGGGAACTGAAAGGGTGCAATTTGAGTAGTTCGTTTCGATTGAACTGAAATTTGACTACCCCTGGATATGACTTTAACTTCACTTGATGGAGTATGCTAACGATGTCAACATATATGCATCTCATTTAGAAAGGACTGTAACACTTTGAAGGAGTTATTTTTTGAGAAATATTTTGAATTCGAAATAGCAAATTAAAAATTGAATCAAATCATTTATTTTCCGGAAGATTTACAGAGCTGACAATGCTGTTTAAGATACAGTGCTAGTTCACATGATTGGTTGTTGCAGACACAGCTTACAGAGAGCCTCAAGCTAAGCTTAAAGAATAAGCTCGTGTTTTAGGGCTCAAATTACTAATATATTTACAAAAGCACAAACTACAGAATAGATCGAACAGCAATGTTATTGAAAAAAATATTATTATTAAAATGATTATGAATATTCATTAAGTTATAATTAATAAAATAAAAATACAAAACAAAATACTTACAATATGGGCTTAATTTATGTTTATGATATTAGCGGTGGGTGAGTATGTGTGTTGTGTCAACTTGATTGTCTTAAACTTAAATTATTTGTTTTTTTACTACGGCCTTTAATCGGAAAAACCTATTGCTTTGGTACATCTCCTACATAAAGTACTTAGTCAATATGAAATGACTGAGCTATAATGTACAAAATATTCAAACTTATCATTCACGGTTTCAAAATGATTACCAAATTATAAGTATCCCATCTCTATATTATTAAAGTCTCCTACACATTACATGCGGCATTGCCTGCGGCGTTATTAGCGTACACAGTTACACACTACTTCAAAGCCTAACAAGTCTATAATAAAAAAACAAATAGAACTTTGAAAGTCGCTGAGCCTCGAAACAAATATGTCCAGAGCTTGACTATTTATGTAATATCGGGTTTTATGTGGTCCAAACTAAAACCATCGATGTGGGACCCTATGAACTACCTGAATCACCCTCATGTATGTTCTAAGACTTTTTTTTATAGTTCAGGGGCTAGGGATGTTTATCACTCCAGATTTTTAAAAAATTCCTTGTGTTTATATCCAAAATTTTGTGTCAATAATTAACTAACTAAGTTTGCTGTCACCCGTTGAGGAGTATCCTTGGAGGAGGTTTGTATTTTGTACTCAATTAGTTGTACTCAATCCACACCAAACTTACTGGAGACCACTCTGGATACACACTATTTATAATAAAAACAGAATCAATTGACCGGAGAAAACGAGAAACAAAAAAAAAATCAACTGAATTGAGATTTTCTTCCTTTTTTTAAGTAGGGAAAAAATAAGGCTTGATGTTCTCGAACTACGTAGTCAAAGGTAGTGAGATGTCATACCTTATTACTTCTACGCATAAAGAAAACACGTCTTTTCCCAACGATACCTGAACATCCCAAACGAATTCTAAATTCAAATTCACCTCACAAGTACAAGTCAAGACCCTTCTCACTACTCGTATAATATTCCAGGATCCTGAAGTTCTCTCCCTGGAGAATTCTCAATAAACTGTACCTAAAGTAGGCACATGTCACTGTACTCGGCTTTCGATGAAAATTAACTTTTTAACTCTGATATTAAGGTTGATAAGTATTGAAAAAACTTTACTCATACTAAAAAGTATTCTTTTCCAGATAACCCTTGTGTATTGCGGATATAAATGTGTCAGTGGTGCACAGAAAATAATAAATTTTCCTGAGAGGATAATAAATATTATTTATTCAGTTACGAGTTATACAATGATATATACATATAAGTATATATAAGTTTGTAGTTCTAAACGATACAGGGACACTGTTGGATGTTATTATTTCAAAAACATCACATCTACACAGTAAGAATTACTTGACCAAGGTTCTACCTCAAAGGTTTATTTCCAAGAACTATAAAACTTGCATAACATATTCAGCATATTTGGATGGGCATGTCATATTTTCTTTGCACTGAAGAATTCCTTTTGGAACGACTCAGTCGTCCTAGCCGATTAAACTAGGACATACTCTATTTAGCAAATAATGATAGACTATTTTAAAGTTATACCGTGAGGTTTCAGAGTAATTTCTTCCCACGAACACTTAGCTTGCGGAATGGTCTCCTAGCCGAGGTTTTCTCCAGAGAATACAGTATAAGGCTCTTAAAAAAGGGCGTTTTAAAAATTGTTAATGTTCGGCAACGCGCGATACCTTTGGTGTTACAAACGTCCATTGGCTACGGTAACTGTTTGCCATCAGGTGGGTCGTATCGTCAGCCACCTCAGTGGCATAACAAAACAGAAGTTTAGCAAACCAAAGTGGCAGTACGGGGCAGATAGTTAGTGCTGACAGCCACTAATAAGCACAGCCGATGGCCCCTCACAAGATAGAAAGACGACCTGATAAATGTTGTTGAGAGCCGTTGGGTACCACTCAAGTTTGGTCACTCTAAAAATATGTGAAGGAGGCCTATCAATAGACGTCCTATAGCTGATGCGATGTTGATGATTTTATGGTTTATTTATGGTACCTAAATTATCTGGCTTTTAATAAAATGTTCATTTATTCAGTAAAATATCTTGTTTTAGAACGCTGTTGAAATTGTCGAAACCAGAATGTTTGTATATTATGGTAAAAATGGGTAAAGTTTTGTTCTATATTTCACCATATTATTTTATAGACTGCATTTACTAAAACCACGAAATTTTTTTCTTTATCATTACAATAATAATAATATACATTTCACACAGCGCTATCTAGCCCCAAACTAAGCAGAGCTTGTACTATGGGAACCAGGTAACTGATAGAATACTTATATACTTTTTTTTGTAAATACATACTTATAATATATAGAAAACACCCAGACACGGAACAAATATCTGTAAATCATGCAAACATTTGTTCCGTGGCGGGAATCGAACCCGCTAACTCCTGCGTCTAAGCCGGCTATACGCCCACTACGCCACGGAGGTCGCCAAATTATATAAACAATTATGTAAACTAACATGTCGGCTTTAGCAATTAAAAGTTTTTTATTTACTTTTAAAAGTGTTTGTATTGATTAAAAAGATTTGTTTTGACTATCGTACTAGTCGTACCACTCTACGGAATCAGGCGAGCGTGCGGATCGGGTGATCGGGCCGGCTTTAAAAGGAGCGTGCGGCGCAGTGGGGCGGCACTATAAACCCTCCGTCGTCCGAGACACGTTCTCGGAGACCCTGATGACGAAATCACCTCCGCTAATGCGGAAGCTGAGTCATCTATATCAGAGAGAGCAAACACTTCACAGAAACACCGACCTCGCCGGCGAGGTCGACGAGTCTCTTCAGTCGCTGCCTATACGAGGTACAGACATGTACCCGGGCGTTTCTCTCGCCAAAAGTTCGGTTAAGCTGTCACGGCCTCAGAGGCCAACAGCGAGTATTGTCCGTTCGAAAAATAAAAATGGGGCGGCACTTTATTTTTGGCGGCCAGTTTGTTCACACCTCTAAATCGTGATATGGGTCACGCCTGAATCCTTGAAATTAATATATGCTTTATTAGATTAATTTTTCATTATAAACTATTGCTCGGATTTATTTAAACTAATCAATTAAACTCGCCTTTTTATCTCTTATTGTTGTAAATTATTTACTCATGTTTTGATTATTAAAATATTGTGATTTGCAGCGTTTGTACTCTTTAAGCCAATGGTGGACGACTCTCATGATGATGATGCGCAAGTACCGTCACCCATACTTCCATCTAGCCTTCATTACTTCGAAAAACATGACATTTTTAAATGCATTTTTATATCCATAATCCGGCCATGCACCAATAGATTTTCCTACTTAAAAAAGTTACGTAATGGTCATCATCATCAGGTGAGATTGTGGTCAAATGAACATATACCGGATGTTTTGTCTCCAAATTGTTTAAACAAAAAAATACTAATCCAACATTATACCGCATGTTTTAAGTTTTTCATTTGTAGCAATTGTTCATTTGTTGTAACAACAAAAAGTTATCTATCTATCTATAAAACATATCTCCAGACAACCTTTCAAATCTAGGTTCAGTTTAGAAGCTTAAAGTATTGTTACGCCGAGGCTGTTAAACAATGAGTAATAATCGAACCTTCTCGAACGCTTTTGTCTTGCTGTGTTATTGTTGCTATTGTTTGTGGTTTCGCAGAATGGGGAGTGGCCATTGTGTCGAGGGACCGACCCTTTCCTGGAAGGATCGACATCGTTCTCGAACAATCGAAATGTGTGCGATATAAATAGGCCGGAGAGATGGCCGGACAGTCAGTCGTGAGTCAGTGAGTGAGTGAGTCTCAGCGAGGCCCTGGAGGACTGATGTGGGAAGGGTCTCGCGTGAACAGTAGTTGCTCCCGAGTCAGTCTGGATTAAGCTAAACGTGCGATCATTTCGGTGACTTTAAGTGCTGCAACAGTGGTGTGAATTATTGTGTTGTGATACGTGTGACCAAGTTCGTGTATTCATCGTTTAGTGTTAAATAAAAGTGTTATTTTGGTGAAATCGATTCCCATTATTCTATCCCGAACCCTCAGCTTGTAACAGTATTAATGTAGCAATGTGGCCAAACCATCCCACAAACGAGCGCTAAGCGCGTTACGATAAAGAGCATAGCAAATGGAAGTGGGGAGAATTAGGCAGTCTAAATAACGAACTGGAACATTCTCTACATCTCTACGCCAGATAGGTACAGTTAGGGATTCAAGTTTCGTAAGATATTTTGCTTAGTACTAATACATAATAAACATGTTTTTCCCCTTTTAATACAATTTCTGGTAATTAGTGTTATCGATAGGTACTCGGCGCATCACTAACAGCTCCCGTAAGGGCTGCAAGAGCGAGCGAGATAGCAATATCATCCTAGCTTGTTCCACGTTGTATGAGTCCGTCTGCCACTAGGCAAAGATAAACTAATAAACTTTTAAAAATTTAAAAAAAAGTTAATAAACAAGTACCTTACAATGTAGTTAAAAAACAGATAGAAAATTCATCAAATATGTAAGTTTAATGGGTGGTCTTAACGCTATCTCTACCAGCAACCTTTGGATGGAGACGGTGATGATCTGCTTCATATAACTACCAGAAAGACACGACACTGACTGCATTCCTATATGCGTTGGCCCAGATAAGCTCCAGTACTCAGGTAATTTCGCAATTACCTACCTGACACCCTGAAAAGTAAAGATTTTTGTATCTCAGTAAAGTAGAAGATTTGGATCTTGGCCTACGTCAGCTTCGAATTGATATTAGTTCTAATAATATGCAATGTTCTTTTCAGAAATATTACGTCCCTAACAGTACTATAGTTTGCGTGCAACGAGCTGATTGAGAGTGCCACTGAGAGTGCTTTCAATCGATTTAAGGACATTTTGAAAGGTTCTTTGCTGAACTAGGAACTCTATTCATAAAATGATAATCTTCTTACACTATTAAAAGGTCATAAGAGTTTAGTAGAGATAAAAAAGAGGAGTACAAACCCCAGGAGTGAGTGCAAACGGGCTGAATTTATGAAGCTCTGCCTGAGCCCGGTGTTTAAAAAATATTATATGCGATACGTTTACACCCCAGCAAAGTAGTTAAAAAATCACCAACACAGAAATATTCGGTTCAACACTCGACTTCATCATGCTTTTTATCAAAAAACCCAACGTTCATCCTGTAGCTGTATCAATTTCTGTTTCCCATAAAACTGAATTTTTCATCGTGTTGGACAAACTGACGTAAAAAATACTGTCGTTGATTGAACTACGTATAGAAGTAAAATATTTTGGAGGGATTGGAATTCACGAAAATTTGCAAACACGTTGTAGGATTTGTACAACTTAATACAAGGTACATAAAATAAATAAATTCGTGTTATTTTTCAATTCTACCAATACCAAATTACATATCGCACAGGATTACATCACGTTCAAAAAATATTAAATGTTTCGCAATTGTTTTCATCCATTTATTTGGATTTAAAGTGATCATCCTAGTCAACAGACTTTATGGGCCATACCAGTCTCCTTAATGACATTAAAACGCTAACCTAATATTAAAATTTGTAAAAAATACAACAGGTACTTGTATTTTGTATGTTAGTGACTGTCATTGGTAGGCACGGACGCTTACTGCACAGATACTCGTACGATACGTTCGAAGCATCACAGAACTAAAGAAAACCCAATTATTACTACGCTTCGCTGCACTTCGTGTCAAAGTGTGTCAAGCCCTAACTACATTTACTAGAACCGTTCGGTAGTGTCTCCTAGACTCAATTACGGTTCATCTTTGAGCGAGTTATTAGCGCGAGACATCGGGTTTGATAGATTAAAGATTCAATTAGGACGCCAGGATTTGAAATATTGGAAAATCTTGAGTAAAAACGGCAAAGATAATTATAAATATTGATGGCTAGGAGAGTTGAGTAATAGATTTATTTTAAAATAAATTAAATTTGATGCCTTTCTTTTACAACACATTAATAATGACTGAAAAACACAGTGCAGGAATTTCTACACTGTGTTTTTCAGTGCGTGGTCTCCATTTGATAACCTTTCTGCCCCAACAGCCGTCAGTTCTTCAAACGATATGTCCTGCTCACTGCTACTTTGGTTTGCTAATCTTCTGGGCTTAATCAGTGACTTTGGTTTTGATACAAATTTCTTCATTTCTGATTCGCACATAGTGACCTAGAACCTTCTCATGAGGCGCGTAGTGAGAGACCATGTTTCTGTACCATTGTACTAGTAACACATCAAAGACATTCGTCTTCAGACACTGAAGTATTTCGGACGAACGTTATCATCATCATCCACAGCCCGACTTCACTTCTGGGTATAGGGCTCCCCAATTTGGTACCATCCGCCACGATCCTGCGCTAGTCTCACCCATTGACGAACCTTATAATCAGATTAAAATATCCTTAAACAATTGGCCATAAGATTTAGACACAGCAGACACAACAGAGCCGTAATCACTTTGCTGAATAAACTTTTTTTTCTTGATAAACATTGCAAAGAACAAGCGTGCCTGCATACTAGGTCAAAGTAAACAATGACACGCCATACCTCAGCGGCAAGAAGGGTGATATCTGTCGGGGAATCAGTGTCATCAATCATAATACGAGGAAAGCTATATTTTTCCTCGGGCGATGCCGGTGTCAATCATGCTGATAGACCCACGATAATGCAGGCAGGTGTGGAACGGTTTTAAAATTCACCTGATTTCGTTTGATGGTCGTGTATTTGGTTTTGATATATGTGTGTTTGTAATTGGACAATCGTTTAGGCAAAATAGTCTGCAACAATGTATTTGGTTAACTATACAGACAGACTAGACGCTTGTCTAGCATAATATTAATAAATAGACAATATACAAGATTTTATCCGTAATCTAAATGTTTGTAAAGTTCTAGTTTAGTATAATGAACCTGACTAAAAGTTATGCTACTTACATCAACTTTAGCAGAAGTATGTTAGACAATGTATTGAAAAACATGCTAATGTCAAACAAAAAATGTATATAGCAAAGACAAAACTTGTCTTCGGAATAAGTAAGCATAGAACAAGGTACTGTTACATTATAAATGTTTTGACTCGTATTTATTCAACAAAATACCTATATAATGTTATGTTAGACACACAACACAAACGTAGTAGTTTCCTCTTCATCAGTTTAAGGAGTATTCGCGTCAGAGCTCAGTTTGGCGTTTTCTTGTCGCTCCTCTACCGTATCCGGTGTACACCCCTTTGTCCCATTGTCTCACGTCTCCTTTGTGATTATTTATTGAAATAGACCATTACCGTCGACTGCTTGTGACCCGCGAACAAAACCCTAAATAATTATGTCGACGAATAATTATGCAAAGAGTTATTTTGAGTCTTGAATTGGTTTGGTAATGACGCTCTTTGTGATTCGATTGTGACGGATTTGCCGATTATGTGTTTCGATAACCAACGAATGCTGTACACATTTTAGGGCAAGTAACTTTTTAACAAAATATAACCGACTTAACCAAAGTATTTAACTGATTTCTATGGAACCAATTTGAAAATATATCCATTCATATAAAAAAATAATTTTCCAAATCGGTTAATAAATGACTGAGTTCTGAGGTAACAAACATATTAAAAATATAATAAAAATACAACCAAGAAACTACTCCTTTTTTTGAAGTTGGTTAAAATGTAGAAAATGCGGTTGTAGCTAACGCTACCATAATATAGCCCTTATAAGTTATGCGAGTGCTTTCTTACTGAAAACTGGTATCGCTTTAATCTGGTATCGGAGTCTGCGCTTGACGGCGAACGTGTGCGGAGCGGGTCAGTGACCTTTTTGTCGCGAAGATGTCGCTGAACGCAAATGTAGTTTCGAAAACATTGAAATGTGCAAGTTGTAACATTGTTATTAGTGAAATGTTGGCCTACATACAAAATAAGGTTGACACTATGGATTCTGAAAGTATGGTGAGAATATGTGCATCGGCTTTTACCATCGCCGAGGTTGAAAGAGCTAAATCCCTCTTGTTTGATACAATCCAAACAAAAAAACGAAACATCTCGAGAAGAAAAGATGGTAAAATTCAGAGAGATCTCGAAGACATCATTGCTGTTGTTAAGGAAACTGATCCTGAGGTGATGCCTACCTTTGTGGCAAGAGATTTAAATAAACTGCCACCCGTAACATTCGATCATGTAGACGTCACAGCGCTTCTGAAAGATATTGTTCGACTAAAATCTGAAGTTCAGGATATTAAACAAATGTATGCTACAACGAAACAAGTTGAACAGTTGGAACATAAATGGATAAATTGCCGGCCTTCATCCTTAGCTGACACAGAATGCAGGATAAATATTAAACGAGGAGGGTACCTTCTTGACAGTGGGCCGATGGGATTGGTAACGCCCAGAAATGAATCCGTTTCCGAGCATATGACGTTTAACGGCATCAGCCATGATCCTACAGCAGAATGTCAGCGGGTACATCACCAACAACAATCACCGATCGACGATGTATCTGTTAAACAGTTTACACCGATCATCCATAGCGTCATAAGCTCGAAGAAAGCGACTCGCGCAACCTCCGTTTCCCACCAGATGCCGCCGGTGACTGTCACTGAGACAGCTGAGCCGTTGCGGAGCGTAGCGCGGTCACACTCGCATGCGTCGAGTACTTCGTGCGTGCCGTCTCGCTTAAACGTAACGGAGCATTGTACGAAGTATGATACCGCAGCAAGTGCTGGAGTCAGCAAAAACGAGAACGGAACTTCAACAGTTGGCGCTAGTAAACAAATGGTTACCTCAAACATTGCTAGAAAATTATCCTTCGCAGAATTAGCTGGAAATGGAGAGGAATGGATAAAACCGCAACCGAATGAAATGTGGATTCAAGTACAAAGGAGACGTATAAGAAACCGGTTTGTAGGAAATGAAGGAAAGGCCGACTTGGACAATAAGTGTAAATTTAAGGCAGCAGTAACCAAAGTCCCGTTGTTTGTGTCGAATGTTCATAAAGATGTCAAGGAGTTGGACATAATTGACTACATTTATGATAAAACTAAAGAAACAGTATCCTTGTTAAAAATTGACATGAAAAAACAGAAAGATTATAACTCGTTTAAGATTTTTGTTAGTAAACAAAATATTGATTTATACTTAGATGATAAAATGTGGCCAACCGGTATCTCTTTCAGACGGTTTGTCAATCTAAGAGAATGGCAGAGTGATTATCGCGGGACTGGGCAACATAATCCACAACATTATGGATAGCACACCCAATCTATGTAAACTCGTCAGTTTCAACTGCAAATCACTGAAGCGTTCAATGGAAGGGTTAAAGACCCTATGCAAGTCGGCGGACATTCTGGCGCTGCAGGAAACCTGGCTGCTGCCACATGACCTACCATTACTGAGCACAGTGGACGATGACTTCGGGAGCACAGGTACAAGTGCGGTCAACACCTCGGCTGGCCTGTTAGTAGGGAGACCTTTTGGCGGAGTCGCCATTCTATGGCGGAAAAGTGCGTTTGAGACTGTGTCAGTGATGGGTTGCGGCCACGAGCGTATCGCGGCAGTTAAGGTGATGACTCAAAACAGGTCGGTGTTAATCTTTAGTGTATACATGCCAGTAAACGCTACTGAGAATCTGCCCGTCTTCACGGAGTGCCTTGGAGCTGTGAGCTCGGTGATCGAGAACAATGCCGATTGTGAGACTGTTTTTATTTTGGGCGACTTCAATGCTCACCCAAATGAAATGTTTTGTAGAGAAATGTTAAGTTTTTGTAGAGAACAAAATTGGTCATGCATAGACATAAAGATAATGGGTATTGAGTCCGACACATATACTTTCACCAGTGACACCCATGGTTGTAGGAGGTGGTTGGACCATTGTCTAACTACCAAATCGGCTGAAGATACTGTGCTTAAAGTATGGGTACAACATGACGTATATTGGTCGGACCACTCACCCCTCTTTGTAGAGTGTAATATTTGTAAAGTACCAGTAAAGTGTGATGTTAATTATAATTTAACAGGCAACCAAGTGATTTGGGGAGGGAGGGGAGTTGATCTGATCGAGTTATATAATAAATTATGTCACGAAAATCTCGAACAACTCGATTTTCCTTCAGAACTGAGCTCGTGCACTGATGAACACTGCTCTAATCCAGACCACGCCCTTTTATTGGAAAGTATGTACAACAAAGTAGTATCGATCTTATCAGAAGCTTCTAAAATGTCACACAAGAGACGCAGGTGTTTGAGACGAGGTGGATACATTGCAGGATGGAATAAGTACGTCGCGGACGTTCACGGGTACGCAAGGTCGAGGTTTCATCAATGGGTGTCAGCCGGTAAGCCAGTAGAAGGTCTCCTTTATAAAGAAATGTGTGATAGCCGTAGGGCTTTTAAGTCAAAGTTGAAATGGTGTCAGGATAGGCAAGAACAAATTAAAATGGATATTCTTGCCTCAAACCACTCAGCTCGGGACTTTAAAGCCTTCTGGAAGAACACAAACAAACTGAATCCTAGGTCTGGTGTGCTCGTGAGCGGCGGCGGTATTAGTGATCCCAAGTCCATCGCTGATACGTTCAGAGAACACTTTACAGTACGATCTCCTCTGGGTCCATCAAAGTCTGGGGTGCGTGATGGTGAGACCGATATGTCAGCGGGCCGGGAGGTAAGGTTCTCAGCTAAAGATGTTGCCTTGGTGATTAAAGGTATGCAGAGAGGTAAGTCGCCGGGGCATGACGGTCTCAGCATTGAACACTTCAAGCATGCTGGTATGCACCTGCCTCGCGTGTTGGCAGTACTCTTTAACCTGTGTCTTGGTCACTCCTTTTTGCCGAAGCGTTTGATGCAAACCGTGGTAGTGCCCATCCTCAAAAACAAAACAGGGGATGTTTCAGATAAGACCAATTACAGACCCATCTCACTTGCAACAACAACAGCCAAAGTACTTGATGGTTTGCTTAATAGTCACCTCGGTGGATGCCTTCGCCTCCATGATGCTCAGTTCGGATTTAGGGCGGGGTTATCTACAGAGAGTGCTATTCTGAGCCTTAAGCAGACCGTCAGGTATTACACGGAGAGAAAGACGCCGGTGTATGCCTGTTTCCTCGATCTGTCAAAAGCTTTTGACCTAGTAGCTTATGACAAGCTATGGGGAAAGCTCAGCGAAACAGCCATACCGGCTGAAGTGATCTCAATTTTTAAATTTTGGTATAAACATCAGGTCAACCAAGTGAGATGGGTAAATACTCTGTCTGACGAGTATAAGCTCGAATGTGGGGTAAGACAGGGTGGTCTAACATCCCCTGCGTTGTTCAATCTGTATTTAAATCAGTTGATCGAGGAACTCAGCAGCATGCATGTCGGGTGCTACATTGACGGTACCTGTGTCAACAATATTAGTTATGCTGATGATATGGTGCTGCTGGCTCCCTCGATCAACGCTTTGAGGATACTTGTTCGTACGTGTGAGCGGTATGCATCGGAGCATGGGCTTAGGTACAACGCTAAGAAAAGCGAGTTGCTCGTTTTCAAAGCGGGAAAAGTTAAACCTAGCACTGTGCCGCCAGTTGTACTAGGCGGAGCGGTCCTAAAGGTAGTGACTAATTTTAGATATCTGGGACACGTGGTCACTGAAGATCTGAAAGACGATCTTGACGTGGAACGAGAACGCAGGGCGCTGGCGGTGAGAAGCAACATGCTGGCCCGGAGGTTTGCTCGATGCACCTATGAAGTTAAGATAACTCTTTTCAGAGCATACTGCCAATCTTTTTACTCGAGCAGCCTGTGGAGTCGGTACACGCAACGAGCCTACAACGTCCTGCGTGTACAGTATAATAACGCCTTCAGAATGCTGTTGGGATTACCGCGACATTGCAGCGCGTCGGGAATGCTCGCTAACGCGCACGTCGACGGTTTTCACGCGATCATGCGGAAAAAAATCGCGTCTCTTTTTCATAGATTGCGCGGTAGTCCCAATAGTATTCTGAAGATGATTGCTGCGCGTTTTGATTGCCCTATTCAGAAGCACTGGGTGGGGATAATTACGGGCAATACAAAGCACGCAGGTAATTGATAGGTACATGCTTTTAATTTTAATTTTATATGAATTTTTTTATTTAATTTTATTTAATTTGTTTATTTAATGTTCCTATTCTGATTTATTTAATTTTAATGTGACATGTTACTTTTTTAATATTCATCTAACTGACTGTATTATTATTGATTTGTATGTTTTTTGTTTTAATTGTATTTATGTGTGATCGTTGATATTTTGTATGGACAGACACTGTCTGAAATAAATGATTATTCTATTCTATTCTATTCTTTAACATTTTTCGTAGGTTAGAGACACGATGATGATGATGAATTTTAAGATAAACGACTTTTCGATATATATCTTTTATATTTGTCTGTAGCTTGTAATCTCAAATACCGAAAAAGTGACATTAAATCTGTCAGTAGTAAAAGCCGGATAGTTGCCCCACTTTCCAAAAAAACTCTATTATCAAAACATATGTACTTAATTAGTATAGTGCAAGATGCATATCAAAACAAGGGTCTTTGATCTATTATAGTAGCCTATTTTTGTGAACATAATTAATAATGGTTTTGAGTAAATCCTGTTTTATTTGATCTCTCAAAAAAGGGATAGTTGCCAACTCTAGCGGAGCCTAACGTTAAAAATGCTTCGGAGGATACTTGCCTTTTTAAATAAAAACAAATTTGTATCAATTTAAGTAAGTACAAATCAGTCTTTATTATTCAGTCAATTCTTTGAACACAAGTGCTGAACTATCTTCTGTCCAGGTTATGTGGTGCGGTATCACGCCTAATTTACGCTGATACCTGCGAGGCATTTTGCTCACCTAGAATTAATGCAGAAATTGTTAAGTTATTACTTTATTTATGCTATTTTTTAGTCACAATGAGTTAGATAAATCACCAAAAAAAAACTGTCTTTGCTCGTAAATAATTTATAGTTCCGTATAGCTCCTAAAGCAACTATCCGCAAAAGTAACTAGGACCTTTTGATACCTTTTTGATGCCTTTTTTATTTGCAAAATAAATAAAAACGATTCAACACCAAAACGTAATAAACAGTGTAATTTAAACTCTAATGCATGCAAAGAAACAAAAGTTGAACCACGATCAGTAATAAAAATTGTCAGTAAAAACTATTTACTCATATAAATTTGACGCCCGTCGAAGTTTCGCTGCGGAAGATTTTCAATCCCACGGACGAAACGTGTGCGCCTATACTGACGGTTTACATGATACTGTGGTCTATGGGAAGGGCAATTACAAATATAGTAAAGCACTAACACCACTAACATCCATAACATAGTGTATTCAAAACCGGGGCAAGTATCCGGCTTTTACCCTAATCAAAGTAATAGCAGCCCTAAGTCAAAAATATAAACGATTTTACACTTGTGCTTATTCTTAACACTCTTTCTGTATTATTCATTTTGTATGACGATTGATGACTAAATATGGCGGGGACGAATGCATGGTTGCCAAGGAGCGGAGAAACATAGAACTTCCGGCAGCAAAATAAGTGACAGTCGCGGGGCGTCGAGAGATACAAATTTACGAAAGCAATATAATGCAGTGGGTGAAGTCTGTAGATGGTGATAATAATGAAGATACCAGGTCTAAATACTCTCATTCTATGTACCAAACAACGTAATGTGGGGGCCCCAAATACATAAAGGTGTTAGATATAAGTTTATTGTTTTATGTTTTTTTTGCCTTTAAGGTTTTTATAGATATGGGCCTTGTAATCATATTTTTATGTGCACATTGTTACTTGAAATAAACGATATGTTACATTACTATTATTTATTATTCTCCACTGCACTTTCCAGTACCTTGTCTCGAGAACCCAATTGCTGAGGGGCGATCGTTTTTGCTTTCACAACATCACCTATTTTGTACCTATAGTGTTTATTGTTGTGATCCAAAATAAACGTCTATACTTTACTTTACTTTACTTTACCAATGGCCATTCCTTGAACTATGTGCCCTGCACTGCTACTAAAGAAGATAGGAAAGAGTAACAGATTTATCTCTGTCACTCTTGAAATGCATTGGCTCATAAAAATATATACATGAGCTACAAAAAACATTTTTTTTTATCGTAGAGTACTTTCTAAGGGTAGAAAAAGGTACACTCGAGCGTAAGGTACAAGTGTCGAGATAGAGCACGACAGAGGGAAGGGAACAAAGGGAGAAACTATCGAGAGTCACAATTAGGTCGCACGCACCCTTCGCAAGTGGGGAGCGAACAAGGAATCCTAGGATCTATTATTACAATACAATAATATTTTATTTCAGAAAAGTATGTCCATATTTGGTTAGTATACAATTAAATTTCAACCTTAAAAACTGTTAGTGACACACATTACAATCACACTAATATTATAAATGCGAAAGTTTGGATTATAAGCTGGATTAGCACATATGTTACTTTCAATTGGCAATACACGCGGGCGTAAGCTAGTACAAACATAAACAATAACAAAACAATGAGTTACTTTGCCACTAATGCAGCTGGTGACTGCAGTAAGAACATCCAGTGGCTCAGAATCAGACCAGAAACGTCCTTAGCGACAGCGGTCAGCAAGCTGTTGGTACCGTCTCGTATGCAACAGGGATGCCGCTCTTTTACACACTATCGCACAAAAATCATCGGTCCGCGCATCTGCAAACATGCCGGACGCACTACAATATCGTGACAGGACCAACAGCATTCTGAAGCCATTATTATATTGGACTCGTAAGGCATTGAAGGCTTTCTGCGTATACCGGACCCACAGACTGCACGTGTAGAAGGATTGGCAGTACGCCCTAAACGACAAACCAAAACCTTCACAGGTGTGGAACAACGCGCGAATCTGCGGGCCAGCATGTTACATCTAACCGACAAAGCCCTACGCTCCCTTTGCAAGTCTAAGTCATCACACATATCGTCTGCAACCCAGTGACCCAGATATTTAAAGCTTAATACTTGGCACAGTGGACTTAAAATAGGAGTTATAACGTTTTAATGTTTGAGGGTTCAGCTTACTGGTGATCATTGATAATTTGTAAATTTATTGAATTTAGTATTGTATTCGTTGTCTGATAGAAAATCTGAATTTTGGGCCTTGAATTACCTGCGAGCACAGAGTGACGCTACTGGATTACAATGATCCTAAACACTGACCATTTAATATTTAGGAGCGATTAGTGTTCGAATAGCGGTTCAATAGGTTACATTTAAAGTGCTGTACCTATAAGTAAAGGCTTTAGTTAGAGGTAGATCATACACAAGCAATACTAAAAACAATACACAAGAAACGAAAAAGAGATAGTAATTATCAGAAATAGATAGATTAGAATTTGTATAGGCTTGCTAAAATATTAATGATTTATGAAACCTTCCAGCTCAGAAAAAAAACCAATTTAGTAATGTCAAATAAATAATTCAATATGTCTACCGCTCATTTCAGTCACATTATTAGTAAATTTATAAAAACTCATTAACTGAAT
The DNA here is from genome assembly GCA_963924445.1 of Philereme transversata. NCBI lineage: Eukaryota > Metazoa > Arthropoda > Insecta > Lepidoptera > Geometridae > Philereme > Philereme transversata. The sequence goes on along the minus strand of OZ004337.1, from coordinate 21,579,992 downwards.
AGAAACACTTAAAAAAGCCATCTGTGTAGGGCAGTCTTAATATAAAAATGAGTGTTTTTGTGTAAGTTTACCTTAATTAAACACTCATATTTATATTGAGACCGCGTTACACGAGACTTAAAAACATGAAAATATAAATAGGACTTATAGCAGTAAACTTCATAAGGAAACCGCAATTCTGCTTAAGCACAATTACCGAGAGGCGCTTCTCAAGTGTACGGATATTAGGCTACATTCCGCTTGGAGGTAGTTGAGGCGTGTTTACGTGTACGACGGAACTTCATTACCATCCACAATGTGGATACAATGTCGCGGCGCGACAGCGATCTATTACGCCGAATTTGGCTGAAGTGACGAGTTGAACGCGATATATTTAAAATAAACTAAATTATAGTGTCCAGAAGTGTACTGTTTCATCTAAGCGAGCGTAAAGAGTCACGCGGAAAAAAATGTAGTTCCATACAAAATGTTTACTAACTACTTGTAGAATTAAAATCGATTTACGTAGGGGGAAGTTAGGTACTTTATGATATGAAAAACCTTGCATGATGAACCAAATAAATAAATGCGATATAACATTCACTGGTTTATACATTAACGAAACATTAAACATTTTGTGTGGAGGAACTGTTTTTTTTTCTTATATCCGTACACCTTGTATAATCTATGTACCATAACCCTCAGGCTCTGAACAAATATTTGTAAATCTTGCAATCATTTGAACTAATTTTCGATGTGTAGACCGGCGGCAATAATTAGTAATGTTATGGCTCTCTGTATCGATGAAAGGGTTGTAGATATTTTTTTTTTTTATGAAAGTATAAAAGGAAATTTGGCAAGCAATTATTACTAGTAATTGCTTGACAAATTTAGTAGTAGTACTAGTGGTCAGTGCATAGTGATTGAAATTCAACCGTAATTCATTTTACAATCGCCTCCTATTCCATATAAACTTCAACAATGCCAAATCCCACACTCTCCTGTGCGAGCAATAAGCTTAAAAAGGGGAACAAAGTTTCCCTTCACGTATTTATCTAAACACGTATTTATTATACATAAGTGATAAGCCGGCCTTCTATAGTAAATACGTCTTTGATTCCAATCAAACAAACAATCAAAACTTCAATAGCAAATTTTGACTACAGCGGGCTATCGAAAGTAGTTTCTCGAAAGTAGCATGAACCCTGTAGAGTGATCGGGCTTAGGACATAGCTATGTAGGTAGATATACAGGGCGCAAGCCGCTGTCACCTACACCTTGTCCAAGAATGCTGAAAACAGCAAACTACACAGTTAGCTTGACATTCATGCGTTTTCTCATGCAAATGGCCGCCACCGCAAATAGCTGTTTCCGAAACCTTCTGATACTAAACGGCTCTTTTATCTGAGGTTTGGTAGGATTTTACGTATTCATTGTTAAAAATCAAACAGGTTTTGGTTGTTATTTATGTTGTTACCCCATCAAGCATTGACTGGCGCATAGCTAAAATGTGACTAGCGTCTAACGTAATTATTCGTACATCTTGTTGGCTTTAATATCAATTAATTATACCCTTCATATTGGAGTATTACCTGAAAAAAACAATTCTAGAGTAGGCCACAGCTCATCTAAATATAATTTAACCAAATAATATATTTGTAGTACATTTTTATCCAATGATCTTCCTTATCTTACTTTCATGTAACAAAAGACCTTGCTCTATCTTATTTAGGCGCCCTTTACCTTAATCCTCCAAATATCGAACAAAGACCACTTCTCATAAACCCTGATTTCTATACCAACATACAAAATAATCCCAATTATATTGTACTTAGACTTAAAGGTCTTACAAGGCTCTCTAAAGTCTAGTCTACATGTAGAAGGGGCTTAAGTAGATACTTAAAATATAGTATCCACTTGAGTGCCTTATTATTTGAAGATAGTTACTACTTAGATGGTACTCTAAGGGCAAGATAAATAGTCGGTTCTAAGTCAGGGATTTTTTTTATACTGATTACGTGGCAAAATAGCATACGGCCCACCTGATGGTAAGCGGTTACCGTAGCCTATCGACGTTTGTAACACCAAAGGTTTACATTCAAACCTTTTTAGGGTTCAAAAAATGATAAAAACGGAACGCTTATTTATATAAAAATGGACAGTAGAAGGGAAATGAACAGGAGAAGTAATCTGTCCGTCCGTCCGTCTGTCACAGCTGATTATCTCAGCAACTATTGTACCTATCGGATTGATGTTTAGAATAGTTTTAATTATACTGACCTTCCTCCATAGCAAGTAAAAAATCTAAAACAGTGTTTTAGATATGTCTTATAAGTTTTCTTGATTTACCGATCGCATAACTAGATGCCGCTGCTTTAATCGTGTTTGACCTGAATTATTGATATGATTGAATATATGATTTGAATTATTAATAGGTTTAAAATACTATAATCCAATAGCAGGTTTTGTTTTGTAGCTTTCCACGGTTTTTTTTTTATTTTAGTGTCTTTAATATAATTTACTAGCTTCCACCAGGGGCTTTATACGCGTTATGTTTGTCAATAAAAAGTAGCCTATGTTTAAATCCACGTCATAATCCTTCGGCATACCAAATTTCATCGAAATCAGTTATGAAATTACGACGTGATTGAGCAACAAACAAATAAACAAACATCCAAACATTCACATTTATAATATTAGTGTGATATCCCTATAATCAGAATACGTTATTAGCATTATCTATTAAAAAAATTAAACAATTTAAATGACGTAAACTGGCCTGCTGCCCTTCTACTGAACATTTTGATATAAATAAATAAATAATATTGGTGGACAATTTACACAGCGCTATCTAGCCCCAAACTAATCAGAGCTTGTAATAAGGGAACCAGATAAGTGATAGAATACTTATATACTTTTTTTTATTGTAAATACAAACTTATAATATATAGAAAAACATCCAGACCTGGAAGAAATATTTGTAGAATATGCAAACATTTGTCACGCGGCGGGAATCGAACCCACTTTCTCCTGTGTCACAGCTGGCTATACGCCCACTGCGCCTATGCGATTATCAAAACCACTGATGTTGACCAACTCATTTAACTTAATTTTTTTATAAGCAAGTTTTTATGTTTTTATAGGTTTTCGTTCCACCATGACCTTGCTTGATAGTACTTTTTGTTTGTTTTTTGTTGCTTGATACTCGCGACTTGAAGACTCCCAGGTTATAGTTAGAAGACTCAGACTTAGCCAAGGCGTTCCACTCTTTGGCGGTGTACATTATAAATATGCGGTTTCCTTTTCAAAAGTTAGTCACCGGGTGATTTTATAGAAACAGAATAAAGGTCTTAAATTCTTAATAAAAAACCAAGCTTGTAAACTAAACGAATAAAGCTAGATAGAAAAGACTGCTAAAAATACATTCGGAATAAGTTCAAGCACGGCCTACATTCTATTCCCCGGGACAAGCAAAACCAGTCCACATTTATATAATGCATTCTCTATCTCAGAAACATTGTAAAGTTTTGCTCAAATATTTGTACAAAGGAATTTAAAGCACAATCCTCGAGGCCACATCACTAACATACAATTTAATCACCCCCCACCTCCGAACTTAAAGCATAACATCCACACTCAACATTAAACTTTATGCTTTACATAATAAGACATGATTTCGAACGACAGTTTTAATATGGTTATATACAGGGTGAACAGGGACTTGTAGTATCATTATCCATTATCATACTTCAGAGTGGGATACACACATTAGGATGGAAATTAGCTTGTCATTATACAGGGAACGTTCTCTGTATGAATGCTTAATGTAAGGTAATGAGGCGAAGTATTATGCATCTACGGTTCCGTAGGCAACGATTTTAAACGTCCGGAGTCTTTCAGCCATTTTAATTGTTGAAATGCGTTACCCAGAAGCCTTAATGGGAGAAGTTAACTAAATGGTGTTCGAAGTTTATTTTCGAAAAGTTGTCTTAAATCATGTTATTTAATTAGGAAGAATGGCCAGCCTGTATCTAAATAAAAACATGTTGCAATATAAGATCTTGACGATTATTACTGCATTCATTAAAACTAAGTGACGTCTCTGAGAATGGTAATTAAGGCATTTTCTCTCCAGTCAACTTGGTTCCATTTTTCCGTACTGGCTCACCCGCCCTTTTTAATGGAAACAAACCCTTTTTGGTATAAAATAATGGGGTTTACAGAGCCCGGCGCAACGGGGATCCCTTGGGGATTATATTACGATGTACCTTCTGATTTAATATTTTCTCTGTAGAAAATTCCGTATTAGTGATTACAAAATCAAATTATTTTTTGGTAGATTTGATTAATGTGCTTAAAAGAGTGGGGTTTTATAAAAAAATACTATTATTTTCATGTTTGTTTTATAAACGATACTCAGACCCGGGACAAAATATTCATAGATCATGCAAATGTCTGTTCTGAAGCAGGAATCAAAATCGCAAAGACACTTCCACGGGCTTATGCCATCACCTCCTGTAGTGAAGTGAAACTCTGTCCGTTGTGATAAATCCGGAGAAGTGATCCGTTCGACACTGCAAATGCATCTGCCATTCAAAGACATTACCCACTCGCGTGAAATATTCAGCAACGCTGAGGGATCTATTTTTATTGTAGCATTTTTCCGCCGACCCCGTACCTGACTATGTAAAAGGGTATACTGAGTAGAATCGAAACTCGGGAAATTAAGTTAATTGTTTAAACGTTAAAACGAATTTCCTGACTTTTGAATCTCTAAGTCTACAGTCTGTTCTATAATTATTTTCATCTTCATCGAAGTATCAACAACTTAAATACCAAATTGGTATCTGTCAAAATTTCTGCCGCTTGATTAATTGAAAATACTTTAATGCATTTATATAAATAGTAAAATAGTAAAAAGCCGAACTTAATGCTAAAATAGCATTCTCTTCCAGATAATTTTTGTTTACTGCGGATAAAGATGTGTAGGTAGTGTCTTTTTGATTCATTAAAATCAAAAAGATCAATTTCAAACGCCGCGTATTCTTTCGCAACCAAGCCAGGAAATAATCAGGCAAGGAACAAGGCTCGGTATTATTTTTAATGATTCTTTTACAAAAGAGCGTTATCGGGCCACGGGGGTTTTACCATCAACTAGTTGCATGCCCGTGACTTCGTCTGCAATTTTTTGGATCTCGACAACAGCGCCACATACCGTGTTCAATTGTGAATCTAAACCATCCAGGGACCCACTCAAACACACACAAAAAAATCATCAAAATTAGTTTAGCCGTTTTTGAGTTTTAGCGAGACTAACGAACAGCAATCACACTAATTTTTATAAATGTGAAAGTTTGGATGTTTGTTTGTTTGTTACTCAATCACGTCGTAACGGCTGAACGGATTTCGATGAAATTTGGTATATATGTAGATTAGAACCTGGATTACTACATAGGCTACCTTTTATCCCATACATTTATTCCCATGGGATAAAAATAGTGTGTCAAGTCAAGTTGCAACAGCTTTATTTCTTGGTTACCTACACATTTAAGAGTGTAGGGCGTACGAAGTCGCGGGCAACAGCTAGTTGATATATATGCAGATAGATGAAGTCAGCTATAATGTAATAAGCTTTCTTGTTATAAGCACCGATTCCCCTTAAAATACTCATTTCCCTTCTCTCACAGAAACTTGGAAATGTGCATTTGAATGAATGAGGATGTAAATTTTAGGAGAAATGTGTGTTCAAAACGTGAATTTTAGGTAACATTATATTTTGCTGGACGCCATGATGGTCTAAGAGCCGGTGAAGATCGACTTTCACCGATCTGATAACCAGATGAGACATATTTTTTATCAAATATAATTTATAAACAAATATGCCTATAATTACTTGCCTATCTAAAAGTGCTATCTAAAAGTTTTTAGCTAGGCAACAGTACTATAAGTATGATTTTTTGCAGGCAATGATTTTGAAATATGACTGATTTTGTAATAAAGTAATCTAAAATTTGATATAACTTTCGATAAGTTAGCAGAACGATGGAGTCACCTACATATTGTCTTACCTGTTCACATCGGCTTGCCAGGTAGCTATACACAGAAATGAGTAGGCAAGCCTACTGAGGCATATTCTGTGTGTTAAAAACTAACAGTGAAATAAAATTCATTTGGTTATCAAAAGAATGAACGTGATGAAAAAAAATCGATTAAAGTTAATTTAATTAAAAATAGCCCTAACCACTTTTAGATAGGCAAGTAATTATGGGCATATTTGTTTATAAATTATATTTGATAAAAAATACGTCTTATCTGGTTATCAGATCGGTGAAGGTCGATCTTCAAGGTCTCCTCTACTATGAGTAAAACAAATGAGTTTAGATTCTAGTTCGGTTTATTGTACGCTCAGTACAAGTCCCGAGAGTCGACGTCACTCCTGCATTTGTTCCGGAACCGGGAATAGAATACAATCCGGTTTCGGGCGGTTTTTCACTCTCTAAATACACGCTGCAGGTGAGAATTTCACCTATTTTATCGCAAATGTTATTGGATTTTATTTGAATCTCAGATTGTATAACTTTATAGATACGTTAGAGCTTCAAGATTCATACATATAAATAATAAATAATTAGAATAATACAAAATAAAAATTTAACATAGTAGCGAAACGTAGAGCATTCTACAAGGGAGACCTTTTTATCGTGGTAGTGACGTAAATGCCTATATTAATGTAATATTTAAATTTCGATGCAAATGATAGCATCTAGTGGAAAGGAGATATAATTGTATTATCATTGGTGAGGAATTAAATATTTACGAAGTTGGAGAAACGAAGCTAAAAAACAAGATACCTGTGGCGTGGTGAGCAAGTAGCCGACTAAGACGCAAGACGTTGCCTTATCGATTCCTGGTACGGTCAAAGTGTTACATAGTCCAGTTCTGGATGTTAAGGTACTCTATAACTCGTATGTTTCTGATACCTACGATGTAAGGAATTCTAGAGTGGAGTCAGGACAATGTATGAACAGTTTAAAAAAATAAGAGCTCCTAATATTTAATTAATCTAGATCAACGCAAAGTCCACTTTATCTAAGCAATCTCAACCTTCGTGTACACGTCAGTAAATCATAGAGCAAGATTCCCTCGCCCTATAAATTAAACATCTGAATCTCAGCCACAAAGGACTGTCGATAGCAGGGCGCGTACAAATCTGCACAAGTGCTTGTACGTACTCCTACTAGCACAGATGGAATAGTAGTGCTTGCAACAAGTTTCACTTCTATGACAAATGAAAAACAATTTTAATTCGTTTTTACTTTGACAAAAATCTTGAAACCATATTGTAAAAAAATCTTTTTGCAAAAAAAAAATTGTTTTCAGTGACAGCCACAGAACGTCCACTGCTGCAATTTCACATATTCATATAATTCAATCTTATAAAGTTTTGATCCATGGCCTGTTAATGCAACGTTTGACGTATCTGGAAAGTGAGACAGGAATATGAATGCTACAAGAATTGGCGTTAACTCAGGTTGTGCTATAACCTGGGGTCATTTTCCCCGACCTAACACTACGTAATCTAATCTAACTGGCCTGTGTGATTCCACTGCAGGGCAAAGGCCTTCCTTCCCTTTTTCCAACCTAAAATAGATTAACACAATGTACCAAATCAAGCCAGTTATAATGATATGATGTACGAATTACTATTAGTGACAACTCAATTTCAATTAACTATGTTGCATGATCCCTTTGTGTGATTTCCATGTTAAGAAGCAGTTGCATCCATCGCCAAATTACATCAAATTTCAATGCAATAAAGCCCTTATTACGTTAACTGAAGATTTGAAGTGACATAAACACGAACAGTGCATACGGGGTGTCAGAAGCCGTCTAATAACAGATTGGTACAAAGCTTCGGCAATTACTATTGCAGCAATTGCCACTGCGGGAAACTCCGCATTTACAAATTAAGTTGGTTACGGCAAGTAAGTTTGTATGTGCCAGTTGCCACTTTTAGTGTCAGTGTTTTAGGTAGCCTGGAGACTGACAAGCCTAAACAACTTTACAATCATAGCTGGGACCTGCATCTTAATCTCTCAAGAACAAAAGTACTTAAAGAATCACTAACGGCTACTGGTTGGTTTTGTATTACTTTAACTCTGATGTAGATACTACAAATAATAGAAACTAAATAACCGTTATAACAGATGCACCCATATACTCCCACAATGATCTGATGGATGTTTTATTTACAGAATCACTTGGCTGGAAGGCATCAAACAGGTGCCAGAAAACTGTTTTCTGTACAAATGCGGCAAATTGCAAGGCCGCTACACTCTCAGACGTCCTCTAAAGTTAGACCTGACGGTAATAACAACCTTCGAGATTTACACGAGTCGTTACTCAGGTGTGACTATTAAGTCGTACTCCACAATGCAGTTGGGTCCTTTTACGTTATGGGTTAAAGTGGGTTTGTGAAATTTAGGAAATAAGTGCAAAGAAATGTTTTATGAGCAGGTGGCTTTTTTATATAAGGAACCTTTTTCTACAACAAATTATATCCAAATCAGTTATATATGCGCTCGTAGTGTAGCTTTGTTTAATTGTCATTGGTGGCAATTCTGTTGTTTACGCTAACTAAAATTGTGTAAAATACGAACGGTCTTATTTTGCTTACTAAAGATCAAATTAGAATGGCATTTAAAGTGACATTTCTAAATTTAAGTGTTTTTAAATAAGAAGGCATGTTTTCGGGTTAGTTTTAGTCAACACCAATTTGATTGATCACTAAAACTAACCCGCAAACATGCCACCATAACAAAAACTACATAATTTTAGAAATGTCACTTTAAATTTCATTCTAATTTGATCTTTAATATGAACAATATAAAACCGTTCATATTTTACACAATTTTAGTAAGTCAGCGTAAACAAAAGAATTGCTACCATTTTTAACTTAGCTTTTAAAGTGTTTTGGAGGGCATATTAACTTGTAAAAATGTCTGTCCCGGCTCTAGAAACATGTTATCAAGCCATAAGGTCAAAGTCCATCGGGTGGCCTAAAAATTGTACACCACCGTTACCAGCTCATACGAACTTACGAGTAATTCGTCTTCAGGTGCCTCTCCATCACTGAAGGTCGGCAGTCATCCTTTTAAATCTTCCATTAATAAATTAATGAATATTGTGCAGCTACGATGTTTTCCTCTTCCCCTTTTTTTTCGTTACCTTTTTCCTATTCTGTCCGGTATTTTGCCCATCAATAAAAGCCGTAGTAGATGATATCGCTCATGACGTAAATGCAACCTTTTTATGGTTAATGGTTCATACATGACCAGGCTTTGCAATTCTTATCTGCTTTACGACGCCAACGTTAGTGACCCAATGCGTCCAACTTATGCGCAGCATATGACGGTAAACCCACACCTTGAAAACCTCAGTTCTTTTCTTAATATCTTCGTTGATTGTCCATGTTTCACAGCCGTATACCACGGGTCATCACTTTGGACAAGTCTAGTACGCAGCTTTATCTATGTAATGATAGTATTGAGCCTCAGCAGTGCACTCAATAATTTTACTATATTCATCACTTTCTCTCCCACTGATCCTGCCCTTCCGCTGTAATATTTTTATTTTATTGGATTAAACATTATGTATTTGGTTAACCAGCAGAGTTGGCCTCAAAATATTTAAACATAAAAGTTTCAGGTGAATTAAAAATTAAGAATGTAATAGGTTTTAATAGTTATGTACCTTTCGAAGTATAGATTACGAGAATTAGTCACTGATGCCCACCTCGGTGAATGCGCATCACAAAAACTGCCATATTTTTGACTATAATTGCTAGAATGGTCAGAAATAAAGGTGAGTATTATGGGATCGCATTACTCAGTATAATTAGAAGCTACTCGCATCAGCGTGTTCATTAAGGTTATTATCCGCGCCTCGTCGCGTCGATGACTCCGTAATTTCTCATTATGCGAGCGAACGTCTTATCCGAGCTGCTTCATATTTGAATGAGGTACGAGTACCTACCTATCTAATGAAGATGGAATAATATGAGTACCTATTAACCTAAGTTACTATGAGCTATTTGGCTAGCATGATCGCCTTAGAAAATAGTAGCGCAGAGAGTAGAAACACGACCGCACAAAATAAATGTTTTTACTCGCTACGTTAACGAAACTTTTCTAGGGCATAATGATTAGCTCTATAATCATAATTCTTGCCCGAAAGTTATCGACTTTTTTGCCAGAATCGACACCGAAACGTACCACCCGAAATACAAAAAAAGTTTAATAAACCTAAGGGCTTAGGTACTCTTTAAAAGTTACAGTACTAAATCTATGTACCTACTATAATGGCTGCTTATTGAGGCACCGACTGAGTGGGGACCGAATTTTCGGGCTGAGAAGCGATTTTTATAAGGATTTAAAAAAATATATTATATTTAGGGTTTCCGAAATATATACTAAAGCCCATGCCTAGTTCGTAGCCCACCGAAACAGCCATCTTTTTATTTAATGTATCTGTTTTTCTGTTCTTTATTTAATGTTTTTTTTGTGTATTTCTTTGTATTTTTAATTTTGTTGGTGTGTAATAAAAATATTTCTATTCTATTCTATTCTGTCAAATGCAGTATATTTATTTTATCTTGTTTTAATTACAGATTTGATATGCATAATCGAGGTTTACCTAATAATATGACATCTGATGTATAAGCGAATTTAATTTTAATAATTGCTATTATATAGTAGATTAATAAACGAGGGGATAAAGCAGTGTCTTGGGTCACGGATGCTATATTGAATCCCGAATTTAACGAAGGATTCTAGAGTTACTAAATTCCTGAGTGCAGAGAGGGATATAAGCACGCCCAAGATGCAGTCAGCTTTATCCATGAAGAGAATACTCTACTTTTCATACTTTCTGCGAGAAAACAAAAACCAAATCTCGGTTGGTGGATTCTGTGCAGAGGTTAGTTCGATTTACGAATAAGTTCTTATTGTGTGGGGTGGGGTCTCGTCGGTTCAAGTTTTAATACAGATGAGGTTCCATACTCAGTACAACTTTATTCCCGGCTCAGCCGTAGGGATTTAATCACCTGCTTTCGGTGAGGTTTTCATTCATTCGTCATTGTCATGAAAATAACATTACGTCTTAAAAAACTGATCCCGATAAACCAATCTAGATAGACTTGAAGCAAAATAAAAAATAAGAATTTGTGTTTACAATTTTTTAAACATAGGGGCATTAGGTATCTCAGCTTCACTCACTTTGTAAAATCCAGCTACATCATTTGAAAACCACCGCAAAGCGGTTTTAGGTGGTTTTAGAAAAAGGCGATTGAGTGCGAGTCATTGTCCGTGCCCTATCGATGGTACTCCAGTGTAACGGCTCTCGCCTGGGCCACGGAACTAGGCCGGCGTAAGGGCCACAAGTAAATGAAACGCTGGGAATGTGTGGCAGCGGGCTACCGTATTTACTGGAGATGTGAGCTATTTTAGTTCGGACGGTCTGTTTTTTAACCGACTTCAAAAAAAAAGAGGTTCTCAATATGTCGGAATTTTTTTATGTATGGCCCCCGATTACAAGACGCCTGGACCGACTCGAGATTTCTTTTTTAAAGGGTATACTTTCCAGGTAGTCTCATTGGCACCAAGTCAGGATCTGATAACGAGATCCCAAAACAATCTAAAAAACCCTAAAATTTTATATTACCTCAGAACTCCGCCATTTACCAACCGATTTGAAAAAAATCTTTTTTTATTCAAAAAGATATACTTTCATATTGGTCTCATAGAAATTTCATCAAAATCAGATCAGTAGTTTGGTTAAGTCAGTTACATTTTTGTTAAAAAGTTATTTGTATATTAATGTAAATTTCAGAGTATCTAATTATTTATAAGAATAAGAATAATTTTATTTGCCAGAACTTAAAAAACATTTAACTATTATAAATCTGCTTAGCAAAGTAGTGCTTTATAAAATGGCTCTAACATTAACATAGACTTAAATAGGTACTGAAATACAACGCTAAATTTTAAATAAAACCAAATTGCTATTAAGTAACTAATTAAAGACATTTAAAAGAAAAAAATATATAATTTTGTAGAGTAGACGCACGTTTGTGTAAATTAAGTGTTAAATTAAGTGCTAGAGATCCCGTCTCTAGCACTAGCCAAGCAAACTACTCGCTTCTAAGTGGTTGAACTTGTAATCAACTATAGAAACTCCAAAATCAAATAATATATCTGCCTATTACAAAGTTGGACTACACTAACTATGATCCAATCTGTGCAGTGCCCGGGAGCCTCATCGCTCAATCATGACGTCACGTCCCGTCCCCCGTCTTCTAAGTAACTGATCACTTTGACTACGGAGCTCCTACCCAGAACACTGTAATTTAGAATGTACGTTTTTGATTCGGATTTATTTTTGTTTGGTTTGGAATCGTCTGAGTTTTGTTGGGGTGAAGCGGTGCTCGTATGGATCGAGGTGTATGATTTCTTCTTTGATTTTGTAATAAGGATTGGGTGATCTCTTAACATAAATACTTACAAAACTGAAATTCGTGGATAAGTATTTATTACTTTCTATGGTTGAACCGAATTAAAGAAAATATGGATTTGCAGTAAACTTAAAATACAAGTAGGGGTTTTTTTATTTATGAAAGCATGATTGAGGAGCAGCAAGCATTTAGAATATCCATGTATTGTTTCTTAGTTATTATAAATAGTTTTTTTATAATTACTTTGTGTCAACAGAACAATACAAAATTTAAAATCAAATTTCTCTGGATCAAATAAAAATATTGACTCCAATTTTCAAAATGCAATTGTGCAAAGAGTGTTTTTATTAAGATAACAGAGGTTGCTGGAATAAATTTACATAAAAAGACCTGTTTTCTCCTAAGTATGCAAAAATAGTCTCTGTTATCTTTTTTAAATAAATTTAGTGACGATCTCAATCTATCAGCGAAAAATATTGATAGAGTTAAAATGACTGCATAGTAGTTTTTAAAATGCGTACAAATTCCAACAAGTAACCTTCGCTTAGTTAAGGTTAGGGAAAGTTATTCACCACTATTAACTAACCGTTTACTATTAAAAAAGTCACAGTATGGGAAACCAGTATTTTAAACTTCAGATAACTTTCGATTGCATTTCCGTTCTATTTAGGTCTCATCTTTCAGCCTAACATTGCATTGACTGAAAGGCACCAAAATAAAATTGAAACTTGGATTTTAATGAAGTAGCTTTAATTACGGGAAGAAATAGATTTTTCTTCTCGAAAAATAGTTATGCTCATTTACATGAGCGCAAAAAGATGTAAGAAAATATCGTAAGGAAACCGCCATGTCTTCGAACCAAAATTTGAAAGCATCTGCCATCGTATTAGTATTCTAAAAGGCGACGATGGGCTTACAACTTGACATGTGAATTCAAAAAGTTAGCATATGTGTTAAACGTAATGTTTGGACTTACTTTTTCAAGATAGGTAGACAACAAAGAGTGAGCCTAGTGACTCGGGGGTTATAGTCCCCGCGAGTAGATGTCAGGGCGTAGGGTTATATACCTGAGGTCCTTAAATGCAGCTCACGCACAGCAGAGCCTTCACCACGCACGTACACACATTGCAATACAAGCCAATAGACGACCCGGATGATGAGTGAGTACCTTCTTGTGGGATATCTTCACGGGTACTGAGTAAGAGATCCGAGGATGTCTATGTTGATGATTGATATATTCGTGAGGTATTATTATTATAATTACAAGAACCGATCATTTTATAATATATTATATTTAAAATAAATGGTTCAATTAAAAATATATCTATGTACTTTGTGTGTGACCTGGACAAAGTTCTAGAACTGAAATTAATACTTAAAAAAAAGTCTCGTGATTTAATTTTTTTGAATCAAACAAAATGCTTTGTTAACCTTTCAATTAAATCCTTATTTCGCCAGTTGTGGAACTTCACAGACGAACAGACTAGCATTAGCAATGCAAATATACCCATTTACATAGTTCCCATAAAAGTCATAACGAAATTAAGCTTGGACCCCAAAGCATAGAATTTGAAAATTAGCAAAGATTTAAAAGCATAAATGTACTATTTCGAGCTACGCTGCCGAGTGCAACTGCCGACTGGGACCCTAAGGTTGTATTTCTAAAAATATTAAATTGAAATCAAAAAAGCTTCTTTAACTATTACAGTGAGGTTGGTGACTGACATGGAAGCTTTTAGTACAGATAATCTAATTCCAATAAGAAAATTGAAGTCGTAACGTAATTACGATAATGACACAAATGTTTATTATGATTGATTACTGCTTTATTGATTTCAGTCGATGTAGAAACCAGCATATTCTGAAATCCTGTTTTTGTTTTTAATGTTCGGAACAGCTTTTGTTTTCAGTTGAGAGGTTTCCTGCTTTAGAAAACAGGTTAACGGCGTTATCAAACTGGCGATTTGCGATCGTATCTCCAGTCTCTCGAGGCGATTAGGTCACGTGATCACTGCGTGTGCGTAGCACTTGCGAATTGCCAGTGTGATACAGCCCTAAGATGTTTATGAGCCATCGAGTTGGCAACTAGCTTATACGAAATTACTTGTGCTGTAAAAGTGGCTGATTAAAGATAACTTTCACCCCCTGCAATTTTCGGTATTAGTGTGCTACATCCAGTCAATTTAAAAATATCTACATAATATGCAAATGAAACGGAGGCATTACCCTCCCTTACAAGAAGTTTTGTTCTATGATTTTTCGATAGAATGAGGTTTATTGAAGAATTATTATTCTCTTTGTGTCTCCTATTTTGTTTGCATGGTGTACAATAAAGTGTTAAAATTATAAAATTCACATTGTAAAATTCAGCTGTTTTCAGTTAATCGGCTGTTTTGAATGTTTAAATTAAGTCCTGCTAAGCACAATATCCAAGTAAGTGTGAATTTAAGGGCTTGTTGAAAAGTTGATAATATTTTTTTTTATAAAATTGTATGCACCACCAGTACAAAATTTTCTTTGTTACATCTGAAGTTAGAATTGATCGAGCGAAGCGAGATCTCTAAATCAACTTAGGCAAATTGGCGTTATATGTATGTTTGTTCGTCCGAGGATAACTTTCGAAGCGTTGATTCCACCATCGTGAAATTTGATACATATGTAGGTAGTAATAGCACAATTTTAGTGTGACTAAATGAGCTAAAAATTTTGTGGGGTTGTTGAAGTATTGGGGTTCAAGAGGGGTAAAAAAAATTAAAATGAGACTATTAGGTCAAATGGGACGTCAAATGAAAGGACTTCATTAGTAAATTTCAACACCGTTTTTATTTTTAGTTTAATTCTTGTAGTTTTTGAGTTATTAGTCATAATACCAAAAAAACTTTAACAAAATTCACAGGGTGCACCAGTGACGCCACAATTCTGAAATTTGGTATTCGTGTAGTTTTAATGACACAAATATAAGCAAAAGTCTGAAACCTAGAATAACTGCATTTTGTACCCCAAAAAATAGTTACCAATTTACATGAACTCTCGTTACCTGTAATTTGAATGAAACTGCAGGTCAAGTAAGTTAGTAGTTTATTTCGTGGCACTATTTTGATATTCAAAGATTACGAATAATATATTTTTGTTTTTATAGGAGATTCGCGATATCTCAGTTCGGGGCGAACCACTAGTAAACATTAATTCAATTTATTTTTGCAACAGGAACGTTCAATCAATACGTTCATTCGTTCGTAATCCGGAGGGTGATTCCGACCATCTGTTCATTTGACGGCCAGAATCACCCTCCGGATTACGAACGAATGAACGAAATGAATGAACGTTCCTGTTGCAAGTCCCGTTGTCCTGTAACTGGAAAAGTCGTCAGTCCTGTTCCAATTTGCGTGTATAATCGTCGCCGGGGGCTTAGACAAATCACTCCACACCGGGATAATTAAATGGCGGACTCACAAAACGGGCTGTTCTGTACGTAAAGGTAGGTAGAGTCCACAGTATTAAGTAAACAGCTAGTTAAGTCCTTGTGGTAAAACATCGTTATGTAACCGCGTATCAAAAATAAAAATATCTAAACAAAATAAAATCTCTTCCTTCGTTAGAAGGTTTACATAATAATGGGTTGGGATCACTTCTTTTAAGTCATAAGACCTGTATTAGAAGAGTCCTCTCTTTTATCATTATGTGGTTCGTTATGAGAAGAATACAGCCACTTGTATTCTTAATAAAATTAAACGTAACTACCATCTAGTTACAAGGTAAAAATACAATAGGAGCACAATTTATTCCAATAAAACCATCCTCGTAAGAGTTTGTAAGAACCATGTCAGTTTGTGTGAAGATGGAATTAGCAGTTTTGCGTGCAGGCGAGAAGTATAAATGCGATCAAACGGCAGTTATTACAGTAACACTACAGTACAGCCGCTGGTCAAGTGCGTTTATATATCATATCGAGACAACTCAGAATAAATAACTACGCGTAAATTCAGAAACATTTATTATTCAGTAACTCCCAATGCAGACTCCAACCTACAAGTTTGGGTAGGGGTAGTAATTTGGGCCAGGTTATTCGTTTTATTTTGTTAAGAGAGTTTTTTATTTATCGTTTTTCTCGTCAACTTTCAGGAGGCGGTAGTTTTTACCTTTTAGTTAAAATCAAACGTGTCATTGTAATGCACTGAACTTGAATTTAACCAGTTTGGTTAATAGTACATTATGATATAAGTGCAGTAAGTTGAAAATTACAGCCGAGGCGATATTGCTAAGCAAAAAAGCGAAAGTAGAGGCTGTAATTAGCAAAGCGAACGTATGTCAAACGACGTTTTATAACATATTTGCGAGGAAATAAATAAAACCCAGATTTTCTCGGAAAGAAAAAGCGCGCGGAATAATTTTTACATGTTCACAAATTAGCGATGCGCGCGCATCAGCGCTTTTTTTTAAGGCAAAGGCACAAAAACAGCGAGTATTACTAATAAAGTAAATTAATATTTTTTTGTTTTTGTCACAGATAAATGGTTGTAATTTAGTGTTTAAATTAATTAAATTAAAGAATTCAATGTTTATTTTTTATGTTTTATCTCCCAAAGTTAATCTTAGTCATAAAATATTGACCACTTTTCTGCCATAAAAACTCTTTGCTAAGATTTAAAAAAGTACCGTTCGTTTTAGACGGAGCATCTTGATAAACCGTACGTTTTACCTTATTAAAAAGAAACTCGTTCGTTTTACATTACAATAACGCACAAGTACGTAATGACATACATTACGATATTGAAATTGGTGAAATAAGAGACCCTTTACGAGCAAATGTGTTATAAAAAAATATAGGGTGTAGTTAAATAACTATTTAGCTAAACTATATTTCAGAAAAAAACAGTATCTTTACCCAATATAACGCTAGCCCCGGCCAAGTAGTATTTGAATCGTGATTGTATATGTTTGTATTATTTGCCAGTGTCAAAATGTGCGGTAGAAATGGCCGTGTTTTAGATTGCGTTTACTTAGAAGCTTGATTTACAGTTCCAGGAACCGTAGACTTAAGTATTTGATATTAAATACAACTTGATACCTCCAGGCGTTCTTCAGAAAAACGTGTCTTGACAGACAGATAGTCGAACAACGAAGTATAAGGGTTCCTTTTTCTGTTGAGGTACAGAACCCTAATTATATAAATCATAACCTGATCATCATTATACTCATGGTAAATTTTACCCCAAAGCATAAATGGTTTGATTTAATTTGTTAGGTATAATTGTATTATTTTACTGTCCTTTGTAAATATTTGTTGTTATAAATTTATTTTACATTTATCTATTTTTGAATTATTTTTATGTTATAGGTTGCGTGTCATTTATTTTAATGCTCATTTAAAAATGCGACACAAAATAATGCGAAATACTCATCTTTTTATTGTAAATAATATTCACAATTAGTTAATTTAGTAATTATCTGTTATTTAAATTTTTATTATGTTACTTGCTCGCCACTTAATTGCATCTTGTGAACACATATAATTAAAATGTCACTTGGTTTTACTCTAGATTATGGAGCATTAATATTTAATATGGTAATGTTAGTTCTCATGGTTGGTTAAGTCAGCAAATAATATAAATAAAATAAATAAAACTATTTTACGTGCTTTAACTTGAAAAGTGAGCTAGCTATTTTGTTTGTCATCGAACAAACAAAATGGTCGTGCCTGTAGTGAACGGATTGCGGAGCGCAGATTGGGGTGTTAATGAGTGAGACGCGGGCTTGTATTATGTGTGTAAATTTACTGCGGTACCTGCGAGTAATGAAACAAACTACAGCTTGTATGTGCGTCTGCCAACAACTTTGTTTAATTTTTTTTCTATAATATGAAGGAACAAGGCATTCTGCATTACTTCACATGTAACGTCGAACAAGGCTTGGCCTACATCGACTTGAGGTGAGTCACATGTACCTGTAATCAGACTATATTTCGCCACAAGCATCGTAAAACCCTGAAAATACGACGTCCAAGGGTGTTTGATTCCCACCGCGGGACAAACAATTGCATGTTCTATAGATGATTGTTCCGAGTATATCTCTGTTTATATATAAATAGGTATTTATTTACAAAAAGATAATTAATAAAACGAAGTAGGTAATCCATTAGTTGTCAGGTTCCCATTATACAAAATTTGCTAAGTTTGTGACTAGTGAGCGCTGTTTGAAATTTCCAGCATTATTTATTTATTTAAAATGAATCTAACTAATAATAGCATTTTATCGTCCCAATATTATTAAAGTACCCATAGTTTTATAGTGCATATGATTAAATAATGTAAGTAGCTTATTAAATATAGTGGTGGGTGACCCGTCAGTCGGAAAAAACTGAGCATTTGTATCTCTTATCACTAAGGTTTTATTTACGTCCTGCCTAATACATACATTGACGAACAAGTTAAACTGGATTCTTTGCGTGCAATAATTCTAATTCACATTAAAAATAAGGTCAATCGGCAAACTCCGGGAGTTTAATGTGAAACCGGGATGTTGTACGTGGATCGACTCGACGTGTACTTTCAAGCAAATGGAATCAAGGACGAGTTAAAAATACCTACGTTGATATTGTTGGCGAGGTTTACGAGCTGCTTGTAAACCTGGCAAGCCAGAAAAACCGACGGAGTTTAATTTCTAAAATAATGTTTAAAATTCTTCTTTCTTAATACACCGACGAAACGTTACCGTTTTCTCAATCGATCGAACCTCCAGGTTCGTCATCTATAACGGTCAATTAAATTCTCTTGAAATGTAAAGACTGCAATTTTATAACCCTTTCACAAACTAAGTGACGTTTCGTTTCACGGACCCCATTTGTACAAGTCCAGCTTCAAGAATAAGTGCTATTCTTTGTGGAACGGAACGTTTCAAAGTAAAACGACTGAATGAGCTGTTGTTAATTCATTACTTCATCGGGCATACTGTAATATATTATAAATGTAGGTATTGGCTTATTGAGGTTTATAGAATACAAGATTACACCAATAAACAAATAGTGTAAGTTGTAACTTACGCATTCATTCTGTATCTTTTGTCATCACTTTTTGATAGAAACCTGGCAATATATGGAATTACAATTACTTCGTTTATTTCAGAACTATTGGTCGAGCGAAGCGAGATCTCTAAATCAACTTGGGCAAATCGGCGTTGTATGTATGTATGTATGTTTGTTTGTCCGAGGATAAAATTCGGAGCGTTGATCCGATCATCGTGAAATTTTATACATATACCTATGTACACAGTTTCACAGGTAGTGATGGCACAATTGTTGGGGGGGGGGGGGGTTGTTGAGATATTCGGGCTCAAGAGGGGTAAAAAAAGAGACTATTAGGTCAAATGAGACGTCAAATAAAAGGTCTTCATAAGTACATTTCAATTCCGTTTGTATAAAAGTTTTTGTAGTTTTTGAGTTATTAGCCATAATAAAAACTGAACTTTGATAAAATTCACAGTGTACACCAGTGGCCCCATAGTACTGTAATTTGGTATGCGTATATCTTAAAAATCACAAATATAGGCAAAAGTCTAAAACCCAGAATAGCTTCAATTTGTACCTCAAAAACATTAACCAATTTACATGAACTCCCGTTACCTGTAATTTGAATGAAACCGTGGGTGAAGGTAACTGGTTATTTATTTCGTGGCACTATAGTCAAAACATATAGAAATATGCCATTATTGAGCAACCTGTATGTTCGTGCAGTTAGCGATGGAATGTTAGCCGCCGCACGGCTGGCTAGGACGTACAGAACAGCAAAATATTTATAATCATTTCGTACATGTATACAAATAGCTATATACTAAAAAGAAATGTTTGAGTTGCGCTTAGGACACACCTACTAAGGTTTTTTAAGTGTATTATTTTTATAAGTATGTGTTTTAAGAGAGAAAAAAACCCAGTCCCGTAAAAAATATTTCTAAATAATGTCAAAATTTGATCCGCAGCGGAAATAGAACCCGCAACCTGAGTCTCTAGAAAGCTAGTAAATAATATAAAAATTAAGTTTACTCCGTAGTGTATTGACGGTAAATCTTGAGTTGTCGAAACAAACCGCCGCGCCCGCCGTGCCTACTGCCAACTGCCTACTGCCGACTGCCGAGAATGACGCACAATAAGAGCACTTCCCCCCTTTTCACTAGTTCGCATTGTCATGCTAAATATTAATTACGCTTTGTTTAGGGAACTCGTTTTAATGTCAGTGGGAGTTCTTCCGGGTTCTAGGTGTTTTTTTCAATTTCATAATGTCAGTATTTAGCAATATAAATATTATACATTTATTTGTATGACTATAAAAATACTTAAGACACAGTCGATTCATCTAAAGACCGTTTCAAACTATCTATAGATAGCATAACTACTCCAGATCACTACCAGGCGTAAATGTCCGTATGACACTGGCTGCATTCCCCTCTGAATTGCAATGCAACATTAAGCTATTTATAGAATTTCACGTATATATAATATTAAAACTTTCGCAATCACTATGAACACGTAATTACTAATATTTAACAGGTATTTATCGGTACATACGCAATATTATAGTCACTATAATAACATAATGTTAATTAATGCAGGTTATGCAGGTATACTTTTAGGCCAGCTTGTATAACGATCCCTAAACGTATTTAGCGACAAACATGTTTAAATTTGACGTATTTGTATGTTTTGACAACTCCTTAAATCATATTTAGCCACTAAATAGGTTTAGGCATCGTTGCGCAAGTCATGTGAAGTGTTAGAATATCAGGATCGGTATAAAAATATCGGATGTTTTATACGTTAGCGTAAAATAACCTGGCAGGCAAAAAAATTAAAAAGAAAGGTATCGTGGGTGTTCAAATGTTGTACTTGCCAAGCTTAAATAAATATTTCTTTTATTTTTTTGACTAAAATATCTTGGTTACGTCATTTTGTATCCTGACACTGTGTCAAATAAGATAACGCCTACCCTATGTACCTAGGTGTACCTATGTATTGAGCAGAGCAGAAACGTAACACAATGTTTGGACCAGCAAAAACCAGTAAATTTCGTTTTAATTTATCCCACAAAACCTTGACGGCATAGAATAAATATTTAAAACAATTGTTGATTCAGGAACTGGTAGTCTAACGGATGATTTAATAACGAGTGGTATTACAACGGGTCATAACTCATTTTCGCATTAGGGCGGCTGCGGTGGGCGGGTGGCGACCCTCGTCTGTTGTCGCTACTCACGCGGTTGTTAGCTATGGTGATGTATGATCGCTTGGATGAGGCAACTTCTGAGAGGTTGCATGCCTTCTCTAAGTAAAGAAGTAGAGAAATATTATCAAAAATATCCTTATAGAAGCACATAATATACAGCCGCTCTCAGAACCGCCAATATACTATATACAACATCATCAATATAACACCGCACATAATTAATTTGATGTTTAATAATAATTTATTGTGTCTTATTGTTTGTAATAAGGTGTACAATAAATAATTATTGCTGAACATTTCACACAGCTCTATCTAGCCCAAAATTAAGCAGAGCTTGTACCAGATAACTGATATAATACTTATTAACTTTTTTTTGTAAATACATACTTTTATATCTGTAGATCATTCAAACATTTGTTCCGCGGCGGAAATCAAACCCCCAACATTCTGCATTACAGCCGACTATCGCCAACTGCTCCACAGAGGTCGTCAAATAAATAATTTTCATTAATACATTTCAGTATGACGACGACCTCTTTGGTGCAGTGGGCGAATAGCCGGCTGAGATTGCGGGCTAGATTCCCACTACGGAACTAATGTCTGCATAATCTACAAGTATTTGATAGCCCAGTATTCATTCCATAAACATTAACTAAAACTAGAGTAAAAAGCTTTGATCTTTCAGAAACGTCGTAGTATCGCTATAAATAATATGTATGTATGTTTGTGTATATTTTGGTGTTTGTCTAAATGTTATTAGTAAAAAAAGGTATGTACAAAAAAGTTTATTAACATTCTATCAGTTATCGGATTCCCATAGTACAAGCTTTGCTTAGTTTGGGGGTAGATGGCGCTGTGTGAAATGTCCAGCACTAGTTATTTATTTATACATTGATTTATTATTCTTTCATTAGTCAATATTTTTACTATTTAAAGTAAAATAGAGTTAATAGTAATTATTATTATTATATATTATTATTATTATTAGCCCGTAGACTCCCACTGCAGGGCAAAGGCCTCCCTTCCCTCCTTCCACGAATCCCGGTTATTGGCTAATTGGGGCCACTCTTTCTGGTATGCATCCAGTTCATCCCTCCATCTCCGCCTGGGTCTACAACGAGGCCGCCATCCGTTTGGAACCCATTCTGTAGTGGCCTTCGGCCATAGTTCCTCTGGCATACGACAAACGTGTCCTGCCCAGTCCCACTTCAATTTTGCGGATGTCAAAGCCATATCAGCTATATGTGTTTTGGAGCGCAGTGTTGAGTTTCTTATACGGTCTGTGAGCCTGACTCTGAGGATGCTGCGCTTCATAGCTAGTTGACAAACACCGAGGCGGGACTTTAAAGTAATAGACTTAATAGTAATTATTGGAAAATAAATAAGTTTTACATGAGTGAAATACAGGTTAGGCAACTAAACAGATATTTTGCAAGAAAAACCTAAAAAACCGAAAGTAATTATTTAAGACCTAAAAATTCGCCACTTCCATTATGAATTCCCCTATAACTTATATAATTTCATGCAGTCTCACAAATCACAACAATAAAACAAGAAAGCGCAATTATTTTTGCAAAGGAATTTGCTTCGCCGAACTAACTATCAAACATTACAATTCACAATGGCAACTAGAACAAGCCATTCGCCGAAATAGATAAAGTTACTTTGATTAAATTTGCGCAAAACTTTACAGGAAGTTGCAAGATTCGTTTGTTTCCAGAGAGTATTAGCTAATGAGATAACTATCGCGAGACAACGCAGCATACGTCCGTCTTCAACTAATAGTAAAAAGAATAGAAAGTTACTGGGAGCCGTTAGGGGTTTTTTTATTGTAGATGGTCAAGCAATGGATCACTACCTCACCTTATGGTAAATTATGTTGTGATCGAAGATGACGCTTGCTTGGAAATATCCTGTTAAATCTGGTTTTGAACACTCCAAGATCATAGTGATCCGCAGAAACAGTAAGTCTTAGTATAACTAGTGGTTCGCCCCGAACTGAGATCTTGCGAGTCTCCCAAAACACAAAAAAAAAATATTCTTAGGGCGACTCGTGTAACAATGCCTAAACGTATTTAG
Source organism: Philereme transversata (assembly GCA_963924445.1). Classification (NCBI taxonomy): domain Eukaryota; kingdom Metazoa; phylum Arthropoda; class Insecta; order Lepidoptera; family Geometridae; genus Philereme; species Philereme transversata. The sequence continues at coordinate 21,556,211 of OZ004337.1, read as the reverse complement.
TGGCTAAATATGATTTAAGGAGTTGTCAAATCATACAAATACGTCAAATTTAAACATGTTTAGTTGCTAAATACGTTTAGGGATCGTTGTGCAAGCCGGCCTTAATCTTTGACTAATAAAATAGTGCCACAAAATTTACAACCAAATTATTTGACCTACGGTTTCATTGAAATTACAGGTAGCGAGAGTTCATGTATTTGGTTTGCTTTTCTTATGGCTAATAACAAACTACAAGCACTTTACTAAAAATAAAAACGGGGTCGAAATGTACTCACAAAGACCTTATATTAAACGTGCCACTTGACCAGGTAGTCCCATTTTGTTTTTTTTTACCCCTCTTAAACCCCAGTATCTCAACAACTCCTCCCCACATTTTCAGCTCATTTAGTCACACCAAAATTGTGTCGTCACTACCTACCTATATACCAATTTACACGATGATCGGATAAACGCTTCGAATATTATCCTCGGACAAACAAATATACATAGCTACATACATATTTTACGCCAATTTTCCCAAGTTGATTTAGCGATCTCGCTTCGCTCGATCAAATATGGTTGCGTAAGTTGCTCAGAAAACTGGTTTTATCATAAAACTTACAAAATTTAATGACTTTTGCCAATTTAATTATCTAGGTCGTCCCATTTGTCCTAAGAATGCTTTTAATGTCTTTAAGATATTACCTGTTAGTTAACAGTATTTTTTTAAACACCTACTTTCTTCAATAAACATTTAGTTTGGACAATTGTGGCTCTAATCTTTTTAACAAATCAATATATTTTATAAACAAATCAAGCTAGAGTCAAGGGTAAAGAAGTGCAAGCCTATTCAATATCCTTAGACTCACTCGTCAGTTGTTTTTGTTCATACCCGTGCCCTGTTCGTACTGTTGTACGTGTTCCACTTAGCCATTACTCTGAGGAAGGCTCTGTGGTGTAGAACTTATTTGCGTTCCCATACAGTCTTCGAAACATTTATTTACGTTAATTTATAACTGTTGAACTGGGAATCAGATTCAATTAGTTCGTTGGAGAAACAAGATGCAATTAAGTATTCTCAAGTAGAGCTTTTACTTCGAGAGGTCTGAGAATACTAAGTTGAGTATCATGGTTTTTATAGTATTTTATGAAATCTGAAGTCAGCTATTTTTTATACTCTTTTATATATTATTTGATAAAAAACTACATGCCCATTTCAAAAGTGCCCGTATTTGCAAAGATTTTGCAAATACAGCAGCTGTTGCACCTAATTTTGTCCTGGCATTTTAAGCCTCATATGGACTATCAACAGCATGGCTTTATGAAAGCGAGGTCTACGGCGACGAACCTTGCTGACTTTGTTGACAAGGTATCTTCATCCATTGATAAGCGGTCGTCTGTTAATGCGATTTTCACAGACTTTAGTAAGAATTTGACAGAGTTAGTCTTGCTTCGTAAGCTATCATTTTATGGTATATCGGGACCTTTACTATCTTGGTGTGGGTCATACCTAGCTGGAAGAAACTCCAGAGTTGTTGTGAATGGTTTTACGTCCGAGCCTTTCCTAGGCAAATCAGGCATACCGCAGGTTTAACATCTGGGTCCATTATTTTTTTATTTATATATTAATGATATTAGTAGCTTTTTTACACTATAACTGTTATTTATATGCGGACAACTTAAAGTTATTCAGAGAGGTTAATGGTGATAGCAATGCATCTCTACTTCAGGAGGATTTGAACCGTCTATGCGCATGGTGTATCGTTAATGGTATGGACCTTAATACAAAGAAATGCTTTTATATTAGATTCTCAAGAAGTGCATTTTGCCCATCAAGGAAGTACTTAACCAATAATGAAATATTACTTCAAAAATACTAGACAAGAGACCTAGGAGTTGTGCTCGACAGTAAGTTGAGGTTTAACCTTCATATTAATGATAGTGCCACAAAGGTTTCTAGATCTCTGGGTTTTATCCTGCGCAATTGAAGAGGTTTTAAGTCACCGCAGATCAAGATAACCCTGTTCAATTCATTTGTTAGAAGTGACCTTGAGTACTGCTGTGTCGTTTGGAATCCATTCTATGAGGTTTACAAAAATATACTAGAAATAATCCAAAAAAGGTTTTTGTGGCACCTAACTTACACTAGTCATAAAAGTAAAATCCTTCTTAGCTATGAGGATTGTCTTAAATTCTTTAAAATGACCTCGTTAACGGATCGAATACACTTGCTTGACAATGTATTTTTTAAGCTTACAAACGGTATCCTGGACGCTCCGGAGCTACTTGCTGCCCTAAATTTCTCTGCTCCTTCTAAGCTGCCCAAGATCTCGAGATTTAATCTTTTACAGCCAAGCTCTTATAAATCCAATCTCGGTATTAACGCGCCTCTGAACAGGATAGTCCGGCAATATAATTGTGTGGCTAAGAGCAAAGAAGCGGACATGTTTGTTGGAACTGTACGAATGTTTAAAAACAGCTTATCCCATAAAATATATAAATAATATAAATAAAACTATATAATATTAATAATATTAATCTAATTTTAAAATTTTCTTTAATAATGTGCATAGATATGTAGTTGATAGGTACATATAATATGATTTTATTGTGTTTAAAATTTGTAAATAGGAAAAAATTAACATATTTATTTATTTTTTTACTTTTTGTAGTTGTTATAATATAATGAAACGTATTGTTAGCTAGAAGTACGTGCATGCCATTTTAGTTTACTATTAAAATCCAATTAATTCACTCGCTCGGCATAAAATATTGTTACGCCGAGGCTGTTAAACAATGAGTAATAATCGAACCTTCTCGAACGCTTTTGTCTTGCTGTGTTATTGTTGCTATTGTTTGTGGTTTCGCAGAATGGGGAGTGGCCATTGTGTCGAGGGACCGACCCTTTCCTGGAAGGATCGACATCGTTCTCGAACAATCGAAATGTGCGCGATATAAATAGGCCGGAGAGATGGCCGGACAGTCAGTCTCAGTGAGTTAGTGAGTGAGTCTCAGCGAGGCCCTGGAGGACTGACGTGGGAAGGGTCTCGCGTGAACAGTAGTTGCTCCCGAGTCAGTCTGGGTTAAGCTATACGTGCGATCATTTCAATGACTTTAAGTGGTGCAACAGTGGTGTGAATTAGTGTGTTGTGATTACGTGTGACCAAGTTCGTGTATTCATCGTTTAGTGCTGAATAAAAGTGCTATTTTGGTTAAATCGATTCCCATTATTTTATCCCGAACCCTCAGCTCGTAACAATATTAATGCCTGCAGTCTATCATCTGTAATTATAGTAGCACTAAGTTCTACCATTTGTAAATGTAACCGCTAAATATTGTCAGTGCTATTCATTAGTCAGTAATATGCTATTTTACAATTCCTATTAAAAAAAAAACTTCATTCTGTATTGTATAGTATTGTTAAGTTAGATTAAATATTGAAAACCAACATTCTTTAAATATATGCCGGTGTTTCTTTTTTGTTACATTCTCTCACTATTTTCATACAACTTTTGATAAAACATGTTACGCACTACTATATTATGATCCGGCATGTACATTCATTATGAATTAACCCACAGATATAAAGCATTTAAAATTCATACTAATATTATTCATTCGAAAATATCTGTCTCTCTGTCTGTTTGTTACGTATTCGTGATTATATGAATCAAATTTGATATACATATAGATTATGACCTGGATTGAGACATAGGCTACTTTTTATTGACATACAACGCAGACGAAGCCGCGGGCAGAAGCTTGTTATTCATAGTGCCTGAGTAATTACTGTTTTAATTACAAAAACAATAAGTACCTTTTTTATTTCCTAAATTACCTATATATGTTTATTGCAACAGCAACGACGCAATGCCTAAAACCCACTTAGATCATTTCCCCCTTTTTCTAGGAAAGAAGATTGCCCGAGTCTAGTATTTGCGTCTTTTACATTATAAATATTAGTACTAACAGGGTCTAAGCTTTATTCCAACCACCTTTAAATTCTCAGAGTTTATTTTGTACGGTATCTGATAAGACTTGTAGTAAAACTTGTTGAGTAATAGTGACTGAGTGGAAAGGAACCAAGAATGTAATTAATTTAAAAAGTACTTTTTTTAGAAAGTTGCTAGAAAGAAGAGGTATTCTGGTGGATAAACTAACATTACCTAACAATTTCTAATTGATCGATCAAAGCGAGATCTTCAAATTAACTTGGACAAATAGGCGTGTGACTAAATGAGCTAAAAACCCTTGAGGGTTGTTGAGATTTTGGGGTTCGCGAGGGGTAAAAAAAAACAAAATGAGACTATTATGTCAAGTGGGACGTTTAATGAAAGGTACTTAAAAATCAGTACTTTTCGACCCCGTTTTTATCCTTATTAAAAACGTAATTTCGACGAAATTGACAGGGTACAATATTGACCCACTGTATTGAAATTTGATATGCGTGTAGTTAGTAACACAAATGTAGGGAAAGTCTGAAATCCAGAATAACTGCATTATCTACTCCTAAATAGAGTATCTAAACAACATGGACTCCCGTTAATTGTAATTTGAATGAAACTGTAAGTCAAGGTACAGTAAAATGGCACTATTTTAATAGCCAAAGATTATAATAAGTGTTCTAGGGCTTATGGGAGACTCGCAAGATCTCAGTTCGGGGCGAACCACTAGTTTATAGTTATACGACCAGATTTTAATAGTCGCGGCTCATACTTACAACACAGGGAGTTCTAATTATAAGTACCATGTTACTACAATATCCAAACTAGCTTGTATCTTAATCGTCTATTAGACAGAGGTCGTCAAAATGACCAGTGTACGTAAAATGAATAAAAATAAACTCGTAAATAATATAAGCTATAGTAATTTTCTAGCTGCCACCATTGTTTCCTAGTTCCCACAACAGGCTCCACTTCACAAATGATCTACACGACGGGAACTCCACATACCATTGCGCAATGACAAACGACTTACAGGGACAACTCGTTTGCCCATTCTCGTAACGCCTAGACTCGTAGCGTAGCGGCGTAGCACTTTCGTAGACATTGTGTAGCGGAGCGTAGAGCCTATACTACGTTTACCACTTTTGATCTAGATTTTGATGGAAGTTACTGGATAAATGATGAAATGTTATATTGTAAGTAAAACCCATTTATAAATCAATGCTTTCTTTTATCATGATCTAATTTGAAATATGTTGTTTTTGGTGCATGCAAAGTTGTTGTTAGAGTTTAGTTAGTTAGGCGATGACACGACTTTGACCTAGTTATGATATTTTCCATTCAAGTTCTTATTAAATGTTGTTCTTCAAACGCAAGTCAAACGTCAACTCTTATCAGCTAATTTACGATTCTCGTGACGAGAAAATATAAATTCGATATTAGTGCCGCTTATAAAACCTCTTTTTATTTCCGATTGAGTATTCTTCAGAAATCGCTATCGGTTTAAAAACAGATGGCATAAATTTGCATGACAAACGAACGCCAGAAGGGACATTACTTCTTTTTAAGAAAAATATGACGACCTTCCCCCGATGGAGTTCGAGTTCTATTTCCATAAATAATAAATAACGATCGAGGACGGAGCAAAAAGTATTCGCTGATATTTATTCCGTTCGCGAATTTTTATCCACTTATCGAGTTTTATCGTTGTTGGGCGGAATTGTCAGCTCTAACGCCGCCCTCGCGGGTTATTGAAACTACTTTGTTTGTATCAATGATGTTTTATTCGCAAGATAGCGTACATCGCAACAACATAATAAAAATATACGCACAAGTATATTTTATTATATTTTGTTCCAACTTGCATGTTTTGCAGGAGCGTGGTTTGACCATCATATATAAATATACCGTGTTTTGTGATTGTATTAATTATGAACAAAAAATATTGCAAACTACATTATAAGTTATGGATTTTCCCAGTTGACTTCTAAATTTAATTTATCAGATTTATGTTAGTTCTAATTTTGTTATATAACAAGTCATATTTTTGACCAAAAACATAATATTATCAGTGATATTTTATTTTTATAGATGTATGACATAGCCTATAAAAAACATAATTTGTGAGAGTTACAAACTCACAAATCAGGGTAAATATCCCGTTTTTAGTGAAAATAGTGTTCATAACCATTATAGTTTCAAAAGTTATAAAAATATCATATAACTGAACTCGTAACTTTGATAACAATATGACCAGAATAGTTATGCTTTTTTTAGGGCATGTCACAGATCTATAAAAATATAGCATCACTGACTGAAAACTATTTCCACCGTTTATTCATCGTTGAGGGTATGAGTGAGTGATTGAGGAGTGCCTCCATGATGCATTGTGGCATGATACGAGACAGGTGGTTTAATCAGCTTGTTCATGGTTAAATAATTCATTTGAGACACCCACAATGTTCATAAAAGCTTTGTGTGTTTACATCACAACAGTTGGTTTGATCAGGCTTTAAAACTTAAAGGATTTTCGCCACGTTTGTAATGAAAATATTGCAAGGTGGTGGCAAAGATAGAGCATGCGTACCTAGAGAGAACTTGTTTGCTCTATACTTGAAGATTACTCTGAGATTATATTAGTGAAAAAAAATACGCAATACTTTAACGCAAAGCTTTTTGTTTGTCTAACGTACCATATTATGAAATTAGATCTTATTTAGAATTATAACTCCTAAATAATGGTGGCAATATTGACATACCATAGTCTAAACTGATAAATAGAGAAGTAAGTTAAAATTAGTGCTATATATATCAGTATTTTCTAGAGACGAACAAAATAATTAGAAAACAGTATGCAGTTTCTAATTGCCACAAAATAGATAGGTACAGAAATTAAGTTTAACAGGACCAAAAACAAGCACACGCTTACATAGAAGCAAGTGTTCGAGGATTTTATGTCACAAAACCACCTTATATCTAGTTTCATGTACTCAAAAAGCTAAAGTTCCAATGTAGTTTCCCCTGAGTCGTTGCCTTTCATCCCGACGTACTCGCCGATTTACCTGTCACATTACCGTATGAACGACAAGCCTCTAGAGACGAGCCTTGGACATCCCAGCCTTGGATGCTATTGTATACTTGGATATTACTCGCTGTGACGGTGAGCTTGTTGCTAACAGACGCAAGGGTTGCGGGTTAATTCATTCTACTAGATAACTGTTTGCATGATCTACGTAAACTTTGTCTTAATCTGGGTACGTTGATGATGATATTTTGGCTCGAAATTAAAACATGGGGACTCTACCTACATTTTTTTAATTATGAGTAAATAGAGTTCCATAATTTAAAAAAATATTATCCGATAATTAAACGGCATTTTTAAAATCTCAAGTTGAACTTAAATTTTTCCTTTCAGAATAATATCATTTTATCATAATCATCTCAGCCCACATCCACTTTTTGCTGGGCATAGGCCTCTGGCATCATAGGACAATCTGGCTGGTGGTCTGCCAACTGGTCTGTGCCCTTCTTTCAGCCACCACTCGGTTGCTGCCCTCGTCCATCTTCCGTTTTTCCTCCTTGCCAAGTGTCCAGACAATCTCCACTTCAGTTGGTTGATCCTTCTAGCCACATCCACAACTTTGGTTCTGCGTCGTATTTTGATATTGGGTATATGGTCCAACAACGAGATGCCTAACATGGCATCATTGCTCACTGAGGAGCAACTTTAATTCTGTGAACATGTTTTAGCAATGTTGGGATAGGTAGGACACATTGGTTGAAAACCTTTGGCATTGCGGAATTTTAGACCTGAAGACGGAATCAAGATTGCCATCATTGAATATCTTTTAACAAAAAAAAACATTTCCCACGCGATATTATTCTATTATTTCTCAAAACAAAATCCTTCCCGTTCTAAAACGTAATAGGTAGATATATAAATCGCGTGGACTTGTATATTAGACCCAGCGGCCGGCCGGCTGGCTCGCGAATCCGCCCATATTTCATCCGTTTTATCACGGCACTCATAAAAGCAAACTAACCACCTCTGTAAACAAGCCTCATTCTTTCTGCGAGATAGAAAAACTAGAATATAAGAATATATAAATCAGTTGAGATAACGCGGTAAGGGAATACTGGGGCATGCTCTCTGCCATAGCAATGAGGACTTTACATCCACCTATTGAAAATAATACCAAACATAACCGGATGAGCTAGCTGATTGTCAGTAGCTGTTGGGGCGGAAAGGTTCTCGAGTAGAGGTCACTCACTAGAAAGCACAGTGTACCCCACTAGATGGATGACCGACCTTAAATATTGCTGGTAGCCATTGGGTGCAACTCACGCTACGGAAGTCAGTGGGAAAGACCTGTATTCAGCAGTGGGCATCCTCTGGATTATATGATTGGAGATGACTTACAAGACAAATTGCAGCAACTTCCTTTAGCACATCCTGCCTAAGATGGTTTTATAGATGAAGTAGGCTTTCCTATTTCACTAAGCACTACGGTACCATATCCCATTATACCATTATCCCAACTGAGGTACCCTGTTGCATTGTATTATGATTATCTTGATGCCTGGAACGATAGCAAAATGATACTAACATGGACTAGATAAAATAAGATAACTCTTTATTGTAATTAGTGGCCTTATCGCTGAGAGCGATATCTCAATCAATCAACCAATCATTTATTTTGAACATAATACACACAGGATAGCTTTATACATACATGAAACACTGATAAATGCAGTAGTAAAAACTGTGTTGCATTTTCCAGTGCCCAAAATATCTTCCAGGCAGGAGATTTACCATGCCAATATACTGAAAAAAAAAAATCGAATACCTTACTTATAAAGTGTCACAGCAGGCTATTTTCATCAACCGCCCCAATACCGCGTCTATGTAGTGTCGCTCCAGTGGATAGTTGGGTTAGGGTTTACCTATAATAGGTATGGAGTCAACTAGGGGACGTTTTGAGGTTTATTTTGCGAGAGGATTTTTTTATGGAAGCGATGTGTATGCTAAAATGGAAGTGGATTCCAGGATCTTATAAAAAATGTTTTTGTCAGTGGAAAGGTGAGTTTTATTTGAAAAAATAAATAAAATGTTTCTGTTTTCGTTGTTTTCTATGGTGAAATCACGTTGTTTGTGACAATACTTTGATACCAATTCTGTTAAAGTTGAGAGAAAATTTAATAAGAACTTTGCTCTAGATCATTTCAAAATAAAACTTAATAAAAGAAAATAGACCATGTTAAATTCACTTCTTCTTTTAAAATAATCAGCTTATTGGAGCCGTTTGGGGCCCCGTTTGAAGACCCTTGACACATAGGGTACTTTTGTGTGTGATGTTGAGATTAGTATAACGGAGCTAAAATGCAGTTGGGCAGGACACCTGGCAAGGCGAGGTGACGACAAGTGGAGTAAGGCGCAAACTGAATGGCATCCACGAACAGGGTACCGAAGCGTTAGTCGTACAGCAGCGAGATGGGCAGACGATGTAACAACCATCGCGGGTCGAACATGGATGAGGCTGGCACGGGACAGTGGAGAATGGCGCATGCAAAGAGAAGCTTATACCCAGTAGTGGGTGAAGTCGGGCTGCGGATGATGATGATTATGATGATAATGTGTTTGATGCGCGATGAGCTGGTTATTTGATTTGTATTTATTTATCCTAGGAACTAAAACTAACAATCAACCAAACCACTTAAAATTCCCTTTTTTTGCAGCTATCATAATATTTTTACTTCAACTTCATGTTGCTTGTGTGGGTCAACGCACAAGTACTGCTAATCAGCGGGGAAAATCAGCAAGTCGACATTTCCCGTTTGGAACAGTATTCTATGGATTTTGTCCAAATAAAAAAAACAAATCGTAAGAAACAGAGAAATAAGAAAAACGTCCATTCATAAAAGTAATAAATCGAAAACTAGGTCCCTAAGCTGAGTTTTGCTTGCCTTTTCATAATATAACGCAAAACAATACCTAATAGCATTACTTTAAAATTGCTTTTCCATCGGAGCGAGGTATAATTGCTCGCGACTCGAATACCCGACTCAAAGAACCAAGAGGTTGTAGAAATGCGACAAAACTTTGTTACCACTGTTGTGGATAAAAAGGTTGTAGGTATTTCAGTAGTATTAAATTAATTGTAGCTGTTATTCACGTGCTGTGCGCGATAAACGGCAAGCTCAATGTGTATTTCAAAGTCACTAATTATGATAATTATTATGCTGCATAGAATTAAATTAATTTACTAAAATGTATTATACCTACTTTATTGTACACCTTAAACATGCAAGCAATAAGAGATTGTATTGCCTAAATGCGATGTCTTCCTGACAACCTAAAATATGTTTATTTGAAAACAGTAAAAACTGTATTCAGGTTTGTATATCTTCTTATATATTTTTGACGACCTCCGTGGCGGAGTGGGCGAATAGCCGGCTGAGACACAGGAGGTAGTGGGTTCGATTCCCACCGCGAAACAAATGTTTGTATGATTTACAGATATTTGTTCCTGGTCTGGATGTTTTTCTATACATTATAAGTATGTATTGACCAAAATATATATATATATATAAATTCTATCAGTTATCTGGTTCCCATAGTACAAGCTCTGCTTAGTTTGGGGCTAGATAGCGCTGTGTGAAATGTCCAACCATATTTATTTATTTATTATTTATTTATGCCATCAGCATTGTTTCTGGTCTGATTCTTTCCTGGCTTGGTCGTGGAGGAAGAGGTGGTAAAATTGACGTTTCAAAACAATGCTTGTGATTTTAATAAACAAATGAATATTGACTATGAAACATATAGTATATGGCTATCAAGCCCATGTAAACCTATGCATGTGCAGAAAATCTGACAAGTAGCAATAAAATAAGATAATTATATAGCTGTGTGCGTGTGTGATGCACCTATAGTTGTATATACATATACATGTATACAGATATTTATATATCTACAGATATTTGTTCCGGGTCTGGTTGTTTTTCTATATATTATAAGTATATATTTACAAAAAAAAAGTATATAAGTATTCTATCAGTTATCTGGTTCACATAGTACAAGCTCTGCTTAGTTTGGGGCTAGATAGAGATGTGTGAAATTTTCAGCAATATTTATTTATTTATTATTTATTTATATTAGCTGCGTTTTATTTAAGCAATCATAGCGAGGGTAATACCTTTTGCACTCTCTTCCTTGTCCCTGTCCTTACATGGCTATTTTGTTCATTTTGCGTAGATACTCGACATTGTAGGTACACATAGTTCAGGCAAACAACTTGTACTAAATTTTTTTAACAAAGGTACTCATAACTGACGTATGTGGCGTCAATGTACCAGGTGGCATGGTTTGAAATCAGTGCTAAGCAATATTGTAAAGCATAGTGCTGAAACATACCCATTTTTCGGCACAGGGCTCATAGCGACTAGATACTAGGTACGTATTTCATTTTCTGTTTATGTTAATTTGTCTGTATTATCCACCGTATGTAGTTTCTGTGTGTTTGATACTTGTGTCGAAATAAATGTCTGTACTTATCTATATTTTTACATTTTCTATATCAAATGAGTGTAAGATTATTGAAGAAACAGAACACAAAAACAGGAAATCTGCTAAATAAAGTCAGATCAGAAAATACGCGACACAAAAACAGCCCCAATTACAGGTAAAACGAAAATTAACTTTCCACTACCCGCAGTGTGCGGTGGGCTTAACATACCAATAATTATTGCATTGTCTCGTATTGAAAAGCCACTGTCGCTTACTGGCAATGCAGCTTCTGCATCTGCTACTGCAATACCGATCTTACTGCGCCATGATAAGGGTTGTAATTGGTCGCAGTGCCGGGGGTGGGACTAAATGCTTATAGTACAATAACGGTGTCGTGACCGCGCATACATTGAGGCTAGAAGCGGGATTAAGCTAAAAGCCGGGCTTGGAAAGTCATTGTTGCCGGATAAATGAACAGGAAACTGTAGCAACCTATCTAAAATGGAAACAGTCAAATGTTAAACCACGTAAAACCGTTCTATAACCCTTGAAACTGGTGTTATTAGTAATATCATTGAAAGAAAGAAAGAAAATGAATGACTGATTTTACACTATTTATTGCACACCATTTAAAAAAAATATATAAAGCAAATAGTACAACGGTGGCCGAAACTATTTCTTCCGGACACCAATAAATAAATAAATAAATTTTGCTGGACATTTCACACAGCATTATCTAGCCCCAAACTAAGCAGAGCTTGTACTATGGGAACCAGATAATTGATCAAAGTCAAAGTCAAATATTTTTATTCATTAAAATCACAAGGGTCACTTTGAAACGTCAATTTTACTGCCTGTTCCTTCGTGACCAAGCCAGGAAAGAAAGACAAGAAACAAGGCTGGTTGTTTTTTTTAATGATCCTTTTACAATACATAACCATACAGAAAATAAATTACGTCTAAATTGTAACATTTTGAACGAGTTGGATCAATTTCAATCTCAAGCTTCTCTGATACAATACTTAAATACTTTTTTTTTTGTAAATACGTACTTAGAATATATAGAAAAACAACCAGACCTGGAAAAAATATCTGTAGATCATGGAACCATTACCATTAGTAAGATGGCTTGACGTTCGAATCTTTCAATGGTCGGATAAGATAATAAAAAAGTGCAAAGTCCGGAAGTACCCCAGCTTTACCGATCGGAATATTTAAACGCAGCCGGTCCGGTAATGTCACACTTACCGATTTATTAGCGCCACGTGATAATCATTCGAATAGTTATCATTTCTGCTGTGTTTTATTTAGACGCTATTGCACAAATTGGTGGTTAGTAGAATTACCTTCAAAGGTAAACAGAGACGTTTATTTCGATACGAGAAACAAACACACATAAACTACATACGATGTACATTATCGTAAGGACGCCTTAAATAAATCAGATGAATATAGTCACTATAAGCCCTGTGCCGAAAAGGGTGCTAAGGCCATACTGGCTTGGCATTCAGCTAAACAATTTTTTTTGTTAAACTGGGTTAAACAATAGAATGTTAAACAAGAGCTTGTACTATGGGAACCAGATAACTGATAGAATACTTATATACTTTTTTTTTTAAATACATACTTATAATATATACCTATATAGAAAAACAACCAAACCCGGAATAAATATTTGTAGATATCCTCCTGCGCCTCAGCTGGCTATTCACCCACTACGCCCCGGAGGTAGTGAAAAGTTAGTTAATTGTTAATTTTAAGCCAAACACCTTGGAAAAAAAGTTTTATCCATCATAGGTTCGCGTTTTTCTGATTTGTAGTCAACTATGAAATACGCTTGTCTAGAAAAAACTTGTTCACTCGCGGATTGTTATCATCACCATTATCTACTAATGCTGAACACAGGCCTCCCCCATAGATTTTCAAAGCGACCGATCTGGTGTGTCATGCACCCTCGCAGTAACCTCTATTAGTTCATCCATCCTTCCATCTAGTGTGGGTCCATCAATATCCAAATAATTCTAACTCTCATTAAATAAATCCACGTTATCAAACCGTCCATGCGTGATCACGATTCAACTAATGGTTAATTTTATTAGCTAGTTTCGGCCATTCCAATAGATAATATTGTGATAGTTGTTTATCTAAATTATCGTTATATGTCGTTATAACGTCGCGGTGTTATGATAACGGCCCTTAATATTCGTCAACCCCTTTCTACGATAATAATAATTACGGTTATAACAATACTGCCGGAAACCAAAACTGTTCCGGGAAATTGGTTTAGATTCCAAGAATGTGGTTTAAAAATAGGTTTAGTCGTAACGCACTTTTTACAAAATCTTTTTCGATAAATATGAGTTTCAAGAAAAAAAACAGTGTTTGTGTATTTATCTACCATTTATTTCTCAGCATGACGACTTCCGTGACGCAGTGGGCAAATTGCTGGATCAGACGCTGAAGTTTGCGGGTTCGATTCCGGTGGCGAGACAAATGTTTGTATAATTTACAGATATCTGGGTGTTTGTTTTTATAATTTGTGTAAGTATTTACTCAATAAACATCAGTCTGAAAAAAATATCAGTTGTCTGCTTCCCATAGCTTTGCTTGGTTTGGGACTAGATAGCGCTGAGTGAAATATCTGGCATTATTTATTTATTTATCATTGCAAGTCCTAGAAACTATCTTACTAATATTTTTACTGTAAAAACCCCGCACATACTAGATGCTCAATATTGTAAACTTAAGATGTGTATTCTACTTAAAGAAAGGAATATTTCATTTTGTTTTTTTTTCACTCTGGGACAGTCAGATACAAATTCAAACATATTTGCTTCATGTTAAGTTCGATCACTAGCACTAATCATGTATGCTTTACAAGGTTTGCGATTTTTGATAAAATATCGGGACACTTAAAAATTCGTAAATAATTTTTAAATTATCATTTCGTCTACCAAACACATTCTACCAAAGTCACATTTCCTAGTTACATAGATGGATTACTATACTGCTATACTGTACATCACACAGCGATAAAACCGCCAATCGAACTATTTGATTGATGACTCCTATTTTGTATTAACTTAAATTAACAAACAATATTAAAACAAAAAACAAGACACGCGGAAACGCAAACGTTTTATTTATAAAAGTGATCACTTCTGTACAACCTTTGGGTGTACTGGATTTCACAAGAACGTTAAAGGAGCTTTAACACAACAACAAGTCATACAAGTGTAGTAACATGTACACTTACCTATACCTAGTTATCATAGAATGGTATTGTGTTCTTGGCCTATCGTGTATCGTGTACACTTGTCCTTTGTGCCTATTGTTCCAAATTCCACCCCGTATTTACTATTGGAATATACACTATCGTTAAACAATGACATATTAACCGTACCTACTTGAATTTACTGCTAAATATAGAATTATTGGTTCTATATCAAATATAGGTAAAACAGACCACCTTGGAACGAGACAAAGTTTCATCAGTTGTTTTGACCTGCTAACGAAATAGTCTGCGTTTGTATACTAAAAATAAAGTAATTTTAACCGACTTCAAAAAAGGAGAAGGTTCTATGTTCAACTGTATATTTTTTTTAATTTATGTTCACCGATTCCTACGTCAATTATGGACTGATTTTTTATCAAAGTATTACAAAAGCGAAGTTAAGCTAGCGTCTAACATTTCTATTGTTTATCTCCATATCAAGGAATTTCCTACATCCTTACTATCCCCGTTTATCTAGCTCTAGGAATAACAGTTGTGTTGTTACAGCTCAAGAGTTAGGCGGATATTACGCGTTCAGTTTTTCATCAGTCGTCAGTTATTTCATGCTTCAGTCATTGGCTGACGTAGATGTGATAATCGATTCTTGGACGGAGAAGAACGCCTGTTCTTCTACGTCTGTTCTGCGTTCTGTTGTTCTGGTTAAATTGACGTTTCAAACTATTCATTGTGATTTTAATGATTCATTCTATCTATCTGATCAGCCCATTGGCACCCACTGCTGGCCTTCTCTTAATTCCACCTTCTCTCCGGTCCTGCGCTATCCTCATCCACTGCTGCCCATGCCAACAATATCGTCCAACCATCGGTCTGGTAGTCTTATTAATGATTCATTAATAATAATAATAATGCTGGACATGTCACACAGTGCTATCTAGCCCCAAACTAAGCAGAGCTTGTACTATGGGAACCAGATAACTGATAGATACTTATATACTTTTTTTTTGTAAATACATACTTATGATATATAGAAAAACATCCAGGCCCGGAACAAATATCTGTACATCATGCAACCATTTGTTCCGCGGCGGGAATCGAACCCGCTACCTCCTGCGTCTCAGCCGGCTATTCGCCCGCTGCACCACGGAGGTGGTCATTATTTTGTTTTTTTTTTACTTAGATACAATATTCAGTAGTGACTATACCATACCCAGAGACTTGTATGGCAGGTTATTCAAGAAGGGTGGCTTAATTTAAACGTCCATCGGTTACGGCAATCTCTTACCATAAGGTAGGTCGTATGCTTGCTTGTCACCTAAGCGCGTAATGGACGTATACGTTGCACAACTTTGATAGATAAGGTAGGACATAGTTGACACCTACATAACTAAAAAAGACCTATAAAATAACATTATGTTCAAGCAATAAATTTATCTTTATCTTTATCTTTAAGATTAACTGGAAGAAAAGGCTATCTAGCATTAAGTTCGCCTACGCACAGATTAGTTTTACTTCATTCATCTTTGAGGCTATGCTATCGCGGTTTAAATGCAATGCAGAAAAGACTGAAAGTATAACTGAAAAGCGCTGCTTAAAGTCACCGTGTGTAAATACCTTTCAAGGCTTTAGTGCCGGTAACGAAGCTATTTGGTACATGTTTGCCGTTTCCTAATTCTACACTTACGTAATATAGAGGGTTCAACTTGGGGAGCTCTAAGATTCTGACGCGGTTTCGGAGATTCGAGAGAGTTTTGTAATAGTGTAAGCGATCAATTGTAACGTTATCTTGACTCGTATTTCTGGTTTGGTCACTTACTTATACGAACCTACTTTTTTACAGTTCGATACTTAATTTGTAGAGACGTTTCTAAGTATTTTTATTTTTACAACATTTTTTTATGAAAAATCTGAAATTAATATGACTGATATATGCAAATATTACAGGAAAACTATAAAAAACTATATTATATCAAAAACAGTTTTTTTAGATTTAAAGAAGAAAGAAAGAAAGAAAATACATTTATGTGAACCCACATGACATCACACACAATAACAACAAAGGAAAAGACATAAAAACACAGTAAAAACAAGTTTCACAGTGACAGACAATGATGGTGTTGCGTGGGGACAAAATGGAAAAAATATCTGTCTTAAAAGTTTTCTTGGTTTACCAGCCGCATAACTAGGTAGCTCTGCATAATTAAATAAACTTATCTAGGCTCGAAAGCCTCGGCGCGCGATTCCTACTCGTACATGACCGGTCTTGTTTTAATATCGCAGTGCTCTGAGTTTAAAATGATCCAGTCAACAGGACATTTTCTATTTCAATAGAAATGGTATCCTTTTCTCGTAATCCAGCTACTAGGCACTAGAAAATGTGTATTCAGATGTCCGAATGCATCGGTCCAGCGAACCGTGAGAGGCAACGAAACGTTCCTTACAAGGGTGACCTACTTGGACGCAACATTATCAGCTGTAGCATTTTAAAAATAGGTATACTAAAGGTATATTATAGTTCAGTATACAGGATGCAAAACTATTAAAAAATGAGCTCAAATAGGGCATTGAGTCAAAATATTGGACATAACTGTAGCCTTTTACTGTCAAGTAGTCCATCTATACATACAAAATGTCCTGTCCTGAATGACTGACTGACGGATCAACGCACAGCCTAAACCGCTGATCGTAGGACCTGAAACTAGGAGGGAGTGTTCTTTTTATGACGTATGCATCCGATATATAAGTATTTTCCAAAATTTTACCCCTAAGGGGGTGAAGAAGGGGGAACGTTTGTATGGGACAACATGATTCCTTGGTCCAATTTACTTAAAATTTTGCATAAAGCTTGGAAGACGTGTTTCGTATTTTATTGAAATGTATTCCCTAACGGGGTTAGAAGGGGGTGGAAAGTTATTTTGACGGTGATTTGCTTCAAAGTCCTTAGTACTTTTGATTTAA
Organism: Philereme transversata; assembly: GCA_963924445.1. Taxonomy (NCBI): domain Eukaryota; kingdom Metazoa; phylum Arthropoda; class Insecta; order Lepidoptera; family Geometridae; genus Philereme; species Philereme transversata. The sequence goes on along the minus strand of OZ004337.1, from coordinate 21,538,591 downwards.
ATTACATTTTATTTTGACACATGTTTGACAACTCAATCCGATTTTATTCAAAAAAGGTTGAACTCACTTAAAAACATGAACTCTTTCAAATTGGAATGTCTTGAAAGTCACCGTACTATATTAGTACCTCATTTGAAGGTTTCTAAGCATAAAGAGGTTATGCACTTTTAGGACACGACCTCATAGATACATAGAGTTCGAAATTTGAAATGGTAAGAACTAGAACATTTCGATCAGAAGAAAATAGTTTTCTTTTATTTTGTCTTAGAAGTTTAATTGAATAGAATAGAATAGAATACTCTTTATTGCAATTGAGTGTGCACTATTTTCGCAATTTTTTACATTACACCAATATGATAAACTAGCTGTTGCCCGCGACTTCGTACGCCTTACACTACTAAATGTGTAGGTAACCTATAAAGAAAGTTAAATTCGTTGTTTCAACTTAGCTTGACACCCCATTTTTATCCCATGGGAACTGATTTATGGAATAAAAAGTAGCCTATGTATTAATTCAGGTTATAATCCACGTATATACCGAATTTCATCGTAATCCGTTTAGTCGTTATGACGTGATTGAGTAACAAACAAATAAATAAATAAATAAATATTGCTGGACATTTCACACAGCGCTATCTAGCCCCAAACTAAGCAGAGCTTGTACTATGGGAACCAGATAACTGATAGAATACTAACATACATTTTTTTTTTGTAAATACATACCTATATTAAATAGAGAAACAACCACACCCGAAACAAATATCTGTAGAACATGCAAACATTTGTTCCGCGGCGGGAATCGAACCCGCTACCTCCTGCGTCTCAGCCAGCTATTCGCCCACTGCACCACGGAGGTCGACAATAAATAAACAAACATCCAAACTTTTACATTATAATATTAGTGTGATGTGAATGTTTGGAGTTCCCTTGGGATATAAAGGGGGATGTCAATTCAAGTTGCAACAGCGAGTTTAGTTTTATTCCTAGGTTACCTACGCATTTAGAAGTGTAACGCGTATGAAGTCGCGGGCAACAGCTTGTCACATATAAACGTCTACATACTTGATATAACAGATGAGTTGCCTATCACTGAGCAGTTTGCACATGTAAAAACATAGGTACTACAAAAATAATAATTCCATAGAAATATATTATAAGCAGGTAAATATACGCACACAAAGATTTATGTATATCGGTCACTCGCAACGGGCTTTCATCGAATTATATGTATTGTGATCATTCTGAGGACAGTTTCAATAATTCCCCGTGGGCGGGCGCGCGGTCTAAGTACAGCGTTTGTATTCGCAGCGTGTAGCTCCCGCGCGTATTAAGCCTCACATATTGTTATGCCATATTTTTATGCTTATACATACCCACTGTCCGATCTTTTATTCACCGGACAAATACGATTTATTATTTATTTGCGCACATTTGCACTGTAGCAAGTGCGCCCTCTTTTGTTCCAACGGTTTATGGTGTAAGGTAAATAAATTATAGTAGGGTCGCGCTCTTTGGATTTTCTTTCTTGTTTTATTGGGGTACGCGTTTTGTATTTACGCGATTTGTACGTAATGTATGTGTGTGTTTATTTATTTATGGCCTGTTTTATTTTTGATGAAGGGTCGGTTGATTGTGAGGATACACAGAGATGGATACTTACATTATGTAAACCTCTTGCTACTAAAAGCTAGGAGCTTCCACTTTTACTAGTATCATACCAAAATTGCTACTAATAATTTTAAAGAGGTAAGTGGTTTTTTGTAAGTTTATATATTTGTAAAAGGTAATCTTCTGAATCTATTCTGACAATTTGTTTATTGATAGAAAAATACTTCATCCCTGAGTGATTATAAAAATTTGGTTAAAACCGGGGCGGGTAACCTGTCCATAACGTACAAAGCAGAGTAGCTTATACAACTGATTTCTGATAAAAACTTAAGAGTTATCCAGTACTGTAAGGTTTATTTTTGCATGTACGTCGAATGTAGCCTCACCAGCTACAGAATGCACAAATATAACACAGACAAGGTGACAGGCACATGCGGCGGAACAGCGGTGCATGAATACCAAATGTAGTTTTGGTGTATTCATGTACCTTCACTAATACTATATCTGGATGATGGACGTCTGGGACCAATATTATAATAGAACTAAACAACATTACGCGTAGAATACTTAGATGGATATAAATATATAGATAGATAGGTACATAGTTGGATTTGGAAGGATATCTGCACACTATTCATTTACAACATTAACATAACATGAATTAAAACATATAATAATTTTTCAATATTTTACTATGTAAATTTTTTATAAGCAATTTTTAAGCACCTATTAAATTTGGTTACTGTAGTTGTTATTTGTAACAACTTTAAAATGTTAATCCGTTATTAGATGTATGACATATGCATCCAGCACTTCGTTCATTTTTAAGAGTTGTTGTTACGAAAGTAAATATTTTAAAATAAAATAAACCATTTATTAGGATTCAATTTAATAAATAAATAAATAAATATTAAATAAATATTGCTGGGCATTACACACAGCACTATCTAGCCCCAAACTAAGCAGAGCTTGTACTATGGGAACCAGATAACTGATAGAATACTTATATACTTTTTTTTGTGAATACATACTTATAATATATAGAAAAACACCCAGACACGGAACAAATATCTGTAGATCATGCAAACATTTGTTCCGCGGCGGGAATCGAACCCGCTACCTCCTGCGTCTCAGCCGGCTATACGCCCACTGCGCCACGGAGACAGTCGAATTTAATAGGTAGGACATACCTATTAAATTGAAAATTGTTTTTTTTAAATCTTATTATCATTTTCACCGTCTAAGTAATTGTTTAAACAAGAAGATTTGTGAAACAGTTGCCACTTGAAACTTTACTCAGTACCCAGTTATACCGAAACTGAACTAATAAGAAACAAGTTACAAATTCAAGAACCATTTAAATTTCGGAGTGGCCCACTAAAAAGGTAGAAACAAAACGTTACAAGACAATGATAAAAGTTAGTGCCATTAGTAAGTTACAAACTTAGATAACTTATGAAACTCGAGTTGAAGTACAGTTTGAAATGAGCCCAATGTTAACTTGCTTAAGAGCGGTTCTTGTAATGAATGTAATGCACTCTAGTCCAGTCTATGCTGACCCAGAAAGAAATTAGCATGGAAGTTCATAATATCTGGAAGAGTGGTCGTTATGAACCGGTTATTATAATACATATTAGCTGACCCGATCCGACTTCCGGCTAAATAAAAATATAGCACTCAGGAATAGAGTAGATAATATTTTTTTGAAATCATCATTTTTTAGGTTAACCATTACAAACATAACCACAAACTTTACCTCTTCATAATTTCTTTAGTTTTTTTAAGGATCAACTCTTAGTATGACTACGATTCAAATTTAACCCTTCATAAAAATGTGAAAGATGAAACTTATCCTAAACTGATTTAAAACGGGCTTGAATTGTCGCAAGCAATCAACCTCGGTTGTGGTATACAATATTTATTTTTCAAATTTCATTATTTATATCGCGATATTCAAAGCATTTATTCAAAATTAGAATGTTACATCTGGAATACGAATCCGCACAGATGACATTTCCGTCGTAATGAAAAGTAATAATATCAAATAATTGTATCCAACCACGTGTAAGACGGCTGGGCACAATCAAAATGCAATTTCGTTAGGTGAAGTGGGGGCAAGGGCGAAGCGAAGCGAATTCCTGCCCCGAGAGCGGGCTAGCGGATTGTCTCCGCCGGAACACTCTCGGCAATATGCATTGTCCGGGACAATTTTGCGCTTTTGCCTCTTTTGTTGCTGTATTCGTTTTTCTCGTTTTCAATCTTTGTAATCCGTTCGCATTTTGAGTGAAAACCATTTTTCAGAATTGCATTGTTTTCAATTCACGGAGATTTCTGTTTGTTTTATTGGCAGTTAATGCGGCTTGTAATCGCACTTGAGCAAACGTTGGCTTTTCATCTCCACTAGTATTTTATGTCCAGTAACTGTACAATTTCTTTCTCCTGTTCCAATTTTTCACTGACAAGCGTTATACGTATTTTTCGGTAAAAGAGGTTGCTTTCCGAATCGGATTCAGACATTTCAACGCGTAAAGTACTTGAAAGGTATAATAGGCTTAGCGATAATGGACGTATATACTATAAAAATGAGGGCAAAACATGGTAACCGACGCATTTCATAATCGCGTTAAGTGCTTATTGGATTAACATAACACTATAGGGTAGTGCTGGTTTTATTCCGAAAACTTACGCATCGATAATGCAGACTTCTTTTGATATATTTTGATGACCTACAAAGCACAGTGTGTGAATAACCGGCTGATATGCAAGATATTGTGGATTCGATCCCCGCCGCAGCACAAACGTTTGCATAATCTACAGGTATTTGTTCCGGGGTGTTTCCCAATATAATTTAAGTATGTATTTACAGACAAAATGTTTTTTTTACTATTCTATTAGTTATCTGGTTCTTATAGTACAAGCTTTGCATAGTTTGGGGCTAAATAGAGCTGTGTGTAATGTCCAGCACTATTTATTTATTCGGTTATAGTAGAATTGACTTCATTATATCAGTCATCACTTAGGCTTCCCATCACAGATTCCCAGAACGATTAATCATATCAGAATTCACTAACAAACCAAAATATTATTTTTCTAACATCTAAAACGAGACAATGCGATTTAGCTAAAAGTATAACTGATAAAATTGAATTTGAACACATTTCCCCAATATTCAGAAGTGCTTATCGCTATTTGATAAAGTTTTCGTAAGACGATGGTGCCCTATAAAGTAAACCTTCCCTCGTGAAAACCGCTATAGGGGTTTTTTTGCAAATCATTCTTCGCACCTGTCAGTATCAATCTTAATTATTGTGAGGGAATATTTTAGTCCCAGTAAGGGGTGTGATTTTGTGTCAATCTCGGTTATGGACTTGCTTTATATAACGCAGGGAAATTTCCGGCCTATTCTTTAGATTCCCTTTTAAATATACACCATAATGATATTTTTTTTTTGTGTTATTGAGACATTTCAAAGCTAAGGTATAGCAGAGGTATATATATATTTTTTACATATCAGGTAGGTATGTGGTTCTTTTAAATGCATGTTTTTTTATAAGTATATTTTTCCCTATCTCTTATGATTTAAGATATCTCCTTTCTGCGACCAGATGGGTCACACAAAATACATAGATACCCTATATTTTAATCATAAACTTGGTATTAATTCCTTGTGCATATCAGTTTAAGGCACAACAATTATTATCATTTGATGAAACAGCAGATAAGGATCCGCTATAGTAAACTCTACTATCACGCCTCCATACCAGACATAACCGTAAAATCCAACGTAACGTGCTATTTCAACGTTAACACCACAATTTCCAATAAGACAAATAGCCCTATTTACATGCTCCTAAAGATAAAAGAGCATAAATAAAGGCAGCCAGAGACCAAAGCACGAAAGGCAAACAGATTACCGGATTACAATCTAGGCTGTAATGGCGTGCCGACGGTAATTACACCGCTGTAATCGAGCGGGCCGTAATCAACAATTGCAAAGTTACTGAAACCACTTATGGGGTGCTCTTTTGGCGTAATTTAATATCGACTCACTCACTTTCAAGTTTGAAGGTTGAACTGACACTTGACTTTTTGTAAAAATGCAAGAATCAGTGTTATTTTATTAACCCTAATTCAACTTAATCTTTACTTATCATAAAACGGATGTTTGAATTCTAAGTACCATCATTATCATCATTCATAGCCGGACTTCACATACATGGTTGGTGAGCCCTACTTGGCAATTCAATAGTAATTCTAAATACATTATACAGTTATAAACTAATATTTTACGCTGTAAAATGTTTATTTATCATGAAAAAACCGACAACATAAGCTTGCAAATGACTTAGATTTTTCACAACTTCCATAAAATTAATTGGTAAGGCGCTTGCGGGCCGTACTTTATAACGATAATCGTTGTAAGCTGAATTATTAAGTGCTTTTAATTATTAGGTTTATCCTTCTAATTATAATTAGTTTAAGCAGGTTATAAAGTAGACGCTTTTAAACGACAAAGTTAGTTTTATAATTAAGTTTATGAACGTCATGAGACATCTCGAAATATTATTACCTATACCATTTTTGACAATTGAAATTTTATAATAATAATTAATATATTAGAATATGAAAGTGCCTTAAAATCGTTCTTAGTATTCAGAGACGATTAGGTTTAAGTATATTATCTAGAATTCAATTTTGAGCCTAATTCAATAAGTCAAAGTCAAATATTTTTGTTCATTAAAATCACAATGATCACGTTGAAATGTCAATTTTACTGCCTGTTCCTTCGCGATCAAGCCAGGAAAGAAAGGCAAGAAACAAGGCTGGTTGTTTTTTTAATGATCCTTTTACAATACATAATACAGAAAATAAATTACGTCTAAATTGTAACATTTTGAACGAGTTGAAGCAATTTCAATCCCAAGCTACTCTATCATCTAAATAATCCGATATTTTATAGTAGGCTCTTTTATAAAGATTTTGTTTAATTACGTTTTTAAATTTGTTAATTGCCAATTTTGGTACATCCCTTGGGAGTTTGTTATAAAAGCGTACACCTTGCCCTTTAAACGATTTACTAACTTTATGGAGTCTACAAGTGGCAACAGCGAGTTTATCTTTATTTCTAGTATTAAAATTATGATTATCGCTATTTTTCTTAAACAAATTAATATTTTTGTAAACATACATTAGATTTTCATAGATGTATTGACAAGGGAATGTCATAATATTTATTTCTTTAAACTTATTGCGTAATGATTCTCTGGGGCCCATATTATAAATTGCACGAACAGCCCTCTTCTGCAGCACAAAAACGGTGTTTATATCTGCAGCACTCCCCCACAGCAGTATACCGTATGACATAATGCTGTGGAAGTAGCTGAAGTAAACTAGTCTAGCTGTGTCTACGTCTGTAAAAAGACGGATCTTTTTGACTGCGTATGCCGCAGAACTGTCTCTTCGACAACTTATCATTGTGAGGGCCCCATTGAAGCTTATTATCTAGGGTTATACCTAAGAATACGGTGGTGTCCACAAGAGCTAACTCCTCGTCTTTGATTTTTATATCTGCTTTAACTTGTGTAACATTAAGTAAACCTACGGAATATTATTCTCATGCAAATGATTTTAACCTTATTAGTCAAGTATTCTGGTGCTACAAGGGTCAATATTGCGTGATCGCGTGTACACCTCAAATTAGTTTAGAAAGAATGTATGGTACATAAGCAAGGATGCAATAAATGCACAATGCAGGTAATGGCTATTAGCACAGGATGTAGCGAGTACATGCTCATTATGATTAGCATAAAGTCATTGAGCCAACTTTTTAGATCGTTTATAAGCCTATTTATGCAAAACTTGCAACTTACTCATTGTTGCTTTTTTCTAGTAGCGCCGATCATTAGAAACGCCCTGCGGTACTTTGATTTCTCGCAAATTGTTTCACTTAAAGAGAAGTAGTTATAACACAATCTAAATCAGTCCTTGTTAGACGTTGCAAGACGTGTCTTCTTTCTTTTTTCTTTCTCCTTTCGTATCTTCCATATCGTATTTCTGCTTCCGAACAGTAATGTTTGCATTGCTTTTTCTCGATTTAAATTATAGGGTGCTGGTAGAATTACATTGCCGATTTTCTCTTGTATGTCCCGAGGAGACGGTTACAATGCCATGTACACCAAGTTTTATGCAATTGTTTAAGGCAGTGGTAACATCTTATCGTCGGCTAGTTCATGGGTTTGTACGATCACCTACACATACTAAAAATATTCATCTCTTTGTATAAAAATACTTACAAGATAACATAAGTTTTACAAAAGAGTTCGTGTAAAGTCCCCTCTCCATCAAGCATTTAAGAACCGTCCTGTGACAGTCGCTTCAGCAGAACCAGTCAACTTTACTGCATATCGACTGCGATAGGGTATGTGGTACACTCAGCTACAGCATTTTACATTTCTAGTTCTTCATACTATATTTCTACATCTTGATTGTCATCTTAAATTTTATTTGTTTTATTTTAAACACAATAATAATGGCCAAATATTTTTTTTATTATTTAGTAAATGTATTTGTTTAATGATCAATATTAGAAAAATATTCGTTGAAAACTTTGATCCATACTAATATTATAATTTTTAAAGTAACTCTGTCTCAATTGAAAACAAGCCTTAAAAAGGCATGGGAATAACTCTGAAGCGCAAGAACTTTTCTAAACTACTTTTATTTCCCTTAATCTACACATTGGATAAACGAACTACCTAGCTCGACCGCAAAACCTAGAATAATCGACTCGCGCGCTGCGTTCAGTAATTATCCCCGTAAGCAAACTAGATCCAAAGAAACTGAGTTATTAGTTTAATATGAAAGAACATGGCTATAAATACTAAATAAAATATTATATTAGATCGGGATTTGCTTACACTATGTCTGTTTGTTACGTTTTCAAGGCAAAACGGATAGAAAATTTAGTTTAGTTGATTATGATTTGGATTGAGACATAGACTATTTTTAATGACAAATCATGCATGCAAAGCAGCTTGCAAAAGCTTGTTAACCATACAAGTAAAGATAACGGCACTCATAAAGAACTGATGAGAAAACTGTCCAATCAAATGTAAACCTTGTCGCTCAAAAACAATGTTTTTTTTTGACAGATTAATTTGAAATAAGATTTATGGCATTTTATTAGGTTCCACATATAGTGCGCGTATCCAATATCTAGTATTATTCTTGATTGAAAGTTCAAAACTAAATTTGCTAAATGTTATTCCGCAGACTGTACATTGTCAGCAAATTTTCCGCACGGTATGCGATATTGTGATGTTTTCTGACGCTAGAATACTCCCCCGGGTCACACGGTCCGTGATCAGGTTTTCGATGCAGACGATTTGTGAAATCGAATGATCTTAAAATCAAATTTTCCCTAAGCATTTTGCAAAATCGACTACAGTAGACGCAAATATTTACGCTACTGTTAAACGTGTAACCAAACCAAATCATTTTACTGTTCAAGTCAGAGTTGCAAGTCGGGACCATTTGTTGTTCAACTTTTTATCAGCGATGGTGGAAAACTTGCTTCCGGTCTGTTCTTTCGTAAAATATAAAAGAATTGAAATCGTTTGCGTCACATCGAGTTTAGAAAAAACTTGGTAACATTTAAAATCACTGCTTTGAATCTAAAACAAAATGCAAACACAAATGTTTTAGATATCACAAGATCTTTATGTGCACAAATTGAGTTGATATTATTTTTGAGAACATAATTTAGTATTTGATCAAAAACTGAGTTTGACTGCAATTATAGGGTCGCCTTGGGTGTTTAAGGTTACAATTAAAAAACAGTTTCGTATTAAAATGGCTAGAGCTAATCCATTTGGTTTGATATGGCCTACAGCTAGTTGAACCCTAATTATTTATATTTTAAACACTACAACATACAATATATATATATACCTACAAACTATGAAATTTACTTATAGACGAAATCGCACGTGGTAAATGTTCAGATATACTTTAGGTCGAATCCAAAAGTGTTCCATTTTCTTTGATATGCAACACCACACCCGACCATTTACGAACTAATTTCAATCACAAGAAGCTACATTATAGCGCAGTCAAATAGACAAAGTGTAGGTTTAACAAGTTCTCAAATAAATAGCATATCTCCGGCCGGTTACCGATATGAAATGATGGCGGTCACGCGAGCCGATCGTTACCTTTCATTGCACTGGAATTATGCATGGCTTTTTACTTGCAGGGAATTTTGAGATGCCTTTTTGTAAAACTATGTAAGCGTCTAGACGCTGGCTGAACTTAAATAATGCATTAAATAAATTATTTCTTTGATTGACGGGTCCGGTCACGTTTGGAATTTATATTAGATGTTAGTCTGTCACGTTTCTTGCGATATTGTATTATATTTATTCAAATACCTTTTCTGTGAAAGTATTTTTCATAGAGTAGAAAAAACTGCTTCGAAAACAGGCATGACAAGGAAATCGATCGCCGCATCGAAAATGCCTGGAAGAGTTACTGGTCCATGAAGGCGCACATGAAGGGTGACCTGCCTCTGAGTCTGAAGAGTAAACTCATCGACATGTGTATCCTGCCTGTTCTAACCTACGGTGCATTAACATGGTCATTGACCGAGCTGCAGAAGTCCAACCTCAAGATTTGTCAAAAGGCAATAGAACACAGCGTCCTAGGATTCCAGAAAACGAACGGGTGAGGAATACCACGCTTCGTTCATTAACTGGCATTGCCGATATGGGAGACAAAACCCGCGAGCGGAGCTCAAGTGGGATTGTGCCGGGCACGTAAGTCAAATGCTTCTGGAGAAATGGGCCAACATCGTAATTCCTTGGGTACCCGTAGGGGTCGGCCGCGAAAGCGTTGGCACGACGACATCAGTGGATTGAAGAAGGAATGGTGAGAATCTGCCAAGGATCGTGATAGGTGGTAGGAGTTGGGGGAGGAATTTGCCCAGCAGTGGGAAAATGTAAGCTACTTAAAAAAAATTAAAATGACTAAACTGACTTTTTTACAGGATGTTTGCGGGCAATTTTATAGCACAACGTCTTCAACATAAAAACCAAAAAGAGGAATCGTAAAAGCCATTTTTATACGAAATAAGTTCCAATGATATACTATACCAAATTTTAGAACATAGCACAGGCTCGTAAAGCGATCGCGTTACTGCGGCCGCCGCATTTAGCTTGCAATAAAAATGAACATCGAAAATCATATTATAAGTTTTTTTAAGGCTTTTTATAACTCTGGTTCCATCTGCTTTATATTCAGTTTAGAGCCCCGCTAGGGGCAATAACTTTATCTTTGAATCGCTCTCTTGGTATTCTTCTAAGATTAATTTTATTGACTCCAAAATTGAAATTTCCTGCGAGACTTTCATGTATGAAGGTTTGATTTATGTGCGAGCCTCGAAGCAATTTAAATATTCAAATTGCGTGAAATCCCTTCATCCAATATTAACCTAGTTCTATACATAAACTCAAAGAATACACAATCAGCTAGCAGAATACGTATTCCACTATAACTTTTCACAAGTACCTAAGCCCAATAGAATCCATTTTTATCGAGATATTCATTGGAAACTGGGATCATTGAATTTTGTGCATTCGCAAACATATAAAGATCTCTTTGAGTAAGACCCTTAATGCAACTCAACTCGCAGTTTAGATCTACACTATGAGTATTGCATACTACCTTACCTGGTAAAAAGTTCTCATTATTTTAAACTGGTGACTAAGAATAACTTTTAGCTACATGACTATTAAACTATTTCTACTGTCATGTTTATTAACATAAAAGCTACTTTGTCACTCACTGATTAAAATAAACCATCCAATTTCAAAGTAACAAGTTACCCGAACTCTGATGGGATAGTGAATCCAAAAACCAGAGCAAGGACGCTAGTCGATTCGCTAAAAGCTATAAAAAGGGGAGAGTCGGTTCCGTGCGAGTGATCAAAGCGAACGGCCGCGCGGGCACAAGTGGGCTACACTACATCACAGAACAAAATCATAGTCCTACTACAAACTTACTCTAACGCATCATACATAAAAACTGCTTATAAATCTGTTACAAGCGTGCGAGCGATATCAAAGTTTAAACTCAGCTAGTGACGACTCAATTCCTTTTATCAAAATTACGCCTTACGATGCGAACCTACCCGCATTTCCACATTTTGCTCTCACATGCAACGCAATAGTGAAACTAAAGTCAACGTGATAAAGCTCGTTCTACCTTGTAAGTGGATTTGAAGTGACATACTCGGCGTGTAGGCATTATGTTGCGTTTGCCAAAGGCCTGTATTTAATGTCTGTGATGAATAAAGTTTTTAGTGTGTTGAATTGTGGGGTGAGAATAGAACGACGGTTCCACACAATATTTGTATTATAGTGATCCAGAACTACGAATAGGTTAGTGAAATAGAGTTAAGACGATCGAGAGATCATGTTATGAAGAAAATGTCTGCTGAGTCTATGTTCACTTTCCAAACCGGCTGGTTTATATTATACCAAAACGTATCCTGTGTTCGTTCTGTACATAATTTTTCCACTCTTTCAGCAAACCTTCTTGGTCACGTAGAAAAGCTTACAAATATCGAACACGACGCTTCATTATTATCTTGTCCATTGTAGAACTCAATCCACTCGGTCGAAAAACCCCATAAAATATTTGAACTTTTTATCAACCGGCTCACGACGACCCCCACTTAACCACTTACTGTGTGGTACAACTGATGGTGGTCAAAATAAATTAGGGAAGTAATTGTTTTCTACCTAACCTCACCTAGTAGTGATACCTAGTTATCTATGATAAAATACATTTAAAAAAAATCCTAACAAAGACCCCCACTAAAACTGGCACCACTGCTGATCGATAAGACAAAATCATATTTTTGGTCCTATGGACCGCCGCTGGCCTTAATAAAAGGTATTTTGTGTGTATCCTAAAAAACCTAACGAACTACTGCCATCCACCCGTCCACCCATCCATCCAAACACATGCCAGTGATGGAATGCAAACAGAATAATCACCGTTCAGCCTTCTAAGAGACGATTTAAAAAAAAGAAATATTTGGCACTCCGAGAATGCCAACAGAAGTGAAAACTTGAACAATTACGAGATATTTATATACAGAGGTGTCGGTAACGGTAACAGTGTCGTGAGTTCAATAGTTTTTCCCATCTCAAAAAATTTTGTAAATTTTTTTTATACGACTGGAGTTGGAAAAAGCTTATGGGCCACCTGATGTTAAGTAGTAATCATCGCCTATAACAAAGAATTGCCTCGTAGGTCACGCACGATAGATGCACGATGCACTGCCCTGCGTCGATCAACTGTTAGGCATACAAGTGTAAAGCTTCAAGTGCTTGTAATTTCACCGGCAACCATACCCTTTAAACCGAAACACAGCAATGCTGCTTGGCGGCAGAAATCGGTATGAATGTATTTCCCCGTGCGAGTAATTTCACAAGGAACTGTACTGCTCTTATATCAACTCACACTAACAACTAAAACGCTTAGCAACTGGCCAAAGTTCAAGAACGCCCTCTATAATCGTCGTAGTTATGATGATGATGTCATCCAGAGCCCCAATTCTACTAAACCAATCGCTTCACTATGACTATGGTATCGTCGAAAAATTGCCACTATAGATACATTTTGGTATTCTACTAACAAAATCTTTTTTCAATGACCGCCGTTGCTATGACAACCCCATTGAACATTTGGTAGCATATGACAGGAATAACAATCATAATCGTTTAACCCTACAGTGGTCGCGTACTAAAACCTGACCTGATTGGTCGCGTGGAGTACTATTGTATACCATTTATAAATTCAAATAAAAATACATTTGAGCTTCAACTATGTTTAATTCTTATTGTAATAGTGTTATTAAGTATTGTTGTATTAAAAGCAATCAATAAAGACGAATCACAACCTCTGAATATAAAAAAAATCAACAAAACAAAAGAAACCTCTAAAATGGCACAAAAAATCCAAAATACTAATTAATGTTTTCTAAACAAGACAGACAAACAACCTTCGAATGATCGCCACAAATAGAGTTTTTGCACGTGTTGCATAGTTTTCGAGTGCTTTTTTTGCGGCTTCTTCCGCAGTCGTGGCAGCGATCTATGGATCGAGTTGGTGTCTGTGCTGACGTTGTCGCTGTGGTTTCTGGATAATTACAAGAAAATCTCGCGGCCCAGCACTGAGTGCGTTTGTCAATTATTTAACTTAAAGTACCTAGAAGCGCTCGTAATTTACGTTAGCGGTTTTTGAGAATTTTACAATTCCGTAAGTGTGGATTACATACGTAATCCACGCGACCACTCTAGGGTTAATAATTGTATGGCTCCATAATAGTTTTTCTTATAAATTAGCAGAATTGGGCACCAGGCCGATTTCAGCTATGGCGACATTGTTTCAGCTACGTTACGTTACGTTGGTGCGCTCTAAGATGACTTGAGTAGTCAATCTTAGTTTTAAATGTGCGTGCACATAAAGTGCAAGTCAGAGCGCCGTTAACATAATGGTACGGTATGTTTTCAGGCGGTTTACGTTTAAGTTGGTCACGTCTTCTATCCAATTCGCGCCTGCGTTCATCTTCAAAAGTGTAGACATTTTGCTGCACTAGTCTTTTCCATTAATGACTGCCTCCGTGGCGCAGTGAGCGTATAGCCGGCTGAGACGCAGGAGGTAGCGGTTCGATTCCCGCCGCGGAACAAATGTTTGCATGATCTACAGATATTTGTTCCGTGTCTGGGTGTTTTTCTATATATTATAAGTATTTATTTACAAAAAAAATGTATATAAGTATTCTATCAGTCATCTGGTTCCCATAGTACAAGCTCTGCTTAGTTTGGGGCTAGATAGCGCTGTGTGAAATGTCCAGCAATATTTATTATTTATTTATTTTTCTGTAAGTAATTTTCAACGAGAAGGCTCAATAGTAATAGGCTGAGCAGGTGCTTTGATTTTTTTTTTGAATCTATAATAATTTAGACATATTCATCGCATACATTAAGCCAAAACTGCACTACAAAAGTTAATAACTTGTAATGGCTCACTGGCGCTGCGGTTTGTAAGCAAATAGTTCTAATAAAATTCTGCTGCTTTCAAAAAATTACGAGCAAAGATAGTAAGGCTGCAAAGGGAACGCAAGTAAGGAAAATAAACTGAAAAAGGCGGGTCATTACCCCGTAGGCAAATAACGGAATAACGGCGTTATATCTTACCGTAATGCCTTCGTTTTTATTTGACTTGCATTTAGCAACCGTGAAGTTACTATTGTTACTTATTGCGGCTCCTTTAGGTTTTTTAACTTTACGTTAATTCTTAGATTGTTGATTTAATTGAACTGCTTGAGAGAATGTAGTGGAGGAAACCAAGTTTCTGACATAGTTTCATTGGTAAAAACAACAATTCAGTTTTATTATTAAGAAGAAACTCTTTATTTTTAAGATCTGTAAATCGTGAGAGAAATGTAGTAGTATATCATGGAGCGGATTAATTAGGTTTTATTGTTTTAAGTATTTTTTTGTATTCCAATCTATCACTTGATGAAAATAATAAAACTTGGTTGGTAAAGGGTCCTACCAAGTTCAAAATTTTATGTTATATAATTGTACTCACCCAGCTTGTCTTGCTGCACGGTCTTGGTGTCTCCGTGCACGAGACATAGGATGAGGAACAGCGCGACGTGCGGCGCCGCCATGATGTCGCGTCACGTGGCGCCACTCCCAGCACGGCACGTGCTCTTCACGTAACTCATCACACTGCAACAAACAAAACTAATATTTGACGACTTCTGTGGCGCAAAAGCCGACTGAGACGCAAGAGGTAGCGGATTCAATCCCCGCTGCGGGACAAATGTTTGTATGGTCTACAGATATTTGTTCCTGGTTTGGGTATTTTTCTATATCTTATAATTATGTACCTACTTAAAAAAGTATATAAGTATTCTATCAGTTATTTGGTTCCCGTAGTACAAGCGTTACTTAGTTTGGGACTAGATAGCGCTGTGTAAAATGTCCAACTTTATTATTATTATTTTTTTAATATTGTTCACAAAGTATATAAAAGTGATACAGACGTGTAGCAGAAGTAGAACACGTAGCGTGACGGAGGAATAACGAAAACAGTGTGACATTAAATACGACCATGCCACTTTTATGTTTAGGGCCTGCTGTTTAGTTCAGACTACTTTAAATTGGATAGTGGTATAAAGTTATTTTTATAATCTTTATGTAAAAATGTTTTGCGAAATAGGCATTTGGTTTCTACTATCTCTCAATATTCTCCATTCAAATATTAAAAAGACTAAAAGAGACGCCCATCAAAAGCTAAAGCAAAGAATTTTTTTCATTAGAGTATCTACGTTGAAATAAAAAGTTAACTCAAACATTTCTCGAAGCTAAAAATTGGACATTTAACTTATAAAAGAAACGGTAAATATTCGAAACTTTAAGATCCAGATGATAACAACGCTTGTTAACTTAGCTCCGAGAGAAACTCTTAAGTGAGTTACTTAAACGTGAAATTAAGTTTAGTATCGACTTTGTTCGGATCATGACCTTTAATTAGTGGTGTTCAAAAACTTTGGGAAACGCTGTCTTATAACGAAGTCGTCACAAATTAAATTTTAAGCTTCATTGCCTTTAACTTTGTTTTAATTGATTGTTTGAAAGTTCGTCAAAAGAAGTAGTTTTGACGAACTGACTTTGACTGCTTTCTATAACAACACTTAAACGTGATTTGAGTTAGATCATTGAATGAAACATCTTTTTGTATTAAATAGTTTTAGTACACTATAGAGCTCATAATCTATTAAGTAAGGATCCAACATGCTTCCTTCCATGTATGTTCTCCAGTTTCTTGTAGTTTTTGAGTTATGATTTTTTATGTCTTGTTGAGCGGCCGCTATGGTCAAAGCTTTTTTGTGGTTTCTCTTTGTACAGTCAGCAAATAAATAAATTGATTTATTGATTAAGGGACAGCCTGAGCGACAGCAATAGCAATTGGCTTGCGTAATAAGACTACCGGCTGAAATTTGAAAGTTGACATTTAAAAAATCATAAGTCGAATTTAAAAAAATAGGGTAACATACATGCATGGGTTATTTTCAGATACGAATGGACGTCATTGGTGTCACCCTGTATACATATTTTTCATCCTTCATCTTAAAAAAAACTTAGATATGAATTAATACGAAATAGAAAGAAAGTAGCAAAGGCTCAAACCACATTCCAACTAAATTCTGCGCTTAGGTAATGCACAATACTAACCCACTTCATATTTCAATTTCAATGTACGTTATAGAAACTCTAGTCTAGAGAGAATTTTCAGAAGAGAATTAACCTCTCACTGTACACTATGCTGGATTTTATTACCTCCATGAATAAATTCCACCCGGGACACCCTGTCTCTCCCGTATATTATAACGACGGTTAAAACCTCTTGGCTCTGTTTAGTACGCCAGTTTACTATCAGAAAGCTTAATGTCATTTGGGTTTTGGACGGCAGTGTACGTTACACACGACGGATTTATTTCCCGAATGCTAAACATCGACGGTTTTATGTGTAAGGTCTAAGATGTGTTAGTGGCGAAGTGTCAGTGAATTGTGATGTGGAATTGCGGTAGTTTGGACTATTGTCCGTTGGTTAATGTTGATTACGTTATCTCAGCGTAAACAGTCCTTGAGTCTGGGGAAATGTTTTGTCTTAATAATTTGAACTACTCCATTTAAATAATTGCACATTCATTTGAATCTAGGTTACAAAACGAATACTTTTACTGATATAAAAAGGAGGTCCAAATTTGAATTGATAGAAGACAATCATCATTAATGGTAGCTTAAATAACAGCCCACTGCTGGGCATAATACTCCTCCCTCGAACACACCTCAGACTGATTCTGACTTGTTCGCATCCAGCAGAGCTAACATGCGTGACAAAATTTTCTCGCTTCGTTTTCTCGTACAAAATAGAGATATCTCTTTGTGTCTACCTGTGCTAACATGCACACAATAATTTTAATGAATTTTGACACTGCTCTGCGAGTATTTTGTCATCATACTTTTTAAATTACAGAGATACGACGCAGAGTGAAGTTGTATAACCCTCTGAGGTATGACTACAACAAGTATGACGGCGAATGACGACAAACTTATCTTAGAGCGTGCACGTAGATAAACGAGAAATTAGTCAACATCTACAGTAATTTTTTTTAATGTTATTTGTGGGGAAACAGGCTTACGGCCCACCTGATGGTAAGCGGTCACCGTCGCCTATTGACACCGGCAACACCCGGGGTATTGTCGATGCGTTCCCTACCCTGTAGAAATCTTTTAACATTTCTCTTGAAGCGTGCCATGTCGTAGCTTAACGAGACAACCTGAGATGGTGGACCTCAGTGTGATGCGTGACAAATCTCACGGCGCGTATGCTAGCCTAGTATTTCAAGAGAATGTTGTACCTACTAAAAACATGGACACAAATCGAAAAAAAGCTATTTGAAACTGTAATTGGCTGACCATTTATTTTATTTTATTTATTGTTCTGTTGGTGAGATCGTTAACTAAAAGCATGTTCCAAGTTATTGCGTAGTTACTTATTATTTTACCAGTCTCATTGTAATAACATGTGGGTAGATAGTATTTTAAGAAAAAAATAGCTTTTATACTCAGTAAAAATGGACGTGTATTTTAAGAGCCACACTTTAAAAGAGATAACAGAGCACTGTTATTACTTTCGGAGGAGAATTCACATTATGAAAATACTCGGCTTTAATCCAAAAGTGATTTTGTCGTAGCGTTTCAGGTTAATTCTCGTTTTCTGAAAAACCGACGCTTTGTTCGATGATTAATGTGCGTAAATCCTCGGTGGAAATATTTACACGACATTGGCAAAGAACTCGTGTGTTCTGCCAGTGTTACCTGTATAGGATATTTATTTTGTAAAAACAAATTAATTTAACCTTAGGTATATAAATAAAAAGAAGTCTAGTGGGATGGGATTAGTTTCTAAAGAAAAGAAGTGTTTTACAAATAAACTAGCTTACCTAGGTATCATAAAGTACTAAAGAATTGAAGTAGAACGTACTAACTGTTAGTTCAATTCTTTAGTACTTTATGATACCGAGCACTAGCTCTACCTCCAAAATGCATATTCACTAAAAGCCACGACTAGAGTACCATAAACTTCCACCCTATTTTGAATTCAACATAAATTATAAGTTGGCAACAAAATTGTATCAAAATTGAGAGTTGCACCAAAATACACCAAGCAAGTTATGAGGCCAGTCACTCGGCCTTTTAGTGGAAAGGTGAACAATAACAGCTTACTTCTAGTGCAGGGAATATCGATAACTTTAAATGGAGCTTGTAAAGTATCGATAATTTTGATAGGTAATAAAATAGGATGCTGGTGAATTTATAAGATATCTAGGCCCAGTTGGCCGATGGGTTGAAACGACACTTTAAATTTGTCGGTACTAAGATTTTCAATGCTGACAAAGTGGCTTAGAATTATCAAGGTAGCGAAAAACAATATCAGAGCCAACAAATTCAGCAGTTTGTGATAAATAAATAAATATAAATAAATATTGCAGGGCATTTCACACAGCGGTATCTAGCCTCAAACTAAGCAGAGCTTGTACTATGGGAACCAGATAACTGATAGAATACTTATATACTTTTTTTTTATAAATACATACTTATAATATATAGAAAAACATCCAGACCCGACACAAATATCTGTAGATCACGCAAACATTTGTTCCGCGGCGGGAATCGAACCCGCTACCTCCTGCGTCTCAGCTGGCTATTCGCCCACTGTGCCACGGAGGTAGTCAAACAAGGGAATGCATGCCTACTTCGTCGGTTCAATCCAGCACTGTAACAAAATACGGAAAATGACCTCATTAAATGGTGAAGTGTGTACATTCATATAAAGTATCATCGTTAATTAAATCAATGGCAAAACGTTGAATACCATTGTACAATTACACGAATTCACTATTAAATTTCAGTTCGAACAAGTTTGGATTAATTTAGCATTCTGATTGAAATTTCACAGCATCTAATTAGCTACTGAACCACAAACCTATGTATTTTGATTTTCAAATGCACAACCTGTCTCGCGGCCGCATGATCACTGAAACTTCAGCACTGTGCTGTAAACATAGCCAATGTTGACTCATTATTCGCATCACTAGTGCTTCGAGTAGCATTTTGTCGATATTTTGGTATAACAGCACTAGACCTCTACCAGGTTGGGTTTCTCGTAGGATTTACGCCGCTCACTAGTTCATATAGTGATGGCTCATAATGTCCGAATTGCTCGAATATTCTGCAGTGTATTTTATAATAGGTTGTAGCCACGAGGAGAAAAACTATAGTAAATTGATGTATAAATAGTTTTGAAAAAAAAACCCATTTCGTTTAAACTACAATGACGTCACAAAATGTGCGAAATTGGATTATCAACTTCAATTAACACATATATAATTAGTTATGGATTACGGGCATAACCGTTCCTTAAAAAAGTTTTAATGTATGGTAAACTAAATGTGTTTATTATTATAAATTACTGTCACACCAAATTAATAATTAATTACATGAACTTAAAAACAAACTGCCTCCGTGGTACAGTGGGCGTATAGCCGGCTGAGACGCAGGAGGTAGCGGGTGCGATTCCTGCCGCGGAACAAATGTTTGCATTATCTACAGATATTTGTTCCGTGTCTGGGTGTTTTTCTATATATTTTATATATATATGTCGGCGCAAGATTATCTGCAGATATTTGTTCCGTGTCTGGGTGTTTTTCTATATATTTATATATATATATGTATGTCGGCGCAAGACGATTAGAATTATGAATTATGAAAGCTTGTAAATTAAATCATTGAATATCAAATCAAATTACGAATTACGTTTCGGTTCTCAATGTAAGTTTCAGCTTTCTCCGTTGAAAGGAACGTAATTGTTTGTCGTTGTATTCAACGTTAATCAATTAAGTACTCATCATTGCTTTGAGATTATTTCTAGACCTGGAAATGAGTGCTAAATTAAAATCCTGATTTATAAAAGGTAAGCGATGGATCTCACGGGTGTTTGCATTAAGATAAACTTAAAGCAAACACTCGCTTGAAGCCTTGAACATCGCATTTATTTAAAAAAAAAGATTGATTACCAACGGATGTTGATTGCTTAAATTTAAAACAAAATTAATCTGTAGGTTCTAAATACGTTTAAAAATTGATTCATTAATTTATAGACTCAATTAGTAACTGTAACAATTTATTTGAAGTTTTCTGAGTAATAGTTTCTTAAATTGACTTAGTACCGTACGACGCCAGTTTGATGATAAAGGGGTTCTGAAAAAAAGCAACCTGGCGACGGACGGACGACACTTTGTTCGGGGGTGAGCCGTCGAGACAAGTGTCCTGTGAGTACCTACCACCTAATACTTTGTTTAAGAATTATCTGTTAAGTTAATTATTGTAAATATTAATAAAAGCTGTTTCATAATTTGCAATGAGTGTTTCTAATGGTGGAAATAGTGATGTCAGCTTGGCTGACGTCACTGTTCAAAAAAACCCTGTTGGTCAAGATATTCCGTTATCAGAAGTGGGATGCGAACCCTCTTCTGCTCGATCATCTGATTCAAACAAAGAAGATTTAAATGCTCCTATAAATGGCGTACCAACAGAGTTTTTCACACAGATGTTGCAAATGATGAAACACATGTCTGATCGTATCACGAAACAGCCTGAACCTAAGGTCAAAATTAATGACGTATTTTTACCGTCATATGATCCGGATGCTAATGTAGGAGTAAGAGAGCATGTGACTACTGCCATGGAAACTTATAACTTGGCCGACTATGATGTTAGAATGAAAGCTGGAAGTTTGCTTAAGGGTCGTGCAAAGTTGTGGGTTGACAATTGGCTAGTAACAACCAACACGTGGCAGGAATTGCGCGATATTTTGATAACAACTTTTGAGCCAGAGAATAGATATTCCCGTGATGTTTTTCGCTTTCGAGAACATGTCTATGATAACAAAAAGGATATTGCACAGTTTTTGTCACAAGCTTGGGTATTATGGCGACGTTTAACTAAGGATAAACTATCAAATGATGACGCAGTCGAGGCAGTGATCGGTTGTATTGGGGATGAAAGATTGAGAATTGAGTTATTAAATGCCAGGGCTACATCGGTACCAGAACTTATTTCGGTCGCATCATCCATACGACGCTTTAAGCGTCCTTATCCTGGTACCTCAAGCGTACAACAAGGGCCGAGTAAGCGGCCTCGGTTTTCTGATAAATCGTCACTATTTTGCCAAACCTGTAAAAAATCTGGTCATGATTCACGCGAATGTCGTTACCGTGATAAAACCGAAAACCCTCAACCGCCTCAACAGGATAAAGCTGCATCTCAAAACGCTGGTAAATCAACGTGCACGTTCTGTTCAAGGGTAGGTCATACTTACGAGACGTGTTACAAGAGAGAGAGAGCTGTACTAACCAACGTAAATTGTTTAGGTTTACCAAAATTAAACTCTATGCCAGTGGTTGTTGGAGATTTAAAATTACTTGCAATATTCGATAGTGGAGCGGAATGTTCAGTGATACGTGAATTGGTTGCTGCAAAATTGCCCGGAAAAAGAATACACGTGGTCAAATATTTAAAGGGGATTGGACAATTTACGGTGGTTTCTCTAACAACATTGACAACGGTATGTGTTATTGACAACTTGCGAGTTGAACTTCAGTTCCACGTAGTCCCAGACTACGAGTTGTGTTCAGATATTCTGATAGGAATGAATCTTGTCGAAAACACAAACCTGAGTGTCATAGTAAACTCCCGGGGCGCAACATTGGTTCATCAGCCGGCGGTCTATCACATGCGATCACAAAGTGAAAAATTTGATAAGCTAGACTGCGATCTAACTAATGACGAGCAACTAAATGAATTAAAAATAATGTTAAACAAGTTTGAACATTTGTTTATATACGGCTACCCTCACACACGTGTCAACACGGGTGAGCTTGAAATACGGTTGAAAGATGATAGCAAATGTGTCGAACGTAGACCATACCGATTAAGTCCTGTTGAGCGCGAGAAGGTACGCGATATTGTTAGTGAGTTGCTCGAGCATAATATCATTCGCGAAAGTAAGTCGCCATTTTCCAGTCCAATAATATTGGTCAAAAAGAAAAATGGCAAAGATCGCATGTGCGTAGATTTCCGCGAACTAAATAGAAACACTCTCAGGGATCACTATCCGCTACCGATAATATCTGATCAGATAGATCAACTAGCTGGGGGCCTTTATTTCTCCACATTTGACATGGCAGCAGGGTTTCATCAAATTCCGATCGCAGAGGGCTCTATAGAAAAGACAGCATTTGTGACTCCTGACGGATTGTATGAGTATGTAGCCATGCCATTTGGCCTTAGTAACGCCAGTTCAGTGTATCAGCGATGCATAAATAGGGCACTAGCTCATCTCCTGATCGATCAAGTCTGTCAAGTTTATGTTGATGATGTCTTGTCAAAATGTAGGGAATTCTCTGAGGGACTGTCTCATATTGAACGGATACTGATCTCTTTGCAGCAGGCAGGATTTTCGATCAACGTCGACAAAACTGCCTTCTTTAAACGCTCCATTGAGTATTTGGGTAATGTTATTTCGGACGGACAAGTTAGTCCAAGCCCAAGGAAAGTGGAGGCTTTAACGAAGGCACCGATTCCAAAGTCTGCCAAACAAGTAAGACAATTCAACGGTCTAGCCGGGTACTTCAGACGTTATATTCCCAATTTTTCGCGTGTTATGGTACCTACCACTCTATGAACTAACTAAGAAAGATGCAAAATGGGAATGGAACGAAAGACACGATAAAGCCCGAAACAGTATTGTACAACACTTGTCTACTGCGCCTGCCCTTTCATTATTTCAGGAAGACTCTCCAATTGAGCTCTACACTGACGCGAGCAGTCTCGGCTACGGAGCGGTACTTGTATAGACCATCGAGAACCGTCAGCATCCAGTCGCGTACATGAGCCAACGGACTACTGACGCCGAGAGCCGTTACCATTCGTATGAGCTCGAAACATTAGCGGTGGTAAGGGCCGTGAAACACTTTCGGCATTATCTCTACGGCCGAAAATTCAAGGTAATAATTGACTGTAACGTCTTGAAGGCATCCAAGCACAAAAAGGATTTACTTCCTCGAATCCATCGGTGGTGGGCCTTTCTCCAGAATTACGACTTCGAAGTAGAGTATAGAAAAGGTGAGCGATTGCAGCACGCTGATTTCTTTAGTAGAAATCCAACTAATGAGAGTTTGGTCAATATCATGACTAAAGATCTTGAATGGCTACAAATCGAACAGCGACGTGACGATGTTCTTCGCCCACTGATAGACAGCATGTCCAGTAACAGCCCAGCTGCAGACTACGTCCTGGAAGATGGTGTACTCAAGAAGACGACCACTATAAATAAATAAATAAATAAATATTGCTGGACATTTCACACAGCGCTATCTAGCCCCAAACTAAGCAGAGCTTGTACTATGGGAACCAGATAACTGATAGAATACTTATATACTTTTTTTTTTGTAAATACATACTTATAATATATAGAAAAACACCCAGACACGGAACAAATATCTGTAATCATGCAAACATTTGTTCCGCTACGGGAATCGAACCCGCTACCTCCTGCGTCTCAGCCGGCTATACGCCCACTGCACCACGGAGGCAGTCAGACCACTGGTTCCGCACTCGGTACATGTAAACTTACTGTAGTACCCAAGTCATTCCAGTGGAGCCTGATAAACTCATTCCATACGGCGCTCCAACATCCAGGTTGGGAGAAAACTCTTCAAAAGTTGAGAGAAACATACTGGTTTGACAAAATGAACACAATCTTCAGACGATTCGTCGATAACTGTATCGTCTGCAGAACCTCGAAGGGTCCGTCGGGACCTATTCAAGCGCAACTTCACCCTATTCAAAAACCCACCACGGCATTTCAAGTTATACACATGGATATCACGGGCAAGCTTGGTACACGAAACGCTGAAGGTTAAGATGAGTATGTTATTGTAATTATAGACGCATTCACAAAGTATATTCTACTTAACTACTCCAACGATAAAAGCCAAAGTAGCAGCCTCGCAGCACTGAAACGTGTGGTACACTTGTTTGGAACCCCAGTGCAAGTCGTTGTAGATGGAGGTCGAGAGTTTCTTGGTGAGTTTAAAGCCGACTGTGAGCGGTTTGGTATCAACATGCATTCAATAGCGCCAGGAGTAAGCCGAGCAAACGGACAAGTTGAGAGGGTCATGGCCACACTGAAAAACGCACTTACAATGATAAAGAATTATGACTCCGAAGATTGGCAGACAGCGTTAGAAGTTTTACAACTTGCGTTCAATTGCACTCCACACCGTGTAACGGGGGTCGCCCCACTTAGCCTCTTGACACGCCGGCAACAATGTGTACCGCCAGAGCTTCTAAGGCTGGTAAATATGGATGAAGATACTATTGATTTTGAATTGCTTGAACAGCGTGTGCATCAGAAAATGACTGCTGCGGCTGAATATGACAAACAACGATTTGATAAGAACAAATCAAAAATGCGTCCATTCCAAAGAGGAGACTATGTTCTTATTAAGAACAACCCTCGCAACCAAACGTCCCTGGACCTCAAGTACAGCGAACCGTACGAGATTCATAGAATACTAGACAACGATCGGTACATGGTAAAGCGTGTGACTGGGAGAGGGCGTCCACGTAAAGTTGCTCATGACCAACTACGTCGAGCTCCACAACCAGGTGACCAGGAAACCGTGTCGGCGGGCTTCGAAGAAGACACCCAGCTACAAACGTCGTCACAACCAAGCGTTTCATCCAATGAGTCGCTCCCGTCTACATCCCAAGCTGAGCTACTACCGTCTACATCACAAGCTACCCGCTTGTTGGGTGCCTCAACAAACTGGTTAGTGTTTTATTTTTAATGCAGAGAAAAATCTTGTTGGTTAAACAAATCAAGTACTGAATAAGGCCATAATTTGATTTTAAATTATATTGGCTGTCTGTCTTGTCTGATATAGTGAAATAGACTAGATACCTAGAACTGATACCTAGACTGTATAAATCATTTATATTTCTGGTTTCCCATCCTGTTAGAAAATCATTTTCAGAGCCTCTGTGGACCACGGTCTTAAACTAAGGCCTAGGCTACAGCACCGTCCTTTCCAAATCCTTTAGAACCTCTGTGGACCACGGCGTACGTGACCGCTCAGCACCACAGCATCAATTACATGTGAGCTATCATAAAATTTGCAATTAATTTGCAATAATAATAAAAAAAAATAACAGTTAATATGTTTTGGGCCACCTGTGGACCACGGCGTACAAGACCGCTTAGAACCACAGCCCTAATCAAACTCCTTTTTTTTTTTTTAGAGCCTCTGGGGACCACGGTCAAAAATAAGACCTAGGCCTCAGCATCAACCTAGTTCCATGATCCTTTAGAGCCACTGTGGACCACGGCGTACAAGACCGCTCAGCGCCACAGCATCATCCCTGTCTACGAGAATCTTATCATGCAAGTATGCGTGGAGCATTTGCATTGACATAATGACTTAACGAGTTGTGTTAGCATGCGTGGAGCATCTACACTATAAATAATAAGCTTCGCTCACTTCCCGATATTCAGCAATACTCCATACACATATAATAAACAAATTACTTTAACGTGTCTAGCAAGATAGTGTCATGGCACGATATGGCTGATAACTTGGTTGCTTGAATCAGTCAACAATTAAAAATCTCCTTCTTGGACGATGTCTCGTTTCTGAAGTAATATTTACTACTCATAACTGAGTTATCAGCTAGCGTACCTATGAATGGATACCTAGCTCAGAGAATATATGTTTCTATTTCAGAACCGCGACTGGTGCAGAGCACGCACCGTCTCGCAGAATGGCCGTGTCGGCGCAAGACGATTAGAATTATGAATTTTGAAAGCTTGTAAATTAAATCATTGAATATCAAATCAAATTACGAATTACGTTTCGGTTCTCAATGTAAGTTTCAGCTTTCTCCGTTGAAAGGAACGTAATTGTTTGTCGTTGTATTCAACGTTAATCAATTAAGTACTCATCATTGCTTTGAGATTATTTCTAGACCTGGAAATGAGTGCTAAATTAAAATCCTGATTTATAAAAGGTAAGCGATGGATCTCACGGGTGTTTGCATTAAGATAAACTTAAAGCAAACACTCGCTTGAAGCCTTGAACATCGCATTGATTTAAAAAAAAGATTGATTACCAACGGATGTTGATTGCTTAAATTTAAAACAAAATTAATATGTAAGTTCTAAATACGTTTAAAAATTGATTCATTAATTTATAGACTCAATTAGTAACTGTAACAATTTATTTGAAGTTTTGTGAGTAATAGTTTCTTAAATTGACTTAGTACCGTACGACGCCAGTTTGATGATAAAGGGGTTCTGAAAAAAAGCAACCTGGCGACGGACGGACGACACTTTGTTCGGGGGTGAGCCGTCGAGACAAGTGTCCTGTGAGTACCTACCACCTAATACTTTGTTTAAGAATTATCTGTTAAGTTAATTATTGTAAATATTAATAAAAGCTGTTTCATAATTTGCAATGAGTGTTTCTAATGGTGGAAATAGTGATGTCAGCTTGGCTGCCGTCACTGTTCAAAAAAACCCTGTTGGTCAAGATATTCCGTTATATATATAATATATATATATGTATATAAGTATGTAAATACAAAAAAAGTATATAAGTATTCTATCAGTTATCTGGTTCCCATAGTACAAGCTCTGTTTAGTTTTGGGCTAGATAGCGCTGTGTGAAATGTCCAGCGATACTTATTATTTATTTAAATACGCAGTGGTACAATGGGCGGCTATATCGCCTTACCCAAATTACCCTCTCTTTTTTTCTCTTTAAACAAATTACCCTCTATACCTAAAATATATTCTACCTGATTTTTCTAAATAAACTGCTTAAAAATACTAAACTAGAAGTAGCTAATCTATAAACTAAAATAATTATCTCTAGAAAAACCAGCTTTCCTCGACGTTAGAGACACCGGTGTCTAGTTGAGTCGGATACGCGTCATTTACGCCGAGATGTTGCCGCGGTGAAGGCGGCGAAGGCCTTCGGATATAGTAGAACACTTTTCTCTAGAATAAGCACGGATAGTCTCATTCCTCCATTAGAACGTCGCTGGTAGGTAGATGTAGTTGGAATCGGCATGACCAGTCTGTTTGCTTGTTTTGATTGGTCTGATGGGGTGACCAATGGGTTAAATCGCTCGTAATGTTGCTTGATACGTCTTGCCACTTAAAATAGGTGTATGAGGATGGGTGTAGTGATCTTCAACGGAATGCTTTTGTGGTCTGATGGTCACGTTAAGATGTCGACATCAGCTATAAAAGTCAATTTGAAGACGCCCTGTAACAAACACCATAGCTGATTTATCATCATCATCAGCTTAGGTCAGTACAGGCCCCCATCACTTTCTGTTAGCCTCCATTATCCTTGGTGTTTTCCACGATCTTTATGACGTCGTCCGCCTATCTCGCCTTCGGACGACCCGAATATCTCGGGCTCGACATCGGCCTTTACTCACTTAAGTTTATCGCTAGCTGATATTTTTCCTATGGTTTATTTAAAGCTAGTGATCAACATATCGTTTAAAAACCACTAGAAGGCCACAAATGGCCACAATTAATAAGTTCACTGGTGACAACTCGTCATCGTCATTACTCGTTACTTTAATACCGAACTCAATGCCTTTGCAGGAAGTACTTGCACTGGGTTCCCGAGTGACGGACTTTAATTAAACGAACTCGATATTTCGGCTTCCGAATTGAAGTGAATCAATTCGAGCGAGCGATGGAATGTTTCAACCTAATCCTACAAAATGAAACGGATCCTCTAAGCTACAAAACAAGTACAAACAACTCATAAAATCTATTATCCGTACTAATATTATAATTTAACATACATACTTATATGTTATGCTGAGAACTTTGTATCCAGAAGGGATACTCATCGACTTGCTCTACTCTAATAACCTACGTACTGGTTATTTGAAGGTATATTTTATATACCTATTTTGAAGTTATGTCATTTTGTAGAAGATTAATAAATAAATAGAAGGATGTATTTTTATCTGAATGAAATAAATTAATAATAATAATTAATAAACAGTACATTCACGATTAGTACCTGTTCAATATTAATAATTATACGTATAGGTCGCCAAATTTTTAAAAATACGAATATAAACTTTCATCCACTTAATTGAAGCTTGAATTTCGTTGACAGATTTCAACATAGGTACTTCTTTTATAGCGAAACAGTGCGAGTAGATCCCTTTGTAGAGCTCTTCCAAATCGGAGAGTATTGAATGCCGGCGCATGTCGATACGAACGAATACGTAGAGATTGTGTTTCATTGTTATTTCCTTTCGTTGCGTTCGTCCTCATTTATGTTGTGTTGTTGCTCGTGTTTCATTCGCGGATGCTTTTGAATGTAGCGACATTGTTTTTTAAGAATACCTATTTAAACAAGATTTGAGTAAAAACCACTGAAGCCTACGTGGCGAGTACAACAGTCTTTTGTGCTCATAATAAACCAAAATTCGAGAATCAACATAGATCAAAAAAAAAACCTATGCCGTATATTCCAGAATTAGGCTAAAGCTTTTTGCTTTTTTGACAGTTTTTATTAATATTATAAAGAGATAAGTTCGTATGTTTGTTAGGGGTAATCCCAGGAACTACTGAATCGATCTCTAATTATTTAATTGATAGAAAACTACAATATCCCTTAATGCTATCATACTAATATTCAAAATGCGTGTATATGTTTAGATGTTTGTTTATTACTCAAGCATATTGTAACATTGGACATTGTTGTAGCTGGACATTGTGCCGATTTTGACGAAATTTGGTATATAGATAGATTATGGCCTAAATTGAAATAATTTACGTCCGTGGTGCAGGGGCGAATAGCCGACTGAAACGCAGACGGTAGCAGGTTCGATTCCCGCCGCGGAACAAATGTTTGCATGATCTACAGATATTTGTTCCGAGTCTGAATGTTTTGATACATATCATAAGTATGTATTTAAAAAACGGCATATAAGTATTTTATCACTTATCTGGTTCTCATATTACAAGCTCTGCTTAGTTTAGAGCTAGATAGCGCTATGTGAAATGTCCAGCAATATTTATTTATTATTATTATTTATTTACTACCTTATATTGTCAAACCACTCGTGTGAAGCCACGTGTGTGTGGGTTAAAGCTAGTTATATTTAGACTATATTTAGATAAAAAGCCGCACGAAGGCGAGAAGGATAAGCGTTTAATAAAAAAATACAAAACTTATGCTTGAGTATCAAATTAGTTAGGTTTCGGAGTACATAGAAGTAAAGGTGGATTCAAAAACCTGGTTTACATCAATATCTTCAATTTTGTGTGACAGTTAGCGACACCTCACTAACTCACGAACCAAATTTTGTGGTTTATAAATTACTAACAGCTTTTTCTCTGTATAGTAAAAACTCCTTCTTCGATTTGACATTCTGCTTACGGATTATATGTCAAACAGTAAGTTACGATCGAATATGCTATTCTACCATATAAACAGCTTCGTGGGAAGTATAATAACCGAACGAACTATCGTTTATTCCCTCTACAAACACTAGGGAGGTAATATCATTCACATCACGGCTCGAAGGGATATAACTCAATAAATCTTGCGATACAGAGTTTATTACCCTCTATTGAGCGGCGAGTGTCCATAAGACCCCTGTTCAAAACTACCCTCACCTTGAAATAAGCCTCTTGTAAATTTACTATAGATTTTCGTTGATATAAGCACCTTTTAAAACGACAAAATACCTTCGATCGCATTGGAACCTCGAAGGCTCACCGGGCTTGATAGCTTTACGTTTCTTTTAAAGCATGGGGCCTTAATACAATCTCGCGACGGGCGGTCAAACGTCACTAAAAGCTGTGCTAAAATCATACAAAGATTATACTTAATACAATGTGTATGTTTAACAGCAATAAACAAAATAAATATTGCTGGACATTTCACACAGTGCTATCTAGCCTCAAACTAAGCAGAGCTTATACTATGGGAACCAGATTACTGATATAATACTTACATACTTTTTTGAATATATACTTATAATAGAAAAACATCCAGACCCGGAGCAAATATCTGTAGATCATGCAAACATTTGTTCCGCGGCGGGAATCGAACCCGCTAGCTCCAGCGTCTCAGCCGGCTATTCGCCCTCTGTGCCACGGAGGTCGTCTCGAGCAATCATCGAATTATATTTCTAGCAATGTAGTTTAATGGTTTATGATAACGATAAAAAAATGATAACACAAGCAAATTCTAAGACGGTTATAGCAAAATTAGGTTGTTTTGTGGATATTTTTTAAATGGTGTACTAGAATTATATTAATCGTTTTAACCTTGAAAATGCGATATAAAGAATAGATAAATATAAATTAGAATAGTGTAAAAGTAGTAGGGAACAAACAGCAATTTCAATGTTAAAAGTTTTAGTACCAGAGCAGTGGCTGAAACTGAAACTCACACAAAGCTAGTCAAATTAGTCGCTTAAAATACACAGCTGTATATTCATGTTTTGCGTATACTTTCACAATTTCGCTCATTATACCATAGCAGCCGTGGCCGAGCGGTTAAGGCGTCTGACTAGAAATCAGATTCCCTCTGGGAGCGTAGGTTCGAATCCTACCGGCTGCGAATCATTTTGTGCTATTTTTCGCCAAATTTTTTTGTTGTATTTTTCAGTAATTTATGAGAGAAATATCAGTTATTGATCTGGGAGCCCATGTCTATTGGACATGGCTCATTGTACAAAGTATCTAACTTTTCTCATCAATTTTAATCAACGTATACTTTGAAAGTGGTCGAGGAAAATTACAAATCAATTTGCCTTAATCTATGGCGTCTTGAGCCACTTGGATGAGGCTATCAAATTAATTTATCGACGGATAAATTGAAAAGGTAAGAGCTTACGTTAGCGAAGTCGCAGGTAAATATAGACAGAGGCTAGAGTAGGCCAGGATGCAGATAATGTTCTTAAAAAAATACTTGTTCCACACAACAAAATATATATAACATATTTCGGTAAATTATATTATATAAAGCTCGATTACCACTGACTCACTGACTGATTGACATCATTGTTCTCCCAGATGCCACCTCGTAGGGGGGAAATGTTTGGTGGGATCGTATAGAGGGAGTTCCGGTGAGTTGGGAATAAATCCTAAAGTACCCCTTTTGTCCCCCATTCGCTCCCATCCACCTCGTATCTCGGAAAGTATAGGTCTTAGAGCGTTGGTGCAAAAACTAATGTTGCTGAGGACATTTTTTTATATCCGGATCCATGAAAAAAAAAATGTCTTTCATACAAAAAAAAAATTGTCCCATACAAAATATTTCTGTATGAATACCGTAAACCGTATATTTCGTTTGCCGTAATTTTCATTCTGTTTTTGTAAGGAGCCCACGGCTTGTGTGTACTATAAAATTACTGTAAATTTGCTTGAATCTATATAATGGTGGTGGAGGGGCATGAGATAACTTTCATAGTTTTTGCAAAGGTCATCATCATCATTTTGGAACATCCATTTTTTTTTTTTTTTTTAGTATGCAACGTTCATCATGTTTATTTTGGAACATCCACATTTTTTTAATTATGCCTCATCCACAATGATCACTTTGGAACGTCAATTATTTTTTTTTTTATTATGCATCATCCACTGTGATCATTTTGGAACATCATTTTTTTCAATTATGCCTCATCCACTATGATCACTTTGGAACGTCAATTTTTTTTTTTATTATGCAACATCCACTGTGATATTTTGGTACATCATTTTTTTTAATTATGCCTCATTCACAATGATCACTTTGGAACGTCAATTTTTTTTTATTATGCAACATCCACTGTGATCATTTTGGTACATCATTTTTTTTAATTATGCCTCATCCACAATGATCACTTTGGAACGTCAATTTTTTTTTTTTATTATGCAACATCCACTGTGATCATTTTGGTACATCATTTTTTTAATTACGCCTCATCCACAATGATCACTTTGGAACGTCAATTTTTTTTTTATTATGCAACACATAATTTTTTTTAATTATGCCTCATCCACAATGATCACTTTGGAACGTCAATTATTTTTTTTTATTATGCATCATCCACTGTGATCATTTTGGAACATCATTTTTTTTAATTATGCCTCATCCACAATGATCACTTTGGAACGTCAATTATTTTTTTTTTTTTGTATTATGCAACATCCACTGTGATCATTTTGGTACATCATTTTTTTTATTATGCCTCATCCACAATGATCAGAACGTCAATTATTTTTTTTTGATTATGCATCATCCACTGTGATCATTTTGGAACATCATTTTTTTCAATTATGCCTCATCCACTATGATCACTTTGGAACGTCAATTTTTTTTTTTTTATTATGCAACATCCACTGTGATATTTTGGTACATCATTTTTTTTAATTATGCCTCATTCACAATGATCACTTTGGAACGTCAATTTTTTTATTATGCAAAATCCTTTGTGATCAT
The DNA here is from genome assembly GCA_963924445.1 of Philereme transversata. Taxonomy (NCBI): domain Eukaryota; kingdom Metazoa; phylum Arthropoda; class Insecta; order Lepidoptera; family Geometridae; genus Philereme; species Philereme transversata. The sequence continues at coordinate 21,505,239 of OZ004337.1, read as the reverse complement.
TTTGGAAAATCATTTTTTTTAAATTATGCCTCATCCACAATGATTATTTTGGAACGTCAATTTCTTTTTTTTTATTATGCAACATCCACTGTGATAATTTTGGAACATCAATTTTTTTTAATTATGCCTCATCAGCAATGATCATTTTGGAACGTCAATTTTTTTTTAAATTATGCCTCATCCACAATGATCACTTTTGGAACGTCAATTTTTTTTTTATTATGCAACATCCACTGTGATCATTTTGGAACATCAATTTTTTTTTATATATGCTTCATCCACTATGATCATTTTTGAACGTCAATTTTTTTTTATTATGCGACATCCACTATTCGAACATTCTCTTTGATTGCTTGTTACACTTCGTCATCCTCTTTTATTGTTTCTTCCGCCTCCACATCTTCTATTTTTGCATGTTCCACTTCGTTATCCTTTTAAAATGCTTCTTCTACTTCATATCCTCTTTAATTGCTTCAGTTACTTCATTATGCGCTCTACAAAATTGTGGTGTTTCATACAAAACTTCAATCGCTCATATCTTCTAAACGGGAAGAGCTAGCCCTAGCAAACTTGTACAAAATATTGGTGTAAATTTTTGGTGGAACTGTTTTTTTATTGTCATCCTTGACATCCTTTTTGAATGCTTCTCTCACTTCGTCATCTTCTTTGAATGTTTTTTCCACTTCGACATCATCTTTGACTGCTTCTTTAACTTCGATATCCTCTTTGATTGCTTCTCCCACTTCGATATCGTCTTTGACTGCTTCTTCCATTTCGATATCGTCTTTGATTGCTTTTTTCACTTCGTCATCTTCTTTGAATGCTTCTACCACCTCGGTATCCTCTTTGATTGCTTACTCAACTTCAATTTCCTCTTTGATTGTTTCTCCCTCTTCGATATCGTCTTTGACTGCTTCTTCCATTTCGATATCGTCTTTGATTGCTTTTTTCACTTCGTCATCTTCTTTGAATGCTTCTACCGCCTCGGTATCCTCTTTGATTGCTTACTCAACTTCAATTTCCTCTTTGATTGTTTCTGCCACTTCGATATCCTATTTGATTGCTTCTTCCACTTCAACATTCTCTTTGATAGTTTCTTCCACTTCGATATCCAATCAACAAATTTATGATTTTTCTTACAAAACTTTAATCGCTCGTATCTTCTAAACGGGAAGAGATAGCACTAGCAAACTTTGACAAAATATTAGTACAAATTTTTGATCATTATCATTTTGCAACATACATTTATATTATGCAACGTCAATCATGATCATTTTGGAACGTCCAGATTTTTTTTATGCAACGTTCATCATGATCTTTTTTGCAACGTTCAATTTTTTTTATACAACCATTATCATGATCATTTTGGAACATCCAATTTTTTTCTCTTTGATTGCTTCTTTAACTTTGATATCCTCTACGATTGCTTGTTCCGCTTCGATATCCTCTTTTATTCCTTCTTCATCTTCAATATCCATTGGATTGCTTCTTCCACTTCGATATCGTCTTTGATTGCTTTTTTTACTTCGTCATCCTCTTAGAATGCTTCTACCACCTTGGTATCCTCTTTGATTTCTTCCTCAACTTTAATTTCCTCTTTGATTGTTTCTGCTACTTCGATATCCTATTTGATTGCTTCTTTCACTTCAATATCCTCTTTGATTGCTTCTTCCACTTCGATATCATCTTTGATTGCTTCTTCCACTTCGATATCCTCTAAGATTGCTTCTTCCACTTCGATACCTTCTTTGATTGCTTCTTCCACTTCGATATCGTCTTTGATTGCTTTTTTCACTTCGTCATCTTAGAATGCTTCTACCACCTCGGTATCCTCTTTGATTGCTTACTCAACTTCAATTTCCTCTTTAATAGTTTCTGCTGATTCGATATCCTATTTGATTGCTGCTTTCACTTCAATATCCTGTTTGATTGCTTCTTGCACTTCGAAATCATATTTGATTGCTGCTTCCATTTGGATATCTTCTTTGATTTGATTACTTCTTCCATTTCGATATCGTCTTTGACTGCTTCTTACACATGGATATCCTTTTTGATCGCTTATAACAGCTCGAAATCCTCTTTGATTGCTTCTTCGACAAAAACAAAAACACGCGAGTTGCGTGCAACTCGCGCACTACGCAACCTCTAGTTATATTATATAAAGCTCGATTACCACTGACTCACTGACTGATTGACATCATTGTTCTCCCAGATGCCACCTCGTAGGGGGGAAATGTTTGGTGGGATCGTATAGAGGGAGTTCCGGTGAGTTGGGAATAAATCCTAAAGTACCCCTTTTGTGCCCCATTCGCTCCCATCCACCTCGTATCTCGGAAAGTATAGGTCTTAGAGCGTTGGTGCAAAAACTAATGTTGCTGAGGACATTTTTTTATATCCGGATCCATGAAAAAAAAAATGTCTTTCATACAAAAAAAAAATTGTCCCATACAAAATATTTCTGTATGATTACCGTAAACCGTATATTTCGTTTGCCGTAATTTTCATTCTGTTTTTGTAGGGAGCCCACGGCTTGTGTGTACTATAAAATTACTGTAAATTTGCTTGATTCTATATAATGGTGGTGGAGGGGCATGAGATAACTTTCATAGTTTTTGCAAAGGTCATCATCATCATTTTGGAACATCCATTTTTTTTTTTTTTTTTAGTATGCAACGTTCATCATGTTTATTTTGGAACATCCACATTTTTTTAATTATGCCTCATCCACAATGATCACTTTGGAACGTCAATTATTTTTTTTTTTTATAATGCAACATCCACTGTGATCATTTTGGTACATCATTTTTTTTAATTATGCCACATCCACAATGATCACTTTGGAACGTCAATTATTTTTTTTTTTATTATGCATCATCCACTGTGATCATTTTGGAACATCATTTTTTTCAATTATGCCTCATCCACTATGATCACTTTGGAACGTCCATTTTTTTTTTTTATTATGCAACATCCACTGTGATATTTTGGTACATCATTTTTTTTAATTATGCCTCATTCACAATGATCACTTTGGAACGTCAATATTTTTTTATTATGCAACATCCACTGTGATCATTTTGGTACATCATTTTTTTTAATTATGCCTCATCCACAATTATCACTTTGGAACGTCAATTTTTTTTTTTTATTATGCAACATCCACTGTGATCATTTTGGTACATCATTTTTTTAATTACGCCTCATCCACAATGATCACTTTGGAACGTCAATTATTTTTTATTATGCAACATCCACTGTGATCATTTTGGAACATCATTTTTTTTAATTATGCCTCATCCACAATGATCACTTTGGAACGTCAATTTTTTATTTTTTATTATGCATCATCCACTGTGATCATATTGGAACATCATTTTTTTTTCAATTATGCCTCATCCACTATGATCACTTTGGAACGTCAATTTTTTTTTTATTATGCAACATCCACAGTGATATTTTGGTACATCATTTTTTTTAATTATGCCTCATCCACAATGATCACTTTGGAACGTCATTTTTTTTTAATTATGCATCATCCACTGTGATCATTTTGGTACATCATTTTTTTTAATTACGCCTCATCCACAATGATCACTTTGGAACGTCATTTTTTTTTAATTATGCATCATCCACTGTGATCATTTTGGTACATCATTTTTTTTAATTATGCCTCATCCACAATGATCACTTTGGAACGTCAATTTTTTTTTATTATGCATCATCCACTGTGATCATTTTGGAACATCATTTTTTATAAATTATGCCTCATCCACATGATCACTTTGGAACGTCAATTTTTTTTTTATTATGCAACATCCACTGTGATCATTTTGGTACATCATTTTTTTAATTACGCCTCATCCACAATGATCACTTTGGAACGTCATTTTTTTTTAATTATGCATCATCCACTGTGATCATTTTGGTACATCATTTTTTTTAATTATGCCTCATCCACAATGATCACTTTGGAACGTCAATTTTTTTTTATTATGCATCATCCACTGTGATCATTTTGGAACATCATTTTTTATAAATTATGCCTCATCCACATGATCATTTTGGAACGTCAATTTTTTTTTATTATGCAACATCCACTGTGATCATTTTGGAAAATCAATTTTTTTTTGTAGCACAAATTTTTGGTGGAATCGTTATTTTACGGTCATCATCGCCCTTGCCATCATTTTGAATTCTTCTCTCACTTCCTTTTCGTTTTCGAATGTTTCTTCCACATTGATATCCTCTTTAATTGTTTCTATAACTTCGAAATCCTCTTTGATGGCATTTTTACTTCAATATACTTTTGAATTGTTTTTTCTATTTTTCTATTTTCTTCAATTACTTCTCTTACTTCAATATCGACTCTACAAAATTATGGGTTTAAATACAAATCTTAAATCGCTCGTATCTTCTAAACGGGAAAAGTTACCCCCAGCAAACTTTTACAAAATATTGGTACTAATTTTTGGTGGAATAGTTTTTTTAATACCATCATTGCCCTTAACATCCGTTTTGAATGCTTCTCTTACTTCGTCTTCCACTTTAAATGCTTCTTTCCCCTCGATATCCTCTATTTTTGCTCATTCCACTTTGAGATCCTTTTTAATTGCTTTATCTACTTATATATTTTCTTCAATTGCTTCTTTTACTTCAATTAATAATATAATTAATAAATTGACAACCTCCGTGGTGCAGTGGGCGAATAGCCGGCTGAGACGCAGGAGGTAGCGGGTTCGATCCCTGCTGCGGAACAAATGTTTGCATGATCTACAGATATTTGTTCCGAGTCTGGTTGTTTCTCTATATATTATAAGTATGTACTTACAAAAAAAAATGTATATAAGTATTCTATCAGTTATCTGGTTCCCATAGTACAAGCTCTGCTTAATTTGGGCTAGATAGCGCTGTGTGAAATGTCCAGCAATATTTATTTATTATTTATTTATTAATTCCCACTCTACAAAATTATGGGTTTTAATACAAATCTTAAATCGCTCGTATCTTCTAAACGGGAACAGTTACGCCTAGCAAACTTTTACAAAATATTGGTTCAAATTTTTGGTCGAATAGTTTTTTTATTACCATCATTGCTCTTGACATCCTTTTTGAATGCTCCTCTCACTTGGTCTTCCTCCTTGAATGCTTCTTTCACCTCGATATCCTCTATTTTTGCTTCTTCTACTTTGATATCCTTTTTAATGTCTTTTTCTACTTATATGTCTTCTTCAATTGCTTCTTTTACTTCAATTTTCACTCCACAGAATTATGGGTTTTCATACAAAACTTAAATCGCTCGTATCTTTTAAACGGGAAGAGATAGCTCAAGGAAACTTTTACAAAATATTAGTATAAGTTTTTGGTGAAACCGTTTTTTATTTTTATCCTTGTCCTCGACGTCTTTCACTCAATTTCAATTTCTTCTTTAACTGTTTCTGCTACTTCGATATCCTATTTGATTGCTTCTTTCACTTCAATATCCTCTTTGATTGCTTCTTCCACTTCGATATCATCTTTGATTGCTGCTTCCACTTGGATATCCTCTTTGATTTGATTGCTTCTTCCATTTCGATCGTCTTTGACTGCTTCTTACACATGGATATCCTCTTCGATAACTTTAAACAGGTCGATATCCTCTTTGATTGCTTCTTCCACTTTGATATCCTCTTTTATTGCTTCTACCAATTCGATATCATCTTCGATTTCCTTTTGATTGCTTCTTGCACTGCAATATTCTCTTTGATTGCGTCTTCATCTTCGATATCGTTTTTGATAGCATTTTCACTTCGATATCCTCTGTGATGGCTTCTTCCACTTCGATACCGTCTTTGATTGCTTCTTCCACTTCGATATCCTCTTTGATTGCTTCTTCCACTTCGATATCCTCTTTGATTGCTTCTTCCACTTCGATATCGTCTTTGACTGTTTCTTCCACTTCGATATCGTCTTTGATTGCTTTTTTCACTTCGTCATCCTCTTAGAACGCTTCTACCGCCTCGGTATCCTCTTCGATTGCTTACTCAACTTTAATTTCGTCTTTGATTGTTTCTGCTACTTCGATATCCTATTTGATTGCTTCTTTCACTTCAATATCCTCTTTGATTGCTTCTGCCACTTCGATATCGTTTTTGACTGTTTCTTCAACTTCGATATCGTCTTTGATTGCTTTTTTCACTTCGTCATCCTCTTAGAACGCTTCTACCACCTCGGTATCCTCTTTGATTGCTTACTCAACTTTAATTTCCTCTTTGATTGTTTCTGCTACTTCGATATCCTATTTGATTGCTTCTTTCACTTCAATATCCTGTTTGATTGCTTCTTCCACTTCGATATCGTTTTTGACTGTTTCTTCCACTTTGATATCGTCTTTGATTGCTTTTTTTACTTCGTCATCCTCTTAGAATGCTCTTACCACCTCGGTATCCTCTTTGATTGCTTACTCAACTTTAATTTCCTCATTGATTGTTTCTGCTGCTTCGATATCCTATTTGATTGCTTCTTCCATTTCGATATCGTCTTTGACTGCTTCTTACACATGGATATCCTGTTTGATGGCTTTTAACAGCTCGATATCCTCTTTAATTACTTCTTCGACTAAAAGAAAAACACGCGAGCTGCGAGCAGCTCGCGCACAACGCAACCTCTAGTCTATATATATATAAAGGAGAAGTCCACTGACTGACTGACTGACACACTCACTCATCACGATATCTCCGAAACTACAAGGAGTACGAGTTTGAAATTTGGTACATACGTTTCTTTTAGTACGTAGGCGCTCACTAAAAACGGATTTTTCAAAAATCAACCCTTAAGTGGTCGAAAAGGGGTAATAAAGTTTGTATGAAAAATCTTAATGCCTTAATCTATAGATTTAAAACTTAGTATAAATACTTCTTAAAGTAAATAATGAAATAGGAGGTAAATATTTTTTTGATAATCATCCCTTAAGAGAGTGGAAATGGGTGGTAAAGTATATATGGAAAAATATTCTAGTTCTATAGACCACTACCGGGCTTAAAGTAAGATAAACAATTGAAAAAAGGTATACTGTACGTGGCCTCAAACAAAAAAACCCAACGACCTTCTGCCATCCAGTATGGTAGTGATGGAACGCAAACAGAAGTAATCATCAGTTGAGCCTTCTAAGCTAAGAGATGAATTTACTTCTTTGGGATTTTTTTTTATTTATGTCCATTATTATAGATGACTAAGTATCACTACTGGGGGAGGTTGGGTAAAAAAACAATAGCTTCCCTAATTTATTTAAATCACCACCAGTGGTGCCAGTTTTAGTGGGGGCCATTGGACAAGATAATAATGAAGCGTCGTGTTCGAAATCTATTAGCATGCTTCTTCTACGTGACCAGAAGGCTTGATGCAATAGTGGAAAGATTATGAACAGAACGAACACAGGATACTTTTTGTTATAATTTAAACCAACCTGTTTGGAAAGTGAACACGCGGACGAAGTCGCGGACGTTCAACTAGTCACTTATAAAGAAGGAATTGGTAAGAAAAAACCCCTTAGGGCTGTATCTTGCTATAACAAGAACAAACTATTTAATAATATCCTCTTATTACTAAGATATCTCAAAAAAAAAAATTGTTTTGATGAAAATAATTCGCTAAGCTCAAATAGATGTACATATATTAGGATTAACGTCGACAAGCAGATTTGGTTGATATCGGTGAGTATCGTGAAAAAAATGGGATTGTGAATGGTAAAAGTGGGATTAGCGTAATAAGAATAACCCACGAGCGAAATACAACTAGATAACAAATGATAATTTTAAGGGAATTTTGAATACATTGCTCGTTTTGTCTCATTTGGTTTAAACAAAAGAAAAATATGCTTACGTAAGCAGTAAGCGATACTCGTACCTCTGCTGATTTTGGTGAAAGCGCAAATCCAATTTGCATCTGCAAAGGAATACTTGTCCATGGTTAAACGGAACCGGTTTTCAAATCACCAACGAATGTTTAGTAAACTTGCCTGAAGTTAGGGTACAGTATTAAATACTGCAACTTAAGTATTTCTTTATGATATAACTTTTACGATATAATGTTTTTTACTATTACGATCTTGTATTGACAACAGATTTATTAACATAAAAAAAAAGTTCGTTTTTTCGTCCAAGAATAAGACGGGTTTTCTTGTCACGCTGACCGTCGGTCGGCATTGATAAGTCAATATGTATGCATTACTATGAAGCGTTTCTGAATAACGCTGACCGGTTGGCGCTGATGAGCGCTCTCTTTCAACAACTCGACGGCTAAGTATTATCACATACTAAGCATTGCCTTTTTATCTTGTCCCGAGTATTTAGTAGCACTACACCACATTGCGCAAATAGACAGTAGGGTTCAGTTTATGGCATGAAATTAAAAAGGCATTAGCGTTGTTTTTGCGATAGGTATTTTAATGGCCTGTGCAGAAAACGAATTTAAAATTCATTAGGAAGTCATGTGCCTACAACCCTATAACCTGTTTTCCTTGACAAGTTAGCATAATAGTTCTCGAGCACAAATATCTATTTAAGTTAGTCGTAAGCGAGAAAGTAGTAAATTAAAGCCAATGACAAAAGCGTTCACTTTTTAAACGCCAATGGCAGCGGATAAACACTGCTCCCTATCCCAAATGATTAATATTGGCCCATGAAACCATCGGCTTATGTTGACCAGTTTAATCTATAGATATAGATAATATCTAGATATATATACCCTCTCAAAAGGGTTCGACACACAACTACTATGAAGATGACCACTTTGAATCTTTACAAGACAGACTGACAGCCGGATATGGCGAAACTATAGAGGTTCTTTATTCGACTACAGAACCCTAAAAGGGGGCAGATATAAATGACAAAACGGAGCATTGGTTTCTAAACGATACGTTCATAATTCATTGTTGTGGCTACTTGTTTAAAAGCACTTATTTATTCTGCACCTTTGCGAACGGAAAATAAAATAATATATGTATAATGTTGCATGTTGAAGCGGAATATGTTATAAGTATAATAAGTACGGCTTGTTTTGTGAATGCAGTAAGTAAATGATTGTGTAAGCTAGGTTATATTTATTACAACCAGCGCGAATGCAAATCACCTTTATAAACATAACTAATAGCTTCATTTATATAAAATTTTAATAAATGTTAACTGTCAGATCAAGATACGAGTACTACGTAGGTCACACTAAAAATTTTGCGTAACTTAGAAAAACAACATATTATAACCAAAATATTATGTTTATTGCTTTTCAAAATACACTCCTTTTCATTTTAAACATTTTTCATTCGATCGAACTCTTTTTTAAAACAGGAGGACCACAGATATGAAGGCATGTTTTCTACGCGCTGATTGAACGCTATCACTGCCTCTTCGGAGTTTTTAAAAGTGAAACCTCGCATCAAATCTTTGATTTTGGGGAAAATACAGAAATCACAGGGTGCTAGGTCGGGGCTATGTGCAGGATGGGTGACGAGTTGTACTTTTTCGGAAGCTAAAAATGACTTTGTTTTGTTGGCCGTGTGTGAAGAAGCGTTGTCATGATGTAGGAGAACGCGGCTTGTTGGTCGTTTTTCGCGAACTTTTTCTAACGCCATGGGTAAACAAATGGTAGAATACCACTCGGCATTAACACTCTTTTGATCTTCAAGTGGAATTGTGCAGATGGGACCCGTAGCTGAGAAAAAAACGCGATCATTTTTTTACCAACCTTTCTCGCCTGCCTCACTTTTGTTGGCTTGTTCTCATTTTCAAACACCCATTCACAAGATTGCTGTTTTTGTTCGGGTTCAAAAAAATGAATCTAAGTTTCGTCTCCTGTGACAGTGTCATAAACAGCATTAGAATGTCCGTGGTCGTACTTCAGTAGCATCTGTGAGCACCATTCCACGCGAGCCCGCTTCTGCTCCGCTGTCAGTTCATGAGGGATCCAACGACAACAAAGTTTCCGAACTTTCAATTCTTCACGTAAAATTTTCTGAATTTGGCTCATACCAATCCCCAATAGTCCTCGAATTGTATCATAGGTAATCCGCGGGTTTTCTTCAATTAGCCGCTTAATAGTAGCCACATTATTTTCGTTGACGGCACTTGAAGGCCGCCCTTCACGAAATTCGTCATGTAAAGAAACCCGACCTCTCTCAAATTCAGAAAACCATCGCCTTACGGTGCTCAAACAAGGTGCTTCTCTCCCAAAAGCATTTTGAAGACGAGCGGCACAGTCTTGCGGAGAGAAAGAACTTTTAAAATCATAAAAAATCATCGCTCTAAAATCTTTTCGACTTAATTCCATTTTCGTTGCGTAAGTAGAACTTTGATGTGTGATAAAAACAATTGACAAATGATTTCCCGCCAATTTTTTTTTACTAAGAAGGTTCAAAAAATATAACATTTGAAATTCAAATAGTTCCGATTAGCTAAAAGTGCAAACTTTTAGTGTGCTCCATGTATATACAACGTGTTTTGTTATGTGCGACATTAAATGAAAACGCGGGTAGGCTTATGGCTAGTATTGTTGTAAAATTGTTTATTTTTTAAATTAGTTACAATAGATTTTTTTTTATATTCAGACAAACTAATATCAAACCCTAAAAAAATCAATGAAATGGTAATTATCCCGTTTTGAGTAATAATGTGATGATTAGAGGTTTCGTTAATTTTGACAAACACAAAGCGGAATCAGCATTATTGTCATTTGGCTCGTAATCCCACGCCTGATTCAACTACCTCTCAAAGGCAACCGAGCCCTAAACTGAGACCTCTCGATGTGTAATTGCACTACAATAATTTTCGAATGATTACTCCGATCTTCTCTTCATGAATTCTTATATATATAGAGGTAACACCAATCAGTCGAAGTTGATTGTTGTGATTTTTTTTCTAATTATCTCAAAAAAAAGGAAATTAATATAGATAGATAGATAGATAATTTCTTTATTGCACACCATTTAAATACAAACATTTATAAGAAAATACACTTAAATAATAGGTACAATGGGCGGCCTTATCGCTAAAAGCGATCTCTTCCAGGCAACCTTTGGATGGACAGGATCTATGTGAACAAAATAAAGACGGCGGCGTAAATCCGATATAGTACACGTATAGGTATTTATTAAAAATATAGATAATATAAAATAAAATGCACAATTATAATGTATAATATAATCATAAAATTACATAAATATTAATATTATAATACATAAAATATATATTGTCATACTTACATATATAAATTATAAAAATGTAATAATTAATAAGTGGCCTAGTGAGCGATGGATGATAGATAGTGTTGTCTGACCAAGTTTTTAAAGATAGGGAGAGATTTAGCGTGACGAATTGAGACAGGTAGGGCATTCCAGAGCCTGGTAGCCTGCAAAGTAAAAGAGGAACTATAAAATACTGAGGTATGATGGGGAGTTTTTAATTGAAGGGTTTCAGAGGAACGTAAGGGTCGAGAGTTGGAAAGGTGAAGAAAGTCAAAGCGTTCTTTGAGGTAGGACGGAGTAGAAGGGATGAAAAGGATGCTGTAAAGGAGGGAAAGGATGTGCGCATTCCGGCGAAGGCGGATAGGTAACCACTTAAGTCTGTGGCGATACTCTGAAATGTGATCGTACTTGCGCAAGCCAAATATGAATCTAATATAGAAATTCTGGAGACGCTCAAGCTTGTTGAGTTGATCTTCAGTTAAATCAAGATAGCTAATAATCATAAGATAGATAATAATAATAATAATAAATTAAATATCTGATTATGTAAATGAAATTTCATTTAAAACCTTTTCAAAAATTATTAGGTTGTCTGTGATTTTACTCGCTAATATCAAGGCAATAATGAGCCTTCGTTGTACGCAGCACGCATAGTGCTACAGTTTACAGTAATAGTTAGTATTCGTTGGTGCTAGTGCCGACTGATAGCATCTGCCTTCTCTAATTCATTTTGGTACACTCTACCATCCTACTTTGTTCAAATCGGCTAACAGTGTTGAGACAGATTTGTACTCCAAAGCCCGTATAAAAGCTTTTTGTGGCAACAGCAAGCGCCCAAAAGCCTTAGCTACACAATTAACGTCAGTCAATGTTAATTGATTGACCGCAGCGCTGGGATTTCATAAACTGTTTCAAAGAGTTTCATGGCAAAAGTCTGTAAGGTTTGCCACAGTTTTATAGTAAAACCAGTAGCAAAACTATATAGATATTTTCATAATTTCATGTAAATTAAATTATTAATTTTACTATAATTTGATGTTTTAGTTAGGAAGGTTTTTTCTAATTCAATATCCGAACGGCAAATATAACGCTATGGTATCTGAAGAACTTACAAAAAAACATATTGACCCTTTAGAGTTGATTTGGTTGGATACTACGATGCCATGGACAATAACATACAGACAAATGCTTCAAACTTAAAATCCTTCTCTTTTAATGTCTAATAAAATAAGATCTCAGATAACAGAGGATGTAAATAATGTGCTCCCTGTTATTTCATGAAATTACCTATCTCTCGAGTTACGACGCGGTATTTCGTCGTAAAATTATGTGATGTCATAAAATTAGAATAAAACAGCTAATATTAGTGTATCAGGTAAATCATCTCGAACGACTCGAAGTTAACTTAACTCAAAATTACGACAATTGGGGAAGATAAAATAGTGTGAGCAATAGGTGAATTAAGTCAACTTCCAGTTGCATTAAGATCTATAGATATTATTTCAAACGTTTCATGGGCAGGCTATATTAATCTATATTTATATATATTTACCCTATACTTTCCCACTGCTAGGCAAAGATCTCCCCCATGTTCCTCCACATCTCACGATCACTCGCCACGTCCCACTAGCCATTTTGGAATGCATCGAGGTCGATCATTTATATTTTATATATATTAACTTATTGTATCACCTTGGGAGGCCTTTGCCCAGCAGTGGGATCCAGTGGGTTCATCAGATTAGATTAGATTTTATCATGAACACAATGCACATTGGAACAACACTGAGGAAACCTTAATAAAAAATGCTAATTTATCTGTCGCTTAAACTACACAATTACAAAGCCTAAAATAAAAAATAAATTAATGAAATATGTAAAAATTAATCCTGGGTAAGTAAAAAAATTATCTTAATTTTCTAAAAACAATCAAATTGAGAACTTTTTACATAATTACTATATAAGATCGAATCTATAATTGTATTATATATAATTACGGGAATCGGTTCTTAGCTTTTTTTTATTCGATTATATTATACGTACCTAGTGCTGTGAGATTATTTTTTTTGCTGCAAAATTATACTGTTGTGTTAATACGATGTACTAACCTAAACTACTGGTTCCATATTATTTACTGTGTTCAAGGTTAGCCCTCTCGAAGTTCAAAAGTCGGGCCAAATCTTAATTGTTTCATCTGATTCCTTTCGGCTTGATTAAAATGTGGATTATTGTTAAAGTTCGCGAAACAATAGGCCGCGGAGTATCTCGAACATTCCATCCGAATGAAGTTTAGATCTGGAAACGATTGTTCCTGTTTAATGGTCGGGAAAAGGCAGTTATTTTTGCATGTGGCTTGTAAGAGTTAGAGTTTTCTTTTATTGGTAAAAGACGTTTATGGCGGTAACCGGGAGTATAAAAGTTTACTTTATTTCTGGTAGGGTTTTATTCTTTTATAGTTAGATTATAATATAGGTGAACTTTAGGGTATGGACAAGGCCCCTTATGAACTGATACCGCTGAGTGGTGAGGTGGGCGAGTACCCGATTAAGAGGCAAAATGTTTTTTTAAATATTTTAATTTATTATTAGTATTTGTATTACTAATTGCATTTTACCTTTTAATATTAAATTTACTTGGATTATTATAATGTAGTATATTTTTAATTTGACATTGTATTTGTGATTAATACTGTTTTGTTTTGTATGGTCATTGTCTGAAATAAGTTATTCTATTCTATTCTATAAAAGGATTCGTTCGACAAAAGTTTGCATTATCTGCGAATATTTGCTCCGAAGGTTGTTGTTGTAAGCAGGGAATGCTACTGTTGGATCAGTATTTTGTATGTGACTAATTAATGAATAGAGAAACATTGGTCCTGGGTATTAGGTAAAGTTCCTAGGCATATTCTTTTAAATTATGGTAGTTTTATGTTTTTAAGATCTTTGTTTAACCAATTGAAGCATATAAATGCTTTTCTTTATATATTTAGACGCACAAAACCCATTACAAACACTTAGATGTAAAGACTACAAAAATGCTGTTTTGGTCTGGATTATAACATAAACACATGAATTATTAATTATTAATAAACAATGGAATTAAATGAAAATGGTTCAAACATAAAAATCCGAACGTTCTATTTTAAATAACGAAACTGTCTCTTTGTGTTAAAAATCAAAAATTCATAGTCGAAACATAAATATTACAAGGCCGAACGAGTTCGAAATAAAATGCAAAAAGTACATTGCTCCCGCGGGCACGCTGCATGTTTTATGGACCACTGTGCTAGATGCGGCCGATACGCTGCTTTAGGATGATTGTAAACATCTAGTTTTATAAATATACTCTAGTTATCTTAAAGTGTGGTTAAACCATCATCATTATAACATCCATAGGACGTAAACTGAACATAGACCTGCCCCGGAACTCGGCAGGAATCGTGTTATAGGCATCCTTCGCCACTGACACATAGTACTCGTAGTTTCTGATACCAACGGTACATGGACTCATATTGTGGGATCAGGAATATTGTACGTCTTTTTGAGTGTTATTTATTAATCTTACCCCACTAAGGTATAATGAGGTGATTACATAGTTTCCATACACTATCGTTTTCAGACCGATTCTAATTATATTCAATTTAAATCCATTTAGTTAAACACAAAACATATTTATAACTAAACCCTAACACAGAACAATTAATATTTCACATAATTTGCGTAATTTTACTTAGAAAACTTTTTCTGCGGTGGCAGAACATGTCCTAGTCTCTGATTCGACGCACTACATACGTTTCGACAAGGCCCGGGTCTTAGCGAGAGAGAAGTTCTTCGTTCCTCGCAAGATCCGAGAGGCGATAGAAATAAGTTGTCAACCTGGAGGCCTTGTCTTCATGATGCAAGCGTCAGAGGAGTGAGTGAACCTGGTAGAGACATAGTTAGTGTTGTGTGTTTGCCTGTACCGAAAACTACCGAAAAGAGAAGCAGTGATGATAATGATGATGACGCAGCCTGTCAACACGCTGGGCCATCGTTGACGCAATCCCCACCACAGCGCCCGTCGACTTGCGCGTAGAGGGCTGCGGCGCGCAGTGCGAGGCGAGACGTTATTCGGAGCGGATCGAACTCACCCTGATGAAGGTTCACGAATTGAACCAAAACATTGTCGGTCGAAACACCAATAAAAGACGGTACGTGATAAATTCCGTATTTATAATAATAATTAAATAAGTAACTAATATTGCGCAAAATATACCAAATCGCAATCACAGCTTCATAATTCCGATCGCCAATACAAAACTCATTACGAAGCTCTCAATAGATAATTTAGAAAAACTCCCGCTAAATCCCGCGCACAAATAGCTATTACATTAAAAGTTCCAACGTTACCTACATTAAAAGTCAGTTTAGACATAAAGCGATCCAAACACGAAGTATTTGCCCCCTCTCTCCCCTTAGTCCGAAACTTTGATGGTCCGATCCGGATTTTTCATCTCCCGACTTATTTGAAATTATAATTTGCCACGAAGAAAATCAAATCAAAATTCCATTTAAAGTTGGTATTTTAATATTTGTTTGCATCGCAGATGTTCGTAGGAGGCATTTTTTGGGTCAAATCGCACGATACCAGTATGGAGGAACGGGTGACGACATATTTTTTTATGGCTTTATACTGGTGTTTATATTTTTATCATTTCTAGCATCTATGAGAGATAATTAAGCGGCGACAATTTTCATATAAGTAGGCACATCAGTTTTTTAATATTTTTTATATGGAATCACTCTTACGGCCCACCTGATGGTAAGCGATCGTTCTTAGATTATAAGGGGTGGAGGGCGATGGGAGAGACAGCTACGACAGTACGACTACATTTTCTAAAGGTAAGTAAATGTTCCTGTAGTTGCCACCATCACCTTGGTGTCATGAAGTTATTTTATTATATATAATATACGGTAAGTATTCTTTAATTTGTATAGTAGATTTGGAATGAAAGTTCAGTGCGAGGTGAGACCTGTTTTAGAGCGGATCGCACTCACCCCGATGTAGGTTCGCGAATTGAATCGAAACATCGTCTGTCGTAACACCGATAAAACGGTACGTGATAAATCCCCTTTTTTATGATAGTGTTAAAAGCGACGGTCGTACGTACGTAGCAAGGTGGGCGGACAACATTAACTAAGTTGAGGGCCGTCAATTGATCAGATTAGCTCAAAATCGTAGTACCCCAACATACCTAGCAATGAGTGAAGTCAGCCAGTCCATGCTCTCTATGTATGTTGTAAATAATGTAATTTTAATTTCACATACCAATAACTTGCTTTGAGTTTAATCAATTTGTTCACAAGTTAATAGAAATAGTATAAAATATCAGTTTGTATCGGCGACCCAAAATCCTCTCTTTAAACTTGGCAATTCAATATTTGTTTGCAACGCAGATGTTGGTAAGAGGCCGTTAGAGGTTGAATCGACCCCGCGATAAACAAGTGGGACCAGTCGTGGCAATTTACTGGCAAGACTGGTACGCCATTAGGGACAATAAGACCCAGTTAGAGCTGTCTACAATAAGGCCCAATTTACAATTTTACTTTACTTTGGGGAACATTTTGTGGCCCTAAAATATTAGATCACGTTTCTGTGCAAAGTTTTAACTTACACATTTTTCCTCGATTTTCACGTAAATCCACGTTTTCATACATTGTCGCGTCTTTAGACATTGCGGTTTGAATTAAACTGTGTATTTTTAACTTCACTAAAGATAGGATCACACACACGGGCAGAGTGGTTCCTCAAATGTTGTCGTCTGTTTATGAATTCGCCCCTTACAGCCTCTCAGTAAACATCTCTAAATAATAAAAAGCTGACCTTTTATTTATAAAATAATATTTTAAAGGGAAAAATATAATTTTAATATTTAAAAGCCATTATCTTTCGCACAAAAAAAAAACAAAATAACTAACGTCACATTTTTCCGATAAAGAAAATTCCAATAACATCCCTTATATTTTTTATAAATACTTGTTTTCCTCACATCATTAGCGAACGTATCTCGTATTAAAAAGACGTAACTCGCAGTAAAAAGGACGTATCTCAACACTGCAGTAACGCAAGCACTGGAGCGTTAACCGTTACAAACGGATAAGAGAAGCTTCCCACTGTACGATGAAAAGGTTCTACGAGGCAAAATTTAGATGTGTGATTTTATTATATTTTGGTTATTGAGTCATTGTGGCCAAATATCTCGACAGAAAATATGCTTAATTTATTTTTCAAACTTTCGCGATCACTGTACATAATTATTGATTAAAACGGCCATAACAAATAAAAAAGGTACATACGCTATAAGTACTCGTTTTAATCAATAATTATGCTTAATTTAGGTTTTGACAGCAATATAATTACAATTGCCGCTCTTTCTCCGTTTGAAACAAAATGTATGGCAATAACGTATGTGTTATCAAACGTAAATTAGTTACATTTGTATCAACATAATTGTCCCTGTTAAATACTGTTAAAATAGGTATATGAAGATATACCTAATTTTATTAACAGACACAAAAATAATGACAGAATGCAATATTTTTGGCTTAATCAAAAGATGTATATTTCACTACCTTGTGTAACGCTATCCAACGGTTAATAAATACCTCTTTTGTTTTCACATAAAAACATAAAGAAAGAATTATTTTTATCCGTCAATTAAAGTAACTAGGATCGTGAAATAGGCACTTACTCACAAACAATGTACAGCGATCCGAAGACTTGACCTAACAATTAATTGTATGCACTATCCTTGAGACAGGTTCTCGAGTGAAGACAAGGAAAACTACCTTACAAAGGTTGCTGGGAGCCGTTGGTACACAATATCGGTCGCTCTCTAAATCTCTGTGGGAAGTCTATATTCAGCAGTGGACATACAATGGGTGATACGATGATGATGATGACTATCCTTGATGTATAGAGGGCTTCAGGCCTGTGTTTCAATTTATTTTCGTTACCCTTTCCGTGTGGATTGCCCTTATTTATTTCAAAAGGTTATAAACAAACCTTTTTACGATATGCTACTACCGTTGGGTTTTTGTTTTCTGTGCGTACTTGAAAACGTTCTTAATATTTAGCTTCATCATTATCATATCAGCCAGAGGAGGTCCACTGCCAAACACAAGCCGCTGTGGAAATCTATGGAAGATTTCCACAGCAACTGATCTTGTACTGCTTGTACTTTACGAAAAGAAAATTATGGTTTAGATTCAATTCAAAATATGTCTGGTTACTTAAAAAAAAATATTAAAACTTACACAATAAAACGATAAAACGATGGAATGGATGACAGTGGTGCAGTGGGCTAATAGCCGCCTGAGACGCAGGAGGTAGCGGGTTCGATCCCCGCTGGTTGTTTCTCTATATATTATAAGTATGTATTTACAAAAAAAAATGAATATAAGTTATCAGTTATCTGGTTCCCATAGTACAAGCTCTGCTTAATTTGGGGCTAGATAGCGCTGTGTGAAATGTCCAGCAATATTTATTTATTTATTATTAATTCGTCAAATGTTAAATTGTAATTCTATTAGTGAAGTTATTATTTAATACATTATTCTCTTCTCTAAAATTAACCCTTCTATCTCTTCACAAACAATCTCTATCAAAGACTTCGAGTTTAATATAAACTCATAACATTTTAACTAGTAGCAAAATCAAACATCTGTATACACGTAACAAAGGGGCGACAGATAATGATGCTGTTCAAGGAAAATTGCGAATTATAACAAAAGAACCTAATAAAGATGAGGATATAAATATCCCAGTCAATGGCTCGGAAGCCATGATTAAGTTGAAGTCAATGAGCATTTCTCTCAAGAGGTTTATTAGGTATTTATATTGCTTCTTAAAAACCTTTAAATTATACTTCTCAAGGAAAATTATTCCTTGGAGACCAATCTACACTATAAGATTATTCTTCTTCTTCTATCGTAAATAGCTGTTTCATATATAAATGATATTAAGCCAATAGAGAGCAACTTCTGAGCCACACATCTTCTGTTGTATGTTGTCTGGTTCAAGTTCTCTCGTGTGCATGTGGTCGGGCAGAGAGGACATGAGAGCAGGTGGGTCATTGTTTGTGTTGTGGCCCCGCAGAGGCACTGGCTCCGGGATGTGTCGATGTAGCCTCACTTGGCTAGATTGTCTCGGCAATGCGAACTTGGGTGCGCAACCGATTTAAGGACTACCAAGTTGGCCACTGCATGCTGCAGATTGTAGCCGGAAGGAAGATGCTCACCTGGTGGATTGTAATCGCAAGGGGCTGGGTGATGGAATACCATAATTCAAATCTCGCCACTGCTGGGCTTTTGTTCCTGGGGTTGGTGGAGAGCAGGAAGCTCTTAAACACCATAATTAAATTTTATCCATTAGCACTATTTTAAATGAATACGTAAAGAATACTACACAAACAAGCTTAAAAATATTTCATCTATTTAATTTAAAAATCTTTAGTCTTGTTAAATTTCACTTGCACATTTCATCATTTTCACATAGTCTTTTTAAAAATAGATTCCCGATTAGATCAAATTATCATTGTAGTATCCGTTCAGACTAAAACGACAAAATCTACGGGAAAATATAACAAAACTGTCCAAAGGTTACTTAATAATGAATAGATGGAACATATTATCTTGACAAAAAAAATCAAGTTGTCAAAACAAATCGTCGTAAGAATCAATATTTCGTCGCTATCACCCTAATAGTCGGGCGTTTACCCTAATGAAGTCGCCCTTCTGTTTTGGAAAAACAAATAAAACTCAAATTGATCCCTTCCACCTTGTTGTTAAGATTTTGGCTTATTATAACACTGTCCGGCAAATAATGCAATGACATAAAAATTTTAACTGTGAACTCACTTCACTTTTGTAATTTACCAATACCATGCCCATAGTTAGTATGATTTTAATAACTGTAATGGCAACACAATTGATATTATTTAATTAACTTAAGAAAAAGTACTTAAGTAAAATATAAAAAAGTACCACGAAACAGTATTAAAAATAAACAACCGACTTTTTGAACCGGCTTTCATAACTTATCAATTCTACTCTTATATCGGCTTATTAGCTTAATTATCTGCCTGAATAAAGAAAACAGTACAAAGGGGACTTTAATTGGAAACAAAGCCATCAAGGCAACGGAACGGGATGAAATGCGCAAATTATTTGGACAATTTTCCGAGTTCAAAGCAAAAATTAATATTTCCGTTGCGAAGTTTCTAACATTCTGTTGTTTTTAGGTTGTACGAGTATTAATAGAATTTAACAAAATATTTAGCTATTTGTATTCTGATTTTTTACTTAAGTAATAATACTTGGAATAAGATAGAACAATTTAATTATTATTTTTGATACAAAAACTCTGGGACGGAAACCTTTCATTGCAGAACAAAGGTTTTATATCAGATTTGTATCCGCCAAGTCGATATAAGTCTGTTACGTAGCCGCCAAGTCAAGCGCAACGCAAATACTGCCGTCATACCTTAGAAAATTTACACAATAACTGACGAAATCTATGACGCCACGTTACAGTTAATAAGATCCAAAGTCTACAATCCCGAAAGGAAGTCCAGTTATCCCATTAAAGTGGGCAAACAATAAATTTGGGATAAAAGTGAGCAAATCCTGCCTACCCCCAGTCGACCCGGAAGTGTCGCGAAGATAAACATCGACGAGGGTCAGACTGACCTCATGCGAAGGTAGGGTCTTCGACTTGCCGACTTTAAATTGGTGCAAAATTACTTGGTTCTTTTTGATAGGCACATTCCTATAGAAATAGTCCAAGAAAAGAGTCTTACTAAAATCTCTCTGACTAAAATTCATAAATGATTCCGAGAAATTCGATTTCGAGACCCTAAGACTTAAATTATTACAATTATGTTTTCTTCCGCATCATTGGGAACTGTTAATCCCAACCTTTTAATCCAATCCACCTTTTTAATAGTGTCAGCTCCCTGCGACTGTTTCCCAGAGGAGTAGCTGAGATAAGATATTTCCACTTGCCAGGATCCGTAACACTAACACGTGCTCATACATTTTCTATTTAAAATACTATTTACCTATTATGTTTTGGCTGCAACAAACTATAGTTTACTGAAGAGGTCAGCGCTGAAACCAGAGCTGTGAAATATTATGCAGCGATGCAGCGGCTGAATAATCCCCAGAGCAAAGTTCGCGGGTATTGGTGCCGCTGCAGCGCTGGAAGGTAAATGATTGGATGAAAAGCTTAAAACAAACTTCGGAAACTGTACCGATTTTACCGGGAATAAATTCTGAATGGTGCTATTGCACGAATATAAATAAGTTCCCGGAAACTGGGCTTGTTTTACTCTGAATACTTTTGAGTTTTCTTTTTGATATGATTTTAAAATACTAATAACTAGTACTTCGCCCTAAACTGAGATCTCGTGAGACTCCCAAAAGAGCAAAAAAAAATATCATTCATAATTTATGAATAATAAAATAGTGCCACGAAATGATCAACTAACTAACTGGCCTATAGTTTCATTCAAATAACAAGTAACTGAATTAGTTACTCATTTTAGTGGTAGAAACAATGATATATATGTACTACGCACTAGATATCGTGATCTAAACACTCACTCTGTTCCACTGAACTGCACTGCAATCCGTACACCTTACTTAGTGTGGCTTCGACATTCACGCAGTTTGGACGCGTACGGAGCAGCACTATTAATACGAGAATTCGAATCAAAGTATGAAATCTTCTATTATATAAGAATCAAAGTCCTGACTGACTGACAGACAACGCACAGCCACTGGTTGTAGTCTTGAAATTTAGCGAGTATGTTTGTTTTAATGCGTAGGGGTGTACTAAGAAAGGATTTTTTTGAAATTCAACCCCTAAGGGGGTTGAAAGAGGGTTTTACGTTTGTATGAAAAACAGTGGTTCCTGGATTTATAAACTTGAACTTGGTAAATATATTTTTTAACACAAATAAGAGAAATAATATTTTTTTGTTTTACAAAAATCATCCCCTGGGTAGGCGAAAAAGAGTGTTGAACTTTGTACGGTAAAACATTATTCCTGAGGTTAATAAACGTAAAACTTTGCATAAATAATGAAACATGGCATAGTTACTTTTTTTGAAAATCACCCCCTAGGATTGAAAAGGGATGTTGTAGTTTGTTCTAAAACAATGTTAATTGCAATTACGAACGTATAACTTTGCATAAATGCTTTTTAAAGGTAAATAATGAAACATTTTATCATGTAAGACCACCAGTCTGATGATGGAGCCAGGAGGGAATCTACAGAACTCATTAATGGATAACAGTAGATGTATCGTGTTTGGGTTCCATTAAATTGTTTTTGCGAAAGGTTTCACGATATAATTGACTACCAGCGTCTGAAGATGGGGAAATCGACCGTTCTTAATGAATGAATGAAATACTCTATACTGCACACCAAACAAAAATACGGAATCAAGGAAATAAACAATAAATAACGGCACAATGGGCGACTTAATCAACAACATTATCATCAATATATTAAATAATCGTTACGGGTTCTGACAGACTGACTGAAAATCAAAGCACAGCGTAAACCGCTGATCTTAGAGACTTGAAATATGGAGTAGTAGTAGTCTAACGCGTACGAAGTCGTGGGCAACAGCTAGTAGGTACATAAAACATGGCATAAATAACAATTCAGTAGTCAAATAAGTAAAATTATTGGTTGTTCAAGTGAATAAACAGGTATAATATAAATATATAATATATAATAACAGGTAAAATAATATAGTAATACCACATTAGAAAAAAAATTGATTATTATAATGCCACGCCGTCAATCATAGACTAAAATATACAGATATTCCATTACAAAACCAGTTGTAGGTAAAAATATGTGACTGAACACGGACTTGACGTGGTGTTTTTAGAAAGTGTTTTAATTTGTTTACGTAAATGTTTTCTAGCCAGTTTGTTTTAATGTTTTAATATTTATTTTATGTTCTTTCTTTTTAGTATATAATATCTGTCAAAGGTCAGAAAAAATGTCGACGTGCGTAATTCGATACTGCAAAATACATCAAGAAGTGTCAGTGAATCATCAGGTGACAGTTTGATTTCAAACTATTGTTAACGTACTTGAACTTAAATAAACGCATAACAATTCATTTTATTTTACTTTTCTACTTTACCATATTTTCAATTATTACATTACTATTATACATTTTGAAATAAAGTATGAATTTTAATGAAGTTTTGTAGGTACAAAAGCTGTGTCATGTCTGTTGTGTAAAATCTATAGGGACGACAGGTTGTTGAACTATGTTGAACGGAACGCGTCATGGCGCTTACAACGTTTTGGTCGCGAGTAAACTAAACTCTATAAGCGATCTAGCGCTGCATGTTTTAATAGTTTTGTTAGATCACATAAATAATGTTTTAGCGCTGCAGCAAACTTTAGTTCTAACTCACCAGCATTTGAACAAACTTTTTTCAAGAATGTTCTTATCGGTAGAATATATGTATATGGGTAGAAATTGCAATTATTCTGGATTTCATACTTTTTCCTATATTTGTGTCACTAAAGCTACATGAATACCAAATTTCAGCACTGTGGGCTCACTGGTGTACCCTGTGGATTTCGTCAAAGTTTAGTTTTTATTATGGCTAATAAATTCAAAAACTACAAGGATTAAACTAAAAAAAGGGGGGGTCGAAATGTACATACTAATTAACACTTTAATTTAATACCTTGACCACACTTGACCATAGTCTCATTTTGATTTTTTATTATCCCATTTGAACCCCAATATCTCCACAACCCCCCTACATTTGTAGCTCATTTAGGCACACCAGGATTGTGCTAATACTACCTACCTATATATCAAATTTTACGATGATTAGATCGACGCTTCGAAAGTTATCCTTGGACAAACAAACAAACATACATACCTATATACATTCAACGCCGATTTGCCCAAGTTGATTTGAAGATTTCGCTTCGCTCTATCAGCTATGTCTCTCTGTCTGTATGTTTGTTAAGTTTCAAGACCAAATGGCTAGACTGATTTTGATGAAATTAAGTATCTAGATAGATTATGACTCGGATTGGGACATAGGCTACTTTTTACACGACTGCGTAGAAGTAAGGTAATGTTTTTATTGACAAAACACACGTGCGAAGCCTCGAGGTGAAGCTTGTTGTAATATATAGTTTGCAGGCAGTTTGCTTTTGCGTTCCTCGCGCTTTCTATCTAAGTTGTACCAAATCGTTAAAATATTTTACATATCTGTAGGTACATTTATTTATGTTGTGTGTGACCCCAAATGGTGCAAATATGGAAGTGTCAACAGAGCTTACGTATTTGAGCAGGGGTACCGGGGTCTCTCGCGATTTGTACATTATTACTGAGCTCTTCGTGTGATCCAAGAGCTGATGTTTGTCTGAGTGAAATTACAAGCATTTCAATTCAGCAGACCAATGCAGCCAGTGCCTTGCGGACTCACCTGCATGGTAGTGATCTAGATCAGTTGAGCTATCTACAGATCGTTTGCAACCATTCAACTGATTATTGGGTGATTCAACTGTTTCTTACGTATTTATATAAAGATATACAAATAATACTTTTCCATACTAATATTATAAATACGGAAGTAAATTTGTTCGTTTGTTACGCTTTTACGTCGTAACGACCGAACCAATATTTTTCACCATGCGATAAAATTTTGTGTAAAGATTAGGACGTGGATTGAGACATACGCTACTTTATATTGACATAAAACGCGTGCGAAGCAGCGGGTGGAAGCTAGTTTTATAATATATCTGATATTGGATTTAGGTATTTCTACATGATCTACTATCGAATGCTGCCAATCAGCTCTACAACCTATCATTACAATTTAAGACTTCATTATTCGGGCTTCAATTCTAAAACCCTTAATTAACTTTGACATTGTCATAGATTAAACATGACTTCAGAAAGGGGTTTTTGTAAATATTATTGAATAAAATTTTAATTAATGGCAAGTACAAATAATTAGCTGGCCTACCGCCGATTCAAATTTAAAGAAACTTTTTAGAAATACCATCGATTCCTATAAAACTAGTAAGTGTTTTTTTTTAAGAGTTGGATCGATTTCCGACGTGTGTATAACATTTTTCTACAATCTGTAGATGCAGTTTCTACTTTTATAAAATCGGTGACGCGAGTCCATTCACATTTTTTGATGTCTCGTACCGTTTAGGATTTCCCCTCACTGACACATCTCAATAAAATACCCTGTATATACGCTTCTATTTTTACTCTAAGCGATTGCTAATTTCACAAAAGCGGGTTTTCCAAAAAACTTATTAAGCTGAATAACACCGAGAGGAATCCGTACGGGCCAACCAATGTAACTAATAAAGAGACGAGATAAACGACGAGGAGATACAAAGACGCGAGAAGATACGCCGATACGTGACCTGCGTTGATACGAGCCGTCGACTCGCCGACTCGCGGGTGAACACTTTACGTATCCAAATTTAAGAGGTTGGAGATAGAGCCTTGCAAGGCATGGAAAGATAAAAGATTGACGACCTCCGTGGCGCAGTGGGCGTATAACAGGCTGAGACGCAAGAGGTAGCGGGTTCGATTCCCGCCACGGAACAAATGTTTGCATGATCTACAGATATTTGTTCCGTGTCTGGGTGTCTGGGAGTATTTAAGTATTCTATCAGTTATTTGGTTCCCATAGTACAAGCTCTGCTTAGTTTGGGGCTAGATAGCGCTGTGTGAAATGTTCAGCAATATATTTTTTTTTATTTAAAGATAAAATAAGGTTGATCTGCCCCACTAATTTTTATCTTGAAATTCACCCAGCGTGTGTTGGTGACTGAGTCGTTTGATAATACTTCTGGGCATGGTGGTTTTCATGATACACATTTCATGAATAGGAGGAGTTGATAAAAGTTCGGCAAAACATATTTTATAATAATATGAAATAATATTAATATATATTATATACATAGTTTGTATAGGTTTCACACTGTCAAAGCATATAAATAAGTAATACATTCGTATTTGTTACGAGTAACTCAGGGAATTTTCTTGAGGCTAGTTAAGCTGAGATATCTTCAAAATTGTTTAATGTTGCACAAATAAAGATACTCGTAGAAACAAATTGAATTGAAATCTTTCAAAGTAACGACGATAATATTGTTAATTTCAACGAAAACCGTTTACTACATTGAAAGCTGTTGCAACAACGCGCAAACCAATCAGATAAAAACAACAAGCGTATAAAAAAGGTCCGTTGATTTGCATTTACACCTGTATTTACTCAAATTACATTGAAACATATCGTAAAAAACAGTGTATCGACGTTTTACAAGCTTACACGATACTGCAGTAAGAGATCAACAAATTAAATAAACACGAACCGTATCAGAAAATACTTTTTTATATATAAACTCGCAAATCAGATAATCCAAATTGGTTTTTAGACGTAAACTCAGTTTTGACGTGTATTTTACTTTATCGTGGAAGCAGATAAATTGAGTGAGATACGAAACGAAATGTGGCTAAGTGTGAATGCTATATACCGCCGCAGTCGGCGCCGATGTTGCGGAAATTTGCTCGTTGATATAATTTTACTGATAAGCTGCTAGTGATTGGGAGTTTTTATGGATCGCAATATAATAACTTTAAATTAACGTGATATAAAGTTGTCAATTTAACGATAAGACCGTTGAGGTAGGCTATTCACTTATTAAAATTATTAATAGTAGGTAAACAGAATGCAATCTTTGAACGTAGTATAAAACGACAAACATCCATTAAATAAATTACAGTTTTATCCCTATTATTTTTAAAACTTCTAAACGACCAATGTTAATGAGGCAAATAATATCCAGTAATTATAATAAAATATTACCAACGAAAAACTTTAAGCTTAACAAATTAAAGTCAGCCCTTTAACTAGAACTGAGCTAAACTCCAAGCACTTAACAAAGGGACAAATTACAACAGTCTGGCATATCTCTGGTTCTAATCACTTAGAATAACGAACAATAAAGAAATTAAACGTCTGAAATTCTAGTTCATTTAAGGTAAATTGTTTCAAATTCAAATTCTTTATTTCAGCTCTTAGACATATATAGCCATATTATTAAAATTAGAAAAGAAACATAGGTTGATCTACATGTTATTTTAAACATGTATTCATTATAATTAAAAACGTAATTTTATTAAAATAATTAATAAATGAATGACTGAAAGAATGAAGCACTGTGTTAAGAGTTCAGTGTGTATTTTTGCCCAGTGCTTCATAAAGTTAGATTGCGGAGTGAGGCAGGGAGGGCTAAGTTCTCCGAAGCTCTTCAACCTGTATGCGAGTGAGCTGATCGTTGGACTCAGCGTGTCGGCTGCTCGGTTGATTATGTTTGTATGAACAATATCAGCTACGCGGACGACATGGACATGGCTACTGTGTCCAACGGTCGGTGCTCTTAGGAGGCTGCTAGGCATCTGTGAGGAGTACGCTGCCAAACATGGCCTGGTATACAATAGTAAGAAGAGTGAGTTCATGGTTTTCAAGGCCGCTGGTAAAGTTCCAGCATCATTACCAGCAATTAAACTAAATGGAACCATATTATTATATAACGCGGACATAAGTTTAAATATCTCGGACACTACATTACTGCTGACCTTGACGACCATGATGATATTGAAAGAGAACGCAGGGCAATGGCGGCTAGAAGTAATATGCTGGCACGCAGGTTTGCCGGTAGCTTTAGGCAGGTAAAAACCACACTCTTTAAAGCCTACTGCCAATTATTCTACACGAGCAACCTGTGGGTCAGCATTTCTAAAAAGTTACTCAGTGCACTGCGTGTCCAATATAATAATGGATTCAGGATGTTGGTGGGGCTGCCTCGCTTCTGCAGCGCTTAAAAATGTTTACAGAGGCGCGGGCCGATGGGTTCCACGGCATCATCCGCAAAAAGACTGCCTCGCTGCTCAGTAGAGTGCGGGGCAGAACCAACACCATCCTGCAGGTCATAGCTGAAAATACGACTCACCGATTATGAAGTCCTTCAATCGGGCTCTGATCGAATAGTCTTTGTGAGAGACTATTTGCACAGGACTTGAGTGAGGGACTTTAACTTAAACTTTTATCGTTATTATTTGAATTTTGTTTGTTTAATTGTGCCTTTAGTTTGTACTAACCCATGTGACATGTTTGAATTAAGTTTTTTACTAACAAATCTTCGACATCTGAAAATTGAATAAATTAATGAATGAATAAAGGCACTATTCACAACCACCCTATGAGCTATAAGTTATTTTTAATATTATATGTTTCAGGTAGCTGTAGGCGCTGCCTCGCACCCGGCGCATCAGAGATGATTTTCTGTTCCAGATGATCGCTTAAAAGTCATCAACGCTTGTGTCTGCGAACATGCGAAATGCGCTGCAGACGCTTGGCAACCCCATCAGGACTCTGAAACTGTTATCATACTTGTCGCACAGGGCATTACAGGACCTTTGTGTAGTTTATCCATAAACTGCACGTATTAAAAGATTGGAAAATCTACGGACCATTGTATTAGCTCTGACTGATATTCCCTGCCTAATCTATATGGAGACCAATAGGATCATGGCAATTTTTGATTTGACAAACTAAGGGCTTGAGTGCAAAACAATTAATAAAGGAAGAAATAAAGAAAGAATATAAATTTAGTTGACACACACAGGACAGACCATTATGTACACTAAGATAACCAACATATAATAAAAACACAAGTAACACACAAGAAGAGAACAGTAGGTAAGCGAGTAGTAACAAACAGCGTATTGCTGCCAACCGTTTTAGGGTGGTTCGAGGAGGAAAAGAAGCGATTATTTCATGAATACACTGTAACGAGTCTATTACCGTTTAGCGATAATTTCTTGAGGGTGCTTTCTAAGTCATATCACTAAGGAAACAGTAAGAAATGCGTTGCAAGAATATTCATAATGCGAGCGTAAATTGTTTCCTACAAAAAATATCACCATTTCTATAAACGATAGCCGCCTGGCCGCTTCCGTCCATATTTTAAGATCCAACACCACCTTTTATCAGGTCAACGGTTAGGTCCGAGGGTCACGATGCTTCCAACTTCCCAACTGGACCCGGCACGTCAAAGTATTGAATTATATCCGAAGGGAAAAGATATCTTTCCGAAATAACTTTGGCAAGATTAATGTTTTTAACGTATTGTCTAAATCTTTTCCGGTGCGTTTGATGTTGGATCTTATGGAGCATTGAAGGATTAAGGATTTATCCTTTTTGATAGGAGTTAAGTAGATTTGTGGGAATAATGTATGGGAGCTGTAGTGGTTTAGTGCAATGTACACTGAATTCCGATTTGGAGGTTGTGATTTCGAATCCCGGCCGAGCACAAATTGATTTTTGGGCATGAAAAATGTGTGTGTGCATTTACTGTGCTCAACATGATGAAAGAAAACATCGGAATCGGAAATAGGCATGTCCTAAAATTAAAACATCGAAGGCATTCACCATCGGGTTAGTACTCGTATTCTAGTAAGAGGCTTACAATCTATCACCATGAATGCTTATCTTCTAGGTATGCAAAACGTGGGCGTTATGTTTGGACTTGCTTTTGACTACCCTCTTGTGGGATATCTTCACGTGACTGAGTACTGAGTAAGCGATGCGGATTTATGTAGTCGCGAGCTATATTATATTTTGTATGTATTTATACAAAATAATATAAATCTAGCAAAAATAGTTTTACCTAGAATCTATGTAGGTTAAAACTATCTAACACTATTTGCTGAAATAAGTATGGTGGTAGTACTTACCCGGGCAAGCTCTTTCACAAGGCATTCTACTACTCTTAATTATTATTATTATGATGAAGCATTTACAATTTCATCACAATTAAAACAATCACGGCGAAAATCATTCCAATATATCTCAGCATTAACGATTTTAGTTGGAAACTCCTAAGACCGCGATATTACCTATCCCACTATTAAATCCCAGGAAACTTTTCCATTCATAACTTGTTTAATTTCACAGTAGATCTTGGAGCAACGTTCCCGTAATATGTTCCCGCTGAATATTTCATCTCGGCCAGGTAACTTTTACCCTTTCTTTTGCCACTTGTTCGCGCTTAGCCCGACTTTTAATATTAGCTGGGACTTTTTACGGTTCAAAGTATTTCAGGGTCTTAGATAACGTTTTTCATTCAAGGGACCGGGTAATTGTTCTATTGTTAGAGTCCTGGGTTATGATAAAACACAATTTAAGTATAGACATCATTTTTTGAGATGATGACATCATCATCTTATCAGCCCTAGGACGTCCACTACTGAACATAGGTATCCCCCATAGATATCCAGTGCAGCCTACTTGTGCAGCCTGCATTCAACGGCCGCCAGCAACCTTTATCAGGTCCACTTTGCATCTGGTGGGGGGCCGCCCTATGCTGCGCTTTCCAGTGTGCGTGGTTTTTACTAGATAACCTTTCAACCCCAACAGCCTTCAAGTATTCGAGTATATGCTCCGCCCACTGCCACTTCAGCTTCAGACGAAAATATACTGAGACTTTCTATATGTGTGTTGTAGAGTGACGAACACAGAAAAAAGATCTTTGTTTGACGTAACCTATGGGGTATAGGGTTGTAGGCATTGGTTACTGCATAACATCATATGAGATCATGGACCGGTGCTTCGTCTAATAAAATACCAAGAGAAATAGGTAATGGAATTTCCGGCAATTCATTTGCTTAATGAATCCGAATTCTCGTCTCTCTGTAAACAGTTTCAATTATTTCGAATCTGCAGACTTATAAAATCAAAAGTTAACAATCTATTCGTTTTATCTTGTAAAAGGTGAGTCGGTGAATTCCCTAATGAACGGCCGCTCGATCGCTCGTGTAACTGAATTGTTCCAAATTCAGTTTTACTTATCTTTGATGACGCCCTTCCTTGATTTTTATCTGCTCTCAATCAATTTTGTAACAGATGTCCCATTGAATTAGAGAATTGCTGATCTTTTGTACTTCAGTCGTTAATTTGCCAAGTTTATTAGATGATTCAAAGCGATTTTAAAGACTGCCGTTGTGAGCCACATCAGTCATTTACATTATGTTACAGCTATCTTGCGAATATCCTTATTATCCTACAATTACAGTAACCACTTTGTTCCCGGCGGTCGCTAAAAAAAACGAAGATTGCCAAACGCATCACGAGTTTCATTATAACAGTGACATTAATCAAACAAAACCCTATTACGGTCCCATTAGGAGCATAATGCCTATTCGTCAAGCGTGAGCTGCAAATACGGATCCCTCGGGGTTGATTCGATTTGCGTCCAGGGCTGTCCACACTAGTGTTTCGGACCCACCTATAACGAAGCACGTGCTCGAATGTGTACCCCTAGTCCCCTATATGTCAACTCTGGCACCAATGTTATGATTTTTATTGGTATATGCATTTGTGATGATTTGCTCTTGAATTGTTATAAACGT
Organism: Philereme transversata; assembly: GCA_963924445.1. Classification (NCBI taxonomy): domain Eukaryota; kingdom Metazoa; phylum Arthropoda; class Insecta; order Lepidoptera; family Geometridae; genus Philereme; species Philereme transversata. The sequence continues at coordinate 21,473,494 of OZ004337.1, read as the reverse complement.
AATCATTATTTATTATTCTTATCAGCCCGTAGAGTCCCACTGCAAGGCAAAAGACTGCCTTCCCTCTTTTCACGAATCTCGGTTATTGGCTAATTGGGGCCACGATGCATCCAGTTCATCCCTCTATCTCCGTCCTACCACGTGGCCGTCGCACGTTTAAAGACCATTCTGTAGTGGTTTTCGCTCATAGTTCCCCTGGCATACGACAAATATGTCCAGCCCAGTCCCACTTCAATTTTGCGGATGTCATCGTATCATCGCAATCATAAATCATCTTTATGTGGAACCATTTAACACAGGTGTAATTACAATAATGAAAACGATGATGCATAAGTAATAAATACTGTGTCACAGATAAGAACGCCCACCTTCGCGACAAGATAATTCAGGGTTCTAATACAAGTATAAGGATAATCACATTATCTACATAAATAAAACAAAGTGTACTTACACCATTTATAACTCAAGAACGGCAGAACCGATTTTGATGATCTTTGATTTGTTGGATTTGTCTCCACCCCAAATAACAGAATAACTATTAAAATATCGGAAAAAATTACGCAAAAAGAAAATCAATTGTATCATACATTGACGACCTCCGTGGTGCAGTGGGCGAATAGCCAGCTGCGAGGCAGGAGCGTGTTCGATTCCCGCCCCGGAACAAATGTTTGCATGATCTACAGATATTTGTTCCGGGTCTGGTTATTTTTCTATATATTATAAGTATGTATTTACAAAAAAAAAGAAAAAAAAAGTATATAAGTATTTTATCAGTTATCTGGTTCCCATAGTACAAGATCTACTTAGTTTGGGGTTAGATAGCGCTGTGTTAAATGTTCAGTAATATTTCTTCATTTATTTACATAGATGCAGCTAATGATGGCCAATTAATAACTCTACCACCGGGGTTAATCTACACTGGCAGCCCGCGTTATATACATATCAAGGCGGTATGAAGTTCGGTGGGTCAGCTAGTATAACATACAATAGAAGTAGCAACAATAGGTTAAAAAAACAGTGTAACTACAGTAACTGGTGATCGCAGTACAGACTCATTGTTTTTATTGGATGGCAAAACAAATTAAATCTAATTTTGGCGTAGCTTAAGTCATATGAAACGACACAACTGACAGAAGACTACGTATGCCAACCCTACTGATTTCGTTATAAGAACGACTTTTCCCATTATTCAGAAGAGAATCACGTAAAGTGCAAATCTAAACAAAACCTCTTTCATCTGAACCCAAAGCAAAATACTCTACGTAGACCAATATAAACCAATAAAAAGGAGCTTTACAGGAATTTGTGTCAAACCCTTCGCCGGTCAAATTCCTGAATACACGAGATCCAGGAACAAAGCATCCGGGCTCAGAGGCAATTTATCATAAATTATATTGAATCAATTGGATGGGAGTTAAGTGGACCACATCCACGCTCGGAGAAAGGCCTAGCGATATGAGGCCTTTATTATTTTTCTAACGTACTTTATTAAAATCCCAGGTTTATGGTTCTCTTTTCACTTCTATTATTAGACAAAGCTATTGTAGATATTGACTTTAAACAGTAGAAAATTTAAGCTGTTTCAGTCTACGTTATAAAATTAGGAGTTTAGATTTTTTTTCTAACTGTTTCGTCCTTTACTAGAATGTATATTTTGTTTTCTTTGCCTTAGACAGAACCTTTTTTGTAGCTGGTAGAAACAAACTTGAGTTATGTAAGAACTGAATATTTCGCAACTGAATCCTGTTAAGCTCTGAGCTCAGTATCGATTGACATTGATATAGGAAATCGGTTGCAGAAAAACAATGTTTACTACTCCCCCTAAAACTAACTTAACAGTAACGCGAGGTGTGTCAGCAAATACGCTATTCTCTTTTTTCTTAATAATTAAATAATATACCATTTCAAGTAAACTAATTTTCTAAGATTGTAATATTCTAAATTTAATCAGGTCTGACAATAAATAAAATGAATATGCTCCAACTTTAGGAATCCCCATGAAATACATAGATACTCAGTACGTATGACTGGGAGTATGACTGGGATACCAACTCACCACTTCCAGATCAGAAGTCATGGTGCATCCCACTTAGTCAACATGGCTCGTCAATAATATTCACGGCTGCACCGACTGAGTCCATAATTCACTTATCAAACAAATTAAAATAAAAGATAAGCTTTTTAAGAGGCAGGTCTTAAATTTTATTCCTGTAAACAAAATACATTCTTTTACAATTGAACAAAATGTGGGGCGCAAAACACTTAACAAAACAAATCGCCTAAAGCATTCATAAGAATGCCAGCGCCACCTACATAGCCACATAACTGGATTACTGCAGGATGGCAGAACTCCTGTTTATCCTTTTATCCCGTGATTTCCGCCCCAGCTCGGGATTGACGGAGAGGATTTTTAATATATGTCGCATTTTACGGAAAATCCCTGATTTATCATATAGAGGATGATTGTGCCTCTGACTTTTGCCTTTCTGAATTTATTAAATGTATATTACAACAATTATTATCTTATCAAATGATCGTGTCGTCACCTAGACCCTGCCAGAAAACGAGCGCTGCATCGTATCCACCGTGGTACGAAACAGCTTATGCTGAGACAGGGACCATCTTTTCCCCACGCAACACCATCATTTTCTGTTTGGGTGAAGCTTGTTTTTATTGTGTTTTTATGTATTTTCCTTTGTTTTTATTGTGTGTGATGTCATTGTGGGTTCAAATAAATGTATTTCCTTTCTTTCTGTCTTTCTAACAACAATTAGTGTTACGTTTCTAGGTGGGGTACATAGCTCGAAGAATTGACGGCCCCCAACGGCCCAAACGTAGAAAGGTTGTCGCAGCGTTGGATGCCCACCCACTAGATGCAGACCTGATAGGTTTCTGGGAGCCGTTGAGTGCAGGCCACACAAGATAGTGTACGTTCTATGGCTCATATGATTAGATTAGATTAGAAAATTCTTTATTGCACTAAAAATATAATACATAGGCGAACTTAATGCTCATTAGCATTTTCTTCCAGCTAATCTTTGTGTAGAGTGGAGAAAGTAGTAGTGCCAGAAAATAGAGAGGTAAAAAAAACTTTAGCTTAGGTTTCATAAAATAAACTTACAAAAATTAATAATAATAATAAAATGAACCACCATCTGTCTCACCTCCATCTTGTAATAGTGATTTTTATAAAAATAAACAGGCCTCTTACTGGTTGGCTTCGGCCCCGGTAATACCTTTGTAAAGGTCCAGGCCTAAAGCTTGTGTTAAGTAATAAATGTGTGAAATAATAATAATACACTTACATAAACGAAATACATAAAATAAACCTATATAAAGTGCTCAATTTTGTTGGGTATCTTGAAGAGAGATGAAGTGTATAAAGAGTTTGGATTTGAAGATTCCTATAGAGACTGCCCTGCGGATTTCTACTGGAAGAGAGCCGCAAGCGGATACGTGTATTGATGATTATAATGTATTATTCGTATGTTTTACTTTTGTGCAGCAACCTTTAACACTTCGTCTTTCCATCTAGGGAGAGGCCATCCTACGCTGCGCTTTCCAGTTATATTCAACTAACTGTTTATCAAGAAAATACAACGATATCATCTAAGTGACGAACATATATAGATCTGAAAAATATAGGTTAACAATTTTCATCCAATATAACAACTGAAACAAACACTCATGACGTTCATTCAGCCATAAAAGAACCTGAGTGATAAATACTTATTGCGAACTCAAGAGATAATAGTCTTATCTGTCTGAAATATCATCGATATTCCACTATTATATATGTATGTACAAAGAAACTTATAATTTTGGGTCTAGATCTAACCCGACCGCCCCAACATGACCTTTCACAGTAGGTATTTGTCTGAAGGATTATTGTTCATCGTGTTAATACCCTGAATGCCCAAATAAACTAAGCCAATCCTGACCTAAATATCTGTGGTTTTAATAAAACCCTAAACTGTAGCTTATGCTAGTTATGGACATATATTATGTATTTTCTCGTTTGGTACTAAAACAAAGTTAATATGCCTGATTTAAAACTTTATCTAACTCGGTTATACCGATATTGGTGGCAATTCTGTTGTTTACGTTGACTACCTAAAATTGTGTAAAATACGAACGGTCTTATTTCGTTCACACTAAAGATCAAATTAGAATGACATTTAAAGTGACATTTCTAAAATTAAGTAATTTTTGTTATGGTGGCATGTTTGAGGGCTAGTTTTAGTGATCAATCAAATTGGTGTTGACTAAAACTAGCCCGCAAACACGCCTTCTTATTTAAAAATAGTTAAATTTAGAAATGTCACTTTAAATGTCATTATAGTTTAATCTTTAGTGTGAACAAAATAAGACCGTTCGTATTTTACACAATTTCAGTTGCGTAAACAACAGAATCGCCGCCATTGAACACATTCAAACCAATCCACTAACTAATAGTCCTCTCCATTTAATTAAAGGTTGCCTGGAATATCGCTTTCTTTAGCGGGAAGATCGCCCATTGCAGATTTATTTATTTTACATTTTGATGTGTCTAGCTTTAAGTGTTATAAATTACAGAAAAAATAAGATAAAGATTTATAAAAAAATAATTTAAACACATTCGAACATCGGAATAACACTGATGTACTCAGCATCCATTAATGTAATAGGAGGTAACATAGATCCAACACACGTCCTATGTTAACCCCTTGACCTTTCTCTCCAAAGACAACTGTCCCAAGCATTAAGCTATACGATATTCTAATATTCGTACTGCCTCTACACGTTTGCCCAAGCTGTGTCCAACGTGCACGACCCACCAATCTACATATTAAAAGTTGGACGAGAAACTGGAGTGTTAGATAATTGTAAAAGTTGCCCAACCTAATATGACTACACTTGACAAAGATGAGAGAACACTTTTTTTAATTACATATCTAGAATACCTAGGTATATAGAGAAACACCCCGACCCAGAACAAATATCTGTAGATTATACAAACATTTGTTTCGCGGTGGGAATCGAATCCTCTTGCTGCGGTGGTGGTCAATTCTTTTGTCTATTGTATAAAATAAATAAAATTCAATATAGGTACAATAAATATCAAACAAATAAACTAGTGGTTCGCCCCAAACTGAGATCACGCGAGTCTCCGATTAAAACAAAAAAATATTAGGATTTGTAATCTTTGACTATCAAAATAGTGCCACAAAATAATAACCAAACAACATGCCCTACAGTTTCATTCAAATTACAGGTAATGGAAGTTTATATACGTGGTTACACTTTTTTGGGGCACAAATTGCAGTTATTCTGGATTTCAAACTTTTCCCTATATTTGTGTCACTAAAGCTACGCGCATATTAAATTTCAGCACTGTGGCATCACTGGTGTACCCTGTGAATTTTGTCAAAGTTCAGTTTTTATTATGGCTATTATCTCAACAACTATAAAAACTTTACTAAAAATAAAAACGAGTCAAAATGTACAAATAAATACTTTCATTTGACGTCCCACTTGACCTAATAATAAGCTCATTTTCATTTTTTTTACCCCTCTTGAACCCCAGTATCTCAACAAACCCCCCACACTTTTAACTCATTTAGTCACAGTATCAAATTTCACGATGATCGGATCAACGCTTCGTAAGTTATCCTCGGACAAACAAACATACATACAACGCGATTTGCCCAAGTTGATTTAGAGATCTCGCTTCGCTCGATCTATAATGCTGGTCATTTCACACATTGCTATCTAGCCCGAAACTAAGCAAAGCCTGTACTATGGGAACCAGATAACTGATAGAATACATAGATGATTTTTTTTTACTTTTGAATACATAGTATCTACTTATAATCTATAGAGAAATACCCAAACCCGGAAAAAATATCTTTATACCATGCAGACATTTGTCCCGAAGCGAGAATTGAACCCGCTACGTCTTGCGTCTCAGCTGGCCACTACACCACAGAGGTCTTCTAACGTACAATAAAATCATTAATATTATTTTGAATCGTCAATTTACGCCTGTTCTTCGTCAATTTAACACTAAGACGAAGATTTTTCGAAAAAACTTTGTGAAATCAGTATTTGTGTAATACTGATTACACAAAGATGTTTTGTAGTAGAGTTTAGAGGCACCATAAGTTCACCTAACCCCAATGTTGGTCCCAATGTTGGTCCCAACCTGTCCGAATAAATTTGTCGTGATATGGCAAAAAGCGGGATAAGTGTTCCTATTTACATCCTAACGCGTGCTTAAGACGCCGCATAAATATGGTGATGGTGATCGATAAACGCATTATGCTAGCTTTCCGCTGATACGGTGCTGTAACCAGACTTTCTGCAGTTTATAAACAAGACGAGGTGGACCTCAATTCCTCGCGTCTATATTTCAAAAAATATAATTAGTGTCTGCGGAATTAAAAAAATTAAGGATTACAGAGTTATTAATGCAAAAAAAAACTTTTCCCAGCTGTGGGGTGTTTTTTTAACATGTTGTATGTTTTAAAATAATAATGAGGCTAAAAAACTAACACCAAAACAACGCGTCTGGAGTATCACGAGTGCTAAAGGTGACGATATACGCTTGACAGAATTGTGTTCTTACTAAATATATAAAACCGGCCAAGTTCGAGTCGGACTCGCGCACGAAAGGTTCCGTACCATTATCTACAAAAATGGCAAAACAATCATGTTTGTTGTATTGGAAACCCCTTAAATATTTATTTTATTCTGTTTTTAGTACTTGTTGTTATAGCGGCAACAGAAATGCATCATCTGTGAAAATTTCAACTATCTAATTATCACAGTTCATGAGATACAGCCTGTTGAGAGACGGACTAACAGACAGACGGACAGACAGACAGCGAAGTCCTAGTAATAGGGTACCGTTTTACCCTTTGGGTACGGAACCCTACAAAGGTAGTTAAAAAAAAGAACTCGAGTCTGGTGTTAGAATTAGCCACTTTGCAAAATATTGAATTCGTAGTTTTTCTCAATAATTTCAACCAGGCTTTCATATGATTTTTTTTAATACAAAGCTAAAATTGGCTATGCACAAAAAGCTTGTAAAAAGCAGCTTTTAGTCGAACACGCGGTCCGATACCCCGCTGATTGGCTTTATATCTAACACAATTTACTATTTTTACCACAAAATCCGATCCATTTAAAAATCTACACACATTACCTGCTAACAGGCGATCAATCAAATTAGCTGGAATGGTTGCTCAGCCAACTATAGAGAAGGAGCTGGCCGTAAAAAATAATGCATTATTCGGAATGGACAGATTGTCATACTGAAGTCGTAGAATAGATAAATATAGATAATGTCTTCATTGTACACAATTAAAAATAAACAAATGAAAGAAAATATACTTTTAAATCATTTTAAATACGATATTACTAATATATACGCAGTGATACATTACTCTATAAATAAATGTTAATTGTGAATATCAGAACTACCAGTGATGTCAGTAGAACCACTACGCCAAAACTTTGACTGGCGAATGACCAAAATAAACCGAAACACATTCGCATTCGGCACCACGCTGACCGGCCCAAACAATCTCCTGCGCCCGGCCACGCCTGCTACGCTACTCTACGTGTCGCGTCCTTGCGTCTTCACTATTCCACGAAGGTAAAAGATATGGAAGAATATGTGAAAAAGAAGGCCAAGCTACCGCTAGGAGTCGTACAGTTGGAATCGCGCCACAATTATTTCAAATCTTTTGTGTTGCGTGTTCTGACTGCAGATCTTTCGACCTTTACAAAGGAAGAGTTTTGGCCAAAAAGTGTGTTGTTTCATCGTTTTCGTTTTGGCGACACAGCGTAAGTGCGTCACACGTCGTAGACATACGTGTTAGCAACCAGACTGTGGAAACAAACTGTGTCTACAATTTATATAAATAGGTATATCGTATTGACATATATCGTATCGTATCAACTATCTCTATCTTCAAAGGTATGCTGGCAGAAAACTCTTATTAGGGTTAAGCTCGCCTTTTGTCCATTTTGTGTGTAATCTATTTGTGTACAATAAAGAATAAATGAAATAGTTGAAATTGGTGTATACGAAATCGAAAGCGTGACATAGCGTGGTTTGGATGATAATAACTCTAGGATGAGTTTATATATGCTAACATAACCGCTAATTACGCAATACCTTAGATAAAATACAGCCATACCTTTTACCATTTTTATATAGGTCGTTTACCTATATAAAAATGGTAAAAGGTTATTTCAGAAACCAATCCAATTTTATGGCCAAAAAAACAAAAGCAAAAAGAATAGAAATCAGAATTGCAAATCAATTATATTCTATGAATACTGAACTTTGCACCAAGAAAGAGAAAAAAAAAAATTAACCGACGGAACGAACGATAGAACTTTTATTCGTACTTTATTCGTACCTGAGAATATGCAGAAATATTCAACAGTCCGTAATCCTCGGGACTGAAATTAAAGAAGTTATGAAATGGCAACTTTTAAAATGCGGTCCCGCCTTAATTCTCACGGTGGGTACGATCAACTTAAAGTAACTATAAATTCTAATTTAAAATACTTCCTAGTTAAGAGAATGTAACAGACATATGGACTCAAGTGTTTGGATCAGAGTTTTGAGATGGAGTTGAGCAGTGGATCTGGCTAAACGTGGTGACCAGTATGAAAAAACCTTGACGGAGTGGTTACCTTGAATTGTCTAACATGCTCGTCGTACGTCAACTCGTAGGATAAACGATAAAAGCTCATGATCCAACAGATGATGATCATCATGCAATATCAGAAAATGCGTTTTTGTATACATGTTTTAAAATCAAACGAAATATTTAAATACCTGGTTCTAGATTGAAAAAAGCAGTTAGTAATGTGAGCGTTGACTAGTTTAGTAAATAATTTTACAATAATCAGTAACAATTGTATAAATTTATCATGATTTTAGGAGCAACGCTATGAATTTATTGATTTAAAAGTAATTATGTACAGTCAGTCAGTAGAGTCAATTGATTTAAAATAAGTTTGTAGATCTGAATAATTTAATTATATATAAATAATGTTTAATTGCTATTTTAAATGATGAGAACTATTTTAGAAACTAATTTGTTTATTTAATTATGTAAAAGTATTAATATACATGTAACTGATTTAAAATATTTGCTCTGCATACTGGCAACGCTTCCGGAAAAAAGATGGCGGGGAGGCCCGGACGTTCGAACGGCAGTCTAAAACGAGCACTCGAAAGAGTTGGTCGTATGCGAGCTATTGAGTCTAACCACGTGGTTTTGAGCTGTTAACTTTAAATAAGTGCTAAGAGATTGTAAAGACTAGGAAAATGAAGAATATAAAGTGGTGATTGAAAGAGCAACGGGAGTTTTATTACAGTAACTAAATTTATAGAGGATTACAAAACTCAAATCGGTCATAAATCCATGTCGCTAACGGAACCCTCAAACAAAATTAGGAAAATTGAGAAAGCTGAGTCTTGCAGGTGGGTTGTAACCAGCGGGAAAATTGCCAGATCCTGAAGGACAATGCTGATAAGCCTCTTTGAGCAAGGGTTCAGACGTTTTAATTTTATTCCACGGCTTTTTACGAGCGCAATTCTCTAGATAGGCTTGTTTTTTCCCGTGAAATGGTGTAAATGGTTGGTTCATGAGGTTTGCAGCATTTCATTTTTATTGCAATTGGTGTGGTTGGAGCAGTGATCGACAGGATGAGCAAAGGAAACGACAATTCTTAATCCTATTGACTACTTACAAAAGTTGAAAACATTTTGTCGGGTTCAAAAGTAAAATCTTGAACCGAACAGCACCTAAAATTCCTTTTTATCGCCAGAAACCCATTTGAAATTACAACTAATTAAATATCCTTCTTTTTAGTTTTCCTTAATAATTGATATTTATAACAACATTGCTTGTCATTTGATCAAGATTACTATGGTCTGTTTACAGTTAACAAATATAACGAGTTATAAGTTGTAACTATCAATTATTACGGTTAAAATTCAATAAAATTGAATGTCCAAGTTCAATAACATAAAAATGACTATCGTAACCATCAGATAAGACGATGTTTTTTCAACGTATGAATAATGTCAATTGACTTCTGAGGCTAAACAGATGAAACTAATAAATTTAATTATGACTTTACAATCTAAGTGATTATTGATATTAAATAAATAAATAAATATTGCTGGACATTTCACACAGCGCTATCTAGCCCCAAATTAAGCAGAGCTTGTACTATGGGAACCAGATAACTGATAGAATACTTATATACATTTTTTTTTGTAAATACATACTTATAATATATACAGAAACCACCAAACCCGGAACAAATATCTGTAGATCATGCAAACATTTGTTCCGCGGCGGGAATCGAACCCGCTATCTCCTGCGTCTCAGCCGGCTATTCGCCATCATTAACATCATTAATGTGTGTTCTGAGTTTTGTTTTTTTGAAGTATACCTAAGATCTAAAGACACGTTAATCATTTGTTAATTTGTTGGTGAACAGTGGCCTAAAAGTGGCTTTGGATATAAACAGACATGCAACCGCTCATTTATGTGTTGGCAAACTTCAGTTTTAGTGGCTCACTCAAGTCATGTAACATGTTATGGATGGTTTATTGGTGATGTAGGTACGTGTACCTTTGATAGCCGTCATGCATGTTTCAATCGAGCAAATCTGTAACATGAAATATTTGGAGTTGGCACGCAATTGTCAGATATACGAACGTACCTTTTACACGTTCTTGGTTATTGCCTAAGTATATGCACTATATGTCGATGAATACATCTACTTGGGCCAGTTAGCAAGCTTCGAAAACAGGCATGATAAGGAAATCGATCGCCGCATCGAAAATGCCTGGAAGAGCTACTGGTCCATGAAGGCGCACATGAAGGGTGACCTTCCTATGAATCTGAAGCGCAAACTCATCGACATGTGTATCCTGCCTATCCTCACCTACGGAGCGCAAACATGGTTATTGACCGAGCTGCAGAAGTCCAAGCTCAAGATTTGCCAAAGGGCAATAGAACGCAGCGTTCTAGGATTCCGGAGAGCCGATCGGGTGAGGAATACCGCGCTTCGTTCATTGACTGGCATTGCCGATGTGGGAGTCAAAACCGCGAAGCTCAAGTGGGATTGGGCCGGGCACGTGAGTCGAATGCTTCCGGAGAAATGGGCCCACATTGTAACAGATTGGGTACTGGAAGATGGACAGCGACGTCGGGGTCGGCCGCGAAAGCGTTGGCGTGACGACATCAATGGATTCGAGAAGGAATGGTGGGAATCTGCCAAGGATCGTGATAGGTGGAAGGAGTTGAGGGAGGCCTTTGCCCAGCAGTGGGAAAATGTAGGCTAGTTAAAAAAAATATGCATACTAACTACTAGATAGAACCTGTTAGTTTCATAATTACAATCAAAATGCATAGCTAATCCGAAAGGATTAGCTATTCATTTTGATTGTAATTATTTACGGTTTCCTGTAGAAGAAAGAGAAAACTTCCAAGGGAACCGTGTCATCAATTTTCGTATAGGAATATTTTCCTATGCCCAAGCTTAGAACCGAACCTGCCTCTGATATCTATTTTTTGCTCTGAAGTAACTTTTTCCCAGTACCCAATACCTGATGAGTTTCATTGCATTGTTACGAGTGGATGGACGTAGATAAGTGCACCATTGGGTAAATTCCTAAGGTGCATGAGGCATGACCCATGAGGCAATGTTTTGTATTTGATTTTCATGCTTAAAATTAGTATTATTATGAGCATAAGCCAAGCTAGTATTAATATAGCTTTAATTTTGTACATTAATTACCCTTTGTCAAATATTACTGACGTAATGGCCGGCGTTCTAAGTGTTCATCCTATAAAATTCGTATTTTATGACTTTAAAATTGTTATCCCCCAAAATCCAATAATCTTCGCATTTTCATTTAAAACTTGTCATGTTCATACACTTTAAGCTTAGCATTGATGTTGAAAAACGTTTAATCCATGCGTTTTTATCGCTGCGAAAAGCTTCAAAAATCCTACTATTTATTGCCCGTTGACTCGGTGACAAATAAATTTGTATAACGATGAGGCGAACCATAAATTCTATAAATTCAATCGGCAAAATTGAAAACAAAATTTATTTTGCCAACTTTAATATGGCTATGACACCGATTGGTGCACGTTGTGATCTGATATCGAAACTACGAGCTAACGAAGTCACTTCACAGAAGTTGTTCCGGTTAAATGACACGTCTAATAAAAGGTCTTTGTGCGTACATTTCGTCCCTGTTTTTATTTTTGGTTTAAATCTTGTAGTTTTTAAGTTATTAGTCATAATAAAAACTGAACTTTGACAAAATTCACAGGGTACACCAGTGATCCCACAGTGCTAAAATTTGGTATGCGTGTAGCTTTAGTGACGTGACACAAATATAGGAAAAAGTCTGAAATCCAGATATAACTGCAATTTCTACCCAAAAAAACAGTTATCCCGTTACCTGTAATTTGAATGAAACAAGTTGTCAAGAGGTCAAGTTTGTTGGTGGATCATTTCGTGGCACTATTTTGATAGTCAAAGATTACAAATAATATTTGTTTTTGTTTTTATGGGAGACTAGTTAGAGTTCAGTTCGGGGCGAACCACTAGTAATATCTAGTATTATTTGCTAAAGACGTGACAGTACGCATTATAAGTTAACATTTTTATTTTTTTTATTTCTCATTAATACTTAGCTAGCTTCAGCTTCTCATAAATATTTAGCTAGGCTAGGCAGTGTTTGGCAAACTTTATCAGGTCTTCTCGTCGCCCATTCCTCAATCCCAGAAGACTAAAGTTTACAACCAGTTCATTTTACCCGTATTGACCTATGCTTATGGAAACTTGGTCACATATCGTTGGATTGGTCCACAAGTTAAAATTCATTCAGCGAGCAATAGAAAGGGCTATGCTTGGAGTTTTTCTCAAGGATAGAATCAACGACGAGATTATACGACCTAACTAATGTGGTCAACATACCTGAGAGAGTCAGCAAGCTGTATTGGCAGTGGGGCGGTCATATCTGTCGAAAAACGCTGGGCAAACGTATTCTAGACCATATTTTGGTAAGTGTAGCGACGCCTATCGTCTAAATGGAGCGCCAATCGGCGTGCTGTAGGTGGAAGGGAGCAGTTGCGAAGAACCAAAGACCGACCACAAGCTCATCCAATAATTCTGCGTTCATAGTAGTTAGGTACGCGTTGTGTTGACATGCGACAGGCCGCAATATTCACAGAACCAATAACAATAACTTCTATCATACAGAAATTTCACTTCGACAACACTTACTTAATTTAACTATATAATAAACTTAATTTAAAACAATGATCCTACGAATAAACTGAAGTGGGAACGAGTAGGTCGTGATTGTCGGATGACAAGTGAGCTGTGGCGAAAGTAGCTACTGAGTGCGGCCAACCCAATGAGAAGATGACGCGTTAGAAATGACTGGACAAATTGGACACGTCTATAATAAATGCTGGGTGGATGCGATACAAATGGGAGGAGGTCTTTGCCCAGCAGTGGGATACGGAAAATAGAGTAGATACTACGTACTGCTGGTTTCAATACTGTGTACGAGCATGTGTAACAGTTTGAAATGAGTGCACTTGTATGAATTTCTAGCACGCACGCGATATTAAACTCAAAGGCAGTGCGTGACTCTAATATCAATAGGGTATCAGACGATCAGCTTCGATTGATTTGAAATTGATAGTAGTATGATCTAAAAGTTTCAGCCTAACTTCTCTCGCATCTACTCTCTCTACTCAGCCATTACATGATGAACAAAAATCCAAACACAAACTTTCCCACGTTTAAAGATTGAATCTTATTACTACGTAATAAAGCTCAATGTATATTTCACAGTGGCACGGTAACCCGCGATATGAAAACAGTGGCCTCGCCTCACTGCGGCTGTAAAAAGTCAAGCGCACCTGTAATTGTCAGGTTAAATCGGATTCGGAGAGCGATATTAACCCTAGAGTGGTCGCGTGGATTACCTATGTAATCCACACTTACGGAATTGTAAAATTCTCAAAAACCGCTAAAGTAAATTACGAGCGCTTCTAGGTACTTTAAGTTAAATAATTGACAAACGCACTCAGTGCTGCGCGTGAGATTTTCTTGTAATTATCTAGAAACTACAGCGACAACGTCAGCACAGACACCAACTCGATCCATAGGTCGCTGCCACGACTGCGGAAGAAGCCGTAATAAAAGCACTCGAAAACTATGCAACACGTGCAAAAAGTTTATTTGTGGCGATCATTCGAATGTTGTATGTCTGTCTTGTTTAGAAAACATTAATTAGTATTTTTGATTTTTTGTGCCATTTTAGAGGTTTTTTTTTGTTTTGTTGATTTTTTTTATACTCAGAGGTTGTGATTCGTTTTTATTGATTGCTTTTAATATAACAATACTTAATAACACTATTACAATAAGAATTAAACATAGTTGAAGCTCAAATGTATTTTTATTTGAATTTATAAATGGTATACAATAGTACTCCACGCGACCAATCAGGTCAGGTTTTAGTACGCGACCACTGTAGGGTTAAAAACCGCCGACGATGAATTTATGCCAACCCCTGACCGCAGATTCAATAATAGCCAGTACTGACCTTGTCGCCACCCATTAGCGGAGTGAATGGGATTTACTTAACGCTAAGCCGTATGTCCATCGAAGCTAATTTTATAGATATTGAAAAAAATATATACATATAACTTTCGGTTCATCTGTTACGGCGTTGAAAAATAAAACGCAAATACTGTATTTCATATCAGAGTAGTAAGAATAGTCAGATGAAATTTTTAGTTAAAAAGTTACCTCGAACTGCATAAAACAAAAGAGACATCAATTCAATTCAAACTTCACACGCTGCATCTCTCCAATCTCCTTAAAATTACACATTTTTCCAACTTTAACCCGCTATTTCTGCTGAATGTGTCACCTGAAGGGCATACCACCTTTTTCACCCTAGGGAGTTGTGGGGTGGGGTGTTTTCGTGTAAGTATGCCCCTCGTACTTCAATACAAGCAGCTGGCTTTTGCTCGTTGCACATTCTACGAGTGAACAGCATCTTTTATGTTTACTGTAAGGTGATTAGACTTGTGGCTCATTTCCTCGTTTTCTTTTAAGCGACATCTTGGAAATTATTTATTGGCAAAGGTTTTCTTAAAAAAATAATTTGACTAGATCTGTGGTGATATGAGCGAGTAGGCGACCGAGACGCAGTTTGATTTACGCTGTGAAACCAATGTTTGCTCGATGATCTGAATTATGATTCATGATCACTCGTAGGCTACCTGACGTAGACACCGTCTGATCTAAAACTGAACACCTCTCTACCGAGTTTATATGAAGTTAACCCACAACAAATCATTTCAAAATGAGCCTTTTGATTACAGTGAATAGAGAACATTTCATTTTGACATAATGAAGTAGCGGGGCGTTCAATTTTAGATTAGACGGTCTCTACCCTATTGAGGGGTTATTCCCAACTGATCATAATAGTGGCATGAATCTTTCATGAGTGAAATATGACAAAATATACTTATTACTTTTAATTGTTTGTTTCATGTATACATATTATACAGTAGGATATATTATAGGGAGAAAAAATCGAATGCGGCAATTATATCAGAAAAATAGCGGCCTAGAAATTATATTATTGTTATTAAATCGAACCTCATTTATACTAATGCGGAACAAATGTTTATTTATTTATTTAAATTCAGTTGATTGCAGCACTTACATCGTAAACCAACACGTAGCAAGCTAATGGTAATAGGGAGATATAAAAATACATAGGAATGAATTAACTTATGAATCTAATACACGAATACAACATTACATTATGTTTTGAAAAAAAAATCTATTTCTGGGTATTTCGCAAGCAGGGCGTTAAGCAGATTTAGGGATTGAGCGGTAGGAGCATAAGGGCGGTTTGCGTCCGAACCGACGGAGCCGCGAACAGGCGCGCCGCGCGCAACCGACACAGACGATCCTGCGTATACAGTCGACAGCGAGCCAGTGCACTCGGATTATCAATTTTATTGTTTAACGGCTGGTAATAATGCATCAGTAACGTACACTTGTACCTTAACTCTAGAGTGTTGATGCCGACCATTCCGGCAACGGACAGGGACGGATATAAATAAGGGCAATGCCCATACGGACGGATATAATAAGATATATGCATGATCTACAGATATATGTTCCGGGTCTGGATGTTTTTCTATTTACTAGTGGTTCTATGAGAACCAATAGACCTCGCGAGCCCTTCTAACCATACAATAACCGACACTTCCCTCTTTTTCCTCCTCTACTCCCCCTTTTGGATTTTATTTTCGCAACGTCTTATGTAGAACGATGTCCTTAGTGTGACTTTCAAATTTGATTGGAATCCGTCGATAAATAAAGCTACAGCAAACTTTCCCCCTCTATTTTCCTTCCAATCAAAAATCGTGATTGACTCAAAAATTTAAATAAATCTAAGAACTTGTGTTAAAATTTTTGTCAAAATCGGTTAAAATATGCGACCTGTAGGCGAGAACAAACAGACAGACAGACGGACAAAAGCATTTCGGCCAATCTCGAAACCGAGACGCATCGTTCGCTCGGTCAATAAATGTCCCTTAACTCGATTATAATTACTATAATTCCAGACACATTATAAGAAATACAAATATCTAAAAAAATATTTTATTCCTTTATTTCTCGAATAAAATACCGAATAACGATTCTATTTAATAGTAATCGCATAGACACTAATAATTACTACTAACTAGCCAGACCATTCTACGAAGCACATGTATTACCTATGTACCTGTTCCAATGGAAAACACGGTACCTAACTGTTTCAGTAATGTTTGTGGAAAAATCCGTTGATGGATTTAGAATTTGTGCCACCTTTTTTAATAAATACAGATACATTTTATTCTGAGAATGATCATAGGATACACATACACAGGTGTCAAACTTTTAACACCCCACTTTTATAATTCCGGGGTTAAAAATCAATATACTGTTGGTATTTTCAACCGTATTATCTAAAGATGAGCAAAAGAGAATTGAGATAAGTTTAGGGTTTATGTACAGGGTAAACCTGCTTTATTATTATTCCTGTCCCAGGTAACACTGCAAATGCGCCTCGTAGCTTGTAACCTGCCACCAACCGCTGTATAAATTACTAGCGGACCCAACCCGGCTCCGCACGGGTTTTTATCGAATAGCTAAGATTTTTTTTGAGTTTTTGTACTCTGTGATATTTCAGAATCAAAATTCATTAAAATCACAAGGATTACTTTGAAATGTCAATTTTACTGTCTCAAAGTCAAAGTCAAAGTCAAATATTTTTATTCATTAAAATCACAAGGATCACTTTGAAACGTCAATTTTACTGCCTGTTCCTTCGCGACCAAGCCAGGAAAGAAAGGCAAGAAAACCAGGCTGGTTGTTTTTTTTTTAATGATCCTTTTACAATAGGTACATAATACAGAAAAGAAATTACGTCTAAATTGTAACATTTTGAACGAGTTGGGGCAGTTTCAATCCCAAGCTTCTCTATCATCTAAATAATCCGATATTTTATAGTAGGCTCTTTTATAAAGATTTTGTTTAATTACGTTTTTAAATTTGTTAATTGTCAATTTTTGTACATCCCTTGGGAGTTTGTTATAAAAGCGCACACCTTGCCCTTTAAACGATTTACTAACTTTATGGAGTCTACATGTGGCAACAGCGAGTTTATCTTTATTTCTAGTATTAAAATTATGATTATCGCTATTTTTCTTAAACAAATTAATATTTTTGTGAACATACATTAGATTTTCATAGATGTATTGACAAGGGAATGTCATAATATCTATTTCTTTAAACTTATTGCGTAATGATTCTCTGGGGCCCATATTATAAATTGCACGAACAGCCCTCTTCTGCAGCACAAAAACGGTGTTTATATCTGCAGCACTCCCCCACAGCAGTATACCGTATGACATAATGCTGTGGAAGTAGCTGAAGTAAACTAGTCTAGCTGTGTCTACGTCTGTAAAAAGACGGATCTTTTTGACTGCGTATGCCGCAGAACTAAGTCTCTTCGACAACCCATCAATGTGAGGGCCCCATTGAAGCTTATTATCTAGGGTTATACCTAAGAATACGGTGGTGTCCACAAGAGCCAACTCCTCGTCTTTGATTTTTATGTCTGCTTTAACTTGTGTAACATTAGGTAGTATAAATCTAATACATTTTGTTTTCTTTTCATTTAGAAGTAGATTGTTTACATTGAACCATTTTACCACCTTAGAGATTGCATTGTTTACATCGTCAAAATCGGTTTGTCGTCGCTTTAATTTAAATAAAAGTGACGTGTCATCTGCAAACAATACAACCTCATGATCGTCCCGTACTAGATGGGGAAGATCATTAATATATACTAAAAACAAAAATGGTCCCAGAATTGATCCCTGTGGTACACCCATTTTAACCAGAGACCCCGGAGAACGCTTCCCATTCACGTCTATTCCTCGGCGACCAAGCCAGAAAAGAAAGGCAAGAAACAAGACTGGTTGTTCTTTTTAAAGACCCTTGTTAAAGACACTTAACATTATAGAAAATAAATTACGTCTAAATTGTAACATTTTTTACCAAGTTGAATCAATCCCAAGCTTCTCTATCATCTACACTACATAATACGAAATGTTATAGTATGCTTTTTTATATAGATTTTGTTTAAATGTGTTAATTGTCAATTTTTTTATAATTATCATGTCTAAGCTAATAGAGAGTACATTATTTGTAAGGATGTGTTTTTACTTTCTAAGCTAATATGAAATTTTTTTCTATGCTAGTGCGTCATAAAAGTTTAAATTTGAGAGTTGGCTTCCAAGTTGGTTGGTCGGAGTTGATTGGTTCAATTGTTTTCGCTGTAATCTAATTTAATCTTTTTGTGAAATTGAAACGTATTCTAATTACATTTATCGGACAATCTCTTATTTAATCCGGGGAGAAATAGCACTGGTGACCTAAAACAGGTTTTTCTAAAACTTGTTCAGGCACTAGTCTCTCGCAAAATAGGTTTTATAACGCAAAAATTAAACATTTTTTTTTATCAAACTTATAGAATAAATGTACATTTATTTTATTTGACTTCTTTGCTCCTTTATAATATACTCTAACTAAAAATACTAGGTATTCTAAAACATGTACAAAACGTTGGAAGCTCGTATCACCGTGTAAAGTGCCGATAAATCCGGTAGCACACAATATTTCCACCTGCAATCGAATACTGATAGTCCTGCGCTAGAAGCGAAGAAAGCTTATTGTAATGGAGCCACACTCGATCCTCACGCGAACGCTTCATCAGACCACAGGAAAGAAGAACTGGCTGCTCTATTACATAATGATGTGTGTAACATTTGGAACTATTATGGTTATAAACACGTCGACCTCAGTGGCGCAGTGGGCGTATAGCCGGCTGAAACGCAGGAGGTAGCGGGTTCGATTCCCGCCGCGGAACAAATGCTTGCATGATCTACAGATATTTGTTCCGGGTCTGGTTGTTTCTCTATATATTATAAGTATGTATTTACAAAAAAAAAATGTATACAAGTATTCTATCAGTTACCTGGTTCCCATAATACAAGATCTGCGTAGTTTGGGGCTAGATATATGGGGCTGTGTGAAATGTCAAGCAAAAAAAACATCGTCATCATTTTCTGCCTGCCCTTATCCCACATCACGGTCACAACATGTTTTCTTCTTCCATATCGCGTTTTCAACCGTTATCTCAGTACTTACTTCTTTCTTACCCTATGGTTACGAAAATTATTTTCAAAAAAAAACGGGATATTTTATAATCGACAAGATGGTTTCCTACTTTAAGAAGCTATGTGAGAATATGTACTAAACAGAAGTAATGAACCGAAGAAGGAAGTGTCAATTACGCGTCCGTAATCTAATTAGGCTTTAAACTAGTAGCTGAACTAGAATATTCCGATCATAATAAAGGATCATAGGATGAAAGAGAAAATGTCAATAAGTGGTCATCGCATTTTAGAAAGTTCATCTTGATTGAATGGTGGTACATACGGGAAGATTAGCTTACGGTCTAACAGTCTAACTGCTATGCTTCTACGAAGCAGTCCTTCGTAGCAGCTTCATAGCATTTTGTCGCTGTCGTAGCTTCCTACGACCACCCGGTGCGTATCATGTGAATATAACCGAACAATTTCATAAGTTTGTTTTACGGGCGCATCTGGTTTACTGTGGTCGAGCTTAGTGAAAACCACTTCAAACTCGAAATTACTTCTTCGCACAAAATAATATATCTCATTTAAATTATCAAAATATGCTATCTTGAAATTATGGTGAAGAATTTCACTACAGAAACACCGTAATAGAGTAAACTAGATGATTTATTTCTAAGCTGTGTCCAGACTAAAATATTGCCCTTCTGACCTTCCCTTTCACCTTCTTATGGCCCTGAGAACTTTTAACTGATTTTAAAGATAATTAATCAACAGCCACTTCCTGAGTTTGGTAAACTTGTAAACCACACTTCCTAGTAAAGTATGCTTTGAAACTTTACGTTCTATTACTTTTTTTACAGGTTTTTTTTTATAAATTATAGGCTAGCGTTTTACCGCGATCTCACGTGATGGTAAGCGATGATGCAATCTAAGATGGTACACGCTTGCCTAGAAGAAACCTATTTACTCGCAACTTGAATACCCCTAGGTTGTAGTTATCAGGAAACACAGACTCAGGCAAGGCGTTCCACTCCTTGGCGGTGCGCATAATAAAGGTGGAAGAGTACCGCTTTGTGCGTATGGGAGGTATGTCTACCATGTAGCGGTGGCGCATCGCGGAGCGTCTGGTTGTCCGACAAATAGAATGGGGAGGTTGAAGCTACATTATCATATTTTCTTATACTTGTAAAGTCAGCGACCTCCGTCGTCTTAACAAGTTTACTGGTACACACAAGACGTTTATTTTGTTCAATAAGTCCTACCTACTATTTGATCTAAACAGGTGTGCATATCACATTTGTCTTAATTACTCTTATTGAAAAATTATATTTTATCTATTTTTAGATGAATTTATTTTACTGATTTTTTTTTATTTTAATCATTTTTACGTCGCTGACTGTTCCTTCAAGCTCAAGTCAAGCTTTTTTAGTATTTTTGTTAGCTAGCTCTACTGTTTCTTGTGTAATTTGAACTTATAATTTTTTTATTAGATAAATATATTTTTTTTGTTTATGATCGCTTTGTAACAAACTTTATCATTCCAAATACTAAGTGCAAAAAACAAAAGGGCAAAAGTAAAATGACATTATTAAAAAAGGAGGTGCTTTATACGTAGCGTAATATAGCCTTCCGAAGACTAAAAATAAACTGAAATGTAATAGACTATTGAGCCTAGTGACTACCACGGAATATCTGGGCATTTATTGTAGTTCTAACATAAGGGGTCAGCTAGTGTGACCTCAATGACCTTTGCTCTCAATTGTATAAAACAAGAATAACCTAAACCAAAATGTTTATTTTACGCCAATTCTGTACTGTAAAGCAGTCTGTAAAAATCTAAAAAATACGAATATTTTCAATCCATTTAAAATTTTATTTGAAGTTTTAACCAATATTTGAAAATTATTTATTACTAATTTTGGTAAACTGGCCTGTGAGTGCCCATTTTATGAAATATATATATTTGTAGAGTAGAAGCCTATCTATTGTTACAACGTATATCCTAAATGCTTTTTGTGTAGACTATTTATAATTATCAAAGTTCATCATCGAAATATTTCGATAAATAAAATAGTTACGTAAATACTTATAAAAGCCGTTATTTTTGTTTCAAGTCCATGATAATGAATAATTAATTTATAGTGAAATACCAGTACCGATAATAACACAAGTATATTTCTTGTAAACTGGCTGAGTTAAATAATCAAAATCTTAATAAGTATATAAAAATAGATGTTGGTATGTATTAAATGATTGGTAAACTCCAGAATTGTTTAACCGATCACCATGAAAGTTTTAAATCACATCTTGTTTTTTAATTTTATTTTGACATACTGCGCGTGTGAAACCGCGTGCAGAAATTAGTAATATACAAAGAAACGGATATAGAATAATCATTTATTTGGAGGAAAACCTAAAGAGCTGCAAAAATAATTGTAATTATTATAAATACTTAATCTTGACATTGTGATTAGATGCGTCCACTAGAGTGTGGAAACGCAGCTTTATAGACGTAGGTATACAGAGTGTTTGGTAATATACGGACGATATTCAAGTGACGGTTTCTCAAAACATAAAACAAAGACTTCTCGAAAAAAAAACTACTAGTTATTTATCAAATTTTAAAGAAAATCTACTAAGTTTAGGTGATTAATTCGATATAAAACTTACTGCCTACTCTTGCAATCGACATCCGATAAAAAAATAAAGGCGAATAAATAAAAAATAAAGGCCGATTTGATATCTCTTTCGGAAATGGCTGCGGGTTTTGGGTTAGAAAGTGACAAGAAGAGATATCTCAAGACGTCACCAATACAGTATCTGAGGTTAGATGGCAAGCATTATGCAATAGCACAACATAAGTTTAATGAAGTGTTTGTTTTTACATGCCAAAATAAATTACACATTTCTATGGTAAACATTTCACAAATTTATTTATAATGCTCATCAAAATAAACCCTTTAATTTTTGTGTGTATATTATCAAACACCCTATAGATGTGCGAGGTAGCTAAGCGATGAGCGAGGAAAAAATCAACAATGGGATTGCGTCATTTGTCGCCTCGCACAGCCCAGCTATAATATTGGTGATTTTCCTCTATCACCGCTTAACTTCCGCTCACAGTTCTGGTGGAAACGCAGCCTAATGTCGTCAAAATAAGTTGTATCAAACTTTAGCGGTGTCAGTGGTCAGTTTGACAAACGCGGTAAACTCCACCGAAATGGTATTCTCATTAAATCCTTTGATGTACAATTACGCCAAAATCCGGAACTTTTAATTAATGGAACGTTCCTTTAAAAAACCTTTTGCAGCAAACGAGATAATATGGAATTATTTCTGCAATTTCCAGATTGGGAATGTTGGGATTCCGCTGTTGGGTCGGTATGCGATGCTTCAGCGATTTATAGAGGTGGCGTCACGGAATACATTGATTGGGATTATTATTAGCTGGCGCGAGGAATTCCTGCTTCGTCCTCTCATTTGTGAAATATTTATAACCCGTACGCAAAAAGAGGAGGTAATGTAATCTCTTTATGTAACTAAAACAATATGAACACTGGAAAATGCGTTAGTAAAATACTGTTTCGCAGTTTCCATTGCCCTTACTTAGAGAAATAAATGAGTTTCATGTTCCTGATTGTAGTTAAAACAATATGACCATAGGCCTATGTTTGCCTGTGGCATCGTAGCTCCCAAACGAATAGACCGATTTGGACGCGGTTTTTAGGGGTCCGTACCTCGAAAGGTAAAAAAAGAACCCCTATAAGATCACTCTCTTGTCCGTCTGTCCGTGTGTCACCACCAATTTTCCCAAGAACTGGTGAACCTAGCAAGTTGAAAATTATACCAGATACTAAAGTCTATAGTCCCTATTATATGTATAAAAATCAAGGTCCTGAGTCAACATGATAAAAAGATATGAGCAAATTTAGATTTTCGCAAAAACTTGTAAGTACCAAAATTTACATTCATTTTCATTTTTTTTATTTTTCGGAAGTTTCCCTTTACTTGTGCTGTAAGACTTTGCTTTTAACCAAAATTGACAATTCTAGTTCAACCGGAAGTACCCTTTAGGTTTACGGTCGAAATCCTATATGGTACTTCTCGTTGACCTAGAATCACGAAATGTGGCAAAAAGCAAGGTCTTATAGCTCAAATAAAGTAAAAGTTCCAAAGAATAAAAAAAGTTGAAAGTTAAAGGGTGTCCCCATATATACATAGTTAACGCCAATTAAGATAGTTCTCTGAGTTATATGGGCGCTCATACAATTTTTTATAGACTCGCACTTGACCTGTTTTTTAAATATAAAACTAGTTTAACTTTGATGGTTCATATCTATGTGCGGTGAAGATCAGTTCAGCTGCCTCAAAGGTTATCAGGACTTTGGTAAAGGATCTCAGCTTTAACATGTAAATTTATGACGGGTAATTTATTAAGGTTTTGTAAGTTTTTATTATTACTATAGCTATAGCCAATAAAAGTTCAAACAAAGAACATGGGGAAGTTATTGATATGGTTTTCAAGATATGCCTTGTAATGCTTTAATCTTTTAGACGGTTCTAGTTTTCCACATTTGAGTATTATACAAAATGAATTGATAAACCGTCGCAAAGAGAATGTTAGAGTGAAACAAAAACAGACTATTGACACAGAATACAGTCTAATTGATTGAGCAAAGCGAGGTCTCTAAATCAACTTGGGCAAATCCGCGTTGTATGTATGTATGTTTGTTTGTCCGAGGATAACTTTCGAAGCGTTGATCCGATCATCGTGAAATTTGATACGTAGGTAGGTAGTGATGGCACAATTTTGGTGTGACTAAATGAACTAAAAATGTTGAAGGGTTGTTGAGATATTGAAGTTCAAGAGAGGAAAAAAAAAATGAGAGTATTAGGTTAAATGGGACGTCATATTAGTGCATTTAGACCCTGTTTTTATTTTTAGTAATGCCCTTGTAGTTTTTAGTTACTTATTAGTTATAAAAACTGAACTTTGACAAAATTCACAGGGTACACCAGTGATCCCAGAGAGCTGAAATTTGGAACGTATAGCTTTAGTAACAGAAATATATTGTCAAAAGTCTAAAAAAAATTTAGTTTTATGAGAATAAAAATATAACAAAATAGTGTGAAAAACAAATATAAAAACTAAACTGATTCAAAATGTATGAACAGACATGAAAAAATGTATTGAATACCTACCTGTGTCGACCGTGAACATGCACGATATAGGTATTGCTAAAAAAATTACAAAGACACAATACCTAAGATTATTATGTAGGTATAGTAAAATCCCACACACAAACTGTGTGCGGACCAGCCGCTGTGCCTGTTTAGGTAACAGGTAACTAAATTGGTTTCGTTTGTATAGAGTGTCACGGATCAGCTATTATTCTGGCTCACGGGCAGAGTCAGTTTATAAATTCATCTTTTACGTGTAAATATATTATTTACTCAACTCTAGCTTACATTTAGTCAGTGGACGTCCTATGATGATAATGATTCAGCTTATGCAAAAATAATCAAGAGTGATGCATAAAAACGTCTAAAGAGATAACTGTCTGTCTCAGTTGGAAGAAAATCAAAAACAATACAATTTTACTCTAATTTCAGGACATTATTTTCATTCTCAAAGCAAAGCTATTAGCAGATCCAATATCATTGAACTCAATCCAAATCCATTACATTTACGTCATAGACTGAGCCTATGGGAAGTCATAGACCAACCCTCACAGCTATCGAGAACCTACGCAATAAGTCACACTAGAGTTGATACATTTCCGGCTTTTATTATAACGCATCCGGCTTTTACGACCGGGTAAAACCACAAAGAGTAGCAAGAAATAGGTACGTGTTTGATAAAAACGCAAACAAATTTGACTTTAACCACATCGACCCTTCGAGTACATACCTATCAAATGTAGTAAAAGCCATTTTGGCCGAAATCACTTTTTTCACGTTCTTGTGAAGTAAAACGCGCTCTATCGATCTGTATACATATTTCAAATGTATGTATTTGCTAAAAATGGCCTTTACGACCCACATTTTTCATACCCTAAACAAAATTTGCTTTATACAATTTAAAATTATTGGAAAAGCTGTAGGTAAAATTACAAAAAAAAAACTAGGTAAGGTTTAATAATCATTTATTTACGAAAATATATAATTTATCACTTACATGAGAATCAGTAAACATAGATAAGATATTGTAGTTCGTTCGAATGGATGTAGGTAGGAACTTCACTTTCAGAATACTTTCGCCCTACAGGTATCTATATACTAATCCGATAGCCAGAATGTGTCGTCTTTACAATGATCTGTTAGGAAATAATAGTGCTAATAATTATATTAACATTTTCAACAATAAATTATTTAAATTTAAGAAATATATCGAAGCCACTCTTATTAAAGAGAGTGCTTCTATGCAATAATTCGCTAAACATTTATATTATTATTTTTTTCTATTTATCTTATTGTTTTGGGCTATTTTTTTATTTGTTGTTTTGTTTTGTCTATGTAAGTAAATATTTCCCTTCAGCCGGTCTACATAGAACTGATCTAGAGTTGTCACGCACAGCATGACACATGCTTTGGGATAAAATCTAGGTCTAAGAATTGATCACTATATTTTGTATCTGATTGGTTGTATTCTGTTGTATGTGCTATAATAATAAAGTAAATAAATAAACTCAATTCACGCATTCAGGTAGACCGTTTGTTAGTTATACATTACTTTAATTTAAAATTCCAAAGAATATCGCAATAATTACTTTTTTAAGATATATATTTGCAGTAAAAAAACACTAAACTAACTAAGAGACTAAAACTAAGCCGGTGAAACAAGTCCAATATGCAGTTGTTAGCTACCTATTTAGAGATAGAGGTATCTGGTGATCTTCTAGGCACGCCTTTAATATTTCAAAAATTGGAAAATAATTACCCATACCTAATTAGCATACTACCTTGCTGTACCAAACGATTCGTTTTAGTTTTCATTGTTAGTAAGAGTAAGGAGTGGTTTTTCCGGACTCCTATAATTTCGGAGTCTTAATATAATAAAGTACAGAGTAAAGAGGTTTTTTATAGGCAAGCCTTCTCAATCTTCGATCACATTATCAGAACGTGAGGAAGTGTTTAAGAGTTGTCATCATAAATCTGGTAATCAGCTATATCTAAACTGATAAAATATGTGTACTGTTGATGTATCTTTAAATATATAAAACAAATAAAAAAGTGCTTGATAATCATCATAAAAGTGGCACTCTGGGAGTGCCGATAGAAGTGAAAACTTGAAGAATTACGAAATACTTATACAATACAGAGGTGTCGGAAACGGTAACTGTAACAGTGTCGCGAGTTCAATGGTTTTTCTCATCTCAAAAATACCCAAAGCGCCTAAAGAAGTTTTCACTACTTATATACAGAGGTGTCGGTAACGGTAACAGTGTCGCGAGTTCAATGTTTTTTTCCGATCTCAAAAATTGTCCAACGCACCTAAAGAAGTTTTCACTTTAAAAAATCTGACATCCAGGTTTTTAATCAGTATATTTGCAAGACCTTTGGCTGCTCCGGCTATATTTTTGGCAACTCTAGAGACATAGGTGGGGTCAAAACGGCCCGCACGGTTTATTACGTGTTTACTGGCCGCTGCCCGCTATCTGATCGTTCTAAGGTCATAAGAAGAAACGGACGCGCTCATAACTTACATTCATAAAGATACTGAGCGTTATTCCAGAATGCCTTTGCCCTTTTTAGTATTGTCATAATCGCAGATTTGAGCTATGATATTTGAGATGCTTTGAAAACGTTTATTTTATTGGTATTTTTGAATATAAGATTTGGTTTAGTAAACAATTTGGGCATTTTTCTATAAATTGAAGATAATTTATTCAATGCATGTTTATGAGTTACAGAACTAGCTGTGTAAATAACGTAGAGGCTGTAATGCATGAAACATATGTGCAGTGGGAAAAGGTTTGACCACAGAAACGATACGATTATTATCTGCAGAGCTGACTAATCTAAGCGCGTTATAAAAGTTATCTCAAAAATTAGAACATTATAGTTGTCAAATTATCTCGGCCAATTTTCACCCAAAGATTATCGGGAAGGAATATTATAATTATTATATATAATTTTTAGGCCCGTTGAGCATTTTATGAGATGAGAAAAACTATTGAACTCGCGACACTGTTACCGACACCAGTCACTGACTACTGACACTGACTTTTAGTGACACCTCTGTATACAGGGTGTCCCAGAACTCAACGTCAAGCCGAAATGGGGTGACAGGATTGATCATAACCATCACGAGAAAAATCTGAAAAAAAACTATCCCATGCAGTTTGAAAATAATGGGCATTTTAAGAAAAACCTAGAAATTTGATCAAACTGTACCATTTTTCGGTTATTGTGGTTATTCTTTTTTATTTTTGTTCATTTGAACTTTGGAGACGTAATTCTAAATAACATTTCTAGAATCTCAATAAAAAATAATGACACAATTGCCTCAAGTTTCCGAGAATTGAGACTATTTCTTTATTTCTTTATTCTTTATTGCACACAAGAAAATACATTTGAAAATACAGAAAAAGAGGTCATGCACAAAGGCGAGCTTAACCCTAAGAAGAGACTATTTGTTAAACTACGAATTTAAAATTTTCAAGATTCGTCGACTTTGCCAGGCCCTCCTTTAAAAAAAATGTACTAGAATGCCTTGGCAAGTGGCATTAAAAGTTGGCGCATTTAATCATAATTCTAAAATGTTACAATACTTGTTAGTTCCATACAATGAAAAAGAGTAAAAAAATTAAAACCTCAAGTAACCCGATTTTTGCTATCTCATTTAAAATGTTTTTGATTCGCACAAGCTCTAGGTAGGTTCTTAATTTTAAGGCAAAATGAGGATTTACAAAGGCTCATCGTATTTTACAAAGAGCCGAAATGCATCCGTTTCACGTACAACGAGTTCAAAGTCTTCTACCTCGAGATTATCAGGAAAGGATTTCTTTTTGTAGAACAATGCTACAGAGGCATAATGAGAATCCCCAATTCATCCAAAAAATTATCTGGTCAGATGAATCGACATTTATAAAAGATGATTACATAAACTTGCACAATTATCGCGAGTGGCATGTGGAGAATCCACATTTAATGCGAGAAGATAGATCCCAGTATCGTTTTAAAGTAAACTTGTGGGCCGGAATTTAAAACGGTAAAATTATTGGGCCTATTGAACTGCCTGAGAACTTGAATGGAACTAATTACCTACATTTTTTAAGAGAAGATTTACCAACCCTGTTAGAGAACGTACCACTAGCAGATGTTTGCGACATATGGTTTCAACAAGATGGCTGCCCAGCGCATTTCGCAGTGCAAGTAAGAGATTTCCTTGACCAGGAATATCCGGTAAGTTGGATTGGGCGTTCTGGCACTGTCTCGTGGCCCGCCCGTTCACCAGATTTAAATCCACTGGATTTTTTCTATGGGGGAGTTCTCAAAGAAAAAGTTTACTCAAAGCCCATTGAGAACGTAGCCGACCTGCGTGAACGCATTTCTCAAGCAGCTGAGGAGATCAACTCTCGAAGATATGCCCGACTAATAAGTAATCTTTTTTAAGAAGATGTAGGGCTTGTATTGAGGCTGATGGTAAACAATTTGAACATTTATTGTAATAAAAAATGTTATTTCTCTATCTGACTTTTATTCCAGCAAACCTAAATTAAACTAGATCAAGATTTTTCATTATTTTACTAATTTTACTAACTTTTTTTCACTTTGGTAAAAGTGGCGTCACTATTTGTCTCGCTCACTCATGGCAAACATACCCACTATCTATCTCTCTCATCATTTTGCCTTAAAATTAAGAACCTACCAAGAGCTTGTGCGAATCAAAAACATTTTAACTGAGATAGCAAAAATCGGGTTACTTGAGGTTTTAATTTTTTTACTCTTTTTTACTGTATGGAACTAACAAGTATTGTATCATTTTAGAATTCTGATTAAATGCGCAAACTTCTAATGCTACTTGCCAAGGCACTCTAGTACATTTTTTTTAAAGGAGGGCCTGTCAAAGTCAACGAATCTTGAAAATTTTAAATTCGTAGTTTAACAAATAGTTTCAATTCTCGGAAACTTGAGGCAATTGTGTTATTATTTTTTATTGGGATTCTAGAAATGTTATTTAGAATTACGTCTCCAAAGTTCAAATGAACAAAAATAAAAAAGAATAACCACAATAACCGAAAAATGGTACAGTTTGATCAAATTTATAGGTTTTTCTTAAAATGCCCATAATTTTCAAACTGCATGGGATACATTTTTTTTCAGATTTTTCTCGTGATGGTTATGATCAATCCTGTCATCCCGTTTCGGCTTGACGTTGAGTTCTGGGACACCCTGTATAAGTATCTGTGTGAAGTCTGCTTTTATTTAAGTTTTCACTTTTCTTGGCACTCCCGGAGTGTCACTTTTTTCCATTTATTGTTACCTAAATTGTATTACTAAGATTTTGACTAGGTCGCCTAAAGTTATCTTTGCGCTCCTTAGTTACTAAGACAATTTACTTTTCGGTGATGTAGATCTCTTTAGCTTATTCAAGTCCTCACCAATAAACTCCAGGTATTTCCCATTAATTAAATGTTTGTAATGAATGTTCCTCGCACAAGGGGTTCACATTAGGCCCTCGGTAGGCGTAATCACTAAAGGGCCGGTCCCGAACTATCCGAAAACACTTCGCCGTAATTAATGTGCGGCTTACGGGCTTATGACGCCTGTGGCTGCTAGTAAGAATGTACTTAAAAAAAATATCTTACATCACTAACCGGTCCATTTTGTATTTTTTTAACTAACTACACATAAACTTTTGATTGCCTGACTTATTTCTGTCAGCTTCAATCAAAGCAAATATTTCATTATTGTAGGTAGTTAGTTACGTACATTTTAGTAGTAAAAGCTATTTATACCTTAGCTGGAAAAGCAAAGCACGTTTATTTAAAAAGCTTAGAGCCACTTTATTGCACATTACAAATAGTAAAATAACTAAGCGTAACTCTACAGACTCGCACCCAATACAAACAGCTAGGTCAGTTTATGTTACCATATTCCATCTACTGGGCTTCAGCTGAAACTGAAAGAGCTTTACTCAATATCTAAGTTGACTGATTCTGACTGATCTGAAGTTGATATTCAACTTATAATAAACTGGTTCTTGGCAAACGGTGGACCAAAGCAGTCACAGAGTGGTGGACAAGAGATGGATGTCGACTGCAGGACAGACCACCGGCCCGATGGTCTGAAGGCTGAAGTTGGAAAACAATGGATTGGACTTGCCCAAGACCGATTAAACCGTAATAGAATGGAGGTATACCTATACCCCAACAGTGGGTGCTGGAGGCTGTACACATAGATAGATAGATAGAAGGGTGCTTCATCTTGGGCCAAACAATAACTAACCAACTACGTACAACTAAGTTCAAGTGTTTGTGAGTGAGTCAGCTGTTCTACCACCAGTATCTATATCGGGGTACATTAATAAATTAGAGAGCAGTTTGTTACTTAAATCGTCAGTTAAGTAGAGGATAATGAACCAAGTCCGCTTTGTGACGCTTTTAGCCGCGTTGTGTATCGCATTACTCAGTATGGCATCTTTTCTGTGATTATAATTATTATTACCTAAGCTTAGATGGACCATACCCAATCTGATGGAAAATAATGGTGTAGTCAAAGCTTTCCAATAAAGAAACTGTTCATTCTGAACTTCTAGACCAGATTAAAATAGCTAGTGGATAAAAATGGTTCCATTGTAACTGACCTCATCATGCTAATACATTTTGTATAGTTGTTATGCTTGACATATTAAAATTTTGTGTTTGTAACAAAACTCCTCCGAAACAGCTTGACCGATTCTTATGAATTTTTTTGTGTATATTCGGCAGGTCAGAATAGGACGTAAACTATTTTTCATATCCCTATGTGATATGGGTGGTACACCCCAAAAAAAATTTTTTTTTTGGACATATTTTATTAATTTTATTTTTTTATGATTTGGCCGTAAAAAATAAATTTTCACCATTCTACCACTAAACTTTGTTTTTAATAGCGATATTAGTCCTTTAATAATTTTCTACTTTGAATATAGAGATAGTTGATTATAGTGGATACGTGCACAGAAAAGGACATTGAATAAAAAACGAAAAGCTCGGCTTATCAACACAAAATTTATTGATTCTAAGGCGGTAAAAGTTCGCGGGGTCAGTTAGTAGGTAATTCTATGATTACCGCCTACTATAGGATCGGTCGCATAATTTTTTGTCATCTTAGTGGTATGAGGCTAGCGTAGCTCGCGTTTGTACATGTCCATTTTGTAAGCTGTTTTTGTCTGTAATCTATTTGTGTACAATAACGAATAAAGAACATAAAAGAGGCTGCTTACATATTTTATGTTTTTACCGCACGCATTTACGCGATGAGATCAGATTGGCTGCAGAACTCTATTTTGAACAGATCGCATTTATAATCTTGTCCCAGGCACTAAAGCCACTGCTGAACATAGGCTTCCCCCTTTAATTACCAGAGCGACTGATCTTTACACACAACAACTACACTCTTAGGTCATCAGAAAACTTGATACTCAGTACTCCTTCGCACAGCACTTCCTTTTACAGCGCTTCTTTTACTGTCCAGGCTGTTCGACTGTGGAATGCTCTGCCCGAAGAAATAAGACGGTCATCCTCCTTACACACATTCAAGCTGAAGGTGAATCAACATTACCTGACGATGTCATTTTCCTAGCGTTATTTATTTACTATTTAAACATTTTATCTGTTAGTATAGTTAGCTATTTGCATATACCTATATATTAGTCTATTTTATAAGTATTTTAAGTATTAGGATTAAAACTTTATCATATTTTTTAGTATACCTAAGAATATTAGTGTAAATGTATCCTACAAAGTACACCGCACTCCGTATTGTAAATTTCGCTCCATCCAAACGTTGCCTGGAAGAGATCGCTTTCAGCGATAAGGCCGCCCATTGTATTGCCTTATTTATTCTAGACTTATACTTATTTTTGTATTAGTTCTGTTTGTGTGGTAATTCAATAAAGAGTTATCTATCTATCTATCTATCTTTCTGCCCCAACGGCCGTCAGCTTTGTCCTCGCCCAGATCGTACTACCAGCCTACTACATTAGATGCAAGCCCCTGAAGTTTTTATACCGAAAACAAGTGGTTCAGTAAGTTATCACTTTCCACCATAAAACCATTTCCTTCCACAGATCAGTTTAACAATCTATCGCGTGTTACATGTGTGTGCTATCTATAACACATCTACGTTTACGTTCGCCATGCTATCATATAACTTACATTTGTATTGAGGTTCGAATACTGAAAAAGTCGGAAAAGTTGTATTATTTTAATCATTATTTTATATATTACTAGCTGACCCGCCCGCGACTTCGCACGCTTGAAAGTTACCGTTCCCGTGGGAACTTCGAGATAAAAACTATATAAACACCTGTCAAAGTAACGAGACACTTCATGTAAATGACTTCACGTCAATGAACGACGTTTAAATTATATGAATATTGTAAATACAAAAATACTAAAATCGCGATTAAAAATGATGGTCAAAAATACTTTATCACGATTTAAACATGGGGGGTAGGAGTAGGAGGGTGAGAAATACTTTACAACCTTTTCTCATACCTACCAAATATACAAACAAAAATTCATAAAAATCGGTCGACCCGTTTCGAAGGAGTGCGACCAAAAACACCGTGACACGAGATTTTATATGTTAGAAGAAAATATACTTTCACGTCCGAGTAGCTTTATTAAAACACAAATAAACGACACTTAAAAAACCCGTAAAACTGGTACAGCTTATAACCACCCCAGTTTAAACTAGATTTCAATAAAAAAAAACGCCTGAATCCGGGCGGAAGCTAGTAATATGTACTACGTAGTACGAGTATTATGTTTCGTTAAACGATAATTAAGATTTTTTGTTAGAGTACAAACATTTCCTTATTTTTTATAAAAAAAATTAATAACATTTTCCAACTTACATTGTGATGCTAATGATCATGAACAGTTTATTTATATAGATTCGTCAATCTTCTTTATTCATGTGGTTATATTGTATAAAGTTTATAAATATTTAGAACAACAATACGAATTGACGACGAAAGAAGTCGATTATAATCCAAGGAGTCGGTTTTTTCGCAACCCTTTTTACAGCATATGGGATCAGTCACACCATCCATCAAATCCATGGTTCGTTGATACGTTACGGAGATAGTGGATTTATGGTGTTACTTCATCTGGAGGCTTTATTTAGTTGAAAGGTTCCGGCAATAAAGTCGATCTGACTGATGTTTTTAGTGAAAGTTTTGTTTTATTACTCACTAGTTGTTGCCCGCGACTACGTACGCGTTACACTACTAAATGTGTAGTTAACCTAGAAATAAAGCTAAACTCGCTGTTGCAACTTGACTTGACACCCCATTTTCATCCTATGGGACCTAATTTGTTGCATAAAAAGTAGCCTATGTGTCAATCCAGTTTATAATCTATGTACATACAAAATGTCTTCAAAATCGTTTCAGCCGTTCCGACGTGACCAGTTGCACACACACAACACTAAACACAAGTTAATGAATAAAACGAACTTTAATTGTATCAAGTGCATAAAGTTATTGGAAAATATTTGTTTATTTATCTACTAGCTTCCACCAGCGGCTTCGCATGCGTGGTTTGTCAACAAATCAAATCAAATCAAATCAGTTTATTGCGTAATATGGGTAGGTACAAGGTGTTTAGTGTTACATAGTAGTGCAGCCATATTCAGCCATTTACGCATGCAATGTCGAGCTTAATTATTAGGTTCCATTATAATTATACTTAATAACAATGTCAAAATTATTGACTACATACTTAATTATTTTTAAACAAGATCCTTGTCATTTAAAAAAAACAACAAAAAGTAGCATATGTGTTAATCCATGTTATAATCGTTTTATATCAACGAATATAACATAAATATACATTACGTAGTTAGTTACCCTTAATAAATACCGTGTGGGCAAGATGATCCAAAATATGTCATCATCACCATCACTTCAGCCACATACACAGCTATGTCAGTCTCGTATAGCCTAGTCTCGTAAATACCAAGCATAGCCTATCTAAAAAGCACGCTGAGCGACCTGACCGAAAATATGTGAGTTAATTCAAATACATACTTTTTTTAGCGATTTCATGTACTTTTTCATTTGTTTTCTAAACTTTGCGGCTTAGTCTAGTCTAGTATGACTTACGTCAAATTTGGTCAGACCAAAACATATAATAAACTGATATTAAACTAAAATCAGCTGAATTTTATATTTTTCCAGACCAGTATAATCTCGGAGTCTTCAAGTCCAGAGTAAATAGGTTATTTCTAGGCAAACGTGCTCTATCTTCGATCACACCATCACTTACCATTAGGTGAGGTAGTGGTCAAAAAAACAAAAGTACCCTATATTGCTTTGGCATCTAACGATCACGTAGGTACTTTGTTTCGCAAAAAGTGGGCATGTACTAAGGGGGGATAGAACGAATTGCCCTCAAAACATCCAAACTTCCCGCTCGAATTTTAAATTCAAAACATGCTCGGAAACTGGGCCATCGCTCACCATCGCAGTAAAAGTCTACGCCTGACGAAGAGAGATGATCGATACGCTATATACGGCGTCATACTATCAATTACCATGACTGTCGGCAACTACCCATACCAGTAGCAATTAGGATTTAGGACACTTCACAATCTTACTTTGCACTGTAAGTAAGATTATTTTTAACGATCATAACACTAATTACAGAACAAAATACAAAAACATGATACCTCAAGGCAACAGATATGTTCAGATGCACTACAAAGCTGAGTTATCATTTTCTCTTCTTTCCGTCTATCCCACTCTTGGTTTTATTTTACCATTCTAATAAATGAATTATATCTTATTTATATTGAACCTATTTATTATTGGTATGGAATACTTATGTATAATACTTTATTATTACGTAAGCACACTGTTTATTCAATATGTAATTATTTTATTAACAGCTTCCCATCCTAAAACGTTCTCGTGAAATCCAGCCCATACAAAGGCTGTCTGTAATAGATCGCTTTTAGTGGTAAGACCGCCACTTGTATATCGGCATGTCTAGTTATTTGTTTTAAATTGTTTGTTAATATGTGTAGTAAAATAAAGCGTTATCTATCTATAGACACTGGGCGGTCTTATTGCCAAGTATCTTCTTGTTTTTAAGGTTGACTATCCTGATAAGACGGTATAGTGGCTGGGCAAATCAAATCAAATCAAATCAAAATATATTTATTCATTACAATCACAAGGATCACTTTGTAACGTCCATATAACAAGGCTGGTTGTTTTTTTAACAAAAGCAAGCGTTATAGTCGTAACAAAGAATAGGTTCTATTTGATGTCTATCATTTTTTTGCCGTGATAACTTTGTATAAACGTCTCTATACAAGAAATCAAAATGCAACCACATTATTCCAAACAATGTTTATGTGATCCATACACTATCACAATGAGTATAATTAATAAGCCCCAAGTTTCGATCATTATTATATGAGTTGCTTTAATCGAATAAATTATTTATAATAATTATTAGCTGACCCGCCCGTGGCTTCGCACGCTTGAAATTTTCCGTTCCCCTGGGAATTTCGGGATAAAAACTATATAAACACTCTTGTCAAAGTGACTCGACACTTCATGCAAATGACACGTCAATGAACGACGGTTAAATTATATGGATATTGTTCATACAAAATACTAAAATCACGATTTAAACATGGGGGGTAGGAGTAGGAGGGTGAGAAATACGTTACAAGCTATTCTCATACCTACCAAATTTACAAAAAAAAAATTGGTATCGGTCGACCCTTTTCGGAGGAGTGCGACCACAAGCACCGTGGCACGAGATTTTTATATATTAGAAGATAATATTATGTAACGAAATATTGTATTGGTAATCTGTGTATTGAAGCTGATGGTCTCAATTTATTTAGAGAAACCGATTTCCAAAAAAATGGTTATAATTGAAAATTAGAAACAGTTACTAAATTATTTTTTACGTGTTCAAATTAATGATAAACTTACAGAGAATCTTGCTAAGACTGTTTTAAATTGTATTTTACTCTGTTGATTAGTTAAAACATGATCATTTTTAAAGTGAAACTTTTATAACATTGTCTCTAACTTTTTCGTCTGTGTGTTGCATGTCGCGTGACGGTCGGCCGCGGAGTAGGGATAAAGTGAAAGGCGCTCGTCAGAGCAGCCGAGGCCAATATGGCGGTGCCTATAGTTCGCATCAGCTAACCGTGTAGTGTATAGACTATTACTCATTTGTGCCCACGAAAATTTTTAGTTAAATGTCTATAATGTGAAACAAAGTTTGACTTTTACCGTGGTTTCATAAAACCACACAATCCTTTTTTTTTAATCTATATCAATACTAATATTATAAAGGTGAAATTAACTCTGTTCGATTGTTACGTTTTCATGACTAAACGGCTTGACCGATTGCGATGAAACTTGGTATATAGATAAATTACGACCAGCATTGGGACATAAGCTACTTTTTACTCGATGGCACAGAAGAAGGATTTTGTTTTTATTGACAAAACACGCGTACGAAGTCGCTGGCGGGTAGTACCCATAAATAACAGCCAATAACACAATACCCAGACCTGAAGCAAATATTTTCACATCATGCAAACATTTATCTTAATCTTTCTTTATCTTAATCTTAATCTTTATCTAACTCAGCAGGCTACTCGACCACTACGCCACAGGGATCTTCCTAAACTTTTCGTTTTCAAAATCCTGTCACAGGAATAATCTGAGAGTCCTTTGTCTGAAACTTGGAGGAGAATTTGACAGATTTCCGGTGTAATGGATGAGAGGGTGTTTAGCGCTAATTAGCGGAACCCCACTCTGCATAAATCATACGGAACCATTGTTCTATAAAATACCGTACTAAGCGAGAAGGGTGTAGGTTAGCTGAAATTATAATATTCTATATTTTTCATTGAAATACTCTATACCAAAAGTATGAAAAGTATTAAGTATTTTCCCACTTACGATCTACTTATTTAAAACCTTAATTATTGGCTGTCGATTGAAGAACACTGTTTACCACTAATTACGATTCTTTACCGTCAATGATCAATATAACTAGGTATCTGAAGTTCCCAAAATAACAGCTATTTAATAAGCTCCGGCAACAGCTACATAGTACGTGTACGTGTATGTTAACGTAGTACGTGGGCAAGTAGATCCTGAAATAAAATCTTATTAAACATCGAAATAAAGATTAAAATGTATTATTGACGGCCCGGCTCCGATGACCTCCACATCAGGGACGTCAACACTGCAACCTGCGACAAGTACACATCGTGCTTTACGCCCACGCCAGCAGAGGCTGAGTTCATTATTATTAAAAAAAAGATTTTAAGAAAACTTTGACAAAGAACTGAAAGTCCGTAGGCGAAATCTCAAATCAAATGAAAATAACATCAAACACAAATATAAGTCAAAGTTGGCAACACTAATGAACCGAACGAAACAAACTCCACACACATGTGGCTCCCAGCCGTACAATTTCCCAATTATATTTTTTTACTATACTTTGACATATACGCTCGCTTTACCGAACTTCGTAAAGTTTTTAACGCATCGATACGATATTTTTAGCCAATTATTATTTGCACAAGTTATAACAAGTAAATTGATACGCTTTGCAACAAAGGCTTTGAATTACGAACGTTATTTGAATTTAACTATTTTATATAATTATCGACCTTCAGTAAGTTTGAGTTCAGCGCATCCTGTGTTTTTTTTCCACACCGACCGACCGATGATATTGTTAGACCTATGTTTATTATAATCAATTCACCTTGAGTTTTTATTATAATTTATTACAATAATTGAATGAAACCTACTCGTAGATAATACTAATAAATAAATTAGCGACAATGTAGTACTTAATCTCAACATTTGCACGACAAATTGGTAGAGTACCTACTCACCTAATCTAAGAACGTCTAACGTCCTGCATTCAACGGCAAATAATATTAGGTCTTTACCTATGAAATTGCCGTTTTGTATAGAATAAGTGAACGTACTTATTTTTTTAAACTTTTTTATTTCTGTTATTCAAAGTAATCACCCATGCAATCGACGCATCTTTGCCAACGCATTGGCAGTTTATTGATGCCCTTCTTGTAAAAATCAGCTGGACGGCAGGCAACAAACTCTTCAAAGGCATTCTGTACTGCCTCTCGGGAATTGTATTTTCTACCCACTAAAATGTTGTCTAAATTTTGGAAAAAGTAATAGCCGGTAGGTGCAAGGTCTGGTGAGTATGGCGGATGAGAAAGAGCTTCCAACCCCAGCTCTTGCAGCTTGGAGACTGTCTGTTGTGCAGTATGGGGTCGCGCGTTGTCGTGAAGGAGCAGTGGGGACGACCGATTGACCAAAGCTGGTTGCCGATGTGCAAGCTTCTCCATCACTGTCTCCAGTTCTTCACAGTACACATCTGCAGTAACGATCATGCCGTTTTGTAAAAAGCTGTGGTGAACCACACCCGCACTAGACCACCAAACAGTGACCATCACCTTTTTAGGGGTCATTTTTGGTTTAGGACATTGCTTTGGTGCTGAACCAAGATCTAACCAACTTGCTCAGCACTTTCGATTGTCGAACAGAATCCATTTTTCATCGCACGTAACAATTTGGTTCAAAATTCCTTCATTTCTTTGCCTATTGAACAGCGCCAGGCAGGTCTCGACGCGTACGTTGCGCTGGCGATCGTTAAGTTCATGGGGCACCCATCTATCAAGTTTTTTTACCTTGCCTATTTGTAGCAAATGGATTAAAATTGTTTTGATGCTAACATCAAAAGCTGCTGTTAGCTCAGCTGTAGATTGAGTTTCGTCAGCTTTCACAATTCATCATTGTTGACCAAAGTCTCCGGACGACCACGAGCTTCATTTTTTAAGTCAAAATTTCCAAAACGGAACCGGGAAAACCAATAACGGGTTGTGCGTTCGTTTGTACAGTTCTTTCCGTAAAAGTTTTTGATGTTACGTGCCGTTTGTGTCGCGTTGGTGCCACGACGGGTCTCATATTCCATAATTACATGAATTTTTAAAATATCCATTATGACGAAAAATTTTCAAATGTAATGAAAATACAATGCTAATCAATAAACAAAAGACTGAGTTTGTAAAAATAATGTCATGTTTTTAAAACAAAATTAATTTGAATTTAGAATACAAAGCCATTTC
This sequence comes from Philereme transversata, assembly GCA_963924445.1. Taxonomy (NCBI): domain Eukaryota; kingdom Metazoa; phylum Arthropoda; class Insecta; order Lepidoptera; family Geometridae; genus Philereme; species Philereme transversata. Next base: position 21,433,346 of record OZ004337.1, on the reverse strand, counting down.
AAACTTTTTTTCTATTTGAAATGACCAGTACTGAAGAACGGCAATTTCATAGGTAAAGACCTATTATAATAATGAAATGAAGACCTCATTTCATTATTAGTACATTACGACTTCCGTGGTGTAGTCCATGGGCACGGCCTCATAGGGACGTAGAGTTCAAAATTTGAAATTGTAAGGACTACGAGTAAAGCATTTTGGTCAGAAGAAAATAGTTTTCTTTTAGTTTGTCTTAGAAGTTTAATTTAGTGTGTATTGTTTTGTGCAATACTTTTACATTACACTAATATGCTAAATGTTAAATTTTGGATGCTTGTTTATTTGTTTGTTTGTTACTCAATCACATCGTAACGGCTGAACCGATTTCGATGAAATTTGATATATACGTAGATTTTAACCTGGATTACCACAAGCTACTTTTTATCTCATAAATCAGTTCCCAGGGGATAAAAATGGGGTGTCAAGTCAAATTGCAACAGCGGGTTTACTTTTATTTCTAGGTTACATTTAGAAGTGTAACGTGTACGAAGTCGCGGGAAACAGCTAGTTAATACAATAATATTACTCATGACCTCCGTGACGCAGTGAACAAATAGTTGGCTGAGATGCAGTTGGTTGCGAGCTCAATTCCCGCCGCGGGACAATTTTTTCCCCGTAGTACAAGCTCTGCAGAGCTTAATGAGGTTAGATAGAGCTGTGTGAAATGTACATTTTTATATTTATTGAAAACTAGCTTGCGCCGTTTCCCACGCCTTTTTTGTCAATGAAAAGTAGCCTATGTGTCATTCCAGGGCCCGTAGCCAAATTACATTCGCTGCGAATCTATTAGATTTCTACATACATTTGTTGTCGCTGTATCACGTGGTATTTCTATAGCATGTGTCAAATCCAATACATTTTCGGACTTATCGACTAGCGTCATCGCTAATCAACTGTAACTTGGCTAAGCCCTCAGGTCATAATCTATCGACATACAAATTTCATTAAAATTGGTTCAGATGTTATGACGCGATTGAGTAATAAACAAACAAACATCCAAACTTTCACATTTTTAATATTGGTGTGATACCCGTAGTTATATACCTGACGAGCTTTTCAAAGAAATAATTTCAATAACCTTCACACTGTACAGAGCAAACAAAGGTTTTGTAATACCAACATCGAACAGAGTCTGTAATTTCAGGAGTTTTAATTTCATAACTGACAGCACAGGAGGGAATTATTTTCGACTCGTATTTTGTTTATTTTATAAAGTTTTCATTTTCCCGTCGACATTGTGTAGATTTATATATTAGTTGTCGAACATCGGCTTTATAATTCTGAAAATAGGACAATAGCTTGTGGGAATTTCTTGGTATTTATTTGACTACTTATTGGTATCTTCAGGTGGTTAAAAGATATTTTATAAGCTCTAGAATAGAACATAATCAATTTTTTTTAATTATTTTTACTTAGTTTATTCTTGTACTGGTACTTTAAGGAAACTATCTCTATGTTAAGAAAGAGGGCGCTGGCACTGCTACACAGTTTTATATAACTTATGCAGTTGCCAATGTTTTTTAATGCGTGTCTAAATCGTGTTCATAGTTCCAAATAAATAATTTTTGAATATGTAATATTTTTTTATTGATATTATAAATTAGAAAGTGTATGTGTCTCAGAGAGACATACCTCTGTTTGTTTGTTACGTTTTCACGACTAAACGGGTGGGCCGATCTCGATGTAATTTGTATATAAATTAATAATGACCGGGATTGAGACATAATCTACTTTTTAGCTGACTGCGCAGAAGGAGTTTTCATTGATACACAGAATGGACCAAAGTAGGTATTAAAAAAAGGTACTTATGCGATAAATACCCGCTGTAATCAGTAATTATGTACAGGGATCGCGAAAGTTTGAAAAATACTAAAATTGGTATACAAACTGAAAGAAAGACTTTACTAATATTATTATTCCACACTTTTATTGCTTAACACAGGTTTTAGGCCTGGACTTTTACAAAGGCACTACCGTGGCCGAAGCCTACGAGTAAGAGGCCTGTTTGTTTTTATAAAAATCACTATGACAAGATGGAGGTGAGACAGATTGTAGTACTATTGCACCACATGAATTAGAGTTCAGGCTATTGTTAGAGTAGGCTAACAAAGGCTAGGCTAGGCTTTGATTTTTTATTTTATTATTATTATTATAAGCCTATTGTGTCCCACTGCAGGGCAAAGGCCTCCCCTCCCTCTTTCCACTCGTCTCTGTTGATTGCAAGTAGGGGCCAATCCTTGAGGTAGGAGTTTACTCATCCCGCCACCTTCGCCCCAGGCGAAGCCTGCCACCTTCCACGCGGGCGTCGTCCGTAGTTTGGGAGCAATTCAGTGGTGGTCTTCGCCCACATTGTGTCTGGCATACGGCACACGTATCTGGCCCAGTCCCACTTAAGTTTTCCAGCTTTTAAACTAAACTTATATAAAATACAAAAGCCATTGGACCTACTCAACCAGTAGGTGCCGACCTCGAGCTCTAAATAATGTTACGAATTATTGACGTCATTCAATCAAGAGATAAATATTTTCTGTTCCATCTCTTTTGTTGTCAGTTTAAAATTCTATTTAAATGGTGAAGAAAAACAAAATGAAAGCGGCATTCCCTAGAACTAAAAATTCAAATGCATGAGTCATTGGGTAGTATTTCAATAAACGGTGATGGGCTTGCAACCTGTTACGTGAATTCCTGTCACATATAGAAATATAAGTCTATGCCTATGTCAGACTACTACATTGTGGGATTTCTTCACGGGTGTACTGAGTTAATGAACCGAGGATGATGGCCATCATTTTTGAGCATGTATAATTTGATCAGAAATGAGGAGATCCGTAGGCAAACCAAGGTAACTGACATAGCCAAGAAGATTAACAAGTTGAAGTGGCAGGGCGGAGCACATCGAAGAACTGACGGCCATTGGGGCAGTAAGGTTCTAGAGTGGAGACGAGGCACTGGAAAGCGCAGCGCAGTACGCCCCCCTACTAGATGGAAAGACGACGTTATAAAAGTGACTGGGAGCCGTTGGGTGCAGGCCGCTAAATATCGGTAGCTCTGGAAATCTATAGAAGAGTTATATGTTCAGAAGTGGACTTCCTGGTATGGCTAATACGATGATGATGATGATAATTTGACTTCGATTTTGTTATTAAACGTAATCATTAAACTTCGTCACTCTGTCCTTCACTCTTTATAGGATTATTAAGAAAAGAAAAAAGTAAATTTTTGGTAAAATTTAGGACACTGGTTTATTAGTCACTAAGTAATTTATTTTCCAATAAAAAAGTTAAAGGTAGATAAAAATAATTTAATATTATTAATTCTTTTATTTCTTGTAAATCTAGATTGTACCTAGGTACAAAATAATTTGGTAGGTGTTTTATAACATCCGCTAGATTTTTCTTTTCAGTACAAGTATTATGAAATTAAAATGTTACCAAAAAATACATTTCCAAATTATTTTTTAACTGCTGTTTTTAACACTAGGTTGATGGTTATATCCAAAAACCCCGTTTCATGTTATGAAAATACTAATATTCCGTTCCATTATTGCATTTCTTAAGGCGTTTTGAAAGGTTCAGAAAATACTTATAGTTATCTAAACTAAGAAGATAAAAGGATCGAAAATATCTAAATAAGATAAAGCGTAGAAACCTTCAACAACAATCTTCATGGAATCTTTAGCTTCAAAGGTAATACGGATTCAGACTCAAATCCAAACTCTTTTTGTTCGTAAAGGTGAGAGATCAAAGCAAGATACAGCATTCACCAATTCACTCTTCAACGTCAAACGCTAAATCGACTGGAATCGAGATTAGATAAAAACTAGAATTTGACTAGATTGAATTACAAGAATTTGACCTAGGTTAACTAGCTCATACGAATTTCATCATACGAACCTGGTTCTAAATATCCACGACTTTCAGAAAATACTTCCAACGCAACATTGGTTCTAATATCACCCCTCAAAAGTTTATTTCGCGATAGAATTAATTCAAAGGTCGTCAAACATACTCCGCATACGTAAATAAGTTACAGAGTGTGGCACAGTGTATATACTAGTGGGTATGGAGTGTCACCCGAGGCGTCAAATTAATCATTGATCACGAGTGTAACTTGCGAACTATATAGATTGCCAACATCCTTACGAGAGTTACGTACCTATTTACTTGTTACTTAAATCGAAGTTTTACATGTGTTCTCGCATTCTAATTAAGGTTTGAATTTGTTTCTACAGTTTATGTATATGCATATACAGATAATATATAATAAAACGTTACCAGTTATACACAAGTATACGTTGATTGCTCTACAATTCGATTTTATTTAAAATCTGGTAAAATCAAGAGTTTCTTTGAATCAGTAAAAAAACGTGATCCAGCAACTTTTAAGGACTCTCTCTCTCTCTTCGAGTCGTAATCCTCAACGCCTGACCTCCTCCATGGGTGATTGTCTCTTTAATTATGCTGCTCCGTTGGTGTCTGTTGGTGGCGACATGTATGGCATCATGAAGCTTAGAGTTGAGAGTTGTACAGATCTGGTCAGACCAACATATCAGGCTGCGGCCCCGTGATCTTTTCCCTTGATTTTTCGTGTGGTTGTCACTGTGTTTCCTTGATATGAGCCGAAAGTACTCAAGGACTCGTTGGAGGCAGATGGTTAATAGCCTGGTAGTTATTTTGAGTTCCTTGAGTATTGAAACATTATTTCTTGGGGCCGTCCAAGGAACTCGCAGCATTCGTCTCCAGCACCACACCTCAAAAGCGTCTACACGTCCGCGGACCTTCGCTTGAGAGTCCACGTTTCTGCGCCGTACAGTAATATGGAGAAGCCTGCCGAGGTTTTCCCCAGGGAGTACAGTATAATTTTACTCTTAAAATTTTAAAGGGTCAGCAACGCGTGAGTTTTTGGTGTTACAAACGCCCATAGGCTACCGTCACCACTTATTATCAGGTAGGCCGTATGCTTGTTTGCTACCATAGTAGTATAAAAAAAACTAGCCTTCGGATGAGTCTTATCTTAGTCCTGTTAGATTTTCCTGTCTGTTTTGTATTGACAAGATTAGAAAAACCAAAAGGTATTTTTAGAAATATGACTAAGGCAAATAACACGAAATGTTCTATTGTTAAGAGGATTTAAAACTTTCTAGGTATCTTTGGCTTGGCCACTTATGTATATTTTTCATTCATATTTTGACTGCTGTAAGTTTTAATCTTTTATTTTATCAGCAATGTATAAATCCTTGAAAGTGACATTTTTACTTGCTGTGTTTCAGAAGAATATGCCCCCCGAAAAATGTGTTAGTATATTAAAAAGTCAACAAGAGGGTATGCAGGTTTCCGGATTCTGTCAAAACCAAGTTCAAGGATAGAGTTGTCGCATTTCTCCTTTTTTAGCGATAAGAGATCCAAAAGCGCGTCAGAATAAATATTTGGAATGTTTGCAAAGCACACAATACGCCAGGAATACTTAAGTGCGTTTTTATGTACGCAATATGTCGCCCGAAAGGTTGTTTGTTCAGCCACGGAACGTTTTTCCGCTTATCAAAGCGTTAGAAAAACGTAGAGTTATAATTTACATTTTAATTGCCAACCCTTACGATGATGGAAAAATTCCGATTTAATTGTACGCTACAGTTTTTGTTTAAATGTTATATGTGGCGCCCCACCAGGGAATGAAAAGTGTCGCCCAACGTGGGACTAAATTAAAATCCAATTTTCCAATGTTCACAGTATCAGCAAATTGCATGAATTAACGTGATATAATTTCCATTTTCCAATACTCGGCCATGGAAACATGCACACTCACTATGATTTAAATGGAAAACGATACAATTAACTACCCCTAAAACGATTACCTACTATGTATTCCATTTGTGTTAGCACACGTGTCTTTTTTTTACGCTAATAATTTGACATATCTTGACATATCACCTGCCTGAAAATCCGGTCACAAACACGCGTACAAACGTATCAAAATCACTGTACCTGTTTCAATCCACGTTTGGCACACGCATTTGTTCACAATGAATAGGATTCACTCACAGACACTTGCACTGTCACGGGTTTGGGAATTTCGAATTTCCGATAGCACTGTTCACTCGATGCGATTGCGGCGTTGAGGCGGAGTCGACGCGCGCGAGAAGTCCGCTTAGCACCGAAGCTCGGTCACTACTGAGCCCGCGCCGCGCAAGCCTCTGCGGCCCGTCAAAGAACCTACCCATTCCGCCCGCTACACTTGTAAGATTTTGGCGTGATTATTTGAAATGTGTCAGAGCTTTGATGTTTGATTCTTATTAGTTGCGGTGTTCAATAGGCTGGAAAGATAAGGTATGTACTGTTTTATTATTTTATCACTTTAACCAAGGGTTCGTTTTTTTATTAAGGTAGGATTTCATTTTCGTGCTTAGCTATTCTCTAAACCTTTAGACCGATCGCAGTTGTACCTTAGTCTAAAATTTACTTTTAGAAGACAGAAGGGGTAGTTTTATGTTAAACTTGTTGATGTTGTTTCTAAGTTAATTGCTTATTTAAATAATTTTTCACTTGAGAGAAGAATAAAAGATACCTTCCTGTATTTAATTGTCCGTTACGTTCAAATACGTACAAAATATCGTCTAGCAGTATTATCTTAAAAAGTAACTTATGACGTTGGTGTTTCAAAATATGTATATAACTACACCTACTTACATAATATTTTTTGGTTTAAATAATTAGATTGTTTTTTTATTTGTTGTACAAATATAATTATACACACATAATTAAGCCTTCAGAAGTCAGAATGTATATTTGCTAGAATATAATGAAAGTACACAAATTTCGATGTTGCATTACCCGTTATTATTCTACCATCTACAATAATCTAGATGGCATGCTAATATATTATTATTTTTTATTTTTTTTATTTGGGAAACAAACAGTAGAATAGAGAATACAAATATATATAAAGTTAATACTAAAACCAGTGAAGTTTCCACCATAACATATTTATAAATATTGTTTTCTTTTTATAATCATAAAAAGAATATTCATAATTTATACATCGCTGGGTTCATTATTTTTATATTTGAGTAATTTTAAAAGTATATTTATCCCCGTTTTATATGGATGGTATTTAACGCAGTATTTATCATCTCATTTGATAAACCCGAACAGTAACTTTTAATGCTCGTTTTCTAGAAAAGCGTGAACCGATACACTAGGGAGTTTGAGATTACCCCTAGAGATACTCGAAAAGCCAGTTTTTCAAGTTTTACGCTTATAGCCGACTAGGTATCACCAAAATATATCCCCCGTGCAAAACTTCAATTCTAGAGCTCTAATCATCATCATCATCATAATATCAGCCATAGGATCTTCACTGCGAAGCATAGGCCTCCCGTATACATTTCCAGAGCGACCAATTTTGTACGGGTTGCATCCAACTGTCTCCAGCATTCGGATTGGCACCCACTTGATGTTATTTAAATGTATGTATTGAAATGAACCATTCAGTTACCAGATTTAACTTAACTTAGTTAAAAATATGGAATAAAAGTTATGAATTATTTTCTCTTATCTACTGTAAACAATTACAGAAAGTATTGATCCAATTATATTTTGCAAACATGGCTGCGTTAGTTTTTACGCTTAATGTCCTGCTCATTCAACCTTGCACATAATTGAGTGCCCGGCCGGCCGGGTCCCCGCTTGAACGCGCGGGTGCGGGTAGGTGAGATCGCATGCCGTCCGCAACGACTTGAAATTTACCTTATGTTTAAGAAAATAATGCTGTTTTGGTTGTATTATAACCAAGTTTTAATATGCTCGCAATATTAGCATGGTAGGTTTGCCTACCTAAAAATAGTTATTACTATTACTTGTAAACAGGTAGATTAAGCTGTTGACATTAAAAATGCGCGCTATACAAAGTGCTCATATGAACTTTTTAATAAGTAATTACTTCTGTATTATGTTTGATAAGTACATAAAATTAAGAAAATTGATTTACAAAGTGCAACACTATTATAAATAGTAATTTTATCAAAAAACTTGTAAAGGTGCTGCAGCCTGCTGAGTTATTCTTAATTAAGATATTATTATACTAAACTGTGTTTAGCTGTAATACGTTTATAACATTTATGTTTAATAAATACCTTTTATAAACAAAAAAACCAAACCCACTTGATGAAGCACACTAGCCCCCATACGCTGCGCTTGTCAGTGCCCTTCTGCTCTAACGGCCGTCCGTCCTGTGCGCCTAATAATCTACGAGCAGACAGCACACATATTGTGAGTCTGAGTCCGAGTAAACCGGCTGTAACCATGGACTGACAGAAATTATAGGCATATGAGTAGTGAACGATTTCCCCGACTGTACATACTGACCGTGCTAGATTGACAAATGAAATTTTGATGAGTGCACCCGTCTGCGCTCGCACTAATGATGTGCACAAAGCGAACGTCTCACGGGTCGCGAGTAGCAGGTCGCGGCGACACTCGCATTGGACGCGCGACCTGTCCTCCCATGTCCGACTATTTACATTCGTAGGGTCGTCACTTTTATCATCTCGATTTAACATAAAAACCGGACCAGTGCGAGTCTAACTCGTTCATCGAGGGTTCTGTAAAAATATTGTTTTATGTCTGATATTACTAGAAAATAACGATTTTTGGATATTTTCTTTACAATTCCAGATTCTAGGTCAACGGAAAGTACCCTGTAAATTTATTTGCGAGTGTCAAAATATGCGGTATAAATGGCCGCAGGAAATTACTTTTTTACGGAAATATGTATGATGGTAGTACTTCCCCGGACCTTTCTCAAAGAACTCTCCTACTCTTAAGTCTGTCTCTTAAGTATTGAGACTGTCATTAACTATTTATTTATTTTCCAACTTTTGTCCTAATATTTTATCAAGAAACAAAATATCATGATTTCCGTAGTCATGATACTCTGTTGCCTTGTTTCACCCAGTTTTTTCACTGAACCAAAACTTTCCCCGCACCATTATAAAGTTTCTCCGGTCTGTCGTACAAACCCCGATACAAAATAATCACCGCACGATACAAAAAGTATCAACACAGTCCTTTCAAAACTTCAGAACTGGGACGTTGACACCCCTGACGCACACACACACGTGTTTATACGAGTACACACACAGTTTCGTCACAAGAGTAGGAAAAAACAGAGTTGAAGCTTTTACGTTTATTTACAAAAGTCATCTCAGATTTTTATTATTAGAATAGAATATAATACTCTTTATTGCACACCAACAAAATTAAAAATACAATAAAAATACACAAAAATTAAGGTAAGTACAATGGGCGGTCTTATCGCTAAAAGCGATCTCTTCCAGACAACCTTTGGATGGACAGGACAAAACAAAATCAAAAAGACGGCGGTGTATATACGAGTATATTCATAAACTTACATAAACTACCTATACTTACTAATAAACTAAATATATATACTTACAAATATAATATTATATCACCATCATCTACAGCCCATAAGTACCCACTGCTGGGTGTAGGCCTCCCTTTGTAAACGCCACCCTTCCCGGTCCTCTGCTGCGCGCATCCAGGAGTTGCCCGCGACTTTCTTTATATCGTCGACCCACCGCGCCGTCGGACGTCCTGGACTTCTTAGGTCTGTTCTTGGCCACCATTCGGTCAAAGATTTACTCCACCTGCCATCACCTCGTCTAGCCAAGTGTCCTGCCCAGTTCCACTTGAGTTCCACCACTCTTGTTCCGACGTTTTGGACTTTCGTCTGGCGTCGGATTTCGGTATTGGGAACTCGATCCAGCAGGTTAATGCCAAGCATGGCGCGCTCCATGGCTCTCTGTGCAACTCGTACTTTGTACAAAGTTTTTTTAGTGAGTGCCCATGTTTCGGCACCGTAAGTCATTGCTGGCGGCACATTGGTTATACAGACGGGTTTTCAAGCATTGTGGGATCTTCTTTGACCGAAAAACATCTTCAAGCTTTCCAAATGCAGCCCACCCGAGTTGTATTCGTCTAGAGACCAATAATATTATATATGTAAACTACAATAAAGGAGATAAACATAACAATAAACTAGCAGTGCGTAGACAAAGAAAGGAAATGGTTGTATACCTTAGCTTTGAAGATAGGAATAGATTAAGATGATATTGTATAGTTTGCGGGAAAATATGTTTTTCCATTACTACTTAAATTTAAATAGGTACCGAATCACGTAAGTACCATGCTACCGTGCACACAAAATCCATTACAGACTAGAATATATTATTACACACATGATATATGGTGTAAAACATTAAAACAATTATGTAGAGTTGTGTACACCAGATTCCAGAAAGATAATAAAAAAATTGTGTTTAATCAAACAATGAAACAAAACTGGCCAAGTGCGAGTCAGACTCGCGCACGAAGCGTTCCGTACCATTATCTATAATAAATTGTAAGAGCGCCCGTACAACTCAGAGGACTATCTTAATTAGCGTCAACTGTGTATGTATGGGAACACCCTTTAATGTTCAACTTTTTTAATATTTTAGAATTTTTCCTTTAGTTGTGCTGTAAGACTTTGCTTTTTGCCAAATTTCGTGATCCTAGGTCAACGGGAACTACCATATAGGTTTTAAAACCTATGGGGTACTTCCGGTTGACCTAGAATTATCAACTTTGGTTAAAAGCAAGGTCTTACAGCACAGGTAAAGGGAACATTCCGAAAAATAAAAAAGTTGAAAATTAAGGTAAGTTTTGGTACTTCCAAGTTTTCGCGAAAATCTAAATTAGGACATTTATTTTTACTGTGTTGACTCAAGACCCAGGACCTTGATTTTTATACACCTGATAGGGACTATAGACCTCAGTATCTGGTATCAATTTCAACTTGCTATGTCCATCCATTTCTGAGAAAATCGTTGGTGACACACGGACATACGGACATACGGACGGACGGACAAGAGTGATCTTATAAGGGTTCCTTTTTTTACCTTTTGAGGTACGGAACCCTAAAAATGATTACATGGATCAAAAACTGAATCAACGTCAATAGATTTTCTACCTTTGGTATTTTTTTTATTATTGTGAAGACTCACTGACTATTTTAAAATAAAGGTTCTCCATTGAGTATCCCCAAATGAAGTTAACAAAACGAGTAGTTAAGTTCGTTTATATGGCAAACTTATTTTTTTTATCTAGGATAGTATTTCGTTTCTCGTCTAGTGTCTCAATCTCACCTGATGGTAAGCGATGATATGGTTTAAGATGAAGCACGAAGATCTAGAAGAAACCTATTCACTCATACCTTAAAGAGGTCCGGATTGTAGTCTTCAGGAAAAACAGACGACGGTAAAGTGTTCCATACCAGCTGTACACATCAAGAACGTAGTAGAAGTTATTAGACCACTTGAAGGCCTCCAACATGGCCTAACGCCTTTTTTAGCCTTATAATGCTTTCCTTAATATAAAAGTGCACAAAACGTTACTTGACCGCACGGACTGTAACTTAATAGAACAGCTAAGCAAAAACCAACTACGAATGAGTATTCAAAAGATTCAGTGTTCATGCCCATGTTTATATTTACTGGAGCATTCCCTCTGTTTGTTATTATATCATTGCAGTGTCAGGTCGCCAGCAAAGTCGTCTGAGCAAATGTGTAAACGGAAGATAGGCATTTCTTTGACTCCTTTTAATAGTCCGAGGGAGTTTTAAATAGGATGCAAACAGAGATAGGCTACCTGTGATGAATGAGAGATTAGAGTTACTGTCGGTGTCTGCTTGCCTCCGGAGGCATTGTTCGCGGAAGTGGAAACTACAGAATTATAATAGCGGAGAAAAATTGCAATCTTGTGATGTCGAGAGATAAGTGAAACGCGACAAGATGAGTAGACTTTATTTATTTTTAGCTTAAGTCTTTTGCTTTACTGTAATCGCGTGAATAAGTGTTGATGAAATACTAACCTTGTTAGCACAAAAAAGTTAATGAACTGTTTAACGAGTGTTTACAAAAATGCTTACGAATTTTTGTATAGGATTTTTAAAGATGCTTTAAAAATTTAATTTTAGCTTTTAAAATTGCAGTGTTTGTGTAATAAATAAATAGAAGTTTTTATTATAATATGTGTTTTAGGCTAAGGTCTTAATGGGCCGTAAAAGTAGTTAATTACTATCCTGTAACTTTTTTTATACCACCTAGATATGGAATAAGTATATGGCCCATAGGATGTTAAGTGGTAACCATCGCCTATGACAAAGTATTGCCTCTTAGGTCACGCACATGCCCTACTATGCACTGCCCTGCGTTCATGAACGTGAAACCTGCAGGTGGAAAGTCTTATGTGCATTAACTTCACCGGCACTCGTACCCTTCAAACCGAAACATAGCAATGCTGCTTGGCGGTGGAAATAGTTATGGTGGCAGTACTTCCACGGATGAGCCCTTTTACAATAAACTCTACTACTCTTACTCTACTATCCTGTAACTTTTTTATTGTCGCCTGAATTAAATGATAAATTAATTTGTATTTACCAGTTTACACGTTGGTATGGCATCCATTGGTTATTTTAATTTAAATAACATTAGCTCATGTGGGCGTTTCCGTTAGCACAAACTAATCTAACTTTAGTTTTGATATTACTAAAATAACAACTATCCCTCTCTCTATATATGAAACAAATAAAATAAGTTGAATGCTGACAAACGTAAATTTATTCATGTTTGTGACGACTTCATTGCCCCCATTCAATTATAATTTAAAACTATATAATAACTTTTCCTTGTTCTTGAAATGGAGTGAAACAGAAAGTATTTTACTATTATTTTAATGTAATTAATTATTTTACTATGCTTTAATATTGTTAAATGATCATTATAATCTATTTGATAATATTGTTTTACTGGTAGTATGAGGTACTAGCCGTGCAAATTTAGTTTTTTTTTAAATATATTTTTACGGTAAAAATATTTTTATGATCTAGATCATTCTACAGTTGACATACAGTATTCATGATCTACAGTTCCGGGTTCTGGGTTTTTTCTATAGATAATATGCCATAACCGTCATCATCATGCGGTGTGTGAAATGTCCAGCAAGATCATTATTTAATCCGTACGTATGTTATAAATTCGAAATTAACTCTATTTGTCTGTTTGTTACGTTTTCACGACTAAACGGGTGGACCGTTTCCGATGAAATCTGGTATACAGATAGAGTATGACCGGGATTGAGACCTAGGCTACCATTGGTATATACTGGTCATACTCTATCTGCTATCATCTCTATCTCTATCTATCTACTCTCCTGCGCAGTTGGATCAATGATCCAACTGCGAAGAAGGAGGGTAATGTTTTTATTGACAAACTACGCGAGCGAAACCGTGTGCAGGTCAGCTAGTTATTTATATTCTAGACTATTTGAAAAGTAATTCCGAGAGAAGTCAAACATTAAACTAGTATAGAGGTGATGGGTGGCATTCGCGTGCCCAACGGGATTCCTGTCGGGTGATAAGGTCACCTGTCAGGACGTAATAACCGCTCTTTGCTTCCTAGAAACTAACCTGTAGGCTTCGGACTCAATTATTACTTTAAAAAGTGTGTATGTATGAGTGAGTATGTATGAGTTTTTATTAATATAAAAATCTGCTTTTTCATACATTGTGATGGATTTTCAACTTCAATATTCATCATATCAGCCACAGGACATCCACTTCAGACACACATCCACAGGCTTCCCCATACATTTCCAGAGCGACCGATCTAGCGGTTTGTACCCAATGGTACCCAACAACCTTTATCATTTTATCGTTCCGTGTAGTGCGGTGGCGGATTTACCAGCAGGCTGAGTAGGCTTGAGCCTTGGGCGGCAAATTCAGAGACCGTATTTTTTTAATTCTGTAAGGCGTTTTTCTTATTCTTTCCAGAAATAAGCCACCTTTCTGATGAATTTTCCCTCTTTCCTTTCATTATACATTCAAACAACGATACCACAAACTTCTATATTGTATGGTAAAACACCCAGTTCACGGCCCCAACCAGTAGCATATCTATATTATGCCCCCACCTTATCGTACATGATTGAGTTTGATTAGCTCAGAAATATACCCAAAACTATTTCTTGTGCAATTTCAACTTAATTGTTGGATTACGTGTTTAACAGCCTATGCTTGGGAAATGTGTAAATCCGGCTGATCTTGAAGGGAGCCGTCTCTACGTTTTATTTTTATTTTGTCTCTTCCTTATTTTTTTTTTTGGGTATTGTACAATAGGTAACATAAGCCGGTATTATATTTACTCCATATAACCTTGCGTAGGCTAAACATACAAAAGTTAATCTAACCTCATTTTATAACTTCCACGTCCCACATTAATCAAAATAAAACATAGGGATGAACCCCCACTAGATGGAAAGACAACCTGATAAAGGCTTCTGGGCGCCCCGTTGGGTACAGGCCGCACCCCGATATCTATGGGGGAGGCCTATGTTCAGCAGCGGATTTCCTATGGCCGATAACATGATGATGTCTTACATAACAGAAAGCCAAAGACGCTAAGTAAACACAATGGCCCTTTCTTTTAGAGATATACATTCATGAACGGAGTTTTTGAACTCGAAAATCAGCCAAGTGCGTGACGTAACCGTATGTAGTGTAGGGTCCCGTACACCATGCATCTTGAATTTCATTTTCAGTTTTTGTTGTATAACTCTACTGGTAACACAAAACGAAACTTCCAAATAATTCTACTAATCATACAACTAATTCAATTACAAAAAACATTTAGGTATTTTTTTAACTAGCTTACATTTAAATTATTAAAATTATTAATTTATTTAAATATATCCTACAAAGTACACCGCACTACATATTGTAAATTTCGCTCCAGCCAAAGGTTGCCTGGAAGAGATCGCTTTCAGCGATAAGGCTGCCCATTGTATTGCCTTATTTATTCGAGCCTTATTTTTATTTTTGTATTATTTATCTTTGTGTGGTAATTCAATAAAGAGTTTTCTATCTATCATTTTCCCACTGCTGGGCAAAGGCCTCCCCCAACTCTTTCCAACTATCCCACCATTCCTTCTTGATCTCAATTTGGGTATGTTGAAAAAACACAAATTATGTGAATCTTTATTATAAATCCATCGTCGCCGTTACAAATATAGGGTGGCCCATTTATAGTGGCGCATCACCATAGTAACCATTTGGGAATGTATTATGTAGGTAGATAGATAATGGTATCATGTAAAATAATTATAAGGCAAAACAGTCTTACATCATAGCTATAGCGATAAGGCTGTCTAGTCTTTACACTATCTCTTCCAGGTAATATTTGGATGAATATGTGTGAACAAATATGAACGGCGCCAGCGGTGTTCATCATATATAACAAGAAACTAAGAAGAACCTATTTGTACCTTGGGAGTAGGGTGGGCTTTTGGTGTGGGACGCCACTTGCGCCATCTCATCTGTCTGGTACAGTAGTTGGGGACAAATTCAGCCGAAGATCTCAAGCAGCGCAACTATGGAAGTCTCGACAGATCTTACGTATTTGAGCCATTTGGGGTCGAGACCCTGGGTCCATCGGGTGCCGGGGCACATCGCGTTTTCAAAAATCTTATCCGGGTCAACGCATAAGCATTGCAATTCATCGCAATGCAGCCAGTATCTTGGGGACACTTCCGCCTGGTGGTGATCTGGAGTAGTTGAGATATCTATAGATCGTTTGCAACCGTCTTTAGATGATTCAACTGTTTCTTCTGTATTTTGGTCATGTAAATAATTGTATATTCTTGCTGTTAACTAGTGGTTCGTCCCGAACTGAGATCTCGCGAGTTTCCCGTAAAAATGAACAACTATTATTTGTAATCTTTGACCATTAAAATAGTATCACAAAATTTAAAACCAGATTACT
Organism: Philereme transversata; assembly: GCA_963924445.1. Classification (NCBI taxonomy): domain Eukaryota; kingdom Metazoa; phylum Arthropoda; class Insecta; order Lepidoptera; family Geometridae; genus Philereme; species Philereme transversata. The sequence goes on along the minus strand of OZ004337.1, from coordinate 21,417,436 downwards.
TGATCTACAGTTTCATTCAAATTACGAGTAACGAGGGCGCATGTTAATTTGTTCTACTTTTTTTGGGGTAGAAACTTATTCTAGATTTTAGAATTTTCCCTATATTTGTGTTACTAAATTCATCACTGTCAGCACTGTGGGGTTACTGGTATACCCTGTGAATTTTGTAAAAGTTATGTTTTTATTATGGGTAATTTATTAACTCAAAAACTACAAAGTTTAAACAAAAAATAAAAACGGAGTCGAAATGTACTAATAAAGGCCTTTCATTAGAAGTTCCATTTGACCTTATTGTCTCATTTAGGTTTTTTTATACCTCTTGAACCCCAATATCTCAACAACTCCCACATTTGCTCATTTAGTCACACCAGGAGTGTGCCATCACTACCTACCTATATATCAAAATTCACGATGAAGATATCAGCGCTTCGAAAGTTATGCTCGGACAAACAAACATACATACATACATACATCAACGATTTGCCCAAGTTGATTCGGAGATCTCGCTTCGCTCGATCAATAAATGTATTTAGCAACTAAGAATATACCCAGTTCATGTAGCAGATGGCACGATCTTACAAGGGTTCTTGTCCGACTACCGAACCCTAAAAAGCACTTAAAATGTACTTTACCCTACTCTAAGAAAAATCCACACTTATCCCAGAGCTGATTGATTTTTCAACGGTCTCATCAAATTTAAATCCCCTCTCTTCAGAATTGTACCAAGGACTTCGTCTGGAAGTCAGGGCTTTTATACCACAGCCACATTTTCGGGATATGGCGAATGTTCGTGCTGTGTGTATAGATTAGTATTAGAAAATTATACCTTTTAGAATTTCCTAAACCTTTAGAACGACCACTGAGGGCTGACTGAGTTACCAAAGGATATTATGTAAATACAACAAAAATATCCATAATCATTGACCATTAAAATAGTGCATGCAAACCTTACATTTTAAAGTATCTACGAAATGCAGATCAAGTATACTAGACCTACATATTCATTCAATATAGTTATCCTCGGACACACAAACATACATACATACATACATACAACGCCGATTCGTCCACGTTGATTTGGATATCTCGCTTCGTTCGAGCATATCATAAGGTGAGAATATTTACCCGCATTCTTTAATTTATTGATCCTGTACAATTAACGGTACCTTGGATCCGGTCCTGTCACCCCCGTAATAAACTCTGTATACAGCCGGAAATACTGTATTATTTTCTGTGTTTACAATTTTCCAATTTCCTATATCCGGGTTTAGGGCGCTAATCTGCTGAATAAAAACAGGGAACGCTTGATGGAGTAAAGCTTCTTTAAAACGAGAATGAATCCGAAAAGAAGGCCGATTATTTTACATTGAAGAAATATTTTGTAACATTTGTACCCATTTTTATAATAGCTTATGGTTGATGTTTTTATAATCTGTTATGGATGATATTGCCCTAATATGCTTTTAATTATCATGCCAGCACACCGTGATATGAGTTGTTTATTCTATACTAGCTGAACGCCTGCGACTCGTACGCGTTGCACTACTAAATGTAGGTAATGTAGGTAGGTAACCTAGAAATAAAGCTAAAGTCGCTGTTGCAACTTGACACCCCATTTTTATCCAATGAGACCTGATTTATGGGATAAAAAGAAGCATATGTGTTAATCCAGGTTATAATCTATGAACATACTAAATTTCTTTTAAATCGGTTGAGCCGTTACGACGTAATTGAGTAACAAACAAGCAAATAAATAAACAAACATCCTTACCATTTCAAATTTCGAACTCTACGTCCCTATGAGGCCGTGTCCTAAAAGTGCATAACCTCTTTACGCTTACAAACCTTCAAATGAGGTACTAATAAAGTAGGGTGACTATCGAGACATTCCTATTTTAAAGAGTATTTGCTTAGGTTTTTAAGTGAGTTCAACCTTTTTTGAATAAAATCGGATTGAGTTTTCAAACATATGTAAAAAAAAATGTAATTTATATCAAGCGCACTAAGGAGTATTGATATCAACTTCGAAGCAAGTTGAAAAAAATAACTTTCTACCCCTTTTTAACCCCATTAGGGGATAATTTCAATAAAATACTAAACACGTTTTCCATTAATTCTGTTAAAAATCTTTTACGCAAAATTTGAAGTAGATTGGACCAAGGAATCACGTTGCTCCATACAAACTATTTTTTTCCTATTAATTTCCGAAATTCTACCCCTAAGGGGGTGACAAAGGGAGGCACCTTTTTCACCCCCTTAGGGGTAGAATTTCGCAAAGTTCTTTCTTATCGGATGCCTATGTCATACAAAGAATACATCCTCCAAGTTTCAGGTCTCTACGATCAGCGGTTTAGGCTGTGCGTTGATCCGTCAGTCAGTCATTCAGGAAAAAGCATTTTATATGTATAGATCACACTACATTACAAATGCCAAAGTTTGTGTGTTTGTTATTCAATCACGTCATAAGGACTGAATTGATTTCGATGAAATTTGGTATGTAGATAAATTATAGATAAAAAGATCTGAACAACGTCCAGCAGTGGACTGCTTTAGGTGATGATGATAGTGATGAGTAAAAAATAATACATTCTTAGATAAGTCTTTGTTACTATTAGAGAACCTAATGCAGGTATTTAATGTTAATACACCCTTTGTTTTTAATATTCTGGAGCAAAATGATTAAAATGGAACCCATTATGATGCGACTTTGTCGGTGTGACACATCTAATTATTTCAGCAACTACTGAAGTTAGTGACATGACATTTGAATACTTATTATTATTATTATTATTTGGAGCCTGTACTATCCCACTGCAGGCCAAAGACCCCCCCCCCCCCCATTTGAATACTTAGTTATAAATAATAATGGCCCACCTCTAGTGCAAGTAAAAATAATTTATATATTTTAATTTGGTCTCCATTTTAATTACTAGGTGAAATGGCGTCACATTTTTAAGATATTCGACATTTTGATATGAAATGACGAAAAAAAACCCACTATGAATATTATCGATATCAGTACTCGGTGATATCTGTGTCAGATACCAACTATGGATAACAGATAAAAAGCAGCTGTCGCTGTAATAGGTATTTGTGAATGCGCTAAAAACTAAAAAACCGGACAAAAAAAAAGTGCGAGTCGAACTCGCCCACCGAGGGTTCCATACAATTATGACCGCGCATACCATTGCTTAACGTCGACGATTAACTACGTACTTTAAATATAGACTTTTTTATGATCTAATTACAAATGTATAGTTTTCAGATTTTTTTCTGTACTTGTAGTATATGACGATATTACTTGCCAAATTTCATAGTTCTAGGTCATCGGAACCCTTTAAATTTTGATTCTCTTGAGAATGTCGAAATATAAGTTTTTTGCGGCATAAACGGTCGTATCTTTTTTTTACGTTAACTTAAGAGTTTGATTTTTTTACAGATTGAAGGGACTTTGAACTTGAGTATATGGTTTTAATTTCAACTCTATACCTCCACGCGTTTTTGAGATTAAGGGTCTTGACAGACAGACAGACGGACAACAAAGTGGGTCCGTAAATCCTATAAGGGTTCCGTTTTTTCCTTTTGAGGTACGGAACCCTAAAAAAATTAAACCAGTACAGTCATTTGAATCTCACGCAAGAAACTAACTTAGGCATTGACTTGGATTATTACGAAAACTTATAAAAAACATAAGCTGGTTTTCTTTTTTGCAAAATATATCTTTTTGTAATCAAATATTAACATCAATCAAACGCTTGGGCTGCGCCACAGATTGTTGAATAATAGTAAGGCCACGTGCCCAGGATCGCAGATTTCAAGAACATCCGGAAGCATATCAATATTATCAGACGATTTAGGTAATGCCTGTAGTGGTGGTAAATTTTTTAATGTGGCTATACAGCCTTAAGCGACAATGTACTTGGCGACCGCAAATTGTGCAGGTGTAAGTTGGTTATATTGTCAATACCATCAATATTTCCTCGATATTGGATCTTGATATCCCGTGATATTATCGCGTGATAATATTGATAGTGTATTAGCCCCCATTTTGTTTATCATGCCCCCCAGCACCAGTTTTGAATGTAAACACAATAGTAAAGGCAATGTTTGGCCCCCCTACTCCGAGCACACCTACGTCCAACTACCCACGGCAAGAAGTTGCCGAGAAAATAATTAATTATGCAATTGAATTGTTCTCCTTGGACATAAATACTTTATGCGCCTTTCCTAACTCCTTTAATGTTTATAACAAACTGTTGGTAAATATGGAAACTAAAAAAATACTCTATGGTGCAGTGGGCGAATAGCCGGCTGAGAGGCAGGAGGTTGCGGGTTCAGTTCCCGCTGTGGGACAATTGTTTGGACGGTCTACATGTATTTGTTCCGGGATTGGGTATTTTTCTATAACTTATACGTATATTTTTATACAAAAAAGTACATAAGTATTTTATCAGTTATCTAGTTCCCATAGCTTTGCTTAGTTTGGGGCCAGATGGCTCTGTGTGAAATTTTCAGCATTATTTATTTAATTTACTATTATTTATAATTACAGGTTGTTTCCTAATACAATAGATTAGTTAAGTCAATCTTTTTCTTCTTCTTTCGTGTCAATGGTAAGTATTTTAGAATAGTACTTTGCCACTTCTATAGCGCTGGGCGTGGCTTTGTTAAGTCAATCAATAAACAATCATACATATAGGATTACTAGTGGTTCGCCCCGAACTGAGATCTCGCGAGTCTCCCATAAAAACAAAAAAAAATATTATTTGTAATCTTTGACTACCAAAACAGTGGCACGAAATATATAACCAACTTACTTGACCTACAGTTTCATTCAAATTACAGGTAACGGGAGTTCATGTCATTGGTTCATGTTTTTGGGGTACAAATTGCAGGTATTCTAGATTTTAGACCTTTTGCCTATGATTGTGTCATTAAAGCTACACGTATACCAAATTACAGCACTGTGGGGTCACTGGTGTACTCTGTGAATTTTGTCAAACTTCAGTTTTTAGTATGGCTAATAACTTAAAAACTACAAGGTTTAGACTAAAAATAAAAACGAGGTCGAATTGTACTCAGAAAGACCTTTTATTAAACCTGCTACTTGACCGGATAGTCCCATTTTGTTTGTTTTTACCCCTCTTAGACCCCAATATCTAAACAACCCCTCCACATTTTTAGCTCATTGAGTCACACCAAAATTTTGCCATCACTACCTACGAATATACCAAATTTCACAATGATCGAATAAACGCTTCGAAAGTTATCCTCGGACAAACAAACATACATACATACACACATACATACAACGCCAATTTGACCAAGTTGATTTAGAGATCTCGCTTCACTCGATCAATAATAACAAAATAACAATAAATATATATATGTGAACCAAAAGGGGTACACTAACATAATGATTGTCCTACGATTTTTCGAAATGTATTTCACAAAACAACGTTTTCATTTATCTATTTTTCTACTTTGTTCATGTTCCAAATAAATAAATTAGATTTTTTTAATTCGTTATTTCATCAATATTTTTTTCGTATATATTTGAAATTACACATTAATAAATTGCAAAAAACAATATCCAAAATTGTCACATGTCATATACAAATTACTACTATTATTAATAATACTAGCCCATATTGTCCTTTGCCCCACAAATTAAATTAATAATAATAAAATTAAATAAATATACACATTCCTTGGAAAATATTTGTTAATCAGCTATCAGTAGGTGCAAAACCAGAAATCAGACAAATTCAGATATCTTACTTCTTATTTCTAAGAAATTATTTAATGTAGGTATTCGAAACAAAACAAAAGTACGTATAGGTACTTTTTGAACCAGATATTTACCTTTCATTACACAAACATATCTACCGTCTAGGCAAGCCCACAGGGTATGCCAAATTAGGCTAATATGCAAAAATGATACACGTGTATAATTTTTGGTTGAATATAAACGTTTATTTATTCGATTTTCACTGAAAACCGCCCAATTTTAATACTTTCGAGTTTGAGCAGACTAATTAAAAACCCCTAACCGCGTGACCCACATCTCGCAGTACAGGATAGGGTCTGGGAGCGTGAGCTTCACATAATTCTCTAATGTAACGAACGCTGACATAACCTAGAGGCTGCCTAAGACAAACTCACCACAGAACACAAAATTACCACTGATTACACAAAAACTGTAGAAGATCGGTGGCTCTGGTAATCACATTAATATTATAAATGCAAAAAAAAAACAACCAGCCTTGTTTCTTGCCTTTCTTTTCTGGCTTGGTCGCGAAGAAACAGGCAGTAAAACTGACGTTTCAAAGTGATCCTTGTGATTTTAATGAATAAAAATATTTGACTTTGACTTTGAAAAATTTGGATGTCTGTTTATATATTTGTATGTTTGTTACACAATCTCGTAGTAACGGCTGAACCGATTTCGATGAAATTTGGTATGTACGTAGATTATAACCTGGATTAACACATAAGCAAATTTTTAATATCAACCCTCGCGTGCGAGGCCGCGGGCAGAAGCTAGTCTATTATAAATAAATAAACAAATAAATATTGATGGACATTTCACACAGCGCTATCTAAGCCCAAACTAAGCAGAGCTTATACTATGTGAACCTGATAACTGATAGAATACTTAAGTATTTTTTTTGTAAATACATACTTAAAATATATAGAAAAACATCCAGAACCGGAACAAATATCTGTAGATGCATGATTCATCATGCAATATTTGTTCCGCAGCGGGAATCGAACCCGCTACCTCCTGTGTCTCAGACGGCTTTTCACCTACTGCGCCACGGAGGTCGTCATTGGGTGAATATGTTCAGCTGTGGATGTCCTACGACTGATATGATGATGACGATGAATCAAAACAAGTGTTTATAAGGTAACGAGTTTAAAACTAGTTTTATTCATTAAATGAATTAATGAATGAAAATTCTTTATTATACACTAGCTTACGCCCGCGACTTCACACGCACTGTTCGACAATAAAAAGTAGGCTATGTTTCAATTTAGGTCAATAATTTACATATAAGTACACCAAATTTAATTGTAATTGGTTCTGCCATTCAAACTTAACAACAGCGTTAACAAACAAAGAACCATTCAAACTTTCACATTTATAATATTAGTTTGATTACGAGAGTACAGGCAAAATTAGAAACAAGTATATTTATTATAGATGGCCTTACCGCTAGAAAAAGCGATTTCTTCCTGACAACCATTGAATGGAGACTTACAAATCTACTCAAGTCTAGTAAATGAAGAGGCCATCAAAAATGGATGATTGAAAAATATAATGTGTATTTGTTTAGTTTTATGACAAGTGGTTATAGATAGATAGATATATTTACTCTTTACTGCATACTAAATAAAAAAACATCAGTTATTATAGTTACTTTTCCTAAAAATACAGGTTTTAAAAATAAAACAAAAATACACTTCCTACAGCACTATCCAGCCCCAAACTAAATAAAGCTATGGCAAACAAATAACTGATAGAATGTATATCTTATTTTTTTCTAAATGCATCTGTAGATCATGCAAAGATTAGTTCCGTGGTCGGAATTGAACCGGCAACCTTCTGCGTCTCATCTGGCTATTCGCCTACACCATGGAGGTCATCTAGCTATTCTGAGTCTAGCGCGATTGAATTTGAATATAATGTTCAATATATTACATGAGGAGAAAATACGATTTCGAAATCGATTCACTAAAGGTACTAGAAGTTTCCTTCGAAATGTATTGTCCTGTGTATTATTACTTCTTTCCTCAGATAAGTCCTTTCTCTACATTAGTTATCCTTCGATAAAACTGCTAAAACACTGTGTTCTGAAGCACGCCCGAATTCTAGGTAAACATCCCAGTTTGCTCTCGCTATCAAAATATAGACCTAGCGATATGTAGTGCCATAGAGAAATAAAACCGTAGAGCGCGAGACTTAGAAACCGTAGGCACATTGAAGAACGCAGACACTATTGTAATTGTCAATTGTAAGGGTAGATTGAACATTAAAAGTATTAGCCCGTAGTGCGATTGCAAAATGGTTTGGTATATGCATAAATTCAAATTCAAATATTTTTATTCATTAAAATCACAAGGATCACTTTGAAACGTCAATTTTACTGCCTGTTCCTTCGCGACCAAGCCAGGAAAGAAAGGCAAGAAGCAAGGCTGGTTGTTTTTTTTAATGATCCTTTTACAATACATAATACAGAACATAAATTACGTCTAAATTGTAACATTTTGAACGAGTTGGAGCAATTTCAATCCCAAGCTTCTCTATCATATAAATAATCGGATATTTTATAGTAGGCTCTTTTATAAAGATTTTGTTTAATTATCATGTTTATGCATAACTTATGCATAGACTATTATAAACCTGGATTAAATCATAGGCTACTTAATATTGACAAAATAATAACAAAGGCTTTGTCATTGTGCTAGTGGAACGGTTGGGTAATATTATTGTAATACATTTATTTCTCTTTTGTGATCGTAATTAATATATGATTAACTAAGCTGAAGCCTGAGCTCCAAACAACCAGGATGTCTGGAAAGATGACCTGATAATGATGATGGAAATGTAGATGGAAATCTTATGTGGTCGCCACTCGAGAACCTTTCTGACTCAATGACTGTCAGTTCTTCGAGCTGTGTGCCTCTCAGGGCTATGTCAGATTTTGGTTTGTCTACGAATCTCCTAATTTCACTTTAATAAGTTATGTGCAATTTTAAATAGTGTATTGTGTAATAATATTTCATTCAACTTTTTTGTAAACTTTTAGCTTTTAAATAATAATGTAATAAATAATAGATATATATCACTTATATAAAATAGATACATATATTGTAACATTTTTCATATCCGGAACGCCTATTATAAAATTATTTTGCTTGCAACACTAGCCTTACGGTGGGAGCGAGATAGCGAGCACTGTTGCCGCTAGTGGGGGTAGAGGGTTGATAAAAAGGCCTGTAACAGACTCGAAACGGACTTTTTCGTCTGATTTTTTGTCTGTGAAACTTATGCCCAAAGTCTGTACGAACCTCTGTCTGTTTAGAAAATATATTTCAATGTGCAAAGTTATTTTATTCTTGCTGCAAGTCAAAGTCACCCTTCTGATATTAAACATAAAAAAACAGTTCAGGCAGGTAGCGATTGTTTTCAATATTATATCATAAAGATATAAATAATATATTTGTATTTCTGATTCGTAGAGAAACACCAAGCATATACCTCCATAACTCTCTGAGTGAGCTGAGCAGTATATTTATCCTCTAATAGATGGAGATATGTGTAGGTACAGTGACGTATGTAGTTGGAGACGAAAAATATTTACGATGTTCGGGCTTCGATATAGGATTGAACTCCTGGAAACGATAGAATCATACTGGGGAAATAAAAATTATTGATACTACTCTATTACTAGGTATTGTTAAAGGTTTTTTTTTCTTTCACAGTGTCATCTACGGTTATAAGACTTTTAATCGTATCGTCGTATCATCTGTGATTTACTACCTATCCTACGAATAGAACAAGTTCAACCTACAAGGCAAAAAGTCAAAGGCATATGTCTAAGTTCTGTCTGTCTGTTCGTAGCACCATACCTTCCAAAAGAATTTCTACGTTACACATTTTAAAAGAATACTATTTCAATGTAGTTTAATTTTATTTGAATGCTCATATTTTAGTTTGATGTCAATGACTCGCCATGGTAAAGTATGAATCATTATTATCGCAAAACCGTGATTGCTTAAAAGATTGTATCTTATCTATCAAAATAAATAAAAATGTTTTCGATGGATAAAACGAGAAACCGCATCCACTTTAGTTTTTATCCGTGTACCTATCCATCTTTTCCTTAGTAGAAAGTCAATGAGCTCGCTAAAAAACTAGTTTCTTTTTTATTCAAGACAGGCAGAAACCACTGCCAATCAATCTTGCGGCCTGAATTAATGTTCCCGCCGCGGTGAAGAAATGAAATCGTGAACTTGGACATAGTTCTTTAAACAGCTGGTGTGGTTTATACGTTATACACAAGCTCACTGTACATACCTATGTTTGGTTGTGGCCTTAATAGATTTTCTTTCACTGTTTATCACGACAAAAGATTTTAATCTACAAATGGGCAAAGGTTATCTGAGAGATATTACATAATAGAGATATGAGCGCGTTGTACTTTTATTTAGTTTGTTATATACTATAGATTTGAGAAATCATCGTCATATATGCCACAAGACGTCTACTGAACATAGCCCCTCTCCCCATAGATTTCCAAAACGATCGATCTTGTCCGGCGTGCACCCAACGGTTCTCAGCAATCATTGCCAGATCATCTTTCAAATCAAATTAAATCAATTTATTTATTACGAATATAGGTTAGTACCAGGGGGTTAGTGATACAGTTTGAGTTCATGCATAATCAGCGTTCTATCATAGAAAAACTAAAGTTAGTAAGATTATAGTAGATTATTAAACGAAGGGATAAAGCAGTGTCTTGCGTCACGGGCGCTATATTGAATCCCGAACGTAACGAAGGATTCTAGAGTTAACTCACGAGTGGAGCGAGGGAGTTACTAGAATCCTGAGTTCAGAGAGGGATATAAGCACGCCCAATATGAAGACAGCTTTATCCACAAGGAGAATAATCTACTTTTCACACTTTCTGCGAGACTATAAAAACCAAATCTAGGTTGGTGCGTTCTGTGTAGAGGCTAGTTCAATTTACGAATAAGTTCTTATTGTGTGGGTATCTTTTGTTCAAATTTTAATACAGATGAGGTTCCAAATTCGAGGGCATAATGAAATTTAGTACAACTTTACTCCCGGCTCAGCCGTAGGGATTTAACCCCCTGATTTCGGTGAGGTTTACATGACATATAATTTGACATTGTCAAGCAGGTGGTGTGAAAAATTAATTACAATATTCAACATGATAACTTAATCACTATTATTCAACTTTCCATTTGATAGCCGCCGTGCTACGCTGCACTTTCCAGTGCATGGCCTCCACTCGAGAACGATTCTGCACCATCGGCCGTCAGATTTTCAAGGCTTTGATTTAAGACGTAGTTACTTAGAAAGAACTATTGACACGAGTCAATAAGAAAAATGTCAGCTGCCTTCCTACCAGCTATAAGTTGGAACTATTCCAAGAAACCGCAACAAAATACGAAATACTAAAGCTCTGCTTTTCAATTCTGAAAAAATGCAATTTCTAGACGATGCAGGATTATCGAGATTCTATCTGTGCATACATACCTACATACACAAAGTATGTAAATGTATGCATCGTATCTGTGTCTTCTGACTATGGAAATGTATGATCGCATTTGTTACATTACGGACAGTACGGTTTGTTGGATTTCGTCGGAGAGACGAGATTTGATATTGTACGGATGGACCGAGGACTTTTTAAATCTTTCTGGTTAACTTTATTTTGCTTTAAAGACACAGTACTTATACTTATATAATACATGGTATTTTTTCTAATAAGTGCCAAAGAGAGAAGGAACTTAGCTTTTTAGGTGCTAAGTGAACCGGTAGGATCCGCAACACTACTTTACGCTCTCAAGACTCAAATAGGAGTGGGTGGGTCATGTCATGCGAAAGCAATGGACGGGATTGAACGTCACTGTCTTAAAATACTAATATTATAAATGTGAAAGTTTGGATGTTTGTTTATTTATTTATTTGTTTGTTTGTTACTCAATCACGTCGTAACGGCTGAACCGATTTCGATGAAATTTGGTATATACGTAGATTATAACCTGAATTACCACATAGGCTACCTTTTATCCCCTAAATCAGTTCCCATGGAATGAAAATGTCAAGTCAAGTTGCACAGCAAGTTTAGCTTTATTTCTAGGTTACCTACACATTTAGTAGTGTAATGCATACCAAGTCGCGAGCAACAGCTAGTAACCAATAAATTAGAAATAGATGATATTTAATTATGGCCTAATCAAGCTGTATTCTATGACTCAATCAACTGATTACAGCCTAAATTTCTGAATTTTTTAAGACCTTTAACTTCGTAAGCACATTTTTACATAATTATCAAACCTCTAATTTCACAAAAGCATTAAATATTTTGCAAAATTTACCAAAATTCCTTCCACCATTTTCACCCCTTATTAAAACAACCACACTCATTTCCACGAAAACATAACAAAACAAAAACGACTCAGTAATTGAATTTCTCAAACTTTGATCCTGCATTCCTAAAGAGCAAAGTTCCAAATCTCGAGTCTGCGTTGTGTAAACGCATAATCGTCTATAAAAACCCACTTTCAGTTTGGCTACTCCAACTTTTACAGAACTTTGGGAAACTCCGTGAGAAAAACCGCGCGAACACACAAAAATGTTATTTTAATCAACAAGCCTCAAGTTTGGGCATATGTTTTGGGGTTACGTGACGGGATCGGTAAACGGAATGTTGGAAACATTCCGATCCCGTCACGTGACGAGTAATGGTAATACATTAGTACCTATGTATTCTTTTCTGTTTGTTTTGCCTTCGAGTTTTATCAAATGATCATTATTTTATGTTTTTTCTTGTTACCTGGTTACAAGATCTACCTACCGTTCATCGCACATTTATTTTTCGAATTTACGCCCTTAATAAACACTCTTAATAAATACAGGTGGACGACCTCCGGTTCCGTGGCGCAGTGGGCGAACAACCGGCTCAGACGCAGGAGGTTGCGGGTTCGATTCCCACCGCGGGACAAATGTTTGCATTATCTACAGATGTTTGTTCTGGATCTGGTTATTTTCTTAATATACTTACATACTTATAGTATGTAAACATAAAAAAGTATTTAAGTATTCTATCAGTTAACTGGTTCACATAGCTTTGCTTAGTTTGGGGCTTGATGGCGCTCTGTGAAATGTCCAACATTATTTAGGTATTATTTATTTATTTACTAGCTGCCCGCGGCTTCGCAAGCTTGAAATTTCCCGTTCCCGTGGGAACTTTGGGATAAAAACTATATAAAACACTTTTGTCAAAGTGACGCGACACTTTGATAAGAGACGTTATGTAAATGACTTCAGTCAATGAACGACGGTTAAATTATATGGATATTGTTCATACTAAAATACTAAAATCACGATTAAAAATGGGGGTGGGGGTAGGAGGGTGAAAAATAGTTTACGACCCATTGTCATACCAAATATACAAAAAAAAACATTAAAATCGGTGGACCCGTTTCGAACGAGTGCGATCACAAACACCGTGACACGAGATTTTTATATAACAGATTTATCACAATCATCTTTATATGGAACAATTTAACAAGGGTGTAATTACAAAATTGACAACGATTATACCCGCATGAGTACTAAATACTCTGTCGCAGATACCAACGCCCTCCTCCGCGATAAGATAAGTCAGGGTTCAAATACAAGCTTAAAGATAATCACATAATACAACATAAAATAGAAACAGCAATAATGGGTAAAAAAAGAAACAATTACAGGAATAAAAAATTACTGAGTATCGCCTCGTATGTGGGGGTATACAAAAAGGCTATTTTCAGAAGCTGTGAATCGAACCTAATCCGGCGCGATGCTGAATTCCAAATTATTGCAAACTAGAAGTCAAAACCTCAGCTTAAAGTTAGCATATTATTATTATGTTTACTTAGCCTGGTTTCATTTCCCCGGGTTAGGGGGCACTGGTTCCAGTGCTTTTGGAACTTGCAGAGCTAACAATTGCAATCTCTACATTTGGCCATCCACTTTACGTCTGTGGCGCGGTGGCTGGATAGGCAACTGAGATGCGAGAGGTTGTTACTTCGATTCTGCGAGGTCAATATTTTTTCCATGGCCTGCAAATACTTGTTTTGCAACCGGGTGATCTGATACCCAGTGAAACGTAGTGTGGATTAAGACTGTGTGTGTGACTTTTAGGTGTGACTGATCGTATATTAGTATGTTAGGCTTAGTATTTATCTGGCTTGGTTTTCACAGTGTGGATTCTATTCCTACTTCTATTCCTACTTATTTCTGCTTCACATTATTTATTTTGAATAACTTTTGGTCAATAAACATCACCAAAATGAAATTCATCCTATGCCGAATAGTTTTTTTTATATACTGAACCACATTTTTTTTTAAACTTATTTATTATCTTTTATTTTGAAGCAAAGAGACAAGTTCGTGTGGAGTTAGGGAATGTTTGAGAAGTCTCGATGGTTTCCGCGAGTTTTTCGCGTATTTACTTTGGAAAGGCTTTGTTCTAGGATTATTGCCTTTGTCCAAACTCCAAACCGTTGGTAGAGTCTTGCGGCTATTTTGAAGTTAGGATTTTAAGTTGACTGTAAACAGGTCTTGCAATCGGATGAAATTATAACACAGGTTAGAAAACATTATCATCACTAACTAAAGTGTTTACAAGTACCCTCGAGGAGGTGTTCAGAAAGCTGGCGGCGAGCTGGGAAGGGAAGGAGATTGAAGTCGGCGGAGTGGGGGCATTGTCCTTTTTTCATCATCGGCTATAGAGCTACAAGCGATGCTACAAGACCTATGCATCACAAGCCTTGAGATTGGATTAGGAATGAATAGGACAAAGATCAAGATTATGACTAACAGCGTGGAGACCAGAGTAACGGTGGATGGAGAACACATAGCATACGTCCAATAATAGGTTTACCTAGGCCAAATAGTCTCCTTCGGCTCCAGGCAGGATAAGAAAATCGCTCGGCGAACCGAGAATGCCTGGAGGAGCTATTGGTCCATGGAAAATTTGAAGAAGGGTAACCATCCTCCTTCGCTCAAGCGTATATATATGAAAGTAAGTGTATAGTGGATAGTGGGACAAGCTCACTAATTTCCGAGCGGACTGGACCATCTTAGCGCCTAAAAGAAGTTTCTGGAAAGAATGGGGGAAGGCCTTTGCCCAGCAGTGGGACACAGTGGGCTGATAATAATAATAATAATCACATTTCACCGAATACAACCTTATAAAAATTAACACAAGTTAATTTAACATTTTAATATACTAGTGGTACGCCCCGAATTGAGATCGCGCGAGTCTCCGATTAAACAAAAAAATATTATTTGTAATCTTTGACCATCAAAATAGTGCCCATCAAAATAATTCAAATTACAGATAACGGGAGTTCATGTTATATGGTTATACTTTTTGTGGTACAAATTGCAGTTATTCCAGATTTCAGACTTTTGCCTATACCTAGTCAGGTCATAAGTATTGTCACACAGTAAAAACTTTTCTTTTAGAATGCTGGCCACAAAAAAGTTTATAGCATTCGAATCTCGAATTGTTTATAAAAATAAAAATGTATACTTTTTAAAATTTTACTAATTTTTAAATATGGAGTGGACGCTTAAAGAAGACCGTGTTGCAGTTATTGCGTTGCATCGTTGCGGTTACGCGCCAATTAAAATTTTTGACATACTGAAAAATTTGAATATAACCAAAAGATTCGTTTATCGCACCATCAAACGATACAATGAAGACTCTAGTGTAGATGACAGGTCAAGAAGTGGTCGCCCTCGGTCTGTTAGGACTCCAGCAGTGATAAAAGCTGTGAAGGCGCGAATTCAAAGAAATCCCAAACGTAAGCAGAAACTGTTGGCCCTTCAGATGGGGTTAAGCAGAACCACGGTGAAAAGGGTGTTAAATGAAGACTTAGGGCTTCGGGCATATCGAAAAAAAAACAGGACATCGTTTGAATGCTCGTCTAATGGACCTGAGACTGAAGAGATGCCGCGCTTTGTTGAAGCGGTACGCGGGAAAAAAATATTAGGAAATTCTTTTTTCGGATGAAAAAATTTTTACCTTAGAAGAAAGCTACAACAAACAAAATGATAAGGTGTACGCACACAGTAGTGAAGAAGCGAGCAACCGTATTCCGCGTGTCCAACGAGGTCATTTTCCATCCTCGCTCATAGTATGGTTGGGAGTTTCTTATTGGGGCTTAACAGAGATACATTTTTGTGAGAAAGGTATAAAAACGAATGCAGTTGTGTATCAAAATACAGTCCTGACGAACCTTGTGGAACCTGTTTCTCATACCATGTTCAATAACAGGCACTGGGTATTCCAACAAGATTCGGCGCCAGCTCATAGAGCGAAGAGCACACAAGACTGGCTGGCGGCGCGTGAAAACGACTTCATCCGGCACGAAGACTGGCCCTCCTCCAGTCCAGATTTGAATCCGTTAGATTACAAGATATGGCAACACTTGGAGGAAAAGGCGTGCTCAAAGCCTCATCCCAATTTGGAGTCACTCAAGACATCCTTGATTAAGGCAGCCGCCGATATTGACATGGACCTCGTTCGTGCTGCGATAGACGACTGGCCGCGCAGATTGAAGGCCTGTATTCAAAATCACGGAGGTCATTTTGAATAAACTTTAGTGTCATAAGAATCTATGTTTTGTTAAGTTCATTTTGGTATATAAATAGTTACATAATGAATAAACTTCTTTCAATTATTTTATATTAAACATGTGACAGAATTTATGACCTGACTAGGTATTTGTGTTACTAAGGTTACACGCATATCAAATTACAGCACTATGGAGTCACTGGTGTTCCCTGTGAATTTTGTCCAAGTTCAGTTTTTATTATGGCTAATAACTCAAAAACTATAAAGACTTTACTAAAAATAAAAACGGAGTATAAATGTACTAATAAAGACCTTTCATTTGATGTTCCACTTGACCTAATAGTCTCATTTTCATTTTTTTACCCCTTTTGAACCCCAATATCTCAACCACCCCCCAACATTTTTAGCTCATTTAGTCACATCGAAACTGTGCCATCACTACCTACCTATGTATCACATTTCACGATAGTCGGATCAACGCTCTGAAAGTTATCCTCGGGCAAACAATGTTTCTTTGCCTACATACATACATACATACAACGCCAATTTGCCCAAGTAAAGTAAAGTAAAGTAAAAGTAAAAATTTACGTATTGACATAA
Organism: Philereme transversata; assembly: GCA_963924445.1. NCBI lineage: Eukaryota > Metazoa > Arthropoda > Insecta > Lepidoptera > Geometridae > Philereme > Philereme transversata. The sequence continues at coordinate 21,400,448 of OZ004337.1, read as the reverse complement.
TTAAGTATGAAATAGTCAAATTTGAATCCATAGGCTCCCAAACTAGTTAAAAAACTGTGTTTCAGGTGCCAGTGGCTTCTCCCAACATGTGAATATTTTAAATTATGTCTAGCAAAGATAGGATAGTTAAGTTTAAGCATTAATTAAAAAAGAATAAATCACTTAATTAAAAAAGTAAGTATTTAAAAGAAATACTTAAGCTCTCTCAAATTCAAGCCTGTTACATAATAGGTACTATACTTAGGTGCATGTTTCGCTTTGCAATTAGATATAATATTTATATTATTTATAATTAACAGAATCTATGAATATATGTATGTAGTATGTATGTATGTATTTAGTGTTTAAGATATTCGCGTATGTGGGTAGTGTAGTGATAAGACTTAGGAATACAAAAAGAAAATATCAAAAATAGAAGCCATTTAACATTGCTTCAACACCATCGTAATCAAATTCTTTGAGCTAGGTAAGTATTTTTTTTTTATTTCAATGTTAGTCTTCTTCTTCACCTTAAGCACTCTATTAAGAACATTATACAGATGGGGAACAACGACATTATATTGTTTTTGTGCAAATCGGGATCTAACTATTGGAACAGGACAGCGGTCAACCCTTTTCTGTAAATCAGGTAGATAGGGAACAACTTTTCTATGGTAGCGACGTAAACTTTCATAAATAAATAATTTTCTTATGCTAAGCACATTAGTTTTCTCATAAACGTCTGTAGTAGGGTGCCTGTAGGTTAGGTATAGAAGTACCTTCAGAACGGCACGTTGTGCACGTTCAGCGGTGATGAGGTGAAATTTTGCCGCTATACTCCATGCACAAATGTAATATCTTAAGATACATTCACATAAAGCCTTATATGTTTGTATAACAAGTTTGGTCTCAGCAACTGCTCGAAGAGTTCGAAACACATAAATAAGTTTTCTGATTCTAGACGCCATTGTTTCTATGTGCACGTTCCAGTTCAGCTTATCATTTATAACGAGTCCAAGGTATTTAAAATATTAACACGAGTCAAATTAGAGCAGTTACATGATTCACGACTGTTACGATTACAGGGAAAGATATGTATCTTTACATTAATATTGGTTCCTGAGTTTCCCGCGGCCGTCATACTGTAGCACATATATTTCGTTTTACTAGTATTTAGTGTAAGGAGGCTATTCTCTAACCATATCGTCACCTTTGAGAGGCAGTTCTCGGTTAGCGCTACTGTTTTTTTCCAAGTTTTATCATGAAGTAGTAATACAGTGTCATCTGCAAACATCAGCAAGTCGAGACCAGGCAAGGTAGTACTGCATAGGTCATTAATGTAGACGAGGAAGAGCGTAGGCCCTAGAGTACTACCTTGTGGTACGCCAAATGTACACACTGCATTGTCGCTTTCATGCCCTTCGACACGTACTCGCTGCAATCTTTTGGTTAAATAATCCTCAAACCAATCATGAGCTAGGCCCCTGATTCCAACATTTTCCAGTCTAGTCAGCAAAATAGGGATGGAAACAGTGTCAAATTCTTTTTGGAGGTCCAAAAAACACCTATACACTTGTCTCCGGCATCCATATAGGATGCAATTTTCAATGTTAGCATCAGGACTGCATCCTCGGTGGACTTTCCTTCCCTGAAACCGTCTTGGTTTGTGTTTATGAGACTATTATTTTCAAGGTACCGCATGACTCTTCTCTTAACTAGCTTTTCCAAGACTTTAGGCAGCGTGGAAAGAAGAGAAATGGGCCTATAATTTGAGGGATTATTTTTATCACCAGCTTTAAAAATTGGACAAACCACAGCTTGTTTAAATGCGGTGGGAAAAGTCCCTGTTTCTAAACTTAAGTTTCAAATAAATTCTATAGGTACAGCGAGGAACATTATAAATTGTTTGAGTAACTTCGCAGTAATTTTGTCCCATCTAGGCGCACTGTGCAATTTAAGTGCAAAAATCATGGCTATGACTTCAGCGGGATCCGTAGGTGTCAGAGATATAGAGTTGACTGGACTGTTCGATGTCCTCGCTAATTTTGCAAGTTCACCTTCTGTTGTGCTCATTTTTGTTAGAGTCCCATTTGCAAGCGTTTCACGAACAGTTGTAAAGTACGAATTAACTTGGTTAAGTTGATTTAGAGATCTCGCTTCGCTCGATCAACTAACAAACCCTAATAAGTACTTTAACTATAATATTCTAACATAATACTGTAATATTGTGTGCCTGTGTATGATCCTAAGTTGATTGATGAATTGAATCAATGAATTTAATGTAATTTACATATAATTCTCATATACAATATACTCGTAGGTATATATAAAAGCGATCTAAAAAATTGGAATCCAATCACTGTTATACAATCTAAAAATAAAAATGTTGTTTGTGAAACATTGCACAATGTTACATTTCAAATAAACTCACACTCCAATAAAAGTAGGTCAAAACTCAAGTTTGATTGCGCTTTCATCGTAACATAAAGTAGTGCGTAAGTGTAAGAGAGCATTCGCCGAGTCGTAAAGTATAGGCTGTAGTCGTTGTCGACTCTCTCGGGACGCGTACTCGGAGGACATACGAGGAGGGCACGCATTACACTGTTTAGACGCTGCGATAATTTATAGATACTCTTATCTTTCTGTGCTGCAAATGGGTAGTAGAGTTTCAGAAATTGGATAAGGTTGAAAATGATACCGTAATTTTTATACTTCTCCTTCACTGATTTTGTAGTAGAACCGAATGTGGTGGTGATTTCTAAAATGGCTACCGTAATAGAAATAGAAAATATATTTATGACACAGAAATACACTAGTGGTTCTGTGAGAACAGTAGACCTTACGAGCCCTTATAACCATGCAATAACTACAGTAAACTTCCCCCATCTTCCCCAGCACTCCTCTTTTTTATAATTTTTTTCGCAACATCTTGTGTAGAATGAAGTCCTTAGTGTGCCTCTCAAATTTGATTGAAATCCGTCGATAAATAACGCTACAGCAAACTTCTCCCCTTTCGAATCAAAAATCACGATCGACTAAAAAATGTAAATAAATCAAGGAGCATGTGGGCCAATTTTCGTCGAGAACAGACGGAAAAGATTTTTTGGCCAATCTCGAAACTAAGACGCTTCAAATAAATAAATTAAAAAAAAAATGTTTCAAGCAAATAAGTAGCTCATATAGGGAAGGGCACAACACAAAAGGTATGCTTCGCTCGCTAGGTCAATGATTATAACACATAAAAATACTCTTGACAAACAAAATTATTGTGATCATTAATCGGCTACCACTCAGCATTTGCTGCAGAAACATAGCTGCCGCAGCGCTGGTTTTCAGAGGCGCGTTTCATATAAAGATAATTACAACTTATATTTATTACTATTATACACGCTGATAGTATCAAAATACAACCAAAATGCTAACAATATAAAATAAAAATAATGATTTCATGGTATGGCTTTCTTAACTCTGGTGCTGGCATCGATATACGAGTATATGTACTACGCACTAGATATCGCGATCCGAACACTCACTCTGTCCACTGAACTGTACTGCAATCCGTACACCAGCATTTGAACAAACTTTTTTCAAGAATGTTCTTGTCTATCGGTAGAATATATGTCTATGGGTGCTGGGTTATCTATGGTTGTTATAGAGTAAATGCAATTTGATATCAAATACACAAAAGGTAGCTAAAATTAAGAAGTGATGAGTTGCATACTCTTTAACCACCCGTTTTATTAAGACAGACTCAAATTATGAATACTTTTTATTTGTTTACCGAATGCGTACCTATAGCCCACTAAAGCTTTACTATTAAGTATGCTTCTTTATCACTATGTCTTACCCCTATCTATCTCTATTTCAAGTTACTATGTCTATAGTCAAGTTTTGGTTGCAAATTGACTTAAAGAGTCAATAATACCACTATTGAAATACATCAAACGGTACATTCAAATACGTAGACTCAACTTGCAGGTCAAAAAACCGTTGCCTTTCCCAACCCAGTGCGTACACACGAGTAGTGTTACGCGTGCCTAACTTTTCCCACAAAGCGATTTACGGTAATAGAAATTTGAGTTATTAAGTTTGCACGAGCAGCGGCGTTATCTTTACGAGTGTATTTGCAATGATTCCACAGATAGAGATAATAAAGATAAAGATTTTATTGTCAGCCCGGAGCGAGCAAACGGCTCTTTGTGCCGATAATCTTACTCCGAGGATGTGGACGTTAGCAGAACTATATCGTTAGAAGTGTTTCAAATAATTACTTTCTCTAAGGAGTGAGATTCACTCGAATCAGTTATCGCTAAAAGCTATGTCTATTCTAGGAATTTTGAAATACATCAATCTTTTGGGACCATTTCTGCTTAAACTCGAATTAAACTAGTTAATCCGAAGATAAATTCATTTATTTAGAACAAGTAGTACAAATAGATTTCTAAAAGTGTGTATTAGCTTCAATGTTTATATTAAAATGCAAAATACGTAACACAGTAAAAAATAAATATCATACAATTAAGTATGAGTTAATATTTAAGTAATTTTAAGACTGCAAAGAAAAACAGTTAGTTTTTCAGTGGCAAATAAGCAAAAATATTTATAAAAACAGTGAAAATAATAAAGGTTAAAGAGAGTTCTTGTAATTTTAATTTGTTTTAGGTTTTTTATTGTTCAATTGATTACGCTGAAAGAAGTAAATATAATGGCATAGATTCCTGTAATAATGCCATTGTTATCGGAGAGCGTCTCTAACGATCTAATTGTTTGGAAGTTAGGATTAATCGAAGCTCTGCGCTTTATGGAAAATTATATGGATTTGTTATTTGAGTAAAGTATTTGAGTTTTATACTTAAATTCAAATAATTAATCCAGAGTTTATCTGATTTCTTTAAACTGCAAATTAGCTGTTTTTTGGAACTTACCTGACTTTATTATAAACGCAATGTTCAGACGTAAGTAAATACCTGTTTATTTAGGGAAAACAAAACTAAAATTTAAAAAAAGGCTCTTGTGTGGCTTGCGTTCAACTTCTCCAACTTTACTTGTAACATTAGTTGTTTGAAACCAATGCTTTTAAAAGGTTCAATTAAGTTATCAGACTCAGATTCAAATAAACTTGAAGATCCAAGTTTGACAGAGAGCCCTCGTGTCATATTCGTCAAGTTTAAAGTAACGCGTTCATTTAGTTAGTAACTTAAGAGAAGGTACGAGAATTGTTGACGAAAATATAATGTTTCAAACACAATGAACATTGTGCGAGAGATATTCAAGTACCAGCTTGCTAAATAGTTTAAACATGTTTTGAAGGATTTGTTTAGTTGGGGTTTTGTTAGAAGTTTGTTCAAGATTTTTGAAACTGGATAAATATTTTGCTACTAATAAAAAATTTAACTAAGTACTTAAAAATAACTCAGGCTTCGGAGTAGGTTTAACTATGTGGAACATAGCATTCGGTGGTGTAAAAAAAAGTCTGCAGAAATAATAATATTTAAAGTATGTATACTCAATTTAATAACTATTATTCTATTATAATAATTAAAATCATCACAAAAGTATTGAGCCAGACGGGATTTGAACGCGCAACCTTTCTCTTGATATACGAGGATGCGATGCCAAACTTGCGCAACGATGACTAAACGTATTTAGGGGCTAAATATGAATTAAGGAGTTGTCAAATCATACAAATACGTCTAAATGTTAAGTCGCTAAATACGTTTAGGGATCATTGCACAAACCGGCCGTGTCGGATAACACTTTCAAATAAAATGATTTAAATTATACTATCAACAAAACATGTTTTTAACTTAATTCAACAGTTGAAACTGAGCTTAAATCGCTTCCATTATTCATTCCATACTAACTTCTACCCGCGGCCTCACACGCGTAGTTACGCGTAGTTTGTCAGTAAAAAGTTGCTTATATGGTAATCCAATTCATTATCTATCTATATACCAAATTTCATCGAAATCGGTCAAACTGTTACGACGTGATTGAGTAACAAGCAAACATCCAAACTTTTGCATTGATAATATTAGTGTGATAAAAGTCAGGTACCTACAAGCATTACAATAAAGTCATGCGTGACACTCAAACACGCACTCATGCCCGTAGTGAGTTACGAAATCTACTCGACAGTGTTCTATACAAATCATGCATAACTCAGCAATAATAGAAATCCTATTAATATTTATATGCAAAGGTATTCTGAAAGGCGAAGATCAAAGCCCAGCCGACACGAGTCTACCTACATGTTAAAGTAACTCTGTATACGGTTGAAAGGGGAATATGTAAATGTTGTCAAAGAACATCGACGGTACTTACCTTTACAGATTGGAAGAGACGTTCAGATGAGACACTTTTTATTACGTGCAGAAACCAGATCGGCTCGCACTACAAATATCCGCGTCAAATTGAGAACCAGCGTTTTGTATTTCAGAAATTACGAACCAAGTAGAACATTTAAGTACCTCAGCTTATAACGTTGTGAATATTACGCAGATGTTGATTATCAAGTCTAATTTACGTCAAATAGATTTTGAGGTTTGTGGTTAGTTGGCAAGTTGCAACACTCTCTGGACAAGTCGCGGCCGTTGCAGTGCCGAGGACAAGGTTTATTTGATTTAGGTTAGATGTGTTTTTGACTTTTGTAGCCTTTTTCTACTTTCCAACATCCTTTACCCCGTGATTTACGCCTCATTCTATACTTAATTCTTTTTCTTACTGAACTAGACCCAATGTCTAAAAACACTGAAAAACAAGAGCTATATATTAAATTATATTAAATTGCGGATAAGTTTTAAGCTGAAATTTTACCATAAGTATCATAAAAAGTAGATAAAAATGTTATCGTTATCATTATCCAAATGATAATTGAAGTTGTAATGCATGAAATGTGATTCAATTACAAGATAACAAAAGATACTTCTGCACCCTACTCTATTACCGACACTGTTTTCCAAAAACTCTTGCTGATTGTATACTCAAATAAACATGGCTTGTTATCTCGCCAAGTCCCGTGTGACTCCAGTTTACAATCGAAGATACAAAGCTCCAGGCCACAGACGCCATACTTACCTAGATACTAGAGGAAAACTAGATCTTTTTAACATGTGAAATCTTTGGTTTGTTCTGTCTACCGTTCGGAGAGATCGCATAATGAAACTGAAGCTATTTGTTGCCCATTCAACAGAATATTTAGAGAATAGTTAGGAACCCTCTTGAATAGTAATTCATATTTGAAGTTCAGCGAGGAATGCAGGACACTAATGATAATCCTTGTAACAGAAATTTTGCCACATAATTTGTTATAGCTAGGCTTCTTTGAAGATTCACACAAAACTCCGTAATATTTGTCTAATATAAGAACCCTACAAAGTTCTCAGATATTTATAAAATCTTTCTCCATTACTTTATGATACAAAAGCAACTCCAATAACGCAGTATTTTATTTCGATATAATTATCGTTTCCCGGGCACTGCTCGCTGGAGGCTTCCGGCTAGCGTCGAGTTACGTATTTCTAATAACTTCCACGGCGGCCATTATCTCTGTTTAGGAGAACAATTATTTGTATTGTGGCTTTTATTGTCTCCATTATTTATTTAACAGTTAACACACTAGTTACCGCAAGGGTACTTAATCTCGCAGTGACATTAAAAAATCTACAAATCTAACCCATTCTGTACTGTCACTACAAGATCGTCGATCCATAGCATCACGGCGGTGGTCTGCCTTGCAGTCGCCATTCGTAATAACATAATCACGTATAGTTAATTGTAGACGATATAATCAAATTGGCGGGTCGTAGTTAGGGCAGACTAGCTCAGAATCACGGTGGAACTTAAGGAACCCTCTCTACACCTAGCAGTGGATGAAGTCGGGCTATAGATAATGATAGTATTAAATCTAGACAGAACTTAATAAATCTCTCGAACTTTTCTAAGATTCTTGAAACTTTTAAAGACGAAAGTTACTAAAAACTTATTAATTGATCTCAAATAGCCCTCTATTTGACAAATTCTAGTTAATTTGATTTAAACTAACTTTATTTGACAGTTATTAATTTCTATCACCTTTGAAAATGTTAATAATTGTTAAAGAGAACAGGTAAATTAGGTGACTAGTTATGTTATATTAAAATGGATGTCGGTTTATATATGACTATGACCAATCACCATAAAAGTTGGCAGATCTCAGTGTGTGTTTTCATTAAATAGGTTTTTATGCTGTCCACTTTGTTGTAACTCTCCACTAGATGGCGCTGTAGCCCATCAACAGAATGGTAACACTTACAGAAAAAACAAAGACAAAACTATAACAATTATGTTCAATAATTTAAATCTTCTTTCTTTATTTCTTATGTCTCATCTTTTGTAAACATATTATATGTGATATGCTCACAAAAACTACGATATATTATTCTTTCGATCCTCTTCCAGCCATCCACAAACTCGCACCTATTGAAGCTCAAATGAAAAACTGTGAGCATAGAATATATTGATAGATATTGCGTTCCATTCTATCACGATTTTCTGAATAAAATATTGAAATTCCAAAGAAATATAAATAACTTATAAATAAAAAAATCCGGCAAGATTTCTTAGAAACAAATACAAAACTTTGATTTTATACTTTTGTCGGCTTCACGCAAATATTCTTGTAAATCATTCAGTACAGAGTCGAAAGTTTACTGAATAAGTTACTTATTTCAAGCTACTAAGTAGAGTACATAATGCACCAAGCTTGTACTATGGGAACCAGATAACTGATAGAATACTTATATATATATACTATTTTATATGTACTATTTTAGTAAATACATAATTACAATATGAAGAAAAACATCCAGACCCGAAACAAATGTATATAGATTATTCAAGCATTTGTTCCGCGGCGGGAATCGAACCCGCAACCTCCTGCGTCACAGCCAGCTATTCGCCCACTGAGCCACAGAGGTCGTCAAAAGTTGTTTACTGTCACGGATTACTGATATAAAATGCTTTTAGAATTAAGTCATCCGTTTGTACATTTTTGTGTCTGTGCAATAAGGGATTAAAACAAACAAAACAAAGATTAATTAAGTATTTAAGTAGGTTTATTTATGTAGTATGTACCTATATCATGCTATTTTTATAAGTCTTGTGCAAATTTTCATTTTTTCCTTTTCTGTGCACTACCTACACGTCTTTATCTACAATACACAAAGGTTATCTGGAAGAGAATGCTCTTTAGCATTAAGTTCGCCTTTGTACTAGTTTGATAAGTGCAATAAAGTAATTTAAATCAATCAATCAATTAATAGATTAAACATTTATGGATTTAGCACAACATAGGTAGGAATATTTAGATGATACAAAAATAAATAGTCTCCATATTCAGCCATAGCGTGCAACATTACATCACAACAAAGCTGTTGGAGTAAGCTATTTTTACAACAGATCTAATTACACAGACTATTATACAGAGTTATTTTTCCAGATTTTCCACTTTAACTGCCTAACTCCAATATATGTCTTTTTTCAGATTCAGATTCATTTATTCCACACAGATACCACAGTACACTTGGCAGAGTAAATATTTTACATACATAATAACAATTTGAATATAGCAATATAAACTAATAAAAAAGAAAGAAACTAATTTAAACTAACATAAAACATTGTGCACGTAGTACAAATTTACATCTCAAAGAATAGCAATATCAAATAATTTAACTATATAACAAAAATATATAAAATAAATAAATTCACAGTGTACTAAGATCATCAGCAAGTGCGTCGTCAGTCGTATAATATTATTTGTCCAATAACATCTTTCTAATTTTATTACTAAAGTCGGTATGGCTTGTATTCCGCAGATTATGTGATAATTTATTAAATAATTTAACACTTAGACATAAGAAACTTTTTCCAACTTTAGCTAATCTGTGTGTTGGAAGACAAATATTATTTTTATTTCTAGTATGATTTCATGTATATATGTCACTATTCAATTCCAATTTATTTAAGTTCAATTTTACATACATAAGATTTTGAAATATGTACTCTCCTGTCATCGTCATAATTTCTAGTTGTCTAAACTTTTGTCTGCAAGATTCTAGATTTTTCATGAGTAGGATTGAACGTATTGCTCTTTTTTGCAGTATAAAAATTCTATTTGATTGGGAGGCAGTACCCCATGCAAGGATAATACGTCATGATAGAATGGAAATATCCGTGATAAACCATTTTAGCTGTACTTATATCGCACAGTTGTCTTATCGTTTGTATTGCGTATACGACTGAATTTAATCTCCCAACTAGACTGTCAATATGCTTACTTCAAATTACTTTGTCGTCAATATATATACACCTAGAAATTTGATGTGATATCTTTGCAATAAGCATTAGCTCAATAAATTGCATCTTTATGTATCTTAACTCAATCAGACCATAGTCCAATTTAACGATCATTGCACTTCTCCTCTGAAGAAAAGTAGGTACTAAATACGTTTCATGAGCACTATTCCCTGAAGCATTCAGAGCCAATGAATGGTCTCAAAAGTCTTAATGATACGACTATTGGAATTAAAACGGCTTTGATTTTATGGAGTAAGTGGAAGCACTTCCGTTTTATGAGCTTCGATGAGGAGTAGTGATCATTTATTGTTATGGTTATGGCGCAGGTTTACGGCAAATTGGTTGATATAGATGGTTCTACATGTTTTTTACTATTATTAAGAATTTTTTATTCGTTTTAGATAAACGTTTGACCACCTACCCCACCTAATGGTAAGTGATGGTGTGGAAGAATATAAAACACGCTTGTCTATACTGTGGACTTGAAAATTTTCAAAATGCAGTTATTCGCTGAAATAATAAATACCTACCTCCTTGTATTCCGTGTCCATAACTCCTTTCTATGGAACTAGTTCTTGTAAAAATAAGAACGTAGAATATTCTAGGTACATCTAAATAAAACACTATAATCCTTAGCGCCTCGGAATATAAACAACCGGCTCGTAATATGTATTAATGTATAACGTATAATACAAAACCGCTCCTAGCCTCTGAATAAACACAATTTCCATACGATTATTGTCGATCTAAGAATATCCAACCGCGAGTGCACTTGCATTTCAGCCGTTTAGCACACAATGCCTGGCGTGGATATATCGACGTCGGAGGAGTATGATGGATGTAGCTATTGTCTGATGAAGGCAGTTCTTATGTTAGGAAATTTCCGGAATAGTCTTACTGTTATTTTATTATTTGCCTATCCATTGAGCGCTCACAATCTGGGTCCCAGAGAATTTTGTATCTTTTTTATAAGTTTAGATCACTATCTATAAAATTTGCATTACCACACAGGTAATCCAACTGCATTGCGTCCTTCACCTGAAATAATTCATTTGTAAAGCCTAAATATAAACTAGTACCAAAAAAAGTATTTTTTGCACCTACTTACTGCTTTTTATTCGGAGTTCTTTGAATTTATCTTCAGGAAGCACATTTGCCACGGTCCATACCATTTCGCCTCCTGTGTATGGGAAACGAGACTATTATTTCTTCTGCGCAGAGTTTGAAAACCTATTTTTTTTAGCTTTGAATTTATTTTTGGCGCATTTATTTTTATAACTTGAGAAACAGACAGGTATTTTTCGTCTCGGCCGAGCTAAGCTTACATGTTCTTCGCCTGTGCATAGGTTTAGTCCTTGCAATCCTTTCACCGTGATTTTGTATGCATTCGACTCCAAGTCTCCTTACTTAAACGTAATGCAGATACTTTGGTAAGTCGAATCAGCGAACCATAGCATAAAATAAGTTACCAAGATGGCGCAAGTTTTGGTCGAAACTGTTATTGTACTGGAGATTGTATTGGTGTTCATTGTTTCCGTGTATAATCACGTGTGCAAGTGGAATTAAAACTTTTATCATGCATGTTGGTGGTAGGATCTCGGAAAATGAGTGAAATAATGGAGTTTACATGGGCTCTGGGACTATACAGGTGCTTTACACGGCTTGGGGCTACTTTACTCTGTGCTACTAGACTGTAACACAGAGCCTTATTGTGTTTGAACACTCACTGTAAATAACCCTCCTTCAGCAGTATCGCCAATAGGAGACAGTAAACTACACATCTATCTATACATATAAAATGCTTTGTCCTGAATGACCGATTGACGGATCAACGCACAACCTAAACCGCTGATGGTAGACCTGAAACTTGGAGGGTGTGTTCTTTGTATGACATAGGCATCCGATAAGAAAGAATTTCCAAAATTCTACCCCTAAGGGGATGAAAGGTCCATACGCACAAAGCGGTACTCTTCCACCTTTATTATGCGCACCGCCAAGGAGTGTAGCGCCTTGCCTGAGTCTGTGTTTCCTGATAACTACAACCTAGGGATCTTCAAGTCACGAGTGAATAGGTTTCTTCTAGGCAAGCGTGTACCATCGTAGACTGCATCATCGCTTACCATCAGGCGAGATAGTGGTCAAACGCTAGCCTATAATTTATAAAAAAAAAAAAAAGGGTGGGGGGTAAAGTTTGTATGGGACAACATGATTCCTTGGTCCAATTTACTTCAAATGCATACATTGCATAAACCTTTTTTAACAGAACTGATGGAAGACGTGTTTCGTATTTTAATGAATTCATCCCATAACTGGGTTAGAAAGTTATTTTGGCGGTGATTTGCTTCGAAATTGATATCAATACTCCTTAGTGCTTTTGATTTAAATTACATTTTATTTTGACACATGTTTGAAAACTCAATCCGATTTTATTCAAAAAAGGTTGAACTCACTTAAAAACATAAGCAAATACTCTTTAAAATTGGAATGTCTCGAAAGTCACCGTACTATATTAGTACCTCATTTGAAGGTTTCTAAGCATAAAGAGGTTATGCACTTTTAGGACACGGTCTCATATGGACGAAATTTGAAATGGTAAGGACTAGCACATTTTGATCAGATGAAAATTGTTTTCTTTTAGTTTGTCTTAGAAGTTTAATTTAGTGTGTATTGTTTTGTGATTTTTTTTACATTACACTAATATGATAGATGTGAAAGTTTGGATGTTTGCTTATTTGTTTGTTTGTTACTCAATCACGTCGTTACGGCGGAACTGATTCCGATGAAATTTGGTATATACGTAAATTATAACCTGGATTACCACATAAGCTACTTTTTATCCCATAAATCAGTTTCCATGGGATAAAAATGAGGTGTCAAGTCAAGTTGCAACAACGGGTTTAACTTTATTTCTAGGTTACCTACACATTTAGAAGTGTAACGCGTACGTAGTTACGGGCAACAGCTAGTTCAGTATAACTGGCAGGTAATCAAAGAAGTGTATGCTAGAAAATATATTGTCAAAAGTTACAATTAGCGAACTTAGTCTCTAATAAAAGTTTTGCAATATTTTAAAATGAATTCGAAAAATGAACGCTCATTTCAAAATTCTCGAACGAGTACCATTCAAAATGCAGCAAGTGATTGTCCATAGCATATCATTCACACACAATGCACCCAAAGCGCGGGCTGGCCTACGATCGTATGAGCCCACACAATGCATCGCACACTGGGATCAAGTGATCCCACTTCGGCTCTTTATGTGTACGGATCTCGATTGATATGATTTGGAGCAAACGAATGCGTCTTTATGCGGAGATCGTTCGATATTTTTCTAAGATGGTCAGAGAGTTTCTTGAATTTGAATATACATTTCAAATATGGCTACATTTTCCAGAACGTAGAAAATTATTATAGCGATTGGAGTGGGCTCTGAGTCTTTTAACCGTTGTAAGGCTTTTGGTTGATCTAAGAGGTACCTTATTTATAACGCTCTAAAGCTGATTTATAATTCTTCTAATAAGTAAAATAAACCCTAAATCTACATGCCGAATGTTCTCAACGCTTTTGTAATTTCTAAGGTAAAGAAATCCAAAGTAAGGTATTTTAGTCAGCAGTTAGCAAAAGCACTCAATACAATAACTCAGCCGCTCTCGCTTACAGCCATTTCCGAGTCCTCAGCAAAACCCCGAGGTGTTCGTTCAATGCACCATTTCTCTCAAATCGCCGACGTGTCCACTAACCATAAACAAAACACCGCCAAAGTGCCCACTGCACAATAAACCGTATACGAAGCACGTACCTAGGAACAATTCTCAGCCGTCACTGTGACACACTATCATTAGATCAAAAATCATTGCTAGAATCGTCAAGCTCTGGTTTGATATCAGAAACGTTGAATTTAAAATTACAAAAGAGAAAATTCTTCAAATATTATGTAACTTGTATGTGGGTTTATCTAGTTAATATGACTCAACAGAGGTAGAATTATGCCACAGCAAAAGTAGGGGACTGTAGATAGGTACACGCAGTGCAGCGTCCGAACGATTACCTAAATCGGCACCTCCAGTTAAACTTAGAAGCTTTCTCGTGTCGCCTTTGAGATCTGAGCAGAGACTTTTACAACACTCGACCCGAGGTTTTTAAAAATATCACAAACTATTTTGCATAACACAGCTGTTGGTCTTACACAAAATTATCTTACCTCAACTCTAGACAGTTGGATTGGATAGTTTTCTTCTAGAATGTTGAGAATCTTACCTATTTTTACAGACATACAGAAAACCTCGCATTGCTGTGTTCCACCTGTGTGTCTCAGGATGAAAATGCGTGAGAATAGACGTTTGCAACACCCTTTGGTGTTACAAACGTCCACAGGCTACGGCTTACCATCAGGTGGGTCGTATGCATATTTGCCATATCACAGGTGAAAATAAAATCTGGTCGATTATTTTTTTGATTGGAACGTTTTTACTATTTTTTATCGTATCGGCAGCTTTAAGAATCTTTACATGTCGTGGTAGTTGTTTGAAAGCGACGGTCCTAACTGGTGAAAGACAGTTTTGTAGCCACTTACCATATACATGCAGCAAACCTTAAGTTTAGGAGTTTCTCAAAGTTGTGAATAATTTGGTGACCAAGATCAGAAGATTTTATTACTTCTTAAACAGAATTGCATTTTTATACTCACTTTCACTCTGGTTCCTATAAACGGTAAAAGCTTTAAAGTGAATAAGTGATAAAATAAATTTATTAACACCATCTCTTTCGACAACAAGTCACACGTGCGTTTTTAAATTAAATGGCGTTATAAGGTACCCACAGGAAAGAACTTTTAACGATCAGGAAACTAGAAAATATTGACGCGAAATTCCCAAGGCTAGGAAAACTATTTTATGTAAACGTATTCCTAAAATAACATTACGGAAAACTTCACGTCATCGTCATCATCATCATCGTATCCACCAAATGACGTCCACTGCTGAACATATGTCTCCCCCTTTGATTATATACTTGTCTAGATAGAGCAATGCAAACAAACGACGCGCAAAAACCGTCTTCAATTGCGTGTTATGTGTGAGTACCGCTCGTGTACTTATTGTAGTCAAACTGTCAAGGTGTGCGTGTTTAGGGATGCCTGCTCTAAATTATTAACTTACCTTTCCTCCATTACTTAAGAAGATGAAGGTTAAATAAAATAATCATTTTGTATATTATTTATTTAATTTAGTAACAACAAAACATGCATTAAAAAGTTAAACAAAATTTTCGAAATTCCGGGGAGTACTTAGCAGGCCGTTTACCTTGACCTTTTATTTTGTTTTTACATTTGCGAGTATAAATTAGCGGCAAATAAATTTCCTTCTAAGACATTATGTACATCTTCATTGATCAATCTTTGTTTTTTCAAAGGTTTGATAATACATTTGAAAGAGGTATTTTGCTTTTTCAGACGAATATTTTTTTTCTTAATGAACTAATGGTAGCCTTATGTTTGCGTTCCAGTATTATCTTGCGACGTAATCAACGGCGTAACTTGACTTTGCGTGGAGTATCAAATATCGATTCCAAGTCTGAAAAATCTTGTAAAACGGTCGGTGGCTCGTCGCTCACCGGCTCCTTCGAGCACGAAGGTTTAGGTTCAATAATTTGATTGTGAATATCAATCGCCATATTAGATGCAGACGGGTCCTATTAAAACTAAATAATTCGTATTAAAACTAATGATCATTATTGTAAAGTTCTGAATTAGCTTTAGCCGGCCAGATCGTGCTAAGCCGCTAAGACCTTACTTGTTTTTTATTTGTTGAAGATTCTGTTTCCGTCGCTGACAAAAATAAACACTGTAACAACATAATTTGAAATCAATAAAATATGAAAATGACTCTGCTCTAAGCTTGATGTGTTATTAAAAACCATACTGTACGATCTTATGATTACCAATTTTAAAAAAGAAAATTTAACTTGGTCTATGACATATCGTACCTTGCTTGGTACCGATCCATTCTTTAGGCGTCGTAATCCCTTTTTTGTAAAATATAAATCATCATCAGATAAATGTTCGGAACACACGACTGAAGTCTTGTGAGGTTTCCACTGGTCTTCATTTCGTGTCCGCTGTATAATGTCTGTCCAGCGATTTGCTAGTACGGAATCCGTAGGAAATCTGAAACCCAAAATATTAGAAAGAACTAACAAAAATACTATACAGTGCATGACGTCATAGATTTCATTTATTTTATACATGTAAGTTATCATTTTCTGATCAAATAAATACTGTCATATTTTAAATAATAATATTCTGCTGATTGAATTTCGGTCACGGCAGCCAATTTTTACGGAGATTAGTCAACTACACAAGATATTTATTAAAGTGCACAAGTATGTGCGCAAACATACACTGGCCATCAAAACCATCGACCCATCCTCTTTTTGTTTAATAATGATCGATTGTTTCACAGATAAGCTGTTTCACATGTTTGTTTATCATTTTGAGGGTTGATATTATTTCATAATTTTCTGAATTACAAGATGTAATGTTATGTTAATTATATGTTAATGGTATTTGTAATTTGTCTCCCATAGTTTCGCCAAATCTCCCTAGTAATAAACCGGCAACACCGGGTAATCAGAGTAACAAACATAAAATCTAACTAAAAAATCGTGTTTTTTTCAAATGATAGTGGATAAATGGTAAAACTTATCTATGAAAAGTGATCTTGATGTTATTACACGGTTTTCCCACATAATTGCGACACAATTTGACAGCACAAACCGGCATAATTAATTATTTTTCGTGAGCACGTTATCCCTAAGTGATTCAAATGATACTGACTTAGGTGAGAAGCGAGTCTACCAAATATAGTAGACTTCATTTGGGCCGTTTCGGTACAGAAAATGTGTCATCTAGACAAGTATATAATCAAAGGTCTCCCCCATAGACTTCCAGAGTGACCGATCTGATGTGTCCTGCACCCAACCGCTTCTAGCAATCTTTATCAGGTCGTCTTTCCATCTAGTGGGGGGGGGGGGGGGGCTGTCCTAGGCTGCACTTTACAGTGCACTCACCCACTCACAGTGGTCTCCACTCGAGAACCTTTCTTTCCCAAGGGCCGTCAGTTCTTCGAGCTATGTGCCCTGCCCATTGCCACTTCAGCTTGCTAATCGTTTGTGCTTTGTCGGTGACTTCGCCATTACGTAGATGGATATATTATATCGCATGGGAAATATCGCAATAACATATCATCTTATTAACTACTACCTAGTATATATCTCGATTCGTTTCTCACTACAGAGGAAATTACATTTATAAACATAGTCAATGAATAAACATAGTCTTTGAATAATTCCATGTTATAGCCTCTCGGCTGTACGCCTACTCCTGGAATGAGCATAATAATCCTGAGCTTAAATAAAATATTATTATAAATACGGGATTTATTACGTACCGTCACACCGATATAACGTCACCGTCGCACTGAGTGCGAGGCGAGATGTTATTCGGAGCGGATCGCACTCACCCTGATGAAGGTTCACGAATGGAACCGAAACATTGTCGGTCGAAACCCAGATAAGATGGTCCGTAATAAATCCCGTATTTATAATAATGTTTGAAATCAATCATGAAAGTTTTCTAAGTAAAATTCAATTAAATACTGATTAAGTACGGTCTGCGAATAATCGTTATTCCAAAAATTAAGGTGTTTGTACTATTATAATCAAGAATGTATATTGTCATAATGCAATTTCAAGATTTTTAAAACCATCTCAAATATAGTATTTTTTTTTTGTTTTAAAAATCTTGGAATTTTCCGAAAGTGTTCGGATAACACTATTAAAATAAAAAATACTATTATGCGATTTGTTACTGAAATGAGATGAATGTGTCCGTTTTAACGTCACAATGTTTAGTTTTCTCGGTGTATCTGTAGTGTAAGGTTGCAAGAGAACAGAAAGAGAACGTGTATTATCGTAAAGATATTATACAGACATACAGTCGTAATCCGATGCAGTATTAATTTCATGGCGCTAGCCGCTGTGGCGTAGTGTCATTCGAAACTAACTAGTGGTTCGCCCCAAACTAAGATATCGCGAGTCTCCCAAAACACAAAAAAAAATATTCTTAGGGCGACTCGCGCAACGATACCTATAAATAAATAAATAAATATTGCTGGACATGTCACACAGCGCTATCTAGCCCCAAACTAAGCAGAGCTTGTACTATGGGAACCAGATAACTGATAGAATACGTATATACTTTTTTTTGTAAATACATACTTATCATATATAGAAAAACATCCAGACCCGGAACAAATATCTGTAGATCATGCAAACATTTGTTCCGCGGCGGGAATCGAACCCGCTACCTCCTGCGTCTCAGCCGGCTATTCGCCCACTGCGCCACGGAGGTAGTCTTTAACGTATTTAGTGGCTAAATATGATTTAAAGAGTTGTCAAATCATACAAATACGTAAAATTTAAACATGATTAGTCGCTACATACGTTTAGGGATAGTTGTGCAAACCAGCCTTAATCTTTGACTAATAAAATAGTGCCATGAAATACATAACCAACTTACTTGACCTACAGTTTCATTCTAATTACAGATAAGGGAGTTCATGTGAATTAATTTTTTTTGGGCGCATTTCACGCACACCAAATTTTACCACTGTGGGGTCACTGGTGTACCCTGTGAATTTTGCTAAAGTTTCGTTTTTAGTAGGGCTAATAACTTAAAAACTACAAGGTTTAACCTAAAAATAAAAACGGGGTCAAAATGACCTTTTATTAGAAGTCCCATTTGATCATTTTGTTTTTTTTATCCCTCTTGAACCCCAATATTTCAACAACCCCCCGTCCCTCCCACCCAAATTGTTAGCTCATTTAGCCACACCAAAATTGTATGTAACGCTGATTTGGCCAAGTTGATTTAGAGATCTCATTTCGCTCGATCAAATATTGAGCAAAGTAGCGTTTAAACCGATTTGAATGCTATTAGTTTCATATTCCTGAAAAGAATTCTTCTTTTTACCACTGAGCTATACTAATTAATATGTATTTACTATTATTTGTTCTGTGGTGTTTACCTATTTAGTACCACTAACTAGTATACTACCTTCACGACATCTTGAACGCCTTTTAGGAACTCATTAAGTGGCTTATCTTTGACATTACACTCTGCTGAGCTTCATATGTGTAGCCTCATGAGGCATAGGTATCTCTGACGTAAAAACTTTCAAACACTCTACAATAGAACATAGTGTGGACTTGGAAAGGATGCTAGGAATGGCTTGCATAAAATAATTAGTACCTATGTAAGGAAAAATTCATAGAACTCCAACATTTAACAACTTGCCCTATATAATAATATATGGACATTATTAATTACTATCTATTGCCCGCGATTTCGTACGCGTTACATTACTAAATGTGTAGGTAACCTAGAAATAAAGCTAAACTAGCTGTTGAAACTTGACTTAATACCTCATTTTTATCCCATGGGAACTGATATATAGGATAAAAGGTAGCCTTTATGGTAATCCAGGTCTCTTCTACCTACTTATATACCAAATTTCATCGAAATCGGTTCAGCAGTTACGACGAGATTGAGTAACCGATTGAGTGCGTTTATGTAAATCTTTCATCCCCTATTTTACCCTCTTAGGGGTTGAATTTTAGAAAACGATTTTATATAAATTTTATGAAATACGTAACTCATTATTTTTGCCGTACTCAATTAGTACGAAATTTCATGCAAATATGTCCAATGAATAAAAAGTTTCGTACAAACTTTTATCCCCTATTTCACCCCCTGCGGAGGGGGGGGGGGGAGAGGAGGGTTTAATTTTGAAAAATTATTCCTTAGTGGATGCCTACGTCATAAGAGGAATACATGTGCGAAATTTTAAGTTTCTAGCCTTAAGGGTTTGGCCTGTGCGTTGATACATCAGTCAATCACTTTTGCCTTTTAAATATATAGATAGATAGATATGCTTAATTTGCTTTGACCTAGAAGTCGAGGTCTATGATTGTATTTCACCATCTTTATTCTGTTTTATTTTTGTATATACAAATAAATGTTTTCATTTATTTTTCATTATTTTGGAGTAGACACTGGCCAAACTTTCAGGTGGATCATATAACATTTAATTTTGCAAAATAGCACTGTTAAACAAAAGTTAACAAGTAATTTTCGAAGAAAGATTTGGAAACTTTAATAAAACTAAACTGCAAGTTCAATTAATCGTTATTTGAGTACTTTAAGTGTGGTATAAAGGTATTGTGTTTGATTGCAGCCAAATCTAGTGAAGTATAATCTAGTGATACTTTGCTCTGACACGTGGAGCATTATGGGTCTATAATCACTAATTAAAACGGATATTTATTGGGAATGTGTTACAACAGCCGTGGTCGCGGGAGTCAACCCGTGACCACGGCTGTTGTAACACAGCCGAAACGTCGGAATAACAAATAAAAAAGTACATGTGCGATAAATACCCGTTTTAGTCAGTAATTATGTAGGTAGGTACAGTGATCGCGAAAGTTTGAAAAATACCATTATAGATCTATTATGTAATTGTAGTCAAGTAATATAAAACTGTAGATCGTTAAGTAATCGAAGCTATTTTACGTTTCTGGGAACTAATAACCAAAAATGTATACAAAAGTTTTGTGCTCGTTTTTTTTTATTATGTACTTTTTTTTTATATAAATTATAGGACGTGTCGACCGAGTTCGTAACACCATGCTGCGCTCACTTACCGGCATTGCAGATGTAGGGAGGAGATCGGCTGGACTTAAGTGGGACTGGGCAGGCCACGTTGCCCGAATGCACTCCGAGAAATGGGCCCATATTGTGACACCATGGACGCCTGAAGACGGAGGGCGACGTCGGGGTCGGCCGAGAAAGCGTTGGCGGGACTATTTGGTCACCTTCCAAAGAAGATGGTGGGAGATAGCGACGGATAAGGATACTTGGAGGGACTTGGGGGAGACCTTTGCCCAGCAGTGGGACGAGATAGGTCAGATTAAAAAAAAAATAATAAATTATAGGCTAGCGTTTGACCACTATCTCGCCTGATGGTAAGCGATGATGCAGTCTACGATGGTACACGCTTGCCTAGTAGAAACCTATTCTCCTATTCTATTTACTTACCTACAATAAAGTCGCTCCAAGGAGTTTTGGGCATAAAAAGGGCACAAAACACATAAGGCACATTTCCATAACGACCAGAAACACTGAATCACCATTTAAAATACCGTTGTTTGTTTATAACTGTGAGTACAACTTTCATTGTTTACGAATTCAACTTCAAATTAATAAACCCGACATTTGTTTGAGTGCATCAGCTGATTGCCAAAATTTAGCATTGACAATACTGCCAGCGTAGTAAACAAGATTTTTATTCAAAAACTGACTTTTGGATTGGACTTCCTGTACTGGTATTTTGGGGATACCAACTACTAAAAAAGAACTACCATTTTAGTAGATTAAAATGTTGACAAGAAAAATGACGAAAACAAAAACATGTAACACAGATAGCCAGGACAACATAAAAATAGTCCTAAAAGAGCTAAATAAATCAATTCAACTTAACGAACGGCTATTACAAGAACAAATGGATAGCGAAAATGAGTTCACAAATATTCTTGAAGTAAACAAAACCCCCAAATCAGATTTACAAGAATTAGAGCAAAAGTATGATGCTTTGACAAATAAATATAACCTCGACCACACTCTGCTGACCAGTTTTAAAACTGAGTGAAATGAGTTTGAAAATATTTTACAGCAAAACACTAAATTGGAACACACCGTCCAAAAACTTAATGAAGAAATATGCAAACTAAAGACAGACGATTGTAAAGAAAGTAGCTACACGTAATACTCGAGCAACACATGGAACCAACTGACATCTACTTTGAGCGCAGTGGAATTAGAAAACAAAGATTTACGGCAAATATTAGAACAAAGAGAAATATTATCTTACAATATTAAGAGAATTCAAGCACGTTATAAAGACAAAATGACTGCAAATATAGAATTACAGAATGATATCAAGAAAGAACTAGCAGCAATCTGTGCTGACATGCGATTTAAAAGTACAGAATTTAAAATCATGTAAAAGAAGAGGCTAAACAAATAAATATGTTACAAAAAAGTTATATCTAAATTCAATCATGAAAAATGTAACAATGAAGATTTTCTTAACCTAAAACAAAAGTCCAACGAGTTACTAACAGAATCAGAGGTGAACTTAGAAACACTGGAAGCTAACGCAAAGGAAATTCGTGAAAAAATAAGCGTACTCGAAAACAACTGTGACCATTTTTTTATTTTAATTTTTTTATTTATTTGACAAAATAACATACAACTACATAATACATAAAGCACTGTAAAACCTTTAAGGTTTGTCTCGGTGCTTAGAGACACTCGAGCTGCTACACATTATTCAAATAGGTAGGTACTTAAACCCATCACCTTTACCTGAACTTAATTTTATAGTTACACAATAACTACTTTGCAAGCAAGTGACATTAATAGCGAAACGACACAACCTGCGAGACATAATCATCAGCTCTGACAACAAAATAAAGGCTTGTTGGAGTATAATTAAAGAAGTCACAGGAAAATCTCCTATCCTACTTTTCATACTCGAACTTTATGGCATTCATTGATGTAACCTACGTTTATGTCACTCATATCTGTCAGCCAGAATGCAGATGGTGGAGGTTAATGGAACAAAATCTAAGCAGAAGATTCCACAAAGATCGATTCTATGCCCACTTTTCTTCCTATTACACATAAACGATGTAAGCGTCAGCGTTGAAAACGATGTGGAACTCTACATGTTCGCAGATGACATATCTCTCCTTATTCATGGCAACAAAAATGACAACATTATTATATAAATACATAAATCATACACTAAACGATATAACCACATGGTTCGAATGTAATAATCTACAACTTAACATCAATTTAATGGACTTCTCTCTAAACATAAATAACTCTACTCTACCCTACGTAGACGGCAATGTCCTATTAATCAAACCAACTCACTGTATTACTTTTCTAGGATTAAAACTAGACAATAAATTGAATTGGAACAAACATATAGAAATACTGGTTGGTAGATTAAGCTCGGCATGCTATGCTATCACAAAAATAAAAGAGTTGTGTGGTACGATTGCTGCCAAAACAGTGTACTTTTCTTACTTTCATAGCATCATGGCATTATCCTATTGTGGGGAAATGCGGCGAAATGCAACAGAATCTTCATTCTGCAAAAAAGGACTGTAAGATACATACTGGGTCTAAAACCAAGAGAAACATGCCGAAATTCATTTTCTCAACTAGGGGTAATGACGCTGTGACTAGTGCGTATGCTTACCAGTGCCTCTTGTATATTAAAAAAAATATACAAGATTTTCCAACTTTGAATTCTACCCATTCCTACCAAACAAGGCACGATGCCAACATTTGAGACCCAACTATTTGGATAACTAAACTTTCAAAGAGTTTTCTTTGTAATGGAGTCAAACAATTTAATAAATTAGATAAGGATTTGCGTAAAACGGACTATGCCATATACAAAATAAAATTAATGTTATTTATGAAAAGCTACTGTAGCATGACAGAAACTCTCAAGGATAACTCGATTTCACAGGAAATTAATTGATAGTAGTTAGCTATATATTATTTATTTTTAATTGTTGTTTCTGTGTTATTAATAATAGGTATTTACATTTTTTTTGTTATTCATTATTTAGGTAAGAAGACAATGCCCTTTTACAACAGCTACGATTTTACTTTATAAAATGCATATCTTGACATTCCTTAAAATGTAATCAAAGATTAATGCAATTGAGATTTGCTATTATAATACATTCTTTGACATTGCCCCTCTACAGCAGCTATAATCTTAAGTACCTACATACTTATTAATTTGTATTTAGATGCAAAAATGTAAATGTATATGAAATGCTTTTCTGTTTCTGGCACCTCCAAAATTAGGGTGCAATGAGCTATTTAGATAAAGGCATGTAATTAATTATGTACCTACTTTTATTGACGTAACCAAGTGTTCTATTGTAAGCCTACGGTTTGAATAAATGAGTATGAGTATCTATTCCAGACTTAATACCAGGATTCCCTGTATCATTCAGTTTAACTATAAAATTTTGTTTAGGTAAAGATGATGGGTTTTTTTAGTATCTAAATAATGTGTAGCGGTTCGAGTGTCTCTAGGCACCCAAACAAACTTTTAGGGTTTTACAGTGTTTTATGAATTACTGTTAGTATGTAACTTATTATCGTTTAAATACAAAAAATAACAATCGGGAATTTTATTACCAACCAAGAACAAATTCCAACAAAGTTTCGGAGGATTTCCCGGTGGGCTTCAACGTGAACGCCTTCAAGATAGTTGTAAATAAGGCATTAAGTCCTAGGCAACGCAACTGCAGTACAACGAGTTCTACGTGCATTTATAGGCGACGGTGATCACTTAAAATCAGGAGGCCTGTCAGTTTGTCTATAAGTAAAATATTTAAAAAAATCGTGCAAAAATAGTTTTTTCGGACATTTTGTGTTTTAGGCTTCGTGAGAGCAACAATACCACAGGGTTTAACTTTAAAGCTTTCGCGCGTAGTTCGCGTTGTACGCGTAGTTCGTCAAAAAAAGCCTATGTTTAAATCCAGATAATAATCTATCTATATACAAAATTTCATCGAAATTAGTTCAGCCGTTGTGGCGTGATTGAGTAACAAACAAACAAACATCCAAACTTTTGCATTTGAATAAGTCTAATTGTTACGAACATCGCTTTACACACCTAAAAAAGTGAAACCATGTTGTAATACTATAAAATACTAGTAAATATAAGGTACTAGCTTCCGCCAGTGACTTCGCACGCGTTGTTTGTCAACAAAAGATAGCCTGTTTGAAGGTCATAATCTATCGACACACCAAATTTAATCGAAATCGGTTCAGTCTTTACGACGTCATTGGGTAACAAACAAACAAATAAATAAACAAACATCCATCCTTTCGCATTTATTATATTAGTGTGATAAAGTTTCAGTGCAACGGACGCGACGATGACTAGACAGTAAATGTTTTTACAATTAAAAGCTAAACATTATAAGAACGTTCTGGAAAAACGAGGTCTACTACTATTATTAAAAAATTTTAATTAATTTATAGAGGGCACCGGAAGTACCATTTCCTTTGCGACCGGACGCGACGAAGTGTGAGTGAAGTAATTGAAAAAGAATTCATTTCTTGGATCTCTACAAAGTGCATTTTTAATGTGTTGAGTGCTAACAACGGAAGCTGAATTGAATTTCTTATCTCTTGAACAGATTAAGAAATGAATGTAGGAGTTTTAGTTTTAGTATTGTTGGAACATTTAAACCTAGTAGAGTAAGTTTTATTTCTTTGTGGTTAACCCTTAAAAGATACAGACCACAATCTCATCTTAGCTAGAACATAGTGAATACATCAGTAGGTCTTGTCTATGAGTTAAGCACATTTAAGGCATGCAAATGTCCAAATATAATACAAAATAATGAAATAAGAGCAATTAGATAATAACAAATAATGTCAAAATTTGATTTTATAGTTGCGTAGGGTAAAAGCCGGATACTTGCCTTAGTGGGATACATGCCTCGGTTTTGAATACACTATGTTAGGTACGTTAGTGGCGTTAGCGCTTTACTATAGTTGTAAGTGCCCATCCCACAGACGTCAGTATCATGTAAACCATCAATATAGGCGTACACGTTTCGTCTGTGGGAGCAAAAATCTTCCGCGGTGAAACTTTAACGGCAGTCGAATTTATATTGTTAAGTAATTTCTATTGAATATTTTTATTTCTGATTGTGGTTTCAGTCAACTTTTTGTTGCTTTGCATGCATTAGAGTTTAAATTACACTGTTTATTAAGTTTTATTGTTGAATTGTTTTTATTTATTTTGTAAATAAAAAAGGCAAGTATCCGTATCAAAAAGGATAGTCGCCCTAGTTATATTGGTGGATAGTTGCTCTAAGGGAAAATATCTGCAACTTTAAATTATTTAACGAGCAAAGACAGATTTCTTTTGGTGTTTTATCTATCTATTTAATCTAGCTTAAATAAAATAAAAACTTAACTGTTTCTGGATTCATTCTAGGTGAGCAAAATTCCTCGCAAGTGTCAGCGTAAATCAGGCATGGTGCCGCGCCACATAAGCTGGACAGAAGATAGTTTAGCTTTTGTGTTCAAAACATTGACTGAATAAAGATTGATTATATAAATTAAAATAAATTTGATTATATTTAAAAAATAAATAATGAGCCGTTTATCGCCGCTTGAGGTAAGTATCCTCCGAAGCATTTTTAACGTAAGGCTACTATCCGCTAGAGTAGGCTACTATCCTTTTTATGAGAGGTCTAATAAAACAGGATTTACTCAAACCGTTATTAATTATGTTCAAAAAATAGGCTACTTTAAAAGATAAAAAAACTTATGTTTTGACCAATATTCTAATTAAGTACATATTTTTTTCTAACAGAGCTTTTTTGAAAAGCGAGGCAACTATCCGGCTTTTACCCTACCCAAAAGGTGCTAATGGGACCCT
This sequence comes from Philereme transversata, assembly GCA_963924445.1. Lineage (NCBI taxonomy): Eukaryota > Metazoa > Arthropoda > Insecta > Lepidoptera > Geometridae > Philereme > Philereme transversata. The sequence goes on along the minus strand of OZ004337.1, from coordinate 21,373,515 downwards.
GGAAACTTTGCTGAAGGTCAGTTCCTACTTCTGCTGCAAGAGTATACTCGTACCTAAATACAGAATATCTACATAATAACTACATAATACGTACTACATACCTACATACTACATCTACATACTCTGTAACCGTTTGATTTTTTAGTTCATGTATCATTGTGTCCTGGAGATCATACACAGCGCTATCTAGGCCCTAAGCAAAATGTGTACTGTGTTTGTACTATAGGAATACTTAAATACATTTTTTCGTGTTTATCGAACCCGGAACCTAAATCGTCTCAGCCGGCTGTTCACTGCGCCAAGGAGGTAGGAGGAGGCCCGTTATAAAAATAATGCTTCTACTAAAACCGACATATTTCATCTATTTTTATAACTATAATAATTCATCTCCATTTCAATTCACTTATCTTAAAATTTGCCTCTAAAAGTGCTTATTCTCCAAACAAATACCTTCTTGATAGTTGTGAACGGTCACGGAGTTGGCAAAGTGGGCCGCGGCCCGAGCCGACACACAAATCAAAACTTGCACTTGCTGTAAAAACTAAGTGATATACTGGGCCTTCGTTCCTATTATATTTCATCATTATCATCATCAATCTATAGCAGTCCACTTCAGGGCGTCGTAGGTCTCTTCCAGGCGCGCCACTCAACCCGATCCCTAGCTCTTCTCATCCCATCTCCTACTAATTAATATAATGCCTTGAAATGGCATGCATGTATGACTGCCATAGCCCTTATTATCATATTCAATACTCAGTCGTTTATTGTATTCACAATGTAATAAATAATAGGTGATATTATATATAATAATAAATATCGCTGGACATTTCACACATCGCTATCTAGCCCAAAACTAAGCAGAGCTTGTACTATGGGAACCAGATAACTGATAGAATACTTAAAAATAAATATATTTCTATTTCTTATATACTTTTTTTGTAAATACATACTTATAATATATAGAAAAACACGCAGACACGGAATAAATATCTGTAGATCATGCAAACATTTGTTCCACGGCGGGAATCGAACCCGCTACCTCCTGCGTCTCAGCCGGCTCTACGCCCACTGCGCCACGGAGGCAGGCAAATGACAGGTACATGATCATTATGGACCCTGTTGGGGACAACAATGTTTTGAAGAGACGTCATTGTTCTTGTTAGGTTATATTTAATTTAAAAAGAAAACATTAATATCTTATGTCAAAGTAGGTAGTAAGTAAGTATCTAAAATTTGTCATTAAAATATTCGTCAAATGTATAGTAGATGTTTTTAGTTGTTAGTAAGTATTTAAGTTGTTGTTTATATGTTATGTCATTATTATCCAGAGCCTGAATCCACCCACTGATTCCATAAGCCTCCTTATGTTTGTCCTTGTACGACGTTCCTGCGGTAGTCTGATGCCCTACTACACATACTTTGATGTAAATCTAGTAGTAACATGGTTCCGATTGGATCGACGAATATGTATAAAAGTAGTGGTGTGGTTGCGGATGAAATTAACGGTAAATTTGACATTTCATAATGATCATTGAGATTTGTAATTATTAAAATGAATATCAAATATTGTAACTATCTAATTACTCCTGCATAATGCAGCCAGTGTCTTGGGGACACTTTCACCTGGTCCTTGAGCGATTGAGCTATCTATAGATAGTTTACAACGGTCTTTAGATGATTCAATTGTTTCTACTGTATTTTAATCATGTAAATATTTATTGTTATTAAAGACTCCATTAAAAAAATAATTCTCCTTATATTGTGTAAACTCAGATGTTAAACATAAATGAGACTAAATCATATACCGTAAGTGATAGGCATTGGTAAGTTGATTTAAAATTCAAACCAAATTTCTACTTGAAAATAGATAATAGAATCTCTCTGTCCGTTTCGTTATGTTTTGATGACTAAACGGCTGGACCAATTTCGATGAAAGTTGGACGATATTTATAATAATAACCTGGATTGAGATATGCTACTTTTTAATAACCACGCGTGCGAAACCGCGGGCTGTAGCTTGTATTATTATAATTACTACAGTTCCTACTGTGTCACAGACCTAAGGGCTAGAGCATATTCGAGGCGGAAAATAAATCGGTTCTTAGCGCAGTGTCGCGAGTGAAATGCTACCTTTCATTGAAAACAGTAGTTGTGCCTACAATCTAACTTAGTCACTGGTTTAACAAAATAAAACAATGACATTACCAACACAAACCAAGAAAAAAATGCTGAGAACCATACATCTTTCAAATCAATATTATACCGGTCTTCTTCTTCATTGTATCGATATAGTTCATATTTTATACTTCAAATGTTGTTTAGCAATACATGGGCACTGCAACGGCGTTATCTGTGGCGGTACAAGTATCCCTCAGGGTGCAAGAATAAGGGAACAACGGCCAGCTTAGTAAGTGTGCCACAGTCTGAGGGATATAGTATGCTTGTGATTTAAATAAGTAAACGAAAATTCATAAGCCTCAATTTGGATGTTTTTATTGGCGATAGTCGACCATAAGCCGACATAAGTACATAAGTGATGAACCAAAATAAATATTTTTGTATTTGTATTTGACTTTGGGTTGTCTGTGAATCTCCTCGTGAGATGGAGCACGCTTGCCTAGAGAGAACCTGTTTTCTCTGGATTTAAGACTCCGAGATTATAGTGGGCTAGAGAAACAGATGCCGGAAGCGAGTTCCACTCTTTACTCTTGCTAACTATGAAAGTTGAAGCGAATTGTTTGGTACAGCATGTCAACCAGGTACGGGGTAAAAATTATACTTGCGTACTTATATTTTCGGAAAACATTCACGTCATCCATCATCCAATCCGGCAAATGACGTCCCGAGAAGTGATGAAGTCGATCAGCGACCGTCGACGCGCGCGTGACGGACGCGTCACGTCGACGTGATGAAGCGGATGCCGCGGCTCTATGTGTCCAAGCATCTATCTTGTGACGTCAATATGGAGCTATAAGAATGACGTACCTACTTAAATTTCCATAGGGATTTTATTTGGGTAGAATACGTTTTTTTAATATTGCCATAACAAAGACCCACGTGTTGATTAGGTTTAAGCATTTATTTTCTCAAAAGAATTACAAATTCACTTATAGAGAAAAATACAATGTATCTTAAAAATAATGAGGATACGCCATTTGGCGTAACAAACTATACTTTACTGTTTGTAAATTGATGTTGATGGCGGAATAAGCTGGATTTCTACGACAAGGATTGACAAAAAAAAACATAGGGAGCTATGAATGAAAATATTGACTGGAAGCATGTGCCTATAGAGAGAAACATCAGGTTTTTAAATAAAACAAATATATATATATATATATATTAATACTAATACCACTGCTGGGAAAAGCCTCCTTTATTTATCCACATAACTAGATCCTGTGCCAAGTCTATCCTTATGACACACGTCTAAGTTATCATATGAGCGCTTGTTCAGATTACCACGGGGCATCTTTTTCAATTCACAGTATATCCAGCCTAGGAAAAAATTATTTATTAATTCAGAGCGGATTCAAAAAAAGCAAGGCTTGTTATATTTCTAACTTTTATAAGACGTGAAACCACTGTGTTTCAAGAAACATATTTCATCCCTTATGTTTCGTAGCCTGCAAAAACTGATCGGCAATGTCGAAGCTCTAACGACGACGTTTGTTTATTATTTTTTACGATACGCAAGTAATCCCTCGCTGAGATAAAAAAGTGTTCTTAAAAATCACTATAAAAACTTCTACATGCTTTCACCGTAAAAGTTGAGATAAAAAGAGAAGAAATGTTTTTTCGTGTAGAGGAATATTTTTACATGAAACGGGTACAAGAGGCTCACGATGCGTCATTTAATATTGCGACTGGGGTGACTAATCAACATTAAGTTATGCTGCGCTATGCTGTGCTATGCTCTGTTTAGCCAAATTCGTTCCTCATATATTATAATAAGAAAACAAACAAAACACGAAACAAAGTTGTGTGCCTGTGTATTATGATCCCAAGTTGATTAAAATAAATGAATGAATGTTGCTGCGCTATCTCTATAACCCTTTTGTTTAAAACAACACAGCAAAACGCAGCATAGCTCAATGTCGATTAGTCACCTTCTTAGCTCCGAATATACTAGAATTGCATTAGATTTTCATTTAATAATAAAATATTGGTTTTTTGTAATATAAGTCTAAAAATTCGATTATTTTTTTTATTTTAGCCGCAATAGTCCCATTTCATTGCGAACAGAATGAACGAAGGAAACTAATACCGGATCAGTTACCAACTAACCAATATCGTCAAAACCTGGCATTTGGAAACTTATTCGCGAGAGCAAAATCAGTCTTATAGAAATTTAGTCATAAAAATCAAACAAGCTTCTTTTAACTTTTGTAAATTGTATCTCTTCTCTGTGCTCAATCCCGGCTCCAATAAAACTGATGACTATTTGTCCCTTAAAACTAGCGTATAATCAGTTCATTGATTAATTACACAGTTCCACAGTTTCAGGCCTTTGATTGTGACAATTGGGCCAACTAATTAAATAGCAATTTTTCTGTTCGATTGCCCTCGTCCGCCCGCTAGGCTAATGAGCCGATTAATTGTCATTCCATGCGATTTGCTATCCGCTGCCGAGGACAGTCGGGGATAAAGTCACTGGCGCTTAGAATTTTAAGCTAAAACGTCATTATCAGCATTTTTCTAATATTGAATACAGAACTTAGTACAGAGGCAACATATCTGTGTAATAGTTTGGTTCTAACCTTTAATTTGAATAGATTTTGTTAAGGAAATTGGGCCTTCAGTGCAAACAAAATACGAGTTGTATAACCAAATCGCATTAAAATGGCATTTCAATAAGTCTTGTGAGTTGTACGAACTTACATTGTGTCGAGAATAAAGTAATTCAGTTTACTTTTATCATCAAATATATTGACACGTTTTCATTCATATTTTGTTCATAAGTTTTACATGGCATTGTTCAGAAGCAGATAAACTTTGCGATTTGATCTCTTTGACCTATTTTCCATTATAGAATCGCTGTATTGAAAGGTTTCATTTTGCTCCTCTCGGAAACAATATCCTTTGTCTATTAATTCACACTTTGCATGTTTTAAATTTAATAACTTTTGCTACAGTTTCTGGGTATATTGTTAAGGCAATATAAAGAAGAGAGCTGGGTCTTACTATGGTTATGTTAAAGCATTCTTCGTTGTTCAGACCTTTAGAAGGCATTACGCACTATTTTCACTGAAAACTTGATATTTACCATGATTCGTGAGTTTTTGAGTGTCCTGATATTTGGGCATTGAGAATGATCGAGGATTAAACTGGAGGTAATAATATTATTGAGTTTATAAGTAGCAAGAGACTGAGAAAGCGAAACATATATCTGCCAATAGCCATCCACTCACAGACTTCAGTTTTTTGTAGATCATGGCGCATGTACTGTGCCGAAATATTGGGATACACAAAAACTTACGAATCAGGGTAAGTATCTCGTTTTTTGTGAAAATAGTGTTCATGATAGTTATGACGCTATGCATTTGGGATACACAATAAAATGTATATTAATTTTATTTTATTTATTCATTTAATTCGAGTAACATTTGACTCATATTAAATTCACAAAAATATACACAATAAAAATAAAATACAACGGTGGTTCGCGAGTAGTCCCGAGTCTCCCTTAACAACAAAAAAATATTATTTGTAATCTTTGACTATCAAAATAGTGCCACGAAATGCATATCCAACATACTTGACCTATGGTTTCATTCAAATTACAGGTAAGGGAGTTCATGTTATTTGGTTAGTCTTTTGTGGGGTAGAAGTTGCAGTTATTCAATTTCAGCACTGTGGGATCACTGGTGTACCCTGTGAATTTTGTCAAAGTTTAGTTTTATTATGGCTAATAACTTAAAAACTACAAGGTTTAAACTAAAAATAAAAACGGGGTCGAAATGAACAAATAAAGAACTTTCATTAAACGTGCCACTTGACCAGATAGTCTCATTTTGATTTGTTTTACCCCTCATGAACTTAAATATCACAACAGCAAACCCCCCCCCCCCCCCCCTCCACATTTTTAGCTCATTTAGTCACACCAGGACTGTGCCATCACTATCTATCTGTATATCAAATGTCACGATGATGGGATAAACGCTAAAGTTATCCTCGGGCAAACAAACATACATACATACATACAACGCGGCGTTGTATGCTCTCAATCACAATGCTCTTAGGAAGGCCTTGTGCGGCACATGGAACTTACAGCAGTGGTTCAGGCAAGGACAGTCGAGGCGGTCTCCAATCACACTGAGGAAGACATTGGTACTCGCCCGCACCCGTACAATCTCTGAGTAGAGTTTCCTCACAAGCTGCACGTGTATAATGAAGTACAAATAATGCTCTAAGAGAGATTACTCTGACCGACAAAGCTCTTCTCTCCCGTTCAATGTCAATTAATACGTGAAGATAAAACTTGTAACCCCTTTGAAAGCTTATTGCGCGGATGGAGGTGTGTGAGATTTGACATAGACAAAGTTTAGATGGAGAAGGAAGGCCGAAAGCTATAAAAATGAATAACGGAATTTAATTTGACCACTGGGCACTAACATGGCATCTAAGATGTTTCGATGTACTTTAACTTTACAAATAGTAAAGCAATTTATAACTGCCTCCGTGGCGCAGTGGGCGTATAGCCGGCTGAGACGCAGGAGGTAGCGGGTTCGATTCCCGCTGCGGAATAAATGTTTGCATAATTTACAGATATTTGTTCCGTGTCTGGGTGTTTTTCTATGTATGTATTTACAAAAAAAAGTATATAAGTATTCTATCAGTTATCTGGTTCCTATAGTACAAGCTCTGCTTAGTTTGGGGCTAGATAGCGCTGTGTGAAATGTCCAGCAATATTTATTTATTTATATTATTATTTATTACCAACTAACGATAAGTGGTCACTTTAGACCGCCTGGAACACATAGACTACTTTTTATCTGAGTACCACACGTCCAAACTCATGGGCAGAAGCTCTTTGCTATTACAGCATCATCATAAATCCTGTCAACACTAAGCTAGCTAAAATACATTTTTACAGGAACTAGCAGCCTAGTTTAGTACATCCATTACCATCGCGCCTGGAGCGGCAACTTTGCATGTAAACAAATACCTGGCCTGGAATATATTGTAAGGTGAGCGTATACGGAAGACTTGTAGGCAACTGTTCTTAAGTCGCTTGCTCGTTGCTGTGTAAACGGTTATTCTTCTTCTTCTTCGTAGCCACTTTTAACCTTAAGGGTGTATCCTTCATAATATGCCATTTCTGTCGATCTTGTTCATTCTCTATCCAGAACATAAACATGGCTATACTATCTTATAGTTAAAAGCAGCATGAATAAATTAAACTAGTTTTGACTTTTTATTTATGAATTTTGATTATGCCTTTTAGTTTTTCACGTGTATAGACAAGACGGACGACGATGGTTACCAGCAATTGCAAGTACCAGTTGCCAATCCATTTCTATTAAGTATTAGTTGCCCCTTAGCGCACGAGCTTAGCCGAGTGCGCTAAAGCAGGCGCGTCCAGTAGGTGTGTGATTTATGCCGGTGCGCTGCCCACTCGTATTCACGGCGGAGAACTTTTGATTTGTTACAATAAACTCACCTCTTACCTAGAGATACCTGTATGACTAAACTTCTATAAAATTCAGAGACTATTAGAAAATAGCTGTTGCCCGCGATTTCGTACGCTTTATACGACCAAATGTGTAAGTAACCTAGTAATAAACCTAAACACGCTTTTACAACTTGACACCCCATGGAAACTAATTTATGGGATAAAAAGTAGCCTATGTGATAATCAAGGTTTATATTCTACGAACATTCCAAATTTCATCGAAATCGGTTCAGCTGTTTCGCTGTGATTGAGTAACAAACAAAGAAACATCCAAAGTTTGTCTGGAAGAGATCGCTTTTAGCGATAAGACCGCCCATTGTACCGTTATTTATTGTTTATTTCCTTTGTTACTGTATTTTTGTTTGGTGTGCAATAAAGAGTATTTCATTCATTCATTCATTCATTCAAACTTTCACATTTATAATATTAGTGTGATATTTGGAAATGTTTGAAAGGTCGAAAGAAACATATTTTTTGGTAAGTATTCGAAACCATTGTCAGTACTGAGGGCTTAGCCAAGTTACAGTCGATTAGCGGTGACGCTAGTCGATAAGTCCGAAAATGTATGGGATTTGACACATGCTACAGAAGAACCACGTGATACAGCGATAACAAATGTATGTAGAAATCGAATAGATTCGTAGCGAATATAATTTGGCTACGGGCCCTGGTGTTACGAGTTAAGTAGAAAATACTATTCCGATGCATAGAATGATAACATTTATGTGAGTAAAGTTGCTGGTTTTTGCGCGCTAATTGCGAAAGGGACGTGACTAAAATCTTATAAAAAAAATTATCGGTCATTTTTGACATTCAACTAATCAAACTAACCATCGACAATATCGACAGTACGCTCTCGGAATTGACACTAACCTTATAAGTAGTGATCGGACTACAGGATGTGTTCCTAGTAACATCATATGTCAGCCAAGCCTGGGGCTAATGGAGGAGGAAATAGATTATCTTAAAGGTCAATATTTTATTTAAAAAACATGTTGGAATGTTTTCTTATCTATTCATATGTTGACGAACGTTTATCATGTTGATGAAAACATGATAAACGTCCAATAATAAAAGAAAAAAAGTTCAAGAACATATCATAGTTTCTCGAGATATTCACTCCAAGCTTTTTTAAACTTCTAATACACATTGATTTAGGATTTTTACCGGCAATCTTCCCTTTGATACGAAGATACACATAATTATTTGGTTATTGATTTTTTTTCCATTCTTCTTGTTAATAGATTTGTATAACATCCCATTTTGCACAGAGACTACAGCACGGGGTTCAAGAAAAAGGGCGTATTAAAATTTTAAACCGTAGTAGTATCTCTGGAGGAGCTAACACTTATCACCCCTAAGAATATCCTAGTTTCTAGCAGCTGTAGGATTTAGTGGTGAACTTTGAACGCCCCCAAAAACTAGGGGCGACATAAACGCAGGTGACGATCACAATGAGCCTCATGGCCGCAGTAATATTAAACCCAAAAGCAAATAAAAAAAAACCTGTGGTCTTACAAACGTATAAACTACGGCGACCGCTTACCTATGTACGTTTACATCAGGCCGTACACTTGGTCGCCCATGTAGTGGTATAAAAATAACATGTCCTCAAAAACCGGTACCCATATCCACCCTACCCGCAGCTCAGACTCCGTATAAATCTGAACATTTTTCCAACAAGAGCAGAATTCAAAGAAGTTTAAGAGTTTCAAACAGTGTTGATACATGTGATGGAGCTTGAAACTTCACCGATCCTCTTTCTTACGCTTTTATTTTAATCTTGAACTCTAAAGATGTACAAAAATAGCTTTATGGAGCACTTATTCGGTAAATAATTTATTTTACGTAAAAGTAGTTTCTAAAAATATAAGTGCTTTGAAAAGGGTCTCGTACATTTTGATTGAAAAACTTCAAAAGGTTACTTGGTTATTAAAATCCTCTTGTAGCATCTATTTAAGACATAGTAAGTAAATATGTAAATAACTAGGATAGGTATTAATAATTACTAACATACTTTGCTGCCTGTAGCCTTTTAGTACTTGATTCATAAAACTACAAATTAATATCTAATAATCAAAATACTATTCAAAGCTTGTTTCTTTACTCAAAACTACTTACCACTAAGTACACTTTAATAATTATAATATTAATAGTTAAACATATAACCTTTAATATCCTCACTGAATGCCTCCGTGGCGCAGTGGGCATATAGCTGAGACGCAGGAGATAGCGGATTCGATTCCCGCCGCGGAACAAATGTTTGCATGATCTACAGATATTTGTTCCGTGTCTGGGTATTTTTCTATATATTATAAGTTTGTATTTACAAAAAAAAGTATATAAGTATTATATCAGTTATCTGGTTCCCATAGTACAAGCTCTGCTTAGTTTGGGGCTAGATAGCGCTGAGTGAAATGTCCAGCAATAATTATTATTTATTTATTTAATCACGAATGCGAGCAAATTAACAAAATCTTTCTCATAACAGTTAGTTATAATTAATTATTAAAACGGGTATTTATCGCGTATGTACCTTTTCTATTTGTTATCCCGACGTTAACAAATAAAAAAGGTGCATACGCGATAAATACCCGTTTTAATCAATAATTATGTACAGTGATCGTGAAAGTTTGAAAAATAACAATTTGTTGCTAAAAAGAAAATTTGTGTTCCCGGTGTTTTGTTTTTTTTTCATCTCAGGACTAAATCCGGACTACAGATTCTTTCAGTTTTAAATAGAAATAAGGAGTTTTATGGATATTGTATTTCAGTATAGTTTAATAAGTATGCACGTTTACAATGACCAACTTTCAGAGCATGAGTGATGAAAACTAATACAGGTCACGACTATCATGATGTACATCCAAATTTATGCCTACATTAATTTAACTTAACCTAAATTGAACTTAATTTTACTAAACTTAAATTCTCTTACTTGTCAACTATGTTTTTATACTTGTTTGGATTATACTTAATCGGAATACTCGAAATAATGAAAGAACGAGACCCTCTAACACTGGTATTTTATACTTAAAAAGGTCTCAAACCCATGAAATGTATAAAGATTAAGTTTGCTGAAATAAATATTTGATATGATACGATTTGACATCCTCGGATCTCTTACACGCACGCTGACCCGTGATGATAGGTATCCTACAAGGGAGTAGTCAGAGCCAAGTCCAAACATTACGTTTGATACTTGCCCACTTTTTACATAGAAGTTAGATAGATTGAAGAATACTCGATAGAAGATTTTATTTTGACAAATGTTTGAAAACTCAATCCGATTTTATTCAAAAAAGGTTGAACTCACTTAAAAACATAAGCAAATATTCTTTAAAATAGGAATGTCTCGAAAGTCACCGTACTATATTACTACCTCATTTAAAGGTTTCTAAGCTTATAGTTCCAGCGTAGTTCAGCCTCATAGGGACGTAGAGTTCGAAATTTGAAATGGTAAGGATGTTTGTTTATTTGTTTGTTTGTTACTCAATCACGTCGCAACGGCTGCACCGATTTAAATGAAATTTAGTACGTACATAAATTATAACCTGGATTAACACATATGCTACTTTTTATCCCATAAATCAGGTGCCATTGGATAAAAATAGGGTGTCAAGTCTCAAATTGCAACAGCGAGTTTAGCTTTATTTCTAGGTTACGTACCTACACATTTAGTTGTGTAACGCGTACGAAGTCGCGGGTGTTCAGCTAGTAAAGAATAAAATAAAAAAATAACGAGCAAAAAAAACTAAAATAATGAAAGAACATAATACCAATATACTTACTGTGAAGTGTACGCCACTCCAATGATGAAATGACCGGGTTGTTCCGCCTTAATATTTATAATAAAACCCCGCGGCAGGAGCGACCAGGAAGAAATCACTCAGCCCGAGGGAACATCAATATATTCCTTATCAGTCCCCCAAGTTATTGCCACTCGGGGGGAAAAATGCGAGGTGCGTTTCAGCAATTTTTCACGCCTCTGTTTCGAACTCGACTTTAATAAGTGAACTTAATTGGCTAAATTATTTACGCTGTCTTGGTACGTTCTTCACTTAACGGTACTTTTTCCTTGGAATTTGACCCACTTTTATTTAAACATGGCCTAAATTTTCAAAGAAGATGCTCTTATAGCTTGCGGCGTACGAAATTATTAAAAGTTCCGTGTTGCATTTTTGTTTTACTAAGAGTAAAAAATAGAGCTTCTGAAATCCCCGGCTGTTCAAATAAATCAAGACGCTCGCCAAATAAATCTCAATTAGCAATGAGTTAAAAACTTCAATGAAAAGATTTACAATCTTCATCATCAAAGGCTCCAAATTAAAGCGGCGGCTACCCGCAGTATACCTACAAGTATACCCATCTATAGATACAGTACTAGTTGCAATAATCCTGGAGAACCCTCCGATCCATCAACTCGAAACAGCTTTGAAGGAAACGAAGAGCTGAGTATTTATTAGACATTATCAGATAGAGATGAAATTTGTATGGAAAAAAAAGCTAGTTCACTGACGCATTCTTTATTAGGAATTACTTATTTAGACATACCCATATAGTAAGCAGTGATCGAATCGAATGCTCGTCTCCATTTCTCCCTAATCTAATGAGAATGCGCACATTATCACACTTCACAGAATATACATGAATATAGAATCAGTGCTTTTTTTTTTGACCTTCTGAGCATCAAAAGATCCTGATACATCCTGTGTGTGAATTTTGCTTAGCACAAAGGTGCCTCTAGGTGCCCTGCTGTTCCTCTAATCTACGTTCAGTCTGAACAATTAAAATGGAATCCCATTGTGAAACTCCAGAAGCACTAAGCTCAAGATAATTGGCATAGATTGTCTCCGCCATTGCCGAAGTTTAAAGAATTGACTACAGTTATCTTGCAAGGGTTAATGTGGGGGCAATTAAAGTTGCTAAGCCGGGTTCGGTTCCCGGAGGAGCTAATTCTGGGTTTGAGTTTTTATTGGCTTGAGGGATGGCGGAAATTGGTACCTATACTATTTACTGGTTTGCGATTAGTAGAATCGCTTGCTTGATACGTCGATACCTTTTGCAACTTTGCAGTCTTGTAACAAAAGTTATTCAGATCGGTTCAGTTTGATTTGGTCAGATTTGGTAACAACTTTCTCCAATCATTATAATCGGCCCAACTTGATAATGAAAAATTGGTAATAAAAGTTCAAATAACAGTTATCAATCCTTGTTTATTCGCCCTATGATTAGGTTATTTCTTACGCACCTTGTTTTATGCCAAAAAGGGACCCTTAGAAGGTTATTTTAAATCAGTGTGGCGAAAGGTAGGTAAGGGATATTTTATAACTGCAATGAGTTCTACAGTCAGGGGTCTGAAGAACCGAAGGGTTGTTATTGATCGAGCAAAGCGAGATCTTCAAATGAACTTGGGCAAATCGGCGTTGTATGTATGTATTTTCCGAGGATAACTTTTGAAGCGTTAGTCTGATCATCGTGAAATTTGAAACATAGGTAGGTAGTGATGGCACAAATGGGTTGTTAGTTGAGATATTGGGGTCTGAAGGCGGGAATAAAATTTAAAATGAGACTATTAGGTCAAATGGGACGTCAAATGAAAGGTCTGTATTGGTACATTTCTACCCCGTTTATAGTTTTTGTTTATTCTTTGCAGTTTTTGAGTTATAAGCCATAATAAAAACCGAACTTTGGCGAAATTCACAGGATACATCAGTGACCGCACACTGCTGAAATTTGGTATGCGTGTAGCTTTAGTGACACAAGTATAGGCAAAAGTCTGAAATCAAGAATAACTGCAATTTGTACCCCAAAAAAGGATAACCACTAACATAAACTCCCGTTACCTGTAATTTGAATGAAACAGTAGGTCAAGTTAGTTGGTAATGCATTTCGGAGCACTATTTTGGTAGTCAAAGATTATGAATAATATTTTTTTTGTTTTTATGGGAGACTCGTTAGATTTCAGTTCAGGGCGAACCACTAGTTACAAAAGGAAAACGCCATGACCATTCTGCAAATATTCCGAAATTCACAGGAAGCAACGCTCCTAATCAAATCGACCCTCGAGAGATCCTTTCAACTACAAAATTCCTTCAAATTCCCTTCCTTATTAATAATCACCGACGATCCGCGTAAATTCTGATGTCTTGTCTCAAACTCAAACAAAAGGAGAACTTCAAAAAGACTCATTAAGTCGTTGCTCAAATAATGGTGCTTGTAGATCCCAGCGAGTTACTTGCAGTAACACCATTTGTGTTTCTGTTTCTACCGCGGTTGTCATTCATTAAATCATAACTTTTCAAACTATCGTGGTTATGAACACTATTTGTACTAAAAACGGGATATTTGCCATGATTTGTGATTTTAAGAGTATATTTCGACGGAGTTGCATGGGCCATGATCACGGGTAAATTGAAGTCTTTGTGAGTGAGTAGTTATTGACAGATATAACAATCTACCCTCTTTATTCTTTATTCTTTATTCTTTATTGCACACAAGAAAATACATTTGTAAATACAGAAAAAGAGGTCATGTACAAAGGCGAGCTTAACCCTAAGAAGAGTTTTCTTCCAGAAAACCTTTGAGGCTAGAGAGAGAAATGATTTTAAACTTTTTAAACTTTCTTAGTCTCTTGCTAGGAATTGAATCACTAATACTATTACTACCACCGGTTTCATTCTCGATCATAACTCGATTCCAACACACAACACACACGGTATCAATAGTATGTACTTAGTTGCTGGTGTTATAACTTGGCCTTCTTCACCAGGTAAAACAGATCCCCCGCTTGCTAGGCCAGGCTGGATAACATGACTACTAGTTGTAAGGAACTCTTGATTGCCTAGTGCGCGGTTTTTATGCTTGAATCATTTATGTGTTATCATTTAAATACTTATGACGTATCTAACGTGTCTGATTAAAATACAATTTATTTTATTTAGTTAAATCCACGTACCACGCAATAGAATTCGTGGACGAACGCTAGTCCCAATACCTAAGTATTTATTTTACGCAAGTTATAATCTATGTAAACTTTGAATAAGAAAAGTTTAAGTTTAGTTATTGCTAAACTAGACAGAAAGTGATTTAAAAGCTAAACGATTTCATATTTCAGGCAGAACAGCGGCTAAGCGATAGTTATAAACCTATTGCAAGAAACGCGAAAAGTGAATTAAAACTTAGCGAACGGCGAAACGTGTTTAATAAACAGTTATTGTGGCCAAATTGGCTCCGGTCACGAATTGGTAAACCAGTGAACTTCACTACCTTGAGGTCAATTGTGTGAGTTGTGAGCTTAGCCAACCTAAAAATAGATGAACCACTCCATAGAAACGGTAGAGCTCAAGGGAAACAATTCCATTATAGTCATATGCTGCTTTATAAACTTGTAGTGAGTTCCCTACTTTTCTTGGCATGCCATTTGTTGACGTAACAGAGTGGTGATGTCGCCTCTATAGAGTGTGTTTGAGATGATTTGATTGAGGGTAAATCCATGGCCGGAAAAGATAGTGAAATGGTTTATTAACCTTTTGTCTATATTCACAGACTGCCCATCTCAATTACACAACTTTAGAATAGAATAAGTTTATTCGACATACCCTAACACAACTAACCTAAGCAATGGCTATAGTACTTTAGTAAGTGCGATCAAAATTTATAACAGCTTACCACTAGAAATTATAATTAGGTTTAGAAATTGTCTAAGAAAATGGTAATGTTTTCTACAATCTTAAAGAATTTTTCATATAGATATAGCATGATGCAGGTAACTATGTAAAACATTGAAACCTACCATAAAATATCTATGTGCATTATTCCACCTACATCTAAGTTAGTCGTTTGTTAATAAGGTAAAACTTCTCACTGGTTTTCAAGCTGGGCTCGATGTACAGGAGTAATGAAGCCATTCTTTACTCACTATGTATGTGCCAAAACTGTCACAGGCGATACACGGCACATTACATTACAATGTGCTATTGAAATAGGGAATAAATTTGATGGCTGCGTCAATTTATTGATGTTCCGGCCGGATTTATAAGCTTATGTGAATGTGGTGTGGATGGCGATTTATTGTGTCTATCTGACTCGTGTCCTGTTATGTTATTTCGTCAAATATGTGTGGGCATGATTATTCAATGTTATTATTAGGTATCTTGTTATATTCCAACCACGCGTATAATGGGAACAAGGAATGAAGTGTTCTAGGAATAAGATACTGGTGTGCACACTTTTATATGAAAACTATATAATTGAAGATTAATATACCACCTATTTTTTTATCTAACGTAGGTACTTAAATTCTAATTTTTATTGACAAGCCACGCGTGTGAAGCCGCTATCTGATGTCTGTCTGTATTACGTGTTCACGACTAATCGGCTAGACCGATTTCTATTAATTTTGAATATAGATAAATTATACAAAGATTGAGATACTTTTGACCCAATTTTGAAGGAGGGTAATGTTTTTATTGACAAACCACGTGTGCAATTCCGCGGGTGCAGTCTTAACGTTGATAAATTATATATTATCGTTTAGTTTTAGTATAAGTTTAATTAGTTAATTATCATTTAACAATCTTCATTCACATAATATTCTCAATTACAGATGTAAAATTATAGATAGTTATACATTTTCATAAGAGAATGTTTTTCTAAGAAAATGTGAATAGAACGTATAACCGTTTGTAAAACAGCAGATCTTTAAAAAAAACCTTTGTTCGTTTAGCGGCGGAGAGGCAAGGGTTAGCGTGATTTATTTTTTTATCTATTGAAGGTTTTTCTAAGCCCAAAAATTAATATATTGTTTTAGGCCGTTTCCAACAGCCCTCGCAGACTATAATAAAGACTTTTGGTCGGCCGACAGTTTGATATGTTGAAACAAAAGCCGCGAGATAATTTTCTACGACAATTTATTAGCTGAATGTAATGAATACTTAGATTACTTCGATACGTTCATTATGTCAAAGCTAAGTCATCTTTAATAATGCAATTTTTAGATTATTTTGAATCATCTTACTGTAATTATACTTCAAGTGGTCGCTTTCCGAAAATTGTGCGGACTTTTAGATGAATAGTTGATCTGTATTGTGAATACATTTGTGTGCGAATAACAATATTTATTTTATTATAATCTGTCAAAATGTATATTAAAGCCTGATACAACTGAACTATTGGTCTTCTTGTTCTTCTATTGTGTCAATGACTGTTTCATATCTTTATATTAATATCCCAACACAGAGTAACTTCCACACCTCTGTATGTTGCCTGGCTCAAGTCCCCTCGTGTACAGGTAGAATCTGCTCTATGATTAAGGTTTTTTCCATAACTGACCCAAAATAATCCCCTCAAGGGGTTTATACCTAAAAAAATGCCTTTATTATTTATAAGTACTTATACAGTGTGAGTCTTCATAATGTGCACAAATTGAAATGAGAGAAAGTACCTATGCCTATCAACGGAAAATTAAAAAAAAAACCAGAAGAAAGGCATTTCTTTAACAGTTGATAAGAAACGTTGTATTTGGGACATCAACATGTAATTTTTACCATCAGATAGATAGATAATACAATGTAGAATAAAGTAAATTAATAATTGTCGCTCAAGTGGTTGTTTTATTGCGGAATTTTATAATTATTTGAAAAATCTATGAAAAAACTGATGACTTTTCATAAAAATAACATCATGTTTTTTAATTGACTGATGTTTTCATCGCAATTTTATTTTAATAAGCTCCTATTATTTTATATCCTAACTGCGTTTATTTCATCGAATCGATTCTTGAGTTCAAAAGTTATACCGTTTTGTTTAGTCGTCGTAGCGAACAGTAATTTTAAAAGTCCAAAAAACATAATTATATATACAAATAATTTTTTTTTACATATTTTCCGTTGGTAAAATTAGGCATAGTTTCCCTCATTTCAATTTATGTATACATTATGAAGACTCACACTGTATATTATATTACAGTTTCATTTTCATTTTTTCTATATACCTCTTCTGCTATTTCCTATAACTCCTCTTCGTCTAAAAGTGTTCTATTTGCGATTCTCTTCTTTAGCGATAAGACCAACTCAATTAATTTATTTCAGATATATGATGTCCATATATGGTTAGTAATACATTTGTTTATGTATTACGTTCGTAACAAAAAATTAAAATAGATAAAGATTAATGACAAATAAATTTTGTGAAATTTCAATCAAAACAAATTACATTCAAAATCAAAATAAAATAAATTAAAACCAATTAAAACACACGTGAAAAAATAAAATTGTATATAACATCATCATTATCATTATTCATATATATAGAACGTAATCGTTCTTAATCTGTTGTATCTAGCTTATTATAATATAATATATATATACATAATTTTCAGTAATTAATTCATACCCTTATAAGACTTTGAAATCAGATATCATCCAGTTTTAATTCAGAACACCGACTAAGATTAGGCCCGAAAATCCCCATGGTCAATTACAAAAAATTGCACAAGCCAGCCCCCCATTTATTAGTCCTTGTTTTATCCTCGTAGAATTTTCCAACCCCAGGATATACTTCTGTGTGTGCGCGCCGTAAGTGGGAGAAGGTTTAAAATAATTCCTTTGAGTTTATTGTCGAGAGTTATGTAAGATTTAGGGAGCGTATGAAATTCAAAGGCTTTAGGTATGTTTGGAAGTTCTGATTGTAATGGCTCGGATGAATAAAATAAGTAAGGCTTGTAGGAGTAGTAACAAAGTAATAACAAGTATTTGATTTAACGAGTGCAAAATAATTATGCAAATTTATATTTTTTATTAATATAAAACTTTCTTGGCCGACATACTTCGAGCAATAATTTATAAATTCCTTAATATATATAGGTGATAAGTTGTTAGTATTCTTTGATATAGGCGTTAACAAAAAATATACAAAATGAAATAAAAAAAATTCGCAGCCGGTAGGATTCGAACCTACGCTCCCAGAGGGAATCTGATTTCTAGTCAGACGCCTTAACCGCTCGGCCACGGCTGCTACGACCAAGTTGCTAAAATTGCAGAGTACTTTCTCCGTAGCGCGTAGTATGAAGTGTACAACTACTTACCCTAATTTTTTTAGGCTTTGATCAAACTTGTTTGCTTTATACGTTGCCTTTCACTCCAGCTGACCATAAGAGGTGCCTATTCGTTCTTTATTCATTTTTATACAGTTTGAACCCGACTGAGGAAGATAATAGATTATGATTATAATATCTTTGTGCGTAAATTACGTAATACGTATTCTCCACAACTTCCTAGCATCCAGACTACTGATTTAAGCTAGATTTATATAAATGGTGTCACAAGAATTTATTAATACTCAAAAAAAGACATACTTAGAGTACCAAAAATTTTATTAGCGGCCACATTTTTTTTTTCGTGAACTTTATTGAGTTTATGATATTATTTGGTACCATAAACAAGATCTTCATGAGAAGATTTCAAAAGGTTAAGTTAAAAACCCGTACCATTAATATAACTGCAACCGGAATTTTAGTTTTTAAACTGTATACTGGTTTAAATTAAATTAAATTGTTATTTAATTTAGATAGTGCCCCAATAAATCTGTAGTCCACAGATTAATGAACCCTGACTCCGCTAAACCAATACGCGGCCGGCAAAATGACGCGGCCAAACAATCACGCGTCAAATTGGCGCGTGCCAAAACAAATGAACTACGCAAATGTGCTGCCCGCGGCGAGGGATCAGCACTGGAGACAGCTTCACGCTCAAAGAACAACTACATAATTTGCTACTTTGCTTCGTCAAAATATGATTCGTTGCTCAACTAGAATTTCAAATCAAAAAGTAGTGACACTTGTCATTTTTTTAGGCAGAAGGTTGCAACTTCAGATTGATAGGGGTCATCGAAATGTTTCAGCGGTATGACCAACTCTCACTGCTGAATTGATACACACTGGTTAACAGAATGACCGCCGATCTTGTGTTACTTACAATTATTTTTTATTGCATCGGCTAAAATATTCCACGCAAAAGGAAAATTACTGACTAAAAAAACCTACAATTATATTTTGTTATCTCAAAATAACATGTACCGCGCAGGCAGGGGCGGCCACCTGGCAGGCCCAGACGGAGATGTAATAGCCCATGACAGAGAAAAGTAGAAGAACCTTTTCTCTGCAGGCTGAAAACAATAAATAATATAAAGTCTACCTTTTGACTGTGGATGTGGATGGGCCGCCACCTTGAAAACATCTGCGGAATTTGTGGAACGCCACCGCTAGGCGCTCTATCCACAGAGGTCGTCCCCCATCACAAATAAATTATGCTGGAAATGCTAAGTCTAGCTTGTATTATGGGAACCAGATAACTGATACAATACTTTTTTTTTTTGTAAATACATATTTAAATTATATAAAAAAACACCCAAACCTGGAACAAATAGCTGTAGATCATACATTGTCCGTGACGAGAATCGAAGCTGTAACCTCCTGCGTCTCAAACGGCTCTTCGCCCACGGTGCCACGGAGGTCTTCCGTGATCCGTAATTTAAATCGTAATTTCGGTTATTATAGTGTTTAATAAACTTTAACAGGTTTGAAATGCATTATCTGCCTGAAATAGCTAACCCTACCAGTTTATAGCAATAGTCAACGTAATTAGATCCAAATAAAATTACTTTTAAAAATAATGAGTAATAATTTTTTATCTAATTATAATCAACCAGCCAGTAATCCACTTTTTTTATATTATATATTTAGACACACAAGCTGACGGGCTCCTGATGTTAAGAGGTCACCGTCGCCTATAAACTCCTGCAGGATTCAAAATACTGCAGTCGCGTTGCCTAAGACTTACACCTTACACGTGTCTTGAAGGCGTTCATGTTGAAGCCCACCGGGAAAACCTCCGGAGGAAGGTTACTTGCAATTTTTTTTTTGCGAATTGTTCTTTGGTACACTTACAACGGTCATTAAAACAATAGCATTTAAACAATAGTATTATTATCTGTCTTTTGCATTATTCAAGACAAACAGGCTTCTTTGCTATTGGGTTCGGCGCCAGTAATAATGCCTATGTTATAAGTGTTAAAAGTTCAGCATATGGTTCTTATTTTGAATAATATAAATACCTTCAAAAATATCTAAGAGGCGTTTAGTAAAAAGTACTCCTTTGAAAATTGGCATTTAAAGCTATGTAAATGAATATATTCAATGACAAATGTTCTCCAGAGGATTTTCTTCTCGAGCCGCGAGTGATTAGCGAGTGAATACGGTGATCGAATTACAGTAACGAGCTGCGCTGATTGTGGCAGTACACAACGCATTGGCAACACTGGTACAGCTTGGATGAAGAGTTTGAAAATCTAGCGAACTATCATTTCTCTACACAATAAAACTTTAAAAAAGGTTGTCTTGAACGCACTTTTAGCGATAAGATCGCCCACTATACTTACCTTTATTGGTGTGTGTTTCTTTTATGATTTTATTTTGTTTGATGTCCATTATAGAGTATATCTATCTACAAGTGGGATGTCTATGCATGTATAAGTTGACTCGAATGAGCCCAGAGCGTCAAGCAAACGGCGTATTGCACAAATCCTCTTAGACAATCCCCTGTGCAGGGGATTTGGGGAAAAAAAGTCCTGAAATCCCCTGAATCATTTCTATTAATGGAGCGAAGCGAGATCGCCAAATCCAGTAGGGCAAATCGGCGTTGTATTTATGTTTGTATGTTTGTCCGAGGAGAACTTTCGAAGCGTTTATCCAATCATATTCGAATTTCCTAAAAATGGGGATGGGTGGAGATATTGGGGTTCAAGAGGAGTAAAAAAAAACAAATTGAAACTATCCGGTCAAATGGCATGATTAATAAAAGGTCTTTGTGAGTACATTTCGACCCAACTTTTTAGTTTAAACTTTGTAGTTTGTAAGTTACTAGCCATAATATAACCAATTAACATGGACTCCCGTTACCTGTTATTTGAATAAAACTGTAGGCCAAGTAAGTTGGTTATTCATTTCAGGACACCATTTTCATAGTCAACGATTACAAATAGTACTTTTTTGTTTTATGGGAGAGTCGCGAGCTCTCAGTTCGGTGCGAACTTCTAGTTATTTTTAATTGTTATTTTTATATTACCTATTTTTGTTATTTATTTTTAATCGAACACAAACAAGTTTTATTTATTTAAACAGATTTAAACAAAACAATTATCACCAGTGTAATAAAATCTCTCATATATATTTACAATAATAAAATATATCTCGTAATAATTAAAATATCACAGTAAATCCACTTTTTACAGTAATCCTCTTACGAATAAGTTCTATAATCACAGATAATTTTTATAGTTTTCATCCCTCATGAGTAATGAAAAATTATTTTACTGGACTGATACTTTAGAATACACTGTTAGTAAGATTATTCGAAACATTGTAAAGAGAATCATAGCAAAAAGTTCGCAGCCGGTAGGATTCGAACCTACGCTCCCAGAGGGAATCTGATTTCTAGTCAGACGCCTTAACCGCTCGGCCACGGCTGCTGGTACCAAGACCTCTCAATGTTAACACGAGTACATGTATATTTAAGTAAAGTGAAAGTCAACAGATTTAAAATGTTTCACCATATGCAAGCACGGAACAGAAATACCTACCTATATTCGATTCCCGCCGCGGAACAAATGTTTGTATGATTTACAGATATTTGTTCCGGGTCTGGATGTTTTTCTATATATATAATATTATAAGCATGTATTTATAAAAAAAAGTATATAAGTATTCTATCAGTTATCTGGTTCCTATAATATAAGTTCTGCTTTGTTTGGGGCTAGATAGCGCTGTGTGAAATGTCCAGCCATATATATTGATTTATTTATATTACTTTCTTATAATTTATGTTATCGACTTTTTTGTACACCATAGAGATGGAACAAGCAAATGGCCATCTGGTGTTCAGTTGTAACCATCAACTATAACAAAGCATTGCCTCGTAGGTCACGCACCTTAGAAACGTGCCCTACGATGCACTGCTCTGCGTCAATCAACTTGAGACATACACGTGTAAAGCCTCATGTACCTGTAAAATCAAAAACAATCTTTTTATTAATTAAAATCACAAGGATCACTTTGAAACGACAATTTTACTGCCTGTTCCTTCGCGACCAAGCCAGGAAAGAAAGGCAAGAAACAAGGCTGGTTGTTTTTTTTAATGATCCTTTTAAAATACATAACAATAAAGAAAATAAATTACGTCTAAATTGTAACATTTTTGAACGAGTTGGAGCAATTTTAATCCCGAGCTTCTCTATCATCTATGTAGATAATCCGATATTTTATAGTAGGCTTTTTTTAAAGATTTTGCTTGATTACGTTTTTAAATTTGGTAATTGTCAATTTTTGTATATCACTTGGGAGTTTGTTATAAAAGCGTTGGTACATCTTGCCCTTTAAACGATTAACTAACTTTATGGGGTCTACAAGGGGCAACAGCGAGTTTACTTTTGCTTCTAGTATTAAAGTTATGATTATCGCTATTTTTCTTCAACAAATTAATATATTTGTGAACATACATCAGATTTTCATAGATGTATTGACAAGGAAATGTTATGGTATTTATTTCTATTGTAATTTTACCACCCTTCAAACCGAAACTCAGCAATGCTGCTTGAGGGCAGAAATAGGTGTGGTGGTAGTACTTCCCCGGGCGAGCCCTTTACAAAAAAACTAATGCTACTACCGTCTTTGTACTGTTGTGGTTTTGTACTACGTTGTACTTTCATTATTCCATCATCTTCCACTCGAACGACACGTGCAATCCAAACTATAGATTCCGAAGTTCCAATTAGACAGGACGTGCTTTCTCTCAGATAATTGCGAATCTGGCTGCGTCAGCCAAACCAGCCCCCGATTCCACTCATAGAATGGCAATGGGAAATAAAATTAATAATTGCAATCTAGTTTGATTTGACAAATGTGTTGTATATACTACGACCAATCAAATAATTAAAACCAAAGAAGCGCCCTAACGGGGCCATGTACATAACAGGAACTAACCGAAGCATAGAATAGAATAGAATAGAAAATAAAACGCTTTATTGTAAATCACACTTAATATAAAAAAACAATATAAAAAACAAACAATACACGCAGAAATACAAGTGGCGGTCTTATCGATAAAAGCATAACGGGACTTGAACCCGCAACCTTCCTCTTGACTGATCGTAAGTGTTTGGATAATACTATAAAAAAACAAAAACACTATTTGAAATAAGAATAATAATAATAAGCAACGCGACATCTCTTGTCAATGTACTAAACTGCAACGTTTGGCATTGAGCAGGTGCCCAATTCTGCTAATTTATAAGAAAAACGATTATGAAGACATACGATTATTTAAGGATTATGATTGTTGTTCCTGTCTTAAGCTGCCAAATTGTGAATAATGTTGTCATAGCAACGGCGGTCATTAAAAAAAGATGGTGTTAGTAGAATACCAAAAAGTATCTATAGTGGCGACTTTGTCACAATACCATTGTCATAGTAAAGCGATTGGTTTAGTAGAATTGGGCCCCAGGTCAAAAACTGTATAAGTTTTCCTGTAGATAAAGCTAACGGTGCTGTAGTCGTAATCTGAATCATCTCACTACTTTCGACCCTTGCGTGACAGAGCTCGGTAGCACAATTGCTTAGTGCATCCTCGTATCAAGAGGAAGGTTGCGGATTCAAGTCCCGTCTAGGCTTGAACATTTTTGAGATGGTTTTAAAATATTATATGATCAAGTGCCCTGTATATTTCAAATTGATGGACGCATAGTAGGGCACGTTCATGCGTGGCCTGCTAGGCAGTGCTAGGATGGTTACGACTTAACAACAGGTGGGCCATTGCTTGTTCCATCTCCATGTTGTATAAAAAATATATTGAAGAACAGAACTAAGGGCGACTTGAGCTAAGATGCCTATTTTTTGATTATGCATTCAATACAGAATCATCAGCATTTGATATCAATGAAAACAAACTCTTATAGCTAATTTTAATTGCCAATAACAGATTCTCATTTTATAGACATAACTTTTAAGAAATTAGTAAGAATTTACCTAGAGATAATAATTAAAAACACAATACAATTATTATTAGTTTTAATTTAGTAGTAATCGTATTTAGTGACTAAATATATAAAAGAGAGTTGTCAAATCATACAAATACACCACATTAAACATGTTTAATCGCTAATTACGTTTAGGGATTGCTATGCAAGCCGGGCTAAGGCAGGCAGGATGTAAGAAGACTACTCTATGGACAAGCAAAAAATTCAGTAATTAACTTTTGTATATGGAACAGCAATTTTTGTCTCGCTCACAGTATTGGTTTGATAGTTATTGGTTGGTACTTTCAGCTCCTCCAGTTTTTCGGTATAAAAGTAAAATAGGTGACAGATAAGTAACACCATAATAATAGAACCATAAGAATAGGTAACACCATTATTTTCTGTCAGTGTGAAACTTATTTTACTGTGTTTTTATGTCTTTTCCTTTGTTGTTATTGTGTGTGATATCATGTGGGTTAAATAAATGGTCAAATAAATGTATTTTCTTTCTTTCTTTCTTTATAAGGCCGGAATAATATAAATAAATACATATCATCCAACAGGACATTTTCCTGTTACCATACTAAAGTTTCCTCTAATGTAGATAAGTACCCACTTAATAAGGTGTTACAAAGCGATACACAAAAAGTTTCCGTGATAAAAATTTTAAACATTTGTATGCTTTATTTCCATGATTACCATTATAGCATTTTCAATGCCATTTTATAATAGTAATTGGGGAGTAGGAGTTAAAGCTACCTGCAGCCTTTAATCTATTTGGTACGTGTCGTATTCAATGTCACCTACTTTTGGTAAGGGTGTGATTATTCTACCCCAATGCACTGAGCTTTCACCACGCTTATTATTTCATTGGAATGTGCTCTAATAAGGATAATTTTGGAACATCTGTAGCTAGACTTCAAGTAGATTCTATGCGGTGGAGGAGCGCATAATGTAAAATTGTAAGATCTAAAATATTTGCAAGTCATGTAAATATTTTGTCGTCCTCGCGTCGCCGTCGGGACAAATGTTTGGATGACTTAATGAGTATCTGTATGTATTTTACTAGTGAGCCTCAGAGGTATGTTTAACAAACAATAAACGATGATGTCTCATCATCATATCAACATTAAGACGTCCACTGACCTTAAGACGTTGAGCCTACACCCAACGGCTTCCAACAACCTTTATGAGGTCGTCTTTACTTCTAGTGGGAGGCCGTCCGTCTTACGCTACGTTTTTCAGTGCGTGGCTTACGATGATTTCTACTTGATTAAATTTTAATTAAAAATTCATCATCAAGTTTCAAATTTGTACCATCCACCACGATCATGCGCGAGTCTCATCCGTCATCTTTTATTTATTAAATTAAAAAAATAATTATTCGATGGAAGAAAGCGATTTTGTCGTATCTCAAAATATCTAATTGTACACCAGAGCCAAAAAACTATTTAAAAAAAATCATAACTCGTACATTAATAAAGATAGAACGTTGAAATTTGGAAAATATTTTTATCAATCTAAGTTTTATTTGATACAGTTAATTGGAATGTCCTAAAGATACTGCTTCATTGATTTTTAACTAGTTACAGCAATTGATGTTTCAATATCGAACAGCGGAAATTTTTGAGATACGCCATTTCCGCTTTCTGCCGTCGAATTATACATGAATAAATTAACTTATTAAAAGTCAATATGGCGGCCGGAATATCTACGACGACCATACATTTTTTATTCTTCGACCGGCTCTGATTCGAGTGAAGTGAAAGAAGAAGTGAGAGGCTTTTGCCCAGCAGTGGGACAGTACCTACTAGCTAGTAAAAAATACTATTTTTAATCAGGTCATCGGTCAGATAACATAACATACCTACATAAGTTTTATACATGAATAAATTAACTTATTAAAAGTCAATATGGCGGCCGGAATATCTACGACGACCATACCTTTTTTTATTCTTCGATCGGCTCTGGTTCGAGTGAAGTGAAAGAAGGAGTGAGAGGCTTTTGCCCAGCAGTGGGGACAGTACCTACTAGCTAGTAAAAAATACTATTTTTAATCAGGTCATCGGTCAGATAACATAACATACATACATAAGTTTTTTGTTGAATAATTACTTTTACAAAACCAGCTTTTATAAAATTCACAACCAGAACTTCAAGTATATTCAAATGAGTCCAAACACTACTAGCCCATTACAATCCATTCAGAAATTCCACTGTCTAGCATCCGGCTCCATCATGACACCACCTCCAAGGTACCATATTACTACATTGTCACCATAGTTACTTAAGTATTCCAAATTAAATTGCGTATACAAAATTTCATGTCTGTGCTGTTGATCGTTGAGGAGTTCCTTCTTGAAAGCCAACCCTGAGTGCAGGCGCCATGTCATGGTGGAACATAGATATCATAATTAACTGCGTATACAAAATTTCGTAGAGAGATATATAAGAGGAAGTGGTTCTAATTGAGCTCGAAAGGTTTGACCTCAGCCAACTTACTAATAAACAAACATTGCAAGCTAAATAAAAGCTTCTAAAAATGTATTGGCGACTGGCGTGATCTGAAAAGGATGAAGCTCCCATTTCATGAAACTGATTAGATTAAAATAATACTTTGTTGCCATGTTCCTCAATTTAAAACTGATTAAATACTCTTTGTTGCTATGAATACCTCCACTACAACAGAATTCAGACTCTGTTCCATTAAGGATATGAAAATTCCTTTACACACTGTTTTCCTATAAGCGTCGACCGTTATTTAGTAAAAACTGTGTCGACTAATATATTAAAGGAATTATTGATGTCAGCTGTGAATCCGCTATAATTAGTACCATCAACTTATTTGTTCAAGTGGATAACCACACCTCCGTAGGACCCCCCCACCTGCGCTTCGGTTTGCACTGGCTTACATTTGTCATACAAGTAACGTTTTAACAAAAATATAATATAATCGACAACCAAACTACTGAACTGATAAATGAATAAATGACAGAGTTCTGAGCTAAAACCATAAAAAATTGTGGGTCCCTATATAATTTGTGGGTTGCCCTCGATTATTTTGGGATCCTGACTTATTGCCAATGGGAAGTATACCCTTTTAAACAAAAATAGACTTTCTCGAATCGGTCCAGGCATATTCAAGTAATCGGGGATCATACATAAAAAAAAACAAAAGATTTCGACGAATTGAGAACGTCCTCCTTTTTTTGAAGTCTGTTAAAAATTATATCCCAGTAAATGAAGTCCTGTGTGTTTCCGGGTAACAGACGCAATGCAATGTCAAGAAGCCAGTCTTAGTTGTACGTAGCCTTAAGGTAATATAATTGTTATAGGCAGTGCTAATCCGCTTATCATCAGAAAGCCATGTGGCACATCGTATTAAAAAATCTAGCCACCGCTATACTAAGTCGCTGCTTATCCCCAATCAACCCGGATTAAGCACTATTCCGTCATTAAACGGAGACTGTTTTTTAGAAATCACAGGCTTTACGCCCCGTTCGTTTTACAAAGCAAACTTCCAAAAATGAGTTAGATGAGCTCCGGGAATCGAGCTCTCGAAGGCGCCTGTTAGAGCTCGCGATTCAAAGCATAGCTCACTAACTCACTTCTTATTATGCTTCCTTTCGTGTACCACTTTAGCTCTAAATATTCTTATCATATCTGAGTTTAATTTTACTTATTAAAAAAACATTTACATATAACAAACAAAACATATACACAATGCAATTTAAAAATATTAGTGGATAGCACACTCACAGTTGGGAACATCCACAGAATTTACCTGCATTACAGTTAAATTTTGTAATCTAGATTACATGTAATTCTAACTTAAATCAAAAGAAAAATATATTATATAAAAATTTTAAACATTTAAAACAGTGTAAAATATATAAATAACAAAAACAATAAAAGTTTATATTAAAATGTCTGGACGAGGATAGCAAGCTATGCTCACTAAATTATGTAGGTAGTCTATCATTTATCTGGTTCACATATAAGAAGCTTTGCTTTGCTTTGTTTGGGGCTAGGAAGCGTTTTATTTTTGATTTATAAAAATAAAACGCTTTCAGTACCTTCTGTGATAAATCTACTTATTGTTTTTGCATATCAAGGGAATAAAACTATTTGCTATACCTATTTATGAACCTGAGCCGCGTGTGACCAATGTACAAGAACGAATGATAGAGCTAACAAGAGCGAATGATAGACATCTCGCTGAGACTTCATTCTGTAAGAACAACAGTCGATATTAATGAATGTACAGTAACAAGTCCAAACCAAATGAAACTTCCCAAATTCACCCAACTACAGGGCACGGAACGAATGTTTGTCCAGCAACGGCGGCGGCGGACAAACAGACGGACAATCAGCGGCCCGCAAACACACACCGCTCATTTCTAGTGTACGTGGAACCAGGAACTTGTACAGGGGGCTTTGGAATTTATATATAACCCTGAAAACGCGTGTATTCATGAAAATTAAGCTAGATTTTTTGCGAATGTTTTCGCGCATCCAAAGTTACCATTAGGCATTGACAAATGCTGTTTTGCGTGTTTTGTTATGTACGATATTAAATGAAAACACGGGTAGGGCTAATGGACAATAATAAAATATTATTGTGAATAGGTTTTTTCAAATTAATTACCATAGAAAACTTATAAATTGTCAATCAACCTTAATATCAAGTCCTAAAAAATCAATGAAGCACAGCCTGTATAAAATAAGGTCACAAAACATATTCATTCATTTCATATTCATTATTTACCGATTTACCTTAAAAGTGGTGTATTGAAAATATATCGATTACCTACTAGATAAATATTCAAGCTTCCGGTAGTAAACCCATACCTATAATCAGTTAATACAATGCAGGATGTGTGTTTTAAATTAATATCGTAGGTACATAACAACACAGGTTGTGTGAACATAACTTTTGTCAATAAATAATTGTTTTGTTCAAACAAGTTTAAAAACAGAGCAGACCTAATATTCGGTACCTAGTATTAGGTATACTGTGGGTATCTAATATTCTAGGTGCCTTATTTAGGGTTAGACGTTTTTAGGGTTCCGTAGCCAAATGGCAAAAAGAGAACCGTTATTAACATCTATGTATGTTAATAACGGTTTTGTTTTCTGCCATTTGGCATTTTGGTGTTTGATTAACCCAATTCTCTAGAATTTGGTTAATCAAATAGTTTCAAATAACAAGAATTTACAAAGCTAAGGCAAATCACTAATAAGTTTAGTAAGAGCATTAGCTTCCAATGCTCTACTTATCTCTCGCAGAGGCTGAAACAGCAATAATCTGTATTGTCCCTTACTTAACTGGCGCCGTAAATACTGTAAATAGGGCAGTTAGTGAAGCCGGCATCAAAGCGCTTAGTGCTAATTTACGACCTCTTGGAGGACAAGAAGTGAGGCACGTGTGAAGATACTCAAGTAAAATAAACGAGTTTGTTTAATTATATTGTAACCAAGTAAATGAGCGGCATCCCTGTTGCATTGAGACCGGGGCGGTACTACCAGCTTGCTGACCGTTGTCGACGGACGTCTCTGGCCTGGATGGCCTTAGTCACCAGCTGCATAAATTACGAAATTACTGTTTGTTTTTAAAGGTCATTATTTATCACTAGCTGTTGCCCGTGACTTCGTACGCGTTACACTACTAAATGTGTTGGTAACCTAGAAATAAAGCTAAACTCGCTGTTGCAACTTGAATTGGCACCCCATTTTTATCCCAATGAAAACTGATTTATGGAATAAAAAGTAGCCTATGTGGTAATCCAAGTTATAATCTACGTATATACCAAATTTCATCGAAATCGGTTCAGCCGTTACGACGTGATTGAGTAACAAACAAATAAATAAATAAACAAACATCAAAACTTTCACATTTATTATTAGTGTGATAAATCTCGGAGTTATGGGGCTAGGTTATAATATGGGTGACGGTACTTGCTCATCAATATGATCGTCCGAATCATGTGACTCGTCCTCCCTTTTCGCATAGGAACTAAACACTGAAAATAACAATATTATTTTTAATAAAAAATTAGTTATTAATTTTAAACAATAAAAGATTGAATAAGATGAAAGGGCTGGTGTAAATAAACCAAACAATATTTTATAATCAAATTAATTGATGATGATTAAGATGTATAAGAGTTTTTTTACACTTGATTGAACTGCACTGCGAAGAGTGAATAGACTCGGTGCTTTGGTTCTCACTCGAGTCCATTATTAGCTTTTATTCGTTATTTTTTATGGCCGTAAATGCTTTGATAGCTATCTTTTTTAATGATCATAAATGTTTCGATAGCCAGGAATAAAGATGTAGAGGGGTTTTTAGTTATAAAAAAATTAATCAATCATTGTCGGATTTTATAAGTGCGACGGTAAATAATTTATTGTTGTTTTATTGAAAAGATGGAGGGACGAGCTCACTAACTTCCGAGCAGATTGGACCATCTTGGCGGCGGAAAGAAGTGACTGGAAAGA
Organism: Philereme transversata; assembly: GCA_963924445.1. NCBI lineage: Eukaryota > Metazoa > Arthropoda > Insecta > Lepidoptera > Geometridae > Philereme > Philereme transversata. The sequence continues at coordinate 21,342,272 of OZ004337.1, read as the reverse complement.
ATGTGGGGAGGCCTTTGCCCAGCAGTGGGACACAGGGGGCTAAAAATAATAAAATAATAATAAAATTGCAACTAGTGTTTTATTTAAAAGTTATAAACCCACATATTTTCTTGCAATCTGTGATATAAACGGCTTTCTTTCTATTAGACTATTATCTACTACCTTCCTTCTACTATTATCCTATCTTCTATTATCTACTATTATCTATTACTATCGTTCTATTAGATTTTATGTCTCATTTTCGCATATATGTGGCATCCATTTCCTTCGAACAAACAAGTTCAGGTTAAAAAACAACGAGTGTAATGCCTGAGTCTGTGTTTCCTGATAATAACATGCTGGGGGATTTAAAGTCGTTAATGAACAGGTTTTTCTAGGCAACCGTCTTCCATTGTAGACTGCATCATCGCTTTAAATTTATATGTAAATAAGTTTTTTGTTGAAAAATTACTTTTTCAAAACAAGCTTTTATAAAATTCATAATTGGAACCGCAAGCAGATTCAAATGAGCCCAAACACTAGTAGCCTACTATAATCCATTAGAAGTTCCGTTGTCTAGCATCTTTCTCCATTGTGGGACCTGGGACCACCTCCATGGTATCATATTATTGCATTGTCACCGAAGTTACATATGTATTCCAAATTTCAGCTCAATCGATTGAGGGCAACGGGTTTAAAATTCAGTTGCAAGATTCCAACCGGACAAAGATACATACATTGCAAGTTAATGAAAAGCTTGTAAAATAAGTGATTGCTGAGATTTCAGATCAATTATTTTTAACGAAACATTCCATTGCAAAGTCATCTCATCAATACTTTTATTTTATACCTACCTATCGTAGGTATTCAAATTTTTTTTGAACAATATTTTTTTTATATAACCTCGATTCGGAATTAACCTAAATACTTGCATTTGACCGTTAAAAAGTAATTAGTGTCCAACAATGACACTAAAGACAAGTTTGAAAACGCTTCTCGTTTTGTCCAGCGCATCTCCAAACTGAGCATTTTGAAATCCTGTGCCCTTACCACAAGCTTTTGACGTTACTGAGTCGCTAACGAGTCCAGAGGGCTTAGCCAAGTTACAGTCGATTAGCGATGACGCTAGTCGATCAGTCCGAAAATGTATGGGATTGGACACATGCTATAGAAATACCACGTGATACAGCGAAAACAAATGTACGTAGAAATCGAATAGATTCGTAGCGAATGTAATTTGGCTACGGGCCCAGTGCCCGTAGCCAATGTCAAGCCATGTGTCAAATCCCATACATTTTCGGACTGATCGACTAGCGTCATCGCTAATCGACTGTAACTTGGCTAAGCCCTCTGGGATCCACACTAATAATATAAATCCGAAAGTTACTCTGTCTCTCTATCTATCTGTTTGTTACGTTTTCACCATTAAACTGATGAACCGATTCCGATGAAATTTGGTATATACTATATTCAAAAGATTATGACCTGGAATGAGACATAGGCTTCTTTTAACAGTCAAACCACGCATGCAAAGCCGCGGGCGGCTCGTCAGTCATAATTTTAAATAATAATGCAACAAATGAATATGGTAATTTGCCATTATTTACATGTATTTTGCTGTTATATTTAACGACGCCTGAAACTTAAAGACATCGCAAACGATCCTGTCGAGGGTTTTATAATAAATGGTTATTTTTATCCCGACAGACGCAGTTATACTAGTATCTTTATCTGCCGTTAGTCTATCAGTGGCATTGTAACTTCCGAATGGATAGACAAATACGATACTGTTTTTGTAAAGCTCGGTGGTTTGCATGATGGTTCTGATAATCTAAAAATAGTGCGATTTTTATATTTAGATCTCATTCCTTTTTTATATTTATAAGGCATAGGTAATTTTAGTTTTGTATATTTTAATCATAGAACACGGTTACCAATTGTTTCAGTAAAACAGTCAATATTTATTTAATAATCCACTTAGCAATACTATATTAATATTCTATAGTGGTATACATATGTATATAATACGAGGGGCACACTAAAAGTTTCCGGAATCAATAATAAAAAAATACTATTACTGGTCAAAAATGAATTTATTGTTCCTCAAAATATTCTCCTAAAAAATTATCTCTTTGCGTCAGAGCACTTTTCATACGATTGAACCAATTTTGAAAACATTTGTGCCATTCCTCCATGGTGACGTCAGATACGAGTTTCACTCTCGTACATGTACATGTACGACTCGTACATGTTTTTCATACTCTTCGGCAGCCTCTTCTGGTGATGAAAACCATTGATCGCGTAATTGGTTCTTGATTTTTGGGAACAGAAAGAAGTCACACGGTGCCAGGTCAGGACTGTATGCTGGATGACTCATAAGTTGTACGTTTTTCGCCTTCAAAAACTCATTTCTCTGTCTGGCCGTGTGGGAACTTGCATTGTCGTGGTGCAAGATGATACGGGGTTTACCGTTATTTTCAAGGAGTTTATCAATTATTTCCGGTAAACAAATGGTCGTGTACCAGTCACTATTCACGGTACGATGATTTTCTAAAGCAACAGTAGCCACGTGTCGAGTTTTATTAAAAAAAGCAGCAGTCATCCGCATCGAGGCACTTTTCACGCGCGCCACTTTGGTTGGTTTCGGCTCATCTCGAAAGACCCATACGCTCGATTGCTGCTTCGTTTTGGGATCATAGCTATAAATCCATGTTTCGTCACCTATCCCACACTAAATTGGAAACCCCTTCGTTGAATTTGGCAAGCATAGCATATCACCAAGTGATGCGGTCCGTTTTTTGAGCATCAGTCAAATTGTGTGGGATCCAACGAGAACATAGCTTTCTCACACCCAAATATTTGTGTAGTATTGACTGTATTTAACTCATGGCTATGTCCAAAGATGTTCGGATCTCATGGTAGGTCACATGCCTGTCTGTTTCGATCATACGGCACACAGCATCAATGTTCTTGTTGTTCACAGCGGTGCATGGGCAACCTTATCGAATTTCATCATGGAGATTGACACGACCGCGTTTGAATTCTGCAAACCAGCTATAAATAGTCGTCTTGCATGGTACTCCTTTGCCAAAAGCAGATTGAAGACGAACGACGCTCTGCTGAGCTGTCAAATTACACTTAAAATCGTAAAAAATCATGCAACGAAAATTTTCCTGAGTTAAATCCATTTTATTGTAGTTTATTGTAATTTTTAAAATGACGCCACAATGTGAAAACAATTCACAATCAGATGAAACAAATTTTATTCTACGGCTAAAGAATTCCATTTTCAAATGTAGTAATAACTTTTTAAATATTGCTTATGTAAGTGGCCAATTCCGGAACTTTTATTGTGACCTATGTATTACTTTAATAGTCGTGGACTACAGTGTATATACACTCATAATAGATATATATATATATATATATATATATATATAGCTCACACATATTATACCATGTACTAACATATACTGTACCTTTACATGTTATACTCTAGTTATTTATTATTCCTTAATATCAATATAAATAAATAAAATATTTCAGGTTCTTCTTCTTTCCTGTCGATTGCTTACAACGCAATTTAATTCGCAATTTTTATTGTTTTTTTTTTTATTTCAGGTAAGAGTGTATTATATTTCTTCTATAACATCAGTTAATCTTCAATTCTTCTATTCAGTGAACTTGTTTATTAATAACTAGCTTACGCCAGAGTCTTTCCAAGCGTGTTTTGTCAATATTAAGTAGGTTATATTTTAATCTAGGCTATAGTATATATGTATACCAAATTTCATCAAATTGGTTCAGCCGTTACTACGTGATTGAGTAACAAACAAACATTCAAACTTTAGTATTTATAATATTAGTGTGATGGATAGGTAGTAACATTGTACACACGAAAGAGTAATTTGTGTCTGGTCCCGTTGGTATTTTTTTATAGAATTAATATCTGTATCTTAAATGAATAATATGGTTTAATGGATTTTTTGCTTCGCTTTAGACCACATCATCATCGCTTACCATTAACGAATAACTGCTCGCGATAAATAAAATCACTACTGCTCAATTGCGTCGTTAAATTCCGTAACGACATAACGCTAGAAAATGGTGGTAAGGTACTCCCTGTGGTCTGTACAAAATGGCTGTTTGGACACAGAATATTTGGCAGTTACTATACATACCTGGGATTAGAGCTCGCGAGTCCGCTTTGTATGTTTGTTTAGCTTTGTCCAGCAACTTTAATAAACTAATCCATAGAAACTTTGTTATTGTGTACCCTTCATATTTAATTAACTAGTTCATTGTTCTAACCTGATTCAGGGAAGTACTATTAAAAAAATCTTGGCATTCCTGTTTTTGACACAACTAAACTTCACCACCATTTTACTATTTTGTAGCATTTTCTTTAAATTTAAATATAGGTATAATATATAATAAATCAGGGTCGCCGTCATCGAAATCGATGAGAAGGACTATATAATGCGTATAGTATTTTGTACCATTTTGATAACCGTAGTAACAAGTTTCGATAATCCTTGAGCATAATTCTTGTAAGTACCTACGACTGTTTTTTTTTCTTCTAAGCCTGTATTCTGAGTTTCCGTTAGTAGCGATATTGTTACGATGCGCAGAATTATCACATTGACATAGGTAAAATTGTTGGTTTTTGTGCATCGAAATACACTTTTGACAGGTATCTAATTAAAATAGGGCAATCAATCCAAGTATCGACTGAAACTACACTTTGTATAGTTTTAGTCGCTAACTATAATAACTGATGATCGTGGAGCTTAAATATTTTTAATATAATATATTTCAATAATTTATTTTGTTAAAGAGTTTATTCTCATAAGAAAAATTACAGTTCACTTAAAATTTGATTAAATTACAGTTCACTTAAAATTTGATTAAATTACAGTTCAGTAGGTTTGGGCTAGTGTCCAAAACTGTTAGGTACCTACCTATCTAAATCAAAGATTTTCTAAAAGACTTATCAACACAATTATTGATTAAAACTGGTGTTTATCGCTTACGTACCTTTTTTATTTGGTATCCCGACGTTTCGGCTGTTTTGCAATAGTCGTGGTCACGGGTTGACTGGAGTACTTGGAGCTACCGTCGACAAGTGTGTATAGCTGCAGCAACTACCCTCACTTGATCTTAAGAATTAGATAAATACTCGTTTTAATGAATAATTATGTACAGTGATCGCGAAAGTTTGAAAAATACTTATCAACACACTCAAAGTATAAAGACTTTGGGTAGGTAGTTGTTTTTCTTCATTAAACTTAATTTTTACCTAATAACTTTTTTGGATGTTTTTAACATGTTTTAAACCATTTATTTAGATTACGCAGCGATACAACATAATCTAATAAACATTTGGCAAAGTGCAGTTTTCCTCAAATTATCCCAAGAATGCGATGAAATAACTTAATCAAGTTTCAAAGGTTCCATCAGCCAGGCGAAGGGTCAGTCCACTTATGAAAAACTTCAACTCGCCAATTCTCTTACCCTTTGAACGTTTACTAAGTTATTGTAAAGGAGAGTTTCCAAATTCGAACAGCTAGGGTCGGCCGGATGTTCGGCGCTCCCCTCTCCTGCCCTGGTTACTTCCGGTCCCGAGTTTCCCGACCGCCAATGGGCCGGAAATCGTCACACGTTGTTTTTCCGAGCTTTCTTTGCGTATTTCCGCTGCTTTGACCTCGGCTTTGTTGCGAATACGTACATTTTAATATGTTTGCCTTGGAGTTACTCAAGGAATGTATTATATGTATTTATAGTTTTTTTATTACTTGTCGCAAGGAAACGGTACAGACAGCCTGAAATTATGATATTGATTCGCAATTTAACTTTTGTATGAGTCCTTTGACATCATATCATATATGTAGGTATATTTATGAATGCGAAAGTGAGTTTGTTTATTTGTTTTTTATAGGAACGCTTGCATGTCGTAACGGCTGAACCGATTTCGATGGACACAATTTAAATTAGATACTCCCTGTGTTGTGATAATTAGAAACTACGAGTACCATGGTACCACATTACACAAACACCAAACAAATATTTGTGGAAGATGCAAATATAAGTTCCGCAGTGGACATTAACCCCGAAACCTCTTGGGTATCAGCTATCATCCCACAGAGGTCGTCATTTTATAATCATGTATTTGCTTTATTTAAATAACATAATCTTTGAATCTAAGTGGCATCCTGACCCAGCGAGAAGACAATACGGTAGACCGAGACGCAGATGGCGGGACGAGTTACACAAATTCCTGGAGGACTGGCCAGATTTGGCATGCGATCGAGATGGCTGGAAGGAATGGAGGAGGCCTTTGCCCAGCAGTGGGACAGAAGTGACTCATAATAATAAATAAATAAATATTTGCTGGACATTTTACTCAGCGCTATCTAGTCCCAAACTAAGCCAAGCTTGTACTATGGGTACCAGGGCCCCAATTCTACTAAACCAATCGCTTCACTATGACTATGGTATGGTCGAAAAATCGCCACTATAGATACCTTTTGGTATTCTACTAACACAAGCTTTTTTAATGACCGCCGTTGCTATGACAGCCCCGCTGAACATTTGATAGGATATGACAGGAATAACAATCATAATCGTTTAATAATGGTATGGCTCCATAATAGTTTTTATTATAAATTAGCAGAATCGGGTCCCAGTTAACTGATTGCATACCTACTTACATACTTTTTTTTGTAAATACATACTTATAATCTATAGAATAACATTCAAACTCGGAAAATATATGTAGATCATCCAAACGTTTGTTGCGCGGCGGAAATCGAACTCGCTACCTCCTGCGTTTCAGAGGGCTATTCGCCTACTGCGCCACGGAGGTATACGTTGAATAATAACAACACGTGAAGAAAAAACTGAGTGCGCTTAGTGCGCGCACGGAGTCTGAGATTTAGCATAGTTAGTTTATATGGAAAAGGACCGGCAAATGCTAAAATTTGATGTTAAAAAAATTATGAGTTACGGTCACATGCACTATTTCACACAATTGGATGAACAGAGTTGTTGCAAGTAACAATTCAAAACTGCTTTCACGGTAATCCACTTTCAAATCCACGCCTCCGTTGTACAATACAGCATTTTGAAAGGTCTCAGTACAAGCAGCCGTGGCCGAGCGGTTAAGGCGTCTGACTAGAAATCAGATTCCCTCTGGGAGCGTAGGTTCGAATCCTACCGGCTGCGAACTTTTTTACTTAATTTTTTTAAATTTAATTTGTCAAATATAAAAAAATGAGGAAAATCTAGACATAAGATACAAAATATTTCGCAGCCGGTAGGATTCGAACCTACGCTCCCAGAGGGAATCTGATTTCGAGTCAGACGCCTTAACCACTCGGCCACGACTGCTATGTAATGGAGTGTCGAAACTAGTGATGTAATCATGAGTCATAAATAAGAATTGTAAAGAGTAGGTCACATTATCGAAGAGACCGGCTGTGATTATACAACTAATTCTGATTTTAGTAGTTAATTTTCCTTCTTTTCTCACATCCATGCATTTTGTCCGAAATATACTAAATGATATGCCTAGTGTCAAAATATTATGACGTCACTCAAAATTTAATAACCTTAAAAACCCTCGGTTTTAAATAGAGGTGTTATGAGCTTGGAGTGTTTGTCTGTCTGTCTTTCCCCCTGTCTGTTTGCCAATGACATTCTCAAACGGTTGGCTTGTGTTTGGAAAGTGACCATCTTGCTAGGTCAGGTAGTAGTAATTAGATTTTTTATTTAATTTAATTGAACGTAAATCATTGTTACCTCAAAAAAGATAAACAACTGATTAACGCGTGTTTAAAAAATTCCTTACCAATTCATGTATAGGGTTTTTTTAAACAGTGTTTAATTTTTTGGTGCTTTTTAAGACCTCTCTGTGGCAGATTCATCTTTGTTATAATAATTTGTCAAATAAACTTAAAATTTATTTAAACGCAACCTAATTGTCAACTTATCAGCAAATCGAATTAAATTAAAGCTATGCAGATAATTAACTTTCCCTTAACATCAACGAAGAAGTATTTTTATGAACCATCGACGCAAGAAGAGGGGTGTTATAAGTTTACCGCCTATTTATGTGTGTCGTTGTGTCTGTCTGTGTCATCGTAGTTCCAAAACGGGTGGACCGATTTGGTCGCGGGTTTTTAAAAAGAAAGATAGTTTAACTGGTATGGTTCTTAGCTATGTGTTATGAAGATCAGGTCAGCCAATCCGAAGATTAATATTATGAAGACATATATATTTCACACCACTTGCTCGACAATGTCATATTATATGTCATTTGAACCTCACCGAAAGCAGGTGAATGAATCCCTGCGGCTGAGCCGGGAGTAAAGTTGTACTGAATTTCAATATGCACTCGCGGGCATAATGTGATTTGAATTTGCAACCTAATCTGTTTTACAATTTGAACCAAAGAGACCCACACAATAAGAACTTATTCGTAAATCGAACTAACCTCTGCACAGAATGCACCAACCTAGATTTGGTTTTTATTGTAGAGTAGGTTTTTTAAAGTAGAGTATTCTCCTCGTGGATAATGCTGTCTGCATCTTGGGCGTACTTATATCCCTCTCTGCACTAAGGCTTCTAGTAACTCCCTCGCTCCGCTCGTGAGTTAACTTTAGAATCCTTCGTTATATTCGGTATTCAATATAGCGCCCGTCACGCAATACACTGCTTTATCCCCTCGTTTAATAATCTGCTATTGAACACATGTGAGTTCATTTTATCACAAATCTTTAATACGTGAAGAAAAAACTTTGTAGGTACCTCTTTTTAAGCTTATTTCGCGTACGGAGGAGTTGGAGATAATGGCATAGTTAAAGTTTATACGGAGAAACAGGTACGATTGCTTCAATTAAGGTAACAAAAAAACCGTTGAGACTCTAAAACTGTGCACTGCCAACCAGATAAGAATAGAATAACGCTCTATTATACACCAGGAATACATAAAGAACTAGTTAATGCCAAATTTAGTACATTGGGCAGCCTTATCCAAATTATCTTATCAAAGGTTTCTTCCAGGCAATCTTTGGATGGAAAGTAATGAGCGATGCAGTAATGGACAGCGGTACACAGACCAGTAACTTTAAAGAAGAGTGATTCTCTTAAGAGAGAAGGAGAGAGGTAAGAGAAGGGACACAGATTGCCGGGAGTAACTCCATCCTGCCCAGCCATGTACAAACATATTTCTCAGTAAACGACTTTTTCTACAGTGAAATGCTCGTTTTCTTTTTAAAATGAATTTTGTTGCTTGAAACTGGTTCGTTTCGTTAATTTACGACGGCAAATATGGAAAATGGAATAATTATAGAAATTAATGGGTATTATGCTCGTATTTTTTCGTGGTTCTAGATTTTTAATTTCTAGGGATCGTTAGCCTTTCTAACTGAATTGTTAAAAATTATGTATATAACCATATTTTAACAAGGTTAACTTATATTTCGCTCTGTTTTTGGCATTCGTGTATTTATCGGCTACTAACATAATGAATGTAGCGAAATCTGGGAAATTTTAAATTCCTTTTATCTTGTCTAGACTTGCCTCTAACTACTCCCAAATGGGATATCTTCATGGGTATGTGTACTGAGGGTGATTCTTATTAACCCTCACATCCCCTCGCTATCGTTGAAAAGGTCTTTAGAAAAACACTAAGTTTTCCTCAACACTTTTTTATTACAAAAGTCAATTTACGTAATATAAAGCTTCAAAGCAGCTATTACAAGAATAATAATGTTAACAATGTTTTTAAAGAAATTACTTTTAATTGTTCCCACAGACACCATGTGTAAAATAAATAATTTAAAAAAAAACTATAGCGCGCGCAAGACCGCTATTCACCGCCTGTCATACGCAAGCGGCAAGAGGCGTGAGATTAATATACGTAACCATATATAAAATGTTATGTCACAGTCAAAACTCATAACCGATCAAACCCGATTTTGACCGGTTATGCATTTTGACTGTAACATTATTGGTCGAGCAAAGCTAGATCTTTAAATCAACTTGGACAAATCGTCGTTGTATGTATGTATGTTTGTTTGTCCGAGGATAACTTTCGAAGCGTTGATCCGATCATCGTGAAATTTGATATATAGGTAGGAAGTGATGGCACAATCCTCGTGTGACTAAATTAGCTAAAAATCTACGGGGGTTGTTGAGATATTGAGGTTCAAGAGGGGTAAAAAAAATCAAAATGAGACTATTAGGTCAAATGGGACGTCTAATGAAAGGTTGTTCATTAGTACATTTCAATCCCGTTTTTATTCTTAGTTTAATCTTTGAAGTTTTTGTGTTATAAGTCATAATAAAAACTGAGTTTTGACGAAATTCACAGGGTACACCAGCGACTCCACAATGCAGATTATTAGTCAAAGATTATGATTTTTTTTTTGTTTTTTTGCGAGATTCGCGAGTTCGGGGCGAACCACTTTGTTATAGTTTGTTTTTAAATTCAGCCTACTTAAATGTGAGATTTTTACACAACTACCGAAGCAAGATTATGTTTAGTTGTATTGTTTTCAGTAAGATAGGCACTTATCGCGATCTTCTGGCGCGGCGAGGTATCGCACGATCAGCGTCCATTACCCGCCCGCCTTTACAGCTCACTCACAAATCACTATTATCGCGCGGCATCTTCGCCGGTGTGCGCGAGGGCTAATAGAAAATTGTTGTTTGAGAAATGGAACCGTTCCTGCTATCATTTTACTAGTGTACGTTTGTTTTGCTTGAAATATAAATAATTCCACTATTCCACTATCCACTAATGGATGTTTGGATGAATGCTTGTGCCTTATTCACGCCAAAACTGCTGATATTAACCGATTTGGCTGAAATTTGGAACATAGGTGACATATAGATGATAGGATTGATGTATTTTTTAGGTATGCGCCAAAAACATTCCTGCATATGAAAAGTACCTTCATAAAAGTAGATACTTAGGTCTAAGGCCAGAAATTCACGGTCAATTGGAAGCTGTTGACTGAAAGCACATAGGTTTTTATTTATTTAAAAAAAAGTTGCTTGCGCGTACTGGTGCTTAGAGACACTAAAAAATAAGAAGCTATGATTTGCGAGCATATTAATTTGAATATTTATTTTTTCTATTGAGTTTTACCAAGTGCTTGTTTTATTGTAAAGGGATTCTTATACCGTATGTCTATACCTAGCCTTAAACACTTTATGTTTCTTGTTTTACAGCCATGTAGAATGTAGAAAACCACTTTCATTCTCAATACACATTTTACTGAGACTAAAAAAGTTACCAGAGGTTATCGACAATTGAATATGTTGGGTTCGATTGCTCAGTACTTGAAGTGTAGGGTTGGTTAAGGGTCTCTTGTGAGTCTGTGTCCTATCGTATGTACCGATCGATTGATATCGTAAACTGTAAAGTTGAAGTCTACTAGAGCTTCTTTCTTATATATTACACAGTATGAGACACATTATTGTAAGGCTGGATTGTTCTTGCTACTTGAAGCAAGCAAGTCCGACTCAAATGGATTTATCTTCACGAAAATTTTATGATTTCAGATTTATTTATTTCACCTTAAATAGAACATTAGGTTGTTACAGGCATGACAATTTTTACATTGATAAAAAAATATAATAGTTCAAATAAAGTAATATAACTGAATGTATACCTATAATATATATCTATAATTATTAATAATGTCATAACAAAATACTAAAAACATGCGCGCGTTATATTTCAAATACTCAAAACAGAGAAGAGAAACTTCGTGAGTAACTTTGTATTAAAAGCAAAAAATTACACATACTAGTGGTTCGCCCTGAACTGAGATCTCGCGAGTCTCATAAAAATAAAAATTTATTATTATTCGTAATCTTTGACTAACAAAATAGTGCCACGAAAAAAACAACCGCCTTACTTGACTTAAGTTTCATTCAAATTACAGGTAACGGGAGTTCATGTAAATTTGTTACACATTTTTGGAGTTGTAAATGCAGTTATTCTGAATTTCAGACTTGCCTATATTTGTATCACTAAAGCTACACGAATACCAAATTTCAGTATTGTGAGGTCACTGGTGCACCCTGTGAATTTTGTCAAAGTTTTGTTTTTATTATAATTAATAACTCAAAAACTACACAAATTAAACTAAAAATAAAAACAGGGTTGAAATGTACTAATAAATACCTTTTTATCCTCGGACAAACAAACATACATACATACATACAACGCCGATTTGCTCAAGATGATTTGGATTCGTTAAGGTAATATGAAATAAGATAAGATAAGATAACTCTTTATTGTACACCAAAGTAAAATATAGTAACACACATAATTTTTACTAATAAATTTAGTACAATGGGCGGTCTTATCGCTAAAAGCGATCTCTTCCAGACAACCTTAGTATGGACAGGATTATAACATATCACATGACGGCGGTGCATCTATATAAAATTAAAAACATACCTACATACTATAAACCTAAAATACTAATAGTAACTCAAATTTAATTATAATAAAACAAGCAACTATAAAAATGGTTATGATGAATTAACAAGCAGCGACAACTTCAACGCAGGGACAGATAATGGGTGTGTACTTTTGTTTTAAAATTACTAATAGACTTGGATGTTCTTATAGAGAAGGACAAATCGTTCCACAATCGTACGGCTGTTACAGTGAAGGATCGACCATAAAACTCTGTCGTATGGACAGGAGTTTTAAGTTGAAGGGAATCTGAAGAACGCAAATTGCGATCATTAGCCTGGTGGAGAAACTCAAAACGCTCCTTAAGATAGAAGGGAGAAGAAGGGTTAAAAAGGATGTTATACAAAAGGGGCAGTATGTGTGCATTCCGGCGAAGACGGATGGGGAGCCATTTGAGCTTTGCGCGAAAATCAGAGACATGGTCATACTTGCGCAAGCCAAATATAAACCGAATACAGAGGTTTTGAAGGCGCTCAAGTTTGCTCAGTTGGGCTTCAGAGAGGTCAAGATAGCAGGCGTCGGCGTAGTCCAGAATCGGAAGTAAAAGAGTCTGTGCAAGCGTAACCTTGGTAGCAGTTGGCAAGAAGTTACGAATTCTCCATAAAGGTCCAGACGATGCAAACACCCTGCGGCTAATCTCATTGATACAGGGAACCCAAGTTAAACGGGTATCCATCTGTATTCCTAAATTTTTCACTGACTGTGTGACTTCTATAGGTGTTCCGTCAAAACCTATAGATGGTAGTTGTGCAAAATTGATTTTGGAGATCTGTTTGGAGCTACCAATAATAATGGCCTGCGTTTTGTTTGGATTGACTGTAAGGCCAAAACATTTACTCCAGTCGCATATCCGGTCAAGGTCAGTATTTAATAAGCTAATGGCTCTATCGATATTTTCAACTGTAGCTTGAGTATAAATTTGCAAGTCATCTACGTACAGGTGGTAGGAAGAAGTTACATTTTGTGAGATAGAATGGATGAACATAGCGAATAGGAGAGGGGATAAAACGCCACCTTGCGGGACACCGGCAGAAAGATTGCACCACGAAGAGTAAGCCTCTTCAACAAAGATGCGCTGACGGCGCTCAAACAAGTAACTATGAAACCAGTCAATTGCCGTTGGAGATATGTTAAAGGAGCATAACACACCCAGAAGTAGGTCGAAGTCAACATTATTGAAAGCGCTGCTGAAGTCAAGGAGTATCATTACTGTAAGCTTCTGACTGTCCGTCCCAAACCGATTGTCGTCTGTTATTTTAACCAGAGCTGTTACGGTGCTATGAACTGGACGGAAACCAGATTGATAAGGATTTAACAGGGAGTTTTTGGAAAGGAAGGTACTTAACTGTTTATGAATAAGACGTTCAAGGATTTTAGATAGGTAAGGAAGGATTGATATTGGACGGTATTCAGCAAAAGAGGAAGGATTGGATTTTTTAGGTAAGGGAATAATCTGAGCTTCTTTCCAGGCATCGGGAAATGTGCCAGAATTGACAGAGAAATTTAGAATATGCGTAATAACGTGGATAATTTCATCAAGAATGGGAACAATTATATTTCGACTGATACTGTCAATGCCCACAGCATTTGAAGTAATAGATGCAATGATCAATCGTCGAATTGACTAAAATGAAACTGAGGGAAGTCTGGCGTTGGTTGAGAAGAAAGATATTTTAGTGTAGTGAGCTTAGTTAATCCATCAATATTTGAGGAATTTGAAAAGTGCTGATTGAGGAGATCAATGTTTAAGTTTTTAGGAATAGATTCTTGTTTTGATTTACCAACATTTGAATCATTGCTTTTATTAACAGAATCGTGAATGAATCGGCGTTGTGCGTCCCTACACAACCTGTTGCAGTAATTGCGGCGATCGTGATATTTGGCCTTATTGACCTCCGTAGGCTTGCATGCCATCCTTACTCTTGCCATAGCCTTTTCATATTCATATTCATATTCATTTATTCTGCTTACATGTACCTATATATACATTTTTATGCTTAGATGGTAGGTAGCTTTTTGTGCATTGCTGTGCGGATTTCGTCCGTAATCCATGGTGCAGGGAGGTGTTTAATTTTGATTGCACGTATGGGTGCATGTATGTCGTAAAGCTTGTTGAGTTGACTATTGAAAGAAGCTACCATGTCATCGACGTTACAGGCACTCATGACCTCTGACCAGTCAATATTTCGGGCACCCTCACGAACTTTCTCAAGGTTCATTCTACCAAAGTTACGCTGCATGTGGATTTTAGGCTTTGCTTTCGGCGGACGAACTTTGTATGACATGTAGATCAAATCGTGATAGGAGAAAGCAGCCGCCGAAGTTTGACCATGCTTAGCCACATTGTTTGGAGAAGATACAAGAATTAACTCGAGAAGAGAAGGAGAACAATCCGGAAAGAAGTGAGTAGCTGTTAGAGGAAGTATGGTCAAGTTGCTAGCCTTAGCAAGATTTTGAAATGAGATAGAGCGAGAGTCCTGCTTGAGGAGGCAAGTGTTAAAGTCACCCATGATAATGGTCAATATATCAATATCAATATATTTTTATTTGGTACATAAAACCGTGTACAGAAACAAAATGGGAACGGTGATAACCGCAGGAGTAAAAATACTGTGTCGCAGGCATCAACGCCCTCCTTCATAAACCATAACAAAATAAGCAGTTCCTTATATTACGAGAAGAATTAGAGAAGCTAATGTTAATTTTAATGTTAAACAAATTGAAAGTATCAAGTATCGATACGATTACAAATACATTAACAAGAATGAAATTTTGAAATGTTAATTTTTTTTTTTTAATTGTATCTATAACAGCGTAGAGTACATGCGTGTGTACAGTGTATAAGAATGTGGGGGTGTGCTAGTGTGTGAAAGGTGTAGTATGGGGTGTGTTTGGCGAATGTGTGTTATTCAGCAAAAAGCAGAAGATTTTCAGTGTCATCGTAGGATAAGGATATCAGCCATTCTAAGCATTTCAACTTGCATTTGTAGTATGGTAGTGGAAAAATGTTAAGCGATTGGTTTAATCTGTTATACAGTGATGGACTTATGTAGTGGGAGTGGCGACTAGCTAAAGCTGTACGGCGACGTTCGATCATACAAACCTTGTCCGATCTTCGTTTTGAGTTAGTCAACTCAGGATCATAATAAAGTTGTAAGTGTTTCCGAAGGACAGTTTGCAGAATAAAGAGTTGTCGGACCGAGGGTACTTGGCATAGTGAGAAAAGATCAGAGGTTGGGAAAAGGAAGGGTTTCTTAGATAATACCTTAAGCACAGCTCTCTGGGCTCTTTCAAGTCGAATCATTCGGGTTTTGACCGCACAGCCCCATGACGAGATGCAGTAGGAGAGAACAGACTGGGCGAGGGCAAAATATACTGTTTTTAAACTTTTAAAATCGAGAACTGATCTTAATGCTTTAAGCACGTATATAAGTTTTCTGACTCGTGAGATAGTTGATTCAATTTGGGGTTCCCATGACATAGAGCTGTCGATCAAAACACCAAGGTACTTGTGAGAATATGTCCTTTCAATGGATGTACAAGTGCATGTGTTGGAAACGGAATCAGCGGGACAAACATGGGCACACACGGAAAGAGAATAGGGGGCTTGTGAGGCTAAGTTGAAGGCAAAAGGAATGAACTTTGTTTTAGAGACATTTAGAGTTAGGAGATTTGACCGAAGCCAACTCATAACTACTCTTAGGGTGTTTTCTGAACGCACTTGAACCTCTTGCCAGCTCCGACCATGAACGAGAAGAGCAGTGTCGTCGGCATAAGTAATAATATTACAGTTTGGAATGGATAAATTGCACAAATCATTTATGTAAATTAAAAATAATGTAGGGCCAAGGACGCTTCCTTGAGGAACACCGAAGCAAACAGTTTCAACACTACTTTCAAAACCATCTATTTGCACAAATTGCTTACGATTAGACAGATAGTTCCTAAACATTTCAAGAGCAACACCTCTTATACCAATATTTTCTAATTTATGCAACAAAATGGGGACTGAGACGGTGTCAAAAGCTTTTGAAAGGTCAAGGAAAATACCTAAGGTTTTACGCCTATTATCTAAGTTTTTGACGACTGTGTCAGTCAGCTCCAGAACAGCATCCTCAGTAGACTTGCCTCTCCTGAAGCCAAACTGGCGCGGAGATAGAACATTATTTTCGTTGATGTATTTCGTTAATCTGGAATTAAGGATCTTCTCAAAGATCTTGGACAAAACTGTAAGCACCGAAATGGGCCTATAGTTAGTGACCATATCCCTATCCCCACTCTTAAAAATGGGGTGGACTACAGCAGTTTTAAAAGCCCGAGGGAACCAGAGGACAGGGCTGTGTTAAAAATATGATTCAATAATGGAATGAGAATGTGTCTGGCAGATTAAACTAATGAGGTAGAGATGCCGTCCCAACCTATAGCGCAATTAACTTTAAGGTTTAATATAATATTTTCAATTTCTGTGTTTTCAACGCTGAAAAGAACCATAGAATTCAAGAATGGTTGATTTTGACTGGGGCTCATCGAGGGTAGGATAGACATAGGAGTATACTCGTAGTTAACAGATGTTTGAGATAGAATTTCGGAAGCGAGATTTTTACCGACGTTAGCAAAGAATGTGTTCACTGTATCAACAGAAGATGAGGGGTTTACACACAACTTAAGGAGATGAGAAGAATCAGACTTTTTTTTATTTAGATTGGCAATTTGCTTTATGATGTTCCAAGTAGCTTTTGGGTTTCTTTTGGCTTTGAGAATTTCATTTTGTTCATATTCTAGTTTAAGCTTTTTTAATAGATTCTTGCAGTAATTGTGATAGCGATTGTATATCGTTTTGTTATTTTCATTAGGATTTTGTTTAGATTTTCGGTAGAGTTTATCTTTGTGTCGAATACATTTTAGAAGACCTGGAGTAATCCAAGGCTTAATGATCCTTTTTCGGCTCGGTATTGCGACTTTGCGAGTATGTTTTAAAATTATTGCCGAGATAAGGTTAACTAGGGAGTCAGTGATTATGTTGGGGTCATTTGAAAGCATAAGAAAAGAGAAATCAGTGTTTTCTAAATCATTTAAGATTGCTGGAATATCACTTTTTTTAGTAAAACGTTTCGAGGTATTTATTTTTTCATTATTGTTACAGCAAAGAAGAACAGGAGCGTGGTCAGTTATTTTAGAGTTCAAAATTAAGGTTGTAGCACGGTAAGGTGACCGAAGTATAACATGATCAAGACAGTTATCTAGTCTTGTTGGGTATCGATGGACAGGCAGCATACCATGTGAAGCGACAAGAGTTAGGTAATCATCAGCACTAGGCTCCATATTTTCAGGTATAATGTTGATATTTATATCTCCCACGATTATAGTGGTTCTATAGTTTTTAAAAGAGTTCAAAGTATGGTCAAGACATTGCAAAAACGGGTTAAGATCAGTATATGACGGTGAGCGATATAGTGCTACTATTGCAATATTTGGTGAGATTTTCACAATAATGCAACTTGCGTCCACAAACTTCGGCAATTCAATAATGCATTTAACACCGTCTCTCACATAAACGACTACACCATCGTTTTGATTTTTGTAGTTCGTTCTGTAACTACCAAAACCAGATAGAGATGGGGTGTTGGGACATATGCTTAACCAACATTCAGTTAAAACAGTGACGTCAATGTAAATCTTGATTCTGTGTAATAAAACGAGGAGATCGTTGAAGTTTTTATTTATACTTCGAATATTAACATGAAATATTTTTAGACCACGTTCGTTTTTCAAATGGTTAGTAATATCTTCAGGGGAACAAATCAGTGTGTCTGACACAGATATTTGTTCAATGTCATTATTTACTTGATCTAAATCATCCATCATTTTGGACTAGAAATAAACATGGTATCTGAGACGTATTGACGATCAATACAAAAGTATTGATAGGAATGAGCTTATAAGAATATAAGACGGTATTGCCAATATACAGGCTTAATATACTTAGTGTATACGAAGGACAGCTACATTTTTGCTGAATAAAAGTGTGTTTGTATGTGTAAGAGTAAGTATGTATAGATTGTAGACATATTGTGTTGTAGAACGTTACAATAGAATTATTATTAATCAATGGAGAAATAAACATTACGTAAAAGAGAACTGGTTGTTGAAGTTGCTTAGAATAACTTAATTTATACACAAAGACACGTGTGGAGTGAGCAGAGCTAAGCAGTCACTTAGGATCCTTGATGTTGTCCAAGTCAGCTTCGTTCATCACACGGATAAGAGGCCCGTTTTCTCTCCTGCGAAGAAATATCTTGCCATTAGCCACCCAACAGAACGTGAAACCATTGCCCTTCGCAAACTCTCTTGCAAGGTAGAACAATCGTTTCATTTTCGACGAGAGGTTCTCCGAGATGAATATAGGCTTCGGTGGACCACTCAGATGTAGGTGCTCCGTCGTGAATTTTGATGAGCCTTTATTGAATTTACGATAAGAGCTGACCACTTTTTCTTTAAGAATGGCGCTAGTGAGTTCAACTATTATCGTTCTTTGAGCAGGATTCTTATTGTTGATTCGGAAAACATCTTTCACCTCGCTGCGCTCAACTGGTACATTCAGAACCTTACAGGTGCTGACAAATGTTTCTATCAGAGCAGTCTTATTCTCTGCGGTAGGTGCAGGAATATTTCGGATTTCTAGACATGTAGATCTAGAGTTTCGCTCAAAAACATCCAATCTATCCTCGAGTGACCTGATATATTGAGCGTCAGCTTTGCGCCCAGCTTCCAGATGGTCAACTCTAGTTTTAAGCGCGTCGTGTTTTTCAGCCAAAAAATCTACAGTTGTACGCATGAGATCAACCGCAGAGCAGATTTTATCCGACCTTTTTTCTTGTTCTATTTTAAAATCAATTAACATCTTTCGCATTTCGTCCATGAAGTCATTAAGTGCATCAGAATAGCATCGCTTCCTTTTACGATTGCCCCCCTTAGAGCTTTCTGTAAGGTTAGGTTCTGAGGATGAACCTTGCAGTGGCAGCGTTAACGGAACCCGAAGAGTCTCTGCGAACGTAGGTGTAGAGGTCTTCACAGACGCATGGGCAAGCTCGAGCTCGTTCGAAACGTCGTCGTCGGCGGGGATGCGGGGCGCAGGGGAAGGCGGCGGAGTGCGCTTGAGTGGCATGTTGTCAAACACAAAACCAAGCCAACAGAACAACAGCAAAGCGAGGCAGTGAGTTTTAAAACGAAACAAGGCAGGGCACACAGATACAAACAGGTCAAATTAGAGTGGTCAATTAGCGGTAGAAGGAACTTCAGCGCTTTCCGTCCAGTCCTGGCAGACCCCTGCAGTCTGAAATAGTGCCGTCTCTCGCACACTTAGTGTAAGTTGTATTTAAGTGATGACGCACGTGTCGCTCTTCTACTAGCGTACGGCAATGTGTGTGTAGTGACAATGTAGTTATGCAATGGCAGATCACTCACATGTGCGTGCGAAGATATTCCCAAAGTCAGCTGAGTATGTCACACTGGAATCCTTATAGGTTAGCAGCCGCGTGCATGCAGCAAGTATCCGAAGAACTCCTATTATCTGATTTTCTCCTATTTTTCGCGTAGGTATGATTTTTACAGATAAATTGTTTTGAATGATTTAAAACAAAGAAATACGGATTAACATAAAACACGTCTGTACAGTTCAGAGGTCCGGAGGGAATGGTGTGTTTATAAGAAGGAGTAAGGTCTTCGAGAAGCCTTTCAAGAGACAGAAAATAGTTGTTACGAAGGTGATTGCTATAATAGACTCCGAGTAGAATCTTGGTGCGAGAGAGATGAACTTCAGCAAAGAGGTGTTCGCCTGCGCCGGGAGATGGTGGTTGTGGAGACATGTGAATCACGGAATGGGGGATGTGCGCGCGTAAGAATATAGCTACGCCTCCACCACGTCCAACGGAGCGGTCATTTCTTATAAGGATAAAACTTGGCAACGAGTATGAAGTAGTCGGTAAACAGGAAATAGGTGTCTTCTAGATCATCGTGCTCCATCAGGTGAGAAGATTAAACGAAACTCGATTCGTGTTACAAAAAAACCTAGGAAGTTGACTGCTGGCGAGCTGTATGAGGGTGGCAGTTCGCAGTTACAATCCGTACTATATGAGAACATAGTTATATGACGGTAATGAGCAAATTTCAAATATTAATGTATTCGTTAAAATCATAAAGATCCTTTTTTTACATTTACCGTCTGTTTTTCCGTGATCAAGCCAGGAATGAATCAATTGATACCTTGTAGATGCGCCATACAAATGCTAAAGAGATCGCCTCCTGCACCTCCGTGATTGTCGATTGATGCATGCCTGCAGTATGCTGATTTATCAAGTAGAAGTTTACAATATTTTACTAGCAAAGTATTGCAAGCTGAAGTGGCAGTGGGCGGGGCAGAGATATTCTAGAGTGGAGACCACGCACTGGAAAGCGCAGCGTCGAACGGACCCCACTATATGGAAAAACGACCTGATCAAAGTGGCTGGGAGCCGTTGGGTGCAGGCCGCACAAAATCGGTTAGTCAGGAAATCTATGAAGGAAACCTACGTCCAGCAGTGGACGTCCAGTGGCTGATATGATGATGAAAGTATTGCATCAGCGAAATTAAACAATTGTATGTTTCAATTAATTGCTAAGGTAAGTCAAGAAACAGATGATTTGTGGATAGTTTTGACGACCTCCGTGGTACAGTGGGTAAATAACTGTCTGAGACGCAGGAAGTAGCGGGTTCGATTCTCGCCGCGGAACCAATGTTTGTATGATCTACAGATATATCTTCCGGGTCTGGATGTTTTTCTATATATTAAAAGTATGTATTCACAAAAAAAATATATAAGTATTCTATCAATTAGCTGGTTTCCATAGTACAAGCTCTGCTTAGTTTGGGGCTAGATAACGCTGTGTGAAATGTCCAGCTAGATTTATTTATTTTTATTTTTATTATTTTAGTTCGTTCTTTTTTTATGCCTCCTGCGTATGTTTGTTTTGTTGGTACTATTGGTATTGTCACAAACAAATGTTTTTGATTTGATTTGATACGATCATGAACAAATAAAATTATGATTGATTTGATTGAATAATGTTCATAATTGTTTCTTAGAAGTCGAGATTTGTGATTACTTCTATGTCACCATCTTTTTTATGTTTCATTTTGTCCATTTGTCGTGTCAAACAAATGTTTTCATTTTATTTGTTATTATTTAATTTTAATATTTTGTATTTGCATGTTAAGTTTATTTTTAATTATAAAATACTCGTTCGCCGCAAGATAAAATCTAGCGCATATGTAAAACCCAAATGAATTGAATTGTTTTATTTTGACTTAAACATTTTATGGAGTTACATGGGAATAGAAACAGGTAAAAGAACTTAGAGAAGCATCATTTTAGAGAGTAGAAACATTTGTGCAATCGTGTTTCTACTCTCTATGCTAAAATGTAATTTTACTCTGTTCTTCCATAGAGAGGAACATTTCTAGGGTGGTCTGGTCATGCTGGCTTTGCAGTGTGGTTTGCCCACCAACAAAATAATTAATGATTAAAGAGATCATCGAACGTCTATGAACGAGGGACTCGATACCGGTACCCTTATATTTATGTAAATGAAATGAAATAATATGAAATATGGTTAAATTACAAGATGTCACATGTGTAAGCCAGTCACTGTGTTAATTAAACTAACAGCTATTAAGTAAGTATTGCCAGGGGTGAGCAGTATTTGAATTACTAGTAACTAAAATACGTAATTAAAATACAAATACGTATTTTGTATTTGTAATTCAATTAACTTTATAAAAATTTAATTTGTAATTGGTATTTCAAATACCTGACGCTGAGGTATTTTGTTATTAGTATAGGTATTTCAAATACTTATGGCTTCAAAATACATCTAAACATAAATACATTTAGCGATCTTATTAATAGTGCGTTCTACAAGAAATAGCGCTCGATAGTTTTCGTAACTATTCGTAAGCAAAATAGCGAATGGCAAATATGTCAGTATTTGTAGTTGGCAACACTGCACCTGCACTGTACGTCAAATTGTTAAGTACCTAACACCTTTTATAAATTAATTTAAGACAAAATTTATAAAAATTTAAAACCATTAAATAAAAATATTTGAAATGCTGGATTTTGTATTTTATATTTCAAATACACGACTTCGAAATATTTTAAATTTCGTATTTTAAATACGTGCGAGATAGTATTTTGTAATTTGTATTTTAATTAACGCAAATCATGTATTTTGCCTAGCTTTGAGTGTTGCCAATGTTAAGTAAATAATCAACAATCATAAGTTAATAAGTTAACAGTCATAAGCTCCGCTGGGACACTATAATGAATGGCATGTAATTAGTTACATGCCAATCATTGTAGTGTCCCAGCGGGGCTTATGTCATGAACATTTTACCTACCAAGAACACCTTTGTACCTTGTACACATGAAACAATTCATAAATTAATCTAAGTTATGCACTATAGGTGTAAAAGGTGAGATTAGGTGAGATTGTGATCAAACGAAGATCTATTTGTGTTAAAAAACGGATGACTTAGCCGAACGACACGCGAGCGACAGCAATCGGCCCACATATTATTGTAACAAGGGTAAGTACCAATTACATAAAAACACACGTGGCGCAATATTAAATAAAACTGATACTAAAGTCATAAATTCAATGCATTAGTATAAAAACCTTTCCTCCTGCTGAATTTAAAGATATTCCAAGAGAAGGAAACCTTCAAAGGATGGTCGTAGTTAATTTCGTGACTAAGATAAATCCGGAGCCTTGAAGGCTGCGTCCACAGATAATCTACTTACCTTTACAAAGTAACTGTTCTTGCATTTATATGCCTTGGTCTTAGAAATTAATTATTTCTTCGTTCATATAATTTTTGAGTGACAATATAGTGCTTTGGAATATGTAAGTTAATACGTAAAATCCTTCCAAGAATAGAATGGAATAATTCTTTATTGTACACCAGGAATACTTAAAACTAATTTAAGCTAAATATAAATGCATATCAAATGCATATCTGATACAAAAAGATGGTTATACAAATATATTTTATGGTGTAAAAATAAATAAGCTCACGATTAGCTAACCCACCCAGCTTCGCACGGATTTTAATCAAAATAAAATTTGATTTCATAATATTCAGATTTTGATAGTATTCAGATTTTGATAGTATTCAGATGATAATAATAATAATATACAATCAATGTCTTAAATTCTTCCTCGTAGTTCAGCTACTTCTTTGACTTCTTCCCTAATTGCGCAATGATGCCTAAACGTATTTAGTGGCTAAATATGATTTAGAGAGTTACTTCAAATTTAAACATGTTTAGTTGCTAAATACGTTTAGAGATTGTTGTGCAACTCGGGCAACTCTTACTTTTATATATATACGATACAACTATAGGATGCATCCACATTTTATAATTGAAACCAAGGCTTTTATTCAGTCTTTATCAAAAGCTATCCCGGCAATGATGTTTTTGAAAACGCCCGCCCATAGCTGAATATTCCACCTGGGGCGGGCGCAAGCATACGTAAGGTGGGTTGCATAATGAGCGGTAACGAGCGTTATTGTGGCCACTGCGGTGTCTGTGTGCGCCTTGCCCTACTGCACACGAGTTATTTAATTTGCTTCGCTTGTTGAAGGAATTGATCAGTTTACCAAATATAAAAATTTAGTTCAATGCAATCTTATACAATGCAAAATAGGCGGGTTATTGTTGTTATACAGCGGAGTTAAAAATAACGAGATTGGTGAAATAGTGTTATTTAACTTTTTTAAATGTACTAAATGAACCCCTGAGATCTTTTATGTTCAGTCAAACTTAAATTCTACATTTTTATTATATACTTTATTTAAAGCACAAGAGTTATTTTACGACGTCAAATTCTGTTGATCACCGCCATTTTCAGAATTTTCTATTCTTTTTTTTTTACTTCTGGAGATGGATGGATGGAACAAGCCTATGGCCCACCTGATGTTAGTTGGTAACCATCGCCTATAACAAGTTTGCCTCATAGATCACGTTCCTTAGAAATGTGCCCTACGATGCACTTCCATCAACTTGAGGCATACAGGTGTAAAGCCTCATGTTCCTGTAATTTCACCGGCAACCATACCCTTCAAAACGAAACACAGCAATGCTGCTTGGCGGTATTCCTCAAATTAGTTACACTAGGTTGATTAAAACTTATAGTATGGCGATGGAATTGTTTCAAAGATACACCATATATGTATTATTGTGTTTCCTTTTGTACATCGTGGAAAATAAGTGTTTTTTTCACTTAATTTATTTTCATTCTTCTGAGAATGTTTAAGAGTTGACCGCAACCACACCTGATGGTATATGATGGTATAAGTAAATATGAACCAAGTTTGCATAGAAAAAACCGTTCAATAAATATTTAACGATTCCTTATTTTCTTTAATATGAATTGAGCTCTATTGTAATATATCTCTATTTATCTATAAATAGGACTTTTAATTCTCATGCGAGCAAAACTTCCGGCAGTTCTTGTTCTACTAATGTAGATCACAACCAAATTTCAAATGAATTTGACATGAGTCGTAGCTGGTCGCGTGCGAATCGCCAATAATTCGCGCGGCCTATCTGCGGTCGCGGCGGGCGGTTCTACCGACAACGTACGACTGTTACCAGTGGCTCATCTACGTCCTATGCTAGCTAGAGCGAAGCGAGCGAGATCTCAGAGTTGGATCTCATGTTAGAAAAAACTCTTTGTTTAACATTAAACTTAAGCGAAATATGTTTGATATAAGATAAAATTGACATTTTGTAATTTAACCACATTTAATGCAATAAATCAAATCAAATCATTTATTCCATCAAGATTTGATAATGCTGACAGAGCTGACAATGCTGTTTATGATACAGTGCTAGCTCACAAATTTGGTTGATAACAAACATTGCTTGCTTCAAGCTAAGCTTAAAGAATAAGCTCGTGTTTTGAGGCTCAGAGTACGAATTTAAATACAAAACCACAAACTACAGAATTGCTCGAACAGCAATATAATTTAAAAAAATATATTAATAAAATTATCATGACCATGCATTACGTTATAATTATTTAATAAAATAAAACAAAATAGAATAATAATAAAAAATTTTGGTAAAATCTTACAGTAAAGGCTTAATTATGTTTATGATATTAGCGGTGAGTGGGTGAGTGTGTGTGTGGGTGTTTGAGAGTGCGTGTGCGTGTATATGTGTGTATTGTGTCGTGTGTTTGAGTGTATGTGTGTAAATAAGATTGCGCAGAATGGGAAATATGAAATCAAAAGGTGAAGTATACTTATGTCAAATTAAATTCACGGTATCACTGTAGGAGAGATTGAGTAACAGTTCTTTTACCATGCGCTTGCAAGTGTAAACACTGCAGTGCTTAATTTCACAGCCTGCAGACGTTATTATAAGTTTGAGGCAAGGAAAAGTATGGGCCACCTTCACCAAAGTACCAGCCTTCACAGACCTAATGCAGGGAAGCGGGATGTGGTATACACGCTTTATATTCATTTCATTTCACACTTAAATTAACAAACTAATAACTAGATATTAGAATATATTTCATTTATTATTCATTCTTATGAATGGTCTTCAATTAGCCAATTGTATGTGAAACACTATATACATTAAATAATCATATGCATTAAATACAAAAATAATCAATAAAACTAACAATAACAAAAACAACAATTATATTACAATTTCAGAGATCAAAGAGAACTGAACTTTTGAATTTTAACTTGACATTGTAACTTGAAATCATATCTAAGCTTGTCCAATCATAACTCTTGAACTTCTTTCTCTATATATACCTATATATATATTTCTCTTTGATCTCTGAAATTGTAATATAATTGTTGTTTTTGTTATGATTTGTTTTATACAAATCATAACGTTAGTTTTATTGATTATTTTTGTATTTAATGCATATGATTATCTCTTGAACTTCTTTCTTCGAACGAACTTGCTGATTTATGACTGCCCTCTCACATGGCTTGCAATAAGGATATATTTCGTTGTGGCCCACTAGCACAACTATCGTTGACCATCGCTATTGCCCATTAATGAAGTTGCTCAACTACTTACCAAATTACAGTGTCCCTAACTATTCCAGCATAGCCGTAGGATCGCGCCAGCTAATTATTAACATGGTGTTGTTGATATAGCGATTCGATGGTATCGGAGGTGCCGACTTGTACCTATTTAATGTCTGCTGTGAAGTGATAAATCCTCCGATTAGAGTCTGCTTGATTCGGTTGACCTGCGTTAGCAAGGTTTGATGTCCTAAACTAAACTTATTAAACTTGAAAGGGAAATTAGGTTGCGAAGCACTCGTAAAACAAGCTTTGTTAGGAGCTTATAAATATTTTGAAACTTAAACATAATCGAAACATTTTTATAACCAAGAAACGAGCCTACTTCTAGAAGGAAGTACACCGTCTTTGGTAAAATTGTATTTTTAGGGTTAAGTACCTCAAAAAGTAAAAAAAATAACCCTTATAAGATCACTCTCTTGTCCGTCTGTCCGTGTGTCACCATCGATTTTCTTAGAAACGGGTGGGCCTAGCAAGTTGAAATTTATACCAGATACAGCGGTCTATAATAGTCCCTTTTAGGTGTATAAAAATCAAGATCTTGAGTCAACACGATAAAAGATGTGGACAAATTTAGATTTTCGCGAAAACTTGTAAGTTCCAAAATTTACCTTAATTTTAAACTTTTTTTTTTAATTTTTCGTAATTTTTCCTTTATTTGTGCTGTAAGACCTTGCTTTTAACCAAAATTGACAATTCTAGGTCAACCGGAAGTACCCTATAGGTTTTGGGTCGAAACCTATATGGTAGTTCCCGTTGACCTAGAATCACGAAATTTGGCAAAAAGAAAGGTCTTACAGCACAAATAAAAAACCGCACCAAAAAAAGGAAAAATTCCAAAAAATAAGTAAGATGAAAATTAAAAATTAATCTCCATGCATACCTAGCTGACGCCAATTAAGATAGTACTTGGAGTTGTATGGGCGCTTATAAAATTTATTATAGATAATGGTACGGAACCCTTCGTGCGCGAGTTCAACTCGCACTTGGCCGGTTTTTTATCTTTCCTTGTATTGTTTCGTTCAACGTCCAGTTTATTGGGCCAAATAATTATATATATATGTGTAATAACTAGAAGCTTTTTTCTGTATCTATTACGTCTCCCAAATGCAAGGACCAATTTCACTTTAGAAATGTATTTAGAATGTATGGATCTATTTTAATATCTTGTAATTTATGAAATAAATATATTTCATACAGTAAATATTATTTCATTTCAAGTCGGTTGGTTTTTTAACCAGTGTTTATGACGGTTATAGCTTTTGGTAAAAATTAATTCAGCCAAACCAAACATCAAGTGATTTGAATGTTTGTATAATAAAATAACTTTTAGAAATCGGCAATATTTTTATTCCGGCAGTTCAACCGAATCAAGCGGTCATACATTCGATTTGGTTTGCTTCAGTAATTAAATTGTTTTCCAACTCGTTGTTAATTTATCTTGGAAGAAAACTTCTGTTTTGAGTGGCTTCAATCTATTCTAGTGTAGTCGATAACTTATGAAAATTTTACTCGTTTAAACAATTTAAACATATTTCGAACTTCTGACAACACTCACAAATGTCTATACTTAGTACGTTTTTTACAACTTACAAGATCTTTTATTAACCTCCTGTAAAACCTGGACTGTCTGCGACGTGTCGTGCCCGTCAGGAGCTATTCTTCTGTCCCTGGAAGTCGATCAAAGGTAGATGGTATTCATTTTCACTTTTGGACACTACAGAAACCATTTTTTTCCATCCACACATACTTTACAATCACCCCTTTCAACTCAAAAACTCTACGAGCATAATTAATTTAAGAAAATGATCTCCTATTCTATCATCGAACAACCAGACGCTTTCACGATGCGCCACCGCTACATGGTAGACATACCTCCCATACGCACAAAGCGGTACTCTTCCACGTTTATTATGTGCACCGCCAATGAGTGGAACGCCTTGCCTGAGTCTGTGTTTCCTGATAACTACAACCTAGGGCTCTTCAAGTCACGAGTGAATAGGTTTCTTCTAGGCAAGCGTGTGCCATCGTAGACTGCATCATCGCTTACCATCAGTCGAGTATGTGGTGAAACATTTGCCTATAATTTATAAAAAAAAAGATTGTGTATAAATCGCACAGTTATAGTAATTTTTCGTTAGATTTATGCTTGTTTCTCACCTAAGTGGTAGTTTAATGTAATTACCGTGAAGACAGTATGCCTAATGAGTGCACTGTTAAGGCAGAATCCAGATGTATCAGAAAGATTCTCGCGTGGAGACAACATACTAGAAAGCTCAGCTTAGATAATCAACTTTCAGGTTAACATACATATTCGTTTTTCTAAAAATCCATTGGTCTAGGCACTAAAACATTAATATTCAATCTTATTTTTATCTGATCATGGTTAATTCCTCAAACCGCCTTAAAACTTTTGTGAAACGCACTCCAGTTCGCATTGCCATGCAACTCAACCAACACAGCAAAACAATAATATTAAAACAAAGTAAGGGCTAAACGACACTTGTCGTCTTAATATCCCGAGGTTTAATTTAATCCGGCAGATAAGGGGATTATGACTAAGCATTATTAAATTCTGTGTTCTACTCCTTACTCCGACTCCATCAAGATATAGCTGACTCAGTTGTATTACGCAAAGTCTGCAAATTAAATATTTGTGTGGTATTATTATTTCAAAGAAAAGAAATGAAAGAAAGAAAATGCATTTATTGTTCCCAAAGAAAGACAACAATAGTATAATAGTATTTATCAAACTTTCGCGGTCACTGCACATAATTACTGATTTAAACGAGTATTAAAACAGATTTAAAAGGTGCATACGGAAGAAATACACGTTTAAATCAGTAATTCAGTGAGGATAACAATCAATACAAAATATATAATTATATTCAGTAACTGTGTCAGTACCTAGGTTATCCGCCCACCGAAGTAGTATAGTGCTTAGCAATAAGTACCTAACCCACGCACACAGACAATAATGGTGTTGCCTGGGGACAAAATGGTCCCTGTCTCAGTACAAGCTGCTTCGAACCTAGTTAAAAACGAAGCAGCGCTGCTTTTCTGGCAGAGCCTAAGTGAGGAGACGAACACTAGTAAAAACGTTAAAGAATATATTTGGAGCCCGTTCTGTCTCACTCACTGCAGGAAAAAAGACTCCCTTTCTCCCATTCAACTCTACTGTATGCAGGGGTGGGCAACATTTGAATTACTTTTAATTAAATTACGTAATTGAAATACAAATACGTATGTTGTATTTGTAATTCAATTACTTCGTAAAAATCTAATTTGGAATTGGTATCTCAAATACTTGACGCTGGGGTATTTTGTAGTTAGTATTATATTTAAAATACTTATGGCTTCAAAATACATCTGTACACAATTTTTATTTGAATTAACGCAAAGCATGTTGTATTTTGCCCAGCTCTGACTGTACGTGTGTGTCTAGTCATCCATATAATGAGTCAAGTTCATCTTTCCATCGGCATCGTGGTCTGCCGCGTGGTCTTTTCTGCAAAGTTAAAAACAAAATATATAAAAGTGCATTTATTATTCATTTCCCATATAATAATTAAGTGCAGAATATTAGAGAGAGATATATGACTGCCTATTGTATAAATTACTTCGTTATTTTAATGATTTTCTTTGGTGCAATTAAGAGGTAATATAGAATAGAATAGGATAATCATTTATTTGGTACACACAAAATGACACATGAAGCAATTATAAGGAACAGTAGATACAATGAATCCAATAAGACAGTTCGACTCATATGTCTGCGTACCAAAATGGCGTTAAGCTCAGCATAATGTATAACATAGGTATATCTATCTATTTATCTATCTTTAACTACAAATCTATTTATTATTATCATCATCATCGCTTCAGCCATAGGAATTCCTCTGCTAAACATAGCCTCCCCCAAAGATTTCCAGAGCTCCCAGCAACTGTATCAGGTCCAGTGGGTATCATTATGGTCAGAGGTATTTAATATTTTACTGTAATTTATGAGGTTTTTTTTTTAATATATATAGGCTAGCGTTCATCACGATTTAGACTGGCGGTAAGCGATGATGGTAGAAGAAACTTGTTCTCTCGCGACTTGAACACAGACTCAGGCAAGGCGTTCCACTCTTTGGAAATGAAGAATTCTTCCCTCTTTGAAGATAGATTTATGTAAGACATCCGACAGCGTGCGAATCGGTGTGTGGGTGACATAGACAAAGTCGCGAGCCGTTATTAGGTGAGACTAGCACAGGAGCATGATGGATGGCACGAACTTAGGGAGAAGGCTATGGGGACCCAGCATTTTTTTTGTTTTTGCCTCGTTTGTTGGAAAACAGTTGGGGAGTGGATAATGGTGATGATTGTTCCAGATCAGTCGCATAGAGATTTATAAAACACTCTCCCGACCGAACGTTAGAGTATGTCCGTGACCACGACTGTTGCAACATAGTCGAAACGTCACTATAACAAATAAAAAGGTACATACGCTATGAAATACTCGTTTAGATTAGTAATTAAATTTGTGTTATTATCAGTATTTTAGGTTTATACTCGTAGTATGTATGTTTTTAATTTTGTATAGATGCACCGCCGTCATGTGATAAATTATAATCCTTCCCATACAACGGTTGTCTGGAAGAGATTGCTTTTAGCGATAAGACCGGCCATTGTACTAAATCTATTTGTAAAAATTATGTTCTGTATTTTACTTTGGTGTACAATAAAGAGTTATCTTATCTTATCTTATGTAAACTGCCAATCACAAAATAAACTAAGTCCCATTAGAATGTAAATGTGTTACATTATCACAACTAAACTGCTAGACCGATTTTGATGAAAGTTGATATTATACACATAGATTATGTCCTGATTTTTTTATTGATGAACCTCGCGTGTGAAGCCGCGGGCGGAAGCTAGTACAGCAAAAAATACAAAAGTTGTGTTTGAATACAAAAGTAATTCCGTGCTTTCCAATAATATCCGGTAGAAACTGTTATAAACACTTTATTTAAATGATACCGTACAAAAAGGTTACAGCTCGTAACAGCTACTAACCGTAACCACCTCAAAGTCATTCGCAACGTGAAATAACTCCACTCCCATTAGTGATGTGCATTTCTGTATCTACGGATTATTTATATGTTCGGATAGTTCATTTTATTTAAACTTTTAGTTTCACTTGAAACACTTTTGGTATGATATGCAGATTATGTTTTTTTTCTGTTACAAAGACTTATTCTTCAAAGAAACAAGAGACAATGACACACACAAAATTAGTATTTTGAGCTTAGTTAGGGCGTTATCACTCTGGTGATTTACGAGCGTGTTTCAAGCAAGGCGAGCAATCAATGCGCTTGCAAATCGACACTGTGAGGTATGTATGATGTATCTTAGGTATGTAACACATTTATATTTCCTTTTTTTTGCAACCTTTATGAGTCAATGGTTTGAAATAAATAATTTGTATATTATTTATTTTATTTAATATCTTAAATGGCACTTGACACCTAAGATTCCTTGCTAATTCAAAAATCCCGCTATAAATCATCATCATCATTACCAGCCCTAGCCGACCTCTATGGGCATTTTTTCAGTCCGTTCTTTACACTACTCGTCCGGATTCCGTACCAGTTTCTTGGCCTAATATTTTTTTATGTGGTTCAGCCACAGAAAAAATAACATAAAAAAGTGCCTCCGAACTCAGCATAATTTGTATCTCTTGGCACATCACTGCGCTTCCCACTATGAAGTAACTGGCGATGTTTCCACGTCGCGAGAAATTCATTTTACTTATTATGAATATTATAAATTCGCGTCGCGTTCGCGAAAATAATGGCGCTGGCAATTCCGCCAGGTTGCCTTCGAAGCCTTCGACTTGTAATTGTTTGATGAAAATGCGGGCTTTTTAACGAAATCCTGGTATTTTTAAGCGTTGTGCTTTTTTCTCTGCCTGTTTTTAGATTTGTACTTCGATTAGGCTGAGTTTTTTTATCGTTAAATTGGGTGTGGGCCTAAAATACAATATTGCCGCAATTGCGTCATATTTTGTTTAAATTGTGGCGGCAACAGCCCGGCACATATAATATTGTAAAATACCCACATAAAGTTAAAAGAGTGAGCCAAATTTTAATATATTATTACGGGTGGCTATGAAATGATCTACGTGACCCCCTATTTGGTCCCTTTGGTAATCAAATTGAAAATATGTTAGATTTTTTTTATTTGCAATAGAGGTGAGCCAGTATTATTTATAATTATTGCAAATTTAAATTAAATTAAATTTATTTTTATTTTATTATCAGATACAAAAGCTGGTTACGTACTTATATGTACATTGATTCGATGATGTCTTAAAACCTATACTAGGTTTGTCCAGACACTAGGTTCTCGTTAACGTGGGTTCTGGTCAAAAGTATGTTATTCTTAATAGTAGGCATTTATTACAATATTTGATCTAATATTAAAGCGAACGCACACATTCACGCGGATAACAACAGACCTGTTAGGCGAGTTGAAATTTAACGAGTCTAAGCAGAAGAAAAGCCAATGCAGTAGTATGA
Organism: Philereme transversata; assembly: GCA_963924445.1. Classification (NCBI taxonomy): domain Eukaryota; kingdom Metazoa; phylum Arthropoda; class Insecta; order Lepidoptera; family Geometridae; genus Philereme; species Philereme transversata. Next base: position 21,309,079 of record OZ004337.1, on the reverse strand, counting down.
GTTACACAGCTACCCGTACTAGTACTATTATGCGAGTGTGCGTGCGCATGCACTATAAACGATCCTCCATTCTATGATACGCTTTTAAAGTAAAGTGTTTAGAAAATGTCGTTTTAATATGTATTTAACATTTTTTGGAGTGAGTTTATTTTTAATTTCAATTGGCAATTTAATAAGATCGGGGATTAAATACTGTGATGTCCTTACCATAATCATTGTTAAATTTGGGTTTTGTTATTTTTTTGTAAGTTATGCTTCTTGCGGTAATCGAATGACTTTTAGGAATTTGAATTTCTATACGCAAGAATTGTTCTAGAAGTAAGTAAAATTCAACTTTTTGGTATATAGGTATAACTCCGCAGTATTTGAAAAGTCCCATGGGGTTGCTCGTAAATTTATTTTTGATTTAAGGGGGAACAATTGCTTCTGTAGTTGCTGAGACAATCAGATGTGATAGACAAACAGACAGACAAAGTCGCTCAATAAGGGTTCTGTTTAGACCATTTTGGTCCGGAACTCTAAAAAGCGGTGATGAGCTTGCAACCTGTCACGTAAAGAGTACTAGCTATAGGTTATGAAAACATTTATGGTCAAAAACATTCTAGTTTAATTAAAGATTTAAACGGGTATTTATCGCATATGGATCTTTTTTATTTGTTATCCCAATGTTTCGACTATATGCCGACAGCCGTGGTCGCGGGTAGACTGGAGTACTTGGAGCTAACGTCGAGAAGTGATGGCAGCTACAGCAATTATCCTCACTTGGTCCTTAGAAATAGAAATGTCTTCGTTCATATTACGACACACAACACTAACCGTATCTACGCGCTGAGACGACCGATCACGACACGCACACCTAGTAATAATCGGGTCCCAGGTAGCTGAGAGTCTATAGCTATCTTCCGGATTGAAATTTAGAAAAATCAGTCCGTTTGAATCAATAAATTAAATTCTCGCGAAATTTTTACAAATACATTCTAGTTTTTCCGCATCTTTGCCACTGACGTAAAATTCACTTTTTGTGTATCATCGAAAGCAGCAAGAAGCAATACTCGCACAGAGAACTATCCTAGACTAAGTCAAGAACCAAAGACTGAGTCTCGGTAAAGACGGGATTCCATTGTAGTCTTGAAACCCGCCTGTGTACTTAGAATGGTAAGTCTCGGACCTCCGCCAGCTTTCACAGATTGTTCAAATATTTGTCCAGTTCGGTGATAATCGAACTAGAGCTTTGCTGTGGTTTCAAACCGTACTTACATAAGTTATTTAGGATAATAATACTAGGGAGTTTTGAAATCAGGGTGGGCGGATAATATGATTCAGGAAGTGAAATATTCATAAATAAATAATTATTGCTGGACATTTCACACACCACTATCTAGCCCCAAACTAAGCAGAGCTTGTACTATGGGAACCATATAACTGCTAGAATAGTTATATACATTTTTTTTGTAAGTATTAAAAATATTAAAAAAATATCCAGACCCGGAACAAATATCTGTAGATCTAGCAAACATTTGTTCCGCGGCGGGAATCGAACCCTACTGCATCTAAGCCGTATTAATTCAAAGTGAGCCATGACCTAAATGAAACGAGAACTCGCCACTTTCCTCTGTCCATTGTCATCTCTTAAAATAATGATTTTGAAATGATTATGCTGAAAGATTATTTAAAAATATACGAACACTGGATAATCTTGACTGATTAAAAGTTACGTACAGAAATTTTTTTTGTTTGAATAACTACCTGTACCTAAAGTAAACATGCACCAAATATTGTTAAAAAATGCCCGAGAGACCAAGTTACATAAGTTTTGTTTTTATATTGAATAGAACTTCGTTTGACCACAATCTCACCTGATGGTAAGTGATGATGTAGTCTAAGATGAAGCACGAAGATCTAGAAGAAACCTATGTATTTACTCTTACCTTAAAGAGGCCCGGATTGTATTCTTTAGGAAAAACAGACGACGGTAAAGTTTTCCATACCTTAGCTATACGTATCAAGAACGTAGAACCAAAACGGTGTGTGCGAATGTGTGGTATATTGATTAGGTACGGATGGTACATATAAGTATAAGTATAAGTATGATAAGTATAGTGTTATCCCTGTCCCGCTCGATTGGGTTAGCTCAGCCCGACAATAAGTTCCCAAACGTGTGTGCGGACAGGCCACTGCGCCTGTAAAGGTAATAGTTAATTTATTCGAGTTCCAAGGGCCTGATAGAAAACGGTCAGATAAATGTTTACCGTGCGGTGATTTTCGAGATTTATTTGTTTAGGCAAGATCAACAGCACACATAGTAATTATAGTATTACAAAAAAAAATCAAAATAAATCAATAAAATGTGTGGCAATAACAGGAACACACAGCATTTACAATAAAATATTAAAGTTAGATAGTTAAGTAATTTACACAGAAGAAAAGAAAACAAAATAATAGCTACCTTCTTCAGTACAAATTAAACTAAAACACAGTTCTAAAACTTACAACTAATAATGACAATAACCACCAACCAGTGACCACCAAGAGATATAAAAATAAAATGTAATTTATACATCTATACACATTTTTATTAATTTAATTTAATAATCATTTATATAAATTATATGCTTTAATATTTCATGCTTATTGGCTGATTAAGAAGGATCTGTATATTATATTTATTTGATCATCTGCTACTATGTAATGTAACCCACTTTCGCAATGATTAAATGATATTAAATGAAACGGCTGATCTACAAACTTTATTTAATAATTTTAGGCACACTCTCGAAACCTTCGTTCTTCCGAAGATCTACAGCTTCGTACTCCCGTCCAAGTTCACAATTTTATGGTGACTCCTTCACAGTACAAGCTGTGCGACTCTGGAACGTCTTACCTTTGTCCATAAGGTCGTCCCAATCTCTTCCTATTTTCAAAGTCAAGGTATACAACCATTTTCTTTCTTTGTCTCGTAACTGCTAGCTAGTGTTTATGTTATTTATACTCCATATTATGTAGTGTAGTTTATTTATATACTATTTGTATGTATTTAAGTTTATGTTTATTATTGTACATAATCAATATTTATATGTATGTAGGTATATATGTATTATTTTATGGGTTCTGTTTATGTGTTTTATGTATGTTTAAAGGTACTTTTACACCGCCGTCTTTTGATTTTTGTTTATCCTGTCCATCCAAATGTTGTCTGGAAGAGATCGCTTTTAGAGATAAGACCGCCCATTGTACCGTTATTTATTGTTTATTTTCTTTATTACTGTATTTTGTTTGGTGTGCAATAAAGAGTATTTCATTCATTCATTCATTCAAATTTAGGCAGCTAACCCTGATACTCATAATTTAGAACAAAAACAATATTTAACCATATCTAAATCATCTCTTTCCTATTTTGTATTTCTACAGAACAATGCAATTCCCCGCAATAATATAAATTCCGCCTCAACCTTCTTTTCCCACTTTCATTCCACATCTTGTAAAAGACGTTTCAAATAAAAGTGTAAGCTTTATAACGATTGTTAAGTTCGTTCAAGTCAGAAAGTACAAACAGAAGACCGAAGGCGCTAACACAAAAAGGCGGTTTGATTTCTACTTGATAACAATACGGGGATGTTTACCCTACAAAAGCTAAACCAACTACAACTTTACAGAGCTTCTGGAATACATTGCGTGCTACGACTGATAACTACTACTTCGCGTGATAGAAATCCAGCGATGTATTAGAATATTGCGATAGTGCGGTAAGGTAATGTAGCGTGGTAAGGAAGAAACAGGAAATCAGAAAGGTAAACATAGTTTTTGATTAATCATTGTTAAACAGCAGTTATACGTTTGTTTTCTTTAGCAAAAACACGGCTTCGAGTTAACTTTGAAGCGTGTTTTAAGTAGTAGCAACAAGCTTTATAAAGAGTAAATTGTTATTATATTAAGATTTTACAACCATTTTCCAATGTTCAAGCCTAGACGGGACTTGAATCCCTAAGCCTGATGACCTCTGTGGTGCAGTGGACGAATAGCCGGCTGTGACGCAGGAGGATCCGGGTTCGAACAAATGTTTGCATGATCTACAAATATTGGTTTCGGGTCTGGATGTTTTTCTATATAATATAAGTATGTATTTACAAAAAAAGAAGTATGTAAGTATTCTATCAGTTATCTGGTTCTCATAGTACAAGCTCTGCTTAATTTGAGGCTAGATAGCGCTGTGTGAAATGTCCAGCAATATTTATAATTATTTATTATAAAACCTTCTTGTGTAATATCACTCACTTTTTTGTCTAGATTTTGATCGTGATATTCACGTTATCTAATGTAAATACTTACATGGGGAGATAGATTCTGTGTTTCCTTTTACTATACTTTAACATTTTCAACATTATTTTGGTCAGAGAAAACTCTAAATTCATTCTCGAAACCTTAAAATGCCCATTATTACATTTTGATATGGGTGGAAAGAGCAGAATTTTCTCGTCACAGGAGTATAAATGATGCTATATTTATTTTAACTTTTTAGGACTAGAAACACATAAATAAACAGACCTGTCATGGGTACTGACATGACATTTTAGACATATGTTTATTTACTTTTAATTCACGGTAAACCCGTAAGGTTTTACTTGGAATTTACATAGAACCTCTGAATTTGATGTATGGCTGTACTGGCCGCCATCTAGAACATACTAAAAGTTTAACTTTGAAACAGGTCCGGATGACATTGTGGATCCTTGGAAAAGACAGTCTGGACTTGGGAACTGCGGATGAAAGATCTCAGAGAGAAACGCTTTAAACAGTCTCATTTTATCAATCAGTCAGCGCAGCCCGGAAACAGTTTGTTCTTGACAGCAAAGCTCTACCGGCGTGAGCCTAAGAGCCTTACCCCTCGAGGTTTGAGCCCTTTGCTCTATACAGACCTGGAGATCACGGTGGAGCTACTTCGTCTTCTCGGCCTCTCATCGACGTAGGCTAGAGGCTCCACTAGCAGTCAGCCAGCGCACATTCTATCGGTCCTGCAGACTCCCGGATTTATCGATTGTGTGCACCATAGTGGGACAAGAAGTGTTTTTGATAAGTATCGTATTAAGTCAGTCATTGTATTAAATCATAACACATTGTAAAATCCCTCTTTCTTTTTAAACCGTTAGGTAGGTCTAAATTCAACTTGGCTTACAGCTCTCTTCTTTTACAGGAGAGAGTTGTAACGCTACACTTGATACGAGGATGCACTACCAATTGTGCTACCGGGCTCTTGTCACGAGAGGGTCGAAATTAGTGACATGATTCAGATTACGACTAAAGCGCCGTAAGTGTTCGGATAACACTTTAACAATACTATTTCTTTAAGTACTCGTATGTAAACGTGAACATAAATATTATCTATAGATACGGCAAAAAAAACATACGATCTAATATTATAAATTCAAAAGTAAGTCCGTGTCTGTCTGTCTGTTACGTTTCCACGACTAAACGACTGGACCGATATCACTAAAATTTGGCAAATAGGTAGATTACGGCCAGGATTGAGACCTAAGCTTTTACCCCACTGCGTAAAATGATGGTTATGTTTTTATTGACAAACCACATGTGCAAAGCCGCAAGCAGAAGCTACTAAGTCATTAATAAAATTACGAGTTAAGCTACTGCTTGTTTTTGATAAAGTTATTATAAGAGAAAATATTTCATAGCAAACGATTAACAAAAAGCATAAACCATAACATCCAGGACACTATACAAGCTCCAAGCTAATGATAGCACAATAAATAGTTTCTCAACTGTTTAGCTTAGACTCTAATCGTTTCTAGACTTCCTCGCCCGGAAAAGCTAACTTTATTTAACTTCTTAATGTATTTCCGAGATGAAACGGACTATATGAGAATTTACTTCTAACTTCTTTTTTAAACTACTTAGTGGTTTAGTGGATATGTGACTTTATTCCCTTTTAATAAATAATAGGCTTGCGTGTGACTATGATCTGGCCTGATGGTAATCGATGATGCAGTCTACGATGGAACACGCTTGCCAAGTAGAAACCTGTTCTCTCTCGACTTAAAGACTTCATCTCGGGTTGAAGGGTGCTGGCGAATTTACCGGCACATTAGATGAACGGTTACATATAACTATCAATGCACTACCATACAGGTCCAATAAACATATAATTGTATTGCGTCCGACGCTTCTAAAACATAAAGGTGAAAAGATTAATGTGCCTGACAATATTTACAGATTATGCAAACATTTTGTACCGCAGCGGGAATCGAACCCTCGTGAATCACAGTTGGCTATTCGCTAAGCACGCTGCGGCATAGAGTTAGATAGTCATAATGGTAACGCAATTGGAAAGCAGTGTCTTGAAATAGATTACAGCAACCATAGTACAAATATTACCATTTCTGAGTCGCTCGCTTCCTCCATTGAATTATCCGAAGACAATAAATTCATTACACCAGTTCGAGAACTTTCTAATCCAATTGCGACGAATATTGGTACGGAACCGCTTTGGTCAGCAAATTGGTCCTTTTCACGGCGGAACCAGCAAATTGCCGGCATTTGGTGACCTCACCTGGGGCTTAGCTAGCGGACTCCTAAATTATGCGGGGCTCATCAGATACGGAATTTGGGGAATATTTCTGATTTTTCGTAGGTCTTTTTTCTAGGCTTTTGGATAACGTACCCTGCCGATTTGCAGCTAAATGGTGACTGCTTCTAAATGATACTTGCTGATAAAAATAGGACCTGTACACCGAGTATATGAATAGACTTTACTAGTTTACGAGAAGTAGTCGACCAACTTAATATGTCGGTAATTCGGTTTGAATGAAAACGCTTTATTGTACACCAAATGGAAATAAAAATAAAAATTTACAAACCAACAAATATAATGGGCGGTCTTATGGCTTAGAAACGATTTCTTCCGGATAACCTTTGGTTGGTTTGTAAACAGTTTATATAATGGTCATACAAAATAACCAAAATCAACTGCAAAATTTACTTTGTATTTTAATATGACTAAGATTTCTCTGTCCGTGATTTGACACACGCTTGACCTATTTATTCTTTACCAAATCAATCTCCTTCAGTAACAAAAATGCAAAAGAAAACATTTTCTCATGAAGACCTGGGTTTGATTTTTAGTGAACTATGCTAAAACCCTTTTAGGTTACGTACTATTAGTCAGTGTTAAATTAAAATATATATTTTCTTTGAATAGGGCCCTTAAATTTAACTAGAGTATCTAGAATAGTTCAGGAAATTGCGTTTCGACTCAGCCTAAGGTCTCGTCTAGTCGCGGCTTCACCAATCGAGTTTGTGAATGTTGGACCCTGATGTAGTTATACTGTTTGGTTCTCGCACTGTTTGTTGTTTGAATGCAGTCTTGATTATGAATAACTCCCTAATCAATATATAAACTAATTAATAATGCTGGACATTTCGCACAGCGCTATTTATCCCCAAAATAAGCAAAGCTTGTACTGTAGGAACCAGTTATCTAATATAATACTAATACTTACCCTTTTTTTTCGTAAATACATAGGTACTTGTAACATATAGAGAAACAACCAAACCCGGAACAAATATCTGTAGATCATGCAAACATTTGTTCTGCGGTGGGAATCGAATCTATGCCAGTCGTCATCAGTCAAATCGATCAAATCATATTTAATTGCAAAATGTGGTTTCTACAGCAGTTTGTAGATTATTAATATAGAGCATCTCTAGCTCTAGTTCGTTAAAAAATACTAGCTTTCACACGTGGCTTCACACGGTTTGTCAATTAAACTAGCCTATGTCTCGATCTAGGTCATAATATACCTCAATACCAAATTTTATCGATATCTGTCCAGCCGTTTAGTTGTGAAAACGTAACAAACAGATGTATTTTATTGCTCACTATAAAGCAAAAAAGTAAATTACCTCTGTACTCTATTGGGCAATCTTATTGTGAAATAGTTAAAACTAAAATATAGCTGAAAGAATATGCCAATTATCATTAAGTGAGTCTATGTATTATTTTATTAGTGCGATAAATAATTATCTAATCTATGTAATTTAAATAGTAGTCACTCAGAACAAAAATTTCATATGTTTTCAAATAATGGTTACCTACTCTCCCAACAAATTATTTCACAAAGAGTTCAGCTAATACTTGCAACCTCTATAGATAATGCGACTAAAATTACGAAAATTACGTAGAAGACTCACGTACTTTTCAAACACAAAGTTTATAACGACTTATGCATATGTTATGAATAACTATGAGCGTATTATTTCAGTGAAACAAATATTCAAACGCATTTTACTTTATAATAAACAATTTGCAGTGAACCGAGCATCGAATAACAAATCACTATATCGAATCGGAGTTAATATTCAAAATTCGTAGTCTGTACAAATACCGAATGGATTTTTATTATATCGTAAAAATTGCTCAGTTCATTTACATAAAAACTGGCCAAGTGCCTGTTGCTGACGGAGAGTTCCGTATCTCATCATCATCATCATCATCTTATCAGGCGTTTGTATGTTACATTTTAGCAGTGCCTTTGTCTGATGTATAGTTTAGTTGATAGTTGTTTAATCGAAATAAACATCGTTTATTTTTTGCTGTTTTCTTATTATTTGATGTATATAGGGTGATGTGGTCACTGAGCGATACAGGCGTACACTGCTGAACATAGGTCCATCCCATACATTTCTAGATAGATTACTTAACAACACTACAAAGATTTTAAAGTATAGGTGTGTATGCTGTATACCTGGCGATTTGTGGCCCAAGCTGACTACAGATCCCGGTAGACCAAGCATGGGAAACTTGCTAAGTTTTCCTTTCCTTTTTTTAATAATAAATCATTTAATTCAGGTAACATTAAAATAGTTGTTCATATATAATTAGTAAATAAATAATGCTAGACATTTAACATAGGGCCTGTGAGCTATTTTTATTATGATAATATTAATAATAAAAATAATAGCTTACAAAAGTAATGACTCCTGATAGAGTTTAGTCAGATAACCCAGCAGTGGAATATGGAGGGCTGAAATAATAAAAATATTAGGCAAACTTGTCCAACTTTTCTCGTAAACGGTTCCCACGATACAGGCCCCGAGCCTAGTGTGGGGCCTTTGGCAAATAACCAACCACTATTACAATTATTGTGTTATAATCTGTGTTCGATTTTTAATTGTATTTATGTGTTTGAATAAATAGATTGAATTGAATTATGCATTAACGACCCTTTTTTGTACATTGTACACTTTACGCAACCCTAAAAGCATATCGCTTTAAAAGCTCTTTGTTTGACAAACAAATGTTTAAAATATCAAAACTGAAATTAACCGTTTTGAAAAGCTAAATAGGTATTTTCTATTGAAGTTTAAGTCAATGATGCGCGCAAACGAAATATTAGGATATTTAGAAAAATATAATGATTTATTTGGGTATATTTTTGAATTGTTTTTAATAAAATATCTAGATCACACGCGTGTGAGATGTTCTCTATTATGAGGTCAGTTATAAACTACAAGTTTCATAAACTTATAGATCGAGCGAAGCGAGATCTCCAAATCAACTTGGGCAAATCGACGTTGTATGTACCTAGTATGTTTGATTGTCCAAGGATAACCTTCTAAGCGTTAATGCGATCATCGTGAAATTTGGTATATAGGTAGGTAGTGATGGCACAAACCTGGTGTGACTAAATGAGCTAAAACTGCGGGGAGGTTCCTGAGATAGTGGGGTCAAAGAGGGGTCAAAAATAACAGAATGGGACTATCCGGTCAAGAAGCACGTTTAATGAAAAGTCTGCATTAGTAGATTTCAACCTCGTTTTTATTTTTAGTTGAAACTTTGTAGTTTTTATATTATTAGCCATAATAAAAACTGAACATTAACGAAATCAGGGTACACCAGTAACCCCATTATGTTGAAATTTGGTATGCGTGTAGTTTTAGTGACACAAATATAGGGAAAAGTCTGAAATCCGGAATAACTGCAATGTCTACCCCAAAAAATTGTACCAATTAACATGAACTCTTGTTACTTGTAATTTGAATGAAACAGTAGGTCAAGTAACTTGGTTAGAATTTCATGGCATTATTTTGATATTCAAAGATTACAAATATTTTTTTTTTGTTTTTATGGGAGACTCGCGAGATCTCAGTTCGGGGCGGACCACTAGTTATTTTCCAATCTCAATCTCGGTTGACGACCTCCGTGGCGCAGTGGCCGGTAAAGACGCAGGTGGTAGCGCGTTCGCGTACGAAGTACGAAGTATTTCCTGCGGTTTAAGATTTACTAAGTTGAGAGGATGGTACTATAAGTCCAAGGCAGTTGCACCCTAATGTTAGTTCTACAACTTGCCACCAGGTGCTGAAAATAACTTCAACTGATGGTTATGGCAATGATTAGCTTAGGTTTTCAGTAAATGACCATAAGTACAAATCGCATGCGGACAGGGCGCTGCACTTGTAGAGGTAAGTAATTAAATCAGTTCATTTGCATGGTTTAAAGAGCCTCTGTTTATGCATATTCGGAAAATATAAATCCCAAAACTAACTGTCTTGCAACATTTTCATCAGCGGTTATACCACAGATTAGATAACGCGAGTTCACCTACTTTGTGAGCAAAGTTCCAACTCTTAAGTTAATAAATAAAGCTTTTATTTCAAAAATGTTTTAGTGTCTAATTTTTACGTGCTCTATTGCGTACACTTTGTCACCCAAAGACGGGTGTAGGCCTCCTCCATATGGTTCCATTGTGACCGATCTTGTGCTAAGCTCCAACTCTTACGGTGCATAAATTATGCCGAACTTGGCCGGTTTCGCAGTAGCACGTCAGCAGCACATAGCAGAGGCGCCTTTGAATCTGCTGAGGGCGGTGTGTGGGCGTCCCGACACTGGACTGCTCTCGGGACGTACAACATTAGTACATTCATTGACGATCTCCGTGGCGCAGTGTGCGTATAGCCGGCTGTGACACAGGACGCGGGTTCGATTCCCACCGTGGGACAAATGTTTGCATGATCTACAAATATTTGTTTCGGGTCTGGATATTTTTCTATATATTATGAGTATGTATTTACAAAAAAAAGTATATAAAGTATTCTATCAGTTATCTGGTTCCCATAGTACAAGCTCTGCTTAGTATGGGGCTAGATAGCGCTGTGTGAAATGTCCACCAATATTTATTTATTTACTTTATTTATTCAATTTCATACAAATTGACACCCTTGCGTTGTCTATCAAATATAGATCTGTGGTTCATATACTAGTGATGGTAAGTTTACTTATCTCTGTATGAACGCTTTTATTACTACTCTGACGGCCAGACATATATCCAAACAATTACTTAGTCCTTCATTATGAAAAACGGGGGAATTATTTTTTATTTAATCTGTACTCGGACGATTTTATTACATTCCTCTAGTTTTAATTAAGACTGGAAATATTTCAGTGGGAATATTAGTATAGTCCGATCACGTTACGTTTGCAAAACTGTGTTTCACATAAAAAAAATATAGTTGGAAACAACTCACAGAAAACCTGTCCATCCCAAGGTTGTCTGGAAACGATCGAATTTAGAGATAAGACTGCCCATTTTACTGAATCAATTCGTGAAACATGATGTTCTGTGTTTTATTTTCGTATACAATAGTGAAAAATTTATCTAATTAATTAATTTAATTAATTAATTTATATATGTAAGTATGACAATATATATTTTATGTATTATAATATTAATATTTATGTAATTTTATGATTATATTATACATTATAATTATGCATTTTATTTTATATTATCTATATTTTTAATAAATATACGTGTACTATATCGGATTTACGCCGCCGTCTTTATTTTGTTCACATAGATCCTGTCCATCCAAAGGTTGCCTGGAAGAGATCGCTTTTAGCGATAAGGCCGCCCATTGTATCTATTATTTAAGTGTATTTTCTTATAAATGTTTGTATTTAAATGGTGTGCAATAAAGAAATTATCTATCTATCTACATATCTATCTAATCTAAAACCAGCGCTGGTTTTCCCTGAGTTGTTGCAAAATATTTTGCTTTGAAAATTTTCGTGATTTATATCAATCACTTGCTGCCCACCCCGGCTTCACACGGATGTTTATCAAAATTAAATATAGCCTATAACACTCAGGAATACTTAAGCTTTCTATCAGTAAAGTAATTATTAGTCGGTTCATTACTTCTGGAGATTACTAATTACATACAAACTTACAAACAATGACTAATTATTGCAACGTTATTAATCTTAAAATGATTGGGTTGGAGGATGCTGCGGTAGCTGGTGTTTTTATGATGCATTGTTGCGGCCCTATCTTACTTGTATTGAGTTGGTTGTAGGTCGCTGCGGTAGCTAAAAATTATGTCTGATTCACCATTGCGATCTAATTTTGTTGAAGAGAGTGTGCAGGCAGATGCTGCGGTAGCCAGATTTTTTTATGACTCATCGTTGCGCCTATATTTACCATGAAGAGAGTAGGCTGCGGTCAAAGTATCTATATGTTATTCTAGGTCTAGAACTAAACTTCTGCAAAGTATGAGCCCAATCCGTTAAGTAGCTTTGATGTGAGGGTAACAAAGACCCAAAACTATTTTCACATAGAAATTTTGATACCCCATTTTTTCCCATGGGAACTGATTAATGGGATAAATGGTAATCTATGTAGTGATCCAGGTTATAATCTCCACATATACCAAATTTCATCGAAATCGGTTCAGCCTTTACGACATGATTGAGTAACCAAACAAACAAACAATCAAACAAACTTGCAAACTTTCACATTTATAATATTAGTGTGATTATTATAAAGGTTCACGAATTGAACCGAAATATTACAGATCGAAACACCGATAAAACGGTACGTGTGGATGTGGTGTGGAATGACCTTCCTCCGGAGTTTTCCGGGTGGGCTTCAACATGAACGCCTCCAAGACAGGTGTAAATAACACATTAAATTTTAGGCAACGCGACTGCAGTAGTCTGCAGGAGTTTATAGGCGACAGTGACCACTTAACAACAGGAGGACGGGCCTCCTGATGTTGCTTAGCTTGTGGGTCGAAATATATAATATAAAAAAACGTGATAAATCCCGTATTTATAATAATGTTGCAAAATATGTTTGTTTTTGCAGCACACGATTAAGTGTGGTTATTAATAACATCTTAATGTAATAAATGATTAAAAACAATGCGCCAATTTTAATCACTAACTAAACTATATAGGTACATTAACGACTTGTGTCATTTATCTCTCCCAAACTGCAGTAGGTATATATACGTATGCTGATGATACAGCTCTTCTAATTGTAGGTCACGACTGGGCAGAGGCTAACTCACTTGCGGAATCTGCTCTTAAATCGGCTCTGACATGGCTCTCCCAGAATCTTCTTACTCTAAATGTTCCTAAAACCAAATTCATAACTTTCTCCCCAAGCATCAGAACTCAACCTCCCTCCTCTTTTATTATACGTGCCCATGCCTGTTCTGCAGCAGCACTAAACCCATGCCACTGTCCCAAATCTAAGTATTAAATATTTAGGTACTTGAGAGAGAGAGAGTTATGCAGCCTTAGGGTGATCGTATTATATTAGGCGTTTTTTGTTTTAATACGTTTTTTGCTAAATGGGACTCCTGGGCACCTAATTACGTCTGTTCTATAAATCTCAACCATTTCTAATTTACAAAATTAATTTAAGAGAAAATAAATAGCTAAAAAATGTTTCTAACCTGTGTGTCCGGTTCGAGCGCGAGTGTGACACAAATCACGAATTTTGATTGCCGAAGCACGACAAATGTTTGCATAATCTGCATAATAAGACCTCCGTGGCGCAGTAGGTGTATAGCCGGCTGAGACGCAGGAGGTTGCGGGTTTGATTCCCGCCGCGGAGCAAATGTTTGCATGATCTACAGATATTTGCTTCGGGTCTGGTTTCTTTCGTTTTTATTATGGCTAATAACTCAAAAATTACAAAAACTTTACTAAAAGTGAAAATGTGGTCAAAATGTACTAATGAAGACCTTTCATTTGACGTCTCACCTGATTTAATAGTCTCATTTTAATTTTTTTTACCCCTCTTGAACCCCAATATCTCAACAACCCCCCAAAAATTTTAGCTCATCGAGTCACACCAAAATTGTGGCATCACTATAGACCAAATTTCACGATGATCGGATAAACGCTTCAAAAGTCATCCTCGGACAAATAAACATGCATACATACATACAACGCCGATTTTCCCAAGTTGATTTGGGGATCTCGCTTTGCTCGATCACAAATCAGCCATTCATTACCAATATTATAAAGAGGTAAAGTTTATTTTGTAAAGAGGTAAAGTAAAATGTTTGCATGATTTACAGATATTTGTTCCGGGTCTGGTTGTTTCTCTATATATTATAAGTATGTATTTACAAAAAAAAAGTATATAAGTATTATATCAGTTATCTGGTTCCCATAGTACAAGCTCTGCTTAATTTGGGGCTAGATAGCGCTGTGTGAAATGTCCAGCAATATTTATTATTTTATTATTTATTTATTTGTTTGGATATGGGTACTTGCCGGAACTACTGATCCGATTTTGAAAATTCGTCTTAGTAATAGAATTATCCCTGAGTGCTATATAATATAAGGTGATGCAATTTAACTACAAATACTGACGGAAGGTATTTTTGAGACCATAAATAATAAATAAATAAAGCTTTTTTTTAATCAATTAATCTAAAACTTTTAAATCATCTTTATATTTGAGTTTTTGTGCCTAACATGTAGGTACTTACCGTAGGGTGCATTGAGCGGGCGAGGGCATTAAACTAGCGGGGTCGTTCAACGACAGTATTTTTTTAGTAATCAGCGGCATCGTACAATAAGCTAGTTCTCTAATTTAATCGAATTTCTCGAGATATTTATAATAAAACAAGAACATTTTATAGATACATTTATTTCTTATGTTTTCTGTAGATCCCTTCAATCTAATTAAATTTGCACCGTTATTACAAGCCCGATTTGACCTCCGTCATTTTTCTCACGTGATAAGTTTAAACGAACATCAACACAAAAAATCGAAAAATCAACCATATGTAATGGCAAAAATATTATGATATCCGACACTATTCAAATGATTAACCATTGGGTTCAATGCTGTAGAGTTACCATCGTTTTAACTACTAGGGAACCAAACAAAATCGATTATTACAAAAAATTTAAACACTTAGTAAACTTAAGACTGTTGAGATCGTTTATAACCACTTCGGAACCAAACAAAGTCAATCATTATAAAAATCTAAACATTTACTAAACTTAAGATTTATAAAAACAGAAACTTTTTTTGTTTGTAATTTTTATACATACGAATCGATTACAGATGTTGATGCACCCACGAGGAGTTTTCATCATTATTTTATCAGTGCATAAAGAATTTTCTAATCTAATCTACTTATCGTTATATTCAATATTTCTTGAATGAAAAACTATACAAATTATGAAGCCAAGTTAGTTCGATATTAATTTAACCTAATTTATACTAAACGATAACAAACTCTTATACAATTAATTATTATTATTATATAATATTAATTTTGTTAACCCTCATATACATATGTACTTATTCCACATTAAAACCCAAATAGTTGAAACTAAATTGACCAACCGCGAATGCAACTGGCGCTTATAGCACAGGATCAACCTAGTTTAAGCAGCCAGAGAATGCTTAGTGATAATTACATTTACACTGTTTTACCACCTACAAGAAGATCATTGTTATCAATGTTATACGTAACCAAGTTGTCTGAATAAAGATTTATTGTTATTATTATTCACACATATTTATTTTAAAACTCGTTTATATTATTATTCACACATATTTATTTTAAAACTCGTTTATAAAAAATACATTTTTCATTACAAAGTATCTTACAAAAAACAAACATTATAGTAAAAAATATATTTATAAAAACGGTAAACCACCGACCGCGAAGCAAGGCCCAAGCGATCGGTGGCTAGGGCTGCAGAGAGAGGAACCTCCTGACTATGCGTGCCGAGTCCAGGAGTACCGCCTTCTGTATCTGACCCTTGATCCAACTTCCTAGCGAGAGCCTCTTAAGGTATTGGTCGAGGCTCTTCGCTATCAGTCCGTTGACCGACACAACTATCGGAACGATAATTGTTGATTCCACATCCCACATGGCGGTAATCTCATGAGCCAAGTCAAGGTACTTGCTTAGCTTGTCCTTCTCGGCCTTCACGAGATTAGCATCATGTGGGATAGTAATATCAACAAATATCGCTCGGCGCTCCGACCGGTCTATCACAGCACGATATCTGGCTTATTGGCAACAATAGTCCTGTCCGTGATGATAGACCGGTCCAAATAGAGCGTGGCACGGCCATTTTCCAGAACTGGCTCTGGCACATATTTATAATATGGCACCTCAGGTCCAACAAGGCCATACTGAAGAGCAAGCTGCTGATGGATAATTCTGGCAACTTGATTATGTCTATGCAAATACTCAGAGTTAGCAAGGTGCGAACAACCCGAAAGCACATGTCTAAGGGACTCTCCGGGCTGGTGACAAGCTCTGCGGATGTCGACCGTCCCATCCTTTATAATATACTTTCGGTAATTGTTCGTCTTAATAACCTCATCCATAATTGCACAGACAAAACCTTCAGTTTCTCCGAAGAGATCACCGAAGCGTAACCAGATTACCGAGTCGAGTGGGTCTACATCTGGTCCTGTTAGGGCTTTGTAGAACCGCCCATGAAGCTCCTTACTCTTCCATATGGCCTCGCGATCCTGAGTGGTCAGCACCGATGGTTTATGCCAGTTCTCGTTTGCCAAAGAGAGCGGGGTAAAGTTTTTGTCAACTGCAACGACATCCCGATGCATCCCACACACATTATTAAGGAAATACTCCCTGAGATTGTACACCTCGCGGTTATGAAGGGTTTTGGCATTTAAAAAGCCCCGACCCCCACATTTCCGCGGGATGTACATTCTCATTACCGAAGAGCGTGGGTGCCGCATACGATGGGTCGTGAGCTGTTTGCGAACTCTACAATCCAGGGCTTCTAATTCTGTCTGAGTCCATCTCAGTATGCCAAAGGTGTATATGAGTAGGGGCATAACCCAGCCGTTAAAGGCATGGACCTTGTTGCCACCTGACAAAAGACTGTTAAGAACTTTTGTCAAGCGGCAAAAGAAACGTTCCCGCACCGACTGTTTTATCTCCCTATCTATAATACCCAACGACTCCGACATACCGAGATATTTGTATGTCTCGACTTCAGAGAGAGATCTGAGAGATATCGTCTCGGAAAGCTGCAAATTTGAAGAATTTACAACTCTCCCACGCCGTACTTGCATGACCGCGCACTTCTCAACACCGAATTCCATGCTGATGGCGTTGCTAAATACCTGTGTGATATTAAGCAATGTCTCCAACTCCGAACTCTTAGATGCAAAAAGCTTGAGGTCATCCATGTACAGCAGATGAGAAATGATTTCCCCCTCTCTCCGAAGTTGATGGCCTAGACCTGAATCCTTTAGCAAAGTGCTAAGAGGATTCAGTGCCAGGCAAAACCACAAAGGACTCAGACTATCTCCCTGGAATATACCCCGCTCAATCCTTATGAGATCATGCGGAATAGAAGAATCCCATCTGCTACCTGGATGATGAAGAATTGTATTCCACTGTCTCATACACGATCCTAAAAAGAGTCTCAAAGTTGCGTTTACTTTATACAACTCTAAGACCCTCTCTAGCCATGTATGAGGCACCGAATCATATGCCTTCTTATAGTCAATCCAAGCAACTGAGAGGTTTCCTCTGCTGCGCCTGATCTGCTGGCTAATGGCCATGTCAATGAGGAGAAGCTCCTTAGTACCACGGGACCCAACCCTACATCCATTCTGTGCAGGTGCCAAAATATTGTTCGCAACAATATGCGAGTTAATTTTTGCAGTCAGAATGGATGTAAGGAGCTTGTAGATGGTAGGCAAGCACGTGATGGGTCTATAGTTTTTGGCTTCCGCGGTACTACCGGACTTATGGAGCAGGAAGGTGACACCTGTGGTTAGAAACCTTGGGAGAGATCCAAGTACGAGGGCTTCCTGGAGTTGTGTGGCAAGCACCGAATGTGAGCATCGAAACCACTTCAGCCAGAAGTTGTGCAGTCCATCCGGCCCAGGACTTTTCCAGTTCTGAGCCGAACGGATAGCACAACTAACGTCCAAAGGGCAGATGGTAAAATCTTCCATATCTTCAATCGACTCACACTCGCCCCTCACAACACTCATCCAGTCGCCCTCCGTGTGTTCGATAGGTGCAGACCAGATGTTTCGCCAAAAGTTATTTGCTGTTTCAACATCTGGTAGTTCCGCTACACGCCCATCATGAACACTGTTATCGGGTTTCTCCCAGTTTCTATACACCTTCCTTTGGTCGCTTTGAAAGTTGCGATTCTGCCAGTATCTATCCACACGTTCTCTATAGCGACGAATACGGCTAGCCCATGCAGATACTTTCTGCTTCAAAAAGTCAATACGCTCTGTGACACTAGCCAAGTAGTCCTGGGGCCGGGTTTCGATTCCAGCAAATGCCTGTGTCACAAAGCGCATTACACGCGGGCGATGGTTACCCCCTCTAAAACAGATTAGTTTCGCAATAAGAGTCCTAAACCCACTGA
The DNA here is from genome assembly GCA_963924445.1 of Philereme transversata. NCBI lineage: Eukaryota > Metazoa > Arthropoda > Insecta > Lepidoptera > Geometridae > Philereme > Philereme transversata. The sequence continues at coordinate 21,290,376 of OZ004337.1, read as the reverse complement.
TACGCCGTTCGATCCGCACTTGCCAAGAAGGGACACCGCCAGCAGGCCGCGGTGCTCGCTCAGTATCCGGGAACTTGACACGAGCAACGCGACACGCTGCAACAGCTCCGCAGTACAGGATCGCATTTGTATCAGCAAGATCTTTGCTAGTTAATAAGTGCGGAACTAGCAATGGGTTCAGGGCCCGGACTATCGCCAAATTTCGTCTGTGCGTAGGGAAGCGAGGAAGCCGTGGTCTAGTTTCGAAAGGTGTGGACCGATATGACAAGATCGCATCGTCCAAAGCCCTCCTCAAAAGCTCATTTTCTTGGGTACTCACGCTGCTATATCCGAAGTCGACGTCTTCAGCTACGGGGTCCGCCTGCGTTGCCACCGATATCAGAGGTGCCGAAACCGGCGGCGTGACAGTCGGGTCCCGTTGCGAGTGGTCAACCACTTGATCTCTCAGCGCTTCTGATCGAAGCCGATCAAGTACATTGTCGTCCAACAATTTCAACCGTTGGATGGCACGTACTTGATCCGACAGTCGTTGTGCGGTGACGGACACGGTTGGTTCAAGGGCCTGAAACAGAGGAAGCATCCGAACCCGGTACACGGTCAGGTAGGTTCCTCCCACTGTAGCTCTATAAAATGCGCGCATGACGTTCACATTCATTTGGTTTGTCCACTTCATGCGACGCACTATGCTGCTGGAGGCGGGAGCCGGACGCGGGACTGAGTGTCCCACAGGCCCCAAGCCGACCGACAGCGGAGGCCGCCCTCGCCGTACAGGTGATCGCGACGGCGGAGGCGACGGCAGTCCGCTCTCATCACTCGACACACAGCTGGTGTCCGGGGGGGTCCCATACTCCTCATCCCCGGATGACGACGCCGTGGAGCTCGACGAGGCGGGCGGCGGTGGTGGTGGTTGTGCGTTCCTTCTCGTATCCGCTCGTAGTACTTTCGTCTGAGATCTTGTGATCATTATTGAGATATTGTGATTTTTATGGTTTGCATGGTAGGATAAAAAATTTAAATGTATTCTGCAGTAAAAATATCACTTTGAATTGTAAAATGTTAATAAAAAACATATTTGTAAAAAAATCTCAGAGAAAATTTCGACTGACAGGAGCGGTGATGATATATTATATATTATTATTATTATTAATAAAAATGTCTCAAGAATCGATTTTTCTAGTACTTAAACGTTTTTTTTATTTCTACTCTAGTTCTCATCTTCTACGCTCTGTATTTTGACTACGTCAAACCGGGCCTCTTAGAACGGCAATAGTTAGTAGTTAGTTGTAGTTTAAATCGCAACACCTTATATTTTATATTGATAAAAATTGTGAATCCTGGGCTGATCAGCCAGTATTTTATAACTTCAAGTCATAAGGCGGTAAGAAATGGGGGCTGGTCATCCAGGAGTTTATCTACACGTAATGTAATTAATCGTGTAAAGTTTTGGTGTAACAGGTTTGTTTGAGTAATGACAAATCTCAGAAAATCTGTAAGTACCTTCTTAATGCTTTTTGTAGGTTTTATATTCATTTATTTTGATCAGAACTAATTACATATTTGTTATCATTCTTTTGATGGTAGTAATAAGAACTGAGGAAAACACGATGAGATTAAATATCAAGGCATAATAACTTGCTAGGTAACATTAATATTTATTTGTTGGTGAAAATAAATAAGTTGATTTGAACGTGTGACCTTCGTCCGAGATTTGATGTTAGATTACCTCCCACATCATTTTATTTTATTGTTGGTATAAATATATTAGGTATATATAAGTTTATTTTAACACCACCTGCTCGACAATGTCAAATTACATGTAAACCTCTCCGAAAGCAGGTGATTGAATCCCTATGACTGAGCCGGGAGCTCAGAATAGATAAAACCCCAGAAGAAGTGAACGCACCTAATACTTAAACGTCAACATCTATTCCAAGTAGAGAACGCCGCCATTAGTCAGTCTGTGACCGTCATCACGCGTGACGTGTTTTACAGTATCCAATTTAATTATAATATGCCTTCTTGTGTCATCCCAAAGTGTCAAAATTCAGCTGGGCTCAAAAAGAAAACAAAATGGGTTTATTGAATAAATTGTTCGGTTTGTAATTGCCATAAATAATGATTCTTCATTTTGCCAAGTGCCGAGTGTTATTATTTTCCCTACTGTTGAATTCTGAGATTAAAAACTTTTACGAGATGTAGTTTCAAATTATACTGGTGGTTCGCCCCACACTCGACTTATTTGATTTTCAATCAATCGACTTAAAATATATATTTATAAAAAAAAAATTAAGGCGATTTGCGCAACGATGCCTAAACCTATTTAGTGGCTAAATATGATTTAAGGAATTCTCAAATCATACAAATATGTCAAATTTAAACATGTTTAGTCGCTAAATACGTTTAGAGATCGTTTTGCAAACCGGCCTTGATATTTGATTAATAAAATAGTGCCATAGTTACATTAGTTGTATCTTACCAAAAACATTTACCCCACAATGGGTATATAATGACTAAAATAGCAACATTACGCGGGTGGGGGTCAGGTGGACGCAGGACGCGGGTTTGGTTTTATGAACACAGCGCACGGCTTGCAATCACAGCTGAATGCGTCTTCTGGTGTTTTATCTATTCTGAGGCTGAGAGTAAAGTTGTACTGATTTGAATTTGGTAACTCATCTGCATTAAAATTTGATGAAAATAAACCCACACAATAAGAACTTATTCGTAAATCGAACTAACCTCTGCACAGAATGCTACAACCTAGATTTGGTTTTTATTGTCTCGCAGAAAGTTTGAAAAGTAGTGTTCTCCTTAAGTGGATAAAGCTGTCTGCATCTTGTGCGTGCTTATATCCCTCTCTGCACTCAAGCTTCTGGTAACTCCCTCGTTCCGCTCGTGAGTTAACCCTATAATCCTTCGTTACGTTCGGGATTCAATATAGCACCCGTGACACAAGACACTGTTTTATCCCCTCGTTTAATAATCTACTATTATTACAATCTCCTGAATCTGTAAGATATTTTTGGTACAAGGATAGCCTAATATAGAATTGCTGTAATAATTTTTTCGATTCATTTTCGGTCCATTATTTGATTTTCCATTCTACATTTGTACGTACTTGATCATGTCTTGTGTTTTTTGTATTCAGCAGTGCAATTACGGAATTTCGTCGTTGCAAATTCAAAATCTCTTATGTGACATTTTAGGGGAAAATCTCTTTTTTTATTATTTGGTTGGCTGCTTCAATGGGCCACCTTCTGCAAATAGGTACTCTTATGTGAATATCTTATGGTTTGAGTGAGATATGTTTTAAAGTTAATTTATCCTAAGTGTCACCTCACATTTAATTGTCCATCAAAATATCTCATGTGCGCTGTATACACATAAGAGGTCTTTCTTTTGATAATTATTTTAAATATTGTAACACAAAAACTCTTATGTGGGGAGCGTCCCTGACAGCAGGTTGAGCTAGCGCTAGTTTCGCGCGTAATTTATTTATGAAAGAGCGCGATGTATTGTACCCAGCGCGCATTAGAGTGAGATAGAAACAAAACAAAGTATCAGTGCATGTCTACTTGCGGCGCGTAAACAAGTGATTCATTGTAAAACTTTAAATTAAGTTATCCTTTGGTGTTGTTTGCTACAATAATACTAATTATGAACAAAAAAAGTAGCCGGGGATACCGGCTGTTGAATTTAGTGATAAAACGTGAGCGTACTGCCAAAAACGGGATCTTTGTTTCGAAAAATTCGCTTTCTCCGCAGCCTGGTGTTTCAGTGGTAAAACTTGGATCTACTGTCAATACACACGACGACAGTGAAATTTCATGGAATTCACCTTTCTCGCAGCCTGATGTTTTTATTCCTGGACCTGTATCTCCCACTGAAAATGTCAATTTAACGTCGACGAATTTACATTCTCCGGAGCCGAACCATTCCCTGATTACGCCTGAAGATCTAGGGTTTGAGATTGAAACAGATAATTTGGTATCGTTGTCACCCTCACTTTTGACACCACTACGCGCAATAGCCGTAGAACCAGACAGTAGCGATAATGATGAAATACCCTCGGCGATATCTACATCAGCTGTTATACATGCCACTTTGTCTAACCAGTCGGAACAATTATCACCAGTGTCTCAGTTTTCACCTGCAGCGGGTAATTTACCAGAAAATAGCTATTGCCAAACCGAAGGAACGTCTCTGGTGTTATCTACACCAGCTATCGTGCGTGCGTCCCCGCATGATCCCTATGAGGTAAGTGATAGGGTAGTATATGAATACCAAGATGAGTCAACGAAATCACCACAATACAGGCCATCGCTACTGGATCTAGATGCGATTCAGCCATACTGTAGCGATGATAGCGTAGAAGACCCAAACTGGGCTTTACCTAGACAAATGTCCTTATCTGAAAGTGAGGAGGATGTACCATTATTATCATTGAGGACAAATAATAGCACAAGGTTTCTGGAAGGCATTCCATGTTCCACGGATGACGAAATCGAGTATCAGGTGGTGCATAAGTCTGATAAGAAAAAAAAAACTGTCGACTGGTTAGTAAAGAAGCTAGAGTATTGGGAAAAGCTTATTTAGGCTATAAAAAAATAAATAACAGGTATAAACAGTGTATTAAAAAACTCGAAAGAATGAAGAAAGCTCGCTGTTCTCATACCAAGTTGGTTTCGAAATCTAAACACTCGTTCATGTGTAGTACAATAACTGAAGAAGAACGAAAAGTGATACACTCCTACTTCTGGAATCTTAAGACCTGGGCAGAAAAAAAAGCATTTGTGAAGGCTGCAGCAGTTCGCAGAGGAATAAGACGTCGTCGACGGGAGTCGATTTCATCTGCAAAAAGAAGTGGTCACGATATTTTTTTTAACAGAAGCGATGAAGGTTCTACTAAGGTGCGAGTATGTAGATTGTTCTTTCTGAATACACTTGCTATTGGTGAGGATAGTTTTAGGCGCTGGACTAATGAATCAGACATGGTTAATGACGTTGTCTGTAGCAACTCACCTATTCATGACCCAAGTACAGAAAACCCAACGAGCACATCAAACTCTGTTCCAATCACTCGTAATGCAGGTAATCGAGCCCCTTTATCGCAGTATACTACACCTCTAACGAAGACAGTAAAGACGTGGATTGACTTGGTCCCGAAAGTACCTAGTCATTATTGCCGAGCAAGTTCCAATAAACTGTATGTTGAGTCGACATTTAGGTCTCAGAAACACATGCATGAGGTTTTCGTTGACTGGTGTAAAGAAAGTAATTTGACAGCAGCAAGCAGACCAACTTTCCTCAAAATTTTGGACCGAGAAAACATAGCTATTCACCATCCACGTAAAGACCAGTGTGATACGTGCTGCAGCTTTAAAGCGAATAATATTTCCCAATTGGAGTATGATGATCATATTCTCAAAAAAAATGAAGCTCGTCAAGCAAAAAAGGATGCTATTGATATGGCCAATGATAAAGAAGTAGTGATAACAGTGGATGTACAAAGTGTTTTGCTTGCACCGAAGCTATTGGCCAGCGCTTTATATTACAAGCTTAAATTACAGTGTCATAATTTCACAGTTTATGACTGTAGAACCAAGAAAGTAACTCTGTACTTTTGGCACGAAGCTGATGGCGGGGTCTCTGCTAACGAGTTTACTTCTTGTTTGGTCGATTACGTGACAAATTTGCCACCAGAAACAGAAAGAGTCATAGTTATATCTGATGGGTGTGGCCACCAAAATCGAAACAGGATTTTATCAAGCGCTTTGAGTGATCTGTCCCAGAGAACCAAAATGATCATTGAGCAGTTGTACTTAGAAAAAGGTCACACTATGATGGAGGTTGACAGCGTGCATTCAACTATCGAACAATACGTCAAGCCTCCTATTTACGCACCTAGCGACTACATAACACGGATGCAGCAGGCTCGCCCGAGAAACCCTTACGATGTAAAATCCATTCATTATGACTTCTTCCTGAATTACAAAGATATAAAATCCAACTTTAAGTCGATAAGACCGGGAAAAAAGAAAGGAGATGCTGTTGTTGTAGATATTAGAGGCCTTAAATATTTGGCAGATGGATCTGTGCTCTACAAATTGCGACACAACGATGAATGGACAATCCTTCCACAGCGAAGGGCTACTATTAATAACTTGCTGCCACAACGTTTGTATACGGAGAAACTAAAAATCACTGAAAGCAAATACAAGCATCTACAAGAGCTTAAATCTGTTATCGACAAGGACTATCATCCGTTTTACGATGCAATTTCATTTGAGCCTGGAACTTAATTTTGCCTTATTAGCATTTATGTAGCTGATTAGGTACCTGTGTCCAGACTTACCGTACCTACCGTCTTAAAATTGTTATTTCTTTCAGAAGTACTTTTATATTAATAATGAAACGTGATATAAGTTTGTGCCAGTCATTAATAAACTCTGTTGTATATCTTACCATTTTGTTTAATTAAAATTTATGTAGGTACCTACTAGGTACCTCAGACAAAAACTCTCATGTGGCAAAAAACTTGCAATCAAAATGACCTATGTGTAATAATTTACAAAAAAGAGCTTATTATTAGGAAACTAGTAAGTAAATCCGATTTTTTTTTGTACTATAAAGTTATTACTAATTTTCTTGATGCATACCACTTCATGAATTAATAAGATTTTGTTGTAAAAAACCAGTAGATAGTTTTTATCATTTTTCTCGGCTAGTCACATTTTACACATACGAGATATTAAATTTGAAACGACGATTTGTCGATCGACAATTGACGTTAAAATTCGACTAAATTGTTAAAATACTCATCATCGTCATCGTATCAGTCATGAGACGTCCACAGCTGACGTAGGCTTTGACTATAAATCCCCCATAAACCTTAAATTGGCTTAAAACGTTCTCATTTATAAGAAATAAACACTCATACTTACGAGACCAGACTCACTCTTGACCGTTCTGTGTCCCTCTTTTGCAAAACCCTATAGAAAATTACATTAAAAATTGTTTATTGAAATTGTTTCGATTACTGAATTAATATTCAAGCTATCTGTAATAAACCCACCTCTAAAATCAAGTAATACGATTCCGGGTGTGTTTTAAATTAATGTCGTACATAACAAAACAGGTTGCACGTTCTGTGGCTGTAGAGTCTGGCTCGGGTGTTATGGAGAAGGTTTTTATTGTCTACGTTTTTTGTGTTTAGTGACAATCCGCAATAGCGAAGCCACAGGCTTAAGCTAGTAACATTATACAATACAAATACAAAATATTAATTTACTGAAAAATTACATAATTACATTAAAGGGACATGGCCATATAATGCTGTCAACTGCACAAAAAATTGCGTTCATCCAAAAAATATGTTACATTTTTTCGTTAATCTACGTATCAATCGATTAACACGAAAAGTATCCTACAATATTTTAAAATAATAATGAATATGAAAACGACAGGAAATTAAATGGTAGCAAATTGCCTCCAGTTGCAAACATTAGTGTTGAGCCAGAGTTGTTCTGAGACAATAATCGATTGTTGATAAAAGACCATAAATAAAACAATCGATTTATTTGACTGTATTTTCACTGACACGAAAAATCGGCCACCGATTTCAGAAGTACGAAACCAAAACGATATTTGTTTCCCAATGAGCGTTTTGTAAATCGTTTTTTTTTCTCTTTAATTAACCCGGGGGTGGTATTATGCTTGACTCGCGCTGGTAGCGAGCGCCCGAGCGAGATAATCTCAGCCAATCGCAGTGCGCGCTGAATTTGCGCTCAGCTGTTGACGCACCGCAATTGATCTAAATCCTCTCGCTCTCAGCTAACTTTGATCATAATCGGCGGGCCGTTGATCTCAGCGCCACCTTCTAGATGGCTTTAGGATTAACCAGTGGAGAAAAAAAGCGGAAAAAAAATAACTCGGCTTATCTGTAGCATTATCTCGATTTTAATTCGATCAACAGATGAGAGGTTAAAGCTTCGCACGATTTTTGCAGAAGGCCATGCAGAAACGAGTTAATGACACAGACATGAGATATTTTTTAGTTAGGCACCTATCACTCGTTATTCCTCCCAAATCATCGAATTAAGAACTAACTCAAACGATAGTCGATAACGATCGATATCGACTACCTATTCAATCCAAGTTTACAAAATCAACACAGAAATACATAATGAATTCTATTAAACATCTCCAAAGGCAAATAAGTACATTTTTTTTCGCTTGGGTACAATTGGTACTTACATTTTTCGTACATTTTATTACCTTATTACTACCCCTGACACACTAAATATCTGATTTTCAGAAGTAAATAGGTAGGTATATTTTTGTATTTATCTGTGGCGCTCGTGTTGAATCGAAATAAACTCGATTTTACTTCGATTCAACATTTGCTCAACAGAATCAGATGATTATTATTTCTTTGCATTAAAATATTGAATTTTGATTTACTGGAATAATTGCCCTCGTCTGTTGATTGTATAGGAGCGCGATGTAAAAAATGGCACTTCTGTGCGCGCGCGCCTTGAGATTAAATATAATCGATTGCTCGATTTGACCGATTATTTTGCGCCGATAAACCGATATTTCGGATAATAGTCGATGGTCGATATGCCAATCCCTATGACTGTGCGCGTACGTCATTCACAAACAAGTTTTACACAAGCGTTTATGTACCTACACAAGCCGTTTCCTGTGATCTGTGTCTGTGGCCGTCTCGCGTATTTTTGTTTGTTTGCTGACTTAAAGCTTAAACGATTAAATTGATAGTAATTATCAATATCATAATTTATCTAGGAATCGTTATAATTACAATAATAAACTATTTAAGTTGTAGTTGAATACAATGATGTAAAACTGGTTGTTTGTGAAAAATAAAAACTGATTTTTCTCATTATAGTAAACTTTTTTATAACTAACTTCTTAGCTCTTTTATTACTAACTAAGCCTAGAATCATTAGCAATTAGTTTCAAGTGTGTGCAGAGACAGCATTTTTTACAAGGGAGAGTGGGCATGCCCCTTTGACTGGTGGTCCCCGCACTAGGACTTGCCTGTATCGCGGGAGGCCGGTTTACAATATAGGCAGTTTATGGTTTTGGGAGAATAAAATATATTTATTTGACACACAAAGAAACACAGAACGGACAATAAACAAAATAGGTAAACAAAAAACAATAGAAAGAAATAAATACAGTTAGAGTACTATAAATCGTACTACCTACCTACCCAACCAGTAAAACGACCAAATATCCTAAATTAATAATACGTGCCGTAGTATCGTGGGCCCGACCTCACAAACTTTATTATTTTCTCCGAGATGTATTAATTAAAGCTCTTCGTAAATATTCTAAAGGCAATGTCCCTTTTAAGTGCAACCCGGCTACTTTAGTTCCTGGCCTGACTTCCGGTTTTATTTTAGTACCGGAAATAAAGTGTACAACTGACTCAACTTATATTTGGAACACGTTAACTTTGTTAAATATGGATACTGACCATGAAGTATTTTAACAGGTACCTATCTACATACATGATGAATGAATATAATTTGTAGACCTATTTTGTACAGGCTGTTTCATTGATATTTTAGGACTTAATGTTATGGTTGTTTGAAAATTTTAAATTTTAAATTTTCTCGTAATTCATTTGAAAAACCAATATAATACTAGCCAACAATACTAGCCATCAGCCCTACCCGTGTTTTTATTTAACCTTTCTATACCCGCGCCAAAAAAAATTACAAATATACCCGCGCACGGTGCCTGGGACCGAAAGTACAAGTCATTTTTTTCTATAATTTTGATGAGAAAGCCTTACTCAAAATATATTTTATTATTACTAAGGGATGTATTTACAAGAAATAAACCAATGTTATAGAAAATATTTACTTTATTATTAACTTACAGTCTTTTAAAACAGTCTCTGAAAAAATGCTTCTTTTTCTTAGGAGCTACAAAAATTTGACCATTAACATAGTTTTTCTCAAAACAAACAAAAAAAACTCAAATATTAAAGATAACAATATGAGGAACATTAAAAAAATCTTAGTTGTCCGCAGACGTGTCACTATGGCACTCAGAGCATACCATAACTGCATGCTCCAAACAAAAATATTTTTTACAAGTGTGTGACCTGCGGCACGCACTATACGCACCAACGCTCGCGTCGCACTGAATTGAAGATGGCGACGAATCATGCAGCTACTAGGAAGCTCCCTGCGCTAGAGTTGTCCTAACGTGAAAAAAACACAGGAAAGTAATTTGTCGGTCTAACAGACCAACGCGCGGGTATAGGAAGGTTAATGTCGTACATAACAAAACACGTAGTATAATGTACCTATATCCCAACATCCATTTTTATAAAGAAGAATATATTTTATTTTATTTATTTAAAAAAGTTACATGCATAAACATACATAAAGCACTGTAAAACCTTAAAGGTTTGTCTCGGTGCTTAAGACACTCGAGCCGCTACACATTATTTAAATAGGTATTTATAAACCCCATCACCCTAAAACTGTGTAGGTACGCAAATATAGTAAGTCGGCGGCGGCAATTATAATTACAAGAGTTATAAAAGGTATTTTATCGTTCCGTGAGAAACATACAGACATTCACAAGTTTACCAACTTAATCGAAGTGTATCCTGCAATTTGAATCGCGTTCAATAAACTTAACCAACTATCTCAGATGCAATCATCTAGCCCTGTAACACGAGGGTGAGGTCGCAGGTTCAAAACCACAATTGGTATCAAATTGTATCCATTGACCGTCTCACACCACTTCTTGGGGCAATTAAAGTTACGCGGAGACAGAATCAACAGAGGAAGGCGGGGGGAAGAGTAAAGGATTTTTACAGTTTTCGATACGATACGGGTTAAACAATCCTTTAGAAGTATCTCTATTTCTCTGAATATTTTTTACGTTTTCATGACTACTGCTGCTGCTGCTGCTGGACGGCTGGATCGATTTCAATGAAATTTGATATTTAGGTAGTTTACAATCTGGATTGAGACATAGGCTTTTTATTGTAAGCCACGCGTATGAACTTCCAGGCCGTAGGCGGATGCTTGTATTATCAAAAGCCCATTGGATTACTTCAAGGCAAAGGCCCTTCTTCTTATTATCCATTCCTTGCCAACTTACTTTCTACATAAGTGACCGGCCACCAAAGGCCGCGCACTGGTATTTGTTGGCCGCAGTGATTCAAATAGAAATCGAGTCGAGCTAGACCTGCCACCGACGCTGGGGCCTGCCGTGACCGACATTCTGTCGTTCTAATATAATGAATCACATAGTCGAACTCCACATTAGGATTAGCAGCATTGTCGCAGTCGAACCTGCACCTCTCGTTTAATAACAATAATAATGCTGGAAATATCACGCAGCGCCATCTAGCCCCAAACTAAGCAAAGCTTGTACGATGGGAACCAGATAACTGATAGAATCTTTATATACTTTTTATTTGTAAATACATACTTATAATATATAGAGAAACAACCGGACCCGAAACAAATATCTGTAAATCATGCAAACATTTGTTTCGCGGTGGGAATCGAATCCGCAACCTCCTGCGAATGTGTAAACACCGTTAGTATTTTTCAAACTTTCGCGATCACTGTACATAATTGTTGATTAAAACGGGTATAAAAATAAAATAAATAAATATTGCTGAACATTTCACACAGCGCTATCTAGCCCCAAACTAAGCAGAGCTTGTACTATGGGAACCAGATAACTGATAGAATACTTATATACATAAGTACTATATGTACTTATATACTTGTATTTATCGCGTATGTACCTTTTTAATTTGTTATCCCGACGTTTCGGCTGTGTTGCAACAGGCGAGGTCACAGGTTGACTGGAGTACTTGGAGCTACCGTCGTGAAGTGATGGCCGCTGTAGCAACTACCCTCACTTGGTTTTCTGAATTAGAAATATCCTCGTTCATATTACGACAGACTACAATAACTGTATCTACGCACTGAGACAACCGATCCCGACACGCACACCTAGCAATCACCGGGTTCCAGGACGCTGAGAGTCTATAGCCATCTTCCTGAATGAAGTTTTGAAATTTCTTGATTTCAATCCCTTCACGAACTATTTTCTCTTGTAATAATGGCGTTCACTAGAGAGAACCTTAGGATCATGAAGTTCAATCCAATGATTCGGTCACGAGTCTACCAGATGCTCTGCTATCGCTGACTTGTTTACCTGGCGATTTTTGACGCCTGCGATATGTTCGTGAAGCGATTGAAATCAAGAAATTTCAAAATTTTAATTGGGAAGATGGCTATAGACTCTCAGCCAGTCCTCTCCTGGAACCCAGTGATTGCTAGGTGTGCGCGTCGTGATCGGTTGTCTCAGTGCGTAGATACGGCTAGTGTAGTGTGTCATAATATGAACGAGGACATTTCTAATTCAGAAAACCAAGTGAGGGTAGTTGCTGCAGCTGCCATCACTTCTCGACGGTAGCTCCAAGTACTCCAGTCAACCCGTGACCACGCTTGTTGCAACAGAGCCGAAACGTCGGGATAACAAATTAAAAAAATAAACACCCGTTTTATTCAATAATTATAAACACCGTTAGGCATCGTTTGCACCGGAGTTTTAAAAAGCGTTGCGTAAACAGCACTCATAGTTTTTTACTAGACGGTCTCAACGTCTAAAGAGCATGAGTTATTATATATTTATTGAGTACATCATATTATATATTTATACATACGGTAAATATCGTATCGGGTAATGTAAATACGTTTAAAGACGGAGACGCCGCAAACTCGTTCTTGTCTTGCCCAACTTCCCCTAAACTTGTCCAGCTTTATCCGGCGTGGCCCGACTTGCCCAACTTCCCCTAACTATCCGATCGACTCACGAAAGCTTTACCAGTAATTTGTTTAACAAAAGTCCGACTCCAGATTTACGAGTTGCGTCGATAGGCGTACTAAGTTTTTATGGATTTCTTATTGGGGACTAGCTAACTAAAGGTAAACGTCTGATAAAGCGTTTTATAAATGACTAGACACATTATGTCAAGATGTCATGGAATACTCGGTTCAGAAGATGATTAATACTAATTAATATACAATTGTAAACATAGTATCGTAACAACTAAGACTAAGACGCGGTGCTAATATGGACGGCCTTATCGTTTAAAGCTATCTCTGCCAGACATCCTTTGGATGGGCGGGAGCTTGTGTACTATGGGTATCAGAAAACTTATTGATGCACTCGATATAGTAGACAAAGGTCCTAAGTTATAAACACTGGTGGATCATGGATTCAATCATTTATGAGGCCCCAAACACGACTCAAATCTCAATCTGACGCTCAAATCAAACCGATCGGCTAAAAATTAAAGCCATCTCAATTCTTAGCAACTTCAAAACTTTTCACTTTGAAATAAAATTGAAGTCTTTTAAAAGTTGTAACTTGTAACATGAATACTTTCAAACTAATATCAGGTCTTTATCACTTCAAATCATCTTTCAAGAAAACATGAGCTGTAAGACGCTCAGTTTAGATTCAAAATTGATTTGAGCATATAATCTTTGATCATTACATCTCTCAATTTATAGTTTTCTATTACCTATTCTTTATATCACCTCTAATCCGGTCAAATTAGACCAAAAAATAAGAGTATAGCTACCTAAATTCCCACCAAGCTGAAAATCAGTAAGATTGCTTAAAATATGATTAAAAATAAAATTTTAAAGTTCCCCATCTTTCCCCTGTATGGAAAAATTTTATTCAAAGTTTTTTTGCGATTTTCACCAAAACGGTAAGTTTTATCATAAAAATACTGTGATAAAAATTGTAGATTATAAAATTATCTACGAAAAATATATCAATACTTTTTTTCTACGAGCCACCGTTTTTGAGATATAACTATTCAAAAAGTTGTAAAAGTTGTAATCGTCATAATATGCACACGTTCCCGTTCACGGTAGCTTCGAATATCTAAATTGACCGGACTACTCGGCCAATCTTCCATTTACCAATTCTATTCTCGACTACATAAGGTATAATAAAATTAAAACATTCATTCATTCAATTTATGTTATAACCAGCTGACCCGCCGAACTTCGTACTGCCTTGACATGCATATGAAGGTTAGGGACGGTGCGGCGGCAAATTCAGCCGAAGATCTCAAGCGGCGCAAATATGGAAGACTCGACAGAGCTTACGTATTTGAACCATTTGGGATCGAGACCCTGGGTCCAAGGGGTACCGGGGCCCATCGCGATTTCAAAATTCTTTCTGGACATCTGGTCGAAGCGACGTGTGATCCGAGAGCTGGCGTTGTTGATTATATTGGTTGGTGATTGGTGGACTCCCTTTTCCGCATTCGAACTCTGTATGTGGTTCATTTAGTGAGAGAGTTGACTATAGGATAGCTAGCCTAACTCCGATCAGAAGTGCAGAAGTTTCCTGGGGTCTTCACAGGCTTCACAGAGTTCCACCTTGGATTTTCCAGGATTTCTGAACGTTGTGCGGGCGTTTATCTGGGTCAACGCATACCTAAGCATTGCAATTCAGCGGGGCAATGCAGCCAGTGTCGTGATCTGGAGCAGTTGAGCTATCTATATATCGTTTGCAACGGTCTTTAGATAATTCAACTTTTTCTTCTGTATCTTAGTCTTCTGAATAATTTTATATTCTTTCTGTGCTCTGCCATCATCATGATACCGGTGTTCCTCTTTAGGTACTGGTTAGTCCTAGGACAAATGAAGTAGGTTTGTCCTATCTATATCATCCTCTGCTGCCATTCACAGGAGACATGGTCAAAACGTGCAGAACTAACTAAGCCGCATAGGAATTGAAGTTTATAGATCTCCTAATAAAACTAAAACTGGCAGCTTGTGCATTGCGAAGCTTAGAAGCTCTCAGTAGTAAAACCCACAAACAGTATACTATAAGTTATAGACGACCATGCTAACTCACATATATATAATATTATAATATAGATGCATTGCCATCATATGATTAATTGTATTTTTCAAACTTTCGCGATCACTGTACATAATCATTGATTAAAACGGGTATTTATCGCGTATGTACCTTTTTAATTTGTTATCCCGACGTTTCGGCTGTATTGCAACAGGCGTGGTCACGGGTTGACACACCCGAAACGTCGAGATAACAAATTAAAAAGGTACATACGCGATAAATACTCGTTATAGTTAATAGTTATGGGATTAATTATCATATTTTCCATACAAAGGTTGTCTGGAAGAGATCGCTTTTAGCGATAAGATCGCCCATTGTACTAAATCTATTTATAAAAATTATATTCTGTATTTACCTTATACAATAAAGAGTTATCTTGTCTTGTCTTATATCCATGCTGATTGTGCAAAACTAGCAATATTTTTAATTCCCGATGCTAGGTATTATAAATTTTGTCTTCTCTCCGACTGTTTGTCTTTTCATAGCATCGTAACTCACAAACGGATGGATCGATTTCGATGCGACTGTTTGTTTGTTTGAAAGTAAATTGTAAGTTTGTTTGAAAACTAGTATTTGTGATGAGATAACGATTGACGTTTATGAGCTTTACGATTGAGCTTTTTTGTATCTATCCTAATAGGAGGGGGCAAACTAAGACACGAGGTAATATTCAGTATTTAGTACTGATTACCACGAGTGATTCGTTGCAAAATTCTTGAACGTAACTAGAACTGTCAAATCTTCTGTGCTAATACGTGGGGAGGAACTTTTTAAATATTTCTTGTGTACGTCCATCCCCATTTGCATTTTAAAAATTCTCACTTTGAGAGTTGTGAAGTTTGAAAGTAAAGAGCGAGTCTACATTACTGTAGGCACGTACATGTTGTATTGCTGTACAAGTACGAATTAATTATTTATTAGTTGTATGTCAAGATACTGTGAGATACTTTTTTTTATACCACTAAAGTGGCAATCAAGCATACCACATGAGGTTACAATAGTCTATGAACGTCTGTGAAACCAAATACGTCGTGGGTTTTTTTTAATTAATGCTGGATATTTCACACAGCGCCATCTAGCCCTAAACTAAGCAAAGCTTGTACTATAAGAACCAGAGACCTGATAGAACACTTAGATATATATTTTTTTTTTTAAATACATACTTATAACATAGAGAAACCACCAGACCCGGAACAAGTGGCTATAGATCATGCAAACATTTGTTCCGCGGTGGGAATCGAACCCGCAACCTCCTATACATCTCAGCCGTCTATTCACACCGGCCGGTTGTCACTGAGATATACAGGACTGAATGAGACTCCAGATTCCTGGAAAAAGTCATGGTGTCAACAAACCTTGCACCATTTAAGATGAGGTGACGTCACAAGTTCGCCGCACTAAGCCTTGGTCTACATGTCATTTTGACACGTTTTACATGACAGTTACGTATATGTATAAAAGAATGACGTAGTGGCCCTAAAATCATTATCTCAGCCATGGGACCTCCACCGGTGAACATAGGCCTTCCCCATAGATTTCCGGAGTGACGGGCTGCACCCAATGGCTTCCAGCAACCTTTAATCAGGTCGTATTTTCATCTAGTGGGGGCTTCCCAGTGCGTGGTCTCCACACAAGAACATTTTGGCCCCAACGGCCGTCATTTCTGAGCTATGTGCCCCGCCCACTGCCACTTCAGCTTGCTAATCTTCTGTGCTATATCAGTGACCTTAGTCAGTCTAAAAATCTTCTCATTTCCGATTCCTAAAGTAGACAAAAAAACGAAATGTGCAAGTTTTTATTTGATGACTTTTAGCTTTGTTACCTATTCATATATATAAAATTTCTAATGAATGTCATATATCACCCGTTGATCTTAATCTGTTCGTTTGCGAAAGTTTTATTATAATAAACAGTGCAGTGGGCAGTCAAGCGGGATGCAATTAATGGCGCCCGCTGTCGCCGGTAAACACCGCTAGTGTGGGGAAAGATGAGCTTAGGTTACCTACCAGGTTTTTTTATATGTTATAGGCAATCATTTGACAACCACCCCATCTGTAAATGATGCTGTGGTCGAAGATCTAACTGCAAACGAATTATTATGTATAGCGGGGACTTAGCGACCGATAAGTCATTGCTAACAATGACCATACTTCGCCCCAGTTCTCGTAATTTAAGCTTTCGTTAACGTTCAATCGCAATACGATCTAACCGTCAACGTTGTATCTTTTATTGACATATACTAGTGGTTCGCTCCGAACTGAGATCTCGCGAGTCTACCATAAAAACAAAAAAAATTTTGTTCGTAATCTTTGACTATCCAAATAGTGCCACGAATTAATATCCAGCTAACTAGACCTACAGTTTCATTCAAATTAAAGGTAACGGGAGATCATGTTAATTGGTTATCCTTTTTTGGGGTAGGTACAAATTGCAATTGTTCTAGATTTCAGACTTTTGCCTATATTTGTAATATATATGAGCTACAAGCATACCAGATTACAGCACTGTGGGGTCACTGTTGTACCCAGTGAATTTTGTCAGAGTTTAGTTTTTATTATGGCTAATGACTCAAAAACTACAAAAACTTTACTAAAAGTAAAAACGGGGTCGAAATTTACTAATTAAGTCCTTTCATTTGACGTCTCACTTGACCTAATAGTCTCATTTTCATATTTTTTACCCCTCTTGAACCCCAATATCTCAACAACCCTCCAAAATTTTTATCTCATTGAGTCACACCAAAATTGTGTCAACATTACCTACCTATATACCAAATTTCACGATGATCGGATAAACGCTTCGAAAGTTAACCTCGGACAAATAAACATTCATACATAGATACATACATACATACAACGCCGATTTGCCCAAGTTGATTTGGAGATCTCGCTTCGCGCGATCAAAAATAATCCTAAAAAATATTATAAATACGGGATTTATCACGTACCGTTTTATCGATGTTTTGACCGACAATGTTTCTGTTCAATTCGTGAACCTTCATCAGGGTGAGTGCGGACTACGTGTCGCCTGACACTATCCTAAAAAATACTTATCAGACGGAATTTTAACCTGTGACTTTCCTATAATGACGCCCATATGACCACGTCTCGTGCGAAATTATTGAAATATTTAGCGTTTAGTTTACCGAATTTTTAAAGGGTTAGCAATGCGCAAATGATTCCTTTGCTGTTACAAAAGGGCTACCGCTACAGGTCCATCAGGTGAGCCATATACTTTTTGCCACTCAACAAAATTGTTTGGTACATTCTGATATGATGATGATGACATTTAGGCAGGTAAACTTGCGGTCGCCACCCGAATGTTTTTGTTTTTGTTTACACGTAGAAAATAAATAAAAATAAACACTCAAAATAAAAGACAGTCTCAAAAGACGAGCCTCACCCCAGCTCTACCCTCAGTAAATATTCATTTTATCTCAGCGCTAATTAAGATTTTGCCATTCAAAGGAAAGTTATTGTTTATGTTTTTAAAATACGTTTTCGCTTAATTATTTTCTGTCACATTTTATTAAATTTGCACCTGTAGGTAACTAACAATTTTACGAGTACTAAAATGCTAATTAGACTAAATTTACTCATAGTCTCATTTAAGTATTCATTTTGTCACTTGAAATTATTACCCTAACAGAAAATGTGGGCTTTTTACACGTTTTGCAGCGAACTCTTACTCTACCGTAGAAAATAATCTGACAATAATGTTTCCCAATAGACCGTAGTACTTTTTCTAATTAACAAGGTTCAACGACTCCAGTTCGCTAATATCACTCTCTTATACTAAAACTATATAGCTCTATTTAGATAGCTCTATTTTTAGATCCATAGGTCGCTGGTTCAAATCCGGCTCGAAGGACCAAACTATGGAGGAAATTACTAGCTGGTTCAAATCTTTCACTCCACGTCGGGGTTTGTTTTAGAGAGTCGATAGCTGACAAGGGTTGGATTTAAGTGGACTGTATGTTTGCGAATTAGACCGAAATTTACCTATGCCTAGAATACTCAAAACCAATAGCATTTGTAACGTTCTTCTAATGATAGGACGACCACACTGCTGCAAATGGAAGAATCACAGGAATAGAATACAGCAGCGGTAGGGGAACGGAACATGCACGTACCTGTAGATCTCTGGATACCAGGAGCCAGTGTCCTGGGGACACCACGCCAAGGTCAACGGGGTGACCCTAGCGCCACGTGCAGCCGCGAAGGTCGTATCGACACTTCCAGCACTTGTTTTTCACGGAAAGTTCACACGTTTAGTTCAATAACACATAAATAGCGAGTTCTAGTGGAAATTTGTAGGATTCCACCAAAATATAAGAAAATGAGTCGCACGCGCGCGCATCGTTGCGATTCTTACGGAGGTTCAAAGGCGTCTCTCATTGGCAGCGGCCAATGAATTTGAAGAGTGGCGTTGGCGGTCGGACGTCAGAGTGGGACGGCCTATAAGGTGCGCGTGCATGCGGAAAGGAGAAAAGGGATAGGATAAGTCGTTACAAATGCATCTTGGCGAGTAATACAAAATAACTGGATGAATATCCACCATCTCCCCCTCCTTGAAGGATTCCTTCGAAAGCGAAAGAATTATAAAATAGCGTAGCGGGATAAATATAAAATAGCGATGTGAATAGCGGTTTGCGGTTTAAATATATAGCGGAAAAACAAATTAAAAAATGGCGGGGTTGGATAAGAATATCCGAAAATGTTGAAAGCGCATGGTCACCCTACTGTATAGGGAGCGGCGACAATTTTGTCGTCGGCCTGACATACGCGCTATCACACGTTTCTACTCGCGCACAACGAATTCGTCCGTCCTTACCGGGAAAAACCTCTGAAACTCTTCCGATTTTCCAAGATAATGGAGGTGCGTTTTCGTTATTTAAAAGAACAATAGTTCCTACTGTGAGTGGATTACTAGCGGTGTTCCACTTTTCGCGCATTTGCAAATTATGGAGGTATTCATTCTTGAATCGTTTCCAAAATGTTTGGACTAAAGAGTCCATCAAAGAATGTCGAGACAAAAGATTTGTTCGTTCTCCACTCATATCAGCTGCGGGTAGAAAAGCTAGCGGTTTAGTTGAGAGAAAGTGCGACGGTGTTAATGCCGTCGGCTCCGAAGGGTCGGAGCTTAGAACGTACAAAGGTCGGCTGTTTAGTACAGCTTCGACCTGGTTAAGCACCGTAAGCATTTCCTCATAGGTGAGGATCTGCTTTCCGATCACACGAAAGAGAAGAGACTTGATACTCTTTATATTCGCTTCCCAAATTCCACCAAAATGGCTTCCTAGGGGCGGTGACCTTTTCCAAATGATGTTGTGTTTAGCGAGTTCATTATTAAATGTTTTATAATATTCGTCAGATTTTAAAAATGTAAACAGTTCCTTTAAGTAGGATTCTGATGCGATGAAATTGGTGCCGTTATCGCTGTATATAAAATTGCATGGACCACGTCTAGATAAGAAGCGCTTGAACGCGTCCAAGAATGTAGCAGAAGTAAGATCTGACGCTAGTTCTATATGGATAGCTTTGGTGACTAAACACACAAAGACACAGAGATAAGCCTTCTGGCTACGTACACCTCGTTTCCTAATCGTCGTTATATATAGCGGGCCAGCGTAATCGACACCTGTATGCGTAAAAGCCTTGCATGATTCGACGCGACAGCTGGGTAGATCTGACATAGCGGGAAAAGTAGGTTTAGGGTTAAGCCTAAAACAACTAACACATTTGTGAATGCGGTTGCACACTAAGCGCCTAGCTGATAAAAACCAATATTTTTGTCGCAATACTGACATCAGCAATTGTGGTCCAGCGTGACTATTTTCACGATGGTACCAATCGACAATCAGTTCTGAGATATGCCCATTTTTAGGCATGAGAGCGGGGTGTTTCTGATCAAAGTCCAGACTTGAATATGAGAGGCGACCTCCGACTCGAACAACTCCATCAGAAATGAATGGTGATAACTTCCTTAAAGCGGTAGAACAAGACTTATTTTCCTGAATGTTTTTTATATCACTAGCGAAATTACTTTGCTGAACAGCCTGAATAATTTTATTTTTAGCAATTTCTAAATCCTCAGCTGTGATCGTTTCATTGCGAGGAAGTACTTTCAAAAATCGAAGTACGATAGCGGTGGATCTTATATATTTCAGCCAAGAGGAGAACTTAGAACCTAACGTTATGAGAAGATTCTCCTCCTTCGCCACAGTGACATGAGAAACAGTTTTCTCTTCAGGCAATTGATTTTGGGAAGGGGAATAAATCTCAACTGGCCAATCAGCGAGAGGCGAGGACATCCAGGCAGGTCCTTTGAACCAAAGTTCATTATTTGAAATCTGCGAGGGCAGGAGCCCGCGAGAAACTAAGTCAGCAGGGTTCTCAACGCCTGCGACGTGATATACATTTTGCGATGGCGAAGTAGATTGGAAGTCTGATATGCGATTTGCGACGTAAGTTTGAAACTTATGCGGAGAGGAAGTTACCCAACATAAAGCGACGGTCGAGTCAGAAAATATAAAAACGTTATCTATATGACAACGAGCGGATAGCGAATCATAAACAGCGCGTAATACCTTAGCGAGAAGCACTAGGCCGTTTAACTCAAGCCTAGCCAGCGTGATTGTTGGTTTGGCTGATGCGACGCGGGACTTCGAGCACAAAAGCGAGATTAAAGGTGGCTGGTGACCATTAGAGACATGTAGGTATAATACACAGCCGTAAGCCTTTTCACTTGCGTCCGAAAATGCGATAAGCGTGATTTTAGAACCGGTTTCCTCAATTCCTACGTGGCGAGGGAATTTGAGGTGCGAGATTAGTGGTAGCTCAGATAAATATCTTTGCCATAGAGCGATGATATCACAGGGTAGCTTGTCATCCCAATTGATGTTCAAAAGCCATAGTTCCCTGATTATCAGTTTAGCGTAAAGAATTACGGGTCCGACGAGTCCTAAGACATCGTACAGACGAGCGGTCATAGATAAAATAGCGCGTTTTGTAAAAACAGATGGCGGGACCGAGGTCAAAAAGATAAAATTATCGGATGCGGGGAGCCAACGTAGCCCTAATATCTTTTTTTCAGCATTCCTTTGTTTGAGTGTGAGACATAAAACAAAGGAATGTGCTTCTAAGCACACTTGTTCTCATTGTTCGGCCAGACACCATTCGCTACTCCATTTTAATCCGCCCGTTATCTACAACAAATCAGTCGAGAAACAACTCGTTAATAAAAAATCGCACGCTAACTTGCCCGCTACCGCTCATGACCAAAGCCACACTGCGCCTAGGCATGCAATTTCTTCAGAGTCTCATACTCGAATTCACGCTAAAGACCTTGCGCCCCATGCGTATAAGGTCGATAATTCACTATCCGCACCCGATATCGATCCGAACAGTAACACATCTGTCTGTACTGTATCATATGATCACGCGTCGCAAACAATAACAACTGCGTTATTGGCAACTGCTAAAATAAAGGTTTTAGATAATTTTAATCGCCCTCACTTTTTGAGATGCTTGGTCGATCCCGGCTCTCAAAGTGAGTATATTTCCGCTGCATGTAGTAAGCGCTTATCGCTTCCTATTTCCACGCAAAGCCGCTTTTCTAAAGTCCAAGGTATAGGAGGGGCCTCTCAGAAAATTCTGGGAGTAACCTCACTTCGCTTCACTTCTCGCTTTGAGGACGGACATGAGTACCACATCCAGCCCATGGTGGTGGATAGTATCACGTCGCAGCTGCCCGACTCGCGCGTCGACGTCAGCTCTCTTCACCACATACGTAATCTACCCATGGCTGATGATGACTTTTCCGAGCCTGGTCCTATTGACCTACTTTTAGGTGTGAACTTGTATTGTCAAATTCTCCTATTTAATAAAATTACCGCTGATAATAATTTACCCGCTGCCTTGGAAACAACTTTAGGTTACATCGTTATGGGAAACGCACCCGTTCTATCCCCGCGCTCCATTTCACATACCTTTTGTGCATTTACGAATGACCCGCTACACCAACTCGTGGAAAGGTTCTGGTCCACTGAGGAACCACCTTCCCAGTTGTTCTTAAGTCCTGACGATCAACGCTGTGAAGAAATTTACACTTCGACTACTACTCGAAATGACGATGGTAGTTATGTAGTCCAGCTTCCATTTAAAGATGACCCGCAAAAGCTAGGTAACTCCTACATTATCGCTAAGAAGAGGTTTTTATGCCTCGAGAGAAAGTTTTTACGATCACCGGACTTAAATAAAAAATATAATGAAATAATTTATGATTATCTAGACAAAGGTATTTTAACGCGCGTTTCTGTTGACGATTGTACTTCTCCAGGTTATTACCTACCGCACCATCCTGTAGTTCGGGACGACAAGTCTACGACTAAGGTTCGCATCGTCTTGGACGGCAGCGCCTCGACTGATTCAGGGCTGTCTCTTAACGATATTTTATATAAGGGCTGCAACTTGCAAGCCGATATATTTAACATTTTATTAAATGTTCGCATACATCGTATCGCCTTTTTCGCTGACGGGAAGATGATGTATTTATTTATTTATACGCACCCCTCGCACCGCTGTTATCAACGGATCTTATACCGGTTCTCACCGGACGTTCCGCTGGAAACGTTTCAATCCGAACGTGTTACTTTTGGCCTCCGGTCTTCTCCTATGTTGGCGCTGCGCACTTTACGTCAACTGGCTCAAGATGAAAGACAAAGATGGCCTCTTGCCGCTGACGTCATAACTCGTGACGTCTATATGGACGACTTAGCGTCTTCTGCTTCTTCTGTGAATCAAGCAGCCAAGATTGCACAAGAGTTGATTCAGATGTTTAAAGCTGGTGGATTCGACTTAGTAAAGTGGACCAGCAACTCATCTGAGCTGCTACAACACATACCCGTTTCTCACAGACAGTCTGAATCCATTTCGTTCGATGAAGATGACACGTTCAAGATATTAGGGCTACGTTGGCTCCCCGCATCCGATAATTTTATCTTTTTGACCTCGGTCCCGCCATCTGTTTTTACAAAACGCGCTATTTTATCTATGACCGCTCGTCTGTACGATGTCTTAGGACTCGTCGGACCCGTAATTCTTTACGCTAAACTGATAATCAGGGAACTATGGCTTTTGAACGTCAATTGGGATGACAAGCTACCCTGTGATATCATCGCTCTATGGCAAAGATATTTATCTGAGCTACCACTAATCTCGCACCTCAAATTCCCTCGCCACGTAGGAATTGAGGAAACCGGTTCTAAAATCACGCTTATCGCATTTTCGGACGCAAGTGAAAAGGCTTACGGCTGTGTATTATACCTACATGTCTCTAATGGTCACCAGCCACCTTTAATCTCGCTTTTGTGCTCGAAGTCCCGCGTCGCATCAGCCAAACCAACAATCACGCTGGCTAGGCTTGAGTTAAACGGCCTAGTGCTTCTCGCTAAGGTATTACGCGCTGTTTATGATTCGCTATCCGCTCGTTGTCATATAGATAACGTTTTTATATTTTCTGACTCGACCGTCGCTTTATGTTGGGTAACTTCCTCTCCGCATAAGTTTCAAACTTACGTCGCAAATCGCATATCAGACTTCCAATCTACTTCGCCATCGCAAAATGTATATCACGTCGCAGGCGTTGAGAACCCTGCTGACTTAGTTTCTCGCGGGCTCCTGCCCTCGCAGATTTCAAATAATGAACTCGCTAAACACAACATCATTTGGAAAAGGTCACCGCCCCTAGGAAGCCATTTTGGTGGAATTTGGGAAGCGAATATAAAGAGTATCAAGTCTCTTCTCTTTCGTGTGATCGGAAAGCAGATCCTCACCTATGAGGAAATGCTTACGGTGCTTAACCAGGTCGAAGCTGTACTAAACAGCCGACCTTTGTACGTTCTAAGCTCCGACCCTTCGGAGCCGACGGCATTAACACCGTCGCACTTTCTCTCAACTAAACCGCTAGCTTTTCTACCCGCAGCTGATATGAGTGGAGAACGAACAAATCTTTTGTCTCGACATTCTTTGATGGACTCTTTAGTCCAAACATTTTGGAAACGATTCAAGAATGAATACCTCCATAATTTGCAAATGCGCGAAAAGTGGAACACCGCTAGTAATCCACTCACAGTAGGAACTATTGTTCTTTTAAATAACGAAAACGCACCTCCATTATCTTGGAAAATCGGAAGAGTTTCAGAGGTTTTTCCCGGTAAGGACGGACGAATTCGTTGTGCGCGAGTAGAAACGTGTGATAGCGCGTATGTCAGGCCGACGACAAAATTGTCGCCGCTCCCTATACAGTAGGGTGACCATGCGCTTTCAACATTTTCGGATATTCTTATCCAACCCCGCTATTTTTTAATTTGTTTTTCCGCTATATATTTAAACCGCAAACCGCTATTCACATCGCTATTTTATATTTATCCCGCTACGCTATTTTATAATTCTTTCGCTTTCGAAGGAATCCTTCAAGGAGGGGGAGATGGTGGATATTCATCCAGTTATTTTGTATTACTCGCCAAGATGCATTTGTAACGACTTATCCTATCCCTTTTCTCCTTTCCGCATGCACGCGCACCTTATAGGCCGTCCCACTCTGACGTCCGACCGCCAACGCCACTCTTCAAATTCATTGGCCGCTGCCAATGAGAGACGCCTTTGAACCTCCGTGAGAATCGCAACGATGCGCGCGCGTGCGACTCATTTTCTTATATTTTGGTGGAATCCTACAAATTTCCACTAGAACTCGCTATTTATGTGTTATTGAACTAAACGTGTGAACTTTCCGTGAAAAACAAGTGCTGGAAGTGTCGATACGACCTTCGCGGCTGCACGTGGCGCTAGGGTCACCCCGTTGACCTTGGCGTGGTGTCCCCAGGACACTGGCTCCTGGTATCCAGAGATCTACAGGTACGTGCATGTTCCGTTCCCCTAACGCTGCTGTATTCTATTCCTGTGATTCTTCCATTTGCAGCAGTGTGGTCGTCCTATCATTAGAAGAACGTTACAAATGCTATTGGTTTTGAGTATTCTAGGCATAGGTAAATTTCGGTCTAATTCGCAAACATACAGTCCACTTAAATCCAACCCTTGTCAGCTATCGACTCTCTAAAACAAACCCCGACGTGGAGTGAAAGATTTGAACCAGCTAGTAATTTCCTCCATAGTTTATCCGGCTCGAAGGACCAAACTATGGAGGAAATTACTAGCTGGTTCAAATCTTTCACTCCACGTCGGGGTTTGTTTTAGAGAGTCGATAGCTGACAAGGGTTGGATTTAAGTGGACTGTATGTTTGCGAATTAGACCGAAATTTACCTATGCCTAGAATACTCAAAACCAATAGCATTTGTAACGTTCTTCTAATGATAGGACGACCACACTGCTGCAAATGGAAGAATCACAGGAATAGAATACAGCAGCGTTAGGGGAACGGAACATGCACGTACCTGTAGATCTCTGGATACCAGGAGCCAGTGTCCTGGGGACACCACGCCAAGGTCAACGGGGTGACCCTAGCGCCACGTGCAGCCGCGAAGGTCGTATCGACACTTCCAGCACTTGTTTTTCACGGAAAGTTCACACGTTTAGTTCAATAACACATAAATAGCGAGTTCTAGTGGAAATTTGTAGGATTCCACCAAAATATAAGAAAATGAGTCGCACGCGCGCGCATCGTTGCGATTCTCACGGAGGTTCAAAGGCGTCTCTCATTGGCAGCGGCCAATGAATTTGAAGAGTGGCGTTGGCGGTCGGACGTCAGAGTGGGACGGCCTATAAGGTGCGCGTGCATGCGGAAAGGAGAAAAGGGATAGGATAAGTCGTTACAAATGCATCTTGGCGAGTAATACAAAATAACTGGATGAATATCCACCATCAAATCTTTCACTCCACGTCGGGGTTTGTTTTAGAGAGTCGATAGCTGACAAGGGTGGGATTTAAGTGGACTGTATGTTTGCGAATTAGACCGAAATTTACCTATGCCTAGAATACTCAAAACCAATAGCATTTGTAACGTTCTTCTAATGATAGGACGACCACACTGCTGCAAATGGAAGAATCACAGGAATAGAATACAGCAGCGTTAGGGGAACGGAACATGCACGTACCTGTAGATCTCTGGATACCAGGAGCCAGTGTCCTGGGGACACCACGCCAAGGTCAACGGGGTGACCCTAGCGCCACGTGCAGCCGCGAAGGTCGTATCGACACTTCCAGCACTTGTTTTTCACGGAAAGTTCACACGTCTAGTTCAATAACACATAAATAGCGAGTTCTAGTGGAAATTTGTAGGATTCCACCAAAATATAAGAAAATGAATCGCACGCGCGCGCATCGTTGCGATTCTTACGGAGGTTCAAAGGCGTCTCTCATTGGCAGCGGCCAATGAATTTGAAGAGTGGCGTTGGCGGTCGGACGTCAGAGTGGGACGGCCTATAAGGTGCGCGTGCATGCGGAAAGGAGAAAAGGGATAGGATAAGTCGTTACAAATGCATCTTGGCGAGTAATACAAAATAACTGGATGAATATCCACCATCTCCCCCTCCTTGAAGGATTCCTTCGAAAGCGAAAGAATTATAAAATAGCGTAGCGGGATAAATATAAAATAGCGATGTGAATAGCGGTTTGCGGTTTAAATATATAGCGGAAAAACAAATTAAAAAATAGCGGGGTTGGATAAGAATATCCGAAAATGTTGAAAGCGCATGGTCACCCTACTGTATAGGGAGCGGCGACAATTTTGTCGTCGGCCTGACATACGCGCTATCACACGTTTCTACTCGCGCACAACGAATTCGTCCGTCCTTACCGGGAAAAACCTCTGAAACTCTTCCGATTTTCCAAGATAATGGAGGTGCGTTTTCGTTATTTAAAAGAACAATAGTTCCTACTGTGAGTGGATTACTAGCGGTGTTCCACTTTTCGCGCATTTGCAAATTATGGAGGTATTCATTCTTGAATCGTTTCCAAAATGTTTGGACTAAAGAGTCCATCAAAGAATGTCGAGACAAAAGATTTGTTCGTTCTCCACTCATATCAGCTGCGGGTAGAAAAGCTAGCGGTTTAGTTGAGAGAAAGTGCGACGGTGTTAATGCCGTCGGCTCCGAAGGGTCGGAGCTTAGAACGTACAAAGGTCGGCTGTTTAGTACAGCTTCGACCTGGTTAAGCACCGTAAGCATTTCCTCATAGGTGAGGATCTGCTTTCCGATCACACGAAAGAGAAGAGACTTGATACTCTTTATATTCGCTTCCCAAATTCCACCAAAATGGCTTCCTAGGGGCGGTGACCTTTTCCAAATGATGTTGTGTTTAGCGAGTTCATTATTTGAAATCTGCGAGGGCAGGAGCCCGCGAGAAACTAAGTCAGCAGGGTTCTCAACGCCTGCGACGTGATATACATTTTGCGATGGCGAAGTAGATTGGAAGTCTGATATGCGATTTGCGACGTAAGTTTGAAACTTATGCGGAGAGGAAGTTACCCAACATAAAGCGACGGTCGAGTCAGAAAATATAAAAACGTTATCTATATGACAACGAGCGGATAGCGAATCATAAACAGCGCGTAATACCTTAGCGAGAAGCACTAGGCCGTTTAACTCAAGCCTAGCCAGCGTGATTGTTGGTTTGGCTGATGCGACGCGGGACTTCGAGCACAAAAGCGAGATTAAAGGTGGCTGGTGACCATTAGAGACATGTAGGTATAATACACAGCCGTAAGCCTTTTCACTTGCGTCCGAAAATGCGATAAACGTGATTTTAGAACCGGTTTCCTCAATTCCTACGTGGCGAGGGAATTTGAGGTGCGAGATTAGTGGTAGCTCAGATAAATATCTTTGCCATAGAGCGATGATATCACAGGGTAGCTTGTCATCCCAATTGATGTTCACAAGCCATAGTTCCCTGATTATCAGTTTAGCGTAAAGAATTCCGGGTCCGACGAGTCCTAAGACATCGTACAGACGAGCGGTCATAGATAAAATAGCGCGTTTTGTAAAAACAGATGGCGGGACCGAGGTCAAAAAGATAAAATTATCGGATGCGGGGAGCCAACGTAGCCCTAATATCTTGAACGTGTCATCTTCATCGAACGAAATGGATTCAGACTGTCTGTGAGAAACGGGTATGTGTTGTAGCAGCTCAGATGAGTTGCTAGTCCACTTTACTAAGTCGAATCCACCAGCTTTAAACATCTGAATCAACTCTTGTGCAATCTTGGCTGCTTGATTCACAGAAGAAGCAGAAGACGCTAAGTCGTCCATATAGACGTCACGAGTTATGACGTCAGCGGCAAGAGGCCATCTTTGTCTTTCATCTTGAGCCAGTTGACGTAAAGTGCGCAGCGCCAACATAGGAGAAGACCGGAGGCCAAAAGTAACACGTTCGAATTGAAACGTTTCCAGCGGAACGTCCGGTGAGAACCGGTATAAGATCCGTTGATAACAGCGGTGCGAGGGGTGCGTATAAATACATAAATACATCATCTTCACGTCAGCGAAAAAGGCGATACGATGTATGCGAACATTTAATAAAATGTTAAATATATCGGCTTGCAAGTTGCAGCCCTTATATAAAATATCGTTAAGAGACAGCCCTGAATCAGTCGAGGCGCTGCCGTCCAAGACGATGCGAACCTTAGTCGTAGACTTGTCGTCCCGAACTACAGGATGGTGCGGTAGGTAATAACCTGGAGAAGTACAATCGTCAACAGAAACGCGCGTTAAAATACCTTTGTCTAGATAATCATAAATTATTTCATTATATTTTTTATTTAAGTCCGGTGATCGTAAGAACTTTCTCTCGAGGCATAAAAACCTCTTCTTAGCGATAATGTAGGAGTTACCTAGCTTTTGCGGGTCATCTTTAAATGGAAGCTGGACTACATAACTACCATCGTCATTTCGAGTAGTAGTCGAAGTGTAAATTTCTTCACAGCGTTGATCGTCAGGACTTAAGAACAACTGGGAAGGTGGTTCCTCAGTGGACCAGAACCTTTCCACGAGTTGGTGTAGCGGGTCATTCGTAAATGCACAAAAGGTATGTGAAATGGAGCGCGGGGATAGAACGGGTGCGTTTCCCATAACGATGTAACCTAAAGTTGTTTCCAAGACAGCGGGTAAATTATTATCAGCGGTAATTTTATTAAATAGGAGAATTTGACAATACAAGTTCACACCTAAAAGTAGGTCAATAGGACCAGGCTCGGAAAAGTCATCATCAGCCATGGGTAGATTACGTATGTGGTGAAGAGAGCTGACGTCGACGCGCGAGTCGGGCAGCTGCGACGTGATACTATCTACCACCATGGGCTGGATGTGGTACTCATGTCCGTCCTCAAAGCGAGAAGTGAAGCGAAGTGAGGTTACTCCCAGAATTTTCTGAGAGGCCCCTCCTATACCTTGGACTTTAGAAAAGCGGCTTTGCGTGGAAATAGGAAGCGATAAGCGCTTACTACATGCAGCGGAAATATACTCACTTTGAGAGCCGGGATCGACCAAGCATCTCAAAAAGTGAGGGCGATTAAAATTATCTAAAACCTTTATTTTAGCAGTTGCCAATAACGCAGTTGTTATTGTTTGCGACGCGTGATCATATGATACAGTACAGACAGATGTGTTACTGTTCGGATCGATATCGGGTGCGGATAGTGAATTATCGACCTTATACGCATGGGGCGCAAGGTCTTTAGCGTGAATTCGAGTATGAGACTCTGAAGAAATTGCATGCCTAGGCGCAGTGTGGCTTTGGTCATGAGCGGTAGCGGGCGAGTTAGCGTGCGATTTTTTATTAACGAATTGTTTCTCGACTGATTTGTTGTAGATAACGGGCGGATTAAAATGGAGTAGCGAATGGTGTCTGGCCGAACAATGAGAACAAGTGTGCTTAGAAGCACATTCCTTTGTTTTATGTCTCACACTCAAACAGTTGTTACAATAAAAATTGCCTTTAATGAATTTATACCTATCAGGTGGCGTCAGTTTCATAAAAGCTGAACAGCGATAAAAGTGATCGTGTTTATCGCGATCACACAAAATACATTTATTCTCATTACTTGCACCACACACGCGGTCAGTGTTTACAAATGACTTGGTTTGCCCTGGTCTAGTACTAGGCACGGGCGCGTGCGCATTGCGAGCTTTGTGCTGAGTTTGCGGGTTTACGATAGGCACAGCTGATCTAGATAACACTTTATTCTGTTCCTTTACAAATTCAATTAGATTAGAATAGGTTGGAAGCTTATCTTTGCGATGCGTAATTTCGAATAACTTGACAGTCTCCGAGTCTAGTCTCTGGAGGGCGAGGTGTAACAGCATAAAGTCAGTCAAGTCGCCAAGACTCAGTTGTCTTAAGGCTTCCACAGACGTGTGGAAATTATTTAAAAATGATTCTAGACCGGAAGCAACATTAGCGGCTAGCGGTTTAAAACTCAACAACTGATTAAGGTATGAGCTAGCGAGTAGTCTGGGGTCGTCATATTTTTGCACAAGTGCCTCCCAAATAATAGGGTAATTCTCTGCGGTCGGGGGCAGCCGGGCGCAAACTGACGCGGCGGAACCAGACAACTTACCGACCAAATAATACACCTTGTCACTATCTGACAAAGATGTATTTTCATGGACAGTGCATTTAAACTGTTGGTAGAATAGCGGCCATGAGCGGACATCACCATTGAATGACAATAGTTCTATTCGAGGAAGCTTAGGTTTTGATTTCTCTAAATACGGGGGCGAAACTGATGTTTTAGATGGCGAATTTGTTTCTAAGACGTGTTTAACAAGACAATACATAATATCAAAATTCGTCCATTCTTGGTACCTGATAGCGTGTTTTGGGTTAATTTTTAGCGAAATAGCGTTATATGAATCTAATACCTTTTCGAAGTCTCTATGCAAATTATCAATATTATATGCACTGTGAAGCAAAGCCTTAAAGTTGGTAGAATCGGCATCCACCTTCTTAGCAAGATCATAAATTCCTTGCATGCGGGCAAATAGAATCTCGCGTTTAGATTCAAGCATGGCTTGCTGACATTCATCCTCGTTGTAGCCTTCTTCTGAGTGAGAAGAACTCGGTCCCTTATCTCTCTTACTCATTGTGAATATCAACCAACAAAAGGTATAAATGCGAAATCAAAAGAAAAAACTTCAAAAAGTATAATAGAACCGAAGTTGAAAACAATACCTATCTTCCTAGCGGTGCGCAGTTGGGTAAGTTATAAAATAAATAAGCCTACCACAGAATAGAAGCGAGCGCGAAATAGTTACTATGAAAGTATGTTGAGACAGTACAAACTATTCAATATTCTGTATTGACCAGTATGACACAGTTAATTAAATAGTAGGCGTGAGTTTAGCGTTTGAGTACAAACTGATGAAATATTATTTTGTGGTAGTCAGTTTGACTAGTAGTTAGTATGGCGGCGTGCAGCGATAAGTTAAATACGAGTTGGAGCGAGCGGAGAACGTTCAAATAATGAAAAATGCGGGTAGATGTATAAAGAGCGAGCGAATACTTCTATGCTTTGACTCGTATTAAATGTAAGTAATACAATGTTAGCGGTGCGGTTATAGAAACTTAGTTATATGTTTGTTAAACGTGTGATAGCGGAATGCGATGATTTTACGTAGGTCCTAAACTGATTAAAGTGGGGCGAGAAATAGCGAATTGAACGAGTTGATCCTGCGGGGTGCGAATAACAAGAGAATATGATCAACTTATTCTTTTTATCAGTAGGATTTAACGTAAAATATATAGGCGGGAATAATTAAATAACTTGTGAATACAAGTACTAATGGATCGTGTCGTAAGACGGACTGAGATGAGCTCAATTGTCCGGCAGTATATTAAACTTAGCGTAAAAATAGACGGATATTTTTGGAATATCCTGGCTCGTAGGACCAAACTATGGAGGAAATTACTAGCTGGTTCAAATCTTTCACTCCACGTCGGGGTTTGTTTTAGAGAGTCGATAGCTGACAAGGGTGGGATTTAAGTGGACTGTATGTTTGCGAATTAGACCGAAATTTACCTATGCCTAGAATACTCAAAACCAATAGCATTTGTAACGTTCTTCTAATGATAGGACGACCACACTGCTGCAAATGGAAGAATCACAGGAATAGAATACAGCAGCGTTAGGGGAACGGAACATGCACGTACCTGTAGATCTCTGGATACCAGGAGCCAGTGTCCTGGGGACACCACGCCAAGGTCAACGGGGTGACCCTAGCGCCACGTGCAGCCGCGAAGGTCGTATCGACACTTCCAGCACTTGTTTTTCACGGAAAGTTCACACGTCTAGTTCAATAACACATAAATAGCGAGTTCTAGTGGAAATTTGTAGGATTCCACCAAAATATAAGAAAATGAATCGCACGCGCGCGCATCGTTGCGATTCTTACGGAGGTTCAAAGGCGTCTCTCATTGGCAGCGGCCAATGAATTTGAAGAGTGGCGTTGGCGGTCGGACGTCAGAGTGGGACGGCCTATAAGGTGCGCGTGCATGCGGAAAGGAGAAAAGGGATAGGATAAGTCGTTACAAATGCATCTTGGCGAGTAATACAAAATAACTGGATGAATATCCACCAGCCCATCTTCCCCTTCTTAAGGCAAACTGCATAAAACTTTTCGTTTCGGAATTCGACCCGGAGCATCCATGTATATAAAATGGCAAGTCGCACACGACGGCCCCATTCAAGAACAAGTCGGGGCAACTTTCTGTATATTCCTCTTGAAGGTTTGCGCCCACTGCACCGTCCCGTGTCATGACCGCGATAATATCTAAATATATATTAATACGTGAAGAGAAAACTTTGTAGTCGCACACGTACGAAGGAGTGTGAGATTAGTTTATATGGAAAAGGAGGGTTCAATGATTAAATTAAGCTAAAAACATAATTGAATGAGTTACGGTCGAATTTCGACCACTGAGCACTGGCAACTAGTAAATAGTTGTTCTGTGTCAGAGCCCCGAATATAAGTGGCTAACAAGATGATATCAAATGAATTTTTACAAATCTTATTCTAGTTTCTTGATACTTTATGCTTCGAGTTGTCACGCCGTTGCTACGAGCATACTTTAATTCAAGATTTTGATGCTTCCACGTGATAAGTGTTCAAGCATAACTATAGCTGTATCCGCCACAACTTAGTACGTGTTGAACTATTACATGTAGATGTACTATATGTATGATGAAAAACCAAGTAACTTGACCTACAGTTTCATTCAAGTTACAAGTAACGGGAGTTCATGTTATTTGGTTACTCTTTTTTGGGGTACAAATTAAAGTTATTCTAAATTTCAGACTTTCACCTATATTTGTGATATATAAGCTATACGCATACCAAATTACAGCACTGTGGGGTCACTGGTTTACCCTGTGAATTTTGTCAAAGTTTAGTTTTTATTATGGCTAATAACTACAAAAACTTTACTAAAAGAAAAATGGGGTCGAAATTTACTAATGAAGACCTTTCATTTGACGTCTCACTTGACCTAATAGTCTCATTTTCATTTTTTTTTTACCTCTCTTGAACCCCAATATCTCAACAACCCCCCCAAAATTTTTATCTCATTGAGTCACACAAAAACTGTGCCACCAATATACCAAATTTCACGATGATATGATCGGATAAACGCTTCGAAAGTTATCCTCGGACAAACAAACATACACACATACATATATACAACGCCGATTTGCCCAAGTTGAATTAGAGATCTCGCTTCGCTCGATCAAATATAATACGCATGTACTATATGAACCTACCGGAAGAATTTTTTTTAATGATAGTGAAAACAGTATTAAAATCCGTTGCGTTGTTTAGAATAACTAAGCCCACAAACAGATAATTATTATACGAATAGCGACTATTTAGAAACTTAGCGTATACACCTCCGATTAAAACGAGTTCAAATTCGATCAGACCCGTTCTATTTCATGTAGTGGACCCACGGTGTAGTGGACAGATACCTTTTTAGGGGTAGTGGTACTCAAAAATGCAATAAACGTACCTTGTGGGCCGCTCTCCTTGCATGCTTGAGCCCTGCATCTCGTTATGGAAGTCTGGAATCCTAGAGTGGAATGCGTCAGCTCAAGTTTTCAGCGACCGATGTATAATTCAAATGCGGACAAGTGTGAGACTTTTATCTTGAGGCTTCGGTACCGTTTTAGGCTAACTTGTTCTTTAAACATATTTCAAACGATGTTTTTGGTTCTGCCATGAACGATTTTTACCAATATTTTGTAAGAGTGATGCTGGATTTATAACACTAATATCAACAAAAAATGGTTAATTTGCCCTTTTTATATGTATTTACTAACAATTCTATGGATTGTATTGCCATCTGAAAATAAACACATTTTATTTCATATATTTAACAAATAATTCAATTCAATTGTATGTTTGTTACAAAATATGTCACAATGAACCTAAGGTTATTCAAGGCGACCCAAGAATGATCGTCAATCAAAACGTACACCTAACTAAAGATCCTCTCAGCCTTTAAAACCAATTTGTTATCTCGACAAAAGACTCAAGTTTCTAGGTTAAGAACACAATTGGAATTGAACCAGTTATAGAAGAGCTGAGTACATCCGCTCTCGAGATGAATTGTTCAAATTGCGACTGTGCAATAATTTCATCAGTCAATATTGGTTATGGAGCTATGTTATACTAGAAGGGCACTCAATTTAGCTCACCGTTACGGTACCTGCTAAATAGATAAATAGAAAAATAGTTATTTGTTATACAAGAGTGCAAAGTTGCTTTTTAACCACGTGCTCAGTTTTGATGACCGAGCAAGCGAGTGATCCAAAAATTAGAATCCTGAGCGTTAGCGAGGGAATCAAAAGAGCAAGAGGTAAAAAATCTTTGCACTCGAGTGCATCACGTAACGTTTTATTCCACCTCAGCGAGGAAATAATGTAAAAAAAATACATTTACAATCACAAGATACTTTTAATTCAGATTAGTTATTAACTACTAAATTATGATAAGTAAATATTACAGGATAATCTTTAAATTATAACAAATACTATTTAAGCATAATTAAGAAAAATTTAAAGTAACGTTGCTACAGTTACTTAAGTTGAGTGTAATATCGATATGCATGTCTTTTTTCATCTTTATTGTTGCTTTTAGCATTGAATACGTACTCCATAGAGTGCTTGATTTCTTGGTCTCGGATAATTCAATAAAATATGCCCGCAAAACGTTTTCCGAGAAAGTGTTGGCTCCATTAGCTAGTCGCTACGTGTGAAACATTATGGTACTGTTTCAAATACTTCTCGCGTAATTGTTGAGGGAGAAAGCTCATTTGCGCATTTTTCACAGTTTCAGTCAATTCCATAGGCGGCAAATAAACTTTCTCGTCGCTAGAATTACTCATTTTAGGTTTTTCACTTGTTTTCAAGTTTCTTGTTTTGAACCTAAGGTTTTAACATTATGACGTGAAAAGAAAATGACGCGCGTAAAGCAAATTAAAAAAAAGTAATACACCAAGAAAGTACCGAGTCTGAGTTTTTAACAAATTAAAAAAAGTTGTATGATAAATTCGGCACCATGGAGGTAGAAGTAAATAGGTTTAATGATGTTTTGTATTCACAAACTTAGTGCACACGATGTTCGAAATTCAATTTACTTTATCCTCTAGCGGATAAAAATGGCTTTTGCACTCATATATCGCAAGGCAAAAATACTCTTTCTGAGATGGGGGGATGAAAAATACTTTATTGCATCATGAACAACATGGCAATGAAAGCGCGTCACAAACGATGAAGATATTTTAATATTTTATGTTAATATAAATATTGCTCGTCATACAACAATGTAAGATAAATATATATATATTATCTTCGCCATATGTATGTATTTATGAATTGAATTACAGAGTTTATGTCTTGGAATTTAAATTAAATCTCTCCTTCTACCATATAATGCACTACCTATCATAATTGTATGTCCGCATTACACAAAGTTAACTGGAAGAGAATGCTATCTAGCATTAAATTCGCCTATCTACAGATTATGTTTATTTTTGCAATAAAGAATTTATCATTCATTCATTCATGTTTGTATTGAATTGTAAAGCGAGCAATATTTTATCTTAACATCAAATATTGTAGCATCTTCATCGCTTTAAAATTAGCCCTTACATTAAATGTATTTTGTATTTACATTTGGTCTTATCGCTAAAAATCAATCTCTATTAGACAAACCGTGTATTTTTTTTATTAGCTTTATCGGCTTACGTTTCAGTGCGGCCCCGAGGGCTATTGTGATCGCCACTTAATTTTGTGTCGCCCCTAGGTTATGGGGGCGTTTAAAGTTCACCACTAAGTCCTGCACCTGCTAAAAACTGTAGAATATCCTTAGGGGTGATAACTGTTAGCTCCTCCGGGCTAAGAATGTGTTTGCCCAAATGAATACTACGTTTGCGCATTAGTGGACCACACTCGCCTAACTGATGTAAGGGCGATTCTGTTGCCTCATTACAGAATCTGCTGGTTCATGTATCGCATAGCCCTAGCTTGAACATGTGTTTACTATTAAGCCGACAGTGTCCAATCAGGGCTCTGACTATAATGCGGAGATTGTTTCTATTTAGCGCTAAGATTTGGTAGTTTTAGAAATAAAAAGTAAAAACTAATTTTTTAAAAGAAACTTTCATAAACACAAAGTGATTTATTTTAACAATTATTACAAACAAATGAACCAGCGTTCTATTTTAATTAAACACCATGTGATCACTAAAATACGTAAACAAGTAACCACGTAAGCACTTAAACACGTCCACACAGCACAAAGTCTCGAATAAGAATGAGCGCGCGCGGTCGGCGCAGCGCTGTATATACGAGGGGTGATCCAAAAGTAATGATAATCAATAATAAACACAATGAATAAAATAAAAAAATAAATTTATTTCTCAACATAGTCTCCTAGCAAGTCTATACATTTAGTCCATCTCTTTTCTAAACCTAAAATTCCCTTAGAAAAAAAATCTTTATCTTGACTCTCAAAAAGTCCTCAACCGCGGCCATCACGTCGCTATCATCGTCAAATTTCTTGCCTCGGAGGTGTTGAGCCTTGAGTCGTGGAAAGAGATAGAAGTCACTGGGGGCTAGATCTGGTGAATAGGGGGGGGGGTGTTCCACCAGCTCGAAGCCCGCTTCCTGAATGGCAGCCATGGCAATTGCAGCTTTGTGAACCGGTGCGTTGTCTTGATGGAACAGCACTCCAGCCCGCAGTTTGCCTCGCCTTTTCTCCTTGCCTCCCGCAATCTTCTTATTTGTTCTGCATAGTAGGAGACTGTAATAGTGGCCCCCTATTCCAAGTAGTCCACCATGATTATTCCTTTAGCGTCCCAAAAAACAGACGCCATAACCTTCCCTGCTGAGCTTGACACTTTGAATTTCTTCGGCGTCGGTTCATCGGATCGTTTCCATGTCATCGATTGTTGTTTTGTTTCAGGATCAAAATGGTGGATCCAGGTCTCGTCCATGGTCACAAAACGTGACAAAAAATTATCTTTGTCTGCCTGAAACTTTTCGAGATTTGCTCTTGACATGTCGACTCGTTTCTTCTTTTGCTCGTCGTTTAACATTTTCGGTACCCAACGCGCGGAGACCTTTCTCATATGCAATTCGTTCGCAAGGATTCTTTAAATGCTGCCATATGAGATCCCTGTGACCTCAGCTACATGCCTGATAGTCACTCTTCGATCTTCTAATACAACTTCTTTAACTTTTTTCACATTTTCTTCAGTGAGGCACGTCGATGGGCGTCCTTCGCGGTGTTCGTCTTCTGTCGATGTTCTTCCCAGCTTAAACTCCTTAGCCCAGCGTGCAATTGTGGAATATGGAAGAGAAGAGTCCCTTAATGTTTCCACCAAGTCGCTGTGTATGTCTTTGGTACACATTTTTTTCAAGCAGAGGTATTTATTGACAGCTCTGATTTCGTGTTTTTCCATTTTTATGTTCACTCCTTGACAGTCCGTATTCAAATGAATGTAGTTCCCGGGAATCGTGGCCTATTTATATGATTTTGTTTTCCTGAACTAGTGGGTAACTGAGCAAGTGACTGATATTTTTTTGTATTTTTGTGTGCACTAGAAATAACTGATTATCACTACTTTTGGATCACCCTTAGTA
Organism: Philereme transversata; assembly: GCA_963924445.1. Taxonomy (NCBI): domain Eukaryota; kingdom Metazoa; phylum Arthropoda; class Insecta; order Lepidoptera; family Geometridae; genus Philereme; species Philereme transversata. The sequence continues at coordinate 21,251,261 of OZ004337.1, read as the reverse complement.
CACGGTCGGTCTCGGTCACTGTTATTAGCGCTGGAGTTGTCCAACAGTAGTATAACTACCGTTTATCAAAGGCTTTAATCAGTGATTTGGAATGGTTCATGCCCGAAGAGTTGTACAAAATTTGGACGATTCTTCGAAGCACGAAGCAGAAGTTCATAAAGGTTCTTTGTGCCAGGCTTTTTGGTATACCACAGAACAGTTCATTGCCCTGCCGTGTTCCATTTGCCCCAGCTCGCGCAAGCTCCTCGGTACATTCGTTACCCGTCGATACCTGCGTATTTCACTTGATATTTAATTTATTTTATTATAGTTTTAACTAGAAGACGCGTGCAAAGATGCGGGTATCTCAGCTAGTTCTGGGTTTGTCAATAAAAATATAACCTTGCTTCTGCGCAGTCAGATAAAAAGCAGCTTAAGTCTCAATCCCGGTTCTAATCTATCTATGTACCAAATTTCATCAAAATTGATTTATCCATTTAGTCGTGATAACGAAACCAACATACGGAGTTAGGTACTTTCGAATTTATAGTTTTCTATAGTTATTTTATAGTGATTCATCCCAAAATGCGATCTCGCGAGTCTCCCATAAAAAAAATATTATTTGTAGTGCCACGAAACTCACAACCAAACAACTTGACTTGACAGATTCATTTAAATTACAAGTAACGAGAGTTTATGTTAATTGGTTCGTGTTTTTGGGTTAGAAATTGCAGTAATTCTGGATTTCAGACTTTTCCCTATATATGTGTCACTAAAGCTACACGCATAACAAATTTCAGCACTGTGGGGTTACTGGTGTACCTTGTGAATTTTGTCAAAGTTCAGACAAACAAACATACATACATACAACGCCGATTCGCCCAAGTTGATGTGGAGATCTCACTTTGCTCGATCTATTAGTAAGGATGGTTAAGTCCGCTAGTAACATTTCGTTCCCACAGAAGCAGCATGCTTCGTTTAAACGTCGGTCCCGGCCATAATGTCGGTAAATCAAAGCTAACTTTAGAGAAAGCTACTTAAGAGAGTTATGGAAACTATGGGCTTTGGGAATCGTTGACGCTAAAACTAAAGCACTCAAAAAATTTAGTTTCAATTGAATGCCAAAGTTGAAAACTAATTTATTTTTAAGGCAGCATTTCCACTCAGACTTACTAAAGTGAAAAAGCTTTGGAAAAATAAACACAGATACGAAAGTGTCTTAACTACTGGTACCTACCAAAGCACTTTGAAAGTAAAATGTAGATGTTCGTAAGGTTTAGGTTTCCTTAAATCCGGTGACCGATACAATAGCCACAAGTAGCGGAGATGTGACAAACTGACTTAATCATTTATTCACTATCTTCTGGTAACGCCTTCGAGGGTATAGTGCTTCAAAAAAAAAAGAATTTTATTTTGGACCACGATGATTATAAGGTCTTCCAATTTAAACTGAAAATAATGACGGGTATATATTTGAGACGATGAAATAATAAATAATATAATGTTTTTTTTTAATCCAACAACAACAACAGTTGTTTTTTATTTTTGAGTTTTTGTACCTAAAATGTAGGTATTTACCACCCTGCCGTACGCGCCCTGTTGACCGGGCGGGGTCATTGAAAGAGGGGGTCTGTTGAACTGATCGTAGTAACTTTTTAGTAATCTGTGGCATCGTACAATACGCTAGTTTTGCAATAATTCGAAATAGATGGAAAGATAACGCTTTATTAGGTATATCACACTTAAATTAACAAACAATATTATAACAAATAACTTTAACTATTAACTATTTAAGGTGGAAAAACTGGAAGAGAATGGTATCTAGCATTAAGTTCGCCTATGTACAGATTATTTTTATTTTGTGCAATAAGGAATTTTTCATTCATTCAATTCATTCAATTATCTATTTATCTCATTTATTTAAAAACTGACACTGTTTACGTCACCACCATGCATAATTCATGGTGAAGTTTCGATCGTCCAATGACAGTCACTGTTTTTGGAAAACCTTATTCCACAGCTAAAATAAAATTAAAGGTTGATACTACTAAGAGTCGTATCTTGATATCTGCAATCAATGTTCGATGTACCTAAGGGAAATTATCGAAATGATACCAGGAGGAGGGGGCGAGTTCTACCTTAATTTAAACATCTTGTAGAAATGCCTCGGAGAATCTGCTTCCAAGTAAAATGAATATTTGTATTAGATTGTTGATTTGAGCGACCACGTGGTTAAGGGATCGCGGAATTTAGATTTGATAAGTTCTTGTTATCTGCTAATAACTCAATTTTGTGAAATGAGGGTAGAAAATTTCGCGTATTTAATGGTTTTTCAGTCTACGGTACGTCAGCGAAATAAGTTGATAAACAAACAGATCGTTAGCCATAATAAATCTACATCAAGTAGCTTTGTGAACAAAAACGGTAACTTCATATTATAATGCATGTTCGTTCTTTTACCTATATCGTTAAAAACACAATATTTTATTATTACGATTAAAAAAACTGTAGCAATTTTACTCATGTGATTTTTTTAATGAGTTAAACATGATTTGTGTCCGGTTCCTATAAACATCGGTTACCGATAACGACACGTGTCTCCTTGAAAACAAAACGGCCAAGTGCGAGTCGGACTCGCGCACGAAGGGTTCCGCACCATTATCTATAATAAATATTTTCTTTTATTGTCTTTCACACAATAGCACAATTTTATTTATTTACCTTATTTGAGGTTGGTGCCGATTAAGCTAATCCTCTAAATTGTATGAGCGCCTATACAACTCAGAGGACTATCTTAAATGGCGTCAACTATATATGTATCACTCACGAAATTTGGCTAAACGTAAGGTCTTACAGCACAAGTAAAGGGAAAATTCCGAATAATAAAAAAAGTTGAAAATGAAGGTAAATTTTGGTACTTACAAGTTTTCGCGAAAATCTAAATTTGCCCACATCTTTTTATCGTGTTGACTCTGTACCTTGATTTTTATACACCTAATAGACTATAGACTTCAGTATTTGGTATACATTTCAATTTGCTATGTGCACCCGTTCCTGAGAAAATCGGTGATGATAGACGGACAGACGGACAAAAAAGTGATCTTATAAGGGTTCCTTTTTTACCTTTTGATGTACGGAACCCTAAAAATGAATGAAAGAGGATAGTCTCGTTGGGGGTTAACTACGTTTATAGGAACCGCCCATTAATGGTTCGACCTGATAAAAAGATAAACAGGAAACAAAAGTCCTGTCACTCCTGCCAACAAATAAGAGTGACTTGCACAAGGATCCATAAACGTATTTAGCGGCTAAACATGTTTAAATTTTACGTATTTGTATGATTTGACAACTCTCCAAATAATATTTAGCCACTAAATACGATCAAGCATTGTTGCGCAAGTCACCCTAAATATCCAAAACAAGGGTCCAAAATTTCAAATGTCACCGATCTCGCCCAAACGACTCGATATAATATAATGTCACGTCCTAAAACGCACACAAACTTTTTTAATATAAAAATCATCCCGGAAATTCCGCCCCCAGGGATCTCATTAGAATTAACAATGAATTATTGGCTCGCTAATAGCCCGTTTTTGCTTGAAAAGGAAACATGTGGATTCAGTTTTAAGAAGAGAGAGTAGGTATTATCACTAAGTTCGTATAAATTGGGTTCATCTATGCCGATAAATAAGTAAAACTGTATATAACTAACTATGTACCTGTAAGTCTATTGCTGTATGTATAGGTCTGAAATAAAAATGTATTTATGGGCGCGTCGTATCTAAGGCATCATGGTAGTAAGGCATGCTATCACATCTATCAGAACACATGGTGATCGACATTGTTCAGCACAAATCATAAATGTAATATTGGGTTTAACAAAGTTAACCTTAGTTTTGTTAGCTTAGATTTGTGAGAAAATGTAATTAATTTAAGGCTGATAATAGCACCACAATATAAACTAAAAATTAAACTTATAATATAAAATATAAAAATTAAACTTTATAATAAATTAAAAATTAAACTAAAATTAAACTTTTAGATATATTAAGCATGTAATAGAAATGCTCATAATTTGATTATTGATAAAATTGTTCACGAGGAACAACAAAGCATTCGAATACGGAATTAGATTACAACAGAATTCGCTTGAAATAATGAAAATACTTAGAGAATTTAATAATGCGCCGCTCACCTTAGCTTCCTCAGAATTCTTCATAAACAATATATCAAATTACAGGTGTACGAAAGTAAATCGCATAATAAAAATCCACAAGTGAAAATTCGAACGCGATTCTAAGGCATAGCTGTCTTTACCAAATTATTATTGCTGAAAAGGTGCTGAAATATACAAGTATTTACAGAATGACTTTATGAACATACCTAAACATTTTTCGAAAAAATATATCAAGCTCACAAAGTGTATTGATTTATTATTTAATTACCAATGTGTAGGATTCTACTAACGGATTTCGCAGTCAGTACGCAGCCCTATCACTACTTCTATCTTTAACGTCGATTCTGTGAACTATCTCATGTTTCGATCTTGTGTGCTTGTTAATGTAACTACTGACATCACTGGAAGGTGATGCCTATGTATTATAGATCGTAAATTGATGTTAAAATTACGATAATTAAATGCAAGAAAACAGGCTCCGCCGGTTTGGACACTTTAATAAAAACTAAAAAGGAGACCGCCATAAAACATCACACGGAAAATGATCACGCTGAACATTCCTGGGTTTGACTGAAGACTGTAGTGTTTCCCAAGACCCTTGCGTTGGATGGATTGGAGTGGAAAGAGATGAGAAATCAGAGCAAACCGTTGAAAAAGCAGAAGAAAAGCAGACCGTTGACGGAGGTGCAGTGTTTTTCTTCTTAACTTTTTGTCATGGTTTTTATTCTTCATTAGAGCTACCTCAATTCTTGTTTATTAATATATGTACGTAGGTAAATTAGACTTAACTGAACCCACTTACATTATAGGTAAACTGTACATCGTTAAACAATAAAATAGGGCCCATTTGGCGGGAAACGGCCTACAATTAACCTGGCCCACGTTTGACCTGAGAGAAACATCGATGGAACAAAATAATTAATTGAGCCGAAAGCAAATTCAATTAAATAGCGATTGTTGGTTGACTTTTTAGTCATAATTCTGATTTTGATCCAATTAAGACCAAAACATCAAACAGGATTTCTAATTCTAAAACGATTTATTTCTATTAAAATATATAAATAAATATTGCTGGACATTTCACACAGCACTATCTAGCCCCAAACTAAGCAAAGCTTGTACACAGATAATGATAGATGAATATATACCTATATATATATACATTATTTTTGGTAAATACATACTTATAATATATTATATAAAAAATACCCAAACCCGGAACAAATATCTGTTGACCATGTAAATATTTGTCCAACAGGGGAAATTGAACCCGCTACCTCCTGCATCTCAGCCAGCTATTCGCCCACTGAGCTGCAGAGGTCGTATTATGTCATATGGTATAGAATATTGAACCACTTATGCATTTTTTGTCATTTAATATGGGAAGTTTTTCATTTGATTTGATTGATGTATTGATAGTACACATTCCTAATAAGTATTAATATAGTCATTAGGGACCGTCCATTAATTACGTGAGGTGTTCAGGGGGGGCGCGGGTTAGCCGAATCTCGCCCAATCTCACGTGAGGGAAAGGGAAGGAGAGGAGAGGGGAGGGTGATAACTTGAGTTATCACGTATTTTTTTTTTATTTTATCACTGTAAATCTAGATTACGAGAGAAGCAATCTTGAAATAATGAAGTCAATTGTGATTTTTTTTAATAAGTCCAACGCATTTACCCTATCAATACAAACTTTAAAAAATCTCACGTGAGATAAAGGGAGGGGGGAGAAGGTCGAAATAAATCTCGCTACATCTCACCAGGGGGGAGGAGGGGTCAAAAATTCGTCAAAAACGTCTCACGTAATTAATGGACGCCCCCTTATGACCCTGGCCCACATTGCTCTAGGGTAAATACGCCACTGGTGGGAAAGTTTTATTCACACAATACAAAACCAGCCACAAGATTTTCCCCGTGACTTGGTATAGAACATTTTCTTTGAAGTTACAAAGATGTTTTTTAAAAAGCGTTCAAAAAATCTTCTGGTTTAAATATGTACTTATCTGTGATTTAGGTTTGTTTCAACAACGAGAATTCTCTGACAACAACCCATATCAAAACTAATGGACTGTACAATGAGCCACAAAAGTCAAGTGAGTCTATGAATCCTTCTCAAAGACCATTGGGCACCGTAATGAAATAAAACAAAATGCATACAAGAATATTTGAAGTTTACGATGTTATGGGTTTCACGACGACTGTGGAATGCGGAAATAATGTAAAATATACTTTTAATCAGTCTTGCCCACTTTAAATATAATAATATATTGGTTTACTAGTCAAACTAGGAATCCTTATAGTTTCGCCATGGTAAAGTAAAGTATTTGTGTAGTTAATTTATAATTTGATACGGCATGATGATACGTTTTAGTGACGCCTACGATAAGAATAAAAACTAAAATATTTTGTACTTTTATCTATTTTTTGCTGTGATATTGCAAATCGATTATTTGCAATATCACAGCAAAAAATTAATTTAAACAATGAATTCTAAATTGTATTATATTCTATTCATTTTCGCAATAGTCGTGTAATTTTCTCTAAAACGATAAAAAACTGACCCCGAAGGATAACATACCAAAGTATATTAGATAAGTAACTTTTACAGTACCTTAAAATAAATAAAATCATACAAATATTTTAAATGCGAAAGCGAGTTTGTTTGATTGTTACAATTTAACGTCATAACGGCAGAACCGTATTTTATATTAGAATAATATATTGCTGGACATTTCACACAGCGCTATCTAGCCCCAAACTAAGCAGAGCTTGTACTATGGGAACCAGATAACTGATAGAATACTTATATACTTTTTTTTTGTAAATACATACTTATAATATATAGAAAAACAACCAGACCCGGTGCAAATATATGTAGATCATGGAAACATTTGTTCCGCGGCGGGAATCGAACCCACTACCTTCTGCGTCTCAGCTGGCTATTCGCCCACTGCGCCACGGAGGTCGTCAGATTTCGATGAAATTTGGTATATAAATATATTATAACGTGGATTGAGGCGCAGGGCTCTTTTTATAAACATTCCACGCGCACAAAGCCGCAGGCCGAAGTTAGTAAATCGCAATTTAAGATTATAGGTATCCACTCAAATTATCTCTGTACACTATAGCAAACCAGAAAACTAAGGACGATAAAATACAAGCTGTAAAATAGCAGTACATTATTTCCCTTAGACGAGGCAGCAACCAGCGAAATCACAATAACCAAGCGCGATACCAAAAACAAAATAACGCGCAGTTTCCTCATGAATTTCATGAAACTTCGCGTTCGCTACCAACGAAGGTGTTACACATTAATATAACAAGAGAGGCTCTTAGAATCTAAACTCCAGCCAGGCCTGCATGCTCATTTACCACCCTACAAAAGAAGAATCAGATTATAATGAAATTTTAATAGAATTTAAACATTTCTACGAGATACCGTATGTTTGTATATTCTACGCTAAAATGTCATTTTACTCTATTTTTAACCGACTTCAAAAAAGGAGGAGGGTCTCAGTTAGAATCTTTTTGAAGTGTAAACTTCTTTAGCATCGTTGTGATTTGAAAGTAGATGAAACGAAAAAGCGACGTAAAAAGAGGCAGACACATAAATTCATAAGATTTAACGTGAGAGAAAATTATACAGTGTTTCTTATGTTCGTGGTTCTTTTTGTGTTTTGCTTCGTACTCCATCCACTCGTGTTAATAATTATCTAACTTTGCATCACTATGATCATTACTAAAACCTACAATTATCATCTTCCCGAAATTTTACATTCGTCTCATCATCTTGAAACCAAAATTTTTGAAAGTTTCACTTACCACGAGTGAATTGCACACATGCTTTTTTTGTGTATGTTCTCCGATTACTCGAAGACGCTTTGACTGATTCGAGCAATTATTTTTTTGTTTAAAATGGTGGCCTCATTGGCAGCGAGTCAGGATCTGATGATGGGATCCCAAAAAAATTGAGGGCAACCCTCAAATTGTATAGGGACGCAATTCGGTTTTGTTTGTTTAATCTTTTTACCTCAGAACTCCGTCATTTATCAACTGATTTCGAAAATTCTTTCTTTATTTGTAAGGCTATACTTTCATATATGTCTCATAGAAATTTCATCAAAATCAGTTCAGTAGTTTGGTAAGTAAAAAGTTGTTTAGTAGAGCGGAAGTTTGAAATGAACTGACGGCTGTTGCGACAGATACGCTCATTGGAAAACGCAACTTAGGACAACTCCCTACTAGATGGAAAGGCAACCTAATAAAGGTGTTGTGAGTGATGGGTTCGTCACTCTGGAAATCTAGGGCTGATTTGGTGATGATGATGAATAATGATGATAAAGTTAGCTAGGAGACCTACGGTTAAATCCTCTCCAACCAAAGGTTGTATAACAATCTAGCCCTAAACTAAGCAATGCTTGTGCTATAGCAACCAGATAACTGATAGAATACTTATAGACCTGGACACATCTAGACTCGGAACAAATACCCACCCACACAATCACGGGAATTAAACCCGCAACCTCCTGCGTCTCGGCTATTCGCCCACTGAGCCACGTAGGTCGGCAAAGTTATTTCACTGTACTGATGCCAATTTTTATGATTCTAAGAAGAATTCATAAATTTTCTATCTCTGCAACATTTATGCAACATTTATACTATTTGTTTAGTCGTTATAAGAAGTGTATGAGTTTCACATCTCTTCGGCCTGATTCTATAAAATGTCTTTATTTTAGTGTGCGTTGCATCAGAAGTAATTGTCTAACTATTTCATATAAATTTTAGTAGCTTTCAGTGAGTTGTTACTTTTTAATAACTCAAATACAAAAAGCACAAGCGTAAAAAGCACATAAAAATGTTAAATATAGATAAAACAAGTAAAGTTATGTATATTATGTAACTATTTCTTATTTTTGAGGTCCTAAAGGTGTTTCAATTCTTATACAATTTCCAGTGGCGATTCACTATAGTACAGTACAGTACTAAACAGTAGAAATGTCTAAACATTATTATGCGCATCGAATTAGTTACCTTTAAGTTATTGTCAGAAAATCAATAAATTTTCACACGTTTTGAACTGGCTTACATATAGATTATGAACGGGATTGGGACACATGCTACTTTTTACCAGACTACGCAAAAGGAGGGTAATATATTTATTGGTAAACCACGCGTGCGAAGCCGCGGGCTGGTTCAGCTAGTGAAATAATAAAACACAATTAAATTTTATATCCTCATCTATCTAACTTATATGTTTTATGTTTTTAATTGATCGAGCGAAGCGAGATCTCTAAATCAACTTGGGCAAATCGACGTTGTATGTAAAAGTATTTATGTTTATTTGTTCGAGGGCAACTTTCGAAGCGTTGATCCGATCATCGTAAAATTTGTTACATAGGTAGGTAATGATTGCACAATTTTGGTGTGACTAAATGATCAAAAATGGGGGGGTGGTGAGATATTGGGGTTCAAGAGGGGTAAAAAAAATTAATATTAGATCAAGTGAGACGTCAAATGAACGGTCATTATTAGTTTAGTTTTAGTAAAGTCTTCATAGTTTTTGAGTTATTAGCCATAATAAAAACTGAATTTTGACAAAATTCACAGGGTACACCAGTGACCCCACAGTGCTGTTATTTGGTATACGTGTAGCTTAAGTGACGCAAATATAGGCAAAAGTCTGAAATCCAGAATAACTGCAATTTGTACCCCAAAAAACAATAACCACATTACATGAACTCCCGTTACCTGTAATTTGAATGAAACTGTAGGTCAAGTAGTTTGGTTATATATTTCGTGGCGCTTTTTTTATAGTCAAACATTACAAATATTTTTTTTGTTTTAATCGGAGACTCGCGAGATCTCAGTTCGGGGCGAACCACTAATTATTTACGACGTATGTATACCGTCTTTGGTAAAATTGTATATTTTTTCTTTGTATTGCTTCGTATATCTTCCAGTTCATAATAAAAAAAAGAAAAACCTTTTGATGAAATGAAATTAGTGAAGCTATAACGTGCGATATACTGCAGATATGAATTGATGATGTCCTAATAATAATATTTATGTTTAGTAGGTAAATAATGTATAATTCATAAACGGTTGTAACACAAATGGTTGTAAAATAAACTACTACATACCTATCTTTGTAATTATACTAAACTAACAAGTAAACATGTCTTCTATATATTTTCTTAGTGAAACAGAAGCTATTACCGTGTATTACGGAATATTCGAGAACATTCCCGAATAATAAGCAATATTACAAGCAATCATCCGGATAACCGGGCAATAACTCTCGAATCTTCTATGGCTTTATTTTAGCTACCTTTCCATAATAAGCAACTTTTCGGATTCTACCATCTCAGTTTCTTATGTATATAGTTATACATTTCGTTATATATAGTATGTTGTTATACAAGGCACGTAAGAGATCTATTACACCTTAGATATTTTGACGTACGAGTGAGCGAATGCGGGCAAGGACGCTAATGAGCCGCGGTCGTACATAACAAAACATGTTGTATATATATCAACAAAATCAAACATCTCGCCTTAGTTTTATTGTATTGATTTATTTCAAATAATCCATAATATATCAAAAAACAAATAAATTAAAATTAAATTAAAATATTATTAAAGTAAGTTAAAATAACAAATTAAGATTGAAATTGGAATTGAAATTTTAAATTGCAATACAAATTCAGAAAATAAAATAAATAAATTAGACATCGGTGTATGCACATGCTGGAGCAACACACTGGACGAAATGTGCCCATATAGGGGACACACCGCGCTACCACAGTTTGTAGGATGCTGTTGTGGCTGGCCCGCGTCCTGCTTATCAGAGATGTTGTTTTCTTCCGAATGATGGCGTGAAAACCATCAGTTCGATTCTCAAACGTCTCTGTTATACTAGATAAACATCTGACAAAAAATAGCAAGAAAAGCCACATTTATTAGTTTATGATTACATCGTTACTTGGTCTTGCGTTGTGATTATTTGTTGCGGATCACTGAGCAGTTGAGGACGCCGCGCCGCAGACAATCTTCGCGGTACAAACAACAAATAACAGAACAAATAACTAATCTTAACCTACACATTGGAGCATTCATAACTGACGTTTTCTACCTCGTGTTCGACAAGTGAACGAATAGCCGGCGAGATGCAGGACCCAGGAACAAATGTTTGCATCACCTGCAGTTGTTTGTTCCGGGTCTAGCTGTTCCTCTATGATTATAAGTAGGTATTTCCAGCGTTATTAATTTATTTATATGCTGGACAATTTTCATATATAAAGCGATATCAAATCAAATTATTTAATTTGTTCATAATAAGTTCATAAGCAATTGTGCAGTTTCACATATTTCACCAAACTCATCAGCTTGACAAATTTAGCCATACATAGGGTTGCCAGGCGTCCGGATAAAGCTTGACACAGTCAGGCTTTTTGGTTAAGTGTCCGGCTTTTTAAATTCCGCGCGCGATGGTCATCGGCGAGTGCGGCCGGCGCGGGCGCGCCGCACCATTTATTGTTGTTTCATTACAATTTCAGAAGATTTTGCGGTAAATGATAAAAAACCTTATTTTACTTGTAAAAAATTGTCGTGACTAAGGCTTTTTTACCCCAATGGTCCGTCCGGCTTTTCGGTTTTAAGACCTAGCAACCCTAGCCATGCCTTATCCATTGCCCAATTAGAACTTACAATCACCTTGCAATTAGGTAATGGAAACAACCGCTGTAAGTAGTACCTAGGACATTTTAAGATTGAGAAGGTGTGCTAACCTTCTCCATACCGTCCTGTCAGCTTAGTGATTACATCCAGTGACTTGGTTAGCTCTGCATGTTTTCACACAGGGTTCAGTATTGGTTGTATGACTTCTCTGGCTAGTCATTCGGGGTTCGATATTAAAAACGTCATTATGCTGTCATTACTTTGAGTTTTTCAATGATGTTGATGAAAATAGTTGTAGAACCAAACTGAACATCATCTGCTGATGTAAGAATAAATATGAAATACATAAGAATATAAAGAATAAACAATAAATAAATAAATAATAAAGAAAAAACAGCATTTATCGAGAAAATACAAATAAAAATCATGTGTACTGTTGTTTGATAATATACGCACAAAAATAAAAAGGGTTATTTTTATGAGCATATAAAATAAATTTGTGAAATATTTACCATAGAAATGTGAAATTTATTTTGGCAATTTAAACTAAACACTTTATTAAACTTATGTTGTGCTATTGCATGATGCTTGCCATCTAACCACAGATACTGTATTGGTGACGTCTCTAGATATCTCCTGTGGTCCCTTTCTAAGAGATATCAAATCGGCCTTTATTTTTGGATGTCGATTGCAAGAGTAGGCATTAAGTTTTATATCGAATTAATCACCTAAACCTAGGCGGTTTTCTTTAGAATTTGATAATGTAACTAGTAGTTTTTTTGTTTCGAGAAGTCTTTTTTATGTTTTGAGAAACCGTCACTTGAATATCGTCGGTAAATTACCAAACACCCTGTATGTATGAAAACTGTGATTGTGGAAACAGAAAGAAAATGCTTGAGATTTTAATGTTTATGCATTTGTAAATCAATCTGAATCCGAATTTTTGGTTTACATATTATAATACTTAATTATTGATATACCTAATATAGATAAAGTATATCAATAATTATGTATTACGAGTACATATAAAATGCTTTGTCCTGAATGACTAACTAACGGATCAACGCACAGCCCAAACCGCTGATCGTAGAGACCTGAAACTTGGAGGGTGTGTCTTTTGTATGACGTAGGCATCCGATAAGAAAGAATTTTCCGAAATTCTACTTCTAAAGGGGTGAAAAGGGAGGGCAAAGTTTGTATGGGACAACGTGATTCCTTGGTCCAATCTACTTCAAATTTTGCATAAACCTTTTTTAACAGAATTGTTGGAAGACGTGTTTCGTATTTTATTGAAATGCATCCTATAACGGGGTTAAAAAGGCTTAGAAAGTTATATCAATACTCCTTAGTGCGTTTGATTCATATTACACTTTATTTTCACACATGTTTGAAAACTTAATCCTATTTTATTCAAAAAGGTTGAACTCACTTAATAACATATGCAAATTCTCTTTAAAATTGGAATGTCTTGAAAGTCACCGTATTATATTAGTACCTCATTTCAAGGTCTCTAAGCAAAAGAGGTTATGCACTTTTAGGACACGCCTCATAGGGACGTAGAGTTCGAAATTTGAAGCGGTAAGGACTAGAACATTTTGGTCAGAAGAAAATAGTTTTCTTTTAGTTTGTCTTAGAAGTTTAATTTAGTGTGTATCGTTTTTCGCAATTATTTTACATTACAATAATATTATATAAGTGAAAGTTTGGATGTTTGTTTATTTGTTTGTTTGTTACTCAATCACGTCGTAATAGTCGAACCGATTTCGATGAAATTTGGTATATACGTAGATTATAACCTGGAGGTTACCACAACCACATACCACATACGCTACTTTTTATCCCATAAATTAGTTCCCATGGGATAAAAATGGCGTGTGAAGTAAAGTTGCAACAGCGAGTTTAGCTTTATTTCTAGGTTACCTACACATTTAGAAGTGTAACGCGTACGAAGTCGCGGGCAACAGCTAGTTTATAATAATTTGTTCTTTTGTACCTTTAATTTTATCTTTAGCAGGAGGACTATCTCATTCCATTAGCATTTCGAAACAAATACAATTGAGTACCAATTAATACTGTGTTGTAGACTTCATTTATATGTAAATTTTTCGATTACAGTCTATTAGTTGCCAAATAACTATTGTACAATTGGAATAAACACAATTTCAGTAGTTGGAGAGCCCAAGTGCTTAAAACAACTTGTTAATTTACTATGTATACCAATAATTAAATAAATAGACTCTATCCACACAGTAACTGGCTACTCTGGACTTGGAGTTTCTAGGCCGACCAAAGATCATCTCACTAGCATGCACGCCGTGCCGTGATATACATCACGCATGTAACGAGAAATTTAGTCTATGAAAATTTAGTCGACTAATATCTCGTTCACTCTTACATGCACGCCATGATAGAGAAGTTTGTCATCGCCGTCATTGTTTTTTTGGTCATAAACTTCACTTTACGACGTATCTCGATATCTCGTCATCAAAATGTACGACGACAAAATGCTCTCGAAGCAATGACAAAATTCTTTTAAATTATGGTGCTTGAAAATGAGCCAAGAAAATACACATGTCAGATCTACAGCGCTGACAGATGACATTTGAGCGTACCTTTTGCAGTAGCGTATACATAATATTGTTACGAGCTGAGGGTTCGGGATAAAATAATGGGAATCGATCTAACCAAAATAACACTTTTATTCAGCACTAAACGATGAATACACGAACTTGGTCACACGTAATCACAACACACTAATTCACACCACTGTTACACCACTTAAAGTCACCGAAATGTTCGCACGTATAGCAAAATCCAGACTGACTGTCCGAGCAACTAACGTTCACGCGAGACCCTTCTCCACGTCAGTCCTCCAGGGCCTCGCTGAGACTGACTGACTGTCCGGCCATCTCTCCGGCCTATTTATATCGCGCACATTTCGATTGTTCGAGAACGATCTCGATCGTTCTGTTTCGACAGAACGACCAATCCCCATTGTGCGCAACCACAGACAATAACAACAATAACACAGCAAGTCAAAAGCGTTCGAGAAGTTTCGATTATTACTCATTGTTTAACAGCCTCGGCGTAACAATATGTAAAGTTTAGCATTAATACCTACACTATGGGTGAATCAATGACCAGCTGTGACGCCTTGTACTTTCATATTCATTTATTCTGCTTACAAGTACATATAAATTTTTCAGCTTAGATAGTAAGTAGCTTAGGGAGTAAGTACATACTGTAAGGGCACTGCAAGTTGGGTTTGCGCCTT
Organism: Philereme transversata; assembly: GCA_963924445.1. Taxonomy (NCBI): domain Eukaryota; kingdom Metazoa; phylum Arthropoda; class Insecta; order Lepidoptera; family Geometridae; genus Philereme; species Philereme transversata. The sequence goes on along the minus strand of OZ004337.1, from coordinate 21,236,154 downwards.
TTCAAAAAGTACAACAATTTTAAACATAGAATTAAACATGTTAAATCAAATAAATTAAAATTAGTTTATGCGGCATATGCCAAATAATACAGTAGAATAACAAAGGTCAAGCTATCGGGTAATAATAATAATGTCAAGTTGTCAAGTGGAAAAATAATTATAATCAAACCCGCGGCTTCGCACACGTGGTTTGTCAATAAAACATCACCCTCCTTCTGCGCAGTCAAGTAAAAAGGAGCCTATGGATATGACTCAATCCCAGTCATCATCTTTTAAATAGCAAATGTTATCGAAATCGGTCTAACCGTTTAGTCGCAACAAACAGACACAGAGACAGATTTACTTTCGAATTTCCAATGTTAGTATGGATGTGTCTATCCTTACTTATAGGTATTATAAATCCGAAAGTGACTCTGTCTCTTTGTTTGTTACGTTTTAACGATTAAACGGCGGGACAGATTTCGATGAAATTTGGTACAGGTATAGATTATAACCGGGATTGAGACATAGGCTACTTTTTATTCAACTGCATAGAAAGAGGGTAATGTTTTCATTGACAACCCGCGCGTGTGAAGCCGCGGGCGGGTTCAGCTAGTACAAAAAGAACTAGTAGGCACATTATACAGCTGAGATTATATCCCTTCAGCACAAATAAAAAGTTCTGATAATTTTCAAACATCCTGATTTTCCTCACACAGCTAAGAATTACCATAGATAAACTATTAAAAAAACCGCATCTGAATCGGTGCATCCGTTTGGGAACTACGTTTCCACAGACAGACCGACACACAGGCACAGACTTATAACTTATAACACCACTTTTTTAGCGTCATCAGTTAAAAATGATAATTTTCACCAACACAGGTTTTTACCTAGGGTTGGAGGTTAGTGCGCTACCAAATTGGCATCCATGTGTACTTTTACACGATAACTTTATGTTTTTATGCTTTGTTTCATACACATGTGTTTGCACAACCTGTTTTGTTACAAACGATATTAATTTAAAAAAACACACTCAGAACCGTATTAACTGATTTTATAGGAGGATTGGAGAGGATTTTTGTAAATTTACCGAATTCTTGTCATGTCATTTTCATCTCGATTGTCAATTTGGATCTGAAGTGTGACTGAGACAGCGCCATAACTCGGTAGTGCTGCAGACAAATTTATAAATGTAAAAAAAATGCGAAACACAATACACACAAATGTTCAAGTCCTTACAATTTCAAATTTCGAACTCTACGTCTCTGAGGCCGTGTCCTAAAAGTGCATAACCTCTATATGCTTAGAAATCTTCAAATGAGTACGGTGACTTTCAAGACATTCCAATTTAAATTTTTAAATTATTTATTTATTTTAAAGAGTATTTGCTTATATTTTTAAGTGAGTTCAACCTTTTTTGAATAAAATCGGATTGAGTTTCAAACTTGTGTCAAAATAACATGTTATTTAAATCAAAAGCACTAAGGAGTATTGATATCGACTTCAAAGCAAATCACCGCCAAAATAACTTTCTACCCCTTTATAACCTCGTTATGGAATAATTTCAATAAAATATGAAAAACGTCTTCTATCAATTCTGTTAAAAAAGGTTTATGCAAAATTTTAAGTAGATTGGACCAAGGAATCACGTTGTTCCATACAAACTTTGCCCCCCTTTTTCAATCTCTTAGGGGTAGAATTTCAGAAAATCCTTTCTTATCGGATGCCTATATCATACAAAGAACACACCCTCCAAGTTTCAGGTCTCTACGATCAGCGGTTTGGGCTGTGCGTTGATCCGTCAATCAGTCATTCAGGACAAACCCTTTTATGTATTGTATAGATGTCAAGTAATTTCAAAGAATATCTACAGGGTGACAAATGGGAAGTTGCCTAAAGTATATGCATCTCTTTCCTCCTTTATTCTACAGTATAAGGCTGGGCCCACGTAGGTATATTCTAGAACGTTGTCAGTTTCTATTGAGACGCCATAAAGAGCAGTACGTGTACTTTAAAATGAGTGACCTTACGAACGAAGAAAAGGTGTATCTCATTGAGTGCTTTTATTCTAGAGGTAAAAACTATACTGAAGCATATAGAGGTTTTCGTACCAAGTTTGGAAGTAAAAGAGTAGCTAGTAAAATACTCTTAGAAGGTAAGAATAAAAAAAAATATATTTGACTTTATAGTATGACCGTATTCTTTAATGAAGTCTTAATTTTTTTTTACTTCTTTCTTAGAGTAATTGATAACTTCATCAATTATTATACTCTTGACGATCGTCGTCATGATCTTCCTGGTCCTTCATACACAGTTACCACAGAAGATAAGGTTGCCGAGGTAGAAGAACATTTCAAGAATAACCCAACGGATTCAATAAGAAAAGCTGCAGTAGCTTTAAAACTGAATCGAGAGACACTAAGATTAATAATGAAAAAGTTCATCAAGTTACATCCTCACAAAATGACAACTCATCAATTGCTCCGTACATTCTAAAGAAAAAAGAATTGAGTTTAGTAAAGTTATGACAAATAAATTGGAAAACAACGAGATCAATATTGATCACATAATTTTCTCAGACGAGGCTCACTTTTATTTCAACGGATATGTCAATAAACAAAATTACCGTTTTTGGGGTACTGAAAATCCACATTTAACTGAAGATAAACCCAAGACCAAAAATGATTTGAGAGAAGCTATTAGAAAAGGAATTTCTAATATTTCTTCATCTACAATTGAACAAAGTTTTTATAGCTTTCAAAAACGACTTGATTATTGTGCAAGTTCAGATGGGGATCATTTCGAAAATATTTACCATTAATAGTCATTCCCTAGCCAGATTTTGTCATTTTTTTTTAAACTTAATTGTGCCTATTGAAAATGTTCAATTAAACTGAAACCTATCCAAATAAAAATGACTACGAGTACTTCAGTGATTCAATGTATGTTTTTATTATTTTTTTTCCTGAACCTATCTCAAAATTATAAATGATTACTTTAGGCAACTTCCCATTTATCACCCTGTATATCTAAACATGCTTACATACCACCTAGGTACCTAGGTGCCTACTTGACAACGTGCTGGTCCAAATAACTATAATCTTGAGACATCGATACTAAAGAAGAAGAAGCGTTATCTAAGCGTTAGACCACGAGTGTGAAAGACAAATATGTAGAGCGGTATAAAGATTATGCATTTAGGTGCATGGATGTAGAATCGAGGTCACGTTTTACCGTGGCTATATTTTAATGTAACACCCAGTGCACCCGGTTTCTGAACGAACTTTATTTGACGTTTAATCTAGAGGTTTTTGAACGCGTGATAAGTGAACGTTGCGGGGATGTTTAGAGGTACTTTAATAAGGTTTTTTGCTCTTGACAGCCAATTTTCTTTCTGCTGCGGAAATGCAATTTTACGCGTACATTCTCATTTCTGAAAGTAATAACTTTTAACTACCTACTTTAGAAATATTACTTTCTACCTACCTTAACATAGATACTCGTAATATTATCAAAAAATACTAACTATTACGTATGATATTTGGCAAAAAGGGAAAATTATTATTATTACAAAAAGGGGGGAAAATTATTATGCCCAGCAGTGGGTCGAGACTTGCTAAAAATTATTATAATGATGATTTAACTAGAGATCTTCCATTATTATAAATATGGCATTTACCGCGTACCGTTTTAACGGTGTTACGTTATCGTTAACGGCATCATCATTATTATTATTATTATCAGCCATGGGGCGTCCACTGCTGAATATAGACCTACCTGTTAGATTTCCAGAGTGACCGATCTTGTACACAGCAACCTTGCCGGCAACCAACTGCTCCCAGCTACCTTTTTGAGGTCATCTTTCCATCTAGTGATGGGCCATCCTGCGCTGCGCTTTCCGGTGCGTAGTCTCCAATTATTTCTGCCCAAACGGCCGTCAGATCTTCGAGTCCGATGTTGGAAATAAATAAAGGTTGTTGAAGATTAAATTTTGAACTATATTTTGAATGCTTTGCTTACTTCTAGAAGGACGTACATCGTTTTTGGTAAACTCGTATCTATTTTCTTATGCTGTCTTAGAATTAACAAAAACGAAATGCTTCGCTATGAGGCAATAAATAGTAGGTATTGTAACTATTTGACGACCTCGGTGGTGCAGCGGGCGAGACGCAGGGGGTTGCGGGTTCGATTCCCACTGCGGAACAAATGTTTGCATGGTCTACAGATATTTGTTCCGGATTCGGGTATTTTCGTATATATATTTATTTATAAAAAATATATATAAGTCAAGTAGTATCAGTTATCTGGTTTCCATAGTACAAGCTTTGCTTAGTTTAGGGCTAGATAGCGATCTGTGAAATGTCCGGCATGATTATTAGTGCTATTATTATTATTTGATGCAATAAAATAATTTAATCCAAAGAATCCATTCAAACGAGGCAAAAGAATCAGCCGATAGATTAATTGCATTTCCAAATTATTGAGGCTCATTTCAAAAGAAAATATGACAAAGGTGGCTCGTTAAAGTTAATGGTCGAGTCAGCGCCCTTTCTAGTCCATTTTATTAAAAAAGCTCCTTTTATGCGACGATTGATTTTCTTTTACAATCCCATTGTTTTAAATCTTACAGTCTTGACCACCCTTATTTTGTACCCTATAGGTCTCAATTTTATATAATCGGTGGGGTTCAAAGAATTGTGATCTGAACCTCTTCATTTAAAACAACATTACGATGGAAGGAAAGGCTTCGATGACTATTAAGGAATGTTAAAATTTTCTCCCTTATTGTTGCGGAGTTTTATGGTTTTTTTTTTCGTGAATTTTAAATCAATTAGGGGTTCCTTTAAGGGGTTTTGGTCGCTTAGCTTTACCCTGAAAAGGGTTTCTCATTGACTGGTACTTTCGCTTTAAATGGTAGAATTTAGTGATGTTCAATTAATGATTTTGTCATTTGTTTTCAAAATTGTGGAAAGAAGATCTACAAATTGGTAAATTAGGTACCTATATACTTTAAAACAAAAGTACACATCCATTATCTGTCCCTGCGTTGAAGTTGTAACTGCTTGTTAATTCATCATAACCATTTTTATAACCATACTACGGTTGTCTGGAAGAGCTTTAAGCGATAAGACCGCCCATTGTACTAAATCTATTTGTAACAATTATGTTCTGTATTTTACTTTGGTGTACAATAAAGAGTTATATTATCTTATCTTATCAGGTTGGGGAAAAAGTTTCTTCGCATTTTTTAAGAAAATTCAAAACATTTTTTAATATAGTTTATTTACATTTAACTAAAGTATGTAGGTACCATTTTGTTCGATAACTTTTTGCCATCTTGTAGGCTATAGAAATTTTGGGGCTTCTGATTAAAAATACCGCGACATGTGGTTTTGGCAGTCCTCTCGTGATGTTAACCTGACACTGCCTAAAGAATTCTGAAAAGACCGAAACAGGTGGAAATCAGAAGGTGCAAGGTCAGGACTATACGGCGGATGCATTAACACCTCCCAGCCAAACTCTCTTAATTTTTGCTGAGTGGCTAAAGATGTGTGAGGTCTAGCGTTATCATGATGAAAAACCACACCCCTTCTGTTGATTAATTCCGGCCGCTTTCTCTCAACTTCTTGCTTTAATCTCATCAGTTGTTCGCAGTAGAGTTCAAAATCGATGGTACTGCCTGGTGGTCACATCCCATAATGAATAATGCCCTTCCAATCCCACAACACACACAGCATCACCTTGTTGCGAGTTAACTCGGAGTTTTCGCCACAGTCTGTGAAGCCTGACCGGCCTTTGAAAACCATCTTTTTCGCACGTTCTTGTCGTACGTGATCCACTTTTCATCACCAGTTATCAGCTTCTTCAAAAATGGTTCGGTTTCATTACGTCGTAATAAAGAATCACAAATGAGTACACGGTTCATTAGGTTTCTTTCAGTGAGCTCGTGGGGTACCCAAATATCGAGCTTTTTGTGTACCCAGTTTTTTCAAATGTGTCAAAACTGTTTTGTGGTCAATTCCCAGTTCTTCAGCTACGTCGTAACTACTGATATGCCGATCTTGCTCCACTTTTTCAAAAATGGCATCAATTTTATCCGTAATAGGGCGACCAGAGCGACGTGCATCTTTGACATCAAAAGGGACATGCCCATATAATGCTGTCAACTGCACAAAAAATTGCGTTCATCCAAAAAATATGTTACATTTTTTCGTTAATCTACGTATCAATCGATTAACACGAAAAGTATCCTACAATATTTTAAAATAATAATGAATATGAAAACGACAGGAAATGAAATGGTAGCAAATTGCCTCCAGTTGCAAACATTAGTATTGAGCCAGAGTTGTTCTGAGACAATAATCGATTTTTGATAAAAGACCATAAATAAAACAATCGATTTATTTGACTGTATTTTCACTGACACGAAAAATCGGTCACCGATTTCAGAAGTACGAAACCAAAACGATATTTGTTTCCCAATGAGCGTTTTGTAAATCGTTTTTTTCTCTTTAATTAACCCGGGGGTGGTATTATGCTTGACTCGCGCTAGTAGCGAGCGCCCGAGCGAGATAATCTCAGCCAATCGCAGTGCGCGCTGAATTTGCGCTCAGCTGTTGACGCACCGCAATTGATCTAAATCCTCTCGCTCTCAGCTAACCTTGATCATAATCGGCGGGCCGTTGATCTCAGCGCCACCTTCTAGATGGCTTTAGGATTAACCAGTGGAGAGAAAAAAGCGAAAAAAAAAATAACTCGGCTTATCTTTAGCATTATCTCGATTTTAATTCGATCAACAGATGAGAGGTTAAAGCTTCGCACGATTTTTGCATAAGGCCATGCAGAGACGAGTTAATGACACAGACATGAGATATTTTTTAGTTAGGCACCTATCACTCGTTATTCCTCCCAAATCATCGAATTAAGAACTAACTCAAACGATAGTCGATATCGATCGATATCGACTACCTATTCAATCCAAGTTTAATAAATACACAGAAATACATAATGAATTATATCAAACATCTCCAAAGGCAAATAAGTACATTTTTTTTTCGCTTGGGTACAATTGGTACTTACATTTTTCGTACATTTTATTACCTTATTACTACCCCTGATACACTAAATATCTGATTTTCAGAAGTAAATAGGTAGGTATATTTTTGTATTTATCTGTGGCGCTCGTGTTGAATCGAAATAAACTCAATTTTACTTCGATTCAACATTTGCTCAACAGAATCAGATGATTATTATTTCTTTGCATTAAAATATTGAATTTTGATTTACTGGAATAATTGCCCTAGTCTGTTGATTGTATAGGAGCGCGATGTCAAAAATGGCACTTCTGTGTGCGCGCGCCTTGAGATTAAATATAATCGATTGCTCGATTTGACCGATTATTTTGCGCCGATAAATCGATATTTCGGATAATAGTCGATGGTCGATATGCCAATCCCTATGACTGTGCGCGTACGTCATTCACAAACAAGTACCTACACAAGCCGTTTCCTGTGATCTGTGTCTGTGGCCGTTTCGTTTGTTTTCTCGCGTATTTTTGTTTGTTTGCTGACTTAAAGCTTTTAAAATGGACTCCGATACTTCTTCTAAAATTGATAGTAATTATCAATATCATAATTTATGTAGGAATCGTTATAATTACAATAATAAACTATTTAAGTTGTAGTTGAATACAGTGATGTAAAACTGGTTGTTTGTGAAAAATAAAAACTGATTTTTCTCATTATAGTAAACTTTTTTATAACTAACTCCTTAGCTCTTTTATTACTAACTAAGCCTAGAATCATTAGCAATTAGTTTCAAGTGTGTGCAGTGACAGCATTTTTTACAAGGGAGAGTGGGCATGCCCCTTTCCGGATTGAAAACGCTTAAACCAAATTTGTGCTACTCTCACAGACACTGCACTAGGTCCATAAACATCGCAAATTTTTTTCGCGGCTTGCGATGCATTTTTACCTTTTTTGTAGTAAAATTTTAAAATGTATCGAATTTCTTCATTAGATTCACTCATCTTTACAGTACGAAAAACAAATAAAAATCATACATTTTCCTAATTTGAATTTTGAATTATCTTCTTTAATATTTAAACTTTGAATGATACCAAAACCAGCCCGATGCAAATAGTATAGCCAAAGAGATTTTATTACAAGTTCATACATACTATTATGCGAAAAGACTTTTTCCCCAACCAATATATGCAATATATGCATTCAATCAATCATTTCAATCAATCATTTATTTTGAACATAATACACACAGGGTAGCTTTATACGTAGATGAAACACTGAAAAGTGCAATAGTTAAAACTGTGTCGCACTTTCCAATGCCCGACCTTATGATATGGATGATAAGGAGACATTGACATTCCAGAGTATCTAATAAATAGTTGAAAGAGACAGAAAAATAAAAAATAAACAAGGAAAATTATACTTAATTAATATTATGATATGATATAATTAATATTAATATTATGATGCAAGTTTTATAAAAAGCACTTTTATTATAAAGGTTATGTGTGTATTGTGTGTATTGGGTGTGTGTGGGCGTGTGGGTGTATGCATGTGTGTGTGGGTGTGTGTGTGTGGGTGTGTGTGTGTATGCGTGTGGGTGTGGGGTGTGTATGTGTGGGGAGTTTTTATATGTGAAGTGAGTGATGTGGGGTGTGCTTAAAGGGTGGGTGTGAGTACGGGTGGGTGGGGTGTAGGAGTATGTGTAGTGTATGCGCATGTTTAAACAGGATAAGTGTGATTATGAGTGTTCGTTATCAGTACTATTTTCTAATTTGTATTAACTCCTCCGTATCATCATAAGAAAGGGTGAAAAGCCATTTTATAATTACAGTTTTACATTTCAAGTACGTCAGTGGGAAGATATTTAATAATTTATTTATTCTATTGTAGATAATGAGGCTCAAAAAATGGTAGTGCCGGAAGGCCAACACAGTACGGCAAGGTTGGACGATGCACGCTATGTTAGTACGACGGCTAGGTACTGCACTGGACTGGTAGGGGAGGTTGCGATGCTTACGAAGGATAACAGTCAGCACAAACAGTTTCCGGACAGACAAAACTTCCGCAGTTGCATACAGCTCTTGGGTAGAATAGAGCCTAGGCTTATGGTGGATCACCTTAAGAAGGGCACGTTGGGCTCTCTCTAGAGAAATGAGTGATGTCTTAGGTGCACCTCCCCAAGCAGAGATACAGTAAGACATGATGGATTGAGTGAGCGCAAAGTAAACTATTTTCAGGGTGTGTTGATCAGCACTTACTCTTAATTTTTTATTAGGGCATTATTTAGGGGGCAATGTTATTATTGTCATCGTTATCATAAATTTCCCTGACCAATCTAGTGCAGCCTATACCCAACGGCTGCTTGGCTAGCAGCCGTTGGGTATAGCCTTTACGCCAACTTTACGTATAAAGGTTTTCGAATTGAGACCACACGCTGGAAAGTGCAGCGTAGGACCGCCCGTGCTAGATGGTTATGTTATAATTTGAATAATAAACAAATAATGCACAATGTGACCATATTGCAAATTTTAAATTGACCAATTCTTTATTTCATTTTCTTTTGGAACCTCATCTGTATTAAATTTTGAACCAAAGAGACCTTATTAGAATAAAAACTTATTCGTAAATCGAACTAACCTCTGCACAGAATAAATAAATGATAAATAATAATAATTATCGCTGGACATTTCACACAGCGCTATCTAGCCCAAAACTAAGCAGAGCTTGTACTATGGGAACCAGATAACTGATAGAATACTTATATACTTTTTTTTTGTAAATACATACTTATAATATATAGAAAAACAGCCAGACACGGAACAAATATCTGTAGATCATGCAAACATTTGTTCCGCGGCGGGAATTGAACCCGGTACCTCCTGCGTCTCAGCCGGCTATACGCTCACTGCACCACGGAGGCAGTCAAATGCTTCAACCTAGATTTGTTTTTTATTCTCTCGCAGAAAGTGTGAAAAGTAGAGTATTCTCCTCCTGGATAAAGCTGTCTGCATCTTGGGCGTGCTTATATCCCTCGCTCCGCTCATGAGTTAACTCTAGAATCCTTCGTTACATTTGGGATTCCATAAAGCGCCGGCGACGCAAGACACTGCTTTTTCCCCTCGTTTAATAATCTACTATTTAAGTCATCATATAAGAATGTTAAATTATAATGTGTTGTGCAACAACGGTTTCATTACATAAATAAAAGTATAAATTACAATTGTTTATTGTACACCTTATCACAAACAATGTGATAAAAATAATAGTACTAAAAATTGAAAAATACGCAATTTTTTTTATAAAATTACTAGCTGTTGCCCGCGACTTCGTACGCGTTACACTACAAAATGTGTAGGTTACCTAGAAATAAAGCTAAACTTGCTGTTGCAACTTGACTTAACCCCGCATTTTTATCCCATGGGACCTGATTCATGGGCTAAAAGATAGCCTATGTAAGATTCCAGGTTATAATCTACGTACATACCAAATTTCATTGAAATCGGTTTAGCCGTTACGATATGATTGAGTAACAAACAAACAAATAAATAAATAAACAAACATCCATACTTTCCCATTTATAATACTAGTATGATGAGTTAGCGTTTGACCACGATCTCGTCTGATGGTAAGCGATGATGCATTCTAGGCTAAAATTGCTAAAAAGATTTTTTTCTAGATAACCTCCTGATGTCTATATCTCACTTTACCTAAACTTACTATAAAGCCAAGATATTACTCATATTCCAACTCTAACGATTACGTTCACTTCAAATGTCTTAAACAATCCAGCCAAAGTACTTACAATTAGAAACTAGTTCAGCCTAAGTATGTCACTTGAATCCTCTAAGCTCGTTTTAAGTCAAACAAAACACCAAAGAAGACAACTAAGTACTTAAGAATAGATTAATCCGTCCTTACCCAACTCGAAACAGAAATCACACTTGCCCATTAAAACAAGAATCAGCTCTTGGCCTAAATCTAACGCTTGAATGAAGGACAAGCTTAGCGATAAGTGAAGCGGGCATTTACTGTTTACATTTACTGTTGCAAGAGGTAGATTCCGTCAGAGAATTATAAAATTACTTTCCTCCGCTCTTAAGAGTGTGTCCGGTAAAGACCGGCTTTGTACCGTACGAGGCTTTTCTTCAAATTTTGATTTGAAGAAAAGCCTCTTCAAAAATCAAGAATTTTCAATCCATATTTATTTCTTTTGAGCTATGTAGCAAGTTTTTTGCTGGACCACTATTTTCCGTGGCTGTAAAAACAGCAAGTTGATCCTGGGTGGCCTATAAGCTCCAATTATTCTATCCTCCATTTATATAATTCAATTCATATATCTTTCAATTACTACTTGTTAATTCAGTGCATAAAGCTGACAGTTTCCGAGAACCATATCTGTGGCGGCGGCAGCAGCAGATGTTTCTGCCAAGGCGAGGCTGAAAACCAGCGTAGCTGAGCCCTCGACCTATTTACCACCACCTCAGTGCTACCAACGATAATGTACTAATGTTTCTTAGAATTAGGCCTACTGTTAAACTTAGCTAGTTTTATAATATTATATAGCTAGCTATATAATTATAATAGCATAATAGGTTTGTGTGTAAATAAATGCCTTTTATTTATTTATTATTTATATTTTCAGGATGGAAAACCATACTTTTAACCGAAAAAAGACGCAATTAAGACGATATGTAAAAAATTGTGCCGCTAAGTAACTGTCGTATTCAATAACGAAAATTGGTACTGTAACGGGCCGGACCGGAATGGTTCCTCCACAGTAACAAATGCAGAAATAAACATTCGTTTTCGTAATATTATAAAATATTAATATTTATGAATAGCACATACTTGTTCATTCAGTCATTACGTATTTAAATCAATCTGGGATTTAGAAAAAGCTGCAATATGTTATAACGCCTAGGGCCATCTCTTGGATTACTCATCTATTGTATGCGGTGTTTGATCTAGATAAATTGTAAATTGACATACTATCACGACGCTAGATGACAGTAGCTGTTGGATGAAGTGACGTGGAGATTGTACAAAATGATTTATCATCTATGGGAAGAGCTGCGCTACTCGCCGGAAGGGGGTCGACTGACTAGCAATTTGTCAATGGGCAGAGTTCCACTGCTCACCGGTAGGGGATCGACAGACTATCAAGTTCTCTATGAAATAGGTTTCAATACACGGCATTATGGGTATGCAAGTAGAAGGCGAAGCTGGATAGAACGGAATATTGTCTATGCTATCATAAATTTGGGGGTGAATTAATATGAAACTTCGTGATATTACAAAATAATAATATTATTAATAGAAAATAATTGATCGTGCAGTTTTCTATGAATTACGTGAAGCCATTTGTTTACTGTTGAATAAACTTAGTATTTGTATAAAATAATTTATCATCTGTGAAGAGAGTTTTCGCTACTCGCCGCTAGAGGTCGGAGACGGCGGTTCGGGGGCTGAAGTACGGGGGGAAGGGACTGAACGCCTTAAATACGACGGAGCGGCGATGCTCGATCTCTTGTCTCGTGCTCTTTTCCCTGGTGATCTTCTCGGGGCTCTGGTTTTCTCGTGACCTTCTCGGGGCGCTTTCTCGGGCTCTTCTCGGGAGTGGTGATATCTCGGTATCTTTTCGTTGGGGACATTGCTCGTGGGCTCTTGGGTCGCGCTCTTTGCTCGTGGGCTTTTGCCTCGTGGTCTTTCCCTCGTGGTTCTTCACCCGCTAGCAGCCTGCGGAGACACCCAGAGAATACCAAGGTACGTGCTTGTTAATTTTTACTTACTGCCATTTTAATTATTGTTCTTGTGTTAATGTTTGGTAACCGGATTCGTGCAGGAATGTATTGAATGGGATCCAAACAGAGTAATTTATTTGTGTGAATTTAAATGTAATTGTTGTATATCCGAGTTATTTACATTGAGGGTTAAATGGGGTAAATTTTGGATGTAAAATGTTAGAAGCCTAGATTTATTTTATTTTGAGGGTAGTAATTTTTACTTACTGCCATTGGCAATTATTGTACTTGTGTTAATGTTTGGTAATCAGATTCGTGCAGGAATGTATTGAAGTGGATCCAAACAGAGTAAACTATTTGTGTGAATTTAAATGTAATTATTGGATATCCGTGTTATTTACATTGAGGGTTAAATGGGGTGAATTTTGGATGGAAAATCTTAGGAGCCGAGATTTATTTTATCTTGAGGGTAGGAAAAATTAGTGACGGTTAAAGTGATTGTTCCTGAAATACAGAAAGTGGAATTTGGATTCCATATATTGGATTGGGAATAATTGTTTTGAACTGCGGGGTGCTTATTTAATAAGACAGTTAACGTTGGGGATTGACATCTTACCGTGGCATTTTCTTTTAGTTTAACAATGTTGTCGGTAGGAATCTTGTTAACCGGTAGGGTAGGAAACGCATCAGGGATGGTGGATTCTATAATAGTCTAATAATCAAATTAATTTGGATCATATGATGGGATGGGAGGCGTTAGGAAATACTTTCCATCACGTTCTATTTATTCTAAAGATGTACGGACAGATTGGCATCAGTATTGCATTTTAAGAAATGATTGGCTCAGGATTATATTACACTAAATACAAAATAACCTTCCACGTTTGATGTTTGTATTGGCAGCGATTTGTTTAACTACTTCTATATTCTATTTCTATTTCTATGGTCATAGAAGAACGGTGGATTCATTGGAAAACATAGCTTATGTTATAGCAAAGACACAGGAATGTGTAACCTATTGACGGTATAATATTTCTTAGATTGAGTTGTCTAGTAGAGGAAAAAATGTGGGTAGGAAGATTGGATTCCTAAGTTTGATACGAGTATCTGTTGTTATTCTACGTTGGAAAAGGAAATATTTTAATATAGCATACGGTATAAAAATATATCAGTATGTAGAACAAAATTCATGTAATAAATTAAACTTAAATGAGAGGGCAATTGTGCTTTTAAGGACGGTGGTTTCAAAAAATACACTTTGTAAGATTGAATACAATGTTGAAATTATAAGATGGACTTGTGAAGTTTGACAATGAAATGAGCTCGGATTCAAGGAAGCAAATAATCTAAGTAAGTTGATCTGATGTTGATAGAATCTTTGAAGGCTAAAGCGCTGGGCTTAATTAGAAACAGATGCGAGAAAAAGGTCTGTTTTCTATTCTACGGAGCCAAGGAAATGAAATTCCGTTAAGATTCTTCAGCATTGTTAACTGAAAAGGTACTAGAAACATGAATTGAAGTAATATTCATGGTCAAACTACAGTAAACTAAAGACTTCGATAGCTAATTAAAGCACTTATCTATTTCATGCAAACTAGCCGTTCGGAAAAGTACTAAATACGTCTAGCTTCATTATGGGGTTTTACTAAGTTCTACATTTTAGTGCATTCTGGTAGTGAATTTAAGAATGGGTTAATTGATAGCTTGCCTAGGTATGTTTAGGCTGAGTGGTTTGGCAGAAAGATAGTAGGGGGCGGCTATTTTTAGGATCGGAATCGAAAAGGGTATGGTTCTAGAATAGGCTACGAAGAACCTAAATCGAATGGGTTTAGTTCTAAAAATAAGAACTTTACTGATTCGCAAGATAACCAAAAAGGAATCTACACTTTGCAAAAGATTATGACCTCTAATTCCCTTAATAATGAGTAGGAACGACAGACTACCCACATACAATTTTTATGTTGTCTCAAATATAAGGTTAAGTATACCTAATAATACTTTTAAATTGTGGAAGAGAGATGTCCAGTCTGGTAGTCGAATCTCATTGTCTTCACAGCGGTGGTGGGGCTGTAGACCTAAGATATTTAAACAAGTGTCTTAGCCACAATTATTATTGTCGATAATCAGTCTGTAGGTAGATCAATACGTTCCCAGTGGGTAGACTATAACTTTGGCACCAAGCTTACAATAGGTAGATCACAATTATCACTAACTAGAGTTCTATGGGTATGTCAATGTGTTTAGATAGGTTTAATTCTCTCATAAAGTAGGTAGCCTGATCTTTGGTACTAGACTCAAATTCCTTAAAAGAAACTGAGTTATTACGGATATCGCGACGTGTGGGTTCCTACCGCAATACTAGATAAATCACGAGGCCAAAATTATTAATCACAATACACTCTTATAGCAGATGTTAATAGGGTTGATAATTTATAAAGTAGGTAGGTATGACTGTATGGTAGATAGGTAGATTAGATAGTTGTCGGGGTTAAACGTGTGTAAATGCTTGGGGGTTTAGGAGTGGGGTCGAGTGTTTTATTTCGGGGGGTTTCTTTGGGAGTGTCAGGGGGGGGGGGTTACAATATGGTAATGCCGTGACCACGATTTGAATCTGTGTTATTTCAGTTCTGAATTTCAGTAGTTATGGGTAATGTTTATGTTTATTATTAAAGATCTTAGTGAAAAATAGGGGCGAAGTTAAAGTATTTTTCAGAAGGGTTATTGTGATTACATATAATTTATGTGGCGAATCTCATTCGCACAATTTGTTGCCGTAGAAAATGGATGAGGATTTGAGTCAAGGTACTAAATTCAATGCTAGAATATTAGATTGGGATATTGCGGGTAGAAAAAAAAATGCAGTCTCTTAGAAACAGAAGCTAGGTTGAATGTACCTTCAACCTGTTTAAACGATAGCTATGTGGGTTTAAGCATAACATCATCATTATACCAGTTTGGGACGTCCATTATCGGACAGTGGAGCGTAACATCATCATCATTATTATATTCGGCATGGGACGTCCATTGGAGGGCATAGTAAATAGTTAGCATCATCATTATACTACTATGAGACGTATATCATAGGGCGTAGGAATGTTTTACCAAAGTTTCGAACACCGCCGAAAAGTTGCAAGCCTATCGATGTTTTACAGAATACATTTTGGGGAATGTGCCCATTATTATACTGGTATAGGACGTCCATTGTTGGACATAGGAAATTACTATCGATAACATCATTTTATGAGTTATACATAGAACTTCCGTTAATATAAATAGAAAAGTATCATCATTATCACAATTACTATCTGTTGGACGTCTATTGTTGAACATAGTTGAAATTTAACATTAGATTCAAATTTATTTAGTTCAAAACTTTGTGCATAATGATTTCAAATTAATATCGGCATAAAATAAATCGAATAAAAATAAAATAATAACAAAACGCGTATTAATAGTTAAAGGAAATTGGTTTTAAATAATTGTCAATGAAATATAAATAAAATATTTTAAATACAGGGAAAAAAATTAATTGTATATAATTCTAGTAACTTAAAAAAAAATAAAAATAATAACAATAATTAAACTTAAATAAAATAAAAATAATTTTAAAATATTTTTATATATTATTTTAAATATGGGAAAAAATTCTTTTAATGGATTCTTTTAAATTAAATTAAAATTAAATTAAATTAAAATTAAAATTAAAATTAAATTAAAATTAAATTAAAATTAAATTAAAATTAAATTAAAATTAAATTAAAATTAAAATTAAAATTAAAATTAAATTAAAATAAAATAAAAATTAAATTAAAATTAAATTAAAATTAAATTAAAATTAAATTAAAATTAAAATTAAATTAAATTTAAATTAAAATTAAATTAATATTAAATTAAATTAAAATTAAATTAAAATTAAATTAAAATTAAATTAAAATTAAATTAAAATTAAATTAAAATTAAATTAAAATTAAATTAAAATTAAATTAAAATTAAATTAAAATTAAATTAAAATTAAATTAAAATTAAATTAAAATTAAATTAAAATTAAATTAAAATTAAATTAAAATTAAATTAAAATTAAATTAAAATTAAATTAAAATTAAATTAAAATTAAATTGACATTAAAATAAAATAAAATTGACATTAAATTGAGATTGAATTGAGATTGAATTGAGATTGAATTGAGATTGAATTGAGATTGAATTGAGATTGAATTGAGATTGAATTGAGATTGAATTGAAATTGAATTGAAATTGAATTGAAACTGAATTGAAACTGAATTGAAATTGAATTGAAATTGAATTGAAATTGAATTGAAATTGAATTGAAATTGAATTGAAATTGAATTGAAATTGAATTGAAATTGAATTGAAATTGAATTGAAATTGAATTGAAATTGAATTGAAATTGAATTGAAATTGAATTGAAATTGAATTGAAATTGAATTGAAATTGAATTGAAATTGAATTGAAATTGAATTGAAATTGAATTGAAATTGAAACTGAATTGAAACTGAATTGAAACTGAATTGAAACTGAATTGAAATTGAATTGAAATTGAATTGAAATTGAATTGAAATTGAATTGAAATTGAATTGAAATTGAATTGAAATTGAATTGAAATGAAATTGAAATGAAATTGAAATTGAATTGAAACTGAATTGAAATTGAATTGAAATTGAATTGAAATTGAATTGAAATTGAATTGAAATTGAATTGAAATTGAATTGAAATTGAATTGAAATTGAATTGAAATTGAATTGAAATTGAATTGAAATTGAATTGAAATTGAATTGAAATTGAATTGAAATTGAATTGAAATTGAATTGAAATTGAATTGAAATTGAATTGAAATTGAATTGAAATTGAATTGAAATTGAATTGAAATTGAAACTGAATTGAAACTGAATTGAAACTGAATTGAAACTGAATTGAAACTGAATTGAAATTGAATTGAAATTGAATTGAAATTGAATTGAAATTGAATTGAAATTGAATTGAAATTGAATTGAAATGAAATTGAAATGAAATTGAAATTGAATTGAAACTGAATTGAAATTGAATTGAAATTGAATTGAAATTGAATTGAAATTGAATTGAAATTGAATTGAAATTGAATTGAAATTGAATTGAAATTGAATTGAAATTGAATTGAAATTGAATTGAAATTGAATTGAAATTGAATTGAAATTGAATTGAAATTGAATTGAAATTGAATTGAATTGAAATTGAATTGAAATTGAATTGAAATTGAATTGAATTGAAATTGAATTGAAATTGAATTGAATTGAAATTGAATTGAATTGAAATTGAATTGAAATTGAAATTGAATTGAAATTGAATTCAAAGTGAATTAAAATAAAATAAAATAAAATTATTTTTAATATGGTAAAAAAATAGCTTTTAATAAACTATACATTTTTCTAGTTATAAAAAAAATGGAAATAGAATAATGATGAATTGTGAATTGTTTTAGCAATAAAAAAGTAATAATAATAATTTAATTAATACACAAATTGTGAATTGTTTTAGTAAATTTAAAATAAAATATAAATAAAATGATTTCATAATAATAAAAAAAAATTACAAATCGTTAATTAATCTAGCAAATAAAAAAAAAGTACATGATACCGGAAACAGAAAAACCACCTTTGCAATTAGATGTAATGAATTCATTTCACGGGGCGAACTATATTAGTGTAGTAGTTTCAAATACCTATTTCAGAAGCTAGTAAGACATATACGGGGTTCTCGTTTAATAGTTAATCTTATGTGTACAATGTATTGCCACAAGAATTAAAAACATCAGTGGGAAGTTTTAGTACAACAATGCATGTGATATTGGGGCACTAGGTTAGAGAATTCTGTGTAAATTACTTAGATGACCTAGCTATAATAAATACTGGTTCTCTAGAGCAACATATCAAACAATTTGATATAGTTTTGAGAAAATTACAAATGGCAGGAGTGACTTGTAACATGAAAAAGTATGAATTCTTTTGTAAATAGGTCAAAATGTTAGAATATATAATTTCAACACAGGGATTACGAACGGATCCAGATAAGGTAAAAACAATACAGGAATTTCCCGTTCCGAAAAAAGTAAAACATGTAAGAGCATTTCTGTGGTTGTGTAACTTCTATAGAAGGTTTATACCTGAATACAGTGTTCATACACTGATATTTGTATGATATTTTAAAGAAAAGTACGGGATGGCTATGGGGCGATAGAGAACAAAAAGCATTTGACAGGATTAAAAATTGTTCTTATGAATACAGTTTTTAATACAGTTACATCATCCAAACTTCAGTTGTCCTTACTTACAGACAAACAGTTCAGGGGTTGGAATTGCGGGGGTATTGTAATCAAGAATTCTAACCTAACAGATACCAAAAAGATGTATAGAGCGTTGTGGTTGAGGAGTCATTTAGGTTTGGCTAAATTGGTTAAAATTAGATATTTGGGAAAACTTAAGCAGAATTTATAAAAAAAAATATAGTATATTTATAATTAACTAATTAACTTTGATGACATTAAATAAATTATTATGTTGTCGGGATTTATAGATTTTAATAAACAAAATCGAGAATTCAAGTAAGATATTGGTCCAAATTGGAAATTTCTTTGTAAAGAATCCATTATCTTGAGGTCACAAATTTGATGGGAGTGTTGATTTGTATGACATAATGAAAAGTCACGGAAGTTGAGACTTATGGAAATGTCAGACTGTAGATAATATTAATAAGTGTGAGTGGAAAAAAGAGGATAATGAACGTATAGAAATTAAAATTCGAATCAGAATGGAGGGTCATGCTTATTCAACATTTACCGGAATTTGGGGCGGTTTGTTTAATTTTTATTTCATACATGCACCACAAACAGATTTTATGAAGGAAAAGTTTGGTGTTAGGTTAGAGATCTTATCAGATATTAGAAATAATGATATCTGTGATCTAAACTGCAGCTGAGGCTGACTTCATGAAATCTCACACAACACATATTAGGCTCGAACTAAGCACACTATACACGCTCCGGATTGAAGGTGGATTACTGTTCCGTATTGGTACTAGACGGGGTGTACTGGAAATAGGTAGCTATGCAAATTGCTGTGGGTGAGGTCTATGTTGCGCGGGGTATTGTTGGGTATCCATGGGAAAATCGAGAGAATGATTATTCCTTTGCAGCCCCTACAGTATACTAATAGGGTTGATCTTGCCTCACAACCAAGGTTCCCTGACACAATATATACCAGTTAGCTGGTGAGGAGGATAGTTGGTTATGTTTTGGTACATTGTAAAGTTTAGACACTGAACGGAGGGGTGATTAATTTTTAATCAGGTTTAAACACACACTACACATTATATGTATGGAAGCAAAATCCGACAAATTAAAGATATTGAGAAACAAACAAAAAAAAAGTAATATAAACAAAAATTAGTAAAACAGGAAGTTTGTGATTGGACTAGTATTGTTGAAATGTTTCCACTTTAATGAATTTATTTGAGAAATAGATTATGATTGAGAGTTTTATTATTTTACAAGGAGTGAGAAAAATTTTCCTTCGGTTTAGTATAAATAACACCTATGTAAAATTTTTGGGGCGACTGTAACGGGCCGGACCGGAATGGTTCCTCCACAGTAACAAATGCAGAAATAAACATTCGTTTTCGTAATATTATAAAATATTAATATTTATGAATAGCACATACTTGTTCATTCAGTCATTACGTATTTAAATCAATCTGGGATTTAGAAAAAGCTGCAATATGTTATAACGCCTAGGGCCATCTCTTGGATTACTCATCTATTGTATGCGGTGTTTGATCTAGATAAATTGTAAATTGACATACTATCACGACGCTAGATGACAGTAGCTGTTGGATGAAGTGACGTGGAGATTGTACAAAATGATTTATCATCTATGGGAAGAGCTGCGCTACTCGCCGGAAGGGGGTCGACTGACTAGCAATTTGTCAATGGGCAGAGTTCCACTGCTCACCGGTAGGGGATCGACAGACTATCAAGTTCTCTATGAAATAGGTTTCAATACACGGCATTATGGGTATGCAAGTAGAAGGCGAAGCTGGATAGAACGGAATATTGTCTATGCTATCATAAATTTGGGGGTGAATTAATATGAAACTTCGTGATATTACAAAATAATAATATTATTAATAGAAAATAATTGATCGTGCAGTTTTCTATGAATTACGTGAAGCCATTTGTTTACTGTTGAATAAACTTAGTATTTGTATAAAATAATTTATCATCTGTGAAGAGAGTTTTCGCTACTCGCCGCTAGAGGTCGGAGACGGCGGTTCGGGGGCTGAAGTACGGGGGGAAGGGACTGAACGCCTTAAATACGACGGAGCGGCGATGCTCGATCTCTTGTCTCGTGCTCTTTTCCCTGGTGATCTTCTCGGGGCTCTGGTTTTCTCGTGACCTTCTCGGGGCGCTTTCTCGGGCTCTTCTCGGGAGTGGTGATATCTCGGTATCTTTTCGTTGGGGACATTGCTCGTGGGCTCTTGGGTCGCGCTCTTTGCTCGTGGGCTTTTGCCTCGTGGTCTTTCCCTCGTGGTTCTTCACCCGCTAGCAGCCTGCGGAGACACCCAGAGAATACCAAGGTACGTGCTTGTTAATTTTTACTTACTGCCATTTTAATTATTGTTCTTGTGTTAATGTTTGGTAACCGGATTCGTGCAGGAATGTATTGAATGGGATCCAAACAGAGTAATTTATTTGTGTGAATTTAAATGTAATTGTTGTATATCCGAGTTATTTACATTGAGGGTTAAATGGGGTAAATTTTGGATGTAAAATGTTAGAAGCCTAGATTTATTTTATTTTGAGGGTAGTAATTTTTACTTACTGCCATTGGCAATTATTGTACTTGTGTTAATGTTTGGTAATCAGATTCGTGCAGGAATGTATTGAAGTGGATCCAAACAGAGTAAACTATTTGTGTGAATTTAAATGTAATTATTGGATATCCGTGTTATTTACATTGAGGGTTAAATGGGGTGAATTTTGGATGGAAAATCTTAGGAGCCGAGATTTATTTTATCTTGAGGGTAGGAAAAATTAGTGACGGTTAAAGTGATTGTTCCTGAAATACAGAAAGTGGAATTTGGATTCCATATATTGGATTGGGAATAATTGTTTTGAACTGCGGGGTGCTTATTTAATAAGACAGTTAACGTTGGGGATTGACATCTTACCGTGGCATTTTCTTTTAGTTTAACAATGTTGTCGGTAGGAATCTTGTTAACCGGTAGGGTAGGAAACGCATCAGGGATGGTGGATTCTATAATAGTCTAATAATCAAATTAATTTGGATCATATGATGGGATGGGAGGCGTTAGGAAATACTTTCCATCACGTTCTATTTATTCTAAAGATGTACGGACAGATTGGCATCAGTATTGCATTTTAAGAAATGATTGGCTCAGGATTATATTACACTAAATACAAAATAACCTTCCACGTTTGATGTTTGTATTGGCAGCGATTTGTTTAACTACTTCTATATTCTATTTCTATTTCTATGGTCATAGAAGAACGGTGGATTCATTGGAAAACATAGCTTATGTTATAGCAAAGACACAGGAATGTGTAACCTATTGACGGTATAATATTTCTTAGATTGAGTTGTCTAGTAGAGGAAAAAATGTGGGTAGGAAGATTGGATTCCTAAGTTTGATACGAGTATCTGTTGTTATTCTACGTTGGAAAAGGAAATATTTTAATATAGCATACGGTATAAAAATATATCAGTATGTAGAACAAAATTCATGTAATAAATTAAACTTAAATGAGAGGGCAATTGTGCTTTTAAGGACGGTGGTTTCAAAAAATACACTTTGTAAGATTGAATACAATGTTGAAATTATAAGATGGACTTGTGAAGTTTGACAATGAAATGAGCTCGGATTCAAGGAAGCAAATAATCTAAGTAAGTTGATCTGATGTTGATAGAATCTTTGAAGGCTAAAGCGCTGGGCTTAATTAGAAACAGATGCGAGAAAAAGGTCTGTTTTCTATTCTACGGAGCCAAGGAAATGAAATTCCGTTAAGATTCTTCAGCATTGTTAACTGAAAAGGTACTAGAAACATGAATTGAAGTAATATTCATGGTCAAACTACAGTAAACTAAAGACTTCGATAGCTAATTAAAGCACTTATCTATTTCATGCAAACTAGCCGTTCGGAAAAGTACTAAATACGTCTAGCTTCATTATGGGGTTTTACTAAGTTCTACATTTTAGTGCATTCTGGTAGTGAATTTAAGAATGGGTTAATTGATAGCTTGCCTAGGTATGTTTAGGCTGAGTGGTTTGGCAGAAAGATAGTAGGGGGCGGCTATTTTTAGGATCGGAATCGAAAAGGGTATGGTTCTAGAATAGGCTACGAAGAACCTAAATCGAATGGGTTTAGTTCTAAAAATAAGAACTTTACTGATTCGCAAGATAACCAAAAAGGAATCTACACTTTGCAAAAGATTATGACCTCTAATTCCCTTAATAATGAGTAGGAACGACAGACTACCCACATACAATTTTTATGTTGTCTCAAATATAAGGTTAAGTATACCTAATAATACTTTTAAATTGTGGAAGAGAGATGTCCAGTCTGGTAGTCGAATCTCATTGTCTTCACAGCGGTGGTGGGGCTGTAGACCTAAGATATTTAAACAAGTGTCTTAGCCACAATTATTATTGTCGATAATCAGTCTGTAGGTAGATCAATACGTTCCCAGTGGGTAGACTATAACTTTGGCACCAAGCTTACAATAGGTAGATCACAATTATCACTAACTAGAGTTCTATGGGTATGTCAATGTGTTTAGATAGGTTTAATTCTCTCATAAAGTAGGTAGCCTGATCTTTGGTACTAGACTCAAATTCCTTAAAAGAAACTGAGTTATTACGGATATCGCGACGTGTGGGTTCCTACCGCAATACTAGATAAATCACGAGGCCAAAATTATTAATCACAATACACTCTTATAGCAGATGTTAATAGGGTTGATAATTTATAAAGTAGGTAGGTATGACTGTATGGTAGATAGGTAGATTAGATAGTTGTCGGGGTTAAACGTGTGTAAATGCTTGGGGGTTTAGGAGTGGGGTCGAGTGTCTTAGTTTAGGGGGGGCTTCTTTGGAGGGGATTCTTTGGGGGGGGGGTTACAGTACTGATTCATATTTAAGCAATATTTACTTTAGGATTTAAACTACATAAATGAAAGTCAGAAACGCAATTGGTGAAACTTTTCTCGATACAATTATTTGTCAAAATCGGCAATTGTTGTACACAGTAATGTAATAATAGGTACCTAAGTTATTGGAAAAGCATTTTTTTTTTATTTGCTGGTTCTCATGCAATTCGAGATTTTATTTTTTGTCGCTTAGGTCATTTACTCCTGCGACAATGCGGCGCGGCTATGATATATGTTTGTCTCGTTCTTCACCTAAGCAAGTAAATAGCACTGTCGCTTTTTTGCATTTCCGGATGCTCCACCGAAATTAAATTTGTATATCGTCTTAAAACCCGCTTATTCCGCATCTGCAAAAACTAAGCCTTATCCCCCTCGGCCTAAATCTAATTGATTGATGAATGTAAAGTAATTGCTAATCCGAATCAGATTAATGAGCACCGAGTGAACTAACAAAACTGCGTTATTTCATGCAACAGCTTGCGAGAATAGTTTGTATTAGTTATAGAGCAGCGATTAGTAGGCTTTCTAAAACAATAATTATACTATTTCAGTCAAATGCACCTTATTCATAAGGTTTAAGAATTCAATTTTACTTACCAAGTATTTATTTATCTGTTTGTGATACTATTTTCAAAAAGTAATAATAATTTCGTTAACTAAAATGATTAAAAACATTATGATTGAACTGGAAAGTCCCTTTACACCTCAAAACAAGGCTTTTTTCATAAATAAAACATTTAAATCACATTGTGTACATTTTCACAATCGATTTATTATCGAGTATCATTATTTCTTCATAAATTAATATCAGAAATTGACTGATCACTTCTCATCTAAAAATTATGCTTACATAACAAGTTAGACCTTATAAAGGACCTTATAAAATTAATGTATTCAATAAGTGTTGTTTTCAACTTGAACTTGTACACTTAAGTAGCAACTGAAGTAAAAGCTTAAAGAAAATTAGTTTTAAGAGGCCTTTGTAAGCTCCATACGAAATTTGTTACCCCAATTTTAGATAAATAATTTGAACACAAAGTAAACACAATTTGAACTCTTTCTCATTACGTGATATATCGAAAATTAAATAAATAATACATAACGCTGGACATAAATTGGGCTCTAAGATGTAAAATGAAAAACAATGGTGATAATTCTGTTGGCATAAACTTAACTAAATTCACTCTGACTAAAATGATTGCGTCACCCTGATGAAAGTTTACAAACTGAACTGAAACATTGTCGGTCGAAAAACGATAAAACGTGCTAAATCCCGTATTTATAATGATTGAAATAAATCACGAAAGTTTTCTAGTGTAACACGTGCTTAAAACGGTGAAGGGAAACATCATAAGGAACGTCTAGTTACCTCTGTACATTTTGATCATAAATATTTATTAATTTGTTAGTCCAAGATACAAACTACTGCTCAATCTATGTAAGAATTTCGAGGTATTCACGATACAGGATAGGCCTAGTGTAAAGACCACCAACCAAATAATTTAGATATTTAAGCCCTCTCAACATTAAGTTCACTTAAATGATTTTCTGTACAATTATAAGTCATAAGGTGGAATTTTTGTTGCCAAATAAAATATTTTCTTTTTCATTTATTTCAGAAGTCTCTTGCCATTCTTTCTTTCCCTCATTTGATTGAAGAAAACATATTGACAAAAAAATAACCACCTGTTCCATATCTGCTCCTTCAAAATAAATAAGCAGTACACTTTGTGCCCATCAAAAAGTGCCGTCAAAGAAACGTCACGACATGGAGTTTTCCATATAACCGACATCACTCTACGGGAACGATGGCTATAAACCCCAGGCTATATTTCCGACGCACCTGGCAAGGGGTTTGGGGTTGCTAGCTGATAAATTAAGGGTTGAAGCTATTGTAGTGGTACTTTGGCCTTGTAATTTAAGTAAGTATTCTATTATAGTCACTTAGAAATATTTCGGATTATCCTACCATAAATAAAAAAAAGGATTGTGTGGTTTTATGAAACCACGGTAAAAGTGAAACTTTGTTTCACATTATACACATTAAACTAAAAATTTTCGTTGGCACAAATGAGTATACACTACACGGTCACTGATGCGAACTATAGGCGCCGCCATATTGGCCTCGGCTGCTCTGACGAGCGCGTTTCACTTTATCCCTACTCCGCGGCCGACCGTCACGCGACATGCAACACACAGACGAAATAGTTTGAGACGATGTAATAAAAGTTTCACTTTAATAAAATAAAATAAATATTGCTGGACATTTCACACAGCGCTATCTAGCCCCAAACTAAGCAAAGCTTGTACTATGGGAACCAGATAACTGATAGAATATTTATATCCTTTTTTTTGTAACTACATAGGTACTTATAATATATTGAAAAACACCCAGACACGGAACAAATGTCTGTAGATCATGCAAACATTTGTTCCGTGGCGGGAATCGAACCCGCTACCTCCTGCGTCTCAGCCGTCTATGCGCCCAAGAATACCATAGAACAAACTTAGGGTTTGAGCGAAGGGCTATCTAATTATTTGGTTAAGAGTTATCTAGCCATCGATCTGTCGTTTAAAGGGCAAGGCTCTTATAACAAACTCCCAAGTGATGTACAAAAATTGACAAATAACAAATTTAAAAACGTAATTAAACAAAATCTGTATAAAAAATCCTACTATAACATATCGGTACATGTTTCTTGCTTTTCTTTTCTGGCTTGATTGCGAAGGACCAGGTAGTTAAATTGACGTTTCAAAGTGATCCTTGTGATTTTAATAAATAAAAAGGATTTGATTTTGATCTTGGTTGCCCTTATTTTACAAACTGCTGTAACACAGGTTTCCTAGTTTGGGTACTCAGGTTGCGCCTACCAGAAACTTTTGATGCATAATTATTTCTAGGAATGTGTATCGTAATTTGATTTTGTTATAATTTTATTTTATGTTGATCAATGTAATATTGTAAATCAATATTTATTAAGGGGAATATTTACTAAGCAAGGCCGTTTTAAATATCTCTAAAGAGATTAAATTTTTTTATATTCTAATTGTAATGTCATGAATATTTTATTTTATGTGTTATCATTTAAATATGATGTGTGGATCTTTTACTATTTTAAATTTAATAAAATAACCGTTTACAGTCAGTTGGCATCACGTGAAATCTTACCCTAAAACCTGTCACATCCAGCAAATTCCTATATCTGGCAACCCCAACCGCATTTCACCGTGTGATATTTACATCAGGGTGACACGCCAGCCAGCGCCACGCGCCAGTGCTAACGGAGGCTTATTCATGAAACGCTATGAAGATAGGTATCTACTAGTGTGCGGTTGGCAGGTCGCATTGCATTTCGTTTGTTTGAAGTATTGGAATTGTAATGTAATTATTGTATCAAATTCAAATTTAAATATTTTTATTCATTAAAATCACAAGGATCACTTTGAAACGTCCATTTTACTGCCTGTTCCTTCGCGACCAAGCCAGGAAAGAAAGGCAATAAACAAGGCTGGTTGTTTTTTTAATGATTGTTTTACAATACATAATACAGAACATAAATTACGTCTAAATTGTAACATTTTGAACGAGTTGGAGCAATATCAATCCCAAGCTTCTCTACCATCTAAATAATCCGATATTTTATAGTAGGCTCTTTTATAAAGATTTTGTTTAACTACGTTTTTAAATTTGTTAATTGTCAATTTTTGTAAATCCCTTGGGAGTTTGTTATAAAAGCGTACATCTTGCCCTTTAAACGATTTACTAACTTTATGGAGTCTACAAGTGGCAACAGCGAGTTTATCTTTATTTCTAGTATTAAAATTATGATTATCGCTATTTTTCTTAAACAAATTAATATTTTTGTGAACATACATTAGATTTTCATAGATGTATTGACAAGGGAATGTCATAATATTTATTTCTTTAAACTTATTGCGTAATGATTATCTGGGGTACATATTATAAATTGCACGAACAGCCCTCTTCTGCAGCACAAAAACGGTGTTTATATCTGCAGCACTCCCCCTCAGCATTATACCGTATGACATAATGCTGTGGAAGTAGCTGAAGTAAACTAGTCTAGCTGTGTCTACGTCTGTAAAAAGACGGATCTTTTTGACTGCGTATGCCGCAGAACTAAGTCTCGTCGACAACCCATCACACAATACATCTACCGAGGTTTGGTTGCAGGATTTGTCAGGCACATGATACTTTTCACCGCATACAGACAAGGCGCGAGTGATGTCTTTGGTGATATAAACGTCAATAGGCTACGGTATCTGTTTTATTTTATTAAGTTTTTGTGTTGTACGTCTAAAATGGATAAACTGTGCAAATTTGTACTTAATATTTAAATATTTTTTTTATTAATTACAGTCAAGCGCTTGACCACTACCTCACCTGATGGTAAGTGATGGTGTGATCGAAGATGGAGCGCGCTTGCCTAGAAAGAACCTGTTCACTCTGGGCTTGAAAACTCCGAGATTATACTGGTCCGGAAAAACATACACCGGAAGTGAGATCCACTCCTTACTTGTGCTAACAAGAAAATTTGAAGTAAATCGTTTGGAACGGTAAAGTGGTATGCCGATCAGATATGGGTGGATGGTTCTGGATGATGGTTTCACTTTAACAGGATATAATAATTGGTTAAGCGCGTTTTGGACCTCGCACAGTGAAGGGTTCTGTAGTCAGGACGGCTGTATCTTAGGTATTTATTACGAAGTTAATTTTGCAGTTGTTTTTGGGAATGTTGTATGAACAAGACATAAGTTGGACTAGTAGTCTAGCTTTGATAATTCTTCTTATTCTTCTTACAACTACAGTAGGTATATTTTCAATTTATTTATTTATCAATTAAAAACTAGGTACAGACTATAATTATTAATGTCTTAAAATCAATGTAAGGTTTAATTATAAGACTATAAGTACTATAAATATATTAAATATGTATTACTATTGTGCATACTTTATGTATATACATTAATAGAGGTTTGGCTGGTCTGCCGGTCAAACGCATGAAGTACGGTTAAAAACACTGTTTCCCTGACTTCCATACATACGAATATAATCCGCACACTATCAGAATGGGATGGAACCTTGTCAAAGTAAATCAAAAATGACAGTTCTCGAGCGAAGTAGCGTTAGCAAAGATGTTC
The DNA here is from genome assembly GCA_963924445.1 of Philereme transversata. NCBI lineage: Eukaryota > Metazoa > Arthropoda > Insecta > Lepidoptera > Geometridae > Philereme > Philereme transversata. The sequence continues at coordinate 21,207,028 of OZ004337.1, read as the reverse complement.
TGAACGACAATAATTATATTATTATTAATTATAAGACAAAGCCAATGGGGGTTTATGAATTACTTTGGCAAGGCTCCATCCCATTCTGATATCGCGCGGATAATACCTTCACAAGACCCAAATACTACTTTCCTGGAACTCTCTCCCAGAGTACACCATTATTATATTCTGTCACCTGTCAAAAGCATGAAGTACGGTTAAAAACACTCTCTCTCAAACTACACGATACGAATATGAAAAGGCACGCGTTGGTGTCGAGCACCGGTATTGTATCGTTACTCGATATTAGTACCGGTACGTTAGGGTAACGAGTATCGTTTAACGATTACCGTTATATTTTACGTCCGCTTCAATAAGAAAGTTTAGAATTATGCAATTGAAATGGGGCATGAGAAGAAATCAAATCGGATACAAACTGAAATTGTAGCTACAAGCAAAATGTTTCGCAGCCGGTAGGATTCGAACCTACGCTCCCAGAGGGAATCTGATTTCGAGTCAGACGCCTTAACCACTCGGCCACGACTGCTTGTGAGGGAGAAGATCAAATTATCACCCTTATAATTTATGTAAACATTTTTATTTATAGTAAACAACAAACTAACTTTGAACTTTATTTATAATATAAATATTTTTACAAATTAGCTCTTTTCCCTGCTTGGTTTGAGGTAGAAACTACTCAAACTTATATAACCTTTTTTATACAAGCACTGTTATTCTATATGTATGTATATACTCGTAACTATATATTATTTACATATAGTGTAACACCAAAATGACAATGAAAATGTAATACTTATTTACTCTTAGATTAGATTACATTAGATTACTAGAAAATTCAAGACAGTATTTGTGAATTTCGTCACTAAGAAATCTTTTTATTAGTTTATTTGAAGAAATTACTATATGTCAAATAGAACTGCTTGTAAAATATATTCAGAATAGGTTGTATATCATTTAAAGTGACTTTATAAATAAATAAATACAACTGGACATTTCACACAGAGCTATCTACCCCCAAAGTAAGAAGAGCTTGTACTATGGGAACCAGATAACTGATACTTAAATACTTTTTTTTGTAAATACATACTTATAGAATACTTATAGAATAATTATAGAAAAATATCCAGCCCAGGAACAAATATCTGTAGATCATGCAAACATTTGTTCCGCAGCGGGAATCGAACCCGCTACCTCCTGCGTCTCAGCCGTCGGTTCTCTATCTAATATCAACGGTATTCTTATGAAAAAAATAATAGACTGTTAAAAACTATTTGTTTTAGTTTTCTCTAATTTTGAGAGACAGAGTATTTTTCACAAAAAATGTCCCGTGGCCATTTGAGGAGCTAACGATTAACAGATAAAAATAGATTGAAAATTTATATTTTTCATCCTTAAAGCTACACTAGTGCCCAGGCCAGGCCCAGCGACTTCTTCCATGAAACAACTCTACGAGTAATTTCGATAGTGGTACCGTACGGCGAGAAGAAAACCAATACTGTGTGATACTTTCAGCCATAGGAATAGCAATAATGTTCAGTTTGAAGACAGCAGGTACCAGCGATAAATTCAATAGATTAAAAATAAAAGTGTAGAGCCACGTGACGAGCCGCGGAATAGCACCGCTGTCACATTACGTGTTATTGGGAGACGCGAGTGGCAACACTGTCACTAGGGCTGTCACTATCGGAAACTATACAATACTTATTTTTCCGGACCACTATAACCTTGGAGTCTGAACAAGATTGTCTTTATTTAAACTTACAAGAGAAATGCCTTGAAAGACCTTGAAAACTTGGAAACTTCTTATTGCCAATCATCAAATATACCGTAAAAACACTTTTTTATTCGTACTATCACCTAATACAATAGAGTAGCAACATACGTCAAACAATAATAAATCATTACATTAGTCATCAATTATATACCTAAGTACATTTTTTCTTTTTATAAATACTTAATCAAAATCAAAATAACTATAAATATAAAAAATCAAAATACTACTTTATATACCACTAAGATGGCAAAAAAGCATACGGTATATCTGATGGTTACCGTAGCCTACGGGTATTTGTGAAACCAACGGCATCACTCACGCGTTGATCTTGACACCTTGAGACATACCTAGGTATATCCCTATAGTTTCAACGGCACCTTTCAAAACAGAACATAGTAATGCGAGCATTACAGAGGGGCAACTGCATTACAAAGGGCCAAAACCACAATAGAAAACGTTACGTTCTATGCATATTTCATATTGCGCTATTTATTTGAACGGAAACGAATCGACATATTTTCTTTGGAAGATACGTTGGTGTATCGCACGATACAACTTTAAAATATGCGCTATTTTTGACGTCTTAAAACTATAACATTGTAATAATAAATAAATAAATTCTTTATTGCAGACACAATGATCCATATTTTACAAAATACACTAAAATTAAACAATAATTAAAATAAAACATTAAAATTAATAAAATATTTTTAGTCTTAGGTCTTAAGTGGCTATTTCCACCCAACTTCGATACGCTGCCGTCAGCATCAGTCTGTCCGCCAGACTCTTGATGATAGTTTTTTACACAAGTCGACTCTGGACATGAAGGAGGCAAACCTCTTTCTTTGGATCGCATTAAAAGAGTTAATCCCAGCATCTGCGTACATATTCAAAGCGTTACAAAGTTTTGTTTGGAAAGTATTAATCCGCTGTAAAAAATAGCGTAAAATATTTGACATCCAAACCAAAGCTAAACCAAATATATTCCGTTCCAACGTTCAAAACGTTCAAAATTAGTTCGATTGCTCACCTTGTTAGTGACAGAAATAGGTATTTGGCAGCCCTATTCGTCCATAGCTATATTAGCTTCCTCTGTCGTTCGCTACGAGTCCCTCGGCGACTATTGACACTTCGCTTGCATTATAGTTCCGCAAATTTACGGCCGCGGCCGGAACGAACAATTCCGCGCGCATAATATTATAGCGGAGACAATGTCGCGTTTTTTTATCGAGGGTCATTTTTACTATCTAGCGATCCAACTTCATACACTTTTCATTTAAAACTGTTTACGTGTTTTAATAAGTATTTAAACAATTTAAAAGAAACAATTGTACCCAACTGTGCAAGTACGAAACTTCTTGATCAACAATTTGATATTCAAATTTGTTAAAATCGATAGTAAACCTGGACTAAGTCGGGTGAATATTAACGGTTTTGTCGATTTTAAACGTCAATTTGACGGACCATAAGTACCTTACTTTTTTTATTTATTTATTAGGCCAGGCCAACAGCACACTTAGTATATACAATATTACAAAGCATATTTAAAACAATTGTATAAAATGTGTGACAATAACAGGCACGCACATCATATACAATAAAATTTTAAACAGACAACAGTTAGTTGTGTGAATAAAACACAGACAAGAAAACAAAGTAACAGGTACCTACTTTAGTACAAATTGAAATAAAACACAATTACTTGCTCGCTGATTCCGGTTAAAATTTGCCACATAATTTTTTTTACGTACTGGTATGTCAAGGTATTTTCATCAATTCATATTTTTCCGATTTAAGTAGAGTGAAGTTATTGGAAGGTTCAATGAAACAATGACAAATTAAAAAAAAATGTGAGTAAGTGATAAGTATTCTATCAGTTATCTGGTTCCCATAGTACAAGCTCTGCTTAGTTTGGGGCTAGATAGCGCTATGTGAAATGTCCAGTTATATTTATAAAAAAAAAATACTATCCACAGCCGCAATTTTGATTTCTTTCGTTTGTCAAAATATGGTATCAAACTGTTATTAGGAGAGGTACCATACCACAAAGTCATTAGCCATTCAGTAAGCGGCAAAGTGCGTGGGTTCCCCGGTGCCCTACCGGGTATACTTTACTTACTCGACAATTACGCTAGCAAAATGGCAATGAATCTCAACTATGACGCTCATTTTGACAGCTTAACTCACTTATTTTGGCAAGTATTCTAGAAATAAATTACTCTATGTTTATATACTTTATAGTATTCTAGATAAATGAGACTCTAGTTTGTATTAACAGTGCCCAATAAAGAATTTTGTGAACAATTCTGTCAGTTTGAATCTAAATTAACGCTTAGGTAAACATCGGTCTGAAAACATGGCACATCAAAGCCAATGGGATTATGGTTTATTCAAACAGTCAAGAAATTAAGTTCTTCTAGGAATGTAGAACTAATATAATCGAGGCTAAACGTAAATTATTTAACAGATTAATTAAACAGCTGTCAAAAATAGTATTCTAAGTTAAATTTTTAATGATCTAAAATATGGCCCTATAGTTTTAACGTGTTCTATGGATTTCAAGTTTTTAAAGTTATATTTTCGTAGCAAATAGAAGACCGAACGTATACAAAAAGATGTTTCCCCTAGAAAAGGTTATTCGAAAAAATTAGTAGATCTAAATAACAAGCAGTTACAGGCATTTCAAAGACTAATCAAAACGATCACCATCATCGCATTCGCTATAACCATTGCTACGGTAATGAGAGGGATACCCGGCTACTAAGTAATTTATCCGGATTCGACTTAACCGTGCCTCATCCGGCCGGATTTAAACTAAGAACGCCATTAATATGCGTCTAGAGACCAAGAACATGTCTCGCGGAACAAAAGATTACTTTGAAAGAGTTGCCCTTTTTAAGAAAAAAAGAAAAATCATCAAGATTTATAAAATCATCTCAAAAACACGAGCCGAATGGGACTTGAACCCGCAACCTTAACCTAGATACGAGGTTGCGATACAATCAATGTATCAAGAGGATGATTGTGGGTTCAAGCCCCGTCCGGTAAAATGATCGTGTAATTAAGGACAATGACTGCCCATTGAGTCAACACACAAGTATTCCGAATCTATATTCAACTTGACGAAACCACATAAAGTACTTTGTTTACAATATAAACAAAATACACAGCCTTTAATTACAATAACGCCAAATAAGTTGGTGAATAGTAATTAACCGAACATACACCAACTGACTGAAATTTAATTAAATCATCTCCCTCATCAAACAACGCTTGTTTGCACGCTCATGTATTCTTTGCCGCTGTAAGATATTATCTGCACTCTGAAACAGCACTAAGATCAAAGACTGAGTGCCCGCAAGACCCAAACATGATGATTGGAAATAACCCATTCATTCACACAGCAACGTTCATTCCTTCTGACTTGTCGGTCGTTCAAACTCTACAAAAACGCGAAAGGATAAAATAAACCCCTAAAAATTTTGTAACAATCTCAAAAACTTTCAAGCTGGATGGGACTTGAACCCGCAATCTTCCTACGAGGATACATTGCCAACTGTGCTACAGGCTCTTGTCACGTCACGGTCAAAATTAGTGAGATAATAAGGTAACGAGTATTTATTTTATTTTATTTTTTATATTTTTATATTGCTAGACATTTCACACAGCGCTATCTAGCCCCAAACTAAGCAGAGCTTGTACTATAGGAACCAGATAACTGATAGAATACTTATATACTTTTTTTTTGTAAATACATACTTATAATATATAGAAAAACAACCAGACCCGAAACAAATATCTGTAGATCATGCATGATTGTCTCAGCCGGCTATTCGCCCACTGCGCCACGGAGGTAGTCATTAACGACGCTTTAAGTCGTGAATTGAATCATCTCACTAATTTCGACTTTGACATGACAAGAGCACAATAGCGACCAAGCCAGGTTGTCGTTTCAAAATGGAACTTTTGGTTATATTGAATAAAAAAAATTTACTTAAATAGTCGAAAATATATTACTTTTTAATTATGAAACAAACAAAATATGTAGTTATTGTGTAGCGTGTTACGCAAGGCTAAAGTATGAGGATCGCTGCGCTTGCATCGACCTGAATAACCAACAGTTGCACGTTCCAGCTACATCAGCATAACGTGACTCCGATTGACGTCAACCGCGCCGTCCACGGAATTTACCTAGCTTTGAATTTCATTCTTTGTTCAAACTTCGAGCAAGTCTCATCATAGATTAATTAGTTGTACTCTGTAATAATTTAAGATTAAATTAGATTAAAATAAATCAATCTTTTTTAAAACTTACCCTTGAGAGCGGCCTACGTATTTGGCGCAGCCGGTAGGATACTTAGAGATATCTCATCTCAAGGAGATAAATCTGAGTAAAAAGAATCTACTAGTGCTGTTTTCAAGGAGGAATCCAAAATTCGATTCCACAAAGTGTACCCAACGACGACGAGGAAAATGCTGTAAGTTTTTGAATCTTTCAAATCCTTTCTAATCCTTAGATCATATCCTTTCTTTTGAATATTTTATGTGTATTTCTTTTACTGTGTGTTAGGTTAAATTTCCAAGATTTTTCATCCTAGAGAATCACGGAATTCTAGTTTTAGTACTAGGGTTAGTAGTAGTAGACTTAACGTGATCGACGAAAATAGAAATTTAGAAACCATGACTCAACAAGCCAACCCCATTGACACGATTTATAAGTCTCTCAGACTTGTGCCGGATTTTGATGGAAATCCGCACGTCCTCACGAGATTTATTAATCTCTGCGACCAGCTTGTATTAACTCATTTCTCGACTCAGCCCGGTAGCGAATTAATAAATTTAGCTCTTATAAACGGCATATTAAATAAAGTATCAGGACCCGCGGCTAGGTTGATAAATTCGAATGGGATACCGAATAACTGGCAGGGTATTAGGAGTGCGTTAGTGAATAACTTTGCAGACCATCGCGACGAAACCGCTTTATACAGTGACTTGTCCTTAGAGACCCAAGGATCAAGTACACCGCAAGAGTTTTACGAACGATGCCAAAACATGTTCAGTACTATAATGACATATGTCTCACTACACGAGTCAGTTCCAACGACCGTAGAAGCAAAACGCGCTCTATATCACAAGTTGACCCTTCAGGCCTATTTACGAGGACTCAAGGACCCACTAGGATCCAGGATACGCTGTATGCGTCCGGATACTATGGAAAAAGCTCTGCAATTTGTCCAAGAAGAGCTCAACACGCTTTACATGCAAGAGCGTAGTGGTAGTACACCGAGTAGGAAGGAATGGCAACAGCCGATCTCAAATACGCCCAAGTATAATCTGCCCCTTAATAACTTCGTCCCTAGACAGACTAACGGATTCGGATCCGGACCAATGAAGCCAATATTTAGCATGACCGGTCCTTCACGGCAGAACCCACCTTATCAAGGCTGGAGGCCTAACCCTATGTCTCAGTTACCACCACAAGGTCCTTCTCGCACGCAGCAAATGTTCCGTGCGACCCCACAAAACTATAATCCTCAAAATAACGCATTTAGGATGCCATTCAGACCTCAACCACAGCAATCGTTTAATTTTGGTAACAGAAACGTGGCCAATGCCCCACGTCCTACTCCCATGAGTGGTGTTAGTCACTTCGTTGAAAGACGACTACCCCTGACAGGACATGACTGGCGAAAACATGGAAATCCGCCCCCGACTAACTACCTGACTAAGACCCGCGAGGTAAATTTCAATGAATTTGACGACTACGAAAACTTTTACGGTGATGATGGTGACTGTTATTACGACTACTACCAGGATTACTACTCATACGAACCTGACTATACCTATGAGCAGTACGGTACTTCTTATGCCGAACCGACAGTAGTAGAAGAAGTAGCTCAGACTAGTGATGAAAATTTTCAGAAGGATTCCAAGTTAGACAAACCAAAATAGAACTCAACTTCCACATCCAACGACAGCTAGGATACATTCAGACCGTTAACCCACCTCTTAAACTTTTAATCGATACAGGAGCTAATCAGTCCTTTATTAGCCCTGATGCTGTAGATAAATACTTCAACCACATTCCTTTAAACTATGATCCGTTTGAAGTGACCAATGTGCACGCAACCAGCAAGTGCAACTACTCCATCACGTTACCTGCTTTTCAGGAATTTAACGATCCGAACGACACGACCTGGTACGTTTATAAGTTTCACAATTACTTTGATGGACTTATTGGATTTGATTTACTTGACTTATGGAATTCTAACATCGACCTGAAAAATAAATTACTTGTGACTCGCAATACACAGATCCCCATTATGATGTATGATTCCAAGAATGTAAACCTGTATGAAGAGATTATCCCAGCCAATTCTTCAAAAGTAGTTCGATTACCTGTAAATTCACGAGATGGTGAAGTCTTTGTAGAAAACCAGACGATTTGTAATTGCCTTATTTCAGATTGTATGACAACGGTCCATAATAATCGAGGCTACGTAGAGATCACTAACCCAACATCTAATGACATAATTTTTTCTATGGATCGCCCCGTCGAAGCTGAAATATTTAATTTTGAATGTGACAGTACTGAAATTTTATCAGACCGAGCTAAAGATGTCTTATCGCGTCTCCGAACCGATCATCTTAATCCGGAAGAACTCGCGAATTTACGGCGCTTATGTGCTAACTACGCGGACGTGTTTTATCTTGAGGGTGAACCACTTACATTCACAAACAAGATCAAACATAAGATAAGAACAACTGATGAAATCCCAGTACATACTAAGAGTTACCGCTATCCTTACGTTCACAGACAAGAAGTTAGAGATCAGATTAACAAGATGCTTGATCAAAATATCATAAGACCCTCAGAGTCTGCATGGAGCTCTCCGATTTGGATTGTACCCAAAAAGGTAGATGCATCCGGTAAAGTTAAATGGCGTCTTGTCGTGGATTTCAGGAAAGTTAACGAGAAAACGATCGATGATAAGTATCCAATTCCGAATATAACAGACGTACTAGACAAACTAGGTAAATGCCAATATTTTACGACACTTGATTTAGCTAGTGGATTTTACCAAGTGGAAATGGACCCCTCTGATGTCCATAAGACCGCCTTTAATGTCGAAAATGGCCATTATGAGTTCTTAAAGATGCCAATGGGACTTAAAAACAGCCCTTCCACCTTCCAAAGGGTAATGGATAACGTCCTGAGAGGTCTCCAGAACGAAATATGTCTAGTCTATCTCGATGACATCATTATTTTCAGTATTTCCCTTCAGGAGCACATCGTCAACTTAGATAAAGTCTTTAAAAGGTTGAGAGAGTCAAACTTCAAAATTCAAATGGATAAATCTGAATTTTTGAAGCTTGAAACTGAATTTTTAGGCCATGTCATCTGTAAAGAGGGTGTAAAACCTAACCCTAATAAGATTAAAGCTATAGAGAACTACCCCATTCCAAAGACCCCTACTGAGATCAAACGTTTTCTCGGATTACTCGGATACTACAGAAAATTTATTCCAGACTTTGCACGTTTAACTAAACCACTGACTCAATGTTTAAAAAAAGGCGCTAAGATTAAACTAGACCAAAACTACACTAACTGTTTTGAACATTGTAAGACACTCTTAACAAATGACCCAATCTTGCAATACCCAGACTTTACACGAGATTTCATATTAACAACTGATGCTTCCAATGTTGCTATCGGTGCCATTTTATCTCAAGGTACCAAGAGTTCAAACAAACCGATCGCATATGCATCGCGAACTCTCAACTCTAGTGAACTTAATTATAGCACCATCGAGAAAGAGCTTTTAGCTATTGTTTGGGCAACTAAGTACTTCCGTCCGTACCTCTATGGTAGAAAATTTCTGATCCTTACGGACCATAGACCCTTACAATGGGTAGTAAATCTTAAAGACCCTAGCTCACGACTTACAAGATGGCGTCTTAAGCTTAGTGAATACGATTATAAAGTCGAACATGTAGACGGTAAATGTAACACAAACGCAGATGCATTATCGCGTATTGAAATTAATAACGAAGAGCTTATGTCTATAGTAGTCAATCCATCTGAAACTGATCCCACGTTAGATGAATCTAGAACCATTACAGCTACAGAAACTGCTGCTAGTTCAAGAACCGCCACTGTTCACACGAATAATGAAAGCCCTATCTTGGAAGTCCCAATCTCAGATGATCCTTTAAACAGATTCACTAAACAGTTAATTTTTAATGTCGTAGGTGATATTAAAGGAAAACCAGTAGTCACCAAGCCTTTTGATACGCACACCCGAATATCAGTTCAAATATCTGAATCCAATATGGAGGAAGATGTCATTAATGCAATCAAAGAGTATGTCCATCCTAAGATTAAAACCGGACTACTGATAAATCCCTACTTGGCTATGTATACCATCATACCTATCATTCAGAAAACATTTAAAAATTCGGCTATGAATCTTACACTAACTAAATCAGAATTAGAAAACGTTAAGGAATACTTAAGACAACAGGAGATCATTAACAAATACCATGATGGAAAAACCAATCATCGCGGTATCAATGAATGCTTTTTGGCGTTATCTCATCGATACTATTGGCCCAAAATGCGAGAGCAAATAACTAAATTCATTAATGATTGTACCATCTGTGGCCAAGCGAAATATGATCGCAGCCCTATAAAGCAACAATTTAAAGTAGTTCCGCCCGCTAGTAAGCCTTTTGAACTGGTTCATTTAGATCTCTTAACTATTCAAAGTGAAAAATTCTTAACCGTCATAGACGCATTCTCTAAATATGCACAGGCTTATCACTTAAGAGATGGCACAGCTGTCAGTGTAGTGCAAGCCTTATTAAATTTTTGCACTCACCATGGTATACCTATAACTATAGTAACCGATAACGGAACCGAATTCACAAATCAACTTGTTGCTGAATTTTTGAAGATGCATAAGATCCAGCATCACAGAGTGGCTCCTCATACACCGAATGAGAACGGTATGGTTGAAAGATTCCACTCAACGGTACTAGAACATCTTCGTATTCTAAAATTAGGTGAGAAATCTGAATCTGTAATTAACTTAATGCCTTACGCCCTTTTGGCTTATAACAGTAGTATTCATAGTTTTACTAAGTGCAAACCAATAGAAGTAATAACAGGACACTACGATCCTCGTGATCCTTTTGATGTTGACCTTTCAGCTCATCTACTTCAACAGTATATGACCAACCATAAAGAAAAAATGACTAAAGCTTATAACACGATTCATGACATGTGTAGTACGACTCGAAAAGACCTCACAGACAACCGAAATAAAACACGAGAAGCTGAGGCTGAATACTCTCCCGAACAACAGATTTTCGTGAAAAATCCGTTCGCTTCTAGACAGAAATTAGCCCCTCGTTATACTCATGACGTCGTAATGGCAGACCTCCCGATTCATATTTATACTAAGAAAAAGCGAGGTCCGATTGCCAAGTCTAGGCTGAAGCGTCTCCCTAAAAGCGCCCAATTGTTACAGGACGCTCCTGACATTCCTCCTGCTCCTGTCACCAGCCCTAATGCAGGAGATAAAACTTGAAAGTCTCGGTGATGGACCTGGTATTTTACCCTTCAAACTAGGTTCAGCCAAAATAATTTCGCATTATCATTCCTTTCTACAATACGTGAATCTACAAGAGTTGCAAGATAAAGTAAATTCAATTAGTAATCAGATAGATAGTTTTAGCCCTCAGCTGCATAATAAAACTAACTCCTTATTCGAGCCTCACTTAACTTATCTTAGAGGTAGACTTGCGAGTGTATTAGATCAGCTGCAGACCTTTGAGACAATTCGTGTAAAAAGGGGACTCGTAGATGGTCTCGGATCGGTAGTTAAAAGTATTACAGGAAACCTTGATTATACCGATGCATTGCACTATAACCAAGCTATTCGAAATTTAGAGAACACAGAAAATAAATTAGTAACGGAATTTAATAATCATGTCAGTCTAACTAAAAATTGGAACTTGCAATATTCTAAGATTATAGACAGTATCGTAGATAATCAGAATAAAATCGAGATTATATTAAAGCAAATTGAACAAGCCGAAGTAACCAGGGATCATGATCTTGTGAAATATGCTCATCTAGCTCAGATCCTTATTGTCCTGACTGACAACGTAGACTCTATATCGCAGGAAATGTCTAAATTACAGAATATCCTAGCTTTTATTAGAGCATCCGCTACGCATCACTCAGTCTTGAGTTTGAATGCAATTAGCGATATAGTTCGTAGATTAAATATACTTTATGGTAGTCAGAAAGTGGTAGATTTAGATATTAGAGAGTATTTCGATATAATTAGATTAGGATTTTACTATGTAGGTAATGAGATAGTTATAGTATATAAATTTCCGATTGTCCTTCCATCCACTTATGATATGTATAAATTATCTATCATTCCTAATAAAAACCATGAAATCCTTACTCCTCCATTCCCATACCTAGCTGTCCATGAGAAAGATTTCAATTACATAGAGGCTGAATGCCCGAAGACAAGTAAATGGTACCTTTGTGAGGAGCAAAAGAGTCTACAGAGCCGATCATCAGATGACTGCATCCAGCATCTCATCTCGACACAACAACGAAATAAGATGTGCCGCCCCACCACCGTCATACTAGCAAAACCAGCTTATGAGGAACTCGACGAGAAACATTACAGTATCAGCTTCCCAGTTTCTACAAAAGTACATCTCTCCTGTGGCCAGGATATCTACAAAACGCTTCAAGGGAGCTTTCTCGCGATAATCCCTCAGAAATGCTACTTGGAAACGCCAGACTTCACGATCTCCAACACTAACGGTCGTTTGAAGGGACAAGCATTGAAGATTATGGACCTACCAAAGGAAGACTTCGTGACCTCATCTTCCGCTCCAGCACTCAAATTAAACTCTATCAATTTGGACCATCTTCATCGAACTAACGAAAAAATCTCACTGCAGACACCGCTACACTTGGAAAAAGCCGTCGACAATAGCTTATACCATACTACAATACCTATGTACGTGGTTATAGCTCTCAGTGCATGTGCACTTGTTAGTGGCCTGCTATACAGAAGATATCAATTAAAACTGACGAAGAATTCGCACAAAGTATCTGAAATTAACCAAGCTGAACTACAAGGAGTTTATGCCATTCCAGCTACCAGAAGGGTTAATTCCAATCAACCCCCAGCTCAATTTACGACAAGCTTCAATACTCGCTGTTCTTCGGGTGGAGGTGTTACGCAAGGCTAAAGTATGAGGATCGCTGCGCTTGCATCGACCTGAATAACCAACAGTTGCACGTTCCAGCTACATCAGCATAACGTGACTCCGATTGACGTCAACCGCGCCGTCCACGGAATTTACCTAGCTTTGAATTTCATTCTTTGTTCAAACTTCGAGCAAGTCTCATCATAGATTAATTAGTTGTACTCTGTAATAATTTAAGATTAAATTAGATTAAAATAAATCAATCTTTTTTAAAACTTACCCTTGAGAGCGGCCTACGTATTTAGCGTAACGCAAAGCGCTTGTGTACCGTGCTTAGTCAATCATAAGAGATCAACTAGGATAAGCAATGTTCCACGCTCACTGGGTCCTGTTACTAGGTTGAGTAATCACCCATCACGTCACACTGAAATCAAATAAAAGTCAAAACACGCTGTCAAGTCCTAACGCGTAGACAGGTTATTTTATCTCAGCTCTAAAATTATGACATAAAGCTATCACGTACGTAATTCTACCGCTAAAATCCGTGATGTGTTTTCCTCATTCGTGGATTGCAATTTCGCTCATCATGATAAATTGGGGTGCTTTTTCACAGTGCGATCTTACACTAATTGTTTTATTGCCAGCTATAAAGTCGAGAGCGGCGCGATGACACAGCTCATAAAAAGAACAGTTATATCATTCCAAATAAGATGACAAAGGTGCAAGGCAAGGTGTAGTTCGAAGCGGATCGCATTCACCCTATTGAATGTTTACAAATTGAACCAAAACATTGTCGGTCGAAACACAGATAAAACGGTACGTGATTAATCCCGTATTTATAACAATGGTTAAAAATATCAAGATAGTTTTCTAAGTAAAAATGCCAAAGGTTGTTTAATCTTCGGAGTTGTCTTCGACCCGAACAAATACGTTGCAACGTATTTGTTCGAGTGGACAAAATTGGAAAAAAAATTACAAAATTTGGTACGCCAACGCGTTCGTGGCACTGTTACAGCAAGCAACATGCTGGCAAACATAACCGGCCTAATGCCTACCTAGTTCCTAGTCATGAGACTCGCAAGAGCAAGCTGCTATTGGTTTGTAGAGTTACCCAACAGCTCTATCTGTCCTATGGCATGATCATGCAATTCGTAAGCAAATGTCGCGCCGCGCCATGTCGCGCGACTTGCAAGGATAACACTGACGGATCGCCGCAGGAACCTGCGGATTGCTGGGAAGGGTGAGGTTCCTGATTAGATTATAGACTCTTAATTTTAGTCAAAGTCGGAATTATATTATTGAGCAAAGCGAGGGTTTAATCTGCCTGGAATTAAGCAGGCTTGACTCTGAAAAAACACTTTTTTTGACACATTTGTAGAAAAAAGTTGGACAAGTGCGAGACTCACGCAGCAAGGGTTCCGTAAAAATATTTTTAATGTTCCGTACCTCAAATGGACAATAAACCCATAATGGATTACTGCTTTGTCCACCTGTCTGTCTGTTCTCTCACCTCTCACTTGCACATCATTGCATGCAATATGGTGCAAGTGAGAGGTAATTATTTTGGGTTCGATTCTATAAATTCAGTACCTATTCATTATTTTTCGTCACATGATTTTTCGAGTTCATATTTGAATCTATATTTAATCCTAATAATTTAAATGAATTGTGTTGTTGTTTCATCACAGTAGTATCTACAAATTGTTCTCGGTTATTTAAATATGACTTAAACCATTCATATGCAATCCCTCTTATGCCTATTCCATATACTCGTAATTTGTTTAAAAGTAATTTAAATTGTTCTATGGTCTTGTCATGTCCAATAGAATTCCAATTGCATAATATTTGTCATTAATATAATTTACGATTTGTTGAATATATTTATAAATAGCCAAGATAGTCGATCGACTTTTCCTAAAACCATTTTGCGAATCATCAAAAATATAAAAATTTTCACAGAATGAATTTAGAAGTATTTGCATCGATTTTTCAAAAATCTAAAAATTAACCAGGCTAACTTATTTCTATTTCTCGCAGGAGTAGGTAAATGAGGGTTTTTATATGCTACGTAATTTAAAAAAATATATTTTCCTTCTGCACTGGCCGTCCACTAAACGAGCCCCCTTATGTAACGCTAATAGAAGGCAGCGTAGGGGGCAACTTCAGTGTGGGCTCGTGCCCCACAGGGAATTATTACTATTGGTAATTAATTAAATAATTCTTTCACAAACCACAGACTAAACTATGAACTGATTTATTCAGTGATTACTCGATTTATTAATCTAGTTAAACACCGAATATATCTAATAGATTTAATATCTGTCGAAGTTAGTTAATTAAATTCCCACATTGGGCTAATATTAGCATAGTATACTGATGCATAATGGTCTCGTAGAATCGTTTAGAACAATTTGTACCTTACGTAGTGGAAATATAAGTTTATTTTCAATGAGCAACTTGCTTTTCTGTGGTTTTGAGATACAATATTATTTAGGAAAATCATTTGGGAGGCATCATACTCAATAATCAAAACTTTAATGCATTCCACAAAGTTTAAAATCTGATAAATAAAAAAGGTGATAAATGCGACGTGAGATTATCATAGACCCTCTCTCTCTCTCTCTCTGCTGAGCAATTAGCTTTTTAACCGACTTCAAAAAAAGGAGGAGGTTCTCAACTCGTCGGAATCTTTTTTTTTATGTATTTTCCCCCATTACTCGAAGACTATTCGAGAAATTCTTTTTTGTTTAAAATGGTATACTTTCCAGGTGGTCCCATTGGCACCAAGTGAGGATCTGATGATAGGATCCCAAAAAAAAGGCAACCCTAAAATTCTATAAGGACGCATAATATTTTATGTTCTTACCTCAGAACTCCTTCCTTTATCAACCGATTTGGAAAATTCTTTTTTTATTTGATAGAATATATTGGTCTCATAGAAATATCATCAAAGTCAGTTCAGTAGTTTGGTTACGTTGGTTATATTTTTGTTAAAAAGTTACTTGTCACGTTTCCTCTTTCCACTTCGCTCTGTCCAAGGCAAGGTCTTCGGAAACACTGCAGTCTATAAGGTCTTTATTGATCACGTCTGTCCACTTCCTTTTAGGTCTTCCTCTTCACCTGGACCTGGAAATGTTCAGCGTGATCATTTTCTGTGTCATGTGTTCTGGAGGTCTTCATTTTATGAATTATCTTCTCTTCGTCTTAAAAAGGACTATAACAGAGAAATTTTCATAACAAGTATAAACCTGAAAGGAAATCAATATCCTCTTACAAAACTAAGTTTCCGCTGTGATTTTTCAAAATTCCATGATATTAATTAAAGTAACACTGGGTAAAAATCTTCTGCTTTAGGTGCTTAATTTGTTTTTTCTTAACTTATACTTTCCCACTGCTGGACAAAGGTCTCGCCCATATTCCGCTATATAACCAACTTAACCACCAATAAACTTAACCGAACCGATTATGATAAAATTTCTATGGGACCAATCCGAAAGTATATCCTTTCAAAAAAACAAAGAATTTCGAGATCTGAAATAACATACATAAAAAAAAGGATTGTGTGGTTTTATGAAACCACGGTAAAAGTAAAACTTTGTTTCACATTATAGACATTAAACTAAAAATTTTCGTTGGCACAAATGAGTAATAGTCTATACACTACACGGTCAGCTGATGCGAACTATAGGCGCCGCCATATTGGCCTCGGCTGCTCTGACGAGCGCCTTTCACTTTATCCCTACTCCGCGGCCGACCGTCACGCGACATGCAATACACAGACGAAAAAGTTTGAGACGATGTAATAAAAGTTTCACTTTGAAAACAACCGAATTGAGGAACTCCTCCTATTTTTGAAGTCAATTAAAAATATTGTAATTCAAACAACTCTCAGCCCATATTAAAAACTAGCTTCGCTAGTTTCGCACGCATTGTTTGTCAACAAAAAGTAGCCTGTGTTAATCCATAATCTACGTACATACCAAATTTCATCGAAATCAGCCATTACGACGTGATTGAGTAACAAACATCCAAACTTTCGCATTTATAATATTAGTGTGATAATTGATAACATACAAAACAATCAAAGCATATCCAGAAGTCAAACATTGTGTACCGTAAGGCCTAATTCAAAGCCATGATATAGAGATTGCCATTTTTTTTAATGTTATCTTTATTGTTAATCTTCGTTAGCTTACATGTGTTTTTGTGACCATTAAGACCACAACAGAATCTTGCAAAGTGCTAATCATCATCGTCATCATTTCAGCCACGTCTTCTGCAGAATATTGGCCTCCCCCATAAATTTTCAGAACGACCAATCATGTGCGGCCTGCACCCAACGGCTCCCAACGGCCTTTATTAGTCCAACTTCCAAGTTCGAATGCTAAGAAAATCAAAGTATTCTGATTACCAACGGGCACTAAGGGGCAACAGGGAGGCACTAAGTATTAAATCCATTAGCGCTAGTGAAATATCACCGCGACTCTGACACAGTCTTTTGCCCTGAGGACAGAGGCGGATTACGTAATTAATTGCTAGATTAATGAGTTTATTAGGGTTCTACTTTACCTGGCCGATCTGAAAAACAAACTCTGAAAGACCAGCGCTGGTTGTTGCCACCAGCATATTTGTATTTTTTGTTTCAATTTTGTATTAGTGTTGTTTCAAATATATATAATTATAATTTCTACAATGGTCTACAGATACTTGTTCCGGGTTTGCGTATTTTTAGATTAGATTAGAAAATTCTTTATTGCACTAAAAAATAATACATAGGCGAACTTAATGCTAATTAGCATTTTCTACCAGCTAACCTTTGTGTAGTGTGGAGAAAGTGGTAGTGCCATAAAATAGAGATAGAATAGAAAATAGAGAGGTAAAACAACTTTAGCTTAGGTTTCCAAAAAAAAAATTAACAAAATGTAATAGTAATAATAATACACTTACATAAACGGAATACATAAAATACCTACACAAAGTGCTAAATTTTGTTGGGTATCTTGAAGAGAGATGAGGTGTTTAAAGAGTTTGGATTTGAAGACTCCCATAGAGGCTGCCCTGCGGATTTCCACTGGAAGAGAGTTCCACAAGCGGATAGCCGTCACAGTGAAAGAGTAAGTGAAGAAAGAAGTTTTATGCTCAGGCGTCTTGAGTAAAAGATGTTGAGAAGAACGTGAAGGACGATCAGGAGGATCAGGTATGTTTCTATATACATAGAATAGAATAGAATAGAAAACGCTTTATTGTATACTTAAATTAAAAAATCATACATAAAATACTTAAAACTAGACACGCGAGACTACAATTGGCGGTCTTATCGTTAAAAGCGATCTCTTCCATACATCCTTTACATATTATATCATATTATATTTACATATGTACCTAACAAATATATATTAAATTATAGGTACATATAAATATTCTACCAGTTATCTGGTTTCCATAGTACAAGTTTTGCTTAGTTTGAGACTAGATGGCGTTGTATGAAATGTCCAGCATTATTTATTTTATTATGATCTCCCATCTTCCGTCATTACCATCACTCCCACACTTTACTCCCTTTCTAAACATTACCATCACTTACCCCATTATCTCTCTCCTGGCTTCCTCCCAGCCTAGGCCTAATCTTCCATTGCCTTGCGATTAACGTTTCGCTTCGGGACTGTAAACTTTACTTCAGATAAGGATTACTACAACGGATGAATTACAAAGTACCTACAATAATACTCGCGCCACAGATTAGCATACAGTATCTACTGTTGCCGCATTTATTTCGGAAGGAGGGCTGAGGACTTGCACAGCAACGACACGATTTGACAACACCTTTGCAGACATATTTATGCATTTACAGGATTATCTCGTGAAAATAAACAACTTTCCAATAAAATTACTAAATTTTTCGTAATTTATTTTATTTTGCTGGTTCTTACCTTAAGAAGTCATAAAACCAACCTACATTTCAGAATAGTATTGCACAAAGTCATACCAAGGTCAAAGTCAAATATTTTTATTCATTAAAATCATAAGGATCACTATGAAACGTCAATTTTACTGCCTGTTTCTTCGCGACCAAGCCAGGAAAGAAAGGCAAGAAACAAGGCTGGTTGGTTTTTTTAATGATCCTTTTACAATATACATAATACAGAAAATAAATTACGTCTAAATTGTAACATTTCGAACGAGTTGGAGCAATTTCAATCCCAAGCTTCTCTATCATCTAAATAATCCGATATTTTATAGTAGGCTTTTTATAAAGATTTTGTTTAATTACGTTTTTAAATTTATTAATTGTCAATTTTTGTACATCCCTTGGGAGTTTGTTATAAAAGCGTACACCTTGCCCTTTAAACGATTTACTAACTTTATGGAGTCTACAAGTGGCAACAGGAGTTTATCTTTATTTCTAGTATTAAAATTATGAATATTGCTAATTTTCTAAAACAAATTAATATTCTTGTTAACATACATCAGATTTTCACAGATGTATTGACAAGGGAATGTCATAACATTTATTTCTTTAAACTTATTGCGTATTGATTCTCTGGGGCCCATATTATAAATTGCACGAACAGCCCTCTTCTGCAGAACAAAAATGGTGTTTATATCTATAGCACTCCCCCACAGCAGTATACCGTATGACATAATGCTGTGCAAGTAGCTGAAGTAAACTAGTCTAGCTGTGTCTACGTCTGTAAAAAGACGGATCTTTTTGACTGCGTATACCGCAGAGCTAAGTCTCTTCGACAACTTATTGTTATAACTTATTGTTGCGCTGTGTGAAATGTCCAGCAATATTTATTTATCTATTTATTTATTTATTTATTAATGTGAGGGCCCCATTGAAGCTTATTATCTAGGGTTATACCTAAGAATACGGCAGTGTCCATAAGAGCCAACTCCTCGTCTTTGATTTTTATATCTGCTTTAACTTGTGTAACATTAGGTAGTATAAATCTAATACATTTAGTTTTCTTTTCATTTAGAAGTAGATTGTTTACATTGAACCATTTTACGACCTTAGAGATTGCATTGTTTACATCGTCAAAATCGGTTTGTCGTCGCTTTAATTTAAATAAAAGTGACGTGGGTCTGCAAACAATACAACATCATGATCGTCCCTTACAAGATGGGGATACATATTCGTAAACCCTGTAGAAACAAATATTCTTCACATACTTACTTGAACAATGAACATACATTGAAGTGAAGCGCTTGATATCATAACATATATTCTATTTATACAGGCTGTCCCAAAAAATAGTGTCAAGCGAAAATCCAGAGATAGAACACCCCTTGAGGTACCACGAACAACTCATAAAAATTCAGTAGCAAAAAAAATATCAAGAAAGTTTTCTACTTTTTTTTTAAGAATTTTTAATTTGTTCAAGTCAAAAATTTTCAGAAATTCGGAAAAAGTTCATAACTCGAAAACTATAAAAAATCACGGAACATACATGGGGGTGATTCGGGTACCCCAAGGGGTGTTCTATCTCTGGACTTTCGCTTGACAGTATTTTTGGGACCACCTGTATAGAATCATATTTATAATAGAAATCAATAATCGTTTTAATCAATAATTATGTACAGTGATCGTGAAAGTTTGAAAAACACAATAGAAATCAATTCTGTGGGTTCGGTTTCGTTTGGTTTGGGTTTGGTTTGGCCGTCTGGTTGGTCTCTTAGAAGACATTTCGGTGTTCTAGCGTCCTCTATCATTCTTCTTTTCATCATCATTCTTTCTTTCTCTTTTGTGTCTCATCTGTTGTAAATGTATTAAGTGTGCTATTTAGGAAATAAATGATTACTTATGTGTATGTTTCCATTCTACGTGTGGCCAGCCCATCAGAGACGACCAACTTAATACCAACATTGGGCTCTTGGAACATGTCGACGAGTTCGAGGTTGTAAGTAAATCCGCATCGGATAGTATAAATGCGCCCATTGATTCAGGGAGGCGGCATAAAGTTGTAGGCCGATTGTTAAAATGTCGTAGCTCGTAATCGTAAATGTTGAGGCACGTCGAGCGGGTTTATTGTATTTCTGTATCGTTTAACAATGGCCTTTTTGTACGTATTTCCTGATTGGACGCTGGATCCACTGAAACAATAGTAAACCAGATGCAAGCTGAAATGGTACGCTGGTATATGTTATCCTTATCATATAAAAGTTGTCTGGAAGAGATCACTTTTACCGATAAGACCACCCATTTTATTATAACGTGTCTAGTTATATGTTTTAAATATTGTTTGTTAATTTAAGTGTGCTGTGCAATTAAGCGTTTTTTCTCTCTAAAAGTAACTTTGAGTGAGGTTGCGGCGAACCCTAGCTCATAGCCTAGAGATTAACAAGCTGAAGTGGGCAGAGTACACACGGCTACACCTTAAGCTATACATTTCCAGTATAAGCTGACCTCGCATAGTGTAGGTTTTCCGTACAATGAGAGGTCAGCATAGACTGTAAATATATAGCTTGATGTGTAGCCGTGTGTACAACTGCCTAAAGCAAGAACTGCAAGCTGTTGGAGTAGAAAGGAACAGCTTGCTCACCCCCACTAGACGGAAAGACGACTAAAAGATGGCGTTGGGCCGCACATGGTCGTTCGCTCTGGAAATCTATGGGGCAGGCTTAGGTTCAGTAGTAGACGTCTTGCGAATGTGATGATGATGATATTATATTTGGTCGAAAAAGTACAATAGGATTTGCTAGTAATTTGGAGAAATATTTCAAAAACTTCTAAGAATAGTTTCGAAAAGACACCTCGCGTGCTGCGCCATAACGAGTAGTTATGAATATGAATATTTCATACATTTTTCATTGTATCGTACTATATTTATGCCATTATTTCTAGAATCGTGTAATTTTGCTACTGAAACTGCATATTACTAAATCGCCAAGAATTCGAATAAATCCTAAAACTAGACTTAAACATTTTTTAACATTGTAAAATAAGTAAATGCTTAGAAGGGTCGGTAGTGTTTACCTCAGATCAACTAGGCGTTTTGCATTTGCAACGTTTTGTGCGGTTCAAACTTGGATACATACATACTTTCCGCAAGTGTTTTGGCGGTTCTGGCTAAAAAGGTCATCCAGCTATGTCAGAGCCCTTCTAGCGACCAGATTCATCTGATTTGCCACTGGCTCCTATAATCTTGTTTTAGTATAAACATAAAACTTCACCAACATTGTAATCCAAGTAAATAGATTCAAGACGGAAAAGAAGTAATTTGTTTTAATGTTTTTACTTAGGAAAATGCACTTTATTGAAATGTTCATACATATAGAATTATAGAAGGATCACACATTTTTGCTTCTCTCTGTACCTTTATAGTCAAATATATTAAAGAAACATCCGCCATCAGCTTTGCAGGCGTAGTTTATCAATAAAAACATTACTCTCCTTCATCAGAGTCGGTTAAAATGCATATCAATATATATCCCAACTATCAACGAAATCGGTTTTAGTGGTGAAAATGTAACAAACAAACAGACACTGGACTGAGTAACCTTCGTATTTATAATTATAGTAAAGATTGTTCCTAATGCTATTTATTTATATAATTATTTTCGGAAGTTAGGGTAAAAATAACCTTGAAACCTGGATATCTGCAAGTCACGAGTGAACAGGTTTCTTCTAGGCAAGCGAGACTCATCGTAGACTGCATCATCGCTCACCAGGCGAGATCGTGGTCAAATGCGAGCCTATAATATATAAAAAAAACCTTTGCAACAGGGTTTATCAAAAAGCCATCCCATTTTGTCGAGAGATTGATATGAAGTTATCAGAGATAAGACGATTGGCTCGGGAGCGACACGGAATGCATTCAAATTAGCTTAGATTAGCTCAGGAATTCCAGAAAAAAATACGGCACATGTCGGGAATATTTGCAGAAAACTAATGAGAACGAGTAAGTACTTGGTTGTGTTGTAAGATAGAAATGAAAGAAGATAAATAGATAAATAATGCTGGACATTTCACGCAGCGCTGTCTAGCCACAAACTAAACAAAGCTACTATGGGAAACAGATAACTGATACATACAGGCTATTTGCTGCGGCGGGAATAGAACCCGCCACTTTCTGCTTCTACAACAAATACATATATTTGCATGATCTACAGATATTTGTCCTGGGTCTGGGAGTTTCTCTTTATATGACAAGTACGTATTTACAAACAAAATATTCTTAGTTTGAGGCTAGATCAAACTGTTTAAAATCAAAATTCAGCTTTACGATACTAAACGGATGTATCTGGATGGACATACAGACATACAGTCATGGCTAAACTATAAGGGGTCCTAGTTTGAATACGGAGCCCTAATAAAAGTGGCTACTTTGGACCCTGACTTGCATATTCTATCTACCACATTGACTGTCCAATTTCCATCCATGTCCCAACTTTATGTCTCATAATAAAACAAGTGTAAAGGATCCAATAAGTCGTAATACCCACACCTGGGCCCGGTCCGTCGCGAATTACATCCCTGGCTATCAAACTCCAACATTTAGATTATGGAGACCATAAGCTAAACAAAGTTATATTCGTACGATGATAGTGAAAACGTCATTACTGGCAACACACACTGATTAAAGACTTTTGTCTTCAGATACTGAGGTATTTTGGATGAGACGACGATGTAATATAGTTTCCCGAACGCTGCCCAGCCGTATCGGATTCGTCGATTGACCTCTTTCTTGAATGGGACCTACCAAGAGAAAAAAACTGTTACATATTCGCTCGTCATTGTCGGTGGTGCAAAATCATTAGATAAAACTATATCTCTTATTGTGCACATTTGTTTATGGTAGGATTTTATATCAATCAATCTCTGAAAGTGAATTACTCATAATTCATTTGGTTACTTGTATAATCTTGGTTGTTTAAAATAAATATTCGGTCAAAAACACATGTGTCCATTGGACCTATTTAACGATGGAAATTCCTGAGAGTTACATATCTACGCCTCAACAGTATTTTACTCCGATTAAAATTCGCACCAAACTATTAAACCCTGAATACATTATATCCCGGCTAAAGACATCGTTAAAGGTAAAGACAAAGAAAGTTGAACTATGGAACATAAACCAGAGATTAACATAATATCAGCATGAAGCTCTTACTCAGTTTTAATAACCCGTTTTATAACTAAACTCTTCGAGCACTTTGGAGTACTCTGTGGAGAGGCGGTCAGAGGAGTGAATATTTATGAAGGCGGTTCCGAAGATTAAGAGGTTTTTTTTCTATTAATGGCTATTTTTTGTCACCCTGCTTTAAGCCAGTGACCCCGATTCTCATCGTTTCAAATTATCTACACTAATATTATAAAGAGGAAAGATTTGTATATTTGTAACGAATACAATCAAAAACTACTGTTCCGATTTCAAGAGTTTTTTCACCATTAGAATGCATTGCATTATCCATGAATAACATTTAGGTTATATATATTACTAGAAAAAATTAGGGATCCCTACTAAAACTTCAATAATGTAACCTAAGATGTAAAAAAATAGTCAAAGAATGTCTTTCATCGCATGCGCTGCGGAAACTATCACACTAATATTATAAATGCGAATGTTTGGATGTTTGTTTGTTACTCAATCACGTCACAACTGCTAAACCGATTTCGATGAAATTTGGTATACACCTAGACTATTGAAACATAGGCCTTGATTAAAACATAGGCTACTTAATATTGAAAAAACACGCGTGCGAAGCCGCTGGCAGAAGCTAGTTAAAAAATAAATATATAATGCTGAACATTTCACACAGCCCCAAATATATCTGGGAACTAGATAACTGTTACCTAGAAATTAATTTAGGAGGGGTTAGGTATGGGGATCAATTGAGGAGTGAGTTAGTGACCGGGGGGGGGGGGGTGAGGCAGAGCATTGTATGTGATTTGCGCAAAGGGCATAGAAGGAGAGCAGGTACTATATACTAACACAGAAGACTCTCAGTCTGATCATAAGACATCCCCAGTAACCACCATTTTCTCACAGTTGTTCAGTTGTTTTAGAAACCCCACAGGAAACGTTTTTAATATTGGATTTTCTGCATACCTCATTGTAGATACGAGGAAGCAAATACTGGGCAAAGCGGGTAGCAAAGGTGGTATTATGTGGAGCTAGTGGGAATCTGTACACTCGACGTCTAAGGAAAAGGTCATAATCAGCTCTATTAATAAAAGATCTGTGCGCCGACATGGTGCCACGAAGTATAAACAATCGTCGAACACTAAGCACGGCACTCTCTCTGTACAGCAAGGATATAGGGAACCTGAAATTCTTATTGAACATTACTTTGAGGACAGTGCGCTGGGATCTTTCTAAATGTATAATCGTTGTTGTGGCTGCGCCGCCCCAGACCAAGAATCAATTGGCATATAGCGTTATAAACTAACGCAAGGTATCAATGTCGCAGCAATAGCGAAGAGACTTCATGACGTATACAGTCTTCCTGACTCTGCCTGCAAGTCAATCTATGTGGCTTTTAAAATTGAGAGCCTCGTCCGGGGTGATGTCCAAGTATTTTAGATTACTGACACGGCCACAAGCTTCACAAAGACAATTGAGAGAACTTGGGGAGCCAGCATTTAATGTAAGACAAGAGTGAATCTTGATAGTGCGATGATAATCAGGTTTAGAAGCAGAGATTTTGTAAAATGTAATGTATTTAGTTTTTCTTACGTTCAGAGTAAATAAGTTCATGCCTAACCATTTCAACAGTCTCCTCATCCCCGACTCTGCCAAACTATATACCTTGCCCCACAAACTATCTCCAAAAATGACGGCCGTGTCATTAGCATAGCTTGCCACATCCGCGCCGGTCAACTCTACACTCAGAGTATCATTGATATAGACCGTGAATAGCGTAGGGCCCAATATGCTACCCTGTGGCACTCCGAACTCAACTGGTAGACAATTGCTGCTACTCGATCCAATTCTTACACACTGCGGGCGGTTTGACAGGTTGCTATGAAACCAGTCGTACGCAGGGCCCCTAATACCTAGAACTTCAAGCTTCTTCATAAGAATCAGAATCTAGACCATGTCAAATGCTTTGGTTATATCCAGGAACACTCCTAGACAGCCGGCATTATCATCTAGATGAGATGAGATGGTACTCGTTATGGACACTGCTGCATCCTCCGCTGACACACCACGCCTAAATCCAAATTGCCTATCTGATAAGAGTTTAAATTTATCCAAGTATGAAACTAGGCGTTTGTTAACTAATTTTTCGAAAAAACACTTTGAATAAACACTGAGCAATGAGATTGGTCTATCGTTATTTG
The DNA here is from genome assembly GCA_963924445.1 of Philereme transversata. Taxonomy (NCBI): domain Eukaryota; kingdom Metazoa; phylum Arthropoda; class Insecta; order Lepidoptera; family Geometridae; genus Philereme; species Philereme transversata. The sequence continues at coordinate 21,180,716 of OZ004337.1, read as the reverse complement.
GACAGTCCTTAGGGTCATCTTTATGAATGAGCACTATTACAGCCAGTTTCCAACTATCAGGAAATCACCCATCCAAGAGACTCATATTGAAAATGAAAGTAAGTGGATCCAAAATGGCATATCTGATAGCTTTTATTAGGGTGGTGGTGCATCCGTCTAATCCTGGTACCCTAAAAATCTTGAGTTCACCTATCAACTTGTTTATCTCATAAGGGTATGTGGGGCTTAGAAAAAAAATGAGAGTAAGGCGAAGGTCCATGTTTTTGACTGGCCGCGAGGGTATTCTAATCAGTGGATAAACCAGATAGTACCTTATCTGCCAACTCTTTTCCAACCGCAGTAAAGTATTTATTGCAAGTATTAAGACATTTCGTGCTATCTTTTCTTTTTAGGATGATATTAGTCACTTGGGTCTCGACAAAGCATAGAAGAGTCAGAAATATTTCTAATGGATTGGCAAAGTGTCCTAGGATTATCTTTATTCTTAATGAGTTGATTCTTGTCGTAGTGGTTCTTTACCCGAAAGAGAAGCTCAGTCAAAAAATTATGATACCGTTTATAGGTGATTTGGTGAAATTCGCTCTTAGGGTTCTTTCTAGCTAGCAAGTGCAACCTATCACGGTTTCTCTAGCACCTCATGAGGCCACGTGAAATCCAGGGTTTTAAAACGAATTTTGATCTATAGACTCTGACCTCTCGAGAGTGCCTCTGAAGGGTGGTAGACATGACACCATTGAATTTCTCCACTGCCACATTTTTATCTATTACAGAATTAATCAGAGACCAGTCGCAGCCATTAGTTCACTAGCCACCGCAGAGTAATCAACTACAGTTTTTGTCCGAGGTTGTCTTGGGGGCACAGACTTGGACTAGAGACAGACACAGACAGACTACAGACTTCTACAGACTTCCACTACTTCCCTTTGGATACGCTTATAAAGCATAGATCGTGATCAGTTATGTCGGAGTGACAGACAAACCCTGTTGTTTTGATAAAAATATGATCAAGACAGGCGAGATTCCTTGTAGGTTTAGTAATAGCGGTAACAGTTGATGTTCACCTAGTAGGCACATATAATCTGAACATTGGTAATTTTCGCAAGAATACATGCGTAATTTATTTTGTAAATACATAATTAATTAGGTAATAACAATAAATAATGCACGCATATCGCACAGCGTAATCTTGCCCCAAACTAATCAAAGCTAGTACCACAGGAAAATAATAATACTACGTACTCGAACTAAGTAATAATTACGAGTATAATGTATTAAAAAGAATATTTATAATTTATGTAGGTATATGTATTATAAATATTTTTAATACATAGGTACTTATGATATACAGAGAAACCCCCAGACCGGGAACAAATTTCTATAGTTCATAAAAACATTTGTTTCGCGGCGGAAATCGAACGACCGGATATTCGCGCCACGTTGGTCTTTAAAATGAATCAAATGGTCTTGTTTCAGCATAAATCTTATGACCAGGCGTCCGATATTATTACGCAAACAGGAACTAATGCATCCTCTAAGATCAAAAGTTATTCTCCACTAAATCACGATTGTTTCGACAAATTAACGTCTCAAGAAAAGCCCGCTTTAAAACTCGGTGGCCTTGATTTCTGGAAGATCCAAAAAAGGCGGGAAACTCCGCCATTACTGAGATAAATTGGTGGAGCCGCGAATTTCTTGGTAAACCTCCCCCTAATCCTCTTAAGGTAAGCATTTTAGGGTAAAATACAAAACATTGTACTCTTGTCGTGTTGTCCGTTTAGCGACTCACTTGTTGATAGATAACATTTATTATTCGTGGTGTGTGTTAGTTTTAAATATTCATACCTTTTGTGTTATTTACGTTTTCCTAATGGCCGTTACTATAAGGGAGAGAGATGGGTGCGACCATTACACATCCTTGTTGGTTGTCGCTATAAATGGTTAATGGTTGTACTGTTTAGAGCGTTCAGAAGGTTCAGATAGTGTTACGGGAAAAAAAATCCTAAGGCACTATTGGTTGAGCCAAGCAGTTGTGTCACGGGGAATAAACGTTGAATTTGACTAGATTCCCGTGGTGGAAATATAGGTTTGACATAACAAAGGTGATATCGCCTCTATATGTCATTATGCGGCCTAAATATGTCTTGAATTAAAATAACCAGAGCTGGGGTTAAGATAAGGGTCATTATCATCATCAGTTCCCCTACTGATAACCAGTTTACAAAAGACATGGTATGGAGGATAACCCATTGGTACTGCACTGATTGGAAGGGGATTCATAGAATGAAACACCTCCGGAACTGATCTCAGATTGCATCATTTATTTAAAACACTACAACAGCCTTACCCGAAGTGCAAAACGCTACGATAGCGCGATTTAGGAGTCTGCATTTTTAGCAGCGACATCTAGTTCTGTTTTTAGAACTACATACCATAATAATTAGCTAATAATTGACTTTGATCTTCTGAACACTGGTCTTGCTGCTTTCTACCGAACTTTGATATTATGTACTCGTCTTTATACGTTCTCTATTGAATAGAATAGTATAATCATTTATTTGGTACAAACAAAATAACACATAAACAATTATATAGAACAGTAGATAGGTACAAATGAATTTATTAAGACAGTTCCACTCGTGTGTCTGTGTACTCAAATGGTATATTTTTAGAAAATACCTATTTCTAGTAAGAATCAAGTCGATAAGACCGTAAAAGAAAGCTAAATTCCCGAGAAGTCCAAGAAAATCCGTAATTAGAGCAAATGGAGCCTGACACAGGTTATATGAATAGTTGCCAGTACAACTGGTACCTAAATCTTATTGATACGAGCTAGAGCTTAGGGAAGCCTCACAAGGATTTTACTGTGGGTTAAGTTGTAAGCGATATGCGATACAGGTACAAACACAATACATACTTATATTTGTGTGTTGCCGTCGCAGTGTCTGTAGGTTAGCTTGATGAGTGGTAATAGATGTCGCTAAAACCATTATCATCATCATGTTATCAGCCGATAAATGTTTACAGCTGGACATACCATAAACTGAAGCACACCTCTAATTCTCCAAAGCTCTAGCTCCATCCAAAGGTTGCATGGAAGAAGTTGCTTTCAGCGATAAGGCCGCCCATTGTATTGCCTTAATTATTCTAGCATAGTACCTACTTATTTTTGTATTATTTCTGTTTGTGTGGTAATTCAATAAAGAGTTATCTATCTATCTCTGCAAACGGTCCAGAGTCATCTCTATCCACATCCGACGCTACATAACACCGGGTCATCAAGTGAGGAGTCTTCCTAAATTACATCCTCGCAGGTGAAAGACGAAATCATAAATTGTATTTACTAGTAGATTATAGAAATATTAGTATTTATCTAACTTTCGCGATCACTGTAAATAATTACTGATTTAAACGGGTATTTATCGCGTATGTACTTATTTATATCGGTCGTTTTAACGTCGGGATAACAAATAAAAAAGGTACATACGCGATAAATACCCGTTTAAATCAGTAATTAATTATATAGCAATATTATTACTATATGAGATGTCGAGTAGTATGCAAAAAACATTGTCTATTCTCGGAAGAGAGATGACCTCTGTTTAAAAATCTTCGTATATTTACAAAGTTATGAGCCGTCGACGTCCCAGCACACGAGCCACCCCCTAAAAGATGTCTCTTTATTTTACACCAAAAATAAAATCTTTATCCTAGGATTAGGGGCGGGTCTGCCCCTATAATTTATCTCACTAATGGTTTTAAAGCTGACATCTGCCCTTTCAGGGGCTGGTAGCAGTTTATTTTCTTAAAATGCATTTTTCCTGCTTGTTTATAGCCCGGCTTTTAAATTGTTTTAGAAAGGAAATGAAGGGGTGTCGAAATTCAGAAAATGTGGGCGTTTTAATAGAATTACCTGATTTTTGTATAGGATTATTTTAAAGCCTCTTACGCAATAACAGGGGCGTTATAAGTTGGAAGTTTTTGTGTATCGATCTGTCCGTCTGTATGTCTGTGTGTTTGTCCATAATAGTTCCTAAAGAGGGAAACTGATATCAGTAGATACGCTCGTTGGAAACCTAACCATTTTGTACATGCATTATGTTACCTCGCATCAAAGATGTATTTATTTTATGCCTTCATAAATAAATAAGTGTTTTTGGTCTCTAAACATTATTGTTTATTTATTTAACCTGCACCTAAATTAAACTATCATATTACCGCACTTTTCCTTTCTTTCCACTTTTCTTCTATACCATCGAGCTATATTTGCTCAACCTGAAAATTCCAACACATTTTAGTATTGCAAGCTAATAATTGAAGTTCATTTGACGTTTCTCATAATTTAGTCTTAGTCTCTCGCTAACAATAACAGGTATTTAGCAGAATAATCCTAACCCGCCGGACCGAGATAAACGGATCATCGGTGATAATGTCTAAGTACGTATTGACGTCACTGCCTTGGATATATTAACATCTAGACTCCAAAAGATCCCTAGTCACGAAACCAAGCAAAATTTGGCTGAAGGCCTAAATATTGTACGGCATTGCCTAGGATATACTTTAGTTCTAGTCGTGAACAATAACTACGACACTAGTAAAAAAACTCGGCCAAAAATTAATCAACGTAAATTAAATTAAATAATGCAAAAAAATAGTTTAAGTTTTGCAACAAAAGCACCGATTTGCAAAAAAAACACAAATTTAGCATGGTAACAATAGGAAACGAGGTATACGAACAAATGCCATCACTTCTTGACGGTAGCACCAAGTACTCCAGTCCGCCCGCGACCACGGTAACAGCAACATAGCCGAAATGTCGGAATTACAAATGGAAAAGGTACATACGTGATAAGTAGTAAATAGTAACTTGAAAATTAGTAATTATGTACAAATGATACGTTGGCAAACTAAAATATATTAGATCCATTCGTAGCAAATCTGCTTTTGCACTTATGCAAGACCTTTGTCTGAGTAGGCGTGTTGGCTATCGACATCCATTCTGACAAAATGTATGAATAAGCTCTGAACAATTGCTTGTTCGTGAGTCTGTAAACTAGTATTTTTTACAGAGAGCCTAGCGTTCATGTCAAAAACGCTGAGTACATTAGCGTTTAGGCACTTGTCTCACCGCCGGCGAGTAAGCGATTAGCTCACTCTTCACTATTTTGTCGCAGTGACTACAATACTCGCTCAGCGATACTCGCTCAGCGATACGTGCTTAGCGATGCTCGCTCGGCGGTCAGAACACACGCCGTGAGATGAACCAGCGGTAATTTCTCTACTAGTGTGGATCTGAGTGCACACATTATTATGAATTTAGAGCAATCATTAGAACTATCATTTTTTTCTAATTCAGACGACGATGATGATGTATTTTATGATAGCATGTGTGTCGTGACGCTCAGCGAGTGGCGCGAGTATCGCCCGCCGCACTCGCTTCTCACTGCTCGCCAACTTGTTTTTAGTTTCTATTGACGCTGCTATTGACTTTTTTATATTGTCTCGTTAACGGTTAATGAAAATTATTCATGTTTGGTCCTAATTTCGAGTCCACATAGTAGTTACTCGTAGTCCAAGTCACAACGACGACACTGGGGTCTGAGACTGACGACTTTATAAAGATTAACGCCAAAACCAACACCTTATTAGATACACCTCATTGTTGAAAGAAAAACCCTATAATTTCTGGACATTTTTATAATAAAAAGCACTCGCTATGCTTGTTTATCCGCACTACATACAAAATAGCTGACTTGTGTAAAATGAAAGTAGGTACTTATTACTGGAGTGTGGCCACGCTACTCGTCTCTCCCCCTTCGTTCAATTAATTGCTGTTGAAGTATTTTTTTAAGCCGTGATCCCACTCTGCCTTCAAAGACTGGTAGCTTTATTACGTAAGGCAGTCGCTGTCGTCCGCATATCGCCAGGTTATGCTTTCCTTTCGCACCTACAGTGCGTATCTATCGTGTGTAAGGGACGGGCTGACCTGATGACTGGTTGATGACAACGACTGACTTATGTACGTAATAGGGCTACGGCATTGCTGACCTAAAGGCTGCCAGGCTGGAATGTGATTAGGTGGGTGACGATTCTGAGACAGGCCTACCTTGACGTAGTTGACGCTGGGGTGATGATTTCGATGCGTTCCAGATAGATCAAGCAAACAAAAATCTTAAAAATCCGAAAATAATAAGGGAGTCGTTTGCCCAGCAGTCCAGATCTCTTTATCAACTTGGACGGGTGCGCGTTTTATGTATGTATGTTTGTCGGAGTATTATTACTTTCTAATTGTTTATCCGATATTCGTGAAATTTGGTATGTAAATTTAGATATATTGTATACAGCTATATTTACATACCCAATTTCACGAATTAGTGGTGGTACAATCCTGGTGTGACTAAATAAGCTAGAAATATGAGGGGTAGTTGAGATATTAAGGTTTAATATAAGTAAAAAAAAACAATGTAATACGTCCCATGGGGCCTGATTTATGGTATAAAAGCAGTCTATGTGTTAATCCAGGTTATAATCTAAATACATTCTAAATTTAATCGAAATCGGTTCAGCCGTTACGACGTGATTGAGTAACAAACAAATAAATTAATAATCCAGATCCAGATTTTCGCATTTATAATATTAGTGTGATAGTGTGATTATCTACTTAGTAGTGTAACGCGTACGAAGTCGCGGGCAACAGCTAGTGCTGAATAAGGGGGATAGGGGGATGGCTCAGAATTTTGGTCGCTACTTTTAAGCCAATAATCGGTGTTTATTATAATCCAATAATGAATTTGACCTTCTCACATTACGGAGTACTCAAACAGTGCTGTTTTTATGGAACGGTAGTTATAAATGGTTTATTTATTATTAAACTGTTATCCGGCACTTACGGGAAATTTTAATATATTTAACACCATCTCTTAAATAAACTTTCGTGATCACTGTACGTAATTACCAATATTAAACGTAAATACGTAACATAATACAAAACTCGTAAAGGTACATACGTGTAATCATCTCATACATTTCAAGCTGGTCGGGCTTGAAACAGCGACCTTCTTCTTGATACGAGGATGCAATGCCAATTTTGCTACAGACCCATATTAAAATATAAAACACTTTTCATTATCATCACCATCATTTGTCGACTCGTTTGTGAAAGTCATTATTGAAAACTTTGAATCTTAACTTTAACAAGCTTTTACAGCTTAGCTTTTACAAAAGAAGCAACGGTTTTTAAAAGCCACATCAGATGACTAAGAAAAAACTAGTAGCTCTATAGAAGAAACGACGTTATAAGTCTTACCTAGCTGTTTTCAACCAGTCCATTAGGATCAACATTCAGACTAATGCATTTGCGCAAAAATGCATCTGAAATTTAATATAAAAATACGTAATTTCACAATGTTTTTACCGCTGCGACAACCCAGGTAATTTTAACTTCCCAGCATAAACCCGAGTTATTTTCTACATTTAACAGTAAAACACCTGAACCGGTAACCGTTCTAATTGCCGAGTCAGCAAAAACTAAGGCTGCATTTACACAAGTTTCCGATACCTAGCTACCTGTAAATATACAATACCTAATAGTCGCATTTATAGTTCGAACCTACATCAGGATTTACCGTTTCGTGGGTATCAGGAACTACCATGATACCACAGCACTAGAACAAATGTTTATTTATTTATTTATTTGGAAAACCAACAGCTAATTATACACAATATGAAACAAAATAAATAAAAGAAAGCCAATAATAGGTTTTCACGACTAAACAACATAATAAAAACAAAATGTGAAGTGAACAATAAAAAGTCTAAACAAAGTGGTTATAAATAGATAAATAAGTAAGTTAACGTAAAAGCTACTTAAATAGTACTTAAAGTATACTTGTATCGCCAAAAAATTCTCTGTTCAGTCGCAGTCTGGCTGAACTGACACTCGTACAGAATAGATCTAGATCTAATCGCTTACTCAGCTTATTAAAGTTGTCGCTTGCTCGCCACAGAAATGAATTTTGCCTGTAGTTGGTACCAACTACAGGTATATGGTTAGGAGGATTAAATCTCTTAAGCTTAAATGGTACACTAATTTGAATTTTCGATAATAAATTTTCAGATCTTGCAAACAATCGTCCCGTAGCGGGTATCTCGCAACTTCTTGCGTCTCAGTAGGCTTCTCGCTGACTGCGTCGCAGAAGTCGAGTTGAGCTCCACGAGGTAAGGCCATGACTAGACCTGACTTGTTAAGTGTATTAAGTAATGCCAGTCACGTCTCAGCGAGCCGCAGCACAGGATCGTAGTACTGAAACTGCTGGTAAACTGCTTTTTACGTAAATATACTCTAATACCAAGAGAAATTATAATTAGCAAAAACTCTGCAGGATTAGGATGGACTGACTAAACGGAATTCCGCTAAGAAAATTGGCAAACTTAGCAAGTAAAATACGACAGTTTGGATTGACTTGCGTCCCACGGAAACTCCGCTATATTTATTTGCAAGCGAAGCTATTTTTCGGATGAATTCAAGTTTTGCAAGATAAAATAACATTTAGCAAGTGGCTTTTGAACTGAGAACTTGCTATGGAAGGCTTTGGTCCTTGTTATTAAGTCATGTCAGAGGCCTTTACAACTCATATATTATGATGACCTCTGTGGTGTAGTGGCCGAATAGCCGGCTGAGACACAGGTTCAAATCCTGCCGCGAAACAATTATTTGCATGACCTGTAGATATTTGTTCATATTCAGATGTATATGAGTATTATATCAGCTATCTGGTTCCCATAATATAAGCTTTGCATAGTTTGGGGCTAGATAGCGCTTTGTGAAATGTCATTCAGTGTTGATTATTGTTACATTTAATTCTGATTCTAATTTATCAACATATTTATTTGGCAACTTACAATAATATCTATTATGAATCTAAAATTGGCACAATTCGTGGAAAAACTATACTTGTCAATATTTTATTCTATTACGAGCCTGTTATTGAATGAAGTAAAGCTAAGTACGAATAAGGCCGTGGACTCACTTCTGATAAAAACAGCTTAGGTTCGCGCTAGGTACTCTTTCTTTTATTTCCCGTGAGACAACGCCGCCGTACAATTATGAAATTCCATTTATGTGCATACAAGAGAAACATTTAACGCGAGTTTCCTTGAAAATATAACGCGCAGCAAAAAAAATAAAAATCGGTGTGGGACCGGCGCGTTATAAATGGCCGGTAATTAGGGCACACACACCGCGCCCGGTCCTAGGCACACCAAGAGAGAAACGGCATCATGATACTTATCTACCCTCATTGTTTCATAGATTTACTTACGATTGTTACACTATTTTTAGATTACTTACTTATTATATAAAGCAAGTAGGTATATTACTGTTTTGTAAGAAGATAATTTTATTTTTATACATTTTCACATATGATGATTTTGGTTGATGTCACGGCTCGTCCCGTACAGTTCGTCCTGCATTGTGTTTTCTGATTCATTTTACAACTTATCTTCTAGTTCGTACCACGTCTTTCAGTTCGTATCGGTAATCATTTGTAGTCATTGTTAGTCTTTGTTCAGCCGTTATCGGTTCTTCCACAGCCAAAGATGACGTGGGTTTAAACGTTCAAACGCATGTAAGCTATTGTATGGCAATAAATATGAGTTTAACAGTAAATCAGTCAGCTCCTTGCGTTACATATGTAAACCCTTTAAAAAAGTTTATTGGGGATAAGCCTGTAAGTTCTGATTTTTTCACCTTCAAGCTAAGTATACCTCAACCCTTACTTTGTGTTTTTTCTAGCCCCTCAGTTATAACGGGCGACTTTTTGCGCATATTATCCTTTTAGCGCGGTGTCGCTACTATTATTATGAACGCATCGCAAAAACAGCGCACCTCTTTAAATTACGATCATATATCTACTTCCAGGAAATCCACATAGATTAATGAGCCATTTATGACTTCAAAATTAGTCTTTTGTTTTAGTCGGTGTTCGCTCTGAAAAGAGAACGATTTTGACGGTCACCGTGTAGCCGTGTCATCGCTGTGTGATATTATACAACAATAAAGAACCATCACTCGTCAACTATTTGTTTGCGCAAGCCTCGTGCAAACCTAGAAATTTTCATAAATTCTTGCCATAGAGGTGCGTGCAAAGAAATCGATCACTTGTGTTTGTTTGTTTAATTATTTATTGCACAAACAGAAAAAAATATAAATGTAAGACTTAATGCTAAAAGCATTGTATGGCTTCCATTAGAAATAAATGACACATGACAACAATGACTGTTCTAATCAGAGCTGATGGAAGACTCGTCGATGATAGATCTAATGCTTAACTGATTCTCCTAAAACTGCGGTGCACGTACGGAGTTTTATGTATCGATAAACTGACAGATTGTGTGGAACTAAGCTTAAAAGCGTGCAGCACTGCAATGCTAGCAACTTGTCAGTTGACAAATGGACGTTTAAATTCAAAAAAATATTAAAATTCACAAATTTCACGGTTTCCATTCTTATATTTGCTTACATGTGCATACATTGTATGCAGCTTAATAGATATTAAGTAGCTTATAAAGTACATGCAATCTATAAGGGTACTGCAATTGAATTAGTGTAATAAAAAACCAATTAATATATTTTTTTTAATTACTTGTCTTCGGAGTGATCTATCACACACAACAACAACTCTATTGAAAGTAGCACCTGCGTGGCGAAATGGGCGAATAGGCAGCTAAGACGCAGGAGGTTGCGTCGTAGGACAAAAGTTTGTATAATCTGTAGATATTTGTTCCGGATCAGGGTGTTTCTCTACATATTAAAGGTATGCATCATTTACAAAAAAATAAATATAAGTATTCTATCAGTTACCTGGTTCTCATAGTACAATATTTGCTTAATTTGGGGCTAGATAACTCAGTCTAAAATGTCCAACATTATTTATGAATATTAGTTACTATGATTGTGGCAATGATGTATTCATATCGTAGTAAATCATGCGTATGGTCCGCATAACATTGGTTCAATTTCAATAAGTTACATTACATAAATAATATCTGTTATTTCGCATGAAATACAGAAATTCAGTTTGGTTTGGTTAATTTCTAAATTCTAGTAAATCAAATTTCAAGTAGTTCAGTTTGTGTAAATTAGATTACAGCTAATTTAATGCTAAAATTTCTGATATTCTAGTTTCCCATAAAAGTGTCTTCTAGGAACATCTAGTTTTAGAAATTAAAACCTTTGGTTAAACGAGCAATCTTTTGCATTTAAGTCGTACTGTACTGTCCATAAAAAAGTGGTCTGAAAGAGATAGTTTTTAGCGGTGAGACCTATAACTTTATTTATAGTGTATTCCTTTGTTCGTCATATTATATTGGCTACAGGGTGTTCACTGCTGAACATCTGTCATAAACTAAGATTATGGTACAGGTGCTGGATATGTCAAACCAATCTTTAAACCGTCTCAGACATTTCAGTAGCTGCGTCATCATAGTCATCTAGCCAGTGCTGCAACGACCCACCAGGCGCTGAATTAATAAACTTCTGTGAAAACTGTTAAAAAAGCAGTAACTCGCTGTGATATGTTCCAATTTAATGGGTATGGGTGCTCATAAAATTCCAGAGATATGAGAATTTTCACCTGTATGCCTCAAGTTGATGGACGAAGGGCAGTGCATCGTGTAGGGCACGTTTCTAAGGTACGTGATCAACGCAGCAATACTTTGCTATAGGCGATGGTTACCATTTAATATCAAGTGGGGCATTATGCTTGTTTCGTGTCCAGGAAGGATATAAAAAACCTCTTAGGCCCGGAGTACGTTTTAGACTTAATTTGTGAAATAATGCAATTGTAATAGGTAGTGATAACCGCTTAACATTAGGTGGTCCAGATATACAGGACTTGTGCCGTCATTTCAAGTTTAAGCAAGCTATATAAGTTTTAAAACTGAAACCCGACTACGTAATACCTATCTATGTAGGTGGTAGTCTGTCACCCGGCCCATAATAACGAATTGATTGACACCTCATTCATCAAAATCAGATGAGTACTTTAGGCCCTACGGTGTAACATTTGTTTATTTATTCAACACATTACATGTCTTATTACAGTCACCTAATACAATAGAGTAGCAATATACGTCAATTAATATTAATCATTCATCATCATCATCGTCAACCCTTCTCATCCCACTGCTGGGCATAAACCTCTCTTCATTGTCGCCATTCGCCTCTGTCCTGCGCTGTTCTAATCCACATACGATTACCCCACAATAATCATTAGTCATCATAAATTATATAAGTACATGTTTTCTTATGCTTTTAACAAATAAAATCAGAATACAAATACAAATAAAAATACTACATAATGAATACAATCAATAAATTTTTACAAATTTACAAGAGCATAACATAGATAGTGTAGCCCTTACGAACTCGCCTCGTGAATAGTGCAACATCTTCTCCGCACCTGATTAAGTGCTTGTATGGTTCGCGTCAGTGGAGCTTTATCGAGCAAGTTAGTCCTTCCGCGAGGCACCGCGAACAGAGGCGGCCGCCTGCGCAGCCCCACGTACTCGTCTGGTATGCACAGCTTTATCTTCTCCAAAATACTTGGGTCAGTAATGAACCCTCGTATCACCTTAATCACATGTAGAGCCAGCACCACATCTCTCCTAATTTCCAACTTGCATACATCCATCATCCACATACATCCATGATACCGAGTGGCATAGACTACATTTTAACCGGACTACGGCAAAGCTAAATGGAAGGGAAAACATAACACTTCCATTTTGTAGTCGGGTTAAAATTTAGCCTATATCACTCGGACTATAATAACAAATCGATTGACACCTCATTTATCAAAATCGGATGGGTAGTTTAGGTGCTACGGTGGAAAATAGGTAAATACAAATATGCAAAGATACATACATACATACATATACTGCTAAAAACGTAACCCTTTGCCGTAGTGGGATAAAAAAACTTAAATGATAGATGTAAAGACAGGAAGTCAGTTTACAATATTACTAAGTACCAGTCACCAGTCATGTTACCCGGGTTGAAAAGCCCACAGACTATTAGCAGCCGTTATACCCAGCCTCAGATGAAACATCAGGGTAAGTCAGGATAGCTCGGGGTACATTTTTGTCGGCTCAGCGCTCTGAACAAATGTACCGGAAAGATAACCCAAACGGCTTCGTACCCCGCACTATATGTTATGTTACGTCCTATGTTACACTATGCTATGTTATGGCAGACATTACGTTATGGAGTCGCACGGTCACTGAGCAAACCTGTTTTTTTGTGATAAAATACTGAATATTAACTGGTTAACTATATATGGTTAGCTATAACTACTCGTGTGTTCGAATAGGGATTTTTGATCCAAAATAGACAGACTTATACATGTTCTAAAATCAAAGGCGAAATAAAAAAAACCTTTTCGATTCCCGCCGCGGAACAAATGTTTGCATGTTCTACAGATATTTGTTTCGGGTATGGTTGTTTCTCTATATATTTTAAGTATTTACAAAAAAAAAGTATGTAAGTATTCTATCAGTTATCTGGTTCCCATAGTACAAGCTCTGCTTAGTTTGAGGCTAGATAGCGCTGTGTGAAATGTCCAGCAATATTAATTTATTTATTTTATAATATTTATTATTTATAATATTTATTTATTTATTCATATTTATTTATATTATTTTTTTTAGTGGTCGCCCCGAACTGAGATCTCGCGAGTCTCCCATAAAAACAAAAAAAAACTGTAATCTTTGACTATCAAAATACTGCCACGAAATAAATAATCAACTAACTTGACCTACAGTTTCATTCAAATTACAGGTAACGGGAGTTCATATAAATTGGTTAATATTTTTTGGGGTACAAAATGCAGTTATTCTGGATTTCAGACTTTTGCCTATATTTGTGTCACTAAAGCTACACGATTACCAAATTTCAGCATTGTGGGGTCACTGGTGTACCCTGTGAATTTTGTCAAAGTTTTGTTTTTATTATGGCTAATAACTCAAAAACTACAAGGATTAAACTTAAAGTAAAAACAGTGTTGAAATGTACTAATGAAGACCTTTCATTTGACATCCCATTTGACCTTATAGTCTCATATTTTTTTTACCCCTCTTAAGCCCCAATATCTCAACAACTCCCCAATATTTTTAGCTCATTGAGTCACACCAAAATTGTGCCATCACTTTCTACCAATTTTCACGATGATGGAATAAACGCTTCGAAAGTTATCCACGGACAAACAAACATACACAAATACATACATACAACGCCGATTTGCCCAAGTTGATTTGGAGATCTCGCTTCGCTCGATCAATAATTTTGTCGAAATGGCAACTCTGTTTTCCTAAACTAATCAGAAAATTGGAATTTAATACGCCAGGTGCGCTGGTACTAAACTAGATGATATAACTCGGAATCTTCGGGCCTGGACAGACGATCAACATTTAATTGACTGAATATTTGAAAGTTTCTTTGAAATAGGATTCTAAAGTTTTCAGTGTTCACACGAGAGGTATGTTCCAAAACCTCATAGTGTATACGCTATGTCTTAAAACATTTCACACAGTGCAGCGCCCCCGGGCTAAACTGAGCAAGTTTGGATTATGGGAACCAGTTAACTGATTTAATACTTTTATAGTTTTTTTTTGTTAACACATTCTTTTGTGAATATCCCTTAAACTTGAGCAGAAAATTTATAAGACGATTTATTGTATGATTCTGAATGTGGCCACGAAAAGGACGGATGGAAGAAAAAAGCACAAGGCGGAGATGCGAATGTTGAGACGAGTAGGGTCATATGGAAAAGTTAAGAAATGAGTACATTAGAGAAAGTTTGAAATTAGTGCCAGTGTTAGAAAAGTTGGGAAAAGGCTAGCGTGTTATTTGTAGAAAAAAATAATGTGGCGAAAAGATTGGTTTAAAAAGAAAGTTGTGTAAATGTGGATGAGAGTAGAGGAAGGCTAAATCTAATCGTCAATTGAATATGATTTATAGAGTTGCAGCCTAAGAAAATAATGCAACGCAACGAGAAATTTATATGTAGCGGGGTTTTCTCTCTAAAACCGCTAAAAGGATGGAATAATTAGCACTTGTTCCTCATACTACTCAATTATTCATATTACTCAAGGTCGCTCAATGGTTTATGGAGAGAGCTATGCTTGGTATTTTTCTACGAGATCGAATTAGAAATGAGGGGATACGTTGCCAAATCAAAGTCACTGACATACCTAGCCTAGAGGATTGGTAAACTGAAGTGGCGTCGGGCGGGGCACATGGCTCGAAGAACGGCCGTTGGGGCAGAAAGTTACTCAAGTAGCGACCACTGGAAATCGCAAGGTAGGATGCTCCCCCAGTAAATGGAAAAACGACTTGATAAGGGTAGCTGGGAGCCGTTGATGCACTTAACGGCTCTATTTAACGGCCGCAAAAGATTGATGGCTTATGGCTGATATGATAATGGTGATAGAGTTTAGATAGCTCTACACGTATTGACCTGATGAAGTTATGTAGAAACATTCTGCTTGTTGAGATAAACGTTACTTTTGTGACTAAAACTTTATCATCGGTTCCAGTCCTCATTCATCGTTGCTAGAACTTTTCATCCATAACTGAATATTTTCATTATTTACTGCGAGCTCTGGGAACGTTCTGCAAATATATTTGATGGTTCTATTTCGTTTTTATAAATCAGAGTGGTTTATGCTAGATTTGTTTTTTCGAATACTTTATTCAGTTGATCTTTAATAATAATAGATTTTTTCATAAATATGTTCAAAAAAATTATTCGCGTATCATTCCGTTATAAAAATGCGTTGTGTTATTTTTAGGAAATAAAGATTTGTTAACCGTTTTGAGGTCTTTCAGAACGTATAAGATAAAAATCCAGGATTAAAACGCAATAGATTCTGAATTGTTCATCATCATCCTACCAGCCACAGGGCGTCCACTGCTGAACACAAGCCTCTCCCATTGATTGCCGTAGAACAAATGTTTGCATGCTCTACAGATATTTGTTCCTGGTCTGGATGTTTTTCTATATATCTTAAGTATGTATTTACAAAAAAAAGGATTCTATCAGTTATCTGGGTCCCATAGTACAACCTCCACTTAATTTGGGGCTAGGTAGCTCTGTTTGAAATGGCCCGCAATATTTATATTTTATTTATATTTGTTTATAGATTTATAGAGCGAGCGATCTTGTGCGATGCGCACTCAACGGCTCAGAAAAACTTTTATCAGAGGGCTTAGCCAAGTTGCAGTCGATTAGCGATGACGCTAGTCGATACGTCTGAAAATGTATGGGATTTGATACATGCTATAGAAATACCACGTGATTCAGCGACAACAAATGTATGTAGAAATCGAATAGATTCGTGGCGAATGTAATTTGGCTACGGGTCCAAGTCGTCTTTCCATCTAGTGAGGGGAGGGACGTCCTACGCAGCGCATTCCAGTGCGGCCGTCTAGTCTTCTAGATACCACAATATTATTTATTAATAGTATTATAACTAGTGGTTCGCACCGAACTGAGATCTTGCGAGTCTCCCATTAAAACAAAAAAAAAATTGTAATCTTTGACTATCAATATACTGCCACAAAATGAATAACCATAGCTCTCGACCTACAGTTTCATTCAAATAACAGCTAACGGGAGTTCATGTTAATTGGTTACTATTTTTTAGGATAGAAATTGCAGTTATTCTGGTTTTCAGACTTTTTCCTATATTTGTGCTAAAGCTACACGCATACAAAATTTCAGAACTGTGCAGTCACTGGTGTACCCTGTGAATTTCGTCAAAGCTCCGTTTTTATTATTGCTAATAACTCAAAAACTATAAAGTTTAAACTAAAATTAAAAATGGGTCGAAATGTACTAATGAAGTCTTTTCATTAAACGTCCCACTTGACCGGATAGTTCCATTTTAGTTTTTTTACCCCCCTTGAACCCCAGTATCTCAACAACCCCTCCACATTTTTAGCTCGTTTAGTCACACCAGGATTGTGCCATCACTACCTACCTATATACTAAATTTTACGATGATCGGATCAACGCTTCCAAAGTTATCCTCGGACAAACATACATACATACATACAACGCCGATTTGTCTAAGTTGATTTGGAGATCTCGCTTCGCTCGATCATTATTACTTGGTATTTTTACGGGGATTCGTCTTAGCAAACTCTTTTACATCATTAAACCACATTTATCGAATCCGTAGTTCTACAACGAGGTACGAGTATGTTTGTATAAAGCCAAGGCTCCGTAAAAGTAATTAATGGATAGTCAGTAGAGGATCATTTCACAAACCAAACCGAAGTTAGTCTTGAGATCTCTCACATTCAGTCACTCAGGTGACTCAATTTTACAGAACCGAACGTTAATTTACTTAGTGTATCTTCAAGTCATTCGGTATAGAATAATATCTTGCCAAAAGAAGACATTTCATAGAAATAGAATAATACTCCTGCTGAGACGCAGAAGGTTGCGTGTTCGATTCCCGCCGCGGAACAAAAGTTTGCACGATTAACAGATATTTGTTCCGGGTCTGATTTTTTCTCTATATAAAAATAAAATATTATATAATTATATCAGTTATCTGGTCTTCTGTTAAGGGTATTTTTCTAGTTGCAGATATGTATAGCAAATATAGCGCAGTAACTAGAAGATTAAATAAAATGAAAGAAAAAAGAAGTGACACACAAATAACAAAAAATAAATTACATACTTAAGTATACATACATACCCCAGCTAGACGATGATAATTTTATTAGTCTTATTAGTGTTGTCGATAACAACAACATAATAGACGATTATTAAACGAGGGGATAAAGCAGTGTCTTGCGTCACGGGCACTATATTGAATCCCAAACATAACGAAGGAGTCTAGAATTGAGTTAGTTAGAGCGGAGCGAGAGAGTTATCAGAAACCTGAGTTCAGAGAGGGATATAAGCGCGCCCAAGACGCAGACAGCTTTTTCCACGAGGAGAACACTCTACTTTTCACACTTTCTGTAAGACAAATTTTGTCTTTGTAACAGCTTTTAGCGGAATTTGCATTATAAGATACGTAAGACATAAGAAGCAATAAAAGGAGATAAGAAGACACAAAGAGACACATGAAGACCTAATAAGACCTAAAAATACCTAAGAAGACATAAGAAAACCTAAAACACATAATACATAATATTTTGCGTTCTGTACAGAGAGGCTAGTTCGATAAATGAATATGTTATTATTGTGTGAGTCTCTTTGGTTCAAATTTTAATACAAATGAGGTTCCAAATTCAACTTACATTATGCCAGCGCGGGCACAATGCGCGGCCGCCGTAGGGCTTTAATCACCTGCTTTCGGTGAAGTTTACATGACATGTAATTTGACATTGTCGAGCAGCTGATGTGAAAAGAATTATCCTTCTTTTCTGCCAGTTAATTAAATAATTTTTGAATTTTAATCTAAATCCATAAATATTCTGTAGTTCCGTTATTGGCAGAGGAATATTATTCCAACATTTCGATGCAGCGCATAGCGAAAACTTCCTCTGAAAGCTGTTGCTCTATGTCGAACTGCAAACTTGTAAATACATACAAACCAGTAGTTTTAAGGTATTTGAAATCAACAACAAGACATGTTTGCTCCGAATTCAAAATCTTTGGTTATCAGCCCTATTAATAGAACTAGAAAAAGCAGACCAATTTGTACTTTATTCCTAAAACAGAGTCAATAAAAGAACGGCGATATTTGAAAACGACTGACTAGAGCAACATAAAAACACTTTCCGCCTCCCGCGGGGCCAATTCCAAGTGTCCTCTCCACTTGCAAGCTTTTATACATTCACATGCAAACAAAAGAAAAAAAGGATTAGTGAAAATGCTCGGGAAAGTCAATGGGCGAGCATACAAGTTAAACCTTTTGCTTGTAAACAGAACACAGTGAACGTAAGCCCGATATCCACTGGAGTGGTAAGTTACTACTTATTATGCATATGCGTATGTACTCATACTCATTTATTCAAACTGTAGCGACACAATAGAACACTTGGTTACGTCAATAATTACATAGGCTTTTATCTGTCTAGTAGCTCATTGCACCATCATTTTGGAGGTGCTAAAAACAATGAAGCATTTCATATACATTTAAGCATATAAAATCTGATTAATAAGTACTTATGATTACATAATGAGGAATGTCAAGAAATATAAAATTTTAGATGATTATATTATATGTCAGATCGTAGCTGCTGTACAATATAACAACATTGTCAAAGAAGTAATCAAAGAGAATATAAATACGAAGTAATATTGGTAAATTGACTCACAAATTAATGTCAAGATAATCTATACTCTAATGTGGCATAATACCAGGCTCTTACACATACAAACGAACTGATTTAATAACCTATTACTATAACAGGCACAGCGGTCTGCCCGCACGCCGTTTATACATCTTTCTGGTGCCAGAATTATTAGAACTCGATGTTCCCCTCTGCAATCTACAGATAGTTCCACTTAGTCTCCAGCAAACAATTGTTCCATTTCTGCAACGCTCTAGTGAACAGCGGACTTCAAAAGAAAAAAACAATCGAATCTAATTCGCATTAAAAACTGCGAGCAAAAAGCAGAGGATGCGATAAAAAGAGAACAAGTCCACACGCGCAGAGCGTTACTTGAGCATCGCACTGTACTCGTGTGCACGACGCCTTATTCTGGACATTTTATCATCATCATCATTATCAGCAATATGACATACTGCTGAGCATAGGCCTTCCTCATAGTTATCCAGAGAGACTGATCTTGTGGGGCCTGCACCCAACCGCTCCCAGCAGTCTACCGGGTCGTCTTTCCATCTAGTGGTGAAACGTCTTACGTTGCACGTGCTATGGACAACCTTTCGGCCCCAAATGTTCTCGAGCTATTTGATACTTATTATTTTATTATTACTAGCTAATTTTTGGACCATCATGATAAATCCCGTAGGAATTTATAATAATAAGTGAAACAGAACGATAAAAGAGCACCCGAACGAAGTCGCGGGTAATAGCAAGTTTATAATAATTATTAAAATTAAAGTTAAAAAGTTAGTTAAAACTAAATTTTTCATAGTAAAATACCAAAAAATATTTTACAAAATTGTCCGTCTCCGAATAAGCAGTGTCCAGCGTCGTACGCCGGTTTTGTCCGACATTTTTAATGGCATCCCCACTCATATTTCTCTCTCTTTGTTAGTTTTTACTTATTACCACGTCGCTGCAGCGGCCGTATGAATAAATTCCCGGGAATGTACCAGCGGTGTTAGCGCCGCGATCATTTCGGATTAAATTTTCATTTCACTTTTGGCTGTGAATTTGCGGGCGTATCAGAATACCTAAAGTAGCTATTTTGTATTATAGTTTTTGATACTTTAGTATTATTATCGATTGATGTTGATTTTTCTCCGCGATCTCCGTGGCGCAGTGGGCGAAGTCGCAGGAAGTTGCAGTTTAGATTCCTGATAAGGTGAATTGCGGAAAATATCTTTGCATGATAGGTTATATTTATATAGGTAGATGTTGCAGATATTTGTTCATAGTTTGGATGTTTCTGTAGGTATAAGCATTATTTAATAATAAATAAATAAATATTGCTGAACCCCAAACTAAACAGAGCTTGTACTATGGGAACTAGATAACTGATAAAATACTTATATATATATATATATATATATTTTTGTAAATACATACTTATAATATATAGAAAAACACCCAGACACGGAACAAATATATGTAGATCATGCAAACATTTGTTCCGCGGCGGGAATCGAACCCGCTACCTTCTGCGTCTCAGCCGGCTATACGCCCACTGCGCCACGGAGGCAGTCATTTATTAACAGTTTTTTTATGAAACTATTATTTTCATATACCTATAAGAAATACAAAAGAATCAATTTTATTTTATTTAATTTATTTTATAAGGCACATAAAACAGAATACAATTAAACAGATATAAAATATAATCAGCAACTTTTAGACCTAGATTGTATCCCAAAGCTTGTGTACACAGTTTAACTAGTGGTTCACCCTGAATTAAGATCTCGCCAGTCTCCGATTAAAACAAATAAATATTATTTGTAATCTTTGACTATCAAAATAGTGCTACGAAATAAATAACCAAACCAAAGTACTTGACCTACAGTATAATTCAAATTACAGGTAACGGGAGTTCATGTAATGTGGTTACACTTCTTTGGGGTACAAATTGCATTCTGAAATCCAGAATAACTGCAATTTGTACCCCTGGTTGGTTGGTAAAAGTCTGAGACTTTTACCTATATTTATGTCATATAATCTACACGTATACCAAATTACAGCACTGTGGGGGCAATGGTGTAACCTGTGAATTTTGTCAAAATTCAGTCTTTATCATGGCTAATAACTCAAAAACTATAAGAACTTTACTAAAAATAAAAACGAAATCTAAATTTTCTAATGAAGACCTTTCATTTGACATCCCATTTGACCTAATAGTCTCATTTAAATCTTTTTTTACCCCTCTTGAACCCATAATTAACATCTAAATACATAATTATCTCAACAACCCCTCCACATTTTTCGCTTATTTAGTCACACCAAAATTGTGCCATCACTATGTATCAATTTTCACGATGATCGGATCAACGCTTCGAAAGTTGTCCTCGAACAAATAAACATACATACATACAATGCCGGTTTGCCCAAGTTGATTTAGAGAGCTCGCTTCGCTCGATCAATTACTGAAATACCATTGCAAACTATCTATAGACAGCTCAAAGAAATTTTTCAACATTTTTAAGGATTTATGAGATATATTTAATTTATTTATAAATAAATTATCACTGAATATTAAAGTCCGAATCTATAACAATTAGGCATAATAATAGAAAAGCACTGGACCCGTCCTTTGGATATAAAGGTTGTGGTTTAGGCCAAATCGGGCAGCGAAGACTTCGTGACTAATTGCCGTGCTCACCGCTGCTGGGGAGTATGCGTAGTTTGGACGATTGCTTAGATACACAATAAGTGTCTATTAATAGGTATAAGTCAACAAAGACTAACTAAACACATAAGTAACCAATTTGTATGTAATTCAATGTTACATTCTATCCCTATATCTGTGTGCAACGTTTAATTTTAATTTATTCATTATTAATTTATTTATATTCACACTAACAAGAAAACAATCAAACAGATACAAAATCAACTTTTAGACCTAGATTGTATTTCAAAGCAGTTGTTTGATGACAACTCTTCTCTTTGTCGCAACAATGTCAGCAAGTTGAGTCTAAATTGCGATAATTGGTTTATTGAGGTACGAATGATCTAGAAAAAGCTCTTAATACTCGGTGAAAAGATTCATTGCGAATTAAAAAATATTTTTTTCATGTACTATATGTATGTCACGTGTCTTTGAACTAAGCCTTGCTGGTTTCACTGTTTTTAAGGTTCCAGACCATGAAATTACGGAATGGTAAAAGCAGAACCCTTATGACGCAACTTTGTCCATCCGTCTGTCACACAGCAGACGCTTGCACGTCAGCTTAAAAAATATAATCTAGAAAAAATTGCTTATGTCAATACAAATTGATTTAAGATTTATTTCATGTGACCTTATTATAACAAATACACAGATCTATATTTAATAGATAACGCAAGTTCGTCAATTTTTATTAAACCAAGTGTGATAAATTGTAACTACTATAACGTCCCGAGAGCAAAGTAAAGTACTCGCGTTATCTGTTCAAACAGATATGTTGTGTAAAACAAGGTTTTATGTATTTTGTCGTATGTATTCTAGTGCATGTGTTCTGTTCTAGTCGCATGGGCGACGCAAGGAGGTGCAATATTCATAATACGCGGGCTTGTCGGATCTGCATTTATGTTTATCTTCTAGTTTTGATACGGCTGTTTGTTTGTGGGGGATTTTAAGTGGATATGCCTTCGCTGGCTTTAGACTTTTAGAGGGATAAAAAGCTTTATGGACAGGGTTAGTAAACTATAATCATAATAACCTCTGTCGCGCGGTCAGCAAGTAGCTGGATGTAATGAATGAATGAATCAATGAATGAATGACAAAAATAAATGATTTATTGCATAAAAAATTCAATCTGTACGTAGGGGAACTTAATGCTAAAAAGAATTAAGATATGAGAGCCCACATGGGTTTAATTTCCGTTGCGAGGCAAATGTTTGCATGATCATATAACTTTGATCCTGGGTTTGGATAATGTAGGGTAGATAGATAATGTATTTATAGCAAACCATACAAAA
Source organism: Philereme transversata (assembly GCA_963924445.1). Taxonomy (NCBI): domain Eukaryota; kingdom Metazoa; phylum Arthropoda; class Insecta; order Lepidoptera; family Geometridae; genus Philereme; species Philereme transversata. Next base: position 21,157,417 of record OZ004337.1, on the reverse strand, counting down.
TTACACTTTTTCATACCACTTGCTCGACAATATCAAATTATATGTCATGTAAACCTCACCGAAAGCAGGTGCTTAAATCATTACGGCTGAGCCGGGAGTAAAGTTGTACTGAATTTAAATATGCCCTCGCGGGTATATTGTGATTTGAATTTGGAACCTCATCTGTACTAACTTTTAACCCAAAGAGATCCACACAATAAGAACTTATTCGTAAATTGAACTAACCTCTGCACAAAATGCACCAGCCTAGATTTGGTTTTTATAGTCTCGCAGAAAGTGTGAAAAGTAGAGTTTTCTCGTGGATAAAGCTGTCTGCATCTTGGGCGTGCTTATATCCCTCTATTCACTCAGGATTCTAGTAACTTCCTCGCTCCACTCGTGAGTTAACTCTAGAATTCTTCGTTATGTTCGTGATTCAATATAGCGCCCGTGACGCAAGACACTGCTTTATACCCTCGTTTGATAATCTACTATCAAACGATTAGTACAATGGGTGGCCTTATTACTAAAAGCAATCTCTGCCAGCCAGGCAACCTTTGGATGGTACAGGTCGGGTAGGTACTGGTTCTCGCAGTTTCTGGGATAAGACTATTAGGGTGTTATCATCAGATGTCTAAAATATTATTTAGTCAGCCCCATGCCTGGTTAATAAATCATAAAAAACCAACCTTATGCGGGGTACATAATGGTCATAACAATTTTTTTTGATCAAACTTTGAACCTACCATTACGATACAAAACAATTTAACCATGGATTATGCTGAAAAACTCACGAAGCCCCATGGAAATGTAGTCTTTATAACGTCTTCGTCTTTATAAGTTTGCTCAAACTGCACCAACATAGATTTCACATAGAAAGGTTTACAGCCAGACTTGCCATAAATGCCTGAGAAGTGCAAGTAGACTCCACAAGATGGAAGGTATTTGAACACTGTACATTTCAACAAACTGTACATTTCAACAAACTGTCCATTTCGGTCCTACACTTCAGCTATAGGAGCCAGCACTAGCTTAATAAATTAATGGATTTGGTTCAGGTTTGTGAAGCACTGGTGCGATATTGGTCAGTTGACATTGACAGCTTGAGATATGCTTTAAAAAGGGTCTCGTGTTTGTTTTTTTACTGTAATATGTAGTGGGGCTGGTCGGGCCACATTAGCCGGAAAGACCCGCGCAATGGCCATATGCAATATTTGGCCTTTATACCATTTGGGTTTCAAAGTAAAATGGTAAAAACGGAATCCTATGCTGCGACTTTGTCCGTCCGTACGTCTGTCACTGCTGATTATCTCAGCAAGTACTGAAGCTATCGACTTTAAATTTGGAATTAATATAAATAATACTGACCCACCATTATTGCAAGTAACAAAATTAATTTACATAATGATTGCCAAATGTACTAAAATGTACGTAAAATGTGTGTGGGATTTGTTCTTTAAATTATGTTTTTAGGGCACATGGAGTGTTATATGTATATAACAGAACTCAGTTTGGACATTTCAAACCAGTTTATAATTGTTTGATACGTTATAGAGTTTTAGAATTATGATAAAAAAATACCGTCCTCCCTTATCTCCGAAGTATGCATTGCAAAAAATATAAAACATAAAAAACATCTAGAACAGTTTTTCAGATACCTACCTTAAAAGTTATTTTAATGTACTGCTCACATAACTAGATGCTGCTTAATTAACATAAACCTAAGAAGATTCGGAATCCTCGATGTGCGAGTCTTACACGCAAGTATTTGACACGTCTTGTTTACTTAAATAATTAGAGAAGTTCAAACCACATTTATAAATGAAATCAGAAGCAACAACTCTCTACATTCAGTTAATTATTTCATGGTACTTACTTACCTACTTAGGGTGTGTTTATCACACTAACAAATGTTTATTTAGGCAATTGGCCAGGGTACAACCACAATGGGAAACATTCACCATACTTATTCGTAGACTAAATATTTAATGCGTTTTTTGTTAATAAATGTTGCAAAACTTTTAAGTGTCTTTTTGCACGTCACAAACAATAATTTATTTATTCAGCAACAAACTTCAATATTTTACAAACAAAAAATTACAATGATATAATACAATTCAGGAGATGCTATAATATTGTATGCTAATTTCAATATCGCTCGCAATACAATACAATGTACCTAACATGAAAATATATACACTACTCATCAAAAAAATCGAAACAGTACTGCAAGTACCATTCAGGCGACATTTATATATAAAAAAAAGATTCATATCTTTAAAAAAATATGCCTATAAATAGCTGACAGTTTAGTCTATACAATAGTGTTGCAGAATTTAAATTTGAATTAAAGTTTTCGTATATTCATACAATAAATGAATGTAGAAATTGTTTTCAATGTGTATTCCGTCGGAATTTCTGTATTTTATTTGCATAAAATATCGTTTATTTTTAACTGAGCTCTGAGCTGAGCTGAGCGTGATTGTTAACTAAGCTCTGTGATAATCCTACCAAAGATATTTTTTCCTAACAAATATGGATACCTTGCTCACGGAAGCAAAGTTCTCTTTTCTGACGAGAGTAAGATCATGCTGTATGGTAATGACGCAAGTAAGAAGGTGTATCGAAGAGAGGGAAAGCGTTTTGCACAGTGCTGTATCGAATAAAGAGTCGGTTACGGTGGCAGTCCATGGACGGTTTGGGGAGGCATAAGCGCCGAAGGAAAAACCGAACTTACTTTTATATGTGGACCTCGCTTACCGTCATTAAATGGGTCACGTTACATCGAAGAGTGTCTGGAGCCTCATGTGGTACCCTACCCACATTTTAGTGGCGAAGAGTTAATTTTCGCCGAGATTTTTGCAGAGGACAATGCCAAGGCTCATACCGCTCATTGTAAATGAATACCTGAGCGAAGTCGGTATTACGGTTATGGGCTGGCCAGCAATAAGCCCGGATATGAGTTTCATAGAACACCTATGGAATGAGTTGAAGAGACGAGTCAGAGCGAGAGATCCTGCTCCGGAGATGCTTCGCCAGCTTAAAACAGCTATACAAGAAGACTGGGATGACATCCCACAACATGAGATTGTGACTCTCATTCGTTCCATTAGGAACCGCATGGAAGCAGTCATTAGTGCCCGGAGAAGAAAACATACCTGTTGAACAAAACACGAGCTAAAGAAATTTAATTTTAATTTAAAACATTAATATTCGTTAAACAATACGATATAATAACAAGCATTAATTTTTTTGTTCAATGTAAAAGAAAAACATAAAACTCATTCAAAACCAAACTGCAGAGGTGTTTAGATTTTTTTGATGAGAAGTGTATTATCTTCATCGTGTGGACGCGCTTTAGTATTCTTTGCTATCAGAGTTGTTTTTAAAAAGGCTGGATCGAGATCGATCAGACAAAATGTGACATTTTTACTAACAAAACTTTCATGATTTATCTCAATTTTTGATGCAGCAAAGCGGGATACCCAAATCAACGTGGACGAATCGGCGTTGTATGTATAATGATAATTTTCGAAGCATTGACTTGCTTTTTGTGAAATTTGGTACAAAGGTAAGCTAAAATGTGGGGGATTTGGGTGATTCCAAGAAGGGTCAAAAATCAAAATGAGACAATCAACTCAAGTGGGACGTCTAATGAAAGTTCTTTATCAGTACATTTCAACCTCGTTTTTATTTTTAGTTGTGGTTTTATAGTTTTTGAGTTATTAGCCAAAAAAAAGCTGGACTTCGACGAAATTTACAAGGTACACCAGTAACTCTAAAATGCTGAAATTTGTTATGCGTGTAGCTTTATTGACACAAATAAAGGGAAAAGTCTAAAATCTATAATAACTGCAATTTTTACCCAAAACATATTGGGGTAGTAATAGTGATTCGGCTATCATTCGTCACGTGAAATACAGATACACAGCACGAGCATTCGCCAAATCCCGATAAAGGTGCCGCGGTATTACAAACCATCAACCAGCTTAGTCCAAGTTGGCCAAAAGTCGTCGAACATCCACCAATCGGCGTCGTATGAGCGCCATTAATCCACAAGCGCTGAAGTGGCGCAAAGCAAATTAATTAATTTCATGAAACCAAGTTAGTCCCTTACGCTAGTGAGACTTAATTTACAGAGAAAACAGATAGTCTGTCTACGCGTGCTTCGCAGTGTAAATTTAAGCATGTAATGCGCGAGCTCGTACAAGTTAACAATAAACGTCGGTAACCTGCTTTTGACGTGAATGCGACATTTGATAGCGATCAACCCCCAATCGCTCGCTCTCTGTTCTAAATATGTAAATGAACGCTCGGGTCGGCCAGGCCACACAGAAATAGAGACAAAAAAGCAAAAATGTATCAACGCCCGAGAAAAGCTATGAAATAATTTATAAGCGTTTAATTTATTCGTTTTCAACGTTCCGTATCTGTAATGGCGGAGTTTTTCTATGTGTCTGTTGTTTATTAATCAAAGTTGAAGCGTTTTATTATGCAATTTTTAATGCTGTTAGAAGAGTAATATTGTGAATGTTATTTATGAGATAGGTACATAATGGCGTCATACTTTTTGCTACGGGTATAAATAATACAATAAAGTAAATCACATGTCTGTTTGTTGCATCCTTTTCTATCAGGTATATTATTTTATAATCCGACATAATATATATAGGTATACTCATAGGCACACACGCAAACACACACTCGCGCACATAGACACATACGCACGAATACACACACTCACACATTTGTAAAGATCAAATCTGATTGACGAGAGAAGATAAATTACTTTTATTTATTATTTTATTATATTACTAGTTTCCACCCACGGCTTCACACGCGTGTTTTGTCAATGTAAAGTAGCCTATATATCAATCCAGGTCATAATTTATCAATATGGCAAATTTCATTGAAATTGGTTCAGCCGTTATGACGTGACTAAGTAACAAACAAACATCCAAACTTTCGCATTTATAACATTAGTGTAATGTCCATAATTATGTTTCAGGCACTTCAGTGATTGCGTTTGTTTCCTAGCTAATGCTGCATTGCCACCAGACTGTAATCATCTTCATTTGATAGTAAAGACCTATTCTAGAGAGTACGAGAATGTAAGAAATCCCAACAAATACATACAATACATTCTAAGTAAAAATTCATATTTTATAATACCATTTTGTTTACGGTCAGCATTTCCAATGGGAGCTTAAGATGCCATTTGTCACTATAAGAGCCGGTCCATGAGCGCAAGACAAATAGCGTGGTCGCATCGACCCCCTGCGGGCTGTAGCGGGTTAAGTAATAAATATGCAAAGTTTGCGCATTTCTAGACGAATACGTATCTATGGCGATGTTCGAGTCACAAATTTTGCAGGTGTTTCAGCAGGTGTGTTTAGTGTGTGTTTTATGCTAAATAGCCCATCGCTTTTATGTGGGTACTTTAAAATTTGTTAAATTATGGTTATCGATCAGTCGTTATTATACTAAGGAAAATCTAATATGTCCGAATATTTATTATGTTCCATTCACTTCGAGTTTCACTTTATAATAATCGATAAAAAATAAAGTTGGTTCTTTATTCTTTATTGTACACAAATACATTTACAGATATAAACAGCTTACAAAATGGGCATGTACAAAGGCGAGCTTAACCATAATAAAAGTTTTCTTCCAGCAAACCTTTGAAGATGGAGATAATTGATTATAGTGGTGGGTAAGTGCACAGACAAGGACATTGCGGTAAAATACTAATAAATACCTACCTATACATAATATATACCATAATAAATATAATAAATAAATTTGTTGTATTCTGAATTTCTGGCACGTGCCAAATTGAACCTTGATTTGCACCAGTAATGGTTAGGTTTATTATCTATTTTTGGTTTTTATTAAAAGTAATAAAAAAATACAAAAACCATAATTTCGTATTTGCTGCTAACATTATCAGTTTATTCTTTTTTAGCTTTTTCTCTTAGTTATGTACCTTTAACGTAAATTATCTTGTGTGTTATAATTAATAAATGATTGGCTAAGTATATAATTCAGAATAAAAGACGACAGAGCAATAAGTTTTCAAATTAACTTAAATTTAACGAAAAACAAGTAAGAAATTCTTTGCAAATGCTCGAAAGGGGTCATAAGTGCCCCGTTAATTATTCCGCTATTAACACCCGCCCAGCAGGTGAAAAGCAAGTTTTTCAGTAATAGAGTGTCTGGGCGGGAACGCGAGGGCGGAAGTGATTATCCACCGGAAGCGGGTGCAATGGGCTTCCGTCTAACTGTAATGTCACTTTTGACATCGCCCTCTGAAGTGCGATTTTCTAAGTTGCCGTGATTCACTTCACGTGAACTTATGTTGTATGACAACTTCTGTTGCGCGGTGGGCGCAAAAGCTAATTGAAGCGCAATAGTCGTAAAAACCTATTATTGGCTTTCTTTTACTTACTGTGTTTCATAATATGTATATCAGCTGTTGGTTTTCCAAATAAATAAATAAATATAAATAGGTTGCGGGTTTTATCTCTGGGGTACAAATGTATAATCAAATATATAGAAATAATTAGAAACCTATACATATGTTATACAAAGTATAATGTAATTAAAATATCGAATAAATTGTAAAGTATGCCTACCTATTACCTATTTAGATACGAAAACTTGGTGTGCCTTCCTGTTGCAATAACCTGCCAGGGTGAATATGTTAAACTATCTGCCTACTACCTGTAACACTTTGGTCACCATGTGAAAGCAATTAATGTATTGAGTACTGTGTACTCGTTTTTCCTGATACCAAAGATACAGGGAATCCTATTGTGAGGGCATGCAGTCCGCATGTACATAAAATAGATAGCTACCGTAGTTAAGTTTAGTACACAAATAAACGCTTTCAAACGTTCTGCCCATAGTCATTATTTAAATTCCTAATTCCACTTGAGATAACTTTATTTCTATTTGTTATTATATATATATTTTTTTATCAATTTTTTTGTTATATTTGTAAATATTATTTTTATAATTTTATTGCACTTGTGAGTAGGTATTTATTTAGCCAATGAATTAGTTAGCAGTTTTTTATTTATATTTGTTTTTCTTTTAGTACCTAGTTAAGCACGCAAACCTTAGTTTTTACCTATCAACCGTGATAGGTAAAAACTAAGGTTTGCGTAGTAAGACTGGTAGAAAATGCTTTTAGCATTTAGTCCTCCATTTGTAAATTTTTCTGTTAGTGCCATAAAGAATTAAATAAATTAAATAAAAAGACACGCGCGTACGAGGATCTTGTCGGCCTGATTTCGCTCGTTGTTTTTAACTTAACTTCTGTAGTATTTTCTTTTGTAGTAAATATGTCTATTAGATTTATTTATCATCGAGAGTCGCACAGTTTAAAAATCGGAAAAATATATTACAATAAACTGATAACTTGAATATCATTTTTAAAAGAACAATGGATTGGAATCATACGCAATCAAGAGAGCCTTTTTAAAAAATACGGTGCGTAATTTGTAAATAAAATATGACATAATTTCACGTGCAGTAGGTTGCGACAAGTTACTAGAATCGCGTATACAGGATAGGGGACTTGTCTGAATGCGATCGACTTGAGACTAGTTGAGACCGACTTCATGCTATTAACCTGAGCTTGGTAATCCTGGGTGATATCTGTATGTAGGTAATGGTAATTTATACAGCTGAGTGGCTTTAATATATAAGATTATAATATTAATGGAAGTGCGTAGCTCTAAACATTGACCGAGCTAAATCAGTATCGTTATTATGTAAGCCAGTTGCTGTCGCCCACCTGTCGCTCGGGGCAAGGCGTCCCTTTCACACCTACAGTGGGTATCTCACGTGCGTAAGTGACGGCCTGACTCGAACTACAGGCGGGCGACAGCGAACTGTATAGGAAATAAAAAACTACGGAAGTAATTATACCACCTATACGCGAACTGAGAGAGAATCAATCAGTATAATTTGTTGCAATTTAAACTAATTACATTGAAAAGACGGTTTCTACACAAAAAATAAAAAATAACTGTATCCATAAAGTTCTTGTTTTAATATCAAAATCTCGAGGAAATCGATAAAATGCTGCACGACGAAATGTTAGAGAACTAGCGTAATGTACGATGCCACAGATATCTAAAATGTTACTACGAGCCGTTCAACAATCCCGCTAGTTCAATGACCTTGCCCAGTCAATAACCTGGCTCGGTCAATCAACCCAACCAGTCAACAGAGTGCGTAAAGTGCGTACGGTTCTATAGGTATGAGTTTTTTGGATTTAATAAACATTATTTAGTTAATATTTATGGTCTCAAAAATATACTCCGTCACTATTTGTAGTTTGAATTGCAATACCATAGCCACCAATGATGATGATGTTTTATAGTCTATTCAAACTATTACAAAAGGACAAATCCAACGCATGAATAGCTGATTCGTAAGAGTTCACACAAATTACTCACCCGCCATTCTTGTTACTCCCTCTTCCATACTTACATTTCTCAGCTCTATCCTCTTTATGCTCGCTTCAGCTCTTCAATAAAGCTCTGGTGTCCTGAGAAACGGTGGCCGTCATATGGCGGGTTTAAATAGTCGTTCAACTCGCTTTTCGTTTTATGGAGGATTCACTCCAAGCTTGACGTCCGTAGGTCCGCACGGCCTAATAAAAAATAAATAATATAAAAATTAAAGTAATTTTATTTTCACATAAGCCCTGCACGCAGCGCGGTGGCCTAGTTTCGGAATTTATCCTCCATTACTTGCAAACCAGGTACTGGCATTCTTTGTCAAACGTACATTGAATCTTTATTTTTAGAAACTGCTCCATAAAAAATTTACTCTTTTTCATATCCTAGCATAATTAGATATCTTCTTAACTAAAATGAAGTTCTCCGCTACTTCCTTTATAATCTTTATTTATTGAAATCATAATTATGAAACTTTATAAAACTTATTGCAATGTATTTTTTTGCATTGCAAGTAAATGCAGTGGAGGGATTTAAGCGCTTAATTTTAACTTGGGATAGAATAGAATAGAATAATCTTTATTGCACACCAACCAAATTAAAAATACAATAAAATTGAGGTAAGTACAATGGGCTACAAATACTACTGAATAGCATACAATCTACTTTTACACCAGTTCTTAATTCGTAGTTATCGGTTTCTAGCATCTTTTATGCGAGCTGCGGGTATGTGTATCAACTTAATAGCCAGTCGCGGCTTTTTAGAAAACCAGGGCTGAAGCGAGACAAGAAATATAGAACAACTATTTAATTATTATGAGCCTGCCTTTAGAAGCATGCAATCAAGTTGGATCAAATAGTAATTTTGTTAGATGAAGATTTTCCGATCGTCTGTCCGCGTAGGAAAATAAAATACGTTTCAAGTTTACTTAAAACCATTTCGAGGCTCAGAACTTTGTACTTTATAATGTTTTGTATAGTAACAGCAGTGATAGTAAACAATATACTATTTCTATAAAAAACATATTACAAGACATGTATACTAGTGGTTCGCCCTGAACTGAGATTTTGCGAGTCTCCCTTACAAACAAAAAACTATATATTATCTGTAATCTTTGATTATCAAAATAGACCTGTAATTTGAATGAAACTACAGTTTCATTCAAATTACAGGAAACGGGAGTTCATGTAATACTTTTATACGTTAAAGGGGTAGAAATTGCAGTTTTTCTGGATTTCAAACTTTTGCCTATATATGTGCCACTAAAGCTGCACGCATACCGAATTTTAGCACTGTGGGGTCACTGGTTTTTTTTTAACTTTCTTGAACTCCAATATCTCAACAACCCCCTAAGATTTTTAGCTCATTTAGTCACACCAGGATTGTACCAACACTACCTACATATATATCAAATTTCACGATCGGATCAACGCTTCGAAAATTATTCTCGGACAAACAAACAAACAAACATACATACATACATACCATATATATAACGGAGTATCTTGATCAACAGGATTTTTTGGAACAGTGACGTCAGCTAAGCTGACATCACTATTTCCATCATTAGAAACACTCATTGCAAATGATGAAACAGCTTTTATTAATATTCACAATAATTAACTTAACAGCTACTTCTCAAGTAAAGTATTAGGGGATAGGTGCTCTCAGGACACTTGCTTCGACGGCTCACCAAAAATGGCGTCGTGCAGTACTAAGTCAATTTAAGAAACTTTTACTCACAAAATCTCAAATAAATTGTAACAGTTACCAATTTAGTCCATAAATTAATGAATCAATTTTTAAACGTATTTAGAACTTTCAGATTAATTTAGTTTTAGTTTTAAGCAATTAACATCCGTTGTTAATAAATCTTTTTAAATAAATGCGATGTTCAAGGCTTCAAGCGACTGTTTGCTTTAAGTTTTTCTTAATGCAAACACCCGTGAGATCCATCGTTTGCCTTTTGCAAATCAGGATTTTAATTTAGCACTAGTTTTTAGGTCTAGAAATCATCTCAAAACAATGATCAGTACTTCATTGTTTATCGTTGAAAACAACGACAAACAATTACATTCCTTCAAACGGAGAAAGCTGAAACATTGAGAACCGAAACATAATTCGTAATATGATTTGATATTCAATAATTTAATAAATAAGCTTTTATAATCCATAATTCTAATCGTATTGCGCCGACATATACAATACAACTCTGATTTGCTCAAGTTGATTTGGAGATCAAAGAGAAAAAATCTTCGCTCGATCAACTATCCAAACTAGAATTTTAAAGACACTTTGTTTCTATGTCTGCCTGTTTGTGACGTTTTCACAACGACTGGGCCGATTTCCCGATGGGCCGATGGGATTGACACATAGGCTACGTTTTATCAAAGATGTTTTTATTGACACACACGTGCAAAGCCGCGAGCGAAAGCTTTGTAATTAAATAGTAAGTTTGTATGAACTGCCCAACTCTAGTGGCGGGATTTTTAAGCCACCTGGAGGCGTCTGACATGAGTTGACGACTTTTATACAAGACATTTGCCTTCAGTCCCTTTTAATAAAGTTTTTGTTTACTTTTAATACAAAATAAACAACGGTAAAACATACTTGCCCTACAGAAAAAATACGAAGAGCCACTTTCGAAAAGATCCTAAAATATGTCACCCAAAAACCGGCAGATATTGTTTAATTAAAAATAGCGAAGGTTTGAAACGGGTGTTGATAAATTTAATTAAAAGCTGTCGTCGATCGAAGCGATTTATTGAAACCGCATTGAAATGAGACTTTTTATCAGAGCTGTATTGTTTCGAGATGTTACGCGATAAGATAACCCATTCGAGCATTTTTTAAATACATTTTCTCCCCTTCCTATACCGTGGTACCATTAGTCACTGCCATTGATACTGTGGCAATTTTTATATTATTTTAGCATCGTCCCATCTAAGGTAGGTACTAGGGCAAAAAACCGATGTATATATATATTTATATTATTAGTCCTCCGCGACGTGTCCGTCGATAGCGAACCTTTCGCTATTACCTAGGCTCTGTCATGGGCGCGAATATGACTGGCAACCCCAAATTTAGTCTTAAATACACTGTCACATGATATACAATGCAGTTGATCAGAAGAGTTGTAATTGTATATGACCTTGGCTTTGTTTTTTGGATTTGGCGTTTCTCGTTTATCTCGAGACCAACGCCCTCATACTGCACGGTAGCCTACCGGACCTGCGCCATTCAGGTCGTCGTTGTGCGAGCTTTTCCCAGCCTTCGCATGGGATATCACATGCAGACAGGTGGCGTTTCAGGACGTGATTGTAGCGCAGAAACTGTCCCTCCGGCTTGCGCTTTCCCTGAGCGAGCTCAGAGAAGAAAGCCAGTTTAGGGAACATCGAGTCGTTCATACGCACATGATTCCATGCATGTTAACTCCCTGCGGCAAAACCCTAACGACCTACTGGCATTCAGATTTTATATGAGGTACGCCATTATATTTTTTTAACATAGATTTTAAATAAATAAAATTTTTGAATCTCATTTTTTTTCTAGTCCTTATCATTTATTTCCTGAATAGTATCTAGTATAGAAACAATTTTGCATCGACATCATGGTATTCCGACAAAGGAAGGTTTTTCCCTTGTAGACTCTTTAATTTTATGTTCGTGATATTCGTGCGCCGTTATTAAAAGCCCGATTCGACGTCAGTCACACAAGATGTCGAAAAATCAACCATATGTAATGCCAAAATTATAATGGTATTTGACGCTATTCCCATGTTGTAACATTGGGTCCACTGCCGTAGCATTGCGATCGTTTAACTACTTCGGAACCAAACAAAATCGATAATGATAAAAAATCGAAACGTTTAATAAGCTTTAGATTTATAAAAACAGAATTTTTTCGTAAATTTTTTTTATGATAATATTTTTATGAGAGGTTTTCATCATTATTTTAACAGTGCAATAAATAATTTTCTAATTTAATCCACTTATTATTATGGTCAATATTTACTTGAATGCAAAACGATACAAATTATGTATATATAGCCACAGTATAAATATAGCCAAGCTAGTTCGATATTAATTTAACCTAAGTTAAACTAAACGATAACAAATTCTTGGTTACTCTTATTAATCAAAATATCTCAAGAATCTGATTTTCTTCCCCATCTCTACTCTCTGTATTTTGACAACGCCAAATCGGGACTCTTAGAACGGCGATAGTATACTATACTATAAAGGTTTAGTCAAAATGTCCTTTTCAAAACTGTTTGTCTGATACGGTACTTGATAAAATAGGATTGACGTATTGCACAATTAAATAAATAAATATTGCTGGACATTTCACACAGCGCTATCTAGCCCCAAATTAAGCAGAGCTTGTACTATGGGAACCAGATAACTGATACAATACTTAAATACATTTTTTGTACATACATACTTATAATATATAGAGAAACAACCAGACCCGGAACAAATATCTGTAGATCATGCAAACATTTGTTCCGCAGCGGGGATCGAACCCGCTACCTCCTGCGTCTCCGGCGGCTATTCGCCCACTGCACCACGGAGGTCGTCAAATTGTCTTTATTAGGTAGACTTTAATTATTATTCATGCTAACTTTGAATTTTCCCTATTCAAAAGAATGCGTAAGGGCTCGTCCGTACTAGGGCACATTTGTAACGCAACAAGGTTTCGGCACAAAATGTAAAAATGTTCCTTACAAATTCAGACAACATTATGCCGCCACATTCTGGCGAAAAAATGTTGTTAAACAAATTTGCCCTGGTGCGAACGAGCCTTTAGGCCCAGTATACCCAATACTCAATCGCTTATTGGTACATGACGAACCTTCATTATTTTGGACAGAGGAGAACGTCATTGTTCTTGTTAGGTTAAATACATTTTAAAAAGAAAACATTCAATTATAATGCCAAAGTAGGTAGTAGATAAGTAAATAAAATTTGTTATTCAAATATTCGTCAATTTTAAAGTAGGTTTTTGTAGTTAGTATTTGTAGTAAGTATCCACCAAAGCTGTGCGAAGAGATTGAAACCAGATAATACAATCACATCAAAATGATACATCGTCTTGCGTCATCTACGTGAATTTCTATTGATGTATTTGACACGTCTAATTTTACTAATATCTTCATCAACTTCTGTTGTTACCGAACCTACCGACTGGGTGTCCACTCACATGCGAACGCCCAGTCGATACTCGGTATTATTCGCCTTTTTACATCAGACAGGAGTTTGAATTATATTATTTGTGAGTTTTCCGGACGGCATTGTGTGCGGGAAACGACTCGTGAACAGATAAGTTTGTCCCGATTTGATGGACATGGCCCGCCGCCTGTTTTATTAGCTTTGTTTCGAATAACAATAGGATGGTATATTTTTATTGAAATTTGTTGTTTTTGGTTTCCCGCATGTTTAATATTCAAAAGAAATAAGATCAAGAAATAAACAAGATTTTTGAACTATTTGGTCCTCAAAGGTATCAGTTACAAGAAATAAGGTAAGGCAAAACTTATTAGTCTTGTTTTTACTTGCATTTTAAAATTATCCCAAGTATTAAAAACTAGACAGACCAAATATCATACTAAAATGAGATAAAATTTTAGTATTTTCCGTAAGTATCAAACAATAGAATGAAAACATAAATATTTTAGGTACTTACTAAGTAAATAAATAAGGTCTTGGGTCAGGATTTTTTTTTATAACTTATATTATCTATTTTAGTACTGAAGGAGTTTTATGGAAAACTCCTTACTTACTATATACTTAACGATAATAATATAAAGTTTATTTCAGGCAGCAATGTGCACGTACAGAATATGATAACAAGGCTTAATAAACCTATAAATACCTTAAAGACTACATACATAAAACAATAAACTTAAAACTTACGCTTCTATTTATTTGGGGGATTTCCCCTGTAGCGCCTGTAAGCAATAGGCACACTAAATTTACAAGATAAACTATCTCACAAAACAACCATCATCATCCACAACCCTACTTCACCCACAGCTGGGTATAGGCCTCCCCAAGTTGGTGTCATCTGCCACGATCCTGCGCTAGTCTCACCCATCAACGGCCCGCGACTTTTCGACTTTCACAAAACAACCACAACAAATTAATTACAAGTACGAACCCTGTTCCTTAAAAGATCGATTCCGTAGACAATCCCTCAGCAATAAAGGCCGCGCCTGCATCCGGGGGGCGAAATTAAAATATATTATGCAGCGTGCAGTCTTCCCCAGTCGTCGCCTCGAAATAATTAAACTTGCCTCAAACAGAAGAAATAATAGTACTAAGGAAGATTTTTTACTCAGACACCACTGCAATAGATACTATTTAACAATCTATAGCACGCATACATGCGATAAGCTCATCTATCAGTACCAGATTTTTCAACATGTATATGGCTTGTCTTTAAAGTATATTGAGTTTAAAATCAGCAGCGTAAAGCTTATTTTTCGTTTAAAGTGGGTTTTGGAGTGAATCAGGTTGGCTCAAATCCGGGCTCAACATAATTCAGTGATTTCCATATCGCCGTGGGCTAATATGGATAACTTATCAACTCGGTCCGTTATGAACGCGGTATAATCTCTCAAGCTTAGACGCTACCTGAGATAGATGACAAAACTTGGAGGTAATTATTTTATTCAAATTATAACTTTCCTTCCAAAATATTTACAAAGCTCGGAGCCCTTCCGCATATTCTAGTCATCGCTCTGTTTTTAACGACCAACTGAAAGATAGGGTGTATTTAAAGCATTTTTATCACGAATTAATTTGTTTTAAAAACGGGATATTCACCACGATTTGTGAGTTTTTGATATTCCGTTATCGGCGTAAGCTCGCCAGGTGGTACGCCATGTCTATGATGGAGCACGAAAATCTACCATTAACTTTTACCTTAAAGAAACCAAGATTGTAGTTATCAGGAGAATCAGACGACGTGCCTGTGTGGCATACGAGAAATACCCTACTAAGCACATTCATTATAAGAATCTCACGATTCACGCAGGCAAAGGTATTTGATAAGTCGCAAAATATTCCCGCGTTAGTAAAAGAGGCTGCGGATATATTTTTACAACTTTGAACGAATGTCTACAAGAGGTCGAAAAATCAACCATTTTTTTTTCTGACCTATCTCGTCCCACTGCTGGGCAAATGTCTCCCCCAAGTCCCTCCAAGCATCCCTATCCGTCGCTATCTCCCACCACCCTCTTTGGAAGGTGTCGAAATCGTCCCGCCAACGCTTTCTTGGCTGACCCTGATGTCGCCCTCCGTCTTCAGGCGTCCATGGTGTCACAATATGGGCCCATTTCTCGGAGAGTATTCGGGTGACGTGGCCCGCTCAGTCCCACTTAAGTCCAGCCGATCTCTTCCCTACTTATGCAATGCCGGTAAGTGAGCGCAGCGTAGTGTTACGCACTCGGTCGACACGTTTAAAGCCGAGAATGCTGCCCTCCATTGCCCTTTGACAAATCCTGAGCTTTGACTTCTGGGATTAAGTCAGAGACCATGTCTGAGCACCGTAAGTTAGGATAGGTAGGATACACATGTCGATGAGTTAGCGCTTAAGTGTCAGAGGAAAGTCGCCCCTCATGTGCTCCTTCATGGACCAGTAACTCTTCCAGGCATTCTCGATATTCTCATTATCATTCCTTCAACCATTTGTAATGCCAAAATTATTATGATATCTGACGCTATTCCAATGTTGTATCATTGGGTTCAATGCTCTAGACTTGCGATCGCTTTAACTACTTGGGAACGAAACCAAATTATAAAAAATCTAAACATGTTTTAACAGTGTTTTATACATAAAAATCTATTAAAGATGTTGATGCACCCACAATGAGGAGGTTTCATCATTATTTTATCAGTGGAATAAAGAATTTTCTAATCACGGGGCTAAGTCAAAAGCATTCGCTTGGAATCGATTCGTTTTCTACATAGGTTTGTTGTCGATAGATCACGTGATATTTCTATAGCATGTGTCGATTCCATACATTTTCAGACTTATCATCGCTAATCGATAAGCCCGAAAATGTATGGGATTTGACACATGCTATAGAAATACCACGTGATATAGCGACAACAAATGTATGTAGAAATCGAATAGATTCGCAGCGAGTGTAATTTGGCTACGGACCCTGGGCCCGTAGCCAAATGTCATTCGCCACGAATCTATTCGACTTCTACATACATTTGTTGTCGCTGAATGACGTAATATTTCTATAGCATGTGTCAAATCCCATACATTTTCGGACGTATCGACTAGCGTCATCGCTAATCGACTGTAACTTGGCTAAGCCCTCTGATCTACTTATCATTATCGTCAGTATTTTTTTGAATGAAAAAGGATACAAATTATTTATATATAGCCAAGCTAGTTCGATATTAAACGATAACAAACTCTGAGTACAATTAATCAAAATGTCTCAAGAATATGTTTTTCCAGCAAACGATCTTTTATTCCTTCTCCAGTTCCTATAACTACTCTATGTATTTTGACAACGTCAAATCGGGCCCCTTAGAACGGCGATAGTATAGGACTCTGATTTTTCTCAGAGTCGGCAATACAAGAACTTGTCTAAAAATTACTTGTCAGATCTCATTGCTAGTGAAAATCCTCCACAATCATAATAATAAAAGTTCAAACGGAAGACCAGTGCTGTGTTATCTTGCTGTGATACAGCAAATAAATAAATAAATATTGCTGGACATTTCACAGAGCGTTATCTAGCCCCAAACTAAGCAGAGCTTGTACTATGGGAACCAGATAACTGATAGAATACTTATGTACTGTTTTTTTTGTAAATACATACTTATAATATATAAAAAAACATCCAGACCCGAAACAAATATCTGTAGATCATGCAAACATTTGTTCCGCGGCGGGAATTGAACCCACTACCTCCTGCGTCTCCGCCGGCTATTCGCCCACTGCGCCACGGAGGTCGTCTGAGTTGGAAATGCTGAGTTGGAACTTTTTTTACTTTCTATTTTCTGTACCTTAAAGTTATAAATAGTGCCAGAAATTTATTTTTTTCATAATAATTGTATATCCTGTAGGGAGGGGTATCACAATATATTTATATAGATGTAGTCTATGTTTGCAGACTTAGGGAGTCCAGACTATATATCCCAGCCTACATTGAACTAGTATTTTACAAGCGACGTCCTAGCGCCGTCTATAATTGGCGTAACATCGGCTATTCAGGGTCTCCGACGCAGCGAGCAAGCTGCTTCCACGAATTATAGATGCCCTAGCGACGAGGGATATACAAGTGATGCCTACTGCGTAAATAAATAAGGTAACTCAAGTAAAAAGTATCTTGGTAGTATTTTTCTCATACTTAATGCCTATTTTACGACCTGCGATCCTGTAATTGACAAATAAAAATCATTCCATATGCACTTAAAGTGCATTTTTTAGCATTTACCTATATTTCTATCTTCAGAGGCAAATTCTTCATTCAAATCTATTCCACTAAATTTTTAATGTGTAGTACTTATATTAGTAATGATATGTGCCGCTATAATTGTAATGCTAACGAAAGCTTTAGTTTTACGAGAAGGATACCTACAGATTTCTGATACCAACCTCTAGAGTAGGTAAGTCACATACCATGTCCTGACCTAAGACCTGTGCCCTGAACTTTTTTATCTAATAAATCTAGCAAAAACATATCGTAAAGCCTTTGTTTCCAAAACCAAAAGTTGAATAGTATGGAGTAGGATACCTAGGCTCACAGGAGATACGAATACATACTATTCATGAATAGATACCGAAATTACCTGGAACTTTGAATAGAAAGCCATCATTTAAAATAACGTACGAGTCCAAATCCTGAATGGATTTTGAACATAATGCAGGTTTTAATTAATGGATAGGCGACTAATACTGGGATAATGGGATCACACAGGAGAGTATTAATAAACGAGAGAGAGCATCAGTAAACGTGTGGGCAACACTGATAGTGTTTACATATTTTCCACAATAAAGTAAAGTTATCTTTATAGCAGGCATTTACCCAACAGTAGACGGGCTGAGATGATGATGATGATGAAAATAAACTTATCGACCTTCGTAGCGCAGTGGGTGGACTGAGTAAATAGTAGACTGAGGCCCAGGAGGCCGCGAATTTGATTCCCGTAGCGGAACAAATGTTTACATGATCTACAAATATTTATTATAATAAGTACCTATAATATTATCAAAATCAAAATAACTTTATTTTCGAATAAAAACATGGTACAACAATACTGGAACACGATAGTATTCGCAGAAGTTATAAACTGTGAACACTAACGCCCCCCTCGGAGTTTATTATTTTCTAATATAAAAAAAAAATAACAAGATAAGCATACGTAATTACGTGTGCGTATGTGTATGTGTGTGTGTGAGCTTGTGTATATGTATATGTATGAGAGGGTGTGTGCATGTGTGTGTGTGTGAACTTGCGTGTGCCTGTGTGTGTATGATGTCTATACAGCAACTTTTAAAAGGTCTTCAGTTTCTTCATACGACAGTGTTATGTTATGAGCCACTGAAGACATTTTTGTTGATAGCGGGGTAAAGGAAATATATTCATTTGTTTCTTGACTCTGTTATATAGTGTGGGGCTAAGGAAATAAAAATGACGACTGGCAAATACCGTTCGCCGCAAACTAGATCCGATCTGCGCTTAGAGTCAATTATATTAGGGTCATAAACAAGCTGTGAGTGTTTGCGCGAGGTTGTTTGTAATATAAAAAGTTGTCGGACAGTGGGAACTTGGCATAGTTAGTAAAGTTTAACAAAAAATAAAAAAAAAATTATTTATTTATTTATTATTGGGTCTGGGTGTTTTTCAACATATATAAATTTTAAATAAAGTATTATATCAGTTTTCTAGTGCAAGCTTTACTTAGTTAGAGGCTAGATAGCGCTGTGTTAAATGTACTACACTATTACTAATTAAGTCTAGTAAAGATAGTGATCCAAGCTGAAGCTTACCTAATCATCTTTCGAGAGATGTAAAAGCGTAAATGATTTACAATACCACGTCAGTTTAATCCGCAGCCAAAAATTACAGTTTTTTTTAGTAAAAGCCAAATCATTTCCGCCCTTTATAAATATTACTCAGAGGATCAAACAAATGTGAGTGGATATTAGGATTTTCTGGTCTAGCAGAATGGAATGCCGAAATTACATTTCAGATTTGAATGTTGTAATTAATTGGGAGATAAAGAATTAAATCCGCAAAGAGAACGAGGTTATCAATAGCTCATAGGATTAGCAAAGCTTCAGTTTAGATATTTGCTCGGGAATGAGGCTACGATATGTGGAATGAGCTCTTCTCTCTGAGACTTTTCTGCAGGTTTCAACATGAACATGAATAAAGGGCCTACATAGCCAGAGTTAACTTGTGCGCCTCATCTATAACCTAAACAACACCGGTTAGATAGTTTTATTTGTGTTAATTAAGCAGCGCCATTTATGTATGTAACCGGTAATTCAAGAAAACATTTAAGACCGATTTTTCAATCAATCAATCAATCAAATTATTTATTGCGAATACGGGTTAGTAACAGGGTGGTTAGTGATACAGTTTCAGTTCGTCCATAATCAGCGTTTATCGCATGGAATTTTCATCATAACTCCAAAACTGTACTAAATAAATAAAAATAATAAATGGCTTTGGATTGTGTAAATCAATTTCTTTGATATGATACCCCATTTGACCTGTTAACTGTATTTTGAAATATTGACCCCCAACATTTTGGCTTCTTTGGCAATCAAACTGAAAATTCTTTTGAATTTTTTTACTTGCAATAGTAGGAGGTTAGTATTATTTATAACTATTCAAATTTCAAGCTTATTAGTTCTGTAGTTGCTGAGTTAATCATCTGTCACAGACGGACGGATGGATGGACAAAATCGCACCATATGGGTTCCGTTTTTATCATTTTGTTCCGGAATCCTAAAAAGTGAGATAAGAGGAAAATGTTTGTTGTTTAAATGCCTCATTCAATTTAATCATCACTTCGCTCACTGTTTTGATTATGTATGATTAAATTATTGTTAGAGGTAGTCGGATAGTGGAATGAAGCCTCCGACTATTATTTAACCCGCACCCCTGCCCCGGCATTACCTAGTGCCAGCCGCATACGAACTCTGTCGGCGACAGACTTAGCTCCTTGAATTACCTTAGGGTTTGCATCTAGTCTAAGACACGAGAAAAATAATTATTAACTTGATTTTTATACCCCGTCTATTACTAAAAATGGTATTTGTTGTATCCTGAAGTTGGAAGCCACACCGTGGAGTTTGGTGGTTTCAACTATGCCAAAAAACTGTGCTGAAATAGTAATAAATAGTGCCGCAAAGCAAAGAATTAGTGACGCTGTAGTTTAGGAGATCTTCAAATCAACTTGGGCAATTCGGCGTTGTATGTATGTATGTTTGTTTGTCCGAGGATAACTTTCGAAGCGTTGATCCAATCATCGTGAAATTAGATACATAGGTAGGTAGTGATGACACAACTTTAGTGTGACTAAATGAACTAAAAATGTTGGGGGTTGTTGAGATACTGGGGTTCAAGAGGGGTAATAAAAAAGAAAATGAGACTATTAGGTCAAATAGAGCGTCAAATGAAAGGTCTTCATTAGTGCATTTAAACTCCATTTTTAGTTTTAGTAAAATCTTTATAGTTTTTGAGTTATGAGCCATAATAAAAACTGAACTTGTTTACTGAAGAAATTTATAGGGTACACTAGTGACACAATAGTGCTGTAATTTGGTATTCGTTTAGCTTTAGTGACACAAATATAGGCAAAGTCTGAAATTTGAATGAAACTGTAGGTCGTGGCACTATTTTGACAGTCAAAGATTACGTAAAATATATTTTTGTTTTTATGGGAGACTCGCAAGATCTCAGTTCGGGGCGAACCACTAGTTATTAGGTACAATGTTTGAAGCCTTCGTCTGTCTAAGTGTCAGTTATGTGGCATCGTATCTCTTGAAATAGTTTTTTCGTTTTTGAGCTCAGCCTAGTTTAGTAGAAATTGGTGCAGCCATTTTCGCCTGTGAGTTTAGCTTGTTGTTTGTAATTGGGAGTCCCTGACATCACTGATAACAACAATATCAATTTAAATTTTATATTTAGCATTGAAATTCACATTATTCATTTAAAAAAAACAAAAATTCTGAACATAAAACAAGTAAGCAAAACTAAAGGTTTTTTGACTTTATGTTTTGTGCAAAAGACACATACTTCGTTTACAAAATTAATAATGCCTTGTATTTTCAATGAGTATTTTTAATCTAAACTATTAATATGAAATTCTGAGATTTATGTCAGAAACAAAGACAAAACAGTATTCATGTTACTAAACTCTCAAAAACATAAGTTTGTAACTCTTTAATTTTACTAAACTTTGGAAATAAAACGTTTTTCAAACTAAATTCGTTTAAACTAGTTGTTAAAACAAAATTCAGTACTCATTTCTTAATTAAAATCATAAAAATCACTTTGAAACATCAATTCATCAATCAATCTTCCATTCAATTATCCTCTCCATCCAAAGGTTGTCTGGAAGAGATCGCTTTGTTAAGCGATAAGACCGCCCATTATGCTTACATTTATTTGTTTATTTATAAAGAATTTTAATTCATTCATTCATTGTACCGCCTGTTTCTCCACGACCAATCCAGGAAAGAATCAAGCAAGAAACAAAGCTATTTATTCTGTTTAATGATCCTTTTACATAGCAATAGGTACAAAAAAATAAAAATCTTAATTGTGAAACATAGGTAATAAAGATGTGGTAAATCACGAAAGATTGACTATGCTTCAATAGTATGAAATGCTTATATAAGTTGAGTCTAATTCTAGGCTTGGGGGATTACGATCTGCACTGACGTCCCTCATTGGGGTGCATTGTGCATTACTCCCCTATAACCTGACCCTAACCGTCCTAACTCCTTGAAACTCTTTGAAAAAAAAGGACAAGCAGGCGCACGGCTCAGTACTATCCGTACCTACTTGATGTATCCCCCATTTGCACACACCGTTTTGGTTCTACGTTCTTGATGCGTACAGCTAAGGTATGGAACACTTTGCCGTCGTCTGTTATTCCTAAAGAATACAATCCGGGCCTTTTTAAATTAAGAGTAAATAGGTTTTTTTAGATCTTCGTGCTTCGTCTTAGACCACATCATCGCTTACCATCAGGTGAGATTGTGTCCAAACGAAGTTCTATCCAGTTCAAAAAATAATAATAACGGAATATCACTTTGGGGGTTTGACAGCAGTTTTTCAGAATCCCCGTGGATGCTGTTGCTGTGGTGTTGGAGGATGAAGACTTGATGAGCTCTACAGAGCCGTCCTCTTATTATGTAATACAGTCACTGTCGTCCGGGTCAGGCCGTCCCTTACACACGTAAGTTACGCACTGTGTGAATGGGATGGCTTGGCCGAACGACACCAACTGGGTTTCATATTAAGCCTATCGATACCGTTCTCAGTCTTGTATCGCTTGTGACCGTACAGTGATGTAACTCCCACAAACATACATTACTCACTAACATCAAACATTATTATGTGTGTGATAAAGAGTTCTAAATCTTGTCTGTTATGTGAAAGCCCTAGGTTTGTCGATGCAGTCTGTCTCATGTCAAACTGTTAGGTTTCACAGCCCTATTGGCTTTCGGGAGTTGTATTGATAGAACCGCATTGAATATATTTACTGAGAGGATCGAGGACTTCCAAGATGTTTGAAGGCGTCTTTAGAGTTCGGATATTCTGTGTTTCAATGGAATAGCTGACGACCTCTGTGGGCAAAATCCCTGCTGTAAGTCAAATGTTTGGATGGCCTGCAAATATGTGTTGCAGTTCTGGGTGGTGTACCATAGTTCTAATACGACACAGGGTATGACTATGCTTTGATTGTTGGGTGTTAGGTAATAATTATAGATTTAGTGATAGAATCACATAAACATCTCTGCATCGTAAGGAAACTGGCATTCGAAGGCATATTCCATCAGGATAGTATTCTAACGCACCTGTGACGTGACTGCTTAACTTCTATGCAAAAATTGAGCATGTATCAAACTTAATATTTAGACTTGCCTCTGACTACCCCCTTGTAGGATATCTTCACGGGTCTGCGTACTGATTAAGAGACACGAGGATATCCATCATTGGGATAAATAAAGTCGTGAGCTATATTATTTTTATTTAGGAAGTATTATACATGCGTTCCAAGATGTCTGGTGGGACGTGGCGAGTGGTCGTGAGGTATGGAGGAACATAGGGGAGACCTTTGTTCAGCAGTGGAAAAGTATAGGTTAATAAAAAAAAATATAGAATAGCTAAATCTCTTTATAAATTATTGTAGCTTCTTAGAATAAAGTCATAAAGTAGCCATATTCTAGGCGGCTACCGATACTACGCTCTAAGATACTATATACTACGCCCTAAGCAAGGGTTCTTGGCTGTAAACCGCGCTTATCTCTCATTAGCCGATACAGAGACCTCGTTAACCCGTTATGGACTAATAAAATCTCTGATAAATTCCAACACCCCTTTCTGATGGCTGCAGATTATCAGACCTAAGAATAACATCGTGATTTAAAAATAAGGATCTTTTGAAGCTTAAGAAGGGAACACCCCTTTTTAAGTTTTAGGTTTTGTCCCCCTAAACTGAGTCCTGAATGTAAGCCTGAATGTATATATGAATAAGAAGTAGGCTAACGCCTTATATCTGTAGATAGTTTTGTAAAAACTGAACAGAAGAATAAGTTACATGAATGTATCGTTTATCCAAAAATCACGTATATTCAAAAATCCCGTTAGCCGTGAAACCAATTTTTTTTTGAGAAATTAATGTTCGTGTAAATCGTGTCGTAATGAAACTTTTAAGCCACTTGTATCATAATGTCGTTTGCAAAGAGAGTGAAAATTATCACCATTTTTTTTGTCTTGTTCCTGTTAGTCTTGGTTTTAATAGGTACAGTAGCTAACGGAAAGCTAAAAGACAGTTACTGACCAACTTACCAGTTAGTTACTGACCTTTGAAGTCTAGGCTTAATGGGAGAGCTGATACTGTGTAGACATGTAGGTACAGTTACCATAACTTCTGACCATAATTCCGTAATATTATGATCATTGAACACAATGTACAGTTTGCACATTGTTACAATCTGCCATTCAATACGAAGCCCTCATAAACCCATAACCGGGCTCACGTGGCCCGTAAACTCCTTTATCGATGCCACAGCCTAATTTTATAGTAACTGGCTCAAACTATTATTTTGTTAGTAACGAGTCAAGTGTACTGATTCAAAATCAAATTTTATCATGTTATTTTTATTAGTTACGTACATTTTTTTAGAGTTCCGTACCTCAAAAGGTAAAAAAAGGAACCCTTGTAAGATCACTTTCTTGGCCGTCTGTCCGTGTGTCACCACCGATTTTCTCAGGAACGGGTGGACCTATCAAGTTGAAATTTATACCAGATACTGAGATCTAGTCCCTATTAGAAGTTTAAAAATCAACGACCTGAGTCAACACGATAAAAAGATATGGGCAAATATAAATTTTCGCGAAAACTTGTAAGTACCAAACTTTACCTTAATTTTCATTTTTTTTTATTTTTCGGAGTTTTCCCTTTACCTGTGCTGTAAGACCTTGCTTTTAACCAAAATTGACAATTCTAGGTCAACCGGAAGTACCCCATAGGTTTTGGTTCGAAAACCTATATGGTAGTTCCCGTTGACCTAGAATCACGAAATTGGGCAAAAAGCAAGGTAAATAAAGCAGCATAAATAAAGGAAAAGTTAAAAAAAAAAATGTTGAAAATTGAAGGGGGTCTCCATACATTCATAGTTGACGCCACTTAAGATATTCCTCTGAGTTTTATGGGCGCTCATACAATTTAGAGGACAATGGTTAGGTACGGAACCCTCTGCGCACAAGATCGACTCGCGCTTGACCGGTTTTATTTTTTTACATGTGTAGTCTGTTTTTTTTTGTATATATCTAAATTATTTGTAAATGACTCATTTTGTTAATAAAATGTATGTGTGTGTTCGATGTTACAAATAAATGCTATATCCTATCTAAATCACCAGTGCCCCCATCACTCTGAATTTTTATGCGACTCGAATGCCTTTGACATAATATATGGAAAATAAAGCATAGACCCTTACAAATGTTTACCGTGGCGAACTTTTCCTAACTTGTTGGAGTCAGTCTGTTAAGAGATATAAAGCAGGGCACACAACAAGAGCTATGCGATGCATGTCTAGATGTCTGCAATTATTCTAGATCTTTGTGCTCACACATCTTAGAATCATTGCTTTCCATTAAATGAAATTGTGGACGAACGAAGATCTTTGAAATTAAAATTAATGATAGCTTCACATAAGACATGGGATGCCAGTACGATGTGAATGCAGAAGGTTATCCCTTGATAATATTAAAATAATTAATAAAAGAGATGATTATTATCAGACTCTAAAAGCTTAAAAGTGAGCCAGTTATTGACTTTCTCAACTGTGAGCACTACCTGAAAGAATTCAATTTTAGTTGAAACAGCGCCGTTCGGAAAGAATTCTGCATGATTTTATTTGCAAAGCTTTTGTACACTAAGTAATGCTCGTTTCTTTGTAAAACGGGTGCGAAAGAATACAAGCATTGTGTTTGTAAGTTTGCATGAGATATGCATTATACGAAATCTATCTAAGAACAGTTTCGCTGAATCATTTTTGATCCCCGATTTGAAATGGTTAACAGATTTCTGATGCGTTAAATTTATGCCAAGAAGTAAGATTTTTTTTGTATTTGTTGACTTGATCGCGCAGTAAAATATTGCGTCGTTTCAAAATGACCAATCAAAGTCGACGAATCAAAGTGATTAATAAATAAATATTAGTTTGTTGAACTTTGATTTTCAGATTATTTCTAAGATTTTAAAAACATCTCAAAAATTTCAAGCCTAGACGGGACTTGAACCCGCAACCTTCCTCTTGATACGCGATTATTTCTAGTCATGACTAAATACTCAGATTGTACGTAACTATCCTAGAAGTCAGAGAAATTTCCACTTTGCTACAACTCTAACAATATCAATATTTTTTAAAAACTAAATGGTTAATCATAGCAAAATTATACGGGGCTTATTCTCTACGTATTCATAATGACACCGTAATAATCCAGTGAGCGGGCGAGGCGCCCGACGACACTCATTGTTTTTCCACCTTTCCCCTCCACTCCCTCTCACTCGCCACGTGCCCTCGTATTTAAAGCTTCCGCTAGTTTTTCTTATTATATCCTCGCCCGGGGCGGCATCGCGAGCGAGCGTGTATGATGATAATAAATCCAAACACACAAAGGTTGCAGAATTCGACAAAAACTACGCTCTTTTCGCCAAAAAGCATTTTCGCAAAAAACGCAATTAGCAACGCAACGCCACCGTTTTATTTCACCATTTTAGAATGCCAAGTTTTTAGGGTTCCGTGGTAATAGTCAGAGTGTTTTCGTAATTGGCGATCTCGCGATAAATGTGATACTGGTCACGCGAACATTTATGCTTTTACGACAATTGTACAGGGAAGTACGGACTTCAATAACGACACTAGAGAGATTAGTATCTGGCTAGTGCCTAAGGTAAACGAGTAGGTCTAAGCTAATCTGCCTCCGTGGCGCAGTGGGCGTATAGCCGGCTGAGACGCAGGAGGTAGCGGGTTTGATTCCGGCCGCGGAGCAAATGTTTGCATGATCTACAGATATTTGTTCCGTGTCTGGGTGTTTTTCTATATATTATAAGTATGTATTTACAAAAAAGAAAGTATATAAGTACTCTATCAGTTATCTGGTTCCCATAGTACAAGCTATGCTTAGTTTGGGGCTAGATAGCGCTGTGTGAAATATCCAGCAATATTTATATTTATTTATATTTATCTAAATTTCAAAAATTTAATTATTTTACGCATAAAATATACTTTCTAGAGAGCTATCTTTTACCTAGAAGTTTTCTTTATAAAATAATATTACATGACGGTACAAGTTTCCAGTCCAGCTGATGCCTATAACAATTGCATTACCCCTGAGTATACTAATATTTAACATTTGTATATATTATAATTTCATGTGGTATTTATGAAATATACAAAAAAACAATTGAGCTATTTAAAGAAAGTTCTAAACGAATAAAATCACACGGAACACTTTTCCTTTCCTGACACTCTAATTGGTCAGTTTTAAATTCTTATTGCCATGTGGTTTATTTTTAAAAGAGTAAATAAGTAAGGACGTCTTTAAAAATAAGTTATGAGCAAAATTTGTTTAATTAGAGTTTATGTGCTTTTTATGTTTTATAATGTTTGTCTAGAGTCCTTACATAAATTAAAATTAAAATAGGCAAGTGACAATGAGTGTTTTCTGAAAAGGTGCAGAATTCTGGCAAGCACAAAGAAAAATCACTCAATGGCTAAATTTGAATTATGAACCGTTTGATTTTATATCTTAATAAATAAAAGAAAATCGGGTTCGAACACTTATAACTCGAGAACGGCTGGACCGATTTTTATGGTTTTTAATTTGTTGTATTTGTCTCCACTCCGAATAGCAGAATAACTATTAAAATATTGGAAAAGTCACGCAAAAAAAAAAACTGATGACAAAAATTCATTTTCTCATACATAAAATGCAGCTAATGATGGCTGGTTGACAATTCTACCGGTGACGTACAGTACATTGGCAGATTTGGCAGCCCGCGTCATATTCATGAATATGGGCAAGATGCAATGACTTTATTCTTTATTGTACACAAATAGATTACAGACAAAAACAGCTTACAAAATAGGCATGTGCAAAGGCGAGCTTAACCTTAATAAGAGTTTTCTTCCAGCAAACCTTTGAAGACAGAGATAGGTTATAGTGGGTACGTGCATAGAAATTGAAATTCGAGTAGTAAAACATCTAAAAAAACTGAATTTAACTCAGCTTACACAAAATTTATTAATTCTAAGGCGGTACGAAGTTCGCGGCGACAGCTTGTATCCAAATATTTTCTGGAAGATATATAAACAAGAGATAAGACCGCACATTCTACCATTATTTTTGTAGGTTTTGGTGTGCAACAAAAAATAAAACAATCAAAAAAAAACATTATAATTATAAGTTTTCAAATAATTCCTCTATATTCTCACCTCATGATTTAAGAGGATGATCTCTTTCCCTTTAATCTTTCCAGTACATTAGCGCCGCCCGAAGCCGCCTGTACAAACTAATTACTTACAATTTAATATAAAATAATGTTAGTTTTAACTTTGTGTGAAAAACTTTGGAACAATATTGTTACGCTGTTACACAATAAGAAATAGTCGAAATTTCTCGAAGGCTCTCGTCTTACCTATTGTGTCACGGAATACGTAATACTTTGTATGGAATATACCTGCATGCGGCGTTTACCTGCAGTTGCGCAGAATGGGGAGTGGTCATTCTGTCGAAACACCGACCCTTTCCCGGAACGTTCGACATCGTTCTAGTGTAGTGAATTGTGCACGATAAAAATGGGCCGGAGAGATGGCCGGACAGTCAGTCTGGATTTGGCTATACGTGCGAATATTTCGGTGACTTTAAGTGGTGCAACAGTTGTGTGAATTAGTGTGTTATGATTACATGTGACCAAGTTTGTGTATTCATCGTTTAGTGCTGAATAAAAGTGTTATTTTGGTGAGATCGATTCTCATTATTTTATCCCGAACCCTCAGCTCTTAACAATTTGGTGTCAGAAGTGGGATAAAATAATGCCGGTTCTGCCAAAGGATAACGTGGACGATGTCAGGACGAGAGGTCAACGACAACAGGAAATGGATGAAAGGCGGTTTGGGGAGTCTCCGGTTCAAGAAGCTAAGCAGAGGCGTCAGCCGATAGAGATGGAATCAGCCGCCGCCGAATCATTTGGAGCTTCATCATCATCATCATCCGTGTGTCAAGCTCCTGTGACAGGCGATCTTGCTGCTATTATGGCAATGCTTCGTCGGGATAAGGAAGAGCAGCGACAGTTGCAGGAGGAGCAGCGCCGTCAGGATAAAGAAGAGCAGCGTCGTCAACAGGAAGAGCAGGCTCGGTTGCAGGAGGAATAACGCCGTCAGCATATTTGTCTCCGCCCCGAATAGCAGAATAACTATCACAAAACGAAAAAAAATTACGTAAAAAAAATTATGAAAAAAAGAAAGAAAATTCATTTATTTGACACATAAACAGGACAGACTATTCAAAACAGAACAAATATAGAACAAACATACCTATTTACATACAGATTTTATCAACGAAAAAAAATTATATAAAGAAACAGGAAACACACAAGATAAAAATTAAGTACATATAATATAGGTAGGTAATTACAAATAATATGGTCTTCCGTGCTGTGTGGGTCAAACAGGCCCCGTCTCAACGTATTGCTGCAAACCATCCGAGGATAGTAAGCGGCGCTGGTTTTCATATTTATGAAGGAAATTAATTTTCTCATACATAGATCAGCTAATGATGGCCGATCGACAATTTTTCCGGCGACGTACATTGGCAGCCCGCGTCATATGCATGTTAAGGCGGTAAGAAGTTCGGTGGTTCAGCTAGTTTATTATAATATATAAGAGAGGTTCGGTGAAATAAGGGAATAGTAGGTATTAAGAAAGCCTTGTAGGCATTTTCATAGGCAAAGATCACGAATTTAAAATTAATTCATTAACCTTATAAACCCTTTGTATTATTTTTATTTATTTAGATATAAAACAAACAGAACTACTAATTATTAGTAACTATCCCTGCACTGATACCGAGCAAAGTGTACAATCGCAATTGCTTCGAGCGCACCTTTTCCTTATTAAAGGTATATACCTTGTTCCAAGCTGGATAGCATCTGATAAATAAATATAACATTTCCTCTTCCTCCACAAACCCATCCGGACTCCAAGTTTCTAGTAATGCACAAAACATTTTCCTTCCAAGTCAGTATTTAAAAGAAACGTGAAAGCGGGCCGCATTAAACGCCTTCAACTTTCCTCCCCGGCCGTAATTAAACAAGACGGTGGCCCCGAGAAATGTTCAAACACAACATTCCAGCGGGAACTCAGAATATTACATTAAAATCTGCGCGGAAGGAGCCTAAGTAATGCACTTCCCAGACTTCACGGCGACAACGTCCCAGCAGTATTTGCAGATGCAAGTGAATGGAACTTTGTCAGGGCAAAGTCGGGTCACAATGAAGCGACGCCGCTGGAGAAAAATGCAGGAAATTTCACGAGTAGAGCGAATTAAAATAAATCGAACCGACATTGAATGGTTGCCTTTCAGAGCTTGTAATTGCTTCGTTTCTTGCAGAGCACGGCCCGGGCTATGTTCTATTATGGATGTGCTTTATATTGGCACTGGGACTTCTGTAAGTGAAGGTTTTGTGAAACGTTGTCTTTAGTCGTAGGACTTCTCATTTTTTTAACATGTGTTAATTTCAGTACAAAAATAATTTGATTAGTTTTAAGTTTGACAAATTTAAAATTATATAACTCTAACATACTTATGTAAGGAGGATGTTTACACAAAAAAAATATAGAAATCAATAAAAAAATTAACAATACAGCTTTACATTCAACTAAATAATGACACAGAAATGCGATAACATAATCTATTCAAAGCTAAGCTGCAGAAATACAATGCACTTTGTAACACACCTACCATAAATGCTACACACTTGTTTACCAAGTATTTTGTTGCTATTTATTTCCTGTTTGTTTACATATTTTGTTTATGTGTTTTTTTGTGTCAAATAAATGTATTCCATTCTATTCTATAAGTATTTTATAATTACTAATATTAAACGGGTATTTATCACGTATTTACTTTTATATTTTTTATCCCAACGTTATCAAAGTATTTAATTATATATGGCTGAAACCTGAGTGAAATTATAATTATAAATGTAAGCACTTTTTGTAGCACATTGTAAATAAACTTATTTTTCTTTATTATTTATTGTACACAAGAAGATTATTTTTAAAAATACAGAAATAGTGGACATGTACAAAGGCGAGCTTAACTCTAAGAAGATTTGTATGAGAATAAATACTTTTGTACCTAAAACCTTTATGTCTATTTAATATAAATAAGTACCTTTTTATTATTTATTTATTAAGAGAAACCAACGGCGATACAATTTGTATAGACAAATAGCTTAGAACTAAACGTAAGGCTAATAACAGGTTTCTACGTTTGAACATAGTAAAAGATGTCGGGAACAAAATAAAAACAGCCACAGCTATTAGCCTATTTTAGAGTTACAATCAAATAGTATTCATAGGTTATATACTGTAATATACTATATTATATATATATATACCATAATACTGCACTGCACCTATAATGAAAGGAATTTAAGTGAACACCTTTTGTGTTGTGTCTTTATATGAGCTACTTGAAATAAATGTATTGTATTTATTCATTTAAAAGATAAAAGTGCACTTTCCCAATCCATTTCTCAGTGTCATACAACTAACTATTCTTAGCAACGACAAACAACGTGCAATTGTAGAACCAGTCTACAAAACATCATTTCTCTCTAAATCGATATAGGCTAAGAGCCGGTGTTCAAGTTCCCTTCCTACTACTAGTTTTATTTTATTGATTAACTAGCGACCCACCCCGGCTTCGCACGGGTGCAATTCTGATATTAAATATACTACAGAATGTCTTTATATACAACTTTCACAGATTTTTTGTTTTTAGACAATACAAACATGTTTTCTTTAGACGTTACTCTTGAAAGCGTCACGCTCAAATCTAAGCCTGCACCGTTGAAAGTTTGATCCTGCGATTTTTAATGGTCATTGCAAAAGATATCTTTACCGGAAATTGTAAGCGATTAAATTGGAACGGTAAATACGATAATATCAGAGGAATTCGGGAAATCAATACATCTTCTATTATGAAAGTTGTTAGTTTTAGTTTTTAGCCTTTTTAAGGTGTACAATACTGTAGTACATTATTTTGATATATCTCGTAGTGTGCGTCCACACTGAATGCGCGGCGACTAGGGCCTGATGCTAGTGCGGCGAGCGGGGGCGTGCGGTGGCCACAGTGACGCGCGAGCTCTTGCAGCGGTTCGAAGTATATCAGATGTTATAAACATTTTAACAAATATTGGCATTTTAACATGCAAATGGCGAATACTACTTAAATCTATTGAAACAAACCGAAAAAATGCGTTGTCTATAATAAAAGCCGCATGTTATACTTCACAATGTTATAATGGATTTAAACGGCGATCTCGATCCGGATGTCCAGCGTCTGCTATCTAACCCACCATCATATGAAAATCGTCGCATAAATCTCAGAATCAA
This sequence comes from Philereme transversata, assembly GCA_963924445.1. NCBI lineage: Eukaryota > Metazoa > Arthropoda > Insecta > Lepidoptera > Geometridae > Philereme > Philereme transversata. Next base: position 21,124,558 of record OZ004337.1, on the reverse strand, counting down.
TAATAACCCATAACGAAGAGCAAAAAATGTTCGCATTAAATTTACAAACTATTTCTGGGAATAATATCAAAGAATGTAATAACTATAATAATAAAATTAATAAACTTGCCTTCACTTTCAGGAAATTGTTCTTTTATTTCACTCCATAACTTTCTCGTTATTGTGCGATTACTGTGGTGTGGATGTTTGCTTTGCCATAGGGGTGGTTTAGATTGAATCGCACTTATAAATAATTCCGTATTTATTGCCATTTTAAGTTTTACTACAAACAGATGCGCATACGCCGAGCGACAAGACCGAACAGGTTTGTTATCCCCGCCACCCGCGCATTGGGTCGCTCGCTGATTAGGCCCGTAGTGTGGCCAGAACGCGCGGACAGGAACGTTTGAAAACTACGCGCTCTGTCTCGCTCGGTCCCGTCGCACTAGACTTCCGCCTTAGTCACTACAGTATGGACGCAAAGGCGCTTTTCATATGTTTAATACTTCGCGCCCGTCGTCGCAACCGCGCTAGGCTCGCAGTGTGGACGCACACGTAGGGTTCAGCCAGGCAGCGTTTGCAATGTAAGCGCAAAAAATGTGTTTATTTACGACATCACATTAGAAACCTCTAAAATTATCAGTGTTGCTCTACCATATTATGCATGTATTATACATATAACCTTTCTCGTGAATCACTCTATCTATTAAAAAATCTGCATCAAAATCTGTTGCGTAGTTTTAAAGATCTAAGCATACATACTGACTGCCTCCGTGGCGCAGTGGGCGTATAGCCGGCTGAGACGCAGGAGGTAGCGGGTTCGATTCCCGCAGCGGAACAAATGTTTGCATGATTACAGATATTTGTTCCGTGTCTGGGTGTTTTTCAATATATTATAAGTATGTATTTACAAAACAAAAAAGTACATAAGTATTCTATCAGTTATCTGGTTCCCATAGTACAAGCTCTGCTTAGTTTGGGGCTAGATAGCGCTGTGTGAAATGTCCAGCAATATTTATTATTATTATTTATTTATTATAAGGACAGACAGACAGCGGGAAGCGACTTTGTTTTATACTACGTAGTGAAGAGTTTAGTAATAGTGATACTTAGATTCACAGTTACAGATCTATTATAAACTAATGAACACAATACTGAACTTAAACCAAATTTAATCAACATTTTGTATTTGTAAACTATGTACCTACATGTACATACGACAAGCCGGTAAGTAGGTACCTACAAGTTAAACACAAAAACAAAGTTATTTGGATGAAAAAAAAATTATTATTTATACTGGATGTTTTTCTATATAATATTATACATAAGTATGTACATATTTACAAAAAAGTATATAAGTATTCTATATGTTATCTGGTTCCCATAGTACAAGCTCTGCTTTGTTTGGGGCTAGATAGCGCTATGTGAAATGTCCAGCAATATTTATTTATCGAGCGAAGCGAGATCTCCAAATCAACTTGGGCAAATCGGCGTTGCATGTATGTACGTATATATGTTTGTTTGTCCGAGGATAACTTTCGTAGCGTTTATCCGATCATCATGAAATTTGGTACATAAGTAGGTGTGACTAAATGAGCTAAAAATATGGCAGGGTTGTTGAGATATTGGGGTTCAAGAGTGGTAAAAAAAATGAAAAGGAGACTATTCGGTCAAATGGGACTTCAAATGAAAGGTTATTTGAACCTGTTTTTATTTTTAGTTTAATTTTTGCAGTTTTTGAGTTATTAGCCAAAATAAAAACAAAACATTGACAAAATTCACAGGGTACACCAGTGACCCCACAATACTGAACTTTAGTATTCATGTAGCTTTAGTGACACAAATATAGGCAAAAGTCTTAAATCCAGAATAACTGCCATTTGTAACCCAAAAAAATATAACCAATTAACAAGAACTCCCGTTACATTTAATTTGAATGAAACTGTAGGTCAAGTAGAATGGTTATGCATTTCGTAGCACCAATTTATTAGTTAAAGATTAAAGCCGACATGCACAAAGATTACTAAACGTATTTAGCGAATAAACATGTTTAAATTTGAAGTATTTGTATGATTTGACAACTCCTTAAATCATATTTAGTCACTAAATACGTTTGGGCATCGTTGTGCAAGTCGACCTAAGAATAATATATTTATTTTGGGAGATTCGCGAGATCTCAGTTCGGGGCGAACCACTAGTTATTTATTTTTATTTATTATTTAATAAGGCAATGGGCTCTCTATCTTCCTGTGTGGTTGTTCCGGTGTGGTTGCAGTGTCAAGTTCCGAGTACGCGTCAACTACTACAACTTTACCTCAAAGACGTTCCTCATTTCAACCAGATACTTTACAAAGGGGACGGTTCACTACCTGAATCGTAATATTATTTCTGAGGTATGAAGTACTGTAATGATGATGAGTTTGAGGTAAACATCTGTAAGTTAGCATTATAGTGATAAGAGTGCCCATTGTACAATAATATATCTCCGCGCAAACCAGCGTGTATGTTTTGTGGATGGATAGATTTGCCGCACATGTATGGCCGGTGGCGGCCATACGCGTATTTGCGAACGCAGCAGGCGCACGGCATAAAAAATTACTAAAGCTTCGCCGCACACGAGCCACACTCTACAGCCAAAAATTGCCGCCTCCTGAAGCTAGAGCGGCGTCTTAGTAGCGAAAGCACGAAACAGCAACCTTTTAACTTTTTTTTACTTTCGTTCAGTGGCGGTCACACGACCACACTAGAAGAGGCGCCTCGTGTCGTGATTACATTTTTTTCTAAGACCTAAACTATATTTTTCTTCAAGCCATAAACAAAGCACGCTCCTATATAATCAAAGTAGAGAATTGCATTACAAACAACCTCCCAAACATGAGTCGGAGTCCAAATTAGCCAAACAAACAGACGATCAGACAAAGCCAATAAGCCGTAATTCATACACTTTGGCCGCGTTCACTCAGTAAACAGGTTTACATCGGCGCTTGCTGTTATAACTTTTTTAAGTGAAAACTTTGTCATTTTTTGAGATGAGAAAAAACCATCGAACTCGTTACAATGTTACTGTTACCGTTACCGACACTTCTTTATATGAAGTGAAAACTTCTTTAGGCACATTGGGCATTTTTTGAGATGGGAAAAAACCATTGAACTCGCGGCACTGTTGCCGTTACCGTTACTGACACCTGTGTATATAAGTATCTCGTAATTGTTTAAGTTTTCACTTCTGTCTGCACTCCAGGAGCCACTTTTTTTTATCTACACCATCGAGATCAAACTAGCAAATGGCCCACCTGATGTCAAGTGGTAACCATTGCATATAAAAAAGCATTGCCTCGTAAGCAATTCTTTTTAGAAACGTACCCTATGAAGCACTACCCTGCTTCCATCAACTTGAGGCACACAGATGTAAAGCTTCATGGGCTGGTAGTTTCACTGATATCCATACCCTTCAAACAAAAACACAGAAATGCTGCTAGGCAGAAATAAATATGGTGGTAGTAGTTCTTCAATTTCACAAATAGCTTTATTATTACAAAATAACTTGCTCAATGTAGATCAATCAACGATAAAAGTAGACTTTTACTCGTGAGTAGACGATTATTGAACATAATTATGTGGCCTCATCGGTTGGAAATTCTGTTATACCCAACAGTGGATGGATGAGGGCTATAGATAGATAGAATGTCCCACTTTAGGGCATCCTTTCCTTCTTTCCACTTTGGCGTTCCAGTTTTTCAGAATGCGAGTCTAATTAATAATGACTACCTCCTTGGCGCAATGGCTGAATAGCCGGCTGAGACGCAGGCGGTAGCGGGTTCGATTCCCGCCGCGGAACAAATATTTGCATGATCTACAGATATTTATCCCGGGTCTGGATGTTTTTCTATATATGATAAGTATGTATTTACAAAAAAAAAGTATATAAGTATTCTATCAGTTATTTGGTTCCCATAGTACAAGCTCTGCTTAGTTTGGGGCTAGATAGCGCTGTGTAACATGTCCAGCAATATTTATTTATTTATTTATAATTCGTCATTTGCGATGGTCGTTTCCTGTCTCTTGAGATCTACGTGTTTTGCCCATAAGTTATTAGTTTAATAACAACAAAAGTATTTCAGATTAGCCAGTTACCTGGTTTACTAGTAAATGTGGACTTTCTCATGGAAAAGTTGCGTCCCTCTGTGCAAACACACCGGCAGCGGCGCGCGGCGTCCCATGGCGACCGTATCACAACACACGCTTCGACAAACTCCACAAAAACAATCGGAGACTGATAAAATATTCCCTAAGCTGCGTAACTCGTGTTTCGATATTGACTTATCTTACGCTTGCGGCTCAAGTATTGGAAAAAATAATAATGTGCTCCTGACTAGCTTTTGTCACGATTTCGCACGCGTAGTAAAATTAAAAGTTATGTGTTCGTTCAAAAAAAAACGGACGCATTTACATAATTTCTATTTTTTTATACCACTAAGGTGGCAAACTAATAATGACCTCAGTAGCGCAGTGCGCGAATAGCTGTCTGGAAAGGCAGGAGATTGCGTGTTCGATTCCCACCACGGAACAAATGTTTGCATGATCTACAGATATTTCTTCTGGGTCTGGTTGTTTCTCTAGATATTATAAGTTTACAAAAAAAAGTATATAAGTATAAACCGGTTTTTATAAACATTCTACACAGCGCTATCTAGGCCCAAACTAATCAGAGCTTCAGACAGGGAATCAGATAACTGATAGAATACCTACTTATATACTTTTTTCTGTAAATACTTATAATATACAGAAGAACATCCATACGTGGAACAAATATCTGTAGATCGTGCAAACATTTGTCTCGCGGCGGAAATCTAAACCACTACCCCCTGCGTCTCAGCCGGCTATTCGCCCACTGCACCACGGATTTCAAGAGTAACGGCGTAAATAAAAACAAACATCCATCTATCCAAACTTTCGCGTTCATAATATTAGTATGATCAATATTACAGTTCAAACATTTTATAATATAAGGTGATCTAATATTTACCTTTTTCTTATTATGAGCGCGCCTAAGGGCATACGTGTTTGTGACGTAGCTTAGCTGTTCTTAAAGCTGGGCATATACGAGGAGTCAGGAATATTTGTATATCCGATCATACAGAAATCCAAGACTCGACGCCACGGAGTGCGGTGACTCCACGCCGCGCGCGCTCGGCTGTGGCCGATACAACATTCCAATAAATCCAATTCGCACTCAGTTGCTAGTGCGCAAACGTCGGTCAGAGTAGGTCGAGTAAGTATAAGTTTTTTTATAGTTATGAACATTTTATACAAAGCTACAAAAAAACTCCAATTAATTAATTAAGACACGCCATTTGGAGTCGCGGCAGTGGAGTCTTCGTGTATGTGCTCGTTTTTTAACTCACGCGCCGTCAGACTCCACGAGACGCAGAGTGATGAAATCGGCGTTCCCGTATATGGCCAGCTTTAAAGATTCGCTAGGGTAAGCAGCGTTCTGCACGGCATAGGTTTCGTACTTTGGATGGTTCATTAAGGCGTTAATCTAAGTTATAAAAGTCATTCAGCCATATCGAAGACCTTCTGGTAGTCTAAAACCTTTCTATTGACAATGTACTCATTAGAATATGAACATGACAAAAAAAACATAAAAACTAACAAACGAAATAGCTGAGCTATGTATATTAATAACCCTTTCAAGAAACAGTGAAAAAAGTCATCAAAACTCCCACGTTTTTAAAGTTTCTAACCCAAAACCTTTTAATATTACAAACCCACGAACCACAGACAGAGCTACAGAAGTACGGAACAACCAAAAACAAACGCGTGGTATCAAAGAAACAAAGCGCGCGAATTGTAAAACGCAGCCGAGATTAAAGCATGCATAGTTAAAGGGTTAAGTCCTGAAGATATCGCGGTGCCTGCAGCAACGCACTTCACTTGAGGACACACTGGGGTTTTTCTATCCAAAGTTAATGTGGAATGAAATAAATAAATAATGCTGGCATTTCAGCCACCTATCCCTCCTCCCCCCTTCCACCACCGGACAAGCAGACGTACCGAGAAGTACCACCTTGCCGTACCAAACGATTTGCTTCAACTTTTCTTGTTAGCACAAGTAAGGAGTGGAACTCACTTTCGGCGTATGTTTTTCCGGACTAGTATAATCTCGGAGTCTTCAAGTCCAGAGTGAATAGGTTATTTCTTTGCAAACTAAGCAATTTGATTGATCATAGTTTATATACAACACATTATTTATTATAATAAGAACACTCAATTAGGTAACAAAATTTAATCAGAGATGTCATTATTATGTCTAAGTGTCATTTCCGGCAAGATTTCTTGTCAGTTAGGTATGTCCAATATTCATGTCAATAAAAATACGAAACAAACAAGTGAGTATACGAAGAATAATGATAAATGATTTAAAAAAATGGTAATTAATGATTAATTCATTATGAAATTTCATCACATTATTAGTCGAGTATGTATCGGTGTTTATGTAACGCCCGGTCTTTTAAATTTTGGGTTTGTTTATATTCGTAAACGGTTTCCACGATACAGGCCCCGAGCCTAGTGAGGCCATTGCCAAATAACCGACCACTATTATAAAGTATTATTATATTTTATCTGTGTTGGTTTTTAATTGTATTTGTGTTTTGTTCAAATAAAATAAAATAAAAATAAATTAGCCAAAAGACGTCCACTTCTAAACATAAGGCTCCACCATAGATCTCCAGAGATCCTATCCGAGCCGATCCTGTGCGGCCTGCACCCAACGACTCCCTGTAATCTTTCCATCTAATGGGGAATCCATTTACTATATATTATTTAGTGGACGTCATGTGGCTGATATTATGATGATGATGATTAGTCTGGAGCGTATCATCCGTAAGTACTCTTATTTATGATTCTCATTCGTAACTTTGAAATTTCACGACGACCTAATAAAAGTTACTGTGTCACTCTAAAAATCTATGGTGAGGGATCAGCAGTGGACCTTTTCGGCTGCCATGGCAACTAAGTTTCCGTTGCCGTTGAGAATTTTATATTTTTTATCGGCATCTCCCATTGGGGAGATTTTTTTTTATTAGGCAACCCAGTTGCCCACAAGGAATATATTTTCCTCCATCGCAACTATGCTTCGCAACTAGTTGCGATTAAGGAGTTTTCATTCGTTGTTAGCAACCATAGAAAACAATCAATCAACCTATTTTTAAATAATTAGGTATATTATTCAAAAATGATATTGACAAAAAAAATACATGATGACGTCTTGCGCAAACGAAGCAATCAGAACAAATAATAATATCGAAGGATAGCATAAATAAATATATTAGGAAAATATATCCATGGTCACAATTGTTGGATTGCTTAGAGACGGAAACTAGTGTTTATAACATAAGAAAAGTAACTAAGTATACGAAACTAATTGATAAAGGAATAAATATGGAAATAAATTGATAGAAAAAGAAATTTCAGTTGGAGATAAATAATTTTTGCAATAACATTTTATTTAAAAGGAAGTTGAAATTTAGATTTACTTATATATTAGATACTCAACAAAAGAAAGAAGTTTTAGTTACATATCAAAAGGAAGATTTTTTTATATAAATTTATAAAATGGGTATATTTTGCTGAACAATTCTTGTTTGAATAACTACATATTTAATGCCATATACACACAAAAATATACAAACTCTCAATGGGCAATTTTATGCTGTGATAAAGCGAACTTATGAACATACAAATACATAGTTAAAAATTGTACTCTACAACTAGTCGCGCACAAGGAAAATATATTCTGCCATTGCATCTGAAATTTTTTAGAACTTCCTCGTTGGCAACCGTGTTGCTTAGCAAGGAAAAATACTCCCTCATGGCAACTATTAGTTGCCGACAAGAAGTATAATATCCGCAACGGCAACTGGTTGTGAAACTCAGTTGCCATGGCGGCCGAAAGGCTGTGGATGACCTATGGCTAAATAAAATGATGATGATATGAACTTAGAAATGTGTTTAAATGTTTGAAAGTGAAATAAGTTTTGTTTAAATTAGATAATATTTCGTTATACCAAAAGGGCTGAAATTTTTGAAACGAAATAATAACCAACAAACATTAATGTCTTGCATGTAAACATTTTTGATAAACACGGACATACATGTTAACGGAGTATGTAATTGTTTGTGAAACCACAATTGGTCTTGTAGTTCTTTAGATCATTAGTTGTTGATACACTTTTCATAGTAGATGTACCAGCACTCTGTGGTAGATGAGAAATGCATAAAAAAATGTCTAGTTCATTTGTGTTACGCTTGTCAGCACATGGACAGATATTTATGGCAGCAAAGTCTGGCTAGCCAATAGAAAAATACGTACGTTTTCATTAATCATCGTCTAGTCTGGATCATAACCATAACTCAAACGTAATAAAATAGCCATAAAATGTAAAGCTTTATAGGTCTGTTAAATGACAGATAGTGATAGCACTTAGAGATATAATTCCTTAAGATATCGCAGAAATGTATATTGTGTTCATATTTTAGCAGCATTCACTGAGACGTTATTTATCATGCTTCTAAGCATTTGACAAAACAGCGTAAAACAGCATTTAAAATTATATTATCGCGGATATTAATCGACGAGAGATAAGTACTAATATCAAGTATTGTGCGGTATCATATAGAAGGGCTTTAAGTGCACATTTCAAAAATCTTATTACTTGATCCCAAATGATTTTTGATGCCAGTCGATCTTGATCACAATTAAGATTTTTTTTTATTTATTTTTTTTTATTTCACGCAGCGCTATCTAGCCCCAAACTAAACAGAGCTTGTACTATGGGAACCAGATAACTGATAGAATACTTGTATACTTTTTTTTTTGTAAATACATACCTACTTATAATATATAGATAAACAACCAGACCGGAACAAATATCTGTAGATTATGTAAACATTTGTTCCGCAGCGGGAATCGAACCCACTACCTCCTGCGTCTCAGCAGGCTGTTCGCCCACTGCGCCACGGAGGTCGATTAAAAAGACTATATGATAAATTGAGGTATGAGTAGTATTTGCTAGTAGTTAACGACTATAAAACAGACATCTTATTGTTCATTTTCTTGATGCGTCCTCAACCTTATGCATCCGAAACACATAAATAATTCATATTTCACACCGAGCGGGAACCCGCCTCCTGCCAATTCTATAGCTGTTAACTTCATTTAAAATAACGACTTCGTTATGTACCAAACCACTAGTTATGCATGATCTCAATAAATATGCAAATAATATGTTTCTCAGATAGATAACTCTACATAGAATTAGTGCGCAAACATAAACAACACAAATTTGTACAAGAATAAAAAGCTAGAATAAAAAGTCAATACAACGGGCGACCTTATCGCTGAAAGTTATCTTTTTCAGACAACCTTTGGCTTGAGCTCATGCAGTAAGCCGTATATAATCGCCTCATAATGTACTTTCCTCGATGGATGTTTACATTATTATTTCTATTTCTCGTTTAGTTTTACATGTACCTACCTAGATGCAAGGTTCCTTCAAACTGTTAGCCCGATCCTTAAACGTATTTAGCAACTAAACATGTTTAAATGTAACGTACTTGTGTGATTTTACAACTCCTTATCAAATCATATTTACCCACTAAATACGTTTAGGCATCGTTGTGCGAGTCGCCCTTAAAATAATTAAATTTAAATTAAATTGCTGCGCATTATTTCGTTATTTATAATTATATTTATTCGTTAGTTATCAATCTAGTATCAAGTATCAATTTTATCATAAAATTAACGCTAACCGAATGGGCATTATGTTTATAAACATTTCTGATCAAACTATACAGGTTGTTTGATAATATACGCACAAAAATGAAACGGGTTATTTTGATGAGCATAATAAATAAATTTTTAAAATGTTTACCATAGAAATGTTAAATTTATTTTGGTATGTAAAAACAAATACTTATGTTGTGCTATTGCATAATGCTTGCCATCTAATCACAGATACTGTATTGATGACGGACGTCTCGAGATATCTCTTATTGTCCCTTTTTTACCGAAAACCCCGAGCCATTACCGAAAGAGATATCAAATCGGTCTTTATTTTTGGATGTCGATTGCACGAGTAGGCAGTAAGTTTTATATCGAATTAATCACCTAAACTTAGTCGATTTTCTTAAAAATATGATAATGTAACTAGTAGTTTTTTTCGAGAAGTCTTTTTATATGTTTTGAGAAACCGTCACTTGAATATCCTCAGTATATTACCGAATACCCTGTATGTTACAAGATAAAAGGTTTGTTTAGTTTTGTCAGTCGTTAAATTTCAGGATTATCAATTGTATCTCCCTCCCTGTAGCAAAATTACCATTGGTTAGTTCATAAAACTAATAAATTTACTTATTACCCGATAACCAAAATGTTGTTGTAAGTTTTCCATGTACCATTTTAAACTCTAACCCGAAACGAATAGAAGTGAAAATAGCCCGATGTTATTGTTACAAAATCTACAATTTGCTATGGTCAAACTTATGACCACCGAGTTAGCGCTAATTTTGTGGTGAACAAATGTAAATAATTATTATCTACAATGATATATTTATTTAGTTAATCTAGAACCTGGATTTAAATTAGAAAAAAGGTTATTTTCATGAATATATAACCTTTTTCGAATTTCAAAACTCGTCTAGAGCCATGGTTGAGTCGGCTACCATTTTATGACATCATAATGTAGATGTGTTTTAGATATGTTTTTATGTAATGTGTTTAGATTTATATTTCCTCTTTGTACCTTCTTTGGTTTCCTATGTTAGTGTCTCGCTTTGTTGTCCTAATGTTCGTAACAAACAAAAACTTTTAATCCTAGAGAATAGATTAGAAGAAGTCTAATCTTGTCTTATTACAATTTTGAGCTAATCTTGCCTTTCGATGCAGCGTTTATCGTAACTGAAACTTGAAGTAACTTAAAGTTACGAAAATCAATCTACTGCTGTTCATTATTCTAGCCGCAGGTGAAAACTGGGCTAAACAAAATTTATATTAATTTATGTATCACTCTCATTTTCATATATGTATTTTTGTATATTACATATATTTTATTTCATTTTCATTCGCTCAGGACCGCGAAGTCTGAAAAGAATGGGGGGAGGCCTTTGCCCAGCAGTGGGACACGAATGGCTGATAATAATAATAATATGTATATTAATTTATTTATGTATGTAATGATCACTTTGAAACGTCAATTTTACCGCCTGTTCCTCCACGACTAAGCCAGGGATAAATCATGCAAGAAACAAGGCTGGTTATTTTTTTAAATAATTTAGAAAAGATTCACGGATTTATTCCCCGTATTTCATCAACGGCACTGCTAAATAATTTACGTAGAAACCCTTAGAATGTGTTTCTACTTAGTTACCGAACTACTTTTTTATAGCCTTCTCTTCATTCATGAATTATCAACGTTATGTTGACCTCTGAACGGTCAAATGCTTTACTAAATACGTTTTTAATAACAAAGCCACAAACTTTACGATCGTGTCATCGACAGTGCAATGCATTCGAGAAATACGGCCAAAACTGAATAAAAAATATATTTCGCCATATCTTGTACTGCGGCTGACAGTTATGGAGACTGACTGCGAATGGGGGAGTCAAAAACAAATAAAATGATAAATAAGGATTCAATATGCCTGAAAAAGATTGCTCTTTAACCGCCGACTTGTTAAATATATTGTATAAAACATTTATTAACTGAGAGTTGAAAAAATAAATTTAAATAATTGACGACATCCTACAACGTCTAACGAAACCTTATTCATTAAATTGATTACTAGGAAAGCTAAAGAAAACCAGCACTATATGCAAGTAGTAATAAAAAACCCGCCAGTGACTAGACACCACTGGACTCGGTTATTTTTCATTTGGTCATTTTGGACAAAGCAACCATCCATCCATCAAAAAATTCGAGCACACCTCATCATACTCCATTTTATTACAAAAAATAAATTATTTGTAATCTTGTATCAAAATCAAGTTAGTTGTATCAGTTTCGTTCAAATTACAGATAACGGAAGTTCATGTTAATTTGTTACATTATTTTGGGGTAGAAATTGCAGTTATTCTGGATTTCAGACTTTTCCCTATTGTGTCACTACTACACGCATACCAAATTTCAGCACTGTGGGGTCACTGGTGTACCCTGTGAATTTCGTCAAAGTTCAGTTTTTACTGTGGCTAATAACTCGAAAATTATTACATTACAAAGATTAAACTAAAAATAAAAACGAAGTCAAAATGTACTAAAAAGACCATTTTTGGCGCATTTAGTCACACCAAAATTGTACCATCACTACCTATACAGCAAATTTCACGATGATCGGATCAAACCTTCGAAACTTATCCTCGGACAAACAAACATACCTACATACATATACAACGCCGATTTGCCCAAGTTGATTTGGAGATCTCGCTTCACTCGATAAAAAAAATAATTTGTGTTTGTTTATAGGGAAATTGTTATAAACAAATTTTGATACTGTCTTTTTGAGATTTTGCATATACACCATATTTTTTGGGGGCTATCTCAAGGTAGCGCCATTACGATAGACGAAACTAGTTTATAAAAATCGAAAATGAAAAGCCCTCATTGGGGTGCAAATGGGATTTACTCATCTTATCATTCGGCAGACTGTACTGTACGTACACCAATACTAATTTAGATTATGTGGTATACCACTGTTTATAGTGGTATTCGATTACCGAACGAGTCTTCGAAACACCAGTCATATATAGACAGGCGTGTTTATCGTGGGGTGGTGATAAAGCTGGCGGGGTGTCCATGACAAAACTACGTGTGAGGCACTTGAAATCGATGTTTATTGTAAAATAAGCTTTATACCGCTAGCGTAAGATTCAATATGAGTTGAAGAACAATTCTATAGTTCTAACTAGGTGGTTGGCGGCGTTGAACGAAAGGTCTCACCAATATTTACGATACTTTTGTATTGAAAAAGTGACGTTTGACTAATTGCCGGATTTACGCCTGTTGCAAGCTGCTGCAAAGATACATGATGAAGAGTCCGGTTTTCAAATGAAATCAGTGTTTTTTATCGTTCGCAAATCACAGTTCTGTACGAACAGACTTATTGTGGACAGACGAGATAGAGAGCCAGTTTGAGCTAAGAAATAACGCACAAAAAATTGCCATTATGTTTTAATGTCATCATAAAGTTTGGATGTTTGTTTATTTATTTGTTTGTTTTTTTGTTACTCAATCACGTCGTAACGGCTGAACCGATTTTGATGAAATTTGGTATGTATGTAGATTATAACCTGGATTGATACATAGTCTATTTTTTATTGGCAAACCACTTGTGCGAAGCCGTGGGCAGAAGCTAGTGTTTTAATACAATAATAATGTATTCTACTTAGGAACATGGTAAGCAGATTTTTAACGATGAAGGGTTATAACGAGATCTTCTGAGAATGTATTTATTTATTTTTTATTTAATACTTATCATATACGTATAATACGGAAGATCAGCGCGCTGCGTACTCGTATTTACTAGTGCGTGGCGCATAATGCTGAGCCGGATCCTAGTTTGCGGACGCTCATAACTTGGACGTACCTACTACATATGTATATTCTATATTTTCATTTAAATTTTTTGTATGTTATACTTATTGTCGTGTTATTTTTGTAACTGTGTATATCTTTGTTTTGTTATGTCTGCAAATAAATGTATTTTCTTTCTTTCTTTCTTTACTTTCACACAAAACATAATAGTGCTAGGAGGACTTAATACTAATAGCATTATCTACCAGTCATCCTGGTCGTGCTAAAAGAAAGGTAAGGCGTGACACAGGAAAAAAGGAGACGAGAAGAAGAGGAGAAGAATTGACTTTAAATAGGAGTTAAATCAGTTAAAGGTGTCGATATACGTCGAGTATGATGTCGAGTACTGTTTTGAGACAAGTGTTCAGAATTTAATGTGGATTGGGCTAGGAGTAGAGAAAAAAGCTTTTGCCCGCGGCTTCGCACGCGTTATTTGTCAATAAAAAGTAGCCTATGTGTTAATCCAGGTCCAGGTATAATCTACGTATACACCAAATTTCATCAAAATCAGTCGTTACGACATGATTGAGTAACAAACTAACAAACAAACATCCAAACTTTCGCATGTATAATATTAGTGTGATGTGATGGGAACGATGAATGGGCAAGTACTGAGATGACGGCCTATCTTCAGCTGTAGATCTTATTATGTTTTTGTTTGTTTTTCGTTATATTTTAATGTATTGTATGTACTGTACTCTGCCTCTCTTAATCTGCGATAATTCTCTTAGTCTGTTTTAAAGTAGTGAATAAAAAATCAATGTTGTGCCGAGCCCACCACTTGGTTTAATAAAAGCTGTAAGAAACCGTAGAAGTTACACTTCTGCACGTTAGTACTATTATTTGTTCCACGGTAGGGGGTAGTAAGTATTTATTCTAGCAGGACTTGCTCGGGTTTACGATGATTTGCGCGGACTGCGCGAGTTACGACCCCCCCGCCACATCTATTGTGCTTGTCGCGACCGCTCACGGAAGCAATGCTTGTTTTTTAGCTGTCGCCGCGGTAAACAATACAGAAACTAAGCTTTGTGGATCGTAACAAAATAGTTTAGGTACAATCTACCATTTAAGAGTTTACTAAAGTCTTCTTTTTTTAGCGCATGCTCATACAAAGCTGGTACCTATTAAGGATTATTGTGGTGATAAATTATTTTTTCATTGCATAGTCTAAATATTTTTAGAATTTAAAAATCTTTGATCTTGCTACATAAAATCATATTTAGCTAAGAACTATCTCACACGAATTTGAAACAAAATAACCGCATTGAAATCTGTTCGGGAGCTACGTGTCCACATACACAGACAGATAGACACATAGAAGCTTTGATCTAATAACACATTAACACGCTTCGTTTATAAAGCGATTTTTTTTAATCTTTTTCAGTCGGTCACAGTAAGCCTTGCGTTTTTATCGAGCTTCACCTCTTTCGACTATACTGTGGTGTAACTGTTATTTTATTCTGTGGCCGCGGCTTTTTCGTATGCGGCGGGCAATGCGGCAGCGAACGTCCAGATATTGTTTATCGTGACTGTTATTGTTCTGTCTTTGTATTTATTGTCGGATTTAAACTTATTCCTCGTACAGATTACCGTGTATCCTAGTTTCCCGCAATCGGAACACGGGGCCTGTATCAAATAAGTACATTGACAATTTCATAAAGAGTTCGAACAAAATTTGTTTATTGATTTTTTTTGTTTGTGATTGAATCAACATACCATTTGAATTCCAGCTTTATCCAACTAGTATTATCATTAGGTATGCTTTAATATTATTGGGTTGTGTGTTTCTTGCTTATGGTGAGCAATATAGATATAAGAAAGTTTTGTGATTTATTTCAATCAGCTGTTGCCCGTGTAAATGTGTAAATAACCTAGAAATAAAGCTAAACTCGCTGTTGCAACTTGACTTCACACCCCATTTTTATTCCATGGGATCTGATTTATGAGATAAAAAGTAGTATGTGTTAATCCAGGCTAAATAATTTTTTTATCAAAATCGGTTTTAATACGCTAATAAGCTTGAATATTTGTCCAGTAATCGATACATTTCTAATAAACAATTTTTAACGTAAATCGGCGGCGCCTTTGCGACGATGCCGCTTAGTCAGTTTAACATGTGCCTGCTTACATGATGAATGAATATAATTCGTTTACCTATAAAGGCTGTTTCATTTAGATTTTAATACTTGAAATTAAGGTTGTGGATTAATTAAAAAAAAATCCATGGTAATAAATTTGGGGAAACAAAATTTACAGCAATACTAGCCATTAGCCCTACCCGTGTTTTAATTTAATGTCGTACATAACAAAACACGTAGTATACTTATAGATATGTATCATCATGAATATTTTAATTAATAGGCGGCCTTAGTGCTGGAACAAATGCCATGTTCTTTTTCACAATTAGCATTATTCATTTACAACCTTCGAACTTTTGCTATATATTTTGTGATTTCTTCTACCGTTTTGAGTAAGCAGTAACCAAACATATCATTGTCTTCGTATAATCTCCATAGAGTGGGTGGATCTATGGTACCGTGTTGTCTTTGCATCAACTTGTGCTTATTTAGGACCGCCCTGACTCCTGACTGACGGCTCAATCTCAGGCTGGGATTGGAAACAATAACAGTATGCTGATTGGTAAAGTGGGACAAGATTGATAGTAGGGACTTTTTATTTTTGACGTGAATACGTTTCTAAAATTGCTTCCATAGGGCCTCCCACTAGGGAAGCAATTCAAAAAAACGAATGTTAACAAAATCGGGGGATACAGTTTTGTGTTACATATCATCTACATCCAAAATTAAATTGCACCACTGGATAGCTAAAGGATCAAATAATTCGTTACGCTAACTGAGGACTGTGACGCATCGGGCGCGGTGGAGGGGGAAGCGCCGCCATTTTGAGGTAATTTTGTTGCGTTTCGAAATTTCCATTTAGTATGATCGGAAGGACTTCTTTGTGTTCAAACATGATTATAACACACATAAAAGAGCGTATTTTATATTTTGTATAGAAAATATTATCTGTTACGTACACGTATTTACGTACAACACACGGCCGTATCCATGACACAGCCACACCGCAATTATTATTTTATTAATGTTTTTAGATTATTGGTTCTCTGAGTCGTGTTAGCACAGTAAAACGTACGACTACCCGAACTACCAAACCAGATATGTGGAATCGAATCTTGACCGTGCTCAATTAATATTTTACTCAGAAAAGCACTGTACAGATTAATATATTCTGAAAATGGGGGAGCAAAATATTGTGAGAAACCCCACGCCATTTTTACCATTTTATTTACAATCCCGATGTGTTGATTATGTTGCAACTGTCGTGGTTGCGGGCGTACTGCAGTACTCGGATCGTCCGTTGGGAACTTGGTCTTCAGAATTAGGAATGGTCACGATCGTGACACTTACAGTATCTATGCACTGAGATGAACTACAACGACGCACACGTACTAAACGGGATTCTATGGCAAACGACGATTACCAGACAAAAAGTTAAAATACGCGAATAATACAAGTTAACTAACAATAATTAGGGATAACATGAATAGATCATGTCTTGCATGTAGATAAAGCTGACTGAACTTAGAGGATGGTATGAGTGCTTGAAAAGTCTACTCCATTAACAAACCTGTCTTTGGCACCGACCGGCTGCCTTCATTATGCTGTTGCAACGTCACCAGACGCCATATCATCTAAAAATTGATAGATGAAAAAATCCCGCGTTTTGTAGAGGTGTTGTTTAACTAGTGTTTTTGTGGTCGCTTTTCCTGAACTATTAGACTGAAACGAATTATTGAGATAGTGAATATAGTCTATAGACTTTAGCGATAATGTAACTGCTTCTCTAGCATAATCACGGCCCAATTAATGCATATAAGAAGCAATTTAATTCATATAATAAATAATGCTGGACATTTCATACAGCGCCATCTAGTTCCAAACTAAGCAAAGCTTGTACTATAGAAACCAGATAACTGATAGAACACACATACCTACATATACTTTTTTTTTGTAAATACATACGTTTAATATATAAAGACACAACCAAATCTGGAATAAATATCTGTAGATGATGCAAACATTTGTTCCGCGGCGGGAATCGAACCCGCAACCTCCTGCGTCTCAACCGACAATTCATCCACTGTGCCACGGAGGTAGTCAAAATACAATTTGGTTTAATTCAATTGAGAACAATGAAATGGTTCTACAGCATTTTATTTGAATTCGACCAAACTAATTAGCTACGAGAAGAAAAGTCCACGAGAAAAACACTCAATACTAAACCAATATACTTTTTCCTTATAGAAGCGATCCAATACTTCAATAATTGTATCAATTCCATTATCATTCTATTGTGCTAATTATTGCTCTATTGTGGTAATTATTGGCAGAAAAAGGCAGATAGTGCTAGTACGTGGCAGAAAGTAGTACTGCCGGCCATTCAAGGTGATTTCAGTAAGTTATCATCATCACTTCACAGAACTTATTTCATTATATTTAGAAGTCGCGCACTGATCCTCAGTACCAGTAGATATGTGTAGCATTAACAATATTAACATGTTAAAGTGGTCAAGTTTCAGATTTTTCGTTTGTTTAATCGTGATCTCGGTATTACTAAACCTATTCTAAAAATTATTTTACTAATATGAAGCAGATATTATCCTTGATTGCTACAGGCTATATACATCCAGGTATAGACATCCAGGGTAAACATTTTTTTTTTATGGCAAGCGTGCTTTATCTTCCACCACACTATTACCAATAGCTCAAGCGTTTTAATATTCCCAATAAAAAACCTTGATGTTGAACCAAAGAGTCATCGAGCCTCACAACTTGTACGACATAATTCCACGTGAAGTGAGTAACAACTTACTAGAATCGCTCTGCTGAAGAGTTCACCTCATTGTGTCCAGAATCTAATTTATTTCTATGAATAGAGTGAGCCCTTTTATGTAATATGCTCATTATGAGCCCCGGGAGTACATTTAACAGGGTTTCTAACAAAGAAACGTTAGATGGATACTCGTATTTCGTTTTATTTGTATTTCCAAATGTGGGTATTTCAAAAACAAATGAGAATCGTTTGTTATGATCCGGACAAATAAAACAGATCGTGCACATAGAATAGGTAAAATGTACCACAGTTTATATTTTATCATAATTTACACTTTTGTCAACTTTCCCATTACGATCATTTAACATAATTGATAGATGTCAAGGTTTCATTCAAAATTAATTTCACCAGTGAAACGACCATTTAGGGTAAACATAATGTATAATAAAGCGTAATTAGTAGATCTTAAAGCAAAATTAGGTAGAGATTTCGATTCTCAAGTCGAGGTTTGCTACACCGCCAATTAGTTTCTCTTCAAAAGTATTCATAGGTAGGTACCTAACTATTTCTAACACATACATAAACTCCCTTATTCAATCATCACCAAACATAGCTCCAACTACTATTGAATGGCTGACAAGTGGCTGCCTTCCTTTTCCTTATATCAGTATAAGTGTATAACCTAGTTTTTCTTTCTTTTATTAATATTAATCGAAATGATACGTGATTTGTGTAGGCTGCTGGAGTGTCACTTCTACAGTTCTACATATATTTTTCTTTGCATTAGTGAAAGATAAGTTACTAGTATTGTTGTAGAGGTAATTGAGCGTAAGTAAAGTTAGAGTAGAATAACGAGCAAAACAGTAAATCCTTTAATGGCCAAGGGTACACATTGTTTTTTGTTACAGAGGGTGTTGACACACTACACACAGAAGAGCGCTAGCCGCCTCTCCCCGCTCACTCATTAAATAAAGGGTGTTTGATAATATACGCACAAAAATGAAAGGGGTTATTTTGATGAGCATAATAAATAAATTGGTGAAATGTTTACCATAGAAATGTGAAATTTATGGTGGCATGTAAAAACAAACACTGTATTAAACGTTGTGCTATTGCATAATGCTTGCCATCTAATCACAGATACTGTATTGGTGACGTCTCGAGATATCTCTTGTTAACCCAAAACCCACAGCCATTTCCGAAAGAGATATCAAATCGGCCTTTATTTTTGGATGTCGATTGCAAGAGTAGGCAGTAAGTTTTATATCGAATTAATCACCTAAACTTAGTCGATTTTCTTTAAAATGTTATAATATAACTACTTATTTTTTTTTCGAGAAGTCTGTTTTATGTTTTGAGAAACCGTCACTTGAATATCGTCAGTATATTACCAAACACCCTGTACATGTAATCTATACATAAATACGTGAAGAGAAAACTTTGTACCCCTTTTAAAGCTTATTGCGCGCACGGAGGAGTTTGAGATTTGACATAGTTAAAGTTTATGTGGAGAAGGAAGGGCGAATTCTAAAATTAAGCTAAGAAAACATTTATGAATTACGGTCGTATTTCGACCACTGTGCACTGGCAACTATATAGTACAATTAATTTGGTAATTAAAAGATGCATCTCTTCATTCCATTACCCCCAGGTTTACCATAATCCATAATCTCATAAACCCATAATCTCTGCAGTGACATAGTTTAGGTGCCAATATAGCTCATAGTGGACTAATTGTGAAGAAACCCTATTCAAGTTCTTTATTGTCCCTGATTAACATACAACTTTTAAAGATCTAACATAATAAATAACTTTTATTCTCATCAAATAAATAACCCTGCTTCATACGCCTGTATGAAGCAGCGTTATTTATTTATCTAGCCCAAAACTGAGCAAAGCGTGTACTATTGAAACCAGATAACTGATAAAATACTTATATAGGTACATATTTTTGGTTTCTTTTTAGGCCTTTGTGACCACACCAAAAACGGTGTGACTTTGTCCGTCACACCATAAATGGACCATAATGGTAATGTTATGTGTGTGGCGCATCTAGAAAATGTATATTAGCATCAAAGCCTACCTTCTTCTTCCTGCCCTTTTCCCTCATTACGTGGGGTCGGCACAACATGTATTTTTTAAAGTCTACCGATCTATGAATGAAAACATTACTCAGTAAATGTAAGAAGTTTATCTTAGTTAACTTATATTTTGTGAACGCTGCATAGACATCGCCAGTAAGCAAGCCATTTTGTCCCTTTTTATTGGAACCATCAATATGACCAACTATCAGACAATCGCATCTCTCAAACAGCGTGTATTATTTCCCAAGTGGCCTATCTAAGTAATATATTTATTATGAGTGTATATACAGGGTGTTGTCCCGATGGCCGGTCTGGCTCGTTATTGCTGGAACGGCCTCCATTACACCGCAAACTACTTCACTAAATAATAGGCTTCGCCAGCCGCGGCAATACTCGCATACCCTGTATATGCCATTGTGTTTACTGCTAATAATAATAAATGGAGGAAGGAATGCTACGGCGATATTAAGTGTCTCTTATGGTACTTAAGGTGAGTTGAAAAAGGAGATATAGTGCAGATGGCCACGTTAACTGAAGGAACATACGAAAGTCCTTTCTAGCAGTTTTATCATCGGCTAATAATCAAATTCGTGTGAGCCAGTGCCAACTCTAGTTTTGGAGTTTTAAGGCCGTCTAAAAGTTTCTGAGATGAACTTTATGACTTTTTATACCCGAGACGTATATATTTTTGTACTCTGCGAAGCG
Organism: Philereme transversata; assembly: GCA_963924445.1. Taxonomy (NCBI): domain Eukaryota; kingdom Metazoa; phylum Arthropoda; class Insecta; order Lepidoptera; family Geometridae; genus Philereme; species Philereme transversata. The sequence continues at coordinate 21,103,305 of OZ004337.1, read as the reverse complement.
TGGAACCTCTGTTTAGGCGGGGTGATTATAAAAGAAAGAATATAAATGACCTCGACAGAGTAAGGTTATGTTGCTTTCTTCTAACATTATTTTCTGTCATAATAAGAAATCACGAAGGACTTTCAAATGTTGCATATTAGCCAACACTTTGTGCGGGCAGCTCTTACATTCCCAAGTTTATTTTATAAATTCTGTTTTCATGGTACGATTTGTATTACAATTTTAGACTTATATTCTGTAAAGTTGATTAAATACATAAAATTAAGTAAAGTTCTTAATTAGACTGTAATTAATCTACTAAAATAGCCCCAAAGCCAAGGCCTAACTTAATTATGTAAAAAACTTGCAATCAATTCAGACAACCACCCACACCTGCTCCGCAGATATATACTTTACATGAACCTCCCTACAAACCATTCATTAAAGCATATACTCAAGTTCTTCAGAACTGAGGTTTGTTTACCACTGGTTTTTTTTCTTGGTGACCTGAAGATAATTATGGTACACTGCTTGGCTAATGTTGGCCTGGGGGGCAATCGCGCTAACTTTGAACGTGTCTAACGTTGTAACGAAACGTGTTTGGTTTGGGTTTCACGTTGGTTTGAGTGATGTAACGCGTGTCAGCGCGATACGAAATGTGCATAACGTAACGTTTTTATTTTGGTTTTACTTTGTACCTGTTCAGGGTGACCTTGAATAGGCACTTACAGATCTGAACGCCAATTCCCATCATGAAATCTTGTTGAATTCAAGTTTCGATCTTGTCTCAACGCCTAAAATTGTCAATGCAAAGTTTGACTTAACTGAAAGTAAGTAAAGGTAAAGCGAGTTTTGACTCATGAGAAAACACATACATCGGTGTTGATATTGATATTGGCTATACTTAGATCAAAGGTTCAAGAAAGGAATGACAAGGATTCTTAAATTTACTTTACGAATTTTAAAGAGTTCGAGCTTAAGTAAAGCTCTATTTAAAAAGAAACTATATTACTAAGCAGCCTATGAATCCGGCATACGCAGAAATCCTACAATGGTCTACGAGTCCAGTACAACAACGGGCTCAGGGTGTTGCTGGGGCTGCGGAGATACTGCAGGGCATCTGGCATGTTCGCAGACGCGCGAGATGACGAATTTTATGCGATCTTACGCAAAAGACAGATAAGACAGACACATAAGCATTGTAAACTTTTATTATTAAGAGCGGTGGATTATGTTGATAAATAAATAAAAGAACCGCGTCCCTGATGAGCCACGTCGGAGACAGCTCCAACAGGATGCTGGCCGTTGTGGCAGATAATTTTAATTTTAATTCCGGAATCATTGGCTGCTGGGATTTAAAACATCAGCCAGTCGCCCAGCTTGTGACTCAATAATTATATTATGTATTATTATTTTTTTTGACCCAGCTATTAATTGTCTGAATTTGAATTTATTATTATTTGTTGGAACGAAGTTCCTTATCGCGCGTTGCAAAAGGGGGCTAGACGGAAAAAATGAAGACCAAAAGTTGTAACGACACTTTTTGCTATAGTTGTAAGCCGTTGCGGCGTGCGCGTGTTTCTCTGTCTGTCTGTCTCTCTCTCTCTCTCTCTCATAGAAAGCAAGCCAGTTATTTTCGTTTCGTCTTTCTTTATCGCATTGAACAGTGTGGTGTTGCGACGATTATTTTTGTTGAGTGTATACAGGTTTTTTTACATAATAAATAATAAAAAATAATAACAATTCACTAATTAATCGAAAGGAACTTCGTTCCATCCGGGTGTCCCTTGACACCTCTCAAGTTTTTTGATTATTGTGAATGTACCGATTTTCTATGTTATTTTGTTTTATATTTAATTGCAATCACTTACCTGTCTACTAAAATAATTCTAAGATTTTATTATTGTTTACTAACAAAATGGGTGACATGTCTAAAAAATAAATGAATTCAATTGAATTAAGCTATTGTTATGTAAGTTTGAAACCGGTTTTCAACTAATTCCTGAACAAAGTTTATTACCCTTCAAGCTAGAACTCATATGAAGTTTAGACGTCTCAAGAACATACTGCCCGGGGCGGTACCTCAAACATTGAAATGTAAGAGGTGAGTTAGTGAGTGAGATTGAGGGATAGTTTCTAAAACATCGATGCTATGTTTTTGTTTTAGATGGGAAAAGTAAATTAGCGTGCAACAGGGACAATACCAGACTATTCGCTAAACATAGGCAATAATCGTAATATTACGGTAATAATCATGATTTTATTATTTATTTAAAAAAATCTATAGATTCATTATACGCAGAAATCCTACAATGCCTTACTAATCCAATACAATAATGGTTTCAGGATGTTGTTGGGGCTGCCAAGGTTCTGTAGCGCATCAGGGACGTTTGCAGATGCGCGTACCGATGATTTCTACGCGATCATTCGAAAAAGAACCGCATCCCTGGTGAGCCGCATGCGTGGAAGCACCAACAGCTTCCTGACCGTTGTTGCCGGGAACATGAGCTCATAGATCATGAGGCGCTGGATGGCTTTCCTTAAGCCAATCACATGCCTGGTGTCTCAGTAGATGCGCTCATGTTCCAATATTACTGCATTCATTTTTATCTTGTCTTTTTGTGTACCTACTAACAATATTATTTAAGTAAAATTTTTCTGTGTTACTAACAAAAATTATGGATCTGTCTGGTCGGAAATAAATGTTTATTATTAGTAGCAAAAATCGTCGTTCAAATATCGACGTCATATTTCTTATGTAATTTAACCAGAACTAGTTTCATTAATGTAAAAATATCAAATAATATCTAAAAAGAGTGGTCTGCTAAAACTATTTCAAAATTGCTGTGAAGAGTTTCATCATTGTTATAAATACATTAATTGTTATAAACACCAATTAAAAATGTATGAAAATTAATTTACATTAAAAGTAAAAAGGAACTAATTAAAAAAAAACTCCATCAGGTTAGTTTTATAATTGTGTCGAGTTTGAACCAAACTTTATTTATTGTTTTATAATTTACCGATAAAACCGCTTTGCATACCTTTAGCTTTTAGATCAAAAAGTTGCAGCGAACATCAATTCATAGCATCAATATTCGTGAATAACTTAAACTAGAACCGCACGTTTTAAAATTCATCAATGAAAAAGCCGGCAAGTCGACTTCGGCGTAACGACGGGCCCAAATAAAATTATGTCTCGAATAATTGATGAAACCATTCGATCAATTAATGCAGCGCATTAATATTCACGGGCGAAGGAAAAGGGAAAAACACTCTCATTCATATAGAATGTTTTATGAATGGTACCGCTTTGTTCGTATTACGTCATCAGTCGACATTTTAATGCTGGACCTTGCCGTTGTTTGTTTTCTTCTAATAACTATATATTTTTTTTATATATGACTTGCGTTTGACCACTATCTCGCCTGATGGTAAGCGATGATGCAGTCTACGATGGTACACGCTTGCCTAGAAGAAACCTATTCACTCGCGACTTGCAGATACCCAGGTTGTAGCTATCAGGAAACACAGACTCAGGCAAGGCGTTCCACTCTTTAGCGGTGCGCATAATAAAGGTCGAAGAGAACCGCTTTGTGCGAATGGGAGGTACTTCTACCATATAGCGGTGGCATACCGCAGAGCGTCTGGTTGTCCGATGATAGAATGGAGATGGTGATTAATTAATAAGATTATCAATAATCAATATTTTTTCTCGTTAAACGAAGCAAATTCAAGTTTCAATCTCATATCGATCCTTGTCAAATCAATCGACGTCAAATTACGACAATGTCTGTTTAAATCTCAAAACGACGAAAAATTTACTGAGTTTTACGAAAATAGGGATATTGTTATGAAATGAATACTAATCACAATCGTGTTAAATAACAAACGAGACCTGTAACGAGCAGTGGGTGGATGTGACTTAATTTGATTAATAAAATCGCAATTGTCAACGTTTCTTTGTTTAATCCTACAACAGAAAAACCAGAATTTGTGTAAGACTTCCACATAGATAAACTCTTTATTTTCATACGTTACTTGAGAAATAAAACCAATAGAGATTAAAACTGAATTACTCCATTCATTTCATAGTAAAAATAAAACCACTTTTCCCCCATCCGTTGCACCGCAGAGTCCATTTCCATACTTTCCTATCTGCGCTAATAAGCTAGTTACACATTATGAGTACAGTGCATATTACAGTAGATTAGGTAGCGCAATCATCCGATTCGTGTGTTTGCGCAGGGCAATAGAAAATGTTGGGATTGCTGGGGCTTGCTTGGGGGACTGCGCGTCGGTTACACTTGCGATCAACTTAAGTCGACTTTATAATTTAAAAAGTATATTTTAATCGTTTGGTATACATTCAAATGTTTTCTGCATAAAAAATTGTTGTTATACCCTGTCCTGAGAAGGCATCGTAGCGGTCTACGGTGTAGGGATAAGCTCTACGCCGTAGACTGCTACGAGAGTTTAGCGCAAGGATGAGAAGGTTCGAAATTTTGAATAACCTCTGCTATTTTCCCAAGTGGCGAATATCCGACTGAGACGCAAAATATTTCCGCAACGAGGCAAATGTTTTCAAGATGGTTCAGGGTCAAGGTGCTGTAGTACCAACGCTCTTATAGTGTCTAATGCCCACGATGCAGATAATGCTTGTGTGGGACAAGAAAACTTTAATAATGGATACATTGCAAATCAGCTTTTTTAATGTACTTGTCTTGTGTAATGAGTTTATTATGAGGATGACTATAATTTATGTATTTATATCGCTGGATATTTCACACAGCGCTATCTAGCCCCCAACTAAGCATAGCTTGTATTATGGGAACCAGATAACTGATAGAATACTTATATGCATTTTTTTTTGTAAATACATACTTATAATATATAGAAAAACACCCAGACACGGAACAAATATCTGTATATCATGCAAACTTTTGTTCCGCGGCGGGAATCGAACCCGCTACCTCCTGCGTCTCAGCCGGCTATGCGCCCACTGCGCCACGGTGGCAGTCATTTTATCAAAATTGTTCTGTTTCAAATTAAATAAAGAAAATAATAAATAAAAAAACCCGTGATAAAACTGTTTTATTGCAATGTAGTGTAAAAGCGAAGTCAGAAACTATTGCGAGGTATTGCTCTATCGGGCGTCGTGTTTGGTTAGGTCGGGGGTTGCTTAGCAAATATAATTTGCTGCCCGATTCTACGCTAATACAATTTTATTGGGATTGTTTTATGCTAAATCATAAGATCTAACTTTTTGCTTTGGGAAAATCAATGAAATACTTTTGGTGTTGTTGCGTAGTTTTTAGTTACGTATTGAAGCGCCCGTTGTAAATTTTGTTGTGTGTATTTTGTTTTGTTTGTAAAACTAATAAAGGTTGCGCGGGAAGCCTATGATTAACATTGGACGTCCTGGGCCAGTATGATGATGATTGCACACCAGATGTCTTTATTCATTCTTGAAACCAATGCTATTTATTTTCTGTGTGACTTATTTACCAACCACCAGAGAAAATGTATGCGTTTAGGGTAAGAGCATGTTTGTATGTGCAAAAAACACATGTTTCCATTTATCTCCAAAACGATTTGACCGATTTAGATACGGTTTTCTATAAAAGGGTTGACATTTCTTAGGTTCTTAGATAGGTGTTTAATAAGACCGCTGTAATAAAGATTTTCGTGAAGGGATCTACGGTATGAAATGGAAATTTATTCAGATATCGGCGGTTTATTTTAATTTTTAATTTATACTTTTTCTGTAAGAATTTTCAAGTTATGGATAAAAGTCAATAACAAGCTCTGTATTGATACGGGAGCTTTTATTATCAAATCTGAGTCATGTAACTGGTTTTACATTTACAAGAAATAGGTCAAACAAAGATCTACTCGTGATATAAAATAGTAGTAAACATTAAAAAAACTCAATAACTATTAAATAAAGAAATAATGCTAGGCAATGGACATTTCACACAGTGCTATCTAGCCTCAAACTAATCAAAGCTTTGTACTATGGGAACTAGGTAACAATAGACGAGACTAGCGGTGACCGGAGAGTATGGCGTAATTATTAATATTATAAAGAGAAAATATTTGTATTTTTGTATGTTTGTAACGAATAAACTTAAAAACTACAGGTCCGATTTCAAAAATTATTTCACCATTAGAATGATACATTATCCCTGAGTAACAAAGGTTACTTTTTATCCAACTGCGCAGAAGGAGGGTAATGTTTTTAATGAAAAACTACGCGGGCGAAGCTGCGGATTGGTCAGCTAATAATATTATAAAGAGGAAATATTTGTATTTTTGTATGTTTGTAACGAATAAACTCAAAAACTACTCGTTCGATTTCAAAAATTCTTTCACCATTAGAATGCTACATTATATTAGAGTAATATAGGTTATATTTATTACTAGAAATAGTTATAAATTCCTTCTAAAACTTCAATAATTAAACCCAAGGTGTAAAAAAAATAGCCATAAAAAATGTTTAAAAAATATAGGTCCACCCGTGCAAAGCCGGGACGGGCCGCTAGAAACAAATAAAATAAAATACATGTTATTCAAATACTATTTTCACTAATAACGGAATATTTACCATGAATTCAATTTATAATGGGATTTATTTCAAGTAACTAACACTCTCATATAAGAAAAATATCCATGGGGTACAGGGGCCCATCGCGTTTTCAAAATTATTTCTAGGCGTCTGGTCGAACTATCGTGTAGTCCGAGAGCTAGCGTTTATTTGGGTCAACGCATAAGCATTGCAATTCAGCGGGGCAATACAGCCAGTGTCTTGGGGACACTTCCGCCTGGTAGTGATCTGGAGCAGTTGAGCTATCTATAGATCGTTTGAATAATAATAGCTATCTATAATCAGTTGAGTCATCAAATAATTTTAAATATTGCTGTTCATAAATTTTTATTTCTTCATTAAAATCACAAGGATCACTTTGAAATGTCAATTTTATTATATATATTACTAGCTTAACTTACATGTTACATAATTTTATTTATGTCAAAGTATTCAGCTTACACGTGTTCAATTCCGTTACATAAGACAGAATAATAACAGTTTATAGGAACTTGACGAAACAATTTCAGTTAAATCGACATGTTTAATTTGTGTTGACAAAGTATTTGTTCATAAGGGTAGTATTCTGTTTCTACAGAATGTATGAGTTTAGATATAATGGAGTGAAAATTCTTTTTGTCGTGAACTTGGTTCTTTACGCTGATGTTACCATATATTAATTAATCACTTTTTTATATTATAATTGATCGAGCGAAGCGAGATCTCCAAATCAACTTGGGCAAATTGGCGTTGTATGTATGTATGTATGTTTGTCCGAGGGTAACTTTCGAAGCGTTTATTCGATCATCGTGAAATTTGGTATATAGGTAGGTAATGATGCCACAATTTTGGTGTGACTCAATGAGCTAAAAATTTTGGGGGTTGTTGAGATATTGGGCTTCAAGGGGGGTAAAGTAAATGAAAATGAGACTATTAGGTCAAGTGAGACGTCAAATGAAAGGTTAGTAAATTTCGACCCCGTTTTTACTTTTAGTAAAGTTTTTGTAGTTTTTGAGTTATTATTAGCCATAATAAAAACTAAACTCTGAAAAAATTCACAGGATCCATCAGTGACCCCACAGTGCTGTAATTTGGTATGCGCGTAGCTTATGTATCACAAATATAGGCGAAAGTCTGAAATCTAGAATAACTGCAATTTGTACCCCCAAAAAAGTGTAACCAATTAACATGAACTCCCGTTATCTGTAATTTGAATGAAACTGTAGGTCAAGTTAGTTGATTTTATTTCGTGGCACTATTTTTATAGTCAAAGATTACGAATAATATTTTTTTTGTTTTTATGGTAGACTCCCGAGATCTCAGTTCGGGGCGAACCACTTGTATCTTTGAGTTAATTTTTGGTATTTGTGTATTTTTAAGGACACTCCTGTGTTTATTAACCATTGCACGAGGTACATATGTAACGAAGACATTTTTTTTAAAACAACTATTACTTTACCAGAACAAAAGAGTCCCCAAATTTGTATGACGCCTATCGATCTTCAGCAAGCTCTACCAATTCTCACTAAATCCAGGTCATCACGTCAATCTTTTCTCAACCAGTACTTATTTTTCTCAAATAAAAAGTTTGTGTAATGTTTTCTCATTACATAAAGCTTTATTACTTTATTTTATTTATAATTATTACAAATAGCAAATGCAAAGCTATTTCGTGCAACCTTAATCCATACCAATATTATAAATGCGAAAGTAACTGTGTTTGTTTGTTTGTTACCTTTTCACGACTAAACGGATCGTAATGAAATTTGGCAAGGCGATAGCTTATATCCTCGAGAAGAACATAGGCTGTATTTTGTTTAGGCTCAAAAAATAATCTTGAAAGGGGTTCAGATCCCAAACTTGATGAACTTAATGATTGGCCATAGAAATTTTTAACCCCTAGTTAAAAGTTTCTATGGGCAATCCATAATTCATTAAGTTCGGGATCTGAAAATTTATATTTAGGCTTTTGGTAAGAAATAAAGACATTTTTACAAAAGCATTCCTAGGGGGCGGAGAGGTAGGGGTGAAAATTATGAGGTATTCTTTAGATGCACTCCCTATGTACCGTTTGTATAGATTGTGACCGGGATTGGAGGAGGGTAATGTTTTTATTATCAAACCACGCGTGCAAAGCCGCGGGCGGGTCAGCTAGTACTTAATATTTGATAGAAGCAAGGGCTCGCGGTCCTAAGCACACATCAGCTCCTTCACAATTATGTATAGTTATCGAATAGCCAATAGTGTTGTGTTTGACCGAGTTTCGGTAAAGTTATGTCCCAGTTGACTTTGTAGTTTACAGCCATTTTACTAGTAGGTACGAGCAGAAGTAGCTTATGAAATGGATTGTTCCAAACCTAACCTATATCTTCACATGCGAGTTAGGTTAGGTATTGCAAAAATTCAATCGTGCTTCGAACTTGACCTACGAGTAAGGTAAAAATGGCAGGAAGAGATGATGAATCGAGAATCGCTCTACAATGTACATCTTGGTATTAATTAATAACAATATCTAATATATAAAAATCTAACATTTTTTTTGTATATTTTGTACATATAAGAATAGTTCGTAAAGTATTTTTCCCCACCCTTCATTTCTTAATCGCAATTTTAGTACTTTTGTATGAACAATATCCATACAATTTAACCGTCGTTCAATGACGTGAGTAATTTACATCAAGTGTCGCGTCACTTTAACATTTCATTCTGCATTTGATTTCTATAATAATTTATATGGCAAAACAACGTTTGCGGGATTAGCTAGGTTTCATATAAATATAGCTCAGGACTATAATATAAGCCCCATGATGGATATCCTCGGGTCTATTACCCAGTACGCAAAACCATAAAGTCTCACAAGGAGGTAAATCCAAACATTACATGGCAGATACCTTCGAATTAGTACACGATGTTTTCCTTCACCGAACGATTTTCAATAACAAGAATAATGGAACAAAATATCAAATAAATAGCTACACATATCTATACGTTATTCTATGTATAATAGAGTTTAGTAGGTAGTTCCTAGTTAGAATCATGTATCCTCAGATTAGGGTGAGATTTGAACGTGTTTGCTCTCCGGATGGCACTATATTACGCTAATACCCGAAGCTATCGGGGGATTACGATAACTCTGGAATTAATATTATTATAATGTGTACAACAATGAACAATTATGAATTAATTAACTCTCAAACAGATAACTACGAGTATAAACAATTATTTTTTTTTTACTGCAAGACCTTTAATACGGAGGATTTTAGAAAATATATTCTATCTACACTAACTCTATAAAGAGGTAAAGCCTGTTAAATTGTTTGTAGGGGGTAATCTCAAAAACTACTAAACCCATTCTAATTCTTCGATCTATTCGAAGAACTTTTTGCATGATCATGTTCGTTTTCCGAGTCTTGGTGTTATTCATATTTTTTACGTATGATTTTTTATTAAATAATATAAGTGTAATAAGTGTATATTTTTAATTGAAAAGGGAGTCAAACAGGGTGACCCGCTCTCTCCCAAATTGTTTACGAGCATTTTAGAAGAGGTTTTTAGACAACTGCCCGCCTCATGGACAAATGGAGGCATTGAAATCGGTGACCAAAAACTTACAAACCTTAGGTTCGCTGACGACATAGTTCTCTTTGCCACCAGTGCCCCCCAACTAGAACAAATGCTCCAAGACCTGAGCAAGGCAAGCCTCGAGGTAGGACTGATGATGAACCAATCAAAGACCCAAGTTATGACCAATAGCAAGAAACGTAGGGTCAAAGTAGATGGGCAAGAGATACACTATGTCGATGAGTATATTTATCTGGACCAGATAGTCTCTTTCAAGAACAGGCAAGATCGAGAAGTAGACCATCGTGTCGATAACGCTTCGAAAAGCTACTGGTCCATGAAAAAGCTAATGAAGGGCAACCTTCCATTGTCACTTAAGCGAAAACTCATTGACATGTGTATCTTACCTATCCTAACCTACGGTGCTCAGACTTGGTCATTGGCGGACTCACAAAAATTCAAACTCGGAGTATGCCAAAGAGCGATGGAGCGTAGCATGTTAGGTGTTAAGCAAACCAATAGAATCCGCAACACTACTCGTACTCTATGCTCTATGACCGGAATCATCGACGTGGGGTACAAGGCTGCAAGACTCAAATGGGACTGGGCGGGTCACGTCACTCGAATGCACCCTGAAAGGTGGACTAAGATCTCCACCGACTGGCAACCTACAGGACGACGGCAACGAGGCAGACCGCGAAAACGTTGGCGCGACGATCTGGATGGGTTCCACTCTGACTGGCAGGAGATTTCTGGAGAACGCAAAGAATGGAAGGAAATGGGGGAGACCTTTGCCCAACAGTGGGGCAGTATAGGTTATTGAAAAAAAAAATATAAGTGTACTATCAGTTATCTAGTTCCAAGCTTTGCGTATTTTGGGGCACGATATCACTATAGTATTATTGTGTGATATCCAGCTTTATTTATAACTTATTTTCAATATATTTCAATGCAACCTTTGACGTACCTAACTGCAACTCTATATTCAGATTCAGATTCAGATTCATTTATTCCACAAAGATACCACAGTACACTTGGAAAAGTCAATATTTTACATACATAATAACAATTTGAATATAGCAATATAAACAATAAAAAAGAAAGTAACTAATTTAAACTAACATAAAACATTGTGTACGTAGTACAAATTTACATCTCAAATAATAGTAATCTCAAATAATTTAACTATATAACAAAAATATATAAAATAAATAAATTCACAGTGTACTGAGATCATCAGCAAGTGCTTATATATATAGATCGTAATGTGACCAAAAGTTGACTATAGAATAATTTTCTAAGTCCGTGTTCCTAAGCCGATAGACTGGCATTCCACCGTGTCTGCATAACTGCTTCTAAGTGAAAGATAACTCGGTGGTAATGAGAGCTCGTTATCACGTGCCACAGGTAATGTACTAACTGTTACATAGACACCTAATCTGTGCTCGCAGTGAAGAGGATAACGTCTAGTAACTGTTACTTGCGTCTTTTTATGTCTATTGAAGATGATGGGATTTAGTTTATTGAATTGGCTCACTGTGCCATTAGTCTATCAAATTCTTTGGAAAATACAATGTAACTAAAAGGAGACTTAAATTACTACTTAAACTTAATTACTAAAGAGACCAAAATAACTTTTCCTTAAAATAAGTTAATTTTAATCCCGTTATTTCAAAATTACAACTAATTTCTAAATTAATCTAATTGATCTTGGAGCACTTCTGTAAAATAATTATTTCTGGAATGTTGCGATTATTACCTTAGAACTTATCAACATCATCTCATCAGCCGTAGCACATTCACTGCTGAAGATAGGCCTAAACTCTACATAGATTTCCAGAGCGACCGGTTCTGTGCGACCTGCACCCAATAACTCCCAGCAACCTATATATTTTCATCATATTTTCATCAAGTGGGGGGCCGTTCTATGCTGTGCTTTTGGCCAAGAACCATATATATATAGTTTAATATAATTATTATATAATGTAGGAAATAAATGTATTCAAACTATTGTTTTTGGGCGAAAAGTTAAAGTTTATTGTTGTTCACAGAGCACACGTTGTTATAAAATCTTAGGGCAATAGAAATATAAACTGGTTCTACTTAATCGGGCTTCCATACCCTACAATAGCTTATCAAACAACCTGGGAAGTGAGAATACAATTACTCTGTGTTCTCCATCACCGCATCACAAGATGTCTCTTACTCGGTAATGGATAATTGTTTAGTTCAAACATTTGCCATTCACAACTATGATTAGTTTGACTGTTTGTCTTAGACTCGAATCCTTCACCTCTGATCCTGTTATGAGTAATCAGTGGTTAGATTACGTTGCGGAGGCTGTTGCACAAACACAGCGATTGATGAATAGGCAGTAAGCTTCTTACTGATCTGATTGAATACCATGGCTGTGAGACAACAGCTGGGATACTGTATTGTTTAGTTCCTGGCGTGTCCCGTAATCAATGGAAGCCACATTGCGGCCACGTCTTAGTTACGCCTCGCCCATGTAATCAGTATTATGTGACGAAAGACACAGATAAACAGACACATACAACGCGAACTTTCGCCGAATACAGACAACTCAGCTGCTTTTAATTTATATGGGTGAAAACGCTGCTTTGACGAAAGTTCTGATAATCAGTTGTAATAGGTGCATGACGCAAAGACAAGCCTTACACGTTTAAGACATGTTCAAAAGTATACTAAATTGCAAGCAGTTACTGAAATTAGTCTCTTTTTACGCATGTTTTCTTTTATTGTTAGAATTACCAGCTTAATACTAAAATATCCTATAATGCGTATAAAATAGTTCTTGTTCTAAAATGTACCAACTGTTCTTAAAAAGCTGCATTGAATATGCAAACTCATAGTTTACGTTTAATAAATATGCAGATTGGTAAATAATATGAATCGCTTTCATGAATTGGAAGCTGAACGTCTCGTAATACTCTCAAGAATGCTTCATGGAAAATAAAACAACTGATAAAAGTTAGATCGAACGAAAAATATAAATGTCAGGTTTTCTGACTTCTTTCGGCGCGTTAGGAGAAACAAATCAGTATATTTTCAGCATGTGACGGAAGTTGTGCGTGCCGATGTAGCGCCATGAAGTTCGGTCTGAAGTTATCCAAATGGTGCGCAATTACTGAAAAGAGGTATGCCACTTTGCGCAGTGCAAATTACATAATACTATTTATTCACGCCAAAGAAGTTTAACTTCTTACGTGCGTACATAAATGCACACGACATTTTTTTTATTTATGATCAGTCGGGTTTCAGAAGCAAATTGATTATATTTATTACAAAATACCAATGGAATAATGACCAAAGGTAGTAACCTTTGGTCATTATTCCGGTAGCCGTTGCGCACAGGATCAGTCCCTCTGGAAATCTATGAGTTAGGCGTACGTACAGCGGAGAATTAGTGGACGATCTAAGGTTAATTTGATGATGGTAATGGTAATGATGATTTTCGTCTATCAAAGAACTAGTTTTTTCTAAAATTATTTAAGACTAGCTGCTTCCCCCGACTTCGTACGCGTTACACTACTAAATGTGTAGGTAACCTAAAAATAAAGCTAAACTCGCTGTTGCAACTTGACACCCCATTTTTATCCCATGGAAACAGATTTATGATATAAAAAGTAGCCTATGTGGTAATCCTGTTTATAATCTACGTATGTATCAAATTTTATCGAAATCTATTCAGCCGTCACAACATGATTGAGTAACAAACAAATAAACAAACAAACATCCAAACTTACGCATTTATTGCACAAAAATAATATATCTAGTACACAGGCAAACTTAATTCTAGCCACCATTCTCTTCTAGTTAACCTTTAAGTAATGTATTTACAAGATCTACAAGATTGAAGCATTTTTATTACCTTTTTAATTCTACTTACAAAATCATATTAATCTAATACAGGGGCAAGGAAATGTTCCAACAAGCTGATTTTCAGCTCCAAAGAGCTTCACGTGCCAAGGGTTCCGTAAATATACCGAATAGGAATCTTTAGGAAACTATTTTTCGTACGGGGTCAGGAATCAGTCAGCCGTCGCTGAAATGCGGACCGAATATTGCTAACCATTGTATTTTTGAGATATAGCGTGTTTGCAAAGATTTATACGTATTTAGTGGGCATGAAATATCTGTTATAATGTGTTTGGTTTAGTGTACGAGTATAAGCAGCAAGGTTTCATTGATTAAAACATAATTCATATAATGATGATTATTTAACTAGTGGTTCGCCCCGAATTGAGATCTCGCGAGTCTCCCATAAAAACAAAAATATATTATTCGTAATTTTTGGCTCTCAAAATAGTGCCATGAAATAAACATCCACCTTACATGACCCACAGTTTCAATCAAATTACAGGTAACGGGAGTTCATGTTAATTGGTTATCTTTTTTGGGGTACAAAATGCAGTTATTCTGGATTTCAGACTTTTGCTTATATTTGTGTCGCTAAAGCTACACACATACCTAATTTCAGCATTGTGGGGTCACTGGTGTACCCTTTGAATTTTGTAAGTTTTGTTTTCATTATGGCTAATAAATCAAACACTACAAAGATTAAACTAAAAGTAAAAACAGAATTGATATTTACTAATGAAGACCTTTTGTTTGACGTCCTATTTGACCTTATAGTCTAATTTTCATTTTTTTTACCCCTCTTGAACACCAATATCTCAACAACCCCACCACATTTTAAGCTCATTTAGTCACACCAAAATTGTGCTATCACTACCTACGTATGTATCAAATTTCACGATCGGATCAACGCTTCTAAAGTTATCCTCGGACAAACAAACATACATACATACATACATACAACGCCGATTTGCCCATGTTGATTTGGAGATCTCGCTTCGCTCGATCATAAAATCTTACAAGCCTAGAACCTTAAAAGAATCTATGATCTGTTTCCTATACCGCCTATATATACCAAAGTAAAAACATATTTTTATTACCTGTCGTCTCGTTATTTCTGTCTCTGAAAAACAGTGTTTTATAGATCGGACAGATGCCCGGTCTCATATGGCATTTTTTTTTCATTCGATATAAAAAGCGAATCAAGAGAAGGCAAGGCAAAAAAAAGACAATTTTTGTATAAAATTGTTAAAAACCACGTGGAGATTTATTTTATTTAATAAAATGTTTCTCACGCTTGTACGTAGTATATTATTTCTCTGTTTAACGAAAACGCTGACGAATTCCGTAGCAACGCGAACGACGCGACTTTGATTTGTAGCAGACCCAAAAGATGAAAACCAAAAGTGGTTTCATATGAATTATTTTTAGCAGGTTATGGAAAGGAAAGTAGCAGTGTGACAAATGAGTTTTCATTTCATATGATTTTTCTCATGCTACTCGTAAAACGTTCCATAGGTATCGTAAACCACAGACTTTCTCTATCGGCCGATAGTCTGGGGTAGGCTGCTTGCGCGTACACAATTCCAACTACTAAACGGCCGATAGTTCGCCGGCAGACAGTTTGAAGGCAATCGTGTAGCCCATCAAACTCATTTACCGGTCGATATGGAATCATTATAACGTGCGCACTTGCATACATTTTAATACTGATTGTACCTGACTAAACTTAACTACACTTCGACACTACTGTACTCTTAGACTCTCTAACAGCATATTTGTAACATGTATTTGTTTTTAATACGTGGATAACGTTATGGACTACATTATCAATAACTTATACATTCGGAAAATGTACCCACATGGATTGTATTTAAACCATTTAATGTAGTTAGTTGTTCCTTAATAAATAAATAAACAATCGGCCGATAGAAAGTCTGCAGTCTGCGGGGGCTTTAATTGGCATCCGTTAATTGGTCACTGTCGACACCGGGCACCGGGCGTAGGACGGATCGGAAACTGGTCGGATCGGACGGATTGGATGGATCCCGATACTTCGCCGTGTCGTAATTAATTAGATACCTGCCACTGTTGATGCTAGACATTGGCGCCGATTGGACATGTTTTCATACTTAAATAATATATATACAAGAATGTTTAATTGATTGTATTTGGGAGAAATCATAAACCTTAAAGAGATAGAGAGCTAGAGAGAAAGACCATAATGCTTACGTTTAGGAGAAATTTAAACTAACTTAAATTTATTTCGGTAATGACATGGTTTATATAAGTAGAGTCGCAGGTTTATGTAAGGTTTTTTTTACGCGTCAATTATATTGTTTTTGCATTTAATAATTAAGCAGCCCTTATCCACATAAATATAGGTAAAAACATGATTTTAAATAACATGTCACAAATGAAGGTTTAAAATAAATCGCTTCACCATCACCTTCCTTCCTTTATCCCACACTACTACCAGAGCTGGCTACATAGAGGTCGGCACAACATATTTTCATCTTTCATATCCCTCTATCAGCCATTATTTCAGTACTCAATCCTATTTTACTCATACCAGAATATCTTTTTTGGTCTCTGAATTTCCAATGGTTTAGGATTTCCCTGTTCCATCCAACAGCTCCCAGCAACCTTTATATTTGTGCAGAGAGACACTGGCACTTTAACATGAATAGTGAAATTCCATATTTTTGTCTGTACAAAACATTAGGAACAAGAAATAAAGCCGTATCCACGCTTGGCGCGCCGCGCCGAAATGGCGACAGCGTGCGACATATAAATTATTTTTATGCTTCCTACCACACCACAGTTCTATAGTAGTACCTGCAAAGTTTTACTCTACTAGTAGCTACTGTGTGTGAAGCTATGGCGCAAATACAATTTATAATAAGTACTTACTTAATATAATTTGTGATCGTATTAGCTAGTGGCTCTCTGCAACTCCGGTGATATTAAATTATATTAAAACATTCATATGATGTGATATCTATCAAGCTTTCCCACGCGAGGAAGCTACAATAAAATCAGCAATAAGGTTGACCCGTCTGTCCAATTCCAGCACACTGCTTCGTTTTTATTGATGAAACTAACTATTGCGCATAGCGCTGTTGGACAACCCTAAATTAAGATTACTAATTACTATCATCCTCGCTATATTGAGCTAAAACTAAACGAGATAAAGCTTATTTTCCATTGCAAGGCGGTCTGGAGATACGAAGGCCGCGGAGGCTGCAGCGTGTCTCAGAAACAATGGCACTGTGGACGCACGCATGGCTAAGCGACATGCACCATGCACTCTCCCCACTTTGTATAAAATATTAGCAGTTAAATGTTTCCACTGAAAATATTATGCTATCTGAATTTTAAAGCCAAATTGCAAGGTTTAATCCTTTCCCCACATTAGTTTTATTGTCATCGATGACCTCTGTGGCACAGTGGGTAAATAGTCGGCTGAGACACAGGAAGTTGCAGGTTCGATCCCCGCTGCGGGAAAAATGTCTGCATGGTCTGAAAAAAATAAGTATTCTATGAGTTATCTGAATCCCATAGTACAACTTCCTCTTGGTCTAAATAGCGCTGTGTGAAATGTCTACCATTATTTATCTATTATTTCGCAGAGATTAACACGAGTGAGTGTCACGAGAAACGACCAAACCACTTTTGATTTTGATAACTTGTTCATGATTCACTTATCAATTTGTCAATAAAAATTTGTCTTGAGATTTAAATGAATAAATGCTACTTTCAAAACCAGATTAAAAAAAACATACAGTTTAAAAAAATAAAAAGAACGAAGACTTTATATTCTTTTAATAGGCACTAAAACTGCTTCTAATTTCATCTGAATAAATCAACAACCGCATCCCCAGTCGACGTTTCAACAACATAAAACATTTTACCACCTATTCCGCCAAGTTCTTATATTCGGCGACATAAAAATGATTCCCGAACATTTCAAATTGCTTGCATAATCGAATGGCAACCCTCTCGATTCAAAAGCCCGTAACTACATTAATCCTGAAGACGCAGATGATATAACAGCGCTGGGACTGCCGCCCGATACAATTTACATATCCCTATCTTCCGAACATTTTAATATTATCCACATTTTCATGGAGTTTATATTTTATGAGACTTTTATTTTGCTCAACTGTGTACGAGGATATTTGAATGAGTTGTAAAAATTTTATTTGCCTTATTGATAGATTAAAGCCTTATTTGATAAATACATAGATATATAACAATTCCTAAATGGCTAATAACGACCTCCGCGGTGCAGTGGCCGGATAACTATCGGCTAATACCCAGAAGGTTCCGGGTTCGATTCCCGAATTATCTGTAGATCATGCGAACAAATGTTTGCATGATCTACAGATATTAGTTCTGGGTCAGGGTGTCACTTTACATATTTTACAAAAAAATATATTTAAGTATTCAAGCAGTGGAAAAATGTAGGTTGAAAAAATCTGTCAGTTATTAGTACTACAAGCTTTGCTTAATTTGGGGCTGTTAGTGTTGCATGACATGTCCGGAATTATTGATTTTTAATTGAAATCGTTTAAGCTGTTTTTGATAACACATATATTGTCTCACAACATATTTGAACATAGGTATTTTATTTATTGAAATCACAAGAACCACTTTGAAAAGCAAAAACTTATTCAGAAGCAACACTCGAAACTCCAACTTGAAATTCAACTGCATATGAGAAAAAGGCAATTTTCTGAAATTCAATATGGAACAAAACTGGCTACTTTCCGAGATATGGGTCATATGTGGCGGAAGATGTCATTAAAACTTGAGTGTCTGCCACAATCGCAATTTTAAAAGGCTTGAGACATGACAACCTTATTCCATAACTTATCTAACTTTAGATTTCTCCGAATTCCTTTGTATTCCATTCACGATATTAGCCGTTATAAAATTCCATCTCAATTGTGACGGAGAGTGATGTATAGGTATCGTAGACACTCAGAATGAAGAGTGATCGCCTACCTAGGCTTACAACGTCCCTTAAATAGGTTTATCTAGAAATTTCCATCAAGGAAAGTGAAATTGAAGGTTCCTGAGTAGTTTTACTGCCTGCGTAAAGAAAAAGCGTTTTGATATTTTTCTCAGTAAAAATAAAATATATAACCTACCAGTATCTGCCGATAGCCTCATTAACATTAAGGTTATAAATAATTTAGTTTAGGTATTCACTTTAAATATCGAAATCTACTAGCCCTATTACTAGAAGTCGTCAGGTTAATTTTGTATTAGGACAAATTTACTTTTAATTTATATTTGAGATTGGCGTTTATTTCTGTGTGTCTGTCTGTCTGTAGTTTCATAGTTCTCAAACAGATGGACCGATTCGGATGTGGTTTTTTTTAACAGAAATCTAATTTTACTGGACCGTTTCTTAGCTATGTGAAGATTATCAACAATCTTGTATTTATTTGTTTATTTAATACACCCACAGTACACAATTTTTATCAGTTTATAGCTAACTATTTGACTAGGTGAACTTCGTACTGCTTTGACATACATATGACGCGGGCTGCCAATGTACACGTCGCCCTGGTAGAATAGTCAATCGGCCATCATTAGCTGCATGAGAAATTTTCGTGAAATTTTCCGATGTTTTAATAGTTATTCTGCTATTCGGGGTGGAGACAAATCCAACAAATCAAATATCATCAAAATCTATCCAGCCGTTCTTGAATTATAAATGGTGTAACAAACCCGGCTTTCTTTTATATACGAAAGTTAACCGGCTTTATGACGACCGTCATAAATATATTTCTGATACGTGCACCAATTATAGATGCATACAATAGTCGCCGATGACGGACATTTATAGTGACGTAAGTTTTTTTAATATTTAATTTAAGTTTATTCTTCGTGTTTTTGAAGTTATACTTCTTTTGGCACGTTTGGAAAAAATTATGAAACTAAAATTTTTATGATGCGCGCGCACACCGACAGCCAAAAAGCGGCATGATGAAGTTGGCTGATAACACTTAAACATGACAGACAGTTACTGTCTCTCAAGTTGCAGTAAAAACTCATAAATATATTTATTAATTTATCATTCTTTTACAAACAAAGAGTTGTGGCATACGGGATGAAATCTTTAGCTATTTTTCTTCTGTTACGCCAAAGAAGTAGGTATTACTTCTTACGCGCGTACATAAGTATACACACACGTTTTTGAAGAATTTGAATTTATTTGTAAGAAAGTTATATAATTTGTGTGGCAAAAAATACGTTTAGGTTAACATACATACATATTCCTAAACGCTAAAACGGTAACAGAAATAAAAGAAACTTAGATGTAAGTTACGAACGATTATTACCTTAATCTTTTGTGTTAAACTGATAGTAAGTATAACGTTTGCTTTGTGTGGTTCGCTTATACTTAACTATGTTGCGTAGATTGTACGAAAAAGAGATGAGTGAGCAATATTTGAGGATTTTATGTCATGAACTACGGTATTGGACAGTATTGTGTATAAACTTCATTTTACTACTCCTCCAAAACTGGACCGATTTTATTATTTTTTTCAAGAATATAATAAAAAGAGCTTTGGCTATGCCTGTACATTTCTTTTTTTTAATATATATTCTTCAAATTTGTTTGCTGGATATCTGAAAAGTTCGGTAAAAAAATGCAATTATTGTGATTTCTAAAGGTTCCTAGTTCTTATAAAACTAATTTATGGAGAAAAACAAAACGTAGGGCATGACAGTGGTACTTATAGATTGTATAGTAAAAAATATTTGCTCTATTACCACTATCTAGGGAGAAACAGGGAACTACGTTTGTATGGACAAAACGTAGCCCTCGTTTCCTTTTCACTAATTAAAACCTTCAAGTATCAGAAAGCCTTTTCCTGTAACTAGTTAAATTAAATTAAGAAAATAAATTAATTAATAAAAATAAATTAAGTTAATCCAGTCTGAGTAATTTCAAGAGAAACTTAAAACTAATATTAATAAACAAAGCATACTACAACATAAATGAGTTTCTTAGTAACAAATCTCTTGAATAATTTTATGATGTAAATCTGACATTTTAATACTAATTTCCTTAAATAGTTAAGGTAAGAGTTGAATATTGTAAATATTTTAAGTATAAATTTTGTTTTTTCTATGTTGATTCTTTTAAGGTTAACTAAAATTGCATGCGATAAACGCTGATTATGGACGAACTCAAACTGTATCACTAACCACCGATTA
Organism: Philereme transversata; assembly: GCA_963924445.1. NCBI lineage: Eukaryota > Metazoa > Arthropoda > Insecta > Lepidoptera > Geometridae > Philereme > Philereme transversata. The sequence goes on along the minus strand of OZ004337.1, from coordinate 21,082,061 downwards.
CTAACCCATATTCGCAATAAATAGTTTGATTTGATTTGATTTAATTTGATTAAAGTTTATTTTTAATTGTAATAAACGCCCTCAGTAATGAGTAGTTTGTGATGCTAGTAAAGGGCAAATAAGTATATAGTGCTATTAGCTTGTTTTTAAGACTACACACTTGTTTATGAAAATAAATATCTTGTATCTTATTTCTCTCGTAGTCTCGTTGTCTGTTATTGGAATGTTCGACAGTTTACAAGCCGATACTGTTTCTAAAGATCGTAATGCTACCGAATGTTGTCTGGCGATTAAATCACGCGAAACTAACTCCATATACATTAAATATATAAATAATGCTAGACATTTCAAACAGCGCTATCTAGCCCCAAACTAAGCAGAGCTTATACTATGGAAACTAGGTAACTGATAGAATACTTATCTACTTTTTTGTGGTTCAAAATCCAAAAGTTCGAAATACAGTGCGATCGGGTCTAATAAGTGGCGATGGGCTTGTAACCTGTCAAGTGAATGCTTAACTTCTATACAAAATTGGGTACAAACGTAATGTTTGGACGTCCCTCTGACTACCCTCATGTGAGAAATTTGCGTACTGGAAGAATGGTATGAGATTTGAGGATGAATGAGTGAAACTCAGATTATACAAACAAACAGATGGAGTGTACGCAACAAACAGTATGACGCCACTTATCATTCATGTGTGCGTGGCGATTAGAAATAGCTCTGTAGGCACACGTGCATCAGTGTGCGTGTAATGATACCAGAAAAAGAAAAAAACTCCCTGTATTTTTTTTTAATGCCCTTTTACGACAACAGGTTCTAAAATTTTATTTGGATACATGAATTTGTTACTAATTGAATACAAATTTATTGTTTAATTAACTAGTTTATTAAACACTTAAATATTTCATGTACCTACCATTGTAAACGCATTGTAAAATTACAGAAGAAATAATATGTGAAAATTTTTATAACTAGCGGTCCGTCCGGTGTTTATTGAGGTTTACATGGACTTTAATGTCCTCCTGGCCGAATTACGGCTACGGCGGCCATCTCGAAAGAGACTAGCCAACAACGCAGGATATATTCCTGACTCCGGACTGTTATTAGAATTTGAAAAATTACAATAACACTTTTTGGAAAAATGGACTTTATAATAATACTTTAGTTTTTTCTGTAGTATCATATTCATTTCATTAGACTGATAAAAAAAACATACATATGAATCCAAAATATTTATTAAAATTATAATTAATTATATAGCCAAAAAATTAACCACCTTAATTTTGCACTAATTTCTTGTAATATTGCCGTTTGGCTTCTACATGTCGAGAATTAGTTTCCAATTTTGCTATATAGTGCAATCGCACCATTAAATACTTTTCTATCAACAACTTCACCAGATTCACTCTGTGAAATTTTGCACATATTGAATATGATCTGGATTAACATATAGGATATTTTTATTCCGGTAAAATGTTCTGGTAGGATTTTTTTCCCGAAGCGAAGCGAGGGCGGATCGCTATTACTTCTCTATATATATATATATATATATATCATTTATTATATATGTGTATATGTATATGTAATGTATATACATTACATATATACATACGGAACTAAATTGTTATACATATACAATTATATTTAAAATCCCGCATAAGATATTAATCACCGAAACACAGCAAACGGCAATAACATAATTATAGAAATACATACAAATTCGGAATAACAATTTAGGCGTGAGATTACGCGTGGGAATCGAACCCACGTCCGTACATTTAACAGTCAGGCTAGCTAACGCCTAGATCAACAGGTAGTTTCCCCAATTGAAGGGAAAACATTTTGCTGAAAACTGGCAACACAGTCGAACTAATGTCGAGGTTTTGTGTTTCGAGACAACCGTTTAGTTATTGGGTGAATAAATAATAAAATCAATTAAATAATTTATAGTTACTTGTGAAATGACATTCCATCCACTTTTTTTGTTTTTGGGAACAACTTTAACACTGTTTAATAACACAAGACGGCATTTTTGACAGAAAATAATGAATCACTCGAGACGTTCAAGCAGTACGACGCTATCTTTAGCACTGCTGCGAGATTGTATTCGCTTTTAAATTTGTATTCGCTTGTGTGGCTTCACTCGCACGTTCGGCGCGCTCTATCTGTTTGTTTGTATAATCTGAGGAGTGAAAACACTTTATTGTGCACTAAAAAAGAAACAAACAAATATAAAATACACAGCAAGAGGACAATGGGTGGTTTTATCGCTTGGAAATGATTTCTTCCAGATAACCTTTGAATGGAGAGGATTTTTGTAATATTACAATAATGGCGAGGAGGATATCCATCACGGGGATGTAATCGTGAGTTTTATATTTTAAACAAGTATTATTCATTCATTTATTTACTTCAGATGTCAAAGATCCATATTTGTTAGTAAAAATAAAAATTAATTAAACATGTCAAATGGGTTAGTACAAGTGTGCTTAGTTAAAAAAAAACAAAGAAAACTAAATAATCATACGACAAATAATAATTACAGTCAGGTACTCTCACTCGCAAATACTCATAATGCTCTTTGGAAGGGCTTGTGTGGCACATGGAGCTTACATTATACATATAATTATTTATTATGTCCTCAGAAGCTTTCTAGCTAAATCCAAATACCAGTGAAGCTTCTGAGCCACGTTTATCTCATTTCAAACTACCTAGTATCTGCTTAGATCGTCATGGAGCTTATTTCAAAGTAACAAAATTCAATAACGAAAACCTGCAAAGTTTCTGTAGGCCAAAAGCTACACATTGTCTAGCTCAACAAGCGAATATCGCCTCTAAGTTTCAGTACATAAGGGTGTAAAGTGCGCAGGGCGAAGTTTGTGCTTATTTATTAAGAAACGAGCGATCTCGTCGCAAATTTTACAAGGGAGCCGAAAGGGCTTGCAAGTTAGATTAAAATAGTTGAGCTGAGTCGTGGGCCTCATATGACACCAGACATGTTTATTACCTAACAAACTTCTACCAAAAAAGCCGTTTTTGTTATCCATTTGGGATGACACAAACTTATTACTTATATCAAATAAAGCCGGCTTCAGATAAGCCTCGCAAAACTGGTAGTGGGTTTACGCTAAAAACAGAAATACCTAATTCTGTATATTTTAGTAGATAATGTTAAAACGTATTATATAAAGATAAATTGAGGATATAACGGAGATTTTTAAGACATTCCAGACATGTCTTGATGGCTTTTATGGCCGAGACCACCGGCCATTAGTGGCTCCCCTTACAAATATTAAATGAATGAATGAAAACATTTTATTGTACACCATAAGAAATAAAAATTACACATTAAATATTACACAAAGCAAATAGCATAGCACAAAGCAATATATATTTATTTATCCATTTAATGATGCTACGTCGAGGTTATGCGTTCGTGAAGTCACCCACTGAAACGTTCGTCATGTCTGAAAACCAGCGTTGCTACACATCCATCCATGTTTACAGCATTATACTGAGACAGGATTTACGGTTCATGCACGCGATACCTACTAATGACCTACTACTTCTTGCCTACATGGTGTACACCTTTCTTTGTATCTGTGGTGTACTGTAGGTAAATAAATAAATAAATAAAATAAACCTGCTACAGACTGATACTGCGTTTCATTTGCTTCCCGGAATAAGGACTTTACAATATCTGGTTACTTTTGTATTTATATTGTGTTGTGTATTTTATATTGTGTTATTTAGTAAGTAGTATTGTCTGTAAAAACCTATGTACGTACAATAAATTCTTATGATGTGTAACATCTTTTCTCTCGGTTCGTGGGAGTGATTTTGGCAAAAGGAACGGAAATATGTAACAGAAAACCAAGAAAGTGCACGCAATTTGATTTGACCAATGAGTGTGCGCTGTGGTCGGATGTTACACATCATATGCGACTACTGTAAGGCTCGTATTTTTTTGTTTCTTTCTTTCTAATAGTACAATGGGCAGTCTTATCACTTTGAAGCGATTTCTTTCAGACAACCTTTGGATGGAGATAGTTTAGTTATGTCAAAGATATGGCCGGGGGTGGTATTTAAGATATGGATGAAGGGAGTGCAACTAAAACCTAAGATTTTATAATACAAATAGACATAAAAATATCTAGATATATTTAATTATGATATTGCTTCGATCTGTTCGAACGACTAAGCAAACTACACGAGCATTTCATAGAAAGCTTTAAAACAATCTTCGTACAATCAGAAGATTCTTATTAGCTACGAAATGGTATGATCTCGTTGCGTATCGTAGGCACGTAGCACGTTCTACGGAGTCTGCTACGCCGTAGCGCACGTGCTACGCTTTCACCTATTACTATGTTAACACTGTTTACAGAAAGAATATACAATTATTTACATTAATTGATCTCTGATATAATATATGTCTCTCTATATATTATAAGTGTGTATTTACAATAAAAATGTATACAAATTATATGGTGCCCAAAGGTAAATTAGTTCAAATTAATTTGTGGCTATACAGCGCTACGTGAAATGTGCAGCATTATTTATTTATTTATCTTTATAATAAATACAAAAGAAACACTTGAATCACTAAGACAGTTGCTTATTATATTTGTAAAGTGCTAAAATATCTCGCAAAGTGACAAGCAATGGTTAAAAAATCTAGAAATTAAAAGACTAACTAAAGATAAAAAGAGGCTTTGAAATACTGATTACGTTTGTTTGTATAAAGCTTGACTTTACTGCTCCCTCGTTTCCTAACCTCACCTTATCTCAATTATTTTCATTCCATCAGTGTATGTACACATCTTATTTAATCTGATGTGTGTGTACAAGCCCGTGGGAGCCTGACATCCTCAGATTAAGATATGTAAATGAGATCGAGGACACGCGCGCCGATTGGATGGTATCGTGCTAATGTGGGCCCTGTGTCACTACAAGGATTTGGGATGAACTTTATCTCGATGTTATAAGATACAATTAGAAGCAGCTGAGTTGTCAATAGATCGTTTGTTATGGTCTTAAGGTAGCTAAATATCATAAGCATATATCATATATATGTGATTACTAAAAATAATTTGCAGGATCTCTAAACTAACAAAGTTGATTATAAAACTTAACAAATAAAAATTTAGCCGTATCATATCATACAGTTCCGGTGTATTTACAGAATTACATTGGTACTCATACCCTTCTACTGTTATTATTAGTATTACTGATTGAGCGCTTGAACGACTTCTATGCTGCCACCGAAAACGACATAGACTTGGCCAAATGCACATAATTTAACAATATTTTGTATCATTGACATTTTTTGATGTCGAAAAAGATTACTGGAATGTCTTCCTCCCGGGTATAACTTCCGTGGCTGATTTGGAAATATATTAATCGTCTTTGAATTCAGGTTGGCCAGTGCAGGAAAATATTATGTAGATGTCTAACTAGCTGCGGCTTCGCGGAACCCATCCAAAGCGTGCCTAACTAATTTATATTCGTCTATATTATGTTTGTGAAGTGAACTTTTGACTCAAAAGAAAATGATTACTATTCGTAAAGTGGACACACATTTTAGATGAATTGGTAGCAGAACAACTCACATCTGAATTACTTTGGGAATTTTAAAAGCTAAAAGAAATCAGATCAAATGCAATATGAAACAACAAAATGGCTATTTTAGACGCCCAGGTCAAATCTTTTCACATTTTCCCTCCCAGGTCATTGTGAATAGAAATCTTGTTATTTTCTAGAATCTTCGCAGGAAATGTTAAGTTCAGTTTGGTTTCTCCTTATGCAGCAAAACAAAACCAGTTTGCATTTAAATTCCTAGTCCTTACCGTCGGAGCTCAGCCAGGTGTCGCTTGGCATCCCAGATAGCGGACACTTAGCAGCTAAACAAGCTTCCTAGTTTAGGGAGGGCATGCTCTGAATGCGGGGCGATACTTTAGAGTGGTCAAAATTTTTAAACTTCAAGATAGGTTTCGACCATTCACTCATGTCGTCCGTTTTGTCCCTATTATTAATATTGCAAACTTTGTTAATTTCGTTAAATTGTTTTATTAGTTTGTTGGTACACAAACACACAACTTTGTGTACCTGCTTACCTACTTTGACCCAAAGTCATGGTAACTGTATTCCTCGGTATAATGTATTTTACGAAAAAAGCATATTACAGCATCAATGACATTATCTTAGAATTCAGAAATTCGGGATGAATAGTTTTAGTTTTGACAAAGCCCCGTACAGCTATAAAAATTTGTATTTTATCGGCAAGGCTTTTTTACAGTCGCTCTAATTTTTATTATTTGATAAGGTTGTTTTTATTTTTAGTATTATTTAGCAAAGCCCTTTTATATACAGCTGCATCTTTCACTTTGGGCTTTTTGTTGGCATTTTATTTATTTTCTGTTATTTCTATTACTTTTATCTAGTTATTCTATTTCTGTTACTTTAATAAATGTATTTTCATTTACCTACCTATATCATTAATAACACGTGAGAAAAAAATTTACTCCTTTTTAAGCATATTGCGCGCGCGAAGTCGTATGAGATTTGGCATAGTTAAAGTTATTGTTACACATTTTGGAGAGCAAAAAGGTACATATTATGGCAACTTTATTTCTTCTAATTTATAAATTAACTTTTTTGTTTCACCCACATAGATCATTACTTAATTCTGATTCTACGTGATCATAAAATAATCATGTTTACTTCGTTCATTACATCCACAGCGTTGATCTGGTTCATTGTCGATTTCATTCACATCGTCATTTTCTTAATTTTCCTTCGTCAATTTTATCTTTACCACTTTGAGAATGGAGGTGAAAAACAATCCATTTAGCATACGATTGCTTCGCTTTCAATAGTTTCTACCCTAAACAGAGCTACACATCTCGCCAGTTCGCTATATTACCTGAAAGGCGAGGAGCCGAGAACAGCCGATAAGATCGCTCGAGCTCGGAGCTCACTATTAGGTAATGTGAATATCTGCATACATAGCTAATGAGTGGGGTTCTAGAGGACGTGTATGCAGTTTAGAGTTTAAGTGAAAGCTTCCGTCTACACGTATCTCGTATTTAGTTTAAAAATCTGATGAGTTTCACACTGTTTTTTTTTTGTAAGAAGCAAAGCACGAAGCCATTTTTTATCACAGTTCTCAACAACAGCCTATTGTTTCAATCCATTATTTTACGTTTGCGTTCATTCAATATTTACGATATTCGAAAATGAACGTTATTTGGTTTTGTGGTATGTCAGCTTTGATTCGAAAACCACAAAAAGAAATGGAATACGGTATTTTCAAGAACAGATTTTTGGATGTATTAATTTGCCAAAGTTTTACAGCAATATAAATTCAGAAATAACATATATTATGAAATATGTAACTATCTAGTATGTAATCATAATTATAACCAAGTACCATCAATGCAATTCCATTTGTGTATACTCATGTTAATCAGCTGTAATCCTTGTTTGCTAGCTCTCAAGTGTTATTATTGTATGCGCAAATATCTCGCGCGAACCAAAGTAATTAGATTTGCTAAATATATCTTGTGTTGGATTAGCAAAGGGCACGAGATCATGGAAGTACCTACGAGTAGGAAGCTTTAACTTGTCTTTGCCTACAGCTTCGCTTGCGTGGAACAGTAAATTTATTAATAGTTTGTCATTTAAAAACTAACTTATGTTATACATTGATCCAGTGGTAGACTGAGAGCAAAAAAAACAAATTTTAGACTTACCTACATCAAAAAAATCATTTAAGCATAGAATAAGAGGCTTCATTCTAATGAAAACGTGATAAAATGAAGTCTTAGACTACATTTTGTCAGCGGATTTCAGGTCATTTGATGTTAGGTTGTGGTATCATCATATCAGCCATAAGATGTCCACTGCTGAATAAAGGTCTCCATCATAAATTTCCAAAACAACCGATCCCAATGACTTTATGTGGTAGTCTTTTTATCTACGAGTACTAGGAAGCCGTCATACACTGCGATTTCTAGTGCATAGTCTCCACTCTAGAACTATTCTGTCCCAACGGCCGTCAGTTCTTCGAACTGTGTGCCCCGCTCACTGCCACTTCAGCTTGCTAATCCTCTGGGCTATGTAAGTGACTTTATTTTGTCTACAAATATCCTCATTTCTGATTCGATCTCATAAAGAAATACCAAGTCCTCTCTGAGTGAGTGAACGACCACGTTTCTGTGCCATATGTTATCACTAGGAACACACACGGTTATACTCGTAGTACCTAACGGTTGTATAAGTTGTTGTTGTTGCGTAAGTTGGTTAAGAACTTAGCGATTGTGGTATGATGGCTATGAACCTAAAAGAAATTTTGTGATTAATTGCAGAGAATTTCTTCAGTTTTTTCCTATAAATTTATCCCCTTTATCTATAAAAATTGCAAAATAGCAAGTAAATTGACGAAGTAGCCATTTACCGAACAGATCGGCGCTGGCAGGGCCAGGGCATTGGATTAGCATAACTGATACGATCGGCCCTTTGCTCGCATTTTCATAGGAACCAACAAGGTTACCGGTAGCTGTTTACCGATACGAATTTGCGCTTATTTAATTCCCTGTGCACTTTAATGTACTATCATAGTTAATTAGATACGACGTAATCATTGTAAATTAACATAAATTACATTCTTATTATGTTGTGCATCGTAGAAAAGATTGCAAAAATCAGGCACATGAGGCTTTACACCTGTATGCCTGAAGTTGATGAGCGCAGGGTAGTGCAACGTAAGGCACATGTTTAAGGTATACCTACGAGGCAATTCTGTGTTATAGGCGATGGTTACCACTTAACATCAGGTGTGGCATAACTTTTTCCATCTTCATGTAGCATAAAAAAATAATCACCTACACAAGCACAACTGGACCAGTAACTGAATTTTTTAACACTGCACACTATTTAGCTGTTTAATAAATTATTTCTGGAAACTTGGCCCGCAAGTGGAAAAGAAAGGTCAGCACTAGACTGAAATGAAAATAGTATATATGCTTAGTCAAACAGTGTCGAATGCCTTCGCCAAGTCGATGAACAAGCCATCAAACTTTGAACAAATGTGTTGTGAAAGTTGTAAACGAAATGTTAATTTAATTGCCAAATTCGAAATTCTCGGCAATAAAAATGCAAAACATATCAAAAAATCTTTCTTATCTATCACTGGCATGTCAATTTAGTGTCACAATAATCGATAGTACGCAAAAATAAACGGTGATATCGATTTCCGAGCGATTTTCGCAATCGATTACAAATTTTCAAAAATGATATATGCTTTTATTATATCTAATATAACAAACTAACACTTACTAATTAAGATCCCAATTTCATCAAATTGAGTTTCGGCGTTTATCTGTCCAAATTAGTCTCTCCTAGAATTAGACAAAAATTCGTTAGTCAAAGGTAAAAAAAATGTTATTGGTTTGGACTAAGAGCGCCGGAGCTTCGATGTTTGACTATAACATATTCATGGACACAATAGAAAAATCCAGTAGAAACTATTCTGAGAAAATTATTTGTACCTTTCTGTGCACAAGAAACACAATACTTATGTGCAATACACAAAGGTTGGAAGAGAATGTTTCTTAGCATTAAGTTCGCCTTTGTACTATCTATACTAATATTATACATTCGAAAGTTATTCAAAGTTGTCTCTGTCTGTTTGTTACGTTTTTACGACTAAACGGTTTGACCGATTTCGATAAAATTTGGTATATAGATAGATTATGACCGGGATTGGGACATAAGCTACTTTTTGTCCAGCTGCGCAGAAGGAGGGTAATGGTTTTATTGCCAAACGACGCGTGCGAAGCTGCAGGCGGATCAGCTAGTATTTTATATGTCCAATTAAGTATTTTCAATCAATCAATCAATCAAAAAAACGCTGGACGGTATCTATATATTATATATAATATTATAGAAGCAAAAGATTGGATGTTTGTTAGTCAATCACGTCGTAATGGCGGAACCGATTACGATGAAACTTGGTATGTATGTAGATTATAACCTGGATTAACACATAGCGTACTTTTTGTTGACAAACAACGCGTGCGAAGCCACTGGCAGAAGCTAGTTTGGAAATATTTGTACCAGTAAGCTGGTAAAAAATCCGCTTTCTAAATAACTGCGCCCTTTGAAGCTTCGAAAAAGAAATTAGATTGGGATACAATGACTACCTGTAGTATCTCCGTACTTGGAATAATTGAATTGAAGCTCTTTGTGAAGGCATTGTCTACTTGTGAGCGTTTTTGGAAAAAATCTTTTAGAAGCTGCGTTATTTTATTCTAAGGATTTTCCATGATAGGTTTTATCTATTTTGTTAATGGATATGTACAAGAATAAAAAATAACGAGACGTGACGGCCGGACTCATAGACCCCAACTGCGATCGTCTATTGAAGATGATGCGGAATGCTTAAACAATTGTTTTTTTTTTCTCGCACGTACTTGGAGAGTTTCGTTGAATAGGTCTTTCAAACAATATGAGATTTAATTACCACTTTTTTATGCAGAAGTGCGTTTAAAAAATATAATGCGTTAAAGTGCTATTTTTGTAATAGTCGTGTGTGTGTGTGTGCTTGCCCCCAACCCACCTTTTATATAATATAGTTTAAGACGTAAAAGCTTTTGTTAGTGTCGCGATGGGAAATACGTTTGTCCAAGTTATTCCCTTCAAGTGCATATTGCGCTGCAGGCCGCACGTATCTCACGGCGTTACGACGTTAGTTTGGGCGTTAATTAGTCGATATCATCAGAGAAGGCTGCTCATGAATTAAACCGGTAATTGACCGGTTTTGGCTGTTCCGTATACATGAACTCACCGCATAAAAGCTTATTTTTGGTTATTTATTGCACACGAAATCATATACACAAAAGGCAGACTTAAAGACATGTTCCATACACATACGTAAATAATGCTGAGTTAACTTTTTATAAGTATAATTATATTTTTAAACGTTAAATTTCACATTGTATGAATGTATGACACATGTATGACTTTCTTGACGACTTTTGTCTCAGTAAATATTTTATAATTGAGTTAAGGGTGAGTGATTTCTTAATGAAGGGGTGGTCTGGGTTCCACGTTAGACGTCCGCTAATCTCCTTTAGGCCTTACCCATAAATTCAGTACCGTTATCTGTGCACTAGATTCCGAATCCTCGATTCCGCAAACACTTGGATCCTAAGAGGCGCATTTACATATTTCCACAGTTACAACGACGGATCCATTATAATTAATTTGTAATTACGATTCGCGACTCCGTTTCCGTAGTTTATTTGTGAACGCTACAGTAGCCGTCGGTAGGTAATGTGGCAGCTTGGAATGAAGAAGATAGAGTTACACTATGGCATTACAAAAATTCCAAATTAACAGAACTTTCCTGTTCCTGAACAGAGGTTAATCGTGATAACAGAGAACAAAAATGTAAAAATTGTTCTTGGAAGATGCCCTCGCTTCTTACGCGAGTGTAGCAGGCAGGTAGTACAGAACGAGTACCCACAAGTACAACAACAGGCATAGAAATAAATACACCACTTGAGTATACCACACGGTCTGGTCGAAAAGTTCACTTTTCAAAACCTTTTGATCTTTAATTCCTTGTTTTTTTTTCTTTTACGTACCTTTTGTTAAAATAATCGCAATCTAATTGTTTCTTAATCATCTTTTTCTTTTATTATTGTTTTTTATGGAGCTCTCTTCTGCGTAAGGGGGTAGTGTAGCGTTCAGAACAAAGGAGCGCCATAAAATGACATTGACAGTTTGAGGAGGTAGAGTTCAGTAAAAAACAAAAGAGCCGCAATATTTTTTCTCTGGAAATTGATCATCATATTTCTGTGCCGGATCTCGGGTTCTTTCAAGACTTCATCCTGAATTACCAAGTGCGGCTGTTAATCATTGATATAAGTTTTGTTTGTTCGTGGATGCTTACGCTCCCAATAATTGCGAATTAAATAAACAATTGCGAATTGTATGTACCTAGTTGTGAACTCTATCTTTGTTAATTACTCGTCCGAGCAGATTCCAAACAACTATGGTAAAACACCGTGTTTCGTGATCCTCCCCACGTGTATCCCCAAAAGAGTATAAACCGTAGAGTAGATATCGTAGATTTCTAAATCTGTAAAATTTGCTACAGGCGTCACTACTAATCTGCTCTCTTATAATAAATAAATAAATATGGCAGGACATTTCACACAGCGCTATCTAGCCCCAAACTAAGCAGAGCTTGTACTATGTGAACCAAATAACTGATAGAATACTTATATACTTTTTTTTTTGTAAATACATACTTATTTTGTTATTATTATTATGTATTTTGTTATTGTTTTTATTATTTATAATTATATACTTTTTTGTAAATACATACTTATAATATATTTGTTATTATTATTATGTATTTTGTTATTGTTATTATGTTTTATAATGTGATACATATACCGACCTCTACCCTCAAGCCTTGGGAATGCTCATTACCAAGATGTATTAAAAGAAAAATCAAAGATAAAAACAAACTACGTGTATACTCTAGTAAAGAAACAGATGCTACCATTCGTAAAGTCTTGCATCACGAAGTAAAGCAAATCCAATTACAAATCAATACTGCATTAAAATCACACCGCGATGACCAATGGAACCGTAAATTGAGCAAGGTTGACAATCCAGGATCTGACCTCTGGCGTATAGCTAAAGGACTGAAAGCCACTTCTTCCTTCACCATTCCACCACTCAAGACTAGCAACGGTACCAAGAGTACGAACATACTAGAAGAGCAGTGTGATATATTAGCTAGCTCATTCTCTGATAATATGCTATTGACCCATAACAGGGATAGTGATAAACAGCTCGCTGTTGAAACTTCCATAAACTCACTGAACAATCTTCCAGCTGATAGTTTCCAAATAACGCTAGTTCACCCTGCTGAAGTCAAAAAATGCATAAATAATCTTAAAATACGCAAAGCACCTGGCCCAGATCAAATCTCTAATCACCTAATCAAAAATCTGCCCCAAAAGTGTATTGTGATGCTTACTAAAATATTTAATGCCTGTTTCTCACTTAACTATTTCCCAACTGTGTGGAAAATAGCTAAAGTTATAGCAATTCATAAGCCCGGCAAAGACCCAACTGATCCATCTGGTTACCGCCCAATTAGCCTTTTGCCATGTCTAGGTAAGTTGTTTGAAAAAATGATATCCCGCCGCCTTTGTCGTTCCTCTGAAACAATACTCATAGATGAACAATTCGGATTCCGTGAATCACATTCAACGGTTCAGCAATTGGCTAGAGTAGCAGAGTCTGTCTCTCATAGCCTTAACATGAACGAGTCAACCGGAATGTTTCTTCTTGACATCGAAAAAGCATTTGATACAGTGTGGCATCAAGCTCTTGTCCACAAACTATTAAAACAAGATGTCCCCATACCATTGATTAAGATCATCACATCCTACCTTGAGCACCGCTCATTTCGGGTTCACATAGGTAGCTCCCACTCGGTGTCGATGCTAGTCCCAGCTGGCGTGCCTCAAGGCTCAATACTTGGACCCCAGTTGTTTTTATTATATCTTAATGATATTCCAATCCAAACACGTACTAATCTGGCCTGTTTTGCTGACGATATAGCCTCGTTCACTTCCTCAAAAGACATTGACCTAATTATCTCTCGTCTTCAAATGTCATTAGACATATTATCTTCTTACTTTGACAAGTGGAAATTAAAGATAAATGCCTCCAAAACAGAGGCAATTTTGTTTACCAGGCATCGTTCACTCCCTGCCCGCACCCTCAAAGTAGGAGGCTATGAAATTCCATGGAGCCTTTCTGTCAAATACCTTGGAGTCGTCTTAGACAATAAACTCAATTGGAGTGAAAATACGCTGAAACTGCGACTTAAAGGTACAAAAGCAGTAAATTCATTGAGCCCTATACTCAATAGAAGCTCGTGCCTTAGTAACACCACTAAATTAAACATTTATAGCACCTTAGTACGTCCCTGTATAACTTACGCCTGTCCAGTTTGGAGCAGTACCTGCCCAACCAATATAAATAAACTTCAAGTTGTCCAAAACAAAGCTTTAAAATACGCCTTTAACACCCCCTTTTGTACCAATCTGCAATCATTACATAAAACAATTAATTTCCCCACTTTATACGAATTTATATACAAATCATCTAGAAAATTTTATTTACACAGTAATACACGCAGCAATAATAAACATATTCAAAATATCTGTAAAACTCGCAAGAAAAACTTACCTTACTTCGACAAGTACAATCGATACAAATTACCCCATCACTTGTTTCTTGAGTGCGATGAATAGACGTGTGCAGTGGCCCAAGCAGGCGCACGCGCACGCCTCGCCCAATGCGCGCGCTGTTTTCGACCTTGTTATCTCGGGATATAGGCCGACAGCAGCGTGCGCGTCGCGCGCTGGCGCGGCGCGGGCTTGCTTGGGCGACTGCTCCTTTTATGTTGAACAGTAGGCTAATTGTTTCTGTTGCTGGCTTTAATTTGACGGTATTTTGGTCATTCGCTCGCTAATAGTTATTTGTAAGTAATAGTTTAGCGGCAATATTTATTTGTACCGCTTAGGCTTCGGCCTTTCAAACCCATATAAGATCTGATGTTTAATGTAATGCTCATCAAAGCTTACATGTGTTTAAATATTTATATTTAAAATTCTAAAACTACAATAGTTATGTTTCGTAATACGAAATAAGTACCTACTTTAGGTAAAATTTTATTGTATAAGTTTTGAGAAGCGCTTTAGCTTAATTAACGTTGTAAATTATGTTTGTTAATTCTAGGATTTAATTCACACTGGAATTGTACTAGCTAAGCTTTTATAATCTAATAAAGAACTTTTAAAATTAAAAAAAAAATTGAATTGAATGTGATACAAGTTTTCTTCAAGCGCAGCACAAAGTGACGCGTACTGCTATTGTTGATTATGCCAATATTAGTAACGGAAGTGGAGCTGGTCGTATACATCGCGCCGCATTTAGATATGTTAATGTTATTAGCCGGATCCTTACGTATCTGATCCGCGTATCTGTAACCATTACAACTCCGATCCTGTAAAAGTCCCTTATAGTGCCTATATAAAAATAATAATAATACATTTATATCAGGCAAAAACTCACAAAGTATTTTAAACAAGGCATTTTCCTTGCAGCGCCTATAGGCGAGCTTACGAAAACTATTACCATTTGCGTAATTGACTTGTGCTAATAGACCAGGGTCGATAACTTTTAAAACCAAAAAAAATAATAGTAGGATGAAACCATTGGAAAAGGAAGTGAATATAATAAAAATGAAAGGAAAAATAATTTACGGGTGATCTGAGGTCGAGAAGTGGAAGTAGGTGAGTTTTTAAGGGTAAAAAACGGTTTATCTCAATTTCCGGAAAAACTACAAGTCCTATGGAAAAAAATTAAATCAATCAATCATTTATTTTGATCATACTCGTAATACACACAGGATAGCTTTATACATAGATGAAACACTGAAAAGTGCAATAGTAAAAACTGTGTCGCACTTTCCAGTGCCCGACCTTATGACTAAGAAGACATTGACATTCCAGAGTATCTAGTTACAGAGATTTTGATGCAAAATTAGTTATAACAGACAGAAAAAAAATAAACAAGGAAAATTATTCTAAATTAATATTATGATATGTAGCAAGTTTTATAAAAAGCACTTTTATTATAAAGGTTATGTGTGTATTGGGTCTAGGGGGTGTGTGTATGTGTGTGTGTATGTGTGTGTGTGTGTGTGTGCGTGTGCGTGGGGTGTGTATGTGGGGAGTTTGTATATGTGAAGTGAGTAATGTGGGGTGTGCTTAAGGGTGGGTGTGCGTACGGGTGGGTGGGGTGTTGGAGTGTGTGTGTGTGTGTGTGTGTGTGTGTGTGTGTGTGTGTGTGTGTGTGTATCTATATTTACTATGTATAATTTTTTTTCCTCTCAATTTAAGTGTCGTCTATCTTATCTGTTTATATATTGCCTATACATCTTCTACCTTACTTGCGGAAACTTTTAATTGGCCTTCTTGTAATAAGTAGCATTTACTGTTGTTTATTTCCTATTCAAATACCTTTTCTGTAACCTAGCTGTAAGTTTTCCAAAAATTCAAAAAATAAAATAAAATAAAATAGTGTATGCGCATATTTAAACAGGATAAGTATGATTATGAATGTTCGTCATCAGTACTATTTTCTAATTTGTATTAACTCCTCCGTATCATCATAGGAAAGGGTGAAAAGCCATTTTATGATTACAGTTTTACATTTAAAGTATGTCAGTGGGAAAATATTTAATAATTTATTTATTCTATTGTAGATAATGGGGCTCAAAAAATGGTAGTGCCGGAAGGCCAACACAGTACGGCAAGGTTGGACGATGCAAGCTATGTTAGTACGACGGCTAGGTACTGCACTGGACTGGTAGGGGAGGTTGCGATGCTTACGAAGGATAACAGTCAGTACGAACAGTTTCCGGACAGACAACAGTTCCGCAGTTGCATACAGCTCTTGGATATAATAGAGCCTAGGCTTATGGTGGATCACCTTAAGAACGGCACGTTGGGCTCTCTCCAGAAAAATGAGTGATGTCTTAGGTGCACCTCCCCAAGCAGAGATACAGTAAGACATGATGGATTGAGTGAGCGCAAAGTAAACTATTTTCAGGGTCTGTTGATCAGCACTTACTCTTAATTTTTTGTAAATATAAATTAGTTTTCTAATTCTGGATGTAAGCAATGAAATTTGGGATTTCCAGTTTAGCGTATCGTCAATAAGTACACCTAAATATTTCACAAACGCAGCTCGTCCTAGAGAAGAGCATTCACAGTCTAACTGCGGGTAGGAACAGCATGTGTGCGCCTTGATACTGAAACTAACTGGTGGTCGCGACGATGAGTTTGCAGAGAAAGTTGTGGGAAAGCCACGTTATCACACAGTTTAGTACATTTTCAGAGTGATGCTTTACTTTATCCCAAGTTTCACCAATCACTAACAGTGTAGTGTCATCGGCGTACGCGAGAATTTTGCAGTTACTGAGAGATAATTTGCACATGTCGTTCAGATAAATCAAAAACAGAGTAGGTCCTAGGACACTACCCTGCGGTACTCTGTACGTGAGTTGTTCATCTGAGCTCGTGTAATCACTTATAACCACACACTGTGATGGTTCGGTAAGGTAACTTCAGAAAATGTTGAGTGGTATACCCCTGATGCCAATGTCCTCCATTTTATTTAGAAGCAAGGGGACGGAGACGGTGTCAAACGCCTTGGAAAGGTCAAGAAACATGCCAACAGTCTTGAGTTTAGAGTCAACATTTTTTTGCGATTGCGTCGGTGAGTTCCAGTACGGCATCCTCAGTTGACCTACTGGCTCGAAAACCATATTGATTGTCTGCAAGTATGTAATATTTGTTTAGAAATATTATTAGTTTTGAGTTTAGACATTTTTCGAAAATTTTGGACAGAGTAGTCAGTACAGAAATTGACCTATAGTTGTCGACACTGCCTCTGTTCCCTGCTTTATGAATAGGGTGCACTATTGCTTTCTTAAAGACTGAGGGGAAAACTCCGTGTGTGAAGCAGAGGTTTATTACATGTGAGATGATAGGAGCAAGGATGTCTTTAGTAGCTTTAATAATAGAACTAGGTATGCCGTCCTCTCCCACTTCACAGCCAGATTTAAGCCCCATTACAGTTCTAGATACCTCCTCAGCATCAACATCAAAAAGGACCATAGAGTTAGTGTTATCCGACGGTTTATTTTTACATAAAGAGTCCCTACAGCTTTCAAGTTTACTTTTGTTTTCTATAGAAATTTTAGTGGCTAAATTCTTTCCAACATTTGAAAAATACTTGTTCACGTGGTTTACAGAATGCTGTGGGCTTTCCAAAAGATTTAAAAGTTCAACTGCCTTTGATTTAATTTTTTTTGTGTTTGTTATTTCCTTAATTATATTCCAAGTAGCCTTTGGATTACGTCTGGCTATTTCAAATTCAATTTTTTCGTATTCACGCTTTATATTCTTTAATTGGTTATTATTAAAATTTCGGTATCTTTTGTATGTTATGTATTTTATGTTGCTTTTTGGATCCATTTTATGTTTTTCATACAGCTTAAATAGCAAAGTTGTACAAAAAAGTAGTAAGTAATAAAAAAGTCTACATATTTTACTACATAGTCTACATATGTACACTTTTTTCACATAACCTTAAAATGTATGTGAAAATTCAAATACCCAAGTTTTTGGTTTTTTTAATAATCAAAAAAAAATTTCACGAAATTTGGTGAAAACTTACCTTTTTATGTCCCAAACACACTGTAATTTTTTTGATTTAAGATATTTGTTTTTTCACCCATATCGATGACGCTATAGCTATCGCTAATCGAATGTAACTTGGCTAAGCCCCCTGGTCTAAAAAGGTTCAGCATAAAACAAACCTCATGTCTTCCAAAAGCACGAAGAACGAAGAGCGGGATGGTACAAAACTGCATCGAGAAATGCATAGCGAACATCAAAGGATGTCATTCATGTCCGCACAATAGACGGTGTATGCGCGCCCGCGGGCCGATGTGTGTTACAAGTACATGAGCAATCTGGGGCTCAATACTACATACACAATTCTTCTTGTTTATCGTGTCTTTGGTTCTCAAATAATAAATTGTCGAGTGAAGCGAGATCTTCAAATCAATTTGGGCAAATCGGCGTTGTATGTATGTATGTTTGTTTGACCAAGGATAACTTTCGAAGCGTTGATCCGATCATTGTGAAATTTGTTGTATAGACAGGTAGTGATAGCATAATCCTAGTGTCAATAAATGCGTAAAAAATGTTTGAGGGTTGTTGAGATATTGGGGTTCAAGAGGGGTAAATAAAAATCAAAATGGGACTATCTGGTCATGTGGCACGTCTAATGAAAGGTATTTATTTGTATATTTTGACTCCGTTTTTATTTTTAGTTAAAACTGTGTAGTTTTAAGTTATTAGCCATCATAAAATCTGAACTTTGACAAAATTCCCAGCGTACACCAGAGACACCACAGTACTGAAATTTAGTACACGTGTAGCTTTAGTGGCACAAATACAGGGAAAAGTCTGAAATCCAGAATAACTGCAATTTCTACCCCTAAAAACAATAACCAAATAACATGAACTCACGTTACCTGTAATTTTAATGAAACTGTAGGTCAAGAGGTTTGGTTTGTATTTCGTGCCACTATTTTTTTTTTATTTTATGGGAGAGTCGCGAGATCTCAGGTCGGGGCGAACCACTAGTAGGTTAAATTCTATTTGACTACAAACTTGGCCGCGTCTACGGAGTTGTCCGTAGCTTTGCATAGGTATTTTAGTGTGCAGGTGTTATTGCACAGTCAACAGCACAGCAGGTGATGCATCGACTGTGAGCAAAGTGACTCGGCAGTCACATTGTGCCTCGTCGGAATATCCCCATTTGACCCACCTGTCTTCGGAGACGAGATTAATTAATATACGCACCACAAAGACAAAACAATTTAATGAAAATGTGCCTGCCAAAAGAATATCCCAATGCGATGCAAACAATACAGTCAAAACAATAATTTTAAATACATCAAGGAGTGTAAGTCGAACACTTCATGTGGATTTGCTATACTTTTTCTTTTTCATAAGTCTTTTTCTAAGCGCCCAAAAGGCTATACGTAAAATAAATAAGTAGGTACTTACCTAAATAGCCAATGTATGCTGCTCAATATATGGATGCATTTTAGACAATAAAATTACTCAGTTACTTCTAGCAGCAACTGTACTTACCGAGTAACTCTTACAGTCTACTAGTCTGTAGCAGGTTTCCTATAAAATCCAAAAATAGTTCGAAGAAAACGTACGTGGTCGTACTCGTATATTCTGAGTTTAGTCACAATAGCGCGACGTATAAGGATTCGTTCCAGTTTATTACTTAGTACACAATGACCTTTAGTCTGCCGTTCTTTATAAAGGACGCTCTTTCTAAGGAAGGTAAGTTATATTCATTTCAGAACTAACAACTTGTAGACTTGTGGTTCGCCCCGAACTGAATCTAGCGATTTTCACATAAAAACAAAAAAAAATTGTAATCTTTGGCTATCAAAATAGTGCCACGAAATGCACAACCAACTAACTTGACCAACAGTTTTATTCAAATTACAGGTAACGGAGTTCATGTTAATTGGATACTCTTTTTGGGGTACAAATTGCAGTTATTCTGGATTTCAGACTTTTGCCTATATTTGTGTCACTAAAGTTACATGCATACCAAATATCAGCACTGTTAGAGTGTAATGAACATTAAGGGTGTCTGACAAGGGTTTGCGACTATGTTAAGTCTCTGGCAATGAATGACGTGATTCTTAATAATATTCTGAAGGTAATACCAAAAAACTTACACTTTATTATTTGATGAATTTAGATCGGTATTTTACGCACCTTTAGTACCGTTTATCTGCCAAAGCCACGGTAACCCACGCTTCCTTTTATAAAATAACGAAGGTCTGGGGTTCACGGGCTCTTAGTCCATATGGGGTCACTGATGTAACCGTGAATTCCGTCAAAGTTCTGTTTTTATTATAGCTAATAACTTAAAAACCACAAGTTTTAAACAAAAATAAAAACTTGGTCGAATGTACTGATGGAAACCTTTCATTAGACGTGCCACTTGACCGGATAGTCCCATTTTCCATTTTGTTTTTTTTTACCCCTCTTGAAATTCAATATCTCACCCCCCCCCCCACATTTTCTCCCACATCACTACCTACTTATATATCTATAAGTAGAATATTATTATATTTACCCCTCTTGAACCCCAATATCTCAACAACCCCCAAACATTTTTTACTCATTTATTGACACCAGGATTATGCCATCACTACCTGACTATACAACAAATTTCACAATGATCGGATCAACGCTTCGAAAGTTATCCTTGGACAAACATACATACATACAACGCCGATTTGCCAAAGTTGATTTGGAGATCTTTTTTTGCTCGATCAATAACTTGTCTCTTTGTCGCAAGTATGGTAGGTATTGAACCTTAGAATTGAGACGTAAATGCGCGCGTATGGCTCACTACATTAGACCACCCTACTGCCTTTTCTTATATTCCTCGGTTTAGTGTGCCTGTGTGTCTATTGTGTGTATAAAATGTATTTTTTTTTTCATTCTTTCTTTCTAGTTACGAGTTTAGATCTGGAATAGCCTTAATTTCCGTCAGATTATCTAAATAATTTTAATCAAAGCCCAAAATTCTATGGGTACATCTACAAATACAAACTGAGTATCATTCGTACGAGCATTCCAGATTCCAGTCCAAAATGCGTGTATCAGAAGGTCCTGACGATAATACTATCCGATAAATGCCAATCTGGTTTTCATTAGGAAATGGAATGCGTGGGTCTACTGGTTAGGGTGTAGGCAGTGACGTTGATTATCCCACATTAACGATGACTAGATTGACCTAATTTGTGCAGTGTGCCTTGAGATTAGTGAATACCTTTAGCCGACCACAGCACATACACATATCCAAGACAAATAATATACTAGGTACATACAACTATCCATTCATACTAATATTATGCGAAAGTAATTCTGTTTGTTACCTTTTTACGACTAAACGGCTGAACGGATCGTAATAAAATTTGGCAAGGAGATAGATAATATCATGGGGAAGGACATTGGTTACTTTTTAACCGACTGCGAAGGAGGGTAGTGTTTTTATTAACAAAATATCTTAGTCCAGAGTTGGCAAATTACGCTTCGATAAACACCAAAATGCCGGGCAACATTGGCTTGACTGTTTTCAATTTCTAGCATCCCTACAGCTCTTTGCATCTCTCCTGTGGTAAGATGACGACGCTCCATTACACAATAAAAACTCATGGACTTATTATTCGCGACATACGACCAATGATTACTGCGGTTACTAATTTTTTTTCGTTGAATAAGAAATAAAATCGCATCTATGAAATGACGTTGAAATGGACAAAAAATGTTTTTATTGTTTAAAAACATAATTTACTGAAAAAAAAAACTACCAGTATATATTTGTTTAACAAAGAGGTTGACTATTTAAAGAAGGTTTGATATTCCATGAAAGTTTAAAACGAACTAAATAAAATAATACTAAAAAAGTTATGTGTTGCTTAGACTTTTTTGATGCGTGTATTATTGTATTGTAGTGCCCCAGCGGGACTCATGCTTTAAACCAATTTTTTTGTAAAACATCCATTGTAAATCAAACATGAAACAATAAATATCTATGACTATTAGGTACCTATGCATTGAAGACCTCCGTGGCGCAGTGTGCAGAGCAAATGTTTGCATGTTCTACAGATGTTTGCTCTGGGTCTGGGTGATTTTCTATAATAAAAATAATTTTAAGTCACATCTCACATAATCATCAACATCATCCACAGTCCGACTTCACCCACTGTTGCGTAAAGGCCTCTCTTTCCCTGCGTCATTGTCACGGTCTTGTGACCAGCCACATAATATTATCTTACTAAATAGTTTTTTTTTCTTCCTTCTTCCTTTTTCACGGCAATGGGACAGGCCTCTGTGCGAATTGACACGGAATTGTCTGTTATAAACGTATTCAAGCTCCACAGATCGTGCGCTTCTCCTTGCTGTTTCCAAATCTCAGTCAGGACTTTGGCTGCAAGCTCTTCCTTCTCACAATACTGGTATTTTAATGGATCTTATAACTTTCCAGATTGCAACTAATTTACGGTTGGGTGCGCGGTGCTGCGCTTATCAGTTCCAGTGCGGTTCGGCAGTCGAACAGCTTGGTCACCATAGATTATCGTGTTCCAGGGCCGCCGCGCCGGTAGGATTTCCCGTCACGCTAGCCTCAATGATATCATACGCCGGGCTTTTTGCAGCGTCAACGTTCCACCCGTTCTCGAACCGAACGATCTGTTAAGTGACGATGGTAAGAGGCCTGACGGTATGACTCTTATACCTTGGGTAGGCCTTTGGTGTGGGACGCCACGAGCGTCAATACCCTTGCGCCATCTCATCTGTCTGGTACAGAAGTTGAGGCCGGTGCGGCGGCAAATTCAGCCGAAGACCTCAAGCGGCGCAAATATAGAAGTCTCAACAGAGCTTATGTATTTGAGCCATTTGGGGTCGATACCCTGGGTCCAAGGGGTACCTACCGGGGCGCATCGCGTTTTCAAAATTATTTCGGAGCGTCTGGTCGAAGCGACGTGTAATCCGAGAGCTGGCGCTTATTTGGTACGCTTACACATAAGCATTGCAATTCAGCGGGGCAATGCAGCCAGTGTCTTGGGGACACTTCCGCCTGGTAGTGATCTGGAGCAGTTGAGCTATCTATGGATCGTTTGCAAAGGTCTTTAGATGATTCAACTGTTTCTTCTGTATATTATTGAAAATAATTGTATATTCTTTCTGTTATTAAAACACCGTTTATTTTTCTAATCTTGTACTAAATCTTGGATTATCCATGGATTATCTTACTATATACAAACCGGTGGGGATGTAGAGGTGGAGATTTCTAGAATATACCTTATTTAATAACTAACAATTGTCGGATAAATTAGAATAAAATTCGGACTGACTTTTCATCAAATAACGCCATCTATGAACAACGCTGGAAACTTGATAAAAGACCTGCCTTGAAATCCGCAGTTATACTGGACTTCAGACTTTTCCTATACATATGTGTCACTAAAGCTACACACATACTAAATTTCAGCACTGTGGGGTCTCTGGTGTACCCTCGGATTTTGGTCAAAGTTCAGTTTTTATTTAGTTAGTATTTTATTTAGTATTTATTTATTTATTTCAATGCAACATACATCACAGGTTTCTTAAAAGTAATCTAAAGAAGTATGCACCCTGTAATAGCGTAGCAAGGTAAACCAACAGCTTAAATAATGCTCCTAACCAAACTCAACTACTTAATATAATTTACTACACACTAAAATTATTATAGGTTAATTATATTATGTGCTAATTGTAACTTTGCTACTTTATTATGTATCATAGCTAGCTTTATTATATTAGTTTTATCATAGCTACTTAAAAACTACAAGGATTAAACTAAAAATAAAAACGGAGTCGAAATATGTATACTAATAACCTTTCATTAGACATCCCATTTGGACTAAGTCTCATTTTATTTTATTAACCCCCTTGAACCTCAATATCTCAACAACCCCACAACATTTTATTCAACACACTTGCTCATACACGCTTGCTTGTGGCTTTAATTTCACCGCAATTAGGCGCCTAATGACACCTGTAATCAAACTGTGACTTTTTCATTGCTATTATTCACAAGTGAGTTATGAGTTTTATTTTCTTTTATTATTGGTTGAGTTGCTTTTTTCTTAAAAAGTTTCGATATAAAAAAGATCGTGTTCAATAGTACAAATAAATTAATGTATCTATTGCTTGCTCATTTCATGCAACTTCGTATTTAAATAGATAATTTCCACTTGTACGTGTTTAATAAATAAAACTTTCACTCAAATATAACTTTTGTTTTTTCTGTAATAAATAAAACTTGAAATTCCCCATTTTGTACGTGGCTAAAATGCTATCCGCGAAAAGCCAAGAAAAAAGAAACCTCATTATTTTAGTTTATGGCTGATCGCCATTGTAAGATGCGCACGCATAGGAAAACTGATTAATTTTTCCCACCATTGCGAAAAAATTTTCACAGCTCGTTTTCACTGTTGAAATTACAGTTATTTATTAATTAAAATGTCTACAAGTACTAATTATGAAGAAAATTATTTATGTTGTACACCGCCCGATATAAGATGTGAAGCCCTTAACGTCATGGAACGTTTACTACCTGAATAATGAAAAATATCTATTAGCGTACCAAAATTTCATACAATGGCAAAACAACAAGAATACACATTCTTTTTCAGGAAACGTGTTCATTGCGTACTTTAAAGAATTATCTTCTGAGTACAAATCTAGCTCTTTGTGGTGTATATATTCAATGTTAAAAAGTACCTACAGTCCGAACAAAGAATGGAGTGAACTTAAAAACATACTCTTTGTCAGCTTATCTAAAGAGACTATTCGATGGATTTAGAAGCAAGAAATCAAAGGTTTTATCGTCTGACGATATTGAAAAATTTATAAAAGATGCTCCAGATAACCAATATCTGGCTACTAAGGTTAATTAAAATAATTTTAAATATCTACGCGATTTGAGCCTGTGTTGTGTGTTGAGGTGTGTTGACTTAATTATTATTTCTTTTTTCCAGGTTGCTTTAATATTTGGTGTAACTGGTGCTTGCATGATACACGAATAAACAAGTAAAAGACGTAGAGAACCATGGCCAGATGCTTTCAGTGAAGATACCTATCACGAAAAATAAAATACCGAGGTCATTCACTATACACGGTCCATTCTATGAATTGTTAAGAAGTATGAAAGTTTGCGTTCACCAAAAGCAAAAAATTACCGTTTCTTTTTAAGTCCAGTTAGATTACCAGAATGGTAAATGTACCTGTCAACCTATAGATATAAACAAATTTGGTTCTATGCCTGAAGAAATCGCTAAGTTTTAGGTTTAGCAGATGCTGAGAGCTACACTGGGCATAGTTTCAGAAGAACTTCAGCTACATTGCTGGCTAATTCAGAAGCTGATTATAATGACTTTGAAGCGTCATGGTGGGTGGCGATCTAGCAATGTAGCAGAATCATACGTAGAAGATTCCATACTAAACAAGAAGGAAATTTGTACAAAAATCACAAAAAGAATTAGACTTGATTCTGAAGCGCGTCCTACTGACGAAACACCAAGTACATCCAATGATTGGATTTCACCTACCTACACGAATAATGAACCATCTCAAATAACAATAGAACATGAAAGTATTTCAGTAAATAATCTATCTAATGAGACCGCTATGCCATCAAAAACAGTTAATTATAATTTTACTAACTGCACATTTACTAATTGTTTCTCTAAATAAACTTTTTATCTACTAAATAAAATGATTTTTTAGTATTATTTTCTTCACAAGTGTGTTGAAAAACGTCGTATGATGATTACCGTCCTCGGCTCTCTTAAAACCCTCACATAACGGCTCGGGTCTCAATGGCGCCTCAGCGGTAATCACCAACATTACACACTTGTACCATACTGTGCTATAGCTCATTTAGTCACACCAGGATTATGCTAACACTACCTACCCATATGTATGAAATTTCACGATGATCGAATCAACGCTTCGAAAGTTATCCTCGGACAAACAAACATACATACATACAACGCCGATTTGCCTAAGTTGATTTGGAGGTCTCGCTTCGCTTGACTACTAGTCCTCTAGATGAGTTTTCAAAGGGTGGCTGGAGCTGCTGGCGCGAAGCCTCTTCATCAATGAGGGTGTTTTCTGACGGCAGATGGCGGCAAATGAGTCGCTGCAGAAACGCGGAAGCTACGGTAACACCCTTAACGCGCCGGCTGAGACGCAAGAGGTAGCGGATTCGATTCCCGCCGTGGTACAAATGTTTGCATGATCTACAGATATTTATTCCGGGTCTGGATGTTTTTCTATGTTATAAGTATGTATTTACAACAAAAAAACAAGTATACTATTAGTTATCTGGTTCCCATAGTACAAGCTCTGCTTAGTTTGTGGCTCAAAGAAATTATAATCTCAGGAATCACTGTCCCTAACAAACTCACCGCCGAAAAGCGGCGAGCGATACCTTGCATTTGTGTGAGTGCCGAAAATGCCTAACATTATTAATACCAAAAGTTAAATAGTCTAAACTCGACTTTATTCCGCAGTTTAAAAGTTTCATTTCAAGCATTCGCATTTTGGAGATATGACGTTATGAAATGAAGCAGCTGTTAAGTCGTAAAAATTTATTGCCTTCTTTTGTCCTTTAAAAAACTGTTGACTTTAACGGTATGGCAATAAGGTCGGATTCAAAATGTGCTGTTCGAAGATCGTAAAATTACTCCGTTCGGAACAGAAGTGTGGAGGAGTAGAAACGCACACAATATTTTTTTGTTGAGAAATGAAATTTCGAATCTATTACGTAGGGATAAATCATTTGTTAACCAAATTCAAAACTCGGATTTTTTAATAATCGGATAGTTTGATAAAATCTTTTATTTTTACAGGCTCCTATTCAGTTTAATGTGCCTCGTTGTCTTGTCTATCGTTTATAAGTAATAAAATATTGCGATATTAGACCTGCCCGGTTTCTGATTTGAGTTGAAATTTTGCATGCATATGCGACATGAAGCTGATCTCATGATGCAGTAAGATGGTGCATCATCAGATGCTTAAACTAAACTACACAACAACATCGACTTTAGGTTCATTTGATCTGTCTTAACTAGTATTCGGATCCTAAATGATATCCAGGTCAGGGTTTAATGACGGAGTCAGGCTATGGGAACTCTGTAATAAAATGACATAGTTACATCGAGTGTGGGCTCGTTCGATTAGTGTTAAAGAGTATTCTGTACCTAGATGATATCCAGGGTCTGATGATGGAGCCAGAAGATGGCTATGGGAACTGTGATTAAACGATGCCACCTCATCGAGTTTTTGGGCTCGATTAATTTGTCTTGCCGACTACTCGGGTCCTAGATGAATTCTCTTCTCTACAATAATAAAATCGTAAATCTCCCTTCAATGTATGAGACCGAGGTCAATGATGCAAAAAGGAGGGTCATAACATTTTCATCCTCGCGTACGAAGTTCCCGGGCAACCTCTAGTTTTGAATAAAATCGAATTTTGTATTGTATACAATATTGCAGAACCATATTTAGTACTAGAACTTTAACAGTATAGGCAGAAATCAGCAAAAAGTAAATATTGCAAGAAGTAGGACAAAGATATATGTAGAGTGGTGTAAGCCTAGCTAAGAGTTTCAATTTCTCTTTTGCTGTTAATTGTGTATTTTGTAACAGATAACGAGCAGTTGACATTAGGCTATTGTACTTCAGATAAAGGGGCTTGGTGGCGCTGGTGAAGCAATATAAAGATAACTCCTCAGCAGTTAACGGTCCAGTAGCCTCCCGACCCCCTACTTCCCCACTTGATCCGATTGAGCCCTCTGAAGTCTTTGACACTATCAAGGCCCTACACCCAAAGAAAGCCTCCGGCCCCGACGGCATTTCCAACAGAGTACTCAAACAGTTCTCTGTTCCCCTTATCCATATCCTAGTCTGCATCTTCAATGCGGCTATGGAAACTTGCACCTTCCCTGATGCTTGGAAGGAAGCCAACGTCATTGGCATCCGAAAACCCAGCAAACAGGCAAACGATCCAACTAGTTATCGTCCCATTAGTCTACTTAATAGTCTAGGCAAGATATACGAGCGTCTTCTAATGAAGCGCCTCTGGGCTCATGTCAATGAGTTCAAACTCCTTCCCGACGAGCAGTTTGGCTTCCGTGCCTAACACTCATGCCCACAACAGGTGCTCCGCATAACGGAGCATGTCCTCTCCAATTGGCAAAGTACCTGGCCTTCAGATACTGGTGCCGTCTTCCTCGATGTAGCGAAAGCTTTCGACAAAGTCTGGCACAACGGCTTGATCTACAAGCTTTTCAAACTCGGAGTCCCAGACAGACTCGTGCTCATCATACGAGACTACCTACAAGGTCGCAGCTTTCGCTACACCGTGGAAGGCACTCTCTCTAGTCCTAGACCAGTCAGAGCAGGAGTCCCTCAAGGCTCCGTTCTCGGCCCCCTCCTGTTCACGCTGTACACCAGCGATATCCCCCGCACTCCTCAAGTGGAAATAGCCCTATACGCAGACGACACAGCCTTGTACACATCCAATCGGAATCCTGATCGGGTGGGTATAAGGCTGCAGGCTGCCCTTCACTCATTAGCCACTTGGTTCCGCAAGTGGCGGATCGAGGTAAACCCGTCGAAAAGTACAGCAGTGTACTTCTCACGGAGAAACCTCACTCCCAAACCGATCTCTCTATTTGGCCAGCCCATTCGCTGGGCCCCATCAGCCAAATATCTGGGTGTCATCCTCGATAGGCGTCTTTCCTTTAGGTTGCACATCACTAAGAGGTGCAACCAAGCAAAGTTCACCCTAGGACGATTGTCCTCACTTCTAGGCGCGAAAAGTAAAATGTCCCTTAAAAATAAGGTGACTCTTTACAAAGCGTGCATTCGCCCCATTATGACATACTCATCTGTAGTATTTGCCCACTCTCCTAAAGTTGGTGCCATTCAGGTTATTCAAAATCGCTTCTTGCGAAAAGCCTCAGGCTCGCCCTGGTACTTTCGCAATAACGACCTATCGCGATATGAAATTAGAATCAATAGCCAGGTTCATGAAGCTCGCTTCCAAGCGGTTTTATGAACATGCCTCTATTCATCCGAACCCTTTGGTGCACACTATTCCGGTCTACCCGTTGGATCCGCCTGCCAACAAAATCCTCCGTCGTCCGAGACACGTGCTCGGAGACCCGGATGACAAAATCACCTCCGCTAATGCGGAAGGTGAGTCATCTACATCAGACAGAGCAAACACTTCACAGAAACACCGATCTCGCCGGCGAGGTCGACGAATCCCTTCAGTCGCCGCCTATACGGGGTACAAACATGTACCCGGGCGTTTCTCTCCTATCCCCATCCCGGCAACAGCCCAAGCCGAGGTTCGTACCTAAGTGGTGCCCTTGCGCTAGTTGCCTAAAAAACTTACTGGGCTGAGCGCCATCTGCGCTCGCCAAAAGTTCGGTTAAGCTGTCACGGCCTCAGAGGCCAACAGCGAGATTAGTCCATTCGAAAAAAAAAAAAAAAAAAAAGTTAACGGTCCAGTATCGGGAAAATTTGTATTTTGTAATTGGTAACGAGTAGTTGCCATTGTAACTTTGATAAAGGTTATCTGGAACAGATCGCTTGCTTAAAGATTAATGAAACAATGTTTTTAGAGCTATTTTTTTATTTATGTCCCCTGGAATAAGTTCAATTTATTATAAACTTGCCTTTTCGATGTGTACTTTTTTTCAATGTTTTCTTTTTTGCAAATATAGTGTAGACGAATATCTACATATTTTTCAACGGCCGCCTTAGTTAAATCATAAAGGTGGTGGAACTCGTCATTCGTGTGGGCATCTGTGTTTGCAAATAACTTTATATTTAGTAGTGACCGTAATATCTCCATAGTCAAGACTTTGCCGCTGAATTCCCTCTTAATTGTTTTCCCACCACTTATTTTGATAAAGTGCCTAATTTTGTTTTCTGCTTGGCTACATATCACGAAAATATCTTTGGATGCGTAACACAGCCCGCCAACATCTTTGTGATCTACTAATTTATGGAACCATTCTTTTTCAGTTGCAAGTAAATGGTTTCTGCAATCATCGCAATTGATTTTTTTTAACAAACGGTACACCACGAACCCGGATATATATCCCACGATTTGGTTGGTTATTTTATTTGATTCTCCACTTAATAAATCAGCCAGATGCTCACAATTGGTGTTATAGTTTTCTTCAACTGTTTCGAGATTCCTGCGGTTCTTTAAAAAATATTTTGAAATATTTTCTTCGCCCTCTTTCTCGTGGCGTATTCCACGACTGGAATTATTTATGTTAGCAGTTGATTCACCGTTTAGTATGGGAATATTTTCCAACGGTATACAATTACCGCTGAATTTTTTGCTTAGCTCTAAATGAGCTAGCAACTTTTTGTATGCAGATTTGAACTGGCGCGTGTTCGGGTTATTATTATGGCCGCCGAGGCTTCTGACTTTCCCAAAAAATAATTCCACGTGGTCCTGACTAAATTTATAGGTGGTCAAAAATGACATTTCTTTGGTCTGAATTAAAGTGGCATACAAGTATTCTAAGCTGCTTATACAAACGAGCAGTCCAACGACACCAGTATTTGCCCTGCATTTATACAAAGGCACTTTTTTGCTTTCATAAATGACTCGTTTCTCGTTTTAGAATTGGCCGCATCTGATTAGTATATAATGCTTACTAATAAAATTGTTTTTTAAACTTGTTAAAATGTTTTTAGTATGCGACTCCATTCATTCGAAATTTAATGTAGTCCGGTTCATTGGTCTTCGGTCACGTACAGATAAATGAACGATGCAACGCGAGGGAAAGGGACAGTAGCGTAGCGTAGTCGTGTGTCTGTAGTTACAATTATTTCCGTAAAATATTGTTTTAAAGCATATTATAGACTAATTCAAAATCAAATTATCAAACTTTAAGGTAATACTCACCGGAAATACGAAATTCCATCTTTTTTTAATGTAGTTAAAGTGTTGTTTTTGCAAGTTTTGACGGAGCACTTGGGCATGTTGTCACTTCGACGGCAAGCGCGCGACTAAAAGCCGAGAGTGCTTAAGCGGCGGTTAAGCACTCTCCAGCGTGGACGTCCTTGACGGGCCGATCGTATATCTAGTATTTTATTGATCGTTGTTGTGGCTAGATGGTGCTTTGTGAAATGAGGTATTGAGGTTCAAGCGGAGTAAAAAAAAAGAATATGAGGTTATAAGGTCAAGTGGGACGTCAAATGAAAGGTATTCATTAGTATATTTCGACTCCGTTTTTATTTTTAGTTTAGTACTTATACTTTTTGAATTATTAGCCATAACAAAAACTGAACTTTGACGAAATTCACAGGGTATACCAGTAATCCCACAGTGCCGTGATTTGGTATGCGTGTAGCTTTAGTGGCACGAATATAGGCAAAAAACTGAAATCCAGAATAACTGCAATTTGTACTCCAAAAAAGAGTAACCAAATAACATGAACTCCAGTTACCTGTAATTTGAATGTAGGTCGAGTTAAACATTTCGTGGCACTATTTTGATAGTCAAAGATTAGGTACAAATAATATATTTTTGTTTTTATGGGAGACTCGCGAGATCTCAGTTCGGGGCGAACCACTAGTTATATTAAAATGAAACGCCATTGACATTGGAGTACTTTATTGAGAAAAAGTGAAAACAATCCATCCTTATAGATATCTCTAACGAACCCGTGCTTAAAGTAACTAAACAACACAATTTTATACATAAACTATATCTTGCGTCTTTGGTTATAAATACTGAAAAGTAACTAAATCACAGGTTTAACTAAATCTAAAAACTAATTTATGTTTCGAATTGGAATGTTCAATACTTTCAATAATATTAAAATTTTACCTTCCAATAAAATTGTTATTATGTTTCCTAAGACGTCCGAAGTCCATTATGAGAGAGTACGTTGCCATTGTTCTACGCCCATTCGTCAGATGTCGCTGTTTTCCGTCACGTTTCCGGCACTTCGAGCGCCCCTAGCGGCCGTTGTCGGAACTAAAAGTTATTTGTTCAAGCCACCTAGAATTTTTCGTCATTGTTCGGCTCATATGGATGTTAGAATGGTACCACCAGGAAGACATCACCTGGACTTCGGACGTCTTAGGAAACATAATAACAATTTTATTGGAAGGTAAAATTTTAATATTATGTGTTCCGTTTGACG
This sequence comes from Philereme transversata, assembly GCA_963924445.1. Taxonomy (NCBI): domain Eukaryota; kingdom Metazoa; phylum Arthropoda; class Insecta; order Lepidoptera; family Geometridae; genus Philereme; species Philereme transversata. Next base: position 21,049,543 of record OZ004337.1, on the reverse strand, counting down.
TCCGAAGTCCATTATGAGAGAGCTGTTTGTTATCTCCTGGTGGCTTGAAGTAAAAAGAAACGCAATAATGTGATAAGTAGATCAATATAATTTTCAAAATAAATCATTTATAAAATGAAGGGAATCTCAATGTAATGTCCAATTAGGTAATCAAATAGCAGAAAAATATTGAGACAATGATCTTTCAGGTGAAATATTATTAGAAACATTTATCGATTTTTTATAGAATTTTCTAAAGGTACATTCATGTTGCCAATTAGCTTTTGATAAGATTTCATCTATAGGATAATGCTCTATCCCATTCAAAAATGCAACAACAGACCTAAGACTGCCTGGTGAAGTCTGTATACCAGCATCCGATAGCAAACGCTTTATCCAGCCACCAATGATAGTTGGTGAAACTGGTTTGATAGGATATTTTGTTGTGATAAATAAGTTTGAGAGTGGACCTCTGCGGACTTTAGCAAAGTTCTTTAAATACCTAAGCCAGAAAACTGGATCGATATTACGTTCTGGAGCTTCTGATAGAGCCCAGCTGGACTGTTGATGTGAGGCGGAATCTGTTTTTGACCCAAAAACAGGATGAAGCACAATGTGATCACCGTTATCAATAAAATGATCAGTGTCACAGTGTAACAGTGACAAATCATGAACTCTACGTCCCGATGTTAACAAAAGAATAGCAGCCGCTCGTCTGGACTAGTCTCTTAAATATTTAATGACTGCTCTTGCATCCCAAATCGGTGCCTTAGGTGGCACAGGCTTAGCCAAAGACACTGCTTTAAGAATGTGTTTGATAATATGACTGGATGACAACTTAATATTAGAACTAGTTTCGCAAACTGATGAAATTACTGACTTATGCACAAGGATCGTTCGATATGCTAAATGATCAGATACATGTAAAAAGGCAAGATACCTGGCTACGTCTTTTGGCTGAGGTAAACAAGAACTTATACCATTATGTCGGCACCACGTGGACCACCTATTCCAAATAGGAATGTAAGTCTTAACAGTCGAAGCTCTCCAACACGAGGATAGAAATTGTCTTTCTTCAGGTGACCAGTCTTGAGTCAAAGTATTCCACCCGAAATGAGCCAGGCTTCCAGCTGAAGACTGTTGACCTGGCTGGAGGGCGGCTCATCAACGTGTCCACCAGGGTGGCCTCCAGGTTCGCTATCTTGATGGGGCGTGTTAGGGCGCGACTCTTCAAGTCTGGACGCCAAAAAGGGTTTGTTCCACTTGGGTGCTATTGCTATGAACCGACCTGTTGCAGTGTTGAGGTGACGAAGAACCCGCGGAAGCAGTCCCGGCGGCGGGAACACCCATGCTAGATTGTATCGCCAGCATCTGCTGAACGCGTCGTGAACGTAAGCGTTCGAGTCTGACAAGTCTAGAGTAACATAGTTTGGAACGACAAACGCGGTTTCTGAGGCGAACAGGTCGATTTCTAGAGTTCCTCATAGATCGAAAATTCTTGACGTCGCCGTGTCCAATAGATGCCATTCCGAGCCGGTGCGATTGCACGAGAGTTGGTCGGCTTCGGTGTTGTACACTCCCGGAAGGTGGTGAGGGAGAAGTACCACATCGAGGTGATCCGCAAGATCCAAGAGCTCCTTTGTCAAATTCAAAAGTGGGCGCGATCTCGTTCCGCCTTCTTTTTTGATGTACATATGTATGATACCTCTGTTTTGTTGTCGGTCTGAAGAATCACGGTGGAGCATTTCAGGTTGGCCGCTTCGTTGGTTTTGGAGCCACCAAATCAGTTCGAATTTTACCTCTTCCGGAAACAAGCTGGCACTGCGAGGGCTCTTCCGGAGGATGTTGCTGTGACGCTGCAATGCACGGCAATGCAACCTTCCCCGGTGGGTGATGAAAGTCGCAAAGTTGAGAAGCCCTAAGAGGCGTTGTGCCTGCTTGAGGGTCCAACTGCCGGCAGCGAGACGAATCGACAAGTTTTGGCGGATTTTTTCTAATTTGTCTGGAGGTAGAGACTTGGTGTTGTGTCGTGTGTCCCAATTTACTCCCAGAAAGTCGATCGACTGTGTTGGAGCTGTAATCGACTTTTCGTGATTGACGTACCATCCGAGACTGGTTAGGAACTTTATAGCCATCGAAACATGTGCCTTGAGTGCTGCCTCGCTCTGATGAATGATTAGATAGTCGTCCAAATACACGGCTATGCGGAGACCTTTGGCTCGAAGTACCTCTGCTGTCCAATTTGTTATCGTTGCAACGATACGAGGCGCTGCAGCCAGGCCGAAGGGAAGTGACGTCATTTGAAACAAGCAACCTTTGTAACTGATGCGAAGGTAACGCCTGTGCTCTTGCCGTATAGACAGATGATAGTAAGCCTGGCTGAGGTCCAACTTCACCATCCAAGCCCTGGGTTGTAGAAATCTAGGGACATTGTAATGAAATAGGTGAAAAGGCTTTGGCTTCATAAACTGATTTAAAGCCTTCAAATTGAAAATCAATCGGTTTTTCCCGTTTTTCTTGGGTATTAGAAAAAAAAAGAGGAAAAATGAAAGAAGGGGTCAGCGGAGCTGGTTCTAATACATGGCAGTGAATCAATTTTTGAATTTCTTTTGCCATCGCTAGAGTGATTGGTGTTTGAAATTGATTTAAGATTTCTAAAGTTGGAAATATTAATGGCGGTTGTTGATTGAATGGTATTCGAACACCAGAAATCATTTTGAGAATCGGTTTGGGTGGGCTAAACGAGCCCAACCATTTAGGTATAAACTCAAACAACCGCCCGAAAAAAGCTATGTAGTCATCTGCCTTTGTTTTCAGATCCAGATCCCCTTCCGCTTCTATAACTTCGCCCCCCCCCCTTTAGCGCTGGCGGAATCGCCATAATATCGTCTAGCGCTAGAATCCTTTTTCTCCTGTTGTCTCGGTTTACTGGCCGCGGCGGCGGCGAGTTCGAATTTTACCTCTTCCGGAAACAAGCTGGCACTGCGAGGGCTCTTCCGGAGGATGTTGCTGTGACGCTGCAATGCACGGCAATGCAACCTTCCCCGGTGGGTGATAAAGGTCGCAAAGTTGAGAAGCCCTAAGAGGCGTTGTGCCTGCTTGAGGGTCCAACTGCCGGCAGCGAGACGAATCGACAAGTTTTGGCGGATTTTTTCTAATTTGTCTGAAGGTAGAGACTTGGTATTGTGTCGTGTGTCCCAATTTACTCCCAGAAAGTCGATCGACTGTGTTGGAGCTGTAATCGACTTTTCGTGATTGACGTACCATCCGAGACTGGTTAGGAACTTTATAGCCATCGAAACATGTGCCTTGAGTGCTGCTTCGCTCTGATGAATGATTAGATAGTCGTCCAAATACACGGGCTTGTCTTGGCGGGAAGTCAACGCAACTGGTGACTTTGGACGAGAATATTTAGAAGTCGAGGCCTGTTTCCTCTAATTTTTATATATATACAAAAGATCGGTGGAATAGTCACCGATCTATATATTCCGATATATCGATATAAGTAGACAAAGACTCAGGGTTAAACATGTACTCCGCTGAAGGAGGGATTTTTTCGATATCTTCTTTTACATATTTGCTTTTCAAACTTTTAAGAATCGATCGACGGCGAAGTTCAATGACCTCGGCTCATTTCCCGCATATTGTCATGAGAAACGGTTTTATAAGCTGACTCGTTACTGAATAACTCTTAATTTTTTATAGAGGGTAGTTGGAGAAAGCTCGACACCAGAATTTGCCGACCAATCGATAAGGTTTTGCAAAGCTAAATTCACGGACTCATTTTGATTTAAAAACGCATTTGATAATGCGGCAAAAGTGCGTTCCATCTGATACCACCTAATCGGCGAGAAAGGATGTAACGAACGCAATTCCAATCGCGTTAACTTTCAATTCCGTAAAGGCCGGTGAAGCCGCATACGCATTGTACTTATTTTAGCTACGCGCTCTGGATTTGCCTTAGCTACAGCTGGCTTTTTAATAGATACACTCAATTCCGCGATATTTCCTAATTCCGGGGTGGGCAGAGGCGGTGGACGCAAACAGGGGTCCGTGGAAACAGAGGCGGGCGCTGTACCCCAGAAATCGTTGGCGTACATGAGACAGGAGTAGTCTTTGGAGGTTGTACGGGAGCGACACTTGCATAGTTAGAATATAGGATATTGTGCACGTGACTTACCAGCTGTTGAGATAGCATCTCAAACCTTTTATCCAACTCCGACTCCCTGGAACATGAGCGCACGTGGCGCTTATGTCACTTGCTCGGCGGCGATCCATCCTCCTGTGATGACTCCGTATCTGCCCTGGCCTCCTGTCCTCCGACGACGAACGCGAGTCCAATTTTTCCATTTTTAAACGCGTCAACAATTTTAGAGCGACGTAACGGAAAACTAATTTAAAAAAGCGCACTATAATATCGTACTTTCTACTTTAAATCTCGAAAGAACGAATATTAAAATAAATTATTCATTATTTAAATACATAAACGACTATTCTAACGAACGTCCGCGCAGTTCGGCGGACAACGCAACAATGACGAAAAATTCTAGGTGGCTTGAACAAATAACTTTTAGTTCCGACAACGGCCGCTAGGGGCGCTCGAAGTGCCGGAAACGTGACGGAAAACAGCGACATCTGACGAATGGGCGTAGAACAATGGCAACGTACTCTCTCATAATGGACTTCGGACGTCAAACGGAACACATAATAGCTTAATTTTGGTTAAAAATTTGATCATTTGCAAGTGATGTGGCACAAGACTATACTTAAAGTTACAATTGAAATAAATTGTTGCTCAAAAATGGCACTGAAATCTAAACCAAAGTCACTAAATTCTAAGACTAATCTCTAAACATAATCCAACACACTTTTGTGACTAATATATCTTATATACACTACTATTTAAGTTACGACGCGTCGGCGAATTTCGTCATCATCAGAAATACGGAATATATCGGAATCTATATACTTCCAAATAATGAAACCCGCACATGCTACCGCCTTTGAAGCTCGCCGGTGACTGGCAATCATTTTTAGGGTTCCGTACCCAAAGGGTAAAACGGGACCCTAAGACTAATTACTAAGACTCCGCTGTCTGTCTGTCTGTCTGTCTGTATCTCATGAACCGTGATAGTTAGACAGTTGAAATTTTCACAGATGATGATGACAGAATAAAATAAATATTTAAGGGGGCTCCCATACAAGATACAGGTAGACGCTTGAAATATTCACAGAATATTTAGTTATATATTCACTTTAAAAATATATAATTAAATTAAAATAAAACAAATATTTAAGGAGGTCTTCCTTAAAACAAACGTGATTTTTTTGCCGTTTTTATATAGAATGGTACGGAACCCTTCGTGCGCGAATCCGACTCGCACTTGACTGGTTTTTTATTTGTTATGATACCGTAATGGCCGCTTGCTATTTCATATCTAAAAAATCACAGGCAATGATTTTTCATTATGATGCCGTAATGTCACACTTGCTATTCTTTCTAGTGAAATTATGATACATGTGAAAAATCACAAGCAACGAAAACGTCTATTGAACTCCAAAGAAATGCGAATGCGACTATGATTTGTAGCAAACCCGATAGACTGCGACCGATATACGATGAAAACCGAATGTGATTTCATTTGTATGATTTTCAGCAGGATAAACGAAGGAAAATAGCAAGTGTGACATATGATTTTTAATATCATATGATTTTCCACATGCTAGTTGTGAAACGTTCCATTCCTATCGGACATTGGTTGCACAATCGTACTAATTCGGAAACACGAGCGTTGCCGAGGCGTCAACTTATATCGCAGTACTGAGGTCTACTTTACCACATTCTGAAAAAGTTTCAAAAGTGTATATTTCAATGCGTGTGACATTTTATTTAGAGTATAATAAAATCTTAAACTCTAACATTCACTCATCAGAAAGTTTACATGTATCGACACACCCCTTATTAAGTATAAGTACTATTTGGTGTGTCGCACATACAAACGGACCGAATCAATTCAAAAAAATCTTTCAAAGCCTGCCATTAGGACAGTTACCGAAGGCTTTATTTTCTAACTACCCACAACTCTTAAAGGCTGATAATTGTATCTACACAACGTTCCTTTTTCTCACACTCCCACATACAAATAACCGGCAAAGTGACTTAAGAGTTAGAATAGGTGCTTATAATGAAACCTGAATTATTTCTAATATTTGTACAGACGTTATTATTGGGTGTAGGAAGGGTTATTGTAATTGGAACTTGAAATTTAAAGAAAAAATTTGTTACATAAAGGTAATAAATAATTATCTATAGTCAATATTCATCCACCTGGTGCTACAAGTGGGAATAACAGGACACACACCCTCTCACACTCTAAAACACACACACACACTCCTGCATAAACCATCCCACACACACCCAATCACACATCCTCGCACTGAACACACAAACAAACACACAAACCCTCATACACACACATACACCGACACACACCAGACAGAACTAAAGTTGACGAAAGTTACTTTCTATGGCATAATAAGAACTTATCCTGCTGATAAATACCAAGTGCCATTGCAATTTTGAGTAAATACTAAGTAGATGTATAAATTCCTTTCGACACACAATTCCTCCCTACACACAGAAACAGAAATTGTTTTCAACGATAAAACACCACACTTCATCATCGACTTAAAAAAATAGATATTATCATAGACAACATCATTCTGAGCACATTGGCGGACAGGTGGGACTCTCCGTTTCTGGGGCACTGGTTAAGCCTCCATGCAACCCTCTTATAAGGGGCGTTGCCCCCACGTACTGATAGTCCCTGGTGTCCGCGTACGTGTATGTAATTATATATGTGTATGTATTTGTGTGTGTTGTTATTTTAATTTCATTTAATTTTATGTAATTTGATTTTATTTAATTTGATTTAGGTAATTTCATTTAACTTAATTTCTATTTTGTTTGTCAATGGCTTGAAGTAAATAAATTGTATTTATAGACAGTAATACTAAGTCCTTGATATTTGTAACAAACAACACTTTGTACCGGCCATTTCCTTGTTACCCGAAAACAACCAGTGAAAAGACGAAGCAATGTCTACAATAACATCCAAATTTTTTAAAACAGATTAAAATATGAAGTCGATTTACTAGATATAGTTTACTTCGGAATAGCTTTTCTACCCGTCAATAAGTAGAAATACTTTAGCCGAAGCAAAACTAGACCCAAACGTTTATAAATAAGACGGACCGTTTAGGTTAGAGATGTAATGAATAGTGAATGTGCAGATCTAGCCGAGTGAGACCTATCGCTATCATACTCCGGCTTCATTTACATTGCCAAGGATATGCTATGTACAATTTCGTTAGAAAAATTAGCTTCCATTCCATTCCGCGGCAATGTAAATAGAGTTTTACACGAACAGTTTAAGACCGATTAGTTGCTGATGAACTTTGTCACCTGAGAGTGATCGGTCGTTCAAGTGTTAGTGCGCGAGTAGCAGTGGTACAGCTAGTTGTCCCGCTCTAGAGGAGCTTGTTGTCCTGCTCGTGCTGCAGTAGATCAGCCAGGTTGGATATCTCTATCTCCTGCACGCGGCGTCCGGCGAAGTGGATGTAGTCGTGGGACGGAGCGTCCACCGCACGCTTGCGGACTGAAACAAAATAAGTGTCTGTTACATTTTTTTTCTATTCTAATTTTATTCTCAGGCATTTGTGTCCCACAGCTGGGTTACCCAGCCTGGGCAAAAGCCTCCCCTATTCCTTCAAAAAAACATTGTAAAACATTGGAAATACAGATGTAACATTGTCGGTGAAACATCGATAAATCCCGTATTTATAATAATATTTGAAATTAATCACGAAAGTTTTTTAAGTAAAATACAGATAGGTACAGTTAAAAGTTACCAAATATATTAGTGTACAAAATTAAATTAGATTAGATAATTCTTTATTGCACACCAAAAACTAATACAAATAAAAAGGACACCGTAAAACTATGTGATACAATTGGATCTCTAACAGACAACGTTTGGATGGAATGGACTGTGTGGATATTAGGTTACCTGACATTAGAATGGCTTAAGTCAAATAATGAAGGATACCTATAGATAACGCCAATACAATCTATAACATACAAACATCACGATCCGTAGCGGACGGCTCGCCTATCAGAAACTAGTCCAATTCAAGTTTTAATCAGTAATTATGTACTATAATCGCGAAAGTTTGAAAATACTAGTCCAATTCGTCCCGCTATCTCTCATAATTTAATTTGCCGTTAATATCTGATTAGCTAGATACATTTAGCGTATACATTTATGTTCTCTCAACAAGGTTTCTTAGAATAAGGTGTTTTGTGTATTTTATCTATACCAATCGCAGAGTTATATGTAGATCACTGGTGCATATAACTAATGATCGGATCAACGCATACATACAACGCCGATTTGCCCAAGTTGAATTGGAGATCTCACTTCGCTCGATCAATTATTGTTATATTTTAATGACAACATCATGTAGATCTTGCGAACGTTTGTTCCGCGGCGGGAATCAAACCCGAAACCTCTTGCGTCTCAACCGTCTATTTGCCCACTGGGCCATAGACATTGTAATAAAACAGCCGTTGCAATGTTGCAGACATATCAAGTAACCGGGCATCTGGTATAGAGACCTTCAATAATATCATTTCATTGAATAACTGCATATCTGGTTAGTATAAAACATAGCTACGTCGGTCTCATCATCATAGTTATCTGCCTTAGGACATCCACTGCATTAACACTACATTAGCGAATCAGGCATGAAATCGTGTTAAACTGTACCCACTACATAATTTCTTCAAAGTGAAAACGTTTATTCATTGCAGTCATAAGAATTATTTTGAGAACGATGTACGTACATTTTACATTTCTAGCGACTTCAAAGTTCGAAATCGCGTTGAATATCAATTCGGTTTAATTTCAAACTGCCTAACCAGTGCAAAACTAACAATCATACGAAAGAGCGAAGCAAGAAATACGAGCTAAACGGTGACTTTCAAACTGATGAAGTTGATTTGAGTTAACTCAGTAATTTTTAATTGTTAGCAACAAATGGTATATACCAAGAAGCTATGGTATATTTCATTCAGAATTCAGAAACATTCCGCTACAAAAACATCAGTCGCTAACCTTATTTAACTCAGCCTGCAGGGATTCTATATCATTAGCTTTTGACCCGCTTATATAATTTAAAATCATCTGCATACATTCAAACGTCCTTCAAGGTCAATTATGAACATTATGAAAAATAGAGCACCTATGTGTGATCCTTGTGCACTCCAGTGGGTACCATCTTTGATCGAGATGAATGCACAGGTATGCCCAGCAACTCTTAACGATTTTAAAGATACGACAAGCACCAACGCAATAATGAGCCGTTTATTCCCATTTTGCTAATTTTCTCTCGTAATTGAACATGATCAATCAAGAGGCGCTGCAGCGCGGCCGTAAGATGTCCCCTCGATACTTACTGACAGTTCCCTCGTCATTCTGCAGTTGGTAGGTGGGCTTGGTGTCGCAGAGGCGCTGCAGCGCGGCCGTGAAGTGCCCCCTCGATACTTACTGACGGTCCCCTCGTCCTTCTGCAGTCGGTAGGTGGGCTTGGTGTCGCAGAGGCGCTGCAGTGCGGCCGTGAAGTGCCCCCTCGATACTTACTGACGGTCCCCTCGTCCTTCTGCAGTCGGTAGGTGGGCTTGGTGTCACAGAGGCGCTGCAGCGCGGCCGTGAAGTGCCCCCTCGATACTTACTGACGGTCCCCTCGTCCTTCTGCAGTCGGTAGGTGGGCTTGGTGTCGCAGAGGCGCTGCAGCGCAGCCGTGAGGTGCCGCACGGCGGGCAGCGCGGCGCGCAGGGAGGAGCGCACGCGAGAGATGTCGAACTTGGCGCCGCCCTCGATACTCAGCACCAGCACCTCCGGGGCCATCACCATGTCCGGATCCAGTTCCATCATGAAGCAGCGGTCCGAGTCCACTATGCCTGCAAATGTAACGATAGCGTAAGAGAGGACCCAAATAAAGATGTAGATAGATAGGTAGATTGACTGTTTATTGTACAAAAAAACAATTACAGAACAATACAAAAACCGAGATACCAATAGGGGGTATCCATTGGGGTTACCAATTTACAATGGGTGGTCTTATCTTTAGAACGGAAATAACTTTATGAAGTAGCGATTAAGAAAAGGTGTGTTTAGATGGTTTGGGTGTGTAGAGGATGGACGAAGAAGATTCACGAAAAAGGCGAGCGTAAATGGGACGGTTGGAAGGGGAAGACATCGGCGAATGTATTTCGACCAATTTGAAAACGTCTTGGTGAAAGGCCAGGTCAAGAGTACACTGAGATATTTTGGACAAGAAGATGTAATGAACGTAAATAACGTAATAAACGCTGTCCAGCCGAGTTTGATCCGTAGACTGACCTCTTTTTCGAAGTTGGACCTATTTAACTGGACTATTTAATTTTACTCGTTAACAACTTCGAAAGTTGAGTTGAGAGGAGAACATTTTGCATGATTTTCGTCATTTCCATGTAATTTTAAGGCCCACATGTCGGGGAAACTATATGGAGATAATTTAGCATTTTGCCTTAGTCTTCCAGCGATTCTGCCATGGCTACGATTTTGTCAGCAAATCGAAGGTTAGTGATGTACTCGCCATTGACATTGATGCCAAGTCCTTGCCATTCCAAGAGTTTCCATTCTATTCCAAGGTGTCCTCTGGGGCAGCGGTAAACAGTTTCGGAGATATTACATCTCACTATCTAACGCCTCTCCACAAAGAGAGAGTTCCAGCTGTATCGATAAGAAAAGATTCAATTGCACGAATTATTTTGTCTTGTTACCCCTAACTGAGAACTAAAGACGATTGGTCCAACACTGACTCTTCAACTTGCTTCTTTAAGAACACTCACAATCATTTACTTACCAGTAACATTAGCATCGAAATCATGAATGAAGTTCACATGTCGTCCATTATCCATCACCGATATCTTTTCCACGGAATCTCCGATATCAAACTGCTCGCGAAGGCCGTTGATGACGTCATCAGATGCATCCTCGTTGGCGGTGCTGAAGACTTGCACATCGGGGTCTGAGGACCAGCGGAGGGGCATCACCTTGTAGCTGGGCTGGTCGTAGAAGGCCGGGTCTTCGGGGAGATCCTGAAAACCAGAATTTGTTTCCTTGAATGAGAAGTTCAGATATTGCTGACGAACTTAGTGGTGCGGTGTGCAATAAGCCGACTGAGACGCAAGCAGTTACAGGTACGACTCTTACTGCGAGACAACTATTTACATGATCTAAACATATTTGTTCCGGGTCCCTAGCCCCGGTGTTATAGTACCATGGTACTCATAGTTCCCGATACCCACAAAAAAGGTGTTACAATTGCATTTATTGTATTTAAAGAGCCAGCTGCCAACAGGCGTCTAAAATTGGTATATTTATTGCTTTTGACGACCTTAAGTTGGGTGTAAGTAGTAACAAGGCGGTAATCAACATCATCATCATCCACAGCCTGACTTCACCCATTGTTGGGGAGGCCTATACCCAATCAACATCATCAACAATTACGTTAAATCGAAATACTCTAACTCAGACATTTCACTGAACCTCAATGCATTAAATTCTAATTTTACCTTGTCATCAAAATTTCCCCCTCCACGTACGATACGCTCCTTGAAATCCATGACCTTCCCCGACCTAATACCGTTCCGTTTGATTTCTTACCTGTTTCTCTGGACTCTTCTCTGCCTACCGTGCCAACTCTTTTGAAGTTAAGCCAGAGGGTTTATGGAACGCTCTTCCCCTCAGTATTAGAAAAATGTCATCAAAGTCAGCTTTCAAACGTTCTGTCCATAGTCACTATTTAAATTCAAAATTCCACTTGAGCTTTCCGTACTTTATTTACTAATTTTGTTATGAGATTTATTATTTATATATATATATATATAATTTATATTTAATTTATGTTATATTTGTGTATTTTATTATTTTTTATAATTATATTGTATTTGTGAGTATTATTATATTTATGTAGGCATTAAGTAGTTAGTAATTTTTTATTTCTATTTGTATTTTTTGTTAGTTCCTAGTTAAGCACGCCATCCTAAGTTTTTTTACCTGTCACGGTTGACTGGTAGAAAATGCTTTTAGCATTTAGTCCTCTATTTGTACATTTTTCTGTTTGTACAATAAAGAATTAAACAATCATAAGTTTAAAGCATTACAAGTCGTGGCAGAAACACCTACACAAGCAATATTAAACGTAACTAAAGTTCGTGTTACCAACCATTTTCTAATATGTTATTTCTGTCGTATTTCTGAATCTTCATTGCTAACAATCAAGACAGATACTAGGTACCTAAATAACAAAACATTGTAGTTATAACTGATGGAGGGCCAATATCTGAAAGCATGTAACCTGGTTCAGGAATAGCCTCACTATTTATCGATTGACCTGATTACCTAGCATTCTGATAGAACGCAAGGAATGTCCTATAATATTATTTATGTATTCTTATTTAAGTTTCTGGGTAGCGACCTGAATGTCCTAGAAACCTAAATTACGAAATGGGTCATAGGTGTATCCGAAAATATAAACATAATATGTTTCAACTTACTCGTAGCTTGATTGATATATCGAAATTTCCGAAGAACAGAAATTTTAAAGGTATTATGAAAATTGAGAATTTTTTACATACACCAATAAATGCGCAGTGTAAGTACACATTCACGATGTTGAGATTCTAATCGGCAATAGGAACAAGCGACAGTTATTTAGTAAGTCAATGAAAACAATATATCAAATCTGTGAGTAAGTAGGAATATAAAACTAACGACAATCATAGAAGAACAGAGAGAGAGAGAGAGAGAGAGAGACCTGAAATAAATTGGATGTTGAACTTGAACCCAAGAATTGAACCTTAAACATGAACTCCAAAGTGGCCAGCTAGGAAGCCATAGTCTGATTCTGTCCAATTTCCTGTGACCAAGTGTACCAAGGTAACCCGACCGGCACTAAACGCTTTAATCCAATTGACGAAAGGAAGTAACGAAACGTAGTAAATTTTTGCATCGGGACTTCGGAGCAGATGTTTTAAATTGAACACGTTTGTGGTTAGTAATATGTAAATATTCGCAGAGCCAGGCAATCAATGCATTTACCAATTACCTAGGCCTTGAAACTAGGTCAGTTCTCGTGAACTTTGTCGTGATTCTATTGTGATTGTGACCCAGATTGATAGAATTATCTGGCGCTAGATTTTAAACTACGCGATAGGAAAATCAACCTTGAGTAGTCATCTGCAACTCAAATCTCATCTTTTCCACTCACACAGTAGTCTGATATAGTGCAACGGCGTTTAGGGTTCTCTTAAATAGGCATATCCATACAGCCACGAGTGTATCATGCAGTCGAGTGGAGACCATGCACTGGAAAGCGCAATATAGGACGGCCTCCTACTAAATGGAAAGACGACCTTAAAAATTGAAACTCTATTGGGGAGGCCTATGTTTAGTAGTGGACGTCGATGTATTCTAGCTAGCAGATGAACTCCTTAACTGTGGGTTTTACTACACTCCCTTAGCCAATTTATTTAAGAACTAGGTAATATTCTTAGTAAATTGTATATGCCGGGGCAACGGGCTATAAAGCGAAGCAAAAAATCCAAGATGGTTGGTTGCAGGAATAATAAGCATAATCGCTTATACCTAGATTAGAAATCCGTTTCTACTCGATTGGTTTCCGATCCAGTTAGCCGATATTATAAACCAAAGACCTTCACTACAGTAGGCTCACTAATCAAAAGTTACATCTGAATAAATATAAAATAATAGGTAGATTGATGCAGTCCATCGATCGTGCGCTACGAAGCTACGAGTAGCAAGATGAATAGCGATTCGTTTGCGCGGACCGCGGGGTGAAGCGAAGGTCACTGGGTCAACTGGCCGCTAGCTGCTAGGTCAATACGATCGCACCTAATTGCATTTCTGGTTTGCCAGGGATATTTGCTATTCCCAACGATAGGACATCTCATAACAAGAAGCCAATGAAAATTGATTAAAAGTTTAGTTAAGTATCAATATCTCTTCGTCATGGAATACATGGGATAAACTCTGATGCCATCACCAGCCATCAACAAGTCATCTTTCATAACATCAACAGGCGACATATCTAGTAGATGATTAAAGATTTATGACCCATATCAGCCATTGCCTAAATAACACCTACGTAAATATTTAATATATATATAATATGTCCGGGCCAATTAGTTTCTTTCCAGGCAAGACAAGAACAAGAGATTGCAAGACGCACGAAAAACGCCTGTAAAAGCTATTGGTCCATGAAAGACCTAATAAAAGGACCGCTTCCACTTTCTCTAAAGCGGAAACTCTTGGGCATATGCATTCTCCCCATCCTCACCTATGGTGCGCAAACCTGGTCGCTAACAAATCGTCAAAAGTCCTCCCTTGAGGTATGCAAACGTGCAATGGAGCGCAGTATCCTGGGCGTGAAACTCACGGACCCAATCAGGAACTCGGTTATACGCTCCCGAACTCAGGTGGCCGACGTCGCTCAAAAAGCTGGAAGACTCAAGTGGGACTGGCCGGACACGTTTGCCGTATGCCAGACACAATGTGGGCGAAGACCACCACTGAATGGCTTCCAAACTACGGACGGCGCCCGCGTGGAAGGCCCAGGCGAAGGTGGCGGGATGAGCTAAACTCCTACCTCAAGGATTGGCCCCTACTTGCAATCAACAGAGACGAGTGGAAAGAGGAAAGGGAGGCCTTTGGCCTGCAGTTGGACACAACAGACTTATAATATATATATAAAGTTTAATTGTTATAATTGTAATTTACCTTGCCACGCCCTTGCAGGGTAGGTACATACTTTTCAGATCACTTACTTTTAAGAAATTATATTGTATGTTGCATTGAATAAATAAATAAATACTATCATACTAAACTGGTGCCCAATTCTGCTAATTTAAAAAACTATTATGAAGCCATACGATTATTTAACGATTATGATTGTTGTTCCTGTCATAAGCTGCCAAATTGTGTTAATAGAATACAAAAAGGTATCTATAGTGGCCATTTTGCGACGATACCAACATAGTGAAGCGATTGGTTTAGTAGAATTGGGCCCCAGGACGTCCACTGCTGAATGAACATAGGCCTCCCCTATAGATTTCCAGAGCGACCGATCTTGCGTGGCCTCCGCCCAACGGCGCCCAGTAATTTTTATCAGGTCGTCTTTCCATGTCTGGCTCTGTGCTCCGCCCACTGCCACTTCAACTTGCTAATCATCTTGGCTATGTCTGTCACCATGCAGACATCTTCGTGGTCCAGGCCCTAGAGGTGTTTCACAGTTGATTTTACTAGTGACGGGAGATATACCTTGATAGGAATGGTGCAGAATCCCTGGTAGCGCGTAGTGGTCGTGATAGTCAGATTCGGCAGTATTGTCAGCAGCAGGCCCAAGGCCGCCAGCCCCACCAGCGTGATCACGGCGAAGATGAAGAGCGGCGGGCCCAGGACCTTGGCCGGCACGCGGTACACCCTGGGCGAGCGGTTCACCACGCGCATCTGAATCACATGCTCCTGTGAAGAAAGAAGGGTTAATGAGAGCACCCGGTAGATAGTTCTCATCTGAATGTGAGCTACTTTTGTAAATAAAAAAAACTAACATTTTAGGTGTGCAAGCTTGTTATCATAGTGAAATGATAATGCGTATATTAGAAGTGTACAAACTGTGATAGTACCCTTAATTGTATGTATAGTTAGATATATAGATACACCATAGATTGCGTCCAAAGGTTCTAAAATCACAGCCTAACCACCCGATGTGCTTGCATTTAGGTATGTTAGCAAATAAGTATAGGAAATTAAAAATATATGTAATGATGCCAATTATTACTGATTAAATGCCAAATTTCAGTTTCATTCAAGTTGTGGTTGCATTTTTATGAGAAGTTATCTGCCTACCTAAGCATCTCATAATCTATCTTATTACCTTAGCAAGTTGAGTCGGAGCAAATTTAATGATGTATTAAATTACTTGGTACATTTACAATTGATTGTGATTTGTGACTATCAAGCAAGAATCCTTTCGATTTCAATTTTTCACTAATATTGAGTTGTTTTAAAATCAAAATCAAAGTTTGATTTAGTTTGTTTCAGATTAGTTTGTTTAGAATGTTTGCAGCTGTATCCCACGAGTCAGTATATGATTGCTTTTTGAAACAATAATAAATAAATAATAAATAAATATTGCTGGACATTTCACACAGCGCTATCTAGCCCCAAATTAAGCAGAGCTTGTACTATGGGAACCAGATAACTGATAGAATACTTATATACTTTTTTTTTGTAAATACATACTTATAATATATAGAGAAACAACCAGACCCGGAACAAATATCTGTAGATCATGCAAACATTTGTTCCGCAGCGGGGATCGAACCTGCTACCTCCTGCGTCTCAGCCGGCTATTCGCCCACTGCCCCACGGAGGTCGTCAACAATGTTAGTAATCGCTACTTTAGATATTTTCATTTTAATCACTTTTATTCTATTAATAATTACATGAAGAAAAACAGTTAGTGTGATGCTGTCTGCAAAGACAAATAATGAAGTAAGATAGATAGATAGATAATTCCTTTATTGCACACCATTTAAATACAAACATTTATAAGAAAATACACTCTTAAATAATAGATACAATGGGCGGTCTTATCGCTAAAAGCGATCTCTTCCAGGCAACCTTTGGATGGACAGGATCTATGTGAACAAAATAAGGACGGCGGCGTAAATCCGATATAGTACACGTATATTTATAAAAAATATAGATAATATAAAATAAAATGCATAATTATAATGTATAATATAATCATAAAATTACATAAATATTAATATTATAATACATAAAATATATATTGTCATACCTACATATACATATAAATTATAAAAATATAAAAATTAATAAGTGGCCTAGTGAGCGATGGATGACAGATAGTGTTGTCTGATCAAGTAAGAAGACTTTTGAATATTTAATGTGGCCTACAAAAGGTATTGATTTCACAGGCGCTTGTAGGCGTTCATAATTGCCATAGATGGATGCAATTGTGAAATATTTACTTGACCAACTATGGGAAAATCAATAATATTGTCAATCAAGCACTTGTAGATTGGTATCGATGTGATAATTGTGTCAAAAGACAAAATGTATCACACTTGCTGCAATGAAACATAGTGTATATATGTAAAATAGCAAGAAATGGTACTAAGATAAAATATTTTAGTGTAAAGAATAATATGTACATATATATTATTTTTCCTAACAATCAAGCAATTTATATGATCATGCGTCAAGTAAACTTGGTACGAAATAATAAATGGATTTATGAGTGTTGAGATTTTAGTAATTAGTTGAACAAATGAAATAGGTCTGTAACGAATGTAAAAATTATGTAGGAAAAATCTTACATGGGTTTTGCCATTGACCACTGGTGGAGCAGTCTTGGTGAGGCTAGGTCCTGTTATAAACGTCATCCTGCGCGTGTTCACTAATTATTGGATTAACTTTAACTTTACAACACAAGGCAACAAACACTGAACAATTTCAGCGACAAAATGCAGTTTGCGGTTTTACGCAAAAAAGCTCAAAGCTCAATCAAATCAATAGGCCGTGCTCGTTGCAATTGCAGAAAACAGTACATAATTCTTTTTTGCAAAGGCAACTTAATCAAATTAGTCGAATAAATCCAAATTGAAATCCCAACACTAGATAGAACTATTTTCTACCTTGTCTATAACTATTGTCTAATTTCACGAAATTTCAAGGTATTATTGCTCTGTGGTCTAAATGTCTATGCCTATCAGCAGTCTATGGTTTATGTCTGTCAAAAAAAAAAGAAAGAAAGAAACTTGAGGAGGAAACGAACGATTTAGTGTCGCGAAAATTATTCTATGAAACGAGGATAAATGAATCACTCATGCGCGCAGTGTTGATAGATCATGTTTGATTAGTTCGTTTTACTATAATTTTCTGTTATTTCTTTGTTTCGTTGCCTAAATAACACGTTTTGAAGTCGGACGGTAAAACGAAAATAAAATGGCGACCGATCAAGCGAAGAACCGCATGCATGTCTTCAAGAACACAGGCAAAGATGTCGACGTAAGTATTGGAAACAAATAATCCCTACCGTTAACTCTCGAAATAAATAATTTCATTGCGAAACGTCATCTTGACAGCTTTAGTGTGTTATTTTCAGGAAATGCGTAGACGGAGGAACGAAGTGACGGTGGAACTGAGAAAAAATAAAAGAGATGAGACGTTACAAAAGCGGCGCAATGTCCCGGTCAGCTACTCGACAGACGAGGAGGAGATCGAGAGGACGTTAGCGTCGACCGACTTGAAGGAACTGGTGATGAACGCAGCCAATGCGGCGGAACCCGAGATTCAGCTGGCGGCCGTTCAGCAGTGCCGCAAGTTGCTGTCCTCCGACAAGAACCCGCCGATCGACAACCTCATCGCAGCCGGCATCCTGCCCATCCTCGTGCAGTGTCTGTCGCGCGCCGACAACCCCACACTGCAGTTCGAGACAGCCTGGGCGCTCACCAACATTGCCTCTGGAACCTCCGCTCAGACCAACAAAGTTGTGCACGCTGGAGCTGTCCCTGTCTTCCTTCAGCTTCTCATGTCCCCTCACGAAAATGTATGTGAGCAGGCAGTTTGGGCGCTGGGAAATATCATTGGAGATGGTCCCGTTCTTAGGGACTTCGTAATTGAGCTTGGAGTAGTTAAACCACTCCTGAGCTTCATAAAGCCAGAAATTCCAATTTCCTTCCTACGTAACGTCACATGGGTCATTGTGAACCTCTGTAGGAGTAAGGATCCACCACCACAAGTGAAGACTATCCAAGAAATACTTCCAGCACTGAACCTTCTTATTATGCACAGTGACATTAATGTAAGTACCTCCAATACTATTACAAAACATTGCAACTAAAATTAATTACTTTAGCTACAGAAAATCATTAAATTTACTAGAACTACTTATATACTGTGTGCTACAGCAGTAAATGGACCTCCACTCAACTATTATTATTGGTAACTAGCTGACTCACCCAAGCTTTGCACAGATTATTATCATATCATTGATGACCTCCGTGGTACAGTGGGCGAATAGCCGACTGAGACGCGGGAGGTAGCGGGTTCGATTCCCACTGCGGAACAAATGTTTGTATGATCTGATAGATATTTGTTCCGGGTCTGGATGTTTTTCTATATATTATAAGTATGTATTTACAAAAAAAAGTATATAAGTATTCTATCAGTTATCTGGTTCCCATGGTACAAGCTCTGCTTAATTTGGGGCTAGAGAGCGCTGTGTGAAATGTCCAGCCATATTTATATTTATTATATTATATTAAAAATTAGTAGTGCTCAGGGATAATGTAGTTTCTTACTGTTAGTGAAAGATTTTTTAGAATCAGAACAGTGGTTCTGGAGATTACCCCTACAAACAAACATTACAAACTATTATGTCCAGTAAAACACCATATTTATGTAAATAGGCTTATTGAGCTTGGTAGCAGAACACTTTAAAAATCAGACTGACCTTTAGACAAGTACCATCAACTTAGTCAACCTTATTTAACAAGAAGGTTTGACAAGTACCCACATTTAGATACAACACAAACTTCACCATTTTTTTAAATATTAGTATAGATGACATGCATAGTAAACAATTAAATTATGCATTGTAAAGAAGTGTTTGAGCTACAAAGGATCTAATCTAATTATCTAATGTTAATTGCATAGAACATAATAAAAAGCTGAAGAAATCTTTTTTTAACTACAATTGTACCTGATACTTTTAGGTCAATGACCTTGAAGGAACCAACTAAAAATATTAAAAAAAGTTCATAAAGTATGTACACATACTTTATAAATACTTAAAATATGGACTTTATACATACTTAAAGAAAAGAATGGATTGAAACCATGCTACTTGTTATTTTGTTTCAGACAAATTAAACTGTTGGTTGCAAATCGTTTTTAGATAAGTGCTATCAGACAAAGACATTTTAGGACAGAATTTTCAGTAAACACTGCTTTGTATCAAAACAATTGTTCAGATTAGATAATATTTAAAAAAAATAAGCAACTATATGAGTAGTCCAGAATGCAAATTAATTTAGTTTCTTCAAGGTTGGTTAAACATCATAGTAAAACTGACTTGTTAAAATCTATGCAACATCACAGGTTAGAACGGGGGTAATGCACAATACACTCCAATGCAGGACGTCAGTGCAGATCTTATTCCCACCACCCTAGAATTAGAATCTAGCAACATGTGTTAAAGTTCACCCATACTACTTCCAGATCCTGGTAGACACAGTATGGGCCATCAGTTACCTAACAGACGGAGGCAACGATCAGATCCAGATGGTGATAGAATCCGGTATCGTGCCCAAGCTGATCCCCCTCCTGTCTCACAAGGAAGTCAAGGTCCAGACAGCAGCCCTCCGTGCCGTGGGCAACATTGTCACAGGCACTGATGAACAAACACAAGTAGTGCTCAATTGCGATGCTCTCTCACACTTCCCTCACTTATTGTCACATCCAGTAAGTTCTAATAAATGATCTTTATAATGTTTATACAATTGTTTAGGATTTTTGCTAAAAAATTAAATGAAATGATAACATTGTAGAAAGATAGCGACATCAACAACATGAATGATTTCCATTATTAAAAATAGTAATTATTATTTTATTATAAGGTCTAATATTACCCAAATATGTGGACTTATAGGCCAGTAGTATACGGTATGTTAATGTGTTAAATGAATCAGCAAATGGACTTCTCCCAAACATTCCATTAACCTTATAAGATTCACATAGTATTCATAAACATTGAGTGCTAACATAACATCTTTCACTATCCATCTCTCCTTACAGAAAGAGAAAATATGCAAAGAAGCGGTCTGGTTCCTGTCAAACATCACAGCGGGCAATAAGCAACAAGTTCAAGCAGTTATCGATGCAGGTCTTCTTCCCAAGATCGTGGAGAACCTGACGAAAGGAGAATTCCAGACGCAAAAGGAAGCTGCCTGGGCTGTTTCCAACCTCAGCATCAGCGGCACCAAGGAGCAGGTGGCCACCCTCATCGCGTGCGGAGTCATTCCACCCTTCTGCAACCTGCTCGGCTGCAAGGACACGCAAGTTATCAATGTGAGTATTGCTATTCTATTATCCTTTAACTTGACCAACTGCTCTGGATCACTGCCAGGCGGAAGTGTTAAGACGCTGCTGCGATGTATGTTGTCCGAGATAAGACAGCTCTAGGATTACAAATTGGTTTATTAGGATGCTCAGAAAGATAAAACACGCGTAACTCATTTCCGGCGTATATTTTTCCTGACCAGTATAATCAGTCTTCAAGTCCAGAGTGGGTTCTTTCTAGGCAAGCATGCTCCATCTTCGATCACGCCATCAGGTAGTGGTCAAGCGCTTGTCTATAATCAATAAGAAAACTGTTACAACTTATGTTAGATGTTATTCTTTCTGTTTATTGTTTACCCACTTGCGTCACACGAAGACATGAAATAAAGTAACGCGACGATTTGCGATGGTGATTACAGTATGTGCCAAATATCTTTGTTTCACATTCCTTGAAGTAAATGATTCTATTTCCAAAGTACTTCTTCCACCGCACTGTCTATTTTCGTGCTCAAGAAATGTTTAATTGATGTGTGATTCTGTGTCAAAAAGAGATACAAAAATACAAATACAATACAAAATGTATTTCATTGCAACAAAATTACATCTTGTAGAATATTTTAATTAGTAATACAGTAATTAACTAGCGTGCATTTTAAAGAAAAGATAAGTTGTAAGGTTTTCAACATTTAAGTAGGATACATAAAACAATTCTAGCCCCCACACTAGGATACCCTGTGTTGTAGGTGGCTCGTCTCTTCCTTTTTTGAGTAGGTAAGTAGTTATCGAAAGTTATGTATATCGAAGATATGAATAGTTGATCGCTGACTGTTCACACTGTCGCATGTCGGCGAGAACTCTCGCTTCACTAGTTCGTTGCAGCGACAAGAGCTATCGAAGAAAACTCTCAGCGACGCTCTCTTGGCGATCAGAACACTCGCTGAGAGACTAACACTCGGTACATACTACCTCCGTGGCGCAGTGGGCGAATAGCCGGCTGAGACGCAGGAGGTTGCGGATTCTATTCCCGTCGCGGAATAAATGTTTGCTTGATTGATAGATATTTGTTCCGGGGTCGGATCAATCTATTATGAATAGATTGTTTTGTTTTGTAAATACATTACAAAAAAAAGTATATTGGTATTAGGTATGTTAATCTGGTTCCCAATAGCTCTGCTTAGTTAGGGGTAGATAGCGCTATGTGAAATGCCCAGCAATATTTATTTAAACGCTTACCTAGCAAGTGACTGGGCAGTCCGACTCGCACGTAGCACAGCGATAAACTATCCTAACTAGACTCGCTTCTCGTTGCTCGTCAACTCGTTTCTAGCTCAACTTGCTTCTCGCTAATCGTCGGCGATGGGACAAGTGCCTGAAGCCGCTAAAATTCTTGACTGCGACGAACTATTTTACAAATTCAAATTATTTTTATTTATTATAATCACAAGCATCACTTTGAAACGTCAATTTTACTGCCTGTTCCTTCGCGACGAAGCCAAAGTAAGAAACAAGTCTGTTCTTTTTTTTAATGATCCTTACAGACGTATAGATAACTGGCGGCACGAACTATATGTGAAACTATTTGGTTGCATCGTCAATAGCGTATTATATATTTTTCCAGTACGTAGGTTTCACTATTTGCAAAGAAATGGCAGTAATATTAGCTAGACACAGAACATTAGATTATTCAATTTATTTGTACTACATTTACCTTGAATGGTTCAGTGAAGTGTTTAAAATATTGGAACAAATAGAAGCAAGAGTTATGCTAACAGTATGTGCTGATTTTAAATTATATTTCGAATTATGTAACAGAAAATATTATTTTGATGCTTATTGATGATGTTCATCAACAACCTGCGTGGCGTAGTAGGCGAATAGCCGGCTAAGACGCAGGAGGTAGCGGGTTCGATTCCCGCTGCGGAACAAATGTTGGATTGGATGTTTTTCTATGTATTATCAGTATGTGTTTACAAAAAAAAAGTATATAAAATATTCTATCAGTTACATGGTTCCCATAGTACAAATTCTGCTTTGTTTGGAGCTAGATAGCACTGTGTGAAATGTCCAGCAATATGTATATATTTAATAAAGTCAGGACAGTTACTTACTTCATCAGCCTACGAAAGTTCCGTATGTGCTAGTTATATAACCAACAAAGACATTACTTGGTCCGGTCCTTAACCCAATAACATTTTTCAGGTCCTAAAGCCCTTTTTAGGATTGCTTTACACCTTAATTGACTCATTGACTTAACCATAGGGTGTCAATTTGACACGGCAAATAATTAGGGTCATTCAGATTTCCTCATAGATACAGAGATAACGGTTTATGTACGCCCAGGCTAGCGTGGATACCCTAAAGGTATGATTCCGATCTCGGCAGCAACCAGCAGTGCTGCCGCAGCACTGCTGCGCGGCAGTGTCGCCCTGCCGCCGCGGCAGACCAGTAGTGACGCGTCCGACGCCACAGCGATAACACCTACGTGAATGTTGACAAATAAACTATTGGCATAAAACAACAAAGCATCTGTCATCTTTTTATTCTTCCAACAATGTAAATAAAAGTTGGTCATCAATAGACATCTTGTCAACTCAAAGCAAATAAATTACTATACGACAGCGCAACAATGTCGCCTTGCTCGGAATCAGCGCGGAAGGCAGCACTGCTGCTTGCTGCCGAGATCGGAATCATACCTTAAAAAAGTATGTCTCTACAGAAGAATAATATAAAATCGTTTTTTCGAATAGAATGAATGTTGTCTGGTAGAGATCGCTATTCAGCGATAAGACCGCCAATTGTATCACATAAGTTTACGGTGTTCTCGTGTGCAATACAGAACTATCTAATATAATGTAGAACAATTTGTATGGTCTTGCGTATACATTTTTCTAGATTCTAAAAATGTTTTTTTAAAAGCTATATAGCTAAGTATTACATGCATAGTATAGTGTATATAGTATGTAGCTAAGTCGTTTTGTTTGGTATTCGAGGTGGTACTGGACGGCATCAGCAACATGCTGAAGATGGCCGGCGAGAGCGTGGAGCAGGTCGCCAACATGATCGAGGAGTGCGGCGGCATCGACAAGATCGAAGCCCTGCAGAGCCACGAGAAGGTCGAGATCTACAAGATGGCCTACGACATCATCGAGCAGTACTTCGCGGGAGAGGTAAGCTAAGCTGAGATAACGCCAATAGTAACATTCGAGTATCGTAACACGTAACTGACAACACAATGGTATAAGCAGAATGCCAAACTATATTCAATTCATAATCCAATCTTATTTGGGTCAACTGTTTTTGAAATTGTATTTCGTGAATTGGCTCCCTGATGTCAATTATTAGTTGGCATTCGCGGATCACATCGCAAGACAACGTTTATTTTTTTTACTTTTCACGCGATTTTATTCGTACGAACACGCAATCAAAATATACTGATGCCGAACACCTGTCCTAACTGACATTCGCGCAAACGATATTGTTTCGCACCGCATGCTCGGGAGATGGAGCCTCCATTACACGCCATACCGACAACATCGCATCGCATATTCGCGGATAGTCTCGTAATTGCGTTCTATTAAGACACCACCTAAGGGCTTCACATATGTATTCAGTCAGCCCGCATCCAATCACAGCTGGGTTATCTTACCCCGGGCCATCCTTAGTTCCTGTGCCAAGTGCAGGCATTGCCTTCACAACTATGAATGACTTTGTTATTGTTTGAAATAAACACTGATGTAATTTGACGACTTCCGTGGCGCAGTGGTCAGATAGCCGGCTGAGACGCAGGAGGTAGTGGTTTCGATTCCAGCTGCCGAACAAATGTTTGCATCATCTACATATATTTGTTTCGGTTCTGGATGTTTTGATGTATAAGTAGGTATGTATTTACAAAATAAGTTATAAGTATTTTATCAGTCATCTGGTGACCACATTACAAGCTCTGCTTAGTTTGGGGCTACATAGTGCTGTGTGAAATGTCCAGCATTATTAATTTATTTGAATGTGTTATCCAGGAGGAGGATGCGTCCCTCGTGCCGCAGACCGCGGACGCGGGCTTCCAGTTCGAGCCGGCGGGCGGGGCGCCGCACGACGGCTTCCGGTTCTAGCCGCCCCGCCCTCGCCCCTGCCCCCGCCCGCCCCCTGGCCTGTGTGCGCTCAGCGCAGCGCGGATCCACGAACGAGCCGCGACGTGCTTTTAATATAGTTAGATATAGTTGACGCCGCGTTTTAATAATAATATTTGAATGAAATGTTGCCCTCGTTGATGGATTCGCGGCGCGCGCTCTGTTGTGATGTTTGATAAACGATGGACGCGAAGTGTTCGCTCTGCGCTAGGCGCGCGCTCGCTGCATCGACGCGACGCTTTGATATAACATAGTGTTTACGTTTCGTTTTACTCAAGTGTATTGCATCATACAGTAATTGACGGTTGGACGTGGCTCAATGAATTATGTTCTGACTTAGAGCCCATTTGTATCTATATCAATAAATTCAAATAAATTCTGTCCAATATTACAAATCGTTTTATTTGTACTAGATGCTTTCGTTAGAGAATATGGATGGTAGAGAGACGCGATGTCTGCCTCTGCACAGCTGTACATCCAGCGCGAACTTTTTCTGTAAAGGGAGAACACGGTCATATCTCTCTCTAGGCTCTGATAACCACCAGATGATATGAAATAGTAAACGTATGATATTCAAAGCGACAATTGCGCCACCAAGTTTACTTGAAGGTATATTATCTGTGGTTAAACTTAACTTACAGTAGACGTTTCAAAAAGATCCTAATGATTGCAATGAATAAAAATTTGATTTCACATAGTTAAGTTGTTGGACGTGCAATTTAAAAGACTAAAAGATGGCACAGTGGGCGAATAGTCTTCTGAGATGCAGAAGGTTGCGGGTTCGATTCCCACCGCGGAACAAATATTTGCATAATCTACAGATTCCGGATCTGATTTTTTCTAATAAATGGCTTTGTGTAAAATCTACAACAAATATTTTATGACATGGGATAGACAGTAAATTAAAAATTTTAATTATTTTATATAATATTTGCACACTAGGACATTATCTGGTAGAATGTTAATTGAGCTTAAATTGTATACATTAAGACCAGCGCAAAATTGTACTATCTGTGAATAAATTATCTTTATATTTATTTATTATTTTATTAAAGCATTTACAGTAATAGCTACGCTAACATTAAATTAAATACATCAGGAGCAAAGTTTTTAATTGAAAAGGGAGTCAAACAGGGTGACCCGCTCTCTCCCAAATTGTTTACGAGCACTCTAGAAGAGATTTTTAGACAATTGTCAGCCTCGTGGGCAAATGGAGGCATTGAAATCGGCGACCAAAAACTTACAAACCTTGGTTCGCTGACGACATAGTTCTCTTTGCCACCAGTGCCCCCCAATTAGAACAAATGCTCCAAGACCTGAGCAAGGCAAGCCTCGAGGTTGGACTGAAGGTGAACCAGTCAAAGACCCAAGTTATGACCAATATCAAGAAACGTAGGGTCAAGATAGATGGGCAAGAGATACACTATGTCGATGAGTATATTTATCTGGGCCAGATAGTCTCTTTCAAGAACAGACAAGATCGAGAAGTAGACCGTCGGGTCGACAACGCTTGGAAGAGCTACTGGTCCATGAAAGAGCTAATGAAGGGCAACCTTCCATTGTCACTTAAGCGAAAACTCATCGACATGTGTATCTTACCTATCCTAACCTACGGTGCTCAGTCTTGGTCATTGACGGACTCACACAAGTTAAAACTCGGGGTGTGCCAAAGAGCGATGGAGCGTAGCATTTTAGGTGCTAAGCGAACCGATAGAATCCGCAACACTACTCTACGCTCAATGACCGGAATCATCGATGTGGGGTACAAGGCTGCAAGACTCAAATAGGACTGGGCGGGTCATGTCACTCGAATTCACCCTGAAAGGTGGACTAAGATCTCCACCGACTGCCCACCTACAGGACGACGGCAACGAGACAGACCGCGAAACGTTGGCGCGTTTGCCCAGCAGTGGGACAGTATAGGTTATTGAAAAAAAATATTTTATTTCATAATGGGGCAATTATATTTACACAAACTAAAGTGCGTCACAGACGAAGATGCTGTAATTCTATCTGTTTTTTGGATAGTGTTCTTGGATAGATGTGCTATCGAATGGAAACTATTATTTTTATAACACAAGCACAGTTATGTTTTTAAAATAAGATTTCACTAAAATTTTACTTACTTTTTCTTGCTTCCTGACCTTTACCCTTTTGTGGTGTAAAAAAATGTATGGTCACTTGAATGCCAAATTTTAAAAAAATTAACCTATTTCATCGAGATTCCGAAATGATTATTTTTCTGAACCGCCACAATGGCCCCTACCCGCAGGTACCCTATTATCCACTCATTACACCACACCCTGTATAGTATAACGATATTATGTATGTTAAGATCACATCAGTGGGAAAGTATAGGTTAAAAAAAGATAATATCATTATAGCATCACACACGGGTAAGATAAATGTTATTGTAATGAAATCCTTTTATTCTTTGTTCTAATTTGAATTGCCCCCATCAACCTAAGAATAATATATTTCTCTAATAAGGCATTAGGGAGTCATTTGAGAATGGCTAAACAATTTATGGCAAATAATGTTGAGTAATCGAACTTTACCTTCTTGAGATCACAAGCATAGCACTTGACATTGGTATAGCTCTCGTCGGGAGAGTGTTCCACGAGAGATCGCGCGGTGACACGGCTGTTCAGCGACTCCACGTCGTAGAACACTCCCACTTTATGTTGGAAGCTGCAATTACATACAGTACAAAACTGAAATAACTCTGAAATCATTACAAGAACGAATTCATACGAAAGAGATACGATAAGCACAAAAATCAGAAGCTATCCTTCTGTCTACGTTTTTAACCGATTTCTAAAAAAGGAGGAGGTTCTTAATTCGGTTATTATTTTTTTATGTTTGTTACCTCAGAAGTCCGTCATTTATTAACCGATTTGGAATTATTTATTTGAAAGGATATACTTTCAGATTGGTCTCAGAAATTTCATTAAACTGGAAAAAATATGTCATCCAAGTCTGAAGTCGGTTATTTTTTTTTTATTATCACTTACTTGTTATCACATCAGAAGGAGGATCAAACTCAAAGAAATAATTTCTACCCTGGAGAAATCATACCACAGTAGAGGTTTATTTTCACTAGATCATATACAGCCTGTATATGTAGCCGTAAATGCGGTGACAGGCGGTATAATGAATGATCAGTAATGATATTTAAAACTTACTTGGGCAATGGTTTGGTCCAATGGTTGTCCAGCCTGTTGACCTTCATGATGGCATTCAGTCGCTGCAGCAGGCTGTAGTTGTCGTTTTGTATCTTGTTCTTGCGGTCGAGCTCGCGCTGACATTTCTTCAGCTTGAGGGCCACATGCGGCCGGCTGGGCGGGGCGCGGTCGTCGATGGCTGGCAGTGCTGAACGAACCTTGGTTATGAGTAAGGTGTTACGAATATTTAAACAAGGTCAAGTGCGAGTGAGACTCGCGCGATTCCGTACCTATCTAGATTTATGTTAATTAAGCAGCGCAGTTATATGAGCGGTAAACTCAGAAATCTTTTAAAATAGATTTCTATAAACTTGGCTACACAGAGACTTTGTGCGAGTACATACGAAATTTTAGTTATTACTATTAGTTTTTATGGAAGAATCGGTCATCTTTTTATGCAGGTAGGTACCTACCTACTTATCGATATCATATTCCGCTGCGAATCTATTCGATTTCTACATACATTTGTTGTCGCTGAATCACGTGGTATTTCTATAGCATGTGTCAAATCCCATATATTTTCGGACGTATCGGTTAGCGTCTTCGCTAATCGACTGTAACTTGGCTAAGCCGGGCTATTTCTCTAAGGTAATTCGAAAAGACAGTCGACAGACTTGTAGGACAGAACACCGAGGTAAAGCTGCTAAGTTATGGGACAATAACAGCGCGCGACTCCACAGAAAAAGCATTTTTTCTGCTTTAATCAATAATAGATGCAAGTAAATTTACCTTGGAGCGATGGTCCTTGAACCGGCGATCTTCCCAAGGTTGAACGAGCAGTTTATCGCGGCGTGACAACATTGTAAAATATCGTATACAAATCGAGACGCACGAATATTGCAATGGAAATAGAAATGCTTGATCGATGGCCTGTTGCTATGAATGACAGGCAAGAACAGAATATCTAATAGGAGGATGGAAGTTAAATTACCTTCCACCCTCCTACTATTAAGTATTCTGTTACCTTTCACCAATAGCCAGTATAGCCAAAGTATGATTTCAATGTAGGTAAGTGTCATTGCAGGAAAACATTCTTGGGGACTAAGGGCCGGTGTACACCAAAGCCGAACGACGAGGGAAAACTCAACCAATAGCAACGCATTTATTACCATTTTGACGTGATTCTATTGGTTGAGTTTACACATCTCTCCACTTAGCTTCGGTGCATACCGATCCGTCGTGTTCTCAAACAACATAGTTATTTATAAGAGCTAGTTTTATTATCTCCACCAGCAAATTCAAGTGTGCCTGGAGGTCCTCAGGCTATTTGTATTGTTTTATACTAGTGGATCGCCCCGAACTGAGATCTCGCGACTCCCATAAAATTTACACCTAGTTTCATTCAATTACCTACAAGTAACGACAGTTAATTGGTTACTCTTTTTTGGGGTAGAAATTGCAATTATTCTGGATTTCAGACTTTTCCCTACATTTGTGCCACTAAAGCTACGTAGATACATACCAAACTTCAGCACTGTGGGGTTATTGGTGAATTTCGTCAAAGTTCATTTTTTATTATGGCCAATAACTCGAAAATTACAAAGACTAAACTAAAAATAAAAACGGGGTCGAAATGTACTAATGATGAGACCTTTCATTAGACGTCCCATTTGACCTATTAGTGTCATTTTGATTTTTTTTTTACCCCCAATATCTCAACAACCCGCTAACATTTTTAGCTCATTTAGTCACACCAGGATTGTGCTATCACTACCTACCTATGTATAAAATTTCACGGTGAGAGGATCAACGCTTCCAAAGTTATCCTCGGACAAACAAACATAGGTACACACTATTGCATGCAATTATGTGCGAGTGAAAGGTGTACAACTATTTTCTGCGCCATTTTAGATTCGTATCTTTAATTTACCAAGTTATATCGATGTGTATTCATTTACTCATAAACACATGTCTGGAATCGATACAGGCAGAATATAAATAAAACAGCCCAAAGCAAATTAATAAATAAATTATATTGTTAAATATAATACACTGCACTTACAATGGTATCGTATAATGCTCGTTACAGATAATATACACGAAAACGTACAAACATGGTTACAGATACAAATTATTTAAAAAATAATATACTTTGAGCAATACAAAAATAAAAACAGAATCACTCTAATCAATCTAAACCTACAAGAACATATTTATGTAGTTAGAAAAACTGGTTTTAGGTACTTTGGTACCCGAGACAAAGGTCCAAGCTTTCAGAGTTAAATACGATTACCTGGGAATGTAGGTCAGCAATTTGGCAATGTTTAATAAAGCTATCTCGTTAAATATTAGTGCATTCATATTCTAGACATTCATTTTGCCAACAGTTAAGGCCATCTTCGGAATCATGACGACTGCGAACGCGACTTTACCACATAATAAACCCATCTGTATTGGGTACTAATTAAATGGACAAACTTTACCTCAGCTAGAACAATATTTTATCTGTATTTATTTAAACCAAACATTGCAGTTACAAATACACGGTTCTATACAAACCGCTTGTTTAAATACTCCGCAATGGGAAGGTCTAGTCTCGACTTCATAAAACCGACCTAGTTTGGCTGGGTCCAACCACCCGATGTGACGTCACATACAACCATATTGCATTGTGTGTAGGCTGGTTGGGTTGTGACGTCACTTCGGGTGGTTCAACCAAACTTGGTCGTCTGTTAATGCTTTTGGTGGATTGAAATAAATACAGATTGCTGTGCGATTACAAGCACAGTCGCTCCTAATAATCGTCTGTTTACAAATTCACCCTTTCCTTGACTGGCAACAAAAACAGTTTATATTGTTCTGTCAGGTAAAATAGAGCAGACTTATAGATTATTGGTCACAATCGCTATAATTCGAATAGTGCCTTTACATTCACGGAAATTCCCAACATTTTTATAACACAATCAATATAGCCATCTATTCTATACCTTTGTGCATTCCTTGTCTACTTTATAATGCTTCGTCGGAAGACATGAAATTGTACATCAAGCCCGCTGTTTACCAAAGCGTCATAGTATCTGGTACCATGACGTCGTATTACGATTCGATTGCAAAACCAAACTGAATAGTTTTAGTAAGTTTTAACAGATAAACGTCATGGTACGATGGTTGTTGTTCCAATTTTTATTTTACATTCCTAGCCAAAAAACTTTTTTTTTAGGATTGAAACAAGTAGTCTTTGTTTGTTGTGATTTTAAATTAAAAAAAATTATTCCGATCACGGTACACACACAAAAGACTACAGCAGCAATGAAGATTATGCAAATTCTGCAATTGTGTTTTTTGACGAAGAAATTATCTACTTTGAACCACCAAGTGGGTCCAAAAAGACCATGAACTCGACTCATAATGGAAATTGGTTGACAGTAGCCCTCAACCAGAATGAATGGAAGAAGGGAAGGGAAGCCTTTCCCCAGCAGAAGGATCTAGCGGGCTATTTAGATACTGTCCAATGAATCAACAAATCAATGAACTCAACAACTTAGTGCGCGACGCTTTAGTGTCAAGCAGGCTTTAATGTATTATAAAATAGATAGATAGAACCAAACATGACCATGAGTAAACACTATAACATATAACAGTGCGGTCGGCGTAAGCCTCTATTCTCTACCGAGTCGTCTCTTTAATCTAATTACATGAGTATAAAACGTATCAAATACCTCAAAAAGATCTAGTTACTTACGAAACCTGCCTTTGAAATATGACTTGAGTTTTGAGCTAAAAACATCCTTTCCTCAAACTCTTGACTAAACTTATGACTTAGTAAAAAAACTTTAATAGGTCATAGAAACGTAAAATAGGCTCGTTTTAATAGACAACGTGAATGCAGTATTATGAGTGCTAAATGTTTTCTCTACAGAACAAGAATAGACTATAATGAAGCGTAAAATGAAGAAATATTTCCACGCGAGACCGTGCAAATATTTCTACGTTTTACGCTAAAGTGTCATTTCACTCTAATCTTCCGAAGTGATAAACTTTTTAGAGCGGTCATCCCTAGCCTGGCTGCTCGAGTCATTGATCATCAAAAAAAATTTGACTAAAAAAAACTTTGTTACAAACGTTATGAAGTCTCTGACAGTAGACAGTAGTTATAGTAAGTAGATAATTTTGACGTATGTGTGCCTGTCTGTCTGTGCATGGTAGATACCAAACAGACGGACCGATTCGGACGCAGTTTTTTGAATAGAAAGCTAGTTTAATTGGGGTGGTTATAAGCTATGTCAGTTTTAACCTCAAGACAAAAACAGGAGGTCAGTGTTTATTTTAAAATTATTTGTAATTAAGTCAAATTTTAGAGAATGTTTTAGGTAAGGTTCTTTGCGAACTAAAGTCATAGTTCAAATGTATCACATGTTGATTAGTGTGCAGTTGATATCGCCTCAAGGATGCTTTCCCAACAATATTAAATAGAACACACACACGAAACTCAAACCGAGAGTAGATACCTTAACAATTCATGTTTTGGGATAAATGCAAAACTATTGGAAAACACCCTCAATAGTGTTTTGACTTAGCACTAAAATCCACATAAGAACTCCCGGAGTGAAAGGCAACTTAACATGAATTCTTTTTAATTTTGTAAAGTCAGATCACAAATTATATAGGGACCTTGTTACCACACAAAAGTTAAACAACTGTTTAACGCGTATTTAAAAAATCCTTATCAATTTTTGTATATATTTTTTTTAAACACGAGTTAAACAATGTTTTTTTTTTGGTTAGATCCATATAGTTTAGTATAATGAGCGGAATCAGTCGCACGCACATATATCATCTCAGTCAAGTGTCTCAGTCGTTGAACGTCTCAGTCAGTTCAAGTCAGTCAAGTGGTCGAAGCTTCGTACAAGTTGATCCGAGATCCTCGTACGCGCAGGTAGATAAGATCAGATCAGTTCTTGTTAGATCGAGAATGAATTATATTAAAACAAACCAGAATAAATTAGAGAAACTTAATGTATAGTATGTGTAAGCTTGCAAGGCTTTGACGATCACTTCGGGAGTCCCTAAGCCCTTTATTATGACACTTGGTGCATAATTTAGCTGTCAACAAAAATGTTCATACAAAAATAACGCGTTCTTTTAAGCTATTTTAATACTTCTCGTAATGGAGTGTTACATGTAACAAAACGGACGACATTATTCCTTAGGAGTTCAAAAAGGCATCAAATTGACCAATTTCTGGTAAAAAATTCAACTGAAATCGGAGTTTGTATTCAATTCAATATTATAAATAAAATAAATATCAAAACCATATCAGCTGCCATAGTTTTTGTCACAACTAACTCATTCTAATAATTAATTATTAATTCTAATTATAAATGGGAGCGGTGTTAAATAATATTGAAAGTGCTGATAGAAAGCAAAAGCTTTGTGATGTCGGCGTAATGACTAGCGATTGTCACACCAGAGGAAACCCACCGGAGACTCCACACCCACGACGAGAGTTCACACTACATAGAGGAGCAATCTCATAAAGAAAGCTTTACACTGTAGCTAAGTTGTATTAAGTTTTTTTTTCTGTACTCATTCATTGCAATTGACTATCTATTGTTATTATGGAGCCTTGTTTCTTATCTGATTCTATCTTCTATCCCGGGGGGATATTTTGAAACATCGGAAAGCTGTCGGATCAGACTTTTTTTGTCGGATTCGATTTAGAATTTGAGAACGCTATTTTGTAAACTATCAACCTTTGAATCCGTGTAGGAAAGGTATCCGAGCTTTATGGTCAGTCAATATTATTATCACATTAATGAATATTTGACCCATTCTAATGACTTTTAATCGACTTACTAGGTACTACGACATATTTGCTCTAATTTTTATTTATTTATATTGTATCGGTATATTTAATTTAAGTTTATATTTGCGTATTTTTGCATGACATTAGATTAGAAACACATAATTTATAAACAGTGTATAATTTTTTTGTTTTTCTAGAATTATCTAGAATCTAGATGGTGTGTTTTATTCTACCGTCTAGATTCTAGAATATGTAATAATAAATGAGGCTCAACTAAATGTATAACATCGATATTTATGTACCTATAATCGAGAAAATAAACCTGATTTCTTATTTCAATTCGAATCAGTATTAAAATAGCGTTTCGCATTCGAAATCGAATCCGACAGCTTTCCGACGTTTTAAAATAGCCCCGCTGCCGCGCTGGTCGCGGATGCACAGGCGGTAAAATTGACGGACGTTACAAAGTAATCCTTGTGATTTTAATGAATATTGAATTTGGTTCAGTGTAGTGTGAACTTCTGCAGTAACCTTACATCATACAAATGGGACAGCTAATTCGTTGTCAAAGACTACAACTGAGAATTGTTTAGGGCAGAGTAAACGCTCTCGAACTAGTCAGACTTTCATACTAATTTATGATATAAAACCGTAATACACTCAACTATATAAATGTACAAAATCCCCACTTTCAAAGCATTCCACGATATTCCCTGAGAATGACTTACAATAACTCTTACAATAGCCAAACATCACAACATTATGTATAATGCATTTAGGTGTTCTATCAATTGTATAATTAGTATATTTGGTATGGTCCAGTAGAATGTACTCATTGAGCGAAGAATATGACTCTTTTAGGCCCATTCTAAAACTATACTCAGCGGGCATCGAGGCTGAAGCGGCATTTAACAGTTTTCAATTAACACACTGCCAATCTATGCTTAAGTCTCAATTCAGTTACGAGTTCATTACTAGAATACGGACCTTACTAATACCGCGGCCATTTTAGTGATTCGGCGAATGTTCGTGCTGACTCTTTCATGAGACAAATGATACAGGTAGACAAAAACAAACAGCGTGATCATTCGCCGAATCATTCGGTAGATGAAAACTTTCAAGATTAATAGTATTATAAAAACCGACAACGTACCGACAAAACGGTACGTGATGCTTCCCGTACATACAATATACAATTTAATGTTGATTCTGAAATCACTTTCATCACATCATGGGTTTACATCTACCAATTCTCAAATCTTTTCACCACACCAATTCTTTCACAGCCACGTGACCCTTTTTAAGACCACCATTAAACTGAAAATTTAACATAGTGATCGAAAAAATAATTACATCTACCACGATTTCAGTTTTCGAAATTCGTTACAAAGGATAAACTAAGGTCGAAAAATTATCTTTTATGTTATTTTTTTAGAGAAAATATAGTTGATAATAACTTCAAATTAAAAAGTTTTTTTTTGTTTCAAAATTATATAGTCTTTTAAAAGTTCGCTCAATGAATGAATTCGTTCATATCATACCTATAGAAAAAGCATTAAACTATAAATATGTATAGGGATACAGGAACCCTAATCTTCCATTAAATATACAATTACTGATAACTATAAAAACTCATTTCAATATTACACTACTTACTGGGAAACTTACCTAAAATAACATTTCAAAATCGCTCTTATACCATTACTATTCAGACGCGTCAAAGAAGCCAATTTTTGGTTTATTATTATTGTTTAATAATTAGTTATTAATAAATCGGGCATTGCATCAACGCCTAATTACACTAGATATACATAATACAGGAGTTAACGTCAACTGATCTCTAAAACTTATCGTACTATGACAGAGTTCCAGCCCTCTATGATCATTTCTAGCCCTTTATAATGCAAATCCAATCGAGGTTTTGATTAATAAGGCCTTTTAGTGTTTAAAACTAATTTGAGCCCCAATTAATGTGAATACCGAATGTGTTTTATCTATCAGATACGCAGTTTCAATTGCACTTCAGCCGAATGAGTGAATGTTCGTAATAAACCGGTCATATTAAATCCTCCGCAATTTCAAAATTATTTTCGTATGTCTGGTGTATGGGGTAATGCAACCAGTGTCTTGGGGGCACTTTCATTTGGTAGTGATCTGAACCAATTGAAGTATCTATAGATCGTTTGCAACGGTCTTTAGATTATTCTGTCTGTCTACGCCAACCAAGTAAATTTCAAACAAAATATGGGAGATTTGTTTGCTACATTTAAATTCAATTTGGCTGAAGTATAGAATTCATCATAAAATTCAATAATTGGTATGAAATAGGAATAGTAGGGAAGCTGAAAACATCAGTATTATGGAATATCATCATCGGCAGACACTATCCGTGTACTCGTCACTCGTCAGATCAAATAAAAATATCTACTAACATGTATGGCCCTCATCTAAATCAAATATCATATAATATATAAATAAGTCGATTCGTTATAAACTAGGAAAGTAAATCACATAAGAATCATAGATAATTATGCTGTTTTTAGTCATTCAGGTAAAATAATACTAACATATTGTGAGCCCATAACCTGAAATCGCCATTCAAATTATATCCATAATTCTCGAGAGTACGTTTTTGTTTGGAATTAAGCTTTGAATCAAATTGGTTTATGTTAATACATAATTGACTCATACAAATGTTTGTTCATGGTTGGTATCAGCTAGCAGCTCTTTAAATAATGGCAAACTATTTGTTCACTCGCCCCGCTCGATCGGAAGCGTAATACGGCACAGCGCGGTTACTAGTGACTACTCGCGATGGTAGGCGACTTTTTGGCCTAGGGCAATGAGTTAGCCCGAAGGCGATCAATATGACAGGCGAACAAGTACAATCTCGTTGTTGTAATTCGCGTTGGCTGCAGTTGGGGTGGGCGGGTGCTAGTCCGCCCTTGGCAAGGGGCGGACGAGGTACAGCTTTTCGCCCTGCTTGTTGGTGTAGATGGGCGCGCGCTGGTAGTGCGCCACGAGCTGGTCCAGCGTGGGGAACTTGCGCTGTCCGATGCAGTAGAGCGCGCCCTCCACGTGCACTCGGAAGTGCTTGTTACGCCCCGGGGCTTTCAGCGACACCGAGAAGTCACCCACCTACACACACATTCAAAAACCACAATTATTTTACACATTTTAAAAAAGCCCCGAACTCTTTTTGCGTACGGGTTTAAACACTGACAGCTAAGAACCACCCCATTTGACTAAACAGACATAGGCGTCAAACTTATAACACATTTGAATGAATTCATAAAAATTCTACACACACATTCAAAAACCACAATTATTTTACACATTTTAAAAAAGCCCCGAACTCTTTTTGCGTACGGGTTTAAACACTGACAGCTAAGAACCACCCCATTTGACTAAACAGACATAGGCGTCAAACTTATAACACATTTGAATGAATTCATAAAAATTAAATATTGCTCAAAATAAACCAAGCAAAATTACTTCAAAATGGCGGCACTTCGCCCCCACCGCGCGCGGTGCGTCACAGTCCTCACTTAGCATAACGATTCTTTGATCCTTTAGCTATCCAATGGGGTAATTAAATTTTGGATGGAAATGATAGATATGTAACTGCAACACCAAACTGTATCCCCCGATTTTGTTATCATTCGTTGTTTGAATTGCCTTGCTATGGAAGCAATTTTAAAAACGTATTCACGTCATTTCGTCGTACTCACATTAGTCTCGGAGTCTCTGATGAGGAAGTCCCCGTCGTGTCCGTGCTGGTTGAGCAGCAGGTCGCAGTGCGTGCGCGTGATGGCGCCGTAATACCAGGCGCGCCCCACGCACCCCGGTCCCGCGCCCCCGCCCCCACTGCCGCCCCCGCCGCGACCCTCCCCACCCTCGCTGGAATTAACAAATTAAAACACGTTTATTCAGACGACCTCTGCGACGCAGTGGGCGAATAGTCGACTGAGGTTACGGATCCGATTGATTCGGAACTGAACGAAACGATACTGATAGTATGACTCGTACCTTGGGAGAAGGATAGGCATTTAGACGACACGTGCATTGATCGCGGACCAGACAGTAGTTAGGGCCAGCAGAAGATCTCAAGCGACGCAAAATATGAAAGTCTCGTGAGAGCTTCATCATATCAGCCACAGGGCGTCCAAAGCTACACATAGCCCTCCCTCATAGATTTATAGAGCGATTGATCTTGTGCGGCCTGCACTCAATGGTCCCCAGCAATCTTTATAAAGGTTGCCTGGACGAAATCGCTTTCAGCGATAAGGCCGCCCATTGTACCTTGTTCATAAAATAGTTTTTAAGTAGTCCTGGTGTACAATAAAGAATTATTCTATTCTATTCTATTTTTAATCAGATCGTCCTTTATCAGGACGCAACCTGGGCCCTTCGCGTATTCAAAACTTTTGAGCGTCTATTCTATGAGACGTGTGATCGGAGAGCTGGATTTGCGTCAACACATAAGCATTGCAATTCGGCCGGGCAATGCAGCCAGTGTCTGTGGGACACTTGTGCCTGGTAGTGATCTGCAGTTGAGCTACCACACCAGCACCAGCGTTGTCGATGTACTCACGGAGGCATGGTGAGGTAATCAGCGAGCTCCTGCAGATAGTTCCTGGGCACGAGCCCCACGTTGCCGCGGTTGTCGCGCGCGCGGAACCACTCCGGGTCCGAGGGCGGCCGCTCCACTATCTCCAGCCGGTCGCCTTTCTCGAACGACAGCTCCTGCTCGTTGCTCGACGTGAATGAGTACAGGGCCACCTGGGGATATTGTTATTCATTCATTATTTCAGAATAAATCTGGGTAACATAATAATATTTTTTTTTTTTTTTTTTTTTTTTTTAGCATCTTAACAAAGATTACATTTAAATGTTTATAAATAAAGCATCTTAAAAGCACTAAGGTTACATCGTGGGTTTACATCAAGAGGTATTTATAAGAATTAAAATTACTTTGACAGATGTCTGTCAATCAAAATAGGTAACATAGGATCTGCTTATAAATTACAATTAATCTCGATTTAAGCTTGAGCACGTTTCAGGAAGAATATAGGCCTAAATCAAATATCAGTCACGCAAAAAATATTCAATAGGTTCCTCTCATCTCAATCCCAGTAATAATCTATCTATGTACCAAATTTCATCAAAATAGGTACAACCATTTAGTCGTGAAAAGTGAGAGAGTTATCTTTGAATTTATAATATTAGTTGCTAACTAAACTCAGATTTTTAATTAGAGATATTTTATGTACTTAAACAAAGAAATATTTAAATGCAAATTAATTTTGCGCGAGAGCGAGGGAGAGAATAAGCATTCCCTCCCTCTCGCACTTATGAAAAATTGTAAATTTTTGTTAACATAAAAGATCTCGAATTAAAAATCAAGAGTTCAAGTTCCTTTTGCATATCTACCTCCAGACTTATTAAGGGTGCATTCCGAATCACGCTATCATACCACGATATCATCGCGCTAACAAGCGTTCCGAGTCACCATGAGCGCGACAACGATGTCCGTGAATCGTCATAGATGACGTTATTATATCAGCCATTTTGCGCTAACAACGTCCATGCTCTAAACCGAAAACACCGTGAACCTCCCTGTCAAAAGTGACGTGCTGGTTGGTTGGTTGCTTGTGAGTAATAGTGTTCTGTGGTTGGTTGGTTTTATTGTTGTTATGAAATTATAGGAACACTGACTGCGAGCGCGTTCACGAGCGTTTCGAATTCTTGACAGCACTCAACTGCCATCAGCGCGATAACTGAATCGGTACACAAAATAGCTACGTGAACGTGTTTCGGAATGCACCTTAAATCAAAGTACTAAATCTATAATAGTTGGTATAAAGAGTGAAAAAGCTATAAACTCACACTGACCACAATATCGAGCACATTCTCGGCCATCGCGTACGTGTGCACCGGGTCGTCGTCGCCCTCTTCGCTCGTGTAGTTCGATGGAAACCTAACATCGAACACAAAAATCATTTCTGTGTAAAAAAAAATAACTAAATATTTGCTATTTAGTCGCTATTTTTTTTTAATTGGTCGCCCTTATTTAATTTGTCCCCGACTACCAACTCGTAGACTTTATATTACTATAAGTATAATTATAATATGATTTTACATCAACAATAAAGAATTGTCTTGTCCAACATTTTATTCAAGATCATAAACTTTTAGACAATATAATACCAACATATTAAATGCGTTAAATGGGGATATTCCTAATAGCTGCTTGTATTGTTCCCTTGTAGGACGGCCCCCCACTAGATGGAAAGAAGACTTGATAAAGGTTACTGGGAGCCATTGGGTGCAGGCCGCACAACATTGGTCGCTCTGGAAATCTATAGGGACGTCTTTTGGATGATATGATGATGATGTTTGTTCTCATGATAGTAACAAGTTTGTTTTCTTTTTGAGAATACATTCCATAATAGTACCTATGTGTATAGTAAATTGTGTGTCTTTTTGTTAGAGAAATACGTAATATTTAAAAAACCTGTAAAGCCTTTTAAAATTGTCAGCTAAGAAAAACCACCCCAGTTAAACTAGCTTTCTATTAAAAATATCGCGTCTGAATGTTCCATTCGTTTGTGAACTACGATGCTACAGACAGACAGACACACACACAGACAGACATAGGTGTCAAACATATAACAACCCTCTTTTGCCTTTAGGGGGGGGGGGGGGTTAAAAACACAAATATTATAGTACCGAAGTTCGATGATTTGTCTGTAAATTTTTTTTTTATACTATGGAGATGGAACAAGCCTATGGCCCACCTGATGTTAAGTGGTAACCATCGCCTATAACAAAGTTTGCTTCATAGGTCACGTTCCTTAGAAATGTGGCCTACGATGCACTTCCCTGCATCCATCAACTTGAGGTATACAGGTGTATAGCCTCATGTGCCTGTAATTTCAAACTGAAACACAGCAATGCTGCTTGGCGGTTGAAATAGGTATGGTGGTAGCACTTCCCCGGGCGAGCACTTTCACAATAAACTCTACTACTCTTAAATTTACGTGTCAGCAAAAGTATTATAATATGTATGTTAGTCACTTCACTAAGGTTATGTTATTATATATGTTTATAGGCCGTAGAATTCAGTTTAAGCATCTTCTACTTTTCTATTGTTGCCTGAAATAAAGACTTATTATATTATAATAGGATTATGAAAATAACGTAGTCTCAAAACTCGGCTATCTGCCGCATTCTGTACGCAACGCCAACTTAACGCACTACTCAAATTGTACCCTGAAGCCGACGTATTTGCGGACCTTATACCGAAGTTAGCGCAAGTATGTCTACAATACTGCGAGGGATTAGATAAGGACTAATCCTTATCTAATTGTTCTAAATAATTATCCCATTATTACGACGACCTCGATGGCGCAGTGGGCGAATAGCCGACTGAGACGCAGGAGGTAGCAGGTTCAATTCTCACCGCGAAACAAATGTTTGCATGATCTACAGATATTTGTTCCGGGTCTGGATGTGTTTCTATATATTATAAGTATGTATTTACAAAAAAAAAAGTATTTAAGTATTCTATCAGTTATCTGGTTCCCGTAGTACAAGCTCTGCTTAGTTTGGGGCTAGATAGCGCTGTGTGAAATGTCCATCAATTTATTATTGCTCATTTATCATTATTTAGTATGTACTTAGTTAATTAATCGAGCAAAGAGAGATCTCCAAATCAACTTCGGTAAATCGGCGTTGTATGTATGTAAGTATGTATGTTTGTTTGTCCGAGGATAACTTTCGAAGCGTTTATCCGATCATCGTGAAAGGACATCATCGGGATTCCATACATTTTTGGTCCAAATATGAAAGTGCCGGCCAATAAAAAAATATTCTGTATTCCGTTAGAACTTGTCCCCCTGCGTATTTATTATTATGACACCAAATTTGGTGTAGGGTCATTGTCCTTGGTTTTATTGGAGTTCAAAAATTCAACATCTTCATACATTTTCAGTGAATTTAACTAACAAAAACAAAAACACAAAACAAGATC
Source organism: Philereme transversata (assembly GCA_963924445.1). Classification (NCBI taxonomy): domain Eukaryota; kingdom Metazoa; phylum Arthropoda; class Insecta; order Lepidoptera; family Geometridae; genus Philereme; species Philereme transversata. Next base: position 21,007,157 of record OZ004337.1, on the reverse strand, counting down.
AACATGTCCAAAATAGGTCAAGAACCAATATATCTTACTAAACGATGTTCAAAATAAAAATATGGTAGAACAAATAATTTGTTTTTGTTTAATAAATTCACTGAAAATGCATGAAGATGTTGAATTTTTGAACTCCAATAAAACCAAGGACAATGATCCTACAGCTTTGGTGTCATAATAATAAATACTCAGGGGGACAAGTTCTAACGGAATACAGCATATTTTTTTATTGGCCGGCACTTTCATATTTGGACCAAAAAAGATGATGTTCTTTGATACATAGGTGGCACAATTTTGGTGTGACTGAGCTTAAAATGTGAAGGGGTTGTTGAAATATTAGGGTTCAAGAGGGGTAAAAAATAAAAAAAAAGAGACTATTAGGTCAAGTGGGATGTCAAATGAAAGGTCTTCTTTAGTACATTTCAACCCTGTTTTTATGTTTAGTTTAATCTTTGTTGTTTTTGAGTTATTAGCCATAATAAAAACAAAACTTTGACAAAATTCACAGGTACACCAGTGACCCCACAATACTGTAATTTGGTATTCGTGTAGATTTAGTGACACAAATATAGGCAAAAGTCTGAAATCCAGAATAACTGCATTTCGTACACCAAAAAATAGTAACCAATTAAATGAACTCCCGTTACATGTAAATATATATCAAACTAAGTCGGGTGAGTTACACCATTTATAACTCAAGAACGGCGGGACCGATTTTGATGATCTTCGATTTGTTGGATTTGTCTCCGCCCCGAATAGCAGAATAACTATTAAAATATCGGAATAATTCACGCAAAAAAAATTAAGAAGAAAATTCATCCTCTCATACATGCAGCAAATGATGGCCAATTGACAGTTCTACCGGTGACGTACATTGGCAGCCCGCGTCATATGCATGTCAAGGCTGGGTCCGCTAGTTTTATATAATACTCACTTTTTGTGTCTGTTGTGTTCTATAACTTTAATTTATAATATTATATACTAGTAATAATGCTTTGGTCTTTATAAACTGTTAATCTCACCATCCAGTATGACTCTGGTACTGTCCCCGCCACCACCCATCATTGCTCTTCTCCAATATCAAGATCCGTGTCCCCTTAGTGAGCGACAGCTCGTCCGGCTGCTGCGCCTGGTAGTTGTATTTGACGACGGCGGTGCCTAGCGCCTCGCCCGGGTCCACGCGCCGCGCGCCCGGTGACTCCGGCCCGCCCCCGCCGCGCACGGGCGAGCTGTTCGATGGTAAGGTCTTCGAGCCGGATCCTTTTTTAACCTTCTTTTTGATGCTGAAAGTGGAGAATAACGTGTAAGATAATATCTTTAGAAAGTACTTTGTAAAAAAAGTGAAGAAAGTGTGACTAGAAAATTATTTATTGCACTATTAAAATAATACATAGACGAACTTTAATGCTAATTAGCATTTTCCTCCAGCTAACTTTAGTGCAGTGTAGATTAAGTGGCAGTGCTTCCCAGAAAATTAGGAACTTAGGTGATATAAAATAAAGTTACAAAAATAAAATTATTAACATTAATAATACACGTAGACGAAACACATAAATTAAATATACCTACATAAAGAGCTGAATTTCGTTGGCTATTTTGAAAAGAGATAGTGTTTCGGACAATGATTCGGTTCAATTCAACCTTCATCAGGGTAAGTGCGATCCGCAATTCTCTGCGCGCGAGTAGACGGGTGAGGTTTGAAATAAATCACTAAAGTTTTCAAGTAAAATCTTTGGTAAGTTAAGAGAAACTTTAATTGAACAAGCGAGCGAGATCTCCGAATTCATTTGGATAAATTAGCTCTATGTATATGTACGTTCAAAAACTCCGACTATTGAATTCTATTTGTGTTATTTCTATACATTTTTAATTTAATAAAGATGGCCCAGTAAGGTGGTCTGACAGTGGAGTGGGGGTTATCGACCACGCACTGGAAAGCGCAGCAGAGGACGATCCCCCACTAGATGGAAAGACGACCTGTTAAAGGTTGCTGGGAGCTTGGGTGTAGGCCTCACAAGATCGCTCTGGAAATCTAGGGGGAGGCCTATCTTCAGCAGTAGACGTCCTGTGGTTAATATGATGGTCCCTGTTGTATACTTAAAAATGTACTGTATACATACTCGATGAGGAGGATTTTAAGTGTGCAGTACGTAAACTTAAATTCGACGATTTCGACGAGGGCGACGCAAGTAGTTATTTTGAATGTTAGGTATTGTAGGTTGATTCATGGATCATGGCACGATTAATGAATTATTAATCCTGACAACATTGATCACTGAATGCTGCGATTAAGCAAAATATTTTTCCTGTTAGTATAAAAATACAATCAATAAAGTATCATATTTTTGTGGTTCAAGACACATATGAATCATTGGAAGGTCACAAGAATATTTATTTACTTTAAACTAGCTAGTGTCACACAGAGTTTTATCAAATAAAAATATAGCCTATAGCACTCAGAAGAATCGACTCGGTAGTTTCTGAAACTACCTCCTAACAAACATACAAAATTTACCTCTTTAAAATATTAGTATAGCTCAACATCCATCAACCTATAGCAATCCACAGCCGGACGAAAGTTACTCCCATCACTTCCACATTTTTACATTTAGCTACACAGACATTCAAACCTTCTGTGAGTTAAACCAAACTCTGACAAAAAAAGAGAAATTACTAATTTGTATACATGATTCAATTACTTACATAATACCTGCCAGGCTAACATGACCCTAGAAAAGTTTCTCTCTATAGAAGAATGGAGCAAAATGTCTATGAGGCTAGGACAACTACCTGGTTGGTATGCAACTGTAAAACATTTGTAGTCTTGTTCCTACCCTCTACCTACACTCAAATGACATGACAATGACAATTTCTCTACTATACTTTTAGGGTGGTTATGCTAGACCAACTGGCTGATACTTTTTATAAAGACAAGGCTGGTAGCAACTAACTGTAGTTGCAAACTGCATAAGGACAACAATATCCTTAGTTGATCTGTAGTCCCATTTTCTACAGACAATTTTTCCCCTGCAGACCCGTTTTTCATCTACATTCCTGTTTTCCCACTGCAGTCACGTTTTCCCTCTTCAGTCCTGTTTTCCCTCTGCAGACCAGTTTTTCGTCAGCAGACCAGTTTTCTTTCTGCAGACCTATTTTCCGTCTTGACTTACCTATCAAAGAGCGACGGCTTCTCCTTCTTGACATAGTTGCTAGGTACATAGCCAGACTGACTGCGCGCATTCTGCACTCGCCACCAATGCTTTGTGTCGTCGAGGAGTAGGTACCGCTCGTTCTTACGCAGATCTAACTCCTGGGCTCCTTGAGCTGCATAGTCGTACTTAGCTACCACATAGCAGACATCATCCTGAAATACATTTTTTTTCATGTAATGGTGGACATTTCACACAGTGCTAGCTCTAGCTCTAGCACCAAACTAAGCAGAGATTGTACCAGAAACTTATAGAATACTTAAATACTTATGTTATTGTAAATAAATTCTTATTTTCTTGTTTTTATACACTTTTTTTATTGTAAATAAATACTTATGTTTTATAAGCTTCCGCCTGTAACTTTGTACTCCTGATTTGTCTAATTAAATGTAAAGTATTAATTTATCCTACTTAACAGATTTTTCCAGATATGTATTATTGTTATTATTTAATACTACTGGGAGATGGAACAAGCAAATCGGCCATCTGATGTTAAGTGGTAACCTTTGCCTATAACAAATCATTGCCATCTTAGAACATGCCCTACGATGCACTGCCCTGTATCCATCAACTTGAGGCATAAAGAGGTTGAGAACTTGAGGTGCCTTATGTCCCGCAATTTCACCAGCACCCTTCATACCCTTCAGATTGGAATACAGCATTGCTGCTTGATGGCAAAAATGGTATGGGTATGGTATAAAAAAGGTAGGTATGGTGGAAATAACAATAAAATCAATTTTTTTTTTGTGTATTGCTTGAACCTTGGGTGTTTTATGAATCTTATTGATCAGATTTATGACTTGTAATGACTAATTTGTTTAGTTAGGTTTCTCAATATAATAACAATATTATGAGGTTTTTGTTTATATAATTTGTTTTGACAAATTACTAAGAACATTTACAGATACAGATAACTAGTAGGTACAACATTAAGTCGGTATTTATTTGTCATTATAAATCTGAGAAAACATTAAGATTAGTCATAAAAGGGGGTTTTCTATAATTGCTAATAGGAACTTGAGCTTGAAGGGCAGATGTGAGCAATTACTGATGTAAATTATTTTTAAATTCTACATTAATTAGCAAGTGGATCTACTACAGGATATCCTAATTAGAACTGCTGGTACACTATTATTGCCAATTAAAGGACTGCTATTGATTTCTATTACCAGGTCCATGACAATTGAGATGTTTGAGTCATCATCAGCTGGTACATATTTTTTAGACATTCTCTACAGTTTCTTTGTATGCTAGAAAGTTCAGGTGTTCCACCCACCTGGGCCTTCCCGTGCCTGCTGTTGGCCATGGCGTGCGGCGCCGGCAGCGGCTTACTCGCCCACACCGAGTCTGCGGCGCGCGCGGACCGCGTCTCCAGCATGACACCCCGACTAGGGATCCCTCCGGACACCCCGCGCCCTCACTGGAACATCGCGACCCCCGGCACCCTGCTACCCACCACACTGCACCGTGCGCGATGCCCGATCGATTCACTGCACCGATGCACCACTTTTGTTTACTGCAGGAGGCGAAATCCGATCGAAAGCTAGCGAGCGATTGACTAGAGCCTCACGACGATCTGTCTCCCAACGCGATCTAATATTTATGACCTATAAAACAATCACAGAATTTAGCCTCTAAGTAATTAGCTATCTTTGGACGATTTTTCTTACAATTTATTAGATTTTGTGAATTTTTACGTAAATTTCACTATTCGGTGGGGCAAAACGACAAATCAATAGACAAAACTTTTTTTGTTGAAGGAAAATGTCATCGACAAAATTACAAGGGCTGCATTGGCTAGTGATGCCTTGTAATTTGTAATCGTTATTAATTTGTTCGTTACTAATTTTAGTCGATTGTATTAGTCAAGGTGAAGTTCTACCTTTGCAGAAAAAAAAGAATAATTGTCCTTGCTTACTTGATATATTGTTTTAGTCTGTGGGTGATTAGTTTTCTGTGGTGATGTTGGTTTTGGTTTGATGGTTTGGTTTGATTGATTGATTGTGTTGTGACGTTTACTGCGTGAAATATAACACTTCCTTGGAAAGAGTTTTTTTCGTAAATGGATCAAAATCATTGATTTTTGTAGTAAGAGATTGAACATGTCAGACTCGGAGGCCAGTAATTTTTCTGGCAGTGGCTCAGACGCTGGTAGTGTAGGATCTCGGCGGTCGCGTCGGAGCGCTGCATCCAATAGATCCGCGAGGTCTCGCTCGGGCTCCCCTCGGTCGCGTTCAGGCAGCCGGAGCCCCTCGCGTAGTCCGTCTCGGTCGCAATCTAGATCACGTTCAAGGTCTAAATCAAATTCACGATCCAGGTAACTTGTTGTAGATTCAATATTTTTATAGCTAAAGTCTTCGTTTTTATCTTATTATTTTGTTTCGTGGCAGGAGCCGCTCCGCGGGCTCTGACGCCAGCCGTCGCAGTCGCCATCGAGCAGATGAAGCTAAAGAAGCGTCTGGTGATGAAGAAGTTGAGGTACATATTTGTAATGACAATTATTTTAAAAACATTGAAATTCTGACATTCTGGTAAGCCACAAGTTTAGTATAACATACTCCATAAATTCCATATATTTCCATAAATTAGCTATAATAATAATGCAATTGATTCATTCAGATTGGCATTCATATGATCCAGTTTTCATTATTATATTTTGTTGGTTATGTTTCAGGATGAGCAGGAGCCAGAAGGCGAGGATCTGGTGGACTCGGAAGAGTATGAAGAAGATGAGGAGGAAGACAGACTGAGAAAGAAACGCAAGAAGGACAGCCGCTATGGAGGCTTCATTATTGATGAAGCTGAGGTAAACAACTACTTGATAGTCATGTTTCTTAAATCATAGTAGGTTTTAAGATTTAATTAAGAAGATCCACCATTAGTTGAAATTAAGAAACAACACTTAAATTGCTTGATATATTGATGTGATGATGAACATAAACACTATCAAGCTATTGATAACATTGAGTGTGATTTATATACCTTACTGTTGTAGCTGTTCCTACCTTGTAAAGAAAGTGTTTGACATTCTCATTTGTTTAATATTTAATGTTCTTCTGATAGGTGGATGATGAAGTGGATGAAGATGATGAATGGGAAGAAGGGGCTCAAGAAATGGGCATTGTCGGGAATGAAGTTGATGAAATTGGTCCCACAGCGAGAGAAATTGAAGGCAGGAGAAGAGGCACCAATCTCTGGGACTCTCAGAAGGAAGAGGAAATTGAGGAGTACCTTAGGAATAAGTATGCTGATGAATCAGCAGCCCTCAGACATTTTGGCGAGGGTGGTGAGGAAATGTCTGATGAAATCACTCAACAGACCTTACTCCCAGGCATCAAAGACCCTAATCTATGGATGGTGAAATGTAGGATCGGTGAAGAAAAAGCCACAGTCCTCCTTCTAATGAGAAAGTTCATTGCATACCAATTTTCTGAAGAACCCTTCCAAATCAAATCTGTTGTAGCACCTGAGGGTGTTAAAGGCTACATCTACATCGAGGCTTACAAACAAACACATGTTAAGAACATTATTAATAACGTGGGAACTCTGAGAATAGGTATATGGAAACAGGAGATGGTTCCTATAAAGGAGATGACAGATGTTCTCAGAGTTGTGAAGGAACAGTCTGGTCTCAAACCTAAGCAATGGGTGAGGCTAAAACGAGGTCTCTACAAGGATGATATCGCTCAAGTAGATTATGTAGATCTGGCTCAAAATCAAGTACATCTGAAACTGCTCCCAAGAATCGACTATACAAGATTGAGAGGGGCCCTCCGAACGGTCCAAAGCGAGAGCGAAGCTGCTAAAAGGAAGAAGAAACGTCGCCCCACAGCTAAACCTTTCGACCCCGAGGCTATTCGCGCTATCGGTGGAGAAGTCACATCGGATGGTGACTTCCTCATCTTCGAAGGAAACAGATATTCACGGAAAGGCTTTCTCTACAAGAACTTCACGATGTCAGCCATACTAGCCGAGGGCGTCAAACCGACCCTAACCGAGCTTGAGCGTTTTGAGGAGCAGCCAGAGGGCGTGGACATAGAATTAGCGGCACCAGCCAAGGACGACCCGGCCGCGCTACATTCCTTCTCTATGGGAGACAACGTGGAGGTCTCAGCGGGAGATCTGGCCAATCTACAGGCGCGCATCGTCGCGATCGATGGCTCTATGATCACGGTGATGCCGAAGCACGACGCGCTCAAAGACCCTCTCGTATTCAAGCCTAACGAACTGAGGAAGTACTTCAAGCAGGGTGATCACGTGAAGGTAATCTATTACTGTCTGTCCAGTAAACACCATGTTTATGTAAATAGGTTTATTGAGCTGGTAGCAGAAACACGTAAAATCAGACTAACTTATACTTATACAAGTACCCTCTACTTAGTCAACCTTATTATTTGGCAAGAAGGTTTGATAACATTATTTAATTAGATACAATAACTACGCACTCTCTAAGATAAAGGGAGATGTATATAATAAATTATTTATTTTTCTTAATATTGAATGTGCAAATACGTAAACAAACCATCATTTATTGTACAGGTAGTAGCAGGTCGATACGAAGGCGACACGGGCCTCGTGGTGCGCGTGGAGCCGCACCGCGCCGTGCTCGTGTCCGACCTCACCATGCACGAGCTCGAGGTGCTGCCGCGCGACCTGCAGCTCTGCTCCGACATGGCCACCGGCGTCGACTCGCTCGGACACTTCCAATGGGGCGACATGGTGCAGCTCGACCCGCAGACCGTGGGTGTCATCGTCCGACTCGAACGAGAATCCTTTCACGTTTTAGGAGTGCAGGGAAAGGTCATCGAGTGCAAGCCTCAAGCACTGCAGAAACGCCGTGAGAACAGGTTCACGATGGCGCTGGACTCCGAACAGAACACCATTCAGAAGAGAGATATCGTGAAGGTCATCGACGGACCGCATGCGGGCCGGAACGGAGAGATCAAGCATCTCTACAGGAACTTTGCGTTTCTGCAGTCGAGAATGTACCTGGACAACGGAGGAGTGTTCGTTTGCAAGACGCGGCATCTTCAGCTTGCGGGAGGGAACAGGAACGCGGGGGGCGCTCCGGGAGGCTTAGCGCTCGGGTTCATGTCTCCGCGGATCCACTCACCCGCGCACGGCGGGGGACGAGGGGGGCAGACCCCCGGCACGCCTCGCGGACGTGGGGGCCGAGGGGCCGGTCGAGGGGGCGCCACGCGCGACCGGGAGCTCATCGGGCAGACCATCAAGATCACCGGCGGACCGTACAAGGGTAACGTCGGTATCGTCAAGGACGCGACGGGGTCAACCGCGCGCGTGGAGCTGCACTCGGCGTGCCAGACCATCTCCGTGGACCGCGGACACATTGCGGGCGCGGGCTCCGCGGCGCGCGACCCCGCCGCCTCCTTCTACGCGCGCACGCCGACCGCCGGGGGACGCACGCCGGCGCTGGGCGCGCAGACGCCCACCTACCGCGACACGGGCGTCAAGACCCCCATGCACGGCTCCCAGACGCCGATCTACGACGTGGGGGGCCGCACGCCACACTACGGGGGCGCGACCCCCTCGCACGACGGCGGGCGCACGCCGGCGCACGGCGCGTGGGACCCGGCCGCAGCGGCCACGCCGGCGCGCGCGCCCGACTTCGACTACTCGGCGGAGCGCAGCCCCGGGTACGAGGGGTCCGGGTACGGCGCGGGCGGGCCCTTCACGCCGGCGACGCCCGGCACGATGTACGGGTCGGACCATACGTACAGTCCGTACCGGCCGTCGCCGTCGCCGCAGTACGGTGGCGCGTCGCCGCCGGGCGCGGGTCGTTCGCCGCGCTCGCCGGCCGCGGAGGAGTGGGCGAGCGCGGAGCTGGAGGTGCGCGTGCTGAGCGGCGAGGCGCAGGGGCAGGCGGGGGTGGTGCGGGGCGTGTCCGGCGGCTCCGTGGCGCTGTACGTGCCGGCGGAGGAGCGCGTGCTGACGCTGCCCGCCGCCGCGCTGGAGCCCGCCGTGCCGGCCGCGGGGGACCGCGTGCGCGTCATCGCAGGCGAGGACCGCGAGGCTACCGGACACCTCATCTCGATAGAGAACCAGGAGGGCGTAGTCAAGTTCGGCACGGACGACATCAAGATCATGCAGCTGAGGCACCTCTGCAAGATGACGCAAGCCTAGACCCGTGCCATCGCAACTCCGCCGCCGCCGCCACCGCCAGTCGCTCCACTGAGAGAATCCTTCATTTAATACGCGCGCTGAAACCACTTATATCTGGACGATTGCACCAATTGTTTAATGCAATAATTGAATCCATCGCGACCGGCTCACTGACGATACATTACTACACTCAGCGGCACAATTAACCGCCCACCTTGATTTTTTACGATTTTGGTTAAAAAAAAAAAATTGTGGCCTTACTTGTGAATGTTATTTTATAACGTAGGTATATTGAAGTAAAATGAAAGATAATATTGTTTTTAATTATTACGTTTATTTATAAAAAAGTCTGAAAAACACTTTGACCGTAAATTAACAAATGTGATGAAATGGCTTAAAAATAAAAAATCTGCTGAATAAATGAATTCTAATAGTGCGTATTTCCACCTCTAGCCCTCATGACTTCTATCAAACGGTTTGGCATGCTGTCGATGACATCTTTGATCTGTTGTTGTGGAATGTTCTGCGACTCCTCAATCACGGATTGTTTTAATTCATCTATGGTGGTTGGAGCTGGTATGCGGCTTCGAACACGTCTTTTTAAATTGTCCCATATGTGTTCAATAGGATTTAAATCTGGGCTCCGGGATGGCCATGTTAATTTTCGAATGCCGACGGTATCCACGTACGCGGTAACAAATCTAGCAACGTGGGGGCGAGCGTTGTCCTGCATTAATAAAAAATCTTCGCCAATAAATGGAGCAAATGGCATTACATGAGGTTCCAATACTTCTGTTACATACCTCTGAGCATTTATTCCACCTCTTTCGAAGATAACCAAGTCGGTGCGTGCTTCGTAAGTAATGCCGCCCCATATCATGATAGAGCCACCTTGGTAACCTACTGTTTCCACAACAGTACATGGTGCAAACCTTTCATTCTTGCGTCTGTATACACGCTGGCGACCGTCAGGACCGTGCAAGCATATTCTTGTCTCGTCAGTAAACATAACATTCTTCCATTGTTCCATATTCCATTCGGCGTGCACTCGGGAAAAACGAAGTCTCTCCGGTGGCCTACGAGCAATTGTGGCACTCGAGATGGTCGAAAAGCTCCAAGGGCATTCTCTCCTAGTCTTCTTCTCACTGTTCTTTCACTCACTTGAACATTGCGAACCTCACGAAGTTGGTTTCGTGCCTCAACAGCTGTAGTGAACCGATTTCTTAGAACATTGGTCACAAGAAATGGGTCGTCACGAGCGGATGTGCATCTTTTTCGGCCCTGTCCTGGTCTTCGCTCATAAGAGCCAGTTTCCCGAAACTGTTTCACTACATCCCTTAAGGTGGTACGTGCGACACCAAGCTTCCGCGCCACGTAACGCTGACTAAGCCCTTCGTCGATAAGAGCGACGGCTCTCGCCACTGAATTAGCATCAAATGGCATGTTTGTGATGTCCAAACACTAGCTTTAAGTTACGAAACCAAATCAAACTCAAATTGTTTACTTTTAATGCCACTGAAGCAATGTAAGCAGTATGGCAACGATAACGATAATGAGACGAAGTTCGATATTTATCGTATTCACAACTTATGCGTAAAAAAAACAAAGTTAAGTGGGTAGTTTGTAATTTTTTCGTCACTACATTTCTTTCACACTTGACTTATTTATGCCCAATAACTTACAACTGCGATAACATCAAAATTTGCCACTTTAAAAGGGTGGGCGGTTAATTGTGCCGCTAAGTGTAGTTACATAATTCAAACGGACGCTGAACTTACAACATTTTCAAATAAAATATTGAGAATGATTATGAAGAGTTGAAGATAGACCCTCACGTAGACCACTGTAGGCAATGTTTTGATTATGATGCCAAGTTTTATTATAAGTTTATAAAAACAAAATGTAATTTACTGGTATTTAAAATAAATACATGAATATACAAAATAAACTTTTTTTAATTATTAGCGAAATGGAGAGTCATAACTATGAAACTAAACAACTTTTAAAAAATAAAGTAAAAAGATGACAATTTTTTTTCATCAATATGTAGGTTATGTTATAAAGGCAATTCAAAACATTCGTTTGATATATACCTCCTATTTGCATATTTTTTAGACCATTCACGTGATAGGTTGCAAATCCATCGTCACACTACCTGTCGAGAACACTACCTGGTTTACACATGGCTTAAATTTTCGGCGATTACCTCACGATGTTTTCCATCACCATTTTGAGCACGTGTAACACAATATTTTTTGAGAAAAAATCCATTGGTCCCTTATGGCAGGAATTCATTTCGAACCCGAACTCCAAATCGGAAGTCCGTGTACATCCCACTAGGCCACCAAGGGTACTTTTTAGCTTTATTTCCAAAATCCCCACGCTACCCACCAGTGCGTAATAGTAGATTATTAAACGATGGGATAAAGAAGTGTCTTGCGTCACGGGCGCTATGTTGAATCCTGAACGTGACGAAGGAGTCTGCAGTTAACTCACGAGCGGAGCGAGGGAGTTACTAGAACGCGGTGTGCGATAGTTCGAAGTGCGGAGAGGGATATAAGCACGCCCAAGATGCAGACAGCTTTATCCACGAGGAGAATATATCGAACTAACCTCTGCACAGAATGCACCAACCTAGATTTGGTTTTTATTGTCTCGCAAAAAGTGTGGACAGTGGAGTATTCTCCTCGTGGATAAAGCTGTCTGCATTTTGGGCGTGCTTATCCTTATAGAGGGATCTCTGCACTCCTGGATTGAATATAGCGCCCGCGCGCAAGACATTGCTTTATCCCTTCGTATAATAATCTACTATGACAGCAAATTGCCCGTTTTAAAGCATGTATGTTTGTTGTAATTGTCCAGTTACAAGGTCTCTACGTGTCGCACTTTTCTGAGGTCAAAATAGTTATACAGGGTTACACGGAGAAATAAGCATTTAAGTACTTTGCGACAAAGATAACACGAGGTGAGATGGTGATTCGACCGCTATTGTTTCTGTATCCTGCTTCGCGCATGACTTGATAGTTTAAGCACAAGAATAGCCTGGGGTATGACTCTTCAGACCCTCTCATCCTGCGATTCGGCAAGGCACCGGTCCCCGCAATGTACCTTCATATGCTCTCAGATCTTATACCTTCATTGCGTCCGGGTTGTGGCCTCTTGGGGATGCCAGAGTGGCGCACGCTATATTAGTACTAGAACCCTGACATCCCTTCGTAAGCACCCAGGCCGGACTTGGAGCATCTCGAGGTGTTACCATCGGTGCCCCAAGTGCTGACACCACCATCCCCATTCAGCTGCTCCAACGTCCCAACACTTGCCGATCGTTCCATGCATGCAAGTGGATAAACCATGCATGGGCCTTTGGCGCAGTCCGCATTACGTACTATACGCATATGTGTATGTGTTGGTATATGGGTATAGGTGTGTAGGTACACATATAGCACGCACCACGTCCTGCTTGCGAATGCCACGCTTTTCGGCATCGAGGCCAGGAGACCCGTGGCTCGCCAACCCCGGACCCCCCACTCTTGGGAGATTAGTCCCTCTAGTCCACGTCTTGAAGTTACCTACATGGTGTCATATCGATCGAACTAAGTCCTGTACTCTTAACGCTCAAATAGGCTATTGCTTATTAGCTGAGACACCGAAAGTAATTCTATTATCGATTGCGGATGGTCTCATCTCTATCTCACCTCGTGGTAATATAATTGGATATTACACGCTAGCACTCACCAGTTCGCTGATAAACTTACTACCATTCCTGCGTCTCACAATGCGCCGGAGCTGCGTCGTGTTCTCGTCCATCTCGTGTCGCTCCGACCGAAAGAATGCCTCTTTTACCCACCGTCATCCTTTTTCGTAATAACCGTCGGTTTTCTTTTTTCTCCTCCAAAGTCGGTAAGTAACCCCCCGAAAAACCAACGAGTCTTTCCACGAATTGTCAGCTGTCAAAACGATTGTCAATGTCGACTGTCAATTTCGATTGGCCTCGCGCATTTGCGTGACACTACGCACCGGAGATAAAAAAGATCCCAGATTAAAAAATCGAAATTCCGGAGAAAACCCCTGACATTTGATGAAAATTCCTGACTTTCTTGTAAATATAACATTAATGTCGTAGCATCGTGCATGTGAATTAACGAAGCAAAATATTTGGTTTATTTTATGTTTTATTTTACTCATTACCTACATAAATTGTAGAAATTCCGGACGGAATCCTAAAAAGGGTATCCGCACCAGACGTATGGCAACCCTAACCGGAGGGTATTTTGAGAACAAACCCACTTTTTAAAATCTCTCTTAAATTTGAAATTCAATAAAACAATTATCAATGATTTTATTAACATTTATTGAATAAATAATACAAAAATGGTTCTCATTGCAATTTTAAGAATTTAAAACAAATATAGACGTAAAAACTGAGCAAAGAACACCTACAGATACTATTACTTTTGTAATAACACTAAGCTTCCAAAACTATTACATTTACTTCGAAAAATATGTCGCTACTCGTTACAGTAACATACATTACATTTTACAATAAATACATTAATGGAATTTTACATTAATCGTTAACATTAATAGATTGACAAAATACAATAATATTGATATTTAAGGGGATGTAAATGCTCAGCAAAATGCACACAGAAATAGACAAAATTCTATACAATAACATGTTTCACAATCGTAGCATCACTTCACTATACAATGTATCTTAGGTAGTATGTGCACTAGCCTAGTGCTTCTAACGGAATCCGACGCTATAGTAGTCAACAACCAATAACTGTACCAGGACAGTTTAACTTGATGATTGTTTAAGAACAGACGGTACCACCGTCTAGCAGGAGCGTTGTCGTTTAGTGCAGTACAGGAAATAACCCACGATCTATACAATAAAACTAATCAACAATTTTCGTTTCTCCGTTACCACACGGTCGGTATAACCTGGTTTAATAAACGAATCTAAAATGGCGCTGCTTATTACCTCTCACAAGTGCGAGTGAGTACACCTAGTGCATGCAATGATGTGCGAATGAGAGGTAATGATTTTCGCCGCCCATCAAACCAGGTTATACAGATATTAGAAGATACAGCCGTCTTGGAAGTATTCATAGGTAGGAGACGCGAAGCGGCAACGCTACTAAACACGATAACTAAAACAAATTTGGCTACAAGATTATTCAGTGATCTACACCACCCATCGCTTCCATTGCATTTATTTACAACTAAAAACGATAAGTATATTATAGCAAAAAAAAAAAATTGCAAACTGTAACCCCGATACTCTCTAAGTACTAAACGATAACTTATCCTATCGAGTCTGCGCGTTTAGAACGTCCACGTTGGTTTCGGTGCTGGGAGTCGCCGGGACCCTGGACACGCTTCGCTAGGCCAATATCTACACTCCAAAGTAATCCATATTGTCATTCACGCGATGCATTCATACAAACATTCTCAGATCTATTTTACACAATCGCATCTTGAATATAATTTTGAATGTAAAATTTACAACAGAACAGGCATCCTCACGAGTAATGTATTACGTTAATACAAACTACGTACATTTAGAGACGAAAATTAATAAATATGTACAAGACTTATCAAAAAATGTAAAACTAGAACCGATTGAAGCTATGGTTTTCGGTGCGGAAATGACACATCAATCAATAAAATGTACACCTGTGATGCTCCATATACAGATATGAGGCCTAATGTTCTAAGTGTCAAGATGCGGGGCAGAGTACAAAATACTACACGACACTCCTTCAAGCTGTTTGATGACTTTCTCCTTAGTAACTTATAAAGTGACCCAAGTTAACTAACAAAATAACATATTTAAACCCCAATATTTAACTAGCAGTCTAATTAACCAAAATGTTTACACTTCAAAGAAACGTAGATGCTATAATTTGTATTGTGTAACACAATTTTCCTACCAAAAATTGGTTTTAAAATCACAAATTGTTTGCCTGTACTTTTAAAAGGTATATTCAACCGTTCAAATACCTAACAGATGTTGTAAACAAAGGCATTGTAAGAGGGGTTAGATTCATAATCCCCACCGCCCTACCCCACCAGTGGGGATTGTGATACAAATAAAAGATCATGCTATCATAATCCCCACTACGCAACAATTGGTGAAGCATTGTTTGTAGTATATAAGCGATAAGGTCGCCCATTGTATTGCTTTTTTAGTTTTATTTTAGTGTTATATTGTTTCTGTGTGGTAATAACAATAGTGTTATTTTATCTTATAGTGACGATAGAACTTTTATTATGCATAACATTCAAATCAAGCAGTAAATGTTGAGATTGATTTATGAAATTGCATATTTGATAGCTCGTAATCTCTACCGCTTCAACTCTGATCGCGCGGTGGGGATTATGATTGTATGATTTTTTTTTTTGTTTCATAATCCTTACTGTTGGGCAGAGCGGTAGGGGTTATGAAAATATCCCTGTAATGGTGCTTGCACATACCAGTTATATGAAGTTATATAATAAGAGTCGTATAGAATCTAAGTTGGCAATCTGGCATTTTGAGTAAAAATTTGTTATGAATGTGGCTACACGGGAAATTTAAACAGACACTATAGTATTAATTGAATTAGGATCAAACTTGGCAAACTACCTTAAAAACTGACCGTAAGATTGAGATTGGCATTAAATATATCTAATGTCAAAACAAATTTCAGTTGGACGTTTCAATGGGGTCGTTTTTTTTAGATTTATCAACATTCTGATAAATGACAGATTGCCACCTTTGTTCTTATACGAGTCAATATACAACATATTATGTTACCCCTGCGTTTAGGTAAATGTTATCGTGTTAGGGTATGTGTCTGTGTGGGAGCACTACGCCCGCAACTTCACATAATATAGTAGGTAAAGTAGAGTTGAGAGGAGGGGGTAGGAGTCGCGCTCAAGAGGCGTACATGCGCTTGATGTCTTCCTTGTAGCGCTCCTGGATGTCTTTCCGTTTGATCTTGAAGGCGGCCGTCACCAGCCCCATATCGGGCGACCACACCTCCGTGCACAGCTTCACGGCGGCCGGGATCTCGAACCGTTCCAGACCACCTGCAAAGGTATTCAACGTTGCATCAACGCACATCAATCATATACCTACATATTATATAACTCACGATTATCCCCACCCCATGGTAGGGACATCCAATACTCAATCTTTTATTGTATTGCACAGTGTACATGATCATTATGGACCCTGTTGGGTCGGATCTCTTAGGGTCTATGCACACTGCGTATTTTAAACGATCGGACGCCGTAAGAGGCCCAAAAAGCAGATTGCAACATTTGTATTGATTCAAATGCAAGTACAAATTTTGTACGTTTGCTTTTTTTAATTATAAAATAGTGAAAGAGCGATGGCACAAAGAGCACAGCATTTTGGGTGTAAAGCGGATTGACCGGATCCCAAACTCAACTCAAGGCTGCAAAGTTGAAATGGGAGTGGGCGGGTCATATCTCCCGTATGCAACCTGATAGGTGGGCTAAGGTCACGAGCAAATGGATTCCAAAAGACGGAAAGCAACGCCGAGGAAGGCCTAAAAAGCGCTGGAGCGACGACTTCGACGTCTTCCAAAGAGACTGGCAGGATCTGGCTCTGGACCGGATAAGTGGAAGGAAGAGGGCGAGGCTTTTGCCCAGCAGTGAGACAGTACGGGCTAGTAAAAAAAAATAGTGAAGAAAGACTGACATTTCTTTGCGTGATCCTGCAATTCTTTGAGCACCGCCTTCTCGACGGCGTCGCTTCGGCAGAGCTGCGCGAAGTCAGTCTGCGCCAGCGCGAGGCGCGCCGCCAGCTCGGCGAGGCGCTCCGGATGCGGCACCACGAGCGCCACCGTGTAGTTCTTGGAGCTGTCACCGTACACGCAGATGTTCTCAACCACGGGACACGTCTTCAGCTCCGCCTCCACCTTGCCCAGCGACACGTACTCGCCGGCTTGCAGCTTCACGAGGTCCTTCTTGCGGTCTGTCGACAGGTCGTTACTTACACGATGTACAGCGTTTGAGGGCGCTTATACCCAGCAGTGGGCGATCATCTAAGCTGACAGTATCCATCACACTAATATTATGAATTCGATAATTTGGGTGTTTGTTTACTTATTTGTTTGTTACTCAATCACGTCGTAGCAGCTGAACCGATTTTGATAAAATTTGCTGTGTTGATAAGGAGGTTGTGCACAGGCATCGGCACTATTGACAGGTACGGCGCATCACTAACGGCTCCCGTAAGGGCTGCCAGAACGAGCGAGATACCAATAATATCATCGCTTTTATGAAAAAAAACCGTACAACACAATCGATAAATTCCCCGTAAAACAAACGAAGGAGGTTGCCAACTTGGAAGATTTTAATTCCCTAGTTTTAATTTAAATTAAACAACACAATGTTACGGTAACGTATCGTTCGAACCCCCCCCCCCCCCTCCCACCCCTGTAACGCATTGTAACGTTTTACAAGACCCCCTAACCCCCCCCCCCCAAATTGCGTTACGTAATACTAGAACGCCCCCAAAAGAACAGGTGCCCAATTCTGCTATTAATAAGAAAAAAACGATTATGAAGCCATACGATTATTTAACGATTATGACTGTTGTTCCTGTCATAAGCTGCCAAATTGTGTTAATAGAATACCAAAAAGTATCTAGTGGCCATTTTGCGACGATACCATTGTCATAGTGAAGCGATTGGTTTAGTAGAATTGGGCCCCAGGTAGAAGAAGATAGTATAATTAGAGTGTGCGATTGAGTGTGCATACCGATAATCTTGATGCATCCGTCGTGATGCAGCTCCGCGATGTCTCCCGACTTGAACCAGCGGCGTCCCGCCTCGTCCAGGAACTCCTCGCGCGTCTTCTCCGGCATGCGGTAGTACCCCTCCGCCACGCACTCGCCGCCGATTATTAGCTCACCCTGAATAACAATAACAGTCAATTGAACATACATTTCTACTACTTCTAAATCAGATCATCATACTAAATTAAAAAGTAGTATTTTAGTATTTTTAACTTTCGCGATCACTGCACACAATAATAATAATAATAACCCCGCAGGGCACGCTTGTGCCCATTACTCCCTGGGGTTGACAGAAACCCGTGACCTTTGGTTTGCCTTAGTTGGCCGGTCAAGGGTGGAGGCGCACGAGCGGAACCTATGCTCCAAGGGTTGAAGTGTTAAAGACATAAAGCCGGCAGTAGCGCTTAGTGAAACTGCAGCACACCTCTCAAACCCCTTTAACCACCCACACCAACGTTGCCCCTTACGCTGCCTTCTATAGTCGGCACTTATGGGGGCCCGTTTAGTGGACAGCTAGTCACCACCTGCCTCAATCATTCTAAATATTACAGGATTGGCAGGTGCCGTATCTCATTTCTCTGATAACCCACACTCTATTTCATAAGCATTACTTTAACAATAGCCCGAACTCTAATCCATGTGTTGCAATAGTACTACCATTTGTCTCACCTCCATCTTGTCATAGTGATTTTTATAAAACAAACAGGCCTCTTACTCGTTGGCTTTGGCCCCGGTAATGCCTTTGTAAAGGTCCAGGCCTAAAGCCTGTGTTTAGTAATAATTGTGTGGAATAAAAATAAAAAAGGTGCATATGCGATAAATACCCGTTTAAATCAGTGATTAATAGTATTTTTTTTATAAAGTGGTATTCAACGAGATATAAATAATGCTAAGGATTGCGAGTTCATGTCCCGTCCAGTAAAAAAAATATATTTTGTGATGCTTTTCAAAATCTTACTATTATAATCAAAACAACTTATTAGATTTAGGCAGCAGCGCTAGCTACGTAAGTGCCAACGTTTGCTCGACATTTATCATCATAACTCCATAGCTATATGGTATAAAATATATAAAAAAATGATTTTGAAATGTGTAAGTTAAGTACTTTTATATGATACCCCACTTGTCCTAGCAACCCTATTTTGAAATTTTGATCCTCACCATTTTGGCCCTTTTGGCAACAAAAATAAAATGATTTAGAGTTGGTATAGAGAATCAGTATGATTGTTCAGTACCTGCGGGAAGGGCTTGTTGGTGATCCTGTAGTTGCCCTCCTCCCAGTCGATGAGGCGCAGGCGCGTGCCGGGCGTGGGCGCGCCCACGCGGCCCGTGGAGCGGTCGTGCGTGTCCATGACGGTGGCGGTGGCCGTGGTCTCCGTGAGCCCGTAGCCCGCCACCACGTCGCAGCACAGGCAGATGCGCACCTGCGTGTGCGTGTCGGGCGACAGCGGCGCGCCCCCCGAGATCATCATGCGCACGCGCCCGCCCAGCAGCCCCCTCACCTTGCTGAACAGCTAAGGAAATGCACGTTATACGTTACTAAATCAGTTCAATAAAGAGCTACTGCTAAACATACATCTCCAACACAAAATGGCTAATCTTGTGTATAAATTTGAGCAATACTTACAAGTTTATTAAGGACGGGCGTGTCGTACCCGCGGCGCATCCATGTCTCCTTGTACGTGTAGGCCCACTTGAAGAACGCGCTCGCGAACGCGCCCTGACGCGACACCTTGTCCGTGATGCCCTTGCTGATGCGGTCCATTATCAACTGTAACATTAACACAACAGTTCCATTAAGATATCATAATCTTAATATATAATTATAATTAATATTAATTATATTTTATATAAAACTAAGTCGTGTTTGTTTGAACACTTTTATAAATCGAGAACGGCTGGACTCATTTTCATGGTTTTTGATTTATTGTATTTGTATCCGTCCCGAATAGCAGATTAACTATTAAAACATCGGAAAAGTTTACGCAAAAGGATATTATAAAGAAAAATCATTTTCTCATACATTGATGCAGATAATGATGGCCGACGTATATTGACAGCCCGCGTCATATGCATGTAAGGCGATACGAAGTTCAGCGGGTCAACTAGTACGTAGATAAATTGGACCCAGATGGGGCTCGCAGGGAGCCAACGCCGTTGAAGCCACGGAAGAATACGAAGCGTACCCTCGGCATCGGCCAATGGTGTTCAGAAGGAACCCTGTGAGATTTTAGTCAGTAAGAGTCTGACATAACTTCACGCCACCACAACCCCAAGACGGATTAACTCACATAAAAAAAACGGATATACGTAGATAGAAAAATGCATATTTTACCAACCTAACAAATCAGTTGTCTTCTAGCTCAAGACATTATATGGCTTTCTGGCTGAACTTTCAACGCTTCAGTAGAACAGTCTGATGCTATTGTTACATTTAAGCATGTCACAGAATATGTAATATCTACTACATCAGGTTAGTGTCACAGTATAAGCAATAGCTACTATAGACGGCCGCGTTTAAACAAGCCTCAGCGATACCCAGCGCTTACTAGAATATTCATTGTTTTTCTGGATATAACGCTCGCTAGTATATAAGGACGCGGCGGAGCTCAGGCGGACAATCTTTACTTAGCTATGAGTCAGGTATTTAAGAATATTTAGTTATTTTTAAGTGTTTTATTATGAACACAGCATTGAAGAGAAAGCTTTAGGAATAAGTGGTAGTATTTACCGGTACAGTAGTGATGCAGGTCGGCTTGAGGACAGAGGCGTCTCCTTGGGTTCCCTTCATGATCTTGCTTGATGAATCCAACATGGTGAGCGGCGTCGAGTAGCCGATTGGCACACCTGAAACAAACAAGTTTTATTATTAACAAACTTAAAAAAAAGGTTGGATATAAATGTACTGAATTTTAGTCTGAATTCGACTTCAGATCTTTTACCATATTTCGACACACGTCTAGTCAAGCTATATATTGTCTTGTTGGAATGGCAAAGTTGCGAGTCTACTATTTATCAGAAGGATTAAAATGCTGAGTATTCACTTCATTGTCTATTCTTATGGTACACAAGTCAATACAAAAAAACTTATTTTCACGAGTGCCAGGTGGAATGGAATGATGGGAGGCCTTTGCCCAGCAGCTCTGTGAGATCAGTAGACCTCGCGAGCCCTTTTAACCATGCAATAAGCGACACTCCCCCCCCCCTTCACTCCTTTCTTTTGGATTTTTTTTCGCAACATCTTGTGTAAAATGAAGCCCTTAGTGTGCCTCTCAAATTTGATTCAAATCCGTCGGGACAAACTTCCTCCCTTTTCCCCCAATCAAAAATCGCGATCGGTTATAAATTTAAATAACTTGTGTGCCAACTTTCGTCAAAATCGGTTGAAAAATGTTACCTGTAGGCGAGAACAGACAGACAGACAAAAGCATGTTTTGGCCAATCTGGAAACAGAGATGCTTCACTCGCTTCGCTTGCTCGGTCAATAATAATCTATCAATGCAACATACCTCCGAACAGACACATATTCTCAGCGAGCAGCTCGAAGACGTGCGCGAGCGGCAGGAAGCCCATCAGTATGTCCGTGTCGTAGATGGGCATCGCGTCCGTGAACGTCTTTAGGGTCGCCAGCATGTTGCGGTGCGACAGCACTACGCCTTTAGGCACGCCCGTCGACCCCGACGTGTACATTATGATGGCCGTATCCTTTGGAGTAGGGGGGACGTTTTCTGTAAAGCAAAATGTATATCAATAACAAGCAATTAAACATTACCCTACTTTTGCGCAGCCGGCTAAAAAGTTTTTTTTTAATAATTATTGACTTGTAGCTAGCTACAACCTGGAGGCCTGATGGAAGACGCGCTCGGGGTCAGCCAAGAAAGCGCTGGCAAGACGATCTTGTTGCCTTCGAGCAGGAGTGGTGGAGTATCGCACAGGATAGAGACAGCTGGAATGACTTAAGGAAAACTTCTGCCCAACAGTGGCCATAGGTTAAAAAAAATATTATAGACTTGCGTTTCGCCTGTCCACCACGATCTCGCCTGATGGTAAGCGATGATGCAGTCCACAATGGTACACGCTTGCCTAGAAGAAATCTATTCACTCGCGACTTGATGACCCTTAGGTTGTAGTTAACAACCTAACTAATCTAAATCTAACTGGAATAATGTGCACCCATTGCTTTCCTTTATCTATTCTATGTATATGATCTCGAGATTCCATCAGGATACTGAAGAGACACTTAGTTCCATATCTGCCTGAGTCGACCAAGTAACCGTGGTTCCTGAGGAATTCCCTCAGTGGTGATTTTAGCTTAAAGATTGTCCGGCATAAAGCACACATGCCCGGCCCAATCACATTTTAATTTGACTTGTACCCTACTTTTATAGCAAGTATGTGGTAGTCTTAGACTAGACTTCTTTCAAGATAGTATCAAGTCTTAACTCGCATAGGATTTTAATTTGTATCACAAAAGTTGGTAAAACTTACCAAATTTAGATATTTTTCCCATATCCACAACTTCCTTGTATGCCACTATCCTGATGCCTTGCTTGAATCCATTCCTCTCGGTGGGCTTCAGCTGATCTTCCATGAAGATGATGGTGTCTACTTTGGGCGTGTTGGCGAGGATCTTCTTGAACTTGGGCAGGAGATCGTGTGAGGTGATGACGGTGGACACTTCCGTCTCGTTGATGCCGTGCGCGATGGCATCATCGCCGAGGGTGGCGTATATTGTTACAACTGTACAATAGAATAGAATAAAATTTATTTGCAACAATCCAGTAACTACACAAAAAAAAAGGTAAAGGTACAAAAGAGTATAAATCAAAACTAAACAGTCTACTGCCATAAGTTGCAAAAAGGACCCTAACTCAATATGATGCGGGTTGTAATAAGAATATAACAACCCACGCCGGTCTTCCGTTAGGACCGGATCTGATCAGTACAGCAGATCAGAAGGCGATACTGGCTCCGAGTAAATGAAACTTGCGAATTCTTATCATAACTTCAGAATTGCAAGGATTGTTAAATATTGAGAGGAGCAAATATTTCATTGGACTAATGTGGAGATGAGTTTTGTCGAAAACAACATGATTTTTTTAGAGCAGGAATTCGATTACAATATGACAAAGCTTATTCTCCACGAAACTCTGCGTCGCTTTACCCCAATCACAAAAGTAGTATCAGGTTAGCCTAAGTGTGCAATATTTTTTTTACTTTGGTCACGAATACTGTATTAGAATCTCTGAGGAGTGATAAACTCGAAGAAGTAATGGAATGGCTACTCACCAGGTATGCTCTGCTTGAAGCAGCCATGCGCGGCCAGCATCCACTCGGCTCTGGTCTCCGCGAACATGACCACGTTCTGTCTGACGGCACAGCCCAGCTCCCGGAGCCCGGCGCCGAAGTAGCCCGCCTCACGCTCCACATCGATGTATGAGCGCCACACGTAATCCCCCATGTTGAACTGGGGAGGAAATCTTAATAAGTTCTTGTTTTTGTGAAAATATGTCCCAGAATCTTACAGATTTTAGATTACACTGTTGGAAGTAAGGAATCCATCTTACACCTTATAAGGATATCTTGCTTTTCTAAAGAGGCCAGGGTATCTTTGTAAAGACGTCGAATCTGTCGTAGTTGCGATTTGTTAATGCTCTCTGTTCTAATGAGGGTGAAGTTCAGTGTTTACCTTCTTGAAGACGCGTCCATTTGGCTGGGGCTCGTCTTCCTCGCCGAGCACAGTGCGCGTGCCGAGACAAGGGCGCGCGCTCCACCGCGCCGTGGCCGCGCGCAGCATGGACTCCATGGAGGTGACTTCGTCGCGTACTAGCCGCAAGTGCAGCTCGCTCGGCTCTGCTACAGACTCGATTGTGAGACTGTCCGCTGTTTTTTCTATTATGCGCGCCTGGAAGCAAACATAATATTATTACTACTAGTTAGTACCAGTGCAGTGGTCGAAATTAGACCGTATTTTTTCATTTTTATTTTTAAATACATTCCTTCTCCATATAAACTTTAATTATGCCATATCTCACATAACTTAAAAAAGGGGTACAAAGTTTTCTCTCCACGTATTTTTATACGTACAGGGTGGTGCAAAATTTACCTCATTGAGGGCATCTTTTCATCTAAGAAAACTATAGGTTTATTTTAAAGAAAGAAACAACCAAATTTTCACATTTTTGAAAACAATTACAGACAGGCTAAAAAAAAACAAATTGGTCTCAAACGACTCTTCCCATAAGGAATACTTACCAAATCATATAGGTTGTAAGTTTTAGTTTAAAGATAATGTGGTATGGGACAACCTATTTTCTAAGATATGGAGGAAAAAATGACAAAGATTAAGTTCCATGAAAATCTAAATAGTGTGAAGAAGACGCACATTTGAAGTACTTGTATAAAACTCCTTTGCGCCGTTATACATAAAGATTTTACTTTAAATTTTACGAGAACGAGAAGTCTAATCTACATCTATTTAAATATTACTCGGTAGGAAATATGAAAGATAGATATATGTTATTCAGACAGAGCATAAATAAACCAAAGGTCAGTCTGGTGAACTGAATTGGATCTATGATTATATTCTGTTTTATTACTTCGTCAATATTTGCCACCACTATAAAAACCAGCCTCCAGTAAATATAGTTGTTGAGCACCCAGTTACAGTTCCCTCATTATGCACGTGGCTGATCAATGAAATGAACATTAGGTTTAAAAACAGGTCAACTGAAAATAGCGACAGTGGAGTTCCATTCACAATGTGCGGTTTAATAATTGAAAAACTTGCACGAGTTTGTAGCTGTCTATGTTAGGCAGCGCTCGGACTTTTAGCAAAACAAGATAGATTAAATTTACGATGATGCGATGAAGGAGGCATTAGCATAAGTGGAGTATATTATGAATAAGTCTATAACATCGACATAAAGTTAATTTGGACGATAGATTTAAAATTTCAGTGAATAACATGAGTATTGATTGATTTGTATGAGAATATTGACCATGTATAATGCATAAGTAAGTTCGTATCTTAGTGGAGTTTTAAGGCCTCCAGAAGGTTTCCAGGAGTACCATAAAACAAAGCATATTATCTGTATATTATAGATTCTCCGGTTCCGAAGAGACTCTCGAGGCCAGGAAAACGCATACCTATGTTTGCCGGGTCATCTGACCACTAGACTATAGGTAAGGAAGTTTACCTTGATTCGGCGTGACAGCGCTCGTTTCCGCCATGGCCTCTGCACGATCAAGTGTATGGGAAAGGTGATGACGTCGAAGACCAGCGCAACTGCGCGGATAGTCTTCAATACCGCCGATACCCACCATGATTCCGGCCTGAAAAAGAATTTAATGGTTAGACATACTATAAATGGTTAAATTCTAGAATACCGATGATTCAGAATGTTCGAATGTCACACAATTTTAATTTTAAAGGTCACAAGCTTATCTTGATGTAAGAGAAGATATCGGCGAAGTCTAGTCGTTAAAATGCACACTCTTGTGGTCTGAGTATTACGAAGAAATTCTAGTTAGAGATATGTAGATCGATGATTTTATGTTAGTGAAAAAAATGACAACCAACTTTACTACAGAATGCCGATACCGAAAAGTTTTCAAGCTAGCCAAGTTCCGTACTTGTAAGGCAAGTTACACACACGTATAAGTTTAACAAGGATAATTAGAATCAGCTTGCGCAGTCGCGAAGTACCGTCGATCGCCTCGACCTATAACAGGGGTATTAGCGTGCCTTGCCATTTTAGACCGGTAGCAGACAGGTTTGCTTGGCCGGCACTTCCGAAGTACTTCATTTTACTTTCATGGTATGAACACCTGTATGGCAGGCAAGGACCGCCAAGAATAAACTAGTTTTAATGGCTGGTCTTGCGAGTGCGAGGCACAGTGAATCCTTTTATCACACTCAATTATTCACTATAGATAATCAAGTTATTTGTTGAGTCAATATTAGCAGTTACTGACCTAGATAAATCAGCACACGAGATACTAATGAGATTAATGATAAATAAATAAATAAAATAAATATTGCTGGACTATTCACACAGCGCTATCTAGCCCCAAACTAAGCAGAGCTTGTACTATGGGAACCAAATAACTGATAGAATACTTATATACATTTTTTTTGTAAATACATACTAATAATATATAGAGAAACAACCAGACCCGGAACAAATATCTGTAAGTTATGCAAACATTGTGTTCCGCGGTGGGAATCGAACCCGCTACCTCCTGCGTCTCAGCCGGCTATTCGCCCACTGCACCACGGAGGTCGTCATCAATGATATAACATACTGTATCGTAGTACTGACTTACTGACTCTCTGATGATTTTGAAAGTAGCCCACTTTCCTTTGAAAGTCACATCACAAAGATATTAGTGGTTTGAATTGAAGCCATCGAGCGAAGAAAAGATTTAAGTTATTTATTCTACGCTACCTTAACATCTAGGTTATCTAAAATCAAAGTCACTCAAGTGAAAGAGCGAAGAGACCATTTTCTTTCTGATTACTTAGTTCATAATTTTATAAGAAAACCCTCGGAAACGAGACGTAAATATCCCTTACAAAGCTAAACGAAGTTCTGAATCGAATTACGAAGCTAATGTAACTTTTATCGCGGTCATTATTGATGCATTATATTTATTCCATAGCGCATACTAAGTAACGAAACAGATTTTATAGTCAATATAGCCTCCAGTTTTACTATACCCCTTTCGTCGAGCAGCTAACAACATTATTCCGCAAAATCGCGAGTCTCCAAAGCCGAATAAATTATTCCGCTTTATGGCACGTGCCAAATCAAATGCTTAAGTAATATTGACAACAATTTGTATAAAACGCCGGATACATTGTGTTGATACGATACATTGTAGTATGACTATGACACAAAGAAAGACGCGAACAAAGCGAAATACAACATGAACGTACCCAACAATAAAAGAAGCAATAAATCTCTACAACATCCCGAGTTTTTCACTATAGGTCACACACAAGGTCTAGGTCACTCACCGCAGGGTCCCAAAGAAGACCTACACGACAAACGTACACGGCCAAAGCAATTACCATTTATCTTAATTATATAGTCGCTGATAAATGTCCGGATGCGCATCTGTTGATAGTTATGTACAATATATATATAGTATATGTATAGTATGATTTCGTAGTGGCCGTGACCCGACCAATGTTCGAGTGTTTTTGTCTGCACAATATCCATCATCAGAAAGTGATTCATAACCAGTAATACTAAAGTTTCAACGGCAGGGATGAAAATCTTTATCATGCCTTCCTGTGATTGTAGTAAAGATTCGTTTATTTGTATCTCTGGTTCAATTTAGGTTAGGCCCTGAAAAAGACCTTGGTGTCGTGCGTGATGCATGGTAAAAGATCCAACAACGACATCGTAAAAAGATTCAATTATGCGTATCGCAAAGGTTCCGTTGATGCACATACCATAAAATGTATCTCAGGAATCTTAAATTCTAAAATCGCAATTAATCGCAGGAAAATAGTTTCATAACAAAAGTAGTCTGATAGATGTGTACGAATCAGACACTCGGGTCGATATTGTCAATCGGTCACAGCACAGCCCAAACAAACTACTAATATATCTCCAATCAAATAGCATGTTCCAGATAAAGCCCGGATGCATCTGTTGATACTGTCCGTGACCCGGCGAAGGGCACGCATGCGCATACCGGCCGGCGCGGCCGTATGCAATGGTGCATCTCGCGAACCTTGACATTTGGACCGGGATGCGTAGGTTTATCTTGTCATTGTACGGAAGGGCACTGGAAATCAGTTTGTCTCTTACACAAGCGTCAACAGAGTTATCGAATTTCTCCATTTCATTTTTAACCCTGAAAATTTTGTGGAAATAGGGCATAAGTTGGATGCAGTTGGCAACGTGCCACCGCGCAAGGGTCTAAGTTAGTTTGTGCTTCGTTTTTTTCTAATAGATTATCGCTTTACCACAATCTCACCTGATGGTAAGCGATCATGTGGTCTAAGAAAGAGTGCTACTACTTCGTACTAGTTGTTTCTAAGGAGATAAATTAATCAGACAATGCTATCTGATCTCTAGCTATAAAGTAGTATTCATAATTATTCTGTGCTATAAGCAAGAGGGTTCTATTAGATAAACGCAAAGTCCAGTCTGTGGTATTTATCAGGGATGAAACAAGGCTATCATCGATTCCAAACATAAGAAACCTTTTCCTGTATCTTTAGTATATTTCAGCCAATGTGAATAATTTCAATGATGCGAAGTATTGAGTAAATAATAGAACGAAAAGCAACAAGAAATTGGAAAGAGAACTTCACTGAACCCAGAACCTCTAAAGATCTCCGTAATGTGACCGAGTAGCCGACTGAGAAAGGTGTTCAGTCACCCATGGTAATCGTAATTCCTGACATCCGCGATATAGGGAATCCTACTGTAAAGTCAGGACTGGTATTGTAAAACTATCTTCAGGAGGAACTCTAGTATGTGACAAGACATTCTCAAGTCAACAATAAAGAATGGCAATGCATCAAACCCTGGTCAAAACAAACAGAACAACACGATCCCACGATGAGTAGCAGGCAGTTGCAGTTTGTATTTGCATGGTTTATAAATTAAACAACTGAAGTGATCACACTCTATTAATTGTCATTCACAAATGCAACATTTCACTCGACAGTCACGTGGGAATGTATAATACCTGTGTTTTATAATTGTTTGGACAACTTTCAGAATAGAAAACAGTTGCTCAAGTCCTAATGCAGGTGATTCGTTATGTCCTAGGTACCGCAAAGAAAATTTCTTCAAACATTCTGCCTGTATTTATTCGTAAATTTGGATGTTTTAACTTTTGGGGCGGACTATACAGACAAGTTAAAAGACGCAACGAAGTTCATTTAGTGTTAATTGCACTCAATTTACCAGAGGAGAAAAAAGGAAGAGGCTGTCCGCCATCCACTTGGTGGTCCAATATAAAGAGAGACCTTAAGAAAACCCAGTTGTCCGAGCCTTACAACCCATAAGTTTTATTAATGTGCTTTTTCTATAATAATAAATGATTATACATATGTATTCTATTATATTCATGATAGACTATCTTGGCGCAGGAAAGTGAGGAGATCCCAAAAAATTGAACCAAGGGTGGACAAAGAAGAAGGATGTTTTATCCTTTAGCAGACCACGTTGCACGTTGGGTTGAGCTCTTTCAATGTACGCTTATTTTCATCCAGTCTTAGCTAACTATAGCGTGTAGATCGTCACTCCATCTAGCCGGCGGCGGGCGAAGAACAGTTATCGGATCTTTTGTAGATATGACCGGTTCACTGCCACTTCAGCTTGCTTACCCTCTGAGCCATATCGAACACCTTGGTTCTCCGGATATTTATTTGTTACGTTATTAATTGATCGAGCGAAGCGAGATCTCCAAATCAACTTGGGCAAATGGCATTGTATGTATGTATGTTTGTCCGAAGATAACTTTCGAAGTGTTGATCCGATCATCGTGAAATCCTGGTGGAACAATCCTGCTAAATGAGCTAAAAATTTTGAGGGGTTGTTGAGATATTGGGGTTCAAGAGGGGTAAAAAAAAAATATGAGAATATTAGGTCAAGTGGGATGTCTAATGAAAGGTCTTCATTGATAAATTTCGACCCCGTTTTTATTTTTAGTTTAATCTTTGTAGTTTTTGAGTTATTAGCCATAATAAAAACTGAAGTTTGACAAAATTCACAAGGTACACCAGTGAGGAATAGTCTGAAATCCAGAATAACTGCATTTCCTAGACCTAAAAAGAGTAACCAAATTACATGAACTCTCGTTGCTTGTAACACGATAGAAACTTTGGGACCAGTCACCTCGTTATGCATTTCGTGACACTTTTATTAGTCAAAGATTATGAATATTTTTTTTGGTTTTTTGGAAGACTCGCGAGGTTTCAGTTCGGAGCGAACCACTTGTTAACTAAAGCACATTTTATTATTACTATTAAGACACAATTTGGTAAAATGAGATAATTGACGAAATGACAAAAACAACAGGTAAGTACTTTAAAATAAATCGTTTGTAAGTAAACTCTAAAATACTATCAGACGATAATCTAAAATAATCAACACGCTTTACCGTAATCCAAGGCTAGGCGGCCTGTGTAAAATTGTAAAATATTTAATTACTTGGACAAAATTTGGACGCTTTTATTTGTCTAATCATTACACTTATCGATGTTTTATTATGAACGTCTAATTCTGATTGCGATAATTACACATCCGTAAAGTTCCACTAAGTATATTTTATTAGCATATTTATATTTTTTCGTATCATTTATAATTTGTTTTCTAACACTTCTTATCATTATTATTATTCCTTACATAATATATTTATTACTTCTATCTATCATAATTGTACGCACTAACACCAATTAGTGCTTATTCGTTCTTAATGACTTGCCTACTAAAGGTTTCGGCAGAATAACAGCGCCGAGCTGTCGATCGGTGACGAGGCATAATGCTGAGCAGAAACCCATTCGCTGCAGTAGCACATACATACCTACTTACCTCTTTTTAGTTTTTCCCTGTTTACATTGTATATTTATTATTTCATTCTATTTTTCCTATATTTGTTGTATGTAATTTTCTGTTTTCTTCTACTTGTGCTTTCTCTTTGATGTTATACCTTTTGAATGTATTGTGTGAATTTGTGTGGGCTATTTGAGCAAATAAATGTCTAAAGCGTTTAATAATTATGTTTCCTAAATAAGTAATGTTGGACATTTAACACCGCGCTATCTAGCGCCAAACTAAGGAGATCTATATATGGGAACCAGATAACTGATAGAATACAAATGCCCCTAGCGGTCACCCATCCGAGTAGAGATAGTGCAGAACGTTACTTAACATAGCTGATATTTTAGGAACCACAAAGTAAGCTACATCACGAGCGCTTACATATTTCATTTTACTACCTTTAACCCGCGTTTGTTTTACTGGTGTAGCAAGGCCCGTGGCAATCCGATGGCGTGGCGCGCGTCATAACGCCTCGCAGGCGGTCTGACATCTTCCAGAATTTTATACATTACAACCCCCGAGTGCACGCACACGGATTCAATATGCAAAAAATACAGCTCTGCTGTCTTTTTAGATATTTCTCCGGCGTTCGATCGTGTATGACACGACAGCTTGGTGATATGTTAATGAAAACTCTTTCTATAAACCATTACTTATGGATAAAATCATACCTTCATCAACGGTACTTCTATGTAAAACTTGTGAGAGAACAGAACTGCACTCTATGATACACATGCTGGTTCCCCCCAGGGCAGCGTCATCGCCAACGACAACAGATGGCGTACTTGATTGAACATTCGCAGACGACACAGCGCTGGTTGTAACCCATGATAACCCAATTATTGCTTCGAACATGCTCCAAAGCAGCCTAGACGAAGTCTCAACTTGGCTCAAAAACTGGCGCATTAGGCCAAACGAAACAAAGTCAGTGCATGTTACCTTTGCTCTTAGACATAACTCGTGCCACGCAGTCAAACTAAACTGTGTCCAAATACCTCAGAGCGAAGACGTACGCTGCCTGGGCATACATTTAGATAGACGCCTTACATGGAAGAAGCATATCTAAGGAAACTGTATTGGTTTGTGGAACGTAAATCCAAACTGACCCTGGACAACCAACTCCTCCTTTACAAATGCATCTAAAAACCCGTGTGGTCTTACGGAGCCGAGCTGTGGCCTGTGGGGTACAGCAGCGAACTCAAACTTGGAAATCTTTCAACGTTTCCAATCCAAAATGCTACGCATGATAACGAACTCACCCGCATGGTACATCACTAACATCCAACTGCATCGCGACCTAGAAGTGCCAACGGTGAAACAAGTAGCTAAAAAATTTAAATCTTACGCTAAACGAATGGAGCATCACTTAAATTAGCTTGCCAACGAGCTAATGAAAAAAAACCACACCCTTTAGTAGATTAAAGAGGACAGCCCCTCAAGACCTCATATAGCACCTAAATGGAAGATGGAAGTTCCATACATGACCAACGCAAACTATTCACCAAACTCTAGATGGGCCAGATTGCAAGAAAATAAGGAGACTATAAAAAAAACGTTTGCACAGGGCCATTAACAAAAAAAAAAATTGTGTTATAACATGGCAACCCAAGCACAGTAACATTTACAAAATGGCAAAGAAAGCTTCTGTAGCTGAAGCGAAACGTTTACTTAGTAAAGCGTGTCCTATAAATATTTGTAGTCTGCCAGGCGGGTGCAAAGTACGACTGCCAAGGCGTCTCTCAAGGTTCCGTCCTACTCCGCAAATTATAGGTTTTTATACAAGCACTTAACTGGCACTTCACGAGTACGTTTGTGATGATTTAAACAGCACCAATTCACGGACTTTGTATGGACAATGTGACTTGATGACTTTGTAGTTAACTGATAAAGGTTAAGTTTACTACCTTACCTACATCATTACTTGCTCTTGTAAATACGAAACTGAACACATAAGTGTTACAAGTCGTAGGTAATACCATTCTTTGTTATACTCGTATTATCGCAAGTTTTCGAACACAATGTTAACCTTGACATTAAAATCTGTGCTAAAATCGACACACGCAGGCGGACGGAAAAACTAGCAACAAAAAAACAGCAAACTGATCAGTTGGTATAGTTCTACGTTGTGACTACGCAATTACGTAATTACTAGAACCAGTTGTAATCCTTTTAATCGGCTTTTGAATCGATCTTGATAAGTATTGAGGTTACATTGCAGTGATAAGGATACCTAGTACCTATACTTTACTTAGCAGTGACTTAATTTCTATAGTCATTCAATACTGTATTCTGCTACGTCTACGACGCTAGTCAAATAATAATGGACATTTCACACAGCGCTATCTATCCCCATCTTAAGCATACATAAATAAGTAATTTTTTTCTAAATACATACTTATGCTAGTGGTTCTGTCAGAACAGTAGACCTCGCGTCCAAAGTCCAAAAAGTAATTAGCGCAACAAAATTAACGAAGAAAGTTCAATTTTAAATCGAATTTTAGGTGCTTGAATTTTCCAATAGGCTTACCTATGTAGACTTTTGAGCAAAATATTGGTAGGCATAAGTTTTAGCGATTACTCGCGTTCCCTTGTTTCTAGGAGATCTAATCTGGTGTCTACGGGTTTGTCTCGAGAAAGCGGAGAGGTCTGCGTAGTATGATTGGTATAGGTTGGTATCAATTTAAAAAAAAAAAATCATAAATTGAAATCCGTCCATATAACATGTAACACCCTTTTCACCCCTCCACTCCCCCGTTTATATTTTTTTTTTGCAAATCTTGTGTGGAATGAAGTCCTTAGTGTGCCTCTCAAATTTTATTGAAATCCGTTGATTAATAACGCTACAGCAAACTTCCCCCTTCCCCCCCCCCCTATTTTCTCCCAAATCATATATCGCGACCGACGACAAATTTAAATAAATCAAGGAACTTGTGTGCCAATTTTCGTCAAAATCGTATGAAAAATGCGACCTGTGGGCGAGAACAGACAGACAGCCGGACAAAAGCATTTTTGGCCAATCTCGAAACTGAGACGCGTCGCTCGCTCGGTCAATTATTTAAAGAAAGAAACACAAAAACCAGAAACAAATATCTGTGGACAATGCAAACATTTGGTTTTAGAATTGAACCCGCAAATTCTGAGCCGGTTATTCGCCCACTGCGCCACGGAGGGCATGATCTGAAAATATTTGATGGTGGTCTTGTATACGTTACGGACCCCTAAAAGTGAAGTCATACTTGAACTGTTGCAAGTCAAGTAACCCGTGTGATGTGGCGTGCAAAGTAAGGTTAAGATTCTTTTGAGAGCAAGTGTAGTAACACTGAGACCGAGCGCGACCTCAAGTGGAGTTTTCCACGTGAAGTTTTGTTT
Source organism: Philereme transversata (assembly GCA_963924445.1). NCBI lineage: Eukaryota > Metazoa > Arthropoda > Insecta > Lepidoptera > Geometridae > Philereme > Philereme transversata. The sequence continues at coordinate 20,973,069 of OZ004337.1, read as the reverse complement.
TTATTTCAATTTCTATTTATTTATTTATCAACCATATAACAGTGAAATGCAAGGCAAGTCAAAACACAATACAATATTGAAAAATGTCAAAGAAAATAATACTTAATAATGTTAAATATAATTAAAATACAAACGAAAATTTGTTGTACAAAATATAATTAACCGCGCAAACGAAGCGTCTCAGTTTCGAGATTGGCCAAAAAATGCTTTTGTCCGTCTGTCTGTCTATTCTCACCTACAGGTCGCAAATTTCAACTGATTTTGACGAAATTTGGCACACAAGTTCCTTGATTTATTTAAATTTATTAGTCGATCGCGATTTTTGATTGCGGGGCAAATAGCGGGGGAAAAGAGGGGGAGTTTGCTGTAGCGTTATTTATCGACGGATTTCAATACAAATTTGAGAGGCACACTACGGTCTTCAGACAAGATGTTGCGAAAAAAAATCCAAGGGAGGAATGGAGGGGGGAAAGGGAGGAAGTTTGCTGTTATATGAACGGATTTCAATGTTTGAATTTTTTGTAGAAAATTTATACCTATATATACCAATCAGACTACGCAGTCCTCTTCCCTTCACGAGACGAACCCGTAGACACCAGATTCGACTTCCTAGGGCCAAGGGAACGCGAGTAATCGCTAAAACTTCGAATATTCAGAATAACTGCAATTTCTACCCTTAAAAAGATTATCCAGTTTACATGAACTCCCATTACTTGTACCTAATTTGAATGAATCTGTAGGGCAAGTGAGTTGGTTATTCATTTTGTGACACTATTTTATTAATCAAAGATTTTTAGTTTTTTGGGAGACTCGCGAAATCTCAGTTCGGGACGAACCACTACTTTATTAATGTTCATAAATTCATTTATATTATAGAAAGAATTTCCTAAAAAGATAAGATTTATAAGTAAGATGCACATCAGCCAGGTTAGAATGACCATTCTAGAAAAGTTTGCAGCTAATTTAGCATGAAACAATCTACTTTGTTACTCTGAGTCTAGTAACAATTTCGTAAAATCTCAAAAGACAGGTAAAATTTAACAGTATTAGAGACAAATGTAAAAATATGAGAATAAATATATAGAGTGAATTTGTTTCATATCTTTGCACCTTGCCTTTTTCATCATAAATTCCACATAATTTGACACATTTTGAATATCCAATATAATCAAGAACAATAATATGTTTATTTATTACTATAAAATACTACTTAGATAGATAGATAGATAACTCTTTATTGAATTACCACACAAACAGAAATAATACAAAAATAAATATAAGGCTAGAATAAATAAGGCAATACAATGGGCGGCCTTATCGCTGAAAGCGATCTCTTCCAGGCAACCTTTGGATGGAGCGAAATTTACAATATGGAGTGCGGTGTAATTTGTAGGATATATTTACACAAATATTCTTAGGTATACTAAAAAAAAAATATGATAATGTTCCAATCCTAATACTTAAAATACTTATAAAATAGACTAATATATAGATATATGCAAATAGCTAACTAAACTAACAGATAAAATGTTTATATAGTAAATAAATAACGCTAGGAAGATGACATCGTTAGGTAATGTTGCTTCACCTTCAGCTTGAATGTGTGTAAGGAGGATGACCGTCTTACTTAGGGATATATGGAAAGAATAAAAATAAAATAAAATAGAAAGAGGGAAGGGATGCCTTTGCCCTGCAGTGGGAAACATCGGGATTACAAATAAAAAATATTAAAATTTAATATCTACCGTTCCATACAAACTGTGTAAAGAAAGACACAGCAAATCACAATAAATGAGAAGGTGGGTTTTCAATTTCATTATTAGATTGAAAAAAAATCATATTATTATTTTGTATCACGAACAGTTTCCTCAAAATTTGTCGGCTGTTTACAAATTCACCCAGTAACAATAAACACTAGCAGCTAACTTAGCTTAAACACTACCTTATATGTTACACGAATCTGTTGGAACAATTTCGCAAAATCTCAAGAGACAAAGGAACTTTATGACGACAAAGATAAAATAATGCAAAGATATGAAAGAATGTAGTTGTTTTATACGTAGTACTGTAAAACACTTTGTTTATCTACCTGCATTATGCGCTGTAACTAATAAACTTAAGTTAAACGGAACCGGAACACGACAAAAATAATCTACATAGTACATACAAAATACTTAGACTAGACAATGTCTTTATACGTACAAAAAAAATATGTTTCCACTTAATTAAACAACTGCTATTATCGTCGCTTACATGAATATAGATTTTGTAGTTCACGTTAATTCATGGAATAAATATTATACATGTTTATTAAAATTAGTGGTATTTCCTCTAATTATTATATTACACAAATAATGTGTTTACCTGTATTATGGAATAACCTATTTTATATTTGGTTGTATGACAGCGTTAATTATAAGATAAGCTCTATAAAATGTGTATATGCATGTAAGCAAAATAAATAAATATGAAATAAGTAGGTTGTACCGAAATTCCCTGAATGTTGTAGGTAATTATAAGGTTGCGTAAGAAAATCATTTATCACAATTACTCACAGCCAGCAATCAGTTATTCCTGAACACAGTAAGATTCCCTGTGATAAGGATATAAAGGATTAAAATATCAATGCCAGAACCACCCTCACTTGGAAATTATTATAAGTTATAGGGAAAAAGTCACGATATCGAAAGACGAAAGTACTCGATGAGATTTGAATGTACTAAAGTATTTTAGTGAAGTAATGTATTAAATGAATCCTCTAATATAAATTCCTAGGACGTTAATCGGCCTCGTTAGATGATAGAATATTTTCTCAGCCAATTTAAAACAAAGCTTTCTATCTACACATCTCAGAACAAAAGGTCAATCTGACATTATAAGAGTTGTACGAACGTACTCATTCACGAGAGAGGTCAAGCACCAAATCATATTTTCCTTTCAACGGAACGGATTGTCCTTTTGTAACTATGCGGTGATATCACGGAATCTAATAAGAAAAGACGGCACAACATGTTTACTTCATCCATTTTCCTATAACCCGTCACCCTTCACCTTTCGTACTGTTTCTACAAAGAAACCAGATGTGATAAATCTTCATAATTATACACATAGGTACTTTTACTACACAACTTAAAGAGTAAATCAAAAACTATAATTGGATGGAAACAGTGGACTGATGAGTAAAACCAATGTTGATTGTGAATCATGAGTAAATAATATACTAGTTAAATGATTCCAGTATATTAGAGGTTGCTAACCTGTGTTCTAAAGTTCATTAAACGCATGAGTTAATATTGGCTTAGTTACAGCGTTTTATTGACTATAACTTATATATAACTTGTATATCTTATTATGTATATTAAAAATTAAGGATGAACGTAGGACGACGAGACTGAACTGGTCAGGGTTGCATAGTGAAAGCGGTTCGTCGTACGCAAGGAGTTTTGCAAAATGATACCACCTGATAGGTACTGTTGCATTCATCGAACTCTACAAGAAAATCCAACTACCTACTATATATGATTGTATTATTTGTTAGTTGTTACCCAATCACGCCACAACAGCAAAGAAGAAAATTTTGTATAGTTAATGTGTGATCTTATCATTATCCAAATTCCATTATTACCCACTGCTGGATAGCCTCCTCATAAATAGCCCTGCCTGAACATTAGGATTCCTTGTATCGGTCGGTACTAGGAACTACAAGTAAAAACGCATCGGAATAAAAGTCGGCCTCCCAGAAAAACTATCGACGGCGGTTCGCCGTATACCCTGCAGAGATCAACTTTTTCCATTTCCTATGCCTATTTTCAAGCCCACTGCTGAGATATCCTTCTAAGAGCGTCAGCCAAAACGCTAGTTTCAGACTTAATCCATTATGAAGTTGCGGAGTTTTTCAACACTTTTCTGGTATTTTCTATTGACAAAGTGCAAAAACTCACTTCTCAAGATATCCCATGTTCGACACACACTGCACTTCACCACACAATCACCAGCAACTAACTGCTCATTAGTTTTAAGTGATAAGCTTTATATGCCTTCTTATCTTTACTACCAAGTGAAGTGATTGATAAGTTATCTGATAGCTGCGGATCTACCGGACAAAGTACATAAATAATCATTAGACATCGCCTTGGGCGAGTCGATACTTTTAATTGAGAGCCTTTGATTGGAAAACTTAGAATGCCAAAGGTGCAAAAACATACAAAGAAGAAACCAGGAAGATTTCAATTTTAGGACTCATCACACACAGAAGTCCTCCATTTCTTGAGAAGTGAGTGAGTATACTTCGTTGTGTCACTGCGTTTAAACGCTTGCGCACTGATCTAACGCATGAGGGACGTTAGGTCAGTCAGTGCAGTCATTTAGAAGATGTGAAGGAGGCACATTGCCTCAGTGCCTCGTTGAAGCTACTTTTACAAGAGAGTACTATGAGGATTAGATTTAAAAAAACAAACGAAAATAAGAATATGTACATGCTGGTTTAATTTTATGCATTAGTTTGTAAATTATTATAATAAATATGTATAATCTATTTTCATGTAAGTACAAGACTTCATCTATCTAATCATAAATTTGGTATTTGGTAAAGTGGCCGAGTTATAATTACAAGAAAGAATAAGGCAGAGCTGCGAATTTATCCCACCCAACTCGACAGTAAATAATTATTGTTGCCTCCTCCAGTAAAATTTCTACTTTTTGGATCTACGTGATTAACTAATTCTACATTAAATTGACCAGCAACAGGACTTAAGTTACGAGTCTTGTGAGTGCGATTATTTATGAATTATAAGGATTGTTGAGATTAAAATTATCAATTCGGCATCCGCTTGTAATCGCGGGCACATCCTCAGAAATATCAGCCGATAACGAAATGAGTTACGATTGAAATCACACTTTAAGTGTTATTTATCCGGATCAAATCTTTCTTCTTTCAAGGACTTTATAAATAACTTCTTAGAAGAATATTGATGCTTTCATATATAATATTTCGATTATGATGAATGTAAATACTCAGACCAACCTTGGGAGGTTTGTAGGATAAAACATTCAACAAAATTTAAGTCTATCAACCTTATCGTTTCTTTTACAAATGATTCCCATTAGTATACAATTTTCGTTTACCGTAGTTATTATAAACTAGTTAGGAAGTCATTGACACGATGACTATTACGACAGAGTGATCGACTTAAAAGCGACTTCATTCACTAGTAGACCGTAATAAACACTAATGTACAAAATCTAAACAAATATAGCGTAGATAACTAAAAAACGTAAAATATACCGAAGAACGCGGCGTAAAAACGAGAAACCTTCAAGTCTGAAGAAAAACTGCGTCAGGTCGTCATCTGGCTACGAGCCAAGACCACTAGGAACACTAATAAACCTAGTGGAAGTGGATACTCCGATTTTGCATACATTTAGAACCAACGATAATGGGGGAATGGCGACTTATGTAACGCAATTAGCTAATAAAACCTGTGCAAATAATGGAGTAGTCTTTAAGAACTTCAATCAGTTCGTATAACCACCCAGCCCTAGGCTAGGGACCAGCAACAAAATACCGTACTGATTGGCAAAGCAATTCTAGCTAGTTCTATTTCTATAACGCTAGAAATACTTCATTCGCCATGAAATCAAATAGTTGATTAAAAACAGACACGTGACAGAAATAAAATCCCAACTGCATTATTCTAATCCTAGATGTAATTAAAATGTTCAACCACTATACAGGGTATAATTTGGAGACCTTATTTTTTGGACTTATTTACCGTTTCAACCACTACTACATGTATTTCTAAATCTGTGTATAATATGAATATGAAGAGATGGTTTTCAAAAAGGGTTAGTAAAGTTAAGAATGTTTTTTGAAGTTGCTCTTCGTCACATCCTAACTTGTCATTAGTCACCCCTGTAAAGAAATTTAGGCAACAAAGTGCTATCTGTGATTCAACCGACAGGTGCTGGAGTCATGCACTTGCGAAAATAGCTCTTATCTTTAAGCTAATAAACTTAAGGAATTCGCACAAGGTATGTGTGAACAACGAACGGTATATTTATTTACGTTGTATGACGAACTATGCTGAAGCGAGCGAGTTGCTTGTGTATGAATCTCAAATCGAAGATTCACAGCTTATTTTTCGTGCAGTTTAGTAAAGGCTTAATACGAGGTGAAACATAAGGAATAGAAAGGCACCAGGTCATAGAGGAGATCTTGATTCGACCTTTGGGGACTCAACAGAGACACGTCGACGTCAGGTGTTCTAAATTACATTAGTTTGGCTCTATTAACTAGCCAAGCACTCACCAATCGATATTTCTTATACAGTGTGTCCCTGGATAAAGTGCAACCCCGAAAGGGAGTGAAACTAGATCAAAAATTATCGACAAAAAATAGAAAAAAAAATTAAAAAAAAATTCGTATATACTTTATTGATGTATTAAAATTTTTATTACTCACTAATTACTCTATTTAATAAAAAAATTATTTCTTCCAAAGTAGTAGGTCTATTTTGTTAAAATAAAAACCATAATCATGTCAGATATGTGACGATGACGATAAAATAACAAATAACTCACAAACGAGTGGCTATCGTGACTTAAAGTTAAGTTAAGACGTAATCAGTGGTCAACTTTAAAAGCTCCTAGCCAGCACATTTTTTATGTTAGAACGTAGGTTTTTTTTATTTAAAAGCTATTATGATAGACAATAATAAAAAGTCATAAAAATTTCTAGTATTATAGGCTTAATTTTAAGATTTTTGGAGTTTATTGGAAAAAAACAGCCTAAAAAATGTAATTTTAATACAAAAATTAATCTTTAAGTCACGATAGCCACTTGTTTGTGAGTTATTTGTTATTTTATCGTCATCGTCACATATCTGACATGATTATGGTTTTTATTTTAACAAAATAGACCTACTACTTTGGAAGAAAACATTTTTTTATTAAATAGAGTCATTAGTGAGCAATAAAAATTTTAATTCATCAATAAAGTATATACTAAATTTTTTTAATTTTTTTTTTCTATTTTTTTGTCGATAATTTTTGATCTAGTTTCACCCCCTTTCGGGGTTGCACTTTATCCAGGGACACACTGTATACCTATACACAATACCATCTTGTTATCTTGTATCTTTGCCTGATTTTAGTCATCTTGCTGGAGGTGTGTTACTTTTATGGTGTTGTAACTATTGTTGTAAGGATTCGGTTACACTATCGCTAGGAGTATTTACCTTGCATGTTGAAAGTTAAGATGAAGAAAGTACTTACACATCATTCTCGTCTATAAACATTTCTGTGAGCTTCGACCTGGAACAAAGAACACAAAATCAATTAGTTGCACAGTATAAAATCAAATTAAACGCCCTTATTGCTTGCTCTTCAAAAACAAACACAATATTGAGTTTCACAGTTATAATGGCAATTCCAGGAAGCATCTAGTAAAACCAGAGTTAATGAAAACTCGCTTAATTGCCCAATGCTTTTACAATAAATCAATTGCAGTTCTGCCAATCTGCCATAGATTCGTTTACTGGGATTCGTAAACTGAATTGATTTCAACCTATGGCCTTTCCAGCCGTGATTGACAGGAACCACTCCCGCGTATTAGTAAATCGCGAGGCGAGCCTCCAGTAGAAAATAGTTTTGTGGGTTTAATTTTAGCAGAACTTAACCAGTCGTGTACCTTCCTAGCGTTCACGCGATGACGACAGAAGGAATGTAGGTCTCGAAACAAGTTATGCGGGCGCACACGTTCCTTGGCTTTACACGATAATTGGGATCAAAGTATCAAAAACTTTAAAAGCATAAATTCTTTCAATGACAAACTATTTGAATTAAACTAATACAGGTGCGTGGTGCAAAATAAAAGAGGCTTTTTACAAGTGTTAGGTTTATTTTAGGGATGCCTGGATACGCCTTTTTGCCGATACGATACCGATGATCTTAAAAATATCGGCGATACTGATACCGATACGCTTATTGAATTCAAAAATGAAGGTTAAATAAATAAAACCCAAGTCAGATTATTTTTCAATTAATATAAAAAGAACAAATAACAGGACAAACGAAATAAAACCGTTTAAAACTATATACAGGTTGAGATTAGTTAATAGTTTTAGTAATTACAATTAACAGTGATGAGATTTTTGTTTAAAAACAAAGTATTCGTAAGTTTTGCGGAGAAAGGTGATTTCGCAAATCTGTTTGAATAAGACCTGCGGTGGAAAATAGTATATCAGATGCGACTGAACTCATTTGGAAACCAAAGTACTTCTGCGCCATTTTTTTCAAGTTTGGGTATAAGACGTCACTGCGCCAGAAAACGAACGGATCTGCGCCTCTCGATACACCCGCGTTTACATTACATTTTTAAAGCGCGAAACTTGAAAAGTATCGTTGAATCGGCCACAAAAGTATCGGTATCGGATGCATTCCTAGTTTATTTCTCACAGAAAATATCGAATGAAAAATGTAAGTAAATATGGTAGGTAGTAATAGTATGGTCAAAATAATTTGGTGAAAAAATAGAAAATCAAATAATGAATGTAAATAACAGTATTTTGCTGTGTATTTGCAATAATCTGACATATCCATTGATTGATACTACTTGAAAGTTGAAATCTGTTGACGATATACGATGAATTTGTTATTTACCCGAGCACGGACTGTCCTTGATAAGTTGACCTCAATATATTGCTCAGGTAATTCAATTACGTCCAGTTGCATGTAAAGCAACACCAGTGTGTAGGCAGAGACGATGTCGCTGAAGATTTATTGCCGTATTACGATTTGGGCAGTACAGGCCAGGCCAGATTATGATGATGGAAGGCGGAATTCTGATGTGGCCGTGTTCATTAAGTTAGGAGTGAGACAGAGATCTCACTCCACAGAGATTGGAACTTTCAAGAGGTTATTACAATGAGATCGAGTATAGTACGTTCATTGCACTTATTTTTAAACGAGTGGTTAGGATTATCCATCTAAAAATTCTGAATGGACATTTATTACTGCCGTCACTACTAACGGATTGGTATGAGTTTTGGCATTTATATACTTCGTTCATAGCCTGGAATAGTATTATATGAAGCGGTAGGGCAGAAGCTACTAGGCATAGTTTGTGTTAGGTTACAGCAATGATGATTTTGAAGGACTGGTTGCAATTACCAGAATTAAACTGAACCTTAAGAATGGATAAGAAAGAACCATTAAATTATTAAGAAATACACAGTGTTTGCTATTGATAATTAATGACACACGATACTGCACGGTAACTTAAAATATAATTAAAGTCTTTACGTTACGTAATAGAGAAACGATTTCTTACAGTAGAAACAATACAATTCGTGACGTTAAAATACCAGAGGATAACTCGTAGATACTAGGTACACAGCAGTGTGTTTGCAGTTTTAATAACACTGTGGTTAATGCAAGCAGAAAATGCATGAAAACCCATAAACTACTTTAATCTGGAGTCTTTAATCTTATAGTGACGCAATATGTTCTCCCATACACCAAATAAACAATAGATAATATACTCAAATGAATGAAAACACTGAATTATTCATTAAACAATTCTGTGTAATTCAGTGTGTTGTTTTGTGCTTGAAAAGATTTGAGCAGCGATGAACGAAATACTCATTTTAACGAGAAAACACTTTTAGGAATTATCAATGGAGAGGGATACATTAAAACTAATAATTTTAAAAATATTATGTAAGAGATTTCCGATTTAATAATATTTCTGAGAATTTGAACCTGAACGACGAAGCTTTTCTGTTTACTGAACAAATTGAAGTTGTTGGTATCTTTATATGAGACGTTGAACTAATGTGATCGTATACTAAAAAAACGCTATGTTTGATAAGACAACGTTGATGATATAATTTTCCAAGCAATCAAGAAGAATAAATTAGAAACACATGTAAACTTACGTCATTTCGACTAATAAAGATGAAGCATTTGATAGCTCAACAGACACAGCAAATAATTACACAATCACACAATTAGTTAATTCCAAAGACAGTGCAAACGATACGGATGTGAGAGCAACAATGCACAATGCTGGCACGTTGGCCGGTGCGCCTCAGGGGAATACACGTGACCGTTAGGTCGCGCGCTCAAACAGAGCCTGTGTTATATATATGTGACTTGTGATTGTGACTCAAAGGTTTCAAGAATTCAACGATAACGAGAAAGGCATTCTGGAAATCCATACATAAAATGCACGAGGATAACTTGAAGGCAGACACGTAATTACATATCCTTCTATCTACACCCACTCTTAGAGCCAGAAGTCAAGATTCGTCATTACTTGAATGTCACCATCTTCTTTTGTGTTATATTTTGTAGTGTGTCGTGTCAAATAAATGTTTTCATTTTCATTTTTTTTTTTTTTTTTTAATTCAGGCACGGCAAAGTTCACCGGGCAAATCATTTAATATAAACATGATATATTTTAAAATTAAATTACATAGTAACTCTATTCAAGATCACCTTTTGGTACTTAGAAAGTACGTAGAAGTACAACGTTTTTCAGTTCCGTTGTTGTTGTCGTTGTTATGAACTCTGCCTTACCAAGCATAACAATCTTGGACAATATGGTCTGAAGTCCACCGGAGCAATTGTAGCGTCGCACGAGATCCAGCGCTGACGGCATTGCCGCGAATTGGACCAGAATGAAAACATGGACTTTGGACCCCAACCATTGTGAACAGACAGATTAAGATAACAGTTAATATAGGTTACGGCGGGCGACCGTCAATTCAAAAGCAACAGAATTGCTATTGACTGAATGAACATATACGTGAATCGATTTGTTGGGTGTAACGCGAAATTGAAAGTAATCTGCTTTTGATTTAAAAACCACTATTGCATCATTTTATTTTTTATTTTATTTCGAACAACATCCACAGCTATGTACCACAGTATATGTATACAGGTGTAACTTATGATAAAACTTACAGCCAATAGAGGGCTTACTTTTTATAATTTAAATACTTTTAGATTAACGACGTAAATCACTTATCGAACTAAATAGGTCCATGATTTTAACAAAAAATAATAACAATCCTAAGATAAATATAATTTACACAACAACCTTATCCACACACGCACACTACACATTCATACATACACATAAGTAGTTTTTTTATCTAGCTATATTGTCCCACAGCTGGGCAAATGTCTCTCCAAAGTCTTTCCAGCTGTCTCTATCCTGTGCGATACTCCACCACTCCTGCTCGAAGGCTACAAGATCGTCTTGCCAATGCTTTCTTGGGCGACCCCGACCGCGTCTTCCATATAGGTAGTTATATAATACTGTATATAAATAAAAGAGATAGTGCCGTGTCAGATAAAGACATTGTAGGTCACAAGAAAGACAAGAGTAACACTACAAAATGGGCAACATAGTAATGCTAAGAAAAGCACTGTCTGTCTGTTTGTATACAATATTAACTAATTACCTTATGCTTAGGTCGTTGCCTTAGCTTGTGGTAGCTCACGTGCTTTGTATATTATGTTTGGATGACTCACACAAAACGAGTGGCTAAAATACGTGGGTATGATTCGCACGCGCGTGTCAAAAGTAGTAAAAAGTGTTTCCTACGTATTCGCTTAGTTGATCATCAAAACGAACATTCTAGGAGTAATCCTTGCAATAGTTGAACAACCGAATCGTTGCTTTTATAATAATAAAGATTTGTTTTTAGTTTAACTAAGGCTTTTGTACAGAGTGGTGGCCAAGAGATGGACGTCGACCGCAGGGCAGACCACCGGCCCGATGGTCTGACGATTTCGTAACGGAAGTTGGACAGCAATGGATGAGACTTGCTCAAGACCGATTGGACTGGTGACATAGAGAGGAGGCCTACACCCAACAGTGGGTGCTGGAGGCTGGATATAGATGTGGAAGGCTTTTGTAAATTCTGAATTCGATTCATGTTCATGAAACATCCAATGAGAATAAGCTGTTGTATATCCGCATGATCATTTAATTGTTTAATTTCAAAAGCCATTGTCAAAGTTAAGGTCTGGAATAATCCATTGTAATCTTACAATCGATGGGAATGCCGAACATGTATGTCAAAATTATTGTGCATGCTGTTGTAAGGAGTACAGGAATCTTTTCAGCAGAATATGGTTAGAGTTGGCGCAAGAAGTAAAATGGGTTGGACAAGACCTTTTCCCAGACGCTGGACTTTTGATGACTTTTGATTATGACTTTTGAGTTTTTATCTAACGTTTACTACGTTAGATAAAAACTCAAAAGTCATAAAAGCACCAGAAATAAGAACATGTTTTGCACATATCACTCACGGAAATACTTCAATGACCTATATTAAATAGGGTCACTAGGTCAGGAAGAACATCATCATATGATACATATTAGGTTGGGGAAAAAGTTTCTTCGCATTTTTTAAGAAAATTCAATACATTTTTTAATAAAGTTTATTTACATTTAACTAAAGTATGTAGGTACCATTTTGTTCGATAACTTTTTGCCATCTTGTAGGTAGGGACATGATCCCATTGCTATAGAAATTTTGGGGCTTCTGATCAAAATACCGCGACAAGTGGTTTTGGCAGTCCTCTCGTGATGTTAACCTGACACTGCCTAAAGAATTCTGAAGAGACCGAAACAGGTGGAAATCTGAAGGTGCAAGATCAGGACTATACGGCGGATGCATTAACACCTCCCAGCTAAACTCTCTTAATTTTTGCTGAGTGGCTAAAGATGTGTGAGGTCTAGCGTTATCATGATGAAAAACCACACCCCTTCTGTTGATTAATTCCGGCCGCTTTCTCTCAACTTCTTGCTTTAATCTCATCAGTTGTTTTCAGTAGAGTTCAGAATCGATGGTCCTGCCTGGTGGTAACAGCTCATAATCAATAATGCCCTTCCAATCTCACCACACACACAGCATCACCTTGTTGCGAGTTAACCCGGGTTTCGCCACAGTCTGTGAAGCCTGACCGGCCTTTGACCACGACCTTTTTCGCACGTTCTTGTCGTACGTGATCCACTTTTTATCACCAGTTATCAGCTTCTTCAAAAATGGTTCGGTTTCATTACGTCGTAATAAAGAATCACAAATGAATACACGGTTCATTAGGTTTCTTTCAGTGAGCTCGTGGGGTACCCAAATATCGAGCTTTTTGTGTACCCAGTTTTTTCAAATGCGCCAAAACTGTTTTGTGGTCAATTCCCAGTTCTTCAGCTTCGTCGTAACTACTGATATGCCGATCTTGCTCCACTTTTTCAAAAATGGCATCAATTTATCCGTAATAGGGTGACCAGAGCGACGTGCATCTTTGACATCAAAATTTCCGGATTGAAAACGCTTAAACCAAATTTGTGCTACTCTCACAGACACTGCACAAAGTCCATAAACATCGCAAATTTTTTTCGCGGCTTGCGTTGCATTTTTACATTTTTTGTAGTAAAATTTTAAAATGTATCCAATTTCTTCATTAGATTCACTCATCTTTACAGTACGAAAAACAAATAAAAATCACACATTTTCTTAATTTGAATTTGGAATTATCTTCTTTAAAGTTTTTACTTTGTATGTGATACCAAAACCAGCCAGATACAAATAGTATAGCCAAAGAGATTTTATTACAAGTTCATACATACTATAATGTGAAAAGACTTTTTCCCCAACCTAATATTACATACCAAACCAACCTACACACAATCACATCACTCTTAAAGGGTTTAATGATGGTGAGATTTAGAGTATGAAAACGTAATATAAATCATAACTACCTCAATGCATACAAACTATTAGATGATAAGATAACAGAGAATGTTTACTAAACTATAAATACATGGGTTATCTGAATCCGCAAAGAGACGAACACATAAGACATAAGGGACATAAGACATCCTATCTCGCATCTAGCAAAACTCATCGGTACCTAACTCCTTTTTATACAAATACCGATATCGATGCAATCAATTTGTCAACGCATGAGAGAATCAACTAAATCGATGCATGTTTTCCGATTAAGTTTCTCGTACACATAGGCGCTTTGTTGACGAGTGAGATATGACCCTCAGTTATCCCATGTCCCGTCCCAGCTATCGGGTGTCCGAGGTTACAGGTCGACAGATAGGGCTCCAGGCACCCGATAACCTTGTTACCACTATCTGCTAAAAGGTTGCATTAATATTCTATTTAATTGCATTGGAGACAGGTTTATTTTTAATTTAATTAATTGTTACGTTTGCACCTTCTCGTCTTTTGACAAAGAAATCTTTTTACAGGATTCATTGTATTTTTCGTCACGATAGTCAGCTCCCTACTTTTTCCTAGTTGTGGTAACCTTTTGGGTCGAGCAAAACCGTTTATAGCTCTCTCTCATTTGCGGTTGTCATCAACTACGAGTTACTATACTTACTTTGTATGCATGTTTTCAAATGTGAACACATGCACATGAGTGACACATTATAATTTTATGAATTACCCATAGTTGAAAAGTGGGCAAAAGAGGTACTATTATTTTATTTAAGACCTCGGTCCTTTTGAATTTCCTCTAAATTCTGAACATCTGTCACAACTCTCAAGTACTCGTATTCGTGCATGTCCAATGTCATTACTTCTGGGACTCTTTCAAAATGAAATAGTGGCAAATTGCGTATTTCATAAATAAGTATATTTCATCAGATGTGTATGTTGTAAATCTCGCTTGTCAATCTAGGCTCCATCATGTGGCATTAGCAACATGCAATTGATCCTATCAGTGATGTACACGTGGTTTGTACGTGGCGCAACCCTGTATGCGTCACTTTACAACTTTACGGTTCATCTATCAATATCCAATATTAATATTAGACAACATATATTTTTTTAACTTGGTTTATCTATCTATCTAGGCTGAAGTAAGACAAGATCGTGCTAGTGGGTATGGGCAACTCTATTATGATGTCAGAGTTCACAGGCCACCAACTGTAAATAGTACCTAGAGAAATACAGACGTATTTTGAGAATTTGGGAGACCATAATGTAACTAACGACAAGATTCGGCAAATATTTCAACATAGTTCTCTTGACTTAATGCACGTCTGAAGATCAGGTAGGTCTGCTTGTTCGTACAGTAATGAGGACAAATTAGCTGATGCAAACTCATGGTGAATGACAACCTGTAGTCATTATGATAACGATTCTAATTGCCTGTGCCACTACATTAAGTTACCCTCAAGGCGGAAAATTGCTTCCGAGAGTACTTCGTGTCTCCCGAGTCTGTTATTTGGTTTTAAACAAAGACCGGAATAATCTTAGCAGCTAGAAGTAATCATCAGATCAATGAACTCGTAAAGCATTCTCAATGCCTAATACAAAAGGCACTGTTCCACTTTGGAGCAATGAAGACCCTGTGTGTGCTAGCTAGTTTAACGCGTAGTTGTATGATCGCTCTGGGCTCTCAGGCGGGAGTAATTACGCGGCATATGTCACCTCCTCGTGATCTCTTATCGCCTGATACTCGTTTTAACGAACACTTTCAGCTTTCTTAACCAAGAATATTGCTTTATTTATCACTTTTAATTAATACCTTCTGTTAGTCAAATAAGCAATTTTAGGAACATTAAAATCTCTGAAACTACAGATTGTAATTTTGCGGAGAAATTTGCTGCCAGCATTGCCCTCAGAGTAAATTGAATTCATTTCTACCTTGCGAATGAAATTGACAGGACTCTCCGTTCCGTAAATAAAACTAGGTTGCTCAGATCTGCTGGCAAACTAATTTAGAACATAATTTTTCTTTTTGAGAACTGATTGAACTGGTGTTACTTATTATTGATCGAGCTAAGCGAGATTTCCAAATCAACTTGGGCAAATCGGCGTTGTATATATGTATGTTTGTTTGTCCGAGGATAACTTTCGAGGCGTTGATCCGATCATCGTGAAATTTGATACATAGGTAGGTACTTAGGTAGGTACATAGTGATGGCACAATTTTGGTGTGATTAAATTAGCTAAAAATGTGGGGGGGTTGTTGAGATATTGGGGTTTAAGAGGGGTATTAAAAAATGAAAATGAGACTATTAGGTCAAGTGGGGCGTCAAATGAAAGGTCTTCATTAGTACATTTAGACTCCGTTTTTATTTTTAGTAAAGTTTTTGTAGTTTTTGAGTTATTAGCCATAATAAAAACTGAACTTTGACAAAATTCACAGGGTACATGGTTGACCCCACAGTGCTGTAATTTGGTATGCGTGTAGCTTAAGTGACACAAATATAGGCAAAAGTCTGAAATCCAGAATAACAGCAATTTGAATCCCAAAATAGAGCAACCACATAACATGAACTCCCGTTACCTGTAATTTGAATGAAACTGTAGGTCAAGTTCTTTGGTTATTTATTGTGGCACTATTTTATTAGTCAAAGATTAAGGCCAACTTACACAACGTTCGCTAAACGTATTTAGCGACTAAACATGTTTAAATTGTACGTATTTGTATGATTTGATAACTTCTGAAATCATATTTAGCCTCTAAATACGTTTAGGCATCGTTGCGCGAGTCGAATATTTTTTTTTGTTTTGGGAGACTCGCGAGATCTCAGTTCGGGGCGAACCACTAGTTTATTGAGTCCCGGTTATTGAAGCGATGCGAGCGATGTTCGTTGCACCGTTGCTCTACTATCTAATATTTTCCAAGTAGCGACAAACGGAGCATTCAACCGTTACAAGATTGTTTACGGACAAATCGACGAACTTGCACAAAATATACAAAAGGTACGCGAGTAAAAGATTGTAGGGAGGGACTTACAAAAATGTATTTAGAAAGTTGAAGTATAAAATGACTGCATGAATTGAGTACGTCGATATCATCAGCATATTTTGCAGAATATTTACAAGATACAGCCTGTACTCAGGTTTCTATTACCACACTTTTTTAACGAAACTTAATTTACAATATAGTAATTAGATAGAAAAAGTTATTTTTGACAGTGACGACCATATTCTTTATTGTACACAAGAAAATACATTAAAAAGTACAGAAATAGAGGGCATGTACAAAGGCGAGCTTAACCCTAAGAAGAGTTTTCGTCCAGCAAACCTTTGAGGCTTGAGAGAGAGATGATTTTAAAGGTAGGTGAGTGTACATAATATAAGAATCATAAAATGTACAAATATCTTAAACAAATAAAACGCAATATAACTAAAGTAACTAATAATATTATGAATATAATAAATAAAATAGATAAACTAATATGTATATACAAAAATTAATACAATAAAATAAAATTACAGAAGATAGTGCTCTTTGATTTTCTGTTTGAAAGTGTTACAACGCATTCCAAAGGGGCATGCCCACTCTCCCTTGTAAAAAATGCTGTCACTGCACACACTTGAAACTAATTGCTAATGATTCTAGGCTTAGTTAGTAATAAAAGAGCTAAGAAGTTAGTTATAAAAAAGTTTACTATAAAGAGAAACATCAGTTTTTATTTTTCACAAACAACCAGTTTTACATCACTGTATTCAACTACAACTTAAATAGTTTATTATTGTAATTATAACGATTCCTAGATAAATTATGATATTGATAATTACTATCAATTTAATCGTTTAAGCTTTAAGTCAGCAAACAAACAAAAATACGCGAGAAAACAAACGAAACGGCCACAGACACGTCTAACTTTTTATTAGCTGCAGTAAAATGACGTTTCTAAATGTCATTCCGTAAAATAATGTTGACAGCCTAATCTCAATAGGGATGTGATTCAGTTCACAAAAGTTTACAGAATATCTAATCGTTCCATAGCTGACTCATAATGATCATACTAAATTCTATTTAATATTAATGTAAATAAAAGGCTGTATAAACGTTGATCCTTTTAGACATACAAGGTAACACTCAAGAAAACGCTCTCTCAAGCTGGTAGTACTGGTTTTTGGTTACGGTGCTACGATGACGCTTGACCGCCATTTTGTTTCGGTTGTCATTCGCTCATTCGGCTTCATACTTCTGTTTTGAGTGCATGAATAACTTTGATTTGCCCACTGCGCGTTGTTTTTGTTATCATTATTGTTAAACTTATGTTACGTTGTGTTTGTTTTTCATTACCTGTTTTCGTTACTCGTGTTAGTTTTTTTTGTTTGATACATTGAAGACATGGATGCTCTGCCGAGCACATTGCAAGATGGAGACACATTTTTATCTCCTAAGAAAAAAAGGCCACGTGTAGCTCTAAGTGCAACTGAAAAACTTTGGGTCCAAAACGTTTACAAATATGTGTTTGAAGTGAAATCTTTAGAATCAAACATTGAAGTTCCAAAAACTAGTGAATGCGTTAACAAGGTGGCTGAAGTCTTGGGAATATCCGTCCGCACAGTTTATTCCGTTTTAAAGGAGCACAAGGAGAACGACAGCGAATCACCAAAACCTCCCGAAAAAACGGGCCCAAAACTTACATTTAAAGATAAACTTGATGATTTCACATTAACTGCTCTTAGACGAATTGTACATCAGTTCTTTCATAGAAATGAAATACCCACCATCGCAAAAGTTAGTTTACACATGTCGTCACTCATCTTTTTATTATACGTTATGTATGTTTTCTCACATCCCAATCTATCTATGTATGATGATGATTTATGTAATCTTAACCAATTAGGTAATAACTTTAATCATTTTTAGGTGCTGCAAGTTATAAATGATGACCCAGGATTGCCCAACTTCTCGAAAGAGACATTGAGAAAAATTATGAAGCATCTTAATTTCGAATTCGCTACTCGATCACGCAAGAGTGTGCTTATTGATAGACAAGATATCATATCATGGCGCCAGCGCTACCTGCGTTTAATTAAACAATATCGTAGGGAGGGAAAATACATATATTAAGACGAGACCTGGGTCAACGCTGGTACGTGTCAACTCTTAGTTTCTTCTATTTGTTCCCTTTTTGTTTTGATGTCGAAACTTATGATTCTTTTTTGTTCGACAGCGACAGTGATTTCGAAAAAGATTAATTAAATAACATTATTATGACGTTTTTGTTTCATTTTGAATGTACCTCCCTATACTTCCACTAAAAAAGATCAATCCTTTAGTATAGTAATAATAATAGGTAAAAAAATACATTACAACTTAATATTAAATCTCAAAAAAAAAACAAACTGATTATTCATATATGATTCACTCATTTAGCTACATCCCTATTTATTTTTCTTCAAAAACCGGCAACCCACAAAACGTCATTTTACTGCAGCTAATAAAAAGTTAAGACAGTCATAGGGATTGGCATATCGACCATCGACTATTATCCGAAATATCGATTTATCGGCGCAAAATAATCGGTCAAATCGAGCAATCGATTATATTTAATCTCAAGGCGCGCGCGCACAGAAGTGCCATTTTTGACATCGCGCTCCTGTACAATCAACAGACGAGGGCAATTATTCCAGTAAATCCAAATTCAATATTTTAATGCAAAGAAATAATAATCATCTGATTCTGTTGAGTAAATGTTGAATCGAAGTAAAATTGAGTTTATTTCGATTCAACACGAGCGCCACAGATAAATACATAAATATACCTACCTATTTACTTCTGAAAATCAGATATTTAGTGTGTCAGGGGTAGTAATAAAGTAATAAAATGTACGAAAAATATAAGTACCAATTGTACCCAAGCGAAAAAAAAATGTACTTATTTGTCTTTGGAGATGTTTAATAGAATTCATTATGTATTTCTGTGTTGATTTTGTAAACTTGGATTGAATAGGTAGTCGATATCGATCGATATCGACTATCGTTTGAGTTAGTTCTTAATTCGATGATTTGGGAGGAATAACGAGTGATAGGTGCCTAACTAAAAAATATCTCATGTCTGTGTCATTAACTCGTCTTTGCCTTATGCAAAAATCGTGCGAAGCTTTAACCTCTCATCTGTTGATCGAATTAAAATCGAGATAATGCTACAGATAAGCAGAGTTATTTTTTTTCCGCTTTTTTTCTCTCCACTGGTTAATCCTAAAGCCATCTAGAAGGTGGCGCTGAGATCAACGGCCCGCCGATTATGATCAAGGTTAGCTGAGAGCGAGAGGATTTAGATCAATTGCGGTGCGTCAACAGCTGAGCGCAAATTCAGCGCGCACTGCGATTGGCTGAGATTATCTCGCTCGGGCGCTCGCTACCAGCGCGAGTCAAGCATAATACCACCCCCGGGTTAATTAAAGAGAAAAAAAAAACGATTTACAAAACGCTCATTGGGAAACAAATATCGTTTTGGTTTCGTGCTTCTGAAATCGGTGACCGATTTTGCGTGTCAGTGAAAATACAGTCAAATAAATCGATTGTTTTATTTATGGTCTTTTATCAACAATCGATGATTGTCTCAGAACAACTCTGGCTCAACACTAATGTTTGCAACTGGAGGCAATTTGCTACCATTTCATTTCCTGTCGTTTTCATATTCATTATTATTTTAAAATATTGTTGGATACTTTTCGTGTTAATCGATTGATACGTAGATTAACGAAAAAATGTAACATATTTTTTGGATGAACGCAATTTTTTGTGCAGTTGACAGCATTATATGGGCATGCCCCTTTTCACCATAGCCACTGTGTTTCGAACTTTCGAAGCCGTATCTTTGGTTTCGACTTCGGATGAATAAATTCACACATAAGATGTCGGTGCATAAGCAAATATACACAAATATGTACAAACAAAGTAAGTACATGTATCAAAGTAACTCGCCTCGCTAACCGATAGTGCACGTATAAAACTCAGCTTGGCCACAAAGCCCTATTACCAACAAAATATAACATGTAAATATTGAAGAATTGTTACATAGACGTCGGGTGGATGTTTCCACCTAAAGTTAGACGTTTAATCTGCTTATATTATTTTGAATTGTTTATGTTCCTTTTTTTGTGAACTATTTCGAATATGGATCGTAAAATAAATCTAATAAAGATATATTTATAAGCATATTTTACTTAGTACTGTTCTTATATTTTAGCAGTAAAATAGAATTGTAAGTTTTTTTATTTTCTTTCTACCGACTAATATTTTTGGGACTAAACGCAAAACATGGCTTAAGTAATGTCAGTGCCGTTGCTACTTATTGATCGAGCGAAGCGAGATCTCTAAATCAACTTGGGCAAATGATCCGACTTTCGAAGCGTTTATCCGATTATCGTGAAATTTGGTATATAGGTAGGTAATGATGGCACAATTTTGGTGTGACTAAATGAGGTAAAAATGTTGGGGGGTAGTTGAGATATTTGGGTTCAAGAGGGGTAAAAAAAAATGAAAATGAGACTATTAGGTCAAGTGGGACGTCAAATGAAAGGTGTTCATTAGTACATTTAGACTCCATTTTTATTTTAAGTAAAGTCTTTATAGGTAGTTTTTAGAGTAATAAAAACTGAACTTTGACAAAATTCACAGGGTACACCAGTGACCCCAGTGCTGTAATTTGGTATGCGTGTAGATTAAGTGACACAAATATAGGAAAAAGTCTGAAATCCAGAATAACTGCAATTTGTACCTCAAAAAAGTGTAACCATAACCCCATAACCAGTAACCAACCTACATGAACTCCCGTTACCTGTAATTTTAACTAAACTGTTCAAACTGTGGTCAAGTTAGTTGGTTATTTATTTCGTGGCACTATTTTGATAGTCAAAGATTACAAATAATATTTTTTTGTTTTAATAGGAGACTCGCGAGATTTCAGTTCGTGGTGAATAGTGTAAAACGATTTAAATTATCATTACGAAAGACGTTATCACATGATTGTCAGTCAAACATTAAATTTGCATTAAATCATTCAACATCAAAAACTTTTCAATATATCCTATCCATATACTACAATGCAAACGCAGTCATGGACGTGTGAAATATAGAGTTTCAAACAAAATATACCATTGTAAATATTTACTATAGTTTCAAGTCAATTTACAAAACTGCGCAACATGTAGTTAGGTAGGTAGGTATGAGTTGAGAGAAATGACATACAATGATAAATTCGAACGTGGCCAGGAAAACGAAATCGCTAAAACTGACGAGTTGCATTAAGTAAAGACGGTAATCATTGAAGCGTATAAAGTATTTAACAGTAAAACCTCAGTACATACATCCCATAAACTTTAGACCCGGCGCACGTGGCACTATTAAAGACTAGATACTCACCTCAAAGCTTTTAGCAGAACTATACAAAGTATCACTTATTGACTATCACAGGCACATAGGAAAATAAAAAGTTGTAAATAGACGCACACTCAGCAGTCGTGTAGCCGACGCACGCCGCGTTCCGAAACTGAATTAAAAATTGTCGCCGCAGCTGCGTGACGTGCTCACGGAGAGCGGAGAAGGGCCAAACTGTTTGCAAAGTTGCAAACTCACCAACCGGCAGCCACGTACCATTACCAGGCATTTCAAGATTTGTAGTTGTGGAGGAGGAAATGCGAATGGTAAATCAATTTTAGCAGACGTGGCTCGGAGATCGAGCATTAACGGCTGAATACCGGTTACTAGACTAAGGTTGTCAATAGTGCCGATGCTTTATATGCAGAAAAAGAATACAACAGCCTTGGTCAGTCAGTTGTTGAGCCATGTGATGTTATAAATAAACAGTGTTTAAACTATAATGAGACAGAGTGAGGTGTAATTTTTGCAATTGGATATTATGAGTGTATTGTTGTGTCTTCCATAAACTAAGTTTGCATTGTAGGAGACAAAGCAGAACAGGTGGTGATTAAGTCTTCGGCATATTAATTACACATTCAACTGATTACAAGCACTTCGTCAAACTAAACTAATAATTATTGGGTTGTGTGTGTTTGTATGAATATGAATATCGTAAATTCGTAACATATACCATCCATGGGTAATAAATAATGGCTGATGTGAATAGTAAGTAAATAACCTAATTATCGACCACTTGTGTAAGAATTTATTCAAATTGAGATACCCCAGACAGCAATATTAAAATACAGCTAATATTATCATTAAACCGTTGTATTTGATATCGCGAAGCAACTAGTAAAATGACAAACTCACAACAACTCGATATAAGTGAACAGAAAGAGCTGGAAATGAGAGGTTAAGTTATAGAATGTGAATGCAGTACACAGCTGATATGAGCATGGTAAGAAACCCTTGAAAAGATTCCAGCGAGCATACAGAAATAGCTTCCACACTGTCTCATCGTAGTTAGTTCATACAATTGCACCGGCGAGGCGGCGACCGCAGAACTATATACACAAGGACAGACCAAGCTTTTGTATATGACGTTACACGACACACACAATACAGCTGATCGAATATGCCCGAAAATGGTTTTAAGGAGAGTCGCATTATGTTAAATAGAAGATGCGCACGTATCAAACGTAATGTTTAGATTTGCCTCAGACTGCCCCCTTTTGGGATATGTTCACGGGTTTCCGTATTATATAACAGCATCGATAGACGACCAGTTTGGCTGGACCCAATCAACAGATGTGACGTAATAAAATAAATTATGATTCAAAAGATTGAATTGAAGAAATGTTGACTTTTAGCTACAAGCACCATACCGCAGTGGTATGAATACTGTATCACTCTGCCCTTATCCAGGTTTCCTAAATTGATTATCGCATCGTGCAGCCGCGCCGGCGGCGGCGGCGACTGGCCGAACTTTGCAAATCAAATTGGGGCACGGAGGCATCGGCATGCTGATAGTTACATCGTGTTAGGGCAAGTCGCTAATCTAACGTCAGTCAGTCATTGCATGCGTGATCTAAATGACTTTCATCGACTGCCGGAGAAGTGTTCGCAGCACCCAAAACACTGGTTGGATTATTGTGGTGTCAAAAGATTAGTAAAGTCCTCGAAGGTATAACAGGGCACGAAAATTTCTAAATTTACGAATGCCAAGTACAAGCTTTTTTCCATTTATAACGATATATTAAAATCTTGGCGAAGCTATTTCAAAAAATATTCCTTATTTTCATGTAAGAAACTGGTTTGCTATTATGATTATTGGTCCTAAACTGATTATTATATTGGGTATCAATTGGTGGTACAGTATCACGCACGCAAGAGTCATAATGATAATTTACTTTGGTTTTTAACTGTGTAATTAAACGCCACTACTCGTAGAATGTTCGCAAACATAAGAGAAAAAAAAAGCATAGAAATAGCAAGCCAATTCTAATAAGTCATAAATCAACAAAACATTTAAATTGTGCCCTAAATTAAAACCCTAGGTCTAATTTTATGCGACAAATGTTTAATCTAACTATATGCTTTGTTTTCTTTCATTGATATAACGAGAACAAACGTCTGCTTTCCGCAATTGTTGCAAACTAAGAATAATCTCCAGCCAGTCTAAAGTCGAACACTGAATAGGATAATTCCCCGACAACAATCTCGGAACAATTGCATCCTGCTTTGTTCTTAAATCTCCAGTTATATAGCATCTATGGTTATAAAAACAAGAATCAAACTAATGTGTCCTGAAATATGTGTAGGTTAGGACTTGTTCTGAAATCCCTACTTTAATATATCATCTATGGTTATAAAACAACGAGTCAAACTGTCTAACATATTTATACGGATAGGACTCCTACACGTGTGGGACTGAGACAATCGGCGAACGTGCTCCGGAATGACCCAAGTCCGTATAAGGGTGACCATGAATCCTTGCTTATTGAGATTCAAGCGATTAACGTCATCGAAGATAGGTCACCGTCGTTTGTGAGATGGGTCATCAAATCTACACCAACCGAACCCAAAATTGGATGGACAGATTTCAATGTTTTTTTTTATTGAAGAGGGATTTTTATAAATAATGTAAAACACAGGCGAGGCTCTTCGGTTCATGGCACATTTTCCCAAAATATTTTATTGCTTGTAAAAAATAATATGTTTGAATAATCCCACAACATTTGTTAGCAAGGTCTTTGTAATTCAAATACATATCATCATCTTCATCTCAGCCCACATCCACCCACTGCCGGGTATAGGCCTCCTCGTTATCACGCCAATCTCTCCGGTCCTGTGCCAAGCGCATCCATTGCCTTCCCGCAACTCTAGCGATGTCGTCCGACCATCTGGCTAGTGGTCTGCCAACTGATCTGCGCCCTTCTGGCGGCCACCACTCCGTTGCTGCCCTCGTCCACCCTCCGTCTTTCCTCCTTGCCAAGTGTCTAGTCCATCTCCACTTCAGCTGGTTGATCCTTTTATCCCCATCCACGACTTTCATTCTTGAAATACTAGGGGTGATCCAAAAGTAGTGATAATCAGTTATTTCTAGTGCACACAAAAATACAAAAAAATATCAGTCACTTGCTCAGTTACCCACTAGTTCAGGAAAAAAAATCATATAAATAGGCCACGATTCCCGGGAGCTACATTCATTTGAATACGGACTGTCAAGGAATGAACATAAAAATGGAAAAACACGAAATCAGAGCTGTCATTAAATACCTCTGCTTGAAAAAAATGTGTACCAAAGACATACACAGCGACTTGGTGGAAACATTAAGGGACTCTTCTCCTCCATATTCCACAGTTGCACGCTGGGCTAAGGAGTTTAAGCTGGGAAGAACATCGACAGAAGACGAACACCGCGAAGGACGCCCATCGACGTCCCTCACTGAAGAAAATGTGAAAAAAGTTGAAGAAGTTGTATTGGAAGATCGAAGAGTGACTATCAGGCATGTAGCTGAGGTCACAGGGATCTCATATGGCAGCATTCAAAGAATCCTTGCGAACGAATTGCATATGAGAAAGGTCTCCGCGCGTTGGGTACCGAAAATGTTAAACGACGAGCAAAAGAAGAAACGAGTCGACATGTCAAGAGCAAATCTCGAAAAGTTTCAGGCAGACAAAGCTAATTTTTTGTCACGTTTTGTGACCATGGACGAGACCTGGATCCACCATTTTTATCCTGAAACAAAACAACAATCGATGACATGGAAACGATCCGATGAACCGACGCCGAAGAAATTCAAAGTGTCAAGCTCAGCAGGGAAGGTTATGGCGTCTGTTTTTTGGGACGCTAAAGGAATAATCATGGTGGACTACTTGGAAAAGGGGGCCACTATTACAGGCTCCTACTATGCAGAACAAATAAGAAGATTGCGGGAGGCTATTAAGGAGAAAAGGCGAGGCAAACTGCGGGCTGGAGTGCTGTTCCATCAAGACAACGCACCGGTTCACAAAGCTGCAATTGCCATGGCTGCCATTCAGGAAGCGGGCTTCGAGCTGGTGGAACACCCCCCCTATTCACCAGATCTAGCCCCCAGTGACTTCTATCTCTTTCCACGACTCAAGGAACACCTCCGAGGCAAGAAATTTGACGATGATAGCGACGTGATGGCCGCGGTTGAGGACTTTTTTGAGAATCAAGATAAAAAAATTTTTCTAAGGGAATTTTAGGTTTAGAAAAGAGATGGACTAAATGTATAGACTTGCTAGGAGACTATGTTGAGAAATAAATTTATTTTTTTATTTTATTCATTGTGTTTATTATTGATTATCATTACTTTTGGATCACCCCTCGTACGTATATGTTCAAGTAAATTTGATAAAAATCTTTCAAATTTAATCAGTTTATTTTGCCTACGACTTATAGATTCCATTAATGAGTCACACACATTGTCGCCGAGTCACCTATATTTTCGTTTTTCTCTGACACCGCGCTTCTGAGTATTCATTATGCTTACCAAGAGTCAAAAACACTTAAGACCAACACAAAGAACTGAGAGAAACGAGATAAGATGTCAACAACGCTAATACCTATCATCCAAGAACAATATAAATATGCGGGATATCAGAAAAATGTAAACAATAAGGGTTAACAACTCATACACTTGATAAAACTTGATGTTATCTCAATAGAAACCACTAGTCAAATAACTATTGTATTAAAAACAGTGCTTGACCTTGACATTCTATTATAAGCAACTACTTTTACATGTTTTCCTCATAAAACAGAGACAATAATAATGAGTCTACTATCTAATAAAATATGTAGCAATGCCAAATTTTCAAACTCAACATTGATTCTATTAAGATTTAGGTCACTGTGTCGAACGAAATACAAGTAGTTTGATCTTTAGACCATTATGATTACTGAAGGCGATTGAACTGAGTAAAATCCGAAGAACAAAAATAAAAATTACATACCTACTTACAATCTAAACTAACCCAAGGACTTGATAAGTGGAACTGGCATTAGGCCGTTTCGTCTGTCATTAGTATGTTTAGTCTCGTTTGATCGTAAATGATGGGCATCTTCGCAGGATGGTACAGGATAGCGCTCGCGCATGCGATAGGATAATGGCTGCGGGCCCCGGGTGCGAAGTCCGCGCCCGCCCTCCAAGTCCGACGAGAATAGCTCTCGTGGGGCGGACTCATTACGCTAATCTTCTGTGTGGATTGAGCAGGTTCTGAGCTGAAGTCTCCAGTTTTACGTAAATATACCTATCGTATGGTTGGATGATCTTTATGAATTTCATCCAGAAAATAACTACGGGTGTCACAACAACTTATCTGGCCCGATTGACAAAATTCGAATTAAGTATGAAAGGTAACATTTTACATTTTTACATTTACAACTCCAAAACTGTACAAAATAAAAAATGGTTTTGGAATGTGTTAATCAATCTCTTTGTTATGATATCCCACTTGACCTAGTAAACCCTATTTTGAAATGTCGACTTCCACTATTTTGACACTTTTGGCTATCAAAATTACAATATTTTCGATTTTTTTATTATTGCAATAGAGTTCGATATTATTTATAAGTATTTCAAGCCGATAGATTCAGTATTTGCTGAGATAAGTCGCACCATAAGGGTTCCGTTTTTACCATTTTGTTCCGATACCCTAGAACCAATATGAGTACGTGGGTAGGGTAGACTGTACTGCCACCCTTCTAACTCTTCGAGTTAACAACAGAATAAGCTTAATTGTCAGAATAGGCGATGGTGGGTCCTACCTAGTTGTCAAAAGTCAAAGTGTTTTTGTAATTTATTCTGCTCTTACGCTACAGCTGAAAACAACTTTATATCGATACGAAGCAGTTTGCTAAACATGCAGTCACAACCACAACATCAGATAAGCCTATCAAGAAGTCATTAGAAATAAGTACCAGGTTATCATGTTACTTATAAACTAATCAAAACTATAAATAACTAGTGGTTCGCGTCGAACTGAGATCTCGCGAATCTCCCAAAATAAATATTATTCTTAGGGCGATTTGCACAACGATGCCTAAACGTATTTAGTGGCTAAATATGATTTAAGGAGTTGTCAAATCATACAAATACTTCAAATTTAAACATGTTAAGTCGCTAAATACGTTTAAGAGATCTTTGTGCATCCCGGCTTTAATCTTTGACTAATAAATTGGTGCCACGGAATGCAAACCAACCTACTTGACTTACAGTTTCATTCAAATTAGATGTAACGGGGGTTCTTGTTAATGGTTATATTTTTTTGGGGTACAAATGGCAGTTATTCTGGATTTCAGACTTTTGCCTATATTTGTGTCACTAAAGCTACACGAATACCAAATTTCAGCATTGTGGGGTCACTGGTGTACCTTGTGAATTTTGTCAGTTTTGTTTTTATTATGGCTAATAACTCTAAACTACAAAAATTAAACTAAAAATATAAACGGGGTTCAAATGTACTAATGAAGACCTTTCATTTGACATCCCACTTGACCGAATAGTCTCGTTTTCATTTTTTTTACCCCTCTTGAACCCCCCAATATTTTTAGATCATTAAGTCACACCAAAATTGTGCCATCACTACCTATATACCAAATTTCATGATGATCGGATAAACGCTACGAAAGTTATCTTATATATATATTACATACATACGACGCCGATTTGCCCAAGTTGATTTGGAGATCTCGCTTCGCTCGATGAACTATATCATAAAATATCTCAGCACGCAGTGGTAATGTGGACTTTAAGTACGAAGTGTACCTTGGCCAACTTAGCCGTCTAGAGACGAACTTTGGTTCTGTCTGTGTCTGACACAGATTATTGGATAGGAAAAATACTAGAGCGTATATCTGTCTAATCTATAACGCAGTATAAAGGGCATTTGTATCTATGGGCAATACTAAGAAAATAGGACGTGCAGTAGAGTCCATCCTTTCACTATCATTTCGCGAAACTTGAGTCACAAAGTCCACAGGAAAACTGGTTATGTCGAGGCCTTCTTTACGTACGAGTAACTATATTAGACTAGCACTTAGCACCCAATTAGACTAGCAAATGATAATGGAGAAAGACAGCTATTGCGATTATTTTAACAAACTTTATTAGAACAACAAGGTTTATTCTCCTAGGATGGATGGAATGGATGCGCAAAGGCCACTTCACTTCACCAGAGGCCTCCTGCACGCCCGTTTTAAATTTTTGGGGTGATCTTAAATTAAAGTAACAATTAAAAAGTAAGTTGTAATTTTTATAGAACCAAAAAAGTAAAAGAACCGGACTCTTTCTTTTTACCGGTGGAGGTTTTACTTTCTCTTTTTAAGTTTCGGAAAAATTATTGAGGACTGCTAACAAAATTTACCATCAGAATTATCACTAGTTGCGATCATTGCCATTTTGCTACTGTAATTGGAAGGCAACGGTTGTAATCTGTAGGGATATATTTTAATTCCGAAGTACGATTTATAGCGCCACATCGAGCAAAACACGCTTTTGAAGGTGAACTGAACATGTAAGGGATTACCTAGGTACTAAAAATACTTTTGGTATAACCCTTTCAGCTGTTCGCTTATTGAAAAGAAAATATGTCAAATACGGGGAATCTTTCTTTGGTCTTACTTCGTCTGTTTAATTTATGAATATTTATTCATCATAACCTAGTTTAATATTATTAGTTCTTGTGGAAATTTATTCGATTATGGAACGAATATATCGTTTAAATGTCGCTAGGATAACAGGATTTTTTATAGGGGTGAGCATCAGTAAAAAAAAAATATCTTTGTGTTAATCTCAGATCAGCTGAAGAAGCCTGTTTACAAACTTAGATTACGACGAAAGCCAAAATAAACTTTAATTACGAGACGTTCTGTCCAAACACAACAGCGACATTGAATTTTAGACTTTATTATGAGTGACCAAGGTTAAGATTTATCGAATAACGGCTGTAGGGCCTGAGGGCTTAAGAGCACTCGTCTGTTTCTGTGGTAGATACTACCAGACTATTTATACCGAGTAGATAATGGTGCTTAACCAACAGTGATGCTTGTTATTATAAGAATGCGTGGGAGAAACATCGATAAGTTGACGACTTCAAAACGAGATCAATGAATGATAAGTTTCCTAATCCGTAAAGTCATCAGCTTCAGCTATGGATTCAACGATATAATCAACAATGGCAACGAATCCTTTTACACTTAGGTATAGGCACTAACGTAAGGTCTTAGTCACTGACCGTATCTCAAAATTCAAAGCTTGGGGTTTGCCAAAGAGCGATGGAGCGCAGTATAACTATTAGGCGGGAAGAGAGCCGACCAGATTCGAGCCTGGCTCCGCTCTAAGACCGGCATCCAAAACGAGATCGAGATAGTGAGGTCATGTCAAAAAAATTAAAGGTAGCCCGAAACTAGACTTGGTCATAGACTCGTAGTGGAACAAAATTTACATATTTTATGTACAGAACGTACGATCGTATGTTTTAAATTTATTTATGTCATCTGGCATCTACCGTACCGAAAAACACCAACCGTTTGCGCGGAAACTAAAAAAAGTACGTTACCATGGTGATGGTTTAATGATATTGTAGGTACCAAGATACAAGATATTTATTTGCATAAACAAGTGTACAATAAGGTGTATCTGTACGGCATATTTTGCCCAGTCAGGGCATTCAGCTAACAGAACAAACAAGCAGATTGTTTGTTACTCGAAGGCTTATCTGATGCATATAGGTCACGCACGACAGATCGCCTGATCGCTGCCGCACTTAGACTTGACTCCCTGAGAGCTGAGAGAATTAGGATATGGGCCCAAGAGTAAATAAATTAGGTACAATATCCAGAGGATGTTCTTCCGTGAGAGAACAGATCCGCATTGCACTGAAAAATTAATGTAATAATCATAGCGTAGAAATAGCTGGCTAAATTAATAATGAAGTAGATTGTTTGAGAAGATTATAGATAATAATTTCGTTATTTGTTGATAAAATGAGATTAGTTTTAAAGATTATTAGAAATTTAATCAAGTCACAATGAACAAGGATAAAGTCTGATTATTTTCGAGAATTTTTGTACCGACCCGGTTGATATTGTACGCAGGGCTAAACATCAAACTATATACTTCCAGTATATGCTGACCTCGCATTGTTTAAGCTTTCCGTACTATGAGAGGTCAGCTTAAACTGGTATATTATATCTTGATGTGTAGCCGTGTGTACCATTACGTTCTCGTAGTTCCTGATACCCACAACACGAAATCCTAGTGTGAGGTTTGAACCATGTATGTATGTGACTGCTGTTGGGTGCTACTGAAAATCCCTGCCAAAAATTAAATGGGTGGTAGAAAATTTCATACAAATTACATGGGCATGGATTGAAGACCACCTTGAGCCTTTGCAATCACTACTTTTTAACAGACCGCCGCGCCGCCAAAGACGGCAAAGCATTTGCGCCTTCAATGAGACGCGTGCTGTCTTGTTGAATTTTAAATCGTCAGGGTGACCTTCTTGAAGTGTCAAAACATAATTAGGTAGTTTAACTGAAAAGGTTGACCAGATTCAGTTTACCTGCTGGTACAATCATAAAAGTTTTGAAAATTATGACTAGGCGATGGTTACCACTAAACATCATCAGGTTAGCCATAAGCTTGTTCTATCTCGATAAAGTATTATAAAATAAATTATCGATCACCCCACCTGAAAATTTAATGGTTTTCTTAATTCGTCGGTTAACAGTCTGTAGTAAACTCGTCACCTGTGGCGCAGTGGGCGATTAGCCGGCTGAGATGCAGGAGGTTGCGGGTCCGGTGTTCGCCGCGGAACAAATATTATCTGGCTCCCATAACGTACAAGCTGCACTTAGTTTGGGGTTAGGGGCTGTATAGCGCTGTGTGAAATGTCGAGCATTATTTATTTAAGTTGGAGTGACTTTTTTTTAGGGAGGAGGAGCTCAGGGAGCGGTTTGTCGGACTCCTACCGGCTAAACCTCCCCGGCGTTCCTCCTCTCGCTTTATACCGGGGACACGGGTACAGAGAACATTCTTCCGCGAACCTGGTGACGTTTGCCCGCTTGTGTGGGCCCCATCTCTCAGGGTTTAACCTAGCTTTCTTATTTGAGAGGCACATGCGCCGCCATCATCTCTAGTAACTATATATACCGTTGTATATATAGTTACTGCTATGAGTGCGGAACTACCTAGAACAACACCGTGGGATGGTTACTAGACGGATTTCGGAGGGAGCTAATTGGCGGGAAGTGCAAAGTGCGCGGCCTTGCCTGTCTGACCCGCGGGCGTTAATCTATGGTTACGTACTGTTATAAAAAAGGAGGTACTGATCACATACGCAAGTAGGTGTCTATTAATGCGCAGGTAGGCACCTGCGTATATGAACTATTATTCATTTATTTAAACTGTAAGAACACTGTAGAACATTTAGTTACGTCAAAATAAAAACAGTAAGAAAATGAGGCTGCGGATCACGGCTGTACACTCGGCTACACATCAAGCTATAATTTCCAGCCTATGCTGACCTCTCATTGTACGGAAAATCTACACAATGCGAGGTCAGCTTATACTGGAAATTATAGCTTAAGGTGTAGCCGTGTGCACAGGGGCTTTGTCAGTTAAAATACAAATATGGTTTATAATGTCATTCAGAAAATAAATAGATTGTAGCGGCTGTATAGTGGCCTTGTCAATATAATGTATTATTATATGTATCATCATCATCCACAGCCTGACTTCACCCATTGTTGACTACCTCCGTGGCGCAATGGGCGAATAGCCGGCTGAGACGCAGGAGGTAGTGGGTTCGATTCCCGCCGCGGAACAAATGTTTGCATGATCTACAGATATTTGTTCCGGGTCTGGATGTTTTTCTATTATGATATGTATGTATTTATAAAAAAAAAGTATATAAGTATTCTATCAGTTATCTGGTTCCCATAGTACAAGCTCTACTTAGTTTGGGGCTAGATAGCGCTATGTGACATGCCCAGCAATATTTATTTATTGTTGGATATAGGCCTTCCCAAGTTTGTGACATCCACCACGATTCTGCACTAGTATATTAAATATATATATTATATACTATTTATTATCTGTTTACAAACCACAGACGTAAGTTGGTCGACTTCTACTCTAAGCTAGTAAAGTCTATTAGCTTTGATAATTCTTCTTACAACTACCAGTATACGTTGTACCAGTATGTGCTGCTACTATTCTGGATACTTTTTTATACCGGTATGACTGGTAGGGGCACATATACACACAACTATTACGAAAATGGCCACTTAAAGCTTTATATTTTGTAACAGTTTTTTAGTGTCAAAAAATTGTTGAAGAAACCTTGCAAAGTTAGTATTTTGAAAAGACCCGTTCAACGATATCGCACATTACGGGGTTCATGCAAAAAAACACTAAACTTCTATTAGGGTACCCTATAAACATATTTTTTTAATTCATAACTTACTAGGAGTCACTCAAAGTCATGATTGTGCCCAATATCATCTTTACAGCACTAATAGTCCATGAATAAAACAGCTGCAGGTAACTAGTCGGACAAACAGACAGCCGGACATGGCCAAGTTCCTAGTTTAACTACAGAACCCTATAAACCAGTTTTTTAATAAGAATAAACCATATTAAAATAGGTCCACACTATGAGCAACGAACCAAAACACACTGCCTTACCTAGCCCTTCTTTTTGTCATGGTTAAAAAATAAATAAACACTTATAACTATTGACGAACCCAGTTGGGTTCTTATTATGGCTTGAATAGGTTTATATACCTAACAGGCTCATGCAATTTTATTTTAGTTTTTCATTGCTTTCCATACAGTAGATAAGATGTAAAAAAGAAGGTGAACTGGGCTGAGATGATGATGATGTGGGTGTACCTTATCATTGTGCTGTCCATGTATTAGAGCTTAATGAGAAGAAAAACTAAATGATTGCAAGATAATTAGGTATGTATGCAAAACTTAAGAAACAATATTTCACACTGATTTATCTAGGATCACATTTTAGGTAGGTATAACTGAAATAGTGGAGACCATCACAATATGTATAGCTAAAAAAAAATGTATAACTAGGAATGAACTAATAAATATCAGCTTTTTATCACCAACAGATGATTCACTTAATGACAAGTACTAGCCACACAAGAGTTTACTTTGTAAAAATAGTTATTTATTATTTTTTAATATAATATTTGTTAGGTCATATAATCTTGTGTTGGAAGGATTCTGAAAACTTTAGGGTGTAAAAGCCTATTCAATATGATATAATCTGACATTGTGAGTGTGAAAAGCGATCAGCCATACAATTTGGCTGACTTTTATGCCCGGTAGGTATGTTAGTTGGTATACAATTATTTTTTACACTTTGAATGTGATAGGTACCCTAATTCTAGTAATAGTAAATTTGTTCCAAACAGATGGCAGAATAATATATACATTTTGAACACATATTTAAATCTTTTTGGACAAAAATATTCAGAAGTTGAATTGCAAATAAAATTTGACTCAAATACCTACTTGAAGAAATAAGGAACATTCTCCTTAGTTGGTTTTTAACATGACGAGATAGACAAAATAAGTAAGTACACTATTTAATATTTACGACAAAAATTGGTGCGTGAGGGTGTTAGAAAAAAACTGCCTGCTTATTACCGCACAATGTAACCAGTTTATTAATTAGTAAAAGTAAATACCAGTATCTATTACCATCTTATACCAGATACTATCTCATAGAATTGTAATATTTACGAGAAAATGAATTTGTGTTTGCATTTTCCTTGCAGGTTAGAATTGTTTAGGTAGTTTGAGAGAAGGTCCGACAACGGAATAACATAATAATCGTAATTAAAACTTACCTTTAGTTTTTACAGAGCCCACTGACGCTTTTACTTGTAAATTACCACTGTTTTTACTATCGAAAGAAAAACATTAGGCGAATCGTCCACGAAAACCACACATTATAATAGTGATGTACTACTAACAACTAGTAACTACTGTCACTCTGACTGTGTCAAGTCAACTGTGTGTGACTGAGAGAGACTACAGTACAGCAGCAGACAGAGCTAAGCAGGTGCCAGGTCATTCAGTACAGACAGACTTAACACGGATTCGATTCATCATGAAATCGATTTTAAGTCCATTATATATTTTATGATTACCTACAATTTATAAAAAAATATATATTCATTTGACAATAATTAAAAAAATCGATGTTTTTATTGATTTTTTTCTTCTATTAGGTACTCCTCCATAAAACCGGATTTACGGGGTCACACAAAAAAATACTT
Organism: Philereme transversata; assembly: GCA_963924445.1. Classification (NCBI taxonomy): domain Eukaryota; kingdom Metazoa; phylum Arthropoda; class Insecta; order Lepidoptera; family Geometridae; genus Philereme; species Philereme transversata. The sequence continues at coordinate 20,937,576 of OZ004337.1, read as the reverse complement.
GGATCCGTCCTTGTAATGTAATGAATAATTAGCTCTGGACATAATTTTATTTCATTGGCTTATAGAGATTTTATTTTTAAATAGAAGTACTACCACCGTACCAATTTGCACCATGTCACCATGAAGCATTGCTGTGTTTCGACATGAAGGGTATTTTTTCCGGTGAAATTAAAGGTTTATGAGTTGTTACACCTGTATGCCTTAAGTTGGTGGACGCAGGGCAGTGCATCGTAGGACACGTTTCTAAGGTGCGTCACCTACGAGGCAATAGTTAGCTATAGGTTATGGTTACCACCATCAGGAGGGTCATTGCTTGATCCATCAGGTAGTATATAATTAAAAAAAACAATAGTGGCACTCAGGGAGTGCCGACAGAAGTGAAAACTTAAACTGACTATACTACAGATACTTATTACAAAGGTGTTGGTAACAGAGTCGCAGAGTTCAATGGTTTTTTTCCCATTTCAAAAATGCCCAACGCGCCTAAAGAAGTTTTCACATCAAAAAATGTTAATTTTTTGACATAGCATGTATCTTTTTTTTATGTACTTATTTGTTTCGAATGTCATGTTTTTTTGTGTGTGCATAATATTTTCATCTCAGATGGGGAATGTGAGCCCCAAGAATGTTGTTTATAATCTCTGTATGCCACATTGATTCAAATAAATGAATTATTATTATTCTACCAACGCCCCGTTTTGAGTCGGGGGTTAAAAAATAAGAAAAAATATCGCTATGTACCAATCTGGCTAGTAAAAATCTAAACAAACCACTAAGATAGCTACATAATTTCAAACGCGAATTGCACACTACGATCATACAAATACTAGAATCGATTATTCGAATAAAATTTTGACAACACTTTCGTTAGACAGTGCACATCACTTGACATGTTGAATGTGTCGTATTTTTGTTTGGAGTGGGGTATGAAACCTGGCTCGACCAATAAGAGGGCAGCAACCGGCATGTAAAAGGTGGCGTGATCGCTACGTCACAGCCTCTACATCTGTACAACTACCTGCGCTCTACAATTTCTACATCAGAGATTTCAGACAGATCAATACCACAACCAACATAAAGTTATAGAATACTCTGTTTGAAAGTAGGTAGTTGTTTTAAAAAATGCTAATAAAATCCTGCATGATTGACGATTGTTGAATTTCATTGTCCGAAAACACGAAATATTTACAAGAAGAAATAGCGACATCTTTGGAGTAGTGGAGTACTTCATTGATTTTATTTTTGGCCTAGCCGGCGACAGATAGCATTTATGCACCGCGAATAAATTAAAAATTTAGAGTATTCTGCATAGAGAAATACTAATCTATTCTGCTTTAATCAATTCAAGTTTGTAAAACTAACGTTTTTCTATTCAGTCTACTAGTATTTCTCTATCTGTGACAAAGAGATCTAAAAATCACGCCATACTCACGACTGTCATTTTTTTATTTTTTATTATGTAAAATACGTAATAAAATTGACAATATTTTTTCGGTCCCCAGGTTTCGTTTACAATCTTTTGGAAGTAGAGTACCTAAGAACTTAGCAATAAATAAGCAATGTTTAAGAATTACAACGACATATGCGATGTTGTTTCTCTGATGGTGTACTGCCCATCGGAGCGGTGCTATCTTCTCACCAAGGAAGCTAACGGGGAGTTCTGGATACCCTCAAACAAAGCTGAGAAGAACTGCTGGAAAATGACCGCTTACAAAATAAATTTTGAGGTAGGTAAGAGGTAGGTACATACTTAAGAGCATAGATACTCAGAAGCTTTTTATTTTGTAGCTAAGAAACTAAGGCCCATACCTATTTGTTTATATAGGTTTGGGTCTTAGTTTAGGAACCTTGATTCAGGTACTCAAGCGTAGATGGGGCTGACAAAAATCTATGCTTGAGTTCCGATTCAAATTTAAATTTAGTTCTAGCATTCGTTTTGTGAGTTTAGGTGAGGTAGTGGCGCTTATGACTATCACCAAAAAAAAAAGTTCTAGCATGCATCAACAATTATCCCGCGGGTTGCCTGCCGGTGTCACTAATACTCAATAAGCGACGGTAACCGCTTACCATTAGGAGGGCCGCCGTAGTACCTACCTACGGAAGCCTGTTTCCCCAATATTGCATGCGAGCCTGATTCATAATTACTCAGCATAGAGACAGGATTGAAGGTCAGGCATAAATGATACCAATAGCACAGACTAATTTTGTTATGCACAGTCGCGTCGTGCATCGTTCTACATGTAGGTATACAGGGTGTTTCGGAATTTGTATTCTAACCCGAAAAGGGTCACTCTCCTCACTCACACGAACAATAATAAGTTATAAATAAGTTAAGAATAAGTTAGGAGCATTATTTAAGCTGTTTGTTTACCTTGCCACGCCCGTACAGGGTACATATGTATAAGTACTTCTTTAGATTACTTTTAAGAAACCTGTGATGTATTTTGTATTGAAATAAATAAATACTACTAATACTAAATACGAGTAGTTAGTGGAGAGATGAGGGGGAGGCCTTTGCCCAGCAGTGGGACAGTATAGGCTAGATAAAAAAAAATACTAATTACTAATATAATAACAATAATATTGTTGATTTTCAACTACTGTTTTATTCAATGTTATACATAATTGTGTGAAAACAATTCAGATAAGTACCTAAATAGAGGTAATCTTCCGTTTAAGTTGTTTGGCATGGATGCAGGCTCGCAATGCATGCCTCTGCGCGTGTACAAGGTGTGGCTGCCAAAACATCCGCAAGCCAGCGTCTTCCACGCCGTCTACAAAGTGTCTATCAAGGCTGAGGTCAAGAAGAGGACCAAGATGAAGGCTGTTGGTAACTGAATTAATTGCAATCTGCAGATACCAGGTCTTCAGACCAAATACCTACTTGGTGTACACTTATAGGTATTTTCCTTTTTGTGGATCATGATGAATCAATGACAGGCAGGCTCCCAAACTAATAATAAAATGACTAAGTACTTCTACATAACATACCTATGTTTGTCAAGTCAAGTCATCTGACTTTCTAGGGAATAAGGAACCGTCTCCAGTGGTTCAACACAACAGAGCTGGAGCGGCAACGCGCTCATTCCACCTTGCGCAGTCCAGAGGTTGCAGCCTTAGCACAAATGGCTATGGGTGATCAGCCTAAGGATCTCGAAGCTACAGTTAGCATAGCTTTCTCTCATTGTTACGTGCTCTTGTTTGTACTTGGCGACTAAATCATCATTTCAGCTCGTATCCACCCAGTGTTTAGCCATCTCCAATGAACCTATTTAAATTCTCCTAACACTGACAGCCGATCACGCACGGCCCTAGGACGTGTGACGTGACACTCTGGTTTCCTTGGTGCGCCGAGCACGAGTCGGCCGGCTTGCAGTTGCTGCGAACAAATTGTATGCGACGTTGCGTTCAACTTTTTTGGTGCGAACGTAAACGGATACCTATTTTTGTTTTAATTTAATAATACAAAAGAAATACTTTGTTTTATTTATTACTATACATACCTAGGTAAGTTATTCCAAAATATACAAAAAGAACTAACAAGCGTAGATAACTATTTTAGTTCTTTTTATACAGAATTTAAAAAATGCCGTAAACGTCCGGCGTTCAGGGGTATACGCGTTACAAAATGCTCGGTTATCAAATTGCAGTCCGCTTTATGCCACCAGGTAATCTGCCTAAAGCTCAAAGCTCTGCTCACCCAGCACACCCCATCTGTGTGCTGGCCAGTACCATTTAGGTTCCTATAAATCATTTCCAGTATTTCACGTTATTAGTATTTTTTAAATTTCGCGATCACTGTACATAGTTAATTGTACTCTAGTCTGCCCACGATTACGGCTTGCAACACAGTCAGATAATAAATATAAATGTATACGCGATAAATAGCTGTTTAATATTAGTAATTTTTACGTTATTTTCAAGTGGTTCGTTATAGCAGATGGAAACAGGCACCCTGATCGAGATATGCGAGGAGAATGTGATGCTTGGAGCTGATGTGGCAGGCGGTGCCGTGGCTCTAACTTCTCCTAACTACCAGCTATTCTCAGCAGCTGGATACATGCATGAAGGCTAGTACAGTGCTGCTAGTAATTTCTAAAGCTCAGAAAATGTCAAGAACATAAATCAAAGAACTCTTTGTTTCCACCCAAAGATTGTCTGGAAGAGATCGCTTTAGTAAGCGATAAGACCGCCCATTATGTTTTCATTTATTTGTTTTCTTTTTATTTTTATATCTGTTGTATCTAGCTTGTAAGGTACTTATAATAAGGAATTTTCATTCATTCATTCATTCTTTTTCAAAGTCAAAGAAATGAAAGCACGGGTGTTCCTGGTGGAGTTCTAACTTCTAACATATCGATTTGGCACTGTTAATTATGAAATAGTGACATTGGTATTGAAAATGTTTTGGTGGATAAAAAGTCTGCCCCGGTTGTAAAAGTATGAAGCTTGCTTTGCTTAGCGGTTCATAATAGATCAGCTAGGTGTGGCCCGCTAGTAACAATTTCAACTGAATCTCTGGAGGGTCACAATATAAGTCTGCTATAAGTCGTTGGCCCGTAAACTCTAACCCCAGGGTTTGCTCACACTTATTTACTTTGCAGATCAGGTTCGCATATACAAAGAGTTTGTCGTGATGGTGTACCCTGCCCTGTACATGAGTCTTCACGTATTCACACAGTTTATGCTGGAAATCGGCTGGGAAAGAACTCAGTGCCCTAGTTTGTTTAGGTAACTGCTAAATTAAAACTAGGTAGGTAGTAGTACCTTGTTTGTCTTGCTGCTGTGCGAAGTTTTTTCTGCCTACTCAAAGTCAAAGTCAAATATTTTTATTCATTAAAATCACAAGAATCATTTTGAAACGTCAATTTTACTGCCTGTTCCTTCGCGACCAAGCCAGGAAAGAAAGGCAAGAAACAAGGCTGGTTGTTTTTTTTAATGATCCTTTTACAATACCATAATACAGAAAATAAATTACCTACGTCTAAATTGTAACATTTTGAACGAGTTGGAGCAATTTCAATCCCAAGCTTCTCTATCATCTAAATAATCCGATATTTTATAGTAGGCTCTTTTATAAAGATTTTGTTTAATTACGTTTTTAAATTTGTTAATTGTCAATTTTTGTACATTCCTTGGGAGTTTGTTATAAAAGCGTACACCTTGCCCTTTAAACGATTTACTAACTTTATGGAGTCTACAAGTGGCAACAGCGAGTTTATCTTTATTTCTAGTATTAAAATTATGATTATCGCTATTTTTCTTAAACAAATTAATATTTTTGTGAACATACATTAGATTTTCATAGATGTATTGAAGGGAATGTCATAATATACTATGATGTCATACTTGTCCAGAAAAACGTGGGTATTATCAAACCATACCCTTATGGGAGAATAAATGAAACTGTGTGTGTGTGTGTGTGTAACTGTGTATACTCAAATAAGTAGTTACACTCCAAGTATACAATACCTAGTTGATGTTAAGCAATACTACTGACAGATTTAAAAATGTATTTTCAGAGCAGCAGATGTGAATGGACGAGGAGGCTTATCGTTCTTGGAGTTAATGCTTTGGACAGCTTCTTTGGAGCCGGCCACGCAGCACAGCGGTATAGCAGCAGAGATACGTTGCCGATACATCTTCAGGTTTTAATGTTGCTTCTTAATATGACCGTTGAAAGTTTGAAGACTTGTTATTTAATGAAGAAGGGACCTTATTGATATTGATATAGCATTTATTTGTAATATCGAGCACACACATACATATTATTTATAAAAAACTTATTGACAAACAATCTGCGAGGTGCACAGAGGCCACAAGCACGGATTATATTTTTCTGATAGGTATCTACTTAGTAGTAAGTTCAAAGGCTCCAAATCATAATCCGATCACTAATTTAACGCAGAGTAACCAAGAAATATAAAATCCGACGAAATAATTATTTCCATACCTACGAGCCGCGAGTGCCTGGGAGCGAAACAAAAACAAATACAATATAAATATATGATGTTAATGATGTAACGAGTGATGATAAAAGTTACAATTTATTGAAGAATCAATAATAAATATTGGAGCAAAAGGAGGTAGACTTCTACTGGTAGGTAAAGACTCAGGATTATTTTCAGGTATTTCGATAGCAATCGTGACCTAAAGCTAGAGTATGTGGAGTTCAAGGAGTTGGTGGCTGCAGCGCGCGCCGCGAGGCAGTTACCTGTGGACGCTTTGAGCGTGACTAGGGATGCTGACGTTTGTCTGAGGTAAGACTAGAAAGCGACAAGGCATTAATAAAATCATTGGCGTCCTGGCAAAACCCCCTAGTAAGTACCTATTGAAGAGAAAGAGAGTTTGTCCGTAGAGAAGAGAGTAGTAGTACTACCATTTGCCAACTTTAATTCCTTCCCGAAGACTAATCATATTTGAATAACCAGGCAACTAGGAATACAGCCGAACTCGCAGCTGTCATTGACCGAGTTTCTTCGGGGAGTGGGTGAGTTTCGGATTAGAGGCACCAGCTCTCTGTTACGGGCTCCAAGAAGCATCGTGGGATACCTTGTGGACTTGCAGTAAGACTCATTACCAAATAAACATTGCTCTTAGCAAGACTAAGAACGTAGTATTTTCAAGTCAATAAATACTTCTAGTTATTGTATAACTAGTGGTTCGCCCCGAACTGAGATCTCGCGAGTCTCCCATAACAACAAAAATATATTATTCGTAATCTTTGACTAGTGCCACGAAATAAAGAACCACTTACTTGACCTACAGTTTCATTCAAATGACAGGTAACGGGAGTTCATGTAAACTGGTTTTCTTTTTTGGGGTCACAAATTCAGTCATTCTAAATTTTAGCCTTTTGCCTATATTTGTGTCACTTATGGTACACGCATACCAAATTACAGCACTGTGGGGTCACTGGTGTACGCTGTGAATTTTGTCAAAGTTCAGTTTTTATTATGGCTACCTAATAACTTAAAAACTGAAAAGTTTAAACTAAAAATAAAAACAGGAAATGTACTCACGAAGATCTTTTATTAGACGTGCAACTTGATCAGATAGTCCCATTTTGTTTTTTTTTACCCCTCTTGTACCCCAATATTTCAACGACCCCCCCCCCCACATTTTTAGCTCATTTAGTCACACCAAAATTGAGCCATCACTACCTACCTAAATATCAAATTTCACGACTATCGGTTAAACGCTTCGTAAGTTATCCTCGGACAAACATACATACAACGCCGATTTGCCCAAGTTGATTTGGAGATCTCGCTTCGCTCGATCAAATATTCTTCCTTTTAGGTCTATATTCAGTAGTGGACGACCTGTGGGTGATATGATGATTATGAAATAAGTACCTCTTTCTCCGTGTCGTATTCCTCAATGCTGAGGATTGTGCGTGACTCGCGTCGTGACCCTCTTCATGGACACAGAGGAGTTTCTTGCTAGCGACGATAAGTATACCTATATAGTAAAAGTAAAAATTAAAACTACTTTAATTCTTCGTGGCCTTTGTTTTCTTTCTACAGGGAAAGAGAACGCGAGTTGAGCGTATTGAGTGGTGGTTCATCAACTTCTTCGGTTCCACCTTCTCCAGGTATTTTGCTAGGGCTACGCTAGGGTTCGGGTAATGCACCTAACTTAGAGTGTGAAAGAATCAATGGCACGTCAAGGGGGACTTTTGGTGATTGTCTCAAGATATTATTTCCATGGATTTATGCGATGATGTTCAGAAAAGCAAACATCTAGAGAAGATTGGTGTGATAAATATTTGTAGGTAACTAAGGTAACTATTTTTTACATTTCCCTGTAAGTTTTAAGATAAACACATTCGGTACCTAAGTATACCTAGGTACATATAAAATTAAAGGTCAAATGAAGGCTAGATTGCACTGGGACTCTGAAAAGAGTAGATTATGAGGTTTTGCTCCTAGATAGAAAGATACATAAATAATAACTTTATTGCACACATTATAAACTAAAAAAAAATCGTAAATCATAGGTAGGTTAATGGGCGGCTTTATCTAGATGCAGTCGCTCAGCCCCGAGCTGGTGAAGTGCAGGTGCCATGCGGAGTCAGCAGTGCGTTACGACGGACCCCGCCGGCACCGAGACCTGACTATAGCATCGCTGTGTACACAGTCAAGCTGAGGAAACGACCGCCCAATGAGATGCTGGAGCTCGCCCATTTTGACGGTACCACTTCCTGCTGTTTTCAGAGATGTAAAAGTAGTGTGGTTGGGCAACGATTTGAAGGAGTAGGTAACCTGGGTTATCTTTCAGGTGATCACCAGATTACCACCAGACCTTTCATTTTCCACAAATTTCCTTGACAGCAATATTTTACAATACTTACACTAATCGGTAACAGCATTAATCTCTGATTTCTAGCACGTACATTTTTCAGCAGATGTTTAGGGTTATTTAAATGAAAAACATCAAAACCTAGGACAAACATTGTTCGTGTGAGTTAGGACAATGATCCCTTTCCTTGGTTAACTTGCATATTATGAAGCACCCTGTATACCTTAAGACATTCTTATCGTTTATAGAAGACGCAGTGACTCAATCAACGACGCGTGTCATGGCGGCGGCTGTAACCTCGCTGGAGGTGCTGGGCCCCAGCTCCGCACCCGTCGAGGCACTCGCGGCCGTCCACTACTTCGCCAAGGTCATCGAAAAGCCACCTGCCGTAAGATCATGGATTACTTCAATAGTGACAGTTTATATGTACCTACTGCAAGTGACCTCAAGGTTCTGAATTACGATCTACCTTTTGATGGTGAGTACGCATCCTAGTTGTAAACAGTTTACATTCTTTAAAATTAGTTTTGTTATCCCAACCTAGTTATAATACCACTATAAGTATTTAATAATATCTTGAAGAAAATGGACCCAATGTGTGACATTTTCACGCATTAGGGCCATTTGATTTATAACCCCAAGATTTTTTACAAAAAGTTCTTAGCAATTGTGAGGCAATAACGTCCAATGTAATCTAAAGTGTAAGTATTTGGGATAATAGGGGTTTGCATCGAAAGCAGCTGATATACAGAATTTTTCCTGCACCAGATATTCACCAAGTAAAAAACATTAATTTAGAAGTCGTAGAAAAAAAAATCGTTTGTGTGAGAACGACCTTTCGCGTTAACATACAAATTCAGAAGCACCCAGTATTTTTTTTTTATTTGTTCTACTCAAGTGCTTGGTCACTATCTCACCTGGTGGTTAGTGATGGTGTGGTCTTGCGTAGAAAGAACCTGTTCACTCTAGACTTCAAGACTCCGAGATTACCTATAGTGGTCCAGATCTAACAAATGCATCAACAGAAATGTTATAATGATTACCTAACTGCTGTAATGTCATAAATATTGGCTGGTTCTAGATACGACGAGCATCTACCAACAGTGCAGCGGGCGTGGTACTGAAGGCGGCCTGGTCGTGGGCGGCCACGGGCGAAGAAGCCGCGCTGGGCGCTCTTTTGCTCCGACTCGCGGAGCCCGTTCGCGTCCTGTGTGCCGCTGAGCCTAGACTGTTGCGGCTGACGTCTCCTGTAATCGCAGTGGGTTGGTAAACAGTGGATTCTTGAGTGAGTAGGTACTTACATGATTAGCGATAACCTTGTCCAAAATGCAGTCATCTAGTTAGCAGTGTTTTAGCGACTTCGCTGCCGCCGAAAGACACGTCCGATGAAAGGTGATGTGTAATATTCCAATGAGAGTAGTTTCCCTGTGAGAGTACCTACCTACCTACGTATATATGCACGTTTAAGAGATGGGCCAAATATTAGTTTCATGTTCGGTATTCGACATGTTCGGCAGAATTACCAAACAATCGTTTTCGGCCGATAATTCTGTAAACACGCCGAACTTTCTGCCGAACATTTCCCTAAAAATTGCAATATTCATTTGATAGATACCTACCTACTCAATGTAGCAATAGGATTCTTTGAAATTGATATTTTGTCACAATCCACACTTTTACTTTACTTTTATTTATGTAGGTACACATACGATTTGACGTCCAAATGTTTGACCTTTCTCTCCCGCTCGTTGGTTTTTGCACAAAAAATCAAACGCACTTGACAATACTTTGTTGCAAACCGGATGACGCAAAGAGAGTCATATACGTTATACGCACTGACTTGTTATTTTGCACACGCCAAATCCTGCCGAATGATTCGGTACATAGGTACACTTTTTTCGCAAGTTCGGCTGAATGTTCGTATTCGTTAAAACTTCGATTCGGCCCATCAGTAGCACGTACCACACGGCAGTAGGTAAGAACCTAAGCACTATTTTCTCGCCTCATTCAGACTCGAAAGTAATATCGGTTGCACGCTGAACTAAATCAAAATCGTTCGAAACTAGAGTTGACGTTCAGGTGACCTGCACGGCAACCTGCCAGCCCTGCTGTCCATGGAGGCCGCCCTGTGGCCGTCCGGTATGGCGCTGTCACCCTCCCGGATCCTGTTCCTGGGAGACTACGTGGACCGAGGCGCGTACGGCGCGGAGCTGATGGCGTACCTGTTCGCTGCCAAGCTGCAGCGACCCAACGCCGTGTTCATGATCCGCGGGAATCACGAGACCAGGGATATACAGAAGATGTTTACCTTTTATAAGTATGAAACCTTTTAAGATAAGAAGGGCCGACGACCGATCGGCTATACGAGTATAATCGTTCGTAACTCTTCGGTCACTATCAGTCACGGCATCTGATGGGTGCTGTCTACGATCTACCTAATGGTAAGAAGTGACATCGACTAAAACGTTTACATAGTTGCTATAGCTAAGCTAGAATGATGGAAATGGTCACGTTTTATCTTCTGCGTAACAAAGCATTAAAGCGTGTAATCGGTCAGTCACCACGACACGACAATACACAAATGTATTGGCGTGATTCTTCACGGGTTAGTATAGTAATGTTTTAAATCTATTTTATTTTCACAGTGAATGTTTGTCAAAATATGGAGAAACAGAAGGTGTGAAGATATGGAATGCAATCAACAATGTGTTTGATGCTTTGCCTCTTGCGGCCGTTGTGGATGATAAGGTAAGAGTGACTAATCTAACGGTAAATCGATGACACGGATCAATAAAAGCAATAAAGACATGTTCGTAAATTTCAACTCCTGCCTGTACAGGTTAGTGAACAGTTAGTCTAGAGAAAATGTGGCGAAAGAATTCAATTCGACCAAGTAATAAATTATTTGTTCACTAGGTACCCTACATTAGCACACAAATCCAGAATACAGTTACATTTTAAAAAGAGAGTAGACAAAAAAAATGAAATAGTACTGACAAAAAACAAAAACAAAAGAGAACTAGGAACTTCTTCCACTACATTCCAGGTATTCTGCTGCCACGGAGGCATCCCCCCGCCCTGGGTGTGTCCGCTGATAACTGCGATAGACAAGGTCCCAGTACCTCTGATGAGACCGGCTGAACAGAGCTCCATCGCTTGGGAACTGCTGTGGAATGATCCTATCAAGTGAGTTTAAGCTTTAGACTGCTGCAAAGAGAGGTTTAACCAGCATGGTACTTCGATATTAGTAACAGTTAACATTCAGAAGGCCTGTTTCGGTGGATTGCTTTCTCGAACCACCATAACCGCAAGTTCCTCATTGCCCTGGCACTATAGAATAGAATAGAATAGAAAACGCTTTATTGTAAATCACACTTAAAATAGAAATCAATATCAAAAACAAACAATACACGCAGAAATACAAGTGGCGATCTTATCGTTAAAAGCGATCTCTTACAGACAACCTTTGGATGGACTGGATTTCACGAGAACGTTATAGGACGGTAGCTTTTAATAAAAATTATTAAATATATAAGTATTCATCAATGGATTAGGTTCATATGAATATAGTATAGTACATAAATATTCCATACTAAAAAAAAGAGTGTGTACTTATGTACACGCGTTAGAAGTTATACTTCTTTGGCGTATGGAATAAAAATAACTAAAATGCAGTAGTGATTAACGATAAATATTAAAATTAATCAAAAAGATTTTATTTAAATAAATAATAAATTATTAGTATCACCGTCGTATATGAAATTGATTTAATAAAAACACCAAAATAATATTTATTTATTCACACTGTTTAATTGTACCTACCCTTACGAAACACGTGTTCTACATATAAAAATACTAGAATATACAACTTGAACATAGTTATCAATTTTCATACCACCTAGAACTAACTTCATGCTGTTAAATTTAGGTGTCGGTGTGCGCGCGCATCGTAAAAATTCACTCTCATCATTTTTCTCCATCGCGCCAAAAGAAGTATAACTTCAATAATAAAAAAGGTATTTTAAATAAAATACAATAAGTAGGTACGTATAGATGCATAATAGAAGGGTGAAATAAAACCAAGAGTAGCGATAACGTAACGATAGATGTACGGTTATGTACATCGATATAGTTGCGAATCCCTAAGATCAGCGTTTTCATTACCTATTGTACAATGAGTGACGAGTAATCCGCCGCGCGACTAAGACGCTGGCACTAAGCGTGTTTAATATCGTGAATAAACAGTTTACGTGAAATATTACCGTTTTCTTGTGGCACTCCAGAACATTACTAACTAATACTTGTACGTGGATGTACGGGATCGTACATAATGGTCCTTCGAGCCGGATTCACTCTCCCAGTATTTAGTTAAATCAGAGAGGTTGATGGTGGTGGCGTAGCATTTAAAACTTTTTATTTTTCCACATAGTATCCACTCTAGTTGAGTTTGTTGGGCGACGGGAGAATTTTGATCTCCTTTCAGAACGCCGTCCATTAAAATTTCAGCATATATGTCAGCTGATAAAAGTAAGTCGATGGAGCCGCAAACATTGTAGTCTGGATCTCCGAGTTTTAAGTTTTGTAGATGTGGCCAGTTAGCTTTTTCAAAAGTAGATTCAGGCAAGTCATTTGTTAGCCTTTTCAATATCATGGCTTGAGCGACGAAAGTGTAGTCACTGTGTATGGATTTACAAATAAGTTGCATCCGTCCTTTACAGTTTTCAGCCCCGTGCCCTATTCCAGACACCGAGGCGTTCAGTTTTTGACGTGGAAGCTATAGCATCTGAGCAGCATTCTCCGTTATAAGATTTACTTGTGAGCCTTGTTCAAGTAGTCCCCGCAAAGTTTTGTAGGTACCATCGTTGCTCTTGACCCGTAGTTTGACCGTAGTTAGAAGCACTTTCATGTTGGCAGTAGCTGTGTGATGAGAAGTTTGCTGGCCGGAAATAGAAGGTTTTTCTATTTCGTTGCTAGTTTTCTCAGTTTTAAATGGTTCATGTAACTTTTTTGTCAATTTTTGACAGAGTAATGTATGATGTCTCATATTACATTCCTTGCAAATCTTCGATGAGTTACAGTCCGTGTTACCATGACTGTATAAACAGTTTTGCAGAGTTTTAGTTTTGCAACGGTATTATTTCGCAATGGAATATTAATTTCTCTCAAATTGGAATTGGTCTCAAAGGAGCGCAAGGCTCGAGGATTTGAGTGATGGAGATACTCAAAGCGCTCTCTGAGATAAGGTCTAGAAGGGTTAAACATGATACTGTACAAGAGAAAGAGAACTGGCTCTTATTTTATTCTCGCAATAATAAGTTACTAAAAACAATTCTTTGTAATATTGGCTTAGCTAGTTATGAATAAACTATAAAGTATCTTTCTAGGCCAAACAAAATGACTGCAACGCTTGCACTAGAACTAGGTGCAAATGAAGGCTTTGCTGCGAACGCAAAGCGCGGCACAGGACACGTGTTCGACCAATCAGCACTGGACCGATTCTTATTGGCCAACCAGTTATCACACGTCGTGAGGGCCCATGAGCTGCATCAGAATGGATTCATGGTACCTTTACAACCATTTATAATATCCCCCTTCCTGTGTAGCGCGGTGGGTAAGTAGTCGCCTGAGACACAGAAGTTCGATTCTCGCTGCGGGACATTTGTTTGCAGATCTGCAAATGTTTGTTTGGACCCTGACTTCAAATACCATGGTACTACAATGTACATGGGTGTGGGACTCATAGTTCCTGATACCCATGGCACAGGGAATCCTAGTGTGGGGTCAGCTCTATGCATGTGTTGGGTGATTGATAATGTTAATAGAGTAAGGACGAAGTGGAAATATGGTTCTCGACGTTGTCCCACTCGAAGACCGGTGACATTGTAGGAAGATGGTACATGGATGTGACTTAGCATACTGATTCAAATGAGGTCCAAATACGAATTATAATTGTTATGTGTTTCAGTGTCAACTGCGCGGTCGTTTGATATCAGTATTTTCTTCTTACCACTACTGCGGAGGCACCAACGATTCAGGAGTTGCTTTGCTTGAAGACGGCAAGCTTAGACTCATTCGGGTCAACGCAGAAAACTAGTTCTAATACATATAATTATGTCATAGTCGAAACTCATAACCAGTCAAAACTAATTTTAACGAACTATTGCCATCCAGTGTATCCTGGTTGGCAGCAGGTCGTTGGGTATTTTTTTGCACAAAGGAATTTCTGGACATTATCGTCCAATAAATGCCTTTCAGCACTCAAAGGGGATTCAGCCTAAAGTAAGGTTTGACCGACCGACGACGTCAGTAGTCAGTGCAGACAAAATCGATTTTGACCGGTTATGAGTATTGTTCGTCTGTAACATAATAAAAAAAACCTGCCAAGTGCGAGTCGGACTCGCGCACGAAGGGTTCCGTACCATTATCTATAAAAACGGCAAAAAAATCATGTCTGTTGTATGGGAGCCCCACTTAAATTTTTATTTTATTCTGTTTTTAGTATTTTTTGTTATAGCTGCAACAGAAATACATCAACTGTGAAAATTTCAACTGTCTAACTATCACGGTTCATGAGATACAGACAGGCGGACAGACAGACAGCGGAGTCTTAGTAATAGGGTCCCGTTTTACCCTTTGGGTACGGAACCCTAAAAAAAGCTATACCTACTACATGGCCCAAGAAAATTACAAGCACTTTCGAATTTATTTTATGGTTTTGTTTTCGTTTTGTACCTATCTATTTTGTAATTATCTTTAAATTAAAAGTACTTTCTATTTCATATTCTTTTATTTACTTTTCATCTTAGAAAACTCCGCCTTCAACACTCGAAGGTGAAGTAAGTATACAAAAAATTAAATACTTATTGATGGTTATTTCAATGAAAAATACAGAGCTTATTGCTTAATATAAACGTTAAGTGAAAATATTTCTTAGTTACTGTTTTAACCAATGGTTTATTTATAGGTAGATAATTCAGTTTTGTATCACACTTAAAAACATTCAAGTTGTATTGATTACTTTAGTGTTTTTTGTTCTACCGCACTAAGAAAATCTGATTATCCTCGAACTAGCAACACTATGTTTTGTTCGTTGCATTATCAAGTAGTTACAAATCGATCGAAAATAACAAAACACAGTGTAACTATTCCAAGGCTAACGTGAATTTATATTCCTTCTAGAATATTCTGTCCGTTCTATAAAAATAAGTAATTTTCTGACGTTTAAATCAAAAATTATAACCCTACAGCCACGTTGGGGACAATTTAGTACTAATAAATAGGTAATGCACTTTAGGTTTGATAATGAGGGGATTTCACAGATTTTTTTTATAACTGCTAACGGCGTTGCTCTGTCATAAGCTGATTATCAAAGGAAAGTGAATTGTCAATTTCAAATGCTGTGTCAACATTATTTTCAGAGAAACTTGAAATTAAAAGAAGAGTTTTTGTTGAAAAATTACTTTTTCAAAACAAGTTTTTATAAAATTCATAATCAGAACCGCAAGCAGATTCAAATGAGCTCAAACACAGCACACTACAATCCATTCCGAAGTTCCATTGTCGCTAGACAGATTAATTTGTTGGAAGCTTTGATTGATTTGACCCGAGATCCTCGTACGCGTGCGTCTAATATTTGTGCGTGGCTGTTTTCGATCGTTGTACAAAACTTTACATACCTGTTCCTATCTAAGGGGTCGTCCTTTAATCACGTGAGGTTTGGATGGGCCCCATATTTTGGATTTAATGTGACGTTGTATTAGTTTACATGTTCACCTCAGCAAACCCTTTCATTTGATACCCATAATGTGTTAGCGCAGAAAAAAATAACTAATCCGCCATCTTGGATGATCCGCCATATTGTAATTAGAATGACGTCACATAGCTAAGCATGCATTGCCATCCAAAATAAGCGTGTATACCATTTAAAGTTTAAATAAGATTTAAAATTCAGTTGCAAGATTCCACCCGGACATAATACATTGCAAGTTAAATAAAAGCTTGTAAAAACATTTGTTTTGTTGAACTGGCGAAGTGGGATTGTTTTAGACAAATTTTGATATTGTGTCTGAGATTTTGGCATATAAGTAAACCATATTTTTTGGCGGCTTATCTCCGGACAGCGCCATCTATTCTGCGAGTTGGAACTAGTTTCTTTAAATCGAAAATGAAAAGCCCTCATTGTCATATTCTTTGTTTTATACGAGAGAGATCAATGTCATTTTAGTGCTAACCTAAATGTTGTTACGTTTGTGCCAACAGAATTGGTCCCATTGTTGGACTACGGCGAATGTTCATGTGCATGGTGTGCATCTGTCTTTCATGTACATACTACACGAACATGCCGGCCGTAGTCCGACAATATGGCCGCAGGGTAAATAACGATATACAAATACGATAATATTAAAGTGGAATTATAATTATTAGTAACTGCAATTGTCAAAATCACACTAATAGAACTTCAACAAATCTATAGGATTATCTATAGCTATTTTACACTTAAATGTCAGAATATTTTGTTCTTTTCAATTATATACATTTAATTGTTAAATCTAGAATTACTAGGTGCTAAGATTGTATTCCAACTGAATTTGTCAGCGCGGTGCAACAACGCGCCCTTTGCCAGTACGAAATGCTTGATTTGTATGGGATGACGTCAAAATATGCTTGGAACATGTACTTGGAATATGTATGTACACCTAAAAGGGTCGATTGTAACCAAGAAAATGTATGTTAATTTCTGAAAATAAAGTCTAATTTAAAGCTTTTTTTGGAAACTATCGTAGTATTTTTAAGACACCTTTAAACAAGCTGCTTATACCTAAAACGCATCTTAACACACTATGCAGATTTTAATGAAATGTTTAATAGTGACAATGACCTCCGTTTGTGTTAACACACGTATTCAAAGTGCCCTAGGGTAAGTCCCCACGTGCGTACATGCTCGACGGTTTTTGCGTCCAATCGAGGAAGATCGAACCGAAAAGTCGAGCACACCGATACTTATACACCGAGCATGAACGTACATGTATCGCTTCAGAGTATGGCCGGCAAACCTCTATGTGACGTAGTAGGGTTTAATACTTAGGACTAAGTGACGCTACAATCCTACGCCCTAATAAGAAACCTTCGTTAACATTTGTATAAATGCAACAGAAACTGGAGTGTGGCTTAGGCCAGAGGCCGAATTGTACAAAAATGGCCGGATACTGGGCATCTGTTGCATGTCTAATTATTTAATAAAACTAGTTTCAACACCAAATAAATAGACTTTCAACTGATCACTGCATTAGTCAGTCTCAAAGCAACTATATGCCTGAAAAATTAAGAAATCTTGCATTGAGATAATGCGTCTCAACTTTGATACAGTATGGAATGTTGCTAAAATACTTTAACAATCGGAACCAAACTGTTTTTAGGAATTGACAACATTCTTTTTCACCTCTTATGGGCTTAAACTATAAGGTATAAGTTTGATCCCGTTACTAACAAACTAAACGGTCACACCTTGCTTTTATTTTTACATGGGTACTTTGCAAACTACATTGAAAGAATCATCGGTATAACTTATCTGAGCATAATGCGAGTTTATTAGTAACGCGGTTAATTTATATGAAAAGTGTTCAGACTCGTGAAATAATTCGAATGATGGTTGCTTGATTGGTTTGCATCCAATCAAGCAAGATCGATACAACTTAAGACTTAATGTTCTAAGTCAAACCGACATGCTTGATTATAATTGTTAATAATGTTCGAACTTGCTCATCGAGCATGAACGTACATGTAGGTAAAGCTAAGCTTAAGCTTACCGATTGTTTCCAAAAAAATTTCATAAATTTTAAAACCTAGACGGGACCCGCAACCTTGCTCTTGATACTAGGATGCATTGCCAATTGTGCTACTTGGCTCTGTCACGTCAAGGTCGAAATTATTGACAGAAGTGCATCCTCGTATCAAGAGGAAGGTTGCAGGTTCAAGTCCCGTCTAGGCTTGAAAATTTTTGAGATGGTTATAAAAAGTGTTTGATTAACACTATAAAAATATATTACTGATTGTTACATTAGCATTGTAGTATGACCACCTTAGAAACGTTTCTCTCTGCAGAAGAATAGACTAAAATTACATTTTACAACAATCTTCCGTAGAAACTTTTCTACAGTGATCATGCTAGTCCGGCTGGTCTGGACTTACTTCATCAGGCTATGCATACAAGGAGCACACACCGATCACGGTTTTATGTGAGTTCTGTGTGCTTGTCATCTGTGACAACAGCAACACACCGCGCCGTCTTCACTACGTGCAGCTTCACGTCACATCACTCACATCAGTATAAGTGACAAAATAATATTCCGAATAATAAATCAAATCACACGCATTAGTCCATCATCACCTAGTCTATAGCAGTAGCTTCCCGGTGATTATCTCCAGCGCCATCTTCCGGCGCAAGTACGGCATGTGCGACTGAGTGAAGGTGTAGGGCGCGTTGCGCGTGGAGAACTCCGCAAACGTACACGCGAACATGCCGCAGTCGCTGCCGTTCATCTGTTGTGGGATATCCTGGAATAGAAATTATGGATTAGATAGCTGAAATAAACACATTTATATTGACACACACACACAATCACACAGGACAGACGGACAGAGTTTAGAGTAATTAGTCCTTCATGCTGTGTGAGCTAATTAGGCCCCGTTCTCAGCATATTGTACGCAGAGAGTTATCAGGCGAAAAGTTGAAATTTTCATCAACTTATTATGTTTTTACGGTGCTTTCTCACTGCGGTACCAGGAGTTCATAACTATGCAGGAATAGATTCAAAAGTGTAACGAGATAACAAATTACACTCTTCCTTTCTTGACGGCAACATTCATGTCACAATCGGCGGATCAGAAAGAAGCAAGGCTAATGGTGAATTTTCACCGAAGATTTCCGCGAGGAAGCTGAACTGTGTGCTTGGAAAACATCCACCAATAGGATATATGTGTGAGGCTAGACAAAGGAAGCAATCCAATTGGTGATTTTTTTCCTCGCTTACCGCTTAAGTATCTCGCACATCTTCAAGGTGGAAATGGAGCCTTAATGCGTACACACCTTTAGAGTTTCAGTCTTCCAGCCCTTATCTTCAAACGGCTGTCCCTTCTTGTCCTGATGCTCATCTTTTAGGTACTTCACGAGAGCCTCAAGACAGGCGCGATTGGGGCCACCCATGCTGTCAAGGTAGCTGATCTTCTTAGTGCGGAAGTCTACGATGCTGAGGCACCAGTGGACCCCGAGATGTACGGGTAGAATCATCAGGTCGTTCGCGAATATGTCCACCTGAAGATGGGAATTTGTTTAAAACACAATTTTCTATTATTATTGCTCGAAATTGAGCCAACTGAGAGTATTCAAATAAATAAGATACATTTATTTCAAGAGGAAAGATTTGTATTTTTGTAATGAATAAACTCAAAAACTACAGGTCCTATTTCAAAAATTCTTTCACCATTAGAATGCTACATTATCCCTAAGTAACATAGGCTATATTTATGACTAGAAAAAATTAGGGATCTATAGATACATAGATAAGAAATGTTTATAAAATAAATGTCCATACATGCGAAGCAGGGACGAGCCACTAGACATCACATAAAGACACACCACAATAATATTAAAAATAGTTTTTAAGAGTGCAGCAGTGTCTGATGTAAACAGACACACTTTGATCGAGTATAATCGGCCGTAGACAGACACAAATCAGTGATAACCATTGACCACGAGGTCCATTATGTCCCTAACCAAATTTTGCTTACGTATTTGATCTCCGCTTAGACTCTGCGATTAGACCGTCCATTGTATTGCTTTTTTTATTTTAGCTTAGTATTAGGACTGTGATAGTTCAATAGAGTTATTTATCTATGTATCTCTCGTGGATCAGTCGTACCTTTCTAGTCCACCGGCGAAGCCCCGCCTGCCCGCCCTGCATGAGCTTGGGGTAGAAGAAGGTGTTGGCAGCGTAGACGCGGGGCAAGTCCTTCCGCTCCTCGCTTCGCTGCATCAACAGATTCATGTAGAAGTTGATCACCTCGTCGTTCAGCCAGTTGAGACCAGAAAGCGTTTGGAGATCACGTCTATAAAACACATTCATGGTTATTAGCGGTGTTTACTAGCGATGAGCCGAACGTGCTTTTATCAGAATACTTATATAACAACATTCAGCCGAAACTTAGGTAATATTTAACGCGCTTGAAAATTATTCTGTGCATGTTTAGCGCATGATGCGCCCCGGACGCTTAATCATTGGAATCTAATTCTAATCCTAGGGTGGGGGAAATAAGATCTGCACTGACGTCCCGCATTAGGGTGTATTGCGCATCACCCCCTTTCTAACCTAACCTCAGCCATCCTAGCTCCGGAGCAGGATCAACCCAAACGGGTTGATGGATGCAGCTGCATCCATCATTGGAATGTTAGTTTTATGAAAGGGCCCTCACCGTTGTTGGCGTTGGTTATCCCATCTCTTATGAAGGTGAAGGTCGCGGGTTTAAATCCTCTCTGGTCCGTAACTTTTGTATAATTTAAATTATAATGAAAAAAAAAACAATAAATGAAGTAGGAAGGAATAGATCGCATTATTGGAAATATTTCGTACTGATGTAATCTGAAGGTATCTTTATGATGGCTGTAAATTCTTTTGGTACAATGTTCGGCACGAACTTTCGGCCGAATGCTCGTGTTAGGTAAATCAGCCGAATATGTCGTGCAACGTAATAAAACTCATGGTTAGAACTTGCGTAGCATTTACAGACAGGTGTACATTTTTTCATGGTTATTTTATCTGCTACTTTTCTCTTTTTTATTTAATATAATTTACTTATTAAAAAAAAAAAAATTGTGTGCAGAAAATGAATGAATTAATTAATAGAATGATAAACGAAACAAGTGTTTGAAGAAAACATACATCAATATTATATCGCCAACGCGATAATATTGGCGAGTAGACTGACAGTTTAAATTGCAAACCCGAAAAATAATTAGTAACCACATACAAGAGGAATTGAACCCGCCAACCGAGACGGGTGTCTGATACGAAAGAAGATTAGATTAGTATACTCACTTATGTATTCTCAAGTTGAATTTCTCAATAAGCAGAGAACCAGGAGGCCCGGGACCCAGCGCTCGGTTCACTAACTTATCCTGCTCTGGTGAGAGGGGCGGCAGCTCGACCGTTGGTTGAGGCTCCTCATAAATACTCTCTGGTATACTCAGCTCGTACTTGAGTTTATGCTCTAGCTGAGCTATCTTCTGCTCACTATTTACTTTAGATATGATATCAGACTCTCGCTTTGCTTCCGCAAGCTTTAACTGAGTTAGTAGATTCTTTTCTTTGTACTTAGAATCTAGTTTACATAACCAATTTGCTGATGTAACCTTTGAATCTCTTTGTAAATCTCGTAATGTATTAATTGGTTGAATCCTAATTGAAGATGATGTGGAGGTTTCAGATGGGACTACTTCTACCTCTGAATCTGATGAATTTAATGAAGCTATAATAAGAGGGTCGTACTCTTTTGTCAAATCGTTCTCCTTCTCTGCCATGAGACCTTTTTCAACCAAGTTTATTTCATCAAGAGCTTTTCTTTGGGTCCTCATAGTATTTCTAAATGAAGTAGCTTCATCCGAAAAATTGATAAAGTTTAATGATTTACCAAAAGTAGCAGGTTTCAAAGAACTTGCTACCTTTTTGATCAATTCCTGGTAGTTTTTCTTTTCATCTAAATTGAATACATCCAACATTGTTGATCTGGTGTTCCCATTCAGATATTTAACTCTAGGGAGATTGATAGACTTGGTTGAGCCTGGGCCTTGCAGCCAATGTGGTACTGGTGATGGGGGTCTTTTGTATGATTTAGTAATTCCAGGAGGGGCAACAAATTTGCTCAGTGATTTCGGCGACATGGAATTTCTATCATTTAACTTCCTACTAATTTTACTATAGGCAGGTTCTGGGATATCAAAATATCTGTAAGTGTTGATAGGTGGTGGAGCAGTGATTTTCTTTACAAATTGAACCTCATCATCATTTTGTCGACTATCCTCATCATAACTTTGGCGGGTCTCATCTTCATCTTCTTCTAGGTCTATGTATATTTTTGGCATCTTCTTGGATCCTCTTTTCGGTCTTACTATGATCTAAAATGTAGAAAAACACATTCGTTTATTATATAATGAAAATTCCTAATTATAGAAATCTACAAGAAATAATTAATGAATGAAAATACTTTATTGCACACTGCAAAAGAAACAAACATATAAAATACACATAGCAAAACATCAACCAAAACAAGAGTCAATTGATTGCCAAATAGTTATTACCTCAGGCTCATAATCATCATCATCATCAACCACATGTGTCACAGTGGGGACCGGTGTGTGCATTCTAGGTTTCCGGCTTGGGAAAAATGGGCCATTTTCTTTCAAATGTTTCACATTTATTGGTATAGCATGCACCCTGCTCAACTTGGCTCCAGTTTCATTAGGGGTAGATGTGCTAGGGTGGCCTGGTTCCACCCATATTGGCACATTGCGAATATATGGCCTTGGTCTGGTTTCTTCCAATTTTTCTTGTAATTCTGAAAGAATTTGTAAATAAAGTTTGTCATGTCGTCAAATGGCAAGTATTATTTGTTATTGTCTGGGACTAGATTTTGTAATACCTATTTGCAGGATATTTACCATGCTTTGTGAGTTTATGAATACCCCGATATTTCAAAGCAGTTGCATGCGCCATGATCACGGTCTTTGTGAGTTGGTAGTTATTGGCAGATATAACAATCTACCCTCTTTCTTAGTCTCTTGCTAGGAATGAATTCACTAATACTATCACTACCACCGGTTTCATTCTCGATCATAACTCGATTCTGACACACAACACTCACAGTATCAGGATGAGTAATTGACACTTCACTTCTTACACATTCTCACCACAGGATTCCAGGCTCCAGATAGTTCAAAACCATCTTCACAATTGAAATTCTTATGTTTGGGGATCTCAATTGCATCTTGAACAAGTCTTGGTATGTAATGTCGCTCTGTTGAGATTACTTGTGGGTTGTGTAGCTCGATCCTGTGGTTTGAGCCTGAGTTCAGCAGATGTTCCGCTATGGCAGACTTTTGTCTGTCAACATTCTTCACTGCTCTGATATGTTCCTTCACCCGACAAGCTATTGTGCGTTTGGTTTGATTGATTATTTGTAGATCGTTATATCTGCCAATAACTACCCACTCGCAAAGACTTCAGTTTACCCGTGATCATAGCGCATGCAACTGCGTCGAAATATCGGGATACTCAAAAACTCACAAATCATGTGGTAAAAATATCCCGTTTTTAGTACAAATAGTGTTCATAACTATGATAGTTTCAAAAGTTATTTTGTAATACCTCTTGAGTTCATGGTCTCCGGAAAATTGGTTTTTTTGAGTTTGAATCGCTTGTAGGCCGGTGTCTCATCGTCGTCCGAGAAGCCGTCATCTGCTCTGAAACGCAAGCGCATCGAGAAAGTGTGAGGAAACGTAACTGATACAAGAATTACAACACTAAACATTGCTGCTTACTGCCAAAACTTGGAGGCTAGCTTGAGGGATAGCGAAAACATTTATTTTCTTTTTTTTAGCACTGTATAATCTGATTGATCCGGGCTTTGCCGCCATAACATAGTGTTGTAAACAGTCAAAATAGCACACCTGTCTCGCTTGACGCTGAGAGTATCTCCGCCCCATCCGAAGAGATTTCGTACGTACGACACAATCCCACTACTATACGACATATTATATTATTGGTATGTTTCCATTACCATGTAAATCGTATTTCTAGGCAAAAATGCTAAAAAGAAAACGACAACTGTGCACACCATAGACTAATTATTTAGCATAAACTTTTTTTTCCATCTAACTTCAATCAACTCTATTTTTCTTTTGCTCTGCTCCTCTTCTTTAATTTTTGTTTATGGAACAAGAGTCGATTAAATCGACTAAACGATTAAATTTTTTGAAACCTATTCAGAATCGATAAAAAGTAAGCGTAAAGTAAAAGTATCTAGCGTGTTTATTTTAATGAACAGTTCCTTAAACGTATTCTTAAACCCTCAACTTTAGATAATCGATGGTCCTAGTACCTATGTTAGTGAGATTATATTTAACGAATCGGGGAATGTTTTTGATTTTGTGTTCAAAGACAACAAAAAATTCACAAATAGCAGCCGTGTTGTAAATCTATTAGATTAAGTTTAGGAATGAGGGGTTTTACCGGCCATCTTTTTGAAATAAAAGCTTCTTTAAGCGCATTGGGCGTTTGAGATGGGTAAAAACCATTGTACTCGCGACACTGTTACCGTTACCGACACCTCTGTATATATAGATAGATAGATAGATAGATAACTCTTTATTGATATATATCTCGTAATTGTTCAAGTTTTCACTTCTGTCGGCATTCCCAGAGTACCATTTTTTATAACTGCTATCAGATGGCGTTGCTGTCATGCTGTGTGAACAAAGGAGTGTGAATTGCCAATGTCAATTGCCGTGTCAATATTATTTTTCGAGGAACTTGAAAACAGAAACATTTGTGTTTGTTTTAGACAAATTTTGACATTGTGTCTTTGAGATTTTGGCAAATAAACCTACTACGCTAGTTGGAACTAGTTTTTTCAATATAAATCGGAAATGAAAAGCCCTCATTGACTATATTTAAAATAATCGACTAAAAAAGAACACTAAGACCGCGTCTTTGATGGCTTCGTCAATTTCTAATCGTACTTATGTCACCGTCTGGCCGGAATCTACGTCAAAATTAATAGGTTGTCAGTGTCTAACGCATGTGGTTAGCCAGCCGACCGATTTGAATTCGAACAAAAGGTCGAAAAGCAGAATTAAGAATTCCGCGAAAAATAAATAAACAGACGTACATTGCATAAATTGTATTTAATGGAAAACTGGTTATAACTAGTAATTACTAAATCTCCGTGCCCTAGAGTTTTCTAAAACATTAGTTAAATATAAACTACATACTTCAAAATGTTACAGCCAATAATGCATGTATTAAGACAAAAAAATATTGTTTTGGCAAGCGGTTCCCCGAGACGGAAAGAAATGATCGAGAACATTGTATGCAGCAATTCTCCTGTTACTTTTTTAAGTTTAATAAACTGAATAGTACCAACCTATTTAAATTTTATTCCAGGGTTTGAAGGTCCGATTATGTCCATCATTATTCGAAGAGAACTTAGATCCAAAGTCGTTCAGCAGTTTTTCGGAGTTCGTGGAAGAAACAGCTTTCCAGAAAGCGTCGGAAGTGGAGAACAGGTTGACAAGCGAAGGCGAACGGGTCGACGTTGTTATTGCCGCTGACACCATGGTAACCCTGGGTCGGGAAATGTTTGGGAAGCCAACATCTGAAGCTGAGGCGTTTGACATGTTGTCAAGGTAAGCTAACATAAATAAAAATGCACCATCATCATAATTATCAGCTTTAAATAGGATGTCTCTGGCTTAGCATGGCTCTTAATACTTTTGGGGTTGTGTGGAGGATCTATGGAGATCAGCAGGGCCTGACTGGAAATAAGTTGCCTGTGATCTTAGTGAGGCCTTAGTCATATAATGACATCCTGAATTGAGAGACAAACAATTGACAAGGCAGTATTAAAAAAAGTTTTATAATTATTAAAATAATATGTATAATTTATGCGTGTTTAATTTTTAATTTATGTATAATCTGGTTCACATTGTACAAACTTTGCTTAGTTTGGGGCTAGATAGTGCTGTGTTAAATGCCCAGCATTAATTATTTTGCAGGTTAGCTGGTCGAGGTCACACAGTGTACACAGGAGTGGTGGTAAAAACATCTGATAAAGTGGTCAAGTTCACAGAGTCTACTGATGTTGTTTTTGGAAAGTTGGATGAAGAACAGATAAGGGCATACATTGCTACTGGAGAACCAATGTAAGATCCTGCAATATACTGTTATACTTTGACAATACACGGTTTTCATCATCATCATCATCATATCAGCCATAAGACCTTCACTGCTGAACATCATCCTCCGCTATAGGTTTCCAGAGAGGCTTATCTTGTGCGGCCTGCACCCAACTACTCCCAGCAACCTTTAGCAGTTGTCTATCCATCTAGTGGGGTGCCGGTTTTTTTTTTATGAAGACCAATAATTTATTTCCTTTTAGGGACAAAGCAGGTGGCTACGGGATCCAGGGAGTAGGGGGCACATTTGTGGAGAAGGTGAACGGAGATTACTTCACTGTGGTCGGCTTACCTCTGTTCCGACTCACTTATGTGCTTTACAATATGTATAAAGACAACAAATAAATCATACAAGATGCGTCAGAATCTGTATGCTACCCCAAAAGGAGGTTTTCTACCCATGATGTTACTTATTAAGACAAAAATTAAGTCGAAATTTGTTTGTGTGAGGTCAATTACTTCCTTTCGGGATACCATACATATTTTAAGCCATCTTTATAGATATATTAAAAAGAGATTACCATGATTAGTAAAACTAATAGGGTATTAATCACGTATGTCCGTACACTAATAGGTACTAGGTGTTACCATCAGCCTAGCACAGTAACTGTAGAAATTAAGGCCGGCCACCGGGGAGCTTTTAGTGGGTTGTCGAGTCCGACAACCCCACATAACCCGTATTGTACCCTGCATGCAATACGGGTATCTGGGTACAGATTTCCTCCTCGAAAACAAAAAAAAATGTAAAGTTTATGTCTAAGATATACCTAGTTGATACCAGTAGTTAGTACCAAATGACAAATACAAATTATAATAAAGTTCCAAGGACGTATTGCTAGTTTACTAAATTATATAATATATTGTTATTAAGTATATAATATTATTGTTGACCATTATAATATGCATTTAATCATACATCATTTTGTTTTCTTGGCGGTGTTTTATTATTTACTGTCTGTTTAAAATTTTATTTTAAATGCTCTGTGCATGCCTGATATTGGCACACATTTTATAGAATTGTTATAAAAATGCTTTGTAATATTGTATTTACTATGTGTGCTGTTGGCCTTGCCTATTAAGTAAATAATATAAAATAAATCACGTTATAGTACAAATGAACAGTAGCATGCTGATAACCTGACGTAGATAACCGATCATAATCGGTTACCGATCTGGGTCCGACTACGGCCGTTTATTAAAGACGTTGTTTTCTACTACGCGTCATTCGAATCATCGAATGCCATATTATCACATGCCCAGCTGAATCTTATCAACGAGTCTCCTAACTGGGCGATTTTTGTAGGGCATGCGTTGTTGAAGGATTAGTCACATGAAGTCACACACATGTTAAATATATTTTGATCGCTTGTTCATCTGCGATAGGCCATAAAGTTGCTGTGAGTAATCAAGTTTTAAACTAAGTTATTTGCAATCTAACCAGTTATATTTATTTGTTATTAAATTTAATACATTGTTAATTCAAAATAATGTTATTTTATTACTTGCCTAATTTATAAGACGAATGTAAAAAATCTAACTTCTAGGCCATTATTGCATGGAACGTTGTGTGTTTGGAAATTTATGGGTAAGTACCACCTGCTTCGTATAGTTTGCTAGTCGAGTAGTTCATGTAACGGATGAGACAAATTCAAACTTTTTGCCGGTCACTAGTTTATGGATATATGGTTTATGGAACGCTAAAAGTTGCAGTGGTATTTGCAAGTTTTGCAACTGAGCGCCTTCGTGCTTCGAATCGAATGTCGTGTTGGCATTCAAAAGCTGGCCATACACGCCGTCGGAGTAGGTCTTGAAAAAGGTTTTTTGTACAAAATTATATAAAAAAAAGTGGCACTCCGGGAGTCCGAGATACTTATATACAGAGGTGTTGGTAACGGTAACAGTGTCGCGAGTTCAATGGTTTTTTTCCCATCCCGAAAAATGCCCAACGCGCTTAAAAAAGTTTTCACTTAAAAAAAAAACTCATGACTGCTGCGGACTACCAACTGAGTGCGAATTGGATTGTTGTATCGGCCACAGACAGGCGCGCGCTGCGTGGAGTCGCCGCACTCCGCGTGCGTCGCGTCTTGGATTTCTGAATGATCGATTATCAAAATATTGCTATGACTCATTTCATATATTCATATTCATTTATTCTGCTTAGATGTACATATACATTTTTTAGCTTAGGTGGTAGGCAGCTTAGAAGTAAGTACATATACCCTGTAAGGGCACTGCAAGTTGGATGGGACTCCACTCAATCCACTTGGGATTACGCACGCACGGACGGTTTTTCGAGACTTTTGGGAGTGTTGGTGTGGAATGTATATGGCCAGCTTTAGAGGTTAGTCCCAACTGTCGTTAGAACATGACTGCAGACTTCTGGCGGCCAAGCACCGGTGCTCTTGTGGTCCTATCTTTTCCCTTATTCTTTTGGTTGAAGAAACTTATTTCTTGTGGTCCACTCCACTCCACGGCGTCGACCACAGTTCCACTGCAGTACCAGGAACTCATTACAATGTCTATATATGTACGACACAATGTCTATGTAGACGAGAAAGCACCGGAAACTCTGACACCGGTTGCCATTAACTCACCAACTTACCAGAAGACTACCTACATCCTATTATCACAGTATAAAGAGTGTGTACCTACTAAGTAGTGTTGAATGTAAAATGTTTAGCAAACAACACCGTTCATAACACCTAGGTACTTCACTCAACCCATATTTGTTAAACAAAAGAAAAGTTATTGCATAAGGCATTTTCCTACACTTTGTTTTCCCTGTTCACTTCTTTCCGCGTTATGTACAAACTTTTCCATATACCTACCTACCTACTTAGATTTCGTCTTGATGGGAAACTTACTTATTAACACTAGTGGTTCGCCCCGAACTGAGATCACGCGAGCCTCGAAAAAATAAAATAAAACATATTATGTAATCTTTGACTAATAAAATAGTGCCACGAAATGCACAACTTGATCTACAGTTTCATTCAAATTACAAGTAACGGGAGTTCATGTAATTTGGTTAATCTTTTTAGGAGTACCTAGTAATTGCAGTTATTCTGGATTTCAGACTTCCCTATATATGTGTCACTAAAGCTGCAGTAAGTAATACCAAATTTCAGCACTGGGGTCACTGATGTACCCTGTGAATTTCGTCAAGATTCTGTTTTTAATATTGCTAATAACTCAAAAACTACAAGGATTAAACTAAAAATATTTTTGTTTTACCTAACTTGAACCCCAATATCCCAACAACCCTTCAACATTTTTAGCTCATTTAGTCACACCAGTAGGCCTAGCACATTAACTGTAGAGAAGAATTTAGTCATGAGTTTATCGGAACAAAGAAGACACTTGAGGACCGCCTCGAGCACGGCGATTGCGAGAGTGAACGGGAAGAAACGTTGTCGACACATCCTTGACAGTAGTCTACAACGCCGAGCACGATAGCCATAATTTTCTCTATCTTTGACATTTAAGGATAGACAACTTTCTTCTGAAATTGTCTAGGTCTTACGATGCCTAGACTACACTGTCTTCTCAAGTTGTCTCTTTCGCACTCTTCTCTATTACGCGCTTGCCAACAATTTTTGGTTAGATATTTAATCAATTATATATACAACGTACGTTGCTATAAACAGAGTATCTTTCTCTTGTCTAGGAATAAAACTTATTGAGCCTGCTCGTGGCAAAGACAATTTCAGATGAATCTCCAAAGAATGGAGTGGAATAACGCTTTATTGTAGGTACCTACATCAGACTCAAATTTAAAAACAATATAAAAAAAAACAAATAACAATACACGCAGAAATACAAGTTGCGGTCAGAGCCTTGTCGTCTCTTCGAAGAGTAGACAAGGAAATCGCTGTGCAGGGCTACTGCAAGATTGTGCCAACACTATCTACTTATATATCAAATTTCACGATGATCAGATAAACGCTTCAAAAGTTATCCTCGGACAAACAAACATACCTACATGCAACGCCGATTTTCCAAAGTTGATTTGTAGATCTCGCTTCGCTCGATCAATAACTGTAATCTTCCGATTTAGTATTCTAGTCTAGTCTATTGTATTTTGTAATCTCTATTATTTTGAAGATTATCAATAAGTACGGGCGCCTGATCGTAAGTTGTAGCAATAGTTGGGTGAAGATCGCAACGCCAAGACTTTAAAAGGCTTGCCCAGCACCAATACTTACCTACCATCCTCTCAGCGTAGTCAGCCAATCATCATCATAGCCTATCATCGATATCAAGAGGTCTATGGAGCTGGGAACTCGGGGAACTGGCATCTATGCCGTCAGCACTTAGTTATGGTTTGGTAGTGTTCTGAAACATTGTTATTTGAATTTATAGTTTAATATGAAATTAAATTGGGGGGGGGGGTCAAACATTAATATATAGATAAAATATTCTGTGCTGTAAAATTAGACTTAGCATGTTGTAGTTCTTTTAGAATTTGGTATTATTTTGATATGACTCCAATAAAAAAAATGTATTCTTAGATGCTCATTATTTTGAATCATAAGATGATGCTACAGCATGATCTCTCAAAAAAAACCATTGTGATGTGTGGGAACCTACGCTACCACCGTATACCATAAAGTTTCTGTGCCATCGTCTTACCACCTGTTGTTACGATGTTGCATACAAGCAGTTTCATACATCCTCTATTCGTTTTGTTGATATATTTCGTATCACGACCGCACACTTTTTCTAGTTTTTTTGTGTAATGATTATTTTGTTCGGTGGATCTTTTTTTTGGCCATTTATAAGATTAAATTATTGTGGGTTTGAGTTGTGTTTCAACTATATCATGCAGTCAGATTTTGGTAGGTAGGTAGTGGGTACATACTTACTTAATTATTAGATAGCGTTTTATCCTTCCTAGGAAGGTTAAATTTAAGTAAAGTACCTAAAGTTATTTAAGTAGGAAGGTACTGCAAGTAAGTAACGGTTTAGAAAATCCTCGTACTAAACTCTAAACTCTACTAGGCTAGGTAACCTTATTCATAATTGTCAGGTTGCAATCTATCGCACTTCCTTACTTACTACTTGCTTCCGATTCCGAACGTGAAGCAAAACAATAATCATCACAAAAACTTAAATATATCTGAGATTCAAAAAACTTGTGGGAATTGTCGACAGATGTGCTTCGAGCCGGATCTCCGCTGTCTATTCATCTATGTCATGTCTTCTGAGATTTAATACTGACTATGCTTCTAGCTATGGCTTAGAGAGATCACTATAGTAGTCAGTTGCAATCCATGCCATTCAGAAACTTAGGTACCTATGTATATATAAATTAAATATATAAACAGATATTCAAAAAATATTACAGTGCAGCCTTAATATAACGTACCTCAGTATAACGACTTCCTAGATTTAACAAATTCTTCGTAATCCCCGTGAATTGTCCATAAGAGTCAATGTAAAATATACCTTTACATTGCGACGATTTTTTGCAAACAACCTCTTTATAACGAATTTTGTACTATCAAAAAAATGTGTAAATACCTCTAATTAACGATTTTGTCAACCCAGAACCTTTATATAATGTTCCCACCAATATGACCCTTAATCCCATAATATGTGATTCAGTCGCGACGGGTTTCGACACGTTTTTTTCGTAAAACAATCAGTGTTGTTTGATGGAAAGTAATGAAAACAGTGTAGAAAGTAATGTTTTGTGCGAATCTTTGAAATTAACATTAAATTACCTACCTACTTTTACGGATTTTACTGCATTTAATTTTGAATATTAATCTAAGTGAAAAAATTTTTACTTACCTAATTGTTTTTAAATAGAAAATACATACAGTAATTTGATAAGAATGTGTTACATTTATTAGTAGAAGTTGTCCGCTATAACAAGATGAGTACGTAATGTTGAGGTGAATAAAACTATTTTTTTACTTCTTTATAACCAATTTTAGACCAACCTAACCTCATCATAACCAACTCCAGTTTAACGAATTACTTGATATAACGAATATTTACTTGTTCCCTTCCGATTTGTTATATGGAGGTTGCACTGTATTATCTGAATCATTTTGAGAAATTTTGTTACTCAGACAAGAACATATAGTAATGGAATGAATAATCGGAAATGAAAAGCAATATGAAACACAAAGTGGTCACTCTAGACTCTCAGATCTGATCATTTGCTGATCAACATATTATCTGTTCATTCAAGACCCGCAAACAGTCCATTGACCAACCCACACTATTGAAAAAATAAATAACTCCTATTTCTATGGCTCAGACCAGTAGGTAGAAAGGGGAAACATTGATTTAATTAGGATGCATTAGGACCATCAGTTTATAATGACTCTCATCTGTCGCTTTTCTCAAGGTTTGAAGAATTAAATTATAGAAGGAAGTTTGATGTTGGTGATGGTCCCATAGCCCATGGAAAGTTGGGCTACATTTAAAATAATGGGATAGGTACCTATGCTAGTTTCATTTGAACCCCGTTCAGATTTTATTACAGCCCTTACATCTTCAAAGCATTAAAACCCTCTTTCCACTAACAAAGTCCCGCTGCCCTTGAAGTTTCAAGTAAACAAGCTATTTTAAAAACACAGGTTGTGGACAAAATTAACTGCGCTGCGCACGAGTTTAAAACATGTCCTTCTACGAAACAATGTTACCCCTTTGGTCGTTTCCGGCGGAACGGTGTACTCTTGCCGCTTCCGGTCGTTCATAGACAATGTCAAGTTCGCACGCGCCATGTGCAATGCGTGTGCGCAGGGAAACTGAAATAGACGGTTTCAGACAAACAATGTGTAGGTAAGGAACATTACACAAAATAAATGCATAACGAACAATTCAAAGAAAAGTACAGCTACTTAGGTAGGTAGGTACCTACTTATGTTTAGGTATTTTTTTTTTCAAAACAGCGCTTTAATAGTCAGTAGGTAGGTTCAGTTATTTTGTGTTACCCACCTAACTATTTTATACTTGGGAAAAACACATTCCCAAGTTTGTAACTAACTTAGTAAGTAGTAAGACCTAACTTTACTGATTTGGTAACCTCTATTGGTAGGTAACCAAGCCGCACCTGTACCTTGTCCCTATTATATAATCGTAGGTGTAATGCCTATTGTAAAATACGAATTATCTACTAATTTCTTGTTTTAACTACCCGCCCGCCCACAGTGCGAGGGCGGGTTTCGTAAGGCCTTATGTGGCCATGTGTTTAGAAGGGCCAGTCCTGTCTCCGCCTACGGAAGTGCCCACGAACTCCAATTTGGAATAATTGCCAAATAAAGAATGGTAGAGTTGTTACGAACATAACTAGTGATTCGCCCCGAACTGAGATCTCGCGAGTCTCCAATAAAAACAAAAAAATATTATTCGTAATCTACGTTTATCAAAATAGTGCCACGAAATGAATATCCATTTAACTGGAATTACAGTTTCATTCAAATTACAGGTAACGGGAGTTCATGTTAATTGGTTATGCTTTTTTGGGGTATTTGCAGTTATTCTAGATTTCAGACTTTTGCCTATATTTGTGTCACTAAAGCTACACGCATACCGAATTTCAGCACTGTGGGGTCACTGGTGTACCCTGTGAATTTTGTCTAGCTAATTACTTAAAAACTACAAGATTTAAACTAAACATGAAAACGGGGTCGAAACGTATTCACAAAGACCTTTTATTAGACGTGTCATCTGACCGGATAGTTTCATTTTGGTTTTTTTTACCCCTCTTGAACCATAATATCTCAACAACCCCCGCACATTTTTAGCTGATTTAGTCACACCAAAATTGTGCCACTGCTCCCTACCTACATACCAAATTTCACGATGATCGGATTAAAGCTTCGAAAGTTATCCTCGGACAAACAAACATACATACATACAACACCGATTTGCCCAAATTGATTTGGAGATCTCACTTCGTTCGATCAATTATATGATAGCTAAATACTGAAGATGACATTACAGGCTCATGAGACTTTATCTGTATCCTGTGATCCTAGTAGACTGTAGAATGCAATGCCATGTAAACCAAGTATTACTTGAACGTAATGGCTAAACTTAACCACAATTTCCTTTTCAAAAAGAGAAAGTCTATATTCCTAATCCTGGGTTAATTTTAGGGATTAATGACACAATAACATAATCACTATGGAGCAATCAATAGTACCTTATCTACCTGTTGATAAACCTTCGATATCCTATCAGTGAAGGAACCTCTCGCTTTCGGCCAAGGCTGGTGTTGTGGGCGATGCGCCTACGACTGACACCAAGAAGGAAAAATTGACTTTTGTAGACAACTCTAATTTTGGTGTTGATAGTTTGACAGTTTCCTACCTTATTGGTGAGCTAAATGTCATTGAATTTAAATTAGTTGATTATTTATATTGTGCTTTCATCACGTTTCATTTATGTCTGCATTGTTTTGTTATATGTATAGGAATCATGTTTTAAGACTATGCTAAAACATCGTTAGTTCACATGGCGGCGTGTAGGTAGCAGGACACAAAAAGCAGAATTCATCGCCGAAAAGCCTGTAGCCTGTTTTTGATGGTAAGTACCTATCGGGTTTATTTATTGAGGTAGGTTCAAAGGAACCTACCTTAGGTGGCCCAGAAGAGGGGCTTTTGTTGTGACATAGTCGTATAAAGATTAAGTGCGTTTGGTAGAGATTATTTTTGTGTACGATGCTCTAGTTTCTTCCAAGTATATTTTAGTACCATGCTTCTGCATTTATAGTTAGTTCTCGCTTTATTAAACTAGTAAAAATAAATTTCACCATCAGTGCCCAAAAAATACTGTTTTTCCCTGCGGGCATTAACTATATATAATCAAATGCTTTTTTATAGTACAAATTTAGTACTTAAAATTGTCTATTTTCCATAAGCGTTACAAACTTATTATTAATATAATACGACAACCAGTGACCACCAGAGGGCGGCGGCGCGGCGTCAACACAATTCAGTCACCAGCTGGTCACCATGTATACAATATGAACTTTGTCTTTACGAAATAAGGGTCACTTTGGCACTGCGGTTTTAAACTTTTGGTGGCAATATTTTGTTCGTCTTTAAAAGGTGTTGTTTACCAACAAAAAATGATGTTATTTATTAATTCGCCGTTTCATGGTTATCTGAGATTGTGGAGTGGGTAGCGGCAGGCGACCATATTGGGCATTTAAAATTGCAATTTTTCATCGTTATAAATTTGTTTTGTCTGTGTCGTAATTATTGCTTTCTCGATTTTAAGGTCTCGATTAATTATGAATGTCGTGTTACTTTCATAATTTCACCTTCAATAAATTACTTAAAAACGTTGATCATTTCGTAATACCTAAATAAAAAATATACCCCGAGGCCTTTGCGACCTGGATGCGAATAGCAGTCTGGTTTAATACTTGCCTAGAAACCCAGATTCCTAAGCACCAATATAAAAACTATGTAAGACAGGTCTATCTGTATTTTCTAACAAGGCCACGGGAATTAAAGAGTCCCACTTGGTAGAGCTGCGTGATTACGAGTAACAAAACGCAATAATGCTCTTAGGCTTCTAAGCATTAACAGCTATCATTAGCTTTATTATCTCCCGTGTCCCATCGTTACCGGTGGCCGTGTCACCGCACCCAATTACACTAGCAACATGGCAATGGAGAACTAATGTAAATCATTTTGACTTTCAAATGTTGAGACCTTTAATGGAAAACTTCTCGATCTAACTGTAACCCTGTCTATGCTTAGCTGCTTTGAAACAGCTCCATTCTAGCCAGCACTAAGATGATTTGACGTGACGATCACAGCAAGTAATCCTGCAAATAATTGCAGGTGTATTTATTGCTCCAGATAGCTCTATTATTATTGCCCCTCTGATACCCTGTTACCGGCATACTGGACAATAATCAAAATAAGTGAAGAGTTGCTAAAATTATACTTCTCGTCAAAATTATCTATATTATAAAAAAAAAAATATTCAACACCCACATAGCAGTTTTGACCATATTTGTATTACTTAGAAAACTTTCGTGAATCATTATTATAAATACGGAATTTATCACGTACCGTTTAATCGGTGTTTCGACCGACACATCATAATTTTTATTCTCTGTGTCGTGGGTACTAGATAGATACTATATCAATATCATGGTACCACATGGTTATTGCGTGTTCTATTGCCATTTCGCTACCACAATAGGCGCCTAAGTTTTGAACTCTCGAAGCCGACCTCTCTCCCACACTTCACATCGCTTCACAGAAGGTAACGCGATCGGCAATGTTTGCTGTTCTCAGATTATGGGATTAATGGTTTCATGGAGGTAGTTATAATCCTACTGTTCATGATCTATCACCGCCTATATGTCTGATAAACGGCGAAACATAGCTGACCTTAATTATCATAACCTGTGGCGTTAGATTAGATTAGAAAATTATTTAATGCACTAATAAAATAATACATCTGCTATAGGGCCGGGTGAACAGATCACCGGGCCCGATGGCACTTTTTCCCATTCGCCCTGGCACCGGGCCAGATCGAACTAAACCTAATACATAGGCGAACTTAATGCTAATTAGCATTTTCTTCCAGCTAACCTTTGTGTAGTATAGTAGATTAAGTGGTAGTACTTCCCAGAAAATAGTTAGTAGTAGCAGTTAGTAGTTTTAGTAATGCTACTTCGTAAGTACAAGGCAGGGAGTCTCTTGGTCTACAGATCCAGATGATCATAGTTACCTATATGAGGTTTGGTGCCGACAGTCTACTGTGTTTTCACGGCAGGCAGAGGAGTGAAAACACAGTGGACTCAACTCTTGCACATATCGACAATTTTTTATTTTATTTTATTAATTTGTTGGAAAAAAAACAGCTGATTAGGTACCTAACTTGAAAGACACTGTCCATGACCATGACACAGTCCATGACCCTGACACAGTCATGTGGTTTATAGCTGGTATCTATAATCCTCATGCCTTACTTGTTAACTATTTATATTACTACATTCAGAGATTCTGAAAGGAGAAACAACTGACAATCACCTAGAAACATGACCACCAGCTTCCGTTAATATGCCCCTAATGTAGAAAATAACGGATATATGATTTGGGTGCTTTGTTTTGTGCAAATTATTCGTTAGGCGACGGTGTCACTGCCCAACTGTAGATACTTACAATAATTTGCGGATAAGGTGCGGTCACAATGGTAGCGTTCAGTGTGACCACGCCCAATTTTGGAACAGGATATTACTAGATAAGATATTGACATCTTACGAACTTTTAATTTACTTTTAGGTAAAGCTGTATTTTCAGCATTGCCTTCTTCCCGCTGTTAGTCCACATCATCTCTAATAGCAGGTAGGTACCTAATCATCCTCAAATGAGTGGTAACCTGCCGCTGTCCATGACGGAAGCGTCTGTTCCCGCAGATTCGAACCCCGACCTTCTGCAGACAATGTAATCTGTCTGCAGCTGTTGCAGCCGATAGGTATTTATAATCCATTGTCATTAAAAATGTATGATGAAACATTTTGCAGTTCGAAAAATCAGCTATTTAATCACAAACATCGTTAATTCAGTTTCAGAAGTATAATCACCTTTTTTCGAGATAATATACATATTTTGGACCACCATATTTACCTATACATACATTAATACTTACGTGAAGAGAAAACATTGTACCTACCCCTTTTTAAGCTTATTAGGCGCTCGGAGGAATTTGAGATTTTAGAGATAGAGGGTCAAAAACTAAAATTAAGCTAAAAAAATGGAATTATGGTTGAATTTCAACTACTTTGCGGGCAACTAGTTTGTATAGATATTTAATTTATAAATCTGTGAGTTAGATGATTTAGAATCTGTAACTTTGGTAGCGAAACATGGCAATTACCTACAAAATCAGAGCCCGTAGCCAAATTACATTCGCTACGAATCTATTCAATTTCTACATACATTTGTTGTCGCTGTATCACGTTGTATTTCTATAGCATGTGTCGAATCCCATACATTTTCGGACTTATCGACTAGCGTCATCGCTAATCGACTGTAACTTGGCTAAGCCCTCAGATCTGTTCTAGAGCTGTCCTGTAATAAATAAACAAATACCTGCCGTAGTTATAAAAGAAATTGCCAATTGATAAAGTTTGCTTATTTAGAACGGATATTACACATTTCAAATTCGATTCTCTCATTATAAATTAATCCTTTTTGTTCTGAAATAAGACGCAGTTTTGACTATCATTGAAGTCTGAATCTATTTAAGAAGTGCAATAGTTTTGTCTCTATTTCGAACTACATAGATAGTGAGAACATTGAGAAATGTTCGCCTACTCAATTTGTATGGACAGGTATCAATTACTATAGATTATCCAATCAGAGTAACAAATTGCTGATGTCTGATACCGAGTATCGTTTCAAGATATCTCATTATTGTATGATAAAGTAGGTATGTAGAGCATATAACAATCTTGACGTTTGTAATTTTTTATCTTTTTAGTATTCTCTAACTACCATATAAAGAATTCACTTTTGAAAAAGGAGATCGGTAGGCTTTTTAAAACGTGGGACGCAGATAACAAAACTTCACTAAGTTATCAAATCTTATTGATTCTTGTAACTGGTAGCGACAAAGATAAGAGATAAGTGGATGATTAATTTAGTAAAAAAGATAATTAATAATAATTTTATTATAGGTTTGGCAAAGATGTACTTACCCTTCAGGGTTACAATTTTGCTTAGTTTGTTAACAAAATGCTTATAATAATTTCGTATAAAACTGGTACGCGATTACGCTATGTAATTTTGGGACACCATTTAATATCTACAGAGACTTCTAAGTGATCCAAGCTAATCTAATGATACATCACATTATGCAGGAGTAAGACTTCCACCCTGTGATGAATGAATAAATCAAATAACTCGATTTCATCTTGACAACCTTTGGATGGGAAAGATCATAAAAAATGTTCATTCGTCAGATTGTGATTCGCATCTCGCCTCTAAGTAACGGGAATCCATCAATGGCTGAATACGCGTTAATATGTTCACGGTGTTGCGTAAGGGAAGCGATTGACGATGCTACTCGTATCTATACCATTAAACAGTTAGCGACCGGTTCTCGGCTACATGGGGTCTGCCAGAAGCAGGCGAGCTTACACCGTAACAAGCACATATGCCGATGGTATACATAACTTCAACACAGGTAATCGCCTAAAATGTACTTCACAGTTCATGTAACGATTTACTAACTTTATTTATTTGTATGTATCTGTTCCTTTTATGTCGTGTCTGATAACCTTTCTTCATTAAATTTAATTTTATTAAAAATAAAAATATAACACCTAAAGTTATTTAAGATTACCGGCTTCGTTCGTTCATATCGGTGTAACAGCATGCGTTCCTGTCGACCTCGCAAGGCCGCGTATCCGCTGAAGGCTCTACTTTGGCTCGACTCGGCATTCATACACTTTTTATACCAGCTATAGCCTCTAAAAACGTAGCCAGTAATCTCAGATCGTAGCGGTACCACTTTTTATACTACTTAGCCTGAGATCGAGGAATTTTGATTATGGTGCGTGTTAATTTATTTTAGCTGGTTTGGTTTAGGATATGAAGTAGTCGTTTTTGTGATACTTATCAGAGATTGAGGTATAGTTTATGTTTTATGATTGTATTGAAAGATTTATAATATCCTTTACTACTAGACAACTTAACTAGGACCAGTGCTTAGAAAAAAATATTATTTCTATTTTCTATGTCTAGTAATAAGTATAGTTTACCGATATAGGAAAAAAAGACTGCAGGTTTATTCAATTGTTTATTCTATAAACAATCAAATAAATCCTTTAATTAAATAAATTAAAAATAATTAAATAATAATCATTAATAAATTAAATAAATCTGTAGTATTTTTGTACAATCGAGCAGGTATATTATCTTGTGCTACTGTCTCAGTCACTCCATTCAAAAATACCCGCAGCGCGTGTAGGAGTAATTCGAGGCGCGAGAGCGTAAACCAAATAAAATTGCATAAAATAATGATATAATAAAATTATTTTGGTGAAAAATCAAAACACACGTATAAATATCGATAAGTATATAAAGTTTCAAAAACTCATTTGTATTATATATTTAATACTTAGCGTTAGTTGTAAGTTTTGGACGTGACTTTGGAATTATTTTCTATCGAGTAAATTTTGAGGAATCGTGTTTTCGCTACACGTAGACTTTAGTTTATATCATCAACACACATAGGTATTTCATTACAATTACATATATGTATTAAATATAAAGTAAATGATTTAGTATATTACTAGTAAAATATAGGATCATAAAATATCAAATTTTGTGAACTAATTCAGCATTTTCTAGCCGCCATCCATAACAGCTCACTATATAGGTTTGCTATTTATTTGTAGCCTCGTTTGTCATGCGCATATTTCTGTAGGCTATGTTGGGTATCAAATTGCAAATCTACATTTTGTGCCATTATGTGTGTTGAAAATGCTAGAATGATACAATTCATAATGACATTACCAAAACCGAAACAAAAGCCGAAAATAGCACTGAAATATCAGCAACAACTCCCAGGCATTGTTCTGCCCACGATCCACGTACGAACAGATGGACAATGGAGCATTAGACATGCATTTAAGCGAGGCTGGTAAGAATAGTGGTCATTCACAATGATCTCGTTACCGTCACCCGACGCGACGCGACGACAGGATATTGTTTCCGAAGTACCTTGCCTACAAGGTGCTACCGAATATGTATGTTAACACGAAAAGGGGTGTATTGTCTTCACTTCCACAAGCAATGATTGCTCTAGTGCTTTTTGAAATTCGATGTTTTTTATTAGAAGCACTCGGTAAAAAGTTTTTTAGAAACCCCTTTTTAGTATATCAGCTGTACAAAATCCAATTTCTAGATTATTTAAGTTAAGTCCTCAAGTAGACACATGGTCTACGAATAAACTTATTTGAAGGAGGATCCAAAGTTCATATTCAATATACCCCTTGCATTTGTGTGAAGTTCACAGTGAACCATAGAAAATACTACGTATTTATTTGAGACAACAAACCTAAATATGAGCAAACAGTCTTAGTTAAGCTAATATTTAATGCTTAATTATAATCTATGTATATATAGTATACACAAATTAATCCCTGTTCCCCTTAGTCACGCCATAACATGAGAACGACTTTACTGATTTCATTCATCTTTTTTTTTAAGTTTTCTAATACTGTGTAAAAGGTTCTTACGGAAAGAAAAGTTAAGAAAATTGCGCAGAAAATTGATGAATATCAATTTAGCAGACAGCTGTTTATCCCGTTGACACATCGCATCGTATTCCCTGCCAATTTTTGACATATCTAAGACAGGACAATGTCTGACGGGTCAGCAAGTTAATAATATAATTATTGACAGAAAGATATACGCTGCCGTCCTTATTTTGCTCACATAGATCCTGTCCATCCAAAGGTTGCCTGGAAGAGATCGCTTTTAGCGATAAGGCCGCCCATTGTACCTATTGTTTAGGAGTGTATTTTCTTATAAATGATTGTATTTAAATGGTGTGCAATAAAGGAATTATCTATCTATCTATACAAATATTTACAAGACTTTAAAATACAAAAGAAACATTTGAATCACCAAAATATCGTTGCAAACGATCTATGGTAAAATAGTAAACAAAAGTGTTACATTCAACCGGATGCCGGGCTCACCTATAATTAGTACAAGCTCTCGATCTCGTCGTGGCTTCCGCCTGAAACACAATTATTGTAACAGTTTTTGTTCCATGAAACGCTATTTGAACTGTAGCAGATTGGCCAACTTCCTTTTAATTCCAATTTTCAAAGAATTTATTTTAGGTTTTCAAGGCTCCCATCCGGTGTTTCATCGTAGACAACATCATCGCTTACCATTACGCGAGATTGTATTTAGCTATTAACGATAAAAAAAAACTATCTTGCATAGAGCAAGATAGATATTTATTAGAGGTAGTTTGAATGTAGCGCGTGATAGAAAAGTTGAGGAGTACGGAAGTAACGTGAATAAGAGTGTTAGATATGGATGTAAATTGATATAAAAGTAGAGGAAGGCCAAAAAAAGAGACTAGAGTGGATGGACTGTGTGAAAGATGATATAGATAAACTGACTACTGAAATGAGTGGTATGGAAGAAGAAGACCCCACGTAATGTAAGAAAAGGGCAAGAAGATGATGACTTATTGTATGTACCTACTAATATATGTATAGAAAATTGACTGCTGACGATAGGTGAAAAAATATTATTCATAACAAAATCACGTGGATCGAATTTGAATTGAAACTATGTACTTTTCAATCGAAAAAACAAAATATGTAACTTTTGCGACGCTGAATGAATGAATGAAAATACTTTATTGTACACTACAAAAGAAACAAACATAAAAATAAAAATTCACAAAGCAACGAGTACAATGGGCGGTCTTATCGCTTAGAAGCTATTTTATTAAGCTGAGTTTATTAGTGGTCATAGAATAATTATTAAAGGGATGGACGTTTATCAATTTACAAATTGTAGGAATATGTTTAGTTAAAGTTTTGTATTACCTTAACCTTTGTTAAGAGGAGGTACAAAAAACAGGATAGATAACCGCAAGTCTTTAGACACCCATCGATGTTGCGAATAGAATAATGCAATACGACCAACACATGCATCGCAGGGTCTCGTGGGAGCATCTGTAACATAGTCTGGGCCAGTGTGACCGCAACGTGGTTTAAACAACCTGTTCGGAAGAATGCTGTGCAAGACGAAGGACACATTAATTTTAGATTCGACTAAAAATAGACTGATAGCAATTTAATTTTGCATTTTTGTGTGCATATACCGCATCAAAAGGTTAAGGTTCCTTTTGAATACTATGTTCCTACCGAAGTTAATTTCTTAAAAATTGACTTTGGTAGGATCACCTTTTTTGGATTGACACATTCGAAGCTGTATCGCGAAACTTGTAGAAAAATAATCAACATCTTCATCCATAACTCGACCTTCAGCTTCACCTATTGAGACATATTAGTTTAAATTTTAGCGTTATTCACCAAACTTATAAATAACCACGAATTAATTTAGCAAATATATTTTTACAACAAAAGTCACATTATGTTACTTGCAACTGTGTGATGGAGCAGCAATAGTGCTGTTCGTCTATAAACAAAATAATAATAAAAAAACTATTTTAGCACTTACAAGATGACATGCTGTACCTACAAGGTTAATTAATAGTGCTCCCAGCACAAGTCTGGCCAACCGATAAAGCTGTTCAACTGCTGTATTTTTCGCCAAAATAAAAGCAGTAAACTAGGGTACACTTCTATCTACATTAGAGTCAGGGGAAAGGAGACACCATACTTAACCAGAACAAATTCCTTCGAATCAGGTTCAACCACTGATCAAACCAAAGCGTTTCACCTGTATCACAAACCCTTGAGATATTTTCCCGTCATGCTATATAACCAGGTATGCGCGACACCCGACACTCCGCTCTCAAGAAGATACGGAAAAGATTCCGAAAAGACTAATCGCCAGTATCAAGTACCTCGGGACGCGACACGCTCAGTGACCAGCTATGTGACACTCGACACTCGGCTCCCATGGTGTCGGTTCCGTGAGCTTTCATTTCACATGGTGGAAGCTTCGTCGAATTTCAGAGATTTGATCTGCAAAATGCGTGTGAACTAGACAAATAAGTAATATTGAAGAAATAGGCAGTGCACATCAAAGGATAGTATAGGATTCAGTGCTCATCACAAGGGTTTTTTCCATCGTGGGGTCATTTTCATGGCCACCATTGATCGGCCAGTACCAGCATTGGTAATTCTGTTTGTTGCGTTACGCTCTATGTGTCCAATGAAGAGGCAGCATCAGCTTTCCAGTTCGTTTCATTTGACATCATTAGTTCGAAATGTGTTCGAAACTTAAATTTTGCTAGATTTTCATCTTTGACGACAGCTCTTGTAGTGTAATTCTATGGTTATAAAAACCATCATCATTACATTCAAGGCCACAAGTCTCCCAACCCTCCAAAAAACCCTATCAACTTACACCGCAAATTCGATGCCTCATTTCTTTTTATTCGTCGAAGCCATACCTACCGTTCCCACCACTTTCGTGGCGCGACTAATTGTAATACCCCGAGACAATGGAGGGTGGTTCCCACACTCGATACCTACTTAGGAAGCACCTACTTGTGTTTATTGATCATTGTCAGGTGTGAGCTTCCAATTTAATTTTCCTCTAACTGTATAGTTCGAGAATGATTGTTGTTGGGCAGACTGATTTACTTTAAAAATTGGCACCAGTATATTTTAAATACAGTATTCAGTATTCACCATTTCGTTAAGTATACCTAAATCCATTTCACAAAAACAATTCAATTTTCATTTATAATAAATACATCGAATATGCAA
This sequence comes from Philereme transversata, assembly GCA_963924445.1. NCBI lineage: Eukaryota > Metazoa > Arthropoda > Insecta > Lepidoptera > Geometridae > Philereme > Philereme transversata. Next base: position 20,892,844 of record OZ004337.1, on the reverse strand, counting down.
TGTAGCAATCGTCAGTTTTCAAACCCAAAATCTTTTATAAATTTAAGCAGATGAAGGAGATTCAATTATGTGCAAGATTGGACTTGCACCCTTTCCCAAATATGTAGTTAATTCCAGCATGTTTATCAAAAACCCAAATTCCATCTTCAAAATTCCATGCACGTTTTACAGGCTATAAAAGGAACTATTAAGTTTTAATGTAGTCGTAATACACCGATATCCTATCGTTTGTTTACGCAAGGAAGCGCACTGGGCCCTTTACTATACAATGAGCTTAGGGAATATTAATTATGACGATAATGCCATCTACGGTGACATAAAAGGTGGAACGAGGTCAAAATCCTTTAAAAATATTATGCTTTTAATCGGCCAGGCACCACAACCTTACAAAATGTATCTGTAGAGGGTTAAATAATAAAATAACTATTGGTCGTAAATAGCATTTGATATTTGAAACATGGTGATGGTATTCGTTTGAAATACGAGCTACCGACCGATCTGCGCGCTTTTCTAATTGCACTGAAAATAGAGATGCGCATCGCTTACTACACACCTGGGACTTGGAGACCATGAGTTGGACGATTTTACGCATCCCCGTGATGGCCATCCACAGATGAAAACACAGAGAAAAAATTGTTTATTTCAAGCCATTGACTTATACAGGTTACAAATAAAAATAGAAATTAAATTAAATCAAATTTCCTAAATCAAATTAAATTAAAATTATAATGTCTGTAGGGTTAAAGTGTAGGTAATCACACGCAAGTACGGTTTTATTGCGAGTAATTTTGTATGAGTTGGTGGCAAACTCTGGTGTTGTAGGATTAAGGGTTGGTTACTGATTTTTTATAGCTGAAGCAAGTTAAAAAAGCGAAGACCCATACAAGTAACGTAACATCCATATATTATTCTTTAGTTCATTGGAACAAATATTTGCAGATCATAAAAACATTACACAGCAGGAATCAAACCCGCAACCTCTTGGGCTAATTGTCCACCTCACTACATAGGCTGTCACTTAACTCACTTAATTCTTTTTATTTGTGGTTTTGTTTTACATTGTTATTAATTCATTTATTAATTAAAATCTGTACAAAATTCTTAAACTTCTTTTTAACCTTTGTGGAGACGACCTCCGTGGTGCAGTGGGCGAATAGCCGGCTTAGACGCAGGAGGTAGCGGGTTCGATTCCCGCCGCGGAACAAATGTTTGCATGATCTACAGATATTTGTTTCGGGTCTGGTTGTTTCTCTATATATTATAAGTATGTATTTACAAAAAAAATGTATATAAGTATTCCATCAGTTATCTGGTTCCCATAGTACAAGCTCTGCTTGCTCTTATCTAGTTTGGGGCTAGATAGCGCTGTGTGAAATGTCCAGCAATATTTATTATTATCATTATTTTATAATTCTTAACTCACAATATTTAAAATCAAAATTGTAAATTGTAGGAATTGGGAGATTGTAAATCGTGTCCTACCTTTCTCAAGACGAACTGTCACCCCACACCGGAAGCATCGGAAACGATAAACTAGCAATATTTCATGTACGGAACCCCGCAGAGTCGTGTAAACGTGTTTATCTCTCGTTACTAGTTCTTAGCGGTTATTTCAGGAAACGCGTGGACACTGTTGGGTTAAGCATAGTTCTACAAAATGTTGCTCATTTAGGAGAGGTGCTCCTAAATGAGCAACATTTTGTATACGTTAGTTTGTTAGCGGCAAGTCATTGTTCACAATGTTACGGCAATATGTTCGTAATGCTTGTCAATCCGACTTCGGTAAAATTTCTTTTATAGATTATGACTTGGATTTAAACTGGATTCAAAAGATTAAAATGTAAAAAAGTAGGTAATGAGAAACACATTTTTGGATTATTATGGTTACAACCTTATTACAAGGTCATTTAGTTAACCGACCATTTAGTTAACTCTATTAAGCAATTTTAAAGATAGTGTTTATTTTATTCCAATATTAAAGTTAAAAATATTTTTTTATAAATACGAGAAGCGACACCTTGTGATTCCTGTCACAAATGGCTCCCAGTTACCCTTTCCGTCTATTGGGCTTCAACACTGCATTTTCCAGTGCGTTTTCTCGAGACTCCTTCACATCTTCAGCCACCTAAAGGCGACCGTCAGTTTTTCGAGCTAAGTTCGCCGTCCTCTGCCAATTCAGTTAGCTAAACCTCTTGGCTATGTGTTATTTTCTTTGTTGGCAATTATTTATTTATTTATTTTCTCACGAATACTAACTTCATTTCAAAACGCGTAGTAGATCAAGCCGGGCTGAAAGTAGGCAGAGTACAATAGGTCAGTATAACAACAACACACTCAAGTATGTATATTTTTACGTAATGCAAACATTGCACAGATGTGCACAACTTCTTCGATATTTTGCGTAAGTATAGTCGCCGACAGATGCCAAAATTACATTCAAGAGATTCAGCCTAATACTCGTGGAAATCTGTAGGTCGTATTTAGCAGGTCTCAAAATATCAATGAATAGCAAACCAAATGTATTGGAATCCAATGACATTGGAATATCGCCCTGTCTGATATTGATCCAGGATTACCTAGTGTTTCTGAGTGTAATTTTTCAATTTATAGTGAAACTTGGTGCTTATTTATTGTTAAAATATATGGATAACAAAATAGTTATTAGGCATCATGTGGTTGATTTTTTGATTTCTTGTGTAGACGTTCGTAGGTACAAAGTTTTCTAATATTACGTACCTAATATTTATCTTAGCTTAGATTCGTAGTTGTTAATTTGACAATGTCTAGCGGCTAAACCTATTATTGCCTTTCTTTTATTTATTGTGTTTTATATTATGTATAATTAGCTTTTTTTATACTGGATAGATCTTCGTTTGACCACAATCTCACCTGATGGTAAGCGATGATGTGGTCTAAAATGAAGCACGAAGATCTAGAAGAAACCTTTTCACTCTTACCTTAAAGAGACCCGGATTGTATTCTTTAGGAAAAACAGACGACGGCAAAGTGTTCCATACCTTCGCTGTATGCATCTAGAACTGCTGTTCAGAACCTTAGCTGTTGGTATTCCAAATAAATAAATATATATTTAATATGACTGAGGTAAGAGCCAAAATGTAAAAACGCGATGCGTAGACGTCGTCACGCATCGTCGTTCGGCGCCAGCGCCGGCAGGTGTCTCTAGAATCTGCGACATCGCAATGCTACGCGAAGTCTTACGTTTTGAGTTTCCGCCCGTAGGAGCATGGGCTTTAGATTGACCTATTCAGATGTTTCATGCATTTCATCTCTATGTTTGCACTAGCATTAAAAATTATTTAGAATTACTTCCAATTCGTCTGAAATTTGTATTACTTTACAAATAATATAGGAATACAATTGATCTGCTTACATAACTTGATAAAACACAAAATGATCAAATGTACAGGGTCAGGTCGGAACGTCCCGGTTTGTAGGGGGTAATCTTATCACAGAAACTACTGAACATATTCTAAAAATTCCTTTACTGATAGAAAATTATTTAGATCATATTTTATTTTGATAAAAATCCGTCGACGCCGCGCCGCCGCCGCCGCCGCCGCCGCGCCGCCGGGGCGAGTCAGCTCATTGATAAAATGGGTACACATTGAGCGCATTCTGTCGTCGACTGTGCTACCACGCTCCCACATGCCAAGGCTGTTAACAATTATATTGTTATTTATTAGGGCTCAGCACAATGTTATCTTTACTGTAGTGGATAATTAAGCACACCAAATGTATCATAATTAAATGGCAGTCTAATGTACTTATAGGCACAGTGGGCGAAAAACCAGCAGGAGGTTGCGGGATCGATTGCTGTCGCGGAACAAATGTTTGCATGATATAAGTACAGATATTAGTTCAGGGTCTGGGTGTTTCTTTATATTTTGCTAGCTGACGAATCCGCAGCTTCGCACGCGTAGTTTTTCCATAAACACATTACCCTCAAAAGTAGTTGGGTCAAAAGTAGCTTGTTACTCCGGGATAATGTAGCATTCTAACCTGCCGTAGACCTGCCGGTCCGATTTTTGAGTTTATTAGTTACAAACACAGAAATACAAATCTTTCCTCTTTATAATATTAGTATAGATAAGTCGGTAAAATATATATATATATATATATATATATATATATATATAAAATATATATATATATATATAAAGAGTATATCTATCTACTGTATTGTCGATGAGTCAGTACAAATACGGATTCGATTACATCAACAAACCCACACGGCACGTTTACACTTACTTCCATCTGGATCTGTGAAATGTTAGCGAACACCTACGGTCTTTGGTGCGAATTCAATATTTATTGAATGAGGTATAAATACATAAATAAACTAAACGTCTGTTTAAGGGCCCACGTTTCTGAAGTAGTGTTATTGATCGAGCGAAGCGAGATCTCCAAGTCAATTTGAGCAAATCGGCGTTGTATGTATGTATGTTTGTTTGTCCGAGGATAACTTTCGAAGCGTTTATCCGATCATCGGGAAATTTGGTATATAGATGGGTAATGATGATACAATTTTGGTGTGACTCAGTGAGCTAAAAATTTTTTTGGGGTGTTGAGATATTGGGGTTAAAGAGCCTGCAATTTAAATGAAACTGTAGGTCAAGTTAGTTGGTTTTATTTCGTGGCACTATTTTGATAGTCAAAGATTACGATTATTTTTTTTTGTTTTTATGGTAGACTCGCGAGATCTCAGTTCGGGGCGAACCACTAGTTTTAGAGTTTGAAATAAATTAAAACATAAATCTCATGGATATATCGGAGTACGAAGATTTTCCTATCATATTGGTTGGCTGCCTGAATATGGCGCACGCTTCATTCGACGTAATAATTATTTGAATGGACAACGCTACACCTATCCTAAGGAAAATCTAATAGTTCCGATTTGACGTCAATCATTTTGAATGTGTACGAACGTCTACACAAAAAATCGAAAAATAAACCATTTATTGCCAAACAATAATTATTATGTTATCCATACATAATAATTATTTGTCGCAAGGTCGTGCGTCGTATGGCACGTTTCCAAGCTGCAAAACCTACGAGGCAATGCTTTGTCCTATAATATAGGCGATAGATATCACATAACATTTGGTAGACTATTTTTTTTTTAAACTGGAAAGATCTTCGTTTGACCACAATATCACCAGATGGTAAGCGATGATGTGGTCTAAGATGAAGCACGAAAATCTAGAAGAAACCTATTCACTCTTACCTTAAAGAGGCCCGGATTGTATTATATAGGAAAAGTAGACGACGGTAAAGTGTTCCATAACTTAAGCTTGCTTTATTGCTTGTTCCATCTCCAACAAAAATAATTCTGTATATTCGTTGTGCATAAACCAGGTGCTAAATCCACAAATAAACAATCCTACAATCCAGGAACTCGGCCAACTAAGCTGTGGTAATAAGCCGCAGGATGTTTTGGTCCCGATTATACCGTACGTGCATTTCTCCATAATGCTCGCTTTCCTGGTTCATTCTGTTCCGATTGTTGTGTAAACACTTTGCGAGGTAAACGATACTTTATATACCAACTACTAGCTGACCCGCTCGAGGCTTCGCATGCTTAAAATTTCCCGTTCCCGTGGGAACTTCGGGATAAAAACTATATAAAACACTCTTGTCAAAGTGACGCGGCACTTCATGTATAGACTTCACGTCAGTGAACGACGGAGAAATTATATGGATATTGTTCATACAAAAATACTAAAATCGTGATTAAAAAATCGAGGGTGGGGGTAGGAGGGTGAAAAATACCTCATATCTACCAAATATACAAAAAAAAAACATTAAAAACCCGTTTCGGTGGAGTGACACGAGATTTTTATATATGTATTAGATAGATAGATAACTCATTACTGAATTACCACACAAACAGAAAAAATACAAACCTAAGTACTAGGTTAGAATAAATAAGGTAATACAATGGGCAGCCTAATCGCTGAAAGCGATCTTTTCCAGGCAACCTTTGGATGGAAATAGATTGATAGGTACATAGGAGCATTAATGTTAACATTATGCATACACAATAACATTAGCATTAGAAATAAACATGCATGTACTATTATCATATAATAATAGTACATGGTAATACATTATTACATAACTATTTTTAATAGAGTTGTTGTACTCTATAACTGTGAGAGTTCGTTGAATTTCGGACTAGAAATATCTGTTTCCCGAACTTCAGTGCTCTCCGACGGATCATTATGTGATCGGTTGTAGTTACATTTAATTTTATAATCTTTTAATAAATTAAATGTTGCTCTAGAATTGTCAATCTGCCATCATTATGCGTGATTTTTTCCGATATTTTAATAGTTATTCTGGGTTTCGGGGCGGAGACAAATCCAACAAATAAAGATTATATCAAAATCGGTCCCGCCGTTCTTGAGTTATAAATGGTGTAACTAAACCGAGTTTGTTGCATATTTATATAGATTTACGAGCAGTTCATATTTATAAATTGACGTAACGGTACCTACCGTAACTACGTAGGCGATAGTGGCGCCATCTTTTATTTAAAACACGCGTAGGCGGACCTTCGTCTTCTATTCAATATTGTAGTAGAACATTATTCAAAATGATACTATTATATCTTTTTCGTAGGCGTAAGGAAACATTTAATTTGATTAATAACTAGTAAAAGTAAGTCTTCAATTTCTTTTTGATCACTCATGCTCTAAAAGTTGGTCATTGACATTTAGGGCCTCAGAGCCGTAAATAAATCTGGGAATAGAATGAGGCTCATTGAATAGAATGATAGAATGCATTCATAATATGCTAAGATGAAATACAATGTCCCTGACAAATCCTTATTTATATTTATTAATAAAACAAGCTACAAACATTGCGATTGTTTAAAAAGAATACTTTTTATGTTATGTTAAATACTTTTTTAAATTTCGTGATGAAAAGTCATGTGTTCATTGTCATCATGTGTCATGTGTTCTCATAGACATAGATATGTCTTCTGTGAATAAAACAAACTTATTGAGAGTTAGTATAGTAGTATAGATGAAAAGAATACCTGATAAAAGTTGATGAGCCGTTGGTTGCAGGCCACATAAGATCGGTCAGTCTGGAGATCTATGGGCGAGGCCTATGTTCAGCAGTGGACGTCCTATAACCGATATAATGATGATGATAGTAGCCGATGTTGACGTCGGAGTTTTTAAATCACCCAAAAGTCGCTGGCATGGTTAGCTCAACGATTTTTATAGCGAAGACCAACAACTTAAATACTCTGTGAAGTACGGAAGTACTTAATAAAATTTGGTAGTAGCGGCCTATTCAATTGATGATTGCGCTGAATGTTGATCTTCTAGCATCGTAGTACGGCCCCCACTGGAAAGACCTGGTAAAGGTTGCCGGGAACCATTGGGTGTAGGCCGCACAAGATCGACTGCTCCGGAAATGAAAGGGGAATGTCTATGTTCAGCGGTGGACGTCATGATATGATGAAAATGAGTTTTAATAAGAACAAATAAACAATAGAGTACCAATAAAAAGCACCGGGAAAAAATACATAAAATGTAATTGCAGTTAAGAAACCTAACACAATACAGCAATAAAAATATATTTTTCGTAATTATTTTTTTCTCAGGCACGATCTATGTATTCCGCCTACCTGACAAATAATAGCTTGCGACAACATCGCGAACGTGACGATTGACCCTAAGAAAGAACCAGCTTCACAGGCAAGTAAACTAGTTACATACATTTGACATTTCACTTGTTTGGGAGCTTTGGTGCCACAGACAGAGAGAGGCTTCAAAAACTTTGAAAAATCGAAAAACCGAAGACATCTCTATTCTCATTCTCACTGATGTTTACCACCTAGGTAATATGTAACTACCTACAGTTGTAAAGGTCAATCAACAATAGTTGCGCTTGCGCATTGAGACGAGATGCAATCTCAAGATGGCGTACAATGACGTGTGATGATTGTAATTTCTTATAAATATTATAATTATTTTGTTGCTTATTCGCTAATGAATTGCCAAGGTCCCAGAGATCTCCCGAAGCGTTAAAGAATTGAAATAGTGTGGGAATCAGTATATTTGTTTGGCGACTCTAGAACTATTGTTTCATTACTCTGTGCATAATAGAGCTTGAAGGCCATTTTAAAACGACCGTTTTGATTTTTCCAATTAATTAAGTTTTTTTGGTATTATTTCAAGACGTAGAAAAAGGTTGAGGGTGTATCTGTATATTCTTGTCACAGACGTGGAACACAAATGCCCTTAGTAGAGCCATGGCATGGCTTAGCCGGCAAAGTGAATACAAAATAGTGACTTTTCTCGAATGGAGAGGCCTATGTTCAACGTCCTATGGCCGATATGATGATGATGATGATTACCTTGCACCTCTAAAAGTTATAACCGTTTTATCCCACATTACATGGCCCTGAAGTTTTCACATTTCGCGTAATCGATCTCGAGGTTTCACGTAATTCGAGAAATTAATTCGATATCCTCTGTAACTCGATTATCATTTGCTTGAGTGACATTTATAGGGCAAATCTTTGCGCCAATGCTGTATGATATGAATCTTATTTGGTGTGTTTTACCAACTTAGAACAGTTTGCACATAATTATCACACTAATATTATAAATGTGAAAGTTTCGATGTTGGTTTATTCATTTGTTTGTTTGTTACTCAATCACGTCGTAACGGCTGAACCGATTCCGATGAAATTTGGCATATACGTAGATTATAAATTTATAACCTGGATTACCACATAGGCTATCATTTATCTCATAAATCAGTTCCCATGGGATAAAAATGGGGTATCAAGTTGCAGCAGCGAATTTAGCTTTATTTCTAGGTTATCTACACATTTAGTAGTGTAACTCGTACGAAGTCAAGGGCAACAGCTAGTGTAAAATAAGCTGTATTAATAACTTTGTGAAGTTAATGTTTGTCCAGAAGAGTTTGTATTCCCTGGTCAACTCTGGTACCACCACCATGCGCCAGTTGTGAGTTCAGTCATGGTCGACCATCGTGTAAGCTTTAATTTTTGTTATAACCAGGACCGAAAGTGATTCCCACCAAAATAATAACTTCAAACTGTGCCTAATTGTATGTGTGTTGTTGATTGAGTTAGGTGGTATCTGAAGTTATTTAAAGAGCGAAGAAAATTCTAAAAAACTTAAGTAGGCTCCATTCAAAGAGATCACAGTTACATATCGCTACCTTGCTTCTTCGCAATAAGGAGTAATGAGCTCACAATGATAACAAAGATATAAGAGGTACAGGTTTAATGATATAAACAAAATGGCAGTAAAACACGGGTCGTCACAGTGGAGTGGCCCCTCTCCTCTTCACGCGCTCTGCTCACTGTAATGGTATGTAGGTTGCTCACGATAGCTCCCGAAGTTACGCTCAATTTGAATGGCTACGTATCTTCTCCGATATAACCTGCTCCTACTGTCTTTATACCAAAATCAATCGAAGATAAAATAAGATAAAGATAAATTACAAAGTAGTAAAACAAATCAATGGCATTAAACCATGTTTGTCAGAAGGGGTTCAGGAGAAATAGATCAACCTCCTCAGCTGTTTGTAAATACAATTACGAAATCATTATGAATAAAAAAATATGTGGTACCTAAGTATTTTACTTGGCAAGGCCTATGGTAGAGCTTTATAGAACACTAGCTGTTGCCTGCGACTTCGTACGCGTTACACTACTAAATGTGCAGGTAACCTAGAAATAAAGCTAAACTCGCTGTTGCTTCTTGACTTGACACCCCATTTTTATCCTATAAGACCTGATTTGCGGGATAAAAAGCCTTTGTGTTAATCCAAATTATAATCTACGTACAAACTAAATTTCATCGAAATCGGTTCAGCCGTTACGACGTGATTGAGTAACAAACAAACAAATTATAAACAAACTTTCAAACTTTCGCATGCATAATACTAGTGTGAATCTGCTGAACAAACTTTATGGGAGGTAGGCATACGAGGTTTAGTTTATGATTGCTTTGTTTCATATCTCAAAAATCGTTGGCAACATGTCGAGTCGAGATTGAATATTATAATAATTCTACCTGCAGGAAACCACAAAAATAAGACCTGTATAAAATTATGTCGATTCCATTTCTCAAGGCAGCGTTCTCGGCTGCATTATATTCCTGATGTACATCAATGATTAACCAAAATAAATAAAAAGCCAGTGTACTTTGTTTGCACGCGTCAAAACAGATATCAAAACAGGCACCTGTTCATATTATGCTTACGCGCGTGCTTGGCTCCAATACGTCATACTGGCTATAGGGAAATATGGCACGGTAGTCACGAACTTGTTTATTTTACAAAAAAGATTCCTACGTAGTAATCCATAACTTAGATGTTATGTATGATCAGTCCTGAACGTCCGATTGATAGATCAACGCACAGCCTAAACCGCTGATCGTAGAGACCTGAAACTTGGAGGGTGTGTTCTTTATATGACGTAGGCATCCTATAAAAAAGTATTTTCCGAAATTCTACCCCTAAAGGGGTGAAAAAGGGGACAGAGTTTGTATGGGACAACGTGATTCCTTGGTCCAATCTACTTCAAATTTTGCATAAACCTTTTTTAACTGAATTGATGGAAAATGTATTTCGTATTTTATTGAAATAACGAGGTTAAAAAGGGGTAGAAACATATTTTGGCAGTGATTTGCTTCGAAGTTGATATCGATACTCCTTAGTGCTTTTGATTTAAATTACATTTTATTTTGACACATGTTTGAAAATTCAATCCGAATTTATTAAAAAAAGGTAACAAAAGCAAATACTCTTTAAAATTGGAATGTTTCGAAAGTCACCGTACTATATGAGTAGGTACCTCATTTAAAGGCTTAAAGAGGTTATGCACTTTTAGAACACGGCCTTATAGGGACGTAAAGTTCGAAATATGAAATGGTAAGGACTATGAGTAAAACATCTTGGTCAGAAGAAAACAGTTTTCTTTTAGTTTGTCTTAGAAGTTTAATTTAGTGTGTATTGTTTTGTGCAATTTTTTTATATTACATTAATATGACAAATGTGAAAGTTTGGATGTTTGTTTATTTGTTTGTTTGTTACTTATTTGTTTAATTTGGTATATATACGTAGATTAAAACCTGGATTACCACATAAGCTACTTTTTATGTAATAAATCAGTTCCCATGGGATAAAAATGGGGTGAGAAGTCAAGTTGCAACAGCGGGTTTAGCTTTATTTCTAGGTTACCTACACATTTAGAAGTGTAACGCGTACGAAGTCGCGGGCAACAGCTAGTAAAGTATATAAAAGAAAAGAGCCTTACAGTAGTCGCATATGATGTGTAACATCTGACCACCGTTTCCTGTTACACATTTCCGTACCTTTTGCCAAAATCACTCCCACAAACCGAGAGGAAAAATGCTACACATCAAAAAATATTAACGCTAACATGATACTTGAAGTTCGTGTACATGTTTATAAATATAAACTTCCTTCCAAAATATTGCCGACTGCAAAACTTGCGACCTAAAGAAAAATGTGCTCTTTCTAAATTATCCATAATTGTATAATCCATTCTAGCACCTACGCTATGTCTATAAAAATGTATAACAAATCCCTAAAGACAAAAAAAAAACACAGAAACAAACAAAGAACACTTTTTACACTACAAAAAAATATATTGGGAAAGCATCTTATAAAAAGTTTTTACTCACTGCAAGAGTTTTTTTGGCCAGAAGCAAGGTCTCACAGCACAACAAAAGATCCGAAATTCGCTAATTTGCAGTTATATCACATAATTAAACTATTTTTACAGAACCCTCTGTGCGAGAGCCAGACTCACACTTGTCCGCTTTTTTGGATCCTATCCAGCCCTAATAAGGTATTATTATTATAAATTAATATTATTACAATAAGGTATGGTTTTTATAATTCATCAATACCATCACTACGTGTTCCCATCAGCGCCTAGGTAATTCCCATAAGCTTACAGTTTACTTCCGCAGCGGAATCATTTATTAAAAGCCCATTCTGTTATTTCACCGGTCACGTTACTATGGACATTTCCTTTTTCTAAAATCTTACTAACTATTCCATCATCCCTGTCACCGTTCTAGTAACTGTTGTGGTATTCTATGACATGTTCATACCAACTGTTGTGGTAATCTGCGGTGAGATTCGTACTAACTGTTGTTGTATTCTGTGAAGGCCATAGACACGGGATGTGCCATCGATTACATTAATATACATCACACGGATACTACTCGTTGCATTCCAAAACAAGGAAATGAAGATATACCCACGTTTTTATTAATATTAAAATCTCATAGTAAAAGATATTTACTATATGATAATGAAAATTTGGATTTTTAATGATGATTGAATATTTTTATGTTAATGTTAATTTATATTTAATGGTTCATTAAATTGATAAGATAATAAGATAACAGTTAGCAGTTGGCATTCGATATTTTGAATTAGCTTCGTCATTAAGATCGAATGACCTTAAGATAGCTGTGCATAGCTGTTAAGTATCATCCTCATCATGTGCTAGTATAAGACTCCTTTCGCTCCTGCCTGTTCCCTCGATCTTAAGCTTCTCTGAAGCGAGATCTCCAAATCAACTTGGGCAAATCTGCGTTGTATGTATGTTATGTATGTTTGTCCGAGGATAACTTTCGAAAAGTTGATTGATCCGATCATCGTGAAATTTGATAAATAGGTAGGTTGCGATGGCACAAATCGGTGTGACTAAATGAGCTAAAGATGTTGGGAGGTTGTTGAAATATTGGGGTTCAAGAGGGGTAAAAAAAATTAAAATGAGACTATGAGGTAAAGTGGGACGTCAAATAAAAGGTCTTCATTAGTATATTTCGACTCCGTTTTTATTTTTAGTAAAGTCCTTGTAGTTTTTGTGTTATTAGCCATAATAAAAACGGAACTTTAACGAAATTTATAGGGTACACCAGTGATCCCACAGTGCTGTAATTTGGTATGCAAATGGTAGTTTAAGTGACACAAATATAGGGAAAAGACTGAAATCCAGCATAACTGCAATTTGTACCCCGAAAAAAAGGTAACCAATTAACATGAACTCCCGTTACCTGTAATTTAAATGAAATGGTAGGTCAATTTATTTGGATATTTATTTTGGGGCACTATTTTGGTAGTCAAAGATTACGAATAATATATTTTTGTTTTTATGGGAGACTCGCGAGATCTCAGTTCGGGGCGAACCAGTTATATCATCAAGACGTCAACCCAACGAGCTGAATGGATGCTCATTGTGTCTATATTTGGGTATATATTAGTCTATCATTAGGTATTTATCTATGTACTTCGCTTCGCACGCGTTTTTTGTCAATATTAAATAGCATATCTTTTAATCCAGGTTATATCTATGTACCAAATTTCTAAGAAATCAGTTCAGCCGTTACGACGTGATTGAGTAACAAACAAACATCCAAACTTTCGTATTTATAATATAAGTGTGATTAGAATTGTACAGTTTTACATTATTATTTTATTTCTCTTCGTTTACTGTGCACATCTGTCCATTACTGCTTCGCTCATTACATTCCATCTAAAGGTTGCCTTGGAAGAAATCGTTTGTAGCGATAAGGCCGCCAATTGTACTTATATTTAGCATTAACTGGTTCTTTAAGTATTCCTTTTTCCTAATATACCATTATTATATTCTTCTATTCTTCTATGTCCAGTTATAAGCTGTTAAAAATCTAGGAGCTTAAGGCTCGCTCTGTACAGCCGAATACAGTTCTAATGTTGATTTTGGCATACGAGCTTATTTTTTTTTACTTCTTGGTGTTCAGTACTTACATAATAACTGAGTAGAGCTTATTAAATCTTCGTCATTATACCTAAGTGATATATGATAAATAATGAACACAGATGTACCTATCTACCTTATGTACAGCTGGTCACGGGCCACAGCGTAAATACAATGAGGCTGCGCCGAGCGGAGCGGCGCACGCGCATCTAATTGAAATAATAGCAACTTTGACTTGTTTCGTTTAATCCTGTTCTGATTTATTTGCGTTTTGGTTTTTGTATTGTTATTCTGAAAAGGAAATAATAAACCTAACGAAGGAGGAACAAAGATTGATACATAGTTCTTTAATGAATTACCATACAGAAAAAATACAAATGTATTTTTAGGCCCTTGCATACAAAGCGATCTCTTCTAAATCTTTTTATCCTTTGAATGGAAAAACCTGATGACCGCGACCGCTCTGTCAAGAGCATTACCATTAAAATGATCACGCGATTACCATCCTAATATTATAAAGAGGTAAAGTTTATAGTTTGTATGTTTGTAATATTAGAAACAACTAAGATTTATTTCACCGATGGTAAGCTCCGCTATCTCTGATAGGCTATATTTTATTTGATAAGAACCGTGCGAAGCCAGGGCGGGTCAGCTAATTGTTTATAACCATGAAATGGTCTTTAACTCCATTAACGGGTCGATAATTACCATCAGACATGATAGCGTAATCAACGATCAAGCTGTCTACAACTCATTTAGAGCAAATTAATGGAATTGGGTTGAAACTTGTAATCTAAGAGAGTTTACTTTTCCTAGTTTGTTTTTGAAGTACATACTACCATAATAGTCACCTACGTTTTTTAAAAGCAAGCTGTTTCCATTTATTTTAAATAACAACAGATCACAATACAATTTATAACAAACTAAAACATCAGAAATGGTTGTGGAATGCAACAAAAGATTGAGTATGTTATGATTATTTGATTATGCAATAACTCAAATCAGTTGCTTGAAGAAAACTTGATGTAAATCGGCTTGTATGATTTCCACCACATATATATTAATTTGTCATGGCTATTTTTAAATACTTCTTTCTTTCTGTTTTGTTTACAAAACAGAAAGAAAGAAGTGCATGCGAGGTGAGACGTATTGCGGAGCGGATCGCACTCACCCTAATTTCACGAATTGAACCGAAACATTGTCCGGCGTAACGCAACGTTATAACGTTACGTACGTGATAAATCTCGTCTTCTTCCTGCCCTTTTCCCACATTACATGGGGTCGGCACATGTATTTTTCTTCCATACCTCTCTATCAGCCGTCATTTCCGTTGTCACTTCTTTCTCACCCACATCATTCTTCATACAGTCCATCCATCTCTTTTTCGGCCTTCCTCTACTTCTCTATATTCATCCACATTCATATCTAACACTCTTTTAGTCACACGATTTTCTTCCCTCCGCATGATATGCTCATGCTCATACTACGCGTATTACTCCTCAATTTTTTTATCACTGGCGCTACTTTCAAATTTCCTCTAAAATACTCATCCCTTATCTTGTCCATTCTTGTTATCCCACATATCTCACTCAACATTCGCATTTCTGCCGCGTGCACTCTTCTTTCATCCGTCTCAAAACGTTTCATCCGTGACAAATCTCGCATTGATTGAAATAAATCACGTAAGTATTCGTAGTAAAAAAATGTAATAACATAAAAAAATCGTTTTTTTATCTGACTGACTGAACTAAGCCTTTATTGGTTCGTAATTTTTTTTCTGTTTAATTTAGTTCGAATATCTGCGTCGTAATATTTTGCGTCGCTGACTAGTACGGATTATTTTGTCTATTACTACTGTATAAATTAATGTGATCAGAACCGTGACCGACCATCAAGGATGGTCAGAAATAATAGGTGCGCTTTTATGGTTCCTTTTATTAAATCGCGCAATTAAAAACGAACAAATGCAAAATTATTGGGAGACAGATTCTCTTGATGTTTTGCCCTGGACCCTGAATAAAGCAATAAATAAATACTAGCCTTTTCGATCCCACTGCTAGGCAAGCCCCTTCATCTCTCCACTTATCTTGATGCCGTGCCAAATCTTCGAGTCCCTTTTATATATAATTATAATTACTAAAATATTGTAGACAAAGACTGAGGGTAATATGTTTTGCAAATATAACAGCCTCAAAATAACACAAAAGGAAGAGGTTGTTTGAAAAACAAACGACTGAATGTAAAATTAAAATGTAACTAACTTGCTTCTCAATTTTGACATCACTACGACTATATTTGATTCTTGAGATCAAATCAGAAATGAGATTCGTAGACAAATCAAGTCACTGATAAACGTATGGAAGAACGTAAGAACTGACGGCCGTTGGGGCAGAAAGGTTCTCGAGTAGAGACCGCGCAACGGAAAGCTCAGCGTGGGACAGCTCCCCACCAGATGAAAGGACGACCTATTAAAGGTTGCTGGGAGCCGTTGGTCGCAGGACCATATCAATCACTCATGAAGTCTATAGATGCCTATGTTCAGCAGTGGATGTCTTATGGCGATATGATTATGATGATTTTTGATTTTGCACTCGTTTTGGGCAAACGGGTTAATTGTTCAGAATCCTTAAAGGTTAAATCAGCTTTAGAATATCTTATCATTCCGTACGGAACCACCTGGCTACAATGGCGATACTGCCTGTCGATTCTGTGATAAGTAAGGAAATAAGTATCCCGGAAGCCAACACTGCTTTATTATTCATTGTTTTGCAATCTGCTTTTTATAATATGCCTACCGAAATAAACTGAATGCATTTCCATTTCGATTTGGACGCGGTGTGTTGTTATCAAATAAATACCTGCTGATAAAAAACTCTTACAAAAGTATACTACAATTGTAAATACAAATTGTACTATTCGCAATATAATATGAAAGCTTATTTCCTGTTGGTAGTCTCAATACCAGTAGTTGTACCATTTTTATAATTTATATTATTTTGTATTGTATATATTTAATAGTAAAGCAAAACATCAGTTATTTTGTAAACAATAAATAAATCATAATATAACAATATTTATAATATATATTAACAAATTATAGTATAAGTCAAAGTCAGGTCACCTGGTGATCGGGTCATAATTTTTTTCCTATAATAATTATATTTTATAAAAATATCCTAGTAATATTATAACATTTCAGTGAAATACAAATTATACCTAAGATTGTGTCCAATATATCATAAATATCTATATTGTTTTGCTGACATATTTTTTTTTTTTCATTTCCAATAGCACTTTTTTATGCGCTTTGTTCATGTCTTCTGTAGTTTATTCAAAGCATCCTAAGCATGTAATAATATACTAGATTCAAAGTAAAAATCAAAATATTCTTTCAAGCCTGTATGCCTGTATAAAATAAGTGGATAAGGATGGCTCAAAATGATGATTGGATGATTACCACAAAGTAGGTAGGTAATCCGCCGTTCGTCACTCGCTCTATTTTTGACGCAAATGGAGATAATTAGGATGTTTTGTTGGCATTCAGTAGAAATTGAAGTTAATTGGCTAAGTACCAACTGTGCTACGGTTCATTTGTTATTCGTGATTATAAAAATGGTCAGCAGTCTGAACAAAAATAATTATATTTGCTATCTGGACTAATTTATAATTTATATTGGCAGGCTTTTCCTTTGGAAGCTATAACATTTTAAACATCTTAGTGTTGACGTGGTCTGGGGTGCATGCAACCTCTCTGAAAACAAGACAAACCAATTTTCTTTTTGTGTCTTTTTTACCAATTTTTCTAACCTCTTGTGAGTCTCATGCTGGTGTTCTGTAAGGTAGTATCATCTTAGGCCGTTATCACCCAATTGCTGGGTTTGGCTATGTGCTATATTTTGCTAGCCTCCTCTATCCCGCCCGTTTAATGTCGAGATGCTCCCTGTACCTAACCTTTACGATGTCTTTACACAAGGCAGCATTGCTTTCAATCTATATACTACAAAGATTCATTTTGTCGTCGTTCCAAATTAAGGATTTCTCTTTTTTTTTATTTCTGTCCATCGTAGCCGATGTTATTAGCCTTGGTTTTTGCCACAGTAAGTCACCCGCAATGGCGTGGCTTGGAGCGTGACCGGTGGGTGAGTCATTGCGCATCGCGGTGGCAGATGTAATAGCGAGCTATTAAGTAGATTATAGGGAGGGAAGCTGCACACGCGACGCTGGCTGATACCTAATCAACTCGTAGGGATTGGTGATCTGATTGAATTACTTTTTATTTACACATTTTTGTAGTATTTTATATTAATATATGACTTACTAACTAAATACTGATATGACATCGAAAGGTGCGACCTGGATGCGAACAGATAAAACATTAAATGAAGTGTAGGCCTATACCATAATAATTATTCTGTGCCTGTACGCTTATACCCAGCAATGGGTGGATACAGGCTGACGATGATCATGATGATATAGTACCTATCTACCTGGGATTTTCTTAAAAGTTTATTTTTGATAATACCTTTCTTTCGTTCACGTAGTTTTTGAAGACTAGGTTATGAAACCCACTATGGATTGCCTTCAAAATATTTTTAGCTACCATGGGGTTTTTAAGAAAGTTACTACTTTGATGTAGTCTAAGAAATCTCTAGAAAGATACGTTGAAAATCAATGATGACATTATTATAACATGATCATCATCATTCGCAGCCTGACTTTTAATTAAGATTATTGGGTTGAGCACTTACAGGTGTCCCTTAGTCCCAATCCTAAGACAACCCGCAACTTGAACTTGAAAATCTATCCTTTTACCCATATGTATTCTGAAGATATGGCAGCCAAGATTAAACAGGATTATTAAATCTAATTTATGATCGAAACGTTATACAATTAATAAAGTTTCACCCTTCATAAATACGAATATGGCAGAACTGCTTGTTTAGTATTTTCTAGTTCAGGTATAAATAATGATTTTGAGTAATATAATTTTCCTATAAGTTTCAATGACTGCTTCCAATATGGCGGTGCATCCGGCGTTTCCGTCCCATGCTTCAGTGGCGCCCTATGTTTCAGTCAATGCCCACCCTTTAACTTGAACCCTAAGTCTTTGGAGTATGGTTGAAATTGTAACGGCATGTACGGTTGTAAGAGAGCTATTGTTTGGTAGTTGTCGGTACTCTGGGGTGGTCTCTAAGTAGATGTATCAGTGGACCCGCATCATTACCGAAAATACCGTTTTATGTGATTTTACCCTTGTTTGTGAAGGAATCATTGGAATCGTTGGAACTAGTTTTGTTGCACTCGGAGTTTTGTGATTGCCAATTGACTATCGTGAACCCTACCTTAATTTAGCCCGTCAAGGATCACGCTAATATATTTTTCTATGGTTGTGGCTGACCGATACCACTGGGTTTCTCTTGCTTCTTTATTATATAAAACGTTAACATTCATCATAGATATCATACAGTCCGACTTCACACATTGCATAGGCCTCTATTTGCATGTGCGGTCCTGTGACAATCTCATCCAGGTTCAACCCGCGATCCTTGCTAGATATCGTTTGCCCAACTCGCTGCTGGTAGGTCAACGTTTCTATACCCTGTTCGTTATTGAAACATAGATATATCCATACACGCGGAAATACAAATGACAGTCTTATCGTTGAAAGCAATCTCATTCAGATAACCTTTGGATAGACTGGTTTTGACTAGTTTACGAACCTATAGATTTGAAACAACACCAAGTAATTTTTTTTTTATTGTTTCTGTTACTGATTACATGTAAGTATTAATAAAAACGAGTAGCACGTCACGAGTTCTATTAGCTTGTATTTAGTAGACGGGTGTGCCGCCGGTAGCGAGTGTCACAGGCAATAGCAAATTAGTGGCGGTATGTAATCGCATTGTCTTGTGGCAAGGAAGTGACTTGTTACTCTGAATTGTTACACTACCGGAGTACAAAGGTACTGCTGTTCATTTGTCATGATTATTGCAGTGTTTTTTTATCTTTGTCTATATAACTATTAATGTAGAGGGTAATAGTTGTTGTTTTTTTATATGCCTATTTAATTTAGCAGGTCCAGTTTTTTGGTAAGCTTAAATACGATCGGCTTGATCAACTTTACCCTGCCACTGCTGCGGCCAAGGTAGGAAATAGATTTTTAATATTTATTAACATAAATTTAAAAATATAAAAGTACATATTAAAATAGATAACCCAAATCGTATTTGTGAGTTTTTAATTACTTTGTATGGATAGATCATCACATTAACAACCTGAAGAGATTTGAGAATTAGATTCTATTTTATACCTACTCTACACCTACAGCATCAATCACAATTTTCATCCAATCACATTTTTTTAATCGAAGATTTGTCCTGACATAATCATAAATAACAGGAAATACATGATTCATAAGACATAGAATATAATGTGTGAACAAACAAAGCAAATGTATAAGTACCTTCAGTTGAGTCAATCTGTACGATAACTAGACTAATTAGACGTTAGTATTTTACTAGCTAGGAATTGACTCATCAACCATTGTACAAACATGAAGGTCAAAGTCCTAAAGAAATACTTTTATCCTGAGCAATAGAAGATTCCGTAAAAATAATACTGTTTTCCATTATAGAGGCTCGTCGACAATAGGCCACATTTGTTTTGCAATATGTTTGTTAACCATAATATTATGATTTCACCAGAATGTAGCGGCGTGAAGTTGTCTGAATTTGTAGGAAATATTTTTGCAACTTATGCTGATATTGGTACCAAAAGCAATATGTGATAGAAGTGTGCCTTCAGCCTTTTGACATCTTCTAGTTTTAAATTTCCCACCCTTCATTTATAGAACCTATAAGTATTCTAAAATTAATCAAGTTTTCTAAAATTGTGACCAGATTGATCACACTTTTTTGTACAACTAGTATTACAAACAAATTAAAGTGGCAGTCTTATCAGCGATCTCATTTCGACTTTAGCAAACTCTTCCAGACAACCTTATGGATGGAAATTCACATGAATGATAAAACAAGAAAGAAATTGCTTCCTTCGCCTGTAAAAGTCCTTTTAAAAACATGCTGACAAAAATAAATACCACCAGTAATTGTTCCGTAATCTTTCATTATCCGCCTTTTGTTGACATTTCCTCACGAGAAAATTATAAATCAGGGCATAGTCGCGTGTGCTTATAATACGAGAACAACCCACGTGATCATTGAGCAACTACGAGTTAACAATACTGGTCAAAATGTTATTGATAAGCTGTATTGTGTTGTACTCGTAGGTGCTCATGGTATTGTTACCACTTCCTTCTTCGGCAATATCTACGATCGATGGGGATTACATGGCATGACGCAATTCGGATACCTATACATGTTTTCTACAGGGATCTTCTTCGTCTGCTTGTCAGGAAAAATCGAGACAATCATTATCATGAATACGGGATTTATCACTTAACGTTTTGTCGGTGTTATGACCTACACTAAAAATTCGGACTCTGAATGTTGAAAAATTGTCTGAGGTACCTACCTAGTCTAATAGTTTTTAGTTTAACATTGCAAAATGTTTATTTTTTCATAATTTTATGTTAATCTTTGGAATAATAATAATTAGTAAAAAAACTGCTGTTTTTGGTGAATTTAGTAGAATTATGAGCTGTTTTGAAAATCTTGTGCATTTGTTGGACACACCATGTGGTGAATTTTGACTGAGTTATCACCTACTTATAAAAATACCTGTTGATTTAACAAATGAACATTTAGCCCGGCTTGCACAACGATCCCTAATTATTATAGTATTTAGTGACTAAACATGTTTAAATTAGATCTATTTGTATGATTTGACAACTCTCTAAAATCATATTTTTTTTGTTTATTTTTACACTGTATAGATCTTCGTTTGACCACAATCTCACCTGATGGTAAGCGATGATGTGGTCTAAGATGAAGAACGAAGATCTAGAAGAAACATAGTTACTTTTACCATAAAGAGGCCCGGATTGTATACTTTAGGAAAAACAGACGACGACAGTGTTCCAGCCGTACGCACCAAGAACGTAGAACCAAAACGGTGTGTATGAATGGGTGGTATATCAACCATATATTCAACCATATAATATACTAGCTGTTGCCCGCGACTTCGTTCGCGTTACACTTCTACTTGTGTAGGTAACCTAGAAATAAAGCTAAACTCGCTGTTGCAACTTGAATTGACACCCCATTTTTAGCGACTAATTACGTTTAGGCATCGTTGCGCAAGTCTATTGTTGTTATTAATATGATAAGTTTTTTAGTTTTATTGTAAAATTTACTCCTTTTCATGTACTACGTAACATATTCGAAGCATCCTGTTTGTACATGTATAGCGTATCTGTCTGTAGCGATATATAACCTATACATAATTTGACCCTAATGAAAAAGAAAGAATGGATAAGATAAGGAATGAGTATGTTAGAGGAAGTTTGAAAGTAGCGCTAGTGATAGAGTGAGGAGGCTAGCGTGGTATGGGCATGTCATGCGGAGGGAAGAGATATAGAAGTAGAGGAAGGCCGAAGAAGAGATGGATGGACAGTGTGAATATGGGTAAGAAAGAAGTAACAACGAAGATGACGGCTGATAGAGAGGTATGGAAGAAAAACACATGTTGTGCCGACCCCACGTAATGTGGAAGGAAAAAGGGCAGAAAGAAGAAAAGTTTTTTTTAATGTTATTTGTGGGGAAACAGGCGTACGGTAATGATGAAGGCCCTGATGGTAAGCGGTCACTGTCGCCTATTGACATTGGCAACACCCGAGGTATTGTAGATGCGTTCCCTACCCTGTAGAAACCTCTTTACAATTTGTACCTATTTCAATTTTATGAATCACGAGTATGAAGAGTCTACCTTTACGTCATTGTTATAACTTTTTTAACTAGTATTCGCTAGAGAACCTAAAGGTATTCTCAAAATTCATTCAAGTTTGTTAAAATTGTGGCCGATTGTAAAATGTATGCCTTTGTTAGTGAGTAATTGATTGGAAACAGTCGGCCCATTCAAGATTGTGGTCAAATTGGCTGACATGGAGTTTGTGTGTATTTCCTAATTAAAATTGATTGGAAAAGCTATCAGAGTTTTTCCATTGAGAAATTGTTACTTAAACAGCATTGTAGTCTTTATTTATTTGTGAGTGAATTATTTGGGATTTTTAACTTCTTTAGAATAGGTTTTATTGAATTTTCTGTCAAAAATATTACTTTATTTTGAGAGTAGCAATTAGAGGACTTTGTCCTGAACTAGAGTCGTAAAAGTAGAGTTCCCTCCAGTGTGAATATAAATAAATAATTTGGTCCCTTTATTTTTTCACTGAATTTCTTTACTGAAACACGCATGGTTTCAGAACGCGACGCACGCGCAGATTCACAGCCGCAACCAGAGCGCCGCGCGTTACTCCGCGCCGAACCTCTGCGCGCGACGCCCGTGTCGCACGCCCGAGACTCGCTTGACAATCCTCAACATCGTTGTTGATATCAGTGCAATGTGCTATGGGTCTTTGTTTCTGTGAAAGCCCAAAGGGCAATTGTGTTGTTTCTTTTAACTGGATTTGAAAAACATTTGGTAAGTTTTTTATTTTACTTAAAATATTTAACATAGATAAGTGTGATTAAACGTTTTGTCTTTTTTTTATTAAAGTAAAAAAATCAATTTTAAAATTGTGAATGTCTATTTTAAGATACATATTTTAAAATAATTATTATGTTTTCATTTTAGGTTTTTTTCTTTCAACATAAATCATACAAATAAACTAACTATGTGTATAACTATGTGTAACTAATATTTCCACGCAGGCACGCATGCTTTCAATTGAATAATAAAAATACCAATGTAATGGGCTATTGTGGACCCATGGCTCAGTTCACCGTTAGCCATAACTTTTAGTACAATATTTGCAGCAGTTTTTACCAGCAAAGTTTTATTGGTGTCTGGAGCCGTGGCTTTAAAATAAACTACATCGTTTGGGATTATATTATAGTTTTTATGATTTCAAGCGTAAAATCTTTATAATCTTCGCGGTTTTTATTTTCTAAAACTTTATTGTATCATCGTTGTTATTTTTCGTCGTCTTTAGATGCATCATTAACTTTAAAATACTAATGTTTTATTTTATTGCATGCATCTAAATTATTTTGAGTTTACAAATAGACATTTAAAAATTTTGTCTGAGCAATCTTTTGCTCTATATAACGTAGCGTAAGAAATGATTCGTCACCAAGAAACGAAACTCTTTCCGTATGAATCATAATACCTAGGTATATTGTACCATTCGTAGTAACCAAAGGTCTTCCTTACCTTAATACTCTAATGAGTACGCCGAAGAACGACCTAGTAAGTCGACAAAAAAACAAATATTTCCATTAACTCATAATGGTAATGTGTGCAGAAACCATACATTAGATGAAATAATCAGGGGAAATATCACCTATTGGAATCCAGGTTATATTTTTAAAATATAATAAAGAATTTAATTTAAATCACCACATGCATTCAGTATGCGGTATTCTCTAACTATTAACATTTTTGACACCTCTAAGTAGGGTTCCTTTGTCGGTGGCCACCGGCCTCTGTTTACGGAGTCCTGATAAAATAAACTTTGAAGGAATAGCGTCGTGAATACCGAGAAGACGCTCGGAGTAAGGCATATGGTCCACTGATGTTCGATAGCTAGCAATGTTCCTTCCGCACCGCAGTCACCGAATAGTAGCATTAAGACAACAAAATTTCAATAAAAAAAAATAATAATAAAAAAGTTTTAAAAACAAAAATTGAAAAGCTTAGGCGGGTACGTATTAAATAAAAAATAAAATAAAAATATTTTATTTCAGAATACACAAATCCATACATTGTTAGTTACTTAGTTACTTAAAAACTATTATATTATTATGTATTATCGGATCTGACTTAAAAATTAACTAGTGGTTCGCCCCGAACCGAATCCGAATCTCGGGAGTCTCCCATAAAAAAAATTTGTAATCTTTGACGATCAAAATAGTGCCACGAAATAAATATCCAACTTACTTTACCTACAGTTTCATTTAAATTACAGGTAACGGGAGTTCATATAAAGTGGTTTTTTTTTTGGGGTACAAAATGCAGTTATTCTGGATTTTAGACTTTTACCTATATTTGTGTCACTAAAGCTACACGAATACCAAATTTCAGCATTGTGGAGTCACTGGTGTACCCTGTGAATTTTGTCATAGTTTTGTTTTTATTATGGCTAATAACTCAAAAACTACAATGATTAAACTAAAAATAAAAACAGAGTTGAAATATACTAACGGAGACCTTTTATTTGACGTCCCACTTGACCTTATAAACTCATTTCAATTTTTTTTTACCCCTCTTGAACCCCAATATCTCAACAACTCCCCAACATTTTTAGCTCATTTAGTCACACCAAAATTGTGCCATCACTACCTACCTATACCTATACCAAATTTCACGATGATCGAATAAATGCTTCGAAAGTTATCCTCGGACAAACAAACATACATACATACAACGCTGATTTGCCCAAGTTGATTTGGAAATCTCGCTTCGCTCGATCAATAATACGCAGAATACGAGCGTAAATACAAATAGGTAGCCTTTAACCTCTTATAGTAGAACACGTAAAGAAATTGCCGGCACAAACTAAAACAAAAGATATCTTGTGGTTCACTGAAGCGTCTATACAATGCGTATCTTATACCAATTAATAATACCAGAAAACCCGAAGCTTCTATTCTACGGACTGCCGACACCTCTGTGCTTCAGTGGATCGTGGGATGAATAACTTATCCCGCGAAGCCTCAGCACGTTCGCTTATTGTTTTATTGTCCCGCTAAAGCCTTTATAACCTGTTTGGTACCTCCTGCTCTGGCTGCTACTTGCGATGCGTACGAGAATGTTGGATGCATTATTATTTTGGATGGTACTGAGAATGCTTGAGGTCTTTTGTAACTCAATCAACTTATCAATCAATTTATGGGGTGGGTAAGATGGTATTCATTTCTATATTTTCTAATAATTTATACCTACCTAAGCTCAGTCTAAAACTTTTAGCTTATTAAACAAGAGTACTTAAGAATTTTGATTTTTAAACTATATTATTATTTAACTATTTGGTTACCTACAGCCTATAATAAACTAGTGGTTCGCCCCGAACTGAGATCTCGCGAGTCTACCATAATAACAAAAAAAAATTATTCATAATCTTTGACTATCAAAATAGTGTCACGAAATACAACCAACTAACTTGACCTACAGTTTCATTCAAATTACAAGTAACGGGAGTTCATGTTAATTGGTTACTCTTTTTTGGGGTACAAACTGCAGTTATCCTAGATTTCAGACTTTTGCCTATATTTGTGATATATAAGCTACACGCATACCAAATTACAGCACTGTGGGGTCACTGGTGTACCCTGTGAATTTTGTCAAAGTTTAGTTTTTATTATGGCTAATAACTCAAAAACTACCAAAACTTTATATTTTTAGCTCATTGAGTCACACCAAAATTGTGCCATCACTACCTACCTATACCTATACCAAATTTCACGATGATCGAATAAACGCTTCGAAAGTTATCCTCGGACAAACAAACATACATACATACATACAACGCCGATTTGCCCAAGTTGATTTGGAGATCTCGCTTCGCTCGATCAATTAATAAAAATAATAATCTTTATGAATAGTTGAAGTTTCGGAATCAAGTTACCTACATAAAGTCATGAAAAATGATTATCAGAAACCATGAAGCCTGATTATTGCACAAATGCATGCGTAGTGCAAATAACTTATGCTCATCAATCAATAAATCGACATACAAAGTTCCAACATACCATAGTTACTCAGGTGGATCAGGAAATCCAACGCATAATGCATCACCATCAGCATCCGGAAGACCTGGAAAAAGTAAAATCGCCACAAATTGGCCGTTTTAACCACTAATTATGTCATAAACATTCAGATTAACGATAAGTAGATGTTAACTTTAATGGAATTACTAAACCTCCTCATTTAAATAGGTATAGCTTGAATCAATCAAGTTGAATCAATCATTAAAATGGCGGCTTCAATTGAAAGAGTTAATTCGGACTATCGTTCTTTTTTATTAGTTGTCTAGGATTCTGCTTAAGTTGTTGCGAGTAACATAAACTTAAGGAAAAATGAGGTAGGAATTAGATTAGGTACTTACTTGACTAGACATAATTATTTTGATGAGATTATGTTGATGACTGACTAAGAACTTTTGATCAGAACGAAGGCAGATATGGAGAGAAGTTAAAACATGAAAAAAACATTAAAATACTTGTATAAGACAAATAAAGCTATGTTAACAGAAATATTTCAGAACGAAGAACCACTTTAATAATTCAAAAGAAACAGTTGAATCATCTTAATACCGTTATTATAAAAACACTTTACGAAAATCAACCAAATTCAGATTTACAAACTTTTAACAGAGAAAGCGGAATCGATAAGAGTTATTAGCGCTGGTCTAAAATCGAAAAATCTAATACAATATCTTTTTATTCATTAAAATCACAAGGATCACTTTAAAACGTCAATTTTACTGCCTGTTCCTTCGCGACCAAGCCAGTAAAGAAAGGCAAGAAACAAGGCGGGTCGGTTTTTTAATGATACTTTTAGAATACATAACAATAAAGAAAATATATTACGTCTAAATTTGCAAGTTACAACAGCAATGTGACAATTTCTAATGCAATACCGAGTTATCTCCCGACCATAAATCTTATTGAATCTAAACTGAATTAATCGCTTGATAAACCGAGGCCAACAGTTTATCAAGTCAATAATGCTAGACCTAGATTACTTATAATATAACTAATCGAATATATATTATGAATATGTATAGCGACTAAAGTATAGTATTTAACCTGTAATTTGAAAGTCATTGCTCTCAGACATATAGAAAAAATATATTAGGTATACTTAGCTTCTAACTAGGGTGGCCAACCGTACTATAATAATAGTAGTGTCGCTATATATTTCGAGTCTGCGTACTATATACTGTTGAAGAAATATATAGTATGCAAAAATACTATATTTTCAACACCGAAATCCAACAAACAAACCCACAATTTTTTTAAGTTATGAATCGTTAACTTATATATAACTGATGCGAAAGCGGACGACCTTTACCCTGAAATAACAATATTAAATGACATCTTTGCAAAGGTAAAAGATTGTAGTGAGTTTAGTATTGGCCAAAAATGGCAGCATATTTTTAAAAATACGGATATAACATACCTTTATATAAAGTAATTTATTTTCTATTCCCGCCACTTCGGCATTCGCGGAAAGGATATTTTTGGTTATTAATTCGAAATGGCGAGAAGAAAGAAACAGATGTAGTTATTAATAAAAACAGTTATAAAAAAACAGTTATTAATAAAAAAACAGCTTTTGATTTACATTAATTTAAAAATATACAGTATGTAACACTTTAATTTTAGACAAAAAATGTTAAAAAGTGCAAGACGTGCCAAGAAAGTAGTGCAAAATAGTTTTAATAAAAATAAAATAGTAACAAATAATGATTACTTTTTGGTTTTTCCATAAATACTATATTTTATTAAGAGTTCTAAATTTTATTATAGCTTATTTTGCAAAAATACTATACATCCCCGAAAACATGTTGGCAACCTTAGTTCTAACATCAGTACATTGTACTCCAAATTAGCTAAATGCTTATGGCACTAGCCAAGACTAATAAGGCATAAAAAAGATATGTCTAGGCATAATAGGTTGTTCATGGGAAATAAAAATAATTTGTAATATACCAGGAAAACATTATACATTTTTTTAACTATTTCTTGAGAAAGTCTTATATTAATATTAACACTGCTTGCGTATGGTACGTGATAAATCCTGTATTTATAATGATGATTGAAACTAATCACGAAAGTTTTCTAAGTAAAATTGCTTGCGTACTCAATAATAAAAAAATCTATCTGTAAAAATGCTAAAACATTTTATTATACTCGTAGTCACGCAAAACTGATTTCGTGATGAATAACAAGTAAGTATTATTATTCGATCAATCACAGTTTTTGTTCAATTTAAAATAATAAGAGTTCGTTATCTTGAAAAGTTCAATTAACTGTTTTTTTAAACACTATATTTACTATACATCCTTTTCTATGTCTACTGATTCTCACGTAAGTGTTATTTATTATCTTTTTGAGAATAAATGATTATTAAACCTATGTGTTGACTTCTTAATCCACGAGGCAACTCTGCAGATAGTCATTTAAACAAGTATTTTATTCCTGAGTCACGTTTCAGTATTTATCGTTAGTGTTAGTATTTAGCAAGCTGCATTGACGAAACCCTTAATTCGTAGAAAAAGAGAGCTGCTTTGCGCAAGAGACTGGAAGGCGTCTACACTAAAGCAGAATACATGACTCTTTAAAACAACTTGTAAGGTCTTCATGATAATCACCCTGAAGCTTTTTTTATTTTTTTATTTGCGATTAGCTCAGTGCCGTGATGGATGGCACAAATTAAGAGAGGCTTTTTTACTTAGAAGTAAGTGAACTCAGGCTGTTGATTTTTTTAAATTATTTTTTTTATTTTATCAACAGATACAAAAAGCTGGTTACCTACACATTGATTCGATGATGTCTTAAAACCTATACTAGGTTTGTCCAGACACCAGGATGATGATAATGATGACGTAATCTACCTTCTTCGACGACTTCTTCCAAAAATGTTCTCGAGCGGATGTTAACAATATAATAGGCTGAGCAAGCGCTATGCTTAGAGAGACTGAACTTTTAAAATTTTAATCCCCGGGGCAAAAAGAAGTTGAAACGCTATCTGTCCGTCTGTCATGGCATGAACCGGGGACATCATATCATGGGTGTTTAAATTTCGTAAAAATTACCTTGTGCATAAAAAATGTTGCCCAGTTTTTAATTCCAACTAAAATAAGTATTTTTTATTTTTATACAATTTTTAAGCCTATTTTTAAGATTAACATACTTTTAACCAGAACAACGTGGGTTCTGAACCGAGAACCTGGTGTCTGGACAAACCTGGTATAGATTTTAAGACACCATCGAATTATTGTGTAACCAGCTTTTTGTATCAGATAATAAATAAACAAAGAAGTAAGTACTTGTAGGACTTTGTTTCTAACTGTATCCAGCATAAAACATATTTGTTTTCAACCGCATTCAGTTCCACGATTTGCAGCACCCAGTGTGGACAAAGCACAAGTTTCTGCGATTTGCTCCAGTATAAGTTGCATTTTTGCGTGGGAACCGGCCACAATGCGGTTCGGTCTCACGCTCTCGGCTGTTTCTTGCGCCATTCCGCAGCTCCCATTGTCGTGTGGAGCTGGTTTAGCTAATTGATCCCGGTTTTGCTGACAGTCCGATTTCAATAACTGCAAAGTGAAATATAGATGTTGGTTTCTAATTTAATTAGGATGACCCAGCTGACTAGATACGCGTCAGAACTTAGATTTTGAATGGTGGAATAAATTCTGACGGTATCAAGGGCAAGATAAAATTAAGATTTCATAACATGATATCCAGTTACATCATAGCTGAAATCTGTAACAGATCCGCTAGCAGCATAATAATTTAAAAAGCTGATAACCCCAAGGCTCATCAATCTCTGTCGTGTGTACTAAGCGAATAAATTACAGAGCAATTTGTCAAAAAAAGGCCAGCAATTTTTTGTTGTTGCAAAAAGTTAAACAAAAACCAGGGAATGGACGTTCTTTTATTAGTACCGTAATTTTGTGGTCATGATGACCTGTCGAAAGTGGACTTTAAACTGCTTAATATTTTCTTAGAACTTCGCGGTTCACAATCAATGATCGATGATTCACGGGTGACCCCAGACGAATTAGTAGTATTTACCGACAACAAAATAAGTTTCATTACAAAGTCCCATAAATAGTTACATTGTATGAATCTGTGGTAGTTATCACAGATATTGAATCTTAAAGTCAGCAAGCTAGAGCTCAATCATATTTGGCAAAATGACATTACCCATCTGCTGTACGTAGAATTCTGGTGTGTAGAGTGCGGTGGGCTGGTATGATTCAGTGGTCCAACACGATTACAATTCGATTGTTTTCACCAATTTCTTCAGTTGGCCAGCTAACACAGTCCGCCAATTATCCATGAAAAACACCTGGCAGGTGACAAGCGAAAGTCGTACGGAATCTTAACCACTATTTGTAGCCGAATCGCATTCAACACCTCACGCGATGTGGCGTGCTTAAGGAGGAGTTGGAATGAATGTGAACAACTAGCTTCTAACAATTTCATTCGCGCAGTACGCAAATTAAATCTGATCTTTATATATCAAATAAAATACATTTATTTAAAGCAATTAGGACACAACACAAAAGGTACTTACATTAATCAGGGTTTTTGAGAACATGCCTGTGACAGCAATGTCTGGTGTATCTGGCACCTACTTTGCCGGCTGTCATTGCCAAGACGGTATTGGAGCTGGCCCGCGAATTAACGTAAGAGAATTAACTTTTATTGTATATTTGAAATTTTATTAAAGATAATAATTTATTTATTCAGCAACAAACTTCAATATTTAAATCAGAATCGTCGTACCTTTATCGATGAGTACGTAACAGTCATCCATGTAAATAAATGGTACCAAAACAAAGTTATTAGGGCTAGAAGAAAGAAGGTATACCTAAGCGATTTACAAGATTTCTGTAAAAGGCATTTTTAATTTTAAAGTTCTAATTAATATTATTGTCACAAACTTTTAGAATGGTTCCTCCCTTAGCAACAAAGAGCTGCTGTAACATAAGCATTGTAAGTTTTATAAAAGCCTATGAAATTTTCGACCACAGGATCAAAAGAAATTATAGAAAAAATGTTTCTCGTTCGTCGTGCAGGCATATTCGTTCAATGTTGTTGTCTTGGAATGTGTAGAATTTATGCATTTTAGCACAATTTGTGTAATATTTACATAATAATTGTTATGCACATAGCTTCAGTAGGCCACAAGGTCTGGGTCTATTTTTATCGCGGAATTTACATCTCTATATCTTACGCCTACACCATTTAAACTTGATATTTGTTTTTGAGACTCTGTTGCTTCTATTTAGCATATTAAATGAATGTTATGGTTGATTTCAATAACCATCTTGCACATATTCGAGATTTTGTGGCATTTGTTAGGTTTAATATGTCATTGGTAGAACTAGTTCCTAAAAACAGAAGTCTTAAATTATTACTTAAACTAAAATAATATTTTTTTTATTTTACCATTTTCAAAATGTCCAATGATTGTTTTCATTGAGAGCGACATTCCTCCCGCTCAGCTTGCCATGACTGCAGCAGCATCGGATATAGCAAGTACGTTTATTACTTCAATGACTTTGAACTTTTTTATAGCATTGCACGCGGCGCCAACTAAAATAGAAATTCCGATCTTTTGTTGCACGACATTCTTTATTATTGTGTTCTTCTGGACATTGCCCTTTAAAAGCTTTTGAAGATGATCCATGGGAACTCAATCACATAATGACATGGTCAATGTCAAACATAGTTAAACGCTTTGGAACTCTTTTCATTTAAATCCCTCTCTTGGAAACTGTTGCTTGATTCGTTTCAGAATCATATTTTTGTCTTGAAACGTTGACAAGCTATTGAGTCATCTTTCTTATGCCTTAGATCAGGGGTCGGCAACCGGCGGCCCGCGGGCCGCATGCGGCCCGTAGACTATCTCGGTGCGGCCCGCAACCCTGAGGTCCGTAAGATAAAAATACCGAAGCAAAAGGCCATATAAATTCACTAGAATTTATACGGCCATGCTGCTGGGCCATGAGAGTATTCTTGAAAGCTCGCTCCCACGCGGGGTGATAAAAATGTACCTCTATTTCATTTCTTAAGAACTGTTTATCAAGACTGTGATGTTATGTATTGTTTCTACCGAAAATAAATATTTGCTGTACTTATTCAATTCTTGGCAATTTCTTTTGCGTTTATCCGCCGCACGTGCGGCGGCGGGCGGCTCCTTTGAGACAATAGGCGGGGCGGCAGTCTTTGATTAGACGCAGGTGTGCGGCGGCGAAAAAATTCAAAGCGACCGGTTTTAGTTAAAATCACAGCCGCGCGCAGCTCTCGCCACATTCGGTTGTGGAAATTCGCCGGAAACTCACGTCTCATCTGGTTGCTAGCTACGCGTTTCGTTTCACCTTTCTTCCCTTCGCTGATAGCTTCTCACGCACGACGTATGAGGTAAGTTGTATGCACTCGCGAGCATTTTGTTTTATTTTATTTACTGCTTGTTAATGTGAACCTTCAGATTGATGGGTAAATGTTATAAGGACGGGGATAGTAGTTACATGACATGAAGTTAGTTACGAGTGTGTCATGTTTTAATTATTATTTGAATGTGGAGTTGAATTTGTAGGTGCTAACTGGAACATATAATTTTACAACGAATTTAATTTTTTTCATTATTGTTACAGAATAATTATATAAACATGGCTTCAAGAAAAAGGAAGATAGAAGAAGAAAAAAGAGTTTTTAACGAATTATGGACAGAATTATACTTTTTTATCGAGTTTAAAGGAAAACCGTTATGCTTGATTTGTCAAAAGAGTATTTCTGTAGTAAAGGAATATAACCTGAAGCGACATTACGACACCGAGCACAAAGCTAAATTTGACTGTCTTGAAGGAGAAATACGGAAAAGGAAAATTTCCACTTTGAAATCGTCATTACAAAATCAACAAAACATATTTAAGGTTGTGGCAGACAACAGCGAATCGAATGTTCGGGCCAGTTACAGGGTAGCAGAGATTCTTGCAAAAAGTGGACGTCCGTTTACCGATAGTGAATTAGTAAAAGAGTGTGTCTTAGCTATCGCAGAAGAAATATGCCCAGAGCAGAAAAAAATGTTTGAAAGTCTTAGTCTCTCTGCAAGAACTTGCACCCGACGTACTGAAGACTTGGGTGCTAATTTGTGTGAACAACTCAGGGATAAGGCGCAGTCTTTCGACTGCTTCTCTTTAGCGATGGATGAAAGTACGGACGTGTCGGATACAGCACAGTTACTCATATTTGTACGCGGCATTGACGAAAACTTTACTGTTTACGAAGAGCTTGTGAAAATGTGCAGTTTGAAAGGTACAACTACGGGAGAAGATTTATTTCACCATGTGGAACAAGCTCTGGATTCATTGAAATTAAGCTGGGAAAAGTTAACAAGTGTCACTACCGATGGAGGCAAGAACATGAGCGGTCAAAACAAAGGTGTTGTTGGGAGAATCATCAGCAAAGTGAAAGATTCTGGATCTACTGTGCCATTGATTTTTCACTGTATTGTCCATCAAGAGGCATTGTGCTCCAAAGTTATATCCTGGAAAGAAATAATGGATACTGTAACATCCACTGTTAATTTTATAAGAAGAAATGGGCTCACACACCGTCAGTTCCAAAAGTTTTTGGAAGATCTGGAAGCTGAACATGGTGACGTGGTTTACTACTGTGAAGTGAGGTGGCTCAGTCGAGGTGCCGTTTTGGAACGGTTTTTTGATTTGAGGAAAGAAATTGGCAACTTCATGGAGATGAAAGGAAAGCCAGTAGAAGAGCTTACTAACAAACAGTGGATTATCGATCTTGGTTTTTTGACTGATTTGACTAAGGACCTGAATCAGCTCAACAAACGCTTGCAGGGAAAAAATAAATTGATTTGCGATATGTATACAGATGTAAAGTCATTTGAAATGAAACTGAAACTGTTTATCAAGCATATTGATGAAAAAAAGCTTGACCATTTTCCTAATTGCAAGAAAGCCGTGGAAGAAGCTGGAGATAATTTTGTGTGGCAAAATATTACAATGAGAAACGTGTTAACACAACTACAAACTGAGTTTGTAAATCGATTCACCGACTTTAAAAAGAGCTCCCTTAACATGGAAATATTCCAAAACCCTTTTGCAATTGATATTAGTGAGATACCAAGCAATTTGCAAATGAACATAGTAGATTTGCAAAGTAATAGCACACTTAAAACGGCATTTAAGGAAAGCACTGACTTGATACAGTTCTACGGAGGTTTGAGTTCTGAAAACTTCAAAGAATTGAAAAAGTTTGCTCAGCAGATAATAACTATGTTTGGTAGTACATATTTGTGTGAGCAGACTTTTTCAATTCTCAACTACCGCAAAAATAAGAATTGTTCGCGGTTAACGGATGAACATTTAGACGCGATACTGCGCGTGTCTACTACTAAAATGAAAGCAGACGTTAAAAAACTTGCAAGTCAAATGCAGCCTCAAAAATCTCACTAGTTCTTACTTTTATGTTAGTATAGTAGTTCAATTAAAAAAGAGATAATTGTATGAATATATATGCGTTTTATTTCAAATATTAAAAATACATGCCCGAACATATAAATATAAGTGCGGCCCGCACTGATACTCTGGCAACATATGTGGCCCGGCTATAGCATAAGGTTGCCGACCCCTGCCTTAGATAGTTCACCTTATATCTGTAGTTTCTATCCATCAGACCTGTAGGTTCTTCAACAGTCTTCAATATCTTTTATCGTATCCCTCGCTTTGCTCATGCCCTTGATATGGTTTTTTCTAATATTTGCCTTGCTATCGCACCAGCATCCGCCCGCTGTCAAGGCTGTACAAACGAACGATAAGCGCCAGTTATATTATAAAAGATATAGTTTGCTTACAGCTAAGCCTGACGCACTCTGCATTTAATCATCATCATTCCATCCCGTCTGCGCCCACTGCTGGGTAAAGGTATCATCTTTATTACGCATTCTCTTCGGTCTCTTGCAAGTCCTGCTCATGTACATACGTCTAGCCTCGTTGACAATGTCATTTGATCGTCGGACTGGTGTTGAAATCTGCGTTTTATGCAAGAAAATACGTCTACAGTGGTTAGCCATAAAGTCGAGGTTCGTGTATTTTTCTCAAATGGGTTTGAACTGTCGCTAGCTGTGTTTAAGATTCGATATTGTCACATATTATGTTTGCCACAGACTCACGCAAAGTATCCATTTTTTTGTAAACAGAGTGAAACTTTTGCATGTAGTAGTTATTCTTCTGTGGGATTGCATTTGTAGATACGGTGGACAAATATACCCAATGGACAAACTGGGTTAACCCCTTAAAATATTTGATCGCAACTGTTTGGTTTGATAGTAGGAATTGTATTAACTAACGGTTCTTGTTTGTTTGAGCTCGATATAGTGTTTAATGTGTCTCGCCAGTGTTTATTGCACTTGATTAAATAGCGTCTATGTTAAGCAAAGTCCCTTTAGTTGAGTCATTTAGACTTGATTTAGCACTGGTTATAAATAAGTGCCACACTTCAGTAACAATAGTATTTATAAGATATGACTATCTAGTAAATACTACCCAGCTAGGTAGGTATATAAAGTGTATAATGTAAATAATTTATTTAAATGAAAATAAATTATTATTCATAAATACCTATACATCTTTACGTATAATTTTTTTAATAAAATTTTGGGCACCACGTATACTGTTCTGGTGTACCTACTACAATACAATATTTTAATCTTTATCCTTGTTTGTTGTTTCATACTTCATCAATTCTTGTAGCCTACATACTAATAGTAATAATCAAAGACTGTGTAACAGTTCTAAGTCCTCGGATAGCATCAGGCGCCGTGTTCATTTGTCTCAATTGGTTGCGCGAGCGCAGCTGCGCGACGACCCCTTGAGGATGTTTCATCGGGTTACTTCTTCCTTCAATTATTTCACATTTCTTCCTTTCAATTTGACTTAAGTAATTGTTTAATCTGTAACACCTTTTTTTAAGCTATTTTGGAGTTCACTTACCTACTAATTTTATCAACTACTTCTCTAATTTTGTCCTAGCATTGAACGTTCTCAAAATGAACTAGAAATTAAATGTTTTGCTTTCATTTCATCTACAATGTATGTCTACTTATGAATAATAGAGGAACATTATCTTACAAATCTGCTGACGAAACCTATGATGATTCACCTAGAGTGGTCACTTTGCCCCCTGGTACGGTAGTTTACCAGCAATTTTCTCGAGAATCTCTTAATATGCAAATCTTTATAGTTATGTGATAGCGAATGCCAATGCCACCGAGTTCCGGTTATGCACAGCCTTTTCAATGCCATTGCGCTTGTAAAACACCTACTTATGACTGTGGATGGCGGCATGCTATATTGCACGCCTTTTAATATAAGCCTCCATTTTCACCTAAACAGCACTGGGAGGTACTGTACTAAACTATTTCCTGTACAGTATCTACCTATATTTTACCTACTATTGTTGGTTTGTATTAGTTTGTGGTTAAGTCTCACTTATGTTTTTCGTTTTCATGACTTTATTTAACGACCTCTGTGGGTGAATAGCTGACTGAGACGCAAGAGCTTGCGGGTTCGATAAATTGTCTGTAATTGTTTGTGCCTAATCTGGGTGTTTTAGTAGCGCTAGTGTGGGGTCAGATTTGTGTCGCTGGGAGCTATTTATTGTTTTAATATCAGGTTTATTATTATGCTTAGTTAAATGATGGATGGGGACATTTCTTTTCTGCCTTAAATGACCCTTTACAAACATTACGGTTCAATTAGACGTGACTCATAATTGGCGTCAGCATTAGACGATGTTGGCTGACACTACAAATAAAAAACGCATACTATCACCACTTTTATCAAGTAAGTCGTTATCGGTTAACGCCCTTCATTGCGCAACCCATTGTTATTTTAAAGACATAATAACTGATTTATGGGATTGTTTTTGTCAGTTTTACTACTTTTATGACTCTTATCAGAGTGATAGTTTTTAGAATAGGTTTCGGCTTCGGTGAACTTTTGATAAAATATATATTTTTTGTTGACAAAAATTACGTTAATATTTTCGAAGAAGAAAAATTTGTCTTTAGGATTATATTCTAGGATTGAGTTCGAATATTTAGAGTTTAGAATAATGATGAGTTACTCCCACAAACTTCAAAAAATCATTTGATTATTTCAAAACCTTTGAAAAGCAATATTGAAATACAGATGTTTTAGTATATCTGCAGAGGCATCGTAGGCCCTTCTACACCCCCCTTTTACATTATTTTGATGAGGATAAATTGATTCTCCGATTGAATTCTTTATTGTACGTACTATCAATTATCAAATAAATACTAAAAAAAATATGCACAAACAATAGAAATGCAAAGGTACATTATTATGAGAATTGTGTTTACCATAATGGGATTATAGTTTAGTTAAAAATTTCAGTTCAGTTTTGTAAATTAACTGATTTCTTCTGAAACCTTTTAAAAAGAAGTTAATTCTACCATCACCGTTATCAGCATACCAGCCACAGGGAGTCCAACGACTATAGAAACCCATCAGCTCCCAGCATGCGCCTACCATAAAGTGGGGGATTTCAAGTACAACGTCTAATAAACCCCAGTTATCTCATATACGAAACGGAGGTAATCGAGTTTAAATAGTCGTTAATTGGTCGTTAATTGTCATAATTGGTCGTTTATTGAGCCGAATCAAGCGACAATTTCACCGATCGTTTTGCTGCTAGTACCGATACGGCTTGCCACTTCCTTTATATTGGGTTTTACTTTACTTTCGTTTTGTTCGAGGTCAAATTTACTTCAATCCCACCAAAATTTGATGCCAGATTTTTTTTTACCTTTGTCGTTGACTGTACTAAAGATGACATAATCATTCAAATGTAGTATTATATACATAATTATTATTATTTATAGTTCTAACATATTATTGTCAACATAAATTACTAAAGTGCGTCATACGGGTTATTACATTTAATATTTATTGTTATTTAATACTAGCTTCAGCCAGCGGCTTCACACGCGTAGTTTGTCTACAAAAAGTAGCCTATGTGTTAATCCAGATTATAATTTACGTATATACCAAATTTCATCGAAATTGGTTCAGCTGTTACGACGTGAAAGAGTAATAAACATCCACACATACAAACTTTCGCGCTTATAATATTGTGGGATTAATCCAACTAAAGCTACACACAAACAATAGGAATTATAGGAAACAGATAACACTCGCAAATGTAACAGCAATTAGATGTTACACCACAAAATACGCGCCTAGAAAGTTAATCGCTGAAATTGCAGCAGTTTTGGGAAATTACACAGATTTACATGTAAGTATTTGTAATTATAGTTATTTGCAGAACAGCTAATCGCTTGTGTAAACAATAACACGTTGGTTATAGCTTCATGTAATCTTGTTGCGGTTTTATAACCATATAAGTGAGTAAGCATTTGAAGAAAGATTACAGGAAACCCCTAAGTTTTCATAGTAATGCGTGCAACAGTGCATATATTGTGTTTAAAGAAACATTACTGTTTGGTCTTTGAAAAAGTACATGTTGAGTTTGCAAAAGTTTTCACACGTAGGTGAATATAACGTAGGTAATATAATTCTAATTATTTAATTTTCAAAGCTCTTTATAATATGTCTGTTAACTGTTTATTATTAAGTTTTTTCATGTTCTGTATGTTTTAATAGTTCGTAAGTAGGTACTTAAACGAGCCCGAAAGTTTATATCTACTAGTAATATGTATCGATAGGTAATTCTAAACACAGTTGCTGCCCTGCACGCACAAAAATGGCACCACGGAAGACCAGCGCTATAGCAGTATAAATATGCTACTATAGCACAATGCTGAGTGGTGACCGTTTTTGCTCACAAATTTGCTCATTAATTTATACTCATTTGTCTAATCTGTAATGTACACTTGTGATGCAAAGTAAACGTTTTTCTATTCTGTTCTATTTATGTTCTGACCCAGACCCGAAACAAATATCTGTACAGATATGTTTTTCTATATATTATAAGTATTTATTTACAAAAAAAAAGTTTATAAGTATTCTATCAGTTATCTGGTTCCCATAGTACAAGTTCTGCTTAGTTTGGGGCTAGATAGCGCTGTGTGAAATGTCCAGCAATATTTATTATTATTTATTTGAAAAATATATAGACTTAATGGTTTTAAATTAAGATAAGTACCTATGTATTTTATTTAGATATTGGGGATGCATATCCTTCGTGCAGCTTTAAAGCCTTGTTAGTGATTACACTGACTTTATCATTAATCGAACAAACAGTGTCTAAAAAAGGAGCTATCCCATTGCTACTATTATTATTATAGTTTTAAAGTAACTCTATATTTTTCACAACCAGCATAACTTTCATAAAATAAGTAGCAAATTGGCTGTGAAAGTGTCACAAATAAAATTGATGCCCGATTTGGGATGTCAAAATTGATCGTTTCACTTTCGGCTTGTTGAACATGCGGGTTCTTTACCTACTATTTCGAGTTATTTTATTGTTAAACTTAAAACCTTATTTAACTTATTTATGTATAATCCTTTTTGACGTTCTTTTTGAAATATTCCAGTTCTTGATATCATCATTATATCAAACATGAGTAGTGATCGGATATTCGGATGCATATTTAATTTACCTAAACTTCAAAGTTGGCTAGTGTGGATAGCACTTTTTTATCGAAAAAATTCCGTGATTCCGGAATTAACAAATTTATCATGTGTTAATTTTTTTAAATTTATTTATCTACTAAACCTAAACATCCCTTAAAGCTGCGTAGGTTTTATGGTATGTCATTCATCCCTCATATTGTCTAAAGAATTTCACATTCTATGTAAAAACGTACACTTTGGCACATAGGTATACATAATGCCTTATTACAACGTAATATGGTTGCTTTTCCCAACTTTTACTGTCAGTAATTTTTGACGAAGTGGAAACTACCTTGTAACAACTGTCAGATCGGGCCTATTTAGACCTCAAGGAATATGTACATATGTGTGCGAGTGGGATGGCAAATTCTACCTGATTAATATTTAACGTTAAATTAATATGCATCCAATCCCGGGATCCCGGGATTTTATTTTTAATGGATATAATTGGCGATCTTATCGCTGAATAGCGATCTCCACCAGACAATCTTTGGATAGAATGAACTGTGTGGACATTACCGGGGGTATAATGATGTACCTAGCATACTACATGTACATACATACTAATACTAATGATATAAAAAAAAATTACACTTTACACAAATTATACAATTTATATATACATACTTAGACTTGTTTAAGAAACATATTAACTAACAATAAATACATAGATATTTAGCGACAAATACTCAAATAGTGTTCGCTGAGAATACGTAGACGTAACGGCTTCCAGCAACCCTTATCGTCATTCCATCTAGTGGGGGGCCG
Source organism: Philereme transversata (assembly GCA_963924445.1). Classification (NCBI taxonomy): domain Eukaryota; kingdom Metazoa; phylum Arthropoda; class Insecta; order Lepidoptera; family Geometridae; genus Philereme; species Philereme transversata. The sequence continues at coordinate 20,851,739 of OZ004337.1, read as the reverse complement.
TCCTACGCTGCGCTTTCCGTCCACTGAAACTTCAGCTTGCTAATCCTCGACTATGTCAGTGATTTTCGTTTGTCTACAAATATGTATACCTACTTAATAATAATAAAGCTAGACATTTCACACAACGCCATCTAGCTCCAAACTAAGCAAAGGATATATAATAGAATAGAATACAATTTATTTACAATAACACCAACATAAAGTTAATATAGATAGATAGATAACTCTTTATTGTTATACCAAATTACAATAACTTAACCTGGAAAACTTAGACTAATGGTGGTACAATGGGCGGCCTAATCGCTCAAAGCGATCTCTTCCAGGCAACCTTTTGATGGACTGGATTTGAAAAACGTGTGAGGAGACGGTGTTACAACAAATATACAAATACCTATTTATGTAGGCTAAAAATAAATAAATACCTAAACCTAAAAAAATACCCATGGAAATAAATATAAAATACATACATACATATATGTATATACACATATATATATATATATACTTTAACAATATATATCGAAAGGAAATACAATGTTTACTGTAAAGAACCTGCTAAGTACTAGCAGCAGTTACTTAGCAGCTTCTTTAGAGTAAGCCAGACCGCGTATTTAGATTAAGCAGGCAAAGAAAAAATTCGGAAATGTATCCTGAAAAAGCAATGCAACAGCAATACTTTATACGTATAAGTACTAACACTAGCCTATCTCAGCATAAAAATATTATAAAAGATAATTGAAATATATTAAAAGATTTAGCATTTTTGATAAACAGTTTATAGACCTCACTTTTAAAAATAGCTAAATATTTAGCATGTCTGATATGTCACCTAAATCATTTCTAGTATTGTGTTTTCATTCTTATTTACTGTATATAGTATGTTTTATGCTGAGATAGGGTAGTGTTAGTACTTATACGTATAAAGTATTGATGTTGATTTGCGTTTTCAGGATACATTTCTGAATGTTTTCTTGCCTGCTGAAGCTAAATACGCAGTCTGGCTTATGGTAATTCATAAGTCATTTTTTCTTTGCTGATAATATGTTACAATAAGGGCTTATAATTAAATATTATAATGCTTAAAGATATTATCTGCCGGTTAGGGCTTGCAAAGTTGTACAAATTCTTGTCAATTTTAATTAATTTCAAAATATTGTTAAATTCTAAAATTCATTAATCGAGTAAAAGCAATTTCCTTCAATTAATTTTCCTTCATCGTGGTGACTTTGTCTCATAACAACTATAACTGCATCATTATTGCAAATTCTTTCTCGACTAGCGCTTGCTCGCATATTCACTACATAATGGAATTCTTGTCACTTGTTAATTGCGAATCCATAAATGGATGCGATTGCATTTCTGTGCAGTGAATGAATAAGATTCTGTGGGAAAGTTTTTAAAGAACTTCTAGGCTTTCTCACTTGAACAAATGTTAAATTTTGTGGTTTAGAAGGAATTTAGGGACCTCGTTGTGGTTTTTCAAAGGCATCCGAGTAGCCATGTTTTGTGGTTAATGAATTGGTTTACTAGATGGCCCACTTGGTAACCGACTCAAGTTCAAAAGATTAATTCTTACTCTTCATCATAATATAAATATATATCAGATAATCTTGATTTTATCATGAAAACAATAACCATTGTCATTTTCTAAGCTTTTCAATATTAAGACTTACTATAACAAAAAACGGTTCAGATTCCTTTGACAATTTATAGGAGATGCGCACGCGCTCTTATAAAATATTATCGATTGTCACGACAGATTTATCATACAATGCTTTTTATTTTATAAATCTGAACATTATGTAGAAGGAACGCGGTATACATACAAGAATTCGCTATCGTATTAGAAAGTCGTAAGATTCTTGCAGCATAGCTGATGAAATGTAAACCAACATCTAAAAGAAATAAACTTCACTACTGTTGATATCCTTAGACAGATGTAACGATCTGTTACCAGACCAGTGAAGATATTCCACAAGAAGAATATCAGAGGCAGTGAATCTAAGATTTGCTTTCCACCAAAGATGTTCGTGAAAGGCCAGCGGTGTGCGAGGAACAAAACACACCAATTGCTTCATTTTTCTAGCCTCACACAGCGCAACTCTCATATTAGTGGTTTTTTCCGTGCACGTTCTGCTGAAAAGCTACCCCTAATTACTGTTTGAATTTTCGTAGTAGTTATGTCAAACCATATTTTTTTTGAACCACCACCCACCGTCCATGCCAACAATCTGACAACACGTAGTAAGGTTGTTAGGCATCCCGTACGAGCAGCAGGCGAGTGTCGTGTATGGAATCCTAATTAGTTTATAAGGGATTCCACAGTAGACTTATATATTATTTTTATATTGTCTATAGCTTGTGTACTAGTGTTAATATTTTATAGTCTATGTACCGTCCTACTTTGGTACTACTGTATGCACCGGGTAAGCATTTTAGTGAGTCTTAAAACTAGTTAAGCGTTAAAACTATGCAATAAAAGTTGTATTTTATTGGACACTGATGCATCAACGTGGTTTGTATGATAAAATGTATTATGGTATTTTGAGAACCGTGGCGCAGTTGTGTACCGGTTGAGAAGCAGGAGGGTTTGATTCCCGACGCGAACAAATGTTTGCATGATCTACAGACATTTGTTTCGGGGTTCTCTTTATATTATAAGTACGTATACAAACAAAAAATATGTATAAAAGTATTGTATAATTTAACTGATTCCAATGAAACAAGGTTTGCTTAGTTTATGGTAGGTAGACGTTGTGTAAAATGTCCAGCATTATTTCTTAAAAAAATATTTATACTTAGTTCTAATAGGTAATTGCCTACTATATAAAATATGGGCAAGTATGAAACATAGGAAATGTGTGGATCAATAAGGCTAAGTGGGATATCTTCACGGGTATGAGTAAAATATCGGAGGTTGTTTATTGTGAGTTTAAAAATTTACTTTAAATGTGAGATTCAAAGATTTTAATTTTTTTAAGAGTGAGTTTCTAGAAATAAAATCTGGAGTTTTAATTTAATTATTTATTTTGTGTGTATTATGTAATGTTAATGACATTGCTTGCTTGTTTATTTGTACAATTATTTCTAGTTTAATCTTCTAAACCTGAATACTATTATCAAATCATCGGCATATATGACTTTTAAATGTAATCAAACATTCAAGTCTCGTTCTCACAGTGATTTGTATGAACCCCGCGTTAATAGAGTTTTTGTTCGCATTATGATTTTGGCGCGATGACTTCCGGTGTCTTCTGTTGCTAGAATTAAATAATTTGATAAGGCGTGGTGTACACTGACCAGTTAAAGAAGTTTTATTTATCTTATGTCAGGCCGCTGTGATGCTACACAGACAGGCCTGTAGGCATCAATTGGCGAATGAGTCTGTGGCAGAGCTAGGCTGCGTCACGCGAAGCCGGCAGTCGAATAAATGGAACTAAACTTGAGAGCAAAAAAATCGCACATTCATGATTTTTTGACATAACTAAAAAAAAAACAAAAAATATTATGTTTCTGTAATGCAGATTCATAGTCTATTTTAATATCTATCCAGTGGTATCTGATTTGTCTTTCAATCATTACATAAAAATGCTTTTGTGGATCAATAACAAAAATGCATGTTTAGTAAAAAATTCTTTATTCAAGTATTGGTGTCAAAGTTATGAAATTAAAAGATAAAATTAATTTAAAGTTTGTTATTAATACCGAGTCTTCCCTCCCCTAGCCTGAATCACTGACTCCATCCGTGTTTTCATTGATGTTACTAGACTTTTGATAAAGTCTTGAGGAATAGCCTCCCATTCCTCTGCGATCGCCTGTTGCAGCTCCTGTAGAGTCGATGGAGGAGCATCTCGGCCTCGAACTCTTCTTTTCAGCTCGTCCCATAGATGTTAGATGGGATTGAGGTCTGGGCTTCGAGCTGGCCACTCCATAACGGTCACATCCACCTCTTGAAGGTACTCGATCACTATGCCAGCAGTATGCGGTCTTGCATTATCTTGCATAAACAGAAAGTTTTCGCCGATAAACCCAGCAAAAGGTACGACGTGGCTCTCGAGTACTTCTTCAATGTATCGTATGGAAGTCAATCCTCTTGATTGGCGACCAGTATTCGGTCCGGTGATGAAGGCAAGCTCGGTTTTTGCTTCCATAGACATGCCTCCCCAAAACATGATTGATCCACCGCCATAGGCGACACGTTCTGTTATGCAGCATTGGGCAAATCGCTCTCCCGATCTTCTATACACCTTCCCCCGTCCGTCGTTGCCATGCAAGCACATCCTGCACTCATCAGAGAACAGGACTGCACTCCACTGCTCTTCGGTCCAATTCAAATGGTCTCGAGCGAACTGAAGGCGGGCTTCTCGGTGGGCTGGGGTCAATTTCGGCCCGTTTGCTGGCCTGTGTGCAGTCAGGCCACCTTCTCTCAATCGTCTTCTGACTGTCCACCGGCTAACTTCTACTTCACGAACTTCTTGAAGTCGTTGGCCCAGTTGAACTGCGTTCAAACGACGATTTCTTAAAGATGTCGTTATAAGAAAGCGGTTATCACGCTCTGTTGTAGCACGGGGACGGCCCGATCCTTGTCGCCGTTGGTAGCCACCAGTCTCTTGATACCTCTGGTATACACGCCGAACGGTAAATTGGCTCAAACTCAATTGTCGAGCCACTTGACTTTGCTTAAGCCCCGATTCAACAAGGGCAACCACTTGAGCGGCTACTTCTGGTGTAGTATCCATTTTCGTGTTCCGTTTGAAGCCAATATCAATAGAGAACCTTTCACACTGTACGTTGGTATGCAAATGATGACCATTCCCTCAATATGCACTCTTTTATACCTGCGATAAATCCCGCCGCCGGCCTTACCTGGATCGAGCGACATAAGGGGGTCTATTGTTTTGTTGCTAATGAGTTGTTTTTAAAGGTAAATGTCAACCCTTTATCAGTTCTGCGAATGCCTAGATTATGCACTTTAATTTAATTTGATTTTAATTTGCTGTAAGCTCCAAATAAAAAAAAAATTAACTTTTAAGTAAAAATGTGCGGATGTGCGATTTTATTGCTCTCAAGTGTATGTTCAACGCGTGTCGTTTTATTGAAAATACATCTAAAATAACAATTTAATCAAACAATTATTTGCTTAAAATAAGGTACAAACAAAGTTCTTAAAATTGTACGTAGATCGATCCAACTTATTTGTACCAGAGACATGCAAATTATTAAATAAAAATAATCGACTCTTTCGATCGATTTATTCGACTGATAAATATTTTTGTTTACCTTAGTAATGCAGTAGAGTGGTAGAGTCTACATAATATTGATAGAGTCAACGGCGTTCAGCGTAAATTCTCTAAAAATCTGGCTTATAAGACGTACATAAGCTAGAACAATAATCTGTGTTTATTTAAAATGTTGAAAAACTACCATCTACATTAATGAGTTTTTAGACGATTTCAGTAGATTTTTCTATTTTAACTGAGTTAACTGCTTTTACCTTGCAGTGGGATACTCACTACAGGCTCTTAGTAATAGTAATAATAATCACTGTGTTAAAGTTTGAAAACGTCTGTTTTAGTATTTCCATTGGTCACGGCATAATAAACGTGATACGACCATCACCGTGACGTGTTACATTTCTTAGGCAGGTATCATCGATACGCGACACCAGTGCATACACACCTTTCGCATGGTTTCATCAACAGTGTGTATACGGCTTTACGGCTCACGTTGCAAGACAATGACCCTTGTTATTACACTGCCTGTATTTTTAATCTGTGGTGTCATTATCGGGTTACTTGTTTAGTCTGTGGTTTCGCTGAATTGATGGCTTTGTTTAGAAAGCCTACCTAGGATGAGCTATGGGTAGAATAAAGAAATAATCAACATGTCTTAAAAACACTCGATTCCCTTGAACGAGGAAGACTGACAAGTTTTTAACAAAAATATAGCCGCTTAACCGACTTAACGATAATTTCTATGGGACCAATCTGAAAGTATATCCTGTCAAATTAAAAAAATAATGTTCTAAATCGGTTGTCGTGAGGTAACAAATATAAAAAAATACATCCAAATTGAGAACTTCTTCTGTTTTTTAAATCGGTTAAAAAGAACAGAGATGCTCAGAGGGACTCTGTCGAGGGAGATCTTTGCGCAGCAGTAGGTAGAAAATTAAAAAAAACAGGCAAAAAAATCAAAGTCGTCTGAAAATGAGGTATGTAGAAAACGTCGTAAAAACGGCAGGGAAAACGTAGTTGAAAGACGCACTGTAAATAATCCAAAATGATCTTTGTGATTCTTTGGAACAATGGCTTAAAACATATAGTTAGTTACATACTTATTAATAGTTGGTCGCGTTCAGTTGTGGTCATTAGCTCACTTGCTCACAACAGTGAATCAATTTATTTACCTAAGGTCTCAGGTGTGTAGGAAACCTATTTCTTTGTGGCTGGGGTTTTTATGACTGACATGAAGTGTTTAGGTGTATTTCAGTCAAGACTTTGACTTTGTATACGTTTTAATAGTTCGTAAGTAGGTACTTAAACGAGTCCAAAAGTCTATATCTACTAGTAAATCTGGTAATATATTATATGCTTGCAATCGATAATTGTTAACAAAGTTACTGCCCCGCACACAAAAATGGCACCACAGAAGACCAGCGCCATAGTGGTATAAATATGCTAATATAGCCCAATGCTGAGTGGTGACCGTTTTTGCTCACAAAATTTGCTATACAATTTAATACTCAACTGCGTACACTTGTGACGCAAAATAAACGGTTTTCTATTCTTTTCTATCTCAGTTGACCATCAGCGTTATTAACCCAAATATAATAAATAAATATTGTTGTACATATCACACAACAAATGGCATGTGGCAAGTGATTCGTATGTTTAAAAAAAATTTTGGTACGAAATATACGTTATTGTCTTTATAATTAGCTTAAACTTATACCTAAAGGTAGTACGAGTTGGTGGAACTCGCAACCTTTGGTAACCAAAGCATCGCCTCGCAGGCTAGACTTGTTATTTATTATAATCTCTGAGTCTTCAAGTTCACCGTGCTCCATCTTCGACCACACCATTACCTACCATAAGGTGAGGTGTTGGTCGAACGCTTATTTTTTTATTAATAGAAAAATTGCATGTTATGATGTCGACCCCGGCTACAAAAACCGTCAAGCCATATCGGAGGCCTTCGAGCAGCCTCAAAACTCCGACATCAGACTTGGCAACTACCACACATTAAGTAATAAAATAATTAAAGATCCTCTTTACCACGTTTGGAATAACCTCGTTTCGTATAGTACTTCTATCCCGGGACAACGTGTAAGAGCAATGCGGTTGCATTAGCATTTTTATTCGGACCGGAATATCTGGAAGCCATCAAAATATTGAGAAACATTCTGAGTGTTTCTTCGTTGAACACAACTTTTAGAGATGTCAACGATATATTCTCGGAAAATTGCAACATTTTTAACAGTGTCTTTTACAAAATTTCTTGTGTTGTTTTAGGAAGCCAGTAGGTAAGCCGAATCATGATATAGGTAAAGAAGAAACGTAATCCAAATAAAAAAATTGGTATATACAAAATATTTTCTATTTTGATTTTAGTGTTTTCTTCGATTATACTTGCTCGTCGAGCATAAACATGTTTAGAAGCCTGAGGCACCATAACAAACAGAACTAGATAACAATTTCATTAGTAATGCAAACTTACTAGTAACAGTTTCCGCGTCCTACCTAATCCTAATCTAATTTTTTGCAAATCTCAATCTGTGATTTTCTATTTAGTCTAGCCAGGAAATGTAAACTAAACTTTTGGTTGCCAACCAGATGGATATGTTTCCCGCAATGATAAAACATTTGCTCGCCATGAAGCCAAACTAAAATAGACGCACCATCCCGGAAATGGAATTAAAAATTTCCCACGACGAGTACAGTTGCTGTCGATGCATACAAATTGTACGATATTTTGTATGGGATCGATGCGATTGACCTGACAACTTGCTGTCAAGGTTGTGACACATACACAATCTATGCTAATCTACAATTTTGGTATTACATACTTGCGCGTGTGAGACATGGAGTTAATATATGGAAATTTTGCTTATTTCGGTTCAATTTATTGTATTGAATTTTTTTTTATTTAGTTAATGTCTAAATCACTTTTCGTGGTATTAACCTCATAAAGTTTCGTTGGTATTATATGTTTATTAGCACATGTTTTATAGTCTGATTGTTATCAGCCAGTCCCGGATTTGGCCCTCCTATTTAATAACACTATGCATTCATTTTGCAATGGTCGGTAGAAGTCTATAATTTCTCAAATGTCAAGATTTCGTTGTGATAAAATATTTTACCAATTAAATTCAACTCCCAAATATCAAGCGATTGCTCAAACATCCACATTCCACATCCCATGACCATTTCCTCCATACCCAATTAAGATTAAGACGAAGTTTATGCCTTATTGAACAATTCTGATAATCAATTACAATTATATTTTAAATACGGGATTTATCACGTACCGTTTTATCGGTGTTACGTACGACCGACAATGTTTCGGTTCAATTCGTGAATCTTAATCAGGGTAAGTGCGATCCGCTCCGCACTGCGTCTCACCTCGTACTCAATATAACGGTAGGTACGTCTTAAATCCCGTATAGTATACAATATAATATTACGAAAGTTTTCTTAGGTTGACGTTGAGAATTGTGCTTATAAAAAGTACAAAATAAAAAATATCTATAGTGATCAATTAGTCGATTATGTTTTAGTTTCAGAAATACATTTCTTATTTAATCATGTTTTATTTTGATTGTTTCTGCTTTTCCTAACCACGAGTTAGGTAGAAGTTTTCACTATTTAAATAAACAAAGTCGATGCAAAAGTCAGCATTTCAAGCGGATATAATGTCTCTATGTCTTTCCATTAGAAAGAAGGAGATGGGAATTATCTCGCGTTTCAGCTATGGTTTGTGCCGTATTTGGTACAGCTTTGATCGGTGTCGTAAATGGTTTAAGATGGGTCTTTTACGGATGCAGCGGGTTTTCGATTGCATTACATAATTAACATACGGTAGTTGCTTTCTATTTTAAAATTTTTAATACTAATAAATTTACTTGGCCTCCGTGAATTATCCTTAAATTTGAAGCAGATTTTCAAACAAAGATTACAAACTAATAAATAGTATTTAGGTATTTACATATGTTTAAGATCGTTGTAAGCCAAATCCAGATGAGAAGGTTGACAAGACATTAGATAGAATATTGATAATATTACGAAAACTTCATAATGATATTATAAAGTTCAAATCTATTTATAAAATCGTGTTATGTTATGGCCAATGAAATCTGATACAACAATGAAATAGGCTAAAATACTGCATATTCTGAGTAACTAGATACAGTATGCTGCAGTAAAGGTAGGACTAAAACACTACTTACTTTTGGTTACGTAGTATTTTAGTCGATAAATTGCAGGGCACATAGCACTGTGCAATAACATAGAGTAGAGTTGTCCAAAAGTACGGCTTGCGAGTCCTTTTCCTTTTTAAAATATACAATAATTACTGATTTAAACGGGTATTTATCGCGTATGTACCTTTTTTATTTGTTATCCTGACGCACGTTCCGACTGTGTTGCAAGTTGCCTTTTGTACACGCGTAGGTATGTAAAGGTACTTTTTATGCATACGCGATAAATACCCATTTAAATCAGTAATTATGTACAGTGATCGCGAAAGTTTGAAAAATACTAAGATGTAGATAGATAGATAGATAGATAGATAGATAGATAGATAACTCTTTATTGAATTACCACACAAACAGAAATAATACAAAAATAAATATAAGGCTAGAATAAATAAGGCAATACAATGGGCGGCCTTATCGCTGAAAGCGATCTCTTCCAGGCAACCTTTGGATGGAGCGAAATTTACAATATGGAGTGCGGTGTAATTTGTAGGATATATTTAAGTACACAAATATTCTTAAGTATAATAAAAAAAAAAATATGATAATGTTCCAATCCTAATACTTAAAATACTTATAAAATAGACTAATATATAGATATATGCAAATAGCTAACTAAACTAACAGATAAAATGTTTATATAGTAAATAAATAACGCTAGGAAGATGACATCGTTAGGTAATGTTGCTTCACCTTCAGCTTGAATGTGTGTAAGGAGGATGACCGTCTTATTTCTTCGGGCAGAGCATTCCACAGCCGAACAGCCTGGATAGTAAAAGAAGCGCTGTAAAAGGAAGTGCTGTGCGAAGGAGTTCTGAGTATCAAGTTTTCTGATGACCTAAGAGTGTAGTTGTTTGAAGAATGAAGAAATTGAAATCTATCTTTCAGATAGTGAGGAGTGAAAGGATTGAAAAGAATAGAATAGAGAAGAGAGAGGATATGCGTATTCCGACGAAGACGAATTGGAAGCCACTTAAGCTGTGAACGGAAGGGAGACACATGATCATATTTTCGGAGGCCAAATATGAATCTGATACAAAAATTTTGTAGGCGCTCGAGCTTGTTAAGCTGTTCTTCAGTGAGGTCCAGATAACAAGCATCGGCATAATCTAAAACGGGATGTAAAAGCGATTGTGCAAGCGCAGTCTTGGTGGACGTGGGCAAAAAGTTGCGTAGTCTTCTTAGTGAACCGGCTGACGCAAACAACTTCCGGCTGGTTAATTCAAGCTGAGCCTTCCATGAAAAGTTGCGGTCAATGATGATACCTAAATTCTTAACGCTTTCGCTGTATGGGATTGCTATTCCGTCAAAAACCACTTGTGGGAGGGTGGACCAGTCAATTTTGCTAAGCGTTCTTGAACTACCTACAATAATGGTTTGCGTTTTGGTAGGATTCACTTTCAAACCGTGGAGCTTGCTCCACTCTGCAATACGGCGTAAATCACAGTTGGTAACGTCAACAGCATCAGCAATATTACTGAGCGTAGCCTGATTATAAATCTGAAGATCGTCTGCGTAGAGGTGAAAGGACGAAGAAAGATTGAGAGAAATAGAGTTTATGAAGATTGCAAAAAGAAGAGGAGATAAAACGCCACCTTGAGGTACACCAGCAGACGTATTACACCACGAAGAGAGAGACTCCTCAAGTCGAACACGCTGACGGCGCCCGTGCAAGTAATTGAAAAACCAACCAACCACCGCTGGAGATACGTTAAGGGAGCTAAGTATTGCCAGGAGAATATCAAAATCAACGGTGTTGAACGCATTACTGAAATCGAGTAAAGTCAGCACGGTAAGTTGCCCATTTTCCATGCCCATACGTATGTCGTCCGTGATTTTGACTAGAGCAGTGACAGTACTGTGGCCTTTACGAAAGCCAGACTGCAGAGGATTAAGGATACTATAGGAGGAAAAAAAGGAGTTTAATTGATTATGGACCAAGCGTTCGAGAACTTTGGAGAGAAAAGGAAGGATAGAAATCGGACGATATTCAGAAAAGGATTTGGGATTAGGTTTCTTTGGCAGAGGAATTATTTGGGCTTCCTTCCAAATGGAAGGGAAGGTACCGTTCATTAGGGAGTGGTTCAGGAGATGGCAGAGGGTAGGTAGTATGATATCAAGGATAGGGATAAGCATATTGCGGCTGATACCGTCAAGCCCAACAGCATTGGATGTAATGGACAATATACTTTTCTTAACGTCAGCAACGGTGATTTGGCTAAATAGAAAAGGAGGATGATCAGGAGTTGGTAACGAAGAGAGAAAATGAATTGAACTGATTTTATCAGCATCAGCAATGTAAGAAGATGAAGAAAAATGTTGATTAAGGGAGTCAATGTTTAAATCGCTTGGAATTGAATCCTGGCGAGATTTACCAACACCTAACGATCTCAGAAACTTCCAGACTTTAGCTGGATCTTCATCGGAAACGGATTCATGGATATGGCGACGTTGTGCGTCCCTACACACTCTATTGCAGCGATTTCGAGAATTGTAATACTTGTTTTTGTTGTACTCACTTGAAACTATTTTGTACTTCGTTTTAGCAACCGATTTTTTATGAATAAGAGTTTTAATTTCATTAGTGAGCCAGGGAGCCGGGTGATGTTTCAACTTAATGGCACGAAATGGTGCATGGATATCAAATAGTTGCGTAACTAACGTATTGAAAATAGCAATTTTGTCATCTATGGAGTCTGCATTAAAAACGGCTGACCAATCAATCTTCTCAGCATCAACAAGAAACTTCTCTTTATCCATGCTCCCAAAACTACGCTGCAAGATGACCTTTGGCTTAGCCTTAGGAGGACGTATTTTATAAGATAGGAATATTGCATCATGATAGGAGAAAATATCCGCTGCACACTGACCGTGCTTATCAACGTGATTTAGAGAGGATACGATGATAAGGTCGAGAAGCGACGGCTGTGTATTAGGGAAATGATGAGTAGCAGAAAGGGGAAGCGTATGCAAATTACATGACTTAACAATAGATTGGAAGGTTAAAGAGCGGGTGTTTTTGGATAGAAGACAAGTGTTAAAATCACCCATAATTATAGAATGACTGTAAGTGGGAACAAGGTTTTCTAGGATATTTTCAAAAGATGAGAAGTAATTAACACGGTTAGAATGAGAATAATATACTCCTAAAAGGATTTTAGTATGAGAAAGAGTGACTTCAAGAAATAGGTGCTCACCGGCCTGGAGTGGCGGGGGCTGTGCAGACATATTAATAACAGAAAAGGGGATGTGAGCACGGAGATATATAGCTACACCGCCACCACGACTACCAGTCCTGTCATTGCGAATAATGCGAAAACCAGGTAGGGAGTAAGAAGTAGAAGGAAGGCAAGGCTTTAGCCAAGATTCAGAAATGAGTATAGCATGAATGTTTTTGACGTCAAACGATGACAACATTTCCGAAAAATGGGCCGGAATACTTTGTGCATTAATGTGTATTACATTGAAGTTCTTAGGTACATCAGAGAACTGGAGAGTAAGTTGTTCAGAAAGAGACGGTAAACTGACGAAACTATCATCACTGTCGGGATCGGTCGAAGAGGCAAAAGATTTGTAATCATCACTGTCATCACTAACGGTATTATCCAAAGCGACGTTGAGCATAGCTTTAAAATAATAAAATAAATATATATAAATATGTAAAAAAATAATAAATATGTACTTACTAAATAAAATAATAATAAGCTAATTATGTATTAAAACTCCAATCGACAATCTAATCAAAATATGTCAATTAACAGCTCGTTTTCTCCACCTGCCGGTTGTGTTGTAAAGAGATTACTTTAATTTTACAAGAATAATCTAAGCAAAACATAACAATCATAAATAGTTCCTTAAGAGCTGTACATACGTAAACAATTATTTAACGTGAAACGAAACGTAGCATGATGTAAGAAAAATCAATTTACTAATGTGTCACTGTCTTAGTAGTCATTGTTGACTGACATTCTTGACTTGACATTTCTAAATAAACATTATTGACAGTTAATTTTATTCACTTTAAATACCCACAACAAAATAAATATAAAATAGTTTATACGGACCAGAAAGGGAGGGTAATAAGTCCTTTGAGATTATGAGGCTGCAAAAACAAGAAGAAATCACTTTTTGGTGGCTACGCCAACCCGCCTGCTCTTTGAGGAAGTTGCAGCCGGCTGCTGTGGCTCCTTGACGACTGCCGCCGGCTTGGCGGGTGCGTCTTGGGTTTGGATTTTATCAAGCTCCTGCTGACTATGGATGCGACGGCGCGTTCCATCCACTCCGATGACAAACACGGAGCCGTCTTGGGTCCAACATTTCGTCACGCCAAATCGCTGCCTTGCTGCCATAAAGGTTTCATGACGTGACTTCGTTAAAAACTCCGACATAGTGATCCCAGTGTTTTTGAGGCTAGTTTTTGCAGACCACATCTTGCCTCGCAGTGCTAAATCATGGAGTTTAAACAAAATAGGCCTAGGTTTATCACTTGACGTTAAGCGACCCATCCTGTGACAGCGGCTAATGGCAGCTAGAGTGAAACCGTTGAGACGCAGCTTCTACGTCACCGTCTTTACAAGGACCTCAGCCGTATCCTCCTTTGCACCCTCTGGAACACCATGCAGCAACAATATCTTGCGTCGGCTTCGCATTTCCAGGCTATCTACCTCATTGCAGATGACTTGAAGTTGGTCCTGTAGTAACTGAAGTGCACCCATGACAAATGTCCTGAACGAAGAGAGGTCCGTAGCCAGGCTGGTGATGGTTGCACTGGGTGGTGATGTTTTTTCGATCCGATCCTTCAACTGATCCATCTCCTGCCTGAACATGCTCTTCAATTGTTCCATTGATTTGGCCATAACATCCAAAACTTGCTGTGACATCTTCAGTGATATTCTCCACTATAGTGCTTAGAAATTTATGAAAACACTACCAGACAGGTATTGTAACTTAATCTATATTTTGAAGCATAAATAAGTTGTAAAAGTTAATTTTAAATATTAATTAAAGGAATTAAGAAGCAGGAGTTTTTAATTTAAATGTCAATCGTACAACTACCCGCATTGAACTATTGATGTATAATGTTTGATTGAGAGGCCGAATTGAGCATCCCTATTAGTCCTATTACACTGTTCCGGTTACGCAACTCTTGGTAATATCTAATTAATTATAGACAGAATAGGTTGTAATTTTTCATCTATTTACATTTACATAACATCCTATATACCAACCCTCCGATAATCGTTGCAAGAATATTATTGTTTAATAAAAAGAATATTTTAGATTTTTTTCGGCTCTTTCTCCAACCCTATGAAGCGATATCGTGTAAACACATCACTCAAATTCACACCAAGAACATCGAAGCCAAGAACAAAGGGAATGCAAGGCAATTAATTAACCATTAGTTAGAATAACATGGATCAACTTGGCTCAGCATTTCAAAGCTAATTCATCAACTTGACTATTCCTGCTATTTCTGTGCAGTCGTGGGTAAACAAACAAATTTGTTTGCTAAATTGACTGAATCAATGTCGAATAACGGATAGTGTTCGGATAATAGCGACATGGTTGGTGAACTGAACTTGACCTTTGGTTTAGAAGATCAAGGATAATCTAACAGAGAAACAAACATTGAAGATGATTTCGAATTGACGAATAAAATAATAGGTTGGGCAGGAAATCAGTAAGGTCATAATGTTAGGACATACTCGTACATAACAGAGAAGAGATAAAAATGTAGTGGTATTTGGTTCATTGAATTTGGTATAGTTAGAGTTGCTGATTATGTAGATTGTAGACGATATGGATGATCTACTTTGGACCATGAAAAAGAGACCACACAGAATAACAGGAAATAAAAGTCCTATTTACTTTGGTTGATTGACATTTTATACGACTAAGTTCAAGTTCAGCCATTCAACACATAATATAGCTCTC
Source organism: Philereme transversata (assembly GCA_963924445.1). Classification (NCBI taxonomy): domain Eukaryota; kingdom Metazoa; phylum Arthropoda; class Insecta; order Lepidoptera; family Geometridae; genus Philereme; species Philereme transversata. The sequence continues at coordinate 20,836,333 of OZ004337.1, read as the reverse complement.
TGTTAGGTCAGAACTCAACGTAAACAAACAATAAAATAAAGTTTTTACTTGAATTTATTATAATACCAGTTGGCCCGGTGAACTTCGTACCGCCTTGACATGCATATGACGCGGGCTGCAAACAAACACATACATTTGGTAAGAAATAATGAATTTTCTTCATAATTTTTTTTGTTTGCATATATTTTCCGATATTTTAATAGCTATTCTGCTATTCCGGGCGAAGACATATCCAACAAATCAAAGATCATCAAAATCGGTCTCGCCGTTCTTGAGTTATTAGGTCGGGGAAAAAGTTTCTTCGCATTTTTTAATAAAATTCAAAACATTTTTTAATATAGTTTATTTACATTTAACTAAAGTATGTAGGTACCATTTTATTCGATAACTTTTTGCCATCTTGTAGGTAGGGACATGATCCCATTGCTATAGAAATTTTGGGGCTTCTGATCAAAATGCCGTGAGAACTGGTTTTGCCAGTCCTCTCGTGATGTTAACCTGACACTGCCTAAAGAATTCTGAAGAGATCGAAACAGATGGAAATCTGAAGGTGCAAGTTCAGGACTACACGGCGGATGCATTAACACCTCCCAGCTAAACTCTCTTAATTTTTCCTGAGTGGCTAAAGATGTGTGAGGTCTAGCGTTATCATGATGAAAAACCACACCCCTTCTGTTGATGAATTCCGGCCGCCTCTCTCAACTTCTTGCTTTAATCTCATCAGTTGTTCACAGTAGAGTTCAGAATCGATGGTCCTGCTTGGTGGTAACAGCTCATAATGAATAATGCCCTTCCAATCCCACCACACACACTGCATCACCTTGTTGCGAGTTAACCCGGGTTTCGCCACAGTCTGTGAAGCCTGACCGGCCTTTGACCACGACCTTTTTCACACGTTCTTGTCGTACGTGATCCACTTTTCTACATTAGTTATCAGCTTCTTCAAAAATGGTTCGGTTTCATTACGTCGTAATAAAGAATCACAAATGAGTACACGGTTCATTAGGTTTCTTTCGGTGAGCTCGTGGGGTACCCAAATATCGAGCTTTTTTGTGTGCCCAGTTTTTTTCAAATGCGCCAAAACTGTTTTGTGGTCAATTCCCAGTTCTTCAGCTACGTCGTAACTACTGATATGCCGATCTAGCTCCACTTTTTCAAAAATGCCATCAATTTTATCCGTAATAGGGCGACCAGGCAATAGAGCGACGTGCATCTTTGACATCAAAATTTCCGTATTGAAAACGCTTAAACCAAATTTGTGCTACTCTCACAGACACTGCACTAGGTCCATAAACATCGCAAATTTTTTTCGCGGCTTGCGTAGCATTTTTACCTTTTTAGTAGTAAAATTTTAAAATGTATCGAATTTCTTCATTAGATTCACTTATCTTTACGGTATGAAAAACAAATAAAAATCACACATTTTCCTAATTTGAATTTGGAATTATCTTCTTTAAAATTTAAACTTTGAATGATACCAAAACCAGCCAGATACAAATAGTATAGCCAAAGATATTTTATTACAAGTTCATACATACTATAATGCGAAAAGACTTTTTCCCCAACCTATTATAAATGGTGTAACCCGACTTTGTTTTTTTTTTATATATAGATAATAATAAAATCTTTTTACTGACAAAAGCTGATCTTACAAAAGCGTTTTTTGCTCAAGTTTAATATATTTTTGGTTAATTATTTCTAAAGGGTAAATATATGGCCTACGGGCAATTCAATTAATACTAATCAAGAGTAGAGTTCCTTGTTAAAGGACAGGCCCGAGGAAGTACTGCCACCATACCTATTTCTGCCGTCAAGCAGCATTGTGTTTCGGTTTGAAAGTTGCCGGTGAAATTACAGGCACATGAAGCTTTATACCTGTATACGTATTATAGGCAACGGTTACCACTTAACATCAGGTGGGCCATATGCTTGTTCTATTACTAGGTCATATACAAAAAATATCAGGAAAGATATTTCACGTCCTACCAACTAGTGGATAGTTGGTCCAACTTCTGTGGAGCCTGCTGTAGTAGGCGTTGCTGTGCCTTGTTTAAGTGGGTCTTGCCAAATCGGATAAGACTAACCAGTTTACGAGCTATTCTTTTTGGCATATGTGCGTACATGGGAACTTTGAAGGCCAAGTTGCAAATAAATCGTCTCTTAATCCAGCTCTCGAAACTACTATACAGATGTGCACCAATAAAACGATGACCAAATTCCACGATGTTTCGAATGTTGGAAAACAAATGTTGTTCTCGTAATAAATGCAGACAAGGACAGCTTTTGGCTTACCATTCATATTCCAAAGCATTCTATTTATCTAGTTTTGATAATTGTATTTTATATCAATCCAGCAGTTTTTTTATTATTGAGAACATCAGAATCGGCTCCCATACACATAAAATAAAGCAGTCCAATCGTGTCATTGGCACCCAACTAACCGACAATTTGTGACCGTAATAGGAGTGTTCGATCATGTTTAAGAATTTGTATGTTTCTGGTTATTTTGATTATTCTGATCATTTCCTGAACGCATTCTACGAAATGCAGAAGGCAGGTTTATTTACTTCGAATTTAAATTCAAATACCTACCAAGTAATTTTGTATAACGTCATGAACACCGGATTTAAACTTTAATGATTAGTCTACATTCCTACCACTGTTTTATTATATCCGTTTTAAGGCTGTTTAATTTATAATAAACTGTATGTAGTAGTTTATACGGTTTAGGCTTTCTTACTTTATTGTCATTATTGAAATGCTGGTTATCGTCTATGAATGTATTACTGATTAGTTTTTTAATTTAACTTTTATGTTAATTAGCATAGCGATTAATGTTACTTGTATATATTCAAAAGAACTTTCATTGTAACGAAACGAGTCCTAACCAGCAAAAGTCGTTCATATTTTGTAAGACATTGTGCACAAATGAAAGAGATGATTTTATGAATTAACTACACTCTTATCTGTAGAAAGCTGATTGTTCTCGTCTCCCAGACTCCCAGCGGTTTCCAACTGGCACTGGGATCGCAAAAACAATAGGTTTCATACACGTTTTATATAAAAAGTGATAACAGATGCGCCGGATGCGCGTGCTACGGACACTCCTTGGATTTCTTCTGGTTTGTCATTAATAGGGATAGTAATTTAAACTTACTCGTAGATAAAAAGTGCTTTATAACATTTTCAGTCTATCAATCAAGTAATTCCCCGAAAAAGGATTTTATAAAATAAAACTCTATGCTATCACTTTTTTATGGTTATGTAATTTCAGACACTATTCATCTTTTATTTGCTCCATCTAGTTCCATCCATCAATGCAGTATAAAGAAAAAATTTAACATTTCTTGTTGCAAACTAATTAGTCTCACCATATAAAACAAAAAAACTTAATAAACTTCCTCTCCCCTTTGTGTCCATGCCGATAAATTCTCAAAACCCATCAGTTCCCATCACATTATTTCTAAAATCCTTAAAAGTTACACTTGACCACGTGGCAACGCATCCCTTGTTTTGTTAGGGTTGCTCCTAGGAACCAACTACCTGTCCTATTGTACGCCTTTTGAGGAGATACTTCCGTTATGAATTGCGCTTTGTGTGGACCTATTGTGATGAATTGATTGACTGGGTAGTGGGGTATTGCGGTGAGAGTCAGTGAACTTTTTGAACCTTGATTGTAAGGTGATATAGGGCTTTTTGCAGGAAATAATAGCAATTGAATGTGTTCCTGTATGTATTGCAAGTTGAATTGATGGTTTTTGCCTGGCAGGTTACTTCATTTTGCAGATTTAAATTAGAATCAGATGTAGATTGCATCAAAACCCTACACTACGTACAGTATGATCGAATTGAGGTTTTGCAGATTTGGCCCTAGGTTTTAAAAATTACCAATTGAATTCATACAATTCACAGTTGTAGGCAAAACTAAAAATGGCATCGTAGTACCAACCTGAAACAATAATATTTAGGTTAAGCAATCTCTACATTTCCATTTTAAAGATTTATTTTCACTTCTCTGACTGAACCTAGCTTTAACGATCATTATCGTATGTTTTTTTGAACAAACTGTTTGTTTGTTGCAGAATAGACTATGCTGAAACACGTGGCCGTGTCCCCGCACCGCGCCCGCGCCGACTCCGTGAGCCTCGCGTCCTCCGCTTCCTGCTGCTCGCTCGGCAGTCTCGACCACCGACACGACTCCGTGACGGACCTATCTCAGCGAACGGTATGTTTCTTTTGAGAACATTCAGGCCTTTACTGATGAGCAATATTTACATGATGATATATCATCCTATATCTTTGCTTGATTTGATTGAAATAAACATGTTTTTCTCTTTAATGAGTCTAAATTAAGAATTTAAGTTAAGTAAACGTTTTTTTAAAGGTACCTAAAAGGTTAATACATGTCCATGTTTACAATAAGTCCACATACATGTTTACAACGTATTATAGCTAAACACAGTTTAGTACAACAAGAACTGTTGGTTTAGCAGGATCAGGTCATCTGAGATAATCCAGTTATCCTTATCGTAGATATATGATTTAATTGAAAGGTTTTCAGAGACAGAATTTGCAAGATTAATCAGGAGTTTTGCCTACATTATATGTTTACTGTTGTATGAAATATTGTAATTTGTCTAAGATTTAATTAACTGTAGATAGGTAATATAGCCCTTAATGTTGATAACCAATTGGCATGCTCAGTTACAACTTCCTCGAATCGTATCATTTCATATTTAGTAACGGTTGCAAAGTACCTAAATAAACTTTACTTAGGTATCGGCTTATCTGATTCGAGGTTACGACCGTCATTTCAATGCGATGCCCACTTGATTACTTTACATGCGTGTGGTCCTTTCTAGTCCCAATGACCATGTTTATTTTTCATTTCCATTGCAGTTTTTCTGATGATGCCATGATAATGGTACGTTTATGGTGAACGTCGGAGATACCATCACATCATTATGTGATTTCACTTTCCGAAGTATAGTTAGTTGTACACCGGAATTGCCTTCGGTTCCCATGATATGATAAAAAACATAATGTGACTTAGTACAGGAAGCAACAATTTGCTTACATAGAGTCTTATCATATCTGCTAATGTATTTGTGAATTTACTTCCCATACTGGGCTTATCGGCTACTTTATGGTAATTGGTTGTATATCTTGGAAGGTATGTACTTTATGCCTTTTTGATTTCGAAACTGGTCTTCCCGAACTTCACATTTAAGGTTTATAATGATATGCAGATGTAGGTATATTTACCTTATAATATTCTAATTGGAACTCAGAATTTTTTTTCTTTCATAATAGACAGAACCAAAAGTTCACATGTACATTAAAATATTTTTTATAGTTTTGTTTTGCAAATCAAATCTCCTTACCCTTTACTGGCGCGTCAACAACTAAGGTCATCAAGCATAATGATGAGAGCCAATTTCTCCACCTTTTTCCTTCATTAACTTATTATTTCATCACAATGGCCAGTTTCTACATTAAAGCTTATGATCACCTTCAGAGGGTGCTAATTACTGTGACAATGACATTTGATGGCCGACTGAGATATGCTGATCTCTCGATTGTTCAGTGTGAGCGGTATGGTTTGGGAGCAGACTTGCTTCTATTGTCAGTGGGTGCGCAATGGAAAGTCAGTAATGATACGTGGGAGAGTTTCCAAATTTTTGGATATTCAGAAAAATATAAATGTTTCTAAATTAGTTTTACAATTAAAACGATATTATGTCCTTTCTCTTTCATCGTATTCAGCTGTCAACATTTTGTACACTTAATGTTGCATGGTTAAACTATTATTTAGCAATTAAACCAAGACATAATTATACATTATAATTATTGACAATGATGCAAATCTACTTTGTTTTACTTACAAAAGCCGTCGACCACACTCTAATATAATAATCTAGTTTGAAAACTACAATGTGACTAACTTTACATACAACTCCATGTAACCTTTATTGCACCAAGTGTTGCCCATATGCAGTAGTGTTTATTACCATAGCACAATGTGTTATAATTGTATAATCACCCATGTGCTATCTAACTTTATTGCTTCACTTCACAGCAAGATTTGCTCTCTGACCCAGTTGGCTTACATAAATCTTACCAAATGAGTGTTCAGCCCTTTATGGAGTACGCAGATTTAGATTACATCATATTTTACATGATTTGATACGTTTGCTTCGTTCTTTTCTTGTGGTTGTGAATTTCTTTGTTGTATAAGTGTGCCGGTGCGAGTTCTTTTACTACTAACTTCTTTAGCAAACGTTTGCTTACTGTGTTTATCTTTAACATGACCTGTTCGCTGTCTTTATGACATTTTGTTGATGAATAGCTCAACAGTCTTTCTATACAAGTTGTTTTGCTGTAGAATGTCCCGTCTTGACCCGTCTCCATTACAAACCATCGACCTTTATCTTTAACACTTTTCATTTCATCATGTTTTTCCGTTTTATATCTTCGTTTTAATTACCATCAATGATGCATTGACATGACAGTATGGTGGCGTTATTCTTATAACCATTCAATTTTAAGAGATTTTCTATACAAACTTGGCTTTAAGCCCACTGCTTTATTATCAATCTTATGTCAAAGGTATTTAAATTCAGTTTAATTTGTTGTTTTCTTTATTTTGTATTTATAGTTGGTACTTGTTTGCTTGGAATATCTATCTATTCTTCGAGAACAATGGCACCGCCCCCAATTCTATAGACTTTCCCATTTCGTTTAATTATTGCTTGAGCTTTATAACGGCTTGTAATGAGTTGGTATGGGTTGTGTGAATGCATGAGAATGCGATGCAAAACCTGTGCGACATGCATTTTGTTTTCCTGTGTTATTAGAGCATACCGCAATGTTCCCACATCAATGTTGATACATACATGGATCTAGTTATGAAAGGAAAGACTTGAGTTCTTTAGAACCTAGTAAAATAACACTATACTGGATTAAAAGGTTTTTATTACATCTTTAACGTTAGAGTCATCCGAGTCTATATCTATCCCTATTTACTACAGAGAAAGGCTTTTATTCATTTATGTCTTTTTAAGTTACATTCACATTAACTTAATATATTAATTCTTAGTAGAATCTTTGTTATAGGTATCACCATTATGAACTTTCTACTACCACAATAAGATTCATATTTCTTTGCCTTGATATCATCAAATACCATATCCTTGATACAGTAAATCTTACAACCATCTTTATCATGTCGGTCCTTGGCTCTTATCCCAGCGTCACAAATATAAATTTCCTTTGGCAAATTATTGTTTTGGTGGTAAGATACAGTATGTTCCTTCCTTCCCACGGTCTCGTTGACATGTGCGCAGTACATCTGCAACTGCATTGTATTTGGATTCTTTTCCCATTACTCAGAATGTAGTTTTTGCGGAATCCTCGCTTTTTGCAAGCATTGTCTTTGGGATTTGTATGGGTGCAATGGTGAATTCGAGATCAGTACCTGGATTTGATTCTGATTGTATGGAAATTGTATTTATAGATTTTGTTGTGACTACCAGTTAAATATATTCCTTACATATGTAGTATAAAATGAAGTAGCTTCCGCTGTCTGTTCGATTAGATCTTTTAAACTACTCAATGGATTTTAATGCAGTTTTCAGCAATAGATTGAGTGATTCAAGAGGAAGGTTTATATGTATAATACATACATAACTCTGTTTGTTTGTTAGTTTGTTTGTTACCTTTACACGACTAAACGGCTGAACGGATCGTAATGAAATTTTGCAAGGACATAGATTATATCCTGGGAAAGGACACGTAGGCTACTTTTTAGCCCATTGCGCAAAATGAGGGTAATGTTTTATTGAAAAACCACCCGTGCTTAGCCGCGGGCGGGTCAGCTAGTAAATAATATATTACAATATTTGCACTGAGTCCACGTGTTAGGTTATCCTTTACTTAAATTCATTATAGTTTAAATTTAGTTGCGATAAACACAGCATCGTGTTTACGAGTACAATTCCCAATAGTGTGTGTGTGTGTGTGTGTGTATTGATTATATGTATATACGTCTACATTGATGACTTAATCTCAAAATCCATAAAGTTTGCATCACCTTTCCTGTATGAATATATATCCATTGCATAATAGAAAGGGTCCGGTAGGTCACAGTAGTGATAATGGTACCTAGTCACAACGTTGTTTCACTTCCGTCCATTACCATCGGGACGTAGGCTTTCTACATACTGATGCGTCTGCTGGTGAAATTGAATGAAGATGTGGCTAGAAGTACGATAGATAGACGGACCACTAGAAAAACTATATAGTAATATCAATAAATATACTTACTAACCACAGATACACTTTATATGTATACTGTTTCTATCGATTTAAAGAATCCATATACTCATAACTCTTACTTAAGCATTTACAATACCTAATTTATTTAAACAACAAAGGCATAATGATGAACATAAGTTTCAAACTCTATAAGATGTTATGTTGCTACTTATAGATTTCGTCTCTAGAGATATAAAATAAAAATCAGCACTAGGTAGTAAGTATTCGATTTCATCCTCACAATTTTCGAACGAAACACGATTGCAATCGTCTTGTGTTTCTGAAACAGCTCAATTATCAGTTACTGTCTATACATTATTGTCTATTATTATTATTGCACTTTCTATTTCTCACGAGAGATTCCCTAATGGAAGGTGTCTCTCGGATCAATGACTCAGCTCTCGAGTATCAACAGGTAAATGATTGGTTGATGATGTAGGTTTAGTAGAAAATGCACAGTACTTTTTGTTTTATCAATATATTATAGATCAATAATAGTGTATGCTGTGCCTACATTTTGCCACATTTCTGTACCAAGCTAGTGCCTTCGACTTTTAGATATAAAATAATCATTATTCTTATTCACTAGTATTTTTACACAGAAAACCGATGATTATGCTTCGTTCATCTTAGATGATATCTAGGATGCATTTGCAGGTAGGTATCTAAGTTTTTACTGAATTTGATTACCTATTAAAAATCACCGGACACTACAAAGTCACCTCTATCTACTGGTAGTACTAGTGCGGTGACCTCTACCGTACAATATCGACTTATCGATTTATTCAGCGTACGATAAACACGAGAGCTGCATTCGATAACGGATAGTGATGGGAAACGGATATTGAGGTATTTAGAGGCGCAAGCACATGCGCCAAGGAATGCTATTACGAGTTTTCAAATCTAAAACAAGTCAATGTCAATAGAAATATTATTTAATAAAATGATGGCTTCAATTAAAATGTGCCTAGTAATTTTAAAGAATCGTAATATTTATCTTTCCTTGTAATTATTTTCCTCGCATTTCAAAGAGTATAAACTTTAAAGTCAGGAATTTATAATGTCGCTTACCTTGTGGCATTGCTGATTACACAGCACGGCGTAATTGCATATACTATACATAATTATGAAAATACCGAGATTATAGTTGTGGGATGTGCAGGCGCAGCCAAGCGCGCTGCCCATGACATCAGCGCGTACTCACTCGTATTATGTTTTGTAGGACACGTGCGTGATGTCAATTACGTCACATGTTTATTTATTTATATTTATTAAATTTTCCGTGTTTTATTTTTAATTTAAGAAAACAATTGTGTCTTTAAACCTACATCCTTACCATTCGTTCGTCGTCACATGTTTATTTATTTATATTTATTAAATTTTCCGTGTTTTATTTTTAATTTAAGAAAACAATTGTGTCTTTAAACCTATATCCTTACCATTCGTTCGTCGTTTCGTGACAAAATCTGCGGCTTGGTTAGCTCTGCATGTATTACCAGCTTTGATAAAAAAACAATTGATCAAAGATTGCCTGTCTCTTCTGCGGTCTTCATATATGAACATCATAAGCGGATGTGTAGTAAAAGTACCGTCTACCCAGTATATCATAGATTAATAATAATATATATTACGTACCTACCTAAATAATGTGTAGCGGCTTGATTGTCTCTTAACACCAAGACAAGCCTAGGGTTTTACAAGTATGTTATAGTGTTTAGTGAGTTTATTGCGAATTAATAAAATAAGTTAAAAACTAATAAAATTGGCATTTTTGTTGTTGAACTGTTGATAGACCAGTAGTAGCTAAATAGCAAAAAGTAAATTAAAAGAGCTAGTTTCTAATTGTAAACATATCATACATTAGATTTGTCACTCGCACTGTCTCAGATCTAGAACTAAATGGTGCAAGTTATATAGAACTGAATATAAATCGAATATTTACCGATTTCGTAAACTCACATATGCTTGACTGCTTTTATTTAATTATATATACCTACGTACATACGTATAATGTGTTTTGGCAAGTTATTGGCACACTTGCTATACTAGTATAATTGCTGATTGTAATATAATGATGATTGCCTCTAAAACTTGCTATGATTGTGTCCTTAGGCCAACTCATTATAAATGTCACGTTTCTTGACGCAATATTAACTTACTAACAAGTTAATATAACATGATTAACATGTTGACAACTCACATGCCTACATAGAAGTACCTTCCTACTAATATACTAACTACCCTTGTACCTATGCAGGGTTTAAAAGGGCTACTCAGAAAAGCCTAAGTGGGTTAAAAATATTCCTGTTCTCACCTGGTACATCACACATTACTGTAGGGCTTCTACGAGTTGCACCAAATTACTTTATTTTACCATAATGCCACACATTATGCTATTTTTATTTCTGACTAGCTGTTGCCCACGACACCGTACGCGTTACACTACTAAATGTGTAGGTGACCTAGAAATAAAGCTAAACTCGCTGTTACAACTTGACTTGACACCCCATTTTTATCCCATGAGAACTGATTTATGGGATAAAAAGTAGCCTATGTAGTAATCCAGGTTATAATCTACGTACATACCAAATTTCATCGAAATCGGTTCAGCCGTTTCGATGTGATTGAGTAACAAACAAAGAAATAAACAAACATCCAAACTTTCGCAATTATAATATTAATTGTTAAAAAGCTGAAATAAGTCACGATTTCACGCATGAAATATGCCAACAAATTCAGGCCGCTCTTTCAGCAATACAATTTCGGTTCAATCATTGAGTTGTTGAGATAAAACAAATTAGCAGCCTCAGCCTACGCTATAGCAACCCATCAATTGGTCTATTGGCTTTAATTGTAGTAGCAAACTAATTGGCAGTCAGGGTCGGGTTGGAGTGATAACCTCATTTGTGCGTATTTCGGTGCACACGCGCTTTTTATACGATATCAATGGTCTGGCGGGACCTTTATTTCGTGTAATGATGGGTAAATGCTTATTGTACTGGGTTATCGATGAAAATCTTATGATCAAGCGTGTTTTTTGCCAGTGAGTTTTTGTTATTACACCTCTGTAGCATTTCGGTGCTGCATAAAGTTTAACTTTAACACTTTGCTTCTTTTATCATCTGTTTTAAGGCTCTTTTCTGTTCTACTGTCTCTTTCCCTAATCACTGACTTAAGCCAACATAGTGAATAAGAAGAAACAGTTAACCAGTCTAAGCCTCAATGTTCTAGTATAGATCTAAAACTTTCAAAGATACTTTTATAACGTGTGGAAGGTAGTAAAATAACCTGTAAAATCTATGCAAAGAATCCCACGAGATGAACTATCGATAAGGGAGCTCCCTAGCCCGGATACCGGACGAAGGGCGAAGGGCCCGCAATGCGTCCAATTGAGTTTAATAAAGGAAGGAAGTTATCCCGGATATGCACTTGTTCGCGCGTATCGAAGTACTAACGCGTGACTGATTTACCTAACTCTATATATTTACTCAGCACTCACCACCTCATCCTACAAGAGATCGCACTATCGCACCAAACTGTGTAAGACTGTAATTTTTTTTATTCAACACCTTTTCACAAGCAGTGGGATCTAATAAACAATAGAACATAAACGGCTTTATCGCTAAACAAGTGTTCTTCCAGATAAACTTTATGGTTAGTTTGTATATAATCGTAAGCAAAGAGGCAACATTAAGTAGAGTAAAATGAGGTTTAGCTATTTTGCAGCCTCAAAAACATAACCGTCTATTTTCGATGTTGAGTATTCTCCTGACGGTCACAACCCAAAACGTTTGACTCTTTCGGGACGAGTGACGACAAAAACTTACACGAAAGAAGATAGATAGTTAAAATAACAGTTTGATAAAAAAAATAGTTAAGGGGGTTTGAAGTTACCATTAGAAAACTGTGTAATATGAAGTATTCCTATATTCTTGGTAAAAAGTAATTAAGTCCAATTGATCCCAATAACATGGAACTCGTGCTAGGAAGTGAACTCCGGATATGCACTTGTCCGCGCGTAGCAGAGTGAAACCGCGCGTAACCGCATTATTTACGGCCAAAATCAAAATTCTAGTTCCTTTTAGTTAGTTAACAATTACACTATGATAATTTTATAAATAGAAAACAGGATGGTTTTGCCGGATGCATATAATTTGACATGAGGTTCTACTTTTATATTGATATTGATTTCCCTTAAGGCCTTAGGCGCTGCACAGACAGCAACTAGTTTCGGCAACTGGCAAATCGCATCGCAACTATCTGTTTATGAAATATTTATTATAATTTTGAGCAACTGCAGACGTGGCAACTCTAGTTGCGAGTTGCGATGGTATTAAATAGGCACAAATTTGCAAAAAGTTGACAGATGCTGCTACTAATGTTGCTACGTCTGCGCAAAGCCACACAATGTTGTCGTTTTCCACCATTTGCAAACATTAGAAGGTCTTGTAGTAAATCTCACTAAATTAAATCATTTATTTATTTCAATTGATTTATTATGATCATACATTAATTTTAGCAAAATCTAGATACGTTCGATACGTACGATAGATTCTAGGTTTTGTTAATAGATAACTTATTCAGTTCTGTTTACACAATAATAAATAGTTTGCGTACATTACATTTATTTATTTTATTTTAATATTTAAAATTGTAATCACAAAAGTATATCAAATTAAATGCAAACTATGATTAATAAATTAAAAAGCCATATATTTTTATTAAATATGTTTTTAAAAAGATAAAAAGGTAAATGTGCATGCCGGATCTTATTGTAGTGAGTCACCATATAATAAACCATTTTAAATCAGATACTGTATGGTTTAGGTTAGGTAAGTTGGACATGTGACACGACTATGTTGGACATCCTAAGATCTTTTACTCTCTCTCTCTCTTTTTATCCGTAGAGATATCACTTAGGTAGAGTCTCAAAAGTTATGTAACCAAATTGATTGGCAGATACAAACTGAACCATTGATCGATCTTGTGCTCAATCTTTAAACACCATGTAGGCATGTAAGTTTCGTAACGAACCATAAAAGGGTTTCAATCTAATTAATTACCTTCTGAATACCTATAAATCAATACCAATGAAAGCTTATCCATTAAAAAAATAATTGGTTCATAACTTCGGTCAGGTAGATAGTAAGCGGTAGCTCACCTACTGAAACCCGGCATGGCACGCGCGCGACCTCGCCATTCTGGGAAATGACCAGTTGACAGTCTTGCACAACATTTACCGCGACATTCTTCAGTATCGGCATTTACATTTACCTGTTACACCTGCTATCTGTCATTGAATAACTAGGTAAGTAGGGAAAGAAGAAAGGCCAGTCACAAAAAAGTCTGTTTCGAAAACCTATGATTTTCATTACCCTTGCCCCACAGTAGACCGGTATAGAAGATGAAATTTCGAACTCAAGTATTGTTCAGAAATCTTTCTCTTCGTTGGTCCTAATTCTATACTGACCCTTTACACATTATGAATAAGACAAGGTGCTGCGAAGGTGTTTAAGTTGTGCTTAATTAGTGCACGTAGAGTGCACCTAAACTTCATCTAAACTTGTTCAATGATTTTTTGTGCTGATCGCGTCATGGAAATTAATCCGTTTTAAAATGTAGGTACCTACTCGTAACTGTAGGTTTGCAGATTATTTTAACTGCGCAATATCAATAAAGGGAATTCCAATATTTTAGACGAATACAAAAAGTACTTGTACAGTAGCACTCACAAACAGTGACCTTGCGTTTGTCCGTCTGTGTATCCGCCTGTTGCCATAGATTGAATAATCACTATCTACTTAACCGTAGCTTAGTTAAAGTAATAGGTAAGCTTAAATGGTAGTGCGTATTATGTGGCGCCTGCTATTGAAATGATCTTGGGGAATAAATTGTGCTTGGTGCACAATTTATGCACATTTATTCACAATGGTAGTACTCACAGTACAGGTAGTACATCAATTACAAAGTTATCTATAAAATCATTTTCAGAGGTCATAGATTGAACCAGACCTCATTCTTTCTCGACTTGGTTTCGGAAGAATAAGGGGTAAATGGTAGGGGCCATAAGACGATGAAATTTTTTGTGTAAGGTTAAGAACCATTACCAACTTTTTCTTAACACTTTTTCCCGCTCAAAATGCGCAAAAACTGCGATTCACGCTAACCATACCGTTTCCAAATAACATTAGCCTAATCAGTTCAGTTTCAGAATTACAAAAGTAGCTGACGACAATTTTTCCAATATTTTTCTGGAATAGCTCAACTTTAGTCACACTTCTATAGAATTGATGAATTTTAAGAAAATCACGTAAAACGTCTATTTAAATTAGTTTTTGCTTTGAGTTGCCTTAATAGCTTCCGCGTGTGTCTTTTTTACAACTCCTTTCTCTAATAAACTCACTTTTAATTAAAGCGTTTTTTTTTGTTTTCTTTCTACCTTCACAAAATTTATTATATCTCTTTGTACCTCTACTCATATCGCATCTCTCCCTCTTCTGAGAAAGAAGTGAAATCGGTGAGAAAATCCCAGACTCTTGATTTCCTAAAATCTGTCACTACATCTATATTCACAGCCGATATTTTATGTGGCTAGGTAAACTATTTAATCTATGGAAGTCAGAAAATGCTAGTCTTGTGAGTCAGTTGAGTCAGAGAGCCACGATGACATTTCTATAACCTCAGCAAAATGTTAACAGCTCTTCGCAGAAGCAGGTCAACTGGCCCTTATGACTCGCTTCCTGGTTCAAAGACCATGACTAATTCACTGAATATCGCTACTTCTAAACACGTATAGTAAGTGACGTCGTACACGCTGATTTAGTTAATGAACTTATGAGGAAAAGATGACTCATTTATTGTACCTGGTTGACTGACTGAGAAAAGACAATAAGTTAGTTTTGTATCAAAATTGGTACCGCAAAAATTGGCTAAATTAGGAACATTCTCTAGTAACTGTGAGGCCAATTTGCTACTCTAACGGTTGATAAAAAATAATTAACCCTAATTTTGGAAGATTTGTTTAAAAATAATGTTGCTAGGGTAAAGTGCCTAAGATAATTCACAACTGGCCATTAAATGTTGCGACAGAAATGACAGGCCAGCTGACCGCATTTACAAATGTCGGGCACCTCTTGCCATCATCAGCTTATGATAGATCACATTTGCCATAAACATAGTCTGATGTCATATATATGCCAATGATAATTTATCGAATAATTTGTACATCTCATACTATTTCAGACTTCCCATAGGAGTATACCCAAGTGACCAAGGTAAAAAGACTGTTATACTTAGTAAAAAGAACACTTTCAAATACATCATCTTAAACCAAACAGTAGACCTAAATAGGTTTGGTCACGTCACGACCACGGAATGATACTTATATATCCTTGAGTCCTACGTCACAACTATCAATACATTACTCATTCCAATCTCTAGTTACAATTAATTGTTATTTAAATAAACTAATATATTTCTGTCAACTTCAATCTAAACAAGTCTATGACGTAGAGTGCCTGTTTCCGTATGACCTTTCCGGCTCAATTCAGTTTTTCCGAGAACTCACCATCGAATTGCCTTTTGAGGACATCGGCTGCATGATAATCAGTTCCAAGAATACTATTGGGTGATAGTGAGCTCATCGTGATTGGGTAATGATATTGACAGGTATATTTCCAATGAATTGCACTAATACGCTTTCCAAAATTTTATTATAATTGGACTATCTATTAGTGGTCTTTAGGGTTTCCCCCTTTAGCCGGTAAATATAATTTCAAAATTCCGATATATTAATTATAATTATATTCTAATAAACTAAACGTGATTTAACCCCTAACAGAGTGTTTCTTGAATCTATGTATCATGGGTATTATGAATTACAACTATCAAGATACAACCACGAAAACTAATTGCAGACGCAAGCAATTGTACCGCAATATGAATCGAACCCGCAACATCTTGCGTCTGAGTCGGATGCTTAGAAAAACATTAAAAAAACTTGCGTCAAAATGCTTTCTTTAAGTTTTTTATCGGTAGTATTTACTAGCCACATAATCCACTAGGTATCTATATGCTTATAATTTGAATACCATTCCTTATGTGAGCTAGAATTCAAGTTGCAAGTAAATTAATCGTCATTATATGAAAGTCGGCACTAGTAACAAATAGACGACCGTCTTGATTAATGCCCGGCGTCCGTTAATTGAAGCTTGGAGCCTGCACAATAATGACGTTGCTCTAATAGGCCCTTACAATGTTGAGGGGTGGACTTAGGGTTGCCCTGGGTGAGAAAAGTTAGTATGACGAGCAGTGGGGCATAAGGGGGAGATCGGAAGGAGCGCTTTTGAGAAAGATTTGGCTAATACACATCAAGAGAGACTCATTCATGTAAAAATTTGAAATTTTCTCTGATCATAATTTCCCGTAGTTCTAATTAAATGTTTTCTGTGAAGGACAATTGGATTGGGACTTTAGTAAAGGACTTAAAATTTAGAATAAGTAATCGGATAATTTGATTACTTTATAACTGGACTTACACGTTTGACATGTTAAGTCCAAAATGTGGATTGATGACCATATTCTGATGTATAAATTAATAGAATAGTTTATAGTGGCCTAGGTGAAAAACCTTAAGGGGATAAAATATGTCGGCAGTGCTCTCGGAAGTGCCCTTTCTTATCATCCTTCAGTCGACTCTGGTCTGAACTAATTGTTGATTCCTTTTGCTATTGCATATTATGTAACTTTATATGTTTTTGTGTTCGATACGTCTTCGGTATGGTATTTGATTTACAGTTTTACAATAATGTACAAGTTCTCAAGATTTAAGTTTTTTTACATTACTTCTAGAGAGTTCATTGTATCAAAAGAAACTCAAATCAAACAGTTAATTTAAATTGTATCTAGTTGTTACTTTCTATCCAGTGTCCTTGTTTTTTTTGGTCCACACTGCTCTAAATATATGATGTGAATAAATGTTTGTCTATTTGTAACTCTGGTACTCTTTTGAGTAACAACTTGCAAAATCCTAAGTAAAATGTAAAATGCATTTAGTAGGTTCACTAAAAAATTAAACACTTGAACGACAGAACTCGTATGATTCACTCGCGGTTCTATGACCGGTTCTGAAGGCTGCAGCCTTAATGAGTGCAATTGCAGCTTATTTGAGCATTGTGGGCGAGAGCTACTGTACCTTAATTGCTCAGGTATTTGTACTATACCTATGAATCCGACGTAGTTGTCTTCATGTACTGTTGCGATTTGGACTGAGCATCGTCAGAATTACTTGATTTAATTCTTGATTCTGGTTTTAGAATACGCTATTTAAAACTATGGATTGCTATTCTAAATATTTGATCATTTATTAATCCACTATGATCACAATGTCATTCTATTGTGTAATAGAAACGTTGCTATGGGGTTCCACATTGAATCATCGACAAATTATATTAAGGACAGTAATTTTTAACCAAATTCGTAAAATCTGCACTCTAGGGAGGGTCTTCTAGTGGATGTTTCGGTCTGCCTGCCACCAGGAATGTGTTCCAATCGACATTCGATCAGGTTCTGTAGGGATGTCGCTCGACCGTGTCGCCAACACGAAACTTTAATGAGCTTGTAACGAGATCCGAGACGTTTACAGTAGAGAGAGATGCAAATGCGGGTTTGAATAAGCTCATACTGAATGATATTATGTACTCGTATGTATTTTTTTTTCTATCCTATATTATTACCGCTTGGTAAAGACCTCTCTCTTCATCCCTCAACTTATCTTGATGTTGTATAAAATCTTATAAATTCCTATGTTATGAAACAAGTTTAAAACATCGCTTCAACTTCTTGGCCCTATCACGCACGGCTTTCAACAGATCTAAAATATTTACTCGTCTTTGGGAGGTTAAAGATCGGTGGTCTAACACTTTGATGACCGGTGTCTTGCCAACAAATACAAATTTACGCTTAAGGATTATTTCCATAGCAACAGATGTCCAAAAACCTAACATTGGCCGCTCCATATAAAGCTTGTACTAATTCTGAGCCATTATCACGAAGCTAACATGTAATAAATAATTAAAGAGTTAACTCTCGCCCACGGCTCCGCCCACACCGAAAGCCTTGTTGCCTTGGTTTGTAGGCACTTGTTGAACTGTCAGCGTTATCAAGTCGATCAAATCATCTTGAGCTTGCTTAGAAAAGCTTGACAAGCATAACTCTGAAGTGGTACAGGCAGCGACGTTAGCTTTAGAATATATAAGAAATTGAGATTTTTAAACCTCAATAAATCTAGAATCTGCAACTAGCAGCGAGGAACAAACATTAATAATAGAAATACATAAAAACAAAAAATATTTTACACGTATAAGATATGTAGACTATTATTAATGCTATTTTTACACATTATAAAAAAATCTGATGATCGCATATAAAATTAATTTTAACTTCACGAATTGTGAATCAACTTCTGTCGATTACTGTACTTTGGTTTGGAACTATACAAAAACTTGTCGAGCATAAACAGGGTTCCATGGGGACTGTTCTTGTTATATATACGTACTTTAAATATAACTTTAACTTTGTCACCGCAAATATTTAGTTTTCAGTCATTAATATAAAAATAAATAAACCAATTTTAGTGAAATCTTATCCAAATTCTGTTATAAATAACATATTAGAAATTCCCTTGAAGAAAATAAAAAAAATAAGTAACATACAGAATAGCTGATTCGTATACATTTAGACACTGCAGCACTGTAGTGTGGTCACGCAAATCGATTCTCCCCGCGCATTCGACAACGACATATTACAGTACAGTTGTGGGCACATATTTTGATAATTGCAAGATGCATCTCTTTATTCCAACATCCTCATCAAGAATTGATAAATCAATATAATTTAATGTGGCACGCACTAACTAACCTAAATTGGTGACCCCGATGCCTCTAAATTAATCGCGCATGAAATACCAAATATTCTGAATGACAAGTTCATTTCATCTTAATTATGTCCCTTCATTACTTGTCAGAATACCAATAAAACTTGCAACATAATTAAACATTAATAATAACGGGAAAAGCACATGTTTCAAATTACACGAACTAGATATTATTTATTCTGTGGTTAAAGGCGAAGTGGTCACGCACCTCTGCAAATCCACGCCTTGTCTGCGACTGCGCATCTTCACGCATCGCCTGTACTGTACAAGGGCTCTTAATTAAGCAGGTTTTTATGACCCCTGTTGGGTAAATTAATAAAAGGCTCAAGATGGCAGTGTTCAGGAATAAATTATGTTTCCAGTTTGTTTAAAACTTTTAAATAATAATTTTATATACCTATATTTTTACTTTCATATTCCTGCCCCGTAGTTAAATAGGCATAGTAAATAAGATTGTCACGTCACGCAATTAATGACATTTATTATTTTTAGAGTACCCCAGGAAAAAAATTAAACTATTAGGATCACTGTTATCCGTCACGCGTTTTCTTTGTGTCAAGGCGCTTTTTACAGAGCCTTTAGTACGAGTTGTCAAATAGCAAACATCAATAATTTTCGTGAGGTCGCCTATGGACGCTGCAATTAAAACGCTCACGAAAACTATTGACAATTTTTGTGTTTGGCAACTTGTACTAAAGCCCTGAAAGTGATGCTGTGAGCTGTACAGAAGCCTCAGTACGCGAGCTCTACTCGTGCTTGTCAGTATTTACTTGATTGATATATGTATCGTTAAAATCTCTCCATCCAGTTTCCTTTCAAGGCTTGTTCGACTATCTTGTAACTGAATTCTTAATTTGGTAATCGTTATGATACGTAAACCTACCAATTTGCGTCAGTCTGTGTACGTTGGTACTGTACGTAATTTATGAAACTGTATATTAATCAATTTTTCCCTTAAATGGCAAGTAAACTATGGTATGCTTCAATTAACGAGTCAGACAGATGACTACGTTTGCGTCAAATGTGGAAACAAAACTATCTAAAACAACAATAACTATTCTGAATCTAGATTGAAGTAAAGCTTAAGTATTTTATTTAATAGTGTTATCTGAACACTTACGAAAAATTAAATTGAATTAAAGCTACCTATCTAATATGTGTTTTTTATTTGAAAGCGCTAACCGACACTTACATAATTTCTCAATAAGTTCGTACTGAGCTCGGGAAGAGCTGAAGAGGTCATCCAGACTCTCTGTAGACCAACAGTAAACCGACTAAAAACCTATCGATGTTCCTTCATTTACCTCAGTGCCAGTACATCATCAAACCGCCCAGCTTGGGATGAGCGGGTGATGGTTGACTAGGTCACAAGGGCTCGGTTGGATTCAATCGGTTGGTCCTATCAGTAAATGTGCGCGAAATCATAAGTAAACCTATTTAATTATTGTAAATAAAGCTGCCATTAAAAGCTGGATACTTCTTCTTCTTCTTCCTGCTCTTTTCCTACATTACGTGGAATCGGCACAAGATGTATTTTTCTTCCATACTTCTCTATCAGCCATCATTTCCGTTGTCACTTCTTTCTTACCCATATCATTCCGATGTGTCCGAACTTACTCATGTCATCAATACTGATTCCCTTCTTGTGTGTTTTATGGGTTTTTTTTTCTTTGTCCTGTGTGTGTCCGGTAATTTTATTTTTCTTTTTTCTTTTAAAATCTTTTTTTAGATCTAGATCAGGTATTACACAGAATTTACATAAAAATGTGCACCTACAGATACCTGCAATATGTATACGTTAATATGTCTTCGTTAATATGTCTTCGTTGATTAAATGTTTCTTTTGCATTTGAGCAATAAACACTAGGTCTAGTTTCTGAGAAACGAGATACAAAATCTGCAGTCTTATTAAATTTGCCGCATCACAAAACAGCGTAGAGTTGAGTTTCAAGAGATAACATCCTCATATTGGTAGGGCTGGCACCACCAAAGCAACAAATTAATTAAAAAAAATTGTAATAAATAATGCTGGACATTTCACACAGTGCCATCTAGCCCCAAACTAAGCGAAGCTTGTACTATCTATGGGAACCAGATAACCGATAGAATACTTATATATTTTCTTGTAAATAATATAAAGAAACAAACAGACCCGCAACAAACATCTGTAGATCATGCAAACATTTTTTCCGCGATGGGAATCGAACCCGCAACCTCCTGCGACTCAGCCGGCTATTCACCCACTGCGCCACGGAGGTCGTCAACACAACACGACTACGTTCGTCGTAGGTAGACCGGGAGTATTCTTGATTATTTTTTATCGATATTCTGTGATGTAATTCTGTATTAAGCTATATTTTTGTTGCAAAATAAAAATTATCTAAAAACAAGACAAAAGTAGCGTCAATCTTTTCTGCAATACATTCTCCAAAGATACAGTGCGCTAAAACTATTTCAAAAACTTAAATTATAAGAAATATCAGAGACCAGTGGTCTCTGGAAATATTAAAAAAATGTCGCACTCTAGATTGCAGAGATTCAACGGTCGGCTTTCAGTTCGGAAACAGATACTTACCGGGCAACAGAGTTCATTATCCTAAAATGAAAAACAAATTAAAATTATAATAATCTAAGATGTGGCAACCCTAGTAAGCAACAAAGGTCGTCTGTGCATGTGTACAGTTCGATCTCATATTACAGGAGTTTGTCTGGACCTCTTTGAGAACCGACACCGCTGAATCGATGCTGTTTATCTGGCTGACTGTACGTGATATTTGCACAACTGGATCATCATCATCATCTTCCTGCCCGTTCTCTAATAACGTGGGGTCGGAAGATGTTTTTTTATTCCATACGTCTCTATCTGCCGTTATTTCAGTTGTTACTTATTTTTTTCCCATATCTTATTTCACTCATTTCCATCCATCTATTTAATATTAAATTTTATTAAATAACTAAATACCTAACTACCTTATAACGAATAACTGAAAATACAAACAGCCTTTTGTATTGCTTGGAAAGTAGGTTTATAGGTACTATTTGCAACGTTCATCCTCAACTGCAAAAATAAAATTATCAAAATATAACGCAATTAATTCTGTGAATTTTACAAAATGAAATGTGAAAGTTTTAAAAATTATTATTAATATTTGAAACAGCTAAGATTTGTTGTTTGTAAGGGTAATCTCAGATACCACTTTACCGATTCTGAAAATTCTTTCACTGACAGAAAACTACATTATCCCTGAGTGCTGTATACTATATTTTTAATATACTATTTTAATCGATTTTTAATTTAGGTAATAATGAGATAAAAACATAATAAGAAAATACGAACTTTAAACCTCTCGCTCTTAGATTTTTGGTTCCATTATAATATTAGTGAAAAGATATTCCAAGAAACTAACTTACATAATAAATTCTGGAGATTTCAAATAACAGACATATCATTCAATGAATGCGTAATTTCCGATGTCTATTTACAATCACCAGTATTTGATGTTCACCGAAAATGGGTCACTGTTAATACTACAATCAGCCACTATCTGGTACAAAATACGTACTTACAGAAGAGTTGCTATCTGCATGAAACTATGCTGTCCAAACTAACATAATCAACATCCGGCTGTCCAAAACAGGAGTTTTTGTTCCAAAAAGTGGGGTTTTATACCAATTTTTATAACAAATTCTGTGTTTTCTGAGGGTATTGTCTATACTATAATAATCAATTTTTGCATTGTAAAAAACGTACATGTACAATTGTATAAATGAGCAATTGCTGATTGTTTTAACTATTTCTTATTCTTAGGGCCTCTTTCACGACCTCCGAGTAACTTTAATTGACGGGTAAAAATCATATATCATATCATCATTCTCTCTATCTGTTTCCATGTGAAAACAAAAGACGTATATATTTTTTATCGGTTAGATAAAGAAAACACACATGAAAACAAATAAAACAAGAATGATTTTTATCCGTCAATTAAAGTTACTGAGGTTGTGAAATAGGCACTTATTAAAAAAATTGTCTCATAAGTTACCAGTGGGTCGGGCACAAATATATTTACGTTAGATAAGTTGAATAAGCCGTTTAGCTTTTGAGATATGAAGTGCCTGTCATTGATTAACATTTTCCTTGCATTTAAGGCCTACTTTCCTCCTTCACTGACGTCGGTCGCGTATGTCCGTCGCGCGTTGCAATATACATTGTGTCATATTAGGTAAGTTCTGCATTGCCACGCTGACATCCGCGGCGCGTGAGTTAGTACGTGTCTCATAGGACGTGCGTCGGTACCCTTCCACAGCGCCGCGTACGTCGGTCGACATCAGCAAAAGAGGAAGGCCAGCCTAAGTAACGTAACTAATTATTCACGCTACGTTTTAGTGTCACCCTAAATCCTAAAAAAAAATCCTGAGAGCACCGACAAAGAAGGAACTAGTGGGGTGAAAGGCTACTTTCGTAGGCATAAGCCTGTACCATGCCGTATTTTATAAATAAACCCAACTCTTTCCTTACTAATGCGTGGAGAATCTATTTTAGCATCGGAAATCGGATGTTAGGTATCTTTTCATAGCCAAATATGTAGATCTTTAAAAATAATTCACACATCAAAGCTTTGTAAAAACGATCCTAAAGTGGAAATGATGCATGCATCCTTCAGATGTTTTTCTCAGTATCAGTTCCCAAACTGGGAGGGTTCAGAGAGGATTCAATTGAGTGTTTATGTGTTTGTAAAGGTTTTTAACGATTATTTTAATCATCCTTTCCGTGGTACCATTAGTCACTTCCATTGATGGTACTGTGGCATTTTTTTGCTAAACGCTTGTCGAGAAAGTGCTGGCGAGCTGTTTCATGATATCATCTGTCTAGTGGGACATTGCGCTGGATAGACACAAGTTGAAAGTTTTGGGGGAGACCATTGCCCAGCAGTGGAACAATGTGGGTTGATAATAAAACCTTCATAAAAAACCTAAATATCATCATGTATTAGGTAATATGCTCTACGTCTTTGGCAATATCTGAGGCCATTGCATATATCAATCGCAGATTATTTATACCACCAAGTATTAGTCCTTAAGTTTTCTAGGTTGAGTAATTGTAATTTGGTGTAACATATATAATCTATATATCCAGCACCGGGTAGAAAATTGCAGCATTAGGTTGGGTAAAAGTCGCAACCACTGTCAGAAACAGATTTAAGGTACGTCTTATTCCGAGCTACGCTGCCAACTGCTATACAGAAAGTCATCATCGGCAACTTTTTGCCGACGTTTTTTCACAGTTTGATTATTATTTACTATGACTTTCAGCAGTTGCAGTCGGCAAGCGTATCGCGGACCTAGTAGTACACTCTGCCCTAGTAGCGTGACCGCTGCAGAAAAGTTTATTTGGATGGACATTATGGAAGAATAAAGAAAAATTACATTTTATGGTAGCTGTAGAAACACGACCGTACAAATGTCACTTATATGTCATTTTACTTTGTTCTTTCGTACAGATAAGCTTTTCTAGGGTGTTAATGCTAGCCTGGCTTTATTCTTCTTGCATTTAATGTTCTTTTAATATGCGCATGTTGTTTTACCACGGATTTGTTATTAATTATTTTTGCCTTCATTATTTTCTTAACTATTTCTCTACAAATAAATGTAATTATTTTATGAAAATAAACTTGTTATGCCCAGCGTGACTTGAAATGGGTAAGTATACCGTAACCTATCAAAAACATTGATTTAGAATAAAAATAAGTAATAATCACCGTGGAATCATTAGCCTATAGATGGCGTGCGTCGACGAGAAAGCGAAACAAATAGCCAGACAGTGTTCGATTCCATTGTTTATACAAAAGTTAATTGGTCAAATAATTGTTTAAAACAGATATAGCTGAAACCGGCTGTGATTCTAGGAAACACCAAGATACAAGATGTTTATTAACATAAACAAGTGTACAATAACGTCTTAAAAAAAAGGAAAATTGATTTTGTTGAAAAATATATTAAGTACCTATAGATAATTTATTGGTATGAAGCGAAATCATATAAATTTATATTTTTTAATATAAACAATTGAAGACAAATAAGCTTACAAACATTACATGTAGTAGATAAGAACCAGTACAAAGGCGAGCGTAATAAGACTTTTCTCTTATAAAATCTTTGATGATAGAGAATAGCTAATATGTTTTGGATAACGTTGGTTGCGTGCACGGAGAAGTGGAGATTTGGCATAGTTAAAGTTTATAAGAAGAAGGAGGAATAAACGCAAAAATAACGCAACAAAATCCTTATTTACACATCTGTTACGTACAGAACTCTCTATGCATGGGTTTGACTCGCACTTGTCCAAATTATTATTAAGCTTGCTTTAAAACGACCGGCTCAATAATGACCAGTGTGTATAGTGTTGTATTGTGTTATCAACTAATTGACGGTCGTGCGCTAATTGCAGCCGGCGGGTTCGCCTGGCTATTGGTAGAGTCAACAGACAAGCCCTCAGGCATATAACTTCACATAAATAAACATAATCGGGTGGTACTTTGAAAATGTGGCACTTCTTTTTGTATGAGAAAATAACACTCTGTGATTGATATGAAAAAGTAATCAAGGAAAACTTGCTGCTTGCGAACTTTCTGGAATAGCATTACCGCCCTAGGAAAGTTAATATTGTATTGTATTTATCATTTAAAAGTTACATACTAACAGTAATACATAAAGCACTGTAAAACCTTTAAAGGTTTGTTTGGGTGCTTAGAGACACTCGAGCCGGTACACATTATTTAGATACTTAAAAAACCTTTACCTAAATTTTATAGTTAAAATCAAAATCAAATCAAATCAAAAACATTTATTTGTAACAACACCAATATTTTTTATTTATAGTACGTACAGAACAAACGCATACAGGAGACAACAACAAAAACAAAGTAACAATAGCTTAAATAATAAACATTAAATATAAATAAAAAAATATTGCAGTGTCTGTGTCTCATCGCACTCACTGATGTGTCACAAAAAGGATCCAACTAAGCATATGCTGGATTAACAATTACAATCGACCTACCCACCCAAATTACCGTCTACAATCTATTACCAATAGTTTGTACGCAAACACAGTAAGTATGCGGCGGAGTATCTACGGAAGAATACAGTAAAATGACATTTAAGCGTAATTCGACACATTTTATTAAGTCATCAGTCTGTAGTTTGATAGTAGCTCTCGCTGTGCTAGAATCGTGACCAACTGTTGCGAGGTGTTTATGGCGTAATGTTAGTTTTATTAAAGGCAAACAATTAACCGGCCGGCCGGGTGAATTTCCGATTGATTGGTTCAGCTGCGCGACCGGTTTCTTTCGGACTTGACCGGTTAAGGTGAGCTGGCAGTGATCGAGCATCATAGATTGCATGGACATTGTATGCAACACGACCTCATTGAGACCTAGCATTGAATCATACTAAAATTATAAAAGTGTGTTTCTTTTTTTGTTTTATTAACTTTCACGTCGTAACGGCTGAAACGATTTAGATGAGACTTGGTTGGTACATAGATATATATGACCTAGATTGAGACGTAGGTTACTTTTTATTGTCAAACAAAGCGTGCGAAGCCGCGGGTGGAAGCTAGTAAAATCGAATTGTAATTGTAAAGTGGGGGAAAAATTTTCTCAGTCGTTACGCATTGGGGTGTATGGTCCACTGCCCCCCACTAGTTGGAAAGGTATTTTTGTATACTTCGGTACCTCGTTTAACTCTTGTTTTCATGGAACTGTTTGCAAAATTAACCAAATCCGCTTAAATAATTAATTAAAAATCGTAAACTTCCGTTCTTGATTACTTAAATTATGAATAATGAATGGATTAAAGTTTACATTATATTAACTTATTTGTATTGAGCCGATAGACAATCTGTCCCCAAAAGTATTACAATACAAATATTTGTTCCAGATAGCATATTTCCCAATATGTGCCCGATTCATAAACTGTGTTTGAAGACGATAAATTGTAATACGATTGATATTGGCTAAATAGATCGATGGAGAAATAACTGCGCCTGCTTGTTGCAATTGAATTGAGTATTTCTGCCTGACTGGGCCAGAGCGCAATATTATTTTTTAGGTATGTATAACAAAAAAAATCTCATTTATATGTAATACGAGCTTCCGCCCGCGGCTTCGCGTAGTTTCTCAATAAAAACGCTTGTGTGTACTTTATGTACGCACGTAACAAGTTATACTTCTTTGGCGTAACAGAACAAAAATAGCTAAAGATTTCATCCCGTATGCCACAACTCTTTGTTTATAGTCAACTTCATCATGTCGCTTTTTTGACTGTCAGTGTGTGCGCGCGTATCGTTAAAATATTATTCTCAAATTTTTTTTCAAATGCGCCTAAAGAAGTATAGCGTAAAAAACATTCCCTTCTGCGCACTCTAGTAAAAAGTAGCCTATGTCCCAATCCCGGCCATAATCTATCTATATACCTACCAATATACCAAATTTCAACGAAATCGGTCCAGCCGTTTAATCATGGAATCGTAACAAACAGACAGACAGAGTTATATTTTAATTCATAATGTTATTATTATGGATTAAGAAATTAAGTTATGAAAATTCAATAACCTAATCAAAACTAGGTCAGCCAATACACACAAGAAACCACAACTGTAACAGTAACAGATATGACGCAAAAACATCAAAATAACCTAAATTACGTTTACCGCAACATACCTTTACAAAAAAAAACTAGATGTCGTTCGATTATAAAAATTATAAAAGTCTGCCTCGAGCCATGATTCCTCTTTTTTGTCGACTTCCTGAGCACCTGGCGCGCACAGCACGTGCGCAAGCGCAGCTTTTTACAAGCTTCTAGGGTTCCGCGTACTGAAAGACGAGCCGTTATTACATGGCTTTGTTTATTCAGGCGAACGTGTTTAAGTGTTTGAGAATTGAACTGCACAAATGTGTATCTCTCTATCCATATTTTTTTGCATACATCTGAAGATTTACTGGCTTTCTGCCGGACGAGACAATGCTATGTGGATGGACTTTATTTTGAATCCGCTTTCGTCCCATGACTATGTTACATTAAGAAACACTAGAGAGCCCACCACTCGTCTCAAAATAAATGTAAATTTTTGGACTCCAGAAACATTTAACACTTTTCTGGCTTCTACAGACTTCCTTAAACGTCTTTAACGCATACTTCCTCGTATTTTTTTGTCTAATGAAGCTCTAAACAACCCTTTAACATGACGGCATATGGTACACGTATTATACCTTGATAATAGAGTCTGCGCGTGCGCAGGTGAGACACCAGCTGACAGTAATGGGGCTTTTTTGTCTCTAGAGATGAGAAAATAAATAAATAAACCCTCGTATGTATTGAGGACTTTATTCTATTTATGGTTGTGTGTTAAACAGCCCAAAAGGAATATTGTAAAAGACCTTAGACATGGTTTATTTTAAGCCAGACCCAGTATAAGGGCTTCTGGAAAACGGAAGAACTGGCTTGCAAATGCCACTTCCAGAAATTGCTTTTTTAAAATTATGTAATACTCGTAACTGCCAAAAATCTATGCTTGAGCCTTGATTAAATACTTCTGGTCTAAATGTTGACGGTGCTAAATGATGCATAACTTAGTTGATTGGAAATAATTGTTCATTTAACTATACACCATTATTTTTATAATAGCTTTTCACATTTATTTTGTCTCACATTCCCGAGAAAATCATTCCATCACATTACAAAAACACCTCACTCAAAGGGTTTTATGAGAGCATTTAGGATCACTTTCACTTCTGTTGTTTCAGTTGTCAGGAGTTTGAAGAATTGCCTATAAAATATATAAAAATAGGTATGTCTGTCTGTAGCACAAGCTGTGGCACGTATTAGGTCAGGGCTCAAGTGGGCCCTCCGCTTTATGTGGACCAAATTAGATTTGAAGTGTTAGGGGTATGTTTTTAAACGTTTCTTTGAGGTTTGTTCAAGACAAGAGTATTTTGTTATTAAGTTGGTAAGTATTGCCATATGTTATTGTAGTTGTTCTGTTCTCAAAACACCAGGTTCAGCTTATATGAAGCTACAGTAACATTGTATGTGACCCAATCATACTAATCCTCATAAAGGTTCAGTTTATCGTAACGGTGCACAGATAACCCACTTAGCAGTGACGTGCTAACAACAGGCACGCGCCTACCACATTACGTCGCAATACGAGACCGTTACCTACTCGCTACATGTAACGTAACAATTGACAGTGCTAGGGATATCTGAATGGAACGGCAATACACGTAGCTCTCAGGCAAACATCCTGTTGGACACAGAATATTTAGGTTGGACAGTACACCAGCACATAAAGGGGCCGTAAAACGTCTGGTTTTTCTTCATTTTATACATTACTATGGTTAAACTTAGGCCTGAGCTTAACCATATATATAAGAGGAGGTTTTGCTTTAATTTTTTAAAAAGGTTCTTACAAGACACGCTAAAACAAATCCGTATGAGGCAATCCATTTTAATTCTAATCCCGAGTTATGAGTTTAGATTTACGAGACACGTTTAGTATATGCTGTTGCTTTGATTATATACTTGTCTAGATGACACATTGTCTGTACCGAAACGGACCAAATAAAGTCTACTAGGTATATTTGGTAGACTCGCTTCTCACCTAAGTCAGTGTCATTTGAATCACTTAGGGATAACGTGCTCACGAAAAATAATTAATTATGCCGGTTTGTGCTGTCAAATTGTGTCGCAATTATGTGGGAAAACCGTGTAATAACATCAAGATCACTTTTCATAGGTAAGTTTTACCATTTATCCACTATCATTTGAAAAAAACACGATTTTTTAGTTAGATTTTTTGTTTGTTACTCTGATTACCCGGTGTTGCCAGTTTATTACTAGGGAGATTTGGCGAAACTATGGGAGACAAATTACAAATATCATTAACATATAATTAACATAACATTACATCTTGTAATTCAGAAAATTATGAAATAATATCAACCCTCAAAATGATAAACAAACATGTGAAACAGCTTATCTGTGAAACAATCGATCATTATTAAACAAAAAGAGGGTGGGTCGATGGTTTTGATGACCAGTGTATGTTTGCGCACATACTTGTGCACTTTAATAAATATCTTGTGTAGTTGACTAATCTCTGTAAAAATTGGCTGCCGTGACCGAAATTCGATCAGCAGAATATTATTATTTAAAATATGACAGTATTTATTTGATCAGAAAATGTTAACTTACATGTATAAAATAAATGAAATCTATGACGTCATGCACTGTATAGTATTTTTGTTAGTTCTTTCTAATATTTTGGGTTTCAGATTTCCTATGGATTCCGTACTAGCAAATCGCTGGACAGACATTATACAGCGGGCACGAAATGAAGACCAGTAGAAACCTCACAAGACTTCAGTCGTGTGTTCCGAACATTTCTCTGATGATGATTTACATTTTACAAAAAAGGGATTACGACGTCTAAAGAATGAATCGGTACCAAGCAAGGTACGATATGACCAAGTTAAATTTTCTTTTTTAAAATTGGTAATCAAAAGATCGTACAGTATGATTTTTAATAACACATCAAGCTTAGAGTAGAGTCATTTTCATATTTTATTGATTTCAAATTATGTTGTTACAGTGTTTATTTTTGTCAGCGACGGAAACAGAATCTTCAACAAATAAAAAACAAGTAAGGTCTTAGCGGCTTAGCACGATCTGGCCGGCTAAAGCTAATTCAGAACTTTACAATAATGATCATTAGTTTAAATACGAATTATTTATTTTTAACAGGACCCGTTTGCATCTAATATGGCGATTGATATTCACAATCAAATTATTGAACCTAAACCTTCGTGCTCGAAGGAGCCGGTGAGTGACGAGCCACCGACCGTTTTACAAGATTTTTCAGACTTGGAATCGATATTTGATACTCCACGAAAAGTCAAGTTACGCCGTACATTACGTCGCAAGATAATACTGGAACGCAAACATAAGGCTACCATTAGTTCATTAAGAAAAAAAAATATTCGTCTGAAAAAGCAAAATACCTCTTTCAAATTTATTATCAACACTTTATTTTTTTTCTTTACAAAATAATTAGTCAGTTTGTCGGTCATAATTATTTCAAAAATATCGGTGATTGTTGTCAAAATCACCAAACAAGCCTGATAAGACTTATAATAGAAAAATATATGCAAATAAGATGTCACCATATTTGTAAATCGGATAACGTAGCCGAGGCAGTAAAATCAAAAAGACAAATATTCCGAAAACAAACACAAAGAGATGGGTTTTAATATGGTTTTAATCTATAAATTACTGTTTTTTTTTAATGCATGTTTTGTTGTTACTAAATTAAATAAATAATATACAAAATGATTATTTTATTTAACCTTCATCTTCTTAAGTAATGGAGGAAAGGTAAGTTAATAATTTAGAGCAGGCATCCCTAAACACGCACACCTTGACAGTTTGACTACAATAAGTACACGAGCGGCACTCACACATAACACGCAATTGGAGACGGTTTTTGCGCGTCGTTTGTTTACATTGCTCTATCTAGACAAGTATATAATCAAAGTGCTGTTGATTGTTTAATTATACATCATTTATGTAATTTTTTCTCTCTTTTGTAAACTGCTTTAACACTACTAGTACTACTGAATATCCAAGCTGAAGGAAGATTGTCCGATTGTAGATAAATAATCAAATGTAAAACTGGTCACTACCAAAAACGGTTTATCCTATCATTTAACTCCCCCATTGAATCGTCTACTTGGCTGGCATCCTCACTCTAGATACTCTCCATCATAATATCTGTCGTGCTATGGGCTAGCCGGACAGGACGTCACTAAATTGGGTGAATGAGGTGTGACGGCTCCGCAGGAAATTAGGAAATGGGAAGCACGCTCTATCGTGACGCTTTTTGTAGACGAGCTTATTATAGATCTGTGTTTTGTATTATATTTCTGTGTCGGGTATCCGGTAGAGATGATCGGTTTTGATTGGACGTATTTGTAAGGATTAGCGTCGCGTCGTACGATTGAGATCTTCTGTTGGTTACTAGCATGCAAATGTTTTACAAGCGTTTCAGACATGTTTATTGTTATAGCTCTCTGTAAAGTTGCTTATTTGGCATTGTGTTATTTTCAGCCTTGTCATTAGCTAAATAAGGTCTTATTTTCGTTGGAAAGGAACTGATCAAGCGATCTTGTGTCTAGGTCGTGTAAGTTCATTGTTGTATAATTGTCACAAGCAAAATTTTTCGTTCGAATATTGAGCTGCCAGTTGCACCACTAATTGGTGTTTGGTTTCACGCGTCTTTCTAGTATTGCATTTATTGATTACTCTATTAGGTACACTAGCGTTTAAAATAACCTGAAGTTGTTTCTAACAGCTCATTACGTATGCTTTCACAGTCAATTGAACATACAAAACGTCAAGCGCCATTGCACGGGGAAGCTCGCAAGGCCGCAATTACACAAATTACCGGAAAATCATGCCGACCGCCGGAACACGCGCTACATGTGCCCACGAACTGTTTGAAATATGTGTTTGTGGAGCTACTCGGAAGTTATTTATGTGGTTTTAATTAATTCATTTACTAAATTCAACTAATTTAGACGATTCATTTTTGTGCAGTAAAAAGTGTGAAAAGATAGTTTGGTGAAAACTTCCACTGAAAGCCAAAACTTTCCTAAACATTTATCATTCTCGTGGTCATCATCCGACATTTTGACCCTATCATAACTCTACAAATTGTTACCAATCTCAATGGAAACTGTACCGTATTCCCTTGTAATAAGACACGAGCATGGAGGATGACGGCGCCAATGTCGCAACGTTACGGATGCGCTTGTAATCGTTTTGATCGATGCGTTGCGCTCTTGTTGACCTTTTAGATAATCCTGTTAAATTGTATCTAATTTCTCAAGTTGAAGCATTAATAGAGCTGGGTGGTCTCAATAATAGGTAGACAATAACAAAAATAAAAAAGGCTAAAAGTTAGCTTTTTATATATTCTGGAGAATTTAATATACTACATTCTAAAATTATAACCAAGTACTTAATATTTGAGTTCATATAGGTACGTTTGCTTTTAATCAAATTTCAGTATTTTTTAAATCAAGTAACGCCATCTATGCCTCTACAGCCGTACTTCAAACAATAGCCTACTGAGAATGAGTTTGTTTATTCGTTGCACAAAGTACACCCACTATCAAACGTAGTGCTTGCGTATGCGCGCACAAGTTTAGTGGCGCTGGAGAGCACAGTTTTTTAATGTCTTTTTAGGTAACCATTTGCTCTCGCAAGCAAATGATCTCATTTTCAATTGATGTCAGCCATTCTAGCCTTTTTTATGAATAAGTTTGAAAAATTATGTTTTTATTATATTTAGCAGCTAGATAGGTACGTTTAGGCGTCGTTGCGCAAGTCGCCCTTGGATCATAGATCCTATTGCCCCAGCCAGGAGACTTCCGTTTGTACCGACTCTACATAGGTACCTACCTATTTGTTGTTCCGTGTTCGATACAATTTGGCCCGAACTATGCAGGTCTCATATTCAAAAAATATAACAAATTTGCCTTCAGATACGATCCCTTGGTAGCCTCTTATTAATTAACATTGCGATGCACAAGGCTGCAAAGTACCGCATTCAACTGTCATCCGTCCGGTACTTTTTGCTACATCTCAAGTTCGCCCATGGAGAAAGAAGACCACTTTTACCGGCACTTTCCTTGGCGGATGCTGTGCCTAGGATACTGTAATATTTTAACGAGGTGGTTTTCCAATAAATTTGTTTGTAGTATGCAAAGAAATTCATACCGCATCCCGTTTTCTTAAGAAAACCTTCTTATTAGATTTTACTGACCTACTATATTTTATGCTATACTCACAATTTCTAACAAATATGTACTTACTTTATTTTTCGCAATGTAAATTTAACCTTGTTTTTCTAATTGAGGTATTTTATCAAAATGATATTTTACTTATAGATATGATTTACTCTAGTCTAGAGGTTAGTTACACAAATGTAGGTATTGTTTATGACATTGCCAATTTGAGTCCTAAAAATATGGAAAAGTTGCAATAATCAATACAACTTTGAAAATCTGACAAATTAATATTTTTTGAACATATCAAAATATATTAATTTGTTTAAGAAAAATAGCGATAATCATAATTTTAATACTAGAAATAAAGATAAACTCGCTGTTACCACTTGTAGACTCCATTAAGTTAGTAAATCGTTTAAAAGGCAAGGTGTACGCTTTTATACAAATATTGGCAATTAACAAATTTAAAAACGTAATTAAACAAAATCTTTACAAAAAAGTCTACTACAAAATATCGGATTATTTAGATGATAGAGAAGCTTAGGATTGAAATTGCTGCAACTCGTTGAAAATGTTGCAATTTAGGCGTAATTTATTTTCTGTGTTGTTATGTATTCTAAAAGGAGCATTAAAAAAAACAACCAGCCATGTTTCTTACATTTCTTTCATGGCTTGATCGCAAAGGAACAGGCAGTAAAATTGACGTTTCAAAATGATTCTTGTGATTTTAATGAATACAAATATTTGACTTTGACTTTGCAAAACAGGAAAATGGAAATCAGCCCAATGAAAAAGTTGGCAATTGTGGTTTGTCAAGGACCAGTGCATGAGAACAGTTTCCTGGGAACATCCATTGCTTCCGATACGGACAGGTGTCCGACAGGTGGTCGCTTGTTCCCAGGGTGGTTTCCGCAGGGGGTGATTGATTGGGAGAATAGGGCTGTTGAACCGACTCCGATTTAATTGACTGTTGATGTGAATTGTCTGGGATTTTGCCTGATTTTAAGGATGCTGGGTTATTAATGAGTTTTAACTAAAAAAACCTGTAGGTTTTGAAGTAGGCGAATTAATAAACTCCTAAGATTTCATTAAAATTATTTCAAAGAGCTTAAATTCAAATTCAAGATTCGCTAGGGATTTAAGGTAACATACCAAAATGGTAGGCTACTTTTATTCGGTTGCCGTGTGTATCGCTTCAGTTCGAGAAATCCAAGCCATGTTGATACGAATAACCTTTACAAAATAATCGGCATCACGCGAATTTACAGTAGGCACATGATTAGAACGAAGTTTTCATGCACACCCCAAGACGTAAATCGCTTATCAATAACCGTAACCTACCTTATCGCTACAAACAAGTTTACAACCGACTACCGTGCGCTAACTCCTGGCGTCCGCATCCCGGCTAAACCACAGCCCCACTCCGAACCGAACCCGTAAGGAAGGAAAGGAAGTCAGTCAGTATTCGCCAGACTGTTGTCAACGTCACACGTGTATCATGTTAGCTCCGATTCCGATACCACGCACACGCCTGGCCTTACACCCCCATAATATACACGTGAGTTTACTTAACTAAGTATCTACCTACAGTGTATTGTGGTGTTTAAGTGTTTTTGTATAAGTGTTGTGATTTTGATTGGTAGGGTTTGGAAGGGTGTAAGAACCTGATTTTCTACAATCCTTACATTCTGATGCATAATTTTATAGGTGTTACATTGCATTGCGAAAGTAGATTGTCTGGTTTGAGAAGGGATTGGGTTAGGAAGTTATGTGACAAGTGAATAGATAAGTAGGCCAGGTAACTAGCACCTAAAATGTAGAGTTTGTAGCGAAGATTGCTCTACCTTTCTTAAGCGGAGGCTCAGTTTAATATTTTTTCAAATAAACATATTTCAAAATCAAAGTTCTGGCAAACACTATTTTTATAACAATAGGCGCTTTTATTATTAATAAGATGCTTCATTGAACCTTGAAGTTCCCATGTAATTTTATAGCACATCCGCATAACAGATTAAACAGTTATCATAAAATACATGAACCCTTTTGCAGTTACCTATAATATTAATGAAACCCGTCGCATTTCTTCTTCATTTATAGCGTTAAAGGATGTCCCGGTAGCGCGCATTCCTGATTCTAAAGTGGAAGTTCGATAAAAACATCCTGTATAAGGCTTCTAGACTTAAAGGAATCTTGAAATTCTTGAACACACTGTGCCTTATGCCATTACTGCAACCTTAGAACATTCTTTATTCAGTCCTTCAGTTAAGTATCTGTTAAGTTCAGTTAAGTATTCAGTTAACTATCTGTTTTCAAAATGAGTTTGGTGTTAGGCCTAAAAACAAGATCTACAGAGAAGATTTACAGAGAGCAATTTCGATATGCAAAAGCTGCGATTTTCCCTTGCTCTACTTACCTGCACCTTGTTTACTATAATCGTTGCATATCTAATGAAGTCTTTCTCTTTCCCAGACAACAATCAAAGTGTACGCTCGTCGCCTCCGGCCAGATATCGAGTACAAGACCCTGTCGGTCACATGGGGGACCTGCGCCAGGGAGGTTGTCGCTACACTACTGGGGAAGTTCCGGATGCGTCACAGAGACCCTCGGCTGTTCTACCTGAGCATGGAAGTCAGGGTTCGGACTGCGGGACTGAGGACTACCCTAGTCTTGGACGATGATGCGAGACCAGCAGCGCTGCAGGCGTGCCACCCGAAAGGATACTCTAAGTAAGTGTATTTTTAGCTCAATATTTATATTTTTAGTTATTTAAGTTGGTGACCTACCTAATTTATCTCGTTAAAAACACAACATACGCAGGTTGCTAGGTACTTTAATTTTATTTACAAACATCTGACTCAGAAAATAAGTACTTATCAGGTATATGTACTGAATAATTCACCGAAACATACAAATAACATTATTTACTAGTTAGTCACTGCATTGTGTAATTCCGCTTCTGTTAGTTGGTGCTTTATCCAATTGTTTGGTTAACAATAGCTTCTACATTTGTCGCTATTACCAAATATCCCCCTAGGTTTTAGATAAATTACATGCCAAAGGAAAAGAGTCTCCTACTCAACCCATTAATGATAGGACAATTTTATTTTTGTTTGTAGAAAGTACTCTAGCTACCACCAAAAGCGTTTCCGAATCACTGCAATATAAATCACCTAGCTATTCTTAACCCTCCATCGGTCATCACAACCTGTCCACCACCGGACCACCGCGGCTGAAAAAGATCCACTTTTGTCCCACTCCCTTCCGGCACGAGCTATTCCCGTCCCAAAACAACCAATAAAAGCAAAAAACGGGAACTCTTTACTGACCATATGGATTACGTTACAGTGTTGACAAGTATTGCGTAGACTAGTAACTTTAGATCTTGAAATGAAGGGGAATTTGAAGGGTTTAATGAGCTTCACAGTTTGTTGTCTTTTCAATAAAGTTTTATGAAGTTCAAATTGATAATAAAGTTTTAGTTAAGCTCGGAATTATAATTTTATGGTGTATGTGCGTATGCATAGTTAACAAACAACAACAAAGCACCTTTACTTGGAACAAATATTATTTAGATATTAGATATTTATTTCAATGCAACATACAATAGGTTACTTAAATTAGTATTCTAGATGTATGTATCAAAAATACTATATGTATTCTTATATTTATGTATTCTATATGTACTCGTATGTACTCTTTTTACGAAACTGAAAAAAGATATTGTTAAATTAAAAAAAGTTGATTAAAACAAATATTAACCATAACTTTAGAGTGCGGTTCCATCCTATAGGATCTGGCCTTATAAAAAAAGCTTTAAATTTTCCAAAGTAAAAGTTAGATATGTAAAGAGTCGTTCCTGTGTGTGTTTGTTTTGTTCGATACTGTCATAAATAAATGATTACGATTTGATTTTTGGTTTAAAAATAAACAGCAATATAAACCTAATTAAATAAATACTAGAGATAAAATGGTCTGATTTCCCCTTTCTGACTAGTTAGGTACGTTTTCGCTTTTCCTCCCCAAACTTTAATTTAATAATATTAGCATAAAAAAACACGCCAGTATCCTCTTTTGTGGTTACCAACAGGTGATCTCACTATCCTGTACATACTGAAGCAAAACAACCATTTACCGGTTCAATTCAAGTACCTTACTTACCTACTTATTATCTCGAAGTATAAGTGTATAATTTGACTGTATTGAAATTGGACTATTTTTTTTATGCGTTGGTCGTTTGAACGCAGCTGTTTGTAGACTAATTAAATTACATCTATTAGACACCTGATGAAATTTAGGTTTTTGCAGCCTAATTTGATCTATTTTAGTCTATTCTGTCATAAAATGATGGAGCATGGTATTGATGAATAATAATTAAGTTCTAGGAAGAGCGCTGTTTATAGGGCACTAATTAATTATATATTAAAATATGTTTTTCATTCAAGATTAGGTACATTACATATTAGTAATTTATGTAGGAAAAATATGCTATAGATTTTCCCCTGTATGTCGCTGGGTGATACAGGCACAATGCTATATATACAGGGTGTTTGGAATATACGAACGATATTCAATTGACAGTTTCCTAAAACATAAAAAAAACTTCTGGAAAAAAAAGAACTACTAGTTATATTAACAAATTTAAAAAAAATCGACAAATTTAGGTGATTAATTCGATATAAAACTTACTGCCTACTCTTGCAATCGACATCCAAAACTAAAGGCCTAAAATCCACAAAAGCATAGATTTGCAACTAGTACCTACCTACTACCGTAGATCTAGCCAGGCATGTATTTTTGATATCTCTTTCGGAAATGACTGTGGTTTTTGGGTAAGAAAAAGACAACAAGAGATATCTCTAGACGTCACCAATACAGTATCTGTGGTAAGATGGCAAGCATTATGCACAACATAAGTTTAATAAAGTGTTTGTTTTTACATGCCAAAATAAAGTTCACATTTCTATGGTAAACATTTCACAAATGTATTTATTATGCTCATCAAAATAACCCCTTTCATATTTGTGCGTATCAAACACCCTACATATATATAGTCCTCCACATCGGTTTCAATAACGGCGACCCCCAGCTAAATAATATAAATATATATAATCATTAATTTTTAGGACGATTTGCTCAACGATGCCTAAACTTATTTAGTGGCTAAATATGATTTAAGGAGTTATCACATCATACAAATATGCCAAATGTAAACATAAATAATACGTTTACTGATCGTTGTGCAAGCCGGCATAAGTACACTTCTATAACCTGTACTCACATAACATTCTACTCTATTTCAGATTCTCCCTTCAGATGCGTCCAGGAGGGCTCGTGAAGATCTACGACTCCGCTCTGATGTCTTCCTCGCAGTACAAGTGCCTGCTGACCAGCGAGCAGACCACAGCAGACGAGCTACTCGCCATCCTGCTACATTGCTATGACTCTACTGAAGGGGTCGAACGATTCTCGTTGTATGAGGTAATAAATCGTCTACGAAATACAAAATCTGCCTATTATCAGTAAGAGATCTTAATGTGCTCCTGGCTCCGCAATGGTGAGCAAAGCAGTTTTTTTATAAAAATTTGGTGCAGCTGTCTTCACGACCAACCTGCTCTCTCTCAAATAATTTTCGTTAGGGTTTTTATAAGAATTCCCAACTTTAGATTAAGCTTAAAATGCGAGGTCTTAACGTCATCCAATAGATGTAGGTACAGGCCTATAGGATGTAATAATGGCTGTCATATGATGAACCAATTTACTAATCATGTTTTTCCATTATTCCAGGTGTGCCCATCCCAAGAGTACGAGCGAAAACTCCACCCAGATGACCTCCCCCTCCTGGTTCAGCGATCGTGGCCAGCCGACACTGAATGCCACTTCAGAGTCAGAAGAAATCCCAGAGCACCACCTCTACCCCCTCGCACACTCCCCGTGCCGCAAGAAACCCCCTCGGAGGATGAAGAACCCGCGCGGGCATTATCTGCCCTCTCACTTGAATCAGAGGGAGAGAAGAAGAGGTACAGCCCTGTATACAAGTTTCCCAGCATCAGCTACTGTAGAGAAACTAAAAACGACTATCTGTACATCTGACTAGTAGCGCTCAGAATGCAGAGGTACAGTCGACTCTTTGCGACCAAGCGTCGCCGGCCACTCGCCAAGACATTAGACAAACGACTCTGTGAAGTGTGAATATGGTTCAGTTTTGTAAAGTGTAAATATGGACTCGGGAGTAATCTCTAAAGTGTCAAACCAAAGAGAAGTTGGCTCGTAGCGAGATATGGATGTTACTTTAATTGCGAAGGTTCAGCTCTATTGATATTGGTTAGTGAGGTTGAGGTGAAATGCTCGGTAAAGTTGTTTCATATCCAGGATGATTGATCGATGTGGCCTAAGCTACAATGTTGTAATATTCAATGAATGCCATTTGAATTGTATCTATCATTGTAATCAATATTATTATTTTCTAGTCTTAATTTTTCATCTGTTAGGCAGCAGGAAGAATATTATATCCAGTGTTTATTATTTCACCTCACAATTTTCCGAATGGAGTTATAAAAATTGTATATAAAATTAACATAGATTTTAATTAGCTAGTAGACACCAAAGAGGCAAGCGAGAATATAAATTAGATTTATTTATCTGTTATCCATTATTATGTTTAATTTATTTGTGGTCAAAGTGTCA
This sequence comes from Philereme transversata, assembly GCA_963924445.1. Lineage (NCBI taxonomy): Eukaryota > Metazoa > Arthropoda > Insecta > Lepidoptera > Geometridae > Philereme > Philereme transversata. The sequence goes on along the minus strand of OZ004337.1, from coordinate 20,795,551 downwards.
TCTCTGTACGTTGAATTATCATCGAATTTACTTCAATCACGCCTGTAATAAACTGCGATAAAGTTCTTAAACTCTGAAGTTTCATTTCCTAACTATTACACAACGCAGCGCCTACTCGATAGATCTGACAATTCTGACTGAGATTCTTAAGCCAAGAATTATTTTCTAAATTTTGTCAGGTAGGGACTAGGGAGCAAGTAAAAGAGTAAAATGGCAACATAGATATAAAGTATTTTATTTACAAATGATTGCAACAATGAAGTATAGACGATGCAATATAATTACAGAGTATGTTCAAAAAATGGGAAACGGATAATATCTAACGGTACTAAAATTATCTTTTATATTAGTTTTTATTTAAAATTTATACAATCGCGAGCTCCGTACCGAGCGCGAGCTCGTCAGTACACTAACCTATAACCACAGAACACGCTTTAGCACAGAGAATACAAGGCATCCCCTTTAGCTTACTTTACCGTATTGATCGTACGCATGCGATCCCAAGCGTACGCCTAGCGCAGGGCGCGCCGCATCTGTGCTAGGGAATCTCCTGCAGGCGCACGCCCTCCTTGCCGCGAGAAGAGGCGGCTGAGAAGGACCGCGGCGCTAATACTCAATACAAATCAATAAAAAAAAATCATTCCCGAAGTCGCCGCGATCCTTCAGCGGCGGCCCACGGGCGCGCCGCGCGGCCGTCGCAAGCGTGCCACTAAAGCTCAGCGAATCGAAACAGCGTCCCGCGCAGAAAACGCTCATTAATAAAAGGACAATACACGAAACCGAAGCGCCCCCGGGGCGTCACGCCACCCGGGACGGCGACGCCACAGCCGACTTCTACACCCTCGCGTACAAAGCGAATTCGACCCGCGAAGTGCGGTTTGCAAGCTACAACATCCACTCGGCTGCGGCGTCGCCCCTCGGCCGGGCGCGGAAAGAGCGGCACTATGTACATGTGGTGAGGGTCGGGCTCGCCCCCGCGCGTCACAGGCGCGTCTCCTCGACGCCGGAGTCGGTGCGGCGGGGGCGCCCGCGCGCTCAGACAGCGTTAAGCGCGCGGCGCGAGGCGGCGTACTCGTCGGGTGGCGGCTCTCGAGGGTCTCTGCCGCGCGATGGTCGCTCCTCGCGGTAGTCATCGCGGTACGTATCACGGGTGTAGTCATGTCCATACGCCTCCCGCTCGTATGGCTCTCCCACGTCGGGTGGCACGGAGCGTGGGTCCACACGTTCTCGGTCCCGGTCCCGGCCTCCACCGCGGTCGTAATCGGGCCCGTACCCCTCGTGGTAATCCCGGCGGTCGCGGTAGGGCTCCCGCTCACGGCTGTAGCGCGGGTACCGGTCGCGCTCGTAGTACTCCTCCTCTAGGCGCTCGGCTCGCGGCGGACGGGCTCGCCCACCTGTGGGAAAGGCACGATCTGCATCAAAAAGTACAAGACTTGTGATAATCGAGCCCCATGAGACGGCCCAGATGATTTTCTCTGGCGTATCTCATGCTGCTTCTATCGGGATGCAGATAAAACCAAACGCAAAACTCAATCGCATTCCTGAAAACCAAAACCGGAATCCCTAATTTCGCTCAGTTATCACACTGCAAACGGGGAGGGAGCAGAAAACCACACCCTGACTTACAGTCCAGGCTAGGAAGCAATAGTGAGGGAAATGGCCCCGAAAGTGCGGACTCTGCCGGCGCAAGGCATGACCACCTCGGCTTCCACCGGCACGGGCGGAGCGGCGGGGGCGGGGGTCGCGGCCTTCTTAGCCGATTTCGCTGCTGCTGCTGTAGAGAACCATACCATCAACCATCTTCGGAATCCCACGGCTTAGTCGTGGATGATCAAACGATTGCGGTGGAAACTGGTTGGGCATGGTTATAGTTAGACTTAAAAATGAGTTGTGGGAATGTGCACCAGACAGAATGCTGAGAAAAATGCTTTTTTAAAGGGTCTTTGACATGCGTAAAATCATAAAACTTGAGTGTTGATTAATACTGTAGTCATGTCTCTACCAGAGCCCCGTTGGCTGGCGTTAGCGAGGCCATTTTCAACTGACAGAATAATTTTATGACGAGTTGAGCTAATTATGGCTAAAAAAACTTGAATAGGTTAGTTGAAGCATCACCCTTAATCCAGGCTTAACCTCATTTTATTGATCCGTTAGAAGAGAAAACTTCTGCTACTTCCAAGAATAGGGTTTGTATTCTGCAATTAAGCTTTTATATGAATTCCAAGGACCAATAAGATAAGTGTAAGTCAATCAGCCAAGCATGTTAAAGTGGGGAGCCGCAAGAAAATGGTGTGAAAACCTGGACAGGGGGCATCTCCGGTTCTGCTAAAATGGTAAACATCTGGACTTATCTTCCGCAGCTTAGTGAGCCAGATGCTTGGACTGAAATGAACGGAGCGGGTCAGTAGTGAACTGTGTTCTGTGGATCTTAGGGTCCAATGTCGAGTGAAGGGACATCAATATACAATACTGCTATGTTATTAGACATTGATATGGCTATGAACCAATGTTTATTTTAAGTCTTTAAGCGGATAATGCGTAGGAATTACTTCAGAAACCGGTCAATATTCTGAAATGCTGAAAGTTACTACAAAAGTTACATATTTTAAGAGTAAACAAAACTTTGCCATATCCAGTTTGGATAGGTTGCATTACAACCTGTTCATTCTTACACTCTACACTGTGGACTGGCTTGTTTGCCCTGGGCGCCAACCACAATCTTTTAGAAAACCATCACGTTTAAGGAGCGTTTTGCTTCAAACTTGTAGCACCTTTACTTCGATTTGAACAACACAACTTTTAAATATTACTGGTATAATATTATTAATGTTATATATTTAGTGATTTCTAGTGACTACACGTTCAGTATAAAAAATTGCGAAAATAAACACGATTTACTTTCTTTTTAGGATAATTTTACGCTTTATTTGAGCTCTAATGTGAAACATTTTGCGTGAACAATTTATGCTGACGTCACCAAAACTGCTTCGCCTTTACATTAATAAAGTAAGCTTACTAATCGAGGGTTATGGTACTAAATGTCAGTGTAATATTATTTTAATATTGCTTTATGAGATTGAGGTTGGCCCCCTGGTTTTGGTAGTTTGGGTAGTTACCTCTGTCCCGTAGGTCCCTCTCGTAATTGTTATACGAGTCGGACCTCTCGCGGTGTCCTTCCGGGTGTGCAGGGGGATCAAAAGAGGCAGTACGATGTTACACAAGTTGATAAAATACTCAGCAGAATTGATAAAATATTCAGACACATTTTTCGAAAATGATCTACTTTTTCTAGAGTTTTGTTTAAAATTGATTTAATGGGACACACTTTTATGCCACGTGTTTTTCTGTGTAGTTTAGGTATAAAATACAAAAAAAGTTTAAAAGTATTCTATCAATTAGGTTGTTCCCAGAGTACAAGCTCTGTGTAGGGCTAGAGCGCTGTGTGAAATGTCCAGCATTATAATATTATATTTATCTGTTCTAATAATACATCTTCAAGGCAGGGATAAATGCGAAATCATCTTAGTGGATAGTGTCATTTATAAAACCCCTTGTTGTTATGCTAAATAATTTTTAAAGTTGCCAGATAGCATTGCATTTCACCATTAAATGTATAGTTAAAAGAGTACAACATTGAGTAAGTTTGGTTGGTAAATATGTGTGTGCAATGTGCACCGAGGTGAATCGAAAGAAATGCTCTCAGTACTTAAATGCCTTTCTAAATCGACAATAGACTACGCTCGTGTGAATGAGGTGTGAATTTACCAAATTGATAATGGAGGGTGGACGCTATTACTAGTGGTTCGCCTCGAACTGAGACATCACGAGTCTCCCACAAAACAAAAAATATATTATTCATAATCTTTGACTAATAAAATATGTAGTGCCATGAATGACAACGAACTCAACTTGATCTACAGTTTCATTCAAATTACAAGTAACGGGAGTTCATATTATGTGGTTATTATTTTTAAGGGTAGAAATTGCAGTTATTCTGGATTTCAGACTTTTCCCTATATTTGTGACATGAAAGTTACACGAATACCAAATTTCAGCACTGTGGGTTCACTGGTATAAAAATGTGAATTTCGTCAAAGTTCAGTTTTTATTATGGCTAATTACTCAAAAACTACAAGAATTCAACTAATAATAAAAAGAGAGTCGAAATATACTAATGAAGAACTTTCATTAGATTTTACACTTGACCTAATTTTTGATATTTTTATTGTTTTGATTTTTATGATTGATTTTTTTTACAAGTAGTTTTTTTTTACTTCTCTTGAACCCCAATATCTCAACAACCCCCCCAAACTTTTAGCTCAATTAGTCACACCAGGATTGTGCCGACACTACCTACCTATTTATCAAATTTCACGATGATCGGTTCAAGCCTTCAAAAGTTATCCTCGGACAAACAAACATATATACATACATACATAAACGCCGATTTGCTCAAGTTGATTTGGAGATCTCGCTTCGCTAGATCAATTAGTATAAGCAATTTTTTAAGGAGCAACTAGGATTTCATTAAGTACATTATTTATACATAATAAAAAATTTGGCATCATTTCAATAATCAAGATACAAATTTATCCGAATAGGTGACTAAAGTCACACAGTTTTGGAGCTGTCCTAGTATTGTTGGGCGCTTCTTATGCCGCGGCCACATTATACGGGATTCAGCAAATGTTTATGCTATGTATATATCTCGTATATATTAGGTTGGGGAAAAAGTTTTTTCGCATTTTTTAAGAAAATTCAAAACATTTTTTAATACAGTTTATTTACATTTAACTAAATTATGTAGGTACCATTTTGTTCGATAACTTTTTGCCATCTTGAAGGTAGGGACATGATCCCATTGCTATAGAAATTTTGAGGCTTCTGATCAAAATACCGCGACAAGTGGTTTTGGAAGTCCTCTCGTGATGTTAACCTGACACTGCCTAAAGAATTCTGAAGAGACCGAAACAGGTGGAAACCTGAAGGTGCAAGGTCAGGACTATACGGCGGATGCATTAACACCTCCCAGCCAAACTCTCTTAATTTTTGCTGAGTGGCTAAAGATGTGTGTAGCGTTATCATGATGAAAACCCACACCCCTTCTGTTGATTAATTCCGGCCGCTTTCTCTCAACTTCTTGCTTTAATCTCATCAGTTGTTCGCAGTAGAGTTCAGAATCGATGGTCCTGCCTGGTGGTAACAGCTCATAATGAATAATGCCCTTCCAATCCCACCACACACACAGCATCACCTTGTTGCGAGTTAACCCGGGTTTCGCCACAGTCTGTGAAGCCTGATCGGCCTTTGACCACGACTTTTTTCGCACGTTCTTGTCGTACGTGATCCACTTTTCATCACCAGTTATCAGATTCTTCAAAAATGGTTCGGTTTCATTACGTCGTAATAAAGAATCACAAATGAGTACATGGTTCATTAGGTTTCTTTCAGTGAGCTCGTGGGGTACCCAAATATCGAGCTTTTTTGTGTACCCAGTTTTTTTCAAATGCGCCAAAACTGTTTTGTGGTCAATTCCCAGTTCTTCAGCTACGTCGTAACTACTGATATGCCGATCTTGCACCACTTTTTCAAAAATGGCATCAATTTTATCCGTCATAGGGCGACCAGAGCACGTGCATCTTTGACATCAAAATTTCCGGATTGAAAACGCTTAAACCAAATTTATGCTACTCTCACAGACACTGCACTAGGTCCATAAACATCGCAAATTATTTTCGCGGCTTGCGTTGCACTTTTACCTTTTTTGTAGTAAAATTTTAAAATGTATCGAATTTCTTCATTAGATTCACTCATCTTTACAGTACGAAAAACAAATAAAAATCACACATTTTCCTAATTTGAATTTGGAATTATCTTCTTTAAAATTTAAACTTTGAATGATACCAAAACCAGCCAGATACAAATAGTATAGCCAAAGATATTTTATTACAAGTTCATAGATACTATAATGCGAAAAGACTTTTTCCCCAACCTATTATCTTATGTTAAGATGTGTATGTGTGTGTGTGTGTATGTTTCAAGGTGCATGCGAGGGGGTGTTGTCTATGGGTGTGTGTGTGTGGTGCTTACCAGGCTGCTGTGCGTTGTGCGCGTGCGGCACGTGGTGCGGGTGGAGTGCGCGCGCGATGGGCACCACGGCCGGCGGGTGCGTCGCTCGCCAGTACGTCTGAAACCCACAAAATATTACGCTTTCGCAAGCACTGACCAGCTCCGTTATTGTCTAATTTTTAAGAGAAAAATTTAGATGTAAATTGAGAGGAGTTTACGGACACTGCCTTTCATGCATGCATGCTGGACTACAGGAGTTGAATCATCATTATCAGCCAGTGCTGGAAACAGGCTCCGCTTTAACTAATGCTAAGAAGTTTAAAGTTGTTAACTTGTGATGTATCAAATGGAAGGATCAACGCTTTTGAGACAGATGATAACCCATCAAGCACATCTGATTAGTGTATAGTAGAATATCTGAAAGATGTTTTATAGAAACAGCTTACAGATGATGGTGGAGAAGATAATCAATAGTCATCCAAGAAAACAGATTATAGAGAACGTACCTCCAGATATTCCGCTATGTGTTCACAAGCATCTTCTAGCTGGTTCTCATCCAGGATGACGTCGAACATGTCGGGCGGACATTGCCCGAGCTTTTCCGCGGCCACCAACTGCACCGAGAGATTTTTCGACTGCCCCTTGCCTCGGGACTTCACTAACCGTGTTAATACCTAAAAAGTATTTAAAAAAACTAATTTCAATTTATTCTACCAGTTGCCTGGTTTTCATAGTACAAGCTTTGTTAAGTTTGGGGGTTAGATATCTATGTGAAATGTCCAGCATTATTTATTTATAAACAGTCCGGAAATGGGACTTGTGATCATATCGAAAACTAAAAAATTTAAAGGAAACCCCCGATGTTCTATCCACCAGTTATCTGGTTCCCATAGTACAAGCTTTGCTTAGTTTGGGGCTAGATGGTGCTGTGTGAAATATCCTGCATTATTATTATTATAATTTTTTTATTTAGAACAAAAGTAAGAGGCTGTTTAGTTTTTTTATATAATACCTTTATCTACCAAACCAATGAAATTGCAGTAAAAGAAACAATGGAGAGTTCTAGAGAGAAACACTTACCTTTGGACTAGTTATTTTGAGGTAGACTATAGTAGGAGCTAAAGATGTCTTTGCGAGTTGTGAGGGATGATTGATGGTATCACAGTCCAGCACCACCAGTTGTAGAGTTCGTGCCAAGTCGAATATCCTCTCAATCTCCGCCTAAAGACACAAACCTCATAATCATTGCAATTCATCATTTAATTGTTAAAAACTACACCACGTTGAAAGATCGTCCACATAAGATGTTATGGTGGCATGCTATTAGTGATATTCGTTGCAATGATTAAAAACTTGGAGGGAAGGTTGCACTTTCGATAATGTTAGTTATGGTGTGAAAGATTTCTAACACACACAACTATTAAGTGCACAGATATATGTAGTTCCTAAAGACAAACTCGTCAGCGTTATCATCACATCAGGACTCGTAATCATTTGAGTTAATATAGCAATGTACAAATTTTGACTCGGGATTTGAAACGTTAATTGGGTTCACCATACGCTATTCAAAAACAGTTATCACAGTCAAACACATGTCATAACATTTCAACTACAAGGGTTAATCATCCTATAGTTGTTAGATAGCGTTCATCCTCGCACCTGGACCTCTGCCAAGCAATTGTTCCTCGAGTTGCCTCTTTCCATCAACGGTTTCTTTGGTTGCTGGTTATTGAGCAGGGATCGCTTCGCCAGCGATATGTCTGCGGAGACCCTTGTGATGATGATCCTGGAACACAGGGAGACATGATTACCTGGACCTCGGCGATGCACGTGGACCGCGAGTTGGATCGCTCCATGATTGCGCGTTTCGAGGGGTTGTTGAGGAGCGACCGCTTTGCGAGAGAAATGTCGGCCATCACGCGAGTTATTATTATCCTGCAATTGGATTAGAGTATGAAAACTGGAAAGTTTATTAGTGTGAGGCGTGTGTGTTGTTTTGAAATGCGGGTGGAAAATTTCTTATCTTTCTTTTAATAGTCTTTCAAGGTTAAAGGTTAAACTAAAATATACTTTTATATATTACGGTAGTAGTAACGGTGTGTTACTTACGGGTAACCCTAAACGAGTAAAAAAATTTGTTGAACAAGTTGCATTTGTTAGATGCATCTTCCCTTTGAAATGCGGACCATCCTACATGGCCTTAAATAAAGTGTACTTACAAGAATCGTATCAGTTTTTCAGAGCTTGAGATTTCAGCATCGTAATTGGACTAACCTGCCCTCAAAACGCCGTTTCAAAAAGTCAAAGAGCGCTTTCTGCATCATGTCTGTGACCTCATACCCCTTGAGCGAGGGGCCTACGATGACCACAGGCCGCATAGAAGGCACAACGTCATAAGGCGTACAAGCTTCCTGCTTTTTGAAGAATGGTTTCCGTTTCTCCTTGCCAGTTGGGAGGGCTCCGGCGCCGGCGCCGCGCCCTCGCCCTGTGTCTGATTCGTCACCTGCAATTAAAAAGTTTAATGAGTATTATGACAAAGTATGTACTAAGACATGTGGCTTCAGTTTATAGCGTATTTTGGAACCATCAGAAAAGTATTTCATTGTAGGATACTTATTGTTTAAAAGCTTGCTTTGGTATCGCAGCAGGGCAGCATTTAATCAAATCTACTTAAGGATTTATTTGGGTTTATTTAAAATAAAGGGCCTAATTAAAGTAGTTGCTCCATTCATTCACATCACAGCACAAGACACTTTACAAAAATAATATGGATACCAGTATTACTAGTAAACGGTGGCTTACGCATTCAGGTAGGCACAAAGTACAGTAGCTTCAAGAACTCCCTTTACCACATGACAACATTTATTACAAAAAAAATGGTTTAAATCGTTTGCATCCAGCAAAGTTACGGTTAAAGGTTGAAAAGCTGTAAAAATACATTCATAAAAATAAATAAACATAATACTTGATAATAAATTAGACTATTTTTCTTTTAAGAGCAATTAAAAATTATAACTGCTATCAAAAGAAAAATAAGTAGAGGATGGTCATGCGAGATGCGATGGTTTTGGGTGAGCTCAAGAATAACAAATTATTTTGATATAACAACAATATTTCAAATAGGAGAGGGGTGAATTTACAATATTTCCTGGTCTACTAGTGATTGAAACGGCTTACCTCGATCGAAGGAAGGTACATCTGAAAAAATTGTGTCAATGAGTGCAAAATTCATTAGGTATATCTCGTCATCATCTAATGCAATGAAAACCAGGAAATTTTAGCAAATTTCACCGCGGATAGAATGTATGACAACATGTTGTATGGGCCGATAGTAGTACAAAGCAGTTATCCATTCCATTACATCGATAAGCACTAAAACGTTTTCATAATAGTTAAAATTTTATTCACAAAACCAATAACACTGTTGGAGAAATCAAATAACTTAAAATTTCTCAGTTCTCAAATAATAAAGACTAAATAACAATAACCAAAGACAAATTTTCAATTCACAAAACAAGTAATAATTAATTAAAAAAGGTTTCACAATGAACATCGATTTACAACTACACACACCGTCTTGCTTCTTCACAATTTTGAAAGCCATTTAGTGGTTAGTAATTATTTAGTACTTATAAGATAACAAAAATTGGAGCAAGACGATGTTAAATACAAACATCAACTGCCTTGTACATTAATCACCAGACAAAACCCCAAAGTCAGACTAAACTAAAATAGAACCAACACTAATAATGGTAATTTTCAATTCATTCGTATGGTTTTTGGTTTGAATTCGGCCCTTTTAAAATTTCAGTCAGTTTTGGCAGTTTTATGCGGCTCAGATATTTTGTTTGGTAAAATAAAGCAATAAGCACAGGTCACACACACGTTACAAAGAACTTCACGATCATGAGCAGAAACAGTTTTTCTGCTCATCATAGTTTCCTTTGGTATACAAATGGAAGAACAACAGACTACCACATGCATCAAGAATTTAAATATCAATACGAACAACACATTTGCAGATAGGCAGTTGTTCTTTATTTGACCACTGCACGCATTTTACTTTGACGATTGACGGCACTGCTTTACATTTACATGTATTTTAGTTTTTTTTGACACAGCCTGAGACCCTTTTAGTTTGACAATAGCGAGACTGTTATGTAGCCCATACGTCAACGATTTCTACGCACAAGCCTAGAAATTTAAACAAATTCTACCCACATAAGCTTCACATAATACTTCACACCGGGACAGTTGCTCAACTTATACCAAGCACAAGTCCGATCATGTCTGGAGTACTGTTCTCACCTCTGGGACGGATCAGCGAAGTACCAGCTATAGGCTCTAGATTCAATTGAGAGAAGAGCCAAGAAGCTCATTTGCAATGACGAGTTAGCAAATGCAAGGCTCCACAGCCTTGAGCATCGTCGAAAGGTTGCAAGCCTCTCGGTTTTTTATCGGATACATTTCGGAGAGTGTGCTGCGGAGCTTTTCAACCTGATCCCCATTCTATGATCGGACAACCAGACGCTCCGCGATGCGCCACCGCTACATGGTAGACATACCTCCCATACGCACAAAGCGGTACTCTTCCACCTTTATTATGCGCACCGCCAAGGAGTGGAACGCCTTGCCTGAGTGTGTGTTTCCTGATAACTACAACCTAGGGATCTTCAAGTCAAGAGTGAATAGGTTTCTTCAGGCAAGCGTGTACCATCGTAGACTGCATCATCGCTTACCATCAGGCGAGATAGTGGTCAAACGCTAGCCTACAATTTATAAAAAAAAAAAAAAAATAAGCTTGAGCAAGCCTTGAATAAGTCTGGAAATTTTAACAAATTCTTCCCACAGAGATTTGCGCAAAGAAATCGTTGACGAGTGTGAGGCCCATAATAGATGTATAAAAATTGTCTGTGATATTAAATGCAACCATTTACTATAATCTCGCTAGCTCGCTTACTATACTTATTAACCACCTGTAACTGAATCAAAACAGGCGATCAGTCAATCGTCAAGACAAAGCTGTCTAGTTGAAGCATGAATAAAGGTGAGGTATGGTGTGATATGCGTGACGTACCGGGCGTGGGGGGCGTGCTACCTCGGGAGAGCGGCGGCGCGTGCGGGCGCTGCGCGTAGCGGCCGCGCGCCGCCAGCCCGGCGCGCACCGTCTCCAGCTTCACCGGCGACGGGATGAAGCCGATGTCGCAGCCCTCCTTCACGAGACGCCCGATCCACCAGTTGTTGTCGTACTTCTCCTGGAAAAAAGCGAGATAGTGTGAGTGCACGGTTAAGTGCGTGAACCGCACGTAGCTTAATCATTATTTCTAATCAAGACAGGAGCTTGTCGATCGACAAATTGGCGTTTAAATTTCACAAAATCGGTAAAATCACAATTTATGGAGGCTTGTCTTGGCTTAGTCGTCGGTTCTGACTATAAAGACTTTATAGTCGGAACCGACATATTAACTTATGGATCAGTTGACCTATATCTGCGTGTAACAGTGAACTTATGGTGTAGTCACACCAAAAAATTGCTGAACGTCCTACGAGTCCAATATGCTTTCAGGATGCTGTTGAGGCTTCCGCGCTTTTGTGGTGCTTCAGAGATGTTTGCGCAGACCAGGAAAGTTGAATTTCATGCCAACATCCGCGAAAAACAGCATCTCTTATCATTATTATAAATACGGGATTTATCACGTACCTACTGTCTTATAGGTATTTCGGCCGACAAAGTTTCGGTTCAATTCGTGAACCTTCATCAGGGTGAGTGCGATCCGCTCCCAATAACGTCTCGCCTTGCACTGACACCGATAAGACGGTATGTGATAAATCCCGTATTTATAATAATGATTGAAGTAAATCTTGTGGGATGCTATGCTATCCTGCTGCGCTTTCCATTGCGTGTTCTCCATTCAATAATCTTTTAATTGTTATCAAATAGCACAATAATAGCACAGTATAAAGAGACTGTATAGTCGACGTCTTTAATCTCATGGTAAATGCCGACAAACGTCTTGACAGTGTTACGAGTGTCGCGACAGCGTATGGAGGCTAGGATTGTCACAATTAAACATTATGATTTATTAATTTAGTCTAGAAATTTATGAAATCGCAGATCTTTGTTTAAATAAGATGACGTCTTGCAATCTCTCATAGCACACGTTCGTATGCACCACTTTTGTTCACAAATTAAAGCGATAATAAAACTCGTGGAAATATATTAGGTCGGATTTGACAGTTGTTACTATACTACTAACGAACAACAGAACCAAATGATACAACATTAGAACCTTCTTCGTCCTGTCGACATATGAATTCAGGACAAGATAGTTTTTCCGAATGTAATGTTTTTATGAAAAAGTCAAACTCCGAGTTTATTAATTATTGTCATTGCTAAACTGCATGAATAAAATCATAATTATTTCGGATTCTGTGGAAGTTTTATGGGTTTCTTCTGATGACGTACGTACAAAGTTATCACGGCATGCAAAATCGTATCCCGAACTAAGTCGAAAGCTCTAAGCAGCTCGGGAATGACCTTCCGCGTCTCGCTCATGCCGCCCCGCACGATTGCCCTGTCTAGACGTCTTCGTTGGATGACTGTATGGATTTATAAGCTGTGATACTAGTGAGTATATTTTACTAGTCGCCAGTAGTAGCTCCTGGCAGACGGGGTCATAAAACGAGGGACAAGCAACGATGATATTGCCGTCTCGCTCGCTCTTGCAGCCCTTACGGGAGCCGTTAGTGATGCGCCGAGTACTTATCGACAACACTAATTACCAGTATTGAAAAGGAAACAAACATGTTTATTGGTTATCACGATCTGCCACGAGTCTGGGCGTATATTATAGTGTATCTGACTTCATTTAATTTTATTTATGAATCCACAAAACAGTTAATAAATAATAAATAAAAACAGTTAATTAACTAAATATGCAATTTTGATCTAGATTAAAATTAAATATGGGAATACGATAAAAAAGTGTAACTTGCATTAAAACAAAATCACCCTAAAACTAGAAACCGCAAATTTAGGCAAGACATAATTAATTTAACAAAAGCATTTAGGTAATTAAACAACATTACATATTTTTCTGTATAATAAAGAAGCAGGATTTTATAGAGGTACTGTTGAAACGTACGGGTATTGTTACCAAAGACATTCACGTCATATGAAGCAACCTAATGCACCACTAGCTGACCACGAGGCTAATTAAACAGCACTCTCTCTTTGTTTTTTTATTATTAGTTTTTAAGTTTTTGAATTATGTTTTATTTTAATTTGTACCGAAGTACCTATTATTTTCTTGTTTCTGTTCAATTATTTAGTAAACGAACTGTTGTCTGTTTCTAATTTTATTATAAATGCTATGCATGCCTGTTATTGGCACACATTTTATAGAATTGTTTTAAAAATGCTTTGTAATATTGTATTTATAATATGTGCTGTTGGCCTTGCCTAATAAATAAATAAATGATATTGATACTCACCTTGATGTGGAGAAAATCTCGAATCTCGAAGGAGATGGCGCTGCCGTGCACGGGCGAGTCATCGTCCAATGTGCCATCGTAAGCGACATTCGTGCGCACTGCGAACGCCACTGGCTTCGACTGGAATGTAGATAGCATCTGTTATTAGTCTTTTCACTTAATTCTGGCCTTTACATCTTTCATGTTAGTAAAAAATATTAGTGGAATTATGCAATGAACTATGTTTTATTTCGAAAAAAATCCGTATTGTGGAATGTTAATTTCAAAATTATCTATTAAATAGACCATATCGGCAATACTTCAGCTTCTAAACAAATCGTCCATACCTAATCTAAAAGTTACTTTTTAGATAACATTTGCATTTGTTGTCAACCTGTGATTACTCCATCATTATTAATTGATATTACTTAATTTTCTATTTACAAATATTTTGCATCGAATTTGGCTGACGTATAGTTAATTTGATCTAAAACCGAGTCCTTAACTGTCTGATAAAATCTAATATTCAGGGCAAGAAAAGACAAGCACTTAGGTAATAGTAAATCTATGTTTTGGGAAGCGACATTAATACTTCTTTGCTTCTTGCTTATCATTATTTTGATCATAAGAAAATCCCTCTCCATTCAAAGGTTACCTGTAAAAAATCACTTCTTATCGGTAAGACCGCTGATCGATGTGCTTGTGAAAATGTCTTCTTTTATTTAGGTTTGTTTCTTTTGTAATATGCAATATAGTGTATTATTTAATTTATTATTCTTTAGGCAACAAACTACTTAAGTTGCTTAATATTAAAGTAACACAACATTATTACGTAGACGTAAAAAAACTCCAAAGAAACCATTGTATATGAACGACCTTCGTGGCTCGGCGGTCGAGTAGCCGGCTAAATATTTGCAAGATCTGCAAATCTGCAGATCTGCAAATATGATCATGTGTCTCCCTTCCGTTCAAAGCTTAAGTGGCTTCCAATTCGTCTTCGTCGGAATACGCATATCCTCTCTCTTCTCTATTCTATTCTTTTCAATCCCTTCTCTCCTCACTATCTGAAAGATAGATTTCAATTTCTTCATTCTTCAAACAACTACACTCTTAGGTCATCAGAAAACTAGAAACTCAGAATTCCTTCGCAAAGCACTTCCTTTTACAGCGCTTCTTTTACTGTCCAGGCTGTTCGGCTGTGGAATGCTCTGCCCCAAGAAATAAGACGGTCATCCTCCTTACACACATTCAAGCTGAAGGTGAAGCAACTTACCTGACGATGTCATCTTCCTAGCGTTATTTATTTACTATTTAAACATTTTATCTGTTTGTATAGTTAGCTATTTGCATATACATACCTATATATTAGTCTATTTTATAAGTATTTCAAGTATTAGGATTAAAACTATCATATTTTTTAGTATACCTAAGAATATTTGTGTAAATGTATCCTACAAAGTACACCGCACTCCGTATCGTAAATTTCGCTACATCCAAAGGTTGCCTGGAAGAGATCGCTTTCAGCGATAAGGCCGCCCATTGTATTGCCTTATTTATTCTAGCCTTATACTTATTTTTGTGTTATTTGTGTTTGTGTGGTAATTCAATAAAGAGTTATCTATTCATCTATCTATCTATTTACATTTGTACCAGGCCTGGGTATTATGGTTCTCGTAGCTCATGATACTTGCGACACAAGTGGTCCTCATGAGGGGCAAGAGGGTATATCCATACAATACAACCATTTTATACAACCTGTTTTGTTATATACGACATTAATTTAAAACACACATCCGGAATCGTATAACTGCTGCTGCATATTATTTAGAGGTGGGTTTAATACCGTTATATTCGGAAGTAACTCTGTCTCTCTGTCTGTTTGTTACGTTTTCACGACTAAACGGCTAGACCGATTTTGATGAAATTTGGTATACAGATAGATTATGACCAAGATTGGCACATATGTTACTTTTTACCCAACTACGCAGAAGGAGGGTAATATTTTTATTGAATGCGAAGCCGCGGGCAGGTCAGCTAGTATCTTATAATTTTGAAGACGAAGATGAGATGTCAAAAATCAATGATTGATTTTCTCCGCGGCTGCCAATATTGATGGGGAATATTGTGTTTGAATTTGACTTGTCTTTGTTTGGACTATGTATGTGTATGTTGTATTGGCTCCTGATCTTTGGCCTGCAAGAATTGTGATTCGACGCTATCAGGAGGCACTAACGCGGAGAAAATCCTAACTATTAGTGCGGTGTAGTTTAATATTGTATTTTATTATTAATATATTGTATTTTTATGAATATGTTGTATTTATATTGCATTAAAGAATAATATTTTAGTATGTATGCTAGTCTGTAAGGTATTTATAGTTATGGGCCCTTATTTTGATATATTTTTGTAATTTTACATGTTACCTGAAATAAACGTGATATTATTATAATTATTTATCGAAAACGGTACTGACCCGTGCCTTATCCAGCTGTGAGAGTGCCTGCGCTTCCTTCTCGCGGCGCAGCGCCTCTTTGTCTTCGTCCAGCGACAGCTCCGACGACGGCTGTGAGTAGTTTGAATCAGCTGAGCCCTGGAACAGTAAAACGATCCTTATTGCTATGATGGAAAGACGTTTATACCATAGAGTATTAAGAATAGTAGAGTTCCTTGTAAAAGGGCTCGCCCGGGGAAGAACTACCACCATATATGTTTCTGCCGCCAAGCAGCATTGCTGTGTTTCGGTTTGAAGGATATGATTGCCGTTGAAATTACAGGCACATGAGGATTTACATCTGTATGCCTTAAGTTGATGGCAGGGAAGTGCATCATAGGGCACATTTCAAACGTGCGTGACCTACGAGGCAATTCTTTGTTATAGGAGATGGTTACAACTTAACATCAGGTGGGCCATAAGCTTGTTCCATCTCCATTTCGTGATCTGTGTATGGAAGATATACCTAGTGGTGAAGTATTTTTTAAGAGTGACCGTAAGAGTTTCTAAAGAAAAAGTTTTTATTAATATAAAAATGCCAATTCGCGAGACAATACAAATAAGCAAATTATGTTTCTTGAAAGATTAGAAAACTTATCGATGTTATGACAAAGACGTAGCAAAGCGCGTTACTGCAACCTTGGTAGGTATAAATAAGTTATCGACTATAAAATACACATCATTCGATCGTAAATTCTGGTATGCGACCACTATTTCACACTTCCTGCACTAAACTGGAAAGCTCCAATCCAGACTTTAGTTTATTTGCATTCATATTTTGGTTTTGTTATTTAAAATGTTTACATAAAACATAGTTATTTAAGTAAGTACCTTCTTTTATAAAACTAAAACTTCCTTAAAGATGCAAATTCCGAAACTTATATCGATTCATTTTAAAAGAATATTCAAACGACGCGACGTTCGCGACCTTTCTTTCAAGATGGCTCGCTCAGCAATGCACCAATAAAATTCAGTACTTTACTAAATTGATTGAATAACTAGGTTTAAAGAAGCGGAAAAGTGACTACCCGTCCTATGTCAACAATACGCAATGACTAGGTGAGGAGTGCGCGCGCCGCTCTGCACCAAACTGCAGTCGCCCTACGGAGAACTGGATCCATGAATGGAGAATTTATGACGACGTCAGGAGAGGAGGGGGGGGCTGCTTCAGCTACGTCATAGTAGTTATTTTCGCCATGGAATAATTCATAGTACATTCTTTATATTCTGCTTTAGCTATCAGAAATTGTGAATGATTTGCAGACTGCAGTCAGTACTTTCGTTTTAGAAACAAGGTAAAATTCATGGGTGGTTAGTCCTACAATGTTACCTAGATGTGATGCCTTAGCTTTAACGAAATATTGACTAGGTATGATTTGGACACAGCAAAGTGTCATCTTATAGTAAAAAAAAAAGCTGCCCATAGATTTCTATGTTGGTTGGTTGGTACCTATTATGATTTTGTATGTTGGAATACGGCCCCCAATTTTATGAAAGATCAGAAAGATGGTTGAAGGCGTTATGTAGTGGCGTTTTACGGAGAAGACCTATCTCCAGCAATCTGGTACGATGTTAACTTATATGACCTTCGATGTGCAGTTAGCAAAGAAAGAAAAATCTCTAAATAATAACAGAATTAAAATAAAATCAGAATTTTTACATCATCTGCTGTTTTTTCATACATACGAATGTTGATATGTCCTTGTTAAACATAGTTAAATTTTGTGTTGCGTGTTTTGAGAGGAACTAAAAATGAGATCACACCAAGCATGCTAGTGCTGAATATTTTCGGCGCCAACAAGAAGCTGGGATTTTAATCAAATATCTTAGGGAATTTGCGCCTACAAAAATTTGCGATGCTATTAAAGGGCAAATAAGTCTAAAGTGCCATTACCTAGCTTCTAAGACGTCTTGTACATTTAATTATGCAAATAAATATCTTGTATCTATATTGTAGACTACATCAAACGTATATTTATACAAAAAGGGGTAAAGTTTTCCCTCCTTCAGTATTATCCGATCTGGGGTTTTATTTAGTTAGTAATTAATTTTGTTAATAAAAATACATTCTGTTCAAAATAGGAAATAAACAACAATTAAAAAAATATTTTATAATCATACTACTCGTCGAGATTGAATAATAATTAAGGTTGAAAAAAGTTTTAATTTATGTATGTAAGTAAAGTATTGGCTACTCTTAGCGACAACATAGGCAATAGGCAATCCGTAAATGTAAACGCATTGCCCAAAATTCAGGCTTCCATACTATCTTTATAAAATCAGAGTATTGTAAATACAAGCCAGCTTAGTCATTATACTTAGGAAGCCTATCGTCAGGACAATTTAATAGGGGTCATACACGTTAAAACAGTCGCACAGACCATCGACTTCAGTCGTATTGCGACAAGTTCGATCGTGTATTGGTCGTAAAGCGGACTGTAGACCAAGGTCTTTTCGCAGTCACATTGAAATTTTCATCCTGACTACGTGGCGCAGTGGGCGTATAGCCGGCTGAGACGCAGGAGGTAGCGGGTTCGATTCCCGCCGCGGAACAAATGTTTGCATGATCTACAGATATGTGTTCTATGTCTGGGTGTTTTTCTATATATTATAAGTATGCATTTACACAAAAAATTATATAAGTATTCTATCAGTCATCTGGTTCCCATAGTACAAGCTCTGCTTAATTTGGGGCTAGATAGCGCTGTGTGAAATGTCCAGCGATATTTATTATTTATTTATTGGAACGAAGTTCCTTATTGCGCGTTGTGAAAGGGGGCTAGACGGAAAAAATTCTTACGAAAAGTTGTCACGACACTTTTTGCTATAGTAAGCTATTGTAAGCTGTGCGGCGTCGCATGTTCCTATGTCTGTCTCTCTCTCTCTCTTATAGAAAGCAAGCAAGATATTTTCATTTCTATTTCGCATTGAACAGTGTGGTGTCGCGACGATTATTTTTGTTGAGTGTATACAGGTTTTTTGTAAATAAAAAATAATATTTTTTATCAACGGAAGGAATTATGAAAGGAACTTCGTTCCATCCGGGTGTCCCTTGACACCTCTCAAGTTTTTTTTATTTCATCGAACTTTGCGAGACGACCGATCTGTGCGACTGTTGTAACGTGTATGACCTTAAACGTGTGCTATAGAAACAGTAATTGTCCTTACCCCAGTCCGTTCCAAGGGCTTGTAGTTAGTCATTGGACAGCTCGTACCGGCTGTAAGCATGCAATGCAAAACACACACAACACAGACAGTCAGACACACATGCTAGAACTAAACATAAATATTTCATGCTAAATAATTTTGTCCATAAAGATTTCAAAAACTTTTGATGTATCTCAATCAGAAATAAATAAAAACATTGAGTTCATCCATTAAAAAAAAACTATTTGTTTCTCTAATTTTTTGTGGCATATTTATTATCATTATATTAGATTATCATTATTTTTCGGCACTTTTATGAAATAAATTATTAAAACAGGAAAGGATATGTATGTACCTAAATCTAATATTTAGGTGGATGTGCAACTACAAGGCGATCTAAGTTTCATTGTTACGTCTATTCATCTAACACTATACTAACTACCAAAGCTTACCTTAGCTACAGCATCAAATAAAAACAAACAAAATATTTTCTATCACCACGTCACCAGTAAAAAAAAAACGATTCCATTTTCAAATGTTATGAGCACTGTGAGATGTATTCAGCCAGCCTCACGATTCACGAGTAAAGAGGTTGCTATTCTGCCCGCGATTGATCAAGGTCTGCAGAGGTTTCGGCGGCAGTGTGGCGGGCCGACCCGTGACGTCATACACCCACGTTGCCACGATATAGCTCACTCTGTGCATATTTTACGCCCCGTTTTTGGGGCAAAACCATCGAGCCGCTTATGTTTATACCCACCGAGGCTTATACGTTTTTCATGTTGGGTTAATATGTAATCAGATTTTAGCGAAACGCACCAAAAACGTCACGTGATCGATCGGTTATTCAATTATGGCGGTGTGTTTATCGTTGACATTAACATAGTTTACATTAACGCCGCGTTATGACGCGGCGATAACTATTTTCTACTTCAAGCTGGCTAAAAAATTTACATGAAAAAAAAATCACTGTTTTATCTATGCTAATTTCCATCTAATTTCACATATTTTTTCTAGGAATTGCAGAGACGTAACATTTTGACAGCACATTGTATACAGAGAGTCTGAAATACAACATGACTGACAGATAGACTACATCACTGAGTTAAATTAGAAACTAACACTAACAGTAAAAGCATTAACCACAAGTCAAGTTCATACATCAAGCATACAGTTCACCTCAAAAAGTTAACGGCAATTTCAACTTTATTACCTGTGGGTTAAGAGTGTTGCGTTTATCAGGATTGTACTGTACACACAGTAATGAAATAGTGAATGTTTGCTTACGTCTATTTCTGTTCTTAGGGAGCTGAGTGGTCGGGCCTTGATAAGAATACCATGTGTCTCGATTGTGAGCTAATAGATTGGATTTCTTGATTTGGATGTGAACTAAGGAAATTTTTCTGGCAAGGAATTGTCTAGATCCTAAATCTCACGACTTTAGTCCCAAAGTCTTCTCAACTGGAGGATATCGCAAGAAGACAAGACCAAATTACATTATTGGTCACATGTGTATCAATACAATACAATACTTTACTTAAAACTCTATAGTTAGACGTCATTATATCGATCGTCTACAATCTTCTAATATATAAAATTCTCGTGTCACGGTGTTTGTTGTCGCACTCCTCCGAAACAGGTCGACCGATTTTAATGATTTTTTTTTTGTATATTTGGTAGGTATGAGTCGTAAAGTATTTTCACCCTCCTACCCCCAACCCCCATTTTTTGATCGCTATTTTAGTATTTTTGTATGAACAATATCCATATAATTTAACAGTCGTTCATTGACGTGAAGTCATTTACATGAAGTGTCGCGTCACTTTGACAAGAGTGTTTTTTATACTTTTTATCCCGAAGTTCCCACGGGAACGGGAAATTTAAGGCATGCGAAGCCGCGGGCAGGTCAGCTAGTAACTAAAAATATCAAACAAACACTCAAACTAAAGTGTTTAAAACATTTTTTTTTTAAGTTGGATAGAACTTCGATTGACCACAATCTCACCTGATGGTAAGTGATGATGTGGTCTAAGATGAAGCACGAAGATCTAGAAGAAACCTATTTACTCTTACCTTAAAGAGGCCCGGATTGTATTCTTTAGGAAAAACAGACGACGGCAAAGTGTTCCATACCTTAGCTGTACGCATCAAGAATGTAGAACCAAAACGGTGTGTGCGAATGGGTGGTATATTGACTAGGTACGGATGGTACTGAGCCGTGCGCCTGCTTGTCCTTTGATGGAAGGGAGATGGCGGGATCAGATCGTATAGTTCTTGGGCACATTCCCCAAAATGTATGTATGTTTGTAGATAAACACTTTATTATGAATATTTGATAATATAAATAAAAAATATCTACCCCAGATGAGGCGAGCGAACATTGCATAGTAGTAATAGGTACCTACTATTTTATTCACTAAATTAGGTTTGTAAATAAACCCAACAATCACCTATTAAAACATTTAAATTTGACCATTGTTTTTTCATCTTTTAAAGTCAAATAGTAAATAAATACCGAAAAAGGGTAACTAGTGTACCTAAGTCGTGGCGTTTTCATAAAAAAATATAGAATACAAACCCAAAAGTAGTCCAACAATTCTTCCATTACTCAATAAACAAAAGCTAGATAGAAAAACTTGAACCACCAGCACAAAAAAACTAACAAAATACAAGTAATCGCGATAGTAAATAGCCAATGTTCGAACTGTAGGAATAGCTATTCCAGAATGGATATTTTCGGTCCCTACATTGTTCCATAAGCGATTAGTTAACGGGTAAATACATTTAGTTATTTACATTCAAAGCGTGAGTACAATATGGAGGCTACACTAACGTAAAATTTAAAGATGAATCACAAATCCTCTAGTTTATAAAAGCTCTGGGCACTTTTGACAGCAACTAAGATTTTCAAATGCGTCCGTCATTGACGGTCGCCGCGTATTAACTGATTGACTATTCAGAATCAGAATCAGCTGCAACAATCAAAGCCTGGCCAAATAAAGATAGCACAATGAAAATAAAGCATTGAAATGACGAAAGCTAAGCATTCAATCGTCTGCCAGAGATTACTTTGATCTGTAATTCATAATCTGCACAAGCGATTTATAAAGCAACAGTATTGCCTTTTCTTGGAAGAAACAGGCAAGAAACAAGTTAACATAATGATCCTTTTACAAAAAGGAAGGTCCAGTTTGTTGCCTATCGAACAAGGAGAAACTAATTTATATTGACCGGTTTTATTTATTTATTTTTAGCTTAATTTGAGCCGTTGCCCCTCTTTCTCCATATAAACTTTAATTTTGCCTAATCTTACACAAGTTTTCTCTTCACGTATAAATAGTGCTAGGCATTGTCGGCTACTCATTGCCGTGAAAATGTTGCTTGTTTAGGGGCATCCTAAGGTCAACAGTAATTTTTAACAACAGCACCCGATTATAATAATACGTAATTGGCCCCGATTACTAACTTCCAGCTAGGCTAGAATAATATAAAAGCTCTTCTCGAAGAATAAAGTAAAATGAAATTTTAGTGTAGAATGTAGAAACATTTCTATGCGAGACCGTGTAGATATGGGATACTTATATTCATTATTATTTATACGTTTTTGAAATATCAAGTTCTTCATAACGATATCGCTATATTTACAAAGGTTTTCCGGGTAGAGATCGCTATTTAGTGATAAGGCCGCCAATTGTATCACATAGATTAACGCAGTAAGTTTGAATTGTATTGTTTTATCGCGCGCAATCAATCTATCTATATTAGAAGAAAAAAAAACATAATTTTTTACACCTCATTTATCTAAATCCACAATTTTCAAATAATAATTAGTGAATTAACTTAGTAGCTGACTGTACTTAGTAGTTCGTCAATATTGATCTTGGCACTCATTGAGTATTTGGAATATCCTAGATATTTAGGCCAAACTAATCTATCTATGTAAATATTAGTGGAAAAATTATCCATCCCAAATTATTCCATCACGTATTACCAATAGTTGGGTATTAATTTTTAACGTCAATCGGGATTTTAAATAATCCCAATACTTTTTCAAAAGAAGCCCAAACACTAGTAGCCTGCTATAATCCATTCAGAACTTCTGTTGTCTAGCATCCGTCTCCATCATGAGCCCACCTTCATGGTACCATATTATTGCATTGTCACCGAAGTTACGTATGCATCTGGGTTCAAAAGGGATCTGGATTAATATTCAGTTTCAAGATTTGACCTAAACAAACTAAAAAATTGCAAATTGATAGCTTCTATATAAAAATGATAAATCTGAAGGTATTACACGACGTATTTCCAATATTTAGGTAATAATTTTTAACACCGGTCGAAATTATAAATAAAAAAGGTACATACGCGGTAAATACTCGTTTGATAACAATAATTTCGTATTTCTAAATCGTACATTCGGATGCTGATCAACTAAGTAGTCTCATTTAACGATTATTAATTACTATGTAAATAAAAGGAAATGATTGTATTTAAAGTACCTATCCCCCATGCAATACTAACCTTCAATACTAGCTGTAGCTAAAAACCTTTTAGAACAAGCTTTCACCTAAAATGAGCCTTATGACTGCAGTAAATGAATGCACCACACTCCATCACACACGACACACCAACACCCATCAACACACGTTCATAATTACACGTACACACAATCTCTCCCCCCCTTCTAACCTTCGCCCCTCATTCATTGTCATGTAAAAAATAATTAAATAAACATTGCTGGACAATTCACACAGCGCTATCTACCCCCAAACTAAGCAGAGCTTGTACTATGGGAACCAGATAACTGATAGAATACTTATAGACTTTTATTTTGTAAATACATACTTATAATATATAGAAAAACTCCCAGACACCCATATGAGTCCTTATCTATTTTTTTTATAAATGTAACCTGATAGCAATAATACATCTTATAAACTTACTTAATTTTGTTAACTGCACTCTAGAAGCCAAATGCACAAGCTCCATACTTAGTTCAAGACTCGCTGCCAAGCTCTTAAAAAAAAATTTGTATGTGGTTTAAATAACGTGGCAAATGATGTATTTTTCTTTTGGCAATAAACATTTTTACCTTTTATCTTTATTTTTATAAATAAAGCTTTACTAGGTTTTTCGCTATGAGGAATAGCAAGGCGCGTGGTATAAACTAAAAGATCTTTTACTATAAGGTCGTCAGTGTGCCAGAGCTCTAAAGCCGTTAGGACTAAAGATCAATTTACTGAGGACCATTAGCTGACCGGTCAGTTGATCAGTAATATACTGTTTTCCACCTTTGAAAATCAGAGATTACTGACCGGTTAGAACTGGTTCCTTGTGCAAATAAAATATATTGTTCTCTGGTCGTTCAGTTACTGGGCCAATAAAAACTAGATACAAATCTATTGGTGTCCATGACGTTGGCAATAACATTCTGCGCACCGATGATAACAGTAATCATTTAAACCACAAATACCCTTATCTCTAAGCATTTCATTAGTTTTATCTAATCGTAAACAACAACACTATCACTTTTTGCTTACTAATTAAATACACGTCACAGGACTTTAAACCACATGCTTGGTACTTCGTGACTTGATTCCATTTATAAACAAAGCAAAAAAAAGTGTTATATTTGAAGCTTTTGTCTGTCTGTGTGTTCATGGCATTTAGCACTATGATCACTAGGAGCGCTAGCACCAATGTGCTTTAACATTAGCGCCATGAAAAGTTTTGGAGTTCCACAGGCAAAATGTCGAACCAAAGTTCTAAATAAATACAATTTTATGGTTACAACCAAAAAGCGAATATCTACCAGAGGGCTTAGCCAAGTTACAGTCTATTAGCGATGACGCTAGTCGATAAGTCCGAAAATGTATGGGATTTGACACATACTATAGAAATACCACGTGATACAGCGACAGCGAACAAATGTATGTAGAAATCGAATAGATTCGCAGCGAATGTAATTTGGCTACGGGCTCAGAAGACTCACGTAGCGAACTGATAATCCATACTAGTATTGTAAATTCGACGGTTACTCTGTCTGTCTGTTTGTTACGTTTTCACGATTGGCTGGACTGATGAATGGATGAAATTTGGAACAAAGATAGATAATGATCGGCATTGAGACATAGGCTATTTTTTACTTGACTGCGCAGAAGAAGAGTTATGTTTTTATTATAAACGCCTCGATCTTAAAATGCCATAATCGCATAATAGTCTAAAAACCAAGTATAGTACAACCCCTTATCATTGTACAATTATAAACACTGTTGCCACGCAAGCCTTTTCAATTCCCTACTACCAAATGTTGTTTAAACATCATACAAAAGCATAGTTAATACATTTTACTTGCTTGAAGGTCTTTAAGTTTTTATCGATTAAGTACGATTAGTAATAAAAAATATCAACACTGTCGTCAGGGAAGCTTTGCCGCTATCAAACATTATTAAAACGAAAAACCGAATATCTTGAGGCCACGTTTCTTTAAAGGCTATCTTAAGGAGATCGCTCTCAGCGATAAGGCCGCACATCATTTTGCCTTTTTAGTCTAGCATGAATTACCTCACAGAATTAAGTTAAATTCTAAAATTTAATTTAATTATGTCAGGTAATTCAAAGAGTTATTTATCTCGGTATTTTACGGGGATAATATTTATGTAGATTTTATTATGTTTAATGAATAATACTTAGTACTCTTATAAATAAAAAAACTGCCACGAATGCAGTTTACCAAACATTGTTAAATGAAAAGAGGCTAAATATAAAAAAAAACAAATGCAAAAACTCACTGTGAAGTTTAAAATTCACACTAGAGATAGCTTTAAAACTTTAAAAAGTATCAAGACTTTTACCAAATATTGTAAAAAGACAAAAAGGAAAAATAAAAACTTACTCGAAAGTTTAAAATTCTCACTATAGATAGGTTTAAAACTTTAAAAAGTATGTCGACTGCGCGCGCACCTGCGTAAACAACTTGTTGTACCCGTTGCTCTGGTTATTGTAGCCCATCCTCCGACATGGCTGGTGGTCTCTCCGGACCACCAGGGGAATGGCCTCTTGCTCCTCCGTGGTGAGGCATACGACGGGCGCGGCGGCCCGCGGGACCGACAGTACTGACTCCTCACTCCTACGACTCGCTGAATGGATGCGCGCGCAGTTTAGCGATTACGACAACTGGGTCAGATAGGATGTTTGGATTGTTGACGTGCAAGGATCAATGGCATACCACTATTTCTGCCGCCAACCAGCATTGCTGTGTTTCAGTTTGAAGGGTATGGTTGCCGGTGAATTAACAGGCACATGGGGCTTTACACCTAGAAAATTGACTTGAAATTGATATTTGAGAATGAGACTATTAGATCAAATGAGGTCTTAAGTTGATGGACGCAGGGCAGGGCATTGTAGAGCACATTTCTAAGGGCAATTCTCTGTTATAGGCGATGGTTACCATATAACATCAGGTGGTTCATAAGCTTGCTCCATCTCTATGTAGAATTAAAAAAAACCGGTCGCAATCCTTTGATCCTATTAATGACCGCAAAGGACCAAATATTTAAAATTGATTACGTTTCTAAGTTCAGAAGTTGAAAAATTAAAGAAATTTAAAATAAAGAAAATACATGCACTAGAATAGAAAGACATAATAACAATAAAATAATTTCATCTTATCTCTAATCTCTTCAAGACGACATTAGAACTAATTTTTTAGAGCTTTATTTTATGTAGGAGGACCATGTTCAGCAGTGTACACACGGCTACACATCAAGCTATAAATTTCCAGTGTATGCTGACCTCTCATTGTACGGAAAACCTACACAATGCGAGGTCAGCGTATACTGGAAATGTATAGCTTGAGGTGTAGCCGTGTGTACGTCCTTAAGCTTATCTGTATATGATGATGATTCCGATGAATTACAATACCAGTCAGAATATTATTATAATGAAGAAAGTTACCTACTTCAAATTTTTTTTACGCTGCGTATGTTTTGACAAAATTTTAATCACAAAGAAATTATGTTTTATTGATAGAGCGAAGCGAGATCTCCAAATCAACTTGGGCAAATCGGGGTTGTATGTATGTATGTATGCAAGTATGTATGTATGTATGAAGGTAGTATGTAGGTATGTATGTATGTATGTTCATCATAACTATTTTTATAGTTGCTTATTTTATTGATCGAGCGAAGCGAGATCTCCAAATCAACTTGGGCAAATCGGTTTTGTATGTATGGTTGTATGTTTGTTTGTCCAAGGATAACTTTCGAAGCGTTTATCCGATCATCGTGAAATTTGGAATATAGGTAGGTAATGATGGCACAATTTTGGTGTGACTCAATGAGCTAAAAATTTTGGGGGATTGTTGGGATATTGGGGTTCAAGAGTGATAAAAAAAAATGAAAATGAGACTATTAGGTCAACTAACCCGTCAAATGAAAGGTCTTCATTAGTACATTTCGACTCCGTTTTTATTTTTAGTAAAGTTTTTATAGTTTTTGTGTTATTAGCCATAATAAAAACTAAACATTGATAAAATTCACAGAGTACACCAGTAATCCCACAGTGCTGTTATTTGGTATGCGTGTAGCTTAAGTATCACAAATATAAGCAAAAGTCTGAAATACAGAAAAACTGCAATTTGTACCCCAAAAAGAGCAACCAATTTACATGACCTCCCGTTACCTGTAATTTGAATGAAACTGTAGGTCAAGTTAGTTGGTTATTTATTTTTTGGCATTTTATTAGTCAAAGATTAAGGACGGCTTGCACTACAATCCCTAAAAGCATTTAGCGACTAAACATGTTTAAATTTTACGTATTTGTATGATTTGACAACTCTTAAACTCATATTTAGCCACTAAATACGTTTAGGCATAGTTGCGCGTGTCGCCCTAAGAATATTTGTATTTGTGTTTTGTGGAGACTCGCGAGATCTCAGTTCGGGGCGAACCACTAGTTTAAGTAAAGTTACTAAAAATATAATAGGATTCCCTGCATTGTGTGTAACGTACCACAACTCCTAAATATTTTCAGTTCCTACAAACATTTATCCTACTTCGGGAATCGAAGCGTCACATTCGGTTGCTCGCTCACAGAGGTCCTTCCCCGTAGATTTGCAGAGCAAGCGATCTTGTGCGGCCTGCACCCAACGGGGAACCGCAACCTTTATCAGGTCGTCTTTCTATCTAGTGGGGACCGTTCTACGCTGCGTTTTCCAGTAGAACTATGATTACATTATATCTAACGACATGCTAACTTTCCATGATTACCATTATGTGGGACCATTAACATGTATTATTAATAGCCATAATATTTGCCCTTAATAAAGCGACGAGAGGAATATTTGCACATTAATATGGGACAAACAGCATGAAATACACATAAAATATGTATCAATAATAGCGTGTAGAAATGAAATTCCTTAGTTAATAAGCATCAGATATAACAAAAAAAATATGTACAAGTTTGAAGAGTTATTCGGGCTAACCCTATAGGTATATAGTGGCCAATCCCCGTGTCGGAGATTTTAGTTCTTATTTTTCTGATTAAGTAGTAGAAATGGAGCTATGGCAACTAGACTAGATACGAATACATACCAGAATATTGTTACGCCGAGGCTGTTAAACAACGAGTAATAATCGAACCTTCTCGAACGCTTTTGTCTTGCTGCGTTATTGTTGTTATTGTCGGCGGTTGCGCACAATGGGGATTGGTCGTTCTGTCAAAACACCGACCCATTTCCTGGAACGACCGAGATCGTTCTGGAACAATCGAATTGTGTACGATATAAATAGGCCGGAGAGATGGCCGGACAGTCAGTGTGAATCTCAGCGAGGCCCTGGAGGACTGACGTGGAGAAGGGTCTCGCGTGAACAGTAGTTGCTCGCGAGTCAGTCTGGATTTAGCTATACGTGCGAACATTTCGGTGACTTTAAGTGGTGCAACAGTGGTGTGAATTAGTGTGTTGTGATTACGTGTGACCAAGTTCGTGTATTCATCGTTTAGTGCTGAATAAAAGTGTTATTTTGGTTAGATCGATTCCCATTATTTTATCCCGAACCCTCAGCTCGTAACAATATCTTAGTAAACCTGAGACAAAAATTAAATAAGAATATAAATAAATCAGTATAAATGTATAGCCCAGCAAAGCCACGCCGAAGCCGGCCCATATCTAACCGAACGAGAAGGAATTTTTCATAGCTCTACATAATTAAGGTTACTCGGAAACTTCGTTTACAAGAACGACAAATATAATCCGGACAGCCCGCACTCATCGGCGGCGGGCGGAATGCCAGCGCTCGCAAGGTCCGACCCTAATACGAAGGAATACTGACAGATCGCTTTTTCAGCGATATAACTATATATGTATAGCCCAATACACATATATTTAATTCTCATTTTGTTGTATCTAGCTGCTATGATAAGCAATTTCGTTAATTCATTCGTTTTTACTGGAGTCTGGAGTATCACTTCTAGGCACTTCTACTTGACCTATATGTTTCGGTATTTATGTTCTAGACTGGGTCAAGCGATGGTTCATATTACATGATTTTAATTGTTTACGAATACTATAGGCATATTATAGGCGCCAGACATTTTACGGCTTAGCTTTACTTACACGGTATCCCAATTCTCGTACTTTAACTTCATTGCATCGCATTGCAATACAAAATTCTTTTTAGGATTCCGGACCAAATGTACATTAATGTGCAAAGATTACAGGAAAAATAAAACAAAGTATCTATCTATTACAGTTTTTTAGATAAATCTAAAAAATCTTAAAAAACTTGAGAACTAATAATTCTGCGAATAAATGATAAATAAATGTAACCCCATCTCTACTAGGGAATAGTCAGAGACCAGTCTAATCAAACATTTTTATAAGTGGTATACAATAATGTGTTTTCAACTGTATTCTTTTGCGACAAGGTTACGTTTTGCCTGAAACCTTGAAACTTGAAAGCAATCATCATGAATGTTAAACAACAATTTGATTAGAGATACGCCTACGATACTGCTACGCTCGTAGCACGCTGTAGCGCGGCGTAGCACCCACGTAGAAGGTGACGCAGTGCGTAGACCCCACGCGTAAAGGGAGCTTTTCGACAGAGCGACCGAGCCGCGCGACTAGTTATTACAAAAAAACTAAGTATTATATCAGTTATCTGGTTCCCAAAGTACAACCTTTGCTCAGTTTGGGGCTAAGTGCCGCTATGTGAAATGTTAAAAAAACGTAATACATGGTTTTCAAGTATTACGTTTTTTAACATAAATTAATTAATTTCTATCTTTTACATTATTATGTTTCGGATACCTTAAATCAGTTCCAAACTAAGCGGAGTTTGTACTATGAGAACCAGATAACTGATAGAATACTTGAAAGTATACATTTTTGTAAGAGGTTGCGGTTCGCAGTTCGTTTAAATCAGGGGTCGGCAACCTTATGCTATAGCCGGGCCACATATGTTGCCAGAGTATCAGTGCGGGCCGCACTTATATTTATATGTTCGGGCATGTATTTTTAATATTTGAAATAAAACGCATATATATTCATACAATTATCTCTTTTTTAATTGAACTACTATACTAACATAAAAGTAAGAACTAGTGAGATTTTTGAGGCTGCATTTGACTTGCAAGTTTTTTAACGTCTGCTTTCATTTTAGTAGTAGACACGCGCAGTATCGCGTCTAAATGTTCATCCGTTAACCGCGAACAATTCTTATTTTTGCGGTAGTTGAGAATTGAAAAAGTCTGCTCACACAAATATGTACTACCAAACATAGTTATTATCTGCTGAGCAAACTTTTTCAATTCTTTGAAGTTTTCAGAACTCAAACCTCCGTAGAACTGTATCAAGTCAGTGCTTTCCTTAAATGCCGTTTTAAGTGTGCTATTACTTTGCAAATCTACTATGTTCATTTGCAAATTGCTTGGTATCTCACTAATATCAATTGCAAAAGGGTTTTGGAATATTTCCATGTTAAGGGAGCTCTTTTTAAAGTCGGTGAATCGATTTACAAACTCAGTTTGTAGTTGTGTTAACACGTTTCTCATTGTAATATTTTGCCACACAAAATTATCTCCAGCTTCTTCCACGGCTTTCTTGCAATTAGGAAAATGGTCAAGCTTTTTTTCATCAATATGCTTGATAAACAGTTTCAGTTTCATTTCAAATGACTTTACATCTGTATACATATCGCAAATCAATTTATTTTTTCCCTGCAAGCGTTTGTTGAGCTGATTCAGGTCCTTAGTCAAATCAGTCAAAAAACCAAGATCGATAATCCACTGTTTGTTAGTAAGCTCTTCTACTGGCTTTCCTTTCATCTCCATGAAGTTGCCAATTTCTTTCCTCAAATCAAAAAACCGTTCCAAAACGGCACCTCGACTGAGCCACCTCACTTCACAGTAGTAAACCACGTCACCATGTTCAGCTTCCAGATCTTCCAAAAACTTTTGGAACTGACGGTGTGTGAGCCCATTTCTTCTTATAAAATTAACAGTGGATGTTACAGTATCCATTATTTCTTTCCAGGATATAACTTTGGAGCACAATGCCTCTTGATGGACAATACAGTGAAAAATCAATGGCACAGTAGATCCAGAATCTTTCACTTTGCTGATGATTCTCCCAACAACACCTTTGTTTTGACCGCTCATGTTCTTGCCTCCATCGGTAGTGACACTTGTTAACTTTTCCCAGCTTAATTGCAATGAATCCAGAGCTTGTTCCACATGGTGAAATAAATCTTCTCCCGTAGTTGTACCTTTCAAACTGCACATTTTCACAAGCTCTTCGTAAACAGTAAAGTTTTCGTCAATGCCGCGTACAAATATGAGTAACTGTGCTGTATCCGACACGTCCGTACTTTCATCCATCGCTAAAGAGAAGCAGTCGAAAGACTGCGCCTTATCCCTGAGTTGTTCACACAAATTAGCACCCAAGTCTTCAGTACGTCGGGTGCAAGTTCTTGCAGAGAGACTAAGACTTTCAAACATTTTTTTCTGCTCTGGGCATATTTCTTCTGCGATAGCTAAGACACACTCTTTTACTAATTCACTATCGGTAAACGGACGTCCACTTTTTGCAAGAATCTCTGCTACCCTGTAACTGGCCCGAACATTCGATTCGCTGTTGTCTGCCACAACCTTAAATATGTTTTGTTGATTTTGTAATGACGATTTCAAAGTGGAAATTTTCCTTTTCCGTATTTCTCCTTCAAGACAGTCAAATTTAGCTTTGTGCTCGGTGTCGTAATGTCGCTTCAGGTTATATTCCTTTACTACAGAAATACTCTTTTGACAAATCAAGCATAACGGTTTTCCTTTAAACTCGATAAAAAAGTATAATTCTGTCCATAATTCGTTAAAAACTCTTTTTTCTTCTTCTATCTTCCTTTTTCTTGAAGCCATGTTTATATAATTATTCTGTAACAATAATGAAAAAAATTAAATTCGTTGTAAAATTATATGTTCCAGTTAGCACCTACAAATTCAACTCCACATTCAAATAATAATTAAAACATGACACACTCGTAACTAACTTCATGTCATGTAACTACTATCCCCGTCCTTATAACATTTACCCATCAATCTGAAGGTTCACATTAACAAGCAGTAAATAAAATAAAACAAAATGCTCGCGAGTGCATACAACTTACCTCATACGTCGTGCGTGAGAAGCTATCAGCGAAGGGAAGAAAGGTGAAACGAAACGCGTAGCTAGCAACCAGATGAGACGTGAGTTTCCGGCGAATTTCCACAACCGAATGTGGCGAGAGCTGCGCGCGGCTGTGATTTTAACTAAAACCGGTCGCTTTGAATTTTTTCGCCGCCGCACACCTGCGTCTAATCAAAGACTGCCGCCCCGCCTATTGTCTCAAAGGAGCCGCCCGCCGCCGCACGTGCGGCGGATAAACGCAAAAGAAATTGCCAAGAATTGAATAAGTACAGCAAATATTTATTTTCGGTAGAAACAATACACAACATCACAGTCTTGATAAACAGTTCTTAAGAAATGAAATAGAGGTACATTTTTATCACCCCGCGTGGGAGCGAGCTTTCAAGAATACTCTCATGGCCCAGCAGCATGGCCGTATAAATTCTAGTGAATTTATATGGCCTTTTGCTTCGGTATTTTTTTCTTACGGACCTCAGGGTTGCGGGCCGCACCGAGATAGTCTACGGGCCGCATGCGGCCCGCGGGCCGCCGGTTGCCGACCCCTGGTTTAAATAATTTGGACAAAGTCATCTCAAGCAGACGCCTCCTTAACGTGGGCACTTTTGAATTGACTGAATTATTGTTCTGACCTTTGGCAACGACTTAACTTTACAATGATGTACGATCTGTGTTCACTCGAGGGTGAAATTTTTTTTTATTAGCTTGTACATTTGCAGTGCCTTGTAGATACACGTTTCCAAGTTTGCATACAATAGGTTATGTGGTCCAGTTCCAACCGTTAAGACGACCTCCATATCGTAGTGAGTGAAAAGTGAGCTGAGACACAGGAGTTTGCGGGTTAGATTCCCGCCGCGAAGCAAAATGTCTCAGTTTGGGGCTAGATAGCGTTAAGCTGTGTGAAATGTCCAGCATTATTAATATTATTATCATAGTTCACTCTTTTAAATACGGGGAGGTAGGTGATTACGTCCGAATACCTTATTAGGGTGTAAAAATACTCATTACTTGATCATATTTATGACGACCAGACGACCTCCGTGGTGCAGTGTACGAATAGCCGGCTGAGACGCAGGAGGCAGCGGGTTCGATTCCCGCCGCGGAACAAATGTTTGCATGTTCTACAGATATTTGTTTCGGGTATGGTCGTTTCTCTATATATTATAAGTATGTATTTACAAAAAAAAGTATGTAAGTATTCTATCAGTTATCTGGTTCTTTCTCGTTTGGGGCTAGATAGCGCTGTGTGAAATGTCCAGCAATATTTATTATTATTATATTTATTAATTGATGATGGAAGCAATGAAAACTGTGACTGTGAACCTTTAATAGAAATCCATTTAAATTAACATTACCTACTGGCTTATGGGCTGGACACGTTAGTCGAATGCTTCCGGAGAAATGGGCCAACATCGTTACACCCTGGGTACCGGAGGATGGACAGCGACGTCGGGGTCGGCCGCGAAAGCGTTGAAGCAACCACATCGGTGGGTTCGGGAAGGAATGGTGGGAATCTGCCAAGGATCGCGATAGGTAGAAAGAGTTGGGGGAGGTCTTTGCTCAGCAGTGGGAAAACGTAGGCTAGTTAAAAAAAACTAGGCTTATGTATAGAATAGCTTATGTCTTCCCTTTATATTACTGTTGTTTTAGGAAAACAGGATATACAATTGTAGTACCTAAATATTTTTTTATTAGTGGTTATTGATTAATCATCTTTGTTTATTAAATCTGACGCAAAAAGAAAGCTGTTACCGTGTTATAAGTTTGACTCCTATGTCTGTCTGTGTGTCTGTCAGTGGCATCGTAGTTTCCAAATGGATGGACTTATTTGTATATGGTTTTTTCCATAAAAAGTGAATTTATATGGGGTGGTTTATAACTATGTATGATGATTATCAGGTCAGCCGGTCTAAACACTATTAGCAGTTTTTCTTTTTGTTATATAATGTAAATAAATGTATAATAATAATAAATGTAAAATGTTTTATGTTTTTAATGAGGTTTTAAGTGTCGTAGTTTTTTAATTTTGGTTATTAATTGAGGTGACGACCTCCGCGGCGCATTGGGCGAATATACGACTGAGACACAGGAGGTAGCGGGGTTGATTCCCGCCGCGGAAGAAATGTTTGCATGATCTATAGATATTCTTTCCGGGTCTGAATGTTTTTTAATACGACATAAGTGTGTATTTACAAAACAAAAGGTATATAAGTATTCTATCAATTATCTGGTTCCCATAACACAAGCTCTGCTTAGTTTGGGGCTAGATAGCGCTGTGTAAAATGTCCAGCAATATTTATCAGCAATATTTTATTAAAGTCATCAGGAAGAGTTGGTGTGACGACCTCGATGCGTTCCAAGATGGCTGGTGGGACGTGGCGAGTGATCGTGAGGTATGGAGGATTATGGAGGGACCTTTGACCACCAGCAGTGGGAAAGTATGGGTTAAGAAAAAAAAACGAGTCATTTAGTCATTTTGTAAAGAACTCCAGTTACAAGTTCATAAGATGGTCCGACTTATGTAGGTGTTGATTGTAAGAGAGCGAGCGATTCCTCAATTTCTACTACCCATTATAAACCAT
The DNA here is from genome assembly GCA_963924445.1 of Philereme transversata. Lineage (NCBI taxonomy): Eukaryota > Metazoa > Arthropoda > Insecta > Lepidoptera > Geometridae > Philereme > Philereme transversata. The sequence goes on along the minus strand of OZ004337.1, from coordinate 20,760,108 downwards.
GACACGTACTTATAAGGTTCTTATACTTGCAACCTTATTAAGTACCATCAAAATTCTACTCGAAATTCTGCACGATCCAAGTTCATTGACGCTGTCAAAATGAACTCTAAAATAGTTATGGTAAGGTTATAGTTGGTGGTGCGCATGCGCGTCGGTGCGATCGATCCACGACGCGACGGCGGCGTCGATGACCCAATTGCGGCAGACGCCGCCGGCCGGTAAGTGACGGTACTGGTAAATGGTAATGCAATAAAGTTAGAACATCATCACTCTACTTCACTTTACTTAGAGCTTACATCATCATCATCATCCGCAGCCTGACTGCAGACACTGTTTTTGTGCTGCAGAAGAGGGTTGTTCGTGCAATAATATGGGTCCCAGAGAATCATTACGCAATAAGTTTAAAGAAATAAATATTATGACATTGGCTTGTCAATAAATCTATGAAAACCTGATGTATGTTCACATATTATTCATCAATATTCATTTGTTTAAGAAAAATAGCGATAATCATAATTTTAATACTAGAAATAAAGATAAACTAGCTGTTGGGACTTGTAGACTTCATAAAGTTAGTAAATCGTTTAAAGGGCAAGGTGTACGCTTTTATAACAAACTCCCAAGGGATGTACAAAAATTGACAATTAACAAATTTAAAAACGTAATTATTCAAAATCTTTATAAAAAAGCCTACCATAAAACATCGGATTATTTAGATGATAGAGGAGCTTGGGATTGAAATTGCTCCAACTCGTTCAAAATGATACAATTTAGTCGTAATTTATTTTCTGTATTGTTATGTATTCTAGAAGGATCATTAAAAAAACCAGCCTTGTTTTTTGCCTTTCTTTCCTGGCTTGGTTGCGAAGGAACAGGCAGTAAAATTGACGTTTCAAAGTGATCCTTGTGATTTTAATGAATAGAAATATTTGACTTTGACTTCTCACGCTGAGAAGAGCTCTCTCTCTCTTCTTAGAGATTTACAAAAAGCTTTTTTATGCAAAAAGAAATAACGTACACGAAGTTTAAGAGGCACTCGTAATTACAGACTAGGCCATCTGCAAGACAGGTGTCCTAAAGTTTGAGGGAGAGTTTAAAAGTAGACTAATATATGATAGGTTAAAAAAAATAATGCTGGACATTTCATACTGCATTATCTAACCCCAAACTAAGCAAAGCTTTTACTTTGAGAACCAGATTACTGATAGCATACATATACTTTTTTTTTGTAAATTTATTTTTGATATACAGACTGAAGAACTTATAAAATATATGATGAATATATTTCAAAAGAGATCATAGATTATTGTTTTGTTTTCGTTGTTTAAAATATTGACAGTTCATTGAATACTTATTTTAAAAGTTTCATCAAGTAGTTTCAAACCTGGCTTTACCACAAAATCATAATTCTACGTAAACTTTTTTCCTTAGGAATTTATCGAAATGAGGACACAAAGATATCCCTAGCTTCTGAACTATGAAGAATCGTAGATCATATATATTATGGGGGTGAGTCGGATCGGCCTCAGGGTCCTACATCGCACAGCTCCTTTTGGACCATGTTGCCTGAATCACCATACAGAAAAAACACTTAAACCAGGAATCTGGAAAACCAGGAAAAAACTAAAATCAGTAGATGTTGCAAACATTAGTTCGAACCCCCAATTCCCTGCGTCTCAGTCGGTTTTTGGACCACTGCGCCACGGAGGTCGTCAATTTGATGATTATGATGATTCTAAAGCACATCCACGAGAAATATTCCTTGCGTACGTCAACTTAATCTGTGGTAAACAGTTTATATACTCTTTATAAAGAGTACCTACTTCAAGTGAGTCAGCGTACCAAAATCAACTTAAAATAAAATTAATATCCTACAACCGTACTGAGCACGGAAGCCTTCACCTAATAGTTGCTATTTTTTGCTTTCAAATTGCGTGGTTCGACACATTCTTAACTCATTAAGGTTTTAAAAGTGCCAGAGTCATTAAGACAATTGCCATGTCAACTATTTCCGAGAAAATTGAGAACTTATTGACTGGTACATGTTACTATACCTTAAATGTATTCATGTCTGATATAGAACTCACAAATGTCTAAAATAATTAATTATTATCAAATTCACTCAACTCAATTTTCAATAAAATTCACTACCTACTATCTATTATTGTATACCTAATGACTACACACTGACAGACTAATCTATAAATTTTATTATAATTCATAAATTTTTTGTTGACTAGTGACTAATTTGTGAATGTTATAATAATTTTTTAATTTCTTTTTTAATATTTTTATTTTTTATTTTGCATGTAGATATAATTAAATTATTAATTTGTTTATTTAATGTAATATTGTAAACATTGCAGGCTCAAGTCGGTAGAATACATTGAAACTTTATTTAATACTAACATATCTGTAATACATGTATTTCATGCAGTAAATAATATTTGATTTGAAGTGTTCTGTTTTTCATTTCTTTACATTTCATTTCTAATTTCAATATTTTCATGCCAACTAATATGGTAAAACATGTCTAGAACCTACGTTACTAATATTTATTGTATGTTGTGTTATGCATATTTATTTACCCAATTTATTATTTACAAATTTGTTTGAGAATGAATAAATGAAATAATGAATGATTAAAAACTTGAATAAGTGAATTTTCATTTATTAAATGAGAACAGAAATTAAAACAGAAATTAAATGTAAAACATTTATTTGACACGACATACAAAAGGAAATACAATAACTGATGGTGGGACATACTCGTATATAGGTACCTTGACTTCTAGCTAAATACGTGGATTGGTACATAAAAGAAAACCAACAAACTGACAGAAGTGGAAAAATAAAAAAGAAGTATGTATCTTCTACACTTGCTTGTGTTTGTCTACTCTCTGTTCATTTGAGATCATAAATAAACTTAGCACTTGCACTGTTGTCAAGCGAACATGCAACTTCCAGTTCACTCGCACGGTTTCCAGTCCATTACCGGTTCACTGGAGGTTAACAACCATCGCCTCTCGCGAACACGGCAATGAACGCGAAACAATTGCTATTTCCCGTTATTGATTTTGAGTGGGGAACTGCATTTGGACGTTTATAGACAAAATAATGTTACAGATTAATAGCGATAGTACATGGAATAGAGCCAAGGATTGATATTATAGTAAAAGTATGTGGAACATCGGTCAGGCGATTTATATTTTGATGTAAATATGTACACCGTGGCAAATGTATCAAAGATAAATTACATCAAACATTTGATTGTCGTAGCATGCTAGAAGAACACTTGCTAAATATGCCTTTTGGATGGTAAGGAGTAAGGAGTAAGGAGCCGGTCTTGAAATAACCAGCATAGAGTTTCGACGAAATCCAGAGGCACAAATTTTAAATAATTTTAAAATACTAGCTGACCCCGCGAACTTGGTACCGCCTTAGAATCAATAAATTTTGTGTTGCTTAGCTGAGTTAAAGTATTTTTTTTCAATGTCCTTTTCTGTGCACGTACTCACTATAGTCAACTATCTCTATATTCAAAGTAGAAAATTATTAAAGTACTAATATCGCTATTAAAAAATAGGGGTTGTAGAAGGGTGAAAATGTATGGGTGCATATATTTTTTACTGCCGAATCATAAAAAAATAAAAATATTTCTTGTTGTCCAAAATAATAAAAAAAAATGGAGTGGAGCACCCTTATCACATAGGGATATGAAAAATAATTTACGTCCTATTCTCAGATCTACCAAATATACAAAAAAAATCATAAGAATTGGTCAAGCCGTTTCTTTTTATATTAATATTATATATTTATATATTAATTAATATATTAATTTATTTTATATATTAAGATTGTAGCAAAAACAAGTTTTAAAAATTATCAATTTACTCGTAAATTGTGATAGTTTCCTTAAAAAAACTATTGCTAGTAGGAACTTAATCCACACTCTATGATTTAAAACATTTTCTCATAGGGCCAACCACATAAGAAAAATATAAAAAAAAAAACAAAATACACGAAGCACGAAGGCCTATACTGGGAAGGACCCTTTATCTAAAATGTCTTTCCACAACATGTCAGTCGCCAGCAGCTACGTGCCCAACTAGCACTTGGCAAGATTCCCCTCTTCATCACAATCCAATCAAGGCCCAATAACGCGGGCTCATTAAAAATATGGGGCGCCAACACAACGGTAACCTTGTTGTATCGAGGGTCTGAAGACGCTATTCTCTAGAGGGGAAGGGTGGTATTGCCAGCGGATTGATAAGCTGAGCGATTATCTGTATGTAGAATGTGAACATATCAGCGCGATGATAAACGTAGACACGCAAAAGTCTACCTCAGTGGCTGGAATGGGATGGGGCTGGAATCTGGCTCAAACAACTGGATCGGGCTACACAACCCTTAGGTAACCTCTATTAAGTGTCATTACTTCCAAAACTGGTTCACGAGACAATTGAGATCACCAACCACAGTAATTTCAATCGAGAATATGGCTTTAAACTATCTGGAGCCTGTAATCCTGTGGTGAGAATGTGTATGAAGGAACCGAAGAAGTATATGCCAATAATGCTACATACGTCGTCGATTTCTTTGCGCAAGTATTGCATAAGCCTAGAAATTTGAACAAATTTTTCCATTTATAATTTTTTTCCATTACTCATGAGGCCATGTTTAAGAATCGAGTAAAGCTAGAAACGTATGTCGGTCGCGACTGAAAGACGCGACTTATGCTAAATCTGGCCAATAGCATTACGTAGACATGTGCCAACCGTCAGCAATGACAACGGACGTGACTATACGGCTCGAACGTCCGACGACAATTTAGCTCCTAGGATGTTTTTACAAGCTTTTTATTAACTTGCAATGAATGTATGTTTGTCCGGGTGGAATCTTGCAACTGAATTTTAAACACATTCCCCTCCGATTGAGTTGAAATTTGGCATACATATGTAACTTCGGCGACAATGCAATAATATGGTACCATGGAGGTGCTTTCATGATGGAGACGGATGCTAGATAACGGAACTTCTGAATGGATTATAGAAGGCTACTAGTGTTTGGGCTCATTTGAATTTGCTTGCGGTTCCGATTATGAATTTTATAAAAACTTGTTTTGAAAAAAGTAATTTTTCAACAAAAAACTTATTATAGTTGACACTAGGGATGTAACGGAGGTAGTTTTATCGGAACCGAAATCGGAATCGGAGTTTTCAAATTTGATTTATCGGAATCGGAATCGAAATCGGAGGCAGGGTCAGTTTGTTTAAGGACAAATAAAACATGATTTATAGTCAATTCTTTCCATTTAATCTGTCAATTTCCTTAGATTTAGCATTAGAAGTGCACCATTTTGTATTCTTCAGCAAAGTTTCTTTTAAAGTCATTTGTTTTTTAGCATCCTGAAGGGGCGTCGAAGTCGAAGGCTGTACAGTATCTTTTTTTCAGTTTCTGACTTAATGAATTCTTCATATTCAGTGGCATGGACAGACTTCAAATGACTTTTTAAGGACGTTGTCGTACCTCCCTTTCTTGAATACGTTTTCATACACAGTTTACACTTTGCCGAATCTGAATTAACTTCATTGAAGTAGTTCCAAATACAACTGGATTTAAGTTTCATTATCCCACACAAAAACAGATCACTTTCATTGATAATAAGCCGCAAAAATCAAAACAATTATCTATAACCTATAAACGTGTCGTGGGCGTAACAAATAATAACAAATGAAAAAATAATTGATGATAGAGTGCACGTAGTGGGGGTCGGGGGATTCCCCGCGCGACATGTATGAACCTGTTCGGCACAGGCCGTCGCGCGCCGCCCGCTTTGTTTCGTTCGACCTCCGATTAACATCCGATACAAAAGTATCGGAACCGTAGTCGGAACCGAAAGTGTAATAATAATCGGAAGTTCCGACTTAACGGAACCGGAATCGAAGCTCCGTTACATCTCTGGTTGACACGACGTCGATACGGTGTACAAATTTATTTATTTATTCAGATTAGTAATAGTAAGTCGCGTCCAATACTATGTACTTTATTATCGAAAATAAAAGCGGTGGTAATAATATTAGTGAGTTCAGTAGTAGCAAGAGACTGAGAAAGAGGGTAGATTGATTAAACTGCCAATAACCATCCACTTGCAAATACATACTTCAATTTACTCGTAATCTTAACGCATTAACTATGCCGAATAATTGGGACACTCAAAAACTTGCCAATCATGGTAAATACTATAGCGTTTTTAGTGAAAATAATGAAGAAAACAAATTATTAAAGATTCAGTACGCCTCGCAAAAAATCCTTTTCAGCACAACGGTTAGATTAAGTGTTTATCAACAATTTAGGGACAATTTTCGTCAAGATTAAGTGTGGGTAAAACCATACCCCTGCTCTTACTCTCTCTTTAAGAGAGTAATTCGTCAAACTGCGGTAATATAATTAATACTGTTACCGAGTTCAAAGTGCTAGGGGCCTTAGCCCGAATTTTTACGTTAGAGATTAGCGAGAGGTATATTCTCGAAATCTCCACCACTACGTCCCTACCATTGCGTAGAGGCCTTGTAACTGGACAATAACTACAAACATACATGATTTAACGCGTGCAATTAGTTGTCAAATAATTAATTAAGAAATTGCCCGTGTTAAAGCGTATATATTTATAGTAATTGTCCAATAACAAGGCCTCTTCTCACCGGTGGGGACGAAGCGGTGGAGATTTCGAGAATAAACCTAGCGAGAAGATCTATGGTAACAATTTAGCCCTGTATAATGACTGATGAGGCTTTTTGAATAAGATAAGAGTTTGTAATCGGTGCTATTATAAAAGCAATACATAACGCTTCACCGATTTCTACCAGTATTTCTCATCATCCCTTTAGAATGATGCATTTATTTCTGAAAACAAAATAAATTGTGTACTCTGAGTCAGCTTAGCAACCCAGAGGCCAAACATCCGGAGTAGCATGGAGTGAGTAACTCGCCTCGCGCGGCGGTGACTCACTCGCGCCATTCACAAAACATAACTTTTCTCACTTCTTTAATCATTGGAGCAAAATGGCAATGACAATCGCAATTAAGGTGATAACTCTGTCAACTTTTCTTTATCAATGAGATTCACGGTTCAGATATTACTGTGATTCCTATCAATAATAGCTTTATTCGTAAATATGAAATATTATGGCATATTTAGAGCCGTATTTCAAAACTACATAATCTCTTTTTGTGGCAAAATATAAGCCGAACATGCTCATTGCTCATGTGCTCAATATTATATTATATTGGATCATTCATACAAGCAGAAGGAAAGGTTGTTAAATAAGCGTCTACTCGTATAGCCACTGCCAAAATGAACCTAACAGGTGATTATACAATAGATAATTTTCGTGAGCATTTGTGTAATGCTCCTCCGTCGTCCGAGACACGTTCTCGGAGACCCGGATGACGAAATCACCTCTGCTAATGCGGAAGGTGAGTCATCTATATCAGACAGAGCAAACACTTCACAGAAACACCGACCTCGCCGGCGAGGTCGACGAGTCCCTTCAGTCGCCGCTTATACGAGGTACAGACATGTACCCGGGCGTTTCTCTCCTATCCCCATCCCGGCAACAGCCCAAGCCGAGGTTCGTACCTAAGTGGTGCCCTTGCGCTAGTTGCCTATAAAACTTACTGGGCTGAGCGCCATCTGCGCTCGCCAAAAGTTCGGTTAAGCTGTCACGGCCTCAGAGGCCAACAGCGAGATTAGTCCATTCGAAAAAAAAAAAATTTGTGTAATGTAAAGTTCGTGCGAATGCTCGACGCTTTGTTAGACGTTATGCTATCAGCATTTACTTGTAACATTCCTTTTTATATTGCGTTTACTTTTCTATGAAATGTTGGATCTGCTTGATGATAATTACATAAATTCGCTCGTTGGTTTGTAAAAAAAAGCCACGAGCGGCGAGCTCAATTAAAGTTCGTAAAAGTATTAGACACAAACATGTTAGCGGCTCGATGTACTGTTACAAGTAAATGTGACTAGACTAGTGCTTTAGTGAATCATTGCGTACAGCATAGACTAGAGTCTAGTCTAGGACATACTCAATTACTCACCTTACTATGATTATTAAAATTAACATTTCTAATGACTATCCAAATAATAAATCAATAACAAATAATGCTGGACATTTCACACAGCGCTATCTAACCATAAACTAAGCAAATCTTGTACCTTCTACCTACATTTTTTTTATAACTACTTACTTATAATATACTAGCTGACCCGCCAGCGGCTTCTCACACTTGAAATGTCTCGTTCCATTGGGAACTTCGGGATAAAAACTATATAAAACACTCTTATAAAAGTGACGCGACACTTCATGTAAATCACTTCACGTCAATGAACGACGACGGCTAAATTATATGGATATAGTTCATACAACAATACTAAATTCGCGATTAAAACATGCGCGGTGGGGGTAGGCGGGTGAAAAATACTTTAGTACCTATTGTAGAGGAGTGCGACCACAAACACTGTGACACGAGATTTTTATATATTAGAAAAATACCCAAACCTGGAACAAATGTCTGTAGGCTATGCAAACTTTTGCCCCACAGCGGGAATCGAACTCGCAACCTCCTGCGTCTCAGCCGGCTATTCGACCACTGCCACAGAGGTCGTCAAATTAACCCCATGATTCCCTTTGGGATTGCCATTTTACTATACAATTGGGGATCAGGACGAGTCTATGGCCCTTTTAGCAGTATACCCATTTATCGGTGTAGAGGGCACGTGATGGTACGCGTTAGTGCTACGAACTGGGTCAATTGGAAGTAATAGGTACTTACGATAGATAACTACTGCAGTGGCTATGAGGGGACGAGGGTGCTTTTGTTACTCTCTTTTTTATTATCTTTAAAGGTTGTGCCACAGAAAAGTTACAGAACTTTATCTCGTTGTACTAAGCGTAACTTCTGTACTTATCTATTTTGTAGTTGTGCGCTTCTGAAACAGCTTTGATTGTCATAGAAAAGCTAAGCTGAACGTTCTCGAAGGCTTTCCGCGAAACTGCAGTATTTTAGCTATAGCTCGCAGAAACTCAATCTAGAGCGCCTAATGGTTACGCGAAAGGTAGAGGGTAAAAGACTTCGTGGAAGAAGCCCTAAACGATGGGCAGACCAGGGGGCCAATTCGCGTAACTGAAAATAGTCAAATTCGAGTATCGATCTAGTCTCGTTATGTTAATTAATGTCCTAAACGGTATTTATGTAACTGACAATGGTATGAGTTGACTGCCATGCGAGTATAGACTTTATTTATGTCAAGCTAATATTTTAATATTAATGAAAGAGAATGCCAAAATATGTTCTATTCATAATTCAATCTTTTTTGGTGTCAATTTTCGTTATGTTTTTAAAATTGTATTACGCGAATCAGCCCTCTTGTATCCGAACAGCTAAATATGCCAACGAGCTCTCCAGCAGCTGTCTAGCAGGCAACTGATGGAGCCTACTGGAGACAAGTAGTAAACAAGTGTCATCTAGGTAGTCACGATCCTCAGCAATGAGGGACCGATGGAGGAGGAAGGTTGTGCTCTGCTAGAAATCATAGCTTTCCGTAAAACTGTGAAAACCACTTTAAAGCGTCATAGAAAAGAGTCAGTAGACAAGGATTTTGTTTTATCTAGCCTATGCTGTCCCACTGCTGGGCAAAGGCCTCTCCCCCTTATCTCTCCACTTATCTCGATCTTGTACTAAATCCCGCGCGTCCAAATCATCGCGCCACCGCTTCTTAGGCCTTCCACGGTGTCGCTTTCCACCCACAGGGATCCATCCAGTAACGATCTTAGGTGGGCTATTTGATTGCATGCGGGAGACATTACCCCCCCCCCCCCCCAATCCCACTTTAACTTGGCAGCCTTGATACCGACGTCAGCGATGCCGGTTTTTGAGCGCAGCGAGGTGTTCCGAATCCTGTCTATTCTCTTGACACCTAAAATGCTGCGCTCCATCGCTCTTTGGCAATCCCCGAGCCTGGACTTTTGAGATTCAGTCAGTGATCACATGTAAGACAAGACATTATAATCTCCCAATTAATAGGCTTTTGGAAATCTATAATCAGTGAACGTTATGGTTAATTTATGACGATGATGATGATGATGTTGAATCACAGACTAAAGGTCCTAGTAAGTGCTTATTATAGAGGCTGTAGGTCATTTAAAGGAACATATACAGCGATAATTAACATTAAATTTGAACCTGAGCTTCTTCTTATCCAAGTATGGAGTGAAACTAGTAATCACACTAATATTATAAATGCGAAAGTTTGGATGTTTGCTTGTTTGTTACTAAATCACTTCGTTGCGGCTGAACCGATTTCGATGAAATTTGGTATGTACGTAGATTATAACCTGGATCAACGCATAGGTTACTTTTTGTTGACAAACAACGCGTGCAAAGCCGCTGGCGGAAGTTAATGAATTATAAATGCATGAATGAAAATTCTTAACACAATATAAAAATAATCTGTACACAGGCGAACTTAATGATAGCATTCTATTCAATTTAAACTTTGTGTAACGCGGATAAATAGTTATCATAGGTAGAAGGGGAAGTTAAATTCCAAGACACATAGATGTAACTAAGCACAAACACAGGCCATTTCAATAAACCTACTTTCTAATACTTTAAATAAGTGATAGATAGATATGGAGCAACTCCAAGTATACACAATCCTGACATTCTGCGTCTAAAAAGCATTATTATTTCGAAGTACTTCAACCAAATATTTCAGCTTTGTCTTAATTAGCCATGACACATAAATTAATAGACTTCGCTGACCTAAATATAAACAGTGAGTAGTCTACAATCATAAAAACTTCATTGAATTCTAAACATTTTATTGTAACCGCTTGACAATCAGATCGTCAAGCACTGTCTCCCTGATGCCCTACATCTTCACTCACGGAAGAGTTGTTCCCAGAGGTTCTGTTTACCAACTGACGCACGCAAACATAGACTCTAACATCAACACAACTACGCTTACAATCCAAACCAAAACACTGCAAAGCACATATGAATGGAATCTCCAGCCAAACAAAAAAAAACCATACGTATATTTGTGTCGAGTTGTAACACCAAGATGAAATAAGCTATTAGTTGTTGGTATTTACCCGTCGTCGGCCTAACTTGTACCGCGGACGTCTGAAGTGGTCCATTGCAGCCTTCGTCATAAAGTCCACATGTCACTGTGTCACTATCACTATCACTACACTAAGTTTTGTCCATGATAATGTTGGTGTGCGCAGAGGAGCGCGCACGGTGCGCGGACGACGGCCGCTGCGCGCTAAAAATAAGATGTACCGAGGTTGTCCGCGCGTGATTGAGTGTTGGTAGGTGTACATTGACGGCTGGTGAGAGATTGTTCATTAATTTGCTTATCAGACAGGTCAACAACGAACCAAGTAGGACAGCTACTCTCCTTGGTAAACATGTTCGTATAAGCTAAGGATAGGACATTAGTTTTATCCTGGTTACGGACTTTATAGGCAGCACAATGAACCCCGACATGGCTTAACGATAGCCGAAACTAAAAGTTTAAAGTGCCCTCTGAAAATTGGAGGACATATTAAACTGTCGGATGTGCTCAGTTACCTTCAATAGTAGTTTCTTGTACTTTTTGACGTTTTAATAACGTATTTACCGTATAAATCGGGGGATACAGTTAGGTGTAACAGTTACATATCTATCATCTCCATCCAAAATTTAATTACACCACTGGATGTTACACACATGAGTTAAAGGATTAAAAAATTCGTCACACTAACTGAGGACTGTGACGCATCGCGTGCGGTGGAGGGGGAAGTGCCGCCATTTTGAAGTCATTTTGCTGTGTTTTGAGATTCCCATTTAGTATGACCCGAAGGACTTCTTAGTGTTCAAACATTAATATAACATATGTACATAAAATAGCGTATTTTATATTTTGTATAGAAAATTTTACCACGTACGAGTATTCACGTACCTACAACACACGGCCGTGTCCATGACTCAACCACACCCCATGTTTTATCCCATCTTTTGTATTGAATTAAAATCACAACACATGACCCTAAATAGTTAAGTTTTTCATTTCTAAGATAAGTAACATATAAGAACACCCTCACAGATTGCAATTGAAATAAGGAGCAAAACGCAATCTATTCAAACTCAGCAATATTCCCGTCCAACTGTAGCAATTCCCCACTGCCAGCGCGTATCCCAACAAATTTATCTCAGCTGATCTACTCACTCTTAATCCAAGGAGCTAAGGTCTAAAATGATTGAAGTGTCTGGGGTGAAAATTAGTCAATTTATAGGTTAGGTTTGAGTGGCCAGAAGTTCCGCCTTGCGCGACATTGATCTGTCTGTGATGGCAGCTGGCAGAATAACTGTGCTGTGATAAATGTACCTACATATGGTAAACTGGTAAATTCTTTATTTGGTTCTGAAATTTAAATGTTAAAAACTTGACAGGTAATAATACCTTTCATTTGCTATGCTTTCTTATTGAAGTTGTACAAATTTTCAATTTCTACAATTTCAAGGAAAAACGAGCTCTATTTTCTAATATAACATTTAACAATATATATGCATATAAATATGATATGGAAAAGCTTTAGTACTTATAAAAAGATAAGTACTAATATATGTATTTTAAAACAAATTTTGTCCAAAAACACTTTTGCAGAACTAAACACAAATGTTATGAATCTCTGACTATGGATTCAGTACGCCATCTTTTTAAAATTTTGCTGAACTAAATGAAAGTGGATACGCATGTTCGTATTCTAGCTAAGCACTAAAGGTTCTCATTCCAAAAGCAACGCAGTTGAACAAACTCTCAACAGATGGCGCCGCTCAGAATTTAGTACCAAAAAACATTATTATTTGTAGATGGCGCTAGTAGTTATCAATGACTGAAAAGAGCGGTAAAGTTTACATAGATTCTGGATGGCGAACGAGGTGAGGAAAGCATCTCTATTTTTGAGTAAAATTCTTCTGGGAAATAATTCTGAACAAAACTATAGGTACGTTAGGCATTTTAAAACAAATTACTATCAAGTTTACATGAAGATTGTAGTAAAAAAGAATTTTTGATCAGGCATACTAACTGATTGCCACTGAAATGCGTGTAGGAAATTAAATACCCATACATAATAACAATATCTTGTAAATTGCTCAATGCCCACACAATCTGACATGTAAGAAGATATCAAAAACACAGAATTGTCTCATCAATGAATGAAAATCCCTCAAACACGAAGTCACACATCGTTTATGTTATTTGGCTCGTTTCCAAGTACAGCCGAATAGTAGGTGTCGTAGTAGGCACCAAGAAAATGTTATTTGCGCAACACCCTCAGTGTTGCGCAAATAACATTTTCTTGGTTCAAAATTCATGATTGAAGAAATAATTCTACGTACTCTGGACGATGGCGCGCCAGATGTAACGAGTGTGTTAATTACTTTGTTTTATTATTTAAATGCGTATGTCGAATGTTCCTGGCATCACAAATCCTGCGGTAACAGTGGGTAATACCAAGCTGGAGATGGTTGACTAGTATATTTATCTTGAACATATTCTATCCTTTAGTAAAGAGCATCAACAAAAAGAGATATCTAACAGGATCCAATTGGGATGGGCCGCGTTCGGCAAGCTGGACGACATCCATAAGTCGCCTAAAACTCCACGGAGTCACCATGACTTACGGTGCCGAGACATGGACGCTTACGCAGGAGGCTGTGTACAGGTTAAGAGTTGCACAGAGAGCCATGGAGCGTACCATGCTCGGCATCAAACTCTATGATCGAGTTTCAAACGTCGAGATCCGTAGACGAACGAAGGTTCATGACGTTGGGAATCGAGGCATGGAACTCAAATGGTCTTGGGCGGTACACTTGGCAAGACGTGGTGATGGCAGGTGAAGCAGGGTAGCGACTGAATGGTGGCCGAGGAATGGCTGTAGAAGGGTAGGGACGTCCGGCAGCGAGATGGGTGGACGACATTGATAAAGTCGCGGGCCATCAATGGGTGAGACTAGCGCAGGATCGTGGCGGATGGTACAAACTAGGGGAGGCCTATACCCAGCAGTGGATGAACTCTGTGTAAACATGTAAACGTAAGTACTTAATGGTAAAACGTTCATGAATTAGTTGATTGAACTTAATGCTAGCAAACATTCTCTTCCAGTTAACCTTTGCCTAATGTGAAAAATATATTTTGTAGGTACAAGTTCCTAGTTTTATTTTATTGTGTAAGTATTTTGTATGGTAAAATAGTATTTATATTATAATATTTGTATAATAAAAAGCGCCCTCATTAATTTGCGATGCTCGTAAAGAGTAAACAAGTATAAAGTGCCACACCTTGTTTTTAAGACCTTATTGTACAATTGTTTATGCAAATAAATATCTTGCATCTTGTCATGTTGATACATCGACGTTCATGGATTAGATGAGTGGTAATTATATTTTTACTGGGCTCTAATTAACTTGCCTTCAGATTTGTTCAAACTTGATGATCCTGTCCAAGCAAACGTGTCTAGCTTAGCGAGAAGTAATTATTTCAGAAAATTGTAGCAGAACCGATTACCGGTTGGATAAGTAAGGTACCTACGTCTAGGCAACCGTTGGTGTTGGATACCCCGGCTAGATGGAGCGACATTTTGCGCGTTGCAGCTAGTAGAGTCACACCAGTCTCACTGTAATAGTTTTCAGTGGTAAACCCACTGAAAACCTTGGGAGGGGTAATAATTTTCGCATGAACGTTAAAATCATGAAGCCCGTTTAAATTTCGTTTTCTTTATCCGATTTGGCTGATAAACTCCACTTTCGGTCCTAAGGTTGTAGGTTCCAATCCAGATTTTGGTTCGTTTTTATTAACTCTCGATTATGAGGACTAATTACGTCATCATTAAGATCCAGATGACAAATATGTTGTTGTTTTGTTTCTGTGTGGTAATAATATTTTTCAAATATAAATACATTTTCTCTATTTCTGTATTTTTAATGTATTTTTTTGTGTACAATAAATAATAATGAATAAATATTTTTTCTGCACGACACCACGACTGTCGCAACACAGTCGAAACGACAGGATTATAAATAAAAAGGTAAACATACCCTATAAATACCCATTGAATAACAGTTATTCTATGTGGTACCTAATTTAAAAGATATTTATCTATCTATTTATGCTATTTACACGCGAGCGGTTCGACTCTATAAATAAGTAATCCTACATGCGCCATTTCTTGAACCAAACCAAAATATGGATCTCTCTAATCCCCACAACACAAACATGACATCAAAATTGAATTCAAAAGTAGTTACCTAAACATCCAATTAAAGCAACACGCGATACCCATTCAATACGCATACGTAAAGACAGACAAGTCCTTCCTCTGGTATTAATTACTTTGTCTGAAATAGACTGGAGTCGTTCACCCGCCGACATATTTGGTTAAGTCCAACTTTGGATTGCGAGAGGCACTTAGCTTTGATATGTCCCCGCTGCACGCGCCACGCTATGACTACTGGAACTGTTTTAAATCGGCCGTTGGGGCAGAAACATTCTTGAGTGGACACCACGTATTATATTCCTCTTGGCAATTTTTTCTATCAGTCTACTCAAGTATCATGACCGCCCTAGAAAAGTTTATCTCTACGGAAAAAAAAGTTAAATGATATTTAGCGTAGGAGTAGAAACTTTTGTACCGTCGGTCGTCACGTCGTAATTTGGCGTCGTGTTTTTTTTCTTTTTGCTCAAAATCAAATCAAATCAAAGATGATTAATTGCATAAAATACATGTACAAAGATGTCAATGTTAATAGAGTTCTATGGGAATCGAATGGTTTTCTGGTATCTATATTTACTTATAGATTTTTGCTAAAGGGTGTCTCAATAAGAGTGCACTTTTTAAATATTGTGTAATTTTTTTTCGTTTGCCACAAACACGAAAAAAAAATCTCTCTCGAAAAAAATCTGGAAATCGAATGGTTTTCTGTATTTACTTATAGATTTTTTCCAAAGGGCGTCTCAATAAGAGTGCACTTTTTAAATTTTGTGTATTTTTTTTTCGTGTTTGTGGCAAACGAAAAAAAATTACACAATATTTAAAATCATTATTATTAACACTGAACAAATGTTTACATGATCTACAGATATTTGTTCCGTGTCTGGGTGTTTGTCTATGTATTATAAGTATGTATTTACAAAAAAAAGTATATAAGTATTCTATCAGTTATCTGGTTCCCATAGTACAAGCTCTGCGTAGGTTGGGGCTAGATAGCACTGTGTGAAATGTCCAGCAATATTTATTTATTTATTTAAAAAGTGCACTCTTATTGAGACATCCTATATAAACTGGTGTTGATGTAAAGTCATTATTAGACATAATTTTCAATTAAACCTTCGTTGATTATAAATATGACAATAGAATAGAATAAAAAATACTAAAAGACCAACACCATAAAATAATCAATAAAATTACAACAATGTAAATCTATATTATACAATTAGCAGTATTAGCGCTAAATAGCGATCTCTACCTTGTCTGGTAGTTGTACTAGACAACCTTTGGATGGAATGGACTATGTGAATATTACTTGAGGTGATGATGTACCTACTATACTATACTTATAAAAATATAATGACAATAACAGTTTTTATTTACCAAGATCAAATTCCTAACACATTCAAGATATCGGTACGAAAAAATACGTACGCGCAGTTCGCTCGCCCAATAAAAATGATCGGGTTTTCCGAGCACGTGTCGCGTAGGGCGCGGTGGGCGGCGCGGGCGCTCGTGGGCGGAATATAATGAAAAGTAACATTACACTCTCGTACTTCGCCCAGGAGGTTATTTCTTCTTTATTATTTATTGTACACAAATAGATTAAAGACAAAAAAACCTACAAAAAGGAGTTTTCTTCTATTAAACTTTTGAAGATAGATTGAGAGATAGTTTATAGTATTGGAAATGTGCACTTTCTACCCATTTAGAATACAGAAATACCATGCATATATCTCGTCACAGTAAATTGGAAGATAATCATCATCGCATCAGCTGTAAGACGTCCACTGTTAATCATAGGCCTCCCTTATAGGTTTACAGGACAACCGACCTTGGGCAGCCTGCAGACAATGCCTCCCAACCTTATCGGTTCGTCTTCCCATCTAGACATATTTCAGGTCAGCGCATCTACTAGAAGTTAACTAACATTCAGGTGCTTAAAAATGATCCGTGTAGATTTTTTGGCTTTGGGGTAATTAAGTAGTGGAGGGCGCTATTTAAGGTTCATATTCAATAACTACTTACTTACTTGAGACTCGAGTGTAAAGTTTACAGTTTTTAATACACGAACTATCAAGAACCTATTCTTGATTAATCTCGATTAGTTTCTAAGATACTTTGAACCTAGATTGATCGCATTTTAAAGAATTTTCCACTTCGAAATCGAAGCCATTATCATAATAAAATAATTAAACTGTAACCCTAGGTAACCAACAATAAAACACCTACGTCCAATTCCCTATTTATAACATTCAATTCGAAACTAACATCTAACAAACAGAGCAAGTGTGACACTATAATTTCATCAGTGTGCGTGACTCAGTCTCTTCCCTTCCTTAGTTCTGAGAGGGGGCGCCATGACACCTCTATTTCTAGCCTCTGCAATAACAGTACCAATGGTATTTTTATTACAGTCCCGTTTTATTTCAGCTTACAATTTGACAAAATAAAAATAAGAAGGGCCGGCGTAACGCGACACGCGCCGAGCTTTCCATTGCTGCACAACGACGCATACACAACCATTTTACTGATACAAACTCTTCAATGGTCGCTGAAATTGGTTTAAAATCAGCGGCCCTTTAATGAGAGTGCGTTCACCTCGAAGTGGTTTTAATGTAGTGCGTTTTTGGATGGAACGTGTCGCTCGTTTCCGTATTACAGTTTTTCAGAGGCTAATGGGCTGTGAGATCGCGCAAGGACCGGCTTTGAAGATTACTGCTATAACAGTGACCATTTCATTTAGTTATTTTTAAGAACTTACTAATCCGTAGCTTTTGCTAGTACGTGGAAATAGTACTAGACAAATAGAAAACGGAGAGGAGTATGCCCCTCAAATGGTTGATGAACAGGTAACCCAGATGCCAGTCCAATTACGAGCAGATGAGACTTTTACCTGTTTCAGAGGGACGGGCGTAATTCAATGCCATGTAGGCCAAGCCATGTAGGACGTAACCTGAGGTAATACAATTGATATAGGCAGGGGCCACTGCTTACCAAAACCTATTTAATCATTCGTTTAGAAAAATCCTCATTTAGAGATAAATACATAAATATTGCTGGACATTTCACACAACGCTATCCAGCCCCAAACTAAGCAGAGCTTGTACTATGGGAACCAGATAACTGATAGAATACTTATATACTTTTTTTACATACTTATAATATATAGAAAAACATCCAGAACCGGAACAAATATCTGTAGATCATGCAAACATTTGTTCCGCAGCGGGAATCGAACCCGCTACCTCCTGCATCTTAGCCGGCTATTCGGCCATTGCGCCACGGAGGTCGTCATAATTTCAGAAGGGTAATAATTTCTCCGTCTACTCTGTGATGGCGAGTCTGATTTGAAATGTTTCCTATTTTCATATAGAAAATGGTCCTGGGTGGTCCACACACCAAAAGTAGTTCTTGAAAAAGTTGAAAAATTACTATTAATTACGACTTTGTTTTTCTGTGTAAGGAAAAACTTGACAAGTGTGATTCTAGGTCAACGGGAAGTACCTACCCTTTAGATTTTGATTTCTTTGCGTATCAAAATGTTTTTTTTACCTTATTTTTAATTGGATAGATCTTCGTTTGACCACAATGTATGACATAGATAGCTTATTTTTGACTATTAATTTCAATTTGATATCACCTCAACCAGTTCCTGAGAAAAAGGGTTTTGACAAACAGACAGACGGTCAATGAAATGATCCTATAAGGGCTTATTTTTTCCTTTGAGCCACGGAATCATAAAAAACTGCTTCAAGAAATCGTAAGCTCTAAAGTAGGCATGTCATTGCTACACTCTTCACTAAAATTGCTGCCGCAATAAATGGCAAATATGGCAATTTTCATAAACCCCCATCAACACCATAAAGCGACTTCACCGCAACGCTTCTGCGATACAATCAGACATAAACACGCTAAAACTTCCTTCCAACTCGAATAAATTTAACACCTGTCCCGCTGTCAAAACTATCCGAAAAAGCGGATTTATTGCGTCGCGCGACGTACATTACCACTTTAGTTAGCGGGCTCCTTCGTGCCTTCCTAAGACAGTAAGGAATGGGGAGAGTTTCGTGTGAAAGGTGATCACGCAATGGCGCGACCGCACCTCACAAGTTATTTCCTCTAAATAATTGTTGCCATCAACGTTGCCGAATGTTTCTGCGTTACTGCCATGGTGCATTTGCGCGCAAAGCAGGTTTTCTGAGCTTTAAAAATCACTCCACTTGACCTGGTAACTGGCATACATTCAAAGTAGGTAGGTACCTAGAAGCGCACACATGATTAACGAACGAACCAACGTACATACAAGATCGCTCTTTGGGCATACATTTGGATACCCGATGTAATGTTGTGGGGATCACTAAACAAGGAGTTTCATGCT
Organism: Philereme transversata; assembly: GCA_963924445.1. Lineage (NCBI taxonomy): Eukaryota > Metazoa > Arthropoda > Insecta > Lepidoptera > Geometridae > Philereme > Philereme transversata. The sequence continues at coordinate 20,740,404 of OZ004337.1, read as the reverse complement.
CACACGGCTACACATCAAGCTATATATTACCAGTTTAAGCTGACCACTCATTGTACGGAATGCCCTACACAATGGAAGGTGTAGCATGTATAGCTTGATGTGTACTCTCCATAAACAAATATTTGAAGGTGCATTCATTGCGACGAAAAATCAATATCATCTTGCTATATCCATTGACGTTAGATCATAGATGGTTCGATCTATTTATTTATTTTTTTACGGAACATTACTAGTCCGTCGACATAAACTGAGCACTAGTACGAGTATCACATATCGTTGAGGTTTGCACGTACACTATTCTCGAAGAGAAGGCATGGAAGCTCTTTGTCAAGTCTGCTGTAAACGTCTCAGGTAAAAAGCAGGTGAATTATAGTAGTTACCGGTTGGCCCAGGTTATCGGCTTTCTACATTACAATGTTAGGTATTTGCGTACTTACGTGTTATGACTGTGGCTATTTTCAGTTTGATTGTTACGCGGTTTTGGAACTGTGCAAGTTTTTATTGGCGCGTGAGCTTTTCGATGGGAAATGGGAATGAACGACTTATTCCCACCCATGATACAATAATACGATTGTATCAGTTTTCCATGAACCTAAAAAGATTTATAAATGATAATTTTAGTATGGTAAAGTTTAAAACGCTGATTTCTCAGATTCATCACTTACTGGGAAAATGAAAACCAAATGATTTTGGAGGCCGTAAATAATTTTAGTAGTACCAAATTTATTTTAGAAAACACATTACATATCAAGGAAAAAATAATATTATATAAAAAATAGGTAAAGCAAAATGTACTACATTCGGTATTATCCCGTCGAAGCGACTTTTTTCTGTATTTGGTTACGGAGATATGTTTTTTCCCGAATAGTGGAAGCACTAATTCAACACAATACAATTAAAGGGTTTTATTCTCAAAATATATTACGACCAAAGCGATTACGACAATAAACATTGAGCCTTCGTGCCAATACCATAAACAACAAACATACTTTCTCGAAGACAAGCATTAAAACACTGGAAAGGATAGTAAAAATGCAATAATATTCAAGTTTATTAGTCCATTTCTAATGGTATACAGGCAAGGTGCCACCACTCTCTATTTCACACAATACCACAGTTTCGTACAAACTTATTCATGTAAGCATTGGAAGCACGCACTTTGCGTGAAGCTTTGTTTAGGCAATCTAGTAACTGGAACAAGACACTAAACTCAAAAATAATAAACTAGCCAGAAAAACTTTTTTTTATCAAGATTAGGCACATAAATCGACGGGCCTCATTATTATTTTTTTATCCCACATGGAGATGGAACAAGCTTATGGCCCACCTGATGTTAAGTGGTAACCATCGCATCGCGTATAACAGAAAATTGCCTCGTAGGTTACGCACATTAGTAATTTGCCCTACGATGCACTGCCCTGCGTCCATCAACTTGAGGCATACAGGTGTAAAGCCTCACGTGCCTGTAATTTCACCGGCAACCATACCCTTCAAACCGAAACACAGCAATGCTGCTTGGTGGCAGAAATAGATATGGCCTCATTATATGATATAGCCACCATGGCTCCTAAAGCACTCGTGGTATTGCAGACGCACACCCTTTACACCTTTCTTTAGCCTCTTAGAAGACAAGCGTATTATCTTATGTCATTATAACTTATATCTATTTAGGGATCGTAATGCAAGCAGCACTAAATTCATTTAGCCCGGCTTGCATAACGATCCCTAAACGTAATTAGCTCGCCATTGACGGCCCGCGACTCTACCGATGCCCATTCATTCCTCGGACACCATTAATTCATGCAGTCGCTACCCTGCTCCACCTGCCATCACCACGTCTTGCCAAGTGTCCCGCCCAAGACCATTTGAGCTCCATAACTCGATTCCCAACGTCATGAACCTTCGTTCTTCTACGGATCTCAACGTTTGGAAGAGTTTGATGCCGAGCATGGTACGCTCCATGGCTCTCCATGGTGCATTACTATATAATAATAGCATAGATTGCGATCATGATATACAATTTGTTGAGACACCTTAAATACCTACGTTATATTTCCTGCAAAAAGATACGCGAGTGATCTTCAATTAGATTTATCTCCTAGCTGCCAAGGCCTGACATCCTGATTCACACGATCCATCAAATCATGGATATTGCTAAAATGAACTGCAGCATTTCAATTATCAATTTAATTAATCCAAATGTTCTATAAATCAAAACGGAATGAAATGAAACGCGGTTACTGCATGATTTAGTATATTACATAATAAGATTTAGATCTATCTGTCTTGCAAACAGTTTTAAATTGTCGGCCAAGTGTTTATTTTGAGATAATGGTGTTTTCCAGCATAACTTATTTTGAGCGATAAATTCTTAGTATGGATTAAATTTCTATTTTGAACTGGTTGTAGGATCAGTATGACAAATTAAAAGTGAGATTTGAAAATATATAATGGTTTAAATTATGGTAGTTTTCAAGAATATTTTATTCAATTGCTTATTTTATTTATGGACAGTGCATTTATCTACCCCATTAAAATAATTTAACGCTAAAATACACAAATAAAATATTTACTTTTGTACTTTTACTGGATTTATCACGTAACTTTTTTGCCGACTTTGTTTCGGTTCAAAACCTTCATCAGGGTGAGTGCAATCCGCTGCGCACTACGAATTTTAATAATATGGCTTTTTATTTCGACTACCTCCGTAGCGCAATGGGCGAATAGCCGGCCGAGACGCAGGAGGTAGCGGGTTCAATTAGTCGCGGAACAAATGTTTGCATGATCTACAGATATTTGTTCCGGGTCTGGATGTTTTTCTATATATGATAAGTTTGTATTTACACACAAAAAGTATATAAGTATTCTATCCGTTATCTGGTTCCCATAGTACAAGCTCTGCTTAGTTTGGGGCTAGATAGCGCTGTGTGACATGTCCAGCACTATTTATTTATTTATATCCTAAAATGAGTTGGAGCCGGCCGATAGCCTAGCTTATGTTGAACGGTAACCTCTAATTGTACCGCACCGCCTTAGAGATGCCAAGGCGCTCCGGGGTACGTTGTTCAGGGGGCGCTGATGGAAGGCAGCCAATTCAATGCCCTGGGCAGGGCAATGCACGATCTTCCTGAGGTCTGAAGCTCCAACGGTGTTCTTCGGGTTGAAAGTAAAACTGGAAGGCTTGAGATCTGGAAAGTACCTCGGTAATGTCTAGAAAAATAATATTCTACGTAGTGTAACTAAGACAAGCACAAGTAACAAACATTGCATTGCGCTTGTCAAACTAAGATATACGGGTGAAAAGTTTAACGTGGCTGTCATTTCACTGACCTTTGTAACCTTGACACCCATACCTTTGTAACCAGAACACAGCAATCAGATTTTTTTTAGAATTAGAATTAGAATATTTATTTTGACACAATATACATATACAAAAATTAATTACATAAATATTAGGTAGGTACATATAACAATAATTAAGATGATTATGTGACAACAATTATGTATAAGCCTCAGTTGCCTAAACTAGACTGAAAAGCCTGTATGATAGGCAGCTGGCTCCCCCTGCTTAATATCAAGTAGAATAAAAAAAACAATACAATAATTTTATATAAATAAGACCAACTATTATTGTGTATATGTATATATGCAATTAGAAGTACATCAATATAAATTAAATACAATAATAATTGTGTGGTATAATATTTGATTTTTGCAATAATAGGAACATGAATTAGGTCGGTGTTATGATCTGAGTGTGTGCGAGTGTGGATATGAGTGTGTGTGTGAGTGAGGGTGTGTGTATATAAGAATATTCCTACTTGGCGGCGGAAATACTTAGGATGCACTTCTTTCACAAGACGCTCTACTCCTACTATCTCCCTTGCCTTGTATGTCTGCAGACGAAATCATTCTCAACGAATGCTAATAAGCAACTTAAACATGCCAGTAGCAGATAATCAGGTAAGCAGCACCTTCTAAAGAAGGCTTCACGCTAAAAACACGCTGGTACAGAGTTCAGCAATTAAGGAGCCGCACGCGAGGCGCCGACGTCTCCGCCACCTGCACCTAAAGTGTCCAAATTACTAAGGGAATTTTACATTAATGTTTATTGTGAGGTGCGTGGCAAGATTTCATAGATAAGGGAAGGAATTTAGGCCTTCATCATCATCGTATTAGCCACAAGACGTCCACTGCTGAACATAGGCCTCCTCATAGATTTCCAGAGCGACCAATCTTGTGCGACCTTCATCCAACGGCTCCAAAAGCAACCGAGGAAAAAATAAAATAAAAATCAGGGCTTATTGCCGAACTATTTATTTTATTTATTGGATACCGGGAACGCAACGCTTTTAGTAACAAACTGTTATAAGAAGACTTATGTACTATTGATAACGTTACTTTATGAAAACTGCCCAGCCACTTATTACTTTACTGCACCAATTATATAGTCAATAACACTGACTAAATCCGTAACAGTACTAGATACAAACACTTTTATTATTACACTAAGCAATTAATTTGAGTAGTTCAGGTCCAATAAAAAGGATCATAATAAACAACTGTGGCAGTAAAAATTGTTATATTATAGCTGGTCTGGTAGAATTGCTGATTTTATTGTGCATGAGGTATTAATATCAAAAGCAGTTACTCTGGCGCTGTGCAAAGAATAAACAGATCACTAAGATTCTCTGAACTTTTGTGCTGAGATAGCGGCTGATAGAGGAAAATACGTGATCTTAAATCTATATTTAAGATCACGTATTTTATGAGCACTAATTGTATTCCACGGAGATCACAGATTTCTATTTTGGTTTTGTGCTTTTTGTGGAATACTAAAAATTATTTCAAACAATGTACATACAATGTAATAGCTTCTAGTGATGGGATATTTTATATTTGTTGTATCAATAATTATGATGGATTGTATCAATTAAAAGATAATTTTGATAAAAAAATGAATATGTTATTATTGTTAGTATCGCAATCAGTTTGGGTTATTTAACTTCAATCAACTTAAATCAGACGTATCTTGGGAAATAAATAAATAAATAAATATTTCTTGACATTTCACACAGCGCTATCTAGCCCCAACTAAGCAGAGCTTGTACTATGGGAACCAGATAACTTATAGAATACTTATATACTTTTTTTTGTAAATATATACTTATACGAAATAGACGTTCTAGGCTAGCGGTTTCTTGGGACAAATGGTAGGTATCAATGAGATAGTGATGATCTAGTGTTGGGTATTTTATATTTTACTTATCAATTATTATGATGGACTTTATCAATTATCACACAATTTCGATAGTAAATTGTAAATCAGTAGTATATTGATCTTAACTTTCCTTAAATTTAAGTTTTTGTATCACAATCAGTTTCAAGCGTAAAATCAGTCTTAATTCTAGGTACTTTAACTATAAGAACTTAATTAGGTAAACATATAATTTTTTCTTATTTTCGCTTTCGTATTATCACAACATTTTTATAGTCTTTTTTAGTATAATTTTTCCATAAGCTAACATTTTAGGTTATTTTAGTATCATAATCAGTTTTTTTATTAGGTAACTAACTTGTTACGTAATTTTAGTATCCCGATCAGTTTTCTTATCAGGTAACTAACTTGTTACGTAATTTTAGTATCCCAATCAGTTTTCTTAAAGGGTAACTAACTTGTTACGTAATTTTAGTATCACCATCAGTTTTCTTATTTCTTACCCTTTTGCAAAATCAGCCTCAATTGTAACTTATCTATATAAAGTTAGAATAAAAAATAATAACAATAGTTTTATAGTATTTGATACGATGATGGTTATGAACACTAAATAGTTTTGTTGTTATGTTGACATACCTATGTGGTACCTATGTTGATATTAAAAAAAACCCTATTTTTATTAGAGTTTAAACAAATCCTTAATTGATCTATCTACCCTAATAGTAGTAAGTACAGTTTCGTCGGTGAATTTAGGTAAACGTGAAGTTGTCGTTTGGCTGCGCAATTTATGTAGACAATTTAGTTCCGAAACGTGGCAAGACGCGTTAAGTTTGACAGCTGTCATCAAAAATGCAGATCTAATTGATACCCGATACCGCTAGCCTAGAACGGCTAGTTCCCGAGATACGGCTGATTTAAGTTTGAATAACCCAAACTGATACTAACAATAATGACATATTATTTTTTTTATGAAATATATGTATATATTTTTTTAAATTGGATAGAACTTCGTTTGACCACAACCTCACCTGATGGTAAGTGATGATGTGGTCTAAGATGAAGCACGAAGATCTAGAAGAAACCTATTTACTCTTATCTTAAAGAGGCCCGGATTGTATTCTTTAGGAAAAACTGACGATGGCAAATAATTCCATACCTTAGCTGTACGCATCAAGAACGTAGAACCAAAACGGTGTGTGCGAATGGGTGGTATATCGACTAGGGACGGATGGTATTGAGCCGTGCGCCTGCTTGTCCTTTGATGGATATCTTTTAATTGATACAATCCATCATAATTATTGATACAAAATATATGAAATACCTCATCACTAGAAGCTTTTACATTGTATGTGCCCTTCGTGGAAAAATTTATAATAATTTTTAGTATTCCACAAAAAGCACAAAGCCAATATATAAATCTGTGATCTCCGTGGAATACAATTAGTGCTCATAAAATACGTGATCTTAAATCTATGCTCTTCGTGGAATGCCTCGAAAATAGAAGGGCAAACATTTTATAAAAAAATCACAATTCAATAGTCATTAAAATCGTCAATTCTACCGCCTGTTCCTCCGCGACAAAGACGGAAAAGAGTCAGGCATAAAACAAGGCTAGTTACTATTTTTTTATAATCCTCTCGTAGTTTCGATCATAGAAAGAAGAGAAGAATTAATTTGTTAATCAGAAATAGTTAAATTTAATAAATGTAATCTAAAATAATATATACATAAACCTAAAACTATCATTGAATATGTTAAATCATGTAAACCCGTCTTTGCCTCTAATGGCAACACCTTTTTTTTTTTTTACGTGGAGGAATCCTCATGGATACCGCTCTGAACCCAGGGAGCGGTATGTCGGACTCCTACCGGCTAAACCTCCACGGCGTTTCTCCGCTCGCTGTATGCCGAGGACACGGGAACAGAGAACATTCTTCCGCGACCCCGGTGGCGTTGGTCCGCTCTTGCGGGCCCCATCTCTAAGGGTTTCGGGTCATCTCTACTAACTATATACAACTGTATATAGTTAGGCCACTGCTATGGGGGATGGAGGTCGGCATACGCTCTCGCATATGCCCTCCTCCTTCGCCCCGGTCTTGTGCGGCGGGTTGAGAGAGTGCTCTCAGATTCCCTGTCCCTCTCCGCTGCTTCCTTCTGCTGCACTACATTTTCGCAGAAGTACTTAGCAGCTTGCCACGACCTATTGCTCACGACCATTGCGCAAACTACGGTCGGGAGAGAAAGGTCGTGACCTACAGTGTCACCAAGAGCCTGGCGCTCTTCAACCCAGGCAGGGCAGAACTCGAGAGTGTGCTGAGCCGTGTCCTCGAGGCAATCGTCACAGTGGTGGCACGTTGGTAACTGTTCCTTCCCAATTTGGCACAGGTATTTCCCGAAACAGCCGTGTCCTGAGAGCACCTGCGCCAGCCGGAAGGAAACGGTACCATGCTCCCTGTCCATCCACTGCTGAAGCACTGGGCGGATTGCCTCGATGGTCCGGATACCGGCGCTTGGCCTTGCTAGCCTCTCCTGCCACTCCTCTAAGAGGATCTCACGGAGTTCAACCCTTTGCCGCTCCACTGCTCTCGGTGCCGGTTTCTCGCCCTGAGCCATAGCGTTCTTGCGCCAGAAATAAATTGACGCAAGGACCCTTGCATCCATGTCCCATGGCGGTGACCCCGCCAGCACACATGCCGCCTCGAAGGAGATAGTACGGTATCCCCGTATCACCCTGATTGCCATCGCTCTTTGAGGCCTACGTAAAAGAGTGACGTTCCGGCTGTTCAGGGTGTCAGCCCACACCGGAGCTCCATACAGTGCCATGGAGCGCACGACGCCCATGTAAAGACGCCGGCAGCCTACGTGCGCTCTCCCAAGGTTCGGCAGTAGTCTTCCGAGAGCGGCCGCCGTACCCATTAATTTTGGCGCTAGGCGCTGAAAATGTGAGTTAAAGTTCCACCGGCTGTCAAGAACGAGTCCCAGATATTTCATCGTTGACTCGACACCGATGCGAACTCCACCCACCACAATATGGGATCCTGCTGGTGGTGCTTTCCTCCGCCCATGGAAACACAGGGCTTTTGATTTGTTCAGGGCCACTTCGAGTCCTAACTGCCTTATTTTTGTCACCACTTGAGCCACACCAGCTGTTGCAAGAAGGGCGGCGTCCCGATAGATTTTTCCGCTAGCCGTCACCAAGGTATCGTCGGCGTAGCAAGTCAACTTGATGCCAGGAATAGTGTCTCCCCTCAGCACCCAGTCGTATCCAATGTTCCACAGAAGTGGTCCAAGGACCGATCCCTGTGGAACACCGCACGACATCCTGCGCCGGCACAAGCTGTACCGCCCCTGATATGCCACGCACCTATCTGCAAAATAGTCAGATACTATTTGGGAAAGGTAGCGAGGCACTTGGTGGTACCTGAGCGCCTCCATAATGCAGCTCCAGGGCAAGGTGTTAAAAGCGTTGGAGATATCAAGAGATACCGCCAAAACAACCTCGCCCCGAGAGACTGCCTCTTCCGTGATGGCCTTTACCCGTAAGATCGCGCCAACCGTCGATCGCCCTCTCCGAAATCCGAACTGATTGTCATCCAGATCTGGACCGACTGAGTTCAGATGTCTGAGGAGGCGACCAGCAATGACACGCTCGAAGAGTTTTCCCACCTCATCCAGTAACACGATGGGCCGATACGCAGATGGAGAGTCTAGTGGCCGCCCTTCCTTACGAAGCAAGACTAAGCGGCCTATTTTCCATTGCGCTGGGAAACGACCCAGTTGCAAGCACGACTTGAAGAGCGCGCAGAGTCTAGGTCCTAGATCGGACTTAAGGGCCTGGACCCAGGCACGGCCGGGGATCCCATCTGGACCTGGGGCTGTGTTCTTAGCTTGTGGCCGCAGAGTCTAATGGCAACACCTTAGCCAATTCAACCATGGCTCGAGTCTCAACTCAAGCATCAACTCTTCTTATTTCTTAGTTTGTCAATATAAAAAAAAACGCTGTCGCGATGACCTAAATGTCTTCAACAGGGATTGGGTAGAGTTGGTTAGGGATCGAGAGAAGTGGAAATAATTGGGGAGACCTTTGCCCAGCAGTGGTACAGGTTAGAATATATAATATGGTGCCCAAACTTGGTCATTGACGGAATCTCAAAAGTTCAAACTCAAGGTTTGCCAAAGAGCAATGGAACGCAGCGTGTTAGGGGTAAAGAGAATCGACAGGATCCGCAATACCACACTGCGCGCGAAGACCGGCATCGCAGATGTTGGCGACAAGACTGCCAGGCTGAAGTGGGACTGGGCGGGTCACGTCAGTCGTATGGTCACAGACAAATGGGCAACAGTCGTCACACAATGGGTGCCTGCAGATGGGCGTCGAAGCCGGGGCAGGCCGAGGAAGCGTTGGCGTGACGACCTCGATGCGTTCCAAGATGGGTAGTGGGACGTGGCAAGTGATCGTGAGATGTGGAGGAACATGGGGGGGACCTTTGCCCAGCAGTGGGAAAGTATAGGTTAAAAAAATATATATATACTCGTATATTATAAAAAATTAGTACGGATGGTCTACTCTAAAAATGAACGCCCTTCCACTTCATTACCACCACAGCAAGACAATTCAAAAAGAGCCTTGTGATTACAGTGATTATAGAACATTTGGCTTTGACGTAATGAAGTGGAGGGGCGCTCATTTTTAGAGTAGATGATCTCTAATATATTTTGTACGGGCTAAAGTCTAGGCGACCTCGTAGGATATTCAAAAGTGTTATAATTATCTATAAGTGTTATAGCTAGGAACAGCGAGCGATATATATTGTTACGAGCTGAGGGTTCGGGATAAAATAATGGGAATCGATCTAACCAAAATAACACTTTTATTCAGCACTAAACGATGAATACACGATCTTGGTCACACGTAATCACAACACACTAATTCACACCACTGTTGCACCACTTAAAGTCACCGAAATGTTCGCACGTATAGCAAAATCCAGACTGACTCGGGAGCAACTACTGTTCACGCGAGACCCTTCCCACGTCAGTCCTCCAGGGCCTCGCTGAGACTAACTCACTGAGACTGACTCAGACTGACTCACAACCGACCGTCCGGCCATCTCTCCGGCCTATTTATATCCACACATTTCGATTGTTCGAGAAGGATCTCGATCGTTCCAGGAAAAGGGTCGGTCCCTCGACACAATGGCCACTCCATTGTGCGCAACCGCAGACAATAACAACAATAACGCAGCAAGACAAAAGCGTTCGAGAAGTTACGATTATTACTCATTGTTTAACAGCCTCGGCGTAACAATATTAAAGCACGGGGCCGTTGTAAATGGTACATCCAGTAACACATCAATACAATACAATACAATACAATTATTTATTTATAACGCCAAGTTACAAGTCAAATACAAAAGTAATAAATTCAATATTGAGCATTAATAAATATATCTAATGGTAACATAATTTATCAATTGTAATTATATTAAATTCATTTATATCAAAATTAAATAACAGGCAATGTGTAGAACTCGTCTACGGAGTAAAAAGAACTCTCTATGAGCCATTTTTTTAATCTATTTTTAAATATTATGGTGGAAGTTGCATCCTTTTTAATCGTGTCCGGCAGCCTGTTGTAGACCGATGGACCCATTATGTATACGGACCTCTCCGACTTGCACAGCTTGTGCGCGGGCGTGACGAGGACGTGAGCGAGCCTGTTACTGCGCAGAGCGCGGCCGGTGTTCACACCTCTCCTCTGGAACTCATCGATGTTGTTATGAGTGAAAAGGGCTACTTGATATATAAGTTCACAGGGAAGAGGCATGATATTCAGCTCTTTAAAGAAGTCTCTACACGACACATCGTCATCCACGCCGACGATCGCGCGCACGGCCCGCTTTTGCATGACGAAAACCCGCTCGACATCCGCGGCTCGCGCCCACAGCTCTACACCGTAGGTGAGAATGCTGTGGACGGTCGCAAAGTAACACGACAGTACGACGCTACGAGACGCGGTGTTAGCGAGCCGTCTCAGTGCAAAACAGGTACGACCTAACTTGGAGCAGAGGTCCTCTATATGTGACTCCCAAGTGAGTCCGCTGTCAATGTAAAACCCTAAAAGTTTTGTATTGTCGACCATCCGCAGTGTGGTGCTCCCGGCAATCACGGTACAGGGTGGCGATGTTCTGCCATTGAGGCGAAAGGTCATGAAGCAGGTCTTTTCACTATTGAGGGCTAAACCGTTTGATTTAAACCAATGTTCAAGCCTTCGAACTACATTGTTCAGCCTACGCTCTAGTTCAAGTGTCGACGGCGCAGTCACAATGGCCGCCACGTCATCGGCATACATGTAGACTTGCGCGTCGCTCACGGACTCGGGTAGGTCGTTGAGCAGTAGGCTGAACAATGTGTTCGAGAGGCAGGAACCCTGTGGTACCCCCATAGTGTTCTCCAGCTCCACTGACCGTAAACGCCCTTGATCGCCAACTACTGTTTGCGTACGGTGCGACATAAAGGAAGTCAGCAAGGACAGCGCCGGGCCGCGAATGCCATAGAAATGGAGTTTGTTGGCGATCAGGTGGTGGTCGGCAGTGTCGAACGCGCGCGAGAGGTCACAGCACAGCAAAGCAACGTGCTGGCCCGCCTCGCGCGCGCTCAGCACGCGCCACATAATGATCGTGTTGGTCAAGAAAAACGGTAGCTCATTATATACTGCTGGTTTAGTACTGTATCTTCCAGTCTTAGCCTAAAGTTTTTATCGGTTTATTACTCAAAATCGATTGGATATAAATTGAATTGCTCGCCACAAGTACTCGATGATTGGATTTTATTATTCGCAATATGTTCGCAGATCAATCACTTGCAATAAAACTATACAGTATGTATGTTAACGTTCTGTCTTACAACAATGTTTTGAATGCCAGCCTTTCAAATTTGTTATATTTTAGTAGAGATTAACATTTTCCGACGCATATACATACCAACAAAACTCAAAAATCGTGTACATTTCAAATAAGACCTTAGAGTTCGAAAAACAGTTGATTTGACGATTACAGTTATATGATTTTTTAGAGGTGCAAGTTATAAAGTTATATGGAGACAAGCCCTAATGCTGTGATGAGAGAGGCCACAACATTCTCGGTTGGCGCATGCGGCCACACTTTTTGATCTGAGCGACTGAGGTGTGTGGTGGGGTTAGTATACATTGTAATTTTCTTGGTGATCCTGATGTCTGGTAACAGCGCTTGGCCAAAACATTAACATTATTTAACCCTTATTTATAGTTTCGCCATGTTTGTAACCTGTCCGATCGGTTACAGCCGTTTTATTTGTAGTAAATTATTGCACTCTAAACCTGAAATTCAGCATAATGACATACTTTAGTGGCGCCTAGTAGGTTATGAAAATAAACCTAAACAAAAATGTGTTTAGGTTACCTCATGTAGCATAGAAGTTGGGGAAGATTTTGTTATATTTACGCTTCCCATCCTGTGGGCTATATACATAGTCGAAAAGGTCGTCTAAAAGGCTATTAATTTTCCTAAACTATTTTTTCATAAAGAGTTTGTCCGAAATTATATTTCGTAAATTGCTTTAATGGGGCCGTTTTTGTAATAGTCGCGTGATATCATTCATTTTCTTAGAAAATAATCACACAAGTAATCCTTCGGGTGCTCTGTGTTGTCAGTTCATACGTACAATATTAATTTATACTGTAAGTATAAATGTCTATACAGTTTAGTATTTTAATTAAAGACTATAAAAGTTCTTATAGATTTACGTTCGATAAATCAGTCAGTGATTTATTTCTCAATTTAGAAATGCATTTAGTTATAATACCTACTCGTACTGCATTAATAGTCTCAAAATAATTGGCCATTTAGCATTATTTAAAGTAAATTGAATATGTAAGAATTTCGAAATTACAAATTAGGATTTAGAAAGATATCATATTGAGAGATGAATTTCTAAATTGATATAAAATATTTTAAGAAAAGGTCAGGCACCCTAACCAAACAAAATATATTAGCGTATTCCTTGAAGCTGAAAACTTGTTGTATATGCGACATAAAAATTCTTAAAACTTACATATATTTGTCCTTATAATTTTGTTAAAAGTACGTTGTTTTAGATTTGGTTACAGATATGAGCACAATTCTATTAATACGAGTCTGCGCACAGTTCTTGTAATTCGTATTTGTCACATTTTTACCGTCTTACGTGTGCGCACGTGACAAAGCCGCCATGTTTGAATTAAAGTATGATTTACTTCATGTAATGTGATATAAAATAATTATTTTTACAGTTAAAATTTCATATATTTGCTTTAAAATCTTTCAGAAAGTTTATTTCGTAACTCTAGCGTAAGTATTTATCATGCATAGATATAGCATATAGGTACGTGTAATGAGTATGTTTACAATTTAAAAATACGCGCAATTTATGAGTTTGTTTTGATTTGGATACTAAAATATACTGATGAAATGTAGAAAATAAGAGTGTGCTTCAAACTTTACTGAGATTATTTCTTACAAATAAATAAAAGAAATATATGGCTAAGTTTAGAATACCTATACGGGTATGCTTAGTAAATATACCCTAGGTACATGGGGCCCGGTAACCCCGGCTCTTTGATTTTCAAAACTCTTTCTGGGCATCTGGTCAAAGAGATGTAGATCGGAGAGTTGGCACTTATCAACACTATTAGTCAACGCATAAACATTGCAATTCAGCAGGTAAATGTAGCCAGTGTCTTGGGCATACTTCCGCCTGATAGTGATCTGGAGCACTTGAGCTTTCTCGAATCGTTTTGAGTGAAGAACGCAGCTGCTATATAGGTAGTGTCTGAACGTTATTTAGTATCCTCTCTTATCCTGTCAGATAGAGTTTACAGAACATTTGATGTGACAGACAACATTATTGTAATAACCAAACCGATGGTGTTTATACTACGTCGTCTGTCCACAATAAAATCTTCGCCAATCGTCTGAAGCGGCTGTCAGTAGGCACCACAGTACAATATATCACAGTAATATAAAACCGTGCGAGTAAAAAGCGAAAATATATCGTTCAACGTGAACGTGAATAATCGTAGAGACGAAATAAAAGTATACAGAGACATTATAGAAATAGATGTGGGAAGGGAAAGGGCTAGTGGAATAGATGCGGCAATTACTTTGAAAACCACTCTCTTGTAATCTTGTAAATTTGAATCAAATTTATAATTATTTTGCAATCCATTTCTGCTACAGATGCATTTTTTAACTTCAAATAAGGGGATTTCGTTAATAGTTCATATTTTAGTAGGTATGTAGTAGCTTTAAAAGAGTGGTTTCTTTAGAGATATTGGTAACTACAGAGCAAGTTTTGGTAATTACATTTTCACAACTTGCCAAGTTTTGATCCTTTTACGTTTTCTAACTTGCTGAATTTTGATAAGCACTTTAAAGTATATGGAAAGAACAATACAAATAACAGGTTATCTTAGGAACTAGTCAGTTGCAAATTATCTGTATACCGGACAAAACTGTCCTCAAAAGGCCGGTTACACCGCATTGCAAGTATCCAAATAATATTATGAACAAATATTATTATTTGAATTGAAGGTACATGTTAATTTTTGTCAACAACAATCCAAAAATATAATTTACCTGTAATTAAGTAATTAAGTAATTAGTGTAATTAAGTGTAAGGACTGCCTCCGTGGTGCAGTGGGCGTATAGCCGGCTGAGACGCAGGAGGTAGCGGGTTCGATTCCCGCCGCGGAACAAATGTTTGCATGATCTACAGATATTTGTTCCTTGTCTGGGTGTTTTTCTGTATATTGTAAGTATGTATTTACAAAAAAAAAAGTATGTAAGTATTCTATCAGTTATCTGGTTCCCATATTACAAGCTCTGCTTAGTTTGGGGCTAGATAGCGCTGTGTGAAATGTGCAGCAATATTTATTTATTTATTTATTTAATTGTATTGACAAATACGATTTTTAAATAACACATATTTTTTTACAATAACATAACCGTTTATAGTAGACAGAAAATTTAAAAAATGTGTAGGTCTTTCCAAATTGAAGAGTTTGATGATTTTCTCTTGGATCCCACCATCAGGTCTTGACCAAATTATATACGAAATCACTCCTGAGATACCCCATTTCTAATAAAAAAAGACTCATTGAAAACGGACAACGTGAGTTATCGCTGAACATACATACATAAAAAAACTCACTAATTGAGAACCTTCTTTTTTTCGGTCGGTTAACTGGAGTCGGTTAAAAATGTTTATCAACTCATACTAAAATTACTTGCTCGTTTTGGCATAGCACCTATTTAAACTTAGAATTAATCATGTCACGCGACACTGTTACCGACACCTCCGTATATCAGTATCTGTACTGTAGTCTGTTCAAGTTTTCACTTCTGTCGGCACTTCGGAGTGCCACAATTGTTTTTTCTTTATTTGGTTTCCTTATCGCCTCTTCGTAACTCAGTATATCTAGTGCACCCCACCCACACTAGCTCGCATTATTCGTGGCGACAGTGTTGCCACATCGCAGAGTTATGCGCTGTGTCCGCTACTTGCGACCATCTCTTCAATTTATAAAGATTACGGATACATACCGAAGATGTTGCTCAATAGTCAGTCATAGACGCGGCGGGTACTGTAATTACCCAACCTGATCGAGTACCAGGTTAAATTATACGAGAGTGCAATAGGACACAAAACATCAGATATACACGCATACAAGAACTGCAATTTCTGGGTGTTGTAGTACTCTAGTAGTCTTAATTCCTGAGACGACACAGACACAATCAGACGCTCCGAGACGCGCCACCACTACATGCTATAAGCAGTTCCCTTCCACCTTAATTATGCGCATCGCCAAAGAGTGCAACGCCTTGCCTGAGTCTGTGTCTCCTGATAATAACAACCTGGGTATCTTCAAGTCGCGAGTGAACAGGGCTCGTAGCCAAATTACATTCGCTGCGAATCTATTCGATTTTTACATACATTTGTTATCGTTGTACGTGGTATTTCTATAGCATGTGTCAAATCCCATACATTTTCGGATTTATCGACTAGCGTCATCGCTAATCGACTGTATCTTCGCTAAGCCCTCAGGACTGTTCTAGGCAAGCGTGTTCCATCGTAGACTGCATCACCGCTTACCATAAGGCTAGATAGTGGTCAAAAGCGTTTAGATTTATTTCTAGATTACCTACATATTTAGTAGTGTAATTTGTACGAAGTCGCGGGCAACAGCTAGTAATAAATATATTAAAAAAAAGATTGGAAGTATGTGTCAGGAGAGGACTATTGATTGTTATTTATTTAATTGTAGCGCTCTATACAAAAACCTAGCAGGCCAAGTAAAAGCCTATAAAGAACCAAGTAGGTACTTTGGTAGGTAGCTTTGAGCCTTTTTTTCACCTAGAAACAAAATACAACTATTAATATATTCACGTTTGATATTATTCACGTTAGCTTATCCCATATTCCAACCTTATAGTAATTTCCGGTAAGTACTGTTTCAGGTGAGGTACTGGCAGTGATTTTTCTCTCTACATGTAACAAGATTAAAGTTCTGTTAGACTGTTACAGATGCGATGGGAAAGTGTTTTGACAAGTGTAATGTACGCATGTTTATTTATATGGTCGTTTATTTTTATATGTTCGATTTTAAGGTAGGTACTATAAGTTATCTACAACTAACTTGGATTCGTAGTGTAGCGGTGAAAATGTTAAACAATGATGTATTAATTTGGTCATAAGATTGTTGTATTCATATAATGTAAGAGTAAACACAAAATAAATATTTTTGTATTTGTATATAAAAACAATCTAACCAACGTGCATCTCTATAACCAATGTGTCCTGCGAACTATGACTTATGGTGCCGAGACATGGAGGCTCACGAAGGAGGCTGTGCACAAAATAAGTGTAGCACAGAGAGCCATGGAGCGCGCCATGCTCGGCATCACACTCTTAGATCGAGTTCCCAATACCGAAATTCGCAAGCAGACTAAAGTACAAGACGTCAGCAAGCGAATATTGGGGCTCAAGTGGAGTTGGGCAGGACACTTGACCAGACGTAGTGACGACAGGTGGACTAAGGCACTAACAGAGTGAAGGCCGAGAACTGGGCCTCGAAATAGGGGACGTCCACCAGCGAGATGGGTCGACGACATCCATAAGACCGTGGGTCGTACGTGGTTCAGACTGGCACAGAATCGGGAAGAGTGGCAAAAACAAGGAGAGGCCTATGCCCAGCAGTGGCTCGACACGGGCTGAGAATGATGATCATGATGCAAACAATTTAAACATTAGCTACTCCATAGGTTCAATTAGCGGCAGTTGATAAAATTTATAAAAATATTTATTTATTTTTATGTATTTATATTAAGGTATTAAATAACATTATAGCTACCAGTCATCCTCTACGTGCTAAAAGAAGGTGAGGCATTTATTATCAAGCAGATTGTCCCGCAATAAATCTCTAATTAAATGTTCGATCGCATTAAAGTTAATATTCTTTAATCAAGTCGTGTTAAAAATAAAAACATTATACGCTTGATTAGAATATTTAATATTAGCTGTCTGGTACAAAACTACCTATATATTAACTACACGTGGAATGGCTTGGGTTCCTTGTCTACTAAATGTCTAATGAAACTATTTAATATTTGAAATTCTTGTATAATATCCAAAAGGATACAATAAAACACTCAATCACATTACTCATTATAAGTTCCATTGAAAAAAAAACCATTGCCACGTGCTTGCTGCGACGGAAACGAATCCCGTTGACCCCCCCTCCTCCTCCAAGTCCTTTGCCTCCCCTCTCCCCAACCCCCCACTTGTCTACTGGTAGCTATTTCTAGTAACGCTGAGACACTTGCCTTGTACTTTACTGAATGTTTGGATGTGACTTTTCTTAACGTAGAGCTATGAATTAAATAGAGCGGAACAGAAGCGTTTACGATTAAGAAGATTCTAGTATGATAAAAAAGGTTTGTTTTAAATGGTATGTCAGCAGGGCAACGCTTTAAAAATACCTAACCGAAACAAAAAATGTATAAAAAAATGAAAGTTAAATCACACGGAACAATCGAATCTAAATAATGTAGATAAAAAAGCCTTAACTGGATACAGTAGGACAGTGTATTAGTGCAGTAATTTATTTTAAACAGTATCGGACACCACAGCGCCTGCGATCTCAGCTAGTGCTGTAACTTGTCACCAGAAGTAGAGCTACACACGTAACATGGCAAAACTCGACTTATTTTTTTATGCAATAGGGATTATACTATATCTACGTGTGCTAACATGCGCACCATAATTTAAACGAATTTTGACTTTGCAGTGCGAGTATTTTGTGGTCGTACATTTTGTGGACGAGATACAGAGTTACGCAGTGAAGTTGTATGCCCACAAGAAGAATGATGGTATATTTTGATTCTGAAGGACTAATTCCCTGTTGGCCTCTGAGGCCAATGCAGCTTTACTAGACTTTTGAGAGCGCAGAGGGCACTCGGCGCCCAGATACATTTCCTTACCTTGTATAGGCGGCACTAAAGCAATTCTTCAAGAAATTAGTCGGCATCGACAAAATTTCTCGGGTCATGCGTGATGTATCTCACGGCGCGCATGATAGTCCAGCAGGCGCTGTATAAACCATCTTCAATATTATATTATATAAAGCTCGATTACCACTGACTCACTGACTGATTGACATCATTGTTCTCCCAGATGCCACCTCGTAGGGGGGAAATGTTTGGTGGGATCGTATAGAGGGAGTTCCGGTGAGTTGGGAATAAATCCTAAAGTACCCCTTTTGTCCCCCATTCGCTCCCATCCACCTCGTATCTCGGAAAGTATAGGTCTTACAGCGTTGGCGCAAAAACTAATGTTGCAGAGGACATTTTTTTATATCCGGTTCCATGAAAAAAAAATGGTCTTTCATACAAAAAAAAAATTGTCCCATACAAAATATTTCTGTATGAATACCGTAAACCGTAAATTTCGTTTGCCGTAATTTTCATACTGTTTTTGTAGGGAGCCCACGGCTTGTGTGTACTATAAAATTACTGTAAATTTGCTTGATTCTATATAATGGTGGTGGAGGGACATGAAATAACTTTCATAGTTTTTGCAAAGGTCATCATCATCATTTTGGACATCCAATTTTTTTTTTTTTTTAGTATTCAACGTTCGTCATGTTTATTTTGGAACATCCACATTTTTTTAATTATGCCTCATCCACAATGATCACTTTGGAACGTCAATTTTTTTTTTTTATTATGCAACATCCACTGATATCATTTTGAAACATCATTTTTTTAATTATGCCTCATCCACAATGATCACTTTGGAACGTCAATTATTATTATTTTTTTTGTATTATGCAACATCCACTGTGATCATTTTGGTACATCATTTTTTTAATTACGCCTCATCCACAATGATCACTTTGGAACGTCAATTTTTTTTTTTTATTATGCATCATCCACTGTGATCATTTTGGAACATCATTTTTTTTTTCAATTATGCCTCATCCACTATGATCACTTTGGAACGTCATTGTTTTTTTTTTTTATTATGCAACATCCACTGTGATCATTTTGGTACATCATTTTTTTAAATTATGCCTCATCCACAATGATCACTTTGGAACGTCAATTATTTTTTTTTTGTATTATGCAACATCCACTGTGATCATTTTGGTACATCATTTTTTTAAATTATGCCTCATCCACAATGATCACTTTGGAACGTCAATTATTTTTTTTTTATTATGCAACACATATATTTTTTTAATTATGCCTCATCCACAATGATCACTTTGGAACGTCAATTTTTTTTTTTTATTATGCATCATCCACTGTGATCATTTTAGAACATAATTTTTTTTAATTATGCCTCATCCACAATGATCACTTTGGAACGTCAATTATTATTATTATTTTTTTTATTATGCAACATCCACTGTGATCATTTTGGTACATAATTTTTTTAATTATGCCTCATCCACAATGATCACTTTGGAACGTCAATTTTTTTTTTTATTATGCAACATCCACTGTGATCATTTTGGAACATCATTTTTTTTAATTATGCCTCATCCACAATGATCACTTTGGAACGTCAATTATTATTATTTTTTTTGTATTATGCAACATCCACTGTGATCATTTTGGTACATCATTTTTTTTAATTATGCCTCATCCACAATGATCACTTTGGAACGTCAATTATTATTTTTTTATTTTGCAACATCCACTGTAATCATTTTGGTACATCATTTTTTTTAATTATGCCTCATCCACAATGATCACTTTGGAACGTCAATTTTTTTTTATTATGCAACATCCACTGTGATCATTTTGGTACATATTTTTTTTAAATTATGCCTCATCCACATGATCATTTTGGAACGTCAATTTTTTTTTATTATGCACTGTGATCATTTTGGAAAATCAATTTTTTTTTGTAGCACAAATTTTGGGTGGAATCGTTATTTTACGGTCATCATCGCCCTTGCCATCATTTTGAATTCTTCTCTCACTTCCTTTTCGTTTTCGAATGTTTCTTCCACATTGATATCCTCTTTAATTGTTTCTATAACTTCGAAATCCTCTTTGATGGCATTTTTACTTCAATATACTTTTGAATTGTTTTTTCTATTTTTCTATTTTCTTCAATTATTTCTCTTACTTCAATATCGACTCTACAAAATTATGGGTTTTAATACAAATCTTAAATCGCTCGTATCTTCTAAACGGGAACAGTTACACCTAGCAAACTTTTACAAAATATTGGTACAAATTTTTGGTCGAATAGTTTTTTTATTACCATCACTGCTCTTGACATCCTTTTTGAATGCTTCTCTCACTTGGTCTTCCTCCTTGAATGCTTCTTTCACCTCGATATCCTCTATTTTTGCTTCTTCCACTTTGATATCCTTTTTAATGTCTTTGTCTACTTATATGTCTTCTTCAGTTGCTTCTTTTACTTCAATTTCCACTCTACAAAATGATGGGTTTTCATACAAAACTTATCTCGCTCGTATCTTTTAAACGGGAAGAGATATCTCGAGGAAACTTTTACAAAATATTAGTATAAGTTTTTGGTGAAACCTTTTTTTATTTTTATCATTGTCCTCGACGTCTTTTACTCAATTTCAATTTCCTCTTTAATTGTTTCTGCTACTTCGATATCCTATTTGATTGCTTCTTTCACTTCAATATCCTCTTTGATTGCTTCTTCCACTTCGATATCATCTTTGATTGCTGCTTCCACTTGGATATCCTCTTTGATTTGATTGCTTCTTCCATTTCGATCGTCTTTGACTGCTTCTTACACATGAATATCCTCTTCGATAATTTTAAACAGCTCGATAACCTCTTTGATTGCATCTTCCACTTTGATATCCTCTTTTATTGCTTCTACCAATTCGATATCATCTTCGATTTCCTTTTGATTGCTTCTTGCACTGCAATATTCTCTTTGATTGCGTCTTCATCTTCGATATCGTTTTTGATAGCATTTTCACTTCGATATCCTCTGTGATGAATTCTTCCACTTCGATACCCTCTTTGATTGCTTCTTCCACTTCGATATCCTGTTTGATTGCTTCTTCCACTTCGATATCCTCTTTGATTGCTTCTTCCACTTCGATATCGTCTTTGACTGTTTCTTCCACTTTGATATCGTCTTTGATTGCTTTTTTCACTTCGTCATCCTCTTAGAACGCTTCTACCACCTCGGTATCCTCTTTGATTGCTTACTCAACTTTAATTTCCTATTTGATTGTTTCTGCTACTTCGATATCCTATTTGATTGCTTCTTTCACTTCAATATCCTCTTTGATTGCTTCTTCCACTTCGATATCGTTTTTGACTGTTTCTTCCACTTCGATATCGTCTTTGATTGCTTTTTTCACTTCGTCATCCTCTTAGAACGCTTCTACCACCTCAGTATCCTCTTTGATTGCTTACTCAACTTTAATTTCCTCTTTGATTGTTTCTGCTACTTCGATATCCTATTTGATTGCTTCTTTCACTTCAATATCCTCTTTGATTGCTTCTTCCACTTCGATATCGTTTTTGACTGTTTCTTCTACTTCGATATCGTCTTTGATTGCTTTTTTCACTTCGTCATCCTCTTAGAATGCTCTTCCACCTCGGTATCCTCTTTGATTGCTTACTCAACTTTAATTTCCTCTTTGATTGTTTCTGCTACTTCGATATCCTATTTGATTGCTTCTTTCACTTCAATATCCTCTTTAATTGCTGCTTCCACTTGGAAATCCTCTTTGATTTGATTGCTTCTTCCATTTCGATATCGTCTTTGACTGCTTCTTACACATGGATATCCTCTTTGATGGCTTTTAACAGCTCGATATCCTCTTTAATAACTTCTTCGACTAAAACAAAAACACGCGAGCTGCGAGCAGCTCGCGCACAACGCAACCTCTAGTTATATTATATAAAGCTCGATTACCACTGACTCACTGACTGATTGACATCATTGTTCTCCCAGATGCCACCTCGTAGGGGGGAAATGTTTGGTGGGATCGTATAGAGGGAGTTCCGGTGAGTTGGGAATAAATCCTAAAGTACCCCTTTTGTCCCCCATTCGCTCCCATCGACATCGTATCTCGGAAAGTATAGGTCTTACAGCGTTGGTGCAAAAACTAATGTTGCTGAGGACATTTTTTTATATCCGGTTCCATGAAAAAAAAATTGACTTTCATACAAAAAAAAATTGTCCCATACAAAATATTTCTGTATGAATACCGTAAACCGTATATTTCGTTTGCCGTAATTTTCATACTGTTTTTGTAGGGAGCCCACGGCTTGTGTGTACTATAAAATTACTGTAAAATTTGCTTGATTCTATATAATGATTGTGGAGGGGCATGAGACAACTTTCATAGTTTTTGCAAAGGTCATCATCATCATTTTGGAACATCCAATTTTTTTTTTTTTTTAGTATGCAACGTTCATCATGTTTATTTTGGAACATCCACATTTTTTTAATTATGCCTCATCCACAATGATCACTTTGGAACGTCAATTTTTTTTTTTATTATGCAACATCCACTGTGATCATTTTGGTACATCATTTTTTTTAATTATGCCTCATCCACAATGATCACTTTGGAACGTCAATTATTATTATTTTTTTTTGTATTGTGCAACATCCACTGTGATCATTTTGGTACATCGTTTTTTTAATTACGCCTCATCCACAATGATCACTTTGGAACGTCAATTATTATTATTTTTTATTATGCAACATCCACTATGATCATTTTGGTACATCATTTTTTTAATTACGCCTCATCCACAATGATCACTTTGGAACGTCAATTATTTTTTATTTTTTATGATGCATCATCCACTGTGATCATTTTGGAACATCATTTTTTTTTTCAATTATGCCTCATCCACTATGATCACTTTGGAACGTCAATTATTTTTTTTTATTATACAACATCCACTGTGATATTTTGGTACATCATTTTTTTTTAATTATGCCTCATCCACAATGATCACTTTGGAACGTCAATTATTTTTTTTATTATGCAACATCCACTATGATCATTTTAGTACATCATTTTTTTAATTACGCCTCATCCACAAGGATCACTTTGGAACGTCAATTATTTTTTTTTTTTTTATTATGTAACATCCACTGTGATCATTTTGGTACATCATTTTTTTTAATTATGCCTCATCCACAATGATCACTTTGGAACGTCAATTATTATTATTTTTTTTTGTATTGTGCAACATCCACTGTGATCATTTTGGTACATCGTTTTTTTAATTACGCCTCACCCACAATGATCACTTTGGAACGTCAATTATTATTATTTTTTATTATGCAACATCCACTATGATCATTTTGGTACATCATTTTTTTAATTACGCCTCATCCACAATGATCACTTTGGAACGTCAATTATTTTTTATTTTTTATGATGCATCATCCACTGTGATCATTTTGGAACATCATTTTTTTTTTCAATTATGCCTCATCCACTATGATCACTTTGGAACGTCAATTATTTTTTTTTATTATACAACATCCACTGTGATATTTTGGTACATCATTTTTTTTTAATTATGCCTCATCCACAATGATCACTTTGGAACGTCAATTATTTTTTTTATTATGCAACATCCACTATGATCATTTTAGTACATCATTTTTTTAATTACGCCTCATCCACAAGGATCACTTTGGAACGTCAATTATTTTTTATTTTTTTATTATGCATCATCCACTGTGATCATTTTGGAACATCATTTTTTTAATTATGCCTCATCCACAATGATCACTTTGGAACGTCAATTATTATTATTTTTTTTGTATTATGCAACATCCACTATGATCATTTTGGTACATAATTTTTTTTATTATGCCTCATCCACAATGATCACTTTGGAACGTCAATTATTTTTTTTTATTATGCAACATCCACTGTGATCATTTTGGTACATCATTTTTTTTAATTATGCCTCATCCACAATGATCACTTTGGAACGTCAATTATTATTATTTTTTTTTGTATTATGCAACATCCACTGTGATCATTATGGTACATAATTTTTTTTATTATGCCTCATCCACAATGATCACTTTGGAACGTCAATTATTTTTTTTATCATGCAACATCCACTGTAATCATTTTGGTACATCATTTTTTTAATTACGCCTCATCCACAATGATCACTTTGGAACGTCAATTATTTTTTTTTATCATGCAACACATAATTTTTTTTAATTATGCCTGATCCACAATGATCACTTTGGAACGTCAATTATTTTTTTTATTATGCATCATCCACTGTGATCATTTTGGAACATCATTTTTTTAATTATGCCTCATCCACAATGATCACTTTGGAACGTCAATTATTATTATTTTTTTTGTATTATGCAACATCCACTATGATCATTTTGGTACATAATTTTTTTTATTATGCCTCATCCACAATGATCACTTTGGAACGTCAATTATTTTTTTTTATTATGCAACATCCACTGTGATCATTTTGGTACATCATTTTTTTTAATTATGCCTCATCCACAATGATCACTTTGGAACGTCAATTATTATTATTTTTTTTTGTATTATGCAACATCCACTGTGATCATTATGGTACATAATTTTTTTTATTATGCCTCATCCACAATGATCACTTTGGAACGTCAATTATTTTTTTTATCATGCAACATCCACTGTAATCATTTTGGTACATCATTTTTTTAATTACGCCTCATCCACAATGATCACTTTGGAACGTCAATTATTTTTTTTTATTATGCAACACATAATTTTTTTTAATTATGCCTCATCCACAATGATCACTTTGGAACGTCAATTATTATTATTTTTTTGTATTATGCAACATCCACTGTGATCATTTTGGAACATCATTTTTTTTAAATTATGCCTCATCCACATGATCATTTTGGAACGTCAATTTTTTTTTATTATGCAACATCCACTGTGATCATTTTGGAAAATTAATTTTTTTTGTAGCACAAATTTTTGGTGGAATCGTTATTTTACGGTCATCATCGCCCTTGCCATCATTTTGAATTCTTCTCTCACTTCCTTTTCGTTTTCGAATGTTTCTTTCACATTGATATCCTCTTTAATTGTTTCTATAACTTCGAAATCCTCTTTGATGGCATTTTTACTTCAATATACTTTTGAATTGTTTTTTTCTATTTTCTTCAATTACTTCTCTTACTTCAATATCGACTCTACAAAATTATGGATTTTAATA
Source organism: Philereme transversata (assembly GCA_963924445.1). Taxonomy (NCBI): domain Eukaryota; kingdom Metazoa; phylum Arthropoda; class Insecta; order Lepidoptera; family Geometridae; genus Philereme; species Philereme transversata. The sequence continues at coordinate 20,714,379 of OZ004337.1, read as the reverse complement.
CAAATCTTAAATCGCTCGTATCTTCTAAACGGGAAGAGTTACGCGTAGCAAACTTTTACAAAATATTGGTACAAATTTTTGGTGGAATGGTTTTTTTAGTACCATCATTGCGCTTGACATCCTTTTTGAATGCTTCTCTCACTTGGTCTTCCTCCTTGAATGCTTCTTTAACCTCGATATCCTCTATTTTTGCTTCTTTCACATTGATATCCTTTTTAATTGCTTTTTCTACTTATATATTTTCTTCAATTGCTTCTTTTACTTCAATTCCCACTCTACAAAATTATGGGTTTTAATACAAATCTTAAATCGCTCGTATCTTCTAAACGGGAAGAGTTACGCGTAGCAAACTTTTACAAAATATTGGTACTAATTTTTGGTGGAGTAGTTTTTTTAATACCACATTGCCCTTGACATCCTTTTTAAATGCTTCTTTCACTTCGTCTTCCACTTTGAATGATTCTTTCAACTCGATATCCTCTATTTTTGCTTCTTCCACTTTGATATCCTTTTTAATTGCTTTTTCTACTTATATATTTTCTTCAATTGCTTCTGTTACTTCAATTTCCACTCTACAAAATACAAATCTTAAATCGCTCGTATCTTCTAAACGGGAAGAGTTACGTGTAGCAAACTTTTACAAAATATTGGTACAAATTTTTGTTGGAATAGTTTTTTTAATACCATCATTGCCCTTGACATCCTTTCTGAATGCTTCTCTTACTTCGTCTTCCTCTTTAAATGCTTATTTCACCACGATATCCTCTATTTTTGCTTCTTCTGCTTTGATATCCTTTTTAATTGCTTTTTCTACTTATATATTTTCTTCAATTGCTTCTTTTACTTCAATTTCCACTCTACAAAATTATGGGTTTTAATACAAATCTTAAATCGCTCGTATCTTCTAAACGGGAAGAGTTACGCCTACCAAACTTTTACAAAATATTGGTACAAATTTTTGATGGAATAGTTTTTTTAATACCATCATTGCCCTTGACATCCTTTTTAAATACTTCTCTCACTTGGTCTTCCTCCTTGAATGCTTCTTTCACCTCGATATCCTCTATTTTTGCTTCTTCCACTTTGATATCCTTTTTAATTGCTTTTTCTACTTATATGTTTTCTTCAATTGCTTCTTTTACTACAATTTCCACTCTACAAAATTATGGGGTTTCATACAAAACTTAAATCGCTCGTATCTTTTAAACGGGAAGAGATAGCTCGAGGAAACTTTTACAAAATATTGGTATAAGTTTTTGGTGGAACCGTTTTTTTATTTTTATCATTGTCCTCGACGTCTTTTACTCAATTTCAATTTCCTCTTTGATTGTTTCTGCTACTTCGATATCCTATTTGATTGCTTCTTCCACTTCGATATCATCTTTGAATGCTGCGTCCACTTGGAAATCCTCTATGATTTCATTGCTTCTTCCATTTAGATATCGTCTTTGACTACTTCTTACACATGGATATCCTCTTCGATAGCTTTTAACAGCTCGATATCCTCTTTGATTGTTTCTTCCACTTTGATATCCTCTTTTATTGCTTCTACCAATTCGATATCATCTTCGATTTCCTTTTGATTGCTTCTTGCACTGCAATATTCTCTTTGATTGCGTCTTTATCTTCGATATGGTTTTTGATAGCATTTTCACTTCAATATCCTCTGTGATGGCTTCTTACACTTCGATATCTTCTTTGATTGCTTCTTCCACTTCGATATCCTCTAAGATTGCTTCTTCCACTTCGATACCTTCTTTGATTGCTTCTTCCACTTCGATATCGTCTTTGATTGCTTTTTTCACTTCGTCATCTTAGAATGCTTCTACCACCTCAGTATCCTCTTTGATTGCTTACTCAACTTCAATTTCCTCTTTAATAGTTTCTGCTAATTCGATATCCTATTTGATTGCTGCTTTCACTTCAATATCCTGTTTGATTGCTTCTTGCACTTCGAAATCATATTTGATTGCTGCTTCCATTTGGATATCTTCTTTGATTTGATTGCTTCTTCCATTTCGATATCGTCTTTGACTGCTTCTTACACATGGATATCCTTTTTGATCGCTTTTAACAGCTCGAAATCCTCTTTGATTGCTTCTTCGACAAAAACAATAACACGCGAGTTGCGTGCAACTCGCGCACTACGCAACCTCTAGTTATATTATATAAAGCTCGATTACCACTGACTCACTGACTGATTGACATCATTGTTCTCCCAGATGCCACCTCGTAGGGGGGAAATGTTTGGTGGGATCGTATAGAGGGAGTTCCGGTGAGTTGGGAATAAATCCTAAAGTACCCCTTTTGTCCCCCATTCGCTCCCATCCACCTCGTATCTCGGAAAGTATAGGTCTTACAGCGTTGGCGCAAAAACTAATGTTGCAGAGGACATTTTTTTATATCCGGTTCCATGAAAAAAAAATGGTCTTTCATACAAAAAAAAAATTGTCCCATACAAAATATTTCTGTATGAATACCGTAAACCGTAAATTTCGTTTGCCGTAATTTTCATACTGTTTTTGTAGGGAGCCCACGGCTTGTGTGTACTATAAAATTACTGTAAATTTGCTTGATTCTATATAATGGTGGTGGAGGGACATGAAATAACTTTCATAGTTTTTGCAAAGGTCATCATCATCATTTTGGACATCCAATTTTTTTTTTTTTTTAGTATTCAACGTTCGTCATGTTTATTTTGGAACATCCACATTTTTTTAATTATGCCTCATCCACAATGATCACTTTGGAACGTCAATTTTTTTTTTTTATTATGCAACATCCACTGATATCATTTTGAAACATCATTTTTTTAATTATGCCTCATCCACAATGATCACTTTGGAACGTCAATTATTATTATTTTTTTTGTATTATGCAACATCCACTGTGATCATTTTGGTACATCATTTTTTTAATTACGCCTCATCCACAATGATCACTTTGGAACGTCAATTTTTTTTTTTTATTATGCATCATCCACTGTGATCATTTTGGAACATCATTTTTTTTTTCAATTATGCCTCATCCACTATGATCACTTTGGAACGTCATTGTTTTTTTTTTTTATTATGCAACATCCACTGTGATCATTTTGGTACATCATTTTTTTAAATTATGCCTCATCCACAATGATCACTTTGGAACGTCAATTATTTTTTTTTTGTATTATGCAACATCCACTGTGATCATTTTGGTACATCATTTTTTTAAATTATGCCTCATCCACAATGATCACTTTGGAACGTCAATTATTTTTTTTTTATTATGCAACACATATATTTTTTTAATTATGCCTCATCCACAATGATCACTTTGGAACGTCAATTTTTTTTTTTTATTATGCATCATCCACTGTGATCATTTTAGAACATAATTTTTTTTAATTATGCCTCATCCACAATGATCACTTTGGAACGTCAATTATTATTATTATTTTTTTTATTATGCAACATCCACTGTGATCATTTTGGTACATAATTTTTTTAATTATGCCTCATCCACAATGATCACTTTGGAACGTCAATTTTTTTTTTTATTATGCAACATCCACTGTGATCATTTTGGAACATCATTTTTTTTAATTATGCCTCATCCACAATGATCACTTTGGAACGTCAATTATTATTATTTTTTTTGTATTATGCAACATCCACTGTGATCATTTTGGTACATCATTTTTTTTAATTATGCCTCATCCACAATGATCACTTTGGAACGTCAATTATTATTTTTTTATTTTGCAACATCCACTGTAATCATTTTGGTACATCATTTTTTTTAATTATGCCTCATCCACAATGATCACTTTGGAACGTCAATTTTTTTTTATTATGCAACATCCACTGTGATCATTTTGGTACATATTTTTTTTAAATTATGCCTCATCCACATGATCATTTTGGAACGTCAATTTTTTTTTATTATGCACTGTGATCATTTTGGAAAATCAATTTTTTTTTGTAGCACAAATTTTGGGTGGAATCGTTATTTTACGGTCATCATCGCCCTTGCCATCATTTTGAATTCTTCTCTCACTTCCTTTTCGTTTTCGAATGTTTCTTCCACATTGATATCCTCTTTAATTGTTTCTATAACTTCGAAATCCTCTTTGATGGCATTTTTACTTCAATATACTTTTGAATTGTTTTTTCTATTTTTCTATTTTCTTCAATTATTTCTCTTACTTCAATATCGACTCTACAAAATTATGGGTTTTAATACAAATCTTAAATCGCTCGTATCTTCTAAACGGGAACAGTTACACCTAGCAAACTTTTACAAAATATTGGTACAAATTTTTGGTCGAATAGTTTTTTTATTACCATCACTGCTCTTGACATCCTTTTTGAATGCTTCTCTCACTTGGTCTTCCTCCTTGAATGCTTCTTTCACCTCGATATCCTCTATTTTTGCTTCTTCCACTTTGATATCCTTTTTAATGTCTTTGTCTACTTATATGTCTTCTTCAGTTGCTTCTTTTACTTCAATTTCCACTCTACAAAATGATGGGTTTTCATACAAAACTTATCTCGCTCGTATCTTTTAAACGGGAAGAGATATCTCGAGGAAACTTTTACAAAATATTAGTATAAGTTTTTGGTGAAACCTTTTTTTATTTTTATCATTGTCCTCGACGTCTTTTACTCAATTTCAATTTCCTCTTTAATTGTTTCTGCTACTTCGATATCCTATTTGATTGCTTCTTTCACTTCAATATCCTCTTTGATTGCTTCTTCCACTTCGATATCATCTTTGATTGCTGCTTCCACTTGGATATCCTCTTTGATTTGATTGCTTCTTCCATTTCGATCGTCTTTGACTGCTTCTTACACATGAATATCCTCTTCGATAATTTTAAACAGCTCGATAACCTCTTTGATTGCATCTTCCACTTTGATATCCTCTTTTATTGCTTCTACCAATTCGATATCATCTTCGATTTCCTTTTGATTGCTTCTTGCACTGCAATATTCTCTTTGATTGCGTCTTCATCTTCGATATCGTTTTTGATAGCATTTTCACTTCGATATCCTCTGTGATGAATTCTTCCACTTCGATACCCTCTTTGATTGCTTCTTCCACTTCGATATCCTGTTTGATTGCTTCTTCCACTTCGATATCCTCTTTGATTGCTTCTTCCACTTCGATATCGTCTTTGACTGTTTCTTCCACTTTGATATCGTCTTTGATTGCTTTTTTCACTTCGTCATCCTCTTAGAACGCTTCTACCACCTCGGTATCCTCTTTGATTGCTTACTCAACTTTAATTTCCTATTTGATTGTTTCTGCTACTTCGATATCCTATTTGATTGCTTCTTTCACTTCAATATCCTCTTTGATTGCTTCTTCCACTTCGATATCGTTTTTGACTGTTTCTTCCACTTCGATATCGTCTTTGATTGCTTTTTTCACTTCGTCATCCTCTTAGAACGCTTCTACCACCTCAGTATCCTCTTTGATTGCTTACTCAACTTTAATTTCCTCTTTGATTGTTTCTGCTACTTCGATATCCTATTTGATTGCTTCTTTCACTTCAATATCCTCTTTGATTGCTTCTTCCACTTCGATATCGTTTTTGACTGTTTCTTCTACTTCGATATCGTCTTTGATTGCTTTTTTCACTTCGTCATCCTCTTAGAATGCTCTTCCACCTCGGTATCCTCTTTGATTGCTTACTCAACTTTAATTTCCTCTTTGATTGTTTCTGCTACTTCGATATCCTATTTGATTGCTTCTTTCACTTCAATATCCTCTTTAATTGCTGCTTCCACTTGGAAATCCTCTTTGATTTGATTGCTTCTTCCATTTCGATATCGTCTTTGACTGCTTCTTACACATGGATATCCTCTTTGATGGCTTTTAACAGCTCGATATCCTCTTTAATAACTTCTTCGACTAAAACAAAAACACGCGAGCTGCGAGCAGCTCGCGCACAACGCAACCTCTAGTTATATTATATAAAGCTCGATTACCACTGACTCACTGACTGATTGACATCATTGTTCTCCCAGATGCCACCTCGTAGGGGGGAAATGTTTGGTGGGATCGTATAGAGGGAGTTCCGGTGAGTTGGGAATAAATCCTAAAGTACCCCTTTTGTCCCCCATTCGCTCCCATCCACCTCGTATCTCGGAAAGTATAAGTCTTACAGCGTTGGTGCAAAAACTAATGTTGCAGAGGACATTTTTTTATATCCGGTTCCATGAAAAAAAAATTGACTTTCATACAAAAAAAAAATTGTCCCATACAAAATATTTCTGTATGAATACCGTAAACCGTATATTTCGTTTGCCGTAATTTTCATACTGTTTTTGTAGGGAGCCCACGGCTTGTGTGTACTATAAAATTACTGTAAATTTGCTTGATTCTATATAATGGTGGTGGAGGGACATGAGATAACTTTCATAGTTTTTGCAAAGGTCATCATCAGCATTTTGGAACATCCAATTTTTTTTTTTTTTAGTATGCCACGTTCATCATGTTTATTTTGGAACATCCACATTTTTTTAATTATGCCTCATCCACAATGATCACTTTGGAACGTCAATTTTTTTTTTTATTATGCAACATCCACTGTGATCATTTTGGTGCATCATTTTTTTTAATTATGCCTCATCCACAATGATCACTTTGGAACGTCAATTTTTTTTTTATTGTGCATCATCCACTGTGATCATTTTTGAACATCATTTTTTTTTCAATTATGCCTCATCCACTATGATCACTTTGGAACGTCAAATTTTTTTTTTATTATGCAACATGCACTGTGATATTTTGGTACATCATTTTTTTTAATTATGCCTCATCCACAATGATCACTTTGGAACGTCATTTTTTTTTTTTATTATGCAAAATACTTTGTGATCATTTTGGAAAATCAATTTTTTTTAAATTATACCTCATCCACAATGATCACTTTGGAACGTCAATTTTTTTTTATTATGCAAAATACTTTGTGATATTTTGGTACATCATTTTTTTTAATTATGCCTCATCCACAATGATCACTTTGGAACCTCAATTTTTTTTTTTATTATGCAACATCCACTGTGATATTTTGGTATATCATTTTTTTTAATTATGCCTCATCCACAATGATCACTTTGGAACGTCAATTATTATTATTTTTTTTTATTATGCAACATCCACTATGATCATTTTGGTACATCATTTTTTTAATTACGCCTCATCCACAATGAGCACTTTGGAACGTCAATTATTTTTTATTTTTTTATTATGCATCATCCACTGTCATCATTTTGGAACATCATTTTTTTTTCAATTATGCCTCATCCACTATGATCACTTTGGAACGTCATTTTTTTTTATAATGCAACATCCACTGTGATATTTTGGTACATCATTTTTTTTAATTATGCCTCATCCACAATGATCACTTTGGAACGTCAATTTTTTTTGTTTATTATGCAACATCCACTATGATCATTTTGGTACATCATTTTTTAATTACGCCTCATCCACATAGATCACTTTGGAACGTCAATTATTTTTTATTTTTTTATTATGCACCATCCACTTTGATCATTTTGGAACATCATTTTTTTTCAATTATGCCTCATCCACTATGATCACTTTGGAACGTCAATTTTTTTTTATTTATGCCTCATCCACTATGATCATTTTGGAACGTCAATTTTTTTTTTATTATGCGACATCCACTATTCGAATATTCTCTTTGATTGCTTGTTACACTTCGTCATCCTCTTTTATTGTTTCTTCCGCCTCCACATCTTCTATTTTTGCATGTTCCACTTCGTTATCCTTTTAAAATGCTTCTTCTACTTCATATCCTCTTTAATTGCTTCAGTTACTTCATTATGCGCTCTACAAAATTGTGGTGTTTCATACAAAACTTCAATCGCTCATATCTTCTAAACGGGAAGAGATAGCCCTAGCAAACTTGTACAAAATATTGGTATAAATTTTTGGTGGAACTGTTTTTTTATTGTCATCCTTGACATCCTTTTTGAATGCTTCTCTCACTTCGTCATCTTCTTTGAATGTTTTTTCCACTTCGACATCATCTTTGACTGCTTCTTTAACTTCGATATCCTCTTTGATTGCTTCTCCCACTTCGATATCGTCTTTGACTGCTTCTTCCATTTCGATATCGTCTTTGATTGCTTTTTCACTTCGTCATCTTCTTTGAATGCTTCTACCACATTGGTATCCTCTTTAATTACTTACTCAATTTCAATTTCCTCTTTGATTGTTTCTGCCACTTCGATATCCTATTTGATTGCTTCTTCCACTTCAACATTCTCTTTGATAGTTTCTTCCACTTCGATATCCAATCAACAAATTTATGATTTTTCTTACAAAACTTTAATCGCTCGTATCTTCTAAACGGGAAGAGATAGCACTAGCAAACTTTGACAAAATATTAGTACAAATTTTTGATCATTATCATTTTGCAACATACATTTATATTATGCAACGTCAATCCTGATCATTTTGGAACGGCCAGATTTTTTTTATGCAACGTTCATCATGATCTTTTTTTCCAACGTTCAATTTTTTTTATACAACTATTATCATGATCATTTTGGAACATCCAATTATTTTCTCTTTGATTGTTTGTTCCACTTCGATATCCTCTTTGATTGCTTCTTCCACATTGATATCCTATTTGATTGCTTCTTTAACTTTGATATCCTCTACGATTGCTTGTTCCACTTCGATATCCTCTTTTATTCCTTCTTCATCTTCAATATCCATTGGATTGCTTCTTCATCTTTGATATCCTCTTTGATGGCATTTTCACTTCGGTATCCTCTGTAAGGGCTCCTTCCTTTTTGATTTCCGTTTGATTGCTTCTTGCACTGCAATATTTTCTTTGATTGCGTCTTCATATTCGATATCGTTTTTGATTGCATTTTTACTTCGATATCCTGTGATGGCTTCTTCCACTTTGATATCCTCTTTGATTGCTTCTTCCACTTCGATATCCGCTTTGATTGCTTGTTCCATTTTGATATCGTCTTTGACTATTTATTTCACTTCGATATCGACTTTGATTGCTTTTTTCACTTCGTCATCCTCTTTGAATACTTCTACCACTTACTTGAACTCGGTATCCTCTTTGATTCCTTAGTCAACTTCAATTTCCTCTTTGATTGTTTTTGCTACTTCGATATCCTATTTGATTGCTTTTCCCACTTCAATATCCTCTTTGTTTACTCCTTCCACTTCGATATCATCTTCGATTTCCTTTTGATTGCTTCTTGCACTGCATTATTCTCTTTGATTGCGTCTTCATCTTCGATATCGTCTTTGATAGCATTTTCACTTCGATATCCTCTGTGATGGCTTCTTCCACTTCGATACCCTCTTTGATTGCTTCTTCCACTTCGATATCCTCTTTGATTGTTTCTTCCGCCTTGACATCTTCTATTTTTGCATGTTCCACTTCGTTATCCCTTTAAAATGCTTCTTCTACTTTCATATCCTCTTTAATTGCTTCAGTTACTTCATTATGCTCTCTAAAAAATTGTGGTCTTTCATACAAAACTTCAATCGCTCGTATCTTCTAAACGGGAAGAGATAGCCCTAGCAAACTTGTACAAAATATTGGTATAAATTTTTGGTGCAACTGTTTTTTTATTGTCATCCTTGACATCCTTTTTGAATGCTTCTCTCACTTCGTCATCTTCTTTGAATGTTTTTTCCACTTAGACATCATCTTTGACTGCTTCTTTAACTTCGATATCCTCTTTGATTGCTTCTCCCACTTCGATATCGTCTTTGACTGCTTCTTCTATTTCGATATCGTCTTTGATTGCTTTTTTCACTTCGTCATCTTCTTTGAATGCTTCTACCACCTCGGTATCCTCTTTGATTGCTTACTCAACTTCAATTTCCTCTTTGATTGTTTCTCCCTCTTCGATATCGTCTTTGACTGCTTCTTCCATTTCGATATCGTCTTTGATTGCTTTTTTCACTTCGTCATCTTCTTTGAATGCTTCTACCGCCTCGGTATCCTCTTTGATTGCTTACTCAACTTCAATTTCCTCTTTGATTGTTTCTGCCACTTCGATATCCTATTTGATTGCTTCTTCCACTTCAACATTCTCTTTGATAGTTTCTTCCACTTCGATATCCAATTAACAAATTTATGATTTTTCTTACAAAACTTTAATCGCTCGTATCTTCTAAACGGGAAGAGATAGCACTAGCAAACTTTGACAAAATATTAGTACAAATTTTTGATCATTATCATTTTGCAACATACATTTATATTATGCAACGTCAATCATGATCATTTTGGAACGTCCAGATTTTTTTTTATGCAACGTTCATCATGATCTTTTTTGCAACGTTCAATTTTTTTTTATACAACCATTAGCATGATCATTTTGGAACATCCAATTTTTTTCTCTTTGATTGCTTGTTCCACTTCGATATCCTCTTTGATTGCTTCTTCCACATTGGTATCCTCTTTGATTGCTTCTTTAACTTTGATATCCTCTACGATTGCTTGTTCCGCTTCGATATCCTCTTTTATTCCTTCTTCATCTTCAATATCCATTGGATTGCTTCTTCCACTTCGATATCGTCTTTGATTGCTTTTTTTACTTCGTCATCCTCTTAGAATGCTTCTACCACCTTGGTATCCTCTTTGATTTCTTCCTTAACTATAATTTCCTCTTTGATTGTTTCTGCTACTTCGATATCCTATTTGATTGCTTCTTTCACTTCAATATCCTCTTTGATTGCTTCTTCCACTTCGATATCATCTTTGATTGCTGCTTCCACTTGGAAATCCTCTTTGATTTGATTGCTTCTTCCATTTCGATATCGTCTTTGACTGCTTCTTACACATGGATATCCTCTTTGATGGCTTTTAACAGCTCGATATCCTCTTTAATTACTTCTTCGACTAAAAGAAAAACACGCGAGCTGCGAGCAGCTCGCGCACAACGCAACCTCTAGTTATATTATATAAAGCTCGATTACCACTGACTCACTGACTGATTGACATCATTGTTCTCCCAGATGCCACCTCGTAGGGGGGAAATGTTTGGTGGAATCGTATAGAGGGAGTTCCGGTGAGTTGGGAATAAATCCTAAAGTACCCCTTTTGTCCCCCATTCGCTCCCATCGACATCGTATCTCGGAAAGTATAGGTCTTAGAGCGTTGGTGCAAAAACTAATGTTGCAGAGGACATTTTTTTATATCCGGTTCCATGAAAAAAAAATTGTCTTTCATACAAAAAAAAAATTGTCCCATACAAAATATTTCTGTATGAATACCGTAAACCGTATATTTCGTTTGCCGTAATTTTCATACTGTTTTTGTAGGGAGCCCACTGCTTGTGTGTACTATAAAATTACTGTAAAATTTGCTTGATTCTATATAATGGTTGTGGAGGGGCATGAGACAACTTTCATAGTTTTAGCAAAGGTCATCATCATCATTTTGGAACATCCAATTTTTTTTTTTTTTTTTTAGTATGCAACGTTCATCATGTTTATTTTGGAACATCCACATTTATTTTTAATTATGCCTCATCCACAATGATCACTTTGGAACGTCAATTTTTTTTATTTTTTTTTATTTTGCTACATCCACTGTGATCATTTTGGTACATCATTTTTTTTAATTATGCCTCATCCACAATGATCACTTTGGAACGTCAATTTTTTTTATTATGCATCATCCACTGTGATCATTTTGGAACATCATTTTTTTTAATTATGCCTCATCCACAATGATCACTTTGGAACGTCAATTATTTTTTTTTATTATGCAACATCCACTGTGATCATTTTGGTACATCATTTTTTTTAATTATGCCTCATCCACAATGATCACTTTGGAACGTCAATTTTTTTTATTTTTTATTATGCAACATTCACTGTGATCATTTTGGTACATAATTTTTTTAATTATGTCTCATCCACAATGATCACTTTGGAACGTCAATTTTTTTTTTATGCATCATCCACTGTGATAATTTTGGAACATCATTTTTTTAATTATGCCTCATCCACAATGATCACTTTGGAACGTCAATTTTTTTTTCATTATGCGACATCCACTATTCGAATATTCTCTTTGATTGCTTGTTACACTTCGTCATCCTCTTTTATTGTTTCTTCCGCCTCCACATCTTCTATTTTTGCATGTTCCACTTCGTTATCCTTTTAAAATGCTTCTTCTACTTCATATCCTCTTTAATTGCTTCAGTTACTTCATTATGCGCTCTACAAAATTGTGGTGTTTCATACAAAACTTCAATCGCTCATATCTTCTAAACGGGAAGAGATAGCCCTAGCAAACTTGTACAAAATATTGGTATAATTTTTTGGTAAAACTGTTTTTTTATTGTCATCCTTGACATCCTTTTTGAATGCTTCTCTCACTTCGTCATCTTCTTTGAATGTTTTTTCCACTTCGACATCATCTTTGACTGCTTCTTTAACTTCGATATCCTCTTTGATTGCTTCTCCCACTTCGATATCGTCTTTGATTGCTTTTTCACTTCGTCATCTTCTTTGAATGCTTCTACCACCTTGGTATCCTCTTTGATTTCTTACTCAACTTCAATTTCCTCTTTGATTGTTTCTGCCACTTCGATATCCTATTTGATTGCTTCTTCCACTTCAACATTCTCTTTGATAGTTTCTTCCACTTCGGTATCCAATCAACAAATTTATGATTTTTCTTACAAAACTTTAATCGCTCGTATCTTCTAAACGGGAAGAGATAGCACTAGCGAACTTTGACAAAATATTAGTACAAATTTTTGATCATTATCATTTTGCAACAAACATTTATATTATGCAACGTCAATCATGATCATTTTGGAACGTCCAGATTTTTTTTATGCAACGTTCATCATGATCTTTTTTGCAACGTTCAATTTTTTTTATACAACTATTATCATGATCATTTTGGAACATCCAATTTTTTTCTCTTTGATTGATTGTTCCACTTCGATATCTTCTTTGATTGCTTCTTCCACATTGATATCCTATTTGATTGCTTCTTTAACTTTGATATCCTCTACGATTGCTTGTTCCACTTCGATATCCTCTTTTATTCCTTCTTCATCTTCAATATCCATTGGATTGCTTCTTCATCTTTGATATCCTCTTTGATGGCATTTTCACTTCGGTATCCTCTGTAAGGGCTCCTTCCTCTTTGATTTCCGTTTGATTGCTTCTTGCACTGCAATATTTTCTTTGATTGCGTCTTCATATTCGATATCGTTTTTGATTGCATTTTTACTTCGATATCCTGTGATGGCTTCTTCCACTTTGATATCCTCTTTGATTGCTTCTTCCACTTCGATATCCGCTTTGATTGCTTGTTCCATTTTGATATCGTCTTTGACTATTTCTTTCACTTCGATATCGTCTTTGATTGCTTTTTTCACTTCGTCATCCTCTTTGAATACTTCTACCAACTCGGTATCCTCTTTGATTCCTTAGTCAACTTCAATTTCCTCTTTGATTGTTTTTGCTACTTCGATATCCTATTTGATTGCTTCTCCCACTTCAATATCCTCTTTGTTTACTCCTTCCACTTCGATATCATCTTCGATTTCCTTTTGATTGCTTCTTGCACTGCATTATTCTCTTTGATTGCGTCTTCATCTTCGATATCGTCTTTGATAGCATTTTCACTTCGATATCCTCTGTGATGGCTTCTTCCTCTTCGATACCCTCTTTGATTGCTTCTTCCACTTCGATATCCTCTTTGATTGTTTCTTCCGCCTCGACATCTTCTATTTTTGCATGTTCCACTTCGTTATCCCTTTAAAATGCTTCTTCTACTTTCATATCCTCTTTAATTGCTTCAGTTACTTCATTATGCTCTCTACAAAATTGTGGTCTTTCATACAAAACTTCAATCGCTCGTATCTTCTAAACGGGAAGAGATAGCCCTAGCAAACTTGTACAAAATATTGGTATACATTTTTGGTGCAACTGTTTTTTTATTGTCATCCTTGACATCCTTTTTGAATGCTTCTCTCACTTCGTCATCTTCTTTGAATGTTTTTTCCACTTAGACATCATCTTTGACTGCTTCTTTAACTTCGATATCCTCTTTGATTGCTTCTCCCACTTCGATATCGTCTTTGACTGCTTCTTCCATTTCGATATCGTCTTTGATTGCTTTTTCACTTCGTCATCTTCTTTGAATGCTTCTACCGCCTCGGTATCCTCTTTGATTGCTTACTCAACTTCAATTTCCTCTTTGATTGTTTCTGCCACTTCGATATCCTATTTGATTGCTTCTTCCACTTCAACATTCTCTTTGATAGTTTCTTCCACTTCGATATCCAATCAACAAATTTATGATTTTTCTTACAAAACTTTAATCGCTCGTATCTTCTAAACGGGAAGAGATAGCACTAGCAAACTTTGACAAAATATTAGTACAAATTTTTGATCATTATCATTTTACAACATACATTTATATTATGCAACGTCAATCCTGATCATTTTGGAACGTCCAGATTTTTTTTATGCAACGTTCATCATGATCTTTTTTGCAACGTTCAATTTTTTTTATACAACTATTATCATGATCATTTTGGAACATCCAATTTTTTTCTCTTTGATTGCTTGTTCCACTTCGATATCCTCTTTGATTGCTTCTTCCACATTGATATCCTATTTGATTGCTTCTTTAACTTTGATATCCTCTACGATTGCTTGTTCCACTTCGATATCCTCTTTTATTCCTTCTTCATCTTCAATATCCATTGGATTGCTTCTTCATCTTTGATATCCTCTTTGATGGCATTTTCACTTCGGTATCCTCTGTAAGGGCTCCTTCCTCTTTGATTTCCGTTTGATTGCTTCTTGCGCACTGCAATATTTTCTTTGATTGCGTCTTCATATTCGGTATCGTTTTTGATTGCATTTTTACTTCGATATCCTGTGATGGCTTCTTCCACTTTGATATCCTATTTGATTGCTTCTTCCACTTCGATATCCGCTTTGATTGCTTGCTCCATTTTGATATCGTCGTTGACTATTTCTTTCACTTCGATATCGTCTTTGATTGCTTTTTTCACTTCGTCATCCTCTTTGAATACTTCTACCAACTCGGTATCCTCTTTGATTCCTTAGTCAACTTCAATTTTCTCTTTGATTGTTTTTGCTACTTCGATATCCTATTTGATTGCTTCTCCAACTTCAATATCCTCTTTGTTTACTCCTTCCACTTCGATATCATCTTCGATTTCCTTTTGATTGCTTCTTGCACTGCATTATTCTCTTTGATTGCGTCTTCATCTTCGATATCGTCTTTGATAGCATTTTCACTTCGATACCCTCTGTGATGGCTTCTTCCACTTCGATACCCTCTTTGATTGCTTCTTCCATTTCGATATCCTCTTTGATTGTTTCTTCCGCCTCGACATCTTCTATTTTTGCATGTTCCACTTCGTTATACCTTTAAAATGCTTCTTCTACTTTCATATCCTCTTTAATTGCTTCAGTTACTTCATTATGCTCTCTATAAAATTGTGGTCTTTCATACAAAACTTCAATCGCTCGTATCTTCTAAACGGGAAGAGATAGCCCTAGCAAACTTGTACAAAATATTGGTATAAATTTTTGGTGCAACTGTTTTTTTATTGTCATCCTTGACATCCTTTTTGAATGCTTCTCTCACTTCGTCATCTTCTTTGAATGTTTTTTCCACTTCGACATCATCTTTGACTGCTTCTTTAACTTCGATATCCTCTTTGATTGCTTCTCCCACTTCGATATCGTCTTTGACTGCTTCTTCCATTTCGATATCGTCTTTGATTGCTTTTTCACTTCGTCATCTTCTTTGAATGCTTCTACCACCTTGGTATCCTCTTTGATTGCTTACTCAACTTCAATTTCCGCTTTGATTGTTTCTGCCACTTCGATATCCTATTTGATTGCTTCTTCCACTTCAACATTCTCTTTGATAGTTTCTTCCACTTCGATATCCAATCAACAAATTTATGATTTTTCTTACAAAACTTTAATCGCTCGTATCTTCTAAACGGGAAGAGATAGCACTAGCAAACTTTGACAAAATATTAGTACAAATTTTTGATCATTATCATTTTGCAACATACATTTATATTATGCAACGTCAATCATGATCATTTTGGAACGTCCAGATTTTTTTTATGCAACGTTCATCATGATCTCTTTTGCAACGTTCAATTTTTTTTTATACAACCATTATCATGATCATTTTGGAACATCCAATTTTTTCTCTTTGATTGCTTGTTCCACTTCGATATCCTCTTTGATTGCTTCTTCCACATTGGTATCCTCTTTGATTGCTTCTTTAACTTTGATATCCTCTACGATTGCTTGTTCCGCTTCGATATCCTCTTTTATTCCTTCTTCATCTTCAATATCCATTGGATTGCTTCTTCCACTTCGATATCGTCTTTGATTGCTTTTTTTACTTCGTCATCCTCTTAGAATGCTTCTACCACCTTGGTATCCTCTTTGATTTCTTCCTCAACTTTAATTTCCTCTTTCATTGTTTCTGCTACTTCGATATCCTATTTGATTGCTTCTTTCACTTCAATATCCTCTTTGATTGCTTCTTCCATTTCGATATCATCTTTGATTGCTGCTTCCACTTGGAAATCCTCTTTGATTTGATTGCTTCTTCCATTTCGATATCGTCTTTGACTGCTTCTTACAGCTCGATATCCTCTTTAATTACTTCTTCGACTAAAAGAAAAACACGCGAGCTGCGAGCAGCTCGCGCACAACGCAACCTCTAGTTATATTATATAAAGCTCGATTACCACTCACTGACTGACTCATTGACATGTTTGTTCTCCCAGATGCCACCTCGTAGGGTGAAAATGTTTGGTGGGATCGTATAGAGGGAGTT
This sequence comes from Philereme transversata, assembly GCA_963924445.1. Classification (NCBI taxonomy): domain Eukaryota; kingdom Metazoa; phylum Arthropoda; class Insecta; order Lepidoptera; family Geometridae; genus Philereme; species Philereme transversata. The sequence continues at coordinate 20,697,500 of OZ004337.1, read as the reverse complement.
CCGATGAGTTGGGAATAAATCCTAAAGTACCCGTTTTGTCCCCCATTCGCTCCCATCCACCTCGTATCTCGGAAAGTATAGGTCTTACAGCGTTGGCGCAAAAACTAATGTTGCAGAGGACATTTTTTTATATCCGGTTCCATGAAAAAAAAATGGTCTTTCATACAAAAAAAAAATTGTCCCATACAAAATATTTCTGTATGAATACCGTAAACCGTAAATTTCGTTTGCCGTAATTTTCATACTGTTTTTGTAGGGAGCCCACGGCTTGTGTGTACTATAAAATTACTGTAAATTTGCTTGATTCTATATAATGGTGGTGGAGGGACATGAGATAACTTTCATAGTTTTTGCAAAGGTCATCATCATCATTTTGGAACATCCAATTTTTTTTTTTTTTTTTAGTATGCAACGTTCATCATGTTTATTTTGGAACATCCACATTTTTTTAATTATGCCTCATCCACAATGATCACTTTGAAACGTCATTTTTTTTTTTTTATTATGCAACATCCACTGTGATCATTTTGGTACATCATTTTTTTAATTATGCCTCATCCACAATGATCACTTTGGAACGTCAATTATTTTTTTTTTTATTATGCATCATCCACTGTGATCATTTTGTAACATCATTTTTTTTTCAATTATGCCTCATCCACAATGATCACTTTGAAACGTCATTTTTTTTTTATTATGCAACATCCACTGTGATCATTTTGGTACATCATTTGTTTAATTATGCCTCATCCACAATGATCACTTTGGAACGTCAATTATTATTTTTTTTTATTATGCATCATCCACTGTGATCATTTTGTAACATCATTTTTTTTTCAATTATGCCTCATCCACTATGATCACTTTGGAACGTCAATTTTTTTTTTTATTATGCAACATCCACTGTGATATTTTGGTACATCAATTTTTTTAATTATGCCTCATCCACAATGATCACTTTGGAACGTCAATTATTATTTTTTTTATTATGCAACATCCACTGTGATCATTTTGGTACATCATTTTTTTAATTACGCCTCATCCACAATGATCACTTTGGAACGTCAATTATTTTTTATTATGCAACATCCACTGTGATCATTTTGGAACATCATTTTTTTTAATTATGCCTCATCCACAATGATCATTTTGGAACGTCAATTTCTTTTTTTTTATTATGCAACATCCACTGTGATAATTTTGGAACATCAATTTTTTTTAATTATGCCTCATCCGCAATGATCATTTTGGAACGTCAATTTTTTTTTAAATTATGCCTCATCCACAATGATCACTTTTGGAACGTCAATTTTTTTTTATTATGCAACATCCACTGTGATCATTTTGGAACATCAATTTTTTTTTATTTATGCCTCATCCACTATGATCATTTTGGAACGTCAATTTTTTTTTATTATGCGACATCCACTATTCGAATATTCTCTTTGATTGCTTGTTACACTTCGTCATCCTCTTTTATTGTTTCTTCCGCCTCCTCATCTTCTATTTTTGCATGTTCCACTTCGTTATCCTTTTAAAATGCTTCTTCTACTTCATATCCTCTTTAATTGCTTCAGTTACTTCATTATGCGCTCTACAAAATTGTGGTGTTTCATACAAAACTTCAATCGCTCATATCTTCTAAGCGGGAAGAGATAGCCCTAGCAAACTTGTACAAAATATTGGTATAAACTTTTGGTGGAACTGTTTTTTTATTGTCATCCTTGACATCTTTTTTGAATGCTTCTCTCACTTCGTCATCTTCTTTGAATGTTTTTTCCACTTCGACATCATCTTTGACTGCTTCTTTAACTTCGATATCCTCTTTGATTGCTTCTCCCACTTCGATATCGTCTTTGACTGCTTCTTCCATTTCGATATCGTCTTTGATTGCTTTTTCACTTCGTCATCTTCTTTGAATGCTTCTACCACCTTGGTATCCTCTTTGATTGCTTACTCAACTTCAATTTCCGCTTTGATTGTTTCTGCCACTTCGATATCCTATTTGATTGCTTCTTCCACTTCAACATTCTCTTTGATAGTTTCTTCCACTTCGATATCCAATCAACAAATTTATGATTTTTCTTACAAAACTTTAATCGCTCGTATCTTCTAAACGGGAAGAGATAGCACTAGCAAACTTTGACAAAATATTAGTACAAATTTTTGATCATTATCATTTTACAACATACATTTATATTATGCAACGTCAATCCTGATCATTTTGGAACGTCCAGATTTTTTTTATGCAACGTTCATCATGATCTTTTTTGCAACGTTAAATTTTTTTTATACAACTATTATCATGATCATTTTGGAACATCCAATTTTTTTCTCTTTGATTGCTTGTTCCACTTCGATATCCTCTTTGATTGCTTCTTCCACATTGATATCCTATTTGATTGCTTCTTTAACTTTGATATCCTCTACGATTGCTTGTTCCACTTCGATATCCTCTTTTATTCCTTCTTCATCTTCAATATCCATTGGATTGCTTCTTCATCTTTGATATCCTCTTTGATGGCATTTTCACTTCGGTATCCTCTGTAAGGGCTCCTTCCTCTTTGATTTCCGTTTGATTGCTTCTTGCACTGCAATATTTTCTTTGATTGCGTCTTCATATTCGATATCGTTTTTGATTGCATTTTTACTTCGATATCCTGTGATGGCTTCTTCCACTTTGATATCCTCTTTGATTGCTTCTTCCACTTCGATATCCGCTTTGATTGCTTGTTCCATTTTGATATCGTCGTTGACTATTTCTTTCACTTCGATATCGTCTTTGATTGCTTTTTTCACTTCGTCATCCTCTTTGAATACTTCTACCAACTCGGTATCCTCTTTGATACCTTAGTCAACTTCAATTTTCTCTTTGATTGTTTTTGCTACTTCGATATCCTATTTGATTGCTTCTCCCACTTCAATATCCTCTTTGTTTACTCCTTCCACTTCGATATCATCTTCGATTTCCTTTTGATTGCTTCTTGCACTGCATTATTCTCTTTGATTGCGTCTTCATCTTCGATATCGTCTTTGATAGCATTTTCACTTCGATATCCTCTGTGATGGCTTCTTCCACTTCGATACCCTCTTTGATTGCTTCTTCCACTTCGATATCCTCTTTGATTGTTTTTTCCGCCTCGACATCTTCTATTTTTGCATGTTCCACTTCGTTATCCCTTTAAAATGCTTCTTCTACTTTCATATCCTCTTTAATTGCTTCAGTTACTTCATTATGCTCTCTACAAAATTGTGGTCTTTCATACAAAACTTCAACCGCTCGTATCTTCTAAACGGGAAGAGATAGCCCTAGCAAACTTGTACAAAATATTGGTATAAATTTTTGGAGCAACTGTTTTTTTATTGTCATCCTTGACATCCTTTTTGAATGCTTCTCTCACTTCGTCATCTTCTTTGAATGTTTTTTCCACTTCGACATCATCTTTGACTGCTTCTTTATCTTCGATATCCTCTTTGATTGCTTCTCCCACTTCGATATCCTCTTTGACTGCTTCTTCCATTTCGATATCGTCTTTGATTGCTTTTTCACTTCGTCATCTTCTTTGAATGCTTCTACCACCTTGGTATCCTCTTTGATTGCTTACTCAACTTCAATTTCCGCTTTGATTGTTTCTGCCACTTCGATATCCTATTTGATTGCTTCTTCCACTTCAACATTCTCTTTGATAGTTTCTTCCACTTCGATATCCAATCAACAAATTTATGATTTTTCTTACAAAACTTTAATCGCTCGTATCTTCTAAACGGGAAGAGATATATTGGAGTGCAATAGAGAATTAAAAAACCAAACTGCTTGAATCTTTTAAGATCGCGATTTCATTGATGAAAAAAAATATGTCCATAAAACTTTTCGTCTCAAAATATTCCCATTTACCCCTTTCTTAAATTTTACGTGTCACTATCATGAATATAATTAACTAGCTTTTGTCCGCAATTTCGTATGCGTTACACTACTAAATGTGTAGGTAATCTAAAAATAAAGCTAAACTCGCTGTTGTAACTTGACTTGACACCCCATTTTTATCCCATGGGACCCGATTTATGGGATAAAAAGTAGTCTTTGTTAATCCAGGTTATAATCTACTTACATATGAAATTTCATCGAAATTGGTTCAGCTGTTTCGACGTGATTGAGTAACAAACATCCAAACTTTCGCATTTATAATATTAGGTGTGATGGTACAGGATTGTTAGTTTATGACAATAATAGACCAATATCAAAAACAACAATATATTTTCAGTATAACATCGATTTTTCTATCTACACTATAATTAGGTTCACATCTGTATAATTATAAAATTTTGGACGTAAATACCTTTTATTTTTATTTTATAAAATATCATTAGTTATAAAACAATAGCCTTGTCACCACAAAAAAAGTTAAACAGTGTTTAACGCATGTTGAAAAAATTCCTTACCAATTATAGTTTGGGATTTTATTAAAACAGTGTTTAGTGGATGTTTAACTTTTTTGTGTTAAAACTCTATGTTTTTGTGATTTGTAGTAATAATAATAATATTACCATCTCATCTCCATCTTGCAATTTTTACCAAGTTTTATTAAACAAGTTTATTAATAGTATTTTTCTAACTTTCGCTATCACTGTGCATAATTGCTGATTTAAACATGTATTTATCGCGTATGTATCTTTTTTATATATTTATATATGTTTATATAGGGATAACAAATAAAAAAGGTACATACGTGATAAATACCCGTTTAATCAGTAATTAGGTTTGTTTAAGTTGAGGGCTTAAAAAGCCTGTTTAATTAAAGGTACAGCCCACGTTAAAATAATAATTGTATGTCAACACACAAATATTGCAATTCAGCGAGGCAACGTAACCAGTGTCTTAGAGACACTTCCGCCTGGTAGTGCTATGGGTGAGCTATCTATAGATTGTTTGCAACGGTCTTCAGATCAACTTTCTTTTATATTTTATAAGATATGTAAATACATTAATATTCTGTTGATAATGTAATTCATGAGTATTATAGGAACATAAATGAGTTATTAAGCTAATTATGAAACATAATGACATCATATACATTTTTTTTAATAAATACGGTTTTAATAAATAGAGTTAATTTGAAATCAGTATCAAATTTTGAGAAACGACTATACGTGAAAAAAAAAGTATATATGTATTCTATCAGTTATCTGGTTCCCATAGTACAGCTCTGCTTACTTTGGGGCTAGATAGCGCTGTGTGAAATGTCCAGCGATATTTATTTATTATTATTATATTATATAAAGCTCGATTACCACTCACTGACTGACTGACTGACTGACTCATTGACATGTTTGTTCTCCCAGATGCCACCTCGTAGGGTGAAAATGTTTGGTGGGATCGTATAGAGGGAGTTCCGATGAGTTGGGAATAAATCCTAAAGTACCCCTTTTGTCCCCCATTCGCTCACATCGACCTCGTATCTCGGAAAGTATAGGTCTTAGAGAGTTGGTGCAAAAACTAATGTTGCAGAGGACATTTTTTTATATCCGGTTCCATGAAAAAAAAATTGTCTTTCATACAAAAATAAAATTGTCCCATACAAAATATTTCTGTATGAATACCGTAAACCGTATATTTCGTTTGCCGTAATTTTCATACTGTTTTTGTAGGGAGCCCATGGCTTGTGTGTACTATAAAATTACTGTAAATTTGCTTGATTCTATATAATGGTGGTGGAGGGGCATGAGACAACTTTCATAGTTTTTGCAAAGGTCATCATCATCATTTTGGAACATCCAATTTTTTTTTTTTTTTAGTATGCAACGTTCATCATGTTTATTTTGGAACATCCACATTTTTTTAATTATGACTCATCCACAATGATCACTTTGGAACGTCAATTATTTTTTTTTTATTATGCAACATCCACTGTGATCATTTTGGTACATCATTTTTTTTAATTATGCCTCATCCACAATGATCACTTTGGAACGTCAATTTTTTTTTTATTATGCATCATCCACTGTGATATTTTGGTACATCATTTTTTTTAATTATGCCTCATCCACAATGATCACTTTGGAACGTCAATTTTTTATTTTTTTTATTATGCAACATCCACTATGATCATTTTGGTACATCATTTTTTTAATTACGCCTCATCCACAATGATCACTTTGGAACGTCAATTATTTTTTATTTTTTTATTATGCATCATCCACTGTGATCATTTTGGAACATCATTTTTTTTTAATTATGCCTCATCCACAATGATCACATTGGAACGTCAATTATTTTTTTTTATTATGCAACATCCACTGTGATCATTTTGGTACATCATTTTTTTTAATTATGCCTTATCCACAATGATCACTTTGGAACGTCAATTTTTTTTTTATTATGCAACATCCACTGTGATCATTTTGGTACATCATTTTTTTAATTACGCCTCATCCACAATGATCACTTTGGAACGTCAATTATTTTTTTTTTATTATGCAACATCCACTGTAATCATTTTGGTACATCATTTTTTTTAATTATGCCTCATCCACAATGATCACTTTGGAACGTCAATTATTTTTTATTTTTTTATTATGCATCATCCACTGTGATCATTTTGGAACATCATTTTTTTTTAATTATGCCTCATCCACAATGATCACATTGGAACGTCAATTATTATTTTTTTTTATTATGCAACATCCACTGTGATCATTTTGGTACATCATTTTTTTAATTATGCCTTATCCACAATGATCACTTTGGAACGTCAATTTTTTTTTTATTATGCAACATCCACTGTGATCATTTTGGTACATCATTTTTTTTATTATGCCTCATCCACAATGATCACTTTGGAACGTCAATTTTTTTTTTTTTATTATGCAACATCCACTGTAATCATTTTGGTACATCATTTTTTTTAATTATGCCTCATCCACAATGATCACTTTGGAACGTCAATTATTTATTTTTTTATTATGCAACATCCACTGTGATCATTTTGGTACATATTTTTTTTTATTATGCATCATCCACTGTGATCATTTTGGAACATAATTTTTTTTAATTATGCCTCATCCACAATGATCACTTTGGAACGTCAATTATTATTATTTTTTTGTATTATGCAACATCCACTGTGATCATTTTGGTACATCATTTTTTTAATTACGCCTCATCCACAATGATCACTTTGGAACGTCAATTTTTTTTTTATTATGCAACATCCACTGTGATCATTTTGGAAAATTATTTTTTTTTGTAGCACTAATTTTGGGTGGAATCGTTATTTTACGGTCATCATCGCCCTTGCCATCATTTTGAATTCTTCTCTCACTTCCTTTTCGTTTTCGAATGTTTCTTTCACATTGATATCCTCTTTAATTGTTTCTATAACTTCGAAATCCTCTTTGATGGCATTTTTACTTCAATATACTTATGAATTGTTTTTTTCTATTTTCTTCAATTACTTCTCTTACTTCAATATCGACTCTACAAAATTATGGGTTTTAATACAAATCTTAAATCGCTCGTATCTTCTAAACGGGAAGAGTTACCCCCAGCAAACTTTTACAAAATATTGGTACTAATTTTTGGTGGAATAGTTTTTTTAATACCATCATTGCCCTTGACATCCTTTTCGAATGCTTCTCTTACTTTGTCTTCCTCTTTGAATGCTTCTTTCACCTCGATATCCTCTATTTTTGCTTCTTCCACTTTGATATCCTTTTTAATTGCTTTATCTACTTATATATTTTCTCAATTGCTTCTTTTACTTCAATTCCCACTCTACAAAATTATGGGTTTTAATACAAATCTTAAATCGCTCGTATCTTCTAAACGGGAACAGTTACGCCTACCAAACTTTTACAAAATATTGGTACAAATTTTTGGTCGAATATTTTTTTTATTACCATCATTGATCTTGACATCCTTTTTGAATGCTTCTTTCACTTCGATATCCTCTATTTTTGCTTCTTCCACTTTGATATCCTTTTTAATTGCTTTATCTACTTATATATTTTCTTAATTGCTTCTTTTACTACAATTTCCACTCTACAAAATTATGGGTTTTAATACAAATCTTAAATCGCTCGTATCTTCTAAACGGGAACAGTTACGCCTAGCAAACTTTTACAAAATATTGGTACAAATTTTTGGTCGAATATTTTTTTTATTACCATCATTGATCTTGACATCCTTTTTGAATGCTTCTTTCACTTCGATATCCTCTATTTTTGCTTCTTCCACTTTGATATCCTTTTTAATTGCTTTATCTACTTATATATTTTCTTAATTGCTTCTTTTACTACAATTTCCACTCTACAAAATTATGGGTTTTAATACAAATCTTAAATCGCTCGTATCTTCTAAACGGGAACAGTTACGCCTAGCAAACTTTTACAAAATATTGGTTCAAATTTTTGGTCGAACAGTTTTTTTATTACCATCATTGCTCTTGACATCCTTTTGGAATGCTTCTTTCACCTCGATATCCTCTATTTTTGCTTCTTCCACTTTGATATCCTTTTTAATGTCTTTTTCTACTTATATGTCTTCTTCAATTCCTTCTTTTACTTCAATTTCCACTCCACAAAATTATGGGTTTTCATACAAAACTTAAATCGCTCGTATCTTCTAAACGGGAACAGTTACGCCTAGCAAACTTTTACAAAATATTGGTTCAAATTTTTGGTCGAATAGTTTTTTTATTACCATCATTGCTCTTGACATCCTTTTTGAATGCTTCTTTCACCTCGATATCCTCTATTTTTGCTTCTTCCACTTTGATATCCTTTTTAATGTCTTTTTCTACTTATATGTCTTCTTCAATTGCTTCTTTTACTTCAATTTCCACTCCACAAAATTATGGGTTTTCATACAAAACTTAAATCGCTCGTATCTTTTAAACGGGAAGAGATAGCTCGAGGAAACTTTTACAAAATATTAGTATAAGTTTTTGGTGAAACCGTTTTTTATTTTTATCCTTGTCCTCGACGTCTTTTACTCAATTTCAATTTCCTCTTTAATTGTTTCTGCTACTTCGATATCCTATTTGATTGCTTCTTTCACTTCAATATCCTCTTTGATTGCTTCTTTCACTTCGATATCATCTTTGATTGCTGCTTCCACTTGGATATCCTCTTTGATTTGATTGCTTCTTCCATTTCGATCGTCTTTGACTGCTTCTTACACATGGATATCCTCTTCGATAACGTTAAACAGCTCGATATCCTCTTTGATTGCTTCTTTCACTTTGATATCCTCTTTTATTGCTTCTACCAATTCGATATCACCTTCGATTTCCTTTTGATTGCTTCTTTCACTGCAATATTCTCTTTGATTGCGTCTTCATCTTCGATATCGTTTTTGATAGCATTTTCACTTCGATATCCTCTGTGATGGCTTCTTCCACTTCGATACCCTCTTTGATTGCTTCTTCCACTTCGATATCCTCTTTGATTGCTTCTTCCACTTCGATATCCTCTTTGATTGCTTCTTCCACTTCGATATCGTCTTTGACTGTTTCTTCCACTTCGATATCGTCTTTGATTGCTTTTTTCACTTCGTCATCCTCTTAGAACGCTTCTACCACCTCGGTATCCTCTTTGATTGCTTACTCAACTTTAATTTCCTTTTTGATTGTTTCTGCTACTTCGATATCCTATTTGATTGCTTATTTCACTTCAATATCCTCTTTGATTGCTTCTTCCACTTCGATATCGTTTTTGACGGTTTCTTCCACTTCGATATCGTCTTTGATTGCTTTTTTCACTTCGTCATCCTCTTAGAACGCTTCTACCACCTCGGTATCCTCTTTGATTGCTTACTCAACTTTAATTTCCTCTTTGATTGTTTCTGCTACTTCGATATCCTAATTGATTGCTTCTTTCACTTCAATATCCTCTTTGATTGCTCCTTCCACTTCGATATCGTTTTTGACTGTTTCTTCTACTTCGATATCGTCTTTGATTGCTTTTTTTACTACGTCATCCTCTTAGAATGCTCTTACCACCTCGGTATCCTCTTTGATTGCTTACTCAACTTTAATTTCCTCTATGATTGTTTCTGCTGCTTCGATATCCTATTTGATTGCTTCTTTCACTTCAATATCCTCTTTAATTGCTGCTTCCACTTGGAAATCCTCTTTGATTTGATTACTTCTTCCATTTCGATATCGTCTTTGACTGCTTCTTACACATGGATATCCTCTTTGATGGCTTTTATCAGCTCGATATCCTCTTTAATTACTTCTTCGACTAAAAGAAAAACACGCGAGCTGCGAGCAGCTCGCGCACAACGCAACCTCTAGTTATATTATATAAAGCTCGATTACCACTCACTGACTGACTCATTGACATGTTTGTTCTCCCAGATGCCACCTCGTAGGGTGAAAATGTTTGGTGGGATCGTATAGAGGGAGTTCCGATGAGTTGGGAATAAATCCTAAAGTACCCCTTTTGTCCCCCATTCGCTCCCATCCACCTCGTATCTCGGAAAGTATAGGTCTTACAGCGTTGGCGCAAAAACTAATGTTGCAGAGGACATTTTTTTATATCCGGTTCCATGAAAAAAAAATGGTCTTTCATACAAAAAAAAAATTGTCCCATACAAAATATTTCTGTATGAATACCGTAAACCGTAAATTTCGTTTGCCGTAATTTTCATACTGTTTTTGTAGGGAGCCCACGGCTTGTGTGTACTATAAAATTACTGTAAATTTGCTTGATTCTATATAATGGTGGTGGAGGGACATGAGATAACTTTCATAGTTTTTGCAAAGGTCATCATCATCATTTTGGAACATCCAATTTTTTTTTTTTTTTTTTAGTATGCAACGTTCATCATGTTTATTTTGGAACATCCACATTTTTTTAATTATGCCTCATCCACAATGATCACTTTGAAACGTCATTTTTTTTTTTATTATGCAACATCCACTGTGATCATTTTGGTACATCATTTTTTTAATTATGCCTCATCCACAATGATCACTTTGGAACGTCAATTATTTTTTTTTTATTATGCATCATCCACTGTGATCATTTTGTAACATCATTTTTTTTTCAATTATGCCTCATCCACAATGATCACTTTGAAACGTCATTTTTTTTTTATTATGCAACATCCACTGTGATCATTTTGGTACATCATTTTTTTAATTATGCCTCATCCACAATGATCACTTTGGAACGTCAATTATTATTTTTTTTTATTATGCATCATCCACTGTGATCATTTTGTAACATCATTTTTTTTTCAATTATGCCTCATCCACTATGATCACTTTGGAACGTCATTTTTTTTTTTATTATGCAACATCCACTGTGATATTTTGGTACATCAATTTTTTTAATTATGCCTCATCCACAATGATCACTTTGGAACGTCAATTATTATTTTTTTTATTATGCAACATCCACTGTGATCATTTTGGTACATCATTTTTTTAATTACGCCTCATCCACAATGATCACTTTGGAACGTCAATTATTTTTTATTATGCAACATCCACTGTGATCATTTTGGAACATCATTTTTTTTAATTATGCCTCATCCACAATGATCATTTTGGAACGTCAATTTCTTTTTTTTTATTATGCAACATCCACTGTGATAATTTTGGAACATCAATTTTTTTAATTATGCCTCATCCACAATGATCACTTTGGAACGTCAATTATTATTTTTTTTATTATGCATCATCCACTGTGATCATTTTGTAACATCATTTTTTTTTCAATTATGCCTCATCCACAATGATCACTTTGAAACGTCATTTTTTTTTTTATTATGCAACATCCACTGTGATCATTTTGGTACATGATTTTTTTAATTATGCCTCATCCACAATGATCACTTTGGAACGTCAATTATTATTTTTTTTTATTATGCATCATCCACTGTGATCATTTTGTAACATCATTTTTTTTTCAATTATGCCTCATCCACTATGATCACTTTGGAACGTCAATTTTTTTTTTTATTATGCAACATCCACTGTGATATTTTGGTACATCAATTTTTTTAATTATGCCTCATCCACAATGATCACTTTGAAACGTCAATTATTATTTTTTTTATTATGCAACATCCACTGTGATCATTTTGGTACATCATTTTTTTAATTACGCCTCATCCACAATGATCACTTTGGAACGTCAATTATTTTTTATTATGCAACATCCACTGTGATCATTTTGTAACATCATTTTTTTTTCAATTATGCCTCATCCACTATGATCACTTTGGAACGTCAATTTTTTTTTTTTATTATGCAACATCCACTGTGATATTTTGGTACATCAATTTTTTTAATTATGCCTCATCCACAATGATCACTTTGGAACGTCAATTATTATTTTTTTTATTATGCAACATCCACTGTGATCATTTTGGTACATCATTTTTTTAATTACGCCTCATCCACAATGATCACTTTGGAACGTCAATTATTTTTTATTATGCAACATCCACTGTGATCATTTTGGAACATCATTTTTTTTAATTATGCCTCATCCACAATGATCATTTTGGAACGTCAATTTCTTTTTTTTTATTATGCAACATCCACTGTGATAATTTTGGAACATCAATTTTTTTTAATTATGCCTCATCCGCAATGATCATTTTGGAACGTCAATTTTTTTTTAAATTATGCCTCATCCACAATGATCACTTTTGGAACGTCAATTTTTTTTTTATTATGCAACATCCACTGTGATCATTTTGGAACATCAATTTTTTTTTATTTATGCCTCATCCACTATGATCATTTTGGAACGTCAATTTTTTTTTATTATGCGACATCCACTATTTGAATATTCTCTTTGATTGCTTGTTACACTTCGTCATCCTCTTTTATTGTTTCTTCCGCCTCCACATCTTCTATTTTTGCATGTTCCACTTCGTTATCCTTTTAAAATGCTTCTTCTACTTCATATCCTCTTTAATTGCTTCAGTTACTTCATTATGCGCTCTACAAAATTGTGGTGTTTCATACAAAACTTCAATCGCTCATATCTTCTAAGCGGGAAGAGATAGCCCTAGCAAACTTGTACAAAATATTGGTATAAACTTTTGGTGGAACTGTTTTTTTATTGTCATCCTTGACATCCTTTTTGAATGCTTCTCTCACTTCGTCATCTTCTTTGAATGTTTTTTCCACTTCGACATCATCTTTGACTGCTTCTTTAACTTCGATATCCTCTTTGATTGCTTCTCCCACTTCGATATCGTCTTTGACTGCTTCTTCCATTTCAATATCGTCTTTGATTGCTTTTTCACTTCGTCATCTTCTTTGAATGCTTCTACCACCTTGGTATCCTCTTTGATTGCTTACTCAACTTCAATTTCCTCTTTGATTGTTTCTGCCACTTCGATATCCTATTTGATTGCTTCTTCCACTTCAACATTCTCTTTGATAGTTTCTTCCACTTCGATATCCAATCAACAAATTTATGATTTTTCTTACAAAACTTTAATCGCTCGTATCTTCTAAACGGGAAGAGATAGCACTAGCAAACTTTGACAAAATATTAGTACAAATTTTTGATCATTATCATTTTACAACATACATTTATATTATGCAACGTCAATCCTGATCATTTTGGAACGTCCAGATTTTTTTTATGCAACGTTCATCATGATCTTTTTTGCAACGTTAAATTTTTTTTATACAACTATTATCATGATCATTTTGGAACATCCAATTTTTTTCTCTTTGATTGCTTGTTCCACTTCGATATCCTCTTTGATTGCTTCTTCCACATTGATATCCTATTTGATTGCTTCTTTAACTTTGATATCCTCTACGATTGCTTGTTCCACTTCGATATCCTCTTTTATTCCTTCTTCATCTTCAATATCCATTGGATTGCTTCTTCATCTTTGATATCCTCTTTGATGGCATTTTCACTTCGGTATCCTCTGTAAGGGCTCCTTCCTCTTTGATTTCCGTTTGATTGCTTCTTGCACTGCAATATTTTCTTTGATTGCGTCTTCATATTCGATATCGTTTTAGATTGCATTTTTATTTCGATATCCTGTGATGGCTTCTTCCACTTTGATATCCTCTTTGATTGCTTCTTCCACTTCGATATCCGCTTTGATTGCTTGTTCCATTTTGATATCGTCGTTGACTATTTCTTTCACTTCGATATCGTCTTTGATTGCTTTTTTCACTTCGTCATCCTCTTTGAATACTTCTACCAACTCGGTATCCTCTTTGATTCCTTAGTCAACTTCAATTTTCTCTTTGGTTGTTTTTGCTACTTCGATATCCTATTTGATTGCTTCTCCCACTTCAATATCCTCTTTGTTTACTCCTTCCACTTCGATATCATCTTCGATTTCCTTTTGATTGCTTCTTGCACTGCATTATTCTCTTTGATTGCGTCTTCATCTTCGATATCGTCTTTGATAGCATTTTCACTTCGATATCCTCTGTGATGGCTTCTTCCACTTCGATACCCTCTTTGATTGCTTCTTCCACTTCGATATCCTCTTTGATTGTTTCTTCCGCCTCGACATCTTCTATTTTTGCATGTTCCACTTCGTTATCCCTTTAAAATGCTTCTTCTACTTTCATATCCTCTTTAATTGCTTCAGTTACTTCATTATGCTCTCTACAAAATTGTGGTCTTTCATACAAAACTTCAACCGCTCGTATCTTCTAAACGGGAAGAGATAGCCCTAGCAAACTTGTACAAAATATTGGTATAAATTTTTGGTGCAACTGTTTTTTTATTGTCATCCTTGACATCCTTTTTGAATGCTTCTCTCACTTCGTCATCTTCTTTGAATGTTTTTTCCACTTCGACATCATCTTTGACTGCTTCTTTATCTTCGATATCCTCTTTGATTGCTTCTCCCACTTCGATATCCTCTTTGACTGTTTCTTCCATTTCGATATCGTCTTTGATTGCTTTTTCACTTCGTCATCTTCTTTGAATGCTTCTACCACCTTGGTATCCTCTTTGATTGCTTACTCAACTTCAATTTCCGCTTTGATTGTTTCTGCCACTTCGATATCCTATTTGATTGCTTCTTCCACTTCAACATTCTCTTTGATAGTTTCTTCCACTTCGATATCCAATCAACAAATTTATGATTTTTCTTACAAAACTTTAATCGCTCGTATCTTCTAAACGGGAAGAGATAGCACTAGCAAACTTTGACAAAATATTAGTACAAATTTTTGATCATTATCATTTTACAACATACATTTATATTATGCAACGTCAATCCTGATCATTTTGGAACGTCCAGATTTTTTATGCAACGTTCATCATGATCTTTTTTGCAACGTTCAATTTTTTTATACAACTATTATCATGATCATTTTCGAACATCCAATTTTTTTCTCTTTGATTGCTTGTTCCACTTCGATATCCTCTTTGATTGCTTCTTCCACATTGATATCCTATTTGATTGCTTCTTTAACTTTGATATCCTCTACGATTGCTTGTTCCACTTCGATATCCTCTTTTATTCCTTCTTCATCTTCAATATCCATTGGATTGCTTCTTCATCTTTGATATCCTCTTTGATAGCATTTTCACTTCGGTATCCTCTGTAAGGGCTCCTTCCTCTTTGATTTCCGTTTGATTGCTTCTTGCACTGCAATATTTTCTTTGATTGCGTCTTCATATTCGATATCGTTTTTGATTGCATTTTTACTTCGATATCCTGTGATGGCTTCTTCCACTTTGACATCCTCTTTGATTGCTTCTTCCACTTCGATATCCGCTTTGATTGCTTGTTCCATTTTGATATCGTCTTTGACTATTTCATTCACTTCGATATCGTCTTTGATTGCTTTTTTCACTTCGTCATCCTCTTTGAATACTTCTACCAACTCGGTATCCTCTTTGATTCCTTAGTCAACTTCAATTTCCTCTTTGATTGTTTTTGCTACTTCGATATCCTATTTGATTGCTTCTCCCACTTCAATATCCTCTTTGTTTACTCCTTCCACTTCGATATCATCTTCGATTTCCTTTTGATTGCTTCTTGCACTGCATTATTCTCTTTGATTGCGTCTTCATCTTCGATATCGTCTTTGATAGCATTTTCACTTCGATATCCTCTGTGATGGCTTCTTCCACTTCGATATCCTCTTTGATTGCTTTTTCCACTTCGATACCCTCTTTGATTGCTTCTTCCACTTCGATATCCTCTTTGATTGTTTCTTCCGCCTCGACATCTTCTATTTTTGCATGTTCCACTTCGTTATCCCTTTAAAATGCTTCTTCTACTTTCATATCCTCTTTAATTGCTTCAGTTACTTCATTATGCTCTCTACAAAATTGTGGTCTTTCATACAAAACTTCAATCGCTCGTATCTTCTAAACGGGAAGAGATAGCCCTAGCAAACTTGTACAAAATATTGGTATAAATTTTTGGTGGAACTGTTTTTTTATTGTCATCCTTGACATCCTTTTTGAATGCTTCTCTCACTTCGTCATCTTCTTTGAATGTTTTTTCCACTTCGACATCATCTTTGACTGCTTCTTTAACTTCGATATCCTCTTTGATTGCTTCTCCCACTTCGATATCGTCTTTGACTGCTTCTTCCATTTCGATATCGTCTTTGATTGCTTTTTCACTTCGTCATCTTCTTTGAATGCTTCTACCACCTTGGTATCCTCTTTGATTGCTTACTCAACTTCAATTTCCGCTTTGATTGTTTCTGCCACTTCGATATCCTATTTGATTGCTTCTTCCACTTCAACATTCTCTTTGATAGTTTCTTCCACTTCGATATCCAATCAACAAATTTATGATTTTTCTTACAAAACTTTAATCGCTCGTATCTTCTAAACGGGAAGAGATAGCACTAGCAAACTTTGACAAAATATTAGTACAAATTTTTGATCATTATCATTTTACAACATACATTTATATTATGCAACGTCAATCCTGATCATTTTGGAACGTCCAGATTTTTTTTATGCAACGTTCATCATGATCTTTTTTGCAACGTTAAATTTTTTTTATACAACTATTATCATGATCATTTTGGAACATCCAATTTTTTTCACTTTGATTGCTTGTTCCACTTCGATATCCTCTTTGATTGCTTCTTCCACATTGGTATCCTCTTTGATTGCTTCTTTAACTTTGATATCCTCTACGATTGCTTGTTCCGCTTCGATATCCTCTTTTATTCCTTCTTCATCTTCAATATCCATTGGATTGCTTCTTCCACTTCGATATCGTCTTTGATTGCTTTTTTTACTTCGTCATCCTCTTAGAATGCTTCTACCACCTTGGTATCCTCTTTGATTTCTTCCTCAACTTTAATTTCCTCTTTAATTGTTTCTGCTACTTCGATATCCTATTTGATTGCTTCTTTCACTTCAATATCCTCTTTTATTGCTTCTGCCACTTCGATATCATCTTTGATTGCTGCTTCCACTTGGAAATCCTCTTTGATTTGATTGCTTCTTCCATTCCGATATCGTCTTTGACTGCTTCTTACACATGGATATCCTCTTCGATGGCTTTTAACAGCTCGATATCCTCTTTAATTACTTCGTCGACTAAAAGAAAAACACGCGAGCTGCGAGCAGCTCGCGCACAACGCAACCTCTAGTATAGATATAAAGCTAGAGATACTTCAACGCGGGAAATACACCTCAATGCGGAACGTCATCGCAGATTTGAACCCCCTACCCTAGAATAAGAACTATAATACTCGGCGCGGCGAACCTTGATCCCTATGACACTGACAGCTAATGTCACCATATAACATTGTAGTGGCGTCACCATTAAATTGGGATCATATTGGGGACGTCTAAAAATGCCATTTATAAATTTTACGTAGCTTTATACCATTAGTAATGATATTCCGTTGATATTTTTAACAATTCTTAACATTTACAAGAAGTTATCTCAATCTGAATTTATGTTTACGTCCTGCAAAACTTACGTCGTGTGACGTTTATCGACTAGGGCGGCAAGTATCAATAAAAAAAATGTCAGTAATGGAAACGAGTGCACAATTTTTTAGACAAAATAAATAAATGGGGAACATTCATTTTCATCATAAAATATATACTTATATAGCAAAAACGTGTTTACCGGGTTAAACATTATTAGAAAATAACAAGGTGGAAACTTTCGTTTTACTTACCTACTTAATCTATGCCAAAAATCTTAAATTAATACAACAACAACATAATGGACATTAAAAATGCACATTATAATATTTTTTAAAACATGTTTACCAACGTGGCTGAATGCAAGCCATGCCTTTGTCTAAAAAAAAAATTATCGACACGACCAAAGACACGACCCATCACTAACACGAACTGTCATAGGGATCAAGGTTCGCCGCGACGAGTATAGAGAGAAGTTAGAGTACATTTTCTGTCAGCTCTAGACATTCGTACGCCGTTGTCTCGGCATGCGCCGCGTCGCGCCGAGCATCCGGCGCTAACCGCACACGCGCACCGCTCTGACTGACTCATCGCGATCACTTCCTTTTATTTATAAACAGCTTTTTTATTAAAATAATTGCGGGAGATTTCTATAACAGTGTATGAATTCTAAAAATTTATAAAAAAACGCATTTTCAAATTTTCGATTACTACTGAGTAACCCTTTTTTAGTTTAATTTATAAAAGTTCAGTCCTGTTTAAGTTAAGTATAACTTAGAGCAGATCACAATTCTTTTAGTTAATAAAGAACTAACCTACGCTTTTAATATCTATTATAATTAGTGATTTATATAGGCTTCGGCTCGCGGCTTCGCACGGGTGGTTTGTCGATTAAAACATTAACCTCCGTTTGCCGGGTAAAAAGTAGTCAATATCTGAATCCTGACCATAATCTACCTTTAATTCAAATTTCATCGAAATCAGCATAGCCGTTTAGTCGTGAAAACGTAACAAACAGACAGAGTTTATCGTAAAGAGAAGTATGGATTTATCGTAAAGGGCAAACACGTACCTATAAAGTGCCATTACCTAGTTTTTAAGGTCTTATTGTTCACTTGTTTATGCAAATATGTATCTTGTATCGTCAATAACCACACTTAGGTAATAAACAATAATTTTGAGTAAACGTGAGATGAGTACATTACATACTCGTTACTCAAACACTTATGAGTAAGCCAATCCGGATGTATTTGTAAATATTCTTAGTGAAATCTCAAGAACAACTTATGATGAGTCATTATCATCATATCAGAAGTAAGATTTCCACTGCTGAACATAGGCCTCGACCATAGATTTGTCACAGAGCGACCGATCTTGTCCACCCAACGGCTCCCAGCAGCCTTTATTACGTCGTCTTACAATATAGTTAGGGCTATCCTACGTTGCGGGTTTGAGTACGCAGTCTTCACACGAGAACCTTTCTGCCCCAACGGCAATGAGTTCTTCGAGCTATGTGCTAATTCGAGATGAGGAATTCAATAAAGTTAGGTAACAACTTATCATATCACCTACATTATAAACGTAGCAGTTGTTATTAAAAATGTTGACGATGAGACTTGCAAATAGCTTCTTCAAAACTTGATGAATATTAACTAATTTGAAATGGTCATAGTTTTTCAACTTTCGAATTTTAACGTATAACGTAATAATATCAAGAAAGACCAAGTTATTACGGTCGGCTTGCACAACGATCCCTAAACCTATTTAGAGACTAAACATGTTTAAATTTAACGTATTTGTGTGATTTGACAACTTCTTAAATCATATTTAACCACCAAATACGTTTAGGCATCGTTGCGCAAGTCGCCCTAGAGTCGTCAATGAAGGACTATGCCAATACATCCAGAATAACTGCCATTTGTACCCCAAAAAAATAACCAATTAACAAGAACCCCCGTTACATCTAATGTGGAATCTAATGTGTGTCATCTAATTCGTGAAGGAACAGGCAGTAAAATTGACGTTTCAAAGTGATCCTTGTGATTTTAATGAATAAAAATATTTGACTTTTTTTTTTGTGGATGAAACTGTAGGTCAAGTAGGTTGGTTATGCATTTCGTGGCACCAATTTATTAGTCAAAGATTAAAGCCGGCATGCACAAAGATCACTAAACGTATTTAGCGACTAAACATGTTTAAATTTGAAGTATTTATATGATTTCACAACTCCTTAAATCATATTTAGCCACTAAATACGTTTAGGCATCGTTGTGCAAGTCGCCCTAAGAATAATATTTATTTTGGGAGATTCGCGAGATCTCAGTTCGGGGCGAACCACTAGTTATATGGTTGTGAGGCCTGAGCGATTACTTACATATTTTTTTAATATAAAGTAGGTCTTAAAACTCAATTTATATTGAATTAAAGGGCAAGATAATATGTAATAAAGCCTATTAAGTACCTCTTTAACCACAATAGAAGCGTTACGAATTACCTTGAAAATTGTTTAATTTTATAAAACAATAGTTTTTCTTCTGAATTAAAATATAAGAATAAAGTCATTAAGTATTTGTGCATATTCAAATGAAACAGACAGTACTAGATTTTTAGATCAAGCAATATTTAGTAGGTATCAAAATCGAATCAGAATCCCTTTTTATAAAAAAATGTTACGGATAGTATGTAGACAGTTTCATATTATGAACAGAGATACTCGTAGCAACAGGAAGGCAGTCTGTTTTCTATAAATATCTAAATTGGAAAGCATGCTGTTTACATTACATTAAATTTAAACACCTATAGATTAAACACAAAGATATCAAAGATAAATAATCTAGACTTGTTTTTAAAGTTACCACGTACACCATTTTATCATGAAAAAATCGAGAAGATTGAATTAATCATTCACAGCATCATTCACAAACTTCTGAGAAATTTGTCTCTCAATATTTTTAAATACAAATTCATGACTAAAGTTCAATTTGTCATGACACGGATCCAACTTATTTGAGTACTTTTATAAAAGGAAATAACATTTCAATGAGGTTTTCATGTGAAGTTTTGTACCAAAAAAGACATTAGTCTACATTTAACATCCATGTATTTCCGGTGCGTTACTGCTGACTACGAGTAAGCTGAGCATAGCATAGGAGCTGGAGAAGCCTTTTTTTATACTTCATGGAGATTGAACAATCTTATGTCCCACCTGATGATAAGTATAACAGAGAATTACCTAGTGGGTCACGCACGTTAGAAACGCGCTACGATGCACTGCCCTGCGTCCTACAACTTGAGGCATACAGGTGTAAAGGCTCATGTGCCTGTAATTTCACCGGCAACCATACCCTTAATACTTCAAACCGCTTGGCGGCAGAAATAGGTATGGTGGTATTACTTCCCCGAGCGAGTTACCACAAGGAACTCTAATACTCTAGCCTACTCCATTTAAATCTGTTCTAGGTACTATTAAGCTCGTCACACAGATGAAGATGCTATAATATTTTATATTACGAAATCTTGTTAATATACTACCTGTTTTGTTATGTACGATATTAATATAAAACAAACATCCGGAAGTGTATATTTATCCAGTACATTTTCAATAAACAATTTTTAACGTAAATCGACAGCGCTTTTGTGACGATGCCGCTTAGTCAGTTTAACAGGTATCTAGTTATATGATGAATGAATATGATTTGTTTACCTATTTTATAAAGGCTGTTTCATTGATATTCTAGGACTTGAAATTAAGGATCCATGAAATTTAAAAAATATCCATGGTAAAGAATTTAAAAAAATCTAATTAACAACGATACTAGCCCTACCGTGTTTTTATTTAATATTGTACATAACTAAACACGTAGTATTTATAGTATCTTATGGTATCGCACCCAGGTCAGGTATGTTAACGTGACTTGAAAAATAAAGCTCGTGGTCGTCCGGAGACTTTGGTCAACAATGATGAATTAAAGGCGATTGTGGAAGCTGTCGAAACTCAATCTACAGTTGAGCTAGCAGCAGCTTTTGATGTTAGCGTCAAAACAATTTTGATCCATTTGCGACAAATAGGCAAGGTACAAAAACTTGATAGATGGGTGCCCCACAAACTTAACGATCGCCAGCGCAACGTACGCGTCGAGACCTGCCTCGCACTGCTCAATAGGCAAAGAAATGAAGGAATTTTGAACCGAATGGTTACGTGCGATGAAAAATGGATTCTGTTCGGCAATCGAAAGCGCTCAGCAAGTTGGTTAGATCCTGGTTCAGCACCAAAGCAATGCCTTAAACTAAAAATGACCCCTAAAAAGGTGATGGTCACTGTTTGGTGGTCTAGTGCGGGTGTGATTCACCACAGCTTTTTACAAAACGGCATGAGTATTACTGCAGACGTGTACTGTGAAGAACTGGAGACAATGATGGAGAAGCTTGCACATCGGCAACCAGCTTTGGTCAATCGGTCGTCCCCACTGCTCCTTCACGACAACGCGCGACCCCATTCTGCACAACAGACAGTCTCCAAGCTGCAAGAGCTGGGGTTGGAAGCTCTCCCTCATCCGCCGTACTCACCAGACCTTGCACCTACCGACTATTACTTTTTCCAAAATTTAGACAACTTTTTAGTGGGTAAAAAGTTCAATTCCCGAGAGGCAGTACAAAATGCCTTTGAAGAGTTTGTGGCCTCCCGTCCAGCTGATTTTTATAAGAAGGGCATCAATAAATTGCCAATGCGTTGGCAAAGATGCGTCGATTGCATGGGTGATTACTTTGAATAACAGAAATAAAAAAGTTTAAAAAAATAAGTACTTTTACTTATTCCATACAAAACGGCAATTTCATAGGTAAATACCTAATATATAAATACCTTATATGCGTAGTGTTCGAATACCTATCTGATGGTACGAAGTGGTGTGGTCGAAGATGAAGCACGCTTGCCTAGAAAGAGCCTGTTCTCTCTAGACTTGAAGACTCGAAGTGTTTACATACACCACCCATAAAGGCAACGCTACATTAAGCCCCACACAGACATGCCACCCACAGATACGTACAAATAGTACAAAGTGTCCAAAGGTATGCTTTTAATTAAAATAAATTGAGCCGATCGCTGCGCGCCGAACCACAGATTATACAAGACGGCCAGTTGTTTGAACTCTGATTAGTTGACAGCAGGCAAAATATTTCAACTCAAAACTATGGACAAAAAGATACAAAAAACATGGGGTGTGGTTGAGTCATGGACACTTCGTGTGTTGTACGTGAATACGTGTACGTAACACATAATATTTTCTATACAAAATGTAAAATACGCTATTTTATGTATGTTATAATTATGTTTGAACACTAAGAAGTCCTTCGGGTCATCTTAAATAGAAATCTCGAAACGCAGCAAAAGGACCTCAAAATGGCGGTGCTTCCCCCTCCAACGCGCGCAATACGTCACATTCCTCACTTAGCATAAGAATTCTTAGATCCTTTAATAAAGAACTCTTAGATAAATAAAACAAATAAAAATAAATATTGCTGATCATTTCACACAGCACTATACTAAGCAGAGCTTATTGTACTGTGGGAACCAGATAACTGATAGAATACTCATATACTTTTTTTTTGTAAATAATACTTATAATATATAGAAAAATACCCAGACACGGAACAAATATCTGTAGATCATGCAAACATTTGTTCCGTGGCGGGAATCGAACCCGCTACCTACTGCGTCTCAGCCGGCTCAGATGATAGATATGTAGCTGCAACACCAAACTCTATGCCTCGATTTTGTCATTAGTTTTTTGAACTGCCTTCCACTATGGAAACAATTTTAAAAACGTATTCACTTCAAATTGAATTATGGTTCGGCGAAATAAAAGCAGCTGGTCAGTGGTCAGTAATAGAGACTTGGAGCACAGAACAGAACTTATTGAATTGGTCTCCCTGCCGAAGTTATCCCCAGAGACTAACAGTTCAGGATTTAAAAAAAAAGAGCGTTTTAATATAGTAGTTTTAAGTCTAGAGCTCTTTGTGAAAGGGCACGCCCGGGGAAGTACTACCACTACACCTATTTCTGCCTATAAGCAGCATTGCTGTTTAGGTTTGAAGGGTATAGTTGCCGGTAAAATTACAGTCACATGAGGTTTTACACCCTGTATGCCTCAAATTGATGGACACAGGGCAGTGCATTGTAAGGCACGTTCCTGAAGTGCGTGACCCACGCGGCAATACTTTGTTATAGGCGATGGTTACCACTTAACATCAGGTGTGCCAGTTGCTTGTTTCATCTCCACTTCGTATAAAAAACATAACACTAGGTTTGGTAACGCACAACGTAACAGGCTACAGTAACAGCTTACTATCAAAAGTGGTTAGAGGAGGCATAGCATCAAATACTTGACGAAAACACCAAGTAACGATAATGTTAATAAAATAGTGATAGTGAGATTAGTTATTGATTAAAAATTTAATTCAAATTAATTATGTAATCGTGCAAGTCATTTTAGATTCTGTAAGTAAAGTCGCTAGACAGATGAACGTTCGAGAAACAAGCTGTGAACAAGAGCCAGTGATTATAAAATAGTTCGTAGAGAACAAATATAAATATTGTCCCATATCGTGCGACAACCGAACTGTCCAAAACAGCACTACCGAAATAGAAGGACAGCGGCACTTCAAACTTATGCAGTCTACACACCAAAGCCGCCGACCCGCCGACACAGTCCGCCGGCTTCTTACACCCGCGCGTGCTACCCGGCGACGTAAATACAAAAACAACCGTTTATTTGCTAGAATACACAAAAATTACAATAAAAGGTTCAAAAGCTATGCTTGTCAATGTATTCAACCTGCATGCAGATGTGCAAACATTTGTTAGTAGGTATTTATTTAGAAATGTCAATAATTAATATTAAAATTCATAAAAATCATTAATACTATAAAAACAATTGTTTCAAATCAGTATTTTCTAAAATATGTATGGCGACATAGCATCGACAACAATGCCGCCGGATTGTGTCGGCGGGTCGGAGGCTTTTGTGTGTAGAGTGCTTTACAAAACTGAGTTTAGTCAACGAGTTGTTTTGCTTTTATACTCGTTATTGAAAGCCGGGTCGTCAAAAGCGAGACGACATCATAAAAATCATTTTGAAACGTCTTCATCAACATCATCATAGGATCTTCCACTGC
This sequence comes from Philereme transversata, assembly GCA_963924445.1. Taxonomy (NCBI): domain Eukaryota; kingdom Metazoa; phylum Arthropoda; class Insecta; order Lepidoptera; family Geometridae; genus Philereme; species Philereme transversata. The sequence continues at coordinate 20,672,459 of OZ004337.1, read as the reverse complement.
TGAACATAGGCCTCCCCCATAGATTTCAAGAGCAACCGATCTTGTGCTGCCTGCACACAACGGCTTCCAGCAACCTTTTTCAGGTATTCTTTCAATCTAGTGGGGGGCCGTCGTACGCTGCGGTTTCCTCTCTCTGCACTTCTGCACTCTAGAACCTTTTTCCACCAGGCCATTTCTTCCGAGCTATGTACCCCGCTCACTGCCACTTCAGCTTGCTAATCGTCGTAGTTATTTTAATATTTATTTAAATACTTTATTGCGCAAAATGCATGACATCTACAAAAGGTGGGCTTAATGCTAAAACCATTTTAACCAACTTCAAAGCTAACAAACAAAGGTTGGCTTACTAACTTAAAAATATTAACTTACTAGCTTCCGCCAGCGGCTTCGCACGCGTGATTTGTCAATAAAAAGTAGCCTATGTTTTAATCCACTTCATAATTTCTCTATATACCAAATATCATCAAAATCGGTTCAGCCGTTACGATGTTATTGAGTAACAAATAAACATCCAAACATTCGCATTTATAATATTAGTGTGATTGGTATTTAGATAATAGGCTATGCCTATGACCTTCTTTGTAACGTCTTAGACATAGACATATATTTTCTACATTAAACTTACTGTAAGTAAATATCTCTACATCCCTTATTTATGTCGATGGGTTAAATAAATAGGTCATTAGGGTAGCACCTACTCCCACCCATTACGAACACTATCAAATAATTTATTTTAGTTAACCCAGCAATTATCTATGTAGCAATCTAGCCGCTTACTTATGGCCCAGAATAAATGGCCCATTAATGTTATACCTACCTATAAATAGGTATGTTTACGGACTAACTGCGTGAAGACAACTAACGCTTACATTTATTTATGTTGTGAAACCAGGCCGGTCAATACTACATAACAATTGAAACATTTTCTGCCAAAGTGCAAAGTGGCCTCTGTTATTTTACATTTCATGTTCAATAGGGCACATGTTTTTTGGTATATTCTTTTAATCCCCACCGGTACATCCCCACCATTACGTAGAGGCGTATGTAACCGGACAATTACTACGAAGTATTTAATATACTAGCTGACCGGGCTGCGGCTTCGCACACGTGTTTTTTCAATAAAAACATTATCCTCCTTCTGCGCAGTCGGGTAAAAATAACCTATGTCCTAATCCTGTTTATAATCTATCTGTATACCAAATTTCATCGTAATCAGTGAATTCGTTTAGTCGTGAAAACGCAACAAAGAGAGAGACAGAGTTACTTTCGAATTTATAATCTTAGTAAGGATGTATGTCAGTCAAGTTATAGCGTCAAATTTTACTTTAACTAGACGTGTTGCAGACTAGACGGTGCAGTGAGCTAGAAGTTGACTGATACGTGTGACAGTGTGACTGGGATTTCCACTCACGATACAGTAAATCCTAACGTCGCAGGAATAATAATGGGAATAGTCTGTTAGAGACAGGTGGAACAGGCCCAAAAAATGGCAGATTTTTTCACGCTAATTTTTGGGTCTTTAATAAAAGTTTTGTCAGTTGAGTGAGGAGCACTAAGTTTTGCACTATAATTATAGACTCAATTTATTATAAATACGGGATTTATTACGTACCGTTTTATGGGTATTACGATCGACAATGTTTCGGTTCAATACGTAAACGTTCATCAGAGTGAATGCGATCCACTTCGCAAAAAATTATAAGAATTGTGGTTCAGGAATGAACCAGTCATACCGAATGAAAGGTACGTATCTACCTACTCACAAATGACGCATCGAATACTGATTGAAACTATAATTTGTGAATCATGCGTGCTTCACACTTTTTTCAGAGGCATTTCTCAGGCTCAGAGCATTTCAACGAAAGTCCAAGAGGAAAACTGTACGAACGCGTCATCAGGTACAATTCCTAGTAAGAATCTTTTACTCTTGTTTGAAACATTCAAGGCGATCGGAGACAAACGATTCAGTCTTTGTTTATGAGAATCGATAGGAAACCAAGATAAAGACTGAAAACTATCGATATAATACCCCTCCCTTGCCAGATAAAAACAAGTGATGTGCGCAATTACACTCGATAAACAGCACATTGTAAATCTGAACTCAGGATCTATTATCCGAATTTTGAACATTAAAACAAAACACCGCAAAAAGCGAGGCAAAAACAATGCCTTCAAATCGCATGCGCGAAGCAGCTTGCGAACAATAAACGAAAAAAACAATCTAAACCACTCTTCCTTTCCTAAATTATCCTGTCACGCTCACCTATAAAATGCAATTGGTTTTATAAAATTGGAACTCGTTAGAATAACCGCTTCATATTCACGACATCACAAAATAGACTCTACGGCTATGAAGTTACAGTTTAAGATTGTAGAGAGGAGTTGGTGCAGGTTGTGTTTTGGTGTCAGGTTGCGCGGACAATAGGCGCAAGCGCATGTACCTGCGCAAGGTGACCCGCGTGAAGGGCACGGGGCTGCCCTTGCGCACCCTGCACCCCCCACTCCCGGTCCCGCGAGGTCCTGCATTCGCATGCATTGTCCGACACGCCATTACCGAAATGACTATTATGGCTCACCCGATCGACCCGTAGAGCTTGCAATTTAATACATCGATACTTCTCTTTCGATTTTTATCGAAACATGTTGCTATATTTTTAAGCTATTTTCACTTTACATTAACGCGCTTGGAAGGGGATTGGACTTTTGATTTGATGTAATAGAGCGGTAATGAGATACAATTTTCCGGTCTGGCAGAAAGCACAAGCCGTGCGATGCCATTAACGAAAAACTTCCATCGATACAATTTACTGCAGACCGGTGATTTATGACTCTGTCACCGTTGTTATTTATACACTTTTGCCCAATACGGTACACTATTTTTAACAATGTCAAGTTAATGACCTAACGGACGTGATTCTTAATCAGACCGATCTCTCTGGTCTGATTAATTAATCACAATTGTAAACAAGGACAGTGTCATATTTTAAAGCGGCTGATGACAGCTGCGTCTACGCCCATTGATTTATTTGTAATCTGAATTGGGTGAAACAGACAAGTTCTGTGATCATCTGGTAAACAGCAGTCTTCATTCACGAGGAATTAATTAATATATGTACCCACCCACGCATTTTTTCCGCATGTGATTTGAAATACTAATTAATTGCAAATATTTGCCTATATTAGCATATTAATTGAGACACCAAAGCTCGCCTACCAAGATTTCTCTTTATTGATTTTACGGTAAAATTATTATATAAACAAAATTTAATCTATAACACTAAAGCTGTAACTAGGTTTTTATTGGCCATTTTTTATTTATCGATCTTTTATATCGATAATCGATTACTAGTTTGTCCCAGCTCTAGTTGCCAAAATGTGAGCTGATAGTGCTTGCAGCGACAGGTGTAGAATCGCGTTGCAGACATCGAATTACAATGATAATGAGCGTTGTAAAACCCCAGTCATTGCGTGTAGAGCCAGACGAGACGGGCTAATCGACAGTAAATGAGCAATCGACGCCAATCGAGTACATCGCGAATTCCTGTTTGATTCTTTATTTGATGACTTGGTGATAGAACGATACATTATCGTAATCTTTTCCCGTACCATAGAAAACATAAATGTGGTGAAAGAGAAACTTATTTTTATTTTATTTACAAGAAAAGTACAAATAAATTTATCAAGTTAGTAAGATCTTGCAACCAATCATATGTTAGTATTTTTATGGTCATATACGAAAATCGTATTATTTATTAAAAATCTTGGAATCATAGGCTAACTCAACTACTACAAATGACAAACCTGAAATGGCACTCTTCTATCGTTAGACTGACTAAGCTGAGAGCATGTTAAAGGTGCCGAGTACGCCGACTCTAAATCCTGTCCCAGGAACTTATGCAGCTACGTCTTTCTGTCTTGTGTATAATCATGGTACGCAATAAGGTAGGAATGCTTACATTGCCCCCTGTCTATAAGATTTTCATGAGGATAGAAATTATGCAAAATCAACATGAATGTTGTAATAATGGCGTGTGTAAGAGTTGTATAAACCGGTAATGATAATTTTGTCTGGGGATGTCAACGTTCTGCCGAACATCATATATAGCATGTATATCCAGAATTTATCTAAATACTACCTACTATATTTAAATACTTGTGAAGCAAAAACATGTGCTCCTCACTTGTACATAACATCTAAAATGTATTCTATCGTGTTTTAGCAAATAAATTGATTTGATTTAATTAATTTCATCGTAATTGCCATCAAAATTAAATGCGAGTCCACCCTTGACCACGATTGTTGCAACACAGCCAAAACGTCGGGATAACAAATAAAAAGGTACATACGTGATAAATACCCGTTTTAATCAACAATTATGTACAGTCATCGCGAAAGTTTGAAAAATATAATTAGAGGCGTTTTTAGATGTAAGTTTTATTTCGAGGTAATACCATCAAAATATTAGAAAACTTTGGCTGACTGAGTGCTTTTGTAAAAATATTTCTGAAAATGTAATTAGGTAACAGCTAGTATGACAAAGGTTTCTCACGGAAGAGATCTATATTGGACTTGCTTTTTCTAGTTTTAAATACGAGAGCTTTGTCCATACACGGAAGATAAAAAATAGAACCGTCATGTTAAACCTACTGATCAGTCAGACCACATTTATTAAACCAACTACTTTAAAATAAAAAACCGGTAATTTTATAGAAATATTCCCACAGTTCAGCCGACACTATTACAAATTGCCGCTTAGAACCAAACTGAAGCATTTCGCTGCAAAAAAGCGTCTGGTATCTAGAGTTACCCTTTAAAATATTTAATGCCCAATAAAGTTTCGGCACAATAATTTGATCCTCAGTATTACATGCCGACTGATTTCCAGCGAAAAGCCTCCAGGTAGGTTTCGGTTTGTTTGTTCGTATCAGCGGTTTCTTCTTGGTCACATTCGCTTGGAACTAGATTGTGGTAGCCTTATGACTAATGTATATCATTGATTTTGATTAATTTGTTCGTTGTATAATATATTTTCTCTTCTCATCATCATCATCATTGGCAGCTTAACTGATAGCCCACTGGTCAAATTTTATTTGTTTGGTTTCTTTGGTATCAATCACCCCACTAGTTCTTTTTGTGACTCTGTAGTGAGGTGAAAGAGTAGCCCATCGAGACAGATGACGGGTTCCTTTTCCATTTCATATGGTAGGTTGTCATATTACGATATAACCTACGATACACTGAATCTTAGTGTGGCGTTATGTATGCAGTTATTGAGTGTTATTTTTAATTTTTTACGACGGAGATGGAACAAAGTTGTAACCATCACCTATAACAAAGTATAGCTACGTAGGCCACGCAGGTTAGTTACGTGCCCTACGATGCAATGCCCTGCGTCCCTCAACTTGTGGCATACAGGTATAAAGTATCATGTGCATCATGCATTAACTGGCACCCATATCCTTAAGACCGAAACCCAATGCTGCTCTGCGACAAAAATAGGTATGTTGGAAGTGGTAGTACTTCCCCGGGCCAGCCCTTTCACTACCCTACTATTACTATTTGGTCCAGAAATAAGATAGGAAAATGGATGACTGTCATTGAAGTTAAGTCAGTTTCACTACGATGTTTTCCTTAAAAAACCTATAAGGAAAGTGAAGGTTTCCTTTACTGAATTAATATTGTTCACTTTCCAGTCACTTTTAATTTCTGCAAGACATCGCGCGAATGAAAAGTGCAAGGTAAAGAGGGCGCGAGCGGGTCGCAATGACCCAGTTACAGGGATGTAACCAGATTAGGGAGAAAATAGTATTAGTACGAGTAAGCTTTCAAGTTTATATCTACCTATTTAATAAAAGGTAGCTTAATAATGGATAGTTTTGGACTATTACGATACGATACGATCTCCAGTCTTGAGATTCAAAATAATTTAAAATACCATGAATAAAGAAATTCTTGACTTCACTTTTTGCGCTCTTTCTCTTTCTTATTTCTTCTATCCTTCTGCATTCGACGACCTCCGAGGCACAGTGGGAGAATAGCCGGCTGAGATGCAGGTGGTAGCGGGTTCGATTCTCGCTGCGGAACAAATGTATGCATGATATACAGATATTTGTTCTGAGTCTGGATGTTTTTCTACATATTATAAGTAGGTATGTATTAACAAAAAAGTATATAAGTATTCTATCAGATAATCTGGTTCCCATAGTACAAGCTCTGCTTAGTTTGGGGCTAGATAGCGCTGTGTGAAATGTCCAGTAATATTTATTTATTTATTATTATTATTCCTTCACATTATTTTTCCTTTTTTTTTTTGGTGACGGAACAAGCTTATGGCCCACCCGATGCCAAGTGGTAACCATCGTATAACAAAGGATTGCCTCGTAGCTCACGGACCTTAGATATGTGCCCTACGAAGCAATGCTCTGCGTCCATCAGCTTGAGGCATACAGGTGTAAAGCCTCATGGTCCTGCAATTTCACCGACAACTATACCCTTCATGCTTGTTTTTGGATATTGGTCGGGCAAACATTGCCTGGATGTGATCCTGTAGACCAGTGCTTCCGCCCGGTGCCTCTGAATTATAAATGCTTGAGCATTTTAATCGCGGGTCAGTTTAATTAGTTTGTGTTCTTTAACCGCTCCGAGGTTGCGGTTTTATAAAATATTATGACGCTACACCTCGAAAAGCGTATTTATATTTTCTATAATTATAACAAAATTATTTAATTTTATATACCTAGAGGATTAGCAAGCTGAAATGGCAGTGGGCGGGGCACATACCTCGCAGAACTGACGGCCGTTGGGGCAGGTTCTAGAGTAGAGACCACGCTCTGGAAACCGCAGCGCAGGACAGCCCCCTACAGAGGAAAGACGACCTGATAAAGGTTGCTGGGAGTGGTTGGGTGTAGGTTGCTCTGGAAATCTATGGGGCCGCAGCAGTGGATGCCCTATGGCTAATATAATGATGATATGCCTAGGAGTTTTTGCGTAGGTAAGACAGATCATCGATTATAATATTGTGAATAATTAAAAGCTTCACTACTACCTCATTTGATGATAGTGATGATAAGATGTAAGTTTCGTCATATTTATGGTGAAATTGTTCCGTAGAACCTTAGTGCTTAATTACTAATTTAAACGGGTATTTATCGCGTATGTACCTTCTGTATTTGTTATCATGACGTTTCGACTGTGCTGCAACAGCCTAGCCGTCTTCACGGGCAGACTACAAACAGTCAAAACGTCATGATAACTGAATAAAAAAGGTAGCGCGATAAATACCCGTTTAAATCAGTAATTATGTACAGTGATCGCGATATTTTGAAAAATACTAACTTTAGTGCCTTTCTTGTACCTAAAATAAAATAAATTGAATTACAAGTATCCGTATCGAACACCTTTCATCGTTCTTTGATTTGATAACATAATGCCTCGAATTATATCGGCACATGCCAAAACGCCGCAATCTTGCACAAATACATAACTAAACCTACAATCGTAAGGCTCAGGTAATAAGAGTGAAAGTCGTCTGATGGAGTTTGCAGCTGACATACAGCAGGTGATGCTTGGATTTTTATAACTTTTTTTGCACACCCTACCCTGATTACATACGATTTTGACTTCTAAAGGTCAAGTGTAATTGCAATGTAGGTTTAAACAAAAAAATCATGAACGTATGGTTTGTTCGATTTAGCACGATCTTAATAATTACTAGATGTTAGGATTTAGGCAAAAAATTGCGAAGTATTTCCTTATTCCTAGGTCCGTAGATGATATGACCCCTATAGAGTGATCAAATCGTATTTATTACTCATTAGCAATTCGTCATGTCATTACTACCTGTTCTAAATTTTAGTGGAGCTTTTAGAGTAATAGTTATTAAAGTTTGAAGCTGATGCACCTAGTTACTTGTTAATGAGATTTTCAAAGTGAAATAGCATTTTAAGTCAATTTTAGGCCATTCAAAGCATTGCCCACATGTGTATCTGTCCTCTGTGCCATATACTACCTGCACAAAGGATGACTTAAATCTAGCCACTGATAACGCAGTAGAAGTGGCAAATGTTTTTATTTTTATTATACTACATGGAGATGGGACAAGCTTATGGCCCACCTGATGTTAAGTGGTAACCATCGCCAATAACAGAGAATTGCCTCGTAGTTCACGCATGTTAGAAATGTGCCCTACGAAGCACTGCCATCAACTTGAGGCATACAGGTGTAAAGCCTCATGTGGCTGTAATATCACCCGCAACCATACCCTTCAAACCGAAACGCAGCTATGCTGCTCTTAATGTGATTGTGAATCGTTGACTCGAAAGAAGAAGTCAATATGATAAAAATGCCTCAAAGTTCGAAATTGAAAATTTCAGTAATTCAAGAAACTTTATGTAAAATGTATAACCAACCAAAAAGTTGATAAATAAGATAGATAGGTAGTGATTTTCTGTGTTTAAAGTTTCGTAGCCAATTTAGAATCCTTATTTCCTTATTAATACGTCTTGTTATACCTACCTAACTAATTATTTGTTGTCTATATTTTTTCCGTGTTTTTTTCTTGGTACCTTTTGGTACAAAGAGTTTATTTATGTGTTTTGAATAGTTTCGCCTCTCAGTTAACTTTGATTAATATCTATTATCTACAGGAAATATATGTAATTGTGATTAACCTTCCATGATAACTGCCTCAAAAATAAAAGTTGCCAGAACTTAAAGTCGCCCTCTCCCCAAACGATGAAATATAAAACTTGCCCTATTAAATGTTTACAGCCTTCTAAAACTTAACGCCGAGTGTAGAGGGGTGGGTCGGCGATAAAAACACTTTTGTTACTTTATAAATATATGTTATGACATAAAATCTACATAAGAAATTGTTTTTATCACTTTCTGAATGATACTTACCTGATATTTCTGTTTTAGCTTTTTTTATTGTTGGATAGTTATCCGTCTCGTATGTGAGATAAAAATGGATAACGAATCCTATAAAATACTTGGCTGTAACGTAACATAACATAAAAACTTAACGAAACCTTATTCAATATACTCTTTTTGTTAAGAAATTTATATGGAACCAATCCAATTACGTTAAAGAAATAACCTAAATACAAGTGCAGAATAAGTGCACTCACCAATTTAATTAATTTAGCAAATTACAAGTGTGTACTAAGCCCACTTCTGGGCAAAGATCATCCTACCAACTTGCCATCTAGTGGGAGGCCATCCTACACTGCGTTTTCCAGTGCGTGGTCTTCACTTGAAAACCTTACTACCCCAACGGCCGTCAGTTTTACATCATTCAACAATAAAATCTAACTTAACAAACTACAATTTTAATTTGAACAAACTTTCCTTCAAATGCGGTGCACCACAGTGTACAATTTAAATTTTTGCAGTTATCTAAAACTGTGGCCGCCACTAGTGAATTCACCGGCAAAAGTTTGAAACAGTGCAGTGGTAACATAGTGGTAGAGAATTCGAAACAAATAATAAAAAGCACAAGGCTGCAGACGGAGGCGGGCCGACTTCAGAAAAAGGTAACGAATAACGGCCGTGGGGTAAGGGCGAGTTGTACAGACTTTAACGTAATTTTATTACGCAATACCGAAGAATATTGTTCATCCAAAGGTTGCCCAGAAGAGATCGCTTTTAGCGATAATACCGCCTATTGTACCTTTGTTTTAATTGTGTATTCGCTTTTGTTTGTTTTATTTTTTAATGGTGTGCAATAAAGAAATAATTTAATCTAATATCATCTTGATTTTCTTCAGGTCTTAGATTTTTTTTTTTGTATAAAGCCTTCACGCTTACAAAGGTGCCTCATAATACAATTATTCAGGTTATACTATCGTGGATATCTTTGTATATAAGAAAATATACAAACAGGGTGAATTTATACACAGTTTTCACATTTTGAGAAAAACTGTACCCCGTTATCCTCAATTAATCCATCTTAATTCAAACCATAAATTGAAGTTCTCTACTGTTCACTACACTACTATCTACTGTTTCACACACACCACACTGTTTAAAACGCCGCAAAACTCCACCCTGTACAGATTCTTCCAGTTAAAAACACCAACTTTTTATCTAAATTTCTCCCTTTGTAGTGTAATCGTCATGAAACCTACGCCTTAGCTCTGCAAGTTTTGGCTAAAGTTGCGAATTGCCACCAAGCGCTGTATAAATCATATTTAATAATAATACATGTAAATACCTTAGTTTGTAAGGTAATAATCATAATCTCTTTACATTTCCCTATTATGTGGTAGTTTTGATGGGTATTATCTAACAGGAGAGGGAGGTGTGAAAGCCGCCTTACATTGAGGTAATGCCAGCGCCAAGGACGCCCGCTCTCAAAGTGACCCAATGCGCTACATCCAGCCTTAGAATTGGCGCGCGTGACTTTGTTTCCGGACTACCATCGTAATGTACCCTGCAGTTCCATCCTTCTAACAGTGGTATTCATAATCTATTTAATTAATCCATACTAATATTATAAATACGAAAGTAACTCTGTTTGTTTGTTACCTTTTCACGACTAAACGTTACGGATCGTAATGAAATTGAATAATAAAGGATATAGATTATATCCTGGCAAAATAAATAGGCTATCTTTGGTCTTTAAAATAATCTTGAAGTAAAAGTTTGTATGGGCAATCCATAATTCCTTAAACTGGGGCTCTGAAAATTCATATTTAGGCTTTTGGTATTGTTACGAGCTGAGGGTTCGGGATAAAATAATGGGAATCGGTTTAGCCAAAATAACACTTTTATTCAACACTAAACGATGAATACACGAACTTGGTCACACGTAATCACAACACACTAATTCACACCACTGTTGCACCACTTAAAGTCACCGAAATGATCGCACGTATAGCCAAATCCAAACTGACTGGGGAGCAACTACTGTTCACGCGAGACCCTTCCCACGTCAGTCCTCCAGGGCCTCGCTGAGACTCTCTCACTGACTGACTCAGACTGACTGTCCGGCCATCTCTCCGGCCTATTTATATCGCACACATTTCGATTGTTCGAGAACGATGTCGATCCTTCCAGGAAAGGGTCGGTGTTTCGACAGAACGACCCATCCCCATTGTGCGCAATCGCAGACAATAACAAAGCAAGACAAAAGCGCTCGAGAAACTTCGATTATTACTCATTGTTTAACAGCCTCGGCGTAACACTGCCCCCTCCTAAAACATACTCGTCCCAAGCATTCTTAGCCCCATATCGCGGCAGCCGATCAACACGAACAATTTTAGGCGCACCTCGCGCTGAAGATGTAGCAACTAGAGGAGCCACATTGCCGTCTCCAGTACTTCAGGACACCCAGAGTCCCTTTCTCATCAGCGATCCCAATTCCAGCCTCCAAAACACGGCTCTCATGATTTCTATCTGTTCTTTCACTTCCTGGAATTCCTTTCCAGATGAACCGAACGATTCCCTCATCAGTCGAGCACGCTCTTATGGCCAACGTCGCTGATCTTCCTGTTGACGACGCTGCTCTTCTTTATCCTGACGTCGCTGTTCCTCTTGCAACCGAGTCTGCTCTACCTGTTCACGTCGCTGTTCCTTCTGCAACCGAGCCTGCTCTTCCTGCTGACGACGCTTCTCTTCTTTATGCTGACGGCGTTCTTCCTCCTGCAACCAAGCCTGCTCTTCTTGCTGACGACGCTGCTCTTCCTTATCCTGACGTCACTGTTCTGCCTGCAACCGAGCCTGCTCTTCTTGCTGACGACGCTGCTCTTCCTTATCCTGACGTCGCTGTTCTTCCTGCCAACGTCGCTGCTCTTCTTGTTGACGACAAAGCATGGCCATAATAGCAGCAAGTTCGCCTGTCAGAGGAGCTTGCCCCACGGATGATGATGATGATGATGCTCCAAATGATTCGGTGGCGGCTGATTCCATCTCCTTCGGCTGACGACTCTGCCGAGCTTCTTGAACCGGAGAATCTCCAAACCGCCTTTCATCCATTTCCTGTTGTCGTTGACCTCTCGTCCTGACACCGTCCACGTTATCTTTTGGCAGAACCGGCATTATTTTATCCCATTTCTGACACCAAATTATTATTATTGAGCTGAGGGTTCGGGATAAACTAATGGGAATCGGTTTAGCCAAAATAACACTTTTATTCAACACTAAACGATGAATACACGAACTTGGTCACACGTAATCACAACACACTAATTCACACCACTGTTGCACCACTTAAAGTCACCGAAATGATCGCACGTATAGCCAAATCCAGACTGACTGGGGAGCAACTACTGTTCACGCGAGACCCTTCCCACGTCAGTCCTCCAGGGCCTCGCTGAGACTCTCTCACTGACTGACTCAGACTGACTGTCCGGCCATCTCTCCGGCCTATTTATATCGCACACATTTCGATTGTTCGAGAACGATGTCGATCCTTCCAGGAAAGGGTCGGTGTTTCGACAGAACGACCCATCCCCATTGTGCGCAATCGCAGACAATAACAAAGCAAGACAAAAGCGCTCGAAAAACTTCGATTATTACTCATTGTTTAACAGCCTCGGCGTAACAGTATGAAATAAAAAATACGTGTTTCAACTTTTTTGCAAAATCATCCCTGAGGTATACGAGTATAAGTTATATTACGGTTTTGTCGTATTTCGAAAAATTATATAGCCACTTATTAGCCAAGGTTTATAAATTATATATGAATAACGGGATTCATTTCATTGCCGTTATTCATATAGGTAGTGTGTTAAGCCCGCTGCAGTTTCATTGGATAAGTAAAAAAAATAACGTGATAAACTAATCAAATTATGTTTAATTTTATCGCTATACGTCTAGCCTAGCGAGAAAAATTGACATTAAACAGGTATTTATCGCGTATTTTGTTCCAACTGGCGTGGTCACAGGCAGACTGGAGTCCTCGGAGCTAACGTCATCTAGCCTAGTAACAATTAGAATAACAAATAAAAAAAACACTTAATTCAAATAAAACTTCTGTGTATCAAACTGTTGCAATTAAGTATACATAATACTGTACGAAAAGTTTTAAATCAGCAAGTTTTAAAATCAGACTCTAATTTACGTAGGTTGCGTAGCTCGTTTGAACAATTTCTTAGACGAATCACGAAACTAAAAGGCAAGTTTTAGCGCATTAGATAGAATATAGTGTCTAACTTCTAGAAATGAATTAAGACATAATAGATAAGAATCGTTTAAAGTCAGGTCTGTTTTCTTAATTAAGATTTATTTTATCGTGTTATAAAACAAAAGAGATGCTTTAAATCAAGCTAGCTGATTTAAATGGTCAACTGATGGCCGATTCGTAATTTGCACAACTGAAACTACTGCCGTGATTAAACAGAATTAAGCCGAGTCATTTAAGCGTAAGTATAAAAGTAATATTAGTAATATTAATGAATAATATGTATAATTCTCTACGTGCCGTTCGTCATCACCTTCGTTTCGGTCATATTCATAGAAAGTCCTACCCCGAGGCTTGCTCTGCTCAGATTTTGGATCAGCGTCTCGCAGAGGACGATAGAGTTTGAGGGTGTGGCGATTGAATATGTCCATGAGTACATATATACAGGTATTTCGGCTAATTAGTTTCTTTCCAGGCGAGACAAGAACAAGAGATTGCAAGACGCACGGAAAACGCCTGGAAAAACTATTGGTCCATAAAAGACCTAATGAAAGGATCGCTTCCACTTTCTCTAAAGCGGAAACACATGGACATTTGCATTCTCCCCATCCTCACCTATAGTGCGCAAACATGGTCGCTAACAAATCGTTAAAAATTCTCCCTTGGGGTATGCCAATTGCAATGGAGCGTAGTATCCTGGGCGTGAAACTCACGGACCGAATCAGGAACTCGGTTATCCACCCCTGAACACAGATAGCCAACGTCACTCAAAAGCTGGAAGTCTAAAGTGGGACTGGGCCGTATGCGTGTGCCGTATGCCAGACACAATGTGGGCAAAGACCACGCCAGAATAGGTCTCAAACAACGGACGACGCCCGAGTAGAAGGCCCAGGCGAAGGTGGCGGGATGAGCTAAACTCCTACCTCAAGGATTGGCCCTTGCGAACAACAGAGATGAGTGGAAAGACAGAAGGGAGGCATTTGCCCTGCAGTGGGTCACAACAGGTTTATAATAACTAGTTGTTCGCCCCGAACTGAGATCTCGCGGGTCTCCCAAAACAGAAAAAAAAATATTCTTAGGGCGACTCGCGCAACTATGCCTAAACGTATTTAGTGACTAAATATGATTTAAGGAGTTGTAAAATCATACGAATACGTAAAATTTAAACATGTTTAGTCATTAAATACGTTTAGGGATCTAATACGTCAGTGTGAGGTGAGACGTTATTTGGAGCTGATCGCACTCACCCTGATGAAGGTTCACGAATTGAACCGAAACATTGTCGGTCGAAACACCGATCAGACGGTACGTGATAAATCCCGTATTTATAATAATGACGTTTATGGATCGTTGTACAAGCCGGCCCTAATCTTTGACCAATAAAATAGTGCCACGAAATAATAACCAAATAACTTGACCTACAGCTTCATTCAAATTACAGGTAACGGGAGTTCATGTAAATTAGATAACCCTTTTTTGGGGTAGAAATTGCAGTTATTCCGGATTTCAGACTTTTGCCTATATTTGTGTCACTAAAGCTACACGCATACCGAATTTCAGCAATGTGGAGTCCTGATGTGGTCTACTCTGTGAATTTTGTCAAATTTCAGTTTTTATTATGGCTAATAACTTAAAAAATACAACGTATAAACTAAAAATAAGAAGAGGGTCAAAATGTACTCACAAATACCTTTTATTAGACGTGCTACTTGACCGAATAGTCCCATTTTGTTTTTTTTACCCCTCTGGAACCCCAATATCTCAACAACCCCCCCCCCCCACATTTTTAGCTCATTTAGTCACACCAACATTGTGCCATCACTACCTACCTATATACCAAATATCCCGATGATCGGATAAACACTTCGAAAGTTATCCTCGGACAAACAAACATATATACATACATATGTACATACATACATACTTACATACATACAACGCCGATTTGCGCCGATTTCGCTTCGCTCGATCAATAATAAATAATATTATTAAGCATTTTTGATTTTCAATAAAGAAACTGACCTTTAATTGCTCCGCGTTAATATTACCCACAAATTTTGAAATTACACTGTATAACATCAAATTCAACACAATAAGAAGAAGAAGCATCAAATTCTTCAAGTTTATTATAAAATATCCAATAGCATAAGATGCCGTCACGATGCACGCAATCCCATACGAACCCCATTAGTACACTTCGCGAAGACCCTTTAATCCTCCCTCTCACTTACACACTCACAAAAAATAAGTACCTAACACTGAAGCGCAATCCGATGCATTCCATACCCTTGGAATTACATTAAAACATGCACAGAAATATCAAAAATCATATCTATTGCTTGCGAGATAAAGTTCAATATAATCGGCAGTCTTTTTTTTAAAGACTCAATTTTGTTATTCTATGTCCAAGTGCAAGGGGTCTCAGCAATATGACCAGCATTACTCCAGTTATAAGAACTATCTAAAATAACACCTAATAGTAAATAAATAAGAATGAAAATGGATCGAATAGACCAAGTGCAAAGGGTCGGCAATTCGGCCATATTAATATAAATAACACTAACGAGTCAGTCCTTTAAAAACAGTGAACGGCTTTGACTGATGAGACTGGATTACTATCTTTGGGTTCGAAAGAAGGATATTGTACTAGTTTGTTTATCATTTAACTTGTTGTTTCTTGGTAATTTGCTTTGTTCAGTGGTCAGTGACCAGGTTAAGATATAACACTTTGTACTTAATAGAAACTTTATCATACATATCAATTTACTTTCTTATAGATTTGACAAAAAAACTCGTCATTATCAAATTATTATGTGTTTCTGGATCCCACTGCAGGGTAAAAGCATCCCTTTTTTCACTCATCACGGTCCATAACTTTTGCAAATCATTATTGTAGGTATAAATAGACCAGTCAAATAGCCAGCTGAGAGGTTGCGGTCGATTCCCGCCGAGGAACAAATGTTTGCATGATATACAGATATTTGTTACGGGTATGGGTGTGTTTACAAAAAATAAGTAAAGATATAATTATTATATCAGTTAGGTATCCGGTTCCCATAGTACAAGCTTTGATTAGTTTGGAGCTAGATAACTCTGTGTGAAGTATCCAGCATAAATATTATTATTTTCTTATTGGCATTCTACTTGGTACCGGAGACCAGTAAGAACCAATTGACCGCATTTTGTGAAATACCGAGAAAACACAAAAGCACCGTTAGCAAATAAATGTTTAACACTAAATTTGCGCCCGCGCACCTTATTATAATTCATATTAAACTCTATCTTCAAATGTTGAAATTAACATAAAATTACGATAATATTCTTACAATTGCCGATGTCATCGCAATCAAAGTATTCGAGTATGGAAATTTTACCCAATCTGTCTGTTTGTTATTATGGATTATTATCTTTGTGTGGCTTGTTAACGAAACCAGTTGGGAAATAGCCATTGGCATTTTATTAAACACATTTTAAACAAGTATCTAATGATGCGCCGGCTTAAGTTTGACTCCTGATCTGTGACAAAAGATGGCAGCACATTGTTTTGCAACCTTTCTTAAACCCACACCATGCAACCTTTCAAGCCTCGTAGTTTCTTAAATCTCCTGGCGCGCGGAATTTACGTGTACAACAATATAATAATTATTACAGATTTCAAGTAACAATTATTGATATTTCATTTCATGAATGTTTTTTCATACGTGCATGAAAATTATCTTTTGTTTAATGTTATTCCAATTAGATTTACGTGTGAAATTGTATGTATAATACGAATTTAATGATTATTCTTTTACTATGTTCACTAAAAACTGAATATTTATCATGATTTTGTGAGGTTTTAAGTGTCAAATTTCTATGCAGCTGCATGCGTCATGTAACTGAACTGAAGTAAACTGAAAGTAAACTGGTAAGTTGGGTAGGTACACTGAAGTCTTTGCAAGCGGATGGGTTATCAATCACTAATATTAAACGGGTATTTATCGCGTGTACCTTTTTAAGGTTCTGTACACGATGGGTAAAACGGGACCCTATTACTAAGACTCCGCTGTCTGTCTGTCCGTCTGTCTATCTATCTGTCCGTCTGTCACCAGGCTGTGTCTCATGAACCGTGATAGTTAGACAGTTGAAATTTTACAGATTATGTATTTCTGTTGCCGCTATAACAACAAATACTAAAAACAGAATAAAATAAATATTTAAGTGGGGCTCCCATACAACAGACATGATATTTTTGCCGTTTTTATAGATAATGGTACGGAACCCGACGTGCGCGAGTCCAACTCGCACTTGGCCGGTTTTTTATTAATCCCGACGTTTAGACTGTCTTGCAACAGCCGATGATGTTACGACAAGATGGTTATTGGTATATCGATCTACCCTCTTTCTCAGTCCTAGATTTACATCTTGATCCAGGCCTACCCTTTTTTATTCTTTTACTCAAATTAGTAAAAGAATGGACAGATGAAAACCTATTCTGCGTAGAGCACCTGCTTGAAAGATGTTAAGAAACGTACCCACAGAGTTGTGCGTTTAGACACGTCGTAAAACCTTGTGTATTTACCACAAATTAGGTACATTTAGCACTTACACGATCAACACTTGAAATATCTAAGTAACTGTCTATAGTATTTCAGAAAGTCGTTTAACATGAGTCAAGGAAGCGTCTTCAAAACTTGATTTGTATTTATTAGTCATTCATTACTCGTTTTTGTATTAATTTTATGACTGAGTAGGTAATAGACAGATGCAATCAGCAAATTTAGGTACAATTATAGAAACTAATTTAATTAATTACTTGATAATGGTCAAGTTATTCAAGTTTTAATTAAAATAATTACAAAGTTACTAAGATTTGGCGTCTCGTATGTGTTTATTTCTTAATTAAGTTATTTCTGTTATTTAAGTGACCTTTTCCTCTGACGAAGCATCAGTAATTACTTACAGTAAATATAAATAATTAGAGATATTTAACTAGTTTTGCATGTACATGCTATATTAGAAGTTGACAAAATTTATTTCTGAATGATTATATACCATTCATGTACAAGAGAAGACATAATATAGAGCATCATTGTCGGTCGAAACACCGATAAAACAATACGTGATAAATCCCGTATTTATAAAAAAAAATACAAGCCAAAAAAATACACAGTATTCGGATATGATATGTAACATATTTTTTATTGTACAACATATAAGTAAACAAAAATATTACAAACAAAATAGAAAACACAAGCAAATCTTAATCTTATCTACCGAATTCATCACTCTGAAAGTTGGTTATTGAAAACTCCATAACGGCTCCGTAAATGCCATTAACCGCAAGTGAATTTAAAAATAGAATGAGGCTCATTGTATTCATAATAAGCTATGATGAAATACAACCTCCATGACAAATCCTTATTTCTATTAAATGAAAGAGGCCATAATATAGTCTCGTAGTGAAACACATCTGACCACCGCACGCGCTCTTTGGTCAAATCAAATAGCGCGCGCTCATTGGTCAAAGCGCTTCCCAGGTTTCCTGTTGCACATTTCCGTCCCTTTTGCCAAAATCACTCCCACAAACCAAAGATGTTACACATCAATAATGAATATAAAGCATGTTTAATAAAATAAAAGTTTTTTAAAACCAATCTCGGAGAAATGTTTGTCGTTCATTGAACCCTAAAAAGAACCATAGACACTGACAATTTGTCAATTTATCAAAATTACAGCTTACTGTCATAGACAAGCTACATCAATGTTGCTTATGTTAAAACTAAATAACTCCTAAATTAAGTGTGTTGCTATTTTATCTACCTACGGAACAGAGCACAAGTGTTATGTTATAACTTAAAAGTTATAACATAAATTATACAAGTATGGAGTCCCAAATTCTAATTACTGATTAAAACGGGTATTTACCTGTTTTATTTGTTACCAAATAATTTTTTGTTGACAAATTCTAGAACCCAAATAAATTGTATTAAGACTTTCATACAATAAAATAAAAAACTTAGTTTAATTACATTTGATGGATTCAGTACAAAAAAACTTGGTGAGTAGATACACAAAACTTAGTGGAGTAATTACACAAAACTTTGTCGAGTAAGTACACAAAAACTGATAAATTAGACAAACAGGACTTGGTAGGGTAGGTTAGGTACAAAACTTGGAAGGCTTTTACACATCAGTAAAAGATTATTATTTAAAATAATAAAATGAGTATTTAAAACGAACCTAATCGTTATATTATGTCTTTTCATAAAAGTGACGAGTAGTGTCGCTTCCGGTGCGACGTGGAATTGGTATTAATTAAATGTATAGGAGATGAACTGGGCAGATTAGCATACTCGCTCGCCACCTACGGACCTTAGAGCGAGGCAAAAACTTTTAGCACTGCGATAGAGCACGTTTGATTTGATTCGAATGACAATAAAAAAACAACTAAACAGTTACAAATAAAAATCTGGAAACACAAAGTAAAAAAATAAATACGAAATCACTATAAGAAAAATTACTGAATTAAACAGGTATTTATCGTGTACCTACGTACCTTTTTTATTTGTTATCCCGACGTTGCGATTGTGTTGCAACATGCGTGGTCGCGGGCGGAAAAATAAAAGATTACATACGCGATAAATACCCGTTTAAATCAGTAATTATGTACGGTGATTGCGAAAGTTTGAAAAATACTAACTAAAAACATGTTTAAACTTTTTTTAGTAATTATTTTTTCTTTGAATGCACCGCAAAAGGATTACTACGTTAAGAAAATCGCGACCAGCTCCTCGATGTATGCAGTGAGATGCAAACCGGGAAGGTTGAAGATCCGAAGTGGGTAAATCTAGCAAAGTGTGATTATGTGCTACGGATAATGATGAAAAGTACTAAATATTGCTGTTTATCATGTTATCATGTTGCAATCTATACATAAAATACACAATAGAAATGGCACAAAATGACATAACTATCCGGTGGTTATACCATAAACTCTACAAAAATTCAAAATTTTTCAAGAATGTCTGCCTTTATTCTAAGAAAGATATTGAACATCTCAAAAAAAATCGCCTCTAGGGTCACATTTTATTTACAGTTTTATTATATACTGCTACCAATAACTGCCTCTATCTAAGCAACATGTGTATTGAAAGTTCTTTGCTCTATGGTCGTACTGCATTTTACGTAAGCACACGTTATCCGTCTCAACAACTAGTTTGGGTGTTTTATTATTTTATCCTAGATACGGAACTCAGCGCAATATCGGTTTCTAAACGCTTTCAAAGATTTGATTACACATATTTGCATAATTGTAACATTTATAGTGACAATCTACACAGAAAATTTACAGGGTTATTTAGTGTTGATTGCTATGAGACAAACAACTTTTTTTAATTAGGTTGCTTTATTGGTTCGCGGAAAGAACACTTTCCTTAGTGATCGTATTATTCTTTGCTGGTTTTATTAAGCTGATAGCATACAACTGTAATGGGACGGCAGCGTGGTGCCGGCAGGGCGTGCATTGACACTGAGGACGCTTGCCTGCCGTCAAAAGCTTGCCGTCTCCCGTAACGTTGAGCGCGAGGTGTACACGCGCCGCTGTCTGTGACACTACTAACATGTATGTACCTATTCCCAATTCCCATCACATACAACGCCGTGGCTCGTCCACGCCGCGCCCTGCGTGGCGGTGACGGCTGAGGTCGCGTCGCCGACACGTCCGGCGCGGCGAGACGCTGCGGTGTGCAATTTCCTACCGTAGGTAAGTACATAAATAACACTGAATTTCTATACACTATGATCCAAAACAGTTCAGTACATTACATAGAACACGTCACGGCCCGTCCATGTCCGCCGTCTTACACGTCCACTGTGTGATTGCGCCTTAATTCAATTAAGCTTTCGGTATTAATTTAAAGGCGTTAGATTTGCAGATGTTTTGTTTGTTCATGTTTTTATAATATAAATGCATCAAATTGCACATAGATTTTACCGGTTTTAATTAATAAACGGATTTGACCTGTCATAAATGTATAAACAACTAGCTGACCAATCCGCAGCTTCGCACGCGTAGTTTTTCAAAACAACATTACCCTCCTTCTGCGCAGTTTGGTAAAAATCGGCCTATGTTACCCCGGGATAATGTACTCGTAGCATTCTAATGGTGAAAGAATTTTTGAAATCGACTCGGTAGTTTTTGAGTTTATTCGTTACAAACGTACAAAAATACAAATCTTTCCTTTTTATAATACTATTAGTATAGAAGACGCCTTGTGTTCGTTCGAGGCGTCATAGTCTCAATGTTTTCGCGGTCATTGCTCTAGAAAAGTTGTCTAGTCTAGTCATTGCATTAAATAAATAAATAAAATACATTTATTTCAAGTAACTAAGATCCAAATAAAGGGACACATAATAAGGTTGGTGGGCAGGAGTCGCTTACAACAACGCCTTGTGTATGGGTACTTGGGCAGTCCTCCCTCGTCATTGCCAGATGGTATTGGAGCTGGTCTGCAACCAGCGCACCAGGGACGCGGCGTGCTTACGCATGGTGGTATACATTAGGTTTCAGTAGAATTCAGCAATTGTACCGGTAAAACAGTAAAGAAATTATCATTAGGAAATCCGCGATTTAGCTAGTTCTGTACGTTTTAACCGTGTTTTCCCTGCAGACTAGGGCAGACTAGGGCGGACTAGGGCTGACTAAGCTGGGCGGATGGTATGCTGGCAAAAGCCTATCCAGGCACTACAGAGCTGTGTTTTTAAGCTAGCAGCATCAGCTTGCCACCAGGGGCTGAATAAATCATCTTGATTTAATATCATGTAATAGTCCTGCTTTTTTACGCTTACACCCTACAAAATGTATGTTGTTTTTCAAGATATTATATGTAATTGGTCTTCTTTTTGGCAACGACAACGTCAAAAATACAAAATACTGAACTCATTCCATTCAAAACTAAAAATAATCTACAATTCTTAAAATTTAATTTACATTTAACCTTACGAGGATTTCATACGTAAATTTTCCCGCAAAGACAATAACGCCACTTATTACCCTTAAACTCAAACACAGTATACTTACTAATTTATATACGTAAACGTCACTGCTATTCGCGCCCAAAAATCATCCTCAATTTCTTAAATTCCATTACCATTATCTTTGTGCGCTTAAAAAAGTAAGTTCTTTTTTTGAAAGCAGCTTCCCGCATAGACAATGGAGGGCCATTATGCCGTGACAGTGCGCTCATTACCGGGTTTTTGCGGCCGTCTACGGTCTCGCATTGTTTACCTCTCTACCTGTGCCTATCGTTAGATCAACCGTTCTAACTTGGAACGGGTGATGTGTTTTTATTTCGAATGCATATTGTCTATGGGTGTGGAGATGGAATCGAAATTAAAATGTTTTTGGTTGGGTGAGGTGGAATATATGCGAAGTGACTGGCCTTTAGAGCAGGGTGAGTTAAAGCGCAATTAGATAGAAAGCTTTCGGTTCGCCATTTTTTTTTAATATTGTTAATTGGTACTTTTAATACATAAAAAACCTAAGGAATATTGAGTTTATAGTCATAATATATAAAGTTAATAATATTAAGGTTTTATTTTTGATAAATTTTATTTAACCTACCTCGTAAGAGGTAAGTAAAGAAACTTTTTTGCTTTTATGATCAATTTACGTCAGTATCAGATATGAATCAGATATTTGATCTAAAAAACCGCACGAAGCCTGTGATAATCAAAACAAAAATGTACTATACCAGCAGTATTTTTCAAAACAATAGCAGGAGTCAACTACAGATTTTTACCTAAACAAACAAATTTTCCAACTGCACCGATATTCTAATAAAAAGCTCCACTACTTTATGATATCAATGACGCAATCGGAATCTCCGTAACTTAATCTAAGTAGATATCAACTAAGTAGGTGCTATAAACATTGACTCCGACATTTCTTTAAAGCCATTGTAAAGAATAATATCAGTAACCCACACACACTAACAACTAATGCCGAGTAATAAAATGAATTCCACATATAAATTCGGTCGGGTCGTGTTTTTTTGTCAATTAAAAATTACCGATGGGACTCGGCCAGGTACTCGTCTGTACGATAATAAACCACGCGAAAGAAGAGTATATCTGCCTCTTTCTGTTCTATAGCAGTGGTAAGAGATGGTCGTTATCCGATAATGGTTTTGGAATTATCGACGTGTGAAGTGATTGGATTTGATCTGGGCCAGATTGGATACCTACGTAGTAGATGCGATATTTGAAACTAGATACAGGGTTCCATTAGTTTCAGGCTGCTTTGATTTTGATGTACATAAAAAAAATTCGACTTGTACAAAGGTTTATGTTAAAAAATTAACTACCGTTGCACGAATTTTCAAAAGATTGTGCACGTGTATTTTTACAAAAAATAAATACTTAACATATTTTTATAGTTACAAAAAGCTGTGTTTTAACATATTTTAATTTATATAAGATATAATTTTTGAACTTGCAGATATTATAAATTTTTGACATTTCTGAAACGAATGGAAGAAAGTAAGGAAAAACTTTGCCCAGCAGTGGGAGCCATCGGGCTCTATAGATAAGATTACATTAAATGCGTTCCCCTGATATTGGTCTAGCTAGAGTAGTAGAGCTATCTATAGCTCTTTTACAACTATATTTTCTACAGGAAGGTACACACTTTCTTTGTAAGTAACGTACTTTGTAAAACCCTTCTTGTTATTGATCTGGAGTAGTGGAGCTACATTATATATCACGTTTATAACAGTCTTTTCACACCACCTGCTCGACAATGTTAAATTATATGTCATGTAAACCTCACCGAAAGCAAGTGATTAAATCCCTACGGCTGAACCGGGAGTAAAGTTGTACTGAATTGCATTATGCCCTCGCGAGCATAATGTAATTTGAATTTGCAGCCGCATCTGTATTCAAATTTTAACCAAAGAGACCCGCACAATAAGAACTTATTCGTAAATCGAACTAACCTCTGCACAGAATGCACCAACCTAGATTTGGTTTTTTATTGTCTCACAGAAAGTGTGAAAAGTAGGGTATTCTCGTCGTGGATAAAGCTGTATGCATCTTGGGCGTGCTTATATCCCTCTTTGCACTCAGGATTCTAGTAACTCCTTCGCTCCGCTCGTGAGTTAACTCCAGAACCCTTCGTTACGTTCGGGATTCAATATAGCACCCGTGACACTACTTTATCCCCTTGTTTAATCATCTACTATTAAATAGCTCCACTTTTTCTTATGTATCGTAAGTAATTTGGTACCTACTGTGTTTGTAAATGTTTGTATAAATTCTATATTCCTTTTGTAAAAGAATACTGTTTTATTCAAAATAATTTCCCAAATATGTATGTATTACAGCCAAGCTCCAGTTGTTTTGCCATAGATTAGTAAAAGCATAAAATATAAAAATCATTCCTTACCCTCATCCCACAGGTAGATTGAGAATTGAACATACGAAGGCAATTAACTTTTGGTACCTGCGTATGCGCATGTGTGCAATACCACGTGTGACGATGAGCTTATACAACGTGCTTCGGAATATGTATTAGGTCGATAATGGAATAACTTTTTATTTTGATTTAGGAATTGCTTTTAAAACTTTTTAGCATGCATTTAAATCAGCTGTTTCTTAGACTTTGTGGTTTAATGTAACCTACAAGCTATTCAACTTTTTGACTTCGGCCTATTCACCGATTAACTGTTTTTACCCAATAACACCAAAATTTTACCAAGTGTTTCTTCAAAACCACCCTAAAATTTTGAAGTTGTTAAAAAAGTTTTTTATCGTTGTTATGAATACGGGATTTATCATGTACCGTTTTTAGGTGTTAGACCAACAAAGTTTCGGTTCAGTTCGTGAACCTTCATCAGGGTGTGTGCGATCCGCTCCACAGTGCTTCTCGCCTCGCACTGTAATTATTAAAGTCATAAAAGTTTTATTAAAAATTAATATAATTAATAATGTCTTAAATTAAATTAATACTGTTTTCACCTTTCGCTAGTTTCGGTTTAAAATACATATTCCGGAGCACTTTGTGTGTGGTTGTATATTTGTGTGCGTTCATGTGTGTATATGTGTGTAGGTGTGTTGCACTTGCGCAAACATGGGGGTGTTATGGACACTTTGTATAAGTTTAGGGTAAAAGATAAATGTGTGGTAAAAGGAATTCGGAATTTATGTTAAGCTTTGGATGTTATTATGCGGTATTAAGTGCATAATCTGATTCATGAATACTTACTGTGTCCAATGTGTTTTGATTTTCAACGTACCTTAAATACCTACTACTAAAAGCCCTTAGAGATTCAATTTGCTTAGTAGTAGTTAAAAGCAGTTTTATTTTAGTTAATTATCTAGTTTTATGAAAAATCGACATGCTATGAAACAGAAGAACCTGGACATATTGTGTTCTATTCGCCACATCTGACTGTAACCATTTATGTGCATTACCTCGGATTCCTATTCCATTTTTTTATTACCTATATTTTCTAAACAAAATATCCTGGACACATTTTTAAAAGATCTGTAGTTGTCCGAATTATGTGATTCCAAACAAAACATCCTGGACAAATTTTTAAAAGATTTGTAAATGTTCCGGATACATGTGATTCCAAACAAAATATCCTAGACAATTTTTTAAAAGATTTACACATGTTCCGGATATGGGTGATCTGATGATATTCTTTTCAAACAAGCCTGAAATTATCCTGTGCATATGATATTATGTAAAAAGTCCACTATGGGCCTCAAAAGAAGGCGCTCAGCGTGCTATGGAGAGGGCTACGAGATCGAATCAGAAATGAAGAGATTCGACGAACCATAGTCACCGACATAACACAAAGGATTAGCAAGCTGTGTGGCAGTGGACAGTGCACATAGCTCGAAGAACTGACGGCCGTTGGAGCAAAAAGGTTCTCGAGTGGAGATCACGCACTGGAAAGCGCACCGTAGCACGGCCCCCCACTAGATGGACGACCTTTTAAAGGTTGCTGGGAGTCCTTGGGTGCAAGCTGCACAAGATCGGTCGCTCTGAAAATCTATTGGGGAGGCCTATGTATGTTCAGGAGTTGACGTCTTGTGGCTGATATGATGACGTTGATGCAAACAACGTGTTTAAAGCTCAGAAGAAGTGTATAAGGTCTATTTGTAACTTGAACAGAACTGACTCGTGTAAGCTCCATTTACAGACGTTAACAATTCTTTACCCTACCTTCACTTTACATCTACATATGTTATAAACAATATCAGAAACTACTAAACCTTGAATAGCAACAGGCATAAAGGCCACCTTCGAGGTCGAGCAAAAGGTTGTCTGGAAGAGATCGCTTTTAGCGATAAGACTGCACAAGTGTGTGTAAGATTGTACTTACCTTTATTTTTGTGTATTTCTTTGTATTTTTAATTTTGTTGGTGTGTAATAAAGAGTATTCTATTCTAATAACGTCTAAGTCAGCTTTGTTTAATAAGAGTGTTTTGTACGGGACTGAAGATACATTAACAAGCTTCCTATTAATATAAAATCGATACACAGTTCCCATCTATCATCTTTACATAGTATAAAATGAAGTCGCTTTCGCTGTCTGTTCGCTTAGATCTTTT
Organism: Philereme transversata; assembly: GCA_963924445.1. Lineage (NCBI taxonomy): Eukaryota > Metazoa > Arthropoda > Insecta > Lepidoptera > Geometridae > Philereme > Philereme transversata. The sequence continues at coordinate 20,645,733 of OZ004337.1, read as the reverse complement.
AAACTACTCAACGGATTTTAATGCAGTTTTAACCAATAGATAGAGTGATTCAAGAGGAATGTTTATATGTATAATACATACATAACTCTGTTTATTTGTTAGTTTGTTTGTTTGTTACCTTTACAGGACTAAACGGCTGAACGGATCAAAATTAAATTTTGCAAGGAGATAGATTATATCCTGGGAAGGGACATGGGAAGGGGCTACTTTTTAGCCAACTGCGCAAAATGAGGGTAACGTTTTATTAAAAAACCACGCATGCGAAGACGCGGGCAGGTCAGCTAGTTTAAGATAAAACTAAAAAAATTCCTGACCCAAAGAGCATATTAAACAATCAATCAATGACATTTGAGACTAGTTTAAATTTTAATCTAATTATTTCATATTTATCCGTATATAATTTAATTTTATATGACATGTAATTTTCACACCACTATGGCTGAATATGGTGAAACTATTGAATTTTGTAACATTTGTATAATTTTACCCATGTTTTGGCCAATAAATAAATCTTTATCTGTAACAAATCCATAGATTTTATTTTATAAAGTTCCTTTTTTTTATAAAATAAAGTTACACTCTGACGCGTCTATTCAAAACGCATTTAAAAATAAATCAGATAACATTCGGTTTTCAAAAGCAAATTGACCAGACGAAAGTGCTCTCACTTCCACAATAGAACGTTGCAAAAAATAGGGTAAAATTAAGAAAAAATGTAATAAAAACAGCATGGCGGTATTGTGCAGTGGCATGTGGCTGGCAGGGGTATTTATATGATTTTGTTTTAGAGATGGGTAGCTGATGGTACGGAAGCGGTAATAACGAAAACTACTGTATAGTGTGTAGCGGTATAAGTACTGTACCGCTTTATATTGTTTTAAGTAGTGTCTTTTAAGTAAAGGGATTTGACACTGGCTTGCCGAACTTATTTCAAGGATGCTACTGATTTCGGGATTCCGGTTTTACATTTAAGTCTTAAAAAATAAAAGCATTGTAATGGAATAAGGTGAGGACTTTCGTAGCGCAGTTGGTGAATAGCCAGCTGAGATGCAAGAGGTTGCGGGTTCTATTCCCGCCGCGGAACAAATGTTTGTGTGATCTACAGATATTTGTTCCGGGTCTGGTTGTTTATAAATTATAAGTAGGTATTTACAAAAACAATCGTATATAAGTATTCTATCAGTTAAATGATTTCCACAGAACAAGCTTTGTTTAATTTGGGGCTAGATGACGCTGTTTAAAATTTCCAGCATTATTATTATTATAATGCTACTAGCAATTTCAGCTCTGCAGTTAATTGCTACAAAAATAAATATCATTAAAATTACTCTAGCTCTAAGAATATTTTCAGATTATCTACTTTAGGGCAGATTCATACACTGCTGGGTAATCTGGATATAAGCCTCCTCGTTATCACGTCACTCTCTCCGGTCCTGTGCCAAGTGCATCAATTTCCTTCCCACAACTCGCACGATCTTTCCGACCATCTGGCTGGTCGTCTGCCAACTGGTCTGCACCCTTTACGCAGCCCCCACTTAGTTGCTGCTCTCGTCCATCTTCCGTCTTTCCTCCTTGCTAAATGTCCCACCGATCTCCATTTCAGCTGGTTTATCCTTCTCATCCACGACTTTGGTTCTGCGGTATCTACAGACTAGAACAGTAAAATAACAGCTGTCTACAATATTATCACAACGCCGTAACCTTGCAGTTTTCAAATAGTTTCCAAAATTACCACCCGCGGCGCCATATCCAACTACCAACTACCGCCAAATACTCGCAATTACCGCCTACCAATCCCAAATCCCGATATTTATGCGAACAACTCAAATAATAGGGCGCCATTACTGATTTACGATACCCCCATTATTCTAAGAACAGCAGGTAAAAAACTGAAAAAACTCACTTGTTTTAATATTGCGTGCAGTCTTTGTCGGGATCATGACTCATGACTCATTTATAGCGCAATCGAAGTGATTCAAAGACTAGACGCGAAAAAAATTATAAACTTAAATTGTCGAAGGCCGTACGTTGCTTGCGGCAATTAAAAATAATTAGGGAGCGAGGATTCTCGGAAGGTCCTGTGTCGGTACATTTACATATGGCGTTAGGCGGTCTAGCGGGGTGCGGCCCCACTACGGGAGATCGTAACCTTTGCACCATGTGTTTAATGGTCATTTTGAAGAATACTATTTGTACTAAAAACGGGATATTTACCATGATTTGTGATTTTTGATATCACAAATCATGGTAAATATCCCGTTTTTTAGTACAAATAGTGTTCATAATCATGATACTTTCAAAAGTTATATTTTGAAGAATGCCTGCGTGCACATTCACGGCCTAATCCCTCCTTCCCCCTTTCACCGCCGGACAAGCTGGCGAAGACTTTTAAAACAAGCAAAACAATAACAATGAAATAATAGAGAGGAAAAAACAAAAACAAAAGAGAACTAGATAAATACTGTACGACAACGATTCACTTAAACTTTTATTGTTGGTGGAGGCGTGGAACTCTCTTCCAGCGTCTGCTTTTCCAGTCCCCTATAATCTCGGAATCTTCAAGTTCACAGTGAAAGTTACACCAAAAGTTACCATCTGTAAAGCAGACGGTGTGGTCAAGCGCTTGAATATCGCCAATAAAAAATAAAAAGAACACTCATAATAGCTTATGCCAAACTTCTTTCTTGGATTGATGTTTAATCACTCACTCATCACTTTGGTCAGTGGGTGTACCAAAGCGGAAGTCTAGAGACAAAGGTCTCTTAAGCGTCTCAAAAAGACCCCATATAAAATGTTCAACGATATGATTCTGAAAAAATCCCTTAGATTGTGATGCACTCATTCCCTATTTTACATCAAAAGCAGCTACAGCAGTTTTAATTTCACTTAAAATTTGAATAAATTAACCCTAAAACTTATTCCGCTGTTACTCGGAACCCGACGCTAAGTATAAACTAAATCGAGCACGATTATGGGCAATAGTGATTGAAAAGGGTAAAACCGACCTGTATTAATTCAACCTTTTATTTGTAGTTTAAATCAGAATATCTCTCCTGTGAACATTATTACCGGCTCTCTCGATTCCAGACCACTCGATTCGACGTCACAAATTATATTAATTAAAAAAAGGCTCTCGACTCTTATTATTCCCAATTTGAACATCCACGGATCTTTTTACTCAGTATGCAGACGTTAAAATATCCCACAAAGGGGTAGACAGAGGCAAGTCTATTACGATTTGATACATGCTAAGTAGTTAGCGTGACAGGTTACAAGCATTTCTTCATTCGTACATGCCAGCGATTTTTGTTCTAGCGCATGCCACTTTTCTCACAATTTTTTCAGTAATTCTGAAGTGTTATGCGCAAATAATTTTTAATAACCGTCTTTAGCACAGCCGGGATTCACACCCCCTCCTCCCAATAGGATTTAATTCCTGGTAAATTATCGATAAGGTAGAAAGTTTCTAAGTTATAAAGTTTTTTTAGTAGTCGGCTAGTGTACCGCATCGATTGGTCTCGAATCGGCGAGCACAGAACTACTTATTTTGAGTTTGAGATGCATTTTCGATACCCTTAATTTGATGATTTGATATTTGTAACTGTTATTATGGGTTTATTTAGCGCCGATTTGTAATTTAAAGGCGAATAAATTATATATTTGCGATAAAATGGCAAGTCAATAAGAGCGAATGAAGAAGTTTGAGGTCTGTTGTACCTTTAAATGTTAAATTTTGTGGTAAATACTTTTTGGTGTAACTCACAGAAGATCACCACGTACGTTAGAATGCCAATTCCTCTATTTAAATGTAATCAAATTCTTGTTTGACTTAAAAGGGATCCTTAAATAATATATGAAGAGAAAACTTTGTGCCCCTTTTTAAGCTTATTGCGCACGGAGGAGTGTGAGATTTGGCATAGAGAAACAGGCTAAAGAAGGCCTAAATAAAGTCTTTATTTCCAAACTTTAGTTCCACCGTGATCGATCTAGTGCTAGAAGAGTCCAAGTCCTTCCCGCTGCCTCCACTACATCGTTGCACCACCTCCTCCTCGGCCTGCCTCTCGCTCGTCTAGCATCTCGTGGGTACTTGTGCAAGATCCGCTCATTCCAGCGCTCATCTTTATGTGCTCTGGCAATGTGACCCGCCCACTTACATTTAAGTTTACAGAGCATACTGACTGCATCAATAACCTTGGTGGTACATACATATTTCTTATGCATTCGCACCTGACTCTATCTTTTAATTTAAGGTTCAGCATTGATCTGTCTTTTACTCTATGGAAATAAGTTATTTTCCTGACTATTTCTCCTAAATAAGGCATAAGGAAAGCTAAATTTAGGCATTTTTTTTCTTTTTCTATTAATGTATTACGTTCGAATTCGGCCACTCGTATAATATATTAACTAGTATATATAACTAGTATATATAACTAGTATATATAACTAGTATATATATAGTATATATATAACTAGTATAGATAGAAATGTGACTGTTTCAGTCACATTTCTATCTATACTAGTGACTGAAATTATAATTACTAATCATAGGGGTTAATCAGTCAAACCGGTAGTCTCTATCGTTTTTGAATTTGAATTTCGAACCACATTTGTTTTTAATTTTTTGGCATAAGGCGTGTGTGAGTCATTCGGCCAGTGGGTCGCAGGAGTGCACACTGCATTCTTATTCAAACTGGTTACATGTCTGTTTCATTCAGAAGGCTTTTGCTCGAATTTTCCTTGTTACAACCACACCACAACAAAAGATTACACCCACCATCTCTCCACACAGGAATTTCAATCCTAGTTTATTGGTTTTTGAGTTGTAAATCAATTGTCTGGGAAGGGTAGAAAAGTCTTATTAGTTGTGAGAAAATGGTAGTACGTTTCTTAGTAAACATGGAATTCGTGATTTTGCTACAATTACCAGGCTGTGAGAAAGTCAGACCTCTGATTCAGTTCAATTATTTAAAAATAAAAGGGGGAATGCGATGTATCTTTTGCGAAATCAGAATAACAAAAGCATAAACTTACTCTTATCTGAAGTCATGGTATTGATTCATCTTATTAGAGCTTATGTATGGCGATATAATTCAACAAAATCGTCTCTAGAATCTCAAGAAACTCAGCACGCGTCTTTTGTGTCTTGGAGAAAAACTAAAACTGAAACTTCGCGCAGAAGGGAGTAATCTCGTACATACATTTTTGACGACGAATGTTTGTATGGTTTAGTGATATTTGTTACGGGTCTGGGTGTTTTTCTATGTATTTAAAGAAAAAAATATATGAGTATTGTATCAGTTATCTCGTTTCCATAATACAAGCTTGACTTAGTTTGGGATTAGATAGGGCTGTGTGAAATGTCCAATCTACTATTTTTTTTTAGTTTTTCCTAGTAACGGGTACTTACTTAATATAAACTTCTATATTCAAATTGTATAAATGAATTAAGAAAGAAAATAAGATACTAGATTGAAGCAAAACCTTCTAGGCATTCTATGCATTTCAAATAACAAATTATTTCACAATATTTCCCTAGTTGGTACACCCCTGATATTGTTCAAAGCGTAGGCTATGCTCCTAGATTATTTCTAAAGTTTTTACATGCTAAGTCTGCATATCGCTAGGAATGGTATATATAAAAAATTAAGTACTGAGGCCTTACAAAAAAAGCAGGCTAACAGCATCCAAATTATGTAGTCTAGAATTTTTTGAATGAAGTTTTTATTTTAATTTTGGGTGTTGGCATAATATCAACATAGTAAATATTAAATAGGTTATATCAAATAGAAATATTAGATCAGATCGGTTTATTCTCGAAATCCCCACCACTACGTCCCCACCAGTGCTTAGAGGCCTTATAACTGGACAATTACTACAATCTTTAATGCTATAACAAGGGCAATTTATTTTCAAATAATTTAATAAGAAATTTCCCGTGTTAAAGTATGTACCTGCTTGGCTAGATTGTAATAAAATTAGAGAACATTGAAGGAGTAATATAAAAAAAAATATGCAGGCTTAGGATATGCAACATATTCGCCTACCGCAGTCTTCCAGTAGCCATTATAAGGTTGCACCGGATCAAAGCCTCCTTCACTCAAGTAATCCGTTTGCAACTCAATGGAGTCTGAAACGTCTGAATACGTTCCGCTTTGATCCCAGACGTAGACGTCTGTATTCAATACTACGTTTTATTGCTATACTGTTCAGCTCTTTATCTATACTGTCTCTTATAGTGAGGGTGATGACCTGAAGTACTGTGTGGTTTATTATATTGATTACCATTAGAGTTGGTTTTACGATTAACAGCGTTACGATGATTAAGAAGTATTATTAGGTACTTATCGACAAAAAGACATATACAATCATTTATTCACTACATTAGTACACAATACAGTTACATTTTAAGACAGAGAAATAACAAAAAAGAAATAAAGAAAACTTAAACAAAACCAAATGAGAACTTGTTAAATTCAAATATAACTTTTGATATTATCACGGTTATGAACACTATTTGCACTAAAAATGGTATATTCACTTCAGAAATGTTTAGACTTCAGTTTACCCGTGATCATGGTTAATGCAAATGCATCGACAAAGTTAGTTAAAATCGTATTATTTAAGGATTTTGGCAGTAAAATGGTTATATAGACAACATTTTACCTGAAAAGGAAGGCACATCTTATCGATCGCTCGGGAAATGTTATGTTAATTTTTTTTTTGTTATTCACTATGTAGGTAAGATGACAATGCCCTTTTACAGCAGCTACGATTTCACATTATAAAATGCATATCTTGACATTACTTATAATGTAATCAATGACTTACTGACATACACGGCAATTTAGAATTCAAATTAGGTATTATAATCAATTATTTTATAACACATTTGCTCGTAAAGGGTCTCTTATTTCACCAATTTCAATATCGTAATGTATGTCATTACGTACTTGTGCGTTATTGTAATGTAAAACGCCCGAGTTTCTTTTTAATAAGGTAAAACGTACGGTTTATCAAGATGCTCCGTCTAAACTGAACGGTACTTTTTTAAATCTTAGCAAAGAGTTTTTATGTCAGAAAAGTGGTCAACATTTTATGAATAAAATTAACTTTGGGAGATAATAATAATAAATTGACAATATTAAAAATGTAAATTGTTTAAATTTTTCTCACTGCTTTAACAAATGATTAAAGATTTATTCGTTGAAGAAAGTCCGAGTTTTATTTATTTCCTCGCAAATATGTTATAAAACGTCGTATGACATACGTGCGCTTTGATAATTACAGCCTCTGCTTTCTTGTAGCCCGAGCCGTACTGTAATTTTCAACTTACCGCACTTATATCATAATGTATTATGACAATGCCCCTCTACAGCTATAATCTTAAGTACCTACATACTTATTAATTAGTATTTAGATGCATAAATTTAAATGTATACGAAATGCTTGTCTGTTTCTGGCACCTCCAAAATTATGGTGCAATGAGCTATTTAGATAAAGACATGTAATTAATTAAGTACCCACTTTTATTGACGTAACCAAGTGTTCTATTGTAACCCTACGGTATGAATAAATGAGTATGAGTATTATTTATAACAATAATTATTCCAGGTTCATTTATTATATTCTATTGTAATTCATTAAGTTTACTACTTAGTTGCCAGTACACAGTGGTCGAAATTCGACCATAACTATTGTTTTATAGCATTTGCCCTTCCTTCTCCATATAAATTTTAACTATGCCAAATCTCACACTCCTCCGTGCGCGCAATAACCTTAAAAAGGGGTTCAACGTTATCTCTTCACTTATTAATACGTATACCTACCTACATGCAACCTGTTTTGTTGTGTGCGATATTAATTTAAAACACACATCCGAAATAGTATAAACTGATTTTAGAGGTGGGTTTAATACCGGTAGCTTGAATATTTATCCAGTAATCGATACATTTCCAATAAAAAAAAAATTACGTAAATCGGCGGCGCCTTTGTGACTTTGCCACTTCGTCAGATTAACAGGTGCCTAATTATGTGATGAATGAATATGTTTTGTTTGCCTATTTTATACAAGATGTTTCATTGATATTTTAGGACTTGATATTAAATTTGATAAAAAATTTAAAAAATTCTATGGTAATGAATTTGAAAAAACCTCATTTACAACAATACCAGCTATTATTCCTACCTGTGTTTTAATTTAATATCCTACATAACAAAACACGTAGTATATATTCACAATCAAGCCCGGCGAAGGGAATTAGTAATAAGTAGTGCCATCATAACATAAGTTTTCCTACTTTAGGTACATAACCAGGAACTGACTACGTAAAATATAATTACCCAGGATTGCTTCTGTTTATTTGATCCATTTGATGGCATATCGATGTCTATACAAAATTCGTTGTCTTACGAATCCACAATCGACTTACAAACGTCCATAATAAAACTTCGCTCGACTGAATCCAGCGAACAATCGATAAAAGCATTACTCGTTACTTTACACTCGGTTAGACCACTAATGCCGTAAACTTAACGCGATTACCACAGTCCCTTCACTCTTTAGAATAAGGTTCAAAATTTAATAGATTTATCCTATTTCTAATCCACCATGAACGTAATGGATAGGATTTGTGAATATAAGTTTTTGTTGTATTGTGCAATGTGCAACTACTGTTTGTGCTATTATTCTTAAAAAAATAATAAAGTAGATTATTTTTTGTGCGGTTTTTTTACTTTTACCAGTGCAATATCATCTGCTTGTCCAATATCATTTGTAGAAATAAGTCACTTTATTGTAAAATATGCCAATCTGCCTAACAACTCTGTGTACATAAAGCCGTGAAACGCTGCGCTTTCCAGTGCGTGATCTCCGCTGAAAAACCTTTCTGCCTCTCCAGTTTACCGAGTTAATTAAAATCCTCTCTGATGCACTACAGTGACTCCACCCTTCACGCAGCTAGTGCTGCAACTCACTACCACATCACCATTATAGCAGCCATAAGACGTCCACTGCCCCTCGTAGATTTCCAGGGCGAACGATTTTGTGCGACCTGCACCCAACGGCTCCCAGCAACCTTCATCAAGTCGACTTTCCAACTAGTGGGGGGCTGTCTTACGTTGCGTTTTCCAGAGCGTGGTCTTCACTCGAGAACCTTTCTGCCCCAACGGCCGTCAGTTCTTCGAGCTATGCGCCCCGGCTACCACTTCAGCTTGCTAATCCCCTGGGCTTCGATGCCTTTGGGCTATGTCAATAATGTTAGTTTGTTTACGAATCTCCTCATTTCTGATTAAATCTCTACTACTAACAGCCATACCTTGATACTTACCACCAGGCCCTGTATCTATAAAACAGTAAAGGCTTCAAGATTAATCTTTGTGCAATATCTAAGAAATGAACTCCTAAGTTTCTGTTATCATATATCAGTCTCAGCATGTCCTCTGTTGATTGATCTCAATAAATAATTCATAGAATGGGAAATAGCATTGCCCTCCCCGACGACCGATCTATTTTGCACGCATATAACAAATAGCGCGTGCTGCATTTACAATTACTGATATCTGTATCAAGTTTTTAGTTAGCTTGTTTATAGTTGAATAATATGAAAAGCCAGTAATGTTGCTCCCACACAGCAGTTATATAACGTTATATAACATTAATGAAAACGATAACATAATGTAATATTCGTCTAAATGTAAGTGATAAAATGTTATAAACGATAATAGTACATTATGATATAAGTGCGGTAAGTTGAAAATTACAGCTGAGGCGATATATAAGAAAGCAGAGGCTGTAATTATCAAAGCGCACGTATGTCATACGACGTTTTATAACATATTTGCGAGGAAATAAATAAAACTCTGACTTTCTCGGAAAGAAAAAGCGCGCGGAATAGTTTTTACTTGTTCACAAATTAGCGATGCGCGCACATCAGCGCTTTTTTTTTAAGGCAAAGGCACAAAAACAGCCAGTATTACTAATAAAGTAAATTAATATATTTTTTTGGTTTTTGTACAGATAAATGACTTTTGAAACTATCATGGTTATTAACACTATTTGTACTAAAAACGGGATATTTACCATGATTTGTGAGTTCTTGAGTGTCCCGATCATCATTGACGATGATCATTGTGTGATCATGGTGCATGCAACTGCGTCGAAATATCGGGACACTCAAGAACTCACAAATCATGGTAAATATACCGTTTTTAGTACAAATAGTACAGATAAATGGTTGTAATTTATTGTAAAAATTAATTAAATCAAAGAACTAAATGTTTATTTTTTATATTTTAGCTCCCAAAGTTAATTTTATTCATAAAATGTTGACCATTTTTCTGACATAAAAACTCTTTGCTAAGATTTAAAACAGTATCTACCGTTCGTTTTAGACGAAGCATCTTGATAAACCGTACGTTTTACCTTATTAAAAAGAAACCCGTGCGTTTTACATTACAATAACGCACAAGTACGTAATGACATACATTACGATATTGAAATTGGTGAAATAAGAGACCCTTTACGAGCAAATGTGTTATAAAATGTTATAACTCTGTGTGGTAATGCAGCGTAATGTAGAGCTACATGATGATATAGGAGCCAAAAGGCCTCAAGACCGTTGAATTAGGCAGGTGAGATGTGGAAGTGAATGACCTGAATGGGTCAACTGCGAGTTTTGTCCAGGGGGTTTTGCTGTTGTGATCGCAATAAATAAATTGAATGATTGCTTGATTGGTACCTGTAGTTCCTGGTACCTAAGACACAGGAAATCCTAGTGAAGGGTTCAGGATTATTACTTAATAATACTCATCTTCAACATATCTGCCGCATTTCCAGAGCAACCAGTCTTGTGTGGCCTGTGCCCAACGGTTCCCAGCAAACTTTATCAGGTTGTCTTTCCATCTAGTGGGGGGGCACTTTTTCCAGTGCGTATTATAGTGTCGAGGGCTTAATGTTCAAACCCCTCTTCATGATTAAGTATATACACCCTTTAGCTTTCCTACCAGCGATTTTATATTAGGGCTTGTAGATATATTTTGGTCGATGTGCACTTTCAGTAAAAATCAGATTTTCATTTATTTGCAAAATGTTTAAAGTAGTGGTGAATACTTAAGTTTTTGTAACAGAACCCAAAACAGATCAATTACTGAACTCTACCAAAGGAAGTCCCAGGCAAGATCACATTCATTTATTCAGTTTACAATTCTTATTGGTAGTGTGTTCACTTGTATTTGCGATTCAATCACTGCGACCCAGAACGTGGGTCACTGGACTCTGAGCGTCTTATTGCGTTTTAATTTATTTTCAAAACTATGAATTCTGACAATTTTGAGAGCTGTAAATCTAGGACTCTTATTTTTTTTATTACAGCAAAGAACAAGAATACGTTTTTACCATTAGGCCTTGATTCTGTAATGTTTAGTTAAAACAATATCTACAAAACAATTACAAAATAGGGATATACTCACCTTTGGTTCTTTATTGGCCACTGCGTAAGTTACCTCTCCTATTCTGCTAATTTTATTTTTCAATACATCATTTTTCAGTTACGTTACAGTTGCATTAACTGGCATAGAGACTTGACCTGAATTTGACTAGGTTTTCGGAATCGGCCTAAAAACAACTCATAAAAGGACCACTGATATAAAAAAGTTCCGAACTAAATACACGTTTCACATCTTAGTGAAAAATGTCCGTGTAAAAAATGGATTAATGAAAGAGACGTCACAGAACCAAAATATAGCCTACTAATCAAAATTGTGTCCACTTACAAGCGCATTCGAAAACCTCTAAGTCTCAACAGTGACTCTAAAGACGATCAGCGCACTCAGCTAAAAAATCTACCTCACTGAAAAACTAGCCAACTTTCTAACCATTGACTTATGAAAATAGCTGCGCTCATGACATAGATGCCTACACAAGGTCTAGGCACTGACATGTGCACACAGGGCCCTTTGTGGCAATCTGGGTCACTGCACAGTGGCACACTTATGCACAAGAGCTACTCCGTACAGATGCTATAAGTAGGAGAGGGTCGCGACAGCTTTCTGCAGATAAATGCCTATGAATTGCGAGAGGTGGATTTTATGTGTCTATTTACAAGCTGTTTTAAACTCTGGATATTATATCACTAAAAACGGGATAAAGAAGGATAAACAAACATTCAAAAAATTATTCTACCAATAACATCGTATATTTAAAAAAAGTTATCTTCTCTACCTGCTTTGAATATAGCACTTACCCTCTACATTCAACGGCAGGGCCTCCATACATAATCGAATAATACCCCATGTATGCCATGCCAACCATATAATTGGAGTAAATACTGTGAATATTGGCATCGTCCTAAACAAACACACTGATACCGACTACCTACGAGTCCTACGAGAGTGCGCACTCATACTTTAAATATTCTTGCGCTGTATCTCTCGCTTCCTATGCTCAAATTTACTCTTTTTCACTGTATTAGTATTCATTTGCATTTAGCTTATTGCATTATAAATTTAATTGAATTATTATTATTTTTATGTTTTTAATTTGATATGGGCTATGGTATATGTAATTGTGATTATTACTTAGGTATATGTTTTGTATATCCTATGGGCATTGTCTAAAATAAATTATTCCATTCTAAGTTTGCATTGCGCAGTGGGCGAATAACCGGCTGGGACGCAGGAGATTGGGTTTGATTCCCGTCGCGGAACAAATCCTTGTATAATCTACACATATTTGTTCCAGGTCAGGGTGTGTTTCTATAAGTATATTATGAGTAGGTATTTACAAAAGAATATATAAAGTTTTTATAAGTATTCCTGGTGTACAATAAAGGATTATTCTATTCTATTCTATTCTAAAGTATTCTATCAGTTATCTGGTTGCTAAAATACAAGCTAGGCTTAGTTTGAAGTTAGATAGCGCTCTATGAACATTATTTATTTATTAGGTATTATTTTATTTATTCATAAGACTCGCTTCAAAGCGATAGGACCGCCCATTGTACTATTTGCTTTGTGTCTTCTATTTTGTCTGTAATTTTTATTTTTTATGGTGTATAATAAAGTGTTTTTATTAATTCATTCGTTCATTCATAAGAAGCCCTTAGTATCAAGCCCGGAACAACAGCTTAGCAGTCTGACCTTTCCTGACAAAGGTTCAACTCCAAAAGTGCACAAAAAGCGCAATGTCCATATGCGTCACACGTGCACTGCAAGTCTGCAAGTGCCGGTTCTCACGAGCGAACAAAAAGCGAACGTGATTTATCGACGTGAGCGCGGCGAATTCACCCCCGCGAGCTGACGCGACCCTTAGATACTTCCCGTTGAGGAATGGCCATTCGATATTATTCTCAAAAAATACATCACTCAACATGCAGATGATTTTGAGTGAGGCGGAAATTGGCACAAGGCCGGTACAAGTGGAAGAAGGAAGTGTGAAAGAATTCAAGTAATTATAGCAGATTGATATTAAATAAAAATATTTCATAATCTCCCCAACCATACTCGGTTTAAAGTAATAATGTGATCATCCTTGGTGTTGCTGGTATAACTTAATCATATACAAATTTATTTATATTTGTATAGGTATTTAACAGTTTGATATTTTAACTAGCATAGTAAACATCAAGCACATAACAAACCGATAATATTGATTTTTAATTTGTATAATAGATTATTTTCCCGTAATTATGGACGCTTATTTATTCAGATATTTGAACGCTTGGCCACTAAAGTAAAAACATAAAAAAGAAAATAAGCAAAAATGCTAATTAACAACTTAGCACTTCATTAAGGCGATGATGTAGAACGCACTTTTATTGTGCCTTCAAAACGAGAAAAGCCGTTATTGGTTTATTAAAAAGAAAACCGTTTTTATGGCACATAACTAGCAGCATAAATTAAAGCATTTATTTATGTACTCACCATTTAGTAGCCAATCATCAAATACAACACCACAAATAATACCGTTTCGTAGACAGTAGTTTATAACAAATATTAAACAGCGTTTTATAAGTTGGATAATAATAAATGTAAAGACATATTTATTAGACAGAAGATGGATAGAATTATAGAGATGTCACAGTAGGTAAAAATATGTTGATGGCTAAAAACCCACATTGATTGAATCACAATGATTAAACTGAATAAACTTCAGAAATATTGATACATTATTATTTTCAGAAACCTGAGAATCGATAGCATTGAATACGCTTGCCTCAACGACACTGCTCAGCGCCACCCTCACATTCAAAGCGTTTTCGCGCAAAAACTCAAGGCATGTAATAGCAATTCCAAGTCGCGACTGACTTCACGGGTCAAATCTTCGTTCCACATCCAAGAATAATGCCTATTCTTTTGGTATTAAGGTTTATATTGCTTAAAATTTATCATGGTTCCTAGAAAGAATTTGTGTGGATAATAAATCGTATTTTTTACAATTTGACTGTACTCTATCGAACTTTGCTTTATAGATGACAGAATTCCATGAGAATTGTATACTTCAAATATATAGGTACAAGGTTTTTTTTCTAAACATAGATACGTCTTTGTTTGACCACAATCGCATGATGGTCAGCGACAATTTTTTCTCTGATGGAGCACGAAGATCTTGGACTTAATCAAAAGACCTAGATTATATGATGGATGACGGCAAAATTAACCTAAACCCGGCTTGCACAACGATTCCTAACCGTAATTAGCGACTAAACATGTTTAACGATTCCTAACCGTAATTAGCGACTAAACATGTTTAAATTTGATGTATTTTTACAACTCCTTTCAGTATTTATTTATTCATCATTTAAATACATTGCGTAATATTGGTATGCCCAAAATATAATTGTCGTTATTGATTAACAATAAAAATAAACTATTTTTTTATTGATGATAGTCAAGCTACCTCACCTGGTGGTTGGTAAGTGATAGTGTGATCAAAGAACTAATTACAACTAAGTAGAACATTGGAAAAAACACTTGGTTACAGTAGATCATTCATGCAGATGAGAAAATGAACTGCTCATGTATTCCTTAAGTCATATTTAGCCACTATATACGTTCAGGCATCGTTGCGCAAGTCGCCCTAAAACTAAGGTATTTAGGTAGGTATTTGACATTACTGGGGGTAAAGGTGATACAACGACGCGATTCATTCATAAACGTTAAAATCCTTAATTCAATCAATCGTTGAAAAAACAACGAAGAAATGATTTACAGTATCGGAAAATATGATGAATATTATTAGGGTTACGTCTGGCTACCAGTACCGTGATTTAGATAAAGTTAAAGATATTTATATAGGTAGATTTTGTCACCAATACAAAAAACAATAGAATACTAAAATGAGGAGTAGAAAAAGATACATACAATGTCAAAAAGGGCCGCTACTCAGAATGTGGCTATGGCAGATTTGCTCTGCCATAGCGCTGGTCTTCCGTGGTTGCTGATAGTGGCCACTGCGATAATCACACACAGTTCAATCGCATCCTTCCGGACAATTCCGGACCCAAATGAAAATAAGTAGGTACCAATCAATCATCATCATTCACAGCCTGACTTTACCCAATGATGGGATCTTCTTTATTTAATGCCATCGATCATACCGCGATCCTGAGCCAGTCTCGTCTAGGTACTCACGCTCGGCTGGACTTACCTTACTACTGGACGAGTTTGGTAATCAGTTGACAATAATAGGTACTTATATGTCGAATCTATGGTTTTAACCTAACGCAGAATATACTAAAAATAACTTACAAGTAAGTTATGACCAGTTTGAGGTACACTCTGAAAATAGTTTTTTTGGTAAAACGGTTTTTGACCAAACGAACAAGTTTGATTCGGGCATTTTAGAAATTACATCTACAGAACTTGTGGTCAAAGGACTGGCTCACACTTGGCCGATCTTAATTGATTCTTTAGTGCCTGATAGGTGAATGGAGAAATCTCAAAATAATATTTCAATTGATTGATTTATGAATGAGATCTAAGTTCCGTAAACCGGTCGGTTCATTCAAGGTATCCTATGTCCGTTGATCGGTATACAGGTTGCTTCGTATGTTGTTACCCCGAAAGAGGGTCACTGCCCTCACTCACACGAACAAAGTTTGTTGTACGACTTTTTTAATAATTATATACTAGCTGTTGCCTGCGACTTCGTACGCGTTATACTCCTAAATGTGTAGGTAACCTAGAATGTGGACTTGACACCCCATTTTTATCCTATGGGACCTGATTTATGGGACAAAAAGTAGCCAATGTGTTAAGCCAGGTTATAATCTACGTCCATATTAAATTTTACCGAAATCGGTTCAGCCGTTACGACGTGATTGCATAACAAATAAATAAACAAACATCCAAACTTTCGCATTTATAAATTAGTGTGTAATGATGTGATCTATGTTTTAAATTGAAGAAACACTGTAAAAATCCGCGGCAGAAGCGGAAAAACTTGACTGTGCTCAAATGGATCACTAAAATCCCAAATCAAACATTTTATACATTTAAGGCTTAAGATACTGAAGAAACAGCTTATATGAAGACGGATAAAGAAGTTCATGAAATTATTCATAAAAAACGTGAATTTCGGATTATTTTAATGAAAGTTGTACATGGGTAGAATAAACCCCTTTATGAATACCATACAAACTTCAAGTAGCCTATGGGAAAAACGCTCATATTTATAATTATAATAACCTTGTACACTAAAGATACACGAACAAATGAAATACACTCCGTGGCTGAAACTCAGAAGGTTGCGGGTTCGATTCACGCCGCAGAATAAATGTTTACGCAGATATTTGTTCCAGGTGTTATGATACTTAGGTATTTGTAGATACCCATAATAATATTAAATGGAAATCATCGCCTATAGGTTTAGCCAGGTGAGCCATGGCATGTGCTGTCATCTTATCTTGTACAAAAAATGTCGAATCGAAATTATGAAGAATTTTATTTATGGAGGAATCGTAATTTAAGGTCAAAAAATTACTAAAAACAGGAAGAAAGCTGCACCGAAATGACTCGCTCTCATCTTCTCTCCGGACGAAACGAAGAGGGGCATAATACAACAATTTTTCTAATAATTTCACAAAAAAACTGTGTGAAACACACCTATCTCACCGGCGAATAATTTGTAAGTTTATTGAACTTTGAACTCTGGAATCCTAAAGTCGCGATATTGAGAGAACAACGAACTAGGTACAATTATGTAATTTGATGGCGCCAATACAATAGGTACCTACATAAAACGTTTCATTTGTTATTTTTGAATTTAAGATACCGTACTGTACGTATGTTTGTATGTTTATTACAAAAATAATTCGATAGGTTTGTGAAAGAGCGAGGTGGTTTTTTAGGTATAGGGGCAAAGAAGGTAAATGAATATGAAAATATCAAGAAATCTTATAAAAAGGCTTAAATTACACATTTACATAGTTAATTTTCAATTCTACTACACTCAAACACTAATCACACTAATCCCACTAATATTATAAATGCGAAAGTTTGTATGGATGTATGTGTAGATGTTTGTTACTCTTTCACGCAAAAACAACTAAATGAATTTTAATGAAATTTAGTATGTACGTAGATTATAACCTGGATTAACACATAGGCTACTTTTTATTGACAAACAACGCGTGCGAAGCCGCTGGCGGAAGCTAGTATTTTAAATTTTAGTGGTCGTAGGAGAGTACTGTTTTTCTCCTACACTGTACATAAGATTTACATAATGTGCGTACACATATGCTATGCAATTATAAAAATTCGTTGGTTGCTAGATAATTATATCGCTCCGAAAATCTTTGGGGGAGACATATGTTAGCTGAGGTCTACAAATATAAAGCACCACAGAAAACAGCTGGTCAAATAAGGATACCTAAACCTATAGATCATATATTACGTAAACTTAGAAAGCTATGCAAATGTGTTCAATGGTCATATAGAGACCGAACTAAATAGTTATAAATCAATCGACCCAAGAATTAAATTCACTTTAATATTTATCTTATAAACCACCGATTTCGATATGCGAACTGCCGCAAAATATGTATTTTTATAGTTATTAGTCTGAGATAAACTTAATACTATGACTATAATTTAGTAATTCTGTC
This sequence comes from Philereme transversata, assembly GCA_963924445.1. Lineage (NCBI taxonomy): Eukaryota > Metazoa > Arthropoda > Insecta > Lepidoptera > Geometridae > Philereme > Philereme transversata. The sequence continues at coordinate 20,627,632 of OZ004337.1, read as the reverse complement.
TGATTTTTAATGTACATATTTAAAAGTGTTTTTGTAAATTACTTGCCATTTCTTATTATAAATTTAATCTTTTACAGTTATTTTTTAATTAATATTTTATGAATTATTTTTATTAGTTAGTTTATATCTAGCTTAATTATTATACTTACTGTCATGTTAGGATACAGTTAAGTGTTACATTTTTAAAGCAACTTGCTCAACGATGCCTTATCGTATTTAGTGCCTAAATATGTTTAAGAGAGTTGTTAAATCATACAAACATTTAAACATGTTTAGTCACTAATTACGTTTACGTACCATTAAGCAAGCTTTCAGTTTTGTAATAGGGTTCCAAATGCCAACGCTATATTATTAGAAAATATTTATCGTTGTTATAATTTTTACCTGCTTTGTTCGTATAATGTTATGGAATAGAAATAATAGCAAGACGTAACGACCCAGTGTTATATCCGTAAATATATGACGAAAAAAAAGCTACCTGTGACTTTTATACTACCAACATAACATGAGAAGCCCCAAAAAATACCTACACCTTTATAACAACAGCGTAGAGCTCAAATTTGAAACTCGCTTACTAAAAAGGCAAATTCTTATTGTTTCAAATAAAATATTCTCATTGTATGCAATCGAATTTGTCGACTATTGTTATGCTAAATTACTTTTTATACCCACGGATTAGAGAATAAATTCGTCTAAAGCCGTTTTCTAATAAGAAGGGGTCTTGTCACACACGATTTGAAGAGGAGATTGTAACCCAATATTGTGCACACGACTTTATAAAAAGCAAAGGCAATATGTTTTTATGTAAGGGATATCGCTGGTGGCCTCAGTCTCCGTGTCACTAAAATACTGATATAATAACAAAGGGAACTTTAGATTCTGTTACAAATGACTTTAAAAAGGGTCTTTGTGATAAACACATAATATTATTTCTACGATTGCCAAGTTTTTCCTCATTTTTTCGTTTCGTTTTCATTCACGTTTTCTAAATGTATACAGAGAGGTACAGAGCCCCAAAAAATAATGTCATGATTTTTTGAAAATTAGTCAAAACCCTTTAAAAACGAAAACGAATAAAAATAAAATCAAGAATTGTTTGCAAAAATAATGAATTATTTAAAAAAACTTTAGAAATACAATTCTTCATATATTTTTGATTCACCTGTGACCACTTTTTGTGTAAAGAACGCATAGTAAAAAAGTTAAGGCTCTCTTTACACATAAATTCAAGCTCGGATGACTCTTAAATAAATGCTAAAGGTTTTATTCATGTGTGTGTTTGTTCTGTGCATACTATTTGGTGTTGTCACAAATAAATGTTATTTGATATGATTTGATAATTAACAGCATCAAACGCCAAATAAAATAGACAGTACAGTAATACTGCCTTCTACGACTAAATTAATATAAAGCCTAGCTTTAAAAACTAGACACAACTGACCGGTTTTAAGTAACTCCTTGTTGTTCATAAATGACCATTTCTAACCGATCAGTTACAGCAGCTCTTAAAAACAAGATATTTATTTAGAACCTTCACCTTCACCTCATGGTAAGTGACGGCGTGGTCCAATATCAAGCATAGAAAACACCTGTTTACTCAAGACTTGAAGATTAAGACACCCCCGCTAGCCGCTAGCTAGCCTAAAGCTAGACCTAGCTCTCTTTACTATAATGGTCGGGGCAAACAAACTCCTCTTTATTTATTTTATTTATTAATACACAGATTCACTGTTACATATACACTATGTATATTATAAACTAATGAACATAGTTCTGAACTTAAACCGAATCGAATCTTACTTAGAAAACTTTCGTAATTGATTTCAATCATTATTATAAATACGGGATTTATTATCGAATTTAATCTACAATAAGTAATGCTAAAACGTTTATAATCTGACGTGGCAAAGTAGCCCGCCTGTTTACTTTAACAAACCTACTTAGAAATAAATAAAAGAAATAGATGCACTTCAACTAACTGAGTATTACAGATTTTGATTAAAATTTATTCGTACTTAATTAATTAAAGGGATGTGTTAAAAGTAAATAAATAAATAACTAATTAATAAATTAGTTATTTATTTTCTTCATACGAGTATAATAGAAGTTTGACGTTTGCAATCAGGTAATAAATAGATTGACCGTGCGAAGGGTGCCTAATATCTATCTCAAATCACGGGTAGATCGAAAAAATTTTAAAAGCATTGCTCGCAATACCCGGTACCTTAACACAAAAAAAATATGATTAATGAAGGTAGAAATTAAATGATTTCGACTCAGGTACGTACCCCGGGGGTAAAGTGGCGATTTTTTAAGCATTGTCCGTGCGACGCTATGCGATTTGGTGCCTTGCATCTTGGTAATTACAGATCTGTCATGTTTATTGTACGTGATAAATATAAATCGTTTTGCTTTATTAATTAAAATTTGTTATTAGTATTTGGTGCTGGGAAAATGGTAACCGGATTACTTATTGTTTTTTTTCCGTTACGGGAATTACATAACGACTTTTGCTGATGTACTAGATACCTAAGACATGTACTATATCCAAAATCAAATCATAATTGTAATTTATTTGATTGTCATAAAGTCACTGACATTAGGCATACTGAACTTACACTGACTGTACAAACTAATGATATTCTTTTATGACTGATTAGTCCATAACACATCAGTATTCCATGACCCATAATGTGAGCTACATATAAAGTCGGAGAGTCGCCGAATTTAGTGTCGAATATTGAACCTATAGGTATTTTTAAATGCGAGGGTATTTCCGAATATTTTGGCGGCATAAATAATTATTAAGAAATAAAAATTATATAGAGTCTAACATATTTTATAAAGTTGGACTTAAAACTGCTGCTGAAAAAGTTGATTTTTTGGTTTTGGATTGGTTAAAAAACACAGATTATTGCAATCATTAACAGAACCATTTTTAAATACGTCGACTGTTAACAACTTTTTTTTTTTATTCTACACTAGCTGACCCGCCGGCGTCTTCGTACGTGTGGCTTACCAATAAAACATTACCCTCCTTCTGTGCCGTCGCGTAAAGTGTATCCTATGTCTCAAGTCCATTCATAATCTATCTAGGTATATAGGTATCATATTCCATCGAAATCGGTCGAGCCGTTAAGTCGTGAAAAGGTAACAAACAGACAGAGAGACAGAGTTACTCAAATCGGTGTGTACGTAGATTATAACCTGGATTAACGCATAGGCTACTTTTTGTTGAGAAACAACGCGTGCGAAGCCGCTGGCGGAAGCTATTTATACATATTAATCTTTCTCTTGAATAACTCTATCTATTGCTGAAAACTAGATTAAAATCCGTTGAGTAATTTAAAAGATCTAAGGTAACAGACAGCAGAAGCGACTTCATTTTATACGAGTACTATGCCATTTTATAATGTCACATACTTTTTGTTTTCAATAATAGAACCAAAGACAAGTTACCCGTAGGTGCTTTTTTGTGGAATGCTTTGCCTGTGGAAATTAGACGGGCTCCTTCACAGCACTCTTTTAAGCTGAGATTAAAGCAGCATTACCTTAATGCCTAGCTTTCTTGTCATTTGAGTTACCTATTTATTTATTATTTTATTTTATTGTCCTCATTTTAGAATATCTGTAAGGTTATTATTTGGGTATATATTAGTCTATCTTTAGGTATTTATTTATGTATTAGGATTATAAGTAGGTACCTACAGTTTTTATTTGATATAATTTTATATAGATTATTTCATTCATTTGTAAATATACTCTGTGCACCGCTGCCCATTACTGCTCCGTTATTTACTTTCCATCCAAAGGTTGCCTGGAAGAAATCGCTTTCAGCGATAAGGCCGCCCATTGTACTTTATTTAAGTAGCTTAAATTTGTTTTTTAAGTATTCCTGGTGTACAATAAAGAATTATTCTATTCTATTCTATTCTAAACTGAACAAATACATTTTTATCAGCACATTGCTTGTAAAAATTTACATTCGGGCACGGCAGGCCAGTAATGGTTAAATTTTATTATTCCGAGGCATATTGGTATACGCCACTCGTTATTAACATGTATTCGTTAACGTACTTCGGATTTTTATTGCGTTTTTTTGTTTATTGTCGTGTGATTTGGATTTTAATACTTGCAGGCAGGGATGTACTCAGGAAAGGACTTAACATACCATATTAATACTACTATACTTACTATACTAACTAGAAAGAGGTAAAGTTTGTATGTTTGTAAGGGGTTATCTCAGAAGATACTGAATCGATTTTGAAAAATATTTCACTAACTGATAGCTATACTATTCCTGAGTGCTTTATGCAATATTTTATTTTGATAAAAATTGTGCAAGTGTTTTGTATATGTTGTAAGTAACTATAAAATTACAAAAAGTGTATATACGTACACTAACAGGCGGTGAAAAATTGTAAATGGTGGGATTTTTCGTATAAAATATGATTGCGAATATAATTGTATTATATGACTTTTGGCGACTTTTGGATAAAATTTATGTTGGCACTAAAACTTTACTTAGACCTTAACACCTTCACTTTCCATGACTCACATGTGGGTCATTGTCTCCCATAATACTTGAATACGTCCCTGAGTACACCGACAAATAACTAGCATTTTTTACAATACCAATCGTTATTCGCAATACCGCAATACATCTCCGTATCGACAATTATTGTAATTAAACTTAATCGTTATATTTTGATATGTTGCAACCCGGTTTTTGCGAATGTAGTGTAGTTAGGTCGTGAGCGACGGGGCATTAAACAAATTATTGTGTTATACCGATAACCTCGTCATGTGCAAAAAATGCAAGTTAAACTTAGCGGTTATTAGCAGTAACATGTAATTTATACATTTGAAGGATAATAAATACTGCAAGCACAGTCATGGGTTAAGTGGAGCTTGGGTTTTATTTTAATAGTCAAGCGCTTGACCACTACTTCACCTGATGGTAAATGATGGTAATGTCGAAGATGGAGCACGCTTACCTAGAAATAACTTGCCAGACAACCTCCGTGGTGCAGTGGGCGAATAGCCGGCTTAGACGCAGGAGGTAGCGGGTTCGATCCCCGCTGCGGAACAAATGTTTGCATGATCTACAGATATTTGTTCCGGGTCTGGTTGTTTCTCTATATATTATAAGTATGTATTTACAAAAAAAAATGTAAATAAGTATTCTATCAGTTATCTGGTTCCCATAGTACAAGCTCTGCTTAATTTGGGGCTAGATAGCCCTGTGTGAAATGTCCAAAAATATTAAAAAAAAAAGTTTCTTCTTCTTCGTCCTGCCCTTTTCCCACATTACGCGGGGTCGGCGTAACATGTATTCCTCCTCCACATCTCTCGATCAGCCGTCATCTCCGTTGTCACTTCCCTCCTACCCATAGCATTCTTCACACACACATTCCTCTACTTCTATATCCCTCCACACTCATATCTAACACTCTTTTAGTCAAATGATTTTCGTGATTTTTGTCAGAAGACTGCAAGATTACCTACCTATAAAAACTAGGAACAATAAAAAAAACATGTAAGTATTTGATTTATTCACAACTATTAAAAAAAATTTTATTAACAGATTGATCTGAATTTCGATAACCCTGATTCGAAATTCACTGAAAAAGTTGGTTATTTAAAGGCCAGTAAGAATAAACAATTATATACATAATCATCATCATCATTCACAGCCTGACTACACCCATTGTTGGGTATAGGTCTTTGTTCGTTAGTTTGTGGCATCCACCACGATCCTGCGCTAGTCTCACCCACTGTATTTTATATGTATTTTTACATAATAATCTTATATATATATATAAATCAATTGCTGTTCGTTAGTCTCACTAAAACTCATAAACGGGTGAACCGATTTGCCTAATTTTGGTTTTGTAATATTTGTAGAAGTCCAAGGAAGGTTTAAAAGCTGAGAATAATAAAGAAATTGCAATTAAAGTAGTAAGTAACTATTTTATTTTCCTATACAATTTGTTCGTACCTGTCAAACTGGATGCGTTTATTTCATTTGTAATCAAAACGTTATTACTCGTATATTATTTAATTTCTGAACGCACTATAAATATTTGACCACAGACAAACGTGACATATATGTTTGTTATCAAATATTGGTGAATCCTTGAATATCTTCTTTATAATTTGTGTTTGTGAATTCGTGAAGTGCGCGGAATCTTTTTATGTATCCATATAATTTAACCGTCGTTCATTGACGTGAATTCATTTACATGAAGCGTCGCGTCACTTTGACAAGAGAGTTTTATATAGATTTTATCCCGAAGTTCCGCGGGAACGGGAAATTTCAAGCGTGCGAAGCCGCGGGCGGGTCAACTAGTCTATAATAAAAAACAAAGTCAGGTTAGTTACACGATTTATAACTCAAGATCGGCGGGACCGATCTTGATGATCTTTGATTTGTTGGATTTGTCTCCGCCCCTAATAGCAGAATAACTATTAAAATATCGGAAAATCTTACACAAAAAAAATTATGAAGAAAATTCATTTTCTCCTACATAGATACAGCAAATGATAGCCGATTGACAATTCTACCGTCATAAGCATGTCAAGGTGGCACGAAGTTCGGCGGGTCAGCTAGTAATAATATATAAGAAACAGTTGAACCATCAAAAGACCGTTGCAAACAATCTATAGCTCAACTCCTCCAAATCACAAGGCGGAAGTACTCCCAAGACACTGGCTGAATTATACTCAACAATTTTGAAAGAATATTAACAGTTCCTTACAAAATGGTGTACATTTATGTCACATGTCAGAGAGGCCGCAGAGTGCGGGTCACAGTAATCCGACCCAACAGATGGCACGCTTCTTGCACTTCCGAAAATTAATGAAAAAAAACATCAAGTTGAGCAAAAAGTTGAGGCGTATGGAACATGCTGGTACAGGAAATGAGTTCTGTACATCTATTACTGTAAGCATATTTATAGTAAAATGTACAATGTTTGTAATGACAAAACAATAAAGTAATATATGGACATATATAAATAAAAAGTAATATATATCTCTAATATATATTATTTCGATATTTTTAGATATTATTGATTTTAGCGCGTAAATAGGTTAAACAAGATGTTTGCGTATACGAAACAATGGTTTATTTTGGAAATTAAGAAAATATTGTACTTACAAATAATTTTCTTTTCTTCTAGAATTATATTGTAAATAATATCCTTGTTACCACAAAAAAGATAAACAACTGTTTAACGCATGTTTAAAAAAATCTTACCAATTTTTGTTCAGGATTTTTTTAAACAGTGTTTAGCGGATGTTTAACGTTTTTGTGTTAAGACCCTATATGTTAACTCAACCAAAAATGCATTACTGCAAATAAATTGGCTATAAATGTTCACTTAACATAGACAGTGATAGATAAGTGAACTATTAGACCTCACTTGTGTACATAGATCCTGTCCATCGTTGCCTGGAAGAGATCGATTTTATCAATAAGGTCGCCCATTGTTTTATGATTTAATTATTGATATATATTAATTATAATATGATTTGTTATATGATTTAAACATTATTTTTTTGTTCTTTTTGTTACACATATGTATTTTAATTGTGTGCAAAAATTCAAAATCCAAAATGATTTTATTCATTAAAATTACAACGATCACTTTGAAACGTCAATTTTACTGCCTGCTCCTTCGCGGCCAAGCCAGGAAAGAAAGGTAATAAAGACATTATCTATCTATCTATCTATTTATTTTACCCCATTATAGAGTTGATATTTTTATAAATTACTAGCAGACACGCCCGCAGCTTCGCGCGCTTGAAATTTCCCGTTCCCGTGGGAACTTCGGGATAAAAACTACATATCTCTCAACTCTTCTCAATGTGACGCGACACTTCATGTAATTAAATGACTTCACGTCAATGAACTACGTTTAAATTATATGGATATGTTCATAACAACACAATATACAAAGAAAAATCATTAAAATCGGTCGACCCGTTTCGGAGGAGTGCAACCACTAAAACCGAGATTTTTATATATTAGAAGATTAGTCCTAGCCACGGATCCCTAAATTCAATGAACATCAAACGTACACAAACTGCATGTGCGGAACACTTGGTAAGAATATCCGTGTATCGTCCATCTGTTATTCACAAAAACATTTACCCTTAGCTGCCACAAAAAACTACAATATTTCTAATGACTTCTAATGGCATAGGACTTGGACAAGAAGACACAACTCATCTTGAAACTTCTCAACACAATGCGGAAGACTATTCTACTATTCTTGCTACTCGCCTACCTATTTACATATTCTGCCTCTTCTTGTGTGTTACCTGTGTTATTCTGTTATCTATTTACTTTGTGGTCTTCCATCAGCGATAAGGCCGCCCATTGTACTTTAGTTTTTTTAAGTATTCCTGGTGTACAATAAAGCATTATTAAAGTGAAACTTTTATTACATCGTCTCCAACTTTTTCGTTTGTGTGTTGCATGTCGCGTGACGGTCGGCCGCGGAGTAGGGATAAAGTGAAAGGCGCTCGTCAGAGCAGCCGAGGCCAATATGGCGGCGCCTATAGTTCGCATCAGCTGACCGTGTAGTGTAGGTATAGACTATTACTCATTTGTGCCAACGAGGAATAATGTCTATAATGCGAAACAAAGTTTCACTTTTACCGTGGTTTCATAAAACCACACAATCCTTTTTCTTTGTGTCATATAAACGTATTTTCTTCCATTCTCTTTCCTTCAAGGTAATCAAAGTTTTTACTTTGTTTTTAATCCAATTTTTTTATTTATGAAAATCACAAGAATATTGGAGGCATGAATCGTCTTTAGTACCAAATGTTGACGTGGTAGGTAACCTTTCAAAAGGTGACGTTAGTGGACATTCTATGACAGACATGTTGATGATGATATATGATGAGCATACGGCTTCCAACTGCTGTTATCTGCTGAAATTAGATTTCTAGCTATCAATAGCTTTTCCAAACCGTACCTGTTTCTTAGCCAGAACAAACCAACAGTGGTAAAGATTTGTTTGTTTAAAATATGGTAATTACGCAGTAACTTTACCGTTCACTGATGCCTATTATCGAGATATCATTACCATAACATTCCGATAACGAGGTAAAAACTAGCAGAGTAATCACCCACCATAAAATGTAAAAACCAACTTTCTTCGTTTATAAAAACAAACTCATCAATGTCTCAACCAATAAAAGCATGTTATAGAATAAATTAGACATCTCCAAATATGGCCAAATCACGGTCAAAAATCATTTATTAGATACTTGTTGATCCACTCGCAAACTTCGTCAAAGATAAACAGCTGCTTTTATTCAACAGTGTTTTTCTTTATTTATTTTTTATACTACTTGATGGTTGAAAATAAAAATAAAATAGGGATGAAAATGATGTCACTAAATGAGTAAATGAGTGGAATGCGAGTAGAGAGCCTCCCCGCGGCGCATTCTGGAAGCAGCTAAGTCACGGTAACGCAGTGGCCTAGGCTGACTAATCTCTACAACACAATGGTTCTACAAAACAACGAATATGACCAACGGCACCTTTCAGAGCCACCCCTTTCAAAGCCAGCTCTGAAAGTAATCTCAATTAACATTGAAGGATTCTCGGAGATTAAATCAACTATTCTCGCAGAGCTTGGCAATACGACACATTGTGACATATTATGTGTCCAAGAAACCCACCGTGGCCACGAACAACAAAGGCCACGAATACCTGGATGGACCCTTACGGCTGAGATACCACATGGTAAGCACGGAAGTGCTATTTTCACAAAACCCAACATAAATGTAACATCCACATCCTGCAAGAGTGACAACTCTATAGAAATAATTACAGTCGATATCGGTACCTGTACAGTCACATCTGTGTATAAGCCACCGAATCAGCCTTTTGAATTTAACAAAACAACAAATTTCGACGATCGAGTCATAAAAATAATTGTCGGCGATTTCAACAGCCACAATCTATCTTGGGGATACAGAAAATCGAACCCTGATGGTATTGCTGTCGAGGAATGGGCAGACTCCTTAGACCTTTCCCTGATACATGACCCAAAACTGCCTCCATCATTTAACAGCTGTCGATGGAAGAAAGGGTACAACCCTGACCTAATATTTGTGAGCTCAAATATAAGTTCCCTTTGCTCAAAATCAACTTGTACTCCCATTCCCAACACACAACACAGACCTATTGCATGCCAAGTCCACGCGGCTATCACACCGAGGCAAGTTCCTTTCATGCGCAGGTTTAACTTGTCAAAGGCAAACTGGGAAGGCTTTGTAAAGTGCGTAGATTCAAGACTAGATAAGGTAGAACCCGTGCCTGATAACTATGAAAAGTTTATTGAGGTCATAAGAAAAGCTTCTAGGCAAAATATTCCGAGAGGTTGCCGTAGCTCATACATCCCAGGCCTTACGAACGACTCTGCGACACTTTTGCGTAGTTATGAGCAATTGTATACTAATGACCCTTTTTCGGAGGAAACATTAAATGCTGGTAATGAGCTGATGCTCATGGTTAGCGAAAACCGAAGAGAAACGTGGATGTCTACAGTCTCAAACATCAACATGACCCATAACAGTAAAAAGGCCTGGACGACAATTCAAAAACTCACAGGGAACCCTCCCACTGCTACAAACCAAGGACATGTTACAGCTAATCAAGTAGCCCACCAGCTTTTACTCAATAGTAAACCACCCAAGCAACTACCCAGACTACAAAAAACTAAAATCTCAGATAAAAACAACTCAAATGAAATTAGCAAACCTTTTACACTAACCGAAATTATACTTGCAATAAGAGCTCTGAAGAACGGAAAAGCTGCAGGGGTAGATGACTTATTAGTTGATCAAATTAAACATCTCGGACCAATTGGTGTATCTTGGCTGCTAATGTGCTTTAATAACTGCCTGGAAACTAAGAAAATCCCAAAAATGTGGAGACGCGCCAAAGTTGTAGCACTTTTGAAGCCTGGAAAACCCCCTTCAGAGCCTAAAAGTTATAGACCTATTTCCCTCCTATGCCACCTATATAAACTATTTGAAAGGCTTCTCCTCAACCGACTTACCCCGATTATAGAGTCTCAGCTGATCCCTGAACAAGCAGGATTCAGACCCGGAAAAGCCTGCTGCGGTCAGACGCTCAAGCTTACCCAGCATATTGAAGACGGGTTCGAGGCAAACAGTATCACTGGTTTGGTTCTTGTTGATCTATCTGCCGCATACGATACTGTTAATGTTAAAAGACTTCTTCGCAAAGTCGAAAACCTGACTTGTGATCTTGGGTTCGTTCAAATTCTGGGTGAACTACTTCATAACTGTCGCTTCCAAGTACATCTTCTATCAGAAAAAAGTAGATGGCGCTGCCTTAAAAACGGGCTCCCTCAAGGGAGCGTGCTTGCACCAACTCTCTTCAACATTTATACGAATGACCAACCCAACAGTCCATCTACTACACGTTTTCTATATGCAGACGATTTAGCGTTGACGACCCAAACTTCCACCTTTGAAGAGGCTGAAGACAAGCTAACACTAGCCTTGGCTGAATTAGAGAGTTATTACGAAGAGAATGGCTTGAAGCCAAATCCATCTAAAACCCAATCCTGTGCCTTTCATCTGCGCAACCAACAAGCCAGCCGGACCCTAAATATAACCTGGCAAGGAGTTCCTATCCAACACGAAACCTTTCCAAAATACCTGGGGGTAACTCTGGATAGGTCACTGAACTATAAAGCACAGTGCTATAAAACTAAGATGAAAGTTGGTTCCCGAAACAATCTTCTGCGTCGACTTATAACTACCAAATGGGGTGCAGCCCCAGACGTACTCCGCACTACTGGCCTGGCACTGTGTTTTTCATCCGGCGAATACGCTTGCCCAGTCTGGAGCCGGTCCGCACATGCAAAGGTCGTCGATGTCGCGTTAAACGATACATGCCGGATAATAACAGGATGTCTGAAGCCAACCCCTCTAAACCTGATATACCCTTTGGCAGGCATATCGCCCCCTGGAGTGCGACGAGATGTGGCTTGCTCTATTGAAAAGCACAAACAAGAGCATGATTATCGACACCCCTTATATGACCATAACATCCCGCAAGGCCGCCTTAAAAGTCGAAAGAGCTTTCAACGCTTCACAAGGGCCACGAGCGAAGACCCGGCTGCTACTAGACGCACTCTGTGGATAAAAAAAAACTCCCCACCGCCTGATTTTACCACCCCACAGGAACAGTTACCACCCGGGCATGATCTGCAGTGGCCAGTATGGAAGTCCTTAAACAGGCTCCGCACCCAGGTTGGCCGCTGCAGACTTAGTATGTGCAAATGGGGATTCAGGGACCCTAACTTGACGCAGTGTGACTGCGGTGATCCCACGCAGTCAATGCAGCACTTGCTAATGTGCCCTTTATGTCCGAACACATGCACGATGGAGGACCTAATGGCCGCTTCGCCTGATGCCATTTCTGTGGCCAAACACCTGTCCACCATACTATGATTGGAAACGTAGAACTCTTGACACGCTAAGAAGAAGACTAAATGAGTGTTAGATATGAGTGTGGATGGATATAGAAGTAGAGGAAAGCCGAAGAAGAGATGGATGGACTGTGTGAAGAATGCTATATGGGTAGGAGGGAAGTGACAACGGAGTTGACGGCTAATAGAGAGATGTGGAGGAGGAATACATGTTGTGCCGACCCCAAGTAATGTGGAAAAAGGGCAGGAAGAAGAAGAAACTACTTATTTACAATAACGTCTTACAAACTAGGTAATGGCACTTTATACTTATTTACCCTTTACAAGCATCGCAAATTACTGATTATTGAGGGCGGCTTTTTTATAACCAAAAAATTACACAACGAAATAAACCGATCAATGAACATTTCAACAAGCTTATGGCCCACCTGATGTTAAGTGTTAACCGTCGCCTATAACAATGTATTTCCTTCACACACCTTAGGAACGTGCTTTAAGATACACCGCCCTGCGTCCATCAACATAAAATATACAGATGTAAAGCCTGTATTTTCACCGGCAATCATACCCTTCAAACCGAAACACGGCAATGCTGATTGGCAGAAATAGGTATGGTGATTTACCAATATTCAGATTTCGAACTGGAAAACTATATAGAGTGTTTAGTAACACACTGACGATGTTCAAGTGACGGTTTCTTAAAACTTAATAAAGACTTCTCGAAAAAAAACTACTATTTATATTATCAAATTTTAAATAAAATCGACTAATTGATATAAATTTTTATTGTGATTAATTGGATATAAAACTTACTGCCTACTTTTGCAATCAAAATCCAAAAAAAGGCCGTAATCCACAAAAGCGTACATTAGCAGAGATGAGAATACCATGCGAAAATAACTAACACATAGCATATCAATATTCCGACATCTCTCCGCTCAGCTTTAGTGGAAACGGTCAATCGGCAATGTCTTATATTCTACAGCGCATTTACAGCGAAGTTGTAAGCAAAGAGCGCGTAGAGAGAGGACATAAATAGCAAATATACGCTTTTGTGGATTACAGCCTTCTTTTTTGGATGTCGATTGCAAGAGTAGGCAGTAAGTTTTATATCGAATTAATCACTTAAACTTAGTCGATTTTCTTGAAAATTTGATAATACGAGTATAACTAGTAGTTTTTTTTGAGAAGTCTTTTTGTATGTTTTGAGAAACCGTCACTTGAATATCGTCAGTATATTACGAAACACCCTATATATTACTAAATTAATATATGTATATTAATTTATAGATATTATAATATATAAATATATGCTTACTATCAGTGAAAGAATTTTCAAAATCGGTTCAGTCGTTTCTGAGATTACAGACAAACATACAAACGGAAAATTACAAACTTTAAAATTTTCGTTAGTAAGTAGGTATTAGTAATACTTACATTCAATTTTGAGTTGTATCGCGTTCAGTGTGTCACTATGACCCGCGTTTTGAATTATAGTGAAAATTACAGTTAGAAAGGCCGAATCAAATATATAAATGATATAAATCTTACTCTCGAGCTTAATTAAAATCATTTAATCCGCAATCTGAATATATTAAGGCAAGACGTAGCCAATAAACCACAGTGCTGCTGGAAACACACGGCTGGGTATTGGGACCGTTTCCGTCTAGATAAATCACAAGCCCCAAGAGTAACATACAGCGTACGAATAATTCCCTAAAAATAAATAATGACGATGCTCAAATGAAAAACAATTAAGCCAGTGATTTGAATTTATTGGTCACGAAAAAAAGGTATGTGACTGACTCAAGATCATGGTGGGTGACACAAATTCAAGGTGACTTACTTATTTGAGAAGTACATATATATGTGCAGTCATTAAAAATTACAAAGTTGTGTTCGCCTATGGTTGGCAAAAGTATTAGAACAAAACCAAACCAATAATGGAATAATCTATGTATTGATACTTAAGCTGTTGGCGTCCCTATCACACTAATCACACTAATATTATAAATGCGAAAGTTTGGATGTTTGTTTATTTATTTGTTTCTTTGTTACTCAATCACCTCGTAACGGCTGAACAGGTTTCGATGAAATTTGGTATATACGTAGATTATAACCTGGATTACTACATAGGCTACCTTTTACTCCATAAATCAGTTCCCATGGGATAAAAATGGGATGTCAAGTTGCAACAACGACATTTAGTAGTGTAACGCGTACGAAATCGCGGGCAACAGCTAGTTTTAAATAAACAATAAACTCAAATTGAATCCTTACTTACTTACTTAGACATTAGGATAATAAATAATAATAATCAATATTGCTGGACATTTTACACAGCGCTATCTAGCCCCAAACTAAGCAGAGCTTGTACTATGGGAACCAGATATCTGATAGAATACTTATATACTTTTTTGTCAATACATACTTTATGATACATAGAAAAACATCCAGACCTGGTACTAATATCTGTAGAACATGCAAATATTTGTTCCGCGGTGGGAATCGAACCCGCTACCTCCTGCGTCTCAGCCGGCCATTCGCCCACTGCGCCACGGAGGTTGCACAGGTAATTCTGCTATTGAATTTATGCATATAAAAAACTCCCTTAAAACTGCACAAACGCCTCAATTTTCACCCCGTATATCGCAAAGGTGAGACATGTTATACCGGTAATATGGCCGTAATAGTCCAGTGTTTCCGTCACTAGGAACCGAACATCACCATAAAGTTATATGTACAATCTAGAACACTATCTCTAGTCACATATTTCAATAAGTTGCAAAAGGTGACCAATTCGTTTAGATTAATTGGAAATATTGTGTCTTAAAATTCATGATTGATTTATAGTATTTGCTTTTAAGCGATAGGACCTCCCGTTGCCCGTGATTTAGAAAGATCTTAATGCATTGTACATGTTACATTACGAGGCTTAGGAGACTCTTGAATCTTTCTAAAAAAATAGTAAAAATAATTAAGCAAGTTTCAAATAATTATTAATAAGTTTTTAAATATTTTACAGACACGAATTTTTAGACTTTCAGTTTTGTTAGGAAGTTATTGGCAATATTTTTGTAATACTTTGGAGTGAGTAATATCCGTGCAAGTGATATAGGTAATATTCATTAAAAATAGATCATCAAGAAAAATCAAACTCATTAAACAACAGAATAAATAGGACTAAAACGGTGACCAATCAACATTAAGCTATGCTGCGCTATGCTTTGGTTAGCCAATTCGCACCTCATAGATTATAATGAGAACGTTAACTTAACGTGCTGGGCTGCGCTTTGTGTTATTGCGCTTTGATTAAAACAGCGCAGCATAGCTCAATGTTCATTAGGTTTAATAATCATTTATTCTCAGATAAAATTATCACTTAAATGAGAGTCAGTAGACATATACGATACAAAAATCGTAGTGCGTTCGAGTTAAGGTAGGTAGGTAAAGTACTCAATTAACGCATTCAGGTAGATCGTTCGTTAGTTATATAATTACTATATTTAGTAGACATTTATTATATGTTGAGCAAGTTTAGTTTTAAACGCGTTTAATTGATTAGTCACCCAAACAGCCGATTTACTACTAAATTATTCTGATTTATTTGCAGGTTATACAAGAAATATTTAAGTTTTTTTAGAGGCTAATTAGTTTGTGTTTGATGATACACGAAGCAACAGATTGGAAAGTACATTATCGGATCGGGCAGGGTCACCGAAGTCTACCGAACTACGCAATTCGATATGGCCCCACTAAACACTTTATGACGCTGCTTTAGACGCATCTTCCCATCTAGTTCTCGATTGGTGTCATATACAAGGAAATTTTAATTTGTTTTTTTGATTAAAGAAAATTATAATCCGGACTTTTAATTAGCCGAGATCATGTATCGAAATTATTGAGATTGTAAATAAGATAAAATTTAAATTAACGAAGTCGTAATTAAGAAAAACTGTTTCATTATCGATTTGATAATATTTTTAGTAATTTAGTAGGTAAAGCTTTTTGCTCTGTAGTTCAAAAACTGTAGAATGTTTGGATTAAACTTGAATATAACAAACTACCTCAGGTAATCTGAACATCATCATCATCAGCTGACGGCCAACGGGTGCCAGCTGTGAGTAAAGGATTACATTCGCTTTTGTAATTGCTTTGTATGTCCTTTTTGATTCAGGTGGTGTTACCACCATTGTTTTATTATTATTGTTTATTACCTAGTAATCGTAGTTATCTATTATTACATAGTTCAATGATGTCTTAAAACCTACATATAATAGTCATAATAATAGTCATAATAATAATAGTCATAATAGTTATTTCTTGATAATCAACATTATACGTCAACATATTATTTTTCACGTACGTACATACAATTGTACAATATAAAATTCACATAAAATATAATTAGTCCATTAATAAATAACAACAACAATAACACTTAATTAATATAAAATAAATGATTCTTCATTTACGAGCTATAAGCTCGTCGAAGTTATCAAAATTTTGCTCAATAAGCCAGCGTTTTATTCTTGTTTTGAACATTATTAAGCTAGGAGCCTGCGTGACTGTGTCGGGAAGCTTGTTGTAGACGGCCGGACCCATGACATGCGTCAGCTTCGACGATTTAGTTAGTGTTCTCGATATCGACTCGAGCCTGTGCCGATTGCGGGTGCTATACGTATGGAGGTGGCCGAGTTTTTCATAAGAGTCCAGGTTGATTCTAACGTAAGTTGCCACTTGATAGATCGCTATACAGGGCAACGTTAGAATTCCTAGACTCCTAAAGTGTGGTCTTGCAGTTTCGTCGCTACGGATTCGCACGATAGCTCGTACAGCCCTTTTCTGCAATCAGAACGCACGCTCCCAGTCACCAGCGCGCGCCTACAGCTCGGCGCCATACTGCAGCAGCGAGTGCACCGTGGCAAAAAGCAAAATAACAGGCGCGAACTACATCGGCTGACACCACCCGCGCGATTCGGCCCAACGCATAGCACGCTCTACCCAATTTCCCGCACAACTTGTGTATGTGGTTCGCCCATTGCAGTCCCCTATCGATCTGGAAACCCAGAAACGTCGTGCTCTCGACTTGGTCGACAGCCTTTCCATGGACTGTCACCGACAACGACCGCATCATGTGGCCCGCCAGGCGGAAGTGTATAAAATGCGTCTTAGTTAAATTTAGAGCGAGTCCGTTCACTTTAAACCATTCCGCCAGCTGCCCCGCTGCGCTATTGAGGTTTTCCTCTAACCGATTGACCGATGGCGCGGTGACTATTGCGGCCACGTTATCCGCGTACATAAAAACCTCAGCTTTTGTGATAGCTTCTGGCAAGTCGTCCAACAGTAAGGAGAACAAAATGTTTGAGACTGAGGACCCTTGAGCCACTCCCATGCTCGACCTTAAAGGATCAGACGTGATTCCACTCCCTAGCACCACCTGAGTTCGGTCTCTCAACAAATCCGTCAGAAGGGCATACGGCGGGCCGTTGATGCCGTAGTATTGTAACTTGGCTGCTAGGGTTTTATGGTCAGCTACGTCGAACGCCTTCGATAAGTCACAGCATATCACTGCGACATGCTGTTTCTTCTCGCGTGCGGCGACGACAAGTCTGACGACCTCCCGCGTCAGCGATGTCGTCGAGCGGCCCGCGCGGTATGCGTACTGCCGATCAGAGAGGGCGTTCGTCGATGTCAAGAATGCTGTGAGACGTGAGCTTAGGCCGTTCTCGAATACTTTTGCGACAGCCGGTATTATTGAGACAGGCCGATATCCGTCCATGTTGCTTCGCTTACCTTTGCCTTTAAATATTGGGGATACTTTACTCATTTTTAATGGCGTTGGGTACGTACCCTCCCCGATACATTGGTTAAATGCAAAAGCCAGGACAGGAGCAAGTGCAGCAATAGCCGAACGAATGGTCTTCATCGATATGCCATACACATCTCTGGATACTTTAGGGGGTATCTGAGTCGTTATGATTCTGTAGATTTCTTTCGCAGTGAACGGGCGGAGCCGCAGAGAACGGCTGGCAGGCACTACATATATTATACCAGGTTTGTTCAGACACCAGGTTCTCGATAACGAGAACTAGTCCAGAGTATGTTAATCTTAAAAATCGGCATAAATTATAATATTTGATGGTAATGATGTTATGTCGACGGAATATCAGTGTCTAGAACCAATCCTTTGTTACGGCTTCACAAAAAACTCAACTTTTTTGTTATGCACAAGTTATGCAACAATAAATTAGTCATTTTGAGGCAAATCTTAAAAAAGTTTAGTTTTAACAAACATAAGTATTAAGTAAGATTTGTTTCATACGAAATACGAAACACAATAGACATAAAATCATAATGTTTAAAAATCGTTCTATTATACTATACTTATACCTACTATAATGAGATACAATTTGTATGTTTGTATGTGAGGGGTAATTTCTGGAACTACTGATTTGATTCCGAAAATTCTTTCACCAATAGGAAGCTACATTAGCACTGAGTGTTTTATGCTATATTTTATTTTCATAACAATCTGTGAGTAGCCGGGGCGGGTCACCTAGTGTCTGAAAATACGATGAGTCAAATTTATTGATCAGAAGCGCCGTGTAAATTAACATAACGTTTATGCAAGTTTAGCATTTACACGAACTAATATTCACTCGACGAATGAAACAATTGCATATTCAAACTTTAAAGTATGTGACAGTTAGGTAACAAAAACATCATCAAATTACTTATTCTATTGCTAAAATTATTTGTAGTCTATTCGTAACCTTTATGACGAAAGAATAGAGTCTAAAGTTGAAGTATGTATCGGTTCTAAAAAATGATTAGCTCATCAGTCACGGGCCCGATGACCAAGACATGCCTAAGTAGACATCGGTAACTATTGAAGTGTTAAATCCGATAAATCACATGCAGCCTAGTGATTAATTTATAGAGCAACAAACTTATCCCTCCGCTTATCTCGTAGATCGTAATTATATGGAAATAAGGTTGAAAACATAGTGATTAAACAGCAAGTTTAAAATCGTATTTCCATATTTTTATTAGTTGGTTTATGGATGTTTTATAGAGGCATGTAAAATGGGAAAGTCCAGCGAAAGGCCGTAGATATATTGTTTCGTTTTAATATTTAATTTATTAACATTTAATGAAGTACTAGTAGTTCAAACATTGCGTAAGCGAAGGTGATTTATTGGCAGAAACTTCGTTTTCAATGGCTGTGTACGAGTTGTAAAATTATATTCATATATATTAAATGAAGTTGTTTAAAAATATTTAAATGATAAATAAAGTTATGAGGGGTCACATATGTGTATATTGCCTCAAATTAAATCAAAATAGATTTGTTTGTATCATAAAATGTAAGGAATAAAATATAAAAAAACAATATGTTTTCCCAGAACTTTTCCAACGGTTTCAGAAAACATCACACACATATTTGGATTTTTTAAATTTAATTTCGCGTACTATTGCATATGCTTTTTCTTTCGTGTCGATGTCTCAAGACTATAGTCATTTTGAGCAGTACGTCGCCACGTTCATGGCAGCGTCGGAGTAGATCATCAGTTGCCCCATCCTACAGGTGGGCAAGATGGGCATGCAAGGGCGTGTGCCATTGTTTAGAGCTAGACACCACATTGGCATTGCGTCGCCGATTTGTGTATATTACTTTATTTACTAAGATTACACCTGCAGCGGCCGACTTGGCATATGATAAACTGCTTTTACTGTTTTCAAATTGTGTACGGTATTCTAAAGGGCAATTTGCTTAAGCAATGATATCTACCTCCTATTCAATATCTTGAAAATCAAGTGATTTGTTCGTACAACAGAAACGCTTATCAATTGTCTAACGCAACCTTATTATGTGTTAGGTATAAATTAGCAAGAATGATTATTGTCAAATGGTCACTGAATGATTTTCAAGATACGGATATCAGATAAAATAATGTTTATTTTCCTGAATATTGTAAATACGTCTTATTCTAAAAAATTAAATACATTTATGTTCTACCCTAGCTAATAAGATAGTGAGTCTACTGAAATTTAGTCTGGATACTTGAAAACGAAAATATGACGAAACTGTAATGAGATGAATCTATAGATAGAAGTAGTCAACTATAGTATATTTTTTGTGAATTGGAGGTTATGCTATCTCATCATCCTATTGAATATTAGCTGAATTTACAAGAATTGGGGTACAAATCTTGTGAGTCATGCATTTAGAAAGTACACATGCTGCAAGTAGGTACATCTGCGATTTATGTCAATGACAGAAAAATAATTGATAACCTAGAAAAGCTCATTACCGGTTAATAAATAAAATCTAGCCGAGAGCAACATTAAACTCATCGTAAAGTTGGTCCGATATTAATTGTAATCGAGACCGGTATACGTACCTATAGGCACCACATAAACAGACGTGACATTCTATTAACTTGCCGTAACTTACTTGACGTGGACGTATTTCATTATATTCTAAGTTGCGCACAAAGCCACTGAGTATCTGGTAAGTAAATAACACCACGATCGCAATTTATTTATTTCCGCGACGTTAGGATTTACTGTATCGTGAGTGGAAATCCCACTGTAAGTAAATGAATAAAATATAGGTACATCGAGTCCTTTCCGTCTCAGTCGGCCTCTAGCCCACTGCACCGTCTAGTCTGCAACACAGAGGTCAAAGTAAAATTTGACGCGCGACATTAAAATTGATTTATAACTTGACTGACATACATCCTTACGAATATTATAAATTCACTTACTAAGATTATAAATTCAAAAGTAATTCTGTCTCTCTGTCTGTTTGTTACGTTTTCACGACTAAACGACAGGACCGATTACAATGAATTTTGGTATATAGATAGATTACGGCCAGGATTGGGATAGAGGCTACTTTTTATCCGACTGTGTCAAGGGAGGGTAATGTTTTCATTGGCAAACCACGCGCGCGAAGCCGCGGGCGGGCGGATCAGCTAGTGTATTCATATTATCAAAAGGTTTCCATTGGCACAAACTATAGCTTGTTATAACAAGGGACACCAAACTTTACCTAATCTAGTGCGCAACTACTGCACAGACTGACATAAGTAGGCATGAAGCTAATCACGGTAACTTAAAGAATCGTCTAGCAAATGACCGGTATACCTACTTATAGGCACTATACTCGGATAAAAAGCTATAAATAACGAGTGTCTCGTGAATTACGATTGTACATATGTTCCTTACGTAATGCTCAATGTTTTGGGTTTACTATTTCAAACATGGCTAAAGAATACTCGATAGTTAATAAATAAATAAATAAATATTGCTAGACATTTCACACAGCGCTATCTAGCCCCAAACTAAGCAGAGCTTGTACTATGGGAACCAGATAACTGATAGAATACTTATATAAATTTTTTTTGTAAATACATACTTATAATATATTATATAGAGAAACAACCAGACCCGGAACAAATATCTGTAAATCATGCAAACATTTGCTCCGCGGCGGGGATCGAACCCACTACTTCCTGCATCTCAGCCGGCTATTCGCCCACTGCACCACGGAGGTTGAAAGAGATAAACAGGAAGACAGTTTCATTTTTGTACACGGGATGGAAAGGCGCTTATTAAGGTTGCTGGGCCTCACAAGATCGGTCACTATGAAAATTTATGGGGGAGGTATATTTTCAGCAGCGAACATTGTGTGGCTGACAATTTGAAGGTGGCTGTAGGCTTGCACCAGGGATCAGTACCATGCCCTTATTTGTTCCTCTTGATAATGGATGCCTTGACATCAGACATACAAGAGTAGGCACTCTGGTGCATGCTGTTCGACGACTGAAACACTGGAGAGTGTCGGATTGAAAATCAGCAGAATGGAAACCGTGCATTTGTTCTGTGACTTTGGATGTATCCCTACCAGTCTGCTCAGACTGAGCCGAAGCTGACATACTTGATTTTCGAGTATAAGATTCCATAGGTCCGAGATCCTAAACTTAACCTCCGGATCGGAAGTTTAAAGGCAATACGGCTCGAATTTATGACATAAGTAAATCACCATTTACGAAGTGCCGAAGTAAATCAAATCAGCATAGGCGTGTGAGAGGCGCGGCGTCTGATAGCCCTGGTTCGCACGGTTTCTTATTCATAAACATTCATTCATTATTATTTCACCCATTCACTCTAATTTAGGTTCGAGTTGACAAGAAATGCTTATGGCACTCTCTAACAAACTCCCCCCCCCCCTGTTCTACAGTTTGAAAGTGACTCTGTGACCAATTCATTTGCCAATTCATCTTTTGTCACCGTCACAGTTGATCACCGGAAGATTTTCTAAATACACATAATGGTCGAACCACATTCGTATGTGTTATTACAGTTTTAATTAATAATAGCTCACGACTATATTAATCCCCATGATGGGAGAAACCGCTTTGTTTAGCGATAAGACCGATCATACATTTATTTGCTTTATTTTATTTTACTTGTTTGTGCAAATAAATTTCTTGTATCTTTCTTTTTTACTGTTGTTGTGTCTAGCTTGTACGGTATAATAAAGAATTTTCATTCGTTCATTCATTCATCTCTTATTCAGTACGCAGATCCGTGAGGATACCTACCCCATAAAAGGCTGGTCAAACGCAAGCCCAAATATCACATTTTTATAAATACCCACTTTTTGCATACAAGTTAAGCAATCACGTGACAAGTATCGTGTAAATTTACCTACCTACCTATCTGTTTTGTTTTTAGTATTTTGATATGATATTATTAATAATTATAGGTATTATCGTTGTAATTTTTAGTTGACAATATTTTTACTTATATTATTTTAACATACGTTTTTTCAATGAAAAATTTGACATGCCTGTAACCATCAATGTTGTAAATAAGGTGAAATATATAAATCTGAAATCAGGTTCGTCGATAGAAAGGTAGATAGATAGATAACTCTTTATTGAATTACCACACAAACAGAAATAATACACAAATAAGTATAAGGCTAGAATAAATAAGGCAATCTAATGGGCGGCGTTATCGCTGAAAGCGATCTCTTCCAGGCAACCTTTGGATGGAGCGAAATTTGCAATACGGAGTGCGGTGTACTTTGTAGAATACATTTACACAAATATTCTTAGGTATACTAAAAAATATGATACATTTTTAATCCTAATACTTAAAATACTTATAAAATAGACTAATATATAGGTATATGCCAATAACTAACTATACTAAGAGATAAAATGTTTAAATAGTAGGTAAATAAATAACGCTAGGAAGAACTACATATGTATAAAATACTAACTCGATGGCACTTGCCTTCAAATTTTTGTTTTTAGGGCATGTTGACAACCTCTGTAGCGTAAAAAAAGTATATAAGTATCTGTTATCTTGTTCCCATAGCACAAGCTCTGCTTAGTTTGGGGCTAGGTAGCGCTGTGTGAAATGTCCACCAATATTTATTTATTTCTGTGCATAGCGTTGACAGCTTTCTATAAGCTTCATTTGTGTAAGAACTTTAACCGTGTTAGAATTATAAATAAAGGAACCAAAGGCTTCGAAAGTATTTTTTACAGAATAAAGTGTTATTTAATCAGTCTGAATTTATCACAAGGAAAACTTCAATAACTGCACCAAATGAATCTATTATCAGCGGGCAGATAATCATAAATCGGAAACGCTCGTTTCAACTTTCGAAACGATCTGTTTTAGTAAATAATGTATTGTTATTAACATAACACATTGTCTGGTCCAGAGTAAAAAGTTGATTATGGATTGGTTCCGTTATTTTCATATTTGTCGCCGAATATTTTTATTTATATCAATACCCTCATGAGCTTGAGCTTTTCTAACTTTTCTTATTTACTTTAAAAGAATCAAGAATACATAAAAGGATGAAACATCAGCCACTAGAATTTGGTTATTTCGCAAATAAACAACATGATGTATGTAACTTCTAAAGTTTTGCTACCAAATTGCAAATTATAATTGTCAGTACTGCTGGGTAAACCTATTACAAATGTAGGTGTAGTATTTCAAGCTGTGTTTTACTTCAAAAGTTACAAAAAGTAAAGATTTAAAGCCGATAAGCTGAATAAGGTGGGCCGAATTATAATAAAAATATGTTATAAATATATACGGAAAAGTGATACATCAATAGCATTTAGTATTCAAGCAGTAAATGTCACCCACACACGTCCAATTGTGTAATAGATACATACGGCAGACGCTACAATGGACATTACATATGTCACATTTTATGTGACCACTTTTGGTGACTTTATCTTAGAGTGATGTCATGCTTTGGGTAACAATGGAGTTAGTACAAAATATGGAAATGTCTTATTTAAATCGTATAATTTGAAATTGTAACGGGATAAACAATTTACTTGCAGACGATAAAGACTGAAAACCCAAAAATTGTATTAAAGGGGTTACAAAACGGAATTGCAAAATTTCTGCAGCGGTACAATAAGATATACGCACGTATGCAAAGGCTAAACAGCTGCAAACTATTTTCATCTCTAATAGACTAAAATGATAAAGCCTGACTCTAGATTAAATTAGATTAGATCATTTCTTTATTGTATATCATTAAAAAATAAAACAAACAAAAGAGAATACACAATTAAATCAAAGGTAAAATGGGCAGCCTTATCGCTGAAAGCGATCTACGTTACGTTACGTTATTTGATGGAAAGTTTATGCACACATGTCATACATTTTCCATAATTTATCTCCCACTATACACAATTGTTTTAATCCTTATAATTGTGAAATGCCCGAATGTTTCCTAATCTCCATTTTAAAATTTAAGATTATGTGATCAAACGCTTCTAAATGCTATCAAAATCAAATGAATATTTCTCAATCACGTTACCGAGCCCCAAACAGAGCTGATGAAGCAATTATTATCCGATCCTCCGCACTCCGATTATGAGAATAACGACACCCGTCTTCATTCTCACTCGCATTATCGACAGTTTCAAAATTTAAAGCAAGCCACACATATGCAGTAAATATTGTACGATTTTAAACAGCCGATATGTAATGCGCAGTTTGATATCTGCAGTTTTATTGGTAATCTTTTGAATCCTTAGAAACTTATAATTATTGTGCCGTTTCATTCGCGCCTTTTCCTTTTCGTTTTTCCTTGATCTGGTAAGGGTAGCTCGAAAAGGAGTCTATGACAAATAGAAATTCCCCCCCCCCCCCCCCCCCCCACCCTAGAATTAAAATAGAAAAATTACCAGCATGTGTTAAAACGATTCGGTGCGCTACGCAGGGGGGCTTCTTTTGCGTACAACTTTCACCGCAATATATTGTACAGTCATAACTAAGGATGTATGAACCGCTTAACTCTTGATGCTCCTGTAGCATATTTCACAAGTTAGACGTATTTTGAAACACTGATGACACGCTATTACTAATAACAATAGTTACATAATCAAATGGTAAAACACCTAGTTTTACATTATCGATCGATTCGATATTGAGATGAGAAGACCGGTCCTTAGATTCGAAGTTTTCATTACATATTTATGTAAAGGTATCGAATGAACCAGATATGGATGTAAATCAAAATATTTAAATTTAAAGTGTTATTCGACACTTGTAAAAAACTCTGATCATTATAAAAAATACTGAACTAAACCGGGATTTAAACCTGCAACCTACCCCGTGAGGTATCGCATTCCCTTATCAAAGGGAAGGTGGCGAGATCTTATCCCGCCAGGTTAATAATTTAGGAATTATCTTTAAAATCTTATCAAGCCAAAATCTTTGTCTTATAATAAATTATTTACTATTGTATTTATTTTTAATATTTTAAACTAATTTTTTACGGAATTTTTTAATAACGAAATTTAAACTACATTATGTAAAATAAAATAAATAAATAAAAACTGCTGAACATTTCACACATCGCTATCTAGCCCCAAACTAAGCAGAGCTTGTACTATGGGAACCAGATAACTGATAGAATACTTATATACTTTTGTTTGGTAAATACATACTTATAATATATAGAAAAACACCCAGACACGGAACAAATATCTGTAGATCATGCAAACATTTGTGCCGCGACGGGAATCGAACCCGCTACCTCCTGCGTCTCAGCCGGGTATACGCCCACTGCGTCACGGAGGCAGTCTATTCTATTATTATGTTGTTCTATTCTTTGTCTATACAAGCAAGTAATTAAAGTCTGCGACCCTATGCCACTCTATGTCATTTTACTCTATTTTTCCGTAGAGATAAACTTTTCTAAACCGGTCATGCTACCCGGCTGGGCCACTGAGTTTAAATTTCATCCACCGGGCCAGATAATTTTGTAGCACTTATTTATGAAGTACTAGCTTCCGCCAATGGCTTCGAACGCGTTGTTTGTTAACAGAAAGTAGCCTACATTTAAATCCAATTTGAACCATCTATCAACACACCAAATTTCAACCAAACTTTCTCATTTATAATATTAGTGTGATTAAGTAAGGCACTCCGCACATCAATCGCGGATCCGCGGGCGACGCGGTGACACTTGGCAGTGGCCGGCTTGAGATCTATAAATTATATGGGCCGTAGAATTAAGTTTTAACAAAAACCAAAATATTTAACATCTTGTTCTTTTCTATTGTTGCCTGAAATTACGATTTATTGTTATAAATTGGTTAAGCACGTGGGTACACACGCGATACAGGTCATAACTTCTGTGAATCTATCGTATTCCAATACCATATTTTTGATATTTTGATTTGACTATTATGAAAATGCCCACATTAAAGCATTATATTTCGACAGACTCTTGTATAAAAAAGTGTTGATCCTTAACGTGTTTTTGGGAGACCTATTCAATGATACCCCACACGATGGGGTGAGTGAGTAAAAAATCAAGCCCAACTACTCCAACTAGCTGTCTCAACTAAAATGCATAATAAAACTTGGGAGCCGCGATACCGCACCGCACCGCCCCGCGATCGGTATGTGGAGTTCCATAATCACGAACCATCAGTAATTAACTAAGTGTCGTAAAGTCACTCAGTGACGTTTATCGTTCCAGTTTTTAATTAAAAAAGATGGTCAAGAAGAAAATCATTACATTTTATGGACACGTAATAACTATATAGCACGGAATTAAAAGTGGTTAGATAGAAATGGGTTTCGCATCTAATTTGTTATTTATTATTCGTAACATGTAATGGCGGATTAGGATATTGTAATTTTATATGTTATTTTAATTAGAAAGAGCTGTTTTATGTAAGTGGTGGATCAGGCTTGCTTTTTTATCGTCTAGCACAAGATCGATGACAATGGAACCGTATGGACGAGGCCTACACCCGTCTTTGGGTGCCAAAGTGTACGAAATAGAGCACGTAAACTTAGATACTAAGACATTTTTGGAAAAAAGGCTTTATTTATTTATTTATTATTTTTTTTTTATATTAGACGATGGTGCGACGAATTGCTAGAGGTTGCGGGCTTAGACGTGGACCCGAATCGTTCAAGATCGCCATACATGGTATTGCATGGAGCAGGCCTACACTCTTTTCTATAGGGTCTTTCAACAAGGACGGGTCGATGTTAAAATTGAATAAAACAAGATGTGTGTGAGATATTAACGAAATTTATTTTTTATTTAAAAGGCCTATTTATTCCATTATGAATGGAATATGACATCGTTCAAATGTCCGCCGCGGCTTCGTATGGTGGCGCGAATCCGAGAGGTCCAATTTTTAATGACTCTGCTGCATAGATCCGGCTGAATCCGAGCGATGGCCTGCTTTATGTTGGCTTTCAGGGCAACGGTCGAATGTGGTTTATTGGCATAGACCTGCGACTTCAGAAAACCCCACAAGAAAAAGTCTAGCGGAGTCAAATCACACGATCTTGGTGGCCAATTCACATCACCCCTGCGAGAGATAACTCTACCCTCAAACCGTTCATGCAGAATGTCGATTGTGTCGTTCGCTGTGTGGCAAGTAGCGCCATCTTGCTGGAACCACATGTCGTTCACGTCCATATTGTTCAATTCAAGCCAAAAGAAATTGTTTATCATTGATCTGTAGGTCTGCGAAAGGCCGAGTTCTTGAGCACGGCGAGAAATCGACTGCCTCGGAGTCTCCTGAACACTCTCACGTACAGCGGCGATGTTCTCGGCCGATCTGGCGTTCCTTTGACGTAAAGGTGTTGGTTGGTTGTTTACCGAACCGGTCGTTTTAAATTTAGTCACCAATCGTTGGAGAGTGGACTTTGAAGGGCCACCGCGTCTGCCGTAAAATGGGCGCAATGCGCGCAACGTTTGCACTAACGAACACTCATTTTGATAATAAAGTTTTATCATTTGCACATGCTGCTCAACCGTGTAACTTGCCATGGTGATTTGGCATCAGTGACTGAATAAGAAAAAACAGATTTGACAGGTGCCGCCAAAACAAAATGGCCGCCACAGATTATTAACATCGACCCGCTCTATTTGAAAGACCCTATAGGTGCCCAAAATAAACTAATTAAGCGAAATACATTATTATTGAAGAATAACAATATTAACAAAAATGTACATAATCGAAAATTGAATAACATTAATTATTATGAATTAATGAAATGATTATATATTATCTAAATAGTTATTAAGTGGGAATAAAAGCTTTGTTTATTTATATTAGTATAACGGAGCAGTAAATACATAATATATTATGAATAAAAGACCTTAAGTTATTAAAATTATACTTTATAACACTTTACAGCCACTGACAATGTTTGTCTATATGTCTACAAACATAGACCTGACCCGACATCAGGATCGAGAACCTACTATGGTACCACAGCACAAACCCCAGAACTGGAACGAATATTTGCATACGTTGAAACAATCGAAGACTACACCACACAGGCATCAAATGGAATGGAGTGGAAAGAAGGAAGGGAGGTCTTTGCCCCGCAGTGGGATGGGTTCTATATAATAATATTATTGAAAACTATTATCCCGCAACGGGAATCGAACTCGCACCTCTTGCGTCTCAGCTTTAATTCGCCACAGAGGTCATCAAACAATATTTTTTTATCGGAATCCATTGGATTTTCATCTTAACACACACTAACAAAAAGAGTATCTAATTCAATTACCTAAGAATATCCGTAATCATCCGAAATCAAATTACCATTAATTAGGAAAATTACATTATACTTAGAATCAAAAATGTCCAGTGTTGGACAAAGTACGAGCAATTAACTAAACCCAGACCGGTTCAGGAGAGATTTGAATAATAAAGATACAGCATAGCCATAAAGAAGCATATGCCACATACCTACTTATCAATTTCAATACTAATAGCGATAAAGATTAGTCAAAGGTAAAAGAAAAGTATTGAGGCAATGTTTTTTTGCCTACGCACTAAGAGCTTCAGGGAGACGCAAAATAAAATAACAAAACATTTTCATAATTACTAATATTCAACGGGTTATTAATATTAATATTAGTAATTATGTACCGTGATCGCGAAAGTTTATATATACTAAAAACATTTTTTTTTATCTCTATTATAAAATTTGCACTGAATATTAATAAACAATACAACATTCGTAAGTAAAAGCAATTCATCTTCAGTCAAATTGGTTAGTGCTGATTTACCCAAAACAATGAATGGTCTTTTTCAAACTTTCACGATCACGATACATAATTACCGATAAATTGATAGATAGATAACGTTTTATCTGTCTAACGCTAATCAAACTTAAATTATAAAACAAATAACAATACACGAAGAAATACAAGTGACGGTATTATCGCTAAAAGCGATCTTTTCCAGACAACCCTTGGATGGACTGGATTTCACGAGAACGTAAATATCCGTTTAATCAGTAATAAAGAAGTATATACTGCCGTCATATGAAGAAAAGCCGTAACTTACAAATTTGTCAAAAAATGAATTAGTTACAGATTCGAAAACAGTAAACAAAATGCTATCTTATAAAATCCAGTCCATCCAAAGGTTGTCTGGAAGAGATCGCTTTTAGCGATAAGACCACCAATTATATTATCGCGTGTCTAGTTTTAAGTGTTTTAAATATTATTTGTTAATTTAAGTGTGGTATACAATAAAGCGTTTTCTATTCTATTCTATCTTATGGTCTTACTCATAAAGCCGTAATACCAGTTAATCCAAAGATACCGTACCGATTTTCGTCGTAACTACATCAAAATTTGAGGTTTTTTAGTCTTTCAGACTCAAGATAATTTCAAAATTACGGCCTTTTATTTAAGTATTTATACTAAATTACTACATTTATACATACATATATCTTGCTAGTCTGTAGGGCCGTAATTCCCATTTACCTTTTATGTTAGAACAACATAATCAACATCTTTTATCATTTTAGATTCGCTTTAAAAGAAAAGCAGTAATTGCCAAATGATGCCTTTTTAGGAGGGTGGGGAAGTAAGCAATACCTAATATTTTCTGTCCACATACCACGTGCGTCGTCGTTTAATTGCTAGCTCGGGGGTAGAGAGAGCATGCGCCTGACAGAAGATACCTGTCTTCTGAATTATCCGTTAAATTGATATACGACGACTATTTGAAAAATTGAGAAATACCTTACCAGTTCACCGATTGTGTATAGAAAAGAAATAAAGGAAATTAATATTTCTTTTGCAAAGCTCGGTCATTAGGAGTGTGAAATTTGCGAGTAGTTCGAAATTCACAATCCAAACTTTAAAAAATTGCGTCCCAGAAACTGTGACATCTGCAAAAACTTCAACAAACATCATGAACGTTACATCTTGGCAAGACAAACATATGATATTAATCGCCAAACTGCTAAATATGGTGCAGCAGCTGATGTAGGAAATTTTTCTGTAGACCTACAGAAGGTAATTATGTTACCTAGGATGTTTAAAATGATCTAGTTTTGCCCTCGCCTCGTAGCGTTCAATGACAGTTTTATGCCGTTAGGCTACAAAACGACAGATATTATGACTTTTGTTGCCATATGGCATGAAACATTTTCTGGCAGGAAGAAAGATGACATCATTTGTGAATTTAAAGCCTTTTTGGAGCACTTCAGAGACCTTACAAACATAACTTTGTGACTCGATAACTGTGTGCAGCACATCAAAAAAGTTGGGCATTATTTTCTTTCATGATTTACTTCATAAACTCTCAGGAAACTATCATCAACACCATCGAGTTAAAATATTTCCAAACTAATTTATGAAATTAGGTCTTTTTAGTTAAGTATTCCTTATAAAATATGATTTTATGCTTAAATACAAGGGAAAAAATAAGATTAAGAAGTGATCGGATCTAAAAATCAAAACCAAACAGGATTCAAAAGAAAGCTATTTTTTATATATTATAAACTAAATCTTAGTAACAAAAACCATTTAGTAAAACGCCAGCCTTCATTTTAGACAAAACTTCAATTATCTCGAAACCAACTTTGGCTAAGTTACGGCTTTTCTTCATATGACAGCAGTATAGGCATCTTGACATTAACTTTAACCGTCTGTTCCTAGACTCGATAAGGTGGAAAAGGGTTTTGTTGCGAAAAGTGCCTGCAATTTTTCTGTAATTTTATCAACTCTACTCTGTACCTACAAGTAAGTAAAAGCTAAGATGATAATTTTAGGTGTGAGAACTTATTAATACGAAATTGAATTAATTAATAATTGAATTCACCATGTTAATTAACATGCTATTGCATAATGGTTCGGCCTCTTCGCAATGTTATGCTTCGATTAATAGCTAATTATAAATATTAAAATTAGATTGGTCTTTTAGATTTATTATTCCGTAGTAGACTAGTAAACATAAACAAGCAATTTTTTTAATAATGTCGTATTTAAATATGTACTATAAAGTTAGTGGATCAAAAAGCTATGGAGTTTCGACTTGACTTTGACGATCCTTTGAAAAGATAACCTAATAAACGAACCTTTGGGCACATGTCGCACAAGATCGGTCGCTCTGGGTAGGGTAGGAAAGTCTATGTTCAGTCGACATCGATTCTTTTTGATAGAACCAAACAAAAACTCAAGACTTTATCAGAAAACGTCAGTTTTGTATCATACAATACGTAATTTAAATATTAAGTCAAATTTGACAGCTCAATTTAGACAACCCCTTAATAACAACGGATTTTTGTTGTTTTGTGTTGATAATTATAGGTTTTGTTCCTAAAATAAATAAATAAATTGTAACGTAAAGAAACTTACTCAATTTATAGGTATTTAGGTATTTATTTCTTATACTATCAATCTAGTGTGTACTATCTAACACCTAATCTTTGACCACAGTACCGTACTAAGTCTGGCAATTGGGCATGGCATGGCGCAACAACATTACGTATTCATACAATAAAACAGAAATAACGAGATGTCCCAAAACAGTCGACAATATATTATACCTACGTTCTACATTATACAGGGTGATTTGCCAAAGACGGATCCATAAATAAATAATATAGTTCACGAATGAATTAATTCTCATTATGGACATCCTCCACTGCTAAACGTAGGACTCCCCCTTAGATTTCTAGAGCGACCGATCTTATGCCTCCACCCAACAGCTCCCAGCAACCTTTAACTTTATTCATGGATCTCTTACTCAATAGACTCGCAAACATATCCCCATTTTTTGAATAGCAATTAAGCATACACATGACAAGCCGATCGCCGTTTATATGAATACTAACCCAATGTCAAATGCCCTTGGTTCCAGGGCATGCCAGTTTTTTCACCATGTTTTTATATTGATTGATCTATAAAGCAAGATAAACTTCTATCCATCTATCTGCTCAACCCACATCCACCCACTGCTGGACATAGGCCTTCTGGTCATCACACCACTCCCGACGGTCCTGTGCCAAGTGCCACCACTGCCTTCCCAAACTCGCACTATGTTGTCCAAACTGCTGGTGATCTGCCCAAAATTCAAACCATCCATTTTTCTTTATCAATGAAATAAACAAGACTACCGTCATATAGGACATTCTGAGAATTGCAAAAAAACTGTCCAAAAATCTAACCGCAAATCCTAAAAATAGAAAAAAAACGGGGAAATTTGAATAAAACATTTTTTACCACACATACTCGTAGCTTGACCAATGAACCATGCCGTGTGAGTAGATTGTATGAACAAGTTTAAGAAACAGATAGCACATAAATTGACATTATCGCGAATGAAACAAGTTCTACCGAGAATAAGGTACAATATATTGTTTTGACGTTCTAGTAATTACAATAATCTTTGGTATTTTTCCGTTTTCATCTTAAAATGAACTGGATTTACGGTTGAGGCGATGGTAGAATTCGTGAAAGCATTTAGATTTAATGAAATTTAGTCATTTATACATTGAGACTACTAACCATTGTACATTTTGACACTCAAGCCATTAAACCCTTTGGACGTTAAGATATGTTGACTGCCCAGCCCCTAAACGTATTTCAATATAGGTATATTTATTACTCGTAACTGAAATACTAGTGGTTCGCCCTGAACTGAGATCTCGCTAGTCTCCCATAAAAACATAAAAATATTATTTGTAATCTTTGTCTATCAAAATAGTGCCCCGAAATGAATAACCAACTAAAAAAAACTAAAAAAAAAAAAAAAAAAAGTTGACCTACAGTATCATTCAAATTACAGGTAACGGGAGTTCATGTAAATTGGTTACTTTTTGGGGTAGAAATCGCAGTTACTTTGAATTTCAGACTTTTTCCTATATTTGTGCCACTAAAGCTACACGCATACCAAATTTCAGCACTGTGAGGTCACTGGTGTACCCTGTGAATGTTGTC
Source organism: Philereme transversata (assembly GCA_963924445.1). Classification (NCBI taxonomy): domain Eukaryota; kingdom Metazoa; phylum Arthropoda; class Insecta; order Lepidoptera; family Geometridae; genus Philereme; species Philereme transversata. Next base: position 20,593,351 of record OZ004337.1, on the reverse strand, counting down.
AAGGTTCAGTTTGTATTATAACTAATAACTTAAAAACTACAAGATGTAAAATAAAAACAGGATCGAAATGTACTAACAAACACCTTTTATTAGTCGTGCCACTTGACCGGATACTCCCATTTTGTTTTTTTTTTACCCCTCTTGAACCCCATTATCTCAACAATCCCACTACATTTTTAGCTCATTTAATCACACCAAAATTGTGCTATCACTACCTACCTATATACCAAATTTCAAGATGATCGGATAAACGCGTCGAAAGTTATCCTCGGACAAACAAACATACATTATATACATACAACGCCGAGTTGATTTGGAGATCTCGCTTTGCTCGATCAAATATACAATTATTTACATAACTCAATTCTATAAAAACACAAAATAAATAATTGAATCATCTAAAGACCGTTGCAAACTATAGCTCAACCGCGGATCACTACTTGGCAGGAGTGTCCCCAAGAAACTGGCTGCATTGCCCCGCTGAATTGCAACGACTATGCCTCGACCCAAATAAACGCTAGCCCTCGGATCAGATGCCCAGAAATAATCTTGAAAACGCGATGGGGCCCGGTACCACATAGAATCCCAATTCCCATTAGCAGCAAGTTTTATATTCAGTAATTTAATTTTCCTAATAAAATAGAAATAGAAATATATTTATTGTGAACATAAAAGTTACATAGATGAGTTGTGTCCCTGTTTCCCAGAAAAGCGTAAGCTGTGGCCTAGGAACAGTTCACTCCTGAATGACATGCTATAAATATTACAGTCTAGTACATGAAAACGAAATAACAAAACAATCAAAGAAATGTGATGTCGGAGCGCACATGCTTACATGTATGCGAATGCACCAGTGTATAAGTGAGTATATGCGAAAATATATCTTCAGTCAATAATTAGTCACACTGCGAGCGATCTAGCATCACATTTCAATTACGTCAAATAGTTAATCGTGCTACTGGTTGTTTCTTGGCCACCCTGCTTTTAGTAATTGATTTGAGAGAGATCAAAATGCTTAGAAAGGATAAAATCCGATTCGCAGAGGTTTCTTCAATACCAGGAATTGAGATAATGCTGCAGATAATCCCAGTATTATCTCCATACACCTACGTAATATATTTTCAATTGGTAAATTATACGATACAAATAATTGGTTGGTACATAAAAATCTAATAGGCACTAGTCCAGATTACCATCTAATTTCACAGACGACATAAAACCAAGAATACGTCATAAGCAGGCTATAAAAGCAATAGCAAGGTACTATTGCCCAATACCACCAGATCCGAAGATAAACAGATATCGCATCAAAACATTATAAAAATGTACTTTATATCGGTTATTATTGTACAATAAACATTTAAGGGGGGGGTGCAGTTTACGAGTGGCCGCAAGACAATCCGATCTGATAATAGACTGTTAGAATGGTATAAAAATTGTTTACCGTGATGCTGGATAGCTGGACATACTCATCGCGAGCAAGCGATTTTATGTGCTGATGATTAGGGTTGCGTCTAAAAACTGTTACTGAAACCCCCTAAAAATAAGGAACAAGATACTTATTATAGGACTTCACACTTACCTAAAATTTGAAACACGAATTGGTCAACATTATGGTGATAGAAATAAAAAAAAGAAACATAATAAATTCCAGATGATTTTTAATTGAATTCATGCTTCAAAATTAAGCTTAACAGGCTGTCCAACTGGCAATTAATAAGCGGCCTTAATGCATTTGAAATGTTTCGAAGCAAAAAAAAACAAATACTTTTATATCCAAAAAAAAAGGTGAACTTTCCCTCTGAAGCCCTTAAATTAGTTGTAGGTGATAATAGGTAGCCCATCCAAGTTCACCAAGCTGAATATTATTAAACCTTACTAAATAAGAGCAAAATAGTCACACGACGCGTTTTAATATCAATAAAACCTGTATCTAAACCTTTGCAAGTGTTTGCCACAATCAAATCGAATGTCGTTTCGACTTGACACAACATGTTTATTCCGACAGAACCCATTACACAAACGGCAGTTTCTGCTTAACGGCATCTTCAAATACCCATCAAAAATTCCACATATCAAAGTACAGATCGACCGTCCAACTAATTAACAAAAGTAGGCGCATATAAAACTCTATGATCGTTAAAAACTTCTATAAAAACCCCATCGGTAAGTACCCATTAAGTACTAATAAATCCAACATTTAATACAACATATGTACGGGTAGTTTTTATTGACAAGGGTATAAAAAAGTTCACACGTAAAAGATGTTATGTTGCATAAAAATGGGTCGTATTGTTTTTGATAGTTGATAAGTGTAAAAAGTTAGTATTACCTGGGTTATGGCCTGTTAGAGAGCGATTTGAAAGAGCAATCGGATTAATTTTGTTTATGTTCCACTTGCATAAAAATCATTTATCTTTTATGAATAACCAGACAATATCGATAGATATATTGTTACATCACAATCATGAATAACAAAAAAGCTTTACGGTCAGTTTTAGATTAAAGTTAGCAGTAGAAGAGCTCCTTGGGCCAGAGCTCGTTCGCGAAAGTACTAACACCGTACCTGTTTTTGTCGTCAAGCAGTAATGCTCGTATTGGTGTTCCAGTTGTGACATTACACTTGTATGTCTCAGAGTAACGAAGGGCGATGTAGTTAAAGTCGGCCTTATATGCCGCGGAATGAAATGGAAGCGATTTTTTGCTTTAATTCATTACGCTATGTGTACAATTAATTCATTCCTTTCCGTTCCATTCCGTGGTAACGTAAATTGAGCCTTAGTTGGACATAAATAATGCAATTGTTATAAGCAAACTTAACATTGGTTTGTTTTTCATAAAATAGAAAAAAAAAGCTAGTGAAAAAAGAACGAATGTACAATGTTTATTCAATATTTATTTTAATAAAAGTTACCGTCTTATGACGTTCTCGTAAAATCCAGTCCATCCAAAGGTTATAAAATTAATAGTTATCTGGTTCCCATAGTACAAGCTCTGCTTAGTTTGGGGCTAGATCGTGCTGTGTGAAATATCCAGCAATATTTATTTATTTATTTTATAACCTTTGGATGGACTGGATTTTACGAGAACGTCATAAGACGGTAACTTTTATTAAAATAAATATTGAATAAACATTGTACATTCGTTTTGGTAAATACATACTTATAATGTATAGAGAAATAACCAGACCTGGAACAAATATCTGTAGATCATGCAAACACGCGGGAATCTAACCCGCTACCTCCTGCGTCTCAGCCTGCTATTCGCCCACGGAGGTTGTCTGGAAGAGATCGCTTTTATCGATAATACCGCCACTTGTATCTCCGCATGTCATGTTATTTGTTTTTTATATTGTTTTTTTTAATTTACATGTGATGTACAATAAAGCGTTATCTATCTACGAATGCTTTATAGAGAAAAGTAGTTTCTTGTTAATCTAAAGTACCTACACGATTTTACCCAAGAATTTTGGAAAGGCGATTCATTACTTGATACTTTCGATACATAGTACAGCGTCGCGTGTGGTCCCCCAATTAAAACTTATTCCAATTTATATCGGCCGCGCGCTGCTTCACTATCTAGATTATTTATCTGTACTGCTTGTTTCCTACATTAACGTAATTACAAAACTTGACGGAGTCTACTAGCTATGTAGGATTGAGTTACGAATTTTTTGAAGATTTTCAAAGGCCAGATGTTTTATTTTATAAACGAATGAATAAAAACTTACAAGCTAGACACAAAAACAAAAATGTTTTATTCAAAAGACTATTTATCAGTATATTAATAAACTATCACACTTAATATTATAAATGCAAAAGTTTGGATGTTTGTTTATTTGTTTGTTACTCAATCCCGTCGTAACGGCAGAACCGATTGCAATGAAATTTAGTATTTAGATAGATTATGACCTGGATTATAACATAGGCTACTTTTTATTGACAAACCACACGTACGAAGCCGCGGGCGGAAGCTAGTTATAAATATAATTGTAAGTATACACCATACCTATTTCTGCCGCCAAGCAGCATTGCTGTTTGTCGGTTCGAAGGGTATGGGTGCCGGTGAAATTATAGACACATGAAGCTTTACACCTGTACCTCAAGTTGATGGGCACCGGGCAATGCATCGAAGCAAAGTTTTGTTATAGGCGATGGTCACTTAACATCAGGTTAGCACTAAGTTGTATAATAAAAACTTTAGAGCCACCCATATAGACTATTATTTTTATGTTTCAAACAAAAAATATAGTGTTCTTCCTAGGAATTCCATGTTAAGTTGAAACAAGCTAATATTTAATGCTCATAATGAGGTACTTAAGTGCGTTTTCGAGTAACGAGGGTATTGAATTCAAAGAGGCATTGCCATTTAAGTAGTGGTTAATTATCTAGACTGTTTACATTTTAAGAGCAATATTTCTACGCAAAATGTTTTTATGCGAGTTATAATATTGTTTTTTTTACTGATTCATTGTTATTAAATGCCCCCCAAAAAAAATATAATGAGTACACTAACTTCCATCAATGATGTCTAAAAACTACCTCATAACACCCGCTTTCTGGAGTTAGGGAGTCCTAATTCCGTTGGAAGGTACCCCAACGACATAAATAAAATCAATAATGCTGGACATTACACACAGCTCTCTGTAGCCTTAAACTAAGCCAAACTTGTAGGTACTATGGGTGGGCAACAACTATCTGATACCTTAAATATTATTTGATATTTTTTTTAAAACTGTCTTTTAATAAAGAGAGGAACACCCACACCCGGAACAAATATATGTAGATCATGCATGTTTGCATGTTCCGCGGCGGGAATTAAACCCTCCCACGTTTTAGCCGGCTATTCGCCCACAGCGTCACGGAGGTCATACTAGCTGATAAAGGACTTAAACTTATATCACCCTCTATTCGCACCAGGGATAAGACCCCGGAAAAATAACATTTTCACACCACCTGCTCCACAATGTTAAATTATATGTCATGTAAACCTCATTGAAAGCAGGTGATTAAATCCCTACTGCTGAGCTGGGAGTAAAGTTGTACTGAATTGCATTATGCTCTCGCGGGCTTAGTGTGATTTGAATTTGAAACCTCATCTGTATTAAAATTTGAACCAAAGAGACCCACACTACAAGAACTTATTCGTAAATCGAACTAAACTCTGCACAGAATGCACCTAGTTAGGTTAAATTTGGTTTTTATTGTAGAGTAGGTTTTTTAAAGTAGAGTATTTTCCTCGTGGATAAAGCTGTCTGCATCTTGGGTGTGCTTATACCCCTCTCTGCACTCAGGATTCTAGTAACTCCCTCGCTCCGCTCGTGAGTTAACTCTAAAATTCTTCGTTACGTTCGGGATTCAATAAAGCGCGCGTGACGCAAAACACTGCTTTATACCCTCGTTTAATAATCTACTATTATTTTCTACACAGGGCAGGATGTAATTTTCTCAGAAAACTAATACTACTACCGGCAATAATTAAAAACATAATCACCTTGTAAAAAACACAATTATCTTTGGAGCCAGCACTGAACCATTGCACAAACAGACCATTCAGACTAAAGACTGCAATACCGCCAAACCTCATTTCGGAGATTATAAAGAATAATAGGTAACTAGATGATAACTGGAAATAGAATTGAAACTCAAATAATTAATCTTTTTTTATACCAATGGAGATGGAATAAGCATATGGGCCGGGCCACCTGATGTTAAAACTGATGCCCTCTCTAAGATTTTGAAAACCATCTCAAATATTTTTAAGATGGTTTTAAAAATATTTGACATTTCCGTAAGTGTTCGGATAATACTATAAAAATAAAAATACTATTTGATGCCCTGTCCTACTTGATTAATTTACATTGAGGACCCAATGCTTTAAGTTTGACCAAAGAATGAATCCGTGCAGAGGCAAAGATTGAAACGACTCACATCAACACGTTTTTTTCATACTAATATACCTAGTCGGGTCATAAGTATTGTCACACAGTAAAAACTTTTTTTTTAGAATGCTGGCCACAAAAAAGTTTATAGAATTCGAATTTCGAATTGTTCATGAAAATAAAAATGTATACTTTTTAGAATTTTACTCATTTTTAAATATGGGGTGGACGCTTAAAGAAGACCGTGTTGCAGTTATTGCGTTGCATCGTTGCGGTTACGCGCCAATTCAAATTTTTGACATACTGAAAAATTTGAATATAACCAAAAGATTCGTTTATCGCACCATCAAACGATACAATGAAGACTCTAGTGTAGATGACAGGTCAAGAAGTGGTCGCCCTCGGTCTGTTAGGACTCCAGCAGTGAGAAAAGCTGTGAAGGCGCGAATTCAAAGAAATCCCAAACGTAAGCAGAAACTGTTGGCCCTTCAGATGGGGTTAAGCAGAACCACGGTGCAAAGGGTGTTAAATGAAGACTTAGGGCTTCGGGCATATCGAAGAAAAACAGGACATCGTTTGAATGCTCATCTAATGGACCTGAGACTGAAGAGATGCCGCGCTTTGTTGAAGCGGTACGCGGGAAAAAAATATCGGGAAATTCTTTTTTCGGATGAAAAAATTTTTACCGTAGAAGAGAGCTACAACAAACAAAATGATAAGGTGTACACACACAGTAGTGAAGAAGCGAGCAACCGTATTCCGCGTGTCCAACGAGGTCATTTTCCATCCTCGCTCATGGTATGGTTGGGAGTTTCTTATTGGGGCTTAACAGAGGTACATTTTTGTGAGAAAGGTGTAAAAACGAATGCAGTTGTGTATCAAAATACAGTCCTGACGAACCTTGTGGAACCTGTTTCTCATACCATGTTCAATAACAGGCACTGGGCATTCCAACAAGATTCGGCGCGAGCTCATAGAGCGAAGAGCACACAAGACTGGCTGGCGGCGCGTGAAATCGACTTCATCCGGCACGAAGACTGGCCCTCCTCCAGTCCAGATTTGAATCCGTTAGATTACAAGATATGGCAACACTTGGAGGAAAAGGCGTGCTCAAAGCCTCATCCCAATTTGGAGTCACTCAAGACATCCTTGATTAAGGCAGCCGCCGATATTGACATGGACCTCGTTCGTGATGCGATAGACGACTGGCCGCGCAGATTGAAGGCCTGTATTCAAAATCACGGAGGTCATTTTGAATAAACTTTAGTGTCATAAGAATCTATGTTTTGTTAAGTTCATTTGGGTATATAAATGGTTACATAATGAATAAACTTGTTTCAATTATTTTATATTAAACATGTGACAGAATTTATGACCTGACTAGGTATTTTTTATAAAGACACTTCAACGTTCACTGCTATGTCTAATAGTTAAGACATGCTAAGATTTCATTCAATTAAAGTCATGTCAGTTCTTGTTTTTATTTTATTAATAACTTGGTTTGACATCAAAAAGTGCCTATGATGTTTCAATCCAGATCATAATCTATCTTTATACATAATCGAAACTTATATCGAAATAACTATAGCCATAAGTCGTGAAAACGTTATAAGCAGACAGACAGAGAAACAAAGTTACTGTCGAATTAATAGTATAGTATGGATTAAGTATAGGTGAACGTAGCATTTGATGCGATGTTTGACTAGTCCCACAGGGGAAAGATGTTTTTTGTTACCTGTCCTCAAGAAATTTTGTTACCCTAGGAACGGAGGAGTTGCGTTTCTATTCAGTACTATTATTTCTTGCCTCCAAAGTTATAATTAGCCCTAAAAGCAGAGTCGCTGAGGCCACGCTCATAGACATAAATCATTTGTAACAAAAGGAGCGGTCGATCGCGAACCGCCACTAATTGGCCGTCACATGACCAGGGATAAGGTGCGTTTGAGGTTGCGAACCAAAATGGGAGCAAAACTGTGTTTTTATTTCACTATATTTAGTTTATTCGGATATTTATCTCATCATCATCATCATATCTAATGACTTGCCTAATAAAGGTTTCGGCAGAATAACAGCGCCGAGCTGTCGATCGGTGGCGAGGCATAATGCTGAGCAGAAACCCATTCGCTGCAGTAGCACATACATACCTACTTACCTCTTTTTAGTTTTTCCCTGATTATTATTGTCACTGACACTGTATATTTATTATTTCATTCTATTGTTCCTATATTTGTTGTATGTAATTTTCTGTTTTCTCCTACTTGTGCTTTCTCTTTGATGGTATACGTTTTGAATGTATTGTGTGAATTTGTGAGTGCTATGGCAGCAAATAAATGTCTGTCTATGTCTATATCAGGCATAGTACGTCCACTGCTGTACAGAAGCCTCTCCCGAACTATCTTGTCAGGACTGTGCCCAATGGCTCCCAGCATACTTTATCAGGTCATCCTTCTATCTAATAGTTATTTATTTATAATATATTCCCACTTCAGGGCAAAAGTCTCTCTTCTTTATCTCCATTATCATTATAATTTTTGAGTTACTTTGTTTTTGTATAATGTTTGTAATAAATTGCGAATTATTCTTGGGCTATTTCGACTAATACTTATCATAGTTACAATCAAAAGCGATGAACAAAAAACCAATGACACATAATAAGGCCAAAAATGTAATCAAATGCGCATACGCCACATGACCTATCAATAAATTACCGTATTGCGACCGCACCTTAAAGTCACAAAAGCTGAAATGTCGAGGCCCACCGTGGATTACAAGTTACTGGGAAATAACATTAAATCATACTAAATGCTGCTTAGCTATGGCATATTCAATCATACTAACTGCAGTGTGTCTGTGGCACACAGTACTACCAAAGTAAAAAGAACGCAAGTCTATTGGCTATTTATATCTCCTCTCAGCTCAGTTTTCGTGGATACCGGATAAGACTACTCGTAGACATACAGGGTGTTTGGTAATATACTGACGATATGCAAGTGACGGTTTCTCAAAACATAAAAATAGACTTCTCGAAAAAAAAAGTACTATTTGTATTATCAAATTTTAAAGAAAATCGACTAAGTTCAGGTGGTTAATTCGATATAAAACTTACTGCCTACTCTTGCAATAAACATCCAAAAATAAAGGCGGATTTGATATCTCTTTCGAAAATGGCTGCGGGTTTTGGGTTAGAAAGGGACAACAAGAGATATCTTGAGACGTCACCAATACAGTATCTGTGGTTCAATGGCAAGCATTATGCAATAGCACCACATAAGTTTAATAAAGTGTTCGTTTTTACATGCCAAAATAAATTTCACATTTCTATGGTAAACATTTAACAAATTTATTTATTATGCTCATCAAAATAGGCCCTTTCATTTTTGTGCGTATATTATCAAACACCCTATTTAAGCAATATGCTATATACCTAATATTGATGACCTCCGTGGCGCAGTGGGCGAATAGCCGGCTGAGATTCAGGAGGTAGTGGGTTCGATTCCCGCCGCGGAACAAATGTTTACATGATCTACAGATATTTGTTCCGGGTCTGGTTGTTTTTCTATATATTATAAGTATGTATTTACAAAAACAAAGTATATAAGTATTCTATCAGTTAGCTGGTTCCCATAGTACAAGCTCTGCTTAGTTTGGGGCTAGATAGCGCTGTGTGAAATGTCCAGCAATATTTATTATTTAATATTTAACCTTATATCATAAGGTTATGTATGATTTATTATATAGGGTGTTTGAAACAATGCCCCATATCATGTGGCATTGTTTTTTGATTTCGGTTTTACGTTATAACGACATCTTTATGTTTTAAGTCAAGACATGTGACTATTTGAAATGAACCTGGATAAGTGCGAGACTCGCATACTAATTTTGTCTCAGAAAAACACAAAGTCTTGACAGACAAACACCGCTGCGCTAATTCTTATCAAGAATTATCCCGCAAACCCCATCAAGTAAAATTAGACACACAGACAGAAGAAGGCTTCAAATTTAACACCCTTCTTTTTGCGATAGCGGCAAAAAGTCTATTACCAGCAAATCAAATTTTCTGTAAGTTTTATTAATTATCATGTACGAGTATTTCGTTTTATTTTATGAATTTAATCTAGAATATTAAGATTATTTATTTTGTATTTTTAGATAAGGTTTGTAAATCAAGTCTAATTTAAACAAAATTTAAGTTAATCTTCATCTACACTAAGCAATAAAACGAGTTCCAACTTTATGAAACGAGTAACAGTATCAATACCGACATCCATAAAGCACCTCACTTATGCGCCCGCGCACCTCCACACACGCTCACTCTTTCACACACACACACACACGCGCAGCTATAAAATGTGCTAAGTAAAAAATATTATTATAGCATAATGCGCCATAAAACACTACAGATTCGAAGAGAGACTGGGTTTCTCAAACTAGTGCCACGCGCGTAGGGGGTCTACGAGCGTAGCTATGGCGTAGCACGTAGCGTGCTTCTCTACGCTTAGTTTTCTTGTAATTTTTACTTATGTCTTACTGAAAAAATATAATTGTTTGTAATTATTTAATAGGTGAAATTGTTTTCTCGAAATCGACGCGTACATGAGTTCCTTAATTTTTATGTTATTTTTAGGGTTCCGTACCTCAAAAGATAAAAAAGGAACCCTTATAAGATCACTCTCTTGTCCGTCTGTCTGTCCGAGTGTCAATACCGATTTTCTCAGGAACGGTTGGACCTAGCAAGTTGAAACCAGATACTGAGTTCTATAGTCCCTATTAGGTGTATAAAAATCAAGGTCCTGAGGTAACACGATAAAAAGATATGGGCAAATTTAGATTTTCGCCAAAACTTGTATGTACCAAAATGTACCTTAGTTTTCAACTTTTTTTATTTTTCAGAATTTTCCCTTTACTTGTGCTGTAAGACCTTGCTTTTAACCAAAATTGACAATTCTTGATCAACCCGAAGTACCCTATAGGTTTTGGGTCTAAAACCTATATGGTAGTTCCCGATGATCTAGAATCACGAAATTTGGCAAAAAGTAAGGTATTTACAGCACAAATAAAGGAAAAATACCTAAAAATAAAAAAGTTGCAAATTAAAGGGTGTCCCCATACATACATAGTTGACGCCGATTAAGATAGTCCTTTGAGTTGTATGGGCGCTCATACAATTTAGAGGACTACTCGTAGCTTAATCGACACCAACCATAAATAAGGTAAATAAATAAAATTGTGCTATTGTGTGTAAAAATGATACCAATTTTATTACGGCGGTATAATGGGTAGGTACAGAACCCTCGGCACAAGAGTTCGACTCGCACGTGACCGGTTTTTTTTTGATTCGTCTAATATGTTTTAGTTAGGTATTTTTGCGACGAACTCGACAAGCCGTTATCTCTAATAGTGTACCGATTCCTTGTTAGTACAAACACAGAAAAGGTAAACGATTACGTGTATATTAATCTGATTCACATCAGCCAAAGGACGTAAGTTCACTGCTGAACACAGCATCTTTAACGACTTTTTCAGAGCGACTGATTTTGTGCACCCAGAAACCTTTAATAGATCGTTTTTCCATTTAGTAGGGGGGTCGTTGTCTTGTGATTATTAAGCTAATAAACCTTAATGTAAGAATATTGGTTGATACTAGTATAAGCTATAAGATGTTCTAACTTTTAAACTAAATGATGGGGATCAAAATGATAAATTAGAATGGAAAAAAAATATAAAAAACTTTGAGCACCGCAGCGAAGACGGTACCGATAAACAATGTCAATGGTTTCTATTAAAGTTTTTCGGTATTTCGATATACGAATTAGAATAACGTCTGGGAACCCAGTCCACGCAATGTGCAATAAATAAAGCGATGGACAGCTCAAAAGGCAATTATTCTTAGCCTTTATTTGTACTATCATTAAGTCGAGTTTGCTACTAAATGTGATGGTAGTTTGGTAATAGTTGCACCTAAAGTTTAAGGACGTAAAATGATCTAATAATGAAGAATTTTAATGAAATCTGTGTTACTTATTCAATTAGGAAGACCCGTTATAGAAGTCTAGGTCACTTTTTATGTTTTTGTGTGTCTTCTTATTTTGTTTTATGAGATGTAAATCATTTAGATTGGGGTTTTACCTTTCATAATCCTCAGATGTAGTTCTTTACATTTGAACTATTGAAACTAATAGTGTCCATACTTAATATTATAAATTCGAAAGTAACTACATATGTCTCTCTATCACTCTGTCTGTCTGTTTGTTACATTTTCATGACTCAACGGCTGGACAGATTTCAATGAAATTTAGAATTGAGACATTGGCAAACCGCGCGAGCGATGCCGTGGGCAGAAACAAGTATTGAAAGTTTTTATTGAAAGTCAAAAATAGAATATAGGATTAGATTGGTATATATTAATAGAAGAAGTAATAAATACATTAAATATTTTCTTGCGAAGCAGAAGATAGATTATGAAATAATACTAGTGCAGTGCCACTGATAGCTTATAGCTGACGTCTTTAGATAACAATTCAAATTAACAAGGGGCTCGTTTTTAAACTAAACGAGAGATAGAGTAAACGCTTTTACGCTTCAATTATTAAATTCAACTGATATGTGTTTTTGCATTCATTGCGATTTATTTTCTAAAGACGTCTAAAAATGGAAAAGAGTGTAAAATGCGTGAGTATAGGACGAATGGCTGCTCGCGTCATATTTGACAGATACTTTAAGCACACATCACAGTAATATCCAGTGTTATGTGCGTTTGCAATTATGTGCAGCGCCAAAAGCATTCAGTATACCGCTTCAGCCTCTAATGAGAGCAATTGCAAACGATACTATGGTAATCATAGCAAAACTCGAACTTGACTTTTACTTTATTAATCGAAACCAAAATTTGTAAAAATTGCTACATTTCTGTTATACTTCCAGCCAGGATAGCATAAACACCCTAGTCTACGGAAGATTAGATTACATTTCTACGCTCAGGCGTAAAAAAGTTAACATTCAATCTAAAATGTAATTTTACTCTATTCTTCCGTAGAGAAACATTTCTGGGGTGTTCCTGGCTGCGGATGCTGGAGATACAGCTGTATAGGTACATATAAAAAGCCAGTCTCAAAATACCGAAATCTTAGTGTCTTATAAATTGCAGTCAAAATAAGCATAAGCAATCCATTCGTCTATGTGTAAGAAGCGTGTCCTCACCCAGTACGCGTTCAGGTTGGGCTGCAGCCGGCTCTGCAGATCAGGATCCGACAGCGCCCCGCGGCCCAGGGTCGAGGATGACGAGCCCGACGCCCGCTTGCTGCGCCCGCGCCGCTCGCCGCCCTGCGCACCGCACGCATCACAGCCTGCCACCCCGCTCGCGATCACACACTTCGAGCCTAGACATCACACAACTATGCAACCGGGAACAACACTCGGATACACCGAGGACAGGCTTTAGGAGCTACCTGCTCGGACAAACCAAGAGGAGACTATAAATGTGACCAGTTGTGAACACTTTGTAAAGATGCCTTTGGAATAAGAGGACACATTTTTACATCACTTTCAAAAATACTCTACTAAATTCAGGGAGTATAAACCAACCTACAGAGGTACACCAAGAGCTGTGTTTGATTATGGTGAAGGTGCTAGCTAACTCTGTAACTGTGGGTGTGGTTCTAGATTAAACTGATGTTTAAAACATGTCTAAACACTAGAAATCCGGACATTCTAGTATTCTAGAAATAGGATAAGTCATATGATTTTGAGGAGATTTAGTAACATGAACACGTCAGCTTGAATGCTGTGCTTCAGCTTGTACAAAGCTACAATTCAAAATTATCCTTCTGGTCCAAAAAATAAATACAATTAACTATGATTTGTCGGACTCCAGCGAGTGCATATGCAGTGCACTTGTATGACAAGCGCTAGTGTACTTTTCAACACAACAAGTGCATAAATCAAAAAAACACCTTATCGGACAACTTCCAACGATGGAATACAGTAGTTGTGTTATTCTATAGTAGTTTTATAAAACAGCCTCTATGAAGCCACGACACTGTTTATTTCACCATTAGTTTGCACTCAAAGCTCAATTTCAGAATAAATTAATACAGTTTCCATTTAATCTTGATGTCTCTCAAATCAATGCAACGTTTGGTGAAACTGTAATGATGCTGCACCAAAAAGTGTCTGAAATTAAAATTACTCAAATAAACAAGAGTTGTTGAGGTTTCTCATTTGATAAATTAAAAGCAGTGGACTGTATAAACTGCAACACTAACGATTTATCTCCGACGAGTACTGATGTTTTCCGATGGTGAGAACTAGTCAATGTAGCAGACTGACCAAGAGGAACCAAGTAAGACGAAGACCGACCAAAATCTAGGGGTACCTACAAACCTGTGATAGGAATAATAATTACTTTTAAAACTATTCTAAGGTGGAAACGAAAGACGAGCGCATGCAGAGGAGAAATGAACAGTCTCTAGTGTCGGAGTGATAGAAGAAGCATCGAAATGTGTGATCGTGTAGCGACTAAAAGCAACTAGAATTGTATTAATTATGATATTTTATATAGATAAACCATTAAATACTTCAAAACTATTTACAGATTACACAGACATAGTCATAAATCATAAAAAAACATATTTATAGACTAATTGAAGACGTTCTACATTGTTTTTAGTTTGTTAAAAATTATCCCTTCGGCCACGTACCATACCGGATTAGTAGTATTATGAATGAAGTCGCTCAGCCTCGCATATTATGTCAATTTATCTGTACATATTCTCTTGCAATTGATTATATTCCTATCCTTATTGTTATGTATGTAAAGCGTGTTAGTAAAAAACCTTGTTTCTTGCCTGATTCTTTCCTGATTCACGGAGGAACTGGCGGTAAAATTTACCTTTCAACTTCAACTTGTGATTTTATTGAATAAATTAATATTGTTATTCGTATTTTGTATTTTTTTAAATAGAATACAAGTATGTAGTTATGTGAACGTGGTGCCATCAGTTTCGTTGTAAGTTCTATTATCAGTAAAAGCCCGGCTGGAAACGGACCAGGAAAAGATTTACAGTGCCATTAGTTGCGAGAAACAAACGCCCGTCGATGGATAGCTCGATTTGGCCATTCCCTTATTGTGGTAAGCAAATGGCAATGGATATCTCTTAAATAAGGATAGTTTTCACAGTATTACCTTCGGACCATGTGTACTTAACATTTTTTTAAACTTGACACAGGGACGTTTCTTAATATAAGATAAAGATAAAAAGATAAAAATGTTTATTGCCAAAAGATGAAATATGGACATTTTCTTTTTAATACTTTAAGTGTTGGGTGTTTGGGTAATAATAAGATTTGTTTGTGTGTGTATTTGAGGCATCATAGCATAGCTTCCGTCTTGCAAACATGATTTTCATTAAAGATAGTTCTATAAAAATGGCGAAAAAAATTATTAATAAGTAACAAATACTAAATGCACCCAAGACCCATAGATGGTTTGTCCAAGGCGCAACAAAAAGTATACCATTATAGTTTAAACCATTTAATGTTATGTAATTGCCGTAGGCTCCTTACAAAAATCGTACTAATATATTGCAATTTCCATTTCCATTTTGCTACTATAATTAGGGGCTAGTACAGCTTACCCTCTTCACTTGTGATAAAATACGGCTGTTAAATGAATTTGTGTGGTTTGAAAACTGCTAGACGGTATTGGTAATATCCTTTCGAAGAATTATAGGGTAGTTTAGTTCGAAGCCCCTAGCCCTAAATACATATATCGTTAGTATTATGAACAGTTTGAAGAGTACGTGCAAAAATTTAATTACTCTCTTACTTTGGGGCAGTCGGGTTATACTTAATAGCCTTTTAATAGAAATTTTATTCCTCATTTCTGAATATATTTTTGAATATATTTTTATTACAAACTAGCTGACCAATCCGCATCTTCGCACGCGTAGTTTTTCAATAAAAACATTACCCTCCTTCTGCGCAGTTGGGTAAAAAGTAATCTATGTCACCCGAGGATAGTGTAGCTTCCTAACGGTAAAAGATTTTTTTAAATCGGTCCAGTAGTTTCAGAGCCTATTCAATGCAAACAAACAAACAATCAAATCTTTCCTCTTTATGATATTAGTATAGATGTCCTATACTCCGCTGCGGCAAAATAACCCCGTCCGATTCTCGATTGCGGTCCCTACACACATACCTACTATTTTTTATGATTTTAATAGGCCTAAAACACTTTTCCCGTACGTGTCTCTCCGGCTGTACTGTACGGTCGCTCTACCAGCTGACCTGCTATTATAAAAAGGTAAACTTTGTTGTTTGTAGGTAATCTCTGAAACTACTTAACCTATTCTGAAAATTTCTTCACCAATAAAAAACGACAGTATTTCTGAGTGATATAAGCTATATTTTAATTTAACCGACTTTAAAAAAGGAGGTTATCAATGATTCGAGAATTTTTTTTTTTTTTGTTTAAAAGGGTATTCTTCGCAGGTGGCCCCATTGACACCAAGTCAGGATCTGATGATGGGATCCCAAAAAAATCGAGGGCAACCCTCAATTTTTATAGGGACGCATAATTGTTTTATGTTTTTACCCCAGAACTCCGTCATTTATCAACCGATTTGAAAAATACTTTTTTATTTAAAAGGATATACTTTCATATTGATCTCATAGAAATTTCATCAAAATCAGTTTAATACTTTGGTTAATTCAGTTATATTTTTGTTAAAAAATGCAAACGTAAGTTTAATTTTAAATAAATACAAGTTAATAATACGATATATTATTTGAATCATTCTATAAATCAGTAACGCAGTCCATACCATCGTAATCTTGAGATATTCATCTATGCATTCTGCCCTATTTAATTTCCGTGGGTTTCACTTTCAATGGTACCCAATGATCTTTAATATGTCTTTTGTACCTTATTATCTGTTCTGATTACCAAAATTATTAATTTATTTATTAAAATAAAAATGTTATCAATCCTTATAATATAACTCTAAATGCTATGGTATTGTAACGCTCTACTAAAATCTATACGTTTTTAACTAAAATTATTTTTGAAGTGAAAACTTCTTTTAGGCGCGCTGGGCATTTTTTTTAAATGGGAAAAAAATGATTAAACTCTCGACGCTGCTACCGTTACCGACACCTCTGTATATAAGTATCTGTAGTGAAGTCTGTTCAAGTTTTCACTTCTGTCGACACTCCCGGAGTGCCACTATCTTTTTTTATGTTTCGTCTTATTTTTCCCATAACAATAACGCGGTTCAGTGACATCTAGAGCGATTCCATAATTGGTGTCAAATACAATGTGATTCAGTGAATTTCCTAACGTTTCCGGTAAAATTCCTAATATCGTATTCATGGGTGTGGCCGTTATGCCAATTCGAATCAATATCATGCAACCAGTTTAGAGATAGTTTAAATAATCCGGAGTTATTCATTTGAGTCATCGTATTGACAAAATTGAAATAAAGTTTTTAATATGCCTAAATATTACTATTAAACAGGTATTTATCGCGTGTGATACCCATTAAACACTTTGAAACCGAGCTTGCTATAGGGTGATGTAACAATTAAGAATCCATTGTTTGAATTATAGGTTTTAACAGATCAGGCACACTAGTAGATAGGTCGCCTGATATAAAATGGTCACCGTCGCCTGTATCTCTCGTGATACCTACTCTCAAAGTATTTTTACATATCTCTAGAAAGCGTCTACGTTGAAACTTTGCTATATTGTTAATAGACACGTAAAAACCCAAACAACGTCAGCATTTGATTTTCCGCTTGACAACTTTACAGTGTTTCCCCAAAGACCAAAGTTACCCTTGACTCAACTTTTTATTGGAAAAACTCTAAGTATTTTACCCTTAGTAAATTCCTAATTAACCTTTTTTATATAACATTACCTAACTTTATCGCAATGTAATATAATTAATAGAACACGTTCACAAAGGACACATAATACTAGTGATGTCATCAAAAAAAAATCTGTACAATTACGAGTAGGTACGAATTGAAGAAGACAAAACGATATAGCGACATAACGAAACCGGTAATAAATACATAAAATTTAAAAACCCAGCTGAGCCCACACTCGGTGAATTATCTTAGTCAATAGGTACTCAGATTCATTACAACACTTATTGGCTAGAGAGCGAATAAAACCATTTTTGTCTAGGGCTAGTGATGTTACTGAATCGATGTTTTGCGGTTCGATAGAATTGTGTGGGTTTAACTTGATCCATTTTGAACCTAATTAATTGAATATATTATGAACGTTTCGATACTAAAAGTCGTGAATTTCATAGGTGTTTTAGGACACGGGTCGCGAATTTACTGATATTATCTTAAAGTTGAGATATCAGGTGATTTATCTTGCCTACTTAAATCTACATGATAAAAACGTTTGTACTTATTTAGTCCCTTCTTGGCTGATTTCTGTGCTCTAAAATTACCTGTAAAAAGAGAAAAATATGCATCATTATAGATATTAAAATAAAACCACTAAATTATAAAAAAGAGCGTATTAAAAAATAAGTAAAAATAATTTCATTATAATTGCTATATTTTTTTCATTAAAAGAGAAAGTCTTGCATGTGGAGAGACTGCAAAAGCCAGGATAATTATGTAAAAACAGTCCTAGTGAATTTACTCAAGAATGGGAAGATTAAAGGTTACAACAAAATATAAATCGAAACGTACTTAGCATACGTATTGTATATATTACTTAACGCTATCGATGTCCATTGTCTCCTCACTACTTCCAAACGAGTTTTCGTGTTAATTGCGGTACCAAATCCGTATCTGAATCATTTGAATATCCGTAATTTATGGCAGCGACACAGAGTATCATCTCTAGTTGCTATAAGTATTTGTGTTAATGTTCGCATACATTATGGCGACCCAAACTTGGACCTCATAATGTTTTTTTATATATTTCTTGATGAAAATAACGAAATTAGAGATAGTAAGAGCGGTTATATGGTTATTTTATTTTAATGAATATGGCAGCGTTTATTATTAACTTGGTTTTTAAGAAAGTTCGGATTTCTAAACATAAAATCAGGTACTTAGGTAAGTATTTATTTTCATAATCATTTAATTACATTGTGATACATGTAAGGAACAGGCAGTACCGGTTAATCTACACTGCACTAAGGTTAGCTGGAACAAAATGCTAATTTCCGTTAAGTTTGCCTATCTGTTGTATCTATGTGTGGAATTTTTCTGATTTAAATATTTACGCAATGGGTTTTCGGTAATTGTCTAGTTCTTTCTTCGATTGACTTGTACTTGTTAATTCAGTGCATAAAGCTGACAGTTCCCGAGAACCCTATCTGCGGCGGCAGCAGCAGCAGATGTTTCTGCCAAGGCGAGGCAGAAAACCAGCGTAGCTGTGCCCTCGACCTATTTACCACCACCCTCTACCTTAGTGCTACCTACAATAATGTACTAATGTTTCTTAGAATTAGGCTACCGTTACTAACCTAGCTTTATTTAGTACTTATTGTACCTACCTACTTCTTTATTTTTATTTTATAGTAAAATTTACGTTTCAAAGTGGTCCTTGTGATTTTAATGAATTAATACATTTTGTTTTTTTTACTTCGAAGTTATTATTTTTAGTAAGGATCTGTCAGTGTTTAGGTTTAGGATTAACATAGTTCTATTCAGCGGAGCAATGCAGCTAGCGTCATGGGGACACTTCCGCCTGGTAGGTATCTGGAGCAGTTGAGCTATCTATAGGTCGTTTGCTACGGTCTTTAGATGATTCAACTGTTTCTTCTGTATTTTAGTCTTGTAAATAATTGTATATTCTTTCTGTTATTGAATGGATTATGTACATTTCTTTATCTAAAACATATTCTCTTTGCGACTCTACTAAGAGATTTCATTTGACGCACTATTGAACAATTTTAAAGTACTTGGACAATTCAGCATTGATAAAAGACAGGGTTTTAATAAAAAAAATGGCTTTTTACATCCTCTATGACGCGGTAGACTGATACGCAAGTCGACTCCAGCGAGAGAAATAACTTTTGAAACTATCATGGTTATGAACACTATTTATACTAAAAACGGGATATTTACCATGATTTGTGAGTTTTTGAGTATCCCGATATTTCGACGCAGTTGCATGCGCCATGATCACGGGTAATCTGAAGTCTTTGCGAGCGGGTAGTTATTGGCAGACATAACGATCTACCCTCTTTCTTAGTCATCGAGATACTCAAAAACTCACAAATCATGGTAAACATCCCGTTTTTAGTACAAATAGCGAAAGAAATGTTTACGTGATCGGCAAATATTTGTTCCAGGTGGTTTTTTATACCACTTATGTGGCAAACAATCATACGGCCCACCTCATGGTAAGCGGTTACCTATAAATAATAATAAATAATGCTGGATATTTCACACAGCGCCATCTAACCCTAAACTAAGCAAAACTTGTACTATGGGAACCAGAAAACTGATAGAATACTTTATGTACTTTTTTGTAAATACATACATACACAACCAGACCCGCAACAAATATCTGTAGATCATGCAAACATTTGTTCCGCGGCACGAATCGAATACGCTACCTCCTGTGTCTCAGCCAGCTATTCGCCCACTGCACGACGGAGGTCATCAAACGACTATGGACGTTTGTAAAATTGTAATTCAAAAGGTATCACACGAAGATTACCAACCTTTAAAAATCATATAAAACTCCCTATTGGAAGAGTGTGTTGGTACCATGATACTTTTGATACTCACAGCATAGGTACGTTTATGCTTAAAGGTACTCTTACACCGCCGTCTTTTGATTTTTGTTTATCCTGTCCATCCAAAGGTTGTTTGGAAGAGATCGCTTTTAGCGATAAGACCGCCCATTGTACCGTTATTTATTGTTTATTTCCTTTGTTACTGTATTTTTGTTTGGTGTGCAATAAAGAGTATTTCATTCATTCATTCAACATAGGCAATTTGACTGTGGGCTCAGGACTATGAACGACTGCAGACAGACAGACAGACATGGCGAAACAATAAGGGTTCCTAGTTCACCTACTTAAATGCTATAATAATTTATTCATTCATTAAGATAACAATGGATCCATTTTGTTAGAATAAAACTTAAATGTAGGGAGTTAGTACTTAATTACTAATTGCGATTTAGTCCTCTGCGTGAGTTTCCACATCAGAGGACAGTTGAGTTTGTTAGCGATGACGTTCAGGATGGTGTTGCTGCTCTCGCGCACCGTGCGCAGTAGTAAGGCTGTATTTTTTACGCCAGATGGCATCTAAGGGGTCTGTACGTGCTTCGGCGAACATGCCTGAGGCACTACAGAAGCGCGGGAGCCGCAACAGCGCCCTGAACGCATTATTAAATTGAACTCGCAGAGCATTGTAAGTCCTTTGCGCATACTGAAACCACAGACTCGCGGAGTACAGCGATATACAGTACGCTTTAAAAAGGATCATATTGAATCTGCGGGCCAGCATATTCACACGAACTGCGTTCCCTTTCCATATCGGTGTCATCTAGCAAGTCGTCAGTTACCAGATGCCCTAGATATTTAAATTGGAATACCCTTTTTAGTGGTGCCCCATTGAGAGTCACGGGGGAAACAAAGGTAAAGCACTTGGTCCCCGACTTAAAGACCATGAGCTCCGATTTCTTAACATTATAAATAAAGCTATGTGAGGTCACGTAAGACTCACAGACCACCAGTAATTTTCGGAGTGCGCTAATCGAGGGAGCCAGCAGCACCATGTAATTGGCATAGCTCAGACAGGTATGCTGCTGAGTCGTTAGAACTAAACTGAACCTACCTCCTCACGTAATGTTGATTTGAGACGACATTATCATGTTACAAGTTCATAATTTTTCCTCAATGTAAGTGCCAATGTTTTTAAATAAGAAATAAAGATTTATAAACTGAAAATTAATGACATCGAAAACAAAACAACTTGTAATTTTTTATCACTAGCACCCTCATCATCATCATACCGGACATCGGACGTCCACTGAACAGAGGCCATCCCTATATATTTCCAAAGCGACCAATCCTACGCGACCTGCATCCACTGATCCCAAAAAACTTTATTAGGTCGTATTTTTACCTAATGCAGGCCTGTATTTCCCTAGCACCATAAATTAAATAGATACAGACGGAAAGCCCGGGCCGATCTTGATTTTAATTACCTACGCACGAGCGTAGTAGCAGGACCTACAATATTCTGTGATTGATTATTTAACAAATACACAACAGTTTTGTTAAAAAAGTGTATTTCTTGTTACGTAAATTCTGACAAGTAAATTCGCAACCAGCTAACAGATTATATCAGACAAAACATAATTTACGTATCGCAAAAGCGCGGCACTCGCGACTGGCATTCGACCGACTTTATCCGAGATTCTCGTACACGCGCGTCTGCGTGCGTGCGGCTATTATCACTCGTTGTACTAAGCTCAACTTCTGTTTATTCTGTGCTAGCACCGGTTCCTCAATTATCTAATCGTAAGTTCACGTTATTACAAAGAAAAGTTTAACAAAGTAATTAAGGTAACCAGAGTCGTTTTGTTCGAATGTTCTCAGTCCGTTAGCGATTAGCATAATTACTGTAAACACGTCGCGAGTATGTAATGAACTTATTACATTGAAGACCTCCATAGCGACGAAGAAGGTTTCGGGTTCAATTCCCGTCGCGGAACAAATGCTTACATCCATATTAATATTATTAATTCGAAATTAATTCTATCTCTCTGTCTGTTAGTTACGTTTTTACGACTAAACGACTGAGCCTTCAATCAGTTATCTGGTTCCCATATTATAGAATTTGCTTAGGTCGGGGCTACTGTGTAAAAAGTCTAGCATTATTGTTATTATTTATTTAAATTATGGTAATATTGAGTTAACAAAGGGTTCAAAGGGACTGGCGGGATTTGGTACAAGACCGAGATAAGTGGAGAGATGAAGGGAAGGCCTTTGCCCAGCAGTATAGCTATATAGTAGCCGGACAACATAGGCTAGATAACAATAAATTGAGTTATTTGGCATCTTTAAATCGGTTGGTTATGGTAATTTTAAGTTTAATTATATAGCTAATAGGACTTTTAGTGAATTTCTACCTAAGTGATCACACTAATATTATAATTGTGAAAGTTTAGATGTTTGTTTATTTGTTTGTTTGTTACTCAATCACGTCGTAATGGCTGAACAGATTTCGATGAAATTTGATGTGTTGATGGATTATGACCTGGTTTCAAACATAGGCAACTTTTTATAGACAACGAACGCATGCGAAGCCGCTGGTGAAAGCTAATACGAGATAGTTTCATCTGAGATAAAAATGGCTAGGTAAGTACTATACTATTTTAAAAGCTTTTGATTGCATTATCTTTTAAATATTGACATCGACGCTACAAATAGCATTTACATATAAAATTATCGTATCTTCAAACTGAATCTATTTTGAAATTCACGACAAAATTGGTCCAAGTTTTGTTTACATAAACCAGAACGTTGTCCTAAAACTTCGAATGAGCATGCGAAATAGTTGCAGCTTTAAATCCACTTTTAAAAATAAACAATGCTAGCTTTTGTCCAAAACCGCAAGCAACAATAGCTCGCTACCAGCCAATCCCATTACACCAAGTGACAAAATAAAACAATAAAACCGTTCCATTTTTAAAAACTACACTTTTTTACCGACGTGACTTCCACCAGTTTTTCAGCCAGTATCATTCGTAATCTTCTTTTTGTTACGCCTAGCACAATGCAAAGTATCATGGCTGAAAGATAAATTAAATGGAGCTTTAAAATGTTACCTGTGACGTCCAATTAAAAGTACATTTTTAGCCTATAAATTGCGTGGTGTTTTTAAATTATTTAGAGAATGAATGGTAGATATTGTCTCAATTACTGTTTTTTTTTCTAGAAATCGATATAATTGATCGAGCGAAGCGAGATCTCCAAATCAACTTGGGCAAATCGGCGATGTATGTATGTATGTATGTTTGTTTGCCCGAGGATAACTTTCAAAGCGTTGATCCGATCATCATGAGCTGTGAGAGTGTGAGAGTGATGGCACAATTTTGGTGTGACTAAATGAGCTAAAAATGTGAAGGGGTTGTTGAGATATTGGGGTTCAACGGGAGTAAAAAAAATGAAAATGAGACTATTAGGTCAAATAGGACGTCAAATGAAAGGTCTTTATTAGGACGTTTGAACCCTGTTTTTATTTTTAGTTTATTTTTTGTATTTTTTGAGTTATTAGCCATAATAAAAACAAAACTTTGATAAAATTCACAGGGTACACCAGTGACCCCAATGCTGAAATTTGGTATTCGTGTAGCTTTAGTAATACAAATATAGGCATAAGCCTGAAGTTATTCTAACTGCAATTTGTACCCCAAAAAACAATAACCAATTTATAGGAACCCCCGTTACCTCTAATTTGAATGAAACTGTAGGCCAAATAGATTAGTTATTCATTTTGTGGCATTAATTTATTCGTTAAAGATTAAGGCTGGCATGCACATAGATCACTAAACGTATTTAGCGACAAAACATGTTTACTTTTGACGTATTTGCATGATATGACAACGCCTTAAACCATATTTAGTCAATAAATATGTTTAGGCATCGTTGTGCAAATCGCCCTAAGAATAATACTTATTTTGTGAGATTCGTTAGATCTCAGTTCGGAGTGAACCACTAGTTAGTTGTAGTTTTAAATTATACTAGTGGTTCGCCCCGCACTGAGATTCTTAAATCTACCAAAAAACTAAAAAAATTTAGGCGATTTGCGCAACGATGCCTAAACGTATTTAGTGACTAAATATGATTTAAGGAGTTCTCAAATCATATAAATATGTCAAATTTAAACATGTTTAATCGCTAAATACGTTTAAGGATCGTTTTGCAAACCGGCCTTGATATTTGATTAATAAAATAGTGCCGTAGTTACATTAGTCGAATCTTACCAAAAACATTTACCCCAAAATGGGTATATAATGAATAAGATAGCAACACCACGCGGGTGGGGGTGAGGTGGGCGCGGGACTTGGGTTTTGTTTTATGGCCACAGTGCTCTGCTTGCAATCACAGCTGAATACGTCTTCTGGTGTTTTATCTATTCTGAGTTGATTTATGTACATCTGTGGTTGTGAAAAGTAACAGACAGTTTCTTTATTTGCAATTGACAATTTATTTCATATCTACCTCACATGGTATGTAATTGTGTGGTCGAAGATAAACACACTTACGGTCCGTAGATTCCCTAATTAAAATGATCCGGAGTAACATTTTATGTAGTTTTTGCGGTACTGGGGGGTGTAGGAGGTAAACAAAGGCAAGGAGCGAGGGAATGTCAGGTGGATCGTCATACATTTGTTAATATATTGTGTAGTTATCGCGGAATATTGCCAAGACGATAATTTATGAAGGTTTAACGTGAGAACTGCATCGGAGGTGCAATATTCATGATATTGTTAAGAAATGAATATGTTTAGTTAGGCACCGGTGACTTTATTGTAAAATGTTTTTTCTGCGGACCGACTTAAAAAGGTGGAGTTTATCAATTTGCGACTGTATTAAAATTTATGTTATAGGCTTCGATTTAAAAAACGAAGGTTGTAGATAAGTTGGAAAAAAAACAATTCAGATAAATCTTAGCATCTATAAATATTTCTTTAGAGCCTTCGAAATGCCTAACTCAGTCACTTTGTGAAATAAATGTGTAAAAACACGCGAACACTTATTATTTTATTCTATTTTTTTTATTTTGCAGCGGTAAAACTGACAATATCCAATTCAACGAGCAACATGAGTTTCTAAGTTCATTATTTAACAAAATATGGATGTCGTTTTAAATTAGTCTTTTTTTTGGTATATCATAAAAAACTAATTGATCAAAAACGAAAACCTGTGAAACAATAATTATTGGCGACCTCCGTGGCGCAGTGGGCGAATAGCCGGCTGAGACGCAGGCGGTAGCGGGTTCGATTCCCACCGCGGAACAAATGTTTGTATGATTTACAGATATTTGTTCCGTGTCTGGATGTTTTTCTATGTATTATAAGTATGTATTTACAAAAAAAAAGTATATAAGTATTCATCAGTTATCTGGTTCTCATAGTACAAGCTCTGCCTAGTTTGGGCCTAGATAGCGATGTGTGAAATGGCCAGCCATATTTATATTTATTTATTTAAGAATAAATGCAAAAGCTTCTTTCACAAATTTCGGCAAAAAACTGAATCATGAAAAGAAGAGATCGGGTGGCGGCAACGCGTGCAGTGAAACTTTGATACGTTCAAATTACTTTTTGCATTGCGTTAGCTAGGGATGGCACTAACGTCAAAACAGCTTTTTTTATTGCCTTAAGTACCTTTTGAAACATCCCGGTTGCCGGGTAGCTGAACCCACATTCAGCTTTAACACGACCCGGTTTCGGATTCAGTATCGTCTAGACCAGGGATTCCCAAACTATTTGGGGCAATAGACCCCTTTTTTGAACTGATACCTCAGACCCCTATAGCCAAATTACTTTAAAAATCCTATATCTAGTTTGTTTCCTCTTGATAGAAAATGCTTAACAATTTACAAACTTTGCGGTTAGTTAAGTGAGTAAACTTGACATCATTTTATCATCAAAATTTAACAAACTAAATAGACATAAAATTCAGTAAATATCAAGTAAAATAAATAATTATTAATACAAATTACGTAAAAATACTTACGCAGATAATTATTAAAAAAAAAAACATTAAAATCGCAAAGTAAAGATAAAAAAATAATACATCGACCCCTGGGAAACCGATATCGACCCCAAGGGGTCAATATCGACCACTTTGGGAATCCCTGGTCTAGACCGTCGACACGAGTACAGTCGCGTAATGAATACGCATATATGAGATTGAGACATAGGCTACATTTTACCCGACTACACAGAAGAATGGTAGTGTTTTTATAGACACACCATGCGTGCGAAGCCGCGGGCGGAAGCTTGTGGTAAATAAAGTAGGAAAACAATTACTGATTATAACGGGTATTTGTCGCGTATGCACCTTTTTTATTTGTTGCAACAGCCGTGGTCGCGGGCGTACTGGAGTACTTGGAAGTACCGTTGAAAAGTGATGGCAGCTGCAGCAACTACACTCACTTGGTCTTCAGAATTAGAAATGTCCTCGTTCATATTACGACACACTACACTAACCGTATCTACGCACTGAGACGACCGATCACGACGCGCACACCTATTACTCACCGGGTTCCAGAACGCTGAGAGTCTATTGAAATTTGGAAATTTCTTGATTTCAATCGCTTCACGAACCATTCTCTTGTAATAATGACGTTCACTAGAGATCCTTAGGATCATGAAGTTCAATTCAATGGTTCCGTCCCGAGTCTACCAGTAAATTGGTAATAACCTAAAACTCTATATCTCTCATGCAGTCTAAGTCAGGTTTTTTATAGAATTCTGCCGTGCACATTAGTAGCGCAAGTCAGCATTAGTAGCTTAGGTTTACAGTAGAGGAAAATTTCCTTGTTGCGTCGTGTTCGACAACCCTACGCGAACTGACAGGTACCTCTTATCGCGCCATCTTTCCACCCAGATTATTTATTTCCCTAAGTACACTGCACAATCGCCTTAACCGCTTCACCACTCAAAAAGTAACTCTATCACGTAGCACGAGGAACTACGATGAATGAAATGTTATTGTGTTTGTATAAAGCTTCTTTGTCGCATCGTGACGTTTCATTAGAGCTTCGAGATTAACTTATTACGGTTTGTGTCTGTTTTTGTTTAAAACATCTGATGTCTCGACTCACAAAAAGGTAGTATGAGTGTGTAGGTATATGTACCTACACACTACCTTTTTGTGAGTAAACTTAAACGGAAGAATTAGGTATATGGTATGCCATATACCTAATTCTTCCGTTTAAGTTACCACTTAAGGCTCAATTTACATTACAACGGAACGGAATGGAAGCAAATTTTGTACGAAATTTTACATAACACAATAAACGTTATGTCAATTGTGGAACGTACATCCTAGATACAAGCCAAAAAACAGGTTCCCGAGAATGCGCGAAAATAATCCGGAATTCGCACGGACTATTTTTTGAATCGTATCTAGTTAAGTATTATGTATCTCTATTAATAGATACACTTTAATGAGAAAAAACAATAATATATTTTATAACTGTGCACTAGGGATCGGACGAGAATATTTGTTTTCCTGCTCCCAGTAACCTCCATCGAACTATAGGTGAACTATAAGTTTGGTACTTAAACATTAATAATAGTTTATTAGAAAAGTGTAAACAAAAGTTAGTACGTTAAACAATCGACATAACGTCAACACTGCATTTCGTAAATCCTTCGTCGTCCGAGACACGTTCTCGGAGATCTGGATGACGAAAACACCCATGAGATTTCTGAGTCATCTACATTAGACAGAGCAAACACTTCACAGAAACACAGGCCTCGCCGGCGAGGTCGACGAGTCCCTTCAGTCGCCGCCTATACGAGGTACAAACATGTACCCGGGCGTTTCTCTCCTATCCCCACCCTGGCAACGGCCCAAGCCGAGATTCGTACCTAAGTGGTGCCCTTGCGCTAGTTGCCTCATCAAAACTTACAGGGCTGAGCCGCCAAAGTTCGGTTAAGCTGCAACGGCCTCAGAGGCCAACAGCGAGAAAAGTCCATCCGAAAAAAAAACTGCATTTCGTTACAACATTTCGATTTAATTCCATTCTGCGGCAATGTAAATTAAGCCTAAGCAAAGTTTTCATTCAATGTTTGTAGATAGATAGAAAATACATAGTACGTCATAAAACATAACAATTAGAACAACGTCAATCTGCGAATACAATTGGCAGCTTTATCGCTAATTAGCGTTTATACGCCCAACCCTATAGTCTGACAGACATAGGTTTAGCTAGAGTCTGTGGTTCAATATCACGTGAGTGTCCCGTACGTAGTGTTAAGTTAGATTTTGTCTTTTGTATTTTGTTGTTACTTGTTAGTATAATCTGATTCTATCGGTGGAGACCTTTAAATGTCCTATTTATTACTATTTACTGTCACTATTGTGTTTAATACGCGCTGATGGATTTCCAAAAATAATATATATATATATATATATAACTCTCAATCACATGGCTTTTGGCGCTACTATTGTATCCTACTCCTACTAATATTATAAACGCGTATGTTTGTCTGTATGTGTGGATGTTTGTAACTCTTTCACATCGTAACGGCTGAACCGATTTCGATGAAATTTGGTATTTACGTAGATTATAACCTGGATTAACATTAGAATTGTGAAAAAAATAATGATTATATCAGAAGCCTATTTACAAAAACAATATGAGTCTTGTATCAGTTATCTTGTTCTCATAGATAGATAATGCTACAATGTTCATCACACTTAAATTAAATTTAAAAAAACAATATTAAACAAATAACAAGACACGCGGACAAGTGGCAGTCTTGTCGCTAAAAGCGATCTTTTCCAGACAACATTCAGACTTTCTCATAGTATAGAGAACTTAGCTATGTTTAGCTAAGTTAGCTTATAAGCTTTGTTTAGATTAGAGGTTGCTACTAGCGCTGTGTAAAATGTCCAAAATTATTTATTTTTAAGTCAATGTACTTTGATATTTTATTATTTTTATTCGATCCTTCGCAATAAGTTTATCGTTTCAGTACCTACACCATTGCAAAAACAAGTTTAGATTTCCATTTTAAAGCAAAAGTTCGCTTTGTTTATTTTTCATTTGAAATTACAAGGAAGTTTTCGGAATAACAACATATATTTTCGGAGACAAGTTCAGTACTTGATACTCAAGTTATTGACCTGACTTTAGGATTAATGTAAGGTCAAACGTTTGAGATATCACATTTTTTATCTTAATTCTATATTTTATTCAGTGATGCTGATGACGTATGGCACAAAAACGTGGTCTTTCACATAGGCCTCATAATAAGGCTCAACGTCGCCCAGCGTGCTATGGTGAAAGCTAAGCTTGGTATTTCTCTACGAGATCGAGTCAGAAGAGAGAAGATTCGCAGACAAATCAAAGTCACTGACATGCAGTGGTGGATTTACCAGCAGGCTGAGTAGGCTTGAGCCTAGGGCGGCAGAATCTAGGTGCGGCAAATTTGGGAACTGTTTTTTTCTTAAGATTTCTGTAAGGTGGTTTTTTGATGTTTTGCAGAAGAAGAGTAAAAGCCATCTTTCCAATGAGTTTTCCCTCTTCCCTTTCAACGCTACCACAAACTTCTAGATTCTATGGTAAACACCCAGTCGCATACCTACATTACCGCCGTGTCGTACCTGATTGAGCTTTGATTAGCTCAGAAATATACTCAAAAACGATTTCTTGTGCAATTTCAACTAAATTGTTGAGTTGAAGGACGGCAAATATTTAACAGCCTATACTTGGGAAATGTGTAAATCCACCACTTCTGACATGTCAAGCTATTTCAATAAATTTGTTTTGCCCACCCAGTAGGCGGGCACACAGTTCGAAGAACAGCCGTTAGGGCAGCGGAGACCACGCACTGGAAAGCGCAGCATAGGACGGCCCCACACTAGATGAAAATACGTCCTGATAAGGGTTGCCAGAATCGAATATTTCAAAGTAGATGATAATATACAGATTAGGCACTTAACCGATGTCGTGTATACGTGTGTGTATTGATATTTATATTTCCTCAAATTTTTTTTCTCCTTTTAAGTGTCGTCTACCTTACCGGTTTATATAATTATTACTTAGTCATCTCTTACCTTATCTTTTTAAATGCGATAACTTTTAATTGCTCTTCTTATAATAAGTAGCATTTGTCGTTGTTTATTATCTATTCAAATACATTTTCTGTAACCTAGCTGTAAGTTTTCCTAAAACTCTAAAAATAAATAAATAAATACTTCACATTGCGACCTCTCAAATCCTCACCAACAGTAACGATAATTACATCAATGAAACCCACTCATTTTATTAATTCGTAATTGACATTTAACTCATTTACGGTATAGATCATACTTTAATGTTATATAGTACCGTTCATATTTGAATTTTACCACTACAGGACAACTTTACACTGAGATAGTAAACATAAAAAGGCCAGGCAGAAGATGAACTAGTAAGATGTCCAGTTGACATAATGCTGAGTCGAGGCTCTTTTGCTGCTATAGCAACCTCATGTTTAAAATTAATAGTTATATTAATTTATATTGTTTGTTTGTTTCTGTTTTGCATGAAGGTACTGTTCAATATTGTTATTTTTACGTTCATTATTTTAAATCATCTTTTGTAAATGTGTTATGTGTGCTATTTAGCAAATAAATGATTGTCTATGTCTATGCTCTGACCGACACTACACGTGAATCTCTCGTTTACAGCCTCTAGCACCATCTAATTTGCTAAATACCTATCAGATACAGTTCTAGATCTTTCATAGCCGTACAATAGGCTTGAAGGAAACCTGAAAAAGTTAATTACAGCCATACAAAACATGAATAATTTTAATAAATAACAGTATTTATTTCAAAAAATATTCCTGATCTCTTTACCGTGCCTTCAAATTATTTATACCGTAAATATTCCGAAGATCTTGTATAGTCAACTAAATACCAAGGGCATCAACTACATGACAATCAACCCAAAATCTGCAAAATACTGACCGTTACCAGAGCGTTACGAGTATATCCAGAAATACCTCGAAGCTTCAGTTGTACAATCCCGTGAACTCGCGGCACGCTCCCGCCATTGTTTTTGGTGTTTATCGTGTTACGCCGACTATTGCTTATTCTGTGATATGGCTCGATGTAGTGGTAGGTGTTACCTATTCTGTCACATGATGAAGTGTAATAATACTATACCGTTAGTAACTAGACCAGTATAAACAGCGCCTAACAGGTTCATAGATAATCCCGTGTGAAAAGTATTACCGGATGATTTGTAACCGTCGCTAAATGTGTTGAAAACTTCAAATGTATGGGAATATCGAAATTATATTACGTACGGTAGCTTAGATTACAGTTCGTTAATTGGGAGCTTATAGCATTGAAAGCTATTGAATTATAATTGGGACGGTAGCCAGACGGTGGGGAGTTCTGATGATGCTTTAAATCGAGTTTTTATGCCCAAGACAGAGATTCAAGATACGCGCCCTTTTAACGCGTCAGCCTAAAGTTTTCTAACAATAAGACGTTCAAAATGATCCTTATGATTATATATATATACAGTAAATAAATATTTATTGGTTTTGGTGTAATTAAATAGAATACTGCGCAATTTATGGGTCTGTGGGCGGTTTGGTGATACACTAGAACTAAGGCGAATGAAGGAATATTTAATTACTGGTTAAAACAGGTATTTATCGCGTGTCTACCTTTTTTATTTGTTATCCCGACGTTTCAGCTGTGTTGCAACAGCCGTGGTCACGGGCGGACTGAGAGTCAGTGATCGCGAAAGTTTGAAAAATACTGAAAGAATATTGATGGGTTTTGAGTCGGTATACCGTGGATTTTTAGTCTGCGGAGAGTCCGGCAAACCCCTTCAGCTCTCCCCGAGTAGAGGAGAAGCGTAAGCATTTTACCTACGTAAAAAATATTGGCCGTAGAATATAGCCATTACGATAAGCAAGCAAGAGTTAAAAGCTTTCGTCGTAAACAATCGTATACCAGCGTAATGCGCTAGAAGCGTAATGCCATCGCAAAGAAACGAAAGAAGTAGGGGGATGGCTCGCAGCATTTGTCTGCCCCTTATTTCATTTTTTGTCATAGAGGTTTGCCAAGACACCATAAAAGGACAGGTGCGATCCACTGGCAACTCAAATTAAATAATAGGATAACAATTACGTTTGGAAAACTTGGTAATTCAGAATTGCGATATGTTTTTAAAAGGTCCTAAAGCACTAAAAGCACTTTCATCGCAGGCTGCGCGCGCAGTAAGTGGGTCGTGCCCTTGACATTGCGCGCGCGCCGGCGGGCGGGCGGGAGCGCCTCTGGCCTTGGCACTGAACTTGAGGTTGTGTTGCCAATTTGCTTTGCTCACTTTGCCCATGCGTTGAGATTGAAGGGATAATGTAGGAGGGCTTAGTGTCCGTTCACACAGACAGGCTCGGAGAGGAGAGCACATTTTTATCGCGTTTAAAAAAGAGTTTAGGGTCATTGAAATAAGGTTATTTTTTTCATTGTTGTGAACTGGACTAAGAAGTATAGACAGGTGAATGCATTTTCCGCAGGGTTTCTAATTCTAGATGGAAAAATTTATTTGTAATTCTGTCTGTATGAGTCAGGAAACTGTAACGCATAAATACCTACATGTAAAGAAAAACAAAAAATAATTAAATAGTTGAGAATAATCTAAGCTTGTTTGTTTTGTTTTAATTATTTACTGCACAAACAGAAAAATGTGCAAATGGAGGACTTAATGCTAAAGGCATTTTCTACAAGTCAACCGTGACAGGTAAAAATATAAGTAAGTAAGTTAATATGTTTTTACAAAAATTAAGGACACCGTTACACACAGTTACAGTGCAATAATTTATGCTTAAAAAATGTTACCGTCTAAACGAAACCGGATGTCCAAATTACCTATTTAATTCAATGTTACCCACGGTAACTCTAATTTAACATATGGCAGCCCCGTCCTTGAGGTCACCTTGAGTCCTGCACGCGATAATTGCAAATGCCGATCGCCAATGGCGGCACAGGGCAGGTGCGCGGCGGCGCATACGCTTCTGATTTATAACCCAACTCCTGCGCATGTCCGCGCATATCGCTCTTCATTTTGTTTTGTTCTAAAATTGTTTATTTCAATCTTAACATAAACTGGTATTTGTATTTTATGGTAAAATGTGGCGTGTAAAAATAAATTAAAGCTTTAACTAAATCAGGTACTTACTTACTATAATAATTTTAATATATATTATGATAATAATATTTACATCTTATAATGTATAATTTTTATTAAATATTGTTTTAAGAATCTTATACAAAATATTATAAATTATAATAATTATAACTTAATTTTTTTTTTACCTCTGTTGAACCCAACAACCCCACCACATTTTTAGCTCATTTAGTCACACGGAAATTGTGCCATCACTACCTATGTATCAAATTTCAAGATGATCAGATCAACGCTTCGAAATTTATCCTCGGACAAACAAACAAACATACATACATACATACTTACATACATACATACTTACATACATACATACTTACATACATACATACAACACCGATTTGCCCAAGTTGATTTGGGTTTAAAAAAAATAAAATTACACCTAAATATTCCGATGTTTCCTTTTTGTTACATAACAATTCCGGACTTAGCAGATTTCGTTATCTAAAGATGTCACCTTCCTCAAATATTTTAATGATGAGCACATAGTAATTAAAATTTATACAATATGTAAATTACCGAAACGAAAAGCAATGATAATATATCGAGATAATTGTCAAAAAATGTCGCCAGCAGATGTATTGACATCTGCACCCCATGTGGCGAGTTGAAACCAATTGCAAATGACATTTCGTCATTTAAAATATCTAATAAACTAAACAGGTAGATCAAGGCAACGACTAATCTGCGGCCGAAGGTATAAAATATACAAAAATATCATGCGCACCATAATTTAAGCAAATTTTGACACTGCTGCGCGAGTATTTTGCTGTCGTACTTTTTCGGACGATATACCGAAATACGACGTAGTCCACTCTATGACGTTGTATGACCACAACAAGTAAACATCATTTTCTCTATTATGGAGTCAACATCGACAAAACTTCTCGTGTTATGCGTGACGTATCTTAAGCCATGTATTCACTGAAAAACAATTGTTTATTAACACTGTTTCAGAAACAAAATCTACGTGTTTCTCGGCAGTTTCGCAACAGATGTGTACGAGTGTTTCACTTGTTTATGAAACATGGAAACAGTGTGGGAAGACGAAAAAATGTTTACCTCTTCGGGCGACATAACAACTGATGATGTGGACGACACAGTTTCCGAAACATTGGTCCTAGAAGCATCTACGTGATGTTTCAGAAACTGTGTATCCGAAACATTGTTTCTCGATGAATGCATGGCTTTACGGCGCCAGATGGATGAGACTGGTGAGGCCTCTAACAGAGAGTAAAGTCAGGCTGCAAATGACGTT
Source organism: Philereme transversata (assembly GCA_963924445.1). Taxonomy (NCBI): domain Eukaryota; kingdom Metazoa; phylum Arthropoda; class Insecta; order Lepidoptera; family Geometridae; genus Philereme; species Philereme transversata. Next base: position 20,558,285 of record OZ004337.1, on the reverse strand, counting down.
GCTGAACAAAAAAATAACTGTAATTATATTTAGTATAACATCTTTGGAAATATCACGTACCTACAAAAATATGTCCTAGTGGAAGCGAAACATGAGGACGAAGACGATGATAAAGATAATAGGCGACGAAATATTCCTTCACAGCTTAAAAGTAAGAGTTATATCTGTCGTGTCGTTCCAGTCAAAATACACAAGGCCAGTACAATACTTGGACGAGACAAATACCAATAATACAATATTGATGGGGCCAAACCCATAAACGTATGTGAATGCTATTTAATTACATTAACATTCAGAAAACTAGTCTAAGTGTCGCGACCCTTGGCTTCCCCACAACTAAGAAAACACATTGAATAGATGTTAATGCATAAAATATCAATCGAAACGCCCGTTATTTTTTAGCCGCAAGCATCAACAAGTATGTTGATGCTACAAGTCGCATTTCACATGCAAATCTTACAAATATTACATTATGTGGTAAGACCCACTTTTCCAAATCTCTGAGACCCCAGTTCCGCAATTGCGCCACTTTATTTACTCTAAAAAATTAAATAAATGTCATTCGTAACTCAAAATTCGCATTAGGTTTCCAAACGCCAATAAATAAACGAATAACGGCACAACCAATAAGCGCACGAGGATTTTAATAAAAAACACAGTACAGTTGGAACTATTTATATTATAATATTGAAAATAATGTGTTTCCTGTCAGACGCAACGCGGGTGTGCGACTTTCTATTGTGATATTGAAATTTATTTAATTCGCTTAGTGCTAGATATCTCGACAAAATAGTTGAAGCTTTATAAACTTTTAATCCACTTAGAGGAGATCGGATTAGCATACAAATATGAAAATAATATCAATAGGTAAAAATAGAAACTCGTAGTCAATAGGTAACTTTCAAAGAATTTCGGGTATGTGTAGATTTAGAGCTGAGTTGAGTTTCTGAATGTTCAGAATACAGAGCCTTCTTTGGGTTACGGAAAATAACTTCAAAGTTTGACCAAACAATGGCTAACTGCGAATGGTTCCAATATTGTTTTGAATTATTCATGTTACACGTTGATCGGTTAGAATAATAGTTTTGATGCTAATATTATTTTCAGATATTTACAATATCCTGCGAAACATCTGCCTTTAAATTACAATATGAATATAAAGTTTATTGTGTACAAGCTGTGGCCAGCGACTTCGTACGCGTTACACTACTAAATGTGTAGGTAACCTAGAAATAAAGCTAAACTCGCTGTTGCAACCTGACTTGACACCCTATTTTTATCCCAAGGGACTTGATTTATGGTATTAAAAAGTAGCCGATGTGGTAATCCAGGTTATAATCTACGTAAATACTAAATTTCACCAAAATCAGTTCAGCCGTTACGACGTGATTGAGTAATAAATAAACATCCAAACTTTCGTATTCATAATATTAGTATGATGGTAGCGAGTAGATATTTTAAAGGTGTGGTTATCGCCAATGAACTTAGAATCATAAAAAACAGAAATACCGCATAGGATTTTTATATAATTATCACACAGATTATGTTCAGAAAAATAACGTAAAACCCATAGGTAAATTATTCTAAACATTGTGATAATATTGTTATAAGCAAAACCAACATTACAAATAATATTAATGGTGGGCAGGATATGTGGCCAGGCGCGGTGATGACAGGTGGAGCAGGGTTCTGAGATGGAACCAGGAACGCAGGTCAACCACCGGCAAGATGAGTCGACGACATAATAAAAATCGCAGGTCGTATGTGGGTTAGAGCAGGGCAGAGACCAATGGCGACAACGAAGAGAGGCCTATGCCTAGCGGATGACAAGCGCTGACGATAGTGGGACATTTCACACAGCGCTACTAGCCCTACACTAAGCAGAGGTTATATACTATGGGGAAGATAACAGATAGAATACTTATGTATGTACTTTTTTTCTGAATACAAACTTATAATATATATATGTAAAGAGTATCACTACGTTTAGTGTCGTACCTTTTCTCTATTGAATAATTATCTACAGATCTTTAATGAATGACAGTGTCACCGTCTGTCAGTATTGAGGTAATTTTAACAAGATGCGGTTAGGCTGATAATTTAGTAAAACTTGGAACGGTAAATAGTTTCCTGTATTAATAAAAGGAAGTATATAAACTAAACTAGAAGTAAAGGCTTTAAATGTTGTTTTTTGTTATTTCAGAAAACTCAGTTACGTCTTTATTTCACGAACGCACTTTGTCATTATAAAACAACATTTTCTGCAAATATTTCAAGAAGTATGGAGAAGTTAAGATTTGACTTTTGTGTGAAAACAGCATCAGATGGAAAATCAAACATTATTTGTATAACCTCAATAGGAACACCTGACGGTCAAACCTTTGACATGCCAGCCGAATATCAACCTGCAAGTTTACATCAATTAATAACAAATACATCTAACTATGCCAAGATAAGAAAAACATTGAATAAAAGACATCAAACAAGGAAAATATGGATAACTTTAACTGATGAGATATCAAAGACATATTTAGATGGAGAACAAAATATACAGTTTAATGATTTTTACCTTGAAGAGATTATGGAAAACATAAATGATCAAAAATCCTTAACTAGAAGTTCAAATGAAACATTGGAGAAACTATTAGAGAAATTACTCGAAGAAAAACAAAAAAAATCAGAAACTCAAAATTTGGGGAAAATTTCAAAAGATTTTATGATTGAAAAATTCACTGGTAGAAATGCAAATGCTCACCAATGGATTAAGGATTTCAACAAAGAATGTGAACGTTTCCATATTGATGAAGACAGGGAAAAAATTGAAATTTTAAAACAATTTTTAGAATATTCTAGTGTGAATTGGTACAGTTGTATGTTGATGAAATTTACAGTAGAATCAGAGTGGATTAAATGGGAAAAAAACTTCTGTGAAACATTTGGAAACAAGGGTTGGTCGCCGATCAGATATGCTCTTGGATTTAAATATCAAACGGGATCATTGCTTGAGTATGCATTGAAGAAAGAAAAATTGTTATTGGAGGTTAGGAAGACGATTGATACTGGTACTCTTATAGACCTTATAGCCGCAGGCCTGCCAAATTACCTAAGTGATAAAATTGACCGAGAGACATTACAAGAAACCGAAGATCTCTACAATGAGATAGGCAAATTAGAACATTTTGTTGGGAGGAACAGATATGAAAAAAAGAACTACACATACTCTGACATAAATACAAAAAAAAATGAAGAAAAGAAACCATGCCAAATTTGTGTCACTGAGAAAAAAGGGAAACGTTTTCACCCTCAGGAAACCTGCTGGTTTAATGTGAAAAATCATAAATCAGTTGTGAAAAGTGTGAATAACTCTGAATTAGAAATTGAACTAAATGAAGAGAATCCAAAAAACTAGAAGTACCACCATTAATAAAAGTAAAGTTATTATTAAATGACACTTTAAAAGTTACCGCAATTTATGATTCGGGTTCAAATGTGTCGTTAATTAATGCAAAACTATTGAAAATACATGAAAAAGAAGAAGATGTACTTAATAAACAAACAGCAAACTTGAAAACTATTAATGGTGAGAAGAAAACAAAAGGTATGGTAACATTAAAAATAAAAATATATAACATTGAAAGAAAAATGAATATTTTTGTGATAGATAATGAAAATTTTCATTATGATTTTCTCATTGGTTTGGATTGTATCAAAAAATTTAAATTAATCCAAAATGAAGAATTGAATATCATACAATGTTATAACCCACAAAAAGAGAATAAAGTCCAAAATGAAGAGGATTACAAAAATAAAGACTCAGAAACTAATATTTACAATTTAATGAATGTCGGAATTCCTGATGTACTAGGTGACAAAAATGAACAAAATGTTTCTCTATTCTCTGAGGTACAGGAACAAGAGGTGAACAATATAAACAGATGTGAAGTAAATTTCAATGAACATATTAACTACAGTGAATTTGAAATTTCAGTAAACCACCTAGATTTATGTAAACAAACTGAAATTGATAAATTAATAAAAAAATACAAACCAGTCTTTGCTAAGGACAAATACGACGTTGGTACGGTACGAGGTTATGAAGCTCACATAGACTTGATAGTAGATAAATATTGCTACAAGCGCCCATACAGATGCACAGCTGATGATAGAAAAGAAATTGAAAATCAAATATCAAAATTATTGAAGAACAACTTAATTGAGGAATCATATAGCCCTTTTGCTGCACCGGTTACCCTAGCGTATAAAAAAGAAGATGGAAAAAGATCAAGACTGTGTATAGATTTTCGGGAATTGAATAAAATTGTTGTCCCTCAATCACAGCCATTCCCCTTGATTGAAGACTTGATGGTGAAGACTGTAAACTGTGAGTATTATTCTACTTTTGATATAAATTCAGCATTTTGGTCCATTCCGTTGAAAATTCGAGATAAATATAAGACGGCATTCGTCACGCAAGAAGGCCATTTCCAGTGGACATGCCTCCCATTTGGTTTAAAGACAGCTCCGGCTATTTTCCAAAGAATATTGAGAAACATAATAAGAAAATATAAACTCTCAGACTTTGCGGTGAATTTCATCGACGATATCCTTGTTTTTTCTAAAAGTTTCGAAGAACACATAATACATATATCAAAACTACTTGAGGCAATACAAACAGAAGGATTTAGACTGAAATTCTCGAAATGCACTTTTGCAAACAATCATGCCAAGTATTTGGGGCATATAATAGAAAATAATTCAGTAAGACCTCTCAAAGATTATTTAACAGCTGTCAGGAACTTCCCCATTCCAGAAACAAGGAAAAATATACGCCAGTTCCTTGGGAAAGTAAACTTTTATCATAAATTTGTACCACACATTGCAATTATCCTGGAACCATTACACAATTTATTACGGAAGGATGAAAAGTTTATTTGGACCAAAGAATGCCAGAAATCATTTGATAAAATAAAAGAATTACTATGCACGAAACCAATTTTAAAAATACTTGACCCAGAACAACCAATAAAAATTTACACTGATGCCAGTATTAAAGGAGTGGGAGCTGTGTTAAAACAGGAAGATGAAAACGGAGAAAATAAACCTGTAGCTTACTTTTCAAAAAAATTGACAGACACTCAAAAGAAAAAGAAGGCAATATATTTGGAATGCCTGGCAATTAAGGAAGCTGTAAAATATTGGCAACACTGGCTTATGAATAAAGAATTTATAGTATATTCAGATCATAAACCTTTGGAAAATCTGAACATCAAGTCTAGAACTGATGAAGAACTGGGTGATTTGACATATTATTTATCCCAATACAATTTTAAGATAAAATATAACCCGGGACAGTCAAATCAAGAAGCAGACTGCTTAAGCAGGAATCCAGTCTTAGAACCTCATGAAAATGCTGAAGATTTTCTAAAAGTTGTAAACTTAATAAGCATGGGAGATATAAAAAAGGACCAAGACACAAACCTAAATCTACAAGATGAAAAATCAAAGTTTATACTGGAGAATAACATATATTACAAAAAGAATAAAAGAAGGAAAAAAATTATACTATCAGAAGCATTTAGCAAAACACTAATTAGAGATGTCCACAATACTTACTGCCACATTGGGAGAACCCAGATGATAAATAAAATAACCCCTTTTTATACAGCAAAGAATATCATCACAAATATTAAGAAAATGTGTGATGAATGTGACATTTGTATAAAAAACAAGTCAAGAAGGAATTCAAAATTTGGTTTGATGTCCCATTTAGGCCCAGCAACACGCCCATTTGAAATTATATCAATTGATACAATTGGAGGCTTCGGAGGATCACGGTCTACGAAAAAATACTTACATCTCCTGGTTGATCATTTTACACGATATGCTTATATTTTGACATCAAAAAATCAAAACTCCAATGATTTTATCAAGTTGATAAAAAATGTGACACAAAGCAATCATATTGATATGGTATTAACAGACCAATACCCTGGAATAAATTCCAAAGAATTTAAAGACTTCCTGAAAAAGGAAAACATAACAATGGTTTTCACTGCTGTGGACGCACCTTTTTCAAATGGACTCAATGAAAGGCTAAACCAAACTTTAGTAAATAGGATAAGGTGCAAAATAAACGAAGGGGTCAAGAAAACAGCATGGACAACTATTGCACAAAAATGTGTCGAAAAATATAACGAAACAGAACATACAGTCACTAAGTTTACTCCAAAATATCTTTTGGAAGGAGAGAAAATGGATATTTTGCCTCTGGAATTGAAATCAAGATGCACAATAGAAGATCTCAAAAGAGACAGAGAACTAGCATTTGAAAATTCAATAAAATCTCACAACTATAATAAAAAAATATATGATCTGCATAGAGGAGAATATAAATTCGAAGTAGGTGATAGAGTATATGTAGAAAACGGAAACCGGCTGAATAGGAAGAAAATGGATGAATTAAGGATTGGACCATACAAAATCCTAAGGAAGATTTCAAATTCGATCTATGAAGTTGATGCTGGACATAAGAAGGCGGAGTCAAACTTCTACCATATTACAAAGTTATCTCCAGTAATGGTTAGCTCATAATCGAAAAATCATTTTGATTTGTTCTCTCCGAGGGTGGGAGATGTAAAGAGTATCACTACGTTTAGTGTCGTACCTTTTCTCTATGGAATAATTATCTACAGATCTTTAATGAATGACAGTGTCACCGTCTGTCAGTATTGAGGTAATTTTAACAAGATGCGGTTAGGCTGATAATTTAGTAAAACTTGGAACGGTAAATAGTTTCCTGTATTAATAAAAGGAAGTATATAAACTAAACTAGAAGTAAAGGCTTTAAATGTTGTTTTTTGTTATTTCAGAAAACTCAGTTACGTCTTTATTTCACGAACGCACTTTGTCATTATATATATAAAATATAAATCGAGAGTCTAATGAGTGTGTTCACACATTACAGAAGAAAATTAAATGAACTTAAAATTAGGTTATTTTTATTTTGTGTTTTATTATGTGACGTTTTTGCGTGATCCGTGATTAACTTAATTTAGTTTTACAAAAAACTTAAATTATTTAAATCATAAAACGATTAGTTTAAAAATTTCAATGTTATTGGCAACGGTAGAAGTTATGGCGGTATTCAAATCAATTCAAATGACGTCCACAGACCTATCTCAACGCCGCGTGGCATAACCTGAATCCAACTCCTCATGGACATTCACGTCACACTGTTCAGATGTTGCTAACTTCCCTTCAACGCGCGTTCAAAATGATGATGACATTTTGTTAAATTACGAATAACACAGAAGAAAATACTTCTTAAATTACATATTTTTTTATATTATTACTAACTAGCGGCCCGTCCCGACTTCGCAGGGGTGATCATTTATTTTTTAAACATTTTTATGGCAAATTTTTTTACACCTCGGGTTACATTGTTGAAGTTTTAGTGGAGGTTCCTATTTTTACTTTTTTAGAGATTTTACTCAGGGGTAATGTAGCATTGTAATGGTGAAAGAATTTTTGAAATCGTACCAGTCGTTTTTGAGTTTATTCGTTACAGATACACTGCCGGCCAAAAGTTTGAGACCACCTACATCAAAGTAGGAAAATGAAATAAAACTCAAAATACAAAGCAAGAGGTTTAATTATGAATTAAAATACTTATTTCCTAATACACATACATTATGAAGAAAACAAAAAAATCAAGAAAAATCAACCATTTACTTTAAAAATGTCGCTCATATTTTATACAGATTTTTCGTCGAAAAACCCTCCCTTGCATTTTATTACTACTTTCACTATTATTGGCATACGAGCAATCAATTTGTCGATTGTATCTTGTGATATATTGTTCCAGCTTTCTTGTAAAGCCTTCCACATGTCTTCTTGCGAAGTGGGACAACAACTGCGCACATTTCTATCAAGCTCTTCCCACAAAAGCTCAATCGGGTTGAGATCCGGACTCTGAGGGGGCCACACCATGTTTTTTAAAACCCCTTCTGTTTCTTTGTGTTCTAAATAACCCCTGCATAATTTTGAACTATGTTTTGGGTCATTATCTTCTTGGAAAAAAAATCCATCTCCAATTATTCTTGAACCAGACGGAATGGCATTTTGCTGTAGTATTCGTTTATATTGCTCCTTTTTCATGATTCCTTCGACTCGTACCAAATCTCCGGTTCCATGGCCCGAGAAGCATCCCCAGACCATAATGGAACCACCACCATGCTTGACTGTTGGCACCACACAGTCTGGCTTCATCTTTTCCTCGACGTTACGTCGAACAAAAATTCGTCGTTTTGAACCAAATATTTCAAATTTGGATTCGTCTGACCAAAGAACTTGTTTAAAATCTTCTTCAGTCCAGTCTCGATGGGTAAGGGCCCACTGCATCCGTTTCTTTTTGTTTTGTGGTCTTAGTAGTGGTTTTCGAACGGCGACGCGACCAAATAACTTAGCATCTCTCAAACGTCTTTTTACTGTAGTCAATGATACAGGTTCTGATCGGGATTTGTTCACTTCTACGCGGATTTCTGGTGCTGTTAGGCATCTATTCCGCTTGCTGGTAGTGACGATGAAGTGATCCTCGCGAGAAGTGGTAGTTCTCGGCCTTCCCGAACGCGAACGATCTTGATTACTGCCAGTCTCCTTGTATCGGGTTATTGTGTTATGAACACAAGTCTTCGACAACTTAAGTTGAGAGGCAATCGCACGTTCAGATTTGCCTTCGCCGTATAAAACAACTATGGCAGAGCGAGTTTCACTGCTAATTTCGCGAACTTTTCCCATTTTAAGATGTCTTCACTGTAACAACGACGAGCTCAGACTAATAAGGTAGAAAATAATTTACTCCATAAAAACTTAGGTACTAAATATGTTTTAGGAAGCTAACATAATCCCTGATATCGGTTAACGCGAAACAAACCCAAAACAATAAGTAATGAGCAGATCATAAAAATATTACAATGACTCTACCACCTGGTCCTTGCGCGGCGCTCATTGATGTTTTGAAACAATAGACCTTTTTAGGATGATAACTTAAACAACAACATAAATAATGACTATTAGAAATTCTTTAATAATAATAGAATACGCAGGTGTTCAAATTAGCTCATTATCATATGTGTACTTTGAAATATTTTGTTGGTGACAAAGATTTTTACAGTGGTCTCAAACTTTTGGCCGGCAGTGTAGGTATACGATGATACAAATTTTTCCTGTAATTATTTATAATATATATTATAATATTAGATTATATATTATATTGTATTAGTATAGATAAATCTTAGTATGACCACGATCTCACCTGATCGTAAGCGATGATGACGTGGTTTAAGACAGAGGACGAAGATATAGGAGACACCTATTTACTATTAAGAGGTCCGGATTTAGGAAAAACAGACGACGGTGAAGTATTTCATACCTTAGCTGTGCGTAGAATAAACCCATTATATAGGTTCCTATATTATATTGTGGATACTAAAGTGTATCACGCAATAGTTTCGGTCTAAGACTTCGCGCGCGCACAAATAAAACACATAGGTTTACGTAAATAAAATATAATCGTTGGCTTAGGTACACGTCAGAAAAAATACATTATCTGTATGAATTGTAGCTACAGTTAAAAAATGGTAACGGCGTTGTAAGCACAGAAATAAACTTACACATCGGTAATATCAGTCAGATATAAATAAATAAAAAATGCTGGACATTTCACAGAGCGCCATCTAGCCCCAAACTAAGCAAAGCTTGTACTATGGGAACCAGATAACTGATAGAATACTTAGATATATACATTTTTTTTGTAATACATACATACTTATAATACATAGAAAACTACCCACACCGGGAACAAATATCTGTAGACCATGCAAACATTTGTCCCGCAGCGGGAATCAAACCCGCAACTTCCTGCGTCTCAGCTATTCGCCCACTGTGCCACGGAGGTCAGCCGGAATAAAAGTATAGTATGACAAGTGAAAGTCCTGTTATCCCGCCGGAAAAAGGAGTAAAACCTCTCACGCACGTTCCCGTTGCGTAAGGACCGGTTTGTATACGGGACCCGCTGATCTGGGTTACGCACTATACACAGCTACAGGTTACGCAAAACAGGAGCCTGTTGTGAAAACGAAACAGGAGGACTAGTATCGAAAAATAAAGGGATAAAAATGTTACCACATACCTATTTTCAGCTATTGTCTTTTTGTACATTTTTGTATGCCTCAGGTTGATGGACGCAGGGCAGTGTATCGTATGGCACATTTCTAACGTGCGTGACCTACGTTCTCTGTTATAGGCGATGGTTACCACTTAACATCAGGTGGGCCATAAGCTTGTCCCATCTTCATGTAGTATAAAAAAAACTTTGACTACGTTTTATATTGTTTTTTGTAGTCTTATCTTGAGTTCTTGCGTTTTAGAAAATAAATGGTTTTTTTTCACGTTCTGTCTTCTGACGTTGTCTGGAAGTTGTTACAAGAAACACTGTTTTCAAAAACTCGGTTTTAGAGCTGTTTGCAATTTGTGCTAGTTTGCTATTGTGCAAAAATGTATGATAGTGTATTATGACGTTGTCAGGAAGGGAGCATTTAGAGATAAGACTGCTTGTATTTCCCCGTGTCTAGTTATATCTTCATAATATTATTTGTTAATCATTTAAGTGTGGTGTACAATAAAGCGTTTTCTATTTATCTATCTATCTTACAAGTAACTTTTTAACAAAATTATAACCAACTTAAGCAAACTACTGAACAGATTTCGATGTAATTTCTATGAGACCAATATGAAAGTACATATATCCTTTCAAATAAAAAAATATTTTTCCAAATCGGTTGATAAATGACGGAGTTCTGAGGTAAAATCATCAAACCTAATTGCGTCCATATAAAATTTGAGGGTTGCCCTCGATTTTTTGAGATCCCATAATCAGATCCTGACTTGTTGCCAATGGGACCACCTGGGAAATATAACATTTTATGCAAAAAAATAATTTCTGGAATCGTTCCAGGCGTTTTCGAGTAATCGGGGAATACATAAAAAAACACGTTTTCCGACGAATTGAGAACCTCCTCCTTTTTGAAGTGTGTTAAGAAAAACTAGAACTATATTTTGGTTTAAGAATGCAAGATCCACTAAACAAAAATATTGTAAACGAATGAAATAAATTTTCACTCTGACAAAATGTCCTAAATATTGCAGCAAAAGACATGATAAAACAATTATTGACAATATTGGACAGACGAATACAATGCCCTCGGTTGGTAAATCAGATTTCTTACTTCAATTTCTGTTTAGCAAAATCTGGTTTTGCTAACCTTACTCAATCGCATCTTTCGTTATACCAAGAACTGTTAATTGCAAAACATCAAGGAGTAACCTATATTTACAAACTCATTAACCGCTAGCTGTGGCTAATTAACTTCAAAGGATTCTAATGTAACGTTGCAATTACCCATGCAGGCTAAAATTACCTCGACATCGAGTATAAAAAGTAAAGTGATTACAGCGATAGTTTCAAACTGAACTGAAAATGTTTATGTTGCCATGTAAACTTAATAACGCATCCTAAACAATCCAAGCGTTATAGTTTGTGTGTTTACCATAAAGGCTTCTCCGATAAGTTTTAAGATGTTGTAAGTGCGCATGTGAGATGTTGTATTTTTCTTTTTATTCTTTTTCCTTTTGACTGGAGACTCCAACAAGAATAAAAAGAAAGTAGAAATAAATAAAATAAAATTAATTTAAAACAATATCAAGTAGATATTGTTGACCACCACAGAGATGGCGTGACGACTTAGATGTGCATTTACCAGACTGGCCCACTACAGCAAAGGACAGAAAAAACTGGAAAGAGGGAAGGGAGGCCTTTGCCCTGCAGTGGGACAACACAGGTTAAAATATATATATATATATATATATATATATATATAATATCAAGTAGGTACCTGATAGTCATAATACAAGTCATTTCTTGTTACCGTCCATGTGGACGGAAATCCAGTGCCTATAAATGGGGTTTGAAAAATAGTAGGAGACAGCCTTCAGGATGCCGTTGTTCGAAAGTCGCATCGGATCCCAAAACGAAGCCACACGTGTCGTAACAATGGCATAGAAATCAGGAACCCCCGCCCTCAGCAAACATGCTCGACGCGCTGTAGTATTTTGGCAACTTCATAAGAGCCCGGTATGCATTATTATACTGGACCCTTATGATATTGTTGCACTTTTTGATATAATTAGACCATAACTGGCAAGTGTTCATAACTAAACAGTAAGCCTTGTACAGGGTGTTCTTAACATCTGTACTGCAGTTGGCGAAACGGTGTGCGAGCATACTACCCCTGATGGCTTTCCTTTCCCGTTCTATGTCTTCGTCATCGCGTACTTTTTCTGTTACCAGGTGGCCCAAGTATTTGAACTGCTGAACTATTTTAATAGTTGAGCCGCTCTAGCAGACTTCGGGCACTCTTTCTGGACCTGCTCCTGACCTAAACACCAATAATAATAAAGGTTTCTTATAACATATTACAAACCCAAATTTCAGTATTAAAACTATAAAACAATAAACATTAGATGCGTAAGCTTATCTAAAAAGGTGTCAGCAGTACCGCATTCTAAACGTGTAGATCCCACGTTAATCACGTCTGTATCTCCGCAGCTCATTGCGATATCTCCGTACATAAATTACGAGTAATAGCGGAGAGCACTAAACCTTACTATTCTATTAAAACCACAGAGCCGAGTTTGTATGCTGTGTTGAGGTAGAGGCGAAAAATCAATTGCTATTTGAAAAAACAATAAACCCGACTGCAAAACGAACTAAAAATCTGCTCGATAATCTTGATAATTGCAGGCGGGGATGTGATGAAACTAAAGTTGCAGTATTAATAGATTTTTACATCACGGTGGATAGTTTAATATTCATTGTGTTGATGAACGAGGACGTAATGATGCAATTATAAAATTGCAAAAATATCGCACCGATCTTATTGCAATTTCAGAAGAGAAATAGAAGATAGTATAGAAAAGCCTTTTTTCTATTTATTTATTTATACATCTTCTCTTTTTCTAAAAACGTATACTTAGCAAAATACGTCAAAAACCGTAGGTCAATTTACTGCCTAAACAAATGACGGACCAAAAAAAAGGAAGTAGAATATTCTGGTAGTAAATAAAATCGAAGTATTGCGTAGACGTTCTAAAATACAATAGAATGAAAATACATGACTAAGCTATGTTTTTGTTAGAATAGACCTAACAAGTAATCATTGTTTAAGCCGTCAGATTTTCCTGATTCACACAAACCTAAACGAGAGTTTTCCTTACACAAAATAAAACCTAAATTGTCCAACTGGTTTGACTAATCCGAAGTGCTTATCTTATTACTCAGCAATAAAGACATCTCTAGGTCTAGAAAAAGTTTTACTTCAATCTCTCTGCGATTAACTACACTATTCCATTGAACCCAGCTATTCTAGAAAGGAATAAAAAGTGTAAACACCTCTCATAAAGGTGCCCACACAGGCTAATGAGACGCCACCGATTTATGGCCGATAAATAATGTTACTTGCACGTACCGAATGACCAAATGCGCATGTCTGTACGTACCGAGAAACTAAAAGCTCACTGGGTAGACTGTGGACTTGGACATAGTTTTTTCTGTAAAACTTAACGTTCTGTTCGTAATTAAAAATTACCTTGGTCACCACAAAAAAGTTAAACAACTGTTTAACGTGAGTTTAAGTAAATATTTACCAATTTAAGTATGAGAAATTTTTAAACACGAGATAAACTGTATTTAATTTTTTTTATGGTAAGACCCTATGAGTTTGTTAGTTCCTCGTATCACTGAAATTAGCGTTGAGATATTGTGCATTGGTGGCCCCTTTTTAGTCACCGTACTCATTTCGTCGTAAAAGATTCCAATATTATAAATAGGTTATGTTAGTATGTATGTTTGTAGGGGGTTATCTCAAAAATTACTGAACCCTTTCAAAAAGATTTCACTGATAAAAAACTACACTATTCCAGAGTGGCATCGGCTTTATTTCGTCTTACAAAAATGTTTTCAATGCGGAATCTCAAGATTTGTAAACCGAATCTAAGAAATAGACGATGTTTGTCGCAAGAGAAGTTTCGAGTGTGTTAGCCAGTAGTTAATAATTTGATTGCGGACTATCTAAAACAAGTATTTATAAAAATACATTAACTTAGAGCTAAATCAATCAAATATACATAATTTCTATCAGAGCAAGACAGGTAGAAGGATTCATTTTGGATAATGTAGCTGTTTCCCTCTATTATCAGGAGTTCGGTTGTTAATCCGGTTGGCCGAAGTACTGTCACTTTTCGGCAGTAATAGACTAACAACCGAAACCAAACTACTGATTCTAGAAGACTTTTTCAAATAACTTTAACATGCAAGTTTTCGTAGTCAGTCGTACAGTCCGTGCTAAAAGGGCTAATTGCTGCAATAGTGCATCGACGTACAAACTAATAAATTAAACCACGGTATCCCAAGCCCTGCTATTTATACCTTTTTATAATTTCTGTCCCTTCTGCCAAAGAAATACTACCTTTATTTTCAGTAACGATACCGTTGAAAATCATGCTTGTTTTTAGGTGAGAATGTATGTAAATCCTACTCGATTTTAAGTTTTTACTACAGCGTGGGCAGTATTATTTCTAGAGTTGCTATAAATTTGAGTTTTTCTCAATCAATTCTTTTTGCGTTTGCATCTGATAGATGTCGTAAAATAATTTACACTTACGTTGTGTAGGGTTCCTTGAAATATATTAATTTGAATTTCAATAACTTAGTTAAATCCTTACAGTGATTTTGTACTGCAATATTATTATCTACAGCCAAGCAGTAAGCGTGACTAATCAACATTGAGCTATGCTGCGCTGTGCTGCGCTATGCTCTGATATGCCAATTCGCTCCTCATAGATTATAATGCGGTAATAAACAAAACGTGACAGAGCTGAATGTTGATAAGTCACCCTTACTACTTAGCTGCACATATAATATCGCACATATAATATCGCACATATATAGAACATAGGTTCTAGTTTGTAGGGTATGGGTATGTCTCGTGACGTATGTATGTATAACGCATCTGTGAGGTAGTACAAATGTTATAGGCCGCTTTACATCAAATGGACCATGAGCTCGTTCAATCACCAATTAGAATAAAAAAAAACCTTCATTTATCAACCAATTTGGAATTTTTTTTTTCTTATTTGAAAGAATATACTTTCTGGTTGGTCCCATAGAAATTTCATCCAAATCTGTTTTCATTTTTAAATTAAAATAACTGAAATAAACATGTCATCCAAGTAAACGAAATTGCGTATTCTCCTTAGAAAACTTTCGTGCTTAATTTCAATCATTATTATAAATACGGGATTTATCACGTACTGTTTTATCGGTGTTTCGGTTGAATTCGTGAACCTTCATCGAGTGCGATCCGCTCCGAATGTGCAAGGCGAGACGTTATTCGAAGCGGATCGCACCCACCTTGATGAAGGCGAAACACCGATAAAACGGTACGTGATAAATCCCGTATTTATAATAATGAAATTGCGTATTTTAGTTTCTTATGACTTTTTATGGTTAAAGAACATTTATTTTCTCAAAAGAAATTTACATTTCACTTATATGAGAAACTAATTTAAACTTAAGTAATTTTAATGCTTCGAAACAGTTCAAAAACTTAAATAGTAGGTGATTCACACAAATAACAAATAAGAATGACAAACATTTTACATATACCCGCAATTTTCGGTCGAGTGTCGCCCGCATTACAGTGCAAGTTCACTCGGTATGATACAGTGTAAATAATACAGTAAGTCAACCAGCTAGCGTGACTGTGTACAT
The DNA here is from genome assembly GCA_963924445.1 of Philereme transversata. Taxonomy (NCBI): domain Eukaryota; kingdom Metazoa; phylum Arthropoda; class Insecta; order Lepidoptera; family Geometridae; genus Philereme; species Philereme transversata. Next base: position 20,542,399 of record OZ004337.1, on the reverse strand, counting down.
ATAGTCACGTATGTACTTATCCGTTGTATTTAGATTACTTTGTTATTTATAACGTAATTAATTTAGTGATGTCTGTCTACATATCTAATCTATATTTTATATATATATATATCTATACATGTCTATCTTCCTGCCTTTATATCTATCTATTTATCTAACCAGCACCTCTCATGTTTCATTGTTTTAATAATGTTATGTTGTTTAATATATGATTTTTTAGTTTTCTTTTAAAGACACCGAACGATTCCGAATTTTTTACTTCTTTAGACAGTTTATTGTAAATGTGTACACCCTCAAAGACAATAGTTCGCTTTCCGTGGGTAGTTCGCACACGTGGTAGGAGTATGTGATCTCTTCTACGGCTGCTTTTATTGTGGACCTGGTGCACTTTAATAAATGTTATTTGTGAGTGTATGGTTTTATTAACAATTTTTCTGATGAGTATACAGGAGCAGTATATATAGATTTGTTTAATGCTCATTATTTGTGTTTCTTTGTATACTTTAATAATAGGTGTTAAGTATTTATATCGAAATAACATTTTAATGATTTTATTTTGTGCAATCTGCAAGTCTTTTAAATTTGTCTTTGGAGCACTTCCCCAAATTTCGATAAGATATAGAAGATGCGGTTTTACTAAGGAGTTATAGATTGTCTGACAAACTCGATGTGGAAGGCAGCGAACAATGTTACGCAATGAATCTAGTAAGGAGGAAAGCTTCGATCTTATATGTTCAATTTGTATCTTCGAATCTAAGTAACTATCTAATACTTATTCCTAAATATTTCTCAAACTGTTTCTGTTGTAAAGTTTTGCCGTCAATTAAAAAAGGTGTATGAGGTGGTACTTTTTTGTTTTTGGATTTGAAAATAACGTAGCATGTCTTGTCTGTATTAATCGTGAGCAGATTGCTCTGAAACCAGATAAATAATTTATCCAGATCTTCTTGTGCATTTTTTCTAAGTTCAGTAATGCAGTTCCCAAAATAAAAAAGACATGTGTCATCTGCATAAAGTGAGATGTGATCGTGCAGTGTGAGTTCATGTATCGAGTTGATATAAATGAGAAACAACAGTGGTCCAAGTATGGAACCCTGTGGAACCCAGAATGATATGCTATGTTGTTGGTTGTAGTTTTCACCTATTTTAACTACCTGTTAGCCAGGTAAGATTCAAACATTTTTAGAGCTGCTCCTGAAATGCCAATGTCGCTAAGTTTTTGTAGTAAGTTTGAGTGACTGACAGTATCAAAAGCCTTTTTCAGGTCAATAAGTACTCCCGATAAAACGGTACGTGATAAATCCCGTATTTATATATTGATGAAATGAATAATGAAATTGCGTATTTTAGTTTCTTGTGACTTTTTGCCGATTCTGTTTTCTATAGTTGGTTATATTTTTGTTAAAAAGATAACTGTCAATAAACCCTTTAAATTATTGTAGAATTAAAGATTTTCTATAAAAGTTTTAAATTATTTATTTGTGTTATTAGTTGATCTAGAACTGTTGACTGAGTGCCTACACTCCAGTATTTCGTTTCATAGCTCAATAAAACACATCGGTAATAGATACTTTAAAAGTGTTGATTTTTTCCCACTGGCCACAATTTATTGCTCACCAATTAGTAATTTACGTTTATTTTATTTATCCAATTATATGTGATTACAGTTTGGGTACATTAATTATAGCATTACAGACATTATAGATAACTGGTATTCGAAGCGAATCACCATGCAAATAAATTGGAATGACATACGTAGCCGATTAGCTGATGAGTGATGACAAGCGCTGTCACTTTTACAGTCAACTCCTAATCGACAGCACTGAGCTTTGAATTTTCGTTTTCGATTGCCACTTATTTAAAAGTTAGCAGGTCTTCGAACTTTAGGTCATAATTCTGCTTTGGGTATGTCCAAATTACTTTTGTACATAAATCGACTGAGTCATGATCTCATAGCTGAATATTTCCTCAATTCAGTTATTTCTTATGGATTGGGCTTGTCTAGTAATGGCACATATTAATTTATTTGCACTAAGATCTACTTCATTTTTCAGTCGTGACGATACACATATAGGGTACTCCGAAGTATGTATATTATAGCGAAAGGAGACACTTAAAAATCAGCAGAAAAAAAATCGGCGCAAAGTCTGAAAATCATCTAATTTTAAGGCCTCCTTTTAAATAAAAATGGTTTGGTTTAGTTTATGCCATCCACCACCATTCTAAGTTTTACCTAGAAATGGGCTGCGCAGTGATATTATAATATGTCGTAATGACACATATATTCTACATAATACAGTAACGACTATGCCTATCTTCGCAGGATGGCTAAAATTGTTCATGTACTTTATAAGATATAACATAAGAAAATTAAATAAGGCATAGGTAAATAAAAAACCATTATAGATTATTAAAATTAAGAATCGATAAGAAAGGTATCGATTACGCCGACCCAACATAAAAATCTACAGTTTGACTCAAGATAGCTTTATGAACATTTTTATCAGACAACAGATAAGTAGATAGATAAGTACAATATCCCGTTTTACAAAATTAATGATATTATTCAATAAAGATATTCTAGTAACACTAATAGGGATGTTACTGACTTCGCATGTTATCATAAATAGTACAATATCCCGTTTTACAAAATTAATTATATTATTCAATAAAGATATTCTAGTAACACTAATAGGGATGTTACTGACTTCGCATGTTATCATAAATCATGATTACAGTGATAATGACGTCGACCATTTCACCACCATAAATAAAAGCTGACCCTTGACCTTTGAACCGAATGACAACTTACACATAGGTGCTAGTCAACACATTCTCTAACAATCAAATGAAGTCCAAATTACACGTAAAATCCACTCCTACGCGAAACAAAGAACATACCAGTTCAGCAAAAAACGTACATTTCGCAAACTATTAACAAAACTCTTTCTTTTCTCGAATAAGGACTACGCGCCGCTACATAGCATAACTAATAACAGTAAAACATTTAAATAACTTTAAAAACTATCGGCCGTGAGTCAGCGGCCATCTTTGTCGCATTTAATTGACAAAGAATAGTCGGAATAATGTTGGTCGTTTTGTTAGCGATTGTCCTGTGAATGTGGAGCCTTGGTTTCCGCATCGAATTGTTTGGACAGAGCTAAAGGCGTGGAGTCGATATTACCTATACGAGATATATGAAATATAGCTCGAAATAACATTAGATTTATTTACCTAGGGTCCAAGGTAAGTTTTCAGGCGAGAAAAGAATATTTTTATGCCCCGCTGTATTCATGATTTTTTTCCATATTTCGTTCTCTATTTTTAAATAGAGTAGAAGGCCGTATTACTAACTATAAACCTCTTTGTGTATTGACGATGAAATCGATACAAGCAGTGATATGCAAATGGGAGAAAACATACACAGAATACAATCCGGGCCTCTTTAAGGTAAGAGTAAATAGGGTTCTTCTAGATCTCCGTGCTTCATCTTTGACCACATCATCGCTTACAATCAGGTGAGATTGTGGTCAAACGAAGATCTATCCAATTAAAAAAATACACGCTCACATTTCAAAACCGCACGAAGTTATGGACAAAAATAATTAGAGAAAAGGGATTTGTATTAATTACACTGCACTAAAACAGCTTGTAAATGAAAAATATTCGTATCTCTTGAAAAGAAAATAAAAATATAAACAACATTTTTTTTACAAAATGATCTCTTAATTATAGACGGACACGGATTCAAAAAAGATTTCCATTGGGCATCCAAATGTAACCTTATTTGTCAGTCGAGTAAAAAATGACTCAGTATTGCAGTAGGCAACATGATTATAATCTAAACAAAGCCTCTTTCAATAAGAAACCATAACGTCTAGACACCAAGGGTTTTCTAAATCTTCATTACAAGCACGACTGACTCTGAAGTCATCAACGCCAAATCAGAAGTTATACTTGAACAAAAAGCCTTGCCATTAGACTCTCCACAGTATTGAGTCCTGAGTAAAACAATAGTCGATTCTAAGCTTTTTATTCGGCAAACTGTAAGGTCGAGGAATGTAGGCTGTACAGCATAATGAGGTCCTGGTTTGAACGAACTAAGGACTCAGTCTATAGGGGCAGGGGGTACTAAACGACGTAAGCTTAGTGGAAAACTTTTAACATATGTTGTGTTTTAGGGTAGACCTATAATAACCGTAAATTGAAGACATATTTCTATTCTATTCAAAGTATTGCAAAAACACAACCTTCACAAATATGTGGAGATTTTATCAGCTTAATTCCAGCAGTAAAAGGCTACAGACTAAATGTACTCTTTGAATGATGGACAGAGTTTATAGACACCATTCTGTATATTACTGACGATTCTTTTTTGATTACCCCGCCCCGCCCTAAAACTACCCTACCTTTCTACTCATAGAAAGTGATTAGTCAAGGTAGTTTTCCGGAAAAGAACATTGGAAAGCGAGCAGGAAAATATGGTAGATGACCATGTTGGCCCAGCAAGTTCTAGATATTTTTCATTGTATAATGGTTAATTTGGTTGGTCTGCGCTAGATCAGTTATCCGTGGTTATAAATGGACTGTGTAACCAGGAAAAAAAGAAGGAACTATTTTAGAAGGATGTTGCCCTGTACCTCCCTCCTGAGTCCGTCCCCCCTCCTCACCAAATTTATTGCAGGACGGCTATCTTTCTCGGAAACTGCTGAATTATTCGGCAGCGGCAGAAGGTATGCGGGTTCGGTTCCCGTGTGCCGATGCACAGTTATGATCGCTATTCTTACGTAACTATTGTTGGCAAAAACAAATAAGATTTGTTGCGGGACATTTAATTGGACTTTTTAGTATTTATGGCTGTGTATGTAGATAAATGGGCTAAGATGTTAATAATTTATTTTTAAAACTAATAATACGGCAAGAGCTCTCATTTGTGTGTCCAGTTTAAAGGGTATGTGTGCCAGTGAAATTACAGCTATAATTAGACTTTTCTCAGGCTCAGGGTGACAGGCGCTATACAATCCTTCAACTCAAGAAGATAGATAATAAAATATAGTTCTCAAAAAAACTATCGTAATTATTTTTACACAACCGGGAATTTTCCCGTACCGGGAAATCAGAACGACTGTGGCGAGGTTGGCAAGTAGCCAAAAGTTGTCGTTAGAGATTGTAGGTTAGATTTCTAATGCGGGAAAAATATTTGCGGCATCTACATATTTTAGCTGCAAAATTGGTATTTACGATACAGGTAATCCTGATTCAACTAGGTATAAATTACTGTTGAGTGTATTTTTTATTTTACACGGCTACTCATCAACTGTACTAATATATAGGTTAAAATAAACGCTTCCTAAGCCACAACAAACCGCCGGCAAAACAAAAACTAACCATACATAGTAATTGCGGACAGACAGACGGACAAAGAAATTACATCGGTCAGACGACCTTGAAGGATTCACGGAACGGCGCTCGCGCATGATCCGACACGCCTCCACTAAAAGAAGGGGGGATTGACTATGATCATAGTGAGATATGATGGATGTTGAATATGAATGGGATGTATGAATGATTTGTAACGTGTTGGATGACTGATCGATTTTGAATGAGCGGCTACTACAGAAGACGGTCCTTTATTATGTACCGGAAATTTTGGCAAAGCAGAAATTTTGAATTATAACCTAAAAAATTAAATTAAAATCTAGTCAACGTTGTGTTGGTGATACTTCAACCTGGTGTTGCAGAGCTATCTATAGATCGTTTGCATCAGAAATTAAATGGCTCAACTGTTTTTTTTATAATATCATGTAAATATTTGCCTGTATTCTTTCTGTAAATAAATGTATATTTAATAAGTTAACAATTATTGAAATACTATTCAAAATACCCGTCACTGGCAAGATCTATTAGTTGCAATTTATTGTAATGGATTTAGCACCGGAAATACAACATCACAAGGATCTGTTAAGGCTCCATGGAGTTGGATTGTTACCATCAATGAGGATTAAATATTTTAACATAAATCGGTTTTTATTCGAGCACAATCGCACCTGATGGCATGATGATGTCACCTGATGGTAAATATATAAACTAGTGGTTCACCCGAACTGAGATCTCGCGGGTCTCCCATAAAAACAAAAAAGTATATTTGTAATCTTTGACTATCTATTAACAATTTTCGGATGGTGTCCTTTACTTGTGCTGAGACCTTTCATCTTACCAAATTTAATGATTCTAATTCAACGGGAAGTACCCTATTTTGTATTTGATATTAATTTCAACTGGATATCTCACGTGTTTATGAGAAAAAATGGTCTTGACAGACAGACAGACTGACAAACAACGAAGTGATCCTATAAAGGTTATTTTATTCCTTTTGAAGTAAGGAAACGTAAAAAGCAGATGGCTGGATTAGATTATGTAGTGTCGGGGCACATTCCTCAAAATGTAATTCTACAGATTTCGCCTTAACTCACTAACAATGTGTGTGGGTGTTGCTAAACGTTAGTTTTGTTATGGGCACGAATAATCTTTTTATCACTTTGGTAGTTTTAATTGTAAATCTGTTTGTTCATTAAAAACAAACGGAACTTAGATTAATATCATTGCCGTAATTGTACACTTTGCTGTTTCGAGGTCATTGCTGTTGATTCTAGGAATGGCTTAGGCCGTTGCCTCATTTGTCGGTAAACGATTTGCATGATTACTTCGTACGAATTCGGTAAAGAAAATTACCGTTTACGTACAAGTAATATCGCCTTCTGTAATATCGACCATTAACTCATGGCCTATTGTTTATCTGAAACTTCTACTTATAAACTGGAATACATCACTTTTTCTTCTTCTTAGCGTGTCAAGAGTTCTACGTTTCCATTCATAGTATGTTGGACACGTGTTTGGCCACAACAATGGCATCAGGCGAAGCGGCCATTAGGTCCTCCATCGTGCATGTATTCGGACATAAAGGGCACATTAGCAAGTGCTGCATTGACTGCGTGGGATCACCGCAGTCGCACTGCGTCAAGTTAGGGTCCCTGAATCCTCATTTGCACATATTAAGTCTGCAGCGGCCAACCTGGGTGCGGAGCCTGTTTAAGGACTTCCAGACTGGCCACTACAGATCATGCCCGGGTGGTAACTATTCCTGTGGGGTGGTAAAATCAGGCGGTGGGGAATACATCACTATATTATGGTGTTGTATGTCAGCCATATTAAAAATAAGTGGCACACCGGGAGTGCCGACAGAAGTGAAAACTTGAACAATTACGAGATACTTATATACAGAGGTGTCGGTAACGGTAACAGTGTCACGAGATTAATTGTTTTTTCCAATCTCAAATAATTTCCAACGCGCCTAAAGAAGGTTTCACTTCAAAAAACAACTTATGAACGTTTTGTGAGAAATTAGAGCTTTTTGGCTTTTGCCAAAAAAATTTAGAGGTGATTATAATTAATTAAAGTTAATTCAAGCGATAACGTAGTCAGAGATACAAAATCAAGTACTAATAAAAACACTTTCAAACAGTAATTTTATAACCAGGCTACTGAAAAAAGCCAGCAGCCACAAATCACGGTGAAGGAAACCGTACCGGCAAGTGAAGGAGATGCCTTAGCCAGTACCTACTCAGTCAAAAGCTTAGTTTAGTTCAATAGCTGTAATTTTCTCGTCTGAATTATTGACCATCTCTGGTGAAACTTAGACGGATTAAGTGTTACTTATCGATATTCCGCCGGGCAATATATTACCACCAGAACTGCACTGTGTGTTTAGTCCGTTAGCTTTGAAAGTTATTGATTGTGTTTAATAGCGACCTTTTGAGGTGTCTAAAATTGCTATTTGCTTCTTCTCTAATGGGTGGGCCGCATAGGTATACTTAATTGCCATACGAACGGGTCACATTGTCTCGCAGATTGGTTTTTGCAATCCTGGAGACTATAGCTTTGCTATTATGGTTGACTTCTGTATGCACACTACCTTTCAACTAGTGGTTCTGATGATTCCTCCGCTAACGAACATATGCCACATTTGTAACACTAAGCTAGTTCTGGCAAATCTTTCGTTCTGATTGCAGATTATTTTCTTACTGCTCGCCACTTCTTAGGAAAGGCATAGTTCCTTAGGACCGTGGCTCTAGCCATGGCAACGGTTGTGACTGCTAAATTAAAATAACTACGGCAGCCAAGCCGAAAAATATTTTAGTAGAAAGAAAAGAAAGAAAATAAATTTATTCGCATCACAAAAGAACAAGAAAAAATAACCTTAAGAATTAAACTAAACTTATTCACATTAAATCTAAAATTACAATTCCAAAGATGATCCAGTGTAAATCCAGGTATTCTAAGGTAGTAGATGCTAGTGGTTACCTGTGGTTGCGTGCGTTGCGGATGGCGCGGGGGGTCGCGGGGCTCGGGCGCGCGCGCCGCGCTCATGCTCTAGCGACGCCGGCGCATGCCCCCTACGGCACCGTCGTCGCCGCGCTGTAAGAGGAAGGACTACTGTTAATTGTAAAAAGAAAAAATAATTAATACTCAAAACGAACAGTATTGGCCCACACTAAGACACATTGTATTGAGGATATCAGAAACTACGAGAACCACGGTAACACAACTCTCAAATATTTGCAGATCTTGTAAACCCGCTCCTCGCCCACCTCGTTATAGAGATGGTCAACTATTTGCATATTTATGGGTAAGTTGTGTTTTTTAATATGCTTTTGCGGCTTTAATATCACTGCGGCCACGAGGCCTATTGTGATCGCCACTTGTGTTTATCTCGCCCCTAGTTTATGGGGGCGTTTAAAGGTAAGTATTTACTATGATTCTAAACCCAGGTATTAAATTAGTGCACAAGTCCCAGGTATAGGTAATAAGTCTCCAAATGGTATTCTTCTTCACAGCGTGTCGATGTTTCATAAACCTTAGATATGTTTTTTATAATCGCACTGTCGTTGGTAGGTACCATTTAGGTCTTTCCTCGTAAAGGAACTTTTTCGAGTTCCTTTACCAATAAATGGGACTGTGTTGGAGCGCCACAATCATATTATGTTAGGCTCGGATCCCTAAAACCCCAATCACACATGTTATGTCTGCAGCGACTAACTCGGGTTCGAAGTCGGTTACGCGAATTCGACACTGGCCATTGCAGATCGTGTCCTGGTGAGAGCCTTTCTTGTGGGGAGATGAAATGGTAGTCATCCGGCAAAATGAATTTAATTGTTTCGACCAAAGAGTTCGCAAAAAAGAGTTTTTTAAGGTTATGCAAATTTGCAAAAGAGTGCGCATAGACAACATTACAAATCACTATGAGATGTTAATTCGTTGTGAGCATCCTTCTCAGAAAAGGTCATCGCACTCTATCAACAGATTTCTACAACTTTATGTAACCTAGGCATTAATCTGTTCCTAACATGTCCTTATGAAAATTCATCAACGCACGCACTTATTATGTAGAAATTCACAAATATCTACTATTAGTATTCACACGAGCCGATAAATAAATTAATTTTTAAAACTATTCCTATTTCTTGTAATTCAAGATCGTTATATTTTATTTTTAAATACCTAAACTTTCACGACGGTCCCACCTCATTGCCGAATTTAATATGAAAGTAAACATAAAATAAAATGCGTGGTAATAAATTTATTTGAGTGTAATACATTTACAAGCGTGCGTTGCGCATATAATTTTGGAACAGAGGTCAGGGATTAGAGTCGTAATATATACCTAGTCAGGTCATAAGTATTGTCACACAGTAAAAACTTTTATTTTAGAATGCTGGCCACAAAAAAGTTTATAGAATTCGAATTGTTCATGAAAATAAAAATGTATACTTTTTAGAATTATACTCATTTTTAAATACAGAGTGGACGCTTAAAGACCGTGTTGCAGTTATTGCGTTGCATCGTTGCGGTTACGCGCCAATTCAAATTTTTGACATACTGAAAAATTTGAATATAACCAAAAGATTCGTTTATCGCACCATCAAACGATACAATGAAGACTCTAGTGTAGATGACAAGTCAAGAAGTGGTCGCCCTCGGTCTGTTAGGACTCCAGCAGTGATAAAAGCTGTGAAGGCGCGAATTCAAAGAAATCCCAAACGTAAGCAGAAACTGTTGGCCCTTCAGATGGGGTTAAGCAGAACCACGGTGAAAAGGGTGTTAAATGAAGACTTAGGGCTTCGGGAATATCGAAGAAAAACAGGACATCGTTTGAATGCTCGTCTAATGGACCTGAGACTGAAGAGATGCCGCGCTTTGTTGAAGCGGTACGCGGGAAAAAAATATCGGGAAATTCTTTTTTCGGATGAAAAAATTTTTACCGTAGAAGAGAGCTACAACAAACAAAATAATAAGGTGTACGCACACAGTAGTGAAGAAGCGAGCAACCGTATTCCGCGTGTCCAACGAGGTCATTTTCCATCCTCGCTCATGGTATGGTTGGGACTTTCTTATTGGGGCTTAACAGAGGTACATTTTTGTGAGAAAGGTGTAAAAACGAATGCAGTTGTGTATCAAAATACAGTCCTGACGAACCTTGTGGAACCTGTTTCTCATACCATGTTCAATAACAGGCACTGGGTATTCCAACAAGATTCGGCGCCAGCTCATAGAGCGAAGAGCACACAAGACTGGCTGGCGGCGCGTGAAATCGACTCCATCCGGCACGAAGACTGGCCCTCCTCCAGTCCAGATTTGAATCCGTTAGATTACAAGATATGGCAACACTTGGAGGAAAAGGCGTGCTCAAAGCCTCATCCCAATTTGGAGTCACTCAATACATCCTTAATTAAGGCAGCCGCCGATAATGACATGGACCTCGTTCGTGCTGCGATAGACGACTGGCCGCGCAGATTGAAGGCCTGTATTCAAAATCACGGAGGTCATTTTGAATAAACTTTAGTATCATAAGAATCTATGTTTTGTTACGTTCATTTTGGTATATAAATGGTTACATAATGAATAAACTTGTCTCAATTATTTTATATTAAACATGTGACAGAATTTATGACCTGACTAGGTACTATAGAGCTTGCATTTTCTATGGCAAAAATACGGAGCATACAAATCAAATCGACCAATTACCATTACATCCTAAAGGTTCACAAATTACCTATACGGGGAGGGAGTAAGAGGCTGAAATTGTGTGGGATGCTTTATATTTCGTAAACTCAACACTTCTTTGATACAAAACTCAAAAATGTGTTCAGAAAACCTTGTTTTTGAAAGACGTATTCAACGATACCCCAAACGATGGAAGGCTTGAGTAAATAAAATCTCACCCAACTTCCATATAAGAGAGATACCTACCCTTAAAAACGTTTTTTTAAGTTTTGTTTCATAACTAACGAGACGTTACTAAAACGTATAACCTTATTTACGGCACTAATAATCTATGAAAAAATATGGCTGAAACTGGCCTAACAAACGAGGTACAAAAATGTCACGTAGACTTAAGTTAATATGACATATAAGATAATTCGAATGACTCCTATGAGGCTAAATAGATGGAACAGAAATAGTAAATGTTAAAAATATATTAGATACAGTTAACCTGTAAAAAACTAGTATGTAACGCTCAATGGCATGTGGGCAGTGAATAAAAAAGTTTGTGTTTTATTAAAGTCTCTGACTAAGTCAGAGGGTAGTCGCTACATAGTGACATTTAGAGATGGTGGTACGGGTAGGGAAATAAAATAAAACAAAAAAAAAATAGATGGAACAAGCATTTTATAATCTAAGATCCTGTAACTTACTTTATTTTTGTGAGTAAATAAATTTATCATTTAATTATCAAGTTTGTCTATGGAACCTTATAGATACTTTGTGTGCGAGACCCTTGGACCGCTATCTCTGCCATTATGCTCTATAATAATTATATGACACCACCGCATACCACGACCAGTTGTAGCATTCTTTGCGTTATTTTAGACGCTTCAAGAATCAAGGTGTTGTGTGCGCTATGATGCGAACAACAGTTCGCTGTGTACCCAACCACTCTTCAGTATCACTACTCTTCGGGTCAGTTGATGCTCTGTTATGTATAACCATTTGAAAGTTGTTTGTCCGGACTACGATACTTATCTCGATGTGTCGCCGTGATCTCCGATTGTGGGGTCAGCCATTTCACGAAATTAAACGTACTTTATAATAGTGATTAAAGTGATGGCGATTTAAGTTACCGTCTTCGCGATGAGTAGTTAAAGATTACTTAGTGTGATTGTTAATGGTAATCTATCTTCACAGGATATTTTTTTTAACTTCTTTGCTTTTTTATCAGTTAACTACTTTTAGAGTTTTATGTTTATCATAGGTATTTATTTATTATATTTATACTAGTTATTACAAGGAACTTTTATATACAAGGGGGGAAAGGGCGCGCAGAGCAGCTACTACCGTTTCTCCAAGAAAACTGTTCTTATGATACTAAACTAACTTTTGAATAAATTCTCATATGAATTAACAGTTTTAAAAATTATAAGTTTAGGTCATGTTCACAAATTATATTATATTTATCTTTATTTTAGATTTTTAAATTTAATTTAATTTAATTTGATATAATTTCAATTTAATTTTAATATAATTTTGATTTAATTTTAATTTAATTTTAATATCATTATAATTTAATGTAATTTTTCACTTTAATTTACTAACATAGTTTATAAGAACCTTTATACTATTAACATATGGATCATGGATATCTGAAATAAATGACTATTTAATTTAATTTAATTTAACAATACACATGCAATATTCTAGTACTCTGAAAACATTCGTGCATTAATTAACAGCTCAGAAATACGATTTTCAAAACCGCCCGTTCCATTTTCCGTCCATCCTTTTCACACTGAGAGCTGTCACTCTGACAGCTTCCGTCGACCAGTTACGTTGGAGCTGTCAAATGTATGGGGTGAGCTCAGCTTGTAAACGAAAAGGGGAAAAGAACAAAAATACTGATAGAAACAGAACATATAAAATCTGACAATAACTTTACTATGGTATTAGTGGAAAAATTATAGTTAAAAAAAAGTTATGAAGCTTATTTTGCCGTTCCACGACAACTTAAAACACTCAGACCTCACCGGCATGGGCATACCTGTCTAATGTTCAGTGCAATAAAGCTCAATTTTTATTGCAAGTTGACTTAAAGTAGCACAAACCTGGAATGGGTCAGGCTATTCTGGCCGCTACTGCAGTGCGCCTCAAGCTGGCTGTATGTAAATCGGTCAAGGTCAGGTGGACCAGAATAAGCCGTCTGGAGGCCTAGCGGTTCAGGGGTTAGTTAATTTGTCTGATATTTCTGGTAAGTATAAAATTAGGACGGAAAGGTCGGATATTTAGATATTACAGAATGTCTGATGTGTCCAGAAATATAGCGGTATTAACTATTTTCGGATGTTTTGAGAAAGCTACGTGAAAAATACTATCCTTTTATTTTACATAGATCACGAACGCAGAGACAGTGAAAAAGGTTAACCTTTCTATAATCAATCACACAAAAATGACTGAGGGTGATCCTTTTTAACCTATCAGTTTAAATATCTACATTCACTTATTAAGCCTTCAGATTGTTTTCAACCATCAATTTTGAACCTGAAAAGGCTTCATAAATATAAATACCGAAGGAGAAACAGGTATGACGCAGAGAGGTAGGCTGTTACGCATGCGCAGACGTTTGTCCCCGTGATAATCGTAAATGTATTTTCTTGGTTGTTTTCTTAGGTTATGATGGCCATATACATTTAAATACATTAATATAAATAGTCTGTTATGGTACTACGGGGTGCTAAGCCCTCACAACGAGCACAAAACAGCCAAACTAGTGGCCTATTGACGATCAGTGCCAAAGTTCCCTTAAACCAAAATAGGTTAGGCACACCCAAAACAAATGGTTTTCAATAGCTTCCTACGACGTCTTTTATCAAAAATAGCTTGCACATGGTTTGAACTGGACTAACAACAACACTCGGGTCAATATTGACGTGAATCAGGGCAGAGCTACCCTCAACCAACCAGCTGTCAAAATACTTACATTTAACAATAGCACAAATACGTTATCACTGAAAATCCACGAGATAGCCCACAACACAGTACAATAGAACACTACGTCCCGATTAAATGCACTTTGTATCCAATTTTTACAGGTTTCAGGGAAGCCTGAAGGCAGCGGAGCCGTCTCACGATGACACTTGTCAGTTACCGCGCAGGCTCGGGAATCTTCGGAGGTTCTCGGGACTGCTCGGGTAAGTTCGGTGATGGTCGGATCCCCTCGGACTTGTATCGATCGGTGTGTTGAGGCGCCCGTCCGGCCGTCGCCGGTGGCGCCCCCTCGCGCCGCTAATGAGACCTGATGGCCATCCATTATTTAGCAGCCTCCAAGACTGCGGTGCGCAAAATTAATGGCGAATTTATTGATTTATTGCAAGAGAAATTAAAGATTGATTGGCTAAGTGAGGTTTGTCCGTTAATCTATTTATCAGGCTTCGACTCTGATACGTTTAGACAGACTGCCAGTCTGGACCATCTCGGATTATTTTATCTGTCATATCTCTACTTTACAAGACTTATGTCAGTATTAATGAATTTGACATTATTGATGTATATCAATTGCATATGGGTTTGCTCGCGCAGTACTCTAATAAAAAGTAGCTAATGTATTGTATTAGTAGGTATACTACTGTCGAACCTACGACCTTTACAGTTGGAAGGCAGTGCCTAAATTTGACATTACAAAAATAGTAGCCTAAATGCTTTCAAAGTTAAAGAAACTGACCAAACAAGTATTTCGGTTTGACACAAAACTGCATCTCTACCCATTACCAAACAATACTGTCACCACTCTTTTTTGGGGCCACAATATTTACCTATCTGAATTTCGTTGCATTGGTTTTTTTGGTCACGTGTCAGGTATGTTAATGAGACAAAAAATACCAATAGTGGAGCTAAAATCTCAAAATAGCGCCGTTATTAATTGAATAGTACAGATGGACAGGTTAAATTCTGTAATCAATACCCTCGTATACTCTATAAATATAAAAGTATGTACTTCAGAGCATACTGGTACTTCGCCCCTATTCCGCGCCACCGCGTTATCGATGAGTTAACGCTCCGCCGAAGCCAGTAGATCGAGTGCACTTGTTTTTCACTGTCTGCGGGGCTAATTGCGCCATTTTTCATTTGCCGCCCTTCCGCCCGCCCTGGGGTGGCCGTCCGCCCTGACGGACATAGCTATTCTTAGCCTTGACGGCGTACGGACGTTTTTACTAATTGAATGAGATTTTTTGATGGTAATGAATTAAAATGTCTCGTGGCTGTTTGGTCGGATTAACGTTTATCAGTAAAAACACAGCCTTATTTATTTTGTAGAAGAACTCTACATTAAGAACATAAGTCCGTATGCGCTGACTCTGGTGGGCATAGCTTCGTGACTATTGATAGGATCATTGTAGTTTTTTAGGTTATAAATAAATAAATCATTATTGAACATTTCACAAGACACAACACAGAGCTATGAGGACCCAAACTAAGCTTGTAAGTACTAACTTGGCGTTGCTCTGTCATAAGCTGATTTAAAAGGAAATTGAAATTAAAAAAAAATATTATTGTTTGTTTTTCTAACTCCGCGCCGTGAGATTGTTTAAGACAAATTTTGTTTTTGTGTCATTGAGATTTTGCTATATAATATATGATTAGACGAACTTGCAAGTTAAGTTCGTTCGATATTATATGAGTAAGCTTCATTTGAAGATATATACTCCCACCCTCCCTGTAACCCAAGTAGAAAATTTTGTGGTCTATCTCTAAAAATAATGAGAAACTGTCAGGGACATAAAACAATGGATACCGGGAACGCTAATTATCTTTAGCAATATTTTATTATAAAAATACTTTTTTAATTTCCTCGCATTCGTCATGAAAAGTTATGTGTAGGTAATATATTTATTGGCGGCTTCACTCTAGACAGAGCTTATCTATTACGCTATTTGGAACTAGTATTTTTAAATGGAAAATGTAAAGCTCGTTTCCATGAGTCATACAGTTGAAAAGTCTCATGCATGTTATTTGGCACCCATACCCTTCAAAGCGGAACCGCAATGAGAGCATACTTTCCCGAAATAAATCTCTCACAAGTATCTTTATAAGTTATTTCATGAATTGATCATTTTTAGCGAAAATGTATAGCATTGTAATATTATTTTTATGCTGAATTGAGATGGAACAAGCTTATGGCCCATCTGATGTTAAGTGGTAACCATCACCTGTAACAGAGAACTACCTCGTAGGTCACGCACCTTAGAAATGTGCTCTACGATGCACTGCTGTGCCTCCATAAACTTGAGGCATACAGGTGTGAAGCCTCATGTGCCTGTAATTTCACCGGCAACCATACTCTTCAAATTGAAACACAGTGATACTGCTTGGCGGCAGAAATAGGTATGGTGGTAGTACTTCCCCGGGCGAGAACTTTCACAAGGAACTCTAATACTCTATTAAAACTTTATTTACTCAGTTCTAAAATCTACATCACTGATTACTATCTAATTATTGGTAACGTATTCACTATGACTGAACTAGGTGAAAAAGGCTAACAGGGGGCTTCTTCTCAGTTGTTACATTATTGGCAGAGTGATCGTGGCCGTCACTTCGGGGGTAGTGGCGTGCTTGACAATCCTTCGCCACTCTTCTCGTATTGCCGCTTTTCTGGTGCACACGTGTAGGGGACCGTCAAGTGCTGCTTTGATTTGGTCCGTCCATCTCATTGGCGATCTACCGCATGGTCGCGTACCCTCAACCTTCCTCTGCACAACAAAGCGCTCAATGGACACCTCTCCACGTCGCGACACGTGCCCGAAGAACGTGAGGATGCGAGATTGCACAGTAGAAGAAAGACGCTGCTTGATGCCGAGTTCTTGGAGTATGGATTGGTTGGTACGGAATTCTGTCCATGATACCCGAAGCATTCTTCTCCAGCACCATATTTCGAGAGCATCTATTCTCTTCTTCTCGCTTTCTCGAAGGGTCCACGTCTCCACTGATGGGAAATACACTGAAAGATGGGGAATACCAACGCTCTGACGAGCCGGGTTTTAGGAGCTTTCGTGACATTGCGATTCTCACATATCTTTTTCAGCTTGTCCATAGCTGGGCTAACAGGTTCAACTTTTTATAAATGGTAGTGCTTATTTCACGACCTCCAAGTAACTTTAATTGCCTGTAAAAATCATTCTCTCTTTATCTGTTTTCATGTCAAAACAAAACACGTATATATTTTTTATCCGTTGGATTACGTTACTCAGAAATGGTGAGATAGGCACTTACATATAAAACTCGGGTGTTCGTAATTCTTGTCCTCCTAAAGGGCTTGACCGATTATGATGTTTATTTTATGTAATCATGTGGTCACCTGAATTGTTCTTAGTCATAGGCCCGGTAGCGCTGTTGTAGAGATCCAGAAAATTGGCGGACTAAGTCACTGCCATTCAATAAGTACCTAATAAAATTAAAATAACCACCGTTTTTATACCATATTTAAGCCCAAAATACTTAGGGGATGTCCATCACTTACGTGAGACCTATTTGACGATTTTTTGACCCCTCCCCCCTGGTGAGACGTCACGAGATTTGTTTCAACCCCCCTCCCCACCCCCTTTATCTCACGTGTGATTTTTCAAAATTTGTATTCATAGGATAAATGCGTTGGACTTATTTAAAAAACACAATTGGCTTCATTATTTTAAGATTGCTTCTCTCGTAGTCTAAATTTACAGTGATAAAATTAAAAAAAAATACGTGCTATTAGCCGAGAGACCCCCCCTCGCCCCCACGTGAGATTGGGCGAGATTCGGCTACCCCCTCCCCTCCCCTGAACACCTCACGTAATTAATGGACGGCCCCTTATTCGCCTTCTATATTATATATAATAATTTGGTATTAATATAAACTTTTAATAAACCCGTATTTTAGTTAGCGTGTGTAAATGCTATTATTGGATGTTCAAATTTTAATAAATTACTACTACTATTATTTTAATAAACAGTTTTATTTCTTAAAAGTAACTGTTCATTACGTCTTTAGATAAAATTTTATTACCGTGAAACTAGAGATTGCATTTTAATGTTACATTTACTGTAAAGATCTTATGAATATAAGATGTAACACTCAAAATACATTTATGATACAAGGTACTTACTCAGCGCCATGTCATGAATATCAGAATTGACTAGGTCATATCTTTGTATGAACTTTGACACATATTTATATGTAACTAATAAATAAAAATAATGCTGGACATTTCACATAGCGCTATCTAACCTACACATTAAAGCAAACTAAGCTGAGAGGGCTAAGTGATTAATTTTAGCCCGCAGGTACTGTTTTCGACTCTATTTTGCGTGAGAACGTTTCTAAGAACCCGGAACAACTTTTCACTCGATAACTTATTTTACTCTGCTTAGCTAATCTTTTAGAGCAGCTCAATATCCACACGACGCTGACACACAAACTCGTGTAACCCTTTCCGTTGCGGAGTTATGACTTATTCTTTTTTCGCATAGTGTATTTCGAGGCTCGTTTTTAACCCGCTCAATGACGTAGGCGGACGATAGCATAAGTGCACTAACAATGGTCTGTTTTCTGAATTTATAAAACACTTATTGGCGATACAACTCTTGAATCACGCACGCACGAGATAACTCGCTCACTTTGGTGGAACCTGTATGCCTTTTAAAAGCGTTTTCACGTTAAAACATCATCCATATAAGATACGAACTTTGAAGTAGAATCGGTTTTTAAAGTTGAAAAGTCATTAACACCCAGGTGTTTTACAGTTTTTATGGACACGGCCAGTTTTACATAACTGTATCACTTTTCGCTTAATTTGTCTGCATAAATCATTTCAACAATAATTCCAATAAGTGGCCCGCAGCTATTCGAATAGAGTTTACAGCCTCAGCCTATGTCATATCATATCGCACCGGAAACATATCTCAGCCTTTAATGTCCCCCGCTTCTAATTGGTGATGCTAGTTCCATCGGAGGTCTTATTAAGGCCGTCGACAGATTTGTCAGAGTAGCGTGTGGCAGTAGCGCATCTTGTAGGCCTGTGTGACGCGGGCGAGTAGTCGATAGAGACGCGAGAGATCGTGAACTTGTTTCTGAAAAAAATGTTTTCGGTTAATGTAGTTACCCAATTGTACTTTTTGTAAAGGGATTCCTTCTGTCTGTTTGGTATAGAACGCATATGTTGGTGTCTGTCATTTATACTTGTTTCATTTCCAATGTAAAAGGTACCAAAGTATAAGAAGGTACCTATATTATTTACACGAAAGTCTTCTAAGGATGATATTAGTAGATTTTCGTAGTACATGTCACAATAACACACCCAACTAGCGTTGGTAGAAGTATGTTATATTGATAACCTATTTTTAAAGGATCCACGGATCTTCTGTTCGCCAAAATGACTTTGTAATATTATTTATAACAGCAATTTTATAATTCAAACACTACTCTTTGAACTTTGAAGGCATTTCAAATAATGAATCGTAGCAGAGGTTCATTCGTGAGAAACATTACCTGCCTGCGTTATTCTAAAAGCCGGTTAAACTTATTCCTTTGCTTTGTCATTCTCTATCTAAAATTTAAGATAAAGTAAATAATAGTTAAACCAAAAGACACCAGTTTTTAGAAACACACGGTTTACGTTTGTTTAAGTGGTGTACAGCGACTACAAGCGCTATGCCGACGCCGCCGCAGCAAGCGGGCGCTGGCGCGGCGCAATCTCTACAAAGTTGAACCACTGTAACTATCTATACTATGTCACCAGTTTACGATGCCCATTCCAATATTGCGCGATAGTTGTGGTCTAACGGTTCAATGAATATAATTAGTGATGTACCAGTTCTGTTTTATTAGAAGAAACTGAACATTATCATTTTAGAAAGTTAGTTATTTCGGAACAGATTATTGTTTTTATCTTATGAGGTCGCTGATGATACAGTTCGCGGACATGGTAATGTGGTTACGTTGACGATAAATCTTCGGTTATGGTATCACTCGCTCGTTAGATTTGATTGAAGGCCGCTTACCATCAGGTGTAAGTGGTTACCACTCCCTATAACAATTGCATTACCTCACACGTTACGTCCAATTAAGACGTGTCCTACATGGCATTGCATTGCGTCCATCACTCTAATGGCTATTTTCACTAACCTTAGAAGACGCCTAAATCAGATGCCTAATTATTATGGAGTTGTCTAGCGCAAAAAAACGTTTTATCAAGCTTCAGGTGATGAATAGAGACGTTAGGCGTTGCCTAAAGTTACGACACAGATTTGGCGGTGTGTAAAGTATTAGTATTGTCTAGTAAGATAACTCTGTAAACTGACTGATGTGTTTGTGTCAGTCACAGTTAGCCTTTTCATTTGTAAACTACGTGATAAAATAAAATTCATAAATAAGTTTAGGATTCAACTATTGAAAATCGTTTGGTAAAACGAAAGTTTATGTTAAAGGATTGGCTTATATTAGGCATTACTTAGTTAGACGCCTCTTTGTTCATGGTTAGAGAAAACGGGCATAAGACGTACATATAAATAGAAGGTGCTTGAACGACCCTTATGTAAACTCATCGTAATCATTATATCAGCCATAAGACGTCCACAGTAAAGTAACAAGTGTTTTATTTCTCATAGAAAATACACAGCATTTACAATCACAACTCGAGCTAAATTTTATATTAATTAATGAATGAATGAAATACTCTTTATTGCACACCAAACAAAAATACAGTAATAAAGGAAATAAACAATAAATATCGGTACAATGGGCTACCTTATCGATAAGAGCGATCTCTTCCAGACACCCTTTGGATGGACAGGATAAACAAAAATCAAAAGACGGCGGTGTAAGAGTACCTGTAAGTATGCAAAAAACATACATAAACAGAACCCATAAAATAATATATACCTACCTATTGATTATGTATAATAATAAACATAAACTTAAATACATACAAATAGTATATAAATAAACTACACTACATAATATGGAGGATAAATAACATAAACACTAACTAGCAGTTACGAGACAACGAAAGGAAATGGTTGTATACTTTGACTTTGAAAATAGGAAGAGATTGGGACGACCTTATGGACAAAGGTAAGGCGTTCCACAGTCGCACAGCTTGTACTGTGAAGGAGTCACCATAAAATTGTGAACTATGGACGGGAGTACGAAGCTATATCTCAGAGCCAACGATGCCATAACGTAGAAACCGTGGACGCACAAAATATGTTTTATTCAAACCCACATTGATATAATTCAGCTTAGGCATATTTCTGGGTTATTAATAAAGCGGATTCATAAAATTCCTCGTCTAGTGAGTAGTCTAGCGACCCTAAGCCAGTAACAGCCTCTTCTGAACCAAACCGGTTGAAAAAGAAAGGCATTGGTCATTGGTGATCCTGCAATCAACTTTTCTTTTGCGGTTCGTTGATCAATTATTTTGAGGAAAATAATTAATACTTCTTTGTTTTTTATGCGCCTATTGAGAACATTCAGCTCTATCTCTATCCCCCAGGTTATTCATTATTATTGTTGTTACCAATCAATCAGAGTTAATTAATCCTGTTGTAAAGACTAATTTAAAGGGTTATATTTAAAATCATCCCGAAAATTACACGGACCAGACGAGATTCGAACCCGTGGCCTTCCTCTTAATACGGAGTTGTTTCTCTGGCTACGTAGAAAGAACTCGTGTGATACAATTCTGCTAAAAGTATTGGTTAGACAAAAAACAGAATCGCAGTGAATGGTGTAAAGCAGTGACCAATACCGGTCTCTATTTAAGAGCATTGCCATGATTGTGTGCAGTATTGAAAGCCTACTTTCTTATTTTTATGGATGTCAACCAAAGCTAGATCAATTTTATCCGAGTCATTAAGGAGAGTGTCGTATCTTTTATATCACGACGTCAATTAACCTGCCTGTCCCAAGTCCCACCCGAAACAATATCACGGCACTTAGCAAATAAAACATCGCTACGATGCTCCGACAATAAGTCGGTAGATGTCGTGATGGACTGGCATTACGCGAAGACAACGCAAGGTGCGGCCCGGCCCTATTGACCGCGGTTTGCGCGTAAACACCACCCCGGAACACAATCCACCCGGAACAAACTACTATTGTCATTTTAACTTGCACCCCATACATTGATTCACCGCTATATACTTTTTGTCGAAGAGCCCTGTGTAGACCAGCAATGGACAGCGACGCTACGCGAATAACAGTTGAATGAACTTTCGGCGGGCCGCAAGCTAACCTCTAGATGAGTGCGTACAAATCACGTTTCGCGTGAATCAATACTTAAGTTCAGGCGATCGCCCCCCTGCAATAAACAGTGGGGGAGTAGTTAGGGTTCGGGGGGTAGGGTGAGCTATCGACCGGCGGGCTCACCTGACCGTCACTAATCAGGGCTCATCCCGCGGACACCTACAGCAATTGTACGCACTTTATAGCGGCAATGTTGCTACTCTCGGTTCTCTGTGCGGGTGGGATTTGCCTAATAAAGCCTTGTTTAGCAGTGTGGGTTGAGGAGATTGCTATACCGCGACCCTTCACATTATTAGGGTATTGTTTGTGGTAAAAGTTAAATGGTCTACAACTTTTGGTGTACAGTTTTCAACGCTATTATTCATTCATTACAAATAAATCACTGACCGTCCGAAATATTAAGGCTCTAAATGGGATTCTTTGCAATGTGTTTGCAGCAGCATTGTTTATTTGTTTATTCTTACAACAAAACCAAAACAACCAGCATGTTCAAGCCCTGCAAAAGCAGTGATTCTATCGAAAAGGCCCTAAATCTACTTCCCGCCGCAATTCAGATTGTAATTTAGTCGCGGAAGTAAACAGAAGTCATGCTGTACGCAATCGCGCCATCGGCGGCGGCCGGCGGCGGTGGAAACGCGTAAAGGAGCACACGCGAGGGGAATGAAGGTTCCACCGCCAATTTATGGCCGCTTCGTACTTCTTTTTACTACTAAGAACCTAGTAAAAGAAGTAAAACTTGATTTGAGTGAGACTCATACATTGAGGGAAATGAAGGGATTTCGTCACCAATTTATGGCCTCTTGCTACTTATTTTTCCTACCAAGAAGCACCTGTATAAATAAAGTAGTAGGTATGTGAAGAAAATAAAAATATTTTAAGTTTCCACCAACAATTCACGCGGCTTAGGTATTTTTTAACTACGAGTACTAAAAGTACTTTTGTTTTTTATCCGTGAATTTTGAACTAGAGTAAGATCGAGGGTCAAAAAGAAGTGTCAATTTTTTTCTCCTTCTACATCCCAATTCTAAACATCCCGTTAAAACTTAAACGAAACTGAAGCGTACTGAATCCTTCACCGATTCATCAGTTTCTGGCCCATTTATACCGTGACTCAAGCTCCTGACCTAAAACAAAGGTAACTGAAGAAATCGTGACACGAAAAGTGCAGGCTTTTCCGGATATTATTCAATGTGATGGCAGACGAAGACGGACGGAAGTCATGTTCGAGTGGAGTGGAGTGGAGCCACCACACGCAAACTAAGGGCATAACATAACTACAAGAGAATACTTAGTTACTTGACAGTGAACGTAAATGGTTTTGTATCTATGTTTCTTGCGTGTGAAACTTTGATCTATATAAAGGGTTTAACACACGGCAGCTATAATGTAAAGATGTACATTATAGCACGATACATCTCATTACATCTTTTCATAGAAATCGTCAGATGACCACACACGACAGCTATAATGTATATTTTTACATCTTCGTATCAAGATACAGAGCGATACGAAAATATACATTTATATTTCGATACATCTTAATACATTTCCGTATATCTCTCTTCGAAAAGGATGTTCGAAAAGTTAATCTTCTGATGAACTATTTAGTAAATCTAATAATAAGTAACTCGACGGGTCCATAATAAATAAATAAAAATAAAATAAATAACAATAATATAAATAAATGTTGCTGGACAATTCACACAGTGCTATCTAGCCCCAAACTAAGCAGAGCTTGTACTATGGGAACCAGATAACTGATAGAATACTTATATCCATTTTTTTTGTAAATATGTACATACTTATCTATACATTATATAAAAGGATTTGTCCTGAATGACTGATTGACGGATCAACGCACAGCCCAAACCGTTGATCGTAGACCTGAAACTTGGAGGGTGTATTCTTTGTATGACGTAGGCATCTGATAAGAAAGGATTTTCACAAATTCTACCCATAAGGGGGTGAAAAAGGGGGGCAAAGTTTGTATGGGACAACGTGATTCCTTGGTCCAATCTACTTCAAATTTTGCATAAACCTTTTTTAACAGAATTGATGGAAGACGTGTTTCGTATTTTATTGAAATTCATCCCCTAACGGGGTTAAAAAGGGGTAGAAAGTTATTTTGGCGGTGATTTGCTTCGAGGTTGATACCAATAATCCTTAGTGATTTTGATTTAAATTACTATTTATTTTGACACATGTTTGATAACTCAATCTGATTTTATTCAAAAAAGGTTGATGATTTCAACTTAAAAACATAAGCAAATACTCTTTAAAATAGGAATGTCTTGATAGTCACCGTACGGTGACTTTCCTTCAAATGAGGTACTAATATAGTACTATATTAGTACCTCATTTGAAGGTGTCTAAGCTTAAAGAGGTAGAAAGGACTTTTAGGACACGGCCTCATAGGGACGTAGAGTTCGAAATTTGAAATGGTAAGGATGTTTGTTTATTTATTTGTTTGTTTGTTTATTACTCAATCACATCGTGTCGGCTGAACCGATTTAAGTGAAATTTAGTATGTAGGTACATAGATTATAACCTGGATTAACACATATGCTACTTTTTATCCCATAAATCAGGTCGCATTGAATAAAAATGGGGTGTCAAGTCAAGTTGCAACAGCGAGTTTAGCTTTATTTCTAGGTTACCCACCTACACATTCAGTAATGTAACGCTTACGAAGTCGCGGGCGTTCAGCTAGTAATATATAGAGAAACAACCAGACCCGGAACAAATATCTGTAGATCATGCAAACGTTTGTTTCGCGGCGGGGATCGAACCCGCTACCTCCTGCGTCTCAGCCGGCTATCCGCCAACTGCACCACGGAGGTCGTCCGTGGTTATAATTTTATAACATTAAAAATAAGAATATCCAATGAATGTATCCAATAGACATTTTATGGTATTATTATAAAAATATATTGTTAATTGTGTGTTCACTACGTGTGCTATTGGCCTTCCCTAGTAAATAAATAAAAGCCTTAATTCTCGTACAGACTCAAGCGTAAATTATGTTACAGTTTTTAATGATAGAACTATTTAAAATCAATGTTTTGGTTTTGATTTCGTTTTTTAACAGGCTCGCGTTTGACTACGATCTAGCCCGATGATAAGCGATGATGTAAGTCTACAATGGTAAAAGAAAGCTGTTCACTCGCAACTTGACCAGATTTTAGGATAGTTCCGAAATACTGGCCCTAATCAGCGTAAAACTACTATTTGCGTGAACTATTACAACAAAATTGATACCTCGCGTGGATTTTACTAAAATGTTGTGATATTTCGTTTTAATATTGTTTTAGAACAAGTCCTCTCACTGTTCTACTTCTCTAGGCTCCACTGGGTAATCGACGTCCCGAGAATAGAATAAACGCTTTGACATTGTCTGTTGGTCGATATTGCACCGGACAGTGTGCTTTATAGCTGACCTCAATGATCAGCAAATATACTGCGGTTGGGATATTTTCAACTCGTAATATGGACGAAATTTACAGTGAAAAAGTGTACCATGTTGTACCATAGATTGGTATGGTAGAAGAACAGATAAATAATACGTACAAGTAGAAATAATCGCGGAAGAAATGTTGCATGATCTACAGATATTAGAAAATTATCGAGTCTGGTTGTTTCTAATTATAAGTATGTTTTTTTCCAAAAATAAAAGTATATAGTTATCTCATACCTGGTTCCTATAGTTTGCTTTGCTTAGTTTGGGGCTAGATGAAAATGTGTAAAAAATACACATACAAATACAGAAAAATTCTTGTAATTATATGGTTAATTCTAATTGAATAAAAACGTAGACACATTATTATAAATATTATATGTATTACGTTAATGAGACGTTACCCGTGAATTATCGTGCATGTCGATACACATTGTAACTACAGAACAGCCCCAATGGTACCCAACTATAATCCATAAAGGGTTAGCCACCCCTGAATCAGACTGAACCCTACTTACCTCAGAGAAATTATAAGCAGTGTTTAACCCCGCTAGAGGTATGAACTACAGCAAGGTATGAACGCTGATGGATTTCTAAATCGATAAAGAATGATTTCTGGAATTATGTGCATTATAAGGCTTCAGAATTAACAGATTGTCTACTTCGGTCAGCGAATGGGTAATGATTGGATTGCTTTATTCTGATTTGACCTAATGAACGTTTCGGAGTGACATCAATAATATCCTGGAGTTATAACCCTAGCAGGGTTTTAGCATCATTACCCTCATTACATATATAATCAATAATAGCGTATTTATATCTAGTGGAAGGCATTCTACGCAGCGCTGTCTAGTGCGTGATCTTCACTCGCAAACCATTCTACTGAAACGGCCGCCAGTTTTTCGAGTTACATACTTCGCCCGCTGCCACTTCAACTTAATCCTCTGGGCTCCATCGGTGACTTTAGTTATTTTACCAGGTTTTAAAAGCCAGAAACTCACATAGCTATATCCTCGTAACCCT
Organism: Philereme transversata; assembly: GCA_963924445.1. Lineage (NCBI taxonomy): Eukaryota > Metazoa > Arthropoda > Insecta > Lepidoptera > Geometridae > Philereme > Philereme transversata. Next base: position 20,515,596 of record OZ004337.1, on the reverse strand, counting down.
CGCCATAAGTCTTGGGTCAACATTGTCTTTGATATTACAGCTCCGAGGGCCGGACCCATGCCACCCTCGTTACCTGCGACGTACCGCCAGCGCCCTTCGCGAGGCAATTACGACGTGACTAGCCGAATGCAATTACCACACAAATTGAAAACGCAACGTTTTGATTCTTATATTATTAGTACTTACTGGACAATGGTGTTTGGGTCACAATTAGATAATATCGTCAGAGATTATAAACTAGGCCACGGCATCGCCTAGTCCTAGGATAAAAATATGTGGGATGATCTTTTCTGAATTTTATCAATACAATAAATAGTGTTTACAACTATTTACCAACTATTTAGCCAATCATCGTATCACACTAATGTTATAAATGCGGAAGTTTGGATGTTTGTTTTTTACCCAATCAAGTCGTAACGGCTGAACCGATTTTGACTTAATTTAGTGTATAAATAGATTATGGCAAGGGTTAAAATGTATCTTATATAACGGCAGGCAGCGCAAGGAGTTGCCCGTGATGTAATTCTAACGCTCAATAGAATAATTATATAAATAAGGGATTTATCACGTAACGGTTTTTCGGTAGAATGATCAATAAAATTATCTATTTTTCACTCAAGATACACCTAGAGCCGCCGTCTGTTTCAAATCAGTTCATCCAAAGATTATCGATAGAATTACTCCCTCCCATTAGATTTTAAGACCTAATTATGTGTAAGTAGGTTTATGAAAGTGTTTCTTGTGTTCTTCTATATGATAAAGAGTTATCTATCTAGCAACTCCATTCCTTGGCGATAGATAATAATATAAAGGAGGCAAGTAATCACAAGATGATGAGATTATGATATGAGCAAGATTGGTAGACGATCGTCAATTGATGAGACTAGCGCAGGATCGTATTAGTTGGCACTAACTTGGGAAGGCCTATACCCAACTGTGGGTGAAGTCGAGCTGTGGATGATGATAATGATGATGTCAGTAATCTCTCCGGTAGCTTTTCTGCTTTCTGCCCAGCCCGCTTGTCTAGAGAAAGAGAAGAGTGCATAATCGTATTCAAATGTACGTTTTGATCAGATGCGAAATCAATCAATTCGCTTTGTCCCTACATAGCCCCCACCCCCATCTCTCTCTACGGAAAGATCTAGAAGAACTGTGTATAAACAGTGTAAATTAAATACCTACAAAGTAATTCACAGCGAAACAAATAATCCAAGCGAAGTCGGACGCGGGTTTAGTCGAAACATTGGAAGTTATAGTAAATCCACATAGTGCCAAGTCAAGCCAAGCTAAATGATGTTTATTCACATTATTATTCAAAATAATAAAATCGGAGAGACGGTTAAAAAGCCGTAAGTACTATACATTTATTTCACACATTAAATGGCCCATATTTTGTTAACATCAATTATTTGTTACAGTTATGTTACTCGACCAGAAAAAACCGAACACAATAAAATAAAAAAGCAAAACACAGAAAAGAAAAAGAGCAACATAGAATAACATGGATGTACTACAGATGGTAACCCTAGGCACAGGAAGCAGCCGTGTAGTAGAAAATAGAGCAAGGGATGGAAATCTAGGTTGCGACGACACACAGCCGATGCGACCAACATAGAGCTACACTGTGACAGAGTATTGTGTGATAAACATCTTCCAGTCAAAAGCAACCCTCGCCCGCCTCTAGTTGAAGTTTACGCTGTACGTTTCAAAATAATTATTATTGAATGATAAAGTTTGTTTGGCTTTGATGTAATGAAGTAGTGGGGGCGCGCAATTTAAGGCCCATGTCCTAGAACTGCCCAAGCGTGAATGGACACTCAAACATTTTTAACAGCTTTCAATGCATAAACTCCCAAAAGTCTAAATTGCAGTTATTCTGGATTTCAGACTTTTGCCTATACTTATGTAACTAAAGTTACACGCATACCAAATTTCAGCAATGTGGGGTCACTGGTGTACCTTGTTAATTTCGTCAAAGTTCCGTTTTTATTATGGTTAATAATTTAAAAACTACAAGGTTTAAACGAAAAAAAAAACACGTGGTCGAATCTACTGATGAATACCTTTCATTAGACATCCCATTTGACCTGAAAGTCCCATTTTGATTTTTTTTACCCCCCTTGAACTCCAATGTCTCAACAACCCCCATACATTTTTAGCTCATTTAGTCACACTAGGGTTTGGCCATTACTACCTACCTATATACCAAATTTCGATGATCGGATCAACGCTTCGAAAGTTATCAAAGGACAAACAAACATTCATACATACATACAACGCTCATTTGCCCAAGTTGATTTGGAGATCTCGCTTCGCTGGATCAATAAATAATATTAGGGCTTTACCTATGAAATTGCCGTTTTGTATGGAATAAGTGAAAGTACTTATTTCTTAAACATTTTTATTTAAGTTATTCAAAGTAATCACCCATGCAATCGACGAATCTTTGCCAACGCATTGGCAGTTTATTGATGCCCTTCTTGTAAAAATCAGCTGGACGGGAGGCCACAAACTCTTCAAAGGCATTTTGTACTGCCTCTCGGGAATTGTATTTTTTACCCACTAAAAAGTTGTCTAAATTTTGGAAAAAGTAATAGTCGGTAGGTGCAAGGTCTGGTGAGTATGGCGGATGAGGGAGAGCTTCCAACCCCAGCTCATGCAGCTTGGAGACTGTCTGTTGTGCAGTATGGGGTCGCGCGTCGTCGTGAAGGAGCAGTGGGGACGACCGATTGACCAAAGCTGGTTGCCGATGTCTCCAGTTCTTCACAGTACACATCTGCAGTAATGCTCATGCCGTTTTGTAAAAAGCTGTGGTGAATCACACCCGCACTAGACCACCAAACAGTGACCATCACCTTTTTAGGGGTCATTTTTGGTTTAGGGCATTGCTTTGGTGCTGAACCAGGATCTAACCAACTTGCTGAGCGCTTTCGATTGTCGAACAGAATCCATTTTTCATCGCACGTAACAATTCGATTCAAAATTCCTTCATTTCTTTGCCTATTGAGCAGCGCGAGGCAGGTCTCGACGCGTACGTTGCGCTGGCGATCGTTAAGTTCGTGGGGCACCCATTCAAGTTTTTTTACCTTGCCTATTTGTCGCAAATGGATCAAAATTGTTTTGATGCTAACATCAAAAGCTGCTGCTAGCTCAGCTGCAGATTGAGTTTCGTCAGCTTCCACAATCGCCTTTAATTCATCATTGTTGACCCAAAGTCTCCGGACGACCACGAGCTTCATTTTTCAAGTCAAAATTTCCAAAGTTGGTGCCACGACGGAACTCATATTCCATAATTACACGAATTTTTAAAGTATCCATTATGACGAAAAATGTTCAAATGTAATGAAAATAAAACGCTAATCAATAAACAAAAGACTGAGTTTGTAAAAAGAATGTCGTGTTTTTAAAACAAAATTAATTTGAATTTAGAATACAAAGCCATTCCAAACTTTTTTTCTATTTGAAATGACCAGTACTGAAGAACGGCAATTTCATAGGTAAATAACTAGTATAAGAGTATTTATTGAGAAACAACAAATATTAAATCATGTGTAGGTACAGTATGAAACGATGATGCCTGTAGACATATAGAAACTAGTACAGACACCAACGCCCTCAAAATACAGCAAAGAGTTCCAACCAGGTAAATGGCATAATTTTATTCAAACAGATCAGAAGGATCTGCGTGCGTACGAATTCGTATGTCTGTGGCACTATAAGGCAATATTTAAGAGGTCCTGAGGAATGTGAAGGATATACAAGTAGAGTAAGGCCAAATAAATGTGGGAAAAGAGCAGAAAGAAGAAGAATCTTTAACTATCAAAATAGTGCCACGAAATGCATTACCGACTTACTTGACCTACAGTTACATTCAAATTACAGGTAACGGGAGTTCATACAGGGTAACACTTTTTTGAGTCTACCCCGAAAAAGTTATTCTAGATTTCAGATTTTTCCCTATATTTGTGTTACTAAAGCTACATGCATACCAAATTTCAGCACCGTGGGTTCCCTGGTGTACCCTGTGAGTTTCGTCAAAGTTCAGTTTTTATTATTGCTCTTAACTTAAAAACTACAAAGTTTAAACTAAACATAAAAACGGGATCGAAATTTATTGATGAAGACCTTTCATTAAACGTGCCACTTGACCGGATAGTCGCATTTTGTATTTTTTTACCCCTCTTGAACCCCAATATCTCAACAACCCCCGCCCCCCTCCCCCCACACATTTTTAGCTCATTTAGCCACAGCAAAATTACACTACCTACTTATATACCAAATTTAACGTTGATCGGATCAACGCTTCGAAAGTTATCTTCGGACAAACATACATACTGTTACGAGCTGAGGGTTCGGGATAAAATAATGGGAATCAGTCCAACCAAAATAACACTTTTATTCAACACTAAATGGTGAATACACGAACTTGGTCACACGTAATCACAACACACTAATTCACACAACTGTTGCACCACTTAAAGTCACCGAAATGATCGCACGTATAGCTTAATCCAGACTGACTCGGGAGCAACTACTGTTCACGCGAGACCCTGCTCCACGTCAGTCCTCCAGGGCCTCACTGAGACTCAGTCACTCAGACTCACACTCAGACTCGAGACTGACTCAGACTGACTGTCCGGCCATCTCTCCGGCCTATTTATATCGCACGCATTTCGATTGTTCGAGAACGATGTCGATCCTTCCAGGAAAGGGTCGGTGTTTCGACAGAACGACCCATCCCCATTGTGCGCAATCGCAGACAATAACAACAATAACTCAGCAAGACAAAAGCGTTCGAGAAGTTACGATTATTACTCATTGTTTAACAGCCTCGGCGTAACAATACCTACATACACCGCTACATGGTAGACATACCTCCCATACGCACAAAGCGGTACTCTTCCACCTTTATTATGCGCACCGCCAAGGAGTGGAACGCCTTGCCTGAGTCTATGTTTCCTGATAACTACAACCTAGGGATCTTCAAGTCACGAGTGAATAGGTTTCTTCTAGGCAAGCGTGTACCATCGTAGACTGCATCATCGCGTACCATCAGGCGAGATAGTGGTCAAACGCTAGCCTATAATTTATATAAAAAAAAACAACGTCGACTTGCCCATGTTGATTTGGAGATCTCGCTTCACTGGATCAATAAAACTTGAGGATGGTTCAATCATATAATCATATGACAATAACATTAAATTTGAGTTTTGGGCACTCTTTTCGAGAGTATCTTCAAAACGATTTGGCGTGTGTACTGAGATGACCGCGCACTGAAAAGCGTAGCGTATGACGCCTCCTTATTAGATATAAATAAATGGATGGAACTTACCTAGATGGTGATAAAGGTTGCTGGGAGCCATTGGGTGCAGGCCGTACAAGAACGGTCACTCTGGAGATCTATGATGGAAACCAATGTTCATCAGTGGGCGTAAAGCTAAAGCTACGAGGGGTGATCCAAAAGTAATGATAATCAATAATAAACACAATGAATAAAATAAAAAAATAAACTTATTTCTCAACATAGTCTCCTAGCAAGTCTATACATTTAGTCCAACTCTTTTCTAAACCTAAAATTCCCTTAGAAAAAAAATCTTTATCTTGACTCTAAAAAAGTCCTCAACCGCGGCCATCACGTCGCTATCATCGTCAAAGGGACATGCCCATATAATGCTGTCAACTGCACAAAAAATTGCGTTCATCCAAAAAATATGTTACATTTTTTCGTGAATCTACGTATCAATCGATTAACACGAAAAGTATCTTACAATATTTTAAAATAATAATGAATATGAAAACGACAGGAAATGAAATGGTAGCAAATTGCCTCCAGTTGCAAACATTAGTGTTGAGCCAGAGTTGTTCTGAGACAATAATCGATTGTTGATAAATAACCATAAATAAAACAATCGATTTATTTGACTGTATTTTCACTGACACGAAAAATCGGTCACCGATTTCAGAAGTACGAAACCAAAACGATATTTGTTTCCCAATGAGCGTTTTGTAAATCGTTTTTTTCTCTTTAATTAACCCGGGGGTGGTATTATGCTTGACTCGCGCTGGTAGCGAGCGCCCGAGCGAGATAATCTCAGCCAATCGCAGTGCGCGCTGAATTTGCGCTCAGCTGTTGACGCACCGCAAATGATCTAAATCCTCTCGCTCTCAGCTAACCTTGATCATAATCGGCGGGCCGTTGATCTCAGCGCCACCTTCTAGATGGCTTTAGGATTAACCAGTGGAGAGAAAAAAGCGGAAAAAAAATAACTCGGCTTATCTGTAGCATTATCTCGATTTTAAATCGATCAACAGATGAGAGGTTAAAGCTTCGCACGATTTTTGCATAAGGCCATGCAGAGACGAGTTAGTGACACAGACATGAGATATTTTTTAGTTAGGCACCTATCACTCGTTATTCCTCCCAAATCATCGAATTAAGAACTAACTCAAACGATAGTCGATATCGATCGATATCGACTACCTATTCAATCCAAGTTTACCAAATCAACACAGAAATACATAATGAATTATATTAAACATCTCCAAAGGCAAATAAGTACATTTTTTTTTCGCTTGGGTACAATTGGTACATACATTTTTCGTACATTTTATTACCTTATTACTACCCCTGACACACTAAATATCTGATTTTCAGAAGTAAATAGGTAGGTATATTTTTGTATTTATCTGTGGCGCTCGTGTTGAATCGAAATAAACTCGATTTTACTTCGATTCAACATTTGCTCAACAGAATCAGATGATTATTATTTCTTTGCATTAAAATATTGGATTTTGATTTACTGGAATAATTGCCCTCGTCTGTTGACTGTATAGGAGCGCGATGTCAAAAATGGCACTTCTGTGCGCGCGCGCCTTGAGATTAAATATAATCGATTGCTCGATTTGACCGATTATTTTGCGCCGATAAATCGATATTTCGGATAATAGTCGATGGTCGATATGCCAATCCCTATGACTGTGCGCGTACGTCATTCACAAACAAGTACCTACACAAGCCGTTTCCTGTGATCTGTGTCTGTGGCCGTTTCGTTTGTTGTCTCGCGTATTTTTGTTTGTTTGCTGACTTAAAGCTTTTAAAATGGACTCCGATACTTCTTCTAAAATTGATAGTAATTATCAATATCATAATTTATCTAGGAATCGTTATAATTACAATAATAAACTATTTAAGTTGTAGTTGAATACAGTGATGTAAAACTGGTTGTTTGTGAAAAATAAAAACTGATTTTTCTCATTATAGTAAACTTTTTTACAACTAACATCTTAGCTCTTTTATTACTAACTAAGCCTAGAATCATTAGCAATTAGTTTCAAGTGTGTGCAGTGACAGCATTTTTTACAAGGGAGAGTGGGCATGCCCCTTTCTTGCCTCGGAGGTGTTCCTTGAGTCGTGGAAAGAGATAGAAGTCACTGGGGGCTAGATCTGGTGAATAGGGGGGGTGTTCCACCAGCTCGAAGCCCGCTTCCTGAATGGCAGCCATGGCAATTGCAGCTTTGTGAACCGGTGCGTTGTCTTGATGGAACAGCACTCCAGCCCGCAGTTTGCCTCGCCTTTTCTCCTTAATAGCCTCCCGCAATCTTCTTATTTGTTCTGCATAATAGGAGCCTGTAATAGTGGCCCCCTTTTCCAAGTAGTCCACCATGATTATTCCTTTAGCGTCCCAAAAAACAGACGCCATAACCTTCCCTGCTGAGCTTGACACTTTGAATTTCTTCGGCGTCGGTTCATCGGATCGTTTCCATGTCATCGATTGTTGTTTTGTTTCAGGATCAAAATGGTGGATCCAGGTCTCGTCCATGGTCACAAAACGTGACAAAAAATTATCTTTGTCTGCCTGAAACTTTTCGAGATTTGCTCTTGACATGTCGACTCGTTTCTTCTTTTGCTCGTCGTTTAACATTTTCGGTACCCAACGCGCGGAGACCTTTCTCATATGCAATTCGTTCGCAAGGATTCTTTGAATGCTGCCATATGAGATCCCTGTGATCTCAGCTACATGCCTGATAGTCACTCTTTGATCTTCCAATACAACTTCTTCAACTTTTTTCACATTTTCTTCAGTGAGGGACGTCGATGGGCATCCTTCGCGGTGTTCGTCTTCTGTCGATGTTCTTCCCAGCTTAAACTCCTTAGCCCAGCGTGCAACTGTGGAATATGGAGGAGAAGAGTCCCTTAATGTTTCCACCAAGTCGCTGTGTATGTCTTTGGTGCACATTTTTTTCAAGCAGAGGTATTTAATGACAGCTCTGATTTCGTGTTTTTCCATTTTTAGGTTCACTCCTTGACAGTCCGTATTCAAATGAATGTAGCTCCCGGGAATCGTGGCCTATTTATATGATTTTTTTTCCTGAACTAGTGAGTAACTGAGCAAGTGACTGATATTTTTTTGTATTTTTGTGTGCACTAGAAATAACTGATTATCACTACTTTTGGATTACCCCTAGTAACATTGCACTTTGTAGAAATTGATTTGTGCCTTAGACCTGCACTAATTAAGTACGTGTTTGTATTGTGCCCAAAACGTCAAAAATGTTGGAATTTAGACAAAGACGATTCGTCGTTTCGAGTTGTTTTTCTATTAATAGTTGTTTATCTCGGTGTCACTCGTAAACAAAACAATTTGTTATTATTATCGTAAACAATTCATAATGTGGCTTTTCCAGCAGTAAATACTTGTTTTTCAGAACAAACGTTCGTTTCTTCAAATGGGAAAGACCGTTCAATGCGGTTACATAAATAAACTGGAATGCGCAAGTGTCGCAAACTTTGATCCTTTTTCATAAAAGGTTATTAAATGAGGTCTGAGCCTAGAAATGTGTTAAATAAAAGTCAGGGGGCACATATAGCCTAGTTTATGACTTAATGAAAAGTCATGCTTCAGCTATCTATATGTAAATACGTCATCGCACAAACTATTATGTGCATACAAAGTCTATGTAATTAAAAAAACATTATTATAAATACGGAATTTATCACGCACAGTTTTATGGGTGTTACGACCGACTCTTGCTGACACAGTGCGAGGCGAGACGCAGTGCGGACCGGATTGCATTCACCCTGATGAAGGTTCACGAATGGAACCGAAACATTATCGGTCGTAACACCGATAAAACGATATTGACTTCTGACTAGCTCCTATTGGGATATCTTTACTTCGCTTTCTGCATAATGGATAAGAGACCACCATGGGGATAAATGAAGTCCTGACCTTAGTATATTTGCAGTCTTATGCTCAGTCATGGCCTTTTTGGACCTTTTTGGCTCATGCACGCAGTACCTACAGATTGTGTATGCTGTTCATTGCATTAAACATTTTACATTAAACATTGACGACCTCCGTGGCGCAGTGGGCGAACAGCCGCCTAAGACGCAGGAGGTAGTGGGTTCGATTCCCGCTGCGGAACAAATGTTTGCAAGATTTACATATATTTGTTTCGGGTCTGGATGTTTTTCTATATATTATAAGTAGTATGTACTTACAAAAAAAAAAGTATATAAGTATTCTATCAGTTATCTGGTTCCTATAGTACAAGTTCTGCTTAGTTTGGGGCTAGATAGCGCTGTGTGGAATGTCCAGTAATATTTATTTATTTATTTATTAAAGTCTATGTATATCTGCGAAATACCAGCTGTGTGTGGCAAATAAACTCTTTTTCTTTCTTTCAAATGAAGCATATTCGAGATGAAAATAAACACAAGTTTTCCATTTATTTTATGATGAATTGTACTTTGGTTACTTTAAATTCTTTATAATATCCCACTTCAGTCAAAGCAGACGATTTATTAATTAATAATCACTCATCCACTAAAAGCAATATGTCCAATTATCCAAAATCAAATCTAATACGCGGAGTGGTAATATTTCAGTGTATATGCCGCCCTGTCTGACCGCCCGCCCTACGACGCCGCCGCCGCCTAAATATAACCGCTCAGTAACTGCAGGTTATTCTGTGACTGGGGTGTGTGCCACTCACGCACCGGAAGTCGCCCTAAAGCCTTCTTGTTTCGTGTGTCTGTCGGTGTACGTGGTTTTCGTTGTATTTCTATAAATATTTTTCCATAAAATAAACGTTTTCCACGTCATTTGTTTCCATTTGTTTTAAAATAATTTAAATTTCGGATATTCTTTGAAAGTGTATATATACTTTTATGATGTGAATTATTTATTTATTTAATTTGCGGGCGGTCGGCGTTAATGGGTCAGACTAGCGCAGGATCGTGGTGGATGGCACAAACTTAGGAAGGCTAACCCAGCTGTGGGTAAAGTTAAGCTGTGGATGATTATGATGATGATGATGGTTATGGCGATAATACTTTTTTTTGTCATAATATCAGTGCACAGTAGGTCAAATCAGTGCCAGTTTTTTTATATGTCCCGGAGATAGTAGAGTAAGAGTGGTAAAGAGTAGTAGAGTTTCTTGTGAAAGGGCTCGCTCGGGGAAGTGCTACCACCATACCTATTTCTACAACCAAGCAGCATTGCTGTGTTTCGGTTTGAAGGGAATGGTTGCCGGTGAAATTACAGGCACATGAGGCTTTACACCTGTATGCCTCATGTTGATGGACGCAGGGAAATGCATCGTAGGGCACATTTCTAAGGAGCGTGACCCACGAGGCAAACTTTGTTATAGGCGATGGTTACCACTTAACATCAGGGCCCGTAGCCAAATTACATTCGCTCCGAATCGATTCGATTTCTACATACATTTGTTGTCGCTACATCACCTGGTATTTCTATAGCATGTGTCATATCCCATACATTTTCGGACATATCGACTAGCGTCATCGCTAATCGACTGTAACTTGGCTAAGCCCTCAGGTGGGTCATAGGCTTGTTTCATCTCCATAGTATGATGATCCATAGTATGACGTAAAGATGGAACCAGCTTATGGCCCACCTGATGTTATGTGGTGAACTAACTGTCGCCTATAACAAAGTTTGCCTCGTTGGTACCTACATACAAGTGTTTCGGAAGGATATTTTTTCTAAAATTCCATCTTAAAGACAATCCGTTCCATCGAAACTATTTGAATCTTTACGTCTCACAAAAGAAAACTTGACTTGAGTTGACTTGACATCGCTAGTACAGTTATAATCCAAAGTAAACGATGATTATAACATTGCCGCGGAACAAATGTTTGCATTATCTACAGATATTCGTTGCGGATCAGGGTGTTTTTCTACATATTTTAAGTACTTATGTATTTACAAAAAAGTGTATAAGTAATCATCAGTTATCTTTTTTTATATTAATCTTGCAGACACACAAGCTGACGGGCCTCCTGATGTTAAGTGGTCACTCTATAAACTCCTGCAGCACTCGAGGTACTGCAGTCGCGTTGCCTAGCACGTAAACCCCTATTTACACTTCTCTTGAAGTCGTTCATTTTGAAGCCCACTGGAAAAACTTTCAGAGGAAGGTCATTCCACATCTTGCAGGTGCGTGGAAGAAACGAGCGGGTGAAAAGCACCGTGTGAGACTTCCACGCATCTACAATATGTGCATGAGCTCGTTGCCGGTTGCGGAAGGTACGATGGTAGAAGTGGGAAGCAGGGATTAAATTAAACAGCTCTTCAGAACATTCGCCGTTATATATTTTATAGAAAACGCTGAGCGCTCCGATGTGACGGCGCAGCCTCAGCGGCTCCAGATCCTTAGATACTACTGGGTCGTTGACGATACGAACGGCTTTGCGTTGCAAGGAGTCTAGGGGCTACAGTTGGTATTTTGGTGCACCGTTCCAGATGTGAGAACAGTACTCCATGTGAGGCCGGATTTGCGCTTTGTAGAGCAGAAGACGCTGCCCCGCCGTGAAGTACCGCTTTGATCGGTTTAGTACACCGAGTTTTTGGAGGCAAGAGAAGCTTTGCTTTCCAAGTATAATTTTGCTAAGATTTGCTTAGTTTAGGGCTAGAAAACGCTGTGTGAAATATCTATCATTATTTATCAATTTATTAAACACACTTTCAACAATGTTTCATAAATGAAAACTAGTGTAGGTATGTATATTTTTTATTAAAGCTACCATCGACAGCGTTCAGAATACTTTACACTGAAAAAAGTTAACAGTCAAATCAGCTTTATTAATTAGTCAATTCTGGATTTCGAAAAAGTTGAACTTATGATGCAGACTGTACCATTGATCACGTGGCTTATGTGATTGTAGATAGTATTACCAACACATAAATCTCATTACTATTCAAGAAGTCAGAATCCCATTTTATTACCTCAAAGTGAAACCCACAAGTTAGTTTATAAGTGCCTCAAATCACACCAATAAATTGAAAAGCGCCTTAGGCCTTTCTCATAATCCTCGTGAAATCACGCACGTAGATAAATGATTCATGGCAGGTAACTCGGTTATTGTATGACTCACCGACATTACCCAAGCAGTTGATAGTAACTGATATTACATCTATGCCTAAGAATCACTGTCCACTAAAGTGTCATTAAATAAATAAAATAAATATTGCTGGGCATTGCACACAGCGCTATCTAGCCCCAAACTAAGCAGAGCTTGTACTATGGGGACCAGATAATTGAAAGAATATTTTTTATATTTTTTTTTGTAAATACATATGTACTTATAATATATAGAAAAACATCCAGACCCGGAACAAATATCTGTAAATCATGCAAACATTTATTCCGCGGTGGTAATCGAACCCGCTACCTCCTACGTAACAGCCGGTTATTCGCCCGCTACGCCAAGGTCGTCATTCATTCAAAAGAAAGCAGAATATTTTTGAAAAACGGTGCGTACTCTTGGGTATAATCATACCTATTACTTTTACAAAATACTAAAAGCCGATTTCAAAATTACCCCGAATATTACCCTAATTGTGCGATACATGAGCTGTTTGTCGTCGCGGAGTTATGCAGACTATCTTTAGGGTCCATGATCAGGTCAATTGACCACTAATAAGTCAAAAAAAAAATACATCCTAATTGAGAACCTCCCCCTTTTTTGAAGTCGGTTGACACAACAAAAAATCATATTCGTATGAGTTTTTCGTTTTTTAAAGTTATGACGAAATGTTAACGTTTTTCACGTATTCTTTGAAAGGCCTGCTACAAAAAGTACCTACGTAAAATATTGTGTATGACGTATTTTGATAACATTTAAGTAAATTATTATTATTACTAAACCTTTTAATCTTTAGTAAAGAGAACCACTGACCTTTATGTCCTAATAACACCCAATTATAACGTTTTATAGCATTTAAAGAAAGCGTCATATGTCACATACGAGTCCTTGCAGCGACGAGATGCTACAGCGGACTGTGGACCTAACTATATGAGTTCATAGTAACTGGTAATAAATCTGTGGTGGTCAGGTCTTACCTTACTACTAACTGAGTAAGTAGGTGTCGGGGTTTGCCTCGCCTATTGCAATATTAAAATGATTGACGTCACTGTACTGAGAAACATTTGAAAGTACGATTTGCAAAGAGTACTCATACAAGTTGTGAAATTGGATATTTTTATACGTATGACAAGCATGAGTAATTATTGTGCAAACTCGAAGAATTTATTATTATAGAATTCGGAGTCCTCCTAAATAAATTTGGTTAAATTATTATTTGGAATAATTCAACGCTGCCATAATACACTAGCCAATCAGACACCAAAAGCCAAATCGTATTGATTAATTCTATATCTGTATTCCAAATCAGCCTATTAATTTTATTCCCATCTCTATGCATAACTATTCAAACTACCTATCACTTGATCCCCTCACGTCCAGGGTCCACCATCCCTTTCGCACCACATAAAATCAACGCTCAATATTAGCAATAGTATCTCATAACCGCCGCACATCAATAACATTTGCACAGACCCCTTCCCCCAGGACGGCCTCGGTGTCCAGTGGGGGAGAAGGGGGGAAGGGGAGACTGGGCTGAGTGGTCCCCCACTCCAAGTGCGCACATCGGTTCAAATCAAAAGCTGTGTGAACAGTTGATGAAGCGAAAACTTCCGGTCTTGTTGATACAATGATGAGCACGGGTTGTTAGTGATGGATCGAGAGACGCTATAATAAATCGGATACAACTTGTAGAAATGACCAGTCCGTTTTGTGTGTAGTTTTTTTTTTCAAGCTGAATCCGGTATTTAGCTACGTAAATGTATTTTTTTCTTATCTATTGATCTGTCCACGCGATAGTTTTTCATAGATAGTGTTTCACTACTATCGGTTATCCCATTACACCTACTATTTGTGTTTCGAATAGCTTTATCCTACGAAATTTTTCTTGGAAAATTTACATTTATAAAGCATAAAATAAATTTCAGTCCACTTACACTTCAATTTCGTTACAATCGATCTGTCTTTACTCTATCTATACTACGGCTACGGGGAGGCAAAACTCCAGTATTGCCTCCCCCAGCCGCGCATTTTCTGAAGGGGATATTCAAATTTTAGGTTTTTCGTTTCAAATTTCGTAAACTGGACAAGTTTAAAAAAGGAGGAATTTAATACATAAGATCGTGTAAGACGTCTATGGATGGATATTTATAATACTCCAAGTTTCAAAATTGGTATGTCTTTTATTAAAATTCAATCAATTATGAAGAATCGAAACAGTTATTATTAAGTTTCTTTTAGAAAACGTCCCCTAGATAGACTACTAGGTACACTTTAGAGAAAATACGCACAAGTACCCAACCCCAAGTCGATAAACCCAACCCAAAACGACCTCTACGAAACAAAGCGAAAAAAATATGTATGAAATGCACATAAACTTACAGTAAAGCAGTTGAGAAGAGGCCAGGCTCATTACAGCTTACCATTGCGTCTGACCCCCTGTGGGTGGAGGGGGGGTGTCACGTATGTGGGGCCAGGGTAATGATGTTTCTCAACAAAACAGCTTTGTGCACTTCATAAAAGACAAAAAAAATTAGACCGAGGGCTTTTGTCAGAAACGTCTCGTGGAGCGTAGTTGCGTGGTGGTTAATGGTTATATTTTGGGTATTTATTCTTTACTTATGATTGTTTAATGTTATGGAGTTTGATTTTGATACAAACTGGCTTGTGTGGTAAGTAAAAAGAAAAAGAAAAAACAAAATAACTTCGAAACCGCCAGTTAATCACCTGCGTGGATAAAAATGCCAATTTTATTTCCAAAAATCCCGAAATTAAGTAACTGAAGGAAGACATTTGTCAACAACAGCAGTCACAGTGACGGATGAGTCGGCGATGACGCGCTCGGGGGGACACCACCCGCCGAGGGAGTGGGGGCAAGTGGGGACAAGCGGGGGTCATCTTAGCCCCTGAGCGAGCGATGTAAACCTGCACTTATGTGAGTTGATAACGTGATGGTCATTTCTTTTCGTATTTTTTTTACTCGGTTATTTGACCTCTCGTCTGGACATTACTATTAATAGCGCCAAAATGAACGTAACTTGTTTTGTTCCGACTCTATTTTCGAATAAATTTATTTCAATATTTGCTCCGTTAGCTTCAAATGGAAAATTCATCCATAAACTAAATTTTTTTAAAAGCGTGGTGTGGGAATTGAAATCGGCTGTTCGACTCAAGTGATAATATTACATTCGAGGTATATTCTGAATCTGTTTTAACCGCAGCTTAAAACGTTCGAACGCAATGGCTTTGCACCCCATTCGAAGAGTACATCGCCACGTGAAAACAATCGCGCACCGCACAGCGCAGTTACACCGATTACACTACAACTATCATTACAGCGCACTATTGATTCCTAATCCGCACTTCCGGATGTTACGTAACACCCCCTCTCCCTGCCCCCCTCCGCCACCGACCCTCGCCCCGCGACCCTTCGCGCCTGCAAAGATTTACAACCGGCCTGGCCGTTTCGTTTGACGAATGATTGGCCGGCAGTCCGCTTGTTACAGGAAGCCTTTACGGATTGTTTTGTTTTGCCCGCTTTCGTTTTGGCCTAATGTGAAAATGTCACAGATTGGGGACAAATGTTCGGAGATAGCTAGAATTGTCCTATTTTGTTAGAATCCTATTCGAGTATGCACGTAACTTCCAATTCTATTTGGAATTTAGGTCAAATGTAGCTTTTGGGCAGAATTTGGGTACTAAACCGGAATAGCAACCTAAAAATTAACGAGGTCGCAATCTGGAATATCGGAGTGAGGGCATTCAAAGATAGGGCCTTTAACCCCCTTCTCCATATAGACTAGTTTTACCTGAAGCTATACAAAAACCTCGGCGGATTTGCTCTACAGACTCTACAAAATAGGTCTGCATTGATTATGCAATGCAGACCTATTAGAAGTAAGAGATGGAACTATCCGGTGATCCATGATGGCATTTACAATCATCAGCAATCATAACACAATTATTGAAACAACAGCACTTTATTTCAAAAGCTTGTTAAAATTTGCCATAATCTCCCATAGGACTCTTGCAGAATATAACAAAACGATGAGGCTAAAAATACTTTCTATTTTTATAGACCACGAGGTTTTTCAACGGGGATTTCCCTCAGTTGGATGGAGCGAAGATTTGCTGTACTTAGCCTAGAAAGATATGGTGGTTTGGCAGCACAAACAAATACCCTTAGTCTAAACACACGAGGAACATAATACACAAAAGCGTTTCTGTCCAAGAAAGTAAGTAAGAAAGTATAGTTATAACTAAGTACTTATGCATGTTAAAGTAAGTTATAAAAGTGTTAACTTGGGAAAATACGCCTCCATATTCCAAGCAAAGGTATACGCCAATCTAGAATGTGCGGAAACCAGCTGCAAAAGCGATACACCAACCATACAATCTACATCAATTCTGACAGCCAGGCAGCTCTTATGGCACTGGATTCGAGGGTAATCTAGTCCAGGCTGGTCGAGGACTGTACGTCATCTTAAGATGGGTTTCGGAATACGCAGGTATCGACGGTAACAAATGTGCCAACGAGCTTGCGCGAGCTGGTGCGAATGGAACACAGCAGAACCCTGAGCCGTTCTGTGGTATACCAAAAAGCCTGGCACAAAGAACCCTTATGAACTTCGGCTTCGAAGAATCGTTCAAACTGTGGATCAATTCTTCAGGCATGAACCATTCCAAATCACTGATTAAAGCCTTCGATAAACGGTATACAAACCGAATCTTAGCGCTAAAAAGAAATAATCTTCGCATTATAGTCAGAGCTCTAACTGGACACTGTCGGCTTAATAAGCACATGTTAAATCTAGGGCTATGCGATACACAACCCTGCAGACTCTGTAATGAGGCGGCAGAATCGCCCCTACATCTGTTAGGCGACTGTGGTCCACTAATGCGCAAACGTAGTATTCATCTGGAGCAAACAAATTATTAGCCCGGAGGAGTTAACAGTTATCATCCCTAAGAATATTCTACAGTTTTTAGCGGCAGGACTTAGTGGTGAACTTAAACCACCCCCATAGGGGCGACATAAAAACAAGTGGCGATCACAACAGGCGTCATATTGTGCGTTTTTTTAAGCCTTACTCTATACACTTGGTTTTTATAGTTGTAGACAAGCGTTTGACCACTACCTGATGGTACGAGTAAGTGTTATGTTAGTATGATCTGAGACCATGGATGTCTGAGACGGAGCACACTTGCCTAGAAAGAACCTGTTCACTTAAATCTTAAGGGCCACAGAGAAACCACAAAGAAAATTAAACACAAATTATCGCGACTTTTATAAATTCCTACACAAAAACTGCTAAGGATTTTTTTAAACACGTGCTAAACAGTTATTTACCTTTTTTGTGGTAACAACGTAAGTCTTTAATCTGACTATTTTGTTTTGAGAAGAGACAGTTTTCAAATAATTTGTAATTTAAAAAAAAGAGGTTGATCAAAAATGCATTTTGGCCACCAGACATTTTATAGAAAATAAAATTCAAGGATTTGTTTTAATACAAAACATTTATGCGGATTATATTATCAAAGATTAATAGATATTAGGGTTATTATGAATCTATATTGGCCGATTAGCATAAACGATCAGTAATAATTCATTTTAAATAAATACCTATCGCTGTATTGGAAATGCTAAAATACCGATATAATAACGAAAACTATTTGTATGAAATGAGTTATAAGTCATTTATTTATAACAAACTTGCGCCCGCGGCTTCACACGCGTGGTTTGCCAGCCAATAAAAAGTAGTATGTGTCAATCCAGGTTATGATCCACGTACATACCAAATTTTATCGAAATTGGTTCAGCCGTTCCGACGTTAAAGAGTAACAAACATACAAACTTTCGCGTTTATAATATTAGTGGGATATGTTTTTCGCTAAAAGCACACCCCCAGTAATTAAAAAAAAATCAACACATCTCAAATTTTCCAGGATGTTTCGTATATTTATCCCGATTACAATTCAGGAAATCACGGATGACGTCATTACAACACTCAGGTAGGGTACATTGTTTATTTTTACGAATCTCGTTGTAGATGAAGCGGATTCCTGTGATCGTTCGTTATTACACCGTATTTTTGCCATCAATCATCAAGTCCCAAACAACGCTAATATATTTATTGAAGGATGTAATTCTTTTGTGTACTTTATGTTCATTCAGTAACGTAGAAAGCTCAACGCTCTATCATTATAGATAATTATTGACCAGTTGAATTGAACGTGAGGCCTGAAGAATTCAATGAGAAAGTTCCACCTCTCAAGGATCCCGCCAATACATTTTTGTATGGTTGTGCTGCCTGACCGGTTAATTGCATTTAAAAAACAATCCAATTGGAAAAAAGACCCAACGGTCTAGCAGTGGAAAGGTGCGATATGATGCATCAGTCTAGCAGCAGGTAGATCCTGGCGGACGATGCGACGTCCTGAAAGTGTGGTGGTCGACGCTGCGCCGGTGGCTGGCGGCGCGGCGGTGACCAGCGGCAGCGGCACCGTGGGCGGCCGCTGTGGGCGTGCAAGCCAGCGCTGCACCGCTCCGCCCCCCGCGCCCCACGCTGTTTATTCTCGAGCGTGCTGGCGGGGCGACACCGACAGTCGCCCGCGTGACGCGCCACCGATCACACGCGTGCGTCAGGTAACTCCCGCGGACGGACCGAGCGGTGCATTCGACGCCGGACATCACTCAATAATTACTGCGACGCATTTTCGGCCACTATCCCGCGTGTAGGTGTTCGCGAGAAGGGTGTAAGAGAGGTGTCGCGGAAATGCATCTCCGACGGGTGCAAGGCGCAGGCGGAGGGTTGCGGGGGTGGGTGCATGCTATGATGGACATCGTATTGATTTCTATCTGCCCGCTCCTCCCTTATTGTGGTGGTGCAGGGCGCGCCATCGATCGCTGCACCGGCCCTTCGAGTTAGCGCCCGATCGCTGGACTCTAATGGACGTTTGCATTGCAGTGCGGACAGTGGAATTGAGTGCGAATCTGTTCTTGTGTTACGTCACGTGGATGCAAACTATGACACTCACTATTTCGCGAAGATAATTGCAATTGAGTGAGTTATTACGATGTACGAAATAGTGTAATAGCTTCAATTACAAAATAGTTATATTTTATAACTTGTTTAATGAACTGATTGCTTGCATTAATTTAAATATTTTATGAGTTCTATGATTGTGCAAGTTGTTTTTTTTACTTTATTACGTACAAAAAATGTGCTAACGATTATTGTTAATTCAATATTTTTTTAATTTTACCTATTGCTTTTAACATTTGAATAAAGTAAATGTAACGAAAAATTAAATAGATTTTAATCTTTTAAATATAAACAATTTAAGTAGACACTGCAGCCGAACAAATTTCCGCCCAAATAAATATTATTAGTATCTCCGCCACCCTTCTCCGCGTGCACCATAAATTTCGCAAGGATTTCTAGCGTCGATATGTCACCGCCTCGATTCGAACCGCAAACAAACAGTATTGCAAAAATGTTTGAATAAAATAAATAACAAATAAAAAACTAATTTTAAAATTATTTACAGAAAACAAAACACGAAATTAAAAACAAACAAGCTTTAAAATTATTCTACATTCAAAAAATTAAGAAGAAACCAATTCAAATACCAAGTATTCGAAATTAGATCTGCGAGCGCGCGCAGGTCAAAGAGTAAATAGTTTTGTTGCAAAGAGAAGTGACAAGGCGTTAAAGTGGCGGCGACAGTGGGCGCGAGGTTGGAATGCGCGGGATTGGATTCGTTTAGCGCGCGCGCACGCCCCGACATCGTCGTGCCGCCCTCGGAACACCCGGCCATGGCGACCGACACCGGTGAGTACATTATAACTACACTTTATTTAAATTTAGTCATAGTTCGGCCACCATTAGTAATGCAAGACAGATATTTCCGGAGGCGCAAATCTGCAGATGTTTCATATTATTGAAATGAAGCTCACAACGGCCAGAAACCCTGTTACTAAAACACAATCTACAAAAACAATTTATCACCAAATTGAAACATAAATAAAGCCACAAAGCGATACGAGTCTGAGCGTATCCGTAAAAAAACCCCTAAAAATTGAGAGCCCAAAATATTTAACTTGTATGAAACGAGTGAATTGTTTACTAACAGAATGTATAGCGTAGGTATGGTTGTGTCGTGTCGTCCACCCGTCACACGTACGGTACATGAGTTCGTTGATATTCACCCCCACCCGCCGCCTCCCCCCGGTCCCTCAGGATCATCCCGCCAGGATCGGGGGATGAGAATCGCCGCGGCTCTTGTTTAATGATGTTCCCGTCGTTTACTCAAGATTACACTGTTTTTTTAGATTGTTGTTTTTTGTCCATGGAATGCATTTATTTTAGACGAAATTGAGTTTTACATTTTTAAAGACGCTCCTTTTAAATTAACCGCTAATGTCTTTTCGTATATTGTGATAAAAGTATTAATTGAAGACTGTTATGAACACGGGTAATGTTGGGTAGATAAATACTATAACTAAGCAATGAACTGTTTTGAGAACCAAGTTGTTCGCCTAAAGCCAAAACTCAAATCATATCAAGGGCCGAGACTCAAAACTAGTTGAGACAGTTACATTTGCAACCAATAAATTCACAACGCTTTAAAAGTATCGTAACTAAAATGCGTTTGTTTCTAAAAGGCCGCCAGTCGACACATAGCAACCCTCCCAGACGAGGGTGACGAATTCCTCAGACGGGGGGATCAAAACGGCTTGCATTCAAACTCAAAATAACTCTTTTATATAAGTAACTCATTTATATCGGCCGGTATTCATGCTCTAATCCTTAAATACACTTGGTTTCTTCATTATTTTATTGTCAAGCCCGAATGACGAATTAAATAAGTAAGTAGGTATGTAAAACGACAGCAGTTGATGAATTGGCAAAACACAAATGTCTTAAAAAGAGTAATGGGATTCTGATTTAGTGGGTATATCAAAAAATAATTTATAAAAGCTTTCCCAGTAGAAAATTAAAAGAGACAATAAATATATTTTCCTTTCTAAATGAATGTCATGTAACCTTTGAACTGTGCGGTAAAAGGATGCCAACGTTCATATTCTAATCATTTTAAAGAAAAATAATAAACATTTTAAGTAAAATTCATTGCTCGCCGGATATCCAGAGATTAATTAGGTCCCTAAATCTTTGTACCCGAACCGCGACAATCGCAATATTTCCAACTTCAAAACTTCCAGCTAATTTGAAACTTCGCCATTTCTAAATTTAACTTTCAATTTTGCCGACAATCTGACGAAAGCAGTAATCATAAGACATCGCGGACATAAAATTCAAAACGCTTTTTAAATAAAGTGTCTTTAAGATGAAAGATAAAATAAAAGCGGGCGTTCCGAGACTCGATAGAATCGATCGTGGCTTTAGGGATGGTGTCATAGTCCTGTAGAATCCAAAGGGAGAGCGCAATCCTGCTTCGGAAATACATAACTAGCTACGGATCAGGTAGAGCATAGTGTCTCATTCATATAAAAACATTACCCTTCTTCGCAGTCTTATAAAAAAATACTAAAGCGTCAGAAAATTTTGATTAAACATCAAAGTTTTCTGACGCATGTGTATTTTTTTGCTACAAAATTAATACTTTTAAATATTTTGCTTGCAATAATAACATTATTCTAGTCTCCGATACAATTAAGGTTAAATAAAGCAAGAGAAGCTATTGGCACATGTAAAACTTTTAACATTAATGGTAACCAGTGACCACAATACATTATTTATTGAACTGTTGACCGTACGGGACGCGATTTCAATTTTAAAATCACTCCCGTTGTTTCCGAGATTTCAATTCGAATGGTCGTGCGCAAATTTATCAATTTATTTGAGTTTGATTTACGTTGAAGCAACATCTGGGCCTTTTCATTTCTTTGCTTAGCAACATTAAAAGCTGCTTTGATACATACAACCAGTTTAATTTTAATGTAAAGTTTTAAGAATTAATTTATCTTTACCACCAATTTTTTTTACTCGTATTTGTAATTACTAGTATCGATATCATCATTAGATATTAGTTTTAAGTGGCAATCCAATTAGAGGAATCAAGGTTGTTTTTGTCACCAATAAGTGTGCACTTTGTCAAAAACAGAAAAAAAGATTCAGACGCATAACTCTACTCAAATTTAAGGAAAATCGCCTCATATTTTTATTTAGCAGTGTCGCAAGTACGTTTTGTTATTAGTCACAAACATGTTTAGACCGAGATCCTTGACATTTGGTAAAATATTACCTATCTTCATTTAATGTCTCTAAGTGCTCATCTGTTTCAAATCTTCGTATTGTGACCACGGTTAAAATGTCGTTGGTAAAAACGGTAAAGAGCGATAAATATAAGAATATCAGGTTATGTTTGCATTTTAATTGGATGTTAAATCAAAAACTACGTCAATGACTTCAAAAATAAATGTTTTTCGGGTATACTTTTGAAGTTTTGTTGATCATTATTGAATTGAAAAACTGAGTGGAATAAATATTAATGTTTAGATCCAATTGCAATTTAAACTGTGGGGAGCTAGGTGAGGTAAATTGATCGCGACTGGCTTCTTGTCCCTAAACTTTCCAAGAGTTTCCAGTACCTACTATTGTTAGTTTTATGTTCCACAACGTTAGGAAACCGTTGTTGTTTATTTATTATTATTAGTATTCATTATTAACAGTCGATGTATCTGTATGATGACGTTATGCCATTTTTAATTTCCATTAGTATTTGGTAGTAATCGAAGCCTAAATCCAGCAGTAAACTAACAAGTCGTTATCGGCGGTTAGTTTTAATGTAACACCAATTGTTCTATGAACGTTTTTCTATTATTTCTATTAGTATCCCACAGCTGGGCAAAATTGGCCCAAACATCACTATCCTGTGCTACATCTTATCACGTTCAGTCTTTCAGAAATTTGTTCGATTCGTCTCACCTCTTGGTCTAATATAAGTCCTTTACGTTCATCTAAGATTATTTTTGTTTTAAAACTGTTTAATACAACATGTATTCTTACCTTCAAGTCTGTTGGTCAGGCGGCGGCGGCGGCGCCGCGGCCGGAGGGGGGGAGCAGCAGTACTCGCTCCGCTGGAACGACTTCCACTCGGCCATGGTGTCCTCCTTCCGCCGGCTGAGAGACGAGGAGGACTTCGTTGATGTCACCCTCGCTTGCGCCGGAGCCACCTTCTCTGCACATAAGGTAAGAATAATAACACGAATCTCTAAAGATAATTTTATTTTGGGAAGGTTTAGAATAGCAAATTCATTAGGTATTTTATTTATTTAAAAATTGATAAAATTATGCGTAGAACTTACTTTAAAATTAATGAATTTTCCGGCTCGTAGCTCTGAAGGTATCTTAATGTCGAAGTGGTTTTTGATTTTCCCTGATTACACTTATCGTTCATTATAATTCGAAAGGGTTTGTCAAACTTTACATTTCTTATTCGCTGAATCAATATACAAACTGTTTACTTCACATCTGAAACTCAAATTTTAATCTGAGCATAGCATTAGTTTATCTGTTTGTTTTCGATAGGTGGTACTGTCTGCATGCAGCCCATATTTTCGGAGGTTACTGAAGGCCAACCCTTGTCAACATCCTATCGTCATACTACGAGATGTTCATGACAAGGACATGGAGAGTCTGCTGAGGTAATTGCCAATGCATTCTTGTCTTAAACATTTTAACATCACATTTTTGTGTCTATTTCATAAACCTAACACTTATCGATACTTTGTAGATTCATGTACCAAGGCGAAGTGCATATCGGCCAAGAACAGCTTAAGGAGTTTTTGAAAGCAGCCCAACTGCTGCAAGTACGAGGCTTGACTGACGTGCCAGCGACGGGGCCAATACCCACTATAGACCAGAAGGCTTCTCCGGTAAGCCTAACTCCAGTAAGTGGTAACATGTTGGGCGCCAAAATACTATATGTACCACATTGAGCGCCAAGATCAGCATTGGTGAACAACGTGGTACAAGTGTGTTTAATTCATTTACAAATTACAATACTTTATTATTTTATCTTTTTTTTTAAACAACTTTTTTCTTTTTTTTTTTTTACCTATTTTACTTTCTCCCGTAAACATTTTTTGTAACATATTTTTTCCAACTTTTTGTTTCTAAAACAGTCGGCATCATCATGGACGGAGACAGGAAGTGGCGGTTCTCGTGACGGAAGAGACGTACAACAACGAGAAGGTCGCAGATCAAGGAAACCTGATGACGGAACAGCTAACACTCCTCCGCCCAAGCGAGCGAGGTCATCCGATTTATACCAGGCGCAGTTAAAATCCAGGTGAATAGAGTTACTACTTTGTTAGATTAAGATTTAAGTCAGGTACATTTGAAATCATAATATAATTTAAAACAGATTGAACGATTGAGAGAGCTTTATATTTATAAGTTCTTCGCACTTCTGGTTTAGGACGGAGCAGCTTCTATCGGTGCAGGGGGCCAGCCCTGAACGCTTAGGGAGCAATGGTCACGAGCTGTCACTGTTTGGCCAGGCTATGGACACATCACAGACTCAGCACCTTTCTGGAGTTTCTAACAATTTGGTAAGTTACTAATCATCTTGTTGTAAAAACAGTTGCCACTGTACAAACCTGCATAATATGATAACTGGTGCTATTTGTATTTAGTCTGGCGATGGTGAGGAGTCGTCTTCAGACGCTGGCGCAAGTGATACTGAGCCTGAGCCCCCTCGCGCTAAACAGGAGCCTATCGATTATGACGACCCCGCGACCATGGCTGGCGTCAACGGCAGCCTACCGCACAACTTCCCTGGACTACTCAACCTGCCCGGTAATTGCACAATCCTTGAACTTATACTAACTATTGTTGTTGTGGACCAGTTGTTTATGCTCACATTATGTGTCTTGCAGGTTTCGCTGGACTGCCAGGACCATCGACAGGACTATCAGACAACTACGGTAAGTAACTTTACTTCTCGCTACTCTTATCTTAAACGCTACGTAAATGCCTCGATAATTGTGTAACGGAATTATTCGAGTCGATTAATAACCAACATATTGCGTACCTACTCATTAATGACACAGCCTATCGAATCATTAGTTGCACATTATCGAGCTATGCACCCACATTGTAATAACACTAACAATTAACTAACAAGAACGACACCAATTATCCTAACTAATTGCCCATTATAACGTAAGATAAAAGTATGATTCGCCTCTCTGTTACGTAATATATTATGATATAGGCAGCAACCATGGAAGTTACTCAGGTAGTTAGGTCCCGACATAGTGTCGAGATTGTTTGGGTGTTGCGCGCGCACTGAACGAGACCTCCGTCTGCCCCAGGAGCGACCTGGGCGAGCGGGGCGAGCGGGCCGGGCGCGGCGGGCGGGACGGGCGCGGGCGCAGGCGCGGACAAGCCGGGCGCATGGGGTGACGAGCGCGCTGGCTACGCCGCCGGCGCCTTCGCTAACGGTGAGCCGGCCAAGCCCGCCTGTCCCGAGTGCGGCAAGCTCTACAGCAACAACAGCAACCTCAAACAGCACATTCTCAACGTGCACGCCGCCCGCGAGCTCGCGCACTCCTGCCCCGTCTGCGGCAAGGGCTTCAAGACGCGCCAGTACATGCAGATACATATGAACTCCATACACGGCGTCAAGCAGAGGAGGCGCGACCCCCCGCCCGACAAACACACATACAATATCGCTTAACTTGCGTTCCGTGACTAACCGCCGCCTCTGTGTTACAGGGGCGGCTCTGGCGGGCGGGGTGGCCCTGGGCTATCGGCCGCAGTGTCCCCTGTGCGGCCGCGTCTACTCTTCCACCTCCAACCTGCGCCAGCACATGCTCAACGTGCACTCGCAGACCGACCGCGACCAGTGGTTCCCGTGCCAGCACTGCGGCAAGAAATGCAAGACCAAACATTATCTCATCAATCACCAGCTGCAGGCGCACGGCATACGGCAGCGACAGAACTCCTAGAGACGGCGCCCGGCCGAGCACCCGGGACTCGTCCCGCCCCCGCACCCGCTCGGCTCCTGGTGGTGACGCCGGGACTGTGTGCCAATCGCGACGGTTCGCCGATACGCACCGTATATTTAGTGAGAGTTTACTAGAGAGGGCTGGGCTGGAGCTTCCGTCGGGTTAGCCAGGTTTATAACACGGTGATGTCGGCATTGCAGATGCCGCGTTGCTGGCAAACCCGACGGCAAGCAAAGAAGGGTCGAGTTTCGCGGTGCAGTGTCCGCTGTGCCTGGCGCGCCTGCCGGGGCTAGCGGCGGCGCGGCGCCACCTGGAGGCGCACTATCCGCGCGACAGCCCGCTGTGCCCGGTGGCCGCGTGCGCGCGCCACTTCGCGCACCCCAACTCGGTGCGCAACCACATGCGCATCAAGCACCGCCGCCAATGGGACGAGATGAAGACGCTCAAGTGGAGTTGCGGCTGGGCCGCCTAGAGCCCGCCTGATCGAACATTTAACGGCTGTGAAACGAACACCGAGACTAGTCTAGACGGGAAAGGAAACGATGATCTCCAGAATGCATTTCGTACGACGCTGTAGTCCGCATGACGTTGTATAAAGCGGTAGATATAAATCGACTGAAAATTATTTTTGTAGTAGTTATAGACTGATATTATTTAAGGTTCATAAATGTAAGCGCATTATGACATGTGATGATTGGTGCCATTGATAGGATACGAAGTGTGACAAAGCGATTGTCGATCGTTGTGAAGACTTCCTGAATATCTGTAACTTCCATTGTTGCTTCTACGCCATCCGTTTTACTTGCGATCGTTGTGTCGACTGCTATCTATATGCTTCGTAAAAGTGCGCTTAAGTAACTTTACTTCCACTGTATTTTACGGTAGGCTCTACGCAACGTTCATAAGCAAACGGCATCGGCACTTGTCTTTCTATTTAGCTATTTAGGCTATGTATGGTGTCCTTAAAGCTATAAGATTTTTCTCTAGTATTTCGTAGCATTTAATCTTGTGTGTATATTCTTCCAATAAGTTCCGTACTTCCGTGTGTCCTCTTGTTTCGAATACCTTCATAGAGCCAGGCCGGTATTATGAGACTGATAAATATTTATAAATCTATCTTGCAGCGTCTTCAAAATTGAACTAGGTATTTAATTTTTTAAATGTTTGAAACACAGATAAACTTATTGTACCGGTACTAGCATCTCCCTTTCGACCATAGATAAGACAATACGAAATAAAAATGCCTTTAAAACGCAATAGTTAAGGGATACGTTCACTTCCAATACATAAGTAGATACATAGAGAATTTATTTTCGAAAAGTTTGTTCGTGTTGCCCCTTTGAGTGCACATCTAAAACATATCTAGTCAATGTAGACAAAACGTATTATAATATGAAAAAGTATTTTACATGTAAATAACTCCATTCGCATATATTTTCATATGAAATGAAGTGGGATAACACCAAATATAGATTTGTAAGTAACTAAACAAGTAATATAATCGTTTTTATCATTTAAAATATATTTTCAAAAACAACGACTTAACTACTATGATGTATAATATTATTTAACAATATTTAGACATACATCGCCACAATGTAAGTGATTGCGGGTAGAGTTATATTTTTATATAAACAGAGTGATTTCCATTCCACTAGTCACATTCATGATGAAACATTATTTTCATATGCTAACTGATATATGTAGGTGCTGACTAGAGATTATAGGATTATACAATCTGCTGACAAACAATGTAGAGCAAGAAACTTAGGTCTAATAAAGACAATTTAACATCACAAACAAATCGAATATAATAAGTTCAGTCTAATACATTAAGCTAATAATAGTAATGGCCTTCAAAAATATATGCGATGGACTCATAGAAATTGTGAATGAAAAAAAAGTATTGGTTAAACTTAGCGAGTAGATAAATTGTTCCTGACGCCTGAGAGGCAAGTCGTATAACTTTATTATATAAAATAAATAATTTTAGGCATAAAAATGTAAATTAGCAATTTCAATAACCAAATGTTCATGTGAGTAAACTATTCTAGTTGCGATCTGTATTAGTGATACGATATATACGTAATAATTTATACCCGAAGAAATATCTGCTTATATAAATAATAAAACTACGAAGTAGAAATGTCTTGTGCTTGTTAATCGCAAAAGCTATGTACTTACTCATACTAGGCATTAACACAAAAGGTAAGACCAATATTAAACAAAGCAGACCAACTTGAGCCTAAGTCATCAGTATTCAAACACATTATTCCTTTGCAGGAAACTGCCGAAGAACACAGGACTTACTCCGCGTTAGAGCCACTGATCCAAGACCTTGCCCAAAGTGCGGAAAGATATATCGCTCTGCTCACACCCTGAGGACGCATCTCGAAGACAAGCACACCGTCTGCCCCGGATACCGGTAAGAATTGCGATATTGTAACCTAGGATTTTAAAACCATCTCAAAAATTTTTGTGACGATTTTAAAATCTTGGAATTTTCCGGATAACACTATATAAGTAAAAATACTATTTGAAATAAGCAACGCGACATTTCTTGTCAAGGTACTAAACTGCAACATTTGGTATTGAGCAGGTCAAAAACTGTATAAGTTTTCCTGTAGATGGAGCTAACGGTGCTTTTTAGTCGTAATCTGAATCGTCTCACTAATTTTGACCCTGATATGACAGAGCTTGGTAGCACAATTGGATAGTGCATCCTCGTATCAAGAGGAAGTTCCGTATAGGCTTGAAAATTTTTGAGATGGTTTTAAAATCTTGGAATTTTCCGTATGTGTTCAGATATGGGTGAGACTAGCACAGAATCGTGGCGGATGGCACAAACTTGGGGAGGCCTATTCCCAGCAGTGGGTGAAGTTGGGCTGTGGATGATGATGATATTCAGATAACACTATAAAAATACTATTGTCATCTAGACAATAGAGAATTACTAGGACACGGATTAAAAACAAGATCAATTGCAAGTCACTGTAACTTAAACAGAAAGATCGAACGATCAATGACTCAACAATTGTTAAAATAACAGTTCTTATCAAACAGATCATCACAGATCATCGCCATCAAAAATCTGCGCAATTTTCATTTCAATCTCTTGCAGTTGCGTACTCTGCGGAACAGTGGCGAAGTCCCGGAACTCGTTGCACTCTCACATGTCGCGGCAACACAGAGGCATCTCTACCAAGGACCTCCCCGTGCTGCAGATGCCAACAAGATTCGACCCGGAATTAGCCAGCCAGTGAGTATCTTAACAGGATACAATTGAGAAAGAAATGTCCAATTCTGTTTGCTACATTTGGCAAAATAGAGGCTACATAGGTAGATGCGCTGTCCCAAAATATTATCTTATTTAAAATATTGTTAACACGAGCATTTTCCGAATCATAATTGCTGTTTTCATATCATCTCGACATATCGGAAATAATAATTGAGATAAAACACCCCCACACTGCTTAGGCAATTCTAAAAATCTTCATCTTTACAGGCTTCTTGCAAAAGCTGGTGTTAAAGTCTCTCCAGAACAGCTCCGAGCCCGCGCGTCTCCTACCGGCCCACGACGATCAGATATCAAGCTGGACGCCAAGTCTGCCGCCTCTGAGAGTAGCTCAATCTGTGGAGATAATGATAACGACGACCTCAGCCAGTCTAGATACCAAGACAGCATGGCTGTTTCTCCACCTCGTAAGTCGCACTTTATAGATTTTTACATGCAATTTACTAAGTATCTATCACTAAGCACTATCAAAATTATAGCGTGCGACGTCGAAAGTATTTTAAAAATAAAAGTATAGACTAGGTACTTCTTTTCTGCACCACACAACTACTACAAATTCAGCTATATTTCAAGTGAGACTTATTTTCCAGATATAAACAACCTGGCGAACACAACCATCACAAAAGTACCAGCGGTTCGGGCAGTCACTGCCAAATCCATCGCAGATTTACCGCACGGCCTGGCTGGGCTGAAACACGAAGACTATCCGGCCGGCTACGGAGGCAGCTCAGCTTTACTTGACACCTATCTACAGTACATCGGTGAGAATATGCTTGGTAAGTGCAGTACTAATGCGCAAACCCTATAAATTGTTTAGTTCATTCGTTGTACATTTATTCGTAATAGTTATCTAACAAAATATATAACTCCCAGGAATGAACGCGAAACTGGCACAAATGAACGCTATGCACATGGAGCGAAAGTCGTACGACGATAGATCCCCTCAAATGGGATCTTTACCTCCACCACCTACCAACTTTGCTCACCAGCGCTTCTTGAAGCAAATGCAGCGGAAACCTGACATCGTGCGTGATTCCGACGAACCTTTGGATTTAGGGAAGGAGAGGCAAAGAAATGATAGTATCGGCGAGACAGACGCAGACAAACACGACGATAAGGACACTACAAAGGATTATTACAACAAGAATTACGAAGAGGATAGGAACCGGAATATTTCGGAGCAGGACCCGGAGCATAGCGGGATGGACGACGGCGACTACTCCGAGGACGAGCACAACAAGATCTCCTCGTGAAATGAAGGGCACGAAGCTCGCAAACGCGTGTCGCCATTAGTCGCGTAGACTGCCTGCCTACTCGGTTGGGACAATGTTTTGTTGAACGTATTTCAAACGGTGCTTGAGTGTTATGTTTTGTGGTCATTTAGCTGATTTGTTTTGTAATAACGGTTTATTGTTGACCCGTGGAATGTCGTTGGTGCCATTTCCGATATTATAATGTACATTTAATTAGGGTTAATAGGTTGCTGATAGATTTATCGAGGCGGTTACTTTGCTGTTTGAGATGAAGAGTGTTGCTTCTATAGCAGGAGGGATGCGTTGTTACGGGTGTTTATCTTACGGAATAAGGATACCATTAGTTGTGAGAAGGTACGTTGATGTAGTACGCCACGACCCGCACGTAGCGAGCCCGCGCACTGTACACTGTAACCTCACCGTGAGATCGTTTCGTTTCGTAGTAATGTACTATGTACTAGCGAGTAGTGTTGTGTAATGTGTATGTAAGCTCCCTGTCACGTAGTAGGGTCTTACATAGTAATTCCATCCATCTACCTCAGCATTTGGGCCAATGCGGCGAAGTTATATAACAAAATATCCACACAAATTGTGAAATTCCATCCATCTACCTCACTTCAATAGATTTTATTTAAAGTATTTTATACAATTTATAGATATATAAATAACTGTTGTTTTATGCATTTTGCAGATTGCATTTATATATACTATATAGAGTATATTGTAGGTAAATATATGCAAGTCATTAGGTCATTGTTAGTGTTGCCTGTAGTACTCGTTTGACGTTTCGTTTGAATAGTGACGCACTCACATAGAGGAACTTAGACTGCCACCGTTGCATAGGAGTGGTTTAATATATCGGATATCAGTGAGCACACTAACATTACTTAAAAATACTATCTTTGTATACGAACAAATAAAACAGAGCTTAAAATCATACTATTAATAAATAAAATTATAAATTGATATGTGCGTATACTGAATTCGTAAATTACAAAATATAACGCGATAATTTATTGATAAACAACTATTTAATACTGAATTGTGAAATCTCAATACCTATCTGAGACTGAAAATATTTTTCAAAAATGTATACCTTTGTCGCGTTATAAACAAATTATCGTCGAAAGTTCAAAATATGATATAGTGCATTGTATATAAGGAAGGTGATATATAAGTACATAATGAATAGTAACAAAAAGCAATAAATAAAGTATACCTTGATGTTGCCTTTGAATGTGTGTAAATAAATATTTAGTGACGGTTTGTGTTGGTTTGTGGGCAAATATGAACCCTATAGAGTACACGAGAAGGATTATTTTGTAGTAATGTTGTGGGCCGGTTACTTAAATAACAATTTACTGTGATTACATTCTCAAGTTAGCCTTCAATACTTATACATATTTTTTAGAGTACAATGTTATAGTTATTTAGTATATTGTAAGAGTACCTATTTGTAAGCGAGTCACAAATATATTTACTTCCCGAATGATAGAGTTCACTAAGTAATTTAGAACAATAGATGAAAGCATTTAACCTTTAATATGGAGATATATTTTACGGATATTGAGATACCACTTTGCCGTATGCCACTCGTTAACGAGTTGACATTTTTATCTTTTGAGATAAAGTGGTTATCCAAAATTCGAAAAAATAGAGTTAAGTTGTACGGGTTGATTGAAACTTATTTTGTTAGTGTGTTAGTGAGATTTGATGAGTTATTTTTTGTCAAGTTTGGTTTGCGTACGTAATCTTGTTGACAGTTAACAGTGTTGCCATAGTTATTAATTAATTATTATAATTTTCGACTGTATATAAACTAAGTTTTGATTAGGCGATGAGTGCTTTATTCATAATTTGACTATCATAATAATAGTAGTATTTTGATTTAGATTCTATTACATTTTACTCATAGTTCATTTTAGATTAGATATTGCACATTACATTTTATCAATAGTCAGTTACCAGAGTATTAAATAAAAGAAAAATAATTTATCAATTAATTATATTTTTTCACAACACATGCCATTAATTATCATAAGTGTAATTATACGTTTAGTAAAATTATACAATTCGAAAGTTTCAGTATAATTTGAATCTGCACTGTACAGGTTTTTAGCAACATATGATTGTACACCCAGAAGTAAAGACATCATAGTGTATACCAGTGAAATATATGAAATTAGGACTAAGTCTGCGAGTACGCTCTCTATATTATTGTATAATACTTACGTTTAGTTACCTTGTGAGCTTTGGAAGTTCGATATTAGTTTTTTCTTTATGTTTGAATAAACAAGTTTACCTCATTAGCATGAAGTTTCATGTAAAACATTTTTAGTTTATGTACTTGTGTCATGTGTAATGTTGATTTCATGTAGGCATTGTAAGTTTACATATTTTGAAAAATATACCTTCCACATTAGGCTCCACTGGACGCAGATGTTTATTTAATTTTACCTTTTAAGGTGTTTTTAATCCTAGCGTGTTAATAGGAAGCACAAGTAATTAAGTTTTTGAAATTCCACTGGAGTATCTTTTTAGATGACGTTTAAATTGAAATATTAGTTGGAGGAATAATATAATTAATATTATTACTATTCAAGTGTATACAAACATAACTGTTTACAGGTTTTTGGGGTGGATTTTTATTTACATGCTACATGTAAAGAGTGCCATTTATGCCATATAAATTATTTTAGATTGCAGGTTTCTTTAAATAAAAACATTTCTAAACCAGTATAATTATTTAAAATTCATATACCTATTTGTTTCACTGTCTTTTCACTTGGTGGCGCTATTGTATACGACTATTGTGTTGCCACTCTAAAATATTATTTTTTTACTACCCGCATTTTATTGAAATTGCAATTCGACTACCAACCACGTAATTTTGTAATGAGTTGGTAATAATAGAAAAATATTACGAATATTCCTATTGATTATTTCCGTTTTGCAATTGTGTCAAAGTCTGCGCCATTGCATTAGTGTACTAGCTGTACGATGCTTCACTACATAACTATTATACATGAATAATAAAATAAATTGTTTTGAAAACTAAGTTGTTTTATTTGGTATAAGAAAGTATAGTCTGCATATTAATTTATCCATCATACAGGGTGCTTCCGAAATGTATGTTAATCGGATAGGGGACTCCTAACCAATGTTCGTTCTATACTTTTCGAAACACGTTATTTTTAATTAGAGAAAACTTATATTACAGATGATTTAGGTGCAGACCCCGAAGTCTAACATCTACTAGCATGTTTTAGTAAAGACGTTTGTTATGTTTTAGTAGTTTAAGGTACACAAAGAATCTAAGAAACACTAATTTGAAGGCAGGCTACAAAGTTTATGACATCTTTTTGGGATAATTATAAATATTCTAATAACTTGCATATATATAGTTGAATGTATGTATTAAGTTGGACATAATAATCTAGCGAAGATGATTTTAATCGGGGCTATTATGTATAAGGA
Source organism: Philereme transversata (assembly GCA_963924445.1). Lineage (NCBI taxonomy): Eukaryota > Metazoa > Arthropoda > Insecta > Lepidoptera > Geometridae > Philereme > Philereme transversata. The sequence continues at coordinate 20,481,202 of OZ004337.1, read as the reverse complement.
AGAAATGTATACTTAATAAATACTAAAAAAAAATATATAAATGATTTTACCGAAAACAAACTTTATTTAATGGAATCACATCAAGAATTTATCATATAATTTAATATTTTTCTTACAATATTTAACGCCTAAAGCTAAAGGAATAAATAAAGTAGTACATATTTAAATATATCACATAAATACTAACTAGATTAGTGTTACGCTTAGTGTACTAATACCTAATATTTGGACAAAAACTCGTTTAACATAGAAGCGAGTGTGGAGTTTTAATTTCCTTAGGGCATTTGTACAAAAGAGTTTAAATCTAAGTGAAAATCTTAAGTGAATTATTACATCATTTTAAGAGGTATTGTGAATTCGATCGAATCCCTCTAATCCTTTTTAATTTGCTTCTTCTTGAGAAGATAATGAACGCCGAAAAGAGCATTCATTCTGGAACAATACATAAATATCCTATAATTAATTGTGCTTCGTCAACTTGGCTTACCTTACCACTATGTGAATACTTTGAAACTAAGCCATATTGAAGCCAAATACAATCTTATATTATAGATACAGACCACAGCTTGCTCAATCCTGGTCACTAAATAATAATATTGCTGGACATTACATATAGCGCTATCTAGCCCCAAACTAAGCAAAGCTTGTGGGAACGAGATAACTGATATAATACTTATATTATTATTTTTGGTAAATACGTACTTATAATGTATAAGAGTAACAACCAGACCCGGAACAAATATCTGCAGATCATGCAAACGTTTGTTCCGCGGCGGGATTCGAACCCGCTACCACCTGCGTCTCAGCCGGCTATTCGGTCGACAAACGCACACCATGAACCATACAGTACATTTATAGTATTTTTAGTATTTTTTAAATTTAAATAATGTCCTAGTTTATGGTTAATTTTGTTTATCGCCACTTTATTAATTTTAGGTTAGTGTTTCTTAATTAGCTGGGGTCGCCGTCATCGAAACCGATGTTATTTTTTTTTTTATAAATTATAGGCTAGCGTTTGACCACTATCTCGACTGATGGTAAGCGATGATGCAGTCTACGATGATACACGCTTGCCTAAAAGAAACGTATTCACTAGCGACTTGAAGATCCCTAGGTTGTAGTTATCAGGAAACACAGACTCAGGAAAGGCGTTCCACTCCTTGGCGTTGCGCATAATAAAGGTGGAAGAGTACCGCTTTGTGCTTATGGGAGGTATGTCTGCCATGTAGCGGTGACGCATCGCGGAGCGTCTGGTTGTCCGATAATAGAATGGGGATGGTGGGATTAGGTTGAAAAGCTCCGCAGCACACTTTCCGAAATGTATCCGGTAAAAAACCGAGAGGCTTGCAACCTTTCGACGATGCTCGAGGCTGTCGAGCCTTGCATTTTTGCTAACACGTCATTGCAAATGAGCTTCTTGGCTCTTCTCTCAATTGAATCTAGAGCCTCTACTAGCTGGTATTTCGCTGATCCTTCCCAGAGGTGAGAACAGTATTCCAGACATGATCGGACTTGTGCTTGGTATAAGTTGAGCAACTGTCCCGGTGTGAAGTATTGCCTCACCTTTGCAAGTATTCCAAGCTCCTTAGCAGCAAGCTGGGCTTTCGATTCAATGTAGGAGCCGAAATTGAGAGTCGGTGTTAATGTGATACCAAGAAGCTCGAGGTGGTCAGAAATCGGCACGGTTACATTACGGAAAGTAGGAGCCAGATGTAATGGGCTTCGTTTCGCGGAAAACAGACACGCCTGGGTTTTATTTGCATTAAACTTAACCAAGTTAACATCGCCCCAGTCGGAGATCGCCTTCAAGGATAAGTTTAAGCGTTGAACCATGGCCTCCCTGAGTGACTGAATCTGCGCCCCACTGGCTCGTGCAGTAGATGTGTAACTCTCCACAACTGTGCTGTCGTCTGCATACCCAAAGGTTCCAGGCTTTAGCAGAACGTTAATATGCAGCAGGAAGAGAGTTATGTGGAGGACTATATATAGGTAGTATTTAACATTTATTTACCACTGCTGGGCAACGGTCTCCCCCAAATTGCTCGGTAGGAACGGGTTCTTTCTAGGCAAGCGTGCTCCATCTTCGATCACACCATCACTTACCATCAGTGGTCAAGTGCTTGACTATCACTTATAAAAAACACTACTCATCCTGGTTGGAGTGCTGATAAATTGTTGGTGTGATGATCTTGTGACTTACGACAAAGAGTGAAACCTAACACATTATCTAAAGAAAAAATGGTAATTATTAAATGCAGTACTCACAATAGGGCCAGATGCTATTTCTTGCTAGCCAGTGCGATCCCGAGTCCTACGATGCCTCCTATAGCCAGCACGGCTCCTCCGGCCACTGCCATGCCAATGAAACCCTCTTTCTCCATGCGCTTGTTTATTTGCCGCTGAAAAGTTAAGTTTATTTTGTTATAGTCAGAAGATTACATATTTATTTTAAGATATCCGCCAGCGCAATGGGTCGACGATACCCACAACACCGTGGGTCATACGTGGTTCAGACCGGCACAGGATCGGAGGAATGGGATAATCAAAGAGAGGCATATGCGCAGCAGTGGTCGACACGGGCTGAGAATGATGATGATGATGAGCCAGAAGATTGATAAAAATAATACCTTTTGAGTTAGTGTTGTGTAAAATAGTGTTTAATTAAATTTACAGGTGTTTGTAGGCTTTAGGTATTCGTAGGTATTTGACAACTCCTTAAACCTTATTTAGCCACTAGATACCTTTAGGCATCGTTGCGCAAGCACTTAGTGCAGTGTAACTCACGTCACGCGGCGTCCTACGTAAGCGATTTGTACGCAATCGCGTCGCCACACGAAAACTTCCTGACTGAATTACTACCGTGTACGACACAGTTGTCAAATATTTACCAGACAAAATAAAATAACTTATAAGCTAGATGGCCATGAATAGATCAAAGACTCAAGTCATGACCAACAGTATAAAACGTAGGGTCGAAGTTGATGGGCAGGTGATACAATATGTCGATGAGTATATTTACCTGGGCCAGCTAGTCTCCTTCCAAAACCGGCAAGACACAGAAATCAATCACCGCATTAAAAACGCTTGGAGGTGCTACTGGTCCATGAAGCAGCTTATGAAGGGTTCCCTTCCACTAACACTGAAGCGAAAACTTATCGACATGTGTATCCTGCCCATATTGACCTACGGAGCTCAGACTTGGTCCTTGACAGAAGCACAAAAGTCCCAACTCAAGATTTGCCAGACAGCGATGGAGAGAAGCATCCTTGGAGTGAAGTTAGGTTTCAAAGTGATCCTTGTGAATTTAATGAATAAAAATATTTGACTTTGACGCAAATCGATCGAGTCAAAAATCGGCATAGCCGATGTAGGCATTAAGACCGGCCGCTTAAAGCAGGATTGGGCAGGCCATGTGGTTCGAATGCGTTCAGAACGATGGGCGAATCTAGTCACCCAGTGGATACCGAATGGACGACGCAGCCGTGGTAGGCCCAGAAAAAGAGATGGAGAGAGACGACCTGGATGCATTCAGCTCGTCTCTCCATCTGGACGCAACCAGGTTGGTCAGATTTGGCTGTGGACCATGATGGATGGAGGGGAGATGGGGATACCTTTGCACAGCAGTGGGAGAAGTTAGTAAAAAAAAAACAAGCTAGATGTGTCATTTGTTCAATATTTGACATTAACGACAGATTAGTACCTCACTAGAGTCACTAGTAATTCATTCAGTCAAGTCTTTCGCGTCGCACCGCGTAATATCACTCACATAGCACGCCGCGTCATAGCGTTACTCATAAAGAATGAAAGACGCATTATAATTCTATTATGAAACTAAGTCACCTTAAAATATTAGTATAGATAAAGCTACACACAATAATGTAATTGCATTATTTTAAAATCTCCCAGCCTACACAATTGATGATGTAAGTAACCTATTCATTTAAGTTACCTACTAACTTGGTCTAACATTATTGCTTGCATGCACATTAAACTCACCAGGTACATATATGGTGTTTTTCAGGACACAAACTTTGTCTGTTCCAAATATTTATTTTAACCAATCCAAACATTATTTGAGACACAAACATCCAGAATACACACTTCATTGCAGACAATATGACTAAATAATTATTTAAGTTTTTGTCATAAGTTCTTTCTGAAGCTGAGCTAATCAACTGGTGCTTATCTGAGTCAACGTAGAAGCATTGAAATCAGCGGGGCAAATCAGCCAGTGTCATAAGGATCATTACTTCTGGTAGTGATCTGGAGGTATCGTTTAAAACTGTCATGATGTGATGGCTCAACTGTTTATTTTTATTGTAAGTAAATGACCTACCTCTAAAGTTAAGACTTGCTGGTTGGCTGGCTCAATCTCAAGGAATGACTTGACATAGTGCAGTGCCTTGTTGTACTCCTTGATCCTTGCATTGCCGATGGCGAGGTAGAACAGGTAGTCCCGCTTGCCTTCCGGGTGAGAGTTGAACAACTCTTTCAGGAGGAGAATACCCTGGAAGATTTATAGTATCAGAAGATTAGGTAGATAAGCTCGCCTTTGTACATGTCCATTTTGTAAGCTGTTTTGTCTGTAATATATTTGTGTACAATAAAGAATATTACATGTTATTTGTGTAAGTAAAAGGTAAATTGGGTAGCTACATACTTTTTATTATTAGAGGATAAGTGTTTGAATTAGCGTGCAGTAAATAAAAGCTATATGTAGAGTAATTTAGGTTTTAATAAGTCATGTTCCACAGCGATGACAAATAAACTAATCATAAAAAGATTCAAAAAAAAATCAAAATAACTTTATTTTGGAACAAAAACATGGCACAACAATACTTGAACATGATAGTATTCGCAGAAGTTAATAGTAGTTAATAATTAGATTGGACTAAAGAATGTCACACTAGCCAGCGGACAATAACCCAACATCTCCCCTTTTGTAGCAATAAAGTAAACAAAAGGGCACCTACCTTTCTGATATCTGTCGGGTATTTACTCCTCACAAGGCACCACGCATACTCGAACTGCGCCTTGTGGCTCACGTTACCCTGATGAAGCTGCTCGTGAAATACTCTCTCGAATTTCTAAACAAAAACGCGTATAAATCAACACAATGCACAACGCAACCAATGACTCAGTACAACATTGCACAAAAAATAATAACTTACTTGCAAATCTTCTGAAGAAACAACTTCGTCAAGAACGTCTTCCATGGTGACAGAGATGCAGGCAAAGGTAGCAGGATCAAGAATTAATTATCGGAAAAAAACAATTTGATGGAAAGAAATGAAAATTGGTAGAAAATTCCTCAACAACTCAACAAATTGATTTAAAATTTTTTGACAGTGACACTAGTGACTGACGAGTGGCCATCAATATATATATACCACGCACTAGATATCGCGATCCGAACACTCACTCTGTTCCACTGATCTGTACTGCAATCGGTACACCTTACTTTAGTACGGCTTCGACATTCACGCAGTTTGGACGCGTACGGAGCGGCACTATTAATACGAGAGTTCGAATCAAAGTATGAAATACATAAATAACAATTCAGTAGTCAAGTAAGTAAAATTATTAGTTGTTCAAGTGAATAAATAGGTAATAATATCGTAATACCATATTAGAAACAAAATTGTTTATTTTAATGTCACGCCATCTAAAATCATAGCGTAAAATATGCAGTTATTCCATTACAAAACCGGTTGTAGTACAAATATGTGACTGAACACGGACTTGGCGTGGTGTTTTTAGAAAGTGTTTTAATTTGTTTATGTAAATGTTTTCTAGCCAGACTTGTACGGGGAAACCGTGGAAATGTTTTTAAAATAGACAAAATTTTAAGTTGAAATTTAATTGATTTTTGAATTACAAAATGTCTTATATATGTGACAACTTAAACGCGACTGACCGCTCTAAAACTTACATCTATCATGAAATAAATTCAACGTCAGCATATCCGACCGTGAGACTGTGCGTGGGAGTACGTGCAAAACAACTAGGAATGCGCTGTTTAAGTATTGAATATGGCCTGACTGGTTGACGTTGGCAACATAACTAGCCAGTTCGATATTTTTTAATATTTATTTTATGTTCTTTCTTTTTAGTATATAATATCTGTCAAAGGTCAGAAAATATGACGACGTGCGTAATTCGATACTGCAAAAAAAATCAAGAAGTGTCAGTGAATCATCAGGTGACAGTTTGATTTCAAACTATTGCTAACGTACTTGAGCTTATATAAACGCATAACAATTCATTTTATTTTACTTTTCTACTTTACCATACTTTCAATTATTACAGTACTATTATACATTTTGAAATAGATTATGAATTCTAATGAAGTTTTGTAAGTACAAAAGCTGTGTCACGTCTGTGGTGTAAAATCTACAGGGACGACAGTTTGTTACACAATGTTGAACAGAACCCGTAAGCGCCCTGAATTTCATGGCGCTTACGTTTTGGTAGCGAGTAAACTAAACACTATAGGCGATCTAGCGCTGCAGGTGTTATTAGTTTGGTTAGTACCTTACCTACATATAGTATGAAGCCTTTACGGCTTATTCAACTAAAATGAGAGAAAGATAATTTAAATTTACATGTTATCAAAATATAGAGGGCAGAAAAGCATGTTATTTTCTCTATGACTCTCATAAATAATGTTTTAGCGCTGCAGCGAACTTTAGTTCTAACTCACCAAGCTAAGCTAAGCTAGCATTTGAACATTTGAACAAACTTTTTTCAAGAATGTTCTTGTCTATTGGTAGAATAAATGTCTATGCGAGTGACACTCTTCGAGGGTGACACATACATACTAGACACGTTAGGATGTCAACTTCGACCATATTTTATGGGAAGTGTGGGTAAGGGTCGGACTTTCGTGCTTAACATTGGCTTCAACGTCAGGGACTCTGAAACACGGAGTGATGTCCGGAGTGCCATCCTGGCTTGCAGTTTGGCCTCTCAGACATTACGTGGCTGATGTCTTGGCTAACGTTGGTCTTCATAGGACTTGCGCTTCTCGCACGTCCTATGGAGGTCCCAGGGTAATGAAGCCCAGTTTGAATATCAGGTGGCCGCACGTGTAGCGGAGCAATGGCAATAACGTGAGCGTGGTGGCAATTGTCGGCGCGATCGTACATGCGACGCACTTATATTACCACAAAGTAGTATTTTTATAGTGCTAACTGAACACTTACGGAAAATTCCAAGATTTTTAAAACCATCTAAAAAATTTTCAAGCCTAGATGGGATTTGAACCCGCAACCTTCCTCTTGATACGAAGATGCACTGCCAATTGTGCTATAGGCTCTTGTCACGACAGGGTCGAAATTAGAGAGATGATTCAGATTACGCCTAAAGCGCCGTTAGCTCCATCTACACCAAAGTCCTTAGGTACCACAAAGTCCTCGACGCAGGACATCTGCACGTCGGTCGCGGGAGATGACGTCGATCCCGACGTAATGCCCTGCTCCTGTTCAGGGATATACTTTGATGAAGTCATGTATTGCCCGCTTGCGTCACCCGCGCCCGTGAAAAATGAACCCTTTTCGCCGGCACTTAGACATGGGTGTTATTGAGTATTTTCACTAACGGTTACTGTATCGATGTTTGGTTTCAATATCGATATCGATAACCATTACCTGATATTTTTACCAACGAATGCTTGGTTGACCATAGCTACGTTAGTGATAATAGCAGTAACGTTCGGTTGGTTTCGAAGTTTGTTTAGTTTGGTTATGTTAGGTGTGCGAATACGCTACCGCTAACTAAATTCGGACGAGCTGGCGCATGGCGTTTGGGCCGCGCTGGCTGACCCCAGTGAAGATTATTGAATAAATTTATTTTATTACCTACCTAATTAATTTATGTAGGGCATTTTCCTTCATGCTTTACTAGGCTTAGGATTAGCACAATTTTGTCATAGGTGAAAATAGTAGGCAAGTAGCTACCTACATACCTAAGTAAGTAAGTTAAGTAATATATTTTTTACCTCTCTATTTTCAGGCTTCCCACTTTCTCCACACTACATAAAGGTAAGCTGGAAGAAAATGCTAATTAGCATTAAGTTCACTTATGTATTTTTTTTAGTGCAATAAATAATTTTCGTATCTAATACCTACCTACCATAGAAAAATTGTGGTGCATTTAAAACCCACTAGGTAAGTAGGTATAATAATAGGTCTTTCTTTACCTATGAAATTGCCGTTCATTTCAAATATTAAAAAAGTTTGGAATGGCTTTGTATTCTAAATTCAAATTAATTTTGTTTTAAAAACACGACATTCTTTTTACAAACTCAGTCTTTTGTTTATTGATTGGCGTTGTATTTTCATTACACTTGAACATTTTTCGTCATAATTGATACTTTAAAATTCGTGTAATTATGGAATATGAGTTCCGTCGTGGCACCAACTTTGGACATTTTGACTTGAAAAATGAAGCTCGTGGTCGTCTGGAGACTTTGGGTCAACAATGATGAATTAAAGGCGATTGTGGAAGCTGACAAAACTCAATCTACAGCTGAGATAGCAGCAGCTTTTGGTGTTAGCATCAAAACAATTTTGATCCATTTGCGACAAATAGGCAAGGTAAAAAAACTTGATAGATGTGTGCCCCACGAACTTAACGATCGCCAGCGCAACGTACGCGTCGAGACCTGCCTGACGCTGCTCAATAGGCAAAGAAATTAAGGAATTTTGAACCGAATTGTTACGTGCAATGAAAAATGAATTCTGTTCGACAATCGAAAGTGCTCAGCAAGTTGGTTAGATCCTGGTTCAGCACCAAAGCAATGCCCTAAACCAAAAATAACCTCTAAAAAGGTGATGGTCACTGTTTGGTGGTCTAATGCGGGTGTGATTCACCACAGCTTTTTACAAAACGGCATGAGCATTACTGCAGATGTGTACTGTGAAGAACTGGAGACAATGATGGAGAAGCTTGCACATCGGCAACCAGCTTTGGTCAATCGGTCGTCCCCACTGCTCCTTCACGACAACGCGCGACCCCATACTGCGCAACAGACAGTCTCCAAGCGGCAAGAGCTGGGGTTGGAAGCTCTCCCTCATCCGCCATACTCACCAGACCTTGCACCTACCGACTATTACTTTTTCCAAAATTTAGACAACTTTTTAGAGGGTAAAAAATACAATTCCCGAGAGGCAGTACAAAATGCCTTTGAAGAGTTTGTAGCCTCCCGTCCAGCTGATTTTTACAAGAAGGGCATCAATAAACTGCCAATGCGTTGGCAAAGATTCGTCGATTGCATGGGTGATTACTTTGAATAACTTAAATAAAAATGTTTGAAAAATAAGTACTTTCACTTATTCCATACAAAACGGCAATTTCATAGGTAAATACCTAATATTTATTTAGTAGTATGTGAATACGTATTTGCTAGTTAATTAGATAGACATAAGTTAGTAGGAAGGTACCTTACTAATGTCAACCTAATTAAATAGCACAAGTAGGTTCTTTTTTATTTTATATTAATCTAATCAATCATTCACGACAATTCACAATAGTTGCAAAATTGCAAATAACAATAAAAATATACAAACGCGCTGCGCGGTGCAACTGACCCACCAGTCATAATCATAATCAATATTAAGAAAGTTGTAATTTAAACTCGACCGTATCAATGCATTAATAAGATCGATTGGAAATGCAAATAGATAGGTCTAAGTGTAGTGAACGGTACTGGTAGGTACTGCTGTAACACAAAAACAGAATAGCTAATAGTAAGTACCAATTACGCTAGCTATCTAACCAATATTCGCTTCATCTTGTGTTGTCGCATGAAACCTTACGCGTTAGAAAGGGATGCCCTAATTATTAAACTTAGGAGCTAACCAAACCAACCTATCAACTGTTCGGTTGCCGAATATTTTTAGTTATTTTGGTAAGGGTATCGTACGTTCGTTACGTTAGTTTGTTATATAGTGATAACTCGCTGGCGTGTTTCGTACAGTTATTCAGTATCGGTTGTCAGTTAATACAATATCGATACGATACGTTATGAGCATGCCAACGGTTTTTAGGTACGTTTTGGTACATATAGCGGAATGTCTACCGGCACTATGTATGGCGGCGGGGCGCGCGGGTCGACATCTGGCTTTTAATAGTCACCTAAGACACACTTATTGGGATTTGACTGTGTACATAGAGTGTACTTTCTATTCAAACTGAGTAAGCGCTTCGAATGACATATAAATTTTGTATGAATGTGATGGCATATTTGAAATAAAACAGTTCAGAACCAACAACTACGAAAAAATAGACCTAAAAGATATAAAATGGTTTTTATTTAAAAATGAAGTTATAAATTATGTTTTATATATTTTATAAGTGTTATTAGACTCACTCTGAAGGGAAATAAAATAAAACAAAACATTCCTTAGTACAAAAATATTGATTTACAAGCTTCTAAAACCAATAGGGTACAATATTTGTTTGTATTGCGGGGTTTTTCCACTGGCGCATAATAATTTATTTAAATGCAAATCCGACATGTATAGCTAAAATATTAGTATTTTCTGAAAGCTTATTTCAGCCCTGAATCTAAGTTCTAAGTGTGATAATCTTAAAACAAACGAATAAATCAAAATATGGGAAAGTAAACACCACGGTACCATATTCTTAGAAGTTGACTTTACGACTTCTATGATGTTTTGTTTAGCAAAATTATATAGTACACAGCTACTTACCGAGTTTATAATGCGATAAACCATACAAACTAACACAAAAACACGTTTTTAGTTTATAAAACAACAAAATCCATCAATTGCACGGCAAAAAATGGCGCGGAAGAATAAACTGTTTTGTTAATTTTGTGTCAGGTCGAGTATAAAATGTTTGTTCCACTGGCTTAAATAGAATTAAAGCTTAATTCAGTGCGAAAAGGATGGAACTCGTTCCTTACGGCTATTCCTATTCTAAAAAACAGGACAGATGTATTAGTGCCAAGTGGCGCAAAAATTCAAACTTGGTAACTAAAGTAACAACTCAATCTGAAACAAATATCAATGTCAACATTTCGACTATTTTAATCAATCAATGTCGTAACTCGCTCAATCCCATTGATTCATGCCCGCACGGCTACCTGACATTCGAACTCTTTGGCCTCCATTACCGCGGGAGCTCCTGTGCTCGACAACCTCTCCATAGCGCATACCACAAGAGGACCAACGTTCAACGTCATCGGCCACGTAACGTCTGAGGTCAAACTGCAAGCCAGAATAACACTCCGGATATCACCCCGTGACTTAGAGATAGTGTCTCTGACGTTGAAGCCAGGGTTAAGCACGAAAGTCCGACCCTTACCCACACTTCCCAAACCACAATGGTCGAAGTGTTGAAGACCCATGATGATGATGATTGATTCATATGATTGATTGGTTTGTTTGGTTGGTTGAGACTCGATTGAAGTGACGAAGTGATTCTTGATTGAGTCACAACCACAACCATTGTATAAGTCTTGATTGATTGGCTCATTTATAACTGGATCCGGCCTTAGATTTTTTGACGACCTCCGTGGTGCAGTGGGCGAATAGCCGGCTGAGACGCAGGAGGTAGCGGGTTCGATCCCCGCCGCGGAACAAATGTTTGCAAGATCTACATATATTTGTTCCGAGTCTGGTTGTTTCTCTATATATTATAGTATGTATTTAGAAGAAAAAAGTATAAAAGTATTCTATCAGTTAGTTTGGGGCTAGATAGTGCTGTGTGAAATGTCCAGCATTATTTATTTATTTAGATTAAATCACTGAAACGTCTCATTTCTATTTTCTATTTGGATTACCAGCTCTGACGTATGTGAAGCAATCGCAGCACATCTAGATAGTATGTATCAGATCCATTTGCATATATTTTACTCTTACGCAACTCCTACTGAGCTACTCCGCCAGCCAAGTATGAACGACACGGACTCATCCAATCATAACATTTATAACTGAAGTCTTGTTTTGTTTGTTTCACAAACATACAAATTATCTTCCTATCTTATCTATCACTCTCTTGTACTGTGTATCCGCGCGGCGTAAGAGTAAGAGCCAATCGTCGAGAGCCATATGCAAATGAGCCACTTATTTTACTTGCAAGAATCATTTAAGTCAGTTTGAAGAAACGACTCCCAGAGACATAACCGGAAAGAGATACACACCGCTAGTTGGTTGCTTGTTTGCTTGAGTTTGACCGACTTGCTTGGTTGTTCTTTGTTGTGCTGCAAATTGCAAAAAAAATTACGAGTCCTAAATTCGATAAAAAGTGATATCTTGTGGAGTGTAATAAATGTACCTTTGTTAAAAATTCTAAGTGTAGTGATCATCAAATCCATTCCGCACTAAGCCAATTTCAAAATGCAAAGTGTGATCAACTCTGTGAAAGGAACCGCACTCGGTGTAGCAGGATATCTGACACCGGTTCTGAAGGTAGATTGTGATTCTCGTCCTATATCTTCTCATTTCCAACTCTATTGTTGCTTTTTTGATTCCAAGTAAATAATAAATAAAGAGAAACTGTTTAACTTGACGTTCCAAATACTAATACAGAATATAGCTAAGAGGATTTCTAATAAAGCAAGCTGTTTTGTAGGAGTCAAAGTTCCAAGAGACAGGAGTTCTCACTCCTGAGGAGTTTGTGGCGGCTGGAGACCACCTGGTCCACCAGTGTCCGACCTGGCAATGGGCAAAGGGGGAGGAGTCCAAAGTCAGACCATACCTGCCTGCTGATAAGCAGTTCCTTATCACTAGGAATGTGCCATGCTATAGGAGATGTAAACAGGTACCTTTTTACACTAATTATTTATTAACTTACTTAACAGGATTTATGTAGTAAATTTGCTAAACAAAGATTTATGAGGTTGAAAATCAAAACCCAAAACAGTATGTTTTAACTAATTTTGTCTAGTGATGTGTTTAATCCCCAGTTTCATCTTTTAGATTGAATACTGCGAAGACAAAGAGAAGGTAATAGAAGATGAGAATGATGCGGAAGGAGGCTGGGTGGACACGCATCACTATGACAATGCTGGAGCACCTGTTATTGAAGAAAAGGTAATAATGATAGAATCTTGGAAAGCTCATTAATCTTGAATATGTTATACATATGTATATGGCTATACATAAAAGTGTTCCGCTATTACAGTTAGCCTCAGGTTGCTTAAATGCTTCAATGTCAGGGTTCACAACTCATCATTATCATCCAGAGCTTGTTTTAACTACTGTTTATAGGCCAGAGCCATAAAAATAACTTATCTATCTCTATTTATACAGTGTTTTCTTTTAAAAGTAACTCTGAACACAGATTAAGTGCTCATTAAAAATAAATTGCCTCTATCACATTAAATCATGTACAACAATCGTAGGTCGAAGGTTGCTTAGAAGTTATCTTTGTTAAAAAAAGTCATGTATGAGGCCTCTGGTAGCTTTAAAACTACATATTGACCACTAGCTCATAAAAGTTTATTGTCTTTTTAAGTGTGAGATAAGTTTTTTTAAACAAATAGTACAATAGACTTAAAAGTTTACATATTGCCTAGGTATGTGAAATGACTCTTGAGGCGGCAGACACAGGTGATAGTGACAACGAGGGGGGAGCAGATAATGATAATGATGAAGAGGATGAGGACGGAGAGGCCGAGGATATGGAGCAGTTCCAAGAGTCTGGACTACTGGATGAAGTGGACCCAGTAAGTATTTCGTAACATTAGATCAAATTGCCCTTTCAGATAAAATTAGTTGAATGGTGTGAACAAAGGTGAAAAAAAAACTAACAAATGGCTTGCGATTGATTCAGTCATTACAAATGGAGACAAGATGTCTAGCGGTGTCGCATGGTGTCCAGTGATGATCAAACCACTTGTGTGGCGACACATGTTCTGATACTGTTGTCGCTTAGTAACACAGCTTAAGCACTTGCACATGCTGATATTGAATCAAATCAATAATTTATTTGCATCAAATAAGGTTTTAAACATAGTTCTTAAAACTGCATAGATGAGTACAACTTATTTCCACTTATTAATGATGATGGTATTATGAATTCATATTCAATATTCATTAAACTCAGATAGTGTCCTAAAATATAAATTTTACTGCCTGTTATTTTACCACCTTGACCAAGTCAGTAAAGAAACAGTGAATTCGTCAGTCTGTCAAATTAGGTCTATTAGGTTAAACCTCTTTTCAACCATGCTCTGTTTAAATATTTGAATTTTAACTCAATAGGATTGGTTTACCTTCACTGTTTACATCTGCCATCATTATCAGCTAAATACTTGTTATCAGAGTGTTATTTTTTATGCTGATATCAATGCAAAACAGACTACTTAGCTACAATGTAGGATAAATCTATTTAAGTTGTTTCTGAAGTCATTATTATTACAGAATACATCTATATGATATAAAAGGATGGCTGTGTATCGTTGTATGAGTTAGTTAGCTCCCATGTAGGTATTTCTCAAAAATTGCTTGACATCTATCAAATAAAATTGTTAATATGTTAATTTATGTGTTGGTGTTACTGCAAATAAATATTATTCTATTCTATCAGTGAAACAATTATCACAATTAGTTGAGTGATTTCTGACAATACCACATACAAACAACAAACTTTACCTTGTTACAATATTTGTATTGATCAGCTGATCCAAGACTTAAAATTAGTTGACTGAGGCACGGTAATGATAACTATACAGTGTGGCCCTGGATAAAGTGCAACCCCGAAAGGGGGTGAAACTAGATCAAAAATTATCGACAAAAAAATAGAAAAAAAAATTTAAAAAAAATTAAAAATTAAAAAGTTGACCACTGACCCAGTGGTCAACTTTAAATGCTCCTAGCCAGCACATTTTTTATGTTAGAACGTAGGTTTTTATTTTATTTAAAAGCTATTATGATAGACAATAATAAAAAGTCATAAAAATTTCTAGTATTATAGGCTTAATTTTAAGATTTTTGGAGTTTATTGGAAATTAATAAGCATTTAAAGTTGACCACTGACCGTCAGTGGTCAACTTTAAATGCTCCTAGCCAGCACATTTTTTATGTTAGAACGTAGGTTTTTATTTTATTTAAAAGCTATTATGATAGACAATAATAAAAAGTCATAAAAATTTCTAGTATTATAGGCTTAATTTTAAGATTTTTGGAGTTTATTGGAAAAAAACAGCCTAAAAAATTTAATTTTAATACAAAAATTAAACTTTAAGTCACGATAGCCACTTGTTTGTCAGTTATTTGTTATTTTATCGTCATCGTCACATATCTGACATGATTATGGTTTTTATTTTAACAAAATAGACCTACTACTTTGGAAGAAATAATTTTTTTATTAAATAGAGTCATTAGTGAGCAATAAAAATTTTAATACATCAATAAAGTATATACGATTTTTTTTTAAATTTTTTTTTCTATTTTTTTGTCGATAATTTTTGATCTAGTTTCACCCCCTTTCGGGGTTGCACTTTATCCAGGGCCACACTGTATAGTATTGTGACTCGGTCCTGTCCTTGAATTATTTACCTACACCCGCGTGGTACGTAAGCACGCGATAGGGCTGCCCGCCTGCAGTATTTTAATTTCATCTACCTACTTGAATTTCTTTATAGTTTTGTGATTGTATATTTTATATAAAAAAAAAATGAAATTTGTTGTGAATGAAATAGGAAGTGTTACAATAAAAATACATGTGTGTTTTTGATTAGTAGATTTAATAAAAAATCCATCCTTATAAATTTGATACAGAAAAATATTGGCGCCTCGACTGAGACATACCTACGAAAAGCTTTATTGTTAAATTTAATAGTATAAAAAATCCGCAACACAAAACAACCAAAAACAGCACAATATAGTCTATTCGTGCTCTTTTGTCATATTAAGTTAGTACTTTTACTTATTTCAATAAAATATTCACAAATCGCACGCTTACTGCTTATAAAACGAATCACACCGTTCGTCACTGCGGCAACGACATTACCCGTGCTGCGGCGCATTCGCGACAGGTTGGGTACCGAGTGGGTACCGAACGCGAGAAGCGTAGGTATGACTCACGTTCCGGCCGTTTGTATGAAGACAGAATACTGTTATGTATAGATAACATTACGATGGCTGAGGTGATTTGTCAGCAGTTGTTAAATATTCTCTATATACCTAGTCAGGTCATAAATTCTGTCACATGTTTAATATAAAATAATTGAAACAAGTTTATTCATTATGTAACCATTTATATACCAAAATGAACTTAACAAAACATAGATTCTTATGACACTAAAGTTTATTCAAAATGACATCCGTGATTTTGAATACAGGCCTTCAATCTGCGCGGCCAGTCGTATATCGCAGCACGAACGAGGTCCATGTCAATATCGGCGGCTGCCTTAATCAAGGATGTCTTGAGTGACTCCAAATTGGGATGAGGCTTTGAGCACGCCTTTTCCTCCAAATGTTGCCATATCTTGTAATCTAACGGATTCAAATCTGGACTGGAGGAGGGCCAGTCTTCGTGCCGGATGAAGTCGATTTCACGCGCCGCCAGCCAGTCTTGTGTGCTCTTCGCTCTATGAGCTGGCGCCGAATCTTGTTGGAATACCCAGTGCCTGTTATTGAACATGGTATGAGAAATAGGTTCCACAAGGTTAGTCAGGACTGTATTTTGATACACAACTGCATTCGTTTTTACACCTTTCTCACAAAAATGTACCTCTGTTAAGCCCCAATAAGAAACTCCCAACCATACCATGAGCGAAGATGGAAAATGATTTCGTTGGACACGCGGAATACGGTTGCTCGCTTCTTCACTACTGTGTGCGTACACCTTATCATTTTGTTTGTTGTAGCTCTCTTCTACGGTAAAAATTTTTTCATCCGAAAAAAGAATTTCCCGATATTTTTTTCCCGCGTACCGCTTCAACAAAGCGCGGCATCTCTTCAGTCTCAGGTCCATTAGACGAACATTCAAATGATGTCCTGTTTTTCTTCGATATGCCCGAAGCCCTAAGTCTTCATTTAACAACCTTTTCACCGTGGTTCTGCTTAACCCCATCTGAAGGGCCAACAGTTTCTGCTTACGTTTGGGATTTCTTTGAATTCGCGCCTTCACAGCTTTTATCACTGCTGGAGTCCTAACAGACCGAGGGCGACCACTTCTTGACCTGTCATCTACACTAGAGTCTTCATTGTATCGTTTGATGGTGCGATAAACGAATCTTTTGGTTATATTCAAATTTTTCAGTATGTCAAAAATTTGAATTGGCGCGTAACCGCAACGATGCAACGCAATAACTGCAACACGGTCTTTAAGCGTCCATTCCATATTTAAAAATGAGTAAAATTCTAAAAAGTATACATTTTTATTTTCATGAACAATTCGAAATTCGAATTTTATAAACTTTTTTGTGGCCAGCATTCTAAAAGAAAAGTTTTTACTGTGTGACAATACTTATGACCTGACTAGGTATTAGTGTATCAATAGTTCTATTAGGCCATATTGTTGTGACTTGTGGCCTTAAGATCTCCTTTTGTGGAAGTTTTTAGGAGGTTATTAGTTTGTTTGTTTAAATATTTGTTTTATTTAGTCAACAGCGTTAGCGCCCAGCAAGGAAGTGAAAGCCAAGTCCGAGAAGTCGAAACAGGGAGAGGGCGATGAGATAGTGAAGACGCGGACGTATGACCTGCACATCACGTACGACAAGTACTACCAGACTCCGCGCCTTTGGCTTATTGGGTATAATGAGGTGAGGAACTACAGGGCTACTACAACTTACTATGATTCAGTTACGACGACTTCTGTGTCGCAGTGGCCGAATAGCCGTCTGTCACTACCAGGTGACCATCGCCTTTATCAAAGCATTGCCTCGTAGGATTGTGCCCTACGAATGCCCTGCGTCCATAGGGCATACAAATGCAAAGCCTTATGTGCATGTTATTTCTACGCGAATGACAGAAAGAGAAATTAGAACTAAGTGCGTATTCCACAGAGTTGATAACACTATCCAAGTTTACCCAACAGATATTACATAAAATATATTATAGTCCTTGTTCTTTACAAAGAAGATAACAACAAGTACCTTTTTATAACGCTGGAGGTTGTAGGTTCGATTTCCACCGCGGAACAAATGTTTGCGTGATCTACAGATATTTGTTCCGGGTCTGATTGTTGATAAGTATGTATTTACAAAAAAAATGTGTTTAATTATTCTATCAGATATCTAGTTCCCATAGTACAAGCTTTGCTTAGTTTGGGGTTAGATGACGCTATATGAAAAATACAACAAAAAAAAAATTCAAGACAGATCAAGTGTGACTAGATTTATTTTAATAAAGCAGCGCCATCTAGTTACATATGTGAGTGGTAAACTCGGAAACCAGGTAAACTATGGCACATTTCTAAACAAACTGTTCTAATGTAATATTTTCACATAATATATTTCTATCAATATATAATTGAGTTGGAGTTTTATCTTTACAAATTTCAGAAATAAGAATGGTATTTTTGTCATTCTTCATCATAAAGCAAAGTAAAAAAACCTAACTAACGATCGTACGAGCAGACGATGCGATTTCGTCGCACGACGTACAAACTCACGATCAAACATATCACACTTACACCAAAAATTTGTTTGGCCATGCCTGTTTTTTTTTCAATTCATCTACAATATAATTATATATTCATTATATTTTTAGGGCCGCGCACTTCTGAGCGTGGAGCAGATGTACGAGGATGTGTCCCAGGACCACGCTAAGAAGACCGTCACCATGGAGTCTCATCCACACCTGTCGGGGCCCAGCATGGCTTCAGTGCATCCTTGCCGGTGAGACACACGTGTACCTTGTAGTTATCAGTAGCAGTGCAGAAATACCGACATAAGTTGCAAATGTAGTAGTCATCTGTCATATTTGATATCATAAACTTTTAGGAAAAACGCAATTTATAAAAAAAATGGGTTGTGGCTATATCATGGTTATGGCCGTGTGGTTGTACGTGAATACGTGTACGTAACAGGTAATCTTTTCTATACAAAATTGTAATACGCTTTTTTTATGTGTACTATAATCATGTTTGAACACTTAAGAAGTCCTTCGGGTCATACTAAATGGAAATCTCAAAACGCAGCAAAATGACTTCAAATTGACTGCGTTTCCCTCCCAACCGCGCGCGATGCGTCACAGTCCTCACTTAGCATAACGAATTCTTTGATCCTTTAGCTATTCAGTGGTGTAATTACATTTTGGATGGAGATGATAATATTATGTCAGCTACATTATTAACAACACCAAACTGTATCCCCCGATTTTGATATCATTCGTTTTTTAATTTCCCTCACATAAGCAATTTTAAAAACGCATTCACGTCAAACATAATATTCTATACTGAAAATAAACAGCAACACTGTGTCTTTTTAAATGTAGCAAAAGTTATTCATATCAAGGAGTACCTACTGCTTGCCTTGTCCGTGTTGTTGTTTATATTACGGTATTTTGTCTCTTTCTACCTGAAATGACAGACAGAGAGAAATTCGCGTATTTTTATGTACACTATGTGTTACAGGCATGCAGAGGTAATGAAGAAGATAATCGAAACGGTAACCGAGAGCGGCGGCGAGATGGGCGTGCACTCGTACCTCATCGTGTTCCTCAAGTTCGTACAGACCGTCATACCCACCATAGAGTACGACTTCACGCAGAACTTCTCCATGAACTAGGCCTTGCTACACTGCCAGCTTTACCCTGAAGCTTTCCTTGCACAGATGTCAAATATTGTTCTTGTTAGACTTATTTGCGTATTGAGGCATACCACTGCATTTATCGTAAAGAATTTGTATGCATTAGATGTTGATATATAGCCAAAATATGAAACTGGATAGGATATATCAAAATTACTGATTAATTCGCGTATATACCGAATATATCCAAGGAGCGCTAGCTTCACGATTTATACGATTTTCACTTATCTAAGATACGACGTGTTTTGTTATGTACGACATTAGTTTAAAACACACATCCGGAATCGTATTAACTGATTTTAGAGGTGGGTTTGATACCGGTAGCTTGAATATTTATCCAGTTATCGATACATTTCCAATTAAATATTAGGCGGTGGCGCCTTTGCGACGATGCCGCTTAATCAGTTTCGCTAACAGAAACTGGTGAGCAGCACCATGTTACTCGAACCATTTGAAGCCACTTTTGACCACTTCATAACTCAAAAGCTATTTTATATAAATATGTCAAATTAGGCTAATATATTGAGACTTGCGAGATACATATGTGCTCCAAATTTCATAAACACACCTCAAACAGTTATTTTGATATGAAGGTCCAAAAATCGTCATTTTTATCACTGACTGACTGACCTATAAAAAGAAACTTTAACCCAGTTCCAGATGACCTAGAAAGTTCAAATTTGGCATCCAGATAGGTAGTTGGGTGAATACAAAGGAATAAATCAGAAACTAGTAAATGATTATCATTTTATTATAATGTTTCAATTAATTGATTCTATTAGGAACACTTAGGTACTTAAAGTGCTTGTATTGTAAGAATCAGCAATCAAAATTGATTGCTGATAGAAAATAGCACAAAAAAGACAATTATACCCCGTAAACGTAGGAAAATACAGTAGATTATCAAAAACCATTTGGTATTAATTTTATTATGAATAACCAACTAATAATTTCTGTACAAAAAGTAATGGTATCCCATCAAAAACAAATGTGAAATGAGAGCCAAGTTCAATATTATGATATATGCCTTGGTTGTTGACTTCAACGACAAAAGAAGTGAGATTTAAATGGGTGCCAAGTACTAAGTAGCCTTCGCAAGTTCTAAAGCTGTAAGATCTCATTTAATTCTTCCGAAAATTTGGCTTGCTAGTAGCTTGCCATCGAACATACGGCTCTTCTATGACTGTTGGTGTAAATAGGTACTTACTTAATAATAATTCGTATATGAGAACTAGCCAAGTCATACCTTAGGCTTCAATATATTATCCTAAGTTATAAGAAGAAATTATATTTGAAGTTGTTATAAAATAATTTATGTTATAAATAAACTTCAGGACTGACCATTGAACTTGGCACCCATTTAGATAATAAATAAATATTGCTGGACATTTCACACAGCGCTATCTAGCCCCAAACTAAGCAGAGCTTGTACTATAATATTAATATATATGTAAGATCTTACTTTTGTTGTTGAAGTCAACATTACAACCATATGTTTTTGATGGGATACCTACTTACATAATGAATGAATATGATTAGTATACCTATTTTATACAGGTTGTTTCATTGATATTTTAGGACTTAAAAATTAAGGTTGTTTGGTTTTGTTATGGTAATGAATTTGAAACAACTATTTTCCAAGAATACTAGCCCTACCCGTGTTTTCATTTAATGTCGTACCTAACAAAACACGTAGTACACATGTATACTGATATCAAATAAATAGATTTTACTCTGTGAGACGAATGCTTGGCTTAGCTTTTGGCGCACAGTGGAAAAGAAAGGTGGTAGAACGTATCAGATAATTACATTTACTATGCTGTTAGTACATCCTACCGTTAACAGATTTTATATAAATTATCATATGATCACAATTGATCAAATAGTCTGAATGATCTTGCCCGCAACAGCAACTGAACTACGAATAGGTTCAAATATACATATTAGTATAACGAATGAAAACATTGGCAACTCAACCCAATAGGAATTGTATATTTCCCAAATTCAAATGTGAATATGCGGCCAGCAGTGACATATTTTTGTATTGTAAACTTTCTTTTAATAAATAAGTACACAAAATGAAGCTTCATTATTCAATTATTTATTAAGTTGCTGGCACAAAATATAGTAGCGTTGTTGTTTAAATGTGTATTAATATTTTTATATGAAGGAAGATTGTCAGTACAATTTTGTTGGGAACATTCCTAATGCGCCATTTTACATTATATTTTTTGCATATTTATATTGGTAATTGATATTTAATTGTTGTTTAAAACTTTTGGTGCATAAATATGTATTTTTGCATAAATGTATTATTTAAATGATATTTATTTGTTTTGTCATTGTGTTGTCGCATACAAAGTATGGTTTAGTGTTGAATACTCTTTTATTATATTAAATGTATTGTGAATTATTGTTTTAATCAAAATGTTATTTTGCTATTTTGTGTTATTTATTTCCTCTTTCCACACTCAGACTCAGGGCACATTTATGGAGATGTAACGCGTTGCATGTCGCGTGATGCGTCTCGTCGCGCGGTCAATCCAAACATATGGCCATGTTTGAGAGCGTTTATGTAGAAACGTTTGCTTGACGCGCCGCACATCGCGCAGGGCCACCATTAACGTGCCCTTAGCGTACACGTACGGCGTACGTGTATCGGCACAAAATGTTTTCTTCCACAGCCTTCTATTAGTTGTCATCTTGGTACTCTCATTTTAGGTGGCTTCCCACGGTCCGTAATATTGCAGACGATCCCGCACCGTGGGAAGGGCGGCACGTCCGTGGTAACGCAGACACGTCTGTAACAATTTGTCGGATCCGCCAGGGGTCGGTAACTTCAAAGATGCGGGGCGAGCTCGTGCGACGCACGGTCTGCATTCTCGCACAGGCAGATGCAATATGGGAAGAGCCTCGGTGCGGTGTTTAGTTATCTGTGGCCGTCGGCTGTACGTGAAATCACAGACCGTGGGAATAAAGGCTCTTATTAACTTTCACACAGTCTAACAGTTCTATAAGGGCGAATTCGCCGCGATTCTCTCGCGTGTATTACGCGCGGTCGTTGCGTCCAGAAGCAGCGTACCAACGCGCGAGCATCAGCCAATTCAGCATCAATATTGGCGCTCCATTTCTCTTAATACGTGCACTCGCTCTGAAGTTCGCGCGTAATCTGGACCCAGCAATTCGTCTCTAGTATCGCGACTCGCGCGATTCGAGAGTCTGACGAAGTGCACGTGATTTACACGCGTATTTTAAAATCGCGCGATGCTTGTGGACGCAGTGTATTGGCGCCAAGTATCTCGCCAACGCGCGTATGTATTCGTGCGTATCGATTCGCGGCGAATTCGTCCCTTCTGGACAAGGTCTTACTTCCAAGCGTTTATCAATAACATTGTCTACTTTCTCATTAGAAGAAATAAACACTGTTCCATGTAATAATTTATTGATACATATCACTTGATAATATTATGTACAAATCACATTTCCTATACAATAATAAAATTTAAATCAGTACAATAATTATAAAGCCCTTTGCACTACCAACTACTATACAATAATATACACACAAATAAAATATACAAACAGTTTACAAGCGCAACATAGACGACGGATATTCTAATACAGATAAACGTGAAGTCTTAGATAAATAGACTTAGCACTAGTTAAATATCCTTGCCTCGTATTCTCTAACTTGAAAATCGTTCGGTGAGAGTAACGCGTTACGCGACGTCATGTCATGGACGGTGAAAATCGTGCAGCTTGCATCCAAATGTCGTAAATAAGTATACACGACATCGCAACAGGATCTACGACATGACGTGCCACGATATCGTAACGTTTGTGGTCACAGTCAATGCCCTTTGGGCAGTTGATAAGCGTTTCCTTGTGACCGATTCATTTTCAAATCATAGAATAGAGGGGTTGAACGTGATACGGATAGCGTTATGTACTAAGTACCTATTTATCTCTGCAAGGTCCTCATTGCGAACATTCGTTAACGATCGCGAAGCAAATAATTGCGATATTTTCACAAGAAGTAAAGAAATGAACAGAAGGCTCGCTTACTTGTAGTTTTGTTTGCAAACGAATGCTTAGGGAAAATTGTTCCCAACCGCGAACGTTTTCAAATGCGGTGAGGACGCACCCTTAGAATCATATTCAGAATTACACTGGATACCTAATTATGATTTAAAATCGTAGATATAAACTGGGTGATAGTTAGATCGATTTCTTTGGATAAATTATAACGAATCACAGTAAACCATTGATAACGACTAGGATCTAAAATCTAACTGACCATATCACCGTTTCAATAGATTCTTTCCTATGGTACCCCTATAGTTCTGGGGGAGCACGGAAACAAGTTGTGCATGTAGTACCCCAAGATAATATCTTTAAAAAAGATAATTTATAATTATTTATAGTAAACCCGAATGAAATAAGTTTATCTCTGATTCGAACTATGAAAATTTAATTTAATTTATGTTGTGTACACAGTTTTTAGAGTATTTATTTATTTACGTTACACCACCAGTACACATACTTTATCAGTTTGTAGCTAATTACCAGTTTAATGAGTATGATCTAACTATTTTGTATTTATCTCCTTCATTTACAGTGTGGCAGAAGTATGCATATTAAAAATAATTGAGGGGTACCACGGACAAAACCTAGTTTCAGTGGCCCCTCCAGAGTAACTGAAGTGGTACTACGGGAAAGAGAACTTAGGAGTACACAACCTACTTTCAGTTGTCTCAGGGGAACTGAAGGGGTACCACCGGAAAGGGAACTTAGGAGTACACAACCTAGTTCCAGTTCCTGGGACAACTGGAACACGGTAAAGTAGCGATTTCAATATCAATTCTGAAATCATTGATCCCTGACCTACCCTCACCACTCGTTACGCATTATTACAATTAAAATGTCATAAATAATTCAATTAAAATAATACTTTCCATTTACAATAATAATTTGATTACATTATACCAAAATATACTTTTATTTATATAACTTATGGTACAAAATTATCCCAACGTAGATGCCAATACTAACATTATTTTGATTGTACTTTCTCAAATAAATTGTATACTATGATAAACACATCTTACGGAACAATGACGGACCAAAACTTGATTAAAGAAGATTGGCAAAACTATACCTTTTTCAGACATGATTGATGATGACAGAAAACTATTCCATCGTCATTCGAAGACAGTGTTACCTTCCATTGACTATTTTATTTTATATTATTTTTAAAGTTACACCTATAGCATTGTTTTAACACTTTATGGTTCGCTTGTTGTTTTAAATAAATGCATATTTAATTTAAACCTAAAAAATATAAATAACCATTCGTGATCTTCATCATATACTATATAGATTGGAAAACGTCATTGTTTTTTATTCAACATATTGCATTTTTAAAGTAAGACAATAAAACTAGAGTTATTGCGTCCGTTCTTTGACGTTTGCCAATCTCCTTTATTTTCTTTTTAACATTTTTCTTTTATTTTATAATACTCGTTTTAACAATCCAATTTAAATAATCTGTAATATTTGCACTTACTAATCGTACAAGTATATAAATTAAAATAGTTCAATTATATCAATATTAAAATTAAATTTTAAATAATTACCTACAATTGTATAAAAAATCAATTATCTACACTCTCTAATCTGATCACAATTCTGGCATAATTGTATGTTAATAACAATAATTTTAAAGCATAATTCGTCAATTTATATTATCTAAATAATTCAGCTAACAATAAGAAGGTTAGTTTTAACAGGGGAATGCTTTTTCATTTATTAATAGCATTTCCATTATTCTAACTACTTTTTCCATTTATACTACATTTACACCACAATATATGTATATTCACTGACTAAAATCGAATGTCGACTGCAATACTAATTTGTTTAAAAGTTTTAAACTTGCTATGTATGTATGTTTGTGTGTAGCTGGGGGTATTTTGAATGTACACGCGATTTTTGCCCTTGGCTGCATTGAGGATGTGTTCTTTAGGCATATGGAGGCTAGTCACTATACTTTACTCATTGACTTAATACAGAATAACCTAAAAGTCAAATGGTTATAAACAAACCTTGAATTTTAAACAGAATTGGCATTAATTGTTGTCAATTACATTATAACTTGACATCAACTCTGTCAAAAAATCCACGCTAAGCAATATACGACGAACTAAATGTTGGAATATTCGTTCATCTGATATAGGTATCTCTTAGAACAAATGGCTAGCGCACATTTTGAGTGCTTAATTTGTATAAGATAAATATTGTCAACACATTTATAAGTGTTTTTTGACTTGTGTGGTACAATAGCGAGCAGTCACTATAGAGTCAAGGATAGGAGCGGTCCAGGGTCCCTCGCATAGTCACTTGGAGAAGATTAACATCGGGCTTTTGCATAATGTCGTCCACTTCAATACACATATAATACCATTATTTTAAACGTTGTGTGCGACCGACAGAAGCTTGTCCAACGGCTCCAGGGCTCCTATTCGCAGCCACTTTCGGATGAAGCCGAGCTTTTGCCCGATGTTATCCACATTAAATGTATATTACATTACCAATAAAGTGCTTTACGACTTGTGTGGTACAATAGCGACCAGTCTAAGCAGAGCTAAGGACAGGAGCTTATCCAATGGGTCCAGGGTTCCTCTCTGCAGCCATTTGGGTATGGTGGTGCGCGCGTGACTGAAGCCCAGCTTCTGCAGGATGTAGTCCACGCCGTACGGCTCGATGGACTTCCCCGCCCATGATAATAGTCTGGTAACAAGTTAATATATGTTTATTTTAACCGCAACCGTACACGTATTGGCCAAATCCTTTGATTGCCCTTTGAAAGTGAGATTCGACACAAACAGGGAAATTTTAAGATTTTAATATTCATCCTAAAAATTATGATCCGCGACCCGACCTTCCCTTTGGCACGCGACTTATTTCGCAACGGGATTATTGCTCGTCCTGCGCGAAATTGTTGATAAATCAGCTGAATTGAGATATTTTTTGACGTTTAGAAACACAAATATCAAATTGTATGTCTGGCGATATGAAGATGTTGGCCATACACTGATGAGACATGGTTTTGTTCGTGAGGTCCAGTGCTATAGGCAAAAGTTTTAGTAAAATTTTGTCAAGAGACAATACAATTGTAAGTTGTTTACTGTGTGTCTTTTGGGACCAAATTTTCATAGAATTTCTACTTTTTTTGTTTGAAGTGTAACCTTCTTTAGCATCGTTGTGATTAGAAAGTCGATGAAACGAAAAAGCGACAGTTTAGTTACCATAAGCTTCTTGTATGGACACCCTTACTTTGAGCTTACAAACTATACCTAGTCAGGTCATAAATTCTGTCACATGTTTAATATAAAATAATTGAAACAAGTTTATTCATTATGTAACCATTTATATACCAAAATGAACTTAACAAAACATAGATTCTTATGACACTAAAGTTTATTCAAAATGACCTCCGTGATTTTGAATACAGGCCTTCAATCTGCGCGGCCAGTCGTCTATCGCAGCACGAACGAGGTCCATGTCAATATCGGCGGCTGCCTTAATCAAGGATGTCTTGAGTGACTCCAAATTGGGATGAGGCTTTGAGCACGCCTTTTCCTCCAAGTGTTGCCATATCTTGTAATCTAACGGATTCATATCTGGACTGGAGGAGGGCCAGTCTTCGTGCCGGATGAAGTCGATTTCACGCGCCGGCAGCCAGTCTTGTGTGCTCTTCGCTCTATGAGCTGGCGCCGAATCTTGTTGGAATACCCAGTGCCTGTTATTAAACATGGTATGAGAAACAGGTTCCACAAGGTTCGTCAGGACTGTATTTTGATACACAACTGCATTTGTTTTTACACCTTTCTCACAAAAATGTACCTCTGTTAAGCCCCAATAAGAAACTCCCAATCATACCATGAGCGAGGATGGAAAATGACCTCGTTGGACACACGGAATACGGTTGCTCGCTTCTTCACTACTGTGTGCGTACACCTTATCATTTTGTTTATTGAATCTCTCTTCTACCGTAAAAAAATTTTCATCCGAAAAAAGAATTTTCCGATATTTTTTTCCCGCGTACCGCTTCAACAAAGCGCGGCATCTCTTCAGTCTCAGGTCCATTAGACGAGCATTCAAACGATGTCCTGTTTTTCTTCGATATGCCCGAAGCCCTAAGTCTTCATTTAACACCCTTTTCACCGTGGTTCTGCTTAACCCCATCTGAAGGGCCAACAGTTTCTGCTTACGTTTGGGATTTCTTTGAATTCGCGCCTTCACAGCTTTTATCACTGCTGGAGTCCTAACAGACCGAGGGCGACCACTTCTTGACCTGTCATCTACACTAGAGTCTTCATTGTATCGTTTGATGGTGCGATAAACGAATCTTTTGGTTAAATTCAAATTTTTCAGTATGTCAAAAATTTGATTTGGCGCGTAACCGCAACGATGCAACGCAATAACTGCAACACGGTCTTCTTTAAGCGTCCACTCCATATTTAAAAATGAGTAAAATTCTAAAAAGTATACATTTTTATTTTCATGAACAATTCGAAATTCGAATTCTATAAACTTTTTTGTGGCCAGCATTCTAAAAGAAAAGTTTTTACTGTGTGACAATACTTATGACCTGACTAGGTATGTGTAATGCTATATGTGATTTATGAATTCGTTATATTCAAAAATAAATATTTTGAAACATTACCGAACAGTAGGCTCAAGAAAAGTTGAGAAGTAATAGACTAGCGTGGTATGGGCATGTCATGTGGAGGGAAGAAAATAATGTCAAAATACATGTTGTGCCGACCCCGCGTAATGTGGGACAAGAGCAGGAAGAAGAAGATTACCTGACAGTAGGCTCCAAGTGCCAAGTAATGCAGCGATAGTCCCTGTAGTCCTGAGCTACGATAGGCGCTCGCGCTCCGTTGCTTGTCGAAGCGCCACTGCCGGTCGAGGCTTCACCCCACGGCTGTCTGCCAACTCCCGGCATCTACACACGATAGAACATCAATTAAAAGCTGATAAACCCGGCTATTTTAAAAAATATATATAGTCTGCGGACTCAGGGAAAGTGTAGCTTTCTGTCTGTGAAATAATTTCCAGAATCAGTTTCGTAGGTTCTGAGATTACCTCCTACAAACAAACATGCAAACTTAACCTTTTTATAATATTAGCATGGAACACATAATCAACGATAGGAAAATATGAACATCTTCATCTAAATTACGTGTCATCGAAATGAATATACAAGATTTTTATTTTTACGAACAAAATGGATGACCATCTGATAAATAAATAAATGTATTAACAGAAAGACTATACAATTATTTATAAGACTAAAATACAAAAGACTATCCTAAACTATCCAGAGACAATTTGAATTGAAATGATGTGAAACACTCCAGACAGCTCGGACCGTAACAGAAACTCATTTTGTCCAAAACTTAAAACCCCAACGACCTACTGTGACCTTTGTCAATTGTGTTATTTAATTTATACAGGCTTCAGCCCGCGGCTTAGCACGCGTGGTTTGTCAGTAAAAAGTAGCCTATGTCTCAATACAAATTTCATAGAAAACGGTCCAACAGTTTAGCCGTGAAAACGTGCCAAACAGACAGAGATACAGAGTTACTTTTTTATTATTATTATTTGGTCCACTAAACTGGACGTTACTTTCGCATTTATCAAATCAAATAATATTAAGATGTATTTAAATTATTTACACTCTGAAAGTTGGTAATTGTAAACTCGATACTGGCCGTAAACCCGTAAATGCGACTTACAGCCCTAGGGAAGTAAGTACATTTGTAAATAGAATGTAGCTCATTGCATTCCTAATAAGCTAAAATGAAATACAATCTCCATGACAAATCCTCGTTTCTATTTAAAAATAAAAGATGTTTAACAATATACACTGGAAACGCAAATTTTATATTTAGCAACTATCTGTTATAAAATACTTTTTAATTTCCTCGCATTCGTGATGAAAAGTTCTATGTTATACTCGGGTGTATGCGATCAATAAGAAACGCGATTAGGGTCCTCACTCGCATACAATCGCTGGTACGCCAAAATATCTCGAGTGTAAAATAGATCGCTTACAGCCCTTGTATAGCAATGTATATTGTATAACAATTCATATTTCATCATTCCTTGTATAACAATTCATATATTTACATACCAGTCTATCTTTCTCTTTGATATAGGAAGAGATGAGATCGTGCAGGAACAGGAAGGCTTCAGCGTCCACTGATACGAAGATGTGGTCCTCGAACTCCGTGATGAAGCTGCACTCCACGACAGGCTTTTCATCTGCAGCAAAAACATTGTTACTTACTTGAATGAACCGTTTCTAATAAATGATTAATGCTAGTTTTTATCGAAATGAATATATAAATCAATCGTTTGATCTGATGATAAGTGATGGAATGATAGAACAGCAAGACAAGATCAAGATGTATAATAAGTGGTAACCATCCCCAATCTATACTATACCAAAGCACTGCCTCGTAACTCTCTCTTACCGTTCTCAGTGGGTGGGTCGGTGCGCTGCAGTTGCTGCGTCCGCAGATGCAGCTGCATCGAGGGCAGCGCGAAGATGACCTCGCGCACGTGCTTGTCCTGCCCCGCCTTCCTCTCTCGCTCCCTCTCGCGCTCTCTGTCTCGCTCTGTGCTGTTCGTGTTGCCGGCGCCGGTGCTCTCTCGCTCAAGTGACGGGAACTGGTCTATGGCTGGAAAAATATAGAACGGTTACTAAGTTTGCTTGCCTAATACAACAAAAAGAGTCGCCTAGC
Organism: Philereme transversata; assembly: GCA_963924445.1. Taxonomy (NCBI): domain Eukaryota; kingdom Metazoa; phylum Arthropoda; class Insecta; order Lepidoptera; family Geometridae; genus Philereme; species Philereme transversata. Next base: position 20,450,656 of record OZ004337.1, on the reverse strand, counting down.
GTTCGCAGTTAAATATTATACATCACGTCCTTACCCGAATAATCGACCCTGATAACTCCATTAATTCAGCCACCGTTTAACCTTACAGCTACCCACCACGGTTTTAATCCATTCCCGGATGAAGGTTTCCTCTTTTTTTGAACCTATAATTATCTACTATATATTATGTGTATCCTGCCCATCCTAACTTACGGTGCGCAGACATGGCCTCTGACTGAAGCCCAGAAGTCAAAGCTCAAGATTTGTCAAAGGGCAATGGAGCGCAGCATTCTCGGCTTTAAACGTGTCGACCGAGTTCGTAACACCATGCTGCGCTCACTTACCGGCATTGCAGATGTAAGGAGAAGATCGGCTGGACTTAAGTGGGACTGGGCGGGCCACGTTGCCCGAATGCACTCCGAGAAATGGGCACATATTGTGACACCATGGACGCCTGAAGACGGAGGGCGACGTCGGGGTCGGCCGAGAAAGCGTTGGCGGGACGATTTGGTCACCTTCCAAAGAAGATGGTGGGAGATAGCGACGGATAGGGATACTTGGAGGGACTTGGGGGAGACCTTTGCCCAGCAGTGGGACGAGATAGGTTAGAGAAAAAATAATAATAATTATCTACAGCCTTGCCTTATCTCTACCACGCCAAATCGTTTGGTTTTGAGCAAATCTGACCCATTGCTGTCCAACTGCCACTACGAAATCATCGGATCATCGGTCTGCCCTATTATCTACGTATATCCCTTGTCCACCATTCTACCAGTCCTATATAGTCTATTCTATATAGTATATATAGTCTAGTAATCCTACTCTTTACGCTAAAATGTTATTTCTATCTATTCTTCCGCAGACATTAATTTTTCTAAAGTTCTTGTTGTAATTCCGTCTAGATATTATGTCATGTCCGCTAAATTAAAGTATATTCGTAATATTATAAAAGTCGCAATACTTATAATACTACTGACAAATAGTTACCATCAATCTCGCTATCAGCGAAGGCGTAGTTGACCCACTCCTTGTGCGTCTTGAACTGCGGCGGGAAGAGACGCGCGCGCGTCATGCGGCACACGGTGGCCATGGACTGGTGTCCGCCCCCCGCGCCGCCCGCACCCACGCCTCCCGCGCCCACGTCCGACCCCAGGCTCGCCGTCAGGCTTTGCACTACGTGTACTTCCAGCTCATCTGCGAAATAGATGACGGTGTATGTATGTATGTCTCTGTGTATCTTGTAATTAAGTGATTTTTTAAATCATTTTAATTTTAAATTTCTATTTTCTTTTATTTGTTACCTTTATGAGTCAATGGCTTGAAATAAACAGTTTTTTTTCTACCTAGAATAGACAAAGCCACCACCGGACAAGCAGACGTACTGGATGGAATGTACCACTCATTGGTACTTTTCAGTACGCCTCGCAGTTTCTTGTCAAAAACTGTAATAAATAGAGAAATTTGGGCGATATGCTCGGCATGGACTTAATATATCTACTGATTGTTTGAAGAACCATTTGTTCCCATTCACTCTTGCGATCGCCACGCTCGAAACTGTAGAAACTAAACGTAATTGTACCAAGTCCTGGGCGAAATAACTTTTTGCTGTCGTAAACATTATGTCAAGCAAAACGCGGTCTCTACTTGTTACTGCATGTGACTCCAATGTTTCGTTTTGTTATTATCTGTTATTGGTGGTACACATTCAACAAGTGTTATCGTGTTGCAAAATGTTACTCCACAAAAAGTAACTTCAGTATTGACAAACCTTATTTTGTTTAATGCGATCTGGAGATAAAGCAATCATAATGGTCTACCATCCCCTATAACAAAGTATTGCCTCATAGGTGACGCAACTGGATGGATGGAACCGATGGAACGATGCATCCATCAAATTAAGGCATACAGGTGTAAAGCCACTTGTGCCTGCAATTTCACATTTTTAATAGTAAATAATAAAGTAATTACCATCATCATTGGCTATTTGCTGCGCCTCGGCTGCAAAGGATATGCATGGCTCCTTGAGGCTGAACAGCGCCCAGGACTTCGCCTTAAAGCTGTTGCCGTGGAAGCACGCCAGAGACACGTTGGTGCCGTGGAGCTCCATCGTACCGCCTAGCACCATACCTTTGAGAGAAACACACATTCACCTATTGGCATCCACTCGTGGACTCTTTATATGTTTATCAGAAACACAGTCAAAAAATACTACAGATTAATAAAATTATAAAGATTTTAAGACAATTCTATACGTACTCTTTAGAATACAAAAATCGGAATTTGCATCGAACTGATGTAATGGGTTTTTTTTACCAAAAAAATGGGTATCCAAAATGGTTTATATAACATCCTGTTCAACCCTTCCTCACCTTCCTATCTTAAAGAACGCTTCCATTTCCTCTATCAATCCAATCCTCGATCCTTGCGTTCATCTGACACACTCCAACTCAGGACACCTGTACACTCCTCCTCCTACTTTGATAAGTCTTTTACAGTGCAGGCTGTCCGGTTATGGAACGCGCTGCCGGTGGCTATCAGATGTGCCAAGTCACTTGCCATTTTTAAACGTATGCTCAGAGAACATTATCTGAGTATTTGTCGCTAAATATATATGTATTTATTATTAATTATTTGTTTCTTAAATAAGTCTAAGTATGTATCTATGAATTATTATGAGTAGTTATTATTTAGATTCATGTAGTTTTCATTTATGCAAGTTTTATATTTTTTTATTTTTATATAATTAGTATTAGTATGTAAGTACATGTAGTATGTCAGGTACACCCCAGGTAATGTCTACACAGTCCATTCCATCCAAAGGTTGTCTGGTAGAGATCGCTAATTAGCGATAAGACCGCCAATTGTATCCATAGATTTACGTAGTTGTTTTTTTTTTTTTTTTTTATATGTATTTGTTTCGTGGTGTACAATAAAGTATTATCTTATCTATTATCTATCCTGTCTTTGTCTCAATAAATTTGATCTGGTTTTTTGTATAGATATATTCTAATCCCTCTTGGCACAGTGATCTAACTAAACTTCCTGACCAAACTGTATGTATTGTTACGTCGAACCGGACCATTCGTAAAACGTATGGTTGCGACATATGTTGAGAGCGATGAATTCGGGTGGTATTTGGTTACAGGAGGCGTGCTCGAGTATAAATAACCGAGGCTTGATATCTCACCGACCCCGTTGATCCCGCCGGCGGGGTCGACGAATCCCCACGAGGCTTCAGATGCCAATAGCATGTTTGAAAAAATAAGCAATGGGTAGTCTTTATTCAGCTACAAGTGCGACTTTTTAGCGGTTTCCAAGTGTTTTATTGAGAAAAAAAGTGTGAATTACTGTTGAGTTTGTGTATATTGTCATTTTAGTGTTGAATATAAGTGTTATTTTGGTTGAATGATTTCATCCCGAACCCCCAGCTCGTAGCAGTACAATGCATACCGTTTGCAGGCAGCGGGTTGGGCAGCGTGGAGAGCTGCATGCCCGAGATGAGCTTGAGCACGGGCTGCCAGTGCCGGTGGTGACGCAGCTCTGGAGCCGGCGGCGCCTCGCTAGATGGCGCTGCTTCTGTAAGTATACCAATTTGTTTACCTTTGTCTAAATCTAACTAGGGACAATCTAACGATACTTTCGTGTCCGAAAGTGTTCTTGGCTAGGGCGATCTGCCAAGGATACTTTAAAAATTTGAAGTAAAAAGTAGAGATTTTGAATTCATTATAGGAAAAGAGTGTATGTAAAATTGACCTTTCGAAGTGATCCTTGCGATAATAATGAATAAAAACATTTAGATTTTGTATGTTTCTGAAGGATGCTATTAAAGACAGGTGCGAGGCAGAAAACAAAGTTTTAAATAAACATAATAAGTGTTAAAGTACAACCAATAGTACTAGGCCGCCCTGATATTAGCTATTTGGCTGCCCTGGTATGAAATGCATTTCCTAAGGAACTAACTAGGAAGTAATCGCAAATAAACGGCTAACTTCACGGCGGTCTAGTTACATGTTCAATTCCCGCCACGGAACAAATGTTTGTATGATCTACAGATATTTGTTTCTGGTCTGGCTGGATGTTTATCTATGTATTATAAGTAATATTTACAAAAAAAATTATATAAGTATTCATCAGTTATCTGCTTCCCGTTGTACAAGATCTGTTTAGTTTGAGGCTAGATAGCGCTGTGTGAAATGTCCAGCAATATTTATTTATTTATTCTGTGGTGTACTCACGTTCCCGCCTGTCCCGCCTCGCATTAGTATAGTTTGGATGCAGAGAGCTGAACACGCGCTTGCTAGACTTGAACTGCTGGGTGAAGAACTCTTCAAGCTTCAACTGCATCTTCAGTAGGTCAGGGGTGGTGCTTCGAGACATCAGAATCTGGAGCTGATGCCAGCTTAGTTTACCGTGGGTCAGGATTATAGCTGGCCTGGAGATCGAAAAACAATTAAGGACTAAAATTAATAAGCAGAGAAAAAAAATATATTAATTTATTTTCTCTCACAAGTTATTTTCTTATGTTTGAACTACAAAGGCAAACTTTTTGGGTGCCAATTAATATTGTGAAAGACTGGTGCCTGAAGTAGGTTCATAGGAACCTGTATTACAGGTCACCAGGCCCCCACTCTGAGAGTACGAACAACAGAGGCTAATCAATGACTCCGTGACGCAGTGGGCGTATAGCTGGCTGAGACGCAGGAGGTAGCGGGTTCGATTCCCGCCACGGAACAAATGTTTGCATGATCTACAGATATTTGTTCCAAGCCTGGTTGTTTTTCTATATATTATAAGTATGTATTTACAAAAAAAAAGTATATAAGTATTCTATCAGTTATCTGGTTCCCGTAGTACAAGCTTTGCTTAGTTTGGGGCTAGATAGCGCTGTGTAAAATGTCCAGCAATATTTATTATTTTATTTATTTATTTAATAAATGAACATCAGGAATAGTCAGAATATTGGTATAATATTTATCATCATTAACCTATAGCAGTCTATTACGCGGTTACCCATACAAGTTATGACCGCTCAGAACGTGTCCGACTTCATTGATGTTAAGATTAAGAACGACTAGGCAAGCTACGCTATAAACATTTTGTATTACTGAAAGACTTGTATATTATCAACCCGAAAATAACATTTTAAACCCATTCGACCTCCGTGGCACAGTGGGCGTATAGCCGGCTGAGACGCAAGAAGTAGGGTTCGATTCTCGCCACGGAACAAATGTTTGCATGATCTACAGATATTTATTCCATGTCTGGATGTTTTTCTAATTATAAGTATGTATTGCCCGAAAGGCAAACTATTGAAATCAAAATAACCGTGTAGGGTAACGAATGAAGTGAATGAAGTACGAAGGTGCTTCTTTCACTTCATTCGATGCACAAGAGGTGCTGTTTTATTATCATTGTGCGGACAAATGTTTATCTTGTTATTAAATATGTACCTGGCAGTGGGTCGATGGTGTTGCGGCGCGTGTGGCGGGCGTGCTAACCACTCGTCTCGGAGTCGCGCCTTCAGTTTGGACACTCGCGCCAGCAGTACGGAAGTGCCCATGTACTCTAGTCTTAGCTCTAACGCTGCCAGGCGTACACCACACACGTGACCTGGGTTGCAGCCGGGTTCTTCTTCGATGTGAACTGTAATACAAAATACTAGGTAACTTAGAATAGAGACTATCTCCCTAGCTCTCTGTATCTTCCTATGTATAAGTATCCCTAATAGTAATAGGATTAATCTTGCTATTGTTTCTTGTCGCTTTATGCTTGATACTTTCCATAGAAACATCGTCCAATTACATAAATTGAGTAGAGGCGCAACACTCTTATCCCTCTTTGAGATCTCTTTAGATCTTCTACCAGTTATATTTTCTAGAAGCTCAATTCAGGGATAGTACTAGAATCACGAACAAAGCTAAAATTTTGTAAATAAAAATAGAAAAATTCTAATAATAACATGAGCGTGGCTAAGATGTTACAAACTCGCCCCAAGCGAAACAAACCTAGCCTCGAGGCAAATAATCTCCTTTTCCTATTAATCTATTTGAGTTGTACTGTAGGAACTTCAATCTGTGAGACAGCCTGGAGCAACGTACCGTAGGTGTCGATCTCTGCCAGCGCGATGGCTCCGCCGACGATGCCACCTCGCGCGTCGAGCTCGGAGCCCGCCAGCGCCACGCCCACCAGCATGTTCCTGTGCCCCGTGCTGCCGATGCTGAGCCGACCCGTGCAAGCGAAGTCACGGCTCTGCCAACTGCAATTATAATCTTGATTTATCTATTTTTTTCCTCAATTAAATCATGATCCGAAACTGTCTAAGAAAGTAAACAAATTCGATTCGATTCCCTCTTAGCCTGTCATTCTTGCTTGAGGTAAATTTGGCGTACATATTTCTCATATTTTTGGGTGCAAGACATTCCAATTTCTACGCGATATTTTGCTGTGTTCTATGAGATTACCAAGTAATTCATAAATTTATTTTTGGAATTAAAAACTCCACTAGCGCAGGACTAGGATTAAGCCAGACTTTATAATCAAAAGTAGAACTAGTTCTACCTCGCTTTATGCAACGTTTGTTTATAAATATTTAGAGCGTTGAACATGATTTATGATTGAATGGATGAAACCTGTGGTGGTTTATGTCTATAAAAGTGACTTATTAATGGATATCACACAGTTTCAGTAAGTTACCTGACATTGCCCATAACATTCCCCATGTTCATGTGAACGTTGAGCTTGGTAAAGTTGACAGCGAATAGCACGAGCGTCTCCCACGCCGCGCTTGGCGACGGAGACGACTCTTTGTTATCTGAAAATGTTAATAAATATTAAAGTAAGTTCTAACCACAGTCACTGGCATAGCCTAAAGAGGTGACGGCCATTGGGGCAGAACATTTTTTAATGAAGACCACGCACTGGACTACACAGCGTAGGATGGCCATCCACTAGATGGAAAGACGACCTAATAAAGGGTCACATTAGATCAGTCGCTTTGAAAATCTATGCGGAAGGCCTATGTTCAGCATTGGACATTCTACGACCGACATTTTGAGCCCGAGCAACATACAAAAAGCAGTAAAATGGTCTGGTAAGAAAATATTTAAATTGTGTTACCTTTAGGTTTTTGGAAATCAGTCTTTGTTTTCTCTCTTTGTGGTAATACTGGTGATACGGGCACGGTGTTGTTGGAACTACTACAACAAAATATAGATTTTAGTATCAGAAGCATGGCTGTGAGTAATTTTACTGCCATATTACAGCTACAGTATCAATGTCACCATATAAAATAACTTGTGCTTAACAAACGCGAGACTTCCGTCTGCATATAACCACAACTAGCAAATAAACAATAGTTAGACTCATTGATAGATTCATTGAGTTCAGATATTTTGAAGTTATACTTCGTTTTGGCGCGTTTGGAAAAAGTTATGAGTGTAAAATTTATACGATGCGCGCGCACACCGACATTCAAAAAGCGACATGATGAAGTTAGTTACAAACAAAGAGTTGTGGTATAAGGGATGAAATCTTTAGCTATTTATGTTCTGTTACGCCAACGAAGTATAACTTTTTACGTGCGTACATAAGTACACACACACGTTTTTTTTTAGTGTTGGTGGACTCTCTTTTCCGCATTCGAATTCTGCATATGGTTCATTGTGCATGAGGGAGTGGACTATATGGATAGCCAGCTCAACTCTAACAAGAAGCACAGAAGCTTTCTGAGGCCCTCGCAGGCTTCACGGAGTGACCTAAGAGTAAGAATAGTAGAGTTCCTTGTGAATGTGGTTCGCCCAGGAAAGTTCTACCACCATACCTATTTCTTTCTATTCTATTTCTGCTGCCAAGCAGCATTGCTGTGTTTCGGTATGAAGGGTATGGTTTCCGATGAAATTACAGGCACATGAGGTTTTACACCTGTATGCCTTAAGCCTGGGTCGTGCGTTTTGAGCCAAAACGGACCTTACTGTTTTGCTTCCACTGCAATACCTAGATCATTAATAAGTATAAAAATCACACAATAGGTTTCTCAAATGACAAAGTCACAATTATTGGAAGATAGAAAAAAAAACATAGGCCCTATTTTTGTGCAATAACCCGAAGAAAAACCCGAAAACAAGGTTCAGAGTTATAACAAAATCATTAAGTAAAATACACAACATAATTTCTAAACAACGTTAAATCGTGGGTTCATTAAACTAGCTACAATTCCTGCAACTAAGATTTTTTTTTTAAATGCTTTAAAAAATACTAAATATTCATCAAAGTTCACGAAGAAATTCTCCATACATTTTTTCTATGGCCACGCAACGCCCTATAAATATTACACGGCAGCCGAGCCGCGCCTCAGTCTGCCGCAAGCATTCTAGGCGAATCCACGTCGCTCTGCACCGTCCGAGTGACGTGTTTGTGTACAGTACTAACAGCGCAGTGTAGTGTAGGTATGAGAGAGTGCGTTCAATACAAAGAATAATATTAGGTTGGGGAAAAAGTTTCTTCGCATTTTTTAAGAAAATTCAAAACATTATTATTATTATTATGTATAACTGTACCGTAATTTTCATACTGTTTTTGTAGGGAGCCCACGGCTTGTGTGTACTATAAAATTACTGTAAATTTGCTTGATTCTATTTACTGGTTGTGGAGGGGCATGAGATAACTTTCTTAGCTAAATTTGCAAAGTTCATCATCATCATTTTGGAACATCTAATTTTTTTTTTTTTTTAATTATGCCTCATCCACTTTGATCATTTTGGAACGTCAACTTTTTTTTATTATGCAACATCCACTGTGATCATTTTGGAACGTCAATTTTTTTATTATGCAACATCCACTGTGATCATTTTGGAACATCAATTTTTTTTATTATGCAACATCCACTGTGATCATTTTGGAACATCATTTTTTTTTTAATTATGCCTCATCGACTATGATCAGTTTGGAACGTCAATTTTTTTTTATTATGCAAGACCCACTGTGATCATTTTGGAACATCAATTTTTTTTAATTATGCCTCATCCACTGTGATCAGTTTGGAACGTCAATTTTTTTTTATTATGCAACGTTCAAATTGGATTATCCAATTCCTTTTTTATTGTGTGACATCCAAATTGTTTTTTATTAATCACCATCCATCTTGATCATTATGCTACAACTACTGTTTTCACTTCGATATCCTCTTGATTTTTCACTTCAATATACTCTTTGGTTGCTTCTTCCCTTTGATATCCTCTTTGATTGCTTCCTTAACTTCGATATCCTCTTTGATTGCTTGTTCCACTTCGATATCCTTTTTTATTGCTTCTTCATCTTCATAAAAAAAAAAAAAATCTACTTGGATATCTTTTTTGATTGCTTCTTCCACTTCGACATCCTCTTTGTATGTTTCTTCCACTTTGATATCTTCTCAACAAAATTATGATTTTTCTTAAAAAACTTCAATCGCTCGTATCGTCTTAACGGAAATAAATATATTTTCTTATATATTTTCTTCAATTGCTTCTTTTACTTCAATTTCCACTCTACAAAATTATGGGTTTTCATACAAAACTTAAATCGCTCGTATCTTCTAAACGGGAAGAGATAGCTCTATGAAACTTTTCCAAAATATTGGTATAAGTTTTTGGTGGAACCGTTTTTTTATTTTTATTATTATCCTCAACGTCCTTTTTGAATGCTTCTCTCACTTCGTCTTCCTCTTTGAATGCTTCTTTCCCTTCGTCATCCTCTTTGGTTGTTTTTTCCACCTTGATATCCTCTACTTTTGCTTCTTCCATCTCGATATCTTCTTTGATTGCTTCTTCCACTTTGATATCGTCTTTTATTGCTTCTTTACTTTCGATATCCAATTCGATTGCTACTTATACTTCGATATCGTCTTTCATTGCTTCTTTTGCTTGGATATCCTCTTTGATGGCTTCTTTAACTTCGATATCCTATTTGATTGCTTCTGTAACTTCGTCATCCTGTTTTAATTCTTCTACGACCTCGCTATGCTCTTAGGGCGCGTCTTCAACTTCGATACTGAAACACATAGGCATAGTAAACTTTTACAAAATGGTAGTACAAATGTTTGGTGGAATCGTTTTTTTATTGTCATCAACGACCTTGATATTCTTTTTATATACTTTTCTCACTTCGACATCCTCTTAGAATGCTTACAACACCTTGATATCCTCTTTTAATGCTGTTCCACAGGATATTGAACCCTGTTTGATTCCTTTTTTCACTTTGGAATTCTCTTTCCTCTTTGATTGCTTCTTCCACTTCGATATCCTCTTTGATCTCATCTTCAATTTTGATTTCCTTTTTGATTGATTGTTCCACTTCGTCATCCTCTTTGAGTGTTTCTTCTACCTCGACATCTTCTATTTTTGCATATTAGAAGACATAGACATAGAAATCATTTATTCACTACATTAGCACACAATATAGACATAGACATAGACATAGAAATCATACAATATACAATACAGTTACATTTTAAAACAGAGAAAATACAAAAAAGAAACAATTAAATAGTACTTATAAACGTAAAATAAACAAAAACACAAGGGAGAACCTGGTAGATACTGTGTGCTACAGCAGTAAATGGGACTCGACTCAGCATTATGCCCGCCGTAAAGGAAAGCGCTGATATTCTGTCGAGACCGCTCCATTTAGCCACTAGACCTTGAGAGTATTGTGTTGTCAAATAAAAAATATAATGTGTCATTTTCCACTTCGATATCCTTTTAAATTGCTTCTTCTACTTTAATATCCTCTTTAATCGCTTCATTTACTTCATTATCCTCTCTACAAAATTATGGTGTTTCATACAAAACTTCAATCGCTCGTATCTTCTAAGCGGGAAGATATAGCCCTAGCAAACTTGTACAAAATATTGGTATAAATTTTTGATGGAACCGTTTTTTTATCGTCATTTCAGGAAGAAAAAATTGTAGAAATAAAATGTCCCTATTCTGCCGCTGGATTGAGTATCGATGAATGGATAAAATTAAAAAAAATACGTTTTGGAAACAAAGTGAAAGCGAGTTGGCAGTGAACAAACGTCACGACTGGTACTATCAGGCACAGGGACAACTGCATATTACTAGAAGAAGTGTTTGCATTTTCACTGTTTGGACCAATGTTGATATGAAAATTGAGTTCATAGAACGAGACGAAAATTTTTGGAACACGAACATGAGGGACCAGTTATCAAAATTTTATTTTGATTGTTTACTGCCCGAGTTAATTGACTCTAGAATAGAAAGAAAAATGGAGATAAAAGAACCGCACTATATTTTAGAAGGTATATGAAATAAAATTAAAATAAAAGACAGAAAAGAACAACAAAGGAAAGAAAAAGAATTAAAAAGAAAAATTAATAACTCTGAATCAAGAAACCATAAAAATCAAAAGAAAAAAATAATCCACTTCAAAAGTAAAGAAACTGTATTATAAATTTTACCATAACCATGTAATGCTGGAACTGTCTAGTTTGATGTGATCACTGTACCCACATAACTCAAAAATGTGAAATACCTAATATTTCTCTATAATTTTTTAAGTCATTACCAGAAAAGACGTCAAATTATGGTAAATATTAAATGACATTTAGATTTTGTCTGTGAGACTTTTTATTTTTCAACCGATGAAAAAACGGAGGAGTTTCTCAAATCGACGCATACACAGGGTATAAAAGAAAGGAGTGATAATACTAAAAGGGGTACTTCTACTCATGAAACTGAACAACTTTTCCCAAAGAATCCATATCGAATTCTCAAAAAAAAAATTTGGACTTTGTATGGAGAATTGACCAATCAGCTGACCGATCCCCATACAAAAATTTTTTTTTTTTGAGAGTTCGATATGGGTTCCATGGGGAAAGTTGTTCAGTTTCATGAGTAGAAGCACCCCTTAAAGTATTATCACTCATTTCTTTTACACCCCGTATATTACCAAAAACCTACCAAGTCATAACGCACATAACTCGTACCTACTATAATTTAAAAAAGTGTAATGTAAACTATAAGTATCTGCCTAACTACGTGTTTATTAGCAAAAAATTAAAGTGACATACAGAAGATAGCTCTGTCATTTCATTACTCTGTATTGCCGGCTAGCTCGCGTGGATGTGTGCGTGTAACTCACACTGAGACAGAGCGCTCTGTCAAATACCTAAAACTGTGCAAGCGCGCGGACACGATACACTCTTAAGTTGATGGACGCAAGACAGTGCATCGTAGGGCACGTTTCTGAGGTGCGTGACCTATGAGACATTAATTTGCTATAGGAGATGGGTACTACTTAACCACAAGTTTGTTCCATCTACATGTAGCGTAAAAAATAAATTAAAAAACGGAGGACGGATAAAAAAGTTAGTGGACTCTCTTTTCCGCATAATAATTTTGCATGTGGTCCATGGTGCATGAGAGGAGTTGACTATATGGATAGCCAGCCTAAATCCGACCAGAAGCGCAGAAGTTTTGTGAGGTCCTCCCTCGCAGGTTTCACGGTGTGATCTGTACGTAATGGTATCGATACACTAACCTGGTTGGATAGGAGGTCCGCTCGTGTGTGTGAGAGTGATGCAAGCCGGGGTCGCCGAGGAACATGCGGCGTACGATGGTGCGTCGGTACCAAGCGCGGGGGAATGCTAATATCTCTCCTAAGCGACGCATGTCGTATTTAAACGAAGCACTGCCCACGTCTACGATAGCTGGTGAATACAAAGACCCCCATTAGTTTAAAGGGAAACAGAGTGGAGAAACATTCAAAGAAATGGATATTGTTGATGGACAGTATGTCTTTTTCGTATTATATTTTGTCAATTGTACTACATGTTATAGAAAAATAATATTCTATAAAAATACTTAGTAAATTATATTATATTAGTCATTCGGTCCAATTTAAGACTTCAATATGGTTCCTGACCTAAGGGGTGGCCAAGATAAGATCATACTTAAAAAGTAAATTTTAAATACATATGAGCTTATTTCTTCATTTGTTTTCCGTATTGGTGACTCTATCTAACGCCATAATGGCTATGTACCGTATCACTACAAAAATTAGCTTATTTAATAAGTTGTTTATAATCTATGTACTTACTCGAAAACCTCACAGTAGCCTTCGATTGATCCTGATCCGTTTGGAAATCCAACTTCCTCGACCTCGATAAATGGAACTTTACAAACTCCACATTGATACTCAGCGAGTCCTTCCTCTCGGTGTCGGAGAGCGGAGACCACTGCGCTTCCTTCAGGCTCGATTTCTTGCCGCCGTACGGATGGAACATGTTCACTGAGAAGTCGGCGAGGCAGCCTGTGACGCTTAGGCCTCCCATTGCGACGGCTGGTTCTGCCATTTCCCTGTGGAAAATATAAGCTCTAAAAATATCGAATAGATAGAAAAATATAACTATTACTTATTTGATACCAAAGAAAGAGATGCAATACGTACAACAGGCACCGTAGATCACGTTTCTAAAGTGCGTGACCTACGAGGCAGACTTTGTTATAGGCGATGGTTACATCAGATCCACTTAACATCAGGTGGGCCGTATGTTCGTTACATCTCCAAGTCGTATAAAAAATAAAATAGGTGACATTTATGCTAAACCGATCTCTTCCACTTAACTTTTGGATAGATATAATAAAGTCATAATTACATGACAGCGGTAAACCTACCTAATATGTACCTACTATTGAAAAAGAAAACAAAAGATATGTTTTGATACCTATTTTATAATATTTACATGATAAGATATAACTCAATACAAATAATTATTTACAAGCTGGTCATAAAACACCTTGTGCGTAGTAAATAGTTATTTTCACATACATTTCTACTAGATAACAAAAATATATAGCGCCTAAAATATTACCCTTAGCAATAAAAATAGCCATTAAGATCGTAAATTAGTTATACGAACCTAAACTAGCTTGATAAAAAATTATAGATGAAAAGTAACGCAAAAAATATTCGCAGCCGGTAGGATTCGAACCTACGCTCCCAGAGGGAATCTGATTTCTAGTCAGACGCCTTAACCGCTCGGCCACGGCTGCTCTATACTAATGCGTCGAAAATGAGAATTTTCATCCACTAACCAAAAACCCGAAAGGAAATCTTTATAAATAAACATGCATGTGATCAATTTTTTTAGGGGAAAAAATAAACATCAAATTGTTAGCTAGCCTTGTTTTTTAACATACAGGGTGAAATTTTAGATGGGACAAAGAGCCGCTCTTAGATATGCTAAAGCTATAAGAAAGATGACCTTAACTGATGATGACTTCTGCATGTACGGATTTTCCTTAAAATAATACTAAAAGCAAGAAAAAAATATATTCATGAAACTTTTAATATCTTATTTGAGGTATAGCATCGAACGAGATTTTCCCCAAAAACTATGGGTACCACAAAAATTTTAAACACACGCTATCACTGTTTAGAAAAAATCTTACAAAATAATTGGTATAGAATTTTTTAAACACGCGTTAAACAGGGTCAACGTTTTTTTTTTCAAGGGGTTCTCTTCTATGCTACTAACTAGCGTTCGTCTAAAGATGATTTGTAAAGACCGTAATGATTATTTGCTACCTTTTGTTTGTTTTTTCCAAACGTAAAAAAAGTACAGAGAAGACAGGGCGCTTTTATACATTTTGTATGCAAGTATATAAAAGGGACGCCACGTTTTGGTTTACTATAACAGTAGGTACTCACTCGTCAGTAGCTCGCTTAGAGCTGAACACTATCTGCAGACTCGGCAGCTGCAGCAAGCACTCGACGCGGCTGGCGGGCAGGCAGCTGAAGCGGAAGGTGGAGGGTTGCATGTGGAAGTGTACTATAACGTCGACCGGGAACGATGCGTATACGTATTGCCCGTATTGCGCGTACACGCCCTCGCCGACACCGCCTTCCGCTTCTGAGAATTTCACACACAAGATTATTACTATTTTCTACAAGTGAAAATTTAAAAGTCTTCGATTCTACAGTTAAATTCGATATTAAATGTTTGTAAACAACCCATCCTCATTTAGACTTAAATTCATAGTACATATTTGTATTTGTTATCAATTTGTGATCGCTCCAAAACTGTAATCAATTCTGTCAAGATATCCACACTGACCAAGTGAATTTCAAGATAAGTATGGCCGGTTTGTTTTCGAATATTTGACATTTAGCATACAAGCATGCTTCATCTTCAACCACACAATGACTTACTATCAGGTATAATGTTATTTAAGGTTATAATCGAAACGTCACAATTTTGTGGTGCGAGATGAGGACTCCG
Source organism: Philereme transversata (assembly GCA_963924445.1). Taxonomy (NCBI): domain Eukaryota; kingdom Metazoa; phylum Arthropoda; class Insecta; order Lepidoptera; family Geometridae; genus Philereme; species Philereme transversata. The sequence goes on along the minus strand of OZ004337.1, from coordinate 20,435,397 downwards.
ATCTCTGTTCATTCTTCTACTGTGGTTACTTGTGCAATAAAGTGGCGGCCACTATTAAAAAAGAAAATTCTAGACATTTCACACAGCGCTATCTAGCCCCTAACTAAGCAGAGCTTGTACTATGGGAACCAGATAACTGATAGAATACTTATATAAATTTTTTTTTGTAAATACCTACATACTTATAATATATAGAGTAACAACTAGACCCGGAACAAATATCTGTAGATCATGCAAACGCGAATGTTCCGCAGCGGGGATCGACCCCGCTACCTCCTGCGTCTCAGCCGGCTATTCGCCCACTGCACCACGGAGGTCGTCTACTATTAAGAAGCTGCTACGGCCTTTGGTTTATATGATAACTTAATTAGTTTTCTTTAATTTCTAATTTTGCCTTTGGCTTTGCTGGAACTGGAATTTAAGTTTTCCAGTTTAAATTATTATTAATTAATATATTATAATTAATTAATTTAAATGTATGTTTTCCCGGACTTAAATTCCAGCTTAGGATTCGCTGCATATCGCTAACACAAGAATTTAATTCTAATGATCTAAGTACTATCATAGTTTTAAGATGCAGGGTGGTTTAGCGTTAGGAAAATAACTTTGTAATTTAAATTTCTTTTCCCGGAGGATTCTTCGTCCAATTCTAAATTTCAACAGCGCTCCTTCACGGACAATTGATTGTCAAGTTGAGTTAAAGATTCAATAAATTCTATTGATACGTCTTTGATTTAGTAACTTAGGATTTTCACAATTATCCTTAAAATAAAATGTGTGGCGCCCACATCTTGAAGAATCTGATTTCCTTGAGGCCCCTAGAACCCAGCTGGCCAGGACATAACATCTTTTCATATAACACCCCATAACAGTTTGCAGGTTACATAAGTAGGAGTATAAACAATAAAAACTTTAAATCAAGCTGGCCATCTGTACAAATATACCAACTGAACTAACACAATTGTCCTCTCTAGTCATTTATTCGAAGGTCGACTTTGTTAGCGCTAATATAGTCACATTTAGCATTAGACTTTTAATTGTTAGAATAAAGTATCAATATAAACTTACCCGGTGTAGGAGTCGAGAACGCCTTCGTCGGTATTGGCTCTAGCGTTTGTTCTAGGAACTCGAGTATGTGTGGACTGATGATGGTCTCCTCAGGAATGCTCTGTACTGTGATCCAAGCGAATAACGCTGCCTTCTTGCTGGCCATTTTACGGAGTGGCGCGAGGGAGGGGAACGACATTGAGTGGGGGGAAGTGGGGTCGTCTGGGATGGTCTTGGATTCGTAGTGCACCTGGGGAACATATAACTAGGTATTACGCACTATACATAAATAAAATTTATTTGAAATTATAGTTTTTGCAATTGGAAAATTATGGCTTCATTTTTGATGTTAATAGGTAATGTTACTCGCTCGCCACCTATTTACATGCTGTCTACACCTATACATGTATAATTTATATCCAATTTGATGTTCATTATGTTGGTGCGCAATAAATAAATTAAAAATTAAAATTAAACGCACAAGGTATTTGTAATGTATGAAGTAAATAGCTTTTTTAAATCTAGAACTAGACAATCTAAATTCTCTTTTCCGCATTAAAACCCTAATTTGATCCATTATGCGTAAGATTATGAAAATAGGTAACATGGAGACTAAACTTTGATCTCACAAGTAGGGTATTCGTAGCTTCGTGGCATGATCTCGGGTTACAAAGGATTTCTGCGCGTTATGCTGTTATTTCAATTTGTACTGTCTCCGACCGATCTCACGCGGCCTGTGTCCAACGACTCCCAACAACCTAATTTTAATTCTAGGGTGGGGGAATAAGATCTGCACTAACGTCCCTGAAATAACGGAGTAGGACTTTGGGTTAATGGCTGCAGCTTTCCAAGATCCCCATGGATGTCCCAACAACTTTTATAACGTAGTTTTTCTGTTTAGTAGGAAAGACTGGAATGCTGCGCTTTCTTGTGCGTAACTCCTAAAGAGATGGTGAGAGATTACCTTCAACTGCAGTCCTGGGACGCGGAAGACGGTGAGGTCTAGCGTGGGCAGGTGTCGTGGTGGGGCCTTACGCCGCGCGGTGGGAGATCCTCCCCCCGATGCACCCCCGCCCCCGCCGCCACCAGCCCCTCCAACCTCCGCCAGCCCGCCTGAAGCGGACCTACCCACGCGCATGCGAGACCCGCTACCAATAAGTAAAGGTTAATTTAGATCCAGGAATCGTTTTGACTTCCAAGGTGTCTACGACAGCTAAAACCCTACTCGTTAAACAAATATCATGCATTTTATATAATTATCGTAAAAGTAACTTATAAAAAATTATGACGGAGCGCCATAAATATAGAAATAAAGCACCATAAGTGTGCCGCATGACAGATATGACTTATGACAGACTGGAACTTCTGGAAAAAACCGACGGAAAAAATAATCCTATAAGGGTTCCTTGTCAAACAGACTGCAGAACCTTGAAAACCCCTTGTTTTATTACTGCGTTTAAGACTGCTTCTCCATACTAACCTGTACTTATGAATTGAAAAGGACTTACATCTTGATATCATCATCTCGTCCGCGTTCGTTGGTATGCAGAACACATTTCCCGCTGTTGATATGAACCTTCACGTCCAGTTCGAAGTCGATATTCGGCTCTGATGTCTTTGCTTTACTCTGCTTGCTTTCTGACCCTTCTGATGTTGGTATACTGTGGGGGAAAATATAATAACTGAGTGTAGTTCAGTGTTGGCTGTTTGCAGTCTTTAAGGGCATTAAGAATAAACCAATTTGTTTAAAATATTGCGAACAGAAATATGCGGCACCTGTAAAAGCTGATTCAGAAAATACATTAGCAATTTTGTCATGTTCACCGGTCACTATACTCGGCGCGGCGAACCTTGATCCCTATGACAGTTCGTGTTAGTGATGGGTCGTGTCTTTGGTCGTGTCGATAATTTTTTTTTTTAGACAAAGGCGTGGCTTGCATTCAGCCACTTTGGTACACATGTTTTAAAAAATATTATAATGTGCATTTTTAATGTCCATTATGTTGTTGTTGTATTAATTTAAGATTTATGGCATAGATTAAGTAGGTAAGTAAAACGAAAGTTTCCAACCTTGTTATTTTCTAATAATGTTTAACCCGGTAAACACGTTTTTGCTATATAAGTATATATTTTATCATGAAAATGAATGTTCCCCATTTATTTATTTTGTCTGAAAAAGTGCACTCGTTTCCATTACCGACATTTTTTATCGATACTTGCCGCCCTAGTCGATAAACGTCACACGACGTAAGTTTTGCAGGACGTAAACATAAATTCAGATTGAGATAACTTCTTGTAAATGTTAAGAATTGTTAAAAATATCAACGGAATATCATTACTAATGGTATAAAGCTACGTAAAATTTATAAATGGCATTTTTAGACGCCCCCAATATGATCCCAATTTAATGGTGACGCCACTACAATGTTATATGGTGACATTAGCTGTCAGTGTCATAGGGATCAAGGTTCGCCGCGCCGAGTATAGCATACATTTACATTACATTTACATTTTTAAACGCTATTAGCTTACCCATGATCTGGTTTCCTCCTCAGCTGTACCATCTGCAGATCATCAGGCCAGGGGTCCGCGTGCGCCGGCAACGAACTCTGCCGCTGTACACCTACAATAAAATACCATTCGATAACTTTACGAGTACAAGGTGATGCAGTAACACTCAGAAGCCTGATTTTGTCTCTAAATATCAGAGGCATCGTAAATTTTAATTTTTGTTGACTTTGTATTTTTTTTTTGATATGGAAATATTACTTACGATTTTGCATTGACATTGATTGATTGACATATTTGACTTTGTTTTATTCTCTGCTTTTAATGTTGATGTGTAATGGTAATTTTTCTTTTATTTTTCATAATTTTAGTTGACATTCTTTGTAAAATATAATAACATAATTAGTCCCGATACCTGTCTGTTTGAGCTACTTTATTGTTAATTTTATTACAATTTTTATTGATAATTTCTAAATATGTCGTAACTTAGTGTTCTTTAATGTATCAACAGTAAAAAAATTTAACAAAAAAGTACCTTAGGCCGCAGCCTGTGTGGTCGCTGTGGCGCGCGTGTGGGTATGACACCCATGCATATGTGTATGTCGTGTGTGTGTATGTGTGTGTGTGTGTGTGTATGCGCGTGTGAAGGACTGGTACTAACCTCCGCTTTGGAACCGCACCCCGCGCTGGGCGCTCGATGCCCGGAGTGAGGCAGTACGGGACGGACCTATGATAATACAACCAGTATTAGGTAAATAAGTCACTTAAATGCAGATACATTTTGTAAAGTCATTTCTGTGCTGTCTGAAAATCCAGCATCATTAAATAAATAAATAAATATTGCTGGCTATTTCACACAGCGCTATCTAGCCTCAAACTAAGCAGAGCTTGTACAATGGGTAACAGATTACTGATAGAATACTCATATAGGGTGTTTGGTAATATACGCACAAAAATGAAAGGGGTTATTTTGATGAGCAGAATAAATAAATTTGTGAAATGTTTACCTTAGATATGTGAAACTTATTTTGGCATGTAAAAACAAACACTTTATTAAATTTATGTTGTGCTCTTGCTTAATGCTTGCCATCTAACCACAGATACTGTATTGGTGACGTCTCGAGATATCTCTTGTTGTCCCTTTCTAACCCAAAACCCGCAGCCAATTCCGAAAGAGATATCAAATCGGCCTTTATTTTTGTATGTCGATTGCAAGAGTAGGCAGTAAGTTTTATATCGAATTAATTAATTAATCGCCTAAACTTAGTCGATTTTCTTTAAATTTGATGATATAACTAGTAATTTATAGTTGATTTTTTCGAGAAGTCTTGAGAAACCGTCATTTGAATATCGTCAGTTATTACCAAACACCCTGTATACTTCTTTTTGTAAATACATACATATAATACATAGAAAAACATCTAGACCAGGAATAAATATCTACAGATATTTGTTCCCCGCAATCTACCCCGCAACATTAACAAAGTCATATCCACTGTTACCGAAAAGAAATATAAATACTACGTACAACTATTACAGCGTACAGCGCGTTACCATGAAAATATATCTAGGATATAATGAATCAAATAGATCAAAATGAGGTAAGTAATATGTAGCTTACCAGCTCTCAGCTCTTCGCTCTCCATAGAGCTCCAGCTGCCACCTTCTATGATATCCGCGAGGCGGTTGTCTTCCTCTAGTAGTAAAGTCTCTCCCGAGTCGCCGATGGTGCCAGCACTCAGTATCAGGTTCGGTTCTACCATTACACTGTCAAATACAAACTCAATATTGAACTTGATTACGATCTATACAGGGTGTAAACAGACACGTTACGAAGAGAATGGGTGCACGATATAAAATTATTATGACTGAAAAAGTATAAGTAATGATTATTATGATATAAGTATGATATAATTATTACAGCACACCTTTAAAAATGGTGACTCATTAGTAAAAAAATATACTAATACAAATCTTTATGAAGATCTTTTGGCGCGTTAGGAGAAACAGAATGGAATAATGAATAAATGAAAATTCTTAATTATACCTTACAAGCTAGACACCACAGGTATAAAAAATAAAACAAATAAATGTAAGCATAATGGGCGGTCTTATCGCTTAAGAAAGCGATCTCTTCCAGACAACCTTTGGATGGAGAGGCTCATTGCTTAATGAAAATAATAATAAATAAATAATAAATAAATATTGCTGGACATTTCACACAGCACTATCTAGCCCCAAACTAAGCAGAGCTTGTACTAGGGGAACTAGATAACTGATATAATACTTATATACTTTTTTTTGTAAATACATACTTATATAGAAAAACATCCAGACCCGGAACAAACATCTGTAGATCATACTAACATTTGTTCCGCGACGGGAATCGATCCCACTACCTTCTGCGTCCCAGCCGCCCACTGCGCCACGGAGGTTCATATATAATAAGAATAATGTTTATTTTAAACTGTTTTTAACAAAAGGTGGTATGTTTTTTAAATATACGTAAACAAACAGTTTGCCCTTTTCAGACATACATACTCAATAACTAATATTGGTTAAGATTATCTAAGTGGTGCACTACCTCACTTGACGTAAATGTCGCGAAAGTAATAATACTATTCATTCATGCCAAGTATAACTTTTTACGTGCGTACATATGTACACATAGGTTTAAAACGACTACCATAAATCTAATTAAAAACGCATATATAAACCGTTATCGTACCAAAATGGGGCACAGTAAGAACTGTCTCTTAACACCCTCTATATTTATCACAGCTATTTATGCAAGCGACAATTACAGCGACAGTAGGGCGTCATTTATTGCAAAGCATGAGAGAGAAAATAAAGTGTTTTTTGTAACCTTTCAAAGTCCTTCTTATCTATAGGCGGGGTGGGTACGACGAAAGACCGGCTCCTATTGGAACCCAGTCCTAGTTTTCCCTTCGTTATGGAACTGGCGCGGACACTCTGCCGACGCAGTTTCTGGATCATGTCCCTGTGCGAACAAATAACAGGTCAAGTATACACATTTACACAGCAACCTTTACGTTCCTTAAATGCGTACCTACAAACTTCCTTAAAAAATTCAATATTATGTTAAGCAGAATTTAGAAATCTTTGTCATCAGCAGAATCTCCGTTTATTGTGAATAAAAACGTTTCATAGCTCTTTTATAACAAACTTATTGATAGTAATTTTCAAACTTTCGCGATCACTGCATATACATAATTACTGATTTAAACGAGTATTTATCGCGTATGTAAGTACCTTTTTTATTTGTTATCATTTCTTATTGAGAAGAGCAAGTGAGGGTAGTTGTTGCAGCTAGCATCACTTCTCGACGGTAGGTCCAAGTTCTCCAGTCTGCCCGCGACCACGGCACCAGCAACACACTCGAAACGTCAGGATAACAAATAAAAAAGGTACATACGTGATAAATACCTATTTAAATGAGTCATTAAGTCATTTTTACAAAAAGTCAGTCTCACTTATACGCTGAATCAGGAGAAGCACCAACGGAATCCTGAAGATGATTGCGGAAAGACCTGAGTCCGCAGTGCTGGAGAGATTCAGGGGGCTACATGTCCTGTGAGGTGTTTTGTGTCTCTTTGCTACTCTTGTTCTGTGTATTTTATTGTGTTGTGTTTTGTTCTGGTTGTGGTCAGCAGTAGCGGTAGCTGTCAGAAATAATTGCTACTAACAAATTATGGACCCCGTTTGTCTGATAATGTATTTTATATTAAAATTGTGAACCCTTACCTCCTAAAGTCCTTGAAGACCAGCGCCTCGAGATCATGCAGCCTGCGCATCTCGTACTCGATGGTGGAGTGGCTGGCGCCGAGGGTGCGCAGATCGTTGATGATCTTGGCCTGCTCGTTCATCTCCTTCTCGATGAGCTTGGAGCGCTTCTTGGCGTCGATGGAGCTGTCGAACACGAAGGCGGGCAGGTGCTCCGTGTACTTGCGCCGCAGGATTATACTCTCCTTACAAACGCAACAACCGATTACAATCACACTCATTTTATAAATATGAGCGTTTTGATGTTTGTTTGTTTGTTACTCAATCACGTCGTAATGGCTGAACTGATTTCGATGAAATTTAGTGTATTTATAGATTATGATCTGGATTCAAACATTGGCTACCATTTGTTGACAAACAAAGCGTGCGAAGCCGCTTTACAGAAGCTAGTAATAAATAAATATTTTTGGACATTTCACACAGCGCTATCTAGCCCGAAACTAAACAAGATTATTCTATGGGGACCAGATAACTGATAGTTTACTTTTTCTTTTTGTAAATACATACTTATTATATAAAAAAAAAAAACATCGAGACCCAGAACAAATATCTGTAGATCATGCGAACATTTGTTCCGCGGCGGGAATCGAACCCGCAACCTCCTGCGTCTTAGCCGGCTATTCGCCCGCTGCACCACGGAGCTCGTAAATCATGGTAAGCATCCCGTTTTTAGTGATAATAATGTAAGACATACATACCTGTGAATCTTTACTGTTATCAGCTTCGTCATCCAGATCGCTCTCATAGTCAGTGTTGAGCGCGTCTTCCTCGAAGCCCGTCAGCATGGTGAGCGTGTGCCCCAGCGCCGACAGCTGCTTGCCCACGTTCACGTCCAGGTGTATGTCCACACCTTCCATCTGCCAAGACACGTTCAGGAACCATTTTGCGTTCTCTGAAATGGGAAAATGGTGAATTACAGTTGATATTTTTGGAAATAACCACTTCATAAATCCACTGGGCAAGGACTTTACAGCGTATATAATAAAAAGAAATAGGTTAATGTTATTTCAGAACTCTCAGGAGACCTAAAATGGTGGATATAGAGTTTCAGATGTAACAGCATGATTGAAACAACAAACAAAAGAAAATGTTTTGTATTTTTTTTTTGTATTTTTTTTATGTTGTTTATTGATTGTTTATAAACTGATATTAAAAGCTGGTTTTACAATAGTTCAATGATGTCTTAAAACCTATACTAGAGTTTTTTTTTATTGATGATAGCCAAGCGCTTGACCACTAACTCACCTGGTGGTAAGTGATGGTGTGATCGAAGATGGAGCACGCTTGCCTAGAAAGAACCTGTTCACTCTGGACTTGAAGACTCCAGGGATTATACTGGTTCGGAAAAACATACGCCGGAAGTGAGTTCCACTCCTTACTTGTGCTAACAAGAAAAGTTGAAGCAAATCGTTTGGTACGGCAACATGGTATGCCGACCAGATATGGATGGTACTTCTTGGTCTGCTTGTCCGGTGGTGGAAAGAGGAAAGAGGGATAAGGTCATGAAGATCTTGCGCACATTCACCAAAATGAATCTTGTAAAAAACTGAAAGTCTGGCTACTCGGCGCCTGTGCTCTAGACTTTGTATATTGGTTTCCACTAGGGAGTCATCAGCAATGAGTCTAGCAGCACGTCGCTCAATCGAATCAAGGGCTTCAAGCTGATACTTAGCCGAGCCATTCCAGAGATGGCAGCAGATTTATCCAGATTATAATCTGAGAACACAAGTACCACTTTATTTGAATCTAACGAACGTAATTAATTAAAAATACCTAATGAATTTAGAAAAAGAGTCTATGCAAGTTATTTTGTTTGCAAACACCTCAGATTATTTTTCAATCCAAAGAAACCCTACATGACTTATCGTTATATTTAACAGCGCATTACATACCCATGGAATATGCGGCTAATCGAAACAGGTTTTAGAGATTAGGAAACTGACTTGAATACTAGACGTCAACGCTCCTAGCAGATGGGGTCATGACACGTGGGACAAGCGACGATGATATTGCTAACTCGCTCGCTCAGAGCCGTTAGTGATGCGCCGAGTACCCATCGATAAAGCTAATTATATTTAAAAAGAAACAAACATGTTTATTGGTTGGCCCCGTCTGCCATGAGTCTTGCCGTATACTACAGACTACAGGAAATTTAAAATGCAAGAAAAATTCTCACCGTTATGTTTAGCGGCAGCAGTCCGACTGCAAACCTCATAAGTCCCCTCAGAAACTGCGGCTAGATTCGGCGGCGGGTCGTCCGCCCTCGGTTGCCAGTCATCCAGCGACGCCTCGAAGTCGTCCGCGAACCGCAAGCACAGCCCTACGAACCGGCCCTTCGAGACCAGGGCTCCGGAGCTGCAGGCGGACACCGAGGTGGATTCGAGGGTGACGACGACGGCGCCCCGGGATTCACCCTCTGCGCCCGCACAGGCGCCGGCGGTGCCGCGGCCCCAGCTAGCCTGCAAATACATCAACTTCGTATCCTCCACTACAGAACCTTTCTGCCCCAACGGCCGTCAGTCTTCGATTTATGTGTTCCATCCACTGCCTCTGCTAATCCTTTGGACTTTGTCACGCACTGAAAGCGCAGAGTACGACGATCCCTCACTAGATGGAAAGTCAATCTAAAAAATGTTGCTAGGAGCTGTTGGATGCAGGCCGTACCAACAGCTCCCAGCAAATGCATATCAAATAATTAAACTTTTATATGTATCTCCATTCGTGATAAATAAAATAAATAAATATTACTGGACATTTCACACAGCGCTATCTATCCCCAAACTAAGCAGAGCTTGTACTATGGGAACCAGATAACTGATAGAATACTTATATACTTTTTTTTGTAAATACATACTTATAATATATAGAAAAACTTCCAGACACGGAACAAATATCTGTAGATCATGCAAACATTTGTTCCGTGGCGGGAATCGAACCCGCTACCTCTTGCGTCTCAGCCGGCTATACGCCACGGAGGTCGTGATAGCTGGATAGTACATCAATGACTTACCATTGGAGGTTGATTGAGTGGAATACAAATTCCAATGTCATCTACATTCAGTTGCAAGAACAGCGTACTCAAATGAGGTGTTGTTATCTGTGATGTTAATTGAACCTGTAACAAAATTAAACGATTTTTAGGGTTCCATACATCAAAAAAAGGAATCCTTATAGGATCACTTCGTTGTCTGTCTGTCTGTCCTTATATGTCTGTCAAATACCTGCGGTCCCTTGGAGCAGTAAAAAATCAAGCTTCTAAGTCAACGCAATCAAAAAATGCGGACATTTGTGCCGCATATTTTGACACTCACAAATAAATCAAAACCTATAGGGTTACTTCCTTTTGACCTGGAATCATGAAATTTGGCATGAACCAAAATCTCACAGCACAACTGAACCCTCGATGTGCGAGTCAAACTCACACTTGTCCGGTTTCTTTACATTGTTTGACCATAATCTCACCTGATGGTAAGCGATGGTGTCGTCAAAGATGAAACAATAAGATCTTTTAGGTACCTATACACCTTGGTTTAAAATGACTCAGATTGTACTTTTCAGGGAAGACAAATGAGGGTAGAATACCTAAGCTGTACGCATTATTATTAGGATTAAGTTTGTAATTAATTACAAATTAAAAAATTAATTACTTATAAAGGCTTGAGGATTAATCTACATAATGGATATTTTTCTCTATATTATAAGTATGTCTTTACAAAAAAAATTACTATAATAAATATTTTTTCAATAATCTGGTTCCCATACTACAAGCTCTGCTTAGTTTGGGGCTAGATAGCGCTGTGTGCAATGGCCATCAATATTTATTTTATTTTAATCCGCAAGCTTTATAAGTCATCATCCTATATAAATCTTGAACCGTTATAAGTCGCCCGGAAGCCGTCAACAAGGCAAAATAAAGTGTTATATATTTCATACAATCGATTCCCCAATATTGTTATTACCTTTTCAAATACTTGCTGTGTCGCAGTCAGCACCTCTTTATTCAAATTGAGTCGTTTCTCGTTCCAGTACTCATATGCGTTCTTGTAGTTCAACCACACCAGTATCGCCTTGTCGACTGCTACTGGCTGAATGTAGATGAGAGGCCGCTTCAGGTTGATGAGCACCACTTCTTTGTCTTCCCCGCACACAATCTCGTCTTGGAATGCGTTTCGCATCGCTGTGCGAGAGAAATAATGTTAGTACTGACTTGATCACACTTCGTTACTACGTGATTAGAAATATACTTCAAGACCATGTTCAAACGTGGTATTTTATTCCGGTGAAATTCTAACATTTATAAAATATACACGTCATTGGAAAGATGGTTTTTGGGCTCATCATCATCATCATTCTCAGTCCGTGTCGACCCACTGCTGGGCATAGGCCTCTCCTTGTTTCTGCCACTCTTCCCGATCCTGTGTAAGTCTGAACCACGTACGACCCACGGTCTTATGGATGTCGTCGACCCATCTCGCTGGTGGACGTCCCCTATTTCGATGGCCAGTTCTCGGCCTCCACTCTGTTAGTGCCTTAGTCCACCTGTCATCACTACGTCTGGCCAAGTGTCCTGCCCAACTCCACTTGAGCCCCAATATTCGCTTGCTGACGTCTTGTACTTTAGTCTGCTTGCGAATTTCTGTATTGGGAACTGTGATGCCGAGCATGGCACGCTCCATGGCTCTCTGTGCTACACTTATTTTGGGCTAATCGAATAAAATATAAAGAAATTACGAGCCTCCATTTCCGTAATAAACTAAAAATGTATCACAACCAGCTGTGCTTTGTACATTTTATTGCTGACCCGCCAAGGTTTCACAAGGAATTTTATTAGCATAAAATAAATATAGCCTATTGGATTCAGGGATAATGTAGCTATCTATTAGTGAGAGAATTGTCAAAATCGGTTCAGTAGTTTCTCAGTTTAACCACTACAAACTGTACTGCTTAATAATAATAGTGTATAAGTTGAGATTTTTGAAACTATCATGGTTGTGAACACTATTTTTACTAAAAACGGGATATTTACCATGATTTTGATATTTTGATGACTCACAAATTATGGTAATATTGTATATGTTTTGAGTTCACAACTATTAATCGTAAGAATTCGTCATTATGCTTAAACAGGAGTTAACATAAGATGTCATCGTAAACGACAGCGGAATCGCTAAATACTTACCGATTCTGGTATTGAAGAATGCATACTGCTGGAACTCGGGTTCAGCTTCTTCAAACATGGCGTTGCGAATTAATTGACCTAAGCTAAGATTGACATCCACCTGAAAAGCAATAACACTCTTAGACAAAGGCTGAAGACTCTTAACACAACTTATGAGTCCGGAGGTTAGATGTTATAATAGATTAGATTCGCTCAGAAAATTATTTATTGCTCTAATAAAATAATACATGGGCTTTATTAGCATGTTTACCTTTGTGTAATGAAGATTGAGTGGTAGTGTTTTCTAGAAAATAGAATGAGGGGTTTTCACAACCATGTTTTTATAACTGCTAACAGATGGTGTTGCTCTGTCATGCATTAACAAAAATTAATTAAATGAAAGTGAATTATCAATGTCAATTGCCGTGTCAACATTATTTTCCGAAGAACTTTGAAAAAAAAGCAATTGTGTTTGTTTGTATGACGAAGTGAGATTGGTTATGACAAATTTTTATATTCTGCTTAGAAACTGTAATTTCTGGCGGTGCATCTCCAGACAGCGCCATCTATTGCGCTAGTAGGAACTAGTTTTTTCTTTTATATTAAATCTAAATGAAAAGCCCTCATTGGAAACATTAAAGTTATGTACTTGAACATGAATATACCTGTGCTCGTGCAAATAGTCTGAGTTCGTGCGGCTCTGCAGGTTGCGGTACATTTTGCACTCGGTTGGACAACTCAAACTCAACCGCTCCCGTCTCCAGTCTCACCGCCGAGTTACTGGGTGTAGTCGCCGTCAGTTGGATTCGCTAAAATATTATATTAATTAAAAAAAAAAGTAAATCAGAATTTGTTACTTGAGTCTTCTTAATTTCGCGTACTTAGTTACTTGACTAAATCAAGAAGATCCACCATTTTCCTTTTTTTTTCTTTGTTTATAAATTAAAATGAACACAGAACTAAAACAACGCCTCTATTTTCTAAGCATACTCGACGTAATTTTTATGAGCTCATCATCATCATATCAGCCAAAGAACGTCTTTTGCTGAACTTAGGTCTTCCGTATAAATTTCCAGAGCGACCGATCTTGTGCGGCCTGCAAGCAACGGCTCCCAGCAACCTTTATGAGGTCGTCTTTCCGTCGAGTAGTTTTAAAGAGTTAACCCTATTTTTTTTTATTTGTCTTTAATAATCTTTCAATCACATACTAACTTAGACAAATATATTGGTGTATACCTTTATTCTGATGGTCAGTGAGAATAATATTCTGCTTAGAGCGGAGGATGAAATATCATCTTCATTCCACAGCGGCACTGGCTTTTCTCCTCCGTATACTTTTTGGACGACTTCGTTCACTTCCTAAAAACACAGCTCAAAAGAGTAAAATGATCTGTCAGTTCTCTCTAATTTCAAAATGTCTTTGGTCCAGCCAGTTATTTTTCATACGGTCACAAAATTGACCACTAAAAGTTTAGTTCTAATGAAAATGTGCTGTAGTATTAGGACAAAATTAGGTGTATTAGGACACACCAAAGGGAAAGTTATGCATTGTATAGTATACAATAGACTACAAATCTGTATTGTATTGAATAGATAACGCATGTTTAACACCTACTTTGCGTGTGCTTAGTTGGAGCAAAGCTCCAATTCTTACAGTACATAAATAATTCCGAGCTTGTCTGACTTGGCACGCTTGGGTTTTGTACAAATTAACGCATTTGTGTTATATATTCAGTATAGATATGTGTATTAGACTATACTTTGCTTAGAGCGACGAAAAATGCCAAATTAAATGTTTTTGTTTTAAGATGATAACAGTGAAATTTGTGAAACGAATCAATCATAACTATATCTAATACTTTTATACAACCATGCTTCCGGCAAGATAAAACATTTAATGTAATTTAAAAAAATCTTAGATAATATTTACCTTCATAAAGACCTTCTGTACGAACACGAGATGGTTCAGTAGATCTGTGGATAGAGTGTGTTCGAAGAGGCCTATGTCTGCCGTGGCGGCGAGGTAGCTGCCCGCGCGCAGCACCGCGCCGGGCGGCGGTGGCGCGCCGCGCGCCGTCTCCTCCAGCACGCGCGCACGCACGCTCACGGCGGGGAGCGCCACCATGGCAGCGGCGGGGAGGGGGGCGGACTGAGCGCCGGCATCCGCTATCTGTAACAAAATATTGGGACACATTTCAAAGGGTGTGGCTTAGCTGAAGACAACATTTTTTTTTAGTAGCGACATCTATCGCCACATGGAAGAACTACTTTCTCATCAAGCTAACGTACGGAACTAGCATCAACATGACATATGACTATCCTAGATCGCACAAACGAAATAATCTGAGAACTGAACATAATGTAATACTTCTCAACCAGACCGGTTGGTCTTAGGACCCCGAGCTAAAGCGTTCGGTGGGCGATCTCCCCTGTTCCTTGGTGGATACCTATCAAACTGACTTCTGCCAAAACTATCTTTAAAAACTTTTATCAAATACTAGCGACCCGCCCCGGCTTCCTACGAATTATTATCTATATAAATATACCCTTAGCACTCAGTAGCTTGATAGAAAGCTACACGTACCGGAAGATATTTCAAAATCGGTTTAATAGTTCCGGAGATTAACCAAAACATACAAAAAAAAATTACCTCTTTATAACATTAGTATAGATTAATTTATTTATTTTAAATCTTTATTGCACAATAATACAAATTATATGTACAAAAGGTGGGCTTAATGCTAATAGCATTTTCTACCTGCCAACCTCAGAGGGTAACAAAAAAGGTTGGCGTACGAACTTAAAAACAATATAAACATAATAATACTTAAAAACAAAAGAAATACAAATAACAATAAACTCCGATCACAGTAATAATAAATACACAAACCTAATTGATATAATAAGAATAATACATAGTATGTATATATAAGAAAATATAAATATAACAAAAAAAAAATAGGTTCAAAATCTAGTAAGTGCGCAGTTATATTGAGACCAAAAATATCAAAATTAAAAACAATAACTCGCCAAAGTCCACTATCGTTTCTTGAAAGATTGCACTGTTCACTTTCCGTCTTTATCATCAGGTCGCAGTAGTACTATTATCAACTAATATTCATCTCCTTCGGAAAATAGGAAATGAGTCAAATTCACTTTAGAATATGAACAACAAACAAGTTAATAAAAACTTTTCCACATTAATAGTAAATACCTGTAGTTTAGTAACTGCGCTGAGCGAATGTTGCGGTAAGTCGATTGTAAAGTGTGCCTTGTTGCCCGTCACGCCCGAACTGTGCACGTGTTCCATCTTGTATTGAGCTTGGAGCGACGGCAGTAACGCGGCTGTGATGCTCAAACTCTGTGGAACCAATAATAAGGTTAACATTCCTGGATCGTGTTTCAAACTATCGCGAATCGTATGCAACTACCTACCTACTAATCTAACCAGACCTAACTTTGTTTTGTATAATTATTTCGGTAACTTATAATTGGTACATTCAGGGTAGGTATCTCCTTATAAGCAAATATATGTTTGTATTAGAAGATACTGCTCTTCTATAGCCATGGCAGTAACATTTTATAAGTATCATCATCATTAACATCTCAGCCCGTCTGCACCCCCTGTCTGTTGGCCTCCTCTTTATTACGCCATTCTTTCCGGTCCCTTGCGAATCTCATCCATTGACACCCAGCTACGCTTACAACGTCATTCGACCATTATAAGTAGACGCATGTATACATTATATGTACCTATAATACATAGCAATAAAAATATACAGTTAGTAATAGTGCGATACTGATGCTGTCTGAAAACAAAATACAACAAATGGCTGTTAAAAGCATGTAAATACAGGCTAATGTATTATATATTTTGACGCAAAATGCTAGTGAAAAAGAAGAAGGTACACGCGACCGTCAATTTATACATTTCCAGTATAAGCTGCTCTCGAATTATGTTGGCTTTCCGTACAATGAGGGAGCAGCTTATACTGGAAATTGATACGTCGTCGTACTGGGACCCCATCAAATCAGCTGCTCACGAAAACTAGAACCACTGCAATGGTCACTAGACCTTTATGTATGCCACCTGTAGGCAGTGTACCATGGTCTATAGTTGTTTTAAATATTTATGTGCTAAAATAATGGTACTAACAAGTTCTTAAAAAAAATCTTCGATCTCAAATTTTAGGATAGGCTTATTAATCGAGAGTAATTATAATAGACATAACCTAGTGGAATACAATTGAATATCAAGAAAATAGCAGTCTCAAAGTTACCTGGACTACTAATGAGAACTGCAGATGCAGCGGGTCGAGTAGACTAGCAGCGGGGTGCGGGGCGCGTGCGGGGCGCGGCGCGGGGGGAGGGCTGCCCTCGGAGGACGACGCCTCCGCCCCCGCGCCCGCTGCGCCGCCCCCGCGGGACATGCGGCTAGACGTGCGAGTTACACCTAATTCCTGAGAACAAAAGATTTATAATAGCATCCCAGCAGAGAGCGATTACACAAATTGTTGAACCCATTCAAAATAAACCTGGTGATAATCATCTCTTAAATTTAGGTATAGTTTACCTGTAGTTTAGTAGAAAGACGCAATTTAGATTATCCCTACAGTTATGCCCTGCGTCCACACAGGGCAGTGCATGGTTGGGCACACTTTTACTACTTAACATCAGGTGGGCCATAAGCGTGTTCCATCTCCAAGGAGCATTAAAAAAAGGGCGTCCACTGCTGAACATCTTGTGCTGACTCCAGCAACCTTTATTAGATCTCTTTTCCATCTAGTAGAGGGTCGTCCTATGCTTATCGGTGTAACTACCGATGATGTTTCGATTAAATTGTGAATACTCACTTGCAGAGTGGAGGACAGCTGTCGACTGGAGCGCGTCATGACTCCGTGCAGCGCCACCGGATGCTGCGGCAAGTCCACTCTGACGCCCCCCACGCTAGCAAGCGCAGCGGCGCCCTGCCTACCCCCTTCCCACGAGTATAGCGCTTGGGACTTGCCTACGCTGACTCGGACGACCGTTCTGTAATAATATGCCTTTAAGATAGATATATAGATAGATGTAGATACGTGCAAGGACGTGTACTTACTGGTGATGTGGTGATTCTCCTTCAAGCAGTACGATCATAGAGCGTCCGAGATTGCCGCTCAGCGACCACTGCCTCGTGCGCGACGCGGACAGCGACGCTTGCAGCGACGTAATCTCCGCTTCCAGCTTCAGCCCTGAGAGAGACGCCAGCAGTCGAGTGCGGTGGATTCTGACAAAATATTACATCATTACTGATTTAAACGGGTATTTATCGCGTATCTACCTTTTTTATTTATTATCCCGACGTTTTGAGTGTGTTGCTGTTGCCGTGGTCGCCGGTAGACTGGAGTACTTGGAGTTACCGTCGAGAAGTGTTCCGTCACAAGTTGTTTAATATTGTTAGTAGTGTTACCTAGCAACACCAACAAGTACGATGCCCATATTCGCAGGAGTAGAGGATGAGTTGCTGGTGTTCTGTTCGCGCGAGCTCGGCCGCGCGCCGCTGCGGGGCCGGTACTGCTCTGGCAGATCAGCGTTTACAGAGAATCTATGGACAAAATATACATTCTAGTTCACAATAAATAACGACATTTGTAGGACCATAACGGTTTCTTTGGAGAACTTAGTTTGAGTTTCGATGGTAATCCTTATAGTACAAACTGAAGGTTGCTTCCCACGGTGTGATATTGTAAACGAATGCACCGTGGGAAGGGTCAAGTCCTTGGTATCGCAGACACGTCTTTGACAGATCCTCCAGGAGTTTGTAACTTCAAAGGTACGGGGCGAGCTCGTGTCAGAAACGTTCTGCTTTCTTTTTCAAACAAATGTAAAAGGTCTTCCAATGTAGGATTCGCACAGACAGGCACAACGTGGGAACGGCCTCGTTGTGGTGCGTGACTGTCTGTACCCGTCGGCTGTGCGTGATATCATCCGTAAAATAACGGACCGTGGAAAACCACTGTCAGGGAGACCATCATGCCATGGTGCAATGATATATCAGCTAAGTCTCAGTTACACGTAACCTGCTAAGTATTGCAAATGTGGGTAGTTGAGCATTGGTAAATGATTATCATTGATTGATTGATTGATTGATTGAAAATACTTTATTGCACTTATAAAACTAGTACAAAGGCGAACTTAATGCTAAAGAGCATTCTCTTCCAGATAACCTTTGTGTATTGTAGACAAAGATGTGTAGGTAGTGCACAGAAAAGGTAAAAAAGAAAATTTGCACAGGACTAATAAATATAGCATAATATAGGTACATACTACTTAAATAAACCTACTTAAATACTTTATATGATAGACTAAACTATACCAATATCGAATAAAAATACATACATAACAATAGAAGAAGTGTTATGGAAATATTAAGTTGCTAATTTTTGGTCGGTTTGACCGAGAAGGTTTGGACCGAGGAAGGACCAAAATTACTCTCGCCCAAGCCTTAATGTTGCCCCTTCTCGACTATTCAGATGTCTGATTTCTTGATGCTACGGAGGAACTTCTCAATAAACTGGAACGTCTACAGAACTTGTGCATTCGTTTTATATTCGGTCTGCGCAAGTTTGATCACGTATCCAATTTTAGATCCCAACTTAAATGGCTCCCTATTCGTCTTCGCAGTGATCTTCACGTCTTATCACTCCTCTTCAAAGTATTATATTGTCCACTCTCTCCCTCTTACCTCCGTGAGCGTTTTGAATTTCTTGTCCCTCGCAGTGTGCCATGCCGGTCCTCTAAGTCTCTTCTCCTCAAAATACCTCAACACACTTCTAGCCGCTATGGAGGCTCCTTCACCGTTTATGCGGTAAAAATTTGGAATGCCCTTCCTCATGAAGTTCGCGCTAGCCCATCACTCAACATTTTTAAACGGAAAGTTAAAGAGCACTACCTTTCTCTGTAATTTTATATTATTGTATATAGGTATATATTTATATTACGTAGGTATATATTATTATTCCATATAATTTATTTATTATAATTATAATATTATAACATATACTTTGAGCATATATTTGAAATTTGGGCATCTTCATGGATAGCTGTATGTCGTGGGGTCCTCAGCTCGAATCTGTGAGTCGGAAGCTATTTGCCTCTGCTGGTTCGCTCAAGAGACTGCGAAACTTTCTTCCGATAGCTACTAAAATTGCGCTTGCACAATCTCTTCTTCACCCAATTTTAGATTACGCTGATTCCTGCTATCTTGACCTCACGGAGGAACAGCTCAATAAGCTTGAGCGTCTTCAAAATTTTTGCATAAGGTTTATTTTCGGACTCCGGAAATACGACCACATCTCCGAATTTCGTAATAAACTCAAATGGCTCCCCATTCGACTTCGCCGGAATACTCACATCCTATCCCTCCTTTTTAACATCCTTCGTAATCCGTCCATACCTTGTTATCTGAAGGAACGCTTTGAGTTCCTTCATTGCACAAATTCCCGAACACTCCGATCCTCTGAAAACCTCCTTCTCAAAACACCGATGCATAGAACCAGTTTCTATGCAAACTCCTTTTCCGTCCAAGCTGTCCGATTATGGAATGCCTTGCCGGTCTCCATTAGAAAATCCCCCTCACCTTCCGTATTTAAAGCTAGACTCAAAAACTTTTACCTCCATGAAGAGTCGTGATTATTCAACTGATCTCTAATATTATTGATATATGTATATATTAATATATGTATGTATGTATGTAAGTACATATTTATTTATTTTATATATGATACTTACTTATTTAAAATTATTTATGTACCTATTATTTATGTATTTAAGGTTAAGTAATTTTTCTTTTGCTATTATTAAGTTTATTCTTTTTACACCTCAGCCAATCTTCCATTAAGCAATGATCCTCTCCATCCAAAGGTTGTCTGGAAGAGATCGCTTTGTTAAGCGATAAGACCGCCCATTATACTTACATTTATTTGATTTATATTTTATTTTTATATCTGTTGTGTTTAGCTTGTAAGGTATAATAAAGAATTTTCATTCATTCATTCATTCATTTGAGTATAGTTCATATTCGTTTTGAGTATATATATATTTATTTATGTTTTTGTACACTCACCTACCTTTAAAATCATTTCTCTCTCTAGCCTCAAAGGTTTGCTGGAAGAAAACTCTTCTTAGGGTTAAGCTCGCCTTTGTACATGACCTCTTTTTCTGTATTTACAAATGTATTTTCTTGTGTGCAATAAAGAATAAGAATAAGGTGCCTATAGATTCATTGGGTGAGCCATAGCATGTTACATCCCGTAATTCTATTAAAAATAAACTTAGGGATTTGAACTTGGTCAGCCGACTTAATATGGCCGTCCCTGTGGACAAAACTAGAGTTACCTATGAGTGATAGTCTCCGCGTCCGGCATGTTGGCGTATAGGTCCAGCAGCAGATACACGGTCCGCCAACACCGCGGCGCCAGCTTCCCTTCAGCCACGTCTGCAGAGTGCGCGCTGGGCGAGGCGTGCGGCCGCGCTGTAGTGGGTATGGAGTTGGTGCCGACGCTGCTCGCGGTCCCGCCGCCGTACATCGGCGTGTGGGCACCTTCGTTAAGCGAGCTGTATCCTGAAAATAAATGTTTAACAATAAACCACTTTCAGTTTTTGTGTGAACGTGCGCAAGATCTTCATGACCTTGTCCCTCCTTCCTCCTTCCACTACCGGACAAGCAGACCGAGAAGTACCACCCATACCTGTTCGGCATACCACCTTGCCGTACCAAACGATTTGCTTCAACTTTTCTTGTTAGCACAAGTAAGGAGTGGAACTCACTTCCGGCGTATGTTTTTCCGAACCAGTATAATCTTGGAGTCTTAAAGTCCAGAGTGAACAGGTTCTTTCTAGACAAGCGTGCTCCATCTTCGATCACATCATCACTTACCATCAGGTAGTGGTCAAGCAGACCCCTACCGGCGGTATAAATAAAATAAAAAAACAAATTAAAATGGCAGCACATTTAAACAAGCGGTTATTAGAATACTAACCAAGTTTTCCCTTCACACTCTT
Source organism: Philereme transversata (assembly GCA_963924445.1). NCBI lineage: Eukaryota > Metazoa > Arthropoda > Insecta > Lepidoptera > Geometridae > Philereme > Philereme transversata. Next base: position 20,413,838 of record OZ004337.1, on the reverse strand, counting down.
CCCGGTAGACCGTAGCTTTTGCGCGAAAGACTGCGGTCTCGACCTCGCCGGCTGAGTCTTCTGGTTGGTTGGTGCCGCGGCCGTCAGGTCGGGGGTTAGCGCCGGCGCTATGATGTCCCACTTCGGCTCTATGGTCGAGTACGTGTCCTTGTCCATGGACGACACGCTGACCAGGTTCTCCCTGAAGTCTGACACTGGAATGTCATTAGTAAATGTGAGTGGATAAGGATCTATATCCACTGAAATTCAAATATAAGTATCTGGAAATATTTTGATATTGCAATTGAATCAGTATGTACGGTATAGGTTGTTCCTGCTTACTTAACCTCAAATAAGCTTGCAATTCAAAAAGAGACTATCGCATTGACTTTAAAATTCCATATAGTGATGGATGCGAGTGCAAGTATCGAACGTGTCTGCTTTAGAAAAATAAATAATATCAGGTGTGCATGCGACGTGTGATCCAAAAGTTGGCGCTTATCCACGCATAAGCGTTGCAATTCAGTGGGACAATGCAGCCAGTGTCTTGGGATACTTCCGTGAGGTAGGTTTTTTTATACTACTTGGAGGTGGAACAACCTTATGGCCAACCTGATGTTAAGTGGTAACCATCGCCTATAATAAAGTATTGCCTCGTAGGTCAAGCACTTTAGATACATGCCCTACGATGCACTGCTCTGCGTCCATCAACTTGAGGCATACAGTGATCTGAAGCTATCACAGTTGAGCTAATAGATTGTTTTCAACGGTCTTTAGATGATTCAACTGTTTCGTTTGCAGGCATCCCATATATTCTTACATTCATGTCGTCAAAGTAATTATTTATTATGAATAATATAAACATAGGTGCTATGTGTCATATAAATATCTATATTTATGTGAAGTTCCACAAATTCATTTATGGTATTTATTGAATGCTTGTCGTTATTGTAAATTTTGGACGTGATTTTCGAATTACATTTATAGAGAAAATTTTAAAGAATCGTGTTTTCGCTATACATTGTCTTCAGCGTATATCCTCAATTTTTACATATATCTATTACAAAGTAAATGATGTAGTATTACTGGCACAAATATAGGATCATATGAAGCTATCTGAGGTATAGTACACTTTTAAGAATCATACAAAATGTGTAAAGTACCGTTACCTGATGAAGAAGTGTGTTTGTTCTGTCGATGCGTGATCTTAGTTTGAGTCCGGAGTTCGGTCTGCGTGTCCTTTACGTTCTGGTACATATTGCTGATCTGATGAAGCAGTCTTAGCAAAGGCATGTTTACCTGGAATAAATCAAACCTAATTGTATATAACTGTTTATCTAGTTTTCTAAAATAACTGGATGTATTTTATGACTTGGAAGACCCAGAATGAGATAGCGGGACGAGCTTGACTTACACCAAGCATATGTCCTGTCTGATCTTCCACTCTTAGCGTAAGTGGAACAGGGGAGTGCTTGCGGTGGAACAGTGGCAGGTAATAATAATAGTTCTCAAGTTTCTAACCTTTTTTCGAACTCTTGAGTTTAATTAACTCCCGTTTTATTTGTACTATCATTTAAGTTTTATTTTTTAACAAAGATGTTTGGCTTTCCTACATGGCACGGCAGGCGAGTCGGTGACTCGAGAGGTGCGGGTTCAATTCCCGCCGCGAGACAACAGTTTGCTTGATCTGCGTTATAATTTATTCATCAGGGATAGTCCTATATAAATTTAATCAAGATCTGATGATTCAAGAGAAAATCTACTCTTCAATTTGCAAAGGCATCTGAACATTTTTTAGATTTTCTGTTTTCTAAAGTTGGTTATATTATTGTTAAAAAGTAAGTTACATCAACAAGATACCTGTTGCGATATAAAGCGTATACTGATATTGAAGTTGAGCACGGTGCTGATATGTTTCTTGAGCTGTCCGCGCGAGATGTAAAGCACGTTCTGCCGCTGGATGAGCTCGTCCACCGCCATGTCCGCCACCTTCTTCAGATCTACGTCGATGGACACCTTCTCGCAGAGGAACGCGGCCGTCTCGGACGGCATGTCCGTGTGGGATGGGTTTCCTGTGGGTTATATTATATTCTACATTAGTAAATACACGACAATATTTAAATAAACTTTTCTACTTCCTGCCCTTGCCCACATTATGTGGGGTCGGCACAACATATTTTTCTTCCATAACTCTCGATCAGCCGTCATCTCCGTTGTCACTTCTTTCTTACCCATATCATTTTTCACACAGTTCATCCATCTCTTCTTCAGCCTTCCTCTACTTCTATATATATCCACTATTCAAACAGGCAGAAATTAAAAGTGTATTTATTTACAAGTGTTATCTGACACATATGTACGTGAAATCCTAAGATTTTTAAAATCTCAATAATAGTGAGATGATTTGTAACAATGAGAGCAGTTGGGTGAAGGCCGCGTCAGTCGCTCTGGAAATTAATGGGGGAAAGGGGTGGGGGGGAGAGAGGATTTTAGTAGTTTCGGCTTACCTTTCCCCTTGGCCTGCCTGCGGTCCCTGGCCGCCAGCTCGCTGACTATGATGTCGATGCGGAACGTGTCCACCCACGCCAGCAAGGACAGCCTGGAGCCCAGCGACTCCAGCGCCGGCGGCACACTGCTCTCACCGCTTTCCCCGCTCTCCCCGCTACCGCTCTTGTTCTTTGTATCTACGGGTCACATACAAAATTCATTACTTAATTTATTATATGTAGGGCAAATATAATTCTGAATATGAGCGACCGCAAACCATATACAACAAACCGCAGTAACGTTTTTTGGAATACATACGTCATTTTTTGTCAGCAGGTCATTAAATGACCTGCTGATAAACCAAGAAGATGGCCCATCAAATCTTAAGTGATAACAAAACAATGCCCTGCATCCATCAAATTGCAGAAAAGTTGATTGAAAATTGATGGCGATTTACCACTGATAACTATTAATTGCTGATCGAACATACTGATGATTACATTATTGAAATAATTAAATACAAAATAAGTTTAAAATGGCAATTTAAATAGTACTACTATTATATAGTTATAATATTTCTGGATTATTATGGACGTATTAATTTATAACTAAGAACCTATTATATATTGACTAAGAGTTCCCATCATTTAATTCTATCTTTTAGCTTTACTATAAAGAGGTCAAGTTTTTGAGTTTGTTGGTTTGTTTGTATGTGGGGGGTAATCAATCTACGGAACTACTGATCTGATTCTGAAAATTCTTTCACTAATAGGAAAATACATTTTCCTTGAGTGCTATGAGCTCATTTATTTTAATAAAAATCCATACGAAGCCGGTGCAAGTCAGAAAGTAACAAAATAAGAACGAAACACAGTAGACAAATTGGCTACTGTACTTACCATGTGTATGTGCCACTTGATGTGGAGACACTCCTAAAGCTCCTAAGAAGGGCTGGAACACGAGATGAGCGTCCAGCAACATCAGCGAGCCCTGCACCGGGTACAGGCTGCATGCAGGCAGTGACGTCATGCCGCGCGGCGCCATCTTTGAAGCCGGGATCTTCTTGTTCCGTGGCTCCTAGAAGAGATCGTACTTTAACAATAAATTAACAATCACGGCGGTCTAGTTAAAAGCCAATAATACATACCTAGGCGAGGGCGAAAAACATTTACTGACGTGAAGTTTCTGTGTGTTTTGGTTTATGGTGGTAAAAAATATATATTAACACAAACATTAAAATTAAAAACAAAACACAGGGAGTCTTTAAGACCTTGTATTACATTTCATCCAAATAACGGTCCAGAATCCTTATCGCTAACAGCGCTCTACCAGCCTTCGGATTCACTTACCACTTTTATTGGCTCTTGCTTTGCCATCCACTGATAGAGGTCTTCCCTCGCGCGGTCATTCTTGATATTCTCATCGCTGCCGTGTTGAGAGTACAGAGATGGGTTGGAGCCAACCGTTGGAAGATCTTCTTTTAGTGTTCCGTAATCTACAAATTATTTATAGTATTTACAGACTAACTGTGCCGCGTTTCTACAGGTGATAATGTTTTGGACATGGTTTTTTATACAAGTAGACTTCACAATTGCCAAAATTTTTCAGTTTAAATAAACACGCTTGTTTATGAGGCACAAATGAACACAGTGATATATAAACTAAAAGTTATCTATACATTTCAAAGAAAATTAGCGCCCTTAGTTTTTAAATATGAAACATCGAGGTCAGCCAGACTATCAAATGAATATGATATGTATGAATACTTACTAGCAATAGCGTCATCATGGAACGCAGGTTTCCTCGTGGAAAACGGCAGCGTTGGGAACACTAGGCTGGCTCTGCCCGACTGCGCAGCTCGGACTAAAATGTAAATGGGTTAGCAAGGGGAACTAATGAACATGTGTTTTAGAACAACATGGGCGATTGTAGAGGGGGGGGGGTAATCCAGTGATACGATAAACAAACTAAATAATAATTGGTACGCAGATAATTAAATATACTGATACCAACGAATCACGAACACAGGGAATCTAAGGCCCGCCATAACTAAACTCAAATCTGAATCGAGACTTAACTATAAATTTTTAAGTTTGTATCATTGGAAGTTCTCGAAAATTTACGCTTGAGTAAAATCATGCTTAAGCACAATTCTAGAAAACGGCCCCTAATAGGACTATAATGTGTCTGTAACATTAAATCTGTTGTGAAATTGTGTCCGAAGACAAATGAGCCCGGCTAATAATGATATTGAAACTAGATATTTTGATAGTAATGGTAATAATCATGAAAACACGCACACAGATAAAAAAAGTACTCAAAAATAGCACAAAATAAATACGTTAGGATTGAAACAACAAGAGACATTCGTAACGAATCATGCTCAAAACAGTTAAAGAACCAAGCGTTTAAGACATAAAACATCCTATCCTAAATTTGGATAAGGTTTAACAATAGGGTGGAAAGTTGAGATGGTAGATTCCTTCTCCGTCAGCTTTTTTACGTTTCCCTACTTTAGATACTAGATATGGAAAATCTTGGTTGAGACCTAGCACCCTTACCTAAGTTGATCCTTGAAGACTGTTGTTTCTCAGTAAAAGAATGATTTTCATTTTGTGAATATAGCTACTTTTCTCACTGACTGAATATTTGTATAATCTGTAAATGCAGAAATTAATTTCTTCAAACGAAATAAGTATGTTAGTCTTTTATCAAGGATTTATTGTAGCTACAATGGTTCTAGGAGCTGCCCCTTGGACCCCATCTCAACTTTCCATTCCACCCTGTATTACGGTGGCAAATTTTTTTCACAGGCAGAACATCAACGAATAAAGTCATTAAGCTCAGGAAGTAAGTATTAGAAGAAGCGAGGTTGACAAGACTGAGTCAAGCAATATTGAGTCGTAGATCAGTGCACACAGAACACAAGACATGCGTACGAACCGGAGGGCGGCGTGGAAGGGAACGAGTGCGGCCGCGGGTGCGCCTCCGCCGCCGCCGGCGCTTCACAGACAACACAATGTTAATACGCTATTGCTGTTATATTATGTACATGGTAATAAATATGACACGTCACGATATAATGATATCTTTTTTCTCGACTACTGACTGGCTGACTATCACTGAGTCGACGCTCACTTGCTGCTGTAGCACACAGTAATTATCTAGTTATATTTTGCTTTTGTTATGGCGGGTTCCTGTATCCGTCGGTAACCGACTACGACTCGTATCTCCTTGAAAAAGTTTCAAACTAGTGTCAACATTTTTCGAAGAGATACGAGTCGTAGCTGGTTACCAACGGATATAAGAACCCGCCATTAACCGACTTCAAAAAAGGAGGATCCAAATTCGTTTTATTTTTTACGTTTATTACCTCAGAACTCCGTTATTTATCAACCGATTTGGATATTAATTTTTATTTTAATGAATATGCTTTCAGATTGATCCCATAGAAATTTAATCAAAATTGCTAGTAGAATGGTTAAGTCTGTTATATTTTTGTTAAAAATTTACTTGTTTATCTCTCACTATTTCATTGAATCTTTTTCCAGTTTCTTTTAAATGATAATGAAGTAAATATTTTAATGTCTACACATTTATTTGTAACCGTAACATATATTGTGATTTGTGACACTCAAATGAAAATTGTTTTTTCAACGTGCCCAAGGCAAACTGGAAATTACTGAGATATTTCCATGACAAAATTGTCCATAATAATATTTCCGTTCACCCATATATTGTCAATTTGTTTATGATGCAAATTAGCCAGCTATCATTGATTTTATAACTGTTTTCACGAACTGTCATATTTATTTCCAACTGCTTAAGTAATTTGTTTAATTTGCAATGATTTGTGCCTACAATACTCCAGCTATTTTGTTATGCTAGTTACCTACAGTACTTACATTTAACCTTATATGGTAAAACAGTTTTCTATGTAAGTTTCTCAACTGCGTAAACTTTTTAACCAGTAATACAACACAATAATAAGCTTTGAGTGACAAGTGATGACGTACCTGTATTCTCTAATTTTTCCACGTCCATGTTCAGAAGTAAACAGTTCTCGTCCAATGCTTCATTATCGAGCTGATATTCTTGCCAGCCTTCAACTGAATCCTACAAACACAATTTAAACTTAGCTATTCCATTAGGCCAAATTTTGTTAACTACTGAAAATTCGCGATCAATGAATGTTGACATATTATGTTGAGTTCCAACATGTTGACATATTTAACAATAGTCTTAGTTTTATTTATAGGGGTATATTTAAGTTTTTTGTGTGTGTTAATTTTATGGCAGTTTGTATTTTGTTAAAATTGTAAGCAACTGTTTATTTATATTTTTTTTACACAGCGCTATCTAGCCCCAAACTAAGCAGAACTTGTACTATGGGAACCAGATAACTGATAGAATACTTATATACTTTTTTTTTGTAAATAAATACTTATAATGTATAGAAAAACACCCAGACACGGAACAAATATCTGTAGATCATGCAAACTATGTTCCGCGGCGGGAATTGAACCCGCTACCTCTTGCGTCTCAGCCGGCTTTACGCCCACTACGCCACGGAGGCAGACAAAGACAAATTTAAAAAATAAATCTTAAATATTTATATGCAATAAGAGCCAAGATCATCGTAGTATTTAAGACACTTTAAGAGTGAAATTTTAAATGAAAATATTTCATTTAAAAAACCTGCCCCAGACAATACATCTGCTTTCTTTATTCAGCTCGCGCTGCAACTTAAACTCCATCGGGTATTTTTGTATGACTTGTAGGCTGAACAAGCTTATGGTCAACCTGATGTTAAGTGTGTCCAGAGTGAACAGGTTCTTTCGAGGCAAGTGTGCTCCATCTTCGATCACACCTCCATCTTAGGTCAAACGCTTGGCTATCATCGATATAAAAAAGAAGTAGTGACCATCGCCGTACGTTCACCGGTAACTATACCCTTTAAACCGAAACACTGCAATGCTGGTTGGCGGCAGAAATAGATATGATGGTAGTACTTCCCCGGGCGAGGCCTTTTACAAGGAACTCTACTTTTATTCTCAGGTGATGAATAAGAGCGTTATCACACTGGCGATTTTCGATTGTATTTCCAGCGAGGCGACCAGTCAACGTGTGTGTAACAGGCTAGCTACCGGCATCCAGGCAGCGTTTTTCCTACAATAGACTCACTGAAGTGTGACGAGCGAGCGTGAATGTATATAGAGTGAAGGCGGCGTGCTCGCGGCGAGCTCGTAGCAAGCACGCTCGCAAATCGCCATTTTCAATTGATATTGTATAACTTGCAGTAATTTATTTACCTCGAGCAGATCAGGCAGCGCAAAGGTGACGTTGAGCGGCTTCAACACTTTGTTCTTATAGTTGTGTTCCAGAAGCAAAGGCGTGTACAGGATATTCTTCCACTGTCGGCTGAGTACTATCACTCCCTAAAAATACAAAAGAAAGGTACATAAATTAACTTACCTTAAGTGGTAGGTAAAAACTACGGGTCTCCAGTTACAAACAAATATAAAAAAAAATCTTAGTGTTTATACAATAATGTTTATTTCAGTCTAAAAGTATGCCCATATTTTGTTAGTACGAGGCATGCCTTTTAAGTTTTGTCGTTTGAAGAAAAAAACACAACTAGAACCTTATAGTACTTTTTATTGTTTTTCAAAGTATTCACCGCGTAGCTTAATACACTTTTCCATTCGCTCAAACCAGTTATTATAACATTTATTCCACTCTAAAGTGGGGGTGTTCAAAATGGCTGACTTGAAAGCGTCGACTGCTTCTTCACCGGACTGGAACCTTTGACCACGAAGACTTTTCTTAATTTTAGGAAATGTAAAGAAATCGTTAGGGCTTAGGTCAGGACTGTATGGAGGATGGTCAAGAATTTCTACTTTTTCCTGCTTCAAATACTCAATCGTTTGACGAGCGCTGTGTGAGCTTGCGTTGTCGTGGTGCAGGATGATGCGCCGCTTTGAGTTAGATTTTCGAAGTTTGGCGATGACTTGTGGTAAACAAACTGTGGTATACCACTCTGCGTTAAAGGTTCTACGATCTTCAAGTGCAATAGTCGCAACATGGCCGGTTTTTCCAACGAACGTGGCCACCATCTTCTTTGAAGTGCTTCGAGAACGAACAACTTTAGTCGGCTTTGGCTCGTCTTGAAAGACCCAGATTGTAGATTGTTGTTTGGAATCAGGATCGTAGGCATAGATCCAAGATTCGTCACCACTTATGATGTCGTAGACGTGATTTGACTCCCCTCGGTTGAACCTTTGCAGAGTTTTCTTACACCATCTGACGCGGGCCGCCTTGTGATCGTCGGAAAGCAGATGCGGTATCCAACGGCAAACTAGCTTTCTCACACCAAGCGCTTCATGCAAGATCTTCTGAATGGTTGTCCCTGAGATGCCTAATAGAGCCTCTATCTCTCGATACGTCACATGACGATCTTCGAGAATTAGTTGTCTCACAGCAATGATGTTATCTTCAGTGAAGGCGGATTTTGGGCGTCCTTCGTGAAATCTGTCACTAACACTAGTATGTCCACGCTGGAATTCTAAATACCAGCGTTCGACAGTCCGCAGACATGGGGCTACATCACTGAACACAGATGTTAGCTCTTCTAAACACTGAAGCCGTGTCAGGCCTCTTCTAAAGTTGTAGAAAATTATTGCACGAACATTTTCCTTAGAAAGATTCATTTTCGTACGTGACCTGACAGATTCAAATCGAAACTGTGACTAAACAATAGCATTAATCCTAATACTTTCAACTGTTTTGAGATTCAAAATGTAAACACATTCGAATATAGAACAGTTCCAAATTCAAAATTGCCGGAAAATATGGAAACGACAGAACTTAAAAGGCATGCCTCGTATACAATTAAATTTAAATCTTAAAACTATGTTAGTGACACACATTACAATAAAAACACATACAACAACAAACAATTAGTCACTTCGCATCCTTTTCATCCCTTCTACTCTGTCCTGCCTCAAAGAACGCTTTGACTTTCATCACCTTTCCAACTCTCGACCCTTACGTTCCTCTGAAACCCTTCAACTAAAAACTTCCCATCATACCTCCCTATTTTATAGCACCTCTTTTATTCTGCAGGCTACCAGGCTCTGGAAGGCCCTATCTGTCTCAATTCGTTACGCTAAATCTTTAAAACCATGGTCAGACAGTACTATCTGTCATCCATCGCTCACTAGGCCACTTATTAATTTATCAATTTTTATAATTTATATTATGTATGTATGACAATATATATTTTATGTATCATGATATTAATATTTATATAATTATAATTATGCATTTTATTTTATATTATCATTTTTTTTTAATAAATTGTAATAATACTTATTCTATAATATCTGATTTACGCCGCCGTCCTTATTTGTTCACATAGATCCTGTCCACCCAAAGGTTGCCTGGAAGAGATCGCTTTTAGCAATAAGGTCGCCCATTGTACCTATGATTTAAAAGTGTTTAAAAATATTTAATAGTGTGCAATAAAGGAATTATCTAATCTAATCTTAGTAGTAATTAATCGGCGGCGGCCTCGTAGACCAGGCGGAGATGGAGGGATGAACTGGATGCGTACCAGAAAGAGTGGCCCCAATTAGCCAATAATCGGGATTCGTGGAAGGAGGGAAGGAAGGCCTTTGCCCTGCAGTGGGACTCTACGGGCTAATAATAATAATTCTAATCTTCGCCACTAATGAAGATGGTGATATAAATATATTCCATGGTTAGTTATTTATATCGACGAGTACTTTACATCCGGTAACCTAAATAAATTACTTTTGTTACAGTTGTCTCATGTATTTTTTTAAAAGAAATAAAGATCTTAAACACCCGAGAAAATGAACAAACGGGTTTGAAAAGGGGCATGCCCACTCTCCCTTGTAAAAAATGCTGTCACTGCACACACTTGAAACTAATTGCTAATGATTCTAGGCTTAGTTAGTAATAAAAGAGCTAAGGAGTTAGTTATAAAAAAGTTTACTATAATGAGAAAAATCTGTTTTTATTTTTCACAAACAACCAGTTTTACATCACTGTATTCAACTACAACTTAAATAGTTTATTATTGTAATTATAACGATTCCTAGATAAATTATGATATTGATAATTACTATCAATTTTAGAAGAAGTATCGGAGTCCATTTTAAAAGCTTTAAGTCAGCAAACAAACAAAAATACGCGAGAAAACAAACGAAACGGCCACAGACACAGATCACAGGAAACGGCTTTGTTTGTGAATGACGTACGCGCACAGTCATAGGGATTGGCATATCGACCATCGACTATTATCCGAAATATCGATTTATCGGCGCAAAATAATCGGTCAAATCGAGCAATCGATTATATTTAATCTCAAGGCGCGCGCGCACAGAAGTGCCATTGAGAAGTGACATCGCGCTCCTATACAATCAACAGACGAGGGCAATTATTCCAGTAAATCAACATTCAATATTTTAATGCAAAGAAATAATAATCATCTGATTCTGTTGAGCAAATGTTGAATCGAAGTAAAATCGAGTTTATTTCGATTCAACACGAGCGCCACAGATAAATACAAAAATATACTTACCTATTTACTTCTGAAAATCAGATATTTAGTGTGTCAGGGGTAGTAATAAGGTAATAAAATGTACGAAAAATGTAAGTACCAATTGTACCCAAGCGAAAAAAAATGTACTTATTTGCCTTTGGAGATGTTTAATAGAATTCATTATGTATTTCTGTGTTGATTTTGTAAAGTTGGATTGAATAGGTAGTCGATATCGATCGATATCGACTATCGTTTGAGTTAGTTCTTAATTCGATGATTTGGGAGGAATAACGAGTGATAGGTGCCTAACTAAAAAATATCTCATGTCTGTGTCATTAACTCGTCTCTGCATGGCCCTATGCAAAAATCGTGTGAAGCTTTAACCTCTCATCTGTTGATCGAATTAAAATCGAGATAATGCTACAGATAAGCCGAGTTATTTTTTTTTCCGCTTTTTTTCTCTCCACTGGTTAATCCTAAAGCCATCTAGAAGGTGGCGCTGAGATCAACGGCCCGCCGATTATGATCAAGGTTATCTGAGAGCGAGAGGATTTAGATCAATTGCGGTGCGTCAACAGTTGAGCGCAAATTCAGCGCGCACTGCGATTGGCTGAGGTTATCTCGCTCGGGCGCTCGCTACCAGCGCGAGTCAAGCATAATACCACCCCCGGGTTAATTAAAGAGAAAAAAAAAACGATTTACAAAACGCTCATTGGGAAACAAATATCGTTTTTGTTTCGTACTTCTGAAATCGGTGACCGATTTTTCGTGTCAGTGAAAATACAGTCAAATAAATCGATTGTTTTATTTATGGTCTTTTATCAACAATCGATTATTGTCTCAGAACAACTCTGGCTCAACACTAATGTTTGCAACTGGAGGTAATTTGCTACCATTTCATTTCCTGTCGTTTTCATATTCATTATTATTTTAAAATATTGTAGGATACTTTTCGTGTTAATCGATTGATACGTAGATTAACGAAAAAATGTAACATATTTTTTGGATGAACGCAATTTTTTGTGCAGTTGACAGCATTATATGGGCATGTCCCTTTGTGTATGAAGGCTAGCATAGCCCGATTGAACCCCTTTTTTATATTATTTTGTTCAGCATAATGGATTACCTGTCTTAACGTAGACAAGGAGGGTAGATGTCGTTCAGCCAAGTCAGCTTGCACAGCGGCGGCATCCGCTTGCAGCGCGTACCGCAGTAGCACGGCACACAGCTGCAGCGACGGCTCCTCGCGCAGCTGCTTCGCCATCGGCGTGTGGCGCCCGTAGCGACTCTGGAATTAACATTAGTCATTATCTCTTCGCTAACCAGCTGTGACTGTGCACCCCATCCAGAGAATGCTTCACCTACTTAACTGTCCTTTGTGCCCTACGACCTACTCAAAGGACGATCTCAATAAAGCTACCAACACTGCAACAGAAGTGGCCAAGTTCTACTCAATTCTAATATAGTTTCGAACCTGTAATACACACATCAAAACAAAGTCTAATTGACACGACAGAAAAAGAAGAAGATAATAAATAAATTGTGCTGATGAGAGTTGTACCTGATTCCAGTCATATTTTGACTTGATCCTGAATACTTTATTCTTGAATATCGAATAAAAATCAGTTTTCGTGAACTATATTTAATCGAAAATACAGACCTATACATGAGAACAGTTCGTTAATCTGTAAACGAGGTCCAGACTCATGCCATTCTACCAATGATAACATCGGAATCCAGATGTCTGGGCTAAAGTTTACACAGTTTATTAATTTACGCCACAAACATCTAAACCCTGTAACTCAATAGATTATTAATAATAAAAATAAAAGTCGCATGTGAGTGTTAGATATGCATATGGATGGATATAGAACTAGAAGAAGGCAGAAGAAGAGATGGATGGACTGTGTGAAGAATGATATGGGTAAGAAAGAAGTGACAACGGAGATGACGGCTGATAGAGAGGTAATTTAGGAAAAAGGCAAAAAGAAAAAAAATAAAAGTTGCAGTAAGTACCTTGGGCAGTGAATGGTGATGATGTAAGTCCAGAGCTGCCGCCATTAGACTAGCCGCAGTAGCGGTGAGGCGCCGAGCCTGAGCGCGGTACAGTGCCACAACACGAATGCCCAGGCGGTTGCACGGGTTCATCCACGCGTTGATCGCCGGAGCCGCCGTGCTCAATAGATTCCAGTCCAGTCTAGAGCACAAAACTTGATTAGTGTAAGTACGGTTAAGTCATAGAACTTATATTGCTGCTAGCTTCGACTTTTATGAAAGAAAGAAAAAGCGTCAAAACGATGAACTACTTATTCTGTTAATCATTTACTGTTAAATCTATCTCTTATCAATCCGAGTATTTGGACTTTTATTTTGGTAGAATTGTAGTTACTTACCTGGTATAATCAATCTTCTTTGTAATTGGCGTCCGCGGCGGTGCGGCAAAGTTGAACCACACTATTTTTAAATCTATCGCACAAGACGACGTATTCGCATTGTCTTTGACAGGCACTATCGTTGCTGTACTGTCATTCTGTGACGGCTCCTCAGGGCCGGGAGTAGTCGGTTCAGGCGGCGGTGGAACTGGAGGAGGCACAGACCCTAGATTAGGAGTACTGGGTTTGGAGTTGGACTCCCTCTTTCGGAACAAATCTTCGATCCCTGAAGTTCTACTTTTGGTCGTCTTTTCTTTTTCCTTATCAGGCTTCAACTCTTCGGCAGATTTGACAGATTCTCTGCAGCTTTCCGTGTCAACTCGCGTTTGTTTTTTCTCTTCGTTTGGTTTGTGAGATTGTGAGTGCTTGGAGACTTTGATAGATACGCCTTCTAGACCGCACTCGAACATTATGTAGCCTATTGGGTTGTCTTTTTGAGGATCGCTGGTGCCATTTTGACAGCACTGGAAAGAAAATTACAGTAAAGAAAATTCCTATGCTTCGACCAACTGACGACAAAACTATAGCAGACCAACTTAAGTCTTTTACGATAATCTTAAATGACGAAATGGTATCTTTTAGTAAGGAGTCGGTTGCCTAAAACAAGCATTAAATTATTGTAGATTGCTCACCATATTTTCACATCCTTTGACGCAAGAGTCTAGCCTGATGAACTTGAAAGACACTTTGGAATGTTGGCAGGGAATGCCCGTGATCGTCGCATCCTTCAATTGAGATGACTCGTTGCGAATTCTTCGAAGCTGCCCATGCACTTTACCTGTTACAAAAATACATAAACAAAAGACCCACTCAATTAATCAGAGCTGGAAACTTATACATACCAACGTTCAATGTGATTGTTGTATCTTCGCACTGCTGTTGAGAAGTCTCGATATAAACCGGTTCTCCTTTCTCTTGTCCCCTCTTTCTACTAGAAGACTGTGCAGATATTAAAGCTCGAGGCCCCTTCATGATACCAAAAGACTTTTTACTTCCCAACGCTCGTAATGTAGGGCGGTAATACAGTTGCACTGATTCTAAAGTCTTCTTAGAACTGACGTATTTCGCTATGATGTTATCGATGGAAACTCCGAACAGTGATACGCATGTTAGGTCTTGAATGTTGTCTAACGCTGAGAAAGATATCATGTCTTCGACAACTGATGATTGTATGAGGATTATATTCACTTTGGGTACGGTGACTGTCGCTTGCAGCTGTTCATGTATCGTTTCTTCATAGATATTGGAGTGAGGAATGGTAGCGAGCTTGCATTTGTCGTCTTTGTCTTGGACTAGGTTGCCCATATTCCTACCTTGCATCTGAGGGAGCCAATTCTGAACGTACTGCTTTTGCTTTAAAATGTTACCACTTTCCACTGACGAAATGCAGAGAAGACGCAAATGATTTATCACTGTGATAGGATGGATATTGGCCAGTATTGGTGTTAGAGATTCGACAAATTTCTGCGTGCTTTCAAGAACCAAAGGAGTTAGCAAAATGTCAATCTCTCCTCGCAATTTAATGAACAATCCACTTTTACTATCACTAGTGGTCGTTGCGGTAGATGTGGTGCTCTTCTCTGTGGCGTTCTCTTGATTATCCTGAACGTTTTGTTGGACATCCCACCATCCGTGCGGGTACGGGTGAGCCTTCACTTGTGAGTTGAAATGAGGAGCCAAGTTGGAATACGGGCCGTGCTGAGTCTGACTTCCTTCCTTCTTCGATATAAGCTTCAGAATATTGACTTTTCCGAGCTGCTCGAAGCTAGGTAGGTACTTCTGTCCAACGTATACTAATGAACCGTCATCTGTGCGTTTAAACAGTGGTAGCGTAAACACGTCACTACCACTTGGCAAGGAACACGTTGACCAGTTTGAGCATCTGTACTGAGGCAAATTTTGCATATAGCTCGCCATTAGAAGAGGGGAGTCTCCTATGGGTTTGTTCGTTTGCATATGAAGATTGACAAGAGTCATGTCTTCCTGGGACGAAATAGCGGATATAAATGAAGTTGAGGACACAGAACCGCTTTCGGAATCTGGCGGTGCACCCGTGCTGATCGTATCCGGGATATCAACAACTCCTTTTTCCGACCGTGGCATTGAGTTCGTCCATTTCTCAGAAGTTATGTCATTGATTCCAAAGGAGCTTTTGTCTTTTTGATTGCTGTGACGAGATCCAAAGGAATGCTTCAAACTGGATGACCGACTTGGGAACATGTCTTCATCGGCTGAGAAGAAAGCTTCGGAATGATTTTCGCTGGTGATTGACATCGTTCTCTGCACTTCTAGGGGTAAAGTATCTTCGGTGGGAACTTGGGCGTTCAATGAATAGTGTGACTCCGAGACACCAACAGATCTGGGTGGAACTTTAGGTACTGCGAAAGCATCTACTTCAGATGGAATCATCTTTTTAACCGGGTTTGGTGTGTTGCTGGCATCTTTCACAGCACAACTTAAAGTCAGTTTGGAGTCAGATACGCTGCTTTCTAGTTGTGGAACAGTAAGAATAGTCTTGTTTAGTTTGGGTTCGCTATCAATCTTTGAATTCCCCAGGGGAATATCAGCAATTAATCTAGCGTATGGGATTGCATCGCTTTTTGTGCTTGAAATAAGGACGTTATTGCTTCCTTTACAAGAACTCGTATACGAGAATCGTCTTGTGAGACTTCGACGCTCAGCGCTTTGTGGGGACTTGTTTATATTTTGAGGCAATGGTGATGGAATCAATGTAGATACATTTGTAGGCTGCAAACACACATTTGAATTATTGTAAGGTGGAGTATGGAACACTAGTTGTCCCGCGTGCAGTAAGCTTTGCCCATAGCCGTACTCTCCCGGGATCGTCTCAATGATGTTGAACATCGCCACATTGATCCCTTCAAGTAGATCTGACTGGTTGGGCTTCAGGAAGTTAGGCCCGTTTCTATTAGACCCAAAGAAAGAACATCCACCCGTACATCCGCATCCCGCACTTTTGCCTTCGTTAGGCCATAAAAACCAAAGTCGTTTTGTCTTTTCATCATGAAGTTTTAGAAACTTCTGTTGTACGAGATGCAAATTCTTAGGGCTTTGCGGGATAGATGAAGCCGCTTCTATCAGTAAAGGCCCTAGAGACATTGAACCAACGCCAACCCAGTTTTCATTTTCGGGTTGTTTAGGAGGCGGCTGACTGTTGCTACTGCTTGTTGAGTTATGGTGAGTGTTTGTTTGCATATTCGTTTGAGTGTAGAGAGCGAGCTTGATATTTGGCAGTAGTCCAGTTATACCCGTGCCGAAACCAGATCCATGCAGATTGCAAAAGCTTAATCTAGCTGGTGATATCCAGGTTTGAAGAGTTGTGTTGGTATCAGCGATGTAAATATCGATGAGATCTATCGCTACCCGAATCATTTTGTACTTTATCTCATTGGCAGTTGGACAGCGGTATTTTAGAGTGAAGTCTGTTTCCGGGCACATCACAGTGTTCAAACCGTGATGGCAGTGCTTCACTGAATTCGGTGGTACAAGTTCGTTTTCACTATCGCAGATTAGAAGCAAGAACGTTTCCAACGATGATATAACTTGATACATTTGAGGTAAAGTCAATCGGCCTGTTAGTTGTCCCAGTTGTAACTCCATCATCCAGGCATATTCTACTGTATCCTCTTCAACATTTCTGTTCATGTCACTGAAGAATCCATTCCCTCGTAGCTGGAATGATGACAGCATCAAGTGTCCTTGATAAAGTGCTCCAGAGTTCATGGGGTTCGTTCGCGATAAGTTATTAGCAGAGACGAGTATTGAAGGACTCAATAGCAGTTGCAGTTTCGTCTCTTTGTATTTCTTGTCCATTTCAAAACCGAATCTTTCTATTAATACCACAGGGCATGGTGGTTCGTTCTCACTGCAATTCTTAACTAAGTGAGCTTGTATGTCGTGGATTATGATCGAAACTGCCACTTCTAAAGGTCTCACTTTTCGAGGGTCAAACGGACCTTTGCAGGAATCTGTGGAGTCAGCGATCGATATATCAGTATGCTGATTGATACTGCTTTTATCGTTCAGTTTGGTAGTGTTATCACTTGTCCACGAAAATGCGTCTACATTCGGTGATTTCTGCATGTCTGTGAAGGTTTGATCTTCGCCGAAAATGTTCTCCAGAAGGTTCATGAAACTGGTTATGATCGTGCCGTATGCGAGTAGGATAGAGGGCCCCACTTCTAAGTCTACTATCACTTTGTCTGGCGCAAGCGTTGTTCGGTCAAAGTTGTTTCCATCCATAGCCCAGTTTATTTGAGGCTGTTTCCGCATTCTGGGTATCCTCATCGGAGATAGGAGTATTTCTTCTTTTTCTGGAGTGGTGATGTCCGCTTGTGGCTCTGGTCCTAACGGTGGAATCGGGTGATAATGATATCTAACACTCAGAGCGACAATGGGCACAGACCAGCAGTCAACCCATCCTTGCGATTTGACGCATTTTCTTCTCCATTTCGAGGCTCTAAGTCTGCATGGAACCAATTTCATGTTTTTATCAAGTGATAGTAGAAGTAATCTGGATGTATTTACCTCAGGTAAATATAAGCTCATGTCGACGGCTTCGCCCTGTACCCAAATCTTAAGAGGTATCACATCAGGCAAGAAGTCAACGAACGGCAAATCAAACGACACCTCAAGGAGATCGCCGCAAAATGCAACGTGATTATTTTCCTGGTTGGTCGAGCTACAGTCTATCCAGTTATACTGGTTGCTGATCGTCACCACTTCGCATTCTTTTAGCAGTAGTGAAATTTTCCAGGTGTAAGGGACGAAATGTAAGATGTCAGGGCGCGCTTTGGTTGCCCAGTCGTTTATCAAGTCTTGGAAGAAGTCTATATGTGTGTAGACGAGGTGTGCAGTCGCTTTGCAACCTGTCAAGCTTAGCTGCCAGCATTGGTGATGATTCCATACTAGAGGATAGTGACATTTCACTGTGTACTCCAAAGTCTCACTCTCAGCAAAACTTCTGTACTGAAGACTCGTTGTGGCTTCTAAGTGCAGCAATTGACCAGTGATTTTTGTTGTATAACCGTCTTGTAATACAATCCATGGTAGAGTTACTTCTAAGTATGAACCAGCACCAATATTTATATGTACCGCATTCGTTTCTTTGTTTTTCGTGAACAAAATGTCTATTGTCGCTTCGTTTAGAGTTGAAAGCCGTATATCGAAGGACTGCGTCATTCTCCTGTCTCCGGGTTTCGGCTGCGGCGTAACCTCTAAGTTCTTGTAATCCGGTGGAAAAAAGAATTTGAACAAATGGTCTCTCTGTCTGTCAGCCCAAGGTCCATAACTGAAGTCTGTTCCTTTGCCGCATTTTATATCCACTCCCCAGATTGGAGGAGCTGATTCGACAATATCTCCATTAGCTAATTGTAACAGGACTGGCTGCTCTGGAACCAATCCTGGTTCATCCATGTAGAAGTAGACTTCAATGTAATTTGAGCTCATGACTACAAACCCCTCCCCCATGTATCTAGGCGGCTCATCTACCATCGACGTATAGTTCGGACTGGGGGCAAGCATTACTTTTGAGTTCTCTGCTTTGGCTTTGACAAAATGCATGAGATGATCAAGACTTGAAGCTGGTGGTTTTGTACTGTACACCAGGTGGGATTCCTCCACGCTTATTGAGAGTGTAGTTGGGACAAGTCGATTGCCAAAAACTACGCGCCCGGTGCAGATATCAATTTTTATAACAGGTATGAGATCCCGCCACGTTCTTGCCATGGCGGCTTCAGACCTCACTGTATCCTGCGCCCGTCTCCTTTTCTCATTAGCGTCGTTCATAGCTTTGTCTCTATCTGTCGAGTCATCTTCATGTTGCTGTTTTATAACCGGCTCAAGGTTGAATATCTTCTCTAGCTCATTGTAAAGGTCACATCTGTTGAAGAAGTGTAGCTCAAAACCATTCAGCATGATTGAGAGCCGGGTGTCTGAGTGGGATAGATCTAGAACAAATTAGGTAAAAGTTGAAGTGTCTTCTGAACTTTATAATTAAGTTAGTTCATGACTTATAAATAAATAAATAAAATACATATATTTCAAGCAATTATGTGCCTAGCTGATAAAAGTACACAACACAATATAAATTCTTAAATAAGAGTTTCATTCATCTCACCTTCTGAAACATCTTTAGGCACATAAGATCTCCACCACCTGAATATCAAGTAGCCATCTTGGATCCGAAGAGTGTAGTCATAGTTGATGTAAACAATATCACGGAACATTATTTTTCCAGATAGTGCATTGAGTGTAAAGGAACCTAGAAAAGATGTACATTATTATCAGTAAGTTATCAGTTAGTAGCTGACTATGAATTCAAACAATACTCTTTCACTCAAGTTGGCAAGGTAATGAGTTGGCTCCATAATGATCTGATAATTTTGCTTTACTATTTTCTTCCTAAAGATTTTCTTCTAGGGTACTTAGAAAGGGGCATGTATTGTATGCCACATGGTCACAAACTAGAAGCAACAAACAAACTTGTTGTTAAAAAGGATTTTAACATTATAATGTTGATTTAAGATAAGATAATTTTTATTAAGTAATACAGATTCATAATTACAAATCATTTGATGCTCACTGTCTTATTTGGTTTACAATTTCAATAAAAAATGATGTCTGTAAGAAAAGTAATTAACAAAATAAGTCCCTTATGGACAGTTTTAGAACTTGCCCTAAACAAAATTGCACTTGAAACACTTACAGGTATTTAAAAAAACTATTACAATCTCACACAACAGTAGTCTCACTAATCCAGCACTATTAAAAACTAGGGGGTGCCGGATTATTGGGTTGTATAGAAAAATTGATAAGTAAATAAAATATGAGCGCAAGCGCAGAATGAGAGTAGAGATGGGTGATGAAGGCGTGAGCAGAGGGTATAAGATTATTGGGCGAACCGGACTACTGAATATCAGATTAGTGAGAATCTACTGTATTTTGAAATATACTAGTATAATGATGATCAGGTTTCAGTGGGTCAGATTGCTTTGTTCATGATATCTTTCTCTCTCTATAACTTTATACCTATACCTACACTAATATTATTTTAACTTCAATAATTTAATATTTGCAGAAGAGGAAGTTTATAAAACACAATTAAATATATAAAGCATGAAGCAGTCTTGTTTTAAATTCTCAACTTTAAAATATCCTGCGTCTATCATAATATTTAAGTTAAACCTTAGAACAATTTTAATATGCTTTTTTTTTTATCAAGATAAATACAAAAGTATGTAAAAACATAATTTTTTGTTTAGTTATCTTAGATTTTTATCTCTTTCCTTAAAATTCATAATGACCTAAATGTCTATAAGATGTTATAGATAGAATGAGATAATAGAGAGATAGAAAAGAGCTAATTAGTCCTTAGAGACTATTTTGTCTCATAATCAGCGACCTTACCTATTTTGAAATTGTCGTCTTGAAAGTAAAATTTGTTGATGAGCCTCGTCAGTATGTAACCGAGTACGCGGCTGTTGTAGTAAGTTATGTACACCACCCATAACATCGCCGATATCAGGGATACCAATAACAGAGCGAAATTGCGATCCATCGTGATCTCCGCGAAGTCTATCGATGAAGAATTCCATCTCTGCGCCACCGGGTCGTCAGACGACCCGCTATAGTTCGCCCTAAACACAAAAACACATTAGACCATTGTCTTAAACTCAAAACCGAACATAAACACAGTAGCTACGCATATCAAGTTGTCCTTACATGGCGGGATATTACTAATGTAACTGGCACTTTTCACATCCTTTATACAAAGCGAGGCCTAATTATCAATATAGTAAACGCATTTTATTATTATTTCAATGTTTTTATTCAATCTAATCGAAAATTTTATCAATCACATCCCATTCTTGAGTCACGCTTTTGACAGCTCAGCTGTATGCAAAAAAAGTAGGTACTAAATAAAACCATTCCATTCTTCTCCATCAAGATACTTCCCTAATTTATTTCTTTGTATAATAAACTTATTATGTACTAATAGTATACTATAGTATTCTTTGCATACATTCTTCATTTCGAACAAAACCTTGGTCAGAGAATCAAGAAATCACCGATTGAATCATGTTTTAAATAATTTGTATGCAAAAAAACCGGATATTGTGCCGTTTACTCCTATTGGCTTTTACGTTCTTGATCATTTAAAAAAAATTGCTACAACCACACTGCGTGAAAAGAAACGATATTAGTGATGTAGGTTTTTTATCGTACAAATGGGAAATAAATATTAGAGTAAGGGATAAACTTGGAGAAAGCCTTATATAAGGATTGGTAAATAAATTTAACAATCCCAAACCAATTTATATAAACACCATAGAAAACGTCTCTCCGTCACTTAATCGACTGGAGCTCCAACAAAAATCGTTTATCGATTGATTGTCAGCAGAGTTTGACAGATAGAAATGAAAACATAACACTGCTGCTCGTCGTCGTAAACAACCTAATTTTCAAAACAAATGGTTAAGTTGAAACTGTTTTGTTTGTTTGTTGTTGCTAAGAAACTTAATTTTACTTGTTTCTTGCTTTCTGTAATATTTTGAATAACACGTAATAAAAGGGTTTATCCTTCCCTTTATATCATGGCCGAGACAAATTCAGAAACATCCTCACGAAATATAGACGCGAAATACAACCCAAAAGTAAGGTAGGTAATAAAATCCGCAGTTAGTACGAAATAATCTCATATGAAAAGTTGTAGTTAAGTTTAGTTCTGAACTAATTTTAACTTTAACTTCTCTTGTCTTAACAAAGGATATCGAAGCTAGACCGGTAGGTATGTAGATTTATAGAAGGTAGGTTGAGACCCGAGAGGTGCTAGTTCGAAGCCTACTGCGGAAAAAATGCTTGTGTGCGGGTCAGAGTGTGCAACTATGATCATCAGAAACTATGAGGATAGTTTCTGATACTTAGAATACAGAGAATCTTATACAGTAAGTTTGTATGAGCAAGTGGTCAACTCCAGTGTTAGAGATTTTAGGCCTCCGGCTGGTGTCTGAAGATTTCCGTCGTTGCTTGGCGATTCTAAAGACGGGACTGGCATTTTATCCTACCCTCCAAAGTCTAGTATCGCTCAGTGAAAATGCCACCAGCAGTATCCACCCAAGTAGTGATAATGTGGAATAACACCTAATTTAAGTGATCTGGTAAGTATGAGTAAGCTAGCTAGGCTACTTAATTTGGAATCCTATTATGGGCTAGTATTTATTATTTACAAGCTGCTGCTTGCAGCTTCTCATGCATGGTTTGTCAATAAAATGTAGACATAGACAATAATTTATTCACAACATTAGCGTACAATTCAAAAATTAAAAATCTTTTATTTCAGATACCTATTACATCTATTATTTGTTAGTAAAAAATAAAATCTTAAAACAAAACTTAAAATCTAAAACTATGTAATGAAATGTCCAGCAATATTTATTTATTTATTTAAAACAATACAGTTACATTTTAAAACAGGTAAAAAACAAAAAAAGAAATAGTGAAATAGTATAAACGTAAAACATAAACAAAAACAAGGGAAAACTTAGTAAATAAATATTGTGTGCTACAGCAGTAAATGGGACTCAACTCAGCATTATGCCTGCCGTGCTGGTAAGCGCTGATATTCTGTCAAGACTATTAGCTCCATTTAGCCACTAGACCCTGTGAGAATATTGAAGCCTATGTCTTAATCAAGGTCTAGCTATCTATACACCAAATTTTATCAAAATCAGCCCAGCCACAGTATCTGTTTCACAGCACAGACACAGGGTACTGTGATTTCTTTTTAAATATATTTGTGTAACTAAACTGTATGGTCCTGAGGCCAACATAAAAAATAAATTAATAATTACATTTAATGGTGTACTAGCTACTTATTACTATTGAGTTATATTTATTTTCTGAACTTCCAGATGGGTCATTCCCCACCGACTGGACTTTATGACTTTCATTGGCAAGGATATATTTGTGGTGGCACACGATATATACATAGTATTCTACAATTTAAAGTATAACTCAGAGGTGGTCTATGTGGCCAACAATGATAAGGCAGGCGATGGAATTGATGCTATAGCCGGTACAGTTATCATTGTTGTTAGTAAACAGCTTTTAGATAATATACAACTAGTGGTTCGCCCCAAACTGAGATCTCTCGAGTCTCTATCATGGCTAATAACTTACAAACTACAGGGCTTAAACTAAAAATAAAAGTGGGATAGAAATGAACTTACAAAGACCTTTTATTAGACGTGGCACTTGACTAGATAGTCCCCTTTTTGAGGACCCCTTTTTTTACCCCTCTTGAACCCCAATATCTCAATAACTCCAGCACATTTTTAGCTCATTGAGTCACACCGAAATTGTGCCATCACTACCTACCTATATACCAAATTTCATGATGATCGGATAAACGCTTCGAATGTTATCCTCGGACAAACAAACATACCTACATACATACAATGCCGATTTGCTCAAGTTGATTTGGAGATCTCGCTTCGCTCGATCAACTATCTAAATACTTACTCCTAATAAAAACCAAACAAAAACATTTTTGTTCTTCAGAAGTTGTTAACTTTGAAAACTTCATAAAAATGAAAACAGAATCAACAAAAAAGTCACGAAAAATTGTCATCTCTCTTGAATCTTATTCAAGAACCTTATTTTTTTTTGTGTTTCTAGGGCATAAGTCTCTCGTGTTTGCTTTTGCGGAGAAGACTCGGAATGCTCGTATCTTTATCGTCACATATCCAGCATTCAACATTCTAGCTGAGTTAAAAGGTAAAATTAAAATGTTTTTATTATTATCATGTATCTTAAGAAAAAATAAGAAGGAACGACGAACGATAGACTAAGGCAGTGACGTAATGGTAGCCAACAGATAGACCACCAGCCTGATGATCGGACGGATGACATTGTTTTCGTGGTCGGTCAGCAATGGATGAAGATAGCGCAGGATTGGAGAGAGTGGCGTAATTTAAATGACAATCTTAAGACTAATCACCAAAATAAATGTAATCTATGACACCAGTACTATCACCACTACCACCAGTATATTGCTTACCAGCATTGGCCTCCCCAGACTTTACAAAGTATGCGATCGTAATCATTTATCAATTCATCTTTTTAAAATTATCTCATCATTTAAATTAAAAAAAACTCTGTTATTTATTTTACATTGTGTTTTAACTTGCTTTATTTAGCAGTCACTGTTATATGGTTAACTAGCTTCCGCGCGTTGTTTGTCAACAAAAAGTACCCTGTTTGAATCCAGGTCATAATCTATCAACACACCAAATTTCATCGAAATCGGTTCAGCCATTACGACGAAATTGAGTAACAAACAAACAAACATCTTATTTATAATATTAGTGTGATAAATAAATTAAAATCTTCCATCTTTAGAATGGTCTTCCTGTTTTTCTTTTGCCTCCAGCGAAATAGGTGAAAACTTTAATTTAATACCTATCTATTTCATCATTGTTTTTCTTTATTGTTAAACAGACAAAGATGTGAACAGGTACAAAGGGCTGTGTATGATGGAGTGTGACCTCGTGGCGGGGTTCAGCGGGTACCCCAACTATTTGATATCTATTTGGAGCTGGCGCACACACCAGAGACTTATCTCCATACCTACTGGAGTTATCAGGAGGAACCAGCTTTACATGTGAGTACATGTAAATATAACGAGATCGAATCTGAAATGTGGAGATTCGTAGACGAACCAAAATCACCGACATAGCACAAAGGATTAGCAAGCTGAATTGGCAACGGGCAGGGCACATAGCTTAAAGGATTAGCAAGCTGAAGTGGCAGCGGGCAGGGCACATAGCTCAAAGGATTAGCAAGCTGAAGTGGCAGCAGGCAGGGCACATAGCTCAAAGGATTAGCAAGCTGAAGTGGCAGCGGGCAGGGCACATAGCACAAAGGATAAGCAAGCTGAAGTGGCAGCGGGCAGGGCACACAGCTCAAAGGATTAGCAAGCTGAAGTGGCAGCGGGCAGGGCACATAGCTCAAAGGATTAGCAAGCTGAAGTGGCAGCGGGCAGGGCACATAGCTCAAAGGATTAGCAAGCTGAAGTGGCAGCGGGCAGGGCACATAGCACAAAGGATTAGCAAGCTGAAGTGGCAGCGGGAAGGGCACTTAGCACAAAGGATAAGCAAGCTGAAGTGGCAGCGGGCAGGGCACATACCTCAAAGGATTAGCAAGCTGAAGTGGCAGCGGGCAGGGCACATACCTCAAAGGATTAGCAAGCTGAAGTGGCAGCGGGCAGGGCACATAGCACAAAGGATTAGCAAGCTGAAGTGGCAGCGGGCAGGGCACATAGCACAAAGGATTAGCAAGCTGAAGTGGCAGTAGGCAGGGCACATAGCTCAAAGAACAACTAAAGTGACAAAGTTGCGAAATTTATCTTAGTAGCTATAGTAATTTTTTTTTAAATATCTCTTACCTACTTTTAAGATTTCTGGTTTTAAGACATTGTTGAAGTAAAACTTCTTTACGCACGCTTGACTTGGGGAATACGCTGGTGAATGCGTGACGAGAGCGTTACGAAAAGTGTGATCGGGCGAGGCGAACGGAAGTTGAGAGGGAAATAGTTTACTTCAGTCGTGTGGTCTAAAGCACACTTCTTTTTTTTTACCTAGCTATTCAGTTTTTATTATACCACACCCTTACAGGGTACCTACAGTGGGTGAGACTATTTGGGGAGGCCTATACCCGACAATGGGTGAAATACATACATCTAGGATACTATATAATTGTAAACTATTGTATGTTGCATTGTAATAAATAAATATCTAAATATCGGAGAGACAGCATAGATAGATGTTAATCTCGAGTGGAGACCATGCACTGGAAAGCGCAGCGTAAACCCCCCCCCCCCCCTCTCCCTATATGGAAGATGACATGATAATGGTTGCTGGATAATTGAGCCGTTGGGCGCAGGCCGCACAATCGGTAGCTCTGGAAATCTATGGGGGAGGCCTATGTTCAACAGTGGTTGATACGATGATTATGAGATGTAAATAAATAAATAATGAGATGAGAGATTTCACCTTTGACGTTTTAAATTGCATCACAATGCACGTGATTCGTCCAAGAATCCAAAGTCCAAAGTCAGGAGACTTTTGAAATATCCACATACTGTCATATCATTTGATTTTGTGAGCAGGGCAAGTCGCACGCACATGCTGGTCTGCCAGTGCTGGGGCGAAGGCCTGACGGTGTGGGAGGTCGCGCAGTGCCACAAGCGATGCCTGATGATGAAGAGGACCAAGCAGGAGGTGACCGGCTGGGAGGTCTCGGAACCCCTTCTAGTGGCTGTGTGCTGGAGTAATGAGGGCCAATTGTATGCTGTCGATCCCAAAGCCAATCTATACAGTGTAAGTTTCTACATTATAACTTTTGCAAAGTCGAGTTAGACTGCACATCATTAAAAGTTAAGGGCGACTTGCGCAACGATGCCTAAACGTATTTAGGGGCTAAATATGATTTAAGGAGTCCAATCATACAAATACATCATGTTTAAACATGTTTAGCAGCTAAATACGTTCAGGGATCGTTATTATTATTATTATTTATTTATTTGATCAGATAACAATGGATCTATTTTGTTAGTAAAAAGCTTAAATCTAGGGGAGTTAGTAGGTAGTTAATTACTAATTGCGAAAGCGAAGCGAAGGACTAAATAGTCCTCTGCGTGAGCTTCCACATCAGAGGACAGTCGAATTTATTGGCAATGACGTTCAGGATGGTGTTGCTGCTCTCGCGCACCGTGCGCAGTAGTGAGGATGTTTTTTTACGCCAGATGGCATCAAAGTTGTCTGCGCGTGCTTCGGCGAACATGTCTGAGGCACTACAGAAGCGCGGTAGCCGCAACAGCGCCCTGAACGCATTATTAAATTGGACTCGCAGAGCATTGTAAGCCCTTTGTGTATACTGAAACCACAGACTCGCAGAGTACAGTGATGTACAGTATGTACGCTTTAAAAAGAGTCACTTTGACCGCGTCTGTACATCGCGCGAATCTACGGGGCAGCGTATTCGCCCGGACTGACAATGCTCTGCGTTCCCTCTCCATATCGGTGTCATCTCGCAAGTCGTCAGTTACCAGATGCCTTAGATATTTAAATTGGAATACCCTTTTTAGTGGTGACCCATTGAGAGTCACGGGGGGAACAAAGGTAGGGCAATTGGTACCCGACCTGAAGACCATGAGCTCCGACTTTTTGACAAACTGTTATATATAACTGTTATATATGTTATACAAGCTGGCCTAAAAGTCCTAGGAAGTAAGTCGCGCAAAATAGGTACAAAGTTAAGTTTACGGTTTTGACCCATCACTCTTTCATATGGTAATCGGTTGCTTTGGCATTTTGAAGTCACGTAAAATGTCGAATCGGTAGAGATATAGAATTTTAATCGCCATGCATACAACTTATAATTCTTAATAATTTAATAAATATTATATCAGTATATTATCTTTATCAGCGTAGCAGGGAGTCAATGAATGAGACTCGCAAGTTACCGGAAAGAATGGCATAATAAAGAGGAAGCCTATACCCAACAGTGAGTGCAGATGGGCTGAGATGATGATGATGATGATCTTATCTAATTCTGCACTGACCTCCCACATTTTCGTCGTTCCGGAAATTTATGGGGGAGGCCTATGCTCAGCCGTGGACGTCCTATGGCTGATATGATGATGAAGCCATATCGAAGTCCTTCGGCAATTCTTTGAAACCTAGATTTAAAACAGATCCTGTCTGACGGTATCGGAATGGTGACTAGCCTGGAATGGTCGGATAACCTGAAGGGAACGTGCAAACCGTGCATTTGCTCCTTCTTCAACGGACTCCTCATCTATGGACCGGATAAAACCCTCCGCGTAAGTTCCAAACCTGGTAATTTGCAAGCTCTTATTATGTGAAATAGCTGACTCGGCCGTGGCTTCACAAGCGTGGTTTGTCAACAAAAACATTACCCTTCTGCACCTCCCCCAAATTTCATAAAAATCGGTCCAGCTGTTTAGTCGTGAAATCGTAACAAACACACACAGTGTAGTGACAGTATCTTACGCCTGTATAGTATGGATTGTGTCTAGTTCTAGAGCAGCTTGGTCGTCGACGAAATTTTCTAAACCTTGTCGCAGAAAGAGGGGTGTTATAAGGTTGACGCCTATGTCTGTCTGTGCCATAGTAGTTTCCAAACGGATGGACCTATTCGAACGCGTTTTTTTAATGGAAAGCTAGTATAAGGCTGCCTGTCCATTGACGCGGAGATAGGCGGCGGAGCGGAGAAACGAGGAAATATTAACCAATAGGATTGCATGAATTCTATTCATGAATTCTATTCATGCAATCCTATTGGTTAATATTTCCTCGTTTCTCCGCTCCGCCGCCTATCTCCGCGTCAATGGACAGGCAGCCTAACTGGGGTGGTTCTTAGCTATGTGTGGTAAAGATCAGATCAGTTGATCCTAAGACTATTAGCATTTTTGGTTTTGGTGAAATGAAATGAAATGTATTTATTTGCTAGAACATATGTGATAATATTAGGTCTTATATAAATTATAGGTCCATTATATTCCTACCACAATTTTTGGCAGTTGGTGAAGGGATCTAAGCTATAAAATGGAAATTGATTGCGGGTCTTGTATATGTCCGGAATACTTGTCACAATTAATTTAACTCTTTATAAATTAAGAAATTTTCAGTCTCTGAAGAAAACCGAGTTCAAGTGGAAGGTGGTATTCACATACACTCCCTACGAGGAAGTTGTCCGACTGGTTTCAAACTCTACCAGTGACGTTGCGGTGATGTGGACCAGCAGTGGACTAGTGTGCCGACTGACAGGCGACTCAGAGGACAAGGTGGAAGTGATGCCCATGTTATACAAGCAGAGGTAAATAATATTCAACAGTAACTCCACTCTAAGCTAAGATAGAGTTCAGATATATCCTGTCCATGTAGGTTGCCTGGAAGAGATAGCTTTTATTAAATTAATTAGATAGTTGTTTATTTCAGATGTCACAAGATAAAAACTATGTTAGTTAAAAGGGTTAAAAATAAAATAAAATTTAGCGTGTTACAAAGCTTTGGTATATGGGCGGGTAGATTACCGACACAGAACCCCTATGCAGTGTTTATAGGGAGGGCCGTCATACTTATCCGCTATTTGGCCGTAAATTGTATTTACGGAGCTGTTATCGAGTTTACAATCACCAATTTTCAGAACATGAGTGATGAAAAAACTTTAACAGCATAATCTAATGTATCACAGAAGCGATCACTGTGATTTTTGTTGCCGTCCATGTGGATGGAAATCTAGTGCGTAAATAAAGGATTTGTAATAGAATAGAAGATTTCTGAATGTCGTTATTTTGATCCTAAAATGAAGTGTCCGTAAAATCGCATAGAAGTGGGGAAACCCCGCATCAGCAAACATAATCGACGCGCTGAATTTCGGCAACCTCATATTACAGTAGATATCATATTATGCTTAGAAAACTTTCGTGATGTATTTTAATCTTTATTATAAGTACGGGATTTATCACGTACCGTTTTATCGGTGTTTCGACCGAGAATGTTTCGGTTCAATTCGTGAACCTTCATCAGGGTGAGTGCGATCCGCTCCGAACTACGTCTCGGCTCGCACATTGTTGGTCGAGACACCGATAAAACGGTACGTGATAAATCCCGTATTTATGACATCATATATAAAGCTCTGGAATGCGCAGCGTAGGTCTCCCATTAGATTCCATTAGATGGAAAGAAGACCCTGATAAAGGTTACTGGGAGCTGTTGAAGATTGGTCGCTCTGATGATATTACATTAATTTAGCTTCCTCCTTTCAGGCAGATATCACAGATCCAGTTCATAGCTCCGGATTTCGAGCACTTGGCTACCATGAACAACACCGGGGTACTTTGCATATATGAAGTGCTGACTGGATCATTGGTATGGCTTTACCATTTTACAGCTTAACATTAGGTGGACCTGCAAAGCTCATTAAATAAATAACAAAAAAAAATCATTAGCTAGAATCTATTTTCATTAAAAACGCCATATTGACATATGACGGGAGTTTACCCGTGATGATGGCACTTGCAACTGCGAGGAAATATCCAAATCATATCTGCGTCAAAAAGGCACAAATCATGGCATGCCGGTTTTTTTTAAATAGTGTTCTTATCCATGATCGTTTCAAAAGTTACATCTTGAATCTATATGTAATTTGTTACCAGGTTCTTATGAAGAGAGTAGAAGGCGAGGACATATCATTCGAAGCGAGTCCCGTAGAGCCACTCCTAGCAGTGTACGGCTGCGTGGGGAACAACTACGGGCTCTCCCTATACTTGGTGCAGTCGCTTGAAGTGACGCTAGTCGCTCGGATGTGCCTCACGCATCAGATCGTCTCGCGAGTGGTGTTCTCGGAGACCGGCAGGGAAATGATAGCCGCCGCTATGTCTGCAGGACATATCTTTATATTGAACGTGAGTATTACTACAACTACGGGCTCTCCCTATAATTGGTGCAGTCGCTTGAAGTGACGCTAGTCGCTCGGATGTGCCTCACGCATCAGATCGTCTCGCGAGTGGTGTTCTCGGAGACCGGCAGGGAAATGATAGCCGCCGCTATGTCTGCAGGACATATCTTTATATTGAACGGGAGTATTACTACAACTACGGGCTCTCCCTATAATTGGCGCAGTCGCTTGAAGTGACGCTAGTCGCTCGGATGTGCCTCACGCATCAGATCGTCTAGCGAGTGGTGTTCTCGGAGACCGGCAGGGAAATGATAGCCGCCGCTATGTCTGCAGGACATATCTTTATATTGAACATGAGTATTACTACAACTACGAGCTCTCCCTATAATTGGTGCAGTCGCTTGAAGTGACGCTAGTCGCTCGGATGTGCCTCACGCATCAGATCGTCTCGCGAGTGGTGTTCTCGGAGACCGGCAGGGAAATGATAGCCGCCGCTATGTCTGCAGGACATATCTTTATATTGAACGTGAGTATTACTACAACTACGGGCTCCCCTATAATTGGTGCAGTCGCTTGAAGTGACGCTAGTCGCTCGGATGTGCCTCACGCATCAGATCGTCTAGCGAGTGGTGTTCTCGGAGGCCGGCAGGGAAATGATAGCCGCCGCTATGTCTGCAGGACATATCTTTATATTGAACATGAGTATTACTACAACTACGGGCTCTCCCTATAATTGGTGCAGTCGCTTGAAGTGACGCTAGTCGCTCGGATGTGCCTCACGCATCAGATCGTCTCGCGAGTGGTGTTCTCGGAGACCGGCAGGGAAATGATAGCCGCCGCTATGTCTGCAGGACATATCTTTATATTGAACGGGAGTATTACTACAACTACGGGCTCTCCCTATAATTGGTGCAGTCGCTTGAAGTGACGCTAGTCGCTCGGATGTGCCTCACGCATCAGATCGTCTCGCGAGTGGTGTTCTCGGAGACCGGCAGGGAAATGATAGCCGCCGCTATGTCTGCAGGACATATCTTTATATTGAACGTGAGTATTACTACAACTACGGGCTCCCCTATAATTGGTGCAGTCGCTTGAAATGACGCTAGTCGCTCGGATGTGCCTCACGCATCAGATCGTCTAGCGAGTGGTGTTCTCGGAGACCGGCAGGGAAATGATAGCCGCCGCTATGTCTGCAGGACATATCTTTATATTGAACATGAGTATTACTACAACTACGGGCTCTCCCTATAATTGGTGCAGTCGCTTGAAGTGACGCTAGTCGCTCGGATGTGCCTCACGCATCAGATCGTCTCGCGAGTGGTGTTCTCGGAGACCGGCAGGGAAATGATAGCCGCCGCTATGTCTGCAGGACATATCTTTATATTGAACGTGAGTATTACTACAACTACGGGCTCCCCTATAATTGGTGCAGTCGCTTGAAGTGACGCTAGTCGCTCGGATGTGCCTCACGCATCAGATCGTCTAGCGAGTGGTGTTCTCGGAGACCGGCAGGGAAATGATAGCCGCCGCTATGTCTGCAGGACATATCTTTATATTGAACATGAGTATTACTACAACTACGGGCTCTCCCTATAATTGGTGCAGTCGCTTGAAGTGACGCTAGTCGCTCGGATGTGCCTCACGCATCAGAACGTCTCGCGAGTGGTGTTCTCGGAGACCGGCAGGGAAATGATAGCCGCCGCTATGTCTGCAGGACATATCTTTATATTGAACGTGAGTATTACTACAACTACGGGCTCCCCTATAATTGGTGCAGTCGCTTGAATTGACGCTAGTCGCTCGGATGTGCCTCACGCATCAGATCGTCTCGCGAGTGGTGTTCTCGGAGACCGGCAGGGAAATGATAGCCGCCGCTATGTCTGCAGGACATATATTTATATTGCACGTGAGTATTACTACAACTACAAGCTCTTCCTATACTTGGCCATGTTCAACAGTCATCGTAGTACGGCTGATACTGATGATGATGAATAAAGATTTTAAAAATTAAGAGAGTTTTGGATATACCAGGCTCAAAATTATAACTCTAATGTGTCTAAATGGCTCGGCAAATTAGATTGTGTCTAAGTTCATTCGATGGCAAAGTGTAGTGTTTACTGTTTAATAGGATAGCCTCAACCGGATTAGTTATCTCTTGGGTTGCTACATCCAAAACTTGATAATACGTAGTTCAAATCACGAAGTCCCTTTGTTATGCCTGTGTTAATATAGTTTGTACTTTAATACGATGTTAATAAGATCTATTCTCCAGTTATCAGAAGACTACAAGCTGACCTTAGTACGTTACACAGAGCTGGGCCGCGGTCTCGCCGACTGTTTTCTTATGAAAGTCGGCGATATCATGCGCGCCTTCAGCCTTGTACTGTTCTCGGATAAATATCTCATCGGTAAGACTGCACAATATTACTAGTCCATTACAGAACTATTCATAGAAGTTACAGTGTGAAGAAACCGAATTTTTACTCGAAACTGGATGTTATTTAAAACAAAATAAGGTTGATTAAACTTTAGTACTGTAAATCTATTGTTATCCAATTCATTAAATGTTACGTCTGTCTCTATGTTCAGTGCACTATCACTGTTGTATTGCTATATCGACTAAACTCGTATGCAAAATTACAAGACAATCGGATAACGGGAATTGGATCTCCTTTAACTTGTAAGATATCAATCGTACTTACTTTCATATAATCACACATACATTAAACACTTATCTATTCCCAGGTGAGCGAATAATCTGCATAAACGCAATAACTGGCAAAGACAACAAGTTCGCGGGTAAAATGCAAGGTCCGTACTGCCGCCTGCTGCCGCTGCGAACCCGCGACCACATGCTCGGCCTGCCGCATCTCGCGAGGCACTTCCACGTGATCAAGCTAACAGCGGACGTGAGTATATACTACAGCTATAAGTATAATGCAAGGTCCGTACTGCCGCTGCGAACCCGCGACCACATGCTCGGCCTGCCGCATCTCGCGAGGCACTTCCACGTGCTCAAGCTAACAGCGGACGTGAGTAAACGCTACAGCTATAAGTATAATGCAAGGTCCGTACTGCCGCTGCGAACCCGCGACCACATGCTCGGCCTGCCGCATCTCGCGAGGCACTTCCACGTGATCAAGCTAACAGCGGACGTGAGTATACGCTACAGCTATAAGTATAATGCAAGGTCCGTACTGCCGCTGCGAACCCGCGACCACATGCTCGGCCTGCCGCATCTCGCGAGGCACTTCCACGTGATCAAGCTAACAGCGGAGTGAGTATACGCTACAGCTATAAGTATAATGCAAGGTCCGTACTGCCGCTGCGAACCCGCGACCACATGCTCGGCCTGCCGCATCTCGCGAGGCACTTCCACGTGATCAAGCTAACAGCGGACGTGAGTATATACTACAGCTATAAGTATAATGCAAGGTCCGTACTGCCGCTGCGAACCCGCGACCACATGCTCGGCCTGCCGCATCTCGCGAGGCACTTCCACGTGATCAAGCTAACAGCGGACGTTAGTATACGCTACAGCTATAAGTATAATGCAAGGTCCGTACTACCGCGGCGAACCCGCGACCACATGCTCGACCTGCCGCATCTCGCGAGGCACTTCCACGTGATCAAGCTAACAGCGGACGTGAGTATACGCTACAGCTATAAGTATAATGCAAGGTCCGTACTGCCGCTGCGAACCCGCGACCACATGCTCGGCCTGCTGCATCTCGCGAGGCACTTCCACGTGATCAAGCTAACAGCGGACGTGAGTATACGCTACAGCTATAAGTATAATGCAAGGTCCGTACTGCCGCTGCGAACCCGCGACCACATGCTCGGCCTGCCGCATCTCGCGAGGCACTTCCACGTGATCAAGCTAACAGCGGACGTGAGTATACGCTACAGCTATAAGTATAATGCAAGGTCCGTACTGCCGCTGCGAACCCGCGACCACATGCTCGGCCTGCCGCATCTCGCGAGGCACTTCCACGTGGTCAAGCTAACAGCGGACGTGAGTATACACTACAGCTATAAGGGCTGTTTTGTTAGTTCCGATTTCACAACTAGATGGGGCTACTAAAACTGTCCGCTCGCTGAACGCTGTACGCGCACTGTGCGCCAG
Organism: Philereme transversata; assembly: GCA_963924445.1. NCBI lineage: Eukaryota > Metazoa > Arthropoda > Insecta > Lepidoptera > Geometridae > Philereme > Philereme transversata. The sequence goes on along the minus strand of OZ004337.1, from coordinate 20,378,740 downwards.
TGCGATTCAGCTAGTGGACGGCTTTCTAAATAGTTTTATATAGATTTACTTATAATTTATTGAATTTTTGCTGTTTTTTATTTCTGATTGCCTTGTTTGTGATTATCAATCAAAATAATACATTAAATATAGAACAGATGACAAACTGAAACGAATAGTCATTCTAATTCAATTTCTAGGACATGAAAGGGTTTATAATTTTACTTAGAAATCTTTCGTGATTCATTTCAATCATTATTGTAGGTAAATACGGGATTTGTCATTGTCTGTCGAAACACCGATAAAACGGTACGTTTTAAATCCCGTATTTATAATAATGAGAGTTCATAACGTTTCTGGAGAATCCCACAGTTAAAACATTATTATGATTTTTAAAACCGTCTCAACCTTTTCCGATATGATGAAAAGCTGTAAAAAGTTTATTTGTAGATGGAGCCGACGTCGCGTCGGTTTGAGTCGTAAAGTCGGTCTGTAGCGCAATTAGTAGCGCATCCTCGTATCAAGAGAAAGGTTGCGGGTTTAAGTCCCATCCGGCTCAGAATTGTTTTAAATGGTTTTAAAAATCTTAGGATATGTATCGTAAGTCTCTGATAGCACTTTAACAATAAAAGTATTTTATTATAAATTATATGTTGAAAACAGAAAGGAGTGACAGTGTCTGTGAAAATGGGTCCAATTATCGAAGTGGGCCACGACATGAAGCAGATGGACGGCTTCTACAACGGCAATGCTTTACTGACGTTCGGTTTCGATGGCAACGTGATACTGAGGCAACCTGATGCTCCTGAGGAATATGGTACGTGTATCATGCACTCTTATTTAGATTCAAGTTGTCTTCTTCAAGTCGTCAAGTGGCATCTGGATGGCAATAGCTAGACTGGACCATTTAGGTGTCCACAGAATACAGCAATGGCCAGCATAAATTATACAGAGCTACCCCGTGGCTTTGCATGCTTGGTTTGTTAATAAACATTACCCTCCTTCTGCGCAGTCGAGTAAAAAGTAGCCTGTCTCAATGTTATAAATACGAAATTTTATCGAAATATGTCCAGCCGTTTAGTCGTGAAAAAGTAACAAACAGAGAGAGGCAGAGTAACTTTCGTATTTATAATATTAGTATGGATTGAAAAACACACCCGGTCTGGGTACAACAAATATCTGTAGATAATACAAAAATTTGTTCCGCGGTGGCAATAGAACCCACAACCTCGTGCGTCTCAGTTGACTATTCGCTCACTGCGCCACGGAGGGCAACAATTTATGAAATCAAATCAAATCATTGTTCCTGTATGTATTTCTGACAGAATACAATCCATTGTTGTTAGGATAAATTCGCGTATAATTCGTATAAAGGTGCATCTCTCAGCTACCGTTTTCAGGATAGTGTTGTGCTTTGCTCATCAGAGATGGCGTCTTTGCGGATGATGGTGTGGACTCCATCTGTCCTGTCTGTGATGATGTAACTAACAGTGTATTCAGATGTGAAGCTACGTGTGAGTCACCGGTACGAGCACGGCGTTCACGGCGCCGTCACGGACGCGTCCTGTGCGCTCGTCGCGCACCTCGCCGGGAACAGAACCTGCGCGCTCCTTGCGCTGTACCGGGACCATAGTGACGCACATCGGGAGCCGCTCGATTACAACCTGCTCACCGCGGCACACGAAAATACTATTCATATTATACACGAGGATGACAGTAAGTTGATATTATACAGCGTGTATGCTAATATAGGTACTGACGATATTCAAGTGACGGTTTATCAAAACATAAAAAAAGACTTCTCGAAAAAAAAAAACTACTAGTTATATTATCAAATTTTAAAGAAAATCAATTAAGTTTCGGTGATTAATTCAATATAAAACTTACTGCCTACAATCGACACCCAAAAATAAAGGCCGATTTGACATCTCTTTCGGAAATGGCTGCGGGTTTTGGGTTAGAAAGGGACAACAAGAGATATCTCGAGACGTCACCAATACAGTATCTGTGGTTAGATGGCAAGCATTATGCAATAGACATAAGATACATAACATAAGTTTATTAAAGTGTTTGTTTTTACATGCCAAAATAAATTTCACATTTTTATGACAAACATACTAAACATACTACCTACCTACGGTGCCTGGTCTTGGTCACTGACTGAATCTCAAAAGTCCAGGCTCAGGGTTTGCCAAAGAGCGATGGAGCGCAGCATTTTGGGTGTCAAGAAGACAGGATTCGGAACACCTCGCTGCGCTCAAGGACCGGCATCGCTGACGTCGGTATAAAGGCTGCCAAGTTAAAGTGGGGTTGGGCGAGGCATGTCTCCCGCATGCCAGCAAATAGGTGGGCTAAGGTCGTAACTGGATGAAGCCCAGTGGATGGAAAGCGACATCGTGGAAGGCCTAAGAAGCGGTGGCGCGATGATTTGGACGCTTTTTATAGGGACTGTCGGGATTTGGTACAATATCGAGATAAGTGGAGAGATGAGGGGGAGGCTTTTGCCCGGCTGTTTTGGACAGCATAGGCTAGATAAAAGAAAATGGTAAACATTTCACAAATTTATTTATTATCCTCATCAAAATAACCCCTTTCACTTTCGTGCGTATATTATCAAACACCTTATATATGTTTATTTGATTTTTTATAGTATTTTTGTAATTTATTTATGTAATTATTATAAACAATTCACTTGACATTTTATTTTTATTTATGTTACATATCATCATTGACATCACACAATTATAATTTCGTTCTCACAGAGTGTAGTGAGTGATTAAGCGGTAGGTATCGGCAGAATAACAGCGCAAACTGCTAACCCAGTTGGCATAATGCTGAGTCGAGGCCCTTTTGCTGCTATACCACACAACGTATTAGGTTGGGGAAAAAGTTTCTTCGCATTTTTTAAGAAAATTCAAAACATTTTTTAATACAGTTTATTTACATTTAACTAAAGTATAGGTACCATTTTGTTCGATAACTTTTTGCCATCTTGTAGGTAGGGACATGATCCCATTGCTATAGAAATTTTGGGGCTTCTGATCAAAATACCGCGACAAGTGGTTTTCGCAGTCTTCTCGTGATGTTAACCTGACACTGCCTAAAGAATTCCGAAGAGACCGAAACAGGTGGAAATCTGAAGGTGCTAGGTCAGGACTATACGGCGGATGCATTAACACCTCCCAGCCAAACTCTCTTAATTTTTGCTGAGTGGCTAAAGATGTGTGAGGTCTAGCGTTATCATGATGAAAAACCACACCCCTTCTGTTGATTAATTCCGGCCGCTTTCTCTCAACTTCTTGCTTTAATCTCATCAGTTGTTCGCAGTAGAGTTCAGAATCGATGGTCCTGCCTGGTGATAACAGCTCATAATGAATAATGCCCTTCCAATCCCACCACACATACAGCATCACCTGTCGCGAGTTAACCCGGGCTTCGCCACAGTCAGTGAAGCCTGACCGGCCTTTGACCACGACCTTTTTCGTACGTTCTTGTCGTACGTGATCCACTTTTCATCACCAGTTATCAGCTTCTTCAAAAATTGTTCGGTTTCATTACGTCGTAATAAAGAATCACAAATGAGTACACGGTTCATTAGGTTTCTTTCAGTGAGCTCGTGGGGTACCCAAATATCGAGCTTTTTTGTGTACCCAGTTTTTTCAAATGCGCCAAAACTGTTTTGTGGTCAATTCCCAGTTCTTCAGCTTCGTCGTAACTACTGATATGCCGATCTTGCTCCACTTTTTCAAAAATGGCATCAATTTATCCGTAATAGGGCGACCAGAGCGACGTGCATCTTTGACATCAAAATTTCCGGATTGAAAACGGTTAAACCAAATTTGTGCTACTCTCACAGACACTGCACTAGGTCCATAAACATCGCAATTTTTTTTCGCGGCTTGCGTTGCATTTTTACCTTTTTTGTAGTAAAATTTTAAAATGTATCGAATTTCTTCATTAGATTCACTCATCTTTACAGTACGAAAAACAAATAAAAATCACACATTTTCCTAATTTGAATTTATCTTCTTTAAAATTTAAACTTTGAATGAAATAAAAACCAGCCAGATACAAATAGTATAGCCAAAGAGATTTTATTACAAGTTCATACATACTATAATGCGTAAAGACTTTTTCCCCAACCTATTATAATGTTATGTAATTGTATGTATGTATTATCATAATACATATGTATATAAAATATACATGCATATTTATAAATGTATTATGTATCCTATTTAGAAAATTTATGTCTATGTATATCTATGTAATTGGTGGTATTTCTTGTAGTTGTCAAATAAACGAATTTTCTTTCTTTTCTTCGTTTAGAGAACTATCTTGACCTCCAAGAAGACAAGAAAGTGCGAGAAGAAGCGATGGACTTCAAGACGCAACGCGACGACGTGGTCCGCAGCTTCGGCGCGTGCAAGGGCAAGCTGCTGGAGCTGCTGGAGGAGAACCTGCAGGAGCGGCCGCTGCACCAACTCTCGCTGGCCGAGTTCAACCTGCATCTCGAACATAAGAAGGAGAGGAATAAACTGGTCAGTACTGTAGTGACCACTGCGGCATTAGGACTGCAGAAAGATAGATGCGTAGCTCTTACAGAGGATATTAGGATACAGAGGATTCCATAAGGGATAACGGTTCATACTAAAAAAAACAAGTACGAGCAGGACTCGAGCACCTAGGATTCTGATACCAACCAAGATAAGTTAATTATTGTTAATTAAGCAGCGCCATCTAGTTATGTTATGGTAAACCAATAAAACTCAAGACAGATATCTAAAAACTGTTCTAGATAAAAAATTCGTTATATTTTTTATGTAATCTTAGCTTCTATCAATCATATTCATTTCAGATTTTTCACTTCACAAACTTTGGACATAGGGAACGGTATTTTTTTCGACATTTTTCATCTTATCTCCAAAATAGTACAAAATTAAAAAAAGAAAATGGTTGACACGTAGATATTGCATTGTGGCAAGGCTGGAATTTTCACGGGTTGGGTCGCGACGTCACGTCCGATGGTTGTGACCAACCAAACTGGGTGGTCTGTTAATACTTGTAAACTGCATCATCGCTTACCATCAGGCGAGATCGTGGTCAAACGCGAGCCATTAACAAATTATTCAATATTGTTTTACTTAGAAAACTTTCGTGATTTATTTCAATCATTATTATAAATACGCTTGGCAAAGGCCTCCCCGCTGGCCTTTGCCCAGTAGTGGGACACAGAGGGCTAAAAATATTAATAATAATATTATAAATATGTGATTTATCACGTATTAAATATTGATTTGAAAAAAACGTTTGCAGGCGGAACGCGAGCGCGAAGAGATTCGGCTAAACACGGAATCCCGCATCCGAGCGCAGGACAAAGTGACGCTGTGGATCAAGCACCACTGCTGGGACTCCATGCTCACGCCCAGAGTCAAACTGTTCGCCATCTTCTCGCACTACCAGGTAATTATAGTTCGTTAGACCAATTCTAACCCCCAGAATACTTATTACCTACTATTTCATAATAATAATTACTATATAGTATTTACAAAAAAAAAATCAGTTATCTGGTCCCCATCGTACAAGCTTTGCTTAGTTTGGGGTTAGATAGAGTTGTGTGAAATGTCCAGCATTGCGTTTTATGTTTCAGGTGGAAAACTACGCAGTCCTGCCGTGCCAGCGCGACACCTGGCTCGAGCTGCAGCAGGTGCAGGCGCTGCGGACGCTGGAGATGGACAACGACGAGCAACTCTTCAAGCCGTGGGAGGAGCTGGAAGCGACCATTCCCGAACACAGTTCCAAAACTGAGTGAGTTACAACAACAGCTGATACACTTCTACTCTCGAGATCTCCACCGTAGAACTGCTGCCAAATTCAATGTGTAGTGTTTGTAAACAAACTGCCCCTAATTAGCCTAAAATTCACTTGCTTAGAGCGGATTTTTGACGGACTTGATATCAAATAATATTGATTTAGTGATCGAAAACGAATGCAAATTCTTTATTTAAGTATATAAGTACGCGATCAAGTGATTTTTAGGTTAAGTGTGGGCGGTTTGTTTGTTTGCAAACATTTAATTTGGCTGTAGTATAAGTACTTATACCTACTGCGACCGTCATCATTGTTTCGAGCATATCAGATCGACATCGCCGAACCGTCTTACACTCCGTCTTCCGGTTCTTTGTAGCGAGATAGAGAGAACCCTTTCTCCCCAGTGATGTGCGTCCGTGGGTTTCGTACAAGGTATGCTTTTTGATTTTAGTTTTCCATCGTCGCGAAACGTGCGCTCAGTTCTGCGAGAATATATTTTTGACGTAATAACGTCTTATAAATCGATGAACGCCGGCTGCACACACGAAAAAGCATGACTCATTGTCACGTTCCGCCTGAGCCGAGCGTGCAAGCGAGAGCGCGGAACAAGCGATAGAGAGGCACGATCGGCCTAAGCGTTCGGCTTGTGACGCATCTATCTCTCTCGTCATCACGTAAACTTATCGTCCGTAAACTGACTTTACAGACAACCAATTTTTTTCAAAAATAAAAATACACTGATAACTATGATAGATACCACAAACCATAGCATTGAAAAGACACTACAGTCCAATGTTTTCCATCTATCTCTTATTCATTTTATGTGCGTAGTAGTAGGTACAGAATACAGATATAAAAAAAATCGTTGATAAAAAAAGTGTCATAGAGACCTACTAAGAAGTATAATGGATTTGGATCATAGTGGAAAATTATCATATATTTAGCCTATTTATAAACAACTAGCTTCCGCCCGCGGCTTCACACGCGTGGTCCTTGATAAAAAGTAGCCTTTGTTTCAATCCAGGTCATAATATATCTATATACAAAATTTCAACGAAATCGGTTCGACCGTCACTGCTTGAAAGCGTAACAAACAAATAAACAAACTCACTTCGCATTTATAATATTAGTATTAGATTTAAAACGTCGATTCGAGCCCATATGAACTAACCGGTGAGTGAGTCAGGGTTGAGGAGTCGTCGACATCGGTGCACGAGGCCCGGCGCAGCGCAGAGACCCGCGCGTCCGGCGCCGTGGAGCCCGAGTCGGAGGGGCAGCCGCACGTGCTGGCGGGCTCCAACGCTTACCGCTTCGTGTCCGTGCCCCAGTACATGGTGCCGCAGACGCTGGCCACAACCTTCCTGCAGATGAACTGGTTACACCATATTGTGAAGGTAATACTACTTATCCGGTTGGTCTTCGATTAAGCTCGGTGTTGGGTTGGACGAGGAAAGACAACCTTATAACTCGCTCGAGACGGTGTAAGGCGGCGATCGCGCGAATAAGCGATTAACAGTTAATTTGGTTAAATCTTAGTTGACTTCTGTAGAACTAGACAATCTATCTACTACGTGTTTTGTTATGTATGACATTAAATGAATACACGGATAGGGCTAGCATTGTTGTAAAATAGTTTTTTGTTTTCAAATTCATTGCCATAGAACATTTTCAATTTTCAATCAACCTATCAAGTCCTAAAATAACAATGAAATAGCCTGTATAAAAGAGGTAAACAAATCATATTTATTCATCACGTAAGTAGGTACCTGTTAAACTGACTAAGCGGCATCGTCACAAAGGCGCCACGGATTTACGTAAAAAATTGTATCGATTACTGAATAAATATTTAAGCTATCGGTATTAAACCCACCTTAAAATGAGTTAGTATGATTCCAGATGTGTTTGAAATTAATTTAGTACATAACAAAACAGGTTGTATACCATAAACCCGTTCGAAAACACCTGCCGAGATTCATGAGCACTCCATTACAGTTGAACACGCAAAACCTGCGGCTCTGGTTCAACAAGCAGTTCGATGAGCTCATGGCGCAGAAGCGACGCGAGGTCGCGCTGGTGGAGGATAGGAACGCGAGACTCAGATTTATCATAGAAGGTTCCACTTTGTGAATTGTACAATACGGAATTTGAGTAGTATTTGTCAGCACATCATGTTGTTTGATCTCACGTAGTTTGGCACATTCAGTTTTGACTGGTTTTCCACTATTAGTGTAATTGGTTGACCCGTATTTAGTAATAAGTACTTCTTCTTTAGTATAAGAAGGAGAAGAATAAGTGCTAAGTAGTGTAGGACCTAATTAAGTATCTAGGTTTTATGTATAGCTTGTAAAATAATAATTTAATTTATCTATTCAGCAACAATTATATCAGCAATATTTCACAAACAAAAATGACAGTCGTTTACTATCTGTAGATTATAATCTGTAGAATACCATTAACCATATAACTTAAAAACTAAGTTAGAGTATACAGGGCAATAAAAAATTGAGCATAAAATAGTTACATACTTGAAATTAGGGACTATTTAGCACTTATAGTAATAGTTCTAGCTTCTACTTTACAACGCGAAATGCCAGATTGGCTGAATAATAGTGTTTTGGCAGGTCATATAGAAGCGAAGACTATGCGAAGACGTTTAATACTTTCATACAAACTTTTCTGATCTTTTCGTATAACATTATGTTTATGGGTTTAGCCATTTGCAGGGAAAGGCCTCCTCCAACCGCTTCCAATGCTGGGCTGCAATCTTTGCTGAGCCAATCGGGTCCATGTCGCACCCACTATTCCCAGGTTGTCGAAATTTCATTTTGTATTAAATTACATCAAAGGGGCGCCACGTCTTCGCCTCGTCCTCGTCTTACGTCCTCTCCTTAACCTTACATAGAAATAATAGGAACGTGTTTCCAGAGCTGAACAAGTTGTCGGATCTGCGTGGCAGTTTCCACCACCTCTCCATCCAGATATTCGACCCGCAGTGGAGGCAGGAGGAGCTACCGCTGCAACTCATCAAAGTTAAACCTGAAGAGGTGATTATTAGGTTTCATCTTTCTTTATTCTGTATTGTACACAAATAGATTACTGACATAAAAACTTGCAAAAAGAACATGTATAAAGCCGAGCTTAACCCTAACAAGAGGTTACATTGTTCTACACCTCTTAGTTTGTCTACAGATCTCCTTATTTCTGATTTGATCTTGTAGAAAAGCACCAGGCATAGCCCGAGCGACCTCGAGCCCACCTTATGAGGCCTATAGTGAGAGAGGCAGAGGCTTCGAACCGGTTTATAACTTACCGGTTAATAATACGTAAATAACGTTATTACAAACCTTATAAAAATCTTTATAAACTGGTTGATTCCGTGAGCACATGTCCGGAATGAGGCGCGGGGCGCGGGGCGAGGTGCTGCTTCTTTTCGGCCGATCGGGTGGCGTTTGGTTTCATTCTATACCGGTTTTTCGAAGGAAACCATTTGAAAACTTTTATTTCCATTACCATTTTTTAAAGAGCTTAAGGTAGAATGAAATATTAATGAAAACGTTTTGGTAGACGAAACTGGTTTCATAACTTTTCTGGTTTCCAAGCCCTGCCTCGAAGGGCCCTTGTATAATAATATACTAAAGTTGAAAAATATATGTACCTACTCATCATGCAGTTTTTGAAGATGAACTTGTTATTCCCAGTGTAGCATAGAGCCCTACATCAGCCCCAGTCAAGTGGTGGTCCCTCCGGCTGAGCCCGTGCCTAAGGACGACTTCAAGGAGCGCGCGCTCATCGACATGATGGACGGCGTGCTGGAGAAGCTCTGGCACGAGGAGATCAAGAAACCCATTCCGATGCCGCTGTGTATGGTAGGTTCAGCCTTTTACTTACTAAAACGTAACAAACAAACAGACAAACTTTACAATTTGTATATTTATACATTATTATGATACATCACATCAAAATCGGTCCATCAAGATTCTTACTCAGAGGAAACCCAAATGGATTTCAAGAGGTATAAAAATTTCAAGTAAAAAGAAAAGAGCATTACTCTGGAAGTATAGACTAAGTCGGAAACTGACAGACAAGATTGTTTTTAAGACGTACAACAAAAGATACAACAAGGTCATCCGACTCACTCAAAAGTCTCAAAATGAGTACTATATCAAGAATGCATCGAACAAGTCAAAGGCGACATGGAATGTTATAAATAGTTACAATAATAATGAACCACGAGAAAATATTGTTAAAATTAATGTAAATGATAAAACTATAACCAATCCTTCTGACATGGCCGATGTATTTAATAATTATTTTACTGACATTGCTTTACTAAATTCTAACAATGATAGGACATACGTAATTGAACATAATAAATATAATTCCATTTTTCTAACGCCTACTAACCCAACTGACATCTTTCTTATTATTTTGTCACTAAAAAATACTGATAGCGTAGGGTTCGATGGTATCAATACCAAAGTTCTCAAAGACGTAGCAGGGATTATCGCACCGGTGCTAAGTTATATTACTAACCTTTGTATTGAGCATGGAACTTTTCCAGATGCCCTTAAGCTGACAATTGTAAAACCGCTTTTTAAAAAGGGGAAAAAAGAGGACGTAGGCAATTACAGACCTGTCGCCCTGATACCGATAATTTCTAAGGTCATTGAAAAAGTTATTTATAATAAACTGTACAATTACTTTGAGGAAAATGACGTACTAAACAAGCACCAATATGGGTTCAGGAAAAAAATGTCTATCAATAGGGCAATTTACGATTATTTGTTTAATGTCATGATAAGTAGAGATAGAAATAAAACAGCTGTTGCTTTATATATGGATATGACTAAGGCATTTGACCATGTTCACCACCCTACACTACTGCGCAAGCTTGATAGTTATGGAGTCCGAGGCAATGCTAATAAATTAATACAATCATATCTCACTAGTAGAACTCAGGTTACTATAATTAATAAAATTTGCTTAAAAACCCATACTGAGATATCATACAAGTCAAACAGAAGGACCGTCTGCCATGGCGTTCCTCAAGGTAGTGTTTTAGGACCCCTTCTATTTTTAATCTATATAAATGACCTACCTCAAGTGACTAATCATTTTATGACGCTATTTGCCGATGACAGCACGGTTTTATTTGTAAATGAGAAATCCCATAATTTTGAATATGACATAAACTTTACTTTGATATCTATAATTAATTGGCTCAATTTTAATAATTTAAATATAAACTTGAATAAGACATTTATAATGAATTTTAAACAGAAAAATAACACTAATCTTGACATGAATATTAATTATATGGGTACCAAGGTGTGTAAAGTTAACAGTACTAAATTTTTAGGTCTAACAATTGACGACAAATTAAACTGGAAACTCCATATTGACAACATTTGTAATAGACTTCATCAGTTTGCATACGCCCTTTTTAAACTAAGTAGGCTAACAAATGAATCAGCGGTAATCACAGCGTACCATGGACACATTGCTACGATATTGCGATATGGTATAATATTTTGGGGCAACTCCACTGATAAAATAAGAGTATTTAGAGCTCAAAAACGCTGTATAAGGGCTATCTGCAATATAAAAAAGAAGGAATCATGCAAAGCACATTTTATCAAATTAAAAATTCTTACATTTACTGCATTGTATATTAGTGAAGTAGCTCTGTTTGTCAAAACTAACCCTGAATTATTTACCTGGTTTGCAGCTGGAAGCCGCCTAGAAGGCAATTTGCGCAATCTGTCATGTCGAACAAAACTACTACGCTCGAGCGTGTTTTGTATGGCATCCAATATATACAATAAGATTCCTTTATCTGTACGAGCATTGCCAAATTTAAATGTCTTTAAGACAAAACTCAATGACATATTGATTCAAAAAGCGTATTATACAATAGATGAATTCTTGAGTGACAAAAATGTTATCTAATTTATATTATATCTGAATCAAATTTTTTATTGTTTTGACATTTATCTATTTTGTTTATTGTGGTTTATTTCGTTCTAATCTTATATTAATTATTTTTAAATTTGCTATGATATCCCCATCACATATATTGTAATTTGACAATTAATCTTAATATGTTTCTTTTTGTCAAGCTTTTTAGCCATTTAAAATATTTGTATACCTTAAGTAGGTGAAGCACAGTGATTCTTCCTTAATTACACCATCTGTCTTGTACAATTTACCTGTGTTTCGTGCAAATAAAAAAAAAAAAAAAAAAAAAAAAAAAAAAAAAAAAAAAAAAAAAAAAATCTGTTTAGTCGTGAAAACGTAACCAACACACAAGAAACATTCTACATCAAGAAGATAGAGAAACATTCCAGTTTATAATATTAATATGGATACACCCAGCAGTGGGTGAAGTCCTGACTCTGTTTCCTCCTCAGTTAGAGAAAGAGCCAGAACAGTGGAACGAGGAAGAGCTCCGCTTAGTGTTCGAGTACGAAGCTAAAGTGAAGTTCCGCAGCGAAGAGCGAGATAAATACCGCAAGCTGCTGCATGCTGAGTACGCTAAGCTCATGCAGCTGCTCAACGAAGGCGTCGCCAACTTCAATCAGAGGGTACATTCAATTCACATACCACATACTCATACCATTGTATTGTCTGTTACGTGAATACCGTTTATGACATTTAACACATCAAAACTAGATCGAAGCTTGAAAATTCTACTATTTTAAGTTACGTAAATTGGCCTTCTGTTCAACTTAATTTTGCGTTTTGTACTTTACGCTAGTGTCCTAACAAAAGTGTGGGTGGGCTATAATTATGCTTGTTCCATCTCTAATTTGTATAAAATAAAAACTTTTTCTGGAATCGAACCGACACCCTCGCATCTATGTATGTTATTAGATTTTAAGTTTATCTATTTGACTAAAAACAAACAAATGGGCAACAGTCGTCACACAATGGGTGCCTGCAGATGGGCGTCGAAGCCGGGACAGGCCGAGGAAGACGACCTCGATGCATTCCAAGATGGCTGGTGGGACGTGGCGAGTGATCGTGAGATGTGGAGGAACATGGGGGAGACCTTTGCCCAGCAGTGGGAAAGTATAGGTTAAAAAAAATTTGACTATTCATAAGATATCCGGTCTAGCCTTATTCGCCCAGGTTTTCCTAGTTGAGGTAAAGATTTAATAATTATAAAAATATGGAAATAATAAATTCGGATTAGAGTGTTAATGTTCGCGACACAGTTCATAACTTCTGCGAATACTTTCGTGTTCCATAATTGTTGTACCATGTTTTTGTTCCTAAATAAAGATTTTTTTTTAGTGTTAAGTGTCCTATTATTAGATATTAATCCATAATGTTAATCTTTGCACTGAGACGATGAAAAAAGATTTAATTATTTATTTATCTACTTGCCACTGTATATCAGTTATTTTGGATGCTATTGGTATAGTTATTCAGTTTCATAGATAGATTTACTTTGAGGTTCACGTACAAATTTTGAATGTATAGTGTTATATTGAACAGGTGAAAGAGACGTGGCTGATGAAGCTGACTGTAGACTCGGGGATTGGTCAGGAGAACCTGAACCTCATGCGCCTGCGCAGGACTAACCTCGATCGCATCGAGATGGCAGAGAAGCTGGAACATTATAGGTATCACAATACAACCTGTTTTGTTATGTACGACATTAATTTAAAACACACGTCCGGGATTGTATACTGATTTTAGACGTGGGTTTTATACCGGTGTCTTAAATATTACTCCAGTAATCGATACATTTCCAATAAACAATTTTTAACGTAAATCGGCGGCGTCTTTGCGATGATGCAGCTTAGTCAGTTTAACAGGTACCTACTTACATGATGAATAAAAACCATATTGGTTTGTTTACCTATTTTATACAGGCTGTTTCATTGATATGAAGGTGTTTTCAAATGTAAAGTTTTCTATGATTATGAATTTGAAAAAAACCTGTTTGACAACAAAACTAGCCATTAGGTCTACCCTTGTTTTCATTTAGGCCGGCTTGCACAAAGATCCCTAAACGTATTTAGCGACTAAACATATTTAACTTTGACGTATTTGTATGATTTGACAACTTCTTAAATTATATTTAGCCACTAAATACGTTTAGGCATCGTTGCGCAAGTCGCTCTTACAAAACATATAAGATAATAATCTGTTTCAAATCAAATCAAAAATTCTTTAATTTTTTAAAAGAAGTTGTGTGTTAGTATTGTAGCTGTGGGTTACATGAGTTGGGATCTCCTCTGTTAAATTGCAATAACCTGTATTAGAGGAGTTTAAGTAAACAAGTTAGATACAACCCAGAATACATTTGTTTTCAGCCAGTGGTTACCAGTGGTCAACCGCTTGTCGTCTGTATTGTTGCAAATAACTGAATTATCTTATCTTAATCGCGAATGCATCATCATCATATCAGCCGTAGGAGGTCCACAGTTCGACATAGACCTCCCCGGTGGATTTCCAGTGCAACCGATCGTGTTCGGCCTGCACCCAATGGCTCCCAGCAAACTTAATTGTCAGCTGTTGTCAATCTTGTCAATCTTTTCAGAACCCTTATAGCCGGGTACGAGGGTGAAGTGGAATCCCTCTCCCGAGAACTGCAAGTGATTCAGGAACAGAGCACTGAAGTACAGGCTTCGTACGACGCGCTCCAACTCAAGGATAAATATATGGAGAAGACGTTCAAGAACCACTTCGCTGACCTCTCGCCGATTATTGTGGACCAGTGTTATAAATTTTTCAAGTAAATGCCAATTTAAATCTTAAATGTATGCTAGTACGGATCATAATGTCAGCTCTATTAGTAAAGGATAATACGACGTTTAACAACCATTTCACAGTCTCTACCGACATTCATAGTCATAGTGGACCAGTGCTATAAGTCTTCAAGTAAGTGCGAATTTGAACCTTAAATACAGGCCAGTAAGTAACAATAAAGATTACTATATACCTCATATACGCGCTACAAGTAAAGGTTAAATGTATGGAGAGGACATTAAAGAAGATTTCTCGCTTATTATAATTGGCCAGTGTTTTAAGTTCAATAAGTGCCAATTTGAAACTTAAATACAAGTATCTTGACTAGCTTAATGTGAACTAGTATTTAGGTTTAGCTAGAATGTAAATGATTTAAATTGTTTATCTTCTAATGATCGAGCGAAACGAGATCTCTAAATCAACTTAGACAAATCGGCGTTGTATGTATGTTTGTTTGTCCAAGGATAACTTTCGAAGCGTTGGTCCGATCATCGTGAAATTGGATACATAGGTAGGTAGTGATGGCACAATTTTGGTGTGACTAAATGAGCTATAAATGTTGGGGGGTTGTTGAGATATTGGGGTTCAAGAAGGGTAAAAAAATGATAATGAGACTATTCGGTCAAATGGGATGTCAAATGAAATGTCTTTATTAGTACATTTAGACTCTGTTTTTATTTTTAGTAAAATTCTTATAGTTTTTAAGTTATTGGTCATAATAAAAACTGAATTTTGACAAAATTCACAGGGTAGGTACACCAGTGACCCCACAGTGCTGTAATTTGGTATGCGTGTTGCTTTAGTGACACAAATATAGGCAAAAGTCTAAAATCAAGAGTAACTGCAATTTGTACCCCAAAAAAAGTGTAACAACATAACATGAAATCCCGTTAACTGTACTTTGAATGAACTGTAAGTCAAGTCAGTTGGTTATTTATTTCGTGGCACTATTTTAATAATCAAAGAATACAAATAATATATTTTTTTGTTTTAATCGGAGACTCACGACATCTCAGTTTGGGGCAAACCACTAGTATATAAAAATCTCGTGTCACAATTTTTGTGGTCCTAAGTACTCCTCCGAAACGGGTCGACCGATTTTAATGTTTTTTTTTGTAAATTAGTTTAGTATGAGAATAGGTCGTAAAATATTTTTCACCCTCATACCCCCCTCTCCTATCCCTCCCCACCATCCCCCCATCCCCAATTTTTAACCGTAGTTTTAGTAACAATATCCATACAATTTAACAGTCGTTCATTTACGTAAAGCCATTTACATGAAGTGTCGCGTCACTTTGACAAGAGTGGTTGATATAGTTTTTATCCCGAAGTGCCCAGGGGAACCGGAAATTTCAAGCGTGTGAAGCCGCGGGCGGGTCAGCTAGTAATTTATCTTAGTACAAGCAATGCGACAACATCGGACGCTCAATGGGCAGTCTTATTGCTAAAACACTATCTTCCATACAGCCTTTGGATGGAGAAAAAGGGTTCTTCCTCGTGGTCAAACTTTTAGTTTAATTAATTCCTCCAACAGGAATTATTTTCCTTCTGGTCAAACTACTGAATTAGATAGGTCAAACGTTGACTGGGTAATGTTATAAATCACCTTGCTTCGTTGGAAAAAAAAACCTAATGACCTACTGCCATCCAGTGGGAGATGGTAGTGGGTCCTTAGTTTTTTTCTCTATCCAAGTAGTTTGATCACAAGGAAAATTATTCCTGTTGGTCCAACCAGATCGACGACTTTCCAATTATACCACAAGGGGAAGCTGATATTAGAGACTGAACCCAATCAAACTTCACATTCTTGCTTTCTGGTAAACGTTATCTGTAATAACACACGCTACCACACACACACACACACACACATACTTACACAAAAAAGCAATGTTACCATGGTATAGCATGTTATTTTGTTTGTTTAAAAAAAAATTGTAAATAGCTGAATTGTATACCTACAATCAGGAACGTCAAACTCATTTAGTTGTAACTGGAAACTGCGATACCGTATTTTACTAAAGCATTTTCAAGTGTTCATATTGTTTTGGTTATATGTAAAAAGTTGACTGAAATAAATAAATGACAATAATAATATGTACAGGAAGCGTCCGAAGTGGCAGCAACGCGCGACCATGATCCCCGTCATCCTGTACGAGCTGGCCGCCGCCGTGCTCAGCGGCCTCAAACCCCCGCTCTTGCATGTCGACTGCGTGGACTTCTTCAAGGGGTAAATATCTTATATCATTTATATTTCATGTATTCCTTTCCTAATTTAGTGTTGGTATCTCCCGGGTTTTGTGTTTCCCCAATTTTTTTTATTTGCAACTGGCAAATGCTGAATACCGTACGGTGCCAGAAAAAAAAGAGAGGTTAATACAACTCAACTCTCCTTATCCTACATTTACCTTTCTTTGTATCCAGTTATAATTGTGTTTATATTGTGTTATTTAGTAAGCAGTGTTTTTCTTATGTTTATACTAGCTGCAGCCAGCGGCTTCGCACAAGTGGTTGCAAAATTTCATCAAAATCGGTTCAGCCGTTATACGACGTCAAAGCATATTTTACAGACGATAGATTGATAAGTGCCCCGCCGAAAACGAGAGATCTCTCACCGAGCGCTTTAGCTCGGGGTCGTAAGACCAACAGATTTTGTTGAGAAGTATTGGCTATGTTTCAGTTCTCTGATTATTTCGTTTGCGCGATCTAGGACTGTTTTTCCATTAACACGTTAGATATCGCCGTCTCAGTGTCATGTTGACGCCTGCTCTATAAATTAGCTTGTTGACGAAGTAGTTCTTCCATGTGGCGATAACTATTGCTACATGTAACAAACAAACTCTTTCGTATTTATAATATTAGTATGATTTTGCTTTGTCTCAGCGTGGAACAGTTGGACTTGATCAGCAATATGCCGCCGGTGATGGACGAGGGGCTGTGGGCCACTATGATCAAGCTACGTCGCGTCAAGATCGAGAACGAGATACGAGTAAGGATTTTTAACACTGAGATCTCGCGAGTCTACCATAAAAACAAAAATAATATTATTCGTAATCTTTGACTATCAAAATAATGCCACGAAATAAAAACCAATATACGAGGCATGCCTTTTAAGTTTTGTCGTTTGAAGAAAAAAACACATCTAGAACCTTATAGTACTTTTTATTGTTTTTCAAAGTATTCACAACGTAGCTTAAAACACTTTTCCATTCGCTCAAACCAGTTATTATAACATTTATTCCACTCTAAAGTGGGGTGTTCAAAATGGCTGTCTTGAAAGCGTTGACTGCTTCTTCACCGGACTGGAACCTTTGACCACGAAGACTTTTCTTAATTTTAGGAAATGTAAAGAAATCGTTAGGGCTTAGGTCAGGACTGTATGGAGGATGGTCAAGAATTTCTACTTTTTCCTGCTTCAAATACTCAATCGTTTGACGAGCGCTGTGTGAGCTTGCGTTGTCGTGGTGCAGGATGATGCGTCGCTTTGAGTTAGATTTTCGAAGTTCGGCGATGACTTGTGGTAAACAAACTGTAGTATACCACTCTGCGTTAACCGTTCTACGATCTTCAAGTGCAATAGTCGCAACATGGCCGGTTTTTCCAACGAACGTGGCCACCATCTTCTTTGAAGTGCTTCGAGAACGAACAACTTTAGTCGGCTTTGGCTCGTCTTGAAAGACCCAGATTGTAGATTGTTGTTTGGTATCAGGATCGTAGGCATAGATCCAAGATTCGTCACCACTTATGATGTCGTAGACGTGATTTGACTCCCCTCGGTTGAACCTTTGCAGAGTTTTCTTACACCATCTGACGCGGGCCGCCTTGTGATCGTCGGAAAGCAGATGCGGTATCCAACGGCAAACTAGCTTTCTCACACCAAGCGCTTCATGCAAGATCTTCTGAATGGTTGTCCCTGAGATGCCTAATAGAGCCTCTATCTCTCGATACGTCACATGACGATCTTCGAGAATTAGTTGTCTCACAGCAATGATGTTATCTTCAGTGAAGGCGGATTTTGGGCGTCCTTCGCGAAATCTGTCACTAACACTAGTATGTCCACGCTGGAATTCTAAATACCAGCGTTCGACAGTCCGCAGACATGGGGCTACATCACTGAACACAGATGTTAGCTCTTCTAAACACTGAAGCCGTGTCAGGCCTCTTCTAAAGTTGTAGAAAATTATTGCACGAACATTTTCCTTAGAAAGATTCATTTTCGTACGTGACCTGACAGATTCAAATCGAAACTGTGACTAAACAATAGCATTAATCCTAATACTTTCAACTGTTTTGAGATTCAAAATGTAAACACATTCGAATATAGAACAGTTCCAAATTCAAAATTGCCGGAAAATATGGAAACGACAGAACTTAAAAGGCATGCCTCGTACTTGACCTACAGTTTCATTCAAATTATAGGTAACGGGAGTTCATGTCAATTGGTTACCCTTTCTTGGGGTACAAATTGCAGTTATTCTGGATTTCAGACTATTGCCTATATTTGTGATACATAAGCTACACGTGTACCAAATTACAGCACTGTGGGGTCACTGGTGTACCCTGTGAATATTGTCAAAGATTAGTTTTTATTATGGCTAATAACTCAAAAACTACAAAATCTTTACTAAAAGTAAAAATGGGGTCGAAATGTACTAATAAAGACCTTCATTTGACGTCTCACTTGACCTAATAGTCTCATTTTCAATTTTTTTTACACCTCTTGAATCCCAATATCTCTACAACCCCCCAAAATTTTTAGCTCATTGAGTGACACCAAAATTGTGCCAACATTACCTACCTATATACCAAATTTCACGATGATCGGATGAACGCTTCGAAAGTTATCCTCGGACAAACAAACATACATACATACATACATACAACGCCAATTTGCCCAAGTTGATTTGGAGATCTCGCTTCGCTCGATTAATAAATTATGAGCCATTACTGTTTAGCCACGATTTCGTTCACGTGGACTTAAATCCATAATGTCATAATAATAATTATTACAAAAAACTAAAATTACATCCGTCACAAAACCTCTGTCCGGTCGGATAAGCATAGTCGTAGTTAAATCAAAAAGTTTTTATATATTTTTCAACTCTTCAGTTAAACCTGTGCTAACCTGAATGTGGTACATTCATTGCTCAATCTACACTAATAATGTAAAAAGGAAAGATTTGTATTTTTGTATGTTTGTAACGAATAAACTCAAAAACTACTGGTCCGATTTCAAAAATTCGTTCACCATTAGAATGCTACATTATCCTTGAGTAACATAGGCTATATTTATTACTAGAAAAAATTAGGGATCCCTACTAAAACTTCAATAATGTAACCCAAGCTGTAAAAAAAATAGCCATCAAAAATGTTTAAAAAATAAATGTTCATCCGTGCGAAGGTGGGACGGGCCACTAGTATTAAATAAAAAATATTACGGTTCCAAGGAACTCCAGGCGAAAGAACTACTGGGACTACGTGTTAAACTTCAGAAGATATGTAAATATATAAACCACGCGTGCGAAGCTGCGAGCGGAAGTTAGTAATGAATATATAGCGCTATGTGAAATGTCCAGCATTATGTCTTACATACATTAATATGATTAATAGATGCGTGGAGTAGCCCAGGAGATGGCGTACGTAGAGAGCGCTACCAGCGTGTGGAGCAAGGCGATCCTAATGCGGAGGAACCAGCTCGCACTCACTCGCGACAACATACACCAGCTCCGCGAGAGTGTGGAGCGAGCCGCCAGGAACAGGACTGTGCAGGTATCATACCATCATCATCATCCATAACACGTCCACTGCTGAACATAGCTTTCCAGAGGGACCGACCTTGTGCAGCCAGCGGCTCTCACCAACCTTTATCTAGTCGTATTTCCATCTAGTGAGGCCCGTCCTACGCTGCGCTTTCCAGTGCGTGGTCTCCATTCGAACATTTCTGCCCCAACGGCCATCAGGCCGCGCAAAATCGGTCCATCTCAGAACATATGAGACAGGACTATTTGCACCACTGGACTTCCTGTGTCTGATAAGATGACGATGATGACTTATTTAAAAGTAAACAGGTCTAAAGTCTTGTTTCTTGTCTAATTCATTCTTGTTTTGGATGATTACGTTTCAAAATGTCCCTTGTGATTTAAAACAATTATTAAATATAATTAAATATTAATACAAGATTAACGTACGGTGTTCTTGAATAGTTTCTAAGTCATCGTCCATTTAAGTATACTAATAGTTTCAAGAGTTACAGTTTGTTGTTTGTATGTTTGTTTGTAGGGGGTAATTTATGAAATTACTGAAACGTTTCTGAAAATTATTTCACTGATAGAAAGCTACACATTCCCACAATGCTGTAAGCTATATTATATTCTAATAGAAATCCATGCGTAGCTAGTGTTTTATAATGTTATAAGTTAGAACTTGTTCCCCTTACAGTTGGTGTTACCAGCGGGGCAGGTGGAAATCCTGACCTCGGGTCACATAGAGGATTTTGAGGATGCCACTCTTATCCTCAAGGAAGATATTGAGAAAATCAATGCCGTTATATTGGTAAGGCTTCTATAATCTTCAACATTCATTAGCCGATTACGGCAAAGCCAAAAGGAAGGGTTATGTTTTTAGCAGTCTATTAATTATGTTTGTATTTACGTACGTAACTACTCATCCGGTTTAGATAATGGGGTGTCAATCAATTTGTTATTACGGTCCGGGAAATTAGATTAGATTAAAAAATTCTTTATTGCTGTAATATATTAAGTAAAGTAAAATTCTGCAGTAAAATTCTTTATTGCATAATACATAGGCGAACTTGACGCTAATAGAATAGAATAGAATAGAATACTCTTTATTGCACACCAACAAAATTAAAATACAATAAAAATACACAAAAATTAAGGTAAGTACAATGGGCGGTCTTATCGCTAAAAGCGATCTCTTCCAGACAACCTTTGGATGGACAGGACAAAACAAAATCAAAAAGACGGCGGTGTAAATACGAGTATATTCATAAACTTACATAAACTACCTATACTTACTAATAAACTAAATCTATATACTTACAAATATAATAATATATACTTATATATATAAACTACAATAAAGGAGATAAACATAACGATAAACTAGCAGTGCGTAGACAAAGAAAGGAAATGGTTGTATACCTTAGCTTTGAAGATAGGAAGAGATTTAGATGATCTAATAGAGAAAGGTAAAGCGTTCCACAGCCGCACAGCTTGAACTGTAAAGGAATCACCATAAAATTGAGAACTGTGGACAGGGGTTTGGAGACTTAGAGCTTCAGATGAGCGTAGATTTCGATCATGCGCCTGGTGCAAGAACACAAAACGCTCCTTTAAATAGGATGGTGAAGAAGGATTGAAAAGAATGTTAAAAAGAAGGGACAGAATATGTGCATTCCGGCGAAGACGGATAGGGAGCCACTTGAGTTTTGCGCGAAATTCTGAAACATGGTCATATTTGCGCAAGCCAAATACGAACCGAATACAAAGATTTTGAAGGCGCTCAAGTTTGCTCAATTGGACTTCAGAAAGGTCGAGATAGCTGACGTCGGCGTAATCTAAAATAGGGAGTAGAAGGGATTGTGCAAGCGTAATTTTGGTGGCGGTTGGTAAAAAGTTGCGAAGTCTTCGCAACGAGGCTGAGGACGCAAACATTTTTCGGCTGATCTCGGCAATAAGCTAATTAGCATTTTCTTCCAGATAACCTTTTTGTAGTGTAGATCAAGTGGTAGTGCCAGAAAATAGATAAACATACGTTAACTTAGGTAACTTTAACATAAAATAAACTTACAAAAATTATTAATAACAATAATACACATTCATAAACGAAATACATAAATACACATACATAAAGTGGTAATAATAGTTATTTAATAGTATCCATCTCTTTTCGAATCACGCTTTTTCTTTTGTACCGAAAATGACTCTGAAATAGCAGACAAGTCGTCGACCCCTGGCTCAACAATCTAGTACTCAATGTTTTTAGAAAGTGGGGGAGTTGAAGCTGCGTATGATGCGCAGACAGATGGAGTTCCGCAAGGGCATCCTCGCCAAGGAGTGGGAGCACGCGCAGGTGAAGATGAAGCTGCAGCATATGGAACAAGAGCTCTACTCGTATCGCAGGCTCAAGGTAATTACACTCATCATCATCGGATCAGGCCTACCCGATAGAAGTTAAAATGATTTGCTTCAACTTTTATTGTTAGCACAAGTAAGGAGTGGAACTCACTTCCGGCGTATGTTTTTCCGAACCAGTATAACCTCGGAGTCTTCAAGTCCAGAGTGAACAGGTTCTTTCTAGGCAAGCGTGCTCCATCTTCGATCATAACATAACTTACCATCAGGTGAGGTAGTGGTCAAGTGCTTGACTATCATCAATAAAAAATAAATAAAGTAGGTAACCTACTCACACAATTATTAATACTGGTCATATTTACCTTGATATATGACTTTTTGAGCATACAACTTTGTAATTTTTTTTTAATTAAAATATGATATAAAAAGCTGGTTATACGCAGGTTAAAGCTGGTTATGGTTTAATAATGTCTTAAAACCTATATATAACTCGTGCGCGATAACTTGGGACCTGCTAGGAATGCGACTCCCCGACCGCTTCCCCTGCACTTCCCCGATGGCGCCCGTATTGTACCGTTCGCATCACTATTTTTTTACTAGGGTTTTTAGTCTCGTAGCGGGCGGCTGCTTGTTATGTTCGCTTTTTTGCGGGCCGTACAAACACGCTAATATGACGTCACCGCGCTCAGGTCCCAACTTATCGCGCACGGGTAATACCTAGGTTTGTCCAGACACCAGGTTCTCGATAATGTGGCTTCTGGTCAAGAGTATGTTAATCTTAAAAATAGGCATTCATTATAATATTTGATGGCCTAATCTAAATGCTTTTATTCATAACCATGAGTTTCAAACTAAACGTTTGGAAGATTGGTGCATCCGTTTTATTGGTGCGTCTATTAAGAGTTTAAATTTAGTGCTAACATTAACTTTCATTGAAAACTTACATGCATTGTAAATGATTATTAGTTCCCCGCACAGTGTTAGAAATTCGACCGTAATTATTATTATTATTTAGTTAAATTTTAGCTTTCTGCACCTTCTCCATATAAACTTGTTAAGTGACTTGCGCAACGATGCCTAAACGGATTTAGTAGTTAAATATGATTTAGAGAGTTGACAAATCATACAAATACGTCATTTAGGGCTCGTTGTGCAAGCTGACCTAGCTAGTGTATTTTAGGATTGAGTTGATGCCCTAGATCCCGAAGGAGCTGCAACTGTACTTGAAGAACAAAGAGGTCGGGTGTACGGAGGAGCAGGACTACGTGCGCATGGAGAAGGAGATGGAAGCCTCCAAGCTGGCTGTCAACAAGGTGCTCTCTGACCTGATACACAGGGTGGAGGAACTCGAGGTAACACCATTATAAGGAGGTTGGGAATGTTTGCCTTTGTAAAGATATATAAGTCATATAAGAGCGCATGATCCAAAATAATGAGGAAATCTCTCAAAAAAACAAAAAATATAATCTTTGATAAAATTCATAATCTTTGACTAATAAAATAGTGCTACGAAATTACTTGACCTACAGTTTCATTCAAATTATAAGTAATGGGAGTTCATGTTATTTAGTTCTTCGTTTTAGGGATAGAAATTGCAGTTATTCTGGATTTCAGACTTTTCCCATTATTTGTGTTACCAAATTACAGCACTGTAAGGTAACTGGTGTACCCTGTGAATTTTGTCAAAGTTCCGTTTTTATTATGGCTAATAACTGAAAAACTACAAGGATTAAACTAAAAATAAAAACGGAGTCGAGATGTACTAATGAAGACCTTTCATAAGACGTCCCATTTGACCATGGTGTCTCATATTGATTTTTTTTACCCCTCTTGAACCCCAACATCTCAACAACCCCCCCTCTTTTTTAGTCACACCAGAATTGTTCCATCATTACCTACATATATAGTATATTAAATTTCACAATGATCGGATCAACGCTTAGAAACTTATCCTCGGACAAACAAACATACATATATACAACGCTGATTTGCCCAAGTTTATTTGGAGATCTCGTTTCGCTCGATCAAGTATTAATAATGCGAATATCATAATAAGAATTAAATAGGTACTAATAACAAAACAGATAAGTCGGTCGCCGCCGCCAAGCTGTGTTCCGGTATAATGGGTATGGGTGCCGTTGAAATTACAGACACATGAGACACTTTTCTTCATCATATCATCATCATATTAGCCTTAGGACGTCTAGCTGAACATAGATTTTCAGAGCGAGCCCAGCAATCTTTATTAGGCTGATCAGGAGGAATTTCTCATTTCGAATTAAATCTCGTAGAGAAAGCGCTTAGCCCTCTCCATAGCACACTACGAGCGACGCGACCCTCATGAGGTCTATAGTGAATGACATAGTCACTGGCACTGGCAAAGACTTTATACTTTAGAAACTAGAAACTAAGGTATTTTGGATGTTGACTACGTTTAATTTGTATTGCAGTTAAAGGTAAATAATTTGGAAATGGAGAAGCATCAACTGGAGAGGCTGATAACTAGCCTCAACGTGAAGGTGTCGGAGAAACGACTCAACGAGGACCCTTTGGAGCCCATTCGAGTCCGCAAGATCTTCAAGAAGAGGTTGGTGCATCACTACATAGTATTACTATTTAAAATTACGCGTCTACTTGAAGTTTACTCACAGTAAGATGATTCAAAATGATCTTTATGAATGCTGTTTGACTTTGACGTAATTAATAAATAAAATAACAAAGGAATAAATAACGCTGGACTATCTGAGCCCCAAACCATACAATAAGTACTTTTTTGTAATATGTACCTTTTATTACATATATAGGAAAAAAACGCCGAGACCCAGATTAAACATCTGTAGATATTGCAAACATTTGGGAATGAAGTAGTAGGACGCGACATATCACACTAATATTATAAATGCGAAAGTTTGTATGTTTGTTTATTTATTTATTTGTTTGATTGTTTGTTTGTTACTCAATCACGTCGAAACGGCTGAACCGATTTCGATGAAATCTGGTATGTACGTAGATTATAACCTGGATTACCACATAGGCTACTTTTATGTCATAAATCACTTCCCATTTGATGAAAATGGGATGTCAAAGTTTATATATGTATTTTGCACCCCAGAACAACGCGGGCGAAGCCACTGGCAACAGCTAGTATTTTATAAACTATCGAAAAACATAAAAATTGAACACACAAAAAACTAAACGTATAAATTTTGTTATCTAATTGAATGTTCTTAATGTAGTATATGTGTTGTATGTAAAGTATGGTCAATCAAATAATTAAAATTCAATTTGCAGCGCCCTAACGATGTACATGCATACATACATAATAAATAAGACCCGCACTACTAATAAAATAATATTGTACTGTGATGCAATAAATGAAATCCAAATATATAAAGCAAAGTCGGGTTAGTTACACCATTTGATTCATGAACGGTTTTACCGATTTTGAAGGTATTTTATTTGTTGGATTTGTCTCCGCCCCGAATAGCAGGATAACTACTAAGATATCAGAAAATTCACGCAAAAAAAATTATTGATGAAAATTCATTTTCTCATACATAATGGTGGCAGATTGACAATTGTACCGGCGACGACGTCAAGGCGGTATGAAGTACACAGCTAGGCTGTATCTACTATACTAATATTATAGAGGAAATCATTATATTATTGTATGTTTGTAACGAATAAACTCAAAAACTTCTGGTCCGGTTTCAAAGTTTCAAAAATTATTTCACCATTAGAATGCTACATTACCCCTGAGTAACATAGGCTACTTTTTACCCTACTGCTCAGAAGAAGGGTAATGTTTTTACTGAAAATCTACGCATGCGAAGCTACGGATCGGTCAGCTAGTATGAAATAAATACAGAAATTGTTTGTTAGGATGGAGAGCATCGTGATGCGAAGTCAGCTGATCCGCGAGGTGCAAGGCAACCACAGCGCCATCGTGCTGCTGCAGACGGAGCTGGAGCTTCTGCGGCTGAAGACGTATCCCACGCTCGCTGCCTTCCGCACTATCGTATGAACCATCGCCTCTTGTTCACATTTCTTATTTATTGATTACCTATATGCTCTGTGTAGAGCCAATAGTAGGCCTCTTTATAAAGATTAAGGTATAAAAATTTTTGTGATTTAGTTCAATCATTATTATAATTTTTTGTATCTTCCTTTATCGGTGTTACGACAGACAATGTTTCGGTTCAATACGTAAACGTTTCTTAAAGTGCGATTCACTCCGCACTGCGGTGTGGCTCACCTCGCACTACGCGTCGCAGCTCTCTGTGTGAGTTGACGGGCGCTGGGGGAGTGTTGGTCATAACACCGATAAAACGGTAGATAAGTGATCAAACCTGTTTTTATAATAATGATCACAACAAAAATCTTTGTTTATTGCCATCCAATAGCAAAGTTGAAAATACACCGTACCATACAAACCGTCTATGTCTGTCTAAATACGCTGCATGCAATGTATGAAAAGGTGGATTCTCAACTTAATTTTAGGTTATTGTATTGAATTTAATTTGTCGATTTAACAAATTCACTTTGTAGTGGAAATGTCAGAAGCTCATTTCATACACATTTTATAGTTTTGGTTGTAAGACATGATTTCCTCGCGATGTTTTTCTTCACAGTTTGAGAGCACGTAGCAACCACATTCTCAAAAAGATTATGCTTTGTACGAATATTATGTGTGAGAATTTTTGATTTTGTTGTACGAATTTATCTATAAGATATGATATTAAGGGTTTTTCTAAGATTATATAAATAATATGAGCATCCTGTGACTTCGGTGTGGCGTTGACTATGCTCACCGAATCGAGTCTAAGCCAGTTGGGCGTAGCACTTCTTGTCTAGCGATACGCTTCAGATCGTCGTTAATGAAAGCAATTTAAAAAATATTTATTTTGAACAATAACCAACAATTTAGTTTAGTCCTATCAGTTATTACACTAAAACATTGTATCTTTATAATAAAGACCAAATACCAACAGATAAGACTAAAAAAAAATTGTTTTTTGAATTTGTTGATGAGTACCATCATCCAGTTACCTTTGATACACACACTAGATAATAACCTGTATCGTGGATACGATTTACATATGCTATAGGCCTCGGTAAGCTAATAAAACCAATTTCTATTATATTATCAGCCATTTGTGTCCCACTGCTGGCCAAAGGCCTCCCCCCATTTCTTTTAAATATCGCGATCTTGTCCCTCCAGCATATTAGCAGAAACTTGTCCGATCCATCCCGCCATCTCCATATTTATCTGCCGCGTCGCCTACTCGATGGCTACCTTTGCCTCCACAGCTCATTAGGCATCGTATATTTATTTTTATTATTTATTTTAAATAGTATTTTTATAGTGCTATCCGAACACTTACGGATAATACCAAGATTTTTAAAACCATCTCTAAAATTTTCAAGCCTAGGCGGGACTTGAACTCGCAACCTTCCTCTTCATACGAGGATGCACTGCCAATTATGCTACCGGGTTCAAAAAAATTACTTTATTTTAGTCCATATTTTCCTTTAGCTAGTCTACACAGAACTGCTCTAGAATAGCCATGCTGTGAACACATGCTTTGGGATACAATCTTGGTCTAAAAATTTATGATTATATTGTGTATCTGTTTGATTGTATTCTGTGTGTGTCATACTCATAATAAATAATATAAATATATATAATTTTTTTTATACTACTTCGAAATGAACAAGCTTATGGCCACCTGATGTTAAGTAGTAACCGTCGCCTATAACAGAGATTTGCCGCGTGGGTATAAGTTAAATCAAATATGTACACGTAAGATGTTTTGGATTCGATTCGATTTTGTGCGTCTAGTAGACGTTCTTGTTTGATTTGTTTACCAACATTGATTAGCACAATATGAAGTATTTGTTTACGAGATGGGATAAAACAAGGTAAGGATTTGCAAAACAATAAATACTCTGATTCAAGATTATAAAAAACGTTTATTTTAATAGACTACAATAGAGCTATGATTGTACTCAAAATATAATAAGAAATGACTACCCTCACTTTACTAAACTACTTTTCGCACATTTCACCAAGAGCACCCGGACTAATCGTCGATTCCAAATTTCGAATATATTTTGAGTGACAGTATCAAGAGTAGGTACACAACGTAATAAGAATTCGATTACATTTTTATATTTTGAGAAAATAGCATTAGATACGGCGCACTTTAAAAAAAATCTGCTCTCACTATCACACTAATATTATAAATGTGTAAGTTTGGATGTTTATTTGTTTGTTTCTTTGTTACTCAATCACGTCGTAACGGCTGAACCTATTTTGATCAAATTTGGTTTGTTAATAGATTAACCTGGATACAAACATAGATACTTTTTAAATAAATAAATATTACTGGACATTTCACACAGCGCTATCTACCCCCAAACTAAGCAGAGCTTGTACTAATAACTGATAGAATGCTTATATACTTTTTTGTAAATACATACTTATAGTATATAGAAAAACATCCAACCTGGAACACATATCTGTAGATCATGCAAACATTTGTTCCACAGCGGGAATCGAACCCGCTACCTCCTGCGTCTCAGTTGTTTTTATTGACAAACAACGCGTGCGAAGCCGCTGTTATTATTATAAATCCAAAAGTTGTCTCAGTCATGCTGTAATAACGGAACTAATTTCAATAATAGCTATTTCCAGTACCTATACCTAACTCACGAGTAAACACGGAGGCGAATGCTGGATTCAAAATAACCAATGCAAGCTCTTGCTTCCTTCTCTTCTTTTGCATAAATTGTGGCATTCTTGTAAATAACATTTTCGATAAAATTTTGACATAACAATTCAATTTACTAAAACTTCTAACAACAAAACATAAATAAAAACTGTTCTATCCAGTGGAATTAAATACATACATTTTTTCTTAATTTTGAATTGTGACTCTATAAAAGTAGGAAATACCTAGGTCACGACTTCGATTTTTTAAATTTTATCACAATTTTTTTCTAATCACATTTTGTCAACAAAATATGCATTACAATTCCATATTACCTCATTTCTATAGAAAATTATTGTAACTTACACAATTAGTTTGCATTATTTATTTATCAATTTTTAGCCATGGACGTAAATAAAATATGGACGCCCTGTCTGTCGCCATACTTTTCACCGCCGTATAATGTCGATAAGACAGATTGTGCTTAATTTGATAAACTGTTTTTGAAATTCTGTTACGCCGCGCGATTCCAAATTCGTTTATTACTCCAAAAATAGCATAAAAGTTCATAAAAAACAAAACTTTATTATTAGTATAATTTTTTTTTAAATTTTAAATAAAAATCAAAAATATCGTACACAACAGAAATAAAAAGTGAGTTCTATATAAAATTAAATAAGTACACACTAAATATATGATAATGAGCAATAATGGGATAATTTTCTTAGAACAATTAGGTTAGAATAGTTCTAATGAAATCCCTCGCAGTATTCTAACCATATAAGTATATATTTGTGCTAACTATGTTATAAGATGTCCATATTTTTTTTACGTCCTTAACAACAATTTAACAGAATTGTTTCCAGCAATCATTTTAAATATTCTAGTGGAAGTAAATCAGCATTATCAGTATATCTAAAAGACCTTGACATTCTACTGTCTGTGCGCATTCTTACTGTAACATTATGATTATTATAATTTACGATCCTGTGACCACAACTTGTTAGCGAGCTTGAAGGTTTCATTTGATTTCAGAACTAAACTCAAAAAGAAAACAAACTTGAGCTCCAGAATCGATTCTTGTCAAAATATCACCCGAAGTTTTCTTAGGAATCTGTCCAAAAAAATGTACAGTCCCACCATCATACCTGTTCAGTTGGCAGCGTCGCTACTGTCTACTGCAGGGGTTCCTAAACTTTTAAGTTATGACCCATCAAATACCTTTTATTTTATGGAACCCCATACCAAATGATTACAAATCGAAGACACAGTAATTCAAATAAAAACAAACACTTATTAGAAATATTTTAAAGGTAAAACACTTTATTCTTTACTTTAACTTTTAATTTTAAGAGTAAAATTGTTTCACTGTTTTATCAATAATTGCTTTGCAGGGTTTGATGTCCGACAGTTGTATGCGCATATCTGGGGTAGCATTCAATCTCGACCTAAATTTGTTTTTGTATAAGTGTAAACTGATTAACCTGTTTCACAAAGTTACTATTTGTACTAAACTGTGGTATTATTTAACAGCCAAAAATATAAATAATTTCGCGGATCTCTGGTGACTTTTTTACTGAGTTCCACGGAACCCACTTTAGGAATCGCTGGTCTATTGAACAACCGCGTTTGTATCTATAAGATTTGTACTTGTCGGGATTAGTTCCAATCTTGTCTACCTGAACAGATAAGTTGGTGGCACTGTATGCTGGATTCAGTTTAATTTTAAAATTACAATAAAATAATGTTTTGGAACATCCCTCGCTAGACGGCATTAGGTGCAAGTGTGGCCCCAGCATCAGAAGATATAGAGATGATACATACAACTATCGATATGTAGTAAGGAGATAGAGGAAGAAGTTTGCTTGAACTTGCAACTACTGGATTATAACAAATACGCGTTTATTTTTCCTATCATACTACCAACACATTGTAGAAATATTCAAGAAAATTGTACGGTCAGTTGAGATTAAAATAAAATTATTTATAAAAAAAACAATAAATAATACCTTCAGTTTAACTGACTTCCTTGTCTTTTAAGGATGAAAACGGATAAAGGTAGCTAAACCAATGCTATAACTAAACCGGCAAATAGTAAATAAGAAGATGCAATAGGTAGTTTTAAAATAGGACCCTTATGGTGCCTCTACACGTACATTCATGCTCGATGAGCAAGTATCGTGTTCGAGGTTTTTACGTTTTCTGAGCATTTTTGGTTCGACTTCGAACATTGTCTTAAGTGTTATCGGTCTATACGTTCGATCTTGCTCGATTAGACTCATAAACTTCGAGCATGTACGAACGTGGGAGCTTACCATTACACTGTCTAATAAGATGATGTAATAAGGGCTTGCAATCGAATATTCGACAGATTTTTGTATTCGAATATTTGTAATTTATTTATTATTTGCGTTATTCGAATAATTTTAACTATGAGAGTCAGCCGCGTAGCCGTAGTCTAACAATGCATGGTGAAAATGAGTATTTGCTTGATAAACCTTACAATCAGTGCTTTGATTATTTGTAATTATTAGACACACTGTTTTGTTTGATTTTATTAGCCCAATCGTAAACCAATTTTACACATTTTGTGGTTTTGTTAACAAGCATTCACCATAAATCCTTTTTGGAGTATTCCTAAACGGTTTTGTGATGATTTTCTATAGTAAAAACTAGTTAAAATTGACATTTAACTGTTTCGAATATATTCGAATACCCCACAAATTGATCGAATACTATTCGAATAGGTACTACAGTTTCGAATATTTGCAAGCCCTCAGCGTATGGAGCAAAGTTTTAGGTTAAAAGAAATCTGTTTAGCAGTGTTCAGTCAGAGTGCAGTTCGCTGGTCGTAGACGATGACTGCGTCCGCGTCTAGGAACTGGCTGTGCGACTTGCTGAGAGCTATGATGGCGGCGTGCTCGCTGCGCATTCGGTTCTTGTATTTCTTGCTTAGGTTCACCTGTAAGTATTTACAAAAGACTGTAATAGAGATTGATACAGCCCGAAGGACTCAAAATGTGGTTATAAGAATGTCTCGTAAGTACCTACTTATAGCTAAAGGTAATGATGATTCGACTTGAAGGTCTCAAAGTGAGATCATATTGATGTCTTGTGGTACACAAAAGCAATACCTAATGATTATACTATTGGTTCCACTCATTACAAAATTTGTAAATTTTGTAACACAGTTTTGTTCTTAAAATTAATAGTACTTAGTAGGTAGGTACTTCATCAGAACCGCGATAAATCTGATCAAACTGAATTCAATCAACAGAATGTGTCAGCCATTATTATGAATACGGGATTAATTACGAACAGTTTTACCGGCTTTTTGACCGACAATTTTTCGGTTCAATTTGTGAACCTACATCAGGGTGTGTGCGATCCGCTCCGCAATCCGCACTGCGTCTCGCCTCGCAAGTAACGGTACGTGATAAATTCCGTATTTATAATAATGATTGAAATAAATCACGATAGTTTTCTAAGTAAGAATTTGTCAGTTGTAAATTTTCGTCGTTTAGTTTAAATCGTAAAATCGTCTTCCAAAATGAAGACCCTGGTAAATATAGGTAGGTAGGTAGTAAAAGATTACCTTAGCGTAAAGCTGCTGCAAATCGTCCTCCGTGGACAGAGGGCGGGGCTTCGGTCTCAGGAATGCGGGGAGAGAGCGCGTCTTCAAAGCGTCGATGCTGGCTGCGTTGTCTATCTCATCTAACACTGACAACAATGTATGCGGTCAGAACTCGGACTAGCATAGAGCTGGGTAGGGTTCGGAATATGTAGGTAGGGGGAACTTTGCCCTTACAGCCGGCCCACACGATACAACATGTAGGGACCTGCGATTGTTCGACGATACATTTGGTACGGCTAGACGGCTGGTTCAATCCTAAAGATAATTAAAATCTATAGAACTGTAGACATCGTTTTTCACATCATTTGTAACCTTGTTTAATTTCCAAATAAAGAATTTTATGATTATGAACCAGATAACTGATAGAATAGGTACATATACAATTATATATTATAGTAAGTATACTAATATATAATTATATATTATAGTAGTACTATTTTATTGTTAATACATACTTTTAAAATATAGTGAAACAACCATACCCACAACAAATATCTGTAGATTTTGCAAACAATTGTTCCGCGGTGGGAATCAAACCCGCAACCCCCTGCGTCTCTGCGGGCTATTTGACCACTACGTCACGAAGGTCGTCCGAATCAAATGAGATCGTTGCTTAGGGAAGGGAGCGGGTATACTCACTGTCACTGGAAGCGTACTGCACGCTGCTATGGTCCCGAGCGGGCGGAGGGCGCGACGCGTGCGCGCGGCACTCCGCATCGCCCGCGTAGCTCGCCGGACGCATGTGACGCTGCACCTGGACTTGCACCTGGCAACACACAATAACTATCTATACATACCTAGGCATTCATTTATTTACTACAAGAACATTTAGAACCTATACAGAAAAGATACAATGATACAACAGAGGAGAGAATTCAGTACTGTGTGCTGCTGCAGCAGCAAATGGTCCTTGACTCTGCCCGCCATACTGATAGACGGATGGTATTCTTTGTCTCAAGGTGACGGACGCAATGCAATACCGTGTAGACCAACTCTTATTTGGAACTTAGAACGGTAATCTGTGAGCTCATGCGGTGGTACCCGCTTTACATTAAGTGGACCACGGGCTTGGGCAGTCACCTAATCTTGCAACAAAATTCGGCTTTACATACATATGTGGCATGTGTCCAAAATATAAACTGATAGTGTGCGATTGCGAACTAACACGCTTTCTTGACTCGCGATCTTTGATGACTGGTTTAAAATGCAAAATGCTGGTAGGTACCTACATCCGTTTGTTTATTTAGGAAGGTTTGATGTTTATAATTTAAAATTATAACACCCCTCTTTTTACGTCAAGGGCGGGTGGGGGTAAAAAAAAAAGGTACGTACAGTTTCAATGTGGTGTTAGAATAGAGTATTGCATGGATGTTTGTTTCGTGGTTGAACTAGTGGTTCTCCCCGAACTGAGATTTCGCGAGTTTCCCATAAAAACAAAAATTTGTAATCTTTGACTATCAAAATACGCGGGGCGTTCAATGTATTCTCGGTATCGGGGTAATATACTAATGATGTGGGTAATTAAATTATCTCATTAGTTTATGACACTCATTCAGGGAATAAACACAAAATTGTATTTGATTGTCGATTTGTCGCCATTAGTATTCAAAATATCATTTCGGAAAGGCAACTACGATGACTGATACGACAATGTTATATTTATATTAGCAGAAAGAACCAAGCTATCCGTGCGTAGGTACCATTCACACTATCCTTCATGACCATCTGAATTTGTCAAAGGTCAGTGCAAGATGGGTGCCGCGAATGCTCACAGCGCTTCAGAAATAAGCGTGAATTGATTGTTGCAAGGAGTTTTTGGAGCTCTGTGGTGAAAATCCGCAAAGTATTTATGATCGGATTGTTACTGGTGATGAAACGTGGGTTCATCACTATGATCCTGAGAGCAAGCAGAAGCCTATGCAGTGGCATAAAAAAGGAACAGCCCCACCGAAGAAGTTCAAAGTCAGCCCATCCGCCGGAAAGCTCATGGCCACAGTGTTTTGGGATTCCAAGAGAATCTTATTAATTGAGTACACAAATAAAGATGAGAGTATTACTGGCGCAACTTACGCTAACACCCTGCGTAATTTAAAGGAGGCAATAAAAGAAAAAAGACGGGGAAAATTGACCGCAGGTGTATTGCTTCTGCACGACAACGCGCGCCTTGCCAATGCTGCTGTGCGGGATTGCGGATTTGAAGAAATCAATCATCCACCCTACAGCCCGGACCTAGCCCCTAGTGATTACTTTCTGTTCCCAAATCTCAAAAAAGAACTTCGAGGCAAGCATTTTTCTGACGATGAAGAGTTAAAGGCAGCAATTAACGATCATTTTTCAGACCAGGAAGAAAAATATTTTTTGGAGGGAATTGAAAAGTTATTTTCCAGAACAAATAAGTGTGTTCAGATCCTAGGGGTAGTCCCCTAGGATCTGAACACACTTATTTTACTTTATTGAAAAATAAATTGTATTCAGAATTTTCTACTTATTCTTGCATGCCTATACCAAGAATACATTGAACTCCCTTCGTAGTGCCACGAAATAAACAACCACATTACTTGACCTACAGTTTCATTCAAATTAAAGGTAACGGGAGTTCATGTTAATTGGTTAATGTTTTTGAGTACAAAATGCAGTTATTCTAGATTTCAGACTTTTGCCTATATTTGTGTCACTTAAGCTACACGTGTACCAAATTACAGCACTGTGGGATCACTGGTGTACCCTGTGAATTTTGTCAAAGTTTAGTTTTTGTAATGGCTAATAACTCAAAAACTATAAAGACTTTACTAAAAATAAAATCGGTGTCTAAATGTACTAATGAAGACCTTCATTTGACGTCCCACTTGACCTAATAGTCTCATTTTCATTTTTTTTTACCCCTTTTGAACCCCGATACCTCAACAACCTGAAAATGTGTGGGACATTTTCAGCTCATTTAGTCACAACAAAATTGTGCCATCACCTATGTATCAAATTTCACGATGATCGGATCAACTCTTCGAAAGTTATCCTCGGGCAAACAAACATACATACATACAACGCCGATTTGCCCAAGTTGTTGATTTGCCCAAACTGTCAAAACTCAGAATTAAAACACAATAGATTTTCAATTGTTAGGGCTTAGGCTTAGGGCGCTGGTTCGAGTCAGCTGGAAACTGGGAGCCTTAGGGTTATACACACAATAGGTAAGCAGGATCTCAGCTTACATAGGTAAGTACCTAAATGAAGTATTTAGAACTATATGCTGCTCACCTCAGCATGTTTTAAAACCCTGTAGCTGTCTTGACTCGAGTATGCTTGATTTTCTTTAATAACATAATTGTCTTTGAGGTACTGCTCATCTGGAAAATAAATCTTCGTTAATTAATTATATTGAAATATATGTACCAAAGTTCATTTGTTTTGATTTAATTACCTACCGAACGATTTCTGATGTCGCGGCATTTGGCGGCAGTAACAAATAACAAGTAATAAAATAACTACGCCACAAATTCCTCCAATAAGCCAAGTTAACCAAACAATTATAACGCGACCCTGAAAATATTAGCTTAACGTTAGTACATACAGCAGCTGTTAATACTTATATTGATTTTATGCACTTTCTTTACGTAAGTTACTCTCACCTGTAAAAACATTTCAATTTGTAACAGGAAAGCGAAAAGCGCTTCTTTTAGTTCCCGTACTACAATATATTCCTAACATTTTATCTGGGTAATGTATACAGTTTCCAAATTATAAATCTACTTCAGCATGTACCTACAAAAACAAAATTACGAAAAGAAATGGGCCATGATGTTTGGCCTTTTTAAACATTCGCGTCTGCGCAGTCGGGCACGTAAAAATTTCGTTCATAAACTTATGGTTCATTCACGTACTTTATTACTTAGGTATATGTATTCTAGTGAATATTTTTATCATTTGTTATTTTTATAACAATTATACACAATTATTTACAATAAAAAACAGAAGAAACAGTTGAATCATCTAAAGACTGTTGCAAACGATCTATAGATAGCTCAACTGCTCCAGTTCACTACCCGGCGGTAGTGACCCAAGACACTGGTATTGCTGGCATTGGCACTTGCATTGCTGGTAATGCATTGCTGGCATTGCACTGGCACTGGCATTTCCCCGCTGAATTATTATAAAAAACATGTTAGGTTTCAGAGCGAATATAATTTAATGTCAGTCATCAGAATCAAAATATTTACGTTCAATTTTACCCTAGACTGAGCATAAATAATTTTACAGATTGTGGTATCCCTGCATGTTCCACTTCCTTTAAAATATTATAATCCGAGTTGCTAGTTCGGCCCCTGGGGGCCGATTATTGGCCTTTGGGAAGTTATGTCGGCCCTTCGCAGCCATTGGCCTTTTTGTGGGCTTTACCCGCAGCAGTTTTTCAATTGAAAAATATAGCAGGAAATCACCAATTTTTTAATTTACATAAACTAATTGACTTACTGCTGGTTCTACCATTTTCCAACGCGAGTGTTGAGCGTGTTTTTAATAAACTCAAGGGGATTTAAACTGAAAGCCGCACTCGTCTCAATACGGTGACGGTAGCTTCTCTAATGACTACTACTGCAGGCATAGAAAACTGTGGTGGTATAATACATTTCGAGCCATCAATGTTAGGTGCTTCTATAATATGTGCTAAAATAAAATATATATAAGTAAAGTCTGTCCAGTCTTTGTTCTATAATCCATTACAATATATTTTTTAGTTTTATAACTTTTTGTTATTTCCATTTCAGCCTTTCGTGCCAAAAGTCAGCTAACGGCCTTTTTCTGATTGAGGTGCAGGCAGCACTGATTATAATCCTACTCTCCTCCTTAGATCCATCCGTGTACCAATGCCTAGAATCGTTTAATTATACAAAGAATAATAAATAAATAAAATCACAAAGTAAATGTTAATCTTGTAAATATTTAATATATTGTATAATTTCTTTTTATTGTATTCCTTTCCTCTCCTGATCCTTTCCTAGTTTAGTATAGTTGTATTCCGGATTTTGTCTATTCTGTTTCCCTAATTTTTTTATTTGCCAATGGTATTATGTATAAAACCGTGCAACGCCAAAAAAAAACAAAAAAAATTTTTTTTATCGTTTACAACGGCCTCTATTAAGTAGGTAGATGATTCATCTGTTTCTCCTGTATTGAAGTCTTGTAAATAATTTTATTTTCTTTCTATTATTTAAGACATTTTGCCCCCCCCCCCCCAGATTAAATATTAAAATGATAAACTGTTGTGTGTGTACACACGGCTACACCTCAAGCTATACTTTTCCAGTATAAGCTGAGCTCGCATTGTGTAGGTTTTCCGTACAATGAGAGGTCAACATAGACTGGAAATGTAAAGCTTGATGTGTAGCCGTGTGTACAACACAGATCTTAATAGCAATGTTGTCACTGTCAGCAGCAGAGTTGCTAGTTCGGCCCCTAGGGGGCCGATTATCTGCCTTTGGGAAGTTATATCGGCCCTTGGCAGCCATCGGCCTTTTTGTGGCCGTTACCCGCAGAAGTTATTCAGTTGGAAAATATAGCAGCAAATCGCTAATTTTTACTTTACATCAATTAATTGGCTGACTGCTGGTTCTCCCATTTTCAAACGCGAGTGTTGAGCGTGTTTTTAGCAAACTCAAGAGGATTAAAACTGAAAGCCGCACTCGTCTCAATACGGAAACGGTAGCTTCTCTAATGACTACTACTGCAGGCACAGAAAACTGTGGTGGTACCTATAATAAATATCGAGCCATCACCAGAAATGTTATGTGCTAAAATAAAATATAAGTAAAGACGGTCCAGTCTTTGTTCTTTATACCATTAAAATATATTTTTTAGTTAAATTTCCTTTTTTCAACAAAGCCACCGGCCTTTTTCTGATTGAGGTGCTGGCAACACTGGTCAGTAGTGTCAGTAACGTCACAGTCGTCGCACAACAATTTCCGTATTTTTCGTGTTAACTCATCGCTGCGCTGGATTTGGATTTGGAAATTATTTTAATTACTTATATTGCCCTCGTCATTGACGCTTTATAGAATCCACAAGTAAAATAATTTATGCAGCTTTAACGACACGGTACTTTTACAACATTGTAAATGATTGCGAGTGTGAAAGTCGAACATAGCGTGAGGCTTAAAAACATCTATCCCTCACGTAAATTATTAATTTGCGCAAAGAAAGAATGCTACATTGTTTTATTTTCTAGCAAAATAAAACAATATATCTCCGTACTATAGCCGTATGTAGCAATTGATTGGATTACATAATTCAAAACAAGAAATATTGTCACAAACAGCTGATCTGCGCTGGACCGTATGTATAACGTTATTTGTTGACCCCGCTGGCCTACGACATCCTCGCAGGGCGCGTTATATCATACGATTCAGCTGCGTCACTAACTAAAGGGCGCGTGCAAGTCTGCTCACTCGGCCCGAACCACTCGAAGAATGCGGTGATTCGCGAACAGCTCGGACGGACAAATTACGCAAATACTCGAAATATTTCGTGAGGAAACTACACGTAAACAAGTGCGTGAATAGCAATTTATTGAGAAATGTCTGGTACAAAATCGAGTTTCCTTATAATATTTGTATACGGTGTGCTAGCGCAGAACTCCTTTGGATTTTCGCCAGTTGTCTTCAGTGAGTACTTATTATAATTTGATTTATGTGATTTTTATCGTTAAACCATTTAGATTTCACACTACGGACTTGTTTACCATTATAATTTGATTTATGTAATTTTTATTGTTAAACCATTTAGATTTCACAGTACGGATTTGTTTACCGAGTTTGTGGTTGAGTTACTTAAGTTAAATTAATAAGTCTGGCTCTAAATTAAAAATATGTACAGTAAATGATAAGTATTCTATCAAACATTTATCAATCCACAAATAGTAAAATTACTACAAATTACTAATTACACTAAAATTTCCCTAATGAACAATAAAAACCAATACTCAAATTTATCCTTAAAATATGATCATTAACAGTACCGGGAGATGGGGGTGCTCAACTAGAAGCAAGACTGAACAAGAGCAATGTGGTGCATTACATCTGTGCCAAGTCCTCCAATGACTACTTCAACATTTGGCTGAACCTGGAGCTCCTAGTACCCTTCGTCATTGACTGCTGGGTTGACAACTTGCGCCTAATATATGACAATGTTACTCGGACCACTCGGAACCCTGAAGGGGTCGATATCCGGGTTCCAGGCTGGGGTAACTCAGAGCCGGTGGAGTGGCTGGACCCTTCACATGACAAGACTGGAGCTTATTTTAATAATATAGCTGATTCGCTGGTGAAGTTTGGTGTATATGAGAGAAATACATCACTCAGGGGTGCTCCTTACGACTTCAGGAAAGCACCAAGTAAGTATTTTTATCTACCACATTTCTGTGCATTATTTGTTCATACTAACAATTGTTAAAGTAAATTTCCATAAATTGTTATTCAATTTTAAGATGTTAATTAAAACAGTAATGTTTATTCATAAGAGTAATGACCTCTCAAGATAAAGTTACGTATAATTATTTATTTGCTTATTGTTGCCCAACAAGAATCAAGTGTAAGATTGAGCGGTCTGGAAATCTATGAGGATAGTTACATTCAGCAGTGGATGCCCCACGGCTGATATGATGATGAAGTTTCAAGATATTTGTGCTGTAACTTGTCTATCTTCATGTTTTTATGATAATATGTAGCTATGTTATAGTTATTTTTATTTGTCTGCAACTTGACTACCAGATTTTGTTTACCTCTTGTTTTAAATCATAAAATGAAATTTCAATTTATCATAACCGGTCACAGCCTTTCTCCGCTGCGCCAATTCGGGCCCCAAACCGGTTCCAACATACCTAAATACTGTAATTTTTTTCAAAATCTGTTAATGTATACCTATGTAAATTTTTACTAAGTTTGGGCCTACTCACATACAAACTTTGTACACGCATTTGAATCTTGCGTGCTTTTTGAGCCACTACAGTACCGGAAACTTTGCGTTTAAAATACGCCGTGTGCATAGGTAGTATTTCCGTTTTCTTATGTATTAGTTATAACGATTTCGTTTTTGTAAACTGTTATGATTTCTAAGTTAATAAATAAAATTAAAATTTGCCCTGAGAATGTTTTCTTATAGCTATATTATGCTAAACCTAAAGGCCTCTTTACACCAAACCCACGGGCTACCGCGCCCGATAAAATCATGCTGACGGGTTGCGTAGAGGATTTAATATTATAAAGGGGTAAAGTTTGTATGTTTGTGGGTAATCTCAAACCACAGAACCAATTCTGAAAATTATTTTACTGAAAGAAAGATCAGGGATCTTTCTTTCAGTAAAATTATCAGTTGCTATGCAATATTTTATTATGATATAAATCCATGCGAAGCCAGGGCGGGTTAACTAGTAAGCTATGTACAGTTCTACCTGCCTATGTATGTCCAATGAATTTTTTCTTTCTTTCTCTTTCTAATAGCTGTCCTTTGTCCACCATCTCAACTTTCTTACCTGTAAATTAACTTTTAAATCTTGTTAAAAATAACGAATAATTCCACAGATGAAAACAAAGAGTTCTTCACGAAGCTGAAGACGCTGATCGAAGACACGTACACCAGCAACAACAAGACATCAGTCACCCTGATAGTGCACAGCATGGGCGGGCTCATGGCGATACACTTCCTGAGGTTCCAACCTCAGTCTTGGAAGGACCAGTACATCCGGAGAATGATATCTATTTCTACTCCGTGGGCCGGCTCTATGAAGGCTGTCAAGGTTTTCGCTATTGGTAAGTACCTTAGATGGGTATAAGGTAAATCAATGCAGATCTTATTCCCCTCCCCTTTCGCGCCCATCCCCCCTCAATAGGGTATGAGTACCTACCATACAAACTCACATGGCCCAGCAATTAAGCAGTTGAAGTGGCAAAGGACGGGGCACAAAGCTCGTAGAACTGACGGCTGTTGGGGCGGAACAGTTCTCAAGTATAGACACTGGAAAGGCGTAGTTTAGGTAGACCCGTCCTCCACTTATTGAAAAGT
Source organism: Philereme transversata (assembly GCA_963924445.1). NCBI lineage: Eukaryota > Metazoa > Arthropoda > Insecta > Lepidoptera > Geometridae > Philereme > Philereme transversata. Next base: position 20,336,702 of record OZ004337.1, on the reverse strand, counting down.
TGACCAAAAGGCTGCACAAGATCGCTAAAAATCAGGGGAACTTAAGCCATGTTCAGCAGTAGACGGCTTATGGTCGGCCTATGCGGATTTGATTATAATGAGTAGACAATAACAAAGTACCTTCTACATACATAGTTTTACAATACGCTATAAGGAAGATCGTTGAAAAAATATGTTTTAACCTATTTAATTTTAACAATTTGTAATTAACTAAATTATCTTACAAAATAACAAAACAATTTAAGTTTCCTTGTAAAAGAAATATGAGATAAGAATAAGGTTATAACGATAAGTAAAATAAAAATGTGCCACTTTGACGTCATCTTCTCATATAAACTTTATACAATAAATTAAATTCGACGTTAAAAAATTATGTAGATAAGTCGGTCCAGCAGTTAAGTCCTGGAAAAGTTACAAACAGACACACAGACTCCGAATAATTGATGATTGATGAACTATTTTAAGGTGCCACAACTCCCATAGGCCATGAAGAAAACCCTATTTGCAGGTTATGCAAACCATTGTCCCGTAGACGAAATCCCACTCGCCTCCTTGGTTCCTCGTCCTAATATACTTCTTTTTTTTTATTGATGATAGCTAAGCGCTTGACCACTACCTCACCTGATGGTAAGTGATGGTGTGATCGAAGTTAGAGCACGCTTGCCTAGAAAGAACCTGTTCACTCTGGACTTGACTATTACTATTCATACTTGTCCGGAAAAACATACGCCGGAAGCGAGTTCCACTCCTTAGTTGTCCTAACAAGAAAAGCTAAGCAAATCGTTTGGTACGGCAAGGTGGTATGCCAACCTGGTATGGGTGGTATGGGTCTATGGGGTACTGGGCCCCTTCGCGGTTTCAAGGGTAGCCCAAGAACTGCTCTACATCTGCACCTCTGCTTGACACAACTTTTTAGGACACTCTGTATTTATCATTTTTTTTCATTTCTTTTATGAAATAAATAAATATTGCTGGGCATGTCACACAGCGCTATCTAGCCCCAAACTAAGCAGAGTTTGTACTATGGGAACTAGATAACTTATTTTTTGTAAATACATACTTATTATATATAGAAAAACATACAGACCCGGAACAAATATCTGTCGATCATGCAAACATTTGTTCCGCGGCGGGAATCAAACCCGCTACATCCAGCGTCTCAGCCGGCTACGCGCCAATTGCGTCACGGAGGTAGTCGGAAACTAATCAATTTAAGTGTCAGTTATTTATTATACCATTACACCAAGAAAGATGGCAGGACGAGATAGCAGGCAACACATGGGTGAAGGAAACAGAAAACTGACAAAAATTGAAACTTTTGGAGGAGGCCTATACTCGTCGTGGGGTTCTTAATTAAAACATAAACTTACATAAATATATAATACAACTATTAAAGTGAGAAAAGAAATATGTACATATTAAGAAATTAATAAATGCTTTTTTACTTATTTATTTTATTTATTACACATATTTATGCCCGAATTGATAAGCTATCATAGAAAATGTTAGTTTTCTACTTTGTAATTGCCATTTGCTGGCAATCAACCTTTGTCCAAATAAAATCCTATCCTACAGCTTCTTAATAAGAATAATTATATTACTTAGTTTATAACACGTACTTACACAAACAAACACTTAGCATAATGCATAACTTATAATCCTTCAGCGATAAAATTGTCACATTTATTAGTTTTTTTTAAATATTGTTGGTAATATAGATAAAGATCAATTTATTTGCTTGAACATAATGTTATTATAAACGTCTTACTTATGTAGGTAAGTGTCAATTATGTTCTACCTAATTACTGATTACATCGGATATTTATCGCATATGTACCTTTTTTATTTGTTATCCCGACGTTTCGGCTGTGTTGCAACAGCCGTGGTCACGGACGGACGACCAAATAAAAAGGGTACATACGCGATAAATACCTGTTTTAATCAGTAATTATGTAGTGATCGCGAAAGTTTGAAAAATACTATGGCCTACCTTATCTAGCATGCAAATACACAAAGGAAAATGGCAAATTTAAAGGTAATAAAAAGGTGAATTTAAGTGTAAGGTGTAATAAAGAGCTTTAAAAATCAAATAATTCATAATATTATGCCTGTTATAAAAATAGCCATTCACTCAAATGTATGATGGCCGAGGAGTGGGTATAGAAGGGTGGGACGTCCGGCAGCAAGATGGGTAGATGACATCGTAAAGGTCGCGGGCGTCACGTGTCAGTGGGTGAGCGTAGGATCGTGGTTGATGGCACAAACTTGGGGAGGCCTATACCCAACAATGGATGAAGTCGGGCTGTGGATGATGATGATGATAACGTACATAATAGAAAGGATATTATAGTATGTTCATCTGTCGTTCGCGTTATCGTCACATCGACTTTTTGATCGATGGGCTTAGCGGGAATTATTTCTGCTTATTTTGTCTTCCAGACACTACAATTACATCATATAAATTCATGGGTTTACTGGCATGCATCGACCGATTACATTTGCATTGCCCAATTAATCGTAAATCGACAGCAGATCGATTGTTGAATAGAACTCTGGGGCAGAGAGAGGGAGAGGGAAGGGAGGCCTTTGTCTTGTAATGGGAAACATCGGGCTTATAAATAAATAAAATAATCACAACCACTCTGGCAGGAGGAATCGATGCTCAGAGAGAGAGATATATGGTTTTGTGGGATGGGAGAGTGGGATTGTTAGCGAAATTGGTCATAGCATCAAGAGAAAGTCACGGATTTAAATCCCTGGTGCGTAAGTGCGTAACTAACTCTACTCAAACCAATAACATATAAACAATTCAATTTCAGTTGCGTCCTCATTACACGGTTGAGTCATAACGCTTTTGACACGGTTAATTCGATGACCAGACATGTGTATTACATTTCCATTAAATAGATTTATCCTGGTTCAGCAATGTAAACACGTTCTGTAGAGTAGTAGGTCACGCTATTGCCGTTTTTTAGAAACTAAAAATCTATAAATATCAATATTATTTATGAGGAGATTGTCCCTTTGCCAGCGTTATAGATTATATGCGTAGATAATAGAAGATTATTGACCTTAGTCCAATTACATTTTGTGCAAGGATAGAATATTTATTCATATATCATATCAGCCATATCACATCAATTCTTTATTGTGATTATAGTGAACACAAATTAAAAAAGTTGTATTTCGCACGAGAAGACGTCACGCAAATGATTATTTATTAATTCGAAGCAATCTGTAGATTGTGAGTTCAAATGCCGTGGACCAATGGATTGTTATACTAAACATTAATATTGTACTGTACCCAAATCTAGTCCATCCCAGCCTTATCACGCGCGAAGAGATCACTTGTAGAGATTAGACAGCCGATTGTACTTTGCGGTATAATTCAGTATTTTTAAACGACTTCAGAAAAAGGAGGAGGTGTAAAATCAATTAATATTATAAATTCGTCTTTCTGTCTGTTTGTTTGTTACATTTACACAAAGGCTGAACCGATATCGATGAAATTTAGTTTATAGATAAATTATGATCTGGATTGAGACAGACTACTTTTATTTACTTTTATTGTATTATAAATCTGAAAGTTTGGGTGTTTGTTTATTACTTAATCACGTCGTAACGGCTGAACCGATTTTGATGAAATTTGGTGTGTTGTATGACCTGGATTCAAACATAGGCTACTTTAACGTTGGTATCTAATAAAAATAACATTAAAAAAGTAAAGAAAGTGTTATTCCACTTGATTCCAGGTGATGACCTCGGCTCCCTGATGCTCCGCGAGTCCATAATGCGGTCGCAACAGATCACGTGTCCGTCGCTCGCGTGGCTGCTGCCCTCGCCGCTCTTCTGGAAGCCCTCTGAGGTGCTCGTGCAGACGGACAAGTTCAACTACACCATTCAACACTTCGAGAAACTATTCAAGTGAGTATTTAACATACCTAACAACCTACACAGTATTTCATTACTTTTTTTTATCTCAAATATATTTATTCACAGAAATGTTATACAACTACAACCAAGACAAATATAGGTCTTAGCCAAGAGGATTAGCAAGCGCAAGTGGCAGTAGGAAAGGCACATAGCTCGAAGAACTGACGGCCGTTGGGGCAGAATGGTTCTAGAGTGGAAATCGCAGCGTAGGACGCCCCTCACTAGATGGCTTGATAAATGTTGCTGGGAGCCGTTGGGTGCTCAAGATCGGCTTCACAACATTTATTATTTAGCATTATTAATTTATGTTTTTTTTTTAATAATAATAATGTTGTTTATAATTGCAGTGACATGGAGTTGCCTAACGCGTGGGAGATGCGCAAGGACGTGGAGCAGTATTCTGTGTTCCAGGCGCCGGGCGTCGAGGTGCACTGCATCTACGGATACAACATCTCTACTGTCGAACGGTGAGGCTTCCCTCATATGTATATACAATACAATCATACGCTACATTGTATTTGTTGTCTAAAAAGTAGAATTAGAAAAAATATCCAAAACATGAGTATCGATTTGGGGTCATTTTCATTATACCCACCGCTCTTCCCCACCGGTGGGGATTATGATAAAAAAAATGGTACTCTGTTCGTTAAGTGTTGCGTCTGCTTCGTGTGTACAGTTTATGTGAATGTTTCTTCTTTATGAAAAGTCTTCTATCTTTCTTTACTGTCCCCACTAGGTGCGCGATAAATAATGAATTATTGGTTGTAGTAGTTGAAGCAGTATTGAGTTTTGAGATTAATTTATGAAATTGCATATTTGAAGACGATAGTTACCACTTCAGGTGGGTCATATGCTTGTTCCATCTCCAATTCGTATTAAAAAAGTAATGAACGCCCTATAAGTGATATGATGATGATATACTACAGGTTGGTGTACAAGCCCGGCACCTGGCTGGATGGGTACCCGACGCTAGCGACCGGCGACGGCGACGGTACCGTCAACCTGCGTTCGCTCTCCGCGTGCGAACACTGGAAGAAACCGAGGTGGCGTAAATCTAACGCAGGTAACATTAGCCTTTATTATCCTCAAATCTGCCAGCCTGATTTCTCACACTGCTATATATAACTGGGGTCACGTGACTTTCATGGAACTACTGGGGAAAAAACCAGTAGTTCCATCGTGGAACTAGCGAATGGGTCAACTGAGACCACGCGAATATCCCTCGGTTTGTACCATTCACTACAATCCTGAACCAGTGCCGCCGGCCGCAGCTTGTGGACTTACCACTAATGTCCAATGCTTCTCTTACCAATCCTCGGTAGCAGTACCTAGTGCTTGTAGGGGTCTTTTTGTGCAAACAATGGTAACCAAATAGAAATCGACCCCCAGACTTATGCCCAGATTCACTCGATCTTTATTCCGTGACACATGTACCTAGTCAGGTCATAAGTATTGTCACACAGTAAAAACTTTTCTGTTAGAATGCTGGTCACAAAAAAGTTTATAGAATTCGAATTTCGAATTGTTCATGAAAATAAAAATGTATACTTTTTAGAATTTTACTCATTTTTAAATATGGAGTGGACGCTTAAAGAAGACCGTGTTGCAGTTATTGCGTTGCATCGTTGCGGTTACGCGCCAATTCAAATTTTTGACATACTGAAAAATTTGAATATAACCAAAAGATTCGTTTATCGCACCATCAAACGATACAATGAAGACTAGTGCAGATGACAGGTCAAGAAGTGGTCGCCCTCGGTCTGTTAGGACTCCAGCAGTGATAAAAGCTGTGAAGGCGCGAATTCAAAGAAATCCCAAACGTAAGCAGAAACTGTTGGCCCTTCAGATGGGGTTAAGCAGAACCACGGTGAAAAGGGTGTTAAATGAAGACTTAGGGCTTCGGGCATATCGAAGAAAAACAGGACATCGTTTGAATGCTCGTCTAATGGACCTGAGACTGAAGAGATGCCGCGCTTTGTAGAAGCGGTACGCGGGAAAAAAATATCGGGAAATTATTTTTTCGGATGAAAAAATTTTTACCGTAGAAGAGAGCTACAACAAACAAAATGATAAGGTGTACGTACACAGTAGTGAAGAAGCGAGAAACCGTATTCCGCGTGTCCAACGAGGTCATTTTCCATCCTCGCTCATGGTATGGTTGGGAGTTTCTTATTGGGGCTTAACAGAGGTACATTTTTGTGAGAAAGGTGTAAAAACGAATGCAGTTGTATATCAAAATACAGTCCTGACGAACCTTGTGGAACCTGTTTCTCATACCATGTTCAATAACAGGCACTGGGTATTCCAACAAGATTCGGCGCCAGCTCATAGAGCGAAGAGCACACAAGACTGGCTGGCGGCGCGTGAAATCGACTTCATCCGGCACGAAGACTGGCCCTCCTCCAGTCCAGATTTGAATCCGTTAGATTACAAGATATGGCAACACTTGGAGGAAAAGGCGTGCTCAAAGCCTCATCCCAATTTGGAGTCACTCAAGACATCCTTGATTAAGGCAGCCGCCGATATTGACATGGACCTCGTTCGTGCTGCGATAGACGACTGGCCGCGCAGATTGAAGGCCTGTATTCAAAATCAATGAGGTAATTTTGAATAAACTTTAGTGTCATAAGAATCTATGTTTTGTTAAGTTCATTTTGGTATATAAATGGTTACATAATGAATAAACTTGTTTCAATTATTTTATATTAAACATGTGACAGAATTTATGACCTGACTAGGTATTTGTGACTATGTATTTGTACATGTATTTTTTTTCATTAATTTTCAATCTACTGAGGTGTAGTATAGGTAGATATAAGTATACACATAAGCTAGCATATAAGCGACCGATCTATTGTTTAAAGGGTGAGTAATAAAAGGTCTTCCACCGAGTTAAGACGTTTCAATAACATACCTTCATGGCGACCCTGCCAGGATTTGGGGCGCGATCGGTCACGCGATCGCGGCGGATCGTCATCGCGGCTTCAAATATTAAGTTCGAGAGTAATAAAAGGTCTTCCACCGAGTTAAGACGTTTCAATAACATCCCTTCATGGCGACCCTGCCAGGATCTCTGATAAGATAGAATTGCATATCATCGAATCTGTATAAACTACTCGCTCGATACAAAAGGATATTCACAAAAAGAATACATCAATACAAGGATATTTTCAAAAGAATTCATTTTGCTAATTATCTTGACAGTGTAATAATTTATTCCAGGCAAGTCCATCAAAGCAGTTCCATTACCGAACGCAGAACATCTTCAGATCCTCCACGACCAGAGGGTAATCGACTATATTGATATCGTCATGAAGAATTAAACATTCAATCGGTAAAATGGTGTTCAATTACTGGCGAAAAACATTATCGTCAACAAAAGATGCGTGATTTAAGTCTTAAGTCATATCTATAACTAGTTAGATCTTAGTCGCGTTTACGCCCCTTGTGGTACATATAATAATAATAATGTCATCTGTAATAATAGGTGCAATTATTGTTTAATACGTACTAATTAGATAAATAAATTAATGATCAGGGGTATTAGAAGTAGCTGTCGTCGAGAAACAGTCGTGATGCGAGGACCCAATAGATAAACGCGGAGTTCGACATTTGTCTTTTACAGAACTACCCACTAGTTCTGTAAAAGACAAATGTCGATCTTTAGTCGAATTTTGGTCGTAAAGTTCAAATTATGCGCGATTAAGGTGTAACATTCAATATTTAGCCCGGCTTGCACAACGATAACTAAACTTATTTAGCGACTACACATGTTCAAATTTGATGTATTTGTATGATTTGACAACTCCTTAAATCATATTTAGCCACTAAATACGTTTAGGCATCGTTGCGCAAGTCGCCCAAATTAGAAGTAAATAGTTTATGTAGTAGTGTAGAATAGTAGTTTGGACAATCTTGTCTTCATGTGATATTCACAGGTTTTGCTTAGTGGCTGCATGGGTTTGGTTCTTCTCCACTTTTAATCCTGGATTTTGAAGTTACCCTTTAAAAGGGAAGAAATGATCGCTATAGTCGCCTATTGGCGACTATTCTTTTAGTTTTGTAAAAAAGTTGTACCATTTATTTCCAGTACCTAGAAATGACCTAAGCCTAAATTGACCTACTGAGATAAAAAGGGCGTATCATTTCAGGCATCGCTAGGACCTCGGTCAAGTGCAATTTTAGCATTTCTGAGTGAGTTTTGTCACTCGCACTTTACTGGTTCGGTACATCATACTTCATTCATAGTCGTATTATAAGGCTACCATTAGAACACTAATGAGTAGACGCCCTCCAAAAATACCTACTTGTAATTTGGTGATGGATATCTTTTTACATAGAGTAAGTAACTTTGAGCCGTAAATGTCGTCTCAATAATTTCGGACTGGACGCGAAGTGAGTCCGTGGCGACATTAGCATCGCGTATCAATGAAGGTTGGTCAAACACCGTCTGATTCGCAATTATTGGGATAATTTTAAAAAGCTTAAATTTCAGTTAAAATTAAAACAAATTAATGAAATAATGATTTGAAGTATCATTCATAAGCTACATACCATCAAATTGAAAATAAATTCTTATTCTAATAAATTTGTAAAATAACTAAAACTAAAGCGTTAGCGCGACGACATCAATGGATTCGAGAAGGAATGGTGGGAATCTGCCAAGGATCGTGATAGGTGGAAGGAGTTGGGGGAGGCCTTTGCCCAGCTGTGGGAAAATGTAAGCTAGTTAAACCTAAATGCGCTTGACTTTAATTAGCGTAGTTTAGGACGAGTTTATTATCTTACACACCAGTTGGTTGTTTCTAGTTTAAAGTAGCCAAGCTCTCTAAAGTAGGAATAAGCTCCTTTAAATTTACGTTTCATACCAATAAAAGCATAATTATAGTTTACCATATAAATATAATGTGATTTTAATTTTATCGACATTCCAATTGTGTGTAAATTATATCTAGAAGTGATATTTTAATTTAATTAATCCATTTTGAAGTTTTTAGAATGTAATTGATGCATTGATTTGGGGTATTATCATTCTCCACACTTAACTATGATGATACATAATATGGGGATTCCGATGCAACTTTCATTTTGTCATAATTCCTACTGGTGGGGATTAAGAAAATAACCAATTGATTTTTACCTATAAGATGTTTCTCTAAGCAACAAAGCCAAGTTTCGGCTGTGATAAAACCGTAATAACGTATTTATTATGGTTATTACCGTAACTCGTCTCCATGAATTTAATATGTAATTCAAAGATGCTTTACTTATTTTCTTGGTGGTAAAAGTTTGGGCTTACAGTAAAATTTAACTTTAATGTGTTGTTCTGACCTATTTGGTATACTGAAAATCATCTGGTAACCAAGTTAGAAAAGTTGAACGCTTATCAAATGCTTAAATTTACTACCCATCATAAATTGTTAAATGGTTACTGCGTGATTTTCAGGATAAAAAATAGGATAATATAACGTAGGATGCTAGCAAATTTGTATGCTCTAGTGCACAGAACTGTTAGTTGTGTAGTTGTGGTTAGGCACTTACCTCGCCGCCGACAAGGAAGCGACTAACTATCGACTATTGCTAAAAAAACGTGCAATTGATGTGAACCGTGTCAATTAGTACATTATTAATAGTTGATCGCTGACTGTTCACACTGTCGGCGAAAACTCTCACTCCACTAGTTTGACTCAGCGAAAAGAGCTATCAGATAAAAAACTCGCTCAGCGATGCTCTCTTGGCGGTCAGAACACTCACTGAGACTAGCTTGGTGCTTACCAGCGAGTGACCGATGCGAGTATTGGCCGTCGCACTCTCGCATGGGCTAGAAGCCCAGCGACAAAACTGTCCTAACTACACTCGCTATACAACTCGTATATAGTTTCTATCACAAAACGCTTCTCGCTTATCGTTGGCGGTGGGAGAAGTGCCTTGTCAGTTGTGATGGGTGACAGAAACAGTTATGGTTACGCTAATTAGTCGTTATTCAATAAAATATTATGGTGGTGAATTATGACCACAATGCTAACGTACTAAATAAATGTATTGTTTAAAACTTTCATTGTTTTATTTTTAAATGTGTTTTGTGGCGAGGTGGTAGTAGCCGACTAAAACGGAAGAGCTTTCGGTTCGATTACCACTGCGGGACAAACGTTTGTTTGATCTGCAAACTGAGTCCCTGATAACTACGACACGCAACGTAATCCCCACCGCGCGATCAGTGTTGAAGCGGTGGAGATTAAGAGCTATCAAATATGCAATTTCATAAATAAATCTCAATATTTACTGCTTGATTTGAACGTTTTACAAATCAAGTTCTGTCGTCTACATATACTACAGCTAATGCTTCACCAATTATCACATAACGGGGATTAAGATAGCACGATTTTTGATTTGTTTCATAATCCCCATTAGTGGGGCAAAGCAGTGGGGATTATGAAACAAACCCTACTCAGTTGTTGCTTTTAAGAAGACTCATACACAATTAGTAGCAATCGAAATGATTTAGCATTGTAGAATCTGGATCCCCAATCCTAACGTAATAGACGAAGCTGGCCGCAAAGCTTAAAAGAAGAGAGATATCAACATTAATATTATAAATTCGGAAGAACTGTCTTTCTGTGCCCCTGTCTGTTTGTTGCATTTTAACATCTACACGGCTGGACCGATTTCGATGTTATTTTATATTGCACACAAAAAATACAGAAATAGAGTTATTTGGTATATAGATAGATTTTATGACCAGGATTGGGACATAGGCTACTTTTTATTAACAAACCATGAAAACAAAGCCGCGGGAGGAAGCTAATGTAAGAATAAATTAAATAAAGACATTTTATTTGTAATAAACGTATAATCGTTACTTCATTTGTTAACGCCCTTTATCACCATACAATTTATAATGCAAGAATATTTCATCACTGAAAAAAATATTTTAAATCTCTTAGGCCTCAACCATACAAAAAAGTATTGGCGTGATCCTTGGCGGATGAACAAGCCTTTTTAACTCCCCTTTGCGAAAAGAGGTGCGTTTAGTTTGTGGTTATGATACCCCCAAACTAACGCACATATTTCAATGCCGTTTTTTATTCGAAAGTTAATATTTGCGAGATAAAACAAAGTTTAATAAATTGTACTTGTATAGACAACACAGTAACAGTCAATATTAACAGTTTAAAAGTTCTCTTCAGTGATGAAACAATCCCTTAACACTTAGATCTACGATGAGCTTAATCTAATAGCAATATATAAATATATTCATATAAAATTGCAAATATAACAATCATGCAAATATACTCATACAATATTGGTTACATACAATTTAGCCTTTTAAAGAAATCTATAAATCCTTGCGCAAATCGAGTTCTAAAACCCTTATGAAAAAAGAGCCATCTATTGTATATCATCTTCACAGTGCCTATTTCAAGACCTCCGTGTACCTTAATTAACGGATAAAGATTTATGTGTTTTTATGGTATATTCTCGAAATCCCCACCGGTTCGTAGAAACCTCGTAACTGGACAATTACTATTATAAACATACAAGCTCGCTAGTTAGATTAACAAACTATTTAAAAAGAAATTTCCCGTGTATGTTTGTAGTAATAGTCCGGTTACGAGGCCTAGTTACGGTTAGGGACCGGTGGGAACGTAGCGGTGGGGATTTCAAGAATATACCGTCTCCGTTATAGCATTACTCGGAGGTGGTGAAATAGTTTAGTTTTATTAGATGGCCACATTGATAGCGTCATCGTCAGCGTCAGAAGTGACAGTGTTCAAATGTAACTCTAAAACAGACACTGATTTCGATGCACTTTTTTGTGCTTTTATAATAGCGTAACAAATAAAAATAAGTTAATCATCACAGGTGATAATTTTTTTTCAAGTTCACCAGAATTTAAATACGTACCTATGTTGGCACAGTTGTTAAATTAGACCACCTTTTCATTAATACTAAGAAAACTTTCGGGATTTATTTCAATCATTATTATTAATGCGGGATATATCACGTACCGTTTTATCGGTGTAACGACCGACAATGTTTTGATAACACCGATAATACGGTACGTGTCAAATCCCGTATTAATAATAATTACCATTGTTTTTTTGTAAACAAGCGCAGCAAGTTTTTTATACGAATAAACATAAGTTGACGGCAGTGCATCGTAGGGCACATTTTTAAAGTGCGTGACCTACGAGGCAATTCTCTGTTATAGGCGATGGAATAAGCTTATGGCCCACCTGATGTTAAGGCACATAACGTCAGGTGTTCATCACAAGCTTCTTTATGTAGTATAAAAAAAAAAACAACGTCTGAGTAACAGTTCAATAATTTGAAAAATATTTGCGCAAGGTTCATTTTATAACTACATAACACGCTAAGAATCACTACATAGATTCCTAATATTACCAAGGCCAATAGCATTTCATAGACACACAAAACTATATATATATATATATATATTATACAATTTGTGAATTTACGAACAACTAAAAATAAACAAACACTCCAAGATCTTTAATCACAATTAATTTTTCCTTTGTTACAAAATATAAATAAGCAAAATATTTACAGAAATTAATATTCATAGGAAATAATTAGTTAACGTAACAGCATACTCACACTAACATTAATAAATGCTCATTTTCCTCGTTTAAGAACTCGGCACATTACAAATCAAGCGCAAATGTTTGTACAATCATTTCGCGTATTGTTTCATCGAATTTGGCTTGTGCACTTATAATGCTGTGAATAAGAGAAATTAACAAACACTGACCTCTTCAACATTGTATCGTTCATTAAAAATTAACATCTTACAATAACATATCACATTTAAAAACAAAATATACAAACAAATAAATTTAAATAAGTCAAGTCTTGGAAATAATTTAGGAAGGAGTCAGTTAGAAACTCAATTATGCAGGTAACATATAGGTACTATCCAATTTGGAAACTTTATCAGTTTTATAAATACTGCAATACTTATCAAGTGCTATTTTTATTCTAAAGCATTTCAATTATGAACTACCTTAGGGCCTACCACAACCTACTTAAGCAGTTCAAAAACTATTCAATACATTGTGTACCTTATTTTTCCAGTATTTTTTTGTAATGTATTATTTTTAAGTAATACCAAAATAAAAAAAATTGATATATATGGACTGGTTCCACAACCAAACAAAATGTATTGGCGTGATCCTTGACGGGTTAAATCCTTACTAATATTATAAATTCCAAAGTAACTCTGTTTGTTACGTTTCACAACTAAACGGCTGAATCAATTTCAATCAAATTTGTTATATAGATTATGACCGGGGATGAGACATAGGCTACTTTTACCCGACTGCTCAGAAAGAGAGTAATGTTTTTATTGCCGAAACACGCTTGCGAAGCTGTGAACGGGTCAGCTAGCACTCTAGAAAACAAGGCGGGAAAAATAAGGTATGTTTTTGAACTTCGCAATAAGTAGGTCATGAAAGGCCAGTAGGTACTTAAAACTCTTATTTTATTTAAACATATCATACAATATATAAAATCCATACATCCTTCACCCTATGTAAGGCATATACAATACTTATTTTAGTCTTAGCTTGCGATATTCTACACATAACGCATTTGCACTTAGGAATCGTTTATTCATTGCAAAATCTTCACATATTCACATAATGGGCACACCGTCCAACGGAAAATCGCTAAAACAAAATAAAATAGCTTAAACAATTTAAATAAACCACTAATAATAATATAATTATACTTAAACAAGAAAAAAACTCGCCAATAAATACATAAGACAAATGAGTCATATAGAATAAAAGTTAGCAATCTGTCATTTTAAGTAAACATTTTTTATAAATGTGGCAACACGGGAAATTTAAAAAGACACTATAATAATTATTGAATCAGGATCAAACATCAGGCACACTTCCTTAAAAACTGACCGTAAGATTGAGATCGGCATCAAATGTGGCTATCTGTGTCTAATGTCGGAATCAAAGGCGACTGTCCGTCTTGCTCGACCAATCATAAGCGTTTATTCCATCATGACCAAACAGATTTCAGTTGGACGTTTCAATGGAATCGTTTTTTTTTGGTCTATCAACATTCTGAGAAATGACAGATTGCCACCTTCGATTCTATAAGACTTAAATAAATAAAATTGAACTTGCACAAACAAAATTACTAAATGAAAAAGCTTTGTAAATGATCGTAGAACAATCTACATTATAACTTTTGAAACTATCATGGTTATTAACACTATTTGTACTAAAAACGGGATATTTACCACTTTTTACATATTTTCAGTTTACCCGTGATCATGGCGCATGCAACTGCGTCGAAATATCGGGACACTCAGGAACTCACGGATCATGGTAAATATCCCGTTTTTAGTACAATCTACATTATTCCAATGCGGCCCAAAAGACAATTACTTTTACAACTTCGCAATGAAATGTTGACAATCCAAGCCCAATGAGTTAGCTGTAGATGAAACTTGTATTCGAGAATAATACTTGGATATTCCTATCTCCTCTAAGACTGCACAATACACCCCAACGCGGGACATCAGTGCAGATCTTATTCCCCCCACCCCTAGCATTAAAATTAGGCAGCATTCCCACCAGAGATGTGCGATGTAGTTAAGGGGTGAGCGAGGAAAAAAACACCAATAGGGTTGCTTCAATTACCTAGCATAATCCAGCTATCCTATTACCCACGGTATCAATCATCTTCAATTAGATGCATGGACGTGGGGCAACCCCCCCCCCCTCAACCCCTTCCGTTACGCAGCTGGGGGGGGGGTTCCCCCCACTCCCCACCCTAAAGCCAATCCTAGCTACATGCCCATTTATTAATAAAATCCTCAGTTGTTTTTTTCATAATATAATTCAAGTAAGAGAGGAACAATATCCAAGATACATCCAAAAATACAGACGTGAGCACACTGAATAAAGTAATCAAATAAATAATTAATTGTTACTATACTCGGTTGCGGCGAACCTTGATCCCTATGACAGTTCGTGTTAGTGATGGGTCGTGTCGATAATTTTTTTTTAGACAAAGGCGCGGCTTGCATTCAGCCACGTTGGTAAACATGTTTTAAAAAATATTATAATGTGCATTTTTATTGTCCATTATGTTGTTGTTGTATTAATTTAAGATTTTTGGCATAGATTAAGTAGGTAAGTAAAACGAAAGTTTCCAACCTTGTTATTTTCTAATAATGTTTAACCCGGTAAACACGTTTTTGCTATATAAGTATATATTTTATCATGAAAATGAATGTTCCCCATTTACTTATTTTTTCTGAAAAAATTTTGTTATTGTAGGTTATAATATTATAGGATATTTTTAGATATAGCCACACTATTTGGTCGGTCATTACGACGCGACGCGCGCGATCATTTGCGAAAAATTGTGCACTCGTTTCCATTACCGACATTTTTTTATCGATACTTGCGCCCTAGTCGATAAACGTCACACGACGTAAGTTTTGCAGGACGTAAACATAAATTCAGATTGATATAACTTCTTATAAATGTTAAGAATTGTGAAAAATATCAACGGAATATCCATTACTAATGTTATAAAGCTACGTAAAATTTATAAATGGCATTTTTAGACGCCCCCAATATGATCCCAATTTAATGGTGACGCCACTACAATGTTATATGGTGACATTAGCTGTCAGTGTCATAGGGATCAAGGTTCGCCGCGCCGAGTATAAGTGGCTATTTTTGAATATGCCAAATGAGATTCTTTTTCCATACAATTGTTTCCATTTTAGTAAAATTCAAAATTCAGTGCGACCAAGTAATAGCGATCATACAGTCACAAATATACATAAATTCCCGTACACTACAATAAAGTTCCTTATCACCACTAGATAAGATTCAAAAGCGTTTGCAGTTCGACTCTAGGCGTTCAGCATCTACACTACCCAAGCACCGTGTCCAATGACAAACTAAAACCAAAATAATACTATATGAAGTTACTGATTAACGTATTGGTATTTTCAAAATTTTTATTAAAACCTTGTTGTAAGGTTGATTTGAAATATTTCTCGGCGAGTTATTATGAAAACTTATGTATTTATAAATAAAATGTTTTGACAAAATAACGCAAAACCTCACCCTAACTGATGTTTATTTAAGATACATGGATAAAAAAAAAGCTATCTATCTAGCATCAAACTAAGTAGAGCTTATACTATGGGAACCAGATAACTGATGAATACTTATATACTTTTTTATAATTTCATACATATCATCATCATCACAGCCCACATCCATCCATTGCTGGGTATAGGCCTCCTCGTTACCACGCCACTTTCTCTGGTCCTGTGCCAAGCGCATCCATGCCTTCCCGCAACTCTCGCGATGTCGCCCGACGATCTGGCTGGTGGTCTGCCAACTGGTCTGCGTCCTTCTCGGAGCCACCAATCAGTTGCTGCCCGCGTCCATCTTCCGATCATACTATTCATACTTCATCTATCATTCATACTTATAATAGTTATAAATTTATAATATATAGAAACACATCCAGACCCGGAACAAATATCTGTAATGCTGATCTATCAATAATGGTAGGTGTGTTATAGTTATAAATAAAACAGGTTAGTTAACAGGTTACTTTGCCGTATAAACGTTTAACATTACATAGCGTAGATTTGATTTGGATTAGTTTAGTGGTATGTTCATTAGTTCATAATATGCGATAATACGGTGAATTAATAAATAAAATAACAAATTGCTTTAGCTTAATAATGTGTTTGATTTTTGTATTTATGTTAACCTGAGAAGTTCTGATCGCTTTAGAACTGTATGAATGAACAGTGACGCGTCTCTCACTTCGTCTCTAAGTAGTATTGATATTCATATCGAATGTTATTGCTAAACTACTTTATTATTAATAAGTTATACTCTGTTGTTCTATATTTGATTCTATTCACACAAATTATATTAAGTTTGGTTAGATAATAGTTTAAAATCAGACATGATGTTGGTTAGTGCGATTTAAATATTGGGAATGTTGTGAGCCGTTGTTACGATGATTTTTACCTTGTTAAAATACGAGATGAATGCATGAGATCAGGCGGTGATCCACCTTCGTGAGTGCGGCTGTCCATAACGCACATAACGTATGACTGTTGTGTGTACCCGGAGGATATTTCTTTTACCTTTTTAATGCATTACTGATTTATGACCGCATTCATAATTATTTTACAACTATATTTTAGTTACCGAATGGTTTGTCAGGTTCTATAATATAATTCGGTAAAACAAAGACAAAACATTACCAACAATCTCCACCCAGCGGTAACCCCTCACAACGGTAACTATACACAAAGGTATCCCCCCACAATGGTAAGCTTCTGCAACGGTAACCCCCCCCCCCCCACTTTGGTAAACCCACAACGAAAACCCTGAAAATGGTAAACCCCCACAACGGTAATCCCTACATTAGCGAGCCCTAACAGAGCGGCCTGCCTTCGCTGGCGTTAGCACGCACGGCTCATCCGTCCCTAGAAGCGGAACAGCACGAGCCGGTACGCGTGCCGCTACCTGTGGAACAGTAGGTCCGGGCGGTAGTAGACGGCAACGCCGAGCAGCACGGTGGCGGCGGCGAGCAGGCCGCGGCGCGAGGCGAGACGCGCAAGTGCGGGCGCCAGCGCGGCCCACCGACGCGCCCAGCCGCGCGGCACCGCGCCCCGCGGGGCGAGCCGGCGCCGCCGCATGCGCTCCTCGTCCACTCGACGTTGCTCCTCCCTGTCACAACAATCAGATATAAATTAAGCGCGTCAAAAACTGAACCACTATCTATACTACGTGTTTTGTTATGTTAAATGAAAACACGGGTAGGGCTAATGGCTAGTATTGTTGTAAAATAGGTTTATTTCAAATTCATTACCATAGAAAATTTAAATTTTTCAAACAACCTTAGTATCAAGTCCTAAAATATAAATGAAACAGCCTATATAAAATAGGTTAAAGAAAAATAAAGAAAATTGGTTAAGTCAAATTAAAAAAAAATGCGCGGGAATTTGTTATTCGTTTTTTTATTAATTTTATTAAAATATTACAGACAATTTTAATTTGATTAACACAAATTGAATAAAACAAGAGTTCTAGCAGAGAAAGTGAAATATTAACACCAGAAAGTGTAAAATTAATCGCAGAGACTGTCATAAACAATTTACTACCAAACAAATCGAGAGAAAAATATCTAAAATCCTATGAAAATTTAATTACATGGAAAAATGAAAATGAAGCAGTCATTTTCAGAAACTGCATTCGAAACAGCGTGAAATGTCACCAATGACTCAACATAATCATCGACCAGAATCTGAAGTTATTACGTATACCCAAGTGATAAATAAATTAAGGACATTTTCTGTCCCCAACAAAACAGCTGCAATAAACATTCAAAATTGCGAAAACGTCTGTAATATTAATATAAATTTGTAATTTGGTTATGTAAGTATAAATATCCGTCACTACTAAAAGCAGAGTGTGCCACACACTACCAAAATTATTTAACCTCGAGCGACGCACTTTGAATCCCTCACTAAGCTTAGGCCGCAGGCTAATCCGACTGAAGTAACTAAAAGGAACTTCAATCACCAAGGTTAGAAGTGAAGTTTTGCTTTAGGAATTGGTTTTTTGCATGTAATAAATATAATAATATTTATTTGACAAAATATAGAGACACAAAAATTCAATACATAATTATTAGGTATGTACATTTAACAGTGTACATGCAAACTGTCTTTGTCAAAAATCCAGTTTAATTGTAATGATAAAAGCGGTGGTCTGAAAGCTTCAGCATATTAAGGATTAACCCTATATGAAACCTACAAGCCACTCATTAACCCAATACATTTTTAGATGGTTGTGGTGCCTGACCGATTTATCATATCAGCCACAGGACATCTGCTGAACATACGAGTCATCTTGTGCGGCCTGCACCCAACGGCTCCCAGCAACCTTTATCAGGTAGTCTTTCCATCTACTGGGGGGCCGTACTACGCTGCGCTTTTCGGTGCGTTGTCTCCTCTCTAGAACCCCTCTGCCCCAACCGCCGTCAGTTCTTCGGTCTATGTGCCCCGCCCACTGCCACTTCATCTTGCTAATCTTCTTGGCTATGTCTGTGGTGACCTTGCTTTGTCTATACATCTCCTCATTTCTGATTCGAAAAACAGCCTGACCGATTACAAAAACCAAATGTAGTTTAGGAAACAAATCAATAATCTAGCTATTAATTTAGCGGCACTTCTTTAGTTAAACTGAAGAGATTTAGAATATAATAATCAGATATTAGAACGTAAACTCACTCTCTCCTCTCTAAGGCGGCTACTTCTTTCTCTAGATCAGTCGGGTCGTTCTCATCGTAAAGCTTTTTGGCGGACACCAAGATGTCTTCGAACGGTAAGTCATCCGGTAACTGAAACATTTAAAAGAATTAGTAACATATAATAAAAATTTGTAACATATCAACAACTAAAAAGCCCGACTCCAGTTACATTGGATCTCAGATTTGTAACTCTTGTAATACCCATCGCTATATTTTGAAGAAAACAGTTTACACTTGCGACAAAGTTGTACCTGGTGGCCGCCATTTTTATTCTTGTTCTCTTGTTTATTTGGTAACGTTTCGCTGCGCTCGCGTGTTGGAGCTGTCACGAATCAAATCGCTACGAATCCACACGCCAAGGGCCGATTGCATTGTCGATGCAATCGCAAAAAGTCGGATATAGGCGATTCTGGCCATTTTATCATGGCATTATTAGACATAACATTTCTTTGTCAATACATCTATGAAAATCTGATGTATGTTCACAAAAATATTAATATGTTTAAGAAAAATAGCGATTATCAGAATTTTAATGCAAAAAATAAAGATTAACTCGCTGTTGCTACTTGTAGACTCCACAAAGTTAGTACATCGTATAAAAGGCAAATTGTACGTTTTTATAAAAAACTCCCAAGCACTATACAAAAGTTATCAAAAACCTTAATTAAACAAAGACTTAATAAAAAAGCCTACTATAACGTTAAAAATAAAAGATTAGAAGATAAAGAAGCTTATGATAAAGAGCACAATGCTATCTAACCCCAAACTAAGCAGAGCTTGTACTATGGGAAGTAGATAACTGATAGAATACTTATATAATTTTTTTTGTAAATACATACTTGTATAATATATAGAAAGACAACCAGACCCGCAACAAATATCTGTAGATCATGCAAACATTTGTTCCGCGGTGGGAATCGAACCCACTACCTCCTGCATCTCAGCCGGCTATTCGTCCACCGCGCCAAGGAGGTCGTCAAAACGCTTGGGATTGAATTTGCTACAACGCGACCAAAAAATAAATGTAAAAATTTAGGCGTAACTTAAAAAAATAGTATCAAAAATGATACATAAAATGATCTTTAAGATTTCATTGAATATGTACAGAAATTTCGACTTTGGCTTTTTTACTTTTGCTCTACTAGAACTACAACACTAGTTTTGACCAACAACTCGGACTCAAGAGTCAGATTCACTATACACCTATGAGTCAGACTCGCCACAGACTCATCAAATCGTCTACTCACCCTAGACAGCAGGCAGTGCAACATCGCCATATCACACTCGCACGTGTAGACCTCGAGTGCGCGGTGGCACACGAGCGCCGCCGTCACGTACACCGGGAACAGCGGCGGCGCGCACAGGAAGTAGTCGTACAACCGCACCACGTCCGAGTAGCGGTTCAGACTGTGCCCGAACCACGTCAGGTACCACGGCAGCGCAAACATCGTGCCCACGCCCGCTCTTCAAACACAATTATAAAGAACACTGTTTATTTCGAGGATATATTATGGTTTTGCTCTGGATCACGCAGTCAGATCAATTAGAGAGAAATGTTGTATTTGAGAATGCTTTACGACTTCTAAGGTGAGCTAAGCGAGTCAAAAACCCGAGAGAGACAACAGACCAAGTAAATCTAATAGGCCGCTGCATTTGCTCACCATAGCCTCACCTGTATTGCCATTGTAATGGATTGGATACGTTAACTGTTTGCTTTCAATCATGAAAAATTTATATATGTAAACTTTATGATGCGTGTGAGCGTAGCGAACCGACTAAATCTTGCCCGAGTCGGTCGAAAAGGACAACGAAACGAGCCAGTGAAAACTTACTTATCCAAATAGTCAGCTAGCTCCTTGTCAGCGCGCGCGATGACCGGCAGCATGTAGTTGAGCAGATGCTGAGTGGGCTGCATGGTGATCTGCATAAAGGGCGCGAGCGGAGCGCTCGGCCCGTGCGACAGCCGGCACAGCAGCGGGAACGAGGCGCGGTCGCCGCACACCAAGAGCAGAGTGATCGCTACGTCGTGGTAACCCTGACAAACCAGGCGTACGTAATTATACACATCGATAATGAGGGGTTTAATGGTCAATATTGAGAAAAACATAGTACTGGTAGCCTGGTTGAGACATGAAGGTTTTCAAAATTATTGATTGTTTAGATGATGCCTCCAAATTGCAAGATGACCTATCACGGTTGGAAACCTACTGCCTCATCAACAAACTGGATCTCAATCCAACTAAGTGCTCGGTTGTCACCTTTACCCGTAAAAAGCTAATAACGTCATCTTCCTACCAACTGAAAATCCAGGTCTTACAGAAACGGAGCACAACTAAAGATCCCGGAGAATTGCACGACTCGAAACTTCAATTCGACGATCACGTTGAATCCATAGTTTCTAAAGCCTCCAAAGCCTTGGGTTTTATCATGAGGAGTGCAGCTGGTTTTCATCGTGCTAAAACGTTCAAGATCTTCTATTGCACCTTTGTCAGAAGCATCCTTGAATACGCTTCACAAATTTGGAACCCGCGTTATGATAAATATATTGGCAGAAGTGAACGCATCCAAATTAAATTAATTAAATATCTCTGCTTTCGTCTTCGCATTCCCTATAGCACTTCTAATTACATACATTTATGTAAGAAATTACATTTTATTCCCCTGGTTAAACGGCGTGAAATCGCCGATCTGTCATTGCTATTAAAAATAGCTTCGAACAATATTAAATGTGCCGATTTGCTAGCGAAAATTGAAATTAATGTACCATTTAAACTTAAGAGATTTAATCCTCCTATCCATATCTCTGTAGTTGGTACCAACTACAGGCAAAATTCATTTCTGTAGCGAGCAACTTAAACAAGCTGAGTAAGCGATTAGATCTTGATCTATTCTGTACAAGTGTCAGCTCAGCCAGACTGCGGCTGAACAGATAATTTTTTGGCGATACAAGTATACTTTAAATATATTTATGTAGTATTAAGTAGCTTTTACGTATTTATAACCACTTCTAAGTACCTACATTATTATGTTGATGGATATTTTAAATCATACGTATATATATCTGCGTATGTTTATATTGCAGGTTCGCGAGGTACGTCGTCTATATTCTCCACCCAGTGTCACGTCAGAGACATGTGTATGAACACAGGAAGTAGTACCAAGCGAGTTACAGGTTTCGTAAGAACCCCTGCCCTGATCTTTTTTTTACAGGTCTTCTACTACACCATCTAAGGGTCTACTCCATATATAACAAGTCAAGGAAGTATACAGAATGCCAACTATAAAAACAGAATATTCACTCATGTTCTTGTGAATGTTTTCAGTGAATGCCATTGTCCTATTAACTGGTACGTAATGTGTCAACAAATACATCAAAATAGGTCAACATTACTCATTAACGACTTTTAATGTAAATGTGTATAATTAAGGTCTACAATGATATCATTCTAGGGTTAGGGTTGCCAAATATTCCGTTTTCCTGTGACGTTTCTTGTTTTTGTCACGAATTCAAATAACCCGCCGACAGCGGTTGCTCGTTTCCCCCACCAGCTCAAATGGGCGTGCCCAGGAGTGGTACTTTCTACTGCCTTGGCGTCCCGTCCACTAAATTCCGCGGCTCGTTTCGCTCGTCGGCTTATTTTCCTACTGTATTACTTGTGCAAGTGTTGTGAAACCGTGTACCGTCGTAGTTTCTGATAAAACACATGGAATCCTTCCTTCCTTCTGGACTATTTGAAAGTGAAATGATTTAAGTCAAATTTAATTGAAACTCAAAATGTTTTCATTCAATAAAATCACAAGGATCACTTTGAAACGTCAATTTTACTGCCTGTTCCTCCACGACCAAGCCAGGAAAGAAAGGCAAGAAACAAGGCCGGTCGTTCTTTTTAATGATCCTTTTAGAATACATAACAATAAAGAAAATAAATTACGTCTAAATTGTAACATTTTTGACAGAGTTGGAGCAATTTCAATCCCAAGCTTCTCTATCATCCTAAATAATCAGATATGTTATAGTAGGCTTTTTTATAAAGATTTTGTTTACTACGTTTTTAAATTTATTAATTGTCAATACGTGGGAGTTTGTTATAAAAGCGTACACCTTGCCCTTTAAACGATTTACTAACTTTATGGAATCTACAAGTGGCAACAGCGAGTTTATCTTTATTTCTAGTATAAAATGTTGTTCTTTGGAAGGCGCATCACTTAAGAACGCTTGAACCGATTTGGCTAACATTTTTTTTAATGTTCGTAATAATCCGAATAAGGTTTTTAGGGAAACAAAAATTGTAAAAGTTATCCTGAAAATTCTGAAACGGAAAGTGCTTTTATCTATGGGATTTTAGTATGAACTCAAGATCATACAACGCTTTATTTAATTTTAAAATCGGTATAATTTATTGGTCGAATATGATACGTATACATTATTTTAGCAGACATGATAAACTAGTGTTAGTATGAGGTCACCTCAACTGTTTTGGATGTTTAACTAACCAAAATGCGATAACTGGATGAGTCATGGCTGAAATGCACTTATATTTTGATTTGTGTAGGTTTTTCAAAAATCAACCTTTTAGCTTTAAGAAGCCTAGAAAAAGTAAAGGATGGAAAGAAGGCCTAATATAGGTTGCTGGGTGCAGGCCGGACAAGATGAATAGCTCGGGAAATCTGTGGCGAGATCTATGGTCAGCAGTAGATGCGCTAAAGCTGATACGATGATGTTATGTTATTGATGAAGAATGATGTACCGAACTGGAATTCGTTGAGTATGGCACATTTGAAGACGCAGAGTAGTAGAGTTCCTTGATTAAGTACAACAATTATAGGTAAATATATGTATATTATATTTTTCAAGGTCATTGTATAAACTGAGTCAAATTATTCCCCAGTGCCAATGGTATGTTAGTTGATAATATACAGTTACTTTAACCACAACAAGACTGATTCACATTGGTTTTAACCACTAACCAATATGATGTAATTGTATTTAATGTACTTAATGTATTTTTTACAAGTTCCCGCCCGCGGCATCACACGCGCGGCTTTACCCTCCTTCTGCGCAGTCGGGTAAAAAGTAGCCTATGTCTCAATCCCGATCATAATATATCTATACCAAATTTCACCAAAATTGGCCCAGCCGTTTAGTCGTGAAAACGTAACAAACAGACAGAGACACAGTTATTATTATTGATTAAAACGGGTATTTATCGCGTATGTACCTATTTTATTTGTTATCCCGAAGTTTCGGCTGTGTTGCAACAAGCGTGGTCACGGGTTGACTCTGAAATCTCGGAAATACCCGTTTTAATCAATAATTATGTACAGTGATCGCGAAAGTTTGAAAAATACTGAGACACAGTTACTTTTGAATTTATAATATTAGTATGGATTCATTTAATTGAATACTGCCTTCTAAACTTGACACCTTTACACAATTATTACCATAATTGTGTAAAGGTGTCAAGTTTTCGTCAAGTCAATTCGTCCTTTACTGAGCTGAAACAAATATATGTAGCCTACTTAATAACATGCATAGCATTTATGTGTATTTATTTCTAACTAGCTGACCAATCGGCAGCTTCGCACGCATAGTTTTTTCAATAAAAACATTACCCTCCTTCTGCGCAGTTGGGGTAAAAGTAGCGTATGCCATCCGGTGATAGTGAACTCCCCAATGGTGATTTTTTTTTTTAAAATCGGTCCAGTAGTTTTGGTGCCTATTCAATGCAAACAAACAAACAATCAAATCTTTCCTCTTTATAATATTAGAATAGAAGTATAGGTAGCTATGTAAAATATATCTTTTTTTGTTTATCTTTAGGACTCTAAGCCGACTAGATATTGAGCCTAATTGTACATATATTGTGTTTTAATCTTGGGTTTTGACTAAAAACTCACCTGGTAGTATTTCAAATGAGGATATTTCATGATGACCCTGAGAATGAGGACAGTAAGCTGGTCTTGTAGCGCCACTCTCTGTTCGTACGGGATGCCGGGAGGGAACCTCTTCAGTGATCTGTTGACATCTAGCACTACCTGGAAATAAAGTTATTATATTATCTATATATTATATTTTATTATAGCCTCTGCATCCTGACAGATTTTTTTTGTATTGTTATAATAAGCCTCTCTGTTCAGTGGGCCTCGTGGCATAAGGTCTTCTCCAGCATTTTGCATTGGGATCTGTCTCAGGCAACCCTGGCAATCTCTTCAGTTAGGGCCTGCTGTGAGTTCGATCTCATCCTTCCATCTTCGGTACTTAAATTGTCAAAGTAAATATAAGCTATTGATCAATCCAGGTATTGTTTGAGACCACAGTTATAACTTACAGAGTAGACCAAAATGAAAACTATTTAATTTGATTAAGTCCTTTTATTATCAGCTTGCTGATCTACCCATTATTCAAAAGATTTTTATCTAATTAAAATATATCCTATAGCACTCTGAGATAGCGTAGCTTTCTACCAGAGAAAGAATTTTCAGAATTGGTTCAGTAGTTTCTGAGATTACTCCATACAAACATAGAAATAACTAACTTTACCTTTTTATAAGATATTCCAAGATAAGATGTATTATTTCACTATTTCAAAAACATTATCAAAACATGGATTATCTCATTGCATAGAGTATTTTAGCCTATAAAATAAATAATTTCTAATTACCTTATACTAATTCTAGGGTGAGGGGAATAAAATCTGGGGTTACGAAGTGGCCAATTGGTAAATCATTAGTAGTTTTGTTAGCAAATCATACTGTGCTCCTCTATTATTTGATTAAGACATACATTTTAGATTAATTAAAAGCAAGCATTTTATATTTCAATTGTGGTATGAGTGAATGTTAGGATAAATAAAATGTGATGTGCCATATTGGAACTGATATGCTATAAGAAACAAACACAGTGGGGTAAATTTAGAAATGAAAAAATCTTTTTTACACCACCTGCTCAACAATGTCAAATTATGTTATGTAAATCTTACCGAAAGCCGGTGATTAAATCCCTACGGCTTAGCCGCAAATAAAGTTGTATTGAATTTGAATTTAAAACCTCATCTGTATTAAAATTTGAACCAATGAGACCCACACAATAAAAACTAATTTGTAAATCGAACTAACCTCTGCACAGAATGCACCAACCTAGATTTGGTTTTAATTGTCTTGCAGAAAGTGTGAAAAATAGAATATTCTCCTCGTGGATAAAGCTATCTGCATCTTGGACGTCCTTAAATCCCTCTCTGCGCTCAGGATTCTAGTAACTCACGAGCGAATCCTTCGTTAAATTCGGGATTCAATATAACGCCCGTGACGCATGACACTGCTCTATCCCCTTGTTTGATAATCTACTATTCAATATATAAACATGAACATCTTGTACCTCCATTGTAACCCAGATCCACAAACAATAAAGATTTATGGTTAGATCTACAGTACATGTAGTACATGCATTGGGGCGTATTCTTTACCTGATTATATTCACTATGTGTTGAAAGTTCATCTAAAGATGGAGGCTCAGTCATTTCTTCTTGTGTCACTCCTTCAAGTAGAGGCCAAATTTTTCTCCGGAACTCATCTATTACAGAACATACATCATAGTAAGTAGACTATTATCAGAAAATAAATAGTAATACAATGTAACTGTAGTAATATGCACAAAAACATGTTGTTCTAGAAAACTATAGTTTGGAAAAATTCTATATTAATTTTGATTCTATAAACTATTTAATATGTAATTGGTAATAATCATCATCATCTCAGTCCGTCTGTACCCACTGTTGGGTATAGGCCTCCTCTTTATTACGCCGTTCTTTCCGGTCCCTTGCGAGTTTTATCCCTTGACACCCTAGGTACTACGCTTACAATATAATTCGACAATCGGGCAGGTAGTCTTAAGTCGTCTACAAGCATCCCTTGGCCACCAATCTGTAATCGCCTTCGTCCAACGCCCATCATTCCTCCGTCTCTGGTAATAATCACTATTTTTAAATTGTATTGTAATGAAATGGCTACCTACCACTGATAAGGCCTCCTTTACTGGTTGCAAAGTGCTGCCATTGCTCCAAATTAACAGAATCAGGCTCGCTCAAACATTTTTCGATGTCTTTTCTTTTTTCGGTAATGTCAGGGTCCTCATATTCGATTTCTGAAAGAAATTACTCGTCATGAAATTCAAAATGAGTATCAGCAAAAGTTCCCCCATACAATGTACGGCAAGACGATTATCAACTATGGACTGCAATATCTGAATTATACAGCAAAGCTATAAAATGAGGAAGTAATTAGAAAGTCGTGATAATTGTTTACAATACCTTGGTCGAATTTCAACTCGGAAGGCGTAGAAATGTCATCAATATTATTGGCGTGATTAAATTCGAATGGCTGCTTCTTCTGAATCGGTGAACAGTCTCCATTTGAATTACACTTATCGCCGATGTCAGCATCCGTATTATTAGAATCCATTGTGGAAAAGTAAAAAATAATTGAACGAAAACATTACATTACATCCATCCTCGATTCTCAATGTGAGTGATGTGATTGAATTGACAGTAAATCAAGATGTGACGTTTCTTTTCATTCTTTTCAAAGTGTCAAGAGGACTATGTTCTGAAACCAATAAACTTTAGTAAAACTTGTGGCTGCAAAATACAATCGGAAGGGAAATAGTAATATATACGTTATGGATAAAGGTAATTACCATTACATATTGCAATACAAAGAAAGATTTCACCCGATATATACGGTTTATAGTTCAAAACCCGACCTATATTTAAAAGTGCAGTCTTTCCCGTAAACAATTAATAATGTCTGTTTAGTTAAGTGCAGATAGACTGCAAAACTAATACCGAACGCACCCACATATACGCTCCAATACACGCAGTAGATATATTATGAAACAGATTTTGATTGATTTCTGTGGAATTAATCGTAAAATGTCAAAATTTTAAAACCACCCATATTGATTTTTTATAAAATAAAAACCCGTAAATATATAAAAATACAAGTGCATAATGGGCAATACTGTAAATGACCAAGATGAAAATATAAGGAAAATTGAAGACATCATAGATATCCAAAACACTAACGGAATTTATTCCATGCGACAAGTGGCCTTCAGTCTACCTTCCGTGCCCTCTGATTCCGAAAGCAATGTTTCAGGGGGTCTAGCTAAAAGCTTAGAATCTGGTTTTACCAAAACTAAACCAGAAGGGTCAGAAAAAATGATGCTTAAGAAAGTAAGATCTAAATGTCATAGAAGCCCCATGCCTGATGTGATATCTTGGCCCAGCGACTCGGACATCACAGTGCTAAGGATGAAACTGTATCTCAGCAATGATATCAAAGAGAAAGTCGGCAATATCATTCCTGGCGACGGACTCCATCAACCTGATGGTTCGTCGATGGTAAACTTGGCTACCCTCATACGACAGACACAAACAGCGTCAAAGCACAGTATCAATATTGAGGAGTATTTACTCCCTTTGACTTCTTGGGAGAGGGAAACGAACCCCCAAAACATTGGTCAACAATTAGGGCTCTTTGAAGTGGCGTGTGGATGGAAGGATGAAAAAATATGTCAGTCAGAATCGAGCAAAAAGTCAAAAGTAGCGCGGTTTCTTCGATTGTACTTCTGCCCGTGCTGTACTTGCCTTTACAACATAGAAAATGAGAAAATGAGCTTAGAGAATTCTATTTATTGAGCACAACATAGGGGTTCATCACATCAATATACCTCATTACGTAAGCCAATTGTTATACTGGTCAGGCCGTCCCTTTACACCGACCAATAACAGACAGAGCAGCGGCGGGATTGCAATGGCTTATGTTTATATTAGATTCTCTGACAATAAGGATTTCAGACACCTCAGTGTGATCAGGGTTTAATCATTTTTATTTTAATATCGTGAAGTTTCTTCTTGATCTGAATAAAGTATTGCACCAACACATAATTATATTATAACCTGGCAGAATTGATTGATCGAGCGAAGCGACATCTCAAAATAAACTTGAACAAATTGGCATTATATGTATGTTTGTTGGTCCGAGAATAACTTTCGAAGCGTTTATCCGATCAATGTGAAATTTGGTATATAGGTAGGTAGTGATGGCACAATTTTGGTGAGACTAAATGAGCTAAAAATGTGGGGGGGGGGGGGTTGTTGAGATATTGGGGTTCAAGAGGGGTGAAAAAAAAAACAAAATGAGACTTTCCGGTCAAATGGTTTTTATTATTTTATTTTTATAAATTATAGGCTTGCGTTTGACCACTATCTCGCTGATGGTAAGCGATGATGCAGTCTACAGTGGTACACGCTTGCCTAGAAGAAACCTATTCACTCGCGACTTAAAGCTACCCAGGTTGTAGTTATCAGGAAACACAGACTCAGGCAAGGCGTTCCACTCTTTGGCGGTGCGCATAATAAAGGTCGAAGAGAACCGCTTTGTGCGAATGGGAGGTACTTCTACCATATAGCGGTGGCGCACCGCAGAGCGTCTGATTGTCCGATGATAGAATGGAGATGGTGGGATTAGGTTGAAAAGTTCCGCCGCATACTCTCCGAAATGTACTCAATAAAAAACTGAGAGGCTAGCAACCTTTCGTCGATGCTCCAGGCTGAGGGGCCTTGCATCAACTAGCTCATCGTTGCCTATGAGCTTCCTGGCTCTTCTCTCATTCGATTCCAGAGCTTCAAGTTGGTACTTCGCTGATCCGTCCCAGAGGTGAGAACAGTACTCCAAACACGATCGGACTTGTGCTTGGTACAAATTGAGCAACTGTCCCGGTGTGAAGTAGTGCCTCACCTTTGCGAGTATACCAAGCTTTTTAGCTGCCAACTGGGCTTTCGACTCCATGTAGGAGCCGAAATTGAGAGTCGGAGTTAATGAGATACCAAGAAGCTCGAGGTGGCCAGATATCGATACGGATACATTTCGGAAAGTAGGAGTCAGAATAAACTGACTACGTTTTGCGGAGAACAGACAAGCCTGGGTCTTATTCGCATTGAACTTGACCAGATTGGCATCACCCCAGTCGGAGATTGCCTTCAAGGACTAGTTTAGGCGCTCGACCATGGCCTCTCTGAGTGACTGAATCTGCCCTCCACTGGCTCGTGCACTAGATGTATAGCTCTCCACAACTGTGCTATCATCTGCATACCCAAAGGTTCCGGGTTTTAGCATATCATTGATATTCAGCAAGAAAAGAGGTGCGGAAAGTACTGACCCTTCGGGGACCCAAGTGTTAATCGCCAATTGATCGGACGAGCAGCCATCAACGACGACTCGTATCGAACGGTCCCGCAAGAAGTTCGATATCCAGACACATACACCAGTGGGCAGACCGTATGATGGAAGTTTACTAATAAGGCTATCATGCCAGACCCTATCAAAGGCCTTTGAGATATCAAGAGAAACAGCCAGTGCTTCTCCGTGTTTCCCAACGGCCTCGCTCCATATGTGCGTGGCATACGCTAGAAGGTCCCCAGTGGACCGATTTCGGCGAAAACCATATTGTCGATCACTGAGGAGGTTTATTCGTTTCTAGGTGTGTCATTATAAGTGGTACGTCCATTATAAGGTGTTTGTAAGTACATTTAGACCCCGTTTTTATTTTTAACCTTGTAGTTTTTAAGTTATTAGCTATAATAAAAACTGAACTTTGACAAAACTCGCAGGGTACACCAGTAAACCCACAGTGCTGAAATTTGGCATGCGTGTAGCTTTAGTGACACAAATATAGGCAAAAGTCTGAAATCCAGAATAACTGCAATTTCTACCCCAACAAAGTATTACCAATTTAAATAAACTCCCGTTACTTGTAATTTCAATGAAACTGTAGGTCAAGTAATTTGGTTAAGTATTTCGTGGCATTATTTTGATAGTCAAAGATTACAAATTATGTAATTTATTTGTTTTTATGAGAGACTTGCGAGATCTCAGTTCGGGGTGAACCACTGGTTAAATTAGTAGGTATACATATGATTATAGCATGATTCAACTGATAAAATGACCAACAGAGAATTGAACTGGACAGCGCGGTCGCGATGGGGTTTAATCACGTGCTTAATACCCGCAGTTGCAGTACCGAACGATCCAAATATCACCGAACAAACGATCTAAACAACGGAAGTAGAACCGATCCGCTGTCCGGTTCAATCGGCTGTTGGTAGGTACTTTTAGGTACGTACCTACTTTTGTTTAAACATATTTTGACTAGCTGACCTGCCTGCGGACGCATGGTTTGTCAATAAAAACATTACCTCCTTCTGCGCAGTCGGGTAAAAAGAAGCCCATGTTACTCAGGGATAATGTAGCGTTCTAATGATGAAATCATTTTTGAAATCGGACCAGTAATTTTTGAGTTTATTCGTTACAAACATACAAATATGTCCTCTTTACAATATTAGTATAGATATCTAGTTCTTACACCTACCATAATACATAATTAACTCCTACGTTGTTTTTGACTGCCTCCGTGGCGCAGTGGGCGTATAGCCGGCTGAGACGCAAGAAGTAGCGGGTTTGATTCCCGCCGCGGAACAAATGTTTGCATGATCAACAGATATTTGTTCCATGTCTGGGTGTTTTTATATCTATTATAAGTATGTATTACAAAAAAAAGTATATAAGTATTCTATCAGTTATCTGGTTCCCATAGTACAAGCTCTGCTTAGGGGCTAGATAGCGCTGTGTGAAATGTCCAGCAATATTTATTTATTTTATATACTTAGATATCGATACACAATTATTTTGTAAGTAGATAACTACCATACCAACTTAATATCTTAGATAAGGAACAATAAGCTCAATGGAATCTTAGAATGTGCCTACATAGAAGTAGTAGGAACTCAAGTTTACACAACATCACACTAATATTATAAATGCCAAAATTTGGATGTTTGTTTGTTTGTTTGTTTGTTACTCAATCACGTCGTAACGGCTGAACAGATTTCGATGAAATTTGGTATATATGTAGATTATAACCTGGATTACCATTTATCCCATAAATCAGTTCCCATGGGATAAAAATGGGGTGTAAAATCAAATTGCAACAGCGAGTTTAGTTTTATTTCTAGGTTACCTACACATTTAGTAGTGTAAAGCGTACGAAGTCGCGGGCAATAGCTAGTTGATCTTATCTGCATTAATCTAGTTACAAAGATAGAAACTTATACCTTGTTGGTTGTCGGTCGGTGCCTGTAGTCTTGTCAAACACAAACATGGTTGTATTCCATCGATATGAACTTCCTATCTTGTTTTCATACAATTTCATGGTAGCACCATCACTTTCGTTTTCTCTTTAGAAACTGCAGTTACATTTCACCACAATATTTTGTGTAACTCAATATTGTTTCAAAAAAACAATATTATTCCATGCACAAAAACCGTCGGACTACGGATCCCAAAAAATAAAATATAACTCGAGTGATCATTCTCCCGGGTTCGCGGTTCATTCTTAAACAAGACTGGTTATGTACGAGTAAGACTCTCCTGCCAAGGGTTCCGTCTCTACTTAGATTTATGTGAATTTAGCAGCGTCATCTTAGGTATGTGTGCAGTAAAGTGGCCAGAAACCAAGATACCTCTTGAGGCAGATTTCTAAAAAACTTATAAAGAGCGAGATAGAGATAAAGAATTCGTTTTACTTTTTTCTGTAATAGTTGCATCGTATTTATATACGATGTATCGCTTTGTAAATCTCGAAGGTCCGGTATTTATTGTAAGTTTTTCACCTTTTACACTCCAAAATGACATCTAACGAAATAAAAAAACTTTTTTGATATATTCTTATTATAAGAAATATATTTAATAAAAGAAATATGCTTATGAAATATACATAAGTTCTTTTATATGATATCCCACTTGACAGTCGGACGGACGGACGGACGGGCAAACGAACAAAGTCGCACTGTATTCGAATGGTAGGAACGTAAACGGAATAATTTCTGTTGGGAATTGTACCGAATGCCAGTATATAGATGGGTATATAGATAACATCCTCAGCTCTTAGTTAGCATATGGATATATCTATATAGCATACCGGATATGATAAGTACATAAAAATAAAAAATATGTACCACCAAAATAATAGTAAAAAAATTGGTCAAGTCAGGTGTACATAAGGTATATAACACTGAAAGTTGTATACTCGTAGGCTTATGTTTCCTTATGTATTTTATTTCTTTTTTGGGCAATAAAGTACTCGTACCTATAAGGTACATAATATAAAAACTCGGTTATGTTTTGGGAGAGCCACCTAGGACTCAGTGTTCTAGCTCTGGAACCATGATCGTGTTATAACTTTTATGTTTTGTTTATCCTATGGACATATTTGAAATAAAAAATTCTTTTCTATACTAACTGTTGCCCGCGACTTCGTACGCGTTGCACTACTAAATGTGTAGGTAACCTAGAAATAATGATAAATTCGTGTAAAGTGTAAACTATGTGTAGGTAAAGTGGTAACGAAGGCCTAAATATTTTTATATAGAAA
Source organism: Philereme transversata (assembly GCA_963924445.1). Lineage (NCBI taxonomy): Eukaryota > Metazoa > Arthropoda > Insecta > Lepidoptera > Geometridae > Philereme > Philereme transversata. The sequence goes on along the minus strand of OZ004337.1, from coordinate 20,302,933 downwards.
CTTGACACCCCATTTTTATCCCTTTGGATCTTATTTATGGGATAAAAAGTAGCCGAGGTGTTAATCCAGGTTATAATCTACGTTCATACCAAATTTTATCGAAACCAGTTCGCATTACAATAGTGATAGTGTGATGTGATTTTGGTAGAGCCACACCATGGCACGATTTATGGTAGAGGTTTTCAGTTCTCAGTTAGTTTTTTAGAGATGCTGACAGGGCATGATGAATTAATAAATGAATTATTTATTCGCAAAAACAGGGTGTAACTACATAGTGTTATTAAAATGTTATCACGTTCCACATAATCAACCAATTATGGTATGCTAATATTTAGGGCGTTAACATCTGGAAATTGAAAAATCATGGATTGATAACATGAATTAACATGGATGGAGCACCGTAGAGAAAACATTATTTTCATGGTATTTAATACATTTATTTTCTACCTACCTACCACAAAATGGATGTTATCGTGACCTCATCGTCCACTTCATAAGTTATGCTTTTACAATCATCTAGCAACATCACTTTCGATTTTATAACCGAACAGTTCAATCCATTTATTACCAAGACACCTCACATAATTTAATATTTCATACTTCCGAATCAAATTGGTGACAAAAGATTCGATCTAATTTCTAGTAGTATACTAATTCGCTAGTAAATTTTGTTAGTTTCGCGTTGCGTTGCCAAACGGTTTCATTTTTAGGAGGTAGGTATAGATACTGTTGTTTATTCTGTGCCGGTGCCGCCGCTGCCCGCCGCGATGCAAGTTATAAAGCCTGGAGAAAGCATTGCGGCCGAACAGTCTCGTCTCGCTCGGCTATATTGCTGTAAGGCCGATTCGCGCCCTTTTACGTGCACAGTGTTGCATTTTTTCGGAAAAAAAGTTCGGACATGGAAATGAGGTAAGTGGAATCAATCCTTGACCACCGAATTTTATTTCGGCATTTTAAGTAATAAGTTTTCAGTTTGATTGATTATTTTAATCTGACTTTATTATTACCTCAAATTGTTGTAGGTAATTGCTAATACCTAATTTAAATTGACAGGTACCTACTTGGTTATTACAAGTATTTTAATAATTTCTAATAAGGCAACGTGTAAAACTATTTCTCAGTTCCTTCCACTGCTAACTAATGTATCTTAAATTAATTGATTTGTTCACCGTAAGTTATTTATAAAAATTGTTGCGCAAATCTATTAGTGAGTCGGTAATTTTAGCTAAATTAGTTCACTTTCATTTTCAATTTATTGCCTGCATCTGAAAGCTAGTGTAGGTAATGTATGGAAAGAGTGTTGCAAGATTTACTTACCCATTACTTTTATCATCTGATAGTAATTGTTTATATCAGTTAACTGGCGGTTATTTGTAACAACTGTAGGTAAATATTTATACTTAATGATGTCAGAAAACCACAAATGAAAAACGTACTTGTGATTTGAACATCTGATGATGACCAAGAGCCGTATCCAGTTGGAATCCATAAGGCTATGATACCTACCTAATAACCAAAATTAAGTGCCTAGGTATACCTTGACCATGAGTGAAAAAATAGATATTATACTTAGGTATCTATCGGAAATATCAGGTCACATAAAACTCACAAATTGTGGTACTTTTAAGAACCGTTTATAGTAAGAAACGTGCCTACTAAAAAATACTTTAGTAGGTAAGTAAGCAACCACAAAACTTGGAAATATCGCGAACTTAAAACTCACAAATTGTAGTACCTAAATAACTCGTTTTTGGTAAAAAAACATTCTTACTAAGTAAATATTTTAGTAAGTGAGTATCAATTAAAACTGTTGTTGATTATACGGACACAAAACAAATAAATAAAAAGCTCCGCGCTTTTAGCCTTTTTAAGTGACTTTTTTAGTCACTGGAACCCTTTTTGACAAAAAGGGAAATGAACAAAGGTTTCGATCACTTTACATATACTCGTAGGTACCTCATTAAAAACTTAAGCCACAAAACGTTCTGAATTAATTTATTTCGAAACGCTATTTAGCAGAACAAATTAGTTTAGATGAGAAAATTGTGAAATTGTGAATTGTCTAAATAATAGGCATTATTTTAGAGCTAAAACTCAAGGTTGTAAAAAGTGCCTAGCCGATTAAGCGCAGACAATGTTTTTACGAATGCACAGGTACTTAAACAACGGCGTGAAGGTTGAAACCATGAATTAATTATAATATTATCTAATAGGTCCTTACCGAGAAAAGCATCCGGAGTATCATGACGGTAAAGAAAAGTGACACTCCGGGACTGCTGACAAAAGTGAAAACTTGAATGCACTACTACACTACAGATACTTATATACAGAGGTGCAGTAACAGTCAGTGTCAGTAGCCAGTGACAGGTGTCGGTAACAGTGTTGCGAGTTCAATGGTTTTTTCCCATCTCAAAAAATGCTCAACGCGCCTAAGTTTTCACTTTAAAAAGTATCCGGTGTTTCAGCATCGTGATCAAAAGTAATACCTTTAATTACTACGAATTCTTTGCCTTTAACAAAATGTTTATTTTATTGATAGAAATAAAACACACCACAGGAAATTATGAACTATGTTTTACTGATTTTCAAATCAAACGTTTTCACGTTAAGTATTGGCTAAATAAAAAATCACTTTAAGATTGACGCCAGGGAAATGAGAAACAGATGGAAAATATTATCGTACCTAACAATGGAAAGTGTTAATATAAAATAAATACGCAATTTAGGTAAAAAAATAAGATATACCTTGAGAAAAATAAAAACTAGTGTAACCTATTAACTACTGTAACTATTTAAATCATTCTGCTAACCAGGTAAACATAAAAAAAATTGTAGGCTTAAGTCCGAAATGTTTGTTCTAACAGTATCACACCTAACATCTTTTTTGTACACAGTTATGCAATAAACATAATATTTGCTTATTCTTAAAAAAGCTCGTAACAAAGGCAGTACATAACAAAACTTGTACTTAGGTAATTCTTCGAATATTGGTTCGCGTAATGAAGAAAGTGACAGGCCAATTGAATTGTGTCTATTACTTTGCATACGCTCGGTGCGAATCCAGGGCCCGTAGCCAAATTACATTCGCTGCGAATCTATTCGATTTCTACATACATTTGTTGTCGCTGAATCACGTGGTATTTCTATAGCATGTGTCAAATCCCATACATTTTCGGACGTATCGACTAGCGTCATCGCTAATCGACTGTAACTTGGCTAAGCCCTCAGATGAGTTTGTTTAACCCCCATTAGATTACGCCAAATAGACATTAGTGATTTCTTTACTTAGAAACCAAAACATAACGACAAATAGTCAAAGGCACAATATTCTCTCAAAAGCACGAAAATATTTTTTTGTCAACCATCCAAATGAAGACTACTTATTATAATTATTTCGCACGCATCGATGTGGCAGAATGTAAATTAATCTTATTTTTTATTGACATACGAACAACAATCATGCGAATAAATGATTATGATTATGAGATCCGAAGATATCCATCATGAAGATGGTATGGTTTAATATGGTCGTGAGCAAAATGGAGATGGGCACCTGTTAACCATTACCTGTGTTAAATACTCTGAATTGAATAACCTGTCGAGAACACGAGTGCATCTTGGGCATCATCATCACCATCACCTTCCACTGTAGATTCAACCCTGTAAGATGCTAGTATAAAATTTTGTCGGCAGTTTTGTCTCGATCTTTCTGGTGCGAGAACGAGACAAATGCACGATATAAGCGTCGACAAAATTTTGTCGCGGCTTTCATGTAAGCCCAGCTGGGCCGCCTACATCCACCTACTCTGATAAGTACAATGTCATTACTCCATCGTTCAGTCGTCCTACACTGCCCCTTCATAACAATTTGTTAATGAGTAGCTTATTCTCGTAAGGTGCATATGTTTGTCCTACATTTTAAGCCATGAAGCGCCTTACATCAGTAGTCGGGTCACCCATGCCCATTGTCTGCCAGCACCGCGATAATCTCTCGAGTTCCGCTCGAATCTGTAACAATTACTTACAATGTGTGCTTTTGTTCCACGTTATGACATGCTTGGGTAATGTTGTGTTACTGCTTTGACATGAATATGGAATTTATACTTTAAGGGGTCTCAGTAGATCTCGTGCTCGAGATGACGTCACATAAATGCTAAGGTACTATAAATTATGGGTTTCAGCCACAAGTGTCTACAGAATTATGGATTCGATATTTGAGAGAATATTTCTGCTCTTATTATTACCACGATCGGTAGCTAAGAATAACACCTAGGCATGCTACTAGGTGGGATACAACGGACAAAAAAATACTGGAAAGAACTACATCGTAAGAAAGCGTCACGAAGATACTTTTACGTACCTATGCAAACCAGTCTCCCATTATAACAATTTTTTTTTCCTAACCTGTACTGGTCCACTGCTGGGCAAAGGTCTCCCCCAATTCTTTCCACCCCTCTCGATCCCTGGGCAACTCTACCCAATCACTGTTGAAGACATCTAGGTCATCGCGCCAGCGTTTTCTCGGGCGACCGCGTCGTCTTTTGCCGTCTACGGGTATCCATCCTGTGATTTCCTTTGCCCATCTATCTTGTTCCAAAATAAATAATAATTATAATAATAAATAAATTAATTAATAAATAATGCTGGACATTTCACACAGCGCCAAACAAACCAAGCAAAGCTTGTATGGGAGCCAGATAACTGATAGAATACCTATAAAAATATGTTTTTTGAAAATACATACTTATAATTATAGAAAAATACCCAAACCAAAACATCTATAGACCATGTAAACATTTGCCCCGCAGCGGGAATGAATCCGCAGCCGTATTAGCCAGCTATTCGCCCACTGCGCCACAGAGGTCATCATCAATATGTTTGACATGGTTTAATATACTTCATCTACAGATAAGTGACGCTAAGCGCTGTATGCAGTGAGCCAATATCCATTTATTTGCGTTTTAAACATGTAAGGATAGGCTTGTGAAAGGCTAGCAAGTTTTCAATTTTCACACAGCCTCAGTTATATAACGAACGGGACGATGTCACAGATTACTCAATAGTGTGATATCGAGACTAGTTCTGAAGTTAGGTATTATACAATTATAAATATTGCTTCTAGACTACTCGGCCTATTGAGTTGATTTGTAGCGGTCGTTTAGTTGTATCAATGTAGAGCAAAAGTTTCATTCATTTTATTTATTTATTCATAAAACAATCAAGCAATTGTATTCGAAACACCATATACATTAAATTAAATAATCATACACAAAAAATCAATAAAACTAACACAATTTAAAATACAAACCATAACAAAAACAACACTTATATAACAATGTCAAAGAGATATAAAATAAATGTCAAAAATTAATAGAATTATGTACTTAAATCATTTTGAATTGCATTGTAACTTGAAATCATCCACTGAATAAAAACACCCACAGTTTGCAGCAAAACTTTTCTTATAGATTTAATTTTGTCGCCCAATTAGATTACTGGATAACTTTCTAAGATTCTTAATTCTCTATTGTAGATAAAATTATAGATTACAGAATAAGTACAAAGGCGAGCTTAACAGTAACATGAGTTTTCTTCCTGTAAACCTTTGAAGATAGAGTTAGCTATTATAGTTCTATATAAATCCTAATAATGCGTCTTTAATACGAAAAAGTAGAGACACAAGTAATACTCTCCATAAAGCCTGTTACTTACGAACTCTGCAATAAAATTTCGTAGACGCGTGCGCAGGCGCACGAGCGCGTTGAAATCTTCTAGATGAGAAGTTTTATAGACTACGGGCGAAATAATTTAGACTAAGCTATGGCATTTGCTCCATCAATACGGGGTGGAACTGTGGGGGCGCGCAGCCGACTAGCAGCGTGCTTTCCGCATGCAGAAGCGAGCCGTGAGAGTAATGTTAAGAATACCGCAAAATACCTCCGTGAGGCGTATTTTCAAGAGCTGGAAATATTGACGCTCCCGTCTATCGTCATATACCAGGTTGCGGTTTTTATGCGGTCTAACCAAGAACTGTTCAGTACGAACAGGGATAGGCATCAGTACAACACTCGGCGAGCTGACAGGCTTGCTCCCGCGCCCCGTACCTTGGCCAAGTCGGATAAGGTAACGCATGTAATGGAACTGACGGTATATAACAGACTACCCTGTATTGTAACTGAGGCAACCAGTTACAATACATTTAAACTCAAACTGAAGCGCTGGCTCCTGAGTTACCCCTTCTACAGTTATGATGAGTTTATTGTCATGACAAATTAATATAATAATTTTATTGGACTATTGACTATTTTAATTGACTATTTATATTGACTTTTTATATTTATATTGACTTTTTATATTTATATTGACATGTGTAATTCCATATTGTTATCCAATTTTGTTATTTTTTTTATTACTTTTAATAACTTTTATTATTAATTTTTTTTCATTTTTTGCTTATATTTACCATGTGTGTACAGTGTGTACTGATACGAGGTACCAATAAGAATTATGACGTGTAATATTCTTACCAAATAAATGATTATGATTATGGTTTCTAAGGATTTTATTTAAGTAAATAATAATAACAAATAGACAAAATTCTAAATAAAAATGTATCGTTATGTAAGTACATACATACATAATATAGGTACCATGAGTAATAAAATAAATGAAATTCTTAACTCCAAAATAAACCTAAGCACATCTGAATGCTCTAATCGAAAATTTCATCAAATGTAGAAAACCACAAACAAATATCTACTTGTTCATTTGTTAAATTAATACAGGAACAATGCATCATAATGTGTGACAGTAGGTAATGAAACCTACTTCGCGTGCTGTTCCAGTATTTAAACATAAACACATTATCGACATTACATTAACGAACGTAATAATGAATACTTAGGATTAACTAATATGCTATTAATGCCCGGAACAGGTAAACATCGTGTTTTTCTAAAAACTGATTTCTAATACTTGACCAGTACTGATTGGAAACCAGCTAATTAGTTATTAGTAACTAATTTATCATCAAAATATAACCAAATCGACATTACATTAACGAACGTAATAATGAATACTTAGGATTAACTAATATCCTATTAATGCCCGGAACAGGTAATCATCGTGTTTTTCTAAAAACTGATTTCTAATAATTGACCAGTACTGATTGGAAACCAGCTAATTAGTTATTAGTAACTAATTTATTATCGAAATATAACCAAACTAAGTTTGTATCTACCTACCTAATAAAAATAAAACCTTAGTTCGATATGAGATTACAAAGAAGTTGGGAGGATAACTTAATGTATGTTTTCGTATTTGTACGTTCGTTGCTATACCGAACCGTAAGGGCTGAACTAAATAAGATATTTTATAAATAAGGCCTTTGCCCAGCATTGGGACAGTACGGGCTAGTAAAAAAAAAGTACCTAGGTATCTAAATAATTTATAACTTGTGTCTTGAAAACCTTAAGGCGAAGTTTGGGTGCTTGTATATGGTTACTACCAATGAACAAAATAATTAGTTTGGGGCTAGATAGCGCTGTGTGATATGTCCAGCATTATTATTTATTTATTTATTATGTGTAGGTACCTTGCTAGAGTTCTTTAATTGTAGAACAGTCTCGAATGCATTCTAACAGTTTTCTTGCAATTTATCTAGGCAAGTACACTGTCTGACATGATGACCTACCTACTTATCCCAAATTACATATAAACTTACGAAAGAAGCCATAAATCTATACATTCGCGTTTGCGTGTGAATCAAATTCACAAAGGCCGATCAATTCTCGAATTGCTCAAGAGCACGCGCGCACCGCTGATAAATTCCCGCCATTAAATGATGACACTGACATACAATCTACATGTGACAGTGACATGAGACAGTCCATCTTAAACGTAGCAAGTTGAACTGGAATCTGCGTATGCGTTGGGTAATCTTGACATGAATACCTCTACTATGTGTTAAGTGGTAATGATTTACTAAATAGTGAATGTTGCTAAATTGGAGTAATTGATTTTGTGACATTTAATTCAATATGTTTCGTAATAGCTGGTATTCAGTGAATAATGATATCTCGTGTTCTCGGTGTAGTAACACATGTTTAGGTGGTGAGGTATAAACTCGATGTTATCTAAATGACTAACTTTATTAAGAACATCAGAATCTGCACACCATAAAACGTTTTTTTTTTCTTATTTTTTAAACCATAAGCTCTTAAAAATCTCAGACGGTCCCTTAAAAATACATCAGTTTATTTATTTTGTCGTTATCTCTAAACTGCAGGGGTTTATTATAGTACCTAATTTTTTTATGTGGATCTTATTATCGAAGGTTCCTGTCCCTTTTTGGAGGTCCAAGGAGGTAAAATGTAGCATCTTAGGTCATTCCCCTTCCATAGTGTCATCGCCAAAATTAGAAGTTTACCTGGCAGGGTGGGTCAGTGACTCGGTAATGTAGCATAATAAATAACACGTGGGGTTTACGGTTCTTGCCGATTTATTTGATTTCGTTTTTAGGTAAGGGCTTAAGGATAAATTCTTGCTTTAGGAATCATTTTAAAGAAATATTTCGAATACATGGAATTATCTGAGATTTTGCATTTCTGTTATACTCGTAAGTATGACCTTTTCTGTAAAGATTTGTTGGTTTACTTGGCTGGTACCTTCGCTTCGGTAGGTACCAGCTACCTTTCCATTATTAACATAAGTCTACCATTTTCATAATTACAATTTCTACAGGAACTTTCGATTCAAATCAAAACTTTTTATTCAGCTTTGACACACTAAGGGCGACTTGCGAAACGATGTATTTAATGCCTAAATATGATTAAGAGTGTTGTTAAATCATACAAATACATCAAATTTAAATATAAATTATATATTACATTTGGGGAACGTTTGGAATTTTGGAACATCCACATTTTTTTAATTATGCCTCATCCACAATGATCACTTTGGAACGTCAATTTTTTTTATTTTTTATTATGCAACATCTACTGTGATCATTTTGGTACATCATTTTTTTTAATTATGCCTCATCCACAATGATCACTTTGGAACGTCAATTTTTTTTTATTATGCATCATCCAATGTGATCGTTTTTGAACATCATTTTTTTTTCAATTATGCCTCATCCACTATGATCACTTTGGAACGTCAATTTTTTTTTTTATTATGCAACATCCACTGTGATATTTTGGTACATCATTTTTTTTAATTATGCCTCATCCACAATGATCACTTTGGAACGTCAATTTTTTTTTTTATTATGCAAAATCCACTGTGATCATTTTGGAACATCAATTTTTTTTATTATGCCTCATCCACAATGATCACTTTTGGAACGTCAATTTTTTTTTATTATGCAAAATCCTTTGTGATCATTTTGGAAAATCAATTTTTTTTTAATTATGCCTCATCCACAATGATCATTTTGGAACGTCCATTTTTTTTTATGCAAAATCCTTTGTGATCATTTTGGAAAATCAATTTTTTTTTAATTATGCCTCATCCACAATGATCATTTTGGAACGTAAATTTTTTTCTTTTTTTATTATGCAAAATCCACTGTGATCATTTTGGAACATCAATTTTTTTTAATTATGCCTCATCCACAATGATCACTTTTGGAACGTCATTTTTTTTTATTATGCAAAATCCTTTGTGATCATTTTGAAAATCATTTTTTTTAAATTATGCCTCATCCACAATGATAATTTTGGAACGTCAATTTCTTTTTTTTTATTATGCAACATCCACTGTGATAATTTTGGAACATCAATTTTTTTAATTATGCCTCATCCGCAATGATCATTTTGGAACGTCAATTTTTTTTTAAATTATGCCTCATCCACAATTATCACTTTTGGAACGTCAATTTTTTTTTTATTATGCAACATCCACTGTGATCATTTTGGAACATCAATTTTTTTTATTTATGCCTCATCCACTATGATCATTTTGGAACGTCAATTTTTTTTTTTATTATGCGACATCCACTATTCGAATATTCTCTTTGATTGCTTGTTACACTTCGTCATCCTCTTTTATTGTTTCTTCCGCCTCCACATCTTCTATTTTTGCATGTTCCACTTCGTTATCCTTTTAAAATGCTTCTTCTACTTCATATCCTCTTTAATTGCTTCAGTTACTTCATTATGCGCTCTACAAAATTGTGGTGTTTCATACAAAACTTCAATCGCTCATATCTTCTAAACGGGAAGAGATAGCCCTAGCAAACTTGTAGAAAATATTGGTATAAATTTTTGGTGGAACTGTTTTTTTATTGTCATCCTTGACATCCTTTTTGAATGCTTCTCTCACTTCGTCATCTTCTTTGAATGTTTTTTCCACTTCGACATCATCTTTGACTGCTTCTTTAACTTCGATATCCTCTTTGATTGCTTCTCCCACTTCGATATCGTCTTTGACTGCTTCTTCCATTTCGATATCGTCTTTGATTGCTTTTTCACTTCGTCATCTTCTTTGAATGCTTCTACCACCTTGGTATCCTCTTTGATTGCTTACTCAACTTCAATTTCCACTTTGATTGTTTCTGCCACTTCGATATCCTATTTGATTGCTTCTTCCACTTCAACATTCTCTTTGATAGTTTCTTCCACTTCGATATCCAATCAACAAATTTTTGATTTTTCTTACAAAACTTTAATCGCTCGTATCTTCTAAACGGGAAGAGATAGCACTAGCAAACTTTGACAAAATATTAGTACAAATTTTTGATCATTATCATTTTACAACATACATTTATATTATGCAACGTCAATCCTGATCATTTTGGAACGGCCAGATTTTTTTTATGCAACGTTCATCATGATCTTTTTTGCAACGTTCAATTTTTTTTATACAACTATTATCATGATCATTTTGGAACATCCAATTTTTTTCTCTTTGATTGCTTGTTCCACTTCGATATCCTCTTTGATTGCTTCTTCCACATTGATATCCTATTTGATTGCTTATTTAACTTTGATATCCTCTACGATTGCTTGTTCCACTTCGATATCCTCTTTTATTCCTTCTTCATCTTCAATATCCATTGGATTGCTTCTTCATCTTTGATATCCTCTTTGATGGCATTTTCACTTCGGTATCCTCTGTAAGGGCTCCTTCCTCTTTGATTTCCGTTTGATTGCTTCTTGCACTGCAATATTTTCTTTGATTGCGTCTTCATATTCGATATCGTTTTTGATTGCATTTTTACTTCGATATCCTGTGATGGCTTCTTCCACTTTGATATCCTCTTTGATTGCTTCTTCCACTTCGATATCCGCTTTGATTGCTTGTTCCATTTTGATATCGTCTTTGACTATTTCTTTCACTTCGATATCGACTTTGATTGCTTTTTTCACTTCGTCATCCTCTTTGAATACTTCTACCAACTCGGTATCCTCTTTGATTCCTTAGTCAACTTCAATTTCCTCTTTGATTGTTTTTGCTACTTCGATATCCTATTTGATTGCTTCTCCCACTTCAATATCCTCTTTGTTTACTCCTTCCACTTCGATATCATCTTCGATTTCCTTTTGATTGCTTCTTGCACTGCATTATTCTCTTTGATTGCGTCTTCATTTTCGATATCGTCTTTGATAGCATTTTCACTTCGATATCCTCTGTGATGGCTTCTTCCACTTCGATACCCTCTTTGATTGCTTCTTCCACTTCGATATCCTCTTTGATTGTTTCTTCCGCCTCGACATCTTCTATTTTTGCATGTTCCACTTCGTTATCCCTTTAAAATGCTTCTTCTACTTTCATATCCTCTTTAATTGCTTCAGTTACTTCATTATGCTCTCTACAAAATTGTGGTCTTTCATACAAAACTTCAATCGCTCGTATCTTCTAAACGGGAAGAGATAGCCCTAGCAAACTTGTACAAAATATTGGTATAAATTTTTGGTGCAACTGTTTTTTTATTGTCATCCTTGACATCCTTTTTGAATGCTTCTCTCACTTCGTCATCTTCTTTGAATGTTTTTTCCACTTAGACATCATCTTTGACTGCTTCTTTAACTTCGATATCCTCTTTGATTGCTTCTCCCACTTTGATATCGTCTTTGATTACTTTTTTCACTTCGTCATCTTCTTTGAATGCTTCTACCACCTCGGTATCCTCTTTGATTGCTTACTCAACTTCAATTTCCTCTTTGATTGTTTCTCCCTCTTCGATATCATCTTTGACTGCTTCTTCCATTTCGATATCGTCTTTGATTGCTTTTTTCACTTCGTCATCTTCTTTGAATGCTTCTACCGCCTCGGTATCCTCTTTGATTGCTTACTCAACTTCAATTTCCTCTTTGATTGTTTCTGCCACTTCGATATCCTATTTGATTGCTTCTTCCACTTCAACATTCTCTTTGATAGTTTCTTCCACTTCGATATCCAATCAACAAATTTATGATTTTTCTTACAAAACTTTAATCGCTCGTATCTTCTAAACGGGAAGAGATAGCACTAGCAAACTTTGACAAAATATTAGTACAAATTTTTGATCATTATCATTTTGCAACATACATTTATATTATGCAACGTCAATCATGATCATTTTGGAACGTCCAGATTTTTTTTATGCAACGTTCATCATGATCTTTTTTGCAACGTTCAATTTTTTTTTATACAACCATTATCATAATCATTTTGGAACATCCAATTTTTTTCTCTTTGATTGCTTGTTCCACTTCGATATCCTCTTTGATTGCTTCTTCCACATTGGTATCCTCTTTGATTGCTTCTTTAACTTTGATATCCTCTACGATTGCTTGTTCCGCTTCGATATCCTCTTTTATTCCTTCTTCATCTTCAATATCCATTGGATTGCTTCTTCCACTTCGATATCGTCTTTGATTGCTTTTTTTACTTCGTCATCCTCTTAGAATGCTTCTACCACCTTGGTATCCTCTTTGATTTCTTCCTCAACTATAATTTCCTCTTTGATTGTTTCTGCTACTTCGATATCCTATTTGATTGATTCTTTCACTTCAATATCCTCTTTGATTGCTTCTTCCACTTCGATATCATCTTTGATTGCTGCTTCCACTTGGAAATCCTCTTTGATTTGATTGCTTCTTCCATTTCGATATCGTCTTTGACTGCTTCTTACACATGGATATCCTCTTTGATGGCTTTTAACAGCTCGATATCCTCTTTAATTACTTCTTCGACTAAAAGAAAAACACGCGAGCTGCGAGCAGCTCGCGCACAACGCAACCTCTAGTCATATATGTATCTATCAACTACTTAAATATGTACATTATTATAATTAGATGTAAATAAGATTAAAATAAATAATATAATTGTATTTATATATTTTACAGGGATAAAGTAATTAAGTGCTAGAACGATTAACAAGTTATCCTGGGATAAGCTGTTTTTAAACATTCGTACCTACAGTCCCAGCAAATATGTCCGCTCCTTTGCTCTTACCCACACAATTGTAGTGGCGGACTATCCTGCTCAGAGGCGCGTTGAGACTGAGATAAGATTTAGAAGAGATTGGCTGTAAGGGATTAAATGTCGAGTGCTTATCTTTGCTACATTATACCGTCAAATAATATTCTGAATGATAGGGTACCCCATAGGGCAGTAAAAAATGTTTAAAGCTCCACTGAAAGAAATATAACATTATACGTTTTTGCAGTACTAAGCATCGCAATAATAATAACTATTAACATTATTTCAGGCAACAAAAAATGACATACTAGAGCCGATAACTTTAAATGCCTTACAGACTAACATACCTACTAAAATATTAAACTAGACAACACTAATAATTAGGGTTGGCACTGTCTATAGTGTTGAAACACAATTCCTACAGGCCAGAAAATCAAAAAGACTGTTCTCTAAACATAATTAATAACAAATGCACTGTGGGAGGCTGGAGGTATCTTGTGAAAGCTATGTCCTTGTCTTGACGTGGGCATACGTGCAACGCATGACACCTAAGCTCTTGCACAACTGGCAAGTACTAAACATTTCAAAAAGCTCAGAACGAATAGGTATTAATTTAAGTGCCTATCGTAAGTAATAAACTCAATGAGCATGTTGAACCATACAACATAATGTTTATAGGTGACTACGTTCAGGTACGTATTAATAGTTAGTCTGAACCAGATTAAAACATGTACCAAAATAATTGTAAAGTTCGTGGTCTGAAATAACTATAAAACGATATAAATATAAAAAAAATTGCAGAACCCGAGGGTCTCCAATCTCCATGGCCAAAGTAGATTTTCAATGTTTCCGATAACTATCCGCAAAATTGGGCATTTTACCTAATATCTATTTTAAACCATTTATGTACATTAAGGAAGAAGGTTGGCCAGGGATCGAGAGGAGTGGAAAGAATTGGGGGAGACCTTTACGTATTCAAATGAATATATACAATTGTTGGTATTATTGCTAAGTAGCGATCTTAACCAGACAACCTTTGGGTGGAATGGATCATGTGAGTTTTACCTACGCTTCTATGTTATAAGTCTTATTTTGTATTCTCAATTGGTACATTGCTTGGGTGCGCCTTGTAATCGGTCACACATAATAAGTGGCCCACGTGTCGCGCTCTCTTGCCCCTGCGCATGCGCATGTTCAACTAAATACTACTTAGCTCAGTCTACTTAAGCAGCGATTATCTTACAGTGCTTTACTTAAGCTTAATTTAACGATTTGATTACGCAATTAAGATCGTTAAGACAATAGAGTCAGAACAGATATGAGATCAAAATCTTTTTTAGGGTGTAACTCGAGGGTGTATGTTGTGTCCACGTCTCTTCATTTTATATGTTACTGGATTCCTTCCGTGGTTTTGCAGGCATGCCCCAAGTCAGCAGGAACCTTATATTGTGACAGGGCAGGTGTACATTAGGCCCAATTCTTTTACTAGCGGAAAAACCAGATAGCTTTAAATTGTCGCGAACTTCCAATAAAGCCTTACGCAATGTGCGAAAGTGAAATCCGGATAATATCGCGTCAACACGCGACTCGCGGCAACTAACACGATTTAGTGGTGCTACTGTTCGATTAACGGATTCTATCCGGTCACTACTACTCGTAATATATCCTAGTATCTATCCTAGTAATATAAAGCTAGTTAGTATCAATGAATTAAAATTAAAATAAAAACAAATATATTTAGTAGAGTTGCCGCTGGTGGCATAAACACAATGGTTTGCAATCTCTATCTAAGCCATATCAGAAGGTTTGAAGCGTAAACTTTGATATTAAGGCTTTTAGCAAACTACCAAAATATTTTTGAAACTATCATGATTATGAACACTATTTGT
The DNA here is from genome assembly GCA_963924445.1 of Philereme transversata. Classification (NCBI taxonomy): domain Eukaryota; kingdom Metazoa; phylum Arthropoda; class Insecta; order Lepidoptera; family Geometridae; genus Philereme; species Philereme transversata. Next base: position 20,287,634 of record OZ004337.1, on the reverse strand, counting down.
ACTAAAGAACGTAACGCTTCTAGCACAAATAGTACAAAAATACTTCATTATATCAGCCATAGGATGTCTAATACTGAATATAGGTCTCCCCCATCGATTTCTAGAGCAATATCGAGCGTGAGAGATATCAAATGTGGATCTAAACAAATCCATGATAAATGTCGTCAGTTAAACCGCCTTCAGCGGACGACATTCTTAGGACTTTCTTAATGGGATCAATTCAAAAAACCATTGGACATAATTCAGCAAGTCACTGCAATAGTAAAGTGTGTTATTATTTGTACTTCCGTAAGGTCTGTGCGGTGTGTGTCAATCAAAGATTACGACATCCTGACATAATGCTCGAGTCAATGAGACGCATAAAGTTACGCATTGGCTCTCTTTGCTGACTAATCATACGTCATCCATCACTCCTCATTCCTGAAACCTGCAATGAGGGGGGTTTAAACTAATCAGCTGAACTGACAGGGAATCCACCCTCAACCTCGCGTGACCAAATTGTCTCGGTGTGCCAAGATAATTTGGTCACGCACCTTGAGGTTCTAGAGGAATTTCCTCCCGCGAAGACTTATGTTATGGAATGGTCTTCGAGATTTCCCTAGCGATTAATAGATTATTGTATGTGATCCTCCAAAAAGGGAGTTTTAAATATCTCAAGGGTCTACAACACACGTGTTCTATATACCTTTGGCGTTACAAACTTCTATAGGCCGTATGCTTATTTGGCATCTTAATGGAATATAGATATTGTCTCATGGTCTGTCAACTTTTTTGTTCTACGACACATCAGCTGATCACCTTCCTATGTGACGAATTAAAAGGTTTTTAGGAAAAGCGGTCAGTTTGACTCCAAAATCATACCTAAAGTTTAATTGGTCACGCCTGACACGGAAGCTACCTTTGTTAAATGTCATTGCAGTTTGCATGATAGTTTTAATTGTAAAAATAAATAGGCAGGAACATTAATGTTTTGGAAACAATCGAAAGCAATTCGTTTTGTAACGGCTCGCTCCAATGTTGCGATAATGGCAATGAAATAGCGGGTGTCACGACACCCAACCGCGCACTCTATTAGGGTTATAGTGTTTCATGTAAAAATCTTATAGAGGAAAGGGATTATTTTATCTAAACTCTGAGTATCTGTTTTGTTTCTACTACGAACTTGTACTGTCTTGGTTATTAGATTATAGCGTCGACTGTCATTAGCGGAATTGTTATTCCTTTCGGAGTATTTTATTTGTAGAACTCTACCTACTATCTTAGATATTATAAACATATTTCATTAGTTTTTTGCACGAAATAGAGTATGGTGCAGGCATGATGCAGGGATGTCTAGTTTTAGTTTACCAAATAAAGAAAAGGTCTTGTAGAGCCACTATTAAATTCTTACCAGCCAGTCCTTGAATAAAAAGTGCTATCGTAACGCTGACTTAAGATTATGTTAAATATAATAAAATATATTTATAAAATATAATACAATATGTTTCTATAAACACTGAATTAAAAATAAAAAAGTGCAGTGGAGTTAAGCTCTGTATTTAATGTATTTGCACTGCCGGGCAGCTTGCTGGCTGACCTTTGATGAAACTGAACGATACAAAGACAATCATATCAAGATTGGGCATGCGTGACTCACGTGTTTAAAGTTTTATTGTATTTTTTTTTGATTACTTTCAGGGTGGTCTGAATAATAAGTGATGTCAAGCATCCAAATCACCCCTTATAATATCGATACGTTATAGGATACTAGCTGTTACCCGCTACTTCGTTCGCGTGGGGTTTTATCCTTATATTCCACCCCTTTAACATTATTTTTTGAGACAAATGATAGCCTATGTCCTTCCCCAGGATATAATCTATCTGCTTGCAAAATTTCATTACGATTTATTCAGCCGTTTGTCGTGAAAATGGAACATACAGAGTTACTTTCGCATATATAATACTAGCCGTTGCCCGCTACTTCGTACGCGTTACACTACTAAATGTGTGGGTAACCTAGAAATAAAGCTAAACTCGCTGTTGCAACTTGACTTGACAACCCATTATTATCCCATGGGACCTGATTTATGCGATAAAACGTAGCCTATGTGGTAATCCAGGTTATAAGATTATGTAGATACATATATACTAAATTTCATCGAAGTTGGTTCAGCCGTTACGACGTGATTGAGTAACGAACAAACAAACAAACTTTCACATTTATAATATTAGTGTGATTAGTATGAATTGGACGCGAATAACAGACATGACGGTTTCAAATTAACTAAAAGATCAAAAGATCATTTAAAATTATTTGTATTAGTCTAAAGCACTCTGTAATATCAATTAGTGTTCCGATTTTATTTATTTAATTATAGCTACATGTACTTACCAACATATTATAGATTAATCACATAGATATATGGAGAAAACAATATTGAGTTACACAAAATATTGTGGTGAAATGTAACTGCAGTTTCTAAAGAGAAAACGAAAGTGATGGTGCTACCATGAAATTGTAGGAAAACAAGATAGGAAGTTCATATCCATGGAATACAACCATGTTTGTGTTTGACAAGACTACAGGCTACCGACCGACAACCAACAAGGTACATGTTTCTATCTTTGTAACTAGATTAATGCAGATAAGATCAACTAGCTATTGCGCGACTTCGTTCGCGTTACACTACTAAATGTGTAGGTAACCTAGAAATAAAGCTAAACTCGCTGTTGCAATTTGATTTTTCACCCCATTTTTATCACATGGGAACTGATTTATGGGATAAATGGTGATTCAGGCTATAATCTATATACTATATACAAAATTTCATCAAAACCTGTTCAGCCGTTACGACGTGATTGAGTAACAAACAATCAAACAAACAAACATCCAAATTTTCGCATTTATAATATTAGTGTGATGTTGTGTAAACTTGAGTAGATACTACTTCTATGTAGGCCATTCTAAGATTCCATTGAGCTTATTGTACCTTATCTAAGATATTAAGTTGGTATGGTAGTTACCTACTTACAAAATGATGGTGTATCGATATCTAAATAAAATAAATAAATAAATAAATATTGCTGGACATTTAACACAGCGCTATCTAGCCCCAAACTAAGCAGAGCTTGTATTATAGGAACCAGATAACTGATAAAATACTTATGTACTTTTTTTTTTTGTAAATACATTCTTATAATATATAGAAAAAAACCCAGACACGGAACAAATATCTGTAGATCATGCAAACATTTATTCTGCGGCGGGAATCGAACCGTTCTGCGTCTCAGCCGGCTATACGCCCACTGCGCCACGGAGGCAGTCTATACTAATATTATAAAGAGGAAAGATTTGTATTTTTGTATGTTTGTAACGAATAAACTCAAAAACTCCTTATCCGATTACATAAATTCTTTCACCATTAGAATGCTACATTATCCCTGAGTAACATAAGCTACTTTTTACACAACTGCGCAAGAGGAGGGTTATGTTTTTATTGAAAAACTACGAGTGCGAAGCTGCGGATTGGTCAGCTAGTCCCATCCCACTAATATTATAAACGCGAAAGTTTGTGATTGTGACTTGGGGAGGCCCAGTAGTGGGTGAAGTGGAAGTGTGGATGATGATGGCTACGTACTTACATCCTGTAAAGTGTAAGTTAAGTGTAATAGTGTCTTCGATTTACTTATATACCTACATATTTTATTTATTCTGCCAAGCAATGATGCATGATAGTAATGATTAGGTATAACATTTTTAGTTGGGGTTTTCAGCTCTAAAACTGCCTACTCCCTCGTTTTATTGCGTCGTCAAAAATACGCAAGTTTCCATTTCACGAATGGATGATTTCGATGGAGAAAGCATTTGATGTCGCTTTTATTGACAGTTTTCAGCTCTATTTGCTGTTTAGCAATTTTTCCAGTGTTCCTAGAAATAATAAACGTTGATCAATAAAACTAAATTGGTAATAGCCTCAATTCAATTTGTTTGTGCACGTTTTTGCAATTACCTAATATTGCAATATTGCAAAGGCCAAGATCAATGCCCCGAACTCTCTCGAGCGAATCACGCGACTCTCCCAAAAAAACAAAAAAACATTATTTATAATCTTTGACTAATAAAATAGTGCCATGTAATCTTTACAGTGAAATGACGACTAACTAACTTGACCTACAGTTTCATTCAAATTACATTAACGTAAATTGAAATGTACTGACAAATACCTTTCATTAGACGTCCCATTTGACCTAATTGTCTCATTTTGATTTTTTACCTCTCTTGAACCCCAATCTCTCAACAACCCCTTCACATTTTTAGCTCATTTAATCTCACCAGAATTGTGCCATCTACCTATTTTTATACCAAATTTCACGATGATCGGATCTCGGACAAACAAACAATATACATACTCGTACAAACATACAACGCTGATTCGTCCAAATTGATTTGGAGATCTCTCTTCGCTCGATCAACTAATATTATTACGAGGTAAAGTTTGTTGTTTGAAACAATATTTTAAAGGTAATATCAGAAACTACTGAACCGATTTTCAAAATTAGTTCACTGATTGAATGTTGCACTATCCCTGAGTGTGAAACCGTGGCCGTTCAGAATTCCCTAGACCCTAGTGTCTATTTTTGCAGCTTTATTTTTATGTCATAACGCTTATATTCTCAACCGGCCGCTGGACTTCTTTTGTAAAACGTACTCTACAGAGAGAACATTTACGTTTCCGTATTTTCAGAAGATCAAAAAAATAAAATAGATTTATAGAACTTTGCAACCTAAAGTTCAAATAAACCAGTCTTTATGATTAACAGTTCAACCTAAAAAGTTATCAGACCTTGAACTTACAACAAACTGCAAGGTCTAATACTTACGAATTCAATTACATGAACACACTTCGAGTGGATATGGATAGGATGGATACGAGGTACCTAACTAAAGTTTTAGGTATCATCTAATCTAATGAATGAATGAAAACATTTTATTGTACACCTTAAAAAATAAAAATTACAGACAAAATGGAAGACAAAGCAAATAGTACCTACAATGGGCGGTCTTATCGCTTTGAAGCTAACCTAAATGCTTAAGGAAAAAACCTTAATGCTTCGTATTCTATCCGGATCACCCTTATGTGGCATAATAATCACATTTTGGGCGTTAAATGTTCCAACCCATGGGGATCATCCCTGACTTAAAAACAAATCTTACTCGTATTCCTCAGCTAGGTACCTACAAGCTTTCATCATACGAAACCAGTTTAATTTGGCAATTTTCAATTATTCTTTATACGGTGATACTCTTACACATATCAAAAATTATATCGCAATCAAAATATGAGGACTCGGAATACAGCTTTCATACATTAATTATGGCAAGTAAATACCGCATATGACCACACCCTTTAAGGTATGTTGTAACCGTGCTTCATGCGTCGCCCTACATTATATGGTCCAGTTCGGTTGATAAACATGCTCTCATACCGTTGACATGATTGATAACTAGATCAGAATCAAAGCTACTAAGCTAAGCCTTTAAGTACAACCCTAAGTTATGATTAGTTATTCAAACTTGTTTCATAATCGGAACCTCTTACTTTGTTTGGGTTTATGAATCACAGTTAATTGTAGTTTGGATTGTAGCTAAATAGCAGTTCCGAATAAATTACTTCGTGGAAAATATTCACACGAAACATTTCAAATCCTACAAAGATGATGTTTTTAGAAAAAAAAACTGCATTCAGAATCCAAAATACTCATATTTTTGGCCTAGAAGTATAAAGAGTGTCACAATCTCATTATTGATGCATGAAGTCGCTTAGGTGCTAAGAGATATAAAATCTCAGAAGCAGTCTCCTAGAACTAGCAACACATGCAAGCATCTTCACTCCAAAATTTCTCAAAAAAAATATTTTAAGCCTGGTATGGTCTCAAACAACTCACAATTCAATGCGCGTGAATTCCCTACCTTTTAAAATTTCTAGGGCACATGTCTCCCACTTACCCAAGATAGGCGCCTGTTCTTGCATCAAATGTTTTTGCTGGCATTTTTGCTCCCTGTATGGCTAGACATATCTGGCTTGATTACTTCTAGATTTTTACCAACCCTCTTGTATTTTGGAAGTAACGCGAGAAGTAGCGGATCTAGAAATCTTTTCTATTGAAGATCTGTTGACAATAAATCAACTATTGAAGTAGTAGCTACAGCTACTGCTAGCTTATGATTTATTCAAAGGTTTAGTTTCTTCTTCTGCAATTGTTCTCTTGACTTTTGGGCACTTACCATCTTACCACGGGGATTAATTATTATGTGCAATAAACTAGGTAAGTTCTTTAAGAGTAAGTCTGTAAATTAATCTACCCAAATTTAGACTTGGACTTGATATTCGTTTGACCTGATTTAGTGATTCTATCATTAGGCAGATACTTTTTACCATAGGTGTCTCAATATCGAACTCTGTGCCTTATGCCAGATTTAGAATGTTTATAATATAAAATTAGTAAAGTTTTATGCGCCCGCTGTACTAAATGTTACTCTGGGCCGTCGGCCAATGACTATCTACCACACGTTTATCACATTGCACAGTGCAATAATTCTCTTCACACCTGGCTCATAATGCGAACCAGTTCCTCATCAAATTAAATCTGCGGTGGAATTACACAACTCTGTACCGTTGGAGTTGCTGTTTACTCTGTGGTTCTGTCTGTGTCCATTTTGGAGAAATTGCCGCCATTGCATAACTTGACACATGTTTTACATGCTTCGTTCTGTGTACCTATAATGCGAATCGTAAATGTCACGTGTATTGCCTACATGCAGACATCTAGGGCAGTAGATAGGGACAATACAAATGAGTGGAAAGGTTTATTGCAATAAGTAATTATATAAAAAAGTGGTCGTAACAAGTTGACACCTATTTTAAACTTCTTATAGGTTATTCAATCATTGAAGAATGATTATACCTCTCTATCAGCCGTCTTGATGAGATATGGAAAAAATGTCATGTTGTGCCGAGCACGTAATGATGGAAAAGGACATGAAGATGATGATAATGAATTAATTATTATGGAATTATTTTGACATTTTTGGAATATTTTATAGATTATAATTTTTATGGGACTTTATTATATTAATTTGAATTTATTTCTAGTTAGTAATGTGTGACATTTAATTTAAATAATATCTGTTGTTTTTGTTATAATATTGTAATTATGTTGTTAGTAATAAGCTCAGGTCAAACACGATTTGAACACGAAATGAATTATATGAACACGATGAATCGTTGAATACGAATTATTAAAGTTTTCATGTTTTTAAATCCTTGTTGTCCTTATTCCAGGTGGCAGTATCTCCTCGCGTTGCTGCTCTTGGGCGTGGCGGTCGCGTCTGAAGAAGATGAAAGCATACCGGACGCCGGTGTTGATGGTGATGATGAAGAACTGGCTTTGGAACAAGAGGTGAGTACTGAGATAGTTGTGGTTTAAAATGGTGCCAATTAGGTATAATAGTTATCAGCTTTCATCTGGATGGTTTATGGTATCCAATAAATTCAATAACCTTTTTATAAAGTAAGAGCAGGGCAGAATTTATATACGAGTATTATTAGTATTATAATTTGTAATAAGTTTTAAAAAACGGGTTAGTTTTTTGACAAAATTGCCCATACAAAATGTATGGGCCACTTGTTGTTGTTTTTATTGTTGTGCGTGTGTTGTTTGTTGTTTACCCATGTTCTTTCAGTCATCTGGCTTTAAAGATACCTACAATAAGCAGGTAGGTAGCTCGGGTTAATTAAGTGAGGAAACGCAATATATATTAGAGCACTAATGGGAAACCAAAGCATCTGAATATCCGATTAAAATTGATTAAAACAGATTAAAACCATTTTGTCGGAGCACCTGTCTCATAAACAGCGGAATTGAATCAAGATTCTCATACAAAAGACATCAACGCGTTCCCACTACGAGATGCTACGAAAGTGTATAGACATTTTATTTCATCAATCGTATTTGATGAAACATTTATATGGGAACAACGAACTCTGAATGAGAAAAAGTAATTCGCAATTGGTTTTTATGATGAATATTCTCAGCTGATTTAAAATACTTACTTCGAAAATTAGTCAATAAAATATTTACATTACATACATACAGCTTAAGCAAAATGTATAAGATGTATGTTTAATTGTAAATGTTATCATACAGGAATCTCCTACAAGTTGATGGGGTTGTTTATTATAATATACCTTACGTTTATCTATAGTTTTCCTTAGCGGTTTATTACCTAGAACTTTCGTTCGGTGACTAAATTTAAGAATAGTGACTCATAAGGGCGACTTGCGCAACGATGAAAACGTATTTAGTGACTACACAAATGATACAAATGCATCAAATTTAAACATGTTTAGTCGCGTTAACATGTCAGATCTAGTACAGAGAAACAATTCAGTTCGCTTGCTCACTCATGCATTTCTTCTTCTCATGTCAAAATTATATTAATTTGGACCAATGGTTATTGGAAGCCCCAGCTCGTTGAGCTATTCCCGATTGTGGGAGGTAGAGCCCTGGGGATGGAGGTGCTAGTGCGACATGTTTTGTTTGGAAGACCCACAATCACACTGGACATAAGCTCTGTAGGTAAAGTGGGATATTATAACTTCATGCTCTATGTCCGGTCTTGAATTGTCTAATTAATGAGCGTGACACGACAATCGATCGATATATCGCCACTAGAGATATTATCTTGTTAGATAGAAGCTTAATATAACATTCACTTGGCTGGTTCGGTAAAATACTTTCTGATGTGTGTCGGGATAGCAGTTTTACTTTCGATTGCCTCGAGTATAAAGTAAAGACATATCTACTATTACTTACTACGGTACGTTACTACGGTAACTTTATTATCTACTTAATACGGTGACAGCAGGGCGAATAGCCGGCTGATACGCAGGAGGTAGCGGGTTTGATTCCCGCCGCGGAACAAATGTTTGCATAATCTACAGATATTTGTTCCGGGTCTGGTTGTTTCTCTATATATTATATTATAAGTATGTATTTATAAAAAAAATGTATATTAGTATTTTATCAGTTATCTGGTTCCCATAGTACAAGCTCTGCTTAGTTTGGGGTTAGATAGCGCTGTGTGAAATGTCCACCAATATTTATTATTATATGCCCAGATTTCTCTGTCCTTATTCACATAGCTACTTGAAACTTGCTCTTAAAATAACATTCTTCTAGCATATCAAAATTACATTGCTTACCAAACTATCTATAGAAAACAATCCTTGTGGCCAGCATCATGCCGCATGCCGGCAATAGCGGTTCGTGACCGAAATCGAGAGTGTTACAATCTTGTTACAAGCTCCGATGCAATTTTTCTACACCATTTGGCGTCAATGTCCGCCGCAAGGCCGCTGAGAGTGAAAGTCGAAAGCAAACTCATTAGTTTTTTATTATCTTTCCTCCTTTTTGTACGATTTCTGAACGAAATTATTGACACTAATCATGTCAACGAGTAATTAATGACTGCTGTTAAACCGGTACTTCAGAAAAGTTTTTAATTATTCAAATAGTAGCTGCATTTACTTATTTATCTTTCCAAAAATCTGGAAATTGTTACAAATGAATACGTCAACATTAGATAAGCATTAGAAACGAGGGATTTACATTTGCGATATCGGTGTAAATACAAAGTAAGTACGTATTCATTTCTTTGCGTAATCGCGTGAGAAAAATTCACAGATCGCACGATTCATTCAATGAATCAAAGCGTGTATGCATACAAGATACGTAGGTATCTATTGTTTGTGGAGTGAACATTGTTTGCACCAGTTTACTTTACAATTGAAAGATTTGAAACTAATGTTTCTTAGGGCATTGAATCGTCGTAGTCCTCTACGAATTTACATTTTGCATACACATACACAGAGATTCCGTGGGTCCATCAGTAGATTTTTCCGCTCGAAAAATATGCACATTTACACGTCCTCAAACCAGTAGGTACTTAAGTACTCAAAGGAAAATATTTTACTTCATGATATCAAGAAGATTGAAGAAAAAAAACAGCAGCAAACTTTAGAAAAACCAAAATATTCGAGGCATTATACTTCAGGTTAATATTCTGCTAAGTGGCGATGGGCTTGCAACAGTTGCTACCTGTTACGTGAATGATAACCACTATGCATATGCCATAAAATGGGCATGTATAAAACGCAATGTTTGGATTTGCCTCTGACTCCTTGTGGGATATGTTACGAGTACCTCACAGACGTCTGGCATACTGAGTAAGAGATCCGAAGATGTCCATGATGTCCATCATGAGGTTTAATAAAGTCGCGAGGTTTATCGAGTGTGTTTCACAAAAGAAGTCCCTGGGCGCTAGTGACATACATTTCCAACCTATGTTCGTCTGATAACCGTTCGTTCTTCAAACAGCCGCGTTATTAATTTTAGTCTTATTCACAACATACTACCACTCTCCCGGATCTTCGCAACGATGATATAATTCCGGGCATATTACCACAACGTCGCGTCGTCTCGCACGAATGATTTCAAACTAGCGTTTTTTTATCTTTAATACACGTTCCTACCGATATTAAGCCTTTATGTGTTGATAATTACATAATAATCGAATTGTTGGTGTTCGTAATTATTAGAAGTACTTTCACTACACAGTAATGTGATATAATTACAATTTCCTACCTCTAATATTACGATTTGGTAGGAGCCTATTATTACATCAACGACGCGCGACGCCTCAATATTTTGACATAATTATCATCATTATCATTTATTGATCGAGCGAAGCGAGATCTCTAAATCAACTTGGGCAAATTGGCGTTGTATGTATGTACCTATGTATGTTTGTTTGTCCGAGGATAACTTTCGAAGCGTTGATCCGATCATCGTGAAATTTAATACATAGGTAGGTAGCGATAGCACAATTTTGATGCGACTAAATGAGCTAAAAATTTTGGGGGGGTTGTTAAGATATTGGGGTTCAAGAGGAGTAAAAAAAATGAAAATTTGACTATTAGGTCAAGTGGGACGTCAAATGAAAGGTCTTTATTAGTAAATTTAGATTCCGTTTTTATTTTCAGTAAAGTCCTTATAGTTTTTGAGTTATTGGCAATAATAAAACTTATCTTTGAAAAAATTCACAGCGTACACCCCACAGTACTGTAATTTGGTATGTGTGTAGCTTAAGTAACACAATATAGGCAAAAGTCTTATATCCAGAATAACTGCAATGGTACCCCAAAAAAGTGTAACCATATAACATGAACTCCCGTTACCTGTAATTTAAATTAAACTGTAAGTCAAGTAAGTTGGTTATTTATTTCGTGGCACTAATTTGTTATTCAAAGATTACAAATAATATTTTTTTGTTTTAATCGGAAACTCGCGAGATCTCGGTTCGGGGCGAACCACTAGTGATTATAGTATCGAAGCGTAGGTATAACGCATGGCAGACGGAGCCAACCAATAAACACATTTGCTTCCTTTTCAATACAATCACTGGTAATTAGTGTTATCGATAGATACTCAGCTCATCACTAACGGCACCCGTAAGGGCTGCAAGAGCGAGCGAGACTGCAAAATCATCTTCGCTTTTCCCACGTTTATGACAGTATTAGGTACTTTAACACGTCAAGGATCACGCCAATACATTTTAGTATGATTGTGGTGCTTGACCCACAGTAATACTGGTTACTCTGTTATGAAGGTTATGCTTTTATAAATACATCAATATGGTACGTAAAAGTATTTCCGAATAGCTAATTCTATGTACATAAATGATGTTTCCATTTCATTAACAGTATTTTTTACAGGAAACTCGGAATATCAGGCCACGAGCGTATACTCCAACGGCATACAACACGCTACCCACCGGCTTCCGGCCTACCCCATCTCTGGCTGAACTAGCAGGGTACCAACAACCACAGCAGCAGCAAGAGTATGCTCCACCCACGAGGCCGCAACAGCAGCAGTACATCGAAGAGCAGAGACAGCCGACCAGAGCTCCTCATAGGAAGGTAGGATATACTCAACTGTCTGAATAACTTTAGAATGGGTTTCTGCCCACCACACCTCTATCTTGCTGAACCACTTGGGTACAAGCAGCAATAGTTCCACTGCGAGGCCGCAACAGCAGTTGGCAGAGAGAGCCACATAGAAAGGTAGATAATCAACTATCTAACTAAACCTATAGTAAAGTTTCTGGCAACCCCTCACTTATTGAACACTTATTGAGAGTAAGAAGAGTATTTTTCATCCACAAGGGTAGCAGTCTGTTAAAGAGTGGAGACAGCCGATCAGATCTCCTCATAGGAAGGAAAACTACTTAATATCGAACAACCAACAGTCTAACTAGTTAGTTTTGTTCAGGACACATCTTTTGGTCGAACATAATTCTTTATTCCTTATTGTACACAATAAAATAATACAAAATACAGATATAGAGGACATGTGTAGGCGAGCTTTACCCTAAGAATAGATTTCTTCCAAAAACCTTTGAGGCTAGAAACAAACTTTATTTTTCTTTAATCCTTCGTACTTTTTTCGTCTGGTCTGGAACCAACCAATCCACAGGGGATCAGTCGAAAATTGCTTTATGTTTTCAACAATTTTGTACAATCTATGTTTGCGCAGGGTTTTGAACAATCTTAGTTAGTTTAATTTTATGTTCTTTATGGAAAGGCATTCAATACCTTTCCAATGCACAGGGGTCGAAATTGGACCGTAGTTCATCATTTTTCATTTTATTTTAGCCTAATTTTAGCCTTCGCCCCTCTTCTCCTTTTATACTTTAACTACGCCAAATCTCACACTCCTCCGTGTGCGCAATAAGCATAAAAAGGGATACAAAGTTCTCTTCACTTACCTATTAATTTAAAGATATTCTCCAATAGTAAATCAAAATTTACTTTTTTCCAGCCTGACCAGCGTCCCATCAAGTACCAACAGCAGCAGCTAGAAGAGGAGGAAGAGGAGGAGAAGGAAGAACCCGACCGTCTCACCACTCTTCTTCAGCAATCCAAGTTCAACTGCGTCAGCAAGCAGACAGGGTACTATGCTGATGAAGAGCTGAACTGCGAGGTGTTCCATTATTGCCAGGACAATGTGAAACACTCGTGGGTCTGCCCGGATGGATTCTCTTTCCACCAGGTAAGAATAGAGACAGTTATATGTTCCTTCTTTATCTGATAACTCTAACTGACTTCTAAAAGGCCAAACAATTTTCGACCTTGCTTCTCTCAGCAAATAGATACATAGGTAGGTACATAATCCATGTATCCATATGACCCAGCCTAAGGCAAACTACATCAAAATTTCAAGAAAAATGGGTGAGGGACCCATTGGAAGTACCTAGAGTACAAAATATCAAAATCAAAATTAATTTATTCATTAAAATCCCTAGGATCACTTTACGCAAGGAAACTTACTGTTAGCTGCTAAAATTAAATTTTGTTATGAGATTGGTTCATCTTGATATCAGAGTTTAGAGGCTCTGTAACTGCTCCGATCAGAAACTGATTTAGAAACGACCAACAAAAACAAGCTAAGCTACAAGCACTCTCATTATTACTATCAAAATATGAGTACAAAAATAATTTCCATTCAGCAATTTACCTACCCCATAACATTTCCAGGTCCATCTTATCTGCATGCCGCCAACTCACGAAAACATCTGTCAGAAGTCCTCGAAGTACCACTTCGTGAACGATTACCTCTACCGACCAATCAACGAAGAGGAAGTCCAGAAGAAGCCTAACGTCTCTCTGAAGTATTCCGATAGGTACTACCCTCAGGAGGTGTACAGGGACGACAGATACGGCCAGGAAGATGATGAGGAAGAGGTAAGATATAAAGAAATAGGTGGGAGATAGGCATAAAACTAGGCTTTTTATTCATAAAAATATCTGTCATAACGAACAGTCTGCGTTTTGTTACAAAGCAAATTACAGCTGGGGTATTCTACCAGCTTTCAGATACTCTATTAATACATGATAATGTTAAATGTATCATTGTCATGCTAAAATTTTATTAATAAGCTCCTTTTATAGATACCTTTAATTGACTGTATAATCTTAAAATAAATACATTGTTTTAGATCAGAAGGCCAATTATTAAAATTCAAGCTTCGATCTAAATAGTCTCGATTATAGATTATAAAAGAAAAAAAATCAGTACTCTTTGGTCTAGATATGTTAATTAAAATATATGACGTCACTAACGGTATTCAACTCTGAGGTATTCACTTACCTAATAACAATACAATAACATGAGTTGACTGACATGCGGTTAAAAATCGCGTATGGGTGTTATTTTAGATCATTTGGCTCACATATTTGTAGCTGTTGTTGGTATTTTCAGTTACGTAATTGCTATTTTGCAGGAGGACGCTCTCCGTAGCCCCCAGCCAGGACAGTACAGCCAACAGCAGCTTCAAGCCCGCCAGTCTCCGCGGCCGCATTCTCAGGCCCAGCAGCAAGTCTTCCGCTCTGCCGAGGAAGTCAACATTCCCCTCGGCCAGAGGCGTCCGACGCGTCCTTACGAATTCGACTTTTAAACTTAGTTCACCAGCTGGGCCCATAGCCAGAACTCGGGTGTTACGGATAGATAGCATATAATCCCAAGTCTATCCTCCCTGGCTACGGTCCCGCCATTTACCCTCATTTTCATCTACTTAGAACACCTGTAAATAAAGTTCTCTTCAAAGGTGCTGATAATCTAATGGGTTGAGACTTATTTATTTATAATGTTTGTAAAGCATTCTGCTTATCGAATCTAAGTTACAAATTAGTTGTAAGCTAGTCTTTGTGGTACTGATTAAGATTAATAAAGTATGAAAGAGAAAAATCTGGTTTTAAATTTTGATACCCCGCGCGTAAGTACCTACTACCGTATATACCTAGTAGTGTATACCTACATAATACTGCCGCCAAGCAGCATTGCTGTGTTTCGGTTTGAAGGGTATGGTTGCCGGTAAAATTACAGACACAATATGAGTATTTACACCAGTATGCATCAAATTGATGGACACAGGGCAGTTTATCATAGGGCACGTATCTATGTTGCGTGATCCACGAGGCAATACTTTGTTATAGACGATGGTTAACTTAACAATACGAGCGCGATAAGTTTGTTCCATCTCCAGTTAGTACACAAATAAATAAAAATATCCTCTGTATAAACGTGTAAACATACCTTTATTTCGTGTCTTCCAGGATTATCCAGTTCAGTTCAGGGCCTCTACTCTGCAAAACGACAAACGATATATCGGGACAATAATCGTGCAAATCCTACCCCAAGGTACATCGTGTCGACTATCGTTTGAACGATAGAACGACCGACATTACTTTTGACAATAGATGTCATAATTGCTACTCTAGTGGTATAAAAACGATACGATAATTAACATTAACAATTTTTGTACATTCCTTGGGAGTTTGTTATAAAAGCGTACACCTTGCATTTTAAACGATTTACTAACTTTTTGGAGTCTACAAGTGGCAACAGCGAGTTTATCTTTATTTCTAGTATTAAAATTATGATTATCGCTATTTTTCTTAAACAAATTAATATTTTTGTGAACATACATTAGATTTTCATAGATGTATTGACAAGGGAATGTCATAATATTTATGTCTTTAAACTTATTGCGTAATGATTCTCTGGGGCCCATATTACAAATTGCACGAACAGCCCTCTTCTGCAGCGCAAAAACGGTGTTTATATCTGCAGCACTCCCCCCACAGTAGTATACCGTATGACATAATGCTGTGGAAGTAACTGAAGTAAACTAGTCTAGCTGTGTCTACGTCTGTAAAAAGACGGATCTTTTTGACTGCGTATGCCGCAGAACTAAGTCTCTTCGACAAACCATCAATGTGAGGGCCCCATTGAAGCTTATTATCTAGGGTTATACCAAAGAATACGGTGGTATCTACAAGAGCCAACTCCTCCTCTTTGATTTTTACTTTTGAATATTTTTTCCTGAACTTATAAGCTCGGGGGAGCTATCAAGGTTTAGTGGTGCATAACAATGATGCACCTACCTCCCAATAACTGCATCAAAGATGTAACAAATGCCCTGCACAAGCCCCACATTGTAGGCAAATATTAGGTTGGGGAAAAAGTTTTTAAGAAAATTCAAAACATTTTTTAATATAGTTTATTTACATTTAACTAATGTATGTAGGTACCATTTTGTTCGATAACTTTTTGCCATCTTGTAGGTAGGGACATGATCCCATTGATATAGAAATTTTGGGGCTTCTGATCAAAATACCACGACAAGTGGTTTTGGCAGTCCTCTCGTGATGTTAACCTGACACTGCCTAAAGAATTCTGAAGAGACCGAAGCAGGTGGAAATCTGAAGGTGCAAAGTCAGGACTATACGGCGGATGAATTAACACCTCCCAGCCAAACTCTCTTAATTTTTGCTGAGTGGCTAAAGATGTGTGAGGTCTAGCGTTGTCATGATGAAAAGCCACACCCCTTCTGTTGATTAATTCCGGCCGCTTTCTCTCAACTTCTTGCTTTAATCTCATCAGTTGTTCGTAGTAGAGTTCAGAATCTATAGTCCTGCCTGGTGGTAACAGCTCATAATGAATAATGCCCTTCCAATCCCACCACACACACAGCATCACCTTGTTGCGAGTTAACCCGGGTTTCGCCACAGTCTGTGAAGCCTGACCACGACCTTTTTCGAATGAATCGTGATGAAAAGTGGATCACGTACGACAAGAACGTTGTCCGTAATAAAGAATCACAAATGATCGAGCTTTTTTGTGTACCCAGTTATTTTAAGTTCTCAGTTCTTCAGCTACGTCGTAACTACTGATATGCCGACCTTGCTCCACTTTTTCAGAAATGGCATCAATTTTATCCGTAATAGGGCGACCAGAGCGACGTGCTTCTTTGACATCAAAAATTTCGGATTAAAAACGCTTAAACCAAATTTGTGCTACTCTCCCTGACACTGCACTAGGTCCATAAACAACTTTTGTCCAGGAGTCCGCTGGGCATTCGTTGATGGCCCCCGCAAATGCCCCACCACTAGAGAGGGAAAAACCCCCCAAAAAGAAAAAGAGGAGAACCAAGCGGGTAAAAATGACAGAGGACCCGTCATCTTCGGACTCGGATGCACCACCCTCACGGCCCCCGCAGCCCCCTCGGATCAGCCAACCAGCGGCGATCGGAAAAAGGACTCCCCGGCCAGGAGCACCCCCGACCCCCACCCCTCAGGAGCAGGAACCCAAACAACTGAGCCAGCACTCCAACCCACAGCCACCACCACAACAACCCAAGCGCAAGGGGGGGGAAACTGCACAGACCCGCACCCCCGCCGCCCAAGACCACCCACCACTACGACAGCGACCGGTTGGAGCTGCTGGACACGGCCCTCCAAATCCAACAGGAGGGTCCTCCAAACCCTGCGAACGGGGGTAGACCCGATCCCAATTGTGCTCAGCGGGATCGGGAAGCTCTTCAAAGTAGGGAACTGAGAGTCATGTTCTGGAACGTGTAACCCCCCCCCCCTAAACACACCCTCTAAAACCCTCCCGAAATTGAACACGCGAACCCTCCTAACTCCCATGAATTTACACAAGTTTAACCCAGACAATAATCTAATTTACCTATCTACCATATAGTCAAAACCTACCTACTTCGTAAATTATTTATTCATAATTTGATTTTTTGTACCAAACATCATATACCTCTTCTTAGCATTTAGTAGTAAGGAATTTGATACAGCCCAGTCTTGAATCCTTTCCAAATCTTGATTAAGTTTACTTTCTGCATCTCTTATATCCTCAGGTACATCTGAATGGCATAGGCATAGGAATAGATATGGAACTTGCAATGTTGGATGTAATTTACAATATCAGCGCTGTATAGGATGAATAGAACTGGGCCGAGAATGGAGCCTTGTGGAACCCCTCTAGTCACTTTACGCATATCGGAAGTCGTAGCTAACACATTATCCTTTTTGATTTCTACAAGTTGTTCACGATTACTAATAGTACTAATAGTAGATTACCTAATAGTATTGGAATCAAAACCATAGAAATTTAGTTTAGATAAAAGAAGAGATATGTTAATCGAATCGAAAGCACGTGAAAAGTCTAGAAGAACCAAGATCGTGCCCTTACCCTTGTCTTGAGCTGCAAGAATATTGTCCGTTACGTCCAATAGTGCGGTATTCGTTCCTCTACTTTTTCTAAAACCTGATTGAAGTTGATAGAAACACTATGGGAACTAATAACACGATGAAGAAAAAAATATGTTTTAGTAGATTTATGTTTTGACTACTATCGTCTTTAGACTAAAAAAATTACTTGGTAAAAGAGCAATTCGTAGACCATGTTTTAGATAGTCTTGACAATGTCAACCTTGGTATTCCTACCTATTTTATATTAGCTTATCAATCAATTAAAAAAGCCGAATTAAAATGCCACTTGCTCTTAACTTTTTAGTAGGTACTTACCTAATATCCTTCACATTTGGACACAATGGGTACAGTCAGCGGCATAAGTTGGTATAATTGGCATAAAACTACCAATTAAACCAACTTATGTCAAATTACAAGCAAAATAAAAAAATCATTTAAAAAAAGCGATTGCGTTTCTAATAAAATGCTGTCAGCATGAGTACATTACCCAGAGGTGTTGGAAAATATCAAAATGGTATTGTTGAGGGGTTAAAACCTAATTTTCTAAGTAAAAATTAGTTAAATATTGTAATCTATATTTAATGGAGTGTACATTTTTGTCCGCAAGACTATTTGCCGATTTATTGAGGTTTAAACATCTCAATTTGCTTGTTGACTTATAAATTGTTATTGTAGGTCGCTGTGTTATTTTAATTGAGCCAAAACCAGCCTATCTACAAAATCGGATGATCAGAGTTTTAAAATACTCATTAAGAATTATTAATTAATTAATAAATTAATTTTTATTACTTACTTCTGTTTTAAGCGGGCGGTCTTATTGCCTACATCAGCTATGGCGGTTTTGGCTCGTGGTCGGTATTTCGCTTAAAATGGGATTGGGCAGGCCATGTGGTTCGAATGCATCCAGAACGATGGGCGAATCTAGTCACCCAGTGGATACCGAACGGACGACGCAGCCGTGGTAGGCCCAGAAGAAGATGGAGAGACGACCTGGATGCATTCAAACCAGATTGGTCAGATTTGGCTGTGGACCGTGATGGATGGAGGGGAGATGGGGAGACCTTTGCCCAACAGTGGGACAATATAGGTTAGTAAAAAAAAGTATTACTATTAGCGGTTAAGAATTTTGTATGGATTTTAAATCTGAATGAAATAAATGATGTTCATGTTTGATACAAAAATGAACTGTCATATCCATAATAACAAATATGTGTTAGTTATAGCTTGGATCCAGAAATGGTAATACCAATCTTAAACTTAGCTATGCTGAAAATAAATTATTATTATTAGTTATTTTTAACAGGTTCTATCATCAACAGCTGGGTATATAATTACTGATTAAAACGGGTATTTATCACGTATGTACCTTTTTTATGTGTTATCTCGACGTTTCGGCTGTTTCGGCGAAAGTTTGAAAAATACTTGTTGGGTATATTACGTCAAAAGTTTGACTCATTGCTATCCAAATAGCGCTCATCATCATTATCATCATCTCAGCTTATCTGCACCCATTGTTGTATTGCGAGTCTCATCCATTGAAGATCTTATTTGTTTACCTACTTATTCAAAATTCTAGAAAGGTCTAACAAGACCTTATGAAAATGTAAAGTTCTATACAAGCCAAGTTACAGGAAAGTTTGCTTAAAAGCATTGCGTTGATAAATCTATAGGCGCTATGAGAAGATAACACGTTGGGAAACTAGATAAAGTACATATATGCAAGGCAACTAAATTAAAATAAAACAACACTATTATTTTAGCAACATTTTTTTTATTAAGAATTCCACAATGGAACAAATTTTCTTTAATATAATATCTAGACCTAGTCAGATTGTATGTAGGATGTGTTGCGAGATAGATACTGTATGCTTTTACTATTACACGTATATATTATACGTATTTTACAATTAGTGCACAAATGGACAATTAATTATAAATACCTGTATTAAAACTCTATATCTTTACTTGTTATCTTATCGCAGTTAAATAGTACCGTTTTCTACTATATATGTATCGATTTTTCCGTTTATATATTTTTTCCTGCGATAAAACACAATGGCCATCAATATTTGGTTTCTGTTTGGACAATTTGTTCATTTTATGTAATAGTTTTGTACAGAGAGTCAGGTACTAATCAGGTAAGATACAACATTTATTTAGGTAGCGTTTTTATAAGTAGTATTCTTAAATGTAATTATTATATTTATTGTTTAATAGATTTGTACAAATTGTAGTTTACATAGAAGGCAGTATTATAAACAAATGTCCAAATAAAAACCTAAAGAAACTTAAAATTACCACTGAGGAAATTACCTTAGACCCCACTATTTTTCATATATGTATCTTATAACACACATTATTTACACTATTTCTATTTACATGGATTCTGGGGATATATAGAGATTATATAAGTACGTACTAAAAAAGAAGTTTATAACTCGTTTAAGTTTTATATGGCAATATCCTCAGCGATTTCAAGCTTCCTCAAAGCAAACAATAACAGTTACCTACAACATTTACACATAACTAACAAAATACGCCAAAATTACCACACTAAAAAATTCGCTAAAGACACGGTAACGACCGCTACATCGACACACAAATAAATTCAGCTAAATACCGTTTTATCGCGTGCACTCCAAATCTTTCTAAATTCGTATAAAGCCATTTCCGGCGGTTTTGGGGTGCACGTGACTTATAAACAAGCATTGTGGTCTAACCATTGTGTCATTGTCTAGTGCCAAAAGACGTCAACCCTCGTAGGTTCACATTGACAGTGATGCGATGATAAACATTATTCATTACATACACACTCTTTACGAATTGAAAAAGGAAACGTGAATGTTTGACTACGAGGACAGTTTTACGGATGCACAAACAATAATACTTGTAGTTTTATGTACATTCAACCCGCATCAAAACCTTCTACACCACTCGCTACTACATAATAGTATAAAAAATGAAGTCAAACAAGAAGTTCTAATATAAATCACAAGTAGTGCTAATTCTTACTGTTAAAGAATTATATATTCTTCCATTATATATATAAAAAGTCGCTTAAAAAAATCACAGACAATCACTTTTCCTTTACATAGACCACCAAACCGACCATTTTTCTAAGCATTATCTTCCTACGTACAAAACCCTATTTACTTAGTTTTACAACCATCCAGGTTTAAGTTACATTCCACTAACCTCCCGCCGTTCTATTTTGACCACTTACATAGATGTTCTCTAGTTTTACCCTCGTTTTTACCAAATTAAAAGAACCATTCGCCCCATTATCCCACCAACCAAGCGCGGGCTGCTGTACATAATATATCAGAATTTCCCAAACTTTGTACTTACATCACACGAATAAACCTACACTAAATTATATTTACTGATGCCAAAAAATACACTTTGGCAACATTCACGTAAAACCGATAATTAATATTATTTTATACTTTATTTTCATTTAATTAATTTGTACTGGCGATAACCTTAAGACTTCAGAAATTTGTACTTTAGTTCTTATTACAGAGTGCTCGTTGCTTTATTAATTTTGTGTAACTCTTATGACACTTACACAAAGATGACACCAAGAACAATTTGTAACATCGAGACTTACCTCATTCAAATTAAAAAGATGAAAGATTAAACACGTTAATAGCATATTTTAATGAAAAATGTTATATTTACAGTCATGCACGACCATAAATCAATGATACACCGATTTGAAAACAGGACAATTTTAAATACAACGATCTTAAAATGTAGCCAGTATAACATATAAAATGTAAAATTTATGACGATTGAAGCGAAAACCAATCAGATGTCACCGACTTTTTTATTCAGTCCAAAATACCCCGTAATATAATCTAGTGAAGGAGTGAGCATATTATAAATCTTAAGGTAACATTAACGCGAGAATTTTTTTTTTCCATCAAATTCGTAGATACCTCGAGGTAATCTCGTGATCAGCTTAGTGCATCCTTAAAATATGAAACATCCAATAATTAGTAAATAAGTACTTAAGTATTTTCCTGATCAAATAAGTGCGACTATACTGTACGAATAATTAGGGACTTAAACGTCAATTCCTTAAATAATGTTCTTAAGTTTAATTTAATAAACATTAAACACGATGGACGGGTGTAACATGTCAAATAATTTAAAAAAAGGAAAATAAAGGAAACAAAAAATAAAATAACCAAAAAAATAATTTTGTTACAATTTTTTAATTCGCAGAAACCTAACAAACAATAATTCAATTTTTCTTTTCATCTCCTTAAAACATAGTAACATCTATGCAACACAAAAAAGTAACTGGGAAAAGTAATAATAATAAAATTATTAATTAAAAAAAATATTTATACTCCGGAGAGTGAAGGAAGGTACAATTAGATTACATTCTCGAGACCGACCTCCCGCGTCGAGTGCAGTGGAGGGTACATCAGTGAGATTATTATACTAGTCTAGTAACAACTTACGTACTAAGGTTTCAACCGTCAACCCAGCTCTTACGAGCCCATAGAGTTTCAAAGTTGTCGATGTATCTCTATTGAGCATGCACTGAGTTGATTGCACAAACTACCTTGCAGAGATTCGAAACAATGTGCTACTATGTCCTTAAAAAGATAAAACATTGACAATCTGGTCGTTTCTTACCCGGTAAATATATTTGTTATTATTATATTTTTAACCTCGTTTTACCCAACTTATGATATTTTTTTAATTCACTTAAACGCGAACGCGGACAACTTGAATCCTGAGGTAGCATTTTGTACTTTATTTTTTTTTTAATTTTGCATTACGCTTATACGCTTAAATTTTATATTTCTTCATATAAAAATCTACTAGAAAGCTTACTTAGTCTAATTTTATGTTCCTCGAGGTAGAATATACTTACGCTAAGAAGGCGATGCAAAGTTTTTATATTTCATTTTAATATTCGTTGTTAAAAAACTACGCTTGAATATGTATTTCAAGAAAGATGTAAAATAATAAAATTAAAAATATAAAATCTCTGCAAAGCCCATGTGACGGCAGAGGGTCACCGTACCCGTAATTATCTTTGGCTTCACCATCACGACATATCGCGATATATTTACATGTAAAATTACCTTAAAACTAATTAAATATAAATTTTCCTGATGTACCCTTATCAAAAAAAACACTTCAATTACTTTGAACTGAAGATCTCTTGAAATGTTTAGAATCTCACTGTTAGAAAGTATAAACTGGGCTTAAGTAAGTTTATCGCATTGGTCAAAATGTAGTAAACCTTTTACGATATACTTGTTATACATGTATTTAGAGGAGATCGGTCCAAGTTTAGAATGGGGATTGCAATACACCGACTAAATTGTGAATTCACCTATAACATCAAATAACATTACAACTATTAGGGACCACTAGTAATTATGTCCACTAATTAGCTTTAACAATGCAAAAACTTAATTTAGACATCCAATTCCATACATGTTTACAATTAGTTTAAACAAGTCACTGAAACATTTTGCAAGAAGCGTTACACAATCATGTAATTCAGCAATGACTTGAAAAATTTTGATACCTGTAATCTAACATTTGTACCTTGTGATTTAGACAGAAGCAAATCTAATTGATTTCGAAAATTAGCGTACCTTATTGTTCCTGCCCTAAAGCAACCTTCCTTAATCATACTCTTAAACCCCACGTTCCTAACAAAAGAATAATAAACCGAATAAAAAGCTAATAAAAACGTGATGCATTAATGCAATTTCTCAACGTACGTATCACAAATCAAACATTTTATGTCAAAAGAAATCACAACTATGAATTTTGAATTCATAAGAAATTAAAGAAAAGACAAAAAATAGAACAATTTCGTAAACATAATGTTGTTAACAATTTTGAAATTGAAATAGCAAAACATTATTTCCCTAGAAAATACACTTACCAAAATAACGCCAATTAAAAAACGTAATATTAAATTAATATTAAAACGTCTCGGTCAAATCTAAACGTTATCAATCGAGGTCGCTCCTGACTTTTCGAGAGAACATTTTGATGACACAGCACTGCTTACTTTCAAGCAGTTTCAATTTGTATTAATATAGCGAGATATTAAAATAATATTTGATAGATAACAACGTAACCCCGCCAGCATACAATTTTGACTCGCTTTGGATGACAACCACTTTCCAACCCCACTCCAAAAGAACAATAAGTTTCGTATAGTCATTTTAAATTTGAAAATGTTAAAGCTCAAAATATAGTAGAAACTTCAACATTACCGAAATGCTTCTAGGTTATTATTATTATTTATTGATCTTGGTGGTTTTGCATCAAACACTCACTTTTCACGTCGGTTTTGGCTATAATTTAGATAAAATTATAGAAAATAATGAAGAGAAATACAGAGCTGTAAACTCTTGCCACTTTGTACTAACGTTCCATGACCCATTTTTTAAGGATTTTTCAGAAATCAATGAAGATTTACTGTAAAATAATTACATGTCATAATATTTTTGGACATTTAAGGAGATTGATAACATATTACTTTAAAGAGGTAAAGTGTAAAAATACAAGTAAAAATAGCCTGTCTATAAAATCTAAATAATTCTGATAGATTCACTGTTTCTAGCTTCTAATTGGTCTATTGATAGTAATAAAATTTTAATTCACGTAATACAAAGGGAAATATTAAGTTATGAATTTTTAAACCAGATTAGAAAAATATGTTATATTATAGTTATATTATACTTACTAACGCAAGGTACATAAGAAATTGCTGTTTCTGCAAATTTGTATATATAATTTTATGTAAATAGTGAATTGAAACAATTGTTCAGTGATTACGTGAATTAAAATTCAAAAATATAATTATTTGAGTTTCTTTGCAAAATAAAAACGATAAAACCACTCTAAGATAACTAAAACGCTGTCTTTCAAATGGTGCTTAACAGACATACAATATGCTATAATATGTCACTGAGTCTTGGATAAAGCATTTCTCACATAAATATTTTATGCTCAATAGCTGTACCTTAAAATATAAATATAATAATAAATATGAATGCAACTTACTCCTAAATATCAGGAATAAAACACACAGTCGCTACATTCACACTTAACAAAAATAAAATAAATAATACAAAATGCGGACTTAAAATTGAGGTTATTTGGCACTGTACCATCTGCTGTAAATAAGAGCATGTAATATTGCAGCTGAGTGTACTCATCACTGGGTGCGCCGGCGCCTACACAACTAAATATAATACAAAGGCACCAGCAACGCCCTTAAAACAATTATCATTTAAATAATTATTCTTCTTAAAAAATCTCAACTGGTTGCACTTGAAATGACTAGGAATATAGAAGTAGTAAGTGGCCTTCGTCTAAATGCACTAATACAGAAAAACAACATTAAAACGGAATGTTAAAATCGACACCACTCCTGTAACATATAATATTTGGTCTCAATAGTAACATCCGATCAGGCGAGCCTGTTACGAACGACAGAAATGGATTCACATACATGCATCGAACCTTACATGCACTAATTTTAAGACGATGTTACGTAACTACAAGTACTTATGTATCTAGGGCAAATTGTACTTTGTACAAAACTGAAACCGTCCGATATTCTGGTCAGTAAACTGTTGATTCTACTGTCGTATATTTCCGCACTGTCAACCCTCACACGACAATGTGGCAAAATTATAAAGTAAAGCCCGTTTGCTATTGTATCACAGATAATGTAGAATATTATTAACTTAAAATTGTAATGTTTTAGTATATTGTCATTAATATGTATAATAGAGAAATGTATGCTTAAATTATAATAAAACATAAACAGAGGTAGATAGGTATTTTTGCCACAGTGCGTTGTATACAATGTTTGAACGTAGGCCAAGGCGAATTATAACATTGTTCAATTATTTACAGACACTTAGCCTATGACCGTCAGTCTCAACATTAGTTATAAGATTCCCTAGCTCAGGTAATTCGATATAAGCTATGTCATACTCGACCGAGACCTCTAAACAAAACGACTACAAGGTAACTATCATTTCACAGTCAGTGGACATAATCTAAATGTTTGCAAATAATTAAGGTACTTTCACGCGATGAAGGTACGTTATTTTAAAAACAAGGTACCAGATGAGACTTGTACTGAGCAACACCATTCATAGTCACACTCGAATTAAATTAAGTAACAATAATCGCACATTAAAACCCTTAAAAAATCTTAAGATCAATTACTGAGGTAGATACTGTTACATAAATATGTATCAACGAGGTAATTATTGTTCGCAGTTAACACACGCGGCTCCGCTCGGGACGACTCGGGAATTTTGATGGATCGAACGAACACCAATCGATCAATTGACACCAATCATAAATTCGAAATTTTAAAAAATATATAAGTAGAGGTAGATCAGACGAGCCGCCCGCGAGCGTGTCGAGCAGAGGTAGTTTGGTTGAGAATAGAACTAAAAGTGAAGCTTGGAGGGTTTACTGCGTGTGGTTGGGGAGTGGACCTTGCGTTATGTGAGGGGTGACCTGGTGGCGATGCTCGCGCGCGATGTGGCGGCGCACCGTGTTGTTGCGCGTGAAGGTGCGTGAGCAATGCGGACACGGCACGCGTATGCCCTGGTGCCGCTGTCGGATGTGCGCGCGCAGGTTAGTCTCGTACCCGTACAGTCTCTCGCAATAAGGACATTTTAGCTTTTTGCCTGGAAAAGATAAGAAAAACCTTTTCAGTACCTGTTAATAAAACTTTATATTGAAATTAGTGAGATGATTCAGACTACACTGAGATTCAATGTACTAAACTGCAACGTTTGGCATTGAGCAGGTCAAAAAACTGTGTAAGTTTTCCTGTAGATGGAGCTAAAAGCTTTAGTCGTAATCTGAATCATCTCACTAATTTCAACCGTGACGTGAGACGGCCTGGTGGCACAACTGGATAGTGCGTTCTCATATCAAGAGGAAGGTTGCGAGTTCAAGTCCCGTCTAGGCTTGAAAATTTTTGAGATTGTTTTAAAAATCTTGGAATATTTTCCGTATGTGTTCGGATAACACTATAAAAATAAAAATACTAATGCAAACCTTCCCTTATTATTATTTTTCTAATTGGATTGACTTTGACATCGGCACTTACAACTCGCATTTTTTTCATAAAATAGTTATCTATGTTACAAGGATTAGTCTATTTCTCCTTGACAGTAAATAACACCAACATCAAACAACATCGTCATCAAACAACACCATCATCAGAAACCACCGTCATGAAACAACATCATCACGATAACGAACTAACCGTCAGCTGTAGCGATTCCTCCTGATTTGCTTGTGATTATCTTAGTTGGGAAGAACTCAGGGCCAGGCTTGGCTGGCACCGGTGAGGTCTGTATCGGTTTCTCGTGGTAGTTGGTGGCAGGCATCGATGTCGCAGGAGGAGGGGAGTTGGTGTAGCCAGTTGTATGGAAATCGTTCTCATTTTTCACTCGCAAATCTGAAAATTGCATGTTCGCTCGTTCGTGAGTGTGTCATGGAATATTTTTTAACCCCTTACCCAAAAACGGGGTGTAATAAGTTCGAGGCTTACGCATGTCTCTATGTATGTCTCTGTGTCTGTCTGTGACGGCGGTTTTTTTTATAGAAAGCTTATTTAACTGGGGTGATTCTTAGCCACGTGTCATAAAGATCAGGTGAGCCGGTCCGAAGTCTATCGGCACTTTTCTTTCGATGATTCAGTGTATTCCATTCAGCTATATGAGCATTCATTTAGAACACATCATTTTAAAGAAATATAGACCATACAGCTTTTCAAATTAACCATCTCAGATGTCTGGGTATTATTAACAATATTTATACTATAATTACATCTTAGTTTTACTTAAACTTTTTCTGCTACCTGTCGTGCACTATCTACAAAATATATCTTCCATGTAACGCAGAGGTTAACTGGAAGAGCAGGCTTAGCATTAGGTTCGCCTATGTACAGATACGTTAATTTATGTGCAATAAATAATTTTGAATCAATCAATCAATATTATTACAAATTATTTCAACTCTAAACTAACAAATCCCGTTTTTAGGGCAAAAAACAAAGATAAGTTACATAGCATTTTCCAAATTATGTAATTAAAATGTAACCAATGAAAAACTATGAAAACCTATGATTATTTTTGTTATAATTTTGGGGGACTTACTATTAAATTTGCATAATTAAACACGAACCTTTCGCCGAAAGTTCCCAAGCGCACCCGTCGTCTCCTATAAGCCCTCTAAAGTGTCTACTATATCACCATTCGTTTCGAACAAGATATAATGAGCGGAAACAAACCTTCGGCACCTTGTTCGTTGGGCAGTCGGTCTATCATCTCGTCGTTGGCGGAGGCGCTGCGTTCGTAGCCGTTGTTCTTAATCGGATGCTGGGTGGATGTGTCGGGGTTCTCGTCGTAGCGCTGGGAGGCGCCGGGGGACGAGCGGGTGTCCGGCTCGTCGGCGACGCTGCCGCAGTGGGATGACGACGAACTCTGCCTGGAAGCGACAGAATTGGAGGGTTACAGAAGTTTAGGCAACAGTCTCTAAGGGCCGGTTTCTACCAAAACAGAGAGGAGAGGTGATGTGTAAGACTCGTCAGCGACGCTGACGCAGTGGGCTGACGATGAACTATACCTGGAAGTGCCTGTTTTGGAGGGTTATAAAAGTTTAGACAACAGTCTCGGTGCTGCCTTTGAAATTTAGATTCGATTTACCAAAACAAAAAATTACGTACGAGTGTGATAAATTGTGTGATTTTGTATGGATTTGCTGCCTTCATTATTCCCTAACGGAATTCCAACTGTAACTGACCAGTTTAGACCAAAGCGGAGACAAAGAGAGAGATGTGTAAATTCAGCCCATAGAATCATCAGCCACATCAAAATCGTATTACATACAACATCTACGAGGCTTTACTATTGGTTGTTATCACTTCTCTCCGCTCCGCTTTGACGGAAACCGGCCCTAAGAATGGTCTAGATGTCGCATTACTATTACTTAGTTATTGACCGAGCGAAGCGAGATCTCCAAATTGACTTGGGCAAATCGGTGTTGTACGAGTATGTATGTATGTATGTTTGTCCGAGGATAACTTTCAAATCATTTATCTGATCGTCGTGAAATTTGGTGCATAGGTAGTGATGGCACAATTTGGGTGTGACTAAATGACCTAAAAATGTGGGAGGGTTGTTGAGATATTGGGGTTCAAAGGGGATAAAAAAAAACAAAATGGAACTATCCGTTCAAATGGCACGTCTAATAAAATTTATTTGTGAGTACATTTCGACCCCGTTTTTATTTTTAGTTCAACCTTGTAGTTTTTAAGTTATAGCCATAATGAAACTGAACTTTGACAAAATTCACAGGGTCCACCAGTGACCCTATAGTACTGAAATTTGGTATGAGTGTAGTTTAAGTGACACAAATATAGGAAAAAGTCTGAAATTCAGAATAACTGCAATTTCTACCCCCAAAAAATATAACCAATTTACATGAGCTCCCGTTACCTGTAATTTGAATGAAACTGTAGGTCAAGTTGGTTTGATTACATTTCGTGGCACTATTTTGATAGTCAACGATTATAAATAATATTTTTTTGTTTTTATGGAAGACTCGCGAGATCTCCGTTCGGAGCGAACCACTAGTGTATTGGCATTCGGTTACAAAATGTATTTGTTCCTGGACAGGTGCATACAAAACATTTTTGCGGTATTACAATTTACCAGCTATTGAAACAAACCATAGCCGGTTGGGACGCAGGAGGTTGTGAGTTCGATTCCGCTGCAGAACAAATGTTTGCATAAACTAGATATATGTACTGGGTTTGCAAAAAATAAAAATCTATCCGTTAACTGGTTCCAATAGTACAAGCTCTGCTTAGTTTGGGGGCTAGATAGCGCTGTGTGAAATGTCAGCATAATTTTATCTATCTGTTTTGTTTGGGAAACTTTGTTTCATTAAGAAATGATAGCCGTAACACCAGCAATTGCAAAGAAGTATACCTGTAATTCCTAGCGTGCGGGCTCTGCGTAGGTGACGGCTTAGGCGCCGCCGGTCTACGATGCCCACCACCATGTAACGGCAAATGCAGCGGCGGCGGGTACCGGCCCATACTGGCTCCATGCATCGGCATATTGTACTGTGGTATGATTGGTGCGAACGTGGTCGCTGCGTGCTGAGCACCAGGCTCAGCAGTATCGCAGTTGCCTGAGCCTGATACTGGGCTTGTCTTGATTCGGTTCTGGCGGTCACCAGATTGCTGGGTCTGTTGCTTTACCCAAGCGTCTTGGGACATCTCCATCGACAGGCCTTTGACCTGAAATTTGCAATTGTCGGTCTTACAAAAAAGTATTCGCTATGCCTGATCCTCAGAAGGCTTGATTTATAATGTTGAGACAAGCTGTAAGTGGTGTCATTGACACATCAACATCTATCAACATGACATCTATCAACATGTTAAGACGCTTGGAAAGTATTGTGTGAACTGACTGACAGAGGCCTTAGCAGCTGTAAAAAGACATACAGATCAATCCATATCAAGCAAACAAGCAAATAACAAGTGTAATCCAAAATACTGGTAATTTAGATTAGATTCGACAGAGATAAAAAATCATCATACCGAATCTTGCCACACATTCTTGTATGTCTATCGAGCCCTGGCACCTGCGCGATAGATTATTTATGCCCTACTCCGACCCCGCCTCAGATATAGCAACGCACTGGTCTAAATGGTTATAATATTGAGACATCTACACAAAAGACTTCAGACACTTAGAATCATACCTGCAGATTCTCCCCACTCTTGAGGAAGCTGGATAGGGCATCCTGACTGACATGCACCTCTCCCTTGTACATGAACTCCAGCAGGGCTTGCATGTTTTCAGCCGAAGTAGCCTCGAGGATGACGTAGCAAGCCCCGGCATGGCTGGGAGGTGCTGAGTCAAACAACTCTTGGAAATGCTTGCTGCACGCGGCTAAGATCACCTTATGCGCTCTGAATTGGCGACCTGGAAAGATTAGAGAAATAGTTTAGTTTAAGTCTTCTTTATCTTTCTAGTTCTACAACCCTGTGAAGCTTTCACAGAGTTGTAGACAAATTTACTGTTTAGGAGGAACTTTAGCTGAATCAAGAGATACCAAATTGATCGTACAGTCAAAAGGTGATTGTAGTTTGATTTTCATTCGCTGAGTTATTTCTGTTTGCCGGACTTATCTTCGCTGACCCTATTGTCTATTTATATTCCGTTGAATTTCGGTACTTCGTCCTACGCATTGCAATAAACTATAAACTTTGTCAAGTGCAAGATTTACTTTCGCAACAGCGTTCCGTATAAATGGAATTGGAAAATGTTTACAGCAACTCAGTGTAAATGTCTTTATGTACATGTGTGTAAATGGCTATGAAATACAATAGAAAGAAGAAAAATAAGACAAGAAAGTGGTATGTTCTCTTCCTTTTTCATCATCCCATACATTACATAGATAATTTTCTATTTTGTAATGGTATAAATGTCAAAGAAAAAACCTACCTCTAATGTCATTTCTCTCTAGCCTCAGAAATATACTGGTAAAAGCTCTTTTTAGGATTAAACTCGCATTTACATGTTCTCTATTTATGTCTTTTGTTATGTATTTTGTGTACCATAAAGAATAAAGCAAAAACCGACCAAGTCGTTTATTTTCTAAGGAAAAAAATTCTTAAGTCCATAAGACCACCCATTATGTTGCCTTTTTTAGGCTAGCTTAGTATGAGCATTTTATTGTTTTTGTGTATGGTAATTCAATAATGAGTTATCTAATCTCTTTTTAACCAAGAAAAAACCAGGTACATATGATTAGAAAAGATAAACGCCAAAACTAGTTCAGTCCTAGCGATGTCAATATCAGTGTACGAAATGAAGCGTGTACTATAAAGCCGGCACTATAAATAGCAACGGAGTACTTGTATTACGTCACAGCCGAATAGTGCGGAACAAAATACGGTTAGCCTTGGGGCTGCCGTATGCGTTCTAGGCAGGCTGCACGCTTAGCGACTCGGTGCGAATTGCGGGCAACTTGTGTCGTGCGACAAGTCGCGACCAGCGGGTATTCCTTATTCAATGTTAAATATAATCTTTTAAACTTTCACGATCGCGATCTGTTTAATGTTAGTAATTATGTACAGTGGTACATAACTACCAATATTAAACAGCCGTGGTCGCGGGCGGTCTGCCCACGAACACGGTTGTTGCAACACAGTTGAACGTCGTCGGGATATTAATTAAAAAGGTATAATACGCGATAAATACCCGTTTCATATTAGTAACAATGTTTAATAGTTATTAAAAAATATATTAAAACACTGGCTTTTGACCTGGACGGTAAAACAAGGCATTACTGGGGCTGAATACAATGAATAAGCAGCATGTTTCAGACGTAAAATGTTTGGTACATACATTAATTATTATTAATTATAATGACAGCCTCCATGGTGCAGTGGGCGTATAGCCGGCTGAGACGCAGGAGGTAGCGGGTTCGATTCCCGCCGCGGAACAAATGTTTGCATGATCTACAGATATTTGTTCCGTGTCTGGGCGATTTTCTATATATTATAAGTATATATTTACAAAAAAAAAAAGTATATAAGTATTCTATCAGTTATCTGGTTCCCATAGTACAAGCTCTGCTTAGTTTGGGACTAGATAGCACTGTGTTAAATGTCCAGCCATATTTATTTATTTATATTTATTTATTATTATTATTAGGGAGGTATTTACCCAGCAATGGGATACGAATTGCTGAAAATAGAATAGAATTCACTATATTTTTTAGACCGGAAAATGGCGTAGTAATGCCAATTTGTAACAAGCGATATAGATACCAAAAGGCAGGTTGTTTAACTATTTTTTAATATTTTTATATATAGCAAGTTCGTAGCAAGCTAGTATAGCAAGCTCAACATCTACCATGTTATTGATATCTTAAAGAGTAGAAGATTTGTTTTCTTAGTGTTTTAAATAGTTAATTCACTGTTTTGGATGGAGATAATGGTAAATACTTTGCTGTACTCAAAGCATATCTTAAAATTATAAAAAAAACCAAGGTGGATTAGTAATATTTTATGTAAATTAGATTCGATAATTAGATTAGGTTATGTAAATTAGTAATAAATGATCAAAATAACATAGACCGAGCAAAAAAACTGCATCTTTGCTACGCACATTGTTAACAAGTCGCTCTTGTACTGACGGCTGTATATAGCGCCGCAAGACCGCGGCAAAACTACGCCTACAATTCGTTCTATACGCTTCCTCGTGCGTATTCTAATTCAAAATTATATTTGTGATTGTTCGTATTTTAAACGCGTTTTTACACACATTATTGTTTAAAATGAACAAACTTCGTAGAGGGGTCTACGAAACTGTAGCTGCTATTGTTGAAACTTGTTTGTTTACGTCCGATGCGAAAATATGATTGTTTTAATATGTATGTATTATAATATACTAGCTTCCACGGCTTTGCACGCGAAGTTTGTCATTAAAAAATGTCTGTTTCAGGCTCATAATTTATCGTTTAGTCATGAAAACGTCACAGACTCTATGAACCTAGTAAGATCTTAAGTAAGTATTATCTTTAGAAAGTAAGATTCAATTTACAATTTAGTATTGATTTAATGTAGCTATCCTGATATTCAGTCCGTATATTTTATTTTGCTTATATATGTATAGATACTGTTCATTCTATACTTAATTTATAAAAGCTATGATCCGGTATAACGGTCTCGTGAAATTCAGTCTATCCAGAAGTAGTCTGGAAAAGATCGCTTTTAGCGATAATATCGTCACTGTATTCTAGCGTCTAGTTTGTTGTTTTAATTTTGTTAATTAATTTTAAGTGTAGTATACAATGGGAACATTACCACTACCTACGTACCATTCTACAATACGTACGTACGAAGTATTCTGGAACCCTCGGCGTACGACTCTCACTCGCACTTAAGAGGAAATCAGGGCTGTGTGTCACCCATACAAATGTAGTTCCCTGTTTCCTCTCTGGATAGTGATACTAGAGCAAATATTTTTTTACCATACAATCTACAAGTACCACGGTCATGTCCCTACGTTTAGTTTTTCTCCATTAATTAATTATTATAAGAACTAGGAACCTTATAAAGTCACAGAAATTGCAAATTTTTACTTCCCCTTTTCAGACATCCAGCAAACAAATTTGACGAATATAAATAAAAAAAACGAAACGTACAAACATAGCCCTTTTTATTAAATATTTGAAAAAAAAAAATCGGTCCAATTTTGGAGGAGGAGTCAGGGGACTACGAAACAGTGATTTCGTCTATTTTAAATAGGTATAATCAGTCCGACCTGCAGTTGTCTCTATCGCACGCACATAGTGCATATAGGGCACAGCGCGACAGCAATAGATTTGTTAAATACCTATTTTCCAAATGTCTTGCTTCCCAGATTTCCTCTTAACCAGTCTTGTGAACAGTGATATGCCATTTCGTAGTTTTCATTCCAATGCCAAACCAAACAAAGCAAAAAAATTAAACAAGCCTACTACGTCATAAAAATAACTATGAGGAATGAATGCATGAATATTTGCAATGATGAATATTTTTTCAAAATGTCTGTTCAAACAGTGTTATTGCATATGAATAAGGTTAAATGTTTGTTTTAAACGCAAAAATTCCATTCAGTACTAGGAAACTATAATATTAAGGTCATTAACATATTGCCGCTATGCAAACGTTTATTATCTATGAGTATTTTTACATTAACCCGCCCACGCGGATATGTAGAACGAAAAATGCTAGATAAAAAAATAGTATAAAACACCTTCCAATGTTTCGGCAGCACAGAAACTGAACAATAAAACAATGTTATGGCACAAAATAGAACAGAAGTTAGGTTAGTACAACGAGCGAAACAGGATCTCGGATCAAGTCGGTAGGACGTTTAACCAACTCGATCTGAGACCCTCGTACGCTCGCCTGTTTTCACTTGTTGTACTAACCTTTACTTCTGTTACTATCTATATTGTGGTTATGGTTACTGTTTAGCGCACAGCTGAGCGACTATCTATTTTATGGTTTTGATAATGTCTTGTGTTGTTGTACAACTGAAAGCATTATAACGCAAAATATATAATTGTTGTACTTAGCCATATTATAAGTAACTCTGTGTCGGGGAAGGGGGGGGGGGGATAGATGACTATTACAAAAATGCTTACTTTATATTTTGTTCTTATTTAATGATACCCCACATAATGGAGTCCGTGAGTAAACAAATCACCGCCAAAAATCATATTGTTTCTTGCATTTCTTTCCTGGCTTGATCTCGACGGAACAGGCAGTAAATTGACGTTTCAAAGTGATCCTTCTTATTTTAATGATAAAAACATTTTGAATCTGCATTTATATAGGGGAGCTACCCTAAATAAAAGTTTTTTTTCGTTCACTAAAATGGCAAATTTCAGTTTTACAGCCCTAATACGGTAAAAACTACCAGTAAAGTGGCTTTAACTGGTCAGACATACAAACAGAAGGACATGGCTAAACTATAACGTTCCGAATTCAAATGCGGAACCCTAGAAACCGAATTAATTATATATGTATTATTCTCCGGGAAGTAATTATCATCGTACGTATCAAGTAGGTATTACTATCTCAAACTGTTATCTACATTTTTTCGTTGAATTAGATCTTTAAATAAATTAATTATTAGTATTCCAGTTTATTTTAGTACACAGTTAAGTTTTAAAATTCACGGAAAAAGGCACAATGCGTTGAATTCTAAACGTGCGTTTAACTATCAAATAAATTGCTGCTATCTATATTTTTTTGTTTCTAAAACATAGAATGTTTATTATTTATTTCGTATTAACCTTTAATTAATTCAATTGCAATGCCATCTAGGACATAAAAATAAACGACTTTTTTCTATTAAAATACGTTAACTAATAAAGCTAAGCAAAAGGCTGAAGGTCTTAGCCTTTTCCTTACACATAATATACTAAGGCAGATATCACATTTCAGTAAGGTTACGTTATTTTCAGGCATCAAGTTTAGATTAAAATATGACGTAGACTAGATTTTATTACGGGCATCAGGTGTTTTTATAATAATATAGCTCATGACTACATTAAACCTCATGATGGACATCCCCGGATCTCTTTGTCAGTACTCGGAGCATATATCCCACAAGGGGGTAGTTAACTACCTCTAGATCCAGATTCAGATTGTTAGATTTTTGTAAAAATTATATTATTTATGTAGCCTTGAGAACTGACCTCTTTCTCGAAGTTGGCCCTTTGTAACAAGACTGTCGACGAAACCAACTTGGATGTTCACCGATCTTGTGTGGCTTGCACCCAACGGCTCCCAGCAACCTTTACAGGTATTCTTTCAATCTAGTTGGGGGCCGTTTTCCACTGCGCTTTCCAGTGCGTGGTCTTCAATTGAGAACCTTTCTGTCCCAACGGCTGTCAGTTGTTCGAGCTTTCTATCTCACCTAGTACTAATCCATCTTAATTCTATTCAGCCTTCAGTTCAAACTTGCGTTTGCGTGCCGATAGGACCTGTCATACCTAGTTATATAACTAATAAGGAAATAAATATGGGCATGTAAATTACTCAATCATGGTGGTGCTTAAGTTCACGTTAAAATCAGTTTGCAAGTGTCTCTCGCGCTTACACCTAACAGCTGACACTTCGGCAAGCAGAGTGCTTTTAGCACAGAGGCAATATACCTTAGTCTTTTATTTATTTTACATTAGTTGACCCGCCGAACTTCGTACCGCCTGGACATGACATGCATATGACGCGGGCTGCCAATACGTACCTACGTCACCCCGGTAGAATTGTCATGGCCATCATTATGTATGAGAAAATGTATTTTCTTCATCATTTCTTTTTGCGTGAATTTTTCCGATATTTTAATAGTTATTCTACTATTCGGGGCGGAGATAAATCCAACAAATCAAATATCATCAAATCGGTCAAGCCGTTCTTGAGTTATAAATGGTGTAACAAACCCGACTTTGTTTTATTTAGATATAGATTACTTAACATTTAGATCGGCTCGCTCGTTTTTCATACTAAAATACTCGTAAGTCTTATACATAAATGTTTGATATGTTAATTAAATGCGACTTTGCTAACGCGTGTATGCTGAAGCTGTTGTAATAGGCCTAGTAAGTATATAGATATTCAGAATGCGGTGGAATTTAATTTGCAGAAGGAGCCGTATCAATTCAGGTTTATCATTATGTAGACCGACTAGTAGCGTTGATATCCAAGCGCCGACAATCTGTTTTCTATGCATATGCAGTTAAACAATAGTTTTATATGAGCGCTACGCCCTTGGACCATTTTAAAATAATTTGATAGTATTGAAACAGGATAAAATTAAAAAAAAAACTAATTTATACCGAAAAAACATACAAGTATTTACTTTTTGAAATACAACAGAAATAGTTAAGCCATAAACGATCTATAGATAGTTCAACTGCTCAATATCACTATAAAGCGAAAATATCACCAAGACACTGGGTGCATTCTTCGATAAATTGCAACTTGCAAAGCTTATGCGTTGGCCCAGAAAGAAAGGACCAGCTTACGTATCATCGCCT
Source organism: Philereme transversata (assembly GCA_963924445.1). NCBI lineage: Eukaryota > Metazoa > Arthropoda > Insecta > Lepidoptera > Geometridae > Philereme > Philereme transversata. Next base: position 20,249,820 of record OZ004337.1, on the reverse strand, counting down.
TGGCCAGACACCTAGAAATAATTTTGAAAACGGGCTTCGGTACCGGACCCAAGGTACCGGTCCCAAATAGCTCAAATAAATAAATATTAATTAATATGTAATAATAAGTAATAATTCATTCATAATCATTAATCATTTCCTACTTATAAATTCAATAGAGGAAATGCTGCAATAGACAGGCCTAATCATTCAAGAGTCTAATAATGATAAGTACTTATCAGTAGGTACACGTATTACTTTGCGATTATTAGGTGTTACTTCCAAATTGCTAATCTAGACGCCAATCATTAGAATCCACTATGGAAAATGAATTTAGGTAACTTTGTATTTTTATTGTAACTGTGAGTTTATTTTTCCCGGTACCAGCAAGAAGCTGATAATACCTACAAGGTTGAAAAAGGTGTATTTAGGTCAATTCTGTGTCTCATCTTAGTAACTCCTCGATTCCCTCTTCCAAAGTTCCCTCTTATTTGATTTTGTTTTAGATATTTCTGATTGTTTATCAACCTTACCTTTTTATAACGTCTGTCTATGTCTAAAGTCACTTCTGGAATAAGTGTTCCCCATCGATATATATGTACTACATACTAGATATCGCGATCCGAACACTCACTCTGTTTCACTGAACTGTACTGCAATCCGTACACCTTACTTTAGTGCGGCTTCGACATTCACGCAGTTTGGACGCGTACGGAGTGGCACTATTAATACGAGAATTCGAATCAAAGTAGGTATGACATAAATAACAATTCAGTAGTCAAGTAAGTAAAATTATTAGTTGTTCAAGTGAATAAATAGGTATTAATATCGTAATAGAAACAAATTTTGTTTATTAAAATGCCACGCCATCTAAAATCATAGACTAAAATATCCAGATATTCCATTACAAAACCGGTTGTAGGTTTAAATATGTGACTGAACACGGACGTGACGTGGTGTTTTTAGAAAGTGTTTTAATTTGTTTATATAAATGTTTTCTAGCCAGTTTGATATTTTTTAATATTTATTTTATGTTCTTTATTTTTTTTTTATTTTAGTACTTTATTGCACAGAAAATAACAAATGATATGTACAAAAGGTGGACTTAATGCTAATAGCATTTTCTACCTTGCAACCTCAGGGGCAACAAAAAAGGTTGGCGTGCTAACTTAAACAATATAAACATAATGATACTTAATAACAAAAGAAACAAAAATAACAATAATCTCCGATCACAGTAACAATAAATACATAAAGCTACTTGATATAATAATAATATTATATGGAATATATATAACGAAAAATAAATGTAACAAAAAATATATAAATATATATATATATAAAACAGAAAATACTTAAGTATTACATAACGTACACATAAAATATAAAATATAGGCTGTTAAAATATATGGAAACGTAGTAACGTTTCCATATATTTTAACAGCTAGTTGGAGGACTGCAAGAAATTACTGTAGACTAGTCGTCTGAAGACCGTTTTTCTTGTTAGTACCTATATAATATCTGTCAAAGGTCAGAAAATATGACGACCTGCGTAATTCGATACTGCAAAAATACATCAAGAAATGTCAGTGAATCATCAGGTGTCAGTTTGATATCAAACTATTGTTAACGTACTTGAGCTTAAATAAACGCATAACAATTCATTTTATTTTACTATTCTACTTTACCATATTTTCAATTATTACATTGCTGTTATACATTTTGAAATAGAGTATGAATAAAAATGAAGTTTTGTAGGTACAAAAGCTGTGTCACGTCTGTGGTCTAAAATCTATAGGGACTACAGGTTGTTACACTATGTTGAATGGAACGCGTAAGCGCCATGAAATTCATGGCGCTTAAAACGTTTTGGTCGCGAGTAAACTAAACTCTATAAGCGATCTAGCGCTGCGTGTTTTAATAGCTTGGTTAGATCACATAAATAATGTTTTAGTGCTGCAGCGAACTTTAGTTCTAACTCACCAGCATTTTAACAAACTTTTTTCAAGAATGTTCTTGTCTATCGGTAGAATATATGTCTATGATGTTCCCTGTCTGTCAGTAAGCAGGACAGAGCAAAGATATAAACAGGAGCAATTTGAAACAAATAGATGGTAAAAAAGTGCAATGATTATAAACGTAATATTACCGTTTATATCCACTTTTTCAAAGTTTAGGTTTAAGAGTCGAATATACTTTGTACAACTGTCTCAGTCACTCCATGCGAAAATACTGGCAGTGCGAGGATTATTTCGAGACAGGAGAGCGAAAACCAAATAAAGTTGCATAAAATAATGATTTATTACAAAACTATTGGTTATTGAGAAATGAAAACATAAGAGATTTGCGTCGTGTAAATATCGATAAGTATGTAAAGTTTCACGAACTCATCTAAAGTAGTATTTTAAACACAATGACGTCCTCCTCTCTCCAAATTTATGTTTAAGTTTTGGGCGCGACATTGGAATATTTTTCGTACAAGAAAATTTTAAGGAACGTGTTTTCGCTACACATACTCTTAAGCTTATATCCTTAACTTTTACATATATTAATTTTGAAGTAGTGGACACTTAAACTGCGCATCATTAGGTAACGCGCTGCAGTCCACGCCTAGAGGAAGCGAGCGACGCGCTTACAACATCACTGACATTGGCCCCATTCGGAGACCTACTAACGCTATCTGATGTGCACACTGCCGTACTAACTCTTAGATCATCTGTGAAATCTATACTAACTATTAAAAAAGATGTGGGATTGATTTCGGCTGATTTAGTTTGAGAAGAGTTGACACAAAGAGTAAGATTATGAAAACTTTGAAAAGGTATGAACCGAAAGCACTAATAAATTATTGGTATTACAACGTACTAATAAAATTACGCAAAACATTGAACAGTCCAACTGATCTCGTATTTTTGTTGACCTTTATAACTACGAATCTAAAGAGTGACGCGCACCATGCGCGTCACTCATAAGATTCGCCGAAAGTTCGCTGACGCGGCACTCGTGCGCCACACGAGAGTGCCGCATCAGCGGAACTTTGTCGGTAGTGTGGTGACGGCTAGTAATTTTATAGACACAGCGTAATAGAAAAATACTTATGAATAATAAGAATACACCCACGACGTCCATTGAATCTTCTCTCAATTCTGATGCATTGATTTTCGGTTTGTAGACTTGTTTACAACACAATCCATACCTACTAATATTATAAATTCGAAAGTAACTCCGTCGGCTAAACGGCTGGACCGATTTATATGAAATTTGGTAGACGGATAGATTATGGTCGGAATTGAGACTTAGGGTACTTTTTATCCAACTGCACAGGAGGGTAATGTTTTTATTGATAAAGCCGAGGCCCGCGGGGGGTCAGCTCGTAGGATATGAAGATAGTAGATAAGACGTATCCTTACAAGAATGCAAACGTAAGTAAAACATATTCATACGAGCACAGCGGTTATATTTGCTGATCATTCAATGCTATATCGAAATAATTAAGTCAATAAAAACGGCATCTGCGTAATATTATACATTCTCTACTATTTATACAAGCACACACAGCCGTTAGTCCGTATAAAACAGAATTTCTAAATCGTATTACGATTGCATAGTGACCCAGTTAGTACAATCAACTGTGTCGGGGGGCCTGCAAGCATCTAAATAGGACACCGTCAAGTCTGTCACTCTATATCCACTGCCAATCTAAAATAAGCTTTATCGCTCTTAATTTAGATTCTACAGGGCGCTGACGTCCAAAGGGAATTCCGAAAAATTAAGCCACACGCGGTGCTGATTGGATTTTTTATAAGCGAAGTTGTGTCTTACGCTGTCCTGCAATAGAGTGTATATTAGGATAGTATACGACTTCTGTGCGATATGACAGTATTATTCATTTACCGCAGAGAATAGATTATAGGAACACAAGTGTAACTGGTTTTCTTTGAGATATCACTAGTTTAAAATTCAGAAACTAAAAGTGGTTCTCGTTTAAGATAAGACGGTTGAATGGATTTGAATAAATATATCCTCGTTAAATAAATTAGGTACTCTAAGATAGATTTCATTTTCTGTTGAACAAAATGTATTTTTATTCTTCTACTAACTTTGTTTTGCATTCGAAAGGACAGGACAATAAAAGGAGACGTACGGGTCAGTACACATACCATCCATATCTTATTATTATACCACCCATTCGCACTCACCGTTTATGCGTATGGAATTCTTTTCCGTAGTCTGTTTTTCCTGAAGGCCTGAATTGTAGGATTGTAGATAAGGCAAGAATGAATAGGTGTCTCTAGATCTTCATACTCCATCTTAAACCACATCATCGCTTATCATCAGGTGAAATTGTGGTCATACGAAGATCTATTCACTTTTTATACTTTATAAAAATGTAAGAAAATGTCAACCTTCTTGCAATTAATAACAAATAAAATAGGTACGCGATAAATACTCGTTTTAATCAATAATTATGTACAGTGATCGCGAAAGTTTGAAAAATACTTCTTGCAATTAATGTAACATTTTGTCAAAAGTGTTTAACCAATTGTTGACGTGCCAGCACCGCATTCAATGGCGTATACAATAGACGCTAGGATGTGGCCTTTATGAATAATAATTGTTTTTCTAAGCCACGTGTTTATTGTGATGCAAAGTACCGCAGCAAGGGCGATTTATTTACTAAAATAAATTTACATAGTATTTTACACAAATATTTCAATTATTGTGCGTTCTGAACTATTCTCACGGATACACTCTGAACATAGAGCCTACTATGTTTTTTTTACTAGTAGGAAACTACGTATTAAACATTTAATTCACTTAAACATTTCACTAAGCTGAGAGAATGGTATAAGTGCTGGACAAGCTTATTCCAGCTAAAATCCTGACCAATGCCTGTTACAACTTTTCAACAGTCGCTTTTTATATTATCTTCAATTAACCTTACCAGGCCAAATACCAATTTTAGGATGCAATGTTAAATTACTTTTAATACAAAATATACAAAAATTCAAATCTATCATTTTAGCGGTATGTACCTAGACTTTGCTTTGATAGACTATATCAAATTATATCCAATCTTCTTCATGTTGATTAGGGAGCCCCAACGCCAGATCATAATATATATCGATGGCCGATAAACAAATTAATATGATGTTAGACTCAATGTATGGGATGTTCTATGATTGCATTTATTTAAAATTTACTTAACGCTAGAATTAAATCCACTGCAAGCAGCTTTAGATCTACAAATCAATACAGAGAGCATCAACAATAAAAATCTGACACAAAAACATGAACCAAAAACTCCCCACTGCCAATTTCCCTTTCCACAGAGCCACGTCCCAATTCGATGTGACTCCAAAATCAAATTGAAAATCGAGTTGGCACAACTACGCCCGGATGCAAGTAAAACCTCATTAGGGAGGCTTGCTAACCCCATTTCGGAACCCACACAGGCAAACACACGTGTACACCCTGTAACGACAACGCATCCCTAGACGGGCGCTGAAATTCAAGGTCGGGGAGAGGGGGCAGTGGGGGTTAAAGGGGGCAAAAAGCGAGAGGAAGATATAGCTAGTGTGGAGGTGCAAGCGAATCCGAGAGAAAATCAATCTTGCAGGGGTGGGGAAACTAGGTGAGCTCGCAGTTACGTGCGTTGTATTGAAACTGAGCTGCAATTTTTATGGGTTGCGTGGATTTATGATAATTTGTACTCTATTTGGTGCTTATCGTCGGAACAATGTCAGAGATATCACATAATGATATATCTGGAAATGAAAATAAAAACGTAATTTTACACCTAACAACTAATAACGTTCTAATAAAAGGGAGTATTACTAAGAAAATTACAGCCATAAGTTTACTATTATAAACAAAAACACAATTATCAGCAAAATGTAGATAGCAACATAGGGGACAATCGATTACGCAATTTTCAAACTCATCAAATATACATTTTTTGGCTACAATACCCTGCTACAATTTTATTGAAAATGAACCCTTAATTACGAAGCCTCTACGGTGTCTACGTTCATTATAATTACCCCTACCCCTGCATTAGATTGATTTCCCCAACCCCTAACAACTCAATCATCCGAGGGTATAAAGGTAAAGGCAACCCTTTCCCTCATTAACATCAGTCGATACTTGCACACCCCAAAGCATACAATAAATAATACTATAGCGTCCCTCTAACGACGCCAGTACGCATACTTAGAGGAAATCAGTGACACGTTACTAAGATATCATTTATTTATCGGAATAGGAAAGTAATTATTTAGATGATAGAGAAGCTTGGGATTGAAATTGCTCTCAGTCAAAAATGTTACAATTTAGACGTAATTTATTTTCTTTATTGTTATTATGTATTGTAAAAGGATCATTAAAAAGAACAACCAGCATTGCTTCTTGCTTTACTTTCCTGGCTTGGTCGTGGAAGAACAGGCAATTAAATTGAGGTTGCAAAGTGATCAAAAGCGTTGTTGTTCTTTTTTTTGATTGGCTTATGGCCCAGCTGGTTAAAGTGTCACTTTGGCCCATTACTACTGCAATATTAGGTTAAAAAAAAAGGATTGTGTGGTCTTATAAAACCACGGTAAAAATGAAACTTTGTTTCACATTATAGACATTTAACTAAAAATTTTCGTTGGCACAAATGAGTAATAGTCTATACACTACACGGTCAGCTGATGCGAACTATAGGCGCCGCCATATTGGCCTCGGCTGCTCTGACGAGCACCTTTCACTTTATCCCTACTCCGCGGCCGACCGTCACGCGACATGCAACACACAGACGAAGACGTTTGAGACGATGTAATAAAAGTTTCACTTTAAAAAACATCTACGGCTAGCGTGGATTTCTATAAAGCATCATTTGACAGACTAAAATATCAGCCCGTATATTCGGCGTTACCTTTATTGGATCATCACATACATTATGTTATTCTTTCAGGAGTTGCGCAAATATAAGAAGCATGCATACCGAGCTCCGATAATCGGCGCAGTTGTTGATAATATCATATCGATGCGTTGATAATATCATATCGCAATTGGTGCAATTTAAGCCTAAGCTAATCATAACCTAGTTTTTCAGTAAGTACCACGCGTTATTAATAAATAAATATAAATAAATATTGCTGGACATTTCACACAGCGCTATCCAGCCCCAAACTAAGCAGAGCTTGTACTATGGGAACCAGATGACTGATAGAATACTTATATACTTTTTTTCGTAAATACATACTTATGATATATAGAAAAACATCCAGACCCAAAACAAATATCTGTAGAACATGCAAACATTAGTTCCGCGGTGGGAATCGAACCCGCTACCTCCTGCTTCTCAGCCGGCTATTCGCCCACTGCGCCACGGAGATCGTCATTGCATCTTATATGAACGCGATAAAACTCATTATAAAATGGATGCAAGTTTTAAGTGGCGGAACCAACACAAGGGTTGAATTAGACAGTAAACATGCACAACTAAAATTCCCGGGGCTCAGCTAGGAGCTGTATATAATGCACTCAAGTATAGACAAGGGGGGGGGGCCTCCTTCTCTTCTTGCGGCTTTGAACCACCCACCCTTTGCGTCACTCTCCCCATTACACCTTGATTTTTATAACAGAACTATGCGTGTGATTCTAATTATATTGTGTAGTTTCTAACATTATATAACTTCTTTATAACTATAAACCTTAGAACTCGTTAATCGCTATTATAAACACCCACTTTAAAAAAACTGATTTATGGATTATTATTAGGAACATTATTTAACAGTTAAGAAAAATATCTTAAACGAACTCTAGAAAGATCATTCTTGAGATTGTATGTTGTGTGTAAAGGTAAAAGAGTAAATTCAATTTAATTTTTTCTATCTCAAGTTTATACATAAATAATTGATTGCGTAAAACTACAATAAAACATTTTCTAATGATAAAAATTACTAGATATCAGCTATGCAAGTCAGTAAGTACCACTTTGTTTTACATACAAAACGCGGTGTTATCGATCGTTATATCGCAAAAAACTATAAATATATCGTACAATCCTTTATTACTCGTAAAAACTACAGCGCTTCAAATCTTGCGACAAACTGATTATAAAACGCTGATTATCCAAAGATCTGTTAAATTCCGGAAATAATTTATTCAACTTTTTTATCGGATTCTGCGAATCTGACAGATTATTGCTCAGATAAAGCTTTATGTGACTGACTAGATAGATGAAACAGATTTAATTAGGTACATCTATGCAAAAAACACAAATTTTACTATATTCATAGTTTCATATTCGGAAGTTTGGTTTTTCGTAAGTAATTGATTAATTGAAATTTCTTTATAGCACAAAAATGTGTATATATTTAAAATAAAAATTTATTTGCAACATTACAGTAATAAAAAAAAAAGATAACGACACAAAACCTAACCTAACCTAACCTAACTTAAAACTAAACAATCTACTTGAAAAAGGACTTACTCAGCATAATGCGGGTTGTAATACGAGTGTAACAACTTATAGGCAAACTTAATGCTAGCAAGCATTCTCTTCCAGTTAATCTTTTCGTAATGGCGCATAACTGACATAAAAACATATATCTTTTAATAATAATAGGTGGACAAAACGTTTCGTCTACTATGAAATGGCGTTTAGTAAGCTCCTCTGTTATTTCATAGAGGAAAAGGTTGGTAGCTAGCTTACCTACTTTTAAAAGGATGCAAGGAAACAGCTGTTTTGGAACATAGAAAAAGAACGTATTGTCGCAATGATCGGATACAGAGGTTGGATATCGTGTAAAAAGAGTCCAAAACTCCAATGCAGTATTTTTATATAAATGCATGGCGTTGTGTCGTTTAGAACTAACAGACAAACTAGCATTTAAAATGACTCTAAGATAATAAAAGGTTCGTAATCCCGGAAGTAGTTCATTCGTTTAGCGATAGATGGCGCTATGGGTGAAACTGTACTGTACATAATCAACAAATATTTTTGGTAAATTCAACTACCGCACTAAACCTTCAAATCGTTTATCAGGGCTTGCATTTATCGTGTTACTATGATAAAAAGGTACCTCTTTATCTACGACATAGACGAATTAGATAAAATGCTGGCTGTTCAGAACATTCAGGAAGTTGTCAATGAAATCGAATTTCCATAAACGGCTATAGACTCAGTAAGAAATTGTCACTCTGTAACAGCTCTTTCCCACTGCAGGATCCCCGTTTAGTAGTGTACACAAGGCTACACCTCAAGTTATACATTTCCAGTATAAGCTGAACTCGCATTGTGTAAGTTTTCCGTACAATGAGAGGTCAGCATACACTGTAAATGTATAGCTTGATGTGTAGCCGTGTGTACGTGCTTCAATACTAGTATTTGCACGAGTATCCTGTTTGCAGTATTACCTGTTTGAAGCACTAAACTACTAAACTACACACTACTAAACGGGATCCTGCATAAAACGGGATGTTGCCGTGGGAAAGGGCTGTAACACGTCTAGTGAAAAAGTTTTTCTAGGCAAGCGTGATTCCTTTTCATCAGACTTTATTACTTGTCTATAACCAGTAGAAAAGTAGTCCCCTTAATGTCTCGTAGTGAATGAACAGCCACATTTAGTTCCAATTTTATCCACCTGAACAGATATGGCCGCATTGTACTTCTAATTGACGACCTTCGTGGTGCAGTGGGCGAATAGCCGGCTGAGACACAGGATGCAACGGGTTCGATTCCCGCCACGGAACAAATATTTTCATGATCTACAGATATTTGTTCCGGGTCCGGTTGTTTCTCTATATATTATAAGTATGTATCTACAAATAAAAAGTATATAAGTATTCTATCAGTTATCTGGTTCCCATAGTACAAGCTCGGCTTAGTTTGGGGCTAGATAGCGCTGTGTGAAATGTCCAGCAACATTTATTTATTTATTAATTCAAATAGTGTTTATTTGACACTCTCGATAACATAGCGTTTGGTAAATATGTATAACATGTTCATATACATAATGTAGTACAAGAAGACAACAAGGGTTACAAAAGGTGCTAAGCTCGTAAATCGAGAAGTGGCTATCACCCAACTTGCCAGCCCACAAGCCTCAAACATTTCAATATCCCCATTCTCCATGTAAATCATACCGTCCTTAATTTAAATAACTGCACGAATTTCGCACCCAAAGAGGGTGAGGCCATAAAAATGCAGAGGACCGTTTCAACCCTCTTTGAATAGTCACTATGTCACGTTTTCTGCACTGTGATTTCAGGGAAATGAAATTTGGTGGACGTAAACCTTTTTCGACTAGGAGAAAATATTTTTCTGACGTTTATAGTCTTTAATTTATGGATTTGGAAAAGTATGAAAACTGCTGTGACATTTCTTATGTTTTAGTAGCTAAAAAACTGAAGAACATGTGTTATGATACGAAAAAGTTTTATTGATATACTATTTTTCGTGTCTAGGTACGGTCTGCAATCGATTATCATAATCACGATAACGCAATTTTCAATGAAAAGCAGGCAATTTCGCAAAACTGCGAATCGTCCCCAGAAGTACAGTGAAACTGTGAAAAACGTGGCCATAAACGTAATAGCCTGAAATGTTATCCTCAATAACCGTTATAAAAAGTCTAGGTTATATCCTAGTGTGCCGATAGCTCTCCGACCCCCGGAGGAGATCGGGTGGGGCTGTAGGGTGGGTAGGGGGTTGTGGGGAGGGTCGGTTGCCGCGCGACACATATATAGGCACATCGCCGGTCGATACGAGGCTGCGTCCTCGATGCGTTCACTCTCTACTGAAAATTGGGAATTAATCTCGCTTCAACCCGTGACTCTTGCTCTTTGAGTCAACCCGTGACCACGCTTGTTGCAACACAGCCGAAACGTCGGGATAATAAATAAAAAAGGTACATACGCGACAAATACCCGTTTTAATTAATAATTATAATCTCGCTTCGATTAAGGTGCCATAGAAACAGCTCGCTCTAGTTATTTCTACCATACCATGACTATAAGACGGCAATACTGGCTGTATTTCTCCTTTTGTAAAAATGTGATTAGTGCATTAATACGGAATTTACGGACAAATGTCTCTATTTTAGTCATGACCGACGTGTAATCCCACTAAAGAACAAAAGCGCTCAATTTTAAATGCAGGGTGATCCATCTTACTAATCACCATTCTGAACGATGATAATCTGTTGGGAAGGACGACGAAATAGGTTCATGGCAGAGCTCTTCGGGAAAATTAGGCGAAAATTAACTTTGAATATGGTGAAAATAGTGTAACCTGGCTATTTCCATTATTTTTATGATCACTGCTTTGACTAATTTATATTATCTCCAATAGGTGAAGGTTAGTACTAGTTCGAAATTGTTTCTTAAATAATAACATCGCAGTCACATAGATAGCCCATTACTAGGATATCCCGAGGACAGGACTAGGATCTACGAGCACCATGTTACCACTAAACCTAAACCAGAACAAATATTTACAGATCATGCAAACATTTTTCCGGCAGCAAGAATCGGACCGTCAGAAATGGCATCTTAAACTACTTGCCCAATGCGCCACAGAGGGCGTAAAAAATAATGTACGAAGTCACAATCACAAACTTATGAAGTTAAATACTATTTGCGATAATAACAAAATACCCTGGAAAGCAATAGGCTATGTCTCAACCCCCCAACGGATATAACGAGAAATCGAATCGTCCATGCGGGAAACAAGATTCAATCCCAATCTTTGTCACAGGAGCTAAGTACGTGCATGACTCAGTGCGCCTGTATGATATAGGTTTTACCACACTTGACACATCACCGTCAGCCACAAGGCTCCAACAGGATTATGATCATGGCTACAAAGCTGAATGGATATTAAAGGTACTGGGCAAGCTTACGTTATCTTACATCCTTTATTCAGCTTATGTCAATTTGCCACCAGGCTCTGTATATACTAGTGGTTCGCCCTGAACTAAGATCTCGCAAGTCTCCCAAAAAAACAAAAAAAATATTATTCATAATCTTTTGATAAAATAGTGCCACTAAACGAACAACCAAATAACTTGACACAGTTTCATTCAAATTACAAGTAACGGAAGTTAATTTTATTTGGTTACTCTTTTTAGAGGTAGAAATTGCAGTTATTATGGATTTCAGACTTTTCCCTATATTTGTGCCACTAAAGCTACCATTTTACACTAAAGCAAACCAAATTTCAGTATGGTGGGGTTACTGGTGTACCCTGTGAATTTCGTCAAAGTTCAGTTTTTGTTATGGCTAATAACTAAAAAACTACAAAGGTTAGACTATAAATAAAAACAGTGTCGAAATGTACTAATAAAGACGTCATCGTCATTAAACGACCAATTTGACCTAATAGTCTCATTTTGTTTTTTTACCCCTCTTGAACTCCAATACCTCAACAACCCCGCAACATTTTTAGCTCATTTAGTACACCAGAGTGTGTCATCACTCCTTACCTACATATCTAATTTCACGATGGTCGGATTAACGCTTCTAAAGTTATCGTCGGACAAACAAACATACATACATACAACGCCGATTTGCCCAAGTTTATTTGGAGATCTCGCTTCGCTCGATCAATTATAATTGATAATTATCTTTATATTACACCTCGACTAATCTTCCATTTAATAATACTGGTCTTCATCCAACACTTGTTTGGAAGAGATTTCCTTTTAGCGATAAGACCGCCAATAGGGCATATCATAACTAACTGACTATATGTAAACAGTGTGAGTCAGTGCTCGGCGTCAGTACTGGCGTCAGTAGCTGATTCAATATAAATCCGCCTCTAGTGCTGGCGCCGAGAACTGAAAAGTGGACTGACTTCAAAATAACAGGCGTAAGTCAGCACTGACGTGACCGCTCTGTACTGCTAAAATTAATTAACACAATGACTGAGTCAGTCCTCAGCACTGACTTGTCTTGAATTCAAGTAACTAACTAAAAGCAAAGTCCTTTACGTTGATTAGTACAGGGTAATCAAGATTTCCAGCTAGATTTTAGAGTAAGAGACGTTCTTCGAAATATAAATGCTTTCATTGTAATTAATGTACCTAATGTAAGGTTCTACGAATTCAGAGAATAGTACAAAGGAAGGCGTGTAGAATAAGATAGCTGTTTCTGAATGAATTAATAAATAATTGATATTGATTCGGAAGCCTTAATTTAACGTTCTTAACCATAGTTGATTTGGTTTTAAAGTGATGCTCCCACAGGGGAAATAAATATTGATATAGAATTCAACAACCTGGTACTCTACTCTAACATTGTAATGTAGTTCAAAAACAATTCAGTCAATAATTAAAATGTTCACCATCTCGTACAGCGTATTTTTGCTCGCATCGCAAAAAGTATATGTCGTAGTAAACCTGGTGATGTTAGTACAACCAACTTGTTGATCGAGCGAAGCGAGATCTCCAAATTAACTTGGGCAAATCGGCGTTGTATGTATGTTTGTTTGTCCGAGGATAACTTTCGAAGCATTTATTTGATAATCGTAAAATTTGGTATTTAGATAGGTAATGATGGCACAATTTTGGTGTGACTCAATGAGCTAAAAATTTTGAGATGTTGTTGAGATATTGGGGTTCAAGAGGGGTAAAAAAAAAAGAAAATGAGACTATAAGGTCAAGTGAGACGTCAAATGAAAGGTCTTCATTAGTACATTTGGACCCCGTTTTTATTTTTAGTAAAGTTTTTGTAGTTTTTGAGTGATTAGCCATAGTAAACTTTGACAAAATTCATAGGATACACCAGTAACCCCACAGTGCTGTAATTTGGTATGCGTGTAGCTTAAGTATCACAAATATAGGTAAAAGTCTGAAATCTAGAATTTGCATCCCAAAAAAGGGTAACCAATTAACATGAACTCCCGTTACCTGTAATCTGAATGAAACTGTAGGTCAAGTTATTTGGTTATTTATTTCGTGGCACTATTTTTATAGTCAAAGATTACGAATAACATTTTTTTTGTTTTTATGGTAGCTTCGCGAGATCTCAGTTCGGGGCCTTCGGGGCCTTCGGGGCGAACCACTAGTTAGTCTAAATAGCAAGTTAGCGCTTCTAAATATTAAGAAAAAGGTACCATTAGGTTACTTTAGGTAAATTGTATTCCTAACATGTTTCAACTGATACTAACAAATAAGAAAAATACCTTTGAGGTGAGAAGGACACGGATACTTACTGTATTTCGATCACGTAAAAAATGCATTATTTATATCCGCAATAAAAACAGTTTATTAGTTAGACTGAGTGCTCACTAGGCCGAAAAAGCTAGATTTACACGAGGCTAGTCTTTTAACCTAAGATAGCGAGCTTGTGCTAGTAAGCTAGTAAGAAATAAAGTAAGCTAGCCTCTCAAGCTACGATATTTTGATTGGATGGGGTTCTATTTTTTATTTTAATCAGATTCAAATTCATTAGGTATCATTTAGATAAAAGTACAGCATAAAAGCCAAATGCATTTCAATTTCAAAAGATACGAACTTAAAATTCCCTGGCACCATATAAACCACTCCAGCACTCTAGACATGCTAGGACAGTAACACTAGGTACTTTTAACTACTTTTCTGAGTAGTAGTTCCATGTGAAGGGCTCACCCGGGGAAGTACTACCATCATACCTATTTCTATTGCCAAGCAGCGTTGCTGTGTTCCCGTTTGAAGGAAACCATCGTTGCCGGTGAAATTACAGGCACATGAGGCTTTTCACCTTATGTTGATGGACGCAGAGCAGTGCATCGTAGGGCACATCTAATCTAAGGCGCGTGACTTACGAATCAATTATGTTTATTCCATCTCCAGGTCGAATAAAAAAAAAGTAAGCAAGGACAAAAACCGATAGCTTGGTATCCTACCTCTGTTAAACTAGCCTCGTGTATCCCGGGCATGATAGTAACTCTATAGCCATGTCGCGCTGTAGCTGTCGTATAGCTGTTTATTTTTTATTAGTCAGGAATTCTTGGTTAGTACGCGAACTCAATGAGCCTTTATGTTAGATCTGCTGTAGCCAGGCTGCCTAGTAACCGTAATATAACCTATATGATACCACCCATCATTCGATAAAAGTTTATCCATACACTTTAAAACTTGTCAGCAATTATAAAACAAGTTTAAAAGAAACCAGTTCTATCAAACATCAATTCATTAATAATAGAAAAGAAACGTGCTTAATATTAATATAAACTAACAGCTCGTAATAAAATTCAGCCATTCATAGTTTCAAGTTATTGCGAATTTTTTGTGCGATTTTCAATGAGTCTTAGTGATTCTTGCGTTTTATTAGCTCATAGTTAACATTAAAAAGGTTAGTTTTAGCATTTTATCATACTAATATTATAAATGCGAATGTTTGTTTATTTGTTTGTTTGTTACTCGATCATGTCGTAACGGCTAAACCGATTTCGATCTAATTTAGTATGTACGTAGATTATAACCTGGATTACCATATAGGCTATTTTTTATTTCATAAATCAAGTGTCATGGGATAAAAATGGGCTGTCACGTCAAGTTGTAACAGCGATACATACATAGTTACAATTTTAATTGTTAGAAGAAAATGTGTTAACTGACTCGTTGAACGTAAGCAAAAAGAAAAAAAATGGGGTCTGTTTGTGTCATAGACCGTGTGTTGTCTGTGAAAACGTGTATGAAACAGGTAATATTTTTTATACAAAATATAAGATACGCTTTGTTAAGTATATTAAAATCATGTTTGAACACTAAGAAGTCCTTCGGGTCATAGTAAATGGAAATCTCGAAACGCAGCAAAATGACCTCAAAATGGCGGCGCTTCCCCCTCCCCCGCGCACGATCCATCACAGTCTTCACTTAGTGTAACGAATTAGTTTATGCTTTAGCTACCCAGTGGTGTAATTAAATTTTGAATGGAGGTGATAGATATGTAGCTGCAACCCCGATTTTGTTTGCATTAATTTTTTTAATTGCTTCCTACTATGGAAGCAATTTTAAAAACGTATTCACGTCAAAAAAGCCAAAGTTAATGCGAACTTTTCGTTTTTAACATTTCGATCAAACGCGTACACAATAGAATAAAATCTTTTAAAAAACGATGAAATATTTAATATTCATAGACTTGTTTAAAACAAGTATTGAGTAGGTAGCAAGTATTAACTTACAATTTTTGTGTTCAAATAAGAACAGTAAGCTACTTCGCAAATTGTTATCCATCTCATAACTATAAGTCTGCCGCTTTAAAGGCCTCCAAGAGTGCAAACTTCCTTCTCCCTCTCTCACACCAAAAGGGCGGCTACCCCCCCCCCCCCCCCCCCCCCACCCCCTAGCTGCGTCTAGCACTTGTACGGAACGACCTCGAAAACCCGGGACCGGGGAAAAACTTACAATACGCAGAAACAAATGGATTGCAATTAAATCTATTGTTGAGTTTAAGGTCAGCTTCATTGTGCGGCCGCTGATAAATTTTCATTGCCCTTTTTCTTTCAGCGGTTTCTAAATGTTTTAAAATTTGTTACGTGATTTGTTACGTAAATCTGCTTAGAAATAAGTCTTTGATCTTTTTGGAGTTACGATTTTACTAGGTTTCCATGAGAAATCATAAAAAAATGCGTTTGAAGTGATTCGGACGTCTACTTATGAATATAGGCTCCAGGTCTCTCTGGATATTTAGAAAAGCCTATGTTCATTAGTGGACAGTGCATCTTAGGGCACGTATCTAAGATGCGTGAACTACTAGGCAGTACTTTGTTATAGGCGATGGTTACCACTTAATATTAGGTGGGCTATATAAATAAATAATAAATAAATATTGGTGGGCATTTTACACAGCGCTATCTAGCCACAAACTAAGCAGAGCTTGTACTATGGGAACCAGATAACTGATAGAATACTTATGTACTTTTTTTGTAAATACATACTTATAATATATAGGAAAACATCCAGACCCGGAACAAATATTTGTAGATCATGCAAACATTTGTCCCGCGGCGGGAATCGAACCCGCTACCTCCTGCGTCACAGCCGGCTATTCACCCGTTGCACCACGGAGGTTAGAGCGGTAACAGCCCTTTATTAGGTTTTTCTATCTAGTTAAGGCCGACCTACTTTGCGCTTTTCAGTTCACGAAGACCTTTCTGCCTCAACAGCCGACAGTCCTTTATAAATTCGAATACTTTAATTTAGCAGAGCCTGTAGCAGTTTAGATAAATTAAATTCTTAGTGGCCTATATAATACCCAGCAGTGTGTGAAATCTTTCTCTTCCTTTCTCGCTCTCAAAATTTTGCTGTATCCATAATGATCATGTTCCTATCAATAACCACCTATTATTACATTGTGGAATACAATAAATGATTGAGTATTGAGTGTTATGGGCTGAGATAATGATGATAGCAGTTTTATTAGAAATAAAATAAAATTTGCATAATGCCGAAAAGATTATAACGGATATACATTTCTCTTATTTATTATAGAACGCCAAAGTTCGCAGTTTCCGTAGCGAGTAAGCCTACGCGAATCTCAGGCCGACAAAGGAAACGTGACACATTTTCAGTACAATCTGAATAAATATAGATAGAGATGCCTTTCCCAAACCTGCCATAGATACATGCTTCGCTAATTTAGACTCTACTTGAGTGTTATAAAATAGGGATTCCCAAAAACTGTCAATAACGGCGGAACCGATTCCGATGAAATTTAGTATATCACACATTTTCCTAATTTGAATTTGGAATTATCTTCTTTAAAATTTAAACTTTGAATGATACCAAAACCAGCCAGATACAAATAGTATATAGCCAAAGAAATTTTATTACAAGTTACATACATACATACTATAATACGAAAATACTTTTTCCCCAACCTAATACGTAGATTATAACCTGGATTACCACATAAGCTACTTTTATCCTATAAATCAGTTCCCATGGGATAAAAATGGGGTGTCAAGTCAAGTTGCAACGTTTATTTCTAGGTTACCTAAACATTTAGAAGTATAACGCGTACGAAGTCGCGGGCATTAGCTAGCATATTTATAAAATAGCCTACATAAAATAGTTAAATAAATCATATTCACTCATCATGTAAGTAGGTACATGTTACACTGACTACGCGGCATCGTAGCATAGGCGCTGCCGATTTGATATGTTTATTGGAAACTAGCTTCCGCCAGCGGCTTCGCACGCGTTGTTTGTCAACAAAAAGTAGCCTATGTGTTAATTCAGGTTATAATCTACGTCCATACTAAATTTCATCGAAATCGGTTCCGCCGTTACGACGTGATTGAGTTACAAACAAACATCCAAACTTTCGCATTTATAATATTAGTGTAATGACTCGATTTCTGCATCAAACTACCGTTACTAAATCCACATCCAAAATCTGCAAATACGATTCCAGATGTATGTTTTATATTAATGTCACAATTTTTGTAATTCTCCGCCTCTCTCCCTTAACCGATTCGTTGCGATGTCTAATTTTGCAAACTTCTAACTGTAGCATTGAACAAAATTACCGTGACACGGCTGCCGTGCCAAGCGCCATACGATTAAATGACATGGCTCCTGGGTCTTCAGCCATGCGGAAAAGAAAACAGTGTTTTTTACCATTTTTACGTGGTTCTAAGCGTTAACACTTTTAGTTTACATTCGAAATCTAACGTGAACGGTCAGGAACGTAGTTTCAAGTGATAAAATGTGGAAAAATAAGTGTATTTTTGGAAATGGATGGTAAGTGGCTTTTTTAATACAGGTGTGATAAACCTTTTCTACTTACATTAGTTCTAAAATTATTGTTTTGGTTTTCCTGATACTAAATTTCAAGTATTTTAAAGTAAATTGTTGCCTATTTATTGTTTAAGAATTACGGCGTAAAAGAAAATATATTCCCGAGACAGAAATTGAAACTCAATGCGACGACGATGACCAAATATTAGAGCAAAATTCGCAAACATATTCACAACACTGGGAAAACTCAGAACACTTAAAATCTATACATGAGGATACTTCAACGTGCATAGTAAAAGAGATGGTGGACAGATCAACGTGTTTAGAAAATAATATGGTGGACAGTTCAAAGTGCATAGAAAAAACTAAGGATGATGAGCGTCATGTTCCAACGGTATTGGATATACACTTAATGCAACTCTGAATGCGAAAGGCATAAATAATAATATAAACATATCTCACAAAACCTTCATATGTATGCTCCTATCTCTTCTATTGGACTCCTTAGCAGTGACCAACACAGCCGAAATAAAGACTCCCGCATCTGTAGGCGTACTTGGCAAACTCTCAATTATTCTGATTTGTTTTTTGATTATTCTGATTAGTTTTTGACATCCTATTTCGGTAGCGGTAATTGTCTTTTGCGCTAAGATTCTCCTAAAATGTTAAAAAAATGTCTCTCAAATCGTTCACATTTCTGATACAAAAATAAGCGATTTTTTAATATTATTTATTTCAATTATATTATTATACAAAAATCCTCATCATTAAACTTTTCAAAAAGGTTGGTGACCCCTATTTTTTAAAAAACAATACAATATCCAGAAACGAATGCTACAAGCTTGATTAACGTTAAAAATAAAAAAGTTTTGTTCTGGGGTAGATCTCCCTAAAACTTAATTTGAAGGAATTACCATCGATTTCAAAATGGCACGGCTCACGTGCCTAACGCCACACGCAAAAGAAAATGATGACACGGCTGCCGTGCCATCCGCAACGAATCGGTTAACGTTTTTCAGGGTCATATCCAGTAATCTTATTGACTTATGATTTTCCATTATTATTCCTGGAAAAGATAATAAAATTGCATAAATCTTGCGCAGTTATTATCTTGTTTTGGAGCAGCGGCGCCGGCGATAAAAAAATGCATTCGTCATTTGTTTTGCTCAAGCTTCCCGCTAATACAGACGGCCTTGGTTTTATTGCAATATTTTCGAGTTCATTATCTTTCGGCACGTGTAACTTTTTAGGTATATATAAATTAACACTTGAAGAGAAAACTTTATACGCGTGAAGTCTAATACTTGGCTTAAAGTTATGGTTAAAGAAACTTTATTCTCAAAAAAGAATTATGCATTAAATAACATGAGAACTTAAAAAACTAAATACTCGTAGGTGCTTAAAACTATGACAGTAAAACTATGGCGTGAAAGTTTATGTAGAGAAGGAAATTAAGATAAAACAAAAATAAAGTTTAAAGAATTACGGTCGAATTTCGATCGGCTAGTATAAATTATGTCAATATTGTAAGGACTGGTGCAATTTCTAAAAATTGTTTTGATGTTCTAAAACGGAAATTTGGCTAAGATTATGTGATAGATGTGTGTTTTAATTAAGTGTTCTTTTTATAATTTGCCGTTTCTTTTATTTGTAACCTTTATGAGACGCGATGGCTTGAAATAAACTTTTTAATTATAATCAAGATTATAATTGTAAATTTGTCTAAGCTATTTGTGAGAATAAAACAAATGGTTAACATTGTGATTTCTTCCATGATACTGAATATTAATTTATACCACCGTTGTACCTAAGAAAATTACAAATACGATACAATAAGCGTATTGCGACGACCTCCGTGGCGCAGTGGGCGTATAGCCGGCTGAGACGCAGGAGGTAGCGGGTTCGATTCTCGCCACGGATCAAATGTTTGCATGATCTACAGATATTTGTTCCGTGTCTGGGTGTTTTTCTATATATTATAAGTATGTATTTACAAACAAAAAAGTACATAAGTATTCTATCAGTTATCTGGTTTCCATAGTACAAGCTCTGTTTAGTATGGGGCTAGACAGCGCTGTGTGAAATGTCCAACAATATTTATTTATTATTATTATAAGAGTAAAAAAACTCGAAACCATGCAAGATAACCGGTTGCACTCGCTCAAACGTAAAAAAGTAGGTGCCCACTTATCTATTTACCGGACATACCAAAAACATTTTGCCAAAATATCGCAATGCCCGGGGTTAACGACCTGTTTATCAATTTGAAGGATTTGACTGCGTGCTCTACACATTACACCAGAGAACGTGATAACTGATAACTGATGATAATTTGGTTTGTGCTTTGCGATTGCAAAAAAACTACAACGTCTAAAGATAGGAAGGAGGCTTGATTGAAGAATAATGAGAATACATTATGAAAAATGCTTCTACAATCATAGTCTTGTATCTTAGCGCTATCGTGTCCTACAAACTATGATTTTAGTACCTATGTAGCTCTTTACTTGACCATTATATAAAACAATGAGTATTATTAACATTATGTTATGAGTACGTATGAGTTAAAAGTTTGGATGGTAATAATTTTGGACTATTTTAATCGCGATTATCACAGGATAAACTGTCAATAACGCATCATACGTGGTACCTAGATATGTAAATTCTGAGTATTGAACGATTGAATTTCAATTTAGACTCACGATAGCACCATCACAAACCAGTGGTTTAAAATGCTTTATCAACATTTGTATATGTGATTTTGTAAAACGCAGTAAAACTTTTAATCGCAAGTTTAAAAGTGTATTTCGCAATTATTTTGTCAATAAAGCAAATTCATAATAATTTTATGAAAGAACCAAAAACACGATATTTACTGTGAGTTACTTATCTGTGACTTAACTGTGTTGTCGCTGCAGTTGCATGCGTAATGATCACGGGTAAACTGAAGTCTTTGCGAGTGGATGGTTACTGGCAGATATATCGATCCTTTCCAGTCTCTTGCTAGGAATTAATTCACTAATATTATTACCACCACTGGTTTCATTCTCGATCATAACTCGATTAAGACACACAACACTCATGGTATCAGGACGCGTAAGCCCCTTCGTACACAAGGTACGCAAATCTCGACGATTTTAGTCCCCAAGCGACTACCGCCATACAAATCCATTGAGGTTCGTGCACGAGTCGCGTCGCCGACATTCATCCCGCGACTCACGTCGCGCCAGTAGCGCGCTACCTGCAGCAAAGCTAGCACAGCGATTTCCTTGTCGACTCTTCGAAGAGACGACAAGGCTCTGTCGATTCAACCGAAATTATCTTTGCCACGAGCACGCTCGTTATGATTTCCTCCTAGACAAGAGTAGAATACTCTGTCCATAGCAACGGGGGAGTCACGTTAAAAACCATAGAGTAAAAATATATTCCGCAATTACCTCATTCATAACGTTTCGTTATGAATAAACAGTGTATAAGCCAAAAGGTCCAAACAATTTTTTTAGGGTTTTGTGTGAATTTTAATTAACTTTTTTGTGTTTTTTATGATAAATATAATAAATTGTACTTATTCTGTAATTCAACTAGCATAAATCATACGTAATTTTATTTTTGAATGTTGGTGAGTTTTTGTCGAACTTAACGTAACGAAACGTATTTGCTTTTTACGTCAGTCGATTGTTTATCAAGTAATTTTAGAATCGAATAATTTGTTCGAACCTTTTGAGTTTTCCAAAAATGTCTCTAAACATACCTAAGCCTAAGACGAGATCGTCGCTACATAAGTCGCTGCGATTTCCAAGATGGCGGAGCATTTATTATATATTAAATTTGTTGCTGAGGTAGAGAAATATCCTTGTTTATATGATAACTTGAAAGAAAATTCAAAAAAGGAGATTACAGAAAACGGTTGGGTAGCAGTAGGAAAGTCTGTTAATTTAACAGGTTGGTATATTTTTATAGTGTTTTTTTGGTAGTACATTTTTTTAATTATTCAGCTTTTATTTTACGCACATACACGATATTCTATATACACGATGTATAGGCAATTCGCGTGTTGCGATTCAATGTCGTGTCACTCGTATGTACGGACCGTACGCTACTCGATACTAATATAGATTAGATGTATACAACATATGTACACATATATTTGACTGCCTCCGTGGCGCAGTGGGCGTATAGCCGGCTGAGACGCAGGAGGTAGCGGGTTCGATTCCCGCCGCGGAACAAATGTTTGCATGATCTACAGATATTTGTTCCGTGTCTGGGTGTTTTCCTATACATTATAAGTATGTATTTACAAAAAAAAAGTATATAAGTATTCTATCAGTTATCTGGTTCCCATAGTACAAGCTCTGCTTAGTTTGGGGCTAGATAGCGCTGTGTGAAATGTCCAGCAATATTTATTTATTATTTATTTATTTATATGTATCGGCAATACGAAGGGGTTAATAGGCACTTCACTTCTTCGGTTCTTACACATTCTCACCACAGGATTCCAGGCCCGGATATTCACCAAATATAGAGGGTCCATAACCATGATACTTTCAAAAGTTATATTGATGATAGTTGTTTAAAGAACTACCTCCATAAAATGCCACAATTGAACTTCGAACTATTGAACGAAACAGCGCATTATCCGTGAGTTTATGCCTGACCCGTAAATATTTAACGATCCCGTAAACACATAACGTGTCAAAAAGTGATGATAAAGAATTTATAAATTGATTACTGACTACAGTTTAAAGTCTTTCTAGTGTTCCGAAACAAATAAGGAACACTTAGTAGTTTAGTTAAGAATAAAAATTCAATTATCTTTTCACCGTCGTTGGCGAATGTTGCCAGTAACTGGTGCACGTATCAGAAATGTGTTTCTGAGTGTCGTCATAAAACTGGAAGTTAGCTATAAACTGATTAAATAGGTGTACTGGTGTATATTTAAATAAACAACAAAAAAAAGTAATATTGCTAGTAGGTGCGACTGGGCACCAGATACCACGATTTCGCACGCATCGTAACCAAATAAAAATAGCGAGATATTTCATGAATTGTATTTAACCAGTTATTAATACAGAATCAATTTATTATTAATTTTGCAACTCAAGCATTTACGTAGCATGGACCTGCCGATCAAGCCTACAACAATAATTGATATCTATTGTGTTTTATTTCTGGGATTCGCTTAACATAGGCATTACCAGGGCCAGTGCTAACAAGAAAGAGGCCTGACTTAATTATTATCATTATAAATGGGATATATAACTGGAGATATCTCCAGTTAAGTATATTTAACTATGTTTTATTTAAATCTATAAATATAAAAATCAATTGCCGTGTGTTAGCCTCGCAAAACTCGAAAATAATCTCATTTGAATATTTTATTTGTTCTGTTCGTAATTTTCAGTACAAGTGTGTATGAAAGAAAATTTTGAAAAACAACCCGGGAAATTTTAATATTCTGGAAAAACTGAAAGTGCTTTTTTATAAGGGATTTTTGTATGAAATCGAGACCAAGGCTATATTTTACTTTAATATCCGGGCGAAGCCGGGGCAGGTCAACTAGTTATAACTAATATTAAGTTATTCTTACCAGTTTATTTTGTAGTTTAAAATCACCCGGTGACAATAGTTTTCACTTTAAAACGCCTATCAACTCCCTAAGGACTATCGAGAATTTAAAAATCACTTAGCCATCAACTATCACTATTTTCGTTATAATGGTAATTTAAGTTCTCGTCGACACTTCAAATATCGCTTAGGCTCAGTTTTTTCATTGCCGCAATGGAATGAAAGGAAATTTTTACAACTATACTTTACTTAATGAACTTTATGCCAATTGTGTGACGTATATCTACGTAATCGCAGCTTCGAGAATACCCGGGAATACGTGAAAATTCTACAGATGATGACGCGTGACCTGTTTTTAGACGTATCCAGTTTGTACGTAACACAACTGGACATAAAGCCTATTATGCTATGCACAATTACGTTTCATAAATTCGCTACCATTCGTTTCCGCGGAAATCTAAATTGAGCCTTTTATACAAATTGCACTTCTTTTAATGAAAATATAGATCAAATTAAAAAAAAGGTCAGTGCAAAACGATGTAGTTTTTTTATCAGCTTTCAATATCTCATAATAAGGTTGGCATTGGACGTTTGCAATGCTAAATACTTGAAGAGGTCATTTAAGTCTAGGTGATATTGCGAGTATTTCATTCATACGCTATAATACTACTTCAGCCAAATTAGATGTATAATATTTTTAAACAAAATCCATATTATTCTAAAAGTCACTCTTAACAAAAATTTAAACCAAGTTAGGTTTCTATTTTTAGACAGAAATTACATATTTTTCTATAATGTAACATGGTGATAGAACAAGCAAATGGCCCACAGTGTTAAGTAGTAACCATTGCCTAACAAAGAATTGTCTCGTAGGCCACACACATTCACAATATGCCTTATATGATACATTCCCTTGCGTCCATCAATTTGATGACCTCATTTGCCTGTAATTTCACCGGCACCCATAACCTTCAAACCGAAGCACATCAATGCTGCTTGGTGTTAGTACTTTCAAGATAGTAATTTAGACCGGCGTTAGGTGGCGTTTTTTTACTTTATATGTTACAAATATACTTATGACGTTTAACACTATTTAAAAAAATACAAAAAAGATACATGGGTAGGGAACATTTTTTAAGTCAGATGAGCTATGAATCGGAAGAACTATGGTCGCTTTGACAACTAATAGGTTGTGGAATCAGGCAGAACAAAATGATTATGTTATTAGATAAGTGGGTTTAATACAGCGTTTTATCACCGTAGAAAAAAACTCAAAGTGGAACATACCTTCGCAGTACAGCGTCACGTCCGCCAGACTCTCGGAATTCCAGAGGTTCGCGAAAGATGTGGCCAAGTTCGAGCCGAAGCTGTTCCATTTGAGGCAGTACTGCTGCTGTTGGGAGTCCATCACAGGGCCTCTTATTCCTGCCCTGTAAAAAAAGATAAAGCGGTCAGTGCATTGTTTTCATTAAACAACCACACATGTTTGTTCGTATAAGTTAGTGTCCCACTTTGTTGATGTCCGTCCAACTAAGATTTAGCCTACATGACATTGCATTGCGCCCGTCACCTTGAGACATAGCTGAAAAGTCTCATGCACGTGTAGTTGCACCGGTGCCCATACCCTTTAAACCGGCACACAGCAATGCGAGCATTAAGGGTGCCTAGATGTGCGAGGTACCTATGCAGTGAGTGAGGTTAAAGCTTTGCTACGTGATGTAGCGATGAAGATGCACTTTGCGCGAGGTAACTATGCGTGGAAAATGCACGACGTGATCCCTAGCTCACATTCTTAGCTCGCATCCTTAACTAGCATCCGCATTCGACGAGTATGTAAAAACTTAGCGTCAGCCCCACTAGAGCTAAGCTAAAATCAAGCGATCCCATTGGTGGGTTTCACAAACATCCATAACTTACAACGCAGCTTTTCTGGTGCTTGGCGTTGGCGTACTTCCCCGGACGAAGACTTTCGCAAGATTTTTTTTTAAATCTTGATCTAGCTTTGAAGTCAACATTTTAAGAGATAAACATACAAATGTACTCGTTAAAAAGTTTTCTACAGAAATTATCTTAACGACTATGACTTAGGGCGTATGCGCAACGATGCCTAAACGTATTTATGGGCTAAATATGATTTAAGGAGTTGTCAAATCATACAAACACGTCAGATTTAAACAATTTTAGCCGCTAAATACGTTTAGGGATCGTTGTGCAAGCCGGCTTTATTGGCTAAATATGATTTAATAAGTTGTAAAATCATAAAAATTTAAACATTTTAGCCGCTAAATACGTTTAGGGATCGTTGTGCAAGCCGGGCTTAGACTTGGTTCTAAGATAGGATGTCTGGCAAGGTAAGTGGCGCCCTCCCCGACCACAAAACTAAGCTGGTCATTCTGTATGCATGATCGATGTTGGCCGAGTTGTTGAATTCTTAATGTAGCGCTGGTCAAAGTTCCCACGCTAAGGGTCATTTTATTATTGATGCCCGCTTTATTTTAGGGACTGATGTTTTTGGGGTTTTGTTTAGTTTATAGTATTCGAAGCGTTGTAAAATACGTTAAAGGTTTTTATTAACTGTAATTTTTCATTGAAAAAATAAATAAATAATTAATTATACAGAGAGACATAATTAATTTCAGACAGACACATATTTTACTTCGCTTTCCAATATATAACTCTTTAATAAACATTACACAAACAAATGTATGAGTCTACCTACGACAATGAAATATTATACGCAACAAATGCAGACGCTGCAGGCTGCGATCAATACAGTTGACCTATTAACCTGTTTCACACTGACTGCTTCTAATGAACTGTCTAACTTACTACGCACGTAGTAATAGACAGTCTTCAGCCTTCTTCTTGTTGAATAAGTTGCGGGTATGTTTGACCTTTCTTACATTTTTATTGATATCGTAGCAGAAAACCTGAAAACGGTGACGTTTACTTTACCTAAGACATACTGCGTGTCACCGCATTTACGACATTTATATAAATCACGGGTAGGGCTGATGGTATTCTTGGCCAGTATTGTTGTAAAATAGTTTTTTTTTATAGTTCAGTACCATGATTTTTTTTTTTAATATTCAATCTAACTTAATTTTAAGTCCTAAAATATCAATGATATTTTATATATAAAAAATATAAAAAAGTCATATTCATTTATTATGTAAGTAGGTACCTGCTAAACTAACTAAGCGGCATCGGCGCAAAGGCGCCGCTGATTTACGTTAAAAATGTTTATTGGAAATGTTTTAATTATAAATTAATGTCGTGAATGCGGTGGCAGACTATATAATTCCCTCAGTCAAAAATGTTTATATTAGGTTCTAACTTTTAAAGTCTTGCTTACGTATTTTTAAATATTGTAATAACTAAAATACTAACGAAATATTATTTTTGTTTAAAAAAACTATATTTTTATGATTATTACCGCATGGAATTACAAACGAAAAGAGGTTTTTACAGAATCAGTTACTTACCGTAAACGTGCTTCAAGGATATTTATGTTAAATATCCTTGAAGCACGTTTACTACGAGTTTTACGAAAGGTAGGTAGTTGATAAGTACAGGAAAAGGTCAGTTGTAGTTTTTACTATGGAAACGTGATTTATGGAGTTATATTTTGCCACTGGAAAATACGTCGTCCTGAATATGCTATATAATAAGAAAATTCTCGGTGTTAAGAAATAGTTAGTTGTAACGGGATCGAACGCTTAAAATTTTTATTGATTACTTCGTGTGATTTTTTACAACCGGCTTTCTATGTCTGATAACCAACATTATTGTTTATACTGTGTTTGTACAGTACGTTAGGGTTTAGAGATCTTGGAGAAACGAAATGCTAAAACGCAATTTTGGTATTTTGTTTCTCGTATTTTTGGTCAATGACAGAATTGTTTGCAAAGATAGATATTTTTTTTTTAAAGTTTTACTATTATTCACAACCGAAAATTCGTATGCCACACCCAAAATCTATTGAAATGACGGTATGTACCTACATTCTTCTATCTTTGCATGCGTGCAAGTATATGCCACCACTTTACGCTGATCTACGATGACTCTGTCGTTACTTTTGAAAGAGGTCCCCCTATGCTGGCATAATTTAAGGTGCTATTCAGTCCACGCTGGCCCTTGATAACTCATATGTTCCTTTTCTATGGAGGTCAAGCTATACTAGGCGACCGACTGCGATATTTTATGCCCAGTGCAAGTTGAGCCGCGATGACTTTATTAGCTGGGTGCTTGACTGTTATGGGGGAGGTCAGTTTATGCTGGTCGGTGCTGCGACCTGGTTCCGCTATGCACGCGCAGGCGTAGAAGCGGTGGGAGGGGAAGTGCACTGAGTTGCGCAAAGCGGTAACTCTGCAAGAACCACAGAGGAGGAAAAGCAGTAAAAATCTGAGGATTTTCAAAGTATAGATAAAAAAAGCAATGTACTACATATTTTAATGTAAACCTGAACCTTTGAGATCATTCTTACTTCTACGAAATTTAATTAATAATCATGAAATACATGTTTCATAACTTTTTAAAGCACAGAAACCTCAGGAAAATAATACTAAACAACTTATTTCGAACTTATGCAACTTCAACTTTTTATACATGTATTTCAAAAGTAATAAAAATCGGTAACTTAATTATTAGTATTACCTTACATTACACAAAATTTTCAAAATTGAACTCTACAATATTTCAGTGGAGTTTTAAATCCTATTAGTACAATGGTAATCTAGTATTTACTACTAGTAATAATAAACTAGTAGCTATACGTCATCAGTTAACTAATATTATAATAATTATTAATATTCGATTAAAATCCAATAACTTGATTTTCATAAAAAAAAAATTAAAAACTGCCAAATGCAAATAAATACGCAAAAAATATATATTAAAATATTTGCGTAGTACTAAAATATTATTATAGTAGAGTTTAGTCGTATAAAATAACTATATTTTTTTTCGACAAAAAAATGTTTGTCAGCAGTTTATTCTTTTACCCAGATGAAACAAGAAGTGGAAATTTGTGCTAATAACGTAATATTTACCATGATTTATGAGTTCAAAAGTTATAAGAAATGCAAAAGCTGAAAGATTATTTGCGTTAAATAGGTATGGCTTATGTTTAACGCTAAGAATCATTGAAGGGTCATAAAAACGTTTGTAAAGAAGGCTGTACAACGCATCGTGTGCTCACGACTTGACTTTCTTTTGATCTTGCGCTACGTACGCAGTACGCACTGCCTAACGGTCTTCAAACAAAGGCTTGCATCGACCGCCCTACACTTCACTGCACTTTATCGTGTCCCCCCCCCTCTTCTTTCCCCTCTACGTTTTCGTAGTAACGTAGTACTTTTTGTTTGCAATACCGTCGCTACGATTCTAAAAACTGAAGATTGAGGATTTTATACAATATTCTTAGCAAATATAAATAAATAAATATTGCTGGGCATTTCACACAGCGCTATCTAGCCCCAAACTAAGAAGAGCTTGTACTATAGGACCCAGATAACTGATAGAATACTTATATACATTTTTTTTTGTAAATACATCCTGGTAATAAATATATAAAAAATCATCCAGATTCGGAACAAATATCTGTAGATCATGCAAACATTTGTTTCGTGGCGGGAATCTAACCCGCTACCATCTGCGTCTCAGCCGGATATTCGCCCACTGCAGTACGGAGGTCGTCAAAATTGCAGCACTTTCTGGGTGAAGGGACCCAGAAATCTAGATAACGTGATTGTTACATTTTATAATTTAACATTTTATAATTTAAAGTAATTTTTAGAGCGCTTAGTGGCAATTCCAGCAATAACTGGGTAATGCGCGCTGCGAATATATGTATAGGTCGGCTACGATTCTAGATACTGACTTTGTTCTGCACTTACTATAAAATATAATGTATGTGTTTGAAAACTTAATTGTTGACATGATTGTGACTTCTTGTGCCACTAAGGTTTTTCTTTTTATATGGCCATTTTCAAGCAATAAAAGTATTGGCCTCTACAGATTTCGATCATTTTGTATTACAATATTTTTACAACCAGGAATGATGCCCTATTGCAGACTATACAACCTTTGATCTGTAGCTATGAAGGCCTGCATAGATCCCTCTACGGGTATACTTCAGTGCACTTCATATTGATCCCTCTTCCTTCTCTTTCCTTCCCGGGCTTACGAATACCTATTGATGGCGTATGAAAGCGAGTTTGATAGGATTCTGTAAGGGTACTTTCGAACAAAGGGCCGAGATACGACGTCTATTGTGAATTTACTTATAATTATTTGACCATCTAACTAAATATTTATGAGTAACTAGCGTCTGCTAATGGTTTCACTCGCGTAGCAGGCTTTAAACTTGAATCTCTATGATGGGTCACGAACTATTTATTTCATCCAAATCGGTTTAGAGTTACGATCGATTCTTTTTGTTTTAATAACAATGCTGGAATATGTTTAATATCAACTACTTACTATTAGATATAATTTGTCACCATCATCAGAAATTTGAAAAGTTAGAAAACGACAATTTGTATGTTATTATCTATATCGAGTACATTTCGGGGGGTGTGCGGCGGAAATTTTCAACCTGATCCCACCATCTCAATTCTATCATCGCTATATGGTTGAAATACCTCCCATTCGCACAAAGCAGTTCTCTTCGACCTTTAATAAGAGCACTGCCAAAGAGTGGAACGCCTTGCCAGTGTCCGTGTTTCCTGATAGCTACAGCCTGGGTGTCGAAACGTATACCATCGTAGATCGCGCATCATCGCTTACCATCAGGCGAGATTGTGGTCAAACGCAAGCCTTTAATGTATAAAAAAAACCTTCTAAATAGGTAGATATGTTATTTTTGACTGTTATTAATAAAAACTTATAGTTTTCTCATTTATTCGTAAGTATTGAATTTATAACATTAAATTATTTTAATGGTATTAATAAACGTTGGTGCGACGATCTGGATGGGTTCCACTCCGAATGGAGGAGAAAAAAATATGATTGGTATAGCAGGATAACTTAAATGTTATTTTTGACAGTGATATAATTTTACCTATTACATACAAATTATTGTTTTCACAATAGGTATATTATCTACCAATTCCAGATAATGGCGATAAGTAGGTGTAATCTAAAAAAATTAGAAATCCAAAAAAAAGTTACCTTCTAACACTTTAAAAAAAAATCCTGAACAAAAATTGGTAAGGAGTTTTTTTAATACGCGTAATGCAGTGTGACTTTTTTGTGGTAACAAAGCATTTGTTGATATTTTAATTCAATGTACGGTATTTTTGACTACAACGTAAATGAAATAATGTAGTTTTCTCATTTATTGACGTAACGAAGATAAGAATTCGTTTATATTAGAGAAGTAGCATAAAATATATTAAAGCTAGCAAGTAGTTAAATAGTTAATAATTATCATTTTCACATCCCCGACAATGTCACATTATACGTCATGTAAACCTCACCGAAAGCAGGTGATTAAATCCCTACGGCTCAGCAGAGAGCAAAGTTGTACTGAATTTCATTATGCCCTCGTTGGAACCTATCTGTATTAAAATTTGTACCAAAGAGACACAGTTCACACAATAAGAACTTATTCGTAAATCGAACTAACCGCTGCATAGAATGCACTAACCTAGATTTGGTTTTTATTGTCTAGCAGAAAGTGTGAAACGTACAGTATTTTCCTCGTGGATAAAGCTGTCTGCATCTTGGGCGTGATTGTATCCCTCTCTGCACTCAGGATTCTAGTAACTCCGTAGATAATAGAATCTTTGATGTTTGTCTCTTATCGAAGAAGCCTTGACCAAGTCGGGCATGGCCGCTGCTACATAATTAATATTATCAGGGAAACAATTCACGTAATACAATTTTAAAAACATAACGAAATTGACCCAAATGAGATGGATTATGAATTGAGGATATTTTGCCATTTTGCTCTATTAATATTAGAATACTAGCTTGACATAAATAAAGTCTCTAATCACTTGCCAGTCGACTCGTATCATTTTATTGTCAGTTACGTGAATACCGTTTAGGACATTTAACATAACGAGACTAGATCGATACTCGAATTTTACTTAAGTTACGGGAATTGGCCTCCAGATCAACTAAGTGTACTATGATACAATTAGGTAGATTGAAATAACCACAAAAACAGGAAATTGCAGGTTTTCGTGGCTTCAATGTTATTGTCATTTATTTTTTATTTTTTTTATTTGGTCTACCAACGATTGTAACAATATTTCATGATTGATGTAAGTAGGTACTAATTGCAATAGGTAAACACCGCATGCACTAAAAAAATGAAGTAACAATAACAAAGTATCACTAGTAAATTTTGACAATCAATGGAATTAGTGACGTAAGGAAAGAAAACACAATAGTATAAAAATACACTAATGATAGAAATAAATCCACATGCCCACATATTCTAAGTACATTCAATAAAACTAATTTAAAGTCCTTCATTGAATAGATATTCATCATTCATAACTAGGTCAAATTCTAAAATGCATTCTGGTGTACCATTGCTTCAAATCTCTCTTTTTTGCATTTCGCTCGCACATACCGATGTCTCGCGTGGTAGACAGAGATAGCACGCCAATGATTATGTCGCACGCACGTTGCGGTTACGTAGAAAGGTGCGTTGAGATGCGGTAAAGCTTTTCTACATAGTACTATTGTATGGAATAAAGAAAATGGTATAAGAAAACAAGAAAATTCTTATTGCAAGAAACAAAGTATAGACCTTTGATTAGAACGTATCATAATATATTATCATATGGGTTTTTGCACAGTTCAGGAAAAACCATTTTCGGGACGATTATAATCGAAAGTAGTAACTGTATCTCTGTCTCTTCTATCCTATCTGTCTGTTTGTTACGTTTTCACGACTAAACACGAAACAGCTGAACCAATTTCGAAAGGTAGGTTAGATATATAGATAGATTATCACCGAAATACTTTTACATAGGCTACTTTTTACCCGACTGCGCAAAAGGAAGGTAATGTTTTATTGACAAGTCGCGCATGCGAAGCCGCAGTAGGATCGCTTATTAAAGTTTTATTGTGATGACGGATGAAAAGAACTGCCAAATCAGTTATTTTAAATTACTAATTAATACTAAAAACTAGCTATCCTAATGCATTTGTTTAAATATTTTTGAATAAATACATTGTATTTTTAATCAAAATCCTCAAAAGAAATCCTAACATCAAGCCTATTACGTCCAATTGTAAATTCCCATTGGTTGCGCAAGCGCATGGCATGTCGAAACCCAACCAGTTCGCTTCTCACACGCTTATCAGATGCATCGTCGGTGCACGGTGCGTAAAGAACTAGGAATTATATTGTGCAATTATTTTGTTCCGAGTTGTAATGAGAAGGCACTTTTTCTTCTCAAGATTATTATTATTATCTTTAACCATCGTCACAAAAAGAGGTAATTTGTGTTTCCGTGGCATCGTAGCTTCCAAACGGATGACCCAATTAAAATGCTTTTCTTTTTGTGTGCAAACCGATGTTTTGAAGATTGTTATTTTCTTTGGTGGATGGAAATTGGTGTTGCTGGAAGTGTATAAGTTTTGATATTACGTATTTAAAATGTATTTTTATTGATTAACCAGTATATAGATCTCGTATCTTTTTTCACTTGTCGACAAAGTGCCAAAACACATCGAGTAACAAAGACAAAATAAAATATTAGACAAAGACAAAAGTAAGCGGGTAAATATTAGGTCTTTACCTATGAAATTGCCGTTTTGTATGGAATAAGTGAAAGTACTTATTTTTTTAAACTTTTTTATTTCTGTTATTCAAAGTAATCACCCATGCAATCGACACATCTTTGCTAACGCATTGGCAGTTTATTGATACCCTTCTTGTAAAAATCAGCTGGGCGGGAGGCAACAAACTCTTCAAAGGCATTTTGTACTGCCTCTCAGGAATTGAATTTTTTACCCACTAAAAAGTTGTCTAAATTTTGGAAAAAGTAATAGTCGGTAGGTGCAAGGTCTGGTAAGTATGGCGGATGAGAGAGAGCTTCCAACCCCAGCTCTTGCAGCTTGGAGACTGTCTATTGTGCAGTATAGGGTTGCGCGTTGTTGTGAAGGAGCAGTGGGGACGACCGATTGAACAAAGCTGGTTGCCGATGTGCAAGCTTCTCCATCATTGTCTCCAGTTCTTCACAGTACACATTTGCAGTAATGCTCATGCCGTTTTGTAAATGTGTGCTGTGGTGAATCACATCCGCACTAGACCACCAAACAGTGACCATCACCTTTTTAGGGGTAATTTTTGGTTTAGGGCATTGCTTTGGTACTGAACCAGGATCTAACCAACTTGCTGAGCACTTTCGATTGTCGAACAGAATCCATTTTTTCTCGCACGTAACAATTCGGTTCAAAATTCCTTCATTTCTTTGCCTATTGAGCAGCGCGAGGCAGGTCTCGGCGCGTACGTTGCGCTGGCGATCGTTAAGTTCGTGGGGCACCCATTTATCAAGTTTTTTTACCTTGCCTATTTGTCGCAAATGGATCAAAATTGTTTTGATGCTAACACCAAAAGCTGCTGCTATCTCAGCTGTAGATTGAGTTTTGTCAGCTTCCACAATCGCCATTAATTCATCATTGTTGACCAAAGTCTCCGGACGACCACGAGCTTCATTTTTCAAGTCAAAATTTCCAGAACCGAACCGGGAAAACCAATAACGGGTTGTGCGTTCGTTTGTACAGTTCTCTCCGTAAATGTTTTTGATGTTACGTGCCGTTTGTGTCGCATTGGTGCCACGACGGAACTCATATTCCATAATTACACGAATTTTTAAAGTATCCATTATAGCGAAAAATGTTCAAATGTAATGAAAATACAACGCTAATCAATAAACAAAAGACTGAGTTTGTAAAAAAAATGTCATGTTTTTAAAACAAAATTAATTTGAATTTAGAATACAAAACCATTCCAAACTTTTTTCTATTTGAAATGACCAGTACTGAAGAACGGCAATTTCATAGGTCAAGACCTATTATTTTACACATTCTATTTTTTAGTTAAAGTTTTGTTATATAATAGCTATATCAATATGAATTAATAAATGAATGATTTTTTTTTATTATACCGTAAAAAAGCATAATCGGCAGTCTTATCGCTAAACAAAGCAATGTCTTGCAGACAACATTTGGATAGAGAATATAGAAGATTGGCCGAGGTGTAAAAAAAGAATATACGTGATAACAGAAAAAAGAAAATTAACCAAGGATGCTCGTAGACCAAGAGGCAGACCACCCGCCCGATGGTCGTATGATATTGAAAGCGTAGCTGGCTGTCAATGGGTGAGGCGCAAGGGACCGGAAAGAATGGCGTAATAAAAAGAAGGAATATACCCAACAGTGGGTGCAGAGGCTAGATAATGATGATGATAACTTAACGAGTAAATATTCTACATAGCTTGTATTGTAAGGCACATCAGTAAGGTTTTATTTCCTTCAGAACCTCGTTGCAACTTGCCCATACGAACACCGAACTTTCCCAAATTTCAAATACGAGAACTGCATAACATTATGCAAAGATTCGGGTCTGTGCAAATAGAATAAACATTAATGCTTGTACTTAGCATTGCAAACAAAGAACTTTCTACTGCATTACTAAGGCCTACTGTCCACTCAAGTAGATGCTGTTTACAATTACTTCATTTGTAGGGAACAATAAGTGTCTTGTTAGGTTGAACTTTCACCAGTGCAATCATAGATAAGATAAGTTAACAAATTTGACATTAAAATTCGGGTACATACCGTGAATTGAATTTTTGACATTATTTAAGATTATTGAAGAATCTTAAATGCCAATTAGGCGGTACTAACAAATATTTTATCGACTGTGCAAAAGTCTGATACTGATACTTCTTATCATTATGACAGCAAAATAAAACTCATAATTCAAAATAAACTGTATTCGATCGTCGATTTGTCAGTTTATCAATTTTTATAGTTTGCCAAATTCGTCTATATTTAAACTGTGAGTATATGCAATTATGCTTTAATCGACATTGGCCCTTTAGAAACAAATATGAGAAGGAGGGGGGGTAAAATAGAAAGTTGCAAGGTCTGCGTTGCAGCGCGTACGCACGTTTTACGGCGAGCTTGCGCCGTTATGTCGTCGTTAGAAGTATTTTTTTCACATCTTCAAATTTATTACTTTCTTGATTTGTTTTGGGTATCAATGTTCGATACCGAAGTTACGTTTCATCATCATCATCCACAGCCTGACTTCACCCATAGTTGGATATAGGCATCCCCAAGTTTTGGCATCCACCACGATCTCATCATCAATAGTCTCACCCACAGACGGCCCGCGACCTTTACGATGTTGTCCACCCGTCATCCAATATCTTTACGATGTCGTCCAACTCACATATATTTGGGTACTTTTTTATTCTCGTAGCTCCTAAAAGAGTAGGTAGATTTAGTTAAATGTAATATCGAAAATATTATTAAAACTACCTGACAGCTACAAAGCTTTGTATCGCATGGAAACTTTTTGATATATTTTTTTACATTTTACCTTAGAAATCCCAGTTAATTCGATATCGAGCTTTAACAATTGAAAATCTACTGTGTTAGTTTTAAGATTTATAGATTTATAAAAAAAACCTTACAAACTCACGAACTTATTTTAAATTGGTTTATTCCTTGTTTTTGAAAGGTATTTGATACTCAAGTCAATGACCTCAAACAATTGTTCATGATTTTATCTTCGCGAGGGTTTCCCTAATATTGTTATTTGATATAAACCCATAATGATGTTTATTAAGGATCGGAAGATTTGTTATTATAAAAATTAGTTGATTATTGTACTGATTAGAAACATCATGGTTAACAGGGTATAATAAATTCAACTACCCATAGGGTCATTATAAATATAGCTTGTTAAATAACTCCTACTGATTGATCTATAAAATACATGTTATTCATTTAATGCCGTAGCGGAATTGGGCTGTAAAATAAAACATTGGATCATAGGAACGAACTAGATCGTTATAAAAACCCGCAAGCCTTCTACTATTGATTCGTAGTAATTTCGATTATTACATAACATAGCAGATGTATTCCAATCTAATATATAAAAATTTCGTTTCACGGTCGTACTCCTCCGAAACGGGTCGGCTGATTTTAAGTGTTGAGAAGTGTCGCGTCACTTGGAGTCTTTGTGTATTTCCTTGTCACGTGTATAACTTTTTTAAACAAAAGGCTAAATCCTAGTATTAAATCTAGTTAAATCTAATGGTAAGTCCCCGCATGCGGATATGCTCGACTTTATTTTCGAAGTCGAACCGCAATGCTTGATTATAATTGTTAATAATGATCAATTATACTAGCTTCGAGCTAAGCGTAAGTGTAGAGCCACCTTAAGTTTTCATCTTATTTTAATTACAGTAAATAGAGGTCAAAATATTTTATGTTTTCAATTCAGCCTTAGCCTGGCTTGCATAATGATCCCTAAACGTAATTAGCAACTAAACTTTTTTAAATTTGACGTATTTGTATGACTTGATAACTCTCTTAAACATATTTAGATACTAAATACGATAAGTCATCGTTGCGCAAGTCGCCCTTAATTTTTAGAATAATTATTTTACACTGAATTTTGAATTAAATTGGAGTTTAAGTTATCATAAGTACTGTTCTGTAATTCTTGACTATTTTAGTCCAAGTAACCTGGACTACAAACTAGTCTATATACCGCGCACAACAAAAAAACAATTCATCAAAACAGAACGGGCAAATTGTTCATGTCAAAAGCTAATTATTTAATGAATGGCTGGTATGATCCGTTATGCAAGAACAAAGCGCTTTCGATACAAGCCACGGTATAAGACAGTAGTACAATCAGCCACATAATTTGTTTAACTGTTTTAAGAATTTATTCTACCTGTATTTTTTTTATTTAGGCTTGTAGATAAACAAGATAAAATGCCTCCTTATGTTAAGTGGTCACCGTCGCTTATAAACACCTGAAGCACCCATGGTACTGCAGTCGCGTTGCCTAGCACATAATGCCTTATTTACAACTCTCTTGAAGGCATGTTGAAGCCCACCGGGAAAACCTGCGGGGGAATGTCATTCCACATCTTGCAGGTGGAAAAAACCAGCAACGTGTGAGACTTCCACGCATCTACAATATGTGAATAAGCTCGTTGCTGGTTGCGGGAGGTTCAATAGTAGAAGTGGAGGGCAGGTTTTGTAGTTTTATCTATATTTTGGTGTTTTTACCTTACCCATAAGGATTATTTTATTGTTTGTTAAGGGTAGGTTTTGAAATAGATTTAACAATATTTTTGAACGAAGCGTGTTTCATCTTCGTACACACCATGACTTACCGTTAAGTGAGGTAGTAGTCAATCGCTTAACTATAAATCAAACAAAAAAAAAAACTGGCCAAATGCGTATCGGACTCGCGCACGAAGGGTTCCTTACTGTAATAAATATTTCCTTTTATTTTCTTTCACACAATAGCACAATTTTATTTATTTACCTTATTTGAGATTGGTGCCGATTAAGCTCGGGCGCCCATACATTTCAGAAGACTATTTTAATTGGCGTCAACTATGTATGTATGGGGACACCCTCTAATTTTCATCATTTATTATTTTTTTTAAATTTTTTTTTATTTGTGCTGTAAGGGCATTGCTTTTTGCCAAATTTCGTGATTCTAAATCAACGGGAATTACCATATAGGTATTCGACCCAAAACCTATAAGGTACTTCCGGTTGACCTAGAATTGTCAATTTTGGTTAAAAGCAAGGTCTTACAGCACAAGTGAAGGGAAAATGCCGATAAATAAAAAAAGTTGAAAATTAAGGTAAATTTTGGTACTTACAAGTTTTCGCGTAAATCGAAATTTGCCCATATCTTTTTATCGTGGTGATTCAGGACCTTGATTATACACGTAATAAGGACTATAGACCTCAGTATTTGGTATAAATTTCAACTTGCTAGACCCACCCGTTTCTGAGAAAATTGGTGGTGACATACGAACAGACAGACAGACGGAGAAGAGAGTGATCTTATAAGGGTTCCTTTTTATACCTTTTGAGGTACGGAACCCTAAAAATGGACAAGAAATCTGCTCTGCGAAGAAATAATATGCTTCAAACCAAGCGTGTTTAATCTTCGTCCACACCATGACTTCTTACCATCAAGTAAGGTTGTACTTAGTCAATCGCTTGCCTATAAATCAAACAAACATAGGATAACAAATCTACTATGTATGTATGTAAAAAATTACTTCATGAATTAACATGGTAACTGTTGCTATTACGTCTTAATTTGTAGTGATATTATGAATCTGATGGTACGATGGTTAGTTCAGGTTGCAATAAGTGAAAGGCGGGGTGCAATGCACGCACTGACGCGCTCGGTGCATAAAATATAACGCGTAAAGGTATCCCATAGATAGTAGAGATAAGAGTAGTAGATCTCCTTGTGAAAGTGCTCGTGTAATTATCGAATTTTGAAAACGAAAACTTGATAGATTTTCTCCTCGATTTCCGATCTTGAGGTATTTTGTACGAGTTGTGCTTATCTTTGTTTGAACGTGACCTTTTATTTAAACTGTCTGTGGATAACAAATGTTGACGTTGTGGCCCACATTATTTTTCTCACTGCCACTACGTCCCGTTTTGCATTATTCTCTTAGCCCACTCTATTTCGTGGGGAATAAAAGGCACATTAGTTGGAAAAGACACGCATTTGCAAGACGTAGCTACAAGAGGTTGTACTAAGGCACTAACAGGTAACAACGAAGGCACTAAGAGAGATTGCACTGTTCGTTATAAAACATAGTAAACAGTTACGTAATGTACATAATGTTAGCCTCAAAAGTCTCCAATCGCCGTGTCACAGGAAAATCAGACGGAATAA
The DNA here is from genome assembly GCA_963924445.1 of Philereme transversata. NCBI lineage: Eukaryota > Metazoa > Arthropoda > Insecta > Lepidoptera > Geometridae > Philereme > Philereme transversata. The sequence goes on along the minus strand of OZ004337.1, from coordinate 20,209,629 downwards.
ACAATTAAAAACAAGGCACTAACAGAGTGAGGCCGAGAACTGGGCATAGAAAAAGGTTTTTTTTTAACTTTATATATCTTCGTTTGACCACAATCTCACCTGATGGTAAGGGATGATGTGGTCTAAGATGAAGCACGAAGATCTAGAAGAAACCTATTCCCGCTTACCTTAAAGAGGCCCGGATTGTATTCTTTAGGTAAAACAGATGACGGCAAAGTATTCTACACCTTAGCTACATATGCGCATCAAGAACGTAGAACCAAAACGGTGTGTGCGAATGGGCGGTATATCAACTAGGTACGGATGGTACTGAGCCGTGTGCCTGCTTGTCCTTTGGTGGGTGATATCATTAAGACCACGGTTCATACGTGGTTCTAACTGACACAGGATTGGACTGAGTTAACACGGGCTGGCAACGATGATGATAAAATGGGACATTGATCTTTACGTAATTAGGTAAGTACTATAAATTACGAAACTATAAATCGTAGTAAGCACAGGAAGCCGTCATGTTTTCAATTAATACCGCCATTAAATGTTCCAAAAGCCATAAAACTCTTGCGTATACTTGATCATTATTTCATGGATGACAACTTTCGGCTGATTGCGTAATATACTTAGTAATAAGTTTTTGGGTAGGTATTAAGTCATAAAAATCACCTGAAACTATTTTAAACGAAAAAAAGGGTTTGATCAACATTACAAGCTTCCGCCCGCAGCTTCGCATGCGTGGTATGTCAATAAAAACATAACCCTTCTTCTGTGCAGTCGGGTAAAACCCCTATGTCTCAATTTCGGTCATAATTTATCTTTAAGTATACCAAATTTCGGGGAAATCGATCCCACCATTTAATCGTGAAAACGTAAAAAACATAAACAGAGAGATTGACAGACATAGAAACAGTTACTTGCGAATTCATTATGTGCGTATACATTAACTGAAATTAATAAACTATTAAGAGGACTAGGTACCAAACGCTTGTGTATGCAAAAAAAATCACAGGGTTTTTTTTGTATAGATAAGTCAGTCTACAGGACGCTGAATGTTTAACCATTTAAGACAAAAATAAATTTTCAGTCACACAATTTCAAATTGTTTTTTGTTGTTATTTTACCTACTTACTTATCTAATTTTTTGTAGTAGAGTTATCATGTTTTGGCGATTAATTAATCTAATAATCAAATGGTAATTATCAAGGTCCTGATTAGATCCTAAGAAAGGAAATTAGAAAAAAATTACGATACTCATACCAGAATTGATTAATTTTTATCTTAATTGATAATATTTTGAGTAGGATTTATGTTGCTATTTATTTCAGTAGATATTTAGGATTTAGATTGTATGAAAGGAAAATATAAAAACTGAGATACTTTTTTTATGCTATCTCGGAGTTGGAAGAAGGATATGGCCTACTTGATGTTGAGTGGTAACCATCGTGTTTAACAAAGTGTTGCCTCATATGTCACGCTCCTTAGAATCGTGCTGTACGATGCACTGCCCTGCATCCATCAAGTTGAGGCATACAGGTGTAAGGCTATACTAGAACGAATACTTAATTGATAAGATTTTGATTGTGTAATTAATTTTGTTATATAGTTTATTATGCATTTAGTATTTAGATTTTATTAGTTAAATGAAATTTAAAAAACTACGATTATTATAACAAAAAGTATTGATAGAGGGATTCATTCTATCTTATGTGGGTATTTAGCGATTGTGCAACAGTGCATATCAATTAAAATAAATTAGGCTTGATGAGACGTCTGGTTGTTTTATTGACTGATCATCTTTATAATATTGCCTGCGTGATAAGGAATTAATATACAGTTACTAAGACAATATGGTATTTCCTGCTTTGTGTGTGAATACTTAAGAGCTGTTTTGGTGTAGCAAGCAGACTGTGCCCACAAGTATTGACAAAATATTTATCCCAAACAGTCACCTGCTGCCTCTTTGAAATAGCTTCACGCCTGATTTGCTACAAAGGTATCTTATTATAAAACCTACAATTTGTGACTAGATTCAAAGAATGGTAATATACGTACCTACATCAGCATTGTCCAGCTTTTAAATAAACCGATTAAGAATTCAAAATAAATGCGATGCGCTCGTGTGAATACGTACCCTATTTATCACATTAAATTTGGTCCAAGTACAATAATTACAAAGTACATCGTTTTAGAATTCGTGACACAATAGACTACCCCCTTTGAAATCACACTTGCCTCGCCTTTTGACCATCTTCTCTCCAAAACGTAATAATAATGTTTCCGCGTAGGGTGACCAGGAATAGGAAACTTAGGGGTCTTTGTGGAAATAATCCTTGACCCAAATAAGCCCCAAATCAAAATATACCAGTTTGGACCAGTTCCGTAAGCTGTCCCACACAGGTTAAATTACGCATTGTTGGTTTGTTATTCTCATTTTTAGGGAAGAACGTATGTTTAGTTTCTACTTATGAGTTTGTAGTTTATTTTGTTGAGGATTAAAGCGTAACTAAATAATCAAACTCATTATTATTTCCGTTTCTCTATTTTCAATAATCCCGGCAAATTGTGATTATATTTTCAATGTGTTGACAAACCCACGCTTGGAACATCTTTTAATTCAAGCATCAAAATTCTCAACTCCGTAAACAAGTTTTAAATCACATCTACGCCTACATACATAGTATTGCACGCGATGACGTAAGCGCCCACAAGGCCTCTAAGAGTCCTTGGTCCCATGTTCCACAATCGATGTCCGCAAGGTCGCTCTAAAAGGAAAATTGGTGTATTTGACGAACTAATAGCTACCTTGTTAATAGACGAAGTTATTTAAACGTTTGAATGTATGTATTTGAAACTGGCCCTTGATAGATGGTATTTAGGTTTAATGTATATAAACAATGAATGTGTATATGATAAGTGGTTGACTTGTAGGTATCAGTTTTACTAAAATAATCGGTTCGTAGTCCTTTTGCTACGGCGTAGCATCGTAGCATATTGATTACTATTTAGTATACTGTGGCGTAAACACTAACCGACTGAGCACTAAGTTGCAAAATGTTCTAAAATCTGCGGTTGTTTTCGATCACAGTAAATAATTTTAACAGCTCCATCGAATAGGTAACTATATAAATGTAGATATAATGTAGATAAGATGTACAAATTGTATGCTTGCTGCCCACTGCCACTTCATCTCTTTTCTCTCTTTTCTTTTGTCGTACGTCGGTGATTTTTGTTTGTCTACGAATCTCCTCATTTCTGATTCTGATTATATTATATAATAATCCAATTATATTATACGCGACTAATTGAGCCGCGAGTCAGTCGCTTATACAATTCGAAAGGAAACAAATCGCACCAAAGTTCTCTCCCCCAGCCGACCGCGAATCAAGAAAAGCGGTTGTTTCAGCTCTCTTCACGAACGTTTTACATAATCTTACGTTAAGGAACCCCAGCAACAAAGTACCAGGATTGATTTATATTTTAAGATATTAAATAAATAAATATTGCTGAACATTTCACACAGCGCTATCTAGCCCCAAACTAAGCAGAGCTTGTACTATGGGAACCAGATAACTGATAGAATACTTATATACTTTTTTTGTAAATACATACTTATAATATATAGATAAACAACCAGACTCGTAACAATTATCTGTAGATCATGCAAATATCTGTTCCGCGGCGGGAATCAAACCCACTACTTCCTGCGTCTCAGCTGGCTATTCGCCCACTACGTCACGGAGGTCCTCTTTATATATTTTATTTCACTATTGTATTTATATTTTATTATATGTATTATATTATCATTATATTATTTTTTATTGATTTATTACGTTAAGTTTTCAAAATAGTTCAACATTTTGCTAATCACACTAATATTATAATGTGAAAGTTTGGATGTTTGTTCATTTATTTGTTTGTTTTTACTCAATCACGTTGTAATGGCTGAATCGATTTCGATGACATTTGGCGTGTTGATAGATTATGACATAGGCCATAATCTATCAACAACGCGTGCGAATCCGTTGAAGCTAGTCTACACTAATTTCGACTACAACATTATTAAAATAAAAGGGTTTAGATAAAGTTTAACACATTCAGTGCCTCATTTTATCACTCCATCGTATAACGTCGCCTTGCAACTATTGATAAGACATTTGTTACATTTTTCTGGTTCCACTAATCACGCACTATCTCTTAGGTAGGCCTAATGTAAGGTTATCGCTTCACTCCAAAGATATCCGTTTCATATAGAGAATTTGTTAAATAACAATGTACAGTTTGATATTTTTATACTGGACATAGAATAAACAGTACATAGGTTCGTACAGAAGTCTCACTTAAACAGATAATAGTAAATTGAAAGGTGTGTCCAAATCTTAATGCCAAAATCTATATTTGTTACTCACCTCTTTTATATTATGAAATAATATTTATATGTATAGGATGTTTATGAAAGTTGTTCGTACTTTTATGAGTAAAAAAATAGTAAGCTCATAGTTTTCAGAATTATTAAAATACAAAGCCTTGGAGAAAACCGTCATTAATACTCACGTCAATACCTATATAAATTCTATTGTTATACGTTCGTATGTTAAATGACGTGTATGTAAGTATAGAAAACACCTGAAAATTCTCCCATCCGTACAAATTCCATTATCTTTAAAAAGGTAGGTACACGATTACGAATTGTAATCTTAAACAGCTGTTTATACAAAGTTACGTGTTATACCATTTTATTGCAATATTAGAACGAACGTAGGACGAAATAAACATAGCAAAGAAATACACGTGCTTTGACATTTTCTAAAATTACCATGAACTGAATAAAACCTTAGTAACGATATTTTTCGTATGATTCAAAGAGAAAATTGTGTTTACCTCGCAACATAATTACCTGTTTAGTCAAAAAATAGCAGAGAATAAACCTAAGTAAATCCGTTTGATGTTAGTATATTGAACGAGCGAAAAAACTACAATATTCATAAAGCTAAACTATCATGACCTAACCTCGCTCCTTCGAATAAGTACATTAGTTTTATAATCTATGACCGAACAATTGAGTTCGGAATTTAAAAGTGCGTTCTGTAAACTTGCCGTTTTGTGATTGGCTATCTATGTGTGACGTCGACGACGGAAACGTAGGTCCAATAGTAGCTGCGACCTTCAGTACTAATATGCCCGACTAAATTCATTTGGATTCCTCATTGTCATTTGAATTTAGTATCTTATTTTACTTTGATATGAATATTCTAAAAATATATTAGAATACGAGTTATCTTAGTTATATTATCTTATTTTGAGTGTGGTAGAAGGTCAATGCTGGTTAATTTTAATGATATTTAATTAAAATGAAATGCACAAAATTGAAACCATTAGTATTGTTTGAGTCGCAGTTACAATAATATTTTGTTATTTCCTTCTATATAAACCGCAGGTTATATCACTCTGGACCTGCATAAAGAATCACAAATTGATCTAAGAATATCTTAATAGCACTATGTCAACAATCAATTTGGTAAGAGTGTGAATTCACCAACCGAATTGAATAATATGCGTTCAACGATGTCAAGTGTCGGCATCATAAAGACAAGTCAAAACCAAACAGTAAACACTAGAGCGATACCCCTCTAGTTTACGATCGTAAACCTCTTAAACAAAACGGATTAAGGACAGTCAAATACAGTCAGAATTCCGTTTCGGAATATGGAATCGGAATTTCTAAGGCAGCAAATCCATACAAAATCGGATAAACATTCGAACGGAAAATTACGTACGGGTCCTTGGTTTTGTATTGATTTGCAACCTTCAATATTCGGATTCAATTTTCCAAAACGAAATTCCGACTATATATGACAAGCCTAAGAAAGTTATAATAAACAAATTCGCGTTTCAAAATGTCACTGCAACTGCCGTAACCGATATTCAAATCAGGAACCTCGGCTACGCACTAACCTCGAACGGAATGACGTTGAATTGGACTGTGACTTGAGGGCATAAGGTCTAGTTTCGCGGAAGTGGAGAAGACAAGGCGTGTGCAGAAACGCACACACAATAATAGGCGAGAGGAATCTAGTTGGAGACGTTTTTGAGTTTAAAATGAGAAGAGAAGTAGGAACTTAATGTTACACTAGTCACTACCGACTGACTTTGATTTTAAACAGGCTTAATTCAAACTTTGGGCAGATTTCACATTGTAAGCTGTCTAGGTGCTAATAGGAGGCGCGGGCCGCGAGGTCGCTTCGACAATTTCTATGCAAATGCTAATGCGTTACGAGACCAGCCGCCTTGCTCCAAAAGCCACACCTGAATCGCTCGCAATTTTACCATTTATTTAGGTTTGCTAACAATAAACGCTACAATCATTCACCATTTGCCACATGACACATATTTGACTTTTTTATGGCTCAGTAGCTTTTTTTTATAAATAAATTATAGGCTAGCCTTTGACCACGATCTTATCTGATGGTAAGCGATGATGCAGTCTACGATGGTACACGCTTGCCTAGAAAAAAACTATTCTGTCATATGAAAAAGGAAATAATGTTAGCTAATCGCGATTCAAATCAGTTTTGACCCAGCCATGTGACCAAGGGGTATGCTATGCACGCAGAATTGTGCGGAGAGCGGTTCCGGAGGCACATAAATTGGATGGCCAACTCGCTCGCCACTAAACTGGATTTGTCAGATTCATTATAAATAATAGTTTAGAACCAGTTACTTCGGGCAATTTCACCGGTTCCCGAGTGTATATCGGCGGATAGAGCCACGTGAATAATCGTAGATAACCCGTCGGTGTGAACTGCTAGAGAACCGGTCCACGGAGATCTCGCAGAAAGAATTAGTGATGCAATATAGTAGAACAAAAAGTGAGAGATACGGTCTCATTATCAAGTTCAATAGCCCCAGATCGGCAGCACGTGTATGCAAAACTTCGGGGAAAGCAACTGCGCAAAATCGCGCTCTTTCCGGAACATCATAAGGTGCAAACTCACTCTACACCCTCGCGCACTCAAAATGTATCGTATGCCGCGGGGTGTCAACACCACATACATCAATACCTACCTCTTTAAAACAGTCTAGATTCACGTTCAAGTAGGTTACACGCGTCGTATTTTTCTATGAATGTATCGTGACTTCCTGGTGCAGCGCCTTCGGTTTCTCCGAGCCAATTCAACCCTTAACTAAACATAAAATAAGTGAACAATACTTTCCTTGCATCCATAATAGTAAGTCCACAGTCCTCAATTCGTATCAGTAAACCATTAGGGCTCTAGGAGCCTAACACTAGCATAGTTCGATTATCACTGAGTGTGTGTTTGCGGTTCCGACAAGGGCACTATACAGAGGAGGTAGATGGGCACTGGTGTGTGTATTGAGTAACACTGGTTGCGTTCGCGTGGTTCACTTCCGCATATTGCACGCGCGTGCGCGGTGCTTGGAGCCGGTGCGCGCGCCTAACCGTGGGGAGCGCTCGCGAATGCGACCGCCGAAAACTCTTCACGCCGCCCGAATGCAGAAAATTCGGACGCGTCGAGTGGGGGACGCTCGACTATCCGAAACTTGCGCGTATACGTGCAGCGCTTCGCTATGAAAAAATCCAAGGTTAACGCGCGCTGCCAAAAAAAGACGCACGCAAAATGAAAAAGACGGCTAGAGCGGCGCCCCTCGCGGGTTCTCGTGATGCAGCTGAATCTGCAGGCGAGGCCGCGCCGCATGCGACGAGGCCTAACCCTAGCACACAGGCACACACCCGCTCTCACTAACTACTCTCTAATCCAGCTCGCACCACCACACGCACAATCTATATACTTACCTACTATCGTGCCTGTGTGTATATGCGCTAGGTATTTCGAGTTCGTAGCTATAGGCGTTTGAATAGAAACAGCATTTGTTTTACGGTTATTGACATCGCACACTTTACAGGAACGTAAAAAGTTTTCAAGAATGTTTTCGGTGTGTCGGTAGGTTAGGTATTGTAACTACTTAAATTTAACTTTGTCTATAGGATAATGTTTGCGTAATATCTATAAAAAAATTATACCTATGAAATTGTAAGACTCATATTAATTCAAATCAGGTCAATGCGATATTCCTTTATTAAAATATCCTGTTTCGTCATTATATTACTCATTATACTGAATAAATATAATTTTAATAAGTTGTGAAATACAATGTATGTTTGTAAATTGGGCTTTTTATAAACCTATTGTAATTTTAATAACTAATTTGATTGAACCTCAAGTACCTACCTCATACACTAGTAGTTCACTCCGTTCTCGCGAGTCTCCGATTAAAACAAAAAAATATTATTTGTAATCTTTGACTATCAAAATAGTGCCCCGAAATAAAAACCAACCTACTTGACCAACAGTTTCATTCAAATTACAGAACGGGAGTTCATGTAATGTGGTTACATTTTTTTGGGGTATAATTTGCAGTTATTCTGGATTTCAGACTTTTGCCTATATTTGTGTCACATAAGCTATACGCATACCAAATTACAGCACTGTGGGGTCACTGGTGTACCCTGTGAATTTTGTCAAAGGTTTGTTTTTATTATGGCCAATAACTCAAAAACTATAAAGATTATACTAAAACTTAAAACGGAATCTAAATGTACTAATGAAGACCTTTAATTTGACGTCCCATTTGACCTAATAGTCTCATTTTCATTTTTTTTACCCCTCTTGAACCCTGATATCTCAACAACCCCCCAACATTTTTAGCTCATTTAGTCACACCATAATTGTGCCATTACTACCTACTTATGTATCAAATTTTATGATGATCGGATCAATGCTTCAAAGTTCGAGTTATCCTCGGTCAAACAAACATACATACATACAATGCCGATTTGCCCCAGTTGATTTAGAAATCTCGCTACCTACCTATAGGTAGTGATGGCACAATTTTGGTGTGACTAAATAAGCTAAAAATGTGTTGAGATATTGGGGTTCAAGAGGGGTAAAAAAAAATTAAAATGAGACTATTAGGTCAAGTGGGATGTCAATTGAAAGGTGTTAATTAGTAAATTTAGATTCCGTTTTTATTTTTAGTAATGTCTTTATAGTTTTTGAGTTATTAGCCATAGTAAAAACGGAACTTTGACATAATTCACAGGGTACATCAGTGACCCCACAGGGCTGTAATTTGGTATGCATGTAACTTATGTGACACAAATATAGGCAGAAATCTGAAATCTAGAATAACTGCAATTTGTACCCTAAAAAAGTATAACCACATTACATGAACTCCCGATACCTATAATTTGAATGAAACTGTAGGTCAAGTAATTTGGTTTTTTTTCGGGGCACTATTTTGATAGTCAAAGATTACAAATAATATTTTTTTGTTTTAATCGGAGACTCGCGAGATCTCAGTTCGGGGCGAACCACTAGTTAAATAAAAGGGGAGGCCTATGTTCAGCAGTGGACGTCCTTACATCCTTACATATCTACAGTGAAAATTCTCATACCCTTGGCGGAACATAGCAAGTACTGCACAAGTTTTTACTAACGTTACAATATTCTAAGGAACTGTCAAACATCTATTATTAAATTATCGCCATCGCGCCCATACGATAACCACAACAGTGAACTGTGCAAACAGTAGCTCAACTCTGGCCTCGAATTCACTTCCGCATTAGACTACTAGCTCAGTGCAGTAACAATTGGAAATTTGATCAAATCCAAAACGAGTTAATAAATAGATACATTTATTTCAACATAAGTAACAAGCACACACAGCGGAACATTTGCTGGACTCAGGCTCAACCCACTGGATCGACACAGATCGACAGCTACACATCCCAAAAGTAATCTCAACTGAGCGACATTACATGCCAAGACTCCTTCGAGAGACAATTAAGGTTACTAAACACAAGAATTTCAATCGTGAAGACGGTTTTCAACTATCTGGAGCCTGAAATCCTGTGGTGAGAATGTGTAAGAACCAAATAAGTGAAGTGCCAATTACGCGTCCTAATACCGTGTGTTGTGTGTCGGAATCGAGTTATGATCGAGAATGAAACCGTTGGTAGTAATAGTACTAGTGAATTCATTTCTAGCAAGAGACAGAGAAAGAGGGTAGATCGTTATATCTGCCAATAACCACACACTCGCAAAGACTTCAGTTAACCCGCGATCATGACGCATGCAACTGCGTCGTAATATTGGGATACCCAAAAACTCACAAATCATGGTAAATATCCCGTTTTTGATACAAATAGAATCTAACACACCTGTTAGCCTTTGCTTTGTATTTATATGTATTTATTGTTTACATTTTTATTGTTTATATACCAGTGGTTCGTCCCGAACTGAGATCTCGCGAATCTCCCAAAATAAATATTATTCTTAGGGCAACTTGCACAACGATGCCTAAACGTATTTAGTGGCTAAATATGATTTACGGAATTTGAACATGTTTAGTCGCTAAATTAGTTTAGTGATCTTTGTCCATGCTGGCTTTAATCTTTGACTAATAAATTGGTGCCACGAAATGCATAACCAACGTATTTGACCTATAGTTTCATTCAAATTATATGTAACTGGGATTCTTGTTAATTGGTTATATTTTTTGGGGTACAAATGGAAGTTATTCTGGATTTCAGACTTTTGCCTATATTTGTGTCACTAAGGCTACACGAATACCAAATTTCAGCATTATGGGGTCACTGGTGCACCCTGTGAATTTTGTCAAAGTTTTGTTTTTACTATGGCTAGTAACTAAAAACTACAAAAGTTAAACTAAAAATAAAAACGGGGTTCAAATGTACTAATGAAGACCTTTCATTTGACGTTCCTTTTGATCTAATAATAAATAATAATAAGTCTCATTTTCATTTTTTTACCCCTCTTGAACCCCAATATCTCAAGAACCCCCCAATATTTTTAGCTCATTGAGTCACACCAAAATTGTGCTAACACCACCTATCTATATACCGAACTTCATGATGATCGGATAAACGCTACGAAAGTTATCCTCGGACAAACAAATATACATACATACATACAACGCCGATTTGCCCAAGTTAATTTGGAGATCTCGCTTCGCTCGATCAATTATAAAGTATGTATGTGTACATATGTATGTGGTACACCATTGATACCCTAGGTATAACTCACATGATCCATGGCATCCAAAGGTTGTCTGGTAGAGATCGCTACTTAGCGATAAGAGAGCCAATTGTATACATTCAATTGAATAATGTTATTTTCAACACACTTGCTCGTAAAGTGAGCCTTATTACATCGTTCTTAGGGCCATAAACCGAACTATAACACACACGTGCATAATAATATTACGCACTAGTGCATAATATAATTATCCCTACAAAGTTAAGTTAGTACCTAACTGCAAATTATATGCGAGTAAACAGAGCATGTTCAATTTAACCTTTTGGAATAAATAAACGTATTCCTAATTAAGACGATAAAACATTTATTATTATTAAATTATTTATAATTCACAATAATTTTTTGTAAAATTTTTAAATTTTATCACTAAAATTATAATTTTAAATTAGGCTGTATGGCTACATGTAATCAATCACCTTACATTTGGCTCGTGCAACAATATCGTTATGAAAATTGTTAATTCCCAATTGTTTTAATAATTTTATGCTTAACGACCTCTCGTTGAGAAATGTTACTTACTAGGTACAGAGGATATGTTTCTGAGGTTTATTACAGCTACTTCCATTCTCTTATGTCTTATGATATTCTGCTGTGGGGCAATGCTGCGGATGCGAATAGTATCTTTATTTTGCAAACTAGATCCGTCAGAGGTGTTTATAGACATGGCTCGAGAGATAGCCTTAGGAATGTCTTTGGGAAAACTAATATAATAATAATGCCATCGTTGTGCATACATTTAATTGTAATGGATGCTAGAAAACATATTCAGAACTACCAGAGAAATTGTGATAATCATAGCTATTGCCACTTGATATATATATTATAAACTCGCTGTTGCCATTTGTACACTCCATAAAGTTAGTAAATCGTTTAAAGGGCAATGTGTACGCTTTTATAATAAACTTCCAAGCTATGTACAAAAATTAACAATTAACAAATTTAAAAACGTAAACAAAATCTTTATAAAAAAGCCTATAAAATATCGGATTATTTGGATGATAGAGAAGCTTGGGACTGAAATTACTCCAACTCGTTTAAAATGTTACAATTTAGACGTAATTTATTTTCTGTATTCTAAAAGGACCATTTAAAAAAACAATCAGCCTTGTTTCTTGCCTTTCTTTCCTGGCTTGGTCGCGAAAGAACAGGCAGTAAAATTGACGTTTCAAAGTGATCCTTGTGATTTTAATGAATAATAGATTTTGACTTTGACTTTATGAGACGCGAAGTAAACACAAGCTTGTGTTGCCAAATAGGAGACGTGCAAATGTTAATACATTTTTTAGTGTACAGTGTCAGATTTTAGAATATTTTGTCAGTAAGTATTTATTGTTTAAAAGAAGAAAGCATTTAAAAAAATATTAAAATAATATGTAAGTATTCGTAGGCCATTAAAGTAATAATAATATAAGTATATTAGAATGTACAATTATTTAATTAATTATGAATTTATAGATTTATTGTTTATTCTAATCTAATTTGATATAAGATACATACTTGTCAAATTGATATATCTAAGTGCAATGTATTATGTGACTATAGAGAAATAAATTAACTGAACTAAACTGAACCATATGATATTTTACCTCCATATCTCACTAATATCATATACGTGCGATGATAAATAGTGCAGCCGAAAGGAACAATAACATTCGCATGGCGTTTCCTTATCGGCTAGGCAAGGCCACTCAAATTATGATAACCGTCGAATTAGAATACAGGATGTTTGAGATGTGAATTATAGGGCTTTTTGTATGAGCTATACTAGGCTATTGTGTGGCCAATTGAGAGCAATTGTTGTATACGGTTCAGTTGCTGTTTGTGTGCAGTCATAGACCAAAGCATGACACCGAACGTCAGTGACTAAATGACTTACTATTTCTGCATAATGCTAAGATGTATTTATTTTTTATTTGATCTGGGAATTTCAAGCAAGTGCTATAGCAACCTGATTAAAAATGATGGCTTAAAAGTATGTGCTTAAAGATGTAATCTTACATTCCTATTACAAAATAAACTTTACAAGTTTAAACTCTAACCTCATGCAGACTTAGCAAGATTGAATCTTTCTCTAGGAAAAAAAGTTAATTGTTTATTTGATTATTTAAGATTCACCAACAGTACACATACTGTATTTATCAGTTTTATGACGACACTCATGAACACATTTCTGATACGTACACCAATTACAGGTGTATACAATTAATTGTGTCCACTTCTTGGCTTATATCGGAATTCAAACGTGGATAATAATCTAGAAACACACACATATTAAAGGTTGCCAAAATTTATGCACCGCTACTTTTTATTCTTGAAGTTTTAGTATAAAAAGTCAGTTCCATTCAGTGAGTCTATTGTAAAAACTTCCGATTTTCTAGTGTGTCTCATTGCATTGAAAACTGTGTCGTTCCTGAACTTCACAAGGCTATGAACTCAATTCAACGCAAACTTTTTTTATTACCTGATAAAAAAATCTTTAGTGTACAAGTTTGAGTCACTGCCACTGAAATGTTAGTATTTTAATGAAGGGAAAACGAATGAACTATTCAAGCCACGTATAGATCAACCCCTAGATGAAAACAAATTATACTTTTCAGTTTAGAGTCTTTTGGAAAATAGCAGGTATTAATAAATAAATAATGATGGACATTTCACACAACGCTATCTATTTATCGATAGATATCGATATCGTATTCTATTTTACCGATTTTCAATTTAACTTTTTCTGTAAATAGAGATCTCTATTTACGGTGTTTATTAAACCGTTAAACATGTAAAATAACGTAAATCTATAATGAATCGTCAATTAGCGGTCTTAGCGTAGCGATTCTATCAGATAAACTTTTGTGGATGTACTGTGATTTTAACTGGAGTATACCTATTACATACAGGTTTATATACATAAATATATAGAACAATATATACAGCAACGTAGAGAGCGCGGAGATCTTATAGAGACTTACAAGATTCTAAACGACCACTACAGCATACCAGACTTGTCACAAACACTATATACCATGAACAATAATGCAAGGTTGAGAGGACACTCACTGAAGCTGCAACGCGGGCCAAGTATCAGCAAACCAAGGGAGCATATATTGCCCAATCGCGTAGTGGACACTTGGAATCGGTTACCAGAGTCAGTGATTAGTGCCCCCTCAGTGAACGCTTTCAAAAACAGACTGGACAAATATTTAAAGCGCTCTGACAATAAATAAGATATACACGCATCAGCTCTAAGAGCTGCCTGTGTATTACAAATAATAATAATACTAATAATATAATTGAATATATACAACCTGTTTTGTTATGTACGACATTAATTTAAAACACTCATCCGGAATCATTAAACTGATTTTAGAGGTGGGTTAAATAAATAAATAAATAAATAAATAAATAAATAAATAAATAAATATCGCTGGACATTTCACACAGCGCTATCTAGCCCCAAACTAAGCAGAGCTTGTACTATGGGAACCAGATAACTGATAGAATACTTATATACTTTTTTTTTTGTAAATACATACTTATAATATATAGAAAAACACCCAGACACGGAACAAATATCTGTAGATAATGCAAACATTTGTTCCGCGGCGGGAATCGAACCCGCTACCTCCTGCGTCTCAGCCGGCTATACGCCCACTGCGCCACGGAGGCAGTCCGGTACCGGTAGATTGAATATTTATCTAGTAATGGATACGTTTCCAATAAACAATTTTTAACTTTAATCGGCCGCGCCTTCGCGACGATGCCGCTTGGTCAGTTTAACAGGTACCTACTTGGATGATGAATGAATATGATTTGTTTACCAATTATATACAGGTCGTTTCGATAATATTTTAGGACTTTATATTAAGGTTTTGAAAATTGATTTTTTTTAATGTTAATGAATTTACAAGAATACTAGCCATTAGCCCTACCCGTTTTTATTATTTATTGTTTGTACATAACAAAACACGTAGTATATACAGAATAATTATTTGGTGCCCGCGAATTCTACTCTGAAGTCCTACGATTCCTGGTGATCTTTTTCCTCTACTCCCTAATCAAATTAATTACAGAAGCTTTCTCTACTAATTCCACCTTTTCAAAAACTACTAGAAACAAAACATGCTGTATGTAATAGGGATTACAAAATTCTTACTATCTTATCAGTGTTAGGTACTGATTAGGCTGCATATGCGACTCTATCAAATTCCAAGCATCATTTGTCATGCCACTGGTTTATTTATTTTAATGTCTATAAGAGCTTAAAGTGGTATCTTATCGACTTAGCAAAATTCGGCTAATCAAATATCTAATATTAGAGGTCTCTTTCGAAATTTTAATGGCATGACCACAAATAAATCAAACGAGCTATAAAATTCTTTTATCATAAACGTTCACTGTTTCCCTTCATTCTAAACGAATCTTGTGAGGCCTGCTCTCAACTGCTCCAAGCAACTTAAAAAAAAACAATTATTTTTATTGCTAAAACTTTTCATCATCATCATCATCAACCTATAGCAGTCCACTGCTGGACGTAGGTCTCTCCCAGGGTGCGCCATTGAGCCCGATCCTCAGCTCTTCTCATCCAATCCTTGCCAGCCACAGCGCGCAAATCGTTACTCCATCTAGCCGGAGGGCGGAGGGCTAAAACTTTTATTAGGTTTTATTTAAATGCATTTTTTAAAATAGATCTTCATTTGACCACAATCTCGCCTAATGGTAAGTGATGGTCTAAGATGAAGCACGAAGATCTAGAAGAAACCTATTTACGCTTACCTTAAAGAGGCCCGGATTGTATTCTTTAGGAAAAACAGACGACGGTAAACGACGACCTTAGCTGTACGCATCAAAAACGTAGAACCAAAACAGTCGTATAGGTAATATTCTATCTAGTGAGTTACCGTCCTACAATGTGTTTTTCAGTGCGTGGTTTCCACCCGAGAACATTTCCGCCTCAACAACTACTTACATAATACTTTTCTTTTGGTGTTTATTGAAAAATTATTTAACATGTGACCCGAGAGCTGGTGATTATCTGGGATAACGCATAAGCATTTTGACGACCTCCGTGGTGCAGTGGGCGAATAGCTGGCTGAGACGCAGGAGGTAGCGGGTTCGAGTCCCGCCGCGGAACAAATGTTTGCATGATCTACAGATATTTGTTCCGGGTCTAGTTGTTTCTCTATATATTATAAGTATCTATTTACAAAAAAATGTATAGGTATAAGTATTCTATCAGTTATCTGGTTCCCATAGTACAAGCTCTGCTTAGTTTGGGGCTAGATAGCGCTGTGTGAAAGGTCCAGCAATATTTATTTATTTTATTTTATTTATTTTATTACAATTCAGCGAGGCAATGCATCCAGTGCCTTGAAAACACTTTCACCTGGTAGTGATCTGGAGCAGTTGAGCTATCTATAGATCGTTTGCAATGCTCTTTACACGATTCAACTGTTTCTTTTGTATTTTTGAAAGTCATGTGAATAATTGTTTATTATTTCATAACATTCGTCCAACATTTATCATCCGGGAAAGTTTCCTTCAATATATTTTCGCAAGAAAAGTTTCCTCCGATAGTGAAACTGTTTTCCAACCTACACAGTTTTCACTTGAGTGGTGCGCATGCTCGAATTGCATGCTCCGGGACTAGTTGCGACCCAGTTGTATTATGTACTAGGTAACCTAGATGAAAACAAATCGATATGGCTGGGCGTTTTGGTTTTGCCCGCTAATTATCATAAGGAAATTTTCGTAGGCAAATGCATTCTAATATAAAAATATAAAACCTAATCATCTAAAATATTCGGGATATTTTGTCCTTAAATTATTTAAACAAATAAGTATCTACATAACATAACTCAAGCATCCTGCCTATCCTTATATAGATTGCTAATACATGGCCTTCCACGAACGAACTTGTTGACAAAATTAAAGTTACTCAGAGAGCAATGGAGCGTGCCATGTTAGGCATCTCCCTGTTGGACCATATACCCAACATCGAATTACGACGCAGAACCAAAGTCGTGGATGTGTTAAGATCAACCAGCTGAAGTGGATATGGGCGGGACACTTGGCAAGGAGGAAAGACGAAAGATGGACGAGGGCAGCAAACGAGTGGTGGCAGCATGAAGGGTGCAAACCGGTTAGCAGATTACCAGCCGGATGGTCGGATGACATCGCACGAGTTGCGGGAGGCAATGGATGCGGTTGGCACAGGAACAGAGAAAGTGCCGTGATAACGAGGAGACTTAGACCCAACAGTAAGTGGATGTGGTCTGAGATAGATAGATCTACTTATCAATGTCAGAACTATTTTGATAAACGATCTGCATATGTGCATTAATGACAAATAGTTTTATCTTCATTTCCTGTATAAAAACACATATATAAAAAATCGAACTCCTTATTTAAAATGGCAGTGCCTACGAAAATTACCTTTCGTAGCGTTTCGGTTTCAGTACATCTGGTCAAATATTGACGCATGCGCAGATGTAGATACATACCGTTCAATGTCATCTTTTGCATCTGACTTGATAAATAGGTTCCAATGGAATAGTATTGGCGACCGGTTATCGAACTGTATTGGTATAATTTTACAATCCAAATACTGAAAAATGTATGGTACAATCTGTTTCAGAGAGATGTTTTAGCGGCAGATAGTTTAAATACATTAAAGGAAATGGTATCATTACCTGATTATCATTTAAGTGCTAGGTACATATAATCATTTTGCGATTATAAAAAACAATAGATAATATTGTTTTCGGCAATAAACTAGAATAGTATAGAATCGTTTATTTATAATAAATTCTTAGTTCGAGAATATTTAGGCAATCTAGCATTGTTCTTAAATACACAATTTGACTAGTTGTTAAACATAATAATATAATGACAATTAAGCTTTAAAATCAATGAATTAAAAAGCAAAATGCATAATACCGAAAACTTCAATTATGTTTGTCGACCTCCGTGGTGCAATAAGCGAATAGCCGGGTGAGACGCAGGAGGTAGCGTGTTAGATTCCCGCCGCAGAACAAATATTTGCATGATCTACAGATACTTGATCCGGGTCAGAATATTTTTCTATGTATTATAAATATGTATTTACAAAAAAAGTATATAAGTATTATATCAGTTATCTGGTTACCATAGTACAAGCTCTGCTTATTTTGGTCTAGATAGCTCTGTGTGAAATGTCCAGCAATATTTTTATTTATTTATTTAATTATAACATATACGTCAAACATATAAGTGACATACTTGAGTAGGTATCATTTAATATAAACCTATCAAAACAAGCTTAGTAAAAGAGTCATTCAAAATTGAATAATTTAAAATAATTCAATTTCCTACTATACCAGCAAAAACGTTAAATCTTGCATTTAGTAATAAAAAAATGTGTAATATACCTAAGTAAGTATTCGTATTCTAATTGTATTTTATTAAATAATAGAAAGTATGTAATAAATGTTTATGCTTACTTTTTTTTACTAGCCTACATTTTCCCACTGCTGGGCAAAGGCCTCCCCCAACTCCTTCCACCTATCCCGAACCTTAGCAGATTCCCATATTAAACATAGCAATTGAAAAACACATTAATTAGAATTACGTGTCAGACACAAGGTTTCGAATTAAAACGCACAATAAAACGTTTTATTTTATCGATTAAGCGCTATGCCAATTAATTTTTCAGCTACAAACGCATTATTTTGACTCCCCCTTAACTTTCGGCGCATAATTAATAAAATGAATATAAAATCCCTAATTTATTTAATTTGGCTGATAAACGTCATAATTTAGCATATCAGCTGAAAAATTGTCGTTTGCGTATTTACCATGCTTTCTCTTTTAAGTAATTCCTAACAAAAGCACTGAAAACTTATTTGAATGACTACAATACAATCAGACTAAAGTTAAATGTTTTCACAGACTGCATTTCCTCACTGGTTTTCCAGGCAACTCTACTTTGTTTTCAGTTAAAGAAAATCGATTCCATGCTACCTTGTTCAACAAAACCCGTTTAAAATTACTTTTCAGTTGTTTAATTAGCAAAGAAAATGCATTTGTCGCCCGATCCAAAAAAGGTTTTTTTAAATGTCCTGGTTTTACCAACTACAGGTGCAAATTGGCTTCGAAAATCAATGTGGCATGCAGTGTTCCGAACTTAATGGCACCGGCCGGCGTGGTACTCACGTGACGAAGCTCAGGCTGCCATCGGGCTCAGCGGGCTCGGGACGAGAGACGAGGACACGTGAGCGACGCGAGGCCGGGACGGCCGGGCCTGGACGGTACTCGGTACTCGGGTGCTACGGTACTCCCTGGTGCAGCGCCGCAGACGCGCGTATCGAGGAAGGAAGTCCCGGCGAACTGTCAACGCCGCGGAAATCGGGCGGCGGCAGGCGCAGCGCGCATGCGTCGCGCGCCCGTCAACAGCCCAAACCTACCCTGCAGCCACTCCTGCCCTGCCACCCACCCCCGGCGACTACCCGGCTCTCGGGGGTGAAATCGAACGTCATATCCCACCGCGCCACCCGCTGTAATTCCTAAAAAGCGCTGACTGCCCCCCCCCCCCACACCGGCAAACCCTAAAAAATGCATTGCGTAACGGTTTTGTAAATTTCACTAGAGAATGTTTGTCCAATCAATTTTCCACCTGCTTTTAGGAGGCGGAGGACAGCGCTTGCTAATAGGATCGATGTTTCACTTTTAACTTATTTGGGCATTCGGGTCATGTTTAGTAATGAACTTTGGAACTTCAATCCTGAGCATAATTTATAAAAAGTTACGTATTATTTCTACAGTCGACTTAAAGCTAAGACCACTAAATATATAAAATCATCATATGTTTGTTTTTTATACCAAATTCAGGGAAGCACACGAATTACTCGTATATCCTGATGAAATCGAAAAAAGTTGCACTTCGGAGCTTCGTTTAAATATAATAAATGAATAATAATACATTAATATTGCTGAACTCTTTGAATATCACTTAAAAAAATTATCCCCGTTTTGATATTATGTCTGTAATATAAAATTTATATGCATAATATTATATTCAAACGTACAGTTTTTTTTCTTTTTAATTTACTTGAATACAGTATCTTTATCATCGTCCAAAATCGAACACACGTAATCACTGACATTTTCACTTTTGTAAACGAACGTCCATGACATTTTGGCCGTTTCAAGGTTAAAAAAGTCATTTTAATTCAGAATTCTCAGCTCAGCGTCACTGTGAAAATCGTGTGTGGCTTTTTTATGTTACAAAACAAGTAGATTGCCACTAAGCAATTTAAAGTTCATGATGAAGGTATTAGGTAAAAGTGCGTCGAGAATTCCGCAAAAAGTTCCGTTTTTGACTGCTGATAAAAATTTAAACACAATTGAAATTCAACTTTATCAGCATTTATTACGACTGAAATTCACGATAAATTCGAACATGCGCGCGAGTTTAGCCACGTCTGGCCTGAAATCGCAGAGTGAAAGAAATGCTGGGACTGAAAATACATGTTTTTGGTTTAGGTATTGTTTATAATAACTGCGTGTAGTTCTTGATACTTACGATACAGGGGTAGGTACGCTATTGTAAGGCCAGGGTTGGAAGTGTCGACATTATTAGCGATGACTTCTCGGTCATTAAATCCTAACCGAGAATGTCAATGCTATAGTACACGCTATAGTTTAGCGTCTTAATTCGGTCGTTAAGTCATCGTTAACAATCTAGTGCATCTAACTTCCAGAGCAGGATGTTTATCTGACTACTATTACTACTAATAATGAGATGATTACCATGATTTGTTATGAACGAGAATTAAACAGGTGGTAATAATAATAATATTATTGAGATCATTCGTAACAAGAGACCGAGAAGAGGTTAGATAGATACATATAACTTCCAATAACTCGCAAAGAGTTTACCCCGCATGGTGCATACAACTGTGCCAAAATCACACTAATATTATAAATACGAAAGCTTGGATGTTTGTTTATATATTTATTTGTTTGTTTGTTACTTAATCACGTCGTAACGGCTGAACCGATTTCGATGAAATTTAGTATATACGTAGATTATAACGTGGATTAACACATAGGCTACTTTTATCCCATGAATCAGGCAGGTCCCATGGTGTAAAAACCGGCAAGTGCGAGTCGGACTCGCGCACGAAGGGTTCCGTACCATTATCTATAAAAACGGCAAAAAATCATGTTTGTTGTATGGGAGCCCCCCTTAAATATTTATTTTATTCTGTTTTTAATATTTGTTGTTATAGCGGCAAAAGAAATACATCATCTGTGAAAATTTCAACTGTTTAACTATCACAGCCTGGTGACAGACGAACAGACATACAGACAAACAGACGGACAGACAGACAGCGGAGTCTTAGTAATAGGGTCCTGTTTTACCCTTCGGGTACGGAACCCTAAAAATGGGGGTGTCAAGTTAAGTTGCAACAGCGAGTTTAGCTTCGATTACCTACACTACACATTTAGTAGTTTAACGAGTACGAAGTCGCGGGCAACAGCTAGTATTGGAACACTTAAAAACTCACAAATCAAACTAAATATCCCGTTATCAATGGTAATAATGTTCACAATATTTGATAGTTTTAAAGTGCTTGTGTTATTTATCTCTGTTCAAAACGTTTTCAACTTCTTTATTAGAGCCATGGAATCAATAAAGAAGAAGATTTCCACCAGGCTATTAGAAGACGTGCAATAAGCATTTGTCCCAATTCCGCAAAGAACCGTGATAAATCTACGATTGAAAATGTAGACGCACCGTCCGACCTACAATCGGCTTCTATTTCTGAAAGAGCACGAGCGATGCATTATTTTTTAGCCAGTTGACCCCATTTTGTTTCGCGGAGTCCTTTGTTCGGGGGTTACACCGTGAAATGGGTGAAATCGCTGTTCCATAGCCCTGATAGTTAGGTGCTCATAAAGGCACAAAATTGTGCCTAATAGGGCAATAGGTGCTCACAAAGTGTTAGATCCACTTAACAAGTTAAAAGGACAAAATTTTAGAACCTATGGTATCTTTGTACTGGAAATCTATAGCGAAGTCTGGTATGGCGAAGCTACATGACTTCTCAACCTAGTCCACCCGCGCTTTGTCGAGCAAAGATATGCCCCAAATCCTCTCCCATTGTCTCTGTTTTAAAAATAATACTTGCAACTCCTATAAATATTTAATTAGAAAATTCTCGTCGTGGGATATCTAAATTATAAAAAAACAGAACAAAAGGGTGCATCTGCAAAATATCTTCATCAATAAATAGACGAAAGTGGGACGCATTGGGCTGGCTATTCGCTCCATGCGATGACCTACATAACGCTAACACTGCAATGGGGTCACTAGCGGTCTTAATGAAGTCACTGTTGCAAACTTGTTTATTGAAACAACATGGCATTTGTATGACGTCATTGTCCGCAATCGCTTAGGTATTTAGTAATTAGATTTTATGTATTGTGGATTGGGATCAATCACACATATAGTAAATTTTAGGACTGTTACAACCCAATGGAACTATAATTCCTAACCAACATTTTAAACCGCGTTCAGCTTAACATAACACTACTTAGTTCAGCAGTAATTCTCGCATTGCTGTGTTCTAGATTGAAGGGGTTCATCCACAAGGATTATTACGGGAATAACCTTATTTGTTTATTTATATTTTTTATTTTATTCAACTATCTAACCCCCGATAGTTACACTTTTTTGACACCATGTTTAATATATGTATATAGTGAAAAAAGAATACTAATTATTACTACTAATGTATAGGCTATGGCCGGTGAAATAATAGACATATATAGCTAGTACACTCAAATTATTTGCGAGATAGATACTAAAACTTCAAAAAATATTAAAAACCTAAAAACAGTCTAAAACATACATTTTCAGTCTATCTATTCCTCAACTTTTCAATCGCAACTTTAGGTCTGGTCTTTTGACCGGTTTTTCTTGCGGAGGTTGCTGCGGAAGCTGCTGCAGTGGCGGATGCGGATGCCCTTGCATCACTATCTATACTTGCTGCACCAAGATTTGCTAATTACCAAGCGAAGGCCGGTTGTGCTGTTGGCGCATAGGCGAACCATCGTGCCTGTGCGGTCAGCGTAGACAACGCCAGTTTGTCTTGAATTATACTTACGTGGCGTTCCGTGAAAATAAACCTATTGAATAACTGGACATAGTTCAACTTATTCATACGATGGGAGAAGAGCTTGTAGACTCAAAATAACTGTGTCAAACAAAATTGGTGTTTTTATATAAATAACCAAACAAACAGAGTTACTTTCGCATTTATAATATTAGTATTGAAGTATGGTTAATTAATAATTATTAATTTATTCACGCTATCTTACAAGCCTTTATTTATAGACTTAGAGCCCATGTTATTCAACTAGGATATAAGATAACCTTATTTATTCATTTATTACCTCAATCAATATATCTATATTTATTTAATATATCTTTATTTTACAAAGCTTTTGTTACAAGTAAAACCAAAGATATGTTGCATTTCGTAGACAAGGCCTTGCTTAGTTCATACATTAAAATTAGCATTATATAGGTATACATACATAATAGGTTTACGTAGACATGCATGTACAAATTATTTACTTAAGTTATATTTAACCGCAATAAACATTGTAGATGTGTTTGTATTGTCCTAATGTGTGTGTCGGTCGATAAATAATGGTTTGCATTTTTAGTGGTTTCAAACTTCACGGAACGAAATAACCTATAGCTTTTTTTTATTTGTAGTTTTTTTATATACAACTTGGAGATGCAACAAGAAAATGGCCCACCTGATGCTTAGAGATAACCCTCGCTTATAACAAAGCATTGCAAAGGTCAAGCACCTTAGGAACGTGCCCTATGATGCACTGCCCTGTCCCTGAGCTGGAATCGAAACTGCATCTCAGTCGACTGTTGGGCCCACCTAGAAGCTTTGAAGAGACTAATCCATACGAACGCTGGGAAAAGTAGAGACAAAATAGCAACACTTTAACTGCAAACACTTTACAATTTGATTAAAGCTTTCGCCTAATTATTTAAGTGATAAGGCCGCCCATTGTACCACCGCGTATAGTCTCAGTTTTCTAAGTTTCAGAATTGATTGTAATTTTGGCGTAACAGAATTATCTATCTATATCATTATTTTTCAGTCATTCATGTCCCACCGCTGGGCAAAGTGCTCCTCCCCCCCATACTTTCCAAAGATCCCGATCCTGTGTAACAGTTCGCAAGAAATTTGCCCAAAAATAAAAAATAAATAATAATTATTGTCTCCTTGAAAAATCCACCTTCATAGATAACTTTATTTGTACGCATTATTTGTACATACAAAGTTTGCGAAGAATTGAAAGGCAACGCTCCTAGCTCGCAATAGCGGCGACTATTGCGAACGCTTGCATACAATGCCTGCCAAATATCGCATCCCGGCCAAACACCGCGGCACGTGTAAGACCAGTGACGAACTAGGCTTGTAGCCATTTATTTAAATAAGTTTTTCGCTATTAGTTTATAAAATAAATATCAATTTCTTTTCAGCCTGAAGAGTTTCAAGGCGAAAGCCTCCCAGCTCTTATTAATCGAGCGAAGCGAGATCTCTAAATCAACTTGGGAAAATCGTCATTGTATGTATGTATGTTTGTTTGTCCGAGGATAACTTTCGAAGCGTTGATCCAATCATTGTGAAATTTTATACATATGTAGGTAGTAATGGCATAATTTTGGTGTGACTAAATGATCTAAAAATATGGGGGGGTTATTGAGATATTAAAGTTCAAGAGGGGTAAAAAAAAACGAAAATTAGACTATTAGGTCATATGGGATGTCCAGTGAAAGGTCTTAATTAGTACATTTTGACCCCGTTTTTATTTTCAGTGAAGTTTTTGAAGTTATTGAGTTAATAGCCATAATAAAAACTAAATTTTGATAAAATTCGTAGGCTACACCAGTAACCCCCATAGTACTGTAATTTGGTATTCTTGTAGCATAAGTATCATAAATATAGGCAAAAGTCTGAAATCCAGAATAACTGCAATTTGTACCCCAAAAAAGAGTAACCAATTAACATGAACTCCCGTTACCTCTAATTTGAATGAAATTGTAGGTCAAGTTAGTTGGTTTTTATTTCGTGGCACTATTTTGATAGTCAAAGATGACGAATACTATTTTTTCTTATTTTAATGATAGACTCGCGAGATCTCAGTTCGAGGCGAACCACTAGTAATAATAAAAATAAATTCTAAAATAAAAGAGCATTTATTCATTTACCACAATTTAATTACAAAACTTTGCGTACAGTTACAGAACAATTATGTGTTTATTTATTAAAAAGCCTCCGCCCCCGCAGCTTCACACCCACATCACCTAGCATCTTCTCAATAAAAAAAGCCTACGTCTCAGTCCAGGTCATAATCTATATTTACAACTTTAATTGAAATGAGTCCAGGAGCCCTATCAAATTGTTTAGCATTTAATTTAAAAGTTAAATTTCGAATTGATTATTTAATAAGTATAATATAATCATATTCATAACTTTTTAGGATTTGAGTATTATAATTTGTTTCTCTGAGGATTTTATCGGAAAAATTATTACTATCGGAAAAAGACTAGCTGTTCAATAGTATGAATGCTTGATGAAATTATTTTTAAATTTATTTTACCTAGAACCTTCATATACCTTGACTCAAGAAATAACTTATTAATTAATAAATAAACAAACTTACATTTTAGACTATTTTAACTATGACAAAATAAAAAAAAGCTGCATCGTTTGGCTCTCATAACCCTAGTTTTATCTTACTTATCTGAATTATTTGTTTAAAAACAGAGATAACTCTAATTAAGCAATGTTTGGTACAAAAACTAAAAAAGAATCACACGAATTCATAAACATTTTTTTAAATGTATTTTTTATTTATTTTCTATTTTTTATACGACTTGGAGATAGATAAAGCATATCTCAGCGTATTGCTGCCAACCATCCGAGGAAGGTTGCAGCGCTGGTTTTCAGATGGGACCCAGGGGCATATAGTATCGCCTATAACATTTGTAGTATTGCCTTGGTCAGGTAAAGGTCATGCTCCTTAAAAACTAGAAGCATACCGATAGGGTTACCAACCCTACAACTATATCAAGACAAATCAGTACAAGATCATATACAATATTTGTATAAAAATATATAGTAGGCGAAACTACTGTATTTTGCGTGAAGCGGAACGCAGCCTCAATCTTTTTTTGAAACCGGCTCTGCTCTACACAGCCCGCGGATCGCGCGCGGAAACCGCGAAGGGCGCGAACGCTAGGTTTGAAGCCGATTCGCACTAGCGTTCGCGGCTTTTGCGCTCGATCCGCGGGCCGTGTAGAGCTTCACCTGTCACTGTCAATATCATGTCAATAATCATTCATTTGCTTGCTTGCTTTGCTTTGCAATTTTATTAATTTGCCAGTTTTTGGTTTGTGTGTTGTTTTTTATGCTTTATTAAAATTGACAGTGACATGGGCATTCTGGAGGTGAATGCTCCGGATCCGTAACAATGAAGAAAAAAGCAAAGTGGCTCCAAAAATAAAAAACAGAATGAGGATCCAAATATGATTGGTGCGTCGGTGATCCTACTAACTCCTACTCCTTTGGTAGGAGGTAGCGGGTTCGATTCTCACCGCGGAACATATGTTTGTATGATTTACAGATATTTGTTCCGGGTCTGGATGTTTTTCTATGTATTATAAGTATGTATTTACAAAAAAAAAGTACATAAGTATTCTATCAGTTAACTGGTTCCCATAGTACAAGCTCTGCTTAGTTTGGGGCTAGATAGCGCTGTGTGAAATGCCCAGCCATATTTATTTATTTGGACTCCCATCAAGCATATGAATGCTTTCTTAAAAATATAAATTTAATTAATAAGGCGCAGAGCAGCCAAAAATATTCAATTACTAAATAAATATTTTAACCACATACTAAATTTTTTTTAAATATTTTTGTCATATACTATATTTTTAGAGCTTCGAAAATATGTAGTACTATATTATATAGAAAAAAAGTGGGTAACCCTACATACAAATAGCTGTAAAGTCTCAGGTGCCTGTCATTTCACCGGCAACCATACCCTTCAAACCGAAACACAGCAATGCTGCTTGGAACATGGAAACAAACTTTGCATATACATATTTTAACCTAGATCACATAAAATACCATTCAATATAATAGATATCTTTGAATGTATAATAGCCTAGTATACATAATGCGTAATAAAATCACTCAATGCGGCCCTGTAATCGCATTGTAGAATAACGTCATACACTCACACACAAAAACGCATAGCCGAATTTCATGAATGTATTTTCCTATTCCACGCGTGTGTGCAACGCAACGCAGCGAGACGGCAATATAAATCGAACCGAGTGTGATAAAGAAAGAGATAGTTTAGCTTATGTAACGCATTATTTTTATAATTAACAGACAAAAATCGAGAGATACGGCTGCGCGACCCTGAGGCAGGCCACTGATCCCGAGACTCGAAAATTTGCACAGATCGAATGTGGGCGACCTCGGTCGTTGTTGCACGCGCTAGCACACATATACACTCACTCACACAGACGCAGCTGGGAAAATTCTCGACTTCCGCGTAGAGGCTCTACCTATGCCGACCTACATGCAACAATATCGATCCATTGCAACCACCCCTCGACCTATTAATTTTAAACCACTCGCTTGAAACCGTAACTCTGTAGTTAGAGCATCATTTATTTAAACCAAGAAACGATCGGAGTTTTTGTAGGTGTAAAGATTAGAATCACATACACTAGGTACGAGTATGTTAGGGTAGAATATAGGTATATTTAATTATTTGAATTTCAATCAGTTAAATTTTCTGTTCACACTGACTATTTATAATACTTATATTTACCTAGTTACGTGCTAGTTTAATTAATTGCCAAATTTCAGTTGTTTTATTCTTTGGTATAAAACAACTTTTGCGACTTTGGTTAAGATATTTAAATCAATATATAAATAATGTTATTTGATTCATATAACCTTTGTAGTTCTTAAAAATTAACACTTCTTAATATTTTTTATAATATTTTATTAATGTTAGTCCGCCTTTGGCGACGATCTCGCCTGATGGTAAGCGATGATGCAGTCTACGATGGAACACGCTTGCCTAGAAAAGTGTTCACTCGCGACTTGAAGACCCCTAGGTTGTAGTTATCTGGAAACACAGATTCGGGCAAAGCGTTCCGATACGTTACCCCAATAACATATCTTGTAATTATTTTTATATATGATCGAGCGAAGCGAGATCGCTTTAATCAACTTGGGCAAATCGGCGTTGTATGTATGTATGTATGTTTGGTTGTCCGAGGATAACTTTCGAAGTGTTTATCCGATCATTGTGAAATTTGGTATACAGGTAGGTAATAATGGCACAATTTTGGTGTGACTCAATGAACTAAAAATTTTGGGGGGTTGTTGAGATATTGGGATTCAAGAGGGGTAAAAAATATGAAAATGAGACTATTAGGTCAAATGAGACGTCAAATGAAAGGTCTTCATTAGTACATTTCGACCCCTTTTTTATTTTTAGTAAAGTTTTTGTATTTTTTGAGTTATTTGTAATAATAAAAATGAAACTTTGACAAAATTCACAGGGTACACCAGTGACCCCACAATTTGGTATGCGTGTAGCTTAAGTATCACAAATATAGGCAAAAGTCTGAAATCTAGAATAACTGCAATTTGTACCCTTAAAAAACGTAACCAATTAACATGAACTCCCGTTACCTGTAATTTTAATGAAATTGTAGGTCAAGTAAGTTGGTTATTTATTTCAGGGCACTATTTTTATAGTCAAAGATTACGAATAATATATATTTTTTTATTTTTATGCTGGACTCGCGAGATCTCAGTTCGGGGCGAACCACTAGTTATTTAAACAGTTAAGCAATGTATTGCGTATTTTACTTGTTAGTTTAGTATACTATATAAAGATAGGTATGTGTTAGTTTATTTTATAATTATTTATATATATTAATTTTAATTTGTTTCCTGGACTTTATTAAGATATCAACAATTATAATCTGTAGTTCACCGGACTCTGTTATAACTCACTAATTTCTTTCCAAAAGTTGCCTGAAAATGATCGCTCTCAGCGATAAGGTTGTCCATTGTATTGCCTTTTTAGTTTTTTATTATTTCTGTGTGGTAATTGCAATAGAGAGTTATCTAATCTTATCTCAGTAGAACTTCAATGTATCGTGGGTATCTATGTTCTTGAACTTCTAACACCATAGTAATACAACACCCCGTAAAAAATATTTGCAGGACATGCTTACATTTGTGTCTCAGAGAGATTAGAACCGGCACCTTAAAGCATCTCAAGGTAAGACATTTGTTTCTCTACTACTTTTCATTATCAAATACAGCGTTCATAAACAACTAAACACCGAAAAACCTACCAGACCAACGTTGTTTTGGTAGTAAAACTGCATTACCTATTAGCTGACACGCCCGCGGCTTCGCACGCGTGGTTTCTGAATAAAAACATTACCCTCCTTCTGCGTAGCCGGGTAAAAAGTAGCCTTTATCTCAATTCCGGTCATAATCTGTTTATATAGTAAATTTCATCAAAATCGTTCCAGCCGTTTAGTCGTAAAAACGTAACAAACAGACAGACAGACAGGGGGCCTAGTTACTTTCGAGTTTATAATATTAGTAGGGATTGTGATAATTATACTAGTCATGCATAGTTAGGTGTTTTCTACTTAGTTTGAAATGTTATAGAAACATTTTCATATTTAGGCCGTTTAGCGTAAGTACGTGATAATTTTATGCTTAAAATATACTCAAGAATAACTTTACATTAATTATGAAATGGTAATCTATATACCTATAAAAAACAAAGTCGGGTTAGTTACACCATTTATAACTCAAGAACGGCTGAACTGATTTTGATGATCTTTGATTTGTTGGATTTTTCTCCACCCCGAATAGCAGAATAACTATTAAAATGTTGGTAAAATTCACGCAAACAAAAATTATGACGAAAATTCGTTTTCTCATACATAGATGTAGCAGCCGCGTCATATACATGTCAAGGCGGTACGAAGTTCACCGGGTCCACTAATACCATTAAATCATTAAATATAATATGAGCAAATATTATAGCATTCGATTAATCTGAAACAATTGAGTTCTACTAAAAATGACTTGTGAAGTGCTCCACCCTCGATAAAGGTACTATTAGTTTGATATCAAAATGTAATAGTAGCGTCCTCTATATTGTAGGGCATGTGTCACCTGTTTATGTAACTGTCAAAGTTACATAAATAGGTGACTCGTTGATTTCCCGGCAATACTGCGTTTTATTAGGTATATTTACAAGGACGATTAATTTTCTCTATTCCGGCCTATTTTAGAGTTATGACCACTTTAAATAATCTTTAGCAATGCCTAGAAAATATCAACCTGTTATTGAGAAACAAGTTATCATTTTTATTTCGAGATTATTTCAACAAGACCACCCATAGTTTTATACGATTTTAAAAGGAAAAGGTTAATATGCAAGACTAAATGTTTTAATGTATAATTATACATATTTTATAGAACATACTACATACATACACTTCTGCTTAATGGTTAGCTGGAAGAAAATGCTAATTAGCATTAAGTTTATCTATGTATTATTTTATAAGAGCAATAAAGAATTTTCTAATCTAATCTAATTGAAGCGAAGCGAGATCTCCAAATCAACTTGGACAAATCGGCGTTGTATGTATGTATTGTTACGAGCTGAGGGTTCGGGATAAAATAATGGGAATCAGTCCAACCAAAATAACACTTTTATTCAGCACTAAAACGATGAATACACGAACTTGGTCACACGTAATCACAACACACTAATTACACCACTGGTGCACCACTTAAAGTCACCGAAATGTTCACACGTATAGCTGAATCCAGACTGACTCGCGAGACCCTTCTCCACGTCGGTCCTCCAGGGCCTCGCTGAGACTCACTCAGACTGACTCACAACTGACTGTCCGGCCATCTCTCCGGCCTATTTATATCGCACACATTTCGATTGTTCGAGAACGATGTCGATCCTTCCAGGAAAGGGTCGGTCCATCGACACAATGGCCACTCCCCATTCTGCGAAACCACAAACAATAGCAACAATAACACAGCAAGACAAAAGCGTTCGAGAAGGTTCGATTATTACTCATTGTTTAACAGCCTCGGCGTAACACTGCCCCCTCCTAAAACATGCTCGTCCCGAGCATTCTTAGCCCCATATCGCGGCAGCCGATCAACACGAACAATTTTAGGCGCACCTCGCGCTGAAGATGTAGCAACTAGAGGAGCCACATTGCCGTCTCCAGTACTTCAGGACACCCAGAGTCCCTTTCTCATCAGCGATCCCAATTTCAGCCTCCAAAAAACGGCTCTCATGATTTCTATCTGTTCTTTCACTTCCTGGAATTCCTTTCCAGATGAACCGAACGATTCCCTCATCAGTCGAGCACGCTCTTATGGCCAACGTCGCTGATCTTCCTGTTGACGACGCTGCTCTTCTTTATCCTGACGTCGCTGTTCCTCTTGCAACCGAGTCTGCTCCACCTGTTCACGTCGCTGTTCCTTCTGCAACCGAGCCTGCTCTTCCTGCTGACGACGCTTCTCTTCTTAATGCTGACGGCGTTGTTCCTCCTGCAACCGAGCCGGCTTTTCCTGTTGACGACGCTTTTCTTCTTTATGCTGACGGCGTTGTTCCTCCTGCAACCGAGCCTGCTCTTCTTGCTGACGACGCTGCTCTTCCTTATCCTGACGTCGCTGTTCTGCCTGCAACCGAGCCTGCTCTTCTTGCTGACAACGCTGCTCTTCCTTAACGACAAAGCATTGCCATAATAGCAGCAAGATCGCCTGTCACAGGAGCTTGACCCACGGATGATGATGATGATGGTGCTCCAAATGATTCGGCGGCGGCTGATTCCATCTCCATCGGCTGACGACTCTGCCGAGCTTCTTGAACCGGAGACTCCCCAAACCGCCTTTCATCCATTTCCTGTTGTCATTGACCTCTCGTCCTGACACCGTCCACGTTATCCTTTGGTAGAACCGGCATTATTTTATCCCACTTCTGACACCAAATTGTTACGAGCTGAGGGTTCGGGATAAAATAATGGGAATCAGTCCAACCAAAATAACACTTTTATTCAGCACTAAAACGATGAATACACGAACTTGGTCACACGTAATCACAACACACTAATTACACCACTGGTGCACCACTTAAAGTCACCGAAATGTTCACACGTATAGCTGAATCCAGACTGACTCGCGAGACCCTTCTCCACGTCGGTCCTCCAGGGCCTCGCTGAGACTCACTCAGACTGACTCACAACTGACTCTCCGGCCTATTTATATCGCACACATTTCGATTGTTCGAGAACGATGTCGATCCTTCCAGGAAAGGGTCGGTCCATCGACACAATGGCCACTCCCCATTCTGCGAAACCACAAACAATAGCAACAATAACACAGCAAGACAAAAGCGTTCGAGAAGGTTCGATTATTACTCATTGTTTAACAGCCTCGGCGTAACAGTATGTATGTTTGTTTGCCCGAGGGTAACTTTCGATCCGAGCATCGTGAAATTTGATACATAGGTAGGTAGTGATTGCAAAATTTTGGTGTGACTAATGAGCTAAAAATGTGAGGAGGTTGTTGAGATATTGGGGTTCAAGGGGGGTATAAAAAATGAAAATGAGAGTATTAGGTCAAATGTGACGTCAAATGAAAGGTCTTTATTGGTACATTTCTACCCCGTTTTTATTTTTAGTTTAATCCTTGCAGTTTTTGAGATATTAGACATATTGTATGTATACGTAGTACGTTTCTCTATGTATTATTTTATAAGAGCAATAAAGAATTTTCTAATCTAATCTAATTGAAGCGAAGCGAGATCTCCAAATCAACTTGGACAAATCGGCGTTGTATGTTGTATGTATGTATGTTTGTTTGCCCGAGGGTAACTTTCGATCCGAGCATCGTGAAATTTGATACATAGGTAGGTAGTGATGGCAAAATTTTGGTGTGACTAAATGAGCTAAAAATGTGAGGAGGTTGTTGAGATATTGGGGTTCAAGGGGGGTATAAAAAAATGAAAATGAGAGTATTAGGTCAAATGGACGTCAAATGAAAGGTCTTTATTGGTACATTTCTACCCCGTTTTTATTTTTAGTTTAATCCTTGCAGTTTTTGAGATATTAGACATAATAAAACTTAACTTTGACGAAATTCACAGGGTACACAAGTACACAGTGCTGAAATTTGGTATGCGTGTAGTTTTAGTGACACAAATATGGGCAAAAGTCTGAAATCTAGAATCTAGAAATCTAAAAAAATAACCAAATTACGTAAACTCCCGTTATCTGTAATTTGAATGAAACTGTAGGTCAAGTTATTTGGTTAATTATTTCGGGACACTATTTTTATAGTCACAGATTACGAATAATATATATTTTTTGTTTTTATGGGAGACTCGTGAGATATTAGTTCGGGGCGAACCAATAGTCTAATACGGCCTTTCAGTAATTGCGCCAAAAAGTTACAATACATTCGTTGCAGACGCAGTGGGCGAATAGCCGGCTGAAACGTAGGAGGTAGCGGTTTGACTCCCGCTGCGGGACAAATGTTTGTATGGTCTACAGATATTTCCGGGTTTGGGTATTTTTCTATATGTATATTATATGTATGTATCTATTTACAAAAAAAACATATAAAAGTATTCTATCAGTTATCTGGTCCCCATAGTATAAGCTTTCCTTAGTTTTGTGCTGTTTTAAATTATTATTATTTATTTATTCTGGTTCTACTCCTGTTACCATGAACCACCATTATATTCTACATGTCACATAGAGAAACGCTGTTTTTCAGGATGCCACGAGGTTATCATTTGAAAACGAACTAACAAATGCCAAATGTCATCAATATCTATCGCAAAAGTATATAAATGTGTATTGCTAAAATAAAATAAAATTATTGTAAAAAAAGACAACCTAACTAAAATAAACGCATAGATTAATGTAAAGTTCGAGTCATTCAGTAGGTTAAAAGTTTATTCAACTCATATTATCAAATGCAAGATACCTATCCTGGTTGCCCAGAAATAATAATTTTACATAGATACCTAATATTTTGATGACCTTTCAGAGAACGTTAATTTTGTTGATAAGGAAGTTTCTATAGAGAAATTTGCTTCTGGCACCGTCTTCACTCGCGTAATACTAGAAATATGTAACATTCTATTCATTAGAACACTGAGGTATGATTATACGTAGTAATAAAATCTAACTTAATACCAGTGCATTAGAATGAAAATAGATACAGGCCAAAATGAGAGATTTAGAAAAATTCTTGACTTGCTTACAGCTCTCCATACCTAGACGACCTCTGTGGCGCAGTGGGCGAATAGCCGGCTGAGACGCACGAGGTAGCGAATTCGATTCCCGCTGCGTAACAAATGTTTGCGTGGCCTACAGATATTTATTCCGGGTTTGGATATTTTTCTATATATGATAAAATTAAATAAGTACATATTTACAAATAAAAATGTTGTATTTATCTGGTTCCCTCCCATAGTACAAATTGCTTAGTTTGGGGCTAGATAGTGCTGTGTAAAATGTCAAGCATTATTTATTTTAAACCTACTTCATAAATATGTAACTCCAGGGCAACACGCCTAAAACATACATACCTAATCGATCCTGGAACAGATACCACACGCAGTGCACAATCTAAAAACTAGAATACATTGATCCCAGAGCCGAACCTAAAACCTGGAGATACCGATATAGGACAGCACACATAGACACAGACAACGTGTGATGGCTAGGATACAGGATGCCACACATGCAGACGCACACATGCACACTTAGGGCCTCTATATGCACACATTCCAAGGCATCGCTATAAAAAACGCATGAACTTGAAACATGGCCGTGAACTCGAGACCACGTTAGCTGACGTCATCGTCCAAACAACGAACAATTGCATAACATTAACGTGTACTTCCTCGTTTCCATTATTCGATTACCAGGTCATAAAGTACATAATAATGAAACAGATTCAAAAACAGTGAATGTACTCGTAAAAGCTAGCTCAGATGTAATGGAACAAGCTAGAAACTCGCAGAATCAAACTAACTTTAAACTCAACGTGCTTCAATTTAAGGTTAGATTGGCTTGCGCACCAAATTGGCGCTTATAACCCGAATAAATGAGCGTAAACAACGTTTCGTAAGATTAGTTCAACTGAAACGTTATAGTTATAATATTTGTTATTGTTGGTGAATATCTTAAGATGTAACTAATAATGAATATAAAATCTACGATAACGAAACACTGTAAATTACATACAAAAGAAGAGAATAAACTTCATCTCCTCTAGTATCAAGTTAGGTATGACATGACAAGAGCGTCATCAATACTAATAATATAGAATAGAAAAAAGTATTGGCATAAAAGTAACACAGAAAAAAAATTAAGAGGTACATATAAAATCTCGTGTCTCGTCATCTTAATGCACTAAAGATACATTTAATTTGTCTACTCATCAATACATAACTGAATTTAATACGAGTATTCATATATACGTAAGTGCGCTAATAGGAGCGCAGTTAATCTATTTTGTTTGATATAAAAGTCAATTTTAAATATGATTATTACATATATAAAATCTATAGTAACACTGTATCTCTGTATGTCTGTTTGTTTGTTATTCCGGGTCCGGGTGTTTTTCTGTATACTATAAGAATATACACATAAAAGTATATAAGTATTCTAATAGTTATCTGGTTCCCATAATACAAACTTTGCTGCGTAGTTCGGGGTAAGATAGTGCTGTATGAAATGTCCAGCATTATTTATTATTATTATTATATCCTCGTAGTCATACTGATAGGACAAACTTGTATGACCACAAGGAAACGGCCCTGCATTTCCTCATCATTATTTCGTCCATTTTATCATAGAATAGATTCATGGATAAGAGAAAAATGTTCATAAAATAGGTTCCTTAATAGAAGCGCAATAATAGGTATCACATTATTATTGTGGGAAGACCACTCGGTAACAGCAGTTGCCGGGTGTAGTTTTACATTATTGTTCCCTTCTGGGTGGCTGTCATAAGAGAAGATTAGACTTGTTTATTGAAAGGAGAATTGTTTAATGCAAGAAAAATGATCAAGCGATACTCGCGAAGATAAGCCAAAGGCCGCTCTTGTACATTTCACATTTGTTGCATATTAAGTATTTTGTTTTGTTATGTACGACATTAAATGAAAACATGGGTAGGCTAATGTTATTGCAAAATAGATTTTTAGAAAATTCATTACTATAGAATATTTTAATTTTGAAACAACCTAATATCAAGTCCAAAAATATCAATGAAACAGCCAGTATAAAATAGGTAAACAAATCATATTCATTCATCATGTAAGTAGGTACCTGTTACACTGACTAAGCGTCGTCGCAAAGGCGTCGCCGGTTTACGTTAAAAATTGTTTATTGGAAATGTATCGATTACTGGATTAATATTCTAGATATTCCAGGTTAAACCCACCTCTAAAACCAGTTAATACGATTCCGGATGTGTTTTCAATTATTGTCGTACATAACAAAACAGGTTGTATATACTTAGTATATATTTTCTTGTACGAGTATTGTTTATTGTAAATGGTCAGCGCTCTCTTAGTTGCTTTTGTTTTTTGTATTATACCTACACCCCCCTCCATTATTGTAATATTACAATAATATTCTCCTCTCCAGCCGAAGGTTAGATAAGCCAGAGATAAATCCTTTTTGATCTAGCTTTTTGTATTTGTTTCTGTGGGGTATTTTAGTTTTATCGACCAATTTGTTTATCGATGTAATACTTTTTCACACCCCCTGCTCAAAAATGCCAAATTGTATGTCATGTAAACTTAACCGAAAGCAGGTGATTAAAGCTACAGGTGACTAAGGCTGAGCCGGGAGTAAAGTTGTACTGAATTTAATAATGCCCGCGCGGTCATAATTTGTTTTAAATTTGGAGCCTCATTTGTATATAAATTTGAACGGAAGAGACCCACACATTATATTCGTTAATCGAACTAGCCTCTCTGTACAAAACGAAAAATATGTATTATGTCTTCTTAGCTATTCTGGTGTCTTCTTATGTCTTCTTAAGTCTTCTAATATCTTCTTTTGTCTTCTTAGGTCGCCTTATATCTTTTTGTGTAATCTTATATCTTTGTGTGTCTTCTTAAGTCTTTTAATTTAGACGACTTTTATGCATTCTTATATTTTACGTATCTTATAAAGCAAACGCTGGGAAACGATGTTACGAAAACAAAATTTCTCTCGCAGAAAGTGTGAAAAGTAGTGTTCTCCTCGTGGATAAAGCTGTCTGCATCTTGGGCATGCTTGTATTATTATTATTATTATTATATCCCTCACTGCACTCGGAATTCGCTCCACTCGTGAGTTAACTCTAGAATCCTTCGTTGCGTTCGTGATTCAATATAGCGCCTGTGTCGCAGGACACTGCATTATACCCTCGTTTAATAATCTACTGTTATCACCTTGTAGGTAATTATTAAATAACTGGGTAGATTTAGATAAATGAGGTGCCAAAAAATCGTTAAGCCCTCGAGGGCGGCAAAGGGTACTAAAATTGTTATGGGTGTAAACTTATCGGCCAACAGATACTGGGTTTTTTCTTTCATATGAATATTTTTTTCTTCCGAGTATAGCGTTAAGGGTGGGTATCGAAATCAAGATTTTGATGTGATAATTTCAAAAAAATATTGATATAATGTTAATTAAACGAATGTAATACATCTGCATTCTGGTTTAAAGTTGTTTAAACTGATTGTTATCAGTTTTACTTTATTTTATTTGTACATTGTAGCAATCGCTGTTACTGATAACCAAAATATCAATAAGGAAACTAATAACCCAAAAATGACGATGCAACAAGTAGCTATCATGTCAAATTAGCAAGGCCATATATCCTAAAATATTGTAAGCTTTATAAACACAAGAATAAAACGCATAATCGTACAGCAGATATCACAAGGAAAGATTGATGCTATGATTACGTAATAGACTTGAATCAACACTCACGGTCATGGTATTCTTAAAGGTCAACATGTAGTTCTTAAAATGGATATTGTATCTATGAGCTGTCACGTTTTTACTGCTTTTAACAGATGCTTGATACCTGCGTTTAGCTTATTAAAACTGAAGTTAGGCTAG
Organism: Philereme transversata; assembly: GCA_963924445.1. NCBI lineage: Eukaryota > Metazoa > Arthropoda > Insecta > Lepidoptera > Geometridae > Philereme > Philereme transversata. Next base: position 20,171,193 of record OZ004337.1, on the reverse strand, counting down.
AACTACTGGTTCGCCCCGAACAGAGATCTCGCGAGTCTCCCATAAAAACAAAAAAAATATTATTTGTAATCTCTGACTATCAAAATAGTGCCACGAAATGCATAACTTATTAACTTGACCTACAGTTTCATTCAATTTACAGGTAAAGGGAGTTCATGAATGCATGAATGAAATACACTTTATTGCACACCAAACAAAAATACAGTAACAAAGGAAATAAACAATAAACAACGGTACAATGGGCGGTCTTATCACTAAAATCGATCTCTTCCAGACAACCTTTGGTTGGATGGATGGTTGTAGTTCATGTTAATTGGTTACACTTTTTTGGGGTAGAAATTGCAATTATTCTGGATTTCAGACTTTTCCCTATAGTTGTGCACTAAAGCTACACGCATGCCAAATTTCAGCACTGTGGGGTCACTGGTGTACCCTGTGGATTTTGTGAAAGTTCAGTTTGTATTATGGCTAATAACTTAAAAACTACAAGCTACTACTTTAAACTAAAGATAAAAACAGGGTCAGAATGTACTCATAAAGACCTTTTTTAAACGTGCCACTTGAACAGACAGTCCTTTTTTTTACGCCTCTTAAACCCCAATATCTCAACAACCCCTAAACATTTTTAGCTCATTTAGTCATACCAAAATTGTGCCATCACTACCTACATAAATACCAAATTTCACGATGATCAGATAAACGCTTCGAAAGTTATCCTCGGAAAAACAAACATACATACATGCATACAATGACGATTTTCCCAAGTTGATTTAGAGAGCTCGCTTCGCTCGATCAATTAGATTTAATTAGCCATTGACATGAAAGAAAACCCGATACATATGTTTATTTATTCTCGATCAAACATTTATAAGGAGTTAATAAGCCCAATAATGATTACTAGTTGCGCGCACAGTTGTCGAAATTCAACCTTTTTAGCTTATATTAGATTTCTGCACTCCTTCCCCTATAAACTTTATCTATACCTACTAAATCTCACACTCACATGTACGGGGGAACAAAGATTTTCTTTCACGTATCAATACATATGTAGGTCAGGTTTTATTTTACAAATCAGGTACTTTCAATGAGACAACTTCTTTCACACCCTTATAAACAAATTCAAACTACATCAAATGATTGAATGAGACCGTGAAAATTGAATTAACCATAGTACAAACATTGCAAGTGAAATGGATGCGAATCAATAAATCCTTCATTATATCGGGAGATTCGGGAGCTGGTTACTATGGCAACCACCCTTTGACGAATCCCAGGGCTGACTTGAGCCCAGATAGTACTAAATTTAAACGGTGTTTTACTAATAATAAAGATGAAAGTTTCTGGATGATTATGGATTTGTTCTTTCCAGTTGTTGTTGTTCTTCAGTCACTTCGTTTTAGGGTTGGGACCAGACATATAATCTATCTATCTATTTATCCAGCCTCCAGCACCCACTGTTGGTTATAGGCCTCCTCTCTATGTCGCCAGTCCAATCGGTCTTGAGCAAGTATCGTCCATTGCTGTCCAACTTCCGTTACGAAATCGTCAGACCATCGGGCTAGTGGTCTGCCCTGCGGTCGACGTCCATCTCTTGGCCACCACTCTGTGACTGCCTTGGTCCACCTGTTGTCATTTCGCCTAGCCAAATGTCCTGCCCATCTCCACTTAAGCCAGGCGGTTCGTATTACCTACATTTTCGACTTTAGTTCGACGTCGAATCTCGACGTTTGGTTTACGATCGACGAGGTGGATTCCTAGCATGGCCCGTTGCATTGCTCTTTGAGCAACTCTGAAGCTGTAGGTATATATGCGTTGTTGTGAGGGGTTATGTTTCGGATCCGTAAATCAGTATGGGCAGACATCTAATCAGACAGAGATTTATTTATTTACTAAATTATACACACAATATAATTACATTTCAAACAGACAGAAAAGAAAATGATAATAAACAAGATACAGAAATAATTGTGTTTAGAACGGTGTTATGTTCTGATACGTGACGATGGTAAGAGGCCTGACCGTATGACTCCTTGAGATGTACCTTGAGAGAAGGGTAGGCCTTTGGTGTAGGACGCCACGTGCGTCGATACCCATGCGCCATCTCATCTGTCTGGTACAGCAGTTAGAGCCGGTGCGGCGGCAAATTCAGCCGAAAATCTCAAGCGGCGCAAATATGGAAGCCTCGATCTATCTATTGCTTACGTATTTGAACCTTTTTGGGTCGATACCCTGGGTCAATGGGGTAACAGGGCCCATCGCGTTTTTAGAATTCTTTCTGGGTTTTAAAATTCGAAGCGACGTGTGATCCGAGAGTTGCGCTTATCTGGATCAACGCATAAGCATTGCAATTCAGCGGGGCAATACAGCCTATCTTGGGGATACTTCCGCCTGGTAGTGATCTGGAGCAGTTTAGTGATCTATAGATCGTTTGCAACAGTCTTTAGATGATTCAACTGTTTCTTCTGTATATTAGTCTTGTAAATCATTGTATTATTCTTTTGGTTTATACATATTTTACTCCATTATGTTACACAAATAGATTTTAAACTCACAAGAATACTAACTTGTTTTTTTTTTAACTAGGCTACATTTTCGCACAGCTGGGCAAAGGCCTCTCCCAACTCCTTCCACCTATTACGATCCTTGGCAGATTCCCACCATTCATTCTCGCTTCCACTGAACTTGAAATTAGAACAAAATATATAAAACCCCAACTCTCTCTCTTTGCATTGGGGGTTAAAATTTACATAGCCAAAACTTAGAATCCCTCACCAATTTATCTTTGTTTTTCTTTTCAGCTCTCTTTCCATCGTCAGACACTGCTCACCATCTATTCACCTATTCATCAAGACCATTCCAATGAGCCCAAACATGAAACCTCTGCTGTAACTTAGTAAGGAGTTGGGTATCCTGCAGATTCCAGGTGATGATGCAGCATCGAGTCAAGGTAACCAACTTCTTGCAATATCATTGAAGTAGGTAACAGGATTCCAAATTCCGAATCGATCAGACCTGTAAATAAATAAATAAATATTGCTGGGCATTTCACACAGCGCTATCTAGTCCCAAACTAAGCAGAGCTTGTACTATGGGAACCAGATAACTGTGAAAGTTGCTTAGATCCTTTCATCAACTAGAAAAGTGCCGATGATCTTCAAATGGCTAAACAGATTTTGTTGAATCATAGCTAAGAACACTCTCAATCAAGTCACCTTTCAAACAAAAAAACTCAAACAAAATTGCTTCATCCACCTTCAGCTTCAGCTACGACCCCACAACTAATTATAGCTATAAACACTCTCGATCAAGACACCTTTTAAACAAAAAAACTAAATCAAAATCAGTTAATCCGTTTGGGAACTAGGATGCCACAGGCAGACACACAGACACACACATCAAACTTATAACACTTGCAATCCAAAAGGAACCATCGAACGCAGGTTTTTACAAACTCATTACCGCTTGCATATTGGTTTTTACGAGTTTTGTAAGGAGTTTTACAAAGTTGATTTTCAATTAGTACATATTCTAAGACCTAGAGGCATTGTATTTTTCAAACTTTCGCGATCACTATACATAATTACTGATTAAAACAGGTATTTATCACGTATGTACCTTTTTTATTTGTTATCCGGACATAACAGCCGATATTGGCATTTAGAGCCATTGTATTTCTTATTTGATCAAAACCCCAAATTTTTATATCTTTTGTCTGTATGTATGTATATGTGTTTTTTTAACCAAAAATATATTTTGATTTTGATATACAGTCTGTCACCGCATTCACGACATTAATTTAAAACACATATCCAGAATCATATTAAACAATTTTAGAGATTGGTTTAATACCGGTACCTTGAATATTTATCCAGTAATCGATACATTTCCAATAAACAATTTTTAACATAAATCGGCGGTGCCTTTGCGCCGATGCCGCTTAGTCAGTTTAACAGGTACCTACTTACATGATGGATGAATATGATTTGTTTACCTATTTTATACATGCTGTTTCATTGATATTTTAGGACTTAAAATTAAAGTAGATTGAAAATTAAAAAACAATTATTGGTAATGAATTTGAAAAAAAAATACCCCTACCCGTGATTTGTCGTAGACGCGGTGACACGCAGTATACAACTCTGATTTTATAGTAGATATATAAATCACCACCTAACACGTGCCAATCTTCCAAGATCAATCCAAGATATAGTATTTTATTATATCCAACCGCCCTTCATAATATGAATTGCAAATGCCTTCGGCGGAAATTCCGATGAACGATAATTTTCAGATTTATCAATTAGTCAAGCGCGTGTCCTAATCATTTTAAAATACAAAATTGTTGAAAATGCAGTTGATTTTGGTCCATTTTGTATGAACAATATGTGAACTGTAAACCCAACAAAAGACATAATTTAGTCCACTATTTCTCGTAAACTAAGAGTCTCGTCAGCTTGTATACCAATAATTTACCTATAATATTTCTGCTAACTTTGCGCACGGTGTGGCGCTGGCTTAACTGATACAATATGAAGATCTCAAACAATAAAACTCTTTTGGAAAAAAAAACTGTTTTCTCAATGATATAGGGGTGTATTTATATTCAAAACATGTTATGTCAATAGATTGTTTGATTTTCACTGAGGGAAATTAAGCTCTCACATAGTGATAAAAGGTTTTGAGTCGAAAAAATACTGTTTCATTAGAGGGTTTTACGAGTAACGTACCTACGTAGGTATGGAGGACCAAGCTAATATTTGTTCAAGTTTTATATATGTATGTCGTTAGGGTACATACATTACATACAATGTTATGTTTATAAAGCTGTCTCTTGACACCTCTTTGCTAAATTTATTGAACATTTTTAATAATTATAAATGAACAATATTTGCATTTAAAAATACCTACTAATGGTTCGCCCCGAACTGAGATCTCGCGAGTCTAAAGCAAAAAAAATATTATTTGTAATATTTGACTATCAAAATAGTGTCATGAAATGCACAACTAAATGACTAAACTGAAAAATGTACTAATCAAGACCTTTTATTAGACGTCCCATTTGACCTAAGTCTCATTTTCCTTGTTTTACCCCTCTTAAACCCCGGTACCTCAACCACCCCCCTCCCAACATTTTTAGCTCATTTAGTCACACCAGGATTGTGCCGATACTACCTACTTTTATATCAATTTTTACGATTATTGGATCAACGCTTCGAAAGTTATCCTCGGACAAACAAACATACATACATGCTTACATACATACAAGGCCAATTTGCCCAAGTTGATATGGAGATGTCGCTTCGCTCGATCAAAAATATGACTTATTTTCACTAAAAACCTTGTTTGATGAGATGATTCCATGGTCATGATGATGACGCATGCAAAAATGCCAAAATGTCGATCAAATTATAACAAATATCCCGTTATTAGCAAAATAATATAGATAACCGTGATAATTTGAAAACTATAGTCGAATTGTTTATGTAGGAAATAAGTAGAAGATCAAAAAAATATATCTATTTAGGTTTTTATGGGCCGTGGAATAAGCTATTTATCATTCTGTAACTATTTTATTGTTTCCTAATACATTTTCACTCAAAAATTTCTCAAAGTTTTATGAGGTCCCTGGATATCAAGTCAAGTTTCAAAGTGACTGGCACGATAGACTTTCAAATTGCTTTTTTCCTTACATATCCTAAAAAAAATTGTTCAGCTAATATTTTCATAAGAATTCATTTATTCTAACAATCGATCCGTATCAATTTTGATTTATTATACCAAACATCCAATATTAAATCATTATTATAAATACGGGATTTATCACGTACCGTCTTATCGGTGTTTCGACCGACAATATTTCGGTTCAATTCGTGAACCTTCATGAGGGTGAGTGCGGATCCGCTCCGAATAACGTCTCGCCTCGCACTAAATCCCGTATTTATAATAATGATTGAAATAAACCACGAAAGTTTTCTAAGTAAAATCCAATATTAAAATTGGTATTACACCTATCATAATATTAAGTCGGCTCTGGCGACTTAATATAATCTAATGAATAAAAATCTCGTGTCACGGTGTTTGTGGTCGCACTCCTCCGAAACGGGTTGACCGAGTTTAATGATTTTTTTGTATATTTTGTAGGTATGAGAATATGTCGTAGAGTATTTTTCCTCTTCTTACCCCCACCCCCCCATTTTTTAATCGTTATTTTACTATTTTTGTATGAAAAACATCCATATAATTTAACCGTCGCCGCGTCGTTCATTGTCATTGTCGTTACTTGAAGTATCACGTCACTTTGACAAGAGTCTTTTATATAGTTTTTATCCAGAAGTTCCCATGGGAACGGGAAATTTCAAGCGTGCGAAGCCACGGGCGGGTCAGCTAGTAAAAAATAAAATTGTTTGATGTTGTGTTTAGTAAACATGATAACTTTGCCTTTGGCCTTGCTAAGTCCTTTATTAATATTATGGACTCATTAAATTGTCAACAAAAATATTACAAACATACACAATTAAAATTTTATTAATTCAATAAGAATTCATTTAACCAGTTTTATCTTATTTGACAACTATAAAATATGACAAAAACTTTTCCTCTCCAGATCCTCTAGGGCAAGGATTCCCAAAGTGGTCAATATCGACCCTTTGGGATTGAAATCGGTTTTCCAGGGGTCGACATATTATTTTTTTATCTTTACTTTGGGATTTTGATATTCTTTTTCAAAAAATAATTATATACTTAAGAATTTTATGCAATATATTATCTAGTGTAATTATTAATTACACTTGATATCTACTGAATTTTATGTCTATTTATTTTGTTAAATTTTGATGAGAAAATGATGTCAAGTTTACTCACTTAACAACGGCAAAGTTTATAAATTGGTAAGTATTTTGAATAAATAGGAAAAAAACTAGAAATAGAATTTAAAAAAATGGCTATAGGGAGGGGTCTGAGATATCAGTTCATTTTGGAAACTGGGTCTCTTGCCCAAAATAGTTTGGGAATCCCTGCTCTAGGTCCTAACCTCATACTAGGATGATTAAGAGGTAACTTCAAATTAAATAGTTTTATTCAGTCTGAAATATAGCTTCGCAAGTTAGACTTACACAAGCTGAGTTTGCGAACAATATTGGTTTGGTTATGGCCTCGGTAAAGACTAATTATTATTAGATATTCTCTAAGATGTAGAGTGAAAATCGATAGCAGCAATTTGATACAAACACCACGTCAACAATACACACTGAAATCTGGGCTGAATGTAACTAGTATACCTCTTGGTTTTGCTCGCGAAAGACCCGAACAGAATCACACTAATATTATAAATGCGAAAGTATGGATGTTTTGTTTATTTATTTGTTTATTACTCAATCACGTCGTAACGGCTTTACCAATTTCAATGGAACTTAGTATGTACGTAGTAACACATAGGCTTCATTTTATCCCATAAATTAGGTTCCATGGGATAAAAACGGGATGTCACGTTGCAACATCAAGTTTAGCTTTATTTATAGGTTACCTGCACATGGTGTAACTCGTACAAAGTCGCGGGCAACAGCTAGTGTTGTTATAAGACAAACATCTTAACCAATCCAACATAAAGACAGTCATCATCACTATATCAGCAATAGGTGGTCAATGTAAAACAAATTGCCTACCCCGTAGAATTCCATAACGACCGGTCAGCAACCTTTATTCGTTTGTTATTCTATGGTATTTACGATATTTCATCTATTATAATAATTGATATTATTAATTATTATAAATACGGGATTTGTCACGTACCCTTCTAACGGTGTTTTGCCCGACAATGTTTCGATTCAATTCGTGAACCTTCATCAGGGTGAGTGCGATCAGCTTCCTACCACCAGTGTGAGGCGAGACGCGGTGAGCGGAGCTTTGTAAGATAGGTAATTACAAGAAAATTTGGACACACTTGTGCGTTATTGCACTGCACTCGTCCTCAAGTCGTGCGTTGAGTAAGCTAGGTAGGTATCATAGGAAAGTCTTATTAATCTATATACTCATTTATATTAATCTATTAACACATATATTTAGTTATACTAAATACTAACTATCTACCACCTACTTAAATGCTGTAACTAAACTAATTTGTTTATGCAGGTACCTAATTATTCCCAACGAGTCATACCCCCTATAACAGTGTAACTCGTTGGGAAAAAAAACCCAACGAGTAGCACTGTGACTCGTTTAGGTGTAACTCGTTGGGAACTTACTTATGTACTTATGTGTTTATAATTTTATAATTCTTTCACCATGTAAATGACAATGTTTTTAAATGAGAAATAAAGATTATTTAAACTGAAGTACGCAAACAGTACATTCATTGAAACTGATTAGATTTATCCTTCGTACATATAAAAAAAGTTGATTTTTTAAAATATCTTTTTTATTGATTCTTGTCGAGTTATCACATGCATATTCACCTCCCTAAAAACTGACACTGTTTACGTCACCACCCTGTATATGCACAAACAAACAACCTTACAGACATACAGATTAGACATCAGATCAGTGGGTTGAGTAGTTCTAAGGGGAAGTAGAAGGGGGAGGAACGAAGTTCGAGGCCCTCTTGCAAATAGCAAGATGCGGGTTGGCACAAACTGTTCTAGGCCTAGTTCTACGTCACTTTTAATCATCTTCAATGGAAAATGAGCTTTCTACTGTTGAATTTAGATGGTAATTAAGTCGGCCGAACTCCTATAGACAAAATAGTGATTTCATCGTTTTTTCATTTGTTTAAATGTTGAAGGTTATAATTTGTTATGTACAGTGGCCGAAGTTTCCGTTCAGACGGGCGTCAACCACACCACAGGGACAAAAATGAGGCGGGCCACAAAATAGTAGGAAAACGTAGAGTTCAATTCACGCATACCACATTTTACAGTCGCGTTCAACTGTGGCGCGAACGTGTGGTCAATATCGACGACATCGCGGCCACAACGCAACTTAACGCACTTCATAGTTCCCATTCACCTAGCTGCCGCTGCATTTCTGTTGCTATGGTGTGGTTGTGGCCTGTCTGAACAGACGTTAACTGGCAAGAAGTTGCCTCTGTGTAGCTCTCTTCATTTGATACATCAAAAATGGACGTTAAAATAGCGTGTTATGAAAAAATCCAAACATAATCCTTCTGCAATCGATCTCCCACGTCTTCAGACCCTGATAGACAACGCCTCGCAAAAATAATGTAAAAGTCTTATCGCTATGAAGCTATTTCTTCAGACAACCTTGGTTGGATATATATATAAAGATTTTTGAAGTGAAAACTTCTTTAGGTGCATTGGACATTTTTTGAGATGTGAAAAAACCATTGAACTCACGACACTTTTACCGTTACCGTCACCGACACCTCTGAGTATAAGTATCTCGTAATCGTTCAAGTTTTCACTTCTATCGGCTCTCCCAGAGTGCCATTTTTCTATGACTAAGAAGAGATATGGAATAATATAATGGAAAGTATGGCGGTTAGATAAAGTAATGAAACATAAGGAGCATTGTAGCGGCTCATTTCATACATTTGTTTTTTAAATATCGTAGGAGTGAAACATCTGTAGTTTAATACTATTATTTGCACAGTGACTAGTTCCCGCCCAGGGCCGGACTGAGAACGTCTTGTTTGAATGCGTTGAAGTGTTAAATTATTTTATACAGTTCTGATGAGATGGTTTCGGTGTAGGCGGCTAAACGCTTTACCAATAGACTGAAGGGATATCATGTGTAAACGTAGTTTATTGTTTACTGTTGGAGCTAAGGCAGTAGGTATTTAAAAGTTTTTCCTTATCCGAATATTTATAACTCTTTGGTACAGTGTGGGTGCACAGCTCAAGAGAAACTACAGTATGGAGTAGGTACTTCTAATAGAGCCTTTTTTAAAATTCCAGTCATAGTAAGGGTGGTTTATTTACTAACTCGACACAAAAGACACGTGTGTCCAGTTGGTGAAACTCAAAATTAGTATCACTTTTTATTTCGTCATCTGGATACGCCAAGATTTTTACACGTGTACTCATAGTGAAATTTAAATTAAATCACTTTTATGTTTGTAGCAATGCCTTTTGTTCTACGTCAGATAAGGCGGTATAATCCAAGGACTTCTTATCCGTAAGAATGAATAAAAAATAGCCTTTGCCTAGGGTTACTAATGTCCATAGGCTACGGCATTTACTACCTTAGAAATATGACTAAAAAAAAGGTCCATATGATTTTTAAAGTGAAACTTTTATTACATCGTCTCAAACTTTTTCGTCTGTGTGTTGCATGTCGCGTGACGGTCGGCCGCGGAGTAGGGATAAAGTGAAAGGCACTCGTCAGAGCAGCCGAGGCCAATATGGCGGCGCCTATAGTTTGCATCAGCTGACCGTGTAGTGTATAGACTATTACTCATTTGTGCCAAAGATACATATTGTGCCAACGAAATTTTTTAGTTAAATGTCTATAATGTGAAACACAGTTTCACTTTTACCGTGGTTTCATAAATCCACACAATCCTTTTTTTGTCTATGGTAGGTAATACTTCTCAGACTGGGAAGTATTTCCTTTTTAACATCCATTTTTACATAATAATAATTTAATTATGTTTCATTATTTACACAAGTCGAACTGTTCAGTACCGAACACTAATAACGTTGAACAAACTTCAGAGTTCGTCTAATTAAAATATGTCGGAATAATATTCTGTGATCCAAGTTAGGATATTTAGGGTATAAGTAATATAAATTATACACATTATAAACGTCATAAAACAAACTTTTATTTAAATGTTTTGCAGAAATTTCAATGTTAATAACATTCTTGGGAAGTCGGTTTTGTAGCCTGAGGTGATTCTGCTGAAATGATGAATTATCCTGGAAGGAGGGATGTTTATCTGCTATTCATTTCCTTATAAGTAAACACTAAGATATCTGTCAATCTATATCCCCTTACGATGTTATCCTCAATAATTAAATTTAAATGTTTATATGTCGTAAATATTTCAGACGTTAAAACAGCCTCCCTTACATCTACTACTAGGTTTATTAGAATTTCAAATTCCTTGTATCGATATTAAAGAAAATAGGACGGCTTTTCAATATTGAACATAGGCTGACAAATTACGGTGGAGCTAAAAAACAAACCTAAATATTAATTACCTAATATAACGAAGCTCGTATTTCTGCGTGGAAAATTTGACAGAATCAGGGCACAGGTCCCAGAGCCGTACCGTAACCACCTGACATAATATTGTCGGCCTTCAGGTAAAGATTTAGCCGCCATTGAGGCAAATTGAAAAGAGCTCGTAATAAGCGGAGCAACGGAGTGTGGGGGGGAAGCGTGGGGGGGAGGGTGCGTCACTATCGCAACGAGCTCTCGCCCGCGCTATCGTCATGGCTACGGTGTGCCTCCGAATGCGGCCCTGGGTGGCCTTGCAATGGAATGGGGAGGGCAATAGCCCCGTCTTGCAAGTCGCTAGTTTTTTTTTATAATTTGCGCTCGCTAACGCTCCGACTTCTAACTATGTTTTTCTTTAATGTACAATCTAATAGTGTAATTCTCAAGGCCGTCACGGATTTTTATTCGCACTGCATTTTTGCTCGATCTTTACGTGACCGATTTAATGCTGAATTTTTTGTTGGCTTCTCGATTGTCTGATAGATCGTGAGCTTGGGTGTTAATTATTGTAAACGAGATTAGTTAACACCAAGAAATCGTGTCACTAGAGCAGGTATTTAATGTATTTTAGTCCTTCTTTTAATACATTTTTGATAATGTATAAAAACTTCATAGAAAAAATGCAAATTAAAACTGGTTGCAAACAAGACCGGTTTATTCTATCAACGGTCTAACACCATTTTGAAGCTCCTCCATAAGAATACTATACAGCTATTGCGTGTAAACAGACCCTTACTTTATCTAGGACAGCAAAATCCCCGGCCGATCCTAGGAAACCTTACTGATCACTAGCAATCCTCAAACAATTCCAATTCCTACCACTTTGTGCTAAAGTCCTTTATTGCTTGAACCAATAACTGAAAATACCCCCGAAAATTGCCCCTGAAATTGAAAACGGTAGTACGATTTATACATTGGATGGCTAGTACCGATAGCGAGTGGCGCCAGCTATTCCACTGCGGAAATGTACAGCGTTTCTGGTGATTCAGTCGGTTGAAATGGAAGGTTTCTAAGGTTGGCAATTGCGTGCGTCTGTGCGTGCTTTCAGCTAGTTTTCGCTTCAGACCAGCCGACCTCGATTCACGCTTATGCCGCTATAAGTTATTCCACCCTGCATACTACGCATAGGCTGCTGAATTTTGTATTAAAATCCGTTTTACTTTTTGTTTGGGGATTTGAGATTCCAGACATTAGGTAGGTACCATACAGTTGAAGCGTGACTAGTTACATTAACTAGTTTTCTTTGAACTTATTCCTAGATGCACTAAGTATGTTTTGTTGATTGAATTGTAACTATTATGTACTAAAAGGCGTTACAACATTACGACTAGGTGATTGCCATACATAAGGCGAACCTAGTATACGAAAATAGCTTTTTATTATGACACGTGTTAGACCCTGAAGGACGAATTCTGAAGGCCGAATTGGTAAAACATTTTACTAAATTGGCAGTCTTTAGGATACCGCTCTAGTCTCAGCATTTAACGTGATTAAACGCCTGAAAAGTCATTTCTTTGACAAATTTCAGCTCTGAATTGACATTCTCAACAATACAAAAGGCCTCGAAAAAATGGGCGAAATACGGCAGACTGATGGTGTTTGCAGACGGACTGCTCTGGCACATTAAGGTGGACATTCAGGTATTTAAGCTGTTCAGTTGTAGATGCTGTACACTAGTTACGATAGTGAATTTTCGAAACAGTTAGCGTTGTTAAACCTTCAGTTGATCCGCACTTTTCAGTTGATATTTCAATTGCGTTTCCAGGTGGCCCTATGGGAATAAAGTTTTAATAGCACGTCTTTATACGTTTGACGAGGTGCAATGCCCGAAACTAAATTAAGTCGATCATTCAAACTGCTAACGTGAAGTCCGACTGAATTACCTACCAATGAAGTCCATCTGAAGCACCTTAAAGGTCAAAGGTTCTTATCATTTTGGTAACTACACTAGTGTAACTAGAGCATTTTGTCAAATACAGCGCTAGGCTCGGGGCCATTGAATGGGGTGGGGGTGGTGGCTTGGGTTACTGGGTGGAGCAGTGGAGCAAGTGAAAGTTTTGAGTACGAGTCTCTGTAGAGTCAACCTCCATCTAGTAGATATGCAATTAAAGGACTACGCGGGAAGAATGGAATAGATTATTGACAAGCATTATGAAAACCACCCAATACATATTAGACCTGATTAAAAATTTCACAATTTATCTTGATGGTGTAGTACTGAAACGGCCTCTACGGTGGTATATTTCACCCGCAATATGAACGAAATGCCGCCGATAAAGCAAAGCAAAAAACATCAACTTATTTTCTTCGTTTCAACTTGTTTTGTGAACGCCTTATTTTATTCCGCTATTGAATGTGATTTTACTGGAATTGAAAGATTTTTGTTCGGTTTCTTCAATTGATATTGTTTTTTATTACCGACAAAAGAATTTTAAGAATGATTTTAATTTGAGCTTGTTTTAAAGCATAATCTATTAGCTAAGGCTTTGATAAAATCGATGATACGTTTTACAGAATTGATTTCTCAAACATCCTAAACAACAACGCCCCTAAATTTATCAAACCATTGAAGATTACATTAAAGTCCAGCCGATAACACTTCCCCTAAAATGTATGCATTCTATTTGTTAAGGTTTCCCTACTCGCTATCTCACTCACATTCGTTCCATAAAGAGGACTCGACCACATGAAACGAACGTAAATCAATAGGATACAGGAGTTTAATAATTCACAGAGTTCGAGCAGTTTTAATTCGAATTCGTATATTAGGTAGCTAGGGAACCTACTGTTTGCTCACCATTAATATTCGAAGCAATGTTTAAAGTGCGTATGGCCATAGTTTAGTATTTAGTTTTGATACAAGGTCCGAGTAATATGGAGGATTTAGCATGCCTACACACGTTCGGTGCATCCTGATTCAAGCTAGACAATAGAATTAGGTAGGTTTCTAGAATTTCCAACCGACAAACTAACTGTTCCTGTATTATGTATGCATCTAGAATAAATTAGATAGGTCTCCCAATTTTCAGCGTTTAGTCTAATTGGCTTTAATCCAGTTGTAAGTGATAGTTTGATAAAGTTCAAATATATATAACATCAGACAAACAATTTAATTAATTAGAGTTTCTCTGCTCAATATAAATAGATCTAGAATAAGTTATATTTTTCAACGAATAACCATTTTAGGTACATGGGCCATTGTGATTCCTCTGGGATTAAAAATGGGAGTATCTTAGAAAATTTAATGAAATCAGTAATTTACCAGGAGTCCAAATGGTTGGAGGTATGAAACCGTCTAGACGGACCAAAAGGACGGGTTTTGATAAGGGTGCCTTGGACGACCTTGACCTTCCTAACCCTAAACAAATGAGGCATTCCCCACAGTCACATATTTCCATGTGTAACCGCGAACCGCGATCTGATACAGTTATAAAAAAGAACACCCAGCAACCCGCAACGACCCCAATTTTTCTTTTAACACAAAAGGATGATCTAGAATTTACATCAGGAATTCGTGAAATATCAATAAAATAGGTCGAGCGTAGAACATTCTCTCATGAAAGCAACCCCTCAAACATTCTATTTACCCACCGTAACGAACAAATTCACGGACCGGTGATCGACATTCAAACAAAATACAAGCACGTTCAATTACTTATCGCGGCCAAACTAGTTGAAATCGTGTGGCGCCTTTGAACACTAACTACATAATTGGTATCGAGTCGTAGTTATTGTCACAAAGGTGCTCGCGAACGCCTTTGTGAGCGACATATCAATTCAGCATCGGACACTACAAAAACAAGCGAACCCCGGCCGGGCTCAGACGTACGGAAATAAGTTAAGCGAGTTCCTAAACAAAAAGAAACTGAAATAAACAAGGTCGGGAATCAACGCCGCCGTCGTCGCCGCCGCCATAAAGACCGACGGCCGTCCTTGAAAATAGGGGGTTCTTACAAATTGGGTTATTACAGGGCGTGGGAGTTTCGGCGGGATGGGGGAAAAGGAAGCAGCTAGTGATTTTCCTGGTGTGCCTGAAAGTGAGAGGGGGATGGAAGGCTGCGTGGGCGTACCTCTGCGCCACCCGTCACCCGGCACGCCTCTCCAGGAAGGACTCCCGTTCCAGACTGGGGTTTCGGCGCCGATCATTATAATTACTCTCAAAGGTGAGCCGGTAGCTTGCAGCCTACCGGCCTAATCCTGCTCCGGCCTGCTCCGCCGGGACGTGCTGATATCGCAGTAACGACCACCAAACATTAAAAGCACTTAAACATCGGCCTATCCGGCCGGTATCAATTATGAAGCGAATGAAAGCCTCTTTGAGTTTCTAGCACTGGGCTTTATTATGGCGCTAAATAAGGTTCATAACTTGGGATGAACTATGAAATTTTCATTTCAGTCAACTTTTTCAAGGCGAACGAACTCGGTAATGCAAGGCAACTGCGAATATAAAACAATCTGGTGCGTATTCTCTTAAATAATCAGGTTCAAAAGTTTTAATCCGGTTTCAGATGGTCAACTTTGATATTCATAAACAAGAGGTACTTTGGAACCAAATTTTATCTACTAGTATCAGGTGTTACGGACAGCTGCAGTATGACACCTTTGATTGGACGATAAACAATGTGGAAGGCAAGAGGGTTCGATTAATAAGAGAGACTGGTTTGAAATAATAGGAAGAGTTTAATAAGAATTCTTTTGTAAACATGTAATTTATACGTGACCAAATAAAACATACATATGCGATAAATGCCCGTTTAAATCAGTAATTATGACCAAATAAACTTAGAAGACAAACACGGCCAAAAAATGTTATGGAATAAAATATATGTTTCTTCCGCAAGATTTTTGAGAAAAAAGTAAGGTATAGTACAAATACGAGTAACTTTTTCCTTTTATTTGGAAAATTTGAGTAATTCTTAGATCATACAATTTTATGAAAAATTGGAATACCTTATTTCCTCATTTCTACCTTATTAACCTAATCTGTTCTGTTTCATTTTAAAGTTCAACGTCAACGCTTTGCGTTACTGATATCATGGTGACGTAATGCTGCGACCGGCTGGGGCCAATAATGCGTGAGCTGGCCCCTAGCAACAAAGTGCGTTCCAACTCAACAACGTGATACCAAACAACCATTCTAAAGAGACCCCTTCGCGCACGCACCTACTCGCACAATACACTGCAAACTAAATTATACAGGTTTATTTATATTGGTTGTTCTCGCGGATCTTACGAGTAATACCAACAGAATGTTAACTCAAAATCCCTACTAATTAAATCGAGGTTTCTTTGATCGCTTGCAAATTTCGGAGACGTTCGACGTGATGCCAATTTGAAAAAAAGTTTATTGACCCGAATTATGTTTGCTTTGTACACGTGCAGAATAGCTGGGTGCGGTAACGCAAAAAAAGCCATTGATAATCGAGAAGGCATTCTAAATTGTAATAATATGTATTACTTTGTAATGGTAGGGTAGGCGAATTGGTTATTTGAAAATTGACTGATTCCGCCAAAGAGCATAGAAGTAGGTGCCTAGTGTAAATCCCTGGTTAATAAAACATAGAAGTAATGTTATTGTTTTGCTTGCTGGCTGCTGCACAATGGTGATCAATGAGTCAAACTATAAATAAATAATAATAATTAGTTATTCAAATACAAGTTTTTATGTTATATGCTAGTATAAACATGGGTGCAAATATAACGTACTAAACTTCACCTTAGGTAAAAACCTAATTAGACATGCGTACTTTTCAGATTGACTTACTTGAGAGTAAGGTATAAGTCGGTGTATTATTACTATTCCCCTTAAAGTAGCTCCTTTGACGGGTAATGGGAATTTTCTTCTTAGAGGTTTCATTGACTGGACTAATGGGAATCATCTTCCAGAGGTTCCAGTAGTATTCCCGTGATGGGATGGCAGGGATCCCTACTCCATCTTTTAAAACCTATCCCAGATATTTACTACAGCGGTTGCCTGCCATAGAGCTGATAATTGCCACCAGACGTTGCATTAATCATCTTCAACACAGATAAATACAAAACTGTACGAAAACAATCTTATTTTAATCAACCAAACTTGTGACCACAGCACTACATCTTAAACAGCATTGGAAGTTTTGTAATTCTTCCTGAAATATAATGATTTGATTTGATTTTGTAGATACTATATCTGCATACGCTAAATTAGATCAACAAGATTACTGAATCTGTATAGCAAGATAGTACGCGCGTCGTGAATCACTGATGCCGATTATAAAATGAAATCTGTTTTCAATCACAGTGCAATTGTTAGTACATCCAAACATACCTACTCGTGCTAGTCAGACGTAAAGTGTAGACTAGAATACCTAAATAGATTACGTTATACTAACAGCCTAGAACTCGCTGCCTCGGTATTACGAAAACAAACCCGACTTTTACAAGACACTTTAGTGAAATCTATACTAATATTAGAAATGCAAAATGAACTCTGTTTGTTTGTTTGTTACCTTTTCACGGCTGAACGGATCGTAATGAAATTTGGCAAGGAGATAGATTATATCCTCGAAAAAGACATGGGCTATCTTTTGACTCAAACAATAATCTTAAAGTGGGGGAAATAGGGGTTGAAAGTTTGTATGGGCAATCCATAATTCCTTAAGTTAGGGATCTGAAAATTCATATGCAGGCTTTTGGTAAGAAATAAAGAAATACGTGTTTAAACTTTTTTGCAAAATCATCCCTGAAGGTGCATTCCCTGTGTACCGTTGGTATATATATAGATTGTGACCAGGATTGGGACATAGGCTACTTTTACTCGACTGCGCAGAAGGAGGGTTCTTATTGACAAACCACGCGTGCCCAGCCGCGGGAGGGTAAGCTAGTAAATAATAAATAAAAATATAAAAAGGATGACGAATCTGAAGTAAAATATAAACAAGATGACAAAGTGGGAACAAAATATAAAATAAACGACGATAATTCACAATATCCAATTTCATAGTCCTCACAATAGGATGCTCTCTATTATGGGTACCAGAAACTACGAATACGTATTATATGACAGCTCCTGGAACCGAAACAAATATTTGCAGATCATGCAAACATTTGTCCCGATGTAAGAGTCGCACCACCCGGCCCAATAGGTTGTCTTTTGCGTCTCACTCGACTGCTCGACCACTGTGTTACAGGGTTCGTCAATGCATATATATGTTATCTACGTCATTAATTAGATTATTACGATAATCCCAAAATTGACGAACTAGACAATGAAATTGCAACATTCCTCTTGATAGGGACGAAATACCAATTTTGCCACGGATTGACATTCCAGTGCAAAATTATTGGGATTTTATCTACAGCTTATAGCTACTTTTACTAAAGAAACATATCAAATTCAAAACCTGAAATGAATTGACCTCCTCTTTCGATCCTCATTCGAACAGTCAAAACCGGTTGGCCACTTTCGTTGGCTTTACCTACTACCATTTGGCTATTCATAAATCTATTATTGCACATCTGCCAAACATCAAGTAGATGTATACCCCGCTGAGACGGGTTCAATACCCGTCAAAGCATATGTCACTAAGAACCTCTTCTAATTAACAATGAGCTTTACCATGATGGCTTTAGATTCAATGTGGTTCGTATCTTCATATATCTTTGCTCTGATCGTCTAGTTTTGACAAATAGAGTGATTGAACGTAAGTGTAGTATTATTTCGTCTGTGCCGGCAGTTCTCACGCGCATCGTATGTTACGCCGATTGCGCCTGCGCATAGATAAATATAGATGTTACTATTATGTACTTAGGTTTAGCTGTTTAGTAAAAAATGTAGGTTAAAATAATTTTATGGGCATGTATTAATTTTTTGTAACTCCGACGCAAAAACGGGGTAGTTTGAAGCGTATGTCCGTATGTCTGTGTGTCTGTTTGTAGCATCGAAGCTGGTTAACTCAATGTACTTTTTGGGTTAAAAACTGTACCCAAATTATCGTATGGGTAATTGGTTATCTGGTGTTTGCAAAATAATAGCTATGTTGGCAAAAATTAGTGCAGCTAGTTCAAACTTAACAGAAATACAAAATTTTTAGACAAAACTGATTTCAAATTAGAATATCATAGTGGTTTTTGTTGTATTGCTTAGTTTTATTTTAAAAAGGAGAATGTGTTCTACATGAAAATGTGCAAGCTCTACAAAACGTCTACGGAGCTACGAAATGCATCAATGCACCGTAGCTGCAGCTACGAGACTACGCGATTCGTAGCGGCTCTACGAAACTGCACATGCAAAAATTATTAGCAAAATATTTTTGCTAGGTATGGGTTGTAACTTGAAATATCTTGGAATGTATTAACACTGGTAGTCGATGATTTTTTTGCGATATTAGACAAATGTTTTATACACATTTATTGTTTGTGTCTTTTTCTTTCCTGCGCATTATTTTATTTTTATTTTTGTCACTTATTGGTATGTTTTTCTTCATCATCATCATTATCAATCTCTAACATTCCACTGCTGGGCGTAGGTCTCTCCCAGGGTGATTGTTGATTTGTTTTTCTTACAAAGGACTATCTAATAAATAAATAAATATTGCTGGACATTTCACACAACCCTATCTAGCCCAAACTAAGCAGAGCTCGTACAATGGGAGCCAGATAACTGATAGAATACTTATATAAATTTTTTTTGTAAATACATACTTATAATATATAAAGAAACAACCAGACCCGGAACAAATATCTATAATTCATGCAAACATTTGTTCCGCGGTGGGAATCGAACCCGCTACCTCCTGCGTCTCAGCCGGGTATTCGCCCAGTGCACCAAGGATGTCGTCATCTATCTATATATATCTATCTGCACGTATCCAAATAGGTATGTTATTAAGTAAAACTCTTAGCACCCGAACAGGTGGGTGGATTTAAATAAATATAGAGACATAGAAATTGTTAATTGTTGTTTTCTTATAAGGGTCAAAAATGTAATAATGTGAATTTCTTCAAATATCAATAAATGAACGAATGAAAACAATTTATTATACACCATATAAACAAAAAATTACAAACTAAATAGAAAACACAAAGCAAATACTATGGGGTTATAAAAATAAAAAACTTGATAAGACGTCTCAAAAGGTTTATTAAATTAATAAAGAAGCCTTATAACTACAGTGGTGCTTTGCAGTGTTTAACTGAATAGGTACTTATTGCCTTTGTTCTAAGTTGACTCACTTGATCACAACTGTCTAACCTTGGCAGCCCTACCATCTCGTCACAGATCAAAATTACACGTCCTTTTTACCAACTGAGGACTTCTGGTTAAAATACCACTTAGATAACCTAACATTAATTGTATACGTAATCATGTTTTAAATCGTAAGGGCACGAGAAATCTGGGTTAATATGCATTACTTAAAAGCTTTAATGATTTTATACATACTCAGTAATCAATCAAAATAAATGTTGACATTCTCACAGAGAAGCACAGGAAATATGGCATTATAAAATGTGTGAAGCACATGTTTCGAATGTTAATGTCTTTGTATGAAAAACAGTAAGTAATTGTACTTGTAGCTATCGTTATTAATCCAAAGTTTTCGATCATTAAAGTAAAATACGTTTAAGTGTACTTTTTGCAGTTGCCAACGTTTATTTTATGTTTTCTTTTCTAGTTCCTAAATAATGATTGAATTTTTGAAATATGTTAATACCATAATGCTAGAAACCGTTCTTTTCTTTTTAACCTTACTGTAAAGTGAAATTTTTGTATGGAGTGCACTTTAAGTAGTAAGAGTTCTCTGCTTATTTCTAGAAAGCTCATAAAAAAAATATATTTAGGAGTGCAAAGTTTACTTTAAAAACAATTAACTAATTTAAAATCATGTTACATCACCTAAGCAGTGTATTGTTTATGTTATAACTATCGTACGCGTTACACTATGGGTAGGTAACCTAGAAATAAAGCT
The DNA here is from genome assembly GCA_963924445.1 of Philereme transversata. Lineage (NCBI taxonomy): Eukaryota > Metazoa > Arthropoda > Insecta > Lepidoptera > Geometridae > Philereme > Philereme transversata. Next base: position 20,150,071 of record OZ004337.1, on the reverse strand, counting down.
AAACTCGCTGGTACAACTTGACACCCAATTTTTATCCCATGGGACCTGGTTTATGGGACAAAAAGTAGCCTATGTGTTAATCCAGGTTCTAATTAATAACATACCAAATTTCATCGAAATCGTTTCAGCCGTTACGACGTTGAGTAACAAACAAATAAATAAACAAACATCCAAACTTTCACATTTATAATAGTGTGATTTCGCATTATCCCAAGATATGCTTTTATGTCATATATTAGTAGATAAATAGAGATATTTAGACCGATAAATAGATAGAGATAAATAAATAACACCACATAGTGGACCCCACGTAGTACCCCTATAGAGACTTCCGATATCAGAAACAAAAAATACCACAATACCCAGATTCAGAACAAATAATTACAGAGTATGCAAACATTTTTAACGTAGCAGAAACAGCCACACATCGTCTCTGTCAACAACATGCCAACCTCGCTACCAGCGTTTCTCTGTCTTTCGACCAGGTTGTCGAAAGATTGATTAAAGGAGTAATATTTAAACGACTATATTTTAATGACTTATTTACGTAAGCAATGTTTGTGCAAATCAGAAGTGGTCATAATACTGTCAGTTTGTTGTCTCATATAAAGACGCGTATGTTTAATAAATACTGCGAGTATATTTTAGAGCGTTTGCCTGGGCTTTGAATATACTCGTACAAGCCCTTTTTTATCGCCACTTCCATATCACAAACACACCTTGACCCATATTTCTCAATGGCCCTTCCATCGCACAGACATTTAAAAGGACCATTTTATATTCAACAATGATTTTTGACAATTGATAATTTTTTAAAGAATTTTTTTTTGTAAATGAAAATGTTGGTGTCGTTTGAGAAACGACGGCCGAAACTTGTCTATGGTCGTCACACCTCTACAACTTATGGCAGGTTTCTTTCATGTAATTTCGAAGAAAGTGTCTATATACGGTATTTGTACGTATTATTTAATTTACATATTATTCGCTACGTATCACTATTCGATTCGGAACTGTTGTTTTTGGGTAAAAAGTTGTTTTATCTTACGAGCTCTAAAACTAATAACGTAATTTTTCGTTCATTTATGCGTTCAACTCTGTTGTTTAGCAAAACGCACTCGTGACAAACTAATTTGTAAGTTTTTTTATTGATAAATCCTAAATGTGTTTTGGGTAGGTAGTTAAAGTATTTTACTTGTAAATAGTAGGACATCTGATTATGAATAGAGTAGAACCTTAGGACATCGATTCAGGCTATATTTTTAAAGTAGTTCTATTAATGTAAATCTAGTAACATCCAAAAATCAAGGACAATAACTCAAATCACTCTTAAACCGAGTAAATGAAATAAATTACATGCCACATTGCTCGTCCCTATTCAACGTCAACGCAAAACCTCACGCAATTAGGACTTTGTCTCGATAAACTTGCTTCAATTCAAGTATGCGATGAAGGCTTTGTCAAATAATGATGATAACGACAAGGTTCTTGTGATTTTAGAATGAAGTTTAAAACCAGTTATGCCAGTGGCCTTGGTTTCGCGGAAGGTTTCTAGGTATGTGGCCCCCAACATCACCATTGACGCGATGAATGAATATTATAATCAACCTCATTTAAAAATCCTTAGTGTTACGATCAATTTATATTTTATTTTACATTTTCTGTGTTGATCTGTTTTATTTCGATCCCTTGAAGACGGAAATTAATTGTATTCTGTCCCGTTATTTTTTCTGGTCTTTATTTATATTCTCACAAGGTTCAATATTTAGCTAAATTTCTAATTTTATCGAAAAAAAATACTGTGGATCTCCATCTACCTAACTACTTTTTAAAATAACCAAAATTAGAACAGTAACTAAATAGGAATAAATTACCAAGTGCTTAGCATTGAGAAGGCCTTGCCTTGCCCTTTGCCTTGTAAACTGATTGTTATTATAAACAAACACACATAGATACGGAAGTGAAGTTAATAGGTGTCTTCAAACCGTCTGAAGTCTTAACTTCGTAGACTGAACTCATGAAGACAGGTGGCGACGGTATAGAGTTGCCAAACGACTAGTCAATTTGGCCTAAAGCCAAATAGAAAATAAAATATAATTCACCACAATGCAGCTGAGGTGCGTATAATTAAAGGCTAATCCCATAATTTACGGGAGTCGACCTCGTATTAAAGAACCAATTAATGAAATGATTAATCATTAAGGCGCTATCAACAGTCAATATTGATATCCGTATATTTCAGTCCCGCAAGCCAGTTATCAGCAAGACATTGAAAAGGATTGGTTGTTTCAAAACGACTTCCACAGGCCTGCATCGAAATGATGCAGAATCGAAAGATTATAGCCAAGAGGACGTGCGGTGCAAAGACATCTCATGCTTTTGTCAGTAATGTCGTATCGATTTGTGATAATGGATTTAAGCAGCCAATAGCATATATGTAGATATGGCATAGGAAGGCATTAATTAAAGTTCAATATTCCATGTACAATCAAACTAATTTTAGTACCAATTCCGTCTAGAACCTCAAAAATCTTTCGCGACCGGAATCCATTTCATATTGACTACTAAAAGTGCGCCCAAAGTCTATTGTGCGACTTATTGGCCAAAGATCCCAGCTAGAAGTCCTGTCATGCATGCAGTGTCAGGCGTATGCGCCAAACGGCAATAAATTCATTGTGGAATGGGCGCTTGGGCCGCGTTCCGAATTGGGCTGTGCCCTCCCAAGAGCGCCCCGCGCATGAAGCATCTACTATCTAGCTCCGTTCAGAAACGCATCACGAGATTCGGTAAGAATGCCGATGCTGGTGGTGCCATCTCTTATCAGTTTTTAGAAGCGAGCTCGTATTTTTAAAGTACGACAATTTTGCGCGTTACGTTCAACAATAATTTTTAAATGTGCGTGACCAGGTGTTTTGGTACCTACCGCGGAAATACACAATCAAAATATGCATGATGAAGGTTGTTAAATTATTAAGTTTTTAACGTTGAAATTTTTAATTTTTAACCTAACTATCGTAAGTTCAATTCATTTCATTTATTTAATGCGGAAATGGGTATTAAGCAGATGATAAAATAAACATTAAGTTGGTTTAATGAAATATGTGATCTTAATAAAAAATTAAAAAAAACATTATTTTCGTTGTGTGCCCCACGTCACCTCGATGGCTAATGCACTGATAGCGTTTTCGGCACCGTTTTTAATGGTTCTCTCTACTCGTATTTTGTATTACTTCAGTACTGTACTCTCGTTAGCGTTCAAGACATTTTGCGAGACTAGCTACGCTCGCCGATAGTCTAGTTGCTGAGTTGGTGACGAGGGGCCTAAGGCAGGTTCGCACCCCGGCGTGAGATAAACTAGATAGAGACGGCAGTGCACCTCATAATTAATTTTGAACCCATATTAGTTACCTATTAAGAGCGACTTGCGCAACGATGCCTAAACGTATTTAGTGGCTAAGAATAATTTCTAGTGGTTTGTCTGTATTAAATTGATCTATAGATTTTTATATTTCTATCGAGATATTGTCAGAACATGACAAATCATTTGAATTGCCAAATCATACAAATACGTCAAACATGTTTAGTCAATAAATACGTTTAGGGATCGTTATGCAAGCCGGCCTAAGTGTTTTATCCTAGGCAAAACAGATCTAGATTTTAATATAGCCAGTAAATAAAAAAATTTATCAAAAATGGGTTTACCAAAATCTATAGATCAATACAGATAAACCACTAGAAATTCTTTAAGAGCTTACCCTCTTAGATACTCTTCAGTATTTCTTTTTAATAAATACGTAATAAGTTTATGATGTCTTGCAAAAAGTGAATATCAAGCGTACTAAAGTAGTGTAATCAAGAAGGGACGTAAGTACCAAAGCGCAGCAATGACCATGAAATAAAATGTTAGGCGGTTCACGATTTGGATTGGAGGCCACGCCAGAGAATACTAAATATTACTGTGCACACGTGGAGCCGTGTTTAGAGGGTGTCCGAGAACGCTATAGTGTTAATTTTAAATAAAGTATCTACCCTCAGACATCTGAATTTATGTAAGCAAGTATTTTATCTTTCAGCGATGTGTTTGATTTACTTGCAGAGAATGCGGTCGTGGTGGTAAGCGCACAATAGACGTCGCTAGCTGATGTTTGTATGTAGATGCTGATGATGATGCATGTTTAATAACCTATTTAAAAACTGTTTTATTTTATTGGTTTCGTTTATTTTCCTGAAAATATAACCAACGAAGTTTAACGGCTTTATTAAAAAAACATGATTCGTAATAACTCTTTCCATAAGGCATTGATAAAATAGTAGTAAAAAAATTGCTAAATCATAAGAATAAAATACCCTATAAATAGGAATGGTTAGAATGATCTATCTCGGGATTTTTAACTTATACACCCTGTACACCTACTTCACAAATAATTAATGAAACCATAAAAATTTTCATCACAACATAAGATCTATAATAATATAATAATTTTGTGCTTGCCCTTTGATAGTTCGATAATGTGTTAGTGGCGCCATCTATTTTTACAGAAAGAACTAAAATGCAGATGAAGCCATTTTTTTGGCCTGAAAACGAACGATTTATTTTCATTACTTGTTTTTGTTCTTATTTTTTTCTTCATTAGGTATGGTTGTCCTTAATCTTTTTCTCGTGTCAATGAGTCAAATAAATTTGGTGGCCATCTCTACAGCGTTATCAGCTGCCTTATTGAGCTGTACCCAAGTGCAGGTAGTTGGGCACAGGGGGACTCACACTGGACATGAGTTGGGTCGATAGTACCTACCCCATTTGGCCAAGTTACTTCTGTTATGTTCTGAGTCTGTTAAGTGATTTCCAAATACGCCCATGTGGCTCGTGCCCAGGGGATAGATATTGTGTTGTTCTGCTCGCTGGCCCTAGTCTATGTTATTATTTAAACAGATCCCAACATTTTTCGATGGTTTTCTTCGGAAATTAAATCGAACCTACGTAATTAGATCACGAAAACCTGCTTTATTGATGTGTACGTACTTACCTACTAGGTAATGCAAACTTATATTTACCTAGCTGCGTATTTGAAACTACCTAGGCACCTACTCTATATGTAGAGCGTTTAACCACAAAACGCAAAAAAGAACTAAGGGCAAAAGGCCAAGGCTCTATTTATCATACTACCTACTTACCTATTTCAGCATAAAATTATGCAAGTATTAATTTTATTCAAACGCTCACAATCTAGGTATTAAAAATAAACCGACTACTACTTAAGTATTTCTAACATTACATACCTATAGGTTTCTAACTTTACATATAGGTACCATAGTTGTAAGGTATATCTACGCACACTTCACCTAATAATAAATCTACCTACCAAATATTATTGATTTTGGAAACCCTGAACTGCGCACGCGTGATGGATTTTCTTTGATGCACCTTGCATGAAAGGCCTATGTAACGAAAGACTCCTTTGTACTGAATTGGTACAAAACTCGAACTTTTGCTATTGAAGACAAATAGGTAGGTATACCTCTCTACTCTAGATAAGTACGTACCTACTTACCAGCTCATGTACTTACCTCATGAAAAATTTTTAACTAGTATCTTAGTTATTCATCTTTAGGTCGTAAGTAAGTAGGCAGGTAAGTAGGTACTACAAAATATATAGTAGTACTTTCCTTTTGTTACTACGTGGTAGGTACCTACAATTTTGAAGACACCTACCTAACTAAGAGGGTTAGTTTTAGTAGGTAACTAAGGTTGAAGTGTGTTACGTACATACAGTACGAACACCAGTACAACAGTTTCAGCAAGATGCCTGCCACCTAAATCTTTGGCTGCACAATTTTCACCAAACAGTATTTTAATGGTAGGTTATACTCAGGTACGACTAGGTACAACTGTTTCCAGGATATCAGTTGGCGCAAACAAGGGGAAAGATCAAGTAGGTACGTAAGTAGGTACTAATCTGTGGATAAGTTTTCAAAGTACATGCTCAAAATTGCGTGTCGCAGCAATAGCGAGGTATAATCGATGACCCTTCGAGAAAGCCAGGAACAGACAGAAATAGGTACCTGAGATGCCTTGACCTTGCTTCTTGCCTTCGGCTGGCGGCTGACCCCAAGCGTGACAGCTAGCGAAAGCCACGGTCTTACAGTGATCCTATTTTACTTAAAATACCTACAGAACATTTCACTAAAATTATAGAAATTTAAATAGTAGGTAGGTTAGCTAACAATAGTTAGTTTATGTAAGTTTATGAATATACTCGTATTTACACCGCCGTCTTTTTGATTTTGTTTTGTCCTGTCCATCCAAAGGTTGTCTGGAAGAGATCGCTTTTAGCGATAAGACCGCCAATTGTACTTACCTTAATTTTTGTGTATTTTTATTGTTTTTTAATTATGTTGGTGTGCAATAAAGAGTATTCTATTCTATTCTATTCTATTCTAACAAGGTATTTTATAGTTTGTTCTAATAAAATTACAATGTAGTAATAAAATTACAGCGTAACGGTGCTACATATATATAGGTAAGTAACCTAGATCTAATATGTATTTACCCTATGGATAGGTAGGTAAGGTACGCCTTGCATCTACGATTCGTAATTTATCTACGAATAGCACAGAGTTATTTTCGTATTTTTAATAAGGTTATCAAGAATACAAGAACGTATTAATAAAAATAATATTTACACGTCATAGGTCAAATTTCATGAATAAAATAAATTAATGAAATAAATTATTAATTATAATACATATTAATGATTCATCTTGTGAAACAGTTACCTATAAAAGGAAACCAAGGAACAACAACAACAACAAGATAAATTATATACAACAACATAACAATACATACAATAACATAACATAGATAACAAGGAAGATAAATTAGTATGGAAACCGTAAAAAATAACAGGAACTTTGGTAGAATAAACCATAGACATGTAGCCTATCATTAATGACGTTTAGAAAGTTCGGCTAATGACGTTGACAAATCTGACACCTGACGCCTAAGAAAATCTGACGTTTCTTTCATCGAGCCGTACGAGCACTTGTCTGCTCATCGCAATTTGTAAAAGCAATTTTATTGCGTATAGCGACTTTCCCCCTTAAAATGACTTCAGTAGTGAGGGCTGGGCACCTGGCTCCTTTCTTCAAATCCACATCCCAAGTGGTAGCAAACGGCTTGAAGCCCATTGTAGCTGTTCACGCGCCCATCGAAAAGTCGGTGGTTCAACCCCTGCCTAAAACCTCGACAGTTCACTCGTTACATGGATCCCTGCCGATTCAGGGCTTGAAGGCCAGAGCAGGAGTTGGTGGTGAGCTTTTTGTGGAATCTTAATGCGTTGGAACAGTTCTAAAAGTGATGTTTTGGGAAGAAAATCTTGTTACATAACACCTTGTCATTTCCAGTGCCAAGTCAAGTGCGTTTCGCGCACACCGATATCGGTTACCCTGACTTCTCTGCGTACCGCCGCGAGGACACCAAGGATCCCACGGCGAAGCAGGAGGAGTCCACTGACCAACGCCAGTCCTTCACCTATCTCATTGCTGGAGGTTAGTCATTGTCATTTATCTGATTGTATTGTCTTCATCTATAAAGATATAACAGTAACCCTTACTTACTTCAGGGTCTTTATAGTTATGGTACAGTCAGCAACATAAGTTGATTAACAATTTGAGATTTGAAAATATTTGTTTCAAGTGCATTAACAGACAAAATGATTTTTTACATGACTTTAATATTAATAAATTAAGAAATATGTTAATAAAGGGCTAAGGTGTATCTACAAATACAGTGATAACATTTTGTTTAGAAAATGTCTTGTTCCATATATATTTTAATTTTAAAAACTAAAATGGTTAACCAACTTATGTTGCTGACCGTGCATACTGTAGATTGTTTATTAAAGGATAAATCTGTCCAAATGTTAATTGATATCAATAGATATCTATTGATATCCATTGATTTATCATAACAAAGGATTTTGCATCAACCACCTGACCGCAGCTTGCCTAAAACTCTACCAAAACATATTTGAGCAGCAGTTTGCATCCACTAAATTATTAGCTGACATTTTGATAACAGTGTGAGTGTGCATTGAACAATTTGTTCATTCGTTTTTTGAGATGACCCCCTTCAAACAAATTTAATATTTTCCAGCTGGTTCAGTAGCTGGTGCCTACGCCGCTAAGTCAGTGGTCACCCAGTTTGTATCCTCAATGTCCGCAGCCGCTGACGTGTTGGCCTTAGCCAAGATTGAGATTAAGCTTTCTGATATCCCGGAGGGCAAGTCTGTTACTTTCAAGTGGCGTGGGAAGCCACTGTTCATCCGCCACAGGTAAAATAATATTATTGAGAACCTCTATTTGTAAAAAGCCAAGCTAAAAAGGTGTATAAGTTAGCCACAATGGCCACAAACATAATTGCAAAGTATTAAGGCTCCTCATTAACCACCGACGCAAAAAGGAGTGTTATAAGTTTGACGCCTATGTCTGTCTGTAGCATCATATCTAGTTCCCAAACAGATTGACCAATTTGGATGTGGTTTTTTTTAATATAAATCCAGTTTAACTGGGTCGGTTCTTAGCTACATTTATCCCCAACGCAATATGAGGTGGTCAAGATTTTATAATTTTTAATTTCGTCCTGTTCGTTTTAAGTGCAAATAATAAACATAAATAAGTTAACAATTCATCAGTTTGATAAACTTAAATCCCTAACTATAATTTGATAGGATATAAGAGATTGTGGTCATACGCTGGGATAAATGTATAATGGGCGGTCTTACACTAAAGAAATAGTGATATGTTCTAGACAACCTTTGGATGGTTTGATGATGTTTGAAAGAAATGTGGGGAGGCCTTAGCCTAGCAGTGACACTACAGATCTATATTGAATAGATAATGCAAGTGCGTCAATTTGTATGAAAATCAAGCGTGCCAAATTTTATATCTATATGACGTTCCGAGAGCAATTTATTGTTGGGACGCCCACACACCGCGCTCAGCCGATTCAAAGATACCACTGCTACGTGCTGCTGACGTGCTACTTCGAAGCTGGTCGAGTCCATAATGACAACTAAAGATACGCAAAGTAGGTGAATTCGCGGTATCTATTAAATACAGATAAATAAAATATAGCAATAAAAAGAATTTATAAATAGCTGAAGTTTTATTTTTGATACTAATTTCAGGACAGCTGAAGAAATCTCCACTGAGCAGGCTGTTCCGATCGAGTCTCTTCGCGACCCACAGAGTGATGACCAGAGAGCTACTAACCCTGAATGGTTGGTAGTCATCGGAGTCTGCACCCATTTGGGTTGCGTGCCTGTCGCCAATGCAGGTATGTTACTCACGGCATAATTACACGCATGAGTCTCGTAGTGGCCCAAAAATCAGATGCAACTAAAATACCAAATGCTGCTATCTGCTTTTTGGGCGTCGTCATATATCTACTGATTTCATTATGGGGGTGAGGGCATGGACTATGGGAGTCCATGGGAGAGAGTGAATAGCCATCTTTTTTTATATTTAGTCTCCTTATTTTCTTCCAATCTGCCCATCAAGGCATTGAGCTAGAGTTCGGTGTATAGTTCGCGCTTGGCATGTATGGAAGCCCAGTGGCACTTCCATCTTCTACTTATTTGATATATGAGGTCTTGAGAGGCTCTTCTCTTTAATCTTTGAATAGCCGTCTGAGATGCAAGAGGTTGCGGCCTCGATTCTCACCGCGGAACAAATGTTTGCATGACCTACAGATATTTATTCCGGGTCTGGTTGTTTCTCTATAGATTTAATTATTAGGTCCTTACATATGAAATTGGCGGTTTGTATGGAAAAAGCAAAACGATTTTTTTTAAATGAAATTTTTTAATGAATCAGTCAAAGTATGAACCATTGTTATCTATGCACTTTTGCCATTTTATCGGTAGTTCATTGATTCCTTTGCTGAAAAAATTGTGGGAGCGAGATTCAATAAAACTTTTGAAGGCGGTTTTGACAGCCTCATCAGAATTGAAATTTTTTCCTTGCAAGAAGTTTTCCAAATTCCGGAAAAAGTGGTAATCTGTTGGAGCAAGGTCCGGGGAGTACGGTGGGTGTCAGAGACATTCCAATCGCAGCTCCTCTAATTTGGCGACCGTCTGTTGTGCAGTGTGTGGTTTAGCGTTGTCCTGACGCATCAGTGGGCTAGAGAAATTGACCAGTCTCGGTTGTTTAACGGCTAGCTTTTCCTTCATGCTTTGCAATTGTTGACAATACAGATCTGCCATAACCGTCTGGCCAGATCTTAGGAAGCTGTAGTGGACGACACCAGCACAGGTCCACCAGACACCAGTACCTTTTTCTGAGTCAACTTTCGCTCGGGGCAGGATTTGGCCGGTTCTCCTGGGTTCAACCATTGTGATGAGCATTTCCAATTATCGTACAGGATCCATTTTTCATCACAAGTAACGATACGATTCAAAATCCCCTCGTTATTGTGACGGTTGAGTAATGTAACGCAGGACTCGACTCGTGTTTATTGGTTTGCTTTACTCAATTCATGCGGTACTCATTTTTCGAGCTTACTCACTTTTCCAATTTGTTGCAAGTGAGTTAAAATTGTTTTATCACTTACACCAAAGCCTGCCGCTGACTCTGACGTGGTTTGCGATGGATGCGATTCCACGATCAGTTTTAATTGTTCATTATCAACTAGGGTCTCCGGCCGTCCACGAGGTTTGTTCTGTAGGTCAAAACTTCCAGAACGAAAACGTAGGAACCAAAAACGTACCGTGTTTTCTTTTACGGTAGCTTCCCCATACACATCATTAATCCTTCGAGCTGTTTCTGCAGCGCTGGTGCCACGGTGGAACTCGTATGCGTAAATAACCCGATATTTTAAGTTTTCCATATTGTGAACAGAACGATGTAAAAGAAAAATCAAATGGCGCAAAAAAAAAATAATCGCTAAATTGAAAACACAAATAGACAACCCTAAATTTGAAATAAATTTAAATTTGGAATTCCTTAACTTACACAGATATTTGAGATCAAAGGAGTCAGTTTGACAAAACGCCGATTTCATATGTAAGGACCTAATATTTACAAAAAAAAGTATATAAGTAATCTATCAGTTTTTAGGGACTAGAAGGGGCTGTGTGTAATGTCCAGCTTTATTTATTGATCGAGCGAAGCGAGATCTCCAAATCAACTCGGGCAAATTGGGCATTGAATGTATGTTTGTTTGTCCTAGGATAACTTTCGAAGCTTTGATCCGATCATCGTGAAATTTGATATATAGGTAGGTAGTGTCGGCACAATCTTGGGGTGACTAAATGAGCTAAAAATGTTGGGGGGTTGTTGAGATACTCAAGAGAGGGTTCAAGAGGGGTAAAAAAATGAAAATGAGACTATTAGGTCAAGTGGAACGTCTAATAAAAGGTATTTCTTAGTACATTTTGACAACGTTTTTATTTTTAGTTCAATCCTTGTAGTTTTTGAGAAAAACTGAACTTTGACGAAATTCACAGGGTACAGCAGTGACACCACAGTGCTGTAATTTGGTATGCGTGTAACTTTAGTGACACAAATATAAGGAAAAGTCTGAAATCCAGAATAACTGCAATTTGTACCCCCAAAAAGAGTAACCAATTAACATGAACTCCCGTTACTTGTAATTCGAATGAAACTGTAGGTCAAGTAAGTTGGTTTTGCATTTCGTGGCACTAATTTTATAGTCAAACATAAGTGATTTTTTTTTGTTTTTTGGGAGACTCGCGAGATCAGTTCTGGTCGAACCACAAGTTCAAGTTATATATATATATATATATTACTAGCCCGTACTGTCCCACTGCTGGGCAAAGGCCAGCGCTCCAGCGCTTTTTAGGACTTCCTCGGCGTCGCTTTCCGTCTTTAGGAATCTATATGCTCGTGACCTTGGCCCACCTATCGGGTTGCATACGGGAGACATGACCCGCCCCCTCCCACTTCAGCTTTGCCGCCTTGACGCCCACGTCAGCGATGCCGGTCTTCGAGCGCAGCCAGGAGTTTGGAATCCGGTCGATCCGCTTTACCCCTATTTTGAACTTCTGAGATTCGGTCAGTGACCAAGACTGAGCAACGTAGGTTAGGACAGGCAGAATACACATGTCGATGAGTTGGCGTTTTAGCGATAAGGGAAGGTCAACAATCATAAGATACTTCATGGACCAGTAGCTTTTCCAGGCGTTGTCGACACGACGGTCGACAAAGTCAAAGTCAAAGTCAAATATTTTTATTCATTAAAATCACAAGGATCACTTTGAAACGTCAATTTTACTGCCTGTTCCTTCGCGACCAAGCCAGGAAAGAAAGGCAAGAAAACCAGGCTGGTTGTTTTTTTTTTTAATGATCCTTTTACAATAGGTACATAATACAGAAAAGAAATTACGTCTAAATTGTAAAATTTTGAACGAGTTGGGGCAGTTTCAATCCCAAGCTTCTCTATCATCTAAATAATCCGATATTTTATAGTAGGCTCTTCTATAAAGATTTTGTTTAATTACGTTTTTAAATTTGTTAATTGTCAATTTTTGTACATCCCTTGGGAGTTTGTTATAAAAGCGCACACCTTGCCCTTTAAACGATTTACTAACTTTATGGAGTCTACATGTGGCAACAGCGAGTTTATCTTTATTTCTAGTATTAAAATTATGATTATCGCTATTTTTCTTAAACAAATTAATATTTTTGTGAACATACATTAGATTTTCATAGATGTATTGACAAGGGAATGTCATAATATCTATTTCTTTAAACTTATTGCGTAATGATTCTCTGGGGCCCATATTATAAATTGCACGAACAGCCCTCTTCTGCAGCACAAAAACGGTGTTTATATCTGCAGCACTCCCCCACAGCAGTATACCGTATGACATAATGCTGTGGAAGTAGCTGAAGTAAACTAGTCTAGCTGTGTCTACGTCTGTAAAAAGACGGATCTTTTTGACTGCGTATGCCGCAGAACTAAGTCTCTTCGACAACCCATCAATGTGAGGGCCCCATTGAAGCTTATTATCTAGGGTTATACCTAAGAATACGGTGGTGTCCACAAGAGCCAACTCCTCGTCTTTGATTTTTATGTCTGCTTTAACTTGTGTAACATTAGGTAGTATAAATCTAATACATTTTGTTTTCTTTTCATTTAGAAGTAGATTGTTTACATTGAACCATTTTACCACCTTAGAGATTGCATTGTTTACATCGTCAAAATCGGTTTGTCGTCGCTTTAACTTAAATAAAAGTGACGTGTCATCTGCAAACAATACAACCTCATGATCGTCCCGTACTAGATGGGGAAGATCATTAATATATACTAAAAACAAAAATGGTCCCAGAATTGATCCCTGTGGTACACCCATTTTAACCAGAGACCCCGGAGAACGCTTCCCATTCACGTCAACTCTTTGCACTCTGCCACTTAAATAAGAAGTGAGAAAGTCTAGAGCAACGCTCCTAATGCCATAATGGCGTAGTTTCCTGATTAATGTGTCATGGTCTACGCAATCAAATGCCTTGGACAAATCACAAAAAACACCTAAAGCGTCATGAGACTCCTCCCAGGCATCAAATATGTGCGATATTAACTCAATACCAGCATCAGTGGTTGAGCGACCCCTGGTAAATCCGAATTGTTTATGATGCAGTAAATTATGTGAATTGAAATATCTAAGCAGTTGATTTAAAATTAGTTTTTCAAATATTTTACTAAATGTCGGAAGTACTGAGATTGGTCTAAAATTACCAGGATCAGAACTAGTGCCTGATTTGAAAAGTGGAGTTATTTTACTGTGTTTCATTAAATCAGGGAATACACCACAGTCAATACACTCATTGAATATTAAAGCTAGTTCAGGAGCAATTATGTCAATCAATGTTTTTATGATGCTAACCGAGATGCCCCAGAGGTCCGTGGTTTTCTTAACATTTATCAGTTTGAAAGCTTTTATAATGTCATCACTATTTACATAATCAAATTTGAATTGTGATTTGCATTCCGTTAAGTTTGCTTTTAACAAAGACTCTGCGACTATGGGAGAGGAGTTTAAAGATTTTGTGGTAGAGACTGGAATATCGGTAAAAAAGTCTTCGAACGCATTAGCTACATCACCATCCTGATTGATCGTGGCATTGCCAATTTTCAAATTAAACTTATTGTTCTTAGTTGCGACTCTTCCAGTCTCGCTGTTGATTATTTTCCAAGTGGCTTTTACTTTGTTTTGACTAATTTTTATTTTTGAACTCAAATGACGCGCTTTTGCTTCACGACAAACATTTTTAAAAATCTTTGAATATTTTTTGACTTTTTCTTTAAACTCCTCATTAAAATTATATTGTTTTTCAGCATAAAGATCATACAATGTTTTTCTGCTTTTATGTATTCCCACTGTTGCCCAATCACAGAACTTTTGACCATCAGAGACCATGATCGATTTAGGTGTAAAAATTGAATTAAACACATCACAAAATTTCTTAAAAAACGTGTTGTATAAATTATTTGGATTATTATTATTATGTACACATGGAAGTACAGAAGTTAAGTTTAATTTAAGTTTGTCCAATCGATTAATGGTCATAGGTACACAAGTAATTTTACTTTTAACAAGATTTTTTGTTTGAATTTCTATTTTAATTATTTGACCAAGATGATCCGATTTAATATTACTAATTAAACTTCTATTTAAAATTTTTACATTGGCATAAATGTTGTCTATACATGTGGCTGAAGTGTCCGTTATTCGAGTAGGCTCCATAAATTGTATATATAATATAAAACGACTTCTTTGTCCTACCTGTTGTCGAAGGAAGCTAACTGGCCTAAGTAGATGTACTCATTGACATATTGTATTTCCTGCCCGTCTACCCACTACCTTACGTTTTGTGCTATTGGTTATGGTTTGTGTCTTTGACCGATTCATCATAAGTCCAACTCCAAGGCTCGCCATGCTCAGGTCTTGGAGCATTTCTTGCAGCTGGAATGCAGTAGGAGCGAAGAGAACAAACACACAAACAAACAAGATTATATTATTTATAATTAATTTGATTTTCAGGTGACTTCGGAGGTTACTACTGCCCGTGCCACGGCTCTCACTACGACGCGTCAGGGCGCATCCGCAAGGGCCCCGCGCCCCTCAACCTCGAAGTACCCCCCCACTCGTTTGTGGATGACAACATGCTGATCGTAGGCTAAGTCCCTCGTCACCACTAATAATTTCGAATAATCCTTGCTATAATTATAGGTTTTGTTCTTCGACTGGTATGTTCATATCAAGAGGACAAAACACGTATATATTTTAAGAATTATGCGAATTTATTAGTATTAGGCAATTTATTTATTACGAATAAGTGTAATGTTCCATAGAATCAATAAACGATTGTATAAATATGTGATTTATTTTAGCCGCTCGTTAAAAAGTTTAGATGCCCTCATAAAGCAATAGTGTACTCCTGTATCGACTTTGCCTTATTAAATCCGGTAGTGATGCAAATAAAATGTGATATGATCAAAACTAAGTTTTATTCTGAATAAAAAAAACACCACTGGGGGCTCTCTCGATACTTTCGAAATAGTATTGGTCCGCGCACGCTCTCAAATCACACTAATATTATAAATGCGAAAGATTGGGTGTTTGTTTGTTACTCAATCACGTCATAATAGCTGAACCGATTTCCTGGCAGACGGAGGGGTCATAAAACGTGGGACAAGCGACGATAGTATTGCTAATAATGCTATCCAGCTTGTTCTTGCAAGCCCTTACGGGAGCCATTAGTAATGCGCCGTACAAATCGATACATATCGATAGTGTCTACGTCCGTGCACAACCCTAGAGCCTAATTGTATTATGACCCCGACTGGCAGGAGGCGTAATAGTATTTTCATATAAGGATCATTGTGCATCGACAATTTTACAATTGTTGCAATGGAGTTTAACCAAAAAATCATGGAATAAGTCCTATATCAGATTAAAAGTAGGGTAACAATAAATTTGGATTTTTGCGGACTTTACTAAGGTACAAGAAAAAAAATACAAGGTAACGATCTGTAATATTTTTTTTTAATTTTCGTTATTGTTTTCCATTTCTTTTAATTTATATGCTTTTTAGACAGTTACAATCTAAGTAACATCTAATATAGACTACTAAAATTTACACACATTTACAGAAATTAATTAACCGGGATTCCGTATAAAAACAATCTTACATAATTAAAACATTCCAATGTGAAATATTTTTTTATCTATGATGTGCAAATTAGGCCTGATTTCGATAAATAAAAGCGATTAATTGTATTAGTTATAACGTTTACAGAAAAATAATTAGGAAAAACAGGTAGGTACATATTTATCCCAAAGGAAAACCCAGTTTTAAAATTATTACAAGTAAGTACATTAAACATTGGAAGATATCGCTAACTATAAGTAACCGAATGAAAAATGAAACTAGTGTAATATTTACAATGAAATGGTTACACATTTGGCAAAATAACTTAATACGTCTAAATACCAAGATATGGAATGATGTTATCCAATTAAAGAATTACACCAATGGCAAGACAGAGCTGACGATCCTATCGCTCTTTCGCTCTTTTGTACTGAGAAAGAGAGATCCAACTATCTAGGTTGTGTTGCCTTTGGCGTAAACACGTACTCTAACAAAAAATCAGACTTGATTCAAAGCCGGCTGCACCCTTAACGATAAAACGATAAATTTGAGAAAAAGTAAGAAAAACATGACTTGGAAGAAACTAGGAATATGAGAAACTGCGTGGTGTCGAAAGCGTGTAACCGACTTCAAGACATTTTTTTTTGTATTTTTTATAATTAATATAGATTAATGCCAATATGCTTATGAAAAATAAATAGATTTTAACTTAAAATTTTATTATTTGTTCATTTTTGATAGGCACTAATTTATACTGAAGTTGATCAGAACTGCGGTTTGTTTGTTTGTCATTCCTTAGACTGATTGATGGTTTAATATAATTATGGCACGATAACTTAATATAAAATCTAAACGGCACTCAATGTCATTTCAATAGTTGATAATATAAGAGGTTTTTGACGGATTTTAAATTATTTGGATCAAGTTCAGAATCAATGGAAAATAATAACACTAAACGTTTTCTATTAAGGCAAAACTTTCTAGGTTTCCTTCATCCAAATAATTTATACCAATTATATTTTCTGAAGTCTGTATAGATATATAATACAGCAGTCAAGAGGGCAATGACATGCTTATGTTTGATGCATATAGGTTTAGTTCGGTTGAATATTTCAACATCTAAATAGTTAAATATCTTATACACAACATTTATAGAACGATAATTTTGAACACAGATTATTCTCATATTTAAATTGTAGACATATTACATTAACATTTTATTATTCGGAAAAATATACATATAATTCTATTACACGTAAGTGACAAAATATAATTTAAGAATAGGAATATAATAATTTTTATTTTGATATAATATAGATAGATAGTCTCTGATATACGTAGTGTACAATAAATATTTATTTATTTAAACCATTTTGTGCGATAAAATAAATGACGTTAGCTTCTGTCAAAAAGTAAGAGTATTGTCAAAAAATTCGTGTTGGTCTACTTTATAACGTAAATCGTGGTCCACCTACGAAACAGAATCTACACAACCTTGTAAGCTCATTTTTATTGTTTAGTTGGATTTGTATTAAGGTTTAATTCTTAGATTCACATAAATTCTAATAATTCTAGATAAAACATTGGAATTTTAACGTTTTTGATGGTAGTTTAAATTAATAATTATTATAGATTGATTTATGATTGCGGTAATAATAATAGACACAATTGTTTACATTTAATCATGAAAATTGTAATATACGCCTCATTATGATTATTTATATACAAATTAATTGATGTCATTGAATCAAGGTCATTGATGGTCAAATGATTATTAGTTTAGTGAAAAAGTTTTTTTAAAAGTAAATAAAAAAAAAATGTCATTGTTTAGGGGATATAGAAGATCAAATATTAAAATTTACGAAGAACTATTTTTATGATTGTATTTATCCAGATTTGGATTATTTTACTATAGAAAATCACATCCAGCAAGTGTTGAACTGAATTAGGAAGGTACTCCTTTCTATGACTCGTTATGAAATTATAGTTGCTATCTAATTATTAACGCAGTGAAGGGAAAGTTAGGTTTTAGGTGGACTATCTACAAAATTATTAATTTTACTTTGTGCGGGTTATCACAAAACTTAAATTCAAGGAAAAAATATTAATGGAGGTCAACGAGCCATAGAGATTAAGAAAACATATATTTACAAATTGTTATTGCAAAGTTTTTTGACTGGTTGTGTAGATTATTCACTATGAACACGGGATTTTAAAATCGAGACTGGAACCAATCTTTGTTTTTAAAGCTCAAAATCCATTGGCCAGCTTAACCAAGTTGAAACTGATTAAACCTTAAGGCCAGTGAATAGAGTGCGTAGTCCCAACATGTCACGCCCGCAAGTCGGTGGTTATTTCGCCTATTCATTAAGTCACTGATTAGCTAAAAAGATTTTCTCCATTGGCGAGTTACAGTTACCTAACATAGCACGTTTCGAAAAAAATGAAGAAAATGGTCTAATTTTGACCTTGATGTTTAGTCCTTCGGAGTTTTGACATACTTTCCTTTAAGATTGTATGACCCTTATTTTTTTCTTCGTAACGTGTGCTACCAGCGCTTTTTGACTCTTATGATTCAGCATTAAAGTTGAATATTGAAAAACAACGCTGGGTCGGTAAGGTATTGTATGGATATGTCGCCTCTATCACATTAAGCGTCCTAGCAGTCAGCAGTATAAACCGGCGCGAGGTCGAGCGTTAGATGTCTGATCGCTCGGTCGCGCGACGCGGACCGCGACGTGCGACTCGACTTGATGATCTGCAGCACCATCGCCTTGCAGTCGTGGCAGACCGCCATCTGTACGCCGCGGAGCCGCTCCGCTGTCGTCACGCCGGTCGCACTCCGACTGTATCGAGTCCTGAAACGACGAGAGGATAAACAATTCAATTTACGTAAAGAACTTGATTTTTTAATAATATTCCTAGCGTCAACTTAAATGGATCTGAGAAAGTCCTACGTTGTTGCAAACAAGTATATAGATACTTCATGATATAAAAGCCTTATTATTGATTTGTGTATGAGACATCAACTGACTGCGCCGATATCTATATCCAATTGGTACGACCGGCTTGGCGCAGCCGGTAGAATAACTCATCACATCCGTCAACACACCTACGGTCCAGCGTAAAGATTGCGCTTCCAGAATGCGCGACATACTATTCAGTGGCACGCTCAGCGCGTCGCTAAAGCAGAGTGCAGACTCATTTCACACTACTGGCGCAGTCGGTAGTAATTAATTTACACAAGGCATAATGCACACCTGCGGTCCAGCGTAGAAGGGGGCGTGGCTTGTGCTTCCACACTGCGCGACATACAATTCGGCGGCACGCTCAGCGCGTCGCTAAAGCCGAGTGCAGACCCGCCTCGCGAGCCCGGCGCACTGTGCGCGCTGAGCGAGGCGAAGCGACGCGTTGAGGTGGGACTGTTGGGAGCACTGCCGACGCTGTTTTCGACCATGCTCTGAAAAATATGTAGAAGAATATAAAGTATAAGCATGTTAATATAATATATACCTACTTACGCCAATACGGTGGTTTTTGCATTGAAACGCAATTTTATTTTGTTATTGCTGACGAATATAGAATAGAAAATATCTACCTGCTTGAAAAATGTAGCAGCAACAAACAAAAAAAAATATAAATTCGTGTAAGTACGAGACAATATCGATGTCCATGTAGTTATTGGATTCCAACTGAGAAGATCATCTCGTAATATTTGGCAGAGAATCATCCCCCAGCCCCCTTATTCTCTATCCTGAAAATCTCTCGACAGAGTTGGTGTCCCAGTTATTTAACAATTATTGATGAAACTTTCACAACAAAGAAAAATAATGTGTGTTTGTTCTAACCTTGTGGTCCGGCGCGACCAGCCTTGACATGAGACTCCTGGGGAAGGAAGACTGCGCCTCTTCCTCGGGCGAAGGCAACAGCGACGGACTTAGTAACACGACTGGTACGTGCGCGAAATGTTCCGTTGGTATCCGCATCTGAAGAGGAAACATATCTTATAAGCGCCTCAATAATCAAAGCCATGAATAACTATACATATAGCCTTGTACCAACATAATGGCGGAGTTTTTAGGGAGAAATGACATTGTCAAAGAGCTTACTTCTGGGCGACCTAGATATCGACCTTTGGTGTTTTTTAAAGGCTTTAATACCACAGGATTTGGTTTTGACGCTGTTTAGACTGTTAAACTAAGGGCGACTTGCACAACGTATTTAGTGGTTAAATACGATTTAATACTTACGTCAAATTTAAAAACGTTTAAAAATTGTTGGACAGACTCACCTTTGAACAACACTTTTGACAAACAGTCTTTTTGCACAACTTGCATTTCTGACCCCACGGGCCGAATATTCCGAATCTTGTCTTCAAACATAAGAAGCATACCTGAAATCAAACAAAATTATATAACGAATTAGCCTTATTCTATTTCATGCATTTTCGGACATCATTCAAACATAATTCATACATAATACTAAAATACACCATGACAAATACTTTGATCTATTTAAAAATGAAACTGACTACATTCCTAATATGTTAGAATAAAATACTATCATCTCCATGACGAATCCTTATTTCCATTTATCCGAACCGAATCGAACCGAGCCGAACCAAAACAAACCAAACTAAACTAAGTGTTTTTTCTACCCTAGTGTTTTTTGTATTAGTAGTATTTACTCACCCTTCTCTTCTCAACGTCTTCTTTCACTCTGCCTTCCACAGGCAAGACCTCCAGCTCAGCTTTGGTCAGCACCGATCTGATGTGTACAATTTCCTCAAGGGTCAGCGATAATCGGTCGTCAGACATTATCGCTTCCTGCCACTGTTTCTGAAAAAACAATTTTCTTTAGTGTTGAGACATAGTATCTAGGGTAGCAACACACTATTTCAAATCTATGTTTAAGTGCGAACTAGCTACATTAACATCAAATATTATAGGCATGCAAAAACTAATATATTTGCGTGTTTGAATTGTGCATAATACGGTGCTAATTAAATATTTTTTTCTGTGCTCTACTCCTCCGAAACAAGGTACATAACCTACACCGGTTTCACACCTACACTGGATTGTGCAAGGTGCAGTAAAGTGATGCAGGTGCCATTACTATTCTAGTGGACATAACACTGTCATCTAGCAAAATGATTTAGACCCAACTACCAAATTGGCTACAATCCTCTACTCATTCATTTCTACCAAGGAGGTGGGGTCTTTTTGTATGGGCATTAAATCTGATTGTGGAACTATATCTACTCTACTCACATGCGAGCCATTCACGGGGCTGCCACTAACCGACTTGATGAGCTCATCCTGCAGCGAGGAACGGGACCAGGACAACTCGCCGAGTTGCGCGTCTGCCTCGCTGCTGGCAATGGACGCTGCGCCAGCGCATGACGCTCGAGATCCTGGCCTGGATAATATAAAAAAAGTTTAATAATGCACCTTTTGAAAGCAATGACTTGCAGATTTTCTCGACGAACTTGCATGCGTGGTGGAAAATTATTGGCGGAGATGCCTTAGAATTGATTCTTGTAGATACTGAATTTAATTTAATCAATTCTCTTTATGCTCAGCAGATCGTTATTATTTACCCAGTAAAAGTATCCTACATGGCATTTGGTCACGAATTGTACTCCAAATTTTATTCAAATCAATCAACATCCAAATCAGGGACCGTTTGAACATTTGCGCTAAGCGCAATCACGTCGGGGTCACCAATGTGGGAGTTTTGCGACGTCCCAAGTAGAACACTATCACAAGTTAAAACGACTATATAACAACATTATATTATGAATGTTCTAAGCTAGATGCATGAGTAAATTAGCGCTAGGAAACATACATATTGGATGAGCAAAGGTGCATGTAAAATATTTTTTTTGTCCTAACTCGCGTTAACTGACAGTGGCAGATCTATCATCTTACCTAGGGATAGGGATGTAGTAGTGATGTAGATCGCGACACACTATTGTCCAAACTCTTACTTACCTTGAGTGTGGCAAAGAATGGGCTCCGTCGGTCTGCGGGCAAGCTGGATGCGTGACGGTATGCCGTCTCATAGACGCCCGTCGAGAAGGGCACTGAGTCGCCAGATCGTATGCTGGAAGACAAAGATAATGTAAGAAAGACTAACACATAAATTCTCGGAGTCGGATCATGGATGACGAAGATCACGTAGGTAGATGATCTTATAATTGTATAAGCTTCCAAAATCCAGGTGATGGACGTAGTAGATAAACCCCATAATCCATAGGGAGGATTAGATAAAAAAAGGTCTAGTTCACTCGCTATTTCTGTTATTGGTTCTTTTTTTATAATTAAGCCTGACACCTTCCTTTAGTTAGAGATAAGCCTGAGGAATGGTAGCCCTAAAAAAAGTGTGCAGCAAAGGGGTTACCGTCTCGCAAAGTCATCTTTTGATACGGCTGCAGAAGTGATTGCTGAACTAAACGATAAAAAGTCCTAACAAACTCAGAAAACTTCATCAGCATCCTGCCCTTTTTTAACATTAGGTGGGCTCGGCACATCATGATTTTTTCTTACATAACTATCTTTCAGTAGTCACGTCTTACCTTAAAAACCTTAAAACATACCAAAACAAACGTAGAAAAATAACAGGTACGCTTTGTAATTAAAAGTTTTTATATGCGATTAAAAATATTCACAAAACAAACTAACTAATTTACTAAATAAATAATTTACAGATGATTTTAAGCACGAGGTCAGAATAAAAATGAATGAAAGAGTTAATAAGTGATCGAGATACAAACGTTAAGTTATAAGTTAGATTTGGTACAACTAGAAAACAAAAAAGAGACAAAATGCGATAGATAATGTTACCTACCTAGCAAATGATCTCGACCCATTGACGCCGCACCATCTCTCAGAAAAATGTTTATAAATAGTAGCTAACTGTACCATATATGCACCTATATTCTTAATATTGTTACAATAAAGCCTATTATTATTAGACAAAATAATATTAGAAAAGTGAAAATATGTCTGCCTGTTTGTTATATTATCAAGGTGAAGGATCACGATACGGTTGAAACGATTAAATTTTACAATAAAATTACTTGGAACGGAAGATAGGCTACTTTCTATTATAGGAAAGTAAGGTCCTATTTTTTTTTGTTAATAGACGAGCAGCATTATTGCTGATATGTCTACATCACAAAGTGCTGTAAGTCTCATAATGTTCACTTTTGTGGCAATGTCTTATTAATTCGTAGCCGGCTATCGAGTTTGTTTTTAAATGAGTTTATTGAAGTAGCAGAAAAAACTTTTTCTGCTACTTCAATTCTTCACCCTGTTACTGAGGAAGTTATGTCCAATCGGTGTGTTACAAGGAGCACGATTTAATTTAATTATAAACAGAAAGCACTTACACTACCCCTGCAAATCCAAGAGGGGACAGTAAATGTCGCTAGTAGAAAGGGACCTATTTCTAAGCTTACGCATTTAATATAAACTCATACTTAAAAAGTCTAGATGAAGTGCAAAAAGTTAATATGTTAGTAATAAATCAAACGTGATTGATTTATAATGTCATACAAATGACTGTGATGTAAGTAGATTAAGTAATAGTGAAAGACACTGTGACACCTACTTCATCAAAGCAACAAACTCGCCACATTATAATAAATACCTACACACGCCCTACGCATATTTAAATAACTATGCTTTAGATAAACTTTGGAGAAAGCTAAACAATCATCAATTTAAATACTAGGAATGAATTTATAATGTACGTAGCTAGGTTTACCTAAAATTTAGCTGTACTATGATCGACTAAAAAAGTGTACGTAATCACGGTTAAACTATACTTATCCATACACACGATGTGAGTCCTTTAACACTCATAATATTATGACTTAAATGGTAAAAGAACTACAAAATTATATTATCGACTTGAGAAAATCCTCTATTTATCACCAAGAAATGAACGTTATTAAAAACTATATTCAAAGAAAAGTGAGAATCAGCAAAGCGAGAAAAAGTTGCAAATCAAAAAGCTTTCATGCTGAACTGCTGACGTCACAACATGCGAGACTAGACTCCACGGAGCATACATTCGAGGGTCTCGTCGCAGAACTGGTGGTATTCGTCGTGGGATATGCGCGTGCGCGGCGGCGCCCGCGGCGGTGGCGTCTCCTCTGGAAGTACATCCAAGGTGAGATGGATCCAGGTGTGCATGTGGGGGAATAATGCATTGGTTTTGCAAGGAGCACAGAAAACTGGGGGTGCTAGCTCATTGTGAAACTTTCTCAAAACTACATCCAATTGAAATAATTCTTTAAAAGACGAAATTTCAGTGTTTTTTCTTTAGATTAATTAAATCAGATGGATAAGGTTGGAGGTTTACCATAAATGTGCAAGGTAAATATAAGAAAGCTTTGAAAAAACACTAACGAATTTGCATAACTCTCACTTGTTATCCCCATTGGATAGCATGTGCTTTTTCTCTTTTTCATCCATAGCTTTCTTGTAAATCTGTCTCACACAATACTAGTAGAAAACCAGTTTAAATCCACAATTTTCAGTCCTTACTACAGTTCAAGTAATTGCTAGCCTTAGAATTGATGTTCATTCAAGGATATGACGAAATACAAGAACAATTTTGAAGGTCATAATGGAGAGAAATTTCCAGCTCTAACCTACTTTTCTGCCTTTGCAATATATGACCTATATCTTAATATCTATAAGGTGTAGTTCCTCTTACCGGTTCTCTTCCAAGGCTTAGGTGTCTGCTGCTGCTGTGGCGCCATGTGCCTGGGGAAGGGTTGGGGTGGCGCCAACACCTCGGGACTTACGCAAGTCTCGGTGTCGTCTTCGTCGTCATCCTGGAAGAAAATCAGGAACCGGTCAGTATAAACCTACAACCACAAGTTTTTTTCTTTTTCTTAATGTCAATAGTTCTTGGTCTTCGTCAGTCATCAGATTAAGATGTAAACATAGAGGTGCGACCTCCGTCGCGCAGTGGGCGAATAGCCGGGTGAGACGCAGGAGGTAGCGGGTTCGATTCCCGCTGCGAAACAAATGTTTGCATTATCTACAGATATTTGTTGCGGGGCTGGTTGTTTTTCTATATATTATAAGTATGTATTTACAAAAAAAGTATATAAGTATTATATCAGTTATCTGGTTCCCATAGTACAAGCTCTGCTTAGTTGGGGGCTAGATAGCTCTGTGTGAAATGCCCAGCAATATTTATTATTTATTTACAGAAACGCATTATTATTTAAACCCCACTTAGACTCCCATATTAACTGGGTACCTAATAACTACCACCAGTCAGTAGAGCAGTAAGGATTTTTCCCGCAATCCACTGACTACTAAGATGTATATACAAGGTTCTATCAAAATAATTGGAACTTGGTGTTCAACCCAGATTAAACGTGGTCGATCAATCAATATTGCGTCACATGCCAAAGAATAATTATTAATACTAAAAATATACTTAAATCTGAATAGAAATACCGAAATGCACACAGAGTTTGAATAATTATTGAAGGCAATAAAAACAATATGGAGTCTGATGAAATAAATTAAGTATAGATCGATGGGCATTCAACTTCATCACAATCCTTAACTCATGTGGCTAGAAGGATGTATCGTCATACCAAACGTTTCCTCCATTATCATAATAACAGTCGTTAACAGGTGGGTTGTGGTTGCGGTCTAGCTCGCCCTGTACCGTTTATTACATTCGATTTAACGCTTCTTTCTCTAATGCCACTTTAAACGTTCCAAAAATAGACCCATTTTCAAATGAACGAAAAACCGCTATGTCTTAAATTGTATAATATAATTTTCCGAAAGAAAGGTGGTACTGCTATTTCAACATTAGGTGTTTAGGTCACTCCCATGCCCCATGGAACCCTTTCGTAATGCAAGTATGCAATGCAATGTAAGAAACTGAGAAAAAAGCTTATAATCTCTGCTTTGTTTTGCCGTAGTCAGAATAAGAATATAAAAAAAACAATACGTACAACAACCATCAGCACCAATGTTTTCAAAAGCGCAAGATTTCTACTTCTAACTGTAACATTGAAAGGGAGAAACGTGATCAAAATAAACATCATAAACGCAGACAAATCTTATTAAATCGAGGACCATTTATCATTCAAAATTATCATAAACCGCGTTGACAGTTCTCCGAAGGGCACGACCGAAAAATTAATTTGTTAGACTTTTACCCAACAATTTCGCTCGATACGGAGATAGATAGATTAGGCGCGTTTTCTCTTAGAATGATTCCAAATATACCTACCTGTTAGTGATTGATAATACTATATTGTTAACATAGTATTCAATGTATTTAAAAAAAACGGACAAGTGCGCGTCAGAGTCGCCCACCGTACAAATTTGTAGGTACATTTTATAAATAGTTCAGGAATCGAGTCTCACTGTTTTACCGAGCTTTTCCCGCATACCGTTGCTTAAACTCGATGATTGATTACGTACTTCAAATAAAGACTATTTTGTATAATTTAATTACAAATGTTTTCAGATTTTTCCCTGTAGGTAGGTAGTATAAGACGATATTACTGGCAAAATTTCATACAGTTCTAGGTCAGCGGAAAGTACCCTATCAATTTTGATTCCCTTGAGAGTGTCGAAATATACATTTTTTGCGGCATATACGGCCGTATCTTTTTTTAAGTTAACTTAGAAGTTTGATTTTTTTGACAGCTTCAATGAACTGTAGACCAAAAAGACCAAAAAGTAAAAACATAAAAGGTATCAAGTAGAAAGCCTCCAAGTTGGTTGTCACTGTGGAGTATGAGTGAAAGGGTAGGTGAAAGGGCTTTTTGCAATACCTAGACAGGTAATTCTGTTTCGTAATACATATTCGAGGAAGGAGCTCATAAGAAAATACTAGGTAAGAACGTCTCATGATTTTTAAAACCATGTCAAAATGTTCAAGCCTAGACGGGACTTGAAGATCGTCTCATGTTTTTTGACTCTAATGTCAATTTTAATGCTAATAGTGGTAAACATGTATTGTTTATGAACTTAAATGATTTGCGTGTATTTCGGGAAATTCAGTGCCAACAAAAGCTTGAAAACTCTCTTGACCCTATCGTTTGCCAAATGCACTTTGCATCTCCCCTCTTGGGGAACGATTGTAGAAGATACATTCTGCAGTCACATTTTTTTATCATTGCTATAAAATTTCATAAAAATTCCTCAGATACCTTGCTTATGTTTCGCTTGAAATTCGTCTAAAATGTATATAATTTTACGAATAATTAAGGAACACAATAAGTTTTGCTTACAAAACTGCTGCTGATAAATCACTCTAATATTATAAATGCGAAAGTTTGGATTTTTGTTTATTTATTTGTTTGTTTGTTAATCAATCACGTCAAAACGGTTGAACCGATTTCGATTAAATTTAGTATGTAGATTATAACCTAGATGGTATTATTGGTATGTATGTAGATAGGCCTAAGTAATTTTTATCCCATAAATAGTTTCCCATGGGATAAAAATGGGATTTCAAAGTTTCTATATGTATTTTTGCATCCCAGAATAACGCGGGGGCAGCCGCTGGCAACAGCTAGTAATAATAATAAATATAAAATAATTATCAAGTGACTACTTTAGGCCCACTTTATTGTCTATTTTCTAATGTGAGTGATGTTCGTAACACGATCGGGTCTACTCCGCAAATAAAAACGATATAATCGTATCAACTTCACTCTGCGTCGTTTGAACGAAGAAAAGAACGATATTACTTTAACAATCGATATCGTTACCATACTCCAACGTCACGAGTAAAAAGAAGTAAAGTTAATGCTTTCGATAAACGATGAAGATCGCTAACAGAGTACGGCCGAATAATTAGTAGCAGTCGTATCGTTCCGAATATAACGCAATCGTTTTGCAGAGTAGACCTCGGTCGTGCTACGCTACGAACATCCCTCACATTAGGAAATGAAGGCACTCCAGTCACGACCCATAAAAAGGATTTACGCGTTGTAGGCATAACATGGCATTAGGCGAATCCAATTACCGCCAGCTGGTGTTAGTTAATGAACTGGAATGAAGCCAAGCTAACAAACAAAACGGAAATTTATGGTATGGATTTTGCATGCAAAAGATTTTTACAAATACCTACCACATTTTTTAACAATATTTATCAAGACGTTTGATACAATATAAGTCGTCTAACGGGCTGAAAAAATGATTTTTGATCCAGAGGGCTCGTAAATAGTACATAAAAATTGCATCTTCGCTGACTAGTTTGCTCAGCAATATTTATAATGATAGGTACGCAGTACGCGATAAAAATACTCCATGGCATGTAATTGTAAGGTTGTGTTGCCGAGCAATTTAGTTCAACTATCGCTAAACGGCAACTCGACAGTTATACAATTGCAGCTAGAAATTACCACAAAACTAGCTTGTTTACGAGAGCCTTTATGCTTGTATAGCTCTAAAATCCATCTCAATAGTAATCTAAAAAAACAATAACAAGCATAATTTAACATTATTATACCAAATAACATCGAGAGTATCAATCAGAATACTATGGAACCTGCGCATTTCAACATCTTACACAATCGAGATGAATCAACAAAAACTACCGAATGTGAAAAGGAAAGTGACTTTATTTTGTAACTTACGATAAAGGTTCTTTTTGAAGGGATTTTGGAGAAATTAGTTGAAAACCAAAATTGTTTGATCTTTAAACTACTTCCAGACTACTGAACTAGAAAAATCAGTTAATCAATATTTTTTGGTAAATAAATTACCTTGCTTTGGCATTTACCGACCGTGAAAAAGAAAGTGACTTTATTTTGCCACTAACTTACGATATAGGTCGTTTTGGAAGGTATTTTTGGCGAAATTAGCTGTTAGCCAAAATCTGTTGATCCTTCTAAATTACTAAACTAGAAAAATATGACACCCAATATTTTTTGGTAAATCTCTCTCGCTTTCGCTTCGACCTTACAACTCGACTGACGAAATTACGCAGACCTTATCGACAATTGTCAACGCAATTCTTC
Organism: Philereme transversata; assembly: GCA_963924445.1. Classification (NCBI taxonomy): domain Eukaryota; kingdom Metazoa; phylum Arthropoda; class Insecta; order Lepidoptera; family Geometridae; genus Philereme; species Philereme transversata. The sequence continues at coordinate 20,120,877 of OZ004337.1, read as the reverse complement.
CTCAAGCTGTATAAAAAAAAAGCTTTCTGCAAAAATAAGTCTTATTCCATGCCCTAAATGGCTGGAAATCCCGCTACAGCGGCATGTATGGCCAACTGGGGCATGAAAATCTAGTAGTATTTGAGCAAGTGTACGACATGTTTTATATACAGTTATTTGAACTGTGGAATTAGCGAGGACACTGTAACATGTGTTTCTAGAAAGTAATTTTCTAGTCAGTATTGACCGGGAACTCATTTTGTCAGCTTTGATATGCAAATTGTAGAATTGACATGTACCTACCTGATATGTAGGTGTGTATTTCCGACATTGATTCCGAATGACCCTACTTTCAATTATAATAATTATCAAAGAGTTCGGAGAAAAAAAATAGAATAGAAGAGAAGATTGATGAGGATAATGCCTACCAGTCTTCTTTACACAGCAGATAAAATCGGTCAGGACAAAATTATCGAAGGTAAAATAAAAAAAAAATTATTAATTTCCAACAAAATCAAACAATAAACATTTTTTATTTGTTTTTAAATCATAATCTATATTTTTTTATCCTGTTTTTAAAATCGATGTCAAAAACGAAACTGTTTGTAGGTTATTTTGACCAGCTGAGAGCTAAAAGGATGGCATAACTGCTAGACTATTTCATCTACAATCATTTGTCAGGAACTACAACGGTGTTGTCCCTGATGATGCAACTTGCCACACAACAGTATCAATTAACTTTAATCGATAGATGTAAAGTCAGTTCTTGAATAGTGAAAACCAAAATATTTTACACAGTTACATGTAAAAAAAATATATTAGATTCGCAACGTTATTAGCTATTATGCTGTCTGTGTATCAAGCTTCACGGTTATTGAATAAGAGTGACTCACTGCTTCTTAAAACTGCAGAGGCTTATTTCACGCACCATTGCTCCCAGTTTTGCTCTACGTCATACCAAATAGATATTTCAGCTCTACATAGCTAAGAGGTATCCATCGCAACGGTTGTGCAAAAGATTCAAAGAGGTGTGTGATCTGTGAATTTCATTGAATAAGTAATTTTGATTTTGAGCACATCACGTATTGCATGTAGTACTGAGTATGTTCCCCGCTAGCAGCCCTCGACTTTCTTATGTCAGAAATGGTTTTTTAAAATCTCTGTAGTGCGACGGGCGAGTATACAACTGAGACGCAAAAGGCTGCTTCGATTCCCGTTGGAGCATGATCTAAATATTTGTTTTCAACAAGGGTGTTGTTGTGGCTTGTAGGGGAAAATATCGAAAATAGAACTATTCCATGGCTTATAAATCAAGTTTAAGAAACTGGTTCATTTTACCAGGTTTATTGACATTTGGCATTTGTTAAGATATATGTTACGGGTAATATTAGAAGATGGAGTAAACCTTGGTTTACCTGGGTTAGGTTAGGTTAGTATAATACTAAGTATACCCGGGTAAACCTAGATTTACTTTATCTTCTCGCATTACCCGTAACTTAAACACTATTGAAACTTAGAAACTTGGAATTTCCTTTGGAACCTCTAACGGGTGTAGCACTACATCTACGTTATAGTAAATATATATAGTAACATTTGATTGTGTTTAGAACACAAATGGCATTGTTCCGAGTTGAAAAGAATGTAGGCGGACACCTACGTAATAATGTTGTCGCGAGAAAAAATATAACTACACCATGTGAGACAAAAACGTCCGGCTTATTCTATACAAAAATTGCGCCTAGCGTTTAAAAAATAAATAAACACATAGTTTTATAAGGTGTCCATTCTCCTCCGTTATCCAAAATGACCTGGGGGGCAATCGCGCTAATTTTGTACGTGTCTAACGTTGGAACTCACGTTGGTTTGAGTGATGTCACGTGTGTCAGCGCGATACTAAATGTGCATAACGTAACGTTTTTGTTTTGGTTTTACTTTGGTATTATCCTTACAAATTAGCGCGATTACCCCCCCCCCCCCCCCCCCCCGCCATATTTGAGGCATACTTTCGTCTAATTTTTAAGCATAGTCACGGGATAATGATCTTTGAAAGTAAGATTTGACCGACGTCTTTAGACAAAACTAGTTTTTACTGATTTCCGCATACAAACTAGTTTTGACTGCAGCATTCAACCCGAAAAGATTTGACCCTATTTTAACTTTTTAGCTCAAAATTCAATACATTTGACAAAAAAATCGCAGCAAGCAGTAGTAGTAAAATCTAACTCACAAAAAGTCAGTTCAAAGAACTGTGCTAAATGCTTTTCAAGTACAGCCTTCCTTGTACAGTCGAGTACGAAAGTGCTTTCCTTACAATGGCATCGTGCCAACGGTTGCATTTTTCCAGACGAAGGTACTCGCACTAACCTATATTTTGCGACTAAACTTTTCCATATGAAAAGATGGTTCTATTGAGGTTTGATTTTTGTCGGTCGGTAGTATTTTCTACCTTTATTTCTTAGTCGATTAGGGGAATGTCGATTGCTATAAAAGGTCTTTTGATTATCAAAGTCAGTATAAATAACTATTTTGTTTATGCGAAACAAAATTTTTCTTCTTATTTATTCCTATTCCTGCACAAAACCGCATCTAAGCTTCAAAAGGTAAAACTGTATTTCAAATATTTGCTTTGCTTAGACAATTAAAACCTCTCACCTCAAGATTGTCAAAGTCAACTTTGATAAGCCTCCGCTGTGGTTGCGCGTGCGGCGTGACGTCACCCCCTCTCCGCGCGTCTCCCCCTCCAGGCCCGCTGCCTGAACCGCTTGTTGCTGCAACAAAAGAAAAGATCATTAGTTTTCCAATAAAGAATCAATGAAAAAAGAACTTGTTAGTACATAGGTATGTATATAAAATAGGCTGAATATAAGACCATAATTATACCTATTTATGTGTAAGTATTATGTTTAGTTATTTCACACGTTTCTGTGACACAACTGAATGACAGCCAATTTAAACCAACTTGAGTAGACTGGTGTATAACGGATGACAGACGGAAGTTAACTGGACGAAATAAATAAATATTACTGGACATTTAACACAACGTTATCTAGCCCCAAACTAAGCAGAGCTTGTCCTATGGGAACCAGATAACTGTTGATAGAAGATGATAAAACTAAAAACTAGAAAAAACTAAAACGATAACTAGTTGAACATTGTAGATACACATCACACTAATATTATAAATGCAACAGTTTGGATGTTTGTTTATTTATTTTGTTTAAATTGTTTGTTTGTTTGTTACTCCATCACGTCGTAACAGCTGAACCGATTTCGATGAAATTTGGTAATACGTAGATTACCACATAGGCTACCTTTTATCCCATGAATCAGTTCCCTTAGGATAAAAATGGTATGTCAAGTTGCAACAGCGAGTTTAGCTTTATTTCTAGGTTACCTACACATTTAGTAGTGTAACGCGTACGAAGTCGCGGGCAACAGCTAGTAAAACATAAAATCCCTAAGCAGAGTATATATAGAGCCGTAGGCTACCTCTTGCTAAGGGATGGTGGTCACCATAGAAAAGGCTCCTTCCCAAATGACAATACAAAACAAAACAGAAAGTGAATACCCCGTGTAACATTAGAGCTCTTAAATTCTACAATCAACAGGATTTACAAACAATTAATTTAAGTAGGTTGTAGCACTCTCTGGTGGGATTTCTATCCCATCCTGAACCCTACACAAATCACGAATATGGAAGTAATAATTTCGCAGATATGAACTTGATGAACCCTAATCCCTTGTGAGCTGCCGAGATTTTGATATTACCGTGCAAAATGAAAATACTCATCTCACGGTTAGCGAGAAAACAGAGTTTAGGAAGTTTTCCATTTTGTCGAGACATTCCCCATAGATAGTCAATTGGACGATTACATAAAGTTGCATGACAATCAATTTGGTTTAAGAACTGGTCTCTCCACAGAAATGGCTATTTTGACTTTTAAGCAAACTGTCAAATACTATACGACACGTCGGACATCCATTTATGCCTGTTACCTCGACCTCTCAAAGGCATTTGACCTGGTTTCTTACGATATTCTCTGGCAGAAGTTAAAAGATATCAATCTGCCACCAGAGGTTAATAATGTCTTTAAATATTGGTATCAAAACCGGGTGAATGTAGTGAGATGGTCGAGTACTTTTTCCGAGCCGTACAGGCTGGAGTGCGGGGTGAGGCAAGGGGGTTGACCTCACCGAAGCTATTCAACCTGTACATCAATGCGCTGATAGGTGAGCTCAGCAGTACCCGTGTCGGATGCCACATCGAGGGGGTTTGCCTCAACAACATCAGCTATGCGGATGATATGGTGCTGCTGAGTGCATCGGCCTGCGGCCTAACTAAACTGTTGGGTATTTGTGAAGCGTATGTACATAAACATGGCTTAAAATATAATATAAAGAAAAGCGAATGTATGGTCTTTCAGGCCAGAGGTAAACAACTTTCCTCCATCCCACCAATAAAGCTGTATGGAACTCCACTAAAGAGGGTGGAACAATTTAAATATCTCGGACACGTGGTAACCTCGGACCTGAAAGATGATACAGATATGGAGAGAGAGCGTAGGGCGTTGTCTGTTAGAGCGAACATGATAGCCCGCAGGTTCGCTCGTTGCTCAAGTGAAGTAAAACTCACTCTTTTCCAAGCGTACTGTACGAACTTCTACACGAGCAGCCTGTGGGTGAATCACACGCTCAAACAGTACAACGCGCTACGTATTCAATACAATAATGCGTTTAGGGTGCTGATGGGGCTGCCTAGATTCTGCAGCGCTTCGGGAATGTTTGCCGCTGCGCGAGTTGACTGTTTCTACACAGTCATGCGAAAGCGGTGTACATCTCTGTTGCGCAGGGTTCGGGCTGGCTCCAGCGGCATCCTATGCGTGTTTGCAAGTAGGTTTGATTGTCAGTATATGAATCATTGCTGCATGGTACATATACTGCCAAACAAAAATACCTAGATTAGTTGTAGTTTTTAGATATAGTTAGATTATTATTATTTGTTTATTATTATTATTATTTTTTGTAATTTTAATTTGATTGTGTATTCATAAATTTGTGTTCGTGTAAGTTATTTTGTGTTAGTGTTAAGAAATGATGGATTTCATAATCTGAAATAAATGAGTTAATTAATTAAATTAATTAATAGCCAAGTATTTGGAACTTTACTGTGGTTTATCGTATTTCACTAATACCTCTTAATAAGTACCTACTTAAATTGTACTTACCTATGTTTTATATATAAAAGAATAAGTCAGTCTTGGATTTATGTATTGTTGCCTGAAATAAAGTTTTATTATATATTGTATTATATAATAGACAATCATTTATTCACTACATTAGCACACAATATACAATACAGTTACAAAAAATACTACTGTATTTTAGTATTTTATAAGCATTATGTTAAGCCCGCAGTCAAGCTCTGAACGCTTTTAATGTAAAAGTCCTCCCCCCCCCGCGATTTTTTTTAAATTAACTTGTTCTGAGAAAACATAACATAATTTACTGAGAAATGTCATGATCGATTCTATAAAATCAAGTGAAAGTCTAGTAAATAAATCGAATATTTTTGCATCTAAATCGCTCGTACGGCCATGCACCCCACGCTAAAATGTTAAGCATTTCGAGCGATCCTATGCACGTAATTAGCTAAGCCCATTTCCTGAATAAAACCACGCTAGTGTAACCTACTTTGGAATCAATGACCTGTTTCCGTGATTCGAAATACCTTAAATAGGGTCATCATAATCAATTTATGCTATGAAACCTTATCAACAGTTTTCAGGGCATGACTGCAGATAATTATGCGATGGCGAAAGTTTAGTTAGAGATGGGATGAACTATTATGTATATTATATGCATGTCTATTTTTTATTTTTAGTATTAGTAAAACATAAATTTTTAAATGACTCTTGATTCAGCCTTTTTTATGACTAGTGGTTATTTCTCTGCGGCAATGGCAAGTGATTCCAGAGTCGGACCGCCAAAACCAAAAAAGAGTTGGAGAAATAAGAAGACTTATACGAAGTTTTGTAGAGCAGAAGAGAGTCAGCTGACATAAGCTGTCGGTTGTGCGCATTATTTTAAAACTGAAATCGATCCTTTAAATAGCTAGGAATAAATGGATCCCTAAGAATGAGAGTACTTTTATAAATGTTCTTAAACGAGTCCTAGGAGAGCGATTCCCTGACTCTATAAAACATCTTGTCACCTTCATATCTATGACGGGTAGAGATAAAAACATTTATGAAATGGGGCCATAAAACGTTCGTAGGTGAGGAGAATAAAGGTGTAGTAATTTACACTAAAGCATTCCGTATGGAGACCCTCATTTGCGAGATTTGTTTGAGCATATGCTTGTTTTGTTTGCCTCGAGGTTGTGGGTGCACAGGGTTGAGTTTATGCATAGTTTTTACGCGAGATAAAATATATTTTTGATGCAGTGACTAGGAGCAGGTTACGCGTAGGACATGCATAAAGCGAGCATTGAAATTTTGTAATCCACCTTTCCACTCTGAGAAGATTAGATTAAATAGAGAGACTCTTCGATCACTACTACCCAAATTACTCTATTCAAGCACTGATTACATTGAACCTAAAAATAGATGTCAAAGGTTAAGGTGGCTGAAATCTGACCTTTGGGTTGCGGGTGTTACGTAACTTTGCGGCATTAATACGGACTCGCGTGGTTAGCCTTAATAATGACGTGTGAACTCTTATGATAACCCAGACTTACGCGTTTGCGTTGACCCAGTCTGTTAAAAAAGTTGGTTGGCAAAAATGATAACTAAAGTTTGGATAGAAAGATGATATTTAAGCGAAAAGACTAAGGAATAATGTTTCATACATTATTACAGTGACATTTATACCTTTGAGAAATCCTGAGCTGTGGGTTATGTTACTAAGGACTTGCAAATAAGACAATAAAAATAGATCAATAGTATGATTTACATAAGGTTGCACAAAATTTTCTTTAACAGGAACGGATAAGGATTATTTCCAATTTGTTATTTGCCTTCGTGTAGCTTTCAGAAATAATAGCCCTTAGAGATTTTCAGATAGATATTTTATTTAGCGTGCCTTTTTATATTTATTTCAAACTCAAACAAAGCATTTTGCAAAAATAGTACGCATACTTACAGTCGTTAAAACTTTACTATGACAAAATCGTGAGCAAAGCACTAAAACGCGATTTATGCGACTATAGTAACCAGTAATGATAGTTCAAGAAACTGATATTTTTAGACGGTAGGTACGTGAAACCATGTTCAACCTACTGGTAGTAGGAACATGATTTCATCGTCTAATCCAGACGTTTTAAATTCGGCTACAAAACTGGATTTTTAATGATTTCGAAACGTCATTATCATCACCATCATCATATCAGCGAAAGAACTACACGTACACTCCTAAACTTAAGCCTCTTCCATAGATTTCCAGAGCAACTGATCTTTTGCGGCCTGCTTCATCTCGGCTCCAAGCAACCAAGGTCGTGTTTCCATCTAGGCATAGTCTCCGCTCGTGAACTTTTCTGACTTAACAGCCATCAGTTCTTCGAGCTGCGTGCCTCGATACTTCAGTTTTCCAATGAAAAGATGCAGCGTACATTGGAGTTTTATATAAATAAAATGTATATATGTGGATTTCGAGGAGTGATGGATGACCGTCAAAGACAGGGACAAGTGGGGAGGAGACCTTTGTTCACCAGTGAGACAGAATACAACTTCATAGTTTTTATGATGGACAACTAGTTTAAATGATGGTGATATACGTTATCATAGGTATATAGGTAAGGTGGTTGTGTTACTCATCAACTTTGCTCTCACGAGAATATACTACAACGATTGAAAGTTAATTTGTATGTGTCCATTGGTTTATTTGTGCAAGACTTGATTATTGCTCTTGATGAGCAGCCATCAAGTACATCATACTCGTACGTGAAAGTGGTGCTTTCGCTGCCCTTTCATTATTATTCCGAATGCCACTATTGGTCTTATCTTTTTAGAATAGATATAAGTTTATTTGATAGGTACTGATAGCCAGATTTTCGATTGATGATTTCATTCGATTAAATATAACTAATTCTAGACAAATGCATGGTATTTCAATAAACCTACTTTCTAATACTTAAACATCAATAAAACCTGTAATTCAATTCATAAAGTAACAAATATCGTTATAATATAATATACTAAGTACATAGACTTAAACATTGAAACCATATAGATATAGAACGTATAAAAGATATAACAGAGTATTACAGGATACCGCTCATTTTGTAGGCTTCGTTCACGAGAGTGAGGTAATGCTTGCACGCTTTAGATATAAAGACCTCAACGGAGGAAACATACCGGAACTCTTGCGGAATACTATTCCATAGTTTGATAGCGACTGAATTGTTCTAGCAAGTTGTATTGTGCTCGGGAGTCATGAGTTGAAGGTGTTGCGAGGAACGCACAAGACAAAGCGTAAAGAGTTAAATAACTCTCAAAATATTCGCTTTATATTGGTACAGGTATGCTACCTTACGAATATATTACTACGAATTTAAGTAACTATGTAACTTTTAATGTTATTGTATTTGCATGTAATGTTTATTATTAATTATAATATACTTATACGCCGCAAGGCAAAATCTAGCGCTTATATAAAACTCCTACCACCTAACATTGTACCTAGATTAACAAGGAATAAATGAATTTAATTTAATTGAAATATATCACAAATACTGCTTTGTTATCAGAACAGTAGGGCACTTGCTTATCACAACCCAACATAATACGAGTTTTTCTTGGAATGTCTACAAATCTTTAGAAAACATCCTGAAATCTAATTATTAACGCCTCGAAACAAAATAACCTTTTTCCATCACACTAAATTTTTTCTCATTTACCAACCCTTACCAGCCACTTAGAAAGATTTACGCACTTCATTACATGCTTTAGTTTCCGGGTAAGGGATGAGTGACGTAAATGGTGTGCGCACTGACCCCTGACCTTTCCTGCATCGACGCAAGGCTCAGGTCATTAGTCATTGTTTATGACCTAGTTGGGGAAATCCTGAAATGGGAACTGCAGATACCACAGACAATTTTAAGGGAATCGGAAGGTAGACGCAATAATAAATAAATAAATAAATAAATATAGCTGGACATTTCACACAACGCTATCTAGCCCCAAACTAAGCAGCGCTTATACTATGGGAACCAGATAACTGATAGAATACTTATATACATTTTTTTTTGTAAATACATGCTTATAATATATAGAGAAACAACCAGACCCGGAACAAATATCTATAGATCATGCAAACATTTGTTCCGCGGTGGGGATCGAACCCGCTACCTCCTGCATCTCAGCCGGCTATTCGCCCACTGCAGCACGGAGGTCGTCAATAAGAGAGCCAGCCATTTCATTTTATTCTCTGTATTTGTATACGCCTTCAGTTTATGAAGGGATGAATGACGTAAATAGCTAAATATGAAACACTGTGCGATTTACCCCTGATATTTAGTGCATCGTCGTAAAGTCTGGTGTTCGATAAATCGTGGAGTGGGAGATGTGAATATCCAATATTTTATGGATATTCTGCTAATCGTGAAGATGTTAGAACTATTACAAGCTAAAATTGCGCGCCAATATAATCCATAAGATTGCAAAAATTCTTTAAGTTCGACGAAGTAGTATCTACCAAAAATGTTTATCTTTTGGTTTCAATTTTCTTGTGGCTAAATTATTTGTAATAATAAAGAAATGTCGAACTCTACATTTGTATTTTTACTTGTTGTAGTTGTTAACAGAAACTGATGCGTCAGAAAACACAGTTGCCTTATTTTAGCTAACAAATTATGTTCTTCAAACAAGGTCTTGTCAGAGAAATTGCCAGATAAATTTTGGAGTTAATGAATCTGCAGGCTTCTCTTCTCATTAGTGAGACACTTAGCTTTCAGTAGTCCTAATGGGCACATAAATAGGCTCTGTCCTAATAATTTTAATTTCTGCTGCCTTTTCCGTAGAGTAGGAGAAAAGAATAGTAGATACAAGCACTTGTAAAAAGTAATCAATAATTTAAACTGTCGGTTCGTCTACGATTAAAACCAAAGTTCTCGTAGTTTTAATATTCGCTCTAGATATTCGTAAATATCAATTTACCACGGCTTCCGTCCCTAATAAAGTAATTATGAGAACTGGTCGAGAAACGTTTTGAGGGAAACTCGTTTCGCAATTTAGAGTATAATTTGAATCTGTGTGCGTAGTACCCAAAGCTGTTTACGTATAATTATTGTAGGAAAATTTTAATTGGTTGGTAATTTTCTCGAAATTATATTTGCTATAATTTTCAGTAGGAAATATCTTCAAATCAGTATTAAAATCAAGAAGATTAGATTTTTGAAACTGTAGTATTATTTTTATATATGGTTTATTATATTCTTATAACATTTTTATCATCGCCAATGATTAAAGTTTTGAAGGCAATCCTTAAGTGACTAATACAAACAAGAACAAAATATTTCAATAACACAAGTTCAAAATGATAATAAACTAAATTAATAAAGTATGTGGTTATTTATAGACATGTTTCATCTATATTCTTAGTTATCAATTTCATTCAGAAGCGCGCTTCCTCTATTAAAAAGTATCGGAGAAAATTGAGAGCATTAATTTTCAATACAGTTGCCTGGGAACGAGTGAGTCATACAGATTCATTATGAAACCATGACATGTGGTAACACATTCCGACATACATACAGAGATTTAATTAGATCATAACAAAGAAAGGTATGCATTGAGGAAAGGAAATGAAGCAGAGACATTCTAAAATAACTGATAAGTAAGTTAAAGATTGTTTCCCTGTTCTATTAACTTATCTAAGAGATTATTATCAAAACGACTGTATGACGATAATTCATTGAACGTAAGTCTTGTTTATTTGCTTGGTAAGTAACTAAAGTTAATTCTACTTCTATAATCACGTTATTGCTTACTCGTCATAGCAGTAGCGACGCTGCCCCAATACGCTTTATCCTGTGCAACGTCCAAGGCTGGTTCCTCAGGACTCCTGACTGGTTCCACCAGCCCCGAGACAGGCCTTGTGCCAAGCAGCAAGGCCGCTGGCGATACCTTCGAGCGACGCAGCTTGACTGAGATCCAAAACTCCGTGGAGGATTATCAAAATTTAAATTAAGAACTTTTAGAGACCACGAAGTTTGCAATCCGAGATTTGAAAAGAGAACTTCTTGTAGACTTGAGTGGATGCTATTCAAGATTTTCAATTAGGATCTTTTACAGCGTGAAGTTTTTCTGATTTTTAAACGTAGAAAATCACGATACCAAATTAGTCAAAGGAATGTTAGCTAAATAACGATCAGCTGATTCAGATGTTTTAATTGACGCATCGACGCACGTACGACACTGACCCGTAATAAACGTGCTTCACCATAACATAATTTCACACATGATCGCAATGCGACACAGAATGCACCGATAATTTCCGAAAAATCGCGCAAAATAATACAGAAGCAAACAAAATAAGCGGGAAAAAAACTTTAATTCGGTGTCATAAAACAGTGATTTAGAGAATAAAATGTAAATATTAAGCGCGTGTTTGACTTCTGGCGGTCGTCGCCATATTGGAAAACTGGGGTAGCCTTCCCAGTGACGCATGCGCGGTAGGCATGAGAGGGTGCCTTGAATGTCACCCTGTTCCAGCCGCGTCGCGACCAAACCGCGTTTGAAGGTAAACCAAGGCGTGTTTATTTTGAGCAAACAATGAATAAGCTAAACAAAAGCTGTACTGGGCAGCAAACATTTTACTGTATACTGCAATAATAACAACTCTAGACGCTTACATTAAGCCTGTATAGGCGCGTCTAACCACTCGTTAAAGTCGATTAAAATTTGTGTTTTTGATGTCAGTATAAGTATATATATTGTAAGAGAGATAAATTAGATGTAAGCTTACGAAATCTTTTAACATCTTTGCATACAACTCAAATAAATGTAACATATAAATAAAAAAATAAGGTAAACTTAAGACGATTATAAAATACTTAAAAAGACTTAAGTGGTAATTGCTTGCATGATAAATTAAGCTGTCTACTTTTGTCTGAATTGAAATCTCAAAATTACTTTCTATGGAAGACTTAAGCGTGTGAACTGAAAGCTTTATCCCAGCCGATTAACTTGATTTAATCTTGTATTAAGTAGATTAATGCTATGGGGCAAAGTGTATTCTGTCACAATACACGTGTAGTAACAAAAGGCATGTCGAAAGCCAGCTGTAACGAATCGCTGCAGCTTGCGACACGGAGCTTAGAGTAAGCTGATTTAAGAACGATAAACCACAGTAATACCTACCTAAAGTTGCTGGCCCCATTCGATGAAAAGCTCTAAAACTGTTGTACTGTTGCGTTTTCATAATATTTGCTAGGAACTCTTGCCTCGTTACTTAAAACGTTTGGCCTTAACATAGTTTAGCTGTATTCTTTCCAGTATTTCTGATATGATAAAAAGAGGGAAGATAAACAAGGTCACATCGAAAGCCTTTGAGCAGTCTATAAAAATTAAATATCAAAAACTTCTCTTTCCATGATTGCATACTAGCTTATGAGAAGGGTCATTCCAAAAAGGGTTTAACAAAGAGTTTTATATTCGTGTTTAATAAGAATGAAGTTATTGATCGAGCGAAGCGAGCTCTCCAAATCAACTTGGGCAAATCGGCGTTGTATATATGTATGTATGTATGTTTGTTTGTCCGAGGATAACTTTCGAAGCGTTTATCTGATCATCGTGAAATATGGTATTTACTCGTAGGTAGGTAATGATGGCACAATTTTGGTGTGACTCAATGAAGTAAAAATTTTGAGGTGTTGTTGAGATATTGGGGTTCAAGAAGGGTAAAAAAAAAGAAAATGAGACTATTAGATCAAGTGAGACGTCATAAAAACTAAACTTTGATAAAATTCACAGGGTACACCAGTGACCCCACAGTGCTGTAATTTGGTATGTATGTAGCTATGTGTAGATAAGTATCACAAATATAGGCAAAAGTCTGAAATCTAGAATAACTGCAATTTGTACCCCAAAAAAGACTAACCAATTTACAAGAACTCCCATTACCTGCAATTTGAATTAAACTGTAGGTCAAGTTAGTTGGTTATTTATTTCGTGACACTATTTTGATAGTCAAAGATTACGAATAACATTTTTTTGTTTTTATGGTAGACTCGCGAGATCACAGTTCGGGGCGAACCACTAGTAAAATAATTTGTGTTATCCCGATTAAATTTCATTTGGTTCAATTTCCAAATGAAATTAAAAATTAAATGTTCAATTTAAATCGGATAATACTTCTAGCGTTGTATGCAGAGGCATTTGGAAGACAGTCCTAAATGTGAACTAAAACCGTAAAGCAGACTTGCGCCTCCAAACAGTGATGATGAAAGATATGATATTGGCATTCAAGCTTTTTTATCTTGTAAGCTAGTTTTTAGCGGGTGAAAGAGAAATTTGTGTATGGCTATATTTTTTGTGGTAGATAACGTACTTGCAATCTTTATACTCATTACTACACAGTAATGTTTTTATCGTCCGGGCACTGAATGCTTAAGTAAATGTTAACGTATCCCTGATCCACAGAATACGGGAAAGTCCCAACACTTCTATCTTATATCTTGATGTGACCTATGAGAAGAGTGATCCCGTGATTGGGCACTATGTTTTCGCTTTTAGTTTTTGTATTGTTTTTACTACTATTATAATATATACTACGTGTTTTATTTTGTATAACATTAAATGAAAACACGGGTAGGGCTAATGGCTAGTATGTATTGTTGTAAAATAGGTTTTTTTTTTCAAATTTTTTAGGAAAGAAAATTTTTAATTTTCTAACAACCTGAATATCAAGTCCACATCAATGAAACAGTCTGTATATAGGTAAACAAATCATAATCATTCATCATGTAAGTAGGTACCTGTTAAACTGAGTAAGCGGCATCGTCGCAAAGGCGGCGCCAATTTACGTTAAAAATTGTTTATTGGAAATGTATCGATTACTGAATAAATATTCAATCTATCGGTATTAAACACACCTTTAAACTCAGTTAATACTATTCCTGATGTGAGTTTTAAATTAATGTCGTACATAACATAACAGGTTGTCTAAGATTAAGATTTAAATGACTTACCAACAATTTTATGAATTACCTTAATTGAAAATAAACACATTTTGTTTTATTTATTTAACGCAAAAGAGTCTGTAGAACGTAGATTTCATTATTCGGATGAAAAAATAATTAAGGGCTGTGATTGTTTTGGAGCAATCTAAGCCCTTAATTTAGACGTAACTTAAAAACGCTATCTTATAAGAGGTATATCATTATGAATAAAAATAATCTAAGTACCTATAAGATTTGATTGAACAAAAATATTTTGACTTTTGACATCTTGGCGCGAATCCACTATTGGCTTGGTCGTTCCTCGAACGAGACCGCCCTGGGACAATGGTAGCAGCAAACGACCTTGGAATATCGTGAACGCGGGAACCTTGGGCGGTTTTGATTTGTACAAATGAATGGAAAATAGAGAAACAAACCGGTCTAGATTCTGGCCGGATTCTGAGCTTGCATAATAGCTTAACCGTTTCGATCTGAATACCGTCATTTGGGTCAAACTCAAGTCCTTTTTGTGTGGTTGCTTGTGCTGCATTCAACAAACTTGGTTAGCAGATTTAACCTTATCTTTCAAAACTTTTCTCTTTTCTCTCGTCTCTCGTAACGACAACCAACCGATAAGGCCTTAGTTAGGATTTGTGTACTCATATTTAGAATACGAAGTTTTTTAGAATACTTACGAACTACTTATTCCAGATCGTTTAGAGGAACATTTGGAAATAAAGCGTTCTATTTATCTTATAAGTATGTATATCGGTCGGTATTTCTTGTTCTATACTGAGTCCGTGGAATCCATAAGTCTACAACATTCCACAAGGCCGCCTCAATAGTCGTAAGAGATTTCAGCGTTCCACACAGGCCACCAGCGACGACCCATCTGTTACTAGACGCGCACTGTGGATAGATAGTAACCCCCCACCACCTGACTTCATTTCCCCTCAAGAACAACTTCCACCAGGGCACGACCTGCCGTGGCCAGTGTGGAAGTCCTTAAATAGGTTTCGCACACAGGTTGGTCGCTGCAGAGTCAACATGTGCAAATGGGGGTTCAGGGATCTAAGCCAAACGCAATGCGACTGTGGTAATCCTGCACAGTCGATGAAACACCTGCTAATGTGCCCTTTGTGCCCGAACACCTGCACAATAGAAGACTTAAAAATGGCTTCCCCTGACGCCATCAATATAGCCAAGTACCAATCTAACACAATATAAGTAGAGCTATTGACACGCTAAGAAGAAGAATAAGTATACATACACTTGAAAATATATTTTAACTAGCTGTCCCGACGAACTTCGTACTGCCTTGATATGCATATGACGTGGGCTGTCAATTTACGTCACCCGCTGCATCTATATATGAGAAAATGAATTTATTATTTTTTTATTTATTTTTGCGTGAATTTTTCAGATATTTTAATAGTTATTCTGCGATTCGGGGTGGAGACAAATCCAACAAATCAAAACCCATCAAAATTGGTACAGCCGTTCTCGAGTTATAAGTGTTCGAACAAACCCGACTTTGTTTTATATATAAAAAAAATAAAGATGTCAGTGTAAGCCTTTGTGCAGGTTACAAACGAATTTTGAAACTTATACGTACGTGAAAACGATACGATAAGTTTTGTTTTTTTTTACTTTAAATAAAATTTGTATATTTATCAAATTTAAATTAAAGCATAGTTTTTGTGCATTTCCCTAATTATGTAGGCGCAGCGTGTATATTTGCAGATAAATAGATTGATAGATTTTACTCACTTAAAAACACTGTCTCTTACAATGAGAAAGAAGAGAAGAAATAATAGAAACGTAGAAACATCGTATGACGTCTATTAGAACAAGCATTTCTTATAATAAAATACATATAATATAAGACTGATATGAAAGTAATTTAATGAAGTCGAATCTTCTTAAAACCCTGATTATTTAATCAAAATTATTTAATATAATATAATATGCTTCTGTTGGAAAACAAGAACGATTTAAGTAAATAAGAAGGTGGTAATATTATTTAATTTGTTTAATCATTTTAGTTCGTAATTATTAATCTGTTTATTTTTTAACTATTTTTCACTTACTTTCATTTTTTTTTCTATTATAGCAATAATGTTATGAACCTATCATACATAACCTATGTTAACGAGGAGGGCGCTGGCACTGCTACTCAGTTGTATATACATATAACTTTATATATATATATATATATATATCACTTTTGCAGTTGCCAACGTTTTCAAGATGTACATAATTCCAAATAAATAATTTTTGATTTTTTTAGTGACGTTTTACATATTCAATGAATTATTAATAATGTGTTTATTGTATATATCGGGATATTAGACGATATGCATGTTTATCTAATTTAAATAGATAAAAATGTAGAACAAAAGATTATTCAATTGAATTCTCTCAAATTTTGTGTTTATAGAAAATCATTTGACTCTTACTATCTTATTTGGTGGTAAGTGATGGTGTGGAAATGATACACACTTGCTTAGAAAGAACCTGTTCTCTACACTCTAGATTTGAAGACACCAAAATTAAATGGTCCGGAAATCAGACGCCACGCGGTGAGTTCCATTCTTCAACACAGCATTTTCTAGTATTTTGCTTATTTAAATTGCACTAATGTTTGTTCTATTAACAGTCATCTCATTTTAACCTTCCTTCTTCAACATTGTATACCATGATACATCAGTTCACACGTCAATTGTCTTTTTAGGCACAAGCAACAAAAAATTTTATGATGGAGAGGCTTTATACATGCAATTCTGCGATTGCTTTACATATGTAGCAACGACATTGTAATTGTTTATTGTTATCGATGTTTGATTTGTAGTCCATTGTTCTCATCTTCCCATAGTAATAACGATTAGATTGACTCTTGGGAAACCTACTGCCAATCTACACGGAACAAGAACCGAGCGCAAAAAGGTTTTGCAAGCCGTCAAGGCGTCACGCTAGAGAAAGTTTCGTACTTTTCACGATTTATGTACGTTTTTACTTTTGACTCATAAATCTTGGTGAAAAAGTGGCTTGGCATTGGTATTATTTATAAAAATGTTAAATTTTATTTCAATACACAGAGCATTGTTAGGTATTTTGAGTTAACACGATTATGCACGGTATAGTAAACCACTTTTATCAGTAAACCACAAACCAAGTTCGCAGTAACGTCATCGTGTACCCTAGTGTTGTGAAGTTTGTTACCGAACTATCTTATCTTATCTTTTATCGTGCTAGGTAAATTTTTATTTTTGGTTTACTTACCTACCATCATTTAACTATTCAGAAATAGCAACAAAATTGTGTAACCACAGACTAAGATATTTGGTAGGAACCCTATTACGCTTATTGCTTACGAAGCATACAACTATTTACTTGCTGTTATAAGTACTATTTATAACTAGTGGTTCGCCCCGAACTGAGATGTCGCGAGTCTACCATAAAAACAAAAAAAATATTATTCGTAATCTTTGACTATCAAAATAGTGCCACGAAATAAAAACGATCTAACTTGACCTACAGTTTCATTCAAATTACAGGTAACCGAGTTCATGTAAATTGGTTAACTTTTTTTTTGGGTACAATATGCAATTATTCTAGATTTCAGACTTTTGCCTATATTTGTGATACATAAGCTACACGCATACCAAATTACAGCACTGTGGGGTCACTGGTGTACCCTGTGAATTTTGTCAAAGTTTCGTTTTTATGATGGCTAATAACTCAAAAACTACAAATACTGCACTAAAAGTAAAAACGGGATCGAAATGTACTAATAAAGACCTTTCATTTGACGTCTCACTTGACCTAATAGTCTCATTTTCATTTTTTTTTTACCCCTCTTGAACCCCAATACCTATCTCAACAACCCCCCCCCCCCCCCAAATTTTTAGCTTATTGAGTCACAACAAAATTGTGCCATCATTACCTACCCATATACCAAATTTCACGATGATCGGATAAACGCTTCGAAAGTTATCCTCGGACAAACAAACATACATATGTACATACATACGATTTGCCCAAGTTGATTTGGAGAGCTCGCTTCCCTCGATCAATAATTTAAGTTAAACGTCCATTTTAAATAAATTATAGGCTCGCGTTTATTACCGATCTCCCCTGAGATGGTAAGATAATGCAGTCTACGATGAACCACGCTTGCCTAGAAAACCCTTGAATTTCTAGAATGTTTACTTCTGACTTGTGTATCACTCATCCATCAAATCACCATATTTAATATTGATTATTTGATTGATGTCAAAACTAATATAACAAAAAATAACGTTTTAATCAAGGAATGCAGGAACCGGTTCGAAATGTTTTATGCAGTAAATGCCAGCTGGCTTGCACAAGGCTAGCCGCTTGCTCTCACGGAAATCACTGCAAGTATGTTGCCATGTAATCTTATATATCATCTCTCTACCATAATATACTTAATTAGTCAATCCTACATACACGGTAACCAAAAAAGAATCAGTAGCGTGCGAGAAAAACACGAAGACTTCTTTTGTTTATTTGTTTGGAAGGAAAACCATCGTTAAAACCAGCTTAAAAAAATCTGGAAAAGATCTCTACTTCCTATAAGAAATAGTTATCAGAAGTTGCTAAGAATTGGTGATTAACGTAGGTATATTAAAATTTAAAGAGTTGTCAAATCATACAAATACGTCAAAAATAAACATTTTTAGTCGCTAAATACGTTTAGTGATGGTTGTGCAAGCCGTATTATAAAAGTTTTGTGGATTTACATTTATAAATAAAAACCAATTCTGTCATAATAATGTTCAAAACAAAAGTACTTTCGCAAGTTAAAAGGAAAATGATAAACTTGCCAAATGTTTAGCAATAACCTTTATAAACTTGATATTAATTACGTTGAGCACAATTATAAAACTTTTCAAAATTATTTTATTACCCACGCAAACTTTACCGAATATAATTATGCAAACTTATTCAAACAGCTTCAAACGTAAAAGTTTTCCTATCTATACTAAAAAAGTATTTTAATTGACATGATAAAGAGCCGAATGGGATGAACCCCAACTTCCAATGAGGGCATGGGTTCGAATCCCGGCTGTGCACCAATGGATGTATCTACTCGAAAATGTATGTGCGTGTTCAACAACAACAAGTGCGTAACAAGAGATCAAAACGAAGTAGGAAACATCGGTAGGAAACCAGCATGTCCTAGAACTAAAAAGTTCAATATGTCCCATTGAGTTGGAAATATTCTAATAAGCGGCGATAGGCTTGCACCCCGTAAAATTAATAAATTAATTAATTTTAACTTGTTACCTACTAATTTAGTTGGTAACTACTTAAAAACTGTTTCTTTTAGTTTTTATTTTTATGTGAGAGTACCTATAACTGTTATATTAGGTTTGTGAAATCTCAGATCATAAGTTGCTTAAATATTGTTACGCCGAGGCTGTTAAACAATGAGTAATAATCGAAGTTTCTCGAGCGCTTTTGTCTTGCTGTGTTATTGTTGTTATTGTCTGCGATTACACACAATGGGGATGGGTCGTTCTGTCGAAACACCGACCCTTTCCTGGAAGGATCGACATCGTTCTCGAACAATCGAAATGTGTGCGATATAAATAGGCCGGAGAGATGGCCGGACAGTCAGTCTCAGTTAGTGAGTGAGTCTCAGCGAGGCCCTGGAGGACTGACGTGGAGAAGGGTCTCGCGTGAACAGTAGTTGCTCGCGAGTCAGTCTGGATTTAGCTATACGTGCGAACATTTCGGTGACTTTAAGTGGTGCAACTGTTGTGTGAATTAGTGTGTTGTGATTACGTGTGACCAAGTTCGTGTACTCATCGTTTAGTGTTGAATAAAAGTGTTATTTTGGTTAGATCGATTTCCATTATTTTATCCCGAACCCTCAGCTCGTAACAATTTGGTGTCAGAAGTGGGATAAAATAATGCCGGTTCTACCAAAGGATAATGTGGACGGTGTCAGGACGAGAGGTCAACGACAACAGGAAATGGATGAAAGGCGGTTTGGAGATTCTCCGGTTCAAGAAGCTCGACAGAGTCATCAGCCGATGGAGATGGAATTAGCCGCCGCCGAATCATTTGGAGCACCATCATCATCATCCGTGGGCCAAGCTCCTGTGGGAGGCGATCTTGCTGCTATTATGGCAATGCTTTGTCAGCAAGAAGAGCAGGCTCGGTTGCAGGAAGAACAGCGTCGCCAACAGGAAGAGCAGGCTCGGTTGCAGGAGGAACAACGCCGTCAGCATTAAGAAGAGAAGCGTCGTCAGCAGGAAGAGCAGGCTCGGTTGCAGAAGGAACAGCGACATGAACAGGTGGAGCAGACTCGGTTGCAAGAGGAACAGCGACGTCAGGATAAAGAAGAGCAGCGTCGTCAACAGGAAGATCAGTGACGTTGGCCATAAGAGCGTGCTCGACTGATGAGGGAATTGTTCGGTTCATCTGGAAAGGAATTCCAGGAAGTGAAAGAACAGATAGAAATCATGAGAGCCCTGTTTTGGAGGCTGGAATTGAGATCGCTGATGAGAAAGGGACTCTGGGTGTCCTGAAGTACTGGAGACGGCAATGTGGCTCCTCTAGTTGCTACATCTTCAGCGCGAGGTGCACCTAAAATTGTTCGTGTTGATCGGCTGCCGCGATATGGGGCTAAGAATGCTCGGGACGAGCATGTTTTAGGAGGGGGCAGTGTTACGCCGAGGCTGTTAAACAATGAGTAATAATCGAAGTTTCTCGAGCGCTTTTGTCTTGCTGTGTTATTGTTGTTATTGTCTGCGATTGCACACAATGGGGATGGGTCGTTCTGTCGAAACACCGACCCTTTCCTGGAAGGATCGACATCGTTCTCGAACAATCGAAATGTGTGCGATATAAATAGGCCGGAGAGATGGCCGGACAGTCAGTCTCAGTTAGTGAGTGAGTCTCAGCGAGGCCCTGGAGGACTGACGTGGAGAAGGGTCTCGCGTGAACAGTAGTTGCTCGCGAGTCAGTCTGGATTTAGCTATACGTGCGAACATTTCGGTGACTTTAAGTGGTGCAACTGTTGTGTGAATTAGTGTGTTGTGATTACGTGTGACCAAGTTCGTGTACCCATCGTTTAGTGTTGAATAAAAGTGTTATTTTGGTTAGATCGATTTCCATTATTTTATCCCGAACCCTCAGCTCGTAACAATATGTTGTGTAACTCAATTCAGTGTTGTGTACGCCTATAATAGGCATATGTATCAGTCCTAGAAAACAATGTAAATTTTTTTTAAATGTGATAATATGTATGCTGTTGGCATTCCTATTAATAAATAAATAATAATAAATAAATAAATATTGCTGGACATTTCACACAGCGCTATCTAGCCCCAAACTAAGCAGAGCTTGTACTATCGGAACCAGATAACTGATAGAATACTTATATACTTTTTTTTGTAAATACATACATACTTATAATATGTTATATAGAAAAACAACCAGACCCGGAACAAATATCTGTAAATCATGCAAACATGTGTTCCGCGGCGGGAATCGAACCCACTACCTCCTGCGTCTCAGCCGGCTATTCGCCCCCTGCGCCACGAAGGACGTCAAAAATAAACCTGTCACGTCACTGCATCACATGACAGGTTGCAAGCCTATCGTCAACCCATCTTCTATGCAAATATAGGATAGAATTATTCTTTATTATACACCAGAAATTCTTAAAAAAACTATATAGGCATGTATCAAGCATAATGATTGGACTAGCATCAGACTACTCCTTTATAGATATATCTTCACGGGCTGCGTACTGGGTAAGATGCACGACTTTGCGACTAAACGGATCGATACAAACTGTTATATATGTATATCAAAGAAGTTATAATCTCAGGAATCACTGTCCCTAACAAACTCACCGCCGAAAAGCGGCGAGCGATACCTTGCATTTGTGTGAGTGCCGAAAATGCCTAACATTATTAATATCAAAAGTTAAATAGTCTAAACTCGACTTTATTCC
This sequence comes from Philereme transversata, assembly GCA_963924445.1. Classification (NCBI taxonomy): domain Eukaryota; kingdom Metazoa; phylum Arthropoda; class Insecta; order Lepidoptera; family Geometridae; genus Philereme; species Philereme transversata. Next base: position 20,098,747 of record OZ004337.1, on the reverse strand, counting down.
TCAGTTTAAAAGTTTCATTTCAAGCTTTCGTATTTTGGAGATATGACGTTATGAAATGAAGCAGCTGTTAAGTCGTAAAAATTTATTGCCTTCTTTTGTCCTTTAAAAAACTGTTGACTTTAACGATATGGCAATAAGGTCGGATTCAAAATGTGCTGTTTGAAGATCGTAAAATTACTCCGTTCGGAACAGAAGTGTGGAGGAGTAGAAACGTACACAATTTTTTTTGTTGAGAAATGAAATTTCGAATCTATTACGTAGGGATAAATCATTTGTTAACCAAATTCAAAAGTCGGATTTTTTAATAATCGGATAGTTTGATAAAATCTTTTATTTTTACAGGCTCCTATTCAGTTGAATGTGCCTCGTTGTCTTGTCTATCGTTTATAGGTAATAAAATATTGCGATATTAGACCTGCCAGGTTTCTGATTTGAGTTGAAATTTTGCATGCATATGCGACATGAAGCTGATCTCATGATGCAGTAAGATGGTGCATCATCAGATGTTTAAACTAAACTACACAACAACATCAACTTTAGGTTCATTTGATCTGTCTTAACTAGTATTCGGATCCTAAATGATATCCAGGTCAGGGTTTAATGACGTAGCCAGGCTATGGGAACTCTGTTATAAAATGACATAGTTACATCGAGTGTGGGCTCGTTCGATTAGTGTTAAAGAGTATTCTTTACCTATATGATATCCAGGGTCTGATGATGGAGCCAGAAGATGGCTATGAGAACTGTGATTAAACGATGCCACCTCATCGAGTTTTTGGGCTCGATTAATTTGTCTTGCCGACTACTCGGGTCCTAGATGAATTCTCTTCTCTATAATAATAAAATCGTAAATCTCCCTTTAATGTATGAGACCAAGGTCAATGATGCAAAAAGGAGGGTCATAACATTTTCATCCTCGCGTACGAAGTTCCCGGGCAACCTCTAGTTTTGAATAAAATCGAATTTTGTATTGTATACAATATTGCAGAACCATGTTTAGTACTAGAACTTTAACAGTATAGGCAGAAATCAGCAAAAAGTAAATATTGCAAGAAGTAGGACAAAGATATAGAGTGCTGTAAGCCTAGCTAAGAGTTTCAATTTCTCAAAAATTCTTCAAATAAATTAGGTTATTATTTTGTTTACTGAATAAGGCAACTAAGAATTAATAAACTTTACAAAATTGAATATAAAAATGACTGTAGTTTTAGTACCGAAAATTTATCTCGTTGCCCAAAATTTAACGGTAGGGTAGGCTACCGCGTGTTTTTTCAATGATTTTGATAAAAATAAAACACGAGAGTTGTTTGTTTCATGAAGGTAGTTTTAGAATTGGCCGCATCTGATTAGTATATAATGCTTACTAATAAAATTGTTTTTTAAACTTGTTAAAATGTTTTTAGTATGCGACTCCATTCATTCGAAATTTAATGTAGTCCGGTTGATTGGTCTTCGGTCACTTACAGATAAATGAACGATGCAACGCGAGGGAAAGGGACAGTAGCGTAACGTAGTCGTGTGTCTGTAGTTACAAATATTTCCGTAAAATATTGTTTTAAAGCATATTATAGACTAATTCAAAATCAAATTCATCAAATTATCAAACTTTAAGGTAATACTCAGCGGAAATACGAAATTCCATCTTTTTTTAATGTAGTTAAAGTGTTGTTTTTGCAACTTTTGACGGAGCACTTGGGCATGTTGTCACTTCGACGGCAAGCGCGCGACTAAGAGCCGAGAGTGCTTAAGCGGCGTTTAAGCACTCTCCAGCGTGGACGTCCTTGACGGGCCGATCGTATATCTAGTATTTTATTGATCGAAGATGTATATATATAACAATTTGTATAGAATATGACCGGGACTAAGACATAGGCATTTTTACTCGACTCCGAAAGAGGGTAATGTTTTATTGACAAACTACGCGTGTGAAGCCGTAGGCGGAAAATAATATATATACAAATTAATTGATATTTGTGCCATCGCCCAAAGAACCTGTGTTTCAGAAGGCAACTATACCTTATTAATAACTTCGTAGAACTAGACTACTTTATAACAGGGATTAATATTATCTAGGACAGGCTTCTGATGCAAAGCGCTAAAGTAAGCAATCTCATCAACAACAATAGAATGATATCTAACAATACCAACGTAGTAAATTACGTCAATACTGTTCTGAGAACATCTCAGATCTACGCAAGCTTTGCTTAGTAGGGATGATGCGAAAATATGCTAAAGGAAAGGAAAATGGGCTAAAGACGTAATAGAATGGTATTTTAGGGAAGGAAAGAGAAAAAGAGGAAGACCATTTCGAAGATGGGAAGACGACTTAAGAGCTACAGCAGGCGCGACGTGGAGGAGGACAGCTCAAGATCGTGAATTATGGAAGACTCTGGGGGAGGCCTATGCTGAAAAGCAAAACAACCTTGAAAAAAAAATGCCTAATTTAGATAATTTGAACAATTTTATTGTAAAACTAGTAGTAATTTTATTGTAAAACTAGTAGTAAGTTTAATAAAGGCTATTTGAAATTGAAATTGAAGCCAGTCAGAGCCAAACATAAGCTGCTTCACAAATTTTTAAGTGAAACTTCTAATGAGACTTCCAACGAGGTTGCGTTAAACGTTTAACGCTACCTGAAAGCACTGTTGCGTTAAACGTTCAACGCTCCTGGGGAGGGGGAATAGAAAGAGACAGAGCGGGAGTGAATGCGTGGCACTCGAACGTATGCGCGTAGTATACCTGTTACAGGCCAGCGTGAGCGTTAGCAACGAGTAGCGTCCAATATTCCAACGCAAGAGGGAGAGAGAAAGAAAGATACACAAAAGTAGAAAGTAGGAGAGAGAAAGAGAGTGAGTCAGTAGATCCCAAGCACATGCGCGTGGTATTTGAAGGTTTCACTTCTACCACGTATGAATTGCACACATGGTTTTTTTATTTTTATTGCAGTTTAATTTAATTTATGGCATCAGTAGTATTGATGTTTATTGATGAGTAGTAATCATGATGTTACTGATTTTGATATATATATATATATTGAGCTTTTCTTATCCATAGTGCTCACGCTATCACTTTAAAATCATTCCAAAAGCCCACCTTTGGAATCTTCAAGAGCACATAATACGAATGTGTAGTAAATAAAACCAGTTATGGCAACTAGCAACATGTTTCTCAAAGTAAATCAAATTAGATCCAGCAATAAAACGAGCTGACGCAACAGACATGCATTGTACGTGTGGTAACGGTACACCATACCTGAGTATTTGTTTGACACAAAAATGTGCTAATAACGTGGGCTCTGACGATGTAGACTCATACCCCTTTCTTGTGTTATAGCTTAGGAGGAAATATAGAACACAAAACATACTAACCCAATAACAGCTATATACAATACTAGCTGACCCGCCCGCGGCTTCGCATGCATGGTTTGTTAAAAAAACATTACCCTCCTTCTGCGCAGTCAGGTAAAAATTAGCCCATGTCCCAATCCCGTTTACAGTCTATATACCATCGGTACATAGGAAGTGCATCTAAAAAATACCTCATAATTTTAACCCCTTACTTTATCCCCCCCCCCCCCCCCGCTTTTTAGGAATGATTTTGCAAAAAAGTTGAAACACGTATTTCTTTATTTCTTACCAAAAGCCTAAATTGAATTTTCAGATCCCTTAAGGAATTACAAACTTTCAACCCCTATTTCACCCCCTTAAAAATTATTTTTTGAGATAAAAAATAGTCTATGTCCTTCTCGAGGATAGAATCTATCTCCTTGCCAAATTTCATTACGAGCCGTTCAGCCGTTTAGTCGTGAAAAGGTAACAAACAAACAAACTTAGAAACAAACAGAGTTAGTTTCACAATTATAATCACAAATATCTCTAACTATTCTTACTATCCTATCACAATAAATTCTCATAATAATCAAGCAATTTCTCATAAAGACAAAGTAACTCCAACTGCTTAAAAATGTTTTAATTGCTTCAAAGTTGTCATAACAGATTCCTCAAGTTATTAACTTGATAACTGCTAAGTAAAATAATTCTCCAGAGTTGGTAACTAAGTAAAACGCGCTTAAGATAAACAATTCTCATTTTCTCTACATTTTATAACAGTAACAAAGTCAATAGTAAGTACATATGTATTTAAAAAGTATATAAGTATTGTATCAGTTATCTCGTTCCCATAATACAAGCTTGACTAAGTTTGGGGCTAGATAGCGCTGTGTGAAATGTCCAGCATTATTTATTTATTTTTATAATAATGGTACATAGACGACCTCCGTGGCACAGTGGGCGAATAGCCGGCTGAAACGCCGGCTGGAGGTGGCGGGTTCGATTCCCGCCGCGGGACAAATGTTTGCATGATCTACAGATATTTGTTCCGGGTCTGGATGTTTTTCTATATATAAGTATGTATTTATTATTAAGTATTATTCTATCAGTTATCTAGTTCCATAGCTAAGCTTAGTTTGGGGCTAGATAGAGCTGTGTGAAATGTCCAGCAATATAAATTAATAAAAAAATTATAGAAATACTTTCATGTATATATATGTATATAGCAATATACATCTCATAACGCATTAAAACCTATTTTGTCCTTTTATGATCACTTTTGCGTTCTGTCTGTCTGTCAGAGTTGTTATAGTAGATATACTAAGAATAAAAAATATGGTACAGTTTTAGGGCTATGTAATTTTTTTTTTCAATACTAAAGTTATATATATAAAATAAGATTTACTGTATATTTATAAAGTTCTTGTACGGACTCTGACTGATTGCCCGAACTCAACTCGCATTTGACCTAAATAATGATTGGTAATAGTCACTTTACTTTAGTGGTCTAATAATACTTGCATAGACACAGTCAAGTAGCCAGAATTATCCATCAGCAGCTTGCTCTTCTATATGGACCTGAGGTGCCATATTATAAATATGTGCCCGAGCCAAATGCTTGAAAATGGCCGTGGCACGATCTATTGGGAACGGTCTATCATCACGGACAGGACTATTGTTGCCAATAAGCCAGATATCGTGCTGGTAGACCGGTCGGAGCACCGAGCGATAATTGTTGATATTACTATCCCACATGATGCTAATCTCGTGAAGGCCGAGGATAAACTAAGCAAGTACCTTGACTTGGCTCATGAGATTACCGCCATGTGGGATGTGGAATCAACGATTATCGCTCCGATAGTTGTGTCGGTCAACGGACTGATAGCGAAGAGCCTCGACCAATACCTTAAAAGGCTCTCGCTAGGAAGTTGGATCAAGGGTCACGTACAGAAGGCGGTACTCCAGGACTCGGCACGCATAGTCAGGAGGTTCATCTTTCTGCAGCCCTAGCCTCCGATCGCTTGGGCCTTGCTTCGCGGTCGGTGGTTTACCGTTTATATAAATATAGTTTTTACTATACTGTTTGTTTTTTGTAAGTACTTTGTAGTAAAAAATGTTTTTTTATAAACGAGTTTTAAAATGAATATGTGTGAATAATAATATCTTGTAGTAGTTATAGTAGTCAAATTCCGGTTTATTTTGTACGACAAAAAGAAGCAATAAAAAAAGCCAAAAAGGCAGAAATTCGAATGTACATTTATCCATATTCTCTATATTTTTTCAAGAGTATCTCTTGATCCTATTTCGACACTCAAATATTTCGTTTAAAAGTGATTGCTAAAAATTGGCACACAAATTCAACTGATGATAACATAACACCCAAAATCCATCAAAGATTATCTTAGCGAGAACGATGTGTAGATCAATCAATAAAGTTGTGTCTTATACTTGTAATTTTACTTATTTTTGGTTTGTGTATTTTGGTTGCGGATATAAATCACATTAAGTTGACGTAGTAAAACATTTGGACGAGTTAATAGTAAATAATATATTTGGCTATTCATCAACTCGCCCATTTATCTATAATATATCACCTTTATACTACAGAATTAGTGATCGTTAAGGGATTTCAGAACACAGATTTTAAAGATATTATTTCGATGAAAAACTGTCTACTTTTATCTTTCGATGAGACAAAGATAACCTATCTTTAAAAGGTCACGCCAGGCGTCGACTTGGCAGTATACCAACGTTTCCTTGACCAAGCCTGTTCAGAATAAAGACCTAACCGACCCTGGAGAATTGAAGTTGTTTCATTATCTTCAAGGTGATATCTTTCATTACTTAGCCAATCACTTTTTGCATCTTAAAGATACTTTTAGTTTGAATGCTTTTATGTATTGGAGCTTTTAAGTTTACTTGGTTTTTGGGTAATAATCATATCAGTATGAAACTAGGTTTTTTAACGTTCCTTTCGCGCCTCTCTCTTATTCATGACATCTCAAGTTCAACTTAAATATAAATTAAGTAATCCATACTATTATAAATTGGAAAGTAACTATGTCTGTTTGTTTGTTACGTTTTCACGACTAAACGGCTGGACTGATTTTTTATGAAATTTGGTATATAGATAGATAGGTTTTGACCGGGATCGTGACATTGGTCACTTTTTACCCGACTATATAGAAGGAGGATAATATTTTTATTCTCAAACCAAGCGTGCGAAGCTTGTTATAATCAAGTTGAACTGGCAAACAGGTTTAGAGTCAATCCGATGTAAAATGGTCACCGTCACTTATTAAACCATAGGTTCTTTATATCTGAAAGAGCGATTTGTTTTTTTATACAGCGACTTTAAAATTTTTAAATAAATAAATAAATATTGCTGGACATATCACTCAGCGCAAATGCTAATACATACACTAATACGTACCTATATACTTTTTTTTTGTAAATACTTATAATATTCAGAAAAACATTCAGACCCGGAACAAATATCTATTTGTTTGAGCAAACATTTATTCCGTGGCGGGAATCGAACCCGCTACCTCCTGAGTCTCAGCCGACTTTTCGCCCACTGCGCTATGGAGGTCGTTTATATAAAAAATTCCAAGTTTACCGAGGTAGCTGGCCCACTGCCTTACATATTTTAGTTTTTGTAATTTTTCATTACTGTTTTATCTCTTCAACCTGTTTTTGAGTTTGGTCAGTAGAAACAACCGTTTAATGGCATCAGCCATTGTAAATTCAGAGTAAAGGTAAACCCAGACGGTCGACACAGAAACAGACAATTTATACAAAACTGCAACACCAATAGAATACTAAGCACTCATCTCAATCTGAGATGGTTTTCGAAAGCATAGTTCAATGCCTTTTGCAATAGATTAATTAATATGTTATTGGGGCTTTCAATACTTCAGATCAAGGTTAATAATGTTTACAATGCTACACGCTACGCATACCAAACCAATTATTGTGAATATAACTAATTATAACGAAATGTGACAACTTCCCGCTGCGCAACAAACGTTTGCATAATCTACAGATATTTATTCCGGGTCTGGATGTTTTTCTATATAATATATTACTAGCTGACCCGCCTGCGGCTTCGCACGCTTGAAATTTTCCGTTCCCGTGGGTACTTTGAGAAAACTATATAAAATACTCTTGTCAAAGTGATGCGACACTTCATTTAAATTTAAAATTTTCAAGTTCTAAAATATCAATAAAACAGCCAGCATAAAATAGGTAAACAAATCATATTTCTTCATCATATTAGTAGGTACCTTTTTTTTTATAAATTATAGGCTAGCGTTTGACCACTATCTCGCCTGATGGTAAGCGATGATGCAGTCTACGATGGTACACGCTTGCCTAGAAGAAACCTATTCACTCGTGACTTGCAGATCCCTAGGTTGTAGTTATCAGAAAACACAGACTCAGGCAAGGCGCTCCACTCCTTGGCGGTGCGCATAATAAAGGTGGAAGACTACCGCTTTGTGCGTATGAGAGACCTTTTAAACTAATTAAGCGATATCGTCACAAAGGCACCGCCGATTTACGTAAAAATTATTTATTGGAAATGTATCGATTACTGGATAAATATACAAGTATTAAACCCACCACTAAAATCAGTTTATACGATTTCGGATGTGTTTTAATTTAATGTCGTACATACCAAAACAGGTTTTATTGTATAAGTTCTACTCGTTGGTAGAATATGATACTCTTGGCAAAACTATGCACACAAGCAAGTCTCTGCAAAAGCTCAAGGTTGACAAATTATGATCCCTAATTGCTATCATCACCATTAAATTTGTCTTTAGTTCTCAAAACATCGTGACCTACCCGTTGCGTGATTCACGCTTGTACTTTGCCATTTTCAACCTTTGTTAGATGCAACGTCTGACTGTCAGATTTCGCAAGTACAAGAGTACAATATAGGTCTTATGTAAAAAATCTAGACTATTGCCTATAGAAAACTTTGCAAAAAAATATGAGCTCTTTGGTTTGATAATAAGAGAAACTTGATTGGAGCTTTTTTTACTTTTTTGGTTTTGGGGCTACATTAGCTAGATAGCTCTGATAATGATCAGAGTTTAGAAATTATTTCCAGTTTCAAATATTTTATAATTGACTGATGTTTGTTAAATGTTGCATCCACTACCAAAATAATTCCGGTCAATTGGTGAATGTAGATTGTCATTACATAAATTGCTTGCCCAATGCCTGTCAAAATGATCATTCAATTTACACCGACGTGACTAATTGTATTAGAAAACAAATACATGAATTTTATTCGATTTGGTCACCAATACTTTCACAACATAGCGATTTTGATTTTGGTAGAATGTTGACAGAGTTTGAGTTGACTAATTATACATATACATAATTTGCAATTCAAAATTTTTTGAAACCATGGTGTGGAAACCGGCATGTCCTAGATTAAAAATTCGCAGTTCAATATATCATCATTAAAATAATAAATACATATTAATTTGCATAAAATGTAAGGGTTACAGTTTCTTTTTATGATGGTAAGCGATGATGCAGTCTACGATGGTACATATTATGTCATTTTGGCATATTGCCGTTACAATAATTTCACATCACATTTTTTTTCTTTTTAATTTTGAATTACATTAGTGTCACGGGAAATTACCAAGTTCACGAGTATTTTTTATTTATGCCTTATAACTTATCTGATTTATAATTTATAAGGAACACCTTTTTTAATAAGTCTCATAAGAATCACACTAATATTATAAATGCAAAAGTTTGGAAGTCTGTTTATTTATTTGTTTCTTTGTTACTCAATCACGTCGTTACAGCTGAACCGGTTTCGATAAAATTTAGTAAATAAGTAGATTATAACCCGTATTAACAAATAGGCTACTTTTTATCCCATAAATCAGCTCCCATGGGATAAAAATGGGCTGTCAAGTCAAGTTACAACAGCAAGTGTAGCTTCATTTCTAGGTTACCTACACATTTAGTAGTGTAACGCGTACGAAATCGCGGACAACAGCTAGTCTTTAATAAGAAATAAAATAAGGAAAAGAAAAAAGGTTATTGATCGTAACCTACTCATCAAGAACTTTCACAGTTAGGTGGTAAACAATATTATTACTCAGGCACTTTGATGGCAGTTCAATCATTTTCATCCGAAATTGGCCCGCTAGCCGAACCGAAACGAATTGGATTCTTATAGTTCCTTAACTAGCTCATAGAAGCCATTGCGACTAAATAAATTGGTATTGAATCATCAGTGTTATCACTTTGTAACCGACTGACAATGGATGGATATGTTTTTGGGGAAATTGTCACCTACCCTAGACCATTCTTAATATTTACTAGAATCCCACTAATATTAATAATGCAAAAGTTTGGATGTTTGTTTTTCAGCACTACCTTGGGACAGAGAGTACCTACTTTGAAAAATGGAATTTCATTTTCGCACAAATCTATAAACTGGTTGCATAGTGTAATACACGTTTCTTCTAACTTTACACTAAAACTATTTTCTGAGACGATTGAAACTCTTATCGACGCAAAGATTTTCATTTTTAGTAGCTCATAGATTACATCACTACTTCACAACTGATAAGAACGCGTACACTGAGACCCAAAACTATCGCAAGATTAGCTTAAATATATTCTAGCCTAATAGTTACCGATAACATCCATACCAATATTATAAACTAGCTGTTGCCCGCGACTAAATGTGTAGGTAACCTAGAAATAAAGCTAACCTCGCTGTTGCAACTAGACTTGATATCCCATTTTTATCCCGTGGGGCCTGATTTATGGGATAAAAAGTAGCACATGTATTAATCTACGTACATACTAAATTTCAACAAAATCGGTTCAGCCGTTACGACGTGACTAAGTAACAAACAAAGAAACAAATATATAACCAAACATCCAAACGTTCCAAACGTATACTACGTGTTTTGTTATGTACGGCATTAAATGAAAACACGGGTAGAGCTACTAACTGATATAATTCAACCCATAGAAAATTCAAAATTTTTGAAAAACCTAGTGTATCAAGTCCTAAAATATCAATTAAACAGCCTGGATAAAATTTGTAAACAAGTCATATTCATTCATTATATAAGTAGGTAGGTACCTGTTAAACTGACTTAGTGGCATTGTCGCAAAGGCGCCGCCGATTTACGTTAAAAATTGGTTGTTGGAAATCGATTACTGGATAAATATACAAGCTACCGATATTAAACCTATCTCTAAAATCAGTTAATACGATCCCGGGTGTGTATTTTAAATTAATGTCGTGTATAACAAATCCGGCTGGGCAGAAAATGCTTATGTTTTTATTGACGAGCGTTCGAAGCCACGGGCGGACACTTGTTTTTTATAAACTACAATTTATATTTTTCTCGGTGTCGTTGTCGATTATACCAATGATATTTTCTAAATTACCGCATATAAATGAGCATAAAGACCGTTGTACACCGGAACGTGCAAGTCAACGCATACGCATCCGGTGTGCAGCGGCCTTTATAGATGTTACAATATTTAGGTCAGTGGGCTATCTTATGAAAGTTATATTCAATAGTCCGAATTAGGTAAGCCTATAAAGTAGCGAACGGGAAGTCGCGGGTCGATGGAGCGTGGTTTTCAGCAGCTGGTTTTTTTTTACTTGACCACCACCTCACCTGATTAAGTGATGATGTGATCGAAAATGGAGCATGCTTGTCTAGAGAGAACTTGGTAAAATTCGTAAAGGTAAACCATCTCGGTATCGGAGCTCATAAGCCGTTCAAAGTCATTAAAATTAAACCATTGTGGCTATATTCGCATCGGTTTACCTAAGAAGATTACCTGTACAGGCAAACCCAGACCACTGTTTGCCTCCATTCTCAAACGCCACCCCAACCGATCATCTGCTATTCGCATCTATGACCAAGCACAAGTCCGATCATATCTGGAGTACTGTTCTCACCTCTGGGACGGATCAGCGAAGTACCAGCTAGAGGCTCTAGATTCAATTGAGAGAAGAGCCAAGAAGCTCATTTGCAATGACGAGTTAGCAAATGCAAGGCTCGACAGCCTCGAGCATCGTCGAAAGGTTGCAAGCCTCTCGGTTTTTATCGGATACATTTCGGAGAGTGTGCTGCGGAGCTTTTCAGTCTGATCCCACCATCCCCATTCTATGATCGGACAACCAGACGCTCCGCGATGCGCCACCGCTACATGGTAGACCTACCTCCCATACGCACAAAGCGGTACTCTCCCACCTTTATTATGCGCACCGCCAAGGAGTGAAACGCCTTACCTGAGTCTGTGTTTCCTGATAACTACAACCTAGGGATCTTCAAGTCACGAGTGAATAGGTTTCTTCTAGGCAAGCGTGACAATCGTAGACCGCATCATCGCTTACCATCAGGCGAGATAGTGGTCAAACGCTAGCCTATAATTTATAAAAAAAAAATCTTTTCATGATGGTCTGCGACGGCCTCTATTGCCGCTCTTAAACTGTTACATCCGTTATTAATTTTATTTTTGCCAAAAGGACCTCGAAAAATATGATTTTTCTAGAGTTTCCCAGCCTTGGTAATATTTTTCCTAGTAACCGTTCATTTTGTTCATTCGCCGATACCAGATTGTATTTAGAGCTAATGTCAAAACATTTAAGCTATGTTAGCAGAACACAATAGCACTTCGTGACACCATCTGAGAAAACAATGACTGCATGATTAGCACTATGTATCCTAATGTTAACGGGAGTTTTGATGCCGTGCAAAATTATCGAATGGAATTTCTTAACTGAAAATCAGATCTAGGTCGAAAGTTATGAGTAGTTCTTGTTAGTTCTTGTGTGTGACCTAGTTTCTGTGGATATGTTCTATAATTATTATAATATCCAGTACATTTCTAAGCAGCTTTCAAATTTATGTTTAGTTAATTGAAACAAGTAGCGTAAATTGGGAAAATACTTTTTGCCTAAAATCAAGCGGTAAATTTCAGGATGACCTAGTTATCGACCGGTTTGTAGGTAACTCATAAAAAGGCTTTAATTAAATTAACCTCTTAGCGATAACGCTTTCATTGTGGTTGTTATTGGAAGATAAAAAATACATGGATTAAATTGGATCCTTTTAGAGATAAAAACCTATTTAAATGAACTTTTTCAATAGACGTTTTATAATAGGTATATTACACCGTACTTAATGATATAAGCATTTTTGTTTTTTTTGACGAAGAATTTTTCTTCCAAAGAAAGGGAAAAAGTACTTACGACTGATGTCCATTGCCAGCGTGTTAGTAATAAACACTCCCATTTTAAAATCTAGAGCACTTCACACTATCAACAAAAAATAACAAAACTAAGCCGTTCAAAAATAACTCTTAACAGCAACGATTTAGAAGTCAATTAGAAACGTCCTACTGGTTTAAAGAGTTTCCCGGTAAAGACTGATACAGCACAAAATCCTGTTAGCAGTCTCGTAACCTCACGCTAAGGGTTGACGGAAGCCACAGAGGAACTGCACACTAATCCAATTAAAGTTCACATCGCTCCCGCGCCGTATACAAGCAAAATTGTCCTGGTAGGTATAAATAAAAAAACTTTGTTTTAGTTTTTTTTAAATAAAATATGGCAAAGAGCGACCGGTCGTCAATAAAATCGGACACAGACTGCGGCAAGTGCGAACGGAGCACAAGAGAATGTACGCTGTGTTTCTCAAACTGTCGGAACAATGTCGGATTTTACAATTTATATCTGAATCCTTTTATATTATTAGTTGTTTTCTTTGTTAATGCTATTTGGTATAGTTTATATTAATTTAGTTCACTGTGATAATATATGTGCATTATTTTTCACGACCAGGATGACTGTTAGAAAATGCTATTAGCATTAACTCCTCCTAGCACTTCTATATTACGTATAAAAGCAGCAAATGCATAAAATTCCAGGTTTAGTTTGCATAATGTTTCCCTTATAATATTGTTATTTAAACAATATCGACAAAGTAATTAAATTAATTTTTATTCTTTTAGAGTTATCAAAACAATTTCAAAATAAATAGGTAAATACTTAGCACGTAGCAAAAGCGCGTTGATGTCTTTTGTATGACGTAGCACTTAGAAAGGCATATTTTTTTGATTATTGTTTCTACTACTATCTACTGACCTGCCCCTGCTTCGTACGAATTTTAAGATAAAATATAGCCTATAATGCTCACATAAAAATTCCATACAAAAAAAATCAAGGCAACGTTTTAAATTTTTCTTTATTTAAAACATTATTAGAAATATTATGAACAATAAAAAAAAATAACCTTATCGTCTTTAATTATTATCGTCTTATGTAATTAATTTTTTTGTTTGTTCACATAGATGAATTGAACCACAATTACAATTTTTATAAATGAAGCTTTATCACTGCATTGTAGCAAAAAAAAATTATACCGTTTTATTCCGAAGTATAAATTACAATTTGTCGAAAAACACTTCAAAGAAAATGAACATTTTTTGAATAAAGTTCTTGAACCACTGACCGCTAGATCAGTTTTATGTAACTACGGAACAACTTGTTCCTTTTTTATTTTACGTTCCATTGTGGCCCACAAAGAACATCTGCGTTTTTCTTATTATTTTCAAACGTTCACTTTTGTTTGGTGGATTGAATTTTTATTAAAAGAAATAAAACTAAAAATGTTGAGAAACGTTGGTTTTATATCGATGTCGTAGTTTTGGACATATTCTATGATTTTATGATCGAAACGATAATTAACTAGTTTGACTTAATATCTAGAACAAATGAATTTGTTTACCTGACCGCTTTAAGCATAGGTATAATTGTTATAAGTTATTTTCTGAACCTGAGTTGAATCGCGTAGTAAGATTTTATAACCGGTGCTGATACACTGCTGGGCAAGAAACTTTGATACATCTGACGATTATTTTATGACTAAACTTTAAAAACACTAGACGAAAAAAACATAAACAGAAAAATAAACGTTGGAATGAAATATACACATATAACAAAGTAGGTACAAGTAAAAAAACTCACCTTTATTTCCATAAATAAAACAAAGATATACCTACCCTTCATTTACGCGCAGACGGGACATTCAGTCGTCCAGTTGAATACCCGTCTCCGCGCATCGTTCGGTTTCATTCTAAATTCATGGTTAAACACTATTCCACGCCCCCTATCCTCTACACCTGCTATTATAAGTAGAATATGCAAATACGCATAAACTAAAACCAATGTAAAGCTATAAAACCTTCCTTAACAAATCAGCCAAAATAGTCCACTGCTGAACATAGGCCTCTCCCATAGATTTCCGGAGCGACCAATCTTATGCAGCCTGCACCTAACTGCTCCCAGAAATGTTTATTAAGTCGTCTTTCCATCTAGTGGATCCCACGCTTTTCGTGGTCTTCGAATAATCTGTGTATATCGACCCCTTTGCCTTTGTAACTCTAACAACTCAATATGGCCTATTAGGACTTCCTTTTTTCGTCACTTATTTACTAATTACCAGTGTAAATCCGACCAGCCGATGTCAAAAGACGACCGTTATTAATTTTTTTTAGCTCTTGCGCGCAATAAGCATATTATATATTTATATACTATATAATTTTATATAGATTGTATGCAGATGGATTACTGACATAAAAACTTACGAAAAGAAAATCTACAAAGGCGAGCTTAACCCAGTAAAACAAAGTTTACTTATGTAAGCGATTTCGTAACATTCCTTCCCGGTCGATATCCCGGAGCTCTCAGTGGCCTAGACATCTCGAATAATCTCTATCAGAGCAGACTGTTTGGCACCTAGCACCAAACACTCCAGTCTCAACTTTATATTCGCAAATATAAGGCTGATTATTCTTTGGAGCGTTTCCTGAAGGTTTATAGGTACTTGGGGATGAATTTATTATTGGAGTTGGCCTACTTTAGCATAATATTAGAGTTGCATTCAGCATGTCCCAACATTTACTTTAAGTTTTAATGAGGTTCTTTAATGCTATCTGCATAAGTAGATGTTTGTTGAAGTAAGAATAAATTCTACGTTATTTCCATCCGTTAACCTTTCTGCCCCAAATGCCATGTGTTCTTTGAACTATGTGCCCCGCCCACTGCCCCTTTAGCTTAGATGGAAATATTAGGGTTGCTGGGAGCCGTTGGGTGCAAGGTGCACAAGATCGATTGCTCTGGAAATCTATGGCGGAGAGAAATATTATGTTCAGACATCTTATGGCCGATTTATTGCAAATAGGTAACCGAAAATGCTAACATTTAAAATAATTCAATAAATAAATAGGTTCAAGGGTAAGGTGCGGATTCTAATCCCCATATATTTTAGTTCGTATAGTGTAATGTTGACTGCCTCCGTAGCGCTGTGGACGTATAGCCGGCTGAGACGCAGGAGGTAGCGGCTTCGATTCCCGCTGCGGAACAAATGTTTGCATGATCTACAGATATTTGTTCCGTGTCTGGGTGTTTTTCTATATATTATAAGTATGCATTTACAAAAAATATGTATATATATAAGTATATTATGTACATTATGTATTATGTATAAGTAGTATGTATATAAGTATTCTATCAGTTATCTGATTCCCATAGTACAAGCTCTGCTTAGTTTGGGGCTAGATAGCGCTGTGAGAAATGTCCAGCAATATTTATTTATTTATTATTTATTTAATATTAATATATGAAATAAAACGGGTCATTGTAACAAAAAGAGAGCATTGCATTACTGATTCAGCGGAGATCAAAATGCATCATCGGAAAAAAAATGCACAAAGCAATGGTCTTATGAGTCAGCATAAATAAACAAATTACTAACTGTTTTAAGACGTGCTCTCACACAGACGTTATATACGTTAAATAACATTTGTTTAAATGTAAGGGATAAAATGTTCCATCACACTAATTACACTAATATTATAAATGTGTAAGTTTGGATATTTATTTATTTGTTTGTTACTCAATCACGTCGTAACTGCTGAACCGAATTCGATGAAACTTGGTATGTACGTAGATTATAACCTGGATTAACACATAGGCTACCTTTTATCTCATAAATCAGTTATCATGGGACAGAAATGGAGTGTCAAGTCAAGTTGCAATCGCGAGTTTAGCTTTATTTCTAGGTTACGAACACATTTAGTATTGTAACGCGTACGAAGTCGCGGGTAACAGCTAGTAACTTTATATAACTGCTGTGTGGGAGCACCATTACCAATATAAAAGTTGTTACGGAAAAACTCCGGTATGCAACATCATTTATTTGATAAGGCCTCTACAAACCGAATGCGTGTGTGTGGCGTGTGCGAATCATCTGTAGTAAAGTTGGAGTATGACCAACTTTGAACCTAAACATTTTGAAGACCAGAAAATACAATAGTTTCGCCAAAAATCACATTATGCCATTTGAACACTTGCTATTTCACATAGTTGTTAATACAACAGAAAAAAAATGTTTTTGAGTAAAGTTAAAGTAAAACGCAAATACCATTTTTTTATAATTCTGATATCTAATCTTGATATTACTGAATACAAAAAAATACAGGTGAACCAACCAGAGACCGTTGCAAATCACATCTTAGACTAAAGTTCTTAATTGTTGCAAAATTGTTGAAAATCATTATTATAAATACGGGATTTATTAAAATACATTAATGATTTGACTGCCTCCGTGGCGCAGTGTGCGTATAGCCGGCTGAGACGCAGGAGGTAGCGGGTTCGATTCCCGCCACGGAACAAATGTTTGCATGATCTACAAATATTTGTTCCGTGTCTGGGTGTTTTTCTATATATTATAAGTATGTATTTACAAAAAAAAAGTATATAAGTATTCTATCAGTTATCTGTTTCCCCTAGTACAAGCTCTGCTTAGTTTGGGGCTAGATAGCGCTGTGTGAAATGCCCAGCGATATTTATTTATTTATAATGATTGAAATTAATTACAAAAGTTTTCTTAGTTTTTGAAAAGTTTAATCATTTATTTGATTCACTTACAAGTACACCACATAATAAAATAAATAAAAACAAAGCGGAACGAAAATTTAACAGATAATTTATAAATAGTGTGGTGTTTTTCACTGGATGAATCTGGGTTTCGAGGGGTTAGGACCGAAAGGGATTAGGAATCTGGAAGTAATGAGAAAGATTAATGGTGGGATAAGATGGATTATGGAAAATGTGCATCAAAATATATAATAAGCTACCACAAGATTTAAAAACCCTAAAAGGGGATTTATTCTCTCGCCAACTGAAAAAATGGCTTAAGGATAAATGTTTTTAATAATATTTAATTAAATTTTACTGTATAACTTAATTATTTATTTATTTTTTGACATTGTTTTTATCTATTTTTTTAAATATCTAATTGCTTTTCAAAAAATTATTTCATATATGTGACTAAATATAACAATATTGACGAATGTAACTTATAGAACATATTAATACTTGCATGCCAACAATTGTGGTAGGACATATGTATAATGGACCTATAATTTAGACCTAATATTTTCACAGATGTTCAAGCAAATAAATAAATTTAATTTCATTTCGCTAAACATTAATAATACCCATTTATAAGTAGGTACAAATGTATTCAATTTAACTTGCTGATCCACGAAACCTAAATCAATCG
Source organism: Philereme transversata (assembly GCA_963924445.1). Taxonomy (NCBI): domain Eukaryota; kingdom Metazoa; phylum Arthropoda; class Insecta; order Lepidoptera; family Geometridae; genus Philereme; species Philereme transversata. The sequence continues at coordinate 20,080,779 of OZ004337.1, read as the reverse complement.
GAACAGGTAATAGAAAACCATTTGGCTTATCTAAATCATCCCTTTTGGAAGAGCGAGCATTTTGACCAACCTACACAGAATAAATTTTTCATGACCAATATAAACCAACTGTTTAAATTGTTTTATTTCTTGCTTCGAGAACATGTTTTGAAGTTGGAACTTAAAAAAATACTAGATACTAATCCGTTTTTATTTAAACAAAAACAAATCGCAATTTTTCCTCAATTACGAGGATGCACGAACGCGAACGTTTCTGCTATTTAGCCTGATTTATATTTAGCATACACCCCCTGAATAATTATTATCACTGGCAGCATGAACTAACGAACTGGCAGCGTCTGCTTTGCATCAGAGTTTTATATTAACCACACTTGAAATTCACTTTAGTATTTACAAATGTTCCCCTTGAATATTTAGGTGACAAAATCACATCAAAATATGAATAAGATTAGGTACTTACAATATCGTCTGGAGTATGGAGTTGGTCTCAGTGGTCTACCGATTTGGATGGATGCGAGGAGTTGTTCTCTCGGAGTCGCCTCTTTTCGCGCTGGAGGCAATTTACGTTCTGACGCCTGTGGAAAATGTAAGCGCAATTTACTACAAGTGTTGCAAGACAAAACTACTATGCACATCGACCACACAAAAAAAGATCTCCATCACTAAATACTGAACGAATACGATGCAGAAACATAGTATCTACAAAAATATTATTTAAGGGTAAATTCGTATAAGTTAGTACCCAACCCTGGTATCGGATTTTTTAAGGAGATGCTTTGACATTTATATTCGATTTACCCGTACGACTTAATCTTAGGTTTGGTTGGATGAAACTTGTATAGACGTTTTACTTATTGGTTTTAAGTGAAATCTATGGTCACACATTTATGAATGAAAATATCATACCTTTCTGAGTGGCGGTCTACTTCTAATAAATTCGAGAATCATTGCGTGCGCGTCTTTCTTAACACTGTGAACAAAAATACAACACATTAAATATCTACTATCGTAATATACGTAGAATGTACCACAGGGTATGTATACTAGGTACTACGAAATACGACTGTGCTACGATTTCGTAATACTTTGTCTATGAGCCTATAACTTATTTATAACTAGCTTCCGCCCGCGGCTTCGCACGCAATAAAAGTAGCGTTTGTTATAATCCCGGTCATATTCTACCTATATACCAAATTTTATCGAAATCGGTTCAGCCATTACGACGTGAATAAGTAACAAACAAACAAATATCCAAGCGTTCGCATTTATAATTTTAGTGTAAAGTACTAGCTTCGTATGTCAATAAGCTACTTTAGCTTATGTTTTAATTTAGAGCGTAACTTATTTATATACCAAATTTCATCAAAATTGGTTAAGGCGTTATGGCATGATTGAGTAATAAACAAACAAACATCCAAACTTTCGCATTTATAATATACTCGTGTGTTGATAAATTAAAAATTCTAAAATCCTATACTAAATTTCCATTTATTAGCTGAGATCCCTTCATCAATCTTCGGATCGCCGAACCTGATTGTTAACACATAGTTAAGAACCACCCCAGTTAAACTAGCTTTCTATAAAAAAAACCGCGTTTAAATCGGTCCATCCAGGAACTACGATGAAACAGACAGACAGACAGACATAGGCGTCAAAGTTATAACACCCCTAGTTTTGCTTTGGGGGTTAAACACAAGATTATGACAAAATCCCAAAAATAGTACATTTCTAATGATTTCAACAAAATTTACATTTGGATAAGACAAGTTTCGTGTAGATTAAAAGAACATTTTGTTTCAAGATCGCTCGATTGTCACTAGATCTTTATACACTGCCCTTACAAAATACCCATGATTACATAATTATTAGGTTCGCCAACAGAAGACTCACATGCTTTCCGAATTACATTGATAGGTATCTTAAATCTAATACTCTTTATTTACAGGCGACATCTAGCACAGATAGTAATGTGAAAGAGAAGGCTTTCATGCAAAATGTTAATACCAAATCGAAGATAAAATTACCTAGGAGGTATCGCCCCATCGACTTTCCGTAACGTGTACCGCCTCGACCTAATATCGTCCATTAGGATCTCGTACGGCGTCAGTTCATATTCGATGGGCGTTCTCGAATAGTCTACCTTCTTCAGCTTCACTCCCATTCGGAGCTCGCCTATCACTTGCATCCAGAACCGCGCCTGGAAGAACACCGATATAATCAAATCATAATGCTATGAGAAAACTTACAGGCGTTATATTACGGCTCAAGTACACCAAATATGTCATCATCCGAAGAATGCCGGACGTCGTTGGCCGAACTCGACCGGACAAACCAACCATACAAACTGCAACTGACATCTGACAATGTCGTTCAATTTGGTCGTCCAAGCATATCAATGCGATGACGGATCGGATGTATTCGAGCCTTTTTAATAAACAATAGAACTTAGGTGGATTGTGCTTAATTTACGGCGAACATTACGGTAGGCTTTGAATATCATTTATAATTAGTATATGATTCGTCGCCAATTAACTAGATTAAATAATGAGATTTCATTTTATTCTACTTATTACTTTACTATAGCACTGTAAAAAATTTAAAGGTTGCTTTTATAAAAACAGTAGGCGTGACTTATAACTGTAAACTATTTAATGAGTTTGCATCTCATATCAAAATCAATTATCAATTGTTTTACATGCATGATTACAAATGGCTAATAGATTTCTAAGCGTAACAAGCAGTTACACTTCAACCCAATTACTTGATAGATACATTTAGTCATTTTATTTCCACGTACTTGCAAAGCTCTCCAAATCCTTCGGTTAGACTAAAATTGAAAATTACACAGCATTAAAACACAAGTTCGGGCTTGCTTACACAATAGAGACGTATTGTGGGCGTTGATTAGTGAAATATTTTAGACTGTCGTATTGAAGTCTAGAGAAATTAGCGACACCTACCATCACTAGAGTTATAATAAAAAGAGAGTTTTCTGCGACTTTAGATTACTTTGATGACTAATCTTGGCAACCCTGAACTCCAGAGACGAGGACTGGTACATGACTATTAAGACTACTTGCTATCAAGACTATAGCAAAATATGAGCTTATTTTTTTTATTTATTTATTTATTTATCACATAACAATGGATCTATTTTATTAGTAAAAAGCTTAAATCTAGGGGAGTTAGTACTTAATCACTAATTGCGATTTAGTCCTCTGCGTGAGCTTCCACATCAGAGGACAGTCGAATTTATTGGCAATGACGTTCAGGATGGTGTTGCCGCTCTCGCGGACCGTGCTCATTAGTGAGGCTGTTTTTTTACGCCAGATGGCATCAAAGTTGTCTGCTCGTGCTTCGGCGAACATGCCTGAGTCACTACAGAAGCGCGGAAGCCGCAACAGCGCCCTGAACGCATCATTAAATTGGACTCGCAGAGCATTGTAAGCCCTTTGCGTATACTGAAACCACAGACTCGCTGAGTACAGCGATGTAGGTACAGTACGCTTTAAAAAGAGTCACTTTGACCGCGTCTGTACATCAGCCCCATTTATGCTACAAACGTCAATATCATTGATTAATTTAAACATTTCCTATTGTCTCACGTCTAACGTTATTAATTAGTGCTAGGTCTCTTCCAAACTGTAAAATATAATGCTACCGGTAAACATCTTCTTACGTATAATAGAAGGTCAATCGCACTCCATACATAGCTTTCATTAACACTACTCTGATCCAGTATAAATATTCATACGCTTAACCCTAATGCGATTAATTCAAATTCCTTACCGGTGGGTTGGCATTAATAATACATGCTGTGTTAGGTAACAGCAATCTGCATTTGTATGGTAACAGCAAACTGCACTTTGTAATGTTCCAACTAATATTGAATTTCTTCGCAAAATCAAGTTTCAATCAAAAAAAGCGGCGTTTCTAAATATGTCAGACTTTTAAGCATCGCAAGTGTCCTTTTCACCACCGACATTCGGAAAACAGCGCAACATGCTATTAGATTGACGTCTCCACATCTAACCAGTCTGAAAACTGGAGCCCGTTTAGATGCGTAAAGATTCCTCAGCCGCGCCCATGTCTCTCGCACCGCCGAACCGCCCTCGCGCGAGGAATATACCCAACTCCAGCGCCCTAGCACTAGATGTCCTCAATGAGACGTCACTACACTTACCCAGTCTGAGAACTGCAGCGTGTCGAGATGAGTGACTGATTCCTCGGCCGCGCCCATGTCTCTGGCGCCGCCGATCTTCACTCGCGCGAGGAATGTGCCCAGCTCCAGCGCCTCGGCGACCAGCGCCCGGCACACGGCGCGGTAGTGCGCCGCGGCGGCGTCGCGGGCGCATCGGCCGCTACCGCCGCAGTGCCAGACACATCGCTGTAAACGAAAAAAATACATTAGTTTTTACCATGTAGTTAATTCATTTAGGTAAAAAAAAACTAAACTGAACGGAGTAATTCTTCAGCTTTCGCATGACAAGTTAGAGTAAACTATAATGTCATCTGGTGGAGAAAAAGGCTTATAGTCAGCCGTGCCTTACTTTAGATGTAACATTATTTATACATCCTTATGAAACTGGATAGATAAATAAATAAATAAATATTCCTGAATATTTCACACAGCGCTATCTAGCCCCAAACTAAGCAAAGCTTGTACTATGGGAACCAGATAACTGATAGAATACATATATACATTTTTTTTGTAAATACATATTTATAATATATAGAGAAACTACCAGACCTGGAACAAATATCTGTAGATCTTGCAAACATTTGTTCCGCGGCGGGGATCGAACCCGCTACCTCCTGCGTCTCAGCCGGCTATTCGCCCACTGCACCACGGAGGTCGTGAAATCCATCCAGTACAAAAGAGAAAGATTTATGCGTCCGCCAGTACGAAAAATGTGAATGATTTCATCACCGATAATGTTCCGAATGACTGGCTCGGTGCGACAGATATTGACGTCAATCGGTTTGATGGAGTGCTGCAGTTACGATAAGAGCTATAACATTAATTCACACCATTACTTTTTATGCAATCGCTGCGGTAACTTAAGGCGGGGTAGTTTGAAGGGTGACGACTTTTAGTTTTTTTTTAACAACTGTATCTCGACTGAAATGTAAAATATGCACAAAAAGAACATATTTCATTAAAACTGAACATATAATCTACCGCTTTGTGAAGATAGAAACGCGAATAATAATACTTTTCTCGATAAAAAAAATCATAAAGTTGACACTAAATTGATATTTAAACGGTCGATACTAAGAGGTTTATTCTTGAAATCATGTCAAATTTATATCAAAAGATAGAGCTTATTATTACCTAGGGAATTGTCAAAAAACAATATGTAATTCAGTTATTATTAATCTCTGTGAAAGAAAACTATCAAAATCTACTCGTTCAGGCGCTCGCGCCGGGCGGCCACTGCCCGCCGAGACGTCTTCGAGGTCGGACGCACGCCGTTTGTCTCCCGGAAATTCCCCCCGCGTTTCAAATTAGTGCAGTGTAGATAATAATATGGGTAATAAGAAGAATAGAAGATTATTGAACCCTAAAATACAGCATAGGAAATTGTTACTCGCAAAATGGTACGTAGATACACACTTCTCATTATTTTATCACGTTTTTGGCATGTGGATACCTAGGTACCTATGTAATAAAGTGGTAACATTTTTTAGGTCGGTAACACAAATAAAAAGTTTCTTTGTCACTCACTTATGTATGTAAGTAAATATGTAATGAAGGTACGATATAAATGATTTCCTACGAATGCTGTAAAGTTCCAAATATTTGTTGCCTACCTATAATTTTAGTGTAAAACAAAACACAGTATAAAACATACAGTAGGTACATTTTCGACGACCGATGTGTCCCGACGCGACGGGGCATGGCGGGTGAAAATCTGCCTGCGATGCAGGAAGTTGCGAGTTCGATTCCCGCCTTAGGCCAAATGTTTGTACTTCTACTTACCTATGTAATAAAGTGATATTTTGTAGAGAGGTACACAAAGAAATACCTAGTTTATTTTTCACTCAATTACGAGTACGTAGGTAAATATGTAATGAAGGTACGATAGGTACCTATATACGATATAAATGATTTCCCACGAATGATGTAAATTTCCAAACATTTGTAACCTACCTACAATTTTATAGTGTTGACGCCACACAGTATAAAAACTACAGTATGTAGTACTGACAAATTGAATTTGTAATTATTTTCGACGACCGATGTGGCCCGATGGGGCGCGGCGGATGAAGATCTGCCTGCGACGCAGGAGGCTGCGAGTTCGATTCCCGCCTTTGGCCAAATGTTAGTACAATCTGCGAATATTTGTTCCGGGTATTCTGGACATTTTCTATGTTTATTATAAAACACCTATGTTTGTAATGTATTGTATTATGTATATCAGTCATCTAGTAACCATAACACAAGCTCTGCTTAACGTAACACGTAAACGTAGAATATCTACATTTCATTTGCAGCGCTTCAATGAGAAGAAACAAAGCCATTGGTGTTACTCAGGCCCTAAGCAACTCTGATTCTTCTATCCAGAATTCCACGTAAGTATTTTATTCGATACACTAACTGGCTGACCCGACTGACGTTGTCCTGTTCCGATTTTCCGGGCACCTTTTACAAACTTGCCTACCTAAATAGTTAATTACCTAACTACACACCTACCTAATACTATATAGGGTGTGTAACTAAATATTTGCAAATTCATGGTCTGATTGCACCCCCACCCCCATTTTTCGATAATAATCTTGATACACCCTGTATAAGTACATATATACTATCTAAGTGACTAATTTTTTACTGTTACAGAATGACTCTACACAATGTCACTGTACCACTTGCTGAAATACCTACTAAACGAATATGGTGATGAATCAGCCGAAAATGATACTAATGAGTATTATAATTTTGAAAGAAAATGACATATCACCTATGCAGCCAGGTCCAAGTAAACAATTGGATCAAATTCAAAGTCCAATCCAACCACGTGTCCCGTTTGGTCCATGCAAACGTAGGCAGCTACAATTTCATGAATTTTAAGTACCTATAGATGCACTAAAACTCATGAAATTGTACATTATATTCTCGTTACTGAATAATGATATGTGCTGTGCCACACGGAACCAAAGTATTTTTTATAAAGGGTATAAAAATACCAGTTTTAAAGTTTACGTATAGTATGCAGAAGTATGTGTCGTTTTACTAAATAAATATATTTGTTACTTGTACAAGTTGTATTTTTTACCTCTGTTCTCGTTGCTGAATCGAATAGTTGCATGTGCCACACGAAACCGAAACCAAAGTACTTTTTATATTACATTGATTTAGAAAAATTTTAAACTTTTATTACCTAGCTTTGTAACTGTACCTAGATCTACACATATCAAGTAACAAAAATACTGGTAATAATGCAATCAATACTACCTACCTGAAGTTAGTAATTATCTATCATACGTACCTAATGCTTGGTTTTCTATACTGTGGCACTAAGATATCGTACGCGGTCATGTAAGGTCAAGTGGCGCACGGCCTGCCGGGCGCGTAAATAAATACGTCGCGCGCTCAACATAGGGGAGCTGAGGTAGCGCTAAATGCCTAAACTTCTTGGATAACCTCGCCTTAATACATTTTTGCAGGCGTTTGGTTTGGAATGTACATGACTGACATTTTGAAATTTATTTTGTGAAATTAAAATATAATATTATTATAACTTTTTGTGTTTTTCGATCAAAAAAAAATATAAATGCGACTGTGCCTGTAAAGTTTTTACAATTAAGCCTCTAAACCGATCTCGACGAAAGGTATATTCCAAAACCAAGGGAAAATACAGACAGGGTTGCGATGCTAGTAAAATCATTATTTATAGAAATTTTGCATTAATATGTTTGTGACCGCAAAACTGGAAAAGTAGTCGATGGATTAACTTGGTTTTTTTACAAAACATTGCATTATCACCTAAATAAGTCCCGAAACCTTATCAACCAAACCATCAGCATGTAATGAACGTTCTGTGTATGTATTTGTATTCATTGCTATCTGCCACTAACTTACATATCAGTGATAAATGTTGCTTGCGAGACGAATTTCAATTAAGTCGTGAGAGATAAGTATCGCAATATTGGCAACGAATAATTAAATTCATTTTGGATGAACGAACTAATTTATTATCAACTACAGTTTGGATAAACATAATATATAATAGTAGATTTTGGCTCAGTTTCATAAGCACAAAACACCAGTGCTTGGTGGCAATTTGCAGCTTTTTTTTATACTATGGAGATGGAACAAGCCTATGGCCCACCTGATGTTAAGTGGTAACCATCACCTATAACAAAGTTTGCCTCGTAGGTCACGCTCCTTAGAAATCTGCCCTACGATACACTTCCCTGCGTCCATCAACTTGAGGCATACAGGTGTAAAGCCTCATGTGCCTGTAATTTTACCGGCAACCATACCCTTCAAACCGAAACACAGCAATGCTGCTTGGCGGTAGAAATAGGTATGGTGGTAGCACTTCCTCTGGCGAGCCCTTTCACAAGAAACTCTACTACTCTTAACATATTGTTACGCCGAGGCTGTTAAACAATGAGTAATAATCGAACCTTCTCGAACGCTTTTGTCTTGCTGTGTTATTGTTGCTATTGTTTGTGGTTTCGCAGAATGGGGAGTGGCCATTGTGTCGAGGGACCGACCCTTTCCTGGAAGGACCGACATCGTTCTCGAACAATCGAAATGTGTGCGATATAAATAGGCCGGAGAGATGGCCGGACAGTCAGTCTCGAGTCTGAGTCAGTCTGAGTGAGTGAGTCTCAGCGAGGCCCTGGAGGACTGACGTGGAGCAGGGTCTCGCGTGAACAGTAGTTGCTCGCGAGTCAGTCTGGATTAAGCTATACGTACGAACATTTCGGTGACTTTGAGTAGTGCAACTGTGGTGTAATTAGTGTGTTGTGATACGTGTGACCAAGTTCGTGTATTCATCGTTTAGTGCTGAATAAAAGTGTTATTTTGGTCAGACCGATTCCCATTATTTTATCCCGAACCCTCAGCTCGTAACAATTTGGTGTCAGAAGTGGGATAAAATAATGCCGGTTCTACCAAAGGATAACGTGGACGGTGTCAGGACGAGAGGTCAACGACAACAGGAAATGGATGAAAGGCGGTTTGGAGATTCTCCGGTTCAAGAAGCTCGGCAGAGTCGTCAGCCGATGGAGATGGAATCAGCCGCCGCCGAATCATTTGGAGCACCATCATCATCATCATCATCCGTGGGGCAAGCTCCTGTGACAGGCGATCTTGCTGCTATTATGACAATGCTTTGTCGTCAAGAAGAACAGCGTCGTCAGGATAAATAAGTGCAGCGTCGTCAACAGGAAGAGCAGGCTCGGTTGCAGGAGGAACAACGCCGTCAGCATTAAGAAGAGAAGCGTCGTCAGCAGGAAAAGCAGGCTCGGTTGCAGAAGGAACAGCGACATGAACAGGTGGAGCAGACTCGGTTGCAAGAGGAACAGCGACGTCAGGATAAAGAAGAGCAGCGTCGTCAACAGGAAGATCAGCGACGTTGGCCATAAGAGCGTGCTCGACTGATGAGGGAATTGTTCGGTTCATCTGGAAAGGAATTCCAGGAAGTGAAAGAACAGATAGAAATCATGAGAGCCGTGTTTTGGAGGCTGAAATTGGGATCGCTGATGAGAAAGGGACTCTGGGTATCCTGAAGTACTGGAGACGGCAATGTGGCTCCTCTAGTTGCTACCGACCCTTTCCTGGAAGGATCGACATCGTTCTCGAACAATCGAAATGTGTGCGATATAAATAGGCCGGAGAGATGGCCGGACAGTCAGTCTCGAGTCTGAGTCAGTCTGAGTGAGTGAGTCTCAGCGAGGCCCTGGAGGACTGACGTGGAGCAGGGTCTCGCGTGAACAGTAGTTGCTCGCGAGTCAGCCTGGATTAAGCTATACGTGCGAACATTTCGGTGACTTTGAGTGGTGCAACAGTGGTGTAATTAGTGTGTTGTGATACGTGTGACCAAGTTCGTGTATTCATCGTTTAGTGTTGAATAAAAGTGTTATTTTGGTTAGATCGATTCCCATTATTTTATCCCGAACCCTCAGCTCGTTACAATATCTTTAATTATTACTTTTTTTTAGCTACTTTTAATATAAATAAAAATAACTAAATTAAATAATGCTGGACATATCACACAGCGTTATCTAGCCCCAAACTAACCAGAGCTTGTACTATGGGAACCAGATAACTGATAGAATACTTTTATTATATAGAAAAACATCCAGACCCGGAACAAATATCATGCAATCATTTGTTCCACGGCGGGTATCGAATATTGTGTACTTGTTCAGGACATCTTGGTCTATACCCGCAGACGTAACTAAGCCACGGGGTTCCTCGCGACACCTGTGTACAATATACACAACCGTAACCAAAAAATAACTAGTAATCGACAAGCTAAGTATCAATTAGAGAAAATAGACTTTTCATCTACCACGAAAAATGCAAATACATCCACACTAATATTACAAATTCGAAAGTAACTCTGTTTCTCTTGTCTGTCTGTCTGATTGTTACGTTTTCACGACTAAACTGCTGGACTGTTTTGATGAAATTTAATAAAAATATATATTATGACCGGGATTAAGACATAGACTGCTTTTTACCCGCTTTAACGTTTTTATTGACAAACCACGCGTGCGAAGCTTCGGGCTTGCACTTTATGGTAACACTTAGCAACTAGTGGTTCGATCTGAACTGAGATCTCAAGAGTCTCCCATAAAAATTACAAAATATTATTTGTAACCTTTGACTATCAAAATAGTGCCACGAAATGCATAACCAAATAACTTGCCATTCAAAAAACAGTTCCATTCAGTTATTCTAGATTTCTGACGTTACCCTAAATTTGTGTCACTAAAGCTACACGCATACCAAATTTCAGTACTGTAGGGTCACTGATGTACTCCGTGAATTTAGTCCAATTTCAGTTTTTAATATGGCTAATAACTTAAAAACTACAAGGTTTAAACTAAAAATAAAAACGAGGTCAAAATGTACCCATAAAGACCTTTTATTAGACGTGCCATTTGAACGGATAGTCCTATTTTAGTTTTTTTAGCTCATTTAGTCACACTAAAATCGTGCCATCACTACCCACCTAGGCAAATTTTACGATGATCGGATAAACGCTTCGAAAGTTATCCTTGGACAAAGAAACACACATACATACATACAACGCCGATTCACCCAAGTTGATTTTGAACTTCGCTCGATTAACCCGGCGGTACTCGCTAGGTGTTTACATGCACGAATACTCGCTACCGGGTAAAAAATACCACATAATATAAATGACATTATCTTGGAAAATAAGTTTGCATTACAGACTTTAATGGTGTATTTAGTTTATCAATACTAATGTCTAACAAATAAAAGAAAATTAAAAGTTTTAATTATTGTTTATTTCAAATTATAGCTTATCCTAAAAAAATACAAAATTTAACAAAAATTCTTCATAGTCTTAGAGAAATCAACAAAAAAAAATGTATTTCTTAGGTATCACGTAAAATTGAGATCAAAAATTATAAATCGACCTTATACTCTATCAAAACAACAAAAAATAAAATACTGTTGATATTAAATGAACATCGAGAAAATAATCATCAAACATTATGTTTCAAAAAACTTGTACCTAATCTAACTATTTTGCTTTGACATAACAATCGCCACAAATGGGGGTCGTATGCTCACGGCATATTCTTTTGGAACACAATTTACAAGATATCTTAGTTTTTCGATCCTTCTTCCATTCACATACTGCACAACGGGAAGCAGATGTGGACGGTCGCAAAGCTGAGGGTGTGCTTGTGAGCGTGGCTTCATCATTCGAGTCAGCATTGCGAGTCAGCGAGTTCTTTTGTCTTTTCCAGTAAAACGACCTCGCCTCAAGTACTTCAGCGGTACATCCTCTAAATATTCTTCATCTTCAGTATTCTCAATATGTAAATTCAAGGAAAACTCTCTTCCGACACTGAAGACCCATCTGAATCACTTGCTTCTTGCTCTGTTCCGCTTTCATGATCACTATGCTCCTCAAAATCTTCTATTTCTGACACATTTTCTTCTTCACTATCTTCTTGTTCTAGACATTCTTCTATAATTTGATCCGTCACTAGGGAACTCATCATGAACCAGCTCTAAAACAAAATGAAATAACCAATAACATAAAAAAAAATGTAACAAGAACCGTCGCTACCGGGTATTTTTCACCCATACTCACTTTACACGTCCGTTGTCGCCAAGCGCCGCGCGGGAACTGGCCGCCCGGTGTCGTACGTGCGTGTTAACTATTGGCCAGAAGGTACTTAAAGTCGTGAGTTGCCGCAATGTTTAGTAATAAAAATATGACGTGATTTAGGTACTCTGTGGTATTTTTTACCCAGTAGCGAGTGCCGCCGGGTTAATAACGTATCTAACTTAGTTCTGCCTTACATTAGAATTATGCCTTTAATTGTAGATAACAGGAACTATGACACAAACCTGGAACAAACACTCGTAAAAATTTGCAGATCGTGCAAACATTTGCCCTGCGGCGAAGATGTCTGTTTAGGACAGCTCATTTCTATTTACCTATCTCCATGAAATGTTTTATTGAAAACACGCATTTATCCCGTACAAATGCGTAGTTCAAACAATAGGTCGCCTAGGTATCACTTACACTTACATTGTTTGCGCCACTTGGGATATGATTCAACGTGTCAAGGTGAAGGATGTACGGGGCAATATGACTTTCGTAAACCCTTTGTTATAAATATGGTATCGCTGTAATACGAAATGTCTTATTTTGATGTAAACAAATAATGCATTAAGATTCTACTCCTACCTTAATACAAAACATACTTTAATACAAGATACCTTTTTAGTAAAAGATTCTACCGGTCATTTTCAAAGCTCTTAAAAACCAAAACACGAACTCTGTCCAAACACGACTGTTGGTAGCGGTGTACCACAAACCAATACACTCCACTTAAACACTCCTTCGCACACAAGGAAGCATAAAAACCACCACTTTATTATTGATGGGTCCAGACCGCGACGAGTTCCAGTAACCCACTTGCGCCGGCTCCCTCGCTTAAGATAACACGGAGGGGAAAGTGGGAGAATGAAAGAAAGTGGGGGAAGGCTTAGTTATTATTCTAAGGCACTCTCATAATTTTTCAAAAGAAACGGAATCTTATAGGACTGGTCTACGAGAGTTTATTAATATTATAAAGAGGTGAAATTCGTTGTTTGTAAGTTTGTATGGTAAACTCAGATATTACTGAACCGATTCTGAACATTCTTTCACTGGTAAAGATCTATACTATCGCTGAGTGTTATAGGCCATATTTATTTTGATAAATCTCCATGCGAAACCGGGTTGGATCAGCTAGTAGTGTTATTTTAATATTTGTACTAAGACTAAAGAAAACAATGTGTTAAATTATTATTTTTTTAACTCTAGCCAAAACTTTATGAAAAATTAAGATACGACCGACGTATAGAAACAAAATATCGAAACTAAGTAATTTACCTATCTACAAATGATTTTGGTAGTTTATGGCTTTTATATACTTCAAAACTTATGATTAATATTTTAAATTCAAGTAATGGTAAAGTCCTCATCGAGCATGATCGAACCGATAAAACATAAAGCAGTCTACACACCATAGCCACCGATCTGCCGACACAGCCCGGCAGCTTCTTGTCAGCAGCTTTATTTTAGACAATCATGTTATGTAGCGACTTGCACCCGCGCGTGCTATCCTTAGACTGCTTTAATCTTAATGCTCGAAGTCGAACCGAAATGCTCACAAAACATCGAGCACACGCATGAACAAACGTGAAGAGGCATAATAAAAGCTTTCTAAAGTCTTGTCATAATTTTAATTTTTGCATTAAAGTCCCGACTTACACCTTCAAATCTGCTAATTTAATGCCCAGTGACTTCAATGATCGTAAACACGAATTATCGACTTCGTGCAAAAAAACAACAAAATATCACGCACAGCTTTTTACGGCCTAAAAACTTTCGAATATTACATTGAGTAATAAAATAATTATCTTTCACATTTACAACGAATATGTAAACTCCATAAAGTTAATACGAATATCAAATCAAATCATTTATTTATTTTAACCAACTTAGGATCGTACATTTAGTTTCATATCGTGTTTAGGATTTAGATTATATTCTAGTAATGTTTCTAGAAATATGTACGTTTTGTAATATTTTATACTAACACTAGCTGACCCGCCCGCGGCTTTGCACGTTTTCAAAATTCCCTTTCCCGTGGGAACTTCGGGAGAAAAACTATATAAAACACTATTGTCAAAGTGACACGACACTTCATGTAAATGACTTCACGTCAATGAACGACGGTTAATTATATGGATATTGTTCATATAAAATACTAAAATTGCGATTAAAAAATGGAGGGCGAAAAATACTTACGATCTATTCTTATACCTACCAAATATACAAATGAGATTTTAATATATTAGACTAAAGAACATAATTTTGTAGTTTGTATGTTCCTAGAGGTTATCTCAGAAACTAATTAACCGATTCTGAAAACTCTTAAGGTTTTAAAATGACACTATCCTTGAGTGCTTAAGGTATATATTATTTTGTTAAAATCCATGCGATGCCGGTGCGATACAAGATACGAAGATATATTTTAAGTAAAAACCATAAACTTTGATTGCACAAGTTACTTATAATCCTGCAGTGGAATTTCAATAGTTAGCAATCAAACAACTTACTTTATAACCGATTCCACATACGGATGTTAGTTTCAATCCTTCTGTATCAGTAAGTTGGTTTGTAAGTTTTCATGACACATTTGCTGAAATACTGTAACGCTACGACGGTGAGGGTTTCAAACAAACTAGGCCCTATTCTAACTCCCTATATAAGATGTTTATAAATGTACTTACTGGTTACCAACCTTAAATAAATAAATAAAACGTTTATTTTCCCATCATAAATAGGTTTTACAAAAAATATAAAAGTAGGCAAGTTATGTTACAGTAAGTAGGAAGGAAGTTAACTTATTAATTACATTGAGTAAGCCTAATTAGAAAACCTGTCTTGTGAGGGATTGGTGCCTGAGATAGGTTTAGAAAACCTTTATAACAGGTTACCAGTGCAAACCTTTGTAGTACTTAACTGTAATTGTATGAATTAATTAATTAATTAACGAAATGAATGGGCTACGAGCGATGACCCAGCTGCCGCTAGACGCACACTGTGAATAAAAAGTAACTCATTACTGCCTGATTTTACCACCCCACAGGAACAGTTACCACCCGGGCACGATCTGCCGTGGCCAGTCTGGAAGTCCTTTTACAGGCTCCGCACCCAGGTTGGCCGCTGCAGACTTAAATGTGCAAATGGGGATTCAGGCACCCTAACTTAACGCAGTGCGAGTGCGGTGATCCCGCGCAGTCAATGCAGCACTTGCTAATGTGCCCTTTGTGCCCGAACACCTGCACTATGGAGGACCTAATAACCGCCTCACCTAATGCTATTGTTGTGGCCAAACACCTGTCCAACATACTATAAATTAAAACGTAGAACTCTTGACACGCTAAGAAGAAGAAGATTAATAGCAATAAATATGAATAATCTTCGATAGCGGTTACTTATTTAGTCCTTAAACAGGCTTCGCACACAGGTTGGCCGCTGCAGATTTAATATGTGTAAATGGGGATTCAGGCATCCTAACTTAACGCAGTGCGACTGCGGTGATCCCGCGCAGTCAATGCAGCACTTGCTAATGTGCCCTTTGTGCCCGAACACCTGCACGATAGAGGACCTAATAACCGCCTCACCTAATGCTATTGTTGTGGCCAAACACCTGTCCAACATACTATAAATTAAAACGTAGAACTCTTGACACGCTAAGAAGAAGAAGATTAATAGCAATAAATATGAATAATCTTCGATAGCGGTTACTTATTTAGTCCTTAAACAGGCTTCGCACACAGGTTGGCCGCTGCAGATTTAATATGTGTAAATGGGGATTCAGGCACCCTAACTTAACGCAGTGCGACTGCGGTGATCCCGCGCAGTCAATGCAGCACTTGCTAATGTGCCCTTTGTGCCCGAACACCTGCACGATGGAGGACCTAATAACCGCCTCACCTAATGCTATTGTTGTGGCCAAACACCTGTCCAACATACTATAAATTAAAACGTAGAACTCTTGACACGCTAAGAAGAATGAAATGAATGAATGAATTTGTGTGTCAAATAAATATATTCTATTCTTTTCTACATAGCTTTTCTTTTATACCTATATGCCACCAAAATAAGATGTCTACAATTGTGTGTGCCAGTGAGACCTTTTTTGAAAAGCATACGAAGTGAGTTTCTAGTAGATGGCTTACTCAAAATCAGTAACAGCCCGACTGTAGGGCGTAGTCTACTTTCACCTGGGTTCATTCTCGCACACATTTATGACACCCAATTTATTTAAATTCATCCAATCATTTCGGTGCTACAAGATATTAATAGAATTAAATAAAGGCATAAACAGAAACACACGATAAACAATATTCTATCTATTCCTGTATTTTGTTATGTATTTTCTTTTGTTTGTCACACTAATATTATAAATGCGAAAGTTTGGATGTTTGTTTGTTTATTGCTCAATTACGTCGTTACGGCTGAACCGATTTCGATGAAATTTAGTATATAGATAGACTATAGCCTGGATTAAAACATAGGCTTCTGACACAAACGCGTGCGAAGCCGCTCCCGGAACCTAGTTATAGGACAAAAGACACTTCTTCGACAGGCAAGCAACAAAAGAACACCCATTGCATCACAGCACTTCTACAAAAGCAATGCATTACCATCACAGATATAACGTCCATACTTCATCTCAAACTGTACATCTTTACATAATTACCAAGTCCATAAACGTCCCACGGACATCGTTTAATGTAGAAATTATAACGCGTATCAACTCACTTACCATAACAGTCACTAATCACTTCCTAATAAGTGATAGAGTGAAAGTAGTGAAGTGCAAGTGTCGCAACGTCATCACACTAATATTATAAATGTGAAAGTTTGGATGTTTGTTTATTTGTTTGTTTGTTATTCAATCACGTCGTAACGGCTGAACAGATTTCAATGAAATTTGGTATATACGTAGATTGTAACCTGGGTTACAACATGGGCTACCTTTTATCCCATAGATCAGTTCCCATGGGATAAAAATGGGGTGCCAAGTGCAAAAGCGAGTTTAGCTTTATTTCTAGGTTACCTACACATTTAGTCGTGTAACGCGTACGAAGTCGCGGGCAACAGCTAGTAGGTAATATGCTAAAAGGTGACATTGGTGGATAGGACGACTCGAGTGAACTATTTTGGTCATATAAGGCCAAAGGCGTGCACTAACTACACGGATGCAAACAATTAGTTGTATATTATTTGATGCCATGGTATTACAATAATAATATTGGTTATAATTTAATTTTCGTAGTTTTTTAATCTCTAATTATCTGTTTTATACAAAATCCATTTGGGTGCAGACAATATCTGTCAATCTGGAAATCTATAGGGCAGACCTATGTTTATCTGTCATGAGGACGTCCCATGGCTAATATTATGATGATAATTGTGATGGTGATCCCATTTTATGTTTCATTATTTTATCCGAAATTAGATAATTTATCTTCTATCGATCAGAGAACAAAACAAATTGGTAAGTAATTGGTAGTGGTTCGCCCCGAACTGAGATCTCGCGAGTCTACCATAAAAACAAAAAAAATATTATTCGTAATCTTTGACTATCAAAATAGTGCCAAATAAAAACCAACTAAAACAGCTAACCTACAGTTTCATTCAAATTACAGGTAACGGCAGTTCATGTTCATTGTTTACCCTTTTTTGGGGTACAAATTGCATGTATTCTAGATTTCAGACTTTTGCCTATATTTGTGATACATAAGCTACACGCATACCAAATTACAGCACTGTGTGGTCACTGGTGTACCCTGTGAATTTTGTCAAAGTTTAGTTTGTATTATGGCTAATAACTTTAAAATTACAAAAATTTTACTAAAACTAAAAACGGGGTCGAAATGTACTAATGAAAACCTTTCATTTGACATCTCATTTGACCTAATAGTCTCATTGCATACATACAACGCCGATTTGCCCAAGTTGATTTGGAGATCTTGCTTCGCTCGATCAATAATTTTCAAACTTTTTAGAACTGGAAACCAAATGTTAGCGACCCGAGGCTTCATTCATACAATGACCCCCAAACGAGAAAAAAGCTCAAAATACTTAACTTCCATGAATGGATAAGGATCATTTACGAGTGAAAGCTGAACAAGGTACAGGTGGACGAAAGTTTTATCAGTTATGGGTTCGAAGAGCTCATATTGAAGATGAGTGGACTTGCTCTCCGGTTTTTAATTAAGGTTATCTTATCCAAAAGCGATGTTTTAATGGAGTAGTTTACGTGCGTGTATTTCAACGTGTAATCAGATCCTACTTTGAATGTTGATTTTATTGTAATAATGAAAGAGAAAATACTTTCATTCAATACGTTGAACTAGAGTTACCTATTTCGTAATAATTTTGATCCAGGCCAGTTATAGAAATATATTGCTTGCTATACTGTGAACAATTAGAATAAAAGTAGGTAGGTACCTACCCACTCAGGATATTTGTATATTTTTAGCTGTTATTGTGTTATTAATTGTGATGTACTTTTTTGTACCTTTTTTATAAATTATAGGCTAGCGTTTGACCACGATCACGCCTGATGGTAAGCGATGATGTAATCTACGATGGTACACGCGTGCCTAGAAGAACCAATTCACTCGCGACTTGAATACTCCTAGGTTGTAGTTATCAGGAAACACAGACTCAGGCAAGGCGTTCCACTCCTTGGCGGTGCATAATAAAGGTGGAAGAGTACCGCTCCGCTTTGTGCGTATGGCGCGTTTGATTGTCCGATGACAGAATGGGGATGGTGGGATCAGGTTGAAAAGCTCGGCAGCACACTCCCCGAAATGTATCCGATAAAAAACCGAGAGGCTTGCAACCTTTCGACGATGCTCGATAACTGTACTGTGTGATTGTTGTTCTATTGTTTTATTGTTTTTTATCTGTGTTAGTTTTTAGTTTGTTTTATTAATTCTTCTGAATGAGGGTAACGATTTGGATTTGTCTATAATGTTACTCTTAGTTGAATAATTGAATCTTGAATCTTGATCCTGCGTACTAGTCTTATTTCTATAAACCTAAGGCAAGATTCAAGACTTATTCGCATTATAACTTTTAAAATTATTATGGTTTGAATCACTATTTTCACTAAAAATATCGAAAAAATGCGACACTCAAAAACTCACAAACTATGGTAAATATCTCGTTTTTAGTGAAAATAGTTATAACACAATAATCAATATCAAATGTGTAATACAAGTTATAACGAAATTTATGTAGCTCTGAAGGCCAGGAGTAGGTACATTTTTTTCAGATTTTTTATAAGTTTTGTTTCATCAGTTATTTTTTAGTAATTTCCCCTTCCCTATAACATCCTAAAACATACGAAATGTTGGATTTAAGCAGCTAATAAACAGATTTCAGTTGAAAAACATCGGACTAATGCGATCGAGCGGTTTAAGCAATGAATAGATAATAAAATAAGTTACCTTTGTTTTGCCTTTTTAGTATTATATTAGTGTTATATTAGTTCTGTGTGGTAATTACAATAAAGAGTTATCCTATCTTACCTCAACCACATCTCGGAGCATGAACCGCCGTCTTCTCCGTCGTCTTCTCGGCGCTGGCTCCGAGTCCCGCTCTATGCCCTCATCGTCTGTGTCTGCTCTGCCACCTTCCGAAGACACAGAGCCTTCTGATAACGCGCCGCATTCATCTTCATCGTCTGAAAGCAAATATTTAACTGTTAAGAAAGAAAACAAGTGGTAAAAAAGGCTTATCTCATCCTCAAAATAGGCAACACAAATAAACATAAAGAAAAAAGCGCTACCAAAATAAAAATGCAAAATGTGTAAATTTCGCTGTTTTATTTGAGGCCCCATTTGACCTAGTAAATCTTATTACTAATATTAAGCGGGTATTTATCGCTTATTTAACTTTTATAAGTTGCAACACAGCCCAAACGCCGGGACAATAAATATAAAGGTAAATACGCGATAAATATCCGCTTAATATTAGGAACTAGCCTGCCAAACTTCGTATCGCCTTGACATGCATATGACGCGGGCTGCCAGTGTATTGTCAATCGGCCATCATTAGCTACATCTATGTATGAGAATTTTCGTCATAATTTTTTATAGCGTGAATTTTTCCAATATTTTAATAATTATTCTGCTATTCGGGGCGGAGACAAATCCAACAAATCAAAGATCATCAAAATCGATCCCGCATTTATTGAGTTATAAATAGTGTAACTAACCCGACTTTGTTTTATATATATAGATTATGTACAGTGACCGCGAAAGGTTAAAACATTTTGGTACCTCTATTTTGACTCCCACCATTTTGACTCTATTGGCAATCATCATTAAAATATTTAAGAATTATTTTACTTGCAATTGAAGTGGAATTGAAGTCAATATTAATTATAACGTATCTAAATTTAAAGTCGATAGATTCAGTAGTTGCTGAGATAATCAGCTATGAATGACAGACAGACGGACGGACGGACAAAATTGCACCACAAGGGTTCCTTGTTTTATATTTTGGGCCGGTCGTGCGGTCGGCTTATATCAACTAGGTTAAGCATTAGCACACTCAGAATTGGATCGGGTGACATTCAGTTTCCGATGCAAATTTTCGCAATCCATCAGCATAATACTATCTAGTAGAACCCACTTCAAATTAATCCGGCGATCAATCAAAGCAAAAACTACGTGTGGTCTACTCAGTATCAGTGGATTTGACGCTGTCGGCGCCCGCGCTATAGTCCATACTTAATGCGCAAGCGCTTACATTTGCAAGGGCTTTACTTAACAACCGAAAAGGGTGTAAACAAATCTTAAAAACAAAAGGTATACTCGTAAATCTCTTGAAATAAAAAACTTTTTTAGCCTCAAATTTATTTTTACTCTGTTTATAGCTCTTAAAATGAGATATTGAGTATAACTCACTTATCCGAATAATGCAAATTTTACATAAATATAGGTTCAGGAAATAATTTAATATTCTGATTTATTTTTGGTAACTACGTACGGTCCATATTTATCGATATATCGAAAAAGAAATCATTATATTTATATTGCTCTTTTTTCTAAAGATAAAAGAGTAGTAATTCAAAGTAAAAAAAAAAAACATTAAAAAGACGAGTGGCCCAAAAAAAGGCTTTAAATACAAATAATGGTAACACGCTCTAGCGCCCCAAGCCTTCACAACAATACGCCGCGTCTGCCTCGGCGCCGTCCGCGCCGGCCGGCATCAATCTTACAATCGAAGCGGGCTTGTAGACACCTCCCTTCACCTATTGTTCCATTTATTGCCCATTAGAGAACCATTAGAAATGATTGACGGTCATTTTATCCTTATTTCTCTAAGGACTAGGGAAATTTCAAGAGAGATCATCTTGTAACAAAATATGATCTACTATTTACCCGACTTCGGCAGTACCAAAAGGAAGAGTTAGGTATATTTTTGTAGTCTATATTATGTATGTTTGTTTAAAGGTATATTCCAACGTAGCACATACTACCCATCCGATTTTCATTAATAAGGTGTCAATTGATTCATTAATATGGTCTGAGTGATAATAGGCTACCATCGACATAGGTATTCGTATTTTGTATTTAAAAACTGAAACTAGTATTACGTCGTTTCAGTTTTTAAACTTATGTATTACTTTTTCAATAACGATGACACAACCTACACAATCTTATTATGTAGTTAGATGTGGTTGCAAAGCTATAAAATCCTGAGTTTTTAAATAAAATTGAACATAAGATGGAAAGTATGTAGTAACCATTGATCATTTCAATTTCAAAGTTACGAGTATGTGAAGTGCTTATAAAAATAACAAATACGAAAAAATAAATTACTTGTTTAGAATGTTATATTTTTATGAAGTTTTTTAGATGCGTAGTGTAAAACTAGGTGATAAAAACTTTAATTAGATCTGTTCAAACTTTATTATTACGCTTAACGGTGCGGTTACGAAGAATGCTGTAAATTGTTGATAGACTCCTTTGTGATTCTGATACAGATTGATGACTTCACATGACTTTCAATTTTATTCCATTGTTGTTGAAATCAAATTGGGTTCAGTTGGTAGATGGTTATATAAATATATAGGAATAGCAGTCTCTCAACACAGACACTTCCGTACTTTTGCGGACAAACATCGGAACCTGGCCACATTTTCTTTTACTGGAAGGAATAATTAAATAGTTAAGCCCCGCTTAGTCTTCAAGAGTCACAAACACTGTTTTCAATGATAGATGAAGTCTCAATTGAAACCGAGAGCCTATTGTCACAACATCAGAAGCGATAGGCTAATAGGATTAGGCGTCGGCAGTTGGCGCCCGGCGCTCTCGCGTCAGATAAATCTGATCGCAGACACAGCCGACGACAAAGAGCCGTAAACTGTTGCGAAACCGATGCCGGGATTACTGTGACTCAGTTATGGTACCCTGATACTTTGATGACGGCAAATAAACAAATCTCATTAAATGATTTCGAGAAGCCTTTAAGAGTTATTGCATTCGTTTTGCA
Source organism: Philereme transversata (assembly GCA_963924445.1). Classification (NCBI taxonomy): domain Eukaryota; kingdom Metazoa; phylum Arthropoda; class Insecta; order Lepidoptera; family Geometridae; genus Philereme; species Philereme transversata. The sequence goes on along the minus strand of OZ004337.1, from coordinate 20,057,968 downwards.
AGTAGCATTGTAAAAACTCCACGGTCCAAATCACTCTAAATTATTTGGATTAAACAATCTTCAAAGAGTGAAGTTTATCAAAATTATTTGAGACGATGGATCTTTGTGTAAAAAATTACAAGTATCTAGACCAAATTGTGAAGCTCAGGTAAACAAGAAAAAGCTCGCTACAATTACTCAGTTTCTGTCTCTTGAGACTATAACTAAATTAAATACCTTAGTACATTTTCAATCGGCTTGCCAGAACAAGTTATTCCTCAGAGAATAGCGTACTTATAAGGGAAAAAACACCATATCATTATGGCATGTAAATCCCTAAGTAAGTATGTATGTAAAATACCAATATATATATCACCGGTAAAACGGAAGGAGCTCTATTCAAATTATAAGATACTGTTCTCATGGGAGACAATACGCAAATGAAACGGAACTAAGTACTTTATAAGGTGAGGGCTTCCCATGGCACTAGCGTGTGAGTATTGCGTGCTAAAACAGACGTGACTGTAAATTAAATAGAAATCATAAGCGCCAAAATGGGAATATTGATGGTGAAAAAAGAAAATAAAGTGACAGACTACCGTGACAACATTTTTCAAATAATAAAACGTCCATTTTATCTTAGTGGTAAATGACAATGCGATATACGTTGGAGACGGGTCTGGAAGATTCTTAGGCACTTGCCTAGATCATACAAAGATCATGTCTTATTTAAAAGAAAAATTAATTACTTTACTTGATTTTTTAGTTGTGGCCTTTTAGTGTAGCTAGTAGCATTTTGAGGTATATTTTGATGCAGACTCCTATGTGAAAAATTAAGCCGAATGAGTAATCAAAATCCCGCTATAATTTAAAATAATCAAAATTTGTCAAAGCTATAACAAAATTACTCGAAGGGTTAGCGCTAAGTCACGCGTATGCTTAGGATGATCGTAGATGGTAATTTAAATCCCTCTCTGACCAGTTTTAGTTAATCTAAAACAAAGTCAAAAGTCAAAGTCAAATATTTTTATTCATTAAAATCACAAGGATCACTTTGAAACGTCAATTTTACTGCCTGTTCCTTCGCGACCAAGCCAGGAAAGAAAGGCAAGAAACAAGTCTGGTTGTTTTTTTAATGCTCCTTTTACAATACATAATACAGAAAATAAATTACGTCTAAATTGTAACATTTTGAACGAGTTGGAGCAATTTCAATCCTAAGCTTCTCTATCATCTAAATAATCTGATCTTTTATAGTAGGCTCTTTTATAAAGATTTTGTTTAATTACGTTTTTAAATTTGTTAATTGTCAACTTTTGTAAATCCCTTGGGAGTTTGTTATAAAAGCGTACACCTTGCCCTTTAAACGATTTACTAATTTTATGGAGTCTACAAGTGGCAACAGCGAGTTTATCTTTATTTCTAGTGTTAAAATTATGATTATCGCTATTTTTCTTAAACAAATTAATATTTTTGTGAGCATACATTAGATTTTCCTAGATGTATTGACAAGGGAATGTCATAATATTTATTTCTTTAAACTTATTGCGTAATGATTCTCTGGGGCCCATATCGAAGTCGCGGGCATCAGCTAGTTTATTATCAAATAGGTATGTAGGATACATCTCAAAGTATCTACTATGTCTGATATCTATTTTTAGATATCTAAGTAGATCTGAGAGTGGGTGGTGGACCGGAGGCTGTTTGATAGGTTGCGAATTGGATCGTAGTCGTTGTTACTTCCTCCGCATAATATGTATATAAACTTTCATCGATATAGCTAATAGTGTGCTTATTACTGTTTCCTATAGTCATCAGATTGCCCATGAAAGACTTGAGATAGCTGATATCCATAATTTGTTAAACTCACAGAATAATAAGAAACTTAACGATAAAAGATTCTCGTCGTCGAGAAGATGTCGGTTTTCTTCGAAATTTTCAAATCAAACCCTGAGATTACCTAAACTTCAAGTTACAGCTTGAAAGTACAGGCACGTGAGGCTTTACACCTGTATACCTCAAGTTGATAGATTCAGGGAAGTGTATCGTAGATTCGTAGGACACATTGCTAACGTGCGTGGCATATGGTTACCATTTAACATCAGGTGGGTCATAAGCTTGTTCTATCTCCAAATAGTATTAAAAAAAACTACGAGCCTTACAGTAGTCGCATATGATGTGTATCATCTGTCCAACGCGCGCGCTCATTGGTCAAATCAAATAGCGCGCGCTTACCCGGTTTCCTGTTACACATTCGCGTCCCTTTTGCCAAAACCACTCCCACAAACCGAGACCAAAGATGTTACGCATCAAAAAGTTCATACATGGTGAAGAGAGTGACTTTTTTATAACTGACACGATACCCTAAAATAATGTCCTGCCGTTTTTTTTGCTTTCACCAAAATACCTTAACATAATTAGACGACTACACAGATTGTTATTTATTCATAGGTATACTAGTTGCCACCACGACACGTGGTTGGTCAATAAAAACATAACCGATCATTATCTTTCTGTACATGTATATTTCATCGATATCTGTCCAGCCGTTTAGTCGTGAAGACGTAACAAACAGACCGAGTTACTTTCAAGTTTATAATATTATTGTGGATATTATTATCCCTAACTCCTTACATCATCTCATACTCTATCAAAAGACACAAAGCCTTGACAGCCATACACATAACACATGCGCTATTAATAACAATTTAATGTATTGTCTGGCAGATTGTCCAGTTGTCTGACTTGGCGCCAGACTTTCTCCGGGGATCTAAGCTCACAAGGAAATGTGTAAATACCACACAATATGACGCGGAGATCTAAATAGGAACTGAGAAAGCCCGGTAGCATATGATAAACTAACAGTGCCGAGAGAGCTATAAATCTGAGTAAGCGGTTGCCTACACTGCTTGCTAATCTTTTCTACCGCAAGACATTTTAATAAGATTAGAGAGATTTTTCATCGGAAGGCCGAAAAAGAGATGGATGAACTGTGTGAAGAATGATATGGGCAAGAAAGAAGTGACAACGGAGATGACGGCTGATAGAGAGGTTTGGAAGAAAAATAGATGGTGTGACGACCCCACGTAATGTGGGAAAAGGGCAGGAAGAAGAGAGACATTTCTCATTTTTCATAATTTTAATTACCATAGATATTTTGCCATATTATAAATCATATTTAGACATTATCTTATATTGTTTAGTTTATTCTGTATTCAATTGCTCTTATTTAATTATTTTGTATTTAATTTGGACATTTGCATGCCTTACTACTGAAGTCCTACTATGTTCTAGCAAATAAACGTTATCTTATCTTCTTAGTTAAGATTCATAATAGATTGTCATTGTCATGTCGGAGGCATTCGGGTGTCCTAAAAATATGATCACTAGCACTTATTGAATTAACTTACAAAAGGAGTCTAGTAAAACGCTTCTTTTACATAACGATTTTCCGCCCCTAAATATTAAAAACCACTAAAGATTTCAGTTTAATAAATTATGGGCTGTATATAATCGGGATACCATGTGGCTGTGAAACACTAGTATTTGTGTGGAATTAACATAAAAAACTTATAATCGCCTTTTCTTCTAATAAATCCGTCCAGTCCAATTTAGGGCTATTGAAAGTGCATACTACTTGAAATTTTGCATGCTAGGAACATTTACGACTTTAAAAAAGGTTTAAAAGCACATTAACGTACGGACGATTATTGAATGCACTCTTTGCTGGAGTTTATAGTTATTAGCGTATAAAAATTTGGGTCAGCTGCGACGTTTTATTCAGCAATAATTGGTATGTAATTATCTCAAAGTTTCGAGAAATATTCAACAATTACACTTTGATCAATTCCCAGAGGCTAACGAAGTCTTGAAGCAAACCACCCAGTTAAGGATCGGTTCCAGTGAATTTTGATAGCCTACTTGTTGGTGGGCAATTATCATCATCATCATCACAGGATGTCCACTGCTGAACATAGGCCTCCCTCATAGATTTCCAGAGCGACCGATCTTATACGGCATGCATCCAACGGCTCCCAGCAACCTTTATCAGGTCGTCTTTCCATCTAGTGGGAGGCCGTCCTACGCTGCACTTTCCAGTGCGTGGTCTCCACTCGAGAACCTTTCTGCCCCAACGGCCGTCAGTTCTTCGAGCTATATGCCGTGCCCACTACCACTTCAACTTACTAATCTTTTGTGTTATGTCAGTGACTTTGGTTTTTTGCGGACAAAAAAGTAAGTTAAATTGGAGCTTTCCTTAAAACGAAATAATGAACCGAATATCGAACGAACCCAAGCGAATAAATATCAGTCATTGTAAAACAATAAGTACAGCGCTTTAAAAAAATTGGGAAGTTCATATAACACTAGCTGTTGTCCGAAACTTTGTACGCGTTACACTACTAAATGTGTAGGTAACCTAGAAATAAAACTAAAATCGCTGCTGCAACTTGACTTGGCACTCCATTTTTATCCCATGAAACCTGATTTATGGGATAAAAAAAGCCTATGTGTTAATCCAAGTTATAATCTACGTACATACTAAATTTCATCGAAATTGGTTCAGCCGTTACAACATGATTGAGTAACAAACAAACAAATAAATAAACAAAGATGGCTTTGCACGTAGTGCTGTAGGCTATTTTATCAAAATAAAATAGCCACCCTACCTCAGGGATAGTACCTATAGCTTTCTATCAGAGAAAGAATTTACAAAATTGGTTCAGTATTTCTGGAGATTACCCTGTACAAAACTTACATACAAATTTTACCTCATTTTAATATTAGTATAGAAGAATATTTATTCCTATAACCTATCTAGGTTTCTCATTCAGTACTCTCTCATCCAGGTACGTTAAGCATTCTGTACCTAGGTAAGAGAGTTGGACAAAATACGGAAAATCCATGATTTTACATCTACTTAATCTATCTATGTATTCCCAAATACTGCATTCCACTCAATAAACCTTTTTCAACTCCCAGCACTTGAGTGCATTTGTTGGTATACTACCCGACTGCTAGAGACCCCGATCGCCATAAAATCACTTCTCACAATCAGAATTTATTATGTAAATGAAATAAGTTTTGATGTGAAACATCTATAGCCGCACGTAAAACCGATTTCTCGCGTGGCGACGCGTCGCCACGGCACAGTAGTACCGTCCTCAGAGGCCACATCGAATATAACTATTACCAAAGTCACTGATTAGACGAATTAAGTAGTCACGATTTGAAATAAATTCGTACATATTTGAATTTAATGAAAATAAATGTTTATTCAATAAATAGTCATCGTTATCTGGAAAAAAAATCGTAATAGTTTATTTTATCATTATGACATATTTAGTTCCTATCACAATATGTTCTTTTCTGCATATTACTTTTACAAAATAATGTCGATGTTTCACATCTGCCAGGCGTCCCGTGACGGCTCACATTTTTTTACGATGATCGCAACTTTAAGCTGTAAATGCAAGAAATAAACTTTTTCGCAATTCAGTGGTTTAGGGTATGTTGTATTGACAAGGGTTTATTAACTTGCCTACTTTATTATGTCTATATTGTAGTTAGACGTGGATTTTTATACAATTTATAAAGCTAGAAGCGGACACTTAGTGGCGGAAGTGCGCGACAGCCACATTTTTTACTTTTTTCTTTTACATCGGTAGGTGGCGACCACACAAGCACACGAAGCGAGAAGCGGCGTCTCGTGGCGTATAGCGACCACTGTCGTCAACCGTATTCGGTGAGTCACATAAAAACGAAAAATGTAGTCCGCAGTTCGGTGGCGCGACTTTATTGTATCTCGGTATTAAAACAATAACGACAAAAAATATGTTGATATTTATCTAAAGTTGACGAATCATGACGAAGCTTACGGACTACTTAAATTAGGGACAAAATTGCGTAAGTTTGTTACCATCAAGTCTCTTAAAAGTACGAGCTAACCCAGTTCCTAGGAACTTTAAATCAATAACCAGACAAAATTGTCCTCCCACTTGTAGAGTCAGGTAGCCTTCAGGCAAATATCGCACCCAAAATGCTTCAATAAAATGAACGATCTCATTTAAATCACGGGACCGGCGAGGTAGACAATAAACCATAAATATCCGACATGTCTAAGGTGTATTCGTGTTTTGATAGGACAAGTCCACCCACTAAGCACCTACAAGCTGACACGGTGACACATTCCGGGGGTCTAATTCTCACTTTTAAGAGAACATTTTATGTATAACTCGATATTTTCTTATTTCTCTGTGACAAGTAATTGTGAACTCTGATGAGTTCTGAGGATTTCCATCACGGAAATAAATAAAGTCTAAAGACTATAAGTGTTAAACCATCATATGAACCATAAGACCACTGCTGAACATGCCTCCCTCATATTATTTCCATAGCGACCTGTCATGTGTGACGTGCACCAACCTACCTTATTAGAGCGTTAGTCTATCCAGTAGGGTATGTATTTATGTATTGTACATTATGTAACAAAAATTATACTAGAATTTTGTTCTGACATTTCAGCAGAATTAATAATGCGAGATTAAAAAATAAAAATCTCAAATACGAAATTTGATTATTACATCGAGAATCGAGCCCCTGAATGTAGGACGCATGACATTTGTGGTAATCTAATAAATTTTGAGAAGTTATGAGGTCTCCGAAGCAACTGGTATAAATTCGTTAAATAACGATTTTATTTCTTTTAGAGTATTTAAGCTGATCTTTTATTAGGGAACGATAAATCAAACATCAGTCAAGGCAGGGATAAATCATCCAGTTTTACTTATTTTTAGAAACCTCTATTTAGGGTTCACGCAGGTGGTGGGAATATCTACTAATTTACGAGCAGTAGTCGACCACTTATAATAGTAATAATAGTACACATTAAATATTATACTGTTTGTGATGAGTGTTTTTAAGTGTCCGAGTATTTCGCACAGTTGCATAACTCGCATGCTCCACGGGGTAAACTGAAATCTTAGCGAGTGGTGTCGGCGTCGGTTTGTTACATAATACCTACATGAAAATGTATTGTCCAAATCTCTGTGAGAATATATTAACACAATTATAATCTTAGAATCTTCAAATCCAAAATAAACAGGTTCTTTCTAGTAAGTGTGCTCCATCTTCGACAACACCATCACTTACGGTAAGTGATGTAGGAGTCTAACGACTATTTTGACGACAACTTGCTACAATTGAAAAAGTCTATCTATACTTGCATCAAAAACATCAGATGGGTGGAGCTCGATTGGCCCGACAATGTTCAGGGTCACTCCACGTCCATCAGACTGCGATAGTGATTGATCATAAAAGAAAATATTAGCATTCTGTAACGACTTTTTCAATGTTTCATGGGGGCCTTGTTAGTGCCGTGGGTAATGTAATGACTGGCTAGATTTTCTGAGTTCCCTGAGTTGAGAGAGTGACTCTATATACATGCGATTTTTTGGATGGATGTCATTTGTTATCCAGTTAGGCAAAACGGGTTGCGAGAATGAAGCGAAGACGAAGCGCCCCTTTTCTATACAACTCAACAGTTTGACAGTACTAGAAGAAATGTTGCTTTAATCTTCCTACACACAAATGTTATTCCTCTTCTCTGCTTTAGGTGGTTGGTGGTCATGCTTTGATTTGCGACGACAGAAACAACTATCAGTAGACACACAATACACATAATACTTTAAAATATTGTTTCAACAAATGTGTGTGACACCCAGGAGGTCTGATCATTGCCTGTTTAAAAGCCTAATTCCAATTCTGTACGGAACACTAAACGTCACATTAAATACCTATAAATTGTATTCGATAAGTGAAACGATAGGATCGTGCCATGGACGGTGTTAAAATCAATTTGAGTGAAAGTGGAATAAAACATTATTATACAACTTATACCAATGGATATTGAAATGACTTATAAGATACACGCTGGGGCTAACAGGAAAATTCCTTAACAGTAAAATTTGATTTGCGAATTACAATTAAAATAAACTAAGAGATGTTTAAAGCATTGTGCTACATAACTGAACAGTTGCAACAGATTGAAAAAACAATTAAAGATATTTCTAAGAAAGGTTTAAATTCACGAAAGCTTAACCAATCTAAACTTTTCCCTCCCTATTTTTATTTTCCTGGTATTAGGTAGCATGAAAGTGCCCAAGTCTTCAAATTGTTATATCTACAAAAACAACAATCACGGCGTCATGAACCAGACGTGACTGACACGACACGACCTTTCTTTTTTGTTCACTTATCAAAGAAATATTCCGAATGCCAAAACGCAAAGTAAAGATGCAACACGCAAAAGAAAGTGCTCTGCAAACGAATAAATGAAGCTGATGGAATCTTTAGATGGCCTCGAATCCGGACGAGTTCGATCAATCAGCAAATGCCAGATGATGACGATAGTGTCAACGTGTATGATAATGCTCCCAAAATAGTCGGAGATCTCCAAACAATGGCACCCGTCGGTGCATCATATCCATTATGCCTGCGCCTTACTCACCTGTCGTATGCGACCCACTGACCGGTATTCCTCGCATCTCGATACGATCGATACTTTCGATGGGATCCCAAACAATCGCCCACGACCAAATTTACAGTTATAAGTCAAATGAAATGGAATGGCCCTGCACTTCATGATCGAAATGGTCTCTTAAATTTACAATAGCGGCCCTCGGAGCGATAGCTACAGCGATCGATATGATTGAGACCATTCGATAAGCTATCGAAGTTTATTTATTTCTTTCGAAGCATTACCTCGACCTGGTTGTCCGGACTTCTCCTATCCATAAACAATCTAACTGTTGACACTCCAGCGGCCCGCAGGCACGCACAATTTGATTGGCGTCAAATTACCAGCAATATAAAACGGTATGCTTTCCGCTGCGAGCTATTAAAATGCAATAAATTCATCATCCAGAACCTTGTAGGAAATTCTACGAGTCGAGGAAGTTAAAGTGTAACCGGTGGAGTTGGTCGATTACGAACGACGCGGGTGCAAAAATTGCCTTCTCAAGGGAAAAGCAGAAAATTTGACAAGTTAATTTAGATTGAGCGAGTCCGTGAGAGTTGGAAAGGAGGTGAAAGACAGCCGGAACGAATTGTCTCGTTGCATTGTGAGGCTGTACGTTAGGAAGACGTGGGAGCAAAGGTCGCTGATAGAGCATGCCTTAAATGTCACTTGAGCCTGTAGACACCTCGTCTAGTGATGCTAGAACATGTATTGGGAGGAGAAGTCGCAATGTTTGTAGAAAGTGAAAATAAATTGCCACTCTGTAATACAGGATTTGACTTGCATGCAAATTCAATTCTGTCGACAACTTCTCGATAACAGTATCTAACCGCTGAAGAAACAAATAGCTTAGAAAATATACGAGGAAGATTTTGACCGTAACCGACCACAATTAAATGCATCTAGTTTTCTTTTCCCATAGAGTTTTAGAAAGATAAGTTCGTCGACTCTTCTTATGCTTATTATTCACATGATAGCATTCCCGATTCCGTCCGTTGTATTTATAATATATATTTTAGTAAATGAACACTTTGACCTGCATAATCGAGTGTTCAGATAAGCCGGCAGTGTGAGAAGGCGGAAATCGCACTGTAGCCTCTTCCGTTTCGGAATGCGATGGGAAATAGACGTTCAAGACTTTTCCCGCTATTGTATTTACATCTAAACTTATTTAGCCATCTCTTGATGCAAATAGCATGAAGATTATTCAGTTCCGTTGTTCGGACTTAAAGTGGCCACATTCTAGTGACACATTCCAAAAATTACTGCCAGTGTTATCGCACACCTGCATAATGAGCCGTTTGGCATTAAAAGCATCGTTGAATATATTTGATCGAGCGAAGCGAGATTTCTAAATCAACTTGGGCAAATGGGGGTTGTATATATGTATGTATGTTTGTTTGTTTGTCCGAGAATAACTTTCGAAGCGTAGATTCGATCGTCGTAAAATGTGATACATAGGGAGGTAGTGATGTCACAATTTTGGTGTGACTAAATGAGCTAAAAATGTTGGGGGGTTGTTGAGATATTGGGGTTCAAAAGGGGTAAAAAAAATTAAAATGAGACTATTAGGTCAATTGGGACGTTAAATTAAAGGTCTTCATTAGTACATTTTGACTCCGTTTTTATTCTTAGTGAAGTTTTTGTAGTTTTTGAGCCATAATAAAAACTAAACTTTGACAAAATTCACAGTGTACACCAGCGACCCCACAAAGCTGAAATTTGGTATGCGTGTAGCTTTAGTTAAACAAATATAGGGAACTGTGTGAAATCCAGAATAACTGCAATTTGTACCCCTAAACATTAAACCAATTAACGTGTTAACATGCTCTCGTTACCTGTAATTTGAATGAAACTGTAGGTCAAGTTTGATGGTGATTATTTCGTGGCACTATTTTGACTGTCAAAGGTTATAAATAATGTTTTTTTTTTTGTTTTTATTGGAAACTCGCGAGTTTTCAGTTCGGGGTGAACCACTAGTTAATAATTAAGCAGTTTCAAAGTCCTAAGAGGAAAACGACAAACACTCTACAAGCTATGGGTACTTACCTCAAAAAAACTAATCGTAGATTCAATACTGCGTAAGCTTAAAAACATTCATTCTTTGCCTATCGAATTAAAATACAATCATACAAAAAAAGCCCCAATTTACTTCAATTTGTCGTGGATAAACTGTGTTTTTTCACACCAAAATGGTGTTTTTGTCAAAATTTAAACGAGTTAAATCATTCCATCTATCACGCTGGGCCGGCGATTGGAATCGTGCGTGCAAACCTGAAGCAAACACGTTTTGCGTAAATCAAACCGTTACAACTTATTTGTTGATTTTAAATTAATAACGTTCTTCGTATATTAATATAAGCTGTCTGGACTACTGGCAGCTCATGATATGGTCAGCGGTCCTATGAATAGTTTTGCATTGAATCATTATAAAATTGTCAAGAATGATGCTTTTCATTACTTCACAAACCTATACTCATATTACACGTGTTATTGAATTAAATTATATACCTGTATCCTTAAAATTTAAATGAAAACCCGAGTTTCATAAAAAACCTTTTGTCAGTTCAGTATTACCATAATATTGTATAGCAACGTTTACTGCTAGCCTTATAGTTTAGAACCACATTTAATCGCTTTTATATGGCATTCCTTCTTTCATCCCACCTAGTAGAACCATTAATCGAGCCTACTATTATAATCTTAAACTTGACTCACATCATTACCCACCACGATTTTAATTAAATTAATTCTAACACCATTAGTCTCATTGCCATTAGCTGGTGGGAACGCGGATAGATGAGAACTTTCTTCCATTACATTATCTTATGCATGTACCGCATGTCATTGTTGTGCAGGTTCGAATCCAGGTCGGCCCTAATTAAGTTCTGTTTGTGGTTCACTGACAGTAATGTGCATCGTATTATATAGCGAAAAGTGTGTTGATGTTTTCTGCTGGCTTATATAGTAAATACTAGCTGTTGCCCGCGACTTCGTACGGGTTACACTTCTAAATGTGTAGGTAACCTAGTAATGAAGCTAAACTAGCTGTTGCAACTTGACTTGATACCCCATTTTTATTCCATGGGAACTGATTTATGGGATAAAAAGTAGTGTAAGTGGTAATCCTGGTTATAATCTACGTATATACCAAATTTCATCGAAATCTGTTCTGCCGTTTCGACGTGATTGAGTAAAAACAAACAAATAAACAAACATCCAAACTTACACATTTATCATATTAGTGTAATGTAAAAAAATTTCGAAAACAATACACACTAAATTAAACTTCTAAGACAAACTAAAAGAAAACTAATGAAACAAAATGTTCTAGTCCTTACCATTTCAAATTTCAAACCGTTTCGTTCCGTTGTTCCGAAACGGTACGTCCCTATGAGGCCGTGTCCTAAAAGTGCATAACCTATTTAGGCTTAGAAACCTTCAAATGAGGTACTAATATAGTATATAATATAATAATATATATAGTAATATAATATATATGACTTTCGAGACATTCCAATTTTAAAGAGTATTTGCTAATGTTTTTATGTGAGTTCAACCTTTTTTGAATAAAATCAGATTGAGTTTTCAAACATGTGTCAAACTAAAATGTAATTTAAATCAAAAGCACTAAGGAGTATCGATATCAACTTCGCCAATCATCGCCAAAATAACTTTATATCCCTTTTAACACCGTTAGGCGATGAATTTCAATAAAATACGAAACACATCTTCTATCAATTCTGTTAAAAAAGGTTTATGCAAAATTTGAAGTAGATTGGGCTAAGGAATCACGTTGTCCCATACAAACTTTGCCCCCCTTTTTCACCCCCTTACGGGTAGAATTTCGGAAAATTCTTTCTTATCGGATGCCTACATCATACAAAGAACACACCCTCCAAGTTTCAGGTCTCTACGATTAGCGGTTTACGCTGTGCGTTGATCCGTCAATCAGTCATTCAGGACAAAGCCTTTTAATATATTGTATAGATAATATTTAATGAGCTATAACTGCCTACTTTTTTGGAAGAGTGCATCTTGCTTGGCCACCATTCTAAAGGCTTATTTTCAGTGATGATGATAATGTCAATACTCAATACAAGTAATCGTTTATTACATATCTTAATATCTTCTTAATATATAAAACAAAGTCGGGTGTTTGTTCAAACACTTGTAACTCGAGAACGGCTGGACCGATTTTGATGCTTTTGATTTTTTGGACTTGTCTCCGCCCCGAATAGCAGAATAACTGTAGAGGTCCTACCCAGGCTTCATTGATAGACTCGGTGCAAAAGTGGACTGTATTTATTTTTCTTCTTAGTTGCTAGTTTACAAGGTATAAATCGCGTTCTTGAATGATCACAAATTTCTGCTTGAAAACGGTCTATCTTTATACAAAACTACTCCTCGCCCTAGCCATGGTGCGGGGATCGTAATTCACGCTTTCACAAATCATGTTATACAATTCTTAATACATCGAAGTTTCCAGCAAAGTTAGACGGGGACTTACATGTAGCTATCTCACTCTTTTGACCTTTACAAGTTTAAACTGTTACAATCTTAGCTACCTGTTAACATTTGAATCTGATTCGATCTTATAACTACCTAATACATTTCAAATCTAGATTCGATCCTTCCCCGTCTTTGATCGTCCGTTACAGTCTCCCCCCGGCGCAGATCCTCGCAGCCTTCTTATTCAATCGGGAGGACGATCAACCTTCTCACTGGCCTCCGGAAAACGCCTCCCCGCGTCCGCACCTCAGCGCTCCGAACTACTCCGTCCGGACCCGTAATCACGCGCTCGATCTGGCCCCGCGGCCATACGTTCCGAGGTAGCAAACCGTCCGCGATTATGACGACGTCCCCTTCTTTGACGTTCTCTTGCTGTCTTCTGACGTCGCCTCGCGGCGCCAACGTAGGCAAGTACTCGTCGATCCAGCGCTTCCAAAAGGAGTTTGCCAGAGCTTGTGCAGCGCGCCACGTCCTTCTGTCGGCTACGTCGCAGTCTCCCACATATGGCAAACCTACTGCCGTCCCCAATAAAAAGTGGTTCGGCGTTAAAGCTTCCTTTTCCTCTGGGTCCACGGGTACATGCGTTAAAGGCCGCGAGTTTACGGTGTGCTCGATTTCTGTCATTAGCGTATTCAATACCTCTTCTCGCGGGGCACGTTCATTTAAAGTGATGGCTAGGGCTCTCTTCACCGTTTTTATCATTCGCTCCCAGGCTCCCCCCTGGTTTGGCGCACCAGGGTCGATGTACCGCCACTCGATCCGCTCTTTGAGTGCGTACTCTTTTAGGCCTGGGAGCCACTCATCGTACGCCTTTCTTAGTTCCACTTCCGATCCGTGGAAGTTCGTTCCATTGTCTGATACGATTGCACTAGGAGTCCCCCGTCGGGCAGCCATTCGCCTGATAGCCATAATAGCCGAGTCGGTGCTGAGACTCGCTATAAGCTCCACGTGTATAGCTCTCGTTACTAGACACGTAAAGAGCATACCCCATCGCTTCTCACGGCGCCGCCCGATCGCCACCCACATAGGGCCGAAACAATCGATGCCGCAGTTAGTGAACGGCCTCGTGTTCATATCTAGGCGCATCCTCGGCAAGTCACCCTTTACTGGCTTCTTTCGGTTCGCTCTCCTTATCTTACACAGCGTACAATCGTTCAGAACCGTTCTGACCGCCGGACGCAACCGCAGTATCCAAAATCGCTGGCGCAGATTATTCACGATCTGTTCTCTGCCCGCGTGCTTATTCTTCTCATGTTCCCGCCTGATCAGTAGACGTGATAAGCGGTGCGCTCCGTCCAGAATGGGTGGATCCTTCAGGTGATCCGGTACTGTAGCGGCGTTGATCCTACCGCTCAGCCTTATGATTTCCATATACATGTGCATTGGCCGCTAGCTCTTTTGGTGCATGCGCTCGGTTCTCCAGGGTAATACTATCCAGTAAGCCTTCACGCTTTGCGCTCCAGCTTGCAAGTTCAAACCCCGCTTTTTGATGCACCTCTTGCACTTGTGCTATAGCTCTGGCGGCTATCTCTTCCGTTTCAAAGCTGTCCACCCAGTCGTCCATGTAGTGGTTCCGAGTTATAGCGTCAAACGCTAGCGGGTGTGTCCGCTCGTGATCTTTCGCGTTCCTGTTCCTGACGCTATGAGCCAGAAATGGAGAACTTCTCGCTCCGAATATCATGGACTTCATCGTGTACTTCTGCGGTGGATCTGTTCGGTTGTCGCCGCGCCATAGAAAGTGTTGGGCTGTACGGTCCTCTTGTCTTATGGTCACCCTCAGGAACATGTCCCGAATGTCCGCAGTGACCGCGATCGGCTTCGTTCTGAAGCGAAACAAGACGCCATGTAATGTCTGTAGTAGATCTGGTCCGTCCAGCAGCGCGTCATTGAGACATGTTCCATTAGCGCGCGCGGATGCATCGAAAACCATTCTAAACTTCCCCGGCTTGTTGGGGTTTGTCACCGCGAAGTGAGGGAGAAACCAGAGACGTTCGTTCTGACTCTGTTCCTCCTCGCTTTTTTCTGCATATCCCTTTTCTAGCAGCTTCTCCACTTGCGCGGTGTATGCACTTCTAAACTCCGGCGATCTGTCCATCTTACGTTCGATCCCATGTAAGCGTCGTATGGCCATGTCATAGCTGGGCGGCATCTTCACCTCATCGCTGGCCCAAGGTAGTCCCACTTCAAAACGACCGTTCACTCGTCTCGCTGTTCTGTCGAAAATGCTTTGAGCCCGCTCATCCTTTGCGTTTGGCTTTCTTTTAATTGAAACGCCCAAAGCATCTATCTCAAAGTGTGCTTTCACGAGCTTGCTTAATTCCTCGTCTTGGTCGTTCAAAGTATGTCCGTTCTGGACACCTTGGCACGTATGGACGTGTAGTACCGTCTCCTGCTGTCTTATTGTGCTCCTGGGGATTGATCCATGGATAACCCATCCCAGCTGCGTTAGTGATGCAGCTGGCTGGGTTCTCTTCCCTGTCAGAAGCTTCCTCGTCACAATAAGATGCCAGTTGTCGGCCCCGATGAGTATGCGTGGCTTCGCTGACGCATAGCACACGGCTTCTGGACGGAGTTTCCTTAAGTGCGCGTATTTTAACACATCGGTACTGACGAGTTGATTTCCTAAGGTCAGGTTCTTCACAGTGCGCGCTGTGATCCGATGTGCGTCCGACTTGTGTCCTCGGATCACGATATCCACTACCCGGCTCTCGGGTTCCCTCTGACTGGTCGTAGCCCCCACGATGTTCAAGGCTTTTGTCGGGCCTTCCGTTCCGATCATCGCGGCGATCTCTTCATCGATCAGAGTTATCGTTGATCCTTCGTCCAGTAACGCATACGTATTCATTTCCATTCCGTTACTGCCCTTAATCACGACTGGACACACCTTCAGTAGGACTTGATTCTTTGCTGTTACATGCGCAGATGCAGTGATGGCTGATTCTTCGGTCTGGCCCTGCTCACCGGCACCCTCGTTCCTTATTTTCGGCGCATGTAACAGTGCGTGATGCGGACGTGTGCATTCACCTACTCCGCATCGCTTGCTCTTGCACATAAAGCGTCTATGCTTGCTGCTCAGACAGCGAAAACATATGCCTGTCTCTTTGGCCCATTCCCATCTCTTGTCTACTGGCATCGCCGTGAGCTTTCTACACTCGACGGTTCTATGGTCGCCCCCGCAGCAACGGCACTCGTTCTTGTCCGTTGCTGCGTTCCGTCTCGTTGAGGCTTCCTCCTCCGATGCCGCGTTCTGTGTAGCGTACACCGACCCACGATTTCGTTCGTTCACCCTGGGTCGCTGCTCTGTAGGTCGGGCCTTTGAGGTGCTCTGCGAAGGCGTAGCTGTATACGCGTATCGCATTGCGCGATCTGCCTCTCTCATCAGGAACTGGGACAGCGTCAATATTTCTGGTTCATTTCGGCTGCCAAATTCCTCTGCATAGTCGCACCATTTTGATCGGATGTGCGGTGTCAACTTCTCGGCTACCTGTCGCGCAAACATCGGGTTCTGCAGGTAGCCGCGTTGGTCCATACAAGAGATGGCGGTTACTACGTTCTGTAGTTTGATGGCGAAAGCGTTTAATTCGCCTGCGGTCGCGCCCAGTCGCGGTAGCTTCTTAATCTCTTCTAACGCGTTGTCTATAATCATCTCTGGGCGACCGTAACATTGCTCCAAAGTCTTCATTATAACTGCCGGTTCGGTTGCAGTGTATAATAAAGCCGACACTGCTTGACGGGCTTCGCCTTTCAGGCATGTTCTAAGCCTCGCTAGATTCTCAGCCGATGAGATCTTGTGGATGGTCGTCGATTCCTTCATGGCTGCCTTGAACGGTAGCCAATCCCCCGCAGCACCTCCGAATACAGGTAGGTCGTACGTCTGTCTCGGAGGTGGTCTACGGTGAGCCATCTTCTCTATGGCTTCCGTTAACCGATCAATCCCTCTGTCTCGCGTTCGGTCCGGCGTGAGTGATCTGTCTCGCAGTGTTCGTGGTTCAAAAGTGACCCGATTGTTCGTAATCGGAGGATACCGCTCCGTATTCTGTTCTCTCGCGGTCGATGAGAGATACCTGGTATCCTGATCCGTCACTTGTTCTGGCTCCCCCCGTTTATGATGGCGTTGGAGCCAGTCCTCTATTCTGTGTTCTGTGTCTAGGGCTCCGTTCCGTGCACCCGTGCCCTGGATGCTTTCTTGTTCATCTTCTTCCCGTATTGTAGCGACTTCGGCAATCAACCTCTTCCTTATAAGTTCCGCTTGAATATGGAGCTCTTGCCTCTTAATCTCGGCAAGTCGTTCTTCAGCTTCAAATTCAATTTGCCGTATCCTTGCTATCGCGCTGGCGCTGGAGCGTTGCGAGCGGACGGACGGGGCACGCCGGCGTTCGGGCTCGGCGTGTGCGGTCACTCGCGGTGCTACCTCGGTCGCGGGCGCGGGCGCGGTCGTCTCTGACGCTACGCGAGCGGAGGAGGGTCCCGCTTCGGCGGGTCGCGGCTCAACGGGAGCATTCGGAAGCGCTGGTTCGGACGGGGACGCGGGGTAGTCTTCGTAGACGCGAAGTGCAGCCTTCTTCCCCCTCGTCACTGGTGGGCTCCTGGTGGTCATCTTCTTCAGCACTTGATGCCCCTACCTACCTAGCGGTCCCTAACACTAACACTAAAAACCGCCCTAAGGCGTTTACCCGCTATTCCGACCGTTTGGCACCGTTAGGTGGCCGGAATAAACGGGCCGTGGACCAGCCACGTGAGGGGGCGGGGGGTCTTCACTCTTCGGGTGACGTCCTCGTTCGGTTGTCTTCAACGGACGCGGGCTTATCTTCAGGCACCCCGTGCCCTTGCGCCGGTCTTGACAACGTCGCACGTCGCACCGTTGGGTGATCTTCAGGCACCCCGTGCCCTTGCGCCGGTCTTGACAACGATGCTCGTCGCACCGTTGGGTGATCTTCAAGCCCGCGCCGTCTCTTCAGTGGTTATACGATGTAACTGTTTCTTGAAATCCAGTGGAGCGGGTCTTGTCGGCTCCGCAGGAACAACTGGTCCGGTCGTCGCAGGAACGGCTTATCCGGGTCGGAGGACCAAAACTTGTAGAGGTCCTACCCAGGCTTCATTGATAGACTCGGTGCAAAAGTGGACTGTATTTATTTTTCTTCTTAGTTGCTAGTTTACAAGGTATAAATCGCGTTCTTGAATGATCACAAATTTCTGCTTGAAAACGGTCTATCTTTATACAAAACTACTCCTCGCCCTAGCCATGGTGCGGGGATCGTAATTCACGCTTTCACAAATCATGTTATACAATTCTTAATACATCGAAGTTTCCAGCAAAGTTAGACGGGGACTTACATGTAGCTATCTCACTCTTTTGACCTTTACAAGTTTAAACTGTTACAATCTTAGCTACCTGTTAACATTTGAATCTGATTCGATCTTATAACTACCTAATACATTTCAAATCTAGATTCGATCCTTCCCCGTCTTTGATCGTCCGTTACAATAACTATTAAAATATCGGAAAATTTTACGGAAAAAAAAATAATGAAGATAATTCATTTTCTGATAGGTAGATGCACGGGTGATGTATATTGACAGCCCGCGTCATATGCATGCCAAGGCGGTACGAAGTTCGGCGGGACAGCTTGTTAATAATAATATAATAAACGATTTAAGTAAGTACAGTCTGCAACATAAAATGATTACAAAATAGAGAATTTATAATATTTTTATTCATGTGTATTACAGATTTACGAGTATTATGGTTCTTACTCGACATTAGTAAAGCGCTAAAGTGTCTTCAAATAAAGTGTAGGTAAAATAAAGTGTGGTTGAAACAATGCCTACTTAGTTAAGATTTATTTACTTACATTAGATCTTAAAAACTCTGTTATCTAATTTATTTTGCTGACCGGACTGATTTCGATCACGGCAACTACTTTATGAATTAATAAAGGGCAAGGTGTACGCTTTTATAAGAAACTCTCAAGTGATGTACAAAAATTTACAATTAACAAATTTCAAAACGTAATAAAACAAAATCTGTATAAAAAGCCTACTATAACACTATATCGGGTTATTTAGATAACAGAAAAGCTTGAGTTTGATCCCAACTAGATCAAAAATTTTACAATTTAGACGTTATTTATTTTCTTTGTTGTTATGTATTCTAAAAGGATCAATAAAAAGAAGGACCAGCCTTGTTTCTTGCCTCCGCTTTTTTTTTTTGACGCTTCCAAGTGAGCCTTGTGATTTTAGTGAATAAGTATATATATTAAAATTTGATTTGATTACCCGTACCTTTGGTTGTGTCCTCTTAGTAATAGACAAACATAGGTACTCTATTTTTGCTGTAAACTATTACTTCAGTAACATCATACCTTAACACAAGAAGATCAAAAAGAAATCGATGACACTACGAAAAAGACTAGTGTAAGTGAAGTATGTACCTAAGCTTTTATTTTTCGACCAGACGAAAGCAGGGGAAGTAAGCTGAATCGAGTGATCGCGAATCCAGGTCAGAAATTCACAAGTAGATTTAATCTGTCGGTGTAGCACTGGCTGCAAATTTATTTATAGCTTATATTAATTTACGAGTTTTCTAAACGATAGCTGAACCTCGTTTATCACATTATCACGGAATTCTGTGTAGGTGCATAATGTGACTCGGGATTGTATAATGTAAAATCAGTATCTATTACTTTGCTACTATATGCATGGCCACATAGCTCGAAGAAATGACGGCCGTTGGGGCAGAAAGTTTCTCAAGTGGAGACTACGCACTGAAAAGCGCAGCGTCGGACGGTCCCTACTAGATGGAAAGACGACCTGTTAACCCTACAGTGGTCACGTACTAAAACCTGACCTGATTGGTCGCGTAGAGTACTATTGTACACCGTTTATAAATTCAAATAAAAACATCTGAGTTTCAACTATGTTTATTTCTTATTGTAATAGTGTTGTTAAAGTATTGTTGTATTAAAAGTAATCAATAAAAACGAATCACAACCTACGAGTATAAAAAATCAACAAAACAAAAAAACCTCTAAAGTGGCACAAAAAATCAAAAATACTAATTATTGTTTTCTAAACAAGACACACAAAGGTATACAAGTATACAAGGTAAGGTATACAACCTTCAAATGATCGCCACAAATAGACTTTTTGCACGTGTTGCATAGTTTTCGAGTGCTTTTATTGTGGCTTCTTCCGCAGTCGTGGCAGCGACCTATGAATCGAGTTGGTGTCTGCTGACGTTGTCGCTGTGGTTTCTGTCTGGATAGTGCCAAGAAATTCTCGCGCGCAGCACGAGCTTGCGTTTGACAAATATTTAACTTAAAGTACCTAGAAGCGCTTGTAATTCACGTTAGCGGTTTTTGAGAATTTTACAATTCCGTAAGTGTCGATCACACAGGTAATCCATACGACCACTGTAGGGTTAAAGGTTGCTGGGAGCTGTTGGGTGCAGGCCGCACAAGATCGATAGACCAATAGATATGGGGGAGGCCTATGTCAGTGGACTTCCTGTGGCTGATATGATGATGATGATGATGATTATATGTATGTACATATTTCGTCAACGATTTTTGAATTGTCATCTTTGTTGTATGTAATTTTTGATCACCCTAAAATATGTAACTACAAGCTGACCTGCCGAACTTCGTACCGCCTTGACATGCATACCTATGACGCGGGCTGCCAATGTGAATTGTCAATCGGGCATCATTCGCTGCACCTACGTATGAGAAAATGAATTTTCTTATGAGAAATGATTTTTTTTTGCGTGAGTTTTCCGATATTTTAATAGTTATTTTGCTATTCGGGGCGGAGATGAATCCAACAAATCAAATATCATTATAATAGGTCAAGCCGTTCTTGAGTTATAAATGGTGTAACTAACCCGACTTTGTTTTATATAAATAAGATTGTAACCAGTTGCCAGTGCACAGGGGTTGAAAGTCGACCGTACTTAATTATTTTTTTATTTTATCTTAATTTTAGCGGTCGCCATTCCATATAAACTTTATACCTCACACTCTTGCCCTCAGTAAGCATAAAAAGGGGTACAAAGTTTTCTCTTCACGTATATAATAGATACCATTCCAATTTTAACATAGGTACCGGTCATAAGTAGCGTATCGTCGTAAGTTGATGCCATTTTCTTTTACGAGATACAAAATAAACTCTGAATGAAACCGTAAAGTAATCTTACACCAATGATAATTTCAAGGTGCATCAAGAAAATTGGCTATGAACCCTTCAAATTTGCCGTCTATTTAGCAAATAGATCTCTTATTCTGAGACGTGACTGCATAATAAGGTCGACAGGGTGAAAGTTCAGCTACTGGAGAAACCCAATCGTACCACAGTTACCTACCACCATTCAATGGGAGCTGGGCTTTGTCGCGATAGCCATTGTTGAGAGTCGAGATCAGAGCTAATCGCTTTAAAATCAGCTGCTGAATGGCTGGTTCTTATATCCGTCAGTAACCAACTACGACTCGTATCTCCTTGAAAAAGTGTCAAACTAATGCCAAACTTTTGACACGTTTTCAAGAAGTAACGTGGTAGCTGGTTACCGACGGATATAGGAACCTGACATAAAGCTACTGTTTAGATTTTGATTAGTTACCTATATTTGAAGAGGACAAAGTTGAAATAAAAAAATTACACTAATGTTATAAATGTGAAAGTTTGGATGTTTGTTTATTTATTCGTTTGATTGTTACTCAATTACGTCGTAACGGCTGAACAGATTTCGATGAAATTTGGTATATACGTATATTATATCCTGGATTACCACATAGGCTACTTTTTTTTCATAAATCAATTCTCATCGGATAAAAATGGGGTGTGAGGTCAAGTTGCAAAGCGAGTTTAGGTTTATTTCTAGGTTACCTGCACATTTAGTAGTGTAACGCGTACGTAGTCGCGGGCAACAGCTAGTATCTTCATAATCCGGAATAGACCGCTGTAAGATTGCCCTTTGTACCTTTATTTGTTGTGTATTCTTTTGTCTCTACATATTTGTTTGTTTGGTGCGCATTAAAAATATCTTTCTAATTAACTAAAACCTTACCTATTCGTATTAAAAAAAATAACGGTACCGATTTAGGAGAGTTTATTGTAATGAAATTTGGATTATGTATGTATGAATTAGAATAAAGAATAGTTGTATGATTTATCCTGAAATATACAATTTCTTAAGTGAATAACTAGAATATAAACACGGAGATCGTAATTTTTTACTCTCAAACCACCGATACAAATACTGTTTCTTTTGAAACAATTTATTTCAGAACTTACCTCCTGCTATCGGAATGTCGCATGACGTCATCTCTGTGATAAGCCCTTCCAGATCCGGGGAGATGAGCCGCTCCTCATCCTCGGAGTGCGTGTAATCCAACGCATGGTATATCACTAGGGCTAGGTTCACTACCACCTGTAACAAAGAAAATTGAGCTTTATAGCTAAGTGTAGAAGTTTTAATTTGATAAATACAATTGTTTGTTTTGTAGACAAACCAAAATCACTGACATAGCCTGGAGCAGTGGAGCAGTGGAGCACCCATCTAACAAAAACTACCAAATTCGGGACTCACCTCTTGGCAGTCTTAAAAAGGGGCCGTAATATATCAGCAATGCTCAGATCCCCTAGTCTCTGTGATCAGAGGGAATGAATGAATGAAACATTCTTTAGTACACAAAATAAAAATAATCTGTACATAGGCGAACTTAATGCTAGATAACATTCTCTTTCAGTTAACCTTTGTGTAATGCGGACAAACAGTTATTATAGGTAGTGCATATTTGGTAGAGGGAGAGGCTTAATTTACATTACCAGACATATAGATATAACTAATCCTATAAAAATACATGGTATTTCAATAAACCTACTTTCTAATACTTAAACATCAATAAACCCTGTAATTCAATAGGGAAGAAAATATTCGCCGACGCAAAACCTCACGACGTGGCCGTGCGACTGTTAGTCCCATACTTAGGGAATTCCTGGTCTAGAGGATCAGCGCTAAAGTGGGGGGCCGGTAGTCGTTACTTGCAGACCGCTCAAGATCGATCGCTCAGGAAATCTATGGAGGAGGCCTATGTTGAGCAGAGGCGTATGTATATTGTGTAATCCTGCCTTATAGAGATATGAAACAGGAAAGGGATATCTGTCTTGATAGCTCAGTTTGATAGCTTAGAAGTTAATTTACCGTAAGAAAATGCCAAGTTGGCAAACAGCCCATCGTGCCAAAAACCAACAAATAATTATGTCATCCCATCAAATAAACATATCTGGCAGACAGATAAATACACGGTGGAAATGTGAGATGGAACACAAAAGTTGGATAGTAGATAGCAATAGCTAAATAGTTTGTGAATACTATTTTAATACTAGAAATAAAGATAAACTCGTTGTTGCCACTTATAAACTCCATATAGTTAGCAAAACGTTACAAATGGAAAGGTACTTTTATAACAAATTCCCCAGTATTGTACATAATATTTTCTATAAAAAGATGATAATTTTTATCGTCGGAATCACCCCGTTTAGGCTTACAATACTAGTTCCAGAGCACCATGTAAATCTTCTACAAAAACAAGTATTCTATCAGTTATCTCGTTCCCTATTACAATCTTTGCATAACTTTTGAAACTATCATGGTTACGAACACTATTTGCACTAAAAACGGCGCATGGCGCATGCAACTGCGTCGAAATATTGGAATGCTCAAAAACTCACAAATCATGGTAAATATCCCGTTTTTAGTGCAAATAATCGTTGCTTAGTTTGTTATATAGCTGGGCTAGAAAGCGATGCGTGAAATACCTAGCATAATTTATATAAATAAAATGTATTCTTATCTTCCAAATCATTCAAGCTATACAAGTGCCGTATGCATGACAAATAGGAACGTTAAATGTCGATCGACAGTGATTCATAAAGCGTGCGTGACTTTATCCCCCTTTAGGAAAAAACCGGAGGGATCTTTCCCTTTTATCTCTCGTCACGCTATAGTTAGAATGCATGAATATTTTTAAGCTGGACAACCAGGAAATTGGAGTAAAATAGTTTATATTCTAACCGGTAGGTGCAAGCATGAAGTACATAAGCAACGTAAAACGCCTCTTTATTACCTTTAGTATAAAGTAAAGCAATCATCTCGAGCTATACAGATTTGAGATAATTAGGTTATGAGCAGACATAATGGTCGCAGGAAGCATCATTCATCATCATCACCACAGAATAATCTACCTGTCGAATGTGTTATCTCATTCAGGAGTCAAACTCTATCACACTAATATTATAAATGCGAAAGTTTGGATGTTTGTTTATTTGTTACTCAATCACGTCTTAACGGCTGAACCGATTTCGATGAAATTTGGTATTACGTAGATTATAACCTTGATTAACACATAGGCTACTTTTTATTAACAAACCACGCGTGCGAAGCCGCGTGCGAACACTAGTTTTATATATTAACAAAACACTCCACCACTGTCAATTTGAACTGCATTAGTACTTTTTTAATCTTTGTTCTGTAATTTCAGAACTTATAACACTATCAATGTCGAGATAAAATGTTTGTCTGATCTGCAAATATTTGATCCGGTTCTAAGTGATGTGGTACCATGGTACACGTATTGATTTATGAATTGAAAATACTGAATGAATGAATGATTGTGTAAGTAGGGCACAGAACAGGAATGAATGAAAGTTATATATTAACGTATTCGTGATTCTAATGGATACAGTGACTCTTAGTATATATTGACTGTTATTTAATATTAACAACTACCTCCATGGCGCAGTGGGTGAGCAGCCGGCTGAGACGCAGAAGGTTGCGGATTCGATTCCCGCCGCGGAACAAATATTTTCATGATCTACAGACATTTGTTCCGGATCTGGTTGTTTCTCTATATATATTATAACTATGTATTTACAAATAAAAAATGTATTTAATTTATTCTATCAGTTATCTGGTTCCCATAGTACAAGCTTAGTGAAATGTCCAGTATTATTTATTTATTTAAACGGCAAGACGACATGTGATTTCTTTTCACCATAGGCCTTAGAAGACCGATAAAAAAGTACGTGATAAATCCCGTATTTATAGTAATGAGGCCTTAGAAGCATTTAACACACTTAGGTGTAGTGTTGTAGGTACTTTAGTGAATTAATTTTGAGAGAAAAAGCTATAACTTATGTATATCGTAAAGCGACTTATTAAAGTGACTGTAATTTACAACCATTCGATCTCCAGTCAATGGACCGGTATCTATTGATCTAAATGGATATAGTACTGTAGTATCATTACATTACTAGGCCTACTCTTGCGCAACGACACACCTAGCTTAATCTATCAATAGTTTTATGGCTCAAATAAAGAGCGATCGACCCGTCATATAACACGTAATGCATAATTTTATGGGTAAACCATACGTAACAATAGGATATTGCTATTACATATTCAAATTGCTTCAT
Organism: Philereme transversata; assembly: GCA_963924445.1. Taxonomy (NCBI): domain Eukaryota; kingdom Metazoa; phylum Arthropoda; class Insecta; order Lepidoptera; family Geometridae; genus Philereme; species Philereme transversata. Next base: position 20,032,491 of record OZ004337.1, on the reverse strand, counting down.
GATAACATCAACTTTTATAGGTAGATATTATGCCTGAGATAAAATTTGATCCGAAATCTAAGAACTTAAGACTTTTATTAGAACTGAACCTTTTAATAACTCGCTTTATATTCATGAAAGTCCATTAAATACAGCGAAAAATATTTCAAAGGCAGCTTTTCCAGTACCTTTATCTCAGTAACGTCATTACTGACTACTTCAGCTTGAGAAACTTGTGAATGAAATGATAAGAACACGAGTCACACATGATTGATGTCTCCGGCAATTTCCTCTACGTTTTTTCATTGAATTAAATTGCTAAATAGCACTGGCTCATGACGAGAACATGTGCAGATCTTAAGCATACACTCATAACGCACGGTTTTTAGGTTTGCATGAGTATGACTAACCCTGGTTTTATGGAGTGTTCTGGCCGCCCTAAATCCCCCAACATGGTTTATGGACTACCATTGGTAAGTAAGAAGTAGAAACTCTATATATCAGTAATCGCCACCTGTCATATATTAAGCATCAGTGATGGTGAAAAGAGCCATAATCCGTAACGGCTTTGTACGGAAATTTGTAACCGAAATAGGCCTGAAGCAAAGCCTAAGGTTTTACAGTTTTGCAAACGGATACATGGAACCTTTACCTATGCCAGAATACATCGACGCAAACAAAAACATCTGTACTAACTCATAAGAAGGCCTATGAAGCTTGTATCCTCTCCCCAGCACCAAGCCACGCACCGTGACTATCAGACCCAGGCACCGTATCGTTCCATTGTGAGCGTTGCCTAACTGAATGCAACCGCTCCCGTGGACTACACTCCATTGCTGTTTGGAAACAAGATTAATGGGAGCAGTCATGTGAGAACAGTGCAAGGACCCCTGAAGAAGCTGAGATGGCAAAACAAGGCGAGGAGCAGATAGGTGTTGTGAGTTTTACCGACTGTACCCTCGGCATACATTTCATCATTTATTGAAAATTATTTACATATCTAGAAAGGAACACCAAATACAAAGGAGGCCTAAAGGCTAATAATAATGAAATATTTTGGACTGAGGACAACGACGAGAAACTATCCGCAGAGTTGAACCTGGGCAGAGTTGAACAATTTCAGCAGACGTTTAGAAACGCCTATGCACTGATTCCATCTCAACTCTAAATAACTACCAAAGACAATACAAATAATACAGCCGTACTATTTCACCAGACAGACAAACGAATCATCTTATCAGCATTGTATGCAAATTGCAATACATGAGTTGTTGCGTAATCGCACGCAACCGGGACTAGGATCATTCAGGGGGTCTGTCGTATCCTATTTAGATGGTGGAACATGTCATTCGCTTACATTACCCGATGCCAAATTCTTGGTTTTCGTTTTCGTATTTGACAACTCGTACTAAAGGCTCAGTTTGATGTTTGTCAGAAATAAATTAACTATTCGATAACTAAATAGAGAAGAAAAGAGAGAAAGGAAGAAAAAGGAAGATAAAAGTAATAACTAAAATAATTTTGAATATCACCGTACTAAGAATATAGACAGAGTAAATTATATATCTTCTTTTTAAAGAAAAGCTTTTTAAAATTGTATGGCCAAGGCTGAACAACAAGCCTACAAGTGGTTTTTTTTTAGGATATCGTCTATCTGCTATTTATTTCATTTCATTTATTACTTTCATCAAGTGTGGTGTCTCAGCGCCAGTGAAATTCAATTACACGTCCGGATACAGAGCATTTAGTTTTCTCATCTCGCTTCGCGCGCTACGTTCGCTATCGCTTGTAAGTGACTTTTTATTGAAACCACTTTACCTGACAGTTGTGATGTTGATGTCAGCAAAAACTTTATAAGGTTTTGCTTACGAGCGCGCTATAAGTTCGTAAAGTAGCCAGGTATCTTTCATTTTATGTAGATCCAAGAATGTATTGAAGAGAAAACTGTCAACTTACTTTTAGTACTAAAGATCAAATCGATCAAGACAAGAGTGAATGGAAAATTTTCCCAATTTTTTATTGGGACACAAAAATACGCAATTCACACTATTTTTACCTAATACATGTCCAGGTTTCGAAATTTATCTAAGACAAAAGTATACGTAATTTATTAAGTGTTATTGATTTTTGTAGGACAAAGAAATAAATTAACCAAAATATGAAACCGTTTTACTAGCGAAGTAATTATCTGGTTTGTGCTCATAGTTTACTGCGTCTAAGCTAGTTTTAGTATGTATTATATTGATGCCGAGCCTAAGGTTTACTCCTTGTGTGGGCCAGTTAGTCCTGAACCTAGCTGAGAGTAATTTATGTAGATGTATCAATCTGATGCGAGTCCGTGGGAACCCGTCATGTGAATGTTCAAGGCTTCTTTGGTGGTATCATTTATCATAAGGATAGATTGGACACCCAATCTTTGTTCATACTACTTAATCTGTTTTGCTGCATCAAATAAGTACCTACTTAGGTTATCTGTATAAGTTGTTGCGGGAAAAGTTTCTGAATAACTCCTTACAAAATCAAGTTTATCTGAATCCTCTCTCTACCTTACTTTATTAAACACCTCTACAATCATAAACAATAGTTTGCTGCCAAATAAACTGATAAAGGTCATGGATGGTTATCTGCCACAACATACACGTGTTCCAATTGTACACTAGTGTCCTAATTCAAATACCCTTCGATGTCTGGCAGTAAGATGACCACGGCTAGATAAACCCTTCTCTAGTTAACTGCAGTTCACTGGGTCACTGTCTCTACAAGGAAACCGCCCGTCTTTCTGACCCTTATACGGAACGGAGAAAGTACATTTTGTTTACAGTTGAATTATTAGAAGTTCATGCGCAATGGTGAAATTGAATTTATTGTATCAAATCCACAATGGGTCACGGATTTGTGGCAATGATAAAAGCTCACAATGCCCTGATGAATCACCAGGTCTGCTGTCTGCAGTCTGTATGTACGAGTTATTCTACCTGATGGAACATACGGATACTTGAATATAAATTGTAAAATCAACGTCAAAGTCTAATATTATATTCATTGAATTCACAAGGATTATAGTCCACATCAAACAAGGCTGTCTCTGGCAAAGCCTATGCCTATAAAAATCTGTCGCAAACACGTTTTAATAAATAGGGAAACTCATATTGAGATAAAACCAATTCAGAAAATATTTAGTTTAAAGAAAGCTAATCTTTTTTACCCATTTATTATTAGTAATTATGTACTTACTTATTATAATTCCAATTTCCTTTATTGCTTGTAAATCTAGGTATAAAATCAGATAGTAGGAAATTTATAAAATTCGCTAGATTTTGTCATTAATTTATAAATCCGTAACAAAAATTATTATATTTATCTAATCAGGATTTCCTTAGACGTTTGTCAGTTACTTCCTTGAAGTTGTAGTTAGTGTCGGAAGGAAGCATAAAACATTGTCATACATGGCAATAGCCGGTAACTTACTGATAACGATAAATAGTGCTTCTACGAATACTTAAATGCCACTACAACTATTCAATGAATGTAGCGTCTTTTACTTCCCTATTCAAAATTATGCTTTGTGGGAAAGTCGTCATGCACTTTTTTTCTTGCAACTGATATCCTTCAACAGATAGTCTGACTGGCTCCTGGTGCTATGAAAATCTCGTATAAGACCTAAAGGCAATCAGCCCTAACCTTTATACCAAAACCAAAAACCGTAGCACATAATGAAGAATTATTATATATAGGTTATGTGTAAGTTAAGTAAAACGCGTTCTCGTGAAATCCAGTCCATCTAAAGTCTGGAAGAGAATGCTTTTAGCGATATATATAAATAAATATTTCTGGACTTTCCATATAGCAGTATCTAGATACTGCTATAGTTTGGGATGCTATAGTTGATAGATAGTTTGGGGCTAGCCCCAAACTAAGCAGAGCTTGTACTATGGGAACCATAAAAGTGATAGAATACTTATATACATTTTTTATAAATACATACTTATAATATATAGAATTATGCAAACATATGTTCCGTTGCGGGAATCAAAGTCTCCTGCATCTCAGCCGGCTGTTCGCTCACTGCGCCACAGAGGTCGTTAAGGCCGCCACTTGTATTTCCGCGTGTCCAGTTATTTGTTTAATATTGTTTGTTTATTGAAATATGATATGCAATAAAGCGTTATCTAACTATCTGCACCTAACCGTAACTGGCAATAAGGAAAACCCAATTGAAAAAGCTTACTAAATCATGTCATGCGTACAGTAGATAGAACCTTCGCATACAGAAGCACTGGTCTCCCAATTGGGCTAATATAACATCTACCGCGTCCGAATCGCGACCCCATCAGCCACTTGTAGTGGACGACGGCTAATTAATTTGATTTGTGGCTCGATTCGATTGACTCCCTAAAATATACATACATAATATCTACAGGATGTTTTATTTTGTCTGTTTTTTGGGTTCCGTAGACACTAGTCACTTATCCGTCTGTCTATCCGTCGTCCTTACTTACAGCCGTTTGACTCGTAAACTATCAATGCATACGGTTAAAAAACATTTTAGTGACACGTAGAAATTTATCTAAAAACAATTCTTTATTTTGCGTGGTCCAACACGCTCTTAGCCAAATTTATGAATTACGGCTAAGAACAGAAGCGACGTAAAGAAAGTAGTCCTTTTTTCCTGTAGTAAAAAAGTGATCGTCTTCTTTAGATGGCTCTATCATTCGTGATAATGGCATCGTGTGAAAACTGTACAAAATGTTTGAGTAACTAGATCGGTACATCAAATTACTAGTGTTTGCATAGATTTTGCGTCAGAGTGTGCAAGTAATTTTAGCGCCATGTGCAAGTTATTTGTTATTTGAAGTTATTTGAAGTTATTTGAACGGAATCATGTTTCATTAGTCACACAGAAGATTCACATTACTTACCAACTGCTTATTTTTTAAAAAGGTAGTAAGAAAAGTATTTTTAGTGAACACATAAATGAGCAATATTTCATTAAATTGCAAGTTAAAACTCATTGTAATCCATATTTACGGCTTCCGTCGAATGTCGTTATACCTAGTCAATTTGAAACAAGTTTTGGAGAGTACCTCGTGTAAAATTCTACAATAATTATTGTAACATCCAATTGAAAGTAATTCGTACTTGAATCTATTGTCATTGAGCTGGTGAACGATTCGATGCACATCCTGTACGCGCCTGTTTTCGTTCAATAATTGAATTGACCTAAGCCTACATACACTATACGGAGCAGTGGAACAATAGCCTATCAATTATACGAATTACGATTATGTAAGTGCCATTCAACCATCTATGGGGTCTTTGGTTTCCTCTTACAAACTACTGTAACGATTTGTTTGGTAAACAACATGTATTGAATGTGGAATTATCTTTATATGATCGGATTCTTGGTAGAAAATGATTCTGTATGTTCAAAGTTATTTGTCATATTTTGTCCACGTAGCAGATACACGATAGTAGATAATCTTACACAACCAAAGACACTGGAAAGCGTAGGACCCTTTCCCCCTCCCCTGACTCCTCCAGACGGATGTTCAGCAGTGGATGTCTTATTTATTTTATTACCACAGATCTCCAAACCACTAACTCATCTGATAGTAAGTACCGAAAATGAAACATGCTAACCAAAAAAGACCTATTCACTCTAGACTTGAAGATTCCAAGATTGTAATGATCTCGAAAACAAACATCAGCAGTAACTTGTCTTGACATACCTCTTTTGCTTCAGTCTCATCGCATTCTCGTCAGGCAAGTACTCTTGATCTGACATGTGCTCTTATATGACGTAAATACCTTATTTTTGTCGTGAACGTGCGTTTGCAGAAACTGCACGTAAGGACATTATTCTCGTAGTTGTAAATTACTTGTGGATTGATTTGACGAAAACAATAAAATGCTATGTGACGCCTTAGTTAATTCAGGGATCTCTTAGTAATTAGCCCCAGGACATCAACAGTCACGTTTCCCGATTCAATCAGCCATTCTGTAAATATAAAGCATCAGGTCTCTCAAGACTGTCACCAGTTGTCGTTGTCTGTGAGTTATATCCTATTGAATATTTAGCAGTCTATGTCTTTAGCAGGTATGAACCTTCGGTGTTCCTACTTGCGACTTCCCTAAAGTGGGAGATTGTCTTATTTGCTTACAACTTGACGTAATCGTCACGCGGAAGAAGTTTGTAGACTCTATGGCCAGTAAGCTTTTTTTTATACTACATGGAGATGGAACAAGCTTATGCCCTACCTGACACTACTAACTAACTGAAATATGTAAGACACTACCAACAACTTACCTACTCTTACTTCGAATAAGTACCACCATGCAAATCCACAAATCAGTTTCATCTAAGATAATTTGCATCAGAGAACTACTTTTATAATAAGGACCGTGATCACATTATCTCTCAATCAAATTCTTTGATCCAAAATAAAAGGCACCCATTTAAATCTTTTGTCTTCCTGTTCGTGTATTCAGTTACGCAAGCAGTGACACCAAGCGGAAATGGAAAGTGTCATTTAAATGAGCAGACGGCAGAATGGACGCGGGTGTCGGCAGAAGTTTCCTGATGCAAATTATGGTACAGCTACTGTGTCCTATTGCGGGAGTAAGAGATATAAGCTTGGAGCGTTTATGCTCTTATAATATTCGCATAAATATACTAGGCGTGACAAAAAAAAACAGTAAAGCGAAAAGCGAGTGCACATGTGTCAATGGTACACTTTTAACTCGTCTTGCTCGCGAGAAGCGAATCCAAATCTGTAAATGCAGTATTATGCTTAGAGCGAATTTCATATCAATGACAGTTACCAGATATTCCTGAAATAAACAGAGGTATTTTAAGAAGGTCCCTTTGTATTCTAGTTTGTTCATATAGTAAGTACACCTTTGAATTACTTTGTGAAGTGATCAAAAAAAAATTAAGAAGAATTGATAAAAACTACTTGCAGATAGACACTTAGCTCTAAAAACTGACGGCCGGCAAAAGTTCGCGAGTGGTGAGCATGCTCTGAAAAGCAACATAGGACTGCCTTTGACTAGATGAAAAGATGACTGAATGAGACGGTTGCGGGGACCCGTCGGGTGCCGGCCACACAAGATCAATCGCTCTTGAAATCTATGGGGGAGACCTATGTTCAGCAGTGGACGACTTATAGCTGGTACGAACATGATGAAGCAGAACATCCAAGCTTGGTCTTTAAAATTCCTTCATTGTGTCTTCGAATAAAGGTTGACAAAAGCCGACCATTATTTCCAAAACCATTTGAACTTGGACCAATTCTGTGTAACTCAACAGAACAAGATAGACTATGACAACAGTACACTCGGTGCATGGAACTTCGGAAACGTATTGTGAAAACTCACTGAGTACGAGATGTAAAGTCATTCAAACAAGTGCTCAAATAACTTATTTATGGTCGATCGCAAGGGTTAACACTTACGGGGGGCCTAGACCACTTTAGTTGAATCAGTAGATTTGTAAGTTCATTCATATTGTATTCCTCTATTACTCATAAAGTGGACATATTGATAATATGTTTAAGAGGTACAGTTAGTGAGTTCGTATGTTTGTTTGTAGGGGATAATCTTAAAAACTACTGCACCAATTCTAAAAAATATTTCACTGCTAGGAAGTTTTACCTTCCCTGAGTGCTACACGTATTTTTTTTTTTAATTAATATCACGCGAAGTTGGGCTAGTTTAAAGTAAATTTAATGCAAAACATTTTTCTGAATAATTCTAAGCCTTATAGGTAATTTTATGATAAAAAATAAAGATGTGCTCTATCTTTTAACTAAAATTAAATGTGGAGACCCAAAGTGGCCACTTATACTCTGACATGACTTCCTAAATGTACTGTTTAACTTTACTGGGGACTCAGAGCGCAACGTGTTCAAGCACAGTCGTATTCAGTTTTAATTTTATTAGGCTCTCAGTAACATAAACTTTCGTTGATGAATGTGAACATTATATTTATCGTTTAGTTTTAGCTCTAAGTTTACTTAAATCTGTAAAAATAATATAAAATAAGTTAAAAACGTTCATCCATATAAACCGAACGACTGGACCGATTTTCATTGTTTTTGATTTGCTGTATTTGTCTGCGTTCCGAATAGCAGAATAACTATTAAAATATCGGAAAAATTCACGCAAAAAGAAATTATGAAGAAAAATCCCTTTCTCATACATAGATGCAAATTCTACCGGTGATGTACATTGACAGCCCGCGTCATATGCATGTCAAGGCGGTTCGAGGTTCGGCGGGACAGCTAGTTATTAATAAATTTTAAAGACTATTCTTCTGCCAGGACATTGTCTTCCACAGAAAGAACATTTCTCTTTTATGGCTGTCAGTTAAAATGAACACGCATCAATGTTTATGAGTATTGCAACTGTATGTGCAGATGCTGCTGACAGGTGACTTACTCCTTAAGCGCTTTCTTTGTCAACTGTACTTAGTATTCAGTTATTCAATGATATTTTGCAACTTGGAGCATCCGTTACTGAACATTACCATGAGGTGAATAAGTTACCATAGAGCGGAAGATGGGTAAGTCATGGAGTTTAAACCTTTAGTACGACAAAACTGACTTGTTTATTCGTCATGTCACTGGTACTTTTATGAACAAACCAGTGTGAGGAAAGGAAACAAAAATAATTGTTTTATATAGTACTTTGTCCTAGACGTTCGTCAACAACTTCGCCTAATAATAAGGCTCAGCTTACTATGGAGAGGGCTATCCTTGGTATTTCTCTACGAGATCGAGTCAAAAATGAGAAGATTCGTTAGAAAAAGTCTCCGAGATAGCCCCGAGGATTAGCGAGCTGAAGTTGCAGCGACGGGGTATATAGCTTGAAGAACTGACGGCAGTTGGGGCAGAAAACGCAGCGTAGAACGCCCCTCCTCCGTTTGGATAGACGACATGATAAATGTTGCTGGGAGCCGTTGATGGCCGCACAAAATCGGCCGCTCTGAATATCTATGGAACTGAGTTCAGCAGTGGATGTCTTATGGCTGATAAATGATAATGATTTGATACTTTATCGTTCATCAATAGGCATAGCAATCACCTGCTTCCGCTGACTTCAACGGAGAAAAAGACCACGGGCTGTCTAACCGTTAAAGATAATTATACGCTAGATCGCTTGTCTTTGGGTGTTTTGTTATTGTTTTTTACGATCTACTGTTTTTGTGGTCTCCATCGTATTTTTAGTATGCCAAATTGCGGTTCAATGACCTGTTTAATAATTGTTTTTACCGAGTTAAAAAGTGAGTCCATTTGGACAATAAATGTAAATAAAGACGAATAACCTTTGCCCAGCAGTGGGATGACACAGTTTGATTAAAAAAAATAAATAAAAATAGTGGCACTCCGGGAGTGCAGACAGAAGTGAAAACTTGAACAGACTACACTACAGATACTTATAAACAGAGGTGTCGGTAACTATAACAGTGTCGCGAGTACAATGGTTTTTTTTCCATCTCAAAAAATGCCCAACGCGCCTAAAAAAGTTTTCACTTCAAAAACAAAAATAGAGAACGGTGAACAATAGACCGAAAGAACCTTCACTGTTGTTAGAGATGAGGATGATATACTTCATTGTTGTTTAGTGTTTTTACATTTGTTTTTGTTGAGAATAATAGAATGACCCAGAAAATAATTAGTTTACGATACACTTATGATTGTACGTTGTAATAATGATACGTCCGATATGTAGACCCACATTGATAGTATGAAATGGATAGGTTTTCTTTAAGTGATTCTGATGGACTATAGAATTACCACCAGTCAGTCTAATTACTTTATATTTGTTTCCAAAAACTATTTATTTGATCATATACATATATTTTATTATTTGAAATCACAAGCGATCATTCTTAATCGTTATACAGCTTTACGCGTGCGATATCCAAAAATAATAATCTCAATCAGTATCAAAAGAATTTCAGAAGAGTATCCAATAATCGTGGAACTGAATATTCCTAACGAAAGCACAAAGGTTTCCCGAATCCGAAGTCGCAGTCAGTCGAGCGCGGTGACAGGCGGGTAATTGAATTCTTGGCATGAGAGCCAGTTTTGTGGCTTTAGACACCAAGATACTGTCAGAATTATCCCATTAAATCAGAGGAATTTGTATTCTGGGCATAAATATATGCTCAGAATACAATTACAGTATTAAACGCTGGTGTATTGATCTTGACACCTTCCAGGATTGCTGGGATATACCAAATTAATGGAAATTTTAATATGGGGCAGACACAAAGGTCTCAAAAGCAAACGAAATACAGTTATAGTTAGGTATACTGCCTATTCAGTACTAATCGGCTGTGCATTTTGATGAGGAGAGTTTTCTTCAAAAACAAAAGCGTAGAGTTCAATAGGAACTGCACTAGCTAAGTTGTTTATGAAAGTAGAAACTTTTAAGAACCTGCGGACGAAACTACATCTATCCAGCTTCCCATAAAAATTATATACAAATAACATAACCAGACAAGAAATATAAAAATTTGTCTAATAAATCGATGAATTTGATATTGAATGAACTTAATTTTATTAGATTTATATTTATGTATTCTAAAATATGGAGCTATTAAATAACAATTGAGTGGGGCTCAAAAATGGAAAACAACATCGCGGTAGACCCAGATTGAGATGTGTTGTAACAAACAGGACTCGTTTGAAAAGGACTGATCAACAAGCACTAGTAGATGGATGACAGAGAGGCGTTTGCCCAGCTGTGGGACAATGTAGGCTAGAAATAATAAACATTAATGAAAATAATATCATTAATTTATAACTATGCACTGGAGGTAGTATATCAGTTACCCGGCTCTCAGCGCCCTCCATCGAACTACAGGCGTACTTTAAGAAATATTAATAACTAGCTGACCCGCCCCGGCTTTACACGGATTTCAAAATAAAATTAAGCCACAAAAAAGCACTTTTTGTTTATTCCGAGTTTTCCGAGCAACTTCTCTAACTTTTTTTAAGCTAAAAATCTTATTTGGACTATTACGAACATTTAAAACGAAATAGTCAATTTTGCCTAGCCGTTCTCAATTGATTCGCTACCAACGAACACCCACCACCCGTAATCAATAATTTTGATCAAACTGTACAGTGCTGTCTACGAGTCACTTATCTCGCAATTATCCATCTGTCTGTACACCTCTATGAAAGTGAATAACACTTATATAAAAACAGAAGGAATTTACTTTCAGTAGACTACACAAATCATAAAGAAATTTTCGGCATCTCTTGTACCGTTGTTCATATTGATAAAAACAACAATGAACTAGAGAAATGTGTTTCGTAACCAAGAAAGAAACCACAATGAAGCGATCAAAAATAAGGTAAAGCCCACTGTCCACTGAAGCTTTGTATTGCAAGACGTTTGCCGCTTGTCACAAAGAACTTGCGTTGCATCTACGGATTATAGACTGAGGACTTTGTAATGCAAAGGAAATGTCTCAATGGATTTTATACGGTTAAAGATTATAGCGTAGATATAAGAATATATGATAATGGATATAAAATATTCGATATCCTGTGAGACACTGCATGAAATGATGATACCTGCGGAGTCGAAGAAATATAGGTCATAATTATGAACACGGGATTTTATCACGTACCGTTTTATCGGTGTTTCGTGAACCTTCATTAGGGTGATTCGGAGCGGATCGCACTCACCCTAAACAAAACGGTACATCTTAAATCCTGTATTTATTATACTTATGATTGAAATAAATCACGTAAGTTTTCTAAATAAAATTAGGTCAAAGGTCTTTATTTTTATAAACTGCAAGAATAACGTAGGAAAGACGAAATCTATGCGAGTAATTCTGATTAAAAAAATTACCGCTTATTGTGAAAACCAAGAGGTGACTTAAGATACGTGCAAATTTTAGTCGTTCTAGGTCGTATTCTAGGTCTTGTGCGCAAACCCTAATGGAGCCATCAATGTCGGATCGCATGTCGTACCGCGCAAGGCCTTACAGTCGCATACGCATCACGTATAGACGCTTCAGTGGCCATTATCCCTAGATTCTTCCGTAGAATGTTTCATTTTCCAAGCGTGACAGGTATTCCCACGGGTAACAAGTGGAATCTAAGAGTTGAGCGATATTGTTGTGCAACCAAGGGAAAGGCAGAGTAATATTAATCTGCAAGTACTCAAGATCATTCCGTGTTGTTTAAACAAATTACAAGATGATGATAATTTTATGATAATTTGCTTTCGTCTGCTTTCTCAAAAATGTTTTACATGAATGTTAGACTGGCTGGGTACTGATGGGAAACCTTATTATGTGCCAACAAAAGACATAATATTAATTTCATAATAGGTTATAATATTTAACGTGATATTATCTGGGGAAGTCGGGAACAGTCTGCCGCGTTTAGAAATCGTTTTTCATCTTTTTTAATCCCAGTAATATGTCCAGGTAATATTTTATTCATCACTCATTCTCTGAAAGTATGTCATCGAAAGCTACTCCGAAAGTACGATTTTCGGCATGAAAATAATATCAATATTAATTCCCTTATGCCGGGTTCCTATATCGGTCGGTAACCAGCTACGCCTCGTTTCTCCTTGAAAACGTGTCAAAAGTTTGACATTAATTTGACATTTTTTCAAGGGGATACGAGTCGTAGTCGGTTACTGACGGATATAGGAACACGCTATTAATCATTACCAATTTTTCTTTATTGTAGACAAGAAAACAAAAGTTAGAAATAAAGAAGAAAACTCTTTTTAGCGTTAAGAGTTAAGAGTAAAACTTAAGAGTTTTCTTTCGGCAAACCTTTGAGGCTAGATGATTTATTGTAATTTCAAACATAGTCCTTCTGTGGATTAGAATTTTAGGTTATGTTTAGAACAAACTCATGGTTTTTATGAAGTAGATTGACCTATGACACGCACCTGCTTTAATTAACTTCACTCACTGGTAATAGGTATGTAAATCAACTTAATTTACGTGCTCACTAAATAGAATAATCTAGAATTCTAGAGCATCGGTTCAAATATTGAACTTTGCTCTACATTCTTTACGTTGATCGCTTAGTTAGTTATGTATTTAGGTCTATAATTGAATATTTTTATTTATGATTTAAGACTTGGAAAACTTACAGCTAGGTACGAAAGTAGATATAAAAGTATGACATAGCCAATACCTCTCATAGGCGGGGTTTGTATTCCAAACACTAAAACAAACAAAAATCATATATTCTTCGCAAATTAATTAGCCGGCTTCTAAACCGCCTTATATTTTGTGGCATGTTTTTCTATAAGCAATTTATGAGCCGTCGCTGTCCTGCTCCATCTGTCATCACCACGTCTAGCCAAGTGTCCCGCCCAAGAGCGTTTGAGTTCCATAACTTGATTCCCAACGTCATGGACCTTAGTTCGTCTACGCGTCTACGTTCAGCTGGGTGAAGTTAAGCTATTGATGTTAATGAGCTTATAAGCATACGGCCCACCTTTTGATAAGCGGTTACCATAGCCTATGGACCATCGGTTCCTAACCTGGGGGTAATTACCCCTGCGGGGGTAAATCTGGTATTCTGCGGGGGTAATAAGCCAAATTGACTTTAATAAACATATAAAAATTGCACAAAAATATTGAGTAAGTTCTTACAATCACATTACCGGTCTATATACTCTTTACAGACGTTGTGCAATTTTTATATGTTTATTAAAGTCAATTTGTATTAATGTATGTTGTTTTGTTTTGTGTTCATTGGTAATATGAGGGAGAGGGGGAGTGGTAAATCAGATTCTTTAGCTAAGTCATAGGGGTGACTAGATCGAAAAGGTTAGGAACCACTGCTATAGACACTTGTTACACCAAAGGCATCACTGGAAAGAAAAGCCTCATGTGCCCGCAATACAACCAATGATAAGATAACCACTATTGTGGTAAAGATTCGTCTCGCAAGGAAGCTTCATGTGTCAAGTTTACAGATTTCAAAGAGGTTTCATACAAATTCCAATGTTGCAATTCACGGAACAAAAAGCTCGAAAAATAACTCGATTACATTTCGCAACCACAAGAGTATAATGTACATCGTTATGCAAATAACCGCTGGCCTGTCTGTCTGTTGTCGCAAGACAGCCTTTGTCACTATTAAATAGACTTGATGTAAAATTCGTTTTGCTGTACATGCTTTAAAATAAATATGGCTAGAATAAGGATATCCCACAGAATAGAACCTACTTCCAAAGTTCTGAAGCAGAGATTATTTGGCCATTCAATTTAAGTTTCACTTACAGAATCGATACGTGTCATTTTTCTGAAGGTACCATTCTAAGCGTATGCTGCCGACTGCAACTGCCGATTGCACGATAACTGCCGATTAGAGACCAAGTGGAGACCGGGGTCTTGAGGCAGAAAACTGGACTAGCACGAAGCTAAAGCACGATAGTCCGACGATATAGAGGCAGTAACTGGTCAGCAGTGGAAACGTGAAGCACGGAACAGATCATAAGAAGCGGTTAGGGAAGGCATTATTTCCAATACAATACGAGTTCTGGGTAGTATTCTGGGCCAGACAAGTTACTCACTAGTCACTGAGAGATCACTCAACGCGTTTAGGCGTAGAGAAATATTTTTCTACCCCATAGCACACTTAATACATTTACAATAGAGTAAAGTAGTGAGTAACTTATAAAGAACATTTACGACGATTAGTGAAGATTCTGTACGTAGATACTACTGTTTCTTCTATGGCAAGAGGTCAGATGACACTGCGCAGGCGCCGCGGGTGATCTCAATTTCATAACAGGTCAGCGAAAATAATCGGCTTCATTGTAATTGTGACGGTTCGCTATGGTTCTTGAAAGTAAGATATCGTATTGTGTCATACTAGAAAGATCAAGATACCTAATCAATTACTGGGTTCGTCTATGACCATTGTATTGTTATAAGGAGCGATTGATGCGCTATATTGACTCTAACTTAGTCAGCTTTATTGCTATCGTAGCTTCGAACTGTGATGAAACTGGAGCACTTTTCATATACAGTCTAGTCCAGGGCTTCTCAATCTTATTTGTACTGTGACGCCCTTGAGAGTTTGCTATTTTTTTACGACGGCCCTCAATCCAGCCAATAGGGCCAAAAATACCCACCAGTTTTAATATTAACCTAATAAATAACCGGTTATCAGAAAAACTCTATTTGGACATTTATAATTTTTGTTAGTAAATGAGAACAAAACCAAAACAAAAACATATCAATCGAAAGAGATATTTATTTTACTGATGGCTGGCTGGTAATGAGAAGGATGTGCTTGTATTTTTGAACATAGCTTCTCAAAACGGGGCTCCAGTTTGGAAATTGCGTCTCTCATTTCTTTTTTTTTCATCTATTTTTGACCTGTACTGATTCTTTATTACTGCAATTGCAGAAAATCCTGTTTCGCACCAGTACGAAGTCGAAAATGGTAATAGAACCTATTCATGGCACGAAATTGATGAGAAACTAAGCTCCAAAATTCGCTGACTCGACTCGGTTGCATCGACATACGATGCCCCTGGGACAATGCTCCGAAGCCCCAGGGCGTCGCGATACACAGTTTGGGAAGCTCTGGTCTAGTCTATATATTAATACGTGAAGATAAAACTTTGTGCCCCTATTTAAGCTCATTGCGCGCGGAGGAGAGTGAGATTTACGAGTAGCATAGTTAAAGTTAATAAATAAAGTGGACCTAAAATAAAGTTAAAATAAAAATTAATTAATTAATTACGGTAGTATTTTGACCACAGTACACTGGCAACTAGTAACAAATACTAGGTATATTCTTATTGGAATTTTTAGGCGATAAACACCGTAATGGCTAAAGTTTACGATTTGGAAGATATAGTTGTTGATGTAAATAGGCTCTGTTAGACGTGAAATAATTCACGCCTAACAAAGTCAAAGTCAAATATTTTTATTCATTAAAATCACAAGGATCACTTTGAAACGTCAATTTTACTGCCTGTTCCTTCGCGACCAAGCCAGGAAAGAAAGGCAAGAAGCAAGGCTGGTTGTTTTTTTTAATGATCCTTTTACAATACATAATATAGAAAATAAATTACGTCTAAATTGTAACATTTTAAACGAGTTGGAGCAATTTCAATCCCAAGCTTCTCTATCTTCTAAATAATCCGATATTTTATAGTAGGCTCTTTTATAAAGATTTTGTTTAATTACGTTTTTAAATTTGTTGATTGTCAATTTTTGTACATCCCTTGGGAGTTTGTTATAAAAGCGTACACCGTGCCCTTTAAACGATTTACTAACTTTATGGAGTCTACAAGTGGCAACAGCGAGTTTATCTTTATTTCTAGTATTAAAATTATGATTATCGCTATTTTTCTTACACAAATTAATATTTTTGTGAACATACATTAGATTTTCATAGATGTATTGACAAGGGAATGTCTTAATATTTATTTCTTTAAACTTATTGCGTAATGATTCTCTGGGGCCCATATTATAAATTGCATGAATAGCCCTCTTCTCCAGCACAAAAACGGTGTTTATATCTGCAGCACTCCCCCACAGCAGTATACCGTATGACATAATGATGTGGAAGTAGCTGAAGTAAACTAGTCTAGCTGTGTCTACGTCTGTAAAAAGACGGATCTTTTTGACTGCGTATGCCGCAGAACTAAGTCTCTTCGACAACCCATCAATGTGAGGGCCCCATTGAAGCTTATTATCTAGGGTTACACCTAAGAATACGGTGGTGTCCACAAGAGCCAACTCCTAACCGTCACAATTAACATAACCGTCACACATTTCTAACCCGATGTTAAGGTTCCCTGTGTCATAGGTATCAAAACTAGAATTACCGATACTATTATATTAACACTATATCCAGACCAGGAACAAATATTTGCAGATCATGCAATCATATTATTCCATAACGGGAATCAAACTCGCCACCTCTACTCCACTGTGGCACATAGTTTGTCAAAATAATATCTACTAATACTACTTTCGATGCGGAGCTGTGGCCGAAAGCTAGTTAACTAGAAGGTACACATGAGTGAGTATTTTCTGAAAAATAATTTGCAAGTCAATAATAAATCGAAACTTTCTAAGCTGTAAACAAAACCATTCATTTATCTTTATCAATTTTGCAATCGTTACAACTCAAATAATATGGTAATTTGTCTAATAAATCCTTAGCATTAATTTATAACAATTATGTAATAAAATCTTAACTGTTAGCTTGAAATATATTTCTGCGCGCTATAATGTCCACGTTGTTTATTGCATTTCAGCCTTTAGTACGAGTTGTTAAATACGCAAACATCAATAGTTTTCGTGAGCGTTTTCCTTGCAGCATCCATAGACGCAAGGCCTAGGCACCTTATCTTACAAGTTAGTCATTCATAATCATAAATTATCAAAAATCATTTTGTTTATCTAGAAACTGCAATCAATTATTATTACTATAATTATCCTTCCAGACTTCGCGGTCCTGGGCGCCAACCACAATTTTAGAAAAGCATCAGTTTCAGGAGCGTTTTATTTCAAGCTTAGCACATTAATGTTATAATCCTAATAATGATGTATATTTAGTACCTCCTATTGAATACACCACGTTTAGTATAAAACATTGCGAAAAGAAACACGGTTTACTTACTTTTTAGGATAATTTTACGCTTTATTTGAGCTCTAACATGAAACGGTTTGAGTGGACAATTTATGGTGACGTCACCAAAACTGCTTCGCCTTTACAATAATAAAGTATGCTTTTTTTTTGAAGATCATGGTACGAAATGTCAGTTTAATATTATTTTAATATTACTATAAGAGATTAAGGTTTGCCCCCAGAGCTGTTTGTGGCCAATCCGTTAGGAATTTATCCAGCTCGTCCCGCCATCTACGTTTAATTTACTGCATTCAATCAATATAATCCAGCATGTATTCTTTTATTATGATTGTAGTCATTGGGTCGAAATGTCAAGAGATTTTTACTAGCATAGATCTATCTAGCAATAAACCCGCCTGAAAAGTTTTAAAAAACTAGGATCGTCATTTGTTCTTGAGTGGGATTTTGACTGTTATTATAACCAGCTCTAGAGTTAGCCAGTTGGTTAAATACACTGAAGTAGTGAAGGCTGAACTAAAAATATTATCTACTTAAAATATATCGACAGAAGGCGTGGGTGAAGTCAGGCTGTGAATGATGATTGATTGATTGAAAATTCTTCATTGCACAAAATTAACATATCTGTACACAGGCGAACTTAATGCTAGCAAGCATTACCTTTGCGTAATGTGAAAAATATATTATGTTCATCTGTACCAATTTGCCACAAACGGTTATTTGAAAACGTTACTGTATATTCTACAAGCGGATATTCTATTTCTGTTATGTAATATTATTGTTTCAACCTGACTTTTATTTCATCAATATATTGATAAATCAATTAATATAACGAGCAATATCCTAAATCTATAATCGAGGATTACATTTGCCAATTTCCGCGAGCGAAAGTGAACTCTTACTTTCTAACCCAAAATACCAATGTGAGAATATTTGTAAACTGAATACAGGGCTGTCAATAATTACTAATTTTAATCATTCATAATCAATTATTATCTATGATAATTTTAAAATCAATCAAATTTATTAACAGGAAGCGTATTATGCACGGTGTCCTTTAAATCACTGTTTTCCCAAAACAAACGTTGTTCAGACTCTGGTCTACTAACTGTTTATAGTATCAAATAAGAGAATAAAAAAGCATGTGTGCAATTCACACGTGGTAGAAGTGTAACCTTCAAAAATTTTAGTTTCAAGATAATGAGACGAATGTAAAATTTCGGGAAGATGATAATTGTAGGTTTTAGTAATGATCATAGTGATGCAAAGTTAGATCATTATTTTATATTTTATTCGTATATATTACATAGATTTATTCAGACTCAGAGCTTAATGCGTACAACATTCGTAACAGCGATAAGTGGTACAAGAGGCTTATGGTAACTATGGTAACTAACTGTCGCTGTTTCGTTTCATCGATTTTCAAATCACAACGATGCTAAAGAAGTTTTGCTTCTGGTAACTATGATAACTAAACTGTCGCTTTTTCGTTTCATCGACTTTCAAATCACAACGATGCTAAAGAAGTTTACACTTCAAAAATATAGACCTACCCAAATAAGTCTAACTTTGTTCAAAAATTAACCGTGACATAAAGTTCATTGGCACGCTAGCCGTAGTGTATTACCTACTATTATTTATTTTGTGGCGATACGGCGGCATGTTGTAGAGCGTAATGTTAAAATGGACGTTTTAAGTTCGCAACTTTTTATGTTTTTCAATGACTGATTTCTTTTTTTTTAATTTGAACTTATAAACCCTTTGTAGACCATAGTCTGAACAAAGTTTGTTCTGGGAAAACAGTGATTTAAAGGATACTTCATGGTCTAATTAGACCCTGCCTCATCAAAGCGTTTATAGATTTAGTAAGTAAATTGCATGATTTTGGCAAAATTTTCTGAAATATATTTTCCTTGTGTATATTTTCTGCAAGGCCTGATGAATTCAATGCCCATTGGTCTTATAGCTTTTATGTGCTATAAGAGTACCTGTGACTTCAGGGGTCCTCATTAGAATTAGTTTCCGGGGGGAACCGTTAGTAAAGTGCACCTTGCGTTTCAGTCATCATTATCATCATATGCAGCCCGACTTCATTGTTGGGTATAAGCCTCACCAAGTTTGTGCCATCCACCGCGATCATGCTCTAGTATCACCCACTGACGGGCCGCGACCTTTACGATGTCGCCCGCCCATCATATCAGTGTTTGAGTACTTCATATTTCAATCATGTACCAGCCTGGAATGTATCACCTTACTGACCTCTGACTTAGTATATAGCAAGGCTAGAACAGCGAATTCCTTGTCTACTCTTCGAAAAGGCTCTGATCGCCACTTGTATTTCAGCTTGTATTTTTTATTTTGTTTTTTAATTTAAATGTGATTACAATAAAGCGTAATTATATTATATTCTCTGTCGATAGTTCTGAAATTGTCTTTGCTCTGAGCAGGCGCAATAAGGTTTTTTCCTAGACAAGAGAAAGATACTCTGTCTATAGCAACGTAAGTTGTATAAATAATTATCTGACGACCTCCGTGGCGCAGTGGGCGAACAGCCGGATGAGACGCAGGAGGTAGTGGGTTCGATTCCCGCCGCGGAACAAATGTTTGCATGATCTACAGATATTTGTTCCGGGTCTGGTTGTTTTTCTATATATTATAAGTATGTATTTACAAAAAAAAAGTATATAAGTATTCTACCAGTTATCTGGTTCCCATAGTACAAACTCTGCTTAGTTTGGGGCTAGATAGCGCTGTGTGAAATGTCCAGCAATATTTATTTATTATTTATTTATAATTAAGAAATATCTAACCAAAATTTGTTGGCAAGCGTGCGATTCAGAAGAGTGTGAAAGAGACAACTTGAGAAGACAGTGTTGTCTAGGCGTCGCAAGACCTAGACAATTTCAGAAGTAAGTTTTCTATCCTTAAATGTCAAAGATAAAGAAAATGATGGCTATCGTGCTCGGCGTTGTAGACTACTGTCGAAGAAGTGTCGAAAACGTTTTTTCCCGTTCACTCTCACAATCGCCGTGCTCGAGACGGTCGACAAGTGTCTTCTTTCTTCTGAAAAAGTACTCAAGACTAAACCCTTTTCTACAGTTATTGTGCTAGGCCTACTGGATTGCCAAAAGAAACAATAGTTCACAACGAACCAGGAAGTATAACATTGACGACCCTATATCGCCCGTTCCGTGGGCGAGCTTCAAACTCTAGCACACGGTACGAGCCAATCTATACTAACCCCCACGCATCGATTATTGGGAGTCAACAAGGAAATTGGCGGCTAGTTGCTAGGTGCTAACTAGCGAAACTATTTGCTCCTGTTTTTAGATATAAGCGTTGAGCGATAGTTCAAGACTTTAAGAAATAGCTATCCAAGACATCAGCTAAGAAGCAATATCCGGAAGGCATTCTCTTGTAATAAGGAGAATTGATATAAAAATATTACTGGACATTTCACACAGCGCTATCTACCCCCAAACTAAGCAGAGTTTGTACTATGGGAACTAGATAACTGATAGAATACTCACATCCTTTTTTTTGTAAATACATACCTACTTATAATATATTGAAAAACATCCCGGGACAAATATCTGTAGATCATGCAAAGATTTGTTCTGCAGCGGGAATAGAACCCGCTACCTCCTGCGTCTCAGCTGGCTATTCGCCCACTGCGCCACGGAGGTCGTCAAGACCTAAACTAAGTATGTGTAATATGAGTTAGTACAATATAATAATGTTAAAAGTTGCTGGGAGCCGTTGGGTGCAGGCCACACAAGATCAGTCACCCTAAATCTAGGAGGGAGGCCTAGGTTCAGCAGTGGATATCATGTGGCTGATATGATGACAATAATATAGTGAAAGCTGTGTTTAGATGTTAATTACTAGCGTCTATTTAAAATCATTCCAAAAAATTACGAACCACTTAGCAAAAGGCTCAGAGGGCTTAGCCAAGTTACATCCGATTAGCGATGACGCTAGTCGATAAGTCCGAAAATGTATGGGATCGACACATGCTATGGAAATATCCCGTGATATATCGACAACAAACCTATGTAGAAAACGAATCGATTCGAAGCGAATGTAACTTAGCTAAGCCCTCTGGTCATGCCTGATCGAAGTTATTCTTGTTAAAAACTGATACGATATGGATTTCCTACACAGATATGTTCTACAATATGTGTTTTTTTTAATACTTTTTGGAGATGGAACAAGCGTATAAGCCACCTGATGTTAAGTGGTAACCATCGCCTATAACAAAGTACTGCATCTGGTCACGCACCTTAGAAACGTGCTATACGATGCACTGCCTTGCGTCCATCAACTTAAGGTGTAAAGCCTCATGAGCTTGTAATTTCACCGGCAACCATAACCTTCAATCTGAAACATAGCAATGCTTGCCGGTAGAAATGGGTAATTCTCCGGGCGAGCCCTTTCACACGGATTCTCTAATGTTTATTTTTATGGATTTCTAAGTATATCCTACGCCTCATTACTCGTCATGTCTTATTGAATTGCCAAAGCACCACAGAAGAATAAGAACCTTACTTTGAGCCTCCTAGTCTATTACCAGCTGTTCTAACTCGACAACTAAGTAATATACTATCACAGCCATCCATTGCATAACTTTATATTCACTTGTCTTGCAGATGCAATCTAATATGAATTTTATGCCCAGGGGCAAGTATTTTAATTGGCAAGTACAGTACACGCCATATACGTATGCGTGTTAGAGTGATAAATAGGCGAGGTAACGGATCGATAGTTCTGAAGAGAATCTGGGAAGTAATAACTCTTTGATTTGCGATCAAACATTGTTAATTACTACCTGAAAAAATTTGGTAGGTATTAACAATGTTTGCTTGACTGAAGGGTGTAAGTAACATAACTCGGGTAGAATTAAAAAAATCATAAAAAGATAAATATAACAAAAGCTATATTCAGTCAATTTTGGAAAAAGCTATACCTAGAAAACTTTCGTGATTGATTTCAATCATTATTATAAATACGGGATTTATCACGTACCGTTTATCGGTGTTTCGACCGACAATGTTCCGGCTCAATTCGTTCAGGGTGAGTGCGATTCGCTCCGAATAACGTCTCGCCTCGCACTGAATTTCTCGGTCGAAACACTGATAAAACGGTACGTGATAAATCTCTTATTTATATTAATGAAGCTATACCTAATTAGACAATTTTTGTAATCCTTGCTGCTTGCTTGCCTGTGAGAGACCTTTATCCAGGCAGTGTGTGAAAAATATTTAAAGACCCTCGCGCGAAACATGACTAGCCATTGAAGCATACTGTAATATAGCAGAGGTCTTTGCCCGCAGTACACACAACAATGAATTGGCATCGAGTAACCTTTGCTATCGATTAATCGACATCGCAACACTTTCGATTCTAATTAGGAATTAGCCACGACCAGCTTGGGGTTAGTGCACACTAGATAGCACCGTTGCGGAAATCTAAGAAAATTTTGCAAAGTCTGTGAGATCTATAATGTTCTTGGGCTCTAGGGAGTTATATGGTAACAGAGCAAAGCAGTACTTTGCTCTGTTACCATATAACTGAGAGGCTGTACGCGTACATAATCACGGAATGGTGGTCAAAGGATGCATGCAGAGGCAGACCCGTCTGATGGTCGAATGTCTTTCTCTAAGTAATTTTTATTTAGTCATAACAAGGATCATTTTAAAACGTCTCTTTTGCCACCTGTTCCAAACAAATAGCCGAGACTCAAAAGACAGAAGAGAATGACTCAATAATGATGAAGCTATATCAAGCAGTTGGTACATGCTCGGAAATAGTTCGACCCTGAACTAAAGTAATCGTAAAGCCATATCGAGACGTTCGGGCGGTCTACACCAGGCTTACTAATTAGCTCATACAAACTTAATCAAACAAAAAAGCTCTGTCTAATCTGTCGGTGTGCACTCACCGTCACTATCACCCAAGGCGTGTTTATATTAATTACCTCATGATCTAGCCACAATAGACCGAAGAAAGTTCTCTTACAAAGAGAATTCGTAATATTACATTTGGTGCTTTCTTCAAAACAATCTGCGATAAACAACCTTATTTATATGCAGCTAGAGAAAAATATATGCAAAATCGACAGTGTTAATTAAAACTTTCGAAGCGTTTTACAATAAGATCACTTCGTAAATGTTATCTGTGTATCAAATAAACTTGTGGGAACCAAATAGTCATGTTTGTAATATAACTATTGCGTAACCGTTTCTTTTAGTTCCGGAAGTGGCAGGGTCCTATTTAGTCTAACGAGATATTTTGATTTCTCATCAAGCTACTGGTATTAATTTCCACTTCCTGAACCCTGGGAGTTAGTATGCAAGTTATGAGAAGTTGTGTTGTTTTTAAGGCCTCCGATGTGACTTAACGACTCCGAAAGTGATACTTCCAGAAATCTTCCTTATTGCTTCTATACGTGCAACTATGTTCAGGCATGTTTATTGACAAAGTAAACATAAAATGTACGTAATGTACGGAAGCCTGTCAATAAATTTTATTCGTTTTATTACATTTATTCAGTTTTAGTTTAGTCTCTACATCCAATATATAAAATTCTCGTGTTCGTGTGTTTGTAACAAAACTCCTCCGAAACAGCTTGACCGATTCTTATGAAATTTTTTGTGTATATTCGGTAGGTCTGAGAATTGGACGTAAACTATTTTTCATACCCATATATGATAAGGGTGGTCCACCCCAAATTTTATTTGTTACCTTTTGGACAAAACTTTATTTTTTATGATTCAGCAATAAAAAATACATACAACCATAAATTTTCCCCCTAGCGATATTAGTACTTTAATAATTTTCTACTTTGGATATATGAGCTAGTTGATTACATATAGTGGGCACAAAAGTTATTGATTCAAAGGCGGTGCGAAGTTCGCGGGGTCAGCTAGTATCTATATACATAAAACCAAGTCGGGTTAGTACACCATTTATAACTCAAGAACGGCTGGACCGTTTTGATGATCTTTGATTTGTTGGATTTGTCTCCGCCCCGAATAGCAAAATAACTATTAAAAGATCGAAAACATTCACGGAAAAAAAATTATGAAGAAAATTCATTTTCTTCATACCAAGATGCAGCTAATGATGGCCGATTAACAATTATATCGGGGTGACGTACATTGGCAGCCCGCGCCTTATGCATGTCAAGGCGGTTCGAAGTTCGGCGGGTCAGCTAGTATAGTATATAGTATAGTCAGTTATAGTATCTTGATACTCAACCAATCAAAAGTAAAGCCAAGATAATTAAATAGTTTAGCTATTTCACCAGGATTGAGTCAATGTTTAACCATTTTCCAAAAGCCCAAAAAATACGACGAGCAATCACAAAATTCAATTGTAAAAAATCCCCAACAGTAGTACAGATAACTACCAAAGTAATTAGTCCGCGAGTATCGCGCTTAAAACCTGTATAATAAATGGGTGTACGGCGATGAGTAATAAAATCAGATGTTTGTATTCAGCGCATGATTGATGGTGCCGAGACTGTATGACGAGAGGGAACAGGTTCTGTGGCATGCTTGTGGGCTACTGCGAGATATATGCAAGCTAAGAAGTCCTATGGCTGATAATGCTGAAACAATAAATACCAGTTGTTATGATTTTACGATGCATTGAAAAGCATAGTCTGACTCCTTTGCAGAGGATTTATTTTGTAGTTGTTGGCTTAACAGAACAAAGTTTCTTTGTAAGGCTTTGTAATGTATGTATGTAAAATTAATTTCTGTTCTATCACCCGCACGCTGCGGTTGTATTATCCACATCTGATGCACAATTTTCATTAAAGTTATTTTATATCTGAGGAAAAATTAAGCTACGCAGCTTTCACTAGCATACATACCTTAACTCACTTTTTCAAGGTGCCCAAATTGTGGCTGCATAAAAAAAGATGTGCCACATAGATGCAAATATATTTTTGTGTAGTTCATTACGCGTCGCACAAAAAACGCAGAGATGAAAGTGATTGAGTTTGTTTTCCGGAGAACCATGTTTATGTTACTGGCAAAGATATAATTGTAGGCAAGACCATGGTTACAAACCAAGACTAAGTGACCATAGCAACATTGGTGTTTTGTACACTTAATTACCGTGGTAGTTGGTCAATTAAAATGGTCCAACGGATAGGTCACTAAAATCAATTTATGAAAATATCAATTGGAGAGATTTAGCAAAATAATTTTGGAACCGAATCAAGCAAAAGCAAAAGCTGTATTCTAAAATTATTTTTGATTTTGCCTTGAAAGAACTAGTTTTGTCCGAGTTCAAAATGTATCTGTAACATGGAAGTAGCCATTGACGCTTCGTGAAGACGGATAAGTTAGGATTTCACTTGTTTCAATGTCAGGTTCGGAGCTTGTATTAGTTGCTCGGTCATGCCGTCAGCCGTCGATATCAGATTGATTCGAACATTTATTTGATTATGCGCGAATTCTCTTTCATAGATCGTTGATACGATACAAATAGAAAGTGAAGGTCTTTCTCTTGTAACTTTGTAACAAAAGACTTTTACTCTGTATTATTTTTTAAAACAGGATGCAAATGTTTAAGTTGAATGACCTTTGTAGATGCACTGTAATCATTCATTGATCAAGCTTTCTTTCAGTTTTATCCTCATCTACTAAGCTTACCACTACTATCTGAATGAATGAAAATAAATATACAGCGGCTGGAGGTAAATCAAAATGTATTTATTCATTAAAATCACAAGGACCACTTTGAAACGTCAATTTTACTGCCTGTTCCTCCGCGACTAAGCCTGAAAAGAAAGGCAAGAAACAAGGCTGGTTGTTCTTTTTAAAGATCCTTTTACGATACATAACAAGATACAAGTATTTATTTGCATAAACAAATGTACAATAAAGAAAATAAATTACGTCTAAATTGTAACATTTTTGACAGAATTGGAGCAATATCAATATCAAGCTTCACTATCATTAAAAACTCTAAAATATCCGATATGTCAAAGGCTATCTGGAAGAGAATGCTCTTTAGCATTAAGTTCGCCTTTGTACTAGTTCTATAAGTGCAATAAAGTATTTTCAATCAATCAATATGTTATAGTAACTTTGTTTATAAAGATTATGTTTAATTACCTACGTTTTAAAATTTGTTAATTGACTATTTTTGTACATCACTTGGGAGTTTGTTATAAGCCCTGCCCTTGGCCTAGTTGCAGCACTAGCAGCCTCTGAAGCGATTAGAGTAGATTTTAGATGTATTTGGCTTGCCCTAACAATACTACCCTCTCAGTTTAGTCACCCATAAGCCAAAGGGACGATGCAGAGCTCATCCGCGGGTTCCTTACATCATACAAGAAACCCTACAGAATACAATAAGTGTACGATTTTGTCCAAAAGTGACCATATTGTAATGTAGATTTTTTTAAAGCCTAATTCCTTCGTCTTAATCTACAACTGGGCCTCTGTAAAACGATACTACGCGATACAATCCGTTAAATAATTACGGACATAAATCATAACGAGCCATACCCCCAAAGTCCCCAAACGCATATACCATCTCTATTCCGACATGGGTAAACAGTACTAGCTTTGAATATTAGATCGCGTGCAGAGGAAATGCGCAAGGTTCGGA
Source organism: Philereme transversata (assembly GCA_963924445.1). Classification (NCBI taxonomy): domain Eukaryota; kingdom Metazoa; phylum Arthropoda; class Insecta; order Lepidoptera; family Geometridae; genus Philereme; species Philereme transversata. The sequence continues at coordinate 20,005,264 of OZ004337.1, read as the reverse complement.
GATGCAACGGTTTGTGACTGCAGACGGTACCATGGATACTCGTTCAAATATCGATTCAATTACTTAAATGAAAACTAAAATGGAACAAAGATAATAAGATTTCCAGACATTATTATTTTTAAAGCATTATTCCAGGCATTAAACGGGATTTATCACGTACCGTTTTATCGGTGTTTTGACCGACAATGTTTCGATTCAGTTCGTGAACCTTCATCAGGGTAAGTGAGATCCGCTTCGTCTCGCACTGCGCTTTGCCTTGCACTACATCTTTAATAAATATGTACCGTATTTAAAATAATGATCGAAATAAATCACGAAAGTATTCAAAGATTTCCAGGCATAAATGGTGTTTTTTTTAATTTTCAGAAGCAAAACGAAGATAATTTAAGTTAGAAAAGTCCTGTGCTCGTATTTGTATGTGGCATCAAAGCTTCCAAACGAAAAAAAACTATTTTATTGCGATTTAACTTTTGAAAGCTGGAGTTTGCAAGATGTAACTTATTCTTGGAGAAAATTGAGATACCGGTCGCGGGTTTGGATTTTAGCTCAAAATTACCAGTTAAGGGAATTTTCCGAAATAAAATTCCTATCAACCTACGATAGATAGAAGATAAGGCTTCTTTGACGATTTGTAAAAAGATAGATATTAAAATTGTCGACAAAATTAGAGTCAAAAGTGAAATGAAATCAATAATGAAAACGAAACTATGGTAACAGGTGCACGCGCGATGTCATAGGGTATTGACACTGTTTCCGCGACACACTGGGGCCTGCGAATACCTGTGTTTCACTCATGCAGACACATAGACGAGAGTCACGAGAGACAATCGTAAATTCAATCAATGGAATCGTCAATGGAATCTGTATTTTTTATCACAAATAACATCAAGCAAATTGTAATTATCTCGATAGCAATAGCGTTACGAGGATCGCGCAAAGCGCGGCGTATGCATTTGATATTTAACATTGCTATTATCACTTTTGTGGACAGGCCAGTGGAATTATTCAAGCCTACATTTCTCCATTTTTCAAGTTTCGCTTAATGAATTACATGCACATGCGCTTTTACATCTGTATGCCTCAGGTTGATGGACCCAGAAGTGCATGTTCTTAAGGTGTGTGACCTTCAAGGTAATGTCTGGTATATGAGATCCCTCTCCATGTTGTATAAATACAAAATTAAAAATAAACAAAGAGAAGTTCAACAAATGTTATCAAATCTTACGGTAATATTACATCAAAACGTTATTGCATAAACTGCATTGTAATTGCTGCATCATCTGTGTGTGTACAGTTGTTTCCTGCAAATGCACGTGTTGTCTTAGAGAGGTCACATCAAACGGTTCCTGCAGAGCAAAACTCATAACGTGTCTTGTCAATCTTTGTTTTACTTGGGGGATCCAAGACAGGTATAGCTATTCAATTATCTATCCATGGTGCATCACAATAAAGTCCAAATTCAAAGCTTAGCTTATTATAGAAAAGGCTAATTTCAGTCCACCGCGGAACCGGTGAGATAGGACGACGATATTGTAAATACCGTGGGTCGCGGTCTAGAATATTAAAATGACAATGATCGTTATAATTACTGATTTAAATGGGTATTTATCGCGTATGTGCCTTTTTTATTTGTTATTCCGACCACGGCTGTTGAACACAATCTAAACGTCGTAATAACAAATAAAAAAAGGTACAATAAATATCCAATAATAAATAAAAATATGATAGTTAAATCAGAAGGTAAGCTTTCACAGTACATTGAATTTTCATAACTAAAAACTAATAATATTTTTACAATTGCTACACATCTTACTTAGTTTAAAATGAAATAACTGAAATGCTTAACATATTGTAAATTCCCAGCCTTCATTCCATGTTAATGTGTCTAGACTGAGACAAGAGATTAACCAGTATTGCTTTGGAGAACATAATTTGTCATCTGTGAGACTACAATGAAGTAAGACAATAATCTAGTTATAAACCGATTCCAAACGTGGGTGTTGTAAAAGTTTAAAAAGAACAAAGATTAAAAGAAATAAAACAATTTATATTCTCGAAAGAACTCATTCCGGACATGTTCTGAAAGGAATGATTTTAGAAAAAGTTCTTGAACCTAAATAACAAAAAGTCAGATAAACGCCTTTAAAATTTTAATCGTCTTTCTAATGCCATGTCGAGAAAAACGGACAAAAACTGCCGATTTCACCGCGAGCTTCCAATTCCTTTCTTAGTAGGTACCTACTTCCTTACTTCCGACCCTGGTGGTGACGATTAGCGAATTAAGTGGACGCAGCAGGGCCGTAGAAAGGGCGGCGTTGGAATTACCAAAGCATGAGGTAAAAAAGAAAGAAAATATAAAAATTATGTGATCGGTCAGGTACCACACACAACCATATAAAAAAATATATTGACGTGATCCTTGACGGGCTATGTTTTCAAATCTATATCTGTTCTGTCTATAATGACAGAAATACATAAGTAACAAAATATCGCTAAACACAGTGACTCGACAAGCTGAAGCGCCTCTAAAAGTCTTGACAAAAATTGTTATTTATAACTGTAAATCTAGTATTTGATTTTTAAGGCTGTTTACGCACTAAGCCTAGCTAACATAATTTTATGTGCAATTTGTTTAGCACTCATTTTTAAATTTTTCCTTGACGGGGTAATTAAGTCCCGCACAGTCCTTCCAGCTCTACAAGGTTAACTTAAGTCAGTCGTAGTCATTCGGGTAATATTAAACTTCAACTTTTAATACAATTACTATAAAAAAGTCAAATGCCATCCTATCCTATTTTTTTAAGGATGTCAGCGACATACAAAACCCTTAGATTAAATTTGGAACCGATTATTTTTCTAAACGAATAGCAACCGAAGCCTTGAACAGAAACACAATAAGCTACCCCGTCCAATGAACCCTAGCAACAGGCCTGGGCAGTAGAAGCTCGCAGCTTGGAGCTCGGAGCTCGAGCGACCAACTGACCCAGATCACCTTACCACTGAGATAACTCGTGGATGCCTAAGGTGAGAGCACGCGAATCCGTGCGTAAGGTTCCATCACACGATCAGAAACCACATAATTAAAATAATAAAAGTAAGGCCCCAAGTAGACGTTCCATTTGGCCTGACAGCAACCTAATTCTAAATGCAAAACATTGTAATGTGTAAAAATGTCGTCAAGTGAGTTTAATTAAATTTAGCACATAATTTAGTTTGTTACCTGGAGTCATATGTATGCTAGAGATATTACAATTCACATTGTGTACCCCTACACTGCGTCTACTTGAATTAAAAAAAAAGTAAGACGTATAAAATGATACATTTTTTTTGTTAAATATTTTTGTTCAATAAAAACGGCATTATTAGAATGTCCAATTACACTAATCGAGAAGACAGCAATAGAACACAAAAACATGAAAATTGGACGAACAAACACACATAATGAAATAAATAATCCTTATGACTTTAATGAGTAAAAATCACTACTGTAATACGTCAGAGCCAATCAGAGTTTGACATATAAAGAATTTAGTGCAATGGATTTACTACCAAGTAAGCGAAGCTAACGCTAATAAAGAATAAAAACTGCATGAATATGTGATAGCAGCTAACATCTCTGCCGCAGTGAAGTCAGGCTTAATTCGAGGCACGTACCAACAATCAAATAGGATGCATTAAAGTGATAGACAGCTGGAAAATGGCCAGCAAAATGGTGCCAACTGACTTTGATTAAATATTCAAGCAAGGCCTAACATAAGCTATCTTTACATCTGTGCACGAAAAAGTCATGTGTCACAAATACATACCGCGGAACAATAGTTTGCATTATCTATAGATATTTGTTCCGGGTCTGGGTGTTTTTCTCTATACTAGTATATCTATTAGTTATCTGGTTCCCATTGTACAAGCTTTGTTTAGTTTGGGGTTAGATAGCGCTGTGTGAAATGTCCAACATCATTTATTTATTTATCTTTTCACTGTACCATTCAGTCATATTTTAAGGCATACTACATAAAAGCCTCTTGTCACATAGCTGACATAGCTGAAACTATGATTCGATGACACATAGTAATAGCAGGTTTCTTACATTGTACGTTTGAAATCCTATACAAAATATTTACTTCTACTTTAAATTATTTGTCACGTTTTGCCACGTTAGTTATGATTAGTAGAATTCCTTGTGAAAGGGTTCACCCGGGAAAGTAAACCATACCTATTTCTGGCACCAAGCAACATTGCTGTGTTTCGATTTGAAGGTTAAGGTTGCCGGTGAAATTGCAGGCACATGAGGCTTTACACCAGTATGCATCAAGTGGAAGGACGCAAAGCAGTGCAACGTAGGCATGTTCCTAAATGTGTGACCTACGAGGCAATACTTAGTTATATGTTTACCACTTTAAATCAGGTGGGACATATGCTTGTCACAATTCCAGGTCGTATAAAAAAAGTTAACTTTCCTGAGTTCTGGTGAGCTACTAATGAAAGAACTAGTGTTCTCTTTGAGTTTGACCGTTTATGAATGTGCTGGGAAAAGCTTGATCGTGCAGAGAGAGCCTTAATATGGAAAGTAATCTCAGAGGCGCTTAACGACCAATTGAAGAACTTCCTTATATGCCTAAAATATTTATTTTAATTAAAATACCTGATGATGCGGGAATTCGTTACGGACGTGGAGATATTTTTGTAAATGATCCTTTATCTTGATAAAGAGCAAGTCATTGAAAGAGATATTTCCATGTGAGAAATTAAACGATTTTCGAATTATCATTTGTTAAATATATCCACTTATGAGTAACTAAAGCTCTCTTTCAGCTTAAGATTTTCTAAAACGATAATAACAATGTCCTACCAGAGTATTAAGATATTTGTACTACACTTCACTACATAAATATTGTTTCCATATTGACAATTATTTCCATTCGATACCAAGATTCGAGTTTTATAGAGATAGAGATAAGAGTTTTAGAGTGTCCAGATATTTTGGTACATTTTATTAGATATATTTGGTACATTTTAGTGATGAATGTTGTTTGCATTATATAACTAACAACGGATCATCAATGGATTGTACGTTAATTTAAAACAGCATGTTTGGTTCTCCAAAATGTTGTGCATAATCTAACACCACTTTATGCAAATCATGACGAATCAATTGGAAACTAAGCACCAATAAACTAGATACGCCAATCAAAATTAGCTGAAGCGTTGCAAGACGTTGACCCAGACTAAGTGGAAAACATGATCACTAAATACGAAAACGAAACACGAGGATATGCTCGTTAGTACATTGTATCAAAGAAAATATTCATGGAGAATACACATTCACGTACTGGAAAGCGTAGCGTAGGACGGCCTATACTAGATGAATAGGCCGCCCGATGAAGGTAGATGGGTTGGGGTTGCCTTCGGGTACAGGCCGCATAAACCCTGTCGCTCTCAAAACCTATTGGGGAGGCCTATGTTCCACAGTGGACGCCCGATGGCATATATGATGATGCAGTTTAAAAATCAAAAACGGATCGAGCCCTACATCTTGCTCCATCTCTTTTGCCTGTTTTTACATTTTATATAATTTTAACATCTGACGTTATTTTTTGCCCTCCATCAAAAATAAATACCAATTAAAGGCGTCACACACGGTGAAGATGAGATAAATAAAATATCGCTCGCCATACAATCTAATGAGCCATCACACATGGCGAAGATAAATATATTTTCATCTTCCATTGGATTGTATTGTGAGCGATATTTATCTTAACATAAAATATTATAGCATCTTCACCGTACGCGCTTTAGGGTTCGTTTTCGCGATCTGATATATTCGTTCGATAAAACCTATAGAACCCAAGTAATTAATGAGTGAGCATAATGGCTGAAAGCGGTCACGGTCACAAAGACAGGAAATCGTTTCTCACGCCCTAATTCCTATCATATAGGTATAATTTAATTTGATACGGGTAGTTTTGAAGGAATTCTACTTATATTTTTTGTCTACATGTTCCTTTTTATATTTTTTTAAGTTATATGCCGTAACGCGTAGAGATTCCTGTTGAGGGGTTTTTGGGCACATCAAGAATCATTTATTCCAACTGTTTGTTTGTTCCTATTGGAGTTAAAAATTCATTCATTATTAGAACAGCTTTAATCTTTTGTTAACTCTCATTTAAGTAGCCTTTCTATATACCATTGCAATAGATTCCTGCGCTCGCGTAAATATATGTTTTTTTTTTAACAATTGGAAAATTAAAAAAAATCATGAAAACTTTATAATATGTTTTTGATTGTTCCTTTGAGCGAATTGAGCCCAAATGATGAATAAAAGCTGTGAAAAAGAAGCACTTACATCTCAAAGACAATTTTTTGGAACGTTTTTCAAAGATGTAAACGTTATAAGGATGTTACCAGTGATTACAACAAGCGATTGCCATAAGATAACGAACCTGTTATTTTGCTAATTATCGTTCATGTGATTATCAAGTGCTAAGCGCAATAGTTTGTGGTCCAATAATTTTAACACACCGTATGGCTTATCTACGTCGGTATGCAAATTCAGATTTCTTTTATCATTAGAACTTGTGTAACATTTTAATAACTAAGAAATACTTGTTGGTAGGTACAGTCAGAAACATAATTAAGTTGGTTAAAATATTGAGATTTTAAGAACGAATTTAATTCAATTGACTTATTATCGATTAGATTTTATTAAAGAGGCAAATGTTCTAATCGAATCAGAACAAGGATTAAAATAACAGCAAGTTACAGTGGTATGGAAAATAAACTCAAATTTATAAATATATATATATATATATATATAAATAAATATTGCTGGACATTTCACACAGCGCTATCTAGCCCCAAACTAAGCAGAGCTTGTACTATGGGAACTAGAAGGAATAACTGATAGAATACTCACATTATTATTCAACTGATTGTACAGTGTATCGATCTTCATAATCGATATATACTAATTTTACGACCTCTTTGGCGCAGTGGGCTACTAGCCAGCTCAGACGTTTTTCTGTATAAGTATTTATTTACAAAAAAGAAGAATTTAAGTATTCTATCAGTTATCTGGTTCCCATAGTAAAAGCTTTGCTTTGCTTAGCTTAATATCACTGTGTGAAATGTCCAGCATTATTTATTTACTATTAACATAATGGAAGGACGAAAATTATCCCACAGACTCCACTCAACCGACTATTATTCAAAATTAAAACCAAAATGTATACATAATGCATGTATAATAATGTAAAACTAATACATACCAGAGGGTTCGTTCCAAGTATAATGTTTAATGGTTATGTGCTGCTACACGCCCATCGCTCGGTCAGTTTCTAGACAATTTGCCAGATTTCTACAATTAACGCGTTCTACACTGTTCCCTTGAAACTTCCAACAAAAGCTTGGTACAACTCGTCGTGGTCAATTTATGTTAATCTTACTTAAATTGCCGGGCTGTGCTAATGAACAAAAATACAGGTACAGTCAAAAAATGTATCCGAGACCAATGGTATTCATACAGCTATAATAATAATAATAATTTATTCATTCATTCATATAACAATAGATCCATTTTATTAATAAAAGATATAAAAGATTAAATCTAGGAGAGTCTCTAGAGGACAATCAAGTTTGTTGGTGATGATGTTTATAATGGTGTTGCTGCTCTCGCGCACCTTATACCGTGCGCAGTAGTGAGGCGATTTTTTACTCCAGATGGAATCAAATATGTCTGCGCGTGCTTCTACGAACATACCTGAGTCACTACAGAAGCGCTTATACTTTTAGCTATACTCAAACTTAGTTTTTTATAGGTTTTCTATAAAAATAATATCAAAACCGTATTCCTGAGTCTTATTGAGTTTCGACATTATTTTAAGAGGTATTTAAAATATCTATACCGATCACTTACTGATACACCAAAAATGTCTTTTTCATTTTTACGAACCTGAAACAAAGAAATTTAATAAATTAGCATTGTTATAATCAAAACTCGTTAGCAATACCTGGTTAAGGGTATTCCCAAGGAAATATCAATCAACAGCCGATCATCAGGCCCAGTAACGTTAGCGCATAGCTCAGGAATGTCTACACCTTACCATACTGCTTGTAATTTGTAATTGACAGCCGTCTCGCGGAAGGAAAGTGTAATTAGACAGAAAAGGAGGCAAGGTTGAGGCCGGTTCACACGCGTTTACTAGTGTACCTATTCTTCCTGTTATTCCTTCATGACGAGCTCCGTGGCGCAGTGGGCGAATAGCCGGCTGAGACGCAGGTGGTTTCGATTTGTTCATGGTTTCTCTATATATATTATAAGTGTGTGTTTATAACAAAAAGTATATAAGTATTATATCAGTTATCTGGTTCCCCTAGTAGCTTTGCTTAATATGGGGCTAGATAGCGTTGCGTGAAATGTCTAGCATTATAAAAAATATAATAAAAATGTATCTATTCTATAGGTACCAGAATAACTTGCAACTTTTACGTGAGAATACAAAGTTTGTATTGAAGCAGTCAAGTATGCAATCACTGCACGCACTGGAAAGCGCAGCGTAGAGCGGGCCACTACTGAATGGAAAGACCTGATAAAGTTACTGGGAGCCGTTGGGTGCAGGCCGAACAAGATCAGTTGCTCTGGAAATCTATGGGGGAGGCTTATGTTCAGCAATGGACATCCTATAGCTGATATGATGATGAAGTATGCAATTGGGATATGGAACACCATCATATTCTCGGTATCTACAAAAAAGTGTACCATGTTGCGAAGTTACTCTAAAACTAGGATTCTTCTTCTTCTATCGTGTCAATGGTTTATGCATAATTATTTATACGTTCGAAACTAAACTGACATTGAGTAGAACCTGGCCACGTCTAATCTAGGATTAATCTCGCACAAAACAATTAGATTGGGGCTTTGTAACCTAAGGTGACATAAATTGTGTGGTGAAAGGATTAAGTGAGCGTTCAAGGAAGGCTTCCCATCAAGCAATGATCTGTGTGAATATAACCTTACAAAACGGAAAGGAGACACCAGCTAATTGGACCCCTTAAAAGGCAACGCGGCGATGGCAGGCCGCGCGAATAACAGATATCCAGATAACAATGGAGCCGAATTAAGCTTTTAATTAAAATAGCTTCAAATGGCAAGGGGTTAGGTCCGCCATTCAGAGAAAGGCTTGATTCCTACTATGTAAGGAAATATCTGAATTGATTTATGATGACGTTTGTTTATACAATATAATTTTGGGTGTAAAAGAATCTTGGTAGTTAAGTTATTGGATATTTAATCAGTGTGTACATGTTGGATTTATATCCCATTGATTTCTACTCCAATTAAAGCAAATATGATTGTTTTTATAGCAGCATCCTTTTAATCAAAACATCAGCCGAAATAAATATCAAACTATTCAACTTAGACCAATCATGAAGCAGACAATTTCTGGTAGCTGCAAAACCAGATAATTAGACCTTTTCTACAACATACCTTCTTAATTATAGAAATACCTTGCAGATGCCTCGACGATAATCGATCACATACAATAATGAACTGCCATGCCTCCTAGCTACCGACCAATCATTTTCTTTGACCTACGCTACCTAACGATCATAAAAACCTTCATCAGCACTAGACCACCTTGTCTTACAGGGAATGCTTATAAGAAATGCATTTCTTGGATATTTATACCATCGGCAGGTGAAGTCGGTGCGACTCGCGGCATTCCAGTGACGTCACCTGTCGCGCGACAGAGCCGTTGGCAAAAACTGCAAATATGTCATTTAATACGGCTCATTATGTGGCACGCGGCTAAACCAGCTGGGTAGCAGTCAGCTGTTTAACTCGGGGGAATTATCCTTCAAGTTTTTTAAGGTTAATTTGTACTGAATGGGATAATAGGACAAATACCATGATTATTCGTTTTCAGACACAATATGAATACCAGAAATGGGTAATCCATTTTCGCCATATTTATTATACACCTTTACCATGATAAGGCCAATAAAAAACGAACAAAGGCCTCATCTCGCTTCCATTTTGAAACTAAGGTTATAATATACTATGATGAAACACCATGGCGCCCATTTCAGTAGGTGCTTAAGTTGGTACTATTTACCCATTGTAGAACCTCCTGATAAGCCAAATCTTGAAAGGTTAGATCAGTTTAACCTACGCAGTCCAACAAAGTGAACCAGCTTATTATAACATGTGGCATAACTCTTAATTTCATGGTTTGTTACATACCCTACATTGTGATATAAATTATAGGCACCACAATTGCAATGCAGTTGTGCTCCAAGGTTAACAATGTAATTCATCAATGCAGGACAAAAGGTGGCTGCAGTAATAGCCTGTAATTTTCGGCGACCTATACTGTAATACTTAGTATGAAATGTGGAGAATTTTGTTATGTATTTTACTTCTAACTTCAACGATGGTGCCTCTTAAAATAATTTAGCGGTTAATTTGGTTTTTTTTATGCTATTTCTCTGCAAGTTTATTAATTAAGGCTTTTGATCTGACATAATTCGACTTGTATTCAAAAATTAATGAGGTTAAGCAACATTGAACAAGTTTATTCATTTGTATGGGTAGGGTAAGCACTAATGCAATCACTCCAACGGGGGGGGGGGGGGGGGTCGAAACAAATCTCGCGACATCTCACCAGTGGGGGAGGTGTGAAAAAATCGTCTCAGGTAATTAATGGACGCCCCCTAATTCATTTATGTCGCTGACTATATCTAACTAAACTAGTTTATTTAAATAAATAAATATCCCTGGACATTTCACACAACGCTATCTAGCCCCAAACTAAGCAGAGCTTGTACTATGGGAACCAGATAACTGATAGAATACTTACTATATACTTTTTTTTATAAATACATACATACTTATAATATATAGAAAAACACCCAGATACGGAACATATATCTGTAGATCATGCAAACATTTGTTTCGTGGCGGAAATCGAAACCGCTACCTCCTGCGTCTCAGCCGGCTATACGCCCACTGCGCCACGGAGGCAGTCAATTGAATTCCCCAATACATTAGGATAATTGTCAATACCTCTATGCTATGTGCCAGAACAAAAGCCTTATAGTGTATATGCCGTGTTTTCCTGCTAATTGCAGTGGATGCTAAACATTGAACAGTAAATAATGGGGCGGGGGTCCATAAAACTCCGATGATAGCCGTGTACAGCAAGTTATTAACTGCAGGCACACGGTTATTAAAGCCGCCAGTATTTTACTTTACTCAGATAGGAAAAGGAAGGTGTCCACTGAAGTACAGAAGTAGACAATAAGCGTTTTACTTGTTAAAAGTTAGTTACCGGGTGATTTGAGCAATAACAGTCATGAAATTCGAGATTCTATGCAGGAGAAACATGAACGCCCAAAAGCTATCTCGTTCGCGAATATAATTTATCTATATCCTAAGAACATGACTTGGAGCGGCATTGGAAGAAAACGTGAGCAGAAAGTGCTTAGTAAAAGAAGGGTAACGCACAAAACATTTCTATGTGGGACGTCAGTGCAGTTCTTATTTCCCTCCACACTAGTATTAGAATTGGGTGATATTCTCACTACAGTTTGACCAGTTATAATGGTGTAAGTTGCGGCAATTGAGATTAATCAACATGAAAGCACCTTTCCATCTCTCAATTAAAGCTGATTTATACAGCCACTTTGCCTGCTAGCTAGCAACAACCTCGAGAAAATGTCGTGAACTAGTGAACTATAAGATTTTCGGCAAATCTGTTTCTACGGCGCTTCAGTGGACACGGAGCCTGCAGTAAAGGAATAAGTATTCATGCGAATAACTTAGCCATGGTTTTGTACTTACCGACTGACTTTATTGGTGTAGAGGCATAATGAGCTTATTTATGGCCTTTGCGAACATGGAAGCCGTAGGTGATAGAACATAATTTCTTGTGGAACAAACAAATTCCTTTAATTTCAATTAATTCAGTGCTTATTTATATTAATACTATAAATTTAAAAGTAACTCTGTCTCTCTGTCTGTCTATTTGTTACGTTATTTGATTTCAATGAAATTTGGTATATAGATAAGACTTAGATTGCGACAAAGTCTACTTTTTATTGGCAAACAACATGTGCGAAGTATATTGTTTTAAGTTTCTTGTATGTTAATCTTTAAGGTATTTATAGATATACTAGCTTCCACCAGCGGCTTTGCAAGCATTGTTTGTCAACTAAATGTAGCCGATGTGTTAATCCATATTATAAACTACGTCCATAACAAATTTCATCGAAATCTGTTTAGTGGTTACGACGTGATTGAGTAACAAACAAACAAACAAACATCCAAACTGTCGAATTTATAATATTAGTGTGAAATGTGATGTGATGGGCCTTGTAATAATATCTTGTATGTGCACATTGTTGCTTGAAACAAACGCTAAATTATTATTATAATATCTTATCGTAGTACTATAATCATTTCTTATTGACTTCTGTCTGATACTACTTTTTTTTACTACATGATACACCCCGTTTAAAACTGAAGCATAGTTAATGATAATAAACAGCGCTTGGTGGAAAATTGCAGCATTGAATAAATGAAGCAACTACTGTACAGGACTTTAGATGGATTAGGCTCATATGCCATCCCAAGCTTAGCCTTCTTTTTCTGTTTTTAAGATTATCTATACCAAATATAACTTTTGCTAGTATAGCTACTTCGATAATTATATTAGTGTACAGTTAGAATAACACTCGTAACATAGATAACTACAAAAAAATATACATACATTTCTAACAAAAGTTCAACATACCGATTAAATAAACAAAACGAAATGACCATGAAACAATTTCCAATAAACACATGAATCGAAAGTATTTGGTAAGTAGGCAGCTACCGAAGCGAATCAACTAACCATCAGCACATCACTGCACGCGTAGAAACCACTGAAATACTTCCCACACCTCGTACCGATAAATGTAAGCGAAGCAGCGAGAATAATCGACTGAACATAATGGGATATAGCCATCCAACAGAAGGTCAAGTACCGTAATACAATCAAACAATAATCAATTCAAGTTTCGATCTATACTGTCAATGCATTATTTGATGTAACTGAGAGGCAATTTTATGTTTATAAATCAAATCAAAAACATTTATTTGTGACAACATCAATAGTACGAACAGAACAAACACACAGGAGACATAACGAAAAGAACAAAGTAGCAATAGCTTAAAGAATAAAAGAATAGACATTAAATATAAATACAAAATATTGCAGTGTGTGTGTCAAAGTTATAGATGTCAGATGTAGAAATTTGATTGAAGACGAGAATTCGGGGACTGAAACTATCAGAAGAATACCTGTTCTGCCAGTATTACTAAACACAAATAATCGAAGACCAAAATTAAATTGCCAAATATAATTTCCATTTTTTTTTGTGCAAATATAAACCAATATAGCAGTATGGTGTAGAAAAAATGCTTTTTTGTTGCTTTTATTAAACTTTAAACAGTTAAGCAATATGTTTTTGTCTCTTAGGCAGTAATTTCGTAATGTAGAAACTTTGTTTGATATTTGTAGGTACAGTTTGATATTTGCATTAGTACCCGATAGTTGAGTGTGATAGTCTATAGCGTTAATCCGAAGATGCACTTAGAAAGTGTGAGTGCTTCACCTTTACAATGCAAAGTGAAGGAAAGCTTGTATTAAAATTATTGTTAACCTTTTAAGAGGAAACGCGATGAGAATGCAACTAGACGTTTTAAAGCATCTCCAGCAAATTCCTCGGATTACGCGTCATGACATTTCCAATGGAAAGCTGGAAGATATATGTCTTGACTGGTTACGGTAATACGTGAAGAATCTGCAAATGATCAAGAGCTTGTTGTACTTTTACAGTTTGGCTAATAATTATGGTACTCACGAAACTCGTTATTAATAATTATAAATTAGCTTAAACACAAGAAAAAAAAACTTGCAGCAAATTTAAACTATACTATACCTAATGCTAGAGGCAAAGAGAGATTTGTAATCTATGTGTTTCGTGTTCCAACTGCAGATCTTTCGACCTTTTCTAAAGGAAAAGTTTTGGCCAAAAAGTGTGTTGTTTCATCGTTTTCGCGGGCTTAACGTGTCAGCATATAGTTTTAAGTAATATATTAGGTTGGGGAAAAAGTTTCTTCGCATTTTTTAAGAAAATTCAATACATTTTTTAATATAGTTTATTTACATTTAACTATAGTATGTAGGTACCATTTTGTTCGATAACTTTTTGCCATCTTGTAGGTGGAAGTGAAGAAAAAGTGGAGCAAGATCGGCATATCAGTAGTTACGACGCAGCTGAAGAACTGGGAATTGACCACAAAACAGTTTTGGCGCATTTGAAAAAAACTGGGTACACAAAAAAGCTCGATATTTGGGTACCCCACGAGCTCATATAGCGAGTAGATTGTGAACTGCTTGCGGTTCTAATTAAGAATTTTATAAAAGCTTGTTTTGAAAAAGTAATTTTTCAACAAAAAACTTATTACATATTAATTTAATTTACAATATACTATTGAACGTGTCGGTGGTTTTTATCTATAAGTTTTTTTTGTTTATGAATTATAGGCTAGCCTTTGACCACTATCTCGCCTGATGGTAAGCGATGATGCAGTCTACGATGGTACACGCTTGCCTAGAAGAAACCTATTCACTCGTGACTTGAAGATCCCTAGGTTGTAGTTATCAGGAAACACAATCTCAGGCAAGGCGTTCCACTCCTTGGCGGTGCGCATAATAAAGGTGGAAGAGTACCGCTTTGTGCGTATGGGAGGTGTCTACCATGTAGCGGTGGCGCATCGCGGAGCGTCTGGTTGTCCGATCATAGAATGGGGATGGTGGGATCAGGTTGAAAAGCTCCGCAGCACACTCTCCGAAATGTATCCAATAAAAAACCGAGAGGCTTGCAACCTTTCGACGATGCTCGAGGCTGTGGAGTAAGTGTGTGAGTAAGTGGTTCTAAGTAGTCCTATCTTCAACCGTTGATCCGTAACAGTAACATCTCTATACAGAAGCCATATTATTCTGTCCTGGCTCTTCACTCTAGAGACAATAGGTACCTACGGCAGCGCTTATTATTTACACGCTTCCCTTTGACCGTCATATTATTCTAACCAATAAAAAAAATTGAGTATCCATTTCGGAAGTAACAGTCACCCGTTATACTCTAACAACACACTCTAACAAAACAATACTGAACAAATACTTCGTTCATTGATAGTCAATATTTGACCATTATCACGGATATGTGAATGAAATGCACGCTGTTTACATTGATGGTTAATTAGAGAGAAGATTTATTCACAAACCTAGTTTATTGAGTTTTGTTTTAAATAAACAAACAATATTAACAAAACCTGCTCTATAAAATAAAACCTTAAAATGATCTAACTAATCATCCAGGAGCCCAATTTTGCTAATTATAAGAAAAACTATTATGAAGCTATACCATTATTTATTTTAACAATAAAATTATGATTGTTGTTCCTGTTCTAAGCTGCCTAATTTTCAATGGTGTTGCCATAGCAACGGACGTCATTGAAAAAATGTTATTTTAGTAGAATACCAAAAAGTAGGTATCTGTAGCGGCCATTTTGCGACGTTACATCGTCATAGTGAAGCGATTGGTTTAGTAGAATTGGGTCCCAGTAAATATGCATTAGTAACTTAAATAATTTTTATTATAAACTCTATATTATAAGCTCTTTTTGAAATTCATGATCAAATCGCGAGTTAAGCCTGGGTGAGGCTGGCTGGAATCGTCGACAAGGGAACAGGCAAAGAGAGCCTTATACCCAGCTGTGTGTGGGTGGAAACAGGCTGTAGATGATAAGGATGATTGTTGAAGATGCAAGTAACGATTTCAATAAAAAAATTTAGCTGACTAGACCCGGCTTCGCTTGAATTTTTATCAAAATAAAATATGCATAGCTCAGGGTTCCGATTCTGAAAAGAAATTCACTGAGAAGTGATTTTTTTTCAAAATTGGTACCTATAGTAGTTTCTGAGATAGAAACATACTTGACCTCTACAGAATATTAATATCGATAATTATAGTATAGAAAGCACATGTCTATCGGTAATCAAAACTAAAATACAGCATACAGCACAGATCATACAGATAAAAAAAATATCTTCATTAAACTTTATCCAAATAGACCGACTTTTTACAGGGTTTTAATAAAAAGCTCCAAAATGGAGGCTTTGCAAATACCTGCCGTCGATTCGTTAGCACCTGTGCGCCACCATTCGATTGTAACGAACTTTAACGGTCTTGCGACCGGTTTGCCCAATCTAAATCCTATCTTTGTGTGGACACATGGTGATTGCAAACGTGACTGATCGATCATACGAATGTAATAAATGTTTTGTAAAGAGATTTTTTTTTAATTGCTTTTACGGTTTTAATATCACTGCGGCCACGAGGCCTATTGTGATCGCCACTTGTGTTTATGTCAACCCTAGTTCATGGGGGCGTTCAAAGTTCACCACTAAGCCTTACAGCTGTTAGAAACTGTAGGATATTCTTAGGGGTGACACTGTTAGCTCCTCCGGGCTAAGAATGTGTTTGCCTAGATGAACGCTACGTTTGCGCATTAGTAGAGCACACTCGCCTAACAGATGTAGGGTTGATTCTGCCGCCTCATTACAGAATCGCAGGTTTGTGTATAGCCCTAGCTTGAACATGGGCTTATTAAGTCGATAGTTATAAAGAGATTACTATTCTATCGTCGGGCGGCTTCATTGACACTT
Organism: Philereme transversata; assembly: GCA_963924445.1. Classification (NCBI taxonomy): domain Eukaryota; kingdom Metazoa; phylum Arthropoda; class Insecta; order Lepidoptera; family Geometridae; genus Philereme; species Philereme transversata. The sequence goes on along the minus strand of OZ004337.1, from coordinate 19,988,489 downwards.
ACACCAGCCACCAGCCACCAGCCACTAGCCATCAGCCAGCCATTTTCATCAGCCTATTACGACTTACTTAACTCGTCAAGGATGACGCCAACACATTTTTGTATGGTTGTGATGTCTGACCGATTACGATTTAGTACTCGGTACAAACACTTCATTTTTCCTTTTATATTATTGAGTATTTATATATAAACAGAAAAGTCTTCATAGTCGTGACCTCTTGACCTCTCTGAAGCCCAACTGAGCAAACTTGAGCGCCTTCAAAACCTCTGTATTCGGTTTATATTTGGCTTGCGCAAGTATGACCATGTCTCTGATTTTCGCGCAAAGCTCAAATGGCTCCCCATCCGTCTTCGCCGGAATGCACACATACCTTTTGTATAACATCCTTTTTAACCCTTCTTCTCCCTTCTATCTTAAGGAGCGTTTTGAGTTTCTCCACCAGGCTAATGATCGCAATTTGCGTTCTTCAGATTCCCTTCAACTTAAAACTCCTGTCCATACGACAGAGCTTTATGGTCGATCCTTCACTGTAACAGCCGTACGATTGTGGAACGATTTGCCCTTCTCTATAAGAACATCAAAGTCTATTAGTAATTTTAAAACAAAAGTACACACCCATTATCTGTCCCTGCGTTGAAGTTGTCGCTGCTTGTTAATTCATCATAACCATTTTTATAGTTGCTTGTTTTATTATAATTAAATTTGAGTTATTATTAGTATTTTAGGTTTATAGTATGTAGGTATGTTTTTAATTTTATATAGATGCACCGCCGTCATGCGATTGTTATAATCCTGTCCATACTAAGGTTGTCTGGAAGAGATCGCTTTTAGCGATAAGACCGCCCATTGTACTAAATTTGTTAGTAAAAATTATGTTCTGTATTTTACTTTGGTGTACAATAAAGAGTTATCTTATCTTATCTTATCTCTTACAAGGTCTTCATTATAAAATAAAAAGCATTGAATATCATTGGTCTGTTTCTGCAATTCCCAAGGAAAGAGATTGAATAATAAAATGAAGCCAAAACACTTCATAGACTTCATAGACACAAAATAGACGAATCATTTTTGTTACTGATTACCTCAAAGTAAGTGTCGTAATTGTGTACTCAGCCTTATCGGTCTGTATATTAGAAGTACATCAGACGCACCGAAACCTTTGATTGATTGGGAAAGGTTCCAGGCCGTGGGATGGGAATAGGATGCAGGAAGATAAAAGGTATGATTAATGCATACCCATGTGGGTCCTTCGAGGTTAAAATTACCATGCCAGGATGACGTCAACATAATTTTAAAATATTGGAGACTGGATGATAATGTCAGTTATTCGAAACGCCGTAAAAGTAAATCATAAGTTCTAGCTAGGCACTTGCCTCACCGCCGGCGAGTAAGCGATTAGCTATCAACTATTTTCTCGCTCAATAAATAAATAAAAGATATAGATTCCATGTCAGTAAAAGAGACACGTATATTAATAGTTGATCGCTGGCCGTTCACACTGCCGGCGAGAACTCGCTCTGCACTATTTTGTCGCAGCGACTACAACACTCGCTCAGCGATACTCGCTCAGCGATACTTGCTTAGCGATACGCGCTCAGCAATGCTCGCTTGGCGGTCAGAACACACGCCGTGAGATGATGAGTATCGCCCGCCGCAGTCACTCACTCGCTTTATAGCACAGCAAGACAACTATAGGAACTGCACACTCGCTTCTCGCCAACTCGTTTCTAGTTTCTAACTCTACTCGCTTCTCGCTCATCGCCGGAGGTGAGACAAGTGCCTGACTTTAGAACTTTAGAATAATTATTCTGTGCTTTTGATTTATGTAATATTGTTGATGGTATCTACTTTTCGTATAAACCATTTAGATTTTTAGTAGATTTTCCAATTCTCTTAGTAGATTTTTAGGAAAACAAAGACTGAAGAAAGAAAGAGATATCAAGAATTGCAGAAATATCAATTTCATAGTTTTTACTACCTACATATAATAAGGCAAGCCTTGTTGTTCGGAAGTTGGCAGTTGTAAAACCATTAAACAGGTTCCACTATCTGGAATAAGTGTTTATAAATGGAGATGATGACACAAAACTCGGTTACAAGGCATCGATTCCGATGACGCCGGTTAAAAACGACGGTTGATTATTTTACATAGGACATTGAACCATGGCCTATTGTCGATAAAATATTACTAGTGGTTCGCCCCGAACTGAGATCTCGCGAGTCCCCCAAAAAACTAAAATCTTTGACTAATAAAATAGTGTTCCAAAATGAAAACCAAATAACTTGACCTACAATTTCATTCAAATTACAAGTAACGGGAGTTCATGTAAACTGGTTATTCTTTTTAGGGGTACAAATTGCAATTATTCTGGATACTCCAAGTTTTAGCGATTACTCGCGTTCCCTTGGTCTTAGGAGGTCAAATCTGGTGTCTAAAGGTTCGTCTCATGGAGGCGGAGAGGACTGCGTAGTCTGATTGGTAAAGGTACTCGTAAAGTATAAACTTTCTGAAAAAAAATCTAAAATTGAAATCCGTTCATAAATAACGCTACAACAAACTTTTCCCTTCCCCTCTCCTCCACTTTTGGAATTTTTTTCACAAAATCGTGTGAAGAATGATTTTTTTTTTCAAATTCTCAAATTTGATTGACATCTATCGATAAATGACGCTACAGCAAACTTCTCCTCTTTTCCCCCAATCAAAACTCGCAATCGACTAAAAAACTTCAATAAATCAAGGAACATGTGTGCCAATTTTCAACAAAATCGGTTGAAAAATGCGACCTGTAGGCGAGAACAGACAGACTGGCAGACGGACAAATGCAATTTTTGGCCAATTTCGAAACTGAGACGCTTCGCTCGCTCGGTCAATAAAAGCATGCATGAACTTAATTAAGTTTTTATCTAACTAATGTCATCGTAGTAGAGATCCTTTGTTCAGCAAAAGATTCTTTTGCAGCAAGTTAAATTTATTCTTGCAATTTTATGGACCTCAATGCGTATCACGTAACCAATCGGTGATAACCAGGAAATGTCAGAAATCTATCACGTTATATAGGAAACAGACGCTGTGGTCGAGATGTCACCCAATCTGGTGCCAATACCACCGTGTACCACTGTGGTCATTTGTCATCGTCACGAGACGCTCGCCACAGACGATCTATGTCCAGTCCATCTTGGATTTCATTACTTTTAAGTAATTATAATTCTGCTTCCAGAATATTCTACGCTTTAAGCCTGGCTTGCACAACGATCCCTTAACGTAATAAGCGATTAAACATTCCTATTTAAATTTGACGTATTTGAATGATTTGACAACTCTCTAAATCATATTTAGGCACAAAATACGATTAGGTATTGTTGCGCAAGTCGCCCTAAGTCTTTTGGTTTATCGTCAAAGAAAAGCGCTAAATCGTATTTTATTTAGCGTTGTGTGAAATGTCCAGCAATATTTATTTTTTCCCAGCGCCATCAAATAGCGCTTTGCTCGGATTTGAGACTACCGCCATCCTTTGCTAATTAAGATATGTTTCTTTATCACGCGAGACTTGAATACATAAAATAATGGAGAATACTTTTTTTTAATATCTTATAAGCTGAATATAAACCATTGATGGACATATTTATTTGTAACAAAGTTGGAATGAGACGGACGAATGCGGAAGTGGTCAATACGCTGCTTGTACGAGCATGTTTATTTTGAAATTGAAATATTTGTCTCTGAAAAAATGACATAAACTAAATTACAAGAAAAAATGTTCCGAAACGAAAAAAAAACTAATCAATATTCACAACATCAGAAAATTATACAATTCTCAACCAAGCTGGTTTATTAGATTTGAGTACCTCTTTTTGATCTATTTCTCGTTTTTATAAGGTAAAACCAGCTAATTAAACAGCTTATTTGGATTCGCTAACCTTATCTCCGATCATCATCATAAATCTTTCATATTAATATTAAATAAAAACATTTTGACCAATTGGATACAGAATAACAAGGTATTTGAATCTTTAACAAATCAATGCATCGATGACCTTTGGAATAAGACTAAAGACAATGTTCAAGGATAATTGATAGAGCAAAGCGAGATCTCCAAATCAACTTGGGCAAATCGGCGTTGTATGTATGTTTGTTTGTCCGAGGATAACTTTCAAAGCGTTTATCCGATTATTGTGAAATTTGATATACAGGTGGGGACTAATGGCACAACTTTAGTGTAACAAAATCAGCTAAAAATATGAGGGGGTTGTTGACATTGGGGTTCAATAGGGGTAAAAAAACCAAAATGAGTCAAATGGCACGTCTAATATAAAAGGTATTTGTGAGTACATTTCGAATCCGTATTTATTTTTACTTTAAATTTTGTAGTTTTTAATTTATTAGCCATAATAAAAACTGAACTTTGACAACATACACCAACAGTGCTGAAATTTGGCGTGCGTGTAGCTTTAGTGACACAAATATAGGCAAAAGTCTGAAAACCAGAATAACTGCAACATCTGTAATTTGAATGAAACTGTAGGTCAAGTTAAGTGATTATTCATTTCATGGCACTATTTTGATAGTCGACGTTTACGAAAAATATGTTTTTGTTTTTATTGGAGACTCGCGAGATCACAGTTCGGGGCGAATCACTAGTCAAATAATATTCCGTTTTGAATGCGAAGATTATTATAACAATGGCAATAGAAAGAAAGCTATATGATACAACTAAAAACAAAGAGTTCGAAAAAAGAGCACGAAGAACAATTAAGTTAAGAATACCACCACAAACTTTGCAAGAAAATTTCGCGTAACCATCTTTGTAAGTAAATTATGTATGTAATGGAGGAGTGTCAATAGTCGGTCCAGAAACACCTAGTATAATAAACATGAATAGTCGCCGACGAACCAGCTGACGGCACAAAAACTCTTATCAACTCAGGGCGCGGCGAGCACCGTTACAAACGAGATGCAGCATCAATACAGCCAGCGACGAAACAGCTTCGTCAATACAAGACTCAATTATGATATTCTACAAAGTGAACTCACTTTATCTTTGACGACACCATCGTTTACCAGGTTTGAACTAGTGATCAAACGCTTGATTATATACAATAAAATATGACTCCCTAAATATGAATAATGAATATAGTTTAATGAAGCGATAAAGGATATTTTTTTGTAGATAGAGTGATTAGAGTTACTATAGTTTTTTGGTAAACCCATATAGTAGGTAAGTGACAAAGTGGTGCTAATTCTTCTGTAAACGAAGAAATAACTGCAAATCTCGTAGATCACATCTGCAGAAGTCTTGTCCTTTCTAGTATTGCGTGCATCATCCTAAAAAAATAGCTAAAAAAGGTCACAGAATATAAGAATGGTGTTTTATACGGAACGACATCCATTTTATCAATACACATTTTAGAACGTACTTTTATATAATAAAGGAGCTAAATGGGGCCAGTTAAAAGGTAGAGTATATCAGCTGTTTCCATCAAAATGTAGTGTTGATCAGAAACCGTGCTAAACTCGCTTCAACAGATCGCACCAAATGAGTAATAAAATGAAATAGAACGTCCTAACATCTTTATGTGGGCTGATCAAGTGTGCTCTGTGCTCGAATACAAATCTCAAGATTGTACCTGTTTGTGTCTACTAGGGCATTTCGATTTCAACTTAAGTATTTATTTATCAGACATGTCATCCATTTTGTTAGTAAACAATAATAAAACCTTAAAATTATGTTAGTAAATAAATAAACTAATAATGCTGGACATTGCTGTCACATATAATTATGAATAATTTTGAAATATATGCTGAAACATGTAATTGTGAAAATATATATTTGTATAATTGTTTTACAGGAGCATAGCTAAATAGTAACATGAATACTTCACACAATTTCAGTTGAGTATATAAGTAGCACACATTATTCTAGTTTTGATAGAAGTACTTACATAAAAAAAGAGCAAACATTTCCCTCATTATTATTTACGATAGAACATTATTAGCAACTGTAAAACACAAGTAGACCTAATTTAACCTTATTTGCGGCTTATTTACGACCAATTCGATGAAAATATGGATAATAAAAATGTGATTGATTTTCTATAAATACTGTTGGTCATATCAGGTAGCGGATTAATAGATTAGGGTCAAATGACACTTAATTACTGGACATGATATTAGGAACTGGGTTGGGAAAGAAGCCTTCTCGCGGCAATAGCTAGGGCACAGCAGTACACCTACAAATTCTTTTAAAACAATGGTTTACCAACACAAAAAAAAAAATTACTAGTTTTTTTTAGATCTGTAATACACTAAGCTATAGATAGATAATATTTTATTGCACACCATAAAACCAAACAAGTTTTTTTTAATTTCATTATTGGCTTGCGTTTAACCACGATCTCGCCTGATGGTAAGCGGTGATGCAGTCTACGATGGACCACGCTTGCCTAGAAGAAACCTGTTCACTCGCGACTTGAAGACACCCAGGTTGAAGTTTGAATAAAAACAACGTAAATCTATGTGATACATTTGGCGGTCTTATGGTCAAATATACCTATCAGACAACCTTTGGATGTCAACTTCGGCCCGATATTATCTCTTTTTCATCTACCTTCTAGATGGAAGTTTTCTCTTGTGGAGTTTCATACAAATAAGTGGGTATTTAGAAAAGCACCCAGAGGTTTCCAATATTGTTCCACGCTTCACAGATTCACAGTCCGTCCCCCAGCTTCACCTAGACCTGAATACAAGTGGTATGCGAAGGCGCGGTCACTTCGGTTCACAGTGTTACTGGCACGAGACATTCGACTCAGGTTCAATGGCATACCTACCTACTAGCGACGTGCCGTCGACTTTGCGCGGTACAGATAGACAGATAGACAAATGGAAAATTAATTATTGCAGTTTTGATTTCATTTATTTTTCACTGTATGGACATATGTAACACTGACCTACGTCACAACCATTATAATGTTATTGTTATCACTACAATTGGTATCTATATAGGTAAATCAGAAACAGAGATGGTCATCATCATCATTGACAGCTTAAATAATGGCCCTGCTGGGTATGAGCAACACCACACTCCAGATTTTTCTCTCTGCGGCCTCTATATCGTCCACCCATAAGAGGGTAATTTAATGGTGACTGGCATTTTCTTGCAGCTGATTTAATTGTAATTTAGAATGGATGATAGGAGTCTACATGATCTTCATCAGACTGAACTCGCGCCAAAAAACAATTTAAACAACCGAATGTTCTAGGCAAGTTTGATATATTGTAAATACCTATTTTCACTTACAGTGGAATCCGTTTATAATGACATCGAAGGAAAATGACAAACACGTCATACTAAGCGGACGTCATACAAAATTTTTGTACTTTTTGTAAAAAAAAAACAATTTATTTTTGATTGTCAAATGACCAACCCCAAATTCCTTTGTGAGAGATGAGTTTTATCCTCGATTTTCTAGTCTATATATTATTGCACCTTTCTCCTCAACTGTAAATGCTTTACGACGACGTTGAGATGTCATTTTTTTCACAAATCACTATCAAACAATGACCTTCGACTATCAATTACCCACTGAGACTCAAAACAAAAACAAGCCACGGTCCATGCACGCGTCAAACGTCGTCGGGCGTCACATGGCCCTCCCAAACACCGCCGAAGGTGTTAGGAATCATGTCGGTCACTATAACCGGACATAATTTATTAAAAATGGGTCATAATAAGCGACATGTATAAGCCAAGTCGTTATATCCGAATTAGGTACAATGAATTTTATAAATATGAACACCAAACTTCGATTTGTAATTACTTCATATTAAGCGGTTGGTCAGTATAGGCAGAGTCATAATAAACGGATTCTACTGTACTTTATTTGTAAAATTATATTTTAAAGCATTATCTTCCTATTATATAAAGCTGCCTTGATAGGTTGGAATAGGGTTGTTTATGTTATGGCCGGGTGAAGTTTGGCCCTAAAAAGTTGACTTACGTAAGTCAAAATTATATGTTATATATATTAAGTTCAAAAAGTAGCCTTTGTTTTTCTTGATTTAATCACTTTTCCAATCTGGCACTTAGTATGAAATTACAAATTATTTATCGACCGGTGTGATCTCTTAACCTCAGGTGAGGTAGAAGTCAAGCGCTCAACTATTACCAATAAAACACTATATACTTTAAATATTCTTCTTTAACTTGAACTTCTGTATAAATCGGGGTTTTTTTTTCAATCAAAGCATTCTTATCGTCTACCAGCTGTATCCGCCTACAGCTTAATCATCGCTTTGGTTTAAGTAGGTACCTACTTACTCAATACTAATAACTAAATAAATAAATATTGCTGGACATTTCACACAGCGCTATCTAGCCCCAAACTAAGCAGAGCTTGTACTATGGGAACCAGATAACTGATAGAATACTTATATACTTTTTTTTGTAAATACATACATATAATATAATATAATATATAGAAAAACACCCAGACACGGAACAAATGGGGCGATGCCAATCTTGTCAAATTCAATGCTTCAAAAACGCAAGCATGTCTCTTCTCGGCGAAAAAGAGTCAGTTTACCCAAGTTCCAATTTTCCAAAATGTACCGTTATCTGTAAAAGATCACCTCGAGCTCCTAGGGGTTTCGCTCACGCCTACTCTCAACTTTAGCTCATACATCGAGTCTAAGGCTAAAACAGCTGCCATGAAGCTGGGCATCCTCAACAAGGTCAGGAGATACTTCACACCAGGACAGCTTCTTAGTCTTTATAAAGCTCAAGTCCGGTCTGGGATGGAGTACTGCTGCGACCTTTGGGATGGTTCGGCCAAATATCAGCTCGCTACCTTAGACTCGATAGAACGTAGGGCTTTTAGGCTTATAGGTGAGCAATATATGGCGTGACTAAGATCCAAAGTCTCGAACACCGCCGTAAAGTTGCAAGCCTATCGATCTTTTACAGAATACATTTTGGGGAATGTGCCCAGGAACTATACGATCTGATCCCGCCATCTCCTTTCCATCAAAGGACAAGCAGGCGCACGGCTCAGTACCACCCGTACCTAGTCAATATACCACCCATTCGCACACACCGTTTTGGTTCTACGTTCTTGATGCGTACAGCTAAGGTATGGAACACTTTGCCGTCGTCTGTTTTTCCTAAAGAATACAATCCGGGCCTCTTTAAGGTGAGAGTAAATAGGTTTCTTCTAGATCTTCGTGCTACATCTTAGACCACATCATCACTTACCATCAGGTGAGATTGTGGTCAAACGAAGTTCTATCCAATTAAAAAAAAAAAAAAAATCTGTAGATCATGCAAACATTTATTCCGCGGCGGGAATCGAACCCGCTACCTCCTGCGTCTCAGCCGGCTATACGCCCACTACGCCACGGAGGCAGTCAACTATTCGAACATGTGGGATAAACATTATAATTTAGCTCTGAGTGACTTAGATAAAATTTCATCGAAAAAACGAAACTAAAAACAAAGTTGAACCAAATTCAAGGAATTTGTTAAATGCAGAGAAGACTTCAATTTACAATTTCAGGTTCCCCAGATAGTAAAAAACGTTACAAGCAGGCGGAATAAAGACAGAAGGGCAGTTACTTTCGAATTTAATATTAGTATGGATAAATCATATCCAACACCATTGATCACACTAATATTATAAATGTAAAAGTTTGGATGTTTGTTTGTTACTCAATCACGTCGTAATGGCTTAACAGATTTCGATAAAATTTGGTGTGTTGATAGATTATGACCTGAATTCAAACATAGACTACTTTTGCTGGTGAAAGCTAGTTTATAATATAACAATGCCCAACATATATAATCGTAACCCCACACGAGAATTCCCTGATTCGTGGGTACCTATCAGGAACATGGTACGATCCGGATTAGATATTTGCAGAGCATGCAAACAATTTGTCCCACAATCGAGCCCCAACTCTTGCGTCGCAGTCGGCATCTGTTCACGTCGGCATCTGTTCGTTGCGTCACAGTGGGTACAAAATTTTTAATCAGTTTTATAACTATTTCAACATAAGACAAATTTTTTTTAAATTCTTACATATCCCCACTGCTGGGCAAAGGTCTCCCCTAAGTCCTTCCTTAATTAAATATTATTAAAATGTTGATAAGACAACACTATTAACATTTTAATAAGAGACTATTTGCGATCAACAAGTTTTTTGACATCATAGAAATTAAAATAGGCCGTTGATACCAGCATGATCGACCTAGAAAAGTTTTTATCTATGGAAAAATAAAGTAAAATTACATATTAGCGTAAATGTTTCTACTTTCTACGCTGTCATCTTACTGTATTATTCCGTAGGCATAGTCCTTTTCTATACATAGACATACTAGCCTGGTTTCACAGTCACACGCGTGTCGCGTGTAATAGGTAATAGTTATCATCCAGTCAGACTCGATTTACACTTTATCATAGTATTTGAGGGCGAGGAAGAATGGTTTGACCACCCATCAGATCTAATAAAGCTGATCACTAGATTGATGAACACCTTCTTTACGTAGTAGGTACCTAACTCAGTCTGTGGGCTATATAGCGAAGTGGTAGATCATTTTGTAGTGATGAGCTAGCCTTTGTACGTGTTTTTTGTCTGTTCAATTTGCGTACAATAAGGAGGATATTTCGTTACAGGAATTTAAAAGTTGAAGGTCTAAGGACACTCCTGTACATAATCTTTCATCTTTACATTCTATTACATAGTAAATCATGTTCTAATGAATAGCTAGCAAAAAGCCAATAACCCAGCCGCGGCGGCGCGCGACGATTGCATCGGCGCGCGCGCACTTACACAGATTAAGTAAGTGTACACGGTCAAGGCTAACCGTTCGCTTTTTATTCGCGCGAAAGTTCAACGCACGATAACTTAGTCTTGCGGTCTTACAGTGATAATCAGGTCCGTGATTTAACATGATTTGTATGTAAAAACTTATTTTTATTTTAGTATCGTAAGCGGTAATCTTCACGAAGACGCAATCGGACACTTTTCCGTAGGGGACTTTTCTTTAAAAATATCCGTTTTACCGTGGGAGTTTTGAAAAAAGATATCGTATTGACTTAAATTATTTTTATTTCTAAGTTTTATCGGATACGATTTTTAAAATTACCTCAATAATTTCGACGCGGACGGGACTTAAGCCCACAACGTTCCTCTTGATACGAGGATGCGATACCAATTTCGCTACAGGCCGACGCTACGGGTTCAAGTCCCGGCTCGAAATTAGGAGAAAAATTTGAGTAAATTCTTAATCCTATGTAATTTTCTGCAGTGGCGTTCCGTGTCTGATATGATGATTGATTGATTATCACTTTGCACACCAGGATTACTTAAAAGAACTATTTCAAATAAACATGATGATAATGATTGTTAAAAAAAATACAATTAAGGCTATCCTCGAAATCGCCACAGCTACGCCCCCATCGGTTCGTACAGGCCTTGTAGCCCGACAATTACTACATATATGTATGTACATGCGGTGGGATTTCGAGAATATACCTTTATTATCAATCTTATAACGTCTAGTAACTTCTATAAACCAATAATTTTCCCTTCCATCAGCATTCGACTGTCCTTGGTAAACATGATGAGAAATTTTCAAGTATCGGTAAAGGGCATCGCCAGATAAGCAGCATACATGAAGCCCATTAGCCGGGACATCTTTCTAATTAATAAGATTTCAGAGATACTTAGAGAAATATAGACGGACGCGGTGATAAAATTCCTCAGGAGGAACGGAACTCGTAAGCCCTCGCGTAATCAAACAAGAGAACGCTTTGAGATAAGCTTCAGGAAACTTAAGGTGCATTTTTTTATCTATATTATTATCTATTTATCTGAGTATGGGAAGTAGATGAATTTTTTTAGAGAAAATTGGGCTCTTTTTACTAGCTTATATTAAGGAAACGATTGAAAAATCTAACGAGATAACAAATCGCACTTTTTCTTTCTATAATTGTTGAAACTTTGGAAATGGTGCGACTTATTGTTCAAACATGACACTTATTAGTACACAAATACTGAACAACACGTAAGCAGTAAATTTTGGTAATAGATACTATACCATCATAATAGCATTTTCTGTAACCAAAATTAACTTTTACGACTTTACCCAATTATTGTCTTAAATAATAACAGCGCCAAATTATCGAAAATGTAATACGTTCAAAAACGTCGGAACCATAAAGTTCCAGTTTTGATTAATTTTATATATTTTATGACAAAAAAATGTCAATTTAAAAAAGACTATCCCATGTCCTTTAAATAAATATAAATAAATAAATATTGCTGGACATTTTACACAGCGCTATCTAGCCCCAAACTAAGCAGAGCTTGTACTATGGGAACCAGATAACTGATAGAATACTTATATACTTTTTTTTGTAAATACATACTTATAATATATAGAGAAACGACCATACCCGAAACAAATATCTGTAGAACATGCAAACATTTGTTCCGCGGCGGGAATCGAACCCGCTACCTCCTGCGTCTCAGCCGGCTATTCGTCCACTGCACCACGGAGGTCGTCTTCTTCTCATGACATATAGTCATTCCTCGTTATGTTTCATATAGATCGGGTTCAGCAGTTTCGAGAAAACGTAACAGACAGACAGTTACAACACTAATTCGTATGGGATAATTTCCAAAAAGTTTGGGTTAAGTACCAAAATATAGATTTCATCTAAACATACATGTGATAAAAAAAGATGAAAATTATTAAAACGAAAACTTTGAAAGTAGTTTTAAGTCGCTGGTAATTAGCGCTGGTTGCATCGCTACACATTGTATGGCAATGAAACAGGTTACCCAGTTTTGACAAAAAGTTATTTTCAAGAGAAATTGCAAATATGGCAGTTGCTCTTAAATTTTCGATGTGCGAAGGAAATGTGAGTTCACAGTCGTAAACCAAATATTGAACAACAGCTAATGTAAGAATTTATAATCTTCTTACTCTTAAAACTCTATTAAGTTACGTTCGTGACACGAAGGTGCGTTCGTATGTTAATTACCACTTTATCTATCGGATAAACCTGTCAGTCAGTTATCCGACGGCTTCATTCGTTCATAATTAAGTTTGTTTGTGTCAGGTGTTTATCAATTTAAATGAGTGGATACAAATTCTGCCAGTTTCTTCGAGCCAACTAATTTACAAGGTAACCGCGTCCGTCTAGTGATTCTAATTAACACTATTTCCTATATACCCATAACATTTAGTTTACATGAAAATTTTGAAAGCTTAGAAAGCCTATAAAAGCGCAATTATTCTAAGATGGATGGAATTTTTTGTACGAATGAATTTAGGTCCACGGTGACTGGTCGATGCTGCATGCGACCGGACGAACGCGACCTTATTGTGACAACCTGCGTGGCGCTGCGGGCGAATAGCCGGCTGAGACGCAGGAGGTTGCGAGTTCGATTCCCGCCGCAGAAATAACAAAAAAAATACGAATATAAGTATCGGTTATCTGGTTCCCATAGTACAAGTTTTGCTTAGTTTGGGTCTAGATCGCGCTGTGTGAAATGTACAGCATTATTTATTCATGTTTTTGTATCCCTTTTGGCTACTCAGAAACACCGATATCTAAAGCGAGAAACATTAATTACTTTATTACTGATTAAAACGGGTATTTATCGCGTATGTACCTTTTTAATCAGTAATTATGTACAGTGATCGCGAAAGTTTGAAAAATACTATTAATACTATACCCGTCAAAAAGTGCGGCGCTCGCAATTCTTTTTTATGACACCTTATTCTGTGCATTTTGTTTTAGGGAACTTAATTTCTTCTTACTTCACAGTCAAGCTGTCTAGCTTTTACGTTACGACTTGAATGGAGCTGTGATGTAGGTAGTTAAAATGAAAATGAAAAATATTTACTTATATAAAACATAAATCCCTAATTATTTACTTAACTAACTGACAATTCTTGTCGAACTACGAGTATTAAGCTCTTAGAAACCTAATAGGTCGGACTTGACAGGTGTCAGTATACTACCAAATAACATCAAAACCAAATAATACAACATTGGAATATGTCCTGTCAAAACATAGATCCGGGATTAACTAGTGTTTCTAGAAAAGTGAAGCTTGGTGCATACCAATTACACTCATTGCCACAGTGTATCAATGTGTCAATGTTGCGCTGAATGACACATGCCGTATTATAACAGGATGTCTGAAGCCAACCCCTCTAAACCTCACCCTTTGGGAGGCATACCACACTCCGGAGTGTGTCAGGCAGGATGTGGCCTGCATCATAGAAAAATATAAGCAATAGCATGAAAATCGGCATCCTCTATATATTGCCATCAAATTCCACAAGGCCGCCTGAAAAGTCGTGAGAGTTTTCAGCGTTCCACACAGGCCACCAGCAACGACCCATCTGTCGCTAGACGCGCACTGTGGTGGAGGGATAGATAGTATCCCCACACCATCTGACTTCATTCCCCCTCAAGAACAGCTTCCACCAGGGCACGACCTGCCGTGGCCTGTGGAAGTCCTTAAATAAGCTTCGCACACAGGTTGGTCGCTGCAGTCAATATGTGCAAATGGGGGTTCAGGGATCCCAGCCAAACGCAAGTGTGGTGATCCTGCACAGTCGATGAAACAGCTGCTAATGTGCCCTTTGTGCCTGAACACCTGCACAATAGAAGACTTAAAAATAGCTTCTCCTGACGCCATCAATGTAGCCAAGTACCTATCTAACACAATATAAGTAGAGCTATTGACGCTTAGAAGAAGAAGTGTATAAATAAACAATGCAATAGCAAAGAACAGTGCAGTTGATGTTCCTCAAGACGCATTTATTTTATTTTAATTATTAATACTTAGATTCACAGTTACATTACCTTAGTCCTTATAATTATTATAAACTAATGAACATATTTTTTTTATAGCACTGAACATAAACCAAATGTCATCCACATTATGTAACGCAAAAACGTTTCTAGTCTTATATTTCAGTTTGATTCACTTGCCAGAAGCTAACCATTGCATACTTTGATAGCCTTTGGAAATGTTGACTACCCACACCCTAATTTACGCCTGCCAGTAATGATGATGTCACTTATGTTATTGTTTTATGTTTAACTTTGACATTGTCATTAATGATGATGAGGTAATGGTCAGGTTACGGTAGCCATTTCCTGGTCCTAATTGCTTCCGGCTAGGGGAGTGGGGGGCATAGTGGAAGGGAGGGGCAAAGCGAAAAGTATGATTTTACCAACACTCTTTCACCCAACGGCAATCGCGACTCACGCAATCCTAGCGCACGGCCGATAGAGGTCATTGACCAAAATCAGTCCGGCTAGCGCCACCGAGCGGGCTACACACAGCTGCGCGATATGTATAGAGTGAGATTTTTACGAAATTCAAGGATTTTGGAGGCTGGATCTTATTGTGAAAAGTGAGTAGTGAAGGTGTATTTATTATTTAAATCCAACATCTTTTTATCCTAGTTCACTTTGACATTTTACAGATTATATAAATTTAAATACTTTTTAAGATATCAATTGAAAACTATATTAGTATCAAAAAGGCAAAGTGGAAAAAATTACAAAGGGGCAAATTGGAATGATATCCACTTTGCCCGACAGTTGATTTGATACGTCATATTAAAGCGGCACTTAATTTTTATTTACAGATGGTTCATAATTACAAAAGAAAAACAAACCAAGGCTCATGGACGGAAGATCAGATGAGGCGAGCGATGGAGGATGCGAGACTTACTAGGATTAGTTCGGCATCAAAAAAATATGGTATTCCAATTGCAACTCTTCATCGTCAATTAAAGTCTGGTGATGGAAGGTTTCATCCGGTATTTTCCAAAGAATTGGAGGAAAAAATATACGCTCTTGCAGTAGAAAGGGACAAGGTCTTTTATGGCCTAACGAAAGAGACTTTGCAGGATTTGGCTCATCAATAATATACAAAATAATATTCCTAATCCTTTTAAAGGAGAGAAAGCAGGAAAAGCTTGGGTAGAAGGTTTTATGAAAAGATTTCCCCAACTAGCATACAGGTCTCCCGAACCTACAGCTCTTGCTCGCTGTTCAGCTTTTAATGAAACTCAAGTCAACCGCTTTTATAACAATTTATGGGAAATCATCTCAAAACATGGCTTCATAATAGACCTGATGACATCTACAATATGGACGAAACCGGAGTTAAGACAAGTGCTAGCAAGCCACCAAAAGTGATCTCTGTAAAAGGTAAGAAACAGGTAGGAGTAATAGCATCCGCTAAAAAAGGGCAACTTACCACAATAATATGCGCTTGCAGTGCTACAGGAAGATTTATTCAGGAGCATCTTCATCGGTATTCATCTCTCCTAATAAAATAATGCCTACTCCAAAAGTTACACCAACATTAAAAAAGTGTAGAAGGAACTGTAAAAAGTCAGATATTTTAACAAGTTCCCCGTTTAAATGTGCACTGGAACAAAAGACAGAGAATAAAAAGAAAACCAAGAGGAAACAAGATACACCAAAGTTTAATCTAACGAGAAACGAAAATAAGAACAGCAAGACAGAAAAGAATACCGTGAAAAAGAATGCGAAGAAAAGTAAACCTGCAAAAGAAGAAAATGTATTTTGTTTGTTTTGCGGGGAACCTTATCATGATCCTCCTACGGAGGACTGGGTCATGTGTGAAGAGTGTGGAGGATGGGCACATGAACTTTGTGAAGAGATTGAAGACGGTCGTTTTTTTTTGTATTAAATGTAGAAACTAAAGCATTTTCTATGTGAATGCAAATATGTGCCTTTTTATACTTTGTTTAAAATTTTATTTCACTTTACCTCATTTTTTCTAATGATGTGGGCGAAGTGCAAAATCTGTGATTTCAAAAATAGTTTTTTAATACAAATAAGTTGATTATCTTACTTAATTTAATTGATCTCATTAGAATAATACTAAAATAGAGGAGAAATAGGGGGTTCTCATTAATAATCCTATAAATTACGATTTATAAGCCGTTGCAGCATAATCAGTTGGAACTTTACCAATCTCCTTATCTCATTAGCGAGATCTAGAAGAAATAAATTATGCAAATTTTTGCAATTTTGCAAAACTTATGCAATTATGGCTATCGAATATTGGATCAAAATAATTTCTTCAAAATTAAAGTATTTTTTTCTCATTCAACCATAAATACATGATGATCAAACAGTTATGGTAATAATAATGGTAATCTAAAAACCTGTCGTAAAGTTCCACTTCTATCCGGGTCAAGTTTTGACTAAATTGTGTGGCTATAAACTATTGTTAAGCGTAGCTTTACGTCAACGAAATACTTCAACATTGAATAAAGGGGCTTAAGTTTTATCAATATTACAGCAATTTAAACTAGATTTTTCAAACCCTTGATCTATAGGTAGATGATATATGCCGGTATCTGGCAAGCTGGTAGCATTAACCGCGTAGGGATACAACCACTGTACGAGTATATTGCCCGAGTCATAGATTTTGTTCACTTGGTATTTATTTTTATCCTGCCTCGTGCAATTCCATTCCTCACGTACTCCCATCTATCTTCTACGTAAATTTAAAATTATACAATGCTAAATCACATTTTTTTAAATAGATTTTGTTCATTTAGTTACTGTTTTTATCCATCATTGCGCAATAATGCATTCCCGTCAAAATACATATCTTCGACGTAATATAAAAAAGTGAAGTGATACAAGCTGAAGTGGCAGTGGGCAGGGCACATAGCTAGAAGAAGTGAAGGCCGTTGTGGCAGAAAGGTTCTCGAGTGAAGACCACGCACTGGAAAGCACAGTGTAAGATGACCCCCCACTAGATGGAAAGACGACCTGATAAAGGTTGGTGGGAGCCGTTGAGTGCAGGCCGCACAAGATCGGTCACTCTGGAAATCCAAGGCCTATGTTCAGCAGTGGACGTGCTTTGGCTGATATTATGATGATGATCAAATATAAAAACTGTACAATGATAAGACATGAAGAAGAATCAGATACACTAGTGGTTCACCCCGAACTGAGATCTCGCGAGTCTCCCATAAAAACAAATAAATATATATACGTAATCTTTGATTATCAAAATAGTGCTACGATATAAATAACCAAAGAACTTGATCTACAGTTTCAAATTACAGGTAACGAGAGTTCATGTTAATTGGTTACTCTTTTTTGGGGTACAAATTGCAGTTATTCTGGATTTCAGACTTTTACCTATATTTGTGTCACATAAGCTACACGCATACCAAATTACAGCACTGTGGAGTTAATGGTGTACCCTGTGAGTTTTGTCAGACTTCAGTTTTTATTATAGCTAATAACTCAAAAACTATAAAAACTTTACTAAAAATAAAAACAGGGTCGAAATGTAGTAATGAAGACCTTTCATTAGACGTCTCACTTGACCTAATAGTCTCATTTTCATATTTTTTACCCCTCTTGAACCCCAATATCTCAACTACCCCCCAATAATTTTAGCTCATTTAGTCACACCAAAATTGTGCCATCACTACCTACCTATGTATAACATTTCATGATGATCGGATCAGCGCATACATACCTACATACATACCATACCCAAGTTGATTTGGAGATCTCGCTTCGCTCGATCAAATAGGCTCGTACAGTCACAAACTAGGCAGAGAGCATTCAGTTTTACTCGACGATAGATGCCCCAGCAGTTTTGTATTAGGTCGTCTAGTTAACTGTTTATGATGATATTGCGATTGCTTTACTTGCGCAGCTTACTTACTTACCGTCTGGGCTGTCTACGCCCCGAGATTCAGCTTTAGAGTGCGAACCGCGAACTTGACTTTAATTCGAAAGCCCCTACTATTGTTCGATCAAGAGTATGGGATAAAAATTCTGATCGCAATGCTTTTAAATCTTATCCTATCGTTACACTGATTATTTTTATAAATTTATAATTGTCTCAGATTTGCATAGAAAAATAGCAATGGTTGATGATGATATCGAATTCATTTGCTTTAAAAATGAAACGTATTGATTCTATTATTTACTTCTGACATCTTTGTAACATGACATATATTTGAAGCAATAAATATGTAAATTTGATTTGATTTAATTTGCTTTATATAATGGTCCACTTGGTGACAATTTAAGAAACTCAAAAATGCGATGTAAAGTTTTAAAACTCCCCTTCAAATTACACTGGCAAAATTAAACAAATAATGTTTCACCATTATTTGATTGCCGTTTCACCATTGCAGTTTTTCTATCACAACATAAGTCTGTCTAGAACAAAAGAGTAGAAAGACTGAACTTTGCCTATATTAAACCAGCCTATACATATTTATAAATAATAGAACAAGCTTATCATCGACGATCTCTGTGGAACAGTGGGCGAATAGCCGGCTGAGACGCAGCAGGTAGCGGATTCGATTCCCGCTGCGGGACAAATGTTTGCACGGAATACAGATATTTGTTCGGGTTTGGGTATTTTTATATAAATAATACTTATGTATTAAAAAATATGTATAATAAGTACTCTATCAGTTATCTGGTTCCCATAGTACAAGCTTTGCTTAGTTTGTAAATAGCGCTGTGTGAGAGGTCCAGCATTATTTATTTATTATTATTATTATCGAGAACCATTAGCTATTTCTGATAAGCCACCTCTATTAGAGTAAAACGAGGTGGTGTTACAACAACCGTTACCTCTGATAGGAACCCTCAGCTCCCAGGGAACAGGTACTAATCACGCGAACAGTTAGATTGTTTCCATTAGATGAGTCCATCAACGCTTGAGGCAATCAATACTGGACCTCCAGCACTGAATAAGTAACACTTGCTCAGCTATGTATGTCTTAACAATATGTATGACTCACACAATGTCACGAAAAAGCAATGTGTGAATCTGTTGACGTAAATTGACATTGTATTATGGAATTGTGCATCCGACAATATGAATGTGCGGAACCTACACACAAAACTGTCAATAATTTATTTTACAACAAAAAAAACAAATTTAATTTAATCATTAAAACCACAAGGATCACTTTGAAACGTTAATTTTATCGCCTGGTGACCTGTGAAACGTAATCCAAGGCCCCAAATTTCAGATATCCAATTTAAATCCATCATTGTTGATATCCCAACCATATTGGATTCAAATTGATTGAGATAAAGCTCATGTTATATTGAAAACTTATTCGAAGTGGCATGACCCTCGCTAGACCACCAGTAGCCAATGCAATTACCTATGTACATACTGGCGAGCAATAAATATTGTTTGTATGCGTAATCAGATGATCAAAGTAATCACAATGTATTGATCCGATATTTAATGAAGGTGTGACCGTTATTAATTTCCAAACAAAAAGCTGGTACCATCAAATGATAATTGTGAAACGTTTTTTAGAAGACAGAGAGGAAGATGACATTAATTCACATAAACTGTACAAAACACAGACACGGACACATAAAAAAACATTTCAAGAAAAACATAAAAGCATAGGCATGATATTTTAGTTATTTATGGAAGACTTCATTACTAAGCTCATGACAAATGAAACAATAGGTAAACACTATCGTGCTTATTTGAACATGCTTCGTGTACCGAATGTATCTCGTTACTCGTAAATGGATGGCCGAATAAACGATTAACCTGAATTTATATTGATGATGTTTATAACAGATATAAATAGAACATTAGCGAACCATTAATATAATCTCATCTAATGATAAAGCCTTCAGATGTTATGCCTTGTTACTTTCTTCTTTCTTTCGATGTGCGTGTACTAGAACCATGATTTCATAGCTTTTTTCATAGATATTAAATTTTGGACCCATTAAGATCTGGATACTAGCTTAGTAACGTCAATCGTTGTTGTGCCAGGCATTTATATTAGATTAACATTGAATTTATCTACTTTAATTACTGATTTAAGTAGTTTGTAATCTGAATGCAAGGTGACAAAAAAACAATCAGTTTCGAATGAACGAACTCATCTATCGCCGATAGTTACTTCCTCACTTATTATGTTGTTGTTTTGTGGTTTCATAGATGCATTAACAATTTTGTCGTGATATACTTTATCGCTCAAATCAATCACCGCATTGAAAACGCTTGGAGGAGCTACTGGTCCATGAAGCAGCTTATGAAGGGTTCCCTTCCACTGACACTGAAGCGAAAACTCATCGACATGTGTATCCTGCCCATATTGACCTACGGAGCTCAGACTTGGTCCTTGACAGAAGCACAAAAGTCCCAACGCAAGATTTGCCAGAGAGCCATGGAGAGAAGCATCCTTGGAGTGAAGCGAATCGATCGAGTCAGAAATACCGACCTACGAGCCAAAACCGGCATAGCCGATGTAGGCATTAAGACCGCCCGCTTAAAATGGGATTGGGCAGGCCATGTGGTTCGAATGCATCCAGAACGATGGGCGAATCTAGTCACCCTGTGGATACCGAACGGACGACGCAGCCGTGGTAGGCCCAGAAGAAGATGGAGAGACGACCTGGATGCATTCAAACCAGATTGGTCAGATTTGGTTGTGGACCGTGATGGATGGAGGGGAGATGGGGAGACCTTTGTCCAGCAGTGGGACAATATAGGTTAGTAAAAAAAAATACTTTATCGCTATTGTTTCGTAGATTTGTGGTTCCCAAAGATCGTTCCCACAGTTCTGAATATGGAGTACTAATTGTCCGTACCATAGTCTCTAGACACAATTCTTGACCCTGTTCCACATGTTATGTTGTTAACTTATTGAACATAACACTGTGATACTTAGCTTTTGCCTTCAGAATGCCTCATTTTAATTTTTTTTATCATTCATTTTTATATGTTTCTTAATACACAACATTCATTTGGAAAAGTTGCTTTTAATAAATAAGTTCGAATTTGAGTAAATGTTTATGTGCAATAAAATATTTTCAATCAACCAGTTTAATCCATTTTATCTGATTAGTTTGAGACTGATGACTAAAACGGGCAGATACAATTAAGATAGTGTTATATTCTCATGTATATATTATCGCTTATCTCTTAAACGTTTTCTTGTTGAATCTGTTAATAAGGCTTCTGTGTCAAAGCACAGAATAGTAAT
Organism: Philereme transversata; assembly: GCA_963924445.1. Lineage (NCBI taxonomy): Eukaryota > Metazoa > Arthropoda > Insecta > Lepidoptera > Geometridae > Philereme > Philereme transversata. The sequence goes on along the minus strand of OZ004337.1, from coordinate 19,966,407 downwards.
AAGGAGCGTGTTAGCTAATGTGCAAACAAGTCGGGGACGGGTTCGCAATCTATAGGCTTACTATAGCCACAGAATAGATTTTCACAAGCAGTAGAACACTAGAGGGAAAGAATAGACCAAGAAGCAGATTATCTGAAAGAAACGGCATAGTGCGAGCAGCAGGAAGATTATGAGACTAACACAAGAGCTAATAAATTGTTGTATTTAAAAGGAGTCCTATATTTTCAACAACGGGTGAATTTGGACTGTTTAAAGGTACGATATAAAAAAGTTCAAAACCTGCCAACCATTAGCTGCCTTGTGTGTATCTTCTCTTACACATTTAATTACAATATGATTATGGTATCCCACGTTGTATCAGATGGAACGAGGCTGGGATTTAACACGTCACTCTAATGTCTCTACCGGTTGTAATACTATTTCTATACTGTGCTATGGGCCTGATAATTTCCACGGTAAAAGCCCATTTAATAATAACGGTATCTGCTTTGAGATAGCATTGAATGGTTTATGTGAATGTTTTTGCAGATGAATAGATGATTTGAAATTCCTATCTTCATGAAAAACTTGTGAGATTTAAGGCAAATAATTTATAGCTTACGTAAAAGTGTAATAAGTAAATATTATCTACCTGACAGGCTCAAAGCCGTTGAGTTAAAGGGTTATGGAAGATTGAGCTACTTCTATGCAAAGTCGAATGAAACGGACTGTCATGCTGCACAATGGTGGCCATGTGGTCATTGAGTATGGGTTACACTTATTACATATGTGTGGGGTGTGTGTGCAGAGCGGCATACTTTGGGTGCTTCACTTTTGAGTAAGTAATAGACGGAGCTCTATCATTTTTCCTCATCCGTTCATAAACTACATTCCCACCTAGTATAGAAATGAACAGCTCATCCAAAACTCTCAGCTTAATATACAACTCTAAAGCACGGAGTGAGACAGTAGGTAGTAGCCATTCATCTAAATTTTAATGAGTAATGTACGCTATGAGCGTTTTGGTTAACTGCTGATGGAACATAAAGTGGGCTGTTTTAAGTATTACATAGTTAATATTCATGGAAATACTCATAGTTTGTTTTAATAAAGTCAAAACTTTTATAATTTTAAATGAAAATGAATATCAGAAGAGCATTCTAAAACGTATTGACAGGATACCATGATTACCTCATCATAGAACCTGTCAGGTATTATACCAGATTACATTTGCATAATCACCCTTCGTTCCCAGTTCCTCTCACGTAGTATATTAAAATCCAAATATGGTAAAAGGATATAATCCTATCCTTTGCAAAGACACCGCGAGTGCTAACTAGGTACCTATACTTAATATAATCAACTTGACAACTTCCGAAGTAGTTTCGCTATGATTTATGATTACAAGCCAGTTCTACAGATATTAATAAGACCAATTATCATCCGACTTGCAACTCATCGATTATACAAAGCTGAGTATACACTGAGGAGCTGTAAGAGCACTACAGTGAAACTAGCATAAAGAAACCTATGCCGGTCCCGCGCCGGTTAGAGGAACAGATTCAAATTAATTACTGAAGACATTGTTTTCGATCAGTGCTATCGAGAAAGCTATGAATACAACATAAGAAAACCCAACAACACAAGAAAAACATTGCAATTTTGCAAACATTTACTGACAACCTATTACCACGAAACATAGCTAAGAAGTCAAGTTATTGATTGTATTTCACCATCTTCATTTGTGCTTCAGTTTTGTATGTCGTGTCAAAGAAATGTTTTCATTTTCAAGAACGAAACAAATACCAGCCTTCAATACAAACCGCACTGGCATCAAATTATCCTTAAAGAAGTAACGATGCCATATTCATGCAGAAAAAGGCTTCAAGCTCTCCTTCTTAAGCCTTTCTTTTTGAATCAGGGATTAAAAGTTTCAGAGCATTGCGAGTAAAATTTTATGTTGGCGTAGTTTTCCTAGTTTCTATGAGCAATATGGATGGGCAGCTAATTCAATATATCAGACTATACCCACTTTAAGGCAAGCACATGCCTGGTTTAAAGTGACGGTACTAGAATCTATGATTTCTTGGTAACCAGCTCGCTAGTGAGCTCCCGACTTTACCTCCCATTTTAATTTTTATCGCGGTCCGTTAGATTTATAAGCTTATGCAGATTTACTTGAATCCGACTTGTTGATTGATGATCTTGTAATTTGTAGGAATTATAAAGCAATTTATAGAGTACGTCTTATAAAACTTTGAATGTTTTAGAATGAATTTATGTATATAACTGTAAAAACATCATTACTACCAAAATTATTATTAAATTAACACCAAAATTACTAAATATGCTACACTTATCGCACCTATTGAAACTCCCTGTATGATTGACAACCCATATTTTTTTATCATACTACGCGTTCGCAAAATCCATACTAAAATATATATATAATTATATAGTTATAGTAGCAGAAACACGCTGTAAACCATATTATATCCACTCGGATAATTTCCCGTAAGGGAAAATGCTATATATAATCATAACCTTCAATGATTATTAATCAAACATTGTAACATAACAGCCCAATAATCACATACCTAGTCCTGACCTTCCACTATAATTTCCTGTATAAAAAAAGTAATCCAAAATTGGATAGCACTTCATTTGAGACAGGTGCTATATGCCAGAGATTTAAACAATAGGTAATTAATTGAATAAAATTATCTTTTGGCTTAAGCCTACCGTGGCCACTACCATTATTTTCATATAATATTTATTTGATTTCTAAGTTCTAGACACACTTCTACAAAAAAACTCTTTATGTTTCTTCTTTATATTGTATTAAACCGACAAGGAAGCAGAACTCGCGGTCCAATATCATAGTATATGTAGCAATCGATTCACTTTCACCCTCAAGAAGCGTCTCGGTGCTTACTCAATTGTTTTATCTAACAGATCTTCCTGGAAAAAATATCTTTGAAGCCAACCCTGGTATTAGGCCTCCCCCCACCAGAAGACTTTCGATATATATATCGACATTAAAAATGCTAACTTAACCTCACAGAAGCGCTTACTCTGAGAGACTCAAGAACCTTTCCGCCCCAAGGGCTGTTAGTTCGACGAGATATGCGCATCACCCACTTTTTCTTCTTACGTGTCAATGGCTGTTTGACTTCTAAATTTTATTAGCCCAATAGAGAGCAACTTCCACACCCACTACCACTTCAGCTTGCTAATCCTCTGGGCTATATCAGCGACTATGGTTTGTCGACGAATCTTCTCGTTTTATTTTTATTTTATTTTTTGAATTTTTGGAAAACTTACAGCTAGGTTACAGAAAAGGTATTTGAATAGGAAATAAACAACAGTAAATGCTACTTATTACAAGAAGGCCAATTAAAAGTTTCCGCAAGTAAGGTAGAAGATGTATAGGCAGCTGTCTGGTTCAATCTCGTAAAGAAATACCAAACAGCTTTTTCCATAGCACATCGAGCTATCTTGAGCCTTCTTATGAGGCCCATAGTGAGAGACCACGTTTCTGTGCCATATTTCATCACTGGTAAGACACACTGACCAAAGACTTTTGTCCAAATAAAGTTTGACCAGTAACTAATAAAAATTACCTTGGTTACCTACAACAATACTGTCTTTTAAATCACGCAATGGCTGAAAACTACTGGCTAGCTTGCTTTCTTATTGGTCTGGACAGTTTTTATAAGGACTATTCCCAAGCGCATCATTTCATGTTGACCGTACTTTGCTTTTGGCTACGTCTTATCCGACTGACTGGATTATTCAATATAATATAACTTTGAAAATATAAGTTTTGAGTTTTCTGAAATACTGATAACTTTTTTATAGCAAATCCTTGCCAACTCCGGATTTGGAGTTTATAAGACATCCAGTATCACCTAATGTTGTCATGACCGACAGCTGGATCTGTCGTGCTCTGACGCTGAGTAAGAGTCTCCATGCCTATTTCAAAGTCTTGATAACGCTCTCACAAAACGTATCCTTGTTTCTTTTTTGACATGTAAATAGGAAATAGAATGAATGAATGACAATTCTCTACTGCACAAAATAAAATTAATCTGTACATAGGCGAACTTAATGCTAGATAGCATGTGTAATGCGGAAAAACAGTAATTGTAGGTAGTGCTTATATGGTAGAGGGAGAAGTTTAATTAAATTCCAAGACACATATATAAAACTAAACCTAGACAAACACAAGGTATTGCAATAAACTTACTTTCTAATTCTTAAAATATCAATAAATAAATAAATATTACTGGATATTTCACACAGCGCTATCTAGCCCCAAACTAAGCAGAGCTTGTACTATGGGAACCAGATAACTGATAGAATACTTATATATATATTTTTTTGTAAATACATACTTATAATATATAGAGAAACAACCAGACCCGGAACAAATATCTGTAGATCATGCAAACATTTGTTCAACGGCGGGAATCGAACCCGCTACCTCCTGCGTCTCAGCCGGCTATTCGCCCACTGCACCACGGAGGTCGTCAAATACCTATAAACCCTATAGATAATTTTTTGGTCAAATTAACTAATCAAGAAATTCTGAAACAGGCCCTTAGTGACAAAGCTCTTTTGCCAGAGCTCTCCGGAAGACGCCTTTCATTCACCACAAGCAGTGTTACTGAACCCGCTCGCATCCTTGAAAACTGGTTGCGAATGTTGCGATTCGCGATTGAACACTGTTATATGTGAATTCTTCAGTTGCGCGCGTTTATTTCTATTAGTACCGAGGCGAGCTTTTTATGGGTAATCATTTTTATTTCATGTCGGAGCACCTTCTTCGCACTGTTTCATTGCAATTGCAAGATTGCCTATGTTTTTTTTTAAGGTTGAGTCTAGTCACTGAAGACTTAACATCTGAAAATGATATATAGGTAGGTACAGCATTTGGTGAGAAGTTGCAGAACTAGAAAGAAAGTATGTACGTGTCTGCATAAGTAACGGGATATGTTGATAGATGGAGATGGCTTACCTAGCTAGCACCTATCATCGTTTTAGCTTTACACAAGCTTTTAAAGAATTGGTCGTAATGGTACAATATTCGTAGTGCTTACCACCCATGCCAAGCCAGGAGTGATGAGTGTGTTGACACAATGTTTTTTCAAAATTATAGAAACATATAGGTAAAATTAGACCCAACTACTTACACAATTACCCGTGCGAAGCCGGGGCGGATCTGCAAGTGTACTTTCTCTATCTATATTTAGTCTAAATCGGAACCTTTCATATTTTTTTGTGAGGGTAATATATATTCGGTAGTACAGTAGAGTCTCACTAATCCGGCACTATTCAAAACTAGGGTGTGCCGGATTATTGGAATGTTAGGATTATTGGATTGTTTAGAAAAAAAAAGCGTGTGTGCAATTCACACGTGGTAGAAGTGAAACCTTCAAAAAAAGAGAACCTCGAACATAAGAAACACTGTATAATGCTTCTTATCTCATTTTCTCCCACGTTAAATCTTATGAATTTATGTGTCTGTCTCTTTTTACTGTCGCTTTTTCGTTTCATCGACTTTCAAATCACAACGGTGCTAAAGAAGTATTCACTTCAAAAAACAGAAATGTAAAGAAAATATATGTGCAAGCGCGGAACGATAGTAGGGAGGGGTGAGAGAGGCGTGAGCGGATTATTGGACGTACCGGACTACTGAAGTGTCGGATTAGTGAGACTTTAGGAATAATAAGGGTCATAAATATGCTACGTACTACCCGGAAAAAAATAAGTCTAAACCAACTGTGTAATAAAAGTATGCGAGAAATACCTAACGTACGTTCAACCAATTACATAAAGTTTATAATTGACCGTCTACGTCTGTAGACATGTCTGGTCTATCCCACCGTGATACAATTCAAACATCTTAATTGAGTCAGCCGTCTGTCCAGCAATATCTTCCTAGTCTGAAGTCCTAGATAATTGGCGTAATGCGTCTATCATTCTGATGGATGTACAGACAGTATGTCTAGAAGATACCGTTGCATCCTTGAGAGGTCTTCGTCTGCCAATGTCGACATGCAAAACTTTAATTGTAGGTCACAAAAACCAACCAAAGAAGCTTCCAGTTTAAAAGTAAATTAAAATCGATTGACAGCTAGAACTGTTATATACTTTTAAGTCATAATCATAATCTTTGTCACTTCAGCTACAAATAAATATAGGCCTTTTCTGGCCTTTACTGGTCCCTAAAATCATGTGCAAGGGGCATCCAGCCTACATCATCCGCCCAATTCGGAGCACCTACTTTTTGTCAGTGAAAGGTCAAATAAAAAAATGTGTTGGTAGTTTTTTTTGGCAGTATTAAACAATTCAATCAAAAACATCTCAAAAATAGGAAGTAGGTGTCGGGTAACACTTAAAAAATAAATATGCTTAGAATTAAAATGCGAGTATAAAATAGACTACGCATCATAGCCCATCGGTAAAAATAAATTTAAAAAACTCGTTTTTTGTTTTAATGTTAACGTTGTCCAACGTCCTTAACGAGGTATGTGACATTTGGGATAAATATTTATCAATGAATTGAGAACAATAGGTACGTTTTTAACGAAATGGGCAATACTTTTAATTAGTCATTAATGGTAAACTAATCGGCATTATTTAAGTTCAATAGCAAACGATAAAAATGTAGGCCAATGTTAATTAACTTCAAAATTATCTCGGTAACGAACTTGTAATTGGCATTTAGCGATTGGAATTTACGTCATCATTAAAAAATACAAATGGTGTAATTTCTCGCCCACCGAACTATTTGCACATGTCTTTCCAAAGAGATAGTGGTTTATTCATATTTCTCAATACGGATTAATAATTACAGCATACCTGTTGTTCTGACGTAACCTCCTCTCTACTGCTGTCATCTGAAACAATGCAGATACATATTTATTAAAAAAAACTATATTTGAATGCGTAAGTGATTGTCCTGACCTGGTTTGGTTATTTCGCATTTTCTGCACTAAAACGCATCTCGATTACACTTTGGTACGTTGCACACCAATAGCGCCACAGTCTACTAACTGCAAGACGAGCAATTCTTCGAATGTCACCTGTCACTGTCAGAATGTCAACGTACTTCTCAGAGGTCATCGGCCTGCAGCCCAATTTTACGTTGCACACTTTTTGCATGCCTGTGTTATAACGTCTTACGGAATGGGGTTGACACTTTCAAAATTCCAGCTATTGATATTCCGCTAAGATTGATTTGGTGAGGAATGGTCTTCACATCGAAAATAAGATAGAGTCGATTGGTCACTCTACAAAGACTGTTGGAGGATATAATGAATATTACAAAGGCTTTTTAGGTCCTACCTTGCTTGCCAACTGAAAAAAAATAATCAACTTTATGGGTAGCAAAACTTGGTTGAGTTTTTTTTTTAAGGCGTTGAGCTCATATAACTATTATAGTTATTCTTCAAAACCGTATTTCGAAAAAAGAAGTCGTATCTATCACTGATATCTAGATTCTAGTTGTAATGAAGTCCACTATTATCTAACATCTTAATATAATAATTACATAGAGTAGAGGTCACGGGAGTTACAAACAATCGTATCTAAGTATATTATTAGCTACTGATAAAAGGCAACACTATTACATAGGCTAGATAAGATAGTATGAGAACAAGTTAAATGTAGTAAAATTTGCAATAAGCGTAAATATGAGTAGATTTATTGACCAATGCGTCGAGTTATTATCGAGAATGAAACTGGTGGTAGTAAAAGTATTAGTGAATTTATTCCTAGGAAGAGACTAAGAAAGAGGGTAGATCGTTATATCTTGTAATAACTACCCACTCGCAAAGGCTTCAGTTTACCCGTGATCATGGCGCATGCAACTGCGTCGAAATATCGGGATACTCAAAAACTCACAAATCATGGTGAATATCCCGTTTTTAGTACAAGCAGTGCGTAAAGTAATGCTATACAACATAATATTTCATTTAATAGACTTCGAAAAGTAAGTGCTTACAAAACTTCCTCCCGTTAGTGCATTAGTGAAGCAAGTTACACTTGCTCCTTACATTGCTAAAGCTCTGTAAACTTTCATTTTACAAAACCTTTTCAAAGAGAATAAGTGAGAGTGGACCATTATTACAATGTTTTACAAATCACGAGTGAATGGCTTAGATAAAAAACAAGGTTATGCGAGGTGAAATTCATAAATTTGGTGATAAAATCATGTAAAACGATTGATACGAATGTTTTGAGAGTAATTTTTTTTATTAAAAGTGAGAGTTTATGATACATTTCACAGCATTCATTACAAAAGAAATAAATACCTACCGAGAAAGTTTAAAACATTGCATATATTTAAAAAGCTGTTAAGCTGTCACTGAGTATGGTAAGATGTAGGTACTATATAAATAGACAAAATAGTTCACAAAAAAAAATTATTTAAGTAATTACTTCTTAAGTTGTTTCTAATAGTTTTTCAGTAATGCTACCATCACTAAAGACGGTACATCCTCCAGAAGAAGCGTTCGTCCGTGCAAACAAAGATTTACCTTAACGGGACGAATATTTGTCCAGTGCATTCACCCCTTCCGCGCGTGACAAACCCATCCTGGCGTAACTATATTACACATGAGATAGACCAAAACTTTCTGTGCAACTTATCCCAACGGCATAAGACCCAAATTGGTTGATTCAAGCACCTAATAGGTACTGATAAAAATTATACGTTCTTTCTAACAAAAGTATTCCACAATCTGATTTCTTTGATTATGCAAAAAAACATTTAACCACGCATGTATAAAACCGTTTCATCAATTTATAGTTCAGTGCCTTCTCGTTATCTTGATATAGTATTTTTTTGCTGCTGTTAGTTCTTTGCATCCTAATTTACTTGATATTAGCGTGAATTGCTAAATTACGATCGTTATCGACGAATAAAAAGTAATAATAATACCTAAATGTGGCATAATAAACGTTGCTTACATTTGCTACACTGAACTTACGAGGGGAGTTCAATGTATTCTCAATATAGACATGAAAGAATAAGCAGAAAATTCTGAATAAAATTTATTTTTTAATGTAGTCCCCTAGAATCTGAACACACTTATTTGTCCTGGAAAATAACTTTTCAATTCCCTCCAAACAATATTTTTCTTCCTGGTCTGAAAAATGATCGTTAGTTGCTGCCTTTAACTCTTCATCGTCGGAAAAATGCTTGCCTCAAAGTTCTTTTTTGAGATTTGGGAACAGAAAGTAATCACTAGGGGCTGGGTTCGGGCTGTAGGGTGGATGATTGATTTCTTCAAATCCGCAATCCCGCACAACAGCATTGGCAATGCGCACCTTGTGAACAGGCGCGTTGTCGTGCAGAAGTAATACCTGCGGTCAATTTTCCCCGTCTTTTTTCTTTTATTGGCTCTTTTAAATTGCGCAGGGTGTTAGCGTAAGTTGCGCCAGTAATACTCCCACCTTTTTTAGTGTACTCAATTAATAAGATTCCCTTGGAATCCCAAAACACTGTGGCCATGAGCTTTCCGGCGGATGGGCTGACTTTGAACTTCTTCGGTGGGGCTGTTCCTTATTTATGCCACTGCATAGACTCCTGCTTGCTCTCAGGATCATAGTGATGAACCCACGTTTCATCACCAGTAACAATCCGATCATAAATACTTTGCGGATTTTCACCACAGAGCTCCAAAAACTCCTTGCAACAATCAACTCGCACTTGTTTCTGAAGCGCTGTGAGCATTCGCGGCACCCATCTTGCACTGACCTTTGACAAATTCAGATGGTCATGAAGGATAGTGTGAATGGTACTCACGGATAGCTTGGTTTTTTCTGCTAATATTTTCACTCTCACACGGCCATCTTCGAGTACAAGTTTCTCCACAATTTTTACGTTTTCTTCAGTAGCGGCACTAACCGGCCCACCGGCACGAGGGTCGTCTTCAATACTCTCTCTACCCCGTTTAAATTCACTTGACCACTTCTGAATTGTAGATAATGAAGGGGCAGAATCTTGGTAAAAAGCCATCATTTCTTTGTGAGTTACTTTTTGAGTCTTTCCTTGTTTTGTGAGGAATTTTATCACAGCGCGATGCTCGATTTTTTTCAACATTGTCGTATCAGTCATCGTAGTTGCCTTTCCGAAATGATATTTGGAATACTAATGGCGACAATCAAATAAAGTTTTGTATTTGTACCCTCAATGAGTATCATAACTAATGAGATAATTTAATTTAATTTAGATACCGAGAATACATTGTACGCCCCTCGTAATAGGTATTAGCATTGTTTAGTGTATTAATATACTTTATCGATTGTGTTACTTTTGTTTTCGTAAGTAAACATCGTACTTACATTTTATTGTGAAGTTTATCAATGTAGATTTGTCTTTATGTCTTTTGTCTTTAAATTACATGATTTTGTTTCAATCAGAACACTTTTCTTTTGAGTTTTTCTGATTCAGTTAGAACAAATCACATCATTATTTCATACGCCTAATACATATCAGCTTACAGAATTATCAGGTCCAGTTTATCTGTTCGACGAATTGTTTATGCTAATGTACATTTTACGAGCTACAATGTTTTTGATTAAAATACAGAGTCGTTAATTCGCCAGTCATTTCGGGTATTTATCACCACACCCAAATTCCAACCCGATCATTTAAATAAATCAATATACGGGAACTCGACTGCAGTACCTCGAGTCCTGCAGGAGTTTATAGCGACGGTGACCACTTAACAGCAGGAGGCCCGTCAGCTTGTGTGTCTAAATGTATAATATAAAAAAAAATATAAAAAATACTAAGTATATAAAATATCCCCCAAAAGTTAGGTAAATATAAATAGCAGGATTCCTGGCCTGTCATCATTACGAGAAAAACAACACCCAAATATTATCAGACATGCCTCGCTACAGAGGTCATCCAACTCTGATCAATCTACAATTCTGTGATCATTTTGCACTCTAGTTGATATACAACCTAGCTTATTGCCCTTCATAAACTTCATGAACTAAAATGAGAATCAATTCCTTCCAATCAATGAAGTTATGTTCGCAGAACGCTCTCACACTTTCATCTAGAACAATTCCTTAGAACATAATATATGTAAAATGCTTTTGTCGGGTTGTGTATAAACCTGATTTTGACTCATCTAAATCCACGTACTCGCATAAAAGTTTATATCTCGTCATATCTAGATTACACGAGTCGCGTTATGATATAATCGCATGCACTATAACTGAATTCCCGGTACTTCATAATCCTTTCTTACCATCTGCCGGTATTCCTATAAGGACAACTATACTAAATTTGTCTTCACTCGACATTGAGTGAACAGCAGAAGAATAGAACGGGGTCAAAGTCCTATGAACTCTTCATTATTAGCTATGTTAAAATCAATAAGATCAATTTATTTATAACAAAAAAATTTAAATCCTTATAAGTGCATATATAAATAGCTGGTAATAATTGTAAGATGTTTTTGTAATCTGTAATCTATTTGTGTACAATAAAGAATAAAGAATATTTCTTATGAAATGTCCTCAATAACTAAAGAATGAAGATGCACAACCATTTTAGTAGGTATGTAGTAACTTTCATTACTATAATTTGCAAAAATGCGACTTTCACAGAAACTAACCTACCAGTTTCTAGGGCACACTCATCAAGACAATGTTCAAATATACCCAAATATCTAACTATGCCACTGTGTCACAATTTTTGCATTTGCCTAATTAAAATCGTGTAAAAGTAAAGTATTCTTATCAGACATTGCGTTCTAAAATAAACAGTTGTAACTGCATTTATTTTGTCTTCAGATAGCTTATCAGTTACTGGTACATCTGTATTTGCGTTGATAACCAGTCTACGAAAAGAGATAAAGTGTCTAATGACGAGTTAACTAGACTATTTGCTTAGAAATGCTGAATCAGATGTCAAGTGCTTGCTTCATGATCTCCAGGCAATTTTGACTGCAATTATTTTGCAATTAACGAGTGGTTCGTCCCGAACTGAGATCTCGCGATTCTCCGATTAAAACAAAAAATATTATTTGTAATCTTTGACTATCAAAATAGTGCCACGAAATAATAACCAAGATACTTGGCCTACAGTTTCATTCAAATTACAGGTCACGGCAGTTCATGTAAATTGGTTGCTCTTTTTGGGGTTTAAATTGCAGTTATTCTGGATTTCAGACTTTTGCCTATATCTGTGTCACTTAAGCTACATGCATACCAAACAATTACAGCACTGTGGGGTCACTAGTGTAACCTGTGAATTTTATCAAAGTTCTGTTTTTATTATGGCTAATAACTCAAAAACTATAAGAACTTTACTAAAAATAAAAACGGAGTGTAAATGTACTAATAAAGATCTTTCATTTGACGCCCATTTAACTTAATAGTCTCAAGTTATTTTTTTTTTGTACACCTCTTGAACCCCAATATCTCAACAACCCCCCCACATTTTTAGCTCATTTTAGTTACACCAAAATTATGCCATAACTACCTACCTATGTATCAAATTTCACGATGATCGGATCAACGCTTCAAAAGTTATCCGCGGACAAACAAACATACATACATACAACGCCGATTTGCCCAAGTTGATTAAGAGATCTCGCTTCGCTCGATCAATTATTTACTAAACTACTAAAAGCAGCTACCTGTTACTAGCTAAAACCTTATGGAACCCTGATTTTTTACAATGATATCCAATTCAGTACCGTTTCGTTCACTTTTTTTCTCCCGAAGGTGGTCCCATACAGAAGGCGCTTCTGTTTTATTATAATTTATAAAAACCAAATTACTGACTGCGTATTTTAGCGAAGCCTAAGATTACATTTCTTGAAATTCTTATCGGCCTTTACAGTTCTTAAAACTGTTGTGCTCACATAACACCGGTAAGCGATTTAAAACAAGCATTACTAATGTTTCGACTAGACGACAAATATTTCACGTTGCGAACTTGTAAACACGTGTATTGTTATGGAGAACAGGTATTTGAAGCCACGAGAAACGCTTTTCAATAGTTATTCGAGAGTACCTAGAGCTACCAAGGTCACACTTTATGTTATTGTAGGAAGAGCTTTGAACAACAATTGAAGTTTTGATCTGATAGTACGAATATTTTCTTTAGATGAAACGATGTTAATATTATTGCCAATGACAGCAATGTTTGAGTCTCAAGTGCCAATGACAGCAATGTTCGCGTCTCAAGTGCTAATGTCATTAATGTTAACCAATGACAGCTCATAAACTTGGTCTACGTTTTTTCATCTGTAAGATACTTAAAGTACCTGTACCTAAAATTATAAAACTGTAAGAATAAATAAAAATAAATTAAAATTACAATAGGTAAGTAAAGTCTTCTTGTTTTGTAAGAAAATGCTGATGATTCTAGATCTTTTTCTAAATTTTCATACAATAACCAGGATCTAGATATTTGTTTATGTAAAACAAGCTTTTGTAATTCAAATTACTAAGACACAATAGCTTCACGCGAAGATCGATTAGTTCCCACGTTACTTATGCTTTGCTTAGAAAATAAACTGATGTCTTATTCTAACCATCAACGTGAGCTCGTTTTTCGCGCCACTGGTTGTTTTCTTGTCCTTCAGAACAGTAGAATCTTGTTTGTTTGCCAATCAAGGAGTTAACTATTATTATTACTAGCCCAGATTTTCCCTCTGTTGGGTAAGGCATATCTATCCTTCTTTCAATTTGTTCGGTATTGTGCTACCGTCAGTCAGTCTTAAATACGATTCTAGTCAACTATGTAGGTCGGCGAAATTATAAGTCAACATGTCCAGTAATAACCATAGGCTCCATAGTTTCGTCAGCTGACCCACATGCAGCGATGTTGATAAGATAACAGTATAAACTGACAACACGGTGTTTGTTTGTATTGATAGTAACCCCAAGGCCAGGCCGTAATAACTTATATTGATTTTCCGCGGAGATTGCTTTGCCTTTGTAAAGGAAACCTCTTTTATAAAGAAAGAGAACTAATTTACAATAATGAGGTGAAATTATATTAGAGATATCATATTTTTTTTTTTTATAAAGTATAGGCTAGCGTTTGACCACTATCTCGCCTGATGGTAAGCGATGATGCAGTCTACGATGGTACACGCTTGCCTAGAAGAAACCTATTCACTCGTGACTTGAAGATCCCTAGGTTGTAGTTATCAGGAAACACAGACTCAGGCAAGGCGTTCCACTCCTTGGCGGTGCGCATAATAAAGGTGGAAGTACCGCTTTGTGCGTATGGGAGGTGTGTCTACCATGTAGCGTAGAAAAACTTTCATCATGTCATAAACTATAACCTTTTTTACAGCAGAGATAATCTACTATAGGTACAACATTTCGACCGATCATGGTAGGGAGGGAAGCGAATACAAATTAATTAAAAGTAAAACATAAAATTATAAGAAACTAGCATCTGCCAGCGACTTCGCACGCGTTGTTTGTCAATATATATAGGTATATATCCAAATCAACTTGGGCAAATCGGCGTTGTATGTATGTATGTATGTATGTTTGTTTGTCCGAGGATAACTTTCGAAGCGTTTATCCGATCATCGTGAAATTTGGTATATAGGTGGGTAATGATGGCACAATTTTGGTGTGACTTAATGAGCTAAAAATTTTGGGGGGTTGTTGAGATATTAGGGTTCAAGAGGGGTAAAAAAAATGAAAATGAGACTATTACGTCAAGTGAGACGTCAAATGAAAGGTCTACATTAGTACATTTCGACCTCGTTTTTACTTTTAGTAAAGTTTTTGTAGTTTTTGAGTTATTAGCCATAATAAAAACTAAACTTTGACAAAATTCACAGGGTACACCAGTGAACCCACAGTGCTGTAATTTGGAATGCGTATAGCTTACGTATCACAAATATAGGCAAAAGTCTGAAATCTAGAATAACTGCAATTTGTACCCCAAAAAAGAGTAACCAATTAACATGAAATCCCGTTACCTGTAATTTGAATGAAATTGTAGGTCAAGTTAGTTGGTTTTTATTTCGTGTCACTATTTTGATAGTCGAAGATTACGAATTTGAATCATGATCATTCAACACACTAAATTTTATTGAAATCGGTACAGTCGTTACGACGTGATTTAGTTACATACAAACAAATAAATAAACAAATATCCAAACGTTCACATTTATAATATTAGCCTCTAAATTTAAATCTAAACATATTTTCCTCTTCTTTAAGGTTAACCTTTAAGGTTTTGTTTAGGTTAACTTTCGGAACAAACTCGATTTTGTTTGGTTTTTCATTCCTAACAACTTACAAAGTAGCAATCATTCCACCCAAATTCCAAAACAAACATACTTTCGCAAATTGAGTGGCATATGCCCTACCTTTTCGTTTCTATACGTGGACACTTTGCAATGAGTAACTGAATAAAATTGTCTAACCAGATATATTTTCATTAAATGGGTGCAAAATAAGAGTTGTGATTATCCTCAGTCTGTTATTCAGCATACAACTTTAGACAATTTTATTTTTCCATATCAGTTTTAAATCAAGATGGAAACCATGGAACTACTCGATGGATAAGAGTAGACTGGCAATGTTTAGGTCGTTTATGAGACTCATCAATTCCAATTAGTAATCGATTAGCAATACAAATGATCGAATATTTAAAAAAAATGTGTGAGCCGTCACGGGACGCCTGGCAGATGTGAAACATCGAAATTGTATTATATAAAAAAATAATAATAATAATAATGACTGAGCTTCCTAGTGAAATTCGACCCACTGAGGTGCACTTGGCTTAGGCCCGTGACCCCCAGTTATCACCGATTCTTAGAAAATCGAGTAGAGAAAATCTCTGAACACCATAATAATAACTAAATAAATAAATAATAATAATATAATAAATCGTCGCCACACCGTACACACTACTGCATATAGACTGTATATAATATATACCATCATATAGCGTGGCGACGCGTCGCCACGCCAGAAATCTGTTTTACGTGCGGCTATAGATGTTTCACTTCAAAAACAATTGCTCATTTCGATCATAATATATTCAGTCAAAGACTCTGTAAAATACATTCGACTAAAACTTATCAATTCACCTACGCATGCGTATCTAGCAGCCATTAACCATTAGTACCTAGTTGGTAGGCATCATTTCCCACTAAATTAAATAGCTGTGATAAATTAGTAATAAACCTTTCGTGTTTATGTTGCTCTTTCATATATAACGTTTTTATATACATTATAATATTTTGGATAGTTAATTATGTAGAAATGCAGCGTTTGTTTACATCGACCTTTAGGTGAACTTGAACTTCACCTTTAGTTGTAGGTGGCATTGAAACTAAACCATTTATAGTGAACGAACAACTAATTATTACTAGGCGATGTAAGTTAAAAATTAAGTATGAAGCAAAAACTCTTTAGAAGGTTTTAGAAAACTTTCGTGATTTTTTTCAAATCATTATTACACAAAAAAAAGTATACAGGGTGTGGTGTAATGAGTGGATAATAGGGTACCTGCGGGTAGGGGCCATTGTGGCGGTTCAGAAAAATACTCACTGCACAAAATCGACGAGTATCAATCCAAAACAGGATAACACGTTGTTGTACGGGAGTAGTATGATAGCACACTGACTCGAAAATCATAAAAATGCGTTACGCGAAACGATAGTTCTCTTTCACTCATAGCATGAAAGAGCAAGATAGACATAGTGTCGATTGCCGCTGGGCCGGGAACCAATCTGTTCCAAGAATTACTAGTAGTTCTGCGAACAGTAGACAATTATTGCTAATAATACTTAAAAATATTTCTTTAAATTACGCCTTGATAAGTTTGGTAGGAATTAATTTTGAATCAAGTTGTGACAATGATATGTAATATACCATTTCGGAATCTCGATGAAATAGGCTAATTTTTTTTTAATTTGGCATTCAAGTGACCATACATTTTTTTTACACCACAGAAGGGTAAAGGTCAGGAAAACAAACGAAAGCAAGTAAAATTTTAGTGAAATCTTATTTTAAAAACATACTGTTCTTGTGTTATAAAAATAATAGTTTCCATTCGATAGCACATCTATCCAAGAATACTATCCAAAAAATAGATAGAAAAAAAATTTCATTTGCAGTCTGGCGCCAAAAATAGTGACGAAGGGTAAAATATTTCTTAAATTTCGAAAATGTCGAATATCTCGAAAACCGAGGCACTTTTACTGAGCATAACAAATATAATATTTAATAAATATTTTTCTGAACCGCCACAATGGCCCCTACCCGCAGGTACCCTATTATCCACTCATTACGCCACACCCTGTATAAGTATTTTATCAGTTATCTGGTTCCCATAGTACAAACTCTGCTTAGTTTGGGGCTAGATAGCGCTATGCGACATGTCCAGCAATATTTATTTATTTATTTATTATTATAAATACGCGATTCTAGGTTAACACAAACAATCATCAAAAATTAATAAAAATATCGTTTTAATCTACAGCGAGAAAACTTGAGCCAGGCAGAGGAGCTAGGAGTACTCACAAGGCATCGGTTAAATAAAATAATATAGGTAAGTATAGCTACTGCCGTGCCACAAGATCGTGATGTTTGGAAGAAATTGGGAAGGACTTTGCCTAGCAGTGAAACACAAATGACTTCAAATAGAAAACAGAAATAGAATAGCCACTGACACCAAAAAAGAAACAAGATCTACTGCAAGCGCATAGTAGATAAAACCGAGAAACTATCTAAACTTGAGAAAAATAAAGCACAGAGACGATATCTTTAATATTAATGAAAGTTTTGCACGACGTCAATCGTAATAACTATCATTGACGTAAACCGAAGATAGACATCACAGTTTCCAAGAACCAGTACCCAGTTCACATTGGCAAAAAAATCACACATCATCCGTTACCGAGAGACAATAGTCACAGTTATAACTAGGTACCTATTTCCCGCTGTTACATCCAGTTACATTCAATATACTATAGGTAGGTACAGCTATCTACAACTTTCCTGTGATATATCTCTTATCAGGAACTTACAAGCGATTCCGTTTAGCTTTACGCGACAGTAAAAGACATTGGGTTATAGAACTCTTGTTTGAACGGGCTCTAGTTTTGTTCCAAGTTGGGCAAACGAAATGATAAACACGGTTCTTTCTGGTATATAGTAGTAAAAAAAATATCCTATCAGTGGTCAAGAAGATGGGGTAGGTAAACTGAATTCTTGACAAATTGACTCTCAATACCTTTGTTAAAATTACTTAATACCCCGCATGTTTAGGTTATTGCAGAGTTATCAGCTGATATCACTCTTATCACATTAGGTACAATTAGCGCGTAAGCCTGCACTGTACAATCAGAGTTCCACAGAAGTGCGGCTCTTGAGGGCGTAAGCGCACGCTTACATTGTCTATGATAGACAGTACTTTATAGTAGACTAGCTGTTGCCAGCGAGTTCGTACGCGTTACACTACTAAATGTGTGGGTAACCTAGATTTGACACCCCATTTTTATCCCATGGGAACTGATTTATGGGATAAAAGGTAGCCTATGTGGTAATCCAGGTTATAGTTTACGTATATACGTATTACATTATATATTATAACATTTTACGTTACAATACAGTTATTGGAGACTTAATTAAGAACGTGCCTTTATTTGACAAGAAACACATATAACACTTGGAAAGAAAAAAATATGGTTCTATTTATTATATATTTAATATTATATTATTTACTAGCTTCTAAAGATCGTAAAGCAACCGAAAGTTGACTGAGTAAAAATTACGCGCATTGGGCTAGGTAGAGCATTCCTATCGGAGACAAACAAAGCCCAGTAACAGATGTCTGCCGGCTTATGATGATGCCTAAGACTAATTGACTAAAGCAATGCCCAAACAATTACATAGGCGTTCCTGCTCGTGACTCGAATCTCGCGAATGAAGCAATATTGAATCAGTTTTTCGGAAGATTGAAGTTAGCAAATCATTCGGCTACTTCAACTTATAAGGAAGCATTTATGTATGATTCAAGGAAGTTAATTTAAGATTTTGATGACTGTGACTAGGTATTGTGTAAAGAAATTGGTCGTAAAGAAAATACGACTCAAAATTTGACTTTCTTTCACCAATATTTAAAAGGAGAGTTCCCCTTACTCTATTGATTGAGTTGCTCATCAAAAAGTATCTATTTGATTATGGCATTTAATAATAAAGAGTTTTCAACGAATAGTCAACACTACAAGCAAATCTAACCTGCAATCTCTATAATCTACATGAAATAAATGCTTTCAAAGAGCAGCTTCATAGATGATTTCCTCAGCAATTATCATCCGACTACCTACATTAATCCACAAATCCCACTGCACATCAACGTCACCCGAACAGACTAAATGTGCTAATCAAGAAGCAAGTCTATAATCTGGGTCTGAAAGCGCGCTTTCCAGTGACAGGGGAAAGCCTCGCGCCCAAGCCTCGAGGCACACGAGACAAATAAGGGGATTCAGTATTTCAACTATGTATATATACAATACGCCCGCTTAGTTGAATTAAATTATGCAATAACAATATTTGTGTATGTTCGGTAAAAGACGAAATAAGAAAATTACTTTAAAAAGCTGTACTGACTCAAAGCTATTTTATGTTTTAAGAGAAAGCATAATTCTCAATTAAATATGCTTATTTTTACCTTAGTACATCCAAAAGCCTAACAAATGGATCTTACTCTAGCTTCCCCCTCATATTATTATTATTAACTTAATTTAATGTCAGAATCTATTTATCGATGCTTATGCTGTTGGCGTCCCTTAATTAATTAATTAGTTCTAATATATTTATGTTTTATACCATTTATGTGATGGTAAACTTAACTAGGGTAGAATGTTATTAGGCAAAGCTTGGGACAAACGCGTGTTGTTTTCGTATGAAGCTAAGCTACTGCATCTCATGTATTTCCACTGCATGGTCCGCTCGCAGGCCAGGCCTACCTGTATCCATCGTACCTATCCGTCACATTACAAATTAGCTTTCGAAGCTTCTGCTTATTGCATTAGAAAACATGATATCGCAGACTCCCCGTGTTCACACGTAGATACTATCAGAACATTTTCTAGAGATTTCATTTGAAATGTAATGAAGACCTATCACAGAGATTGCTACGAGAGCTTATATATGGAGCTTAATAAAAGAAATGTAATAAGCACTAAATGTGACTAAGAACATTGATGGGCTATCAATAAGGTGGTATATATAGGATGTTTGATAAT
Source organism: Philereme transversata (assembly GCA_963924445.1). NCBI lineage: Eukaryota > Metazoa > Arthropoda > Insecta > Lepidoptera > Geometridae > Philereme > Philereme transversata. The sequence continues at coordinate 19,946,155 of OZ004337.1, read as the reverse complement.
ATACGCACAAAAATGAAATGGGTGATATAGATGAGCACATTAAATACATTTGTGAAATGTTTACCATAGAAATGTGAAATTTATTTTGGCACGTAAAAACCAACACTTTATTAAACTTATGTTGTGCTGTTGCATAATGCTTGCCATCTAACCACAGATACAGTATTAGTGACAATTCGAGATATCTCTTGTTGTCTCTTTCTAACCCAAAACCCGAAGCCATTTCCGAAAGAGATATCAAATCGGCCTTTATTTTTGAATATCGATTGCAAGAGTAGGCAGTAAGTTTTATATCGAATTAATCACCTAAACTTAGTAGATTTTCTTTAAAATTTTATAATATAACTAGTAGTTTTTTATTTCGAGAAGTCTTTTTTTTTGTTTTGAGAAACTGTCATTTGAATAACGTCAGTATATAACCAAACACCCTGTATAACGAAAAGATTGGCACAGTAGCCCAAATCTACTGTGCCAATTTTTTCCTTATTTATAATGGTAGAATGTATAATATATGTGTATGAGTAGTCATATAAAGGTGATTGAGTCATAAAACTGTTAATACTTATTTCAAGGGATTATAAACACCAGTTCACGAATTATTCAGGGCCATAAAACAGTATAATAACAAGCTTGACACATTACCTACGTATATATTTTAACGTCATACAAGTTTTAAGAATGATGTAACATAAATGCCTATATAATTGTCGCATTTTAATGTCACGGTCAGTTTCAGAGATTATATCAGTTTTCAAAAGATGCATATTTTGGTAATGTGTATAATGAACACTTAAATAGTACTTTAATTTGACTGCCTCCGTGGTGCAGTGGGCGTATAGCCGGCTGAGACGCAGGAGTTAGCGGGTTCGATTCCCGCCGCGGAACAAATGTTTGCATGATCTACAGATATTTGTTCCGTGTCTGGGTGTTTTTCTATATATTATATGTATTTACAAAAAAATATATAAGTATTCTATCAGTTATCTGGTTCCCATAGTACAAGCTCTGCTTAGTTTGGGGCTAGATAGCGCTGTGTGAAATGTCCAGCGATATTTATTTATTATTATTATTAATTATTTTCAATGCCATTTTGATTTCCGTAGGAACTATTGATTTATCATCTACAAGAGATTAGTATTACAATCACTTCACATTCACATGATAGGAAAATGACGAATAATAATATTGATAAGTGCTTATACGTAGTAAGATACTCTGCTTATACGTTGATTATACTCATATTAAGTATATTATTAATAATCCAAGTAATTACCTACTTACAAGTACCTTATGCACTTTAAATAATTAATACGAACTGAATCTTACAAGTTGCTGAGAGTCGATGGGTGCACGCCAGACAATATAGGTCACATGGGAAGTCTATAAGGTATAGACCCTATAGACTTCCAGAGCGACCAGCAGTGGATATCGTATGGCTGATATAATTATGATGACGAATCTTAAATTTATAAAAAGTCCAATAAAAGATCCACAAGCGGCCTTTTATAAATTTGATTCTAAGAATTTTTTTTTATCCAGTAGTCAGACTTATGTTTGTAATAATTATAAAAAGCTGACTATTACTAGTACTTATCTAAATGAACAAAAACACTACATTAACACGGGTAAAACCCACGCAAGCCGGGGGCGACTCAACGAAAACGAATGTTGAACAATATCTGACCATTAATTTAATAAGGACTTGAGTGAAAGTGTAATCGCCCACAAAAACTGTGAGAATCAAATTGAACAAGTGAGAACACTTTGTGGACGTTAAGTTAACACTTAACAGTGACAACACGCAATGTAACTTCCTTCCTACTCAATTCCTATGAGTGACCAACCCGATGTTAGAGTTTGTAGCCCGCCCGAAGGTGGATGTTTTACCCGGGACTGATAACAAGCCCACAGACGACTCATCATGCTAATGTGGCAGCTTATCAGGAGATCTTGAAAAATTGCCTATGAAATTCAAATTATGCTGACTGCCTAATTGGCAAAACCGAGCGATAAAGGCTACTAGCAATGTACCAAGCAAAAAATCAACATTAATAAAAAGGTAAATTACAAGTAATGATTTTATAACGCATTGAAAAACGCAGCGTAGAACGGACGCCACTAGATGAAAATACCTAGTGAAGGTTGCTGGGAGCCGTTAGGTACAGGCCAAAATCTACGGGAGAGGCCAATGTTTAGTAGTCAACGTTCTTATATGTTGATGATGTTAAATGTTTTTAGCAAAGTGCCAAATTGTAGGATTGAGCTCAATAATCAGCATAGACTTCGTGCAATAAAGTAAGTACCTTAACGTATATAGACTATATTTATGTTCCCATCAAACAACTTACTCTAAGAAGAAATTACAAAGCCGTTCTCATCGGTCAACAACCTTCTACATAGTATAAACTTTATAGCTACCGTGTCTAAACATTGCAAGTTCACAAAATATTTCCAAGTGATGAGTCTTTATATTTAATTCCCACACCAAGTTTATTGAAGGCAATAATGCCAGGAATATGTGGGAATTTCAGGGACCTCTCTTAAAAAGTGATGTTATTGTATTAATTAAGTTATACTTTGCATAAATGTGATGTTAGTGAAATAAATATATAGAGGGTATAATTAGAGCACCAAGCTTTCCCTCGAAGCGCACCAACCAATCCGTGTCTTAGAAATACGTTGTTAAATGACATCTGTTTAATATTGTTGATACTACCAGCATTAGTTGCAATATATATATGCTTATTTATTGTGTCATGACATAAGTATCTGCCAAATCTCTTCTCCCAATTAGGCGAGACAATATAGAAATGTGGCAATACACAAACTCATCTATACCAAATCTGTGCTACCAATTTCAGACAGAAGAAGGCGGTATTATACTGCTACTGTCCTCATAAAGTTCAATGACTAATGTCGCAATATCTACCAAATCTTCCTCTGCTACCAATTTGGGATAGTATCTTATTCTATTGCAGAATCTTTCCAACCTTAATAGTGCTTAGAAAAGTAAAGTTAATTCTAATCTGTATTGAAATATATTTTGTCCCAATATAAAGAAAACAATACATTAATATCATTAAATTAGACCCAAATATATCAAGTAGCATTTCATACAGATTAGTGCACAGTAGAAAGAGTATCGTAGGCAAACTACGGTCACTCATATAGCCCAGAGGATTACCTGAGTTGGGCGAAAAACTACGTGATAAAAATTGCTGGCAGCTTTGGGTTGCCAGCCGTACAAGATCGGTCACTCTGGAAACCTATGGGGGAGGCCTGTGTTCAGCGGTGGACGCCCTATGGCTGATAAGGTGATTATGATTGGTACGAGTATAGTATATGCTATATCGACTCGCAGAGTATGCACTTTCTTTGTGTACTGTGATGGTTTTTGGTGGTATTCCACCTAGCGTGACCTCGACAAACACCATGCTCCACTCCTTGGCTAAAGCAACTGCGACTAGAGTTGTCTCGTATAAAACCGTATATGAAATAACAACTGGCGCCGGCGCCGTTTCGCATGCTTTACGAGATCCAACCCTTACCCAGTTACATGCGGCGTTTCATTTAGAAAGTCAAGTTGCAATATTAAGAGCAATAATTTTGGGCTGGTGAGGTCGGAAAGATCACTTCTGACGAGACTTCCGTGCGCAACTGCCATTAGGGTGGTACGCAAACTGCTATACAAACCTGCGCACACGCAAGGAAACTGTTAGGCTGAAGTTACATAAATAGTTGGTTACTGTGGTAGTTATTATACTAGTAAATAAATTGAACTTTTTGATTGAAATTGCAAGTCTTTTCGCAAGTTATGAAGATACAAAAAAAGCTTAAGAGTAATTTTTTAAACAAGTAACTCGATGCATGATTTTCGTGAAGCTTAGAGGAATTTAGCGATATACCTAAAAACCTTTTTTTATAATTCCTGGTAAGCATGACCTAGAGAAGATATTTGATGAAAATCATGAAAAATAAAATTACTTAATTTGTGGAGAGATAGCGCTGTGTGAAATGCTCTGCTTTATTTATAATCTATCTCACATCTCCAACGATCTGTCTCCAGGAACCTGGTTTCTTCGTAATATCAGTCTTGGTTTAACTGCGCGTATAAAGTTGCACATTCACGTAATGTTCACGTCAATTTGTGATATCAAATGACGCTAAGGATTAAAATATAGGAATGTTCTCTATTAATGCGCAAGGTATCTATTATACATTGATAATTTGTAGGAAGGTTAGATACTGGAAAAGCAGTCTAATCTATATGTACGATAGATCTCTTTCTTTAGGACGTTCTTTAGCGCACGGTAGTGACTAACCAGACATTATAAGGAAGTTTATTTTGGAGGAACTACTTTATATGACCGTTGCTAAAAGTAAGCACACTAGCATAAACACATCATATAAAAAAGGGATGCATCAGTTTCCACCAAACTAAGAACATAAAATTAAAAATTAGAAAAATAAAAGTTAAATTAAAAATACCGCATTATAAATAAGTAATATATAAAATAAATCAGTTCATTTGGGAGCTAAGGAAACACATAAACAGGTTAAAAAATAACAACGCACTCCAAAAAGTGAGAAAGATGTTACTAAGCAGACTCATATCACTATCCATTACCTAGCATAGTCATCGTGTGCGTCAAGAAACCATAATTCATCAAACCTAATAGTTTGTGTCCCCTTCCAAAAGATCTGTCCAAACGATTTAGCCACTAACCATACGTTACAACAAAGAAAGTAACATTATAGTTAATCACGATTGTGCTCTCCAACCAATTTCACCTATTACAGTACTGGCGAGCTATGATGCCCCTTTTGACAGACGCAGATCAGTTTCAAAATATTGAGAAAACTTAACTCCTTAGAAGTTTCAAGTATCGAACGCTTCACGCGCGAAAGCCAGATATAAGTCCCTAAATTGTGTTATTATATATCCTATAACTCTCGTGGGTTAGAACAGCGCAGGACAGAGGCGAATGGCGACAACGAAGAGAGGCCTATGCCCAGCAGTGGGATGAGAAGGGCTGACGATGATGATGATAACTTTCGTAAGTCTTACTTTAGTCAAGCTAGAATGAAAAAGGTACTTAAATTACATACATATTTCATTATAATTTTGGGGCTGCGATAATGCTGATATTTTTAAAATTTGCCGCGCTGTTTCAGTTTACTTTTATTCTCTCATTTTGACTTAGTGAGCTTTTCAGCCAACAAAACCTTTTGAATGCATTTTTGTAAGAATTTAAGGAATCATGCGATAATCCGCATTATCCGGTAATGAACTTGGCGTTTAGTAAGCACTTTATGGATGGTGCAGCTATCAAACGAGGTTTGATATCTTGCCGGTACTAACCAGAGTGGTCCAACCATTCTTCGAAGGTCATATCATAAGATACGATAAGTCAAAGCATTCCGTTGAACAATGCCTCGTAATGGTCGAAACTGCTTGCAATTTGGAGGCAGACAGAGGCAATGAGCCATTTGTGGCCATTTGTGCCACGACGCTATCGAATTCAATTCTTGTGGTTTAAGCGAGGATGTAAAACTAATTCGTTGAAGAAACTTTGCCATTTTGTTTTATTGATATGACACGGCGCATGTCCCATCGGTTAGTATTTTAATAAATGGCGATGGGCTTACAACCTGACACGTTTTGCGGATGACTACCCTTCACGGATCTGCATCCAGAATTCCTGAGTAAGGGATTGTTAGGCCGCAAAAGACCTATGATATGACTTAGCGACTGCCAGAACCTACAACTTAACCTATCATTAGGTCGTCCACTGCTTATCATAAGCCTTACCTATCGATTTCGAAAGCAATCAATACTGTGCCTGCATCCAACGGCTACCCTTTAACCTTTTTTAGGTCATCTTTTCACTAAAATTTTCAAAGCAGGTTACAAGAACCACAACGAAGACCTGCGTATTAATCCTCGTTATAACAGAAACAGATGTTCGCATAACTGAATAAGATCCCGTTTCTTGTGAATGCTTTATTACGATAGTTCTAAGACTTGAGGTATAACCTAAATTAATCACAGACCACATAGGGCATGAAAGCATCTGCAAAATTAATCAAAAGTTAAACATTTAACGAAAAGGAAGTTTGTAAAGTAACTAAGAACCTTCAGTCGTTGGAATAGAGTTCGTTGCTTTGTGGTAAGTGTTTTCTCAAAGAGAGTAATTCGACATAATTTTCTACATAATATAGAGGAAGATAAAGGCGGTGTACATTTTATTTGAATACCGTCCTCTAAAGAATAATAGTTTGATAAATAAACATGTATTAATATACCGCAGTTTAACCACAAACCTCTGCTATTCACACGTTTTCTTATGAAAACTATTTAACTGTTTAATGTTTAACCACTTTTAGCTTTGTTTTATTAGCTGCCAAACAATAAAATTTATTGAGTACTAGCTTTTTGTTTAAGCAAACGTTCTCTCACAAAGGAATTCGTAGTAAATGAATATGCCGACGATTCACAGACATAAAAAAAATACATTAAATTTTACAATGTTACGAAATATGGAGAAACACTTAGATGTGGAGTGATATTTTCGGAAAAGTAAAAAGCTTTTAGGCAATATTGGAAACGAAACAAAAGACAAAAACATAGCAAGACGGAGAAGCAGCCAACATTTGCAAAGTTTTTAGGACGATCGAAGTTAAGGCAAGAAAAGCTTGTTAACCAAATTAAAACAGAAAAGGAAGTCTAAAGTCTATTCTTACATTATGAAAAAATATCGTACCTGTAAAACGCTTTAACTCACAAAACATCCATTCAAGTGACCTTCTAATTACCAAAGAAATTTATCATTCCCCAACACCATCTGACCGTAAAGACGGACAATGCTATGAATAATACAAGAGCCTAGACAATGGCACCTGCTCCCATGGCGCGGTGATGGCGTCATGGGAACGTTCGCAGGGCGTTCCGCTCCAGGCACCCTGGCTGAGGGAGGTATCATGGATAATTAGCAGTTTGGACGAATAGGCGATTTGCGTAGTGAATAAGAAGCTTTTGAATTTTCTGATTATTAGACCCATTTTGATTCAAGTTCTTCTCGTTACGAGGAGAGAATGAGATAAAAACTCACAGTCCTGTATTCTGTGTCCAAATTCCATATTTATCATCAATCTAATCAAATATTAAGAGCCTAAAACTGCAAAGTGAAATTACGTGTTAGTACGATGTGTTCAACATTGAAAGCCGATCACGAGACAGCACCACAGGCTATCAATAGTTTGCAACAAAATCCGGGCAAAATACCGCAGTCACAGGTTAATAAACAGTTTGCAAATGGTAGTAAGCAAGCGTGATTTACAACAATTCGAGTGCGGTCACTGCTATAAATTGGCACCATAACTGGTATGGGACCGTCCGATGTAGGCATGAAGGCTGACCGCACACGTTCACTTCCAAAAGACTGCAGTATAAGACTGGCAGATTGAAAAGACAGTTACATCTCAAGAAACGAAAGATCATGGCTTTGCATAAAATCGGTCGCATTACCTACTTCAAGATTCCGAACAGTGTCAAGTGTGAAGGAGCGTGAGAGCCTCATTGGCGACCGATGTAGCTACGTCTTTAGTGCCAATGTGGGTGGCAACTACAACACGATAATTAGAAAGATAATACTTGTTTATTTAAAATCTCTCGAAAAATAGAGGTGAGAGGTGAAGTGACATTTCATTTTCGTTTGATATCGCATTAAGAGGAGTTCTTAAAATCATCTTGCATTATTTTTTTTAGCCGTGAACAGAAAGAAATAGAACACCAATTAACACTTATTAGAGAAAAGCATTAGTGAAGTTTCGACAATCTATCGACCACAGATTGCGCCGAAAACAACGGTCCTTGATTAGAGAAAGTTTCGCAAAACATAATAGATATCTTTTTATACCATCTGGGTGAAGTTTCTACTTCTTTTATCTTAACTTTAATGTTAAATACACGCCAAAAACAGCTTGCCTGACACGCGAGTATCGTTACCTATGATTAAAACAAGAAGTCATTACGTATTTCTTCGTGGCCTCATTAAACAAGTCTAATGAACCTATTTGTTTACACAATGAGTGAGAAAGAAAGTACTATCTAGGTGCGTATCATGGAAGCGTCACCACTCACAACTCTCATCAATTCGTATCCATAGTTAATGGCTACTTGTGTGAATTGAACCGCAGCTGCGTGCGAGGAACTGTGTTCAATTGCTCACAAAGGGGTCTCTTCCTCTGCGAATACATAAACTATAAATAGATAATTATGGATATTTCACACAGGATTATCTAGCCCCCAACTAAGTACAACTACTATGGGACCCATATATAGAATACTTGTTTTTTACATGAGCGTTGATATATGCTAAACATTAGGTAATAACGTAAATTAATCCGTTTTTTTTTTGCTCATTATTTATTTACCGTCTCTATAGGCATTAGAATTTAGCAAAATATCTAATAATGTAGCCCATATATTTATTTTTAATCATTACCTATACATTTTCTTGTGTCTCATTTTGTTGTATTTAGTTTGTAACTCTTATAAGGTACCTTTATAATATATATATATATATTGCTGGAAACTTCACAAAGCGCTATCTAGCCCCAAACTAAGCAGAGCTTGTACTATGGGAACCAGATAACTGATAGAATACTTATATACTTTTTTTTGTAAATACACACTTATAATATATAGAGAAACAACCATACCCGAAACAAATATCTGTAGAACATGCAAACATTTGTTCCGCGGCGGGAATCGAACCCGCTACCTCCTGCGTCTCAGCCGGCTATTCGCCCCACACCACGGAAGTCGTCATTCGTCAAAAAGAATTTTCATTATTTTTCATTCATCATAAATACAAAATAAAATAAACTCACCCTCATGAAGGTTCATATGTGATAAATCCCGTATTTATAATAATGATCAAAATAAAATAAACTGTAAACTTTGACCTAGGTCTTGACACAATTATTCTATCCTTACTTGTTCGACCTCTTTGAAGCTCCGAGAGGTTTTCGTCAATTATAATGGCTTATCTTTTCCTTTCCAGTCTTAGCATCAATAGAGACGTTAAAAGCAGCGGCATTGAAAAACACAAATACGAAGCGAGAGTTTCGTAATTACCACCTGTCTCACTTTAACAGTTACTTTGACAGCTTTATAGAGAGTGCGGATAAAATTAATAGACTCCGGCAGAAATGTAGTTTGCTCTGATTTGGGATAAATAACTCGGAAGATATGATCTTAGATACAATTCACCGTTTGACTTGCAATGGATTTGGACCTTTGCGTTCCAGCATAGATTGTGTAAATACCCATTGAATTTGAATGTAAGCTGGTGTTTCATTATGAAAACTGATTCAGTTTAAGAAACACAATCACCCAGAATTACCACCTTTAATTCAACCCAAATATTCTCTATCTTAAAGTTACCCGGCAAGAGTTGGTGACTGAAGGGGATTTAACAATTCAATAAGATTTGACAGTTCTTGAAAGTATCTTGGCTAGTTGTTATGCATTACTTGTCAAACTTTAGTTTCCGGCAGATTTTTAAGATACAAAATAGGGGTAGGTGGTACCCAGACTTTTAAGCCACCTGAAGGATTCTAACACAGTTTGGTGAATTTTATATCTGGCACCGAAAGCCACATAATACGAAGGATCCTCTCTAAAAGAAGCAATATCTAAGGCTAGATAACAGACTAATTCGATCACCATTTAAGGGCTCTTATACACGAGCGATAAATCCCGACAAGACCGCGTCTAAGAAAGGAACCCGCTTTTCCAAAGAGAGCGGTAACGCTGAAATATTATAATATCATCTACCGTTAGAAGGCTTAAAAGGCTTTCGAAGGCTGGGTAAATCGCACAACATCTAAGATTAGATAAACCATAGTGCGAGAGTATGTTTTACGGACAATTTCAAAGATGCATATATGAGATTGTAGTTTGCTAATATTTCTATGTCATTTCGAACCTTTATGAGAGACCGCACTTTGCAGATATTAAGCAAAGTCATCGACCAACCCTCCGAATACACCATAAATTAAAGCTAGTACCTATAAACAAAATTGGTGCGGGTTCCCTAATAGTCATTTGAGATTTCATCCCGGTTTCTGAATATTGGAAATCCGAATGGTAAGTACCTTACACATTCAATATTAAGGTAAAACATCACTTAAATGGAGTACTAGAAAAATAGTATGAAGAAAGTTTTAATAAGGCTAGTACTTCAAATACTATACAAAAGGTGGGCATGCTATCAATCGAATGTTTGGACTTGCCTCTAATCATCTCAGACTGCGATATCTTCACTGTTCTGGGTAAAAGACCTGAAGATTTGTTCACAATAATGAAGTCGGCAAGGCTATTGGTATCGTAAAAATATAATTTTCCCCATAGACTGAATTTTGTTGCCACAAAAGCGATTGTGTTTCTTGTCCGTTATCACTTTCACGTTACAAATCACTGGTCGAATCGCAGGCTTACACAAAGCCTTTAAATTATTCGGTGAAGATGTCCCCATACCGTTAAGATTCTGGCTGTACCAGCTCCACAGAATAGCCCGCAGTTAGTAAGGCTAAGGGCTACTCACAGTCCACCTGAGACAAAGCTGCGTACCGTTACACGAAAGTAACACAAGTGGAACGAGAATTGAGAATTATAAGATAATTGAGGCTTCGGACGTAGTTATTATGGAACTATCAGGTGTTACGGTATTGATGTCAACAGATGATAATGATATGACGTGACAAGCTTTTGTCTTAAACCGTATGTCTGTCTGCCTATCTATCTGTCTATGTGTGGTGTCGTAGCTCCCAGATGGGTGCCCGATTTCATTTTGCCGATAGTTATTTTGAAAGCACAACTTGCTTAGCTATCATCATTTCACCCGTCTGTCTGCACCTACTGTTCAGTATAGACCTCTTTATTGCGCTCCTCTTCAGTCTACCGCGAATTACGTCCATTGTTTCCCAGCTACGTTGACAATGTCATTTGACAATCGGGCGGGTGGTCTGCCTTTTGATTCACGAGCATCTCTTGGCCACCATTCTTTTATCACCTTCCAACGCCCGTCATCTCTTCTAGCCAAGTGTCCCGCCCATCTTTACTTTAGCCTTGCAATCCGACCTTTCTGCGACGTCAAATTTCGACATTGAGTATGTGATCTAGGAGTGATATTCCGAGCATGGCACGCTCCATTGCCCGTTGAGCTATCTCTGATTTGCATGTAATCTTTTGTGAGCGGCAATGTCTCGGATTCATAACTAAGAATGGGTAGGCCACATTGATTAAACACCTTGGTCTACAGGCATTGAGGGATGTTTGCTAAAAATTGAGGCTGTCATTAATGTTTTTGTGTGCTACAAATCTTACAAGCTACCTAATATTAATCTATTCCACTGTATTAGGCCGATGGCAATACAATATAACGGTAACAGCGAGCTAATATAATGATGTACTCAGAAAGAGGACTCGGAAAAACTACTGTCGGAGAATTACTGTACAACGGGCCCAACTTATCCTTTCCATATAAGAAGGTATAATATATATAATATTTTGTCAACCTTATAAGATCTCGATGTTTTTTAGCATGTTCGTAAGAAAATACTCAGGTTTTACTTTTTCCAAAATTTCTAATAGATTTAAAGTTAGGGAACTCAAATCAAGAATATTAAAAAAACCAGACTCTTATTTTTTTTTCGTCTAAAACTCAATGAGATCTGATAATATTTATGGGTGGTGTAGCGTTATTTATGCCTTTACGTATCTAGAGGCGTTTGGTGGACCCGCCTCTATAGGTATTTTGCAGCACTGCAATACAAACAAAACGCATCAGGTATCTTATCAGGAGATCTGTTTCCATTATCAGTCCTTAAAACTGCCAGATTATAACAATCTGCGTCATTGGTTTAAAAATTCGCAAATTGATCTTCCAAAATCATTGTTTAGGTATGTTGTGTTATCTGAGTGAATCAATCATTGCCTGCACATGCTGTTTATCTTGTTCCAAATGGCATTTTTGTGACGGACTTTCATAACAACAATGATCTTTCTTCTATTTTGCAATCAATCATAAGCGATATGTTCTGGTCAAAAAAATGTGTTACATAATGTGAAATTACATAAAATGTAACTTGGAGGGCACGTGGGAGAGATGGTGAAAGTGATGTATAAGAGTAGGTGGTAGAGTCAAAGTTTATTGGTATTTTACGAATTGAAATGGATTGTCTTCTTACGTCAATCGGGGATTTTTGACAATAGATATATGTACATCACTCCAGGCAGAGTTGCATTAAATCAACAATCTGAAAAAGCCATGTCAGAGGCTCCCTAAAAAACTCTGGCACCAGAGTTGGCCACTGTTTTAATGAACTTTACCTACAAAATATATTTTCCACATCACGCAAAGGTTAACTGGAAGAGAAGAAGAGCTTGCTAGCATTAACTTCGCCTATGGACAGATATATTAATTTTTGTGCAATAAAGAATTTTCAATCAATCAATCAACTTTCTTACTTAATCAATTGATTTTCATTGTGTTTATGCCAGACTGCAAGTTTAAACGTTTCTTCAACGTGGCCTCAGCAGAACTTCACGGCTGATTGGAGTGAGACCAATTGTTTAATAAGATCTATAATTGTCTCGGAGAACTGAAATCAACAAGGACTTCAATCTAGATGAAATTACATTGCACACGTTAGTAACACATCGTTTCCTTATAAATATATATTTATTTGTAAATACAAATAGCAATTTTTATGTTCAATTGTTCTTAGAATTTGCATGATTATTAAATAAAAGATTTTGTAGGTTAGTACAAGTAGGATTTTGTACAAGTTTGTTGAAAGAAAGCCTAGGAAATTAATCTGATAGTGACTTCGTGTATTTGAGCATATCAAACAGGCAGTCTCCAAACAAGGTCAAAAACGCGGAAAGATTGCACGCTTGACAATGATGCATCTCTGCCGGATAATGAACTCGAACCAAAATTATAATAAAAGTGAATAAAATACTCAAGAATTGCGTAACATAAGAACAAGAAAAATTACTCCCGATAATAATAAGATAACAAGAACACAGAGAACATTCATCTTAAACAGGCTATGGGCCCAGGCCCGAGGCGGCTGCGTCAATAATTGGATAATCTTGTTGAGAGATTACGCAAGCCAAGGTTATTGCTACTTACCACCCCCCAAGGTCTTCCGTAATCCACCCACATAACCAACTCACAAGTTAATGACAGTTCAGCGTGACATTGACACGATAGATGGGAAGAGCTGAGTCACTGCAGTCAAAAGTCTTATAGTTTTTTTGCGTTACGAGGCGATTCTACGACAATCAGAGGCAAAAATCATTCTTTGTAAACGTCAAGATGCTAACTATAGCTTTTCTCGTTAAAGTGAACACGATAAAACTTTATGAAGACTTCAGTATTGCGTTTGATTATTTGCCGGGAAAAAACTTATTACACTTTTGATCTTGACATTGATTGTAGGACTTTAACACGATTTCAGATAAATTGCTTGTAGGTATATGGTATATCTTACAAAATCTACTTAGAACATTTTATTTTACATTTTTATAGTTTTTTCATTATAATGTTATCAATCTTCTTAAGTTCATTTTTTTTTTTTTTTTTTTCTCTAACCTATCTCGTCCCACTGCTGGGCAAAGGTCTCCCCCAAGTCCCTCCAAGTATCCCTATCCGTCGCTATCTCCCACCATCTTCTTTGGAAGGTGACCAAATCGTCCCGCCAACGCTTTCTCGGCCGACCCCGACGTCGTCCTCCGTCTTCAGGCGTCCATGGTGTCACAATATGGGCCCATTTCTCGGAGTGCATTCGGGCAACGTGGCCCGCCCAGTCCCACTTAAGTCCAGCCGATCTCCTCCCTACATCTGCAATGCCGGTAAGTGAGCGCAGCATGGTGTTACGAACTCGGTCAACACGTTTAAAGCCGAGAATGCTGCGCTCCATTGCCCTTTGACAAATATTGAGCTTTGACTTCTGGGCTTCAGTCAGAGACCATGTCTGCGCACCGTAAGTTAGGATGGGCAGGATACACATGTCGATGAGTTGGCGCTTAAGTGTCAGAGGAAGGTCACCCTTCATGTGCTCCTTCATGGACCAGTAGCTCTTCCAGGCATTCTCGATACGGCGATCGATTTCCTTATCTTGCCTGTTTCCGAAGCTAGCTAACTGGCCCAAGTAAATATACTCATCGACATACTGTATTACCTGTCCATCTACCTCTACCTTACGTTTCGTGCTGTTTGACATGATCTTCGTCTTCGACTGGTTCATTCGAAGCCCAACCTCAAGACTTGCCGCGCTCAGATCTTGGAGCATTTGTTGCAGTTCTGAAGGAGTAGGTGCAAAAAGTACTATGTCATCCGCAAACCGCAAATTTGTCAAGCGTTTGCCTCCGATGACAATTCCCTTTGTGGTCCATGAGTCTGCTAGGGTTTTGAAGATCTCTTCCAAGGTACTAGTAAAAATTTTGGGAGAAAGCGGGTCTCCTTGCTTCACTCCCTTCTTAATATGAAACAGTGGGCCGATGGAGTTGAGCTTTATGTTGGCGGTACTATTGTGATATATGATTTTAATTAAGTCTATATAAGTTTTGTCTATCTGTTGATTTTCTAATGCTTTGAATATGGCAGAATGCTTTAAACTATCAAAAGCCTTTGTGTAGTCCACAAAGGCTAAATAAAGGGGTTTATGAAATTCAGTGTATTTTTCTATTATTTGATTTAGGGTATGTAAGTGATCCGTGGTTGAGAAACCAGGACGAAACTGAATGGAAAAATGCCAACCACTAATAACAACAAAATTAACTACACAAAAATACAGTACAACAAAAGATTACCAAATATAAGTTATTAGTAGCCGCCACAAACAGGTTCCAACTCAGCATTTTGCTATGTCACAGCAAGGTAACACAGCGCTGGTCTTCCGTTGGAAACTTTGTGAGTACCTACACGGAAGTCTGCTAACATATATAAATATAAAAACATATGAAAATAAACAAGTAATGCGATTTTGTATTACTTTGATGAAGTAAAGTTAAAAGTTAAGTTCATTATTAAGTTTATAATAGTTTCATTATATCGATATATTATCTAAATTAGAATTATCGTAGCAAATTAGTATTCCTATTTAAAGTTATGTTACAATTTCAATTTTAGATAATTTTTTTTACTTGTAAACCTCGTTCTGGGTTTGAATTCATGAAATTCATCTTTACACATGCAATGGTGACGGAAAACATAGCGAATGGGGGAATGAAACACGTGGCTTAGTTGGCTTTGCACAAAATCATTCATGTGAAATTACTGTCCCAGGCGTTACAACGGTCACGTCCTTTACCCAGCTAATAAAGGTAATCAGGTCCTGTATAAATCATCTTTAATTGATGGATGTAAAGGCTTCAGTTTTCATAATACCTACTTAACAAGATACTAAGCAATATGCGCATTTCCCCCCGTCCTTGCGGTGCAGTGTCGAGTATCAAGGCATACGCCATGCGGTTTGTCGGATCGTTACGTATCAATTTCTAGACGACCGGACGCGGCAGAATCACGTCTTCAGATCGGTTAGCCGACAATCTTTTAAGAAAACTAAAAACCACTACTGCGTTTGATATCCGCGCTATATCTCTGCGAAAAAAAGATAATTTGGTCGGTGACCGCCACCATTTTATTTTAATTATGACTGGGAAGAATGATAACTATTACATTTTTATTGAATAATAATTGATAAACTAATTAAGAGTCATTAAGTTAGGTATAGGTATAGGCCGCAGGCTTACCAACACCTATATAATCCTCTCAACTTACTCAGCCTTACTTACCGCAGTAGAATAGAATAGAATCTAAAACGCTTTATTGTATACGATACTTAAAATAAACTAGATACGCCGATAGTACAATTGGCAGTCTTATCGCTAAAAGTGATCTCTTCCAGACGACCTAATTTTCTGTATGTATCAGAGTGACATCTCTGGCTACCATCAGGCGGTACGTGTATTTATTTGCCAGCTTATTGGCATTAAGACGATATACAAATTTAATTACGGTGACGATTGGGTGGAGCATCCGGAAATGCAAAAAAGTGACAGTGCTATTTACTTGCTTAGGTGAAGAACGAGACAAACATGTATCATAGCCGCACTGCATTGTCGCAAGAGTAAATGACGTAAGCGACATAAGATGAAATCTTAAATTGGATGAGAACCTACAAATGAAAAAAAATGCTTTTTCATTAATTTAGGGACTATAATTACCTACATAACTATGTAAAAAAATACTTTAAATCTTTTCTAGAGTCGAAGAATGAACGATATTAGTGTTTTAGAAGAACCAATTTTAACAAATAATTGTATCGAGAAAAGTTTCACCAATTGCGTTTCTGACTTTTATTTATGTAGTTTAAATCCTCAAGTAAATATTGCTTAAATAGGAAATCAATACGATTTTTTGTTATTGAATACGACAGTTACTTATCGTCCTAAAAAAATACATATTTTCAATCGTTACTCGGCATTTTAGTCAAACATGAATCTAATAAGTTGCAAACCAATGCTTATAATCAATCAATAATATCAATAGTAAATAATATTTCACTACAATAAATTGGCCTACTGCATTAAGTTTCTATTAGATAGGAGAGGCCTAGATCCAGTAGGTAAGTTGTTAATTGATTAAGTTATTGCCAGCTCCATAAAATACTGGTTATCATTCGTGCTGATAAGATAACTTCATTAAACTACTTTTTGTTTTTAAATACATGCTTGTAATACTTAGACAAACAACCAGACCCGAAACAAATATCTGTAGATCATGCAAACATTTGTTCAGTATTCAGTATTTTATTGCATTCATACAAAGTGGATTAAAACGTTACACGTCTTATTGACTAGTCAAAAGTCCAGCACTTCATATGTACCCTGCAAGTAAGGGTGTAGCAATATTAAAGCTAACTAGGCAGGTCTAGTGGAATCGAAGTTGAGCGATTCAATGTGTTGAATTTTATTCCTTAGTGAAATCATTATTGTAGAAAATTATTTGCATGTCTTGTCGTTAAAAAAGTCGTCTAGTGTGTAGTAACTCTTTTCCACTATCTATTGTTCCGCGCTGGGAATCGAACCCGCAACCTCCTGCGTCTCAGACGGCTATTCACCCGCCTAATACTAAGATGACAACCTCCGTGGTGCAGTGCCACGGAGGTTGTCAATTTAGATTTATACTTCGTATTTAAGCAAGGACTGACCTTGCTTAAATACGAAGTATAAATCTAAAATCTTTAGGAAAATATTTTTTAAACTGTGAACCGTTAAAAAGATATAAAATTTTGTAATGTCAATTAAATTAAATAAGAAATACTTTTGAGATGCTATCTTTGTATAACCCTTTTCTAATTCATCCAATGAAGAAGTTATGTCCATTATTTATTTAATTTTATAGCTTCTTTGGCAATACCGCCTTTCATAAAATAATTTATAAAGATCTTTGTAGGTATGTGTTTACGTTTCTAATTATGTACTTACATAACGGAAGTCATTAAACCAGCGGGAAGCGGTAAATCGGATTATAACATCATGTATGAAGCCATTAGTCAAAATTTAAGTATAACTTGTCATGTAAATAACATACCCTGATTGCACTTGCAGTCTTTATTAAAGTTAGAAAGAATTGCACCAATTTGAAGTAATATACACATTTTATCACAACACCTGTGTTAAAAGATTATCAAACTCTGGTTACATTTTATCTAAGTATTACAAAATCGCGTGGGATTTACAACTATTCACTAAACCAAACATTGCTAGCTAAATAGGTATTTTCAATGCTATCAGTATGTGAGCACAAAAGCTAAGTGCACAATATCCTTTATAGAATGCAACACATCAAAATGTCAACTGTCCGCCTACAAACGGGTCTAATTCCACTAGGAGATATGCAGCATTAGCTATTGATCTACGCGCTATTTTTGTATGTAAAGCGATAAAGGAACAATTAAGGTGGTTTGATTACAAACGTCTAGTGGCGATTCACTAGTTATCTGAACAGCAGGAATGACTATATATGCGTATCGAATTACTTGCGTTTTATTATTGTCGCAAAATCAATAAAATTTCACTTCATTTTTAAATCTCTTAAAGTCAAAGTCAAAATCAAAGACATTTATGAATGAAAGCGTACAATTTTTTGAATTTTCCGATCATAGTAAGTCGCAACTAATTGGATACGCATATGTTTAGATATTTCTGCTGTTCAGTATACATTAGCAATTGAACCTTTTAAGAACAGTTGCGGCTCATTTAAAGAACAGTCAACGCCCAGAATTGACCATTAACTCGATATCTGAATATTATTGGGCGCTATTCTGTCAAACTAAACTTAATTTAAATTTGGCAGCACTAAAATGACAACTGTCCCTCTCTATACGTACTAAATAAAATAGATGGCAATAAATTACGTGCTCTCAAACATAAACTTTGTTGTTTTGTCCCAACAGAATTGTCCCTATTCTCAATGTTTGTAGTACGAATAAAGCATCTTTAAATACTACGTGTTTTGTTATGTACGCCATTAAATTAAAACACGGGTTTGCTAATTGCTAGTATTGCAGTAAAATAGGTTTTGTTCAAATTCATTACCATAGAAAATTTTATATTTTCAAACAACCTTAATATCAAGTCCTAAAATATCAATGAAACAGCCTGTATAAAATAGGTAAACAAATCATATACATTCATCATGTAAGTAGATACTAGGTACCTGTTAAACTGACAAAGCGGCAACGTCGCAAAGGCGCCGCCGATTTACGTTAAAAATAGTTTATTGGAAATGTATCGATTACTCGATAAATATTCAAGCTACCGGTATTAAACC
This sequence comes from Philereme transversata, assembly GCA_963924445.1. NCBI lineage: Eukaryota > Metazoa > Arthropoda > Insecta > Lepidoptera > Geometridae > Philereme > Philereme transversata. Next base: position 19,927,238 of record OZ004337.1, on the reverse strand, counting down.
CACCTCTAAAATCAGTTATTACTATGATGATGAAGTCCTTTTGCTTGCGTTTCTCTATCGCCTCGCCTGAACCAGGCACAAGTTTTAAGGCTATCAAGGCCGTTCGTACACCTACGCTCTAGTTAGGAGAAAGGAGCGTATTGTGACGCCTCTGACGTCTGCTGTGCCATTAGGAGCATTATTACCAATTTGCATTGTCAGCTGTTACTTGTAAGCCTATAATGTAACTAGGCATTGTTGTCTCTGCACTGTGTGGCACTGTAATAGAGATCGGTGAAGTAATGCGGAGATTAATAGCAGGTTACGTTTTAGATGGAATGGCAGCAGAGTGAAATATTTATTTATTTAATACTTTCACAGAAAACAGAATAGTGCTAGGCGGACTTAATGACTTAAAGCATTATCTACCAGTCATCCTGGACGTGGTAAAAGACGGTAAGTTACTTCAATGGATTGGTGAATGAATCCCACGTTAGATGTTACACATACGTGTTACACCTACCGCTACTATATTGAGCAAAACGATCTTGATCTTCAAATGTTAACTGGATTAAAAGCATTTCATCCATTTTGTTTGAAATTTATCTCTGTATAATAATCACCAATTATGGGTGTTTACCCATAATTGGTTGTGCAATTAGTACCTACTTACATAAATTTTTAGTCATAAATAAATAAATAAATATTGCAGGGCATTTCACACAGCGCTATCTAGCCCCAAACTAAGCAGAGCTTGTACTATGGGAACCAGATAACTGATAGAATACTTGTATACTTTTTTTTTGTAAATACATACTTATAATATATAGAAAAACATCCAGACCCGAAACAAATATATGTAGATCACGCAAACATTTGTTCCGCGGCGGGAATCGAACCCGCCACCTCCTGCATCTCAGCTGGCTATTCGCCCACTGCGCCACGGAGGTCGTCAGTTAAGCATGTAATATTGTTACAATCGTTGGTAGACCTAATAAATAAAATAAAAATAAAAATACTACATTCTACAAACTTACTTTCGCGTTTATAATATTGGTAGGTACTATATTGGTAGGTATACAATATTATAAACGCGAAAGTAAGTTTATTTATTGGTTACGCTTTCACGTCGCAACGGCTGCACCGATTTCGATTAAGTTTGGTTTTGAACCAAACTTCTTGTCAACTCAACTTGAAGATTTTGACCAGTAGTGAGACAATGTCTAGTTTTTATTAACAAACCACGCGTGCGAATCCCCTGGCATAAGCTTGTTAAGCTTATAGAAAATGTACCAAATGCATGGAAAATAACGTTTGGTCTTACTAGTGCTACATCCAAGTAGGTAAAGTTTTACGCAAATCTTATCGGCATTAGCCGAAAGCCGTAATGAAATTCAATTTAGATAATATATAAAGAAATCTTGTTAAAACATCTCATCACGCTTGCGAAAGCATTTTCAATCTGAACGTTTTGCAAAATCATGTTTCGACGCACGATCATTACTGCTTTCTTCGTTCCAGTTTCCGTGTTTACAATATCATCGAATATTAAATGTTCCGTTTCAACATGAAAGCGGTCACCGTCTTCATCATATTCTGCTAGTAATCACCTACTTACTGCCTGGGGATACGAATTCATATACATATATATCTATTCTCCTTTGAACCTGCGAGGTCAAAATCCGTGACGAAATCTAGTCAAATTCAAGTCTAATATCGATCGGTGCCTGTCAAAGGTGACCATAAGTTGACTGAAATTATAATTAAGGCTATTGAGTAAGAATTTACCAAGATAATCAAGCAAGATAAGAGTTAAAGCGCCTCACACACGATGAAGATGCTATAAAATTTTATGTTAAGATAAAATATCGCTCGCTAGGTATACAATGCAATCCAAAGAACCATCACACACACATGGCGAAGATAAAATATATTTTCGTCTTACATTGGATTATATGGCGAGCGATATTTATAAATATTTTAGCATCTTCATCGTTTGTGACGCTCTTAGTAGAGGCAAGGTACACGCACTTATACTTCAAATCATTCAAGGATAATTTTAGGCATACTAATCTTAGTATCTAGATCGCAAAAAGGCAAAAGCCTAGTTTTATGCGTAGAAAATTGATCATATTTCACGGTCGTTCCCTACTGGCCTTAAGAGTCTTCCCACGATAAATTTTCCTGACTTTTACATTTTTTTTACCGCACACTAAAATTTCGTACCTTTTGTCACAAACACCTACACACAGTTTCAGATTTAGCTTATTATTCATCTCACAATAGAGTCGAAAAATAAAGTCAGAACAAAAGGAAGCGAGCCCATAAAGCGGGCATAGTTTCGCCCACTTGCCAACTTTTGGAAATGTTTAAACTCATTATTACGTAAAAGGGTGAATGAGCATGTATTATTTCGCTAAAGGAAACGGACCGTTGCTGATTTGAATCTCGCACCGCACTACACTGTTTTAGATACTTATACTGCAGTTAAAGAGTTTTATCTGAGATCTTCGCGATTCGTCGTGGCTCAAATTTGCACCTATCATCGCGTTCCCACGACTGTGAGATCTCTTGTTACGTCGCTACAAATAAAATATAAAAGAGTTTGAAACCACGGCTCTGTACATAATGGGTAAAGTAACCGCGGCTGAATTAGAGATGGGCAATGGAGCATGGTCGGTCGACTCGCCAAATGATAGACTATGACGATCGAGGTACATTTTTTATCTACACTGGCTATGCCAATTTCGGCCTGAATTACGAAAATGGCTTCGGAACTGAAATTATGGCTGCGTAATTTTGAATAACTTCACCCAGATAGTGTGTGTTGACTGTTTCACCGTTACTGTTTTTACTATTCAGAAAGAAGAATGATATCGTAACCTTGTAGTTATCATAATTAAAGTAAATAAAACCGGCCAAGTGCGAGTCGGACTAACGCAAGAAGGGTTCCGTATCATTATCTATAAAAACGAGCACAAAAACCACATTTGTTGTATTTTTAATTATATATTTTTAAAGTGAATATATAACCAAATATTCTGTGAATATTTAAAGCGTCTACCTGTTGCCGTTATCAACATCGAGCAAAAACGAGCAAAAAAATCACGTTTGTTGTATGGGAGCCCCCTTAAATATTTATTTTATTCTGTTTTTAGTAATTGTTGTTATAGCGGCAACAAAAATACATCATCTGTGAAAATTTCAACTGTCTAACTATCACGGTTCATGAGATACAGCCTGGTGACAGACGGACAGACAGACGGACATACAGACAGACAGCGGAGTCTTAGTAATAGGGTCCCGTTTTACCCTTTGGGTACGGAACCCTAAAAATACTGATATAATCAGCTCTTGATGGAAGAGATTGAGCTAATGTCCATAAAATATTGTAATTAATTTGAACCACACGCAGTCCCCTCTCTAGAGCTTGGTAATATTAAATTCCCATGAATAAAATAGATAACACACGCCTTACCTGGGTTCAGAGTTATTACGAAACAATTCATTAAATTATTATGTTTGCCAGAGATTTGAAACGAGATTCCGAAATTTATAACTACGCTAAAGGCAAATATAAAAGTACTGATTAAACTATGCCTAAGATACCAGTCGCCGATGAATTAGTAAGACATAAACTGTTTGTAAAATTTTACCTCAAACTGATCGCAATCAATGCAAATATGTGTAATTACCTATCCAGTCTAGTGTGGGTAAACTTAAAAAAATGCAGGTAGAGAGTTAGCAAAAAGTGAAATACAATGCGAAAAGAAAAGCATTCACACCGCAAAAGCAAAGAAAGGAAAGGCGTGTAGCGTACCTAATAATAAGGTATTTTATGCGGATCTCTAAACACTCAAAAGAACCGCAGCAAATCCAATCCAATAACTCACAATGAAAACGTCATTTACCGACGCAACATCGGTAACCCACTATAATTATAATCTGTGCCTGTAATAGTGATGGGAAACTCGCTCATTACTCTCGCACGTACGATTTCCGACCGACTCAATAAAAATGTCATTGTAACCGTTCAGAGCATCACTCATTTTAATTCGGCCTTGCATTGAGAAAGAGCATGTTCGTGGCTCATCAATTTATATAAATACCTCATTACATATCGTACACAAATACTTACGTAATTTTAGCTCCGGTTCAACAAACTGTTTCAAAATATCAAGTGCAGGCTGCGCTGGGCGTAATTTTTTAACTTCGATACATGTGGAGGTGAACGATGCATCACGAAAGTGAATTACTTACTAATAATATATCGATGATCACGATTAAGATAATCGTTAGTTGTCCAACATACTTAATAGTTAAAGATAATCTATGTCAATACAAAACCTTTTTCTTGTGAAAGTTTGAATCGTTTACGCCCAATTCGTTAAATAAAAACAATATATGACATAATAACTGTAATAATTTTACATATTATTATACATCTGTATTACCAAATCGGTCGAAAAGCCATTTGTCATTCGGCTGACCAAATAGTCTAATAGATGAGCGATATAAATCATAGTAAAATTATACATAGATACTTAACCTTTGGGAGAAAACCGCATACTTATTTCCTGCCCAGAAGCCCTTAAATTGCAAAATATTATTTGAAATTGGCCGGAAAAAATGTGGCAACTGCGTAAGGGTCACATGGTAAAATTAAAGAGTTTGGAAGAAACGATCTATACCTAATTATTGATTAAAACGGGTATTTATCGTGTATGTAGGTACCTATTTTATTTGTTATCCCGACGTATCGGCTGTGTTGCAACAGGCGTGGTCACGGGTTGACTGGAGTACTTGGAGCTACTGTCAAGAAGTGTGGGAAGCTGCAGCAACTACCCTTACTTGGTCTTCAGAATTAGAAATGTCCTCGTTCATATTACGACACACTACACTAACCGTAATCTACGCACTGAGACGACCGATCACGACGCGCACACCTAGCAATCACCGGGTTCCAGGACGCTGAGAGTCTATAGCCATGTTACCGATTGAATTTTTGAAATTTCTTAATTTAATCGCTTCATGAACCATTCTCTTGTAATAATAGCGTTCACTAGAGAGAACCTTAGGATCATGAAGTTCAATCCAATGATTCGGTCCCGAGTCTACCGGATGCTCTGCTATCGCTGACTTGTTTACCTGGAGATTTTTGACAGCTGCGATATGCTCTTTGACACGCTCGGTACATACGCGATAAATACCTACCCGTTTTAATCCATAGTTATTTACAGTGATCGCGAAAATTTGAAAAATACTATTTGGGTAAAACCAAATGAGAAATAACATAAGCCAGAAAAATAAAACATGGTAGCATATATTGACTAATATGAAATATATAGCTAGTATTTTTTTTTCAATCCTCTTATCGATGTTTTCTATTGTGTTTTAGTGCGTATTTGTTTGTTAATTTAGATTATTATTTTAGATTTTGTTATTTTCGTATTGTTAAACTCATACGGCCTTATTCCAAAACGCAGACTTAAAATAGTACTAGGTTTAGACCAGGTTTAGACCAGAGACTAAAATAAACTTTATTACAAAACGAAGTTTATCACTAAAACCATGGATCACTATGGTCTAAAGATAAACTCCCGAGACCCCTAGTTTATCTTTGGATTTTCTTGCTTTGAGGTTATCTTTGATTTTATTTTTGTGTTACGTTTTTATAAATAATTTACCGAAATGGGTGTTAATATGATCGGCTTGATTGATTTAGAAGATATAGACATGCTCGAGACGTTCCGGTGATCTGATAAACATCGTTATCGAGTGAATCCTTTCTAATTACCTATGTGATGAAGATTTTAGTGGATTTATTGCGTGAAGATTTGTCTCACGATCTTGAGCCCCGAAATCCAAGTGATTTGTACGCTTCACAATTGGGTTCGCCATTAAGTAAGTGTTTATAACCTTGTAATACAAAGTTTTATTTATTACTAATTTTTGTAAAATTTACAATAAAATACCTGACAGTTTAAAAACCGAAATGAAAGACAAAACGTTTATAAATAAACTCAAAGATTTACTAGTACAAAAATGTTACTATTAACTAACTGATTTTTATGATGACAATAAATTATTAGTTAAATCCGCACAAAATCAAAAATATTAAAATTATGATTATTAACTAACTGATTTTTATGATGACAATAAATTATTAGTTAAATCCGCACAAAATCAAAAATATTAAAATTATGATTATCTGTCATTTATAAGTATACTTAAATGAAAATATAATAATAAGCTTACATTTAGATAATGTAATATTATAATGTAACAAAGAAATATTCTTAGGTAATAGTAAGTAACTAATTTTAGAAATGTAATTTAATTTTTATCTTTAAGGTACGTATGACGTACCGTAGATTTATATAAGTTTATATAAGTACAATATTAATTTTGCCACGCCCTAACAGGGTGCATGTCATTTAGATTACTTAATTTTAAGATGTAACTAATTTCGTGTCGCAAAAATATGAAAATAAATAAATAAATAGAATACCCTGTTACGAGTACATTCGTTTGTTTGATTTCCCAGAGGTCAGTCGTGTTGTTTACGTGTAGATTCTTGTAGTTCAATTCTAGCAATCTGCAATGTCAACGTAAGGGTACGAGTAATTTTTTTAGAAAATAAAAAACTATACTTGTTTTTGAATTTCTTAATAAATCCTCTATAATTGCATACATCCTGCACGTAATATAATTTAATTTAGAGGATTAGAGGAGAAAGTGCTTACTATGCCACATCCTGTATCAGTTAATAGTTTTATTTCTCAACTGCTTCATTCACATGACCAAATATCAATCACTATCCAAAACGAATTCACTTATTTCCAGTACAAAGATCAACCATTTATTAAAATAACTGATCGATTGCATTAATATTTATCATTATTGCATAAAGCACCGAGTTTAGAGCAAAGTGCAACGCGTAGAAGGGCATTGACCTCAACTACCTACCTTTATCTCACTGGTTTGTTTATATTATGTAACTAAGAAAATTTACAATAACCTACGTAAATATTACATGAATCGTAAATAAGCAATGTTTATCCAGTAATTTAAATAATCGTAAGTTCGAATAAGCTAAAATACAACTGTAGAAGGAGACATAACACGACTATATTAAGAAAGTAATCTGAATAAATTATATACTTATTATTTATAAGGTTAAGTTTATGTTATAAATAGTATTTTTATTTTTATAGTGTTATCTATCGTCAATGTACTAAACTGCAACGTTTGGCATTGTACAGTTAAAAACTGTATAAGTTTTCCTGTAGATGGAGCAAACGGCGCTTTAGTCGCAATCTGAATCATCTCACTAATATCGACCCTGAGGTGACATAGCCTGGTAGCACAATTGGATAGTGCTTCCTCGTATCAAAAGGAAGGCTGCGGGTTCAAGTCTCGTCTAGGCTTCAAATTTTTGAGAGGGTTTTAAAAATCTTGGAATTTTCCGTATGTCTTCGGATAACAATATAAAAAAATAGTATTTAAAAATCATGTATGACGTTTGTTATATTCACTCGTATACAGCCATATTTTGATCACCCATTCAAAGATTTGCTCAAAGAGATCGCTCTTAGCGATGAGACCGCGCATTGTACCGTTATTTATTGGATATTTCCTTTATTACTGTAATTTTATTTAAAAACTAACTACGAACGGTCCATTGCACTGTCCACAAAAATGTATAGGAATGAAAGTAAAAGGGATTAAAATAAGTATGATTGTAAAAGTGAAACTCGAGGCACAATGTATTCTACATCGATTTGAAAGCGTCAATTGCTCTTTTGTAGACGTATCGAATCATTACCGAAAATAAAGTTTAAGAAAAACCAATTAAACCGAAAGAACTTCGTTATAAGTAAAAATTAAAAAACCTAATCTGCTGATAATGATAATGATCTGTGCTGATAATCTAGGGATCGTCTGACCTGATCTTCATCACACATAACAAAGAACTTTCTATTAAAAAAACCACGTCCGAATCGGTCCATCCGTTTGGGAACGACTACGATTCCACAGACAGACACACAGACATAGGCAGCCAACTTATAACACCTCTTTATGCGTCGGGAATCAAAAATAGTATTGTCATTCGGACTTATGACGGTAACCGACTACGACTCAACTAGTGCCAAACTTTGACACGTTTTCAAGGAAAAACGAGTCGTAGCTGGTTACCGACGGATATAGGAACCTGCCATTAATCAATAAAATTTGCATACTTTTTTAGGATTTGTAGCTATCGTACATAAATTAACCGTGACCCTCGTACATTAACACACAATGATATTTTGCAAAAAGCTGTGTCAAGACTTTCGTAGACGATTTGCGTAGCACTTCGTAGCACTTATAACCAGAATTGAATGATTTGAATCAAATTGAATACAATACTAATAAAATGAATCGTTGCATGGTTAAATGTTTTTAATTATTGATTAAAACGTGTATTTATCGCGTATGTACCTTTTTTAATTGTTATCCCGACGTTTCGGCTGTGTTGCAACAGTGTTGTGTTGTCGTGGTCACGGGTTGACTGGAGTACTTGGAGCTACCGTCGAGAAGTGTGGGAAGCTGCAGCAACTACCCTCACTTGGTATTCAGAATTAGAAATGTCCTCGTTCATATTACGACACACTACACTAACCGGATCTACGCACTGAGACGACCGATCACGACGTGCACACCTAGCAATCACCGGGTTCCAGGACGATGAGAGTCTATAGCCATCTTCCCGATTGAAATTTTGAAATTTCTTGATTTCAATCGCTTCACGAACCATTCTCTTGTAATAATGGCGTTCACTAGAGAGAACCTTAGGATCATGAAGTTCAATCCAATGATTCGGTCCCGAGTCTACCAGATGCTCTGCTATCGCTGACTTGTTTACCTGGTGAGTTTTGACAGCTGCGATATACTCTTTGACATGCTCGGCTATGGTACGTTTGGTTTACCCGATGTCAGAGGGACCACAGCCACAGTCTATTTTATAAACACCAGGCATCTGCACAGGTATAACGTCCTTTGCAGTCCGTAAATGCTTTGCCATCTTTGAGAGAGGAGGATGAATGTTTTTAATAAATAAAATATGCTTGAAATTTCACATATCTTTGAGAGAGGAGAATGAATGTTTTTAATAAATAAAATATGGTTGACATTTCACATATAGCTATCTATCCTCAAACTAAGTAAAGATAACTGATAGAATACCTACATTTAGATCATGCAAATATTGTCTCGTGGAAACACGCAACCTTTCGTAACAGCTGGCTATTCGCCCACTATGCCGCGGACGTCACCAGACCAATTTCCATTATTAAGAACGGCTAAACAAGCTACACTATGACCACTGCAGTAATAAAATGCATACAAAAAATATCTTATCGATTCGGGAGTACCTAGATATTCGTAGATAGATAACTTTTTATTGAATTACCACACAAACAGAAATAATACAAAAATAAGTACTAGGCTAGAATAAATAAGGCAATACAATGGGCAGCCTTAGCGCTGAAAGCGATCTCTGCCAGGCAACCCTTGGATGGAGCTAAGTTTACGATACGGAGTGCGGTGTACTTTAGAGGATACATTTACACATAAATTCTTAGGGATAATAAAATAAAATATGATAAAGTTTTAATTCTATAACTTAAAATAGTTATAAAATAGACTAATATATAGGTATATGCAAGTAGCAAATTATACTAACAGATAAAATACTTACATAGTAAATAAATAACGCTGGGAAGAGACATCGTCAGGTAATGTTGCTTCACCTTCAACTTGAAAGTGTGTAAGTACCTACTTCAAGTGCAAAGATAAAATTGGGAAGAAATTACCTAGTTTATTATTATAAATACGGGATTTATCACGTACCGTTTTATCGGTGTTTCGACCGACAATGTTTCGGTTCAATTCGTGAACCTTCATCAGCATGAGTGCGATCCACTCCGCACTGCGTCTCGCCTCGCACTACGCGACGCAGTGCGTACTTGTACCGATAAAACGGTACGTGATAATAGTATGTTTAGTGTTATCCGAACAATTACGGAAACTTCTAAGATTTTTAAAACCATCTCAAAAACTTCATCTCACTAATTTCGACCCTGGCGGGGCAAGAGCATGTAGTACAATTGGTAGTGCATCTTCGTATCAAGAGGAAGGCTGCGGGTTCAAGTCCCGCCTAGGCTTAAAAGTTTTTCAGATGGTTTAAAAAATCTTGGTACGAGATAAATCCAGTATCTTCTTCTTAACATATACAACTTATTAATATAATATATAAAGTCGGGTTTGTTCGAACACTTATAACTCGAGAATGGCTGGACCGATTTTCATGGTTTTTGATTTGTTGGATTTGTCTCTGCCTCGAATAGCAAAATAACTATTAAAATATCGGAAAAAATCACGCAAGAAGAAATAATGAAGATAATTCATTTTCTCATACATAGATACAGCGGGTGACGTACATTAACAGCCCGCGTCAAATGCATGTCAAGGCGGAACGAAGTTCGGTGGGACAGCTAGTTTATAATAAATGATTGAAATAAATAACCAAAGTTTTCTAAGTAAAAAGTACCTAGTTGACCAACGAAACGTGCGTCCTTCTATGTTCCTTAAAAACAGTTTTTCTTTTCGACAATGTGACGAATTATTTAGCCTACTTATCTTAAACAAAGGTCGTATCGATATCTTTAGATAGCGTTTGCGTCACACATCGCTACCGCTTTGAAAATACAATTATTTATACCACTTGCGAATATCTAATCAAAACTTGTTGATCGAGCGAAGCGAGATCTCCAAATCAACTTGGGCAAATCGGCGTTGTATGTATGTATGTTTGTTTGTCTGAGGATAACTTTCGAAGCGTTGATCCCATCGCCCTGAAATTTGATACATAGATAGGTAGTGATGGCACAATTTTTGTGTAACTAAATGCGCTTAAAATGTGGGGGGGTTATTGAGATATTGGGGTTCAAGAGGGGTAAAAAAAATGAAAAAGAGACTATTATGTTAAATAGGACGTCAAATGAAGGGTCTTCATTAGCACATTTCGACTTCGTTTTAGTAAAGTCTTCATAGTTTTTGAGTTATTAGCCATAATAAAAACTTAACTTTGACAAAATTCACAGGGTACACCAGTGACCCCACAGTGCTGAAATTTTGTATGCGCGTAGCTAGTGACACAAATGTAGGGAAAAGTCTGAAATCCAGAATAACTGCAATTTATACCCCAAAAAAGAACGAATTAACATGAACTCCCGTTACCTGTAATTTGAATGAAACTTAGGTCAAGTAAGGTGGTTGTTTATTTCGTGGCACTATTTTGATAGTCAAAGATTACGAATAACATATTTTTGTTTTTATGGTAGACTCGCGAGATCTCAGTTCGGGGCGAACCACTAGTTGTATGTATTTTTCCCTAAACGCATTTAACAACTTTATATTTGAAGTATTTGTATGATTTGACAACTCTCTAAATCATATTATCCAATAAATACGTTTAGGCATCGTTGCGCAAGTCGCCCTTAGTTTTGTCTAAAATACAGGTGTAAGGGCTGGTTTCCACCAAAGCGGGGCGGAGAGGAGATGAATCAAATAACAAAGGCAACGTAGATGACGTAATACGATTTTGACATGATTCTATTGGCTGAATTTACACGTCTCCTCTCCTCTCCGCTTTGGTGGATTCCGGCCCAAAAGCGGCAAAAACTATAAAAGAAAATTCAACCCTTGAACTCAGAAATACCTAATAGTATCTAATTCCGCAGTAGTAACTACAGGATCAAAGGAAATCGATATAAAACACTTAGTCTAAAATATTATCTAATCTGATAGTTTATCAATTCTGTAAAATAAGAGTTATCAAACCATTTTATAACGATTCGCACTATTTATTACCTACTTATGATTTTGTCGCTGTGTCACAAAAAAAATCTGCACAACGGAAAAGAAGGAGGTTACTAAGCACGTTACACTAGCTCACCCGCCCCGGCTTCACACGGATTATATCAAGATAAAATACTACGTAATTACTGATTTAATTCTGTATTTATCATTTATTTGTTCCTATCTATTTTATAACAATAGTTCATAAACCAATCCCAATGGTACGCTTCCTCGTGTCGCACAAGTACCTAACCTACATAACCCTTGGGAGCGTGATAATTATACGAGTCCTACGTGTCATAAACACTTGGCTAGAAACACTAGGTATGTACCTCGGTGACGTCACAGCTGAGCATGACGTAGACCGCTCCCTATCGATCGACCTTGGCCCGGAAAGGACTTGCACCCCACAACCGCGCACAGCGTGAGATGTATTTGTATTCTATACTTACAGACTGTTTCATTCAAACTAGGATCTAACGAGGTACAAGTAGACAGTTTAGTTACTGAGAAATCAATTGCGTAGTCAAACGTGGGCGGTTCAATTTTACCTTCAAAAATTGTATGTCTTCCATAATAAATAAAATAAAATAAATAAATATTATTGGACATTTCACATAGTGCCATCTAGCCCCAAACTAAGCAGAGCTTGTACTATGGGAACCAGGTAACTGATAGAATACTTATATACTTTTTTTTTTGTAAATACGTACTTATAATATATAGAAAAAACATCCAGAACCGGAACAAACATATGTAGATCATGCAAACGTTTGTTCCGCAGCGGGAATCGAACCCGCTACCTCCTGCGTCTCAGCCGGCTGTTCGCCTACTGCGCCACAGAGGTCGTTAATAATAATTTAAATAATAATTTAATAAGTTATGATTTAATTATAAGATTATTACAAGATCGAGATAAGTGGAGAGATGAGGGGGGGGGGGCATTTGCCCAGCAATGGGACAGCATAGGCTAGATAAAAAAAAAGTAATGATTGACCGTTTGGCGTCCTAGAGAGGATGCCTAAGTATACCCAATAGGTGGTGATGGAGGCTGGATAGATAGATCAACAAAAATAATGATTGCAGAATTTTATAAAATAGAAACCATTTATTACTTGCTTTAAAAAAACTATTTTCCTACTAGGAATAATGAATAGGTAATAGTTGTAATTGCATCGTGCAAGTCCATACGATACATTTTTTATAATTTAAAACTCCACTCTCTAAGTATTTACCTATAGGTAGTTTTTGGAAAAATAAATTGAAACATGTTTTTATTTATCTACAATTTGGTGTAGTTTAAATGCTATAGCTATTTTCTGATTCAGGTGGGCCATAGGGTATTGAGTTGACGTATTATATTGCACCAGGTTTGTTGACTCATCCTGTATACCAGATGTAATTAAAATGGTAGATAACCTACATTTACCTAATAGCACTGTTGTTGACAGCAAAGCAAAGGCCTTCGATGAATGCGGTGAATTTCATTGAGTTGTTTGCTCGTCCATTTGTGACAAATTATTAAGATGCGATATTAAAAAATATAGGTAAAAAAGCCATTGTTACTACCGCTTTTTGTATTTTCGCTTTTCTGGCCATTATCTGGCATTATATCTGGCAATTTATTTTGGCCATATCGTGACTTCCAGCCTGAAAGATGACGCAGATGTAGAACGCCAGCGCAGAGCCCTATGTATTGTCGGCAATATGATTCTGCAAGTCGACTCCTGACGTGAAAGTGACCGTGTTTAGGTCTTTCTGCCAGACTTTTTACACGTGTCAACTCTGGACAGAGTATACTAAAAAGTCCCATGACGGTATAAGGGTAGCCTATTATAACATCTTTTGACAACTGATGGGCTTAAAGCGCTACTGTAGTGCCTCCGAAATGTTTACTGAAGCACGCGTTGATACGTTCAACGCTATTCAGCGTGGGAGGATAGCGTCTTTCATTTCCAGAGTTGACAATTGTAATAACGCTATCATAAGAGGTCTGGCAGAGAGACTTATACATTCTAAGATGCAGAGACGTTGGGTGGACATTGCCACCTAAATGTATGTAATATCTGTTACTTTTTTTTTTATTTGTTTGTTTTTTATTGTAAATTATGTTATGTATATTGTATTGTATTGTAAATTTGTAGGGATTATGGACTGATAAGTCTGAAATAAAGATTATTATTATTATATTCGCTTGAAAGGCACTTAACCCTTAATTTGGCAGCGTCATCTGTGGAGTACGCTAACTTTGTAAAATTCTGGGCCCGTAATTATTGGATTTTTTTACCATTTAAAACTGCCAAAATGCATTGAATATATCCTACTTTGGTAGAAAAAATACTGCAGGTGGCAACATTCACGATTCATGCCATTTCCAAAAATGGCTTCGAAACCGTCAGCTGCTCCTGCGCGGCGGGTAAGTTTTTGTTTATTTTTTATGGGTTTTTAGTTGGCTTTTGGAATGGTATGTGTGTTTGGTTACAAGGTAATATAATAAGTAACACTATTCAGTAATTATTTGGTGTCAAAATAGCTAAAAATATACTTTTTTTATATGTAAACAATGTGTGTACTCCGGGAATACCGTTGCCAAACGCGTTGTAAACTACTTGAATAAGGGAACGGTATACACGAAGTACATTGCCAAATAGGTAGAGAAATGTATATCCACATTTTTATTTTATTTTTATTTTGCAATGGGTGTTGGTTTGTTTGCATACAGCATGTTTTCTTTTTCTTTTTTACAGTGCATGAACCTAACAAGAGCGCATAGAACTTTGGCTTTGGTTCCTGCCCAAAATGCATGCTCCGGTGATAGTTCAGAGTCTGATGAGGAGCCAACCTTTCACCATCGCCCTCGATTGCCCGTTACCATCCCTGCGTCTCCCACGTTTGCTAGCTCTGACCCACCTGAAGAAGATCCTAGCTGAAGAAATTTCACTGAAACGCTACCAACAAATTAGACGTAACCTCCACTTCGTAGACAATAACTTGGAAAACTCGGACCGCTATTTCAAGATTCGGAATGTGATGGAAAAAGTAAGGCAGAATTTTTTAAAACTGGAAGAAGAAGGTCAGTACTCCATTGACGAAATGATGATGCCATACAAGGGTACAAAAGCTGGAAATAGAAGACAGTATATACAAAATAAACCTAAGAAATGGGGTTTTAAAAATTTCGTGCGCGCTGGAGTGTCAGGCTTGATATACGATTTCGTCATGTATGGTGGAAATGACACGTTTCGCGGTTATACTTTCACTGACGAAGAAGTTTCACTTGGAATTGGTGGAATGGTAGTGGTTGGATTATGCAAAACAATAAAACAGAAGCCTTCAGTGATATACGCGGACAACTTATTTACTTCACCTGAGCTCGTGTACTGGTTGCGAAGAGAATACGGATTATTTAGTCTTGGAACTATAAGAAGCAATCGCCTTCGGGGTTGCCAAGACAAACTACCCTCGGATAAAGAAATGAAGAAGAAACCCAGAGGGTATAGTGCACAAGTAGTGTGCAATACCAACAAAATAGCAGTTGTGAAATGGCACGACAATAAAGCGGTGACGTTGATCAGTTCCTTCGTGGATTCTCATCCTATCGAAAAGATTAAAAGATATTCAAAAGAACATAAAAGAAGGATTGACGTGGATTGCCCACAGGTGGTAAAACTATACAATAAGCATATGGGAGGGGTGGATCTAGCGGACATGCTTATTTCCCTGTACAGAATACCCTTCAAAAGCAGAAGGTGGTACTTGACCATATTTGCACAGCTAGTCGATATGTGCATCAACAACGCATGGCTTCTGTACAAGCGAGACAAAAGACCGGAACTGTCACTCAAAGAATTCCGGCTGGAGCTCTGTGAAGGTCTTTGCCGAGCAGGAAAGACGCCGAAGAGCACGCCTATGGAAAGACTGAGAGAGTATAGGAAAATCCTTAAGCCATCCCTTGCCAGACCAGTCGACAGTGTCAGATATGATGCTGTGGGCCACTTTCCGGAAACTGCGGGCAAACAATCACGCTGTAGGTTCTGCAAAGATGGTAGAACCAAAGTTTATTGCGTCAAGTGCAATATGCATCTTTGCTTTGTTGTAGGAGAAAACAAGAACCGCAACTGTTTCCGGCAGTTTCATACTAAATGATCTGTAGCTAGTTCCTAATGCATAAAACAGTATTTTAAAATAAAATATTTTTTTTTTATTAAATCTTTTTTACTCTACTTTTGGCAGTGTACTCTACGGAGTACAATCACATAATGATGCAGTTCATAGAGTAATTGGCAAGGTACTTCGTGAAGTACATTAATTTTCGCGAAAACTGGAATACTTAGATTTTTTTTTCCATTTGTTTAGGGCTCCTAGGTCACAATGAATAGAGAATATTTGAAAAATACATGAGATTTTAGAAAAAAAAATGTTTGCCAAATAAAGGGTTAAAAAAGCTACTCAAACGCTAAGCTCTTCTCAAGTGCCTACTCAATTATTTTAAAATTCCTCTTGATCAATTCTAACGAGAGATCCCACGATAACAAACAAAAGCAACAAGTTGTTATTACTTAACTCAGACAAAGCTCCATTCAAAACAATCTCATCCCCGGAGCATTTGCATTGTCTTAATAAATTGCATCTTCACGGCTTAGTTGGCAAATGCAGTGAAATCAGGTGAAATAAATCATCCTGTCTTCGTGTTTTGACAAGAAAATATGAGCGAAATTTTACGTTGGCTAATGCAGTAGCTGATGTAGTGCGACAAGCATCGTCATTACGCGACTTTTATGGGTTCAGTTTTAGAAAATGGTTTAGCGGTCTCACGGCAACTTGAAAAAATCATATCAAAGGTAGCACCTTAAGCCTAAGAACTCTTAAAGAATTGAAAGGCATTTTTTTAGCATGCCAAGAAATATTGTACGATCTAGCTAGCCAGTCTAGCATACCTACAGAGTACCATAACTTCAAGCTTGTTACTTCAATTCATAGCCGTATCAAGTTTGGAGAATCTCACCTATTGTTCTACCAATAATCTCGCCTAACCGGTTGAAATCTACATTGTTTCCGCTTAAAAAACGTAGATATTGATATCCACTAGTAGGTAAAGTCAATATGAGGGTATGAGGCGCCCGTGTGAGGTCGGGTCACGAAGTCGTGCGTCCACGTTCATCTCACAAAGAACACCATGAATAATGTCTTTATCACAATGAACCGTGCATTATGTACCAGACTTTCTATGGAGGATATCAATTTAAAAAGGTTGAGCTGGTGAAATTTATGATCAGAAATGGCGACCTACAATCCATTGACAGGTCAGAGGTTGGAAAGACTGCGTACGCGTATTTTTAATGGATAATTATCGAAATACGTGTCATTGTGTTGATCACAGTGTTTGTGTCTTTTAGCCTAAGGCCTAGTACTAATACCTAACGCCACAACTATCAATAACCATTGGCATGTATGAAGAAACCCGACATACATAAATATTGAAAAACATTTAGAAAGTCCCTCCAAAGATCTCATGATTTCTTTCCAAGCAAAATATATTTTTCTAAGTCCACAGTATTTGTATAAAGATATTTTCAAAGCCATCAACCGCAGCCACGACATACTCATTCATCGCCAGTTTATCGTCGCAGGTTTATGTTGTAATATTTATTTAGGTTATATTTCAGCCCATTGCAGCGGCAACTTAGTATATAAATACTAATAAAAGCTATGATAAAAAGAGTAAACAGAGAGGTGTCATTCACTTGTTAAGATAAACTACCTGCAGGGTAAAGTGGAGGCTACTGCTTCTAGGAAAATTGTTCCAGGTATAAGTAAATAAAAGAACAACGTTTATCTCGATGGAGCAAGGTTCAAAGTAGTTTATTCTGTGAACTTAGAATCTTGGAATCGATCCCATTGTAGTAATATTTTTTGTGATCGGAAGCCGCTCTTCCAAGCCAAAGTCTATTTATACTGACGTTTAGGATTCCTATGGAAATAAGTTTTATTCTCTTAGACGTCAAAGAAACCGCTCTTATTTTTTGCTCATCTGAATGTTATGATTTATTGGCAATATAAAAAAGGATACAATGAACGAAAATAAATTATCTACAAAATGGGCGCGTTCATTGTTGAATGTTTCAACTTTACTACAAAATTGAATTAACCTACTGATAATTATTTTAGGGTCAGGTTGTTTAACAGCTATTTTTGTCAAAATCAAAGACCGGTTCGTAAATGGAAATATCTAGTCCAATACTTTAACTACCAATAAATACAGTTATTTGATCGTTTAAAAGACTATCTGTTTATACCGAGTTACAATTTCTGCCTCAGGTTTTAGTTCATTTTAACTTCATTATTAAACTTTTCCTATTAATAAACTGATAAGCAATAGAATTAAATTCTGGTTTATTGATTACTAGCTGACCCGCCGAACTTCGTACCGCCTTGATATGCATATGACGGTAGAATTGTCAATCGGCCATCATTAGCTACATCTATGTATGAGAAAATTAATTTCCAACATATTTTTTTTTGCGTGATTTTTTCAAATACTATTTTAATAGATATCTGCTATTCGGAGCGGAGACAAATCCAACAAATCGAAGATCATAAAATCGGTCTCGAGGTTCTTGAGTTATAAATGGTGTAACTAACCCGACTTTGTTTTATATATAAGATTAGGGCCTCAAAAATATAACAAAGGTGACCATGGTACTCGTATTTCAGTCTCGTTCCGTTGTTACTTACTTTATATAAGTAAATAAAGTACCTATACCTTATCTAGGTTTATTAAGTAATTTCTTATGTAATGTACTAAGTATTTGAATCCTTTCTCACACTGGTTATTTCATCAACACAATATTGAGACCACTAGAATTCAGCCTATAAGCCCATACTTAATCAAATCTAGCACAATAAATAAGTAAATATATAAATATTGCTGGACATTTCACACAGCACTATCTAGCCCCAAACTAAGCAGAGCTTGTACTATGGGAACCAGATAACTGATAGAATACTTATATGCTTTTTTTGTAAATACATACTTATAATATATAGAAAAACACCCAGACACAGAACAAATATCTGTAGATCATGCAAACATTTGTTCCGCGGCGGGAATCGAACGCGCTACCTCCTGCGTCTCAGCCGGCTATACGCCCACTGTGCCACGGAGGCAGTCAAACGCACAATAAACTAGAAATCACGTCTCGATTAACTGAATGACGATGTTGCCTTTATTGGCCTAAAGTTCACCGAAGTTAAAATTACGAGGACTAGGGTCACTGAGCTAACGCATAGATGGTAACAAAGAGAGAAGGATCTTGTGAGTTCCATGATAACAGTAGATCACAAAATTACCTATACATCAGAAACAATACCTAAATTTCTCCACGCACTCTCATAACGCGATTTATTAGACCTTCCGGGACCGAGACCCCTTTCCCACGGATCACAGAGAGACGGAGAGAAAACCGACAGAACAATCAAGTTTTGCATTAAATATGGCTCAGCAAAAACTGTAGTGCATAAAGCTCTCAACATAGAGAAGACATTATTAGGTCAATGACGGGACCAAGGTTCTACGTTACGGCTAATGCAGCTACGCTACGTTGCCTCTACGATACGCCCTTCGAGTTTTGTAAGTACATTTTACACACAAATAGAAAATCAATAAAAACAAGTACGGCCAGCAACATAAATTGGTTAACAGTTTGATTTATTTAAATCTAAATAGATCTGGAACTAGGCATTTATTCAAAATGTTTTTGAACACTGTGTTTGAAGATACACCCTGTTATTAATATCGTGTAAAAACGCCCGTTTTTTCTGATAAAACACTTGAAAAATATTTTTAAAAACTCAAACTCTTAATCAACTTATGTAGCTGACTGTACCTACTAAAGCTATAGAAAACTTTAGTTGCCTGATTTTCGTTTCCATAATTCTGCCGCGTTTACCTACAGTTTGTCGAAGGATATTAAGAGCAAGTAAACATGAATCGAGGCCATAAAGGAAATTGTATGACGTGGTATGGGTCTGACGATAAAACCACCGATCGATCTTCGGACCGCTATGCGCTACTGCAAACAAGCACTGGTCTATTATTTACTACCTATGTATTACGGCTACCAACATTTTAGATGATAGGGACCTTCTGATCAAGATTACCTATCTTACAAGATCCGTTAGAAACATTTCAAATAATGTTATAAGGCAATCTTTACCAAACAGCTTATAATATAAGCTATTCGGTAAAGATTGACTATCACTGTAGAAGTGTAGACCGATCTGAGCACAAATGTATGTAACTATGTTACCTGCATCAATGTAAATGATCGCATTATGTGAAGTCAAGTGCAACAAAGTAGCGATGAAAAAGTGCAATTCGTGTTGGCCTTTTTGAGATTCCTATCGTATCGTGAGACTAGCTTGCTTTTGTAAATGCCGATACACAATACGAGTAGGCAGGTTGAAGTGGCAATGTGCGGGGAACAGCTCGAAAAACTAATGGTCTGATTGTGGAAGGAAGGAAAGCGCAGGAAGGCTCGCCACTAGATGGAAATACGACCTAAGTGTTTGGTGCATACAAGATGAGTCACTCTTGTAATCTATAGGGGAGACCTATGTGAAGCAGTGGACGTCCTGTAGGGCTAGCACAGCGATTTCCTTGTCTACTCTTCGAAGAGACGACAAGGCTCTGACCGAAACTTGTATTTCTGCGTGTGTTGTTATTTGTTTTTTTATATTGTTTTTAAATTTGAGTGTGATGTACAATAAAGCGTTAATCTATTCCATTTTCTGTCGATTCTTCCGAAATTGTCTTTGCCCCGAGCAGGTTCAATAAGTTTTTTTTTCTAAACAAGAGAGGATACTCTGTCTATAGCAACTTACGTTGTATATATAATTAATTAAATATCTAACCAAAAATTGTTGGCAAGCGCTCGATTGAGAAGAGTGCGAAAGAGAACTTGAGAAGACAGTGTTGTCTAGGCATCGCAAGACCTAGACAATTTCAGAAGAAAGTTGTCTATCCTTAAATGTCACAAATAGAGAAAATGATGGCTATCGTGCTCGGCGTTGTAGACTACTGTCGAGGAAGTGTCGACAACGTTTTTTCCCGTTCATTCTCGCAATCGCCGTGCTCGAGACGGTCGACAAGTGTCTTCTATGTTCCGAGAAATTGCTCATGACTAAATCCTTCTCTACAGCTACTGTGCTAGGCCTACTGGAGCCTGATAGGATGAAGAATAAGCATATTTATCTTAAAGCGTTGCGATTGTTATCTATCATTCATCACATAAAATCTTAGAGGAAGCAATGCTGATTTCTCATTTTCTCATCTATCGTTACGTTATCGCTACTCTTGGTTTTATTTCACCCTTCTATTATGCACCTATATGTACGTAATTATTGTATTTTATTTAATATACCTTTTTTATTATTAGTATGGAATATTTATGTACTGTACTATATTAATATTTACCTAATCCATTGATTAATACTTATATATATATTTATTTATTTTTAGCTTATTCATTATTCAATATTTAATTATTTTTATTAAAAGCTACCGTCCTATAACGTTCTCGTAAAACCCAGTCCATCCAAAGGTTGTCTAGAAGAGATCGCTTTTAGCGATAAGACCGCCACTTGTATTTCTGCGTGTATTGTTTGTTTTTTATTTTAAGTGTGGTTTACAATAAAGCGTTTTCTATTCCATTCTAATGTTATTTTAAATGCGAGTACTGTGCCATTTCCTTGTTCTGCATGTATATGAATGTGGCCAGGTTTTCTAAGAAAGGATTATACTAAGTTACAGTATGTTTAAGTCATCAATCTGTCTCATCGTGCAGTCGAATATTGAATGGCTCTTTCAAAAACATGAATGAATGGCGAATGACAAAGAAGTAATCACCTACAAAATATATAAAAGGCCACGCCTAAATATTGTAAACTCAATATATTAATGATTCTGTTGTCGAATTTCAAAGACTGATATAACTTAACCTTCGGTTTCATAGGCCGAGACTAACCACTTAAAATGCCCTCCGAAGCACCGAAGCTTAGCTGTCTAACGGTCGATTTTTAAATACAAACTTTTTATCCAACTCTTCTTTGTAAATATTTCGTTACACAACTTCGGAAGTGACATTGTAACGTTTCATTGAATGATTCAACACTTCGGTGCTATTTAGGTAACAAATCAACCTTGACTTTACTTCAGTTTGTTTACTTGTAACTCATTTAACGGACTCGGGCCATGAGGCGTCCGCCTACATCACAGTCCTTAGTTCACCCAAATGCAGAATTTAACTTATTTGTAAATTGAATTGGATTTTCTAATTAAACAAAGAGCAGCCTAGCTATTCTTCGACATTGGTTCTTTCATCGTCGGTTACAATTAATATGCATTTCTTTTCTAGGTCGAATAAACGTCCGTTTAGTCGATCGTTGCATGGGGTCCAGATAAAGTTATGTTATTATGGATAATTTCAAAGGACCAGCAGTTCTGGTCGTAATCTTCCTGCTCATAGGTTAGAATAATGTATCACAAGTTGTCAAGGCCTGAGTAAATAAAACATTGTCCCCTTAAAAACCAGAAGAATACTTTATAGGCAGTCTAATTCAAGACACAATAAAGTTCAGCGTCTAACACAGATCGTGAAAATAGGTCACAAATAATATACACATTACGTGATGCATTTAAATTTCACATACTTTGATGAATAGACTCCATGGAGAAGACCAAGTGATGGTACGATGATTTTGATAATTTGAAACGGTAAGGCATCGCGTTTATCGAAAAAACACATGTTATGATGTACCTAATTTGAAAAATCCAGTTCCCAACTTTAAAGACTTTGTGCTTGGGAAACTTTTAGTTTACCTAAGTACTCAACAGTACCAGAGTTTAAGAATATGTAAGCAGGTAAGGTAATATTTACAGATTAAAAAGTATTCTTCAACTACATAATGGATTCTATTTAACTGAGATTCTCACAAAAACCTCTGTATCGTCACGGATGGTAAAATCATCGCAATTTCTTGAATAGCAACATGAGAAACGTTAGGGAAATGTAAATCTAAATAGGAAGTAGAAAAAACATAGGCCTTAATCTATTAATTGAAGACTATTTATGCGGTGCTTGGTGGCAAGTAATTTTTGTATTTATATGTATTTTGCACCAAAATAAATGAATTAGTTTGAAGTTGACGTAACCGCCGTAGTTTTAGAGACAGTAGGGTAAGTACCTAAGATGAAATAGGGTTGCCTTGCCGAGCCCCTAACTAAGCTAAGATGATGGCAAAAGAAGTAGCAATTCATCTATATTAAAAGATAAGAATCACTATAAACTGCAATAGAAAACTATCGTCGTAAGCAACTTGACCTAAGTTATACGATCTTGCCATTGAAGTGTCGCTTTTGCAAGATCTAAATAGATTGAACGTCTGATAATGATGTTTTTCTAAGGATTCGCATTGGCGCCCGGTTCAAGTTACATCATAAAACACCTACCTACATTCATCATCATCTACAGCCCATAAGTACCCACTGCTGGGTGTAGGCCTCCCTTTGTAAACGCCACCCTTCCCGGTCCTGTGCTTTGCGCATCCAGGAGTTGCCCGCGACTTTCTTTATATCGTCGACCCACCGCGCCGTCGGACGTCCTGGACTTCTTAGGTCTGTTCTTGGCCACCATTCGGTCAAAGACTTACTCCACCTGCCATCACCTCGTCTAGCCAAGTGTCCTGCCCAGTTCCACTTGAGTTCCACCACCCTTATTCCGACGTCTTGGACTTTCGTCTGGCGTCGGATTTCGGTATTGGGAACTCGATCCAGCAGGTTGATGGCAAGCATGGCGCGCTCCATGGCTCTCTGTGCGACTCGTACTTTGTACACAGTTTTCTTAGTGAGTGCCCATGTTTCGGCGCCGTAAGTCATTGTTGGCGACACATTGGTTATACAGACGGGTTTTCAAGCATTGTGGGATCTTCCTACCTACATTATGCACCAAAAATCTTAGAAAAATGTACCTAGGCAGTTCGCGAAGTCCCTTTTTTGTTAACATTTCTAATGGCTTAGTTATTGTGTTAGGTAGTTTATCTTTCACATATTATTTTCGTTTATGTAATGAATATCAATTTTAACAATAACAAATTAATTAATTGGCTAATTAGCCAACTGCTTTCTACGCCTATCTTATCAGATTACTAAAATAACACTGCTATTTATTTTCTATTTCTAGTAAGTGCCAACTATCTACCTTCTACCTAGATGTTAATGTAATGCACGTTATAACGTGAGCGATAACGTTATTTCGTATAGATTAATAGCAAAACATTTCTATGATTATTGTTCTAACGAAGATAATGCGATTATGTTTCAAACATGGGTCTGAACTCTGGAACTAGGTAATGTAACTTACCTCCTGGATGCTGCAGTGTCCTCGGATGAACGCTCCCATCCTTGTGAAGCAGCACATGTCTCGGCTCAGTGATCAAGTAACAAGTGTCCCCTTCAGCCAAACACTTCTGGAAGCATCGCGCAGCCTGGTAGAACAGCGCCCAAGCATGCTCCTCACTAATCGTTGAGTTGAAAGCCTGAAGAATCTGCTGAAGGTTGATGCATTCCGCCCCGTCCAGGGTGAACTCCGTCCCCCCGGTAGCGGGCAAATCCTTGCGCATCATCGCGCTCACGGTATACCATCCATTTTCACAACCACAGTTTTATATATAAAACACAAAAATTTCTCACAATTTAAATAAACTCGCATAAAATTGTTATTGTTGCGACGACCCCCCGAAACGTCACTGTCAATTTTGGCAAGACAAGCGGGTGGGTTGGTTATAAACGCGCGTGCGCGAATGTTTTAAAAGGACGGGCGACGTACGACCGCGACAACGGTTCCGGCCTGACTGGCGCTCCGAGCCGCCGGCGAGCGCTCGCAGTTCGCAGCCTCCCAAACCCCGGAACTAGCTTCCTGGTTTCTTCTTTGATCCCTAGCCTTTGATAAGGACTATTTCATTGTATTACAAAATTCTCCGGTGTCTTCTCTCTCAGCTTATCAATTTCGCTTTCATTGCCAATGGACATAGATAAGATTGCAAAACTTATGTGGTAGGTACCTCCAAAACTAATCTAGGTATCAACAATGAAACGCCGATGTCAGTCCAATTATTTATTTTATTATGTTTTATATAAGTACAGTAACTTTTAATTAAATTCATGGATATTACGTAATAACAGAATATTATCGACCAAACACAGAGTCCCCAACAAACCATAGAACTGTTACATTTATAATTTATTTAATATAGAACTATTTAATGATAATTTAATTGCAATGTCGTCTCTGGGTAAGGCCGTATGATTAAAGTAGTTTATGACAAGTGTTACAAGTAGATGTCCTACTTATCTCATCGAGTAAACGTTTTTCGGTCAGGTAGCACGAATGACATGGGCGACCCAAAAAACTAGAATATTACTTTTAATTCACTTTCAAGTTTTCAACCTACTTTGAGTGAACTTACGAGCCACATTCTTGTGAATTTGTTATAAGCATCAAATTATGTCAGATGTTTAGAGAAATGTGACTGACAAATAATACGATTTTAAACTAAATATGTAACTAATAATTATAAAGGCGTAGATTCTATCTTAAATTAAGATCTAAAATAAATTTATTATCATTTATACAGGGTGATTCATTGAGTATAAATTAAATGAAACAGGGTAATAGGCGCAATTAGTTTCCATTTCAACCCCTATTCATTCACAACTTGTGTGTACGCAATAAATATTTGTCCCCTAATAAGGGTATATTTTTGATCGATACACAAAAAATAACCCTGTATTTTAGTTATTCAAATTAAATAATAATGATTAAAATTACTCTTACATGGTCAATTTTGTGACCTAATTAATTTAATAACCCAGTCTTAACATTCATATCAACAATTAACAATGGTATTGATCTCTTGAGTATGGTAGGTCTTGAGTTTCCATCATACGTTTCTTGAATCTGGAAAGACGACTATGTTTTCTATGGTTGAAATGATGTCTTGAATAATACTTGCACAGTTTTGTGGAATGTTTATATGTAAGTAAATTTATAAAGGCATACAAGAACCAATCTTCCATTTAATAATACTCTTTATACGAAGGGTGTCTGGAAGATATCGCTTATAAAACCGCCGCGTGTAACTCCTCGTGTCTAGTATAGTTTTTTTTTAATTTAAGTGTATTATACACATTACATTCATTCATGGGCTTCAAATATGCGTTGCGAACCCAGGCGTACCCTGATATGATCTAACTTGATCAAGAGTAGTAGAGTTCTTGGAGTAACTAAGAACAAGAACTAAAAGATGTTTAGTGGTAACCATCGCCTATAACAAAGCCTATTAGGTAACGCACCACGTGCCCTACGATGCACTGCCCTGCGTCCATCAACTTGAGGTATACTTTTGCTGGGATAAGATAATGAAGATTTATTCTATGTTATTGCCAGTGTTATTTCCAGAATGAGTCAATCCAGACACATATCGCTTCCAACCGCACACAAGGCCACATTTGATAACTGATATCTGTTGACGTGCGGTTTCGGACTCTGCGACTGCAATGGATGGCTATTTGCATAAGATAAGAGTTTGATTTCGGAATTATAGAAGCCATTGCCATACGCACACTACGCTCCAACTGCTCAAGCGATAAGCGCTGCACAATATGCTCACTCAATACCCAAAACTAGACAATTTTTACGAATCGGTGAGTAAAGTCAATCGCACTGTACTTAGTTATACGTTAAAAAGGTATTTACTATGAGGTTCCATCAACCCTTATTTGATATAAGATCCCGTTCGTTCGTATCTTCAGAGTGGCTATTTTCATAACCTAAAATGTATTTGCATGTACTGCAAGTACTTGTAAGAAGAATTATCAAAGCTGAGTAGACGTTATTAGTTTACGAGCAGTAGTCGAACAACTTAATTTTTTTTAATAAAGAAAAACTTTGGTAATATCAACTATTTTTGGCAAAAATTCAGTAGACCTTTCCTAACTTAATCCCTATGACAATAGAACAGTGCTGAGCAGGCTGGCTAAAAGGTCATAATTTTTTTACTGAAAAAAATTTGTGAATTTCGCCTTTATTTTATAAAAAGTTCTTCGCTTTCATCCTCAGACTGAAAATGTGTATAATTTTTGGAATTTCGGTTATGAAAGTTATTACAATCAGTTTTAAAAAATCTGTCAGTCAGTGTAAGTCTGAGCTAACAAGGGAATCTATACCGGTGTAGATCCAAGGCTAGCATTGTCTTTCTTTCCTGGCTTGGTCGCGAAAGAACAGGCAGTAAAATTGACGTTTCACGGGATCCTTGTGATTTTAATGAATAAAATCAAATCGATTTTTTTTTAATTTTAGATGACCAAGAATCAAAGAAAAGAGCATATAACTTTTACCATGCAGGCATTTTATTTGCCATCTCGTAGGCAGTATACGAAGATGATGTCATATAGTTCACAAGCCATGTCCCTACTTCCAAGAATAAAACATGTCGCAACAGGGCTAATATTTGCATAAAACTGTCTCACACTACTTGGTGGGAAAGCCGGGTATTTTATTTGCATATCCAACTATCATTATGGATGTAGATTTTGAAAGTGTTAGTAGTATTAGCAGTTGAGGCCTGACCAAAAAATCAGATTTTGGTTTTTTTTTTATACCACTAAGGTAGCAAACAAGCATACGGCCCACCTGATGGTAAGCGGTTACCGTAGCCTATGGACGTTTGATATTTAGTTAGTTGTTTGGTGGAAATTCGTGGTGCAATCATTCCATCAACCTATTTCTGCCGCCAAGCAGCATTTCTGTGTTTCAATTTGAAGGGTATGGTTGCCGGTTGCCGGTGAAATGACAGGCACATGAGGCTTTACACCTGTATGCCTCAAGTTGATGGACGCAAGGCATCATAGGGCACGTTTCTAAGGTGCGTGACCTGTTAGGCAACACTTTGTTATAAGCAATGGTTACCACACTTTTCACTTAACATCAGGTGGGTCATATACTTGTTCCATCTCCATATGGGGTACAAAAAAATATCTATAGCTCGGGGTTTTAAAATTTTGTAAAAAGTACTATGTGTTATTTCACATAAAAGCCCTTAGGTGAACTTTCAAAGCTAAAAAGTCCATCATATATAGCTAAGAATCATACCATTTATCAATCATTCAATCAAATTTATAATTTTGAAGCCATAAATTTTGTAAAAAGTATCCTGTGTTGTATAAAATAAAAGCCTCTTTGGCCAAATTTAAAAATGGCTATAAAATTTAAGAAATTATATCGTTACTTCAAATTAGCAGTTGCAGCATGAAACCGTAGAAGTTCTACAATAAATACATCTCATTATGCGTCGTGAACTTTACAAATACGGTAAAAGATATTCCCAGCTAAAATTGCGCACTTATCCAGTGCTTAAAATTTACTGATAGAACGACATTTCAAAATGATTCATCAGATTTCAATTATTAATTAGTTATTACGGTAAATAACCTAATATCTTAAAGTGTACGGAGGCCTACTAATATAAATACTGTTAAATGATCATACGTTAAACGATACACGGTAGTTTTATACATAGACAAAACCATTATTTACCATACCTAGAATTAATTTCCAATTATTTACACTAAAGAAAATCTAATAGGTCCGATTTGACTATCAATTTGCATACAAGAAATCGAAAAATCTACCACGTAATGCCCAATAATTAATATGTATCTATGCCTATAACAATGAGTATAATTAATTAGCACCAAGTTTCACTTTGTATTGACAAATTACACTCAGAAACACTAGTTCATCCTGGATTATAGATGTAAGGCCGGTTTAAAACCAATCCGTTTAAAATGAAAAAAAAACCGTTTAAATAGAAATAAACCATTTATTTCGAATTAAAACGGTTGGTGTTGATGACATGTTTTCATAATTATAAGTAGGTACATTTTCTTGATTTTACCGTAAGTACCTTTTTATTTGATATCCCGACGTTTCGGCTGTGTTGCAACAGCCGTGGTCACGGATTGACTGGAGTACTTGGAGCTACCGTCGATCGTAGCAGTGATTGCGAAAGTTTGAAAAATACAGTTCTTTTATTTTTGTAGGCGAGTTTTCAACCGTTTAAAACGGCAACATTTTATTTAAAACGTTTTAAATCGGTTGTTTTAGATCTATATCCTGGATCAATATTTCGGCAGGACAATATTCCAATGTTATTTCGTTCTGGTGTCCGTTGGTATTATTTCTACACTTGTCAAATTTGACCTATTAGATTTTCATGAGTTTAGTTACAACAATGTCAAAATGCATTTTACCACCTATTTTATTTTCATAATTTATGCATTAAATTTGCAAGCACAATATAAAACTCCAGTCTCATTACATAATAGCAACAAAGTATCAAAAGCTTTGTCTATTTAATCTGGATTCTTTTCGAAACACGATTAGTCAATAATGTTAATGCTATTCCAAATATTTAATCGATTTAAGATCTATCAGTTATAGCTGTTTCAAGAAATTAGAGATATTTGAACTAAAATTTGCTTGCCCCTCCAACGCGCCTGCTTGTAATTTATATAACAAGACGTTTTAAAATTATCCTTCTGATTGCAGTATAAAGATTGTTTGACTTTGACGTAAGGCGCGCAATTTAAGGCTGCGTTTCCACAATAGATATGCGGGTTACCTAAGCGGTAAGTGAGGATTCACCAATAGGACTGCTCCATTTGCCGCATAACCCAGCTATCCTCATCATCGTATGGGACGTCCACTGCTGAACAAAGGCCCCATGATCTCCACAGCGATTTTGTGCGGCCTACACCCAACGGCTCCCAGCAACCTTTATCATGTCTCTTCCTTTCCTTTATTTCTATCTAGTGGCAAACCAGGGTCACAGACATAGCCAAGAGATTAGCAAGCTGAAGTAGTAGTGGGCGGGGCACTTAGCTCGAAGAACTGACGGCCGTTGGGGCAGAGAGGTTTTAAAGTGGAGACTGAGTACTGGAAAGCGCAGCGTGGGACGGCCCCCCACTATTTGGAAAGACGACCTGCCAGCTATCCCATTGGTGGGGTTTCCCTCGCTCACCGCTTTGCTTCCACGCCCTGCTCTGGTGGAGACGCACCCTACGACCCGTATATCAGAAGGCCAATTCACGTAACTTAATATAGTAAAATTCAAGCTTCGATCTGGGGTCCAATTTGACTAAACTAGTACAAAGCTCCTTTTCGTATACGATTACAAAGTCGATAGTCAGTATGTAAATTAAAATCACAAGGATCATCTTGTATGATTATAGTTTGACTTTAAAATGAAAATGAAAACAAAATGTTTATTACCTTAGATTAAAACAAAAAGGGAAGATACGGTACGCGCTTACATTGCTAATAGTCAAACTAACCCCTGCTGCACTACATAGATAATCTCACGCACAGGTTTATAAAGTAACTTACATCACGTTATTACGTGGAGTGTCAATCCGATGAGCGCGACAGAGCGAAGAGCCTATGTTTAGTGCAAGCGAGAGAGAATCAGTGTCAGTTGCGGCGCCGAGTCACCGTAGTACGAGCGAAATTGTGTGCATGAACCTAATTTGAGCTGCCCACTTGCGAGACGCTTGTGCCGTATCTTCCCTGTTTGTTTTAATCTAAGTTTATTACCTATATTTTAACAACCTACAATATTCTGCATGCTCACTATTCAGTAACGTAAGTTTAAACCTATTGTTTCTCATGAAGTGAAACATACATTTTCTTTTGGGAATACATTTTTAAACCATAAACCAATCGCTTTACTATGACAATGGTATCGTCGCAAAATCGTCACTACAGATACAATTTAGTATTCTACAAACACAATCAGTTTTCAATGACGGCCGTTGCTACAACTCCATTGAAAATTTGGCAGTTTATGACAGGAACAACAATCTTAATCGATTAATGTATGACGATTAATGTAGTAATGTATGATTAGAGTATGGCTTCATATCGTTTTTCTTATAAATTAGCAGAATTGAGACCCTGGTCTCGGTATGATAAATGTCATAAAAGGTATTCATGTGATTATAAACTTTAATTATATCAAGATGATATTGTAATATTAGTGGAGCAGAATGCCAAAATATATTCAATTCTTAATCCAATCTCGTTTGGGTCAACTGTCAATTTAAATTATATTACGTGAATTGGCTCCCAGTTCTTTACTCAAAGCTGAGCACAGTTTGAGTATACGAGCCTAAGACTGGGAGTGGCTAGAATTGCTAAACAAAAGTTTCTTAATAAAATCGTCGTACCCAAAATCCTATACAAAATTCCCGATACAAAAAGCTCACTTCTTCTTCAAACTCCACAACGGATCTAGAAAGTTGAGTGGATCTTTCATATCTCCGCTTTTGAGTCCGGGCGATTGTTTCATTTCTTCGAAGGATTCGCGCGAGAACTTCTGCTTGGGTAGTGAGGGTTGGGTGGGGGTTGGTGTTACGGGGGGGAGGATTGAGGCACCTGATGTGGAAGATACTGCTTCACCGTTGAAGTTTGTTGTACCTGTGAAAAAAAAGTTAAATCCATACTGTAAAAAAGTATATAATTATTCTATCAGTTACCTGATTCCCATAGTACAAGCTCTGCTTAGTTTGGGGCTAGATAGTGCTGTGTGAAATGTCCAGCAATATTTATTTATTTTATACTAATGTTATAAATTTGAAAGTACCTCTGTCTCTGTTTCCTGCGTTTTCATGACTAAACGGTTGGATCGATTTCGATGAAATTTGGTATAATGATGGATTATATGACACAGAGATATAGGCTATTTTTTGATGACAATCACGTGTGCGAAGCCGCGGGCGGAAGCTTGTAATAAATAAATAATATCCAAAGGTCACATAAAGGTTGTTCGGAGCCGTTGGGTGCAATCCGCACAAGATCGGTTGTTCAGCAGTGGACGTTCTATTGCTGATATGATGATGATGAAGAACAGATTATATTGCTAAATTATGTTTTATGCGAGCATTTTAGAAGTTTGCACGTGCATGATCAGATGATCACACAAACCGTTATTTTTTTAATATAAATAAATAAATATTGCTGGACATTTCACACAGCGCTATCTAGCCCCAAACTAAGCAGAGCTTGTACTATGGAAACCAGATAACTGATAGAATACTTATATACATTTTTTTTGTAAATACATACTTATAATATATAGAAAAACAGCCAGACACGGAACAAATATCTGTAGATCATGCAAACATTTGTTCCGCGGCGGGATACGCCCACTGCCCCACGGAGGCAGTCAATCGAACTGTATTGTCACTTACCAGAGCACAAAACGCCTTGGACATAGAACAACGCGGTCCTGTATGCGTCAGCTAAGTATTTGGTGTCTTCGAGCACATTGCTTCTGTGCTTGCAAAGATTAATGCAGCCTTCATCCAACATCTCTGTAACAAATCAAAGGTAAAAAAGTTAGTCTTACCATTACTGATACCGGACAAACCGTATTTACTGATCCATACTTAATATTATCCTTAATTCTTAATATCATATATCTTAGTATGATCCTCTCCATCCAAAGGTTGTCTGGAAGAGATCGCTTTGTTAAGCGATAAGATCGCCCATTATGCTTACATTTAATTATTTTATTTTTATATCTGTCGTGTTTAGCTTGTAAGGTATAATAAATAATTTTCATTCATTCATCATAAATTCGAAAGTAACTCTGTCTCTGTAATTTTCTCTGTCTACCTCTAACTGTGTCTGTTTGTTAAGTTTCCATGACTAAACGGCTGGAACGATTTCAATGTAGTTTGGTATACAGATAGATCGCTTTCAGAAATAAGGCCGCCCATTGTATTTTATGCGTTATTTATTCTAGCCTATATACTTATTTTTGTATAATTTCTGTGTGTGTGGTAATTCAATAATTATCTATCTATCTATTATGACCGAGATCAGGACATAGGCTACTTTTTACCTGACTGCGAATAAGTAGGGCAATGTTTTTATTGACAAAACACGTGTGAGAAGCCGCTGGTCAGCTAGTAAGAAATAAATGTAAGCGTTTACTAGCGCCATCTAGTTTTGATATCACCAACTCCATTATACACAATTATTTAGTTTTGAACACTCGAAACTCGAAACATTAAGGCCATTCTTAACGTAACTGACTATGTAACTATGTTCGTTTTAAAGTAGTAATGAATTTTAGGTGAAAAACTTTATCTATCTACCGAACTTAAATGATTTAGGATAGAACAAATTTTCCTTGAATTAAGAGACTATGTATGTATTTTGCATTAACAGGCAGTTTCAAAACACAATACACAATTCAGATAGTATGAGTTTCACACATATTTCAAATCTATCCTTTAATTTCTTAAACACTCACCACAAAGTAGCAGCTGTCCCGCTCGCACTTGACACACGAGCATACACAAAAGAGCAACAACAGCGCTTCGTCCCGCTCCCACACCGCATTGTATCCAAGCTCCAGACAACTGGTTGCTAAGGCGGTTGTCATAAGTCAAACTGAGGATTTTGTCTACCAGAAGAACTAGGGGAGAACAGACTATCCTGAAAGAAAAATGCTTATTTAGACCATATCAAAATATGTTACTATTAGCCCGGCGAGCGTAAGGTTGGGTGAAATACACCCGAGGTAGGTAATAGTAGTCGATATTTAGAATTTGGTGCATTAAATACCGCTGTCCCTTTGAGTTAGGTTGGGGGGGGGGGGGGGAAGGTTAGGAAGCACTGAGTCACACCGCTTCGTCAACCGTCGCACGATGATGAAGTTAGACGGTGTCAAAGTGGTCGCCGGGTGAGTTTGACCCACCTAGCGCTCGGTGTTACTATTTTGCACACCTAACATTTTGTTCTTATTTAACTTTATTTTAGTTTTTTGGTTATAATTTCAGACTAAACCTTCTAAACTATTAAAATGTTTCACTTTTCTCGGGAATTTATTTAGTTTATAATGAAAAGCGGTTAATTAAAGCAACACAAGAAAAACATGTATCCAAAAATGTTGATTATGATTAAAATAAGCAGAATAACTAATAATATTTGTTTTATTTCTAGATTTTATTTACTAATATATAAAAAGCAGACTAAGTAAACATACTACTCGATAAAAGTTAATAATAAATGATAAACTAATAGATTTGCTTCAGTAACCAGTTCAGGTTCAAAAAACCCAAGCTAATGCTCGGTGTTACGAATTTGAACCTTACGCACGCCGGGTTAAAAAAGCTTGTTAACTTGCAAACCAATATACAAGAATGGTCCAAGTTGGATGGGTCTATGAACTGAAATTACGTAAAATAATACCGAACTGTCATATACAGCCCTGCCTAGGACTATATTTGCAGATGATGCAAACCTTTGTCCCGTAGTGGCAAATAGGAATCCTTCTAGAACTCCGCGTCACAGAGGTCAGCAAAACTTAATCTCTAAGATTTATCTTACTGGTGTGCTCT
Organism: Philereme transversata; assembly: GCA_963924445.1. NCBI lineage: Eukaryota > Metazoa > Arthropoda > Insecta > Lepidoptera > Geometridae > Philereme > Philereme transversata. The sequence continues at coordinate 19,892,830 of OZ004337.1, read as the reverse complement.
ATTAAGATTATATCCCAAAAAACCCTGAAAGCTATTTTCAAGGAAATCAAATTGTGTTTAGCCTGTTGACTTAGATGATGAAATAATCAGGGTGGAATCCTTCTAGGATGCGTTTCAAAAAGGGGAGGACTTTTTAATATCATCTTTTTATCTGCCTATAAACATGCACTAAAAATTTGGATATGAGACAATTGATTTAGAAACGTACTTCGCAGGGAACACGTTGATCTGATAATGCGTGACGTCAAGCATAGTCTTCCCGCTGGACACAGTGAGTTTCCTCTCAGTCCAGTGTACGGTACAGTTCACTTCGTCCAGTGTCACTTTTACTCCGGATAGCTCTAGTGACTGCCCTTTCGCAGTCGGCCAGTAGGATTTACCTTGCATCTGGTGATAAAAAGGTTTTAATAAGTTTTGATTCAAGCTCTTTTGTATGGCGACAAGATAATTGAAACCACAAGCTGATTAAAGTATCCCCAAAGCGTGTTATTATTAACCATTGAAGTTGCGCTGCCCTTCTTCCATTTTCAACCGCAGACCGGGTAACCCACCATGACGTCTTAGTGCGTTGCGCGAATCATTTTAGGTTAAAAATAAACGTCATGATACGATAGCGGCTTGTTTTTAATGCAAAAATTTCAATCAATATAAAGACAATTGTGTCACATCGATTTTGTTAGATTTGAATGCCTGCTTACAAACAGGGTCCAAAGTATTTGAATATTTTTAGGCTTAATATGGTTTGCAAATTAAACTGAAAATAGAATATGGAGACCACTTACCTCAATTTCACTTAGGAGACAGACAACACAACTTATTTTGTTTTCTAAAACTGCTTTCCAGAAAATACTATACTCTTCTTCAGCTGGATTTTTGGAGATTACTAGTGGAATGCACCATGGAGCCAGTTGCTGCAATAGAAAGAAGTATATACAGAAATAGTCTGTGTTGAAAAACAAAGCTTACTAAGTCAAAGTTTAAACTGGGATGGTGTTTTGGCTGCGCCAGTTCATATTACGTACAGTGTTCACAGCAAATATGTGAATGTAGCATACTAAAAAAATGTTGGCGCCACTAAAATAATATAACAAACCAAGAATACTGAAAGCCTAGACAAGTACTAGCGCCCTCTGCAAATAGTTTTCTGTAGTATTTTGGTTTCAAGAATATTAATTAAACTAAAGAAATTGCATTCACTTTTAAGAAATAATCTTATTTGTAATGAGTATGATGCATGTTCAATAACTATTTCTATACTCTCATTTTTCATTCTAATTATTTTATGTAAACAAATAAAGGAGAGGAATAGCGCCGTCGCTCTCATTAAACTGTCATTTTTACATAAAAGATATCAAGTTAAAAATCATAGTATAGTCCGTTAGTTTGGGGCTAGATGGCACTATGTGAAATGTTCAGCATTATTTTTTTATTTATTACTTACCTTATAAAAGGAAGCGTTGATATAAGCGTCTGGGTCAGATTTTAAAGTCAGTCTTGAGTCGTCATAAGGCACTATTTCCGTGACAATGTTGCCAGATGTATGCTGCATGGCAACAGTCTTCGATCGTGTCATATTTTCTTTAGTCTGAAAAAATACAAAAGAATTAAGCCTAGAAGAGCTAGTCTTATTACATTGATCTATTGTTAAATATAGGATTTCACTACGAACGGTTTTGAGTCACCTCCATCTAGCAAATTCGTTTTATGGATATCATCATAATCATGCCCTAAAACATGTCCAGCTAGATTAAGGCCTTCTTAATCATTGACACAACAAAAGTTATACGCCTGGTCCAGTCACAGACTCCTGCGATTATTGCAATATTGGTCAATTAAGTGGAGAATTTGACTGGGATTGCATTACTTGAATTGCCCTATGTTGCAAAATTGTGTCTTTATAAAATAACAAAGTAAGTAAGTCCTACACTACATCTTCCGGTTTGAGGTAGCCATTTGAGTATTTTTTCCGCAGCGGTAGTCGGTTTTTTTGAAGAAAAGATAAAACAAATAACTAAAGTAAATATATCATCCACATCCCGACTACACCCACTGCTGGATACATATACACATGTATATAGTAAAGGTACTTATACTTACTTGTAAATCCTGGAATGTCTTCCACTTCGAGTCCAAAACGGTGAAACCCGACCCTGCTTTATTCGTCAGCGTTTCAGTCAGTCTTTGTAAATTCTTCACTTCTTGCGTAAACTGATTCATCAAACTAGGGTCCGTGAAAAGATCTCTTTTCGCCGGTCGCTCTATAACTTCTACTTTGACAACCGGTTTCTGTATCGGTTCCGGTTTCGGCATCGGTTTTTTGATAGCGCTTTCCGAGATTTGCGGCACTTTGATCTCTGGCATTAGAGTTTTGGTTTCCACTGTGAAGTCTATGTCTGATAGGAGATCGAACACTGAAGGTTCGGTTTTTGTTCCTGGAGTTTCTGGTTGTTTTTCTTGGACTGGTTTATTGACCGGGCTTTGATTCTCTGATACATTTTGTCCGTTAAAATTTTGATTAGGAACAGGTGCTATATTTTGATTGTTGGGTTCGGGATAAATGTGAGCAGGGGTTGATGATTGATTATTTACAGATTGATCTTGAGTATACCCAACATTTTGGTTATAGCTAGCATTTGTGTATGCGTCAGTAGATTCAGGAATCTGAACACTTTGACTACCGTCTGAAGGTTGATTATTCAAAGCTTGATCTTGATTTGGTACCTGCGTTTGATTGTATGTATTTGGGTATGCGTTATGGTCAATTTTTTTCTCCTCAATATTTTCCGTTGGAGTCGGCACTGAAACGGAAAAGAAAATAAAAGAATTGTACATTTTCAAACTACTTTATTGCGCTAAATTCATTCCATTATTTGTATAAATTGATTAGTATTCTTAATTACGATAACAAATCCGCCTCACCTTGATAATTAGTATTGGTAGTATTAGTATTATTTCCTTGCCCAGACTGCATATATGTTGACTGGTTCATGTTAGCTCCGTAATTCGTCGAAATGGCTTGTGAATTTTGGGCTTGGTTCGTGTTGGTAATATAGCCGTACGGTGTATTATAATAGATCTGATTATTACCTGAATTCGCCTGATCGTATTGCCCTTGAGGCGTTTCTGAGGGTGATTGCAAAGTACCGTGCGAACCTGCGTTGGTATACACACCGTGTCCAGGCAAACTAGGGTCTTTCTCCACCTGTTGTAGGTTGATATTCCCATGATTGGCATCGTACGTGTTATTTGTATATGCGTTTTGGGATCCGTAGCTGTAATCGTAGCCACCTGAAGCGCTGTTAAAAGTATAACCGGGATGGTTTTGATATCCCTGGCTGTAGCTGACATTTGTCTGGTCTGGGTATCCATACGCGTTACTTGGTTGATAGCTTTGTTCGTTGGCTGGCTGCATTTGGGAGCTTGGTATACTTTGGCGGTCGTAATTTTGATATCCCCTTATGTGTTTTGAAGATAATGCTTGTCCTGACACATGGGATTTGATAGGCTTGTCTATATCATCTAGGTGGGATAGAGCTGTGTTCCCATAGGCTTGGTCTGTCCCTGAAGGTGGGGGGGCTGTATGGATGTTTGTAGTTGAAGTGACAGTACTCTCTGTGTTTGTGTAGGTGGGGTACCCTTGAGACATATTTGTATATGAGCTGCTTGCTATGTACTGAGGTTCTGAAGTATTGTATGCATTAGGATTGGCCGCGTTAGTAGCACCCTGCTGTCCAAATTGAGTCGAGTCAGTAGTATAAGGATTGACTACGTTAGGATTGGACATATTCGGATTGACCACGCCAGCATTCCCCACTCCTACGTTAAGATTAGCAACATTGGGAACTGTATGTCCGTACTGAATCGAATCATTACTGTAAGGATGACTGCCAATGGTCGGATCGTTCACGTTAGAATTGACCATGTTAGGATAACCCATATTCTGGTTGCCCATGTTCGGATTGCCCATGATCGGATTACCCATATTCTGGTTGCTCACGTTAGGATTACCCATGTTAGAGTGGGCAACGTTAGCACTGCTCGCATTAGGAATCTGCCCATGCAAAGTAGCATCACTACTATACGGATAATTCAACGAGCTATAATCAGAAGGAGTTTGCGACGACACCATATTAGTGTTCGATGAAGTATTCATAGATGGCGTATAAGTCGCATAGTTGGGCGTAGTCGCCTGAGGATAATTCACACTGAAGTACGTATGAGTGTAATCAGGACCGAAGTTAGCAGCAGACTCCGACTTCGGAGCCGAAACGTGCATTTGAGAGAAATTTGAACTCAAATCTGCTTGGAACGGTGGTACGACATCGGGTATCGGATTAGCTGGGTTGGCTTGGTTTTGCGAGTATGGATCGTATTGGTACTGATTAGGGTTTACAGTCGCTTGATTTGTGTTATAGTTAGGGTTCACATTTGCTTGGGCTTGCGATTGATTGGTAAATTGGTTGGGGGTGATTGAATTCGGTGGGTATTGGAGAGAACCTTGTGACTCGGTGATATTAGTAGTATTATTATGAGTAGCCGAGTAGTACGGATTAGAGTAACTTTGCTGCGCTGGATCGGACATATGGGCTGAGAATTGATGTGGGGTGTATGGTGAGGAGTATCCAAAATGTTCGTCTGGTTTTTCGTATTTGCTAGTCGCGGGATAAGCGTAGTTATGCTGGTTGGGATAAGGGTCAGTTTCGGGTGCATATGGAGCGTAGCGATCGTACGGGGTTTGTTGCATCGGTACTACGCCGTCAGGAAGTTGCATTTGTAAGTCTGTGGCTGAAACAAGAGATTAGGAATAAAAAGAAAGAAAGAGAGATTTGTGAGGGCCATCTCACCTCTTACTGATACGATGAAGTGAGATAAATAAGGTATTTTGAACGTGTAAAGCTGTCATTGTCGCAATCACACAAAGCTAAATTATGCCTGGTTGAGTGAAAGACAAAATCCGCCATTTTTTTTGCGCTGTCAGTATAATTCTAATTCTATGATGGGGGGGGGAAATAAGATCTGCACTGACGTCCCCCATAGGGATGTATTGCGCATTACCCCCCTTCTAACTGTCAGTCAATATAAAATTAGTCCAGTTTATGCATCTTAAATAGGGTCAATGCTGTTTAACATGTGCCAATTTCTGGATAAAAAATCCATAAATTAATAAATAACACAGATATAACATTTTTCAGAGTCTGCATACTTTACATTGCGATAATTGTCGTAAAACTTTAACGGACATTATTATACCCATCCATTCCTAGAAAACCACCCATTTTATAATTTCAATAAATACATGAGCCGTTCATTTTCTCAGCTGCATGAGTAGTATCAGTTGTAACCTCTTAGCTTAGTTAGCTTAGCTCTTAACCTCTCTGCTTAGTTGTACCTAATTCGTTTATTTTTATTTATTTCTATAGTTAACTGACATTTGTCTACCTATTATATTTTATTATTACATTATATGTATTTTTGAACCACCAGTATTATGAAATTGAATGAAAATGTGAATAGATGAATAGTGAATTCAAAATTATACTGGAATAAATCGCTTTTAGCGATAAGACGACCACTTTTATATCTGCGTGTCTAATTATTCGTTTTAATGTTATTTTTTAATTACGTGTGTACAATAAAGCGTTTTCTATAGAACTACTTAACATCTGTCGGTTAATCTAGTGAATAGGTTATCAGTAAATGGTGAGAAAGGCTTTGCGGGTATAATATTCACCTTCAGAGCCAACAGGCGCGGGGCGTATAGACGTGGGGTACATTGATTCGGGGTAGTAAGCATCGGCTGGCATAGGCTCCATTGCTGTAATACAATTTTGTTTCAAATTTCTATACCTCTACGATTCAGACTTCTTTATACAAATGAGAACAGACGTCCCAAGTCTGAATGTGATTATGATACTTACCTTTGTAAGCGCGATAAGTATGTTTATTGTGGCGAACACGATAACATGGAAGGTTCCATACAAAATACGTACGAAGTGCAAAACTGACAGCTAAAGCCTTTCAATGGTAATTAATGGCGAAGGACATTTTGGCTACGTGAGTACTGTTTTTAAAGCTGCCAGTACTGTTTATCTGACTCTTGTGTGTTATTTATTTATTAAGTACAAGCTTCCGCCCACGGCTTCGGTAGCGTGGTTCGTCGATAAAAAGTAGCTTAAGTCTCAATCCAGGTCATAATCTGCCTATATACAAAATTTCAGCGATATCGGTTACAGAATTCTAGAGACTGAGTTACTTTCAAATTAACTACGTGTTTTGTTATGTACAACATTAAATGGAAATACAGGTAGGGTTAATAATGGCTAGTATTGTTGAAAAATAGGTGTTTTTCAAATTCATAGATAATTTATAAACACTATTAAAAAAATCTTAACCTATATTTTCCCTCTGCTGGGCAAAGGTCTCCCCCATGTTCCTTCTTTAATATCAAGACCTAAAATATCAATGAAACAGTCTGTATAAAATAGGTAAACAAATCATATTCATTCATCATGTAAGTAGGTATCTGTTAAACTAACTAAGCGGCATCGTCGCAAAGGCGCCGTCAATTTACGCTAAAAATTGTTTATCGAAAATGTATCGATTACTGGATAAATATTCAAGCTACCGGTATTAAACCCACCTCTAAAATCAGTTAATGTGTGTTTTAAATTAATCTCGTACATAGCAAAACAGGCAGTATATAACGGCCCGTTTGGCATTTGCGTTTCCGGATGTGTGTTATATATACATTAATGTCGTACAGAACAAAACAGATTGGAATACCAAATTTCATATATTTTCACGACACGGATTATGATCAAGATTGATACATGGGCTACTTTTTACCCAAGTGTCCAGAAGAGCGGGTAATATTTTTACTAACAAACTACGCGTACGAAGCTGCGGTCGGTAAGCAAGTTAATTATCAATCATTTCAATCAATTATTTATTTTTGAACATAATACACACAGGATAGGTAGATACATACAAGAAACACTGAAAGATGTAGTAGCAAAAACTGTGTCGCGCTTTCCAGTGGCCGACCTTATGACTAAAGGAAACATTGATATTCAAGAGTTGGTACAGAAAATTTGATGCAGAAGTAATTGAAAAAAAAACAAGGAAAATTATTTCAAATAAATATTATGTTAAGTAAAAAATTATATCTTTTGTAAATATTAGGGCCAATAAACAAAATGAATAACATACCTTGAGGTGTTCCCCCTCTAGATGATCTATTCTTCATATAGGGTAAGTAATCCTTAAGTTTCCTGGGCGCGCCGCCCGGGGGCGCGGGGGGCGAGGGCGCGGCAGATATGTCGGGCTTTGGAGTTATAGAGGGAGTGGGCGTCGCCGCTGTGGAATATAATTTTTAATTATCATCATCATCCGCAGCCTAACTTCTATGCAGAGCGGCAGACGATGTAGTAAACATCGCGGGTCGAACCCGGATGAGGCTAGCACAGGACAGTGGAGAATGGCACAGGCAAAGAGAGGCCTAATATAATTTTTAATATTGCTGGACATTTCACACAGCGCCAGCGCTATCTTGTACTATGGGAACCAGATAACTGATATAATACTTATATAGGTAGGTACTTTTTTATTTTTTATGTAATTACATACTTATTAATGATTCGCCCGAATTCAGATCTCGCGAGTCTCCCAAAACACAAAAAAAATATTCTTAGGGCGACTCGCGCAACGATGCCTAAACGTATTTAGTGGCTAGATATGATTTAAGGAGTTGTCAAATCATACAAATTCGTAAAATTTAAACATGTATAGTCGATAAATACTTTTAGGGATCGTTGTGCAAGCCGGCCTGAATCTTTGACTAATAAAATAGTCCCACGAAATGCGCAATCAACTAACTTGATCTACAGTTTCATTCAAATTACAATTAATGTGAATGTAAATAAATAAATAAATAAATAAATATTGCTGGACATTTCACACAGCGCTATCTAGCCCAAATTAAGCAGAGCTTGTACTATGGGAACCAGATAACTGATAGAATACTTATATACATTTTTTTTTTGTAAATACATACTTATAATATATAGAGAAACAACCAGACCCGGAACAAATATCTGTAGATCATGCAAACATTTGTTCCGCAGCGGGGATCGAACCCGCTACCTCCTGCGTCTCAGCCGGCTATTCGCCCACTGCACCACGGAGGTTGTCATTTATGTTAATTGTTTATTCTTTATAGGGGTAGAAATTGCAGTTATTCTGGATTTCTGACTTTTCCCTATACGAGTATTTGTGACACTAAATTTACACGCATACCAAATTACAGCACTGTGGGTCACTGGTGTACCCTGTGTTCAGTTTTTACCATGGCTAATAACTCAAAAATTATAAAGACTACTAAAAATAAAAACGTAGTCAAAATTTACTAATAAAGATTTTTCATTTGACGTTCCACTTGACCTAAGTCTCATTTTAATTTTTTTTACCCCTCTTGAACCCCAATATCTCAACAACTGCCCTATATTTTTAGCTCATTTAGTCACACCAAAATTGTGCCGTCAATACCTGCTTACGTATCAAATTTCACGATGATTGGATCAACGCTACGAAAATTATCGTCGGACAAACAAACAAACATACATACATACATACAACGCCGATTTGCCAAAGTTGATTTAGAGATCTCGCTTCGCGCGATCAATAATATAGAAAAACATCCAAACCCAGAACAAATATCTGTAGATCATGCAAACATTTTTTCCGCAGCGGGAAATATAATTGTGATTTCACAAGGAATTATAACTACAGTATTACGTATATATAGACTCATAGTGACTGGGTGCGAATCTTTTATTGTCTTCACCGTATGTTTTCTGTGTTTGTTATTAGTTTCGAAATAAATGTCTCCATTTATCTATTTCCATTTGTGAAACGAATATTGTAGACTATTTGTTCAGTATGTCAAAACACTACCAGTGACGACCTCTGTGGCGCAGTGGAAAAGCCGGCTGAGACGCAGGAGGTAGTGGATTCGATTCCCACCGCGGAACAAATGTTTGCATGATCTTCAGATATTTGTTGCGGATCTGGATGTTTCTCTATATATTATAAAGTATTTACGAAGAAAATCGGATATCAGTTATCTGGTTTCCATAGCACAAGCTTTGCTTAAATTGGAGCTAGATAGCGTTGTGTGAAATGTCCAGCATTATTATTATAATGTATTTTTACTATAAATTGAGCGAATTTACAGTTCTATTTTTTGCTAACCTTTGCTTTTCTCCTGTTAAAACTCAGGATTGAACACAATAATCTATTATGGTCCATCATCATCATCCACTGCTGGACGATGATGATAAACACTGCTAAACAAGACAGAAAAGCCAATTAACACTATACGGGTCACTTGCGTTCACGATACCAAAACAAGTACTACTCAATGTATTAGTAGATATAGTGTAAGATTAATATTTAAACGCTCGTTAACACTCAGCCAAGTAATAGACATAGACATTCACTTATTTACTACTTAAGCACACAATAAAATAACATTTAGAACAGAGAAAAGATACAATAAAATGGGGAAAGCTAAATACATAACATATCAAACAAAATTACTGATTTAAACGGGTATTTATCGCGTATGTACTTTTTTTGAATCCTAGGTACTTACGTTTGGTGTTCTTAGCCAGCAACTGTGACCTCTCTTCCTCTTGCACCTGGCAGGTTCCCTTCAGTCTGGTCAAGAGTTGGTTCACATTGTGCAGCATCTTCTTGTAGAATTCTAGCCCTTTCTGCGATTTCGCGAGAAGTTCTTCGTATGCGTCATAAGAGGTTATGAGAGCTAAAAATATAGATTAAATAAATAATGCATAATGTAACCAGTTGACCCGCCCGCGGCACCGCACGTGTGGTTTGACAATATAAAACATAACCCTCCTTCTGCGCAGTCAGGTAAAATGTAGTCCGTGTCTCAATCCCGGTCATAATCTATACATACCTTTCAAACTTTCGCGACAACTATACGTAATTAGATATAAACGGGTATTTATCGCGGCTGTTGTAACAGAGTCGAAACGTCGAGATAACAAATAAATAAGGTGCATATGCGATCAATACCCGTTTTAATCAGTAATTATGTACAGTGATCGCAAAAATTTGAAAAATACGATAGGGTAACAGCCTAACTCTCAAATGTATACAGTCGCTGTGGTCTACTATTATATTAATCCAATCTATTTACTATAACATGGTTTACGGTATCGTCGCAAAATTACCACTATAGATACATTTGGGTATTCTTCAAGTAAATTAAATTAAATTCTACTAACACAATCTTTACACCTTACACCTGCTTTACACCTATATGCCTCAGGTTGATGGACGCAAGGCAGTGCATCGTAGGGCACGTATCTTCAAGTGCGTGACCTAAGAGGCAATACTTTGTTATAGGCGATGGTTTACCACTTAACATCATATTTTTTAATTTTTAATGTTTTTATTTTAACTATTGTACAATTTAATTTTAATTTTAGTGTTTTTTGTAAAATATGGATCATTGTGTCTGCAATAAAGAATTTATTTATTTATTATCAGGTGGGCCATATGCTTGATCCACTCCATGTGGTATTAAAAAAAACTTTTTTCATAACTATCGTTGCTCAATTGAAAATGTGACAGCTCCATAATCGTTTTACTTTCAAATTAGTAGAGTTGATCCCCTGGAATAGGCATCATCTTATCTTACCGTTGATAAGTCCTTCGCGTTTCCTCAGTACATCAGTGAGCAGTCTCCGCGACTCTCCGTACGAAGCATACAGCGAGGTCAATTTGTTAATTATATTTTCTTGCGCTACAAGATTCTGCTCAATTATTTTCACCTGCCAATAAACGCAATTATTTAGCAAGCCGAACTGCCCGAAAATTTAGAAGGCGGAATTTGTGTAGGTCACATCAACTGCCAGAAATATTAATATTGCATTTAAAACTTAATTTAAGCAAAACTATTACACACCCAGAACAAAACACCTTCATAACCTGGTAGAAGGATTTCAAAAGTTTTAATTCCACGTCATATGTTTAGATAAAATCTATATTTTATGATGCAAACTTTTGAAAATCTTCCTTTTACAAGTTTTATTTCAATCTAATATGGAGGGGGTTCCCAGTTAGCGACGCTGTCTGTACCTATGGTGCCACGAACAGACAACCACTTAAATCCCTCTTGAAGCATACCTTAGGCGTGTGTTTCTCCAACTCCTCTTTAAATATATCGTCAGCGGGCTCAGCGCTGCGCGCCAGCAGCTGCGACGTGATGTCATCGTTAGTGATATCCTCGCGCAGTTGCTGTATGAGAGCATCGCGCTGCGCTTGCATTTCACGCGCCTTGCTAACGACGCGCCGCATTTCAGCCATCGTGCCCCGGTCTAGACCCTCTGAACAAAATTAACACATTACTTTTTATGTTATTTTTTGAAGTGGATGACGGAGTTATGAGGTAACATGTATTATTATTATTATTGATCGAACGAAGCGGGATCTCTAAATCAACTTGGGCAAATCGGCGTTGTATGTATGTATGTATGTATGTTTGTTTGTCCGAGGATAACTTTCGAAGTGTTTATCCGATCATCGTGAAATTTGATATATAGGTAGGTAGTGATGGCACAATTTTGGTGTGACTCAATAAGCTAAAATGTGGAGGGGTTGTTGAGATATTGAGCTTCAAGAGTGGTAAAAAAACGAAATGGGACCATCCGGTCATGTGGCACGTCTAATAAGTTATTAACCATAACAAAAACGGAACTTTGACAAAATTCACAGGGTACACCAGTGTCCCCTATGTGCTGAAATTAGGTATGTGTGTAGCTTTAGTGACACAAACATAGGGAAAAGTCTGAAATTCAGAATAACTGCAATTTCTACCCCAAAACGAGTAACCAATTAAAATGAACTTCCGTTACCTGTAATTTGTATGAAACTGTAGGTCAAGTTAGTAGGTTATGCATTTCGTAGCACTATTTTATGGTTAAAGAACATTTATTTTCTCAAAAGAAATTTACATTTCACTTATATGAGAAACTAATTTTAATTTTTATAGCCAAAGATTACTAATAATTTTTTTTTATTTTATGGGAGACTCGCGAGATCTCAGTTCGGAGCGAACCACTAGTTATTAAGAGCCTGTAGTGTCCCACAAATAAAAAAATTACAAGAAAAAGTTTACAAGAAATAGAAATAGTTGCAATTCAACTGCAACCAAGTAATAAATATTTTTTTTAAAATTAACTTACCAATATTGTGAATGCTAGGTATCTTGGCCTGCAGATCTTCCAACGGCTGCGACAGTAGCTTCAAGTTGGCGATGTGCAGCGTCATCGCCTTGTGCAGCACCTGGTTGCTCTCGTTCGTCCTCGTGTGCGCCTCCAGGTACTTGTGGTATTCACGAGACAGCTCCGTTTGGACGATGGAGGGGGGGCGGGGACCCATTGACTTTTGGTATTCCTTTTCTTTCATTGTCTCTTCCTATAAGTCAAAGATAATTATTATTTTATTCCTCTTACAGATGGAACAAGCTTATGCTCCAAATGATGTTGAGTAGAAACCATCACCTTTCTTTATTTAATGTACTCTTTAAAATTATTTGGAAACGTCTTTTTATATCACTTTTGAAATTAATTTACTAAGATATGACTAAACTGTATTTTTCAGTTGGAGCAATTTATGTCCCAAGCTTTATTAGCTTCTAAATAATCCGATATATTATAGGTAGTTAGACTTTTATATAGTCATTTTATTAAATTAGATTTTTAAATTTGTTAATTGGCAATTTTTGTATAGTCCTCGGGAGCCCTTTAAACGAAACATTACCCTCCTGCGTAATCAGGTGACAAGAAGCCAATGTACCAAACCTAATCTATCTGTTTACCCATCAAAAGCGGTACTGCTGTTAAGTCGTGAAAACTTAACACACAGAGAGAAAAACAGAGTTACTTTCAAAATTATAATATTAGTATGGATACAACTAAGTTCGCAAACAAGCATACGGCACACCGGATGGTAAGCGGTTACAGTAGCCTATGGTCGTTAGTACTGCCAAAGGCATAACTCGCGCGTTCAAATATTTGAACTCCTTCTTCATAAACTTTAACAATACCAAATCTCACACTGCACACAATAACCTTAAAAAGGGGTAGAATGTTTTCACGTATTTCACGTAACCTGTTTTGTTATGTACGACATTAATTTAAAACACACATCCGGAATCATATTAACTGTTTTTAGAGGTAGGTTTAATACCGGTAGCTTGAATATTTATCCAGTAATCGATACATTTCCAATAAACTATTTTTAACGAATATCGGCGGCTCCTTTGCGACGATGCCGATTAGTCAGTTTAACACCTACCTTTACCTAATATGTATGTATACAAACACAGACTGTTTCATAGATATTTTAGGACTTGATATTAAGATTACTTGAAAAAAATTTTTTTTTTTATTATTGTTATATTTTTATATTTGACAACAATACCAGCTCATAGCCCTACCCGTGTTTTCATTTAATGTCGTACATAATAACAAAACAAGTAGTAAGATCAGTTTTGAGCAATATTTAGAATACCTGAATAAGATTCTTGACTTCTGCAAGAGAATGCTCCACGTCACTGATGATCTCTGCGAGATTGTTCATGGAGTCAACCAGTGTTTGTATGATCTCCGATTTGGCGTTCATAGCCGCGCATCTGTCCACGATCTCTTGAGGAATTCTGGAAGCAAAAAAAAAAGTTAAAAAAAAATGAATTGTAGGTGTAGCAACATCTATCGCTACACGGAAGAACTTATTCATCATCCTGTCCTGTCTAATTCAACTCCTGTATCTACACATTCCATAGGATACTCACTTCTGATCAGAGTCAATGACTTCCAGCTGATCCAGTTGCAGGGAAGACATGAATTCAATTATTTCAGTATTCTTAGCCTCGGCTTGCGTCACGATGAGCCTGAGGATCTTGGCCTTCTCTTCAGAGTACATGGAAGAAGCTTCGTGCGCGCAGATTGGGACTAAACGCGCGAACACGTCTGGACCAGAAACCTACAATACCACATTGTTATACAAGAGGCGTAAGCGATCAACTGCACCATAGATATTGTGGCGTACGAGCGAGCGAGAACGCTAATGACTCGAGGGTGTTATTGATCGCTACACCCGAGCGTAATACATAACTTTTCATCACGAATGCAAGGAAATTAAAAAATCTGTAATAACAGTTAGTTGTTAAAAAGAAAATTTGCGTTCCCGGTATATATTTTTTTTTTCACTACTAAACTATGGCCTCTTAATTTAATAGAAATAATTTGTCATGGAGGTTGTATATTTTAATTTTAGTATATTTTATTTTGTTTATTTAAAGATGCACCAACAGCACACATATTTTATCAGTTTATAGCTAATTACCAGTTTTACGACGACGCACACTATGAAAAATGACCAGAAAAACGGTTAGCCACTTTTTATTTCTCTATTCGATCATGAAAATGGTTTCAAATGCATGAGTAGAAAACCCGAAGTTCAAATGTACGTAGATCCAGAGATGTGATATTTTTTCTAAATAATCTGTAACTTTGTAAAATTGTAAAAATCTAGTTTAAAAAATTTGTTTGTATATTTATTAGTGTCCCCATATAGAGATTTTACTTAGGCATATCTTCTAATATATAAAATTCTCGTGTCGCGGTGTTTGTTGCCAAACTCCTCCGAAACAGCTGGACTGATTTTCATGAAATTTTGTGTGCATATCGGGTAGGGCTGAGAATCGGTCAACATCTATTTTTCCCCACTTCTCCACTTACTTAACCCTAAGTGTTAAGTAAGTGTTAAGGGTGGTTCACCCCTTAAATTTTTTATTTATTTATTGGACAAAATTTATTGTTTTTATTTTTTTATGATACAGCATTCAAAAATACATACACCCTAAATTTTCACCCTTCTACCACCAACCCCTATTTTTAATAGCGATATTAGTACAATCTGCGAGGTATAAGCTGAGCTTTGCATTTGTGTGAGTGTACATGGATAGTGTAGGTGTGACAACCGGCCTTAGGCGCGGCGCCATTTTCGCCCGGTAAAAACCGGTTTAAACTGATTTTGGGTAACCGGCCTGAGGCGCGGCGCCATTCTCTCTCGCCGCGCTCCTGCCGCTTTTGGTGATCACTCACACTAATGCAAAGCTCAGCTTATACCTCGCGGACTGTACTTTAATCATTTGCTACCTTGAATATAGAGATAGTTGATTATAGTGGGTACTTGCACAGAAAAGAACATTGAAAAATAAATGAATTTAACTCAGTTAAGCAACACAAAATTTATTCATTTTAAGGCGGTACTAAGTTCGCGGGGTCAGCTAGTAATGCATGAAATTGTTATATTCTAACTCCAATGGCTTAAAAGATATTTTGAGAAAATGTAATTTTGCGTTTTATTTTTTTATTACCATATTTTACCATAGTTGGATTCAAAATCTTAATTAATAATTAATATATTGTTTGACATTGTGTTCATAACATATATAAATATTTGATACTTATCTTTGAAGAACTTGGAGTTAGAAGCTGCCAAGCTGCATTTGTTCCGCGGCGAGAATCGATCCTGCGTCTCAGCCGGCTATTCACACACTGCACCACGGTGGTCGTCAATATATAATAGACTAGCTGTAGCCCGCGACTTCGTACGCGTTACACTCCTAAATGTGTAAGTAGCCTAGAAATAAAGCTAAACTCGCTGTTGCAACTTGACTTGACACCCCATTTTTAACCCATGGGAACTGATTTATGGGATAAAAGGTAGCCTATGTGGTAATCCAGGTTATAATCTACGTATATACCAAATTTCATCGAAATCGGTTCAGCGGTAATATAATAATCATCATGTTTGTTATCATGGATAAACAAACATCCAAACATTCACATTTATAATATTAGTGTGAAGTGTGATTTTTTCTGACGAATCCTACGCACACTACATATTTTTTACGCGAAGACGACGCGCGTTTTCGGGGCCTTAAGAGACCCAAAAAGTAGATTGCAGCATTTGTATCGATACAAAATTTGTACGCGTGTTTGAATCCCCCTTAAATATCCCTCTTACCTCAGGATCATTAAAGTTGATTGGAATAGTCTTCACCAGACAAACCGGCTTCAATTCCATTAACAAATCCTTCTCCGGAACCTCCTCATGGTAGATAAACTCATTCTCATTCTTAGCTGCCTTTCTCTTCCCTTCCACCACGTCATTGGTGAATGTTAGGGCTTCATTGGTCACTTGTGCAGGTTCAATGTATTTGGCAAGCTTTCTGGCATCGGCTAGTCGATCGACGGCTTGCTGGTAGAATGCTACGCGTTCACCCATCTTTTGCTGTTCCTCTGCATTCATGCCTGGTGAATGGTGAAAAGTTTGTGTGAGCTTGAAGCTTGAAGAGTGAAAAGTTGGGGTTTTCATAATTTTGATAATTTTTGCAGTTTCATCATTCTCTGTAAACTGTTTTTTTTTTAATACTACATGGAGATGGAACAAGCCTATGGCCCACCTGATGTTAAGTAACCATCGTCTATAACAGAGAATTGCCTCGTAGGTCGCGCATTTTGCCCTGCGTCTATTAACTTGAGGCATACGGGTGTAAAGCCTCATGTGCCTGTAATTTCACTGGCAACCATACACTTCAAACCCAAACACAGCAATGCTGCTTGGCGGCGAAATAGGTATGGTGGTAGTAATTCCCCCGTCGAGCCCTCTCACAAAAGTATGTTCAGCAAGTCCTATGGCTGATGATGATGATGAAGTTTTTAGAACCCAAAATTATACCAATAATAATGATTGATAGTATTTTTAGAAGTTCATAGAAATGTACAAATGTCAAACATTGTTAAAGTTTATTGTGTTAAAAAACACATATCGCTTTTAGGTTTTACTTAATATCCCTAAATTCAATGACCATCTATAGAAACCGCTTGTGATAATTTCAGCAACTGCTAGTAAATAATGAAAGATAGGGCAAGGCAGGAAACAAGTTTTGGAATTCAGGTCAAAGAAGGGTCAAGCAAGGTTACTCATTATTACATAATGTTGAGTTTTTGTGGAAATAAATGTCTGTTTTTTCTTTTTTGTTTATAGCTGTTTTATAATTTAATTCATGTATCGTTAGCATACCAGTAGACATGATTGATATTTAAATTTTTTTTGTTTTTTCAGTGAAACCTTTTTGTATATTATCAATTGATAAATGACAATGGACATAATTACTCACCCTGATACAAGCAGACAATGCACCCAATGTATGAGGATTTGAAGGAGAGGTATCTATGCCAGTAGTTGTACAGTTTAGTGCCAATTATCTCATGTATGTTGTCAGTGCCAGCGGAAGGCCCGAGGACTGCGAGGGCATTTTTGTAGAATAGCAACACTTGTGTTGCTACCGCACCTGTTAACAGAGGGAACTGTGTAATCATCCTTGTTGTACAGTCTGCACCTTCAAGGCTTCAAGCAACCTTTTTAAGATCGTCTTTCCATCTAGTGGGAGCAACACCATTAACAAGAGAAAAGAAATCACACTAATATTATAAATGTGACAGTTTGGATGCTTGTTTATTTTTTGTTACTCATCCACATCGTAATGGCTGAACCGTATTTGATGAAATTTGGTGTGTTGATGACCTGGAGTCAAACATAGGCTACCTTTTGTTAACAAACAACACGTGCGAAGCCGCTGGCGGAAGCTAGTGGCTTATTAACCACAAAACTCAGATTTCAGTGACCAGAATAACAGTTTAGCCTTTAACCTGGACATTACCCTAAAATAACTCACTTTGTAAGCTCACAACATATTCTTGCTTTGTGTCGGTTAAGATAGGGTGATCCAGTAAAAACTCCTTATAGCTAGTGGTGAAAATACCAAATAGTTCAGAAAATACTCTTTTGTGCATATAAACTTACTGTTAATAACTTACCAACAACACTAGGCTTCCTTGTATCCTGAATGCTCTTCTCCAAGATACATTCCTGAGCCTGAGCAAAGCAGATCTTCTGCAACAGCCTCATGATCTCCGTTGACACATCAACACCAGGTGGCTGAGGGTACTGTTCTTTCAGATACTGGAATGCCCAAGCGGCATTCTGGTAGTGGGTACAAGCAGCTTTTAAGCTGTCAGCTGATGTTCTAGGCTCGGAGGCACCAAGGTAGGAATGTAGGGCTCCAATATTGTAAAGTATGCAAGCCATTTCAAATCTTATGTCAGGAAGGGAACAACTCATGTTTGCGTAGAGGTCTTTCCTGGGAAACAAAGTTTGAAATATAGTAAAAATGTGGAAGTGGTATATAGCCACTACTAAAACCAGTTAAAGTGTTTACAAACAGAATGTGAAATCATGATAATGATAAGAAATACAGACAAAACAAACATACTTACTAGAACTTCATGTGTTTAGCATGAAGTTAATTGATAACAATTGGTGTTAGATAAACATGTCACAGCAAGCAATGATTCATTCAGTTGATTCAGAAATGAACAGGCAGTATTTCTCTCAGCAAATCAATAACTAATGCGATTAACTTACCAGGAGAACGAGCAGGCGGCCGGCTGACCTTTAGCCATTGGAAAGCGGCTTTGTAAGGAACGTAATTGGCAAAAATATTTGTTTAGGCCACTGAGTCCCTCCCCGTCCATCGTAGGTCGCACGGCCACCGACCGCAGGCATTCCATCTGATGAATCTCATTGGTGTAGCTTTCAGGGTCTTCTCTATAAGCCTCCGCGATATACTACAAAAAAATACCAGATCAAACTTAGACAAAGAAATGGTGAAAGACACTCACAGAGATTACAAGACCTACTTACCTGTTTCAATTTTGGGCCAAAATGCGTGTTTTCCGGACTTGTTTTCAGCTCGAAATTGATCAATGGCAATTTTGGAACGGCTTCCATCCTTGCCGTGGCTTTAAACTGGAGAAAAACAGAATAACTCTTGCTAAAACAATTTCATCACAATTTAGTTAGCTTATTTGTCGAACTGACATTTTTGTGTTTTATGTTTTTTTAAATTTTTTTTCCTGTGTCAGTCAGCCTGTCAACTGTCAAGCAATTTATGTCAGACAATATTTATAGCTGAGTTCAAACGGTCAATCAAGAATCAAGTCCGTTGAGAAAGTTTTCGGAAACTATCGATTTTTATTAGCTGTGTAAAAAAAAACAAACATGGATTGGAAAAAGTCGAAAAAGTAATAAAATTGTTTGTGATACGATACGTGCGAACGGAAGCTTAGCGTTGCAGCGGCGTTTTCTCAAATTGTTTTTAGTTTTATTGGCAAAAGTTAGCCTATTGCATGGACAAAATTACGCTCTATAGTTTCTAAAATCATACCTAACAATGAAGTTAAAAAAGCTCAAGGATGATACCGATGTGAGTAAATAAATTATAAAGGGGTTTGTTTACGTACCAATTCTGAGCCCGCCACCGACGAATTGGTAACCTTTTCATAATATTTTGACTTCCAGGATGTTGCTGTTATCGACGACAATGCTCCTATTGCTCCTCAAGCTGAGATTATAGAGGCCGATCTGTACAAGCGGTCGTACTTTGGGCCAGATATACCCACTCTTGAGCTGGATTGTTGGGAGGAAGAGCTCTCTGAAGCTCAACTGGCAGCGTATAAATATGCAGACGAAGAATACAAGAGTATTCAGAACAAGCTGGATGAAATGGTGAAGGATACAGGTGGACAGATAGTGTACAATGGTGATCAGTTTACAGCTTACCAGTTGCTCGGAAAGTAAGTTGTAAATGTTCCAAATTTCATGCTTTGATTGTTTTTGAAATGTTACAGTGTAATTTACAATTCCTATTTCCTTTCTATGTTTCCCTATGTCATTGGTTCTCGTAAGGTCGTCTTGCTAGACCAGTTACCAGCTTGGAAGTTATGATGGCCTTAGATATGGTTTTGACAACCCTAATAATAATAATTATAATTTTTTATCGCATAAGGCTCTTTAGCAATAATCAGATATGATCCGGGTTGGTTTTATGTGGTTGTAATTCCAATAAACAGTACCATTTTGTTTATAGAGAACTAATTAGTTCCTCTGATCCAATTCCAGTATATGTCATCTTGTACTCGTAAGAACTTTTTTAACTTAATTAAGAAATCATATTTAAAACATATAACTACATATGTAACAGTACAATTACCTGTAACTAACCCAACAATTTTTTCAGGCAACCGGTACTCAAAGACCTGGAAAAGCAGAGTGCTGAAATCATTCGATCTAGATCACGCTCTATGTCTATATCCAAAGAGAAACCAGCTAAGAAAGGTATGTTTGTTTATTTTATACTACCTGACTTGATAAAAATCTCCACCTTCGCATCACACTGAACTATAGCATAAAGTACTCAGGCCCATTGAAGCTTTCAGTGAAATCATTTTTAGAATCTTCAGTTGTTCCTGAGATGGCCCCTACAAACAATAGGCTTTACATCTGTATAATGTTTACGTATAGATTAAATAGTGTTTCTATGTTGGAGTTTCTTTTCAATCTATGTAAGAAGCTACACACGGTTGACGAGTTTTGTATGCATTTATATATGAGACAGAACATAGTAAAAGATACACGCCATTTGAGTTTAGTCACAAAACTGTTTTATTCACATACCCACAATAAATTATTAATCAGCTGTCAAATACATAACACATAGTATCTCTGCTGACAAGTTAGTTGTAGACGAGCAACATTGCTGGTGTGTCTACATCACACTTGAAAGTTTTTTATGATTCACTTTTACAATAATAGCCAATTATTTGTGTAGAGTTAAACCCAGGCTTCAAATAATAAGCTCGGTATTCAGCAGAATGGACTGTATTTTCTTTCTTCGTATGTTCTAGGTTTACAATATAAAGGCGCGTAATTGATGATCAATTTTGTATGAAATATGCGCTAGACTTAAACAAATCAGTTCCTTGACCTAGCGCCTACCATATGAAGCATATTTTACAATTTTAGACATTCACAAATAAAGTATTTAAGCGTCCAAATGACCGTTAAATGCTAAACAGAGACAAGTCTAACTATACAACCAGCTATCTCATTCTTAATGATCCGTCACAATTGATGTTTCAGGTAGACGTAAGAATCGTGAAGAAGACCGTGAATACTCCCCGTCACCCGAGAGAGTCCATTCACCAGAAACACGCCACAGCAAGAAGAAGAAGAAAGACAAAGACAAGGATAAGGATAAGGACAAGGACAAGGAAAAGCACAAGGAGTCTAAGGATGGCAAGACTAAGGACAAAACTTTGGCTCCGTCTAGTAAGTACTCCTTCTTAAATTCATCATCATTAACCTATAGCAGCTCACCTTAACATCGGCTCAGTTCTTTCGACTGCAACAGTCGTGGTCACGGACAAACAGTGATGTACAGTGATCGCGAAAGTTTAAAAAATACTACATATTTATTGTTATATCTAACGTAACTTAGCCCGGCTGCACTCGATCCCTAAACGTATTTAGTGACTAAACATGTTTAAATTTGATGTATTTGTATGATTTGACAACTCCTTAAATCATATTTAGCCACTAAATACGTCTAGGCATCATTTTTGCACAAGTCACCCTAGTGTTCTTTGTGTACCTCCAGTGAAAAATAATTGAAATTAAATCTCCTCCGTGGTGCGGTGGGTGAATAGCCGATTGGACGCAGGAAGTTGCGAGTTCGATTCCCGTCGCGGATCAAATATTTGCGTTATCTACCTACACTACAGAGATTTGTTTTAGATATAGATTTTTCGTAAGTGGTCATTCCTGTTATATTATAAATTAGAAATTAACTCTGTCTGTTTGTTACATTTACGACTAAACGGTTAGACTGATTTTGATGAAATTTGGTATATAGATTATACCGATATCTCTCTCTCTCTTCCCAGCTATGTATCCCACATGGTGGTGTGGTCAGCTTAACTAGTTGTTCTTCTCCACTTCGCTCTATCCTCGACGTCGTCAGATAGATACGAGTATAGATTATACCGATATACGATGCACAAAATAAGGGTAAAGTTTTTATTGACAAACCACTTGTGCAAAGCTGCCGGCCGAAGCTTGTTTTAGATCGGAATAATTTTTTTTTCGCTAGCCTGCATTTTCCCATTGCTGAGCAAATGCCTCCCCCAATTACTATAATCACACTAATATTATAAATGTGAAAGTTTGGATGTTTGTTTATTTATTTGTTTGTTTGTTACTCAATCACGTCGTAACGGCTGAACCGATTTCGATGTATATTTGGTATATACGTAGATTATAACCTGGATTACCACATAGGCTACCTTTTATCCCATAAATCAGTTCCCATGGGATAAAAATGGGATGTCAAGTTGTTGCAAAAGCGAGTTTAGCTTTATTTCTAGGTTACCTACACGTTTAGTAGCACAGAATAAGAATATTTATTGCAAAAAAAAATAAATGTAATATTTTAACGAATTATCACCATTCGGCGATATTGGCAGTTCAACCAAATAAATTCACTTTGGTTGAAGGGAAGGACATTGAATGATTCACTTTTATATTTGTATGGATCAAATGGATTGCATCACCCTAATTGAAAGGCAGAAGTGAACCGTGTAATATCGCCATACAGCAGGATTTTGTGTCCACAGATGTGCACAGCGTCGTTACAAACGTGCGGCCATCAGAGGCCACCGCTATCGGCGGGTTGCTGACCGGCTCTGCTGCTAAAACGATCGCCACCGTTGACCTGACCAAGGAAGACGCTGCTGGTGCAGCCAACAAAAACCTGGCTGACTCCAGAGAGGTGTCCTTCAACAAGCTACAGGGTAAGATACAATTTGGAAGAGCATATCACATCACACTAATATTATAAACGCGAAAGCTTGGATGTTTCTTTATTTGTTTGTGAACGGCTGAACCGATTTCGATGAAATTTGGTATGAACGTAGGTTATAACCTGGATTAATACATATGCTACTATTTGTTGAGAACTAACGCATGTGAAGCCGCTAGCGGAAGCTAGTATATTATACAAGGTAGTGGGATGTAATGTACCCCGACTTCTGATTCGGAGGTTGTGGAAGAGGGGTTTTCACGGCCATGTTTGCTGCTAACAGATGGTGTTGCTCTGTCATGCTCTGATTAACAAAGGAAAGTGAATTGTCAATGTCAAATTGCCGTGTCAACATTATTTTCCGAGGAACTAAAAATACAAACATTTATGTTTGTTTATCTGACGAAGTAAGATTGTTTTAGGCTAATTTTGATAATTTTATAAGCCTAAATCTCGAAATGTGTCTGTGTTATTCAATATTATATACCATATTTATTAGTGGTGCATCTCAATCTGTTACACTAGTTGGAAATAGTTTTTTCTTTTTAAATCGAAATTTATTTTTATATTACTTAAAAAATGTATGTGAGCATTTACACGTGCTTAAAACGGTAAAGGAAAACATCGTGAACAAGCATGTCCTAGAACCAATAATTGGTCAAGTGTGAGTCTGACTACGCACAGTGAAGGGTTCGTAGTCAGTACAGCTTTATCTTTTTAAAATACAAAGTCACGACGATTGCGAAAATAGTAACTTTGAAAATAACTCGTAAACGGACTATTGTATCAAAAAAGTGTTGAAGAAATGTTATAGTGTTTTTGAAAGACCTATTCAACAATGCCATACGAGGTGGTGCGTGTGTAAAAAATATATCCGATAAGACGTCCGGCCGCGAAAAGCAATACTTCTATACAAAAAGTGGGCGTGTATCAAACATAATGTTTGGGACTTGCCTTTGACTACCATCTTGTGTGATATCTTCTCGGGTCTGGGGTCTTTAGTGATTGCCCGCCCATTGGTGGGTAAGCCTAGTCTCGAACTATTTAATAAATAAATAAATATGATAACTGATAAAATACGTACAATACTTTTTTTTTTGTATATACATACTTATAATGTATAGAGAAACAACCAGCCCCGAAACAAATATCTGTAGATCATGCAAACATTTGTTCTGCGGCGGAAATCGAACCCGCTACCTTCCGAGTCTCTGCTGGCTTTTCGTCCACTGCGTCACGGAGGTCGTCATTAATTAGGCTCAAGTGTTTTAAATGGAGAAAATTTATATTAAATTTGAGCCATTCAATTTGCATGCAATCATGTTCCTAATCGAATTGTAATTCTAATTATCGTATTACAACCCGCATCATGCTAAGTCCTTTTTGCAGCTTATGGCAGTAGATTGTTTAGTTTTAAGTTGTATCTTTTGTACCTTTATCTTTTCTTGTGTATTTACTGTGTACAAATAAAATTTTGTTATAAAAATATATTATATATAAAATCTTTTACACACCACCTGCTTGACAATGTCAAATTATAAGTTATGTAAACCTCACTGAAAGCAGGGGATTAAATCCCTACGGCTGAGCCGGGGGTAAAGTTGTACTGAATTTCTGAATTTGTACTAATTTGAATTTGAAACCTCATCTGTATTATTGTAAATTTGAACCAGAGACCCACACAATAAGAAATTATTCGTAAATCAAACTAACCTCTGCACAGAATGCACCTACCTAGATTTAGTTTTATTGTCTCACAGTAAGTGTGAAAAGTAGAGTATTCTCCTCGTGGATAAAACTGTCTGCATCTTAGGCGTGCTTATATCCGTCTCTGCACTCAGGATTCTAGTAACTAGTTAGTACGTTCGGTGTACTAATAAAATCTATTTCCAGGTAAAACATTCCCCTCCCTGGTGGTAGTGGCCCGTCCATACCTACGTTCTAAAGACGCTCCCCCGCCATCGGACCGTTCATCTCTGGACAGCAAAGTGAAGTCGGTCCTCATGCACACTCCCATGAAGTTTACAGAGTGGTTAATACAAAATGGATTGGTGCGCTCTGAACAGTGGTGTCTAGTACACTCAGGGAATAAATTGAAACTGGGTGAGTAATGTGATTTTGTAGTATGTTTTTTAGACGCGTACGATCTTGAATACTAGTCATATTATTATTATAAATACGTGATTTATCACGTACCGACATTACCGTCATGTACGTATCATTATATGCATATTATTTAAAAACGCTCGCGCAGCAACATAACAGGTATTTGAAGGTTTCACTTCTACCACGTATGAATTGCACACATGCTTTTTTATTTTTTTGAAGAGAAACTTCTAATGCGACTTCTAACAAGGTTGCGTTAAACGTTTAACGCTACCATGGAGGGGGTATGAAAGCACTGTTGCATTAAACGTTCAACGCTCCTGGGGAGGAGGAATAGAAAGAGACAGAGCGAGAGTGAATGCGTGTCACTCGAACGCATGCGCGTAGTATACCTGTTACAGGTCATTATTAATTGGCAAATATTAATTGCCTGTGAAGTTTCACACGTGAAATAGTAGTGAAAAAAAATCATGAATAAAAGTATAAATTGTTTCCATGCCTTATCTTTACGAAATATATGGTTGAATATCTCTTCAACAACTAAATTTCTGCTTACTTTTAATGGGCCCAACACACGCCAACGATTTCTTTGCGCAAGCCTGACTTGTGTAAGTCTTGCGCAAGCCTCTGGGAAGAAATTGTTTAAAAATCTAGACAAAAGGCTAGGCCTCTCTGCATAGGCTTGCACAAAGAAATCAACTCCTTTTTAGCTCGACACTCAGTTACATCCTAACACTGTGCGCAAACTCGATATGCTAGAAGAAATTAAACGAATGAGAACCAAAATGTCTCCTGACGGCTTTGGCAACGCATTTTGTCCGTACATTATAAATAGATAGATAATTCCTTTATTGCACACCATTTAAATACAATAATTTATAAGAAAATACACTCTTAAACAATAGGTACAATGGGCGGCCTTATCGCTAAAAGCGATCTCTTCCAGGCAACCTTTGGATGGACAGGATCTATGTGAACAAAATAAGGACGGCGGCGTAAATCCGATATTAATAGTACACGTATATTTATAAAAAATATAGATAATATAAAATAAAATGCATAATTATTATGTATAATATAATCATAAAATACATAAATATGAATATTATAATACATAAAATATATATTGTCATACCTACATATATAAATTATAAAAATGTAAAATTAATAAGTGGCCTAGTGAGCGATGGATGACAGATAGTGTTGTCTGACCAAGTTTTTAAAGATAGGGAGAGATTTAGCGTGACGAATTGAGACAGGTAGGGCATTCCAGAGCCTGGTAGCCTGCAAAGTAAAAGAGGAACTATAAAATACTGAGGTATGATGGGGAGTTTTTAATTGAAGGGTTTCAGAGGAACGTAAGGGTCGAGAGTTGGAAAGGTGAAGAAAGTCAAAGCGTTCTTTGAGGTAGGACGGAGTAGAAGGGATGAAAAGGATGCTGTAAAGGAGGGAAAGGATGTATGGAGGGGATGGATAAATATTTTCTAATAACATTTCATTTGTGTATGTAGTAATTTTAGTAGCGACGCTTTCTGTACACAGATAAAATTTGCTGTTTTGTTATGTACGACATTAATTTAAAACACATCCGGAATCGTATTAACTGATTTTAGAGGTGGGTTTAATATCGGTAGCTTGAATATTTATCCAGTAATCGATACATTTCCAATAAACAACTGTTAAGGTAAATCGGCGGCGTCTTTGCGACGATGCCGCTTGGTCAGTTTAACAGGTACCTACTTTCATGATGAATGAATATGATTTGTTTACCAATTTTATACAGGTTGTTTCATTGATATTTTAGGACTTGATATTAAGGTTGTTTGAAAATGTAACATTTTCTATGGTAATTATTAAAAAAAAAACTATTTTACAACAATACTAGCCATTAGCCCTACCCGTGTTTTCATATAATGTCGTACATAACAAAACATGTAGTATATAACATTAGAGTTATTTTTTTAGGAATGTACTCCGATGTAACAAAATTCCCCTACTCTGGTGGTTACGTGTGGATCTCCGAGTGCTGTCCAACACGCTTCGTCTCAGTATTCTCCAGCTCAATCTTCGAAGGGGCCACATTCCCCCCCAGCGTTCTACTAAAACTGGTCTACCACTGGGCCTGTCAGACCAACGTACAAAACGTAGTCCAATGGGTGAAGGTCGACAACTTATACGTGAAGTGTCTGTTCACCTGGCTGAGAGCTGTGTGTACGTCGGCTATACATCAGCATCTGGGGCTGATGGGTGGCTCTGGGAAGAAGGTGGAAGTGGGGGTGATATCGCTGGGGACGACTAGCCATGATGGCACGCAGAGGCAGGTGAAGGTGGAAGTGTTGGGCGTTCTGGATACTTCGGAGAAATGCGTAAGTTGAAACTTTTCTACTTCCTACTACTTAATGATTTTTTAACCGACATCAAAAAAAGGGGTAGGTTTTTAATTCAGTTGTCTTTTTAGGGTTCTGTACCCAAAGGGTAAAACGGGACCCTATTACTAAGACTCCGCTGTCTGTCTGTCCGTCTGTTTGTCACCAGGCTTTATCTCATGAACGGTGATAGTTAGACAGTTGAAATTTTCACAGATGATGATGTATTCACAGATGCCGCTATAACAACAAATACTGAAAATAAAAAATAAAATAAACATTTAATTGGGGCTCCCATACAACAGACATGATTTTTTTGACGTTTATAGATATACGGAACCCTTCGTGCGCGAGTCCGACTCGCGCTTGGCCGGTTTTTTTTCTTGTTACCTCAGAAATTCGCCGTTTGTCAACTGATTTGGAAAATTATTTTTTTATTTGAAAATATATTTCATATTGGTCCCATAGAAATTTCACCAAAATCGGTTCAGTGGTTTGGTTAAGTATATTTGTGTAAAAAGTTACTTGTTGTTTTTTTTTGTTTTTGTTTTCTTTTTGTGATCCGCAATTAGTTAGTTGGTGGACTATAGCCGGATGGGTTGTCAGAATTTTGTTGTTCGGGAATCTAAGAAAGACTAATGTGATATTAGTATTTCTTCCATCGTTTTCTAGCAGGTTGTAAAATACATGGACTCTTCAGTCGCTATGTGTCCATTGGATATTCCACTAATGCCCTTGCCAGCGGGTCATCGTATTATTTAGGCGATCTAGGCATCTTTTATTTGAACACCTTATTACAATCAGTGAGGTTGGGCAAAGTGCCTTAAATAACAGAAAGAATATACAATAAATATTTACACGACTAAAACAAGGAAGAAACAGTTGAATCATCTAAAGACCGTTGCAAACGATCTATAGACAGCTCAACTGCTCCAGATCACTAACGGAAGTGTCCCCAAGACACTGGCTGATTGTCCCACTGAATTGTAATGCTTATGCGTTGACCCATATAAGCGCCAGCTCTCGTCTTATGACAATTAGTTTTTATTATATTTATTGAAAACTGCCCTAACGTGATTTTTTGTTTGATTGGATTTGTGTTTCATAATTTAAAAGGTGCACACCAAATTTCTTTTTGTGGAGCAACATTTTGCAACACCATAATGATTAATGACACTAAGTAACATTCTATAACTTATTGTTATCCATTGTTGCTCGTATTTGTAAATGTTGCTTCACAAAATTACACTTAATCGAAATATATTTAGTGCATGCATTTTTTCTTTTCGAGGTGTTCAAGATATACACATGTACAGCTACCCTAGACATAAATGAATCTAAAGTATTTTAAGAAGTATTTGAGAAAAGTAAATCGTGAGTTTATTAATTGTGTGTTTAATTTGTCTCAGATCCGTCTCCGCGCCGTGGAACCGTTAGCGGAGCACGAGAAGAACTACAAGAAGCGCTTCCAGAAGATCCTGGAGCCCCTCCACGCCTGGGTGCACCCGGCCTCCACTATACTCACAGATCTAACCGTTGATAAAGGTACCGGATTCTTCATGTTTAAACCAAACGTATAGCCAACCGCCACTTGCATCACTTGAGAACGGTTATCAGATTTTTTTTTTTTAAGTTTCTCAGAAAATTAATAAATTCTGGAAAAGCTAAGTGTTTTATATGATCTTTTTGTATGAATTCAAAATTTATTTTTGATATCCATGCAAAGCCGTTACACTAATATTATAAATGTGAATGTTTAGATGTTTGTTTGTTACTCAATCACGTCGTAATGGTTGAACCGATTTCGATGAAATTTGTTATATTGATTGATTATGACCTGCATTCAAACAAAGGCTACTTTTTGTTGATAAACAACTCGTGCAAAGCCGCTGGAGGAAGCTATTTTATAATTAAGGATGAAATAAATCAAGTTTTCTACTCAAATTTTCTAAGTAAAATTAGTGGGATTGTGGTCAAACGAATATCTAGGTATGTTAAAAAGAACATATGTTTATTCCTAGGTACGCTAATCTCCATGGGGTTCAAGAACGTGCACCAGACGTCGTCCCACACTGAGGGCAAGAACTCAAACGGGAATATAATGGAGTACCTGCGGCGGATCGTGCCGAGGATGTTCCAGAACACGCTGTCGCTGCTGTCGCGACAGATCATACAGCAGTTCCTCGACGAGCTGGTCTGGAGGGAGAAGTGAGTCATCATTCACAATCAACACAACCGCAGTGGCGCAGGAGGTAGCGGGTTCGATTAATCGATTAAAGAAAAGGATGTTTTATGTTTGCTAACAATTCCGTTATTTATCAACGAATTTGAAAAATTCTTTTTATACATTCCGAACAGTCCCATAGAAATTTCATCAAAATCGGTTTAGTAGTTTGTTTTTTCTGTTATCTGAAGTTAAATAAATATTGCTGAACATGTCACACAGCGCTATATAGCCCCAAACTAAGCAGAGCTTGTATGGGAACCAGATAACTGATAGAATACTTATATACTTTTTTTTTGTAAATACATACTTATCATTATATAGAAAAACATCCATACCCGGAACAAATACCTGTAGGTCACCAACATTTGTTCCGCGGCGGGAATCGAACCCTACCTCCTGCGTCTCAGCCGGCTATTCGCCCACTGCACCACGGAGGTAGTCAAATTGGTTATATTTTGATTAAAAAGTTATTTGTTATGTATTGTGTCACTAACTTAGTATAAGGACTAATTGTCACCAACAAAATATCGATGAAAACGTGTGATATAAAAATGTACATTATTTTTATTAATATTTTTTTAAATTATGTGTATTTTTTTAGGTTTGGTGTATCACCCGGACAAGCGTTCGACCACATCGTCTCCCACATCGCGGAGCAAACGAAACTAGAGTCTAAAGACGTGATAACAGTGCGTCTTAACAAAATAGCCGGTAATCCCTTCAAGAACTGGAAGTATCCCACTGGCAAGGCTGTAAGTATTTTTTTTATTGGTCTTCGTTAGTTCTTAGTTTCTAGGCAAGCTTGCTCCATCTTCGCACCATTACTTACCATCAGGTAAGGTAGTGGTCAAGCGCTTGACCATCACCAATTTAAATAAACATTTATGTATTATTTTTTTACTGCAACTCTTCTATGGTATTCATGCTAGACAGACTGAGGTCTCATCAATAACGAATCTCATAACATGTTTACGTGTTTATTAGTTAGTTAGTAAAAGCGTGTTCTGTATGGCGCCTATCATTTTTTTTATATATTGTTACGAGCTGAGGGTTCGGGATAAAATAATGGGAATCGGTCTAACCAAAATAACACTTTTATTCAACACTAAACGATGAATACACGAACTTGGTCACACGTATCACAACACACTAATTCACACCACTGGTGCACCACTTAAAGTCACCGAAATATTCGCACGTATAGCAAAATCCAGACTGACTCGGGAGCAACTACTGTTCACGCGAGACCCTTCTCCACGTCAGTCCTCCAGGGCCTCGCTGAGACTCACTCACTCACTAACTGAGACTGACTCAGACTGACTGTCCGGCCATCTCTCCGGCCTATTTATATCGCACACATTTCGATTATTCGAGAACGATGTCGATCCTTCCAGGAAAGGGTCGGTCCATCGACACAATGGCCACTCCCCATTCTGTGAAACCACAAACAATAGCAACAATAACAGCAAGACAAAAGCGTTCGAGAAGGTTCGATTATTACTCATTGTTTAACGGCCTCGGCGTAACAATATATATATTTTTTATACTACTTGGAGATGGAACAAGCATCATTTGTAATAAGATACCTATAGGTGTTCGCAGATTGTCAAATTGACACATATTCAAGAATAAACATAATGACACATGAGTTAAGAAAGCATATTATAATATCAATGAGTTTTTAGGTGACCAAAATATAGAATTTTTACCTTAAATTGACATAAATCCTAATTTAAATCTTAGTTACTATTTTTAGATCGTAATTTTTACAGTTTATTATTCTGAACTTATAAGTATAAAATACTTGTACGCCGCAGGGCAAAATCTAGCGCTTATATAAAACCCCTACCACCTAACATTGTACCTACCTAGATTTACAAGGAATAAGTGAAATGAAATTATTATTTGTCTAGAAAAAAGGCCAAGAAGAAGAGAAAGAAGTGGAGTCGACCCGCGGCAAGCGCGGTCGAGCCAAGAAGAAAGAACCATCGCCCGTGCCCGTCAAGAGGAAGAAGAAAGAGAAAACTCTTTATATAGAAGATGATGATGAGGAAGAGGTGAGTAGAGAAAGGCCAAAGAAGATGAATGAATGAATGAACACTTTATGGTACATATACACCATAAAATTAAATAAATTACAAACACAATTGTAGACACAAAGCAAACAGTACAATGGGCGGTCTTCCTGAATGCATTCAGGTGGAGAGAATTTATAGTCGGAGGTGCACATTTAGATATGAGTGGATTGTGTAAAAGATGACTATGGGTAAGAAAGAAGTGAAATAAGAACAAGAACTAAACTCGTGGAAATCTAATAGGTCGGATTCGACAGGTGGCATAATACTATAGAGAAAGAATGCAAAAAAAAATTGTTGAATTGCGGTTAAATTTTGACCATTATGCAGGCAACTATAGTATACGCCAAGACGGGGCCAACCAATAAACATGTGTGTTTCCTTGTCAATACAACTACTGGTAGTTAGTGTTATCAATAGGTACTCGGCGCATCATCAGAAGGAGCCAGGAGCATTGGCATTGGATATATGGATAGTAAATATCTATCCATACTATAGTACAATACTGCAGCGGCCAGCAAAAGAGGCATTGATGGACGGTCGTGTAAATGTGGGCCGAGGCATACATACGTAAGTCCATCGATGCCTAGTTGTGGCCAAGGCTACTACTACTATTACTACTATACTACTTTACTACTTTTCTGAAATAATGCGCGGAAATTATATAATATACAATTTTCTCAATATCAATGAATCAATAGAAATTTTTTCAATATCAATGATGAACAACAATAACTTTTCCCGCGTTAAAGTGTTCATTTTTTTTTTCAAATAAACTGCTTGTTATTTGCAAGCCAATTCAAAGTTTAAATAAAACCTTTGATAAGTTACCTCCTTGGCTGCCATGTTTCGGGGTAAAAGATCGTTCCATTTTTAAATTAAGTTTGATTAAATAAGTTTGTATCACGTCGTAATGGCTGAATCGATATCGATAAGATTTAGTGTGTTGATAGTCTATGACCTGGATACAAACATAGGCTACTTTTTAATGACAAACAACGCTTGCGAAGCCGCTGGTGGAAGCTAGTAACTTTATAATTTCGTTGCAGATGCCACTCGCCCTGCGCCGTACTAAGATAAAACAAGAACAGGACAAAGAGAAGCCTAAGAAGGAAGACACGCCAACTCGCGGACGACGCAAAGCGCCCCGCACCTACATCGACGATGACCCAGATCTAGGTATATTGCAACTTCACGATTTATATATCATCATCATTGGTATGTGCGTCTATTCCAGACGATTTAGGTAATGTCTGTGGTGGTGGTACATTTTTTAATGTGGCAGCCCTATGCGAGAACGCACTTGGCGATCGCAAATTGTGCAGGTGTAAGTAAATGAGAGGGATCTGGAGATGGCCAAACTAGGCAGTCTTACCAGCGGCATGCTTAAGGAAAGATGATTGCGTTGTCTTCGGCATGTTCATCGTAAGGATTAGTTCTGCCTCCCAAAACAAGTCTTGCTAAGCGGAAACGCAAATGCCAAACGGGCCGTTATATACTGCCTGTTTTGCTATGTACGAGATTAATTTAAAACACACATTAACTGTTTTTAGAGGTGGGTTTAATACCGGTAGGTCGAATATTTATCCAGTAATCAATACATTTCCAATAAATATTTTTTAACGTAAAGCGGTGTCGCCTTTGCGACGATGCCGCTTATATCAGTCGGTATTTAGCTACGATTCGTTACCCCTTGAAAACGTGTCAAAAGTTTGACTTTTCAAGGAGTTACGAGTCGTAGTCGGTTACCGACGGACCGGAAGAAATACTAGACCTATAGGAACCGGCCTTTAGTCAATTTAATAGGTACCTACTTACACGATGAATTAATATGATTAGTATACCTATTTTATACAGGCTGTTTCGTGAATAGTTTAGGACTTGATATTAAAGATGTTTGATTTTATTTCTTTTTTTAGTATTGAATTTGGAAAAAAGCTATTTTACAACAATACTAGCCATTAGCCCTACCCGTGTTTTCATTTCATGTCGTACATAACAAAACAGGATGTATAATTCTGTTAAGTGTGATCCAGCTTCGTTCTTCACCACCACTTACTGCCTAACAATGTAATTGTGTGTATTAAAGTCATTCAACTCGACTAGTTGAGCGAGAGAGAGAGAGAGAGTTTAAATTGATGTTTTTGTATGTTTATAGGGTAATGTAAATAAGGGTATATTATTCATGTTAATAAATGTATAATATATTATAACTTCTAGATATTCCTCTCAAAAGCATCAAGAAGGAGACAAAACCAAAAGAACCTGAGGTAATGGTGTCAATGGAGAAATACTATTTTGGAAAGATTGGCGGCGAGAAGGCCTGCGAGAAAACACCAATTGCCGTGGATGTAAGTTTCTTAGGATACTATGGACCAAATTTGATTATCTTGACTAATCTATAAACATAATGAATTTTAAAAATCTTTGAATTTGTTTCATCAAAATAACGTATACTTCATCGAGAAAACATATTAGAATCTATCTATGTAAAAAGAGGAAATGCTTCGATAACTTTGTAGTTATTAATTATTTCAAACAGGACTTCAATAATACCTATGTTTTGATGCAAGACAACTTGCCAAATAATTACTATAAATAATAAGAAATGTGTCTATAATTAATAAGATTTTTTTCCGAAATGCACGCTCTTGGACCAGCTTTTCCAGTTCTGAGTAAAAATATTGATCTTCATCTTAGAGGACATCATCGCTTACCATCAAGTGAGATTGTGGTCAAACGAAGATTGATTCAAAAGAAAATAAAAATATTCCACAGTGTCCAAACTGTCACCAAGAGTTCAACGAGAACATATCACTGCTAGACCACCTCGTGACACACATCGTACCGCCGGCCGCCACCGCGCCTGCAGGCAGCATATCTCAATGTGTCTACTGCACGCTGCGGTTCGCGTCCGATGGAGAGCTACAGCTGCATCTCAAGCATCACCACCCAGCGGACACTAAGTCGCCCGATCTGTTTACCTTTGCTTGTCTTATCTGTGAGGTTAGTGAAGATATACTACTGAACATTGTGACATATTTTCAAGAGTTCCTTGTGAAAGGGCGAAGGGGAAAGGGAATAATTTCTCACCACCACACTTGTGTCATCGTGCCAAAGTGCTGTCACCTTTAGTTTAGTTTGTGCGTACATAATCGTCTCAATGTCTGTGCATTGGACCATCTTCACTAATACGATTTGTGTGCGCCAGGTCCGCTTCGGTACGCTGTTATCCCTAGCATCTCACATGCAAAAGTCGCATGCGCCGCTGGAGCTGCCGTACCGCTGCAGCAGCGCCGGCTGCGACTACCGCGTGTCGTCGCACCGCGCGCTCGTGCGGCACTTCCGCCTCGCACACGCCAGGGGTGGGGATCTCTTCTGTGTGCATTGTCTCAAGGTAATGTTGACGCGCCGCTGGAGCTGCCGTACCGCGGCAGCAGCGCCGGCTACGAGATAGTAGATCGATCGTACCCCTCTAGTTATATCTTGTATAAGAAGAAAGAAAGAAAATACCTTTATTTAAACCCACATGACATTACACACATTAAAAACAAAAGAAAAGTCCAGCTTCACACAGACAGAAAATGATGGTGTTGCGTAGGGACAAAATGGTATAACAGCAGTTTAAATAAATTAATATTTTCAATTAAAACGTGATACAAATATGCCTCATTCAACATTCACGGGGATTCTGGAAGGATGCTGCCATCACCCAAAGTCCTACTACGTTATTTCAAGGAGTAAGGATAGCTGGGATAAGTTAGAAGGGGGGTAATCCACAATACACCGCAACCACACGTGGAACGTTAGCACAGATCTCATTCCCCTACCCTAGAATTAGAAGCCACATTTAACATAATATGTATCACGTTTTAATGTTGAAATGTTTGGTAAAAATTGTTTATAACCATGATAGCTCCAAAATAACTGTCAATTTCTCCAGGTGATTCCAGTGTACGTAGACGGCAATGAGTTGATGTCGAACGTGCACATTTTCATGGACCATATGAAGCAGCATCGCGATAAAGATATGGAAGTCAAGTGTACTCGTTGCACGCTCAAGTTTGTGCATCTTGGTAAGCTGCACATAAAAACTACTAGTGGTTCGCCCCGAGCTGAGATCTCGCGAATCTCCCAAAACACAAAAACAAATATTCTTAGGGCGACTTGCGCAACGATGCCTAAACGTATTTAGTGGCTAAATATGATTTAAAGAGTTGTCAAATGATACAAATACGTAAAATTTAAACATGTTTAGTCGCAAAATACGTTTAGGGATTTTTGTGCAAGCCGGCCTTAATCTTTGACTAATAAAATAGTGCCACGAAATAATAACCATTTAACTACAGTTTCATTCAAATTACAGGCAACGGGAGTTCATGTAAATTGATTAATCTTTTTTGGGGTACAAATTGCAGTTTTTCTGTATTTCAGTATTTGTGATACACGCTACACGCATACCAAATTACAGCACTGTGGGGTCACTGGTGTACCCTGTGAATTTTGTCAAAGTTTAGTTTTTATTATAGCTAATAACTCAAAAACTACAAGAACTTTACTAAAAATAAAAACGGGTCGAAATGTACTATTCTGAGGCCTTTTATTTGACGTCTCATTTGACCTAATAGTCTCATTTTCTTTTTTTTTACCCCTCTTGAACCCCAATATCCCCCCCAAAATTTTTAGCTGATTTAGTCACACCAAAATTGTGCCATCACTACCTATCTATGTATCAAATTTCACGATGATCAGATCAACGCTGCGAAAGTTATCCTCGGACAAACAAACATACGTAGGTACATACAACGCCGATTTGCCCAAGTTGATTTGGAGATCTCGCTTCGCTCGATCAATAATGTGTGGTCATGTATGGTATTTTTATTGGATATCGGTATAGTATCAATCTGTGATTGCATTACATTGTATACGACCATAAACTAGAGCTCCAAGACCCCCGGCTGCATACATCACACTATCCAAACAAAGCTCAAATATCTAGTATTTTTCAAACTTTCGCGATCTATCTTTCTCAAATATCTATTTTGCTCACAGACCAACATAACATGACCCCTCAAACACTACTAAATATATACAAAACGCGTGTCTTGTTACACTGGAAGGTTGCCAGAACCGCCATTACACCTCTACTTATAATATTAAGTATTTGTTATTTATTTATATTAATTTATGTTCAGGTCAATTGAAGGAGCACCAGATTCGTGACCACGTCACTGTGGAGAAGGCTTCCCCGTTGTGCGCTGAAGAACACATGGTCGTGAAGCCGAGGGTAACTACAATCATTGTTTATATTATACCTTTTCACTGCATAATTCAACCAGTTTTAGACTCTAGCCAACGACTAAATCACACCCAGGCTTCTAGGCAAGCGTGATCCATCGTAGACTGCATCATCGCACACCATCAGGCGAAATCGTGCTCAAATGCGAGATTAACTACATATATGTATAAAAAAAATGCTATGCGGCCTGCTTGCATAACGATTATTAAACGTATTTAGCGACTAAACATGTTAAAATTTAACGTTTTTGTATGATTTGACACCTTAAATCATATATAACAATATGTGTGTTCATCGATTTAAAATAAAAATAGAGGTTCTGAATGCACGAAATTAATAAATTAATGCGTTAAATATATGTTTAACATGTAGACTATCTGTTAGAATTTTAAGATTAACAGCTCTAATAGACTACGAATAAAGGTATGATTCCGATCTGGGCAGCAAGCAGCACTGCTGGTCCCCATACATTCTCTATAGGTTTATATGAGATTACATTCCGAGCTCGGCAGCAAGCAGCACTGCTGGTCCCCATACATTCTCTATAGGTTTATATGAGATTACATTCCGAGCTCGGCAGCAAGCAGCACTGCTGGTCCCCATACATTCTCTATAGGTTTATATGAGATTACATTCCGAGCTCTGCAGCAATGCCGCGTGGCTCTGTTGCCCTGCCGCCGCGGCAGACCAGTAGTGACGCGTCCGACGCCACAGCGATAACACCTTCGTGATGGTGATGAATGGTTTTTAATCAACGTCTTGAAACATCTTTCCCTTTGTCTGCTTTTATAAAACTAATCTGTTGCTTTTCTTTTACTATTGGCATAAAACAACAACACATCATCGTCATCTTCTTCCTCTTCCAACAATGTAAATAAAAGTTGGTCATCAATCGACATCTTGTCAACACAAAGCAAATAAATGACTATACATCAGCGCATCACCACGAACAGCGCAACTCTGCCGCCTTGCACGGAATCAGCGTGGCAGGCAGCACTGCTGCTTGCTGCCGAGATCGGAATCATACCTTAAGATGGTCTGTCCGTTTAGACATTAGTTTTTTTTAATGTCTTTTATGAATGAAAGTGTAAAATTTTATTGATTTTGCGACAATAATAAGCCGTAACTAATTCAATACGCATATGTTTAATAGAGAGACATGGGGGAGACTTTGCCCAGCAGTGGGAAAGTATAGTTTAAGAAAAAAATTATGTTTAGTAATTTCTGCAGTTCAGTTATCTAGTGAATAGACTCCGAACGTTAGTATGGGAATCGAACCACCTTAATCCTCGTAATGGGCATCATCTACGTATCTCTCATTCGGTACGCAGACCCGTGATATATCCCAGAAAGGGGTAGCCAGATGCAAATCCAAACATTGTTTGATGCATGCCTACTTTTTGAATAGTTAGCATTCACGTCACAGATTGTTAGCCGCTTTTCTTATCAGTCTCAAATTTTTAAACAACTTAAACATGCTTTTTGTTGCTTTAGTTAGCAAAGTTCGCATATGTACTAAATTTGATAGATAAACCGCACTTAATGTTGATGATCTCATCCGAGCCGGTTTCGACCACGGCGACCGTTCTTCAACTTTATGAATTACGTTCATGTGCTCTCTAATGACTTATATACCCTATCATTGTTGTGAACGTGCGTTTGCAGATACTGCACGTAAGGGCATTATTCTTGTAACGGTAAATTATGTCATTAGGAGGTTTATTTTTCAGTACGTCGCGTTTTTGCTCACTTAATATTAATACGAAGGTTAACTGAAAAAGAATGCTATCTAGCATTAAGTTCGCCTATGTACTAGTTTGTGTACTATGTACTGTGTATTCGTTTTATTTTGCGCAATTAAGAATTTTCATTCATTCATAAGGTTATTTAATTGGAGATTAATGGTGCTTTCCACCAGAGCTGTGCAAGGAAACTAAGCGGCGAGCGAGGAATAAAATTGAACTTCATCCGCCTATAGCCTCACAGCGCAGCTATTAGGCCAAGTTCATATGACCGCGCGGTACAAGATCAAACTAAATAGTGTTTATCGTCTACATTACCGCGCGCTACGGTACCGCGCGGTTGGTAGGTGGTTTATTTTTCAGTGCGTCGCGTTTTTGGTCACTTAATATTAATACGAAGGTTAACTGAAAAAGAATGCTATCTAGCATTAAGTTCGCCTATGTACTAGTTTGTGTACTATGTACTGTGTATTCGTTTTATTTTGCGCAATTAAGAATTTTCATTCATTCATAAGGTTATTTAATTGGAGATTAAGGGTGCTTTCCACCAGAGCTGTGCAAGGAAACTAAGCGGCGAGCGAGGAACAAAATTGAACTTCATCCGCCTATAGCCTCACAGCGCAGCTATTAGGCTAAGTTCATATGACCGCGCGGCACAAGATCAAACTAAATAGTGTTTATCGTCTACATTACCGCGCGCTACGGTACCGCGCGGTTGGTAGTACCGCGCGTTCATATGAACTTAGCCTTTCTATTGGTGGAATTTTTCCTCGCTCACCGCTTAGCTTTTCGCACAGATCTGGTGGAAACGCAACCTTAGAGCCAGTTTCCACCAAAGCGGAGTAGAGATAGATAGATAATACTTTATTGCGCACCATAAAATAAAACAATAATATAAGAATAACGAAAATTTGTGTGATATGAGGATATTTAATTAATTATTTATTATGGCACACAAAACAATACCATCAAACAGATACAAAATATAATTATTAATTTATATACCTATATTCTATCCCAAAACCAATAGAATCACGCCATAATCATAATACGTCAAGTACGTGGCGTCACTATTGACTCATTTCACTCATCTCCTCTCCGCTTTGGTTGATACCGGTCATTAGACTAACAACACCTTTCATCTTCATACCACCACGGAATAAGATTTAAACAATGGTTTTGGCTAGAGTCTGGAGCTTGACAAACATCCATCTCTCCCCCAACCTGCCCAATCTCATTGCAGACACGAGAACGCGTTTTAGTCAATATAACGGCTAAAGTTAGCAAAGGGGTCCTAACTCTATCATAACTGAAGAACTTACCTTAAAACCAAGAAATATATACAACCTGTTTTGTTATGTACGTTATTAATTTAAAATACAGATCCGGAATCGTATGAATTGATTTAAGAGGTAGGTTTAATACCGGTAGCTTGAATATTTATTCAGTAATCGATACATTGCCAGCAAACAATTTTTAACGTAAATTGGCGGCGCCTTTGCGACGATGATGCTTAGTCAGTTTAACAGGTACCTATTTACATGATGAATGAATATGATTTATTTACCTATTTTATACAGGCTGTTTCATTGATATTTTAAGACTTAATATTAGGGTGGTTTGAAAATTAAAACAAATTCTATGGTAATGAATTTGAATAAAACATATTT
Organism: Philereme transversata; assembly: GCA_963924445.1. NCBI lineage: Eukaryota > Metazoa > Arthropoda > Insecta > Lepidoptera > Geometridae > Philereme > Philereme transversata. The sequence continues at coordinate 19,852,484 of OZ004337.1, read as the reverse complement.
TACAACAATACTAGCCATTAGCCCTACCCGTGTTTTCATTTAATGTCGTACATAACAAAACACATTATAATTTGTTAGCTGGCTCTTATCCATACAGATGTATCGAGAAATGCGGCCTTTCGAAGCTGTGCCTACCCCTTTGCGACGGGGGGTAAGGCGTGAAGATCAAACATGTAGTATTCTCTAAAGATAATATTACTACATAGATTACCATGGACATTGCATTAGCGTATGTACGGTTAAAATTATAAAGTAGAATCTTTGATGATAAATGTAACTTCTAAAATAACGCTAAATAAACTATCTTTAGCCAAATTTGATGTGAATGTTTGGGGAAGAAATTATTTATAAACTTGTAAATTAAATATCTGGTTTAGTGTTATGGCGCTGCTGTATATTAGTGATTTTCTTTAAATATGGGCATATTTGTTTCAAAGGATATTTATTATTTATTCTGCCCTAGCAGAACATTAGTGTGTTATGCGTTTATACTTTACTAATAGCAATAGTATAAACCGCAATAAATAACGAATGCTATTTCAGATTCAGATTATGTTGTGTTCTATCTATTTGTGTATTAGTAGAATTTGATGTTGTTGGTCTAAGTATGTAGTTTTTAATATTCATCATCATCATCTCAGCCCGTCTGCACCCACTGTTGGGTATAGGCTTCCTCTTTATTACGCCATTCTTTCCGGTCCCTTGCGAGTCTCATCCATTGACAACCAGCTACGCTTTCAATTTCATTCGATAATCGGGCGGCTGGTCTGCCTCTTGATCTACGAGCATCCCTTAGCCACCACTCTATAATCGCCTTCGTCCAACGCCCGTCATCCCTCCTAGCCAAGTGTCCAGCCCATCTCCACTTCATCCCTACGATCCTCATACCCACGTCCACAACCTTTTTAACATTACAGTAGAAAAGTACTGATAGATTCCCCCCAAAAATTATCTGCATACATACAAATGTTCAATACTTACTCGGCAAAAATGCTTCAGTGCCATACAAGTTTGCAGAATGAAGGAAAATTCCTTACAAGCTAGACTCAACAAAAGTTTAAAAAGAAATAAATGTTACTAAGTATCTATTGAACATTTTTGAGTATGGAAAAATGTAGCAAGTTTACAAATAATTCTCAATACTTCCTTACTTTATTTATTTATTACTAACTAGCTGAACTTCGTACCGCCTTGACATGCATATGACGCGTGGCTGCCAATGTACGGCGCTGGTAGAATTGTCAATCGGCAATCATTAGCTGTATCTATGTATGAGAAAATGGATTTTCTTCATAATTTTTTCATGCGTGAATTTTTCCGTTAATTTAATATTATTCTGCTATTCGGGACGGAGACAAATCCAACAAATTAAAGATCATCAAAATCGGTCTAGCTGTTTTTGAATTATAAATGGTGTAACTAGCCCGACTTTTGTTATATATATATATATATATAGATAAGAATACCAACAACATACATATTTTTAGATAGGTATATGTAATTATAACTTAAGAGGTCTAGACTGGTACACCGGCTCAGATAAAATTATCTATGCCGGTCTGTATCGATCACACACTGGAGACCAGGAGACAACCAGGTTGTTTAATTACATCTGTGAAGTGGCGGATGTGGCCCAGCGACGATATCCTGAAGCCCAACTGGTGATTCTGGGGGACTTCAACGCCCACCACCAAGAGTGGTTGTTCCCATACCAGAACACTGACCATGCTGGAAGAGAAGCCTGCAAACTTGCACTATCACGTAATCTCACCCAGCTGGTTAGCGAGGCCACCAGGATACCGGATGTCGAGGGCCACACAGCCAATTGCCTGGACCTTCTGCTGACAAACGAACCGGATCGCCATTCAGTGTCAGTGCTACCTCCTTTGGGTAGCTCGGATCACTGTGTGGTGAGGTCTGTATCGTCATACTCGCCTCCAGATCCCTCTCCCAGAGGATGCAGGCGAGTGTGGCGCTACAAGTCAGCAGATTGGGATGAAATGCGTCATTTCTTCGCATCGTATCCTTGGCGGCAAACTTGCTTTTCTTCCTTTGACCCAACGGTCTGCGCTGATGCCGTTACGGAGGTGATAAAAAAGGCAATGGAATATTTTATTCCATTCTCTGACGCTTCACCTTCAGGCAACGCTCGCCCATGGTTTAGTCCCGCATGTGCCAGCGCAGAAGCGCATAAACATGCGGCGTACCGTGCCTGGGTAGAAGCACGAAACAGTAAAGCCTCGGATGTGCGGTCAAAGAAGAAAGCCTTCAATAAAGCCGCCAAGTCTAGCAAGAAGGTGATACGGAAAGCTCGCTTCGATCGGATTGGCCGCATGGGGTCTAAGCTTGCCGCGTACCCCGCGGGAAGTAAAGCTTTTTGGTCTCTGGCTAATTCGGTGGAAGCGAATTTCAACCGCCCTTCACTCCCCCCACTACTGAAACTGGATGGTTCCCTAGCCCACACTGCTATTGAGAAAGCAAATTTATTTGCAACTCAATTTGCGGAAGCTTCACGTCTTGACACCTCTGGCGAAACTCCACCTAGCCTTCCTCGATGCGAAGTGTCTATGCAAGAAATTCGCATCCAGCAAAAAGAAGTGCTTAAAACGCTGCGTAGTCTTGACGTAAACAAAGCTAGTGGACCGGACGGAATATCAGCCGTAGTGTTAAAAACTTGTGGCCCTGAGTTGTCTCCAATACTGACAAGACTTTTTCGCCTGTCTCTGAAAACTGGTTTAGTGCCCAAGTCATGGAAGCTAGCTAACGTGCAGCCTGTGCCCAAAAAAGGTAGTCGTGCCGACCCGTCAAACTACCGCCCTATCTCGGTCACCTCCTTACTGTGTAAATGTATGGAGCGTGTGCTGAATAGGAAGCTCCTCGCATACCTTGAAGACAATGACCTCCTTAGTGACCGTCAATATGGGTTTCGCCAGAAACGGTCTACTGGGGATCTTCTTGCGTATACTACACACATCTGGAGTGAAGCCATCGAGAAGTATGGTGAAGCACTGGCTGTTTCACTAGATATCTCGAAGGCTTTTGACAGGGTTTGGCATGCCAGCCTTATTGGCAAGCTTCCTTCATACGGACTTCCAGCTCAGTTCTGCTCTTGGCTTGCAGACTTTCTGAGGGAACGATCCATTCGGGTAGTCATTGATGGCCGCTCGTCTGATCAATTGGCTATTAACGCCGGGGTACCTCAGGGGTCAGCACTCTCTGCCACGCTGTTTCTGCTGCATATCAATGATCTGCTCATGCCCGGTATCATTGGGTACGCAGACGACAGTACAGTTGTGGAGAGGTACACTTCTAATGCTCGAGCCAGCAGAGCTGAAATTCAGAGGCAGAGAGACGAGATGTTGCAGCGTTTGAATTTGACACTCAAGGCCGTCTCTAACTGGGGCGATGCCAATCTTGTCAAATTCAATGCATCAAAAACGCAAGCATGTCTCTTCTCGGCGAAAAAGAGTAAGTTTACCCAAGTTCCAATTTTCCAAAATGTACCGTTATCTGTAAAAGATCACCTCGAGCTCCTAGGGGTTTCGCTCACGCCTACTCTCAACTTTAGCTCATACATCGAGTCTAAGGCTAAAACAGCTGCCATGAAGCTGGGCATCCTCAACAAGGTCAGGAGATACTTCACACCAGGACAGCTTCTTAGTCTTTATAAAGCTCAAGTCCGGTCTGGTATGGAGTACTGCTGCCACCTTTGGGATGGTTCGGCCAAATACCAGCTCGCTACCTTAGACTCGATAGAACGTAGGGTTTTTAGGCTTATAGGTGAGCAATATATGGCGGTGACTAAGATCCAAAGTCTCGAACACCGCCGTAAAGTTGCAAGCCTATCGATCTTTTACAGAATACATTTTGGGGAATGTGCCCAGGAACTATACGATCTGATCCCGCCATCTCCTTTCCATCAAAGGACAAGCAGGCGCACGGCTCAGTACCACCCGTACCTAGTCAATATACCACCCATTCGCACACACCGTTTTGGTTCTACGTTCTTGATGCGTACAGCTAAGGTATGGAACACTTTGCCGTCGTCTGTTTTTCCTAAAGAATACAATCCGGGCCTCTTTAAGGTGAGAGTAAATAGGTTTCTTCTAGATCTTCGTGCTACATCTTAGACCACATCATCACTTACCATCAGGTGAGATTGTGGTCAAACGAAGTTCTATCCAATTTAAAAAAAAAATATGCCTATTACAGACAGGCGTACTCAACATTGAATTATCAACACAAGGGTTGGGACCTTAATGAAAGTTGCTCGATTTAATGAGTATTTCAACCCGAGTAATCTTCTAAAATTCTGTAGAAAGTAGTTAGTTTCAAATCTTTCTTATTTCAATATAATGTATGTATTTTGATGACCTTTGTGGCGCAGTGGGCGAATAGCCGGCTGAGACTGAGGAGGTTCCTGGTGTAGGACAAATGTTTGCATGGTCTACAGATGCTTGTTCCGGGTTTGGGTATTTTTCTGTATATTAAAAGTCTGTATTTACAAAAAATATGTATTTAAGTATTCTATCAGTTATCTGGTTCCCATAGTACAAGGTTGCTTAGTTTGGGGCTAGATAGCGCTGTGTGAAATGTCCATAATTATTTATTTATTTACTTATAATTTCAGAACAAAGCCCGTCCCCCAGTGAAGGACTCTGCAAATCACGACATCAATGATACCTTTGAGGATCTGACCCTGGTGCTGCCGGATGGCATGATCTGCAGGGAGTGCGACACTCCTATGGACAGCGATAAACATTTCTTGTGAGTATTTTTATGGACCATGATTATTATTATTGTTTTAAACTAGATAGATCTTCGTTTGACCACAATCTTTGATGGTAAGCGATGATGTGGTCTATGATGAGGCGCAAAGGTCTAGAAGACACCTATTTACTCTTATCTTAGAGGATTGTATTCTTTAGGAAAAACAGACGACGGTAAAGTGTTCCATAACTTATAGTAGAGGATACGATTTAGAACGACCTTCACCCATTTGTTTAATTGCTGAAAAGTATTTTATATCAAATTTAGTATGCTAAAATATATATCGCGAATAGATTGGCTAAAAAATTCCTGGCCTACCTATGATTAATTAAAAAACAACATTAACATGAACTCCCGTTACTTGTAATTTGAATGAAACTGTAGTTTCTGTAATTTGATGTCGCGAGCCTCCCAAAAAATAAAAAAAAATATTATTCATAATCTTTGACCAATCAAATAGTGCCACGAAATGCACAACCAGCTAACTTGACCTACAGTTTCATTTGGTATATTCATTTGATAACCATATTATTTGGCGGTGTGTCTCCGGACAGCGCCATCTACGCTGGTTGGACCTAGTTTTTTTCTTTTTAAATTAAAAATTAAAAGCCCTCAGTAATGTTAGACTAAAAAACATTTGAATATTTTGTTTAGTTATTTTGTTTTAAATAAATTTTAATTAATAAAATTTTAAATTATAACCGCGATACAGGCTTTGCCTAGTGCAGGGATCGTTAGTTAGATATATCAAATAACCATATCTGCCTGAACCCGTTTTTGTAATGTTTAAAGAAAAAGTAACCTATTAAGTTGTTTATGTTTGTTATATTCAAGTATAAATTTCCTGTATTGACCTGGTTTCAATCAAGTATATGTTAACTTATTTATCTACCTATCTTAATGCCTAGTAGTGATACTAGACTGTTAAATGATTGCATTATCCCTGCAAACCTTAGTGGTTTTAAGTGCTATTTTTACACATTACTGTTTGTAAAAAAATTAAGTGATAAACAAATTAAAATAAGAAATGCAATAATACATTTTTGATTTTGACAGAGGTACTACTAGTTGTACAAAGTGTTCGTACGCGACGTCGTGTTACCGCGCGATGCTGCAGCACAGCGGCTGCTGCGCCGGCCCACTGTCGCTGGAGGACGCGCCGCGCGACGCGCCCTACACCTCGCACTGTGTCTGCGGATATTCTACTAAAGTCGGTATGTACACAAAACTACTCGAAAAGTTTCCATTTCTATTCGTAAGCCATTTTTCTTTTTGTTTTTCAGTTGTCTATTTCTTGTACCCTGGGGCCAATTCACGTAATCAAATTTTAAAAACATAACGACAGTTGACCCTGACGAGATTGGATTAAGAATTGGATATATTTTGGCATTCTGTTCGACTAATGTTACAATATTACTACGAGGCATGCCTTTTAAGTTCTGTCGTTTCCATATTTTCCGGCAATTTTGAATTTGGAACTGTTCTATATTCGAATGTGTTTACATTTTGAATCTCAAAACAGTTGAAAGTATTAGGATTAATGCTATTGTTTAGTCACAGTTTCGATTTGAATCTGTCAGGTCACGTACGAAAATGAATCTTTCTAAGGAAAATGTTCGTGCAATAATTTTCTACAACTTTAGAAGAGGCCTGACACGGCTTCAGTGTTTAGAAGAGCTAACATCTGTGTTCAGTGATGTAGCCCCATGTCTGCGGACTGTCGAACGCTGGTATTTAGAATTCCAGCGTGGACATACTAGTGTTAGTGACAGATTTCGCGAAGGACGCCCAAAATCCGCCTTCACTGAAGATAACATCATTGCTGTGAGACAACTAATTCTCGAAGATCGTCATGTGACGTATCGAGAGATAGAGGCTCTATTAGGCATCTCAGGGACAACCATTCAGAAGATCTTGCATGAAGCGCTTGGTGTGAGAAAGCTAGTTTGCCGTTGGATACCGCATCTGCTTTCCGACGATCACAAGGCGGCCCGCGTCAGATGGTGTAAGAAAACTCTGCAAAGGTTCAACCGAGGGGAGTCAAATCACGTCTACGACATCATAAGTGGTGACGAATCTTGGATCTATGCCTACGATCCTGATACCAAACAACAATCTACAATCTGGGTCTTTCAAGACGAGCCAAAGCCGACTAAAGTTGTTCGTTCTCGAAGCACTTCAAAGAAGATGGTGGCCACGTTTGTTGGAAAAACCGGCCATGTTGCGACTATTGCACTTGAAGATCGTAGAACGGTTAACGCAGAGTGGTATACTACAGTTTGTTTACCACAAGTCATCGCCGAACTTCGAAAATCTAACTCAAAGCGACGCATCATCCTGCACCACGACAACGCAAGCTCACACAGCGCTCGTCAAACGATTGAGTATTTGAAGCAGGAAAAAGTAGAAATTCTTGACCATCCTCCATACAGTCCTGACCTAAGCCCTAACGATTTCTTTACATTTCCTAAAATTAAGAAAAGTCTTCGTGGTCAAAGGTTCCAGTCCGGTGAAGAAGCAGTCGACGCTTTCAAGACAGCCATTTTGAACACCCCACTTTAGAGTGGAATAAATGTTATAATAACTGGTTTGAGCGAATGGAAAAATGTTTTAAGCTACGTTGTGAATACTTTGAAAAACAATAAAAAGTACTATAAGGTTCTAGATGTGTTTTTTTCTTCAAACGACAAAACTTAAAAGGCATGCCTCGTATTAGCCCATATTGTCCCATTGTTGGGCAAAGGCTCATTTCCATAATATTAGCTTGATATAAATAAAATGTATAATCGCATGTCAGTCAACTCATACCATACAATGGTCCACATAGCTTAGGAAACTAAGGTGCGTAATGTGCTTATTCTAGAACCGTAGTGTTATATGTTATTTTTTTAAATATTGCTTCGAGATTAGGGTTCCCAGATTAAAAAATCGAAATTCCGGGGTAAATTCCTAACATTTGATGAAAATTCCGGACTTTCTTGTAAATATAACATTAATGTTAATTTATTTGTAACAAAAATATTTGGTTTATGTTATGTTTTACTCGTTACCTATTTAATTGTGGAAATTCCGGACGGTTTAGAATTCAACTCGCATTCCGGACATGTCCGGAAAATTCCGGACGTATGGCAACCCTATTCGCGATTGACATGAACAGGATAAGCCCAGTAACAACCCACCTCAGGGGGAACGGTATTCTTTTACTCCCTTACAACAAACGTTGTATCTTGCTTCACCCGTCGAGTCTGTAATTTGATGACAACATACAAACTTCTCGAGGAAATTCAGTATTCTATCTACAGTAGATCTACTAGAAGATGCTACATCGCTTGCTACGATGCTACGACATGCTTGGTACAGTTATAAATTCACTTGATTCTAGTAAACTATAAAACTACAAAAAACCCAATGGCGAAGATTGTGGATCCGTAGATGTTCAGCATGTGGTTATGGAATCTGTGCGAAACTCTAATCTGAGGTGTATTTTCGGAAGTCCCTGTTTCTGATGCGGCTCTTCAATTGTATAGTTTAGTTGATAGTTGTTGGTTAGAAATTATTTTTTATTGCTAATTTCTAACATTATAAAAAAAAAAGATGATGATGATGATGAATTTCTAACCATTCTGCTAATGTTATATGTGGTGTTTTCTATTTGATTTGATGTCTATAGGGCGATGTGGTCGCTGAGCAACAAAGCCCTTTTTTATGGTCCAAATAAACTAAAGGTTCGCCCCGAACTGAGGTCTCGCGTAATATTTGACTATAAAAAAAGTGCCACGAAATGCATAACCAAAAAACTTGACCTACAATTTCATTCAAATTACAGGTAACGGGAGTTCATGTGACTTTGTTACTCTTCTTGGTGTACAAATTGCAGTTATTCTGGATTTCAGACTTTAGCCTATATTTGTGTCACTAAAGCTAAACGCATACGCATAATAAACAACCAAATGTCAGCACTGTGGGGGCACTGGTGTACCCTGTAAATTTCGTCAAAGTTCAGTTTTTATTGTGGCTTTATTATGACACAAAAACTGCAAGGGTTAAACTAAAAATAAAAACGGGGTCTAAATGACCATTCCTTTGACGTCCCATCTGACCTAATTTTCAACAACCACCCAACATTTTTAGCTCATTTAGTCACACCAGAATTGTGCCATCTCTACCTACCTATGTATCAAATTTCACGATAGTCTGATCAACGCTTCGAAAGTTATCCTCGGACAAACAAACATACATACATACTATGCCGATTGGCCCTAGTTGATTTGTAGATCCCGATACGCTCGATCAAAAAAAAATTGCTAGCTTATATTATAACCATCCACAGGTACGGACATGCTGACCCATCTCTTGATGTGCGAGCACAAGACTGCCTACAGCTGCGAGGAAGACGCGCGCGCGAACACCGTGCGCCCCGAGGAACCCACCTTCAAACCCACCATCGACGAACCAGTCACGGAACTGGTGAGTTACCAGCTTCAGATACTGCTGGCTTAGCTTCACCACCCTACACAAATGTTTTATCCACGGGTTTATAGCCACCCTTAATAGTATGTAAACATTCAAACACTTTCATATATGTAATGTAAAATAAGTACTATGGCATTTGTTTTCATTTTTTACTAGTTGTATGCCCGCGACCTCGTCGGCAATTTTCTACATCTCAACAACAGCGTTCACCTACCTGGTCCAATTGTGAATCTAAACCATCCAGGGGCCCACTCAAATACACAAAAAATTCATCAAAATCTGTAGTCGTTCTCAAGTTATGGCGTGACCAAAAGAAACAGGGATTAATTTTTATAGATTGTATTGACATTTCTAGTTTTATTTTCCTATGCGTGGATAATGTTTTGCATGTCGTTAGATATTCACTTAATTTAATTTTAATTTATATTTGCACACGGCTGGTTCAACAAAATATAACATCGAAATTGTATGTACTTATATTCTGGCAAATAAATGATTTCTGAATGTCATTGGCGTTCTCGCTCGCTCGTACGCCAAAATATCTCGGGTGCAATTGATAATTTACGCCCCTTGTTTGACGATCTCCGTGTGAATAGCCGGCTGACACGCAGGAGGTTGCTTGTTTGATTCCCGCCGCGGAACAAATGTTTGCATGATCTACAGATATTTGTTCCGCGTCTGATTGTTTCTCTATATATTATAAGAATGTATTCACAAAAAAAAAAACTATTTAAGTATTCTATCGGGGGACCAATTCACGTAATACAATTTTAAAACCATAGCGAAAGTTGACCCAAATGAGATTGGATTATGAATTGAATATATTTTGGCATTCTGCTCCATTATTATTACAATATTAAATAAAGTGTATCATGGCATGTCAGTCAACTCATACCATTGTATTGTCAGTTACGTGAATACCTTTTAGCACATTTAACATAACGAGACTAGATCGATACTCGAATTTAAGTATAAGTTAAGGGAATTGGACCCCAGTTATCTGGTTCTCATAGTACTAAGTTCCCAAGTAATTTAGGTAAAGGTAACGGATTTTTTTTTAAGTATCTAAATCATGTGTAGCGGCTCGAGTGTAAGCACCGAGACAATCCTTTAAGGTTTTACAGTGCTTTATGTATTACTATTAGTAACTTTTTGTTAAATAAATAAATAAAAAGAAAAGCTTTGCTTGCTTTGGGGCTAGATGGCGCTGTGTGAAATGTCCAGCATTATTTTCTTGTATTAGTAATGTAGTATTAATTGGTTTCAGGCGGTGGATAGCGCGCCATCTTTATCCGACTACGCGCCGCCATCCGTGCTCAACACGCAGCTGTCGCTCGACGACCTGGCGCCGCCTTCCGTGTTGAGTCAGAATGATCAGGTAATATTACTCTATTTCAATTTATTTATTTGAACAAGACACATAAATACAATTAAAAACCGAACACAGATAAAACACATTCATTTAATTCCTTACTGAGTAAGTCTTAGTAATATAAGATTGTAATAAAAAATAAATAAGTTCATAAATAAACAAAGAAATAAAAAGAGCACGGACCATAAAGTCTGCGGAGAATAGAATTTAAAAAATAATTATATTAATAGTGGTCTGTTTTTTTCCCAATGGGTAACATTTCTTTTGTACATGTCCAGTTTGACTTTACGTACGTATATTTATGTGGATTTCTAGAGGCAGCTTTTTTAATAACTACTTCTGATTGCTTCTTGAAATATCCAGGGTATCGTTAACAAGAATGCACAATTCCCTGATGTACATGCAAGCCAAGGGCAAAATATTGAGCTGTTTAAAAAGTGGTTTAAAACTACCCGTGAACCAAGCACCAAAGACAGCTCTCACGCACTTCTTCTTCGTGGTCAAACGCATACCTATTATTGTATAAAAAAAAAAGTTAACTGGTAAACGATAACACATAGACGCTGGCGCCGCTAGTCTGGATTATGCAATCTTACGGTGGTTCGATTCCTATACAAACAATCAGTGCACATTCACTAGATAATAGAACTGAATACTTCTTCTTCTTCTTAGCGTGTCAAGAGTTCTACATTTCTATTCATAGTATGTTGGACAGGTGTTTGGCCACAACAATGCATCAGGCGAGGCGGCCACTGAATACTTAAAAACGATAATAACTTACTATATATATATATAACATAATTTTATGTGACAAAGTGCACATAAAATTATGTTCATTACACTAAATGCATAAAAAGCATTATAAACAAATTCTAGATTTAAAATATGAAATAGTTATAAATTACAAGTTTATCAAAATACTTCTAACAAGGGGACGGCACGACCTTGGGGAAACGGATTTGAATGAAATTTCGTGTAGTGGTAGTATATTATGTGGGTACTACCACTGTAAAATATTTCCGTCCAATGCCCAGTAGGAGCTGAGAAAAACGCATACAAAGTTTAGCTCGCACTTTATGTATAAGTTACATTAGTTGCCACGCCGAGCGTGCCGTGGCGTGAGCGGTAATGCTCTAGACTTGTAGTCCCGTGCGGGTTCAAGTCCAGTTAGCTGACTTTTTTTTTTCTATTTTCCTTATTCTTTTTTTTTTGTTTTATAAACTATATAAATAATATATTGAATAAACTATATAAATTATTTATCATATAAATATTTATAAATTAAAAATTATAAGTCAGTACAAAATAAATTGTGTGTTCTGGTAAATCTTTTAAATTTATTACTACAATTATAAATACAATATTCTATATTTAAAAATCATTTTAACAGTCAGATGTACAAGACCCTGAATGATAATTGTGATAAAAACATTCAAAACAAAAATTCTTTCTGCACCAAGAACAACAAATAAATGCTGCTTTTTTACAATTACAATGTGTTTGCAAACGGTTTAAGGAAAAATAGGCTTCATTTACATTTGTGAAATTTTTTTTTGTATCACTGATTGTGAGTCCACTGGCATACCAGGCATATTGTATCATTTCCTGAAATATTGGTGCTGATAATTGGTGATGAACAATTGAATGGATTTTTAAGCAATCTTCACGAGAATGAATTTCATAATTTTTGTCTAATAGATCAGCAATGTTCTGTAATCGTTTGATGAAATTTTTTACCTGTCTATAGAAATAAACGTCACATGGTTGAACTAACGGAGTACATTTTGGAGGTATAATTTTTGTTGTGCATGTGGGCATTTTATCTTCATCTAGGAATATTTCATCATATAATTCTGGTTTTGTTTGTCCTGTCCATGAGTCAATTATTAAAAGAAACTTATTCTTCTGAACATATGGCACCAAACATTTTTCCAGAAAGGTAAATTTCCCACTCCTATTCTATTGTTATGTCTAGAGCAGGTATACATTTTGCGCTACACTCGATAGTTTAGAACACATAGGTGTATCGACTTAAAATTTTTAATTTATAATTTTTTATATGATAAATAATTTATATAGTTTATTTAATAAATTATTTATATAGTTGATATAATAAAAAAAAATTAAAAAAATAATAAAAAGAAAAAGAAAAATAGGAAAAAAGTCAGCTGATTGGACTCGAACCCGCACAGACGGGATTACGAGTCTAGAACATTACCGCTTACGCCACGGCACGCTCGTCGTGGCAGCTAATGTAACTTATACATAAAGTGCGAGCTAAACTTTGTATGCGTTTTTCTCAGCTCTTACTGGGCATTGGACGGAAATATTCTACAGTGGTAGTACCCACATGGTATACTACCACTACACGAAATTTCATTCAAATCCGTTTCCCCAAGGTCGTGCCGTCCCCTTGTAAGAGGCACTTCAGCCTGTCGAGTCAGTGGATTATTAATAGTTTTAAATACCTAGACAGTGTTTAGCGATATTTCGTTACTTATGTTTTTCTGTTAAAAAAGACTTAAAAACTGATGAATACTTAGATAATCATATCAAAGTATTCATCATTTTCACCTATTTGAAATGTTATTAAAAAAGGGTATTTTTTTTTAATTATTATGTTTTTTATGAATGAAAGTGTAATTTTATTGATTTGGCGACAATAATAAGATTTAAGAGATAAATTTTGTCATTTGTACTGTTCAGTTATCTAGTGAATGTGCACTGATTGTTCGTATAGGAATCGAACCAACTTAATAAAATTACTTAGGTTTGTTTTAAACAATAACATTAGATTTGTTTATTACAGCATGAACAGGAGCTCCTCAAGGACGCGTACGACCGTCCGCTGGCTACTCCGAGGCACGAGGAAGCCTCCTACAGCCTCGGGGACTTCGAGCCGCTCCCGCAAGAGCCGCCGCCGCAGCCAGACTTTGAACAACTTTAAACTTAGTGCTAGGTCGCTGTCAAATGTGTCTATTGAAGGCAATTAATCTTGGTCGATGCAGAGTGGGGATGTAGGGATCCTAGCCTAACGCAATGCGACTGTGGCAATCCTGCAGTCAATGAAACACCTGCTATTGTGCCCCTTGTGCCCAAACACCTGCACGATGGAACGCTTAAAAACGGCTTCATCTGACGCCATCAACGTAGCCAAGTCTCTATCGTAACACAATATAAGTTGTGCTATTGACATGCTAAGAAGAAGAATCTTATTTATATTTTGATGATTTGAGGATCAGAAATGAAGAAAATTTACATTTTTGATCCTTATGAGAGCAAGCTAAAGGGTTTTTGTCCTTACTTTGCAGTTAATTTTCATATTTGATTTATGTATTTATGCATACCAAGTGTCATGCTGAACTTATAACATTGCCTAGTGTTTTAATCGATCACGCTGTTTCAGCTTCAAGCCACTAAAATAGTAGCGATATCTCTAACTATTGGGATCTTATTGCTCGGAGTTTATGATGTGCAATGACATGCTGCTTTAGGTGTATTGTGCTTGTGCATTATCTAACCTTTAAACATGTTTAATCTAATTAGTTATTATGGTAGGTTAATTTCCCTTTATAGTTACGAAAAAGCAACAATTGTTGGTTTATTTACATTGTGGTGTTTATTTTGAATATGCATAAATAGATTATTATAACTTAAATGTAATGATGAAAAATAAATAATGTTAAGCTCATGTTTGGTCTCTCATTTTCTTTCGTCTCTTTTTCTTGAACTGTAGAGTTACTTTATTGGTCACACCGTAGTATTGAATGCAATCATCATCATTCTCTAACACGGTACTGTCGTAACACAAATTGTAGGTCTTCCAAATATACTTCCATGATATTTTCACTTTACTTTGGTTTCTCTTTTGGTAAATTGTGAAATGTCTTGCTACTGCTTTCTTCAAATCTCGCACTGATGCATTTTGTGGCACCTGTAATGTTAAATAAGTTAAAAAATGTTTGTATATTAATGTAACCCTGTTTCCTTCTCTCAGGTTGTGAAATATGTAGGTGTGAATATGAAATAATTGATGCTGGACATTTCACACAGCGCTATCTACCCCAAACTAAGCAAGGCTTGTATAAGTACCGGCACGAAACTTTAGCGCTGACCGTTATTGCGCAAAGTTAAAATTAAGGTACCTGAGGGGGGCTAGCGGAATGAAGGGCGGGCGTGCGTAGCGCCGATTGGCTCTCCAGTCGCATTCCGTTCCCCGCACTGATACGATGCCTCGCGCACATCCAGTGTACAGTCGCGTTCTTATTTGTATTGCTATTGCTGTTATTTGAATTTGTTTGCTAAATTAACTTCAACACATCATGTTAATTATATCTTAGGTACCTACTATAAATCTTTAGTCATTGGAATTGGAGATAAACTATTTATTAAAGTATAGGTAATATTATTTGAGTGCGCGAGAGTACTCATGTGCAGCTATCCTCCACATTTCGTTCAGCGCTAGACTTACTATTTTACATTACAGTAAAATAATGTCAGTAACGTTATTTAGCTAATAATTAATTAAAGTTATAATTGTATTGCGTGCGCGACAGTACCCATGCGCAGCTATCCCCTCCGCGTATCGCTCAGCGCTAGACTTACGTGCCGCTGTTTATACCATGGGAACCAAATAACTGAAAATCAAGTAACTCTGTCTGTTTGTTACGTTTTCTTGGCTAAACAACTGAACTGATTTCGATGCAATTTGCTATAGATTATGACCTGATTGATACAGACTACTTTTTACCCAACTATGGGGTGGGGGAAACTTGTTACTTAATACATGGTGAATCTAGTTGACAACACTGATAAGTGGTTGTAAAATACTTACAATAACATTCAATACTGGTTCATCCTCTCTCGATATAAAGAGAGTTATTGCCTGACCATGTTCAACTGCTATCTGTAGAATTATAAAACAACATAAATAATTAAAAATTATATACACCATAAATACATAGAGTAGTAGAGTTTCTTGTGAAAAGGCTCACCCGGGGAAGTGCTACCACTATACCTATTTCTACCTCCAAGCAGCATTGCTGTGTTTCGGTTTGAAGGGAATGGTTGCCGGTGAAATTACAGGCACATGATGCTTTACACCTGTATGCCTCAAGTTGATGGACGCAGGGAAGTGCATCGTAGGGCACATTTCTAAGGAGCATGACCTACGAGGCAAACTTTGTTATAAGCGATGGTTACCACTTAACATCAGGTGGGCCATAGGCTTGTTCCATCTCCATAGTATAAAAAAAAAAGACCATCTACTTATCTGACTACTGTGTGGTGAAGAGTCTACACCTAAGTTTGTATGAGCCTGTGGCCTTGAAGTAGGAGGGCTACAGGCCTTCAACAACTAAACTACTTTTATAACCAGAACTGACATCTTTACTCTGAAGCAAGGAAACAAAAGGCTAAGAATGTTACTAACGGTCACCCATCCAAGTTCTGACCTCGAGGACTATTGAATAACAAGTACATACAGGAATAGAGGGCAATGGCCTTAATAAAAAATCACCCCTTGACAACCCATCCCAATGTATAAAAAAATCTGTATAATTGGGGCTGGTAACTATTGTCAAAATTTTCAGTGCTCTAACAGGAATGTCGGTTTTTTTACCTGAGACAAAATCTCTTCAAGAATAATATCTGAAGGAAGATCACCGAGCAGGGAATCGCATTTTGTTATGGTGTAAAGTGAGGACTGAGTAATTTCAAGTAATTCATCATGTGAGAGCGTGCTTGCTATATGTTCCACTGGTTCTGCTTCCACCGTTAAACCAGCTGTCGTTTCTTTTTCATCGCACATGCTTGTTAGATATAAAGAAAAATCTTAAAACAATGTTTCCGTTGGCTTGTTTGTTTTTGTTTACTAATTTTGCCTAACAGGTAGACAGAGGGAGTGTGGTTGGCTGGGGGAGCCAGGGGAGGGATCTTTGCTCGCTTGCTTGATGCGCAGATAAAATAAGTTTACATCGCTTGCTTGATGGATGTAGTGTTTCGGGTAGCCTACCGGTTTTTCAGAAGTGTCTGTACGTACATCTAGTTGGTCTGTGGTGTTTGTCGACAATTGGTCAATCAAAGTTTAGTCAGTCAATGTATATCTTGTCTATGCCTCCTACCTTAGTCACTTTTTAGAAAATTTGAGGTTACTCGTTATCGGCTGTAAATTTATTAGAAATTGGGTAATACCTGTTAGTCTGAATTTTTCTGGCTACAAATAAAATGGATTCACTAACTACTGGTTCACTGAGTGGAGTACAGAAAGAAGAGTTGATGGATCAAGTGAAGCAACAAATTGCAATCGCAAATGCTCAGGAATTGCTAACAAAAATGTCAGAGAAATGTTTCAAGAAGTGCATCAGCAAACCTGGCACATCGCTGGATAATTCGGAACAGAAGTGCATAGCTATGTGTATGGACAGATATATGGACGCATGGAACCTAGTCTCACGGACGTACAGCACTCGGATCCAGAGGGAGAGAAACAACATGTGAGGGTTCCACCATGTAGGTGAAGATTGAATTTCGTTGCAGTACCGTGTAAATATATCTAAGTAGTGACAGCATGTCCCACATTGCGAGTTGCAGCAGATTGTGTTCAATAAAAATAATTTAGGTTGTTACTTGTTTTTATTGCTGGAACAATTTTACAGAAAAATCTGTACTTATAACATTAGAAAGTGATAACTGTTATTGTTTATTGAAATGTTACATTTATGTAGTTAAAAGTGCTTGTGCTAATACAAGTTTCAAAGTATTTTGCAAGATTTTATTTTCAAAAACCCTAATATAATTTACATTTCACCTTTTACACTTTTCTTGCGATAGAGATAAAGTTTTTTGATCCACATTTCTCTCAGTTCTTCCTCACTAGGTAATTCCTGGAAAATAATCAGATTTTAACTTTCTTACAAATTCACAATCTAATAAGTAATTGAAAAAGTTATTTCAGACCATAAATTGTGGCTGTTTGAGGTTAGTTTGGCATTATAAGAAAAGCAGCAGATAATCTCTACTGATAAAAATTAGAAATTAATTAAGTTTTACTGTGTGTTTTATTAGAGGATTGGTATTATCAGGCAAGTTAAATCATATTGTAAAACTTACATTGAAATCAATAATAGAATCATCTTTCTGTACTCTGACCTCTGATTCTGGTACCATAATAGTTTCAGCTTTCAGATCAATGAGGATATTCTTCTTAATTCGTGAAGATTTGAAAGACTTTTGTACAAATGAGTCACAGTTCAGCTCAGCTAGCAGATTACGATCATGGATTGTAGGCATTTCTTCCTTTACTTCTACTTCTTTGTATTCATAAGATGGTAACTTGGTCATAGTAAGACCAGCCGCCTCGGCAGCTCTAATTGCCTTTTCTACTTTAGTTTCTGTATCATCTATATTCTTGTATGGAATGGCTCTCTCTGAAATGCAAAGGCTTTGTTGATAAAAATGGTGTGAATGGATAAAGTGGTAGTTTGCTAATAGAAGTTAGCAAAATGTTGTGACTATAAGGGCAACTGCGCACTGGTGCCAAATCGTATTTAATGTCTAAATATGATTTAAGAGAATTGTCATATCATACAAATACATCAAATTTAAGCATGTTTAGTTGCTAATTACGTTATGATATGGAGTAAGGATCTATATGCAAGCCATGCTTATTAATGATCTATAAGTAAGGTAGTATTTATCACCTGCACTATAATAATCTTAACAGTTTTCTATTTTATCAGTAAAACAAGAAATTCTATTGAGTATTGACAGATCTCATCATTTCAGCCAATTGCTCCCAACAACCTTTATAATAATAGTAATGCTGGACATTTCAGACTGCACTATCTAACCCCAAACTAAGCAAATTAGGTGGTGTTCTTTATGGGGCCATCCTGCACTTTTTACTCCATGTTGTCCATTCCAGAACCATTCTACCTCAACTTTTTAGTTGTAGATGAAAACCTAAGACTTTTACCTATGTCAAAAGAGTTGGACCGTGAGCGACTGCTAGAACGCGATCTCTTCGACTTCTTGCTACTCTTGCTATACTTAGACCTGCTTCGGGTCCTCGAGCGAGACCGTTCTCGTCTAGACCGTGACCGTGACAACGACCTCCTTCTAGACTTCTCGTAACGGTCCTTGGAAACACTTCGAGAATGACTCCTTCTCTTATGCCTCGTGCGGGAATTCGACCGCCTTCGTTTGATACTGCTGGAAACTGAACGGTCTCGGGATCTTGACCTTTTTTTGTGTTTGCTCTTGGATTTCTTCCGATCGTACGAGGATTCTGAACTGTATGAGGAACTCCGTCGATCACGATAGCGACTTCTCTCGCGAGGCATTTGAGTTGATAAATCAACAAAATTCAGGTATTTCCGATTCAATAATTCCTAAAATCTATAATTTGTATTTAATTTTTTGTAAATCCACGAATGAAACCAATTATTATTTCGGTATACATACAATACAATCCCAACCCACCAACCAACCATCCATTCATGCATAATGCATTGCATTTCCTTCCTTCATTCTATCAATTCAATTCAATCAAGCACATCAGTCCCACGCCATAGACAGGTCAGTCCAGTGTACTATCACACCAGTGTTTCCACTTTTGATTTCGGTTTGATCCTAGTTTTTATGGAATTATCCCTAAAAAAACAAAATCATTTCGCGTATTTATTAACATAAAAAACCTACAAAAGCAAATGGTAGACATAAAAAAATAACAACAAAAACTTAACTATATGTATCAAAAATATTAGATAGGTACTTTAAAAAAAGACTAAGAAAAAGGTTCTCCACTTCTCCAGACAGTATGTCTACTCTCTGCTATGGTTTCGGATTTTCTCTATTATTGGACAGTTTCTACCAGCCTGTTAATTATAATATTTTCCACAGAGACGCAGTTATCTAATCAATCGAAGTAGGTTGCTATAGTCAGGTTCTAAGATCTCATGGATTTGGATTAGAGCATAAAAGGGTCAAGAAGCATGGACTTCATCTTTTATTTTGATTATTTGGTCTTCATTCTTCAATATCCCACATACCATTTGGATATCATTCCTACTTTTCCCCCTGTGGACCACGGAGTCATCATTGTATTACTTAGTCTTACTAGTCCTTGAATAGAACTTAAGATGAAGTCTTTCTGGTATTTCGTAGAACCATCAAGGCGTAGCCATGATGGTTCATTTTCTTTATCTTAGTTTATAAAAGAAAGTTTCTCTCGCTCGAAAAGTGATGATGGAGATCTTTTTTGCCTAGGTTTGCTTTAAAATCCCAAAAAGCATGCATATCTATCTAAGGTATTTATCAAAACCCAAAATGGTTACATAGAACTCCTAAAGATCAAGAGGTGTCTAACAAAAATAACAACTTAAGGATTAATTAAATTATAGAACTTGAAAAGTGAGGCCTATTCGATTTTACCCCAAATTTCCCTACATCCCTAATATGCTAAAACAAAAAGCCCTAAACGATTCTTAACCCTTTACCAGGCCTCGGACAAATCCTATAGTAATAGTGATTTTTTAATAGATTTCTATGAGTAATAACGTTTTGTTTGAGATTTCATCAATTTTATTTAGAAAATTAGCTGAAAACCTAAAAAAAAACTTTTTATTCTTCTTCTAGAAATTTAGGTTTTGACTTTGGTGGTACAATTTCATGCACGGGGTGATACACAATGTTACCTTACAAATTTCGCATTCATATTTTGACACATTTTCGATCTGATGTTCTAGTAATACCTGTATAACAAAAAAAAAACACTAAAGTAGGTAAATATTATACTGACTAAGAATTCAATGACGACAAAAGTCTACCCACAATTTATATTTAATTTTCCATAAAGCAAAACGTATGTAATATCTTCTTAACTTTTAATGTAAAATGACCGTAAGCAAACCAAAAAAGAAAACCCGCGGCAAAAAGCTAGCACAAAATAAAGATTTCAATTCACCGGGCTATGTACATATAAATCCCACAATCATTGTAAGTTTCACAGGCTAAGGTAATATGGTTTCCCACATGCTTTATTTTGTTATATCATGAATTTTTTCGAGTATTTACTTATAATTTATGCTCATATCACTAGAAAAACTCTAATTCTACAACATATAAAAAAATTGTACGACTTACCTTTCTCCGGTTCTCCATAATCAATAAAATACGCCCAAAGAAATTATAATCTCAGGAATCACTGTCCCTAACAAACTCACCGCCGAAAAGCGGCGAGCGATACCTTGCATTTGTGTGAGTGCCGAAAATGCCTAACATTATTAATACCAAAAGTGAAATAGTCTAAACTCGACTTTATTCCGCAGATTAAAAGTTTCATTTCAAGCATTCGCATTTTGGAGATATGACGTTATGAAATGAAGCAGCTGTTAAGTCGTAAAAATTTATTGCCTTCTTTTGTCCTTTAAAAAACTGTTGACTTTAACGGTATGGCAATAAGGTCGGATTCAAAATGTGCTGTTCGAAGATCGTAAAATTACTCCGTTCGGAACAGAAGTGTGGAGGAGTAGAAACGTACACAATATTTTTTTGTTGAGAAATGAAATTTCGAATCTATTACGTAGGGATAAATCATTTGTTAACCAAATTCAAAAGTCGGATTTTTTAATAATCGGATAGTTTGATAAAATCTTTTATTTTTACAGGCTCCTATTCAGTTTAATGTGCCTCGTTGTCTTGTCTATCGTTTATAGGTAATAAAATATTGCGATATTAGACCTGCCCGGTTTCTGATTTGAGTTGAAATTTTGCATGCATATGCGACATGAAGCTGATCTCATGATGCAGTAAGATGGTGCATCATCAGATGCTTAAACTAAACTACACAACAACATCGACTTTAGGTTCATTTGATCTGTCTTAACTAGTATTCGGATCCTAAATGATATCCAGGTCAGGGTTTAATGACGGAGCCAGGCTATGGGAACTCTGTAATAAAATGACATAGTTACATCGAGTGTGGGCTCGTTCGATTAGTGTTAAAGAGTATTCTTTACCTAGATGATATCCAGGGTCTGATGATGGAGCCAGAAGATTGCTATGGGAACTGTGATTAAACGATGCCACCTCATCGAGTTTTTGGGCTCGATTAATTTGTCTTGCCGACTACTCGGGTCCTAGATGAATTCTCTTCTCTACAATAACAAAATCGTAAATCTCCCTTCAATGTATGAGACCGAGGTCAATGATGCAAAAAGGAGGGTCATAACATTTTCATCCTCGCGTACGAAGTTCCCGGGCAACCTCTAGTTTTGGATAAAATCGAATTTTGTATTGTATACAATATTGCAGAACCATGTTTAGTACTAGAACTTTAACAGTATAGGCAGAAATCAGCAAAAAGTAAATATTGCAAGAAGTAGGACAAAGATATAGAGTGCTGTAAGCCTAGCTAAGAGTTTCAATTTCTCTTTTGCTGTTAATTGTGTATTTTGTAACAGATAACGAGCAGTTGACATTAGGCTATTGTACTTCAGATAAAGGGGCTTGGTGGCGCTGGTGGTAAAAATGCTTGTATTTTTAGTACCGAAAAGTTATCTCGTTGCCCACAATTTAACGGTAGGGTAGGCTACCGCGTGTTTTTTTAATGAATTTGATAAAAATAAAACACGAGAGTTGTTTGTTTCATGAAGGTAGTTTTAGAATTGGCCGCATCTGATTAGAATGCTTACTAATAAAATTGTTTTTTAAACTTGTTAAAATGTTTTTAGTATGCGACTCCATTCATTCGAAATTTAATGTAGTCCGGTTCATTGGTCTTCGGTCACGTACAGATAAATGAACGATGCAACGCGAGGGAAAGGGACAGTAGCGTAGCGTAGTCGTGTGTCTGTAGTTACAAATATTTCCGTAAAATATTGTTTTAAAGCATATTATAGACTAATTCAAAATCAAATTATCAAACTTTAAGGTAATACTCACCGGAAATACGAAATTCCATCTTTTTTTAATGTAGTTAAAGTGTTGTTTTTGCAACTTTTGACGGAGCACTTGGGCATGTTGTCACTTCGACGGCAAGCGCGCGACTAAGAGCCGAGAGTGCTTAAGCGGCGTTTAAGCACTCTCCAGCGTGGACATCCTTGACGGGCCGATCGTATATCTAGTATTTTATTGATCGTTGAATACGCCGCACTTTTCACAAAAAACAACCGTTACACGGACGACCATTGAAAGAATGGCCGTAAAAGTGACATTTGACAATGACAGTGACAATTTATTTTTTGTGGCCCTGGGGAATATTTTTATTTGGTCGTTTTTGACAGTTTGTGGTAGATACTTAGCCATAACCTGGTAATAACATCATAAAATCGATGTGGGAGACGCTCAATCCATAGCCTGGTTAAGGGTTAATAATAGTTTCGACCGAAGAAAAGGGCAAATTCCCTAAAAGTGAAAACACTGCTACACACTCACATCACACACACGTCAATGATGGATGTGGATGGATGATTTGATTGAATGAAATGCTTCCTTCCTTCCATTTACTTCCATCCAGTCAGTCCCGGTCAGTCCAGTATTCTCACTCATCAAGGCGGTGTGTGAAAGCGACTTGAAAAGCAAGCAAGCAGCTGATTGCTAATAATGTCAATGTCAAAAGTTATTAGTCTGTAAAACTAGATGTCGCTGTTAAATATTAAAATGCATGCAGTTTCATTCTACGCATTTTTAGCACTAATATTATTTTAATTTATAACTACTTTGGGGAAAATTCACTGAAGAAATGTTTTAAGGCATAAAAAGTAAAAAGACTAATACTATTTTTGGGAGAATTGTGTATGACAAAAAACAATACAATCCTGCAGAAAACCATACAATTTACGATTCAGCAATGGAACGCATAATAGGGCAGCGACCGTCAGTCGGCCTCGATGACGGAATGTGTGAAAATTTGTAAGATGGTGATCAACTGTATTTCTCATGATTTGCTTGAAAAAATCCATTTTGGTGCTTTAGAACTTCTTTGATAAGTTAAAAAAATGTTGATAACAGTGCGCACATAAAGTTTTTACCATTTTAAGTAACAAAAAAGTCTCCCAAGTGCCTTTACGAGAGGTGCGATCACTGACATTGTTTCGTCGAAATTCGCTGTGCCCATCGCGATTGTTATGTTTATGCTAGGACCGTGTGATTTTTACTCGTTCAGTGGCTGGTGCAAGAGATTCTGATGTTTTCGAAGTCATGGAGAGGCAGGAGCGCACACATGCAAACATGGAGGCTAGTGACTTTGTGGACACCAAACAGGTGAGCACTTTGTGGCTAATTACCTGCCGGTTTTTCTGCATTTTCACCTTTGCCTTGCTTGCGTTGCCTTGCTACCTGCCAAATTTGCATTGGAATTCAGCCACTCGTTATGGTTCAATGCAAATTTCTGGTGATTCATAAGGTGCAAGTGAACTGCTGAGACTGTTATCTTAGATCAGTGAAATCCAGTATTCTTTCGATTCTGTGGAAAGGTGGTGGCTTTCTAATTTGTGGTATTATTGTTCAAGACCATTTTAATTTATAGAAGGCACAAAGCAAGGCAAAAGGTGGGCGAAGCTATGTGCTACCCACACTCTTTTTGAATAAATTATTGGTATTAGAACATTGTTATGAGCTGTGGACACCTTATTAGGACCAACTATAAGTGTCTGTAATATGTACCAACTATATTTGACAACTCCTTTTCTGTAAAAACTATTGAAAACATTCAAGAATTATAGTCTGTCTGTTTTGCTTTGGCTGGTAATTTAATTGAATTCATACATTTGTTTTAACATATGGAAAGGCCATAACAAATCCTTTAAAGTAGTGGAGTAGGATTTGCAGTTTTCTAGTGTCCCCGATGTTAATGCTGACGTTGATGATTGAGCCCTGTGATAGAAGACCTCAGATCTCTTACTCAGTACGCAGGCCTTTGAATCACACATATCGTCAGAGGCAAGTCTGAACATTATGTTTGATACTTGCCCACGTTTTGCATAGAAGTTAAGCAAGTTGCAAGCCCATCTCCACTTCATAGAATACTTAACCAATGGCAAAATTTTTGGTTCTAGGACATGCCGTTTTTCGTTATTAAGAGCTGTGTTTTTCTCTTAAATTCTCAACAAAAATATCTAGTTAAGTAGGTCCTACCTAACCAGTTCCATACTCAAAGAAATGTTTTTTTATGTAAAATTGCCATACTACATTTCAAGTTCCTAAAAGCATTCACTGTGAAATCAAATACTTTGATAGATAGATAAGCCTTTCATTCAGAGTTCTTTACAATTAAACTGGTTCATATTTTTAATATTAGATTATGTATTATTTATTGGTTTGCCATTTGCCAAAGGTATTCCCCACTCTTCACGGTTTCCAGGCAGTCTAGTCCATTGTTTCGCATCACCAGTGGTGTATTTGCCAGGTCACTTTTTTACTTTCTAGAGTATCAATGTTCTAACATTGTTTTCTTTTCATCCTGGAGATGGAACATGCATATGGCCCACCTGATGTTAAGTGGTAACCATTGTCCATTACAAAGTATTGCATCATAAGTCACACTCGTTAAAACATGCTCTACGATACACAGCACTGGGTCCATCAACTTGAGGCATACAAGTGTAACACCTCATGTGCCTGTAATTTCACCAGCAACCATACCCTTTAATCCAAAACACAGCAATGCTGCTTGGCGGCAGAAATAGATATGGTGGTAGTACAAAACATTGATATTCTCTCACTCTTATCAGGATATTGTGTGATAACAATATTGTGGTTTAAGAACTTTATCACTTTCTACTGCTATCTGTGTATAAATAATCTTAAAACTCTCTACTAGTAAAATTTATGCTAGGGATTTATTGTAATTCTTACTAATATTATAAATTCGAAAGTACTATCTCTCTGTTTTTACGCTTGCACTACTAAACGTCTGGACCGATTTCGAAGAAATTTGGTATGCATATAGACTATGACAGGGATCATGACAGGCTATTTTTTACCTGACTGTGCATGAAAGTATTATGTCGTTATTGACAGACTACGCGTGCGAAGCCGCGGGCGGCAGCTAGTTCACTATAATTTGAGATTGGCTTATAGTACTGACTGTTTTTTTTTAATTTGCATAACAGACTGAACTATCCTTATCATATTTTGCTTAGTGATGATTGTGTGTTATCAAAATAAAGATACAAGATTATTACAAGAGATTATTTACAAGATAAAGATACTCTTAAATGGCATTAATTATTGTATTCACAGAAAATTATTGTAAATATTACTACAGTGTGCATTGTGGGCGAATAGCCATCTGAGACGCAGGAGGTTGCTGGTTCGATTCCCACCGTGTAACAAATGTTTGCATGATCTACAGATATTCCGGGTCTGATTGTTTCTCTTTATATTACAATTTAAAAGAACGTATTTACAAAAAAAAAAGGATACCTATAAGTATTCATCTGTTAATTGATTCCTAATTTCCTATAGGACCTTTGCTTAGTTTGGGGCTAGATGGCGATGTGTGAAACCGCGTCCGAATCGGTCCACCAGCTGCCTCAGGTAGACAGACACACAGACAGACATAGGTGTCTAACGAATAACACTCCTCTTTTTGCATCGGGGGTTAGTAACTCCATTAAACTTAAGTAAAACTTATTTAGGTATATTAACTCAATATAGCTTCAGTCATACCATCATCCCAAAAATACGAAGACGCTTGACGGAAGTAAATCAAAAGCACTAATTCTCTATTCTGTGACAAGATACATGCTTATCTAAGTTTATCGCGTAGTGGGGGGGCGCGGGCGCAGGCCAGCCAGCCAGCAGGCAGTATAGTCAAGTCAGGCGCGCAGAACGCCGCGCGCGCACTTTCGAAGTAGGTACTACTAGTAGAACGTCGAAGGTCTAATAGGCCGAAGTTCGAGCCCACGCGCGTGATGTCATCAGTACCAGTTGTTCCAGTGTTGTGATTGTGCACTATGGTAGCGATGGTAGCGTCCGCGTCAGGATATGGCACTCTGCGCCGGTTTCTGAGCGCGCCTGAGGGGCAGGGATCTGATGAGGGAATGCCTAGTGCCTCTGTTTCCGTCTCGGTAAGCGATACCAACAACTGTTAGATCTAAGTGACTGAACTCATTCACACCTGGAATTGTAATGTTCAGGCGCGTGTGAGTAGCGCCAGGTTTCAGTAACCGACTTTTGCGTTGCGTTAGTGCTTGGCCTGTACACCACCCGGCATCAAAGTTGAGCTCTGGCATACAACGTAATATCACGTAGCTACTACGGAGTAAACCTCATGCCAACTGTTAACTTCTATGCTGGGTACCACACGCACACACGTTCTTGTAGGGATGTAGTCTCAAATCGCGTATTGTCGACGGTAGCTCATAGTACAGGATAGTTATTCATAGTACAGGCCCGAGATTGCGGAATGCGTAAAATGGGTCCCTAAAGTCGTTCGAGAAACTGCCTAAGCAAGACACCTACACTACAGCAACAGTTAACACTGAACGTTATGCGCCAGGAATGTTGATGATCCAAGCTTACCTACTTATCGCGTCGTAAGGTGTGCCGTTTCATACTAAGAAGTATATGTGTTTGTTTGATAATGACCCGATACGATTAAACTTGCTAATGTATTCGACTTGATTCAACATTCATTAGTTATCCACGGTCAGATGGCAATTTACATGATCTTGACAACAGTACTGTATCGTATTTTAATTCAACAAGGTCCTACCTAAGGAATTAATCGGTAAACAAACAATTAACACTTGTAATTCAATTCTTAGATAATGGATTACTCAAGTAATCTACCTCTGTAATTGATATTTTTTATACAGCATTAGAAAGTGGCTTTGTACAATTTCCATTAGAACGTCTACGCGTATTAAAATCAAAGCATGCGACTGCTGTGCAAAATAAAGAACAATTTAATTTCAGCAAGCCAGCTAAATCGTAATTTGGTTAGATGGAGTCAGCACGTCGAACTTTTTCTTTCACTGCAGCATTTCCGAAACTAGTTCGGCACCGCGTTTTGGAATCTAAAAAAAGAGATCTAAATCAGGAAGAGTCCATCGGCATCTAGTGGCAACTTCATCATCCACAGAGAGGTTGTCGACCTTACTTTCCTTTTTATTATTCCGTGTTAATACATCGATAGAAATTCCGGCCTTGGCCTCGCATGGAGCATTAGAATATTGTCGTTGGTGATGTCACCTAGATCTGTGCGGGATCGCGCGGGAGGTGTACCTACGGCCAAGGTTAGGGCGGCAGACCGTGGCCATCTCGAGATCCACGGCTCGTTACCCATCCGCGAAAGGAGCCATGCGGTGTGGTGGCCGACCCGAGCCACTCTGGCGCTTATTCGCTTTTTACCTTACCAAATTATAAATCGTGTTGGCTCAAATTAGCAAAATTGAAAGTGATGTGCCATTTGCTCAGCGACATGTCTAACTAGCATTGTTTCTACTTTTCCAAGTGGGCTTATCACAGCTTAACCACATCGTGCATAATGCATTAGCGTTATTTGCTTAGATTTCCCTGCCCACGTCATTCTAGGGTCAAGTCAAAATAGGCGATATCTCTAACAACACAGTAAATGCAATGTGTGGTAGAGAAAACACGAATCGAATATGTTATTTGTCTGTAATAATAGGCTGCCAATGGAAACGGAAAGCCGTAATTCAACTGATTGTGCGCTGCAGTTTCTTTTCTCACCCGTTATTTTTTAACGATAAAATGAATTTGAATAACCCATTCACTACGCATGGGCGCCTAGCTTACTCGATTTGTATATTTGGTCAATCTTCACACTTATGAAGTGTTCAAGAAGATCTGTTTATCGTTCTTATGTCCGCTTTACTCGTAATAAGTGTAAATCGCATTCAATTTACTTTGATATTGTCTTTTTTAGGGTTCCGTGCCTCAAAAGGTAAAAAAAAGAACCCTTATAAGATCACTTTTTTGTCCGTCTGACCGTCTGTCCGTCTAACCGTGTGTCAATACCGATTTTCTCAGGAACGGGTGGACCTAGCAAGTTGGAATTTATACCAGGTCTATAGTCCCTATTAGGTGTATAAAAATTAAGGGCCTGGGTCAACACGATAAAAAGATATGGGCAGATTTACACGAAAACTTGTAAATACCAAAATTTACCTTAATATTCAATTTATTTTATTTTTCGGATTTTTCTCTTTACTTGTGCTGTAAGACCTTGCTTTTACCTAAAATTGACAATTCTAGGTCAACGGGAACTTCCATATAGGTTTTCGACCCAAAACCTATAGGGTACTTCCGGTTGACCTAGAATTGTCAATTTTGGTTAAAAGCAAGGTCTTACAGCATAAATAAAGGAAACGTAAAAAAAAAAATTAAAGGGTGTCCCCATACATACATAGTTGACGCTAATTAAGATAGTCCTCTGAGTTGTATGGGCGCCATCGGGCGCTCATACAATTTAGAGAACAATGGGTAGGTACGGAACCTCGGCGCACAAGTTCGACTCGCACTTGACCGGTATTATTTAAAGTTCCGTATCACGCACGGTTGAGACTTTTTTTTTTAATTCTATGAAACCACTGGATGCGTGGTTGATAATTTTGTCCCATCAACTTAAATTAAGATTATTTATAAATATATCCTTGAAACTTGTCTCACATTTCTCAGAACTCCAACATTTATGTCCAGCTGCTTGTTACGGTGCAAACTGCATTCCCTGATGATTTCTCCATAGTCTTAAGCACATACTTGCCGTAGGAACATAATATTCCATTCCAGATTCATATTTATTCCATGCCCTATTCCATTCTGGTAAATATAGTTTGAATTGCTAACCTACCTGTGTCATAAATGCTACAAAAACTGGGTGGCACACTTGTAGATGTGACCAAACTGGTTGCGCCATGGCATACTGTTAGCTCCGGTGCACGCTTCCGCCCACCAGACAACTCAATAAGGAGAGGACCTTGTCGCCATATAAACCTTAGCATACCAGATTTTGCAAGACATATCACCTTGATGGATTTTGCCCTTAACTAGATTTTGCAATAGAATCATTTGTATCACCTTGCCATTAAACTCACCGCATCTTCCCAACATCTCGTAGAGATCTTGATTGTCTTGATGCGTTTTTGATTTGTTGGTCCTTGGTTCACTTCTGCTGCAGTTTAAAAGTCCTCAATTATACCAATTAATTGAGCCAAACTCCGATTTACAACATGGTAAAATTCGGTCCGTTAGTAAGCACTCGACACAGCAAACTAGCCAATAAAATGACATTTCTTCATAGAAAAGCTCTAAAAATAGATAAGATAATGCATGTTGTGCCTTACGTACCTATTCCTCATCATTTATTGAATGAATTTTCGAAACTGATCAAAGCAATTTGTCTGAATGAAGAACATTAATTGTAAGCCATTGCAATCGATCTTAAAAGTCATCTAAATCAATGAAGAAATGTACTCAAAGAAGTACGGGTTCGGCAGATAATTTATTGCATGTATAATTTTTCTTACAAATGAATATAAGTTAAATTTTTATCGATACGCTTCATTTATTGGTAATTAATATCATTCAGCTCGTCAATGTGGATCTATAAATAAATCGATTACTTTATCATCTTCCGATCGCTATCTGACGTCGAGGAGACTACTTTTTCAACTGATGCCTTGTCCTAATGTCCTTGGTGCTTGCCATCTGCTATTTTGTCATACTTTTTTTTCCTTATCCAAAACATTATGTCCTTTCAATAGGTAAGAAGCATTACTTGTCCGATGACGTCAGAATATAAGGCGTGTACCATCTTCCTCGGTTATTACAGGCCATTACTTAATTTCTAATGCGGTTGCATAGTTTTATTACCTTACTATTAATACTGGTATATTGAGGTACCCGATAATACTGGGTACTTGTACAATACGTCCGCTTTGATTGAAGCAGAGAAAGCTATAAGCGGAATGCTCAGTGCGGTTACTTTCATGTGGTCGAGCTTTATGTTGTCTGAAGTATTTAGTCGGCAGAAATTGCCTTTTAATATCTGCGAAGGTATCGTATTGTTCATGAATTAATCAGTAGCCACTTCGTATTAGGGCCAGTTACGTACTAGGGCACATTTTCGCAACATGGTTTTGGCCCAGGGTATCGGCACAAGTTTAAAGGTAGCTGAACAAATTCCCTACAAATCAGACAATTCCATGCAGCCACATCGATCGTGGCGAAACTATGTTGCGAAACTAATGTGCCCTAGTGCGGACGAGCATCGTTTTTAATCTCTACCTGTCTTTCAGTTCGGCTGTTACAATTACAAATTATTTGAGATACAAGTTGTCGCAAACTTACTTGCTCATTAACTATTCTGTCTGTAAACTATTCTGGGTTCCGAGACTTCCGAGTAACTTAAATTAAGTTTTCCTGTAGGCGTGATTCCAGTTAGTGTCGTATTGCCATCCATGCCTCATTACGTCACTGAATTTATGTCTATGTTGAATTGAATAACAAAATTATTATGAATATCGACATGTGTTGAACATAAGAATGAACGGAAACCACAACGACAAACCAAACACTGAATGTTTTAAACATTCGTAGGTAACGACAATTGCTGAAAGTGAAATTGTACACACCGGAAGCAGTAATATTTGTTCAAATACAATCAAACAATTTAAACACACAAATTGAGGAATATTTTGTAAGACTATGAATCATCACTGAAAATTATACTATCTATCGGTATAGGTACCAAAGTGTCAAAAAACTTTACATCCCTTTAGTTGAGATAATTACTACTATTTATTACTTCTCCTGTCGCTGGTTCCATCATGTTAAATAGAAACCATTGAGCATCGTCAGTCATCAATGTCCGTGGCTTCATACAGTACAGTATTGTGCAGGTGTTAATGCACAGTGGACATGACGACAAGTGAAACAAGCATTAAGTAACTCTGAACCTAAAAGAAAAATAATTGTCTGTCAGACACAAGGTTATCGTAAGTTCACAATAAGATATTACAATTCACTTTCTCTCAAATAAAGTAGCTGTCATGAGAAGACATGGCGTTTTTTATCGTCGTAACAATGTTTCCATTTATCGTTTTATCGCGATGTTCTCGCGTCGCAGTATCTTTGTATCGAATTCACATAACTAGAGATCTTTACATCTTGTATGCAAATTGGGTGTTTGTGAGGAGATCACCTGAATTGGCTTAGCTTAACAATGCGAACAATTTCTGTCAATCGAGGCTTTAATGGATACTTTGTTATAGTTATCCAATTGAAATTATATATTATTTTGTTTTTGTTATGAGTTTTAACTTTTAAGTAAGTATTTAGACATTCTTATCTGAAATTGCTTAACTAGGATTTATTTCGTAATCAATTCCACAATAACTATTAATACGGTGTAGTATAGCCTCGGCGAAACCTCAAGATTCTACCGTACCACGCCGTTATCTGCCGCTGTCCACCACTTCACGATTCCATTTGTTTGTAATGCATTTATAATAGCAGTTTGTTATTTCAAACAATCAGCCTAGTCAACTGAAACTGGATCAAGCGAACCACAGAAAAGTCTTTCTCCGTAATTCCTTTCAAAGTAGATCAAAATAAATCATTATTAGATTTCCTTCTGTGCTTTGTACTTTACGTACCTAGTTTCAAAATAATTGGTGCTGTTTGAAAATTCTCATGGAACTTATCTTTTTGTAAGATAAAGGAGAGCGAATGTTTCGCATATTCCTCAAGATGCCATCATTGTGCAATACCAGCCTGTGGTTTGGGATTCTTCAGTGTCGTGATACGGTGCTACGCAAACCTGGGAGTATTGTGCTGCCGACGTGGGAAATCTCGGAAGTGGGCCGCGCATGCATAAGTAAACTAGACGACACGAGTTGGCCGCAGTGGTGATATTAATTTTGACGCTGGAATCGATAGAAACTATTTCATTAATGGTGGCAATTGAAACCTAATTACTGAGGTCAGAAGATCTATCGGTTTATAGGAAAGCTTAAAAGGAATCGTAGTTTAGAAGCATCGTAAGCACCGCTCATTTATTGTTTCATTATACAGCGGTCCGCTCTCGACTTGAATACGTAGTTGGAAAATCTGTAAAACCAACCGAGTTACGTTACGGTACGTAATATCATTGGATCATTTTACTGATCTACCCTATTCTATACTGTTGTGTGAAATATTCGTGCCTCATTTCGCAAGTTTTAGGTTTCGATAATACGGTTGTAGAAATTCACGACTATCCTCCGGTAAATGCGGTCGCATCAATTCAACACTCGATTCTATTCGAGATGAAGCTCGGCTTATTCGTATTACCATGACGCGGTTTTGATCCCGTGCTCCATCAGCTTAAAAATAAGACCTTGACTGTTTTGAACAGTGCCTGTGCGTTTTGGTCACGCCTATATAACGAATTTAATAGCGTTCTCTATAAATGTGGTTTAATAATTACGAACATACTTCAATTGGACTAGATATGCTACCAGCCTAGCAGAGAATAACTTGTTAAAGTTAGTATTAGACAGCCTTACTATTCATTGGAAAGATCACGATGAACTTTCTCTGGCTTTAAGAGGCCTATACAATACAGGTAGGTATGTCCTACGATAGCGAATCGCATATTATATTTCTAACGGATCTAATATACACGAGAATAGTGTTGATAAAGCTAAATATTCTAAGGTCGTACAGAAAATAAACAATTTATATCACCAACTGCCCAAATATACTCAAATTGTACAACCTAATAATATTTAATTAGAACACACACGAGGCACACGATATAAATTCTAGGCCACATTTCTCTACATTACGTGCGAGCCAATAAACTACTAACTAGTACTTGGCAAAAAGCTCTTCAAGCAGCTGTCGTTGTGTCGGTCCTGGTCAGAAGTCTCTTTTGTTACACACTTCCACTGTATTTACTTAATATTTCTTCAATAAAATACACCACCTCCCGTTCTAATGAAAAAGTTCATGTTTAGAATATTGAATATATCTTTCTTTTATGGGCGTAGAATACCTATTGTCCTATAATTTTGCACATTTTTCGTGCGCAATATTTCCTGTTGACGGTCTGTTATAAAAGTGTGATACTCTCATACAAATATTTGTGGTCAACTGTGACGTAACCTACTATGTAATGCTCAAGAAATCGTCAAGCATGCCGTCGCGTCGGTAATATCGATCTACGATAGTTTTGAGTACGGTTACGAAATGTTTATATATTGGTTTGGTAGATGGCTAGCTACTCTGGCCTGCACACAGGTTCAGGTACTCCATCTCTCACTTTCACCGAGTAGTTAGCTCGGTTGAATACCAACTGGGTCACACGGCAGATGGTAGATAATCGGAAGCTGCGACTGTGAATCATTCGATTATTTACAATTGATCACCTTCAAAGCGATTGTGGTTTAATAATTATTTATGTTTTGAATTATGGCAATTAATTATTAGAAACTTTATCCGACATATGCAGTCCTAAATTGTGTATTTATCTTTCAACAGCGATGACGGCACTCATGATTCCATCACGGGCGAATTGGTATAAATAACGTTGATTCTGTTGTTATCTCCATTTCTTTGAACAAATGTTTTGATTTATTATCAGCTGCTTTGCTTCAATTTCTACTCCTTACTATAATCAAAATTGTCACGATGAACCTTCGCAGTGCTTGGTATCGCGTCGTAGGTTCTAGGCCACTATAATCATTGTCAAATGTTTGCGTGTCAGTGATGGCACTAAATTCTGATGAACGGCAGACAGTCATCCGTGTAATTGACGTCAAGTATGAAATAATTGCAGCTACCGCAATAGTTCCGGTCTTGTTTTAAAGAACTACAATTTAGCTTCAGCTAAATAACAGTATCTGGAGCGGGCCATAGTTTCAGTATTTATGTGAAATTATGTTCCTACATTAAAGCCTTTACAAGGATTTACTGCACAATAAAACTAATATGTGCGTGGGTCTGATGATCAGTCTGACTGATTTATTTATAGTTGTCGTTAGTTATGACTTCATCACGTAGCCTCGCTTTGTTGACATTTTTGATACGATCATGGTTCACATCACACCTATTACAATTTTTTAGGTGCGTTGATTTTCATTAAACTCGATTACTTATCTATATTTACTGAACATTCTCTAGATTTTGTGTCAAAGTGGTCAGTTTAACTAGAAAAATATGAGTAATCAGCCGGCAGCGGTCAGGTAAATCAGACGTCTTGCAATGAGTCAGTAGCTAAGCTAATCATTTCTGCTTCCTGGCCGCGGACTAATTGTGTGTTCCAACTTCCATTAGTTCCACTAGACGCGAAAGCTTCAACACAAGTCGCGTTTCGCTTCCACTCTTTATCAGTTGAATTATGGTTTCCAGAAAAAAGTTATATATAGAAACCATACTTAAATTATGCGCTATCTTTGTATTTCCTGTTTCCTTTTTCTAGGTGCCGGACGGAAGGTTATAAATGTTGAATTATAAAAAGTTTTTTACGCATAGTTCGTCAAATAGTCGGCAAGTCACGTCTATTGTCTATTCTATTCCATTGAGTTCTCTTATTATTTCATCTATACTAGGTACTAGGTATCGTGATCCGAGGCATCTGTTTCCTACATACCCATAAACGAGACCAGATCGTGTTTATTAGAAACCTTGCAAGTTCCATTCAAAGGTGTTTAAGAATTAGCTCGATCGTTTGCCCAAGTTTGGCGTATCCCATGAATTATGTATCTGTGTATTTGTTCCGAGTTATTGAAATTCTGTTTCTCCTTTACTCGCATCGACTTGCCCCTTACTTGGTTTGCCAGTGAATCACTTCATGTTCTTGAACATACTAAGTATGTTTACTTAGTATGTAGATAGCACGTTTCGGAGCTTTGTGATTCGCTTTTGGAGCCGGCAAGTTTCGCAGTTCGAACTTCCTGTGTCTTGTCGACCTCAAAAACTAACGTGTGCTTAAATGCTTTATGCATGAACGCAGCTGTTCAGACAAAGTTATTGGCAGGTGCAATGAGTTGAAACAAAAAGTTGATCTATGTCCAATAGTGAGCGAGTGATTAACCCGGTGCCTAGTACACTACGCAGATGTCAAACTTGAAACAATACTGTCCAGTATTTTTATAACATCCATTTTTGTAATGGTTAAAGCATTTGATGTGCCGTGTTGCTCGGAAAGAATGATAATTTGTAATTAGACGGAGTTTCTAATTACGTACGAGCTAGTCGACGTTATATTATGTTTTTAATCTTATTATCTTTTACCTTGTTTTCTCTCGGATTCTCGTTCAAGTACGTAAGTAACTTTCGGATTAAATATTTCCTTCTACCAGTAGGCACACCAAAATTAAAGAAGGTATATTATGTATGAACAAACATTACAGTGTTGTTTCTTACTTAATAGAAGGATGCTTCGCCATAGCAAATGGTCAATTTGTTTTGGTTGGCGTTTAGCTTTTCTAACCATATAGGCATAACTTTGTTTACTTTTTGCATATTCTATCTTTCATCATCTTTGACCAATCTTAATTATACCTAGTGCCAAAATACAGTTTGTTGTCTAGCTTACACGCATGTAATTGAAGCAGGACTGACAGCTCCCTAGGCTGATATTGAGGCTATGGAGGCGGCAACGTGGGCGCGACCTCATCGTTCTGCGTGGGCTGCAGGTGCCAACGCACCTTTCCAGTTTCCACGCTGGCTTCGAATCCAGCATGTAATCTCAGTAACTGTCCACCATTGTTCACGTTTACCAGCCGTGATTAATGTTTATTAGATTCCTGTCGTAATTTACTAGTATCTGGTCATTTACTGCATTTGGAATTGCATCGATCCTGGCACGCCGGCAGTAGTTATAGCCTTTGCAAACTTTTATAGGTCTTTAAACATAGTTATCCTGTCAAGTTTAATTACGAGTATGGCCAGGGAAAAGAATACCATTCGCAGACGATTCCTCGTTCTCGTCTACAGTTATATGGTTGAACACTTGAAAAGATATTTTGTGTATCTTTGTACGTTCATTATTCCTATGTATGTATGCTAGATGAAAAATTTGATTCAGTAAATCTTTCCTTCGTCAACTGTCTCGCGACTACTGTTTAGATTTATCCAAATTATCAGGCTATTTTTTGTTTATATACCTAATAAATAATTTACAGTTAAGTACTTTTTATATTATGATCACCTGAGCACGCATTCACCTTCTGCTGGGTTGAAGCCATCCCTCTTGCCAACCTCATCTTCTTGCAGTGTTTCATTTTTTATTTTTGATAGAACTATATTCATTGGGAACAGATTATGCCCCTTCATTTCTCATCTGGTGTAATCATAGTAGTCGGTAAAGATAAGGCGATATTCCGGATACCATTGACATTGCTTTAGACAAGTAAGAACTTATCGGCGTTTCCTTCCATAGATGAACGCTTCTCCGGATGCGCGGATGAAATTAGGATTCACAGGAGAGTGTGGCTACCGCTAATTACTGACAAATTAACTAGTACGAATTGTAGAGAGTGGCCTGCCCGCTCCACTTGCTATATGTTATAGCGTGGTGCATGAAAGTACTTAATAGACGGCTGTCGGGCGCTTTACGAGCGAAACGCTGGCAAATTGAATTTTCGCCCAGACTGTGTTTATATTTTTTTTATTTCAGACTGTGATCCGTATTCTGTCAACGCCAACTTCTAAAGGTTTTTCTTTCTAAGCTTAGGATTACTTGGGATATTGTTTGTTTGTTTATAAATCAATTCTATACCAAATAATTTATCTATTACTTTTCGGTAACAATTGCGAAGAAGTCTTTTGAAGTCATAATGGTTTCATTGAATGTAGATGTTATTGACTGTCTTTGATTTTTATTTTCAAATTTAAGCCATTCTAAAACTTACTTGGAACGAAATGGACTACACAAAGGTCACTAGGTCTACCTACAGATTCGGATACCGACAAAACAGATTTTAGGTGGAGGCCGATTGACTAATTGTTTTACAAAGGCATATTTGTGGTACAAATTCTTGTCTTGGTCTGCATTGTACATCTACAAATGTTTTGAATATCAAATTAAACAGGTGTTTTGTTTCCAATGCGTTAAACCAAAGAGAACCGGTTACAAATTACAATGCTTTAATATACTGGCACTCGTTGCGTGGCCTCACAAACACTTACAATTCACATGCACATAGTATTCGTGAATGAACTATACGAGTAAATACAGTATGCCATTATGTTGAAAGATTGTATCTGCAACGTGGTAATTTGTATCGGAAAATACCTTCTAAGGCTTAAGCTTGGCTAATAAAATGCTAATCGGTCCCGCTCTCACGTTCAGTGCAAAATTGTATTAGATTGTAGTCTCCGGTTCCAATAAACATTGCATCGCTCTCATCAATAAATTATTATATTCCGATTACGCAAAGTTAATCTTTATTTTCTAACATAAATGTAATGTCGAATAGTTTAACTGAAGAAAGAGTCGTGTATCTAAGAACTAAAGTTATTATCTGTCCTGACCTGTACCGTCATACTTTCCATCAGTAAATGCAATAATCCATACTAATGCCTTTTGCAATCTTTTACTAATATTTTTGACAATATCTAGCTTCAAAACGGTTTCCTATTCAGGAGCTTCTGTCCTCCGGTCGACTATTTTTAAAGCTGTAGGTATGCGGCGGCACGCTCCGACCTTTCTGCTTTATGATTTGTCGACGTTTTTATACTTATTGATTGACTCCTCGATGTTCTCTTCTTATAACTTTAATATTTTTATCATAATCCTTTTAATAATAATAATAAATATTGCTAGACATTTCACACAGCGCTATCTAGCCCCACACTAAGCAGAGCTTTTACTATGGGAACCAGATAACTGATAGAATACTTATATAAATATTTTTTTGTAAATACATACTTATAATATATAGAGAAACAACCAGACCCGGAACAAATATCTGTAGATCATGCAAACATTTGTTCCGCAGCGGGAATCTTACCCGCTACCTCCTGCGTCTCAGCCGGCTATTCGCCCACTGCACCACGGAGGTCGTCA
This sequence comes from Philereme transversata, assembly GCA_963924445.1. Taxonomy (NCBI): domain Eukaryota; kingdom Metazoa; phylum Arthropoda; class Insecta; order Lepidoptera; family Geometridae; genus Philereme; species Philereme transversata. The sequence goes on along the minus strand of OZ004337.1, from coordinate 19,813,842 downwards.
TCGTTTTATCTACCGATTTTTCTGTGTCTTCTTATCGTATTGAATCCAATGCAGTTGTCGGTTTAATAATAATTGATGTCCAAATCATTTTGCCACTGCAAAAACAAAATTTAGACTTCTCGTTTCAAACCAGAAAGCCAGCTTATGATGCCATTATTTTGGACTTATAAAATGGGTTGTAATGGTACGTCGTAATAGTTAGTGTTGTTTGGTTATGGTTACGGTAAACTTACAATTCGTTCCTGTTTACGTGTTCGACGTCTCTCTCTCTGATCTCTGATTGTGTCCATCCTGAGCTCCACATCTTCGCGTTGGACTCTCACAGAAATCTCGTATTTCATGTTCGTCTGATCATCCGTGACTAATTTGGCATCAACATGTTGTTACAAATTGCTTTCTCACATTAGTTTTCATCTCGATGAGTTTTTGCATACCCCTTACACATTGATTATAATAAAATAATAACAGAGAGTGATCAGTTGCGTGCGTACTTTCATACTTGCGTGTCGAATGTGATGTGCGGTAATCGTGCCAGACGGAATGATGGAATCCATGGTATTTGGTAGTAGTATGTTTTCTGCATCGTTATTGTATCGATGAGTATAGAATGTGATATTGACTGCCCTTGACAATGTTGATAAGTCAATGTGTTACGTGCCTGAAATTCGAGAGGGAGAAATTCGTGTTACTCGTTGGTATTTACTACGCCTAAAGCTTTTAAAATGATGAAGACACAGGTTTGTTAAAGCTGTATGTAGAAAAATCGTATCATTACTAACCATAATATCGTCAACTCGTCATTAATTCAAATGATGTTAAATTCAGACACTTTATTTCATCCATATCGAACTAGTTTCAATCTCATCAATCTTTCACTTATTGCATTGTGTGAGTCGCATTTAAACAAATTAGGACAAGGATCCAGTTTGGTTCCAGTTATTGATCAACGCGATCACAATAAGCGGACGTTCGCCATAACACTGGTTGACGGTTCACAATAATAGTACCTATCGGGGATTGTCGTCACACCGCTCATAGTCCAATAGAGTAGGGATATATTCATTTGTTATAGAACTTGCTTGACTAGTAGACAACCTTTTCCGGGCTACAATTCAAAAAAACTTTTATGACTAATGCTAGTTCTTTTTATTTAATCTAAAACCTGATAAAAGGATGAACAAGGAGGGAAAATGGGAAGAGACGAGACAAGACAAACATGTTAAATACTTGTTACAAAGCTATTCTTCTGGTAATTTAAAATCCCACTGGTTCACGCGTAACGTAAACGCTGGTTCTAATAGTACGTTTGGCGTCTAGACTAGGCGCCCATCCAAGTGCAACATTGCATTATGTAGATTATAATAATGTATCATCTGATACCTACGACCAATAATAATAGTTGGCAAACATAGCGCACAAAATGCTCGTTGAGCTGTTATTTTACAAGTGAATACTGCTGTCTATTGGGTCCTTTTTGCCAAAGTGATTAATACAGGGTGTTTGGTAATATAGTGACGATATTCAAGTGACGGTTTCTCAAAACTTAAAAAAGACTTCTCAGAAAAAAAAACTACTACATAGTTATATTATCAAATTTTAAAGAAAATCGACTAAGTTTAGGTGATTCGTTCGATATAAAACTTACTGCCTACTCTTGCAATCGACATCCAAAATTAAAGGCCGTAATCCATAAAAGCGTAGATTTGCTACTAGTACCTACCTACTACCGTAGATCTAGGCAGGAATGTATTTTTTGATCTAGCGAAGCGAGATCTCTAAATCAACTTGGGCAAATGGGCGTTGTATGTATGTATGTTTGTTGTCCGAGGATAACTTTCGAAGCGTTGATTCGATCATCGTGAGATTTTATACATAGGTAGGTAGTGATTGCACAATTTTGGTGTGACTAACTAAGCTACAAATGTTGGGGGGGGGGGGGGGGGTGTTGAAATATTGGGGTTCAAGAGGGGAAAAAAATGAAATTGAGACTATTCGGTCAAATAAGACGTCAAATGAAAGGTCTTCGTTAGTACATTTCGACCCCGTTTTTATTTTTAGTAAAGTTTTTGTAGTTTTTGAGTTATTGGCCATAATAAAAAATAACCTTTGACAAAATTATCAGGGTACACACCAGTGACTCCACAGTGCTGTAATTTGGTATGCGTGTAGCTTAAGTAAGTAAATATAGGCAAAAGTCTGAAATTCAGAATAACTGCAATTTGTACCCCAAAAAAGAGTTACCAATTAACATGAACTCCCGTTACCTGTAATTTGAATGAAACTGTAGGTCAAGTTATTTGGTTATTTATTTCGTGGCACTATTTTGATAGTCAAAGATTAACGAATAATATTTTTTTTGTTTTTATGGTAGACTCGCGAGGTTTCAGTTCGGGGCGAACCACTAGTGATATTTCTTTCGGAAATGGCTGCGGGTTTTGAGTTAGAAAGGGACAACAAGAGATATCTCGAGACGTCACCAATACAGTATCTGTGGTTAGATGGCAAGCACGACATAAGTTTAATAAAGTGTTTGTTTACATGCCAAAATAAATTTCACATTTCTATGATAAACATTTCACAAATGTATTTCTTATGCTCATCAAAATAACCCCATAAATTTTTGTGCGTATATTATCAAACACCGTTATGTCTTCGGTGGCTTCGAATCTACGATTTCTTGGTTTGCGTCAGTTGAAATGAGATGGGGGAACTGTGATGAACAGTCCGAAATAAATCTGGTGCACATTACTTATCTTATTATTATAAATTGATAATATTTGTCTTAATGTTTTCTCTCGTTTGTTGCAGTCAAAGCAGCGTGCGTCGATTAAATGGCTGTTATCAAAGGCGTTCAACAACAGGGTCCCAGAGAATCTTCAGGAGCCGTTCTACAGGGATCATGAGGTAAGTTGATCTTTTCACTAGACATAAAAAGATGTTTTTCGTATTTAATCCTTTCACCGCCCTGTAATTTTACCCTTTGTTACTATGTACTACTCCCAATTTTTTTTCATTGTCACACTAAACTTGATTCTAATGCAGAGTTACCAAGAAAAAACCAACGAATGAATTTTATAACGGTCTATGTTATTTATTTCTGCTGTCAACGACATTCTCTAAAGATCAAGTTTAAGATACCAATGAAATGCAGTATGAGATAACAGAGACAGATTCTTATCTATTGCGTTTATGATACCTTTGTTGTTAAACAAATAATTTATTGTACACGTTTCTAAACCAAACAAATTCCTTTAAATGTTAACACTAAACAGATAATACACGCTTGGGACATTTCCCCCTCAAGCATTTTAGTAACATGCAATACATCGTTTTACTTTCTTGTGCGTACTAGTAGTCAATTTAGTTAAGGATATTTATATTATATGTACGAATATGTTTGAACATTATTCATGTTTATATTGCAATTTGTTCGTTGCATAACCAGTATTTATTATTCTCACAAACAGCTACGAGCTCATATTTCAAAGCTTTGATGAAGTGTTACATAATGTCCTGTTGATCGCTTTTCGATACGAATTCTTAGAAACTGAACGTTGGATTTTGAGGTCACTCCTGTTATAAGTTTATTCTCTCAAAAGTCACTGCCGTGCCGTTGTTAGGTTTTTAGCTTCCAGTTTAATAATAGTCCCGATCTGCTTTGTCGAGCTTCAGACATCCGGGCGGCTGTGAGACAAAAGGGTAAGATTGGCTAGGCTGGCTCATATCTACCGTGTACTCACCGATTAGATTGCTTTCATTTATGGCCTTTTTGTTTCCATATCTTCAGTTGTGAGGGTTTTCTCAATAAAACCTGTTGTTGTGCCATCTGTTATCTCCATATTAGGATTACGACCAAATTAGTCCACGTTATAAGGTTTATTAGCGCTGGTCTTAATTTTATTGCGAAATATATTACGAAAGTAATGCTTAAAGCCTATAAGTGACTTTGTTTATGAACGGGTCAAGACCAGTTTCTAAAGATCAGATTTTTTGCTTACATAACTTGAATGAAACTTTCTCGCGGTTCATTAAAAGCTCGTGAAATATTACAAATATTATTAAACCGCAATGAGGATCGTATTCGTTATTATATTAAGTATAATCTTACTTAACTTCTTATAAAATTATCTGAATACGTTGACTTTTGTATGACCTAGTTCTCTGTTTATTCTTTATTTATTATTTATTTAATATCGGTTTTATGATTACTGGATCGTCAGAATTTTCTAACCTTGAAATAAAAGTTAGGCTATGTTGAAGCTTTATATTGATCGGAGCCATCCATGGTTACGTGGCTTGGAATGGAAGTCACGCGAGCTGCTCAGTGCTGGAGGAATGCTCATTTGGGAGTGCCCTGTGTAATCTGATCGTGTGTAATTGTACCTTTTGTCAGTGGTATTTTTTGTGTTATGGCGGTTACTAGACGGGAGCGGGATGGGGAAGACAAAGTAAGGCTTGCTTTTCACGGCTCTTCTACCGAATTTAAAACATACGTTCGGTATGGTGGTTTTTATCTACTATTCTGTAATTCTTGATCTTTGCCCAACAAAAACATATCTAGCCTTTCTTCCCGATTCGACTTCACAAAACAAAGACTGTACGAAAATCACGTAACTATACCTATATATTGCGTTTACGAAATAAAGATCCAGCCGAAGATGAAGATATTACCAATTTAGGTACAAAGTAAACAAGTTAGATTGCATCTGCTATTTTCAACTTTGCTTAGTCTGGACTGAAGCTGGCTTCCACGAATTGTGCGTTTATCAGAACTCATTCTCTCAGCGGATATCTATTAACAGTTGTTGCGAACGAGTTCAAGATCCAGAAAACTGTTTAGTTCCCATTAAGAGAAGAGTTACTTTCGCACGAATTCTAAGTTTTTTCTTGAATAGAAAGCACATTCATATTTCCCTAATAGATAACGGATAGTAGAATAGCTTAATTATGTAACAAACGTAGGCCTTATCTTTCCTTTGCCATGTCTCTCTCACAATGCCATAGATAACCAAACAATGTAGAACATTGTCGCGGTTAACTTTAGCCATGGATGAAACGATCTCTGAAACTAGTAGCTTAGCTGAACTGTCTATACGCGTCGGTGATTCGCGTAATGTATAATAGCAGTAATTGAATTTTCCTCTTATCGGAATTGTTACAGCTAACAGATTTCATAGACAGACATATTGATCTGAGATACTCTTCTCTTGTGTATGTGTAAGTGAGTTTCTAAAAGGATTGTTACTCCTGCACTGAGATATATTTTCCGTCCTGTTTCATAGAATTTGCCGACAAAGTTTGTTGAACCCCGCAGAGGTTACCGCAATATGTCTTTGTCTGAAGTTCGTCGACCAGGGCGGATTAAAGTGTGATCAATTAGTTAATAGAATCTATTCTTTTTATTTAACAATTGCTGAGCAAAAAAAAAACATCAATCACATCCTTATCTCATGTTATAAAGTGTTACACATTTCCTTGCTGGTAAAAGTCCTTTCGTTTCAATCGTAATGTAAACTTTCTCACATCCTTTGAAATCATAATCTGAGCTGTTCTGCATCGTCGATGTAGTTTTAAATCGTGTTCCGCGTTGGAAATAGTTCCTAATGAATGAACTTTCGTTCGAATCATACCCAAAATAAATCTGCTCCAACATTATTGTTAAACCCTCTAATGTGCAAGGACGGAAGGTTCAAAGTGGAATACCCCTTAGCTCGGACAGAATTTATGAAAATTGGTTTTTGAAGTTCGCCGATAAAAATAGTCTGTGCCATTTCCGCCTCTGGGAAATTGTGATCTTTTTGTTATTTTCTCCTGTGCCTCCTGGTTTTGTTATACATGCAAAGATTTTTTTTTAATGCAAAGCAAATGCAGATGTAAAGCTTTGCATATCTGCATGTTTGTTGTGACTTTTAAGCTGTAGTACTGTGCTGCCGTTTTGTTGGCCTATTTGTATTTTAATGTGCCTCTAGTTTGTGAATATAAAACACTACGGACTGCGGTAGTGTGTGATTATGTTAAGTCAATGAACCCTTTGCCTTTTACGTCCATTCAATATTCTTCATGAACTTGTGTGTTGGTGTTACTCCTATTGTTTCTTATGATGCTTTCAACTTTGTACAAACGAAGTACTTACATTTATAAGATTAGAAAAAAACTGATATCTTGATCAAGAGCTTCCTTACATTGTATTGTATATTTTCACTTTTTATGCGTCTGCAAGTAAAGTCATGTCTGTAGAGTTGGCAATTAATGTCTCAATCAATGCGTAGCGTATATTAATTGTCAATGACTCAACGTCTCTCTTACTGAATTGCATCTATCTCTATCGTGATTCATTACCATAAGCGCTGAAGGATTTAAAGCAGCATACTAGCAAAATAAGGACCAAGATATAAAGTGGTTCGTACTAAGATGCCGCTGTCGGCGCCACTCTCCTTGACCCCGCGACAAGACGTCTTGATACTTGTAAGTTTGTTTCTTACTTGTCTCATTCGTTTTGTCGTTCCAAAGACTAATTACGTACACGGCATCTAGAGATTAGAACTTTTTGGTCACCAGAGTTTGGAATGTATTTTAGAGATTTTCTGTAGATATCGATGTACAGGTATAGGCATAAAATAATGCTGATCGAGCAATGTCAATCAGCTAGTTTCGGCTCTGTAGAGCGTCGTCTCTGTCAATGTCGCTGTATGCATTTTTGACGGTAATTTGTAAGTACCCAACGTTGTTTTGTTAGAGTTATGTGCGACAGGAACGACGCTCTTCAAACTCGAAGGTAGTCGATAGTCTTTTTCTAAAGCTTGATTAGCATTATTTATGGCCTAGTACTGTAGTTTGAATGATTCTGAGTATGATTATGAATGCGATATCCTGAATTTTGTTACACCGAGGTTTCATTTCACGAGCGCCTATGGTGATTCGACTGACTGTTCTTTCGGGAGTGTGTTGTGAATGAAAATAAAGTAGATACATAATTTTATACAGTTAGTATAACATTATGAATCTAATTTATTTTCACCTTTCTTTGTGAACCACTTTAATCAGACTACTTTAAATAACTCATCCACGCAACTGTAATTCACCTTACCGGATATGGGGAACACAGCATTAGCATAATTGACGTTAAATACGATCCTCGTGAAAAAGAACATTAATATTGACTTTATGATCGTCGTTTTTCATTCTCGCTTTTCAAGAGTACTGAATGTTCGCTTAAATATCTCAAACTAACTCAACAGTTCAGCGGAATTGTTAATAACTCCTCAGAACTCACATTTAGTATGCGAATGTTACCATACCGTACCCTACTAATGTAAGATCCATGCATGATGTTGCTATAGAAACCAGATCTTGAATCATGGGTTAAACGTTAAAAATTATAGTCTGTGTAGACTTGAGACAATGCGTGCGAGAAAACGGTGTATGGTATCACTGAAAGTTGAACATAACACGGGGACGAAATATGCCAGTCCGATGGCTACATTACTGTAATGTGCTTATTTGCCCGTTTTGTTAGTTAACCCGCTATTGTACAGTTGACTGTGTTTTGAAGTACGTCGACCTCTTTGTTGAACTTGAATGAATCGACTCTATGACATTTTGGCTTAGAAATTGTAATTTGTGTTGCCAAATATTTCGTTTGTGTCTTGTATGAGCAATAAAGCTGAAAATTACCTTGGATTTCCATATAGCACCAAAACACAACACAATCATAGATGTAATGCGAAGGTGCTTTTTGGTGATCATGAAGGGACCATTCAACGTGATTAGGAACATGTTATTCTTCAAGGTTTATATGACATGAGGTTAACTGTTCATTCAAGTAGCCCACTACTGGGCCTCCTCCCTCAACTCCATTCTGTTCTGGGTCTTATATATCCAAGTATTTCCTGAAGGATAATTAATTATACGTAATGGCTAATGGTCTGCTAAGCTACACCTTTTATAAGTTAAAAGTGAGCCATTATTATCATCATCACAAGTAAAGTGTAAACATGAATTAGAGCAGAATAATTAACGATAAATCCTGTTCCTAGAAATAATTGTATGTGTGTATATTCAAATACCATTTGTTGTATGTAAGAATTTCATAGAGCACTTCAACCGTTCAGCGATTATTGCAATAAATAATTATTTCTTCGCACGATATTACTGCTCTATTGTAAACGAAATGCTGTAATCGACAATCGATAATATTACGAGTTTAGGCTAAAAGTGAGAACTAACGAGGTCGATATCGCCGTACACACTTCACACTTTTGTGTCGCTTAGCGGTTTCCGAACCATGGTCAATGAGATGTTTATATGTTGTATTTTGTTCGATTTTGCAAGAAAACTAGTTTTTATTTTCACGTGTCGTTTACCCGCCCGGCCGGCTGGTTTGGAGACGCGCGCGAGTCGCGAGCGACACAGATTTCAGACTTTATGTACTCCATATGGCTAACTTGACTGGTGGGAACTTCTATTTATGGAATTTTAAGTTGTTTCGAAATATATCTGTTATTTTCTTTAACATGTCGCGCGTTAAATTGAACGAGAATATTCTTTTTTCCTTTTATTGGGTTATTTGAATTACCTTATCCATGTTTGGAAGTCGTAAAATCTAGATTTCATTAGGTTTCAAAATTGATACATTTACACGTTTTAATGCCGCATTCCCACCCATATGCCAGGCTTTAACCCAGCTTTAGAGCAGGGGTTGTAATTTCATGATGACGTCATAATGACGACCCGTCTGGCTCGTTCGACCACACCCGGTTTGGCAAGGTTAATGTGTTCTGATATTCTTTTCCCCTTGTAATGCGTCAATTATTGACCTTCAATTATTATCCTTTATAATTTCTTTTACAAATACGTATGGTTACTTATTTCCTGTGTTTCCTATTTCATGTTAACTAAAATCAACTTGAGCAAATCGGCGTTGTATGTATGTATGTATGTATGTATGTCCGAGGATAACTTTCGAAGCGTTGATCCGATCATCGTGAAATTTGATACATAGGTGAATTGGATGGCACAATTTTGGTGTGACTAAAAATGTGGAGGGGTTGTTGAGATATTGGGGTTGAAAAGGGGTAAAAAATATGACTATTAGGTCAAGTGGGACGTCAAATGAAAGGTCTGGATTGGTACATTTAGATTCCATTTTTTTTTTAGTAAATTTATTATAGTTTTTGAGTCATGTATTAGCCATAATAAAAACTGATTTTTGACAAAATTCCCAGGGTACACCAGTGACCCCACAGTGCTGTAATTTGGTATGCGTATAGCTTAAGTGACACAAATATAGGCAAAAGTCTGAAATCCAGAATTTGTACCCCAAAAATGTATAACCACATAACACAAACTCCCGTTACCTGTAATTTGAATAAAACTGTAGGTCAAGTTAGTTGGTTAGTTGACTTTCGTCAAAGATTACGAATAATGTTTTTTTGTTTTTTATGGGAAACTCGCGAGATCTCAGTTCAGGGACAACCACTAGTAATAATGATTTGACTTGAGTTAAATTAAAAAAATGACTAATTGGCTCAGTTCAAGGTCAACATAATCTAAGCTTTAGACATAACATTTATTTTAAAAATCATTTAGGTGTTCGAATTTTATTACAAAGGTTGCATGTCATTAAAAGTTATGCACGCTTTCATTCTAGCTCAAGTGTCTAAGTCCTTGTCTGGTGAACGTATCGAGAAAGTGAGACCACCCAGTGTTGTTAGAACTTTAGTAAGTGGCTATCGTAGAACTGATAGCAAATACAAACCACTAGGCATTCTGTCCTATTTAAAAATAGGACGCGACCTGGCATTGATCTGGATTCGCATAGAGATTATCGCATGTGACAAAATAAGCTGCAATACTCAGAAGACTAAGCTTAAGCTACTTTAAGACTTAAGCTCTCTATCAATAGTTATCTAAGTGACGTGTAAGAAGATACTTGGATGATTATAATAATAATAATGATTTGTTTGATAAAGAATTGGTGACCAATAACATTGTTCTTTGTGCATTATTGTGTAATATCACTGATAAAGCCTACTTGTACGTTAGATGACGTAGTTTTATCAACCTTATTTTTAGTCATCCATTGTCTCTTGATAAGAGTTATAGCGTCATTATTAATTGTTTCAGAGGGTACAATAAAGAGACATGAACCAGAAAATGTAGTTTAACTTAGAATACCTGTTTGCTCTGCGTTGTTTTGGTTGATGATCTAAATTCATTCTTACTCGTACGTAGGTTAAATACAATCCTTGCAGAAGATATCCACCGATATCTACTTGGATCCTCGAAGGTATTCTGTGAAGAGCCTTCTTCCCTGGTCCCTTCCTTGGTCGCGGAGGTACAGGCGGATAATTTACTATCAAAATTACCAATGTCTTATATTAATATTGAATTTGTGCCATTATTGCGGAGTTTTCTATTAGTTTCTCATTACATTTTTTGTCCATCTTCCAGGATCAGGAACACCTGAAGCCACCGATATGTGGCGGGCTCGCCAACGCCGAGCTGTACTGCCTAGCGCTGGCCAACATGTACTCCGACCCGAACTACCACAGCCTCAACCACTGGAACATACTCCAAACCCTCGCGCGGAAGGGCGTTCACGTGCCCGACCCGCCCGACTGCGCGCTCACCGAGACCGTACTCATACAAACCAACCCGCTCAAAATGGCAAGTCTATTAGTTATATTGTATTTGTCTAAAACGCATGCTAGATAGCAGGCGAGGACGAGGCGGAGACGTAGCGTCTCTATTTTGTACCTTCATACAAAATACAGAGGCGTCGCAAAACATACAGAGAAAACGCGACGCACGCAAGCGCATTCTTCTATATGTATACATATTTTGTATAAAAGTTAATGTACTTTAAAAAGTAAAGGGCGCCACGTCTTTGGCTCGTCCTCGCCCTATGTAGTTTGCCTGCGCCTAAGGCTGATCGCAGACCGACAAAAATCAGCCAAAATAGAATATAAGTAAAACTTTTAACATTTCAACTCGATCCATTTGCTTATTGGGGTAGAAAAGTATAATAGATATATGATTAAGGACGCTAAAAGGATAGATCATACATTTATAGTGACATCGTCTGTCGGAAGTGCGCTTTAGTTGGCGGTAATAGGACACCGTTATAATCGATCATCTACGCCCAGGGAAATACTACAATTACACCTATTTCTGCTGCCAAGCAGCTTTGCTGTCTCGGTTTAAAGGGTTTGGCTTCTGGTGAAATAACAGGCACATGAGACTTCCCTCAGGCCTCACGGTTATGGGCGCAGGGCAGTGCATCGTAGGGTCCGTTCCTAAGGAGCGTGAACTACGTGGCAATGTTCTTTTGTAATCTTCTTTCTTTTAAAAAAAAAACATTTTGTGGACCAAGTGCTTGTTACAATTTTATACGTAAAAAAATATAGAAACTATAGTACTACCCCAGTGTCAACCACAAGAGCATTCCGCTGACGCTTTCTTGCAGCACCAAGTCTCTTACTAGTTAAAACCAAGGTGCGTAAAGTTCTATTATGCGACAGCGCTCGCAGCTCAAGCGCTCCGGTATATGAGTCAAGATTCTGGAATTTAATTAAATTGTTGTTATCTTGACTAACCTTGACTTTCTCAAATAAATCGATATCAATATTCTTAAGTTGGGACGAAAGCCGTTATGAAAAATATGTGCTCATTGTGCGTGCAAATATAATAAGTTCTTAAAAGTAAGAGGTCAATCTTGGGGTTAAAGTTTATATGCTGCCAGAGGGCTTCAGCCATGGTTTTACGACTTTTATCGATATTTTTGTCGTTTAATGTCAAAATGCGTAACAATGTCGCCACGCCCCAACCGCTGGTGTTGGTACAGCACAGATTTTAACACGAGTAATTTAATTCAGTTCAATTTTATTTAAATTAAGTAAAATCTCAGTTTAACTATCATCAAGTGAGTGAGCCAATGATTTGTCAGATCAACTGTTAATTTTTTCACGACACTGTTTATTTTACTTCTCAGCTAATCATCAAAATTTTTATTGAATTATTTGTCAGACTACAATTTGGTATAACCTCTTCTAAAATGTATGCTCACTTTTCGTGCATAATGTATGACTTTAAACCTTAACGTTCCAGGGCGCACACATGTCTGTGATAGAAGCGCTGATGGTGCTGTACGCTCGCGAGGTGGTGACGCTGGACCGGGTGTCGGCGGCGGCGCAGCGCTTCGGCACGAGCCAGCCACTACCGGTCGGCTCCAATATACCGCACGAGGATGGCATCCTGTGCTGGGTGAACTCGGCCTGCGCGGCGCTCAACAAAGCAGAGGTAACCAAACATCTGACGCCCGACCTTGAAAACTCCATACCTTATTAGTATTAAGTATATTAGAGTTCCTTGTAAAAGGGCTCGCCCGGAGAATTACTACCACCATACCTATTTCTACCGCCAAGAAGCATTGCTGTGTTTCGGTTTGAAGGGTATAGTTGCCGGTGAAATTACAAGCATTTATTTATTTTATTTATTTAAATTCTCTGTTAAAGGCGATGGTTACCACTTAACATCAGGTGGGCTATAAGCTTGTTCCATCCCCAAGTAGCATAAAAAAAGACAGTAACGTGGTCTTTTTACTAGGGGCCTCATTAGAAGGCACAAGGTCGTTTAGCGTGATATGGAGAGGGCTATGCTTGGTGTTTCTTTACGAGATCGAATTAGAAATAAGGAGATTCGTACACAACTAAGGTCACTGACATAGCTAAGAGGATTAGCAAGCTTAAGTGACAGTGGGCGGGGCACACATCTCGAACTGACGGCCGTTTGGGCAGAATGGTTCTCGAGTAGAGATCACGCACCGGAAAGCGCAGCGCAGGACATCCCCTCACTAAATGGGATGACGACCTGATAAAGGATGCTGGGAGCCGTTGGGTGCAGGCCGCACAAGATCGGTCACTCTGGAAATCTATGCGGGAAGCCTATGTTCAGCAGTGGACGACTTATGTATGGCTGATATGATGATGATGATCGTCATCTTTCCTGAAAACTATAATCTGATTCTCTGATGGTAAGAGTGAATAGGTATTTCCTAGATCTTTGTGGTCAATTAAGATCTATCTAGTCTTAGATCACATTTTGAAAGGATTTTTTATTACGTAGAATCCACGTTATAAAAAACTCGTTTCAAAATGACTTAGGCCACACCCCACTTTTACAGAGAAAATGACACACAATACAGAGTTAAGTTTCAACGAGTGTTAGCAATATAAGTTGATAGACATTTTGCGAGTTTAAAATATTTTTTTTCGAGATGAATTTAGTAACAAAGCGACATAATATCTTTAAAATAAGGTGACTATCTCTGTTTGTAAAACTATATTTTTACATCGTTCGGGATTATTCCACGCACGATTACTTTGTCTAGACAACTCTGACTATTCAAAATATTATTTTTAGGAATGGGCCCGAGGCGATGTTTCAAAACAAACTCTCCTTCACTTGTATATCTATGGCGCAGAGTTTGTTCATGATAAAACTATGGAAGTCTTGATTCTTATCATATTTTTGTATAGGTCTATCTTAAATAGGCGCTCAAGAGTCAAAAATACAGCTAATCTTCAATAATAGATGTAACAGTCGGTATTTTAAATTATTTCCAGGAGGAAGCATGTATGCAGGTCCCTACAGTGAACAACCTGCAGGAGCTATGCGACGGCACAGCGATAGCTGCACTCGTCTCTTTCTACTGCCCCGAAGCCCTGCCTCGGCGGCGGGTGCGAGTGGGACGGATGACGTCTATTCAAGACTGTTTGCACAATCTCATGCTGGTTCGGGAGTTCTCCCGAAGTGCGTTGCCTCATGACGTGTTTCATATGCTGCCTGAGGATGTGACGTATATGCGCGGGTGAGTCTTGACTTTTAATCCCCGGCCCAAAAAGAGGGGTGTTATAAGTTTTACGACTAAGTCTGACTGTGTGTCTGTCTCTGAGACGCTATCTAACTGATAAAAAATATTGTCTGAAAAATAACTGATAAGAGCGAATGATTTTTATCAGTCAGTTAAAGTTACTCGGAGGTCGTGAAATAGACACTTATACACGTAAAAAACCCTTAAAATCTCCATTTTACAGCTGAGATCTCTTCAACAAACAGGTAAAGTGCTGATAATCTTCGGATTGGTTAACCTGATGTTCATCGCACATAGCTTCTTAGCTACCAAGTACCAACCCAGTTAAACTAGATTTCTGTTTAAAAAACCGCGTCGGAATAGGTCCATCCGTATGGGAACTACAATGCCACAGACAGACAGACCTGCTGTGAATGTCGGTGTCAAAATTATAACACCTCTCTTTTTGCATTGCAGGTTAAAAATAGACGGTACATTCGACAAATTTTAGCGCTAAATATGACCTCTTTAAAAGACAATGTAATAAATAATAGTTCTCTTGCCCTTTATTTACCACTTCATCCATACTAATATTACAGATTCGAAAGTGACGCTGTCTCTCTGTCTGTCTGTTACGTTTTCACGACTAAACGACTGGACCAATTCCGATATATTTTTTATTTGTTTTAAACTGGATAGATCTTCGTTTGACCACAATCTCACCTGATGGTAAGCGATGATGTGGTCTGAGATGAAGCACGAAAATCTAGAAGACACCTATTTACTCTTACCTTAAAGAGGCCCGGATTTTCGATAAAATTTGGTAGAAGATTATTACCGGTGTGTGCAAAAGGAGGGTACTTTTTATTGACAAACCACGCGTGCGAAGCCGCAGAGGGAAGCTTGTTTCATATAAACCTCAGATTGAAGGACTTGTCTGTATTTTCCAGATCAATGCGGCAAAACCTAGTAGCTTTGTTAGCGGATCTGTTCAACGTGCTGGAGGTGCACCCGGTGAACGCCGTCAAATACCCCGGAAGCGGTGAGTTCAAACACTACCCTGAATGCCCTCGCCCTCTATTGCATGCTAGACTCGTAATGGGAGTATGTGGTCATAATATCAAAGATTCTTTGCCTACTAATTTAATTAATTTATTAAAATTCAACCTTCGCTCAAGTGATTAAGCTTCACTTTTGAATAAACTAGTGGATTTATCAAATGTTTATGCGAGATTGACAGGAGCTGTTATCGAAGGTTTTAGATTGATGATGTGTGTGAGGTAAGTTGATTTGGGCGGTATTGCTTAGAGCGTAAGATTCATTTTTCTATGTTGTCACCCTGTCTTGCTTTTGCAATGGAGCTCCGGCAATTAGCTTATTGCGGGAATTTTATATTGGTCACGATACTTGTATGCACGTATTTCAATTGTATCTGTAAAGAGTCAACCGCGTTCTTATCTCCAGGGAAATGAGCCTCGGGGTATAAAGTATTCATTATTATAAATACGGGATTTATCACGTACCGTCTTATCGGTGTTTCGTTCGACAATGTTTTCTCACGAAAGTTCTAAGTATAAAGTATTGTGTGTTTTAATATATGTATGTGCAAAATAAATATCTATACGGTTTAAAGAGATTAAAAGATCAACGTTTGTGCACCCGAGTGTACACAAACTGCAACTTTTAAATCCAATTTAATTAGTTTTCACTTTTTACCAAAGGTTCGTTCAGTTTATTTTCGGGTAGCTTGAAAAACCTGGTCTGGCTTAAAATCGGACATGTACAAAAATGTTGTTCGCATACATTAGTACATTTCGAATTCGCCTTCGTAAACATTACCTTGACTTAAAATACAAATTTGCGTGCGTTAAAAATGACCCTAATATAATATAATAAAAACCGTTGTCTAAAAAAGTCTGGGTTCTTTCAAAGAACATTCTACAGGTTCAAACAAACATCTGGTTTGATAAAAATATGATGTTTATAAAAAAAATAGTCAAGTGCGTTAAATAACGGGTACGTTCAAAAACATTCTACTGGCTACAAACAAAGCCAAACACGTTTAAAAACACTCCACTGGGTATATTCAGCCGGTAAGGTAAGGCAGGGTGACGTGGTACGACGTGGCTGACGTGCGTTGTTGGCAGCGCGCGACGCGTGCAACGCGCACGGCGTGCGGCACAAGCGCTGCCTGCCGCCGCCGCCGCCCGCCGCCATACCGGACCTCAGGGGCGACGACAACATGCCGCCCTTTGCAGGTATGCCGCACTCAGGCGTAACGTGATGTGATGTGATGTCGCTTTGTGTGTGGGGAAGGCTGGGCCACTTAGGGGTATATTGAGGTCAGCTTGGTGAGCGCAGGCCAAGCGGAGAACTTCGCTGATTAAATGATGCGGGTTCAATCTTCTTTCAAAATTTCTTTTAAATTTAAAGCGGATAATTGTTCAAGAGTTCATTTTGCAAAATAGTTTTTAACCAAACTAGATATTGTTGAAAATAATGCAAAAGAATACTAGGTATTATTTAGTGTAAAGATCTTGGAGTGGTAAAATCTGCTTAATTATTTGTGTAACGTCGAACAGTTCTATCAGTACTTGTCATATGAAGACTTGAATATAATTAAATTTTGATTTAAGAAACTTAGAATAGAATAGTTTAGAATATATTTTTATATAGAAGAGTATGTCTGCTATGTACTTAAAAACTAAGGTAAGTCTCTAAATCTTTATAAAGAAAGTTGCCCATTGCCTTACCCAGTGTTCGTTTGAAATCAGACATCATTATGCCAGTATAACGAATCATCCACTTGTGTGCGTTTGTGTCCTGCGTATGTGTTTATTTTATTTATAGTGTGTGCGTGTGTGTGTGTGTGTATATATTTTTGTTTACTTTTGTACATTTTGTTTATTTTTCTGACTTTCTGTGCATTTACACTTGTCGCTTCGATAACAAAATGCATTAATTCATTCTGCCACAACGCTTTGGTTCTTGATTCGCGCTTCAGCATGGGATTTCTTTAGCTTTCCTTCAAATTATATTTTTTTTATATTGTTTTTTTTTCTGGAGTCGTTGACATTATGTCCTCAGGACTCCCAGATTTGCAACACTGTAGATAGATTAGTAGATTGATTGAAGACTAGTTACATTAGTGGCACAGTTTTAATGTAAATGACTCATTCATAGAAGAACTGTATCTCTCATATTATTGAAAAAAGTAGTTAGTCAGTAGATTTTCAGATTTGTGTTTTGATGCAAAAGTTGAAAACTTTTGTTTATTTATTTGTTTTTTCGTCGATGTATTTTAGCTGCTCGATGTTACCTTGCTAAAGTAATTATGCACTCAATTAGAATTTCATGTAGTACCAGCCTGATTAAAATTTCGATAAGTTTTCGCTACCCACGAAATAATAGAAACATCAGACCCATTCCTCTATGAATTGACACACTTACGCTTGCTATTTTGAAGCCTATTCCTCTAACAATAACTGTCAATATCCAGTGCCGCGTTCGCCGTCCGCATGCGGGCCCCGCCCCCGGGCCGTGTCCGGCCGGTCCGCGTGCTCGACGCCTGAGCGAAGGAGTTGCAGCCCTCAAAGAGATGACTTTGTAGTGCATCGGGGGAGGCAGGTCACTACTCTGTCGTCGATGGCGAGGAGAGACGATGAACATGGTAAGCTTATCACGCAGACAAAAAAGCTTTATATATAACGACGTGATTGCCAATGACGCTTATATATCACTTTGTCATCTACTCGTCCCAAAAGGGGAGGTGATGATGAGGTACTTAATTGAAAAAATAATAATTTCATCATTTTATTTTCATACTAAATTACCAAAAACAACTGCAAAATTAAATTTGTATTTTGAATGACTAAGATACAGCCGTACTGACTACGAAACCCTTCACTGTGCGTGTCCCGACATGCGTTTGACCAATTATTTGAAAATAGTGTATATAACTATGATAGTTTCAAAAGTTATATGTTCTTAGTACTTTTGTGATCAACTTTTTTACTCTTATTCCACAGTGTTAGAAACCCGAACCGCCGGCCGTCCGTCCAACTGGGCTGGGTCTCGTGAAAGCTCCTTCGCGGGTCGACGCTCGAGACGGTCCTCCATAACAGAGGACAGTCAACTCACCGTAGAGAACTTTGGCGGCTCGCAGGATCGCTTGCACTTCGCGGGCAAGAACCCTGAGAAAGAATTAGCGACTCTGGCTAATGTTAGGAAGATTTCTGCACCTTCAGGTAATTTGGTACTCTAATCTGCTGGAGTTTAAGTATCTTATGAGTGTACTCGAGCTTCAAGTTGAAAAGGATGATAAAAATGGATATAGTGCTGTCGTGGCTTAACATGGTAAAAAAACGTTTCGTGAAATGGCTTACTGCATCTATAAATATCACCCAGGTATTTTAAATCGCTAAACACTTTCGTGCCTTGAGGAGCACATTTAAAAATGTTGGTTCAGGGCCCGTAGCCAAATTACATTCGCCACGAATCTATTCGATTTCTACATACATTTGTTGTCGCTGAATCACGTGGTATTTCTCTAGCATGTGTCAAATCCCATACATTTTCGGACGTATCGACTAGCGTCATCGCTAATCGACTGTAACTTGGCTAAGCCCTCTGGTTATACCAAACCATGCCATCTCTCTTAATTAGTCTGTAAACACCGACCCGGTAGGCTGCTTATAATAAAAAGCCTAAGATTCGCTTTACAGCAGAGCTGTGCGAGGAAGTTATAAGGTGAACGAGCAAAAAATCCACCAATAAGATAGCAGGGTTATGCAAATGAAGAGTTTAGCAACGTAGCACATCTCTGGTAGAAAATATACTTAAGACTGGTTCTTTCAAAGAAATTATAATCTCTTATTGTGTATATGTGTGTATTTTATTGATCGTTGGGTTCTTTAGATAAAGTAGGCAAACAACCACAACCAATCAATTTAATTTAACACTAGCTGATCAGCCTGCGGCTTCGCACGCGTGATATATCAATAAAAACATTCGCTTTCCTTCTGCGCAGTCGGGTAAAAAGTAGCATATATCTCAATCCCGATCATAATCTATCTATATACCGAATATCATCAAAATTGATCCAGCCGTTTAGTCGTAAAAACATAACAAACACAGAGATAGAGATACTTTGAATTTATAATATTGGTGTGGATTTATCTCTCCAGGTCCACTAGACAACTACAACCCGCCTCTCCGCACATCCCAACAAGACATCCGCGGCTCATTCTCATTCCTCCACAACGACTTCACGAACGGCACCGACGACCGCAAACTCGAGCGGCAGAACTCAACCCATTCCAACGACAACTCTGTGCGGAGGCAGAATAGCAGCGACACTATCTCCTCCAACCAGAGCCAATTTACTAATAAAGGTACGTGACACGACATTTGTAGCGCCATCCTAGTTCTTTCGACGACAACTCTGTGCGGAGGCAGAATAGCAGCGACACTATCTCCTGCAACCAGAGCCAATTTACTAATAAAGGTACGTGACACGACATTTGTAGCGCCATCCTAGTTCTTTCGACGGCAACTCTGTGAGGAGGCAGAATAGCAGCGACACTATCTCCTGCAACCAGAGCCAATTTACTAATAAAGGTACGTGACACGACATTTGTAGCGCCATCCTAGTTCTTTCGACGACAACTCTGTGAGGAGGCAGAATAGCAGCGACACTATCTCCTGAAACCAGAGCCAATTTACTAATGTTACGAGCTGAGGGTTCGGGATAAAATAATGGGAATCGGTTTAGCAAAAATAACACTTTTATTCAGCACTAAACGATGAATACACGAACTTGGTCACACGTAATCACAACACACTAATTCACACCACAGTTGCACCACTTAAAGTCACCGAAATGTTCACACGTATAGCTGAATCCAGACTGACTCGGGAGCAACTGCTGTTCACGCGAGACCCTTCCCACGTCAGTCCTCCAGGGCCTCGCTGAGACTAACTCACTGAGACTGACTCTGACTGACTGTCCGGCCATCTCTCTGGCCTATTTATATCGCACACATTTCGATTGTTCGAGAACGATGTCGATTCTTCCAGGAAAGGGTCGGTCCCTCGACACAATGGCCACTCCCCATTCTGCGAAACCACAAACAATAGCAACAATAACACAGCAAGACAAAAGCGTTCGAGAAGGTTCGATTATTACTCATTGTTTAACAGCCTCGGCGTAACACTGCCCCCTCCTAAAACATGCTCGTCCCGAGCATTCTTAGCCCTATATCGCGGCAGCCGATCAACATGAACAATTTTAGGCGCACCTCGCGCTGAAGATGTAGCAACTAGAGGAGCCACATTGCCGTCTCCAGTACTTCAGGACACCCAGAGCCCCTTTCTCATCAGCGATCCCAATTCCAGCCTCCAAAACACGGCTCTCATGATTTCTATCTGTTCTTTCACTTCCTGGAATTCCTTTCCAGATGAACCGAACAATTCCCTCATCAGTCGAGCACGCTCTTATGGCCAACGTCGCTGATCTTCCTGTTGACGACGCTGCTCTTCTTTATCCTGACGTCGCTGTTCCTCTTGCAACCGAGTCTACTCCACCTGTTTATGTCGCTGTTCCTTCTGCAACCGAGCCTGCTCTTCCTGCTGACGACGCTTCTCTTCTTAATGCTGACGGCGTTGTTCCTCCTGCAACCGAGCCTGCTCTTCGTGTTGACGACGCTTCTCTTCTTTATGCTGACGGCGTTGTTCCTCCTGCAACCGAGCCTGCTCTTCTTGCTGACGACGCTGCTCTTCCTTATCCTGACGTCGCTGTTCTGCCTGCAACCGAGCCTGCTCTTCTTGCTGACGACGCTGCTCTTCCTTATCCTGACGTCGCTGTTCTTCCTGCAACCGAGCCTGCTCTTCTTCCTGACGTCGCTGTTCTTCCTGCCAACGTGGCTGCTCTTCTTGTTGACGACAAAGCATGGCCATAATAGCAGCAAGATCGCCTGTCACAGGAGCTTGGCCCACGGATGATGATGATGGTGCTTCAAATGATTCGGCGGCGGCTGGTTCCATCTCCATCGGCTGACGACTCTGCCGAGCTTCTTGAACCGGAGAATCTCCAAACCGCCTTTCATCCATTTCCTGTTGTCGTTGACCTCTCGTCCTGACACCGTCCATGTTATCCTTTGGTAGAACCGGCATTATTTTATCC
Source organism: Philereme transversata (assembly GCA_963924445.1). Taxonomy (NCBI): domain Eukaryota; kingdom Metazoa; phylum Arthropoda; class Insecta; order Lepidoptera; family Geometridae; genus Philereme; species Philereme transversata. The sequence continues at coordinate 19,792,807 of OZ004337.1, read as the reverse complement.
CACTTCTGACACCAAATAGTTACGAGCTGAGGGTTCGGGATAAAATAATGGGAATCGGTTTAGCAAAAATAACACTTTTATTCAGCACTAAACGATGAATACACGAACTTGGTCACACGTAATCACAACACACTAATTCACACCACAGTTGCACCACTTAAAGTCACCGAAATGTTCACACGTATAGCTGAATCCAGACTGACTCGGGAGCAACTACTGTTCACGCGAGACCCTTCCCACGTCAGTCCTCCAGGGCCTCGCTGAGACTAACTCACTGAGACTGACTCAGACTGACTGTCCGGCCATCTCTCTGGCCTATTTATATCGCACACATTTCGATTGTTCGAGAACGATGTCGATTCTTCCAGGAAAGGGTCGGTCCCTCGACACAATGGCCACTCCCCATTCTGCGAAACCACAAACAATAGCAACAATAACACAGCAAGACAAAAGCGTTCGAGAAGGTTCGATTATTACTCATTGTTTAACAGCCTCGGCGTAACACTAATAAAGGTACGTGACACGACATTTGTAGCGCCATCCTAGTTCTTTCAACGACAACTCTGCGGAGACAGAATAGCAGCGACACTATTTCCTCTAACCACAGCCAATTTACTAATTAAGGTACGTTTCAACACGTTCCTGACTCCATCTACTTTTTATAACGACAACTCTGTCTGAAAGTAGAATGCGACACTATCCATATGTTATTTTACATTTTACATATATGTCATATTCTAATGTTCTGTGAAAAATAAATAATTATTGATTATTGATGTTATTTGTCATTGTAGTGACATCTAGTTTCTCCAGCGCCCGAATACGCGCCTTCCATTTAATCTTGGGCGTTGTTGTTGAATACAATTTACTGCAAGCATAATGCTATATTATTTGTATGGTTTACTGATATAACAATTTATTGATGAATAGGTTAAAAAAAATCAATACTGTTTAGGAAGTATTTCAAGTAGATATTTGTATGATTAGGGGGCGGAGATGGATTTCTTCTCAACGACCGAGACTCGACCGACGGCGACGGAACAAAAACGAGCTTCGCCGACCTCAACAGGATCAAAAGCAACGGTGACCAAGGTTTGTGACTAACAGCTAGCTTGCGGAAATAGGAGGACATACCGCCCTAATGAACAACAAACTAACAATTATAACAACATTTGCCTAAACTAATCTGCACAAACGCTACAGCAGCGCGGCATCCGCCATCTTGGGTCTTACAAACGTCAACGCCGCGCCATATTGGATTTTTGGAATCAAGTAATTTATGCATCTGTAGTTAAAAATTATTCGGCTAAAAGATGTTAAATGAACATTAATAGTTCTAAAACCAACCCAACTTTAGGAAAACAACAGGCTCTATCTATCCTTTGGTATGCTGAAATACAGATCTGCTCGAGACAATAGAATTTCGATTGTGTTTTGATTCCAAGCATACTAAAGGCTGCAAACTATACCTTTACTGTGAAAAAGTATGACAGCGTTCTTTTGCTTTAAGTAAAGAAGTTTCTGAATGCTAAGATGTCAGAAATATGTTCCAAAGATTATTATTGATTAATTTCACTTTTTGCAGACGATCCGACGTATTCACGTCAATATACACGTACTCACGTATTCAAAATTAAAGTTTCGCTTGCTTAGTTTAGCTTGATGCATGAGTGGCGTTGTCCTCGTATTTCTAGCAAAGTAAGCTTACGATATTAACGCTTTAGTTTGTTGCATTCGCTTTTGTTTAGCGCCACTTATGAGACAGATCAGCACATTGGCACTTTTACATTAAAACATTTTAAAATCTTCTGTCTGTAAATTGGCCGCTAAACTATGACCACATATTCCCACTGACGATATTAATGTGTAATAAAAAAATTCCAAAAGTATTATTGTTAAATGTTTCTTTTTATGTCACGAAATTGCTGAACAGTCAGCGCAGATCACATAAACGCGATTTACAACATCGGTTGAAAATAGTTCTTATACACGTTAACATAAAGACAATATTGTCTTGGCTCTTATTTTGGATCTGTGCTGACTTACACAAAAGCCCGAACTAACTATCGATTCTATTCATTCAATCTTTAAAACTCACTATCGACTGTATTCAGGTCTACAGTCACAGTTCGGTGAAAGTGAGGGTGAACAAGACAGGCGGAAAACGACCACGTTTTCCACCCCTCCGCCTAACACCACCACTTGGCAACAGCAGTTTATGCAACAAGAACAACCGAGTAAGCGAAACTGTACATTTTAGTAGTAGAATCGGTCTGGCTTCACCAATATTATCAGTGTTCCAAAACAACACTCCATTTTTTGCAATCTAGTTTAAAAACTTCACAGTACATATTTTGTGCAGAGTCCTTTTGAATTCTGTCTCGACATGAATACAGTATTAAGTTTAATAAAGTTCTCTGTAGATAACAAAAATAAAAACACGATACTGATCAGTTTTTGAACTAGAGGGATCGCAATAAGTAGGTCGTGGTAGGTATGTGGTTATCATAACAATATTTTTAGTTTTGTGTAGAAGACGCCATTGATCTCATTTAGTCATTTGAAAGTGGCAGGTAGGTAAATAAATAAATATTGCTGGACATTTCACACACCTTTATCTAGCCCTAAACTAAGCAGAGCTTGCACTATGGGAACCAGATAACTGATAGGGAAAAAGTAGTGATAGTGTCTGCCCGCGGATAAATGTAGTATGTTATTCGTGGTCCCATTAACTATATAAATTCATATTTCGTCCAAAATTGTTTATCATCAATTAACTATATGAATAGCGTAGGTAGACCCTATGCAAATAGTGTAACCGGCGGTTTTTATGCGTCTAGTTAATCTCTTTCAATCAAAGCTCTCAATCGATTATTATCTAAAGGACAATAGAGTTCATAATAGGTTCTAACTTTGTAGACGGTGACGATCTAACAGACGACATGTCAGGAGCGCCGACTGGCGGGGCAATGGCCGCGCAACTCAATAACATTAGACTAAAGCTAGAGGAGAAGCGACGACGCATAGAACAGGACAAAAGACGGATGGAGATGCAAGTCAACAGGCAGAGGCAACAGTTGGGACAGCAGGCGTTCTTGCAAGCTGTTACAAGAGTGAGTAGTACATTTGTAAGGGTAATTTGTGTGATAGTAGTTTTTGTATGAAGAAATTGAGTTTCTGGAGAAGTTTTGTAAGGGGGATTTGTGTGTCAGTAGTTTTTGTCAGGGTAAATTTTTTTTAGGGGAAAATTCTAATACGCGGTCGTTTTTGTTGGGGAAAATACTATTCTATGGTTATTTTGTTCTTTTCTGCTTTTGAATGAGAGAAGAGTTGAATTCGTACTGGAATATTAATTTTCTGGTTCGCTTTTAAAGTGACCACAATTATATTTTGTTGAATCAATTGAATATGGAATGTAATCACAGTAGATTGAATGAACAGTTTGTTGTAGTTTTAAATGGGTAAATGGTTTGAATTGTTGAGAGCATTTTACCGTAATTTGTTTTGTAAAGCATGTTTATAATAGAAGTAACTAAACGCATAAATAAAATATGACTAAATTATTTAAATAGGGCAATGAGACGACTACACACATTTTATAAAACTGTAAAACAATCTAGTACAAAAATGTTTTTAGTTTTATAAAAGTTGCACACTGTTACTAATATTATGTTCGTCTTATTTTGTCTTCTGAGGATCTAAAATAATTTGTTTCTATTTCATTAGGATGCATATTTGCAATACCAGTTGGCCTCTTTGGTGAGTGGCCGGATTTATGACCCCATTTAGTTGTTTTTTTCTTTTTGTTTTCGATATATTTTTCGTTAACTGTACAAATTGATTAGTTTACATGCTTACACAGCTTAGATTTAAACACTCGTTAAAACCATTCAAATTGTAATTTTGAAATACTTTTTAATAAATTAGCGCATTGCAATAATGTTGATGATTTCGTATTTCGGCCGAGCTTTTTAATAGCTGCGGAATTAGCTCAACTTGGGAGCACTACCGTGTTCCCAGGTGAGGATATATGCTTTTCAGTCAAAATCATAACTTTTCTTGTATTTTAGTACGATGGTCATAATCAATTCCATAACTTCAGTATTCACAAATTTCACAAATTAGTCATTGCTATGTAAAAATTGGCAGTAACATTACAGTTTGTTTCCAAATTCCTTCAATTTTATATCTCACAAACCACGATAGAACCTGTTGTTGCAAAATAAGCACATTGACCGTAGGAATAAGATTCATTTTACACTGTTTTTGAGAGCATGATAGTCTATTGGTATAAAGGAAAATATTTTATTAGATTTATAAATTACTTATGATCAATTGGCTTGCTATTGAGTAAAAAAAAATGTTTTTAAATCTGGCGCTTAGTTTATTTAGCTTTTATTCAGTATCGCTCGACAGGCTAGATTTTGGTTTTCGTTGTTGTCCGACAAGTGATGGTAAAAATATGCCTATATAGGATGGCTTTTATAGTAAACTAAAATCCACAGAAATCCGATCAGCGGGATATCAGTATTGTATAACATAAGCCCTAGATATATAGCCATAGTCATAACATAATACTTGTGAATGCACGATTTTCAAGTCTGCATTTTAAGAAGCAATGTTGTGCAATGATGGCTTTACGAGCACTCTAATACCCTAATGTCAATTATTTTTAAATCCTCCGTTAGCTGCGGTATTGTAGTCACTACATACAAAAGCAAGGAACACACGAATTAAGATTTTGAATAAAACGATAAGAATGTTATTTTGATAGTCACCCTTGATACTCAGCGCCATCTATCTAGTCAATCGAAATCTAGCTTTTGAAGTCCCATTGTCAAGTCCATTAAGATGTTTAAATCCTGCATACCAATAGACATGTGGTGCATGTGTTGCGACGTTGTGTTACGGTGGAGGGTGCACGGGCGTGTTTCAGGGGAAGGGCGCGCGCACGCCGGCCGAGGATGACGCCAAGGGCCAAGCACAGCATCAGGTAATAACACACTTTAGAATGCAACCCATCATTTTCAATCAAACAGGACTGAACCTGCAGCTTCGCTTCCAAACGGCAATCCTTAGCCGATTCGGTCGTGGATAGAGTGACGCTGGCGAAAAAATGATCGGGCAATTTGGGCATGCAATAAGACTGAATAAGCATCGATGATTGTTTACAGTTTTTTGTGTAACTGTAGCTATTTGAGAGTCCAATCGTAAAATTGTGGGGTGTATACTTTTTAACGCGTAGAGAAAATAAGTAGGTATAAATCGCTTAGATTGATCGTCGTTTTTCGGTAATATCGCAATTATTGTTAATTATTAAGTACTTATTATTACTTTTACATTTTTTTATGATTTAAATCTATGTTTCTTCTCCGTATCTTTAGCGTTTTGTTGCTTAACATTCGATTTCATGTATATGGGGAGAGTTCAGAAAAGGCATGAATTTGTGTTTAATTTGCATGTAAATAAATACAATTCTTATTTTTAAAATTATTACTGGTTCTAGCATATTGAGGTACATTTCGGAAGTCAAGGAGTTTACGTTTATCTTTTTGTACAGGAAATGGTTGTAGATCCACCAAACCAACAAGACAATGTTGTTCTGGAGCAATACCAACAGTCCATCGCCAAGTAAGAAATTTTTCACCTTTTTCATTTGTTTAAAACTTTTCGATCACTCGCTTTCATCGCATAAATCATTATATTTCTCTACCTATTCCCGAGAATCAGCTATGTAGCTAGTTAAATTGACCACCGCTGAAATACGAAGGTGCTCGATTGGCGAACACTATGAGTAAGACAGAGTGTAGAGCATAGTAAAGCTCGCAGCTTTATCGAGCTTCGGTGGACGGGCGGCTTCTTGGAGAAGGGTTGTCCAAGATCAGATCTCAAGGGAAAATGATTGAGCCATGAGGCACATTGAACTGAGAAAACTGATTAATGCATACAACTACATAAGAAACAAATCAGTTAGGATATCGAGGCTATATAATAACAATTATAAGGAAGTCCGAACTATGTCCAGTGATGAACATATTCATAGGAGCCTATATCCTGCAGTTAACGTTTTAATAAAGCCTATTTTTATCAATCATTTCATGCACTTCATTCAAAGGCTCCCCCAAGTATCCTCTTTCGAAGAATACACAATACATTTACAGAATGAACTCCAGCCTGCAGGACATTCAGAGCGACATCGCGCGACTCGCCAGCCAGCAATCCCAGATCCAACAGCAACAACAACAGCAGCAACAGCAAGCGCAGCTACAGCAGCAGCAACAACAGTTGCAGCAGCAAGCGAAAGAGTTGTATCAACAGCAGCAACAGGCAAAAGAGTTGTATCAGCAACAGCAGCAAGCAAAGGAATTGTTACAGCAACAGCAAGCGAAGGAGCTACAACAGAAAGAACTATTCCAACAACAGCAAGCGAAAGAGCTGTTCAAACAGCAACAAGCTAAAGAGTTGTTACAGCAACAGAAAGAGATCTTACAACAACAAGCGAAGGAGATCTTTCAGCAACAACAGGCGAAGGAACTGTTTCAGCAACAGCAGACGAACCAGCTGTTCCAACCACAAATGCCTCAGTCGCCGTACCAGCAGTATCCACAGAACAATCCGCAGTTGGTAAGTTATCTTTTGATTTCATTTGAATCGATTCTGATTGTAACTAAAGAGTGGTCTACACTATTTGAGGTCTTTGCCTAGAAGAACTTTTATATATATTTACAGAATCCTTAAGGCTAAGTTCATATGTAGACGATAAACACTATTTAGTTTAATCTTGTACCGCGCGGTTAGTGGTTCCGCGCGGTACCGCGCGTTCATATGAACTTAGCCTAACAAAAAAACAGCAGTAGGTATTTGTCAAATATTTTCCATACATCTGTCATGATAAAGACATTGTGGAGATATATGAGTATAATGTACCATAAAAACAGCACAGCATTTTGCCTGCTATACTGATGATGATTGTCTTAACAAGAGCATCATAACACTGCTACATTTTAATTGTAATATTTGGCCATAATTGCAAATATTCATGGTCAGCTTTACATTTGCCAAATGTTATGCATAATAATATTTATCCGCGGCTGAAAGGCTGCACATGCTTTTCTCCCATCACCTTCACTTAATACTATTCCATAGCGTTTAGCTCTGTATTATAAAATGCATTTTAATAAGACAAGTGTCAAAATTGATACCTTTTGAGTTTGTAAAAATTATGTCAAGAATGCTCATTTTACTTATTCCGGCTTTTATCTTGCAATTTGAGATTAAGAATTTATAAAAATTCTTGATTGTGACAGTTTGCTAGCGATATTCAAGGCCGTCTTTAAGTTCCCAATGTTGTTCATAGATGGCGCTGCGAGTACTTTAATGTCAAAGTTATATTGTAACATGTTATTATTATTAAATCATCCTCCTAGCACTGGTATGGTGTAGAATCACTGGCTACATACAAACAAGACGAATCAAACTAAATGAGTAAATACAATTTAATTATACCTTTGGCTTGAGAGTCTGCGCCATGTAACTAGACAATCTTAACTAATCTTTTCTTTTTAATTTGCTTCTGAAAACCTCTCATAGTTAATTATGATATAGCTACCAAAAATAGTCAAACTGGCAATTTTTAGCAATAAAAATGGCAGCCTGATATTGTCTTTCTTTCATTACGCCAAATCAAATGCCATGTACCTATAGCATTGTTTTTAAACATTTTTAGTATCCCCATCAGTATTTTTAGTAGCCACTAAAAAAAACAAAAGAAAAGTAAAAAAACGTTGCGACCCCTTTGCTATATTATAATAATTTAATATTTTGATCAAATTTAACGTTTAACCATGAACTACGCTGTACTTGAACGAACTTGACAAATAAACCTCGCGCTGCACGCTCGGTCTGTATACGCCACGAATGATTTTTTAGACAGATTGCGATCCCGTTTAATACCAAACGTGACCCCCCAGGGGTCGCGACCTTTAGGTTGAGAAACGATGACTATAGTATTCACCCCGCAATGCTGACAACCATCACAATTCCAGCACAGCCAATTCAGCTCACAGCAGAACGTCTCCCGCCTTCCTCACGGCAACTTCGGCTCCACGCCACACATCCCACAGTTCTACCAACCACAGCCGTACCAGGAGTACACGCAGGGCTACAGGGAGATAGACGCGGCGAGTCGCCAGCAGTTCTACTTGCACGATAGCCCGCCGCCGCCGCAGCGGCGCACCTGGGCCCAGCATGCGCAGGCGCACCAGGAGAATCAGGGCCAGGAGTTGCGGGGGTGGCAGGTCGGTTATTAAACAGCCAGATTATTTTAAATTTTTGTTCAAATGTTTGATGGCAACTAAATAAGTACGTTTATATGAGCTAGCGGCCAACTGTGTCCGAGTTTTAGGTCGCCCAAAGACTCCCGATCTTGTGTTTATATATAAACCAATCGTTGGTTGTAAGTGCATACACAATAAAATTGTTAATTAAGCGCTATTGTGGTTTTAGAAAAATTGTGAATCAGTATTCTTGTTATTTTGTAACTAATACTCTGATCTGAAAAAGGGGGATCGACTGACGAAGTTGGGGCCAGTTTAGGCCTAAACCTAGAAAATGGTAGGTAAAATTGACACAATGAGCGTTCTTATTCCAATTGTAACCCAAATCCGGTTCACACGAAATTCACACATTTCCACCAAACGATCTAAATTACTGTGATTGTAAAATAACATTTCTCGTCTTGCACCTATACACTGCAATACGCACAGGTTTACACGGTGATGGGTCTAACCTAGAACTAAATAAATTAAAGTTATAATGTAAATATCACAACATATAATTTGTACTTTCAGCTGCACCAACAAAACCATCAATACGGCCAACAAGGGCGCGAAAGCCCTCAGCGAAACTGGCGTTCCCCCTCCCCCCAACCTTCCCAACCACCTCCCCAACCAGCCGACCGCTGGCAACCACAGGGCTTCACGCTTCACGACCGCAGCAACCAACCCTTCCAAGTGCACTACCCACCCGAAAGAACAGACAGATACCAAAACGGCGCAGAAACTAACAATCATTTATCGTATACGGTTTCTGGTAGTCCTCCCGCGCAAAGACGTGCTCCAACTCCTCAAAGACAAGGGTCTCTCCCTGAACCGAGGCGGGAGCAACCCGTCGCGTTACACCAGTTACATTCCCCCCACGCGCCCGTAGCACCCCGGTCGACCCCCGACGATATGGAACCACAGAATATCTCATTCATCGGTAACGCAGAAGACGACGCGTTGCGACAAGGCATCGACCGACTCAATATATCGTCTGGAACTAGAACATATCGAATCCCGTCTCCGACCCGACCGTCTCTAGCGCGCAACTCCTTCCGACAACCGGAGGAAACGAACGAAAAAGGCTTTTATATATCATTTGATAACGAGCAGCCTAAGCGACCTAAACCGCCTTTACGAGGCAAAAAAGGCTCACCTAGAAAAGAAAGTTCTGGAGAATATCAAAGTCCAGAAAGGAGTCCTGAGAATACTTGGGATAATAGGAACGAGAGACTGAGGCCGGCGGAAGAGGAACAGTTCGTGGTGCACAGGACTGCGAGGGACATGGCGAGGCCGGACGACTTGGAACGGGAACCGCCTCGGGACCGGCCGCAGCGGGCGCCGGCGCCGGAACCCGCCGCGTTACTCATCGGAGATCTTAATATTGATCCGGTAAGATTTACCTATGTGTCACGCCTAAACAATTGGGTTGATCCTCTTTCATAGAGCTATAACCAGCCTAGAAAAGTCGTCATGGATTATTTTCTCAGAACGCTCAAGACGCTTATTCTGAATACAGGTCATTTATGTTAGATGGTTGGTGTTCCTGATTTTTCAACGATTTCTGAAGTGTAAAATCGTTTGGTCGATAATAGTTCCCATATCCTTACATTTTTGGTTGATACCAGTTATTCAAATCTACGCTAAAACCACTAATAATCTTAGTTTGTTGCACATTAACACCTTTTTTTTTAATTGATATGGTGTTCGCAAATGATCCACCTGATATTAATTGGTAATCATCACCTATAACAAAACATCGCCATTATAAAACTGATTTTGTAGCAGTGTACGAATATTGGATTCCCTTATGTCACTTCAAACTTATACTCATAAAACATCGTGCAATTCCAGAACTCAGCAGAAGAGATGGAGCGTAAAAAAGAGCGCATAATGTTGATGTCCCTCCAGCGACGGCAACGCGCGGACGAGGCGCGCGCACGTGCCGACGCCGCCGCTTCCGCGCGGAAGGCGCGCGAGGAGGCTGCGCTGGAGCTGAAGGCGGCGCGGAAGGAGGAGCAGGCTAAACGACGAGAGGCTATTCTGCAGCAGTACAAGCTGAAGAAGGCTATTGAAGAGGCGGAGAGAGAGGTTCTTTTTTTAAATTTCCTAGTGCACAATTCTAATTCTACCCTCGTAATATGTTTACAATCTAGCCATGTATAAGCTATTGAGTAATTTCATTTTGACCCAGTTTCTTAGCATAATTTAAATTAAGAATGTGTTCAATAGCACTTTTCTTACTGTCTGTAGTTAAGGAACACTTGAAGGGTTGAAGACACTTTGTTTATTACATGTATTCTTTAAAGGTAGCGCTAACATTTTCACTATTTTACACTATTATTTATTTACACTACAGTAACTCAAAAGGCTTAGTTCTCTTGAGTCTTCTCACTATGTCCGTGTTATCGAGGAGCTGGATAGCCTCAACATTCACATGCTGATGAAGTCTATGCTCATGAGCTTCTGCATATGTTTTGATGGTCGTGGAGAGAGAGCTAACAAACTTTGTTTTAAACTTTTATTATGAAAAACGACGACTCGCTTCCCTCACTGTTTGGGCCGGTCGATTTCCTCGTATTTTCAGTGATAGCTCGCTGCGTTCGCTAATGACGCGTACCACTAGTTAGTTCAGCGTTATAATTTACACAGTGGATTTAGGAAATTTGCTTCTCAATGACCCTTGGCTTCGTATTCGCTTCTCAAATAAAAAATTAAAAGAGCTCGCTTCGTACAAGTAGCAATCATTTGAAATTATTTCATTAGTTAAAAAACCGGTGTCGTGGCGAGCTCGCGGCAAGCACGTTCAGAAATTGCTAGTGTAATAACGCCTTTACTGGAAAAAGTATCAAAAAATATATTTTTCATCCCATCTATTCAAAAAGAGGCGAAGGGTTCCTCGATAAGTGCGCGCAAAATGGGTCATTCCGGCGCACTTAATAACAGTGACGAAATAACTTTTGAATTTTGAACAATATTTAATTAAAAAGTTTGAACGCAATTGGCTTCGGTAAAGTGCTGGCCGGTAATAAAATAAGCGCAGACGCAGAAACTATCATAAACAATTTACTACCAAACAAATCGAGAGAAAAATATCTAAAATCCTATGAAAAGTTAATTATATGAAAAAATTTAAATGAAGCAGTCATTTTCAGAAACTGTTTTCAAAACAGCGTGAAATGTCACCATTGACCATGATCATCAACCAGAGTCTGAGGTTATTACGAATACCCAAGTGATAAATAAGTCAACGACATTTTCTGTTTCCATCAAAACCGCTACAATAAACTTTCAAAATTGCGAAAACGTATCTAATATTAATATAAATTTGTAATTTGGTTATGTAAATATATAAATATTCGTCTACTCGCATCTCTTATTTATTTTTCTCATAGAGGGTGATGAAAACCAGAGTGTTCCACACGGTACCAAAATTATTTAACCTTGAGCGACGTACTTTGCATCCCTTGCTACACTTAGGATTCTACTTCAGATCTCCTACGCTTTGCTCTGGATTCAAACAATCGCTCTCGCCCTCATACATTACTTTGGTCCCTTATGACACAATGTACTATTGTTGTTCAGGGCAAGGTGCTAGACAAGGAGTTTATGCATATGGAGGTCCTGAAGACGGGTACATTGGACCGGCACGCGGGTGCGGGCGCGGGCGCCGGCACGCCGCGTGCACGCCGCACGCCCGCCGCACCGCGCGCGCGACCTAAGACCATACACGTGGACAGCGGAGCGCTGCACGCCGCCGAGGGCATGCTACACACTAAACAACCCTCCTCTACCAATCTAGCAGGTAACATACTATATACAAGACTTTATTTGACGCACTAACACAGAACAGATATCATTTCACAAAGTATAAAACAGGGAACTTATCAACAATAGACCGACTTCAGATCAAACAGACAGAACTTCAGACAGAAAATATCAAAATACCGATTTTGATGACATCTCTATGGGACCAATCTGAAAGTATATATATCCTTTCAAAAACATATTTTTTCAAAACATTTGTAAATGACAAGTTCTGAGGTAACAAACATAAAAAAATACAACTGAATTGAGAACCTCCTGTTTTTGAAGTCGGTTAAAAACAGAATGTTCTCTGCGAATATTTGTTCCTGGTCTGGGTGATGTGGTAATCCTGACACGGTTATAGTGCCTGATATCCACGATACAGAGAATGGTAATATGTCGCTGTTGGATGCTATTTATTTATTATATTTAGTTATCTTCATAATCATCTCTACTCTATCTTCAAATCTCTTACTTAGTCCTCAGTCCCGTATGATATTCTATTAAAGGGTAGTCAAAAAGGTCAATATGTAAAGGTACAGTCAGATGAAGTGATAAATGTATACAAAAAAGTAAACATCACTTTATAGTTTAATTAATTAGCTTCATAATGTATCAAACAACGAATGAACATGGAAACAATATTATTTTCAACAGACTTGCTCGTAAAGTGAGCCTTATTACATCGTTCCATAAACCGGCCATAAACCGAAGTGTAACACACTCGTGCATAATATAATTATCCCTACAAAGTTAAGTTAGTACCTAACTGCAAATTATATGCGAGTAAACAGAGCATTTTCAATTTAACCGGGTAATATAGTTTTGTAACAACAAAGAGGTTTTATGCCGCAGAAAATCCATTTACATTTTTGGAATAAATAAATGTATCCCTAATTAGGACGAATAAACATGGATTATTATCAAAATATTTGCATTTTATCACTAAAATTATAATTTTGAAGTAGGCTGTATGGCTATATGTAAAATGAAAATTGTACATTCACCAATTGTTTTAATAATTTTATGCTGAACGATTTATGCAATACATGTTTGTTTTTTCCTCGCAAGTGTGTTGAAAAAGTGCGTATGAAACTCGTGAGCAACTTAGCTCACTTGTATCATAATATACTATTGCCTATCTATTTAGACAACTACATTTTTATTTTACGAGTCAGCTCACATATTTAATCATTACTTTACATGTTCATATTTATTAGTACACTTTAAGTTATGGAAAAGTTGTGTCAAATTAATATTTTGATATGGAAGCATACATTTTAGTTCGTTGACGCGAGTGCAAACACTGCAGGAGACGCTTTGTAAAATACTTGCCATTTTTAATTTCATTTTACACATTGCAAGGTAATTGTGATATCATGACCCAGACAATTACAGACACAAGATTATCTAGGCTTGATAGCTGAATGTTTTTATCTGCACCTTAACACTGCCAAATAATCGCACTAGTTGTTATTTTGTTTATTCCAATGTTATTTAGCCAAACGCCTTTGTTGTTTATTAATGAGATACGTTTAGCTGAAATACAGTGATATCTCAGAATTAGCCTGAGTTTTCTAGACTTGATACTATTTCTTACGATATATCCATCTATCCAACAAAAATGTAAGAATATGTTAGGAATATCTACTTTGTCATAATAAGTAAGCTTCATAAAAGTTTGTAGCGTTATTAATTGAGCATGACAATGGATCCATAGATTGATCAATACAAATTTTAACTTGTGTAATATCCTTTATTTCATAAATATCAGCATAGCGTATCCCATAAAGACCCGTAGGCCTACCACGGCGTACTCTTTGCGATACAGTGCAAAAACTATTCAGTGAATAGAATTATATAGATTAGATAGAACTGGTGTAATAATTTTTTTACTGAGTATTTTGTTAAACTAGCTCTTGATATCAAAAGAAAAAATACAAGTGTACTGAATAGTTTTTGCATTGCAATATGTAGTTCATGGTAGGGCCTGCTCAGATATGAGTATTCGCTAATTATAGGCCATTGCACACCACAACGACTCAACACCAACTTTCGATAGATGTACGACGCGTTGGCAAAGGGCTTTGGCTACTTTAAACAATTTACTTTACGTCACATGATATAAAGCTTATATTTTAATGCTTTACTTTGAGTAGAGTCTGTATTGAGTCGTTACGGTGTTCTACGGTCTTATATCTGAACAGGCCTTTACGTTTTATTTTTGTTTTCCCCCTTTCCCCTCCCGCGTGGTTCCCGTGTGTTGTGAAGGCGGCGGCACCATGCGACGCGACTACTACCGCGGCTCGCAGGACAGCCTGGCAGAGAGAGCTGGACTCTATCGAGGTAATTACAGGGGTGATTATAGCTTGGCTGGAAAGTTTAGGACTGTGACGTAACTAAAAAACTTCATACAAACCCTGTCAAATGTTTGCTATAGTGGTTAAACTTTTCGACCAGGCTCTACTCTCGAGTAACTTAATGACTCTAAAACAATACCCTTTGTCCCTGAAGCGCTTAAAGCTTAATTTGCATGCTATATATCTTTTAATTTTCTGCAACGCCTATCACTCAAATTCCGCATACAAATCAACACTTGTTTTATTTAGGATCTTCAATTATTTCTACCTCTTATTCTTAATTATTCTCGCGCTCATTCTCTCGGCTGAATAATTTTTGGGTTTAGGGGATGTTTGGTCACTCCAATTGGTCTGACTAATGAAATATAACTTTGTAATAGTTACCATAATAACATATTTAAAAATCAGACATGTAAAAATAAGTAAAGTTCAGTTAGGTATTTTTTGTGGAGCTTTAAAGCGTCTGACAAAAGTTTTGGTCCAAGGAAAGTGTCTGACACTTATGATACTATTTTAGAATAATATTCTACAAAACATAAAAATCAGCCATGTAAATTTAAGTTGAGTAACTCTTATATTTAGTTACCTTTCTTACCTGGTACCCGCCCAGGTGTCATAAGGCGAGCTTCACAAGCACGCAGGTATTCAAAGAACATGAGAAGCTACTGAGAACCTAAGGTTTCATCTATGTGAAAATAAGTTATGTCTGATCGTTCTGGGATCTTGGACCATTATGGTGTGTGTGCCTGATTTAACGGTGCTGTCATATAGTGCAATGACGCGAGTGTTGCAAATACGTGCTTAAAGTCACGTTTACGAGTGAATCTGCGCACTCGGAGTGTGTTATTTTCAACTTGTTCTCCGTCCATACTTTTTGAATGTTTGGTAACTTCCACATTATTTATTTTCTGGCTTGGTCGCAGAGGAACAGGTGGTAACATTTGACGTTTAGAAATGATCTTGATTTGTATTCGAATTTACGAAGACGCCTAAGCGGATACAACTAGTCCAATACTCATGTTAATCTTATATACCGTAATGTTCCAGATTCCCCGGTGGAAGAGCGGGGCGGTATGTCGCCGGGGTCGGCGTCCAGCGGGCCGCTCGGCCGGCGCGGCTCGTGCAAGACCTCGCGAGGTACGGCCCTCTCTCTCGCACGCATCTCTCGCTCCCGCTCACACCCACTAACAAACGGCGATCGCTTCTTGCTGTCCCTGCCCATTCTATTTATAAACAACTGGATAAAAAGTTTTCTAAGAGTCGCATTTTTTCTTAGGAGTCATGTCTATGTACGAGGACGGTTTTAAAACGGGGCACTTATTTTTGTGTTTATGTTTTACTTCCACATTCATATTTCACAGTCAAAATTATTTAGCTATTACACTTGTGTGCGCCTAACGTTCAACCACACAACATATCGAGGTGAAAACATATCAGTGGTCATATGATTGTTAGAGAGAAAATACAGTAAGTAACTACATATCATCATGTGATCTGATCATTTTTTTTTTAACAAGTAGTAATTGAAGAAAGAAAGATGTGATCATTTTGTTTGTAATTTCATGTCTTTATCTCACAGTTTATTTGTAAATTCGCCTTAAAAAAGCTTGAAAAGTTATTTATAAATAGAAATGGAAAAGGAGTTGAGTGAATTCAATGTTTGGTATCAAATTGTATTCCAAGTTATTATTTTATAGTAAAAATCTAAGTTTGCAGTTTGATATCAAACATGTTTTATGGTTTTCAGTTTTTCTGATGTTTTTCAATGAAGATGTTGAAAATATCTTGAACTTATTAGAAAGCTGGAAATTGATCATGCTTTTTCTGATTATATGTTTTCAAAAGTTAAAAGTTAAGTGTTCAAGATTTTTTAGATATCAAATGATTTCGAAACAAGTGTTCCATAGCAAAATCCCTTTTTTGGCTTGAACAACAATTACACTGATTTTGAATGTATTTCTATAAGACTGAATGTCCCACAGTTGGTTTACGAGGCTTTTTTGATTTTATTTTAGTAGAAAGCTTGGTCTAAATATTGTTTATTTTGGAATCGATATTTTATATGTGTATTATTCATTCCAGCAACGCATACAGTTATAGACACTCCGATTTGCATTATGCTTGATATACTTTGGCCATATTATTATGTAGTTTGCGTTTAGACAAGACGGAGGTTTCTGAGCTTTTTTCCAAATTTGAAAACGCGTCCCAACAGACCTTCCGCGCATTTACCCAACAATTGGTTCCAGTGTAGAATTAGTAAATTGCAGTTTATATATCGCGTTATAGTTTAATTTTGTTTGCGTAAACCGAAGCCAGCTTGTGTGAGCGATGCATGCGTCCGAATGCATTGGTTGCGAGAGCGGAGTCGTGCATGTGCGGACTGCGAGCTGACATGTATAGGAAACATTTCAGAGCGTGTGAATGAGGAACCTCAATCGGCACGTGGAAGGTCTAAATATACGAGTTACCAGAATAACTTTAAGGCTGGACGGAAGTCAAGCTCTCTTATGAACTTGTGCGGTAAGAGTTTGAGAGAACACTCGATAAAGCTTGACTCACGTTGGTAATACCGGTGCCGGTGATACGATAGCTTTGGTGCGTTGGGTTCCTTTATGTTGCTCTAAGCACTCGGGAGGTCGACTGTGAGGTTACATTCACAAAACTAATTAAAAATTGCATTGTAAAATATTAATTTTCGCCCTAATCATTAGGCATTTCTGATAAAGCAAATCATAACTAAATTATACATTAAATGTCCAGATCCTATAAAGAGCTGCGACAAAAAATGTGCTGTCAAATAAACATTAAGGTACATTTTTATATTTTACTGCTATATTGGAATTTTATGATTATTGAACGTTTTAAACAAGGAAGGCCTATACCAGCAGTGAGTGGTTCCGGGCTGAAATGATGATGATGATTGAATGTTTTCCTACTGTTATATTCTAATTAAAAATTATTTATTTACGAATGAGAGTTCTATTAAACCTTACACGCTATATGCAACAAATGTGAAAAAATAAACATTTTAATAATGGGCAGTTTTAACGCTGGCGAAAGCGATCTCAGTCACACAACCTTTATAATCACACAAAAAATATCTTGTTACTATGACACAAGTCCATATCTTTATGGCTGGTCAACTCCCGAGTGTGTTTTCGTCTTGTTTACGTTTATTTTGTGTTGGGTCATCGGCAATTATATAACTATTTATTACGTATATTATTATATGGTTGTGGTATTATGTTGGGTTCTCGGTGTCTTTATATTTATTTGGTTCGTCGTTAGAGCATGACTTATTATTTCTATGGTGTTGGTATGACATCGTCTGATATTCCTATAAAACACATTACAACCAGGGGCAAAGGGGTTTAGAATCATTAAGTTACTCGAGAGTAGAGCCTGGTCGAAAAGTTAAGATACTATAGCAATCATTTTCTATCGGACAAAATAAAAAGCAACGTTTCTTTTAAATTAGATAGATTACAATAAAATTATTTTATATATTAAATACTATTTTATAAATTATAACCATTTTTATGAAATTATTTCTAACATTCTAGGTTTTTGTTATCAAAAGCTGGTTTAGATAAAAGTTTATAAGTAGGTAACCTTGTAACCTGAGTAGGTGGAGTTACCTTGGAATAAAACTATAGTCATTTTGGCAGTCAAGTTAGCAAGGTAGCCAAGACTAATTCGGTTGTAGATGGTTGTAAATGTGTTTTACGCTTTTATAAGCTAAATATATTTATACCCAATAGTTATTTAGTTACATGTACTAGCTAGATGTATGTATGTATGTTTATGCGTAAAATACAAAATGTTGTGCTTGTTATGTTGATTTTTGCCTTTTTATTTTGCTTGGCCATAGAAAATACAATATAATGTATGTAATTTATCTATGTAGTTTGTGTACACAAAGACATTTAGTATTTTACGCTTTAAATTAAATTACACACATAAAAAATGCAGGGATAAATCATATTTTAAATAATTTTCTATTATAATTTTACTGATATGCTAGTCGATGATGAATATGTTACTAACCTGGGTAAATGTAGATATTGTTATAAAATTGTTCTTTCAGTTAAGTTATGTTCACAGTTTTGGGAACAGGAAATGAATACCTTTGTGATATTAGCATAACATAGTGAGAGTCTCCATTTCGATATAACGTTATGTGTCTTTTGAATGTCAGTATCGTATTATATGTAAATGTTGGGTATTTAATCAACATACGTTTCTACTGGGATTATCATTAGACGGGACTGTGCTCAGACAGTTAACAATCTAAGGAAAGGTGGATGTTTACTCGTTACTGTCTAAACCAAGGATATTGTACAGTTTCTAAGGTACTCTTAACATTATTTTAATCGGGCCCACGACCTTCCTGATGCTACAGAAATACGACCAGCACTAGAATGCATGATTAGATAAATGGTGGTCTATCGACTCGATGCTTCATTTTGTAAATTAATATCTGAGGAGGATCTGTATTAGGGGGGTGGGGGTAGGGTTGGTGGTGGAGTACAAGTGAAGAGCACAATGATAGGATGAGTCGTGTTGGGTGTAGATTCAGGGCTGGGGCGTGCGACGCCCCCGCGGCGCGCGGCGTCCCCCGGGCTGCGCGCGCTGGGCTCCCCCGCGGGCTCGGGGCCCGGCTCGCTGCCCGGCGCCATCGGCAAGCGGCGACACCATCCCGATGATGCCTCCGATGTCAGCTCCACGCACTCTTCTATAATGGATTATTCGGGTGAGTTCTACATTTTGTTTTCACTAATTGATCTTGCTGTTTTTTTCATTACTTGCTTCGACTTGTCGATCGAAGAGTTTAATTTATAATTTTCTATTGTTTACTTACTTATTATCATCTTCTAAATGGAGGATGCTGCGTAAGCGTAGCATCTAACACAGGGTCCTCCATACGTACGTTAATCCTAAGTTAGTTTTATTAACTCTTAGTAAATAATTAAACAGCATACGAATAAGATACGCGGAAATGAAGATTTCTCAGTATAAAGATTGTCAGCCTACCGTTTAATTATAATGATTGTGAACGCAAACTAAACCATTGACATTTCAATTTGTTCCCATAGCAAGATCTAGTAGATCCAATCGAAGCTCAGGCAAAGGTCTCGATTACAATATTAGTAGATAGATAGGTAGCTATAGTTAATATTCACACGACACGTATATAGACCACACGAGGATTAAGATCACGAGTAACTTAACGAAAAGCGATGTCATGCCAACAAGTTTTGAAATGAGTTTAACAATATTCCTAAGGCATGGTTTTGAATTTGAAAGCATTTTGATCTAACAAAGAGTTTGCTTCATCGACATTCGCTTACTCACAAAAGTTTATTAACACTCGTATCACGGCACTCCATTTATTTTGTGCATCCACTACGCATTGCAACTAATACAAGATTAAATGTAAATATACAATTCTGAATCTCCAAGTCAAAGTTGAATCCAATTTTGTAAATTAGAAAAATTATAAAAACATGCCTACTAGTTAGAAAATAGAGTTGAACAGAAACGTAAAGTAGGAGTAGTTTCGTCTCAAATAAGTCGAGTACTAGTATTTTCAAACTTTCGCGACTACTGTACATAGTATTTATCGCGTATGTACCTTTTTTATTTGTTATCCCGACGTTTCGTCCTCGCAACCGGGCGGTGGGTGCCCGTCGAGATAACATATAAAAAAGGTACATACTCAATAAATACCCGTTTAAATCAGTAATTAAGTCGAGTACTGCTTTCACAACAAAAAATTAAATCTTGTAAGAATATGAGAATAATAGTCGTTTAAAATCCAGGTCCTCGGTTATACAAACAACCGACCACGAAGTCCAACCGCGGTATAATGCTGAACGCGGTCGAATACTGCGTTTTCCCCGGCGCCGTGAACGCGGAGGCCAAGCGCCGTGTGCTGGAGGAGATCGCGCGCTCCGAGAGCAAGCACTTCCTGGTCCTGTTCCGGGATGCCGGCTGCCAGTTCCGCGCGCTCTACAGCTACTGCCCGGACTCGGACCAGGTCACCAAGCTGTACGGCACCGGCCCCAAAAACGTTAACGATAGGATGTTCGACAAATTCTTCAAGTGAGTATACTTCTGCTGTAGCGACAAGTCTTGCCTGCTGACTTGCACCAGGCAACAGAGAGCGGTGAAGTAAAACAACTATTGGCACGAAAGAAGAAGAAGGCAAGTCTTAGGCCCATATTGCACAACTAAAATCAAGTCTGAGAAAAATCTAGACTAACGCATAGATTTTTAACGGTTCTTAAATGAAAAACTATAAAAAAATCTCTGTGTAAGCTTGCACGCACATCGATGCCCAAACATATTTAGCGACTAAACCTGTTTAAATTTCGTATTTGTATGAATTAACAACTCCTTAAATCATATATAGCCACTAAATACGTTTAGGCATCATTGCGCAAGTCGCCCTGAGTTGACGCTTAGTTCTAGAATAGGATCAATGGAAAATTATGGTAATTATATGATCATAGAAAAAACGGCGTCATATCTAAGACGATAAAGCTAGCATTTAGCATTTGAACCAAATTGATACCTAAATCCAAACCTAAATTTAGTATGTTTGTGCTAACAAATTTGCTCCTATTATCAAGATCCCTAAATTCGGCTAGGGGCTCATTATGACAATATCATTGGTCTCTTGCCTTCTTCGCCTGTTAAAGTTGTACGTTTTCAATTTAAACTTTTTAGGACATCCCTAGGATTATGTGATGTGTTTTACCTAGCCATATTGTTAATTATTGCAGATATAATTCGGGCAGCAAATGCTTCTCGCAAATTCATACGAAGCACCTGACTGTAACGATTGACGCGTTCACGATACACAACTCGCTCTGGCAGGGCAAGAAGGTGCAGCTCCCCAGCAAGAAGGACATGGCCTTAGTCATATAGCGCAGCGTGCTGCCTCTAGTCGCCGGTGTCTCTTCCGCAACGCCTAGTGCCACTAGTGCCAGTGTCCAATTAATTTAAATCGGTTAGTGCATTTTATCTTCACGTTTGTAATCGGTACTTGAATTTGTAAGAATCGGTTTAATGTTCAAGTGCTAGATGTACATGTTCTGACGGACGCGTTCCCGCTCGAGTCAACAGGACGCGCGGACGGTTACATCGTAAACTCGAATCAGGTTAGGGATTTTATTTAGGTTCGCGGTTCGTTTGAAAGTTTATAATGTTGAATGGTCGATGTGTTTTGTTTTGTAATTTATTTGATGTGTCGAGCTTGTCGCGCCGCACCCGCGAGCTGCGTGTGTCGCTCGACCCGTGCTGTGATATGTGACGAGCGGAGGCACACGGTTTCATCTCGCTTCGTTCGATCGTTCTGTGCGCATGCGCTGCGCGCTGTAGCTGCGCTTGTTCGTATTTGAAATGTGTTATCAGTGTAATGTTTGCCATATGTGTTAGTGAGACGGTCGATACGTTCCAAATTTAAATGAGATTGTCTCAAGTGTAGCCGCTCGATGATTGACGATTCGATTAGATACCTTTATTTTTTATAGTAAAAAAGGTTTCCCTCACATTATAAAAATATTAAATTAACAAGTTCACAAACTAATTATCGCTTATTTGTTATTGTAATGGTGTAACTCGTTAGACATTATTTGACTGGAGTTAATATTAAGATGATTATTGTATTTTGTTTACTGACCTTCATTTAATGTTATTCAATTTCCATTTTTTTACTGCTTGTATAGCTAACATTAAGAGAAGGCACATCTTACGTGGTAATTGTACTGCCTTATCCTGTAAATAATTGTTTTTGTATACAGCTATTTATTAAAAGAATGTTAAACGAGAATTGATGAATGTCATATTTTCATTGTTTAATGATTGGTCATCAATAATATACTACCGATAGTATAATATGGTATGCTAAATATATTCTATTAAAAAGCATAACGAAATAATATTGAATTTCATAATATTCTGTTGTTTTATTCATATCCGTTTTCCTTTGATAGACATCATTAATTTTAGACCTATGAAAATGGGTCTCGGAGATATATCGCGATATTTCCCACTGGAAAGATGCCTGTAGTATCAGTAATTCGGTGCTTTGTGCCAACGAGACTTGCCACCGAAAAGTAGAGGGGAAAATGTATGTGCGTGTAACACGTGTGAAGAAAAACATGGAATGGAAATTGTTATAGGGTTTAGTTGAGTGAATGGGTCCCTGCTGCATTTCTTCTTCATTTATGTGAGAAGAATAGGTAAATGATTTAACTACGAGGCATGCCTTTTAAGTTTTGTCGTTTGAAGAAAAAAACACAACTAGAACCTTATAGTACTTTTTATTGTTTTTCAAAGTATTCACCGCGTAGCTTAATACACTTTTCCATTCGCTCAAACCAGTTATTATAACATTTATTCCACTCTAAAGTGGGGGTGTTCAAAATGGCTGACTTGAAAGCGTCGACTGCTTCTTCACCGGACTGGAACCTTTGACCACGAAGACTTTTCTTAATTTTAGGAAATGTAAAGAAATCGTTAGGGCTTAGGTCAGGACTGTATGGAGGATGGTCAAGAATTTCTACTTTTTCCTGCTTCAAATACTCAATCGTTTGACGAGCGCTGTGTGAGCTTGCGTTGTCGTGGTGCAGGATGATGCGTCGCTTTGAGTTAGATTTTCGAAGTTCGGCGATGACTTGTGGTAAACAAACTGTAGTATACCACTCTGCGTTAACCTTTCTACGATCTTCAAGTGCAATAGTCGCAACATGGCCGGTTTTTCCAACGAACGTGGCCACCATCTTCTTTGAAGTGCTTCGAGAACGAACAACTTTAGTCGGCTTTGGCTCGTCTTGACAGACCCAGATTGTAGATAGTTGTTTGGAATCAGGATCGTAGGCATAGATCCAAGATTCGTCACCACTTATGATGTCGTAGACGTGATTTGACTCCCCTCGGTTGAACCTTTGCAGAGTTTTCTTACACCATCTGACGCGGGCCGCCTTGTGATCGTCGGAAAGCAGATGCGGTATCCAACGGCAAACTAGCTTTCTCACACCAAGCGCTTCATGCAAGATCTTCTGAATGGTTGTCCCTGAGATGCCTAATAGAGCCTCTCTCTCGATACGTCACATGACGATCTTCGAGAATTAGTTGTCTCACAGCAATGATGTTATCTTCAGTGAAGGCGGATTTTGGGCGTCCTTCGCGAAATCTGTCACTAACACTAGTATGTCCACGCTGGAATTCTTTTATACCAGCGTTCGACAGTCCGCAGACATGGGCCTACATCACTGAACACAGATGTTAGCTCTTCTAAACACTGAAGCCGTGTCAGGCCTCTTCTAAAGTTGTAGAAAATTATTGCACGAACATTTTCCTTAGAAAGATTCATTTTCGTACGTGACCTGACAGATTCAAATCGAAACTGTGACTAAACAATAGCATTAATCCTAATACTTTCAACTGTTTTGAGATTCAAAATGTAAACACATTCGAATATAGAACAGTTCCAAATTCAAAATTGCCGGAAAATATGGAAACGACAGAACTTAAAAGGCATGCCTCGTAAAACAAACTATTACAAGACTGAACCTAACCAGCTATGGGCATTATGAGAAATAATCATGGACTACTCGAAGCGACTCTTAAATACCCATAACTTTTGAATTGTTAAACTGCAAATTCAAGGAATAGGATTTATTCGCACTAAAAAATCATAGCTTTAAGTTGACATGGAAACCAGATTCCTAAGGCATGGGGCCCAACGGTCTGCACGTCAGTCAGATTACGTGTGGCCCGTGACCTTAGAGCCAAAAATTATGGACTTTTTGCAAATTATGCAAAAAGTAGGCAGTTTCAAACATAATATTTGGACTTACCACTGGCTACTCCTAGTGCGATATCTTCGCATGTCCGTATACTGAGAAAAGATCTGAGGATGTCCATGTCATAAGATATAGTTTTATATCGAGTGCTTATTACTGTAGACTAGTTTGTATAAAGTAATTAAATAGGATGCAAAATAGGATTGCAAATAAAATTTTTCTTTTATCTTGGGTGAAAAAATAAACAAAAGAATTAAGATTCATTTATTTATTATAACAATTTTCTAATACTGGCTTATAAGCAATGATCGCTAAATTGTGACTAATTCTTATTGCTAAAAAAATATATACCATAATCCCAATTAGTTAAAAATCAGTTACAATTCGTTTTAAAACCTTGAGGAGAGATCGATCTATTACAATCGTAATCAACAAGCATTACATTACTGCAATAAATAAAATATTATTGATAAGATTGCGTACAGTGCGTTTTTTTTTGATCAACATGATGAAGCAAATGGCCGACCTTCGGTTATGATTATGTACGGATAGAGGCTTAAAATCATCATTAACCGGAACGTCCTAATAAACATCAGATTTCGTCGTCTTTCTACTCGGCCGTCCTTTTAGTGCTAATTGAGAGGTTTTCACGGTCAAGTTTTTTAAACTGCTAACAGATGGCGTTGCTCTGTCATGCTATGATTAACAAAGGAGAATTAATTTTCAATGTTAGTTGCCGTGTAAATATTATTTTCGAAGAACTTGAAATGCGTTTGTTTGTCTGACGAAGTGAGATTGTTTTAGACAAATTTTGTTATTGTCTTTGAGATTTTGGGGTATAAAACATATTTTTGGCGGTGCATCTCCAGACAGCGCCATCTGTTGGAACTAGTTTTTTATTTTTAAATCGCAAATGAAAAGCCCTCATTGAGAATTTTCCTGTACGTTGGTATAGCAAAATTCTCAATTCGCAAAGAACTGACGGCCGTTATGTCCTTATTTAATTCCGTCATTTGAAATAAGGTCAATGTGGCGTTATTCACTATAACCATACCGCGTTACTTATAAACTCACACTATCCAAGGAATCGAGTTTCAAATCCGATCCAAAAATATAATATACGGAACCTGTTTCGAAGACAATGCCATTTTTAATACAGTTATCTGTCTTGCTGTGATCTTGATTAAACTATTATGAATAAAATTAACAAGTATTGAGTAGACGGCATTGCGTTGGGTTAATGTGAGGTAATTATTGCACTCTCACAAAATTATTCTACAAACTTACATATACTTAGACCATTTTCGTGATATAACATTATTATAAATACGGGATTTATGACGTACCGTTAAATCGGTGTTACAACCGACAATGTTTCGGTTCAATTCGTGAACCTTCATCAGGGTAAGCGCGATCCGCTCCGCACTTCGTCGCGCCTCGCACTCATCTCGTCTCGAAACATTGTTGCCACTTGTAGACTCCATAAAGTTAGTAAATCGTTTAGAGGGCAAGGTGTACGCTTTTATAACAAACTACCAAGTGATGTACTTAAATTGTCAATTAACAAATTTAAAAACGTAATCAAACAAAATCTTTATAAAAAAGCCTACTATAATATATTGAATTATTTATGTGATAGAGAAGAATGTGATAGAATTTGCTCCGACTCTGTCAAAAATGTTACAATTTAGACATTATTTATTTTCTTTATTATTTTGTATTCTAAAAGGATCTTTAAATAGAACAACCAGCCTTGTTTCTTGCCTTTCTTTCCTGGCTTGTTCACGAAGGAACAGGCAGTAAAATGGCGTTTTAAAGTGATCCTTGTGATTTTAATATATTTTTTATTCTCGTCGTAACACCGATTAAACGGTACGTGATAAATCCCGTATTTATAATAATGATTACATATACATACATATTAATTTAAATCTTAACGCAATGGTAATAAAGGTTAGTTCTATACGATGGTGTAGTAGTGGGTGACATGAGAACTGGGCTCATCGTCTTTTACATCTATTTCATCTACTGCGATATCTTCCATTGGAGATTCCTGAAAGTGACATACATATAATTTAGAAACATTCCTTGTTACCACATAAAATATAAACTACTGTTTAACACATGTTTAATAAATTCATTCCTATTTTTTGTGTAGGAACATCTGCTAACAGTGTTAAATATGTTTGTTACCCATTGGTTTTAGGGGCTGTTGATAAAAAGTAAACTAAAGTCGCGTATCGGTTAGGCGCGCCGTGAGTGACCGCGCCGTCAGAGCGTTCCGCTGAACACGTTCCAAATGTTCAAAGCGTCTCAACTAAACATGTCTGGCGCGTGCCAGCTGTTCCAGCTTAGCGAACAGGCGTTATGCATCTTCTCTAAGCGCTTTTTTATGATAAAAGCGATTTTTGCTGTTCCACAGCAACTCTTTTGTACCATATAATTGTATTAATTTCCGACAACTTTGGTTATCCATCGTGAAACGCAACAAATATACAAAAACACCCATCCCAAATGGCGCGCGCCAATACTAAACTAAACTACTTCGATACGCGGTAAAATATCGACACCAGATGGAACGGCCCGCTCTACGTTTGCGCGTTTTAAGGCGGTATCCATTTCCAATGGCAATGTTCGCCCTCTTGGAGCGCATAATCGATACGCGGCTTAAATTTAGTTTTGATAGAGTGTTGCCGGTGAGCCGCGTCGGTCGTTGCAAGGCCACTAAATATGTTCATTGGCTAGTAATACAGGAATACTATGACTGTGTGCGTGAGTGAACTTGAACTTGCGTAAAAATACAACGAAATGCACACGCGTTCTACAACTGTAGAACTCGCGACTACTGGAGTGTTAAGTAAGTTCGTACGTCACCAAAGCCTTGTCGTCAGCGTTTAAAACTGGTTTACAGCACATGTTGAGCTCATTTATTATTTATTTATTATTATTTAGGGCAGCATTTTTCCATGTCACTTATGACATGGAAAAATGCTGCCATGTACAAGCTTATGTGAAAAGCCCTGAGCCGTCATTTTCCTCCCGTCTATGTTTTTTTCTTGTGTATTTCTTGTTTAAGTGTTCGCGTCTGCTTCTTGTGTACAGTTTATGTTCTTTAATAGAAAGAGAGGATCACTGAAGCCTAAAGGTGAATACAATTTTAGACTAATAAATGTTCAGCTGAATCTTGAGTCGCTATTTATTTAAATGTCTTGCGGAGTCACAAGGAACTCTAATACTTTTAAAACGTGTAAATTGAGTATTCTGTGACAGCACTAAAACGATTGTTATTTTATTTTTTGATGACTTCCGTTGGCGTAGTGGGTAATAGCCGGCTGAGACGTAGGAGGTTGCAGGTTCGATTCCCGCCGCGGAACAAATGTTTGCATGATCTACAGATATTTGTGCCGAGTCTGGTTATTTCTCTTTATATTATAAGCATTTATTTACAAAAAAATTAGCAAGTTTACAGTTTATAAAAATATTTGTTCCGCAGCGTTCCCATCGAATAATAATATAATTAATGTTACCTCTCCATCTTGCGTGAATCCGTTAATCTCAACTGGTATCGTCTGGCCGTCCTGCGTTATCACCTGCACAACCACAATCCAGTTAGACTCCTCAATAATAATAATAATTATATGATTCAGACTAGCTGACTCGCCCGCGTCTTCACACGCTAGGTTTTTAATAAAAACATTACCCTCCTTCTGCTTAGTCGGGATAAAAGTAGCATATATCCCAATCCTGGTCATAATCTGCATATCAAATTTCATCGAATCCAGCCGTTTAGTCGCATTGAAAGTGAAATTTTATTAATTTTGCGACAATAGTATGACGTAACTAATTCAATACGCATATGTTTAGACATTTCTGCTGTTCTGGGGACGAATTCCCGTAACTTAAAATAGTAAAATTTGAGTATCGATCTAGGCTCGTTATGTTAAATGCCCTAAACGGTATTCACGCTTTAAATGGCTTTGTTAAGCGATAAGACCGCCCATTATGCTTACATTTATTTGTTATTTTTTTATTTCTTTATATCTGTTGTATCTAGCTTGTAGAACAATAAATAAATATAATAAAGATTTTTCATTCATTCATTTACTAACTGGCAATACAATGGTATGAGTTGTGACTGGTATGCGATTATACACTTTATTTATATCCAGCTAATATTGTAATATTAGTGGAGCAGAATGCCAAAATATATTCAATTAATAATCCAATCTCATTTGGATCAACTTTCGTTATGTTTTTAAAGATGTATTACGTGAATTGTCCCCCTGTTATCTAGTAAATCGCCACCTTAATATAGTGGTAATTACCTGCAAAGAGTGTCCGTCGAGCGAAGTGATAGCGAGTCTCGTGCCGTCCTGCATCGTGAAATGCAACGGGTTCCCCTGCTCGTCCGTTACCTGCGCGCCAACAACAATTACTCATACAATCACAACGATCATTTACCGCCTGTACACACACATATTATATTTATGTATTGCGTTTATAACAAATAAATATTATTCTATTCCAATTAATTTCCATTTTTCCGCATAAAAAACACCATACTGCGCTCCAAGACAAAAATCGCCCATGTCACGCAAAAGACAGCTAAATTGACATGGGATTGAGCGGGAAACATTTGTGTGTCCGAGTGGGTCCCACAATGCACGAGACCACGTGACCGGCCCAGGCGGAGATTGCGGAACGAATTTAACGCGCATAGTACGAACTGGTCGACAGAAGCCCTAGACCGGGATGAATGGAAAAAGGGAAAGGAGGCCTTTGCCCAGCAGTGGGGATCCAGCGGCCGCTTTAAATTAGATTAGATTTTATTATTATTAATTTTTGTAAGTGTATTTTATAGTATCTGTATGGTCCGCACACCTTGGTAAAAAGACGATAGTTATATCAGTAAAACTAGAGATACATATTTGATTGATAATTAAATAATATGTTAAGAGATTTGGAGCGTGGTTTGATTGATGACCAAACGCAAACTAAAGAACTGATACTTTTGATAGCTGACGTAAAGTGCTCGTACGGTATCTAAGTTACAAGGTTGTTTCAAGCTATTTTCTGGAAAGCACGAACACATAATCACTACACAAAGGTTAGCTGGAAGAAAATGCTAATTAGCATTAACTTCGCCTATGTTTTATTCAATTAGTGCAATAAAAAAAATTCTAATCTAATCTAGACACGCAAGCTAATACATTTTCTGTACTCTTCTCACACACCGACAATATAGAGATAGAACTATAAAACCTATGCGCCGGCGCATAATCTATGACGTGGCTCGGCCGAGCCTTACACCAGTCTAGGGGTTAGCCCCTCCGCTTGAACACTGATCGCGGCGGGGATTATGATAGCACAATTTGTGATTTGTTTCATTATCCCCGCTAGTAGGGCAGAGCGGTGGGGATTATAAAACAAACCCCGCCAGGCCTGCTTTCAGGAAACAAACACGCAAAGAATAATGCTGAAACTCTTATTAAGGTATGATTCAGATCTCGGCAGCAAGTAGCAGTGCTGCCACTGTGGTGCTGCGCAGCAATGCTGCCTGCCGCGCTGATTCCGAGCAAAGCGGCAGTGTTGCGCTGTTCGTGATGATGTATTTATCGTGAGCGTATTTATGTTAGTATTTCCCTTACCGACATGTGCTCGGGCTCGTCTTGCGGCTTGGATTGCAGCAGCGACTCGCCTGCGTACAGCTCGCAGCCCTTCCCAGACTCCATCTCCAGCTCCGCCTGCAACATATACAATCACACTAATCCCACTAATATTATAAACGCATGGTTTGTATCTATGTATGGATGTTTGTTACTCTTCCATGTCGGAACGGCTGAATCGGATTAACATATCGGCTACTTTTTATTGGCAAGTCACGCGTGCGCAGCCGCTGGTGGAAGCTTGTATTATAAATGCCAAAGTTTGGATGTTTGTTTATTTATTTGTTGTTACTCAATCACGTCGTAACGGCTCAAACGATTTTGATGAAACTTGGTATGTATGTAGATTATAACCTGGATTAACACATAGGCTACTTTTTATCCCATAAATCAGTTCCCATGGGATAAAAATGGGATATCAAAGTTTCTACTTTTTTTACACCCCAGAACAACGCGGGCAAATCCGCTGGCAACAGGTAGTTCAATTATAATTTATTTGCAACACAATAAATACACAAAAGGAGATAAAGGTATAGAAGATACAATTTAAAACTAAATAATCTACTGTCATAAGTTGCTAAAACGACTCTAACTCAGCATGATGCAGGTTGTAATAAGAGTATTACAACCCGCACTGCTTTTCCGTGAGGACCGAATCGGATTTGTTGTCTTTAAGAAATTATAAAATAACATAAATAATATATTTAACGTGTCACACAAAATTAATAATAATAAGTATGTAGTCAAATGAACTACTGAGATGTACACTATAGATATACTAACGGACCCGCCCGCGGCTTCGCATGCGTAGTTGTCAGTAAAAGTAGGCTTTATCTCAATCCAGGTCAAATTCTACTAGGTTTCCTGTGAAATTACAGGCACATGAGGCTTTACACGTGTATACCACAAGTTGATGGACGCAGGGCATCGTAGGGCACATTTCTAGGGTGCGT
This sequence comes from Philereme transversata, assembly GCA_963924445.1. Lineage (NCBI taxonomy): Eukaryota > Metazoa > Arthropoda > Insecta > Lepidoptera > Geometridae > Philereme > Philereme transversata. Next base: position 19,761,885 of record OZ004337.1, on the reverse strand, counting down.
GACCTACGAGGTAATACTTTGTTACAGACGATGGTTACCACTTAACATCAAGTTAGAAAATGATCGTAAACTGAAGTATTGTCAGTAAAAATGTTCACCTGTTGTGCGTCCATGATCTGATAGGCGGGCTCGTGGTCGTCGACGTCGTACGTGACGTATATGACGCGCTCCTCAGAGTCCTCCGTCTCCACTACGAACTGCGGCTCCGCCAGCGGCGGCGGCGCTGTCGGAGTCGCCGCCGCCGACACCACACCCGATGACAGCAGCGACGTCTGCTTGTGCATTTGCTGGAACAACACAATTTAACATCCTCAATTACAAACATACGCCCCCCCCCCCCCCCCCGCGGCCCTTCTAACCCTCGTCTCTCGTTCAGTGACATTATGACCCTTACCTAATTTTTTGATTAATTGTGATGTATAATAAACCTGATCGCAATATTGCATCTTATAAACTTACCTACTTTTGTTAACTGCACTCTAGAAGCCCAAGATACAACTCCATGCTTAGTTTGGGTCTCGCTGTCAAGCTTTTGTATGTGGATTATATAACCTGGCAAATAATGTATTTTTCTTTTGGAAATAAACATTTTTACCTTTTATCATTTTAACTTAATCTCGCCCTCCATGGTGCAGCGGGCGTATAGCCGGCTGAGACGCAGAAGGTAGCGGGTTCGATTCCCGCCGCGGAACAAATGTTTGCATGATCTACAGATATTTGTTCCGGGTCAATAATAAAGAAGTCAACATTAACGAAAAAGTATATAAGTATTCTATCAGTAATCTGGTTCCCATAGTACAAGTTGTGCTTAGTTTGGGGCTAGCTAACTACAGAGCGAGCATCGATATGACACTGGGACGGCGACATCTAACGGCAAATGAACGGTATATAACGGAAAATAGAAACGGTTACCGTAGTCTATGGACGCTTATAGCACTAAAGGTATTTGGCAGACGACAGGTTGATAGCTGTCCCCCCATTGGGGAGATCTCCAACCGAGTGACCTTTGGCTCGGGGTCCTAAGACCAATAGGTCTTGTTGAGAAGTATTACATATCTTTCAATTATCAGAATATGTTGGTTGCGCGATCTAGATCACAAACAAAATCCTAGGATTATGTTCCTACCATTGCCGTTAGATGTCGTCGCCGTCTCATCGTCTCCATATTGACGCTCGCTCTGTACGTCAGCTTGATGACAAAGTTATTCTTTCATGTAGCGATAGATGTCGCTACAGGTGTAACTCGAGCGTAGCCAAATTTAAAAAAATTTAAAACGTCTTTTTTGAAAAGCCCCTGTAGTCCCTACTAGTGTAGACTGGGACCTTACCCAACGCAACACACTACTTTTTATTCATTACATTTTTTAAAAGGTGGCCTATTTTTTTTCTTTTGCGGCTTTAATATCACTGCAGCCACGAGGCCTATTGAAATCGCCACTTGTGTTTATGTCGCCTCTAGTTCATGGGGGCTTTCAAAGTTCACTACTAAGCCCTATAGCTGTTAGAAACTGTAGGATATTCTTAGGGGCGATAACTGTTAGCTCCTCCGGGCTAAGAATGTTTGCCCTGATGAATGCTACGTTTGCGCATTAGTGGACTACATTCGCCTAACTATAGGGGCGATTCTGCAGGCAGACCAGCTTCCACAAGGCCGGCAGTTCCTTGAGATATGATGCCCCACGGACTGCCACTTCAGCTTGCTAATCCTCTAGGCTACGTCAGTCGGTAACTTTAATAGACCTGGTCGCGGTAAAATTGACGTTTCAAAGTGATCCTTATGATTTTAATGAATAATAATATTTTAAGAATTTTAAATTATTTTAGATATTTTCCTTTTTTGGCACCTTTTTATGTTTGTTAAGGTTGGATGCATCCGCGAAGAATCTGTTGCAGTGTATGCACTGGAAGGGCTTCTCGCCCGTGTGCAGGCGCGCGTGCTTGCTGAGCGCGGCGCGCGACGCACACGCGCGCCCGCACCACGCGCACTTGTGCACGGCGCTGCCGCTGCTACTGCCAGCCACACTGCTGCTGCTTCTACTCGACAACATGCTGCCAACACCACCTGCAAAATTACATACTTCACTGGATTTAATAATATCTTATAATCTTTATTTGTTTCAATTTTAATAATTGATATGTTTATAATAATCATCATTTAAGCCCGTCTGCACCCACTACTAGAATAGGCCCCATATTTATCACGACATTCCTTTCGATCTCATGCGAGTCTCGTCCATTGTTTTTCAGTTACGTTGACAAATGTCATTCGACCATCGGGTGAAACTAAATTTTAAGTTATTATCCATGTAGTTATTATCCAACACCAAAATAATGGACATTGTAATTTTACTGCGCCGATCGGCGTCCTTGCGCGGCGTCACACCCTAGTTTACCGTTTATCAAATCACGTACACATCGATCGACGAATATTACGGTAAGCAATACGTCAAATTTTTAACCTCGGGATGTTTAAGTTTGACGCCTCTGTCTGTGGCATCGTAGCTTCTTAACGAATTGAACGATTCAGACGCGGGTTTTTTTATAGAAAGCAAGTTCAACTGGGGTGGTTATTCCACGAAGGCGGAGGACGTGGTGGAATATGTGAAGGAGAAAGCCTATGTACAGTTGAGGGTCGAACATTTGGAATCGCGCCACAATGATTTCAAATTGTTTGTGTTGCGTTTCCAACTGCACATCTTTCGACCTTTACAAGGGAAGAGTGGCCAAAAACGACTAGTTTGTGGCGACTACATGACGCAGCGCAAGTGCGTCACACGTGTCAGCAAATAGTTATAATATATATGTTAATCACTAGGGTATATATTTATATGGGCTGTAGAATAAGTTTTAACATCTTGTATTTTTCTATTCTTGCCTGAAATAAAGATTTATTATTATTATTAGCTGTCGGTTTTCAACCCCCGACGCAAAGGACAAAGGGCTGGAGGTTTTTTAATATTTTTAAAAATGTACTTGTACGTGCATGGTGTTGGTATAGTTACTTACTAGTAGAGCTGACGACATTAACGACGGCGGTGTCTTCAGTGCTGCTCGTGACGTCACTCGAGTTGATGGTGAGGTGTATGAGACTGCCGTCATCGCCCACTATGGTGGTCGTGGATTCTTCTTTTTGTATTCTTTGGGGTTGGTTTATCCTGTGGAGAAATGTTTAGCTTTTCTTAATGATTTCGTAACAATTTATATGTAACCTCGGATTTTTTAAGCCTTTTTTTGCTACTTCTCGTGCATTACTTACAAAATATATTTTCCACATTACACGGAAAGAGAATTCTGCTAGTGTAAGCATTCGCTTACTATACTTGATGCGTGGTAGCTTGGCAATAGAGGTCATTCACCTTCCTTCACCACGATATCCCAAAATGGTAAAGATGTATCGCTATCTCTGACGCTCACCATACAAACGTGTCGCAAAACTGCTATCGCTAGAACCTCGTGGTACAAGGCCTACAAGAAGTCAACTGGGCAAACTGTATAACTTAAAAATATACAAAATCGGGGAAAATCACTGCATGCAATTTTATGTATTCAATGGTCTTTTCACGTATTTTATTGTTATAAATACGAAATATATTTTATATTGCATTTATGAATAATATTACGGTTCCGAGTACTAAATTACATGAACATGTCCGATAAAATTATATGATTTGTGAATTATTATTAGAATTTAAGTAAGCATAGAAAATATTTTTAAATACAGAATAATATAGCTATATAACTAAATGCGTAATAAGCTTCAGAATTGTGAAGCTCACAAAAAATGTAAAATTTTAAGATATGAGTTTATTTTCTTGTCACTGGTCGGTGAGGTGAATGACCTCTATTGCCATCTTATTCCGCACGGACCATAGCATTAAGTTCGTCTACATACAGATATGTTTATTTTGTGCAATAAATCTTTTTCAATCAATCAATCAATAAGGACCTGTCGACATAAAATCCTAGGAGGTTGTTCCTAGGATTTTAGGTTTTAAGGCGCTCTGTAAAAATCTTTCTTTAAAAATATAGGGATCATTTCTACCAGCCTCATTTCACCTCATTTCATACTCAGCCTCATTTCTACAAAGGTTTGTCTTGTCTTCCGATAACATATTAGCTTTTTCTGACATTTCAAAACATAGAAAATCTACACCCATAGGTATGTCTTCTGTATTGTCTACAAAAGCTTTTCTAAGGTGGTTTAAGCCATCATTCTAAAAGCGGACAGGGACGCAATGTGAAGCTTTACTCATCATGCTCATCGTCATGCGCTACTGCTCCACATTTTGTCGGTTTTTGTGCACGAGTCAAAGGGGGCCTTTTTTTTTATATACCACTAAGGTGGCTAACAAGCATACGGTCCACCTCTGATGGTAAACGGTTACCGTAGCCTATGGACGTTTGTAACACCAAAGGCATTACTCGCGTGTTGCAGACTCTTTAAAATTTACAAAACACCCTTTTTGAAGAACCCCATACTGTAGTCCCTAGGGAAAACCTCGGCAGGGAGACCATTCCACAAGCGAAGTGTTCGCAGGAGGAAATTCCTCTGGAACCTCACGGTACGCGACCAGATTGTCTCCAAGGTGTGTGGATGGATTCCATGCCGATGGCGAGCGGTGCGATGATAGAACGTATTTGCAGGCACCATATCAAACAACTCCTCAGAACACAACCCATTATATAACCGGTAGAACACACACAGGGAGGCAAAATCTCTCCTGAGACTTAAGGGCTCAATACCGCTTGTGAGAATGGGATCGTCAACAATTCTCACAGCTCGTCTTTGAGCAGAGTCAAGTGGCTCTAGTTGATATCCAGGTGCTCCTGCCCATAAATGACAGCAATACTCCATGTGGGGCCGGATTTGCGCCTTATATAGAAGCAGTCTTAGCCCCGCACTGAAGTACTGCTTTGCCCTGTTGAGCACACTGAGCTTTTTGGATGCCAACTCTGCCTTGTCTTCGAAGTGTGTGTGTGTGTGCGAAATTGTAAACAACTGTATTTAAACTCTCCGCAGAAAAAAGTGCCTAAATAATGGTAAATCAAACACGAGTCTCAAGAATAAAATCCAAAGTTCGATCACAGAGGAGTTACACTGAAGCACAAAACTAGCCGGCAAGTGGATATTTTTACTAAAATTTAAGATTTATGTTTGGACAAGAGTAACGAATTTTCGTTATAGCAAACACATAGAATAGAATTTTTTTAAAAGTTTGGTAGTAATTCTGACCAATAAGCATTAACAATTCTATTAAAATTTTGCTACCGGCACTTGAAAGAAAACAAATTCACTCAAGATACAAATTGCTGACACTTGACAGTGACATTTCCATTTTTTTTATTTTTTTTCTGATGGTTTAAACTCGCTGTTGGCCTCTGAGGCCGTGACAGCTTAACCGAACTTTTGGCGAGCGCAGATGGCGCTCAGCCCAGTAAGTTATTTAGGCAACTAGCGCAAGGGCACCACTTAGGTACGAGCCTCGGCTTGGGCTGTTGCCGGGGTGGGGATAGGAGAGAAACGCCCGGGTACATGTCTGTACCTCGTATAGGCGGCGACTGAAGGGACTCGTCGACCTCGCCGGCGAGGTCGGTGTTTCTGTGAAGTGTTTGCTCTGTCTGATGTAGATGACTCAGCTTCCGCATTAGCGGAGGTGATTTCGTCATCCGGGTCTCCGAGAACGTGTCTCGGACGACGGAGGATTTTGTTGGCGGGCGGATCCAACGGGTAGACCGGAATGGTGTGTACCAAAGGGTTCGGATGTTTGAAGGCAAGTTCATAAAACCGCTTGGAAGCGAGCTTCATGAACCTGGCTATTGATTCTAATTTCATATCGCGATGTAGATCGTTATTGCGAAAATACCATGGCGAGCCTGAGGCTTTTCGCAAGAAGCGATTTTGGATGACCTGAATGGCACCAACTTTAGGAGAGTGGGCAAATACTACAGAGGAGTATGTCATGATGGGACGAATGCACGCTTTGTAAAGGGTCACCTTATTTTTAAGGGACATTTTACTTTTCGCACCTAGTAGTGAGGACAATCGTCCTAGGGTGAACTTTGCTTGGTTGCACCTCTTAGTGATGTGAAACCTAAAGGAAAGACGCCTAACGATGATGACACCCAGGTATTTGGCTGATGGGGCCCAGCGAATGGGCTTGCCAAATAAGGAGATCGGTTTGGAAGTGAGGTTTCTCCGTGAGAAGTACACTGCTGTGCTCTTCGACGGGTTTACCTCGATCCGCCACTTGTGGAACCAAATGGCTAATGAATGAAGGGCAGCCTGCAGCCTTATACCCACCCGATCAGGATTCCGATTGGATGTGTACAAGGCTGTGTCGTCTGCGTATAGGGCTATTTCCACTTGAGGAGTGCGGGGGATATCGCTGGTGTACAGCGTGAACAGGAGGGGGCCGAGAACGGAGCCTTGAGGGACTCCCGCTCTGACTGGTATAGGACTAGAGAGAGTGCCTTCCACGGTGTAGCGAAAACTGCGACCTTGTAGGTAGTCTCGTAAGATGAGCACGAGTCTGTCTGGGACTCCGAGTTTGAAAAGCTTGTAGATCAAGCCATTGTGCCAGACTTTGTCGAAAGCTTTCGCTACATCGAGGAAGACGGCACCAGTATCTGAAGGCCAGGTACTTTGCCAATTTGAGAGGACATGCTCCGTTATGCGGAGCACTTGTTGTGGGCATGAGTGTTGGGCATGGAAGCCAAACTGCTCATCGGGAAGGAGTTTGAACTCATTGACATGAGCCCAGAGACGCTTCATTAGAAGACGCTCATATATCTTGCCTAGACTATTGAGTAGACTAATGGGACGATAACTAGATGGGTCGTTTGCCTGTTTACTGGGTTTTCGGATGCCAATAAGGTTGGCTTCCTTCCAAGCATCAGGGAAGGTGCAAGTTTCCATGGCCGCATTGAAGATGTAGACTAAGATATGGATAAGGGGAACAGAGAACTGCTTGAGTACTCTGTTGGAAATGCCGTCGGGGCCGGAGGCTTTCTTTGGGTGTAGGGCCTTGATAGTGTCAAAGACTTCAGAGGGCTCGATCGGATCAAGTGGGGAAGTAGGGGGTCGGGAGGCTAAGCGGTCAACCTCGCTATTCACCGTATGGAGGTGAACAGGGTCGACGGGTTCGAGACTGGGCGAGCATTGTGATTCGAGGGTTTCGGCCAGGAAGTCGGCTTTTTCCTCGTCTTCGAATGCTGGAGGGTGATTGGGTCGGATAAGAGTGACATTTGCAGACTTGCGGCAGTTCTTAAAATAATGCCATAGTAGATAAACTGACGCATTTCGTTCAGAAACCAAACTCGATTATAGGACACATAATCGACTAAGATTCAATTGATCAAAATTAGAGATAAAATACATAAAAATATAATGAATACCAGATCGAAGACTAGAAAAATTATGGACTGCAAGGATGATGAAAATGATGAAACCTAATTTAAAAATTGCATCCAAGTTATTGAAACATTGAAAAAAAAGTTGAAAGGAAAAATTAAACTGTATACTTTTAGGTGAACAAGAAAACAATGCGAAAGAATTCGAAAATATATGCAAGTACATAAACTCTCTAAAAAAAAAGTTCTATGAGGAAGAGACAAAAAATTGTGAACTCCAAATGAATATTGATAGATTAATGACTGAAAATTCCAACCTTATTAAAGAGCGAGATGCTTACGAAAACTTTGATATGCTTAAAGGGCTTCAAAAAATAGAAAAAATATTTGCAGTGAGTTGCATAGAAACTGAGCATGCTTTTATAATAGTTGTTTATAGGTCACCTGGTGCCGACATACATGTCTTTCTAGAAAATTAGAACAATGCCTAGATAAAATTACTAAATTTAACAACAAAACAATTATTTTATGTGATGATTTTAATACACATTTTTCTTTGGAGCAGGAATCTAAAAGTATATTGTTCGATATACTTGAAAGTTTTCTGCTCAATCAGCAGGTCTATGAATATACCAGAGTGCATAAATCCAGTAACTCTTGTATCGACAATATCTTTACGGATTCCCAACCTAAAAGTGTTTATGTTCTCCAAGGTATTAAGTCAGACCACCTAGCACAGATAATAGAAATGGATCTAAATGTAGAACATACTACTGTATCAATGCGATCTATAAGAAAAATTACTGATATGAAACTGCAATCGTTGAAAAAAAGTTTACTAGTTAGTAACTAGGTAAGTTACTTCTTAGGAAAATTAAATGAGCACATTCCAGTTTCTGAGATAAGGATAGGATGTCCAAATAAATTTAATCAATGGGCAACCAAAGGCATTAACATCTCTAGAAAAAAAATGTTTAATCTTTATGCAATTTCCAGATAGTGTGATAATATTTTTATCAAAGACTATGTGGCTAGATACAGTAAAATTTTCAAACATGTCTGCATAAACGCAAAATAATTATACTATAGGGACAAAATTGAATCCTCCCAAAATAAAATAAAATGTGTATGACAGATTATAAAAAATGAGACTGATAAACAATCTAACTGTGATATGACCTGTGATAAAATATTACATAATGACAATAATAGTATTGGCGATAAGAATGACATTTGTAATTATTGTAATAAATATTTTTCTAACGTATCTGTAAACCTAACCAAAAATTTGACGTGTTCTCTGAACGATTCCATACAGTATTTAAACGATTATATACAGAAACAGTCTGATGTATTTATATTGCCGCCAATTACAATAACGCGAGTCGTAAAAATTATTAGACAATTAAAATAAAAAAGTCCAATGACTACTGGTTTGTCACCCCAGTTTTGGTGAAAAAGTTAGAATTAGGGATAGCATTACCAATGATCAGATTATTAATGCATTACTAAGGGATTGTTCCCCAATGAAATGCAAATTGCCAAAATGGTGCCCGTGCATAAAAAAGGGGTGACTTATAACTGTGATAATTGTCGGCCTGTATGAGTACTTCCCAGTTTAAGTAACATTTTTGAAAAATATTTAGCTCAGGAGCTCATGGGTTTTTTATGTAAGAACGAAACTCTCAGTGAACGGCAGTTTTGATTCCAGATGGGCAAATCGACAAAACGTGCTATTACTAAGCTCATTGAGGATGTTTATTCAGGCTTGGAGAAGTCGCAAAAAACATATGGTGTTTTCTGCGACTTGGCCAATGCCTTTGACTGCGTATCACATGAGATTTTAATTGAAAAATTGAGGCACTACGGTGTAAATGGAAATGAACTCAATGTGTTTAGATCATATCTCACAATGAGAACACAAACTACAGAGATAAATGGGTGTCGATCAACTGAACGTCCAATTAACCTAGGTGTTCCTCAAGGGTCAATTTTAGGTCCCTTGCTTTTGTTAGTTTATATTAATGACGTGTCCGTTGTACTTAAAAACGTTGATGTAATCCTGTTTGCAGATGACACAAGTCTTGTTATAAAAGATAAAACAATAAATCAAGTAGGCAGTAAAATACTGCAATCTTTAGACAATATTAAAATCTGGTTCTCGACTAACAACATGCTTCTTAATGTTAATAAGACTAATATCATAAACTTTTCTTTGAGCACTAGACATTTTGAAACTCCTAAATGTATTGAAGATGTGTTCGATCAACTTAAGGTGTCTCCAACAATTAGCGTAAAATTTTTGGGTGTTTGGCTAGACACGAAATTGACATGGGCAATCCACCTTGACATTCTTCTTAAGAAGTTGTGCTCTGCAACATGTGCAATAAAAAAAATAAAGGAGTTAAGAGGCATAAAGGCAGCGCGTGATGTCTATTTTGCATATTTTCATTCCTTAATGACTTATGGCATTTTGTTTTGGGGTACAGCTGCAGATGCCAATAGAGTATTTCTACTTCAAAAACGGGCAATCCGTTATATTTTAAGTATGGGGTACATTGATTCATGTCGGGAAAAGTTTAGGGATCTAGGTATTATGACAATGACCGGAGAGTTTATACTACAGAATGTTCTATATGTAAGAGAAAACATTGATAAAATGACTAGAAATAAAGATGTAGGTACATAATTTTAACACTCGAAATCGAAATCGTCTTGTCTTACCTAAAACAAGATTAGCCAAAATTTCAAAGAGTTACTACTGCAGAGCAATTAAATTGTACAATAAAATACCGAACAGTGTAATATGTATGTCAGATAATTCATTTAAATCATTTATAAAAAGACATCTTATTTGCAAAAGTTAATATAAGTTGGAGTTGGACGAAGCTTTGGCTGATAAAACAATATTTAAATTTGATGAATTGTAGTGATCACCTGACATATATGTATAAATATATTATTAATATTTTTTCTTATGATTATTTAATTATTATTTACAATTTGACGATGCTTTTGCAGACCTTAATTTATTATTTGGAACTGTTTCACTCTTTCTTTTTATAAATTGTAATAACTACATATAAGTAGGTATGTATGTATCTGTTGTTTAGGTATGTAATTAAGTGACCTATTTATATTGTTTGATCTGACTTGTCCAAGCACATGTAATTTGTCAAAGGATATGAATAAATGAAATGAAATGAAATAAGTGACTCCGGAACTGCACTTCACTGGAGATGTCGACACCCAGGATCCCAATGCTCTTAGAGATAGTTAAAGGTGTGTTCTGGAATTGCGGACCTACAGTAAATGGGGGTTTTAGCGGTGAACGCACAAACCTGTGTCTTAGTGGGGTTGAACTGAACAAGGTTTAATTCTCCCCAATCGGAAACTCTGGTTAATATGACCTCGATATCAGACACAAGTTGTCTTCGGCTTTCCTCCAGAACAGAACGAGGGATGGTGGCACGGCCCGTATAAAAAGCATCCCCAGTACTATCATCCGCATAACAATGAATGCTTCCAGTGGTCAGCATATCATTGATATGCAGCAAAAACAGCCTTGCGGGACGCCGGCATTAATGTCCATGCAATCAGAGCTACTGCCGTCAACAACGGCTTCTGAACAAATGCTTCTGCCGGACAAAATGCTAGCAACCCACTTGCACAAACCCTCGGGTAATCCGTAAGATGGCCACTTCGACAGAAGACCGCGGTGCCAGACCCGATCAAAGACTTTCGCTATGTCCAGGCCTATAGCCAAGGCCTCACATTGACTCTCAATAGCTTGGGCCCATCGGTGTGTGAGATACACTAGAAGGTCACCAGTCGAGCGACCGTGGCGAAAGCTATACTGACGGTCACTGATTAAGTCGTGTCCTTCTAGGTATCTGAGGAGTTGTCTGTTAATGACACGCTCCAAGACCTAAGAGAGAAGAGAGGTTATAGCGATAGGCCTATAATTAGACGGGTCTGATCTATCACCCTTTTTGGGCACCGGGTGGACTAGGGCAGTCTTCTACGAAGACGGAACTTGCCTCATGGAGTAGGAAAGCTCGAAGAGGGGCGTTAGGACAGGACACAATTCGGGAGCACACCGCTTCAGCACCACAGCCATCAGGTATACATATACAGGTATACAGGTATACCATCTGGCCCGCTCGACTTATGAACATCCAGAGAGAGTAACTCCCGCCTGACATCTCGCTGAGAGATGATTATTTCCGGCATAGAGATACCGCACCAGGGGAAGGTAGGTGGTACGGCTCCACCGACGTTTATGGTCGAGTTTTAGGCAAAGAGATACCCAAGAAGGTCGGCTTTCTCTTTTGCACTGTCAGATTACCGTCAGGTTTTCGGACTGGTGGCAGGGACGACTGACAGAAGTTTCCTTTGGCAGCCTTGGCAAGCGACCAGAAAGCGCGACTCCCAGAGGGACAGGTTGCTAGCTTTTCACCAATTCTACCGATGAAGTCGCGCTCGGAATGGAAGCACGTGCCGCTGCCAACTACGACCAAAAAATCGCGCGAGGAGAGCTGACTGTGGCCACCTACGGCAATATCGCGGCAGCATGAGTAGCATGACGAGGGTGTAGTGTGGCCGGGGGTTTACATATCTGTTACCTGTGCGGTTTAGGCTCGTGCCTCCGCAAGTGCAGGCGGTGTTGCGACGAGGTGGTGAACTTGCGCGGGCACAGAGCGCATTGGAAAGGCTTCTCGCCAGTGTGGATGCGAAGGTGTTCCGACAGGTTGCCCTTCTGAGTGAACGCTTTGTCGCATATCTTGCACGCGTACGGTTTTTGACCTGGAAATAGACTTATCGAAATAGGTAGTATCGCATGTATGATTATTTTTTATACATCATTAAACGGAAAAACAAGGTGCATTCTGTGTTCGCGTGTTCTACGTGAACTTTGAATCTCGTAAACAGCTGCTAAATTAAAATTGCAGTGCATCAGAGTGTCCAAGCACTCTCGAATTTTATGATCTTAAACGATAAGGGGATCAAAAGGTGGGTAATGCACAATACACCCCTATGCAGGACGTCAGTGCGGATCGTATCCCCCCCACTCTAGAATTAGAAATAAATTAAACGATAAGGGAAAGAAGAGGTCTATCAAATGTCTATTTACTACAAACTTTTGGCCAAAAAGTGTGTTAAATTCATATTCAATTAATTGAGGCCTTGTTCAATAGTGTATTTAATTTATTATTATTATTTTTAACTTGGTAGTTTTAACCAGACGGTGGTTCTCCCGTAAGTCTGCTCAACGAATCATATCTACTTTAACAAAACCAGAAATAACTAACACCTAACCTAACCTAACTATTCCCCTCCAGCGAAGAGTGGTAAATTTTAAAAAGTCTCTTGTCCTCATCAGATGAAGGTGAAGAAACTGTTACACCTCCCTACGCTATTATCCGTAAACAACACAGGAATATGGCGTTCCGGACACATTCTGACAACACGTGATGCAAATCTGCAACGGCGTCACAGTCGGAACAATTTAGTGTACTCGATACTTTAATTAGAAATTTGAATTTATTTGTCGGTGTGTGTTTGGAACGTAGTCTTAGTAATCCAACAATCTGTTTTCTTTTCATTTAAACCCCGTCAAACCACTAGTGTACTACTGGTGTATATAAATAAGTGTAAATTGATTAATAATAATAAATGTAATAAATCACACTAATATTATAAATTATAAACATAAACACTAATATTATAAATCAGTTTGGATGTTTGTTAATTTATTTGTTTTTTACTCGATCACGTCGTAACGGCTGAACCGATTTCGATGAAATTTGGTATATACGTAGATTATAACCTGGATTACCACATAGCTTTGGATCCACTACTTTTATCTCATGAATCAATTCCCATGGGATAAAAATGGGGTGATAAGTTAAGTTGCAACAGCGTGTTTAGCTTTACTTATAGGTTTACCTACACATTTAGTAGTGTAACGCGTACGAAGTCGCGGGCAACAGCTAGTTATACTCTAAACTTTGAAATATTGACTTTTATTATAATTTAAATTTAATTAATTCTAATTATTATTTTATTTTATAAGGATTATGATTTTGTAATTATTTTTGTCTTTTATTTATTTTAATGTTTTTTTAGTTATTTGTATTTTTTTATGTTACTCGCTTAATAAATTGGTCAATGTAGTCTTCACCTGTAATTATAATAACATTTAGCTCGTACAAATATTAATTGATTCATTATAATGTGATGTAATTATACTATGTTGGTTATCAAATCTTTACATAGTATAAAATGAAGTCGCTTCCGCTGTTTTTTTTTATATCCTGGGAAATGACATAGGCTACTTTTTAGCTAACTGCGCAAAATGAGGGTAATGTTTCATTGAAAAACCACCCGTGCGAAGCCGCGGGCGGATCAGCTAGTAATTAAATAAATGCGTCCCCTCACCCCTGTGCCAGCGCATGTGCAGCGTGAGGCTGGTCTTGTGCGCGAACCGCTGCTTGCACTCTTCGCACGAGAACTTCTTGATGCCAGTGTGCAGCATCTGATGGTTTATCAAGTTCGCTTTGGTCTTGAATTTCGCGTTACACACCTATAAGATAAAAAAAAGTTATAACAGATCCAACAAAATGTCGGTATGTTCGGATGAGCATACCGAGCTCGAATATAGCCAGAGCTGGGGAAAATACATGCTTTGCGTTTATTAAAATACAAATTACAAAATACTATCTCGCACGTATTTAAAATACGAAGCACAAAAAATTTTTAAGTCGTATATTTTTAATATAAAATACAAAATACAGTCAGGTGGTAGGTACTTGTCGCCATTTTGCTTACGAATAGTTTCGAAAACTAATGAGCGCTATTTCCTGTAGAACGCACCATTAATAACATCGCTTAATGTATTTATGTTCAAATGTATTTTGAAGCCATAAGTATTTGAAATACTAACTACAAAATACCTCAGCGTCATGTATTTGAAATACCAATTACAAATTACATTTTACGAAGTTATTGAATTACAAATACAAAATACGTGTTTGTATTTAAATTACGTATTTTAATAACACGTAATTCAAATACTGCCCACCCCTGAATATAGCAAAGGATTGAGCGATGCAAGCCACACAATATCTACCAAAAGTCATAGCAGAAGGCCAAAACCTTCAATTACAAAAGTTGTGAAACTTGTACGCACGGCTACACATCAAACACATTTCCAGTATCTGACCTCGAATTGTGTATGCTTTCCGTACCGTTTCCGTAATTTAGCTTTATGTGTGGACATGCGTACAGATAAAATCCTTTTAAATTTAGTCGATAGTAACAATGGTGGCCGTCAAATCGGTCGGACGTCGTCGAGTAAGTTGTTGAGGTAATGGATGCGGCTAGCACAGGACAGGAGGGTAGCGTGATAAGAAGGCCTTTGGCCAGAAGTGCGAACGTGGACTGAGTATACATAGTAGGTCATACCACATCGATTCAACACCGACTGGACTCAATTTGAAGCATTGAAATGTGAACATTATAAGTGCGAATTAAAGTACATTTTTCAAAATTTAGAGAAAGTAAACGAGTGGACCGTTTGAATCAAGCTGTGAATCGAAAGTTACGATTTGATCTAGACGTTATGGTGTTACGGCCTAGATGTGTCTCCCATTCTGTTACTGTTACAACCTACGTTTAAAAACTATGATCCAACTACGTAATTCCTCTATGACCATGGTAGCCTATGTCACCCGAAAATCTCATAACGGAATAACGAATCGATTGACACCTCATTCATCAAAATCAGATGAGTAGTTTAGGCGCTATGTGCTATGGTGGAACATAGATAAATACAAATATATGTACATACATAAACTGCTAAAACATAACCCTTTCTTTCTTTGGCTTTGCCGCAGTCGGGTAATAAGGCTGGTTACCTTGCAAATGAAAGGTCTGTTCTGCGTGTGAACCAGCTGATGCCTCTGCAGCAGCTGCTTGTGCTTGAAGTGTTTCCCGCACTTATTGCAGACGTAGCGCTGGTTCGCATGCTCCGCCTGCTTGTGGTACGCGACCGACGATGGGTGGTTCAGCACCTGCCACCAATTATAACCTGGTTATAATCTACGTACATATATGTATATACTAAATTTCATCGAATTCTGTTCTGCCGTTAAGACGTGATTGAGTAACAAACAAATAAATAAACAAACATCCAAACTTCGGAACCGTAATATTATTCATAAATGCAATATAAAGTGACTGGCTTAAAATATATTTCGTATTTTAAAACAATAAAATACGTGAATAGAACATTGAAAATATAAAATTACATGCAGTCATTTTCCCTGATTTTGTATATTTTTCATTTATACAGTTTGCCCAGTTGACTTCTTGTAGGCCTTGTACTACGATATTCTAGCGATAGCAGTTTTGCGACACGTTTGTATGGCCAGCGACAGAAATAGCGATACATCTTTACAGTTTTGAGATATCGTGGTGAAGGAAGGTGAATGACCTCTGTTGCCAAGCTACCGCGCACGAACCATACTATTTTGTGGCAAGGATGATTAATTGAGGAAATTATTTCCTTCATTAATTCTATGCACGCGGCAATAGCGGGGCAGCCGCAACATCATCCGGACGATGTTATTATTAATACTCTTTCGGTTGTCCGACCCACAGACTTCCCGTTTAAAAGCTCTGAAAGTACTAATACATAAATAATATTGTCATTAGGTGCCAGCCATGATTGATGGTAAATTACCTTTCCACATAGATCGCACGCGAAACCCTTAGAAGTGTTCCTTCTCCGATGCGCGATCACATGTAGAGTGAGCGCTCGCGGGTACGAGAAGGAAGCGCCGCATTCGTTGCAGATGTATGGACGCTCACCTTTATGCGCCGCCTGCAAAATGTTCACCGGTTCAGTTCATCTTACTATCAAGGAATTGATATGTATCGTATATAAAACGTGTCTAAACTAATTGTGACGGACGGCAAGAACGAGATTGCTGGTCGTATATACATCTCTCTATATCGTCTCTGTTAAGCATTTAACTGTCATTTGGACCCTTAAAAACTTTATTTATGAAAATGTCTGAAATTGTAAATACGCTTTGCGTGGTAGCGCGCTAGGGCGAGGAACTAATAATCAAGTACTCGCCTTTATATTGTAAAAACCTAGAACACAGAACAAAGAAAATACAGTCCATTCTGCTGAATACCGAGCTTTTTATTTTGAAGCCTGGATAGGAATTCTACACCATAGAGGTAAATTTTGTGGGTTATCTCAAAAATACCAAGCCGATTCTGGTAATTCTTTAACTAATATAAAGCTACACCATCCCAGAGTCCTATATCTCCACTGCAGTCTCCATGTGCCACACAAGGCCTTGCAAAGAACATTGTGATTGAAGGTACCTGACTATACTCTACTTATAATAATATTTTGTGTGAATTGTATTTAGTAGTTTATTTTTTATTTTATTTTTTGAATATGAGTCAAATTTTACTTGAGTTAAATAAATAGATGAAATTACATTTATTTTAATGAAAAATCCGAATCTGAGGGAGTTTACACTAAATTGCGTTTGAATCGTCCTCTCTTTTATTTGTCAATAAATAGAAATATAAACAATTAACAGATTTTTTCTCACAAATATTAAAAGGTCTGGAAAGATGACCTGATAAGGGTTGCTGGGACGTCCTATGGCTGATATGATTTTATCCATCAATTCATTAATTTATTTTTCAGAGGTCAAAGATCCATATTTGTTAGTAAAAACTTAATTAAGTATGTCAAATGGGTTAACAATCCAAAATGTCAATAAGTGTGATATGTTGATGAATCATGTGGTTGTAATAAAAAATATATTATACTACGTGTTTTGTTGTACGACATTAATTTAAAAGACACATCCGGAATTGTATTAACTGGTTTTAGAGGTGGGTTTAATACCGGTAGCTTGAATATTTATCCAGTAATCGATACATTTCCAATAAACAATTTTTAACTTAAATCGGCGGCGCCTTCGCGATGATGCCGCTTATTCACGTTATCAGGTACATACATACGTGATAAATGAATGATTTGTTTACCTATTTTATACAGGCTGTTTCATTGATATTTTAGGACTTGATATTAAGGTTGTTAAAAAACTCAAATTTTATACTAATGAATTTGAAAAAAAAAACAATTTTAACAATACTAGCCATTACCATACCCATGTTTTCAATGAATGTCGCACATAACAAAACACGTAGTATAGTTATCGAGAGCAGTTAGAAGCTATCAAAGCTAGTAATACCTTGATGTGCATAGACTTGGCCTGCCTGCTGCTGTACTTCTTGTCGCAGTGCGGGCACTTCAGCTTGTGCTTCTTTGGAACATCATCGTTTGGACATTTCTTCATATCAGGTTCGATCAAATCTGAAAAATAAAAATTATCTAACTTCTTCTTTCCTGTCAATGGCTGTTTGACTTCTAAATTTTATTAGGTCAATAGAGAGCAACTTCCACACCCCTCTCTGTTGCCTGGTACAAGTCCTCTCGTGTGCAGGTGGTTGACACATGAGAGCAGATGGGCCACTGTAAAGCGGCCCCGCAGTGGCACTGGCTCCGGAATGGGTTGATGTAGCCCCACTTGGCTAGATTGTCTCGGCAGCATTTATCTGACTATACTAAATATATAAAACAAAGTCGGGTTAGTTACACCTTTTATAACCAAAAGAACGGCTGAAACGATTTCTATGAAATTTGCGATGTAGATAGATAACGATCGAAATTTATTCGACTGCGCAGAAGGAGGGTTATGTTTTTATTGACAAACCACGCGCGTGAAGCCGCGGGTGGGTCAGCTAGTAATATACAGAGTGTTTTTTTAACTGGGACAGTACGGCAGCACCCATAACCAGAGGAGATACAGGTGCAGTTTCTTTTAAAACATTAACTCTTTTTCGAAGAAAAACATTTTGGCACTAAAATTTTTTTGGTCAAGCGTGAGTAGCGTCTTAAAATTAATCAAGTTGGTAAATTTTTTTTTGATGCCAGTCGACTCAGTCCTTTGTAAGGATCATTTTATTGTATTGAATGAAAAAAATCTGAGCAGCGGAAGTTAGCCAAATTTGATAAAATGTATTCTCATACAACACGACAAAGCAAAATTCCTCCAACAAACTTTTTATTAGATTCTAATTGCACATTAAAGAAGTATTAATACTGTAGCGATTAAGAAGTTTAGGAACTCCATGCTCTCATGAGCAATTCAAAAACATTTCGTATTTCAGAACAATTTTGAATTTCAATCATGGTTCTTCCATCTGTCGGACTTTTATATCAGTCATTGCATCTTATTTGTGCTATCATGGCATTGTCAAATACGCAAAAAGTAGACTTAATTGAAGCATACTTCCTCAACCGACGAAGCCCAACTCGTGAAATGTTCCATCCCTACTATCTACTACATGAGATAGGAAGTTAAGTTTAGTTCAACGATCTCGGATCATGTCACGCTAACGTTCGACCGACTCCGAGATCCTCCTGTTTGCACTCGTAAAAACTTAACTTCTGCATCTATCTCTTGTGTATCTCCTTATCAGAAACAACAAGCTCAGACTAGTACTGATTTACCTTTTTTCAATTCACTCTCGTTCCCTTCATCAGTCAACTCCGGCAGCTTCGATAACTCCACACTCAGTTCTTCCGGCTGTGGGTTCAGGTCAGGCAGAGCTCCCATTGGAGCGACTACACTATCCTCCATCTTCTCAATAGGAATGAGATCTGGCACAGAGAATAGCTTTGGCGATGACTGCTCAGGGTCAGATGTGGATAGCTCTTGGCTGGCCGGTTCTTCGGAATCCTGAAAAAAGGAATAAGCAAAGAATAAATTAATAAATAATGATGGACATTTCACACAGCGCCATCTAGCCCCAAACTAAGCAAAGCCATACTATGGGAACCAGAATTTAACTGATAGAATACTTATTATTATAGTCTGTCACCGCATTCACGACATTCATTTGAAACACATAATATGCAGAATCGTATTAACTGATTTTAGAGATTTGTTTAATACCGGTAACTTGAATATTTATCCAGTAATCGATACATTTCCAATAAACAAATTTTAACGTAAATCGGCGACGCCTTTGCGCCAATGCCGCTTGGTCAGTTTAACAGGTACCTACTTACATGATGAATGAATATGATTTGTTTACCAATTTTATACAGGCTGTGTCATTGATATTTTGGGACTTGAAATTAAGGTGGATTGAAAGTTATAAAATAACATAGTGATGAATTTGAAAAAAAAAAAAGATTTTACAACAATACTAGCCATCAGCTCTACCCGTGATTTAAATTAATGTCGTAAATGCGCTGACATCCAGTATACTTTTTCTGCACCACGAAGGTCATATACTCATTGTGTCAGGCAAAGTAGAGGGCAAAAGACCAAGAGGACGCCAAAAGACATCCACTGTTGAACTTAGCCCTCCCTATAGATTTCTAGAGCGAATGATCTTGTGTGGCCTGCACCCAACAGCTCCCAGCAACCTATATCAGGTCACCTTTCCATCTAGTGAGGGGCCACCTATTCTGCGCTTTCAAGTACCTTTCTGCCCCAACGGCCGTCAGATCTTTGAGCTATGTGCCCACTGCCACTTCAACTTGCTAATCCTCGTGGCGAGTAAAGCTTAGTTTTCCAAATTCTCCAAAATGTTGTCTAGTACAGGCAATTTAAGATATTTAAGAATAAACTTACAGTAATTTCCTCACTCTTGCCGGGTAGCACATTCATACCCTGATGGCCGGTTTCCTGAAATAATATTACTTTTAAGTTCTTGACACTTACATTACTTTTATTTTTTGACCCAGAATGTAACAGCGGGCTTATCACATTATATTGGCCAGAGCGTGGTAGATGTCGACTGGCGCTTGCATATGCCAGCTGATGTTCGAAGAGTCTTGTTATCCTACACATACATCTACATATTGATGGCGGTTAATTGAAGTAGTCATATTGAGAATTTTACTTCACATTTCTGATACCGGCACGGAACCATTACCAGCCGGTATCTTACAAAATACCAGCAAAATGTGTCTCCAGAGTCGAATAATCCTGTTTGTTATTTTTATGTGTATTTTTGTTATTTATTTATTTCATTTTTTTTTGTTGTTGTATTGTATTTCATATGGCCTTGTATGTTAGTGCTAGTCTGAAATAAATTGAATTAGTGAAAATATTCGATACCAGCCAGCAGGGGCTTTTTATTAGTTTTTGTGTCCTGCATAGCTACGTAAACTATGATTGAAGTCAAATCGTCTAGAGAAGGTAACTTCGCACTGTTGGCATTGCTATAGCACCGGGCCGTGTTGTGCGATGCGAGACATATATACCGACCGGAATGTGACATAATACCGACTGACGTTTGATAGATACCGGCCGGCGTTTGTAAATTTTTTTGTTTCTATGTTACCTGTTGATGGTGGTTAAAGTCCAGTCGTATAGAAAAGCTAACTTCGCACTGTTGGCATTGGTACAGCACCGGGCCGTGTTGAGCGATGTGGGACATGTACCGACCGGCGTTTGAGAAGTTCTTGCCACATATGGCGCAGGTTTCACGGGTTTGTTTCGTGCGTCCTGGAAATTATGATACGGATGAATTTAAGTAGGTACAATTACAGTCACACACATTGTTAAAGACGAAGCACGATTAGATCATAGTTACATGTTTATTTACCTTAGTAGATAAATACTTTTATTTGTAAGAGCGAGATGAAGCACACTAGGCCTTCTCTTTCCTACTGTTTACCTGTGGATGTTTGAGGGATAGCGCCGTGTTTTTGTCTGAATGTCTGCTTTAATATTTATATCTTACCTTTAGGTCTGCCTCGTCCTTTGCCCTTCACTACTACCACAAGTTCTCCTGACACCGACGTGTGCCCAATTACCTCGGGCACCTTCAGAGCTTGATCCTTAGGAGGCTTGATTTTATCTGGTTTCAGTTCCCCTTCACTTTCTTCCCCATCTGTCATACCTTCTTCTTTGAATATTTGGTCTAGTTCTTTGCCCTGAAAATTTGGATTTTCTAGTTAATGCAGAAATTATTGATTGAAAAAATATATGGAACACAACAGGTAGAGTCAGCAGATTAATGTTTTCATTGCAGAAATAGGCAATGATGTTTTATTGTAACAATAGAGCTTATATTTAGTTTTATAATTTTTATGATGTTGGTGCATTTTGCTGGCACACATCTAACATAATTTAGGTTTGTGTCAGCAGAATTGCCTCCACTGGCCTAAGCCCTAAAAAGAAAGCTTCTTTTAAAAAGAAAGAAGAATTTAGAGGAGACATGTTGAATATTACCAATCTATCTAGTTCAACAGAGGCTCTAATATATATTTCTTTATTATACCTGAACAACCTCTTTGAACCTCTCAGGAGTTTTTCTTCTCCTTTTTCCAGTAGGCTCCTCATCCCTCGGTTGGACCATAACATCCTTAACAACCGCAGCTTCCAGAGCCTGCTCTTCCGGAGACTTCACCTTCTTAGGAGGCCGGCCTCGTTTGCGCTTTGGTTTTTCTAATCCGGCCACTTGGAGGGAGATGGGGTGCTCCTCTTGGTAAGCCCCATTAGTGCTTAATGGATCAACTGATGAATAAAGTAAGTTAGTATGTAATCAACATTGATAGTAGACTTTACAGGTCTAATATCAGAATATAGCATAACAGGGTCAGAAACGGATTAAAACACCTTTTAAAGAATTCTACTATTGACTAGTTGATATACCCAAGTTGGTCATATATAACATGAATCACCATCAAAGTTATGCCACAAGCTCTTACAAAGCCTGAAAAAGTTTACTAGAATAAAACTTTGGAAAGGAGTTGGTCATGATGTTTCTTTTCCGTTAGACTGCCTCCGAGGTGCAGTGGGCGTATAGCCGGCTGAGACGCAGGAGGTAGCGGGTTCGATTCCCGCCGCGGAACAAATGTTTGCATGATCTACAGATATTTGTTCCGTGTCTGGGTGTTTTTCTATATATTATAAGTGTGTATTTACAAAAAAAAAAGGTATATAAGTATTCTATCAGTTATCTGGTTCCCATAGTACAAGCTCTGCTTAGTTTGGGGCTAGATAGCGCTGTGTGAAATGTCCAGCAATATTTATAATTTTTCATTTAAATAAATTAATTAATTAAAGAGTGTTTTAATTGTTTCGTTAGAACCTGATATAATCCTTCATAAATATGTTAAATAGACTGGTTCTGATGTAGTAGTGATTATATTAGACAAGAATTCATATTATTTACCATCAACAAAAACAGTTTCATTTGAATCATTTTGACCTTTGCTCAAATTTTTCTTATATTCTTTCTCTCTCTGGTAGAGGCCACGTATTGCTTTCTAAAAAGAGAACAGGAATGACTAGATTATGTACTTATTTTTTGTAGTCTTAGTGCAACAACTAGTATTGTCACACAAGAAAAAAAAAATATTTTTATCTTTTACTTACCTGACCAGTGACAATCAAGTTAATAAATTCGACCGTGGCTTCAAGTTGAATTGTACATCCAGGACAAATGGTTCGCGGTAATTGCCCATCATCAGATACCTAGAGAAAATAAATATTCTTTTCTTTTTAGTAAAAACACAACAACAAAGTACAAACAAATAAATAACACAAAATCAGCTGTTTCTTTATATTGATTTCCTGGCTTTCACTCTAAGTTTTTTCTATAAAATAGTGATGCCTCTAAATTTTAATTCATGAAATAACATTCATAATTTGATTCATGGTCTTAGGAATAATTATCTTTTTAAAGTAAAGGTTTAAATAATAAGTTATGAAAATGTAGTTATAAAAACGGGTCAGCCATTTTGTGGGGTTTTGTCGAGTCAATACAGTCACATTATAAGTACAAAAGGTACCTTGATTGGCAAATATGCATTCACTAGGTCACTAATGTTTTGATTATTTTCTTCACTTGAATATAAAAAAGTTCCATTATCGTTCTCTTCTCCACATAATCTACAAACAGTGGAATTATACAGGACGACTTCCATCGCATTTTTAGGATTGAAAGCGCCATCTATATCCTATTTTTTTTTATTGGAACTAACTAGATGACACAACACAACATGACGTTGACATTAAATTTTTACCATGGATATAAGCTTTTTTGAGCCTTTCAAGCAAAGTGTAGATAGGATAGTTTGAATAAAGTACTGACGTTTTCTTGATTTAACGAAGGCATTTGACCTGGTGTCATATCAGCTGCTATGGGACAAGCTGACAGCCACTGGTACGCCGCGTGAGATG
The DNA here is from genome assembly GCA_963924445.1 of Philereme transversata. Lineage (NCBI taxonomy): Eukaryota > Metazoa > Arthropoda > Insecta > Lepidoptera > Geometridae > Philereme > Philereme transversata. The sequence goes on along the minus strand of OZ004337.1, from coordinate 19,738,228 downwards.
ATAAACCTGTTTAGGACACTGGTACGCATAACAGGAAAAATGTGTAAGGGGGGCTGGTGAAGTATCAGACACATATAGGCTTAGAGTGTGGGGTGCGGCAAGGGGGGATTACATCTCCGAAGCTTTTCTGCCTGTATGTGGACGAGCTCATCGGCGAGCTGCACAGCATGCATACAGGGCGCTTCGTTGATGGCCAAATGTACACTATTATTAGCTACGCGGATGACATGGTACTGCTGGGCCCGTCATTGTGCACGCTGAGGAGGTTGCTGTGTGTTTGTGAAGACTATGCCAGAAGACATGGGCTCAAACATAAAATACTGTGAAGAGCGAAATTATAGTCTTTGCAGCAGGTGACCGCCCCTTCAGCTTCGTTCCCCTCATATTTTTAGATGGTAGCGAAATAGCCAGGGTAGACATATTTTTATATCTTGGCCATGTGGTCACTGCTGACCTATAGGATGACAGTGACATAGAAAGGGAACGTAGGGCACTGGCGATACGGGGGAATATGCTGATTTGCAGGTTCACCCATTGTTCAGTGGAAGTCAAAGTAAAACTTGAAATCCTTCTGTCAATCGTTCTATACCAGCGACCTGTGGGTTACCTACATCAAAAAGTCAAGTGCCCTACGAGTCCTCTTTATTAATCTGTTTAGAGCAATGTTGGGGTTACCGTTATGTTGTTCTGTAAAGATTCTGGAATGTTTGATATGCCCATGTGAAAGACTTTCATGCTATCATGCGGCAAAAAAATCACATCAATTCAATGCAGAATTCTGGGTAGCCACAATAGGATTCTCGGGGCTCTCGTAGGTAGGTGGGACAGTGCACTGCAAGGTTTCTGGGCGTCAGCCCTGATCAATCCATTTGCTCAACAAACATCTTAAATTAATTAGTTTGTAAGGATAATTATGTAATTTTATATTTATTTTAATTATTATGAATGTATGAATTTTGAATGTACCTATTTGTTTGAATTTAAATAAGTAAGTGGATGTATTGGGCCTATGTTGTCTGAATAAATAAATAAATAATTATTTCTAATATTATTTGCACAGTTACTAGATGGGTGATCGCTTGCCATTTTTCTGAGTGCCTTTGTGATTTAGAGGGCATATAAGATGTCGGTCCTGACTATGAAATAAAACTTGTCAAGCGTTTAGACTTGCTAGATCAAAATTGATCAACTTGAATTTTTGTGGTACGAGCTTATGAAGTATACCATATGTACCTATTTTAATAAATTTTAAGCCTCGATAATTGATTGCAAGTGTATAAACTTGCATAATGTCACAAACTATTCCCACGCCCCTAGCAGAATCAAATCGCGAGTACCTTACATTATAAATGTACCAGGTTAATTTGGGATAGCTAACCTAATTTTCGTCAGTAAACCATTAGGTAACAAACAATCTCTACATTATTAGGTTATACACATTGGCCTATCAGCCAAACATAACACAAAAGCCTATCAAGTTTAAGACATTGAGTCCCACATCTACTTTTAGCACTACCTACTAAAATATTTTTACTCTGATTCTAAGATAGAAGATTGATTCTAGATTTTTTAAAGTGTAAACTTCTTTAGCATCGTTGTGATTTGAAAGTCGATGAACAGCTTAGATACCATAGTTACAATAAACCTCTTGTACCTATCATTTATCGAAAATGTAAGCTCTGAGTCTGAATAAATCTATGTGATATTACGAATAAATATAAAATAATTATCTAACTTTGCATCACTATGATCATTACTAAAACCTACAATTATAATCTTCCCGAAATTTACATTCGTCTCATTATCTTGAAAACAACATTTTTGAAGGTTTCACTTCTACCACGTGTGAATTGCACACATGCTTTTTTTTCTAGTATCGGCTCTTCACAAGACTTCTCCCGAGACTACTTGCACGGTCAAACATTTATTTTGCATTATCTCGGAGTCGTAGACGAGACATACAACCCAATTTGTCCTCCACACACTCACTAGTGTTCGTCAATACTCGTCAATCGTCTTGACTCGGCCAATGTGGTGTAGTTCTTAAGATTATTTTTTCTGGCAACACATAAAAATCTGCTGTCATTTTTTTTTGTTTTTGACAGCCCTTTCCGGTTTAGTTCGTGGGGCTAGTAGCCGTAGTTTCGGTTTTTATTTTTTTAATCGTCTTTAATCCAACAAATATGAGAATTTATAAGGATATTATTACCGGTAATTACGTTTGTTGTACATTGAAACTTGATATTGTGTAAATATTTCGTGTATTCAGTGATAATTTGATAAGTGGTTTTTTTTGACGTTTTATCGGAATTGATCACCAGATTGCTCCTTGCATTTATCATCTTTCATGTAGTGTGTACTTGTCTCGCATTTGAATGGGTTGATCCGAGTGTGAAGTTTAGAATGTTTTCTGTTAATTTCAGGTGACGAGATGTTCTCGGACAGCTACAAAATGAAGCTGGTCGATGAAGTCCTTTACGAAGTGACCGGCAAACTTGTGTCGAGAGCACAAGGAGATATCCAAATCGAAGGGTTCAACCCTTCCGCTGAGGAGGCCGATGAGGGCACAGATTCCGCAGTTGAAACTGGTGTTGACATAGTCCTGAATCACAGGCTAGTCGAAAGTTACGCCTTCGGTGACAAAAAATCCTACACATTATACCTCAAAGATTATATGAAAAAGTGAGTGAAAAGCTTAAATATTCTGTTTATTATAACTATGCTTACAGAAGTGCAAAGTGAACGTGATTACATTTGTTGCCATTGAACTTGACAATAAGATGAATCATGAAGTGAGCTGGCTGACCTAGTCAGTAGAAGGTCGGAAAACATTCTTTGCAGCCTAAGAATGTTGGTTTCTGAACTAAATATTTATATCTATTCTGAACTATGTAACTGATTTTTATTTATTTTGTTACTACAATCAAATTATTAATAATTATACAAGCTGGAAACCATGTGGTGTTTATAGGGTTGAAAATCTGCCCACCTTGTACATAAATTATACATATTTAATTGTTGTACTTGCATAAAACTGATAATGTACTTTTGAAATTGCATATAATGTGACATTTCTTATCAGTCAAGCTTAATGCTAAGATAAGAAATTATTTAGACAACAACATGAGTAGCATCTATGATTCAGAATAACATTCAACACATTTTATTTAGTTACTACATTACTAGAAAACTGGTGATTCATACATAAATGATTCAATCTAAGACTAAATTAATTTCAATTTATCTGGGCCACACCTAAAGTTCTGTAATTTTAACAAAGAGATCTTACATTTCAGAAGTAGGCACTTGTTACTTGAAATATGCTTTGTTTCTGATCTTGTAAAGGTTTCTGGGAGCCTATGGATGCTGCACTAGATCAATTGCGCTGCAAATCTATGGAGAACTATATTCAACAGTGGATTTCCTATGGCTGACCAATAATTATTTTTATTCCTGCATCATTGATTAAAACCCTGGGTTGATCATTCAATATCAAACCCTGGAGCTTTTGATGCAACATCAAATAACTTTTATGAAAAAACATTCACTTCTATAGTGCTTGTTCATGAAAGGGAGCTAACATTTTAATCTAAGACCTAGTAGCTTCAACTGCTCAAGGATTAATTGAGACTTAGGATTGATTTTTGATGGGTTTGAATATAATAACTATTAGAATTTATGCTCAATTTAGTTAGTACTTAAATTAAGGCTTAAATTATAAATATTTCAAACATTGTGTTTTATATAAGTCTACAATGTATTGTTTTGTTGTTTTTAGATTAGTAGCAAAATTGGAAGAGAAGGCACCCGACCAAGTAGATGTATTCAAGACCAACATGAACAAAGTAATGAAGGAACTTCTCGGCAGGTTTAAGGAACTACAGTTCTTCACTGGCGAGTCCATGGACTGTGATGGCATGGTCGCTATGTGCGAATACAGGTATGACCCTTTTATGTGTAAATTAATTAGTTTATTGATAAAAAGTAAACATCAGCTTGTAATCAGCTATGGAGTAACTTTTTACAATCAGTTTTAATCAGTCTGTTGTTCTTGACATAAAACCAATATTTATAATTATACAACATAAAACCAACCATAATTTACAAAATATTATCATAGAAGGAACTGCCTAGAAACATATTAACTAATTTAAATCAACCACATTTGTCCATAATTGCTTTGTTTAAATTGAAACTGATTGCATTCCTTCTCAAGGTGCCATACAAAAACTTGAAGAGTTCTTTAGGGTTTTTAAGTTATCAAAAATGTTGTGTGAATTTATCGACAACTAAATTTATTCTATGCTAAGACTGCACCCCTATACGTCTACATGAAGTTTACTTACAGTAAGATGTTTTAAAATGATCCCATGAAAGATTGTTGAACACGCGCATCATAAATTGACACCCAATTTGAGACTGGAAGATTACTTACCTTCTTTCGATATTTGAATTGCGCAAAAGTTTGGAATTTTTAATCTATTATGAGATTTGGAGATTAGGACTTATATTTTACCTTTTAATGTATGGTCTTTTAAATATATTTAATTTTAAAGTATAATGATTATTTAAATCAAGCATTGAGCAAAACATGGGACAAATAGGTAAGGCTAAACTTATTATTGTCAGCCCGTAGAGTCCCACTGCAGGGCAAAGGCCTAATAAATTATAAATAAACTTATTATTTAATGAAATATTTGTTTAAGGTTTTACTGTAAAGTTTACCTATACATTTCTGATAATCAACTTAACATGTTAGCTTAAACAAAATGATAATGGATATTTGCCTTTTTTTTTAAGAAAACTTGCAACATTTGCCATATACCATGTTTGCAATGCAATAAAAAAAAAATTGCAGGGTTGCAGTGCAGTTTTTGATGTAGCATCAACAAACAGCAACAACAAATATGAGTTCAAATCTAAAATAAAATAAATCTAAGCTTTTGTACCATTGCATTGTAGTAAATTTTTACTATGAATATAGACATAAAAATGGACTGACTATTTATATTCTTTTGTTTAATAAAAACATTTATTATTATTATTAATACACTCACAAAATTTACTATCCATAGAAACAAATGATAAACAATGTTCCTTGTTACAGAGATATTAACGGAACTCAAATCCCGATCATGATGTTCTTCAAACACGGCCTGGAAGAGGAGAAGTTCTAAGTTAGCTTACGGCATAAGTGATATACTCATATATTCCAATAAAAGGCGCCTCTATCAACTACTAATTTATTTATAATTTCTCAAATCTGAAAACCGGCTCGGCTGCTACCAACAAGGCTGAACAATTTTGTAATTTAATGTTGCATAAATAAATAACTGAACGACTATTTAAATCTATTTTCTTTTGTATAGCTATTTCCCACTTGGTATGATATTTTCGAAGATTAGAAAGAAGTCTACATCCATCTGGAATGCTAGTAGTCTCTGTGCCAAATTTTATAGAGATTTTTATATTTATTATTTTAGACAACTTATTAATTTAGAGAATTTTATAGACAACTTATAATTTAGATTTAGATGGATAAGAACACTGATTAAAAGTAGAAGTCCATTTTAGATTGCCTCTTGTTAAGTAGCATACTGAAGCAGTATGTCAAAGGACTTATGAATGTATGTCAGTAGGTATGTAGAATTCTAATTTGCTAAAAAATCGACGGTAAACCCAAATTATCTCATACTGCGGGACTCGAACCCACATCTTTTTTACCAAAAATATTCCCTTTATAAATTTTAGGGTAGCTTTTGATCACGATCTCTGATTGTAAGCGATGATGCAGTCTACGATGGAAATAGCTTGTCTAGAAGAAACCTATTCACTCGCGACTTGAAAACCCCTAGGTTGTAGTTATTGCCTAGTTCTACCTAGTGGCTAGGCTATAGGCTAGCACAGATAATACCTACTACGCTAGTAGGATGATTGCTAGGAATTTCCTTTCCAGTTATAGTTACTGGTAGTGTATGTATTTCCTTGGAAATTAAGTTACAAACAACCACGGTATAAAGTGTATGTATATTTAACTATTTCTTGGAAGTTTCCTCGTGTTAGACTATTTATTGTAGTTTGTTTTCGAACGTCTAATCAGTTACTGTGAAGGAAATTCTTCATCATCATCATTAGCCCTTCTCATCCCACTGTTGGGTGTAGGCCTCTCTTCGTTGTCGCCATTCGCCTCTGTCCTGCGCTGTTCGAACTCACATATGACCTGCGATTTTTATGTCGTCGACCCATCTTGCCGGGGAAATTCAGGTAATTCTTATTAAAAATAAAATACCTTACATTATAAGTCTCTACCAAGTAACATTTTCTACTACTAGGTAATTTGTAGAACTAATTAAAGTGTTAGTATGTTCATACTGGGCACCTAAGGCATCTTTTCCTGATGTTAAGTCTAGAATGACTTGGTTCTGCCAAATTTACCACCTACTAATGATTTATACTTACTAAGTCTCTACAGCCGCTTTAATAATAATCTCGCTGTGTCTTTGGAATAGTTAAAATACACTGTTTTGTCTTTTCCAATTTCCATCGTAAGACATGAAGCACGGTGTAACTGTCCCATGGATAACTACTGAAGTACCGGTATCTAGTGCGGCGTAAGGCAGTGTCTAAGTTTAAGTCAAAACCATGTTTTACCAATACAAGGGCGGGATGTTAGGAATAATCAGGATGCATTTAAAAACACACTATAAATTTGAGGTATGTTATATTTATCGAGTTTGTATGTAGGTAATAACTACAATAAAATACAGAAATGACCATGATTCTATTACAATGCAAATATCTAATCACAATTTTCATATGTATTCCATCTTGTATACGTATTTAGGGCATAATATCGGCATCTTACCAAATCGCTTAGTCTTTACTTTCTCCATTATATTTACACGTGGACACGAAACATTTAGGAGTTCAGTTAAATTATTAGGTTCAAAATCGCCAGAGTCCATCAAGACAAGACTGAAAATATGAAGAACGTCACACGCAGCTATTTTGTATAACTTTCCCAATTGATAATTATTAGGACAAGCTAAATAAATGTTACTTAGCCAGTTTTTAGCACAGTCAATATCCCTGTTGCTTATCAAGTGTCAAAACACGCGAGAAAAAGGGATAGTGACTGAGCACATACTAAGAATGATATCTATCTCGACCTAGGAAAATGTTCTAATTATAATTTGGGAGAGAAAGCCAAATACATATACATTATAGCCAAGACGTTCTTACATACGCGTTTACTCAACTACATCATGTGTTTCTCATTGAAATGACTTCAGTGTGCAGACGTCATGATCAGCATATGCACGTCTAATGTGGACAAAATATTACTTAACGCATACAGTATTTGTCTTAATGGAAGCCTTTATACAAGATTGGACAATAATAGTAAACAAGAGAAGAATTATACAATAGAATCTTAGTCAAACGTCTCAGGCACATTTTAAGAGCAATTGGATGCGTGATTTATCGAAATAACCAATGCTGTTAGAAGTAGGTAAATTAGATTAAAATTGACTTCATTCCAAGAGCGCTACCTGTAGATTTGTTTTAGGCATGTGGCTAAATCATTTGCTAAGTTTGTTATGTACGACATTAAACGAAAACACAAGTAGGCTAGTATTGTTGTAAAATAGGTTTTTAAAATTCAAAAGTCCTAAAAATATCAATGAAACAGCCTGTATAAAAAAGGTAAATAAATCATATTCATTCAGCATGTAAGTAGGTACCTGTTAAACTGACTAAGCGGCAACGTCACAAAGGCGCCGACAATTTACGTTAAAATTTGTTTATTGGAAATCTATCGATTACTGGATAAATATTCAAGCTACCAGTACTCACCTCTAAAGACAGTTTTTACGATTCCGGATGTGTGTTTTAAATTAATATCGTATATAACAAAACAGCTTGCATAATTTGCTTAGTGAAAGAAGCTGTAACATTTTACTTATTTAAAAACTTTTATGATTTATTTCAATTATTATTATGAAAAGGGGTTTTATCATGTACCGTTTTGTCAGTGTTACAAAACGGTACATGATAAAGCCCGTATTTATAATAATAGCTGTCCCTTAAAAACAGTTTCAGTTTCTTTCAGTGGGTGGTTTGTGCTGCCATCTTTGTCTGTTATATCAAATAGGAACTAACTAACATTGTTTAGTTCTAGCCACTTAGTGAAGTTGGATTACGTAACTAACCGTTTTTTTATATAGGTACCTATGAATGTACATATTGATAAATCACACGTCAAATCTATAGTCACGGTTATAAACACCTTTTCCCCATTAATAAATGAAAATGAGTCGCTAATATCTAGGAATGAAAATTACAATGAAAGTTCAAGTTGAGCATAGTGGCATAGAATCGTGAATGAGTGCTTTATACCTACACATTAATGAAAGGTGTTAGGTTCAATACGGTCAGTAATTACTTAGTGACAGACATAAGAAATCTCGTATTTAGGATAACAGTTGACGAAGCAAACCATACGATATCCCGAATTAATTTATGATAATTTAGAAGAACAAGATCGTATTAAATTTTATAAATATCTCAATATCGTATAAATATATTTACAATTAATTCTAATATGTTTTCATATTGGTGTCTTATTTTACGCACACTTACATTATTATATAAATAAAATATTACGACAATAAAAGATTTCTTATGGAATGGTTTTGTACAAACAAATACAAAATCCACCGCACTGGTAGAAACAAATACAAATCACATGCGTTATGTTATGATAGAAACCATAACGAGAGTGCGCACGCGCACGCCGCCGCCCCCGGGCTCCACCGACTAGTCTGTACATTGTACGTTCCACGAAAGTCTCACTTTCATACTCCTCTCGCCCACACCAATCGAAAAATAGATCCATCACTACTTAACTATAATTTACAAATAAGGTACTCTCTTAAACCGATACGAAAGTTCACGCCGGCCGAGACCAGACCGAAATATCTACAGTCACTAACCGCTCTAGAGCACTACGTCCCGTCACGAGTCCATAGAAAACTTAATGGAATGAAGGATTATTGCTAAAATTTCAAGATCACAAACGTATTAGAGTTCTTTGACGGTTTCACTCAGCAGTTGAAGGTGTTGGAGTGCGAGCAGGAGCGCGGGTAGTCGTCCATCGCGCGCGCGTAGCTCTCCGGGATCACGGAGTACTCGGGCTCGCTGTACTCGCACTGCGCATGCGCGTGCGCCCTCTCGTACTCGCGCTCCTTGCGCCCGAAGCCGATGATCGTCTCCGAGTTGCGCAAGTAGCCGTTCTCCTGTTTGCGCGAGTATCGCGTGTCCACGTTACGCTGGAAGTTTTCCGGGTGGCACACCGCGCTGCGGTTGTTCTTCTTGTCCGGCAGGGACCGGAGTGAGCCGTTGTTGAGATGGTGCGCCGGCGCCCCGTTGTTGAGCGTCATCGGCTGGTGCGGGCGCGTGTCGCCGCCTATGTACGTGAAACCGTTCGCGGGGAGGGTTCCTCCGCCGCCTCCCGAGCGCTGCGGCCGGCGCGCCCCAGGCCCGCCGGACATGAAAAATACGCTCGGCGAGGCGTAAAGCTCTAGCTACAGTTCCGTCACCGGAATTGGCCTGAGGCCGGGGGTGTGCGGCGGCGGGACGGGGTACTGCGAGGGGTGGATGCCGCGCACGATGCAGTCCTCCTCCGTCGAGATCGGCTTGTGGTAGTCGAGGTTCTTGCCTCTTTTGTTCCACTTGTAGTCTTTCAGTTTCTCCTGCATGCTTTTACGGTATCTGTAAATTAAGAGCACTAGCGTGGCAATGGCGGCGACGCACGCGACCACCACTATGCAAATTATGGTCTGCTGTCGTGTGTCGTGGAGCTCGCAGCCTAAATCAACAGCGCTAAGAGTTCTCAAGTATTTATCTTTCAGGTGCTCTGGGGTCGCGCATTCTACTTGCGTGAAGTTACTTTTATCTTTGAGCAACATTTGCAGCCACAGCAGTTGGCAATCGCAGAACATAGGATTGTCCGTCAAATCTAGTTGCCGAAGTTCCTTGCCAATGAAAACAGTTTCCCCCAAAGTTATGATACCGTTGTCTCTTAGCGAAACGTGCTTCAGTTTCGGCAGGCCCAGTAGCGTGTTGTCTTCTATAATGGTCAGTTTTTTGTTGTTCACTAAGAACACGGACTCCAAGTTTATGTTATCTTCAAAAGCCCCCTTTTCTACTCTTTCTAATTGCGTAGCGCCTGTTATGTCAAGCAATTTCAAATTCTTAAGGCCTTTGAAAGAGTGGCTTTCCAGAACAAGGAAATCGTTTTGGCCAATGTACAATTCCTCTAACCTCGTCAAACCGGACAGTTGCTGAGTTGGCACTACGCTAAGTCTGTTTCCGAAGAGATTTAGACTTCTCAATCCTGGCAGACCTCTGAATGCGTATTCGCTAATGTTGAAGAGTCCAGCTCCGTTCAAGTCTAGCACCGCTAATCTGTTAAGACCAGCAAAGGCATCGTCGGGTAGAAACGAGAAGGCATTTAAGCCTACGTGTAATTCAGCGAGGCTTCCCAGAAGACTGAAGGAAGTAGTCGGTACTGAACTCAGCTGGTTATCATCTAAATACAATATTCTCAAGGCAGACAGTCCCGAAAAAGATCTGGCCTCGATTCTGGATATTCTGTTCTGTCCCAGGTTTAGTTCTTCTAATCTGGGCAGAGTAGCGAACACTCCATTCGTAAGTTCCTCAAGGAAGTTCCGCTTTAAGTTTAGCACAGTCAACGAGTTCAGTCCTTGGAAGGTGGTGTTGGTTACTGAGGATATCTTGTTGTGGTTTAGATGGAGTTCTTGTAGTTTGCGTTGGTACGCAAAGCTTTTCGTGGGTATGTTGACAAGGTGGTTTTGGGAGAGGTCAAGGTGTTGCAAGTCCGCATAGAACTGCATAGAGCTATCGATGGTTTTAATCTTGTTGTTTCGGATTATCAGACGTTGTATCGAGGGGTTTAGGGCGATGGGAAGAACATCGAGGCGGCTCTCCTCGCAGACCACGACGAGTGTGTCATCGTTGCAGTTGCAGCCGCTTGGACAGTTCGCCAGTGCCGCCGCTCCACTCTGCGATGTCAGGACCATAAGCGATACCAGGAATACCTGAAATTGAAAAAGAAAAACAAGTTAGAAACTATAAAAAAATACCGCACGGACAAAAGGCTCGCATAAAATAAAACTACCTGCTTAAATATACTAAGCGACTTCAGCTTCGAATTCCGTTAAAACCGTTGAAAGCTTAGCCATTCGTGGGATCTAGACTACCTGAACGTTAGGCAAACGTTATCGGGATGCCGCCGGAGCCATTGCTTTAACATCAACTGGACCGCAAATGTCTCGCTCGACTGTGCCCTACGTCCGCGCACGTTTAACTGAATACGAATGATTTCAATTACGAAAGTAGACACATCTCTGAAAATACACGGTATATTTTTAATACGGAGCATGTTTTAGCTAAACTGATGTTTTGCCGGTGAAATAGAATCAATGTAAGGCGGGCGCACTCCACGGAACGGACAAAAACGAGAAAATAAAATGATATTGGAATGAGAATTTTGCGCAGTTTTAATTTATTAAAATGCGCTCCTCGGAGGCGCTCGTACCGGCTTCTTTGCTACAAAGACTAGCACTTTTATTACGTTTCCTCTTTCCGACAATTAGCAACGAGATCTGAGTGGAGTCGAGATTCGACTCTGGCTAGAATTACAGAGCCGAGTTTAATTCTGTTACAGTCGGATTGCTGATAGATGCAACGACGATAATCTGAGAGCTTTAAAAGACAAAGCTGCCAGTAGTTTGTCGACTAAGTGGGTTTATTAGCATTCTATAGGGAGGGAGCGGCGTCGGATGAAACTCGATTGGATGTCCAAGATAGCATCGACCGAGTTTTGAGTTGTTGACGGCGCGCTTTCCGAATCCAATTTACTTGGAAACAAAGAAATACGAGAACTTCCTTATTTACTTACGCTCGTTTACGATTCCTGATTTCTTGGATAGCCTGTTATCTAATCGTAGTTATTATGGCTCTCTTGCTTTATTTGTTCGAGAACTCATGTTCAGAACGAATTCCAATCAAGCAAGCAAGAATGATCGTAGTTTCGATCACTTCGGACAAAACGATGTGTTACAGACAACTACGATAATAGTTTTTGTATGTAAGATTATTAATTAATACCTACCCTGAAGCAGCTACGCTCTACCCACCACGAATGGTACCGACTTTACCGACAATTTACACCATATTATTTATTTAATGTTATAAAGTTGCGCATTTCTAAAAGGCAGTTGACCAAAAAAGCAGCGGTACAAACAAAAAACAGGTAATATTTTTTCCTTTGTTTGTGCCTAGCAACGCGGCAGATTCAGCTGCGCCCGCCACATCCGCAGTTTTGCGTTCCATTTACGCATATCTGCCGGCCCATTTGCTCTGGGGTCTGGCAGTATAGTGTTGCCATTCCAACTTCCGTATTCTGACAATTCATTACGTGGATACTTTGAAAATTACTTTGAGCTTGATTATTGCGGAGTGAACGGCTCTAAGTTCAACTAAACATCTAGGAACGAATATTAACATTTTCTAAAGTGTATTGAAAGTAATATTTACTTAGTACGTGGCAGATAACCAAAACCAATAGCCGATAAATATCTTGGTTACTACATGTTTATAACATAGAAAAGATTAAGTAAATCTTTGAATAATATATATATATATATAGTAGTCAGGTCATAAGTATTGTCACACAGTAAAAACTTTTCTTTTAGAATGCTGGCCACAAAAAAGTTTATAGAATTCGAATTGTTCATGAAAATAAAAATGTATACTTTTTAGAATTTTACTCATTTTTAAATATGGAGTGGACGCTTAAAGTAGACCGTGTTGCAGTTATTGCGTTGCATCGTTGCGGTTACGCGCCAATTCAAATTTTTGACATACTGAAAAATTTTAATATAACCAAAAGATTCGTTTATCGCACCATCAAACGATACAATGACGACTCTAGTGTAGATGACAGGTCAAGAAGTGGTCGCCCTCGGTCTGTTAGGACTCCAGCAGTGATAAAAGCTGTGAAGGCGCGAATTCAAAGAAATCCCAAACGTAAGAAGAAACTGTTGGCCCTTCAGATGGGGTTAAGCAGAACCAGGGTGTTAAATGAAGACTTAGGGCTTCGGGCATATCGAAGAAAAACAGGACATCGTTTGAATGCTCGTCTAATGGACCTGAGACTGAAGAGATGCCGCGCTTTGTTGAAGCGGTACGCGGGAAAAAAATATCGGGAAATTCTTTTTTCGGATGAAAAAATTTTTACCGTAGAAGAGAGCTACAACAAACAAAATGATAAGGTGTACGCACACAGTAGTGAAGAAGCGAGCAACCGTATTCCGCGTGTCCAACGAGGTCATTTTCCATCCTCGCTCATGGTATGGTTGGGAGTTTCTTATTGGGGCTTAACAGAGGTACATTTTTGTGAGAAAGGTGTAAAAACGAATGCAGTTGTGTATCAAAATACAGTCCTGACGAACCTTGTGGAACCTGTTTCTCATACCATGTTCAATAACAAACACTGGGTATTCCAACAAGATTCGGCGCCAGCTCATAGAGCGAAGAGCACACAAGACTGGCTGGCGGCGCGTGAAATCGACTTCATCCGGCACGAAGACTGGCCCTCCTCCAGTCCAGATTTGAATCCGTTAGATTACAAGATATGGCAACACTTGGAGGGAAAGGTGTGCTCAAAGCCTCATCCCAATTTGGAGTCACTCAAGACATCCTTGATTAAGGCAGCCGCCGATTTTGACATGGACCTCGTTCGTGCTGCGATAGACGACTGGCCGCGCAGATTGAAGGCCTGTATTCAAAATCACGGAGGTCATTTTGAATAAAATTTAGTGTCATAAGAATCTATGTTTTGTTAAGTTCATTTTGGTATATAAATGGTTACATAATGAATAAACTTGTTTCAATTATTTTATATTAAACATGTGACAGAATTTATGACCTGACTAGGTATATATACCATTAGCATTAAGTCCTCATAGCACTATTCTATTTTGAGTGAAAGTATTAAATAAATAAATACCACTATATAGATTGTTTCATAATATACCCACAAAAATGAAAAGGGTTATTTTGATGAGCATAATAAATTTGTTAAATGTTTACCATAGAAATGTGAAATTTATTTTGGGATCTAAAAACAAACACTTTATTAAACTTATGTTGTGCTATTGCATAATGCTTGCCATCTAACCACAAATACTGTATTGGTGACGTCTCGAGATATCTCTTGTTGTTCCTTTCTAACCCAAAACCCGCAGCCATTTCCGAAAGAGACATCAGATCGGCCTTTATTTTTGGATGTCGATTGCAAGAGTAGGCAGTAAGTTTTATATCGAATTAATCACCTAAACTAGTCGATTTTCTTTAAAATTTGATAATATAACTAGTAGTTTTTTTTACGAGAAGTCTTTTTTTATGTTTATTGCCAACACTCTCTATTTTTTGTCAAATATTTTTTGCCAAACAGTCTCAGCCAGTTAGCACAGAAAATACCAGAATTTCCAGACAGTTATAAGCGTTATCTAACAATCTGCGAGCTGAACGTTGGAAAATCGGCATTTTCGGGCAACACTGGCAGCCACGGCGCTATACAAATCAGAATCAAAATTCGATATGCTGTGTGATTCGCAAACAGTGAGATGTTTTGCTCGTTTCGCTCGTATATGGTGAAATTTCCGCTAAAATCCAATAACTGGGGCTCGCTCCTACGTGTGCCGACTTTTCGACCGGCGCAGTGGTATGCATTTTAGAGAGAGATATTTCGGACTTTGTTGATGAAGATGCAGTCATTCGTTACTGTTTTTGAAGTGCTTTCTTACGGAAATGACATTTATTTAGAAAGCTGGGGTAGTTCAGGCAGTCTCGCTCGCCTATCGTATTTGTTTATTCTAGTTCGGTGATCACTGCCACTGAATCCACTTCAGAAATGTTTATACGGCAATTTATTTAAAAGAGATTCTACCTAATGCTCACAAAATAAGGTGGCTAGGGTGTTCCCAACATTTTCAACAAGCATTGTATCTATCGATCACTTTAAACAGCCTACTTTCTGGGTTACAATTAGGTATTTAAAGGGCGTATTCCGAGGAGGGTAGATAGGTATGCAAATCACGTAATTGCGGGTTCCCAACACGAACTGGTGAAAAAATAGGGACATCAAGCCCTGAGACTGGAAAACTTATTTGCAAATAATGTACTCTTAAATAATGGGTACGTATAAACTATTTTTTTTTCGATAATTGTCTCTAATATCAATAGTTTTAATGTTGTTCTTGTCCAAATAAGAAGCTTTTAACCAACTGTTTGAACAACTACCTATATAACTTTATGTGAGTACCTACCTATTAGCCAAACTTGTCTCTTCAAATTGGTTTATTTAAGCTTTCAAGATAAATCATCTCACAAGAGCGGAATACAATTTACAAACAGATGCCACATAAAATGCAAAACCAGAGTTTATCCTAGTCTAAGAGTTTATTAAGCTATCCCTTTCCCCTTTGTATGAACCCTTTTGTGTGAAACCTTACTGTCCTTTCCGACCGTCCGAATATTTGACAACGATTGGCAAAGCCATTACTCGTTAAGAAAAAGTTTGGAAGTAAATTGATTAGGTCACATTGTCGGTGAAATTACAGGCACCTGTATGCCTCAAGTTGATGGATGCAGGGCGGGCATCGTAAGGTACGTTTCGAGTGCGTGACCTACGAGGCAATACTGATATAGGTGATGGTTACCACTTAGCATCACGTGGGCTATATGCTTGTTCCATCAAGGTACAGTTAGGTAGTATATAAATAAAAAAATAATTAAAAAAATATGTTATTAATAACCTGATCAAGTCTAAGGTAGCTTGAGTGACCACATAAGTGAATCACTATGCTTTGTAAGCAGATAATATTGTGTTCCTCTATTACCTTGCAACAATATCCTCACGATAAACAGTGAAATCAATAATTACATCTGAGTTTGACATACTTACAATTTGACACTTTCTTAGCTGACATTTTCTATTTTATTACATAATGTTTTTGACATGTGATACCTGAATTAATATTTTTTATTATTACTCATTGTTAAAACTAGATTTATTTTGAATATGTAATGCCAATATTGGTTAAATTGGTGGAACGACAAGTATTTTAATAACTACCATTGTATACCTACCCTTTTTCTGCGAACAAATAATTCATTCATTCATTCAATAGCACCCAAAGAGGCCACTTATGCCCCTGTTTTTAATTTTATTTCAAAAGACGGACTACTCTCATCGTTTATTTTATTATTATTTTTATATCAGTCAAATAAACGCTTACATAAATAAAATTTACATAAAACGAATGCGCTTTCAAAGGACAACATCATGCTAGTCATCGTTTTTGGAAATTTCTATTTTGAAAACATAACGATTTTAACACACGTGCGCAAAACGCTGATTGACGATTTTAGAAGTTGACAATAAGTTGTTACAGCTTGGCTGTTGCTTACACATTCAAATTTCATAATGATTGATTTCATAGTAGCTCCAGATCGGATTCAAATTCAATGCAGTGTGCGATTTAATTACCTTGCATCAATTGACCGAATAAATTGAGCAAACTATCAATAGTTTTTACATACTACCATACGAAAAAAAAATTATAAGTAATTTTGTATAATTATAGAGATCTTTAGCTAATTTATGTACATAGACAAAGTTATAATTTTTATCAATGTTACACCTATTCAATTCAATTAATTTATTTTCAAATATCCATATTTGTTATTAAAAACTTAATTATTAACATGCCAAATGGTTCAAGTGTGATTTAATTAAACATAACAAAATTTAAATAAAAATGAATATCAGAAAAGTATGTGGTAAGTATGTGAGTATCTAGTGTGGGTACAGCGCATGTGTACCATACAACAATGGTTTAGATACTCACAGTCGAACCTATTTGAAAACGCATTCAGTTATGCTTAATTATAATACATTTGCACGCTTACGATCGATGCAAAGACATGTGCTCCTTACTTATACATAACACTAATGATAATAATTTATTTGGCAAGAATATTACACGTCATAATTTATAGTGATACCTCGGTACACAATGTACACACTGGTTACAATATTAAATATAAGCAGAAATATAAAAGTTATTTAACGCAATAAAAACATAAAATTGGATATCAATATAGAATTACACAAATCAATATAAATAGTCATACACTACAATGTATACGACCGTGTTTTAGCAAATAAATTGATTTCATTTCATTTCATCCCACATTATGTATAATGAACCAGAAGATTTGAATTCGCAACCAAGAAGTTTCAAAAATCTTGTAGCAAACCATGTGATCGAAATTCATCCAAAATGAGAATTGGCAAATAATATTCTACAAAATAGAAATTGAGGAAATACCCTTCGAGATTTTGACGTCGTCCCTTTACTGTTCACAAGCGCTGTCCGTTATTCAAATTAGCAAAAAGGGTCTTCTGATTAAAAATACGATTCCGGGAATAATAAATTATGAGGAAGTGGCTCGCTGATGTTAGAATTAAAGTTGGCACAACTGTACGTATTCTTCAGCTCGATAAGTTTGAATTGGACTTCCCTAATGAGGGCCTCGATGTGGTAACTAGAGCAAGTATATATGTAGTTGGCTTAAAATAGCTTTTTACTTTGCTAGTTACACTGTCGGAGTTTTTAGGCCGCCCAAAGGCCTCCGACTTTTATAGCTGAGACAGACATCGTGCCGGGAGAGTTCAATTGAAAATGCCACAAACGGTCAACCGTCCAGTGACGTGCCGAACGTTGGTTACGAGTACTAGCGTTTGGCTCGGTCACTTAGACCAAAATAATTTTGGTAAGGCCTTACGCAGAGCATTTGCTCAGAGAATTCGGTAGAGCAGGCAAGCTGGACTCATGGCTGTCTTTGTTATTCTGATAGTCTTCAGGGGGACTGACAAAAGGGCTATGTGTTTAAAACCCTTTCAGTTATATTAAAATTAAAAAGACAGGCTTCTCTTTAGATCATCTTATCAGCTGTCCACTGCTTAATACAGGCTTCCTCTATTCCCATTGCGACCGATCTTGGGGAGCCTGCACTCCAGTAACTTTATAAAGTCGTTTTTTACACAGCTAGTACTGCAACTTATTAACAGACGCTATGTAAATCATCTTCAACTGATACGAGTGGATGTAAAAGGCATCGATATAGTAGGGGGCCGTTATGCACTGCGCTTTCCAGCCTCAATCCACAACTATTTGTTGAGGCAGTCACTTCAGACATGCAAATGTTTGCCTATCATTAGTAGATACAGCCATGTTTAGCTCATCTCCACCTAATCATATCATCTCTTGATTGAGTAATAAATTATTCTATAATTGAGCTCGTATTGCTTTGTTAGTAAATCTGATAATGGAACGTAGATTAACTATTTACAAGGCAATTTGAATTTTGCAAATAAATCAACGTTCAGTGTCAGTTATGTTAGGCGCGTAGGTACTCCCTACATAAACATGTGCGTATGTATATATATTCGGTTTAGATAGAGATATCTAAACCAATCATCTATTAATTAATTCTGGAGTGTATTCCAAACATTGTGCTACGTTACTGCTGTTAATGTTCAACATGGTTGCCTATTTATTATTCTCTTCATTTTAACTACACGTAAATAGATTAGGTAGATGAGGTAGGGTGCTAGAAAACCTCATCATGACATTTTCTTATGTTTTTATTGCCTATACAAGAAAGGTGCTTTGGAATATTATATGTCCCAAAGAGTTCGGATAAAACAATAACAACTTTTCCTAAAAATATGGTCGAAGATTTTGGTTCCAAGTTTGAATATTTTGTAACACTTAAGTACCTTTATACCTCTCTTTCTAAAAATAAAAGCTGATGAGCTTAGCTGACAAAAACCTATTTAATACGTCCTTAATCATAAAAATCGCAGACAGTGTTTTTTATTTTGAATAGGCTTTTAGTTAAATTAGTTTCGGAAAAAAACATTTACGATGACAAAGTGTCTCCGTTTGACCCACCAAAAAATTTATGACAGGCATCTAAAATTAGGGCATGATATTACCAAATGTCACGGAAAATAAATCCAGGATCTATCGCATATCGCGTGACGGAAAAAATACCGAGATATTACCTTAAGATACTTTTTTCACATTCATATAAAAGGTGGTCTCATGCGTAAAATAAAGTTTTGATTAGATACCGTTGTATCGGAAGCATCGGAAAGGAATCGTTCATTCGTAAAATAAATAAACGGATGGCATGCGCCACCCCAAGCGAACAATCACCCGGGTTCACGCGCTATTAGAGACGTGCAGTTGCGCGAATATTTGCGTTTCGGCACGTTTTGGCCTCCGTCCGACCAGCACCGGTGACACTGCCGCTTCCGCTGCGGTTCCCAAGACACGGCTCTGGCTACGCTGGCCGTTTTAAACATTTCCCTCTGCCCGCTTCATTTGTCGCTTACAAACGGCAAATGAGTGGCATTATGCAGAATGCAGAAACTGTACGCATCCGAGCGGCGACTGCGAGCGTCCGAAGCCGAGCGATCCAAACGAGCCGTGTTAATTGTTCGCCCGATTTGTAACCGCTCGAATAGACAAATAATTCGATAAACTGATTTAATTACGTAAACGTTGTGGATAAATTACACGGATGGCGTTGTTTGCGCGGTAATTCATGGCGGCGGCGGCGCGGCGCGGGCGGCGGGCGCGACGCACTCTCCATCAGTAACGTTATCAATATTTTCATCGAGATTTATTGGGGTGCCCTCGTAATTGGTAAAGCGTTGAATGTGTACGGATTGTGGAATTATTACTGGATGCAAAATAGATTTCGCTGTTATTAATTTTATATATAATATATATAATTGGCTATCGTTTAGATATGCATATTGAAAAACACGCACTCGCTCTTTAGTATGCCTTTTTACTTATTCTAATCCTGTTCGAATTTATGTGGCTGCGCTTGCCGAGACACAGTCATTCGTTATTTACATATATCTAGTGGTTCGCCCCGAACTGAGATCTCGCGAGTCTCCCATTAAAACAAAAAATATTATTAGTAGCTAATCTTTGACTATCAAAATAGTAACAATAACGTAAAATAATAACGTATACTAAATAACGTAAAATAGACGAAATGCATAACCAACTAACTTGACCTACAGTTTCATTCAAATTACAGGTAACGGGAGTTGTTGTTAATTGGTTAGGTACTCTTTTTTTGGGGTAGAAATTTTGCAGTTATTCTGGATTTCAGACTTTTTTCTATATTTGTGTCACTAATGCTATACGCACAACCAATTTCAGCACAGTGGGGTCACTGGTGGACCCTGTGAATTTTGTCAAAGTTCAGTTTTTATTGTGGCTAATAACTTGAAAACTACTCGGTTTAAATTATAAATAAAAACGGGATCGAAATGTACTAATAAAGAACTTTTATTAGACGTGCCACTTGACCGGATAGTCCCATTTTGTTTTTTTTTGTCCCTCTTTAACCCCCATCTTAACAATCCCCCCATATTTTAGCTCATCACTAAAATTGTGCCATCACTACCTACGTATATACCAAATTTCACGATGATCGGAAAACGCTTCGAAAGTTATCCTCGGACAAACAAACATACATACATACGATATGACGACCTCTATGGTGCAGTGGGCGAAGAGCCGGCTGAGACGCAGGAGGTAGCGGATTCGATTCCATCCGCGGAACAAATGATCTACAGATATTTGTTCCGGGTGTGGTTGTTTCTCTATATACCTATATTATAAGTATGTACTTACAAAAAAATAAAACTATATAAGTATTCTATCAGTTATTTGGTTCCTATAGCACAAGCTCTGCTTAGTTTGGGGCTAGATAGCGCTGTGTGAAATGTCCAGCAATATTTATTATTTATTTATGATACAACGCCAATTTTCCCAAGTTGATTTAGAGATCTCGCTTTCCTCGTCCTATTAATTTAAAATGATTGTTTTTGTAAGTATTATAAGTACAGTTAAAACCGTTTATAACGACATCGTTTACAACGACCTATCGGTTATTACAGCCAGATTGTATGGTCCCTTCCATTGTATATCTAAATGACTGTATTGCTTAAAACGACTATCGGATATAACGTCGGCAACTATACGGTCCCCTCGATGTCGTTATAAACGGTTTTGACTGTATTTTCAAAAGTAACTTACCAGAGAAGCATTGTAGGTCAGCCAAGCTACGAGACGGCCGAATCGCTCGGGTGCAGGCGTCATCTGAAAAGAAAAAAACGTAAATTAACAAATGCACCGCTGTAGTAGGTAGTAGTTTTAACAGAAGCACTCAATAATTTCAATTCAATCCGACAAATTGCCGGTGGTTGTTTGAGTTGCAAATTCCTGGACTGGTCGTGTACAATTTACTTCGACTCGTCAAACCGAAATGGGCCTATTACTTTGCACAGGCCATAAAACGAGCTGGAAGGTAGGTAGGTAAGTGTTTTGAAACAAGTTAAGCAAAAAACAGAATTTCATGTTTTGAGCACTGAAGTGCTGAAAGCAAAGGTCTTAGCAGGAATAATAACATGAAACTTGATGATGGCAGCGCATCAACGCTTCGGTCATTGGTTAAAATATAACTATTGTCTCGCTAACGTCTAATGTAACTATTCGTGTAAATACTCTTCATCCAAAGGTTGTCTGGAAGAGATCGCTTCGAAGCGATAAGACCGCATATTGTACTATTTGCTTTGCACTTTCTGTTTTGTTTGTAATTTTTTGTTTACAATAAAGTATTTTCATTTATTCATTCATTCGTGCCAGGGTAAATTCGTAGACCCAAAGTTGCGAGTATTGCGATGATGCTAATAAGTCTTTATAATTTAGGAGTTAAAGGCATTAATAACATTGTGATATGTACGTTTAAATAACATCTACGAGACATCTTGTTTTACATTGATACGAAGTTGGTTTTAAAATACAATTGTAAAATTATGGGTAAATATGAAAAAAAATTAACTAGGTATACTCCTAACCTAATAGCACTAAATATTTATTCATTTAATTGTGTGAATTACGTTACACCCTGTCTGAGTGTAATGCTTTAACAGAATGAGTGAAGATATATCTTTAAATTCTAATTACAACGGTTTCGATAAACGCTTTATCTTACTACGTAAGCCTCGCCTAACCAGGCGAACAAGCCTCCCAGAACCCCCCACATGGCGATATTCCCACTAGGCCTACGATTATGCTGTTACCGTCTATGTTTATAACAATTTCATTAAACTCAGTCACAATTTAAAGTAATTGCAGGGAAACGTTGGTTAAAGGATCGGAAAGCATTATTCGCTTAACCTGTTACTTTCTCATGGCAGCAATTTGATGGTAATTTTAAAATAACACGCTATATTTATGTAGATTTTAAGGCTTTGTTGTGGACGGCACGGGAACCTATTAATGCTGGTGACTCGGTAAATATTCAACGTGATTGCATGGGAGATTGTGTGCTACATGTGCACCTATTTATACAGGGTGTTAGGTAATATACTGACGATATTCAAGTGACGGTTTCGCAAAACATAAAAAAGAATTCTCGAAAAAAACCTACTAGTTATATTATCAAATTTTAAAGACAATCGACTAAGTTTAGGTGATTAATTCGATATAAAACTTACTGCTTACTCTAGCAATCGACATCCAAAAATAACGGCCGATTTAATATCTCTTTTGGAAATGGCTGGGATAACAAGAGATATCTCGAGACGTCACCAATACAATATCTGTGGTTAGATGGCAAGCATTTAACATAAGTTTAATAAATTGTTTGTTTTTACATGCCAACCTAAATTTCACATTTCTATGGTAAACATTTCACAAATTTATTTATTATGCTCATCAAAATAACCCCTTTCATTTTAATGCGTAAATTATCAAACACCCTATACACATATACATATTTACAGCCTGCTTACCTACTGACTTTTTTGGAGGAGGCCTACACCCGTCGAGTGGTTTCATAATTAATAAAACCTAATCATTATTAAAATAAGGAAGAACAAGGAAATAAAGGAAGCTTTTTTTATTTATTAACCTACTGATCTTTAATTATAATTTGAACTTGGCGAATACTCCGTTAAATCAAATATTAAATTGGGGTGGTGTGATTACTTCTACAAATCTGTTTCTTTTCAAATATAATAACCACGTCCGAACTTTAGAAATGTATTATTAGTTAGAAATTATACCCTTGAATCTATTTGTTAGCTAACAGAAGAAGTGGCCACAAAACTTGGCTTAATAGATCCTTCGTTAATTTGTGGTTAACCTGCTATGAAGTCTCCAAAAACCACATCGTTTAGAAAGAAAAGTCAGACTGCGACTGCGATACGATGCAATTCGGGAAACCAAAAAGGTACTTTAAGAACTGTTTCTTTATTCTTTATTGCACACAAAAAAATATATTTAAAAATACAGAAATAGAGGTCATGTACAAATGCGAGCTTAACTCTAAGAAGAGTTTTCTTCCAGCAAACCTTTGAGGCTAGAGAGAGAGATGATTTTAAAGGTAGGTGAGTGTACAAAAACATAAATCAATATACATATATTCCCAAAACTAATATGAACCTAAATGAATGAATGAAATACTCTTTATTGCACACCAAACAAAAATACAGTAACAAAGGAAATAAACCATAAATAACGGTACAATGGGTTGTCTTATCACTAAAAACGATCTCTTCCGGACAACCTTTGGATGGACAGGATAAACGAAAGTATGATATAATATTATATTATAATAAATGAATTGTATGAAATCTAATATATAAAATTCTCGTGTCACAGTTTTCGTTGCCATACTCCTCCGAAACGGCTTGACCGATTTTGATGAAATTTTTTGTGCTTATCCGGTATCTATGAGAATCGGCCAACATCTATTTTTCATCCCCCTAAATGTTAGGGGTAGTCCACCCCTAAATTTTATTTTTTATTTTTTAGACAAAATTTTTAATTTCTATTTTTTTATGATACAACATACAAAAATACATGCAACCCTAAATTTTTACCCTTCTACCACCAACCCCTATCTCAACTTAGCAACAGAACATCTAAGGCGGTACGAAGTTCGCGGGGTCAGCTAGTAATACGAGGCATGCCTTTTAAGTTTTGTCGTTTGAAGAAAAAAACACAACTAGAACCTTATAGTACTTTTTATTGTTTTTCAAAGTATTCACCGCGTAGCTTAATACACTTTTCCATTCGCTCAAACCAGTTATTATAACATTTATTCCACTCTAAAGTGGGGGTGTTCAAAATGGCTGACTTGAAAGCGTCGACTGCTTCTTCACCGGACTGGAACCTTTGACCACGAAGACTTTTCTTAATTTTAGGAAATGTAAAGAAATCGTTAGGGCTTAGGTCAGGACTGTATGGAGGATGGTCAAGAATTTCTACTTTTTCCTGCTTCAAATACTCAATCGTTTGACGAGCGCTGTGTGAGCTTGCGTTGTCGTGGTGCAGGATGATGCGTCGCTTTGAGTTAGATTTTCGAAGTTCGGCGATGACTTGTGGTAAACAAACTGTAGTATACCACTCTGCGTTAACCGTTCTACGATCTTCAAGTGCAATAGTCGCAACATGGCCGGTTTTTCCAACGAACGTGGCCACCATCTTCTTTGAAGTGCTTCGAGAACGAACAACTTTAGTCGGCTTTGGCTCGTCTTGAAAGACCCAGATTGTAGATTGTTGTTTGGAATCAGGATCGTAGGCATAGATCCAAGATTCGTCACCACTTATGATGTCGTAGACGTGATTTGACTCCCCTCGGTTGAACCTTTGCAGAGTTTTCTTACACCATCTGACGCGGGCCGCCTAGTGATCGTCGGAAAGCAGATGCGGTATCCAACGGCAAACTAGCTTTCTCACACCAAGCGCTTCATGCAAGATCTTCTGAATGGTTGTCCCTGAGATGCCTAATAGAGCCTCTATCTCTCGATACGTCACATGACGATCTTCGAGAATTAGTTGTCTCACAGCTATGATGTTATCTTCAGTGAAGGCGGATTTTGGGCGTCCTTCGCGAAATCTGTCACTAACACTAGTATGTCCACGCTGGAATTCTAAATACCAGCGTTCGACAGTCCGCAGACATGGGGCTACATCACTGAACACAGATGTTAGCTCTTCTAAACACTGAAGCCGTGTCAGGCCTCTTCTAAAGTTGTAGAAAATTATTGCACGAACATTTTCCTTAGAAAGATTCATTTTCGTACGTGACCTGACAGATTCAAATCGAAACTGTGACTAAACAATAGCATTAATCCTAATACTTTCAACTGTTTTGAGATTCAAAATGTAAACACATTCGAATATAGAACAGTTCCAAATTCAAAATTGCCGGAAAATATGGAAACGACAGAACTTAAAAGGCATGCCTCGTAATATAAACGTATGTTGGGCGTCAGGAGAAGAGACCGAAAGCGAAACGCAGACATACGGAGCGAGACCAAGGTGACTGACGTGATAACTAAAACAAAAACACTAATATGGAGATGTGCAGGACACACACTAAGAGGTGTTGACAAGTGGAGTAAGAGAGTTACAGTTTGGTATCCAAGAAATGGGAAAAGAAGTAGAGGAAGACAATACAAACGCTGGAAAGTCGATATTGAAAATACGGGAGGAAAACTATGGACTAGGACAACAAACTGTAGAGAGAAATGGAAGGAATTGGAGGAGGCCTATGCCAAAGGGCACACAGATGATAACAATTAAAAATTACTAATGTACCTACCTGAGTATCAAAATTGTAAAATCTGATTAAACGGCTTATTTATTTATTTTTTATTTATTTATATAATATTATAAAATTACAGAGAAAAATAGTGTCTTTAACTTTCCGTTTGAAAATGTTGAGTTAGCGCGAACTTCATGAGGAAGGGCATTCCAAATTTTTAGCGCATAAACGGTGAAGGAGCCACTATAGCAGCTAGAAATGTGTTGAGGTGTTTTGAGGAGAAGATACTTGGTGTTTTATGGTGTATGTAACATATTAACATAGTAACGTTTTCTTTTAGAGAAGCTATTATTTTAATCTCAAGCTGTTTTAGATGATCCGTTTTATTTCAGGAAATTAGACTTTTGGTATTCATGCGTTTTCTCGCGTCTTTCGATTTGTGTCGAACAAAGAGTTATTGATGGGTCATTAGCGGTACGGGCGTCGGAAATAAGGCGTTCGGCAACGCCATCAGCGCTCCAAACCGTTCCACCAGGTTCCACCATTACGCAACTCGTCGGGGCAAACTTCCAAACTTAAAACTTTTAGTTGGCGTCGGTTTGTTTGCGGCTGGAACGGTCATTACAACGGTGAGCGCGCGAAATTTCCGCTTTAAAGTAATTTGCTGTGTCACTAGCGGCCGAATTCAGAGAACAACGAAACGTATTTTGCGAATTGCGAATGGAAAACAAAACGGCCGGTAATGACTACGCTAGTTTTAAAAACGCTCTACTTTTACCGACGAGCCTTTTGTTGGATACCCTGGGGATAACAGTCGGTGGTTTCTAAAGCTATTTGCTTTTGTGAAGTTTATATTAAAACGAGCGGAATAGTTGTGTTAATTGCGGTTGACGGGAATGAGCGCGGCATCACCGTTGCGGTGAGATTATTGAGGGTACTTCCAACTTCAGTGTTTACTAATGTCCGCTATAGACTCGATAACATTCCAA
Source organism: Philereme transversata (assembly GCA_963924445.1). Lineage (NCBI taxonomy): Eukaryota > Metazoa > Arthropoda > Insecta > Lepidoptera > Geometridae > Philereme > Philereme transversata. The sequence goes on along the minus strand of OZ004337.1, from coordinate 19,711,433 downwards.
GAATTAACCAATGAAACTAAACTATCAAAACAACCGATTAAACTCTACGATTCCACGTTATTTTCGTTTACTTGCATTTGTTTTCGGAAAACTTAACAATTTGTAATTTTTTTCACATACTCGTATTGAAAGGCGAATAAAAATCAAAAGGGCTCAATGCCTCTGTAAATAAAAGCTTCAATTTGGTAAAGAGGTTCTCAGAAAAGGGTTTCACTTTTTTAAATAAGTTCGTTCCACCCGTTTCACTAAGACGATACCTAAATGGAGATAAAGCAAACGTGCAGTTCCTATCAACGAATGGGAAATGTGTTTACCGAGTAGGTATACCTACCTACCCTCCAAGGGTCTTTGTCGCGAGTGTCCGTCGCGCTTTAAGTGAGGTACTCGTAAACCCTAAGAGGATTGGGGATCCTTCAACATTTATTAGTGTCCCGCGTAGCGAATGAAAAACCAGATTATCTCTTTGTATGTTTCTGTTACTGGCTGTCCGGTGAATGGCATAATCGCATCTATTGAATTGCTTTTTTTATAAATAAGTTAACCGAAGGGTTAGACCAACTTTACAGCAAGTCGTAGCGAATTCTGTGGGTGTTTACTTTTTGTGTGAGGTACTTTTGTCAGACATGTCTTTGAACAGGGCTTTGTAATTGTAACCTACAGAAAACCAGAGTGGTGAAAGATTAATTGCGTCTCTTTTCTTGCAAAAAATTTAATAAGGGCTGGCGAAATCTTGGCATTTTATCTTAGCTATAGATTTTTCTTGATTCTAGAGGTTTTCTTTATTCTAACTTACCTTGTCAGCAGCTTACAGACCTGACAGCGCTTTTAGCTTACATAATCAGCTGCTTAGCTTAATCTAATTTACTTAGACAATGTAAGCGTGTAATTAACGAGCCAGACCCACCAGATATTAACCAGTAGATACAGTGTCTTTAAACCAAGGTTAAAGTGGAGTTTCGGCAAACGCGACAGGAGACGGAAACAAGCGACATTCGACGTCATGCTTGCTAGAGTATGACATCAGAAATAAAAATATAATGTGATATACCAGGAACAACGGGTACGGTATGGTACTGCAACACCCAGATCAGTAACCAATTTTTTTTTTAATAACCTATACTGTCCCACTGCTGGACAAAGGTCTCCCCCATTCAACAATATTTATAAAAAACAAGTAACAAATATTTATAAAAAATATGCTGCAGCTAGAATCGAACCCGTTAAGGCGCGTTTAAACCAAATGAACATAGAGCTTGAGCTAGAACAAGAGCATTCTTTCTCGATCTTTTAGTGTAAACGAAAGATCGTTCTTAGCGTTTACACCAAAATATTAACGAGCAAGAATGAGAACCAAGAACCTATTCTTGCACGTTATGTGTTTAGATCAGCCGAACGAATGCTCATGACTATATATTCATAAGAACACAAGAACACTTTGAAGAACCGCTCCGGGGATCGAGCACATTCAAATACGCAAGAGTGTTCTAAGCAACTGTTCGCACGCTCTAGTATCGTTTACGTCAAGCGAGCGAGCATTCTTAGAATATTTCATAGAATCTTTGGAACGCAGACAAAACAACGAAATAATGCTCTACGTCTGTTTACACTAAAACAGTTTGATAGAGTAAGGATAGAATGAGCATTCGCTCGTCTGATGTAAATCGGTCTTTAGAAGAAGAAGAAAACCTTTTATTCAAAACCACACAGAAAAAAAAACGCAGTAACAATCACATCTCACTCAAGCACTAACAAACTTTTAAAAGCTCTGTATGGGGATGAATTGGTACTCAGCTCAGCATAATGCTATATGCCGCAACGCTGAGTCCAGTTTAGTTTACCACACGTACCTACATCTAGATCAAGGGCAGTACTCGAAATGGACCGGAACGTAAGCTCTTAATAAGTCGGTTATTCGCCCACCTTGCTGCAGAGTTCGTCAAATAGTTGCCCTATGGACTTCTATCCTGGCAGCCATTTTATAAAAGCAGAATACGAAAGAGCGGAGAAAGCGAAATCGATAATGGTCGTTATATGACAGCTACCAATTCTAAGAAAGTCAAGACTTTAGATTATTAGCTACCTAATCCATCTCAAGATTGTAAACTAAACACGTTTGGATGGCACTTAAAATTCACACTGTGAATTGAAAATACTTCCTTCAAAGGTTTTCGTTAAAGGCACGAAGAAGGTTTCTCGTCACGTATTCCTGATGGAGTAGTGATGTGACGATACTAATAAGTAGTCGATCGACACTGTAACGCTTACGGTATCAGTATATCGATAAAAAAATGTCAGTGACTTTGGTTCATCTACGAATCTCCTCATTTCTGATTCTATCTCGTAGGGAAACACCAAGCATAGCCTCTCCATAGCACGCTGAGTGACCTTGAGTCTTCTGCTTATAGTTAATTAATTAATGATTTCTTAAACAATCAGCAAAACAGGCACCGAGTCTATATAGGTATAAATCGTTATGCAAAATGAATAAAGTGAAATATATTTCCGACCGGAAAAAGAAGGTTGCATTCAATTGAATGACTCAGTTAAGACTAAACCTTACTTTGAAAAATTCTCTAATGATTCATATTATAACTAAAAATAAATGAAGTCATCGTGGTGTTCATATTGATATTACTGATTCACAGAGCAATATTTAAGAGTAACTATTTTACTCAGCACTGAAAACTATGACAAAATCTTGCTATCAAGGAAACTTTTCATTTCACTGTATCTTCAATTGTTAGATGTTAAAGCTCTCAGATTCTTACATCTCTAACTAAAAATACCTAATTTCCTAATTTGTAGAAATCAGTGTCACATCACTATCACCTATCCCCGCGCGCAACCGACGACCCCACGACACACCAGATTGGCCCAGCCCTAAACACACGGGAAGTGTTTTAAAACGGCCATTCACGGCCAAATGGATATGTTCAGAGAACTTGGAACATTGGAAGCGGTTCAAATGGCGGCACTCGAGAGCGCAATGTGACGGGTTACTGTTACTGCGGACTGCGATTGTTGGCGACGAGTGATTGTATTAGTAAAAGCTTTAGAAGTATCGGTAAGATGCGGTTCTGACCTACATCTTGTAATGGTACTTACTGCTCCATTTTAGTTCTAGTATAAAACCACTCTTATTGTGTAGAGGGAAATATATATTTTCAATAGTTTGAAATGTGTTGTGATTGGGTTTGTCCTTTGTCATAACAAACTATTATGAGGAATTCAGTTCACGATATCCGACGTCAGCATTGCTTATCAGAATATTCTAGTCATTGGAACTGGTCAACCTATGCAAAATTTTAACACTATCGGGTATAGGAAAATGGGTTAAACTGGCTTGTAAGATTTTATCGAACATTAAATGAACCATATTTACATAAGTACTACCCTACATAAGAGATACAAGGCAAGTTAAATAAAAGCTTGTGAAAATGCTCAAATTTTTATTGTATTTTGTGAAACGTAAAAGCAATTTTCTCCGCATAAAACGACTTGTCTCACTGTTGTATTCTTACAGCTCGAATCTCGACGATTTCCGCTTTCAGCCGGTTTATATTCAAAGCAGAAAAACTTCTTAATAAAGTTCTCATAAAACTATATTCTACGAGAAAACACGATATTTCCTTTTGATGCTGACTGCAGCAGCAAAATAGATCGACGCACAGTAATTTTGTAAGAAACGGGAACAAAGAAAACGTTCAGAATATAGTAAGACAACCTATAATATATATAAGATACCTAATACATAATTAATAATATAATAATACCTATAGATAAGCATATCATAGAAAACTGCGAACACTGCAGGTGGCGTATCGGCTTTACAGATCGGCGGAATCTTGGAGCCGCAAATTAACTATCCACGCGGATCCCTCCGTAGATGTGATCCCTAATTTTCAGATACATCTCCGGGAATAAATAGCGGATTAGGGGCGGTTCCGCGCGTAAATAACCTCGCGTCACGGGCGCACAGCTACCAAGGCACCATGAGATAAGAGAGGGTGAAATTGCCTTCAGCGCATTCTACCGCAAGCGAAGAGCGTAGCATCTTCAACGAAACTTTTCTAGAAAATACTATGCATGTTTAGAGCATTCAATTCTGGTTGAAGCACGAATGTGCGGTTGGAATGGCTTATTCAAATTTTATGGGAACTTTTACACAAATAACAAAACGCTATCACATGTAAGTTTCACTCGCAAATTGTGGCCTTGATCCTTGAATTTCTACTTGTTCATTCTGCTAGGAAATTTTATAAACACGCTTTATTTTTTGCTATACAGAGGAAAATAATTATAGTGGGCGCCAGTAAGGCGCTAAAAACTGTAGTTCGGCAATTCAACCACTTTGACACTTATGACATTGGTAAAAGTCAACCTGAGTACTGACAGTACAAAGAACAAAATGTAAAATGGAAGTGTGTAACTTGGGCCAATACCGTCTCAAGTGTTACTGCATGAGTTACAACGGGTTTTCGTTACGAACAAAAGGCTTTTAACGCGAGAACTCCGTGCGTAGATGCGAGATCTACATCATACGCGTTTCCATTGTTGGACTTGTAGAATCTTATCGCGAAAGCTATTGTGAAGTCTTCATATCTCTTAAGACTACCTACGAACATTCAGCGGTTTCTATGCAAATAGAGAAAATTAAAAGCTTCCGAAAGCGCGGGCTTGCACAGGTTGCAAGACTCGTAAGTTTGGAACGTATGGAATTCTAACTGGGTACTATTATTATGCAAAAGAAAAATAAAGTGTCAAAAGGAATTGCCACTTACGGTCACACAAACAAATGTTAAGACGCTAATTCGAGAATATTCAGGGAAGTAACGCCACGAAGGTAACTCTAGAATTGAAAAGAATTGAAAAGAAACGCATTCCCTGTCTATCATCCGCTGAGTGTTCATTGAGCCTTTTTACCCAAAAGAGGCACTCTCCTTCATCACATTTTGAAATGCATTGATGGAAAGTAAGTAAAATTCACGAGCAAACTTAAATTTATTTGGAGAGTGGGTATTTTATGAGTGTTCTTTGTCACTTCGGTCGGTGACTTCAGAAGTTCGAACTGAAAGTCAAATAATATAACTCTGAAGATCTTATCTAGGTAATAAACCAGTATTCAACTCAAATAGCTTTTGGTTCAGCTTTTCTGCATGTCTACTGTAGATAAAAGCTATGTTCTCTGCCTATCGATTAGGACTGACCAAAAATCTAGTTTTATTAGACCCTAAGTCGCTTTTGATTCGGATGATAAGTAGCTTCTAACAAAACAGGAAGAGGTTCTCTATTTGACACTGAATAAATACAAAATTTTCCATTCGTAGAAAAACTACTAATTCTATGCAAGATGTGTATTTTTTTATTGATAGATGACGATATTTGACACATATCATCGATCAACTTATTCCTTTCTAGACCTTCCACATAATAAAAACAAATTGCAAGTTATTGACGTATATTTTTGCGCCATTTGCTTACAATATGCCCCATCTTGTTAAAAATATGACCACAGATTATAAAGGAGGTCCTTCAATAATACATCGTTACAAGTTTCGCGTCCACTCTCTGGGACTGTTGTGAAGTTGCGAGGGTCTAGCTGGAGGGTATTTCATTGTTAGGTTGGAGACATCTTTTAATTTACAACTTTTTGTTTGATGAGTTTTTTTCTTATCTACATTAATTTTCATTTGCTCAACCGACGGCGTAACTCGCCATAGCTTCATATTTTTGCTTTATTTATCGAAACCTATCTATTACTATAATCTGCTAAGAGTGCATAGCGGTACGAATAAAGGTCTTAATGCTATCTTTTAATCTCTGATACGCTTTTTTAGGATGAATTGAGAACAATATTCGTTTATTTATTTTAAAGTAGCCTATGTGTAAATCCACGTTATAATCTACGTACATAGGCATCAAATTTCATCGAAATCGGTTAAGTCGTTACGACGTGATTGAGTAACAAACAAACAAACATCCAAACCTTCGCATTTATAATATTAGTGTGATATTAATTCTTTTGCTCTAAGCAGATTAAAACAAAAGTTCGTTTAACTGGAAGTTGGTTGTTCTTTCACATAATGATATTGTTACGAGCTGAGGGTTCGGGATAAAATAATGGGAATCGAGTTCACCAAAATAACACTTTTATTCAACACTAAACGATGAATACACGAACTTGGTCACACGTAATCACAACACACTAATTCACACCACTGTTGCACCACTTAAAGTCACCGAAATGATCGCACATATAGCTTAATACAGACTGACTCGGGAGCAACCACTGTTCACGCGAGACCCTGCTCCACGTCAGTCCTCCAGGGCCTCGCTGAGACTCACTCAGACTGACTCCGACTGACTGACCGGCCATCTTTCCGGCCTATTTATATCGCACACATTTCGATTGTTCGAGAACGATGTCGATCCTTCCAGGAAAGGGTCGGTCCCTCGACACAATGGCCACTCCATTGTGCGCAACCGTAGACAATAACAACAATAACACAGCAAGACAAAAGCGTTCGAGAAGTTACGATTATTACTCATTGTTTAACAGCCTCGGCGTAACACTGCCCCCTCCTAAAACATGCTCGTCCCGAGCATTCTTAGCCCCATATCACGGCAGCCGATCAACATGAACAATTTTAGGCGCACCTCGCGCTGAAGATGTAGCAACTAGAGGAGCCACATTGCCGTCTCCAGTACTTCAGGACACCCAGAGTCCCTTTCTCATCAGCGATCCCAATTCCAGCCTCCAAAACACGGCTCTCATGATTTCTATCTGTTCTTTCACTTCCTGGAATTACTTTCCAGATAAACCGAACAATTCCCTCATCAGTCGAGCCCAATTCCAGCCTCCAAAACACGGCTCTCTTGATTTCTATCTGTTCTTTCACTTCCTGGAATTCCTTTCCAGATGAACCGAACGATTCCCTCATCAGTCGAGCACGCTCTTATGGCCAACGTCGCTGATCTTCCTGTTGACGACGATGCTCTTCTTTATCCTGACGTCGCTGTTCCTCTTGCAACCAAGTCTGCTCCACCTGTTCATGTCGCTGTTCCTTCTGCAACCGAGCCTGCTCTTCCTGCTGACGACGCTTCTCTTCTTTATGCTGATGTCGTTCTTCCTCCTGTAACCAAGCCTGCTCTTCTTGCTGACGACGCTGCTCTTCCTTATCCTGATGTCGCTGTTCTTTCTGCAACCGAGCCTGCTCTTCTTCCTGACGTCGCTGTTCTTCCTGCCAACGTCGCTGCTCTTCTTGTTGATGACAAAGCATTGCCATAATAGCAGCAAGATCACCTGTCACAGGAGCTTGACCCACGGATGATGATGATGGTGCTACAAATGATTCGGGGGCGGCTGATTCCATCTCCATCGGCTGACGACTCTGCCAAGCTTCTGAACCGGAGACTCCCCAAACCGCCTTTCATCCATTTCCTGTTGTCGTTGACCTCGCGTCTTTACACCGTCCACGTTATCCTTTGGCAGAACCGGCATTATTTTATCCCACTTCTGACACCAAATTGTTACGAGCTGAGGGTTCGGGATAAAATAATGGGAATCGATCTAACCAAAATAACACTTTTATTCAACACTAAACGATGAATACACGAACTTGGTCACACGTAATCACAACACACTAATTCACACCACTGTTGCACCACTTAAAGTCACCGAAATGATCGCACATATAGCTTAATACAGACTGACTCGGGAGCAACCACTGTTCACGCGAGACCCTGCTCCACGTCAGTCCTCCAGGGCCTCGCTGAGACTCACTCAGACTGACTCCGACTGACTGACCGGCCATCTTTCCGGCCTATTTATATCGCACACATTTCGATTGTTCGAGAACGATGTCGATCCTTCCAGGAAAGGGTCGGTCCCTCGACACAATGGCCACTCCATTGTGCGCAACCGTAGACAATAACAACAATAACACAGCAAGACAAAAGCGTTCGAGAAGTTACGATTATTACTCATTGTTTAACAGCCTCGGCGTAACAATATTTTGCCCATCAAGTATATTTAGAATCGGGCACCTTGTCGTCGACCATTTCAACACCACCCACACCCTTGACCGGTAGAACTGTCGAAAGGTCCTTATTAATGCCTCCAAGTGGGCTGAGAACCATTAGCACAGCCTGGGACTATCGGGATATGAGGTGATTTATCACAATTAAAGGGCAAGGGCGAGGTATGACAGTGCGTAACTCATATACCGCTTTTCTGTTAAAATGGGATTGCGTGAGAAAATATTAATATTTTGTTTCGGGCAAAGATCTCAAGCGGCGCTAATATGGCAATATCGACAGAGCTTATGTATTTGAGCCATCCGGGTTTTTTTGCCTTGGGTTTTTTAATTTATTCTGGGCTTCTGTTCGAAGTGATGTGTGATCCGAGAGCTGACGCTTATCTGGGTCAACACATATGCATTGCATTGCAATTCAACGGACCAATGCAGCCAGTATCTTGAGGACACTTCCGCCTGGTAATAATCTGAAGCAGTTGAACTATCTATCTATATATCGTTTACAACTGTCTGTTCAACAGTTTCTGTTGTATTTTATAAAGTCATATAAATGTTAATAAATGTTAATTATATTTATAATATTTCTGTTAATAAATGTATATATTTTGGCAAAAACTTGAAGTCTTTAAAAGGGTCTTTAAATCTAATGACATAAGATAACAGAATTATACAGCGACTGATGGAAAGTACCACTACTGAGGGTAGGATGCAGCCGCTGCTGATTTAGGCTCTAATCAAAACAGATTCTAACACTCTCGCGTGCGTTGAAATTGCTTACCAAAAACGAAAACCCTTAACTTGCAGTTTAATTGAACGTTCCATTATAGATGCAACGCGGCGTTTTTTAAAAATCTAAAAATAATATTTCATCTGTTTTTCAAAGACCTTTGTTCGTTATTTGTTAGGACCAATCAAAAACATTATGACAAGTTGCTTTCTATCCTTTTTCATTTTATGAGCAGTCTCACGCACGACACTCTATTTGAATAAGAATCCCAGAAAGCCACATTTTAAAATACAAAATTCTATATAATATATTATATGACGTTTTTATCAGTACTTATCAAACCTGACTGCTATGTGCGCAATCGGAAACAATAACTTCGAAAGCTATTGGTATACAATGCGGCATATTATTATAATTTATTCGGCCATAGTTCTATCTAAACTGCCGGAACACTGCAGCTTGTATTTGATTAGATCGCTGCAGTCTGGTGCAGTTTATTTCAATTCCGTGACGCTCCGATACGAACTGTAGGCTGTACGTTTAGTACCGAGATCAATTGTTTTATATAGGAAAAATTCAAGACATGCTAATAAATATTATAATACCATACCTATACTACCCAACAGTGGGTGAAGTCGGGCTGTGGTGATGGTGATGATGAAGTTCGTGACTAGAATTCCCTACGTCCGTCGTGGGTAACTACCATGGTATGATAATACCCACACCCGGAAAAAACTAGCAATCAGCGAAATGATTCGGATTATAGACCACAAAGACCTTTTCTTGAATAGGTACCCCCCCACAATCTGGTCCAAAATCAAATAAAAAGGACCAGTGAAACGGCAAAAGAACGAGCTTTTAGGTCAAATAATTAAATACTATCTGTCCTTTGAAGAGTAAACCAGTTAGGTTTGTTGAACTCCAAGAATAACCACTTTGAAATAAAAGGCGGTTAACATAAAAGTCTCTGTAAGAAGCCATTATTCCAGAATCAAAATGCAAAAGGAAACAAATGGAAAACACCAACGTTGATAACATAAACATGAAAAATCACGACCTCAATCTAATATTATAACCGAACGACAGTGTACCGCAATTTGGGTCAATCGTTGAATCGAACAGAGTTTGTATCCCGGCGCTTGATTTCACACAAATTGCCTCCATCAGGGGAAATCACATAAATTAATTCGACATATCCAAAAATCAAAATCACGCGCAAACCAACCGGCATCAAAGCCAGATGGATATATCCCGGCTTAGACATCCCTCCGCCCAGGAGCAGAGTCCGACCCTTGCCTTGCTTACCCCAGCTGATTACGAACAAGCCCGCACTACTCACCTTCAAGTTTGTAGTGCCCTGAAAGCTACCGGTTAATGATCTCACTGCGTCAGATATAAAGAAAAGGTAGGGGAAAAACTCAAACAAGGAAGTCGGCAATTCAAAATTCACAAGTACAATAATTTACCTTTTTAACGTTGAGGTGGATTTTTAAAAATACGGGCCGTTGGGAAATCACGAGGTGGTGCCTTGGAAGCGGACAGAAATATCTACAAATGAATATGTTCTTTAGAACAATAGCGACAAGGTTGCAAAATAAAAGATGATGGTAGTGATGTTGCAAGTTTATTTCGAATGACTGGTCTTGTTCTCGGTGTTTCCATTTCGCGATGCAATCTTGTTGCGATTCAGTTTTGTAGCGACTGAGTAAACAATTAATTTATGTTGTTCAACTTATCTTAGCAGTTCTCGCTCTGAGACTCTAGGCTAAATAGTTTCTCCTAGTTTCAAAGATATCTTACTGCATTGATTAGATGGAGCGTGAACCTTTTCGATGTCATCGTTTATTTTCATTAGCACATTCTAATTCTAATTCTAGGGCGCGGGGAATAAGAACTGCACTGACGTCCCCCATAGGGGTGTCCCCATCCTAACTCCTTGAAATATGGACTTTAGGTTGATGGCATGTTGATGGCAGCAGTTTTCCAGAGACCCCGTGGGCGAAGCTGGCGTCGAAGATGACCCGATTAGTTCATGCAGTCCCATCTTTCGTCTGGCTTCATGTGTTTTAGCATATTATTGGTGAAAAGAAAATTAGTTAGAGAGTTGAATGCCCGCGACTCCTTCCGCTAATTTTCTTGATCTCGACAACTAAGAAGAAGAACAACAACAACAAGTGAACATGTACAAAAAACATTCAAATCGGACAAGCCGTTTAAGAGAAGAATTACGTACAGATTACGCACAACAGAAATTTGTATAAAGATTATTGAACTAAGAAATTTCCTGCTTACGAAATCGAGGATAAGAAGGTAAACAAATGAAACTGTAAATTATCATTTAGTTAATTGAAATAAATATATGATTTGAAAATAGGGAAGCGAGTATCTATCATTTATGTGAACTTTCCACTTTATAAGACTCGCCAAAAAGCCAGAAAACCACAATATATTGTTATTCTAATTTTTATCATTTATTTTACTAAACTTCAAACAGGTTTTTTATTTGAGCTTTTTCATGATGAAAAGTGTCAGCAACACACGCATTGGATTTAGGTCAGAATTATTCTACCAAAAGTTCTACCAAAGAGGGAGTTTTTAAATAATTGCGAGTTCAAGGAGACAATTTGGGAAATGTATCGCGAATGCCTACGATCCCGGGATTACCAGAGCGACGGGAATACGAGTAAATGTGGAAAAATAACATCTACTGCGTTACCATTTCACGTACGGGCACACGCGTTTTATTTGAATAGGGCTGTCCGTCATGTCATTTGTCAAAAAAAAACATAAGTAATACAAATTAATTTCAACCAAAATTTTAGAAAATTCTGACTCCCTTTTTTGCATAGGGGGTTAAAACTAACTTTTTATAAATAGTAAAACCTTAAAATGCCTTTTATTAAATCTACCCTTTTCGATGCCAAATAAGAAACATTACTCTTTATTGTTACATATCAACAAATTTTCATCATCATATCAACAACAAGACATCCACTGCTGAACACAGATCTCCCCATAGATTTCCAGAGCGACTGATCTTGTGTGGCGTAAACCCGACGGCTCCCAGATATTTTTATTAAGTATTTCCACCTAGTAGAGCGCCAGCATACCGCAAAAATAGAAGCGCGCACGAATATCTCGGATCAAGTCGGTGGAAGCTTCGAAATGGATCCGAGATCCTCGCGCACGTTTTTGGATGCGTGTGGCTGTTTCGCTCATTATGCTGAACTTAACTTCTGTTCCTAATTATTTTGTGGCCCTACTCTCTAATCTTCGCTTATCTGATTAAAGAAATACCAAGCATAGCCCTTTATTTATCATTATTCTTTCTTATTAGAGCTTACTTAAGAGCCCCATAGTGAGAGACATCCACAAATTTTATTTTTTTAAATTATTTTATTCGGAAAACCAACAGTATTTATACATAACAAGAAACAACTTTAAACACATTACCATTTGCATGTTTTCGCATATAATATTTAAATGAGCTTGTTTGTCTAGTAAGCTAAGTATTTTCAAAGTAAAAGTAAGGTAAACAATTACCTATATATTATACATAAAAACTAATATGCGGTGGCCTTACCGCTAAACTCGATCTCTTCCAGAAAAAAGTTCAGGTTCTCAATTCGCAAATAAAAAATTAGTAGATTGTCGCCTGCACTTCGCTAAGTACGAGTAGGCAACCTGCATTGTTTCAATTAAACCCTTAGTTCCACAGGCGTGTTGCCTTGTTTTTGTAAACTTCTGTTTGTTTGTTTGTTTATAAAAGCCTGTTAAGTAGGGTATTCATCCGTTTTACAAAATAAATTAGAAGATTCATGTTTTGATTGTATCCAACTTCACATTTTCCAACTGTCACACTTGTATTCCGGACTCCAAACATTTCCCTGTAGATACATAAATTAAATAAATAAATAATGCTGGAAGATTCACACAGCCCTATCTAGCCCCAAACTAAGCAAAGCTTATTATATGGGAATCAGATAGCTGATAGATTACCTACTTGTATAAATACTTTTGCATAAATACATACATTATATATAAGAGAAACATCCAGACACATATCAAACATCTGTAGATCATGCAAAAATAAAAATCCGCGACGAGAATCGAACCCGAAACCTCTTGCGTCTTAGTCGGGCACTCGCCTGCGGTCATCAACTCAATTCACCGGTTTGCTGCTGGACTATTTTTTTATTGGTCCAACTCACGGTTGATCTAACTTGCGGTTGTCAAACTGGTGGATTCTTCCAATTTATGTGAACATTTGCGAGTAATGTAATAACAAACTTTAAAATATGTAGACCAACCTTCTAATTTATTTTCCCTTTAGTCTCCCTACAGGATTCAATGCCCCGATTTTGCTGCGAAAGTTAGCCGCAGTTATCCCAATTGATTATAATTAATTAGTCTAGAGATAATTTCATTAGTCCAAGATAACAGATGGACCCAGTTCAATTAACGGGTACCGCATTGTTAATGCCATTAATGGGGCAATACCGCAAAAACAAAGCCGGTATTGTACTGGTATTTTACCGATATTGTACCGGTATAATTTAAGGTGTTTTGCGGTGAGACGCAAGGTTTAGCTTTGACGAAGTTTTGATGGTTTTCTTGCGAAGTGATTAATTCAGTTATCGTTGGCTGGATCATTCATAGTTTTAACAAAGAGTTATGCTAATTTTTGTCAATGTTTTGTCAGTGAAGAAAGTTTAAATTTCGGATCTTGTTTCGTGCTTACAAAATAAAACCCCGTACCTAACTTCAAATCTAAAATGCAAACCACATATTAACCAGTCTAATCTATTTCGCTATCTTATTAACCTGCCCGCCTTATCTGGTCTCTAATTTAGTCCTACGATAAATATGTATGCATAGGAATTAACATTTTATCAGGGGCTTAGTATTCATATATACGGTGCAAGCGCATATCCTAGGAATATGGAATTAATTAGACCGGCAGGCCTATGCCAAGTGTTTATTCAGGTTGGTACCTATATGAGCACACTATAGGCTTTATGTAGACAGCTACAAAGCAAGTAAGGAAATTTCACAGAATTTTATCTTATTTACTCTGATTGTAAGGGAAGACAGTCATGATCGAAAAACAGAATAATGAGCACAAGTCCTCTAAAACCCGAGATCACTCCTCAAAGCTCGCGAAGATCCTACAAAACTTCTTTCTTCTGGTCGTAATTAAGCTATTCATAGTCAACTCTCCCAAGCATAATGGTTCGAATGCGGAAAGGGATGTTCAGCAACATAACATCGTTATGATGTGGCCGACCACAGGACGTCCGCTGCTAAACACATGCTTCAACCATAGACTTCTTATGCGGCCTGCATCCAAGGGTTCCCAGCAACCTTTTTTAGGTCGTCTTTCCATCTAGTGGGAAACCTCGAGAGCTTTTCCACCTGAACGGCCGTTAGTTCTTCGAGCTATGTGCCCGCCCACTGCCACTTCAGTTTCAATGAAAGGTCTATAAGTTCCCGATCATTTAAATTAAGTCTAACAAACCCAATCTTTCTCTAACAAACCTCGACCGCACTGAGTCAAAACTAAGTTATGATACTTGTTAGAGAGAATTGATGAATACGAATTAGATAGTCGATTAGTTATTTATTGAGTTAAGACGGACCCGTTTCGAAGTTCGGCTGATTCGTTAGGTACTATTTACGTATACCTAACTGGGTATAAAGGGTGTCTGAACTGTCCGTCCAGACTATCAACAGCTGATATTATCACAAAGGAACCAGCATTGGAACCTTTCGCTTAGAATAAGAATCTTAAAACATTTCACCAACTAAATCAACACTTAGAAGAATAAAACCTGACAACTGAGACTATTGATGAAGTCATTGTTTATTTCAACATTGTTTTGACGACCTCTAGGTATGGCGTACTGGGCGAATGACCGGCTGAATGAGACTAAAGAGGTTGCAGGTTCGATTCTTGCCGTGGACAAATGTTTGCATGGTCTACAAATATTTGTTCCGGATTTGGGTATAGTTTTCTATATGTTATAACATTATTTTATTTTTACTTATTTTTTTGTAAATACATACTTATAAGTATGTATTTACAAAAAAATATGTATAATAAGCATTCTATCCGTTAATCTGATTCCCATAGCTTTGCTTAGTTTGGGGCTAGATAGCGCTGTGTGAAATGTTTATTAATTTATTTTCTTTTATTTTCTTACTAGAAATAAATTGGGACAATGACAATGGCTCAGATCTGTTTTTAATAATTGTAGGAAATATAAATGCAGATTTTATGATGACAGGAGGTAGTGGGCAATGTGCTATGCTAAAGAAGAGACGGCATGACCTCATCGAGTCATCTTGGCGACAACATCGACCTTGGGGATACTGGAAAACTGCTGCCGTCAATCCAGAGGCGTCTGGTCCGATAATGCACAATACACCCCTGTGCGGCATGTCAGTAGAGAGATCTTATTCGACACACTAGGCCACTGTAGAATTAGAACATGAACATGAAAATAAACAAGAATGTTCTTCTTTTCTCAATAAATAACTTAGCTAATTTTGACATATTAATTAATATTAATTTTTTAGTTTTGACTTGCCTTGACTTTTCATTTCACTGTTATATGATTCATAAATAAATAAATTGACATTGAAATAAATTCAAATATATTTAGATGAAGGTTTTATCTGTATTTATTCGATGATTATATCGTAGTTTCGACTGTGTTGCAACAGTGTCCGAGCTACTGTCAAAAAGTGAAAATAAGCGATAAATACCCGTTTAATAACAATTATGTATCACACTAATATTATAAACGTGAAAGTTTGGATGTTTTTTTGTTTGTTTGTTACTCAATCACGTCATAACGGCTGAACCGATTTCGATAAAATTAGGTATATATGTAGATTATAACCTGGATCATCACATATGCTACCTACCTTTTATCCCATAAATCAGTTCCTATGGGATAAAAATGGGGTATCAAGTCAAGTTGCAACAGTGATTTTAGGTTTATTTCTAGGTTACCTACACATTTAGGAGTGTAACGCGTACGAAGTCGCAGGCAACAGCTAGTTTTTAATAAGTTGTAGGTAGAACAAAAATTATTCAAAAATCACCGCAAGCTACGAGACAGCCTGTATTGTTCGCGGTAGAGAAGATGTCTAGAATATCTTCGGACCCAAGTAATAGATGTAATTTACGTGCGACCTAAATAGCCTTTGTTTTGAATTCGGATCCACAGTTGACTGTGCGAAGTGGAGGGAATGAAATATGGTTAGAGTGGAATTGATGGTAATATATTTGCTGAAATGTGTTGTGGAAATACGAAATTCAAACTGAAAACTGTCATGGAGAAAATGGACGAACCGAGTAGGTAGGTATAGTTTAGTTGTAATAGACGAAAGCTTTATAAGGCTATACCTACATGAAAAAAAGATGAGTATTGACTTATAATTATAATACAATGAGGTAAAGTTTGTTGTTTGTATGTTTGTGGGGGGCATTCTGTGAGTCTACCCCCCCCTTCCAACTAGGAACATGCTCGCCTTATAAATTTGTTTCGTCAATATTTTATCATCCATTCTCTTAATAACCAAGCACACCTTTTTCAATTCTCATCTCTACGCATTCAGTAGTGTCAATAAAAAGCCTGATATCATAAATGCAGTCAAAGCAGTCCAATGCATAAAGTATTAAGCTCACAGTAATAGTCAGCAGTATCGATAAACCAGTAGTATTGAAATCTTGTCCTAGAAAACACGTTATTCTGACCCCCTTAGATAAGTTGCAAGTTTGAAATCGAAGCGATGACGTTTCGACGTGAAAATAGCTTTTAAAAAACATAACAAGTTCGTTTTACGTAAGCTATACAATAATACATTACATTTACTGTATAGATTTTACTATGTAAGTAGAGTAAATAAACGCAAATACAAATGTAATACATTATAATAATTGTCCTAAAATATTTCTTCTTGCTTCGAGACAATCCTTGCCTTATGTCAATGATATCAATCGCAATGTTTTCAAGCAAAATTTAATGCTAGGCTTCTCCATCCTGTACTTTTCAAATAACTCATATTACAGTATTTTGATAACATTTTACAGCAAAATTCTTGATCATAACTTTGCGCATTTTGTTTGGACAAACGTTTTACGTTGTCAAACGTTGGTCACCGAATAATCTACAAGTTCTTTTCTACTATTCCCGTTTTCGTTTATCGCTAACGATTTGCTACTTGTCTAAGAATTAATAGGTTAATTAGCAAAATTGCAGTAGGAATTCTATCTACACTTCAGTTTATTACCGGTTAATTGTCGAATGCGTTTCATTATTGCAAATGCTCGTTGCTTCCGAGTACGTTGCTATCGTACCGGTATACCGATAAAACCGGTATAGTACCGGTACTTTACTACCTTGGTAGTATACCGGCATTTAACTTTACAGTTTGCGGCTATTACAGTGGCACACTAACTAAATGACTGAACATAATATTATACCTATAATCGCTATTTGTAAGGTAAAATGTAATGAGCAAGTTTTAAACAAAGGAAGGTTTTATAAGAAACAAGCTTTCGCCCGTAGCTTCGCACGCGATCCTAGTCATAATCTATCTATATACCAAATTACATCGAAATCGGTCTAGCCGTTTAGTCGTGAAAACGTAACAAAGAGACAGAAAGAGAAACAGAGTTAATTGTTTATCTACCCACCCCACTCTCGCAGATACTTGATAAGTTAGGGTAATAGCTACAGTTAGCCCGATCTATAGGTTGTTCCAGAACCCATGTTAAGCCGATTCTCAATTACGAGAATAAGTAATTAATGTTTTATGACTTTTGTGAATTCGATGATGTTCATTGCAGAATCACTTGATAAAAGTCTGCTGATTTCTGTTTAAATTCTTCATTACGTTTGCATGAGAAGTACAAACTACCAACTTCTGTTAGCATAAGAGGTGTGTGTGTAAATAAATGCCCTTTTTTTTAAGTTATAGGTAAGGCGCAAAGTCTAAAAAACATCTGATTTATAGTCAAACTAAAAAGATGAAGAAGTTTATTCGAAAACATTATTTATTTAAATTATATTATTTTGAAGTTAAACTCCTTTTGACGCATTTGGATAAAATTATGACAGTAAAATTTTAACGATGCGCGCGCAAACCGACAGCGACATGATGAAGTTAGCTGATAACCCTCTCAAGTTTCCGTGAAAGCTCATAACTATATTTATTTATTTCTCATTCAATTTACAAACAAAGAGTTGTGGCATACGGCATAAATCTTTAGCTATTTGGTTCTGTTACGCCAAAGAAGTATAATTTCTTACGTGCGTACATAAGTACACTCACACGTTTTTTTCTATGAATAGTTGAATTAGTAATGGGCGCGAATTAACTTAGATAGGTTGACGGTTATTCCAAAATGTTTGAAATCGCTCTAAATTTCGTTTCGTTCTTTGAAAAAGTCAACGACAAATCGCTAGTCAGAGCCACCCCGTTAAGGCTTAACATACTAGTTCCGGGACGCCCTGAATAGTGTTTGTAGGTAAACAAAGGTATTGTCAGATATATAACTCCACCTCAGATTAAATCCAGCGTCTTGCAATGCACCTGCTCACTGCAGTTCTAATGGTGCCATCGAACTTACGAGAGCGGAAACCAAACGCAGTTCGCACGACTATAACACTTCCACGTTATCATATCATTGCTATAGAACTTTGAACCTTAGCCGTTCGGATTAAGAGTAAGTTGGAAAGTTTGATCGTAAGATGCCGACGATCGTGTGCTGCTAATGATTTGGTCAATTAACTAACGCATTAACGGTGCAGAGTAGAAACGAAACGCACGTAGCTTAGAACTTTAGTCTTCAGGCTATCCCCACTCAACCCTAGTAGCATGACCGCCTTAGATAAGTTTATCTGTATGGAAGAATAGAGTGCTATGACATTTTGACGTAAGAGGTCTTCCTTTAATCACATGAGGTTTTTTCGCCCACTTTTTAACCCCCTCATCTCCCTTAGTGATACGTCATGCTACTTTAGACTACCACAGCCTCCCACACCCAACACCACGTGTATTTTTTTATTAATTATCGGAGAATCTGTATTAATGAAAAATTATCATAAATTCAGATTCTAAAAACCACACAAGCGCGGCTTGCATAATAAAATAAGAAAGCTTTTATTTTCTTTACACATTATTTGGATTTATGCGGCTTGCATAACGATTCCTAAACGTAATTTGACGTATTTGTATGATTTAACAACTCTCATAATCATATTTAGGGGACTAAATACGACTAGGCATCATTGCACAAGTCACCAAATTGTATATCTATAAGTATACAAAGTTTAATCGAAATCTGTAACGCCGTTCAATCGTGAAAACGTAAGATTAACAGAGAGACAGAGCTACCTTTGAATTATATTAGTTAAGATTACTCTTCTGATTCAGACGATTCCAACCTTACTCGACCTTACTCGACATAATCCGTAATGCAGTTTAGCCTACCAGATGCCCCAAATGAACCGATAAACATATATACAAATAAACACCTTATAAGCATTACCCTCCTTCTCCTTCTGTCGGGTAAAATAAAATTTATTAAAGTTATTCCAAGACTTTTAAAACCATCTCTAAATTTTTAAGCCTAGACGGGACTTGAACTCGCAACCTTCCTCTTGATAAGACGATGCACTGCCAATTGTGCTACCGGGCTCTTGTCACGTCAGGGTCGAAAATAATCATTCAGATTACTCAGATCATTCAGAATAAAGCGCCGTTATTAAAGTTATATCTTCTTATCCGTCTTATTCATGTTTTCTTTTTTACAATATCTAATCATATTTTTTTTTCGCTAAACACTATGATAGAGCTTTATCAACGGACTTTCAATGCGCTTCTTTTGCTTTAAAACAATAGAAAATACTACAAACTTGCACAAAATATTGCAGAAGACAAATATTTTTAAGTCTTGTTAAAAATGTACTTAGTATTAATTATAAACGTGTTCTTATTTAGCGCGTATTGTGTAGGATGTCGCGTATTAAAGCAAAAACCACTGTAACCTATTCTACCAGCAGACTTTTTCACACCTGAGCCCCTGTTTAAAACGAATTTACAGTCTCTTGGTAGAGTTTTACAATTACCGCATAAAAAGAAAACAGCCGGAAAATATTATTTAAAAACTTAAAACTCAAAAATCTGTAAAGTTCAGTTAGGTAATTCATTATCATCATATTAGTCACAGGACGGCCACTGCTGAACCCTCGCCTATAGATTTCGAGAGCGACCGATTTTGTGCAGCCTGCACCCAACGGCTCCCAGCAACCTTTATCAGGTCGTCTTTCCATCTAGTGGGCCACCTAAGCTGCGCTTTCCAGTGCGTGGTCCCTTTCTAGACCTAAGTTTTTTTTATACAACTTGTGCTTGTGATGAAACAAGCTTATGGCCCACCTGATGTTAAGTGGTAACCATCGCCTATAACACAGAACTGCCTCGTATGCCAAGCATGTTAGAAGGGTTTCCTACGATGTACTGCCCTGCGTCTATCAATTTGAGGCATACAGTTCATTCAGTTATTGCATTTCAGTAATTCATAGCGTGAAGAAATAGGCCGGATGGTGTTACAAAAGCCGGATATATCTCAACCCTTGCTATCTGTTAATTCGTTTACTCTTTCGGAAGAGGGCTCTAATGGAGCTTTTCTTGCTATTAGCCGCAATTAAGATACTTTGAAGCATTCGGGGGGCATTTCGGGGCCTTGGCCGTATCGATGGGGTTCTTGGTATCGATACATTGATATACCGATCGATTCGTTTGGGAAATGAGACTTCAGAAGTTCTTGTATTGGTAGGTAAAAATCATATCATATTATGAAGAAGTGAGTTTGCTATTTTGTTACACTCGTAAAGTATGAATCGAATTCAATAAAATTTTACATAAAAAGAGATTATGACCTGGACTGAGACATGGCTTTTTCTTGACAAACCACGCGAGTGAAGCAGCGGGCGGAAGTAATATAACAAATAATAAAATAAGGTTGTTGTTAGGCACAACATTTTATCTTGACCTCGCACCAGTATTCCCATTGGGAACAGTAACTGTGTACTAGGTGGTACTGGGCACAGTTACTGGACCCGGCAGTCCCGTAACAAATATTTGCAGATCATGCAAATATCTGTAACGCAATCGAATCCCTGCGTCTCAGTCGTAACGTCGTAAGTATGGTAAACTATGGTGTCAGACATTCCGCCCTAAAGCCTACATGGATTTAACGATTGACAGGGCAAATACAGGCCTCATACCCGACAGCAGCTCTGAGCTGAGATGGTGATGATGAAGATGATGAAGTACTTTACAATCTGGAGATTGAGATCTGGGGACAAGCAAATGCCCCACCTGATGTTAAGTGATGACCAATCAGTGAACTTCTTACATGCGACAAAACAATAATGAACGCTGGAAAATGTTTTAGTAAAATACTGTGTTGCAGTTTCCAGTGCCCGTAAGTAAGAACTGAATGAGTTTGACGTTCCTTTACAATTCACCAATTACCATACATCGCCTATAACAAAGAATTGCCTCGTAGGTCATAAGTAACGTGCCCTACGATGCACTGTCGTGTCCATCAATTTGAGGCATACAGGTGTAAAGCCCCATGTGCCTGTAATTTATTAATATTTTTTATTTATCTTAATGTTTTATGCCACTTTTTTATTATTACTTTATTTTGTTTATGTAAATACATTATTTCTCTTCAGCTAGTCTACACATAACTGCTCTAGAATTGTCATGCTGTGTACACGTGCTTTGGGATACAATATAGGTCTAAAAATTTATAATTATGTTTTGCATCTGTTTGATTGTATTCTCTTTGTGTGATATAATAAATTAATTAAAATTAAATTAGCTCAGGCCTCACAACCATACAAAAATTTGTATTGGCGTGATTCTTGATGAGCTAAATCAAACACAGCAATAATGCTTGGCTTATCTATACCTTTATGGTGTCTGAGTTTGGCTTGGTGTCCGCAAACGGGCTACAGAATAGTTGCACGCTGTCCAGGATTTGTTGGCAGTAATTAAAAGCTGATTACAGTCGATTACGGAGGGTTCCCACGGAATCGCAGACGGCATTCGATTCCTGTTTTTAATTAACAGACGGAATTTATGCGCCGAATTTGGGTTTCGATTTCGGGAATCGTAAAGGTCCCTAATTTTCCCGGGCGGTTCTTGAAGTCTTTTTGTTTTGACTGTTTAAGGTTACTTGAATGTATAATTTAAGTTATTGAAATAAACACGTCAATTTTATCATTTAAAATATAGGGTACATAAAATAAATAAATTGACAAATAAAATACCTATACTTACCATGTGAAAGGGCTCGCCCGGGGCAGTCCTTAAACTATAGCTATTTCTGCCGCCAAGCAGCATAGCTGTATTTCGGTTTGAAGGCTATGGTTGACGGTGAAATTACAGGAGCAAGAGGACATTTACATCTGTATGCCTCAAGTTGATGGACGCAGAGCGGTGCATCGTAAGCCACGGATCTAAGGTGCGTGACCTACGAGGCAATACTTTGCTATAGGCGATGGTTACCACTTAACATCAGGGGGGGCCATATGCTTGTTCTATCACCCACCAGGTCTTATTAAAAAAAAACTGATGTCTGTGCATAATATGATGGGACAAAAAAAACCAAACCATATACCCAGTCAGTAAAAAGTTAAGGTGATAAAAATATAGGGACAGAACCAAGAACCTCCTCCTATTTGTTAAATTCAATAAAAAATAATGTTTTTTATAAATCTTGTAAGCATTATTTTGATAATAGATAATGGTAAATACAAAAGCCGTGTGTAGCAGAAAAGTAGTACGCAAAAGTAGTACGAATAAAGAACTTTAGTTGGCTACTGTGGCTTTCAAGTTTACTACCCCCGACAAACTGAACAACTATGTAAAGTATGACATTCCTCGATAAAATAATCGAGTTGAGCAACATTATAAGATTTATCTCAACAGTTGCCTCCACATCAATAAATTACAAAGTTCGTTATCGATAATCACAATTTATCGTATAGAAAACGTCCAAATAACCGGCGGGAAGGTTATCTGGGCATTAAGCTTCCTTGTCCCTATCTCATATTTCTGCCTCTATCGATAAGTAGGCGCGGCGGCTACCTATTATAATTAAAGCTCATGATAAAATCGACGTGTCGTATAAAACGCACTGCCTTACAGCCTCTGGCCTTGTGTCACTCTACTCGTTTTTAGGGTTCCGTACCCAAAGGGTAAAATGGGACCATATTACAAGACTCCGCTGTCTGTCTGTCTGTCCGCCTGTCACCAGGCTCTAACTCTTGAACCGTGATAGTTAGACAGTTGAAATTTTCACAGATGATGTATTTCTGTTGCCGCTATAATAACAAAGATATCCATGGGTTGCAGTAGCCACTTAACATCTGGTGGACTGCATGCTCATTTGTCATATAAGATGTATAAAAAAAAATTAAGGGGACTCCCATACAACAAAAGTAATCTTTTTGCTCGTTTTTGCTCGGTATTCATAACGGCAACAGGTAGACGCTTGAAATATTCACAGAATATTTGGTTATACCTATATAGGTATTCACATTAAAAATAAATAATTAAATTGAAATAAAAAAAATATTTAAAGGGGGCTCCCATACAACAGAGATGATTTTTTGCCGTTTTTATAGATAAGGGCACGGAACCCTTCGTGCGCAAGTCCGACTCGCACTTGGCCGGTTTTTAATAAAAAATATGCTCATCGTACAAGTGTGTACTGACTCTAGGCTTCGTATTAATTAGATCGAATTGAGCCCAAATCGATTACAGAATCAGTCCAATTTTATACTCCTACAAAAAAATCATAATTTGTGCACGCCCTTGATAGCTCACTCCATTTATGAATATGTACTCGTATAGTTCGTGACACGCGGAATTTCAGCCTACCTATAATATTGTATAATCGTAATTTTTCTCAAATGGATTATGAGCTGTCATAAACTCACTATAAGTATCAATATCGCTTGCGAACGTGCCACAGATAAAAAAATAGTAAGTACGTATGAGACATCTTTCAGCGGTATCTCTAGTGCGGTGCGTTTATCGATGAATGCGCGTACGTTTATCGATGATGCGCGATGCGTTGGGTGGCCGGACAAAGTCAAAGTCAAAGTCAAATATTTTTATTCATTAAAATCACAAGGATCACTTTGAAACGTCAATTTTACTGCCTGTTCCTTCGCGACCAAGCCAGGAAAGAAAGGCAAGAAAACCAGGCTGGTTGTTTTTTTTTTAATGATCCTTTTACAATAGGTACATAATACAGAAAAGAAATTACGTCTAAATTGTAACATTTTGAACGAGTTGGGGCAGTTTCAATCCCAAGCTTCTCTATCATCTAAATAATCCGATATTTTATAGTAGGCTCTTTTATAAAGATTTTGTTTAATTACGTTTTTAAATTTGTTAATTGTCAATTTTTGTACATCCCTTGGGAGTTTGTTATAAAAGCGCACACCTTGCCCTTTAAACGATTTACTAACTTTATGGAGTCTACATGTGGCAACAGCGAGTTTATCTTTATTTCTAGTATTAAAATTATGATTATCGCTATTTTTCTTAAACAAATTAATATTTTTGTGAACATACATTAGATTTTCATAGATGTATTGACAAGGGAATGTCATAATATCTATTTCTTTAAACTTATTGCGTAATGATTCTCTGGGGCCCATATTATAAATTGCACCACCCGATGCGTTTGACGATGTTCCGAACGAGCGTGTAACCTAAATTAAGTGAGCATTAGCATGTAAATAATTCTGGAACAATGGCTCGGGCATGTATGTCTCAGGGCGGCGACAGGTATTGGAGTTACTGCAGTGAACCGAACCGATTTATTTTTATTTAATATTATAAATATCTACTTGGACATGAAAAGGACATTTTTTGGGGAAAAAGATACTTGTGTTGTTGTTTTAGCCATTACATCAATAAGTAAAATGATTAATAAAAACTTAACTTCTTTCAGTAGTTTTACGAATAATCGTGTGTACAAATTAAATACATAAATGCTCGAGCTTCGTGTTCATTATAATAAAATATGATGGCTATAATTATGATGGTTCGAGAGTAATTCATTATCGCTGATTACATTATGTTAATTGAGAATATTATAGCTGTAATTATATTAAATTGAATAGACCAGTTATGTTAATTTTCCTGTGATTGTGATTACATTATAACATAATGATGAAAAGCTTAAAATTTATATTTTCTGAAGCTACATTGTAAAATAATAAACATTTTGTTTACATCTATACCAATAGTAACATTAAAGTGTATATGATTTCAAAATTAAAGTAAACACGACTAATTACGTCTTTAAATAAATGCCTAAATTTAAGTGAAAAGTATTATTACTTTTACGATGCCTATTCATAAATGAACATTTTTAGAATTTTTCTCTGTCTGTCCGTCTGAAAGATTGTCTCGAATAGATTCTAAAACATTTAATTTAATATTTTAATGAAAATTTTAGGGATTACAAGTATTAAAACATGAATTTAATTTAAATTTTCGTGTATATATCAGAAGATATGAAAATAAATATTTAACAAACTACGCGTGCGAAGCCGAGAGACAACCCGCCCGCGGCTTCGTACGCGTGGTTTGTCAATAAAACATAACCCTTCTTCTGTGCAGTCGCGTAAGTGTATCCTATGTCTCAAACCCATTCATAATCTATCTAGGTATAAGAGTACCAAATTCCATCGAAATCGGTGGAGCCGTTAAGTCGTGAAAAGTTAACAAACAGACAGAGAGACAGTTACTTTCAAATCGTAGATCGAGAGTACGTAGATTATAACCTGGATTAACATAGGTTACTTTTTGTTGACAAACAACGCGTGCAAAGCTAGTTATACATATTAACCTTCCTCGTGAATCACTCTATCTATTGCTGAAAACTGCATTAAAATCCGTTGAGTAGTTTAAAAGGTCTAAGTTAACAGACAGCGGAAGCGACTTCATTTTATACTATGTAAAGTCTAGCGTCTGCAGTACTAGGAGTGCTATAAATATATATATATATATATCTTTATTGCAAACCTAACAAAATTAAATATACAAAGAAAAACACGGAAATAAAGGTAAGTGCTATGGGAGGTCTTATCGCTTAAAGCTATAGTGACCAATTTATCTTACAGGAGGCTTGTCAGCTTGTGCGCCTTATCAATTTTTTTTTGTAATGTCTGTAACCCGACTTAACTAAGAGTTCATTGTAAACCCAAAGTTTGAATAAAGATATGCCATGTCAATATAAATAAAATCCAGCAATTTTTACTTATTTCAGCCAGTCCGTAAACTTGATATAAATTGTGGGTCTTAAAGTCCATTCGGTCCCTACTATTCAAAGGTTAAATTAAGCTAGTATAGTTTCAGGCCTAAGTGACCTAAGATACTCGTTAACCTGTCTGGATGAAAGGTGAACTTGTTAAAGAAACGTGCTCCAAACTTTAGAAGCGCATTATGTAATTATATTACGCTCTCAGCGATAAGGTCACCCATTGTATTGCCTTTTTAGTTATATTTTAGTGTTATGTTATTTTAGTATGCATCCTTCCCGTTTTGACATATGGTGCGCAGAACTGGTCACTGACTAACATTTTAAAGTCCAAGCTCAAAGTTTGTCAGCGTGCGATGGAACGCAGCATCTTGGGTGTCAAGCGAACGGATAGAGTCCGGAACACTGAACTGCGCTCAAAGACCAAAATTGTTGACGTAGCCACCAAAGCCGCTCAGCTGAAGTGCAACTGGGCTGGGCATGTCTGTCGCATGCCAAGTGAGCTGTGGGCAAGGATAGCCACCGAGTGGCGTCCTGATCCAGCGAGAAGGCGACGCGGCAGACCAAAACGTAGATGGCGGGACGAGCTGGATAAATTCCTAACGGATTGGCCACAATCAGCTCAGGACCGCCAAGTCTGGAAAGAATGGGGGGAGGCCTTTGCCCAGCAGTGGGACACGAATGGCTGATAATAATAATAAAAATTAGTGTTATACGTATAAGTGTGGTAATTACAATAAAAAGATATCTTATTTTATCATGTAAGACTGGCTTCCGCCAGCGGCTTAACACGCGTTGTTTGTCAATATAAACTAGCCTATATTTGAACCCAGGTCATAATCTATCAACACACCAAATTTCATCGAAATCGCTTCATCCGTTACGATGTGGGTGAGTAACAAACAAACAAATAAATAAAAAAACATCAAACTTTCGCATTTATAATATTAGTGTGATTGTGTTCAATCAAAGAAAGGGGCGTTGCTAGTACTTTTTGAAACTGTACTTAATCCTTTGCAATTTATGAATGGGTGTTGTGTTTAATTAGTTGTGTATTTTTTAATTATAGTACTTTATGTTTTTTGAGATCTCATCAAAAAACCCTTTTACTATTTTGATGCGTAAAACTTATCTTAAATATTTTACTAGACAGCGTCGATAACTTTAAAATATTACAATTGGACGTCACTATCAAACGACATCCTGTTGCAAAAACCTAGGAAAACTATATATATTCTTAGCCCGCCTAAAAAACCCGCCCGCCCTTCAAACGTAATATTGAAGTTCTTTTAATTTCGGGCCCTAAACTATGTTATTGTTTTCACAATAAATTGACAAATAAATTACAACAATTTTTTTTGTACCTCCTGGAGATGGAACAAACATATTGCCCACCTGATGTTTGTTGGTTACCATCGCCTGTAACAAAGTATTGCCTCATAGGTCACGCACCTTAGTAACGTGCCCTATGATGCGTCCATCAACTTGAGGCATACAGGTGTAAAAAAACCTTATTATGATTTTATTTTGATTTTATCTTTTTTGCTCTAAACTATATTATATGTAAGCCCATAGACAGCCTTTTTTCCCCGTGTTTTGTTTTCACAATAACTCACATTAAATTATTATATTTTGAATTATTATTTTCAATCTTTCTATTTTTATATGCTAAGATTTTTTAAATAATTATTGTTGTTTGTAGATAGAATAGGAATCTTTGAATCGTTTTGGGTATTGCCCATTTAATTTCTGAGGCAGTTGTTACGCAAACTAATATTGCTGCTAATATTTTAAAAATGCTCGATATTGTTATTTAGATATTTTTGTTTTATTTTTTTTAATATTGTTGGACATTTCACACAGCGCTATCTAGTCCCAAACTAAGCATAGCTTGTACTATGGGAACCAGATAACTGATAGAATACTTATATATATACGTTTTTTTTTTGTAAATCCATACTCGTACTTATAAAATATAGAATAGAAAACAATGTTAGTTTTACTTGTTTTGTTTTTATATAGATATTTTTATAATACAAAAATATAACCGTAACTATGTAACTTTTTACCAAAAATATAACAGACTCCAGAAAACAGAAAAAACCAAACTACTGAACCAATTTTGATTAAATTTCCATTGATCCAATCTGAAAGTATATCCTTTCAAATATGATTTTTCCAAATCGGTTGATTAATGACGGTGTTCTGAGGTAACAAACATAAAAAAATACAACCGAATTGAGAACCTCCTCTTTTGAAGTCGGTTAGAAATAGATATTTCCTGATATAATAATCAGGCGCGATTGTATGGCTCAATTCTATCTTGGGATGAGTAGAACGGTTCCTGTTTTTCGTATGATTAATGAGGCAGGCGGTCCTAAGCAAACAAGCATCTGTTTTCATTTGTCATCGGCCATTTATAGCGGAGTAGGTAAATAGCTGTTGTTTACGAGATTGTTCGATGAGAATCCTGGATGACTTACATCCGTGATATAGGCTGGTATGTCATCGGCTGGTATGGCTAGGAATCCGGATTACCGTGCGCATTCGAATGATGTGCATCAAATACGTGCTTATAAAACTGTGAAGGAAGAAAGTAAAGGCCCTATGCCAGGCGTACGAAACCATCGACGAAATAATAGATTTGTGGTCGGGCGGACTTTATCAAATATAATGAAGTAGTACCTACATTGTTATACAAGGGGCGTAAGTGATGCTATTGATCGCTTACACCCGAGTATAACACATAACTTTACAACACGAATGCGAGGAAATTAAAATAGTCTATATAATAGAGAGAGAAAGGAGATGGCGCGACTAATTTGACACCTTTTCGGTATTCTGGCCAGCGGAATCTCAAGATCGCATAGAATGGAAAAAGGGAAGGGAGGCCTTTGCCCTGCCGTGGGATCCCACGGGCTAGTTAGTTAGTTATATAACAGTTTGTTGGTAAGAAGAAAATTTGCATATCCTCCCGGTATCCATTGTTTTTTTTTATACTATCGCCTCTTATTTCACAGAAATAAGAATTTGTTATGGAAGTTGTAGGTATTTCACTAAAGCATATAAAAAATACATACATGATACATATAATACATATATAAGAATGTGTGGCCTCTTTCATTTTTAAATAGAAATAGGGCTTTATCATAGAGGTTGTATTTCATTTTAGTATATTATGAATGCAATGAGCCTCATTCTATTTCAAATTTACTTGCTTCCCTAGGGGCGTAAATTACATTTACGCGTCCGGTATCGAGCTAACAATAACAAACTTTCAGAGCATGAGTGATGTAATTTTGGATTTAGATCTTACTGATTTCCGTGTTTGTATCGATTGCGAAGCTCCCATTCAGTTTTTGTCCCAGTTTCCCATATGTTCTGTTGTCCCCTATATCCTACCACCTGCACAAGGGATGACCTCAACATGGCCACACCCAACGCTATAGATGTGGTAAAATAGGTACTATTCAAAAATAATTAAGGAATGTCAGAACAAAAAGATTGATTCAGCTACTGATCGTAGCAACAAATTCTTGAGCAATGCTTGCATGAATAGTCGAATGCGCAGCCCGCGATCCTGCCCACTGGTCCACACCATACAAAGACAGAATTTAGAACTCATTCAATTGTATCAATTTGGCTACCGAGTACCGATCATAGCCACAATATCTGCGTTACATTCTTGACGATGCATCATGCATGAGTAGGTGGTATGCGACCTGCGGTCCCGAGGTATGGAGTGCGATGCCACATTTCGCTGCGGCGCGCCGCCGATTTATTCACGAACAGAACCGACAGGGAATGAGATGGGTCCTAGTGTTGGACCTTGTGCAATACATGTGACATTTTGATGAAAATTGTGTGGTTTAGATAAAAGATGAGTTTTTTATTTGCAATAGTCAAGTCACCATGGAAATCCCTTGAAAACCCTAATCCCTTGAAGTATCCCTTGAAAACTCCAAGATTAATATTTTGATTATATAGTTCTTTAACTTCTTTTTCTATGTAAATCGGTACATTTTTTTGAATAATAAACAGCTACTAACTAATAGCGAAATATTACGTTCGTTTCTTAGAAAAATGATATGTATCAGTTTTGAAAATAGCTTTGATCTGGTTTTGGGGAATTACTGAGGTATCATATTTCGCAAATGTGTTCTGTAAAACTGAATGAAATCTCCAGAATAATATGACTAAACAAAGATACCTACCTAACTTTGCGAAGAGCAAGAAAAGCGCTTCTTTAGTTATGAACAAGCCGTACAAAGATTTAATAAAATAATTCCAACTGTCTCGCTCGGGAAAGTTTTTCAAAACTCAGCAATGTTTAACTTGGACCGGAGCGGTCCCCAATACATTTAAAGCGAGGTTTCCTAGGATATAGTAGCGACCGTCATTTGACGTTAATTCTTAAGAGTCATAAACTCATAATAGACAAGACACAACCAGTTAAATTCTACATTAGGTAGGTACATGATTTTTTTATGAAATTGGTTACTAAATAACCATAAATCAGGTCAGTCAGGTTTTCACAGAACTTGTTGTATTTTTATGCTGCCAGAACTGCTTGAGTAAATTAAATTTCAGTTTTTTTGTGAGGATGATTTGATATAGCTTTCTGGATTTAGTAAATCACGTAATGTTTTACATAGGTTGGTTTGATACTACTATTTATATATGGGTTGCCGCTGCCAGGAAACCCTCGCTTTAGCTACCCTCTATCCGGGTACTTCCCAAATAGTTTCTCGGCAAATACTTCAGACGGTAGTCTCGGCCACTTTTTGCCGTTTTCAATTCTTGCTGCGATCAATTAGACGCGGTTTAATGGATTCGGGTGTCGCCCGGCGGTGATCTATCAACTGGAATAAGTACGTTAAACGGTAGTTAGGCGACGGCTACGGATAAGGAGCTGATCGATGGCCTGGCGGGAAACGCAAGGTTTTTCGTGCATTAAATAGATTGGCAGAATGTCGTGCCCAGGTCTTCGCCATTACCTATTATTAAAAAATAAATTGTCAAGCAAAAATGACGTTTCTACCAGAATAAAAGAGCTTACTTTCTGCCCGCGTGAGGCCGAGTCTAGAGGTTGGTTTATACGAGTTTAGTAAGATACGACGATATAGTAACGATAAGATCGACAAATTGACTTTTTAATTCGACAACAGTAAAAATCTCCCGACTAAGTCGGTAAGTTCGAGAAGTTAGCGGAGTTATAAAGATTTTATCAAATTTACACGTCAATTTGTCGATCGGCAAGTTCCGTATATGAACTGCTGCCAAGAGAGCTGTTTGTGAAAGTTTAGCAGCACATTATAATAGCAATTTATTGGAATATATGGGTAGTTTGTACGACTAGATGTAATTATAACCGGCCAGGCTCTATTATGTACCTATAGAGAAACATGTTTTTACTTTTAATCACTTTGTTATCACACACGCTAGTGAAATTTTATGGCAGCAGGGCATAAATAGGCTGACATTATGAAATTATCCAATTATGCCGTTTCATGCATCAGGCGGTAGTCATAAGTGTCGCAGTCACGGAAAAGGCACTTGATTAAAAAACATAAACAAGAGAGTAATATTTTATCGCGGAAAAACGAGTTCGTTTTGTAGGTTACAGGAAAATAAATTCTACTGCTAGTTTAATGTTTATTTATTGGTTCATGCGCAGTTTAATGCAGCCGGCCTTTTATTATGCAGCACATGCTTAAGCGCGCTCGTGTGAAAATTGCATTTTTGCTAAATGAGATTAAAATAGAAATCTAGTTGGACTAAATGAGATTACATCTTGATAACATGCAAATTAACATGATTTTATTTTATGCTGTAAGACTTGGTACTTTTATTTATTTAGGGGTTTTAAAAAATCCTTTTCTTACTTTATTATTATAAATGCGTAACCTAAAATTATTTAAATGTGCCTAGTGCCTACTTACCGTAGAGTAGATGTGGCCCGAAAAGGCCAAACGGATTAGGATGAGAATTGAACTAAATATGGATGGCGGAATACTAAAATGGCACTACTTTTAATTCAAGTCGCATGTGAAGCGGTGTGCCAATGCTAGTTGGTTTACTGTAAAAGTCTATTTTATTCTTCTAAGCTACTACTTCGTCATTGGAACTCTAAAAATACAGGGTTAATTTTTGAAGTAGAAAACATCTCCTCAGGCAGCCAGTACACATAAAAATAAATACCGAGAGATAAATAGTGGTACCTAATGTTTTACCACGCTTGCCCATGTCTACGATCGTGTAAATGAAGAATTAGGCGCGTCAATCGTTCTCGATGCCCGCGTTCCGTTTCCGCCGACACATGCGGGCGAGTAAATAACTCAATGCGAGGCGCGAGCGTTAATTATGTCGAGTGATCTTGAATGAGGCGGGAACGTAACGTAATCACGCTAAAATGTTTGAATTTGGAACCTTTGGGAAATAAATTGTTATTTTTTTTGGCAAATCAAGGTTAGGGCTACATCAAACTTTTTTAAATTTGGAAAAAGCTGCAATCGTTGCCAAACGATGGCTTTTGATTACCGTTAAAAAAACTTAATTCCAACTGGCTCGATAGATAGCGCTGACTAACATCGACAGTCAAAAATTGTTACTGGTTATTTTTGCCCAATGGTACTTTCTCCGTGCGAAGCAAAAAAAAAATCTACTTTCTTTGGACAGTATAGGGTATAATTTGTTTATCCATAGAAATAAGAGTATGATTTTTTTTCGAACTCTTTGATTATAACACATAGTGCAACGTCTTCCAAACCTTATCTCGAGACGGCTGTAAAATCCCTATACTACTAGGTGGTAGTCGCTTGTGTTTTTTAAACTTTGAGGTTTCAAGGAAGGAACAATCCTGGATCTTGGCCCGGATTAAGAAAACCCTATTTATGTTAATGAAATGAGATCTTATCTGGAGGTTTACAGTTGAACTAGCTATAAACTGAACTGTCTTACTTGATTTGATAGCTGTATACTTAGAAGGGGCAACACACATTTTGTGTAGGGAAGTATGTCCTATATACCTACATAATTATATTATTAAGATTGAGGATTGTTTATAACACAATAACTCAAGCGATTGTCAGAACAAAAATATACTAAAAAGTGGTTCTAAGATTCTTATACCTCTTAGTCACCTTGCTATAAATCAGTTAGAAACAAAAGCCCAAAAACAGGCTAAGTAGGTACTTAACGAGTAAGAAGCTATTGTTTTTGATGTGTAACATTTTTCCTCTAGGTTTGGTAGTGATTTTGGCAAAAGGGACGGAAATGTGTAACAGGAAACCGGAGAAAAGCGCGCGGTGGTCAGATGTTACACATCATATGCGACTACTGTAAGGCTCGTAGTTTTTTTAATACTCGTCACTTAGCCGGCTTTAGGGGATTTGTTAAGAGTTGTTGCCTTGCTGGCGTTCATTTTCAGGCAAATATGCATCGAAAAACCGCAGATATATATTGCCCCAGGCCGGAATATGTCTCTGTAGGATTTCGTTCGCTAGTTGTTCGTGTTTGCCTGATAGAATCTAGCTCCGGCGCGGCCTGGCTGCGAGCCCGGTTTCACCGACAACCAGCTAATTTCTACGATATTACATATTTGCTGATAACAAAGAGGTAATATCTACCGACAACCAACGGTCTGCCCTTTGAACTAAATTACAAATTGACAAGTACACTACTCACAATACAATTTTAAAAACAACGACTGTTGACCTAACACGATTGGAGTTTAAATTGAATATATTTTGGCATTCTGCTCCACTAATATTTCCATATCATCTTGATATACTTACCTACTTAATTAAAGCCAGACAAAAGCTTTAATAACAACCCACATTTTGTGTCGTGGGTTAAAATCGAATAAATAGCTGTTATAGTATTCAAAAATACAACATTTAATTTAAACCTAAATGAAATCCGTTTTCAATAATTTGATTATCATAAAGGATTGCGGTGCACCGTATTTCATCTGTCAGTAATTTATTGTCAGAGACGTTATGACATCGGTCCATTGAATGTGGTTATTTACACCGCTTTAAAATGCCATTATTTTCATTGCACAATACTACTTATTTTAAACCAGTTCAAAGTACAATATTGAAATTATTTAATGATACATATATATTGGGGTATATTTGCGCACGTGCCAGCTGAATATGCCCGTGAACCCTGTGCCCTGAAGCGTTCACAAAATTTTGTAGAAAATTGTTTTAATTAAAACCGTGACAACAGTCTTTTAATACCAATGCCAAACTGGCAGAATGCACAAACACTATGTTGGTGTAACAAAAAGACAATGACCCAGGACCTAGTGCCTGTTCCGAATTCAATTTGCAACTTAATTTTTAAAACATTCCAAATTCAAATCCATTCGGAATTACGTTTGTCTCTGTTTGTGGAACGCTTTTAAAACTTTGTCATTCTTGCTCGAACAACGCGGGAAAGTTGGAGAGTGGGTAAGTAGCTGGTAGCGAGTAGCTGGCATGCGAGTAGCTTTCACTGTAACTTTAGTATTGCACATTTTCAGTTGTAATTAAACAGTCACAAACAGCATTATGCTAACGAGCATAATATTTTCTCGACATGCTGTAAGGATTTCACACTGTTTGTTTGTTCAACAGATCTTTTTATGAGTCTTTGTAGCATTATTCTGCTTAGGATAGATGTATGCAGTGCAGTAAAATGATAATGTCTTAGCAAATCTGCTTGAGAATTGCATTGTGAATTTCCAACTCATCTGGATTATTTACTTAGACGAGATATCTCGCTCAGTTATGAAATTATTACTGAAATGGATGGAAGTAGGTAATAATCTAATTTTAATTAATGCTTACGACCTGATACTGGGAGCTGTTGGGTGTAGGCCACATCGAAGACCACTGATAATATGATGATAATTATTTACAAATTTGCCCTGTTTAACTTGACTCGGGTGCAAAAGCAGCAATAACATTTTAAACAATCACGTGAAACATTTTAACTGGGCCAAATGTACATTGGACTTACCTCTGACTACACTACGTCTGTCCTCTCGGATCTGCGCACTAAGAGTTTTGATGATGTTCCGTGTCCACCATTAAAATGAATACGTTTCTACTCCGAAGCTTTTTACAAGCTTTTTATTAGCTTGCAATGTATGTATGTTTGTCCGGGTGGAATCTTGTAACTGAATTTTAAACCCCTTCCCCTCAACCGATTGAGCTGAAATTTGGAATACTTAGTAACTTAGGTAACAATGCAACAATATGGTACCATGGAGGTGGTCTCATGATGGAGACGGATGCTAGACAACGGAACTTCTGAATGGATTGAGTAGGCTACTAGTGTTTGGGCTCATTTAAATCTGCTTGCGGTTCCGATTATGAATTTTATAAAAGAATGTTTTGAAAAAGTAATTTTTCAAATAAAATAATACTTATTTATGTTCATTTCTGACAGAATCGAGTTAAAATCTGAAGCTAAAAGTCAAACTAACGTGCGGGAAGCCTGCAGGGTTTTGTCGGTTAGAAATGTTGGAATACGCATTGCAACAACAAGCGTGCATATCTCTGCATATCAAGTTACGTCATTAAACTGCCGCTGCGATATTACAGAATGAGTATTCACAAAGCACCTAGCGACCTTAGAAACGAGTAGGTAACGTAGTTTTCATTCATTCATTTGGAATTAATTAAACGAATGGAACCTTGCGGCATGGGTCACGGCTAGTAAGTTTATGTATTAGCTCATTAATTCTATTGAAATTAATATATATGAAGTTTGTAGTTTTCATTTCTTTATTATTCACAAATAGGTTGCAGACAAAAAGCTTACAAAATGGGCATGGACCAAGGCGAGCTTAACCCTAATATGGTTTTCTTCCAGCAAACTTTTGATGATAGGAATTCGAAAAATTGAGACAGTTCTACAAAATTTAAGCGAAAAGTCCAAAATTTGGGAAAATCTCGATGGACAATTGAACAATAAAGCCGGTAAATATCTAATTGTTTAGAGTCTGTAGTTTTCATTGAATTCGTTACATACGAGTATCTAACGTAGTTTATGACTAGCTTCTGCCAGCGGTTTCACACGCGTTGTTTGTCAGTAAAAAGTAGTCAATGTTTGAATTCAGGTCATAATCTATTAGCAAACCAAATTTCACCAATATCGGTTAAACCAAAACTTTCACATTATTTTTTTTTCAAATATTTTTTTTAATTTTCATATTAGTGTGATAAACTATGTTTTTATACAAATATGAATAAAAACTAAAATACTTGCAAATAAGTGAATAAATCCTACACCTACACCTGGACGCCGAGACAGGAAGAACGAATGAATATCTATTCATTCGTTCTTCCTGTCTCGGCCCCCAGTCATCAGTTCAGTCAGGGGTTTGAGCGGTTTTACGAGATCAATGTTGGTTGAACTACCTTGGGTAATATGCGCTAATGACTTCAGAAACTAGTGGTAGGGGAGCTAAAGTACAAACAGCGTGTAGTTCCCCCCATACTTTTTTAAGCCACTCGTTTGTAGGTGTACCTAGTTAAAATAACAGCTCGCGTAAATCAGGATACCGTGAAAAGCGGAACCCTATTAGCGGGATGTGGCAATGGTGAACCCACTAGGTACTTATTTTTAGACCGAAATACTTCTAGAAGAGAATAAACTTTCTAGAGTCGACAAATGTGAATAAAAAAAGAGAAAAGAGAAACGAATAATAATAATATATAATAATAATCTTTATCTTTAAGGTACTTATAGATATGGGCCTTGTAATCATATTTTGTACGTACACATTGTTGCCAGAAATAAACGTTATACCTACTATTATTATTTATTGAACACCAAATAAAAAAGCATGTGTGCAATTCACACGTGGTAGAAGTGAAACCTTCAAAAAACAGAACCACGAACATAAAAAACACTGTATAATGCTTCCTACCTCATTTTCTCCCACGTTAAATCTTATGAATTTATGTGTCTGTCTCTTTTTACTGTCGCTTTTTCGTTTCATCGACTTTCAGATCACAACGATGCCAAAGAAGTTTTCACTTCAATACAGTAACAAAAGAAACAGACAACAAATAAGGGTAAAATAGGCGGTCTTATAGCTAGATGCGATAATAGTATTTTCTTATAATATGAATGAATGAATATGTATTTATTTCAAAAAAGGTTTACATTGTGCACTTTTAAATAAATATGTAGTTATATTTCTAGGATACCTAGGGTGTTGTATCTGGTGGGTTTGCACTGCAACCTTGTTATCTACATCAAATACTATGATACTTTACTCTATGTTTAAATACTTTCATTTAGATGCAAAGGATCTCTGCTTCGGCTCGATACAGGATGGACATGACAATGTATGTATGACTGACTACACATACAATAGGTATTAGACAGCTAGACTGAGCTTTATACTATTATGAGTAGATGCATCATTATATTGTTTTTTTAGGAACAAGGGAAAAAAGAAAAACTATTGACTAAAAATAATAACTAAAATACTACTAAGACTAAAATATGTTGCGTAAGCTTCCGCCCGCGGCCTCGCACGTGTGGTTTGCCAAAAAAAGCAGCCTATGTGTTAATCCAGGTTATGACCTACGTACATACCATCGCAATACCAAGTACATTTCATCGCAATCGGTTCAGCCGTTCCGACGTGAAATAGTAACAAACATCCATACATACATACGTTCGCGTTTATAATATTAGTGGAATTTATTTGATGTATTCCATTCCAACTAACAATCAAACTTATATAACCTTTAGAACCGAATGCTGTGTTATGAATGAAAATGATTATTGTACCTGACAAACTAAATGTAACAGAAAATGAGAAAAAAAATGTATATAGACCGTCATATCGCTAAAGAAAGCGATCTCTTCCATACAAACTTAAAATAAATAATAAAGCTTAAAATTTGTAACGCCTTTTTTTGCGTCTAAAAATCATTGGCGGACGGCCGGCGGAATTATAAGGTGAACCAACTTATAATTCCCAAATAAATTCGGTTATTCGACCAAAAGTATACGATAGTACAACACTAGTGATCCTGTTGGCTTGTTTTATTTAGAATGCTAGAAAATTACTCGACCGATTCAGCTGTGAATCGCAAAATGAATTATTATTTTATACCGCTTTTTTTTTTTAATTAAGTCGTTTGTGGGAATGCTTGCGCTTACTAATTAACTACATAGGGTGCACCTAGTAGGTTAGGGTTCCGTAGGCAAATGATGAAAACGATTATTTTATTTTACCCTTTTGGGCATTACAACCTGTCTGTATTCTGCCTGTATCTGAATGCTATGATGAAATAAATAGTTGAAAACGTAAAAGCGCTTTCGCTTTTCTCTGTCTTCATCTGTTTAAATTAAGTGTTTAATGCCAAATCACTTAATTTAGGAAATCTCTGTTCTAAAAGTTTAAAGTATTCCCAATCTACATATTCAGTAGATAGATAAATAATAACTGCACACCATTAACGATAAACAAATAAAGAACACACACTTTTAAATCATAGGCACAATGGCACATTAAAAGCACGGAGGAGTGTGAGATTTGGTATAGTTAATGTTTATATGGAGAAAGAAGAACAAATGCTAAAATTAAAAAACAGAAGAAAATTACGATTAAATTTCAATGACACCTTATTTAGTTTTTCATATCATAACTTTGAACAAATAAGTTGATTTAACTGCTCCCCGAATTTTAAGTTGCGATATGTTGATTCCACTGCACGCCTCAAGATCCAAATTCAAATTCAGATGATCCTCATCGATCCATTAAATCCACATTGTCTATTATCTAAAGTACCTACGTATTTTAGACAATTTAGTGTAGTTGTCGGCGGTTCTTGGGCCTAATTGTCGAAAACGAGTGTTGTTGAAATTCAAAGTTAAAGTGTAGGAAATAATACGGCGTGATTAATCATCATACCAGTTATAGGACATTTGTGGCTGAAGATAGACCCCATACATTTCCACAACGACAGAGAAATATCAATTTATTTAGCCAGACTTTACTTTCCCTATTTGATCGAGCGAAGCGAGATCTCCAAATCCACTTGGGCAAATCGACGTTGTATGTATGTATGTTGGTTTGTCCGAGGATAACGTCCGAAGCGTTTATTCGATCATCGTGAAATTTGGTATATAGGTAGGTAATGATGGGACAATTTTGGTGTGACTCAATGAGCTAAAAGTTTTGGGGGGTTGTTGAGATATTCAAGAAGAGAGTTCAAGAAGGCTAAAAAAAATGAAAATGAGACTATTAGGTCAAATGAGACGTCAAATAAAAGGTGTTTATTAGTACATTTCAACCCCGTTTTTACTTTTAGTAAAGTTTTTGTAGTTTTTGAGTTATTAACCATAATAAAAACTAAACTTTGACAAAATTCACAGAGTACACCAGTGACCCTACAGTGCTGTAATTTGGTATGCGTGTAGCTTATGTATCACAAATATAGGCAAAAGTCTGAAATCTAGATTATCTGCAATTGGTACCCCAAAAAAGAATAACCAATTAACATGAACTCCCGTTACCTGTAATTTGAATGAAACTGTAGGTCAAGTTAATTGGTTATTTATTTCATGGCACTATTTTGATAGTCAAAGATTACGAACAATATTTTTTTGTTTTTATGGTAGACTGGCGAGATCTCAGTTCGGGGCGAACCACTAGTTTTAATAACTTTGTTGCATATAAATGAATAGCTTATATTAATAGATAGGTAGGTAACTATTTATTGCACAGCATAAAACAATACAATTAATACTCGTATAATTAGATGAATGAATATCGTGAGGTATAACAGAGTCACGTCTACAAAATTTAAGTGAAAGTGATATCTTGGTGAAAATCTCAATGTGCCATTATAGAAGCCGGTATTTGATTGTTTGTTCCTCCGAATTAAACGTAAACAATGATTATTAGAAGGCTTCAATGCCACCATTTAAATTGATCAAGCTGGGTAAGTGGGATAATCTCCGGATTAAGAACCAGAAGACGGCGAAGGCTTCATGGAATAAATGGTTTCATTACATGAGTTTTGTTATCAGGCCAACTCAAAATCACACTAATTCCAATAATATTATAAACTTTTAAATTAAAAATTGACGACCTCCGTGGTGCAGTGGGCGAATAGCCGGCTGAGACGCAGGAGGTAGCGGGTTAGATTCCCGCCGCGGAACAAATGTTTGCATGATCTACAGATATTTGTTAGGGGTCTGGTTGTTTCTCTATTTAATATAAGTATGTATTTACAAAAAAATGTATATAAGTATCAGTTATCTGGTTCCCATAGTACAAGCTCTGCTTAGATTGGGGCTAGATAGCGCTGTGTGTAATGCCCGGCAATATTTATTATTATTATTTATTAAACACGAAAGTTTGTATGGATGTATGCGTGAATGTTTGTTACTCTTTCACGTCGTAACGGCTGAACCGATTTCGATGAAATTTGGTTTGTACGTAGATTATAACCTGAATTAACACGTAGGCTACTTTTTGTTGAAAAACCACGCGCGCGAAGCCGCTGGCAGAAGCTATTTTGTAATATATAATCACGTCATAATGGCTGAAACAATTTTGATTAAATTTGGTATGTCGATAGACAAACCACGCTTGCGAAGCCGTTGGCAGAAGCTAGTGTCAAATAAAACTACCGATTTCTATAAGTATTATTTTTAATTTTGTTTAACAAAAACTAAAGACACAAGAAGAAGAAAGGGTACAGAACCCAAGGTACATTTTTAAAAGGACTCAAACTTTCTTAATTTTATTTAGTCAGTGTTCAATTTTGACCTTAACTTTTGCTGTGGTACTTTGGCGCTTAAATTACCGCTATAAGCGGACTATAAAAAAAATATGGCTTCCTAAACTCTACTTAGAATTATTGGTACCTAATTTTAAAATTTCTCATAGAGTTGCAAATAAGCTATGCGAACGATAATTGACTTCACGCGCCTAATTAAACACAAACTACTTACGCGATCGTAAATGAAACCATAAATATTAGACGGAACCCATTCTGTTAAATTTTGATGACCATGGATGACATTTGGACCCGAGAGCGGAACACGGCGGAATGGTGGATTA
Source organism: Philereme transversata (assembly GCA_963924445.1). Classification (NCBI taxonomy): domain Eukaryota; kingdom Metazoa; phylum Arthropoda; class Insecta; order Lepidoptera; family Geometridae; genus Philereme; species Philereme transversata. The sequence continues at coordinate 19,670,208 of OZ004337.1, read as the reverse complement.
ACCCACTAATTAAGGCCTAGACCCCCTTAGAGGCCTACCCCCCTTAATGCTACCCTAAACACTTATAAAGATAAATGATACCCCTAGGTCGTAGAATATAAAATAGTTACAGAAAACTAGGTTAAAAGCTCAGGGACCGGAGTAATAAACTAGATGTAGAGCGTGCTTATGGAAGTATGAATACTGATTAAATTAAGTACACTCAATGAAAAACTGCAATGCAGTTGTTGGTACGGCCTCTAATGTTTATTTTATTTTATTATTTTAGGAACGACAAATAGTTAAACATTTTGTAGTAAGTTACATGCTATGGTGTGAACAATAAACAGTTAATGTACAACCCACGGCGTCATTCACAGATTACAAATGACAAAATAGGAGAAAATTTGCACCGCTATTCTTTATTGTTCACAAGAAGAAATAGAGGGCATGAAAAAAGGCGAGCTTAAACCCTAAGAAGTTTTTTATTCGCATATACTAGTAACAAATTTGTCATGTCGTATTGTACCTCCCATTACACAAAGGTTAAAGAATGCTTACCACTCAGATTATACAAACAAACAGATAGAGCGCGCCGAACGTGCGAGTGAAGCCACACAAGCGAATACAAATTTAGAAGCGAATACAATCTCGCGGCAGTGCTAAAGATAGCGTCGTACTGCTTGAACGTGATTTATTATTTTCTGTCAAAAATGCCGTCTTGTGTTATTAAACAGTGTAAAAGTTGTTCCCAAAAACAAAAAAAGTGGATGGAATATCATTTCACAAGTAACTATAAATTATTTAATTGATTTTATTATTTATTCACCCAATAATTAAACGGTTGTCTCGAAACACAAAACCTCGACATAAGTTCGACTGTGTTGCCAGTTTTCGATAAAATGTTTTCCCTTCAATTGGGGAAACTACCTGTTGATCTAGGCGTTAGCTAGCCTGACTGTTAAATGTACGGACGTGGGTTCGATTCCCACGCGTAATCTCACGCCTAAATTGTTATTCCGAATTTGGATGTATTTCTATAATTATGTTATTGCCGTTTACTGTGATTCGGTGATTAATATCTTATGCGGGATTTTAAATATAATTGTATATGTATAACAATTTAGTTCCGTATGTATATATGTAATGTATATACATTACATATACACATATATAATAAATGGTATATATAGAGAAGTAATCGCGAGAAAAATATCCTACCAGAACATTTTACCGGGATAAAAATATCCTATATGTTAATCCAGATCATATTCAATATGTGCAAAATTTCACAGAGTGAATCTGGTGAAGTTGTTGATAGAAAAGTATTTAATGGTGCGATTGCACTATATAGCAAAATTAGAAACTAATTCTCGACATGTAGAAGCCAAACGGCAATATTACAAGAAATTAGTGCAAAATAAAGGTGGTTAATTTTTTTGGCAATATAATTAATTATGATTTTAATAAATATTTTGGATTCATATGTACGTTTATTTTTATCAGTCTAATGAAATGAATATGATACTACAGAAAAAACTAAAGTATAAAGTCCTTTTTTCCAAAAAGTGTTATTGTAATTTTTCAAATTCTAATAACAGTCCAGAGTCAAGAATATATCCTGCGTTGTTGGCTAGTCTCTTGCGAGATGGCCGCCGTAGCCGTAATTCGGCCAGGAGGACATTAAAGTCCACGTAAACCTCAATAAACACCGGACGGACCGCTAGTTATAAAAATCTTCAGATATTATTTCTTCTGTAATTTTACAATGCGTTTACAATGGTACATGAAATATTTAAGTGTTTAATAAACTAGTTAATTAAACAATTGTTCACTCCTAATACTCACACAAATTTGTATTCAATTAGTAACAAATTCATGTATCCAAATAAAATTTTAAAACCGGTTGTCGTAAAAGGACATAAAAAAAATACAGGGAGTTTTTTCTTTTTCTGGTATCATTACACGCACACTGATGCACGTGTCCCTACAGAGCTATTTCTAAACGCCACGCACACATGAATGATAAGTGGCGTCATACTGTTTGTTGCGTACACTCTATCTGCCTTTTGTGTAATCTGTGGCTTACCAGCGTTAAGTTTACCTTATGTGCAGATAATGCTCATTTTGTGTAATAAAGAATTTTCAATCAATCTCGTTTTAATTGTTTGCTTGGAGGGTCATAAGTTTATAACGTCACATAAGTCATCAGTCATCATCATAAAATATATTTTAGGACTTGATATTAAGATTGCTTGAAATTTTTCAATATTATATGGTAATAAATTTGAAAAATACCTATTTTACAACAATACTAGCCAAGCCTTACCCGTGTTTTCATCTAATGTCGTACATAACAAAACATAGTTTAATCTCGAAGTCAGGTCCAGAGTGAACAGGTTCTTACCAACACCCCAGGTAATATTTACATAGTCCCATTCAAAAGCTGGGTTGACACTATAAGAGTTTTCACGGACCGAGATTTCTCGTATGAGTGGTTTCAATCCGAGTTTTATGTGATTGTGGTTGATATACGATTTTTCTAGTATAAGCATGTGCGCATCTACTGAGATACTAGACACGTGATCGACATAGACGCGCGCGTACGACGATCTCGGATCAAGTCAGTCGCATCAACGTATTTGGTTGTAGAATATTACAAGTGCCAGCCATAGAGGTAATACGGTCGAGCGTAGGTAATTATAATCAAGATCGGCTTGAGCTGGCCTTCTGTATCTATTTGTTTTGTTATTTACTTTGAATATGATTATGCAATACAATAGATGAAGAAGGCTTGCTCACACATATACCACACTCTAAGTTTTTATAAATCAAAAACTTTTAGTCAGTTCAACTTGCTTACGCTGATCATAAACCAGATGGCCGAAGTTCTATTACTTATTATTACTCTCAGACAAAAAGGGTTCTAGTTCGCTAATAATTAATTGAGGACGGAACCACTTTTCAAAATTAGCATTTTTAGTGTATGGACCTGAAAGAGTGGCGGCCGCCAGCGATTTCGCACGCTTGGTTTGTCAATAAAAACATTACCCTCTCCCGCGCAGCCGGGTAAAAAGTTGCCTATGTCCTAATCCCGGTCATAATTTATATACATATATACTAAATTTCATCGAAATCGGTCAAGCCGTTTGTTTAGTCTCGAAAACGTAAAATAGAGACAGAGTTACTTTCGAATTTATAATATTGGATATGGATCACAAAGAAATTCGTTAGACGGAAGATATAGATAAAAGCTATAAGTTTATATTTTGGTTTGTCGTGCTTCATTCAATTTGAATTTATCAAACTTCACATCACCCGACCGGAAACACCCATCAATTTAAAAGTAAATTCCTTATAAGCTGAGCGAAAATTCTTTTCAAAATGGCGGCACTGCTTCCACTTTTACGGGAAAAGGGTTCCCGCTAGTAATAAAGTAATTTATCCAGTTCCGATAACGGCCAATAATCCGGAGCCATCGAGGAGAATATGAGGAATAAATAACGGTTCGGTTTAGCGGTGTTAGGAAGGGAACGGGGAAAGGGTTCGGACTCCGAAAGCGTCTTGAAGCGTAGAGATTTATACTTAGAGCCTATGCACACGATGTATTTTAAACTCGCAGACGACGTGCGTTTGATACGCGCTTCAAACCCGATTCTTAACTTTACTTATGATTTTTTGGGAATCTACGGCGTAAATGCTCATCATCTGCGTGTTTAAAATACGCCATGTGCTGGTCCTTAAGTTAGAGCCTGAAGTATTTCGTGCACTACATGCTTAAAAGCTTCAAGTTTAAATCATTGAATAAAACTCAACTTGAGGTAAGTTATAATAATAATTTTATCCACCACGTTTTAATAACGGAAAATAATCTAGAGTCTTAATGAAGAACATGGGGGATAAATAATGGTCTGATTCAGCGAAGTTGGGAAAGGGGTCTTGTTGGGCTTAAAGTATTCGGACTCCGAAAACTTCTTCAAGATTGAAGAGCTGTTTGTGTTTCGTTTTTGTGAATTACAAAAAATGACAGGAACAAACAGCTCACTTACCCTAACTATAAAGATGAATTTACTCGGTATTGAGTAGAAAACGAGTACATACCTGAAACAAAACAAATTAAATTAATATACAATTATTCTAATCATAAACCAAAAACACTTAGCCGATTTAATAAAAGGCAACATATTCCTAAAATCTTCCATTTAAACCCGAAACATACCAAAAAATGTAACATGCTTGTTTAGTAGAGATCGCCATATACGATTACCACTTAAACGAGTATAAATAGATTTACATTGACCTAATTTGAATTGATTTTTTTAATATTGTGCAATAAAGTATTAGTTATCAGTTTGTTTTTTCCTTTATAATATTGATATTCTCGTAGTGTTTTAATGTTATAAATTAATCATCATCATCAACCTATAACAGTCCACTGCTGGACGCAGGTCTCTCCCAGGGTGCGCCATTGAGCCCGATCCTCAGCTCTTCTCATCCAATCCTTGACAGCCACAGCGCGCAAATCGTCACTCCATATAGCCGGAAGGCTTCCTACACTTCGCTTGCCTAGACGTGGTCCCCATTCCAGAACACGTTTACCCCAACGGTTATTGGTTCTGCGGCAGATATGACCGGTCCACTGCCACTTCAGCTTGCTGACTCTCTGAGCTATGTCGATCACCTTGGTTATCTTTCGAATATAAATTAATAAACGACGTAAATAAAAAAAATTCAATTGTAACCTTTTCGCAGTTATAAATTTGCTTTCGGAGTAAGATTCGGAGTACAAGCTCCTTAGGGAAGTACATCTCTATTTTGTAGTGGTGGAGTGGTGCGAGCGATAACGCCGCTACTACGAGTGCTTTAATTTCAATATTGCTACCTGATTAATTAAGATTTGGCTTATTGTATGAGTTTGGTGCATAAGTTTATAATGTCTTAGAATTGAAACGGATTGAAACGTTACTTCAGAGAACTAGTTGCAATACTTGCAATACTGCAATGTTAATACAAATCCGTTGGCACTTTTTTGGTAACGGAACCCCCCGTGCGTGAAAACTCTTACTTAACGTATTATTTTCTCAAGCCATAAACGGCGCTTTTTGATCGAAGACGGCGCGGCGCGGCGCTATACGTATAAAAGTTAAGACTTAAGGAACTCAACATTTTTGAGCCCCGATGTACATATAAAGAGGGTGAATGAATGAATGAAAATACCTTTCAAGCTAAATACAACAAAATGAGAAACAGTTTTATGCATATTAGGTGGTCTTATCGCTAAAGAAAGCGATTTCTTCCAGACAACACAGGGAGTAATAAGTTTCGAAACCTTTCTGTGTGTTGGTCCCAAATTTACATGAGGTTTTTTTTGAGAAGAAGAAAGCTTAGCTAGTGCAAGACTTGCGTAAGCCTCAGTGGAAAGATGTTGTTCAAATTTCTAGGCTTGTGCAAGCTTTTGTGGGAAAAAATTGTACATTATTTTAGGCTTGCGCATTGAAATCATTGAAGTGTATTTGCTCCATAACACAAGACTTATTTTTTTTACATTTTGGTTTTCGGACTATTTGTTAGTTGGAGGTAAGTTACCCTAACCAAGCCCAAGGATTTCCGATCAACTTGTTCGTAGCTTCGACCAACTTGATCCGATTGTGCCTGTGGTGCAAACGCAAGGAGCCGATCAGTTTGTTCAATTAATTATGTTACCGCACCGGTGCCATAACTTACAGCAAAGTATCTAACGTATGTACCTACTCGGGCGGCAACGTGATAACCATTATTGGCCAATTTATTAGACAAACTTTCGCCAATAGTGGCGATTCCGTTGTTTACAATAACTAACTCAAATTGTGTAAAATACGAATGGTGTTATTTTGTTCACGCTAAAGATCAAATTAGAATGACATTTTTAAAATTACTCACGCATTTCTATTGTGGAAAAACGGTGATTTTAATTTGACCGTGTTTACCAAATTTCATCGTGATCGGTCCAGCCGTGACAAACGTAACAAACAGAGTCTGAGTTACTTTCCAATTTTAATATTAGTGTGGATTTACTAAGAAAATTATTTCAATTATTTCTTGCTGTGCAAAATTTACCTTTACTGATGTTGCTTTTTAGAATTAGGTTAGAAAACTGCAATCTGCAAGAAATCTAATTTAGTCGTGATCAACTGAGCTATTTTATAAAAATGTAAAGTCGTCCTAATAAAGGTTGCTGGGAGCCGTTGGGTGCAAGCCGCACAAGTCGTTCTGGAAATCTATGGGGGATGCCTATGTTCAGCAGAGCAGCAATTATATTCATTCTGTAATTAACAATTTCATATATTTACTTGCCACAAAGTAAAATCAATCAAAATACTACAAAGTAGGCAGGTAAAGGCGTAAACCATAAACATAACGTACCTAAAGGTTTTATTTCTGAAATAAATAATAACACAATGACCTCAGAAACCAATAGCCCTCAAAGCGCGAATTTAAAACAAACATTTCCATAATCCTTAATTTATTTACAGAAAATTACAATTCAGATCTTAACTTACAAAACCCGAGAGTAAGCATTCCCAGCATTGTACAAATAATGAAATGGTTGAGAAAATTACGTATTTACCTAAGCGGATTGCGGTCCGGCGGCGGGCGATTATGACACTAACGTTTAGCCAACGTAACGTAACGCTTTGCTAACGTTTAGACAGCCTAATTCCATATCAGAAACTGGAACGCAGCGAAATTGTAATTAATCCGATGAAAATATGCGATTCAAACTCTGGGATTAGACGCGGGACGAGCGGAGGAAATAAATGTATATCATGTTTTATCGTTTGGCGCAAAGTTCTAGCTTATTTACGGTGACACCTGATTTTTTTTTCCCTTATCTTGCCTATACTGTCCCACTGCTGGGCAAAGACCTCTCCCGCATCTCTCCACTTATCTCAATCCTGTGCCAAATCCTGCCAGACATCTAAAATAACGAATTGTATTTTAAATGCTAAAGTATCTCTGGAGGTAGGTCATCATTATCATCATCAAAATATTTATAACAGTCCACTACTGGACATAGGTCTCTCCCAGGGTGCACCATTGAGCCCGATCTTCAGCTCTTCTCATCCAATTCTCGCCAGCCACAGAGCGCAAATCGTCACTCCATCTAGCTGCAGAGCGTTCTACACTTAGCTTGCCTAGACGTGGTCTCCACTCCAGAACACGTTTACCCCAACGGTTATCGGTTCTGTGGCAGATATGATGGAGGTAGGTATTTGTGAGCAATAAACTCCGTAGTTGATCGAGCGAAGCGAGATCTCCAAATCAATTTGGGCAAATCGGCGTTGTATGTATGTTTGTTTGTCCGAGGATAACTTTCGAAGCGTTTATCCGATCATCGTGAAATTTGGTATGGTAGGTTGATGGCACAATTTTGGTGTAACTCAATGAGCTCAAAATTTTGGAGGGTTGTTATTGAGGTTCAATAGGGGTAAAAAAAAATGAAAATGAGACTATTAGGTCAAATGAGACGTCAAATAAAAGGTCTTCATTAGTACATTTTGACCCCGTTTTTACTTTTAGTAAAGTTTTTGTAGTTTTTGAGTTTTTTTGAGAATTAGCCATAATAAAAACTAAACTTTGACAAAATTCATAGGGTACACCAGTGACCCTACAGTGCTGTAATTTGGTATGCGTGTAGATTATGTATCACAAATATAGGCAAAAGTCTGAAATCTAGAATAACTGCAATTTGTGCCCCAAAAAAAGAATAACCAATTAACATGAACTCCCGTTACCTGTAATTTGAATGAAACTGTAGGTCAAGTAAGTTGGTTTTTATTCCGTGGCACTATTTTGATAGTCAAAGATAACGAATAATATTTTTTTTGTTTTTATGGTAGACTCGCGAGATCTCTGTTCGGGGCGAACCACTAGTTTATTGATCGCAGCTGTGATAACACAATATTGCATCTGCGATGCCATTTGGAATCTAGACAATAGAAACCTACAGGTATGGTACATGAAATAAAGCCTAATGGCTTCTACACGGCAAAGCCGCCGGCAGCATAATCTGCTGGGTTAGTGCCGGCCGGTTAGCCCGGCGGCTTCAGAACCTTGCAAGCCGGAACAACTATGCCGGCGGCACAAGAGCCACGGCATCTGCGGCATGTGCCGTTCGCAGTTCTACTAGATGAAAACTGGCGGGCAACTGAGCGGAGGGCAAACTGGTGGCACAACTCGCCAACAGCGGCCTGTAGAACCCTTTATGAATAAACTGTGGTGAAAATATGCATTCTAGTTTATTTTCTTTATGATCGGATCGGATAATGAATCCGATGAAATAATCTCAAACCCGCGGCAAAGGATTAGGCCAAGAACGGAATGGAATGGAAGCGTAGAGGCGTAAAATGTATTTCATACTCGTATTTTGTTATTTATTAAAAAGCTCACGGTTTTTCAAGAATGAACAATGTGCTAAAAGCTCTAGCTTATTTTCCGAGGCGGTGAAAATATAGTTCCGCTTTTTGCATTTTGCTGTAAGCTTTAATGAATTTGATAAAAATATACGATTCTTCCCGAGGCGTCTGCGTCAGGCTTTAAATATAATGTCTTTTCACACTATTTTGTTCAAAAAAACAACTGTTTTTCATAGATTCAGGTAAAATTTACTTATAAATGAATAATACATCTTATTCATTTTTCTTATTGCTAAGATTAATAATAGGGATTAATATCCACTTATAGGTCACATTTTATGCAATTGCCTGAACTAGGAAAACCTGTATTTCAGGCGAAAAAGGCTGGACTGGGGTAACTTATGAATACTCAAATTAACAAAAATTAAAATCTATTTACATAATGATAAAAACAAAATTAAATAAACTAAGTGCAAACATAGGCAGGTATGAGTTTAGGTACTATACAACATTTAAAATCTTATTTACGGTTCTCCTCACTTTCCTCGCAGGATAGATTGGATAGAGCAGACTGTAAGGCTCTTTTACAATTTTAGAAATTCATTGTGTGGATGCTCAATTTACGGTTTAGCCTGTTGTACAGGTATGGTCCTAGGAACATTAAAAATACTTGGCAGGTTAGTACTAAAGTTAGGTTATTAAGTTGCCTCGCGATTTATATTTATTTTTCGTCTATCATGGATATATCCTCAAATATAGAATTCAGTACGCTGAACTGTAAAAATGTTACACTCGGGGATAATCAGTTTTCTTATATGCATTGAATTTTAGTTAAATGAGATTGTTTTCTCCGAAGTGCATCTACTGAAGTAAAAGGATTTAGTCATAAGAATACCCAATTTATGACAATTTATATTCAACCCAGACATTTACTATCAATATTTTGTTGGGTCTCTCCTAACAAACCATATTTCCAGTGTTCTCATGTTTTCTCCGCAACCGCTTATGTCTTTATTTTAACACTTAGGGGAATTGTGGACGCAGCAACGTCCAATGTTTGCGAATTGCTGATTATTATCTTAATAGGATAGCGAGAAAGATTTACTGTACCCAACGAGCCCCACCAATGGGAGGGGGCAAGGGGGACAAAGCATAATACGGCCCGGACTGGACCTAATTTGGAACAGCGAGAATCGTAAAGTAGCCTTTGATTAGCTTTGACCGCGAGCGTGACGTTTGCTGTTACCGAATAAATTATAGAGAAGGCTTTGTTATAACACTAAAAGCTTCTGTCCTTGTCTGGTTTATCAATGATAGATAATAACGCGTATGAGTTAAATTGCGGTAAGCTTTATAAGTAAAGGCATGTATTTTAGGAACATTAACCTTTTAACATGATAGACATGTCTGCACTGAAACTTCATATCCCAAGTTTTGGAAAGTTTTGTAATACCTCTGAGGTACCCTTGGTACTAGACAATGTCAATACCGAAATTGTATATATCAATGGTTCTAGAAAGGTGTAATAGTGACATAGTCTAGAACAGGCTAGTTAGGTTTTGGACAAGTTTCTTGCCAAGTATTATTAATACTGAGCTAGGTATCTTTTTGTAATTTTGGACCCAGTCAAAATCATTATTACTTTTTCATTATGTTTGAGTATTGCAGACAATTTCGGAGTCAGACAAAAGAAATTAATATTTTGTCATAGGAGTGGTTCAAATGTAACTTGACATTTGGATTTATTTTTAACGGTCTTGAACATTTAATTATCTTTGCAATATTACTGACTCTAGAGAATTTGACCTTTTTCGTTAGCTATTAACTATATGCTTTGATGTGTGAGGCTCTTAATGTGTTCTATTATGGCTATTAGTTCAATAATTTAGCTATATTTAAAATTGTTAATATCGAAAGTATCGTGAGGATGGATTTCATACCTTATTAAGCTCCGCAAGAGTTCGCTAGTTTAGAAGAAAATAAACTCGAAATTCACTCTGCGCGACCAAAGAATTACGAGTAGTTATAACTCCGCGATGGAAAGGGTTACATGAGTTATTTGTGCGTCATATTGAAATGTTCTATAATGTTAGCTAAACAAAAAATAAAATCGGCCACGTGCGAGTCGGACTCGCGCACGAAAGGTTCCGTACCATTATCTATAAAAACGACAAAAAAATCATGTCTGTTGTATGGGAGCCCCACTTAAATATTTATTTTATTCTTTTTTTAGTATTTGTTGTTATAGCGGCACCAGAAATACATCATCTGTGAAAATTTCAACTGTCTAACTATCACGGTTCATGAGATACAGCCTGGTGACAGACGGACAGACATACAGACGGACAGACAGACAGACAGCGGAGTCTTAGTATAGGGTCCCGTTTTACCCTTTGGGTACGGAACCCTAAAAAGAGCTGACGCGTATAAAGTTGTGCCGGGTGGCACCAGAGACATATTCAACAAATAAAATGCGGTCGTGTAGCGATACTACCCACCCCGATTATTTATAAAATTATCAGCGTAGAGTATGTAGAGTTACGAGCCAAATATTTAAAACGTGAGAGGTATTTCCTTCGCTAAAATGTCGGTCTGTTTAGCCCCCATTTGTAAGTTTATTGTGACAATATAGCCCATTCCTCTTCCACCAATCTCTTAGTACAGAGGTCACAAAACGTTATGATGTGATCGTTTGACTAATGCCGCAGTTTGCGTAATACATTGCCTCTTCAGTGCCGCACGCATTTGTTGTCGGTGATAAGGAGCCGCTAGTGTTCACGAAACCAACGGCACAAGCATTTGTTCTCGTGTTTAGGACGAAACAACAGTCACAGTGGTTTGGGCAGTAGGGAAAGTTTTAAAACGCACATGGCATTGGGACAACTTTTTTTATACCTCCTGGAGATGGCCCACCTGATGTTAAGTGGTATCCATCGCCTATAACAAAGTATTGCCTTGTTGGTCACGCATCTTAGAAACGCGAAACGAAACGAAACTTCTGTGGTGAGGCGGAGTAGACTGAGACGTAAAAAGTTATATTCGGTTTGGGTCTGACTGTCGCAGTACCAAGAACTCGTAGTTCTTAATACTCAGGAATCGGAGTCCTAGTATATTTCTCGTGAATGGATATAGAAGTAGAAAAGACCAGAGAAGAAATAGATGATATGACTGTATGGAAGATGATATGGGTCCTCATCATCAACCTATAGCAGTTCACTGCTGATCCTCTATCCCTGGATGTGCCATTGAGCTCGATCTTCAGCTCTTCTCATCCAATCTTTGCCAGCTACAGCGCAAATCATTACTCCATCTAACCGGAGGGCGCTTGCCTAGACGTGGTCTCTACTCCAGAACACGTTTACCCCAACAGTTATCAGTTCTGCGGCAAATATGAAACTATGGGTAAGAAAGAAGTTAACTGAGATGACGACTGACTGACGATAAGAGGTATGGAAGAGAAATACATGTTGTGCCGAACCCACGTAATGTGAGAAAACGATAGCAAGGTAAGTGCTGATAATTTTTCTCAAAAATCTGATAGGTAACGTAAGGCCTTACGTGGTTTTAAAAATAACATCTATTAAAATAAATGTCATTAGACTTTGCATATAACGCAAAACGAGTTACTTGAAGAAACTTGCTCGCAGGCACTTCATTTTCAGTTAGCTTTTGTCTAACCACATCAAGTTCTGAATAGCGAAGTTTCTCTTCTGTTCCCGCATCGAACTGTGGCACAATAGGCACTCGGGTTTATGTACGACACCATTCTGGGGGTCGGCATGAAATTGAAATTAATTGGCTTGACTTCTGTCGTAACTTTCCTAAATATTGGACACCTTTGAATTGTGTGTGATTGTGCTGTGTGTGATCAAGTTATTGTAGGTAGCCCAGACTTGTAAGCTTGGGTACGTATCTCATCAAGTAATAATAAATAGTGTTGGACATTTCACACAGTGTTATCTACCCCCGAACTAAGCAAAGCTTGTACTACAGGAACCAGATAAGTAATAAAATCTAGAGATCTCGCGAGTTTCCCATAAAAACAAAAAACTATTATTCGTAATCTTTGACTATCAAAATAGTGCCACAACATAAATAACCAACTAACTTGACCTACAGTTTCATTCAAATTACAGGTAAAACGAGTTCATGTTAATTGATTACTCTTTTTAGGGGTACAAATTCCAGTAATTCTGTATTTTAAACTTTGGCCTATATTTGTGTCACTAAAGTTACACGCATACAAAATTATAGCACTGGGGGGTCACTGGTGTACCCTGTGAATTTCGTCAAAGTTCAGTTTTTATTATGGCTAATAACTCAAAAAATACAGGGACTTTACTAAAAATAAAAAACAGAGTCGAAATGTACTAATGAAGACCTTTCATTTGACGTCCCATTTGACCTAATAATCTCATTTTTGTTTTTTGTTACTGTTATTGTTTGTTTTCTTGAACCCTAGTCACATCAAAATTGTGCCATCACTATCACCTATGAATCAAATTTCACGATGATCGCATAAACGTTTCAAATGATATCCTCGGACAAACAAACATACATACAGCACAACGATTTGCCCAAGCTGATTTAGAGATCTCGCTTCGCTCGATCAATAAAAATCTCGGGTCACGGTGTTTGTGGTCGCACTCCTCCGAAACGGGTTACCGGTTTTATAATTTTTTTTTCTTCTATATATGGTAGGAATGAGAATAGGTCGTAAAGTATTTTTCACCGTCCTACCGCCAACCCTCATTTTTTAATCGTCATTTTAGTATTTTTGTATGAACAATATCCATATAATTTAACCGTCACTTTGACACTTGCGCGTCACTGTGACAAGACTGTTTTATATAGTTTTTATCCCGAAGTTCCCACGGGAACGGGAAATTTCAAGCGTGCGAAGCCGCGGGCGGGTAAGCTAGTAATTATATTAAAAAAAAATTAACCCCGACGCAGTATGAGAGGTGTTATCATGACGCATAAGTCTGTCTGTGGCATCCTAGCTCCCAAAAAGATGGTCCGATTTGGAGGGGTTTGATACGTCGGGTTTTTTTTTAATTTTTAGATTTACTTGTTTTTAAGTACATAATATAAGCAGATTTATTCAGATTTGGAATAGGTATCTGAAGATCATGCAAATATTTGTACCGCGGTGGAAATCGAACGCTTAACCTTGTACGTCTCAGCCGGCTATTCGCCCACTGTGCCATGAAGATCGTAAAAGTTTGAGGCTCGCACCTCGCACTTTCAAACTATCGTGCGTGCGACATTATGGTCGCAAGAATAGAGGACCACAATAAAGTGATTGAAATTCCAAATGAGTTACAATTAATTGGTACATAAAACTGCACGGAATGGTTTAGATGTACGCTACGATAATGGTCGTGTGAACAGTTGTACAAGCGTAGCCGGGACGGCTCCGGTCTGGGATTTACGACTTTTATCCGATTACGCGGGCTTACTATTAAACAAATAAGAATCTAATAATAACATCGATGCGAAACTCCTCTGAATATGTGAAGACACTCCTGAAAATGTCATGGGTCTCAAACTCTAGAACCGATAGATACTGTAAACGCAAAACAACTGTTTGTGTAAGATGTGTTAATATGGAACAGCTGATTTTTATTAGTGTGTTGGTTCCTTCTTTATAATGTTCTTACTAATAAATTATTCAATATTACATTTTTCGTTGATCAACTTTTGAAAGTATAGTGATAAGTTTTGGTGATCGTACCCACCTATTATAGTGGCTTCAAGCCGCATTATTGACATCACTTTTCTACCTACAATTGGAGTTTCGGTTCTATACGATAGCCTAATTCCTGTTTTAATGGCTTTACGAATGCACTTTGCATACAAATAAGGTGCGCTTTATCTCTCTGCAATAAGGTTTACATTTCCGCGGATTATTTAACTAGGTTATCGCCATTAGGCATCTTAAAAACAAAATTTCCCTAAGTTTTCTTGTGTTATGGAGTTAGATTATGACATAACACTTTATTAACATATTAGCGAATGTAGTCATACCTTGATTTTGTAAATAGCGGCGACTGTCATTTTACGGTAGTAATAAATAAAGTCCATGCTAGAAATACAAGTTGTTGATGTTAATTGGTTACTATTTTTGGGGTTAGCAATTGCAGTTATTCTGGATTTCACTATATTTGTGTCACTAAAGCTACACTTATACCAAATTTCAGCACTGTGAGGTCACTGGTGTACCCTGTGAATTTCGTCAGTTCAGTTTTTATTATGGCTAATAACTTAAAAACTACAAGGCTGAAACTAAAAATAAAAACGGGGTCAACATGTAATAAACATTTCATTAGACGTCCCATTTGACCTGATAGTCTCGTTTTGTTTTTTACCCCTCTTGAACCCCATATCTCAATAACCCCCCCCCCCACACATTTTTAGTTCATTTAGTTACACCAGGATTGTGCCATCACTACTAACCTATATATCAAATTTCACGATGATTGGATCAACGCTTCGAAAGTTACTCTCGGACAAACAAACATACATACATACATACAACGCCAATTTGACCAAGTTGATTTGGAGATCTCGCTTCGCTCGGTCAATAATACTACATAAACCCTTATGATATATAGATGATAACAAAGTGGATTAATAACTCATTTTGTAGGCTTCGTTCATGTGAGTGAGGTAGTGCTTGCACACTTTGGATCTGAAACCCTCATTGGATGAAACATGTCAAAACTCGTGCGTAATACTATTCCATAGTCGGATAGCGAGCAGTGATGGTGAATAAGTTAGAATAGCAGGTTGTATTGTGTAATAATCTCAAAAAAATAATAATAGTACAATATGATATAAGTGCGGTAAGTTGAAAATTACAGCCGAGGCGATATTGCTAGCCCGAGCCCTAGGCGAGGGCTATAAGAAGGCAGAGGCTGTAATTATCAAAGCGCACGTATGTCATACGACGTTTTATAATATATTTGCGAGGAAATAAAAACGAATAAATCTTTAATCACTTGTTAAAGCAGTTAGAAAAATTAGAACAATTAGCGATGCGCACGCATCAGCGCTTTTTTTTAAGGCAAAGGCGTAAAAACAGCCAGTATTACTAATAAAGTAAATTAATATTTTTTTGTTTTTGTTACGGATAAATGGTTGTAATTTATTGTCAAAATGAATTAAATTAAAGAATAAAATGTTTATATTTTATCTCCCAAAGTTAATTTTATTCAGAAAATGTTGACCACTTTTCTGACATAAAAACTCTTTGCTAAGATTAAAAAAAGTACCGTTCGTTTAAGACGGAGCCTCTTGATAAATCGTACGTTATACCTTATTAAAAAGAAACTCGTGCGTTTTACATTACAATAACGCACAAGTACATAATGACATACATTACGATATTGAAATTGGTGAAATAAGAGACCCTTTACGATCAAACGTGTTATAAAAAAATATACAATTTATACTTACATCTATATCTATACTTATATAATAAAGAGGTAAGTTAGTAGGGTATCTCAGAAACTACTGAATCGATTCTGAAAATTATTACACTCATAGAAAACTTCATTATCCCCGAGTGTTTACAGGCACTCAGGAATAATTTATTTGATTTTGATACAAGTCCGTACAAAGCTAGGTGGTGCAGCTAGTGTTATTATAAAAATACAGTATAGTTCAAAAGGTCTATAAATAGCTCAAATGTTCCTATTCTTACTTCCCGCTTAATTATTGTCATAATAACGACCGTCGTTTGTTAGAAAACCAAAGCTTTAGTTTTAACTTGCCTTTAGGCAGAACAGCGTCTTGTTCCGAAGGTGAAGTGTTTTGATGTTCTATTCATGGTTACTTAACCCGTTAAAGTAGAATGACATGGAAATCCTAATTTGACGGCGAAGAGAAAAGCCTGTTAATGCCCTTGGAGGTAATGTGAAGCCTTAACTATTATATTCTTGGTGTAAATAGCATATTGCTAGATGATGAGAACTTAGGCTCAATTAACATAATATTGTCGTAGAACGGAGCGGAAGCGAATTTATGTAACGAAATAACATAGCATGTGTAGGGACGTTTATTTTTAACATTATGTAAATAAGTAAATTGCATAATGTTTTTTCTAACATTGATTATATTATAAATACTAGCCATCTAGCTAAGCAAAGCTTGTAGGTACTATGGGAAACAGGTAACTGATAGAATGCCTTATATACGTTTTTTTTGTAAATACATACTTATAATATTATAAAGTAAAACAACCAGACCAGGAGCAAATATCTGTAGACTTTATGTAAATTGTGTAATGTAAATTAGTCTTTACGAAATTGGTAAAAACCACATATTGTATGCAAAAAATTCAGTTAGGTGCGGCGTACAAAGTCATTTATTCATTTATTGTAATTTGCTACCCTATAAACAATTTATTTATTTATTTAATACTTTCACACAAAACTACGAGTAGTATGTAGTAGTGCTAGGAGGACTTAATGATAATAGCATTATCTACCAGTCATCCCGGTCGTGCTAACAGAAGGTAAGGCATGACACAGGAAAAAAGGTTTCTATTTCGCAGCTAATTATAAATGCAGACCCTAAATTACTAAATAAGAACATAATAAAAATGCCTAACATATATATATATATATATACTTTTATTTATATACTTTTATGCCTTTATTTTTATAAAATGTTATTTTGGTCTACATTTGTAGTGGTCACACGATCGAAGTAAAGAAGCGAGCCAAGTTGCCAAGTTGATACTTCTCTTCTCGTCTGCGTGTAAATAATTTGTTTTTGGACAGTAGAGAAGTAGACAGACGCGAGTTGATTCTTCTTTACTTAACTTGCTACTTGACTCGCTACTGTACTTCGATCGCGTAAACCAGTCTCAAGTTGAGTGTATGTACGAGTATGTCTCCTAAGTTTCATGAGCTATAACCGATATTGCGGACCACAACTTTCCAACTATGCCTGAATAAGACAAGTTAGTCTTAAACTCTGTTTCTAACTCGGTTTTGCATTTCGATGATGATAGTGTGCGTGAACGGCGAATGAGTTTGACGCGTTGTTTGTGTGTGAAGTTGTGAATATCTACAGTCTAAGGGCACGTTTATGAAGACGGCGTGTTTGAAGGGCATTTTGCGGAGTGTCGCGATTTCAACTCGAACATATAGCCATGACGGAGAGCGTTCATTTTTAGGGTTCCATACCCAAAGGGTACAACAACGGGACCCTATACTCCGCTGTCTGTCTGTCTGTCTGTCTCTCATGAACCGTGATAGGTAGACAGTTGAGATTTTCACAGATGTTGTATTTTTGCTGCCGCTATAATAACAAATACTAAAAACAGAATAAAATAAATATTTAAGGGGGCTCCCATACAACAAACGTGATTTTTTTGCTCGTTTTTGCTCGATATTGATAACGGCAACAGGTAGACGCTTGAAATATTCACAGAATGTATTTCAAAATACATGATAATACAGGATTTCAAAATCGATGAGTCGTATTTATACTATGTTTATTTATTACTAGTTGATATACAACAGCTTCGCACGGATTTTTATTAAACTAAAACAAAACCTCTATCACACAGGGATAGTGTAGAGTTCACAGTGAAATAATTTTCAAAATTGTTTTCGAGATATCTTCTTCTCCACAAACAAAAAAAAAACTCCTGGTTTTACCTCTATTATGACAAATAGGGATGATTCTACGTACCGTTATCAACAGAAATGCATTAAAAAATATCTGCTGTTTTTGATGAAAATTCCGATAATAAGCTGATGGAGAAGAGTCACGAGTACAATCGACTTCTTTGCATGGCTTTTATCGATTATGAAAAGGCGTTTGACAGTATCGAGCATTGTGCCGTGTTGAACCCCCTCCATCGCTGCAACATTAACGCCCAGTATGTGGATCTGCTTCGGGAGATATAATAGCTCAGCTACCATGTAACTGAGGCAACACAACTTAACTAACCCCATATCGATCAAAAAGGGGGTGCGACATGGATACACAATTTCACCCAAACTTTTTACGGCTGTCTTAGAAGACGTCGTAAAAACGCTTTCTTGGGACCAATGTCGTATAAATGTTAATGGTGTCTACCTGTCGCACTTGCGGTTCGCTGATGATCTTATTCTGTTTGCCGAGACGCTCAACGACCTGCAGACCATGTTGAAAGATCTTTATAATGCATCTGTTAGAGTGGGCCTCAAGATGAATATGGGCAAGGCGATGGGTTTGTCGAGCATTTCTGGAGTTTTGGTCCGAAACGTCGTTGTTGGAAGCGAGAAACTAAAAATGGTCGACTCACACGTTTATCTTGGCCATGTTTTATCTTTTGTCAAGGAGTATCAGATAAAGGAAATCACCAGGCGTGTTCAACTTGGATGGGCAGCTTTCGGCAAACTAGACGACATACTAAAATCCACGCGTATTCCACAATGTCTTAAAACACGTCTCTATAACCAATGTGTCCTGCTAATTATGACTTATAGTGCCGAGACATGAAGGCTCACGAAGGAGGCTGTGCACAAAATAAGTATAGCACAAAGAGCCATGGAGCGCGCCATGCTCATCATCCCACTCTTAGATCGAGTTCCTAATACCGAAATTCACAAGCAGACTAAAGTATAAGACGTAAGCAAGCGAATATTGGGGCTCAAGTGGAGTTGGCCAGGACGCTTGGCCAGACGTAGTGACGACAGGTGGACTAAAGCACTAACAGAGTAGAGGCCGAGAACTGGTCATCGAAATAGGGGATGTCCACCAGCGAGATGGGTCGACGACATCCATAAGACAGTAGGTCGTACGTGGTTCAGACTGGCACAAGGAGAGGCCTATGCCCAGCAGTGGGTCGACACGGGCTGAGAATGATGATGATGAAGCTGTTAATTGCATAACCACATTCTAGGGTTCAAATAAGTGTTAATGTAGAGACAAATACCATGAAACAGCCGATTGAAAGGCGTGCTACAAAGTTTTAGCACCCTGTCTAAGAAAGTATCCGTGTTCGTTCCTCCATAATGTAATCGCGGTCGGCTGCAAGCGACGTCAACGCCGCAACTATTAAACTGCGACCGAATCCGGCATGTTCAACCAAACTGTTATTAATGCGACTTAGATGACGTCTTCTACAAGTTTACAGTCTAAGACCCTTATCATACTGGCGAGTGTAAGCATGTTTCCAGCGAGGCGATTTGTGAACGTGTTCGCGATTTGCATGCCACGTTCACTCGCGACTGCTACGGTAAACACGCGCCCCGCCACACTTCAGTCATATTGTAGAAATTATTGTAGTGTATAATTTCCGTATTGTAACAACGCGGCGGTGCACATCGCGAACACGTTCACAAATCGCCTCGCTGGAAACACGTTCGCAACACGCCGGTGTGATAAGGCCCACACGCGTCATCGATTAAAAATAACACAAATAACAATAAATTCTGATTACAGTATTAGTAAATACACAAAATACTTGACGGAATAATACAGAAATCATAGGTAGGTATATAAGAAATACACATACTAAGTTTTCAAGTATATCAAAGGTTAGTGGAAGCAAGGAATGATTAAAAACGATTCATCTTCAAATTTCACTCCAACGACCATTCCCTGATTAACGACTCTGATAATTAGCGTGCCCATTCACTTGCACCGACTCACTGCATTGCCTTCAAATAATAGTTTCACTTCATTTGACTCTTATATTTACAGCTCACTAGATTCATTTAAATTAAAATAATTATTCGATCGAGCGGTGCATCTATGCCTTCAGACAGAAGTAGCTAAGCAAACCGGGTGCCAAAAACACCTACTCACTGGACGGCAAGAGGCAAATATTCGAAATGTGTTCTAGTGTAGTGTCGTGGTTTTGCAAACATGGTTGTTAACTTCAATTTACAAATATGTTTTTGAATAATGTACTATGTATGATGCCAAGCGCATCTAGATTAACAAAGTTATTTAGTCAATAGGTCGTTCTGACTCGTAAATTATTTTACCTATGTAGTGATTCTGTAAGAATAATTTCCAATATTTTAGTGTTTTCGATTCTATCTTTGAATTCCCCACATGTAAAAAAATGTCCTGATGCGTGCGATAATGCACAAACTTTTTCTTAACCATTTCATCAACTTTTTAATTATGCTCAGCTACTTCTGACAACTCAAAGATTAAGTAATTTTGATAGAATTAATAGATTACAAGTACAATTTAGTTGAGCATACGACGGATCCGGACGGGTTGATTAATCGTTGACTGTCGCGTCAGATCGGCAGGGCCTAATTGAAAAGCCAACATCCCGATATCCCGAAAGATCGATTACTGTACATCCAAGTATCTAGTAATTTATAAGCCCTTGCACTCGCCGACGAGGTTAATTTGTAGCTGGGCACTGGTTTAATAAAGCACTCAGCTGTTAATTTGTCCTGTAGTGTACAAAATAGTACTCTACGACGACATCAGAGATTTACTGTAAATATCCATAATTGATCGAGCGCAGCGAGATCTCCAAATCAACTTGGGCAAATCGGCGTTGTATGTATGTTTGTTTGTCCGAGGATAACTTTCGAAGCGTTTATCCGATCATCGTGAAATTTGGTATATAAGTAGGTAGTGATGGCACAATTTTGGTGTGACTCAATGAGCTAAACATTTTGGGGGGTTGTTGAGATATTGGGATTCAAGAGGGGTAAAAAAAAATGAAAATGAGACTATTAGATCAAGTGAGACGTCAAATGAAAGGTCTTTATTAGTACATTTCGACCCCATTTTTACTTTTAGTGAAGTTTTTGTAGTTTTTGAGTTATTAGCCATATTAAAAACTAAACTTTTACAAAATTGACAGGGTACACCAGTGACCCCACAGTTCTGTAATTTGGTATGCGTGTAGCTTATGTATCACAAATATAGGCAAAAGTTTGAAATCTAGAATAACTGCAATTTGTACCCCAAAAAAGGATAACCACTTAACATGAACTCCCGTCACCTGTAATTTGAATGAAACTGTAAGTCAAGTAATTTGGTGTTTATTTCGTGGCACTATTTTGATAGTCAAAGATTACGAATAATATTTTTGTTGTTTTTATGGTAGACTCGCGAGATCTCAGTTCGGAGCGAACCACTAGTAAAAAAAAAATTTAAAAAAAATACAAGGATTTTTTCGTGTTATTTATTTTAAAAAGAAGGGGTTGAATAGATTTTCAAAGAGCTTAGTTAATTTAAGCTTTGTGGTGTTTTTTCTCTGAAATATATACCCATTCTTTGTATATTATACTTTGACAGATCAGCGATGATAAAGTATGTTTCTTTATAAACCTTGGTGCATGTGTCGTATCAATAGCCGAGAAGTATGAAAATGGTAGTTACCTTCTCATTAACCCAATATCGAAAACTGAATGTTAATTAGGAGCAGGTGCATTCGATACCAAAGGTTCACATACAATATTCCGGCGCTTGTTTGTATCGATGCTTATAGGCCGAACATCTGGTGTATATATTTTTTTATTTTACGTTATTTGAAAACATTATAAAGACGCTGCATTCTTAAATATTTTCAATCAAGAGTGAAATGCGATTTTTACAGTGATTAAAAAATAATTTCTCATAAGAAAGTAAGCAGGACAACGCACAACGTTATAAATTATAGGTTATGTTGACATTAGAACTGAGGCTAGTCCGGTGAGCGCGCTGAAAACCTGAATTGTTCGTAATTGCATCCAAAATCATCATTATTCGAAATCATACCGCGTGGATTTACTCTAGTCACAATGAATGGGTATTCCGATGTTAAAGCTTCAAATGTAAACCGGCTATTAGCGGATTACCGGAATGTTATGCCTAGAGGTAATGTTGCCTGCAATTTGCAAATGGCCGTAAGCTCTAAATACGATTATGGAAGGAGCGCAATCATAGCTAATTAAATTATTGCGAATGAAATTAATGATTTTATAGGCAAATATATTTAATTATATTGTATTGTAGCAATAAAACTGAATTTTATAGCAATTATATAAAGCTATTGCTGTTGATTTGATTTTAGATATAAACTGACCAACGGTATCATCATTCTTAACTTGGATTTAATTTTTCATAACTTGGATAGATGACGTTTATACCTAAGCTCCTTAATACTGCGGAGAATACGTTAAGATGTTGGTCCCAGCATTACATCCCATAAGCCATGTAGGGGCCTTATCATGACGGTCTATAAACTCTGATCCCAACATCGGTCACTAGCTCATATGTATAAACTTATTTATTGTTTAACAGTATTCCTACAGAGAGTCGAATAGTGGTTGTTTTATAGTAATAACGTAGTTTTTATGAAAAGCGTGCGCTTTATGGGAACAATTAGCGGTTTATTGTCGCCATAACGTTTTACACATCGTGTTCCTGAGCGTTAAGCACCACAATGCGACTGACCAACGCGGCCGCCATTTTGCGCAAATAATTCAACAAGATTCACACGAAATGGCGGCCACTTCCGCGCGGAAGGAGAATCCTTATTTTAATAAAATACTCTAATCTGGTAACAAAATTTTGCTTTTTCAGCGATTATGCTTGCAGTCTTTGTACCGGAAATAGTTTATCTCGGTTTTAGTGTGCATTAATTTAACACACTCACGCTAGATTCTAACTTACTCATACTTAAATACGAAAATGTTCAGTTTGAATGTTTGTTGATTCCAAATGCTGACATTTTATTATTATTCTTTATTTAAGGTAATGACTGACATGTTGTATATTGTAAATAATTTAATCACATTATATTTAATTTTTCTATGATAGAACGCTGATTATGGACGAACTAAAATTGTATCTATCACTAACTACGTGTTACTAACCTATATTCGCATTAAATAAATTGATTTTTATTTAAATAGCATTTTTTCGACACTTCAAAAATCAAGAACGTGTTATCTCAGAAAAAACAGTCAGATTTTTTTTTACAGTATACTTCGCGAGCAAAGTCCTGGACAGACGTTAGTTAGCAAGCATTAAAAGGGTTCTTTACGGCACGGAGTTCCGTAGACGATACGGCTGGTGGCATGAGAACAATAAGCAACCGGCCAGCGTCGGCCCCTCTCGCCAAATAACTTCACTAAATTCGCGGTCAAATGCACTGCCCATTTCCTGCTCAAAACTCAGACAGCTCTGCCTAATCGAAGTGCGGTAATTCATGATGATCAAATATCACGAGTTGCGCACTGCAACTATATACTTATCTCCTCCTCTACTATTTTCTATTTTCATACCTATTATTCGTCTTTTTGTGTGTTTATGTTTCCTTTTGAATTTACTTAGGACGACTAGGTCCTAAGTAAATTCAGTAAAAGTAAAAGTCTCGTGTGTCCCTCCAAAAATATTTTCTTATTTATGTTTCGCATTCGGTAATGTATAAAATATGTCTAAGTATAATGACTTGGTTGAATCAGTTGTTAGACCTACAGAACTTTATCCAATTTTAAATACAGAGAATGCCTGGAACAAATCGCTTTTAGCGATAAGGTCGCCCATTGTGCCTATCTTCAAAGGTCTGCTGGAAAAAAACTCTTATTAGGGTTAAGCTCGCCTTTGTACATGCCCATTTTGTAAGCTGTTTCTGTCTGTAAATGTATTTGTGTATAATAAAGAATATGAATATAATTTAAACATTTTTTTTGTTCTTTTTGTTAGGTATTTATATTTTATAGGAGTGCAATAAAGATCTTTCTAATACAGTGTGCAATTCCTGAGATTATGATATAAGCTAACACTGAAGAAACTCATTGCAGCTTCCTGAATTGATATGCTATTTAATGCTATTCACAAATTCTGTTTCTGTAGTCCGTGGCTCAGCCGCGTAAAGTGTAATCGAATCGCATTAGACTAACCGTCGATTCTCGATTAATTTTCGATTGTCGATTCCCCATGTTGCGGGATGAGGAAACGTGAACGGAGACGTGGCTATTAAAATCCCATTTATCTGTGTATGAGGTTCATTCCGACGCGATTGCGTAACAAACGTCATATTACCGCGTGTTATTAGGAAGCTAACGCGTTGCGCTGTCTGTATTGAACTGAAGATATCGTTTTATTAATAAAATACGTTACAATTTCAAATTAATTTATTCACAGAATGTAGGTTGTCTTGGGTATATATCCGTCTGGTAGAGATCTATCGTTTCAGCTATCTACAAGTCGACTGCAACGGTCTTAGGACAGCTCAGCATATGTATTTTGGTTATTTTCTAAATATGGATTCGTATCAGTTGCATTTCCTTGTAAATTAATAATGGCAGGTAACATTAATTTATAAATTAGCTATGCAAAGCCATAACTCCATCACTCGTCAGACACTCATCAGCGCAGACGCACCGGAGATAATTTAAAAACATTAAAATTTAATTAATCGTTAAAGCAAATAGTTTATGAGCGAATTAAAAAAGCATTCGTAGCGATAAAGCATCGCCGTGGGAACGGTTAAACCGCTGCAAACCCATAAATTCAGTTCTCGGCCACGATAAAGAGCCTTATAAAAGTTGCATTTATTATCTGGCATTGGTTAGGGAGCGCGCAGACCGGAGACCAGTCTTGAGGCAGTCTTGTCTGAAGTATACAAGTTGAATTGAGACAATATAACTGTCAAGATCTACCGCAACTGCACTCTTTCTACGCGCAAAGAGAGCTAACGAAATAGATAGTACAAGGGCTTGCCCGTGGGAGTGCTACAACCTAACCTATTTCACGACGGAAAGCAGGGCATCATAGGGCACGTTCCTAAGGTGCATGACCTATGAGGCAATAAAATGATATAGCCGATGGTTACCACTTAATATCAGGTGAGCCATATGCTTGTTCCATCATAGTATATAGTATATAATAGTATAATAATAGACAATTTGTTAGTTATTACAGTTGTCTTATGTGTGCGCGTTCCCTTATCTTGCATCGGCTACGATCATCGAAATGTCGCAATATAAGGAGCATCGGTGAGAGAGGGCATTAGTTTGATATATTGCTACGATAAAACACCTATTCGGCTGTTGTGTGTTACCCATATCGCCCAATGAGAAAGTCGCATTTGAATTCGAAACGCATTGACAACCTAATTAGACGTTTAAATTTATGACATTTGCTTTAATTTGACAGATATCCGTTAATTTATTGATGGAAGAATAAGAACTATTTTTTCTTCAATACAAGCCGCTTAGGACATTAATTTAGCATAACCGCATGGTTTATTAAAATAAACAATCACGCCTCTTTTTCATTGACAAGGTCAAATGTATAACTTTTAACTTATAGTTGACCTACTAATCATATTGTTAAGTGTAAAGGTATTTTTGGCGCACTGGGCATAAAGGAAGCTTTTAGCAATATGCTGTCTGTATACCATTGCTAATTTTAAATTGAAATGTATATCTATTGTGAACCAACCATGCAATCTACTCACTACTATTTAATTGCTGCTAGGTATAAGTATACACCTGTACACTCCTCCTCCTACTTTTGATAAGTTTTTTACAGTGCAGGCTGTCCGATTATGGAACGCGCTATCAGATGTACAAAGTCACTTGCCATTTTTAAACGTATGCTCAGAGAACACTATTTGAGTATTTGTCGTTAAATATCTATGTATTTATTATTAATTAATATGTTTCTTATATAAGTAGATATTATTTAGGTTCATTCATTTATGTTATTTTTATTTTTTATATCATAAGTATAAGTATGTATATGTAGTATGTTAGGTACACCATTACACCCCAGGGTAATGTCCACAAAGCCCATTCCACCCAAAGGTAGAGATCACTATTCAGCGATAAGACCGCCAATTGTATCACATAGTTTTACTTTGTTCTTTGTAGTTGTATTGTTATTAGGTGAGCAATAAAGAATTATCTCTATCTATCTGTTATCTATAGGTATATATTATATTGCTAAATGACGAAGTTGGTTTGTTTGTTGTCAATCATAGGACTCGGAACAATTAGTAATTGAGGCCAATCTCGACTATATTGATTGATCAATTGGCCGAATTAAATTGTCTTGTTTGTTACGCAATAATTGGTTAAAATATTTACTGGTTCAAAATCTCTGGGCTTAAAATGGAACACGGTTTTTTGTTATTAGTTTTTTACTGTGAAACAGGATTTTTACAGAGAATTCTAGGATCCTCCAAGGATGAGTTTTCTTACGATGTGAACACTATTGGTTCCTTGCACTGTTTGAAAGCATGTATGCGTTCACCCCAATTTATAATCTCAAATGGAAAATTACTCGCTATTCTGATTCACAACCTCAGAAACTTAGAGCCGTGTTGGCGGATTGGTACGGACCCCCAATTCTGATTTGGGAGTGGTTGTAGTTTCAAATACCGGTAGAATATAATAGAATAAACTAGTGGTTCGCCCTGAACTAAGATCTCGCGAGTCTCACAAAAAACAAAAAAAAAATATGATTTTTGATTAATAAAATAGTGCTACGAAATGAACGACCAACTTGACCTACAGTTTCATATAAATTTCAAGTAACAGGTATCCATGTTATTTGGTTACTCTTTTTAGGGGTATTTCAGTTATTCTGGATTTCTGACTTTTTCCTATATTTGTGTCATTAAAGCTACACGAATACCAAATTTCAGCACTGTGGGGTCTGGTGTACCCTGTGAATTTCGTCAAAGTTCAGTTTTCAGTATCGCTAATAATTCAAAAACTACAAGGGTTAAACTAAAAATAAAAACGGGGTCGAAATGTACTGCTAAATACCTTTCATTCGACGTCCCATTTGACAGAATAGTTTCATTTTGATTTTTTTTTACCCCTCTTGAACCACAATATTTCAACAATCCCCCAATATTTTTAGCTTATTTAGTCGCACCAGGATTGTGTCATCACTACCTACCTATGTATCAAATATCACGATGATCGGATTAACGCTACGAAAGTTATCCTTGGACAAACAAACATACATATCTACATACATACATAATGCCGGTTCGTCCAAGTTAAATTGGAGATCTCGCTTCGCTTGATCAAAAAATATTTGCGACAACACAGTAAATACACAAACAAATTTACAAAATAAACTAAAAAACCGGCTGTCATAATTTGCAAAAAGAATGAATTTACTTGGAAACGGTCAAGCGGCAATGTCTTATTTTCTACAGCGCATTCGCAGCGAAATTGTAAGCAGAAAGCGCGTAGAGAGAGGACGTAAGTAGCAAATCTACGCTTTTGTGGATTACGGCCTTTTTTTTGAATGTTTATTGCAAGAGTAGGCAGCAAGTTTTATATTAAATTAATCACCTAAACTTAGTCGATTTTATTTAAAATTAGATAATATAAACATCAGTTTTTTTTTCGAGAAGTCTTTTTTATGTTTTGAGAAACCGTCACTTGAATATCGTCAGTATATTACCTAACACCCTGTATATCCGGCTTCCTTTATTGAAGAAGCATCTATACTAAATTGTAAACGATTGTTTATGAAAATATCTATTGAGTTCACCCAAACATCCATTTGCAAGCTCTAGTTATCTAGAGTTGTTGATACGACCTAAATAACGCATTATTCCATTGTTTAGTAAATTATGTTCCCCTGGGATACATTCATCGTAATATTCCTGCCGGTATCGTTATGTATTAGGTTATCTATACTAGTTTCGCTATGCGGCTGTGCTTGGGAATATTATATAACTTTTGAAACTATAATGGTTATGGACACCATTTTCTGTAAAAAGGTATATTTATCAGGATTTGTGGTTCCCAGGGAGTGTTGGTTCCCTGGTTCCCGTATAGTACAAGCTTTACTTAGTTTAGGGCTAGATATCGCTGTGTGAAAATATGTCCAGCATTATTTAACAGTTTTTCAGTATCACTCATATTCGGTAACCCACATACATACTCCGATGCACCCTGTATTGCGCCTATTTGTTTTTAACTATACCGTTTAGATGCTTAATTTTTTATTCCCTATTGTACACAAACTCCGTAAAACACAATAATAAATATTTAATATTTATCTAACTAGAAAACTAAACTCAAAAATAATAGATTTGTAAAAGTAATGGGTGGGTAACTAAAGTAAACATTTCAAAAACTCAATCAACAGCACAATAATGGAAACACAAAAAATGTCGGATTATTTTTTGTGTTCGTTCCATCATTTAATTACAGAACCCCAAAACACGTTCGCTGGGTTCCTCCCCATCGCGTGTCAACTTTATTGTAGACATTTTTATTCCAAAACATTAAAAAATGTTGATACGTCACGCAAGCCTAGAAATAAGGCTTTAGCAGAGTGATAAAGAGCTGACTATCTTTTATTTTGGCATTTTTGTGGGTTTTATGAAGTTATTTATTTGAGCCGGAAGTCAAGGTTTCCGTACCTATTCCGTTTCAAATTATCAAATGTTTTCATTTCAATTTTCAACTAAGTAAAAACTTGGTTC
The DNA here is from genome assembly GCA_963924445.1 of Philereme transversata. Classification (NCBI taxonomy): domain Eukaryota; kingdom Metazoa; phylum Arthropoda; class Insecta; order Lepidoptera; family Geometridae; genus Philereme; species Philereme transversata. The sequence goes on along the minus strand of OZ004337.1, from coordinate 19,641,402 downwards.
TAGAAGTATCTATCGTATAATCCGTAGCTTGTCAATGTAGCACACCTTTACTACACCAATCGATCGAACAACGATCAAGCCATCGATCGATAGTAAACTGAAATCAGTCGACAATGCGGCATAGTAGAAACTGTCGATCGATGTCGACTGATCTTATTTTACATCAATCGATGGCATCGATCGATTGGTGTGGTAACTCTTAATGTTAGGTAGTTCATAATCTGTGTGCGCATTTAAACATGCGTTAGTAGGTTTCACCTTCTTGATTCAGACCCTAAATTTAAGTATATCATTACGTTTGTAAACTAATTAAATTGTTATTAATAAGTAATTTGGTATATTTGGGTGATTGTCGCCGTTATTTGTAACAACTAGAAAATGTAAATCCGTTATTGGCTGTAGGATGCACATAAGCATTCCTTACTTTAAATTTTTAATAGATCGCCCATTGTGCTTACATTTAGGTATTTGTTTTTGATGTGTAACATCTTTCTGCTCGGTTTGTGGGAGTGATTTTGGCAAAAGGGACGGAAATGTGTAAACAGGAAACCGGGGAAGCGCTTTGACCAATGAGCGCGCGCCACCGCGCGCGCTCATGTCATTAGATGTTTTTCACTACGAGACTAGATTATGGCCTCCTTCAATTAATAGAAATAAAGATTTGCCATGGAGGTTGTATTTCATCATAGCATTATTGTGAATACAATGAGTCTCATTCTATTTTTAAATTTACTTACGTTATCGCATTTACGGAGACGTTATCGAGTTTTCAATGACCAACTTTCAGAGTGATGAACTAGGTAGATAAGATTAAGATATGCTTTGTGCTTTCTTTTTGTTTTAAATTTTTTGTTTATATGGTGTACAATAAAAATGATGTTACACATCATATGCGACTACTGTTAGGCTCGGTTTTTTTTTACTTTTGTATTATGTAGCTTGTAAGGAATTTTCTTTCAGTCTACAATTTTTAAAAGCTGTGAATTTTGTCAATAAATCAAAAAAATTTATAACAGTTAAAATGTGTTATTGCTTTTAAGTTTAGCGCTCATACTCTTCGTTCATAGGCAAGCTCTATAGCTACCCCTTTTCCACCCCGAGGGGCTTTTATTAAGTGGTATGACTAAATCAACGCAAACAATGGTTGTTCTTGGAAAAATATTTTGTGTTATTAATAACAAAAGCTTTCACAGTTTTACATAATACATATATGTACTGAGAATTTTAGAAGTTGTTTAATTTAAAACTTCATTAAAACATTATTTTGTAAAACTACTAAGTAGTTAGTTTAATAAATATCGATGAAAAAGTTTAATGTAACTCCACGAATCGGAAAATGAACTTATTATATAGACGATAAGATAAGATAAGATAACTCTTTATTGTACACCAAAGTAAAATACAGGACATAATTTTTACAAATAGATTTAGTACAATGGGCGGTCTTATCGCTAAAAGCGATCTCTTCCAGACAATCGTTGTATGGGCAGGATTATAATTTATCACATGACGGCGGTGCATCTATACAAAATTAAAAACATACCTACATACTATAAACCTAAAATACTAATAATAACATAAATTTAATTATAATAAAATAAGCAACTATAAAAATGGTTATGATGAATTAACAAGCAGTTACAACTTCAACGCAGGGGCAGATATATATACACATATTTAAAGCTTTGAGTGATAAGACCGCTCATTGTGCTTAAGTTTTTTTTTCTGATATTGTGTCTAGCTTGTAAGGTAGGTAATAAAGAGTTTTCATTCATTCATTCAATTGTTTTTAGTTTGAAGTGTTTTTCTTTGCACGAGTATACTTGTTCTATGAATAATCTAGAATATCTACAATATTTATTCTAAAATTTTACCACGAAAGTACTGCTACTTTTCAAAATCTTAAAGATCACAAAATAAGTGTAAACCAACTTTTTTTACTTAGTAATTAGGTACATCGTATATTGACTTAATAGTTCATACTCATGTCTCCAAATTAGGGGTTTGAGAGATGAATTGATAAATAAATTCTTTATTTTAGATCTAACAAGCAATGAGACTAAACAGGTGTACATTGAGAGGAGGAGGAGGAGTAGAAAAAAAAGTAATATGTCCACTTAAAAATACCTTTAGGTGGTAAACTAAAATAACTTTCCAGTTTCCACAAAAACCAAGTCTCAACTAAATCCAATTAACTTTTATGTCTAAAATACGGACTCTAAAGGCACATAATCATTGTATTTAACTCACAAACACAAACGCAGACTATTCTCGCCTTGTTTAATCTAGACGCGTGTTGTTTAAGAGCGTAGCGTGCAACACACAATCGTACTGGTTCTACGAGGAGCTCTTTAGTTGAGCAAATTGTACGCTAAACTTGAGTCTACTTCAGTTGGAAAACATTTATAAATTAATTCAAGAAACTGATATTTCTCTTCTAGCAAATAAGAGGAATCTACGTTATATTGCGAATTTTTAATCTTTTTAGCGCTGAGTAACTATTTATTTTGCAAAAACTTCTGTTTAAGAATTGTTAAATCCGTTTCGTTTTAAGATTTTAACTGTAAAACAAACCTTAAGACAAAAACAAAGAACGGAGTTAAGTTCGGGGTTAGAAAACCCGTTTTGAAACCGAATTCAAATAGATGATGTAATTAGCAATTCCTCAATATGTGATGAATGACTAATGCAATTAAATGTTTATAATTGTTGCCTTTATAGCCTTTAATAGCAATTTAGAATTGAAATTAGGTATATAATAAATTCTTTGACAATGCCCATCTACAGCAACTATAATCATAAGTACTTATTAATCAGTGTTTAGATGCTTAAATGTATATTAAATGCTTGTATGTTTCTAGCACCAAAATTATGATGCAATGAGCTACTAGGTAGATAAAGCCTGTGTAATTATTTAAGTATTATTATTGACGTAAATTAGTGTTCTATTGTGTCCCTACGGTTTGAATAAATGAGTAAGTAAGAGTAATTAATTATTGTATAAAAACCACAAGGCAGACAAAGTCGTGGACGTTTTATTGGCCTAAACATTTATCCCAACTCATTCGAAACTTGAATTATTCCTTGAATCGTAAACGTTACAACGTGCTAAACAAAAGTGTCGTTTGGGCCCAAAGCCGCAAAATACATTGTAACGCATCACTTACATTCCAAATTACAACAATGTGTAGAAATATGTCGTCGAGAACGATCTTAAATCCCTATTGTGCTAGACGAAATTGTTAGTGCGTTGCGACCTCGCCAGAAATAATAATGGTACAGAAGTTTCAGATGTCACTACGAAACTGAGCATAATATCTGCGGCACTCTCGAGCGATATTATAACTTAAACTCTGGGTGTAACAGCTCAATTTAACTTGTCAAAACTAGAGTACAATAACACAAAAAAACAATAATATTATCCTACTTACAAGCTGCTTCTTTCTACAAAATAACGAAACCATAGCACTTTTCAAAGTCTTGGTACCATCAGAAATAAAGGAGACAATGCAATTTTACGTTTAAAATCAAGCAGGTAGAGTTCATTTTCGTTGAGAGCTAATATGCAGTGGTAGAACCTTCTCGTAATAAGCCAGCTTTGCTCCAGAATGCCGTGAGTCGTATCTAACGGCCGTGCAATTAGTACATCGCGTGAAACTCGCGTGCGTTACGAGATCCAATATAATAAGGCCTAAGCACGACAATATGCCGCGCCTTACATAATATCAGTTGATTATTTCACCGAAACATTTTCAACCGAATTTATGTTATGAAACGATTCGTTGAAATGATATAGGTATTTTATTTTCACAAAAATCAAGGATGTCATTTTGTAACGTAATTTAATTTCGCCGATTTCGAAAATCATTTTTCACAAACAGTTTATTTGTTTTCTGTTGATTTTTTATTTTGTTATCGAGCGTCCAGCTCGATATAATCGTATTCAATCGAAACTCTGAAATCTCGTAAGCCGATTAATACAGCGCGAACACTGCGAATTGAAGTATGCCTGTTCAAATCATCAACTATACAAAGCAGCAACAGTCCCTCGAAAATGGTCGGTAAAAGAACATTCTGAATTAAATTATAGAATAAATATAATATAGCTTAAGCCGCAAAGGTAACTAATCAGGTAGTAAATTAGAGTTAAATTACCGACCGGTAGCGCAGGCTAAATTAAATAGGCGTTTTTGGGTTTAATAACGCGAAGTCTTTTAACTGGAAGCAAGACGCATTATTTCTGGTGTAAGTCATGATTTAGGGACCTAATGAGAAAACAGAGGTTAATATAAACGATATTTTTGACGAGCTAAGTATTTAAGGTAGATACTCGTACCTATCTGTTACAAACTTTGGCCTGGATTCCTGGCTGCACAATTTTTACAAAAGCGCTAACTTTTGCAATGTTATTATCGATTTTTTAAAACGCTTTTTAAAACATATTATTATCGACGTGGTTAAATTAAAGTTGTGATCTAACACAGAACTGAGAGCTTAATAAAAATACTGATAGGTATTATCCTCCACAACAGCACGAAAAGTTTCTGGAGCGTAAACAATAAAATTATTTTCATTTTAAAATTCAAATTATACATGGTACGGGTTTAAGGAGCCGCGGCGGCCATTATTCATAGTCGAAACACGTTATTTAATTTGCGATATGCGGCAACAGACGCAGAGAAATAAACGGATAGCTCTGTTTGGACGCGGCGTTACACTTATAACTGGATTTGCTTTGTGAAATTCTACAAACAGACGCCCTAATGGGACAAGAGTTAAATTCTAAATAAATTATGACGTTCATGTAAATAAATAGACGAGAAACTAACTAGAGTCGTGAGTCCGTGAGGCGATGTTTATTAAAGCGCAGCGCTGATAAACACAAACGAATTTATCTTTGCCACGGCACGTCATAAATTAAGGCTTATGCACCGCTCCGAAGAGGAAATTAAGGAAACGCGAGCTGCCTTCACGGAAACATTGCATTAATCTTGAAAAAACCGTTGCAGCTCAACGCTCACCCACTCGTTTAACCCGGGACAGTTTCGAAAAACTTGTGGCCACTTGTAATTTGCACAAATGACCTTTGCACGGCGTTCGCGAGAGGTGCAATAACTCGATTTGTGAATAAATGGCTCGGAAGTTGATCTACTGTCCCGACCCACTTCTCTATTAGAATGGAAGCGGAAAATTCCGAGCCGCATTTCCATCGCTGCGTTAGTTACGCCGGAAAGTTTTCGCACTCGAATTAAAGCTGCAATATAAGGGGTTTAAAACGGGATTTTCGATGCAGTTTCGATGTTTGCCGGTGACGCGGTACAAGGAGGTTTTTTGTTTCGAGCGACCTCTGACTGCGCGATTCTCGGAATTCCGCTTTGGAGCGTTGTTCGGATGAAAAATGGCGGCTTAGCTGTCAAAATGGTTATTGATGCGAGAGCTCAAAATTTACTTTTACCGATGTCGGCTTAGCGAATGCGAGGCACGCGTGGGCCCAATTCACAAACACTGAAACGAAGCTCAAATGGGGGTTTTTTTTTACCCCATTTATTCCAATTCCCTTCGCACGCTTCACTCCATCTTTTTAGCGTCTGATTTGTAAGTTAACCCCGTTTCAACGGAGGGATTCTCAGTGCTTTACATTTTCCAACTCTTTAAAGTCCTCTAGTGGATTACTAATCTTGTAAAGTTCCGATCTGCGGTTGTGGCTTTCCGCCACCAATTAGCTCTGATAGGTTCTGTTTAATCCCCGTATTGTGGCGAGTGGCGGCAAGCGAGCGGGTTAGAGCCCCAGGAGGCGCGATAAGTGCCACTAAGTTACGGCCAGCGGCCCTCGAAGCTTCGATGCCTCGGCCACAGAAGAAGTAAGATTAAACGTTCTAAAATACCACTTATGACCTAAAAGTTTATTTGCTACGTTTGATGAATGCCCACGCATCGTACCTATAGGTACGTAGCAACAAAACACCTGTTATGCAAACTTTCGCGTTCACTTTATATAATTACTGATTTACGTCGGGATAACCAATAAAAAAGGGGCATACGCGATAAATACCCGTTTAAATCAGTAATTATAAAACACCTGTTCCTTAGTTACTAAAATTACAATGAGTGTGATAACTTCCATTCGGTTAAATTACGTCGACGACCTTCGCAGGCATATTGGTAGAAAATTTAGTTATTTATGAAGCTTGTAGGATGCCTACTCGGTCATCTATTATTTGCATCACGAGCCATATTTACTCTAATAAAGTTCGCTCAATAAAGGTCATTTTAAACTGCCAGTTTTATGTGTTGAAGCTTCGACTTGCCTCTCAAGAAGCAATGCCGAAATGATTGCGGAATAGTTCAGTGTTTCGAGTAGACGATTAATATGCCAGAATGGAACGCCCAACAATCTATCATTGCTATTCGGATCGGATCGCCTTCGATGCATTGTATAAAGGAATAGTGTTTAAGAAAAAGAGGTTTATTAATCTGATGGATATCAAACAGGAAAAGTTTTGGCTAGTGGTTCGCCCCAAACTGAAATCTCGCGAGTCTTCGATTAAAATAAAAAAATATTGTTTGTAATCTTTGACTATCAAAATAATGCCACGAAATAAATAACTAAATTACTTGACCTATAGTTTCATTCAAATTACAGGTAACGGGAGTTCATGTTACCTTGTTACGCTTTTTTGGGGTACAAATTGCAGTTATTCTGGATTTCAGACTTTTGCCTATATTTGTGTCACTTAAGCTACACGCATACCAAATTACAGCACAGGGGCCACGGGTGTACCCTGTCAATTTTGTCATAGTTTTGTTTTTATTATGGCTAATAACTCAAAAACTACAAAAATTAAACTGAAAATAAAAACAGGGTTGAAATGTACTAATGAAGACCTTTCATTTGACGTCCCACTTGACCTAAAAGTCTCATTTTCATTTTTTTTACCCCTCTTGAACCCCAATATCTCAACAACCCCCAACATTTTCAGCTCATTTAGTCACACCAAAATTGTGCCATCACTGTCTACCTATATACCATATTTCACGATGATCGGATAAACGCTTCGAAAGTTATCCTCAGACAAACAAACATACATACAACAACGCCGATTTGCCCAAGTTGACTTAGAGATCTCGCTTCGCTCGAGCAATTAACTTATCGTTTTTACTTGCTTCATCATCATCATAATTATCAGCCTCAATGCGACCACTGCGGAACGTAGGCCTCCCCCATAGATTTCCAGAACAACCGATCTTGTGTGGCCTACACCCAACGGCTCCCAGCAACCGTTATCAGGTCTTTCTATCTAGTGGGGGCCGTGCTACACTGCGCTTTCCAGTGTCTGGTCTCCATTCTTGAACTTTTCTATCCGGCCGCCAGTTTTTTACTGGCCGTCAACGACCGTTAGTTCTTCGAGCTGTATGCCCTACCCACTGCCACTCCAGCTTACTTAGCCTTTGTGCTATGTCAGTGACTTTAGTTCGTCTATGAATCTCCTCATTTTTGATTACTGACTTTTGATTTTGATAGAGAAACATCAACTTCCTTGCACACAAGAGGCGAATGCTTAAAAAGCGATCACTGAAAAAACGGTTTGAGAAAAAAGCTGAACAGCATCTTTTTCAAAAAGTCTTAATTGATGTAACATAACTAGGAAACTAAATAAATAAATAAATATTGCTGGACATTTCACACAGCGCTATCTAGCCCCAAACTAAGCAGAGCTTGTAATATGGGAACCAGATAACTGATAGAATACTTATATACTTTTTTTTTTTTTGTAAATGCATATATATAATATATAGAAAAACACCCCGACACGGAACAAATATCTGTAGATCACGCAAACATTTGTTCCGCTGCGGGTTTCGAACCCGCTACCTCCTGCGTCTCAGCCGGCTATACGCCCACTGCGCCACGGAGGCAGTCAAACTTAATATATTCTTTAATTTAATAAGCTAGAAGATATTCGCTAGAGGACATCTTATTCTGAAATGAGAAGACTTCAGAAACATTGATGAGTAACAAACTCATAATATACACACTCCTTAGTTCGAGTAATCTACGCGCGTAATTCAGAGTTTTTTGCCCCTTTCTAAAAGGTATATAGGGTTGATATTTATAGAGAACAAGAGAAATGTGTTAAAGAAAGAAAAAGGATTTTGGTAATTCAATAGTCGATAACAACGCGTTCGACCTTCTGAAACATTTTTGAACCTGAACAAAATTAATCATACTTATATTATGCGCTAACGTGAAAGATACGATGCCTTATTTTTTATGAAATTAATCAAACCTTTTGATTTTTACGAGATCTCAGTGGCTGCGTCCTTTACCCAGCCACCAGAAACAGTTTATATAAATTATCTTTTGGGTATTAATAGAAATAGAGTCAATATTTTAGGCAAATGGAAAATTCCCTAAATGTTAACCAAACATTCCAAATAAAATTTTGTATTTATAACACCATCTGGAATCTATTTTACAGTACCTTTGGACTCAACCATTCGGCACTTTACATTCGATAATTTCGGAATAGCTTACAGCCCTGTTCCCTATAGGCAGGGGGTCAGTCGTGACAGGAATCTCTAATGGGGCTGTAAAAACTGGGGTACGTTGGGTTGATTGGAGTAAGAAAGGGGTTGAAGGAGTAAGAAGTGGGGAAGTAGCCTTGAATAAAGCCGTGGTAGAGAAATGATAGCCGATGTCTACTGATTTCGCAATTTTAAGTATTCGTTCCGGGAAAATTGTTTTAATAAGTTAATAGTAGGTACTGCTTGACAAAAATAACTATATAAATAAATTGCAAGCATAATATTGATACAATTATATTACTGTATCTTATCTTTAAAATTGTTTTGACATTGTTTATATCCTTGATTGATTTTTGATCTTGATATTTGATTTAATTTATGTGTGAACTTTTAAGTGTACCTGACATCATTAATATACATCATCATCTTATGTTTCATAATAAATGTTTTGAATTAATTCCTTTATATTTGATCGAGCAAAGCGAGATCTCTAAATCAACTTGGGCAAATCGGCGTAGTAGAATAACTGCAATTTACACCCCAAAAGAGAGTAACCACATGACACGACCTCCCGTGACCTGTAATTTGAATGAAATTTTAGGTCAAGTTATTTGGTTATTTATTTTGTGGCACTATTTTGATAGCCAATTTTTTTGTTTTTAATCGGAGACTCGCGAGATCTCAGTTCGGGGCGAACCACTAGTGTAGATTAAATATTGTAGATTTCACTCTAACAGAGGAACACTTGTTGACAGTAGATAGGTATAGGTGCATACTCACCGAAGTTACTTGTTGTGGAGCAGCATTTTGCAACATTACAATTATGTAATGTTGCAAAATGCTGCAATATTTAATAATAATTTTCAAAAAACTACACTAACACTTACCTACTTATAATAAGATACAGAGAGGTTTCTTATTAGGTTAGTACTTAATTTATACTTATAGCCCGGATTGCAATACGATCCCTAAACGTATTTAGCAACTAAACATGTTTAAATTTGAAGTATTTGTATGATTTGAAAACTCTGTAAACTAGTTGTTCGCTCCGAACTGAGATCTTACGAATTTCCCAAAATAAATATTATTCTTAGAGCGACTTGCACAATGATGCCTAAACGTATTTAATGGCTAAATATGATTTAATAAGTTGTCAAATCATACAAATACTTCAAATTTAAACATGTTCAGTCGCTAAATACGTTTACTGATCTTTGTGCATGCCGGCTTTAATCTTTGACTAATAAATTAAATATAAATAAATAAATATTGCTGGACATTTCACGCAGCGCTATCTAGCCCCAAACTAAGCAGAGCTTGTACTATGGGAACCAGATAATTGATATAATACTTATATACATTTTTTTTTTGTAAATACATACTTATAATATATAGAGAAACATCCAGACCCGGAGCAAATATCTGTAGATCATGCAAACATTTGTTTCGCGACGGGAATCGAAAAATTGAATTGAAATTGGTGCCACGAAATGCAGAACCAACCTACTTGACCTACAATTTCATTCAAATTAGATGTAACGGGGGTTCTTGTTAATTGGTTTTTTTTTGGGGTACAGATGGCAGTTATTATGGATTTCAGACTTTTGCCTATATTTGTGTCACTAAAACTACACGAATACCAAATTTCAGCATTGTGGGGTCACTGGTGTACCCTGTAAACTTTGTCAAAGTTTTGTTTTTATTATGGCTAATAACGCAAAAACTACAAAAATTAAACTAAAAAAAAACAGGGTTCAAATGTAGTAATGAACACCTTTCATTTGACGTCCCACTTGACCTAATAGTCTCATTTTCATTTTTTTTTCCCCTCTTGAACCCCAATATCTCAACAACCACCCAATATTTTTAGCTCATTGAGTCACACCAAAATTGTGCCATCACTACCTACCTACATACCAAATTTCATGATGATCGGATAAAGGCTACGAAAGTTATCCTCGGATAAACATACATACATACATACAACGCCGATTTGCCCAAGTTGATTTGGAGATCTCGCTTCGCTCGATCAATCACATTTAGCGACTGAGGGCGACATGCCCAACGATGCGTTAACGTGTTTAGTGGCTAAATACGATTTAAGGATCATACAAATACGTCAAATTTAAACATGTTTAGTCGCTAAATGCGTTTAGGGATCGATGAGCAAGCTGGTCTAGGTACGTTTAGGCATCGTTGCGCAAGTCGCCCAAGTATATAATTGATGAAAGATTTTCGCATACGGTTCATGCCTGTACAATTAAGCTTGCTATTATACCCCTAAGTAGGTTTTGTCTGTGGTTCTGTACCATTTCTTTGAGTAGCAGTTGCTCAACTTATACCAAGCACAAGTCCGATCATGTCTGGAGTACTGTTCTCACCTCTGGGACGGATCAGCGAAGTACCAGCTAGAGGCTCTAGATTCAATTGAGAGAAGAGCCAAGAAGCTCATTTGCAATGACGAGTTAGCAAAAGCAAGGCTCCACAGCCTCGAGCATCGTCGAAAGGTTGCAAGCCTCTCGGTTTTTTATCGGATACATTTCGGAGAGTGTGCTGCGGAGCTTTTCAACCTGATCCCACCATCCCCATTCTATGATCGGACAACCAGACGCTCCGCGATGCGCCACCGCTACATGGTAGACATACCTCCCATACGCACAAAGCGGTACTCTTCCTTTACTTTCTCTTCTTTCTACCATTATTATGCGCACCACCAAGGAGTGGAACGCCTTGCCTGAGTCTGTGTTTCCTGATAACTACAACCTAGGGATCACGAGTGAATAGGTTTCTTCTAGGCAAGCGTGTACCATCGTAGACTGCATCATCGCTTACCATCAGGCGAGATAGTGGTCAAACGCTAGCCTATAATTTATAAAAAAAAAAAGCTAGTAGCTACCTAACTACGTTGTCACATTCGTACCCCCTTCTCATTAACAGTTCCCAAAGCGTGTTCGGAATGCTAGCTAATTATTAGTCAGTGTTTGGTTTCCAAACGCAGCAGGCCCAAGTCAAGTTTGTGATTCGAATGACGTACCTATCGCGAATTAGGCAAAACAGATACAAATAGTAGCTATTTAGTAGTTTTGGTTGAAAATTAGTTTTCAAAGATAACTCAATATCAATAGAACGGTGAGGGGTACGGGGTCGGAGTCAGTGGGGGAGGGGGGGGGGGCACGACTATTACGAAAATGACCACTCTGAAGATTTATATTTCGTAATGATGTGCTCTTCAGCAGGCAGTTATATTGCAATGTTTATTCTATTGCAATCATAAAATAAATACTCAAAAGACCACTCATACTTCCAAAGAAAGCACCTTTAAAAATTTAAGTTTTTTCTTGAACAAAAACAGCGCAAGTTTTACATCTCGGCAAATTAAGTTTAGTAGCCTAATTAACTTGTCCTACTAACTGTTACTTATTCTGTGTGCTCATAATTTTTTACTTCAAAACCGAAAAATGTTAAGTATTTTGTTCGGTTTTCTGCTTTGATGTAAATTCTTAAAAAAAATAATTAGGTATATCATAATTTATGTGTTTCTTTAAAATAAAACTGGAATACTTAACATGTTGTAGACGGTAATTTGGGTGGGTAGTTTGGTTGTAATTGTGTTATAAAAATTATGTTTAGGTAAGACCACGCATATGACCATGACATATGACCGCCGGTTCGGTTGAATAGAATAGAATAGAAAAACGTTTATTTTGCATCACAAGTGTACATTAAAGCTTAGACAAATGGGTATAATATATATATATATATATATATATATGGGTTGGTGAACTGTGAACTAAAAATCCTAGCCTAGATATAATCTATGGGTCATTTATCATAAATGACAGTTCCTTCCCCTTTCCTTCATACTTCTTTCCCTTTATTCCTGTCCGATCCGGTGCCATGTTTGATTTGACAGGACATCAAAGTTGCTGTCATACATGTAAAAAATATCAAACAAACAAGCTTTTGCTAACCGCCATTGCAGTTTCAAAGTTGAGAAGTTTGATTTTAATTCCGTAACTTATCTTCTCAATTCCTGAAGCTGTAATTTCATCTCGCAATATGTACAACAAGTGCTGTGTTGTGTGTGAGCTATGGTCGTAGACAAAAGGACGTCAGTTTTCGTAGCATCATCACTCGGTTTTAAATAGTTTTCAACGCAATCATACAAAAAAATCAAAGGATGCAACCGCCATCCTGAAATAGTTAAAAAAAAATTACCTTGTAGTCTCTGGTCAGGATATATAGTGACAAACAGGCTTGAAGAAAGTCTTTCACTTAAAATAGGACACACCCAGTATCGTCTTTTTCTTCTGTGACGTCTCAGTTTTCGGTACAGAATCCATAAACAAATTGCCTCCTCCACGTCCATTCTCAATCAATGTTGATGCCAGACTGGCTCGCGTACAATGCTGTCACTGCGTGGTTATATGAACTTAGCCATAGTTTTTATCGTCTACATACCGCGCGCTACCGTAGCGCGCGGTAATGTACACGAGAAGCACGCGGTAATGTAGACGAGAAGCACGCGGTAATGTAGACGAGAAGCACGCGGTAATGTAGACGAGAAGCACGCGGTAATGTAGACGAGAAGCACGCGGTAATGTAGACGAGAAGCACGCGGTAATGTAGACGAGAAGCACGCGGTAACGTAGACGATAAACATTATTTAGTTTGATCTTGTACCGCGCGTTCATATGAACTTAGCCTAAAGGTGACATGCGGGAGTGCCCCAAGGCTCCGTACTTCGACCAGTACCGTACACCATATACACAGCAGACATACCACAAGCAGTAAACGTAACAGTTGCAACATTCGCTGATGACACCGCTCTACTGGCGAGCAACAAGGATCCTAGGATCGCATCGAGAAACCTGCAAGTAGGTCTAGATCAAATTTCAGAATGGCTAGACAAATGGAGAGTCACGGCTAGTGCATCAAACTCAACATATATAACATTCACCTTAAGACAAGGAAACTACCCACCAGTAAAACTGGGAAATAGAAACCATCCACACAAAGAATGTGTAAAGTATCTAGGTATGCACTTGGATAGAAGACTGACGTGGAAAACACATATCAAAGCAAAAAAATGAAGCTATTCTCCGATCTTCAAACCCTAACTATATCACAGGAAGGAAATCAAAGCTAACCCTAGAAAATAAGCTTCTGATATACAAAGCAGTGATAAAGCCCATATGGACTTAAGGAATACAACTCTGGGGAACTGCCTCGAAATCAAATATAAACGACGTCAAATGCGCCATGGTTTCTCATAACCGAGGAACTTGAATGAACACTTGAAAATGGCCACAGTGAGAGATTAAACTCATGAAAAAACCGTACAAAGTCAGGCTATCGAAGCATCTTAGTCAACTAGCTGTGAAGCTCCTTGAACAAATCAGCAAAACCGCCTTAAGCGCCACAACATACTAGAACTGAGTGACAGAAACTAGTTTCTCCAAATGTGCTCAATGGAGTCCAGCACAGCACGACAATTATGCTCTCCTAATATCTGCTTATAGCCAAAGGCTGATAGTAGATGAAAAATTAATATAAATAAAATGTAAAAAAACAGTTAAAGGTGAGGGGTCTGTAAATAATGTGTAGCGGCTCGAGTGTTTCTAATCACCGAGACAAACCTCTAAGGGTTTTACAGTGCTTTAGTAACTTCTTGTCGAATAAATATATACAAAATACAAAGTACAAATCTAGAGAACTAGCAAGCTAAAGTGGCAGTGGGCGATGTACATAGGCCGAAAAACTGACGGCCGTTGGGGCAGAAAGGTTCTCGAGTGTGGACCACGCACTGGAAAGTGCCGTTCGATGGAAATGTGACCCAATAAAGGTCGATTCGTTGGGTGTACAGGCCGCACTAGATCAGTCGCTGTGGTCATTTATGGGGGAGGCCTATGTTCAGCAGTGGACGTCTTATGGCTCATATGATGATGATTAAGTAATAGTTTGAATCATTGTTGTACTGAATAATTATGCATGTTTAACCGAAAGGGATATATTTTTTAATTTACTTACTATTTCTTGGACTTTGCTCTAACTTTAGGATCTTAACAGAGTCAACAAACACATTAATATATTTCCTTTACCCCGCTATAAATGTCAACAAAAATGTCTTCAGTGGCTCGTAACACTGTCGTATGAAGAAACTGAAGACCTTTTAAAAGTTGCTGTATAGACTGTAGGACATACACACACAATACACACAAGTTCACACACACACACACGCACACACACATACACACACACAAGCACACACCCTCTCATACATACACACTAACTCACACACACACAAACTCATATACACATACGCGCACATAATCACACATGCTTATCTCGTATAATTTAAAAAATAATAGTAATAATGATAATTGGAAATAATAAACTCTGGAGGGGGGCGTTAGTGTTCGCGACACAGTTTATAACTTCTGCGAATACTATCGTGTTCCAGTATTGTTGTACCATGTTTTTGTTCCAAAATAAAGTTATTTGATTTGATTTGATTTGATTAATGAAAATAAAACAAAATGTATTAGATTTATACTAAATCAAAGACGAGGAGTTGGCTCTTGTGGACACCACCGTATTCTTAGGTATAACCCTGGATAATAAACTTCAATGGGGTCCTCACATTGATAAGTTGTCGAAGAGACTTAGTTCTGCGGCATACGCAGTCAAAAAGATCCGTCTTTTTACAGACGTAGACACAGCTAGACTAGTTTACTTAAGCTACATCCACAGCATTATATGTCATACGGTATACTGTCTGTGCTAAAACACCGTTTTTGTGCTGTTCGTGCAATTTATAATATGGGCCCTAGAGAATCATTACGCAATAAGTTTTAATAAATAAATATAATATTATGAAATTCCCTTGTCAATACATCTATGAAAATCTGATAAACAAAAAATATTAAAAAAAAGAATATATTAATATGTTTAAGAGAAATAATTTTAATACTAGAAATAAAGATAAGCTCGCTGTTGCCACTTGTAGACTCCATAAAGTTAGTAAATCGTTTAAAAGGCATTTATAACAAACTCCCACGGGATGTACAAAAATTGACAATTAGCAAATTTAAAAACGTAATTAAACAAAATCTTTATAAAAAGTCCACTATAAAATATCGGATTACATAGATGATAAAGAAGCTTGGGATTTAAATTGCTCCAACTCGTTCAAAATGTTACAATTTAGACGTAATTTTTTTCCTGTGTTTTTATGTATTCTAAAAGAATTATAAAAAAAACAACCATCCTTGTTTCTTGCCTTTCTTTCCTGGCTTGGCCGCGAAGGAATTGGCAGTAAAATTGACGTTTCAAAGTGATCCTTGTGATTTAATGAATAAAATATTTTGACTTTATTAGTTTCAAAAGTTTTTTCATATCTACCATACTAAACAGGTCCTATCTTATGCGCTGGTTTTTTGTGACGGTCAGTTTTTTCAGATCTATCATTCTTATCATAAACAAACTATCATTGACTGAGTGAAAGAATTATATACTTTACTAGCTGATCCGCCCGCGGCTTTGCATGCTTGAAATTTACCGTTACCGTGGGAACTTCGGGATAAAAACTATATAAAACACTTTTGTCAAATTGACGCGACACTTCATGTAAATGACTTCACGTCAATGAACGACGGTTAAATTATATGGATATTGTCGCGATTAAAAAATGAGGGTTGGGGGTAGGAGAGTTTAAAATACTTTACGACCTATTCTCATACCTACCAAATATGCAAAAAAAACCATTAAAATCAGTCTACCCGTTTCGGAGGAGTGCGATCACAAACACCGTGACACGAGATTTTTATATATTAAATTGTACACCTTACTAGTTATTAACACATTGTTGACGACCTCTGTGGCGCAGTGGGCGAATAGCCGGCTGTGACTCAGGAGGTAGTGGGTTCGATTCCCACCGCGGAACAAATGTTTGCACGATCTACAGATATTTGGTCCGGGTCTGGTTGTTTTTCTATATATTATAAGTATGTATTTACAAAAACAAAGTATATAAGTATTCTATCAGTTATCAGGTTCCCATAGTACAAGCTCTGCTTAGTTTGGGGCTAGATAGCGCTATGTGAAATGTCCAGCAATATTTATTATTTATTTATTTATTACATTACCAAAAAATCTTCAGTAAGCGGTCTTATCACCAGGTGATAACAAACAATAAGTTGTTGTTACAACATCAATCCAATTTGGAGCAAAACACCGCAATAATTGTATGAAAACGAACGCTTCATTATACCTATAATAATTGAACGATATCCGTTTCGCCGAATTATAGCAGATTATACGATCTAATTTACGTTGTGAGGATGTTCTTGGTTGAAATACGTGTAATTAGGTTCATGCCCTGCTTATTACAGATTAAGTAGGTACAAGATAATTAGGTACATTGCCCTAATTTAAAGATATTTATTTCAGAACTTTAGTTCACCTTATAATGGGTTGAAGGATATGACAGACAGATTTATTGAATTACCACAAAAAACAGAAATAATACAAAAATAACTACTAAGCTAGAATTATAAAAGCAATACAATGGGCGACCTTATCGCTGAAAGCGTTCTCTTCCAGGCAACCTTTGGATAGAGCGAAATTTATGAAGATAAAACTGAGTGCGGTGTACTATCGAGGATATATTGAGGACCTCCGTGGCGCAGTGGGCGAATAGCCAGCTGAGACGCAGGAGGTAGCGGGTTTGATTCCCGCCGCGGAACAAATGTGTGCATGATCTACAGATGTTTATTCCGGGTCTGGATGTTTTTCTATGTATTATAAGTATGTATTTACAAAAAAAAAGTATATAAGTTTTCTATCAGTTATCTGGTTCCCATAGTACAAGCTCTGCTTAGTTTGGGGCTAGATAGCGACGTGTAAAATGTACAGCAATATTTATTTATTTTATTTATTATTTATTTATATATTTACATTCTTAGATATAAAAATAATATACATTTTAATCCTAATATTTAAAATACTTATAAATAGTATGGTATGGGTGCCAGTGAAATTATAAAAGACCACATTTGAGAATAAAAAACTTACCTTTGATGTTCTTAAAGTGGTACACGATCGAGGATTTTCTATTGCATTCTGTGAACAAAGAAAAACATTTGTTAGAAAAAGTCTAATGATCATAAGAAATTATAACTTTTATAGGTATTGAACAAATTAAGAAGAATCTTGTTGGTGTAATAGCAAGGTACTTAAAACATAATCCAAAGTTAGAAAAATATTATCATTTTTTTGGTACACACAAAATGATACATGAAATAATTACATGGTCTTAAGGTTCCCAGATTAAAAAACCGAAATTCCTGAGTAAATTCCTGACATTTGATGAAACTTTCTTGTAAATATAACGTTAATGTTGTTAGTACCGTGCATGTGAATGAACGAAGCAAATTCTCGAATTTTGGGAGCAATAAATATCAGTAATGATCAAAATGACAAATAACATAGGTAATGTTGATTGTTAATTTATTTGTAATAAAAATATTTGGTTTATTTTTGTTTTATTTTACTCGTTACCTACTTAAATTGTAGAAATTTCGGACGGTTTAGGATTCCCCCCGCATTCCGGACAAAGACCTATATTACCGGACATGTCCGGAAAATTCTGAACGTATGGCGACCCTACATGGACACTGAAGTCCGTGAATAATAATGAAGAACAGTATACTAACGGAAATCTAATAGGGCCGATTTGAAGTCTATCATTTGCATGCCGTGACAACTTTGTACGAAGCCAAATATTGATTATGCTATCCTTACACTATAACAATGAGTATAATTAATAATATGAGTGTATAGGGTGTAGAGAGATAACATGAGAGTATAGAAATACTAGTTAATCCTGGATCAATATTTCGACAGGACGATATTCCAATGTTCCATTTGGTCTGCTGTTCTTTAGTACTATTTTGACACATGCCAAATCTGACCTATTAGAATTCCACGAGTTTTTTTAAATTACAATTGAATTTATTTAGACAATTCGACAATTTGTTACCCCTCTTCTGCCATAACGTACTTTAATAAATAGCTAGGATTGAAATATCAAAGTTGACAAGTTCTTTGATCGAGCGAAACTACATCTCTAAATCAACTTGGGCAAATCGGCGTTGTATGTATGTATGTATGTTTGTCCGACGATAACTTTCGAGGCGTTGATGTGATCATCGTGAAATTTTATACATAGGTAGAGGTAGTGATGGCACAAGTTTGGTGTGACTAAATGAGCTAAAACTGTTGGGGGGTTGTTGAGATATTGGGTTTCAATAGGAGTAAAAAAAAAATTAAATGAGACTAGTCAAGTGGGACGTCAAATGAAAGGTTTTCATTAGTACATTTCGACTCCGTTTTTATTTTTAGTAAAGTCTTTGTAGTTTTTGAGTTATTAGCCATAATAAATACTGAACTTTGACGAAATTTACAGGGTACACCAGTGACCCCACAGTGCTGTAATTTGGCATGCGTGTAGCTTAAATGACACAAATAAAGGCAAAAGTCTGAAATCTAGAAAAACTGCAATTTGTACCCCAAAAAATTCACATGAACTCCCGTTACCTGAAATTTGAATGAAACTGTGGGTCAAGTTATTTGGTTACTTATTTCATGACACTATTTTGAAAGCCAAAGATTAAGAATAATATATATTTGTTTTTATGGGAGACTCGCGAGATCTCAGTTCGGCGCGAACCACTAGTTAAACAGTTTCTTGGTCTGGAAACGGGTACTACCGTGCTCAAAATTTGTCAACCGTTTACAAATTCACCTTGGGCGGAAGTATCGGTCGGTAAGACATTGCCCGTTAGGACTTAGTGGGCGAAAAGTCATCGCTACCAATATCTCGATTTCCACCGTGTTCTCTATAAAATGTGAAGAACTGGGTATATAGGGTACGAAACGTGACATAACTAGACGCAATATCGCACTTCCTCAATAGCAACAAGGTCTAATAGACGTAAGAGCCGACGCAATTTGCAGTAAATAAGGATATCGGTTTAGCGTCATTATCCGCGATACAGCGGATCGTAAACGCGCCCCGTAGGGTTGCCTCGGTTTATCAGGACTGACTCTCGCAAGTTTCTGATATCACAAAATCGCTAGCGAGACAAGGAACTATGGAACATTATGCCCCGCATTGATCTTATTTACACAAATGTGTTGGAACCAATAAACCCATAATGTGTGGAATTTAATTTTGGAGCCAAGTTTGAAGTTTACATATGATCGGGGCATTATAGTTAGCAATAAAAGAGATGTCAAACTGAATGAAATCTTTAGAACAAACAAAGCATGAAGTAGAAGGCGTGGTCTTAAAAGACATACTACCTGAACTACAAGAAAAACACCTAGTTCTATTGGTCCCCTCAAACAAACTTTCAATTGAATTACTAATGATTCTAATCATCACAAAGTACCAACACTGACTGAAAATAATCACACTAGAATTGGTGTACTGGATTTTCGTATATCCGGCTCTTGTAGGAGCCCTAGCTTCAGTTAATGAGTTATAAGGCCAGCCCCCCGCAGTGAGTACTGTTCTTAGGAAACGATTTATTGCGCACGCCTGCGAACTACACACGTAATTTCTTTAGACCATTTTTCATTACAACCGCTGGCCTACGTGCTTGAATATCGCACTAGAATGCGTTAGTACCTACTTGGGGAGTGCTCGTAATGTATGAGGGAAACAGTGAATTCTGTAGTGGTAGATTTTAACTACGGAGAACTATCTACCGTTCATAAAGTGTTTAATTTTGCAAGGCTGCCTGTAATATGAATTAGATTGAAATGAACACAACACATATTATATAGTATTTATATATATATAGTGTTTTCGAAAGAAGAATACTTTTTTAGGCTTTTCATTATCTACGGTAGATCTACGTATCTAGTAATCTGCAAATGAAGCGGCAACTAAATGAAATAAAAGCTCGCAGTCTTCTGCGGTCAGATATCAGATGAAAAATTACACGTTGCACATTTAGTTTTAATTCAGTCAGCTTATCCAGAGAACAGCTAAATAGAAGGCATTTGTCGCGACTCCCCCAGACGATGCAGTGACGGGACAAAGGAGGGACGTCCGAGATGGTTTCTAATTACGACACAGACCGTTATGCAAATCGCGGGTCGACGGCTCTTTGTCTCTAATAAACATGCGCGGCTCTTGCGGTCAGACCGCCAAATTGCTCGCCTTCCATTTGCCCGGCAATAAAACCACTTGAATGTAGTGCCCTCTCTGTACAATTACTACTCTCTACTCTTTGATGGTCTCGGAACGTGAATTGGAGGTGTTTTTTTGCGGGTGTCGATGTCAACGTTTATCTCGGACTTTTTAACTTGTAGAGACGTTTCGGCGTCCATTAGCAGATAATGTGGTAGTGAATTGGAAGATGCGGTCGCAGCACTCACCAGGTCGCGTTGTGCTCGCTCCGAAACTGGGCTAAAAGCATCGCTCAGTCTCAACGATAATATTTCACAAAACTGTCCAAACGGCGCCGATTTAACCATTCCGAATGCTCAATTTTAAAATCTGTATCTCCTATTGTTTGCACTGGTTGTAAATCGCACGCCGAATTCAGACTCTAAAACGCGACAAACGTGTCAGTTGAAAAAATATTCATTTTCACGGGAGAGCAATATTTCCGTTTGTATTGGAACAATCGATGTGCCTTTTCCCCGTGTCTCCGAGGGTGCGAGTAACAAAGGATAGGGGACAGTGGGGACATTGGAGTTATTCGCGCGTATTTCGGAATCGTTGCATTTGTGAGGCGTTTGTGAGGGAAGTCGTTACCGGTGTCGCGATCACGAGCAAAAAAACTGCACACCTTTGTAATACACGTGGCGTGGTCGACGAATATTTATTTGGTGTGCGCTTTCGGGGCATTAAAGCTTATTGTGTGAAAACGCTCTTTACTTGAGGTTTTAATTTTACCCCCTGGAGGTTTTGGAAACGGATTCATTATCATTATCATTATCATCATTATTTTGGAAAAGATCAGTTTGTCAAATTGATTGATAATATAGCTTTGGTTTTCTGAGAACCGACGACTGTCGTGAATGATTATGGTGAGTGATGTCAATTTATTTATTTGCCGTGAAGATGAAAATTGCGGTCACTACACTACGTAAAGGAAATTAAATGGGTCCCATTTGAAAAATCATTTTGTATTCTGTGATATCTTTGCGCGTCTTCACAATAAATCGAAAAAAATACTACAAAATGCCTAATAATGTATTATGCGATCTATACAGTCTAACAATGAGTTTATTTGTGCACCAAGTTCCACTTAATATTAAATAAAAAAATTACATTCAGAAACACTTAATGAATATTTCGACAGGATGATATTCCAATGCATCATTTGCACTATTTGTCTGCATCAAAGAGCTGAGTCATCTTATTTTGTTAATATATCTATCGTTGTTATTGTCAGTATTACAGCTGTTTCATAATTGTACTTTATTTATTATTAGTTTTTTAATATTATATAATTTTTATGTATTATATTAATATTACCTGCCCGGGTATCTATTTATTTTGTTTTGTTTATGTAAGTACAAAGTTAAATAAACCATCCTTTAACGTTCTCGTAAAACCCACTCCATCCAAAGATTGTCTGGAAGAGACCGCTTTTAGCGACTAGACCGCCAATTGTACTATCGCGTGTCTAGTTTTAAGTGTTTTAAATATGATGTATTAGTTTAAGTGTGGTATACAATAAAGCGTTTTCTTATGTATTATTTGGTTTGTTCGTTGGTAGTAGTGGTGTTTTGACATCTGCCAAATCCAACCTAATAGATTTCTACGAGTAAGGGCTACCGTTTCTGAAACCATACCACCTCCCAAATACACACTTTAAATGAGGAAAACTAGTTATATCATTACAAAGAATTTGCAATTATGAAATGAATCACAGGCAGAAACTACGACACATTGCGACAGCGGTCACATAGTTTGTTTAATCGTGTGTTCACTCCCCACATCAACTCGATATCAACTTAACAAAACCGGGATTAAACTGAACCCGAAGTTCAAATCTAATTTGTAATAAGAGGGTTACATAGGTATCAACGTACTTAATTAAAGTGAACTACTATCGGTTTAGTTCCCTTCGTGGAACCGAGGCTAATTACTTAGGGATAACTTTGTGACTCGAATAGAACGCCCGGAGTTGCCCCGGTTGACCCTTTGTATGAGCTGGTCACTTTTACAAGTCCATGGTATGACTACGGCTATATGGCATATTCCGGCATGCTCCCAAACTTAGTTTAAAGTCGACACGTTCGCTTCGTAATTAAATTTCAAGGGATATGTAGTTCTCATTCAATTTAGGTGGGATTGTATTAGTGTTAAATTATTCAATGCGATTTGCTTAGAGAAATTTTTTTATGTGGCCTAGGAGCGTGTTCTAATATGCACTACCCTGAATCCAGGAGATGGAACAGGCATATGGCCCACCTGGTGTTATGTGGTAACCATCGCCTATAACAAAGTATTGTCTCGTAGGTCACGCACCTTAGGAGCGTGCCCTACGATGCACTGACCCGCGTCGATCTACTTGAGGCATACAGCATTTTGAAATATTAAAATAATAATAAAAAATTTAATTTTACCGGCTTAATAAAAAATGAAATAACAATCTTTGTTATTTTTTAATTTTATAACAATCTTATTAAATCCCTATATTTATTTAATTATAATGTACTAACACAATGGTCTTTGTTGACTGAAATAAATGCTTATTTGATTTTGATTTATGATTTCACTTTTGTACAGTGTATTCAAACAATGTACCTAAAAGCCCAAATTGCCTCCAGCGAAAACTTAATAATTAATTCATATATAACAACAGGGCCAAATGGGACAATTTTCAATATGATCATATCGTAAATAATGCACGCATGGAACGAAAACGTACAATAATATACTCCAAAATATTAGCAAAATATTTTACACATTATACTCAAATAATTGTGTGTAAACAATTTGTAAATAGCAGGTCATATAGCTCGAAGAACTGACGGCCGTTGGGGAAGAAAGCTTCTAGAGAGGAGACCCCTGGGAAGCGAAGCGTAGGACATCCTCCACTAGATAGAAAGACGACCTGATAAAGGTTGCTGGGAGCCGTTGGGTGCAGGCTGCACAAGCTCGGACGCTCTGGAAATCTATGGGGGAGGCATTATGTTCAGCAGTAGATATACTTTGGCTGATATGATGATGATAATGAAACAATTTGTGGAACATTAACTGAGACCAGTTGTTTTAGTAGCTCGATCTTAAAAAATATATCAAAAATGATTTATGTACATGAACACCACTGTTTTTTCAATATAGAAACCTTTCGTGCACCCTTCAAACATATCGGCTTTTTCAAGCAGGTCACTGACCTAAAACGGTAACCAAAAACCAGTAACACAAAGACATCCCACTTCAAAAGTAGCTAAGTACTCCAACTTTGGTATAATTACAGAACGCACACTTCACCAAGTGTTTCTCCGAGACCTTCGATCACAAAGGTGTTCCAAGTTGCAGCGTGAAGAGGCCAAGTGCCACTTGAATGCCATCACGACCCCGACGCACCCTCGATACAGACGCACTTGTCAGCCCCTGTCTTTAATCATTTCTTTCTTTTCCAAGTAAACAATACTGACTGTATTCCGAAACAAATGATTCCTGTGATAAATCGTCAGACGTTAGAGAAATAACTTTGACCATTCTCCTCTTTTGTTCGATTGATTGCAGATAATTCAGGATTCCAACAGAAATAGGATAGAAAATTGCCTTTCTGTAGCGACCGGCTAAATAGCACCGTGCTCTAGTTATTTTCCCGTTTTTTGTAGTTTTCTCTAAATTGGTCTCTTCGTTTTCGTGAAAAGGAATTCAAGTCGATTTCTTTATTTGTCGGACTTCTCTTTGAAATGGATAATTTATTTTTGTCTACCAATTTAACTTTAGGCTCTAAAGAATTCTTATTATAATTTCTGGGTCTCGACTTACGTAAATAATAGTCAATTCAAACTTTAACGCTTAGGAATAATGATGTTTTCTGACAAAAGCGAGAATGGTAGACATTTGTTTTTCTCAACCATCATACACTACCGTCCATTCTTCCACAAAATACTTTCCAACCTAGAAGGTTGTCTAGAAGAAATCACTTTAAGCGATTGTGCATTTCTATTGTTGTTAGTTAAGAGTTTTATTTTGTATTTGGTGTTATTTACAATAAAACGTTTTAATCTCTCTAATATATAAAAATCTCGTGTCACGGTTTTAGTGGTCGCACTCCTCCGAAACGGGTCGACCGATTTTAATGATTTTTTTGTAAATATATTTGTTAGTTATGAGAATAGGTCGTAAAGTATTTTTCACCCTCCTACCCCAACCCCCCATTTTTTAATAACGATTTTAGTATTTTTGTATGAACAATATCCATATAATTTAACCGTCTTTCATTGACGTGAAGTCATTTACATGTCGCGTCGTGTTACTTTAACGTTTCATTCTGCATTCGATTTTTTTCATAATTTATGAGATCTGGCGTAATTTTATTGAGCTATCTATAGACAGTTTTCAACGGCCTTAAGATGATTCAACCCATTCTTTGGTCATTTTGAGTGTTATGTAAATAATTGTATATAACTGTAAATAAATGTATTTAGAATATAAATTAATTTTAAATCGAATATTTTAAGTGTAATCGTACGTTCATGACTTTAAGGCCTTTATGGGAGCCACAGGTACGACCGAATCATGAAAATGTATCTGGAGTTGCATATGGAATAATATGCATAGATAATAATAATATATGAACCACTTTCACCAGAGAACTTTGAAGTAAGCGCGTTAAAATGTTCCATACATTATATTCGATTTGATATTAATCTACTGTATAGAACAGCTGATTCTCTTTTACAATACTTTTACCATCCAAAATATTTCGAGGCAGTAGTCTAAATAAAATGTTCCGTACACTTATGTCGATAACTATTAAACTATCAATTTTTGCCGCCAAACAGCATTGCTGTGTTTCGGTTTGAAGGGTATGGTTGACGGTGAAATTACAGGCATATGAGGCTTTACATCTGTATACATCAAGTTGATTGACGCAGGGCAGTGGCTCGTAGAACAAGTTTCTAGGGTGCGTGACCTACAAGGCAATTCTTTGTTATAGGCGATGGTTACTACTTAACAGGTGGCATATGCTTGATCCATTTCCAGTTCTATAAAAAAACTTTTGTATACAATACATTTATCATCCGAAATATCTGGGAGTATCTTCCACATATAAATATAGAGTTTCTGTCTGGCTGCGGTCGCAATCTCTAAAACCCGTCTCGTATATATATTTTCTTCACCGTCGTCTGAGCACACATGAATGATGGAGCGGCAGTCAGCCGTTCAAATAACACTTTAACATCGCGTCATTGAAAAATGCACTCAGCGTCTGCTCTCAATCGGTATAATCAGGCTTCGGGAAGCCTTATGTTATGATGCGGTAAGTACCGGGAATGAGGGCAAGAATACTTGGCAATTTAAAGAAAGCACGATAAACGTTTTCTTGGTTTTAAACAGTATTTTTATTTTTATCGGATAACGTTCCGTTTAAAAGAAAAAATATGTTTTCTTGAAGTTAGAAATATTCACTTATCACTAGTGATCGAATATTCGGATGCATAATTACCTAAAGTTGATTTTTGGCTAACAAATTATGGAAGCGGCATCTTAGAATATTTTTATTAAAAATAAAATTCCGGAATCTCGGGATTGCATGCATATTAATTTAACGTTAAATATTAAGCAGGTAGAATATGCCATCTCACTCGCACACTTACAAAATGCTTATATTCCCTGAGGTCTAACAGGCGCGATCTGACACTTGTTACAAGGTTTTTTCGCTTCGTCAAAAATTACTGACAGCAAAAGTGGGGAAAAGCAACCATATTACGTTGTAACAAGGCATTATGTATACCTAATATACCAAATTGCCAAAGTGTGCGTTTTTTCATAGAATGTGAATTTCTTTATACTTGGTATATGAGGGATGAATGGCATACTATAAAACCTATGCAGCTGTAAGGGATGTCTAGGTTAAGTAGATAAATAAATAAAAAAAACACATGATATATTGTTGATCCCGGAATCACGGATTTTTTTCGATAAAAAAGTGCTATCCATACTAGCCAACTTTTAACTTTAGGTAAATATGCATCCGTTTATCCGATCTCTACTTATCAGACCTCTGAACTGCAATGCTGTGACTCAGATAAGCGCAAGCTCTCAACTCACCTATCACGATTATAAGAAAATACATTTATATAAATAATTATATCAATTATATATATTGTTTCTGCAAACTAACTATTGGTAGTTAATACATTTATTAACAGAAATAATGTACAAACGTTCGCAATATATTTTCTTATAATTGTAATAGGTGAACTGAGAGATTGCGCTTATCTGAGTCACAGCATTGCAGTTCAGAGGGGCAATGCGTCCCTTCCAAGTGTCTTGGGGACTCTTCTACCTGGTAGTGATCTGGAACACATCTATAGATAGTTTTCAACGGTCATAAGATGATTCAACTGATTCTTAGCGTGTTTAAGAAATTCCTTACCAATTTTTGTAGCAACATGTAGACTTTTTTTAAGCACGCGCAAGCAGTGGTTTATTTTATTTGTGGTAAGACCCACAGTTGTTGAAGCGACATTGGTAATATATTTTATTAAGTTATAATTATCAGAATCATTACGCAATAAGTTTAAAGAAATAAATATTATGACATTCCCTTGTCAATATATCTATGAAAATCTGATGTATGTTCACAAAAAAATTAATTTGTTTAAGAAAACTAGCGATAATCATAGTTTATTAAAAATAAAAATAAACTCGCTGTTGCCACTTGTAGACTACATAAAGTTAGTAAATCGTTTAAAGGGCAAGGTGTACGCGTTAGTCCCAAGTGATGTACAAAAATTTACAATTAACAAATTTAAAAACGTAATTAAACAAAATCTTTATAAAAAAGCCTACTATAAAATATCGGATTATATAGATGATAGAGAAGCTTGGGATTGAAAGTGCTCTAACTCGTTCAAAAATGTTACAATTTAGACGTAATATATTTTCTTTATTGTTATGCATTGTAAAAGGAACCTTAAAAAAACCACCAGCCTTGTTTCTTGCCTTTCTTTCCTGGCTTGGTCGCGACGGAACAGACAGTAAAATTGACGTTTCAAAGTGATCCTTGTGATTTTAGGAAATAAAAGACGTTGACTTTGACATCATATCTGTCATAAGTCGTCCACAGCCTCCGCCATAATTTTGATATCCAGCGATTTTGTGCGACCTGCACTCAACGGCTCTCAGTAACCTTTTTTTTTTTTTTTTATTCCAATTTATTATAAGGACCTTTATAAGGATACATGTCGGTCCTATCGTATGTACAAGTTAATTGAATCAAAGATACAAACAAAGCAAACAAAATAAAGATTAACAACAACAATTAACTTATTTAAATCGGTCCGGCACCACAACCATACAAAAATGTACAGGTGTGATCCCTGACGGGTTAACTTAGAAAAAAAAAAGAACAATAATTAGCCACAAGTAAATGAAGTTATCTACCTATCTATCTATATGTATGTCACTTGTGGCGACTTACTGCACTAAATAATTCCTTAGCTGCATCTGATGTAGGGTCAGCTAAGATTTCATTGAAAATGCCCACGTCGAATCTGTTCAAGTTGTAAGTCGCCACCAGTGACTGTCTTTCTCGCTGGAAGCGGACACATTCCACCAATAAATGGTGCACATCCTCCACCACTCCACATGTGTCACAATTAGGTGTGTCAACCTTCCGCATTAAGAACGTAAACCTTTTTAGTGGCATGTGACCTGTTCTCAACCTGTGTGCTATGACAATAAGTCTACGTGAAAGGCTTGCATTGCCGAACCAAGGTATGTGAGGAGGCTCACATTGGATACATTATTTGGTGGTTTTTCTATCAAGTATGATGCTTTCCAGTATTTCCTTATGACATTTAAAAATATACTTTTTGCGAAGTCAGTAGTAATAATTAGGGAAACGGCGCGTTCTACCCCTTTTAACTACCAAAAATTTGAAATCTGAAGAACCAAAGTATTTTTCAGAGTAAGTATTCATTTCCTACCATTGAATAATTAAAGAAAGCATTTACATTTCCCCGCGGCGCCGTTACTGCAAAATGTTATTACAAGGCAACTTACACAAAACATTTAACCCATTCGAAAGCGTACAGAAAAGCGCTCATTGCGCTTAAGCCTTGGTTTCTTTAAAACAGCAACCTTAATAAAACGCCGGAAATCTAGCAAAATAAATACCCAACAGACATATATATTTCTGGATCCTGGACATTTCATATAGCGCAAATCTAGACCCAAGCTAAGCAAACTGATAAAATGCGCATTATTATTTTGTACACAAATACCCAGGACGACAAACACACAAAACTAAATTAGGTGAAGTACGAACACATTATTAGGTGAACAGCTTCGTTCAATGCGATTTTGTTCTTTACTTCATTAATCGTCTAAAAATACTACAGTTGACACAAAATGGCGGAGGTCAAATCTGAGGAATGCATAGTATTTCAGTCCGATAGCCTTTCTTAACCCTGAGTGCAATCTACGAAATCTAGGTCGTAAATGGAGCTGGTGTAAGTGGCGTAGAGTATTGTGGCGTAAGTTAAAATGGCCTAAAAATCCTGGACTACGTCTCCGTCTACTTAATAGAGCGAAAACATTATCGCAAAGAAAATACTCTGTACTATGATTTAAGTTACACGTTACGGCAATGCTCGTGTTTCCGATTTAGTACGGTTATGCAATCAACGTTCGACCGTCCCGCGGCTCATGACGCTGACTTTTCGTCAGTCAGCTTCAAAGACGGTAGAACGTGCGGTTCCAGTTTTTGGAAGTATATATATTCTGACATATTCCTCATTTCCGATGATAGACACAACTGAGGCGTCTTACTTAATCGTAATTCTTTACACGTTATCTTGCAAACGATTCGTGGAAATCTGGTGCTAAGACCATGAGCGGAACTAATGAACGGTAAAGCCATTGAACATATTATTGAATTATTATTGACCTCCAGAACACGACAAAACCTTGGAACGCCACCTGATATGGAACGCTAGTGATGGAGCAGAATGCTGGAAAAACGGATGCGATTTGCATAAATTAGTGGAGCCCTATGCAAAGCAGTGTAGGGGCTGGATATGATGATGAGAATCATTAACAAGGAGAATTTACGGCTGTTGTCACGTGACCAAGTGAAGATTGGCAATAAATTAGATTTGGTGATTTTTATTACTCTGTATTTATAATATTTATTGATCTAAGCGGTTATCAAAACGGACAGGATTAAAACACATTTACCTTTGTTCGCTTGTAGTCATAAGAAGTGCAGTATTTTTCGCCTACTAAGGGTAGGTACGTGTACTACGAATCTCGTGTGATCGCTAAGCTCGTGTACCACCGCCTTAGAGTATTTGGCCCGCGATGCGAACCCAACATCAGTCACCCGCTGTAATTACACCGACGTTGATTTATAGCCCGGACACCAGGCAAAAGCAGGGTTAATGAAATAACCAGGGATACTGCTAATACATTCCTGTTCATTTCTGTTCCCTGAGTGCAGTCTGCGAGCCCATTTAGCCTCAAGGTAATGCAGTTTTTCGTGAGCGTTTGCGAACGCTTTCAATTTGTTAGTTTGTGTTGATTGGGTTCGCGTACTTTTAAAAGGCTTGAAAATGGGAGAGCAATGGTAATTGAAGAGTACCTTTGGATATAACACCGTAATTGTTCGGAATTATCTGTTAAAAGAAGCGCTACCCTAGCTGTTAATTTCAAAGACTTAACTGTTTTTTCGGGGGCAGTGAATTCTTAAAAACTGATTTAAGCCCTTAAATAATAGTTATTATTGTTGTTTAACACATCGTCTATTCCATTCAATCAATTTACGTACAAACTTTTCTCAATGTTTACAAAATACCAATGAATCTCACATGGGGGTCAGTTGAAATAACAGAATAAGTCTAAATTAAAACTGCTTCAGAGTCCTAGATCTAAACTCCTCAGGAGTTTGTAGACTGCGGCGAGAAATAAGTCGTATTTTCTAGAATTGGCCGGTCAGTAATCCCTAGTGTCGGTGAGTCGGTCCGGATAGGGATAAGCTGGATATTACGAGTTAATACAGGCTTCGGCCCAATCCTGAAAGTTAACTGAAAGGGATAAGTGGCAATTCTTGACTTGATTGGGCTAAATAGTGGATAATGGTAGTCGGTGAAAATGTTTCACTTTTAGAAAAAACTCGCCTTGTAGGTACCTCTAGGGTAGATATGAATTATTTGAAAAAGCGAGGTACTGTTACGAGCTGAGGGTTCAGGATAAAATAATGAGAATCGGTCTAACCAAAATAACACTTTTATTCAACACGATGACGATGAATACACGAACTTGGTCACACGTATCACAACACACTAATTCACACCACTTAAAGTCACCGAAATGATCGCACGTATAGCTTAATCCAGACTGACTCGCGAGACCCTTCCACACGTCAGTCCTCCAGGGCCTCGCTGAGACTCACTCAGACTGACTGTCCGGCCATCTCTCCGGCCTATTTATATCGCACACATTTCGATTGTTCGAGAACGATGTCGATCCTTCCAGGAAAGGGTCGGTCCCTCGACACAATGGCCACTCCCCATTCTGCGAAACCACAAACAATAGCAACAATAACACAGCAAGACAAAAGCGTTCGAGAAGGTTCGATTATTACGCATTGTTTAACAGCCTCGTTGTAACAGTACCAAGAAAACTTTTATTAAATTCAGTCCAAGTGAAACATACGAAAGTGTTAATCATGAGTAATATGAGTCCTAAATGTGTTTATAGGTAAAAGTGAACACTTTACATCAGGAGAACTAAAAGCGTAATAAAAAAAATCTATTTTCTCTCAGAAACACAGAATTAAAACAATAGGTACTACAAATTACTTACACCATTAAAAGAATTGAACTTTGTTATTCGATTCCTTTTTATTGAATCCGCTAGCAACGCAATAAAATACATCGCCGTCACGACTCAGCCTCTGAAACGCAGACTGCGCTTTTCTTCGTCTACCCTCCATAAATCCTAAACCCTAGACCGAGCTTCTTGCAGTAACAAAACAGTTCTGACGCCTGTTGCCAGACCCATTTGCATTTTGCTGATTGATTATTCAATTGGACGGCCGCAGTCTCCCCGCCCTCCCCTTGCCAACTGGCGGTGGACATAACGGAATTGATTAAGTAAATGCTAATGCACGTTATGTTGTACTCATCTTTGAAACATTATGGACGGCAGATGGAATGAAGAAAGAGTTTCAGATAAAAGTAAAACGAAAAAAACCACTTTATTTTATTTGATCTCCAAAAGAGCAACAAAGATAAAAAAAATCTAGTAAATTATCATAAAAATGAAAATGTTTCTAGGTTATGTTGAACGCAGAAACATCAGCCAAAGTAGTCAATTGTTACTTTAAGTAATGCTCTACATCTAATCTTTCATTCTGGCTACTACGGAGATTTAGGGCTTTATAATAAATATCAACAAAGTATTGCACGACTACAATCGAAAAACTAACTACAACCAGATCGTTTGTTTTTAGTCAAATCATGCGTTACTTAATAGATCTTAAAAAGAAAGAAAAAAGAAGAGTATCTTTTTTGATACAAACACACATAAACACACCATTAAAATTATATTGAATCTTGAGTAACTAGATTTATTTACGGGACGCATTTGGGTTCACTGCCGCCGACTTTATCAATTATTTTTCCACTTCGCTTCAATATAGTGTCAATTACTGTAAGTTCCCGAAAAGGTTTCTAAACAGTTGAACGGTTCTTAGCCACAAATGGCGAATCTCGACATAACTGCCGCTGTTAACAAGAGATTCCGGTCATATCGACCGCCATAATCATCCCGTCAGTCTTTTCGACGGCCATTCTCATTCCATCAGAGTTTTTTTTGAAGGAAATTAAGTGGGGATTATTAGCTTTTACAGGTCTGTTAAGCTAAAAATGGCGGTTTAGTAATTCGGGGACTGCTTAAATGTTGTCATTTGTTTCAATTGTATTTTACTTATACATTAAAAGGGAATTTGATGAAGCTTAATTTGTTAAGTTCTGAGGTATGGGCCTACTTTTTATATATTCTTAAGCACCTTATCCTTTTCATGCATCTAGTCGATTCTCGTAATTTTAACTACGTTAAGTTTCGTCGTCTTTGCATCTAGTGGGGGGGGGGGGGGGTCCTACGCTGCGATTTCCAGTGCGTGGACACCACTCGAGGACTTTTCTGCCCCAACGGCCGTCAGTTCTTCGAGCTATGTGCCCTGCCCACTGCCATTTCAGCTTGCTAATCCGTAATATAAACAAAAAGATCTCAAATAATCAGATTTAAACACTTTGGAGTATGCTTTACAAGGAATTGCCAAGTCTTTACAAATCGCAAAGCACTCTGCTTAGACTACAGACATCGTATCCCATTTGGATCCTAATTGAAGCGACGCGAGATTCTTTCGAGTCTTTTTGTTCACGAATGACAAAGGAACGTTCAGAGCGCTCATCTTTGATAGCTATTTGCACGGATTTACGGGTCTCATTTTGTTAATGAAGTTTTTCTCAAGCATATTTTGAGGTAGCGTATGATTATTTCTCAGTACAAAGGAAATATGAATCATGTCAAGTAGTTTTAAGGGCGACTTGCGCAAGGATGCCTTAGTGGCTAAATATGATTTTAAGAAATATGTCAAATTATACAAATACGCCAAATTTAAAGTGTTTATTCGCTTAATACGTTTACGGATCGTTGTGGAAGCTGAGCTTAGTGTTGACAACGGTAAGCAAAAAGATACATTGTGAGAAAACTCGCAGCTTGGTGAGCTCAAATATAAATAAATAAATATTGTGTTAAATAAATAATA
This sequence comes from Philereme transversata, assembly GCA_963924445.1. Lineage (NCBI taxonomy): Eukaryota > Metazoa > Arthropoda > Insecta > Lepidoptera > Geometridae > Philereme > Philereme transversata. Next base: position 19,607,818 of record OZ004337.1, on the reverse strand, counting down.
ACAGTGGGCGATTAGCCGACTGAGACGCATCGTTGCGGGTTCGATGACGTCCGTTGGGGTAGAAAGGTTCTCGAGTGGAGACCACGCACTAGAAAGCGCAGGTTAGGACGTCTTTCCATCTAGTCTCCAACTAGATGGAAAGATATGGTAAAGGTTGCTGGGAGCCGTCCGATGCAGGCCGAGATGACATAAAAATAAATAACATGTACTTGTCTGACAGGACAATGCTATATCCTGTACCCTGCCGGAAGAACAAGCTATTTTATCGTAAAGGGTATTTTTACAGTAAGGTCTTAAAATATTGACCTGACTTTTGCTTCAGTAGGTAACCAAAAGGTTCTAATTTGACAAAACATAAACTGACAAAATTTTCATATCATTTATTAATTGCAAAAATGGGTACATTTAGGAATATGCAGATGATAAAATAAACATAAAATTCAGAAACTCCATAAGCATGCAATATTAAACAATATAAATTATAAACTCAATTATTAAATTCAATTATTTAAAATGTCAACGAATTCACTTGTGTATTGTAAATAAAATAGCGTTTCGTCTTAAATTTAAATATCCTGTGTACTTCTTATTTTTTATGTTTTAATAAAGTAGAATTAGACAATAAAAACCAAAAACTGGTATAACCAAAAACTGGTATAATAACTGGTATAGGTATATAATTAGTGTCAAATATAATTTTTTAAAATCTTTTAAACCTTCGTATAAATCAGGCAGGCTGAAGATGTAATAAAGTAAACTTAAATCACCAAGGATTTAATGCAAACTTCGAACAATACTCAGTCGCGGCTACTTGTCAGCAGGAGTTATCGCTTTACAGAGTAAATCCTTTTTTGAACTGGTTTTAGCCGGATAGCACCGACTGAAACTAGTTCATATAGGTTTATTTCTATAAAACAAGTTCTGGTTTTTACTAGGATTGGCTCGGATAAGATCAGAGTCTTAGCTTTTGTTGTGTTACAGGAATTTAAATAAAATTTTGATTTTTTGAAAGTATTCATTGAGAGTTTTTGTGTAACTATTTTGCGTTTGTTATTTTACTTTACCTTTTTACTTACATATCATCACAATTTAGATATATAAATTAACGCTGAGGCACACTAGTATTACGTTATTTTTAAGTTTTCTCTGTAAGTGAATTCCTAATTCTTAAAATAAATAAACATCCTAAACGTTTCTGCTTGCAGTGAACCTTCATGCTTAGAAAAATGTACACTTTTTTCTTCCAATTTCAAACTTTATGGCGCAAAGACACGAGCAACTGCGCGTGAATTTATGAAGCACCCCGTTCTTATTTTGATTTATAGTTCTAAACTCGTGTAAACACAAGAGTGAAACGGAACGTAAGAGATAAGCACACTCTATTGAAGAGAACACTTTATAACACATTCGTCATCGTTATTCTTCCGTAGATGCATTTCCGCACGATCCAAGCCTGTAGATATAATATTTATTTAGTTATTTGCTTTGGTAACTGGGGCATATTAGGTGCATGTTTGAGAAATACACCGTCATAATGACCAAACATTTTACGGGAAAGGAGGTCAAATAATTAGGTTAGCAAGTTAATACGTGTAGGAAAAACTGGAGTGAAGCAGAGTTGATACAACCTTACTTCGCAACATTTATGAACAAAACATTGAATGAAACGCTCGCTCTGGCTTCCGAAAAAATAAATTCTTTTAACTCTGGCTGTAAACAGAATGTTGAACGCTAAATATAAGCTATTTAATTTAAAATAAATCATTCCATTTTTAAACTGAACCACGCCATTCAGCTCAAACGGCGCGCATTGAGTCAGTGTCGCCCAATCAGTGACCGCCAATATTGTGAAAAAGTTTTCTTTCTTTTTCAATCAGCGCCGTGGCTTGAACAGCTCATGAAAAATTTATGGGTCTAGAGGTCCGAGAGCTCCCATAAGGCGCGTTACGCGAATAACATTAGTTTACGGCCGTCTGGAGTGCTGGCCGCTTTCATCTGTGATTCTGAGAGACATCATAGAGCTTTGAAGAAGAAAAAAATAAATTGATGTGTGTTCTATGATTTGGTTTTTTGAATTTAGAATTTATTGTAATGTATTACTTTGATTTCACGTTTTGAACTCACGTTTAAAAAAGCCAACTTCTTGGTATCCCAGGAATTTTAGACAGAATGTGTTCGCAATTTGTCTTCTATCGCAAAAATGAGACTCATAGCCTTGGACCATTTACCCTTCTCACAACATAAAATATAGCAAAATATTAGGGTAAAAAGATAAACGGAAAATAAAGAAAGCCTTCAAGTCGCTTTCATAATTCAGTGTGAAGGTTCGGGACGGAAATGGTAACCATAGCTTTTTACACTTGGTTTCCCTCGACCGATGTTTTAATACTTAGCGAAGTACAATGAAGTGGATTTGATTGTAGATTAAAAACGAGAATTACGTAAAAAAATATTAAAAGGAGTAGAGGCATATGGTGGGTACACTTGGGTAAACTTCTTATAAAAAGGAGCTTTATTGAAGTTTCTGGCATCCACCACGATGCACTGGTCTGACCTATCGACTTAAAGGTACTTAAAGTTTTTTTTAAATGTTTTTTTTCAAATTTCTACTTTAGTTTATTTTTGTGCAAAATATACATAGCATAGATACAGAAATGAAACACTGCAAATGCAGTACTAAAAACTGTTAATTATTGAAGATAGCCAACTTTACCACCACTAAATCTGATGAGATGTGATGGTGTCATCGAAGATGGGGTACGAGTGCCTATTATTATTTTTCATCGAGCGAAGCGAGATCTCTAAATAAACTTGGGCAAATCGGCGTTGTATGTGTGTATGTTTGTTTGTCCGAGGATAACTTTTGAAGCGTTAATCCGATCATCGTGATATTTGATACATAGGTAGGTAGTGATACCACAAATTTAGTGTGACTAAATGAGCTAAAAATGTGGAGGGGTTGTTGAGATATTGGGGTTCAAGAGGGGTAAAAAAAAATGAAAATGAGACTATTAGGTCAAGTGAAACGTCAAATGAAAGGTCTTTATTAGTACATATAGTCTCCATTTTTATTTTTAGTAAAGTCCTTATAGTTTTTGAGTTATTATCCATACTAAAAACTGAATTTGACAAAATTCACAGGGTACACCAGTGACCCCACAGTGTTGTAATTTGGTATGCGTGTAGGTTAAGTGACATAAATATAGGCAAAAGTCTGAAATCTAGAATAACTGCAATTTGTATCCTAAAAAAGAATACATGTAATTTGAATGAAACTGTAGGTCAAGTTAGTTAGTTACTTGTTTCGTGGCACTATTTTGATAGTCAAAGATTACAAATAATATTTTTTTGTTTTAATTGGAGACTCGCAAGATCTCCGTTCGGGGCGAACCACTGGTTATTAAGAGCCTGTAGTGTCCCACTGCAGGGCAAAGGCCTCCCTTCCTTCTTTCCAGTGTTCTCTATTTTGGGCTATTGTGTAAATGTGCATCAATTTCGTCCCTCCATCTTCGCCGCGATCTGCCACGAGGTCGTGAAAAAGAATAAATTCAAAATTCAAAAGCGTCTGACTCCCTCTTTTTGCATCTCAGCCGGCTATTCGGCCACTGTGCCACGGAGGTCATTTAATTTTGCAATGGTCTTTAATTAGCTCCAACTGTTCTTTTGAACACTGTAAATTCTTTTACAGTGCATATTCTTTGTGTAAATAAATGTAATTCATTTATGATGTTACTGAGAAACGAATTTTCTGCTTTTCCGACGAAATCAAATATTGGAGTAAATGAATTCGATAATGGTTTGCGCACAAAAAAATATCATTCACAAGAGTTAAAACGAAAAGATTTTTCATTCAATTTGGCAAATTAATATGTTGTTTTCATTGCTAATGATTATTTAATCAGCCATATTTGGGCAGCCTAGACCCTTTTATAAATTTAATTTATTCATTAATATCACAAGGATCACTTTGAAACGTAAATTTTAGCGACTGCTCCTTCGCTACAATAGAATTGGTCAACTATCTCGTACAGAATAAACAGACTTTTGCTAATATCAGCTAAAAAAATGCAATTCGTAAGTAAGGGCAACGATGCTTAAACATATTTAGTGGCTAAATATGATATAAGGAGTTGTCAAATCATACAAATACGCCAAATTTAAACATGTTTAGTAGCTAAATACGTTTAGGGATCGTTGTGCATGCCGGGCTTAGAGTCTAGTTATTTTCTATATTTGTAGAACAACTAAGTAGGTACTAGGTACTTTAAAAAACATTTGTTCGGTAGATAGTAAGCGAATTTAAAAAAAATAAGCTTATTAGGTATCAATATTTTCTAAGTAATCCTTTCAACTATCTAGTAAAATTTCATAGCAGCTATTATTTTTTATAAAACTAACCTACTTTCCTTCAAAACAGGGTCTATAAATAGTAAAATGTTTTTAAATTGAGACCGCAGCTCGCACCCGCGGAGCCCCTTATTTATCGCCGACACCTGCGTACGGAGTCTAGAGAGCTGTGGAGTCTAGCAGACTCTGGCCTAGCCTGTCACCGACATCTATTATTAACGACTCTCTTGTTCTACGCGTGCTGTATCATTCTATTATACTTATCTGGAAATACTGGGTGCTTCTGAATAAGTTTGTTAATCCATGGAGTATTCAATTTATATTATCATCATCATCCACAGCCCGAAATCACCCACGGCTGTGAAAAGGCCGCCTGAAAAATTCTTCACGATCCCAGCCTCATCCAGTTTCGACCTGCGGTGCTTGTTACATCGTCTGCCCATTTCGTTGCTGGTCAGCCGATGTTTCTGTACCCTGTTCGAGGACGCTATTCAATTACCGCCTTACTTCATCTGTCGTCACTTCGCCTTGCCAGGTGTCCTGCCCAATACCACTTTAATTCTGTTATACGACCGCCAACATCTTTGACCTTCGCCTTACTTCGAAGTTTTTTATATCATCATCATCATATCAGCCACAAGCCATCCACTGCTGAAAATAGGCCTCCACCAGATTTTTAAAATGACTGATCTTGTTGGGCCTACATCCAACGGCCCCCATCAATATTTATCAGGTTTTTCATCTAGTGGGAAGCGCCACCCATTTTTCCCGTTGCGTTTATTTTGAACATTATCTAATAAGGTAAAATTCAAATCAAAGATTGGTAATTTACTTTATACCCAGTCTTAAGATGGGGTACTCGTAACAGCTAGAAAGGCGCGCTAAATAAAAAAGAAATCTTTCTTGAAAAAAGACACTGTTTTTTTCCATAGAATCATCCCCTATCGGATTAACTTAAACACCCCAGCTGCAGAAAAATTTCCCGAAAAATAATATTTATTTGAAAAAGACACCTTACATGAAAGGCCTGAAGAAAATGTAGGTAACATTTCCTGATCAGGTTATTCTTCGTGTCAATGGTTTTCCTTGGTTATGCCCTGAATTAAGCCCTTATCTTTAGTAAGTAAAGTTACCAATAATCACTAAACCTATTCATTAAATGTGAACAAAACGGCTTTCTTGCGAGTGTTTCTGTTTTTAATGAATAAGACCAACTTTCATTAAAATATATTCAATCTGAAATTATAGTTAAATTGTAGATTCGATCATAAAATAAGTCAAATTATAGTTTAGTTTAACGTAACTGAAAGTTACCTAGCTTCAGTCAGCGGCTTCGCTTGCGTTGTTTGTCAAAAAAGTAGTTCATGCCTCAATTCAGGTTATAATCTATCTACCATATTTCATTAACATGGGTTCAATCGTTACGGCGGCAGCGTGTACAAACAAACTCACTTTCGCATAAACAACCTGTTTTGTTATGAACGACATTAATTTAAAACACACATCCCGAACCATATTATCTGATTTTCGAGGTGGGTTTAATACGTTTATTAATATTAATTTTATTTTCATGGTAGCTAGAATATTTATCCAGTAATCAATACATTTCCAATAAATTTAAAACATTTTTATTGCTCAAATAAACGAATGTCGATAATAACGCGTAATTGGTGCAAGCGAGCCCGTACCGGCCAAACAAGTGGCAGTTTTTGTTTACGTAAGTACACTATGTCCATGAGTACATCTACTTGGGCCAGTTAGCTTCCTTCGAAAACAGGCAGGACAAAGAAATCGATTGTCGTGTCGACAATGCCTGGAAGAGCTACTGGTTCATGAAGACATTCATGAAAGGCGACCTTCCATTATCACTGAAACGTCTACTCATGAACATGTATATTCTGCCTGTCCTAACCTACGGTGCCCAGTCTTGGTCACTGACTGAATCACAAAAGTCGAGGCTCGGGGTTTGCCAAAGAGCGATGGCATGGAGCGCAGCATTTTGGGTGTCAAGAGAATAGACAGGATTCGGAACACCTCGCTGCGCTCAAAGACCGGCATCGCTGACGTCGGTATTAGCAGAGTTAAAGTGGGATTGGGCGGGTCATGTCTAGCGCATGCAAGCAAATAGGTGGACTAAGGTCGTAACTGGATGGATCCCTGTGGATGGAAAGCGACACCGTGGAAGGCCTAAGAAGCGTTGGCGCGGTGATTTGGACACTTTTTGTAGGGATTGGCGGGATTTGGTACAGGATCGAGATAAGTGGAGAGATGAGGGGGAGGCCTTGCCCAGCAGTGGGGCAGTATAGGCAAGTAAAAAAAAGTGCGCAAGCGCTCTTTCTAATTTTATGTTAAACTACCCTCGTTTTTGTGGATAAATTCATGATATTCTTTCAAATTTATATAAGTTTATTGTAGTTTGTTGTAGACAACTAGTAAACTGAAAATCGGCTGCAATGCCATTAAGTCAGTTTAACAGGTACCTATTTGATATCAAGATGAATTAATATGATTTATTTACCTATTTTATACAGGCTGTTTCTGTTGTGGGAAAAAACCCTATTTTGCATCAATACTAGCCATTAGCTCCACCCGTGCTTTCATTTAATGTGGTACATAACAAAACAGGTTGTATAATATCGCATATTAATATTTATTTATACTTGTATAGTTATGACTACGAGATTAAGTGAGTTAGTTCGTGTTATCTCAGTTTTTTAGCCATCCGATAGCCACTGACATTTTTTGGCGACTTTTATACCTACTTTGATTATAACTTTAAGCTACAGTTCTGACCACAAATTCTTAAATAAACCAACACTGTCTTCCCAGCGATTGTTCAACAAACCGCAACCCTCCCCCTTCGCCCCTTCCCTATTGAAACTAATCACCACAATACCGCTAACTGCCTCCAATATTGGCCCATCAGCAATGCCAATAAGACTTAGAACCGCAACCATTAGTCCCCAACAGGTTAATCATAATTAATTTAATTCCCCACAACATGCATATGCATGGGTTGGGATTGCATTTGAATGATGTTTGCATATATATTGTAATACTAGCTTCCACCTGCAAGTTCAAACGCGTAATTTGTCAAGCTTATGACTCAATCCAGGTCATACCTGTAAACCAAATTTCATTGAAATCGGTTCAGCCGTTGAAATAAACACGTAACAAACAAACAAACACACTGTATTGTTTTTATTTCTTCGTATTGCCCTGAACAAGGTCACTTTGATCGGGGCCAGAACAACGTTTAGATTTCGTCCGGTCAACGTGTGGGCAATTATTATGCAAACACTGTTCATCGGTTCAAGAACGCATAGTTTGTGTAAAAAATATAAGCTGTTTATATATTTACAGTCTCTAAAATATTTTCCGTAATTTCTTGTAGTTTGAATAAAACGACCTTAGATAGATCAGGTCTTTTATGTATGTCACTGTATAACGTCGTTCAGTTCCAATTAAAAATACTGGGAATCTGTCTCAGTTAGTCCTGTATATAGATTTGCAATATATTGTACAGCTCTGATATAAACCTTGATTGGGAGAGTTATATGCAAACTGTAAGTGGATTGATTATTATAGGTACCATTAGACGCAGATGATTAACCTATACGTTATATTCAAGATGAACATAATTCTATGAAGCTAGTAATATGATGCGAACTTGGGAAACTAAAACTGAAATGGAGCCCTATATTATGCTATCCATTATACTATCTAGTGGTGTAATTCAAGTTCGTCGATTCACCTAAATCTCTTGAAGATTACGGCATAGATAGTTAACGACTATTAGAAGACCTAGAAGAAAGGAACTTTTACATCTTGTGTGCCCCCCCCCCCCCCCCACTAATAATAATTTCCTGATAAAGGTATTACGTGTGATGTGATAACGATGATGATTATAAATTTAGTAGAAAACCAAAAAGTTCATAAGAAAGTTTCGATATTCTGTCCCAAACTTAAGATTCCCTGTATCTTGGGAGTTTTAGGAAGTAACAGGAGTAAATTAAAACATCCAAACCGCAACACATATTTGCAGATCCAGCAAACATTGTGAAAAGGCTTGTCCAAGGAAGTACTACTACCATACCTATCTCTGCTGCCAAGCAGCATTGCTGTGTGTCGGTTTAAAGAGTATGGTTGCCGTTGAAATTACAGGTACATGAGGCTTTACACCTGTATGCCTCTAGTTGATGAACGCAGGGTAGTGCATCGTACATCGTTGGGCACGTTTCTAAGGTGCATGACCTACGAGGCAATGTTTTGTTATAGGCGATGGTTACCACTTAACATTGCGTGGGCCATAGGCTTGTTCCATCTCCAGGTGGTATAAACAAACATCCCTCAGAGTAAATCAAACCTCTTGCGTTTCAGTCAGATACCACGCGCAAACAGGTCTTCTAGACTTTTTTATCTAATAGGTGCTGCGTGAGCCACTTATTCAAATAAAATACACATCTCACTCGCGCAAAAATATTAGAATCAATGAGCATTTTACTCACACCATCTGAATAACACATGAGTTTATCCAGAGATTTGTTATGTTTATACCGAAAACTATATCTTTATGGAATACAGAGAAACTCAGTCCCACTTACGGAGAAAAAATAAATAAAAACATAACCCGACCCGCATACCGTATAATCCAAGAATGCGTTGGGATGTAGGATAGGTGAGGACGTAGTAAGTAAGAAAAGCGAGAGCGGAAAATAATATATAACAAACTGAAAACATATATCATTGAAGAGTACATAGTAGTTAGGGAGCGGAGGATACGTGAGATTTTTTTGTCTACTTTTTTACTCCCTCATCCCCCTTGATAATGTGTCGTGATACACTACCCCACACCTAACATTACGTGTATTTATTTATTAAAAAATATTATTATTGTTGTTGTGAATGCTAAATATTGTTGTTATATTGCTTTTGAGATATAAATTCGCTTGTTCAGGATTTCAAGCGGTCGTGTAGAAAATATACACGTGATTGTCACATCCCCCATCGTGATTAATCGTGATGTTATTCTAACCCCTTCCCCCTGTTCAAATGTCAGGTGCTTAAAGGACGACCCCCTGAAAGAGTTGTTCCGGGGAAGGGAAGTATTATTACTATAACTACTTCTGCTAAGCAGCAATACTCGCATTTTTATGTTCCGGTTTGATAGATATCGATATCGCCGAAATTTCTAGCACATGAGGCTTTGCACCTGTAAGTTTTAGGGTGACAACGCGCGAGTGGAATAACGTCAATTTTTTTATTGATGATAGTCAAGCCATTACCTGCTAGTAAGTGATGGTGTGGTGAATAGAGCTAGAGATAGATCATGCCTCGAGAGAATCTGTTCACTCTGGACTTGAAGACTCCAAGATTATAGTGGAACAGAAAAACAGACGCTTATCACGCGGCAATTATGCTTATTTGAAACCTTCGCGGAGGCGCGGGTCGACTGCTTTCACACCATCATGCGTATGCGCGCCGCGTCCCTGGTGCGCAAGTTGCGGATCAGCTCCAACACCGTCCTAGCAATGATAGCCGCCGGGGTAGACTGCCCGTACACAAAGCGCTACTGTGAGCGACACCTGCCCACCAACCCCTTTAGTTTTTAATCTATTGTGTATTTCCTGTATGAGTCTTAGTTACTTGAAATAAATGTATTTTATTTATTCATTTATTTAATGGTAATAAAAACAGGTATTCCACGAAGAGCACTAATTTAAACGGCACCAATCTAAACTGCAACGCTTATTAATTTAAACGGCACTAATCTAAGTTGCCCTTCGTGGAATCGCTTATTTCACCGCTTGTCTTCCCACCATGTTCTCTCAGGACAAACATCTCGGGTGTGACGGCCCGCGCCGGCATCGCAAATATTTGACCTCCTATTATTGACCCCGCACCTTGTGTTGACGGCGCCCCTATACTCCGAGGTATTATGAGGGTCGCAAGGCCTATATTCGCTGAAGAAATGTATAACCAAGCTGCTGTCAACGGCTCGCTCGAAAAATATCCTGGGTTAAAGGTTCTTTCTTTGTAATGTATGGGACGTTTTATTTTGCGATTCCAAATTGTGTATCCTTGAACTCTTGAAGACTTTTGAGCTATAGAAAAATCCTAAATCAAATTCAAATGACTCTGCGTTGCAAAATCTGTTGACTCTTAAATTCTTAAGGACCATCTTAGGCCGTTTAGGTTTAAGGTTTTGATAAACGCGTACCTAACAAACTATCCATCCTGTTTTTGCTGCTGTAAGTGTCTCACAGGCAAACGATATGTACAAGTAATATTGGATCTAAAATTGACGTGACAAAGCTCCTTTCACAAAAGGAAGTTGTTCCAAAAGTTCACCTGAAGTGATAAAACCTGGCAAGGCGCCCTATATTCTCAGCTATTTCTAAAGGTTTGACGACCTCCGTGTTGCAGTAGGCGAATAGCCGGCTGAGACGCAGGAGGTAGCGGGTTCGATCCCCGCCGCGGAACAAATGTTTGCAAGATCTACAGATATTTGTTCCGGGTCTGGTTGTTTCTCTATATATTATAAGTATGTATTTACAAAAAAAAATGTATATAAGTATTCTATCTGGTTCCCATAGTACAAGCTTTGCTTAGTTTGGGGCTAGATAGCGCTGTGTGAAATGTCCAGCAATATTTATTTATTTATTTATTTAAAGGTCACATTTTCGACGGACCTTAACCTTCCAATCATATTTACGGAAAACTTAATATTGAAGGGAGCTAAAGGTTTGGGTCTAAGTTTGTTATGTTGGAGCTGGATTAGGAATATTACTTCTCAATGCTATTACTAACTTGTACTGAAAGTATTTACAAAGAATCCTCTAAAAATCTACCCTTAACGGGGTAATTTTATGTACTAATACCACTTGTCCAAGTGTGGCAGAAACTTCGCGTAAACTTTCTAAGCTATAATTGTTCATTTCCAATAATTTTTTATAAATGTTCCTAAAAGTTTTCCAACTAGAAATCGAACTTGAAAAAACCTTGTCGCCAATTAGAGCCAACTACTAAACTCTTTTAAACTTGTAGTTGCCAACTCCGCCATCAGATACAGTAGTCCATTTCCAACTCCGTTACAAGTTGTTCGATGATTCGGCGCAGTAAGCCCCTAAAACATGGATGTAATAAGTTTTACCACTAATGGGGGCATGATTAAAAATACTGGTAAGTGAAGCGAGCCGCACAAGTTTAGTAACATATGCGCTTCAAAAATATGCAAAAGGCAAACTTTATAGAGTCAAAATAATGCAGCATTGTAAAGGAATTATGTACTCACAAAATGAATATAGAAATGTTCTGAGGGGTAGTAAAAATAACCTGTATGCGTGTGTGAGCGTAGCGAGCTACGACAATTATGTACGCATTTGATATTATTTTCAAATAAAGTGATATAGGACTTGTAATAAATATCACACTAATATTATAAAAGTGAAAGTTTGGATGCTTGTTTATTTATTTGTTTCTCAATCACGTCGTAACGGCTGAACCGATTTTGATGAAATTTAGTATGTATACGTAGAACTTGGATTAACATATAGGATACTTTTATGCCATAAATAAGGTGGCATGGGATAAATATGGGGTGTCAATTCTTAAATTAATTAAAATTAAATTTTAATTAATAATACAACAGCGAGTTTAGCTTTATTTCTAGGTTACCTACACATTTAGTAGTCGTGAGTAACAGCTAGTTGCCAGTAAAAAAACTACTAACGATAATAGGACGGGATAGAGTAGGCTGGCAGAGAACAAGGGAGGCCTACACCCAGCAGTGGGTGTTGGCATCCTTCTGGATTCTGGGTTGAAATGATGATGATGAAAATTATTAGATCAATATGTTTTTTTTGTTTGGGATCAATGTTTTTTAGGTACTTCTAATCCTACAAGCTAAGCTTATTATCCTGAAAGAGGCTTGACAAAGGAAAAAAGTACCCCATCTACCCCCCTAACTTCGTCCATGCCTCTAAGCTATTCAGACGTGTCTAGTAAACTCCAGCGCGTCTGGTAAACTTTGGATTATAGGTTTGACGTACCAAATATTAGAGAAGGAGATAAGACATGGATTTCGCAATTATGTACGAGAGATTATCTGAGTAGATGTCGAGATGCATTAATTCAGTCGATATCAATATTGAGGCTTGATCCTGGCTCGAAGGATTATTATGTTTTATACGCACTAGGAGGCGTCGTATCGAGAAACTGTCTCATGAAGTTTCATGTCTTGTTCAGACAAGGTCTGAAGTCAACATTGGGTCTTGAGAAATGTTTCTCCGTATCTCAGCCATCAGTTTTTATATACTATCTTGAGATGGATCAAGCATATAGCCTATCTAATGTTAAGTGGTAACCATCGCCTATAACAAAGTATTAACTCGTAGGCCACGCACCTTAGAAAGTGCCCTACGATGTACTAACCTGCGTCCATCAACTTGAAGCATACAGGTGTAAGACCTCACGTGCCTGTAATTTCACCGATAACCGTACCCTTCAAACCAAAACACAGTAATGCTGATTGGCGGCAGAAATAGATTCGTACTTCCCCGGATAAACCCTTTCACAAGAAACTCCACTAGTCTTAAACTTGTTTTGCATGCGACGTGTTTAGAGACAAGGCTAGCGAACGCGTTCTTGAGACATCACGACGGTAATGTGGCCAGCTGTATCGAAAGTTAAGTTAAGTTAGTCGAAGGTTTCGAAACAAAGACTTGTCATGAGATAAGTTGCGATACATGTCTCCTAGTGCTCACAATTATTTATAGTAAGGTACAGTGTCCAAAGACTATCCCAGAGACACTATATGTGGTTCTTAAAATAGGGTGTTTTAAACATTTTAAAGAAACGAGGGAGTGGTATCTTTGGTGTTAAAACGCTCCTGGGTCCGTAGCCAAATTACATTTGCTGCGAATCTATTCGATTTCTACATACATTTGTTGTCGCTGTATCACGTGGTATTTCTATAGCATGTGTCAAATCCCATACATTTCGGACTTATCGACTAGCGTCATCGCTAATCGACTGTAACTTGGCTAAGCCGTCAGGGTCTATAGCCAAATTACATTCGCTGCGAATCTATTCGATTTCTACACACATTTGTTGTCGCTGTATCACGTGGTATTTCTATAGCATGTGTCAAATCCCATACATTTACGGACTTATCGTCTAGCGTTATCGCTAATCGACTGTAACTTGGCTAAGCCCTCAGGTCACGGTAACCGCTAACCATCAGGTGGGCCGTATGCTCGATAGACACATAAGTGGAATAAAAAAAAGATTTACTTTCGGAGTCAATCATAGATGTTCCACTGCTGAATATAGGCATCCCTTCTTAATTTCCAGGAAGACCGATGTTGTGCAGTCTGCACCTAAAGACTCCCAGCAACTTTTATCAGGTCGTCTTTCCGTCTAGTCCTACGCTGCGCTTTCCAGCGGTATCGGCTCGAGAACCTTTCTGCCCTATGGCCATCAGTTCTTCAAGCTGTGTGCCCCGCCCACTACTTTAGCTTGCTCTCTGGAAACTTTTCAGAAAACCTACTTAAAAATTTAATCAAAACCTTCAATGAGAAAATCTTAAGGTCCATGTACTCTATAAGGTCATAAACTGGCGTTTTACGGCAGGTTTAAGAGGCCATATCTTAAAAAGGCAGTTCTTCCAGGTAATCTTGTTAGTTAGGTTACCTAGCTTATTTAGGTTACTGCAATCGTAAAGTTTTTATTTTATGCGTTTATTTACGGGTCGTTTGGTCCAGTGCAGTACTTCTATTTTTTTTAAAGACAAGTTATAAATTGCGAACCACACTACCTCATTACATAAAAGTATTACTCTAGTAGATACTCGTTAACCATTGCAATCACAAGGATCATTTTAAAACGTACTGTGAATAAATTACTGATTCAAACGGGTAACGCGTATGTACTTTTTTTATTTGTCATCCTGACGTTTCGACTATGTTGCAATGTTACGGCTGTTGTTGGTATAGTAAAAAGGTATATACGCGATAAATACCCATTTAAATCAGTAATTATGTACAGCGATCGCGAAAGTTTGAAAAATACTATTGTGAATACTTTCGATCATGTAGATACAGTAGCTATAGTTTACAGAAAATTATTGGCATTCATTGCAATGATGGCTAATACCTTACAAGCCCGTTGCAACATATGAGAAACACATAATGGGCGATCGGTTAGCTAATGTAAGTGATCTCTTCCAAACCATCTTTGAATGGTTGTCTTCAATTCGTTATTAATAATATCCTTATATGCTGGAAAGCGCAGCTTAGAACAGCCCCCCACTGATGACCTGATAAAGGTTTCTGAGAGCCGTTGGGTGCATGCCGCACAAGATCGGTCACCCTGGAAATCTATGGGGGAGGCCTATGTTCAGCAGTGGACGTCCTGCGGCTGATATGATGATGATGAAGCTGGATACAACAAAAATTAGAAACAAGTAAATGTAAAATGGGCGGTCTTATCGCTGTCTTCAAGACAACCTTTGGACGGTTCAATTCAAACTTTACAGAACAATGCGTACACTGAAAGAAATAATAATAAGTTGTTTTAACCTTTTTTCAACCTATATTTTAGGTTGATTTTTGCACCTACCGACATGATTTGTTGAATTAACAAAATAAAAATAGGTAAATTTGACCTGATTATATATATTTAACTTAGTTATTTTGTTGACTCAACTTCGTTAACATGTTGACTTTTACTAAATTATCAGTTAGACTTACTTAGATTCGAATATACCAAAAATGTTGTGTTGTAATAACCTCTTTTAGTGGTTGGTTTAACCTATTAATTTTTAACAATTTAATTTTTGTAGAAATAAATGTACTATAATAGTTGATTAAACATAATATTAAGTTAACATAACTTAAATGGAATCAACATTATGGAATTCAACCTATTCGGTTTTTCAGTGTAAGTATACTTTGTTTCAAATGCGTTTTATTTTTGCAAACACTCTTCCCTACAAGTCATTCCCCTTGAACAATGGTTTCACACGTTCCATTTTCGAAGAAAGGGAACGTGTGTTATATACGAGTATTTCCAACTATAAAAACTCACTCGTTTCTTTACGAGACCGAATCAGAAATAAGGAGATTCGTAGACGATAAAGACACCGACATAGCATAAAGGAATCGCAAGCTGAAGTGTCAGTGGGCAGGGCACTTAGCTCGAAGTACTGACGCCCGTTGGGGCAGAAAGGTTGAAACCAGGCACTGGAAAGCGCAGTAGGACTCCCCCCACTTGATGGAAAGATGTTGAAGGTTGCTGGGAGCCATGAGCATTTAATACTCCCATATTATGCTTATCAGTAGGTAGAGGTTCTTTAAAAAAGAACAGCAAAATAAAATTTTAGTGTGAATCTAATAAAACCAAACTCATCTGGTATGTTACCATAATACGTAAAATAAAATTATTGTAAGCAAAATTAAAAAAAAACTACCTTACAATCAAATACATTTTTTTTTAATCCGCGCATATTTCCAAAACGGCTGATCTTGTGCCTGCTCCCGAGTAGGTAAACATATTAATTAAAAAAATATATATTGCTGGACATTACAAACAGCGCTATCTAGCCCCAAACTAAGCAGAGCTTGTACTATGGGAACCAGCTAACTGACAGAATACTTATAGACTTTTTTTGTAAATACATACTTATAATATGTAGAACAACACCCAGACACGGAACAAATATCAATGTTTGCATGATGTAGATTGTTCCGCGGCGGAAATCAAACCCACTACCTCTTGCGATTCAGCCGGCTATACACCCACTGCGCCACGGTACTTATTAATCTTAATCTTTACATAGTATAAAATGAAGTTGCTTCCGCTGTCTGTTCGCTTAGATCTTTTAAACTACTCAACGAAACTTAATGCAGTTTTCAGCAATAAATAGATAGATAAATAATTCCTTTATTACACACCATTTAAATACAAGCATTTATAAGAAAATACACTCTTAAATAATAGGTACAATGGGCGGCCTTATCGCTAAAAGCGATCTCTTCCAGGCAACCTTTGGATGGACAGGATCTATGTGAACAACATAAGGATAGAGTGATTCAAGAGGAAGGTTTATATGTATAATACATACATAACTCTGTTTGTTTGTTAGGTTGTTTGTTACCTTTACACGGCTAAACGGCTGAACGGATAGTAATGAAATTTTGCGAGGAGATAGATTATATCCTGGGAAAGGACATAGACTACTTTTTAGCCAACTGCCCAAAATGAGGATAATGTTTTATTGAAAAACCACCCGTGCGAAGCCGCCGGCGGGTCAGCTAGTTGTAAATAAGAGGTCTTTTCTATCTGTACAGGTATTAATGGGTCCAGACCCCTGGACATTAAACCAAGTCGTTCATTTCTCATAATACGTAACAGCAAATGACTGGCTGTAAAAAACTCCCGTCTCACAATTTTACTACGAGAGCCACCGATAGATTTGCATTTTATATTTGTTTCCGCAAATAAATACCTACTTAATTGAAAGTTTATGATGCAAAACTTCATGGGAATTTTAAAACTTTTTTTGATAAGTTTTTATAATAATTTATATCGTGCATAACCTCAAAATCGAATGTCTTTTCAAAACATCAATATATAGGTAAATTGCAAAAGAGAGCAAAAGAGGCCGTGTCAGACCATCAGTCTGGTGGGTGGGCGATATAGAGGTCGAATACCACTGATCGGTAGGAGTGGCGTTTGAGGGAGAAGGCTTATACTCAGCAGTGGGCTATCAGTTAAGCTAGCAATGATAATGATGATGAATATAAATTACCCTTGGTTCTATTTATGACTTTATTTTTTGAAAAGGAGGTCTCAATTCAGTTGTATTTTATTATATTTGTTACCTCAGTACTCCTTCATTTATCAACCGATTTAGAAAAATCTTTTTTATTTGAAAATATATTCTATATTTCAGATAGAAATTTCATCAAAATCACTTCAGTAGTTTGATTTTTAAATCAAAATAACTAATGATGGAAAAATATGTCATTCAAGTAACCGAGGTTGCGTATTTTACTTTCCTGTGACTTATCATGTGAAGCCGGTTATATTTTTTACTAGCTGACCCGCCGAACTTCGTACCGCCTTGACATCCATATGACGTGGGCTACCAATGTACGTCACCCCGGTAGAATCGCCAATCGGCCATCATTAGCTGCATCTATGTATGAGAAAATGAATTTTGTTCATAATTTTTTTTGCGTGAATTTTTCTGATATTTTAATAGTTATTCTGCTATTCGGGGTGGAGACAAATCCAACAAATCAAAGACCATCAAAATCAGTCCCGCCGTTCTTGAGTTATAAATAGTGTAATTAACCCAAATTTCTTTTATATATAGGATTAAAAAGTTACTTGTTAAATCTTTTATTTATAAATAGAACCAAATACTACTTAAATTTTTCTTACTGGTCATTAAGTACGCAGTTTCATTTTTATTGGCAGTGAGTTATATCAGTTAGGGCCAGGCAGGACTAGGGTTTAAGGCCCTCCAATGACTGTCCTCGATCGTCATGCGATAGGCCCAAGGGTTGCCATTTAATGAGCAAACTGACACCAGGAGGATTCTGAAGACGCTATTTAGGGTTCTGCAGAACTATGTACGGTTGGATTTGGGGTTCCGGGAGATTCCTAGGGCGATTTGGTGTAATTGGAAATTGTACTCGTGATTGTGCTCTGGAGAAGTTACTAAAGTTTAATAATAATAGAAAGATAAAGCTGTTTTCCTTTTTAAGTGAAAAATCTGTTCAAACGAGCAAAGCTAATTCAAGAAGTATTCCAGAACCAAGTGCATATTGTACTTCCGCACGAGACTTTAAGAAATATACCAAATGGAAAATATTGCCACCACTCCAAAAGCTTTCTCCAAGCTTTGAAAAACTCTATGTCCCACAACTAAATGAAGCGTCCAAAACTTTACCCGAATCCCGATTTATAGCATTCCCTATCTGTCCCATCGCTTAATGAAACTTAAGAGAATACTTTCTCAGTAATCCAATATGGCGGCCGGCGGCAGACGTAGCGAAGCGCGCAGATTTATTCGCCATACGATACGAATCTCGATACCGTTTCTCCTACACTATAGGTACGTAATTTAAGTTTCCGAATGGGACTTTTCCGGTATCAAAAAGAAATTATAAGGGAATCCTGGATTTCGAGCAGGAATTGTCGACAGCGTGCTTTCGTTCGAAATCCATACGGGCTGAATACAGCGCCGTTCGGTTGCAAAAATGCACCATATTTTTCCTTTTAAAGAGTAAGAATAGAAAAGAAGGGCGGGTAAAGTTGTATGGTTTGTGGTCTATATTATAATTATTATAAACCTGTTGTATCCCACATCCGGGCAAAGGCCTCCCTTCCCTATTTTGGTCTATAGATAAAATAAAATGACTTAGATATGTACAGACAATAAATGAAAAAAAAATATTATAAAATCACCCCACAGGGTTCTATTAATATTTTAATTCGCTTTAACTCGACACTGAAGACGCAGATTCAATTATTGAAGACGCGAGAGCGCGCTAATTGTTATTAATGCAACGACAATTTGAAGGAACGAACAGGTAGGTAATTAGCCCCGGGACAAAATGTTACTGTCACTTTTGTCTGGCGCGATGGAACGGCGAATGATTTTTAAATTCAGAACAGATATTCGATTTTTAAATCTATATGTCAATCTTTTCTTTTATTTCGACATTTTTCTTTTATATTTAATACTGGCCTGTTTTGTTCGACTGGCCTGTATTTTTTTAAGTTAGAAACAAAATTCAAACAGAGTCAGTGTTTTACTATTATAGAGGTCTTAGTTATTACGGTACCAACATAAGGAAATGTCCGCATCAAAAATACTATCAGAATAGGTAATAAGACCTTCATAACGTTTTATAGGAAAGTCAAGGAGTCCAAACGCCCCATAACGTGAAAAACCCAAACAATGCCGATACGCCACGCGAGAACTTTAATCATTCATCAACCTTTATAGCGAGACAGAGAGAGGAGAAAATGAAAAAGGACCTATCACGTTCCATTTTGGAAAATAATGAACTGGCCGTTGGAGTCTCTTTGAGAGTCGTTAGCGAAACTCGAAACTTGGTCGTGAGTAGTGTTGCTTGAGAATAACCGGAAAGCCGGACAAAATGGTAAGCACCATGTACGAAGAAATCAAATTAGATCTACTTTCAGAGCAGGATAATTTAATAGCAAAGTTTTGAAGTAAAAATTATAACGCACCATATAAAATTCATGATCACTTTGTTATAACAATATTTTCACTAAAAACAAGATTTTACAATGGAATACTGGGACACTCAAAATCTAACAAATTATGGTAAATATCTAATTTTTAGTGCAGTTTGCCAGATCTCAGATGATAATAGGCCTCCTCAAGCAATTGAGCCAATGCAATTAAAACTCACACAAACACTTTCTCTTTCTACTTACCAAGATTTTTAAATATTTAAATAATAATATTATATAATATTAATATATTTAAATAATATATAGATATTTTTATCATTTATTTATTTTTTTGTTATTTGTTTTTCAATGTATTTATGTAATGTTCGTAACTATTTATTCTGCGATTCGTGTATTTTATGTATTGTTTTTTATTGGTTATTTTCTCCTTTATTTTGTCTACATGTTATTTTTATTTTAAATTTTCTATTAGTATTATCTTTTCAAATGATCGTGTCGTCACCTAGGCCTTGGCAGAAAACCAGCGCTGCATCGTATCCACCGTGGTACGAAACAGCTTATGCTTAGACAGGGACCATTTTGTCCCCACGCAACACCGTCATTTTCTGTCTGTGTGAAGCTTGTTTTTATGTATTTTCCTTTGTTGTTATTGTGTGTGATGGCATCTGGGTTCAAATAAATGTATTTTCTTTCTTTCTTCTTTCTTTCCCCTATAGATTTCCAAAGTGACCAATCTTGGCTCCCAGCAACTTTTTTCAGTTCGTCTAATAACTAATAATTGCTGTTTCTAAATTCAATCTACAAAGTTCTCAAATAATTTCTCGCTTTGTTACTACCAATTGCTTCGATTACACGCATACAATTATAATTTCTTCATTAGTTATTATTAATTTCAATAAGAATTGCCGGGCGGACGTGGACACCACAGTTTCTAAGAAAAGCCGGAAACAGTCCGGCTAACTCTGACCACCTGCCAACCCTAATCATATCGAGCAACAATTCGAATTCGAAATGATCAATGAGCGAGCTTATTGAGTTTTGTTTTGTTTCGTTGAGTTGGTACTTTTGTTACGATATTTCAATGTTTAATGAAGTGGTCGCCAACTTTCCCGCTAAAGAGTTGAAATAGAATAGGCCTGATGAAAAAATTCTGTTTAAAATTTTCAGTTTTTATCTATTTATTTAAAATACGCCAACACGGCATGAGTAGGTATACTTAAATTTTTATATTATAATAAGGTTAAGTTTCGTTCTAATACTTTTGACAATTATAGGCGAATACAACATTGACTCTATTCAATTAGATAAAATGAGATGAAAATATTATTATTTATTAATTATATTCACGTATTATTTCTAAAACATTGTTTAAAAAACACTAACATATCAAAAACAAACATTGTAACAAATATATTTATAAAAACAGTAAAATACCGTCCGTGAAGCAAGGCAAGCGATACGTGCCGAGACCAATAGTACCGCCTTCTGTATCTGCCTTTGATCCACGCTCCCAGCGAGATCTTCCTAAGGTATTCTAATGGGTCTTATTATTAGTAGGATAAGTGAAATGTCAAATGCAGGTGACTATCATAGCCCAGAGGATTAGCAAGTGGCAAGCAAGATTAGCAGTGGGTGGAACCATTTGGGCAGATATTAGGATAAGTGAAACGTCAAAGGCAATGATATAGCCCAGAAGATTAGTAAGCTGAAGTGCCAGTGGGCGATGCCGTTGGGGCAGCAAGGTTCTCAATACCACGCACAAAGCACAAAATGGGCCGGCCCCACTAGATGAAAATACGACCTGATAAAGATAGATCGGATTGAAGATCGGTTGGTCTTCAAATGGCGGAGGTCTATGTCCAGCAGTGGTCGTCCTGTGGCTGATATGATGATGATGATGATCGGGCGGTGATCTGCCTCTCGGGTTTTCCATCTCTATGCCACAATTCTAAGATCGCTTTAGTCCAACGCTCGTGATTTCTTCTAGCCCTTTTGAAAGAATCTCTTTATTATTTTTGTTAAATTGTTTTATTTTTATACTATTTATTTTAAAAGTAAAGCTAACCGTCTTACAAAGCCTCTATTGACACAGTCTGGAAAACATTTACACAGTAAATACGTAAATAATGTACGTGTTTACTTCATAAATGTTGACATAGTACGATTGGGGAATCTCATAGTGATGTGGATTCCCACAATTAAAAAGTGGTTGATGTAAATAGGGAGTGTTTGTTCTGCCGGTGCCGGTCTATTTGAAGGCAATCGAGCGTAGTTCCAAGTGGACAAATATGGAATAAAAAAAAAACAAATCCATAGATTCATAGAGCATTTTTGTGCCCAAAACTCAAATTTAATGTTATTGATGATTAAACCATCCTCAAGCTTTATTAGTTAGTCTTGAGGATGGTAAGTATTGTATTGATATATATACTATTTGTACTAAAAACGGGATATTTACCATGATTTGTGATTTGTGAGTGAGTGAGATAGTGTCAAAAGTTATATGGTATATAATGGTTAATTATAATTTAATATTTATTTAATTATATCATTCAGGTCTACAAATCTTAATTATAATATATAAGCTGACCCGCCCGCGGCTTCGCACGCTTGAAATTTCCCGTTCCGCTTGAAACTTCGGGATAAAAACTATATAAAACACTCTTGTCAGAGTGACGCGACACTTTATGTTAATGACTTCACGTCAATGAACGACTGTTAAATTATTTATGGATATTGTACATACAAAAATACTAAAATGGCGATTAAAAAATGGGGGGTGGGGGTAGGAGGGTGAAAAATACTTTACGACCTATTCTCATAACTAACAAATATACAAAAAAATCATTAAAATCGGTCGACCCGTTTCGGAGGAGTGCGACCACTAAAACCGTGAAAGTTATCCTTGGACAAACAAACATACATACATACTTACATAATATATACATACAACGCCGATTTGCTCAAGTTGATTGGGAGATCTCGCTTCGCTCGATCAATTAAAAAGTGGTTGATGTAAATAGGGAGTGTTTATTCTGCCGGTCTGTTTGAAGATAAACAAGCGTAGATCCGAGTGGACAAATATGGAATTAAAAAAAAACAAATCCGTAGAGTTATAGAGCTATTTTTTTGGTAGTGAGTATGTACTTGAAGTGTACACACAGAAAGACAATAAGAAATTATCGTTATAAAAGCAATTAATACAGATTGTTTTCCTTTGGCGTAATTAAATAGTTGGGCGCGCAAATACTTGAAGGATTAAACGTAAAAGTATTAATTTCGCATGAATATTATTAAATAAGTCATCATGATAACTTGTCCTAGGAACTTGGTACAGTAAAAACATTAAACCAACAAGTAGGTAATTTTTTAGATTTTTTGAAACCTGCTTAATAGATGTTAAAACGAAACTGTAAAGTATCTTCTCTTGAATAAATAAAAACTGTCTGCGACGTGGTTTGATTTGACAGAAACCAGATTTGTCAATATTTAAAAACAAATTATAATTTAAAATTTGTAATAAAACCATTAGATAATGCTTTATTTTCTAAATTTAAAAATGTTATCAAGTTGTATTTAAAAATAGAACCATTTGCATTAGTTTAAACTGTCAGGATAATTAACGAAACTACCAGTACGGCCTGATGTTGACAGTTTAATATACTGGTAGACCATTGGGCTCTACTACAACCGTCCAATCATAAATTGATATCTCTAGGTTGAACGTGATTCTAAAGCACACTCCCATTGATAATACTAATAGACACTCGATTTTATGTAAATCAAGTCAAAATAACAAGAACGATATCTACCAACTTTAAAAACAAAAAGTGTAAAGTACACTATTTTGCGAATATCAATCAGCAAAACGAATTCCTGGTCAAAATTAAACCATTGCCAACCGCACTGTTTATTCAGATTGTAAATAAAAAGTCTGGCCAAAGCAATATCGGGCTCTGTCAAAGCTCAAGAGTGGAACTTGGGAAAAAGAAAAAAAAGAAAAGAAGAAAATCAATCGAGCCACGATAGTGGCCATTAAAATATCGTTGAATTTCAAAAGGTGGAGACGCCCAAACCTCAAGACGTATTGACTATCGGAACGAACGAAGAAGGTTGGTAAGAACGGACGAAATGGACTTTTGATGTAAGACGATACTGGCAGTCGAGACGTTTTTGATAGTGCTTCGGACGGTTGGAGATCGATTTGAATTTAGAATCGGTTAATGGTGTGAGCATTTTGAATTGATGGATATTTTAAATGTCGAATCGAAATGTGAGTACATTATGACGATTCGGAATTTGAATCTTAAAAAGGTGGTGATGTATTCTTGAATGCAGTCGCTGGTAAAGTAAGTTTGGGGTGCATTGAGGTCCTCTCTGTTGACGGAGTTAGAGGCCTTAAGAGCCGGCTTTTTTGTGCATATCGTAGGGCACGTTTCTAAGGTGCGTGACCTATGAGGCAATACTTTGTTATAGGCGATTTACATTAGGTGGGCCATATGCTTGTTCCATCAACAGATATCATAAAAAAAGTAAGTAAATATAGGTATTTTTACACTAAAAAAACCCGTGTGTAGATTCAGTGTCCATCTAGTAAAATATACCAAATGTATTTTTTATATGAAGCCGAAATAACCGAAACATTGTCGTTCTTAGCACTGATAACACGGTACGGTACCTGATAAATACCGTAAATATTTATAATACTTATTTATTAAAAAACACGAAAGTTTTCGCAATAAACTGTGAGCAAAAAATACCTGCAATATGACCAAACAATTTTCCTCCATGCTCATTAAAACGTATCTTGCATCTTTAAAAAACGCAGCACGTAAAATACCCCACTGTAAAACTATTAGTAACCCAATACCGACCCATTTAACCCCTCAGTTATCGGTATTTTTCACCCCACGAGCCGAGCGTGCCAACTCGTCCGAATAATGTCCCTATTCTGCAAACTGGGAATCGAACCGATGTAATTAAACCCTTGTAATGGAAAATAAAAAACCCGTTTGTTGCTAATTTGTATTTAATAAACATAACTTTTTTTTATCTAGAGTGGGAAATTGAGCTAATTCAGATAGGTATTAGACCACCAAACGTAAAAAAAAATATTTAGGTGTTTATTTAATTACATTGCTTGTATTTAAACAAATTAATTATCAATGTTTAGATTAGATTCTAGACAAAAATAAATTACAGAACATAAATTTCTTAAAAATTGATTTAATACAATGGGCGGTTTTATCGCTTAAAGCGATCTCTTCCAGACAACCTTAACCTTAAGTTTACTAACAGGTATACGAAAAAAGGGTTGTAAATCCCGAATAAATAAAAGAAATTCGAATTATTTAAGAGTACGGAAAACAGGTATTATTAGTAATTTATGAATTATACTAATATCCATTCAATAAATTTTTATTTTAATACATAAAAGTGTTAATGTATTATTCTTAAACAGAAAAAGTTCTGTTCGACCGGACACGGCAGTTGTAATTAAACCTTTAAATTGTCTATTGGATAATGTTTGTTGCTTTTTAGAAGCTTTTTGTAGCTAATTGTTAATTGGGGGCCCTAATTAATGAATGATCTTAAAGAATTTTGAAGTGTTTGGAATTCGTGAAATCCAAATTAATTGAGGCTTAAATGTATTTTTTAACTAATGTTTTGGATTTTTTTTTTAAGTTTATTTCGAAACAATCGATAAATCTAGGCCAAGTTCAGCAGAGATGCCTTATGGCTGAAATGATAATGATCTGTAGATCATTTGGCTAAC
The DNA here is from genome assembly GCA_963924445.1 of Philereme transversata. Lineage (NCBI taxonomy): Eukaryota > Metazoa > Arthropoda > Insecta > Lepidoptera > Geometridae > Philereme > Philereme transversata. The sequence continues at coordinate 19,582,458 of OZ004337.1, read as the reverse complement.
TGACAAGATAAACTCGTGAAATTATAATGGGTAAGGGAATCATTTCACTTAAATCGGGGGAATTTTGGAAATTTTAAATGTTTTATGTATTTTTGAGTGTCCTGATATTATAACACAATTTTGTGATAAAAAATATCCCGTTTTTAGTGAACATAAGTAACTAGGTTTTATCTGGTATTATCCTAGGCCTAATATTAAAACTATATTCTTCACTAGCTGTTTCCCGCGACTTCGAACGCGTTACACTACTAAATGTGTAGGTAACCAAGTAATAAAGCTAAATTCGCAGTTGCAACTTGACTTGATACCCCATTTTTATTCCATGACACCTGATTTATTGGATAAAAAGTAGCCTATTTGTGAATCCAGGTTATAATCTACCTACATACTAAATTTCATCAAAATCGGTTCAGCCGTTACGACGTGATTGAGTTACAAACAAATAAATAAACAAACATCCAAACCTTTGCATTTATAATATTAGTGTGATAAAACCAATCACAGGTACAGAAAAATAAAGCAAAAAAATATACTAAGTATATAAAAGTGTAAGCTTCCCGTATAATTTAAACACATTGATATAAAGTGTGAAAGAAGTTCCCCCACGAACTTGGCGAATTTATTTCTAAACTGAGTTTAGTGTGTCTTTTATCTTAAAAGTTTTCAGTAGTTCTACGCGCGAACCCAGAATACATATCAGTAGCGCGTTTCGAATTCTCACTGTAATAATAATCATCATATCAGCCATATGACGTCCACTGCTGAACATACCTAGCTCCCAATTTGCAGAATCATCGAATTTATGGGACTTGCACTCAACGCTTCTCAGCAACCTTCTAAGGTCGTCTTTCCGTCTAGTGGGGGGGGGGGGGGGTGGCTTACGCTGTGCTTTCTATAGTGCGTAGTATTCAACAATGACTATACAAATACTATAAATATATGTAGAGTACCACAAAACCTGGCCCGGTGGACAAAATTGAATTTAAGCACGACATGCACAGGTCGCCGTCATAAAAGACTGTGTTTTTTATTACTTCCTGGAGCTGGAACAAGCTTATAGCCCACCTGATGTTAAGTGGTAACAGAGAATTGGCTCGTAGGTTACAAACGTTAGAAACGTGCCCTACGATGCACTGCCTTGCGTCTATCAACTTGAAGCATGCAGATGTAGAGCCTCATGTGCCTGTAATTTCACCGCCAACCATACTCTTTAAACCGAAACACATCAATGTTGCTTGGCGGCAGGAATAGTATAAATAAAATTGTATATATTGGTACTATATTGTGTAAACCTGTGGCAGTCATTTTGTCAATCAATATTGAAATTAAAAGTCTTCGCGAGACAGTTCAATTCCATTCAACGTTTTAAATTTTTTTAAAACCTAAAATAATGCTAAATCATCGCCATTATGTAATCTAAACTCAGAGCGATAACGTTCATTTGACATTGCAAGGCAACATGAAGTGACAAGCCTGTGCGACATCCCCTTTCGATTTCATTCATTCTCGAACAAAGACACGCTTTTAGCGGTCTTTTTGTATTTTAGTTCTTTACAAAACAAGTTCAAATATCGAGCACTTTATTTTATAGAATGGGAATAAAAAGTTTGAAATTGATTTCACAGGAAGCGAGCGCACCTTTATTAATAAATAGTTTTTAGTTGGCTGTATGCACACAGGATGTATGGTAGTGACCAAACAAGCATTCTTTTACAAGGTATCCGTCAAGGCATACGTTTTAATTGTAAACTTGTCATCGTCAGCTAGTTTTTATGAATAAAAGATAGGTATCCAATTCAATTTAGGCTTTGAAAGAATCAAAGTTAATGAAAATCCATCCATTTTACCGTTATTGAAAAACAAAAGCTAGATAGATGCAAACAATTTGTAAAGTTTGTGGTCGATAAACGCTTTGAAAACTAAACTAATTGTGTACGCCAATTGTACCTATGATTTAAAAGCGTAGTTTCTTTCTGCCATAAATACTTAATTTTCAAATCTATCTAAACTAATGTAATCTGAATTGTATTTGATACGTAATAGAAATCGAAATAACATTAAAAATAATTATATCATTTTCGACATAGTTTTACAAAATTTTTGTTAGCTCAGTTAAAAACTAACACACTCCATAAAATAGAACCGTAATCGAAAGAAACATTTCCATAAGAGGAGAAAAACACGAAAATGCGATATCTTAATGATTTGATTCGACTTGACAGTTGTTTGCTCAGTCGACTAATAGCGAGGTGATTGAAATGTTGGTTTAATAACTCACTGCCCAGAATAAGTCGGATGAGAAAATTACGTTTTCTTATTTCAAATTTGAATTTGGAATGTGTTTTGTTTTTCGATGTTAATGTTTCAAGACTTTCCAAATTAAACTCTTTGCATACAATAATGTATGTTTGTTTTACAAACAAAACCGAACATGAATAATAAGTTTTTTTGTTGAAAAATTATTTTTTCAAAACAAGCTTTTATGAAAATTCATAGTAGGAACCGCAAGCAGATTCAAATGAGCCCAAACACTAGTAGCCTACTATAATCCATTCAGAAGTTACTACGTTGCCTAGCATCCGTCTCCATCATGAGACCACCTCTATGGTACCATATTATTGCATTGTCACCAAAGTTAAATATGTATTCCAAATTTAAATGCGTATACAATGTTTCGTGTCTGTGCTGTTGAGCGTTGAGGAGTATCTTCTTGGAAGCCAACCCTGAGTGCAGCAGCCCTGACATAGTGGGACTTAGAACGGGCTATCATAATTCAATGCGTATACTTAACTATCTGTGCTGTTGACCGTTGAAGAGTTCCTTCGTCTGGATCCAATCCAGGGAGTAGAATTAGGTTAAGCTTACTATAAATATGCATTGTCCTGCAAAATATGCGTGTATTTCAAATTTCAGCTCAAATGGTTGAGGGGTACAGGTTTAAAATTCAATTGCAAGATTCCATCCGGACAAACACACATACATTGCAAGTTAATAAAAATCTTGTAAAATAGATTATGACCGGGATTGAGACGCAGGCTACTTTTTACCCGACTGCGCAAAAGGAGGGTAGGTAATGGTTTAATTGACAAATCACGCGTGCAAAGCTGCGGGCAGGTCAGCTAGACTAGTTTTAGGAACCAGAAGATAAAGTCATAAAAAAAAACAAGATTATTATTACCAAAATAAACCGTTAAGAGAACAACACTATATTTTAAAGTACTTCATATTCAAATATTAACAAACAAATCACCAATTTACAGAATCAAGTCGAAACTACTTACTCAGCCATATTTTATCACTGAAATACACTTTTTACCACTTCTACATCTACAATAATATTATAAAGAGGAAAGATTTGTATTTTTGTATGTTTGTAACGAATAAACTCAAAAACTACCGGTTCAATTTCAAAAACTCTTTCACCATGTATCATTTTACATTATTGGTCAGCTACTTTTTACCCAACCACAGGGAAAAAAGGTAATGTTTTATTGAAAAACTATGCGTGCGAAGCTGCGGATTGGTCAGCTAGTTAGAAATAAGATGATAACAGTAAAATACATAGAATTTACATACATAATAGTGATATTAACAATAGGAACGGCAAACAGGATACGTAAAAAAGAAATACATTAATCAATATTATGTAGGCTCCTATGTAATTTTATACCGAAAATCGTTAATAATCCTACAGATTAACATCAGTCGATTGTCGGTAATTTTCAGATAAAATCCTTTGAACGAATTTCCATCAAAATTAAACAATACTGGCTAAGCCTGAAACCGATAATTAATTTAACCAGTTATTGGATAAATCTTGTTACGACCGAGAATGTTTCGGTTCAATTCGTGAACCTTCATCAGGGTGAGGGTTCTTTGAGTAAAATCCGCTCTGAGCCGGGTCTCGCCGCTCGAACCGATAAAACGGTACGTGATAAATCACGTTTTTATAATAATGATGGAAATAAATCACGAAGGTTTTCTCATGAAATAAAACTATTAAATGTATCAATCATTGCCTACAGCGGCTACTTCCACTCAGCAAATGCTGCAACTTACCAATATACCCTCTAGGTATAAATAATATGCAATTAGCTGAACCGTCCGCGGCTTCGCACGCATGGTTTGTCTATAAAAGCATTACCCTCTTTTTGCGCAGTTGGGTAAATTACCTATGTCCAAATTCCGGTCATAATATATCTGTATATCAAATTTCAACGAAACCGGTCAAGCCGTTTAGTTGTGAAAACGTAACAAACAGACATACAAAGAGTAAAGTTACTTTCGAATTTATTGATCGAGCGAAGCGAGATCTCCAAATCAACTTGGTCAAATCGGCGTTGTATGTATGTATGTTGGTCCGAGGATAACTTTCAAACGTTGGTCCGATCATCGTGAAATTTGATACATAGGTAGGTAGAGATGGCACAATTTTGGTGTGACTAATGAGCTAAAAATGTTGGGGGGTTGTTGAGATATTGCGGTTCAAGAGGGGTAAAAAAAAATTTAAATTAGATTATTAGGTTAAATGGGATGTCAAATGAAAAGTCTTTATTTATACATATCGACTCCACGTTTTTTATTTTTAGTAATGCCTTTGTAGCTTGTGAGTTATTAGCCATAATAAACACTGAACTTTGAAAAAATTCAGAGGCTAAACCAGTAATCTCACACAGCTGAAATTTGGTATTCGTGTAGCAAACATAGGCAAATCATCAAAAGATCTGAAATCCAGAATAACTGCAATTTCTACCCCTAAAAAATGTGAATGAAACTGTAGGTCAAGTTAGTTGGTTATGAATTTCGTGGCACTAGTTTGATAGTCAAAGATTACAAATATTTTTATATTTGTTTTATGAAAGACTCGCGAGATCTCAGTTCGGGGCGAACCACTAGTAATATTAGTATGGAAGTATGGATTGTTAGATTTAAAGGCTTTGTTATTCTATTACAGTTTAAAAGTATTTCTTAAGGGTGGATATAAGGGTGTGCGCGTATAATTTAGTGGGGTTCCGTACGCCTTTCGTGTTAATAATCGGATAATTAATATACTGGCACCGGACAGCCTATCCATTCCCTTATTTTTAGGTTCGTACTTTACTATGACACATACTTTTTAACCTCCGTCAAAATAATAGTGTTATAAGTTTGAAGCTTTGATGTGTCTTTCTGCGACATCGTAATTTCCACTAAATCATACGAATATACTACAATAATGTTATTCACAAACAAAAGTACCTATTTCATGCGGTTTTTGTTTGAAATAAGGTTTCCAAGACGGTTCTTAGTTAAGTTTTGAGAAAATCGGTGTTGTCGTTTTAGTCTCTTGGATGTTTAAATTTTCTCTAAAATTATTTTAAATTTTAATTAAATTTATGCTCAACTAGGTTAGTATGGTTAGTTAAACTTACTTAGGGATTCATCGTTGTTTAAATTGCTTTTAAGAGTACAATATTCCTGCCTTGTTATAAGTAAGTATCTAATATTAATACGATGCTTTTTCATTACAATTATTAAGAAAAACAAATCGTTTCTGCTCTGTATCACGTTTTAACTTGAAATTTTATGGTATAGAAGTTGAATGTTTAATGCGTGGAGTTTATACGAGCTTATTATTACACTCACTAATGACTTCAATAACTAAGCTCCCTACATTTAGTATCTAAACCAACATGTAATCATTTAAATTGGACTTCAAAAAATATTAACCATCTAAAAATATCGTAAAGCAAACAAAGTTGTAATACGAATTTTACGGCAAAGAACGATGTATTAGGGATCCTCAAGATTATTAAGACATAAAACCCTCTGTTTATGTTTTAATTAAAATGTTAATGTATCCTAATTTTGAGCCGGAAAAAGGCCCCGAAAATGTCTTTTTATAAAGTAGCGATATAAAGAAAACAGAAAAAGAAAAACAGTCACCATTACGTACGATGTAAATTGTAAAGTATAAAAGCTCGCGCAGAAAAAAGGCGGTAACAGTAAAAAACGTCAATTTCCGGAAAAGCCGAACTCTTCCAAAGACAATAGTCGTTACCGTAAAATAAATAAGCCCAGTTGTTTTAGATAAGCTAATGGGAGGCGACAATTAAACTGAACTGTCGATATCCAACCAATATTTGGAATCGACAGGATCATTTTACCTCACGTACTTTTAGCATCGGTCACAAAGCCCTTTTCTGGATCACTGAGTCGTCGCAGAGTGACTGAAACTGAACCAGATTACATTATATTATTTGGGAGTATTATACGTGTACCAATAATAATAATCATCATCATATCAGCCAAATAATGTGACTGCTGAACATAGGCCTCCCTATACATTTCCAGAGCGAACGGTCTAGTGCGGCCTGTACCCAACGGTTCCCAACGACCTTTATCAGGTCTTCTCTACGCCATCCATCCATCCTACGCTGCCCTTTCCAGTGCGTGGTCTCCACTCGAGAACCTTTCTGCCCCAATGGCCGTTAGTTCTTCAAGCTATGTGCACCAAAATTACGCTTGCACAATCCCTTCTACTCCCTATTTTAGATTACGCCGACGTCAGCTATCTCGACCTTTCTGAAGTCCAATTGAGCAAACTTGAGCGCCTTCAAAATCTTTGTATTCGGTTCGTATTTGGCTTGCGCAAATATGACCATGTTTCAGAATTTCGCGCAAAACTCAAGTGGCTCCCTATCCGTCTTCGCCGGAATGCACATATTCTGTCCCTTCTTTTTAACATTCTTTTCAATCCTTCTTCACCATCCTATTTAAAGAAGCGTTTTGTGTTCTTGCACCAGGCGCATGATCGAAATCTACGCTCATCTGAAGCTCTAAGTCTCCAAACCCCTGTCCACAGTTCTCAATTTTATGGTGATTCCTTTACAGTTCAAGCTGTGCGGCTGTGGAACGCTTTACCTTTCTCTATTAGATCATCTAAATCTCTTCCTATCTTCAAAGCTAAGGTATACAACCATTTCCTTTCTTTGTCTACGCACTGCTAGTTTATCGTTATGTTTATCTCCTTTATTGTAGTTTATATATATAAGTATATATTATTATATTTGTAAGTATATATATTTAGTTTATTAGTAAGTATAGGTAGTTTATGTAAGTTTATGAATATACTCGTATTTACACCGCCGTCTTTTTGATTTTGTTTTGTCCTGTCCATCCAAAGGTTGTCTGGAAGAGATCGCTTTTAGCGATAAGACCGCCCATTGTACTTACCTTAATTTTTGTGTATTTTTATTGTATTTTAATTTTGTTGGTGTGCAATAAAGAGTATTCTATTCTATTATATTCTATTCTATGTGGCCTGCCCACTGTCACGTCAGCTTGCTCATTTTTTTTATAAAAAAATATCATTAAAAAACCATTTGTAGGGGACATACCTTCGGTAAGTATTAAAAACTGCGATGTTTAAGGGGTTATCTATAATTCCTGGTGTCATTGATCGTCACAAAAAAAGTGGATATTTTCATACAATTTTCGGCCCCATTATTACAAAGCCGTCACGAGAAATCGTGTTAAACGCACGCAAGCAAGATATATATCTTTTAAGGATTTTTCAAAGTACCAATGACATTGTGATTTGTGGGACACCCAGGATTTTAATAATATTTTTTATAGTCTTTGAATGATCTGATGCGCCTATATTTGACACTGATATTCATAACAGCAGCCTTTTTTTTATTAAAATATAAAATATTATTATTATTATATAGGATTACGTTAAACTAACTCGGATGTTGAATTCTATCGAGGATGCAGTATTCTTGTATTTATCCAGTTGATTTACTATTTAATGGATAATAAAAAAATATTGATACTAATTTAAAATTATACATGCAAGAATTCATGAATTAGTCTAAAGGCGATTTCCGCAATGATGCCTAAGGCCGGCTTGCACGACCCCTAAACATTTTTAGCGACTAAACGTGTTTTACTTTCGACATATTTGTATTGCTGTTGTTACAATGCACAACTTGCAGTAAACTACTGTGAGTTTTCTTTGTATTAGCGGTGATATATTGACGTCCTCCGTGGCGCAGTGAGCGAATAGCCGGCTGAGACGCAGGAGGTAGCGGGTTCAATTCCCGCCGCGGAACAAATGTTTGTGTGATACAATGATATACAGATATTTGTTCCGGGTCTGGATGTTTTTCTATATATTATAAGTATGTATTAACAAAAAAAAAGTATATAAGTATTCTATCACTTACCTGGTTCCCATAGTACAAGCTCTGTTTGGGGCTAGATAGCGCTGTGTGAAATGTCCAGCAATATTTAAATTAAATTATTATTATTTATTTAAATATTTAATTAATTATTTAAATTTAATTTTTAAAATATTGCGCAACTACTAACATAGTACATTTTATAATTGTGGCATATGATAGCTATGGAAGCGAGCGTAAACCCTGTCTACCCTGACATGAAGATATACATAATACCCGTTTTTCACATTTGACTTCGGAACCCTAAAAAGTATCTAGCTAAAAGTTGTAGAGTTACGGTTAAAGAATATTTATTCTCAAAAAAGAATTATGCATTCACTTAGATAACTTAAAAAAACTAAATAGGTGCTTAAAACTATGACAGTATGCGAGCGCATTAAATTAACAACAAAATTAGGTAGGTACATTATTTGTGTTTGTTTCCTTTAATATTTGTATGGAGAGGGTAGTTTTATATTTAGAGTTAGAGCTAAGAATACTCGTAAGTTACAAAGTGCTTAATAAAATTACGCCGTAAAGTAACCCGAGGACAACTAATTTCGAAAATAACAAGACACAGTAAGTCATAACATTAATAATGTGTTCTTTCACTTTATCTAAGTAGTAAGTGGGTAGGCACCTAGACACCCGATGAAGTACAGTTCCCGTTCAGTATTTACTAATATTATAAATTCGAAAGTTTGGACGTTTGTTTGTTTGTTACTCAATCACGCCGTAGCGGCTGAACCGATTTCGATGAAATTTGGTATATACATAGATTATAACCTGGATCACCACATAGGCTACCATTTATCCTATAAATCAATTCCCATGGTATAAAATGGGGTATCAAAGTTTCTATACAAAAATGATTTTGGTCTTTGTGCCCTTCACACCAACCCTTAACGGATTGAGCTCAAACTTTGCAGAAATTTGGTTCTAGAGCTAGAACAACATATAGGTTACTTTTTATCTCAAAAACCAGTTTCCATGAGATAAAAATGGGGTGCCAAAGTTTCTACAGAAAAATGATTTAGGTCATCGTTACCACACCACTTTACGCCAAAGCTACAGAACGGATTAAGCTCAAACATTACTAAAAATCAGTTCAAGACCTAGAATAACATTTAAACTACTTTTCATCTCATAAACCAGTTCCCATGAGGTAAGACTCGAGTCGTTAAAGTTTCTATAGAAAATATATTTTGTTCTTTGTTATCCCTTCACGCCAAAACCACTGAAGGGATTGGGCACAAACTTTGCAAAAGTTTAGTTCTAGACCTAGAAAAACTTAAAGGCTATTTTTTATTTCATAAATCAGTTCCCATGACCCATTATTGTTGACAAACTACGCAAAAGCTATTATTGTAAATGTGAAAGTTTCGATGTTTGTTTATTTGTTTGTTTGTCACTCAATCATGTCGTAACGGCTTAACCAATTTCGATGAAATTTGGTATATACGTAGATTATAACCTGGATTACCACATAAGCTACCTTTTATCCGATAAATCAGTTCCCATGGGATAAAAATGGGGTGTCAAGTCAAGTTGCAACACCGAGTTTAGCTTTATTTCGAGGTTACCTACACATTTAGTAGTGTAACGGGAACGAAGTCGCGGGCAACAGCTAGTTACAGAATAAACACCTGCAAAGAGTTCATTCATCAAATAAAAATTGCTAAAAAACATTTTAAATAGTTGAGTATGGTATTTAACCGATCAAACTGTCAGACGATCACAAGTCTTCAGTCTGCAGGGGCTCTAAAAAGAACCAAGATCAATATACTCGTAGAAGCCTTAATAAAACTCGTCCTAACAAGCATAGCATTCGTAACTGTTGCCTATTCAATCGGGAGCACACTGTCAGTTGCCAACTGGTTCGATTGAATAAAGAGTTCGCGTCAGTATTGCTCGGATCCAGAGCTTTTGGCACTAACTGAGGGGTTATAGGCAAACTTTCAAATGCACGGTTAGAACGAGAATTGGTTTGTTTCTTAAACGGGTCGTATCAGTATTGATCGTTCCTTGTTTAAAACAATTCTGTGTCTGTGCATTTTAGACTTTCTCTCTTTTGTTCCTCAGATGTTGGAAAGAGATGGAAACTATAAAGTTAGCCCAAAGACTTTTATATTTGTATAGTAAATAATCACGTGTCATAAAAAAGGCGATCTTTGGATATTAACCAAAGTATAGGGGCTATTCTTTAAACTGCGATAATCCATTAAATAATAATAATACTATTCTATTGATGATCGTGTGAAACTAGCCTGCCGTAATTTGCCGTCACAATAGTTTCGTGTGCAGTAACTTTGTACAGGGGTATTGATCGTGTAGATATTATTTTAGGGTCCTTTTGACCCCACGGGTTTGTGAAATCGATGCTATTATCACGCGAATAGCACACAATAGACGTCACGTGACTATTGTTGCAAGTTTGTATGCTGAGGGAAACATTTGCAAATATTTTGTTTTCATTACTAACCTAACAAATGGATTTTATGCGAAATTGACTCTGTGTGAATAAATAAATAAAAACCATTAAATCGTGAAGTGTCCTGTTGAATTAAAAATATACTTAATGAGTTCTCGTTTTAATGTCTGCTGAGATTTATTAGATCATCATTAAAATAATTGTACTATCAACCTAAAATCTTCACGGTACAAACCTCAAACTTTTCAAGCAGCAAAAGACTCTTTAAACCGGAGATTACGTCACAACTTGTAATCAGGACTTAAAAAAGCGTTGAATATTTGAGCATTGAAGTTCAAAAGTTTAATCCTTTGTTTAGAGGGGATTACTTATCAGTGCGAGCGAGAGTTTTCTAAAGTCCTAGTTTCAATTAAATGTCGGTTAATTCCCGTACTAAGTGGTTTAAGGCTACTTAATTTATTTCTGTCGGCAATTTATACCCAGGATTAATGTAATGAAAATGTCGGCAGGTTGCGTAATTGCTATTCTCGATTGTCTAAACAAAAATAAAACGAGAAAAGGTCAATTTATAAGCTGGAATTACTTGGCCTTTTAAATACCTGTGAAATTAATGTACGCCATTACAATGTTATGTAGATTAGACCTTTCACGTAGGTACCTTTATTGTGCTTCAGTATACCGATATTGTACTTACAAATATACTGAAAATTTAATTTTAATGTATTAAGAAAACTAATACTGTAAACAGCACGCGTCTTTTGTTTCCAAGCTAAGTACCTAGTTATTACGTCGTCGTTAAAATTGATTAAACTCTAAAGAAATAAATGCAAAATGAAATAGTCTCCACTATCCGTGAATTCGTCTAATCCACATAAAAACGGCAGTGTTCGATTACAAGCGGAGCTTACTTGCAATACAATCAACATTACACGCGTGCCAGCTGTGGAACCCTAAATTACGGCTCGTTTAGCCGTAACGAAGGGTTCTTTACTTGAAAAAAAGGAGGGAAATACAAGGCCAGAATTGACAGTTTAATCTGGCGATTGTAAGCTTGGCTGAATGGGGCTGAATGCGCGTTGTGCACTATGCGGTGTTCAATGCAGATGTAAAAAAAGTTACGGGAAAGATTTGAAAATATTGCGTTCTGTTTTTAAAATTCTTAATCTGTTATTCATCTCTTTATTTTTGTAATTATTACGTTTTCTCCTCAATTTATCTACTGCGTTTTGTTTTATTTTTCCCTATTATTATGGCAAATATACAAAGCCACAAACGGGACATAAAAATATTGCGCTATGTTATGTAGTCTTTTTCTATAAAATATTATTTCATTACCGGTAATAACAAAACACTTAAGGTACGTAAATGCGAGCATCAATATACGTAATCACTAAAAGCCATTTATTCCAAAACGAATTGTTCAAACAATAATACTAATGATTACTAAGTTCCACTCCATCAAATATTTACTTCGGTTGCGAAGGGAACTCAATACGTTTAGTCGTTTACTCAATGAAATATTCAAAAGCAATCACCGGTGCCAGCGCCATTAAGAAGAAAAAAATACCGAACCGATACCAAACTTTTTCAAATAATTTTTCCTTTTTCGAACGCACGAGATTTTTGGCTTTTTTACGAGCTAAGATTTGATAGCCATTCAACCAGATTGATTTCCTCGTTTTGACACCTGACTTTGTAGATTTGATATATTTTTTCGGTGATGTTTGATGTTATAATCTATAATAATTATATTATATATTCGTGCACCACGTGACCTCGCATACTATATAAATACGCGAAGAGAAAACTTTGTACCGCTTTTTAAGCTAATTACGCGCGGAGGATTGTGAGATTTGGCATAGTTAAAGTTATTATACAGAAATACAGAAAGCTAAAATTAAGCTAAAAAAAAGTTGCACTCAAATTTCGACAACTGTGCTTGGCTTCTTTTACGAATAATTAATCAGCCATATTCGTATCTTTCCATAGATAATCGCCATTCACCATGTAAGTAGAATCCTTTCCGTTCAAAAAGTTTCAATGAACGGTCCGCAATTGATGCAATCCAGAGCTGGTTAATCGTGTAACCGATGTTTACACGATAGGACTGACACGTGTGTTATCCATCGAAGCACGTGTTCGTTACAATAACACCGCGATCAAAGACCTGGCGCTGTCTAAACTAGAGATATAATTTTATAATTGGCTATGGGTTTACTCATGTTGATACAGGCGGTTGATAATAAAATCAAAACAGCGTTCCATTTATACATTAAACAATTTAAGAACAGCAATGTATACACGCGGTTAACGTCAAAGTGACATTGAATTGACATAACTATTTTGTCAAAAGAGTTTTATGATTAAAAGATGAAACGTGGTTTTTAGAGAACCGTTTTGTTTATAAATTCCATAAATAGCCGGGAATCAGCGAAGCAAATTGCAAAGAAGCGCAATTTAATTTATCTGGCTATGCTACTTTCGTCCCCTCGCTTTTCTTCCAAAGCAAAGAATCTAAGCCAATACGGGAGTTCAAATAAGGGCTTGCACTGGCCTCCGAATGCCGATAGGGTGGTCAACCCCTAAGGATTTTACCCCATTGAAGTAAATGTGTATCCCTTTGTATTGTATCCTTGTTGATTGTGAAAGAATTGAGTCATTGATTGAACATTGAAGATTTGGCAACAAAATACGACACACTCTCAATTCAGATGTATGCTTTCTAACGCAAAATGTTACCTACTTAGTAAGCATGGAATTTTGGTAGTACTACACTGCCAAAATATTGACGGACTTGAAGAGATTAACATTTTTCTGAAAATGTTGGCCTATGTAATGTGACGAGCTTGGGTAAGACTTAGGTACTTTAAGATTTAGGCTTTTTATGCTGGTATAAAACAAAGTACACCTGAAACTCATAAAAAGATAGGGGAGCGATATTATTCAAAATGGTATAAAATTTTTAATAATGTCACATGCAAAGTACCAGGGGAGCAGAAGCTACCAAGAGATGTAGCGCATAGAAGAACTCCACATCACTACCAGATGCGTACGCCAAGTATAACACCCATTTGAACACGATCTGACGTTAGTTACGGCTATTGTGTCACAAAGGGGCACTTTAAAGGGGTAACTTGCGAAGGGAGACTTTAGACTAACGTTTTAGTGCAAAATTTGGTCAAAGTTTGACAGCATTAAATATAAATCGGTTACTGTTTGAAGTAGAAAGGGGTCAAAACAGTTTCGTGTAAGATCTCCTCAACGTAAATACTTACAAATCTGTTGGTAACAAGTTTAATGCATGGTTTAACTAGCTTTGTGTTAGTTAGCGTTTTGAAATGTAATCTCTCGTTTTTGTTTTTACTTAATAACCACTTACTACTAAATTCAGATACATAGTAGCTACTAATCGGCCAGAGCAATGTCTATACAGGGTGTTTGGTAATATACTGACGATATTCAAGTGACGGTTTCTCAAAACATAACAAAAGACGTCTCGTTAAAAAAACACTAGTTATATTATCAAATTTCAAAGAAAATCGACTAAGTTTAGGTGATTAATTCGATATAAAACTTACGGCCCACTCTTGCAATCGACATCCAAAACTAAAGTCCGATTTACTAATAAAGGTCGGTTAGAAAGGGACAACAAGAGATATATCGAGACGTCACCAATACAGTATCTGTGGTTAGATGGCAAGCATTATGCAATAGCTCAACATAAGTTTAATAAAGTGTTTGTTTTTACATGCAATAAATTTCCCTTTTCCATGGTAAACATTTCACAAATTTATTTATTATGCTCATCAAAATAACCCCTTTCATTTTTGTGCGTTTATTATCAAACACTCTATATATGAAAATATACACGGTATAAATAAGTTTATAGTGATCAACTTATATTTAAGAAAATACGTGCTTTGTGCACTTCAATGGCGCCATCAAGTAAATAGTCTCAGTCACAACAAAAATGCACCTTTATTTTTAAACTGAATTGTTGTAGTTCATTTTAAAAGATTAATCTACAGGGGTAGTTATCGGGTTGATGTATGAACCCGTCGGGGGCTGACAAAAATACGAGATAACACTATCACCCAGCAATTTGTCTGAGAAATTTATAGGCGGCTTGTAATTATACTTATCTCGAATAATGAGGGACGGTCGAAGTTCTAATGAAGCCGAGTGGCCATTGTTGGAATTTAATTTTATTTCAAGTATTTCTGTTGGAGATAATATTTGAATTATAATTAGGGGCGTGATTGAATTTTTATAATGATAATGAATAGACTGATGGTGATGGGACTAGTCTAGCATCTTCTAAGTTTTAGATAGTTTGTAGGTATGTTGTGCTAAGCATCCTAGCTAAGGAAGCATGCCGCATGTCTCAAGCCCTTTTAGTGTAGTTTGCGTAGTCGTTCCGGAGGTTTTGAAGTGGTCTAATAACTGTGACACTAGGGTTAGCCTCCAGCTAGGATTGCCAACCGTACTAAATATAGTATTGTACTATATTTTGAGTCTGCGTACTATATACTGTTGAAGAAATATATAGTACGCAAAAATACTATATTTTCAACACCGAGATCCAACAAACAAATCCTTTGTTTTAAAAATGTATGAACACTCCTTTAAATTAATCTAAAACTGATGCAAAAGCAAGTAGGTATCCGTAATGTCCAATTGACCACACCGAACGAAGTTTTGGTTTGCTTTATTTTTGTTTTGGGATTTCGATAATTATTTTCAATTGGTTATTGTTCTTTCTTTTGAGAAGTTGAAGTCCTAAATAAATTAGTTCTAGAAAGTGGTAGCGATAACGAAAGTGCGTCAAGTTTCGTGCCTACTAACGCCGACTAAAACGGGAAAATAAATAAATAACAAATAATATCTTTGTTTATTTTTTGTTTTTTGCATAAAATACTATATTTTTTTAAGTGTACTATATTTTTAAAAGCTTATTTTAAAAATACTGTATTTCCCCGAAAAAATGTTGGCAACCCTACCTCCAGCTCAAACTACATAAACATATTTTTTTGTATTTCTAACGTATAGAAATTAGCCCATCTCCTTTACAATTATTTGTGTATATTTATTTTATTCTTCTGTTATGTTGTAAAAAGCTTCTAGTAAAGCTGCGTATACACCAAACCTTTATATCCGAATAAAAAAGCTTGCAAAACTGCTTTTAGCGCGTAGCACTGTTTGTTTTCAGTCGGATTACAGGCTGTGTACGCAAATCCTCTACTACGATAGGATATTCTCGGAATAATATTATCAAGTTTAGTCGGGAAATTGTGTACATTTATTTTGAAAATAACTAGGAACTATACAATCTTATCAGGTACATAGCTCGTAGAATTGACGGCCGTTGGGGCAGAAAGGTTCTGGTGAGCACAGCGTAGGACGTCCTCCCACTAAAGGGACCTAATATGGAATTTGTGTATTATATTACTATACATTACGTATTAGATCTAATATTATATATTACATTATATATTAGATCATGATGCATACAACTGCGTCGAAATATCGGAATACTCAAAAACTCACAAATCATGGTACGTTTTTAGTGTAAATATTGTTCATAACCATTATACATTCAAAAATTATATACTTAGGTTTACCTATGTTTCGCATTATTTGGATGAATGACCTAGTGGCGCTTAAGTGCTTAGGGATCCCGGCAATTAAAAGGCCCCATCTTAACGTGGCCTACGTTAAGATGAGGCCTTTTAATTGCCGGGAACAACTCCCAGATTAAAAAAAAGTTGCCTGAAAACTCCGCTATTACAGGCGGCCAATATTTAGCCTACATTTTCTTTTTTTGAGACGAGTAGGTCTTCGTTTGACCACAATCTTACCTGATAGTAAGCGATGATGTGGTCTAAGATCTAGAGCTATTCACTCTTACCTTAAAGAGACCCGGATTGTAGTCTTTAGACGGTAAAGTGTTCCTTAACTCAGATGTACGAATGTATGTACCAGTAAAATTGGGCTGGCGATACTAAATTAATTATTACCCTGTTGCAAATCATGAAATTCTGAAAGATAATTGCTGATTAAAATGGGTACTTATCGCGAAAGTACCTACCTTTTTTATTTGTTATCCCGACTTTTCGATTATGTTGCAACAGCCGTGGTAACGGGCGGGCTGGAGTACTTGGAGCTACCGTCAAGAAGTGATGGCAGCTGCAGCAACTACCCTCACTTGGTCTTCAGAATTAGAAATGTCCTCGTTCATACTACGACACACTACACTAACCGTATCTACGTACTGAGATGACCGATCACGACGCGCACACCTAGCAATCACAGGGTTCCAAGACGCTGAGAGTCTATAGCCATCTAATTAGTTTTATGTACAGTGATCGCGAAAGTTTAAAATATACTATTCTGAAAGATTATAGCAATTAGGTACAAAAATTTGAAATGATTTCACGGCAAGAAAAGTTGCAAGCATCTGTTCTAATAGTTCTCAGACAAAAACATATGTATAATGTAACTCATCAAGGAACTGGAGTGTGTGAGACGTAGTTATTCCGTAGTCGGTAAGAGCTTCGCAAATATGCGTTCTGCTTCCTTATTTGTCTAGTTTCTATTGTCGTACTAATGCTGGGCTATTGTAACTCGAAATACGTAGAAATAAGGTCTAGGTAGGAAGAGTTTGTTAAAACTTATTGTGGAAACCTTTATTCTTTATTGTACACAAATAGACAGACGAAAACCGCTTTCAAAATGGACATGTACAAAGCCAAGTTTAACCCTAATAAGTGTTTTCTTCTAGCAAACCTTTGAAGATAGATATAGTTGATTATGGTGTGTGTAGTTAAACCTTTCTTGAAAACTGTCTCTGAAGGGGTGTGAGATGGCTAAACGGGTTTATCGAAACCTTAGAAAACCTAGTCCGAATATTCTTGGTAACCATATACCTACTGCTACAATATAGATACAATATAGATTATATGCTAGTAAATAAGTTCTCAGCGTTCTGCACAAATTATAAAAAAATATATAAAAACGAATGCTATATTTAGGGGTATATTATGGTTTGTACGTACCGTTGAAAGAATTGGGGGAGACTTTTGCCCAGCAGTGGGACAGTACAGGTTAGACAAAAAGTACCTTTGAGCATGGAGGCGCTTAGGTTAACAAATAGGTTAACTTAGGTTAACGATAATGTACATGCTTGATTAAAATATCAGCCACCATATCTACATCTTCAAAATTATCAAGATAATTAGCCACTGTGTCAATTGCCTAGTTTTCAGGCAAATATTGATAGACTAGATGATGTCCAAGATACTACTAAACAAAGGAGCTGACCTTTCGGCTTACTAATAGGCACTTTTATAATTAATAAATAAATAAATATTGCTGGACATTTCACACAACGCTATCTAGCCCCTAACTAAGCAGAGCTTGTACTATGGGAACCAGATAACTGATAGAATACCTATATACTTTTTTTTTGTAAATACATACTTATAATAAATAGAAAAACAACAAGAACCGGAACAAATATCTGCAGATCATGCAAACATTTGTTCCGCGGCGGGAATCGAACCCACTACCTCCTGCGTCTCAGCCGGCTATTCGCCCACTGCGCCACGGATATTTTACATATTTTTTTTTATAATTTAAAATTCGCAATAAAGACACAGATAAACCCCTTTTAAATTATCAGGTTAGTTGTCTGAGTCTTCCCAGTGATTTGTCGCGAGGAACAGGCGCAAAGTGACGTAGGTACTTAGAAAACTTTCGTGATTTATTTCAATCATAATTATAAATACGGGATTTATCACGTACCGTCTTATCGGTGTTTCGACCGACAATTGTGTGCGAGCGCGAGACGTTATTCGGAGCGGATCGCACTTACCCTGATGAAGGTTCACGAATTGAACCGAAACATTGTCGGTCGAAACACCGATAGGACGGTACGTGATTAATCCCGTATTTACAATAATTACCCAAAATATGTATTTCAATAAATAAAAGATTTTGAGATTGTGTTTGCTCAAATCTCAATTCGGTAACAGAAAAACGGGTGCAAACACAACAAAGGATAATGTTTATAGCCGTTTCACCTCGTTCATTTTATACATCCTATTATTTAAATACATAAATTCAAAGAGGACGCCAAAACCACGAACTTCAACTCGGGGTCGAATAGCGTTATAAAGTCAGGAAGGAAGGTCCTCGAAGTTTCAAAAAAGGGAAAAACCCAAAAATTCCGTCCAACATTCTGTTTCCGACCGCGCGTAAATATTATTCGGACTTTTCTTTTATTCCCTTTGTTTTAGACATTTAATTATTTGCGGGTGGAGGTGGCACAGATAATATTCGAAATTAAAAAAGTATATGAGCTTTTGCTCTATACTTCGCTTGCGTATAATAAGAGAAAAGCTACCAGCATTTGCTTTTTCTGTCCATTATTATATTAGAGTATTCAAGCCTAGAGTTAATAGGTTCTAGAACAAGTTTTATCTTCCGACTTCCCTATCATTTACCATCAGGTGAGGTAGGACAAACGATTTTTTTTTCTTAACCTATACTTACTATTACTTACTGCTGGGCAACGTCCCACCAGTCCACGCCAACGCTTCCTCGGCCTGTCCCGGCTTCGACACCCATATGCAGGCACCCATTGTGCGACGGATTGTTGCCCATTTGTACCATACGACTGTCGTGAATCACCCCCCCCCCCCCCAAACGATGGCACAAAATACATAAAAAAAATAACATCGACGAAGTACCGCTAAATAAATTACTAAAACATTTTAGTTAATTTAACTTAGTACACAACATCAAGAAGCTTTTTACCTTCAAACAGAATAAGAAACTGAATAAAAACAGCACAACTGAACGTAGATCAAAAAATATGGTGCCTCAAAATAGTACCTGGTCAAAAAAACTGATTGAAGTGTCTGTATGAAGCTATATTTTTTCTCTCGGAAAAGGCGAATTACAGAGAGTACTGTGTTATCAATTTCAAGAAAATAAATATTTAAGAATCTATCATCAACATATTAATTAAGCAGACATAGCGGAAAAGGGACAACTTGGTTGTGTAAGTATGTTAAAGCCCTTTCTAGTTAAGCAAAAACCGTAGCTATATAAATCTGTCCATTACCTAATACGTATGATATGTGCAAATATACAAAACAGACGTTTCCTTTTATAAACATAGAAAGAGACTATTTACTGCGCAATAAAAAGGCAATCTTGCCGTGACCAAAGAAAAACTCTAGTAATGAGTGTAAACAAGATTTCAAAACTTCCTGCTTTTGATATAAAAGAAACAAAGAAGTCTAATTTATATGTTTCCAACCGCTCTGTCGGAGAGTAATAGACAAATTTGAGCAAAATAAAAATTGTTCATATTTCCTTGTTAGCCGTCTGAATGAAGACTGGGCTTTTATACAAGCTAATGGCCAAAATATTCGTCTAACAATCGCGACCTTTTTTATTTGAAAAAGCTTTTTCTTTACTATTTATTCATCACTCATGTTCTGAAAGTTGGTCATTGTTAGCTTGATACCTGATGTGTAGATGCGTTTTACGCCCCTAGGGAAGTTAGTGCATTTGAAAATAGAATCAGGCTTATTGCATCCTTAATAGGCTTTAATGAAATACCTCTATGACAAATCCTTACTTCTACTAAATAAAAGATACGGGAACGCAAATTTTCTCTTTATCGAGAAACTGTTATAAAGAATTTGTTAATTTCCTCGTTTTCGTGATGAAAAGTTGTATTAAACTCGGGTCTAAGCGATCAATATCACAATCGACTTATTACCGTCCTCGATCACTTTCGCTCGCTCGTACGCCTAAATATCTCAGCTGCAATTGATCGCTTACGCCCCTTGTATAACAATGTACTATTCACTAAGAGAGCAAAAAAATTGATTATGAGTCAAGAAACTTAAATACATAAGAAAGAGGCAGTTTGCAATCATGTAGATGCACATATCTAGCCCAAGTTGCTATATGTAGGTTTGATCTGATCTGCTTTGCTTTGCCTCCATTTGTCATATCGAGGGCTTTTTATGAAAACTGGTAGTAACGAATAAAGCTTGCCCGTAATTTGTGCAAGATATTTGGGGATGATCGGCCAGATGGCGTGATATTGGACCTCTAGTATTACGTAGGTAGGTACTTGCAGAAAATGCGGACCTTTCTTGAGGGTCGTAAAACAAAGGCATCTGTCATGGATTGACTCTATCTATCTCTGTTACTATATATAGATAGAAGGGTATTCGAACCCATGTTGTGTTTTAAGACACTTACCGGCATTTTGGATGAGTTGGTGTCTTTAGAAATCTGTAACAAAAAAAAACCGGTGTGTTAGTAAAAGTTGTACATATAGGTATATTATTTATCTGTTGTAAAAGATATGCAAAGGTAAGGATTTCTGATTCTTTAAGTAACTTTATACTAATTCTATGCTTTTGAAGTGAAAACTTCTATGTGCGTTGGGCATTTTTCAGATGGGAAAAACCATCGTACTCGCGACACTGTTACCGCAACCGCTACCGACACCTCTGTATATAAGTATCTCGTAATTGTTCAAGTTTTCACTTCTGTCGGCACTCCCGGAGTGCCACTTTTTTATCTATGTTATTTTACCTTGTATATTTGGTATTTCAGATCAAAAATGAAATAACTAGATACCTACTTAACTTTATTCAAAAAGGTTCAGATAATAGATATAAGTATATCATAAAAACTTTTATAACATTTAGTCGTAAGCATTTTCTTTGTCTTTTTCTAATATATCATAAATTGAAGAGTGATTTTGAAGAGGTCAAAAACTTTATTTTTGCTACAAAAGACCGCAAACGAAAATACCCATTTACTCAGAACTACCCACCTGCGATACTAGCGAGCCGATCTATTTCTCCATGTAAGTTACAATAAATAAAGGTACCTCAATATTTCCTACAACAGAGTTCCAATTCAAGGAGGTAACTTAATAAATTACACACATGTTTCCTGGCCCCAGGTGCAACGTCTCAGAAAGCATCCTTTACCTTCTACTTTTAGAGACATTGACGAACTCTTTTGTAGATTGGAGATCTCCTTTGCCGTGTCAGTGGTTATTTCTTGGTCATGTCATATGATATAGTCCAGTCATATTAGGGGTCACATGAACTCACCTCGGAATGAGAGATAATAAGCTGGAAAGTTGTGTACACCATAATTTTGGCGTTCTAAAAGTTGTATCAAGTCTCATAAAATCTCGTGTCTGCGTCGTAAGTTATTTAAGTCTCAAAAATTGGTTTTTCGTGATTATCTCGGTTTGTACAGCTCCAATGATGTTAATATCTAATAAAAAAATTTTAGATCATAAAATTTCAGACAAATTTTGTTCTGTTAGCTTTATTTATATTATAATGATTTTTACATATAAATTCTTTGGAAATTCATATAAATAAATAAATGAATGTACAATGAATATATTTTGTACTCCTATTTTTGTAATTAGAATTTAGATCTATATTTGGGTGGTCGTATTGACTTGTTATTTCCTGTAGTTGATATCTATCAAAATGTGATGGCGCATCGTACGTTTCCGTGTTAGCTTTATTTAAATTATAGTAATTATTGCGTTTAAATTTATTGGAATATATAGACATTATTTATTAAATGTAAAATGAATATATTTCGTATTCATATTTTTGTAATTAGAAGTTGAATCTATTTTTGTGTTGTCGTTCTGACATATTGTTTCCGGTATTTTTTGGTAGTTGTCAAAACTGGAATGGCGGTTCGTACGTTTTCGTGGAAAGAAAGATGGACGAACGACTTTCAAAACTCGAGGCATTTGACTTCGATCCTGAGCTGCGAAAGGTTGTCCATGAAACCGTAGGTCCGCCTTATCCTGGTCTAAGATTCCTAGATTAATTCTCGCCTAGACGGAAATTACTGATTTTGCTGTATCGTGTAATCAAGAAGTAATAAATCAACTTATGGTGGAAATATTGGTGTTTTTACTTCAGATCAGAAAGTGGTAAGTACACGCCTGTATAATTTTATGTTTAGCTTTGACATTTTTTTTAATTTTATTTCTTGTCACACGTGGTTAATTTTTTATATTTTCTTTAAATTGATATTTGTAATTTCATTATGAATCTTACCCACCGGTTTATATATATTTTTTTAATCATCAGATTTTAGTGAAAGTGACAATGGTGTAGGGTTGATGGGTAGGTATCATTCTGTAAAAGCATTTTTGTTTGAACTTGTTATTTACCTGATATTACACCTAATTGCTTATGTTAAATTGTTGGGAACATTTTAGTGTGTAACACATAGGAAATAAGTTCGTATGAGGTAGTGTATACTTTGGTGCCCAAGATTCTGAGGTCACCCGAAGGCCATCTTTATAATTTACCGTGCCGTTACGTAATCACGACAGTGCTCAGATGAAAATACCACTAACGGTCACCCATCCAATAATGACCACGTGCAAAAAAAAAAAAAAAATTGCCGAAATTCGACTCAACTATATAAATAATCGTTCACGATCATCATTATACCTATGTTGTAAATTAGATGACGTAATTTCTTATTTTATTTGAGGTATTCTATTGTTAGATTATTGTAAAACAAAAGTAAAACAACGCAGTAATTGGATAAAAATAGTTTCTGGTTTTTGAATAATCACGATGTTTTTTTTCTTTGTTCGAGTGCACAGACATGGACCGTGACGGCAGTGACCGACGGCGTTTGGTCAGCCCCGTTCGAGAGACTGCTCGTCACGTGTCAAGGCCAAGTCGCAGTCGCAGTCGTCACAGCAGACAATCCGAACGGTCAAGCAGTGGCCGCTTGCGTGATCGTGAACGTGAGCTGGACCAACTTCGGAAACGTCTGCGCGTTCTTGAAGGCGCCGCACGAGAGGAGCGTGGACGTTTGGAGTACTACCGGAGCAAGAGTCGATCGGGCCAGCCTCCCCGTGCCCGATCACCTGGAGCCCCAACGTCCGGAACGAGAAACTGTAGCCAGGTTAGACCTAATACTGAACATTTTGATGAACGTGATAGGGTAGATTTAAGGTCAACTAGTCCTAAATTTTCTAGTAGTGATGTCGCTAAATTGCTAAATGACCTATCATCACAACCTCCAAAGACTGGGCTTGTTAACAGTAAAAGTAGCGATGTTAAGAATATAATTCCAAATTTTGACCCATCTCAAAAAAACCAACGTATCGATGTGTGGTTAAAGAAAGTAAATGAGTGTGCCACTGTCTACGGTTGGGACGATAAGTCAACTACTCATTTTGCGTTGCAAAAGCTCCAAGGATTGGCCAAGACTTGGTATGAGAGTTTAAATACAATTCTGTTCTCTTGGACAGAATGGCAAGAACAACTTATTAATGCTTTTCCTCACGAACGAAACTATGGCCAATGCTTGGAAGACATGCTAAAGCGCAAAAGCAGGTTTAATGAACCTATAGAAGTATATTTTTACGAAAAATTGGCACTTCTTAACCAGTGCGAAATCAACGGCAAACGTGCCGTCGACTGCATAATTCATGGCATCACTGATAGAACTACTAAATCCAGCGCTCTGGCTCTGCAGTGCGATCACCCGAATCAATTGCTTAAGTTTCTAATGAGCAACAAAGAGGGAGGATTGGGATTTATAGATAGGTCTCAAACTTTAGTTAAAAACAGAGTAGGCGAGCATTTGCAGAATAATACGTTTAGGTCTTGGAACAGGAATAGAGACATTTTTTGTTACAACTGCAAAGAAAAGGGACACACGCACCTTGCGTGTACCAAACCATTGATAAAATGTACCAAATGCATGCGGTGGGGCCATAAACTTGAAACATGTTACCTTAGGACTAATAACAATCAAACAAAGATTGACACCATTCCAAAAATTCAACGCATTTTGTCATCGAGCTCTAGTTCAAAATATTATAAAGAAGTACAAGTTAATGGCCACAACGCAAATGCGTTCATAGACTTTGGTAGTGATGTAACGCTTATGAAAGAGTCACTTGCATGTAGTCTTAAGCTAAAACCAGACAATAAAACTATACCATTAAAAGGATTCGGTAACGAGTTCGTCCAATCGATAGGTAGCGTGATCATCGATATGGTCGTTGACGATGTGGAAGCACAGGTTAGCTGTAGGGTAGTCCCAGATAAATACCTAGACTCCCCATTATTAGTTGGTCAAACGTTCACTGAACAACCACACATTGAAGTGTACAAAAATTCAAAACAATTACAATTCTTTTGTGTGAAAAATGAGCTGCCCTTCTCAGATACTCCAATCAATGATAATTACAGCTATGATGTCAAAGTTATGGTCCAAAATGATATTGAGCTTTTTGGAAGGGCGTCTGTGAAGTTTTATACGGATCCAAATGTTAAAGGAGATATTATACTGGATAGCAAGATAGTAGGTAAACCAGAACAACAGTTTTTAATTAACGGGGGTGTTTATCCGACTGCAGATGGTTTTGTTTCCATCTTTATTTCACCGATGGTCCCTATAGTTAAAATACGGGCGGGTACTGTAATAGGTCGGGCAACTCGCATAGAGGTCGTTAAGAGAATAGCTATAGAATCGAATCTGGATTCTTCTGTTCTTTGCCATGATGACATTGATTTTACTAAGGTCAAGGTAGGGGTCAATGTTAACTTGGATGAAAAGAACAGGCTTATTAACTTACTAAAGAAATATAGGCATTGCTTTGCGTCGTCACTAAAGGAATTAGGCTGCACAGATAGAGCAATAATGAACATTGAACTGAACAGTAGTAAGCCCGTAGTCTATCGTCCTTATAGGTTAGCGCATAGCGAACGTGAAAAAGTTAAGAGGAATGATTGATGAAATGTTAGAGGCGGATATCATAAGGGAATCCGTTTCTGAATACGCTAGTCCTATAATTTTAGTGCGAAAAAAAGACGGAAACCCCCGACTATGTGTAGATTACAGAATGCTTAATTCAATAACAGTTAAGGAAAGGTACCCGATGCCAATTATAGACGACGAGATAGCACGCCTATCAGGACAAGCTTGCTTTATCTCTCTAGATTTGGCATCGGGATACTACCAAGTACCCATAGCTGAACAATCAAAGCCGCTGACGTCATTTGTAACGCCAGATGGCCAGTACGAGTACAATCGGATGCCATTCGGCTTAGCAAATGCGCCAGCGGTGTTCCAACGAATGATGAATAAGGTGTTAGGTTCTGCACGTTTCAGTAAAGCAACAGCATATATGGATGACCTTTTGATATTTGGTAAAAACATTGACGATTGTCTGAACAAATTAGAGTACATCCTTCAACTATTATCACAAGCAAATTTAACTTTAAATTTAGAAAAATGTGAGTTTTTGTCTGACAAAATTGATTACCTAGGCTATGAAATCAGTGCTTTGGGAATTCGGCCCGGGGACAAAAAGATTAAATGCGTACAAAATTTTCCTCGTCCAACTAGTCAGCACTGTGTACGACAATTTTTAGGCTTGGTAAGCTATTTTAGGAAATTTATACAAAATTTTTCAACAATAGCATACCCACTCAACACATTATTAAAAAAAGATGCAAATTTTTTATGGACTGATGAACAAGAATTAGCATTTGTTTCCCTAAAAGAGAAACTGATTGAAAGGCCGGTGTTAGCTGTGTATGATCAAGTTGCCGAAATTGAAGTGCACACTGATGCTAGCAGAATAGGGATAGGAGGTATACTTTTACAGCGTCAGAGTTCTAAAGAAGCTTTTCGCCCCGTTGCATATTACAGTCGCCAAACCTCTCCTGAAGAAAAGAATTTTCATTCGTACGAATTGGAGACATTAGCGGTTATAGGTTCCCTAAAAAAGTTTAGAGTCTACCTATTAGGAAGAGATTTTAAAATCATAACAGATTGTGCAGCTTTACGTTCCACATTTGTCAAAAGAGACTTGATCCCTAGAATAGCGCGATGGTGGCTCCTGTTACAGGAATTTCAGTGTATAATAGAGTACAGACCTGGTACCAAAATGATGCACGTCGATGCATTGTCTAGAAATCCAGTAGATGAAGTAGAAAACTATGATCTAGATCAATATCCTGCAGTAATGTCCATAGTTAGTAGTGAAGATTGGTTACAGACTCTACAGTTGGGAGATTCAGAACTTCGTAGAATAAGGGACATCCTTACGACTGATGTAGATACCGATAAACTTAAATATATTAGGGAAAATTACGCTATTAAGGATAATAAGCTTTATAAGTGCATTGATGGTGATAAAAATAATCTGAAATGGGTTGTGCCAAAAGGTGCCAGGTGGCAACTCTGTCGTATTAATCACGATGACATTGGTCATCTTGGTATAGATAAAACATTAGATAGGGTCAAACGTAGTTACTGGTTCCCAAAAATGGCTAAGTTCGTAAAAAAGTATGTCTCTGCGTGTTTGGAATGTGCTTATGCAAAGAAAACGGCATCCCATTCCGATGGACATTTGCACCCAATAGCTAAAATCGAGAACCCTTTCCACACAGTACATATTGACCACCTGGGACCTTTTGTCAGGTCCAAAAGAGGAAACTCTTACCTTTTTGTAGTAGTTGATGCTTTTACAAAATTCGTGTTTATAAAACCTGTTAGGAATACTAAAACTAAGAGTGCGATACTGGTGTTGGAAGATATTTTTGATACGTTTAGAACCCCTGATCGTATTATTAGTGACCGAGGAACATGTTTCACTTCGCACCTATTCAAGAAATTTTGCACGTGCAGGAAAATTAAACATGTCTTAAACGCTGTAGCTAGCCCTCAATCGAATGGTCAGGTTGAGAGATACAACCGAACCATTTTGAACTCTCTAACTGCATTAAATCTAAAGTTTGATGAGAAAGATTGGGATATGAAGGTAGGAAAAGTTCAGTGGGGCCTAAATAATACCTCCCAGAAGACTACTGGTCGGACTCCATCTGAAATTATGTTCGGTGTTAGTATGAGTAGTGACGCCAGTCCTATGTTAAATGAAGTTAGGCAAGATACTGGTGATATCGAAGTTTCTGAAATAAGACGCGAAGTAAAAGATAGAATAGATGTTGAACAAAAAAAACAAAAGCAATATTTTGACAAAGATAGGCGACCAGCTCGTGTATATAATGAAGGGGATCTGATTAAAATAACTAGGACGTCGTTCAAAAATGACGGAAAAAGCAGAAAGCTTATTCCACCTTATATAGGTCCTTATAGGGTAGTTACTGTATTGGGGAATGATAGATACGAAATCGCTGCAATTCCGGGGCTAACTGGCTCTCAAAATAAAAGAAAAACAACCATTGCTGCGAATAGAATGATGCCATGGGTTCATGTAGCCGCACTTGAAGTTAATGATAATGATAGTGATGATGAAAATAAAGATTGTAACGGTGATTCCAATAATGTAAATGATGATGATAATGATGATGATGATGAAGGTTTTGATTAAGGAAAATTAAAAGGATGTATAGTGTTGTAAGAATGCTATTAATCTGATATGTAATATTATTTAAGAACTAATTGAGTTGGTCTGGTAAACTCACAACATGTAAACTAAAGTCTGTCAGAAAATTACGTTATATAAAATAAATAATACAGCTTTATGAAGCTAGTTCTAAAAAATTGTGGCTAACAGATGCCTGGTAAAAATTGAGGCTGTGAGATGCCTAGGAAAAAAATATATGGCTGTGAGATGCCTAGGAAAAAAATGTATGGCTGTGAGATGCCTAGGAAAAAAATATATGGCTGTGAGATGCCTAGGAAAAAAATGTATGGCTGTGAGATGCCTAGGAAAAAAGATATATCATAATAATATTTTGTACATTTTTATTATTATTACCTATATTTTTATGTTATCTGTAAGATTGATTGTAAAATATTCATATAAGTGCCTTCAGATGCTAATGCTACTGTAAATATTACTGTAATTTGTATTTTGTTTATAATAATTGTTAATATTTCTGTATAACTGTACCTAGGTATTATACCAATGTAATGTTTGAATGAATCAATATAATTTTTTTTGTTTAACTTACAAGTTCGGAACAACAAATGAAAATCTTTTAGCTACCTAAATGAAAATTATTTTGTTTAACTTTAATTTATATTATTTCAAGCAACATTATTTGTTGTTATTATAAATGTGTATGATTGTAAGACTTAGTATGAGATGTATGGGGGCATACATACTTGTCAGAATTGGCCGAATGTTAGCTTTATTTATATTATAATGATTTTTACATATAAATTCTTTGGAAATTCATATAAATAAATAAATGAATGTACAATGAATATATTTTGTACTCCTATTTTTGTAATTAGAATTTAGATCTATATTTGGGTGGTCGTATTGACTTGTTATTTCCTGTAGTTGATATCTATCAAAATGTGATGGCGCATCGTACGTTTCCGTGTTAGCTTTATTTAAATTATAGTAATTATTGCGTTTAAATTTATTGGAATATATAGACATTATTTATTAAATGTAAAATGAATATATTTCGTATTCATATTTTTGTAATTAGAAGTTGAATCTATTTTTGTGTTGTCGTTCTGACATATTGTTTCCGGTATTTTTTGGTAGTTGTCAAAACTGGAATGGCGGTTCGTACGTTTTCGTGGAAAGAAAGATGGACGAACGACTTTCAAAACTCGAGGCATTTGACTTCGATCCTGAGCTGCGAAAGGTTGTCCATGAAACCGTAGGTCCGCCTTATCCTGGTCTAAGATTCCTAGATTAATTCTCGCCTAGACGGAAATTACTGATTTTGCTGTATCGTGTAATCAAGAAGTAATAAATCAACTTATGGTGGAAATATTGGTGTTTTTACTTCAGTTCTAAACATTGCTCATGCGCTTAAACATTTTTTGAGATAGAGAGCGGAGAGCGCGCGGCGCTCAGTCATACATACTGTAATGCAAAGTCAACTGTGAATCTCCGAATGGGAATAATCGGGCCACCACAGCGCCTAAACGTAATCATCAAATTAAAGTTCCAATCTGATCTCGATGCCTGGCAATGCAACGTTTGGCGATAACTTAAAAGGTGATGCTGCATCTATATATCGTTATGTGACTATGTTAATTGTTAGTGAAATTACGGAAACTAGGTTAGGTTTGACGGCCTTGAAAAGCCTCGTGACAATTTATTTATTTATTTTACAATTAAGATAATTACAATTAAGCCAATTTTACAATTAAGTTAGTAGTTTTAATACATTAAAATATCAAAATATATAATAAATAATCAATACAAACAAATCATAGTAAAATAACATGTGCTGAAAAAGGATTAAGTTCTCTACAAAAATCAATTACATATGTACATCAATTACAATATATTATTTTTTATGATACTTTTTACTTTAGGTCCTAGGTCTATTTATGAAAACACTAAAATACACAGCCAAATATTTTCATTACACAAGCCACTACTCGTATAATAGACCATAAAATTTTCGAAAACACGAAAACACAGAGCTATTTGCTAAATATTTTTCATTAAATACCACTACATCCATCTAAAATTTAGCCAACAACTTTGTCCACCTAAAAATCAACCGAATTTTGTCCAAAAATGTCCTTTTACATCATTTCGCACTCATACATAAATCGTTTCATTATAATAACGGGTATATTCAATTCATTAAAAAAATACAAAATCCATTTACCATCCTACAGCACGGTCCTGTTATAAATATATTACGGGATGTCCTGGGGTGTCCGTATTTTAGGCGGGACAGTCCTGACTATCCTACCGAGGGTCACGAACGTGTCGACACCTTTTTGTACTTTTTTGCTGGCGTGTGGACACCGGACTACGTGGCTGCGGTTTTATAGCATTTTTAATAGATAAATAGCTCTTTGTCCTTTGACAGACACGGGAATTTTAACAGAACGCAGAGCGGGCGGTGCAGTAAATTGTGGGGAATGGGCTTGTTAATGCGTTGCAGTGGTACAAAAGCAGGTAATGCTCAGTATCCCACACGTTACATGGATGAATGAATAAGTTTATGTTGCCAGCCTTGCGTGTTTTGTTTGTAGCCAGGTTAAAAAATGTTGCCGTTTAAATCAGACTAGTATTTTATTTCTGAGTAGCATTTGGATCATTTTGATGTCTTCAATTTTGTTTAAGTTCAGTGCTATATTAATTAGTTTCTAATATACGGTACTTTAACTCTGATTATATTAAAATAAATAAAACGATCGAAGTAAATAGGTGAATTAGCATTCACAACTAAACGATTTAGTTATAAAAATACAAAAGACTTACTCGTGGTGCTCCTTTTTAATGAAACTGGCATCCGACCGTGAAACTATAATAGAACAACCTATGTAATTCAAAGATAGCTAGATGTTCTTATCAAAAACCAAGTGTTAACTCTGAAAACGGGATAACATATTAATATTATAAATGTGAAAGTGAGTTTGTTTGTTTGTACGTTGGTTACGCTTACACGCGGTAACGGCTGAACCGATTTTAACGAAATTTCGTACATAAATAGGCAAGACCTGAATTGAGTCAAAAACTACTTTTTATTGACAAATCACGCCTGTAAAGTTTTCCGTTTCCTGATATTATTTCAGTACAAAAAAGAAAGGTGGACCCAGGTTAGAAGTATAATAATACTGAAACATACGTTATTTTATTGATACGATTAATATTAATATCACACTTTCAATGAATGAATGCAAACACTTATTGTAGAACATAAAAATAAAAATTACAATCAAAATAGAAGACACAAAGCATATAGTAACAATAAAAATATAAAAACAATGGGCGGTCTTATCATTATTGTCATTGAAGCGATTTGTTCCACACATCTTTGAATTTGTTTATGGATTGTTATTATAATGAATGTTTCGTTCGTAACTATGATGGTTTCAAAAGTGATTCTAGCTCTGCCAACTATTTGTTATACTCCGCTCAATACTTGGCACAACGCTTACTTTAGTTAAGTGCATCCTACACAACCCCCAGTTATGATCAATACTTGCCGAAGTAATAGAGGTAGCTAAAGAGTTTGTCTAGGGTAGCCATCCCTATTTCTGCCGCCAAGCAGTATAATACTTGCATTGGTGTGTTCTCTTGTTTGAGGGGTATGGGTGCCGGAGAAATTTCGGGGACTTTTCACCTGTGTCTCAGGTGATAAGTGCAATGCCATGTAGGCACTAGGCCTACATGACATTTGTAGTTTGGTAGTTGAACGTAACCTACGTAGCCAAGTTACATTCGCTTCGAATCGATTTGATTTCTACATAGGTTTGTTGTCGATATATCACGTGATATTTCCATAGCACGTGTCAAATCCCATACATTTTCGGACTTATCGACTAGCGTCATCGCTAATTGAATGTAATTTAGCGAAGCCCTTTGTAAGGCAATTGTTATAGGCAGTGGTAATCTTTTAACATCAGGTGCACTAGTGCCTTCTTCTTATCTCATCTAATTATAATAGGTAATTTTGTATGAACAAAGTTGTAGGTAGGTATATCAAATCTTTTTGGACCTATATATTAACCTAACCAAGCTGGTTGCTCATATGAAGGCTCAAGATTGCTCAGCGAACTTAGAGAGGTCTTTGTTGTTTTTCTACGAGATTGAATCAGGAATGAGGAGATTCATAGACAAACCAAAGTCACTGACATAGCCCAGAGGACTAGCAAGCTGAAGAGGTAGTAGACGGGGCACATAGGTCTAAGAAATGACAGCCGTTGGGGCGGAAAGATTCTTGAGTGGAGACCACGACCGGCGCACTGAAAAGCGCATCGTAGGACGACGTGGGCGCCAACCACAATCTTTTAGAGAACCATGTTTCAGGAGCGTTTTGTTTCAAGTTTGTAGCAACATCGATTTGAACCACAAAACTTTTAAACATTACTGCAATCCTAATAATGTTGCTGCTGATAAAGGTTGCTGGGAGCCATTAGGTGCAGGCCGCAGAAGATCGGTCACTCTGGAAATCTATGGTGGAGGCCTATGTTTAGTAGAAGCTGGTTGCATCACCATTTTGAGCACGTGTAACCGTCGGTTCAGAACAGTAAATAATATCTTATTGCCCATAAAAACACTTGATCTTTACAACACAGAGGTACAGAAAGCAAAGCGCAACCATTAATATCCAGCCCTCAAGTACCCTTACTCAAGTACGTTTACACGAGGTTTCATTACACGTAAGCAAAAGCCCATAAGCAAACGCGTCATTAAAAGCCACAGAATAAATAACAATTATTACATAAGCTGTATGTGTACAGTCAGCAGCTGTATGTGTACTTGACGACCTCTGTGGCGTAGTGGGCGAATAGCCGGCTGAGACGCAGGAGGCAGCGGGTTCGATCCCCGCTGCGGGACAAATGTTTGCATGGTTTACAGATTCATGTTTGCATGTTGCGGGTTTGGATGTTTTTCTATAAGTATGTATGTATAAACAAAAAAAAGGGATATAAGTATTATATCAGTTATCTGGTTCCCATAGTACAAGCTTTGCTCAGTTTGGGACTAGATAGCGCTGTGTGAAATGCCCAGCCTTATTTATTATTATTTTTTTATTTATTAGACTCACGTTATCATAAAAATAATTTCAGAAACCTATGACGTATGTATTCAGCACAAAATCACTGGAATATGGGAAGAGCTACGATTGGACTAATAAAAAGATAAATAATAGTATTTGAAGTAAACGTCATCACGTTACCGATCGGCACACGCGTTGCAGATGTGTGTGTGAAGTACTGTAGAGTTATGAGCGAGCCGGCACATTTTGGGTGCTTCACTTAGTGCTAATAGCGCTACGTCTATATTTTTTTATTAGTCTGAGAAGCTGGGTGAATGTGCCCGTAGCTTGCTTGATTATTTTTTACAATCTCTCCTAGGTTAAGCAACCTCTCCCACGATCAAAATATGATGGGTAACTGTTAGGCGCGTCGCTCACTGGTAAGTCGAGGCGAGGACGTGGCGGCCTCGCGGCACGGTTAAGACGTGGTCTCTATGTAGAGTTAAGACGCGGGCGCGGGCCTGTAAACACACCTCTACCTCACTACACATGCATGAAACAAAATAACAAAATGGTGGTGGAGTCGCGTCGCGGTCGGGCACAGCCCCCCCCCCCCCCACCCCCGCCGCTTCCCCACCTCGACCGCCTCAAACTCGCCAGAGCCGCAACTCTAGTATATGAGCGCACTGCCATTTAATCCTAAAGAAAATGTAGATGCGGCGCACCGCTTATGCACCCGCGCCGCGCCGCCGCCTCGACTCTGGCTCGTGTGAGCGACGCGCCTTAGTGTCATTTTCCTCAAAACTGCAAAGACATTCGTGGTTTAGAAAGCCAATTCCGATCTTAGAGTCACTTATAAATTGACCTCTGCTTTTACATAAAAAAATAGAAAATATAAGTAACATCTTAAAACATTGACTTTATTAAATTGCATCGAAGTTTTGCCGCTGACTGTATCCACATATACTCGTATTCATTCAAAAGCCTCTTTTGAGACGTTACGATTTATATTTTCCAACCGTCGCGCGTCGCTCAAAACAAACTCACCTTAGATGCGGCGAGTGAAAAATGATCTCTTAAGTTTAATGTAACCATGAGTTTTAATTCTTGAAGAATCCTTAATTATTCTTATTTTACTACCACTCATACTCATATAGATCCTATATAATAATTATGATCCTATATTTTTATCAGTAATACTATATCATTTACTTTGTGACAAATAATACGTGTTTTGTAATGTACAACATTAAATGAAAACACGGGTAGAGCTAATGACTAGTGTTGTTGTAAAATATGGTTTTTTCAAATTCATAACCACAGATTTTTTTTCGAACACCCTCGTCTATCAAGTCCTAAAATATCAATGAACATAGTATAAAATAGGTACACAAATCACAATAATTCATCATGTAAGTATGTGCCTGTTAAACTAACTAAACGGCATTGTCGAGAAGGCGTCTCCGATTTACATTAAAAATTGTTTAATGGAAAACTATCGATTACTGGATAAATATTCAAGCTCAGGTATTAAATCTACCTCTAAAATCAGTTAATACGATACTGGATGTGTGTTTTAAATTAATGTCGTAAATATCAAAACTACACGTGTTTTGGGTATATGTAAAAGTTGAGGAGATAAGCTAAGTATAATGTAAAGCGAAAATACGATTCCATTAAATGTTCTCTATTACAAAATCACGTCCAAAAATTACAATCAGCCCGTAGTATTCAATAAATACTAAAAATAAGATCGTAATACTTTTTATAGTTATTGACATGATTTGCAAGTGCTATGTGTTTCTAATAGTTTTGCTTTACATTATTTTATACAGTTTTCTTTGGTTTTTGCTCACGCGCATATTCGCACTGCGCATATCTTCACATGGTGTAACAAAGACAGTTGCATAAGGTATTATAGGCTTTTAATTAGGGAACAACAAAGAGTTACACCATAAACATTAGGTAAATACGAGTATTCATGAGAGAGAAGTGTTATTAGTGCAACAATTGACTTGAATCCACTTTGAACAAACTGACGGTAATTCCCAAATTGACGGTATAGTAGACCAGGCAGGCATTTTATTTTTTTTATTGATCGAGCGAAGCGAGATCTCTAAATCAACTTGGGCAAATCGGCGTTATATTTATGCATGTAGGTATGTATGTTTGTTTGTCTGAGGATAACTTTCGAAGCGTTGATCCGATCATTAAATTTGATACATGGGTAGATAGTAATGGCACAATTTTGGTGTGACTAAATGAGCTAAAAATGTTGGGGGGTTGTTGAGATATTGGGGTTCAAGTGAGGTAAAAAAATATGAAAATGAGACTATTAGGTCAAATAGGACGTCAAATGAAAGGTCTTCATTAGTACATTTCGACACCTTTTTTATTTTTAGTTTATACCTTGTTGTTTTTAATTTATTAGTCATGTTTAAAACTGAACTTTGACAAAATTCACAGGCTACACTAGTGCACCGACAGAGCTGAAATTTGGTATGCTTGTTGCTTTAGTGACACAAATATAGGAAACAGTCTGAAATCCAGTATAGCTTTAATTTCTACCCCAAAAAAGTGTAACCAAAAAAAAGTGTAAATGAAACTGTGGGTCAAGTTAATTGGTTATTCATTTCGTGGCACTATTTTGATAGCCAAAGATTACAAATAATATTTTTTTGTTTGTATGGGAGACTCGAGAGATTTCAGTTCGGGGCGAACCACTTGTTTATTAAAAACAGTGTTACTTGTAGCACTGTAAAACCTCGGAGGTTTGACTCGGTGACTAGAGACACTCGAGCCGCTACACATAATTTAGATACCTACTTACAGACCCTTCACGTAGTATGACGTATAATATATCTCGGCCAGCGAAGACAATGTGCAGTTGTGCACCGACAAAGCACAAGAATCAATGGGATGGCTAGGCCATCCCGCTCCAATGCTCCCTGTTTTACATATTACCATTCAATATCTCACCAAGACTGCTGTACCCATCATGTACTGAGGTAATAATAATAGACTGGAAGAGCGCTGTTGGTAAACCTAACTCATCTTGTACCAGAATGTAATGAAAGATGATACAAAATTAAGGAAATTGTACAACGAAAGCTACAATATTGTAGGTATAGACAGCGTCGCTAACTGGTAACCTCCTGAATATTTAAATAAAATCTTATAGAAGGTTGATTTCCAAAACAAATTTATTACTCGTTGTGCGTTTAATTACATCTATATCCTCTAATAATTAAATGAACCAACTTTTAGGAAATCATCCTTCTACAACTTTTTATTTCAAAACATTCAGGAGGATACAAGTTAGTGACGCTGTCTGTACATCTCAAAAACTTGATAATAAAATTAAACTAACCAATTGTATTGCTAGAAAGTGCCAGAAACCTTATCTAACAGAATATTAGACATTAAAACATAATTCTTATTTATATATAAATAATGTCTTACACAAATAAAGAAAGTAATCACCAAAGTAATTTCATGTTTCTTCCGTTTTCAAAGGAGGCGATTTTCATTTTTTTAAACTCTTGTCTAGAGAGAACCTGTTCACTTTGGATGTAGACTCTAAGATCCGGGAAAACAGACACTTGTCTGTGTATCTGTGTGTATATACCTTTTTATGGTATACGATAACAAAAGGTTACCTACACTGGTCAGTCGGTCTATAATGCAGTCCTTAGCTTGTACCAACGTCAGCTCGAACAGGCTGCAACATGGTCATCCTAATGCCTTTGTGAGACAAGCCACAGCGCCCGTTCAAATTATTTATCCCGGGAAAACTGAACGTTAGGATATTCTCGAGTTATGTAGCCATCCCAGGAGACAAAGCACGGAACACAAACCATAATCTATTAAACAATAAGTAAGGGACGGTTCACACTGAATAGTCGGTGAAGCCAGCGCAGTTTTAATGCAAAGTCAAAGTCAAATTCATTAAAATCACATGGATCAATTTGAAACGTCAAAAAAGCTATACTTGCAATGCGTGCAATACTTACTAAGAGTCTTAAGATAGTGAGTCTTCCCTTCAGATGTATTTTCAGATGTAAGACCTAGTGTCCGAGCCTAATATCATAGGAAAAAAAAGCCATAAGACTGATGGCTCGGGCATGTAGCTGTACGACAGATGTTTCCAACATACGAACTATTACTTTTAAACTTCAATATTACCTATATTGAAGTTTAAAAGTAATAGTTCGTATAAGCCAGTGGTTTAGTGGTTTTCCTTTAATATGAATAGAACCTTATCGTGCTAGTAGTTTAGTGCCAGTGGTACGAGTAGTTTCCGAGGTGCTAGTACTCTCGGAGGTCGCACAGCTCCAACTTATGTCTAATTGGCGGGGAACAAAGGACGGCAGACAATGGCGGGACGGCTAATGGCAGAGACATCTTTATACGGAACTATTTCGGTAAATCCTGCATCGATGCAGCCGTTTGTCACGGATTAACACTGCAGCTATAAATACCGAGCACTAATGTTGTCACACGATTGCCGAGCGTGTCGGCCGACGCGTCGACCAACTTTTGTGTGGATTGGTGCATGTGCACGTTGGACGGAAATCGTGTTGATGCGCGACTAGTTTTCCAGAATACAGTTTTATATGATAACTGTGATCAACTCCTACTTTGAGAATATACGATCTGAATTACGAAGCAAAGTCTTATTGTGCCTAAGAAAAGGCTTGCAGATATTCGTGATAAAATATCATTTTATACGAAAGGTTCATAAATACGATTATCAATAAAAAATCAAGTAATTATTACTTTTATATAAGCTTGAGCAAACGTTGGAGGGAGTTTGAAGTTAAAATGTTGGACGATCGTGTAGAGGCAGTATGCTGGTGACACTAACGCGATAAACGCCAAGATTTCAAAGCACAAACAGACTGTTTCGTGCGAACATGCGAACGTTTTGATTTACGATTGTCATCGCAATAGGGTTTATTACGGCGACATGGACGGTCGTGTCGATTTGTTCGCGTTTCTGAGTTTCTGACACGAGAATAGTTCGGCTGTAAGCTATGGTTTGGCTCGAATGCACTTGCTCTGGGAATAACGTGATATTTGCTTTGCTATCGGTTGGTGGCAGATTCCTTTGAAAGTTTTGGCATAAGATTTTTGTACTGTGTTAGGTTGAATTTTTACTACTGCATCTATGTTTTGATTCGTTCAATGAGGCGAACTAACATGGGGTTAGAGGAGCCTTATATGTATATAAACGTTGTCTAGACACAACAAAGCAGTTTTATACATACAAAACTTGTTAGGCGATGTGTTGTCATTAACATTAGACTCAGGCGATCCAAATATTTTTTGACCAAGAAAGACCCCACCCGTTTGTGCCCCACTGCTGGGAAAAGGCCTCCTTTTCGCCCATACGACCATAAGATAATACCGCCCATTGTACCGTTATTTATTGTAGGTATATTTCCTTTGTTACTGTATTTTCATTTGGTGTGCAATAAGAGTAGGTATATCTATCTACAGGGTGACAAATGGGAAGTTGCCTAAAGTATATGCATCTCTTTCCTCCTTTATTCTACAGTATAAGGCTGGGCCCACGTAGGTATATTCTAGAACGTTGTCAGTTTCTATTGAGACGCCATAAAGAGCAGTACGTGTACTTTAAAATGAGTGACCTTACGAACGAACAAAAGGTGTATCTCATTGAGTGCTTTTATTCTAGAGGTAAAAACTATACTGAAGCATATAGAGGTTTTCGTACCAAGTTTAGAAGTAAAAGAGTAGCTAGTAAAAATACTCTTAGAAGGTAAGAATAAAAAAAAATATATTTGACTTTATAGTATGACCGTATTCTTTAATGAAGTCTTAATTTTTTTTTTACTTCTTTCTTAGAGTAATTGATAACTTCATCAATTATTATACTCTTGACGATCGTCGTCATGATCTTCCAGGTCCTTCATACACAGTTACCACAGAAGATAAGGTTGCCGAGGTAGAAGAACATTTCAAGAATAACCCAACGGATTCAATAAGAAAAGCTGCAGTAGCTTTAAAACTGAATCGAGAGACACTAAGATTAATAATGCAAAAGTTCATCAAGTTACATCCTTACAAAATGACAACTCATCAATTGCTCCGTACATTCTAAAGAAAAAAGAATTGAGTTTAGTAAAGTTATGACAAATAAATTGGAAAACAACGAGATCAATATTAATCACATAATTTTCTCAGACGAGGCTCACTTTTATTTCAACGGATATGTCAATAAACAAAATTACCGTTTTTGGGGTACTGAAAATCCACATTTAACTGAAGATACACCCAAGACCAAAAATGATTTGAGAGAAGCGATCAGAAAAGGAATTTCTAATATTTCTTCATCTACAATTGAACAAAGTTTTTATAGCTTTCAAAAACGACATGATTATTGTGCAAGTTCAGATGGGGATCATTTCGAAAATATTTACCATTAATAGTCATTCCCTAGCCAGATTTTGTCATTTTTTTTTTAAACTTAATTGTGCCTATTGAAAATGTTCAATTAAACTGAAACCTATCCAAATAAAAATAACTACTTCAGTGATTCAATATATGTTTTTATTATTTTTTTTCCTGAACCTATCTCAAAATTATAAATGATTACTTTAGGCAACTTCCCATTTGTCACCCTGTATCTATCCTTTCCTTAATCAAGTGTTCCATTGTGTCTCCATGGTTTATAAAGAAATTAAATGAAATCACTATTAGAAAAAAACCAGCCAAGTGCGAGTCGGAATCGCGCACGAAGGGTTCCGTACCATTATCTATAAAAACGGCTAAGCAAACACGTTTGTTGTATGGGAGCTCCTCCTTAAATATTTATTTTATTTTGTTTTTAATATTTGTTGTTATAGCGGCAACAGAAATACGTCATCTGAAAAATTTCAACTGTCTAACTATCACGGTTCATGAGATACAGCCTGGCGACAGGCGGACAGACAGAGGAGCCTTAGTAATAGGGTGCCCTTTGGGTACGGAACCCTATAAACAAGCTTTATGGAAAGAGTATACGTTTCAAATCAATGAAAATGTAATAATCCCTAACTGCCAAACCAAATACTGTCATCGAGATATCAAGTCGATCACAGTTATGGTATCCGACATTGCAAACAACGGATACATTTTCGTAGTTCGACGCGTTTCGCACGGATTTCCTCCCTATTATGCTATTCGCTTATAAGCTGTCAGAACAGCTTCATCTGTTCAATGTACAGCCAATAACCAATGCCGGATTTAGAGATGTAGAGGCCGCGGAGCAACAAAGGAGTAGAGGCCCCCTGGCCCCAAATTTTTTTCCAAATAAAATGGACAATTTTTTTCAGTCGAGTTTTCCAATAAATAGTACAATTGTAAATTGCAAGTGCTTATCAGGGCCATTTGAGATTTTGATATTTTACTAATTGCCTGATTGGAGTGAACAAATATAGATCGATGATTTCTGTTAATATTTAATATAATCATGTTTGTACAAAGTACTGCAGGTAAAGGTAAAACGCGAAACAAAATATCAAAGGAAAAGTTGTTTACTAGTGTTTACTAGTCTGAATTTGAATTGCCTCTATTGTGGGGGCCCCTCTTTTGTGGAGGCCCCGGGGCTGTAGTCCCGGTTGCCCTCCCCTAAATCCGGCCCTGCCAATAACGGAACCAGTCAGTTATTTGATAATATAGATATAACACGAAACTTACACAAACACTGGCGTTGTGGGTCGTTTGATATCCAATGCTTATGCTTTGACACTGAGGGGTCATCGAACGACTTGCGAGCGACAGCGACTGGCTTACGTAATAATGCTACAGATTGTGTATTTAGCTGAATTTTTACATAATACACTGATACCGTAACTCTTATTTTACTATCTTATTTAGCAAAAGTTAAAGATTATATTCATGAAGACACCATGAATAAAATTAAAGTAGGTAGGTACCTAAAGTGCGCCGGTCTACTCGTTACCCACTACCCAGTACTAATGTAGGTAAAATACACACACATATGTTTAATGGGTGCTTCATTAACCGATAAAGCGATAGTCCTTCATCCATGGAGGCTTTACATTATGTAAATATGTAGAAGAAGGGTGTTTTACACAATATCTCTATCTATATGATTTCCCCTCATAATAATTATATGATTGCGACGTCAATGTAGATCTTATTCAACAAACTGAAAAGTATCGCGTAAGTTAAATAGATTTTTGACTACCATCCGCCCGTGGCTTTGTACGAGTGGTTTGTCAATAAAAAGCCTATGTCTCAATCCAGATACGTCTCAATCCATCTATCTATATACCAAATTTCATCGAAATCGGTCAATCCGTTTAGTCGTGAAAACGTAATAAACAGTCAGAGATACAGTTACTTTCGAATTTATTAGTGTGGTTAGGCTTGAGTTCAACTTTGGTGTCTAAAATGATACGGCTAATCGCGGTAGGCAGTAGGCACTCAAGCCTGCCTTGTCTACCCAATTTTTTTGTGATCTCGTAGATGGGTTATGCATAAAATTTCATAGTTCACGAGCGCCATTTTAAGCATTATGATAATAAATATTGTGCTTATCTTTACGCATTACCGCGGAGGGATGGAAAGTGTTCTAAACGTCGTTATGGCAGAAGTTAGGTACGGCACTTTCGAGGTATAATGTACGCTGATACTTTCTGTACCGTCGATATTTGCAGAGCAAATAAGGAAAGAGAAGTATTGATCTATTCTGTCAGGATAATGTTTACAAAACATGACATTGACAGGTATTGTCACATACAACTGTGTGAATTCTTACTTCCAAAAATTTCGGGCATGTATTCTTAGCCAGCCTTATATAACAACCGCTAAACGTAATTAGCGACTAAAAATGTTTAAATTTGACATATTTGTATGATTTTACAACTCTCTTAAACATAATTTACACACTACGGGCGACTTGCGCAACGATGCCTAAACGTATTTAGTGGCTAAATATGATTTAAGGAGTTGTCAAACCATAGAAATACATCAAATTTAAACATGTTGAGTCGCTAAATACGTTTATTTTATTCATAGAAATATGAATAAAGTAATGGGCTAACAACTCGGCGCTTTTTGCCGACTAGTCGCCGACTACAGTGGCCGGATAGTCGGTACATCTCTACTTATTAGCAACCGATTTGGGTGCGTTTTCGCTAGAGCGAGGCAGCTAAGCGGCTAAGTGAGGAAAAAACCACCAATAGGATTACTTCATTTGCCTAGTACAGCGCAGCTATTTGAGGGTTTTTCCTTGCTTATCGCTTAGCTACCTCGCACATCTCAGGTGGAAACGTCCCCTTAACCTATTCCCTACAGCATGTTAGAACATTATATAAGGGCAGTAAAAGCTCCCAACAAATTTGATCAATCGAACTATTGCAACAACCTTACGCTACAAATAAAACAGTTTACAGTATTTTTGTAACGCAGATACCTAGACTGCTGTTGCTTCCGGAATTTTTAATTTACGCGCCAACTGAGCTTCAATATCCGCTCATAGCCGGCTCAAACCGATTTAATAACAAAACTCTTCGATTTGCGAACAAAAGGATGGCAATTGGCGTAAAATGTGTCGCGTTTTCAATTCGATATTTTGGTATTGCTGCAAAAATTGTGCTGTTTAAGCTCAGTTTTATTAGAAGTTATCATCGCACTTCACACTAATCACCAGAATATTATAAATGTGAAAGTTTGGATGTTTGTTTATTTATTTGTTTGATTGTTTGTTTGTTACTCAATCACGTCGTAACGGCTGAACCGATTTCGATGAAATTTGTTATATACGTAGATTATAATCTGGATTACCACATAGGCTACCTTTTATCCCATAAATCAGTTCCCATGGGATAAAAATGGGGTGTCAAGTCAAGTTGGAACAGCGAGTTTAGCTTTATTTATAGGTTACCTACACATTTAAGTGTGTATCGTAGTGTAACGCGTACGAAGTCGCGAGCAACAGCTAGTTAAATAATAAATGCGAAAGTTTGTGTGCATCGACATTAATTTAAAACACATATGCAGAACCGTATTAACTGATTTTAGAGATTGGTTAACACGGGTAGCTTAAATATTTATCCAGTAATCGATATATTTCCAACAAACAATTTTTAACGTAAACCGGCGGCGCCTTTGCGCCGATGCCCCTTAGTCAGTTTAACAGGTAACTACATACATTATGAATGAATATGAGTTGTTTACATATTTTATAAAAATTGTTTCATTAATGTTTTAGGACTTGAAATTAAAGTAGATCGAAAATTGAAAAAAGATGACAACACGTCTGCAGTACCACAAGTGCTGCAGGAGATAAAGGCAGCGGTGACTACTTAACATTAGGAGGCCCGTCAGCTTGTGTGTCTAAAAGTTTAATATAAAAAACTACGAACCTTACAGTAATCGCATAATTATGATGTGTTACATCTGACCACCGCGCGCGCTCATTGGTCAAATCAAATAGCGCGGGCTTCCCCGGTTTCCTGTTACACATTTCCGTCCATTTTGCCAAAATCACTCCCACAAACCGAGAGAAAAAAATGTTACACATCAAAAAGATTGCTTAGCTACATATTTGGAAAAAAGGAGGTTTATTTTCCAAAACAAACCTCAAGCGTAATAAAGCCTCAGGTAACCTACCAGGATATCAAGAATAGTTGGTACTTGAGTTGGTTGGTATATGAACTGAGCTTTGAAATGCGGGATTTTATATGGAATCTCTACGGGATTTTATACAATGAACATTCGTTATAGAAGTCATTAAGCGCGAAATAAAATTTACGACGATGCTAGGTATACTTAAAAATTCAGTTATCAAAATTTCCTAACTGACAAGTTCCAATGACAATATTTTTGTTATTTTGGCGGTGGTTAGTTGAAACGATAGACTATTGAATAGTACAAGTATTATACTTGTGCAATTTATAATATGGGTCCCAGAGAATCATTACGCAATAAGTTTAAAGAAATAAATATTATGACATTCCCTTGTCAATACATCTATGAAAATCTAATGTATGTTCACAAAAATATCAATTTGTTTAAGAAAACTCGCTGTTGCCACTTGTAGACTCCATAAAGTTAGTAAATCGTTTAAAGGGCAAGGCGTACGCTTTTATAACAAACTCCCAAGGGATCTACAAAAATTGATAATTAACAAATTTAAAAACGTAATTAAACAAAATCTTTATAAAGAGCCTACTATAAAATAGCAGATTATTTAGATGATAGAGAAGCTTGGGATTGAA
Source organism: Philereme transversata (assembly GCA_963924445.1). Lineage (NCBI taxonomy): Eukaryota > Metazoa > Arthropoda > Insecta > Lepidoptera > Geometridae > Philereme > Philereme transversata. The sequence goes on along the minus strand of OZ004337.1, from coordinate 19,538,072 downwards.
ATTGCTCCAACTCGTTCAAAATGTTACAATAAAATTTAGACGTAATTTATTTTCTGTATTATGTATTGTAAAAGGATCATTAAAAAAACAACCAGCCTTGTTTCTTGACTTTCTTTCCTGGCTTGGTCGCGAAGGAACAGGCAGTAAAATTGACGTTTCAAAGTGATCCTTGTGATTTTAATGAAGAAAAATATTTGACTTTGACTAAAAATTAATATTACAACCTTCTTCGAGATAAATCGAAATTGCTGTACTGACCAAATACATGCGAGCAGCGGCCGGCAAAAGTTGTATGAAAATCTATATCTGTCGTGGTTTAGCGGCCCAATAAATTACATAGTAAACTCATATCTGTCGTGTAATTTAAAAATGGAATGATCTTTTACTTCGAAACATGGCAACCAAGGAGGTAACTTATCAAAGTTCTTATTTAAATTTCGAACTGGCTTGTAAATAGAAAGCGGTTTATATTAAAAAAAAAACAAATGAACACTTTAAGGCGGGAAAAAATATTTTTGTTCGTCATTGATTTTGAAAAGTAATTGTATTTTTTTTAAATTTTATAATTTTCGCGCATTATTTGAGAAAATTACTATACAAGCCTTGGCCACAACTAGGCATTGATAGACTTACGAATGTGTAGGTACCTCGGCTTCGCCTCGGCCCACATTTACACGTTCGTCCACCAATGCCTCTTTTGCTGGCCGCTGCAGTACCTACTATATTTTGCAATTTTTATTATTTTGTTTAAGTATGTAACGTTTTCAATATTTTTAATTTGATTAGATAACGTTTATTTGCTAATACATCAATAATTAGTTGGGTAAGCAAATGTTCTAATTAAATAAGACCAAATAAATTAGATAATATCAAATAATGTCACAATAGGATTTATAATAATTAAAATTGAATGTTCCTGTAATCTAAGGCTGTAATCCTGTAATTAAAGGCTCAAGATATGAAGTCAACTCACTATGGTAAGATGACTATAAAATGACCAGTGAGACGACAAACGGATGGAATGTGACCCCAGTCACTCGAGTGAACTGGGAAGATTATTTTATTAAAATTGTCAAGGCAGGTGAAAGCCTCCCGGGATGCCGATCCTGACACCGGGACTAAATCAAAATAACTGCCCTGCGATTCAGGGTTTACGGTGACTTGGGTCATCATCTGCTTATATTACATATTTAGGAGTTACGCGATAAAATTAAATGTGTGCACACCGCGCACTCTTCTACGTATTTCAAACTTTAGGATCCTTATTTTTAATCCAAGCTCAAGTGTACACCAAGCAAAGATTTTCATTAAAAATTAGGTAGGACCATATTATTAAGGGTAAATTAGGTATCATATAAAATCTATTTACACAATACATTTCAGCTTACACTTGAGTTATTATTGTCACTTAATTATTTTAAAAACAGCAACACAAGAGTACACGTAATCATCGGGGGTTTAAAACTGACATAGCTAAACACCATATGAATTAAACTAGCTTTCTATTTAAAAACAATAATAAAAACCAGCCAAGTGCGAGTCGGACTCGCGCACGAAGGGTTCCGTACCATTATCTATAAAAACGGCAAAAACACATGTCTGTTGTATGGCAGCCCCACTTAAATATTTATTTTATTTTGTTTTTAGTATAACAACAAATTTGTTGTTATAGCGGCAACAGAAATACATCATCTGTGAAAATTTCAACTGTTTAATTATCACGGTTCATGAGATACAGCCTGGTGACAGACGGACAGACAGACAGACAGACGGACAGACAGACAGCGGAATCTTAGTAATAGGGGTCCCGTTTTACCCTTTGGGTACGGAACCCTACCCTACCTTTTTGGCCGTAAGTTAAGCTTGGTAATAGTTTGTAACTATACATTAAGGGCTGTGGATTTTTTTAAATAAATAAATAAACCATAAAAACTGCGTTCGAATCGGGAAACTCCACATAACTACTAATTGAAACAGGTATTTATCGCCGTTTAAATGTAACAAATAAAAAAGGTACATACGCGATTAATACCCGTTTAAATTAGTAATTATGTACAGTGATCGCGAAAGTTTGAAAAATACTATGATTTCAGGCACGTGACAGGCGTCAACTCCGATAATGGCATTCACCGTAATTCCGAATAGTACCTCCAACCAGGTACCTACCTCCAAGTGAGGGTAGTCACGGAATATTCAACCGCGTTTCACTTTATTTCGCAGTCTTCTTTTGCATAACATTTTTTCTCTTCGTCGCCATTTTATTGATCTATTCAATCGTTAGAATGAATTTACTTGCGTAATGTATTTTTGGGTCGCGTTTTGCTTACCGAGAGTGCTTTTGTACGGAATTATCTGGATTATTTTTTTCGTGGTTCCGTTTTTGTGATTCTCAGTAATAGCTTGATAATAGGCTTGCTTTCATTGAAAATAGTCCTGTTTATATAAAATACCCTCAGAAATAATGTTGAGTTATATTTTTAGGTAAATAGGCACATTGTATATTATTTGAGCGTGCGAATCTACCCCAAAAAAATATTTTATTTTATGCCGATTTTACAAGAAGCTTCTGTATGTGTGATAACTGATAAGATATAGAGAGGTAATTGTATCAATGGGCATAACCCTAAAAATAGAGTAGATTTTTTTTATCAGAAAAACAAAAAAAAATCTATATGTCACCTCGGCTTATCTTCCATTGAGACTCCTCTCTATCTAAAGGTTGTCTGAAAGCGGTTGCCTTATGTAGCGATAAGACCATCTATTTTAAATTTACCTGTTTTTAATTTTTTTGTATCTAGCACGAAAGTAAAAAATAATAAATAATTTTCATTCATTCAATAAAATTTTGTAGCATTTATTTAAATCAACTTTCCCTTATACTCGAGACGACGTTTTTCAGAATTTCCTAAAACGTAAAATTGTTAGATTTCGAGTCACCTTATAACTAATAAATAAACTTAAGACACCAGATTTTACCTAGTATTTATTCAATAACCAAATAAAAAAGCCGTAGACCAAACATTGTTTTCGTAAATAACAACGACCTCTTTTGGGTTAAGCTACTTTTTCCGAAGAACTTTGTACATAAATTTAAATAGGCTTTGAATGTCTTTCAAGTTGAATAAACAAATTAGTAAAATTGAAAATATAAACTTTACACATTACATTTAATAGAATAGCTTTGATTGTATACCAGGAATACTTAAAGAACTAGTTAATGCTAAATATAGTACAATGGATACTTATCTACTTTAAAAATAAATTATCATGATTGTATTCCCGAGACATTAATTACCTTTGATTTTAATGATATTGTGTGACTACTTGACTAGCTCCACGCCCAGGCTTCACAAACGTGGTTTTTCAATAAACAAATCGTCGAAAGGTTACAAGCGGTTTTTTATCGGATACATTTCAGAGAGTGTGCTGCGGAGCTTTTCAACCTGATCCCACCATCCCCATTCTATCATTGGACAACCAGACGCTCCGTGATGCGCCACCGCTACATGGTAGACATACCTCCCATACGCACAAAGCGGTACTCTTCCACCTTTATTATGCACCGCCAAGAAGTGGAACGCCTTCCTTGAGTCTGTGTTTCCTGATAACCACAACCTAGGGATCTTCAAGTCACGAATGAATAGGTTTCTTCTAGGCAAGCGTGCACCATCGTTGACTGCATCATCGCTTACCATCAGGCGAGATAGTGGTCAAACGCTAGCCTATAATTTATAAAAAAAAAACAGTTGCCTCTGTCTGAGGTCTATCTATCTATGTACCAAATTTCATCGAAATCCGTTCAGCCGTTACGACGTGAAAGTGTAAAAAAAATCTTAATTTCGCATTTTTAATTTGTTAATTTAAGCAATAAATCGTTTTCAATGTATCTATCTATTCATCATTCATCATCATTTCAATGTATTCATCTATTCAACAAAAATAATTTGACTTAAAACACCTGCTTATATTAAAATATTCTAATAAATCGTAAGGCGATACAACTCCCGCTATCGATAATTCACGGACACGTCACTATAAATCAATATGGCCTCCGGATAGTGATGCCCACGTGTTCTAACTAGTCGATAAATATCGATAAAATAAGTACGGACTGTTTCTATGGATTACGGATCTGTCGCACGGTTCGTTTGCAGGTTTAAATGATTGCGTAAATATTTGTATATATTAAATAAATAAATATTAATACTGGATATTTCACACGACGATATCTAGCCCCAAACTAAGCAAAGCTTGGGAAGTATGTACTATGGGAACCAGATAACTTACTCGCATATAATACTTATAAATATAATTTTTTAAATCGACGTATAAAACTGTTCTGATACTTGAAATAATCTTTATATAATTAGGGCAGGAAAAGTAAAAGAAGGAGGCCTTGCTTAGAAATGGGACATGCATTGATAATAAAAAAATGCATGAAGATTATTCAAAATTTTAGGCAATAGATATATATAGATTAAATTGAATACTGATATTATAACGAGGTAAGGTGTTTGTGGGAGATCACAGAAACCACTGAACCGATTCTGAAAATTATTTTATTGATAGAAAGATAAACTGTCCCTGAGTGCTAAAGGCTATAAATTTATGTTAGTAAAAATCTATGCAAAGCCGGGGTTAGTCTCACTGATATTATAAATGTGAAAGTTTGGATGTTTGTTTGTTACGTCACGTCGTAATGGCTGAACCGATTTCGATGAAATTTGGTGTTGATAGATTATGATCTGAATTCAAATATAGGCTACCTTTTGTTGACAAGCAACACGTGCGAAGCCGAGGGCGGAAGCTAGATATCTATAAAACACACACAAAAAAGAAACAATAAAAAATATACCCTTAGGGCGACTTAAGCAACGATGCTTAATCGTATTTAATGCCTAAATATGTTTAAAAGAGTTGTCAAATCATACAAATACGTCAAATTTAATCATTTTAAATCGCTTAATTAGTTTAGGGATCGTCAAGCCCTCCTTAGGGGTTAGAGATGGTTATATGATGGAGGTTCTGATTCGAATCTGTAGGTATATGAATTCAATATGTAAAGAGAAAACTTTGTAACTCTTTTTAGCTTATTGCGCGCACGGACAAGTGTGAGATTTGGCATAGTTAGGTATACGGAGAAAGAGGGGCCACTGAAAAAAAATATTTTTTCAAGACCACTGGCAACTTATTTAAATACGTTGTAATTTGGCCTGGACATACCATCCTTGATTATCTCACAAGCCATATTCTGTGCAAATAAATATTTAAAACAATCACATTCTTTGCTCAGTTCGCGCTCCAATTTCAAAAACAAAGCCTGAAAATTCTTCTGTACGTTTACACGCTCCCAAACGAGTGTTGTAGACAGCGCAGCGCACTACACGAAAATAACCACAAACGAGGAACGGAACGCGGCACTACGAAATACTCCGTTGAAAGGAACGTAAAACTGCCGAGAACGCGATTATTGCCGAGCCAACGACGCGATTAACCGCTCCTGTCACCGAATTCACTACCAACAACATAACAACAAAAATTCTAACTTAGTACGCTCTGAACTGATATCTCGCGATCTTCTTTTCGTGTTTTCTGTCATTAACTCAGTTACTTATGGCGTATTGAGTGGCTAAATATGATTTAAGGAGTTGTCAAATCTTTCATATACGTCAAATTTAAACATGTTTAGCCACTATTAGGCATCGTTGCGCAAGTCGCCCTTTGTATTAGTACGTTAGACTCATACTATCTTATTTTTTCCGTGAAGTCTTAATCTTCAAAGGAAACTGGATCAACTAACTTCATAAAAAACATAAATAAAAAAATTCAGCGTTTTGGCTCATAACACTTTATCGCTAAACTAAAAGGCTAGCTCGCTAGATCTTATCTCTATACATTTTAGATTGCATCGATATCGAATCAAATCGATAACCATTTGAAAGTTATCTGCGGACAAAGAGGGTTAACTGTTCAATGTCAATGTCGATTCGTCCAACCCTTCAATCAAAGAAACCAGGGATGTTACGGAGCTTCGACTCCGACTCCGATAAATCGGAACTTCCAATTGATATTCCACCTCCGGTTCCGAGTTCGGCTCCGACACTTTTATATCGAAGATTTAAATCGGAGGTAAAAGCATAATCGGTAGCGGCGGCAGCGGTCACCATGCACGAACGGCATTTATACATATCACGCGGGGAACCCCCTGCCCCACGCGCTTTCTGCCGTCGCCGCGTCGATTATTCTTTCACTTGTTGTTTGTTACGCAATACAATTAGACTCGATTTGGACAATAAAACCAAAATCGAGTGTTATTTGGAACTATCTCATTGAACCACCTCCGACTCCGACTCCGATTCCGGTTCCAACTCCAACAAACCAAATTTAAAAAATCCAATTCCGATTTCGGTTCCCTTAAAACAACCTCCGTAACATCCCTAAAAGATACTATGATCGAAAGTCCCACCTAACTCGGAGTAACAAGAGAATCGTTCAAATAATGAATAGTTAATAGTTTTGACGACCTCCGTGGTGTAGTGGGCGAATAGCCGGCTGAGACGCAGGAGGTAGTGGGTTCAATTCCCGCCGCGGGACAAATGTTTGCATGATCTACAGATATTTGCCCCGGGTCTGGTTGTTTCTCTATATATTATAAGTACGTATTTACAAAAAAATTTATATAAGTATTCTATCAGTTATCTGGTTCCCATAGCACAAGCTCTGCTTAGTTTGGGGCTAGATAGCGTCGTGTGAAATGTCCAGCAATATTTATTTATTATTTATTTATTTAGTTATAGTTATAACAATCACTGAAACAAGCCTCATTGCGGTTCTATTGAACTGTTCCGTAACCAATAGTGCCATTAGCGGGTTACAGCGGTGGCAATACAAGCACCGCATTAAAATCAATGGCTGACTTATACCCGCCTATTTCCATTCAAATAAATTAAATTTGGCTCAAGTTCGCAGACAATCAGGATGCAACCAAATACGTGCCTAAATGGAGGTCACTAGGAGCGATCAGTTGATAGGAGTCAGCAGAGTTCAGTCCAGTTATTATGAGGCAGAATTTGGCAGATGTGTAAATATTGCAACATTTGCAACCCAAATTATTTTCATCCCGCTAGCTCTATGGTATTGAAATTTAAATACACAATACTCAAGGATTTATGTAACAAACCGACTCATCTAAATATATGAAATAATATTAAAATATCAATAAAACAAACAAACCTTCAAAAATTAGAACATTCCCAAGTTCCGACAAAAATAATTTCGATTCCTGTACAAAAGTTCAGTGACGATTCACTAGCTAGATAACTGAACAGCAGTATTCTCTAAATATATGCGTATAGAATTAGTTACGTCTTATTATTGTCACAAAATCGATTAAATTCGACACTTTCATTCATAAATATCTAAGTATTCAACATTGTCACATATTTGAATTTCATCGATCGAGCGAAGCGAGATCTCTAAATCAACTTGGGCAAATCGGCGTTGTATGTATGTATGTGTGTATTTTGTTTGTCCGAGGATAACTTTCGAAGCGTTTATCCGATCGTCGTGAAATTTGGTAGGTAGTGATGGCACAATTTTGGTAAAGGCTAAATGAGCTAATAATGTGGGGGAGTTGTGGAGATATTGGGGATCAAGTGGGGTAAAAAAAAACAAAATGGGACTAGTCAAATGGCACGTCTAATAAAAGGTCTTTGAAAGTACATTTCGACCCCGTTTTTATTTTTAGTTTAAATTTTGTAGTTTTTAAGTTATTAGCCATAATAAAAACTGAACTTTGACAAAATTCACAGGGTACACCAGTGACCTCACAGTGCTGAAATTTGGTAGGTATGCGTGTAGCTTTAGTGACAAAAATATAGGGAAAAGTCTGACATCTAGAACTACTGAAATTTCTACCCCAAAAAGAGTAACCAAAGTACATGAACTCCCGTTACCTGTAATTTGAATGAAAATGTAGGCCAAGTTAGTTGGTTATGCATTTAAAGATAAGATAATTTCTTTCCAAAAAGCATTTCGTGGCACTATTTTGATAGTCAAAGATTAGGTACAAATAATATAAGTTTGTTTTCATGGGAGACTCGCAAGATCTCAGTTCGGGGCGAACCACTAGTTAAAAAAGTGTTTTTCTTTCGAATTATTATGTCTTTTATGAATGTAAGTGTAGCTTTATGCCAATTAAACAGCGCCATCTATTTAAGTTAAGTTAAGAGCTTTTACCATTTTGATCAGATCCCTAAAATGGCTATATTGGTATTATATAACACAAGTACTCGACAAAACTGTAAAAGAATGTTCACATGCAATATTGTATATTAGACACATTGTCTGTATCTGAGGATGGTGGGAAGCGACGCCTCTGGCTCCTTGCCAGTTTATTACTTTCTGGGTTCCATTGGCGTAGGAGAAAACTGTTGCTCTCAAAGATAGTCTTTTAGCGGCAATATCTGAGAAATTAAACAAGAAAAAAACACAACAAAAATACAGCAAGTAAACATACCGAAAAAGAAAAATTTGTACCCTTGATGGAGGAGCAAATAAAAAAATAATTATATCGAATTTTGACCAAATATCTTCGCTACCGTAATAGCGCTTCAGCCTACAAAGAGTTTTCTTTCAGCACATTTGTGTACCAAAAAGATGATAAATGAATGAATGAATATTATATCTAACAAGCTAGATACAACAAAACGAAAAACATAAAAATGTATTACATGTATGTAAGGCGGTCTTATCGCTAAAAATATATGATAGAAAAAGTTGGTATAGGTGTAATGGAAATAGTAAGAACAGCAATAGATTTAAGGAGTTCTGTAAGTTTCTTTATAACACATTTGCTCGTAAAGGGTCTCTTATTTCACCAATTTCAATATCGTAATGTATGTCATTACGTACTTGTGCGTTATTGTAATGTAAAACGCACGAGTTTCTTTTAAATAATGTAAAACGTACGGTTTATCAAGATGCTCCGTCTAAAACGGACGGTACTTTTTTACATCTTAGCAAAGAGTTTTTATGTCAGAAAAGTGGTGAACATTTTATGAATAAAATTAACTTTGGGAGATAAAATATAAAAAATAAACACAATTTAATTCTTTAATTTAATTAAATTTGACAATAAATTACAACCTAATCTGTAACAAAAACAAAAAAATATTAATTTACTTTATTAGTAATACTGGCTGTTTTTGTGCCTTTGCTTAAAAAAAAGCGCTGATGCGCGCGCATCGCTGATTTGTGAACAAGTAAACATTATTCCGCGCGCTTTTTCTTTCCGAGAAAGTCAGAGTTTTATTTATTTCCTCGCAAATATGTTATAAAACGTCGTATGACATACGTGCGCTTTGATAATTACAGCCTCTGCTTTCTTGTATATCTTCTTCTTGTATAGCAATATCGCCTCGGCTGTAATTTTTAACTTACCGCACTTATATCATAATGTACTATTATCAATGTAATGTCTCATTATTTAATGCGTTATGTTTATATACTTTAATGATTATACATAAAAACATATAACAGTTTGCAATCGTGACAAAATGACCGTATACACATATGAAACTAAGCGCGTGCAGCGTACTAATAAAGATCCTATAAAATGTTGATTGAATACGTTTTTACGTCTTCATAAGTAAGTACTGAACCCTTATAAAACATTACAGAATGTTGCCGATTTAATATTCGCAGCGATATCGCGGGAATGCTGCATTTATTGATACACATTATAGAGTACAGCATGTTTGGAAGAATTGACCTGCAGCCAATAACACTTACAAATAAATAAAATAATATACATTTGTTTCAAGCAATTATGAAGCTCATTTATAGACACAACACAAAAGGTATCTACTTAAATAAAGCTTATATTAACTTATATATTACTTATATTAACTTAAGAGGAATTAACTTATATAAACTTCCGGAGAAATGGGCTAACATCGTAACAGCTTGGATACCGGAAGATGGACAGCGACGTCGGGGTCGGCCGCGAAAGCGATGGCGCGACGACATCAATGGATTCGAGAAGGAATGGTGGGAATCTAACAAGGATCGTGATAGGTGGAAAGAGTTGGGGGAGGCCATTGCCGAGCAGTGGGAAAATGTAGGCTAGTTAAAAAAAAAACTTAAAAAGAAAGAAAGGAAAATTTGGTCACTCAGCGTGCTATGGACGGCTATTTCTCTACGAGATCGCATCAGGAATAACGAGATGCGTAGGCAAACCAAAAAAAAAAGTGACTGTTATAGCTCAGAGGATTAGCAAGCTGAAAAGGGTAGGGCACGTAGCTCGAAGACGACGGCCGTAGGGCAGAAAGGTTCTCGAGAAAACGGAATTGAAACCGCATAGATGGAAAGTCAACCTGATAAAGGTTGCTGGAAGCCGTTGGGTGCAGGTCGCACATGCTCGGCCACTCTGGGAATTTTTGGGGGAGGCCTATCTATACTAAAATTATATAGAGGAAAGATTTGTATGTTTGTAAAGGATAAACTCAATAACAACTTTTGATTTCAAAAATTCTTTCACCATTAGAATGCTATATTACCCCTGAGTAACGTAAGCTATATTACTAACTAGAAAAAAAATAGGGATCCTTACTAAAACTTCAATAATGTAACGCAAGGTGTAAAAAATTTGTCATAAAAAATGTTTGAAAAATAAACGTCCGCCTTTGAGTGTTTTTCCTGTAACTGGTGAAATTACAGACATATGAGGCCTGTATTCCTCAAGTTGATGGATGCATTGCATCGTAGGGCACATTTCTAAGGTACGTGACCTACGAGGCAATTCTCTGTTCTAAGCGATGGTTACCACTTATCAAATGGGCCATAAGCTTCACCATCTCCTTTTCATCAAAGGAAAAGCAGGCGCACGGCCTAGTACCATCTGTACCTAGTTGCTATACCACCCATTCGCAAACACCGTTTTGGTTCTACGTTCTTGTTGCGTACAGCTAAGGTATGGAACACTATGCCGTAGTCTGTTTTTCCTAAATATGTAATCCGGACCTCTTTAAGTAAGAGTAAATAGGTTTCTTCTAGAGCTTCGTGCTTCATGTTAGACTACATCATCGCTTACCACCAGGTGAGATTGTGGTCAAACGAAGATCTATCCGGTTTAAAAAAAAGCTTGTTCCATCTCCATGTAGCATAAAAAAATATGTCCTCTTATTAACGGGTTCGCCAATCTCTTTTCACTATTATCTCGCTAGCGTTTAAGGCCTCTGAGCAGTAGACAACCCTAATAACGGTATTAATAATTTCCTCGCGCATGTTAATCGCGATAAGACGGCCATAGAGATAGAATGTCTCAATAAACAATAACAAGAAACTGCATGATACGTAAATATCGGCTTTCATTTATGAAAGCTTGGTTATACCAATATAGACTTCTTAATGTAACACTTTCCTACATAAAACAGTTTTGCTGAGCGGAACTGTTGATTATTTGATGTGGAACATAATCATCATTATCATATCAGCAAAATGACGTCCACTGCTGAACATAGACCATTGAGTTCCAGAGCGACCAATCCAGTTGTAGTTATCAGGAAACACAGACTCAGGCAAGGCGTGACAATGGCACTGTGAGCTAGATACCTGATGCATAAATGCGATTTACGGCCATAACTTAATTTGAAAATATAATGAGTCTTATTGCATTCATATGTATACTCGTATGCTAAAATTAAATACAACCTCCATGACATATCCTTGTTTCCATTTAACCATCATCATCGGTGCGTAGAGGCCTTGTAAGTGGACAATTACTACAAACATACATACTTTACCACGGGCAATTTCTTATTAAATTATTTGAATAAAATAACCCGTGTTAAATTACGCATGTTTGTATTAATTGTCCGGTTACAAGGCCTTTACGCACCGGTGGGGACGTAGCGGTGGCGATTTCGAGAATAAACCAAAATAAACAGATTCAAATATGTTTAAATTAAATACAATTACATTAGATCTTCAAAATTATAAGTATGGCTAAGAAATATATAATTACTAAGTAAAAAATCATATTAAAGTAATTAATTATCAGCAATTTTGGAAGAAACGGACTTAAATTTGCATGCAGTACAGTGTTAGTAGTTTTTGCAAACCCTTTTATATTCTAATACAGAGAATAGTTTCCCAATATTAAAACAAGCAAATACGGCCTTTTACTGTTCGAATAGCTGCTGTTTCCGCGTATTGGAAATGGTATTTCTATTGGCTGATAAAACATTACGATCGAGCAAGCAACGGGAAGCGTTCTATTACACCTCGTGAGTTTTTGAGTGTCCAATATTTCGGCACAGTTACATGCGCTATCATGATAAATTTACCCGACTGCGCAGAAGGGGTATATTGTTTTTATTGATAAACCACATCTGCGAAGCCGGGAGCGGGCCAGCTAGTTTCTTATAAGTTAGTGACTGGAAGAGATAGAATGAAAGCCAATCCCTGTATGTATTTAAATCTAGTAAAATGCAAGATCGAATCTCGGTGCCTGTCAATGCAATGTGCACTTAAATATCAACTGTCACTTGTCTGAAGATAAAATAACGAGAGGAACAAGTAGCAATTACGAAAATAATGATAAAATATTGAAAAACTACAAATTTTTTCTCCCTAACTATACTCAACTTTTCTCTTATAATGTTTTGGGCTTACTATCAAAATGATAACCATAGTGATTTCCAAAGCTATTTCGCTATCGCGATAGAAACTGACCCACATTAAATGCGAATGACTAATACATATTTCTAAATGGAATTACTGTTGCACCTGCAACACGCATATTCCAAGGACCGGTGTGGAACAATGCCAAAAGTTATAAATGTTTGATTTTAGTCAGTCCACGGTAATTTTGCATATACAGGGTGTATGAATTTGTAAATAATCGACAAATTTTGAGGACTGACCCTACCCTTAATCTGATCATTAATATGTTTTTATTTCAATTTAATATTAATAAGAAAAACAACCTTCCCATACATTGCAAGCTATAATTTATTACTATAATGTATCAGTATTTATCTAAAATAAAATAAACAAATAATGCTTAGTAGATTGTTCTAATGTTGGAAAAAGCTTGCAGTGTTTCCATTGAGGCGTCGCATTCAAATCGATCTCCAAATCAACTTGGGCAAATTGGCGTTGTATGTATGTATGTTTGTTTGTCCGAAGATAACTTTGAAGCGTTGATCCAATCATCGTGAAATTTGATATACTTATGAATAGGTAATGTTGGTACAATCCTGGTGTGACTAAATGAGCTAAACATGTTTGGGGGTTGTTGAGAAATTGGGGTTCAAGAGGGGTAAAAAAAATCAAAATAAGACCATTAGGTGAAATGGGACGTCTAAAGGCTAATTAGTATATTTTGACTCCGTTTTTATCTTTAGTTTAATCTTTGTAGTTTTTTTGTTATTAGCCATAATAAAAACAGAACTGTGACGAAATTCACAGAGTACACCAGTGACCTCACAGTGCTGAAGTTTGGTATTCGTGTAGCTTTAGTGACACAAATATAGGTAAAAGTCTAAAATCCAGAATAACTGCAATTCCTACGCCTAAAAAGATTAACCAATTAACATGAACTCCTGTTACTTGTAATTTGAATGAAACTGTAGGTCAAGTCACATGGCTACTCCTTTCGGGGCACTATTTTATTAGTCAAAGATTATGAATAACATTTTTTTTGTTTGTAAGCGACTCTCGACATCTCCGTTCGGGGCGAACCCCTAATATTCTAGAAATGGTAATGTTTGTTGTATGGGGTAATTTAAGAAACTACTGAACCAATTTAGAAAAAAATACATTATCGTTATGCAGACTTAGCATGGCAGGGTTAGCTACGAACAATTTGATAGTGCAATTGGGCGTTTGCTAGATTTATGTGAAGGTTAACAGGCGGATGGAGAGATAATTAAATTATTACTCTACATATGCAACTAAAAGTTTGCAAGAAGTTTTATTCATTAGCGACTTGAAGATATCAAGCAATTATCAGGAAACACTGACAAGGCTAGGTGTACGGTACGAGATGCTAGTTATGTAAAACCAGAGATAAATTTTAACTGATGTATTGATTGATAATTAAATGATAAGATAATTAGACGCGTGGTATTATTGATGACCAAACGCTACCTGAAGAACTGTTGTTTTTCAAAAAATGGCATGCACTTACATCTAGCTAACAACGTTAAAAATAAATAAATATTGCTGGACATTTTACACAAGCCCCGAACTAAGCAGAGCTTGTACTATGGGAACCAGATAACTATATAGAAAAACATTCAGACTCGGAAAAATATATTTGTAGATCATGCAAACATTTGTTCCGAGGCGGGAATTGAACCCGATACCTTAAACCTTAAAAATAACACATATCATAAAAAAAATGATTTTGATGGCATAAATGTTGTGGATCAGTGTACGTGTTCGTAAACTAGGGTTGCCACATTTTTTGAAATAAAATTGTTTTTTTTCAATTAAAAAAAATGTAGGTATTTAATTTATTTCTAACAATTTAACTTTTTTTTGTATGGTAACAATAGCAAAGTATTGCCTCGTCTGCACTGCTCTGCAACATGAGGCATACAGGAGTAAAGCCTCATGTGCCTGTAATTTCACCGGGAACCATACCCTTCAAACCGAAACACAGTAATGCTGCTTGGCGGCCAAAACAGATATGGTGATAGTACACAATGAACTCTACTACTTTTAGTAACTTTTTATGTCTTTGTCTTCTCTACAGATAAAACTGGAGGGATCGAACCTACTCCTCTTGCGTCTTAACCCAGAGCACTCGACCACTCGTCTACAAAAGGGCAATTGCACCATCTCTCCACACAAGCTCAGTAGATGTTCTATTGCTGATGATAGAAAATCCACTGATCTTGTGTTGGCTTTGGCTATAAATTTCGACCACACAAGTTAAAAGCCAAAAGATGACCAATAACCCCACCACTTAGACCATAAATTTTACAATTAACCAATACTTTTACGAACCCGATGACAAACCATCTATTTTATAAAATCGCCCACAATCAAATTGCCGTCATAAAGTCTATTTTACTAATACAATATTCTGTCTGTCGCGATGTCATTGACAAGCATTCACTTTCGAAACGACTGTTGACTTGTCTCTGAACATTATTTATTATGGTTTATACGTGGAAGAGAGTTTTTTTACGTGACTTGATAATCGCGGCTAGTTATAATAAACCTTTGATTATTAACTTGTCTAGATACCGCGTCCCGTTTACTGCCATTTATAAAAACAGTCCACTTTCCATTGAAAAGTTTGCATTATTAAACTCGCGTTGTCAACGGAACAAAGGTTGTCTGGAAGAAATCGCTTCAAAGCGATAAGACCGCCTATTGTACTATTTGCTTTGTGTCTTCTATTTTGTCTGTCATTTTTATGTTTTATATTGTACAATAATGTGTTTTCATTCATTCATTCACTCATCCAGAAATAACATCATATGACGTTGAGTCCATGCTATAATTATAATAATAACATAGGGCATAGTAAGTTAACTAGGGTATCTACGTAATTGCCTATTTTTTCTCAACAAATAATACTTCTTTGTGCATAATGTCAATTGCCTCTAACTGTTGCCATGATTTTATTTCTGTGTGTTTTTGACCGCGATTGTCTATTTTTAATTTATTTTATAATCTTTTATTTAGTTTTTGAAGTTATACTTCTTTTGGCGCGATGGAGAAAAATGATGAGAGTGGATTTTTACGACGCGCGCGCACACCGACGCCTAAATTTAACAGCATGAAGTTAGTTCTAGGTGGTATGAAAACTGATAACTATGTTCAAGTTGTATATTCTAGTATTTTTATATGTAGAACACGTGTTTCGTAAGGGTACAATTAAACAGTGTGAATAAATAAATATTATTTTGGTGTTTTTATTAAATCAATTTCATATACGACGGTGATACTAATAATTTATTTAAATAAAATCTTTTTGATTAATTTTAATATTTATCGTTAATCACTACTGCATTTTAGTTATTTTTTTTCCATACGCCAAAGAAGTATAACTTCTAACGCGTGTACATAAGTACACACACTCTTTTTTTTATGTATTATTGTTCATAGTTTGACCAGATGGGAAGCTGTTATGGTGTGGTCGAAAATGAGGTAGATAGTTTATTATAATGCAGAGATTTTCGCTGTGATTTTTAAAACCCTATGGTAGTAATCATCAAATAATTTATGCCGCTTTCTTTTAAAAAGTCAAAATCCATAAAAACATACAGTAAAAATAAATAATATAAGAAAAAAATACAGTAAAAACAATCAATAACTTTAAAAACCAGGTTTAAGTAATGAAAACATGGCAATATCTTCCGTAATTTCCGGGATTTCCCAACTCTAAGCAATGTTAACATACGCAAACCACATTGTTATCTGAACTTTGTTCGCTCAACGTCGTAGAAGAATGTTTTCCATTTAGGGTTGCTACATTAAAAATACAAAAAAAACTAATACAGTTTTCGGTTTTAATAATCATAATTCATTTATTTGCTGTGGTATATTTTTGTTGTGGTTATGTTATTAAATAATATTATCTCTGATACAGCTATGTTTGTAAGAAAATCCCCTCAATATGTAGGTACTAAATGATTAAAATTGTTAGTTGTTACTCTTAAGCCGTACCCTTGTTCAGGCCTATGTTCATCACTGGACGTTTTTTGGCTGATATTATTATGCCACAAAAGATTTAAATTGTTAGGATACGTCTCCGTACTCTTAGGCCGTACTCTTGAAAGAAAGAAAGAAAGAAAGAAATACATTTATTGGCATCACAAAAGAATCATGAGAATATAATCTCAAACAATTAACACTAAGCATATTAACATTAAACATAAAATTAACAATAACAAGGGCACGTTTTTTTTTAAATTAAATAATTCAGTGTGATGGCGAAAAGGCCTGAAGCTCAGCATATGCTGCTATTAGAGTCATTACCATCTCATCATCATTGGCCTCTAAGATCTACGAGATACGAACTGGCGTCGCTTAGTCATCACACACAGTCGTTAGGTAAGTAGACTTGCGTTCATTGCTTATAAGGCCTAAACATGACCAGGTCATGTACACAGGACACAGACATACCAGGAGGATTAGCTAGCTGAAGTGGCAGTGGGCGGGGTACAAAGCTCGTTGGGGCAGAAAGGTTCTATATAAAGTGTAGACCGCGCACTGGAAACTCTGGAAAGCGCACCGTAGGACGCCCCCCACTAAATGGAAAGAGGACCTGATAAAGTTGTTGGACGCAGGGTGCACACAATCCCACTCTCTGGAAATCTATGGGGGAGGCCTATGTTCAGCAGCTTGTGGCTGATATGATGATGATGATAATTGATATTAAATAGTAGTTTTATAAAAAAACTTCTAAAGGTGCTACATAGCCTGCTGAGTTATATTTATCTACACTAATATTATAAGGAGGAAGGATTTATATTTTTGTATGTTTATAACGAGTAAACTCAAAACTACTTGTCCGATTTCAAAAATAATTTCACCTTTAGAATGCTTTATTATCCTTGAGTAATATAGGCTATATTTATGATAGAAAATATTAGGGATACCTATATTTTATCTAATATTTTTCACCCGTGCGAATCGGGACGGACCGCTTGTTTAAAATAAAA
The DNA here is from genome assembly GCA_963924445.1 of Philereme transversata. Taxonomy (NCBI): domain Eukaryota; kingdom Metazoa; phylum Arthropoda; class Insecta; order Lepidoptera; family Geometridae; genus Philereme; species Philereme transversata. Next base: position 19,520,385 of record OZ004337.1, on the reverse strand, counting down.
TATTGTTGTACTAATTTGTGTTTAGCTCATAATACGTTGTTAACATTTTTGTCGAATAAAGACTTTTTAAAAACAATAGTATAAAAACCCACTGATAAAAAATGGTGTTGCAAAAATTCCTTTTTTTATTTATTTTCTTTCCTTACAAAACAGGTAGAGCCTCAATTTTCAAAGTAAAGCCGAAAAAAACATTTTTTATTAAAACCCCGCAAAACCTAGGACACATTCCCTAATAGTGCTTACACCAATAGTGTATTTAATCCCCTCGCTGTTCAATCCAAAGGCCAAAATGTACGTGAAAAATATCCGATGTTTCCGAAGAAAGTTTACCGAACTTTTAAAAAACCGGGAACGCCAACCCTACCCTGACCCGGTTTCACCCGGTAATCGGTAATTTCGTAGTACTCTACGATTAAACTGCGAGTTATCGAATGCTCAATCGATTCTAAAGTGGGTCGCTCTTTAGTTCACATACTCTTGAACCGGGAAAAATGCTTGGAGTACGTAATACTCCTGGTATTTATAGGTCGAATGAATGCGAGGCTTCTTACTTTGAAAACATGAAAACCGAATTTTAAGGATATTTTTTCTCTTTTCCAATATAACCAAAGCGACTGGTTGTTTGTGGCATAAGCCAAAGCAAAATTATGTTTTTATCTTTTATAATTTGTTTATACTACATGGAGATGTAAAAAGCTTATGGACCACCTGCTGTCAAGTGGTAACCATCGCCTACAATAGAGAATTGCCTCGTAGGTCGCGCACGTTTAAATGTGCCCTACGATACACTAGCCTGCGTCTATCAACTTGAGGCGTACAGGTGTAAAACCTTATGTGCCCGTAATTTCACCTGCAACCAAACCCTTCAAACTGAAACACAGCATTATACAATATCTTATACGTACATACTCGTGAAAATCTGATAGGTCAGATTTGACAGATGTCAAAACACTACCTTCGAACGACATCAGCATAATAGTCATAATAATAATTTATTGACAATAATTATTATACTTCAACATATTGTTTTAAACGTAATACAATTGTAAGTAACATTATAATAAAATATAACTAGTCCATTATTAAGTAAAAACAATAATAATACAAATTAATTAATACAAAATAAATAGTCATTCATTTACGAGCTATAAGCTCGTCGTAGTTATAAAAATATTGCTCAATGAGCCAGGTTTTATTCTTTTTTTGAAAATAATTAAGCTAGGAGCCGGCGTGACTGCGCGGGGAAGCTTACCAGCTAGCACCAGGGGTAATGCACAATACATCCCAATGCGGGACGTAAGTGCAGATCTTTTCCCCCCACCCTAGAATTAGAATATTAAATAGCACTAAATGATAAGACATTGGAATATCGTCACGTTTTATGAGTGTTTATTACAATTTAAAGTGACACTTGGTGCTTTATTATACTTAAGTACTCATATCTATAGTGTATGGATAATATAATAATTTCATCCGAACCCTTTGGTACACACCATTCCGGTCTACCCGTTGGATCCGCCCGCCAACAAAATCCTCCGTCGTCCGAGACACGTTCTCGGAGACCCGGATGACGAAATCACCTCCGCTAATGCGGAAGGTGAGTCATCTATATCAGACAGAGCAAACACTTCACAGAAACACCGACCTCGCCGGCGAGGTCGACGAGTCCCTTCAGTCGCCGCCTGTACGAGGTACAGACATGTACCCGGGCGTTTCTCTCCTATCCCCACCCCGGCAACAGCCCAAGCCGAGGCTCGTACCTAAGTGGTGCCCTTGCGCTAGTTGCCTAAAAAACTTACTGGGCTGAGCGCCACTGCGCTCGCCAAAAGTTCGGTTAAGCTGTCACGGCCTCAGAGGCAAACAGCGAGATTAGTCCATTCGAAAAAAAAAAAAAAAAAATCATATAATAATTATTTGGCATTGTGGTTAATTTTCGATTTATTGTGTAGATGGTCGTAAAAGGATCACGACATGCAAAATGATAGCCTTCAAATCAGACCTATTCAATTTCTTTTAGTGTGATTAATTTTCGAATACTCCTTGGTACATTGCCATTTTTTAGGGTTCCGTACCTCAAAAAAAAACGGAACCCTTATAAAGCCTTATATAACCTTATATAACTTATATATAGCATTAATAACCCTTATATATCCTAAAAAGGATCACTTTGATGTCCGTTTGTCTGTCTGTCTGTCAAGACCCTTTATACCAAGAATGCGTGGAGGTATCGAGTGGAAATTAAAACCATATACTCAAGTCTACAGTCCCTTGAAGCTGTGAAAAAATTAAACTTCTAAGTTAGCGTAAAAAAAAGATACGGCCGTTTATGCCGCAAGAAACGTATATTTCGACACTCTCAAGGGAATTAAAATTTATAGTGTACTTTCCGTTGATCTACAACTATGCAATTTGGCAAGTACTCGTAATATCGTCTCTACAGAGCAAGGAAAAATCTAAAAACTATACATTTGTAATTAAATCATAAAAAATATAGTTTTTATTCTAAATTTCGGAAAAAGATCGGAAAAAACTGCGAGACTCTATTCCTGAACTATTTATAATATATACCTACAAATTTGTACGGAACCCTCGGTGAGCGCGTCCGACTCGCACTTGTTCGGTTTTATTTTATAATTGAATTTAATAATCGTGTTTTAGAATTTACTCTGTTTAATATTGCATTTATGCTGATTATGGAGGATCTGAATTTGTATATAATGTGTTTATATATAATGTATATATAATGTGTATATAATGTGTTGTATATATAATGTGTTTATTTATCATCTGTTGCTATGTAACTAACATATTTTGGCAATGAATCAATAAAAAGAAATACAAGATGGCTTTATGCTCGTTACTCATTTGTTTGTCATGCATGGCACTGGTTATTTTTGCATACAATTATTTGATTTCATTATTTTTTTAATTATGGGAATTAGCTTTTGGGTCAAGAAAAAAATCTATCAGCTTGAGTAACGCACAATTTCCTTAATTCGAGGGTTCTATAAGAAGTTGTTTGTTCGGAGTCGTGACGTCATAATCCGGAAAAAGGTCCGTTGATGAGTGCCCAACTCTAGGCAATGTTTGAGATGCTTATTGGAAGGGATTAGGATTACGGAAGGTCTGAAGGTATTTAAGATTTCATGAATCTTTGATGGATTTTTATTAGCCAATATCCTGAATTCTATTGGATTTGTCTGAAGTAAAAAAAGTTGGGAATTGTTTGTCGTTATAAGATTTATTATATGTATAAGGTACCTTCCTGACTGTCGAAAACTATCCGCAAAGATGTCATCAAACTAAAATAGCTTAATTTTAGAACTATCACTTTAAATATCATGTTAAATCGGTTATTGTCTTAAACAAAATAAGAACGTTCGTATTTCACTATATTTAAGTCACAGAATCGCCAGTCCTGGTTGCCCCAAAACTAATGTTTGAACTAATTTGATAAAATGTAAGCAGGAAAATGTCAAGAGAATACCAGAACCAAATTTTCAATATAAAGTGAAACTTCGTTAACATAATAATTGTTTGGCATTATGTAGTTGTATTTTCGTTTTTTTTTGTAGACGTTCGTACAAAGTTATCGCAGTATGCAAAATGATAGACCTTAAATCAGATCTACGATTCCGTCATAGAATAAGTAATACGTTAGAAGTCGTGAGCCACAAGGCATTCAAACCTTCAGATCTTTTTACAGGAATTGTAATAAGAAATATATTACAATTTCCTCTCTTCCCATCAAAGATTCCTTGTTAATATTCATAGAGCGAGCGAAATCTGCAAAGCAATAGGTCTTCATTCTTGCATAACGCAATCAAGAAATGCCATTGTCAGGTTTTCGTCACTCTCAACTCTTGTTAGTTTAATATGAGCTTTATTACAGTGAGCTTAGATTCAAAACTTGTACCGACTTGTGGACTTCAGAAGGGATGGTCATCTTTTGTCATTTGAAATTTGAGCTGTAAAGTCCTATATTTATGTGTCAATATTGCTCGAGGCGTATCACAGACTATAACTTAGTGTCTTCAGGACATATTCTGTGCGGTTTTAGACGTATTTCTTGTGGGCAATTGTGCAGTTGTGGGCGGAAGGTCGTTAACTCCCACTATGATGAACAACGAATTTCAATTTCATTTCTATTATCTGTTCCGGCTTGATTAGAATAGATGAATCAAATATACGGTAGTATAATTGCATTTAATTAAACATATAATTCAACTGAAAATAATGAAGTGGTCGTATTATAGAAAGTAAGTACCTAACTTTTTAACAAAAACATAACTTCAGAAAACAGAAAATTTAAAAAATGTGCAGATGCCTTTGAAAGTTAACGAGCTTTTTTGAATTCCACTATCAGATTTTGACCAAATGTATTGTATAGGACCACACCTAAGGTTCCCTCTAACAAAAAAACCCCTTTGAAATCGAACAACGGATATCAATAAAAAAAATTTAAGTACTTTATTTTGACCCCAATACCAAATTTGGGGTCAGCCTGAGGACGATGGAGTGTAGTAGGTATATTGGGAGTTAGACTCACAGACCGCATAAAAACCACCATACTGCGCTCTAAGACAAAAATCGCCGATGTCACTCAAAAGACAGCTAAATTGAAGTGAGACTGGGCGGGACTCGTATGTCCAATGCACGATGGCTTGCGGGCTAAGATAACCACCGAATGGGTCAGCAAGGCACGAGACCTCGTGGCCGGCCCAGGCGGAGATGGCGGGAGTCGGGTAGAACTTGACGCGCATAGTGCAAACTGCTCGACAGAAGCCCTAGACCGGGATGAATGGAAGAAAAGGGAAGGGAAGCCTTTTCGCAGCAGTGGGATCCAGCGGGCTCTTTAGATTAGATAAGCCTTTAATTTGGTAAAGAATTATCGCAAAACATACATAAAAAATCCGATAAATTAAGAACCTCCACCTTTTTATTGAAGTTGGTTAAAAATAAGTATAAGTTCATTTATTTGACACAAGATTATCTATAACATGTATATTCCTAAAACCACACCAAACTAGAATAGGAAAACATGGTCTGACTTCCTGCTGCTATACTCTGCCAGGGTTCATATGTGAAACAATCAACTTAATACCTGTTTACTTTGTCACCATGTGAAAGTAATAATTGAGTATTGAGCAGATACATGAGTTATTTGTATTACTAGTGTTGTGCGACCCAAAGAACCATCTCAAAGTATTGCCATGCTAACCATCCGAGGATGGCTTCAGATCCCTGGATGCCTTTACCTATCGTTTGCTGAAAATGGGGGATGTCTATTTTCAGCAGTGGATGTCTGATATGATGATGATGATTTAGTATTACTATAGGACAAAAGCCTCTCCTAGGGTTACCAGTTGTAAACCTGAAAAGTCCTGACAAAAGCGTCATGTATTTATATAGTGGTTCGCCCCGAACGATCTCGAGAGTCTCATAAAAAAAAATATTATTTGTAATCTTTGACTATCAAAAATATTGCCGCGAAAGGCTTAACTATCTTACTTGACCTACAGTTTTATTCAAATTACAGACAACGGGAGTTCTGTCCTGTCATTTTTATAGAAATCACACTTGCATTTTTTGTGTGCTGGCCACTTATTTTGTTTAAATTGAATAAAAAAAAAACGTTTTAACGTTTGTATGTTAACTATGTTGATTACGATTTATTTTATTAAGTTGCATTAACATAAGATTACCAATAAAAAAATATACCGTAAGTAACTCCCTTCATTTAATCTAAACTTCTGTCATTTTCACAAAACCTCCAGAATCCTGACATGTCATGACAAATTCTGATACCTGGTAACCCTACTCCCACCTCAATATACCTACATACTTGTTTCACATACTAGATATCTAACGATACACACCTAGGATATATCGTATCGACATACCAGCTCCCCGCCTATCGTAGCACTAAATTCTTATACGAACCATTTAAGATTAATGGAGGCCATGCACAATTTGTGTTATCACTTTATTGGATTCCTAGGGATGTGCTAGCAATATTGTTTTGTCGATAAACGTGTTAATTTGTTTTTTGTCATTTAGACGGTGAACCCCAAACTGTAAACTGCAATTGGTGCATGTATCAGAAATGTGTTTATAACTATCGTCATAAATCTGGTAAAGTATATAGTGATTGACAATAAAGTGATAAAATATGTGTACTGTTGGTGTATCTTTAAATAAATAAAAACACATTTACCCCCGCGATTATCGGTTCGGTGGAGACCACGCATAAGAAAGCGTAGTATAAAGCGATTCTCTTACACATTTATTATGCGCACCGGCAAAGAGCACGCATAATGTTTTTTATGTATGTTTGTAGTTATTTAAACCTATTAATAATTCTTTTTACTTGTTGAGAGAGTCCCTGTAAAATTGTAATGTATTTTACTTTTCCAAGTGTCATAAATTAATCTGAATTTAAATCTTGAGCTTACAAATTTTACGCAATTTTTATTTTTAAAATATAATATCACTAAATCGATAACTATTTTCACATCACTATGCGTATGTCGACCGCCTAAATATTGATTCGATTAATCAAGCTCTCGATATATTTGTGCTTGGATCGATTCACGCGCCGCCGTGCCGTGGGAAACTCAATTCGAATTGTCATTAGGTGTTGAAAGTAGTTTTTCATTTAAAGTCGTAGTTCTACGTTTTAGTACTAAATAGATACACGAGCGGAACATAATTTAAGTTTCAAAATTGCTCATAATTATTCCCACAATAATAGCCAGCACAATAATAATTCCTATTAGAAAAAAATATTGTAAGTCATCCCTATTTTTGAATTTCATATTACTAGCATTTTAGCCGTTTAGTGCCTAAAGTCAAGGTAATAAAGCTCATTTCCCATTGAGGTGGTTTAGAAATGACAAAGGTTAGGGCTGTGCAATAAATTTAAAATGGACATGTCGATTTAACGGCCGATGTTTTCGAATAATTTGGAATTTGGAATGACTTTGGTTTTTAGCTGTTTTTCATCAGCATTGATAGATTAATTAAATCTCTATTGGGTATATTATACTCATTCTATTTAAAATATGAATAAAAGTAACTGTACTATTGAGTTGCGTTTAAAAAAATATTGATTGGATGTGATCAATTTTGCTTTGAAAATATTCCCACATTAAACATAATAGAAAATATTTTAAATGCAATCGATTTTGATTTCATAAATACAAAATACTACTTAAAACCATAGCTAAAATTCTTAGATTACTTATATTTAAGAAAATCTTTTCCACGTCTGTCGAAATCGTTTTATTCGATGCGGTAATCAAGAAAAATCATTAATTTTTGACCTAAACCCTAAGATAAGCCGACTATGAAATGTATTTAATTTATTTTCTATCAAATTGCATTGTTTATAAAATATTTTACTTATTATGTAGACAAAGAGATGGTAGCAAGTAAATGTCTGTTTATGTCATGTCTATGAGATGATTAGAAAAGAAGAGTTCGAAAAAAACACTCTATTTACTATAAACACAAGCTATCTCCATAAGCTATAAAGAACAAAGACAACGCTATATTTTCAAATTAAAATACCCCAGTTCATGAAATATTAACACCTGGATAAAACCGCGTCCACACTCGTGGGATATTCAAATAGAATGTGCGGCCACCAGTCGCTGCACTTCGAACAGTTTATGTTATGCTAAGCTATGCCTTTATGATGGTGCAAGTCACAGGCGAATAAACACCGTAGACCGCATCATCGCTTATCATCAGGCGAGATCATGGTCCTATAATTTACTAGTGGTTCGCCCCGAACTAAGAACTCGCGGGTCTCTCATAAAAACAAAAAAAAAATTGTAATCTTTGACTATCAAAATAGTGCCACGAAATAAATAACCAACCTACTTGACCTACAGTTTCATTCAAATTACAGGTAACGGGATTTCATATGAAGTGGTTACTATTTTTTGGCGTACAAAATGCAGTTATTCTGGATTTCAGACTTTTGCCTATATTTGTGTCGCTAAAGCTACACGAATACCAAATTTCAGCGTTGTGGGGTCACTGGTGTACCCTGTGAATTTTGTCAAAGTTTTGTTTTTATTATGGCTAATAACTCAAAAACTACAAAGATCAAACTAAAAATAAAAACAGGGTTGAAATGTACTAATGAAGACCTTTCATTTGACGTCCCACTTGACTTTATAGTCTCATTTTAATTTTTTTTACCCCTCTTGAACCCCAATATCTCAACAACTCCCCAACATTTTTAGCTCATTGAGTCACACCAAAATTGTGCCATCACTACCTACCTATATACCAAATTTCACGATGATCGAATAAACGCTTCGAAAGTTATCCTCGGACAAACAAACATACATACATACATAGGTACATACAACGCCGATTTCCCCAAGTTGATTTGGAGTACTCGCTTCGCTCGATCAATTAAAAAAAAACAACTGACTCAATGGAAATTGAATTAACGATTTGCTGTTGAGGTATATGTTGACACTAACTACAGTTTCGATAGCTTGTCACATCGTTTTAGGTCACTAACTATGTCGACTAAGAACTTCGTCAAAAAAAGTTGTCACATCGTTTTAGGTCACTAACTATGTCGACTAAGAACTTCGTCAAAAAAAGTTAAAACTTTAAAGCTTTTGGGCATTAACTGAGGTTTAGTTGTGCAATACCAGTTGCAAAAATAAAAATTTTTGCTTGAAGCATTCAATCTTTTTACCATTCTAATTATTGCTCTTTTTATCCATTAGTTACCCCGTTTAGAAGATCTAGACTTTATACTTTAATCACTTTCTTTCTAGAAATCCGTGTCTCGAAGTAAAATTCCGTTAAATAGCTATGTTTGCTTCGGTTCTTTCCCTTAACCGATTCATTGCGGATGGCACGGCAGCCGTGTCATCATTTTCTTTTGCGTGTGGCGTTAGGCACGTGAGCCGTGCCATTTTGAAATCGATGGTAATTCCTTCAAATTAAGTTTTAGGGAGATCTAACCCAGAACAAAATTTTTTTATTTTTAACGTTAATCAAGCTTGTAGCATTCGTTTCTGGATATTGTATTGTTTTTTAAAAAATAGGGGTCACCAACCTTTTTGAAAATTTTAATGATGAGGATTTTTGTATAATAATATAATTGAAATAAATAATATTAAAAAATTGCTTATTTTTATATCAGAAATGTGAACGATTTGAGAGAACATTTTTTTAACATTTTAGGAGAATCTTAGCGCAAAAGACAATTACCGCTACCGAAATAGGATGTCAGAAACTAATCAGAATATTGGAATATCGGAACCAGTGGTATATTGTCGCCACATGATGTACACGTCCAAAGTCCTTTGGACTAAGAGTCAATTCGTAACATTGGGCAACAGACGTCAAATTAATAAAGTACAAATGCCTCCGCATAAAACCGCTCTTTTTGACAAAAGCGTAATGGGTATGGCACCTAGGTTATTTAATAAGTTACCAAAATCAATTTTAGAAACGGATAATGTACATATGTTTAAAAATAAATTAAATAAATTTTTAATTGAGAAAGCCTACTACAGCATTCAGGAGTATTTACTAGATAAATGAATATTAATATTAACGTAATGTATAATTAATATTGCCTGACATCTGAATTTGATCAATTGATTTTGTTTGACATTTATTCTACTTTGGTTGTTTGTGTTAGTTTTATTAGTTCTTATTTTGTGATTTGTAATAATTTTATTTATGTTTTAATAATTTGCATGCCTCTGTGGTAGAAATAAGTTGGATCTATAATAATTTTAAGAACTTTGTTTAAACCCTTATTTGATGCAAATAAATGATTTGATTTGATTTGATTTGACTATTTCGTTTTATTTTTGAATGCCCAATTCATGAATTTAATATTGGATTGTACAAATAAGTACGGCAACAGACTGAAAGCAGCAGCGACTACTTCTCGAGCTCGATTTAGACAATGGACCGATGTAAGTGTCACCGAATTTAAAACATTTCTAGGCATACTGTTGCTGATGGGAACAATAAAACTCAATAGAATGGTAGATTATTGGTCCACTCATTATCTGTTCCGCTTAAGTCCACATATATTTATGTCGAGGGACAGGTTTTTTTTAATTTTAAGAGCCTTAAATGTTCAGAATAATGAAAGACCAGAGAGTATATTTAAAATTAAATCTTTAATTGATTTATTCAACGACACGGTTAATTCAGTATATTATCCATTAAGAGAGCTAACAATCGATGAGTCTCTTATTCTGTGGAAAGGAAGACTTTTCTTCCGTCAATACAATAAAGGAAAAACACATAAATACGGAATTAAATTATACGTTTTAGCCGATGCCAACGGAATTATTTTAAATATTCACGTGTACGCAGGCTCCCAGGATGTGCAAGTCGGCGGTAGAAATCATATTAAAAAAGTGGTTCATTTGCTTATGCAAAAGTATATTGAAAAAGGCCATTCCTTGTATGTAGATAATTTTTATACCAGCGTGGGTTTAACTGAGGAGCTATTATGTAAACACACATACGTTGGCCAAAACTAACTGGCCAAAATATTTACATCCATGTATATCCAATACAGCGTCATGTTCCAAACATGACGCTCATCATCCTTAGTTTTTTCTATGCACTTTGAACTGTCCACCATATTATTTTCTAAACACGTTGATCTGTCCACCATCTGTTTTTTTATGCACGTTGAAGTATCATCATGTATAGATTTCAAGTGTTCTGAGTTTTCCCAGTGTTGTGAATATGTTTGCGAATTTTGCTCTAATATTTGGTCATCGTCGTCGCGTTGAGTTTCAATCTCGGGAATATATTTTCTTTTACGCCGTAATTCTTAAACAATAAATAGGCAATAATTTACTTTAAAATACTTGAAATTTCTTATCAGGAAAACCAAAAAAATAATTTTAGAACTAATGTAAGTAGAAAAGGTTTATCACACCTGTATTAAAAAAGCCACTTCCATCCATTTCCAAAAATACACTTATTTTTACACTTTTTATCACTTGAAACTACGTTCCTGACCGTTCACGTTAGATTTCGAATGTAAACTAAAAGTTTAACGCTTAGAACCACGTAAAAATGGTAAAAAACACTGTTTTCTTTTCCGCATGGCTGAAGACACAGGAGCCATGTCATTTAATCGTATGGCGCTTGGCACGGCAGCCGTGTCACGGTAATTTTGTTCAACGCTACAGTTAGAAGTTTGCAAAATTAGACATCGCAACGAATCGGTTAACAAAGGCAAACCTACAAAAATAACGATGCCCGCTTAGCTCCTTTGACTTGAGCCGACACAAACCAGAAGCATAAATAAGCGCTCTACACAGGTGTATATCAGAATGCAAGCATTGCGCATGTATGTATGTATACGTTGCAATGCTTTTATTGCCTGTTGTATCACGGGTTTAATGCGCGCGCTGTTTTGATTTGAATGGACTAGGCATCTGTCAGGCGCAGAGAAAAGTCTACTGAAGAAAGAAAAAAAGAAAGCTTCTTCTGTGAGATAATTGTAACCATAGTAGTGCTTTTATTTAGTAAAAATATTAAATAAGAGATCATTAAACTAGAAATCAATATTTGAGACACTTCATTGAAAATATACTTCAATGTGGCTTTTAGATTCAGGAATTCATAGTTGCTTCCGCCAGTGGCTTCGCATGATGTCAGCTAAAAATAGCTTATGTTTGAATCCAGGATATGTCCTGGATTCAAACATAAGCTACTTTTAGCTGACAGACTGACTGACTTTTATATATCAGCACACAAAATTTCATCAAAATCGTTTCAGCTTTTACGACGTGATTGAGTAACAAACAAACAAATAAATAAATAAACATCCAAACTTTCGCATTTATAATACTAATGTGATCTAAATACTTATACATATAGAACAAACGAGTGATTCAGATGGGCCTATTTAGTATTATAAATTCTTAAATAGAACTACGAGTGATGGGCCATAGAGTCTATGATTGGCATTTAGTTTCTTTGATGAAGGTGTCGAATACTTACTCGTAGCATGACGACCAGTCTCGAACTGCCATCATCCGTCGATTTTAGCAACCATATTACGATTACAATGTACAGTTTATTTATTTTTTAATACAGAGATGGAGGGTGCTATACTCGTCATTAAACTTCTAAAAACCTTATAGACCTTGTTTCCAACATCGAGGTCCGAATCCAGATGAAAGACAAAGATGTTGGATTACGATTACCATCAAGCAAAAATGGAATTTTAGAAAAAGCATCGCAGGTCGAACCTGGATGAGGCTGGCACAGTACCGTAGAGAATGAAACAGACAAAAAGATACCTAAGCCAGTGGGTAAAGTCATCGTAAAGTCGCCTTGTTGTCCAAATGTTCCATACAAAATGCAACCCGGAATCTTCAAGTCCAGAGTGAACAAGTTCATTTTAGGCAAGCGTGCTCCATACTCGATCACATATCATCAAGCGCTTGACTATTATCAAAAAATACGAGCCTAACAGTAGTCGCATATGATGTGTAAAATAATTTTTATTGTACATCATATAAACAAAAAATTACACAACAAATCTACCGAATTCATTACTCTGAAAGTTAGTCATTGAAAACTCTATAACGACTGCGTAAATGCGATTAAGCGTAAGTAAATTTAAAAATACAATGAGGCTCATTGTATTCATAATATGCTTTAACCTCCATGAAAAATCCTTATTTCTATTAAATGAAAGAGGCCTTATTATAGTCTCGTAGTGAAAAACATCTAACCACCACGCGCGCTCATTGGTCAAAGCGCTTCCCTAGTTTCCTGTTACAAATTTCCGTCCCTTTTGTCAAAATCACACCCACAAACCGAGAGGAAAGGTGCTACACATCAATAAGAATAAAAAACGTTTTAATCTACATCACATTGCATCACCAATCGCAAAGAAACACCTGCTAAGTGGACACCTTACTAGTACAAAATGCAGTAATGCAAGTGCAGGTCACATAAAAAGAGAAGTAATCGGTCATCTTGCATTCCGCGGGCGAACCACCGACGGGTTTCGCATACTTAATTCCAGGGGTGTCACAATCTTAACCAGTAATAACACCCGTCCCATACACCCTGTCATAGGTATTATATATGTGAATACCCTGCGTCGGGAATCAAGAGCTACGAGTTTCTGCGTACGATATCACCCAGACGCGGAATAAATATTTGCAGATCAACCAACTATATCCTCACTACTGAGGGTCGTGACTATTATGACGACCTCTGTGGCGCAATGGGCGATTAGCCGGCTGAGACGCAGGAGGTAGCGGGTTCGATTCCCGCTGCGGGACAAATGTTTGCATGGTCTACATATTTGTTGCGGGTTTGGGTATTTTTCTATACATAAGTATATATGAGTATTAGCATCAACAAAAATTGTATATAATGTATATTATTGTTCACACAAAAATACTAAAATCGCGATTAAAAATGGGGGTGGAAGGGCGTAAGAGGGTGAATAACTTTACGACTCATTCTCATATCTACCAAATATACAAAAAAAAATCATTAAGATCAGTCTACCCGTTTCGTAGGAGTGCGACCACTAAAACCGTGACACGAGATTTTTATATATTAGAATAAAGCATCGACAGGATAAGAAGAAAAAGGATGCAAGTGAGTAACGCGTTCTCTAAAATAAAAAAAAAACATTTAGAAGTCTATATGCCTCAGCATCAATTTAGTTTTGAGTTTCACTTTGGCATACGGGCCTATCTTATTTTCTGAAAGTGCCCAAAGCATTCTCTATGATATTTGACATCACAGAATGTTGCTTTAATCTACACCCAAATGCCATTTGTCTTCTCTATAGAGCCTGTGTCTGCTAAGAGAAGTGACGGTTCTGACAGCATTGATACTAATATTATAAAGAGGAATGATTTGATTGTTTGTTTGTTTGCATTGCATAGGCTCCGAAACTACTGGACCGATTTAAAAAAAAAATTCAACGTTGGGAAGCCACACTATCCCCGGGTGACATAGGCTAATTTTTACCTAACTGCGCAGAAGGAGGGTAATGTAATGCGGATTGGTCTGCTAGTAAATAATAATGAGATTTTACAAAATCTAAATACCTCAAAACTGACTCTATCTTCGTAACCGTTTAAAGGGTTTAACCCCTATTTCGTCAAAAACATTTTGTTAGGTACATCTATAAAGTATCTATAATAAAAAGTTGCCAGTGCACAATGCCCAAAATTCGACCGTAATTCATAATATTTTATTTACAGTGCAAAGCCGAGGTTATTAATTAAAGAAAAAAAGTCAACCTTACGATCTTAGAAGTTTAAACCTTTATTTCATTGATAAAATGTTAAACAGCACTAGAATAGAGTATTTAAATTGAGAAACATTATCAACAACCAAAGGCATTCCACAGCTGGCCGTAGGTATCTCCCAAGGTGCGCCAATGAGTCCTATCGTCAGCTATCATTCAGTCTCTATCAGCTACAGTGCGCAAATTGTCATTCCATCAAGCTGGTGGTATTCCTACACTACGCTTGCTAAGGTAAAATATAAAACTATGTTCAAAAAGCAAGTTCTTAGTAACTAATGAATAAAACTTATCAACCTTCATCCTAATTCACATTCAAGTCAGATCCTTGATAAATAATATAAATGACAACAATTGACACTTGAGAAGACGCCGCTGACGTGTAATAAGTTGTTACCATACCCTAAACATACCGACACTTTTCATTAAAACTGATTGATTGATCGGCCATTAATTTGACTCATAACTCCAGACTCACTCAGACATCCAGAAGTTGTCTGAAAGAGATTGTTTTATGCAATACGAGCACCCGTGTTGTTATACTTTTTTGTGTTTTTGCTTTGATTTACTTATATAGTTTGTCTATGTATTTTTACAAGTAATTTGACCCTTCATTTTTGAATTTTCTTACTTGCGTTTGACAACCCTAACACGTCCTACCAGCTGATTGGCAACGCGTGCCCGCATCGAATGCATCGCAATGCGCGCACGCACGCTTTCCTCCAGTAATTCACATACGAATGCATATGCTAATGCTGTGACCTTTTCACTCCCATGCGCATTATATCGGAGCCGTGCGTAACCAAATGTAAGCCAGACATTATGAGAAACAAATGTGTGGTCACGACTTTATCCGGCAATCTGTACCAGGCTTATTTTGCGATTACCGTTATTGCTATAGCATTTTACTCTGCATGAAACCTCTATGTAGATTTCCTTGTGAAAGGGCTCGCCCGGGGGATGTACCACTACTGTACCTATTTTTGCCGCCAAGCATCGGTTTAAAGGGGTTCCCGGGGAAATGCCTGTAACACATGAGGCCTCACACCTGTATGCCTCAAGTTGATGGACACGGGTAGTGCATCGTAGGGCACGTTTCTAAGGTGCATGACCTACGAGGTAATTCTTTGCTATAGGCGAGGGTTACCACTTAAAATCAGGTTAGCCATGTTTGATAAAAAGGTCGTATAAAAAAGTTACAAATTACACAAGCCTCTTCTATCAACAAACTGGTCCAAAGCATCAAGGTACTAGTGACATAATAAACGAAGTTAGGGCTCATGATATTAGTCATAGGACATCTACTGATGAACATAAAATAATGATCGATCTTGTGCGGCCTGCACAAGATGATGAACGTTATTTCTCCCCATAACCTTCATCAGGTCGTCTTTTAATCTAGAGCTTGGTATCCAATCGATCACTTTTTTGACCCAACAGCCGCTAGTTCTTTAACTATGTACTTGTCCACTGCCACTTCAAAAAATCAATTTTTTTAAAAGAAGAACGTAAATCCAATTTGGCTTCGTGTTCCCTTAGCCTGATCCCCTAGGAGATTAGTATAAAAATAACTATTATAAGAATTTAATACGACTATTTTTGTTATTCCCCCTTAACTAGAGACAGTAAGAAAAGTGCTATTGGACACATTCTTAATTTATGTTATACTTAAAAAAACTAAGTCATAATTAAATTACTCATTAGCCTATATATGGCTAGATTGTAATAATATTACTAGGGTATAATTGAAATTGTACACTAGGAATTACAAAAAAAAAATTGCTATTCAAATTAAAAAATAATAATGGACTCAAGAATAAAATAGTACAAACTGTGCAGGTATTCATTGATTCAAAATCCTTTTCATGGAACACTTGGAATAAGTTATTCAGAATTTATTCCGCTTCCAGTCTTGTATTGAATACGATTACGATTCATATTGTTCTAGAGTGTTCCTGACCTCTGGAAATCAAAGCATTCTAAACATAGATAACGCTTTAATTGTGCATCATCATCATACCAGCCATAAGACGTCTACTGCTGAACATAAGCCTCCCCTATAGATTTCCAGAGCGCTTGCACTCAGCTCCCAGCAGCCTGTATCAGAGGGCTTAGCCAAGTTATAGTCGATTAGCGATGACGCTAGTCGATAAGTCCGAAAATGTATGGGATTTGACACATGCTATAGAAATGCCACGTGATACAGCGACAACAAATGTATGTAGAAATCGAATAGATTCACAGCGAATGTAATTTGGCTACGGACCCAGGTCCTCTTTATATCTACTGGGGGGCCGTCCTACGAGTACGTTACGCTTTTCAATGCGAGGTCTCCACTCGGTTAATTGTAGGTACATCGTACTAAAATAAAGTATTTGTTAATTAAAAAAAAATACGGTGAATAAAAAGATATACCGTTTCACTAAACATGTTTTATTATGCTTACACCATGTTTGCACTGAGTTATTCTGGAAGAAATCGCCTTGAGTGATAAGATCCCCCACTGTGCATTTCTATTGTTTTTTAGTATTTAAGTATTTTCCTTTTTATATTGATTTATAATTGTTGTTATGTACTTACAGTTACATTTTACTTTATCGATCTATCTGATGGTCAGTTTCAAATCCGTGCGTAAATAGAACACGATATAAATATATTGTAATAATATACCAAAGATATTGTAATTAATTACTAAAAAGTTTATAGAAAGTCGAATCATGTAATATGTGAATTTTCCGTAAGTGTTCAGACAACACCATAAAAATAAAAATACGATGTAATATGTGCTTAAAATAAATAAAATGAAAAATAAAACTTAATTATAATGTTATCCGTTTGAAAAATACGCTGCTTATCCGCAAGAATTTTATAAAATATACAATTCCCATTTTCATCTGAGCACTATTTAATTAAATCAGAAAAATCTGGCTATTTTTAGGTGAAAATTAAATGGTAAAATGTACTCACATCACATGTCCGTTCGTTCCATGCTAAGTGGATTGATGCAAATATCTGAAAAAAATGAAACAAAATTAAAAATATCTCTCTTATAAAAATAACCTCTTATGAAATGGACAAACTAAAGCTTTTTTTTAGGAAGGGGTAGCGACACAATCTCTTAAGCCACCTGATGTTAAGTGGTAACCATCGCCTATAGCAAAATATTACCTCGTAGGTCACGCACCTTAGAAACGTGCCCTACGATGCACTGTCCTGCGTCCATCAACATGAGGCTTGTATGTAAAGCCTCATTTCCCTTTTATTTCACTGGAAACCATACCCTTCATACCGAACACAGCAATGCTCTTTGGCGGCAGAAATTGGTATGGTGTTATTTGTTCCTCGGGCGAGCCGAAAACAAACAAACATACAAACAAACGATTCATTCAAGTTGATTTGGAAATCCCAATTCGCTTGATCAAAAAATATCTTAGGCTCGCCACCCACTAAGACACCCAAAAAAATGTGCAGCCAGCGAACAGCGTTTGATAGTTGAGTTGTGTAGTAACGTAAAGCCACTTTGACAAGTGCGCGGACCACAATTGCAAGACAATGCCAATTTATACGACCTTTTCTACAACCATTTCTTTTTTTTTTGCTGTGGCTGCCTGTTAGTAGCTATAAAGTTGTGCTTGTTCTATTGACTGCCTAGAGAATAATAGGGCAGACCGCGGCAGACAGCCAAAATCTATATGAATATTTTAAGTTGTGCGCGGGTACCAATGAGCCGACATATCGACAGTCTAGTGCGTGGTAGCTAGGGTTGCCAACCATACGTTAAAATAGAGCCGTAATGTCTTCTTTCTTTCTAGAGTGTATCACGTTTTTTACGTCTGTGTCCTTTAAATTTTTGAATAGCAATAAAGTACGAATATATACCATATTTCACTTTAAGTAAAATACGCAGAATGAAACGTATAAAACCCTTTCTTTTAACGCGCTATGCGGACTGTCAGTGTCAGGTTGAGACAATGCCATAAAATCGACCAATTACTGCTGAATAAGTGCAATCACACTAATCTTATATATGCGAAAGTTTGGATGTTTATTTATTTATTTATTTGTTACTCAATCACGTCGTAACGGCTGAACCGATTTCGATGAAATTTAGTATGTACGTAGATTATAACCTAATAACCATAGGCTAATTTAGGCTATTCCATAAATCAGGTCCCATGGGATGAAAATGGGGTGTCAAGTTGCAACAACGAGTTTAGCTTTATTTCTCGATTACCTACACATTTAGTACAGCTAGTACTACGCGGTCAACAGCTGGTTTATTATACAATTTTAAAAATCAGAATTCTAGTTACCTATTTTCTATGACTGATGCAATATACGTTAATTCTTTAAAAAAAGTTGGTAACCCTAGTGATAGCCCTTAGTAAAGGTTTCCTACCGTAAAATACTTTCAATTTGTGTAGCTTAATGATGAATGGTTCTGGTGAATAGTCTACGAACTGTCGACTCATGCTTTTATATTGCATCCTTTTATTTTGGTATCTAATGAGCTCGGTGCGTTAACGATCCTTCCGCGGCTCAAAATATTAAGTCACTGCGAAAATTATGTGGCGAAAACATTCAATTTACAACCTTAAGCCAATGGCGTAAAATCAAGGAAAGCTTGATTGAAAAGTTTGTACTCTAGGTTTAAGAGATAGGGTTGTAAATTTGAAATCATAGTGCAGGTGTTGATTTGCGTTCAACGAAATGTACAGTCATCGTGATCTGAGTTTATTTATTTTTCCCGTTGCAAATAATATTAAACTATTGCATAGATAAAACTAAAGCTCGATGCGAGATTCACAGTATCACTATTTATTGACGAGCCGTTACTAAATAAGCCGTTAGGGCCGATATGGCAGAAAGGTTTTGTAGTGGAGGCCACGTTTTGGAAAGCATAGTGTAGAACGCCCCCGCTTGATGGAAAGACGACCTAAAAAAAGGTTCCTGGGAGCAGCCGTTGGGTGTTTATGTGGGAGTTCTATACTATGTTTAGCAGTGGACGACATTTTATAACAATTTACGGGCAAAAACCTCAACACACTAATTTATAAATGCGAAAGTTTGGATATTTGTTTGTAAGGGCCTCAGTATATTGGCGTGGTTGCTTTAGTTCCAAGCACCTAAACAATACCGTTAGGGCAGCTATACACCATTAACCCTACAAAGGGTCCACCGCATATTCTTCCATAAGCTTAGTTTCGCACGCGACGATCGCCCTTAGCTTAGTCTTAGCACGAGATTCTAACGTTACCAAGTAGCGAATCCATCCCAAATATGAATGATTTAATAACAAAATACATGTTTATTTACATGCATATACTTGCTCTATATGTATATAAAATGTCGTGTCTGTGCTGTTGATTGTTGAGGAGTTCCTTTATCTGGAGCTTATCCAGTGTGTAGAATCAGGTCATGGTTACCACAAAAATTCATTGTCATCAGAACTAAATCAATATATCGAATTTAACCCGGTAGGATAAGAGAAAGTGGGACTAATTTGTTAAGTGGGATTTGAACTTGAGCGCCTTCAAAACCTCTGTATTCGGTTTATATTTGGCTTGCGCAAGTATGACCATGGCCCGTAGCCAAATTACATTCGCCACGAATCTATTCGATTTCTACATACATTTGTTGTCGCTGAATCACGTGGTATTTCTATACCATGTGTCAAATCACATACATTTTCGGACGTATCGACTAGCGTCATCGCTAATCGACTGTAACTTGGCTAAGCCCTCATGTCTCTGATTTTCGCGCAAAGCTCAAATGGCTCCCCATCCGTCATCGCCGGAATGCACACATACTGTCCCTTTTGTATAACATCCTTTTTAACCCTTCTTCTCCCTTCTATCTTAAGGAGCGTTATGAGTTTCTCCACCAGGCTAATGATCGCAATTTGCGTTCTTCAGATTCCCTTCAACTTAAAACTCCTGTCCATACGACAGAGTTTTATGGTCGATCCTTCACTGTAACAGCCGTACTATTGTGGAACGATTTGCCCTTCTCTATAAGAACATCCAAGTCTATTAGTAATTTTAAAACAAAAGTACACACCCATTATCTGTCCCTGCGTTGAAGTTGTCGCTGCTTGTTAATTCATCATAACCATTTTTATAGTTGCTTGTTTTATTATAATTAAATTTGAGTTTTTATTAGTATTTTAGGTTTATAGTATGTAGGTACATATGTTTTTAATTTTATATAGATGCACCGCCGTCATGTTATATGTTATAATCCTGTCCATACTAAGGTTGTCTGGAAGAGATCGCTTTTAGCGATAAGACCGCCCATTGTACTAAATTTGTTAGTAAAAATTATGTTCTGTATTTTACTTTGGTGTACAATAAAGAGTTATCTTATCTTATCTTAATTCAGCTCGCAAGATTTGACCTAACCCAACTAACAAACAAACATTGAAAGCTAAATAAAAGCTTGTAAAAAAAGGAGCAGATTGTAAGCCAAGTCGATGGTGAATGACATCGGATGGTTTGAAATCTGCTACATCCAATAATAGTGAGCAAAATACTGGCTACTAAATAAGTATCAAATTGTCTAGCGTTCCTTTTGAATTTGTCCTTATCCAGAGGTTGACTGAATAGATGTCTGCCTTCTTTAGTCCATCGTCGTACCTGTATTGAGTAGCCTCATTTAGCAGCCAGTATTTTGCCCATTAAATAATACATAAATATTGCTGGACATTTCATACAGTGCTATCTAGCCCCAAACTAAGCAGAGCTTTTTTTTGTAAATACATTTTATTTATTGTTTTTTTTATGTTTTATTTATTTATTTATTGTGAACTTTCTACACGTAACTGAAACAAAGTGAACACTGGAAACTGCATTAGTAAAATACTGTGTCGCAGTTTTCAGTGCTCGTACATACAACTAAATGAGTTTTACGTTCCTTCATGATTACGTAAGTATACCAACTAACCTAATTACAAAATTGATTTGATACTTATAGTATATACAAAAACATCCAGACCCGGAGCAAATATCTATAGATCATGCTAACATTTGTTCCGCGGCGGAAGTTGAACCCGCTACCTCCTGCGTCTCAACAGGCTATTCGCCCACGGCGCCACGGAGGTCGTCAATTATTCAATCAAATTAAACATTATTGGTCTCTTCTTCTTCCTGCCATTTTCCCACATTACGCGGGGTCGGTATAACATGTATTCCTCCTCCACATCTCTCTATCAGCCGTCATCTCCGTTGTCACTTCCTTCTTAGCCATATCATTCTTCACACAGTCCATCCATCTCTTCTTCGACCTTCCTCTACTTCTATTAAATACTATTATTAGTGGTATCGCATTTAAAACCCCATTGATGTCATTAACCATCGACGTGGTTTAAAATCTGCTACTTTTTGATATTTAGAACGGACTCGCTAGCGACTGATACCTTCAGTAATAGAAGAGGCACCTGAAGAAGTAGACGGCCCCGATAACATCAGAAAACCATGCTAGGTAAACTTTTGTGCTTTAAGCCCCTGAAACATTGAGACAATGTATTATATTTTGAAAGGTTTAATGATGTCTAGTAATTAGTAAGTTGCGTGTTATTCTACTCAATCGGTAGTTGCGTTAAAGTTCCACCAGGAGCGTTGCAAAATGCATAACTGCGTAGATTTAAAAACTTTAGTAAGTATTTGGCAATGGTATCTACCTAGAATTTTATATAGGTATTTTGTATTTTTCTATATTACATAAACTGTACAGATTGATTTATTTTGTGCGATAAGTAATTTTAAACAATCAGTCAAAAAAAACAGCTATTTTATACTAAAGTTTGGCCGAATAGTTATACCCAATACCACCTTCGGTCTAACTATTCGGTCAAAAAATGCATGGACAACTATGGATTAACTGAATTATTTTGAGCTGAATATAGTACCTAAAGGTTCAAAATGAAAGTGGTTCATATTGACGAATACCCCTTATTTTTGGAGGGATACAACACCCTGATATTTAACAAGAGAGTTTATGTATTGTTTTGATAACGATCAATCACTTCATCAAAACATTCGATTTTCATCACTCATGCTCTGAAAGTTGGTCATTATCAACTGTACAGCGGCTCCGTAAATGCGATTTACTGCACTAGGGCACTAGGGGTAAATTTGAAAATAGAATGAGGGTCATTGCATTCCATTGAGCATCGCGGGAACGTCGTCGCGTTGCTCAATGTTGCATTCATAATAAGCCAAAAGAAATACAATCTCCATGAAAAATCCTTATTTCTATTTAAAAATGGAACTCATCTCATGTAATGAGATACAACTTCTAGGACAATTCCTTATTTCTATTCAATAATCAAAATGAAACCTCAGTCCAGGTGTGAAAAAATAAAATAGAACAATGGACACCAGAACAACAGACTGTTAAAGACTATTTAAATTTCTTCGCATTCGTGATGTAAAGTTGTGATATACTATAGATTTATCTACATTCAAAAAGATTGAGAAATCTTTTCAACATCATTAGTGTATAAAATAACATAAAATGGTGTGAAATCATACCACCCTTGGACTTAATACATCTGAATTTCTTAGTGTATGTTAATATTTCTATAGACACTGATCATACTCGCCCACACATAAAATTAATTGCTTAATACCATACCGAATCATGTTGAGCAATTGAATTAGAATTCTAAGTGTTGTGACTTTAATAGCTATCGAATGAATCGACAAATTCATTACGATTCTAAAGTATAACTGTATTTTTAATAGTGGTAACATTTATTTTAATGACAAATCTGTATCTTGAGTGTGAGTTTTACTAATACCATCGCATGCAGTCATGGACTCATGCAGTACGTTGACTACGCGTTTGGAATTCACTCGATCAACTCCGTGATTTTAGTGCTGAACTGACACTCCTAATACTAATTTTTAATAGATTAGGGTCGAGTTTAAATACAGGTCAGATAAAAAACTAAATAGATACAAAGATTTTTACAGGCGTGTCAAACAGAAGTGTACTTTCGCCAACTTAGGATGCGAAAATACGCATCAATATGAACCACTTTACTTTTAAGTAAAAATAATACCTTATTCCGCTATCACAACTAAGCTTCGCAACTAACTTTAGAACTTATAGAACCTTTTCTAGATGTTAATTGAAGGAAATTGGTAGCAGCTACGCATAAAAGGGTGTTTGGTATTTTATCCCGAATTTCGATAGCATGCCGGTTCCTTGGTTCCGCATTTAATGCGCACATAATTTGCGCACTCAAGTTTGAACTCCCGACATTACATGTAAGTTAGTAGGTCACATCGGGTGCGTTTGACGGCTGCCGATAATTGCCTTCCTATCAATCTCGGCGACGATATCGCGACAAATTGTGACGTTTTGACAGCGTACTCGTAATTATTGGGTTTAAGTAGGGAAATGTGTGTATGTATGTATGTAGTTCTCTAGGAATGCTAGTGTTGGTAACAGTTATCGGACTCTCGAAATATCCACTCTCTAGTTAAATTCAAATTTTGCACTTTCTCATAGCATGTGTGTTTGATGTAACTTAATTTAGAAGCGTCGCAACGCCATACAGAAGACGAGACGCAGGCGCGTCGCTGCTATACATTTTGTATAAAATACATTATAAGGGAGCCACGTCTACCTACGCCTCGTTTTCGTCTTAACTCTTCTGTCTGGCCTATGCCTAAAAGTAATGGTGCCTCTAAAAATCGTAAAGTGACTGAACCCTACCAGTTTCCTATACATGAAAGGGGGAAAGCTTTCAAAATTTGTTACGAAAAGTTAGACACATTGCAATCGTCACTTTTTTTTTCCAATATGTCAATTATTATACCGTATTATTGTATAGTTCTCAATCCAATAATTCAACTTAATAAACAATGTGTTGTCTGGGTATTTTATTAATGTCTCTTGTGTATTCATTTACAAAAAAAAAGCTTATATGAGTATTCTGTCTGTTATTTCGTTCCCATAGTACGAGTATAAGCTTTGCTTAATTTGGGGCTAGATAGCGCTGTGTGAGATATCCAGCATTAATTATTTATTTTAATTATCCGAATAGCGGGCCAAAAACTACCGGTACTTTAATGATTCATTTATTACCATGCGGACATTGTTGCTACGACATTAAGTTTCATTGTAAATACTCCTTACAGTGAGACCGCAAATAGAAGTATGACTGTTTAATAGGCACGGAAATGATTGCTGTTTTAAATCATTTTCATACCATTATATGAACATTTTTGATTACTGTTATTTCACATGTGATACATGACAGACAATGATTTTAATATATGATGCCGTAATGTCACACTTGCTATTCTTGCTATATAGTACTATTTCGCATGTGAAAAATCACGGGCAATAAATTTTCATTATGATGCCGTAATCTGTCACTTGCTATTCATGGGAAAAATCACGAACAACGGCCCGATGAATTCCGAAGAAATGCGTACGACTGTGATTGGTAGCAGACCCGAATGGCTGCAACAGATACCTATAGGTACGATGAAAACACAAAGTGATTTAATTTGAACGATTTTAGCAGGTTATGCGCAGAAGATAGCAGGTGTGAAATATGATTTTTAAAATCATATGATTTTTCACATGCTACTAGTGAAACGTTCCATCCCTACTGTTTAAGTGAGCCTACAGTCTGTGCTAAATACGGACTCGATGCGTAGCCATTTCAGTTTCTGTAGGCGGTGGCTTCCTACTCATACTGTTGTATACTCGTACATTTGAATACTTTAACACTGCTCTGAGAATAGTCAAGCGTGGAGAAGTAGATTTCCTTGTGAAAGGGCTTGCCCGGGGAAGAACTACCACCATACCTATTTCTGCCGTCAAACAGTATTTCTGTGTTTCGAGTTGACAAGTAGGTATGGTGGCCGGTGAAATTACAGGCATATGAGGCTTTACACCTGTATGCCTCAAGTTGATGGATGCAGGGCAGCGCATTTTAGGACACATTTCAAACGTGCGTGACCTCAGAGGCAATTCTCTGTTATAGGCAATAGTTACCACTTAACATCAGGTGGGCAGTAAGTTTGTTCCATCTACAATCATTATTTTAAGTGCATATTGTTATTTATTTTATTGATGACTAGCTGTTGCCCGAGACTTCGTACGCGTTACACTACTAAATGTGTAGGTAACCTAGAAATAAAGCTAAACTTGTTGTTGCAACTTGACTTGCCACCCCATTTTTATCTCATGGGACTTGATTTATGGGATAAAAAGTAGCATATCCAAGTTATAACCTACGAACATGCTAATATTGCATTTATAATATTAGGTAGTGTGATAGACAAGTGCTTGACTACTACCTCACCTGGTGGTCAGTGATTGTGTGATCGAAGATGAAGCACGCTTGCCTAGAAAAAACCTATTGACTCTGGACTTGAAGACTCCGAGATTGAAGTGAATAAATTAATATCGTTATTATTATTAATACTATTATCATTTGACCTAAAACTTTTGTGACCTACAAATTAAATTTTAACGCAACAACAACAGGTGCTATTTAAAGACACATACGTAAGCTGAAAAATGAAACCCTAACAGGTTTTAAAACAGGTTCCGTCCAGACACACCTGGCACTGATTCACCACTAAATTATACAGAGACGTCGACCATCGACTTTTTGTACAAACAAATGCTCAAATTGAAAGCCATTCATGCGTACCGGCATGTTATAAGACTCGTTTTATGAATTCTGACTGGCCAGTCACTGCCAGTTGGAATTCCTTTTCGGAATATCGAATCGGAATTTCGAAGAGCATATCCGAAACGGAATTCCGACTTTATCCGACCGATTGACACGAACCTTAGATGTAAGTAAACAGGGTGTCACAGAACTAGTATGTTATCCCGAAGGGGGGCTATTCTCGACAATTAAGAGAACAACAAAGTTGTAAATTTTCGTGGTCGGAATCACCCCGTTCAGTCTTAACATACCAGTTCCGGGATACCCTGCCTTATATAGTGTACATAATGTATAGTACACCAGGATTACTATAAGAACTAGTATTCTGCTAAATACATAACAATCGGCGGCCTTATCGCTGAAAGCGATTTCTTCCAGCTTTCTGGTATATTCGCCTAATAAGTTCTTACACACAACTTAAGTAGTTTTTTTGATGTTATTATCAAAATTTTATAGGGAAGGACTAATCTAATAATCAGCATCTAAAACAAAACAGCATTTTATCAATAAATACCTCGCTGATATTTATCTGTTTTATGTAACTCCTTCGTAAACTAACGAGCATTTATTCAAATTTAATAGTGCGGAGGGACCGCACTATTCAACATCTGTAAATAAAGCGAGCGAAGCCGACGGCGGCAGATAGTGAATGACATTTCCGTCCAACAGAATGACAGACCGCTTTAAAACTTGTACAGTGTTAATTAAACTGATTATGTCACTACGATGAGAAAGGAGTTTGTGTACTCTCGTTTAATTTTGAATGAATAAATTAATGAAATTTCTTTTTAACCTTATAAACTAAAAAGTGTGAATGTCAGAATACATAAGTAAGTGTATTCTGGCATACACAGAAAAGAATGAATGAATGAATGGAAATTCTTTATTGCACAGAATAAAAATAATCTATACATAGGTACAAAGAAACACTTTAAACGCTAAAAAAAGACATGGGTAAAAATACCCACAAAGAACAGGTGTCGGTCTATGAATAACTTCAATTATGATTTTAAAAATCATTCCAATATTACCTATGAAAAAGATGGGATTCGAACCCACTTTCTCATTGATACAGAGAAGTTACCAACCACCGATTTTGTAACCATGATTGTTAAAAGTTTGGAACAATTTTTTGACAATCATTGACTCAACTGTCAAAGCAAAATATTTAACAATACTTTTAATAATCGATTAAGCATTTAATTTACTTTTTATATTCATACAAGTATGATCACAAAGATCAGCTAACAAACTACCTAAGCGCATACCAAAGACACTAATTTCGCTCTTTACCTTTGAATAGAAAATAATTGCAGGAACATTCACTGGTACCGTTACCCGACCTGCCAGTTGCTCTGAAGTAGCGTTAATTGTAGCCAGTCACTGGTAAAAGGTGGCTAGTAGCCGTCAATGTCTAGTGAATAGGTTAAGTCTGTTCAATAGTAATCATACGGTACGCTGAGTAACAAAGTGTGGGGTTTAAAAGGTATGTTTCTTAGAATAATTGTTAAATAATATAGTACAAAGGCGAGGTTTTTATAAAGAAAATTGCAATAAAATGCTAATCCCACTAATATTATAAACGCAAAAGTTTGCATGGATGTATGTGTGGATGTTTGTTTCTCAATCACGTCGTAAGAGCCATGATAACACATAGGCTCGTAGGATAAAACATAGGATAACAAACCACACGTCTGAAGCTGCGGGCGTAAGCTAGTAGAAAATAAGACTGAGTTAATCCACAAAGCCTGCTATATCCAAACCATAATATATTGTAACGTCAAAACTTTATATTTCAAACAATGACAAGGCTTTTAAAAATTCTCCGCTCACATTGTTTGCGAGATTTTCCATTCAAAAATGTACCTTCGCATAACACAATTGAGATGTAATCACATTGTGACAGCTGAATGTACAGGTATTCGTGCGATTCCGCGATTCCGCATCTCCGACAGCGAAGAGATTGCATCTATTTCGAATTTTATTTAAAAACACGCCTCGAAAACAACTCTTGGCAGAATAAAGGGGGAGGGGGGGTCGATGCACGTTCTCAAACAGCATCGAAAATAATCGAAATATATTCTGTGAGGCTCAGAGGGTCGAGTTCGTTTCGCATGCTAAGCGCGAGATATCGAATGTGTCGAGACGATGTCTTCAGGCGAACAGACCCCGCTCTCGACAAATCAGGGACTTTTAAATATCTTTTTCAGATGGTGTTTTCCAGAAAGGAAAACCAATATGGGCAAGGTTTGTGAAAACTAAGCTTATTTTTTGCTAAGGTATTGGTTTTAGCAGCATTTTTCTTTCGCTTCAATTTCTACCGCTTACAATTCCGAACATGATTCAAGTACCTATATAATGTAACTACATTTACATTAAACTTTTCCCTGTTCCCTGTTTCTTTCAGTGTTCTACACTTACAGTGTCGATTTATTCCCGCGGGCATAGTTTTTATAGCATCACAAGATTCTCAGATCCCGTGAGTCATCTGGGAATCTACGAATGAAAGTCGATCGTGAATGGAAACGCCAATTTGTACGGATCGAATTCGAGTTTGTTTTGGTACGCATGAATAGAAAAGTGTTCGAAGATTTGGTATTTTTATGCCCCCGACACAAAAAAGGGATGTTATTACCCACTCTGGTCCTGTCTGAAAACTGTACACTGATAGTCATCATTCACCAAATGTAATTTTTTGACTTTACACCAACATTTTTATAGTTTTCATCAAAGTCACATAGCTGATTATTTTATGCATAAAAGAACAACTCATAAAAATTCAGTAACAAAAAAAAAAAACTCGGGAAAGTTTTTCTACTTTTTTTTAAAGAATTTTTAAGTTGTTTTAGTCGAAAATTTTCAAAAATTCGGAAAAAAATTCATAAATCGAAAACTATAAAAAATCGCGGAACATACATGGGGGTGATTCGGATACCCCAAGGGGTGTTCTATCTCTGGACTTTCGCTTGACACTATTTTTTGGGACACGCTGTATATTCTTGTCTACACGTACCTTTCTTTGTATCCATTGTATTTATTATACCTTTGTATTTATATTGTGTTATAACTGTAAGTAATGTTATCTGTGTATGTCCAATAAGTTATTTTTCTTTCTTTCTTTCTATTAGTTTGAAGCATTTGTCTCAAACGAATAAACTGATTTCACTAAAAGTTTTTAATAAAGTTGGTGTTTTGAAGCTGCGAAAGACTGCACTTAACTAGAAGTAAAATGATCTAGTAAAGGATGCTGCGAGCGTGTGGGTTCAAGCCGCACAAGATTAGTCGTTCTGGATATTTTAAAAATCGGTGCAGCCGTCAAAATATCTAATTTATGACATGTATGACACAGAAAATCCTGTTAGGTTTGTTATTCTACTATTTCAAAGTATCTTTTTGAAGTCAACACTTCTTTAGGCGCGTTGGGCATTTTTGAAATGGGATAAAATCATTGAACTCGCGACACTGTTACCGTTACCGACACCTCTGTATATAAGTAGTGAAAACTTCTTTAGGCGCGTTGGGCATTTTTGAAATGGGATAAAATCATTGAACTCGCGACACTGTTACCGTTACCGACACCTCTGTATATAAGTAGTGAAAACTTCTTTAGGCGCGTTGGGCATTTTTGAAATGGGATAAAATCATTGAACTCGCGACACTGTTACCGTTACCGACACCTCTGTATATAAGTAGTGAAAACTTCTTTAGGCGCGTTGGGAATTTTTGAAATGGGATAAAATCATTGAACTCGCGACACTGTTACCGTTACCGACACCTCTGTATATAAGTAGTGAAAACTTCTTTAGGCGCGTTGGGCATTTTTGAAATGGGATAAAATCATTGAACTCGCGACACGTTACCGTTATCGACACCTCTGTATATAAGTATCTCGTAATGAGAGTGCCACTTTTTTTTTCTGTCTTTCCTCTGTTCTAAAGTGTAATTGTATGGTGTGTTATTGTAGTAAATAAATGATTGCCTAAGTCGTCTATGTCTTGTTTATAGAATACATCAACATAATTCATATATTGGGAGAAGCTACTGGCACCTGAAATACAGTATTTTAACTAGTTCGGGAGGATATGTATTCAAAATAACTGTGTCAAACTTAATTATGTCAAGAAATAAGTTTTGACTTAACATATTCTGTGTTGTGGAAGCTACTGGATAGAATTAGGCGTGAAGCTGTGTTTTTTATTTGTTTTCCATTTATAAGACTGTCTTTGTTATAACTATAGACAAAGAAAACACGTCGTGTCAATGTCACACTCTGTTAGGGAGACTAATCTGTGTTGACACGCGCCGGATGAGCATGGGACAAGGAATTTTGGGGATTTTCTCGTATCCTTCTATAATAAGCTTTGATAGTGAGGTCTTTTTACCATCTTAGATGAGGCATAATTTACTAAATGATGCAATTTGATGCATGCGATTTGAATTATTAACATGACTTTGGGTTTTAGTTAAACTTTCGAGTCCTATTTTATTTATTTTTAGTATTGGAACCTAACCGTTAAAATTAAATTTTAGAAGCTAGCTTTACCAGCTACTTTACTATTAAAATAAAAAAAAACTGCTTTACTATTAAAATTTTAGAACAAAAAAGGATAAAACAATCTTAAAGACGCTTGACTCACAGCCATTTGCTTAGTTTGATCAACTGTTGTGCTATCGACCGACGTCAAAATAAACAATCATGTTGTCAAGGACGTATTATAATTTGAAATTAACTTTATATAAACTAAGGTATTTTGACTTTGAACGCAACAATAATTTCTAAGTTAAGCTCCAGGGCTGCGGCCGCTTACACCGCCACGATAAACAATAACATCGTTATAATTATTATCGCGTAGCGTCTTCCGTTGGTTCGCCGTAAGCGGATTACGGCGTTGTCAGCGGACACTGCACTGGGGTGACAATAATAGCCTGGACAGACCCGATAGCGGCATATAAATACCTAGTTTAGGGCAAAGCTTTTTAAAATGGCTGCGATCTCGTTTTAATGGTGCATTTGACTCAGGTTAGGTCCTGTTCGTTCGATAACAGCTGATCATTGCAAACCAATGCAATCATTGCAGTTTATTTTTTGTTAACGTTTATTGTTTTTTGTGTATAATTGGGTTATCCTACTTTCATGCCCTGATTACACATCATCGAAGATAATAATCATTTTGTATTTTATTTGGCAACGCACACATTCTATTATATGAGTTTTTATTAGTTCTTTTATTTCTTTTTATATATCTTTTGTCTGTTTCGTGCTTTTTCTGTATATTTCTAATTTTTTTGTTAATAAGTATTTTTGTTACTAATATGTTTGTGTTGTTCGATATAACAAATAAATGCTATATCAATATCAATTTGAGTTTTACTGAGAACAATCAATTCAATGTCAATTGTAATCAATGTGTCAATTATAATCTATCTTTATACTAAATTTCCTCGATATCGGTCTAGCCGTTTAGTTATAAAACATAATAAATAGACATACAAAGAGACAGAGTTACTTTCGAATTTGTAATATAAGTATGGATTTTTAGTCTTAAAAAACACTTGTCAAGTTTTTTATGCTATATCTCAACCTCGTCACGAGCCTAGGCAAAGTTAAAAACGAATTGAGGATTTAATGCAATTTGTTTATTGCTAGTAAAGAATTCCAATCAGTCTAACTTCAGCTTCGTGTTTCAATTACGCTAAGTGCTAGTTGGATCGTTTTAATATTAAATTCACGAATTAATAAAAGCTTTTTATCATTACTGTCTAGACGTTACCATAAATTATGGAACGAAATCCTATTTGAATAAGGATTTATCCCGCTAATAAGGCTTAGGGTGGTCACCCCACACGCAGGTGTTGTGGGCTACAAATCCGTCATAAATAAATTTGATTTGACACTTTCAAACAACGGTTAAACAATCGGCCTTGTTTAATAAAAAATAGATTAATTTTATAGCAAACCTTTTTGGCATGGCTCCGATCTCATATTAATTTTATGAAATAACTTTTAATATCGTGTTATAAATAGCCAAATAATTGTTTAGTGTAGGGCAAACCTTTCAAAAGTTTACGAAACTCTATTTATAAATTATCTAATAATTGGTAAAAAACACATTTCAATATATTTTTAAGGCGCATTTTGATGAAAAAAATCTGTACTCTAAATACCATGACGTCATAATATCTCATAGGGCAATTCTTTCGTCACAAACTAACCTAAACTTAGCCTACTAACTAAGCAGTTAGGCACGACAGCAGATAAATGTGAATACCTTATTTATCCAGGTTGCAAAAACCATATCCCTCGACTTTTCTGTATCCGTATAAAGCTTCTGAACACAAACAATAGTATCCATTGCATCAAAAAGAGCGTTCAAATTAACAATTCCCGCCGTCTAGCGGCCCGGACAACCGGACGGATGGACGTGTACCCAAACTATCGTATGATGCCTTACCGGGTGACCCAAAAACTGCGAAATTAGGTTAACTGTCCGTGTTTTTGCGATTCAACTGAGTAGCACACGGTTTTGCGGCTGATAGCCCATTTGTTGATAAAATATGAGCAGTTATTTGGTACTCTTAGCTGCGTTTGTAGGTATGTATGTGACCTATGATTATGTGGTACGATTGAAGCATGAGCGAAGCGATAAAAATAAATAAAAAAACACCCATAAATTACATAGTTTATGACTGGTATAAAGCATAATTATGCAACTACGTGTACTTACTATGGTACCACAGCATCTAGACCTACAACAAATATTCGCAGAACATGCTAACATTTATCCCGCAAAGGGAAAGAATCCGCAATAGCTCGCGTGCCAGATGACCGCAGAGGTCATATTATAAAACCATTAGTAAGCACCTATCTTAAGGTAAACTGCTAAATATTAGGGGCGATTTGCGCAACGATGCCTAATTGTATTTAGTACCTAAATATGTGGATGTGTGAAGATATGTGGAATAACCTTCATCCGGAGGTTTTCCCGGTGGGCTTCAACATACCTAAACACCTTCAAGAGAGGTGGTGTAAATAAGGCATCAAGTTTTAGGCAACGCAACTGCAGTACGCATACTAGGCGACGGTGACCACTAAACATCTTCTTCTGGCCCGTCAGCTTCTTATATAAATGTATAATATAAAAAAGATATCTAGTCTCTACATCACACGGTGCTGAAAGTCTCCCAAATATGTTTATAAGAGTTGTCAAATCATACAGATACGTCAAATTTAAACAAGTCGCTAAATACGTTTACAGATCATTTTGCAAGCCGGGGTCTACAATACCTACTGTAATTTAGTGCAAAATAATGTGAATCTTTGATTTTAAACAATCGTTTAGAATACATTTGAGATATCAGATCGTGATAAATGATAGATGTGAAATCGGATCTATTATTTTTTAATAATACCGGATTTTCTTTAGTGTAAGGCCATAAAAGGATGATGTTGAGGCCCCCTCGTTTTTGTAGTGCCTCAGAGTTTATTTGCTCAGAATCGAACTGATGACTTTCACGCCATCATTCGGAAGAAAACAACATCTCTGATTAGCAGGACGCGGGCCAGCCACAACACCATCTTACAAACTGCCAGAGCGTTGTGTGTCCACTATATGGGCACACGGTGTCCAGTGCGGTTGCTACAGCGTGTGCATACACCGATGCCTAATTTTTATTTAATTTTTCAAATTTGTAATCTCATTAACTTTTCAACTTTTAATTTAAAGGATAACCTAATTTGTTGGTTTACTATAATTTAAATGTACTTGTATAATATTTTTAAAATAATTTTAATTAATTTTGATTATAATGTATTACGGATTAATTATCTAAAACAAATGAATACAATACAATGAAACCAATAGTAATAGTGTGAAAGCAAAAATACCGAACGTCAAATTATGTCTTCGACGAGCGACCTCTACTCTCTGACTTCGCTATGCTTATCGCTCCACTCATGTCCATTCTGAACTAGACTCCGTTGACCACTTGTCACTTTTATGGCAATGGAATAAAGTTTGGACTCGCGTCTGCAGTTGGAGTACAATCGAACAATATTCGATAAACTTTTCGGATAACTTTTTTATTATTTTGGAAGTTAGTGTAGTCAAGGTTGTTTGTAAGACAGGGTTTTAAGTGGACTACGATAGTTTTTTTTTAATCTTATATGTCCTATGTCTTATAATACGGGATAATTTTATTTGAACCTAAGCTTGGGTCTTTCTTAGTTTGAAGGGATGCTCAAATTTTTCTGAATCATCTAACTTTGATTATTGTTTTAAAAAACCTAGTGTCTCCTTATGTAGTATGAAATTTGACGCCTCGTCTGGTAGAACAATGCCAGATCCTTTTTCTTGCTAAACTAACACATATACTTAATACTCAGTGTTCTTCGAACAAAGAATTATAAAATCATCATTATAAATACGGGATTTATCACGTACCGTTTTATCGGTGTTTCGGTACTAACCCTGATGAAGGTTCATGAATTGAATCGAAACATTGTCGGTCAAAACACCGATAAAACGGAACGTGATAAATCCCGTATTTATAATATTTATTGAAATACATCACAAAAGTTTTCTATTTTAAAAACAAACAAAGGTACACACGAAACTCCTTTTCCGAGAAAATAACAAAATTTAACTTAACATATTGAAGTGTCACTTCCCAAGAAACTTTTCCATACAAGATAAATGAACCCCCCCCCCAGCCTACAGGGTGTTTTAACAGGCCTACGCCTTCTACAGGATGTTTAAACTTGCGGGAAGTGAATTAATATCAAATTCATAGAACACACTTGAAGTTTTAGTCAAGTTAACACTTTAAATTTCCCTGAGGAACATTATTTTCTCATAAATCAAAGCTTTAGGGGTCGTTTGGGGCACAGGTAATGGGTAAATGGCAGGTGTAGTGCAATTAGGTACTTATAATGAGAACGGGTTAATCTAAACTTCTAGCGTAAAGTTTTAGTTTATCTGGACTGGTGTTTGAGTGTCAAATTTTAGTTTGGATCTCAGATTCGGTGCTTTAGAAACAATTTTTTTAAGTTCTTTTTTTTTTTGCGAAAATGCTTTCTAAAAGTCTGAAATTTAGAACCATATTATTTATTTAATGATCACGATTGTTTTTGTTTGATTATGGCAACCTTTACCCTGCCTTTACTTTGTGAGGATATAAAGCAATAGCCCAAAACTATTATGCAACGCAATTGGAACAATTCATATTGTAGTAATTAAATTACACAACACTAAATATTTTCTTTTGTAGATAACAAGCTGTTATCTACAAAAGGACAGCACTGTGAATCTATCTATCTCTATCTAAAGAAGCAATCCCAAGTGATCATTTGATTAATCAATAGCTGGTGAATTTTAATGAATCATTTTGCCTTTTCGGTCGGTGCCGCCGGCCTAATCTAAATAAATGAAATTATTAATAAATAATGCAGGATATTTCACACAGCCCTCTCATAGCTATAGTCCTAACTAAGCAAAGCTTGTATATGGGAAACAGATAACTCATCATCGTGGCGTGGGACGTCTACTTCTGAACATAGGCCTCCTCCATCGATCTCCAGAACGACCGATCGAACGGCCTGCACCCAACAGCTCCCAGCAACCTTTATCAGATCGTCCTTCTGTCTAGTAGAGTCGTTCCACGCTGTGCTTTCCAATGCGAGGTCTCCAATGAGATCATCTCTTTCTGCCCCAACGACCATCTATCTGTCCTTTGAGCTATGTGCCTCGCCCATTGCCATTTCAGCTTGCTAATCCTCTGCGAATCTCCTCATTTTAGATTAGATCTTGTAGAGAAATATAAAGCATAGCCAAAGTTTTGGGCACGCAAATTAATATGACATTTTAATTTGCTTACCGCTGCTAGTAAGGCAAAAGCAGAGATAGAGATAGAATATACGATTTGGCCATCAGCTCGAAGAACTGACAAACGTTGGGGCAGAAAGGTGCTGGAGTGGAGACCACGCACTGGAAAGCGCAGCGTAGGATGGCGCCCCACTGGATGGAAAGAGGACCTGATAAAGGTGGGAGCTGCGAGCCGTTGGGTGCGACGATACCATTGCCATAGTGAAGCAATTGATTTATTGGAATTGGGCTCCAGATGCAATGATTTATGCTTGATAACTAAAGATAAGTTTGGTTATAGTGTAGGTATCTGCAATGGCATTTTAGCGTCCTCGCTCTCCGATAAAGCCGAGATGCAGAGTTTAAAGCAAAACATGATTAATCTGATATCGGATTTATCTTTTTGGGTTTATCTTTTTGAAGTGAAAACTTCTTTAGGTGCGTTGGACATTTTTTGAGATAGGAAAAAACCATTGAACTCGCGACACTGTTACCGTTACCGACACCTCTGTATATAAGTATCTCGTAATTGTTCAAGTTTTCACTTCTGTCGGCCCTCCGGGAGTTCCATTTTTTTTTTAAATTATATACTAGCTGTTGCCTGCAACTTCGTACGCGTTACACTACTAAATGTGTAGGTAACCTAGAAATAAAGCTAAAGTAGCTGTTGCAACTTGAATTGTCACCTCATTTTTATCTCATGGGCCCTGATTTATGGGATAAAAGGTAGCCTATGTGGTAATCCAGGTTATAATCTACGTACATACTCAGGTTCAGCCGTTACGACGTGATTGAGTAACAAACAAATAAATAATTACACAAATATCTAAACTTTCGCATTTATAATATTAGTGTGAAGTATGATCAGTTTTGTACGGCGGTGACATGGGCACTGTGTGATAAAACACCTCATAAAAATAAAGAAAAAAACTTATCAGCTGAAAATAAGTTTTTTGACTTCTTTGAAACGTCCTTGATTCCAAAATCCTCGATTACTAATTCTTTCTGTCTATTCAGCTAACTCCGTGTTTATTTTAGGTAATTAGGCGTTTACCCCGCGCACAAAACAATATTTTTGTCTTGACACTACACTTTATTTGACTTGACTTTTACTTGACGACCTCCGTGGCGCAGTGGGCGAATAGACGGCTGAGACGCAGGAGGTAGTGGGTTCTATTCCCGTCGCGGAACAAATGTTTGCATGATTTACAGATATTTGTTCCGGGTCTGGTTGTTTTTCTATATATTATAAGTATGTATTAAAAAAAAAAAGTATATAAGTATTCTATCAGTTATCTGGTTCTCATAGTACAAGCTCTGCTTAGTTTGGGGCTAGATAGCGCTGTGTGAAATGTCCAGCAATATTTATTTATTTATCTTTGAAGATAGTCATAGTTGATTATAATGGGCCGTATTAGTATCAATAAAATTACCAATGGTATTTTTAGGTCACATCAAGTCAAGTAATATCTAATAGCACTAATTTGTATCTCACTTTTAATTTGTGCACCAGAGAATATACAAACATACTTTGTGTATATTTTGAAGACGCGATCGATATGTTCGTTATCTATCATAATAACGTATCGTTACTAACGGCGCGTTACGTAGAAATTGCTCAATTGCCTGTAAGAACGAGATCATATTAAGCTTTTATCACGTTGATGTACAAACTTTATCACATCTGAAAATATTAGAAAATAACACATACGATAAGCATTGCAATTTAGAGGGCAATGTAGTGTCATGGGGACTTCTGCCTGCAAGTGATCTGGGGCCCAATTCTACTAACCCAATCGCTTCACTATGACAATGGTATCGTTGCAAAATGGCCACTATAGATACTTTTTGGTATTCTACTAACACAATCTTTTTTTGATGCCCGCCGTTGCTATGACAACACCATTGACAATTTGGCAGCTTATGACAGGAGCAACAATCATAATCGTTATAACCGTGTATGGCCTCATAACCGTTTTTCTTATAAATTAGCAGAATTGGGCAACTGGATTAGTTGACCTATCAATAGATTGCTTGCAATGGTCTAGAAATAACTGAACTAATTATTTCGTGGTATTTTTCAAATTTTCGCGTACATAATTACTGATTAAAACGTGTATTTACCTTTTTTATTTGTTATCCCGACGTTTCGACGGTGTTGCAAGTGTTGATTGGAGTTCGATTTGGAGCTACCGTCAAGAAGTGATGGCAGCTGCAGCAACTATCCTCACTTATTCTTCGGCTGATAGAGAGGTAATGTATAAAAATACATGTTGTGCCGATCTCGCGTAATGTGGGAAAAGCGCAGGAAGAAGAAGAGATTTCATTAGTTATCCTTAGACGCGAAGTCAAAAGTGCTACTTTAAATATCAACACCATCGTTTACAACAAGGCTGAGTATAAATCAAGGAATCAATTCGAAATCCTTTAATTGGCCGCCATTTGGAGGTGGGAGGTAAGGAGATTGGTTTATAAGCTTTTTGGGCTTTTTACCCAGACCTGTCCCCAGACGACTTACGAAAATAATCGGCGAATTGACGTCGAAGAATTTAATTGATGAGGAATGTCCCGGGAATTCGGTTTGTCCTTTGAGGGTTGCCATTTTTGATATGACAAATTGGCGAGATCGGGGAAGAAATCTGGTGGAATTTGTTGTGTTCGTGAACGGTTTTTGATTCTTGCTGACATTCGCTGGTACCGTATCTTTTACTTCGGTGTAGGTAATTTATAAGTTACCAATTCGCACACCAACTATAATACCTAGAATATGCACTATTGTTTACCCACTTGCGTGATGATGGGTAAAAAGTTAAGTAGGTACTTAATCTAGGTCTCAACATAAATCTTTGCCTAGGTTGAATAAACTGACGCTTTATAGCTTGTTTATTTGCTTTATGTTTTTTCTATTCGTATGTAACGACGAGCTTTGTGGCGTAGTGGACGAATAATGAGGTGCAGGAGGTTGCGGGTTCGATTCCCACCGAGAAACTAATGTTTGCATTATCGAGAGATATTTATTCCGGGTCTTGGTGGACTATAATATTATCGCTCAATATTTACAAAAAACATAGTATTTCAGTATTCTATCAGTTATCTGGCTCCCATAATACAAGCTTTGCTTAGTCTGGGGTTAGATAGCGTTGTTTGAAATGTCAATCATTCTTTATTTAATGAGTGTAATAAAAAGTTCTTATTTAGTCAATACATTTGGATGTAACAGCGCTTTGAATGCGTTTGATTTGGATTTTATGTAAAGCACTGTCATTCAGCATTATTCATTAAAAATAACAAACATCCAAAAATAATACATATTAATGCAGTCTGTTATTCATTCAGGTTCATTTATTTCATTCAGAAATTGATTGTGTATTTGGAAATCCGTCAGATATAATTCAGCTTATCCGGACGGACGTTGTTAATATCACGAATTCACGAATAGTACAATGAAAATAAATGATACAATAATCCAACTACACGTTCAAAATCACTACACAGTTCATTTATTTCAATATTCGTTCGTTTCTGTACCCCGAATCTCATAATTTTAACTTTACTATGTATGGGGCTCAGCGTGCGATGGAAAGGGCTTATGCTTGGTGTTTCTCTACGAGATCGAATCAGAAATTCGTAGACGAACCAAAGTCACCCACATAGCACAAAGGATTAGCAAGCTGAAGTGGCAGTGATCTGGGCACATAGCTCGAAGAACAGACGGCCGTTGGGACAAAAAGGTTCTCGAGTGGAGATCACGCACTAGAAAACGCAGAGTAGGACGGCCCCCATTAGATGGAAAGTGGGCCTGATAAAGGTTGCTGGAAGCCGTTGGGTGCACGCCAAACTCTGGAAATCTATGGGGGAGGCCTTATGTTCATCTTTCAGTTACATCTAACGTTTTATTAACAGGCATCGGGATAAAATCAACAATATAATTTGACTAGATTTCATCACGGGACAACGGTACCTACTGTAAATTCGAAGTCTGTTTTTACTTTTTTTTTATATAGGTGGTATATAAATATGGTGATGGAACAAGCATGATGACCCACCTGATGTTAAGTGGTAACCATTGCCTATAACTTGTTGGTCACGCACCTTAGTAACGTGCCCTATACGATGCACTGCCTTGCGTCGATCAACTTAAGGCATACAGGTATCATGTCATCATGTGCCTGTAATTTCACCGGCAACCATACCCTTCAAACTGAAACACAGCAATGCTGCTTGGCTGCAGAAATGGGAAGAATATAAGAAATAGGAATAGAATATGTGCTTAGTATTCTAATAAGAGGTGACGGGCTTGAACCTGTCACGTGAATAACAGCAGTTAAAACCTATTTTACAACAATACTAGGGCATACCCCCTACCCATGTTTTCATTTAATGTCGTACATAACAAAACACGTAATATAAATAGATGAATTACTGGAATTGACCTTTTGGTTGTTGGTGTAAAGTGCAGGCCAGACACAAAAGACGTAAGGTGAGGACGAGCGAAGGCGAGGCATCCCCTTAAGCGTCGCGACTTCTCTATATTTATTAAAGCTTCTGCTATCCTTCGTACCGTCCTCGCCTTAAGTCTCTTCTGGATACGCCTTAAGGATTTAGAGCTCCAAATCAACTTGGACAAATCGGGTTTGTGTGTATGTATGTTTGTTTGTCCGAGGATAACTTTTGAAGCATGACTAAATGAGCTAAAAATGTCGCAGGTTCTTGAGATATTGGGGTTCAATAAGGGTAAAAAAAATCTAAATGGGACTATTCGGTCAAATATCATCCGCGGAACCGAAGATTGACATAAGGCCAACGCACAGAGCCTAAGGCTTCGAAGGAAGTTGTCTTAGAACACGGTCTCGAGAAAACTTGTCTAAGGTTGAAAATTGCAGACGCTTTTCAAGAACCCGTCTTTATCCTCATTTTCCCTTATTGTGTCCGTTTCAAGAAGACTATTTCATTTAAAACTTGGCGACCGAAGGGACACATTTAGAACGTCCGTAATCAAATTTGACTCCAGTCTTTAAGGGTTAAAGCCTTCAACTTTGAGCCTCCTAATAAATTATATTGCCGACAAAACTGCTCCGGAGTGCGACACGCTCGTTGGCTTATCTAATTGGTCCAAACTTGTACCCAGCTTTTTAATTGGGCCGAATTTGGGCGCCTTGTGCGCCTCGAAATTAGCCGAATTCAAACAGGTTTACACCGAGCTGGTATTACTGGACAAAGCTAAAGTAAAAGACAAGATTTTTGCCGAATTCGGCCGTCTTGTGCGTTTCAAAACTAGCCGAATTTGAAGGGTTACACCGAGCTGGCATTACTGGACCATACTAAATTTAATTAATTAAGATGCTATGCTAATGGGGCTTCCTTTCAATAATTTAATTTTAGAAAGAAGAATTTAACTTTACTGACGTTATTTGCTCAATAAAAAACTTAAATTATTATGATTTCTTGATATTGTTTTATTGAAAGAAGATTAAATGTTTAATTAAAATTTAATATGCCTGATAAATGGAGAAATATAGCTGACCGAAATATACCTGCGAACTGCTATGTTTCGAACGAATACTTATATTTTTACTGTGTGATCGCAATCTGTCTTATCCTACCTACTTTTAATTTCCACCATGAGTTGCCATGTCAACTGAAGCCATAATAAATGAGTCATCCATCAGAGTCATATGCGTAATGTTCTATCACTATAATTGATCGAGCGAAGCGAGATCTTCATATCAACTTGGGCAAATCGGCGTTGTATATATGTATGTTTGTTTGTCTAAGGATATCTTTCGAAGCGTTGATTCAATCATCATGAAATTAAGTATATAGGTAGGTAGTGATGACACAATTCTGGTGTGACTAAATGAGCTAAAAATGTGGGGTTTCTTGAGATATTGAGGTTCAAGAGAGGTAAAAAAAAAACAAAACAGGACTATCCGGTCAAGTGGCACATCTAATGATAGTGGTACATCAGTAGGTACACAAATATAGAGAAAAGTCTGAAATTCTAAATAACTGCAATTTATACCCCAAAAAAGTCTAACCACATAACATGAACTCTCCTTACCGTAATTTGAATGAAACTGTAGGTCAAGTAAGTTGGTTATTTATTTCGTGGCACTATTTTGATAAATAATGTCAAAGATCCCACCATCCCCATTCTATGATTGGACAACCAGACGCTCCGCGATGCGCCACCGTTACATGGTACCTCCCATACGCACAAAGCGGTACTCTTCCCCTTTATTATGCACCGCCAAGGAGTGGAACGCCTTGCATGAGTCTGTGTTTCCTGATAACTACAACCTAGGGATCTTCAAGTCACGAGTGAATAGGTTTCTTCTAGGCAAGCGTGTACCATCGTAGACTGCATCATCGCTTACCATCGGGCGAGATAGTGGTCAAACGCAAGCCTATAATTTATATAAAAAAAAAAGATAAAAATAATATATTTTTTTGTTTTTATGGGAGACTCGAAAGTTCG
Source organism: Philereme transversata (assembly GCA_963924445.1). Taxonomy (NCBI): domain Eukaryota; kingdom Metazoa; phylum Arthropoda; class Insecta; order Lepidoptera; family Geometridae; genus Philereme; species Philereme transversata. Next base: position 19,478,041 of record OZ004337.1, on the reverse strand, counting down.
TGGCGAACCACTAGTTATTAAATGCAATGCAAGTAATGTGTAAGAAAATAACAATGACAAATAATCGTGGACAAGTTACTGAAAAACAGCTTTCAAAGGCGAAGAATTGGTGTTTGTACGCCTTCGGGTGGCCAAAAGACTTAGAAAATAAAGGGCTAATCACGCTTAATTAGATAAAACGCTAATAATTTTCGCCAATAAATTATTTACTATTATTATCTTGCGAGCTTTTAACGTAAATATTTGTGCCCACACTAGCTCACACGACTGCTTACTGTTTAGCGATTATTTTCAGCCCTAAAAACAAACGCCACGTATCTATCGAATTCAAAAGCTTGGAGTATACCAGCCTTAGAATCAGAGAACCGCAGAGCAGTGACGTTCAAACACACGTAATAAGAGCTAACTTATAAAGCTAATGAAGACACGAAGACGAAAACAAATTCGGCGCTCAAGTTTGAGTTAAACTTTTCGTTTGAATACAGTGAATTCCTGCCTAATTAACGAACGTCTTTTACGTCGTGTGTTGGTTAACTTTGCCTGTGTTAGGTAGGCTGTTATGTACAGTCAACGATATGTCGATTATAAGATGATAAAAACTTGGCACTAAATTATCTCTAAATACGATTATTTACAAACCAATCAAATGTAAGATAATATGGACATAATAATTAAGATAAATAGTAAGATATAATATATAATTAGTAAGATTTTTGAATTATGAATATTGTGTATTAGCGTTTAAGAATTTGGTGTGGATTTTGAATTTGAAATAAATTAATTCATAATAATACCCCTTTTTTATATATAATAGCTGAATTTATTGAACAAGTCTTTCAGGCGAATGTAACGGTTTTTGAAATAAATCCGGAATTGCAACTAGCAGTTTTTTTGGACAAAACTCTATAAAAGACTTGAAGATTCGTATTAGTTCTTCAAGTCCAAAAAACTATAAAAACTTACAAGGTGTCAAAAACACAATTTTCCTTTAATATTGTTTGTTTACAAAATTGACCTTTCAATACCAAATCGTTATTGAACTTATTTAGCGGACTGTACCTGTATTATTTCTGTGTAGAGGCGTAGTTGTTTCCAATTTATAGGCGCTTGACGTACTCACAGACAGATTATTTAGCAGTACTGTGAGCACTCTTGCTGTACGTTCACTGCTCTTGTGGTAGGTATATTAAGTGAAGACTGGGTAACATAATATAACAAATAACGTAATGGAAAGGAGTGGAAGATGGAACTATTTGGCCCATCTGATGTTAAGTGGTAACCATCGCCAATAACAAAGTATTGCCAAGTAGTTCACGCAACTTAAAAACGTGATCTACGATGCACCGCCCTGCGTCCATCAACTTCAGGCATACAGGTGTAAAGCCTCATGTGCCTGTAATTTCTCCGGCATATCCTTGAAACTGAAACATATTATCATGATGAAAAACCACACCCCTTTTGTTGATTAATTCCGGCCGCTTTCTCTCAACTTCTTACTTTAATCTCATCAGTTGTTCGCAGTAGAGTTCAGAATCGATGGTCCTGCCTGGTGGTAACGCTCTTCCAATCCCACCACACACACAGCATCACCTTGTTGCGAGTTAACCCGGGTTTCGCCACAGTCTGTGAAGCCTGACCGGCCTTTGCCCACGTCCTTTTTCGTACGTTCTTGTCGTACGTGATCCACTTTTCATCACCAGTTATCAGCTTCTTCAAATATGGTTCGGTTTCCTTACGTCGTAATAAAGAACCACAAATGAGTACACGGTTCATTAGGTTTCTTTCAGTGAGCTCGTGGGGTACCCAAATATCGAGCTTTTTTGTGTACCCAGTTTTTTTCAAATGCGCCAAAACTGTTTTGTGGTCAATTCCCAGTTCTTCAGCTACGTCGTAACTACTGATATGCCGATCTTGCTCCACTTTTTCAAAAATGGCATCAATTTTATCCGTAATAGGGCGACCAGAGCGACGTGCATCTTTGACATCAAAATTTCCGGATTGAAAGCGCTTAAACCAAATTTGTACTACTCTCACAGACACTGCACTAGGTCCATAAACATCGCAAATTTTTTTCGCGGCTTGCGTTGCATTTTTACCTTTTTTGTAGTAAAATTTTAAAATGTATCGAATTTCTTCATTATATTCACTCATCTTTACAGCCTGAAAAACAAATAAAAATCACACATTTTCCTAATTTTAATTTAGAATTATCTTCTTTAAAATTTAAACTTTGAATGATACCAAAACCAGCCAGATACAAATGGTATAGCCAAAGAGATTCTATTACAAGTTCATACATACTATAATGCGAAAAGACTTTTTCCCCAACCTATTAGCAATGCTGCTTAGCGGCAGAAATTAAATGGTTGTAGTACTTCTCCGGACGAGCCCTTTCACAAGGAACTCCTACTCTTAGATTTACGATTTCTTATTTAAATTGTTTTTTTATGGTGTGCAATATTATCTATTTAATCATACATGTAAAAAAAGAGTTTGTTTGTTTGTTACTCTTTCTTGTCGTGACGGCTGAACTTATGTTGTTGAAATTGAGACAGGCTTTTTATTCACAAATAACGCGTGCGAAGCCGCGGGTGGAAGCTTGCAAAATATAATAATAGTAAAGTACCTTCCCTAAACTGGCCATTAAAAAAATTGTGATCCGAGGTCATCAGGCAAAAGTAAACCTAGATTTGAAGTGATAAAGCTCAATTTCCATTAAAATTTAAATCGCAATGCCACAAGCCAGAGGTTACAAAGGGTCGAGCCCTGTTGGAGTTTTCGCACAAACGTGTCGCCCGTGATGGTAAACATGGCGTGCCAATTACTTAGATATACAGCCAGGTATAGCAGGCTGTCAAGCCTGACAACAAATCTAATGAAAGTATAGAAATTACTGATTTACTGACTGTCAAGAATGGTCGGTGAAGTTTATATACAAACGTGAAGGCTAAAGTTAAAATTAAAATGATCAATTTTTATTATGGAACCAATACATGTAAACTTGATAAAAATCTGCTTCTCCACAAAATAAACAAATTACTCAATCACGTCGTAACGGCTGAACCGATTTCGATAAATTTAGTATGCACGTAGACTATAACCTGGATCAGCACAAACTACTTTTTAACCAATAAATCAGATCCCATATCAAAATAAGGGATAAAAATAGGGTGTCAAGTCAAGTTGCAACAGCGAGTTTAGCTTTATTTCTAGGTTATAGTTACCTACACATTTAGTAGTGTAACGCGAACGAAGTTGCGGGCAACAGCTATTAATAAATAATGCTGTACATTTCACACAGCGCCATTTAGCCCCAAACCAAGCAAAGCTTGTATTATGGGAACTAGATAACTGATAGAATACTCATATACGTTGTTTTTTGTAAATACGTAATTAACCAGGCTAAGTAGAAACCTTTCGTACTCATCCGTCATATCATATTCTCCGATCATATTCTCCGTCATCATCATTATCAGCCCACATCCCACTGCTGGATATAAGCCTCCTCATTAGCATCTCTTCTTTCCGATCCTGCGCCAATCGATCCCACCGTTTTGACTGCATTGCATATGTATGTCGTGATAGGATTCAGGTTTTGACTCAAAGCCCTTATAAAAAATTATTAAAAAAAAAAAAGTGATTCGGGTTTTTGCACTGTATAGGCGTATAAAGTGTTGCAATTTAAACTACAAATAATGACGAAGTATATGTTTGTGAGCATAAATAATACATAATATTTTTTTTAAACACAAAAAACGTTATTTTCGAGTTTTTGAGCCTAACATGTAGATACTTTCTGCTGCCGTACGCACCATACGCGCTCTGTTGACTGGCTGGGTGGGTGTGTGACTTGGACCGGACCAGGGCATTGACTGGGCGAGAACATTGAGCTAGTGGGGTTGTTGAACTGGAGTAACTGTTTCGTAATCTGTGGCATTATACAATAAGCTGGGTTTCTAACATTTTGTCGAGCAGCATTTTATCGATATTCTCGAGATTTTGATAATAAAAAAAGAATATTTTATAGATAAATTTATTTATTATTTTTTGTGTAGAAACTGTTCCTTCAATATATTTAGTTTAACACCTTATATAGAGTATACCTACAAAGCCAAATGCAACAACACAAATCCTATCCCTGCCCTGTGAGCTTCTATACCAGGTGGCCTTGTTTACCTTCACAAAGGCCTTGTTTCAGCGTCCCAAGGCATTAACAAAACCCGTGCCCTACGCAATAGCAAGTATCATCATCATCTTGCAACTCTGCCGCACAATTTTTCCATTTCCGAGAAGTCCGTATACATTACGGGGCCATCGGTTTTCTATAGATTGCCGCAATTATTTTTTTTATATCACTTGGAGGTGAAGTTTGGAGATGACCCCTCCTGATGTTAAGTGGTAACCATCGCCTATATCAAAGTATTGCCTCGTAGGTCACGCACCTTAAAAACGTGCCCTGCGTCCATTAACCCAGCAAAATTAGAGCAGTGGCGTTCGCGTGCCTATCTTAAAAAATGGTTGAGTAGAATATTCTTGTGTAGATGAGTTGTATCGCACGAGGACTAATATAAATTATATTATAATGAAATTATTCTTCTTCTTCTTAGTTGGGCACTCGTGGCAAAGTGGTCGTGGTTATATCAGGTCTTGGCTCTTGAGTAGCGGCTCTAGCGATGCGTCTCCATTCAGCTCTATTGAAGGCATTGCGAGAACATTCGGTCGTGGTAGTATGTGATGGACTGGATGAGGTCTAACCTTCCCGTTGGAGAGCGATCACGCGGTCTCGTGCCCTCCATTCTGCCTTGCACTACTAGATATTCCATTGAGTTCTCTTTACAGGAAACGTGTCCAGAGAACTTTAGTCCAGTTATCGAAATTATAGATTTACCTGTATTGAAACTTATATTAATAATGACATATTGTATCTCGGATGACGTGTAACTATAGAGTTAAAATAAAAAATTGTATCGTACAGATTCATCATTATGAGAAGAAGTAAAATTGTGTATCACATCAGCTATTTTGTCGTACACACAAGCGCTAAGGTAAAACAAACACTCCCAACTTCACGAACTCGTCTGTCGTTTGTACAAATTCTTGACAAAGCGAATTCCTGAAGATTCTCAATTAAACGCGGCGACACTTCGAGTTGGAAACTTGAAAACTTCCAAATCTTGGCGCAACTCAGAAAGAATTCCTCTAATTAGTGTAAGTTTATGCATTCGGAGCAGGAGTTGGTCCCACCTAGTTCTGTTAGATGTGCCTATGCCACTCCCAATCGGATCTCAATGTAAAATAAGTTTCAACTTATTTTCCAACTGAATTAAGATTCAAATAGTCTCGAATGTAAACATAGCCAGTAAGTACTAAGTTACTAAGTTTATATGAGCTGGCCATTTTTGCTTCATATTTTGGTCGCAAATAAATCCAAACTTTTAGGGTACTTCCCGTTAAGCTGTAAAGCACATGTAAAGAAAACAATCTAATCAAATACATAAATATCACTTAAAAAATACTTTACGGAACCCTCGGTGCGTGAGTCGGACTCGCACTTGTCCTATTTTTTTTATTCAACTCTGGATTGAACCAACCAATAGCCTACCTGATGTTATGCGGTAACCATCGCTTATAACAAAGCTTTACCTCGTAGGTCACGCACCTTAGGAATACGATAGGTAACCCTACGATGCACTGCCCTACGTCCATCAACTTGAAGCATACAGATGTAAAGCCTGTGCCTCTAATTTCATTGTTTTTTTCTGTTTAAATAATAAGTTTTATGTTGAAAAATTACTTTTTCAAAAGAAGCTTTTATATAATTCATAATCGGAACCGCAAGCTGATTCAAATGAGCCCAAACACTAGTAGCCTACTTTAATCCATTCAGAAGTTCCGTTGTCCATCATGAGACCACCTCCATGGTACTATATTATTGCATTGTCACCGAAGTTACATATGTATTCCAAATTTCAGCTCAATCGGTTGAGGGGAACAGGTTTAAAATTCAGTTGCAAGATTCCACCCGGACAAACATACATACATTGCAAGATAATAAAAAAGCTTGTAAAAAAGAAATCATTGATTGACTAAACAAATAACTCTTAAACTCTTTTTCGAGTGAAAATTCTCAATGATACTATTTACTATCAGTTCGTCTGAGTCGAGACCAAGTTTTAATTGCGTCGCCTAGAGACGTTCGTCAATCAATTCCGTCCAATCAGGTTTTTTCTTGAGCGATTTTCGCGCCATTATTCTGAGATTAACGGCAGCTGCTTGTCTCGGAATTATATTTTTTCTTCAACAGGATGGTAGATTGGGAACCAGTGATCGTGTTTTGACGTCATTACTTTTTTTTAATCTGCCAATGGTTACGGTATTTGAAAGGAGTTGGGGAGGCCTTTGCCCAGCAATGGGGGAAAAAGCTAGCAAAAAGCAATTATGCGCTTGTGTTTGACCACGATCTTGCCTGATTGTAAGCGATGATGTAGTCTATGATGGACCACGCAATACTTATTTTGTTTTGACGTTCTTTTTTTTCTTATTTCCTTGGTGGTGAATGAACCAAAGAAATAAGAAAAAAAAACCTTTTTTTTGTGGCGTGGTCAAGTATGGTATCCTTAAAAAGGCCTTGCGACCATAAAAAAGACACGCCTCTTTCCCGTAGAGAGACGAAGGATCTGTATTTACCTAAATCACGTTACTTATACATGTCATACGTCGGTTTAAGCTTCTCTTGGCTGGGCCTTTATACAATTTGATCAGCAATTCTGCCATTTGGACGGGGAAAAACTGCGAAAGTATTCTTATCTTCTCATTTTTTTTTCCTATCCATGCACCTACTACACTGGAAGGTGATGTAGCGACATCTATATATACATTATACATGGAATAACTACTTTGTCATCTAGCTAACCTACAGAGCGAGCGCCAATACTAACGGCAATTGGAAGAACATGTCATATGTTTTTAATTTGAAGGTATATTTTTAATTGTGTTTTTACTTTTTTGTTTTTTATGGACATTGTCTAAAATAAATGATTATTCTATTCTATTCTACATCCTAGATCGCGCAAATGAATTATTCTAAAGATTCTAAATATGTAATTATATATATAATACTTCTCAACAAGACCTGCTGGTCTTAGGGCCCCGAGCCAAAGGTAGCTCGGTGGGAGATCTCCCGATTTCCTTGGCAGACACCAATCAACCTATCGTCTGCCAAAAGTGTATACACCCTAGTAAGAGATAATAAATAAATAAATAAATATTGATGGGTATTTCACACAGCGCTATCTAGCCCCAAACTAAGCAGTGCTTGTATTATGGGAACCAGATAACTGATAGAATACTTACATACTTTTTTTGTAAAAACATAGATACTTATAATATATAGAAAAACATCCAGGCCCGGAACAAATATCTGTAGGTCATGCAAACATTTGTTCAATGGCGGGAATCGAACCCGCTACCTCCTACGTCTCAGCCCGCTATTCGCCCACTGCGCCACGGAGTTCGTCATGATGACAATTATATCATTAAAACTCGTATATAAATAACTGATTGATAATTAAATGATAATGAGATAATTTCATTTAATACTGAATGCGAACTGAATGGCTAATGATTTTGATGATGTAAGTGCAAGGTAGCACAAAATTATGCAGTGTACGTGTTTGTACATACACCATTCAAAATTTGCACCATGTAAGAAAACCGCAACTGGCTTTCGAGCTACACAACGTACAGGATAATGAATTTATCGCGAGCGGCCATCCCTATTATTTTGTTTTATGAATCCATCGTGTTTTTTCGTCGCGATATGAAAACGTTTTTATTGCGCTCGTGTGGAGTTATTAAGTTACATAGTAGAAGTTAATTTGAAAAACAATGATGCTATAATCCAGTTTTAATGTTCGTAAATGTTTCTGCTGGAAATTTAGGTTTCTGTTTGTGAAAATAATGCCTAGGACTTAACTAAAGTAAGCTACGATTAACTTCATCATCATCATCATCTGCAGCCCGACTTTACCTACTGCTGGGTATAGCCTCCCCAAGTTTGTGCCATCCGCCACCATCCTGCGCTAGTCTCACCCATTGACAGCCCGCGACTCTAACGATGTCGTCCACCCATCTCGCTGCCGGACTCCTACCCTTCTACAGGCACTTCTCGGCCACCATTCAGTCGCTACCCTGCTCCACCTGTCATCACCACGTCTTGCCAAGACCCAAGCCAAATGCCCAAGACCATTTGAGTTCCATAACTCGATTCCCCACGCCCATGAACCTTTGTTCTTCTACGGATCTCGACGCTTGGAACTCGATCTAAGAGTTTGACGCCGAGCATGGTACGCTTATGATTAACTTATTAGATATTTTTTTTTAACGCAAGGTCGTCGTTTGTTAAATTCAAAAACGGTTAAATTACTTATTAATAGTATTACTAACCACTGTTAAACCCTAGAGGTATGTATCGGTGCTTAGAGACACTCGAGCCGCTAAACATTAAACCTTCTACTCTCTATCTTAGATTACGCCGACGCCAGCTACCTCGACATTTCCGAAGTCCAAACGAGCAAACTTGAGCGCCTTCAAAACCTTTGTATTCAGTTCATATTCGTCTTGCGCAAATATGACCATGTCTCAGGATTCTGCGCAAAACTCAAATGGCTCCCTATCCGTCTTCGCCAGAATGCACATATTCTATCATTTCTTTATAACATTCTCTTTAATCCCACTTCACCTTCTTATCTATAGGAGCGTTTCGAGTTTTTGTATCAGGCACACTCTCGAAACCTTCGTTCTTCCGAAGCTCTACATCTTCGTACTCCCGTCCATAGTTCACAATTTTATGGTGACTCCTTCACAGTACAAGCTGTGCGCCTATGGAAAGCCTTACCTTTGTCCATAAGGTCGTCCCAATCTCTTCCTATTTTCTAAGTCAAGGTATACAACCATTTTCTTTCGTTGTCTCGTAACTGCTAGCTAGTGTTTATGTTATTTATCCTCCATATTATGTAGTGTAGTTTATTTATATACTATTTGTATGTATTTAAGTTTATGTTTATTATTATACATAATCAATATGTAGGTGTATATTATTTTATGGGTTCTGTTTACGTATGTTTATGCTTAAAGGTACTCTTACACCGCCGTCTTTTATTTTTGTTTATCCTGTCTATCCAAAGGTTGTCTGGAAGAGATCGCTTTTAGCGATAAGACCGCCCATTGTACCGTTATTTATTGTTTATTTCCTTTGTTACTGTATTTTTGTTTGGTGTGCAATAAAGAGTATTTCATTCATTCATTCATTCATTATTTAGATAACTACTTAAAAAACCCGTCACCTTTACCTAAACATAATTTTATTACTACCCACCAAAATTACCGTCTACAAACTGTTACCAAAAGTATGTACGAAAACATAGTAAGTAGGCGACTGCAATTATAAATTATAATTACAAAAGTTATAAATATAGGTACTTTTATTTTTTTTATCAATAAATTCCAGAAAAAGCTATGTTGTGATACATCACAAGTCTCAAATGTTATATCTATTTTTATACTAGTACACTAATATAAAAAACGATATAACTTTTGAGACTGTCATGGTTATGAAAACTATTTTCACTAAAAACGGGATATTTGTATACCTACGTTCATTTGAATAATGTTTATTGTTTTGTTGTTTATGATGTGCAATAAAATATTATCTATCTATATATTTCATATTTCAAAAACTCATAAATAAATAAATAAAAATGGCTGGACATTTCACACAGCGCTATCTAGCCCCAAACTAAGCAGAGCTTGTACTATGGGAACCAGATAACTGATAGAATACTTATATACTTTTTTTTGTAAATACATACTTATAATATATAGATAAACATCCAGACCCGGAACAAATATCTGTAGATCATACAAACATTGGTTCCGCGGCGGGAATCGAACCCGCTACCTCCCGCAAATATAATATTATTCATAAAAATAATTATAAATATCCCGTTTTTAGAGAAAATACAAGCAGATGTTTCGAAGATTATTCTTTACATGAACCGTAAGGAGTTCTAAATACTAAAGGCAGTTTTATGCAACATGTTTTGCAATTTTATCGGGAAAAAACAAGTGAAATTCTTTAAATTCTTGTCGATGAAGTCTAAAAAACTTTTCTCTAGGTGTGAAAAGGGCAGATTCTTGTTAAGTTTCCAAGTTAAGTCGGTGTTTCTTTCGACGTCAACCTCAACAGCCCAATTTCAACATATATATTTCATTTCTGTTGCATAAATATATGCACGCGTTGTTTGTCAACAAAAATTAGCGAAATCGGTTTAGCCAATACGACGTGATTGAGCAAAAAACAAATAAACAAACTTCCAAATATACTGTGAGACCCTGCTTCTTGCCTAATTTAATGATTCTGGGGTTTGATTTATTAAAAAAGCAAAAAGCGCATTAAGCGGCAAAAATGGCCATATTTTTTTTATTACAGCTTCAAGCGACCGTAGACCTATGTATTTGATATAAATTTCAACTTGATATCTCCACGCGTTTCTGAGAAAAGGGTCAGACGGACAGACAGATAGGCAGTCGAAGTGATCCTATACCTGAGGGTTTCTTTTTTCTTTTGGGGTATGGAACCCTATCAATGGATAATCCGGTGTCGAGCAATGGATAAACTAGTGTAGTGAACGATGAATTCCCAGATATTGGAATATTCCTACTATTACCTTGGATTTCACAAAAAGTTCCTTTTAGTAATGAATCCGAAACAACCTTTCACCTCTCTTCCTTATTGCCAAATTCATTATTCCCACGAAACTAATTTCATGCAAATGGTTACTATCTCGCCTTAGTTTTCCTCTTCCGCATTTAGTAGGTAATTCAGGCTGTGATTGTAGAGGAAATCTCAGACGGGTTAGAACGTCAAGCGCATTGCATTGTTAGCTTTAGTGAGACTCGACCTTATGAACTTTTACGCTTTATTCTTTAGACAGATGTTTTCTAAAATTTATTTATCTGCCACGTACGAACCAAGGTTAATGAAAAAGCATTTTTTTTAACAGAGGACCAGCAGAAAAATAATCACTTTGCCCTGTAGCAGTTTATCTTTCTTTTTCTATTTTCTATCATAATAAGTAATTCCTTTCCACAAAGAATTCAATTTCTCACGAGAATCTTTTAATTTCTTGACTCACAAATTAAATCTAGTCACAAAAGCCAAGGGACCGTTTCTCTAGATTGTTCTTTTTACAAGTACGAGATTAAATATAAACTTTTCTCCTTGTTTGGTACCGCCAATATCCGCTAGGGGGCGCCCAGACGAGTTGCCAGACAATTTGTCAGTTCCCCCGTCGAAGCCTGGAGGGGTTCAACGACGAGACGCAAAATATTGCAATAGATATTTTTCCAAGGATTTGTTCGATTGCAATTCATAAAATACCCCGTTGTTTGGAAAGCTAATAAATTTTACTAAACAGCTAAGCATCTCGCAATCACTAGTTTTTAAGCAAAATCCATTTTAAATTAATCTATTCAATTTGAGAGATACTATGCCATTGATAGACATATATAGGTAGATACACTTATAATTTAAACTTGTACTAGCCTTCTTTTTGTATCATGGAAGGTTGGTACATATTAACATATAACATTTACATTACTTACTTAACATATAACATTTCACGTTTTAGTTAGATCAGCTGTTGAGCTATCTTTAGATCGTTTGCAACGGTCTTTTGGCAAAGACACAGTGTAGATTGATCTCTACTCTCAACTGTTTCTTTCTTATTTTTTAAATTATGAATTAAATACTTTTATTATTATTTAATTACTTTTATTTATTATTATTTTATTATACAGTATATTCTCTCTGTTAACTGTTTTCTGTATGTTTTTGGCGGCTGACCTGTGTTCTGCCAGATGACCCATATTTCACTTCGATTCAAAAATATGTCACAACTTGTATGCTTACCTAAGGTCGCCACTTTTCGACACGTCAGTCATCGTCTGACACATTGCAATCACTTGGTAGAAATACCTCCCATACGCACAAAGCGGTACTCTTCCACCTTTATTATGCGCACCGCCAAGGAGTGGAACGCCTTGGCTGACTCTGTTTTCTGATAACTACAACCTAGGCAAGCGTGTACCATCGTAGACTGCATCATCGTTTACCATCAGGCAAGATCGTGGTCAATAGCATGAAATTTATAAAAAAAAAAATCGGACGAATTCTAGAACGTCCAGTGGTTAATTCGTTTTAGATTCCCATTTCGTGTGTGTGACTCAACTCTTATGCCTTTTTTTTGCTAAAACTTATTACTAATATTTTATACGATGCAAGAAAATGGTGTTACTTCGATATGTTATTAAAAGATCAGTAGTTTCGCTTGTTTTTAACCTACATTCTTAAATTAGGATGTTTTTAGCCCCCACGCAAAAATATACCTTTTGTCATAAGAGTTTTTTTTATATTAGTCTGACATTCTCTTTGTCTGTGGTCCTAATCTTTTACTGATCGAGCGAAGCGAGATCTCCTAATCAACTCAAATCAGCGTTGTATGTATGTATGTTTGTTTGTCCGAGGATAACTTTCGAACCGTGTATCTGATCATCGTGAAATTTGGTTTATAGGTAGTTAATGATGGCACAATTTTGGCGTGACTCAATGAACTAAAAATTTTAGAGGGTTGTTGAGATATTGGGGTTCAAGAGGGGTAAAAAAAAATGAAAATTAAACTATTAGGTCAAATGAGACGTCAAATGAAAGGTCTTTATTAGTATATTTCGTCTCCGTTTTTATTTTTAATAAAGTTTTTGTAGGTTTTGAGTTATTAGCCATAATAAAAACTAAACTTCGACAAAATTCACAGGGTACACCAGTGACCCCACAGTCCTGTAACTTGGTATGCGTATAGCTTAAGTATCACAAATATATGCAAAAGTCTGAAATCTAGAATAACTGCAATTTGTACCCTAAAAAAAGGACAACCAATAAACATGAACTCCCGTTACCTGTTATTTGAATGAAACTGTAGATCAAGTGATTTGGTTATTTATTTCGGGGCACTATTTTGATAGTCAAAGATTACGAATAATATTTTTTTTATTTTTATGGTAGACTCGCGAGATCTCAGTTCGGGGCGAACCCTAGTTAAGTATATTAAAATCAGAGAAAAAAATGGAGACAAGGAAAATAAATAAAATGTCACAGAAATAAATAAGCCATGTTTCGTAACAAAATATTTAACAATATTTGACGTGACGTCATTTGTCGGGCGCGGAAGTCGACAATTACGCCTAATTCCAACTCCCAAACCTTCCCTATTCCTCTGAACGAGCCAGCAGTAATATTTGATGGATCTGGGCCCCGTTCAAAGAATGATTTCTATTTGCGCGATGTTAGTATAGCCGGCTGAGACGCAAGGTTTCAGGTCTTCTTCATCGTGTCGATATGGTTCTTAAATTTTAAATTTCATATGTTGTTTTGCCAATACTTTGCCACTGCAACAGCTTACCTAATTACCGCCTATCTGTGGCGGTACGAGTATCCATTAGAGTCCAAAAATTTTGGTACCATAGACAGCTTAATAAGTGTGCTTAGAAAGCTAAGTAAGGGTAAGTCCCAAAACCTAAGCAGTGCTTTAAGGTTACAGTAATAATGAACGAATGAATGAATGAAAACACTTTATTGTACATAATACAAATTACAAACAAAATAGAAGACACAATGCAAATAGTACCTACAAAGTGCGATTTTATCGCTTTGCAGCGATTTCTTCTAGTCAGTCTTTTAATTAGTAATATTAGATAGCTCTGGGAGATACATCTGTATCGCAGTGGAAGAGTTATCGACTGGTATATTGAGTTTCGATTCTCGCGGGGCAAAAGTTCGCATGATTTACAAATGAAAACAAGATTGAAAGTGATCTTTTCTTCGAATTGCCCCGTCTATAGGTACGAAGGTAAATAAATAGAAAATTACCTACAGCAGTTTCCGACGAACTATCCGCCCGGCGTCTTTTACTTACTTCCTTCCTTTTACTCTGCTGGGTGTGTGGTGTAAAGGGTAAGAGTAGAGAAAGTTGTACGTTTTTTGGTTTATAACTATAAGCTGGTGGATTGGAAACCTTGCTTACAAAAGGTTCTGTAGTGGCATCCATGAACCCAAAAATGAAGTGGTGATCATATTTGACGGATTAATTAAGTTGTAAGAGGGTAGAAGAAAATTGGTAGATAATTACTAGTTCCAGCAGATACCTGAATGAATATAAATAAATAATGCTGGACTTTTGAGATCGCGCTATTTAGCCCCAAACTGAGCAAATCCAAAACTAAACTTGTTTAATCAGAGTGTGATATGTATGACTCCACGTAAATACGAAATGTTTTGTTACGTACGACTTTAAATGAAAACACTGGTAGAACTATTGTTGTAAAAACAGAGTTTTTACAAACAATGAAAAAAAAGTTTTTCAAACATCGTTAATATCAAGCACTCAAATATCAATGAAACAGCCCGTATAAAATAAGTAAACAAATTATATAAATTCATGTATGTACGTAGGTACCTGATAAACTGACAAAACGGTATAAGGTGCCATTCAAAATTGTTTATTGGAAATGTATCGATTACTCGATAAATATTTAAGCTTCCGGTATTAAACGTACCTCTAAAATAAGTTAATACGATCCCGGGTGTGTGTTTTAAATTAATGTCGTACATAACACAATGCTCCCAGTCTCATTGTGTTTAAGAACCTATTAGTTTCCGAGCGTCAAATCTTACTTATAGGATTATCGCTGTATCCTGAAACTTGGGTTAACCGAAGATTGTTCTAAAATAGTCCCGAAATAACGCATTTAAGCGAATGAAAGAGCCAAACGAACAAAAGTAAATGTGATTATCGTAGCCACGAAAAATAATATTTCTTTTGTATAAGTATTTATGTATAAGTGTTTATGTATTATGTTTTGTAAGTAATGGGCCCATATTGTTACACCATGGACGCCTGAAGACGGAGGGCGACGTCGGGGTCGGCCGAGAAAGCGTTGGTGGGACGATTTGGTCATTTTCCAAAGAGGATGGTGGTAGATAGCGAAGGATAGGGATACTTGGAGGGACTTGGGGGAGACCTTTGCCCAGCAGTGGGACGAGATAGGTTAGAGAAAAAAAAAGGATTTATGTAGGTATATCAAGCAATAATAGACAAATAGTCTTAGGCGTTCGAGTTCGATGTTTTTATTAGCGTAGAAAGTTGCATTCAATAATGTTCATTCTTTCTGACTTTCATTCCTTTGTTCAAACTGTACAGAAACGGGATGGTATAAAACTCAGAACAATGAGGGGTTTTCACGGCCATGTTTTTATAACTGCTAACAGATGGCGTTGCTCTGTCATACGCTGATTATGTGTTATCATTATTTTCTGAGGAACTTGAAATTAAAAATACATCATTTGTGTTTATTTATCTAACTAAGTGAGATTGTTTTTGACAAATTTTGATGTTGTGGCTCTAGTTAACGCTATCTATTACGCTAGTTGGAACTAGTTTTTTTTAAAGTCTAAATTTAATCCCTCATTGTTCTGAGTAATACTTTCATTCTTTCTCGCTCTTGGAAATGCGCATTCATTCCATAGCGATTGTAGACGCAGGAATGAACGTTAGTGGATGCGACGCCAATTTGCATGGCAATGCTTAATTCCATTTTTTATGGTTTATCCTTTAATTTACGGTTCACACATACCTATAACTGCGGGCTATATGCTTGCATGACATGCAAATATTTGTTCTGGGTATCGGATTTATGACGCTATGACTTGACTTCAAGTTTTTTTAACTAAGTTACATAAAGGTTCGCGTTTAACCACGATTTCGACTGATGGTAAGCGGTGGTGCGGTCTACGATGGAGCACGCTTGCCTAGAAGACGCCTGTTCACTCGCGACTTGAAGATCCTTCTTTTGTAGTTATCAGGAAACATAGACTCAGACAGGTCGTTCCACTCTTCTATATGTGACAGTTCTATGCTACCTTCATGTTACTTTACTTACAAAAATCCAGTTGAATATGTAGAAAATATAACATACCTGTAACGATAAAACAAAATTCGGTTAGTAAAATAGTCTGTAATTGACGGAAAAATATCGTGACATCTTTTTTGTAACCTTCCTCAGTTGATCCTGTTTTATCGGCGTTCTATTTCCAAGACCTTGAAATTTCAAAAAAGGAAACATCCAAATCCATTTAAAAATCCCATTTCGAATTCCGAATTCAAATTCTCCGCCCACAAGCCAATGACATCATCGGATTAGTGCTGCGCCGATTACTATCGATTCATAATGAAATCGAGTATCTCGATTGCGACTTGCTCGCGTGATAAATGCTCACAATTCATCCTGGATTATGTGACTTTGTCTCGTTTAGTTTTGTTTATAGGCGTTCGTGTTATATTATACGCTGTCGAGATATTTCATCTTTCGTATTACAAGGCTTGTTATTGTTTTGTATTAATGTTTTCCGTGTACAAATAGGTAGATATTTCCACCAGACTTGTGTAGCCATACAATTTATTTCGGATGAAAATATACTCATATTTTCCGTACCTACACAAAGTTCAATTCGTAGAAATATGATTTTACTATGTGTTAGCAAATTCTTCATAGAGATATAATGATTTTTTAGAACAAATAGTTCTGTTCTGATAAAAAACCTGGTATTATACCAGACATTTTTACTCTACGGAGCTGTGTCTATAAATAGCTTGTCATCCATTATCAATCTAATGTGACGTCACTCAGACGAGACAATTTTTTGCCGTCTGACTCGATTTAAGCTTGTCATTAAATTGCATCAAACGAGATTTGAACTCAAAGTGCCATTGAAATATCATCTCTATTTCAAGGGCTTTAGAGATTGTTTTAAGGAATATAGCTCTATGCGATTCGATTCAGAGTCAGTTTGACAAATCGAATGAGAGTTATCGCTGTAGATTGTTACTATTGTTTATTCTGCGGTCGCGTTAAAACGTGATGGATATTGTAAATACTGTTTTATTTTCAAAGACGTATGTTTAACACAAAAATAATTGGTCTTACCAAAAAATAACAGTGTTTAGCTAGTGTTTATAAAATTCCCATAGAAAAACTGGTAAGTAATTTTTTAAACACGCGTTAA
This sequence comes from Philereme transversata, assembly GCA_963924445.1. NCBI lineage: Eukaryota > Metazoa > Arthropoda > Insecta > Lepidoptera > Geometridae > Philereme > Philereme transversata. Next base: position 19,460,865 of record OZ004337.1, on the reverse strand, counting down.
ACAGTAGTTTAACTTTTTTGTGGTAGCAAGGTTTGCATTAAGATAGCTGATAAACAAAATTTTATCCGAAATCAGCTGATTTTTACAAACTGATTAATACCTAGATCTACATACATACATACAATACATAGATAGTATGGGTGGATTCTGTTTTCATTTGAAACTTGTCGGATTAAGGGAAATAAATATACAATGTAAAGTTGTCAAAAGCATAAAATACAGCTTTATTGATAAATCGGAAATAATTAATCCGATAGCAAATTGACGCGAAAAGTCGCTACACTACGAATGCTTTTGTTTGCGCTTCAGAGACGTAGCTCACACACGTTGATGTAGCTAGATCACTCAAGGTGCAGAAAATAGTCTGGTTGTTGAAAGATCATGTTTGGTCGATTTTCAAATTCTGTGATACTAAGTGACTGTTTTTTTTGTGATGTGATTATACTCGCAGTTTGCAAGTTTACCTGTTAGAATGGAATATTATAAACGTCGCTTTGCTCATGTCTGTTTAAAACTATTGTCTTGTATGAGTCGTAATAGGTTGAACAATGTTTATGAAATTAAAATTAAATGTTTAACAACAACAATGTTTCAGTGCGGTCGTTTAGTTGGTAATTGTTTATGGTAATTACAATTGACCGCTTCCGTACCTCCGTCTACAGACAGACTGCATCATAACTGCACGCTGCCGACAATCTGCGCATTCCGTTTTCAGTTGGCGTGTAATTGGCGAACAGTTCTTACATACTTACATATATAATTTTTATGTCACAATATTTATGTATAATTGATTTTATAATATTACTGATTTGTTTATTCCATCATGTGTGTTTATTCGTTTGATTTTTATGATTTTGTGTTCTATTGTTGTCTTCTCGATTAGTATAATTGGTGTATAGTACCGTTCTATTTCTTTTTCTCTAGCCTATCTGATCCCACTGCTGGGCAAAGGCCTCCCCCAAGTCCCTCCAAGCATCCCTATCAGTCGATATCTTCCACCATCCTCTTTGGAAGGTGTTGAAATCGTCCCGCCAACGCTTTTTCGGCCGACCCCGACGTCGCCTTGCGTTCTAATTGAATAAATAAAAATAATTATATAAATATACGGTTAATGGTAGTTTTGATGCAGTGCCGTTATGATGCAGCCCGTCTGTCTAGACCCTTATTAGAGGGTACGTTAGAGGCAATTTGAGTCTCTATTCTAGCTGAATTCTACAAGTTGTGTACATTTCTATCATAAAATGATAAATTCCCCTGGCAAATTAAGCTCTCGCTTTAGTGAACTATCGTAAAATTCATACCTATAAAATCGAAATTGACTCTGTCTGTTTGTCTATTTGTTACTTTTTCACGACTAAATGTATATAAATAGAAAATAGATGAAACTTAGTATATAGATAATAAATAAATAATAAATATTGCTGGACATTTCACACAGCGCTATCTAGCCCCAAACTAAGCAGAGCTTGTACTATGGGAACCAGATAACTGATAGAATACTTATGTACTTTTTGTTTTGTAAATACATACTTATAATATATTTAAAAAAACCCAGACACGGAACAAATATCTGTAATCATGCAAAAATTTGTTCCGCTGCGGGAATCGAACCCGCTACCTCCTGCGTCTCACCCGGCTATACGCCCACTGCGCCACGGAGGCAGTCAAAATAGATTATGACCGGGATTGGGAGCCGACTGAGCAGAAGGGGACGGCAGATAGTTTTATATAAATTCTAAGTTTTAAATAAACCAATTATTTACAAAACCAAACTATAAACAGAACACTTACAGTTATACGGAACTAAAAAATGTAAATTGATATTAGGTAATATTTTTTTTTTAATTATGCTGTAATTTATTAAATTAAAATGTCTTAAATAATTTTAAATAATTGACACTGGAGTGGAGGAGACTGAGGAAATAAACAACGTTTCATTGTGTTTTTCGTACTTCTTTTTTTTGTTTATTTAAAAATACACCAATGATACACATATTTTATCAGTTTATAGCTAATTACCAGTTTTATGACAACACTGATGAACACATTTCGATACGTGCAGCAATTACAGGTTACCTTATATCATAAGTTTCCCAGATGTTCCAAATGAGCTGTCTTGAGTGACCGTATCGTAAAAATGTAAATTAGAGTAAAAATGGCGTGCGTGGTGCAGCACTAACGACGTTATATAACGCGGAGGCTTTTTAATATTTTTCGCAATTTCCGCGAAAAAGGGTTGCCTGATGTCCGACTTTTTATAGGAAAACATTAACAATACGTGATTTAACTCGATTTTTTCATGGGAATTGCAGGTAAATTGTTTTTAAAGGTAAACGAATGATGTCGCTTAATTTTGAATTGAATTTCTTAATCTTAAAGCCGATATTTGCTGTTTTTAGGGTTCCGTACATCAAAAGGTAAAAAAGGGAACCCATATAAGATCACTCTTTTGTCCGTCTGTCCGTCTGTCCGTCTGTCAGTCTGTCAGTCTGTGTGTCACCACCGATTTTCTCCGGAACGGGTGGACCTAGCAAGTTGAAATTTATACCAGATAGGTCTATAGTCCATATTAGGTGTATAAAAATAAAGGTCCTGAGTCAACACGATAAAAAGATATGAGCAAATTTAGATTAGATTAGATAATACTTTATTGGACACCACGAAACAAATACATATAAAAAACAACTACGATTTTCGCGAAAATAGTAAGTACCAAAATTTACCTTATTTTCAACTTTTTTCATTTTTCGGTATTTCCCCTTTACTTATGCTGTAAGATCTTGCTTTTAACCAAAATTGACAATTCTAGCTCAACCGGAAGTACCCTATAGGTTTTGGGTCGAAGACCTATATGGTAGTTCCCGTTGACCTAAAATGACGAAATTTGGAAAAAGCAAGGTCTTACTTAGCACAAATAAGGGAAAAATTAAAAAAAAATCAAAAATGTTGGTAATTAAAGGGTGTCCCCATAAAAACATAGTTGACGCCAATTAAGATAGTCTTCTGTATGTTGTATGGGCGCTCATACAATTTAGAGGACTAGCATAATCGGCACCAACCTCAACTAAGGTAAATAAATAAAATTGTGCTATTGTGTGAATATTCCAACATTATGCTCGTGTGCGCAGAACATTTTACAGTAGGTAAAGACTAAAGCGATCGTTACACTATGCACTTTGCAATTTGGTGATTTTCCGATTTTTATAGACAATGGTACGGAACCTTCGTGCGCGAGTCCGACTCGCACTTGGCCGGTTTTTTTTGTTTTAATCGAGCATCATTTGCTAATCCACTTACCTATGTCAATGACTTAAGTTAGAACTCTCTATCTTTCTCTGGCAAAAAAAAATATCAACTTAGACTGACAAATAAATACATTAAGAATTAGACGACCTCCGTGGCGCCGTGGACGAAGAGCCGGCTGAGACGAAGGACGCTGAGGGTTCGAATCCCGTAGCGGAACAAATGTTTGTATGATCTACAAGTTTGTTCCGGGTCTGGGTGTTTTCTATAAGTAGGTATGTAAGTATTGTATCAGTTAACTGGTTCCCATAGTATAAGCTGACTTAGTTTGGGGCTAGATAGCGCTGCGTGAAATGTCCAGCATTATTTATTTATATACTTCTAAGTAACCTTTAGTGGTAAAAATTTGTGTTATAATTAGAAAGTATAATAACCATTGTTTCCTGGACAAAGGTTAAAAAATTTAAATGGGTAAATTGGCACCTATTTTTCCTAGAAATAATTCCAAAAAATTGCTTTCTTAAAATGTTGATTAATTTGAGTCAAAGTTTAGTAAAAATAACAACCCAGCTTTTACTGAAGAGTTGCATAATACGGTAGATGCTATCCGTCTATTTATTTTTTCATCTGGCAACATTATTTCCGAATATAAATTAAACTTCCCTCTTTGTTTGTTACATTGTATTGTTTATGCGTTATTAAAGCTTTCTGGGTTGTTTTTGCGAGCACTGTGAGCTGTGTCATTTGCGGGCCGTAAAATTCATATTATATTAAAATCTCGCGTGACAGTGTTTGTGGTTGCACTCCTCCGAAACGGGTAGACCGATTTTAATGATTATTTTTTTTGTATATTTGGTAGGTATGAGAATAGGTCATAAAGTATTTTTCACCCTCTTACCCCAACCCCCCAATTTTTTAATCGCTATTTTATTATTTTTGTATAAACAATATTCATATAATTTAACCATCGTTAATTGACCTGAAATCTTTTACATGAAATGTCGCGCCACTTTGACATGAGTGTTCTATATACCTAGTCAGGTCATAAGTATTGTCACATAGTAAAAACTTTTCTTTTAGAATGCTGGCCACAAAAAAGTTTATAGAATTCGAATTGTTCATGAAAATAAAAATGTATACTTTTTAGAATTTTACTCATTTTTATATATGGAGTGGACGCTTAAAGAAGACCGTGTTGCAATTATTGCGTTGCATCGTTGCGGTTACGCGCCAATTCAAATTTTGACATACTGAAAAATTTGAATATAACCAAAAGATTCGTTTATCGCACCATCAAACGATACAATGAAGACTCTAGTGTAGATGACAGGTCAAGAAGTGGTTGCCCTCGGTCTGTTAGGACTCCAGCAGTGATAAAAGCTGTGAAGGCGCGAATTCAAAGAAATCCCAAACGTAAGCAGAAACTGTTGGCCCTTCAGATGGGGTTAAGCAGAACCACGGTGAAAAGGGTGTTAAATGAAGACTTAGGGCTTCGGGCATATCGAAGAAAAACAGACATCGTTTGAATGCTCGTCTAATGGACCTGAGACTGAAGAGATGCCGCGCTTTGTTGAAGCGGTACGCGGGAAAAAAATATCGGGAAATTCTTTTTTCGGATGAAAAAATTTTTACCGTAGAAGAGAGCTACAACAAACAAAATGATAAGGTGTACGCACACAGTAGTGAAGAAGCGAGCAACCGTATTCCGCGTGTCCAACGAGGTCATTTTCCATCCTCGCTCATGGTATGGTTGGGAGTTTCTTATTGGGGCTTAACAGAGGTACATTTTTGTGAGAAAGGTGTAAAAACGAATGCAGTTGTGTATCAAAATACAGTCCTGACGAACCTTGTGGAACCTGTTTCTCATACCATGTTCAATAACAGGCACTGGGTATTCCAACAAGATTCGGCGCCAGCTCATAGAGCGAAGAGCACACAAGACTGGCTGGCGGCGCGTGAAATCGACTTCATCCGGCACGAAGACTGGCCCTCCTCCAGTCCAGATTTGAATCCGTTAGATTACAAGATATGGCAACACTTGGAGGAAAAGGCGTGCTCAAAGCCTCATCCCAATTTAGAGTCACTCAAGACATCCTTGATTAAGGCAGCCGCCGATATTGACATGGACCTCGTTCGTGCTGCGATAGACAACTGGCCGCGCAGATTGAAGGCCTGTATTCAAAATCACGGAGGTCATTTTGAATAAACTTTAGTGTCATAAGAATCTATGTTTTGTTAAGTTCATTTTGGTATATAAATGTTACATAATGAATAAAATTATTTCAATTATTTTATATTAAACATGTGACAGAATTTATGACCTGACTAGGTAGTTTTTATCCCGAAATTACCACGGGAACGGGAAATTTCAAGCGTGAGAAGCCGCGGGCGGGTCAGCTAGTATACCTATAATCTCCTGAGTTTTAAGGAAATGTTGATGATTTAGATTCGTACTCTGGAACTAAACTAAAAAATAAATATTCGAGACAAAATATTATGTAAATGGTTTGTTGTAAATAGTAACTAGGTACTTTACTCGGGAGGCCCGTCTACTTATTCCCCGAATGGCACCAAAAATGATGAGTACGTATTTAAATAGCACCAAGGCTATGCTTTTAACAGCACTGATTAAGTGTTTGGCTTGTTACGAGTATCTGGAGTATAAAAAAAAATGTTTCCTCGAACGGCAACTTAAGCTAGGCGAACAGTGCATAGTGGTAATGTTAAAAAAACTACATTTTCGACACCAAATGAGTACATAGTAAAACAGGTAGGATTATAATATTAAAAATCATCTATCGCGTAACACAGTCGAAAAGCCGGGATAACAAATGAAAAAGGTACTACGCGATAAATATCCATTTAAATCAGTAATTATGTATCGCAAAAGTTTGAAAAATACTATAACAAAACACATAAATGCCACCTAATAAATTAGCCTCATTCATGCCAAAGCTGACCTAGTGACATAAATCACACTATCAATAAAGAAAACAAATAAAACGGGCGCGCCAATAGCCTTATTTTCATAAAGCCTATTATACCATCTATACAGGCATTACCGTGGCATTCGAGCATGCCTATTCGCCATTCAGCGGGAAACAAAGAGGCATAGCTGACTTTTGTCCGGGTTAATTAAAATGTCAACAACACTTATTAATCAAAACGGCGTGCGTGATTTTTGTCTGGTGGAAAATATTCGAGTATTTTCTCGTGGCTTCTGCGGTCGCTAATGAGCCGTTTCGTACGTTTTCGTAATTCGATTTTGTCCGGTTTGTTGTTCGGTAATGTTATTTTATCGGTTGTTTCTGTCTAGATTGTTTGCCAAAACCTAATAAATTATTAGATTGTGGTTTGATCGTCGAGTTATCTGATTAACTCAAACTTTATGCTACTCGATCTTTTTAAATACACTCGTAACTAGTGGTTCGCCCCGAACTGAGATCTCGCGAGTCTACCATAAAAACAAAAAAAATATTATTCGTAATCTTTGACTATCACAATAGTGCCACGAAATAAAAACCACCTTACTTGACCTACAGTTTCATTCAAATTACAGGTTACGGGGGGTCATGTTAATTGGTTCTCTTTTTTGGGGTACAAATTGCAGTTATTCTAGATTTCAGACTTTTGCCTATGTTTGTGATAAATAAGATACACTTATACCAAATTACAGCACTGTGGGGTTACTGGTGTACCCTGTGAATTTTGTCAAAGTTTAGTTTTTATCATGGCTTATAACTCAAAAACTACAAAAACTTTACTAATAGTAAAAACGGGGTCGAAATTTACTAATTAAGACCTTTTATTTGACGTCTCTCTTGACCTAAGGGTCTCATTTTCATTTTTTTTACCCCTCTTGAACCCCAATATCTCAACAGCCCCCAAAATTTTTAGCTCATTGAGTCACACTAAATAAATTAAGCTGATTACATTCTCAATAGAATATAACGATAAGTTCGTCCCTAATCTTTGATAGTAGCGGTCTATCCCGTTCACTACACTACACGACACATCGCAACCAAATAAGATTAAATACTGCACAACACCCTCATCAACCGTACGGCTAGATATGTGTGACTTTGCGGCCACGTCATCAATCATTCGGGTGGGGGGGTATATAAGCCGGCGCCGGGCTAAGACGAAGCATTCTTCATTAGGCGACCGCGAAGATCATGCGTCAACTCGTATATTAATCATAAGGTCCTCTCACTTATTACCCTAGTCGTTGAGTCGCTAATGAGCGTGTTCCCGCAAAGTTATTAATCAAAACTATCCAATGATAGTTTTTCTTTCCATATTTTCTGCAACCGCTTTTGTTTAATCTAGTTTAATTTGAATACCTACGTAATAAATCAATAGAGCTTCATAAAACTCTAGCAAGCAAGCCATAATTTTGTCTAAAGTGCTGAGCCGGAGTTTTAATGGCGTATCTTCGGCTTGTGGTTATCAGACTACTCCATTGATTCATAGCTTTGGAGCTAATCTCGCGTCTCATAAAATTGAAATCTAGGTTTACGAGCGGTATAGGTATTATAGTTTGAAGATATCTAAGGAGAGTCATGTAATTTGCAAGTTGACTGAACTGGAATTATCTCGTCTGATATTATTAACTATGCTAGTATGAATTATTAATTATTGCGTTATGATTTGGTGAAATGGGTCGAGTGTGTAACCAGTTATTTTGAAAAACAAAGTTTAGTCAGAGAATTAAGACAGAGCGGATGTAGTAGGCAACCTTACCATATCATAATTTTTAAAATTATGACAAAGTTTCAAGCCTAGACGGGACTTGAACCCGCAACCTTCCTCTTGATACGAGGACGCACTTCCAACTGTGCTACCAGGCAATTCACGTCAGGGTCAAAATTAGTTAGATTTTGTGATGATTTTAAAAATCTTGGAATTTTCCGTATGTGTTCGGATAGCACTGTACAATAAAAATACTATTTATCTTCATGTACCAGTATTATGTTAAATGTGTATAATTCTGTGTAGGTACTTTTATAGTAAACTAATCATTGGCATTTCTACTGAACAATAGTTTGTATGCGTGCCTGGCTGCCTGCGTAATATTGAGCATCTACCTACATTTTATCTGTTCATCTATTTTCTCGAACAACTTACCTATACATATAGCTGGTTTACCGTTTGCAAGCATCGATAGGGCTGATACTTCGCCAGTAACTTTCCGAGGGATACGAACACCGAAAGAAGTTGGCACGTGAGCTGACTTAGCTATAGCATGTTCTACTTCTTATTCTCGAATGGTATCTAAAAGTTTTTAGGAAGAACAAGTATTGAATCCTAGTCTCAGTTGACATTTTTTATGTAAAGAGCTAATTCTGTCTGATATTAGATGCTTTATTATGTATTAGCTTCCGTCCACGTCCACCAGTAGTTTGTCAACAAAAAGTAGCCTATGTATCAATCCAGGTCATAATCTATCTATTTACCAAGTTTCATCAAAATTCGTTCAGCCGTTACGACATGAAAGCGTAACAAACAAACTCACTTTCGCATTTATAGTATTAAGTATGATGATGGTACTCAAATAATAACTTAAAGAACGGAGAACTGCAAGCCTATTCATATCAAGAGTTTCGTTGAAGCTATTTGAAGCTGTTACCTTATCATAACAAAAACGACAAGTAGGTAATATGGGAATCCTTAATTATTATTGCATAGTTTTTTATCCGATTGCAACAGAGACGATGATTTGTGATGTTAGTCGCCTGGGAGTAAAGTAGGTAGATTTTAATCTTCATTGATATCCACTATAAAGCATCATCAAAACAATACAAGGTATGCAATTATGTGCACCTATTATCTTTAGCTCCTTAACTAGCCATAAATTCTCCTTCTCTACCTGCTAGTTTTGTAACGGTTACTGCCTCTATAATTCTCAACATAAAATACTACAATGAGAGCGTAGCCGTTGTATCATTTTTGATGTTTTCATCACGTTGTAAAGTTGGCTCCAACCCAAATCCTCACACTGCAAACTGCAATTGTTTGTTGAAAATATTTTACGGCCATATCGCAATTCATGTATGACAGGGAACTAGGGGTAATAATCGGGGTGTTCTATGTTTTTTTAAAAAAGCTTATATTGACGAGCAGTATTCCTACATCATCCAAAAGACATAAGTTTTTCCGATAAAGGCCTCTTTGAATGCAGAAAAAACTTTTAAAGGCGTTTCTATCTACAACTTCCTATGACTATTAAGGCTGGCGTTCACAAGGTGCACCGGATTAAATTGGATCAAGTCGTAAAAACATTGTACGTACATAAATGCAAATGAGCGTTAATTTATCAATACAGCGATGAACGATGTATTTTTGTAGCCACCACGCTTTGGCTTGTTTCAGAACAACTTTGTTGACGTCCTCCAGTGCAATGTCATTGGTTATTTTAATTGGTCATGGGAGTTCATTGTAACCTTTTTTTTAACTTGATGCGACGCTTACCCTTGGCCCACAGTTCACCTCCATCTGAGGTTTTCCCGCTAGGTTACGACATGGTACGCTTCAAGAAAAATGTAGAGGTTTCTACAGGGAACACACCGACAATACCCCTGGTGTTGCCGGTGTCAATAAGCGACGGTGACCGCTTACCATCAGGTGGGCCGTAAGCTGGTTTTCCCACAATTAACAAAAAAAAACAAAGGCTTTGCGCTGGTCACTAAGATATACCAATGTAAAGTCTCATGTGCCTGTAATTAAGAATACAAAATCGAGTTCCTATAGTTAGATAGCAGGTATCATGCCGTGACAATGCAATAGAACAGAGCAAAACGCGTCGCAAGCACGGAGGCGTCCACTCGGCTGAACTCCGAACGTGGAGAGATCTTTAAAACTATAATGTTGAATGGAACGATAAAGTGGAACGTCTCTGTTTGTTGTTCGGGAAATACTGGCTCAATTCGAAGGCAGTAAGTAACAAGTTGAAAGTTTTGTATAAGGGACCAGATACAGGGATATAAGTTGGATGCCAATTTGATGTTTAAAATAGGTCAAAACTGTGTATATGACCTCCAGTACCCACTAATAGGCCTTCTCTCTATTACGACAATCTAATCGACCTTGAGCGAGTCTAATCCAAAAGTTTTTCCTAAAAAATACAACCCGGGCCTCTTTAAGGTCAGAGTAAATAGGTTTCTTCTAGATCTCCGTGCTTCATATTAGACCACATCATCGCTTACCATCAGGAGAGACAGTGGTCAAACAAAGATCAATCCAGTTAAAAAAAAATCCATTGCCGTCCAACTTCCGCTACGAGATCGTCAGACCATCGATCGGGCTGGTGGTCTACCCTGCGGTCGACGTCCATCGCTTGGCTACCTGTGTGTGACTCTCACTCTCTGACTGCCTTGGTCTACCTGTAGTAATCCCGCCTAGCCAATTGCCCTGCCCATCTCCAGTCCTGCCTACCAACGCGATTCGTATACCCACCCACATCTTCGACCTTAGCCTTTGCATCTATCCTTAGGACTCGCAGCTGACTCGATATCGATCCGTAACAATTGAAAATCTGTTGTGGATTTGACCTGGATTTTGATAGGTTGAGTCGTTTTAATGTTATTTTGTAAACATGTGTACCTTTTGCTGGTGATCCAGAGTCAATGAATAAGTACTTTATATTAGTACAATTATATTAATACTAATTATACTAGTGGTTCGCTCCGAACTGAGATCTCGCGAATCTTTCAAAATAAATATTATTCTTAGGACGACTTGCACAACGATGCCTAAACGTATTTAGTAGCTAATTAAGATTTAAGGAGTTGTCAAATCATACAAATACTTCAAATTTAAACATGTTTAGTCGCTAAATACGTTTAGTAATAGATCTTTGTGCATGCCGGCTTTAATCTTTGACTAATAAATTGGTGCCACGAAATGCATAACTAACCTACTTGACCTACAGTTTCATTCAAATTGGATGTAACGGGGGTTCTTGTTAAGTGGTTATATTCTTTTGGGGTACAAATGGCAGTTATTTATTGACAACCTCCGTGGTGCAGTGGGCGAATAGCCGGCTGAGACGCAGGAGGTAGCGGGTTCGATCCCCGCTGCGGAACAAATGTTTGCATGATCTACAGATATTTGTTCCGGGTCTGGTTGTTTCTCTATATATTATAAGTATGTATTTACAAAAAAAATGTATAAAAGTATTCTATCTGTTATCTGGTTCCCATAGTACAAGCTCTGCTTAATTTGGGCTAGATAGCGCTGTGTGAAATGTCCAGCAATATTTATTTATTCAGGATTTCAGACTTTTGCCTATATTTGTGTCACTAAAGCTACACGAATACCAAATTTCAGCATTGTGGGGTTACTGGTGTACCCTGTGAATTGTGTCAAAGTTTTGTTTTTATTATGGCTAATAACTCAAAAACTACAAAAATTTTACTAAAAGTAAAAACGGGGTCGAAATTTACTAATGAAGATCTTTCATTTGACGTCCCACTTGACCTAATAGTCTCATTTTAATTTTTTTTTACCCCTAGTGAACCCCAATATCTCAACAACCCCCCAATACTTTTAGCTCATTGAGTCACACCAAAATTGTGTCATCACTACCTACCTACATACCAAATTTCACGGTGATCGGATAAACGCTTCGAAAGTTATCCTCGGACAAATAAATATACATACATACATATTAGGTTGGGGAAAAAGTTTCTTCGCATTTTTTAAGAAAATACAAAACATTTTTTAATATAGTTTATTTACATTTAACTAAAGTATGTAGGTACCATTTTGTTCGATAACTTTTTGCCATCTTGTAGGTAGGGTCCCATTGCTATAGAAATTTTGGGGCTTCTGATCAAAATACCGCGACAAGTGGTTTTGGCAGTCCTCTCGTGATGTTAACCTGACACTGCCTAAAGAATTCTGAACAGACCAAAACAGGTGGAAATCTGATGGTGCAAGGTCAGGACTATACGGCGGATGCATTAACACCTCCCAGCCAAACTCTCTTAATTTTTGCTGAGTGGCTAAAGATGTGTGAGGTCTAGCGTTATCATGATGAAAAACCACACCCCTTCTGTTGATTAATTCCAGCCACTTTCTCTCAACTTCTTGCTTTAATCTCATCATTTCTTCGCAGTAGAGTTCAGAATCGATGGTCCTGCCTGGTGGTAACAGCTCATAATGAATAATGCCCTTCCAATCCCACCACACACACAGCATCACCTTGTTGCGAGTTAACCCGGGTTTCGCCACAGTCTGTGAAGCCTGACTGGCCTTTGACCACGACCTTTTTCGCACGTTCTTGTCGTACGTGATCCACTTTTCATGACCAGTTATCAGTTTCTTCAAAAATGGTTCGGTTTCATTACGTCGTAATAAAGAATCACAAATGAGTACACGGTTCATTAGGTTTCTTTCAGTAAGCTCGTAGGGTACCCAAATATCGAGCTTTTTTGTGTACCCAGTTTTTTTCAAATGCGCCAAAACTGTTTTGTGGTCAATTCCCAGTTCTTCAGCTACGTCGTAACTACTGATATGCCGATCTTGCTCCATTTTTTCAAAAATGGCATCAATTTTATCCGTAATAGTGCGACCAGAGCGACGTGCATCTTTGACATCAAAATTTCCGGATTGAAAACGCTTAAACCTGTGCTACCCTCACAGACACTGCACTAGGTCCATAAACATCGCAAATTTTTTTCGCCGCTTGCGTTGCATTTTTACCTTTTTTGTAGTAAAATTTTAAAATGTATCGAATTTCTTCATTAGATTCACTCATCTTTACAGTACGAAAAACAAATAAAAATCACACATTTTCCTAATTTGAATTTGGAATTATCTTCTTTAAAATTTAATCTTTGAATGATACCAAAACCAGCCAGATACAAATAGATCAAAGAGATTTTATTACAAGTTCATACATACTATAATGCGAAAAGACTTTTTCCCCAACCTATTATATTATTATACCATGCCGATTTGCCCAAGTGAACTTAGAGATCTCGCTTCGCTCGATTAATTATGCTATTTGCAGTACTAACTGGATGAAGTGAACTAATCCAACAGACAGCTCACAAAGTATCAATTTTGGTAGTTCAAGAGAGGTGTAATAAGGTAAGTCGTAGGCAACGCGACTGCAGTACCACGAGTGCTTTAGGAGTTTAAAGGCCACGGTGACCACTTAAGATCAGGAGCCCGTCAGCTTGTGTGTTTACAAGATTAATATTAAAAAACAAAACATGTTGTATCCTAGGCCCGTAGCCAAATTACATTCGCCACGAATCTATTCGATTTCTACATACATTTGTTGTCGCTGAATGACGTAGTATTTCTATAGCATGTGTCAAATCCCATACATTTTCGGACGTATCGTCTAGCGTCATCGCTAATCGACTGTAACTTTGCTAAGCCCTCTGGTCTTCCAGTGGATGGCCTGTCTCTGAGAATATCCTTGAGATGTCTAACGAAAAACACTAAAGAATTTTATATAGTAGGTCCTTAAAAGTCGTAAATTATTTGTCTTCCATAATATAGTCAAAAATCTAAAATCGCTGAAAAAGCTAAGGGTGTTCGGGTAGAGCTTGAACTGAGGTCAACGACTTCTTTCGATACCACTTGAAATACTCGACACAAGTCCTACCTCAGAATTTCAGTGTAAAATAAATAAAGGGAAACAAAATTAATAAAATATATTTAACTACATGGATCGCGTGTGATAATACGGTAGGTGATTGCTAAGCAGATTACGAGCACGCGAGACGCATAGGTACACTAGTGTTGCCATTCATTAGGAAAAAGCCGGGTAAAATACTTTACTAAGAAAAAAGATAGTGGGACCACAAAAGACTGTTGGTTGTGTTTACCGTTTATATAAGTTTTACTTTAATTGATCGAGCGAAGCGAGATCTCTAAGTCAACTTGGGCAAATCGGCGTTGTATGTATGTGTGTATGTTTGTTTGTCCAAGGATAACTTTCGAAGCGTTTATTTGATCATCGTAAAATTTGGTATATAGGTAGATAGTGATGGCACAATTTTGGTGTGACTAAATGAGCTAAAAATGTTCGGGGGTTGTTGAGATATTGGGGTTCAAACGGGGTAAAAAATGAAAATTAGACTTTTAGGTCAAGTGGGACGTCAAATCAAAGGTCTTCATTAGTACATTTCAACCCTGTTTTTATTTTCTGTTTAATTTTTGTGGTTTTTGAGTTATTAGCCATAATAAAAACAAAACTTTGACAAAATTCACAGGGTACACCAGTGATCTCACAGTGCTGTAATTTGGTATGCGTGTAAATATAGACACAAATCTGACATTTAGAATAACTGCAATTTGTACCCCAAAAAAGCATACACAGATAACATGAACTCCCGTTACCTGTAATTTGATGGTCAAGTTGTTTGGTTATTTATTTCGTGGCATTATTTTGATAGTCAAAGATTATAAATAATATTTTTATATTTTAATCGAAGACTCGCGAGATCTCAGTTCGGGGCGAACCACTAGTATTTTTAAATACATACTTTATTGTGAAAAATATTATTTTTACTAGCTACTGCCCGCGACTTCGTACGCGTTACACTACTAAATATGTAGGTAAACGCTACACGCTGGCTTGTAGTCCCATTTTTTTGGTCAGAAATCTTGTGGATACTACCACACAAGCAACGGGTTTTTTATGTTGGATACAATAATATCCGCTCTAAAAGCCATCAGTTAAGAAAGTTTGCCGGGTAAATTACAGAACAGCCGGATTACAAAGGCATGGATACACAGCCCAACACCAGCTTTGGACATGATGACTAAAGAGCTGGGCCCTATCGTACCTTATCAGGCCTTAAACAAGCTACGGCTTAGCGAATATGCAAAGATAACCTACTGAGATTAAAAACTATTTGAATGGAACAAGAATTAAAATGTAAATGTAAAGTGATAAAAAGTGTTACATTATTAGTATACTCATAGAAAAACGAGATACTAAAGATTAAAAATAAGATTTGAAAAAAAGAATTCATTACGTGACGATCTCCGTGGCGCAGTGGGCGAATAGTGGGCTGAGACGGAGGAGATAGCGGGTTCGATTCCCGTCGCAAAACAAATGTTTGCATGATTTATAGATATTTCTTCCGGGTCTGGATGTTTTTCTATATATTATAAGTACCTATTTATTTACAAAAAAAACGTATATAAGTATTCTATCAGTTATCTGCTTAGTTTGGATCTAGATAGCGATGTGTGAAATGTACAGCAATATTTATTTATTAGTTGGCGAATAATTATTATTCTTTGATCTTTTATTACCTTTAGTTTTTGTGTTATAGCTGCTGCTATATTTTAATTTGCTGTAAAAATTATAAGTAAACTTAACTATCCATAAAACAAGATAATAGTTTGTACCTAATTAGAAAGATCTCTAAAAGATTTTGATAAACAAAATAACTATTGAAAAGTTTCAAAAACAAAGTCATACTGTTTCTAAGCGAAATTTTCTGCCGAAATATTAATTAAATTCAACCATTTGGAAGCAACACAAAATCTGCAAAAGCTGCACATCGTTTTTACCCTCGAGTGAGTACAGGAAATTCCACTTTTATTCCATTTAGCCTGATATCGCGTTTCTAAATGCTCAGAGAATTAGAAAATGTGGAAAAACATTGTATTTTTCTATTACCTAAATCAAAACTTTAAAATCTGAAATTAAGCTACAACCCTAAAATAAAATATGATTATTATCATCACTCGAACTCGCGACGTTTTACAACTTTTGCGACTTTGTTTGTTTTTTGTTATGCAAACGACCCAATCAACTAAAATAACTAAGACCAAAATTTCATTTAACAGACCTAATCACAAAACTGAAAAAAGGTCACGCGTAGTTTTTTTCATTAAAAACATATAATCTACGTATGAGACTCGCTAATATAATTATATAGATTCTCTTGACATTCATTTTGACAACCTCCGTGGTGCAGTGGGCGAATAGCCGGCTGAGACGCAGGAGGTAGCGGGTTCGATCCCCGCTGCGGAACAAATGTTTGCATGATCTACAGATATTTGTTCCGGGTCTGGTTGTTTCTCTATATATTATAAGTATGTATTTACAAAAAAAAAATGTATATAAGTATTCTATCAGTTATCTGGTTCCCATAGTACAAGCTCTGCTTAATTTGGGCTAGATAGCGCTGTGTGAAATGTCCAGCAATATTTATTTATTTTATTTTTATTTATGAGTCTGATAATTCTGTTATATTGTACAGCAGCTACGATCTGACATTTAATTTATTCATCTCTAGTTCATATTTTTTCACATTCCTTAATATGTAATGACTAATGCAATTCAATGTTTATAATTGTTACATACAAAGCAATTTATAATTCAAATTAGGTATATAATAAATTCTTTGACAATGCCCATCTACAGCATCTACTGTTTAAATGTATATCAAATGCTTGTCTGTTTCTAGCATCTCCAAAATGATGGCGCAATGAGCTACTTGGTAGATAAAGCCTATGTAATTAAAGTATTATTGACGTTACTAAGTGTTCTAGTCCCTACGGTTTGAATAAATGAGTATGAGTAATCATCGTCATAACTCCAGACATTCATAGAAAACAATTTAATTCAAACTCATATACGTGCTCTTTCTCACTTCAAGCTCTATTACACATCATCATCATCATTATAGCCATAGTACTTTGCGCTGCTAAACATAGGGTTCCTCAATAGATCTCCAGAGCGAACGATCTTGTGCGGCTGCACCCATTGGCGCTCAAGAACCTTTATCAAGTCGGCTTTCCATCTAGTGGAGGGCGTCCTACGCTGCGCTTTCCAGTGCACGATCTCCACTCAAGAACCTTTCTGCCCCAACAGCCAGTTTTTCGAACTATGTGCTTATAAAAACTTCTCTTCTTCTTCAGGCCTTTTCCCATTTTTATTTGGAGTCGGCTCTCCAGACTTGTCTCAAGAGATGTCTTTTCTGGATTGTCATGGGGTCTATGTTGACACTCCCCAGGTCCTTTTTTATCACAGACATCCATGTTAGTCGGGGTCTTCTACGCTTTCTCGGTCCGACCTTAAAGTCCAGAATTTTTCGAATCAGGTTTATCGGCCTCCTCATGACATGGCCGTACCATCGTAGTCGTGTCTTTACTAATTTGTGGTATGGGTCTTACTTTGAAGGTTCTTCTGATATAATGATTCGGCACTTTGTCTAAAAAGGTGACTCCGACAGACCAACTCAGCGGTCTCATTTCGGCGACGTGTCGTTTGTGTGCTTATCAAAACAACCAACACATAAATTCTCACCGGCCAAAAAAATTACTTTAATTTCTTATCCTAAGTTATAAATAAATACTTTTTGCGCAATCGGAATGAGTTACACGCTCGTTACACGTGAGAAAGCGCATTCAACAATCGATTGAATTATGTAATGAATTGCACTGCATGTAACAAGCGATCGAGTTTTTATCGAGTTCAAAAGCTCTTACTCAGAAACGTGAAACGTCATTGCAAAAAGTACTCGCACGAGACGTAGCAAAAGCAACTCGGGTGTATTCAGTTATTGAAAGCGAATAATCGGCCTCTCTTTTTACCGAGAAATAGACCGGTATTTACTGGTAAAAAGACGGTCGCGATAGTATATACATCCTAACACTAAATATAGTGTTAGGATGTATACATTAGTATGTAACTATACGTCCCGGTACAAACTTGCACACAATGTCATAGCATTGAATGATCTTTAACGCCTCTCTTGGCTCGGCTTCCATCTTCTTGTTTATCGTGCGTGATTGTAAGTATCGTGAGTTTATGTAGCTTTTTAACAATCTACAATGACTTCTGACAGATAATATCAGCGTTTGAAAAATCATATGAATTAGCAGCTGGTCAAAATAATCCATCATCATCAGTGCCTACATTATTGTACCTGATGCGAAACATGTGATGTGAAAAAGTGAAATAAACTTACGATTAATAAATTCATGGTAATACTGGAAAAAGTAACCAGTGTGTACAGGTAAAAGTCAGCAGCAACCTAATTGATACGTGAAAGAGTCCATTGAGTATCTCCTGGCATTTAAAAATTATACACGTACGTCGTACGTATACAAAATACCGTTCCTCCAATTAAATTGTCGTGTACAATTTATTTCGCTTTTTATCTTAAGTTGATTGAGAAGGGTCATGTTTACAAAAGAATTTGTTTCGCGTTGTATCTGATGGTTGAATGTTTAAAATGCTCTTTATGCTTTTCCTTCACAACTGGCAAAGGTCTATCAACAAGCGACGAAGTAAGCCTTTTGTAGCATTTATTAAGCTAACAGAAGTGCTGACAGCTATATCGATTTTGGTTAACGTTTATGCTAACTGCTGTTTTTGACGGTAGCCACAGCCATTTGATTTAGCAAACTGCTACATATTTCCAGCTTATCCTTAGGTAGGTAGGTCTCAGTCAGATTAGATCTGCCCGGAAATCTCACATCTAATCTATAGTGCTCTTAGACCACAGCTTCCGGGCTTTTCGGGAGGAACTTACGAATATTGCTTCGCCTATTCCATCTAACCGGTTCATCCAATTTGCTATTGACCCAAATACACCGCAATTTGTTATGACCTGTTCATATTTTATGGATAACAATAAGCTCCGTGTCAAAGCCACGATATCTCCCGAACTTGTCATCAATTGACAAGACAAAGGAGCCTGTGATTGGGTTCGAGATTCGGGATGCTGGGACAATAACGTGTCCCTTGTCTTACTTATTGGCTTTGTCAATAAACTAATCTCAGGTGAAATTCAATATGTTTTTTCTGGTATTGATTACGTACGACGTATGAAAAGGATAATATTCAATTTATTGCGTAAAACTTTATCTGTGGGTATTTGTAAACTTTTATTGGAGTCGAATACGGTTTGCTACTGTTTCTAAAGTAAACCTTTCTACTTATATTTATGTAAGTATACTTACAAGACGTTTTGAAAGCCTCCCCTTAGGCGTCATAAGTATGCCCAAAAGAACGTCAAAACCTTTTTTCACAAATCTCTTTGTCTCCAATAGATACCCTCCGAGTCACTGCCCCTTTATACAATAATTTCTGGACGATATATCAAAAACAGTCCCCCAATTCATCTGTCGTCATCCGGAAACCGATTTCGATGCACAGCGAATTGTGTTAGAAAGAAAGCATCCGTAAATACAATGAAGGATCCTGATACAAAGGTCTGATATGGATCCCTAAATACGTTAAGAGGGGGCCGACATAGGACACAGGAAATCCATGTGTGATTTTATTGTTCGTATCTTTAGACTGGGATAAAATATGCAGTATGTAGACGCTGGTCTGTGATAGATGGTCTTTATTTATGTCGATCTAATCAGGGATCTAAAGGATACCGCTTTGGTGTTATTAGTCACCGAGATAATCAAGAGCTGTTTTTTACGTGGCCTGGAATCGATATTTCTTCGCTTGACCGATAATCGGAGTTTTCATAATAGAAGACTTTTGTCTGATATCCACACTTACCTATAATATTATAAATTCGAAAGTAATTCTGTCTCTCTGTTTGTTTGTTACATATTCATGACTAACCGGCTGGACCGATCTTAGTAAAATTTGGTATGAAAATAGATTATGACATGGATTGAGATTTACGCTACTTTTATTGACAAACCACGCGTGCGAAGTCGCAAGTAAAAGATTGTCATTCATATCTCGACAATACTATAAAAGCAGATGTGATTTCTTCTAACATTTTTACTTTCGACTATTTACGTACTAGAAAATGAAGCTAGTATTAAAAGGGCCATAATTTAGAACCACCTAGCAACTGTGAAAATATTCAGTACGGTTTCCTTTAAGCACACGTTTTTAGGGGCCGACAGTCTTTCGTAAATACGAGCTTCTCATGCACGTAAAACGATAGTCGCGACATTTCTCCTTATCTTGTGCGGCGGCAAATGATTCAGAAAATCGAGCGGCCGAACTCTGCCGCCTCCATTACCGATATTGGAGAGTCGGAGATTGCAATCGCCACGTTGCCTGGAGCTGGATATTCCATTGACTTTACCCTGTGGGCTGATATTAAATATCATAAAATATTTAGACTTAGCTCCCATTATGTTGGACACGCACCTCTAAGTTGTAGTGGTATGCGTTAATGGTGATGATGTCAGCAATTGGCGTCAACGGCAACTGTCCTTCTACTTTATACAGAAGAACTTTGTTCGTTTGCTCATAAAAGGCTTACACAATCTCTTGTAGGTCATATTTCGAATAATCCTTGAACAGAAGTAAACCTATCCGTTATCGCAACAAAAAAAAACGCTAACTACCGTAGGGGATTTGTAACAAAATTAACAAGTCATTCTTTTTCCAATCAAAATTTGACTTTATCGGTATCCTGCCCGACCAACATTCGCATTTCATGATCATCATATTAGCCATAGGACGTTTACTGCTGCACATACGCCTCCCTAATGGATTGGAGAGTGACCTATCTTGTGCGGCCTGCGCCCAATGGCTCCAAGCCTTTATGCAACCTTTATAAGGTCGTATTTCCATCTGGTGGGGTACATCCTAAGCTGCGCTTTTCAGTGCGTGGTCTTCAATCTAGAACCTTTCTGCCCCAACAACCTTCAGTTCTTTGACCTATGTGCCTTATTTGCATTTATTTTGTAGGATATGGATCCTAGAGGCACTGAAATTTTATTCCTTTATGTACGTACCAGGAAAGTTGTATGCTCGGGGACGCTGTCATTCCTGTTGTGCCTGTAACAATAGAAAACGTTAGCTGTTTATAAGAGTATCTCAGGGGAGCATTTTAGGTCTGCTGCTGTTATACCAGACTACCTTTTTACGCTATTCAACGTTTGTAGGTCATATGATGTCACATCAGTAGTTATTTATAATGAAGGGTATGCTATGAGTAAACAAACACTCAGATAGTAATAAGATAACTGTTTATTTATGAAATACGTAAATGCAGAAGGAATAAGTATTACCGTGCAAAAGTTTATCTTCGAAGATCTGTAAAAGTAATGTACTAAAGCATAATTTTGTATGTATTTCTTGCTAAAATGCCTGCCTCAAAACTTTTGCATCAAATATGATTTCTAAATGAAACGAAATAAGGCTTACTATAACTTGAAGAGTGGCACAGGCTAAATGCGAAGGACGTAATAAGTAAACATGGTAAGATGTAGGCGAAACATTAAGCTGGCTGGGAGCTGGGAGCACTAACTAGTCATGACATCATCAAGCAAGACCAAGTAAACAACGGGTTATTTCAACATCATAGTTCCTTAGAACAGCTAACTCAGTCTTTACATGCCATTTAACCTACAACCTCGCTATAAAGTACCTTTTATATTTGACATAGTACATTGCATTAAAGGGGTCTATAAAAAACTCATTAACTCATTGGAGTCTTCAAGTCCAGAGTGAATAGGTTCTTTCTATGCAAGCATGCTCCATCTTCCTTCGATCACACCATCACTCACCACCAGGTGAGGTAGAGGTTAAGCGCTTGAGACTATCACCAATTAATAAAAAAAACTCAGTTTATATTAATACATCTTTTCAATGATTAAAAGCTTAAAATAGGAACTAGTAGTCACAAAAAATAAACGAAGAGTTTGTGGTGTCTAATTAGAATTCAATTCTGCAGCAGTAGACAATTTATAAATAGGAAATAAACATTGTCAATGGCGAGATGACCTGTCACACACCGTTAATAGCTAAATCGACTATGCATTTAATCGATTTTACTTATCTTTTCTTTCACCTTCTTTTATCAAACTCGGGACGGACACTGTGTGACTGTAACTTTTTTTTTTTTTATAATACATACCTGCAGATGAAACAGATGTCAAGCATATGCCCCACCTGATGTTAAGTGGTAACTATAGCCTATATCAAAGTATTGCCTTGTAGGTCACTTAAGAAACCTGCTTTATGATGCACTGCTCAGCATCCATCAACTTGTGGCATACAGGTGTAAAGCCTCATGTGCCTGTAATTTCACTGGAAACCATACCCTTCGTACTGAACGCAGCAATGCTACTTGGCGGCAGAAATAGGCAAAATGGTAGTACTTACTTCCACGGGCAAGTCCTTTTACAAGGAACTCTTGTTATATATGTTGTTGTGTATGTCTACTAAAAAACACCTCAAGTGAACTATCTGTGTCTAATCTCTGTAGGTATTGCAAACAGGTTCTCAT
Organism: Philereme transversata; assembly: GCA_963924445.1. Classification (NCBI taxonomy): domain Eukaryota; kingdom Metazoa; phylum Arthropoda; class Insecta; order Lepidoptera; family Geometridae; genus Philereme; species Philereme transversata. Next base: position 19,438,420 of record OZ004337.1, on the reverse strand, counting down.
CTAATGGTCTATATTCTACCTACACATTCTTCGCGAACAAAAGATTCCAATTAATCAAGTTACTGGGTATAAAGGAAGAAAAATACTTCGTCGAGTATGTTGTCTAACTAAAGTGCGATAGTTTTTGTTCTCTTTGTGCGAGAAAAATAAGACCTTTTAAAGTGTTCTTCGGAAGTTTGTCAAGAATACCTGAGGTTTTTGGAGCGTGAGAAACTAGATTTGACATGTCTAGGCAGATTATAATTCTGACAATAGGCTCTTGACTTTGTTTCAACGGTATTTCCAGATCTACTACTTCTAACCTCTCACTTTAATATTATAAATCCGAATGTTGGGATGTTTGTTTATTTATTTGTTTGTTTGTTACTCAATCACGTCATAACGGCTGAACCGATTTCGATGAAATTTGGTATTTACGTAGATAATAACACATAGGCTACTTCTTGTCCCATAAATCAGGTCCCATGGGATAAAAATGGGGTGTCAAGTTTCTATAGAAAAAATATTTTGGCCTTCGTTACCACTTTACACATAGTTTACACTTTATACGAGTTTATCTTTATTTGTAGGTTGCCTACACATTTAGTAGTGTAACGCGTATGAAGTCGCAGGCAACAGCTAGTCACCTATAATTTATCATCATCATCATTTGTGATATAGGACGTCCGATGCTGAACATAGTCATAGATAGATTGCATAGATGTCCAGAGCGACGGCGGCTGTGGCTACCTTGTGCACTTAAGTGCCTCCAGATCCCAGCAACCTTTATTAGGTCATTTAGTCCTCTAGTGGCGAGCTGGCCTCCGGTACGTAAGCGATTCATCCTCAAATATCTCTGACTATGAGGGAGTCAGAGGAAATTCAAAATCTACGTACAATTGTATACTTATAAATCAAAAATGTCTAAGCCAATAATACTTTGTTTGGCAAACTATTTTATATGGTATCTTATCATGAAATACAAAAGACAAATTAAGTAATCACAGTTATTCACAGGTATGACGCAATGATGGAGTATGATATCATATTTATTTATGGTAGTGTTACATGCATCTAGATATTTATGACTTCCTGTTTAAAAATTTAAATTCGCACTGCCATTTTTGCAGTTTTAGAGCTTTGACTACAAGGGTGGAACTCAAATGTATCACATATTATTTCGTCATCTAGACACGCCAAGATTTTTACGCGTAGTGAAACTATATTAAGTTGTAGGGGTAGATATCAAGTTACAAAGTTAAAAAACCAATTAACATCTAAGTTACATCTAATTTGAATGAAACTGTAGGTCAAGTAGGTTGGTTATGCATTTCGTGGCACCAATTTATTAGTCAAAGATTAAAGCCGGCATGCACAAAGATCACTAAACGTATTTAGCGACTAAACATGTTTAAATTTGAAGTATTTGTATGATTTGACAACTCCTTAAATCATATTTAGCCACTAAATACGTTTAGGCATCGTTGTGCAAGACGCTCTAAGAATAATATTTATTTTTGGAGATTCGCGAGATCTTAGTTCGGGGCGAACCACTAGTTTAAAACAATTAGAAATATGATTGGTCCTGGAACTTTAGCTGTTCGATTAACAGCAAATATTATTGCAAACAACAAAACAGCGTAAGGCAAGGGTTACGGGTTCGAATTAAGTCGTTTTTTTTTGATGATTTAAAAAATTTTACTATTATTTTATACACCCAGCCAGCGTTATGTACACTTAGCGTGTCCATAACGCTTATTTTATTTTATTTATTATTTATTTTAAAAAAATCAGTATTTAATAATCGAAGCTGTAAGTAAAAAAACTAGTAAGATTATAAACTTTATAAGCATAACCTAACAGAGCGTACATGTAAGTCTCCAAATGTCAAACAACGTATAACCATGTTTCATTCCTATAATTTCCATAATTACTACAACCAGTAAGGCCGGTCCATCCATAAAGATTATCGTGAAACCAAGGCTGATTGTGCACTCTCGTAATTGAAATAATATTTTTATGTCTGTGTGTAATAAACAATGTAGATGAACCTATGATAAGTGGTATGAGTAAAGCTTTGGGTTTCTGTGAAGCCTTCATAAAATAAACCGCAGAATTGCATATCTACTGGACGACAATAGAAGACCAATGATAATTAAGATAGTCCATAAATAAGGCAAATAATTTTCCAATATTTTCGAGAGAATTAATAAAAACACTTAATTGTAAACCTTTATTATTATTTATTTGGAGCCTGTATTATCCCACTGCAGGGCAATGACCTCTCTTCCTTCCTTCCACTCCACTCTATCATCATGCGTGTGTGTGCTCCAGTCTTCCCTATACGAGTCGAGTTCGTCTTTCCATCGGCGTCACGGTCTGCCACGTGGTCGTTTTCTGTCTTTTGGGATCCACTCGGTGGTGGATTTTGCCCACAACTCCTCCGAAATGCGGCAGACGTGGCCCGCCCAGTCCCACTTCAACTTGCTTACTTGGTGTCCGCGATTTGTGTTTGGGAGCGCAGTTCACTGTTTCTAATGAGGTCTGTTAATTTGACTCCTAGGATACTGCGCTCCATGGCTCGTTGACACCTTAAAAACCTTAAAAAATAAAAATCACAAACAAAATAGAAGACACAAAGCAAATAGTAAATTGGGCGGTCTGGTACCACGATGATAAAATTTTGCGTACCTAATTATTGTGAAAGTGGTATTGAAATAATCTAAATCACGGTAAGCTCCAAATAGCGGGATAGTTCACCACAGCGAACCCAAAGTAAACCAACAACGAACGAACGAAGTGTCGCCTAACGAACACACCCATGAAACATTGCAAATGTTTGCGCACACACGGTAATCACGTCGGTGTAGTATTAGTCATTACTGAGAGCATGCAAATTGCGATGCAGAGACAGGGGCATTATGCGAAGTCGCGTGCAAGTCTACCTTGTGGAATAAAAAGCGCGGTCAAGTGCTAGTGGGAGTTCTTGAGTTCTGCTTATGTAATTCAAGAATGACAACACAGATCAGAATACAGCGTATTTTTTATTCCGTAATGAACTTTGATAGCTTTAGGCTCAATTTCGACAGTACACTTTAGGGTTTTGATATGACACGCCAATTAAAAAAAAAACATTGTCTTCCCTTCCCCCTCAAAACCTTAACTAAGTTTCAGGTGCAAACGACTTGATTTCAAGTCTCTAAGTTTCGTCTCCAATGTTTAGGTTAATATAATAATTGATAACGTGATCAATATATATAATGTATAAACATATTCAACAAATATGTAATAAGTAGATTCTGTCTTTAAAGAATTCTGTTAGAAAATTGTTATTCTGTCTCTAAGAATAATGCACGGAACTCCAACGCCAGTGGCGAACGAAAAGTCAAGACCTGCTGTCGACAGGTAGGTACGTGCTGTATAAATTAGAAATAGCTTCTCAATTCAATGTCACGTTCGCAAACAATAAACGAAGTGTTTTCAATGCGGAATTTCGGGTGCTCTAAAACTTTTCTCGCTGTTCCGTTTCGTGTGACATAAGTTTCATTAAAATTTAATCTAATAGATAAATGAAGTATGATCTGTTCGTATTGACCCTAATGTCTGAATTCTTAGATCGCTCGAAGGCTTTCGACATGGCCTCATGGTATTTCTATCGTTTCACAGATTGAAGTCATAGATAAATAATAGGACGGAAATTTGCTTGTGTTGAGTTTTAGATTCTCTTTTCTCTCTTAATTTAACGAGCTACAATTTTTATTCCCAACAGAAACTACGGGAACAAATGAAAACTACCACAAACAAATGAGCCACAACTAAATCCGTACCTTTTACAAGAGAAAATTAGAAAAATCCCCACGAGAGCGCTGCGGTCGGTCTGAGGTGATTAAATTAAATTGTTACGAGATGGTACGAAATAATACTACCAGATAAGGCTGTCAGTTGCTGTCAGAAATCTTTAGCCGAATTAGCCCGGCTCTTTCCAGTCCAATAGACTAGGGGTTGACTGCATCTAATCCTATCCCTCAAGATAGAATAGAAAATACTTTATTTCACACAATAAACAGCAAAATAATTGAAACTTTAAACTTAAATTAATGTACACAATTGGCGATATTATATCTACCAGACCACCTTTAAATGAAATATATCTTAGATACATGGATTGAACCACTTTCTCGTTAGACAAATCTGTAGAATGCTTAGATCAGCCTAAAAACTAACTAACCCACAATGACAGGAGTCGTCAGTGCCTCTATTTGGAAAACCGATGATAACATTCTAAGTACCGATAAACGGCAAAAACGATTAAAAACATTTTATTGATCGAGCGAAGCAAGATCTCTAAATAAACTTGGACAAATCGGCGTTCTATGTATGTAGGTATGTGTGTTTGTTTGTCCGAGGATAACTTTCGAAGCGTTTATCCGATCATCGTTGAATTTGGTACATAGGTTGGTAGTGATTTCACAATTTAAGTCTGACTAAATGAGCTAAAAATGTGGAGAGAGGGGTGGGGGGGTTTGTTGAGATATTGGGGTTCAAGAGGGGTAAAAAATAAACAAAATGGGACTATCCGGTCAAGTAGCACGTCTAATATAAGATTTTTGTGAGTTCATTTTGACCCCATTTTTATTTTTAGTTTAATCCTTGTAGTTTTTGATAGTCAAAGATCTCAGTCCGAGCGAACCACTAGTATTTTTATAATTGAATATTGTAGATTTTCGACTTTTCCACATCTCTACCCAGCGAAATATGTTACACGGATTTTTGCGGTTAAGTGTCCCTGGAAAGCGATGGCAATGATTTTCAGTAATGAAATCTAATGTTATGTGTTTCAATCTTGATTCTGAGTGTATTCTTGTCAGGAGATGTTTTCGTTGAATTGTTGATGAGCTACCAGAAACCTCGACGGATAAATTACTTTGAATTCGTTTGGGTATAAAAGGAATTTGATGGGGACTTATGACATGGCTTGACTGGTTGTGCCTATCAGATCATCTATGTAGGTAAACAATGATCTAAATTAAGTATTTATTGAAGTGTGACCGCCATTTCCTGCCTCTGGGCTAGTTAAGTTGGCAGTCCCTCTGAGCAGCCCTTACGCTCCAGGGTTAACCACGTGCTTTCAATTAAAACTACACTGAAATCCGATTATAGAAAACTATTCAACCCAGCAGCGGAGACTTTATAAAATTTACCCAAACCTTTCAGAAAACTATAAACAACATCAAACATTTCCCTTTAATTACATTTAAATCTCTTAAATACCTAATCGAGCGAGATCCGGATAACCCGGGCCGTGTCCGGGCCGGACACCGGACTAATGTCGCGGCCGGCCGGACAAATAGACCGCGGGTTTAAACCCTGATTAACTAAGCCAATGTTTAGCTCCTGCTTTGTTATGCACCCCTGGTAGATTGGATGATTTGTATGCTTTAATAGAGAGAAAACATTTCTGGAGATTGACGCAGCTTATTTAACAAGGAATTTGTGTTTTATTTTTTTAAGGAAAGATGTGCCGGAAATCTTAAAAGGAAGAACCTGGAAATTGCTACATTCACCAGTAAAGTTGCAAACATAAATTTTATTCCATCATACACTCTCCAATTTTATGCTGATGATGGAAGTTCCTATTGGTTGTAAATATTATCTCGAGGCCTACCAATGAAACGTTTGTCGAAAGGTGGTGTCTTTAGAGATCATCATGCGAACGAAAGTTCGCTAAAGGTGAAATTACAAAAAAATTGGGACACAAATCTCCCTCTTGTAGTTATTCTCTGTGGTGTGCGACAGTTTGGACTCTATAGCTGAGCAGCTGTTGACATAAAAATCGCATTACAAAATGAGTCACCAACCCAACTCCTAATTCCTCACATCACGACATCCTTTATTATAACAGTAAGTACCAGAATAATTCATCGTGGCTGATGAAGAGTCTTCAGGATGTACGTAATCTGCGATACGGGCAGTTTAATGGGACGAATTAGGACCAGCCGACTGTCGGTGATATCAGACCCCTTTGTAATATACGATGCCTGTCTACTATAGACTGTTTAGATATATTTGATTATCAATAGATAAGCTCACTATACCACTATACTATATATTATAGGTATTGTATAATGTGACATTTTCAATTAATTATTATTATTATAATACTTTGAATACTGCAACTGGTACAAAATACTACAAAATACTGGAACTAGAGTAGATAAATTAAAATGCTAACACCTTCACACATGGTTTCAAATACATACTTCATAAATAATTTCATTTAATTTACTAATAGCCAATAATAACAATGGACGAAAGCCTTAAATACTTTTAAGCACGAGTAGTCTTTTTTTTTTATATAGTTATAGACTCACGTTTTACCACGAACTAGCCTGATGGTAAGAGATGATGTTAAGACCACCAGAGCTCTGGTGACAAGTTGATGGGCATGTCTTTTATAACCGGGCTCGAAACTTTGACAAACTCTAACCGTTTTGGTTCTACGTTCTTGATGCGTGCAGCTAAGCTATGCACTTTGCCGTCGTCTGTTTTTCCTGAAGAATACAATCCGGGCCTCTTTAAGGTAATAACGAATAGGTTTCTTCTAGATCTTCGTGCTTCATCTTAGACCACATCATCGCTTACCATCAGGTGAGATTGTGGTCAAAAGAAGATCAATCCGGATTTAAAAAAAAAACATGCACTGAATTATTTTGTTGTAAATGCTTCTAGATTTCTCCCATTGTAATTATCATCATCATAATAGTTACAAAACGTCGATATCTACTGAACATGGGCCTCACCATTTCCAGAACGAGTGATCTTGTGCGGCCTGCCTCAACGGCTTCCAGCAACCGTTATTAGGTCTTCTTTCCATCTAGTCTCGACTCGAGACTCTTTCTGCCCCGACCACTGCCACTTTAGCTTCCTTGTTCTCTGGGTTAGGTTAGTTCTCATTTTAGTAAAACGTTACTAAAAAACAACTAAGCAAACTACTCTACAAGCTCATTGACTCCAGTAGAAATAACAAATATGAAGGAACTACAAGTAGCTTGCAGGGACAATGAATGAATGGATGAATGGGATCTCAGCCATTATCTACAATCAAACTATGCATTATTTAGCTCTATTGAATGCGTCCCGTTAGTTGCATCCAGCAACGGTACAAGTCGGCGGATTTCCTGGGTTCGATTCTCAGGCGAGACTGGAATTTTAAAACATGTTTTTGCTAAGATGTCTCTGATAATGGGAAGCTGTTGAAATTCACAGCTGAAGCTAATGTTCTTTAGATGTTATTGTTGGTGTTTGATTCTCAGGTAAGTTAGGAATACTGTGTTTTTGTTTTTTGAAACCTGATGGTGTTAAGTTTTCTTTATGTATACGTTTTGTTTACAACAATAATTATATACTTTCAGAATACTGTAATTTAACTAATAATACATTTAATGAGATACAAATTTTCCAAAGACTGTTCATGTAGAGCCTATATTGTAGGCTGTATAATTAAAGCTACAAAATATTTAATATTTTTTGGTAAATTCAGACTCATATTTATATCTCACTAGTTGACCCCCCAAACTTCGTATCGCCTTGACATGCATATGACGCGGGCTGCCAATGTATTGTCAATCGGCCATCATTAGCTACAATAGCTACTTCATCTATGTATGAGAAAATTAATTTTCGTCATAATTTTTTTAGTGTGATTTTTCCAATATTTTAATAGTTATTCTGCTATTCGGGGCGGAGACAAATCCAACAAATTAAAGATCATCAAAATCGGTCCAGCCGTTCTTCAGTTATAAATGGTATAACTAACCCGAGTTTGTTTTATATATATACCTCCGTGCGACGACCTCCGTGGCGCAGTGGGCGTATAGCCGAAAGTGACGCAGGAGGTAGTGGGTTCGATTCCCGCCGCGGGACAAATGTTTGCATGATCTACAAATATTTGTTCTGGGTCTGGATGTTTTTCTATATATTATAAGTATGTATTTAAAAAAAATAGTGTATAAGTATTCTATCAGTTAACTGGTTCCCATAGTACTAGCTCTGCTTAGTTTGGGGCTAGATAGCGCTATGTGAAATGTCCACCAATATTTATTATTATTATGATTATTTTTCTGTAGTAACGATGTTATTAAACTTTAAATATTTACAAAAGCCAAAAATACTATTTTTTGCCACCACTGACTAAAATACTAACGGGATGAAAAGCGAGTAACGATGGATTCCAAAAATTGGTGACCGTTGGACCGGCTCCAAGCAGTGTGGCAATAATGCAGTTAGTGTTCCTGTCAAAAATGGCTTTTCTCTAATAAAAGTGTCACTGGCTACACTGCCAAGCCAGCCTGGTTATATACGGGGATAGGGAGGATTGTAACATCCGGATAAGAGGAGGGTATATCAAAAGCTTTTTATAGGTATCCGCATTATCCCTACTAATATTGTAAATTCAGAAGCTGGACCGATTTCGATACCTATTTCTGCCGCCAAGCAGAATTACTGTGTTTCGGTATAAAGGGTATGGTTTCCGGTGAAATTACAGGCAAATGAGGCTTAACACCTGTTTGCCTCAAGTTGATGGTCGCAGGGCAGTGGGACATCGTAAGGCACGTTTTTAAAGTGCGTGACTTACGAGGCGTTACTTTGCTATAGGCGATGGTTACCACTTAACAACAGGTGGGGTATTATGCTTGTCCCATCGCCAAGTAATACAAAAAAAACGATAGATTTTGACCTGTATTAAGACTACTTTTTATTGACAAACTTCGCATGCGAGGTCACGGGCGGAAGATAGTAATATATATAAGTTCATAATTACAAAAATAAAACCAAAGGCAACGAAGATATACGAAATTAAAAACACTTTTTCAAATTACTATTTCAAAGTCATTGAAGAAAATAATCAAAAGTATTTGTCGCAAAACATCTCCTTTACGATAATCGATATTTTAAGCATCGATAAGTTTACATACATCCAAGACAAATTGAAAAATAAAATGCTAATTTCTTGTTTGCTACTATATTCAGCAGTGGACGTGTGGAACGTGGATCATGATGATGAAGTATTCAAAAGAATTGTTTCCACGTTAGGCCTGGTTATAAGTAGAAAGGTATAAAATTAAAAACTAATTTCACTTGGCTTAGAGCCATTAGCATCTATTGCAGCGCAGGAATTTTTAATTAATCCCAGGAAATTGCGTCGTATATCACGCAATCTTAATATGGAGAAAAATTGCGGGTAATAAAAATGGGGGGAAATGAAGTATAAAAGGGTGGGTTGAAGAATAGGCATCATTATACAAATATCCACAGTAATATTATAAATAAAATTAAAAAAAAAAGATTGTGTGGTTTTATGAAACCACGGTAAAAGTGAAACTTTGTTTCACATTATAGATATTTAACTAAAAATTTTCGTTGGCACAAATGAGTAATAGTCTATACACTACCCGGTCAGCTGATGCGAACTATAGGCACCGCCATATTGGCCTCGGCTGCTCTGACGAGCGCCTTTCACTTTATCCCTACTCCGCGGCCGACCATCACGCGACATGCAACACACAGACGAAGAAGTTTGAGACGATCTAATAAAAGTTTCACTTTAATAACTGTCCCCCGGTCTATCCGTCTGTTTGTTACGTTTTCACAAATAAACGGCTGTTCATCACCGTGTTCTAAGATTTTTAAAATCATCTTAAAATCTTGCAACCTTCCTCTTGATACGAGGATGCACTGCCTTGAAACGTCCGATGACTTGAAAGTTGACTTGAAGGCTTGAAAGTTTTTGTGATAATTTAAAATATCTTATTTTCCGTAAGTGTTCAGATTACACTTTAAAAATAAAATACTGTTACGAGCTGAGGGTTCGGGATAAAATAATGGGAATCGATTTAACCAAAATAACACTTTTATTCAGCACTAAACGATGAATACACGAACTTGGTCACACGTAATCACAACACACCAATTCACACCACTGGTGCACCACTTAAAGTCACCGAAATGTTCGCACGTATAGCTAAATCCAGACTGACTCGCGAGCAACTACTGCTCACGCGAGACCCTTCTCCACGTCAGTCCTCCAGGGCCTCGCTGAGACTCACTCACTGACTGACTCACTCAGACTGACTCAGACTGACCCATAACTGACTGTCCGGCCATCTCTCCGGCCTATTTATATCCACACATTTCGATTGTTCGAGAAGGATCTCGATCGTTCCAGGAAAAGGGTCAGTCCCTCGACACAATAGCCACTCCATTATGCGCAACCGCAGACAATAACAACAATAACGCAGCAAGACAAAAGCGTTCGAGAAGTTACGATTATTACTCATTGTTTAACAGCCTCGGCGTAACACTGCCCCCTCCTAAAACATGCTCGTCCCGAGCATTCTTAGCCTCATATCGCGGCAGCCGATCAACACGAACAATTTTAGGCGCACCTCGCGCTGAAGATGTAGCAACTAGAGGAGCCACATTGCCGTCTCCAGGACTTCAGGACACCCAGAGTCCCTTTCTCATCAGCGATCCCAATTCCAGCCTCCAAAACACGGCTCTCATGATTTCTATCTGTTCTTTCACTTCCTGGAATTACTTTCCAGATAAACCGAACGATTCCCTCATCAGTCGAGCCCAATTCCAGCCTCCAAAACACGGCTCCCTTGATTTCTATCTGTTCTTTCACTTCCTGGAATTCCTTTCCAGATGAACCGAACGATTCCCTCATCAATCGAGCACGCTCTTATGGCCAACGTCGCTGATCTTCCTGTTGACGACGCTGCTCTTCTTTATCCTGACGTCGCTGTTCCTCTTGCAACCGAGTCTGCTCTACCTGTTCATGTCGCTGTTCCTTCTGCAACCGAGCCTGCTCTTCCTGTTGACGACGCTTCTCTTCTTAATGCTGACGGCGTTGTTCCTCCTGCAACCGAGCCGTCTCTTCCTGTTGACGACGCTTCTCTTCTTTATGCTGACGGCGTTCCTCCTCCTGCAACCGAGCCTGCTCTTCTTGCTGACGACACTGCTCTTCTTTATCCCGACGACGCTGTTCTTCTTGACGACAAAGCATTGCCATAATAGCAGCAATATCGCCTGTCACAGGAGCTTGCCCCACGGATGATGATGATGATGCTCCAAATGATTCGGCGGCGGCTAATTCCATCTCCATCGCCTGACGACTCTGCCGAGCTTCTTGAACCGGAGACTCCCCAAACCGCCTTTCATCCATTTCCTGTTGTCGTTGACCTCTCGTCCTGACACCGTCCACGTTATCCTTTGGGAGAACCGGCATTATTTTATCCCACTTCTGACACCAAATTGTTACGAGCTGAGGGTTCGGGATAAAATAATGGAAATCGGTTTAGCCAAAATAACACTTTTATTCAACACGATGACGATGAATACACGAACTTGGTCACACTTAATCACAACACACTTATTCACACCACTGTTGCATCATTCGAAGTCACCGAAATGATCGCACGTATAGCTTAATCCAGACTGACTCGGGAGCAACTACTGTTCACGCGAGACCCTTCTCCACGTCAGTCCTCCAGGGCCTCGCTGAGACTCACACTGACTGGACTCAGACTGACTGAGACTGACTCACAACTGACTGTCCGGCCATCTCTCCGGCCTATTTATATCCACACATTTCGATTGTTCGAGAAGGATCTCGATCGTTCCAGGAAAAGGGTCAGTCCCTCGACACAATGGCCACTCCATTATGCGCAACCGCAGACAATAACAACAATAACGCAGCAAGACAAAAGCGTTCGAGAAGTTACGATTATTACTCATTGTTTAACAGCCTCGGCGTAACAATACTATTAGATTACCGTACTGCAAACTACAATCCGGGTCTCTTTAAGGAATAGGTGTCTTTTAGGTCTGCGTGATTCATCTTAGACCACGCTTACCATCAGGTGAGATTGTGGTCAAAAGAAGATATACTGGTGTTAAAAAAAAACAAAAAAAAATCGCCGGACCCATCCAACGCTAGTTCAGCCGGCGGACGCGCATGTTACTTTTTACTTTTTTGTTTATTATTTTTTTGGTTTTATGTTTTTTTTGTTTACTTGTTTTTCGACAGTTTTTTACCCTAAAATCGCAAATTTTAATTTTACCGCTGTCATCATGAAGTAAAACGACAATGGCTTATTTTTATTGTAAACCTGCCTACCCCCACATTATACTCATATAGTTATGAATTGGATTGATAAAATTAATATTTTGTAGTGACAAACCACCCTGGCGAAGCTGCGTTACCGAGTTTTGATAATAAGATGTAGCTGTTTGTTTTAATAATTTTTATTTAATCAATGTTACATGACATTCAAATACAATATTTATCAATTCATTAACATCACAAGGATCATTTTGAAACTTCAAGTTTACCTATTACTTCGCGACCGCGGCTAGTATTGGTAGAGCCTATTCACCGGCACCCATACTCCTCAAACCGAACTACAGCATTACATTTTTAACCGACTTCAAAAAAAGGACGAGGTTCTTAATTCATTTTTTTTATTATGTCTGTCATCTCAGAACTCCGTCATTTATCAAATGATTGGGAAAAATCTTTTTTTATTTGAGATTGCTCTCATAGAAATTTCATCAAAATCGGTTCAATCGGTAGTTTGGTCAAGTTACTTGTTAGTAAGTACTCTGCCATGTATTTTTACTGTCCTAACACAGTATAACTGCTATAACATACAATTACAACCGGAACAGTGAGATTGCTTCAATTAAATGATTGCGAGCTACGAATCGACCAGAATATCTATTCCCACCATCAAAGAGCTTTCTAACATTTACAGCTCTTTCCAAATTGGTCAGTTTATTCGTATCTGTATCAAAGTCATAATTCATAATAGTCTGGACACGCTATGTATACATAACGCTGGAAGCTGGGTGTATAAAATAATTATAAGATTTTTTAAATCATCAAAAAAAACGACTTAATTCAAACCCGTAACCTTTACCTTACGCTGTTTTGTTGTTTGCAATTATATTTGCTGTTAATCGAACAGCTAAAGTTCCAGGACTAATCATATTTCTAATTGTTTTAAACTAGTGGTTCGCCCCGAACTGAGATCTCGCGAATTTCCCAAAATAAATATTATTCTTAGGGCGACTTGCACAACGATGACTATACGTATTTAGTGTCTAAATATGATTTAAGGAGTTGTCAAATCATACAAATACTTCAAACTTAAACTTTTTTAGTAGCTAAATACGTTTAGTGATCTTTGTGCATGATGGCTTTAACCTTTGACTAATAAATTGATGCCACGAAATGAATAACCAACCTACTTGACCTACAGTTTCATTCAAATTAGATGTAACGGGGGTTCTTGTTAATTGGTATTTTTTTTTTGGGTTAAAAATGGCAGTTATTCTGGATTTCGGACTGTTGTCTATATTTGTGTTACAATAGCTACACGAATATCAAATTTCAGCATTGTGGGGTCACTGGTGTAACTGTGAATTTGGTCAAAGTTTTGTTTTTATTATGGCTAATAACTCAAAAACTACAAAAATTAAACTAATAATAAAAATAAGGTTGAAATGTATTGATGAAGACCTTCGGTTGACGTCCCATTTGACCTAAAAGTCTCATTATAATTTTTTTTTACCCTTCTTGAACCCCAACATCTCAATAACCCCCCCCCACATTTTTAGCTCATTTAGTCACACCAAAATTGTGCCATCACTATCTACCTATATACCAAATTTTATGATGATCGGATAAACGCTACGAAAGTTATCCTCGGACAAACAAACATACATACATATATACATACAACGCCGATTTGTCCAAGTTGATTTGGAGATCTCGCTTCGCTCGATCAATAATACTATAATACCTATTTTAGCCGCCAAGCAGCATTGCTAAGTTTCGGTTTGAAAGGTACTCGTATGGTTGCCGATTAAATTACAGGCACATGAGGCTTTACACCTGTATGCCTTAAGTTGATGGACAGTGCAGAAGAGGGCAGTGCATCGTTAGGACACGTTTCTAAAGTGTGTTACCTACGAGGCAATACTTTGTTATAGGCGATGGTTACCACTTACATCAGGTGGGTCAAAGACTTGTTCCATCTCCAGGTAGTATAAAAAAAGGTATACAAATTGTTGGAGTTCCTATAGGTTCCTATAGTTATCATGGGGTTGTTCAAAAAGTCTCTCACAAATCGATTCATTTACTAACTGAAATTAAGTGAAAAAAACCAGCTAGTAAAGTAATCTATTACTACCACCGTTATGCAGACTTAACGTAGCTGAACAATATTCTTTGCGGTGTCACGATCCACCAGCGGCATAATCCAATTTATAAATCATCCGTCCAAGTTAAAAAGTCTAGTTAATTTCAGGAGGGGAAAGAGAAGGGACGCTCTTAAAATTCGACGGGTTGCATCTTGAGACGTGAGGGCGCATTAACAGTCCTATTTAGAAGCAATAGTTTATGAGGGTTCGATAGATGAACTTCAATTAAGCGTATTGACACGTTTTTGTGCCTTAGGTTAATATGGATAAGATCAAATAAACGTAAGATTATAATTTAATTACCTGTATTCAACGTTATGATTTCTGATTGGTTTGGGAATTTTTTTTTAGGTTAGGTTAGGTTAGACAATAATTATCTTCCAAACAAACTTTGAATGTACAGGATAAAACATAAGCACATGCCGTGGTTATTATCTAAATATGTTTAATAGTTTTTAGCACAAACAAACAAACAACATCCCACCCTAAACGCATATCACACCTTCTCCGTTCCATCGTGGGTAAAAGCAAAATAAAAAACTCGCATAGAGTTTATGTTGTTTAACATCTCTGTAGAATTATTAACGAGCAAGTGTTCAGAACAAGTTAGCAGCCAGAAAAGTTTCCTTTGGAACACCTCCAAATGTGGTGTAAGTTGTTACCATTCAATTTCCGATTAATCTCTTAAATCGAACGAATATCCGAATCTCCCTGTCAAATTACTTGTCTCCAAGTTGGCACCAATAATTTCATTGGAAAATCACAACGGAGACTGGATGCACCAAATCACCGAAAATTGCGGATGGGTCCTGTTTTATCGATGCTTTTAACTCGGGATTTTGCAACCGAGCTCCTGCCCAACCAGCAATGAATGGGGTGAAGAATAGATACTTCGTTTTGTGTTCAGGTGGCGGTGTAGCGAGAGCACAGGGCAGGTGCAAGGATTCAATTGGGCAAACTTTAAACAAGATCGGCTCAATTTTGACGAGCTCGTCATTGATGGCAGACAATTAGCAAGCATCGCAGGCTGAACCTGGTCAGGGCTGACACAGGTAAAGGCAGACAAGGCTTGGCTGTGCCATTCAAGCAAGATGCATTTACTCAGCAGAGGGTGTAGTCCCTAGTCAGGTTATGGATGATGTCTTCATATATATGTTCTACCAAACTGTATTTCTTCCAAAACAAGATTTCTTCCTTATTTGAGTATCTAAACGATATATTCAAAAAAATATTTACTTGAATGTATAAAGTTGCTGTAAAAACAAATTCATGAAAATCAACATGCATAAAAATTTAATTATTGTTAAGTTTTGGCTCTTATCCGGATCGTAAATACGAATCTGCAGCGTATCAAGCATTAAGCAGATTGATGTCAGGTCTCACTTAGTTTAATTAAAAACCTTAAAAGATTTACACAAATTCAGTTTGACTACGCCTTGCCCGGGCGTTTCAATGGTTATCGGAACCGTTTCACCGCTCGATTTTAGGTTTGGAATTTTTAGAGAGAAAATGTATTTTGAAAACAAAAATATTCCATTTCGAATACTAGTTTGTTTATTTCCGAAACAATGATAAAAAGGCTTAACTAGTAAAATTGCTGAAATATTAAAGGCTCGTGCAAGCTTTTTAATAATAAAGCGCCTTTGCAATACGTAATCGTACGTTACGAAGACCGTAGTAGTAAATTCTATTCCAATATTTAATATCTCAAAGAAACCTATTCAAAGTAAAGGTTTCTTTCATAGATGCATTCTTATATCTCCACTACAAAAGTGCTAAGCTATAAGATTATTATATGGTATTATGAAGCATGCTCCGAGCAAAACTGTACATTATAAACGATACAAAGACCACACAAGTTACTCCATAAAACAGATATTATCAATGCAGGTCGACTTTCAATTGATATTGCTATTATAAAATTGACAAAGTGAAATATTGGAAATAACTCTCACGATATTACTATACGCTTCTTTTGATTTCGTAACAGAAATATTATCTACAAAATTCATAAAATTTACTACGAGCTTGGAACTCAATCAAAGACTCCCGAAGTTGACAAAATGAGAATTTAACTGAACAATTTTAGATAAGTACTTATCTTTTATTGGTCCCATTATTTGTAGTACAAACAATATATCAATAATATCTCTTTAGATACCAGCGCTTAGTCTCGATATTAAAATACTATTAAAAGTGATCAAAAGCATTCATATCATCCAGTGCCATTTCAACAGATATAACTTTTCTTTTTTTACACTTTATTGATCTTCGTTTGACCACAATCTCACCTGATGGTAAGCGATGATGTGGTCTAAGATGAAGCATGAAGATCTAGAAGAAACCTACCAAGGTACCTATTTACTCTTACCTTAAAAAGCCCATATTGTATTAATTAGGAAAAAAATAAACGACGGTAAAGTGTTCCATACCTTAGCTGTACGCATCAAGAACGTAGAACCAAAACGGTCTGTGCGAATGGGTGGTATATCAACTAGGTACGGATGGTACTGAGCCGTGTGCTGCTTATCCTTTGATGGAAAGGAGATAGCGAGATCAGATCGTATAGTTCCCGGCTTGCAACTTTACGGCGGTGTTCGAAACTTTGGGTCTTAGTCTCTGCCATATAAAAAGCTCCTGCTCACCTATAAGCCTAAAAGCCCCACGTTCTATCGAGTCTAAGGTAATGAGCTGATATTTGGCCGAACCATCCCAAAGGTGGCAGCAGTACTCCATACCAGACCGGACTTGTGCTTTGTAAAGACTAAAAAGTTGTCCTGGTGTAAAGTATCTCCTGACCTTGTTGAGGATGCCCAGCTTCAAGGCAGCTGTTTTAGCCTTAGACTCGATAAATAACTCTAGGAATTGTAAATTTTAAATGATTATAGTTGAAATAAACTTCCGGTGTTTTTACCTAAAGCGTAAATGTTGCTATAGCATACCTGAGTGACGTAACGACCTGTTTTACTGTCTAGATTTACATGAATAATTCGTACTAGACCCTTGGTCTAGATTATACGTGATTCTACCGACTAATCCTCTGCGAAAATTCATCCCAGCCAGACTCAGACTCATCTTGCTTCATAGAAAACGCTTGAATATTTAAACTGTCCTCAGTCTAGTGCGACGTCGCCTGCGCTCACACAAATTGTCGACATTATAATGGTATTAAGCAATGCTTTTGTTAGGAATTACCTTGTAATCGTATTTACACCGACAATGTCCGTACATTACTAAATAGCTTTTGAGTAGTGTTGTGCCCGGATAAGCATTTCTGAGTATAGTGAGACAACACTATTATCAACCATTATTTATTTGTATCGGTTATGTATCGAAATATTCGGGCTTAACACGCCCTAGTTATCCATCATAATTAGTGTTTCAAGTTTAACATATTCTAAAATAAGTAAATCCAAGTTAATGACTAATTGTTCGCCCCGAATTGAGATCTTGCGAGTCTCCCATAAAAAAAAATTATTTGTAAGTACCTAATCTTAGACTAGTATCTAAATAGTGCCACGAAATAGTAACCAACTGACTTGACCTACAGTTTTATTCAAATTACAGGTAACGCGACTTCATGTAAATTGGTTACCATTTTTTGGGGTAGATATTGCAGTTATTCTCGATTTCAGACATTTCCCTATGTTTGTGCCACTAAAACTACGCGCATACCAAATTTTAGCACTGTGGGGTCATTGTACCCTGTGAATGTTGTCAAAGTTCAGCTTTTATTATGGCTAATAACTTAAAAACTACAAGGTTTAAACTAAAAATAAAAACGGGGTCGAAATGTACTCACAAATACCTTTTATTAAACGTGCCATTTAACCGGACAGTCTCATTTTGTTTTTTTTTACCCCTCTTGAACCCCAATATCTCAACAACCCCTCAATATTTTTAGCTCATTTAGTCACACCAAAATTATGTCATCACAAGGTTATGTAAAAACCAGGTTGTGTAAAGGTGTAGGTAGGTACCTATATACAATTTTTCACGATGGTCGGATAAACGCTTTAAAAGTTATCCTCGGACAAACATACATACAACGCCGATTTGCCCAAATTGATTCAGAGATCTCGCTTCGCTCGATCAAAAAGATTTGACTTAATTGTTTTTTATCACCACGTAATTATGTAGACATATAAGGTTATAATGATACGTTTTTATTTGTAACGGCACATTAGGGCTATAAACATAGGAAAACGTAGAAGTTACATAAAGAAACATAATTTAGAAAATATATATGTCTATACAATATATAGTGTCTCTCAGTGCTATTGTTGATATTGGGTTTGGAGGTAAACACAACACTGATCTTTCCATTAGTTCCCACTGGAGGGCAAATGGTTCCCAATACCTGTACAAGAAAAGTGTACTCATGCTAAACCAAAAGGAGTTCATTCTACCGAACAACCAGATCAATGATTGCTGAAATTCTTATCACAATTTTTAAAGTGTTTGATATAAATTTATTTTCTTATTGAATTATATTCGATTATAAATAAATTTATAATAGTACGATGTAAAGGACATCCCTGGTTCCACGGGCGCTAAGCGATTGTTATTAAGCTCAGCGTACAGTGATATATTGAAGCAAAGCTTTGTGAAAGCGAGGTAATTTTGTATTTTAAAATAAACAAGATTTGTTTTGGTTATAATTTCAACGCGAAGGAAGGAATATGAACATAAAGTTTTTTAAAATTTAAATGTAGAAAATATCCGAAGCTTTTTTCTCTCAAAAATTTGCGCTTAGGAGCTGCGGTAAGGATTAGGATAAGATTTTTTAATTCAACATAAAACATTGTGAAATTCTAATGAGAAGAAAATCACAGTACAAATACGTTCTAAATTGGCAGTATTTGGGATGCAATCTTGATATACGAGGATGTAATAACCTATTGTAATTCTGTACGAGAAATCATATCGATTAAGATTCAGCCGATGTTCTTTATAGCTTTAAAAATCAATCAATATGGAAATGACATATCCAAACAAAAAGGTATAGACTTGACCAAACTTGTATTGATCAAAATGAAATCATAAATCCACACAGGAAATGTAATCAAAGGTGTGTTGAAAGAATCGAACAACCTTTCATTGATGTTACTCTTTTATTGATCCTTTGGAATGTGAACACATTTCTTTGATCAAGTTCTACTTCATAAACTTGTCACATTGTTTTACTGATTGTCATTTCACACTTCACTACAAAGTGGCCGACTGGGTTTCAAAAGTCACGCTCACAATGCATTAGTGTTTGCTTCTGACAAAATGATCAAACTCGATTACCTCAACACTTCATCCTCTAATTTGAGGTCGATGAACTTTGGAAGGTTATGCATTGTAGCTTTGTACGAGTATGATGCTAATAAGCGTAGGATGAAAATGTCAACTGTAGATGAAACTGACTATGAGAGAATAGTAATGAAACTACAATCTAATTTGGACTTTGTAATTAAAAGTTTAAGGACAATTCTTGTATTTTATGAGCACAAGAGACATAACAGCACCAAGCTTAATCTCTCACTGTTGTAAGTTTGTATACGTACTTAACGTAAAAGACAAAAGTGTAACAAAACTGTAATAAAATAATAATAATTATACTAACTACACATGATTGGTTAACCAACCACCTGTCAGATGAGCATCCGGCGGTAATGAGATCTAATGGCCGAATAATTTCACACCTCTAGTTTTTGTCTAATCTTTTCTGAAGTGTGACAAATATCTTCGTAATACCAACGAACAGAAAGACTTCTAACCTTATTACATATTATTCGTAAACTGTCTTGGGACTTAAGAAATAAAAAATATTTACCCATTTGTGGCACATGTGTGTGATTTCCATGGGACCAAATTATAAAATTTGATGAGTTTTTGGTTATGGCATTATATTAAACGTAATTTTGTCGGCTTTATGGGTGAACGTTTTATGTCATAAGTTATAAGTACTTAGCCTTGAATAGAGGACGAACTCGTAAATATATTTGTATATTTCATATTTATTTTATTGCACTAATGTAAATACAGTAGGTACAATATTATTTTGTTAGCAGTACAGGTTTTATTAATAGTTATGTTAGGTATGTACATGGACCCCGTTAGGACGATGCAAATTTTAATTTTAATTGATCACACAACACTTTACTTATTTCATTAGAACAATCAATTAGGTAACAAAATTCAATCACAGAGAGATGTCATTCTTACGTCTAAGTGCGTGCATTTCTGGCGAGATTTCTAGTCAGGTAAGTATGCCCAATATTGAACTTGACTTGTCATATTACTATTGGTTCGCCCCAAACTGAGATCTCACGAGTCTCCCATAAAAACACAAAAATATTATTTGTAATCTTTGACTATCAAAATAGTGCCACGAAATGAATAACCAACTAACTTGACCTACAGTTTCATTCAAACTACAGGTAACGGGAGTTCATGTTATTTGGTTACATTTTTTCAGGTAGAAATTGCAGTTATTCTGGATTTCAGACTTTTGCCTATATTTGTGTCACTAAAGCTACACGCACACTAAATTTCAGAACTGTGGGGTCACTGGTGTACTCTGTGAATTTAGTCAAAGTTGAGTTCTTACCATCGCTAATAACTCAAAAACTATACAAATTTTACTAAAAATAAAATCAGAGTTTAAATGCACCAAAAAGGACCTTTCGTTTGATGTCCCACTTGACCTTATAGTGTCATTTTCATTTTTTTTACCCCTCTTGAACCCCAATATCTCAACCCCCCCTCCCCACATTTTTAGCTCATTTAGTCACACCAAAATTGTGCCATCACTACCTACCTATGTATCAAATTTCACGATAATCGGATCAACGCTTCGAAAGTTATCTTCGGACAAACAAACATACATACATACAACGCCGATTTGCCCAAGTTAAATTGGAGATCTCGCTTCGCTCGATCAATGACATCACATAATAATTTACTAAAAATGTTCTTTATTACTCGAGTGGTTTATAGCTTGTGATTCCCTTTCGACGCATAATACCAAAAACGTAAAATGCCAAAACAAAAGATTTAATGTTTTGACTATACTATGCTAACCACACCCTATTTCCACAGTTATCCGATCATTTGTATATCTACCTGATTAGTTTATACGACAATTCAGTAACAGCGAGCAGATCTGACGATGGAGATAAATGGGAACCAGTGAAATTTCTCTTTAGTTATAATTATTGACCTATTTTTATTAAAGGTTCTACTGTATATTATAGGCAGACCAATATACACATATACATAAATCATCTGCCTATATGAGACATATATACCATTATATCATCTATACAAGTTATAAATGCAAATATAGTTCAAGTGGGCTGGCTAGTGGATGTCAAATGAGGTCTTCAGGGAACAAGCCTGACATTGACATATAGCTAGATCAAATAGTATGCAATTAGAGATGAAATGTGACACAGTAAGCTTTGTAACGCGATATTATTACATAAACTATGTAACACGTGTGGTCGAACTCGAAATGAACTACTGTTTCATTATAGTTTCAAATTGATAAACGATGTTTTGTAACCACAAGATTGAATTTAACATTTTAGTCCGCAAAATGTTCCGGCAAATAAACTAAATTGGTTAATAGATAGTTTAAAAATAACAATGATGTCATTCGAGCTTCAGTCTATATGAACAACACAGCGAATGACCACAAAGCCGGTTTACAACATCGTAAAAACAACAAACAGTATCGTTTCAACACTGAATTAAAATGACAAAGCAAAAGCAATTAAACCAGATCCGTCATCCAATAAAACGAATTATAACTGTGAAATTATCCTATTTAATCTGTGGGTATTAACACGTAGGGATCATGAGACGCATCCGTTCTGTAACAATGGAATTATGTGATTCAATGAAATCTTGATTAGCGTGTGCCGAAATGCTCCAGAGAATTGCTCATATTGCAGAATAGATATTAATAAGGGAGGATTAACATCTTTAAGTTTACAAAGGATGCTTTGTTCGGTCGAAATACTCTTAAGGCGCTGATTCTTTCAAAATTGAACGCTGTACACTCGAGGATACAAAGAGTGATTTCCTCTATTAGGCTTACTCTATCCTTACAGGTGCTCCTTTTATTTTCAATAGATTTCACTTTATAAGGAAAAGTTTCTTAGAGTCAGAGCAGGAAACCTCATCAAGAAGTTTGTTTGAGGGCATTTTATTTTGTTTGATTTTCCAATAACATTTTAATAATAGTCATCGTCAATTGCGATACAAAGACTATCGTAAACTGATACCAACATTTTTTTTTCAAATAAAAACCCACTTTTCATGAGTATTCAAGATAACCTACAAATAGATCGATGAGACATAAAACAGTTCCATTTCAAAGGACTTGCCTGAATTGAAGATGAAAATAATTGGTCATTAGAATACGGGATTGGATTCCCTTTCAAAGACGTCAAATAAAAAGTCAAAAATGGGTTCAAAAGAAACCGCGATAGAAAAGAAAAGCTAGATGAATAGAATCAAGCTTAATGAATTGAATAAAATATACGAGCAACGATCATACTTACATAGAAATTGTGAAGTTTCACTTATAAAAGAGGTTTAACGTTGAATTAAATGAAAAATAAAATATTTTGCCCAGTTTTTTACGTAAATTATACTAACATCTTATTGTTGATAAAACACGGAAAACATCATAATATATAGACAAAGTATGTGCATCATAGTTTTTCGACGATTGAGTGTATCTGAAGATTCAAAGTCCATTTCCTAGTGGTATACCATAAATAGACGAACTGGCAATTGGCCCATCTTATGCTAACGGCAACCACAACCCATTTCAACTGCGACCTAGGATTTGAACACTGTACCGGAATATCTACTTTGGAATACCATTGTGTGTGACGACCAACGAACAATGGGCCTGGTAGTCTACCCATTTATTCTATCTGATTGATAACAGTTCTGTATTAAATTGCGTGATGCAAAATAGTTTATGTCTGAAAATGAATTGACGTGACACTTACTAATAATATATTAATAAATAATAAATTTAATATTATATTAATACTTATACAGAAGCTGGTTTACTAAAAATTTGATAGAACCTTAAATTAAATAGAAATGTACACTGTATACAGCGCTTTCTTTATCAACATTAAAGATTGCAACTGACACAATCCACAAATGATAAAAGTATAAGAAAACGACAAGATAAAATAGAATGCAATTCCGCTTTTATATTACCAGCAACATTTCCAACGAGTTAAAACAAAGATCGAGAAAGCAAAAGCGATGAAAGAAACAGTGAAACAAAAACTCAATAATCGAATCCAGTTGCCAGTTACCGGCATCAGTCACTTGCCAGCAATAAGACAACACAATGGCTTCCAAGGCTTCCCTTCGGGGCCTGTAATCTACGTCGACGATTTGTATCCGTACAATAGAGACGTTTAAGGCTCTTTAGGGAATGTATAACTAAGTATCAATGGATAAAGGACAACGGGGACTATTTTGCATAATAAAATATACATAGTGTTTTTTGCTGACGCAAATAAAAGTTGATTGTAATTAGTTTATACATGTAGTACGAATTTTTGAAGTTGATAATGTTAAGTTTAACTTTAAAATAATAAAAGAACAACAATTTAAGTTAAACGTTTGTAAAAAAATTTAAATTTATACAGTTAAGATGTTCAAAATATTTATGTTATATAAATATCGGAAGCCAAAATAGCAAAGATAATGATTTTCAAAATCATTTTACAGATTAAATTAATTTCAGAGACCACTAAACCAACAAAGCTAGTCCCTTTAATCTCGTCCCAAAGACAAGGGCAACGAGACGTGACAGCCAGAATGGCATTAACCTAAACAATTAAGATGCAAAATAACTAAATAGCGTCAATTTCTCTGCTTTTAAAGCTTCAAAGATCAAGCTTTGTCTGGGAAGAACTTTAATCTACATCATCAATTCGGTACACCCTCCTTTCTCCCTTGAACCTTAAGGCGTATTCACGTAGCGAGATAATACTGGTGCCACACAACTGCCGATGCTTTTTTGTCTGAAATCACCAACTACTTTTACGTTTTCCTCCTATCACATTCTTTCTTTATATTGTGCTTGAGGCATGTTTAAAACGATCGATTTGATGCGGCAGTGTGATGAACTGATTACACAATTAGTATTGGTTCCAAAAGGTATTGGTTATACATTTTTTGTTTGCTTGTGATTATACTCTTTATTTTTTATACGACCTCAAGATTTAACAAGTATGTGGCCCATCTGATGTTATCTGGTAACCATCGCCTATATCAAAGTATTGCCTCGTAGGCCACGCACCTTAGAAACATGCCCTACGATGCACTGCCTTGCGTCCATCAACTTCACACACAGCGCTATTTAGCCCCAAACTAAATCTATGGGAACCAGGTAACTGATAGAATACTGATATACATATTTTTTTATAGATACATCGACATACATAAATTATGTATCCTACGCTATTTATACACTATCATTGCTGAATTGCTGACGGCCGTTGGGGCAGAAAGGTTCTCGAGTGGAGACCACGCACTGGAAAGCGCAGCGTAGGACGGCCCTCATTAAATGGAAAGAAGACCTGATAAAGGTTACTGGGAGCGGAGTGCAGGGTGCACAAGATCGGTCACTTTGGAAATCTATGGGGGAGGCCTTTGTCCAGCAGGGAATGTTCTTCGGCTGATGATGGTTGCTGAATTTTGGAAGTTTATTAAAGAAACATCTTTTGAATATTTTAAATACTATCTTCTCGCTATCGCATGGCAATGTAGGGATAAAGCTTTAATTCCAAAGCCTGGCCTGGTTCGTGCACTTAAAATATTCTATAGTGTCATAAAAGCACGTTAGTTATGGCCCTCGCGAGAATATACCGAAACTATTCCACTCGCCCTAAGGGATTACAAGTAAAACTAGACTTAGTATCCACATTATACTGGATTGTTATACAATGTAGTTTTATTTTTACTGTTTTGTGGCCATTCGTATTTACTAGACCACAATTTTTTTTTATCACTCGTGTTCTGAAAGTAAGTCATTATTAGCTCGATACAGGGACGTAAGTAAATTTTCACACCACCTGCTCGACACTGTCAAATTATATGTCATGTAAACCTCACCGAAAGCAGGTAATTAAATCCCTACGGCTGAGCCGGGAGTGAAGTTGTACTGAATTTCATTATGCCCTAATGTGATTGGAAGTTGGAACCTCATCTGTATTAAAATTTGAACCAAAGAGACAATAAGAACTTATACGTAAACCGAACTAACCTTTGCATAAAAACTTTTCATAAAAATGCACCAACCTAGATTTGGTTTTTATTGGTCCGCAGAAAGTGTGAAATATCCCTCTCTGCACTCAGGCTTCCAGTATCTCCCTCGCTCCGGGATTGAATATAGCGCCCGTGACGAAAGACACTGTTTTATCCCTTCGTTTAATAATCTACTATTGAAAATAGACCGAGGCTCATTGCATTCATAATACACTAAAATGAAATATGTATGACTTCCATGACAAATCCTTATTTCGATATAAAATACAAGAGGTAACATTCATAAATGCTGAAATTAAATACAACCTCTATGATAAATGCTTAATTCTATTTAAACATTAAAGAGGCCATATTCTTATCATGCTTTAATGAAATACAACATGACAAATTCTTATTTCTATTTAATAAAAGAGAGAGGCCATAGTTTAGAAGTGATATAGGTTAGAAGTGAGTGAGATACCGGGAACGCAAATTTTCTTTATAGTGTTTTTTTTTAATTTCCTCGCATTCGTGATGGATAGTTATTTGTTACACCCCTTGTATAACAATGTACTATTAATTGCCTTATAATTTGATTAAGTTTAATTTAGTCATCAATGTTTCCAATATTAGGAGAAATCTTGTCTCATAATGTGTAAATGTGAAAAATCAACTTTTTGAAGCCTAATGCCTAACGGTCTCTACACACTGGCG
This sequence comes from Philereme transversata, assembly GCA_963924445.1. Lineage (NCBI taxonomy): Eukaryota > Metazoa > Arthropoda > Insecta > Lepidoptera > Geometridae > Philereme > Philereme transversata. Next base: position 19,412,179 of record OZ004337.1, on the reverse strand, counting down.
CCGGCGGGTTAGTCCGGTGGTTTTAGAACGTTGCAAACCGGAACCACTTTGATGAACTCAATAAAAGCTGGCAGCACAACCTACTGGCACAAACCGGCAATGCAACCCGCTGGCACAACCCGCCTGTGCAACCCGCCGACACAACCCGCCGGCATGATTGTTTCAGAATAAGCCCGGTCACCCGTCCCAACTGGTTGTGCCACCGAACAATGTTCGTATTGATTTGTATGCATTTATCTTGATTCCAGCTGATGATCAATCATCATCTGGAATAGGTAAGTACTCATGTGACACACGGTCAAGGACGAGATAGCTGGTCGTATAGTTATACATGTCTCTATTTAGCATTGAACGGTAATTCGGACGCTTAGATACCTACTTTATTTGTGAATTTGACTAAAATTTTAATATACGCTTTGCGCGGTGGGCGCTAGGGCGAGGAACTGATTTGTTTAGCAGAAGTCTGGAAGAAGAAGCTGAAGTCTAGCAGAAATTTCATACAAAATTGTGATCAGCAAGCGCGCTTTTATATTGTACACTTTGAACGTAAGATGCAAGAAAATACAGTCGATTCTACTGAACACTGAGCTTTTTATTTGAAGCCTGGATAGGAACTCTACAACACAGTTTAAAAAATGAATACATACAGGTATTTCCATAATTGTTTAAAAGAAACGGTTGAACTATATACAAACAAACGATCTAGGTATATACAGGGTGTGGTGTAATGAGTGGATAATAGGGTACCTGCGGGTAGGGGCCATTGTGGCGGTTCAAAAAAATATTTGTTAGGCTCAGTAAAAGTGCCTCGGTTTTCGAGATATTCGACATTTTCGAAATAAACTTGAGAGCAAAAAAATCGCACATTCATGATTTTTTGACATAACTAAAAAAAAAAACAAAAAATATTATGTTTCTGTAATGCAGATTCATAGTCTATTTTAATACCTATCCAGTGGTATCTGATTTGTCTTTCAATCATTACATAAAAATGCTTTTGTGGATCAATAACAAAAATGCATGTTTAGTAAAAAATTCTTTATTCAAGTATTGGTGTCAAAGTTATGAAATTAAAAGATAAAATTAATTAAAAGTTTGTTATTAATACCGAGTGTTCCCTCCCCTAGCCTGAATCACTGACTCCATCCGTGTTTTCATTGATGTTACTAGACTTTTGATAGTCTTGAGGAATAGCCTCCCATTCCTCTGCGATCGCCTGTTGCAGCTCCTGTAGAGTCGATGGAGGAGCATCTCGGCCTCGAACTCTTCTTTTCAGCTCGTCCCATAGATGTTCGATGGGATTGAGGTCTGGGCTTCGAGCTGGCCACTCCATAACGGTCACATCCACCTCTTGAAGGTACTCGATCACTATGCCAGCAGTATGCGGTCTTGCATTATCTTGCATAAACAGAAAGTTTTCGCCGATAAACCCAGCAAAAGGTACGACGTGGCTCTCGAGTACTTCCTCAATGTATCGTATGGAAGTCAATCCTCTTGATTGGCGACCAGTATTCGGTCCGGTGATGAAGGCAAGCTCGGTTTTTGCTTCCATAGACATGCCTCCCCAAAACATGATTGATCCACCGCCATAGGCGACACGTTCTGTTATGCAGCATTGGGCAAATCGCTCTCCCGATCTTCTATACACCTTCCCCCGTCCGTCGTTGCCATGCAAGCACATCCTGCACTCATCAGAGAACAGGACTGCACTCCACTGCTCTTCGGTCCAATTCAAATGGTCTCGAGCGAACTGAAGGCGGGCTTCTCGGTGGGCTGGGGTCAATTTCGGCCCGTTTGCTGGCCTGTGTGCAGTCAGGCCACCTTCTCTCAATCGTCTTCTGACTGTCCACCGGCTAACTTCTACTTCACGAACTTCTTGAAGTCGTTGGCCCAGTTGAACTGCGTTCAAACGACGATTTCTTAAAGATGTCGTTATAAGAAAGATAGATAGATAGATAGATAGATAGATATAGACATTTATTTCGACACAAGTAACAAACACACAGAAAACTACATACAGTGGATAAGTGAAGACAGACAATTAAATAAACACAATAAAATACAGACAATTTAAAAAACATTACTTAAGCAAAAAATAATAAATAGTACTAAAAATACGTATCCAGTCACTGAGCCCTGTGCCGAAAAAGGGGAATGGCTCAGCATTATACTGAACAATAAACCTATTGCTCAGCGCTGGTTTACAGCCATTAAACCTGCATTGGCGCCACGGACGTCAGTCAAAAGTTAAAACTTAAAAAAAAAAAAAAAAGTTAAAAAGTTAAAGCGGTTATCACGCTCTGTTGTAGCACGGGGACGGCCCGATCCTTGTCGCCGTTGGTAGCCACCAGTCTCTTGATACCTCTGGTATACACGCCGAACGGTAAATCGGCTCAAACTCAATTGTCGAGCCACTTGACTTTGCTTAAGCCCCGATTCAACAAGGGCAACCACTTGAGCGGCTACTTCTGGTGTAGTATCCATTTTCGTGTTCCGTTTGAAGCCAATATCAATAGAGAACCTTTCACACTATACGTTGGTATGCAAATGATGACCATTCCCTCAATATGCACTCTTTTATACCTGCGATAAATCCCGCCGCCGGCCTTACCTGGATCGAGCGACATAAGGGGGTCTATTGTTTTGTTGCTAATGAGTTGTTTTTAAAGGTAAATGTCAACCCTTTATCAGTTCTGCGAATGCCTAGATTATGCACTTTAATTTAATTTGATTTTAATTTGCTGTAAGCTCCAAATAAAAAAAAATTTAACTTTTAAGTAAAAATGTGCGGATGTGCGATTTTATTGCTCTCAAGTGTATTTCACCCTTCGTCACTATTTTTGGCGCCAAGACTGCAAATGAATTTTTTTTTCTATCTGTTTTTTGGATAGTATTCTTGGATAGATGTGCTATCGAATGGAAACTATTATTTTTATAACACAAGCACAGTTATGTTTTTAAAATAAGATTTCACTAAAATTTTACTTGCTTTCGTTTGTTTTCTTGACCTTTACCCTTCTGTGGTGTAAAAAAAATGTATGGTCACTTGAATGCCAAATTTAAAAAAATTTAGCCTATTTCATCGAGATTCCGAAATGGTATATTAGATATCATTATCACAACTTGATTCAAAATTAATTCCTACCAAACTTATCAAGGCGTAATTTAAAGAAATATTTTTAACTATTATTAGCAATAATTGTCTACTGTTCGCAGAACTACTAGTAATTCTTGGAACAGATTGGTTCCCGGCCCAGCGGCAATCGACACTATGTCTATCTTGCTCTTTCATGCTATGAGTGAAAGAGAACTATCGTTCCGCGTAACGCATTTTTATGATTTTCGAGTCAGTGTGCTATCATACTACTCCCGTACAACAACGTGTTATCCTATTTTGGATTGATACTCGTCGATTTTGTGCAGTGATTTCGGACTTTGTTTTGTCTAGCGATTTGGACGTCTTAATTTTGTGAACCTAACGATTTTGTGCTGTGATCTCGGACTTGATTTGCTTTGTAACTTGGATTTTTTGGTATTGCATATTGATGGCAATGCCTCAGCTATACACTGCGTCTGAATATGCGCAAACGCATTTAATCTACGGCGAGTGTGGTGGTAACGCCAATCGAGCAGCAGCACTGTATCGGGAAAGATTTCCCAATGCACGCCATCCCGATTATCGTGTGTTTATTCGCGTACACAATGCTTACATGGAAGGTCGAATTCCTGGAAGTGGCATCGGTGGCACGAGTTCTGGGAGACCACAAGTACATAATGAAGAGGACGTACTTGATGAAATTGCTGCTGATCCGACCACATCTGTGCGCGTAATAGCCTCTAATACTGGCATGTCAGCAAGAACAGTGCACCGAATTTTAAAAAGAGAAAAATTACATCCTTTTCACTACCAGCGCGTGCAATGTTTGCAGCCAAGAGATTACCCTGCACGAGTTGCATTTTGCCAAACAATGCTGAGAAAAATGAACGCTGATCCCGATTTCTTCGATAAAATTTTGTGGAGCGACGAATCCACGTGCAAAAAAGATGGGTATTTTAATATGCACAATCTGCACAGTTGGCAGCGTACAAACCCTCATTTGGCCAGAGAAGACAGGTCCCAGTACAAGTTCAAAATTAATTTATGGGCTGGAATTCTAAATGGCAAAATCATCGGACCATTCGAATTGTCTGGAACATTGACTGCAGAAACGTATTTACATTTTTTACGGCACGAACTTCCACTTTTATTAGAAGATGTTTCATTAGAAGATAGAAGAAGAATGTGGCTGCAGCACGATGGTTGCCCCGCTCATTACGCCCGAAATGTTCGACAATACATCGATGAAACATATCGTCGACGATGGATCGGTCGTTTGGGGACAATTTTGTGGCCACCTCGTTCACCAGACCTCAACCCATTGGACTTTTTTTACTGGGGATGCCTTAAAGAAAAGGTTTATAAAGACCCAATCAATACAGTGGACCAGCTACGGGAGCGTATGCGATTAGCTGCTCAGAAAATCACAGAGCAAAGAATTGCGAACAGGATTAAAAGATCTTTTATCAAAAGGTGCAGAGCATGCATCAGAGCACGTGGTGGCCTTTTCGAACACCTTTTGTAATAGTAAATTTAATAAATGAAATGCATTTAAAATTTAATGTTTCGTTTTATTTCATTACCGAATTTCAACTAACGTTTTTAGGTGATTTTAAGTGATGAAGTAAATTTTAGTACCTACTATTTGTAATTTTATAATAATTAGCTCTACCCATTTTAATAGGAATTACTTTTGAATCAACTTGTGGAAATACCATGTAATATACCATTTCGGAATCTCGATGAAATAGGCTAATTTTTTTAAAATTTGGCATTCAAGTGACCATACATTTTTTTTACACCACAGAAGGGTAAAGGTTAGGAAAACAAACGAAAGCAAGTAAAATTTTAGTGAAATCTTATTTTAAAAACATAACTGTGCTTGTGTTATAAAAATAATAGTTTCCATTCGATAGCACATCTATCCAAGAATACTATCCAAAAAATAGATAGAAAAAAAAATTCATTTGCAGTCTTGGCGCCAAAAATAGTGACGAAGGGTGAAATATTTCGAAAATGTCGAATATCTCGAAAACCGAGGCACTTTTACTGAGCATAACAAATATTTTTCTGAACCGCCACAATGGCCCCTACCCGCAGGTACCCTATTATCCACTCATTATGCCACACCCTGTATATACAGGTGTATACACCCACAAATCTACATACACACCCGTACGTACACATTTTACCCATATACAGTGTGTCCCTGGATAAAGTGCAACCCCGAAAGGGGGTGAAACTAGATCAAGGAGCGACTGGCGTGCCTTGTTGCGAGTCCTGTTTCGATCCCCACCCTTCATCTTTCATAGAACAGGCCCAGCGACCATAATCTACAACAATATAAGTTAAAAAAGGGTCTCTACCTGAGTGGTGACGTAATCAGTGGTCAACTTTAAATGCTCCTAGCCAGCACATTTTTTATGTTAGAACGTAGGTTTTTATTTTATTTAAAAGCTATTATGATAGACAATAATAAAAAGTCATAAAAATTTCTAGTATTATAGGCTTAATTTTAAGATTTTTGGAGTTTATTGGAAAAAAAACAGCCTAAAAAATGTAATTTTAATACAAAAATTAAACTTTAAGTCACGATAGCCACTTGTTTGTGAGTTATTTGTTATTTTATCGTCATCGTCACATATCTGACATGATTATGGTTTTTATTTTAACAAAATAGACCTACTACTTTGGAAGAAATCATTTTTTTATTAAATAGAGTCATTAGTGAGCAATAAAAATTTTAATTCATCAATAAAGTATATACTAAATTTTTTTAATTTTTTTTTTCTATTTTTTTGTCGATAATTTTTGATCTAGTTTCACCCCCTTTCGGGGTTGCACTTTATCCAGGGACACACTGTATAACTCGTGCGCGATAACTTGGGACCTGCTAGGAATGCGACTCCCCGACCACTTCCCCTGCACTTCCCCGATGGCGCCCGTATTGTACCGTTCGCATCACTATTTTTTACTAGGGTTTTTAGTCTCGTACTGGCCTACTGCTTGTTATGTTCGCTATTTTGCGGGCGGTACAAACACGCCAATATGACATCACCGCGTTCAGGTCCCAACTTATCGTGCACGGGTAATACATATAAATAATATAATGAGGTATTTTTTAGATGCACTCCCTATGTACAGTTAGTATATCGGTAGATCGTGACTGGGATTGGGACATAGGCTACTTTTTACCCGACTGCGAAGGAGGGAAATGTTTTTATTGACAATCCACGCGTGCGAAGCCGCGGGTGAGTCAGCTAGTACTAGTTAAGTATAGTATACCTATTGTTTGATAAACTGAGTAGGTACACATGAGGTATACCATGTTAATAATTAAACTATTTCCGTAAAGTAACTTACAACTCTAGCAGTTATTATTTTAACACGTTGGCAACAAGTGCATTGACCTCTATCGATTGCCGACTATAAACCTACAAAGAGAAACTTTGTTTGATTGAAATTGTTCCATTAGAAATAATTTATTAATTAACAGCTAAAAGCGTAAGCTTCAGGAACTGATTCGAGAATTTACATTTCCAATACTTACCTATCAAATAAAAGAGACGCAGAGAAGAATGAGTTATTATTATAGACCAAGGAGGTAGCGGGTTCGATTACCTCCGTGGAGCAAATGTTTGCATGATCTACAGATATTTGTTCCGGGTCTGGATATTTTTCTATATACTTACATATTTGATCGAGCGAAGCGAGATCTCCAAATCAACTTGGGCAAATCGGCGTTGTATGAATGTATGTTTGTTTGTCCGAGGATAACTTTCGAAGCGTTGTTCCGATCATCGTGAAATTTGATACATAGGTTGATAGTGATGGCACAATTTTGGTGTTACTAAATGAGCTAAAAATGTTGGGGGGTAGTTGAGATATTAGGGTTAAAGAGGGGTAAAAAAAATAAAAATGAGACTATTAGGTCAAATGGAACGTCAAATAAAAGGTCTTCATTAGTACATTTTAACCCTGTTTTCATTTTTAGTTCAATCTTTGTAGTTTTTGAGTTATTAGCCATTATAAAAACAAAACTTTGACAAAATTCACAGGGTACACCAGTGACCCCACAATGCTGAAATTTAGTATTCCTGTAGCTTTAGTGACACAAATATAGGCAAATGTCTGAAATCCAGAATAACTGCATCTTGTACCCCAAAAAAGTATAACCATTTTATATGAACTCCCGTTACCTGTAATTTGTATAAAACTGTAGGTCAAGCAAGATGGTTGTTTATTTCGTGGCACTATTTTAATAGTCAAAGATTAAGGCCGGCTTGCACAACGATCCCTAGACCTATTTAGCGACTAAACATTTTTAAAGTTTACGTGTTTTTATGATTTGACAACTCCTTTAATCATATTTAGCCACTAAATACGTTTCAGCATCGTTGCGCAAGTCGCCCTAAGATTTTTTTTTGTGTTTCGGGAGACTCGCGAGATCCCAGTTCTAGGCGAACCACTAGTATACTCGTAAGTATGTTTTTAAAAAACAAAAGTACATAATGTGTTCTATTAGTTATCTGGTTCCCGTAGCTCTGGTTAATTTGGGGCTAGATAGCGCTGTGTGAAATGTCCAGAAATATGTATTTATTTTATTTTTGATCTATTTATTATAATTAAAACTATGTTGTCAAGTTTTTTGAAATTTGTTAGTTTAATTTTTTTTAAACTTGTGAGACGCACAGGGTAGATAGGGCTGGCAGAAAACAAGGGAGACATATACATAGAAGTGGGTGATTTCGGGCTAAAATGATGGTGATGATGGTGATGATGATGTAATTACCTGTATCAATAGCCCCACAAACAAAATAAATAACAAAATAGTTTATCGAATAGTGACTTTACTGATACGATTAAGGGCTAATGTCCACTGAAACATTACTACGTTAAGGAACACTATGCATGCTGATAAGTCATGATATGTGTTAAACAACCCACGTGGATTTTCCTCAGATAAATAGGCAGTTAGAAGCTTTGGTGTAACTGTCTTTTTTATGCTACATGGATATGGGACAAGCTTATGGCTCACCTGATGTTAAGTGGTAACCATCGCCTATAACAGAGAATTGTCTCGAAGGTCACGCATGTTAGAAATGTGCCCTACGATGCACTGCCCTGCGTCCACCTACTTGAGGCACACAGGTGTAAAGCCTCATGTGCCTGGAATTTCACCGGCAACCATATTCTTCTAACCGAAACACAGCAATGCTGCTTGGTGATATGAAATAGTATGGTGGTAGTAATTCCCCGGGCGAGGCCTTTTACAAGAAACTCTACTGTTCTTAAACTTTGTGTAGGTTAAAAAAATATTGGTCGAAATATATATGTACTTTGTGATCAGATAAGGTAAACTTGCAAATTTAAAACAAAATGCCACTAAAAAGTTTTAGATTTCTATCATTAAACAAAACAAAGTAAAATAAAATCGTGGATTGAAGTTTTATTACCATAATATATTTTTCCTGTAAGTTTATCAAATGGTCTAAGTATTTATCTTATATGAATGAGGGTACTTATACAAATGCAAAAAACAGCGTGATTATAATAATAGCGGATTTCTTAGACTGAAAATATTGTGGGATATAACAAGATATACATATAACAAGATGGGATAATTTTTATAAATTGTAATTTCGCGGTTGAACACAATCTCACCTGATGGTAAGCGATGATGCGTCTACGAAGGAATATGCTTGTTAAGAACTAACTTAGTTCCATCTCTTTCTAGAATAGTAGATTATTAAACGAGGGAGTCAAGCAGTGTCTTGCGTCACGGTCGCTATATTAAATCCCCAACGTAACAAAGGATTCTAGAGTTAACTCACGTGCGGAGCGAGGGAGATACTAGAATCCTGAGCGCAAGAAATTCAGTACAACTTTACTCCCGGCTCAGCCGTAAGGATTAATCACCTGCTTTCGGTGAGGTTTATATGACATATAATTTTACATTGTCGAGCAGGTGGTGTGAAAATAATATTAAGGTGCTTCAGTGGACAACAGGCCTCTGCTCTGATCGGACAGACAGTCGAATCGAATTGATAATCGATTCCGATGTGTTTGATCGGCGTGTTTGCTCGTTTGTGTGCGCTGATTGCGAAACGTCAAATTGAATAAGCTTGCTGCAATTATTGCCGTCAACATACAACATTCACTGTGTACCAGCCATTTGTTGGCATTAAGATTTACATAATATCGTCATGTTTCGGCTTTTATTGGTTTATTTTTTTAGTTTGAATGAATGGTGATGTTAAATAGATCTGTCGTTTTATACAACGTTATTTAAGTTATATTCTAATGGTGTGAACAGTCAACCACTTCTTAAAACAATGGTAGGTGTTGTGAATTGTGATCATTGCCTGAAATTTCATCTTTCGGTCTTGTAACTTCATTTAAAAGTTTTTGAAATGATCTTTATGAATAACTAGCTGACCCGCCGAACTTCGTACCGCCTTGACATGCATATGACGCGGGCTGCCAATGTACGTCTCCGGTAAAATTTTCAAAACGACGGGCCCAGCAGAACACAATAGATCAACCCTCGCGCCGCAACTCCCTCCACGTCACTTTGTCATGCCCGATTTTCGCCAAAGTAGCCCCTTAAGTACTACTTTTTTTTAATGATTATGAAAGCTGAGAGTTTGGAAAATTCTTAAGACTTATTTAAGAACCATGAAATCACTTGTTATGATTTTTAATTTAAAGTTGAAAATTTAAGTCATAATTCACCGAATGTAATTTTTTGAATTTACACCAACATCTTCGTAGTTTTCATCAAAGTCACGTAGCTGATTATTGTATGCATAAAAGAACAACTCATAAAAATTCAGTAGCAAAAAAAATCTCAAGAAAGTTTTCTACTTTTTTTAAAAGAATTTTTTAAGTTGTTTAAGTCGAAATTTTCAAAGATTCGGAAAAAAATTAATAACTCGAAAACTATAAAAAATCGCGGAACATACATACATGGGGGGTGATTCGGGTACCCCAAGGGGTGTTCTATCTCTGGACTTTCGCTTGACACTATTTTTTGGGACACACTGTATATAGATTATTATATCAAATCAAAAAAACATTTATTTGTGACAACACCAATTAGTATCAACAAAACAAACACAAAAATAAATAAAAAAATAAATAAAAACGAACTTACAATATACCTATAGCAGTAGTTGTTTTGTGAGAACAGTAGACCTCACGAGCTCTTATTTATACCGTCACTTTCCCCTTTCCCATGGCTTAGCAAAGGCATTTCAGAGTTTTGAAACCAACTTACCTATTTAGGAGTAGAAAGTAGAAAAGGGTCATCCCCCATACCTCCTCCATCCACCCAACAAAATTAACGAAGAAAGTCCAATATTAAATCGAATTTCAGGTGTTTGAATTTTTCAATAGGCTTACCTATGTATACTTTTGAGCAAAACATTGGTATATGTTTTAGCGATTACTCGCGTTCCCTTGGCCCTAGGTCGAATCTGGTGTCAACGGGTTAGTCTCGTGAAGGCTGAGAGGACTTGGTAGTATGATTGGTATAGGTGATAAAAAAAATAAACTTAAAAATTGAAATCCGTCCATATATACAGCAAGCTCCCCCTCCCGTGCCCCCCTCCAGTCCCTTTTTTTGAAATTTATCGTAACATCTTGTGTAGAATGAAGTCCTTAGTGTGTCTCTCAAATTTGATTTAAATCCGTCGATAATAAATAGCCCACTTTCTCCCTTTTCTCCCCAAACAAAAATCGCGATAAACTAAAATATTTAACATATTTTTAAAAATCAAGGAATTTGTGTGCCAATTTTGAGAAAATTGGCTGAAAAATGCTACCTATAGGCGAGTACAAACTGACAGACGAACAAAAGCATTATTTGGCCAATCTTGCAACGGAGACGCTTCGCTTGCTTCTCTCGCTCGGTCAATAACATACATATATGATTAAAAATAACATTGCAAAGTGTGTGTCTCATCGTACCCCAAGCCCCAAAAAGGCATGAGCTGGGTTGCAATGGCTACCCAGCGCTGGTCTTCCGTTTTTTAGCCTTGGTGAAATTGTATATCCTGTTACGCCGAGGCTGTTAAACAATGAGTAATAATCGAACCTTCTCGAACGCTTTTGTCTTGCTGTGTTATTGTTGCTATTGTTTGTGGTTTCGCAGAATGGGGAGTGGCCATTGTGTCGAGGGACCGACCCTTTCCTGGAAGGATCGACATCGTTCTCGAACAATCGAAATGTGTGCGATATAAATAGGCCGGAGAGATGGCCGGACAGTCAGTGATAGGACGATTGTCCTCACTTCTAGGCGCGAAAAGTAAAATGTCCCTTAAAAATAAGGTGACTCTTTACAAATCGTGCATTCGCCCCATTATGACATACTCATCTGTAGTATTTGCCCACTCTCCTAAAGTTGGTGCCATTCAGGTTATTCAAAATCGCTTCTTGCGAAAAGCCTCAGGCTCGCCCTGGTACTTTCGCAATAACGACCTACACCGCGATTTGAAATTAGAATCAATAGCCAGGTTCATGAAGCTCGCTTCCAAGCGGTTTTATGAACTTGCCTCTAATCATCCGAACCCTTTGGTACACACCATTCCGGTTTACCCGTTGGATCCGCCCGCCAACAAAATCCTCCGTCGTCCGAGACACGTTCTCGGAGACCCGGATGACGAAATCACCTCTGCTAACGCGGAAGGTGAGTCATCTATATCAGACAGAGCAAACACTTCACAGAAACACCGACCTCGCCGGCGAGGTCGACGAGTCCCTTCAGTCGCCGCTTATACGAGGTACAGACACGTACCCGGGCGTTTCTCTCCTATCCCCATCCCGGCAACAGCCCAAGCCGAGGTTCGTACCTAAGTGGTGCCCTTGCGCTAGTTGCCTAAAAAACTTACTGGGCTGAGCGCCATCTGCGCTCGCCAAAAGTTCGGTTAAGCTGTCACGGCCTCAGAGGCCAACAGCGAGATTAGTCCATCCGAAAAAAAACAAAAAAGAAAAAAAAAACACGGACAGTCAGTCTCAGTTAGTGAGTGAGTCTCAGCGAGGCCCTGGAGGACTGACGTGGAGCAGGGTCTCGCGTGAACAGTAGTTGCTCGCGAGTCAGTCTGGATTAAGCTATACGTGCGATCATTTCGGTGACTTTAAGTGGTGCAACAGTGGTGTGAATTAGTGTGTTGTGATTAGGTGTGACCAAGTTCGTGTATTCATCGTTTAGTGCTGAATAAAAGTGTTGTTTTGGTTAGATCGATTCCCATTATTTTATCCCGAACCCTCAGCTCGTAACAATATTATAGCCTAGGAAATCATGGACCGATGATAAAAGAACTAGTGTGATGATAAAGTAGTTCAAAATATTTCAACGAGAGGTTTCCTGCGCTGATTTTTTTTCGTATTTTTATTTAGTCGTTTGGCATCATGTGGTTGTTCGAATTTGTGGAAAATGAGTAAAAATAATAAAATCCACGTTTTCATAGCTTTATAAAGTTTAGTTTTAATTGGAACTGGAATATAGTGACCTAATTTTTTTACTTTTATTGGTACGAGTGTGATGTTGTAGCTAAATTTGTTTATCCGTATTTTGCTGTGAATTATTAATGTAATCTACAAATGCTGACGGAAATTATTGTATTTAAATATTCTATTAGATACAAATTATTTTTTCTAAAACATTGTTAAAAACAAGCAAGATACATGACTAAATCCTATTAAGTGCTTGGAAAATAAATTATAACAAATTTAATTTACAAAAATAACTATTACACTGAAATTTACAAAAGAATGCCTAAATAGATGACAAAAACACAAAAACCATTTATTCCTAAGAGACGTACAGTTGAACGTAATAAAAATACATATTTTCAAGCCAATTTGCATTTGCTAAAATTCGAAGAATTTTCTTTGGTAATCTTAATTTATTTCTATGAAGTCGGACAGGTCTCTAGGCGTATTACGATTCTGAATTTATGTAATGAGATTCAGCCCAAGAGAAATATACCCTTCTAATATTTTTGTTAAAAAATATATCAACCAGGCATTTACCGCCTGGTTTATATAGAGTGGGAGATAATAAAGCTTGGCAAAAACTCAGATAGAATAGAACAATTAATTAAAGAATTAGATTATGACAAATATAGTATAATGAGCTGCCATATCGCTCAAAATCAATATCAGCTAGATCAGTTCTAGTAGCCGAATGATTACTGATTTTAAATGAATGTTAATGAATGTTAGAATTTGACACATCGCCATCTAGCCCCAAACTAAACAAAGCTTGTACTTTGGGAACCAGGGCCCATAGCCAAATTACATTCGCCACGAATCTATTCGATTTCTACATACATTTGTTGTCGCTGAATGACGTAGTATTTCTATAGCATGTGTCAAATCCCATACATTTTCGGACGTATCGACTAGCGTCATCGCTAATCGACTGTAACTTGGCTAAGCCCTCAGAGGGCTTAGAGGCCTTAGAGGCCAGAGAGGGTAACTGATAGAATGCTTATTATGATTTAGTCTATAGCTATCTTCACGAGTAAAATTTTTCAATTACTTCACGAACCATTCTCTTGTTATAATGGCGATCATGATGATCGTATCATCAACAGTCTGCGATAGCAGTAGACTTGCGAGTCTACTAGATGCTCTGCTATCGCTGACGTACGGTGGCGATTGTTGATAGCTGCGATATGCTAAATACCCGTAAATCAATAATTAAGTCTTAGTTAGATGCGGTAGTTACAGATAAATGTAACCGCGTAATAACGGCTTGGTTAGTCATCACATCCTATAAAAACAATTTAAACAGCATGTAACTAACCGTTTGTAATTAGCTTGGTTATTTTCCGGGGCCAGTAACTATCTTTGAACTAACAGTAACTGTCATAACTACTAGAACCGTATAACTAAGCTTTAGATTCTTTAATTCATCATCATATTATAAATAAAGATTATATATGAATAAAGATTTTATTTATTATTATTATTATTATTATATTAGCCACTAGACGTCCACTGCAGAAGGCACATAGGCCACCCCCACAGATTTCCGGGGAGCCGTACAATGCTGCGCGATCCAGTGCGTGGTCTTCACTCGAGAACTTTCTGCCCCAACGGCCGTCGATTCGAGCTATGTGCCCTGCCCATATTTTATAATTAATACATATTATTCAATTTGGTTCGTTTGAAATGGTTTTGGCTGAATGTTACAAACAACAGAAAAGGAAAAAGCCTATAACAATTGAATCACTGCTCACGTATTTCTCCAGTAAAGCACTCGTTTAACAGGGAAAATAAAAGATATCGCAGTAAATATTTCCGACCTAGGACTATTACAACAGGATCAAAAATAAAGAGACGAAAAAAAACAACAATGAGAACATGTTTGTTAGACAAAACGTAAGAATTGACTTACATTTGTATACTTAGTTTTATTACGCCCTGTAGAAGTTATTCATTAACTATTTGTATTACACATGACCAGAATTAAAGAGTCATTATTTTTTTTGGGAAGAACAGAAGAACAATGAAATTTATTTTTTTTACTAGCCTATGCTGTCCCACTCCTGGGTAAAGGCATCCCCCTCATCCCTCCACTTATCTTGGTCCTGTGCCAAATTTTGCCAGTTCCTATGAAAGGTGTCCGTCATCGCGGCTACCCTTCTTAGGCCTTCCATGGCGCCGTTATCTACCCACAGGGATGCATCCATTTACGATCTCGGCTCACCTATCAGTTTACATATAGAAGACATGTCCCGCCTATTTCCATTTTGACTCAGCAGCTTTAATGCCCATGTCAGTGATGCCAGTAAAGAGAAAATGCCATATTTTTTTTACTAGCGATTGCTTCGACATTGTATAATTTTAGCAGCAAGTTTATCATCAAATTAACAATACTGTTACGCCGAGGCTGTTAAACAATGAGTAATAATCGTAACTTCTCGAACGCTTTTGTCTTGCTGCGTTATTGTTGTTATTGTCTGCGGTTGCGCACAATGGAGTGGCCATTGTGTCGAGGGACCGACCCTTTTCCTGGAACGATCGAGATCCTTCTCGAACAATCGAAATGTGTACGATATAAATAGGCCGGAGACATGGCCGGACAGTCTCGAGTCTCAGTCAGTGCGTGAGTGAGTGAGTCTCAGCGAGGCCCTGGAGGACTGACGTGGGAAGGGTCTCGCGTGAACAGTAGTTGCTCCCGAGTCAGTCTGGATTAAGCTATACGTGCGATCATTTCGGTGACTTTAAATGATGCAACAGTGGTGTGAATTAGTGTGTTGTGATACGTGTGACCAAGTTCATGTATTCATCGTTCTAGTGTTGAATAAAAGTGTTATTTTGGTTGGATCGATTCCCATTATTTTATCCCGAACCCTCAGCTCGTAACAATACGTATGGATGTGTAGATCAAAAATGTGGTGCGAATAAAGAGTAGCAGAGTTCCTTCTGAAAGGGCTTGCCCCGGGAAGTATTACCATCATATCTATTTCGGCCATCAAGTAGCATTGCTGTATTTCAGTTTGAAGGGTATGGTTGCCAATGAAATTACAGGCACATGCATGAGGCTTTACATTTATATGCCTTAACTTTATGTGCATTAGTTAAGTGTGAGTGGATAGTCACGTCTCTAAGGCGCGTTACCTACGAGGCAATACTTTGCTATAGGCGATGGTTACCACTTAACATAAGGGTCATATGATTGTTCCATCTCGAAGTACAAAAAAATTAAAAATAAATTGATCCCTACAAAGTTTCTGAATGTCCTTTCATTAAATTATTTTAAAAAACAAAGTGGCGCATGGGAATGCGTTTACTTGTACGCAGGAATCAAGCAAGACATTGTTGAGGGTGGCAACCTAAAGACTTTGCCTATTTTTTTTTGGAATGGTTCTTCGACTAGAGCGTCCCGTTGCCCAAGCCCATTTCACAACAGGTGCGGCTGTAATATAATCAGTAATTCAGTACGCGCGTACGTTTGGTATTCACGTAACGTTCGCATACGTCAAAACAGAGAGGTTGCTTGTTTGACGAAATTAAGTAGGCCCAGACAGAATAGAATTTATCATTTATTGCGTTTTTGCAGTGGTTTGTTTCAGTATCCAGATGCCAAACCAACAGGGATTATATTTAAAAGTTTAACTGAAATCGGCCCAGCCGTTTAGTCCTGAAAAGATAAAAAAAACAGACGTTGGGATATAGAGATAGAGTTACTTTTTAATTTATAATATTAGTGTAGATTAGCTACGGGCGGATTGTAAAGATGGAGGGGAAATCATTATTCGATAAATCCACACGAATTTTATCAGCTAATGCAAGCCCAAGGCTTATTAGAATGCACATGGTGACCTCATCGCACGCAATCAGCTACGCAAACGCGAAAATGTATTCGGCAAATATAAACACTCGATATGGTTACCGAATCCGGCCGAATCCTCGTCCAAACGAACTGCCCAATTAGGAACATACCAATAATGAGTTGTGAAAACAAGGGTTCCGCGCTACAGAATCCAACCAACCAAATGATACCCTATTTCTATAGAAATAAGAAATATTTTGAGTCGAGTTGAGCGGTAAGGCTGTAAATTTAATGCCAAAGTTGAATTGTGAAAGTTGAGGTTTCGTTGCGTATCTGTTTAAAGTTTTATGCAAATCTGGTAATTAGTAAGTTTATTTTTTGGATGGATATATTTAGTACAATCGCTGAGAATGAGAGCAACCCGTATTTTTCGGTGTTTGATGGCATGATTAAGTAAACTATGTCTTACGTGTGATGCCCAATATAAACTCAAATATGCCATCTAACAGATAACTTATAGATTAAGACCGGTGGGTTCTTGACTGAAAGCCAGTAGGTTTGAAGTAACATTTCAAAAATACTCAATTACCGAAGATTTCCGATCGCAGTCAGTAAGCACACACGTCGGGCCTCTTGTTGTAAAATGGTCACCGTCTATTATGTAGCACTAGTGGTACTACAGTCGTATTGTTATTGCCATTTTAAACATTGTTTCAATACAACAAATAACGAGTAAAATATCCCTCAATAACCGAAGATTCCCGAACACACCCGAAGCTGGGTCAACCAATCGCACACTTCCCTATAGCCGAGCACGATCTTGCCCGAAGCGTCAACGTCTACTTTAATAGCGTTAATATTAATCTTCAGTGTAATTTCCTCCGTGTGATGGATGGTGACTGATGCGGGAACTTGCATTGAGAGAGGTTAGAGGACACAGTAAACAGGAGTGCAGTAGCCAAGCTTAGAGAACATAGCGACTATGTCCTTCCGCCCAGCTAGAGCTGCAACCTGTCACCAGGCGCTATATAAATGACTGACTGAAAGGGCAACTTGGGTTGAGAGAGGTTAGCGGACACAGTAAACAAGAGTGCAGTAGTCAAGCTTGGAGAACATAGCGACTGCGTCCTCCACCCAGCTAGAGCTGCAACCAGTCTCCAGACGCTATCCGATTTTCAATGTTTGGTAGGAATAAAATTAAAAATATATTAAAATCAGTAAAACCAGAAAAGTTCACAAAGCTTAGAACTACCACAGTTAAACTAGCTTTCATATTAAAAAAAAATGGGCTGCATCGGTATTTTCGATTGAAAACTATACGATGCTTCACACAGAAAGGCGTCAAACTTATAAGATAAGATAAAATGAGTTTATTTTGTCACCAATACAGAGAATCCTAAAACGAGATAATTGTGACAAAAATGGCCACCACTCAGCAGGTGCTATGAACTGCTATGGTAGATTCACTCGGCCATAGCGCTGGACTTCCATGGTCGCCGTGCTAGCGGATAGTATTAGCTATTACGAGACACAGGCAGAGTATCGATACCACTTTATAGGCGGTTAATAAACGAGTATGGGTATGAAAGAGAAAATCTACTGTCTCCATCTTTGCTGTGCGACAATCCGGTTGTGGTTAATGACGCGTGCGCTCTATTTTCCGAATTGAGCGGATTGGGATTGAGTGACTTAATTCACGAGGACGGACCTCAAAGACCACAGATTGGACACCTCAATATAAAACCCGCTGCTGGCTTCATGTTAAATTACTACGTCATTATTAACCGCAGACACAAAAAGTTTAAAGCCTCTGTCATCATCGTCGTGTCAGCGATAGGATGTCCACAGCTGCATATAGGCCTCCCCGTAGATTTCTAGTCTTTGTTTGTGATACTATCTCTTAAACAGACCGATTTTATTTCCTCAACTTGTCTAAAAGATCTAAGATGGAACTCGAAGATCACCTATTCACTCTTACCTGAAACAACCTGGTCTTTTAAGAAGACTCAATGTCTCCACTATGTCACGTTATAATACTGTACCAAACACATACATTTTTGAGTAGCTGAAAACGTTGTAGACTTACAAATCCAATACTCACTCATATTTTATGCATTTCAATCGCATTCACTTTGCCATAAAGATTTACCTGAAAAAAAACAGTATTAGTACAACCAGACTTTACTCAAGCAATAACTTGAGCAGTGAGTTTTCTGTTGAAACATGGACAGTTGAAGGACTCATGCAAAAAGCAGCGCCTTGGCACTTACACATCGAATGTAGGGGAGGTGGGGCAAAGAATAAATAAGAATGCTATGTACATAAGTTTTACTCCGAAAATCCACTTTAATCAGAAGCCTAGTGTAGGTTTTCTTGTTTAGTTAATATTTATTTGTTGTAACTAGCTTTAAATAAGATAACGACGATTGGAAAGTCTCTTTTCTTATTCTATTAGTCTATCTTTATGTATTAGGATTATAAATACAGTTTGTTTTAATTATTTTTTTTTTCTCTTTATTTGTAATTACTCTTTCATTACTGCTTCGCTTATTACTATCCATCCAAAGGTTGCCTGGATGAAATCACTTTCAGTGATAAATCTGCTCATTGTACTATACATAACATTACTATATACTATATATATAGCATTAACTAGTTTTTAAGTAATTCTGGTGTACAAAAAAGCATTATTCTATTATATTCTTCATGTACATTCGTGCTAGCTATCAATATTTATCAGAATCATCTTTATTTGGAACAACAAAGGTTCCAAAAATGAAAAAAATTGATACCTGCATAAGTAATAAATACTGTGTTGCAGATATCAATGCCTTTCTTCGCGACAAGATAATTCAGGGTTCCAATCTAACACAAGTTTACAGATAATCACATAATATAACACACAATAGAAGCAGTATTAATGGTATTGAAACAAATCTTATAGATAACTTTTACTTTTTCGCCTACATTTTTTTTACATTTGTTTTACGGCATCTATAGCCATATCAAATTCAGATTGAAGTCCATCGCGATAAAGGCCATTTTGCATTGCAAGCAGACTCGAAGTGACAGAAGTCCGGTGGGGTGAAAGGAGGGTAAAAGGGATGAGGAGTTTAAGGAAGAGGGTGTTCGTATGGTTGGTAATGTTGGTATGCAACTGTTTCTTTAGGTATCAAGAAATTCAGTCATATTTGTTCGTCGTACCACTGTTTTTTGTTGGGCCTTTGATATGGCAAATGATAACAGTGGCTATGGTTACATAGCGACCGAATTCAGACACAAAGCCATATTGATACATATAGATATTGAGATTAAGATTGTCAGTTAGAGCTTTACGACTAAAAATTAATCGCTGACAATTTCAAAAAGTCTGGTGGCCAAAAAAATCATAAAACAAAAGAAATATAAGGGATATAATGTTAATAAATCAACAAACAGCATCTGCATTTACCAAGAAATAACAAGTGGCTTGTTTAACGAAGGAACGCCTGTTATGCAAAAATTCTTACACCTCACTAGCTTAAGGTTCAAGTATGGAAAGTGGGTTGTGTTGTGTTGGAAAATAGGTCTCATTTAGCCAGCATCTGTGATGCGATTCGGGAAGCTACCTTAGCTGCATCACGCGAAACATTATGTTTTATTATCACGAATTAAAATTTTTTTTTATTTGATGTTATTGCTTCAAAGCGATAAGACCGCATATAGTTTTGTACTATTTGGTTTATGTCTTCTATTTTGATTGTAATTTATTTTATTTAAATGGTGTACAATAAAGTGTTTTCATTTATGTATTAATTTATTCGATTCAGTGCCTTTTGGCTTTCTCTATAACTTGTGGTACAACTGATATTTAATTTTTTACGCATGTCTCTTAAAAGCTTGGTTAAGTTTTGTTTTACACACATACACACAAACAAACCCACCCTCACACAAACACGCACGCACACAAAACACCCACATACACTCACACATGACCCGCATATACTCACTTACACACTGATGCATTCGCATACATGCAGGCATGTGCGCTCCGGCATCACATTTCTTTGATTGTTTTGTTATTTCGTTATCATGTACCAGACTGTAATATTTATAGCATGTCATTCAGGAGAGAACTGTTTTCTAGGCCACAGCTTACGCTTTTCTGGGAAACAGGGACACAACTTATCTATGTAACTTTTATGGTCACAATAAATATATTTCTGTTTCTATTTTGTTTTCGTTCGTAGCAAATCAGATGGGTCCTTATAGCTTATTTAATAACTATACGCCAAAACTCGTGGCAGACGGGGCCAGGGCAATACACATGTTTGTTGCCTATTCAATACAATTACTGATAATTATAGCGTTATGGATAGGCGCATCACTAAAGGTAAGGGCTGCAAGAGCGAGCTAGATAGCAATATCATCGCTTGTCCCACGTTTTATGACCCCGTCTGCCAGGAGCGTTGCCGTCTACGAACGTGAAGTAACTCTCAGAAACTACCGAATCGTCAGACAGTGTCTAAAAATAGGCTTCCATTTAAGCAAGACCCTGAGTGAGGGCAAACTTCTGAAACGCAGAACTGGCCTATTCACTGCGCTACGGGGAAGTTTACCCTACATTCGCGAGATTTGCTTTGTGAGGTAAATCTTTATTGATTGAGGCTAACAACGATACATTGAAAGCTGAAACATTTGAATAGGACTTGCTTTTCTTTGACTTTGATTACATGATATGATGGTTTTATCTTAAATAACTAGTGGTTTACCCCGAACTGCGATCTCGCGAATCTCCCAAAATAAATATTATTCTTAGGGCGACTTGCACAACGATGCCTAAACGTATTTAGTAGCTAAATATGATTTAAGGATTTGTCAAATCATATAAATACTTCAAATTTACATATGTTTAATCGCTAAATACGTTTAGTGATATTTGTGCATGCCAACTTTAATCTTTACCTAATAAATTGGTGCCACGAAATGCGTAACCAATCTACTTGATTACAGTTTTATTCAAATTAGATGTAACGGGGGTTCTTGTTAATTGGTTATATTTTTTTCGGGTACAAATGATAGTTATCCTGGATTTCAGACTTTTGCCTATATTTGTGTCACTAAAGCTACACGAATATCAAATTTCAGCATTGTGGGGTCACTGGTGTACCTTGTGAATTTTGTCAAAGTTTTGTTTTGGCTAATAACTCAAAAACTACAAAAATTAAACTAAAAATAAACGGGGTTCAAATGTAGTAATGAAAACCTTTCATTTGACGTCCCACTTGACCTAATAGTCCCATTTTCATTTTTTTTACCCCTCTTGAACCTCCTATATCTCAACAATCCCCCAACATTTTTAGCTCATTGAGTCACAACAAAATTGTGCTATCACTACCTGCCTATAAACCAAACTCGGATGATCGGATAAACGCTACGAAAGTTATCCTCGGACATACAAACATATATACATACATACATACAACGCCGATTTGCCCAAGTTGATTTGGAGATCTCGCTTCGCTCGATCAATAACCATTAAATCTGACATTTTCCTATGTATTTTGTAATTGGATGCTAGATATGGCAGAACATAATTGACACTTACCTACATGCTCACACTAGCTGACCAATCCGCAGCTTCGCATGCGTAGTTTCTGAATAAAAACATTACCCTCCTTCTGCGAAGTTGTAAAAAGTAGCCTACGTTACTCCGGGATAATGTAGCATTCTAATGGTGCAAGAGTTTTTGAAATCGGACCAGTAGTTTTTGAGTTTATTTGTTACAAACATACAAAAATACAAATCTTTCATCTTTATAATATTATATTATGTTCAAGCAGATATACTAAACTTTATTTTATATTTTAAATAGTAGCTACCTCATCTTAGAATAGTGGACATTCTATGGCTGATAACTTTGATGGTGGTGATAATATTTATAGTTTTTAAAATTATGAGAAGATGATTTAAATGGAGTCCATAACATGTATATGCAGTATGCCCATTTCAGCAGGTATTTTTATATATTCTATAAATATTGGGTATAAATTAAATTCCAGTGAGTTTGAGACCTAATGGATTATGAACTTAAAGGTTAAGAATAGCAATAAATATTTATTTAGGTTTACGTGTCAGGATTATGATTTGTGGCAGATTTGAGGCATCCTTGTTAATTTTTTTTTTTTACTTAAATAGATCTTCGTTTGACCACTTTCGTTTCGTCTCATATGAAGCACAAAAATGTAAAAGACACCTATTTACCATTACCATAAAGAGGCCCGGATTGTATTCTTTAGGAAAAACAGACGACGGTAAAGTGTTTCATCTAGCTAGAGCTTTCACGAAATTATCCCTAATGTTCTTCCATTTCTTTTGTAATTCTTTTCCTAGAACAATACAACAAACAAGTTAATGATTTAGTCATAAAGTAATAGATTTGTTGTAATTCGTGTGACATGTGCAATAAAGATAAAATAAAAAATAATAAAATAATAATAAAATGTTTGTTTCAGATATTTTGCAACAGGTTGTACATTCACGGAACTACATTATACATTCAAAATTGGAGTAAGCACTGTAGCAGAAATCGTACGAGAAGTTTGTTTTGCAATTTGGTTTTGTCTGAAAGATATTTGTTTGCCTGAACCAAACAAAGACGCTTGGAAAAAAATTGCCAATGATTTTTTTCAAAGAGCAAATTTTCCTAACTGCTTAGGTGCTGTTGACGGCAAGCACATACGATGCATTGCACCTAATAACAGTGGCTCGATGTGTTTTAATTATAAAAGTTTTTTCTCTTTGGTTTTATTAGCAATATGCGACAGTAATTATAAATTTGTAATGGTTGATATTGGAGCTTTTGGTAAATTCAGTGACTCGTCAATATTTCAAAATTCGGTTTTCTATGAAAAAATGCAAAAAAACCAATTGGATATTCCAGAGCCACAACCGATTTCACAAAGCAGCGAGACATGTATCCCATACGTTTTTGTAGGCGACGAGGCATTTGCGTTATCTACGAATTTAATGCGCCCATACGCAAAAAAAGATTTGGATGAAACCAAAAGAACGTTCAATTACAGGCTTTCTAGAGCAAGAAGATATGTAGAATGCAGTTTTGGAATTTATGCAAACAAGTGGCGTATATTTCATAGACCTCTAAATGTTCAATTCGCTCTAGCAAAAGATATCATAAAAGCTACTTGTGTCTTACATAATTTTGTAAGAGACCGAGATGGCTATTGTTTCGACGACTCAGTTGCCCTTTGCCAGAAAATGTAACACAGGAAGGATTAAGAAGGAACAATAAGCGTTGAGATACAGAGAATTGTTTGCCGAATATTTTATGACTGATGGGAAATTAGAATGGCAAAGAAATATGATTTAACTGAAAATAGACGTATTACTATGTTCTAAGATGTTTAAAGTATGTTTAGTTTCGTTTAAATATATGTAATAATAATAAGAAATACTTACCAAGATTTTTTTTTGCCTCTGTTGTCATCTCCTCTTTTCCAAAAATATCTACTAATTCTTCCCATTGTTTCCGTTTTAAATCTCTATTCTTATAAACTGCTCCTTCACAATTCCAAATAGCTTCTCGTTGTTGAATTTCAACAATGAATTTCTCTGTGTCGAAGTTCATGGCTGCGCAACTGAAAACACGTGCATACTTCACCGGCGGCTCGCCGCAAACTAACCGCCAGTGCGTATACACAAGATGGCGGCTAGCCGCGAAGCGGGCCGCGTCACTCCATTCAACCGCCGCGGTTGAAATTTTGTGGCGGTTTAGTGCGTACAATCATAAGCGGTTGCATATTAAACTGGAAAAGCGGCTAGCCGCGCGGTTAGCCGCCCCCGCGGTTAGCCGCTAGTGCGTAAGGGACCTTAGCTGTACGCATCAAGAACGTAGAACCAAAATGGTGAGTGCGAATGGGTGGTATATTAACTAGGTATGGATGGTACTAAGCCGTGGGCCTGTTTGTCCTTTGTTGGAAAGAAGATGGCGGGATCAGATCGTAAAGTTTTTTTTAATACCATCTAGAGATGGTACAAGCCTATGCCTGATATTAAGTGGTAACCATCGCCTATAACAAAGTATCGCCTCATAGGTCACGCATCTTAGAAACGTGCCCTACGATGCACTGCCCTGCGTCCATAAACTTGAGGCATACGGATGTAAACCCATAGGTCATGGTACGTGTCGCAGGATAACTCTAAGCCACATGTGCCTGTAATTTCATCGGCAACCGTACCCTTTGAACTAAAACACAGCAATGCTTGGCGGCAGAAATAGGTATAAAAAATAAAATACATTTATTTCAATTGTGTTGCTCATATAGGACACAACACACAAGGTTTATTATAAATTTATATTAAACAGGGTTTTTGAGAGCATGTCTTCACAGGCATGCTCTCAAAACTAGACTGTCGTAGAAAGTAGACTGCCCGTACACCAGAAATTGTTGTCACCAGCAATGTCTGCTGTACGGGCAGTCTACCCTGCCATAGAGTATGGTATCGCATAGTCCCTGGGATCATAAACATACAGAAACACAAATGTTAAAACAATACGTGGTATAGTGACGGTTGTAAAAATATGGTATAGTGCAAGCACTATTTAAAGATTTTATCTCGTACTAACATTATTAAAATCTTCTCTATAATTTATCGAGTGATGTGAGTAGGTACTTCATGTCACGAGTGCGGGACGACATGCAGGCGCCAATGCTCTGCTTTCATGCTAATGCGGCATAGATTAGCTATAGAAAAGATAAGACGGCTAAAGATTTTAAGGTCCTGTTCTAACTGAAAGCTTGTACGTGATATGAGCATGTACGCAGTGGTTGTAATTACTTGATGACCATGTGGTGCAGTAGGCGAATAGCTGAGACACAGGAAGTTGCGGGTTCGATTCCAGCTGCGGGACAAATGTTTGCATGGTCTGCAGATATTTGTTCCGAGTTTGGGTATTTTTCTTTGTATTAAAAGAACAAAAAAAATTATGTCTCAGTTTATCTGGTTTTGCTTAGTTTGAAATGAAATGAAATTTATTAAATTATAACACATCAAATTAACAGACAATCGTATAAACAATGATCATTAACATATTCGGTTCCTGGTGGGATAGCAATAGTATCTAAACTAGGTAAACCTGTGTTATGGCATATGAATGCCCTCCGCCGGGCTTAATAGTATATAACATAATTACAATTAAATTTACTAAATTAACTTATAATTATCGTTGTAAAATAATTACAAAATACATTGATAGATAAAATAATAATAATTTACACTTGAAAAGAGATTTGAATAGAAAATTTGAAATTACAATCGAAATACAAATTATAAAATAAATAACATAAAATAATATTGAGTTTGGGGCTGTGTGAAATGTCCAGCATTATTTATTTATTTATATATACATTATAACCACTGTGTGCACGCTCACGCCACGCAGGCGACACGCATGCGCCACGCAAGCCTTTAAAATAGGGCATGGCTAAAATAGGATGAAAATAAAAAAGATGGGCAACAAATAAATAGGTGTTATTTCACCTTTTTTGTGCACTTTTCAACCAATTTTACAAAACACAAAGGTCAGCTACAAAAATGGTAATAAGAATTAAATTCGCATATGTATGTAATAGATTGCTAGTGCATTTAAAAATATCGGCTTATTGGACAGCAATGCAATATAAATTGTGCATGATAAAAATAGGACAGATAAGAGTTTCGGAGGTACTATTTCTATGTTCTGGGAAGCTCTACTTTCAACTAATATCGTATATCAGTTAAATGGCAAATAATCATGAAATTTTTGTAACCTAATTTCTGCCGTTTTAAGGTTAAGGACCAAAATTGTAATAAGAAGTCCCCGCACTAGATGAAACGACGACCTGTTAAAGGATGCTGGGAGCTGTTGAGCGCAGACCGCACAAGATCGGATGCTCTGGAATTATATGGGGTTTTGTGTTAAACAGTGGACGTCCTACGGCCGATATGATGACGATGGGTAGATAGATAGATAGAAGATAGAAAACGCTTTATTATAAATCACACTTAAATTATAAGACAATATAAAAAAAGCATGTGTGCAATTCACACGTGGTAGAAGTGAAACCTTAAAAAATTTCGGTTTCAAGATAATGAGATGAATGTAAAATTTCGGGAAGATGATTATTGTAGGTTTTAGTAATGATCATAGTAATGCAAAGTTAGATAATTATTAACACGAGTGGAGAACCACGAACATAAGAAACACTGTAAAATGCTTCCTATCTCATTTTCTCCCACGTTAAATCTTATGAATTTATGTGTCTGTCTCTTTTTACTGTCGCTTTTTCGTTTCATCGACTTTCAAATCACAACGATGCTAAAGAAGTTTCACTTCAAAAAAACAAATAACAATACTCTTAGAAATACAAGTGGCGTAAGAATGAGTACCACTCAATATTTTTCCAACGGCAATGAAAAAACGCCCCAATTCGCAAATTCCATCCCATCTGTACGCTTATCTCTGACGCAGTGTAATATTACATCCACCGCAGATTTCTGATGCTCGGAGACAGGCAGACTCGGGTTACAGTCTAGTCAATAAAGGGTCTGAAGCGACGCTTCGTGTTTCGAATAAAGAAATAGCTTTACGCACTCACTACTTTTATTCTTTTGTTACAACTTTACAACCTTGGTGTTGCTTTCTGTTTTTTTTTGCGGCGTGACTCATTTCTGTGTATGTGGGATGAATGTTGTCAGCACTACACTGTCTGCTAACCTAGGACGTGTGGTTTTAAACGTGGCATAGCCTTGGTGCAGCTAAATAGCTGTTTTTAATTGAATTGAATGAGATGGTTAAGGATGTAGTTGTTGACTGAGATGCGACTTAACATTTATGCGTTATTTGGAATGATTTATCCGACGACTTTTGCGGGGCAGAATGCGAATTGCCGGCTGATATGCGGGTTGCGGGTTGAACTCCCGTCGCGGAACAAATATTTGCATGGTCTATAGATATTTGATAGATATTTGTCCAGTGTCTGGGTGTTTGCTATCACACTAATATTATAAATCCAAAAGGTTGGATGTTTGTTTCTTACTCAATCACATCACAATGGCCGAACGAATTTTGATGAAATTTTGTTTTTTAGGTTACTTTTTATTGACAAACCATGAATGCGAAGCCGCTGGTGGAAGCTAGTATTCTATAAGTGTGTATCTAAAAAAAAAATACGTTAGTATAGTTTCCATAGTTTGGGGCTAGACAGCGCTGTGTGAAATATCCGGCAGTATTTATTTATTTATTTCGGGTCTGTTTTTATTCGCCCCCTTTTTTCTCAAATGGTAGACAAAGAGAAGCCAGGCCAAGCTAATGTAAATCTTGGTAAAATCACGTTTTTAATAACGGAGTTGTCCTTGACACAAATCAAGAAAACAATGTGTACAGACATGTTTAAATATGTAAATTAGAACTATGTTTACGTAGACGTGGCTAAACAGAAACTGTGTTTTGCTAAAGTTTGCTAGTTTTCGCTCTACATTTCAAGTCAACGAAAATTCATGAATAATTTTCTTTTGTACATTTACCAAACAAACTATCAAACGAACAATTGAAAATCAATACACTCTTTGTAAGTTATTGGCAAGCAAAAATAAACTCTACTGAACACACTTACGTATAAAAATAAAACAATTTAGTTTGATTTTTTTGCAGTATTTTTCTCACAGCCGTGTTCACAATTGCACGAAACATTACATGAATTGACGCCACAGAATTAATAATTAATAGAAGTGCCAGCCCGAGCGGACTCATTTACGTGATAAACCTGCCACTTTGGGTTGATACAGTCGTTAGCGAGAGGGCGCGCGTGAGGCACATACTAATAGATATAACATGTGATATTGGATGTACAGAGTATGGAGATGACAAGATTTGGCCTATTTATATTCATTGTTATGAGTTTGGCATTGTCTTTTGGAGTTCGCGTCTCGAATATATTTGCATTTCTACTTAGAAAACTTTCGTGATTGATTTCAATCATTTTTATAAATACGGGATTTATCACGTACGAACTTTAACAGAGATAAGAGATGAGTTCTACCGCCAGCTTGGAGGCCATGTCTTCATGATGCAAGCGACAGAAGAGTGAGTGAACCTGGTAGAGACGAGGCGCGCGCAGTGCGAGGCGAGACGTTATTCGGAGCGGATCGCACTCACCCTTATGAAGGTTCACAAATTGAACCCAAACATTGTCGGTCGAAATACCGATAAGACGGTACGTGAAAAATCCCCTGTTTATAATGATATTTGCATTTCGCTGGTGGTACGTTCTTATAAGCTAGTGGTCATGATATTAGAGTTTCGATGCAGTCTTTTTCTATTTTAATATTCTTTTTACACCTAGGCCAATCTTACATTAAGTAATGATCCTCTACATCCAAAAGTTGTCTGGAAGAGATGGCTTTGTTTAGCGATAAGACCGCTCATTATACTACCATTTATTTATTTCTTTTCAACTGTTTCACTTATTAACAATGATAACAAATAACGAGACGCAGTTCGGAGCGGATCGCACTCACCCTGATGAAGATTCACGAATTGAACAGAAACATTGTCGGTCGAAAACTCGAAACACCAATAAAACGGTCCGTGATAAATCCCGTATAATGATGACAAATAACACAATACAAAGCACATAATAAAATATTCAGATTTTACAATTTTTAATCTTAGGTACATTGGTTATATTACTAATTGTTGTCATCTGTGTGCACTTTGGCATAGGCATTTCTAAATTTTGTTGTTCACAGTTTACCTCCCGTATTTTCGATATCGTTTTCCAACGTTTGTGTTCCAACTTCTTTTCCCATTTCTTGGGTACCAAACTGTAACTCTCTTGCTCCACTTGTCAACACCTCTTAGTGTATGGCCTGCCCATCTCCATATTAGTGTTTTCGTTTTAGTTATCACGTCAGTCACCTTGGTCTCGCTCCGTATGTCTGCATTTCGCTTTCGGCCTCTCCTCCTGACGCCCAAGATGCTTCTCTCCACCGCGTGTTGGCAGACCGAAAGCTTACGAAATGATGTATTCGGGCCCAAGTTTGCCATCCGTATCCGTAAATACAGGCAGAATACAGGACTCGTAAAGTTTCCGTTTCAGCTACGGTAGCCTTGTTTTTCATTACTTCTTTCAATAAATAACAAATAAATGAAGCACATAATAACAATGATTAAATAATATAATTTACAATGATTTTTTTTAATAATATATATTTTTTAGATATAATATAGCATCATAATTTTTATTATATTTTTAAATTTTTTTAGAGTCGTGATCCATTCATCTGATCTATAGTATTATTAATATATAATATAATTAATATAATATATTAATATGTAAGTACATATTTGTTTTTTTATAATTATTTATGAACCTAATATTTATGTATTTAAGGTTAAGTAATTTTTCTTTTTCTATTATTAAGTTTATTCTTTTTAAACCTCGGCCAATCTTCCATTAATCAATTATCCTCTCCATCCAAATGTTGTCTGGAAGAAATCGCTTTGTTAAGCGATAAGACTGCCCATTATGCTTATTTTTTTTATATCGTTTGTGTTTAGCTTGTAAGGTATATAAATAATTTTCATTCATTAATTCATTTATTCATAATTTTAAACAGAACCTAACACTAAGTCGAGACAACAAGTGTTGTAGATCTGTTTTCCTTTAAGTGGATAAAATAGTAGCCATATCTAGTCTTTTCACTATACATAAGGTACAATATATTTTAAATTACAGATGGATTACCTAATTATCAGGCCCCCCCAACACTGTTTTGGCACTATAAAACAGTTTTAAATTCCATGTTGTTAACCAGGCTATAGGCATAACCCTTTACGATCTGTTAAAAACAAACCAATTAGCCAATTAAAAAGACTGAAATACCTAATTGAAGGACGAATGTTATCATATGTCGGCGGAATTTTTGGTGAACACTGTCAGTGTCAACTATCCGGATTAAAGAATAACCAGTTCAGTACAGGATTTTCCCACAGATATTAAATAAAAAGGATTATTTTGTTTTTGCTATTTTTAATGACCTTGGCGATGAAATTAATTAGCCGATTCAAGATTATGAAATTACAATATTTATACTACAATACTTCATCTCATTCACTTCATTCACATCTCCAAAATGTTAAATTTGATATAGGTAGTGATGGCACAAGTCTGGGGTGACTAAATGAGCTAAAAATGAGGGGGGGGAGGGGGGTGTTGGTTGAGATATTGGGGTTCAAAACAATATGAGACTATTCGGTCAAATGGCATGTTTAATAAAAGGTATTTGTAAGTAAACAATTAACATGAACTGTTGTTACCTGTAATTTGAATGAAACTGTAGGTCAAGTCTGTAGTCAAAGATTACAATTAATATTTTTTTGTATTTATTTAACAAGAACCAATAAAAATATAAATAATTGATAATTGAAAAACCAAAAACCTATAAAAAATAAAAGTAGTAGAGCTCCTTGTGAAATTACTTACCCGGGGAAGAACTACCACCATACCTATTTCTGCCGCCAAGCAGCATTGCTGTGTTTCGGTTTGAAGGGTTTAAAGGGCCGGTGAAATTACAAGCACATGAGGCTTAACATCTGTTTACCTTAAGTTGATGGACGCAGAGCAGTGTATCGTAGGGCACGTTTCTAAAGTGCGTTAACTACGAGGTAATACTTTGTTATAGGCGATGGTTATCACTTAGCAACAGGTGCGCCATATGGTTGTTCCATCTCCAAGCTAAGTATAAAAAACTCATATTCTTGACAATCAATACCCGAACACAAGTAAGTATTATTTTACGAAGTAGGTTCAATGCAATAGAAAATGCCCTTTCTAGTCATTACATCATCTTTGGCCGATCTTAACCATAAGTGCCCATTGTTCTTGACATGTAATCATCATAAAAAGTACTGCATCTGCTGTTCGCTAATACGTATAGTTTTTCACCCGTGATGTTGCGATGACTGTTTATTACGTTAAAGGTTGATTGTGTCTTACTAGTTTCAAATTGTTACGAGCTATAAAATCTCAGCTGTAGAAATCGAAGGCTTGTATGGTATAAAAAGTTACATACAATTTTTTTCATGATCTTCAGATAACGTTTCCTTGTCTGATTTTTCTTACAAAAATTAATGTAGCAGAAGTATTCTTTCAGTTATCTTGTTCCCAATGGTACCTACATTGTTTAATTTAGGGCTGTATAGCGCTGTTGAAGTGCCCAGCATTATTTATTTATTTAAATACGTATTATAAGCGTAACAAAAATTATTAAAATACTGTCTATTAATCTACAGAAATCAGGCCCTATGGGATAAAAATGGGGTGTCAAGTCAAGTTGCAACAGCGAGTTTAGCTTTATTTCTATGTAACCTACACATTTAGTAGTGTAACGCGTACGAAGTCACAGGCAACACTAGTATATTATAAAATGAAGCAGCAATTCAGAGAAACTACTTAAAGAAACATCCAAATCCGGTTAGAATATCTGTAGGTACTTAGATTAGGCAAACATTTATTCCGTGGTGGAAATCGAACCCTGCTTTTCGACAACTGCGCCCTCACATTAGTTAAGTTATTTGTACTAAAAACAGGATACCATGATTTGTGAGCTTTTGAATATCTCGATATTTCGACGCAGTTGCATGCGCCGTGATCACGGGTAACGAATGGGGTTTTTAG
Organism: Philereme transversata; assembly: GCA_963924445.1. Taxonomy (NCBI): domain Eukaryota; kingdom Metazoa; phylum Arthropoda; class Insecta; order Lepidoptera; family Geometridae; genus Philereme; species Philereme transversata. The sequence goes on along the minus strand of OZ004337.1, from coordinate 19,380,075 downwards.
TACAAATAGTGTTCATAACCATGATAGTTTCAAAAATTATATTAGTTACTTTATTTTAGAATAGAATAGAATAGAATACTCTTTATTGCACACCAACAAAATTAAAAACACAATAAAAATACACAAAAATTAAGGTAAGTACAATGGGCGGTCTTATCGCTAGAAGCGATCTCTTCCAGACAACCTTTGGATGGACAGGACAAAACAAAATCAAAAAGACGGCGGTGTATCTATGTTCATAAACCTACATAAACTACCTATACTTACTAGTAAACTAAATATATATACTTACAAATATAATAATATATACTTATATATAAACTACAATAAAGGAGATAAACATAACGATAAACTAGCAGCGCGTAGACAAAGAAAGGAAATGGTTGTATACCTTAGCTTTAAAGATAGGAAGAGATTTAGATGATCTAATAGAGAAAAGTAAAGCGTTCCACAGCCACACAGCTTGAACTGTAAAGGAGTCACCATAAAATTGAGAACTGTGGACAGGGGTTTGGAGACTTAGAGCTTCAGATGAGCATAGATTTCGATCATGCGCCTGGTGCAAGAACATAAAACGCTCCTTTAGATATGTGAAGATGAGGATGGTGAAGAAGGATTGAAAAGAATGTTAAAAAGAAGATATTTTATGCTCCTATTTGTTCTAAAAATTGTCTATTCATAAATCATACATAGTTAACACAATTTCGGGCAATATTTAGCAACACAGTCACAGTCATATAGATACACAACTATAATGAATTAAAACACAATGGAGTCTCTCTTATAACTATTTTATTCTATTAATATTAGATGCTTAAAACTCACTAGGAATTTGTACTATTGATAAACATTGTTTTCAAAAATTAAAACCACCTAAGAGTTGTGATGGTGATTTTACTACTATTTTATACTACTGGAGATGGAACAATACTATGGCCCACCTGATGTTAAGTCAAAGTCAAAGTAAAATATTTTTATTCATTAAAATCACAAGGATCACTTTGAAATGTCAATTTTACTGCCTGTTCCTTCGCGACCAAGCCAGGAAAGAAAGACAAGAAACGAGGCTGGTTGTTTTTTTTAATGATCCTTTTACAATACATAATACAAAAAATAGATTACGTCTAAATTGTAACATTTTGAACGAGTTGGAGCAATTTCAATCCCAAGCTTCTCTATCATCTAAATAATCCGATATTTTATAGTAGGCTCTTTTATAAAGATTTTGTTTAATTACGTTTTTAAATTTGTTAATTGTAAATTTTTTACATCCCTTGGGAGTTTGTTATAAAAGCGTACACCTTGCCCTTTAAACGAAGTGGTAACCATCGCCTATAACAAGTTTGCCTCGTAGGTCACGCTCCTTAGAAATGTGCCCTACGATGCACATCCCTGCGTCCATCAACTTGAGGCATACAGGTGTAAAGCCTCATGTGCCTGTAATTTCACCGGCAACCATACCCTTCAAACCGAAACACAGCAATGCTGCTTGGCGGTAGAAATAGGTATGGTGGTAGCACTTCCCCGGGCGAGCCCTTTCACAAGAAACTCTACTACTCTTGTTGTCTATTTATCTAGATGCTTATCTATATTTATATTATAAAGAGGTAAAGATTGTATTTAGGAGGCCAGACGTGATCTCAGAAACTACTGAATCAATTCTGAAAATTCACTAACACTATGTAACTCATCATCATAATTTATATAGCGCCCACAGTTTCCAAGCAATCTATAAGAATTGAAGTACATTTACAAAAAGTACAATATATTTCACAGCACGATTGTTTTACTAAGTGCAAAACACTGTAGAGATCGCAAGCTACAACTCACATGACGCCAAACACCGAGACTTGGCAACGCGCAGAAAAACATTCACTTGTTTCCTCTATGCCTCTTACAAACAACGGGATTTACAATTGATGCGAGAGATACATGAAGCATGCATAATGCCCCAATACTGCAGTGTATCAGGGATGTTTCTCCATTATAACACTTTTTTTTCAGATGGACTAACTCGCTCTTGGCCTCGGGTCGTTGCAGCTTAACCGAACTTTTGGCGAGCGCAGATGGCGCTTAGCCCTGTAAGTTTTGATGAGGCAACTAGCGCATGGGCACCACTTAGACGAACTTCGGCATGAAGAAAGAAAGAAACAAAATACAATTATTTGCAGACATAACAAAAGAAAGACATACACCGTTACAAAAATAACACGACAATAAGAATAACATACAAAAAATAGAAATACAAATATAAAATATACATAGGTAGTACGTCCAGGTTATGAGCATCCGCAAACTAGGATCCGGCTCAGCATTATGCGACACGCACTAGTAAATACGAGTACGCAGCGTGCCGATCTTCCACCGGCTCCTAAATTCAGTACCGGATAATCTGACTTTATTAAAAAAACAAAATTATATAGGTAAACTAAAGAATTTGAAATAGCTTGGGCCATTGCCAGGATGGGGATAACAGAGAAACACAATATGTACCTATGTGTAGGCGGCAACTGAAGGGACTCGTCGACCTCGCCGGCGAGGTGGGTGTGTCTGTGAAGTGTTTGCTCTGTCTAATGTAGATGACTCGTCATCCGGATCTCCGAGAACGTGTTTCGGTTCACGGAGGGTTTATTATCACACTGATGGCTTCCACGTCGTTTTATGTAAGCGGTTTGCGTCGCTTTTGAAAAGCCTGCGTGGCCCCAACATAATTCTAATCAAATTGGTGGACAGGTGGCGGACTCTGCGTTTCTGGGGCACTGGTTAATCCTCCATGCAACCCCCTTATAAGGGGAGTTGCCCCAGTCACTGATAGTCCCTCGTGTCCGCATACGTGTATGTATGTGTATATTTCTGTGTCTGTTGTAGTTTTTAAATAATTTTAATTTATAATTCATATATCCGTTTATGAGTCTTTTATGAGTCAATGGCTTTAAGTAAACAATTTTAATTTTATAATGAAGTATTCCTCTATGGAGGTTGCGGGTTCAAAGACGGACCGTGCAATGCATCAATAAGATTAAAATATGTGGGCATTTACGCGTGTTCAATCGTTGGTGGAAAACACAATTTAATTTTACACTTTAAGGTTTTAAATGTTTTGGTTCTAAACACACAACATTCTAAATGAAACTAAGTCGGTCTCCCATTTTGTATATCTCAAAGATTGTGTTAACTTAACAATAAAAAACCATGGGAATCGTGTTAAAAACCACATTTTATTTTAAACTATGTAAAAAGGAAAGCAAGATAATCAGCTTTGGCTTCAAACCCATCGCGTTTTGTTTATGTTTATTTTAAACCATAACTCTGATGTAAAAATGTATCTACCTACTATAAACGTAATGAGCAATAAATAATGAATTAGGGATTATTGGATGATAATGTTCAAGACTTGATTTAAAAGTAAATTCTAAATCGAAGAAGAAAAATGCAAATAACTTAAGAAACGATAAGAAAGTTAAGACTTGAATAAAGGGCTATTTCTATTTAATTTCTATTTTTATTTAATTTCGCTCCATCCAAAGGTTGCCTGGAAGAGATCGCTTTCAGCGATAAGGCCGCCCATTGTATTGCCTTATTTATTCTAGCCTTATATTTATTTTTGTATTATTTCTGTTTGTGTGGTAATTCAATAAAGAGTTATCAATCAATCAATCTATTTTTAGGGTTCCGTACGTCAAAAGGAAAAAAAGAACCCTTATAAGATCACTTTGTTGTCCGGGTGCCTGTCTATCTGTCAGACAATATCCTTTTTCTCAGGAATGCAGAGGTATCAAGTTGAAATTAATATCAAATACTATAGTTCTTAGTAGACTTGGATCTGTAAAAAATAAACCCTAAAACAACGCAATAAAAAGAACGGCCATTTTTGCAGCATATTTTGCTCTTAATTAAATAAATCAAAACCTATATATTGGCAAGAGAAGCAAGGTCTCACAGCACAAGTAAAGAAAAGAAAAAATCCAAAACTTGTTAACTTATAGATATTTCACATTGAAAAAAAGGGACCCTCAGTACGCGAGTCAGACTCGCACTTGTCCAGTTTTGTAAATAACTTTTGTCTGTTTTGCGCTTTTTTGTATATGCTTAAATTATTATTATAAAAACGAAATTTATCACGTACCGTTTTATCTGTGTTTCGACCGACAATGTTTCGGCTCAATTCGTGAACCTTCATCAGGGTGAGCGCGATCCGCTCCGAACGGTTAAAACGGTACGTGATAAAACGATAATGATTGAAATATATCACGAAAGTTTTCTATGCCTAAATTGTTTATTAATGAGTCTTTTATTATGTATGTGTTCGATGTTACAAATGAATGCTATATATATATTGATCAAACAATGTCTAACAATGAGTTGCAATAACATCACCCATATTCTTTTTTTCTCATTATGTTGTATCTACCTTGTAGGGTATGATAAAGAATTTTCATTTATTCATTCTTTCAATGTTTTTTTAATGTTTAAACAACCGAGAAGAATAAGCTATACCTACATATATACCATACAAATAAACAGATATATGCCAGGAAATATGCAATGGAACCAGGTTAAGTACCTCATTCGGTTCACAACATAAACATTTATAGGAACAGTAATATTCGTAATAGCCTCAAAACGCTCCATGACCTATAATAAAACCTGAAAAGCCATATTTCGAAAGATAAAAGACATATTTCGTGAGATCAAATGCGATATTGAAGTCAGTATACAGTACGGTATAAAATAAATGGAAACGTTGTCTGTCAGTATCAACTCATTGATGATAAAAATAACAAATGGAACTTTCATAGAAAGTCTAGTTTCCGCCCGCGGCTTCACACACGTTTGCCAATGAAAAGTATCCTATGTGTTAATCCAGGTTATAATCTACGTGCATACCAAATTTCATAGAAATCGGTTCAGCCATTACGACGTGCGTAATTTTACTTAACAAATAAAGAAACAAACATCCAAACTTTCGCATTTATAATATTAGTGTATTAGTGGGATGTGGTAACCAAGAGTGGTCGAAATTCGACCATTATATTTTTTTTATCTTTGTATTACGTTTCGCTCATCCTTCTCCACATAAAGTTTAAGCTCGGCTTGCACAACGATCCCTTAACGTATTTAGCGACTAAACATGTTTAAATTTGACGTATTTGAATGATTTAACATTTCTCTAAATCGTATTTAGCGACTATATATGTTTAGGCGTTGCGCAAATCGCCCTAAGCCGCTGGCGGAAGCTATATAACATATATTTTTTTATAAACTGGTAGATCATCTGAAGATCGTATTGCGACTATAACGGTAGTTAAAACTGTAAGGGGTACTCCGGTAACCTTGAAATAAAGAAAAAATACACCAATTCCACATAACCCAGCAACGAGGATAATCAAGTAAGAACTGGTTACACTTAATCAGCATTATAAGCCAATGTTCTGTTATCAATCAGACATCATAATGATTCCTGGCTTGGTCGCGAAAGTATAAGCGATAAAATTAATGTTTCAAGATGATGAAGATGCTTGTGATTTTAAAGAATAAATGAATATTGAATTTGACCATAGCTCAAAGCAGTTCTTCGGCAGTTGGGGCAGAAAAGTTCTAGAGTGAAGACAACGCACTGGAAAGCGCAGCGAAGAACGCCTCCCACTGGAAAGCCCACCTGATTAAGATTGCTGGGAGCCATTGGGTGCAGGCTGAATAAGATCGGTCGCTCTGGAAATCTATGGGGAGCCATATGATACGATGATGATATTTGACCGAGCGAAGCGAGTTCTCTAAATCAACTTGTGCAAATCGGCGTTGTATGTATGTATGTACTCGTATGTTTGTTTGTCCGAGGATAACATTCGAAGCGTTGATCCGATGATCGTGAAATTTGAGACATCATCACAATTTTGGTGTGATTAAATGAGCTAAAAGTGATGGGGGTTGTTGAGATATTGGGGTTCAAGAGGGATAAAAAAAATGAACATGAAACTATTAGGTCAAGTGGGGCTTTAAATGAAAGGTCTTCTAAAGAATAAAAATAATAAATTCCTATAATGTACTTCAGTACATTTAGACTCCGTTTTTATTTTTAGTAAAGTCTTTATAGTTTTTGAGTTATTAGCCATTATAAAAACTTAACTTTGACAAAATTCACAGGGTACACCAGTGACCTGACAGTGCTGAAATTTGGTATGCGTGTAGCTTTAGTGACAAAAATATAAGCAAAAGTCTGAAATCCGGAATAACTGTAATTTCTAACTCAAAAAAGTGTAACCAATTTGAATGAAACTGTAGGTCAAATTAATTGGTGTAGCATTTCGAAGCACTATTTCAATAGTCAAAGATTACAAATAATATGTTTGTGTTTTTATGGGAGACTCGCGAGATCTCAATTCGGGGCGAACTACTAGTGATAAACACAACATCAAGAGGCCCGTCGACTTGTGTGCATACTAGAAAATATTTAAAAAACTCCTGCATTAAAATAACACACATAAAAAAGTAAAAGTACCTTCATTTTGTAATAGAACCTCTCATTTTCCATCTAATTACAATGAAACCTTACTCTAACGTTTCGAATCTAATCGAAACGTTTACTGAACTGTCAAATAAACAACCAGTTATTATCGATAACGTCTCGTTTATTTCTAAGAGAATATAAAATAGAATTAACAGCTTTGGGTTCATGGAGGTGAGGCTCGATGCGTTAATGCAATAAGTTTCACCAATTAGTGGGTTTTCTATCAAATTATAACTCCCACGCAGATTATAAAATAGATACAAGATATTTGTTTTTAGAGCAACTTCCATGGTGCAGTGAGCGAATAGCCGGCTGAGACGCAGGAGGTAGCGGGTTCGATTCCCACCGCGGAACAAATGTTTGCCCGATCTACAGATATTTGTTTCGAGTCTGGTTGTTTCTCTATATATTATAAGTATGTATTTAAAAAAAAACGTATTTAAGTATTCGATCAGTTATCTGGTTTCCATAGTACAAGCTTTGCTTAATTTGGGGCTAGATAGCGCTGTGTGAAATGTCCATCATTATTTATTTTTTATATCAGCCACATGAGGAAACAAACTACAGGCATGATGCTTTACACCTTTATGCCTCAAGATGATGGACGCAGGGCAGTGCATCTTAGGGCACGTTAATAAGGTGCGTGACTTATGAGGCATTATTTTGTTATAAGCGATGGTAACCACTTAACATCAGGTGGGCCATATGCTTGCTCCACCAACAGGTAACATATAAAAAAAGGAGGTCTACTGGTAAACATATGCCTCCTAGAGCGCCCGATCTTGTGTGGCCTGCACCCATCGGCTCCCAGCAACCTTTTTTAGAACGATTGTCTTTGGCTTACGTCAATGCCTTTCCTTTGTCCACGGATCTCCTCTCCAACAAGTCTATTTCTGTCTTTACAATCTCTTTATCTCAATTTTGTTTGTTTGTTACGTTTTCACGACTAAATGGCTGAACCGATTTCGATGAAATTTGAGATAGATTTTGACCGTGATTGAGACATAGCCTGCCTTTTACCCAACTGCGCAGAAGGAGGGTAATGTTTTTATTGACACACAACGCGTGCGAAGCCGCGGGGGACAATAATCACACTAATATTATAAATGCGAAAATTTTGGATGTTTGTTTGTTTCCAATCAATCACGTCGTAACAGCCGGACAGATTTCTATGAAGTTTGCGTTAATCCAGGTTATAATCTACGTACATACACGTGGATTATAACCTGGATTAACGCATAGGCTACTTTTTGTTGACCAACAATGCGTGCGAAGCCGCGGGCCGAAGCTAAAAACTTATAAATAAATTATTATTGGATTAAAATTGGTTGTGTTGTGTTCAAGTAAAAGCCATACAGTTTGAACCGATTTTGATAAAGAAATAAATCACAAAAAACGTCAAAGATTGCTCGTAAAATTACATAGCCAACTTTAAATAACCTCTTTACTGGTCCGGGTTATAGCTATCTCTCACTCATTTTTAAGGCGAATGAACGAGTTGATAGATAGCACATGAAAGTAAAGCTCGAGTATTATTCATTTTAGAAAATGACTATAAAGAGGTCAGCATGGTTAATTTTGTCCAAATATTCTAGGCCACGATTTATTTTGATTAATTTGGATTTTTTAACCTTAGAACCATTTTACATGCGCAGTGGACGAATAGCTGGCTGAGATTCAGGAGGATGCGGGTTCTGTCCCCACCGCCGATCAAATATTTGCATTATCTACAGATATTCGTTCCAGGCTGAGTGTTTTTCTATATATATTAAAAGTATATATGTATTTACAAAAAAAGTATGTAAGTACCTATTCTGTCAGTTGTCTGGTTCCCATATTACGTGCTCTGTTTATTTTGGGGCTAGAAAGTGCTTTGTGAAATGTCCAGCATTATTTATTACAGCTTTCTTATACCTCAGTGTATTAGGTTTGTCTATAAATCTCCTGGGCCCGTAGCCAAATTACATTCGCCACGAATCTATTCGATTTCTACATACATTTGTTGTCGCTGAATCACGTGGTATTTCTATAGCATGTGTCAAATCCCATACATTTTCGGACGTATCGACTAGCGTCATCGCTAATCGACTGTAACTTGGCTAAGCCCTCTGATTACTGATTCGATTTCGTAAAGCATAGTTCTCTCTAAGACTTCTTATGAATGCCATTGGTGAGACCACGATAGACAGAAGTTTACTATAGTCTATAACATTATATATCTTAGAGCCTAATAAAACCTAATAATATTGTGCAATACGCGCCACTGAGCCCAGTCTTCGGCTCTTCTCATCCAGTTTCTGTCCGCCACCTTTATTATGTGACGCTCCACCTAGCCGGGGGGCGCCCCACACTACGTTTTCCGAGACGCGGTCTCCACTCAAGAACTCGTTTACCCCAACGGTTGTCGGTTCTCCGGCATATATGGCCAGTCCACTGCCAATTCAGTTTGCTAATCCGCTGAGCTATGTCGGTGACCTTGGTTCTCTGTCGGATAACCTCGTTACGGATTTTATCCTTCAGAGAAACTCCAAGCATAACGCGTTCCATAGCTCGCTGCGCAACCTTAAATTGGTGGACTAGTCCTACCGTGAGCGTCCACGTCTCAGCACCGTAGGTAATTACGGGTAGGACGCACTGATTGAAGACTTTAGCTTTCAGGCATTATATGACCGATTATATATGATAGATGATATGCGCCTTTCGTTGTCTAAGACAATCCTCAATTGAACGTGCTAATCAAACTGAAGCAGCAGCGACCATCTCACTGGCCGTCACGCAGTAGATTAGATTAGATAATTCTTTATTGCACACCATAAAACAAATAAAAAATATCAACGTAAATCTATGGATACAATTGGTGGTCTTATCGCTAAATAGCGATCTCTACCAGACTACCTTCGAATGGAAAGGACTGTGTGGACATTACCTGGGGTGTAATGGTATACTAACTCTTTCAAAACAAGCTTTTATAAAATTCATAATCGGAACCGCAATCAGATTCAAATGAGCCCAAACACTAGTAGCTTACTATAATCCATTCAGAAGTTCCGTTGTCTAGCATCCGTCTCCATCATGAGACCACCTTCATGGTACCATATTATTGCATTGTCACCGAAGTTCCATATGTATTCCAAATTTCAGCTTAATCGGTTGAGAGGAACGGGTTTAAAATTCAGTTGCAAGATTCCTCCCAGACAAACATACATACATTCCAAGTTAATAAAAAGCTTGTAAAAAGAATAAAAACATAATCGAATGAACCTAAGTAATAACTACTCATAACAATTTACATATACATACTTAAACTTATTTAAGAAACATTAATTAATAATAAATACATAGGTATTTAGCAACAAATACATCTTACTTAATTAGTAATAATAAATAATAACTCCTGTTTTTTTTAAATGCCTTGTTTTCTTTCTCTATATATATCGAATATAAAGATTGGAAGGGGTCCACCAGATTTTCTAAATGTTGATAGTAGTTCGCCATTTTAGAAAGGAAGAAACCCTGCCTTAGAGTTTTAAACCATGTATCTTTCTTCGCAAGAGACTGCAAGTTCCAAACGTAATAATTTACATAACCGAAACTTATCAAAACTTTCATACTAAAATGTTCAAAGTATTACAGATAGACATAGCACGAGTTTAAATATGAGAATGTACGGCGCAAGTACGAGAGCAATAATTCGCAATAACGACTTGGCATTGTCGCTACGGCACTAAACGTCTTTACATAGAATAAATACGAGTGTCATGTGCAGATGCATCACTGAAAATATTACCTAAACTTTGTATTAAACTTGGTTTACAGCGACCCAGTAGCTGACAGGTATTGAAAGACAGTTACTGGCCCGGGCGAACAAAGAGTTCCAGTCAATAAGTTTAGTTTTCAAGCTGTAACAAACATTCAAACTACAATAAATAACAGTTAGGTACTTACTAAGAGAGATATAATAGCTTAACCTTTATACAAATAAGACAGATATATTACATCTGTTTTATTTGTATAAAAGTTAAATCAGACTAATAAAGGTAAAAAACGATTTTAAAATTCTGACCGATACATAGCCATGTTAAGAGATTTTTTTTCACAACTGCAACAATTTGAAGCCTATAATCGTGCGACATGGTTTCAACAAGATGGCGCGACATGCCACACAGCTAATGCCTCTTTGGCGGTCGTAAACGAGATGTTTGCTGAGAAACTGATATCGCGCCGAGGTGACATTGAATGGCCTCCTAGAAGTCCGGATCTTACACCACTGGACTTTTTTTTTGTGGGGATACCTAAAAAGTAGTCTAATCCAATAAACCAGCCACAATTGACCAGTTGAAGACCAATATCCGGAAAGAAATGGCAGATATTCCCCGTGCAATGTGCCAGCGAGTTTTTACCAATTTGAGGTTCAGATTCGAAGAATGTTTGCAGCGCGATGGTGCACATCTGAATGATGTTATTTTTTAGAAATGAATTTCCCAGATGTAAGTTTTTGTAGAAATAAAAATTTGTATGTGAATTGTACTTAGTTTTTTTTAATGATTTTTTCAAATTCCCAATTCTTTCTGGCCCACCCAATATTATAAATGTAAAAATTTAGATTGTTTATTTATTTGTTTGTATGTTGATTTGTTTGTTTGTTACTCAATCACGTCGTAACGCTGAACCGATCCCGATGAAATATGGTATATACGTAGATTATAACTTGGATTACCACATAGGCGACCTTTTATCCCATAAATCAGTTCCATGGGATAAAAATGAGGTATCAAGTTGCAACAGCGAGTTTAGCTTTATTTCTAGGTTACCTACACATTTAGTAGTGTAACGCGTACGAAGTCGCGGGCAACAGCTAGTATATTATTGTAACTTTTATACAAATAATAAATAAGGAAAATAAATAAGATATTTCACACAGCGCTATCTAGACAAAAACTAATGGCAAAGCTATGGGAACAAAATAGGTAACTGACAGAACACTTATACATTTTATTTTAATACAAGCGGTTGTCTTATCGCCGTTCCAGACAAACAGATTGGACAGTTACTGGGCCTTTTCAAAGCTGACTTTAACGCAAATAGAGTTCACTTTTCATTTTTAGTGACACAAGCGGACTTTACGAGTGCATTGTAATTCATATCATTTTGCTGGCTACGGTCTGTCTCAGAGATATTCAAGATATTATACTAAGCACTCAATTCAAGTTTCTTAGTGGGTATTCTGAGAATCTGCTCTGTAAAAACATAAACAATAATCGTGTCGAACGTAAGGCCAGTCATATACAGTCGGAATTCCGTTTCAGAATATCGAATCGGAATTTCGAAGGCAGCAAATCCGAATTCTATGAGGGAGGCCTATGTTCAGCAGTGGGCTTGCTCTAGCTGATATGATCATGATGCTTCAACTATACTTCGTTATAACCTAAAATTATCACTTGTAAATCCAGCACCAAATTCTAATATCATTTATATTATAGTAATATAAAAACTCTCGCACTAATTAGTTCTAATTACACTGCACGAATAAGATAAGGGCGTTAAAAGTGTAAGTGTTATAGCATATTCAGTTTTATGATAATGGGCATAAGAGCTTTCAGCGAGCACTGAGCTAAGTATTTTAGTTTTAGTATTAATTAATAGCTTCGTTAGGTTAATATAGAAGCTGTAAATTTGATTAATTAGAAAGTCCGACTAAGAGCTTTGAAAATTTAGTATGTGCGGGGTTTTAAGGACTTATCTGGGTTTAATAGTGTTATTTGGGTTTTATAGTTTTATACTTGGGTATAGGAATAAATCTTTATAGTAAGATTTTGATAGGCATTTAACTATGTTATATTTATAAATTCATACATAAATTCTTGTGAGTTGGTTACACAAAGCGGAAATAATCTTACCAATAATTATAGAGGGTAATTCAGGGCTCCATTTTGGTATTTCTGTATTACTTTTTGAGACATTGAAAAATTGCACTCTAATAATGGACAATTTTTTTTTTATCATAATCAGTAATCGAAAAAAAAGAAAAAAAGTTTCATTCATTTCCATGCCTAACAAGTTGCAACAGTTGTATTTCTAGGTATATGTTGTTAAAATAAATACATATTTAGTAGTGTAACGCATACTCTACTAACGTAGTCACGGGCAACAGCTATTTAACAATAAATTGGAATACAGGCAGAGCCGAAGACAAATACAATGCCAAAAGGGAACATGTACAACCTGATGTTTGATTTGGACTTGTGTGTGACTACCTCTTTGAAGATAAATGTTTGAAAGATTACAGATTTTTTATATCTTCCGGGTCTGATTGTTTCTCTATATAATAAAAGTATATTGGAAAAAATCGTACTTAAGTATTCTATCAGTTATCTGGTTCCCATAGTACAAGCTTTGTTTAGTTTGGGGCTAGATAGCACTGTGTGAAATGTCCAGTATTATTATTATTATTAATGTTGGGACTTGTCTCGACAATTGGGTATGGCGCAACAAAGGTTTACGAGATCTTTTCTACCCCATACTTGCAAGATGTGGAATGAGCTGCCATCTGAGGTTTTCCGGTTAGATTACGACATGGCACGCTTCAAGAGAAATGTTAAAAGGTTTCTACAGGGTAGGGAACGCAGCGACAATACCCCGGGTGTTGCCGGTGTCAATAGGCGACGGTGACCGCTTACCATCAGGTAACACTAAACATAAAATTAAAATAAAAAACCTCTTTGGGAGACATTTTCACGAGATTGCGTACTGAGCAAGAGATCTTAGGATGTTTATCATGGGGCTTGGGGATTTATTAAAGTCGTGAGTCAATTTATTTTATTCCTTAAATATCTTTGTAAAATACTTAATGAATGTAAACAAAAACGCCTCTAGTCGTGTTAATTATTATTTATGAAAAGAAGTAGGATATATCCTGGTTGCTAACGTTTTTAAAAACTCTTAAATAAATTACGTAGCACTCAGTTTTGAAAGGAAATTCTCATCTGTATTTATAAGTTTTTATGCAAATATTGTTTTAAGTCTCTACAATTTAATATTGACAATATTATTCTAGGTAAGATCTGTTTTTGAAGTTTCATAGAAATCAAAAATACAGTCTTCGTGTGGAATATTTACCTAAATATTTCACAAGTAAACTATGTAAAAATACAGTCTACGTGTGGTATATTTACGTAAATGTTTTTGACTATATTGGAATTCAATTTAATTTTGATGTTCTTGCTACTTACTACTGCTACGCGACGTGCTACGCCATTTTAGCGTAGCAGACTCGACCGACATAGTACGATTGATGATTTACGATGAAAAACTTAAGAACTAAAGCAGATTCAACGAAACTGCCCGGTGATTTTCCATGAATTCTGAATTACCAGTGATTTTTAGCAGATCCGAACGAATATGACCGATAACTTACAATGAACAGCGATTTATTGATTAGAATGTTTTTAGGTTACACGAACGACAGTGGCAGGTGTGACGTATAATTAATAATTTGATATGATTTTTCACATGCTACTTGTGAAATGTTCCATCCCTAGTGCATAGACGAGGCACGGCAATGCCAAAGCTAGTCTAGTACTAGACATTACACATTTGGACGAATGACGAGTGGCGACGCTAATAGCGAACATGCTTGTATAAATGTTATTTTTGTCAATTGTCTCGCTCGCGAGTTTCGAGAAAATGTATAAATAATTAAAACTGGACATTTCACACAGCGCCATCTAGCCCCAAACTAAGCAAAGCTTGCTACGGGGACCAGATATCTGTAGGAATAAATATATACTCTTTTTTTATAACTACATACTTATTATATATAGAGAAACAACCAGACCCGGAACATATATCTGTAGATCATGCAAACATTTGTTCCGCGGCGGCAACCTCCTGCATCTCAGGTTTTTCACCCACTGCGCCGCGGAGTTCGTCGAATAAAACCGTATTAAGATGGCTTGGCCCGTCAATTTCCAAGAATACCACGCCTAATATCCCGAATCGAAACACATTTGCCCACAAGTATTTAAACAAGGCTAAAGAACAGACTCCACTATTCATGAATTCTAGAAAAACACGTTATTTTACCCGTAAAAGTCACTGATAATTTGAGCTCGGATAAAACGAAGTAGTTGGATAAGATACTATTACACAGACGAGCACACATGAGTTATTTATAAGGTTTCCAAAAAGGGCAGACGGCCCTACAAATCTAATATTTGTTCCGAACAACATCGTAAGATACTAACTCACACTTCTATAAGAATGAGTCAAATATTTACCTTTCCTGAGTCAGTTTCGCAAGCGCGTTCATTGTTTGTGTACTCGTAATATTTTTATCGCGTTATCGGTATCGACAGGTTATCGGTCACCGACGCGAGTAATTCTGTGTCACTGATAATATAGCTCCACGCTTAGATAGGACAGTACAACATATTGTTCGGTGTATGAAATCATATATTTGTATCAAAATATTTTATAATTTATTTTGTTTATAGACGAGCAGCATTATCACACTAATATTATAAATTCGAAAGTAACTCTGTCTCTCTGTCTGTTTGTTACGTTTTCACGACTAAACGGCTATACCATTTCAAGGAAATTTGATATATAGATAGATTATGACTGGAACTGAGACATAGGCTACTTTTTAACCGTCTGCGCAGACGGAGGATAATGTTTTCATTCTCTAACCACGCGTGCAAAGCCGTGCTCGAGTCACAGCAGTAAAATACATGCAGATAAAAATACAGCGTTCTCAGTTGTGTTCAAAGCATGAATTCTCTATAAAACGCCGATAATGCCTTACAGGCTTTATATCCCCATGCATACGTGGCATTGTGCAGCTCATAAGAGAACAACTATCTCACTATTGGTTTTATCTTCATAAAACCCACGCATTTTGAGTTCTCCTGGAAGGTTCTGAAGGGCTCTTAACGCACCACTAGTACCAACATAAGTATTTATTAATTGTTTTTTTTTCGTACTTGGTTGCAAAATGCTTTAAATAACAGAAAGAATATACGATAAATATTTACATAACTAAAATACAGAAGAAACAGTTGAATAATCATTTACTCTTACCTTAAAGAGGTCCGGATTGTATTCTATCTAAAGACAAGATCAAATATCTAGATCAAACGATCTACTCAACTGCTCCAGATCACTACCAGGCGGAAGAGTCCCCACACACTGGCTGTATTGCTCCGCTGAATTGCAATTAATAATTTAATTGTTAAATTGCAAATAAAACGTAATACTTAGCTTAGTAGCGTTTTACTTAGAGTTTTAGTTTTAACTGATTTTACTTATATTTGTTGGGGAGTATAAATATTCTTATTTTATTGCACAACGAGATCAAAAGACACGATATTGTTGATACGACTGTCTGTTTCGTGCTGAAAACTAAACAAAATAAATAAATGTTTTTCGTAAATCATTATTATTAAAACCCGATATTCCACCCCCCAACGCAAAAAGAGGGTTGTCATAAGTTTAACGCCTATATGTATATCTGTGTATATCTGTGGTATCGTAGTTCGAAACAGATAGGCCGATTCGGACGAGGTTTTTTTAATAGATAGCTAGTATAACTAAATGGTTCTTAGCTATATCAGTTTTTAACCCCAGAAGCAATAAGAGGGGTTCGGCTTTATACAATTTTGTTAAAACGTACCAGTTCATTGTTAGGCAGAGGCTTAACTTTTCTAATTTCTAATTAAAGTGTAATGTGCCCAGTGTTTTTCTTATTAGTTCTTATAAGTTATTTATAACTTATAACAGAAAAACACCAGGAATCACAATGATAAAACAAAATACTTAGCTTACAATGGAAACATGTATAGTAGGTACCAATATACGAGGGTCATTCAATAAATACTTAGCCTACAAAAAGTAAACGAAAATTTTGGAAAAGTGGCAATTTATTTTTCAACATAGTCTCCTTTTAGTTCGATACACTTAGCCCAGCGATGCTCCAACTTTTTTAACCCGTCCGAAAAATAGTTTTTGTCAAACTCTGCAAAATAGGCCTCCGTGGCGGCGATGACCTCCTCATTTGATCCATATCTATTCCCGGCGAGAGATTTTTTCAGATTAGGAAACAGAAAGAAGTCGCAAGGGGCCAAATCTGGAGAATACGGTGGATGGGGCAGCAATTCGTAGCGTAATTCGACCAATTTGGCCATGGCAACGGCAGACGTGTGAACCGGTGCGTTGTCGTGGTGAAACAGCACTTTTTTCTTCGCCAGATGGGGTCGTTTTTTCTTTAATTCGGCGTCGAATCGGCCCAATAAATCGGCATAGTAAAGCCCTGTAATTGTTTTGCCCTTCTCGAGGTAATCGATGTAGATCACACCTTGTGAATCCCAGAAAACGGTGGCCATAACTTTTCCTGCCGATTTTACAGTTTTCGCCTTCTTTGGAGCACGTTCTCCGGTCTGGATCCATTGTTTTGATTGCTCCTTGGTCTCTGGTGTGTACCAGTGGATCCAGGTTTCATCGACGATCACAAAACGACGCAAAAACTCCGCTGGATTCCGCTTAAACAGCGCCAAACACGTCTCCGATGTGGTCTCACGGTTGCACTTGTTTTCCGGTGTGAGTAAACGCGGCACCCATCGCGCCGACTGCTTTCTCATGCCCAGTTCCTCGTGAAGAATATGATGCACTGTTCCTTCTGAAATGCCTACAGTCTCAGCTAGCTCCCGAACCTTCAATCGGCGATCTGCCAATACGATATCATGGATTTTTTTAATGTTTTCCTCCGTAGCAGCTGTTTTCGGTGCACCTGGACGTGGTTCATCAAAAACCGACGTACGGCCACGTGCAAACTCGTTGAACCAATTTTTGACGGTGGCCATCGATGGAGAAGAGTCACCGTACACAGCATCCAAGCGCTCTTTGATTTCGATGCGCGTTTTCCCTTCCAAAAATAGGAATCGAATCACCGAACGATATTGCTCTTATTCCATTTTTGTAAAACCGATCGATACGTTCGCTTCCATAAGTTGTCAAATTAAAACAAATGAAGGGATTGGAATGAAAATTAGAAAAAAGAATTAAAAAATAATGTGCTACACTGTGGTAAAACTCTTTTGAAACTACAGCGCCCTCTGGCGATGAGGCTAGGTACTTATTGAATGCACCTCGTATTAGAAACACACCAGTACCCGGAACAAATATCTGTAGATAATGCAAACATTTGTACATTTGTAATATACTACGTGTTTTGTTAAGTATGATATTAAATGAAAACACGAGTAGGGCTTTTGCCGAGTATATTTGTAAAATAGTTATTTTTCAAATTCATTACCATAAACAATTTATAATTTACAAACAATTTTTATATCAATGAAACAGCCTGTATAAAATAGGTAAACGAATCATATTCATTCATCATGTAAGTAGGTATCTGTTACACTGACTAAGCGACGTCTCGCGAAAGCGCCGCCGATTTACGTTAAAAATTGATTATTGGAAATGTTTCGATTACCAGGTAAATGTTCAAGCTACCAGTATTAGACCTACCTCTAAAATCACATAATACGATTCCGGATATATGTTATAAATTAATGTTGTACGTAACAAAACAGGTTGTATAGATTAGACATAGCTTACATAGCTCGCACAAAGCGGTTTTCTTTCACCTTTATTATGAGACCCGCCAAAGAGTGGAACGCCTTGCCTGAGTCTTTGTTTCCTGATAACTACAACATGGGTGTCTTCAAGTCGCGAGTGAACAGTTTTCTTCTAGGCAAGCGTGATTCATCGTAGACTGCATCATTGCTTACCATCAGGCGAGATCGTGGTCAAACGCAAGCCTATAAGTATAAAAAAAGTTACCCGACTTTCCTCATCTAAACTGTGGTATTATAGATGCACGAAGCTTGCATACAGGAAGCATAACACTCCCCGAACAGAGAATAAATCTTTTGAGAACTAACCTGTTTATTCCTTTTATAGTGCGTCCGCGATTTTGTTTGCGAGTTTGCAGCGTAATCAAAAATGAAAGCATTCGTTGTAGTTGAGGAGAATGGCTGTGTTTGAGGTTTACAGTCTCGTGAAATGTCTAGCAGGTGAAGTCTATTGTCGAAGAGTTTGAATAGAAAAGATAATATATTTATAGGTAGTTCTTGAAAAAATTCTAAAGCAACGAGGTTTTCTCCGTATACGGTTCTCCAAAACGGGCGTTTTTAAAATTTTAAAGGATTACAACGAGCGAAGTGTTACAAATATTCATAGCTTATGGTAACCGCTTACCATCGGTTTAAAGAGTTTATTATTATAAGAACAAATTGAAATTCACTTAAAATGAGTTTAAATATAGAACAGTAAGTTTAGGCTAGTGTACAAAGCATGCATTCATTAAGTAGGTATTTAACTTAAAATATTGCATTGTACAAACTTGTTTAAATAAATCAAAGGTTTTCTAAAAGTAGGTTCCAACACACTCAAACTATAACGACTTTAGGTAGGTAATTAAAATTAAATGTTGTTAGCACTGACCAAAAGTATTTGTTTTTACCCTTCTACTTTCTTTTTTTTTGTTATCTGTGTGTGAAATGTTGTGACAAACATCAGAAAGAAATAGAATAACAAGTAACTTATTAAACCGATATCAAATAAAAACAAATAAACATAATGATCAATTTATTGATTATATATTGATTGAACACATTGAGAATAAAAAGGTCTTATTATGCAGGTAAGTGTCAATACCTAATGAACTTGAACGACCTGATTAAGGGAGCCGTTGAGTGCAGGCTCCATAAGGACAGTCGCTCTTGAAATTTATGGGGAAGGCAGTAGGCGTCCTATGGATGATATGATGATGATTATAGTATAATTTAACGTGATAACGTCTCAGTTTTTCCCAGGTTCAGGTTAAGTCCCATAGAACAATTCAACGAAAAGTCATTCGGTTTTATTGTGATAAAAATGTGCACTTTCCAAATAGCCTGGACACTATTTTAAACTAACAAAACTTTGTAACTGAAAAATCATTCTAAACGAACATAGAGAGCAAACAGCCCGCGGTGTTAGCTTCAAAAACAAATAAAGTATAACTATGTATTTAAATTGTTATGTTAAATGATTGAAGTAATTCAGTCAGTTTTTTTATTGCTAACAATCAGCAAAGCGCTCTTAAGCACGTATCATCTTCATTTCAGCCCGGAATCACCCACTGCTTACACAGTAATAATAATGACAGGCCAAATCTAAAATAAAACTGAATGTACCTATTGGATTGTAATAGGATCACAATTGTTTCCAGCCAGTAGGGACCCAAAAAGCAGATTGCAGCATTTGTTGCATTCAAGTTTCATTTCAGTTGCATTCAAACGCGCGTTTTGTACGCGTTTAAAATATGCCGTGTGGATAACCCTAAGATATCCTGGCAAAATAATCCTTAAGCCAAGTCAGATACCTTCGGGCGGCCTAAAATATACCCAAGATAACCAAGAAATAACAAGTCCCACGACAAAGGAACGAAATTGTCCGTATCTATTCCATTCGCCCCTAGCAAAAATGTCCGCAAACTTTTCATATCCAAAGCAAAAACTTCTAACATTTATAAAAAATACAATAAAAGTCGAGTTTTAATACCCGTCAACGAAAAGCTACCAGCCGACCGCAGAGTGACAACCCTCGCAATTTTTACACTTACAACTGTTTCCCAAAAGCTCATCTATTAATTCAAAATGAACTTTATCGTGCTATCTTTAGAGATGATATGGCTGTGACATTATCGATTTTCGTCTAGTTTTGTCATTTGGAAAATGAACTATCTTACATTAGACATAAGTTTCAAAATCGCACGTATTTACCACAGATTGAACCAAAGTGAGACTTCAGTAAGCTTAGGGCTGTCACCCTTCTAAAAATGTTATAATAACAATTTACATAACGAGATAAGTAAAAATACGAGCTTGTTAAACCGTAAAAAGTAATAATGGGGTAGAAAGTCAACAGTTGCTAAATAATATTATGCACCCTGCATTCCGTTTTACACCTAAATAGTAACTACTTTTGGGATATGTATGGAGGTGAATAATTGACACCTCATGTTATTTTGAGGGTAGAGCATTAAGTCTATGGAAACTGGTGAAACTAGGCACACGAGGAACTATACGATCTGATCCCGCCATCTCCTTTCCATTAAAGGACAAGCCGGCGCACGGCTCAGTACCATACATACCTAGTTAATATACCATCCATTCGCACCCACCGTTTTGGTTCTACATTCTTGACGTGTACATCTAAGGTACGGAACACTTTACCGTCGTGAGTTTTTCCTAAAGAATACACTCCGGGCCTCTTTAAGGTAAGAGTAACTAGGTTTCTTCTAGGTCTACGGGCTTCATCTTAGACCACATCATCGCTTACCATCAGGTGAGATTGTGGTTAAACGAAGATCTATCCAGTTAAAAAAAAAGAAAAAGAAAAAAGGACAGTGCAACGTAGGGCACCTTTGTAAGGTGTGTGATCTACTAGGCAATGTTTTGTTATAGGCGATGGTAACCACGTAACATCAGGTGGGCCATGTGCTAGATCCATCTCCATAAGTATTAATAAAAAAATAACAACAGAAAACAAGTCTTATTCTTCTTCTTTTCCTGTTCCCGCGTTAGGCGGTGTTGGCTCTCCTGATTCTTGTGCGCCAGGACATTCTGTCCTGGGTTGCTGCGTTGTCTAAATGGGCTTTTTTTAATGGGCTGGCAATCCTACTCCACCATTTAGCAAGGGGCCGGCCTCTACCCCGTGTCCTCTTCGGCATCTATGCCCTTTTTACTGTTTGATCACTGTCCCTGTGCATCACATGTCCATACCATCGGAGACGGCTTTCGCTGAGTTCTTCGGGTATGGGGGTGACTTTGAAGCTTCCTCGGACGTAATCATCACACTTCCTGCCCATCTCCGCAGTATGTAACTTTTGTTCGTGGGTTTGTTTAACTTCCCAGCATTCTGCCCCGTACAGCATTGCCAGTCGGGCTGCGGCCTTGTAAACTTTACCTTTGGTTTTAATAGGCTTACGTTGATCACACAGAACTCCGGTCAGACTTCTCCACTTTTGCCGGGACACGTTTAGTCTGCGTGTGGCATCTGCTTCTATGCTGGCATCTTGGTTGATCATGGAGCCGAGATATTTAAATTGTGTAACTTTTGGCACTGGGGTTCTATCTGGATACAACAACAACAAAAAACAAGTGGATATACATATTTTTGTTAAAATATCGGTATTTTTGCCCCTGAAGTTAGAAGTATCTCGTATAATCCCTACCAGCACCGATTGATTTTCTACTGCAAAAATGTATGTGCATATTTACACGTGCTTAAAACGGTGAAGGAACACATCGTGAGAAAATCGGTATGTGCCATCGCGTTAACCGCCAATTATAGATACTCCTTTTGCTTGCGTTTTGTGTTTTCTATATTTTTTATTTGTTATCCAAAATACATCAAGTGTCTTAAGACGAAAGTCTTGATCAGCGCATGGAAAAACGATCTGATAAAGATTCCTGGAAGCCGTTGGGTGCAGGCCACACGAGATCGGTCATTCTGGAAATCTATGGGGCAGGCCTATGTTCAGCAGTGGCCGTCCTTTGTTTGATATGATGATGATACATTATAGTGTTTTCATTCATTCATTCATTGGCGCGTAGGTGTAACATGTTTAAATCCGGTCAGATGACAAGGGCCACAGAAAAAGCATTTATTCAACAATTTGACGACAAAACCAAATTATGGGCCGATCAAACGAGGCCCGGTGAAAAATTGGAGCTTCACTGAAGTGTCACGGTGCCGATGCGGAAATTGTCCTCCTAAAAATATAAATAATATTATATTGGTTATCTGGTCAGTACAAGCTTTGCTTAGTTTGAGGCTAGATAGCGCTGTGTGAAATATACAGCTTAATTTTTTTTTCTCGTATTTTAGTTAAGGCAACATTTGGTTACATATAGAAAGATAAATCATTACTATTAAAAATCAAGAGTAGTAGAGTTCGCCCTGTGTTTACGAGAAAAACTTATTAGGCAGATCATCTCTCTGTTATCGATAAACCTAAGTTATGACGAGAGACTACTTATTACCAGAGCATTTAACAAAACTTCAAACTATAGCACTAGTTCTTGACCATAAATCTCCAAATAATACAAAAACTATATAATTGGTACAATACACCCTTATGCCAGTCTATCGATAGATTACTCATTCGATCGACAGATGGCTACCAATCGTTAGTAATGAGATCCCGTGTTATAGTTATTGGGGTTTACGATAAGTTAGAATGATTAGGAAATCGAGTAAAAATTGTCCCATAGAAGATATTTCAAATCAAATATAAAAAAATCTTTTTTCTGGTTTTGATTAACATGTATTTTTTTTTGTAATTCTTATTAGGTATATATATATACTAGTTATATGCCCGCGTCTTCGTCTGCGATTTTCTGGATCTCGAAAACAGCGCCACCTACCGGGTCCAATTGTGAATCTAACTAAACCATCCAGGGATCCACACAAACACATACAAAAAAAATCATTCAAATCGGTCCAGCCGTTTAGGAGGAGTTCAGTGACATACACACGTACAGTAGAATTATATATATAAAAGATATGTCTATATTTAACACCAGTCAAAAATTAAATGAAGAACTTTTTATAATAATGTTTATATTATTATACCTTTTATGAAAATAAAAAAATATATATAAGTATTATATCCGTTATCTGGTTCCCATAGTACAAGCTCTGCTTAGTTTGGGGCTAGATAGCGCAGTGTGAAATTTCCACCAATATTTATTTAATTTATTTATTTTGGATTTGAAATAAAGTCAATCGTCTCTTGCCAATCGGCTTTTGGTCTTAAAACATCTATTTTAATGTCCCAGTTTACTCATAATGCTATTTTAAATATTGGGTAGTACCTATCTAATAAGTATATCTTAATCAGATTGATTATCAAAAATGATTATGATTATATTCGCACAATTCGAGTTGCTTGGAATATTTTGAGCGTAAAAGCAATATTTTGTGCTAAAATTTAATTGGAACCTTCCCAGTTTTGACGTAGCGTAGTAGGTAATTGGAATTCTTATCATTTCGCAGAGCAAGGGGGGAGTGAAACAAATTAAATCATATTCTAAGGAAATACAACATTTTCAATTTTCATCCGAATGTAAAAGACAGATCTTGCAAATAGGACAGCGTTAATAATAATAATTCTGGACCTTTCATACAGCGCTATCTAGCCCCAAACTAAGCAAAGCTTGTACTAGGGAAACCAGATAAGTGATACAATACTTATAGAACTGATTTTTTAAAGCTATAATATATAGAAAAATACCCAAACCCTTTATTACTAATTTTTGTTTCCAGATAAATGAATTACTAATAATTGTTAAAAACATTAATTTGTAACCCATTTTTATAAAAATAAACTTTCTATTTCTTACGGAAATTGGTAATGGATATCTATTAGAGGCCGTATTGCCAGACTAAAGTGGCGTCGGGATATAACTTTTGAAACAATCATGGCTATGAACACTATTTGCATTAAAAACGGGATATTTACCATGATTGTGAGTTTTTGAGCATCCCGAATTTCGACGCAGTTGCATGCGCCGTGGTCCTGTGGTGAGAATGTGTAAGAACCGAAAGTGAAGTGCCAATTACGCATCCTGATAACGTGAGTGTTGTGTGCCGGAATCGAGTTATGATCGAAAATTAAACCGATGGTAGTATTCGTATTAGTGAATTAATTCCTAGCAAGAGACTGAGAAAGAGGGTGGGTCGTTATATCTGCCAATAATCATTCACTCGCAAATATCCTAAATCGGAGTGTAGATGAGGGAGGAGGTTTATACCCAGCAGTGGGCTATCAGTTAAGCTGCCAATGATGATGAGGAATATCCCTTTACGAAAACTGGTTTCCACATCCTGAAATCTAGTTTTAGCTAGAACTAAGGATATGGAAGACAAGTACTTAAACCTTTGCCAGCAGTTCCATGAAACCAGTTATTTTTAGATGTAACCAGTTATTGGTGTGTCGTAAATTTTACGTGTAGCAATAACCCGGCCCCGGCGGAAGGATGCACGCCGTGTTCGGATAGATTGAACAGCGGACGGGTTAACTGCTGACAGATAGACGATGGGTAACTCGTAGCACACAATTTTCTATTCAATTGCCTTGACTGGGCGGGTTTTGTTGAGATTTGTTAGCTGATAAACAATGTTAAGAAGTGTTGGTCGATTTGAGTATATACGATAAGTAATACGTTTATTTGGCAAAAAACTATACATCACAGATAAAAATGAAAGTTTTCAAAAGATAGATTCAAAAATATGTTAGAATCAAACAACAACACAAATACATAAAATAGGAAGCGACAGAAAAGGTAAATAGTTAATAAGAATTATGATATAATTCATTCGCTATTTATATATCTACTGATATCCCTGACGTTGCTTTATAAAATTTTATGGATGTTACCAGCATTGGCTTGAACATCATTAGATGATAATGATGATATCAGCCATAAGACATCCACTACTGAACATAGGCCTCTCCAATGTATTTTTTTTAATGCTGGACATGTCACACAGCGCTATCTAGCCCCAAACTAAGCAGAGCTTGTACTATGGGAACCAGCTAACTGATAGATACTTATATACTTTTTTTTTGTAATAACATACTTATTATATATAGAAAAACAGCCAGACCCGGAGTAAATATGTAGATCATGCAAACATTTGTTCCGCGGCGGGAATCAAACCCGCTACCTCCTGCGTCTCAGCCGGCTATTCGCCCACTGCACCACGGAGGTGGTCTATTTTCAGAGTGAACGATCTTGTGCAGCCTGCAAATAACGGTTCCCAGCAACCTACTATTAATATTATTTCGTAAGTGCAGTAAGTTGAAAAAAGGCAAGAAACAAGACTGGTTATTCTTTTTAATGATCTTTTTACATACACATCAAGAGGAACAATAAAGAAAATAAGTTACGTCTCAATTGTAACATTTTGGACCGAGTTGCAGCAGTTTTAATCCCAAGTGTTTTTATCACCTAAATAATCATGTCCTAAGAAGCCTTTTTATAAAGTTATTGTTTAAAAATTAAACTTTCAATTTTTGAAAGTAATTTCGAGTTTGTTATAAAAGTACATTTTTATAACAAATCTTTGCCCTAAACTAGTTACCAACTTTATGGCTTGGCTAGCATTTCTAGTATTCTCTCAGCTTAATCAGCTTAATTTATAATCAACTAGCTTCAGTCCTCGGTTTTTCAATGAAAAGTAGGTAGGTACTTACCTAACCAAATTTCATCGAAATCAGTTTAGTCGTGTAACGTAACAAATAGACAGACGGAGAGTGTTAATTTTTAAATTATAATAACTAGTGGTTCGCCCCGAACTGAGACCTTGCGAGAGTCTCCCGTAAAAACAAAAAAAAACATTATTTGTAATCTTTGACTATCAAAATAGTACCGTGTAATGCATAACTAAATTACTTAACCTACAGTTTCATTCAAATTACCGGGAGTTCATGTTAATTGGATATTCTTTTTGGGGTAGAAGTTGCAGTTATTCTGGATTTCAGACTTTTCCTTATATTTGTGTCACTAAACCTACACGCATACCAAATTTCAGCACTGTGGGGTCCTGTGAATTTCGTCAAAATTCAGTTTTTATCGTGGCTAATAACTTAAAAACTACAAAGTAAAAACTAAAAATAAAAATACCAAATTTCAGGATGATCCGATCAACGCCTCGAAACTTATCCTCGGACAAACAAACATTCATACATACAACGCCGATTTGCCCAAGTTGATTTGGAGATCTCGCTTTACTCGATAGAAAAAGTCTGTGATATGTGGTCCAAATGGTGAAAGGGAAGTTTGTGAGCCAACCCGTGCTATATTTAGCATAACCAGTATTCGTAACTTGTTAGGGTTACAGAGGTAATCCAATCTTATCTGCCGATTGGCCAAGCTCGGCCAATGTTAGACGATTCAGCCAATGTTTGGTCAGTTCGTCGACCTCGCCATAAATGCTCTACATTCAATTAAATATTCAATCGTGAGCTCCTGCTGAGGCATTGTGGCTCGCACTACGGTTAATAACTACTCTGGGCCATTCTGGGCCAACAAATTACTGGACGCTGAGCCGACGTCATTCTGATAAAGAGGAGTGACGTACAGATATATCACTAATTTCAATTGTTTTGACCCCTGACGCAAAATGTGGGGTGTTATAAGTCAGACGTCCGTCAGTCTGTGGTTCCCAAACGGATGAACCGATTCGGATGCGTATTTTTTACTAGAAAGCTAATTTTATTGGGGTGATTCTTAAGTAGTCAGTTTACTTGTATTTTATCAATAAGGAGATTTCAAAATTTTTTGATCTAGCAAAGCGAGATCTCCAAATCAACTTGCGCAAAGCGGCGTTGTATGTATGTATGTTTGTTCGTCAGAGGATAACTTTTGAAGCGTTGATCGTGAATTTGATAAGTAGGTAGCGATGGCACAATTCTGGTGTGAATAAATGAGCTAAAAATGTTGGGTACCCACCCAACATTTTTAACCCAACATGTTGAGATATTGGGGTTCAAGAAAGGGTAAAAAAAAATGAAAATTAGACTATAGATCAAATGGGATGTCCGATGAAAGGTCTTTATTAGTACATTTCATCCCCATTTTTAGTTTTAGAGCCTTGTAGTTTTTGAGTTATTAGCCATAATAAAAACTGAACTTTGACAAAATTCACAGGGTACATCAGTGACCCCATACTGCTGTAATTTGGTATTCGTGTAGCTTAAGTGACTAATGCTGATAATGAAAATAGGAAAAAGTCTGAAATCCAGAATAACTGCAATTTCTACTCCTAAAAAGAGTAACCAATTAACATAAACCCCGTTGATGGAGGATGAAGGATTTTTTTTAATTAATATTGTAACATAATGTGACGTATAATTTGACAAATTATTAATAAAATGTTTATATCTGTTTTTAATGTTGAATGAAACTGTTGGTCAAGCAGTTTGTTTGTGCATTTCGTGGCACTATTTTATTAGTCAAAGATTATGAGTAATAATTTTTTGTTTTTTTGGTAGACTCACGAGATTTCAGTTCGAGGCGAACCACTAGTTATCAACTTGTTACCATAACGTAATTTTGGCCAGATTATGAACATTATACGAAAGGTTTATTTATCTAGGATACTGAAAGACAATTTTCTAAATCCTTAAGAATGACCAAGCATAATAATTTGATAACACTAAAAATACCTTCGACTTTTTTATTTTAGTATCGATTTGTTTAGTCCGTTAGTATAATGTCGACAAATTGTCTATGAAACTGCAAAAAATAAACAATTCAATAAAAACATTAAGTCCTTTTTACCCTAATATGGATTGATATTTTGAATTTGTCCTCAAAATTGGTGGTCCTCAGTGATTTCAATGAGTTTACATAAATTTACATTTTACAAAGCAATTTGTCTAGCAAAGTTTATAATTTAAGCTGATTTAATAAAGGTTTCTATCAAACTGGCCAATGAAAAAGTTTCGAAATAAGCTTATTAAGTTATTATTTTGATTATTAATCTATACTTTCAAACGACAAGACGAAGATTATCTGAAGAAAGTTGTGTTTAACTTTCAAATTAACATTAACAGAACTAAACTTATTATTCAACTTCTAAGAAAGACATCTTTAAAAAGGTCTTTCACAACGCATAACTTTCAATTAAACTCAAGTACAAGGTTTACAGAATACTTTTTTATAAACAACAACCTTTTGCCCGTGGCTTTGCATGCATGGTATTTCATTAAAACTAGCCCATGTCAAAATTCAGGTCCAATCCCATAATCTACCTAAGTAATAAACTAACAACAAATTTCACCGAAATGAGTTCAGTCGTGAAAACAGCCAGATACACAACGAGACAGAGTTAATTTCGAATTTATAATATTACAAGTTTTCGCCCGTGGCTTCACACGCGTTTGTCTGTAGAACCATTACCCTCTTTCTACGCATTCGGGTAAAATGTAGCCTACGTGTTAATGTTTCAGGATTATAAGTACATAGTTATAAATTATAACTAAGTGTATACTCCGGCGTCGGTGCCGTCCGTTACTTTTTCGCTCAATTACAGTGGGGCAGTGGGCGAATAGTCGGCTCAGATGCAGAAGGTTGCGGGTTCGATCCCCTCTGCGGGACAAATGTTTGCATGGTCTACAGTTAAGTATTTTTCTATATATTATAAGTATTGTATTTACAAAAACAAAAACTATACAAGTATCTGTTATCTGGTTCCCATAATACAAGCTTTGCTTAGTTTGGGGCTAGATAGCGCTGTGTGAAATGTCCAGCTATAATTATTTATTATTATTATTATTAGTATGGATGAGATGTATCGATAATTCAGGGGTTCATCTGAGTTGAGGGTTCTCAGTCTGTGGACATCTTGCGTAAGTACTTGCATAGGTAGATCGTTCTCAAAGCATCATCAAATCTAACCTGTCATTACCCTGCCCGTCGGTCAAGTCCCAGTAATTGCTCTACGGATCTCCGATCGGACCAGTGCTGCAGTGGGCGGGTTACGAATGAATGACGGCTTTGTTATCAAAAAAAAATTGGATTTTGATTCAATTGAATCGTTTTGTATTGTTTGTCAGTTATATTATAGGCTAGCGTTTGACCACGATCTCGCCTGATGGTAAGCGATGATGCAGTCTACGATGGTACACGCTTGCCTAGAAGAAACCTTTTCACTCGCGATTTGAAGGTTGTAGTTATCAGGAAACATAGACTCAAGCAAGGTGTTCCACTTTTTGGCGGTGCGCATAATAAAGGTGGAAGAGTACCGCTTTGTGCGTATGGGAGGTATGTCTACCATGTGGCGGTGGCGCATCGCGGAGCGTCTGGTTGCCCGATGACAGAATGGGGATGGTGGGATCAGGTTGACAAGTTCCGCAGCACACTCTCCAAAATGTTTCCGATAAAAAATCAAGAGGCTTGCAACGTTTCGACGATGCTTGAGGCTGTGGAGCCTTGCATCTGCTAACTCCTCGTTGCAAATGAGCTTCTTGGCTCTTCTCTCTCTTCTCACGTGCCCTACGATGCACTGCCCTGCGTCCATCTTGAGGCATACAGTGTAAAGCCTCATGTGCCTGTAATTTCACCGAAGACCATGCCCTTCATACCCAAGTACGGGATTGATGCTCATTTTAAATGAAAATTGAAGGCATTGTAAATATTTTTTCACCACTCACGCTCTGAAAGTTGGTCATTGTTAACTGGATAAGCGGCTAAATGCGATTTACGATAGAATTTATTTTTTAAATAGAATGAGATTCATTGCATTCATAATAGGCTACAATTGAATTCAATCACCATGATAAATCCTAATTTAATTAAATGAGGCCACAATCCGGTCATGGAAAAAAATACACCGTGAACGCAATTTTTTTTAACAATAAACTGATATAAAAATACATAAATATGTGGTATACTATTTATTACATACAATCAAACCTTTGATTTATTAGATCTATAGGTATCAGAATTAACAAGGTATCAGATGAACTGTGAACGATTTTATTATTCCAACTTGAATAGCGTTTATTTACTTAACGATTTTTTTATTTAACATAAATGCTTCTACATCCGTTTATTAAATGCTTAATGTTATAGTATTAAGCAGTTTTTATTGAAATACGTTAACGTTATTGAATTAAATAAATTACTTGATTTTATATTATATACAGATTCGTATTATACTATGAACGGAGTTCATCAACTCAAATCAAAATTCCTTTTGAGTGTTTCGTAATGCGATTTGGTTGTTCGTTATCTGAATCGTGCCTCTTATCCCAAATGTGGCTTGCATCGCATTTTAATGAGAACCAACCGTACTATCTTTAATTTATTTTATTCTCAGGTGTTATCTTAATTAAAAATAACTCTCAGGTCATACGGAGGTGAACTGTTTCAATTAGAAGGGGACTGGAACGAAAACTGATGCTCATTATGAATTTATTATGAAATAGATAAGAACTGATTTTAATGTGAGAGGTAAAAGCGCATCTTTAATTACTTTACCTGTGTGTACTTTGAAGCTGTCCTAGGATGAAACCCCGTTTTAATGGAACGGCAACTTACCTGTAAATAAAAACACACATAAATAACTTAGATATAGGTAATCCATACACACCTCTGTACACTCCTCCTCCTACTTTGATAAGTCTTTTACAGTGCAGGCTGTCCGATTATGGAACGCGCTGCCGGTAGCCATCAGATGTGCCAAGTCACTTGCCATTTTCAAATGTATGGTTAGAGAACACTATTTGAGTATTTGTCGTTGAATATCTATGTATTTATTGATCGAGCGAAGCGAGGTCTCCAAATCAACTTGGGCAAATTGGTGTTGTATGTATGTACGAGTATGTACATATGTTTCTTTGTTTGTCCGAGGATAACTTTTGAAGCGTTTATCCGATCATCGTGAAATTTGGTATATAGGTAGGTACTGATAGCACAATTTTGGTATGATTCAATGAGCTAAAAATTTTGGGGGGTTGTTGAGAAATTGGGGTTCAAGAGGAGTAAAAAACAATTAAAATGAGACTATTAGGTCAAGTGAGACGTCAAATGAAAGGTCTTTATTAGTACCTACATTTCGACCCCGTTTTTACTTTTAGTAAAGTTTTTGTAGTTTTTGAGTTATTAGCCATAATAAAAACTAAACTAAACTAAACAAAAAAAGTAAACAATTAACATGAAATCCCGTTACCTGTAATTTGAATGAAACTATAGGTCAAGTTATTTGGTTGTATTTCGTGGCACTATTTTATATATATATTGATAGTCAAAGATTACAAATATGTAATATTTTTTTGTTTTTATGGTAGACTCGCGAGATCTCAGTTCGGGGCGAACCACTAGTTAAATATGTTTCTTATATAAGTAGTTATTATTTAGGTTCATTCATTTACGTTGTTTTAACATTATTTATGTACTTCCTAAAGGTAGCTCCTGTCATCAGTAACTTAGTATTGCCAATACTGACAGATCGATATCATTGACAATTCTGACAGGTCGATAATTACTGGCAATTATGACAGTACGCGCCTTGTCATGATGCAAGTATAAACGTCTTACCACAGATTATATACTTCAAAGGGCTTACGTAAGCCGTTGGCATTATAGCTGCACTGTTCGTTGCAACGTGCAAAAGGTTAGGTAAATGTTGCTTCAGAAAATACCATCACCAGTCGACTGAAAATACCTTGACCCATATAGAAAGAACTGAAATGTTCTAGGAACTTGTAATTGATGTTACTTCAACGATACGTATGTTACGTTAGTATCCATACAAATCCATACTAATATTTTTGATCGAGCGAAGAGAGATCTCTAAGTTCACTTGGGCAAATAGGCATTGTATGTATGTATGTAAGTATGTTTATTTGTCCGAGGATAACTTTCGAAGCGTTTATCCGATCACCGTGAAATTTGGTATATAGGTAAGTAGTGATGGCACAATTTTGGTGTGACTCAATGAGCTTATTATATTGAATATTGGGGGGTTGTTGAGATATTGGGGTTCAAAAGGGCAAAAAAATTAAAATGAGACTATTAGGTCAAGTGGGACGTCAAATGAAATGTCTTCATTAGTACAGACTCGCGAGATCTCAGTTCGGGGCGAACCACTAGTTAATCAGAAAGAAACTCGGTCTCTCTGTCTGTCTGTACAGTTGACAGGGAACTTTTTATTGAGAAACCACGCGTTTGTAGCGGCAGCGGGTGGAAGCTTGTTTTGCAAAACAATGATACTTTAACCTTATGTATTTTATAAAAAAGATTATAGTTTATTTATCTTTTTGATGACCTCCGCGCAGTGGGCAAATAACCGGCTGCGACGTAGAGTATCGGGTTCGATTTCCGCCGCGGAACAAATGTTTGCATGATCCACAAATATTTGTTCTGGGTTTGGATGTTTTTCTATATATTATAAGTACTTATGTATTTACAACACAAAATATGTTAGTATTCTAATATTTCTGCTTAGTTTAGGGCTAGATAGCGCTGTGTGAAATGCCCAGCAATATTTAATTATTTATTTACTGAGAACAGTATTATGATAATGTTAGGTTGCTAACATTAATTGGTAGTTTCTCATAATACTGTTATTTAGTCAATATCCCACTAATATTATAAACGTGAAAGTTTGTATGGATGTATGTGTGGACGTTTGTTACTCTCTCAAGTCGTAACGGCTTAACCGATTTCGATGAAATTTGGTATGTACTTAGATTATAACCTGGATTAACACATAGGCTACTTTTTGTTGACAAACCACGTGTGCGACGCCGCTGGCGCAAGCTAGTTATTAAATAAAATATGACAATGAATCGGGCCATGAAATATTTTTTTTACTTTGTAAGGTAGGTAGATACATTTGGAGTTCAGTTTGGAGCTCCCAATGAATGAATCTATAACAAAAACCCCGAATTGATATTAATTACAGATACATCACACTAATATTATAAATGCGAAAGTTTGGATGTTTGTTTGTTTGATGAAATTTAGTATGGACGTAGATTATAACCTAGACATATGCTACTTTTTATCCTATAAATCCGGTCCCATGGGATAACAATGGGGTGTCAAGTTGCAACAGCGAGTTTAGCTTTATTTCTAGGTTACCTACACATTTAGTGTAACGCGTACGAAGTCGCGGGCCACAGATAGTTGGACACAGATAGTTTAATTAAATTAAACCTTTATTTTGACAACCAAATTAATAGTTTGACGCCCTACCGGAAATAAAGTTTTACATTTGAAGGCGGCTATCAAAGACTTGTCTATATATAAATGCGCCGAACCGGTTATT
This sequence comes from Philereme transversata, assembly GCA_963924445.1. Classification (NCBI taxonomy): domain Eukaryota; kingdom Metazoa; phylum Arthropoda; class Insecta; order Lepidoptera; family Geometridae; genus Philereme; species Philereme transversata. The sequence goes on along the minus strand of OZ004337.1, from coordinate 19,346,675 downwards.
ATTAAGGTATTCAAAATTTGTGATAATTTAGGCCAGTGGTCGGTTGATTTATTTATTGGTTCATCGCCTACTTATCATCCATTGCTACTTGAAATATTTGATCGAGCGAAGCGAGATCTCCAAATCAACTTGGGCAAATCGGCGTTATATGTATGTATGTATCTTTGTTTGACCGAGGATAACTTTCGAAGCGTTTATCCGATCATTGTGAAATTTGGTATAGGTAGGTAGTGATGGCACAATTTTGGTGTGACTAAATGAGCTAAAAATGTGGGGGGGTTGTTGAGATATTGGGGTTCAAGAGGGGTAAAATAAACAAAATGGGACTATCCGGTCAACGGGCACGTCCAATAAAAGGTCTTTGTGGGTACATTTCGACACTGTTTTTATTTTTAGTTTAAACCTTGTAGTTTTTAATAAAAACTGAACTTTGTCTAAATTCAGAGGTTACACCAGTGACCTTACAGTGCTGAAATTGTGTATGCTTGTAGCTTTAGTGACACAAATATAGGGAAAAGTCTGAAATCCAGAATAACTGCAATTTCTACCCTAAAAAGTATAACCAATTAACATGAACTCCCGTTACCTGTAATTTGAATGAAACTGTAGGTCGAGTTAGTTGGTTATGCATTTCGTGGAACTATTTTGATGGTCAAAGATTACAAATAATACGTTTTTTGTTTTTATGGGAGACTCGACATAAAAAGATTTAATTTTTTACTTGTTACCGAAACTATACTATGTTTATCAAGCGTATGTTTGTAACTAGCGTCCTGATAACTCCTAGCGTCCTAGGGGTCTTCAAGTCGCGAGTTTAGGTGAATAGGTTTCTTCTAGGCAAGCGTGTACCATCGTAGACTACATTATTGCTTACCATGTCGAGATCGTGGTCTTAGCCTATAATTTATAAATACAAATATGTTATACTCTTTATTACTTCATAGGAGCCAAAAGAACTGGATTTTTAATGTTAGCGTTTTCCCACTGCTGGGCAATGGTCTTCCCAATTCCTTTCATCTATCGCGATCCTTGTCAGATTCCTACCATTCCCTCTCAAATCCACTGATGTCATCAAGCCAACGCTTTAGCGGCCGACCCCATCGCTGTCTATGCTCAGGTCCATCCCAAGGAATGCATTCATTGAGATAAATAAGGTATTCAAATCGTTGGGTGTGAACTTTTTTTATTCGAAAAACGATCTACGTATCAATGTTTATTTAATACATCTTAATCTAGACTAGACAGAAAACAGGGTCGAAATGTACTAATAAAGACCTTTAATTTGACGTCTTACTTAACCTAATAGTGTCATTTTCATTTTTTTTACACATCTTGAACCCACATATCTCAACAATCCCCCAAAGCTTTTAGCTCATTGAGTCAAACCAAAATTGTGCCATCATTAGGTACCTACCTATATACCAAATTTCAGGATGATCGGATAAATACTTCGAAAGTTATCCTCGGACAAATATATACATACATACAACGCCGATTTGCCCAAGTTGATTTGAAGATCTCACTTCGCTCGATCAATAAAAAAATATTGATATAATTTAATTATTAGGCTAATTGTTGAATTAAATAGATTACTTGTTGGTTCTTTATTAATTCGAGCTTCAAATCCCACGGTTTTTTGACTCATTGTTTGTATTTTAACTAGACAAGTGCTTGAGAACATAAAAAATAATAACAAATATGCAATGATTCAAGATGCCTCAGTGGAAAAGAACAGACTATAACACTAATATTATAAATGCGAAAGTTTGGATGTTTGCTTATTTATTTATTTGGTTGTTTGTTAGTCAATCACGTCGTAACGGCTGAACCGATTTCGATGAATTTTATTATGTACGTAGATTATAACCGGGATTAACACATAGGCTACTTTCTATCCCATAAATCAGGTCCCGTGGGATAAAAATGGGATGTAAAGTCAAGTTGCAACGGCGAGTTTAGCTTTATTTCTCGGTTACATAGCATTTAGTAGTGTAACGCGCACGAAGTCGCGGGCAACAGCTAGTAAATATATAAATTTGATTATTGTAATTTCGACACGCCCCCATTACAGATCAGTGGACCTATTAAACTGAATAATATCTTTTATAACGGTATATCGCCATTTCAATCTAAACAAAGTTGACTTTCTCTTACATATTTCAATGATATTAACAAAAGAATAACTATGAATAGTATCTGCTCTACATAAATCTTTTCTGATGTTTGTTTCCACTCTCTTGATATTTAACATTATTATGATACGACTCTAAAATAATTAACGGGACTATATGTAACTCCTACAGCATAAATCCTGACTAAGAGCAAGGTTTTTTATATATCTTTACAAACAATTTACATTCCAATATTATTTTCACAGTACAGTACAAACTTCTTCAGAATCTCCCTCATTTTGTTAATAATAAAATATACGTTTCCCTGATTCCAACCGGGTCATGCACAAATAACCATTTTTACTTTTACCAGATTTGCACACACAAGGTCAAACGCCAGACAAAGTACCCCCGCAATGAACACCGCCATTTTCTTTATTTTCGTCACGTGTGGCATGTTGATAAGTTGTGTGAACGTGTTCAGAGTATTTGCATTCTTGGAAGTCGATTAGTAGGTACCGTTCGATTGGTCGCATCTGCGTTTGTTTATTCTTTGGTTATTTCATGTTATTCTCAAAGAGAAAATGTTTATTTCTGTGTTAACATCTTTTGTGTGTCTGTAGTATAATTTTATGTGTAGTTCAAATATGTATTGCAGTCTGTCTTGCTTCTATCTCAGTTGTCAGTGTAATCAATATAATATAACTAACAAACGTGTGTACACATAGCTACACATCAAGCTATACAATTATTAGTATAAGCTGATCTCTCATTGTACGGAAAACCTACACAAAGCGAGTTCAGCTTATACTGGAATTAACTAGCTTGAGGTGTAGCCGTGTGTACTAGCACTACATCTTAAATAGCATTGTAAGCTTTGGCAATCTTCCTGAAATAAACGATATCATTTGATTTGATTTGGGTGAACGCAAGGGCGTTGAATTGTTTGTACCTATACATGGTTAAGTAAACACATGACGAGACAATAACTATAACGCCATGTCTTCGCACAGTCCTCGCCTTATGCTTTTCTGTCTGGTCTGTGCCTTAGGTTGTAAAAAAAGTTTTAATACTATTGGTTCGCCCAGAACTGAGATCCCGCAAGTCTCCCATAAAAACAAAACAATATTATTTGTAATCTTTGACTCAAAATAGTGCCACGAAATGCATAACCAACTTATTTGACCTACAGTTTCATTCAAATTACGGGACACGAGAGTTCATGTGATTTGGCTACCTTTTTTGGAGTACAAATTGCAGTTATTCTGGATTTCAGACTTTTGCCTATATTTGTGTCACTAAAGTTACACGCATACTAAATTTCAACACTGTAAGGTCACTGGTGTTCCTGTGAACAAAGTTCAGTTTTTATTATGGCTAATAATAATAACTCAAAACTAAAAATATTTTACAAATAATAAAAACAGAATCAAAATGTACTAATGAATACCTTTCATTTTACGTCCCACTTTACCTAATAGTCTCATTTTCTTTTTTTTACCCCTCTTGAACCCCAATATCTCAATAATCCCCAAACATTTTTAGCTCATTTAGTCGCACCAAAATTGTGACATCACCACTTACCTATGTATCAAATTTCACGATGATCAAATCGACGCTTCGAAAGTTATCCTCGGACAAACATACATACAACGCCAATTTGCCTAACTTGATTTGGAGATCTCGCTTCGCTCGATCAATAAATTCTGGTTTTGAAAACTATTTTTCATGGTAAAAACTTTAACACACCTAAGGTATATCTGAGTCCATTAAGAGGAATCATGTTTCTCTCGTTAAAATACTAATGATTCAATCACACTCCAGTAACGATTCCTGAGATGACATAACGTTGTTCTGTGAATTACACCTTACACGAATACTAGAAACAACTCTCTGTCTCATACTTCATAGCGATGAGCAGGACAGAATAATGCAGCTGTGTTGGCACTGTTGTGATTATCGAGGTGTGATTTTTAACGGTTTTTGTGCCTATACCATTTCCAGCGATGTAATTCAATCATGTTCATATTGTGGTCGAAACCGTACCGTTTTATACCGATAGAGTCGTATTACTTACACCAGCAAACAATTTGGGCAAAGTGACGAGAATGAACCCAACTTTTATAGTCCAAAACAGGAGTTAATTAATTTCACTACTAAAATAGAAACATTTCAAAATGCGAACCCAACTTATATCAACAGTCTGCCACACAGCTCATAAAATTATTACTATAACGAATGTTGGTTTTAAATTTAGAACAAACAGACATGACAGCTGTCGCGGTCGCCATTACTGCCAACATTGTAACTTTTGAAAACGCCGCGGAAGAATAAATGATCCGATAAAAATATAACCGTGTAACTATTGTAATGTTCAATAATTATGTTCCGTGTGTTTAGTTCCGGTCGATTAATTTATTCGGGAACACGCCTTTTTATACTAATAAAAAAGAGCGTGACACATGGCTGTTTGTCTTGTTATCGTTGCCTCGTTCTGTTTACTCTATGTTGGTAGCACGTGTTAATGTAGCGTTCTAAAAAGTGTGGGCAACGTTACAAAAATATTTAAAGTCATGATCACACATCCCGCCCGAACAGAATCTTTTTATACCTTTTAAAGTAGTATTTTTTAGAACGCCACCTGCCGCTCACGGTTTGGCTTAGAATCGATAAAAAAACCGTAAAACGTTATGTTTAAGTAAAACCATTAACAATAACTTGAGAGCGTAAATAAAACACGAAAGTGCGGGAATATAAGTGTTTTTTATAAATTTTATGGTCTATTTTTAATCACACCCACATCATGTTTTGGGAAACCATTTTTGTGATGGTTTAAAATGGTTCAATATGGGTTTATTAGTCAGTGGATGACTTGCTTAATTTTGAACGTTCTTAATTGAGCCGTAAATTTTATTTGTGACGCCGCAATTGAAGCAATTAAATAAACAAGGAATGAAAAGTTGAGTTCAAGTTCATCCACTATTATTACAAGTAACTTTTTAAAAAATTTATAACAACTTCAAAACTTAAAAAAAAGTAGCGTGCCTACAGAAGTGAAAACTTGAATAAAAGCAGACTACACAACAGATCCAGAGGTGTTGGTAGCGGTAACAGTGTCGCGAGTACAATGGTTCTTTCCTCATCTCAAAAAATTCCCAACGCGCCTAAAGAAGTTTTCACTTCAAAAAACAAAACAGAAGTCTTAAATGAAAAGTGGAAATGAAATTATATTTATTATTTAGAGAGTTTTCTAATTTCCAATACTTAATACCAAACACTCTGGGGTGCAAGTAAATATTGTTTAATCCCCTCTTTTCTGCAATAGTAGAACTTTCAAAATTAGTTAACATTTATTTATTTATGTATTTAGGCAAGGCCAACAGCAAGCACAAGTATACAGCAAAGTATAGTAAATTATAGAGTATTATTAAAATAATTCTATAACTGTATGCCAATAACAGGCATGCACAGGTATCGTTAAAAAACGAAAAAAAAACGAAACGTTTCCTTTTCAACTTTAATGAACTTAAATGGGAATACCTATCAATTAAAAAAAAAATTTGTTCACCCAATAAACATACTTACATAAAACAGACGAATTGAAAACCTCGTCCTTTTCTTGAGATCGATTAAACCCAGAGTTCAATAATACCCACTGTTTCTATCGTGCTAACTTCAGTAGTAAGCTATTACATAGATCATGTCCATCCAAAGGTTGACTGAAAGAGTTGCCATAACGTCGCCTATTATACTTATGATTTAAACATTATTTTTTGTTCTGTATATTATCTTATATTATATTTTGAACGGTCTAATTCGTTTTATAAAGTAGTTACCTCTGTCATTCCATACGCTGAATTACTACTCAGAATTTCATCCAAATTGGTTTGGTAAAGCGCATTATTGAGCAATGAACGTTTAAAAATCATCAGATATTTTTGTACCACAAATATTATGTGCAACGTCCCACAAAAATATACTCAGATTTAATTTAAACTTACCCTAAGGTCACAAAGCATATTTGGTTTTGTCTGTGGCTGTACATAGGCCTTGTTAAAATGGTAAAATAGCGTAATTAACAAAACCATATTAAAAAAGTGGCACTCCTGGAGTGCCGACAGGAGTGAAAACTTGAATAAAAGTAGACTACACTACATATACTTATATGCAGAGGTGTCGGTAACGGTAACAGTGTAGCGAGTTGAATGTTTTTTTCCCATTTAAAAAAGGCCCAACACGCCTAAAGAAGTTTTCACTTCAAAAACTTAATAAATGAAATGTCAATGTCAAAATGAAAATATTTCACATAAAGTTGTCTCTTATTCAAACAAGTATATCTTTTAGGAACTCGCTCGGTTAATCCCATCAAATATCTATAGTTTCGACCATCAATATTGGTGGACAAGTTAAACAGTTAACTGGCGGCGGAAATTAGCATAAACCACGGTCGAACTGACCTCGGCCGTCCAACAAGTCTCTTCACCAACCAGTGAAAATACCTCATATTTAATTCTCGGCTTCAGTTGATAAAAAAATTAGGTATATAAAAAACTGTAGGTTTGAGAAACTCCTTTTTATTTGTTCACCGCTTACTCAGAAAGGCCATATTTAAGATACACACGGGTTGAAAGTTTTGATAATTAAATTGTAGTCTACAAAGAACATAATGCTTATTCATATGAAGATATAATCAACATCTGGGTTAAAAAAAATCACAAAAGCAACCAACTGATCACCAGTATCTAAGTTGGTTTGATTGGTTTAATTATTAGATACCCATTAAAATTCACAAACCAAAATTTTGATAAATTTTAGCCATGCCCCTTTTTCGTGTCGATGCGCAAAAACCTTAAATTTTACCTATATAAATGTATTTTTTTAGATCGTATGTAAGTGTGAATTGTAAAAAAATTGGAGCGGTCAACAGACTTATGGGACGAGTTACACACCTGCCTGACCTACTATTGGCGCTGTTCTTAGAAGTTATTGATGTTAAGCTGCGGTAATAGAATGTTTATACAATGTTATGTCTGACACTTTAGATTACATATGCACTTTCTTAAACTTACTAGTCATAACCGTCGTAACTAAACTCACTTCTGTTTGTCACTATAATAATTCCTTGTTTACAATATTTTTAGGGTTTTATAGTATAACATGTAAGTTTCGGCACTGAGCGCATTAATTGATTTTAATTATGTTATTTATATATCGACGGCAGAAAGCGGAAATGGCGTATCTCAAAAATTTCCGCTGTTCGATATTGAAACATCAATTGCTGTAACTAGTTAAAAATCAATGAAGCAGTAACTTTAGGACATTCCAATTAACTGTATCAAATAAAACTTAGATTGATAAAAATATTTTCCAAATTTCAATGTTCTATCTTTATTAATGTACGAGTTATGATTTTTTAAATAGTTTTTTGGGTCTGGTGTAAAATTAGATATTTTGAGATACGACATAATCGCTTTCTTCCACCGATATTTTCATTTATTATGCTAGTTGAGTCTTATTGCAAGTCATCTACTTGTTTATTTTTATATGTTAGCAGACTTCCGTGTAGATACCTACTCACAAAGGTTCCAGCGGAAGACCAGCGCTGTGTTACCTTGCTGTGACATAGCAAAATGCTGAGTTGGAATCTGATTGTGGCGACTACTAATAACTTATATCTGTGTAATATTTTGTGGTACTATTTTTTTTTTGTGTTGATAATTACAGTTATTAGTGGTTGGCATAATAAAAATATTTTCTTTCTTTCTTTCAAATTATATGAAAACATTATATGAACACTACAAGATAAATGTCAATAAAATTATTGGTGAGTGGGACGCTCTTCAGCTACTTGGTGGGCCACTATAACTAAGGACTTGGAACACGCACGATTAAACCAGCAGACAACCCAAAGCATATTATCCTAACGCATGCAAACTAGGAAAGCCGACTCCAAATAATGGGATAATGTCACGGACAAAGAAGAATCTAAATTCAATTGAGAGAAGAGTCAAGAAGCTCATTTGCAATGACGAGTTAGCAAATGCAAGGCTCCACAGCCTCGAGCATCGTCGAAAGGTTTCAAGCCTCTCGGTTTTTTATCGGAGACATTTCGGGGAGTATGCTGCGGAGCTTTTCAACCTGATCCCACCATCCCCATTCTATGATCGGACAACCAGACGCTCCGTGATGCGCCACCGCTACATGATAGACATACCTCCCATATGCACAAAGCGGTACTCTTCCACCTTTATTATGCACCGCCAAGGAATGGAACGCCTTGCCTGAGTCTGTGTTTCCTGATAACTACAACCTAGGGATCTTCAAGTCGCGAGTGAATAGGTTTCTTCTAGGCAAGCGTGTACCATAGTAGACTGCATCATCACTTACCATCAGACGAGATAGTGATCAAACGCTAGCTTATAATTTATAAAAAAAAAGAAGAAATTAATACTGAGTGTCACTATATTTACGACATTAATTTAAATCACGGGTAGGGCTGATGGCTAGTATCATTATTATTATTATTTTAATCAATTAACAAAAGGGCTTTGTCGCTCATGCGATTATGACACCCTGGTAATGTAATTGTTGTCAAATAGTTTTTTTTCTAATTTTTTACCATGGATTTTTTTTAACTTTAAATCTACCTTAATTTCAAGTCCTAGAATATCAATGAAACATCGTGTATAATCGTGGTAAACAAAAATTGTTTATTGGAAATGTATCGATTACTGGATAAATATTCAAGCTACCGGTATTAAACCAATCTCTGAAGTCAGTTAATACGCTTCTGCATATATGTTTTAAATTAATGTCGTGAATGCGGTGACAGACTGTGTACTTTAATGTACAAAATAATGAATATGCTTTTAAGCTGTTATTTTACCAACACTTAAAACAGACATAAAAATAATATTAAAGATTAAAAAGCTAACGTTAACGTTGCAGTTAAAGTTACGCCATTCAAGTAAACATAACTTAAGTGTGCAGTAAAACTATCATAAGCCGTTATATTTAATGCTTAAAGTAAAAACATATTTTGGACCAAGAATATTTTAATGTTTCATCCAAATAAGAATTTAATGTTTGATTTTATGTGCATATACCCACTTAATCAGCTATCTCTATTTTCAAGATTTTCTGGAAGAAACTCTTGTTAAGCTCGCCTTTGTAAATGTTTTTTTGTGAGATTTTCTTGCTGTAATCTATATGTGTACATCCCATACTTATTAACAACGAATTTGAAAGTAACTGTCTGTTTGTTACATTTTCTCGACTAAACAGCCGGACGGATTTCGTTGAAATGCGGTACATATATACTTGTAAAGAATAAATAACCTTCATTTAGATGTAAAGGTTTATTTTATTTTCTTTGCGCATTCTAAATTTGACTTTACTAATTATCCCCACAAAGGTAACATCAGAACACAAGATACAAGTTTTGTACTAAAAACGGGATATTTTCCATTATTTGTGAGTTTTTGAGTACCAAGTTACAAATAGTGTTCAAACCATGATAGTTTGAATAGTTAAATGTATAAGATACAAGATATTTATTTGCATAAGGCCCGTAAGATCAATAGCAGTTTTAAACTAAAATTCTAAGCATAAACCATCGCTGTCAAAGAATATTTTTGTAGTTTAAGTTTAGAATTTTACTTTAAACTGCTATTTATCTTACGGGCCTTAACATTTGTACAATAAGATCTTAAAAACGAAGTAATGGCACTTTATACTTATTTGCCCTTTACGAGCATCGCAAATTAATGACACAAAACCGGAAGTTATAACATGCGAACATAAATAATGATTCCAGTTCTGCATTTTCAGGGCAATATACTATGGGGCCTGAGGCTAGAAGGAGGAATTATTATTATAATACTAACGAAAACATGACGACACAATTAGGTGAGCAGCGTATTTGAAAATGATGACGGTGAAATATTTTAAGTAGAGTCGTAGAATTATGATATAACTAGCTATTTGATAGCCCGCGACTTCGTACGCGTTACACTACCTACTAAATGTGTAGGTAACCTAGAAATAAAGCTAAACTCGCTGTTGCAACTTGATTTGACCCCCCATTTTTATCCCATGAGATCTGATTTATTGGATAAAAGTAGCCTATGTGTCAATCCAGGTTATAATCTAAGTATATACCGACCTTCGTGGCACGTCGCATTAAGTAGCGGGTTCGATTCCCGCCGCGGAACAAATGTTTGCATGATCTATAGATATTTGTTCTGGGTCTGGATGTTTTTCTATATATTTTAAGTATGTATTTACAAAAAAAAAAGTACATAAGTACTCAATCAGTTATCTGGTTCCCACAGTATAAGCTCTGCTTAGTTTAGGGCTAGATAGCGCTGTGTGAAATGTCCAGCAATATTTATGATTATTATTTATTTAATATGTATATACCAAATTTCATTGAAATCAGTTCGGCCGTTACGACGTGATTGACAAACGAAAAAATAAACAAACATCCAAACTTTCGCATTTATAATATTAGTGTGATCACAACAGCCACAAACATATCCCTAACTTTAAACTAGTATTCACTGTATTGTGAGTATAAGATAATACAAGTAAATGAGTATCACAATATCCAAACCAGAACAAATAAAATTATTTTAATTTTTATTAAAATATTTGTCCTGTAGCTGGATTGAAGTCCAGGCCGGTTACTCGCTCATCACGATAGCGTATGATTATTTAGATTAGTTATATATTAGCATCTACATAATTGAAATAAAACACACACATTTACAATAAATTATTTGCCGCGATACATTTGAAAAATTGTACTCACTTGAGTGTAACAGCCATTCAAACTTATATGTAACGGTATACTTTTATCTCTTTTCGTGATCTATCAGAAAACAACTAAGGACCCGTAGCCAAGTTACATTCTTTTCGAATCGAATCGATTTCTACATAGGTTTGTTGTCACGTGATATTTCTATAGCATGTGTCAAATCCCATACATTTCCGGACTTATCGACTAGCGTCATCTCTAATCTAATGTAGCTTGGCTAAGCCCTCTGATATATCGAAATCAATTATCAAATAAAAAGAAGAATAAGAGGAAATTAAAAATAGTTTATTGGTGGTGTACGTAAAACATACGTTCACTGTTTGTTGGACATATACAGGTATACATATATAGAAAAAGACTACTAAACGAACACAATAAACAATAAAAATGAAAGGCAAGAAGGATCTGTAGGTAAGTACCGGTAAAAATAAATGTTTCATTTGCATTTTATTTTCCAAAACAAAAAAATTATTAAAAAGCATGCCATTAATATAACTAAGGGTATTGTTAATCTTCTGATCCGCAGTCCAAAGTACGATGAAAGAGGTTTCTACCATAAACAAAATTCACCACAAGGCACTCTCCAGGGCATTTTCGCTGACGTCTTAAAGGGCCAAGATTAAAAGCTATTTGGCTTTTTAACAATGCTTCTGAGGAATTAAATATTAAATCTAATCTCGTTGCATCTCTCAACTTGGTTATAACTTAATTTGAAATGAGAATTGGCTTTTTAGTTTAACGGTTATTTTATTAGTCTAGCTTTTTTAAGTCGAGATATTTTGGTTAGGTACCTATAAGGTTCTTTCTTTTATTTAAATTATAAGTCTTCAGGAATAGATTACGATTTTATTAAAGCACTTTTTAGAAAATATGAGTATGTAGAAAATACTAGTTAGTTTGTATGCAGAATAAACTCTAGAAGTACAAAAAGTAAGTAGAGAGAGCCGAACCTACATTAGGTTCTGGTGAATACTTTAACCTTCAAACAAATATTATGTTGGGTAGGTAAATAGATGTATGGGGATAAATGTTCATCCACAGTAAATAATTCAAGTGGATGCAACAGTAGAATTCGAGAATGTACGTGCCCGAGCTAGAGATATCTAATTGCATTTAGGTCACTGAATGTAGCTCCGAGGAATTTGGGTAGAGCTGGTTATTCCTTTCTGTTTGCTTTAAGTTATTATTGTGCTAAACGAATTCCGTTTAGCCAAATAATGTGTTTTTATATCCTATCTTCGCTGTATTTCACACTTTGTTTTACGATTCAGTAGCAAACCATTTATATTCGTTGAATGTGAATAATAAAGGAAATGTGATGCAGTGACGTACCTTGTGAGAAACTTACGCCTAAAATAGTGAGTTGCAATAAATACCTAATTATGCTTGGTAAAATGATTAGTGACATCCAGACAAAAAGGGATTAAAGTATGCTAGCAGAAAATAACTAAGGCAGTAATAAGTAAAGATACAATTATCTTTTCATGTTCAATTTCATTTTTGTTTATTGATCCTTTCTAAAAAATGGGCTTTTTATGTTTATTACAAATAAGCTAATCTTCAATGAATAAAGACAATAATTCAAGCTGAAGCGTATAATGTCTTATTTATGACCATCCAACGGTTGCCTGAAAGAGATCACTTTTGAAGATAAGTGCGCCCATTATACATCTGTTACCAATGTTGAGTATTTCAATGTTTGTTTTTAATAAGTTCATAATAATTCAAATGTAATTCACTTCCTATATATGCAGGCAGGATCCTAATTTTTTGGATTGTCGAATATAATTTAAGCAAGGAAAATAATTATGAATTCATTTAAAATGTTATTTTAACTATATTCCATTTCAGAGCTCTCAGAACTGAGGACCAAGTAACGACCGAAAATAAACCTCTGTACGTTTTACCCAATAAGAACACATTTTGACTGCCTCCTTTCGAAATGACGTAACTTTTTTACGGTTTCGTGTTATTTCTTGCGATTGGAAAATATAAAGTTTGGTTTTTTGTTTTTGTGAGCGCTTAAACTGAAACATTACCAGATGTGGGTGTTTCAATTGGTCTCTTGATGTTTCAATGATTAAGCCCGGGGAAATTCTGAAGTTTCGTAGTATCTCTTTGGAAATTTATCAATTATGTATTTGCAATTTTAGACTTTGGCGCGAGTTCCTACGGGTGATACATTTTGAAATTTAAAGTTATTCTTCATCTTCAACAGTTGCTTTAGTTAGGGCTTTCTCGGCATAATCCAGAATTGGACAGAACTTTATTTTAAAGCTACATTATTGTTTTTAATGCTACCTACTTGCCGTAATAAAGAACTAAGAGTTACTTAACAGAACGTTTCTAAAATAAAATTATAAAATGCGAAAGCACCTTTAAACATAACATGTATAGGTTTGCACAGTACTGTGGACCCAGTTGGCTGTTTACAATATCGTGTTTCAGTTAATGTAGGTGCATCTGAGTTGGTCACGAATGCATTGACATAGTGTTCTTATAAACAAAGATAAACAAAAGCCCGTCTCAGGTCACCGTGTACCTTTGTTTATAAAAGAACAGAAAGGTTTGATAAAATGGCTAGTGAACACAAAAGGATTTAACAAAATTAAACTTGTGACCATTTACCGAGAATCACTCGTGTTCTAAAATAAGAAACCTACAATGTTACTAGGTACTTTAAACGTAAACAAAATGTTACGAGAAAGAAAATGCGAAACACTGGGAACCAATAAACATAATGAAAGGTATCGTTCACGAAAACGGAAAAGAAAAATAAAACATCAAATGAAGAGCCAGTTCTTACAAACTCTTTTTGCGAAGTTGCGAGGCGAAGAAACAAGTCGTTTTCATAACGATATTTCGTATTCTACTAGTGTACTTTGACTGGATTGAAATATTCACGTTGCTTGAATTTGTTTAGTGAGATTTTAATGATAATATTAAGGCTAGATATACCGTTCTCCATATCTACGGTAAATATTGCAAGAAAAGATCAAAATTGCTCCAAACTTAGATGGCACTGGGAAGGATGCTGGACGCCACAAATGTTTGGATCACCGCCAAAATAATCAAGTAAAGGAAATACTAAATGTATATCGTTATTTATTTGATATTGCGACTATTTGTTTATTGGTCATTCCGAGAAGGCATTCACGATGCAATCAACCTTCAGTGGAAAATGGAGCGTGCTATCAATTTATTGCGCCTGCTTCTTCGGTATTCCCTCTCGTCTCATCTTTATCAGTATCTGGCACAGTAATCGAATCACCCGCTTTACCGATGACGTCAGTTGATTCATAATTAAATCGGTTTACACTTGACTCTGACACTGAGTAAGCAGTACGCTTCTCACTAATTCTGAGAACGTCTATAATCCTGTTTAGTTCATTAATAATACGCGTCTGCGAAACGCTTACAGTTGGTCTGAAAACATTTACGTTTGGATTAGGTAAATACTTGTTTGCCTTGAGTTTATTACTCATTACTTCTACTGGCTAGGTACGCACAATCTTATCGCAAGCGCGAAATGCGTCACATTTTTCACAATTTACCTGTAAAGTGGTGTTTGAAGGGTCAAAAGATATAGTTTCCAATTTTAAAAGCACATTACATCCATCGAGTTCACTTTGAGGCAACGTTACACAGGACGGTACGGTCGTTGAGCACACATAACATCACATTTTGCACTTGCCGGTGGAAAACAATAAGCAGGATTTTACAGTCACTGATTCACAAAAATATTGGGATATACTTTTTTTGAAGCGTGGGTGATAGAGATTTGGAACGAGTCACAGTTTATGATGCAGATTTATGTATTCGTCGAAGACTACGTGCGGGGCAATCTTCAGAAGAGCATACGTCCGCACGCGACGCGAGGCGGCGAGCGACTGACGGGCCGGTAGAGTAGGGGTGATCAGTAACGAATGGCAGCCGAGCGTGGAGCGAACGCATAGGGCGCATCCTATCCTTCCTACAGAATTCTCGGGAATATGAGGATTTCGGTTAGCGCCCGTCTCCAGCAAACTCTCGCCGAAATCTATACTAATATTATAAATTCGAAAGTAACTCTGTATTTCTGTCTGTCTGTTTGTTACGTTCTGACTAGTAAACGGGTGAACTGATTTCGATGAAATTGGTATACAAATAGATTATGACCAGGATTCTATTGTAAAGATATGAAAATAAGTTTTTGATAAATAAAATCTTAATCTTAATTTTTATCTTGTAATTTTCCTGTTTCTTTATAATTTTTCTTCTTCAATAAAATCTTTATGTAAGTAGGTACGCGTATGTTTGTTCTGTTTTGAATGGTCTGTCCTGTGTGTGTGTCAAATAATGTATTTTCTTTCTTTCTTTCTATAAAGGTAACAAATATTCAATATTTTTCTTGAAATTCATAACACGCTGTTTTTGCGTTATTTATAATCCAACTAGGTATGGGAAATCTTGTTATTAATGCCTTTATAATGCCTTTTTACTATCTTTATTAAACATACGTCGTTTGAAATAAAATGTTAAGTGTATATCTGGCTCACCTCAACGATTTAAGGGTCTACCTGCTATGGTTGGCTTTGATGTAAACCCTTGATATTGAAAATATGATCATAATGTGGATAAATTGAAGCATTGTTATGAACGGCAGATGTTATGAATTTGACGATGAAATTGTAAGAAAGAATATTGGTTTGCGAACAAAAAAGTCCTAGCAAAATAGAATTCTTGGTACAGATTTATTGGACTGAATTCAATTTGAAATGAACATAAAATTAAAATTGAAGTGTGTTTCATCTTAGAAGGTTCGTATCCAGAAGCAAACTTAAACGAAAACCTATGTAAGACCTGTTTTTTATTCTTTACAGGCTTGCGTTTAAATAAGTTTTATACCTTGATCTAGATATAGATTTTATAACAGTTACAAGTAAAAAAAAGAATTTATCAGTTTATTTCACGCTGAAAATGGTTTTTAAAAGCGAAAATTAAAACATTTTATTACTTACAACCAAGTCATTTCAAATTTTAATTTTAAATTCATATTCCAACATGCATAGTTAATAAACTATTCCATTTCAACCCCAACAGAACAGTTCCCAAGAGAGCGCTAACGAAGCGTTGGTGTACCATCTGTCGATGGGTGACATCTAGAACACACGTTTGCGCAAAGAAATCATTGACGTGTGATTTAGAGAAACACCCAGAACCGGAATATTAAAATTTGTAGATCATATAAAAATTTGTTCCGCGGTGGTAATCGAACCCACAAACTCCTGCGTCTCACCCGGTGCGGACTTATCGCGAAGACTTATCAGCTGACTCGGAGATCGACATATAGCTGATAAGTGACGACCTCCGTGGTGCAGTGGGCGAGTAGCTGGCTGAGACGCAGGAGGTAGCGGGTTTGAATCCCGCCGCGGAACAAATGTTTGCATGATCTACAGATATTTGTTCCTAGTCTGGTTGTTTCTCTATATATAATAAGTATGTATTTACAAAAAAAATGCATGTAAGTATTCTATCAGTTATCTGGTTCCTATAGTACAAGCTCTTCTTAGTTTGGGGCTAGATAGCGCTGTGCGAAATGCCCAGCAATATTTATTTTAAGTCTGTGTCTGTAATTTATCTTGAAATTTTGCCCACATTGCATATAATACGTGTTTTGTTATGTACGACATTAAATAAAAACACGGGTAGGGCTAATGGCTAGTATTATAGTAAAATAGGTTTATATCAAATAGAAAATTTTATATCATATTACTTCATCATGTAAGTAGGTATCTGTTAAACTGACTAAGCGGCATGCATCGTCGCAAAGACAGCACCGATTTACGTTAAAAATTGTTTATTGGAAATGTATCGATTACTTGATAAATATTCGTATTTTAAATTTGTTATTATGCTTCTGGATGTATGTTTTAAATTAATGTCGTACATAACGAAACAGGTTGTATACTTTATTTTGTATCACGTGAAACAGCTGATAGCTCCCGATACCACTGTGACTCCATGCAGGCATAGGTTAGGCTCAAAAGTGGCTTCGTTCTCGACTTAAAATTTACTAGTAACGTTATCACGCTAATATTATAAATGCGAAAGTTTGGATGTTTGTTTATTTATTTATTTGTTTGTTTGTTACTCCATCACGTCATAACGGCTTAACCGATTTCGATGAAATTTGGTATGTACGTAGATTATAACCTGGATTAACACATAGGCTACTTTTTATTGACAAACCACGCGTGCGAAGCCGCAGGCGGAAGCTAGAATGAAATATTCTGTAAATAAGTTACCTTTGTTGAAAATTACGGTACATAAATAAATAAATATTCATTCAATTACTAGCCCGGCTTGCACAACGATCCCTAAAAGTATGTTTCGACTAAACATGTTTAAAAATCGTATTTGTATGATTTGATAACGCTCTAAATCATATTTAGGGACTAAAAACTATTAGGCATCATTGCGCAACTTGCCGAATGTGGAATGGAAGCTTCGTATACAAAAGCCACGATGTCATTGTTTTTGTACTACAAATTGTTCGTAAATTTTTAGGTTAAAAATTATTATCCTAAACACTATTTTTTGTCACTTTGTTTTTGTCCTAATTTAAGTATTTAATTTTAATCTTAATTGTTGTTTTTGATTTTGGAATGTTTATTTTGAATTGTTAATTACTTGTACGCAACAAGACAAAATGTAGTGTTTATATAAAGCCCCTACCACCACTGTATTTAGATTTACAAGAAATAAATGAATAATGTGTTGCTATACGACGTAATTGCGTATAAAGTATGTTGATTTCTATATCAAATTTCATCATTATCAAATCAGCCTTAAGACACTGCTAAACATGGGCCTCCCCGATATATTTCCAGAGCGACCGATCATGCCGTGAACCCAATGACTCCCAGTAGTTGTCTTTCAAGTGGAGGGTCATATTACGCTGCGCTTTCTATTGCCAACTTACCTATAGGTACCTATTTTTGCCGTCAAGCAGCAATAAATAAATAAATAAATATTGCTGGACATTTCACACAGCACTATCTAGCAACTAAGCAAAGCTAAGTATTAAGCTAAGCATAGCTAAGCTAAAGTATTCTATCAGTTATACAGTACACTCTGTGAACCAGATAACTGATAGAATACTTATATACTTTTTTTTGTAAATAGATTAGATTAGATTAGATTAGATAATACTTTATTGTACACCACGAAACAAATACATATAAAAAAAAAAAAAAACAACTACGTAAATCTATGGATACAATTGGCGGTCTTATCGCTAATTAGCGATCTCTACCAGACAACCTTTGGATGGAATGGACTGTGTAGACATTACCTGGGGTGTACCTGACATACTACATGTACTTACATACTAATACTAATTATATAAAAATAAAAAAATATAAAACTTGCATAAATGAAAACTACATGAATCTAAATAATAACTACTCATAATAATTCATAGATACATACTTAGACTTATTTAAGAAACAAATAATTAATAATAAATACATATATATTTAGCGACAAATACTCAGATAATGTTCTCTGAGCATACGTTTAAAAATGGCAAGTGACTTGGCACATCTGATAGCCACCGGCAGCGCGTTCCATAACCGGACAGCCTGCACTGTAAAAGACTTATCAAAGTAGGAGGAGGAGTGTACAGGTGTCCTGAGTTGGAGTGTGTCAGATGAACGCAAGGATCGAGGATTGGATTGATAGAGGAAATGGAAGCGTTCTTTAAGATAGGAAGGTGAGGAAGGGTTGAACAGGATGTTATATAAATGCTGAAGGATGTGAGTATCCCGGCGAAGGCGTATGGGTAACCACTTGAGCTTACTGCGAAATTCGGACACATGGTCATACTTCCGCAAGCCGAAGATGAACCGGATGCCAAAGTTTTGCAAGCGCTCAAGTTTATCTAGTTGCTGTTCAGTGAGATCTAGATAAGAAGCATCAGCATAGTCTAGTATCGGGAGAAGAAGAGACTGCGCGAGCGAAATTTTAGTGGCAGTCGGAAGGAAGTTACGCAATCTCCTAAGAGAACCCGCTGAGGCAAACATCTTACGGCTGACTTCAGATATCTGAGGTCCCCATGACAGTTGCCTGTCTATGAGAACGCCTAAATTTTTCACCGTCTCACTCTGCCTAACGTAGGTGCCATCAAATATAATTTGTGGAAGGCAAGACCAGTCTATCCTCGATATCATCCTAGAACCCCCAACGACGATTACTTGAGTTTTGAGTGGGTTAACTCTAAGACCATGTGCCTTGCTCCAGTCCAGAATACGGTCTAGGTCAAGGTTTATTCTATATATAGCTTCAGGCAGCCGCTCTACTGTATCTTGTGTGTAAATTTGAAGATCGTCTGCATAGAGGTGGTAGGATGAAGTTAAATACATACTTACTTATAATATATAGAGAAACAACCAGATTCGGAACAAATATCTGTAGATCATGCAAACATTTGTTCCGCGGCGGGAATCAACCCGCTACCTCCTGCGTCTCATCCAGCTATACGCCCACTGCGCCACGGAGGCACTCAAATGCAGCAATGTTGCAAGTGTTTCGGTATGAAGGGTATAGTTTCAGATGAAATTACAGGCACATGAGGCTTCATACCTTTCGTAGGGCACGTTTCCAAACGTGTGTGACCTACGAGGCAATACTTTGCTATAGGAGATGGTTACCACTTAACATCAGAAGAAGGATAAAAAAAACTTTACTTCTAAATTAAACTAATTCTTTTAGAAAAGCTGTGGTAATACTATAGGTTTACATCAGGCATAAGGGCGATAGGATTTCGATCAGAAGCGATCGTTTCCTCAATTTTATTATGCACGACTCGATAGAACATATAGTGGCTATTTGTCACGTGCGGAATGGTTGGAGAATGCAGATACATTGAGCTGCATCTGCATAGTATACAATACATTTATAATATACTAGATGACCCACCCGCCGAAACATAACCCTCTTTCTGCGCAGTTCTTATACCAAATTTCATCGCAATCAGTCTATCCGTTTAATACCCTTAACAAACAGACAGAGAGACAGACAGACGGACGAACAACGAAGTGGCAGGGATGGCCAAACGTTTGTGGCATGCGGGAATTCAGTTTCTATAAATCGATACTTCCGAATATTCCTGCTTTCAAAGTTTATGTCGCATTTAATTTTAACAATTTCTTCCTCGACAAATATCTGCTTCGACATAAAACAACTGGGCAATTTTAATAAAAATACCGTCAAAATTAATTTATAATATATTTACTTACACATAAATACCTAGAAAAGTGCCAGTGAACACATTCTTAATCATAAACCAATTATAAATCGAAATTAGGTTATAACTGCTCATTACTTGGATAGATTGTAATAAAACTAGAGTACCTACATTTACGATATCTTAAAAGTAATAAAATAGGCACGAATCAAAATAAAATATTATAGCAATCAAGGATAACTTAGGTAATATTAGTGAAATAATTTTTAGAGTCGGATCAGTACTTCTTAAGATTAAGATAACTCTTCATAGTAATTACCACACAGGAACAATATAACACTAAAATAAAATTAAAAAGACAATACAATGGGTGACCTTAACGCTGAGAGCGAACTCTTCCAGATTACCAAGATTACTCTCTTTATCCAAACAAACACATAAACTTTACCTCTTTATATTTATAATAGTAGAGTCTAGCTTCCGCCAGCGACTTCGCACGAGTGGTTTTTCATAATCTGTCTATATCTCATATATACCAAATTTCATAGAAATGTTAAGTCGTGAAAACGTTAAGAACTAAATAAATAGTAAGAGCCAAATAAATAATGCTGGACATTTAACACAGTGCTATCTAGCTCCAAACTAAGCAAAGCTTGTACTATGGGAACCAGATAACTTAAATACCGATAGATGGTTTTTTTATTCAGCACTTTTTTTAGTTAGAGTTACCTTTTATTTTATAATATTAGTGAGGATTTTGGGTACAATTTCAATGCAATATTGTACAAATATTGATTCCAATTCTTAATAAACTACAAAGGCTTTATCGTACCTACTAATCAATCGTAAAACAAACTTCTTGCCGATCTCAAATAACTTAGCAGAACAAAAGTCTTAATATTTTGATATCAAAACAAGTTTGATCAATCTTTAGTGTAATTATTTACTGTATTTGTTGTAAATTAAGGGTGAAAAGATAAACCACAAAATACATTTCTACAGAAGCCCGGGACAACCTTGATTTGAATTACCTACGCTCGAGCGTGGCGCACCTACAATATTCTGTGATAGATTTAACATATACACTATAAATTTAACTACTAATTAAAACAGGTATTTATCGAGTGTGTACCTTTTTTATTTGTTATCCTGACGAAAAAAGGATCTTACGCAATAAAGACCCATTTAAATCAGTAATTATGTATTAGTGATCGCAAAAGTTTGAAAATACCACTACTATTAGATAGAATAGAATAGAATAAAATACTCTTTATTGCACACCAACAAAATTAAAAATACAATAAAAATACACAAAAATTAAGGTAAGTACAATGGGCGGTCTTATCGCTAAAAGCGATATCTTCCAGACAACCTTTGGATGGACAGGACAAAACAAAATCAAAAATACGGCGGTGTATCTATGTTCATAAACCTACATACGAGGCATGCCTTTTAAGTTTTGTCGTTTGAAGAAAAAAACACATCTAGAACCTTATAGTACTTTTTATTGTTTTTCAAAGTATTCACAACGTAGCTTAAAACACTTTTCCATTCGCTCAAACCAGTTATTATAACATTTATTCCACTCTAAAGTGGGGTGTTCAAAATGGCTGTCTTGAAAGCGTCGACTGCTTCTTCACCGGACTGGAACCTTTGACCACGAAGACTTTTCTTAATTTTAGGAAATGTAAAGAAATCGTTAGGGCTTAGGTCAGGACTGTATGGAGGATGGTCAAGAATTTCTACTTTTTCCTGCTTCAAATACTCAATCGTTTGACGAGCGCTGTGTGAGCTTGCGTTGTCGTGGTGCAGGATGATGCGTCGCTTTGAGTTAGATTTTCGAAGTTCGGCGATGACTTGTGGTAAACAAACTGTAGTATACCACTCTGCGTTAACCGTTCTACGATCTTCAAGTGCAATAGTCGCAACATGGCCGGTTTTTCCAACGAACGTGGCCACCATCTTCTTTGAAGTGCTTCGCGAACGAACAACTTTAGTCGGCTTTGGCTCGTCTTGAAAGACCCAGATTGTAGATTGTTGTTTGGTATCAGGATCGTAGGCATAGATCCAAGATTCGTCACCACTTATGATGTCGTAGACGTGATTTGACTCCCCTCGGTTGAACCTTTGCAGAGTTTTCTTACACCATCTGACGCGGGCCGCCTTGTGATCGTCGGAAAGCAGATGCGGTATCCAACGGCAAACTAGCTTTCTCACACCAAGCGCTTCATGCAAGATCTTCTGAATGGTTGTCCCTGAGATGCCTAATAGAGCCTCTATCTCTCGATACGTCACATGACGATCTTCGAGAATTAGTTGTATCACAGCAATGATGTTATCTTCAGTGAAGGCGGATTTTGGGCGTCCTTCGCGAAATCTGTCACTAACACTAGTATGTCCACGCTGGAATTCTAAATACCAGCGTTCGACAGTCCGCAGACATGGGGCTACATCACTGAACACAGATGTTAGCTCTTCTAAACACTGAAGCCGTGTCAGGCCTCTTCTAAAGTTGTAGAAAATTATTGCACGAACATTTTCCTTAGAAAGATTCATTTTCGTACGTGACCTGACAGATTCAAATCGAAACTGTGACTAAACAATAGCATTAATCCTAATACTTTCAACTGTTTTGAGATTCAAAATGTAAACACATTCGAATATAGAACAGTTCCAAATTCAAAATTGCCGGAAAATATGGAAACGACAGAACTTAAAAGGCATGCCTCGTAAACTACCTATACTTACTAATAAACTAAATATATATACTTACAAATATAATAATATATACTTATATATAAACTACAATAAAGGAGATAAGCATAACGATAAACTAGCAGTGCGTAGACAAAGAAAGGAAATGGTTGTATACCTTAGCTTTGAAGATAGGAAGAGATTTAGATGATCTAATAGAGAAAGGTAAAGCGTTCCACAGCCGCACAGCCTAAACTGTAAAGGAGGCACCATAAAATTGAGAACTGTGTACAGGGGTTTGGAGACTTAGAGCTTCAGATGAGCGTAGGTTTCGATCATGCGCCTGGTGCAAGAACACAAAACGCTCCTTTAGATAGGATGGTGAAGAAGGATTGAAAAGAATGTTAAAAAGAAGAGACAGAATATGTGCATTCCGGCGAAGACGGATAGGGAGCCACTTCAGTTTTGCGCGAAATTCTGAAACATGGTCATACTTGCGCAAGCCAAATACGAACCGAATACAAAGATTTTGAAGGCGTTCAAGTTTGCTCAATTGGACTTCGGAAAGGTTTCTATTCTACTATTCTGTTATGAACGTTTAATTATTGCCTCGTAAACATTGTTACATAAATTATCACAAGTCACAAGTAAATTGACAACCAGCTGAAAAATTATGTCACAACATTATTTACGTCTCGCCAAAGCGCGACACTCGCGACTGGCATTCGACCGACTTGATTCGAGATCCTCGCGAAAGTACGCGCGCGTCTATCCGTGCGAGCGCCTGTTATCGCTCGTGTACTAAACTGAACTTCTGTACTATTCTGTTGTTAAGCAATTAAAATTTAATTTAGATGTAATAAACACTCGAATTCGTAGTTTATTTGAATTGTTCTGTAAATATTATTGCTAGATAAATAAGTTGAGCAGTTTTACACTTAATTAACTTTTTACAGTTATTGCGACTTGAATAAGTTTCAGCTGAATATTGAAATAATTTTATTATTAATAACAGTACTTTGTTATACTGGGGCTGTAAGCGATCTATTGTACAATGTATTATTGATCGCTTACACAAGAATATAACACATAACTTTCATCATGCATGCGAATATCAGTTTTCTAAAAAGAAAATTTACGTTTCCGGTATCCATTGTTATTTTTTTCACTACTATACTATGGCCTCTTTCATTAAATAGAAATAAGGATTTATCATGGAGGTTGTATTCCATCATAGCATAATATAAATGTGGCCTTTTTCATTTTTGAATAAAAATAAGGGTTTGTCATGGAGATTGTATTTAATATTAGCATTTATAATTTCGTCTCTTTTATCTTTAAAATAAATAAGGATTTGTCATGGAGATTGTATATCATTTTAACTATTACGAATGCAATGAGCCTCATTCTATTTTCAAATTTCCTCACGGCCCTAGGGCTGTAAATCGCATTTACGGAGCCAATATCAAGTTTACAATTACCTACTTTCTGAGCATAAGTGATTCAATTAAATTTAATAGTCATTTATTTCAGATGTCTAAGATAAGTAATAAATAAATGTTCTCATAAACTATCTTAGTAAATTAAAGTCTTAATAAAATTAAATTGTAGCGTATCACAAAGTTTAATGTATATGAGTGCGTAGGTTACCTACACAGAACCCCTATGTAATTTTTATAGAGAGGGCAGTCATACTTGTCCGCTATTGTACTCAGAATGGTGTTGGTACTCCGGCGTACTCTTGTAAGCAACGAGTCTGCCTTGGCGGTGAACCCATCCGTGTGCGCCTCCGCGTACATACCGGCTCTGAAGAACCGCGGAAGGCCCAACAACATCCTGAAGGACGGACTTTAGAGTTCACGTGAACCTTAGGCTGCCAGTGTAGAACGTGATGAAAAACATTTTTGGAAGAGTCCAGAGGTCTTACCTTTGTGGAGTTTTATATCCATTGAATGATTTATTGGGCCCTATTGTGTGGTCCCGTCATATAATATTTACAAATACAACACATTTGCTTTGGGAAAATGATGGAGAAAAATGGGGAAAGTTGAGCAATGTTTTTTCGGCCAGATATTATTTCTGTGAACGATTATTGTTATAAGAGTCAATAATAGTGTCTGTGAATAAAATATAATTGGGGTTTGATACTAAATAATATTATGTTATTAATAGAAAGAATATACTTACAATTATTACATTATCTCTATAAATATTAAGATTAAATAACTAGTGGTTCGCCCCGAACTGAGATCTCGCGAGTCTCCGATTAAAGCAAAAAACATTATTTTCAATCTTTGACTATCAAAATAGTGCCACGAAATAAATAACCAACTTGAAGTTTCATTCAAATTACTGGTAACGGGAGTTCATGTAATTTAGATACACTTTTTGTGGGTGCACATTGCTGTTATTCTGGATTTCAGACTTTTGTGTCACTAAAGCTACACGCATACCAAATTACAGCACTGTGGGGTCACTGGTGTACCCTGTGATTTTTGTCAAAGTTCAGTTTTTATTATGGCTAATAACACAAAAATTATAAGTACTTTACTAAAAATAAAAACTGAGTCTAAATTTATTAATAAAGACCTTTCATTTGACGTCCCACTTGACCGAACAGTCTCATTTTCTTTTTTTTACCCCGCTTGAACTCCAATATCTCAACAACCGCCCCACATTTTGAGCCCATTTAGTCACACCAAAATTGTGCCATCACTACCTCTCGGATCAACGCTTCGATATTTATCATCGGACAAACCAACATACATACAACGCCGATTTGCTCAAGTTGATTTAGAGATTTCGCTTCACATGATCAATAAAATTAAAAAAAATACTCATTAAATTCTATGAAATCATATTCATTTAATTATATTCTATTTTTCTATTTAATTTACATTGTTTCCATTTTACAGCTGAGATCCCTTGGAAATGTACTGATATCTTTGGTTCGGCTGACTTGATCTTCGTCACACTTAACTACCACCTATCACCTTTTCAACTAGATTTCTATTAAAAAAACAGCGTCCGAATCGGTCAATCCGTTTTAGAACTACGATGCCACAGGTAGACATACAGAAAGACCCCTCTTTTAGCGTCGGGAGTCAGAAAAAGAAACGGTTGAATCAGCTTGTACTATCCCCAGATCGTATAAAAAACACAGACCCAGCATTTTTGATGATGATGTGGGTACCTACATAATTTCAACACATTACTAATCTACTAGAATACATTATAAGCAGTTTCCTGATGAAGTCTTTTCAAGGCACCAAAGTGATTAGAAGTGGAAGTCTTAACTCCAGTGTATTGAGATATCGTCCTTAGAGAATCGTTATTGCTAATGGCTGTACTCTGTCTTAATAGTGAAGTACAGTAAGTTGTAGAAGTGTTACATAAAGTTTAGTAACATGCCTGAACTTCTGGTTCAAAGTTGTAAGAACAGACGTAAAAACAATTCTAAAGATAGGGTAATCAAATAATATTATGATGATTTTAAATATTGGCAAGAGAACGCTCCTTAAATTGTATTGTATCTATAAAAAAATGTATACTACATAGGGATGGAACAAGCCTATGACCCACCTGATGTTAAGTGGCAACCATCGCCTATAACAAAGAATTGCCTCGTAGGTCACGCAGCTTAGGAACGTGCCCTACGATGCACTGCACTGCGTCCATCAACTTGAGATAAAGCCTGTAAGCTGTAATCTCATCGGCAACCATACCCTTCAAACCGAAACACAGCAATGATGCTTGGCATATTTGCTTATGTGATTTTGAATTCAATTTTTTGAATTTTTGTTTAAATAACTTGTGGTGCTGACTTTACTTCTTGAGATCCATCCACTGGGTATGCGAACGAATCAGGTTCTAACAGTCCGTTATCAAGAAATAAATCTAGATCTATGGATGAATATTTACAGCACAAACACAGCTTCAGAGCGCTTTTATGGAGAATGTCGGCTATATGTTGCAAACTTACACTTGAAGCTATAGTTTTATGATAGTTCTATTATTTTCATAGTTTCCTTGTTATGCCTAGTAAAATATTAAAAATGCTTTTATAAAATCTAGCTTTGCAGAAATTTGCCTTAAACCCGTATAGGCTTTAAAATCCATGATTCGTTAGTCGTCTCTATCCAACAACTCTTCGAGAATATATTTAATACTATGGGCAGAAATGTTTTTTTTTTGTATTAGCCTTTGGAGCTTTAGTTTTACAGCGGTCACGAGGACTATTGATAATATTGTTTGGCCAGATGATTCTGCCGCCTCATTACAGAATCTGCAGTATCGCATAACCCAACTTGAACATGTGCTTGTTATAAGATGCACAGAAATGTTTGTAACATCCCTCTTTTTGCCTGTTTTGCGTGAATTATGCTTATAAATTTTACTTAAGTTTTGTAGGGAACTGTCTTTTGTACTAAAACTTTAGCTAAACATGTTTTTGCACTTATTACTCTAGTCCCTCGGAGGATTGGGACCGTCTATACCTAGCATTTTACTAGCAGCTGTCATAATTTTATCGACCCTTCTTCTAGTTTGGATGGATCAGTTATGAATAGTTATTTATAATTAATATTTTATTAATAGTTATACATGTGACAACTTTTTATTTGGTGGGCCGTATGCTTGTTTGCCACCTTTGTAGTATAAAAAAAAAAGCGCGGTCTTCACACTTTGGCTACAACGTCACCGACATTGGCTCCAACGTGGATACCTAGCAAATCAAGACGATATACAAATTTAATTTCGGTGACGATTGGGCGGAGCATCCGGAAATGCAAAAAAGTGACAGTGCTATTTACGTGAGAGTAAAAGCGACAAAAGATAAAATCTCGAATTGCATGTGAACCATAAATTAAAAAAAAATGCTTTTCCATTAATTTAGGTACCCTACATAACTATGTAAAAAAATACTTTAAATCTTTTCTAGAGTCGGAGAATGAACGTTTTTAGTGTTTTAGAAGAGCCGGTTTTGACAAATAATTGTATCGAGAAAAGTTTCACCAATTGCGTTTCTGACTTTAATTTATATAGTTTAAGCCCTCATGTAAATATTGTTTAAATATGAAATCAGTACCATTTTTCATTATTGAATACGATAGTTACTTAGCGGCACAATTTTTTTACATATCGTCTTAACCAGCCAATACTCGTACCGGTGGCGTTGGGGTCAACGTGTGGAGCTGGCATAAAGCTGGAGCCAAGCAATGTGCCCGTTCACAATCATCAACATCATCACAATAATATTATAAATGTGAAAGTTTGGATGTTTGTTTATTTATTTGTTTGTTACTCAATCACGTCGTAGAAACAAACAAACATCTAAACTTTGGCATTATTAGTGTGATGAAATGCTTGTCTATTCCTAGCACCTCCAAAACTATGATGCAATGAGTTACTAGGTGGGCACTAACTAGGTATCCAAAAGCCTACGTAACAAAGGGTTCTATTGTGTACTCGTACCTACCGTTTGAATAAATAAGTATGAGTATTGAAACGTGTAATTTTTCAGCACTCTGCACATTTCTTTTTTGGTAAAGAGATCTTTGACGACCTCCGTGGCACAGTGAGCGAATAGCCGGCTGGACGCAGGAGATAGCGGGTTCAAATCCCGCCGCGGATAAAATGTTTCTATGATCTACAGGGTGTATTTCTATATATTATATGTATGTATGTATTCACAAAAAAAAAGTATATCAGTATTCTATCAGTTATCTGGTTCCCATAGTACAAGCTCTGCTTAGTTTGGGGCTTGATAGCGCTGTGTGGAATGTCCAGCCATATTTATTTATATTATTATATGTTTTATCTCTATGTGTGTGTGTTTTTTTTAATCCCTACAAATTCTCTCCTAAAATGTACCATAACTTCATCTTAAATTCACAGCTAAGAACACGCGGTGTCTAGTTCAAGCCAACACCTGTGTACACCAAATTTATATCTCTTTCCTTCAAAATTTATACGCACCCCAAGGCTAAACACTAATAAACCCTGCAGGGTTCAATAAACATAGAAACAAGCGGTAATGTACTCCAGCAATGGTCCGTACCGAACAAATGTACTAGGGGACATTACCCAGGTGACTGTGGCACTACGAAACAAGATACAGTGTAAAATAAACTATATTACGGCGTATTAAACATCAATATAGCTTAGAAAACCCTCATGACCTATTTTAATCATTATTATTAATACGGGACTTATCACGTACCGTTTTATCGGTGTTTCGATCATCATAAAGTCTCAAAATGATTCAGATATATTCTTTTGATTCCAATTTATTCAAAGTGTATGCCCATATTACACTTTTTCAATATAAAGCTTTAAATGGGCCATTTTCGCAATAGTCTTGTGTCGTTTCGTTTATTATTATTTCAGCCTATTTTTGGGCAAATGCCTCTAAACCTTCTTTCCAGCGCTAAGATGGTCATTGGACCATCTTAGTCTTATCTTACTGGATTGCCACTCGGAAATTAGTGAGCTCTTCGCTCCATCGTTTCCTAATAAACATAA
The DNA here is from genome assembly GCA_963924445.1 of Philereme transversata. Classification (NCBI taxonomy): domain Eukaryota; kingdom Metazoa; phylum Arthropoda; class Insecta; order Lepidoptera; family Geometridae; genus Philereme; species Philereme transversata. Next base: position 19,317,301 of record OZ004337.1, on the reverse strand, counting down.
ATAAAACAAACACCTGGAAATATTTTGATATTGACAATAGTCCTACCTACTAGTGTTGTAGAGTTACTTTCTTTTGTCAATGACAAGGAATGCCCCAATCTATATCCGAGATAGAGTCGAAAGCGTCGTATCTCCAATATTTGTTCCTTATGATTTCAATAAAAGGCCACCCTCTGAGCATAAATAATGTATGTCGAATTTTATACGGGTTCCGATATAGATCGATAATGTTGGTACAACACTAGGCTTTTTCGACCGCAAATACCTTACAAATAATAACCATCTGTGTTACGAACATCTTAGAAATAATATTGTATTGACATTTACAAGCTTGCTTAGATAAGTTTCATTTCACAATTCTTTTGTTGAATATCTAACTGGATAAACTTTAGGTCAGTGTTAATTTTTTAGCATCCTCAAAGGCAAAATAAAATTGCGTACGATACCGTACTCGCGACTTATGACGGGTTCCTATATTCGTCGGTAACCGACAAAGAGTCGTATCTTCGTGAAAAAGTATCAAACTAGTGTCAAACTTTTGATACGTTTTCAAGGCGAAACGAGTCGTAGCTAGTTACCGACGGATAAAGGAACCCGCCATTAGTGTTGTTCAGATGTTAAACGTTCGAGTTTATTTTCGCTAATTTACCGATAATTCTTACGCTAATGAGTTGTTCTTCAGCCAATAGTGGTCTGGGCAAATTACGCGACCTGCCTGAATTTAAAAATTAGGCTTTTTTATGTCTTCAACTAATGGTAATAATAATTTATAGCAAAACCGTCCGCTAAGCTTGAAAACCGTCCCTTTTCAGATAACCGATAGGTCCGAAAATTACTGCTTGCCAGTGGTGGCAAGGTAACACTGTTCTAGTGGCCAAGCCGACATAGTGTTTGATATTGTTACGCTGTTACACAATAAGAAATAGCCGAAATTTCTCGAACGCTTTTGTCTTACCTGCTGTGTTATTGGCTACGGTTGCGCAGGATGGGGATTCGTCATTCTGTCGAAACACCGACCCTTTTCCTGGAACGTTCTAGTGTAGTTAATTGTGTGCGATATAAATAGGCCGGAGAGATGGCCGGACAGTCAGTCTGGATTTAGCTATACGTGCGAACATTTCGGTGACTTTAAGTGGTGCAATAGTGGTGTGAATTAGTGTGTTGTGATTACGTGTGAGCAAGTTCGTGTATTCATCGTTTAGTGTTGAATAAAAGTGTTATTTTGGTTCGATTGATTCCCATTATTTTATCCCGAACCCTCAGCTCGTAACAATATCAAATAATTTACAAGACTATCATAAGACTTGTCGTAATGTATGGTTCTGATTGTTGGCCTACGAAAGGGACGGGTGAAAGAAGAGTGCACGCGGCGGAAATACGAATGTTGAGATGGATATGTGGGGTATATTAGAGGCAGTTTAAAAGTATCGCCAGTGATAGAGAAATTGAGCAGTAAGAGGCTTGCGTGGTATGGGCATGTCATGCGGAGGGAAGAAAGTCATGTGACTAAACGAGTGTTACATATGAGTGTGGATGTAATATAGAAGCAGAGGAAGGCCGAAGATGAGATGGATAAACTGTTTGAAGAATGATATGGGTAGGAAGGAAGTGATAACGGAGATGACGGCTGATAGAGAGATCTGGAGGAGGAATACATGTTGTACCGACCCTGAGTAATGTAGCCAAAAGGCAGGAAGAAGTAGATCAAACAACTTGCCCCTTTCGGAATGGTCAAGTAAATCAGACACTATTTATTGAAACTTTAAAGCTAGAACCATAGAATTCAAAATCTTTTAATGGTCAAAATGAATCAAATATTAACTGGAACGGAGTTGTAGGTACTTGAGCTTTCGGCACCTCGTTCATTCACTGTTTGATCAATGATTTGATATTAATGTAACGGTGCGTTGGATAAACTGCTGTCGAGATCTTTGATAAAACGGTAGGTTAATATTGAGACAGATGAAATCATTGCAGTTAACAGTTACCATTTTAAAGAGGAATGTAAGAACACCAGATAAATACAGGTTGGGTCTGATTGCTTTCAAAAACCAGTATTAGATGAATTGTAAACGACCTCCGTGGCACAGTGGGCGTATAGCCGGCTGAGACGCAGGAGGTAGCGAGTTCGATTCCCGCCGTGGGACAAATGTTTGCATGATCTACAGATATTTGTTCCGTGTCTGGGTGTTTTTCTATATATTATAAGTATGTATTTACAAAAAAAAGTATACAAGTATTCTTTAAGTTATCTGGTTCCCATAGTACAAGCTCTGCTTAGATTGGGGCTAGATAGCGCTGTGTGAAATATCCAGTAATATTTATTTATTTATTTTATTAGATGACTAACATTTTGGTAGGGAAAAGAGAAAAAAGAATACATGGAACTCGTGGTTTATATGCGCGGTGATGATGTACGCGGTTCAAGTATTTCAGGCAGTTGATCAGGCTCGAAGGAGCAAATCAACTGGCTGGGAATCAGAGGAAATACTTGCGCCGCGAGCATCATCACCGCGCACATAAACCACGAGTTCCAGGAATTCCTTTTTCTATTTTCCCAACCAAGATGTTAGTTAGCTGGTTGCCTTCGCAGAGTGAGCAAAAGGAGCGCGTATATTGTATTTGATTTTAAACTAGCTGTTGCCTGCGACTTCGTACGCGTTACACTACTAAATGTGTAGATGAGCTATATATAAAGCTAAACTCGGTGTTGCAGCTTGACTTGACACCAATTTTTTATCCCATGAGACCTGATTTTGGGGATAAAACGTAGTTTATGTGTTAATCAATGTTATAATCTACATATATACTAAATTTTCAGCTTCATACATAAAAAAAAAGATTCCGGCGAATCGAGAACCTCCTCCTTTTTTTGAAGTCGGTTAATAAAAAACAAATGAATGTAAGCATAATGGGCGGTCTTATCGCTTAACAAAGCTGACCGATGTTATTTTTCGGGGTAAAACACTCTACAAAGACCAGCTTGATAGGAATTGAACAATTCAGCTACAAAAAGTCTTCTACAAAGTTAGGTATTGCTAAAGTATTTTAATCAAAGCGAAGGTTTTGCAATAAGTACTTTCTCCTTGCCATTTCTTTTTAGACTAGTTCGATTGCTTTTACTTTTACTCCGGACTAAAAAGTTTTCATTGTTTTTTACTTTTTCAATTCTATCCAAATGATGTTATGCGTCCAGCGACTTATACGACTTACACAATCTAGAATCTAGAAGAGAGAAAGAATAGTAACTAAAAAGATAAAAGTTAAATTTAAAATTTAAAAACTCTCTGGACTTTTTTGCGTCGCGCTTTAATAAACGTAGCTAAACCCACCCCAGTTAGACTAGTTTTCTATTAAAAACCACGTCTTAGGCTCGGACTATGTGGCACCCGGGCTTGTTAGGGACCGTTTTTTAACGGCCCCTGACCAATCCGTCGCAAAACCAAACATTTGATTTTTTCCTGCATCGACTACACACGATCAGAGGCATCCGACTCCGATTCTTACCTGGAAGCAACCGGGACATGGTTCGGATTCGCAGGATCGGGGAGACCCGGATGCCATATAGTCCGAGCGCGTTATGGTCGAAAAAGAGTATTTGTAGATGTATAATATATGTATGACTTCAAGATGTATTTGGTAAAGTTATGTCTTTAAAATGAGAATCTGTTATTGGCATCATTATTAGGTAAGAAAAGTTTTAGAAGTCATTTATAACAATCCTTGATATCGCAATGGGATTAATGCCATATTAAGATATCCATATTAAGATACACTATCTATTCCGACCCCTGGTTATGAGTCATCTATCAAAAAGTGCTTAATGTTGCTTTACTTATTCATCCAATTTGATTGCAGCTAAATAAATAAATATAAATAAATAAATATCGCTGGACATTTCACACAGCGCTATCTATCCCCAAACTAAGCAGACCTTGTACTATGGGAACCAGATAACTGATAGAATACTTATATACTTTTTTTTGTAAATACATACTTATAATATATAGAAAAACACCCAGACACGGAACAAATATCTGTAGATCATGCAAACATTTGTTCCGCGGCGGGAATCAAACCCGCTACCTCCTGCGTCTCAGCCGGCTATACGCCCACTGCGCCACGGAGGCTACTAATAAATGTTTTATTATATGTAAGTATCTGTTTGGAACGATTATCTTTATGAATACGAGTACTTCAGTTACATCAACAGCTACCTTCCGCCTGCGGCTTTGCACTCGCAGTTTGTCTATAAAAAGTAGCATATATTTCAATCCAATTCTATCTAAATACATATACCAAATTTCAACCAAATGTGATTGAGTAACATAAAAACATCCAAACTTTCACATATATAATATTAGTGTGATTTAAGTTTACAAAATGAAAATTTGTTTGCATGTACGTAGGTTTGAATTATAAAAGGTACTAGCTGACCAATCCGCAGCTTCGCACGCGTAGTTTTTAATGAAAAAATTACCCTCCTTCTGCGCAGTTGGGTAAAAAGTAGCCTGTGTTACTCCGGAATAATGTAGCTAATGGTGAAAGAATTTTTGACTCATAGTAAATATCCCGTTTATAGTACAAATTTTGTACTAAAAACGGGAACCTCCTATCATGATTATGAACACTATTTAATAGTGTTCATAGTTTCAAAAGTGATATAGTAGTTTTGGGTTTATTCGTTACAAATATACAAAAATACAAATCTTTCCTCTTTATAATATTAGTATAGATAAAAGTACATAACCTACTTTCAAACTAATATTAAAGTTGAAGATCTCTATTGTTGAATTACTCAAAGAAGAAATAAATTTCGGCCCGTTTCATATTACTTTTCTATTACTAAGGCACTTCGGTATCGCAGATTCCATTGTTTAAATCAAAATACGATAAAATTCAAAACAATACCGCTTAAAAAACCAATTCACCGTTCAAAATCACGTGCACCGGATATAAAAACCAAAGGGCCTTTACTATTCAGAGTCCCTTTGGTTTAACTCGCGGTTTTATGCCAAAACAAGACGTATTATACCTAAACAAACTTATTGACAAAGATCATTGAGTCGTAATTTAAAGGAATAGGATTGAAAATTGCGAAGCAGAAGTAAATGGTTTAAATCGCTCATTGACGCTCAATCACAGAATAAGAATAATATTTTCAAACAGAAGATTCACTTCGACCTCACTAAATGATATGATACGCATTGTACACAACCAATATTGAAGTTTAAACCAAAGCAACACAGCTCTCATTCATTTGAAAAGATTCAAATTACATGCATCCAAGACGAATTAAATCTAAATGCATTGCGATAAGGCTCAATTTATACTGGAAGCCAACTTGAAGTAACTCGGCTTGGTCTAAAGTCTGTCTCGGACGGAACTCGTAAAATCGAAACAGAACGCCGATATAAAAGGAATGGCAGATGAATATCGAGATGAGAAAACCGCTATTATGCATGTGACACACGGAGCCAAAGAACGAGCGAGCATTGAATGAATGCTATAAATCAAATGGAAGACTATTTATTACATTGCAGACTTTATTTAAAGAAATGGCTGACCTTTAGGAAATCGTTTCATGGCGATGATAAGGCAGTATTCACAATTTATTATGTCGCCGTTTCAAGGTCATCGCTTTTTAAGCCGAATACCAATATTATTTCAAGTTTCGATCTAATGCTAATACAAAGGTGATGTCTAAATCCTAGACATGATAATATGTGGCTAAATTTGTTTAGAGGTAAATCACGAACACTGGGGTACTGCTCACTGACCAAGATGATTCACTATTCATATTCATATCATCTTTAGACATGGTAACATGCACAAGGCAAACGTTTACAAGTTATTAATATGAAATTAAACGCAAGCATGTCTCTTCTCGGCGAAAAAGAGTCAGTTTCCCCAAGTTCCAATTTTCCGAAATGTACCGTTATCTGTAAAAGGTCACCTCGAGCTCCCAGGGGTCTCGCTCACGTCTACTCTCAACTTTAGCTCATACATCGAGTCTAAGGCTAAAACAGCTGCCATGAAGCTGGGCATCCTCAACAAGGTCAGGAGATACTTCACACCAGGACAGCTTCTAAGTCTTTACAAAGCTCAAGTCCGGTCTGGTATGGAGTACTGCTGCCACCTTTGGGATGGTTCGGCCAAATACCAGCTCGCTACCTTAGACTCGATAGAACTTAGGGCTTTTAGGCTTATAGGTGAGCAATATATGGCGGAGACTAAGACCCAAAGTCTCGAACACCGCCGTAAAGTTGCAAGCCTATCGATCTTTTACAGAATACATTTTGGTGAATGTGCCCAGGAACTATACGATCTGATCCCGCCATCTCCCTTCCATCAAAGGACAAGCAGGCGCACGGCTCAGTACCATCCGTACCTAGTCGATATACCACCCATTCGCACACACCGTTTTGGTTCTAGGTTCTTGATGCGTACAGCTAAGGCATGGAACACTGCCATCGTCTGTTTTTCCTAAAGAATACAATCCGGGCCTCTTTAAGGTAAATAGGTTTCTTCTAGATCTTCGTGCTTTATCTTAGACCACATCATCACTTACCATCAAGTGAGATTGTGGTCAAACGAAGTTGTGTGGTTTTATGAAACCACGGAAAAAGTGAAACTTTGTTTCACATTATAGACATTTAACTAAAAATTTTCGTCGGCACAAATGAGTAATAGTCACACTACACGGTCAGCTGATGCGAACTATAGGCGCCGCCATATTGGCCTCGGCTGCTCTGACGAGCGCCTTTCACTTTATCCCTACTCCGCGGCCGACCGTCACGCGACATGCAACACACAGACGAAAAAGTTTGAGACGATGTAATAAAAGTTTCACTTAAAAAATATATGAATCAGTGCTAGAAATAACTAACCAACCTTAGAACTATTATTTTACCCATGGCAGTAATAGTACTCTACCCAATCTGAGCGATATTCTCCCCACAAGTCATTTGGTTCATCGATTTTTGACGTAACTGAGAAATAACGCCCAACGAAGCCCGAACTCATCGGCTCGACAGCTATCAGCCCGTATATCACAATTTAAAAGACCAACGAGACGCACCAGTTTTATTCTTCAAAAAAGAATCTCACAATTTCATTCTTTTCTCGGTTCCCTTGCGAAAATTTATTTCAATGGTTCGTTGATAGTCAAAGCAAGCTGAGTTACTCCAATCAGTTATACTATAAAATGAGCTTTATCGAGCTGTTTTTAGATCCAATATAATACGAGTGAAAAATTCTAATTTTAAACCTGATTGCGTGCACTGATCGCGTCGCAACTTTACAGCTCAAAACGTTTGTACACAGATGTCTAGAACTTCGCATTCTGTTTCCGCAATGGAGTGAAACTTCTGTATGATATTTCTTATTTAATCCGTGGTATTTCTTCGTCCAAGTTTTGAGAAAGGATTCGAGTTCCATGTCTTTAGTGGCTAATTTCTTTTGTTCGAGCATCGTCAAGTCTTTTCTATAGGAGCTTTGCCAACTATCAGATTATCTGTACATAAGCTAACTATTTTTATGGTTTTGCGAACCAAGATTTTTAAGTACCTACCTATCTAGTAGCGTTTTAACAATGCTGATTAGAAATATAAAATGGTTTTATTTATTTATTATTATTTATTTTAATACTTTATTGCACAATAAATACAAATTACATGCACATACGGTGGGGATAATAGTGCTAATAGCATTTTTTACCTGCCAACCTCAGAGGTAACAAAAAAGGTTGGCGTACTGACTTAAAACAATATAAACATAATGATACTTAAAAACAAAAGAAACACAAATACAATAAACTCCGATCACAGTAACAATAAATACATAAACCTACTTGATATAATAATAATAATAATAATACACAGAATATATATATAAATATAACTAAAATATATATATATATATAAAACAAAAATACTTATTACTTATTATTAAAGTACACGTACTACGTTTCCATATATTTTAACAGCTAGCTACTAGATAGCTACCACCTCAAAAGATTTGCCCCGGAAGGACGTTGAGTCCTTCCGGGTTAGCAAGGAGAGAATCAGTGGATCTGAAGTTTCTGTCGTGGGTATCAGAGAGAAAGGAAAATTGGCATTTTAGATAATGAGGAGTAAAGGGGTCCATAAGGATTGAAAAAAGAAGACATAACATTCTTAAATTTCTTCTGTCACGAATTGAGAGCCATTTCAGTTCAGCGATACTCAGATACATGATCGTACTTACGGAGATCGTAGATGAACATAAGGCATGTATTGAGTAGTCGATCCAATTTGTTAAGGAGGTCCTGATTAAGGGTCAGACATTAGACACGCAGATTTCAGATTTCACCCCCACTTCACCGCGCACCCGCCATTAGATTTACGCCAAAGCAACAACTAGAGACATTATTACAAATAAACTTCTCGGAAATTTGTGGAACTAAACGGCTACAAAGTACTGATAATTGCTCTCTATACTCGCGCCATCTGTTTAGGAATGCGGGAACTACGTTTCATTGCAAATAACGTGATGAAACGCCATCTATACATTCGCACACGATACGCTGGTTAGATGGTTGGTCAGTGTGTCACAGTAAAATAAATGTAGTAAGTCAGAAATTTATTTTTTTCATTGAAAGTGTTATGTGAGCCCAAAAATAGAAAGTTTAAATAGTATAAAATATTCCGACATTGATTTATACATTCATAAGCATTTATTTACAGAAATAATATCATTGCAAGTCAATACAACAACCAAGTCAGACGTATTGAAAGAGATACCGAATTTTTTTTTTCTATCAATATTACCTAATGATATCGTCCACAACATAATTTTACATGATGGACATACTCGGATTTATTACTATTCATACCCACTTTTGCGCACTGCGCAGAGTTCTCATGGTATATGTCCGTTAGTAGGTAAGTATAAAGTTAGTATTATGTACAAAAATTGACAATTAACGAATCTAAAAACGAAATTTAATTTCTCCTACTTGTTTTGCATACGGTAAGCGTAACGCAAAGAAATTTATTTTACTCAAAAGAAATTAACATTTCACTTATATATCATTCATTACACGTAAGGGAAATGTTAATTTCTTTTGAGAAAAATTTTAACTTAAGAATTTTAGTGATTTAAGACTGTCCAAAAATTTAACTAAAAAACATTTTAAGAATACCCGCCAATAAATATTTGTTCAAATGTCACCCTCAGTATGGTACAAGATCGCTCGGGGTGACACTGTGAGAAACCAAGAAGTCCATTCCAGATCACAAGTCTTGGAATTGTCCGTAAGTGTTCGGATAACACTATGAAAATAGAGATACTATTTGAATTTGACGTTGTGCATTTGGTGAATCATGGAGGCTAAAAGGCTTGACACTTTGAGCACGTTACTTTTCTGTATATAATAATAAATTAAAAATCCTCAAAATCTATACGGAATTCCAAGGTTTGAGAAGGTGCATTGCCAATAATTGTACTTTCACAAGTTATAATTTCATTGGTTATTTTTCGTTTCTTGTTATCATGTGACGAGGTCGTTCTCACATTTGCTTGACGTTTCCTGGGGACTGATGCACCTCGCAGAGGTAAGCTTCTTGTCTGCCTGGGATTAGTCTTCCATATATGATTTGATACATATCCGTTGAATGCTTAAAGCCTTCCACTATAATATCGGACTCCATGCCAGTGGAACCCGTGTAATTTTAGTAGCATGTGTGTACCTTTGGTTGTACACTTTTCGGCCTGGGCGCAAATGGAACAGTATTTGTTTCTCACGCCGAGAAATAACACTTCTCCGAATCTACGTCCCACTATTGCTGCCGCGCCGGATAATGATGAATAATTTTTCTTATAAGATCTTTTCCCCCAGCATCCATCCGCTATTACATCAATAACTGCCACACCATCTTTAACTTTTCCTTCTTCAATCGCTGCTTCTCGCTCACGTTTAGCTGCTGCCTCCATTGCCACCATAGCGCTTTCTTCCCACTTTTTAGAAATAATTGTATGTGTCTTACTATAGATGGTTTGGGACATTTGCGGCAAATTCGTCGCTGCAAACAGCTCTGACAGTTGTGCTAATCCTATGCCTGTTACTGTCATGCCTGTGACAGCAGCTGTGTTCAGATCTAAAGTATTTTTAGGCTTTGGATCACATGTATCAACTTGGAATTTGATATTGCACATTTTACACAGAAACGTTATTTTCGATGACAGACCAAAACTTTTCTCTGAATGGAACTGAATACTTTCTAGTCCACAATCAAAGAATGAATGTTTTGAGATCTGATTCAATAAGTTTGATGTGTAATAATGAATATCAACGATTCGTCTTTCTTCTCCTCCATTTTCTATCCTAAAACAATAAAATTGTGTGAAACGTTGTTCAATAAAACGTTTCATCAGGGCATAAAGTAGTGATCTATACGACCTCCGTGGCACAGCGGGCAAACAGCCGGCTGAGACGCAGGAGGTAGTGGGTTCAATTCCCGCCGCGGAACAAATGTTTGCATGATCTACAGATATTTGCTCCTGGTCTGGTTGTTTTTCTATAATGCTATTAAAACTATATATTATAAGTATGTATTTACAAAAAAAAAGTATATAAGTATTCTATTAGTTATCTGGTTCCCATAGTACAAGTTCTGCTTAGTTTGGGGCTAGATAGCGCAGTGCGAAATGTCCAGGAATATTTATTTATATTTATTTATTTATCTCATTGGCCAAGTATTATGAGACTTAATAATAACTAGTGGTTCACTTCGAAATGAGATCTCGCGAGTCTCCTAAATAACCAAAAATAAATATTGTTCATAATCTTTGACTATAATTACTGGTGTACCCTGTGCATTTCGTCAAAGTTTAGTTTTTATTATGTTTTTATATTTATTTTATTAAATTACTCAAAAAATACAAGGATTAAACTAAAAATAAAAACGGGGTTGAAATGTACTCGTTTAGACCTTTCATTAGACGTCCCACTTGACCTAATTTTTTCATTTTGGTTTTTTATATCTTAACGACCCCCAATATTTTTAGCTCATTTAGTCACACCAGGATTGTGCCATCACTACCTACCTACGTACCAAATTTCACGATGATCAGATCAACGCTTCGAAAGTTATCTTCGGACAAATAAACATACATACAACGCCGATTTGCCCAAGTTGATTTGGAGATCTCGCTTTGCTCGATCAACCCTATTTTATTTTCAATCCCAAATTAGAAATCTGCAATGGGTAGACTACTATAAACTGCTGCTGTTGATCAAAATAAATAAATAAATAAAACTTAATAAATAATAATAATATTAAATAAAAAAGTTGATTTATATTTACCTTTTTAGTTTACATTTTTCTATTCTTTTTGTTTATTGTATTTGAATATGTACGACAGTTTATTCTGAAATAATTGTAAAAATACATTATATTATTAAAGTAAAGCAGATTTTTATAACTTGTTAATGAATGTTAAATTTAAATAGTTAACATATTAACTTGAAATAATGAGTTTTATACTGTTTTTATAGTTGATTGATAATACAAACAGGCAACAATAATGCAAACATCTAACCGTTCAAAATTTGGAGTGTCACACGGTAATGTGTCACAATTTTCATCGACTGTCCTCTCACTCAGGCCGAAGCTGAAAAGTTTTTTATAATATGTATAGGTACTTACTCCAATATATTTAATGTAAAAGTTTTTATACTCTAATATATGTACTTATTTTATAGCCAACTTAGCAATTTCAACTAACTAGGAACGTAAGTAGTTGTAACTTGGTCAACGTAAGACATGTGAACTTTGTCCTACTGTTACAAATTTTCTTATACTGTGCCACGACGCGCCATGAAGCCGCGCTGATACAAAGTAAGTAGATAATATGAATGGCTGCATGTAATAACTTACAATATCCACATACTTAGTATATACACATATACCTAGTATATACACATACCTACCTACCTAATAAATAATTATGATGGGTTTTCCTTACCTTTCGCCGGATTGTGTCAAAAGGGGCACATTTGCATCTTTCTTCTTTGACCTTACAATAAACATAGCTTTGACTGACAAAGGTTTAAAAATCAAAAGTTATGATTTCATATTAAAACATTCACTAGGTACATGACTAAATAAAAGTATACTTGTACAAAACATAGAAACAACTAAAGGTAGAAAAAATATGAAAAAAAAATCATCTAGGTATATTCACTAGGTACCTACATGACTAAATAAAAGTATAGGTACTTGTACAAAACATAGAAACAACTAAAGATAGAAAAAATATGAAAAAAAAAAATCATGTAGGTATATTCACTAGGTACATGACTAAATAAAAGTATACTTGTACAAAACATAGAAACAACTAAAGATAGAAAAAATATGAAAAAAAAAATCATCTAGGTACTATGAGACTTGAACTCCCTTCGCCAGATTATGTAGATAACTCTCCAGTGTAGAGAACCGCTGGGCTAACAAGACTTTTATTTTTACGTTGAAAATAAGAATATATGTCGTCAGTGCCGCGGCACAAAAAACCCTCCCTGGATGAAAGATTTTACAAAATCATACTAAATATTATCAAATGTCAATATATACGCGCAAATAAAAGGCTTACTTACCTTACTTTATCCATCATGTGTTTCGCGCGCATAATGCACAATTTTTTACCCATTTGTGTGGGTTTAATTTTCGTTTCATTCCTGGAAAAAAATTGCACAGGTCCATCTAGCAACGCGGATCGCCGCGGAATGAGATTGAGCGCGAAGTAAAATACGCGAGTAAAGAGTGAGAAGAGTGCGACATGATGTTGAAGTGGCTCCGAATTAAAAAACGTAAGCGACATTTATAAAAAACATAACTACTGTGCAAATAAGTCACTTATTCTAAAAAATAGGTTTATAGTTTATTTTCTAATTATTTGAAGCATATATTTGTGAAATATCATATCAAAATACCTCAATGTGTAGAATTAACTTGGGAATGTCGTAATTGTCAGAGGTGTCTTTGAAAAATTTTTTTACTGACATTTTATTAATCATTCGTGTTTTTAGATCAGCAGTTTTGTTACTTATATCCTTGAGTATCGTGTATTTAAACTTCAATACCATAAAGCAAGCAGAATAATAATTGTCAGTGTTGCAATATTGAGTCTTCTGGCTCTTAAGGTCAAGGTACGATGTATCCGCATAGTCGATTATAGGTAGGACCAGAGAGTTGACTATTTAACGTTTTTAACGTAGATAATGCTCAAATATTATTGCAATTTATATTTACCAACTATGTGATATATGATAATATATGATATATGTGAACTATGGGAGACCTCCTAATTATCTTTTATTATAAACTTTAATTTCGATATAATATTTAGGGTTTAGATACTACCTATACCCTAACTATTAAGAAAATGCATATTACTTAGAATAATAAGAATATAAAATAATGATTCACCATTTTGTTAGTAATTAACTCTTAAAACATTTTACTCTGAAATAAAAACAGCTTGTTCCATACTTTCTTCGTCTTTATGGTTCAGTTATGACCATCAAAATATGGCGTAAAATATACTGTTGGCAGTCATTTCCCTGAAAATATAAACAGCTAAAAATGGCCGCAAACGCGAAAGACCATTAGCTGACCCCAATTCGTCTTCCCTTATTATTTTTCAAGTTCATCCATTGAAGCCTAAGAGCCAATATTATTCTTTTTACATCTGTTCTGTATACAGTTTAAGATATACCTACTACTCATTTCTTTTATCACACTAGCCACGAAGTCTACCAGATCGGGTCTCTATCCTAATTTCGTTATTGATCGAGCGAAGCGAGATAACTTTCGAAGCGTTTATCTGATCATCGTGAAATTTGATATAATAGGTAGGTAGTGATGGTACAATTTTGGTGTGACTAAATGAGATAAAAATAGGAGGGGGGGGGGGGTTGAGATATAGGGGTTCATTCACGTCTAATAAAAGATCTTTGTAAGTACACTTCTTCCCCGATTTGGTTTTAGTTTAAACCTTGTAGTTTTTAAGTTATTAGCCATAATAAAAACTGAACTTTGACAAAATTCACTACCCCAAAAAAAGCAACCAATTAACATGAACTCCCGTTGTTACCTGTAATTTAAATGAAATTGTAGGTCAAGTTAATTTGATATGTATTTCGGGGCACTATTTTGATTGTCAAATATTAGGTACAAATAATATTTTTTTTGTTTATATGGGACATTCGCGAGTTCTCAGTTTGGGGCGAACCACTAGTTTTAACTTCACACAACTTCACACGTAGTTTTCTGCTGCAAATCATGCTCTTGTCCCCTACAAGTAAGGTTGCCAACCATACTTTAAAATAGAGTATCTTTACGTTATTTTATGCCTATGTGCTTTAAACTTTTGACCAGCAATAAAGTACAAATATATGCATTATTTAATTCCAAGTAAAAATACTACTATATTTTAGCAAAACTGGTAGGTAGGTACGTCAGGATCGTAGCAAGTAGAGACCCGAGGTCTCTACCCTCCGGGAGAAATGCGAGTCGTATTTATGTAGCCAAACTATAAATAGCATTTTAGTACAAAAACATACATTATTTCACTTCAAATAAAAATACTAATATATTATAGCAAAACTAGTACACCAGGATCGTAGTAAGTATAGACCCGAGGTCTCTACCCTCCGGTAGAAATGCGAGTCGTATGTATGTAGCCAAACTATAAATAGCATTTTAGTAGGTACAAAAATATACATTATTTCACTTCAAGTAAAAATACTACTATATTATAGCAAAACTGATACATTAGGATCGTAGCATGTAGAGACCCGAGGTCTCTACCCTCCGGGAGAAATGCGTGACGTTTGTATATATGTATGTAGCTATATTATAACTATCAATAAAGTGCGAAAATATGTTTTTTTACACTTCCAGTGAAAACACTACTTTATTATAGCAGCAAAACTGGTACGTTAGGACCGTAGGAAGTAGAAATCCGAGGTCTCTACACTGCGGGAAAAATGCGTGACGGAGGTACCGCTAGACTACTAACGTTTTGAGTACCCACGTCATACTCGTGCATAAGGTAGATTTAGGCTCCCGGTCTAAAGATATTACGCAATCGGAACAGGAGATGCGGACCATTTGAAAAGAGTTGTTTATCGTACCGTCTCGAAGGTTTTCAGTTATGATAAATTACCGATTCGCTTTTTGCTGTAGATACTGAGATATTTTGTGGAATGGAATTGGCAACTGTAGTTGGTAGTTTATAAAGAATTTTCTTGGAAGCCGGATGAAAGGCATTCAAAAAGAATCCAGCTTATAAGTGCTCGTAGGAAAGTATGACTGAATGATATAGGTAAACGCCATTCGTTTATATGCAGAATCGTATTAACTGATTTAAGATGTTAGACATTGGTTTAATACCGGTAGCTGGAATTATCCAGTAATCGATACAATCATCGAATAATTAGACCACATCATCGCTTACCATCAGGTGAGATTGTGGTCAAACGAAGATCTATAAAGTTTAAAAAAAAAACCAATAAACATTTTTTAACGTAAATCGGCGGCGCCTTTGCGCCGATGCCGCTTAGTCAGTTGTAACAGGTACCTACTTACATAATGAATGAACGATGTGTATACCTATTGATGTGTAACATCTTTCCTCTCGGTTTGTGGGAATGATTTTGGCAAAAGAGACGGAAATGCACCAAGCCAATATTTTGATCTCAGAATTAGTGGAGACATATTTTTGCAGATGATTTAGACCAACTCCACTATTCTCTATCTTAAGGTCACCAAGGTAGGATAGGGGGTCAAGAGGTGATTTACCAGCTTTTCAAAGCATTTAAGAGTTCTTGAAAGTAAATTTGAGCGGTTTACTTGTCAACCGTTAGCCACCAGGTGATTTGCAAGATACTTACCTAATAGGAGGGCTGCTGTTCGATTTCTACAATATTTCTACCACTTTTAAATTTGCATCTCTAATATTGCCATACAAATTACCTTCTGAAGTACGGAAAAACTGACGGTATTCTCTAAGCTCATATCCATCGATAATTCACAGTCTAATAGAGCCTGATAAGAAAAACATCGTAAGCGACATTTACCAAATTCTACACGAAACAATTTTTTTGATTTAAAAATTGTTCTTTTGATGTAGATTTGCTTTACAAGTTATCCGTTTAATATTTCTAAAAAAGTACCATTTTAGACTCCGTCCGACTTAACGACTGACGAAACGAACTACGAACTATTGCTCAAACTATGACTTAAACGAACTATTGTTTTTATTCACCTTGAACTTGACCTCGAGCTAGTTGAACCCATCGCGTCTAGGCAAGCGGGGCTGGAAATATAATCACATCTTACAACCAAATTGTCACCAAAAGTTAAATAAAGTAGTGGTTCGCCCTGAGATCTCGCGAGTCTCCAATAAAAACAAAAAAAAATATTCGTAATCTACGACTATCAAAATAGTGTCACGAAATCCATAACCAAATTACTTGACCCACATTTTCATTCAAATTACAGGTTCATGTTAATTGGTTAGTCTTTTTTGGGGTAGAAATTGCAGTTATTCGAGATTTCAGACTTTTGATTACATTTGTGTTATTAAAGCTACACGTATGTATACCAAATTTCGGCACTGAGGGATCACTGGTTTATCCTGTGAATTTTGTCAAAGTTCCGTTTTTATCATGGCTAATAACATAAAAACTACAAAGTTTAAACTAAAAATAAAACCGGGGTCGAAATATATTCACAAATACCTTTTATTAAACGTACCACTTGACCGAATAGTCTCATTTTGTTTTTTTTACCCCTCTCGAACCCCAATATTTCAATGTGGGGGGTTACCCCACATTTTTAGCTGATTTAGTCATACCAAAATTGTGTCATCACTCCTTAACTATATAAGGTCTAGGGAGGCTATTGCAACTAAAAAATATATGATCTATAATTTCAACTGATGTACCATCGTCTCTAGGAATCATGGAGTTCAAACAATTAATTTAGTAAGTTCCAAATATATCAATGAATACTCTTGATATGACACTAAGTCACAAAAGCATTACGTGAAGCGACAATTATCATATTTTTCCCACAGTAACCAAAATAGTTGCAATAACCTCTTACCGAGGTAAATGCAACTAATAGTTGTAGGTATGATTTACCATCCGAATTTAGAGTTCAAAGTTTGCTTACTTATCATTTAAAATACCAATTTTCTTGTAATGGACTTTATACCATCGTAGGAAGGCTTAATTTACCGGAAACTTTCCGAAAATATATTGTGGGGATAATGCAACTTTTTTCATAGACGATAGTGGTGGGACATATTACAAAACGGTGCGTTTATCGATAAACGGGTAATATTATCTCATCTTACTTCCTAGGCAAGTACTGCGAAGTCGAAGCTTTATTAACTATATAATGTAGGTGGTTAAGAAAAACAAGGTAAATTTTCATTAATTTATTATTTTTAGCCTCTGAAATCTTATTATTTATATCACAATAAAAACTTTAAAAGGAACTATCTAAACTTAAAGTCAGTCTTAGTCTTCTATTCTGTTCTATTCTATTAGGGAACAACTTCAAAGTTATGCTGACAAAAACTAAAACTACATTTAATTTTTATTAAATTCTAAACTTTTTTTGGATAATTTAGTCGTAATTTTAGGTTAGTCTTTTGATGTTAATGTTTACTTGTAAACATCAACATTAAAAGTGTCCAACTTCGAAAAAAAATTGTTTAAACAATGTTCTTTAAGTTTAACTGGCAACTTATTTTTACGAACCAGATATGACTAAAAACATTACATTTAAATATTGTCTAGGCCAAAAACTTTTCGACGTAAATCGTTGTCCTTTTATTGCATATTATAATCGCCGAAATTGAAATCGAATATAATTTGCCCACGTCGAGCAATCTTTGGCTCAGGTAACACTAAAAGTACGTCGTCTAAATGATTAATAACGCAAATATCGTCTACGGTAGGATGGGTAAACGTAGCCTTCTCAGATTTGGAATTTTTCACCTTTCTCACGAATTTGACCGTAGGACACTTTAAATCATTTAGTGACAATACTTTGCCTACTAAATGCTTTACGCTCTTTTTGGTAGAGAATCGGGCTATAACCCAGTCATCTTCTTTTATAGTTACTTTGTCGTCAATGCTAAAAGCAATGTCATGCAAACCGAACAGAATTTCCGGTTCGATATTTTCTTTTTCTTCTTGTTCGTTAAAGCATTCAGCTTCAGATCCTATCTCTTCTTGTTCGCGTAAGCATTCAGCTATATAATAATCATGTAGTGTTTCATAATCTGAGTGGTCCGTGTCATATAATTCAAAAGTACAGTTTGAAGATAATGAGGTGGATTCGCTATATAATCGTTTCTTTCTTTTATTTATTAATGCATGTCTTCGGGTAGTCTTTTGTCTTTTGGAACTCTGCTTCTTAGTTGGTTTTTGCACTTTACTTGTTTTAGATAAAACCTTTTTCGTTTTTTTATTTGCTTCCTTTTCGTTATAAACTTTTTGTTTGTCAGATAATTCATCGTTTGAAATAGTTGATATAGAGCTCGATTCACTATCATATCGTTCTTGTTTTCGCTTTACAGATGCACGCCTGTGGGTATTTTACTCTTTTAAATTTTGTCTTATTGTCGATTTTGTTACTTTACGCTGTTTCAATATTTCACTTTTCTGTTTTTTCTCTATTTCCTTTTGGTTTTTTTCTTGCATCTCTTTTTTCATTCGCTCTACTGTAGCTTTATATGTTAACACTTCTGCACCCTTAGTATTAACGCGTTTCTTAGTTTTCTTGGGTATAACATTTCGTGCAATGGACTGCAAAACTAATTGTTCAAATGATATGTTTGTCTCATCCTGCTTGGAATGGAACTCTTCATGGGTGCTACACATTCCTCTAGGTACGATAATTTCATTTGACAATATTTTTACAGAAGGTGCCCAATTAGTTGCAGTTTTGTTCGGCAAGGGTAGTTTGTAAGCTCCAGGTTGGTTTGTTGACCGATGTATAATAGCCGTCTTCTTGTTATTTGTTGTATCAGTAGTTGATTCATTCAATATTTTTGTTAGTTCAATAGGTTTGTTTGTATTTTTGTTTGGTTTATTGCTTGAGTTGATTTTATTAATAACCAAGGTCAAAAGACTTGGTACTACTTTGTCAGATGTTTCGAGATCAAACTTGGCAGGCTCTTCTTCGTTAAAACTTTCAATGAAAGAATTATGAATAGTAGCATTAAACTGTTCCGGAAATTGAAAAAGTTCTTGACATGTTCTATCGCGGTTAAGGAATCTTCTCCATCCATTTTGAGGAGATTCATCGTCAAGGCAATTTTCAGTGTAGGAGCTATTGGCATTGGTCTGTTGTTCAATATATTGCTTCCATTTTAGCCATGACAAGGAATCAAATTTTCCCTCTTGGATTGCGTGTCTATTGACGGGGAATATTCCTGTTTTTCTGAAACCGTTTTCTAATATGACGGGATTTAAGGAATTCCAAATCTCAGTAATAATCCGTGCAAATTCTGCTTTTGGCAGTTTCATTCCAACGTGCAAACGCTGCCACTTGACCAGTGCATCTTCCCATTTGTCTTTCATTGGTTTCATTGTGCTACAATCCAGAGGTTGTAGCACGTGTGATGAATGTGGGAGCAATTTTATAATGGTGATCTCTTTAGATGCCGCTAGTTCTACCACACTCAAATCGACATGGGTAGAATGCCCGTCGTAAATCAGTAACACGGGTCTTTTGTCACCGATTGCGGGTATAAATACATCTTTTAAATATTTTTCAAAGATGGTCGTCTCCATCCATCCTTTTTGGCTTACTGCATAGGCAGTTTTTACTTCATTATTTTGATACATCCACTCATTCCAGAGATATTTTCCCTGAAATATTACCAATGGTGGAATCTTTATACCACTAGCACTGGTGGCAAGCAAAACGGTTGTATTTTCGCGTCCAGGGCCGCTAGTGGTTCTAGTGGATTGGTACCCAGTAAGTCCAACTATTTTACTTTTAGATGGATCAGAGCAAAAACTCGTTTCGTCCAAATTGAAAATTTGATCGGGTTTATCCCTAAGCCCTAGTTCTTGCGTAACCTTTTCAAGAATGTCAAAATACTCATAAACGATAAAAGGGTTGCAGGCCCTTTTTCTTGCTATTTCAACAGACTGTGGTTTTTTATATGACAGTTTATGTCGTTTACGGAAAGCTTGAAACCATTCTTTTCCTGGAACATCATTTTTAAATGGAGTTACAATACCATTTCGCCGAATATATTCGGAAATCATATCTATGATTTCTTTTTTTGTTAGTGGATATCCACATTTCTCAAGAATGTGAATATAAGATGCAATTTTTCTCTCCATTTCTATTGAAAACACTGCAGACCTTCCAGCTCTAGGCATTTTAGCTCCTCGGGTTCCATATAGTCGTGCGATAATAGTAGACCTTGGGATCCCATATTTCTCAGCAGCAGTGTAGCTATTAATTTTTTTACTACGCACGGCTTCAACAGCATCAATAAGCTGTGTTTGAGTATATTGCTTCTCATTTTTTCGTTTATAGTTCCGAACCATCTAAACAAAGTCACACCTTTTAATCAAAAAGTTATATCTACCCAGGACCAAAGTAAGAAACTATGTAAGGGAGCAATCAGCTCATGTATTTACAATAAGCTATCGGGGCGCTTGCCTTACGCGCGTAGGCAATGCAAGATTCAAACTTCATAAGTAAAGCAATTTTTTTTTAATTTAATAAAAGCGAGGGCTTCAGATGCTTCTTTTAGTTACTCAGTAAGTAGGTACACTTAGAAATAGCTGAATCAAATAAGTAACGTCCCCGAAGCAAGAAATATAAACACTCTTATCATACACAGACACTGTTATATAAAATAATTTAGGAACTACCAGGACTATCGTATGGTAGTCCTGCAAATATCCAGGCTCTGAGTTTTACCCATAATTCTTATAAATATTTGCCGACAATACTAAAAATGCTATACTAAAACATCGACAAGAACCCATCACTAGATATAATCAATTTCATACAAATTTGATGTGGTAATTACAACTAACCTAAAAGTTACAATAGCCACTCTTCAAGATTTCGAGGGGCTAATGTATCCGTGGCCATATTTCACGATTAATGCAGTGTTTCTTTCAAATAAATAATGAAAAAGGACTTACCGTATTCTAATTCTACTCTCCACTAAAAACACACCCGTAAAATGAGGTTTTCAATATATTTTTAACACAAACTTCGTCTTCGGTCTTTTCGTAAATATCACCATAAAAATGGCGGATATTAAATGTCTCTGTAGATAAAACAGTTCGCACGATATCAGATCCATCTATTATTTTCTATGAGAAGTCTTTGTTCTACTGTCGTTTCATAGATGTCACTATTCTAAGAAAAAAATACAAAAGAAGTTATTTCAATCAGTTGCATTTTCCCGGTAGTTACAATAGCCTCCCTAGACCTTACCAAATTTCACGATGATCAGATAACGCTTCGAAAGTTATCCTCGGACAAACAAACATACATACATACAACGCCGATTTCCCCAAGTTGATTTGGAGATCTTGCTTCGCTCGATCAATAATAATAAATAATGCTAGACATTTCGCCCCAAACTAAGCAAACCTTTTATTATGGGAACCAGGTAACTGATAGAATACTTATAATTTTTTTTGTTAATACTAACTTATAATATATAGAAAAATACCCAACCTTGAATAAAATATCTGAAGTCCATACAAACATTTGTCCCGCAGCGGGAATTGAACTCGCAACTCAGCCAGTTATTCGCCCACTGCGCCACGGAGGTCGTCAAATATATACTAAATAGACTAGCTGACCCCGCAAACGTTGCTCTGCAATATAAATTTTCACGTCAATGAACGACGGTTAAATTATATGGAAATTGTTTACACAAAATACTAAAATCGCGATTAAAAAATGGGGGGTGGGAGTAGGAGAGTGAAAAATACTTTACGACCTTTTCTTAGACCTATCGAATATACACAAAAAATTTAATAAGAATCTGTCAAGTCGTTTCGGAGGAGTTTTGTTACAAACACTGTGACACGAGAATTTTATACTTAGGTATATTAGAGAAGATATAGACATTTATTTCGACTCAAGTAGCAAACACACAACCTATAATGGTGGATAATGGATAATACAGACACAATAACATAAACAGAAAATGAACAAAACTACTTACCATTATGAACCCTGTGCCGAAAAAGGGGTACCTATGGCTCATTATGCTGAACAATATTACTCGGCGCTGGCTTTAAGACATGAAACCTGGTGCGTTGAAGTTCAATGTGAAAACAACCCCTAAATAGACCTGGGAATAACTTTTAAACACAAGAACCTTTGTAACCACTTTTATTTCCTTATATCTACACAAAGACATTAGATAAACGAACTACCTAACTCGACCGCAAAACCTAGACTAAATCTGACAGCCGCGCGCTGCGTTCAGAAACCGTCTGCGTAAACAAACTAGATCCCAAGAAGTTTATTTTAATAAGGTTGTAATATGAAAGGACATGGCTATAAATACTTATTGTATACTAAATAGAATATTATATTAGATCGGGATTTGCTAACACATGAGAAACTTGATGAAACTGAACAGTTTTTAAAGCTGACAATAATTGACTTTCAGTGATACTCTTACTTCCCTACCAGCTACATAAACCAGTCATCGCAACCAATATATTAACACTACATACTCCCAAAGTAGATTGGACAAAGCGTTGCTAACGAATGTACGCAAACTTGCTGCGGCAATGCTCATTAAACTGGGTATCGAATTGTTTAATGCTGTTTCGTAACTAGGTCTGACGCTCTTCATGTTTTAAGCTTGAAGTCTGAATTCGCTGACATTTAGTTGCATGTGTTGAGTGGTCAACTTACCGAGTCTTCTACCTTCTTCCTGTTACCAGTCAGTACCAGTCCTTTATTCCATATTGTACACAAATAGTTTACAGATAAAACAGCGTTGGAAATGGACATGTACAGAGGCAAGCTGAACCCTAACAAGAGTTTTCTTCCCGCAAACCTTTGAAGATATTGATATTCGATTAAAAAAAAACCTACATAATACATAGGTTTACCAGTAAATCAAGATAAACAGAATATTGCAGTGTCATTTGTAGAAAAATTGTAAAACTATCAACACAGTTTTTATTCTATATTAAAATAAATATATTATATCTTAATCGTTTAACGCATCAATTACCGCGGAGAGAGTAGTGGTGGGAAGAGGCTACAACCTCCAATGGGTAAGTAAAATAGGCTAGATAACTAAATATACAGGGTGTCCCAGATTACGAGGCCAACAAATGCTCTACGACTTTTATAATATTTTTCATTGAAGAAAATTTTTATTTAGGTCAAATACCTTAAATCAAATATTATATTCGTATAAGGTAAGTTCTAGAGAAGGTGCTAAGTATAAAAAACAGCAGATTTATTGCAAACTAAAAAAATCAATTATTAATTTTCATGGTCGGAATCATTCCGTTAAGGCTTAAAATACTAGTTCTGCGACATCCTGTATGAGTTAAAATATACGTCTTAAAAAGGAAAAAGTAGACTTCTGAAAGTATTTTCAACTAATCTGCATAGTCTAGGTTACAACCTAAATAAATAATAAATAAATATGGCAGGGCATTTCACACAGCGCTATTTAGCCCCAAACTAAGCAGAGCTTGTACTATGGGAACCAGATAACTCATAGAATACTTATATACTTTTTTTTTGTAAATACATACTTATAATATATAGAAAAACATCCAGACCCGAAACAAATATATGTAGATCACGCAAACATTTGTTCCGCGGCGGGAATCGAACCCGCTACCTCCTGCGTCTCAGCTGGCTATTCGCCCACTGCGCCACGGAGGTCGTCATTTATTTATTATATATATTATAGGTTATAACCTATAATATATATAGGTATATACCTAGTCAGGTCATAAGTATTGTCACACAGTAAAAACTTTTCTTTTAGAATGCTGGCCAAAAAAAATTTAAGGAATTCGAATTTCGAATTGTTCATGAAAATAAAAATGTATACTTTTTAGAATTTTACTCATTTTTAAATATGGAGTGGACGCTTAAAGAAGACCGTGTTGCAGTTATTGCGTTGCATCGTTGCGGTTACGCGCCAATTCAAATTTTTGACATACTGAAAAATTTGAATATAACCAAAAGATTCGTTTATCGCACCATCAAACGATACAATGAAGACTCTAGTGTAGATGACAGGTCAAGAAGTGGTCGCCCTCGGTCTGTTAGGACTCCAGCAGTGATAAAAGCTGTGAAGGCGCGAATTCAAAGAAATCCCAAACGTAAGCAGAAACTGTTGGCCCTTCAGATGGGGTTAAGCAGAACCACGGTGAAAAGGGTGTTAAATGAAGACTTAGGGCTTCGGGCATATCGAATAAAAACAGGACATCGTTTGAATGCTCGTCTAATGGACCTGAGACTGAAGAGATGCCGCGCTTTGTTGAAGCGGTACGCGGGAAAAAAATATCGAGAAATTCTTTTTTCGGATGAAAAAATTTTTACCGTAGAAGAGAGCTACAACAAACAAAATGATAAGGTGTACGCACACAGTAGTGAAGAAGCGAGCAACCGTATTCCGCGTGTCCAGCGAGGTCATTTTCCATCCTCGCTCATGGTATGGTTGGGAGTTTCTTATTGGGGCTTAACAGAGGTACATTTTTGTGAGAAAGGTGTAAAAACGAATGCAGTTGTGTATCAAAATACAGTCCTGACGAACCTTGTGGAACCTGTTTCTCATACCATGTTCAATAACAGGCACTGGGTATTCCAACAAGATTCGGCGCCAGCTCATAGAGCGAAGAGCACACAAGACTGGCTGGCGGCGCGTGAAATCGACTTCATCCGGCACGAAGACTGGCCCTCCTCCAGTCCAGATTTGAATCCGTTAGATTACAAGATATGGCAACACTTGGAGGAAAAGGCGTGCTCAAAGCCTCATCCCAATTTGGAGTCACTCAAGACATCCTTGATTAAGGCAGCCGCCGATATTGGCATGGACCTCGTTCGTGCTGCGATAAACGACTGGCCGCGCAGATTGAAGGCCTGTATTCAAAATCACGGAGGTCATTTTGAATAAACTTTAGTGTCATAAGAATCTATGTTTTGTTAAGTTCATTTTGGTATATATAAATGGTTACATACTGAATAAACTTGTTCCAATTATTTTATATTAAACATGTGACAGAATTTATGACCTGACTAGGTATAATATATAGGTTATAGATTATGCAGATTTTAGGTTGTTGTTAAGTTTATTAACAATATAAGAGACAAACTATAATCTAACATAACAACCTCTTATAATTTCAGGAAACCTCACAACAATTTATCATGACTTCCTTATATCCTAACATGATGAGTAGTATAATTTACCAGGATTACTGTTAACATAACAATCCTGTTATCATTATAACATCATAACATTCTAACCAGACAACCTTATATAAAACTAGGAAAATTACGACAATCTAACATTACTACCTCATATCCTTACATTATTAATAATGCAACTTATCAGGAAAAACTGTTAATATATCAGGATAAGCCACGGCATCTACCGACAATCTTACATGTTTTACCTTTGATCCCAACAGGAGGAGCAATTTAATTTGTTATGAATACTGTTATTTTATCAGGACGAGCCTTAATATCTTTACATTCGTTCTATTTATTCTATCTGTGATAATACAAACACTTTAACAGTAATACTTATTTGTAAATATTAAATTGATGAGTCTTGTTAAAGCTTATTTTTCTGTTTGACGTGATGAAATATAAGTAAATTCTCTAATAAATATTAGGTCAGCTATTAGGTGAGATAATGATGTAGTGATAGTTGTTTAGTACATTTGCATGAGCTGTCCCGTCGGTCATAATAAATTATTAGAATCGTTATTTACCTTTATAGGTCCTGTCCTGTAATATATTGTGCTACCGAGTAATGCTGGTTTATCAGTTTCCTGTTAATATTTGCGTTTGGACGCCTAGTCGTTTTTTTAAGAGGAATACCTCATAATTAGTGCAGAATCCCGCTTAAAACCAGGGGTATATTTTCCTCCGTGTGGTCACGGGTTGACTGGAGTACTTGGAGCTACCGTCGAGAAGCTGCAGCAACTACCCTGACTTGGTCTTCAGAATTAGAAATGTCCTCGTTCATATTACGACACACTACACTAACCATATCTACCCACTGAGACGACCGATCACGACGCGCACACCTAGCAATCACCGGGTTCCAGGACGCTGAGAGTCTATAGCCATCTTTCCGATTGAAATTTTGAAATTTCTTGATTTCAATCGCTTCATGAACCATTCTCTTGTAATAATGGCGTTCACTAGAGAGAACCTTAGGCTTAGGATCATGAAGTTCAATCCAACGATTCGGTCCCGAGACTACCAGATGCTCTGCTATTGCTGACTTGTTTACCTGGCGATTTTTGACAGCTGCGATATGCTCTTTGACATGGTCGGCTATGGTACGTTAGGTTGTAAAAGCGGCCACAGCCTATCTTATAAACACCAGACACAAATAAAAAGGTACATACGCGATAAATACTCTTTTTAGTAGTCTGTAGAGTCAATATTCTGCACAGATGTTGTACTTATATTGGCTAGTGATAATAAATGAAGTGAGGACTGTATAAACAAATCTGCAGATGTTTAAACATGAAGAGAAAACAATAAATCAACACAATCACAAGTAGATACATTTACGAGGAAGCACGGACAGTTCAATTGCTCTTCAAATTACTTACCAAAACAATCCAAACAAGCTTCAAAGTTTCATAATAGTCCGTTCTACCCTCATATCTCTACAAGAAATTAACGCTATCGGAAACTTGTCACGACACTGATAAATTAGTTTACGACCGTCGCACGTGTGAACCATTGTGCAATACCTTTAGGGTGTGAACAGGAAGACGGTATAGAACCTGCTTTGTTTAGTTTCTAAACTCTGAAAGCCACGCCAAACTCAACCTTGTTACTTTAACTTAAGATAGCAAGGCTTATGAAAGGAGAGTACAATGGAAAGACAGGTAGAACGATACCTTTGATTTGCTAGTCAATGAGATTTGGTTTTACCCGGGTTCAGATTTTTGCTTATTTTTGTAAGGTGCGAAATATTTAAAAGGTAGAGTTAATTTTACCATGTAATTGGTCGTCGTTTTCTTTTTTTGATTTGACAAATGTCTGTACTGTATGTAAGTAGTGTAGTGCCCAATCTTGCCACACAGACGGAAACAATAGAATAATAAGTGGTTGGTACTAAGCTAGAATAAAAAGGCAATGAGCGGCCTAAAAGCGATCTCTTCAAGGAAACCTTTGTATAGAGCGTAATTTACGAAGATGTAAGCGGAGTGCGCTGTAATTAATAAAGAATATACCTAGCATACCCAGAATATCTACCCTAAAAACCATAACAATTAGCTACAAGTAAGGAGATCTGATGATAAAGACGGTACGTCAATAACGGACTGGTATTAATCTAGGCTCGCTATTACAACAATATTAATAATAAAAAAATCTATTATCATCATCATTGAGTCGAAAGCCCAGTTGGCTGCTAAAAAGCTGGGTAGACTCGCAAAGGTAAGGCACTACTTCACACCGGGACAGTTGCTCAACTTGTACCAAGCACAAGTCCGATCGTGTTTGGAGTACTGTTCTCACCTCTGTGACGGATCAGCGAAGTACTAGCTTGAAGCTCTGGAATCAATTGACAGAAGAGCCAAGAAACTCATAGGCAACGATGAGCTAGTTGATGCAAGGCTCCACAGCCTGGAGCATCAACGAAAGATTACAAGCCTCTCGGTTTTTTATACAGTACATTTCGGGGAGTGATGCGGCGGTACTTTTCAACCTCATCCCACCATTTCCATTCTATGATCAGAAAACCAGACGCTCTGCGGTGTGCCACCGCTATATTGTTGAATATATGTGATACACATTTGCACATTTGCACAAAGCGGTTCTCTTCGACCTTTTAATAAGCGCACCGCCAACGAGTGGAACGCCTTGCCTTAGTCTGTGTTTCTTGATAACTACAATCTGGGTGTCTTTAAGTCGCGAGTGAATAGGTTTCTTCTAGACTGCATCATCGCTTACCATTAGGCGAGATCGTGGTCAAACGCAAACCTATAATGTAATAAAAAAATAAATTAGCATCATATAATCCTTACACGTCCACTGCTGAATGTAATTAAATGGTGTAACTAACCCGACTTTGTTTTTTATATTTACATTGATGTTATAATAATAATAGTAAATATCGCTGGACATTTCACACAGCGCTACCTAGCCCCAAACTAAGCAGAGCTTGTACTATGGGAACCAGATAACTGATAGAATACTTACATATATACTTTTTTTTTGTAAATACATACTTCTAATATATAGAAAAACACCCAGACACGGAACAAATATCTGTAGATCATGCAAACATTTGTTCCGCGGCGGGAATTGAACCCGCTACCTCCTGCGTCTCAGCAGAAAATTATACCTCCCCGATAGATTATTTGTTTTAAAAACGGGATATTTACCATGATTAGTGAGATTTTGAGTATCCCGATATTTGGACGCAATTGTATGTGCTATAATCACGGATAAACGGAAGTCTTTGCGATGGATGGTTATTGGCCGATACACGACTCACAAATCATGGTAAATATCCCGTTTTTGGTACAAATACTGTGGTCAATTATTTTCGTCTAAGGACACTTTGGTGATTTGGACACAGTCATGTAAGTATATTATTGATCGAGCGAAGCGAAATCTCCAAATCAACTTGGGCAAATCGGCGTTGTATGTATGTATGTATGTATGTTTGTTTGTACAAGGATAACTTTCGAAGCGTTTATCCGATCATTATGAAATTTAGTATATAGTAGGTAGTGATGGCACAATTTTGGTGTGACTCAATGAGCTAAAAATGTGTGTGGGGGGGGACAGAACTGACAAAATTCACAGGGTACACCAGTGACCCCACAGTGCTCTGAAATTTGGTATGCGTGTAGCTTTAGTGACACAAATAGTATAGACAAAAGTCTGAAATCTAGAATAACTGCAATTTCTACCCAAAAAAAACCAATTAACATGAACTCCCGTTACCTGTAATTTGAATGAGACTTTAGGTCATAATTCATAATTCTTTATTGTTCGTGAACCTAGGTACATGATTGATGGTTGAACTTGAAGGTCAAGTTAAGTGGTTATCATTTCGTGGCACTATTTTGATAGTCAAAGGTTACGATTTTTTTTTTGTTTTTATTAGAGACTCGCGAGATCTCAGTTCGGGGCGAACCACTAGTTTGATTAAACATGGTGTGAAAGTTATAGAAAGCAATAGCTTCACCCATGTGATATTACTTTTAGTATTGTATATTTTACTGATAATATGTATTGTAAATTTATTATCTAAGCATAAGCCAGCATAACAAAGAACACGCATACCCAACAAAGAACAAATAAAAATTACCTGAGTTTGGCAAAACCGAAGGACATGCCTTGTCCCCTCAGTTAGAAAGAGAAATAAAATACTAATCAGGGCTATTTAGAAACCACCGTCTTTTTTAGACGATAAATGATGCCATTGCGCACCGCCAAAGAGTGAAACGCCTTGTCTGGGTCTGGGATTTTTTATACCACCTGGAGACAGAACAAGTATATGGCCCACCTGATGGTAAGTGGTAACTATTGTCTATAACAAATTATTGCCTCGCTCAAGCTCAAGTTGGTGCACGCAGGGCAGTGCAATAGGACTGCCTTGCGTTCACCAACTTGAAGTGCCTGTAATTTCACCGGCAACCATACCCTTTAAACTGAAACACAGCAATGGCAGAAATAGGTATAGTTTCCTAATAATTACAACATTGGTATTTTTTCTAGATAAGTGTGATCCATATTGTAGCCTGCATTTTTGTTTACCATCAGGCGAGATAGTGGTCAAACGCAAGCCTATAAATAAATCATTTATAAAAATTGCCATTTGGTAAGGAAAAAATACTTTCAATTTACTTTTTAAATATGTACCGGTATTCGAGTACCAACCATTCAGAGCTTTTAAGACCTATTGTTTTAATTTTTTGCTTTCTTCAAGTGCTTTGTGTTTTACTTCTATGGCAAATTATTCCCCCTTCAAATCTTTTCAAGTATTAAAAGAGTGGGTATAGGAATAATTGAAAATTATTCCTTTTAAACGATATTATTGCATAGTTTTGTGTGAACAATAAGTTTTTTGAGACAACTTGCTTGATTATTTTACATACGATATGATATGACCCCTCTTCTTGTTGTCCAAAGTCTACGCAGGAAATTGGAATGCCATCCACACATTGTCCGGTCTGTTTATTTTGCACTCACAATTCACAATCAAGAGGCTATCGAGAAAAGCACGACCTTATACTTAATTAGAGAAAACTGCCTGAAAATTAACGAGAAAAATGAGTCTAATAACACAATTTATAAAACAACTAAAATATGTACTTACTAACAACTTAAACCTACTTTAAAATTTTAGATACTACCCTCTTAGTGGCGCAGTGGGCGTATAGCCGGCTGAGACGCAGGAGGTAGCGGGTTCGATTCCCGCCACGGAACAAATGTTTGCATGATCTACAGATATTTGTTCCGTGTCTGGGTGTTTTTCTATATATTATAAGTATGTATTTACAAAAAAAAAAGTATATAAGTATTCTATCAGTTATCTGGTTCCCATAGTACAAGCTCTGCTCAGTTTGGGGCTAGTTAGCGCTGTGTGGAATGTCCAGCAATATTTATTTATTTATTTATTTAGATAATTAGATTTGAAAGTTTTTTTTTCAATTAATATAATCTAACAAGAACAACGACCTCCTCAGGGAACCGAAATATTGTCGGTTGAAACACCGATAAAACGGTACGTAATAAATCCCGTATTTTTAATTATGATGGAAATAAATCACTAATGTTTTCTAAGTAAATAATAATAATAAATAAATATTGCTGGACATTTCACACAGTGCTATCTAGCCCCAAACTAAGCAGAGCTTGTACTATGGGATCCAGGTACGCGGGGCGTTCAATGTATTCTCGGTATCGGGGTAATGATGAGGGTAATTAAATCATCTCATTAGTTTATGACACTCATTGAGGGTATAAATACAAAATTTTATTTGATTGTCACCATTTTTATTCAACATATCAATTCGGAAAGGCAACTAGGATGACTGATACGACAATGTTGAAAAAAATCGAGCATCGCACTGTGATCAAATTCTTCACAAAACAAGGAAAGACTCAAAAAGTAATCCACGAAGAAACGATGTCTGTTTACCAAGATTCTGGTCCTTCATTATCTGTAATTCAGAAGTGATCAAGTGAATTTAAACGGGGTAGAGAAAGTATTGAAGACGACCCTCGTGCCGGTGGGCCGGTTAGTGCCGCTACTAAAGAAAACGTAAAAATTGTTGAGAAACTTGTACTCGAAGATGCCCGTGTGAGAGTGAAAATATTAGCAGAAAAAACCAAGCTATTCGTGGGTACCATTCACATTATCCTTCATGACCATCTGAATTTGTCAAAGGTCAGTGCAAAATGGGTGCCGCGAATGCTCACAGCTCTTCAGAAACAAGTGCGAGTTGATTGTTGCAAGGAGTTTTTGGCTCTGTGGTGAAAATCCGCAAAGTAACGATCATTGTTCAGACCAGGAAGAACAATATTTTTTGGAGGGAATTGAACAGTTATTTTCCAGGACAAATAAGTGTGTTGAGATCCTAGGGGACTACATTGAAAAATAAATTCTATTCAGAATTTTCTGCTTATTCTTTCATGCCTATACCGAGAATACATTGAACTGATAGAATACTTATATACATTTTTTTTGTAAATGCATACTTATAATATATAATTAAACATCCAGACCCGGAACAAATATCTTTTTATCATCCAAACATTTGTTCCGCGGCGGGAATAGTACTGTTACGCCGAGGCTGTTAAACAATGAGTAATAATCGAACCTTCTCGAACGCTTTTGTCTTGCTGTGTTATTGTTGCTATTGTTTGTGGTTTCGCAGAATGGTGAGTGGCCATTGTGTCGAGGGACCGACCCTTTTCTGGAAGGATCGACATCGTTCTCGAACAATCGAAATGTGTGCGATATATGTAAATAAGCCGGAGAGATGGCCGGACAGTCAGTCTCAGTCAGTCTGAGTGAGTTAGTCTCAGCGAGGCCCTGGAGGACTGACGTGGGAAGGGTCTCGCGTGAACAGTAGTTGCTCCCGAGTCAGTCTGGATTTAGCTATACGTGCGATCATTTCGGTGACTTTAAGTGGTGCACCAGTGGTGTGAATTAGTGTATTGTGATACGTGTGACCAAGTTCGTGTATTCATCGTTTAGTGTTGAATAAAAGTGTTATTTTGGTGAGATCGATTCCCATTATTTTATCCCGAACCCTCAGCTCGTAACAGTACTCCTGCGTCTCAGCCGGCTTTTCGCCTACTGCGCCGTAGAAGTCGTCAAGTAAAATGACGTCCTTTTCTCTCCCTAATATTATTGTGCCCAACAGGGTCCATAATGTACCTATCAATTACTACCTATTAGTTACATTGTGAAATACAAAACGATTGAGTATTGAGGATAACAGAAATCTGAAACTGTTACTGATTTTGACTGAGCTCATTTCTTCGCTGGTTGAACGGTTATAAACTCTTAGCAACAGTCTAACCGTTCGCACTTCACTCACACTGTGGTTCTAAAGTCTGTAATCCGACTTGAATAAAAGAGTACACTGTTCAGCTTCCATGCTCTTAAGATGGTCGGTTGGGGGAATTTTAAAAGCTGTAAGCTCCGAGCACTTTGGAAATAAAGTGTTTGTTAGTTTTAGTTTGGTAAGTAAATAAGAATTTACGGATAATTTAGTTATATTTGAAGGATCACTTGATAGTGTTTTGAATTGTTTTGGGTTTTATTCCCTCATTATAAGGTAGGATTTTGTACATTGGTAATTGGTGGGTAGTTTCAAGCCATGTGAGGAAACTCTGCGAGGGCTACTATTTTATGTTTATAACTCTGCATCTACTCACTAAAGAATAGATGAATGTAATAGAATAACGCTTAACCAGGAATACTTAAAGAACTAGTTTATGCCAAATATAGTACAATGGGCGGCTTTATCGCTGAAAGATATCTCTTCCAGGTAACCTTTGTATGGAAAATAACGAGCTAAGCAGTAATGGACGGAAGTGCCCAGAGTAAAATTATAAATGTAAAAATAATATAAATATGTATTTATAATCCTTATACATAAATAGATACCTAAAGCTAGACAAATATCAGAGAGCTTTTTTTATTTTAACTTGGTTAGCGACCTAAAGATTGTCTACAGGGTAACGATTTAATCATCAGCATCACCATAATTTCAGGCTTCCACTGTTCGGTAAAGGCCTCCTTTCTAATTAACATGTCTCCTGTGCTTCCACTTATCAAGGTGTTGCCTGCGATCTTATATAAACTACCTAGTATCCAAAACAAAGCATATAGCTTCGCTCACGAAGCATAGACAATTAGACATGTGCTCCTCACTTATACAGAACACTACAATGTATTTTACCGTATTTCATTAAACTGCATCGGCCTCAGAGGCCAACAGCGATTTATTCCTTCAGAAAAAAATATAGATTCATCTTATCCAGGAAATAGTTGCGCAAATTGTCTAGTTTTCGGTGTATAATCCCGATGTGATATCGTGCAGCCAGACGCGGCGAGATATTGGCGACACGATCGCCTCGGGCCGAGAGCGGCTGAGATGCTGAGAGTGCGTTTCCGTAATCACAATTATCATATATCCTTTAATATAAAATACGTTCATTACTACCCTGTATGTACCTATTTGATTGTTGTCTGAATAAAATGATTTATTATTATTATAACGAATAGTATGAGTAAAATAAGTAAGTAAGTTCGTCTGTGACTTACTCTTGTGTCAGAGATTTTAGGTTGCCCTAATGTTCCTGTTCCTTGGTGTTTCTCTACGAGATCAAATCAGAATTGAGGAGATTTGTAGACGAACAAAAGTCACCAATATAGCACAAAGGTTGAGCAAGCTGAAGTGGCAGTGGGCAGGGCGAGCACATATCTTGAAGAACGACGACCTGATAAAGGTTGCTGGGGGCCATTGGGTGTAGGCCGCGCATGATCGGTCGCTCTGGAAATCTATGGGGGAGGCCTATGTTTAGCAGTTGACGTCTATTGGCCGGAATGCACATATTCTATCACTTGTTAATAACATTCTCTTTAATCCCACTTCACCTTCTTATCTGAAGGAGCGTTTTGAGTTTTTGTATCAGCCACACTCACGAAATCTTCTTCCGAAACTCTACAGCTTCGAACTTCCGTCCATAGTTCACAACTTTATGGTGACTCCTTCACAGTACAAGCTGTGCGACCGTGGAACGCCTTACCTTTGTCCATAAGGTTGTCCCAATCTCTTCCTATTTTGAAAGTCAAGGTATACAACCATTTTCTTTTGTTGTCTCGTAACTGCTAGTTAGTGTTTATGTTATTTATCCTCCATATTATGTAGTGTAGTTTATTTATATACTATTTGTATGTATTTAAGTTTATGTTTATTATTATACATAATCAATAGGTATATATTATTTTATGGGTTCTGTTTATGTATGTTTTATGTATGCTTAAAGGTACTCTTACGTTCCTGACTTAGCTATAAGACTTGCTTAGCCGGGATCGACATCTTAGCGTGCACTTACATATATGTATGAGCGAAAGCGCTTTGTTAAAAAAAAAACTTCTAGAGCTAACGTCAATCATTGAAAGGGGTGGGTTTATGTATGCAAATCAACAATACAAATCTAAAGCAATTGGTAAGTATGTATTTAGAAATTGCTTTTGTAAGAAATAAAAAATGGATATTTCCAAAAATTTTTCGCTCTATCATTTTCAGACATCCTTTCAACTTTTACATCATTAATCACTGAATACGGATGTTTCATCTGACCATCCGTCATCCGTTTATTTCTCGGGAGACAATGACCACGAGCCTTATCCATACAGGGTAGCGTCACATTGCACCGCCGCCGGCGGCGGAACCCGCGTCTCGCTACGTCCCAAAG
The DNA here is from genome assembly GCA_963924445.1 of Philereme transversata. Classification (NCBI taxonomy): domain Eukaryota; kingdom Metazoa; phylum Arthropoda; class Insecta; order Lepidoptera; family Geometridae; genus Philereme; species Philereme transversata. Next base: position 19,282,055 of record OZ004337.1, on the reverse strand, counting down.
GCCCGGCACGCCTGCCCTATGCAAATATGCGGACCCCTAAAATTGATCATAATCCTTTTCCCTGTAGAGAATATTTCATCTTTGAAGGTTATAAAGTAGGAGTAAAAATATGTAATGGTAAAAGTACGTGCGGCATTTTAAGAGTGTTGGATCGATTTTGATCTTTTTAGTTCAGTTTTATGATAGTTTGAAGACTAGAAGTACCGCTTGAGTGAATTTTAATGACATCGTTTCTCTATTGGCAATATTTATAATATAATATAATTGGTAATAAATTGGCAATGCCACGATCAATCAGGATGGTGATGTAGCTAATGCGTTCGAAGACTTTTTTACCGATATTCCAGTCTCTACCACAAAATCTTTAAACTCCTCTCCCATAGTCGCAGAGTCTTTGTTAAAAGCAAACTTAACGGAATGCAAATCACAATTCAAATTTGATTATGTAAATAGTGATGACATTATAAAAGCTTTCAAACTGATAAATGTTAAGAAAACCACGGACCTCTGGGGCATCTCTGTTAGCATCATAAAAACATTGATTGACATAATTGCTCCTGAACTAGCTTTAATATTCAATGAGTGTATTGACTGTGGTGTATTCCCTGATTTAATGAAACACAGTAAAATAACTCCACTTTTCAAATCAGGCACTAGTTCTGATCCTGGTAATTTTAGACCAATCTCAGTACTTCCGACATTTAGTAAAATATTTGAAAAACTAATTTTAAATCAACTGCTTAGATATTTCAATTCACATAATTTACTGCATCATAAACAATTCGGATTTACCAGGGGTCGCTCAACCACTGATGCTGGTATTGAGTTAATATCGCACATATTTGATGCCTGGGAGGAGTCTCATGACGCTTTAGGTGTTTTTTGTGATTTGTCCAAGGCATTTGATTGCGTAGACCATGACACATTAATCAGGAAACTACGCCATTATGGCATTAGGAGCGTTGCTCTAGACTTTCTCACTTCTTATTTAAGTGGCAGAGTGCAAAGAGTTGACGTGAATGGGAAGCGTTCTCCGGGGTCTCTGGTTAAAATGGGTGTACCACAGGGATCAATTCTGGGACCATTTTTGTTTTTAGTATATATTAATGATCTTCCCCATCTAGTACGGGACGATCATGAGGTTGTATTGTTTGCAGATGACACGTCACTTTTATTTAAATTAAAGCGACGACAAACCGATTTTGACGATGTAAACAATGCAATCTCTAAGGTGGTAAAATGGTTCAATGTAAACAATCTACTTCTAAATGAAAAGAAAACAAAATGTATTAGATTTATACTACCTAATGTTACACAAGTTAAAGCAGACATAAAAATCAAAGACGAGGAGTTGGCTCTTGTGGACACCACCGTATTCTTAGGTATAACCCTAGATAATAAGCTTCAATGGGGCCCTCACATTGATGGGTTGTCGAAGAGACTTAGTTCTGCGGCATACGCAGTCAAAAAGATCCGTCTTTTTACAGACGTAGACACAGCTAGACTAGTTTACTTCAGCTACTTCCACAGCATTATGTCATACGGTATACTGCTGTGGGGGAGTGCTGCAGATATAAACACCGTTTTTGTGCTGCAGAAGAGGGCTGTTCGTGCAATTTATAATATGGGCCCCAGAGAATCATTACGCAATAAGTTTAAAGAAATAGATATTATGACATTCCCTTGTCAATACATCTATGAAAATCTAATGTATGTTCACAAAAATATTAATTTGTTTAAGAAAAATAGCGATAATCATAATTTTAATACTAGAAATAAAGATAAACTCGCTGTTGCCACATGTAGACTCCATAAAGTTAGTAAATCGTTTAAAGGGCAAGGTGTGCGCTTTTATAACAAACTCCCAAGGGATGTACAAAAATTGACAATTAACAAATTTAAAAACGTAATTAAACAAAATCTTTATAAAAGAGCCTACTATAAAATATCGGATTATTTAGACGATAGAGAAGCTTGGGATTGAAACTGCCCCAACTCGTTCAAAATGTTACAATTTAGACGTAATTTCTTTTCTGTATTATGTACCTATTGTAAAAGGATCATTAAAAAAAAACAACCAGCCTGGTTTTCTTGCCTTTCTTTCCTGGCTTGGTCGCGAAGGAACAGGCAGTAAAATTGACGTTTCAAAGTGATCCTTGTGATTTTAATGAATAAAATATTTGACTTTGACTTTGACTTTTTCTATACTACTGATGACCTGACTTACAAGTACCTACATTTTACTGTACCAACTTTATACTTAGTGATAGAACAGAGGCTAGTGAAATTTTATCGGAAATAACCATATCTTAATCATTTATTTGGTAAAACTATTACACTTCATAATTATTATTGGTATCTCGTATCGGTACACACTGTTAAACTATAAAAACAAATGATAATTATAAATATGTATATTATTATTATTTTTATATTTATTATTGGAAATTTAATTTTTGTTTCTAAACATAAACATTTATTAATTGTTTTATTAAGTTTAGAATTTATAGTTTTAATATGTACTGTACGTACACACATGGTAAATATAAGCAATAAAAGAAAAACAAAATAATAAAAGTTATTTAAAGTAATAAAAAGAGACAAAATTGGATACCAATATAAATAAATAAATAAAATAAATAAATATCGCTGGACATTTCACACAGCGCTATCTAGCCCCAAACTAAGCAGAGCTTGTACTATGGGCACCAGATAACTGATAGAATACTTATGTACTTTTTTTTTGTAAATACATACTTATAATATATAGAAAAACACCCAGACACTGAACAAATATCTGTAAATCATGCAATCATTTGTTCCGCGGCGGGAGTCGAACCCGCTACCTCCTGCGTCTCAGCCGGCTATACGCCCACTGCACCACGGAGGCAGGCACGGAGGAATTACACAAGTCAATATAAATATAAAAAGTCAATAAAATAGTCATACTAAATATTCAATAAAATAGTCAATAGTCCAATAAAATTATTATATTAATTTGTCAATAAACTCATCATAACTGTAGAAGGTGTTACTTAGGAGCCAGCGCTTCAGTTTGAGTTTAAATGTATTGTAACTGGTTGCCTCAGTTACAATACAGGGTAGTCATAATACCGTCGGTCCCATTACATGCGTTAGCTTCTCCGACTTGGCCAAGGTGGGTAGCAAGCCTGTCAGCTCGCCGAGTGTTGTACGGATGCCTATCCCTGTTCGTACTGAATAGTGAACAGTTCTTGGTTAGACCGCACAAAGACCGCAACCTAGAATATGACGATAGACGGGAGCGTCAATGTTTCCAACTCTTGAAAATACGGTCTCACGGAGGTATCTTGCGGTATTCTGACCATAGCTCTCACGGCTCGCTTCTGCATGCGGAAAGCACGCTGCCAGTCGGCTGCGCGCCCCCACAGTTCCACCCCGTATTAAAGGAGCGAATGGACAGTGGCAAAGTAATAGGAGCGAACCACGTGACCAGGCAAGAATCGAGACAGTCGCCCTAACACATAGCATGTGCTACCCAGTTTTCCACATACTTTATCAATATGGGATTCCCAATTAAGCGTCGAACGTGGAGCTCTCCACTAGCTCTATTTTAGTATTCCTCGCGAGAACCGTAAGCTCCCTGGAAGGAAATATAATTTGAGTCAGTGAATACTGATGTCTTTACATAAAATATAAGTTATATTCATTAACATGTTATCTATAATGTCAAATAAAGTTGAGATAAGATTCTTTATTTTTATTGAACTCTTTATTGTACACCAGAATAAAATACAGAACATAATTTATTTATTATAATTATAATATCACAACGTATAGTATATATTAGTTTTGGGTATATATATTTATTTATGTTTTTGTACACTCACCTACCCTTAAAATCATCTCTCTCTCTAGCCTCAAAGGTTTGCTGGAAGAAAACTCTTCTTAGGGTTAAGCTCGCCTTTGTACATGACCTCTATTTCTGTATTTTTAAATGTATTTTTTTGTGTGCAATAAAGATAAAATAAAGAATTTTTACAAATAGATTCAGTACAATGCGCTTCTCTCTTATCACTAAAAGCGATCTCTGCCAGACAATTTTTTTATGGACAGGATAATAATTGATAACATGACGGCGGTGTATCTACTTAATATATAATAATAAAAACATACCTAACATACATAATTGTCTACGCTCATGTCTACGTGTCTTCTCAGTAGAATCTTTTTAGGCACTTACTTTAGATTGTACACTAAAAATTTGGGAAACTTATTAAACATGAAAGTATGTGTTTAAAACATCTGTATTATCCAAGTTTCACGATTTGAGATCACAAAAATGGACCAAGAATGATCAAATTATACTGATTTTTGGCGACTTGCGCAACGACGCCTAAACGTAGGTATTTAGTGGCTAAATATGATTTACAGAGTTGTCAAATTATACAAATACGTCAAATTTATACATGTTACGTCGCTAAATAAGTTTAGGGATCGATGTGCAAGCCGGCCTTAGTATGATACTGTCTTGATTAAATTAAATATGTTGAAGACGACAGCAAAATTGTATGTAGATATATTTGCTTCATCCACAACAGCCCGAAGGTATGATGGCTCCAGATCTATCACTGCTCGTGATGTTCCTGTCGTGAGATCGCATTTACGATTTGCAATGAAAGTAGATTGATCTACATTTTACTTTGAGAACTGTCACAGATTTGTATTATAATGTCTTGAGAATTCAAATATTTAGGGATCTAACTAATCTGCAAATAAATCAGTCAAAATTGTATTTCCACACAAGCGGTTTATAAGGAATAATTTGCCACAATTTTTTTTGATTAAAATTTCGCGAGTACTGATTTACTGCTTTGTTTGCGCATGAAGCCTGGAATAGGAAATTTAATCGTTTAAGAAAACCTTATAGGCTAGTTAAACCCATTTCAAAGGGTACCGAATGTTTGTAAATGTATTTCATTGAGTTAAAAGCCATGATCTAAACTTACTACTAAAGAATTTATTAATTTAAATAGGTAATTGTTACGAAGTTATAATAGGTCATGGGCCAAAAGCGACTAAAATATGCACCATATAGTACGACGATGATGCCAGCAAGATTAGACAGCATTAAATGAAGCTATCGAAATACTGGAAAAAGTGGCGAGAAGGCCAATTATATAGCAGAAGGTGATAATGAACTAGGTAGATAGGACTCTTACGAATGCTTTAAACACTATTTTTTCTAAAAATCAACTATTCCAATCCCATTGCGACAGGATAAACAATTCAGGTCGAAATGGACGTTTCTCGTTCCGATGTTGTTTTTATTCAGAGCCTACAATATTCTTTTTTCGTCAATGGTTTTCCGTACGATTCAATGCCGTTTGAATAAAAACTTATTGACGACTAAACTTGAATGGAGCGATGGAAATTGTGTCTCCAAGTTCTTAAGGGCTGGTGAGGTGAGAGGATTGTTTCTTTTATGGGAAATCCGGGTATTGTAAGGAGAAAATTGTGTTTTTATTTATTTGAAGATCAAATTTAAAAATACTCTTCTGAATCGTATTAAGATATCAACAGGTGTTCAAAGGTTTTTGTTATCTTGAATAAATTAGAATTTTTCTAGTATTTATTATTATTATTGTGGTATAAAGTCGAATTTGATTACCTACAATAGTTCAATAGTTCCCTTTTCATAAACAAAAGTTTACTGATATAAGTAATGGAAATTTCCGTTACAGGCCCCAAAAACATAAAGTTAAAGCCTATCTAAACGCTCTTATCGTGAGAAAATAAACATAAAATAGTAATTTTGTAACGCCGACAAGCACACTCCAAATTAATCACCACTATGCAAATGACTGTTTACAATTTCTAGCTTGACCACAAAATACACCCAAGATTTCCTAGACAACTATCACTCTTCCGCGCATGGATTTATGAACTATAATCGAGCGACCGTGCAATAAAAGACCATACAGGCATCTGTGTCAAGCAATTGACACCTCTCCAGAGAACAGGAGATTTGGCCAGCCAAGATACCAAGCCATTCGAGCTCAGCGAAATTTGCTAACTCTAATTACCATGTGATAAGGTTTAGATTGAAGCAATAAGTTACAGTTACTCTGGTAAGTCTGTAGGTGTTTGGCTGAATTCAACTTTGACAACTTAAGCCTCCTCACTTGATACATTGTTCGATGGCATTCATGGTAAAGAGCATTTGACCTACTTGCGTGGAATGCCTCTGGGAAATTTTGGTGCTTAAAGTGGTTAAGCCGCAGTTTCTGTTTACTAATTTCTGGATTGTGGGCTACTCTCAGGGACCTGTACTGTATAATTTCAACACTATCTTTTATTAGCGCAGGCTAGATTAGATCGAGACAGATAGGAATACTTAGAATAGCTTTTATTATACTAGATTATTTTTAATAAATAAATAAATAAAAAACGTTTATTTCAGACTAGACAGATCCTTAATTTTTGTTATTAACACAGAAAAATCTTACTTAAAAAATATTGTTTATATTGGAAAATTAGCGCATCTACTGAGACACTAGGCATGTGATTAGCTTAAGCAAACCCATCCAGCGCCTCATGATATATGAGCTCATGTTCCCGATAACAACGGTCAGGAAGCTGTTGGTGCTTCCACGCATGCGGCTCACTAGTGATGCGGTTCTTTTTCGTATGATTGCGTAGAAATCATCGGTACGCGCATCTGCAAACATTCCCAATCCTGAACCTTGACAGTCCCAACAACATCCTGAAACCATTATTATATTGGATTCGTAAGGCATTGTAGGATTTCTGCGTATAGCTTTAATCTAGGTCATTATTATTAATGTCCTCAATTAAACCTTTGTCTATTCTATGATTCTGTTTCGTTCTACTGCCACTATATCAAATATGTAGTATATTTAAGTATGTCAAAATAATACTAGAAAACGGTTTTACTAAGAGCACCTAAAATGCGGTAGACTGCTAAATGGTATATTTGAATCTATGAACGACGCAAATTATAGCAAAATCGATTTAAATATGTCGCAACCGCAGTTAAAAGCGATTTCATGTATAATTAATTTGTATATAATTCATTTCATATCAGTGTGTCTCTGTGTTTTAATTAAAGGAAAAATTAACGTGTTGTGTATCGCTTCTTTCAGTCTACGAGTATGCATTAATTCATTGATTTATTGTGAACTGACGGTTTGATTCCTTTTAATTTGTTAACATTATTGCAATGCCAGAAATCAGAATACTCGTGTCATGAGACCACCTCCATGATACCATATTATTGCATTGTCACCGAAGTTACATATGTATTCCAAATTTCCGCTCAGTCGGTTGAGGGGAACGGGTTTAAAATTCAGTTGCAAGATTCCACCAGGACAAACATGCATACATTGCAGGCTAATAAAAAGCTTGTAAAATTACATCATTCTTACGGAAGTGTTCAGTTTAAAATGTCCCTAACGGTCATCCTTCTAAATAGTGATAGCGCAGATAGTAGCTTAATTAAGCTAACGGTTATGAACGACTAAGCGAGGTAGATAGATAGATGAATCCCTATTAAACTAGTGGTTCACCCCGAACAGGGACCTCGCGAGTCTCCCATAAAAATAAAAATATATTATTCCTTTAAACTTTGACTATCAAAATAGTGTCACGAATAAACCAAATAACTTGACTTACAGTTTCATTCAAATTACGGGTAACGGGAGTTCATGTTAATTGATTTTTTTTTGGAGTACAAATTGCAGTTATTCTGGATTTTCGACTTTTGCTATTTTTTGATATTTGTGTCACGCACACGCATATCAAATTACAGCACTGTGGGGTCACTGTGAATTTCGTCAAAGTTCAGTTTTTATTATGGCTAATAAATAAATATAAATAAAATTAATATTGCTGGACATTTCACACAGCGCTATCTATCCCCAAAATAAGCAGAGCTTGTACTATGGGAACCAGATAACTGATAGAATACTTGTATACTTTTTTTTTGTAAATACATACTTATAATACATAGAAAAACATCCAGATACGGAAAAAACACTGTAGATCACGTAAATATTTGTTCTGTGGCGGGAATCGAAACCGCTACCTCTTGAGTCTCAGCCTTGAGTCGGAGGTCGTCAATAACTCAATACTATTATTAAGACTTTACTAAAAATAAAAACGGAGTCGAAATGTACCTTTCTTGGACGTTCCACTTTACCTAATAGTCTCATTGTAATTTATTTTTACCCCCCTTGAACCCCAATATCTCAACAACCCTTAGATATAGATACTATCTTAAACATAAAATGAAAATATCAGCGGTCTTATCGCTGAGAGTAATCTGTTTCGGACAACCTATAGATTGGCAAAATACACAACTAGCGCTCAAAACACTATATTAACAGACAGAAAAGAAAAATAGTTAAATAATTTAATGACAAACAAACAAAATATATTCAGTTATTTTAATAGCTATTGAATCAACAATGCAAAGTTTCAAAGTGCATTTGAAACTGATCAGACGACTCTAGAGTTCTTTAGCTCGCAAAGATAGACGCTACTACAGGCAATTTAAGTTTTTCTTCGAGAGTCGTAGGAGTAAGCTGCTAAGGCGTTAGTAACTTTAGGAATGAGAAGATTCAGGTCATAATATTGTTTCTTTACTATAATATGTATGTTTGTTAGCTAGTATAGTAACTAATTCTTTTGTTAAAGTATGCTTTCTGTCCACACAGACAAACTCACTATAGGCGTCATAATGACAGCGTACCAGAGAGGCTATCCTTGATGTTTTTCTACGAGATCGAATCATAAATGTGGAGATCCGTAGACCGACCAAGGACTTAGCCAAGAGGGTGAGCAAGTTGAAGAGGCAGTGGGCGGGGCACATAGCTCGAAGAACTGACGTCCTTTGGGACGGAAAAGTTCTAGAGTGGAGACCACGCACTGGAAAGCGCAACGCACAAAGTCAGTCTCTCTGGAAATCTTTGGGGTATGCCTAGGCTAAGCAGTGGACGCCCTATGGTTTATAAGATGATAGCCAGCATGGACGGAAATCATAGGAATATGATTTAAAGTCATTCAAAATATATTAATATTTTTTCAACCTGTGTCATCCCACTGCTAGGCAAAGTTCTCCCCATTGTCTTCCAGGCCTTTATGTCATTCAAAAATTACGATGGATATATCTGCCAATCACCATTCACTCGGAAAGACTTCTAGACTAGAAAAGTATTGAAGCATGTAGGTATACTTCTAAACGGGGTCCAGCAAAAAACTGCAAACAAAAAACAAATGACCAAACCGTAACTTTTACTTAGAAGTTAGAACTTGAAGGGTCGCGAATTTAACTGAAACATTGTTGTCGAAACACTTATAAAACGGTAAGTGATAAATCCCGTATTTATAATATTGATACAACCCGTAACTTTAAATCTTTGTTTTACGGTAGATATATTTTGATAGTGTAGCACTAGTATTTTTCAAACTTTCGCGATCACTGTACTTAATTACTGATTAAAACGGGTACAAAGTCCACCCGCGACCACGGCTGTTGCAACATGATTGAAACGTCGGGATAACAAATAAATACCCGTTTTAATCAGTAATTAGTGTAACACTAGCTTTATAGTTCCACTCCGCTTTTATCTTATTTCAAATAAAAAATTCCTCCCGCTCTCAGTTTGATTGTACTATTACTAATGAAGATGTCTCTTAGAGTTATATTTGCAAATTGTAAATATTAGGACGTCCGATATCAACAAGGTACAAAGTCCACCCGCGACCACGGCTGTTGCAACATGATTGAAACGTCGGGATAACAAATAAATACCCGTTTTAATCAGTAATTAGTGTAACACTAGCTTTATAGTTCCACTCCGCTTTTATCTTATTTCAAATCAAAAATTCCTCCCGCTCTCAGTTTGATTGTACTATTACTAATGAAGATGTCTCTTAGAGTTATATTTGCAAATTGTAAATATTAGGACGTCCGATATCGCAGTACTTAGTTCTTGAGTAAAATTCTTAGTAAAAATATCTTACTGACTCGTACAATTATTTTTTAACATGATAAGTAGTGGTTCGCTCCGAACTGAGACCTCGCGAGTCTCCGATTAAAACAAAAAAATATTATTTGTAATCTTTGTCCATCAAAATAATGCCACAAAATAATTAACCAAAAACTTGACCTACAGTTTCATTCAAATTACAGGTAACGGGAGTTCATGTTATCTGGTTACTCTTTTTTGCGGTACAAATTACAGTTATTCAGGATTTCAGACTTTTGCCTATATTTGTGTCAGTTAAGCTACACGCATACCAAATTACAGCACTGTGGGGTCACTGGTGTACCCTGTGAATTTCGTCCAAGTTTAGTTTTTATTATGGCTAATAACTCAAAAACTACAATGAAAACTTTCATTTGACGTTCCACTTGACCTAAAAGTCTCATTTTCATTTATTTTTACCCCTCTTGAACCCCAATATCTCAACAACACCCCAACATTTCTAGCTTATTTAGTCACACCATAATTGTGATATCACTACCTACCTACGTATAAAATTTCATGATGATCGGATCAACGCTTCGAAAGTTATCCTCGGACAAACAAACATACATACATACATACTCGTACATACATACAACGCCGATTTGCCCAAGTTCATGCAGAGATCTCGCTTCGTTCGATCAATTACTATTGTTTTACTTGTCGGCTAATTAAACCCACTAAGTACTGCACCGTTATGCTGAAATCACCTAGACGTTAGAATTAGAACTACTGATCGGCCTGTTTTACACTAAAGAAATATCAATTAGCCTTAAACACTTCGTTATCTAAAAGGTAAAAAGATTCATGATACCGAAAAAGATCACATGAATTTATTTGCATAATATTTAGACTAAGCCCGGCTTGTATGTACAACGATCCCTAAACGTATTTGTATGATTTGACAAATGATACGTTTAGGCATAAATGTACACCCCCGACCATTATCTTTATTATAATAAAATCCTCTTCATCCAAAGGTTGTCTGGAAGAGATCGCTTCTAAGCAATAAGACCGCCCATTGTACTGTTTGCTTTGTGTTTTCTATTTTGTTAGTATTTCTTTTTTGTTTATATTGTGCACAATAAAGTGTTTTCATTAATTCATTAAGCATCGTTGCGCAAGTCACCCTAAATTTAATTCTAAATTTAATTCTTACTTAATGGTAAGAATTAAATTTAAATTCATAAAATAAATCATAGAATTCATAAAAATGCGCCAATCAAAAGTGATAATGACGTTAGCATCATTATCACTTTTGATTGGCGCATTTTTAAATCTAGTTCGATTTTCAAATCAATTATGCAATGACGTATCCGTGATCCGGTGCTGCACGGGGTCGTATAATGAATATTTTACTCGCACGTCTCCTGCAATGAGACTCGGCGGCTTTCCATTCTCGCGAGGGTAAGCTAAGGGGAAAACGTTTTGATAATATTTCTGTAATTTTAAATGATGGTGCAATATGTTGCATTTTATGTTATACTAGCTGTTGCCCGCGACTTCAAACGCGTTACACTACTACTACTCCATATTTCAAGTCTCTAGGATCAGCGGTTTAAGCTGTGCGTTGATTTTCAGTCAGTATGTCACAACCCGTAACGATTATTTAATATATTGATGATAACATTGTTAATTAAAAACAGTCTATTTCCCCATCTTCAGACGCTGGTAGTCAATTGTATCGTGAAACGTCTCGTAAAAACAATTTAATAGAATCCAAACACAATATGTACATCTACTGTTATTAATTAATGAGTTCTGTAGATTCCCTCCTGGCTCCATCATCAGACCCTGGTGGTCTTATCATGATAAAACGTTTCATTATTTACCTATAAAAAGCATTTATGCAAAGTTATACGTTCGTAAATGCAATTAACATTGTTTTAGAACAAACTACAACATCCTTTTTCAACCCGAGGGGGTGATTTTTAAAAAAGTAACTATACCATGTGTCATTACGTACCTTGATAAGTATTTATGCAAAGTTGTACGTTTATTAACCTCAGGAATAATGATTTACCATAAAAAGTTTAACACCCTTTTTCTCTCACCCAGGGGATGGTTTATGCAAAATAAACAAATACTATTTCTCTTATTTTTGATAAAGAATATATTTGCCAAATTTTAAGTTTATAAATCTAGGAACCACTGTTTTTCATACAAATATAAAACTTTCTTTTAACCCCTACGCATCAAGAAAAACATACAACCTCTAAATTTTGTGCGTTGTCTGTCAGTCAGTCAGGACTTTGATTCTTATTATTGTAATATATATAGATAGATTATCTTTATTTCACATAAAATTACTTGGAATATTTTATATGAAATAAAGACTTATTTGTTAAAATATATCCTGTCCATTCAAAGGTTGCCTTCAGATCACTTTTAGCGATAAGGGCGCCCATTGTACCTAGTATTAAAGTATTTTTTTTAATGGAGTGCAAAAATACATTATCTATATATCTATGTTCGCTGGCTCGTAGATTTGAGCGTAGTACTGCACCAGTTAAAATATATCTGTTTTAGGTGTATTGCACCTCTTTCTATACGTGCAGCCTATGGCCCAAATATACGCAGAAATTCTACAATGCCTTACGTATTCAATAAAATAACGGCTTCACGATGTTTATGGGGCTGCCAAGGTTCTGTAGCGCATCAGGGATATGTTTGCATATGCGCGTACCGATGATTTCTACGCAATCATAAAAACCGCATCCCTGGTGAGCCGCATGCGTGGAAGCACCAACAGCTTCCTAAACGTTGTTGCCCTGAACATGAGCTCATGTATCATGAGGTGCTGGATGATTTTGCTTGAGCCGATCCTTCTCTCAATAGATGCGCTCATTATCCAATATTGTCTTTTTTATAATTTATCTTTTTGTGTATTACATTTTGTTTTAATTTGATTTTACATTTTTTATTTCATGTAATAAACAAATTTCATTTAACAATAATTTTAAGTAAGAGTTTTCTGGGTTTACAAAGAAAAATTATGAATCCCTGTTTAATCAAAAATAAACATTTTTTTTATTATGTATTATTGTTATTAAATCAGTCCAGTGAATCTTTATTATAATTTGATAAAATCATCTTAAGTATAATAAAAAAAAGTAATTTAGATAACAAAATAATATGTTTTTTAAAGGAATAACTAAAATAATAGGTATATTTACATTGTCTTAACCTTATTTATTTTATTTTTGTAAAGTACTACTAATAGTCGAGGCGTAAATTAAAGTAAGGACTACCCGTTGTAGTTCAAAATTGACGTAAACGTAATCTTTTTGCAAATAGCTAACTTTTACCAAATTATAACCGATTTCAAACCTAGTTTATTCTTAATGCAAGTATAGTAACAGTCAATGGTGTGTAGTGTGTCGTAATATGATAAATAAATAATAAATAAATAAATATGCCTTTACATTTCACACAGCGCTATCTAGCCCCAAACTAAGCAGAGCTTGTACTATGGAAACCAGACAATTGATAGAATACTTATATACTTTTTTTTGTAAATACTTACATATAATATATAGAAAAACATCCAGACCCGAAACAAATATCTGTAGATCATAAAAACATTGGTTCCGCGGCAGGAATCGAACCCGCAACCTCCTGCGTCTCAGCCGGCTATTTGCCCACTGTACCACGGAGGTCTGAACGAGGACATTTCCCGTTTCCGTTCCGTGTCAACCCGTGACCACGCCTGTTGCAACACAGCCGAAACGTCGGGATAATAAATAAAAAAGGTACCTACGTACGCGATAAATACCCGTTTTAATCAATTATTATGTACAGTGATCGCGAAAGTTTTAAAAATACTGAGGACATTTCTAATTCTGAAGACCAAGTGAGGGTAGTTGCTGCAGTCGCCATTACTTCTCGACGGTAGTTCCAAGTATTCCAGTCTGCCCGCGACCACGGCTGTTACAACACAGATAACAACGAAATGAACGTTCTTATTTGTTATCCGAACGAAACGGATAACAAATATAATAGGTACATGCGCGATAAATACCCGTTTAAATCAGTAATTATGTACAATGATCGCGAAAGTTTGAAAAATACTACTACGTAGTAAAAATCAAACCAATCAACTTGAAAGATATTATTATTTTAGTGGTTTTGTCCGCGACAGTAGGTACTAGGTACGTGCATATGCAATTGCCTCTGCTTCTAAATTGGGGAAGTTTCGATTGGATTCTGATGACATTTCTTTACCAGAGTTCGAGAAGTGTACGTACATTTTAAAATAGCTTTAACAACATGTAACCATGAGTCTCTTAACCCAGATAAACAATAAACAGTATAAACACAGTTTTATTTATTCATCCCTTCTAAAAATCCTGTACTAGGGTACAGTGGCTGCGTCCTCCACTCATTCATACCTACCTCATTTGTACTTGATAAATAATCCTCATATTATTTACCATGTACCTGCTGTGATTATATAAAAAATAAATCATTATAAAAAATAATATTTAAGAGGGGACAAATGCTACTAAATAAGAAAAATTTCCTCTGGTCCCCAGTGGGGACAGGGACAGGGGACCAGCGGGAATAACCCGTAAGTGCTGCAAATCATCCCCAGTAGGGACCAGCGGGAAGAAAAATTCCCTCTGGTCCCTCTGGTCCTCAGTGGGGACAGGGGACCAGCGGGAATAAACCGTAACTGCTGCAAATCATCTTAATTAATCGATAAAAGGCAAAAAAAAACAAATTTGTAGGCGACGCGTTAGAACTTATTATTGATTGTGTATATTATGGCTATAAAACAGTTTTGAATTATTTGAATACATTCGAAAACAGAAATGTTTCGTTTTGATTATTCCTTACAATTCTTGTTATTTAATTCACTAACTGCATCCAAAATTAAGGTATGATAATGATAATTTTCATTTATGTAAGTTTTATATTTTTTATTTTTATATAATTAGTATTATTATGTGCATGTAGTATGTTAGGTACACCATTACACCCCAGATAATGTCCACCCAGTCCATTACATCCAAAGGTTTTCTGGTTGAGATCGCTATTGAGCGATAAGACCGCCGATTGTATCCATAGATTTACGTAGTTGTTTTTATATTGTTACGAGCTGAGGGTTCGGGATAAAATAATGTGAATCAGTCTAACCAAAATAACACTTTTATTCAACACTAAAACGATAAATACACGAACTTGGTCACACGTAATCACAACACACTAATTCACACCACTGTTGCACCACTTAAAGTCACCGAAATGTTCGCACGTATAGCCAAATCCAGACTGACTGTCCGGCCATCTCTCCGGCCTATTTATATCGCAATTCACAATTCACTACACTAGAACGATCTCGATCGTTCCAGGAAAGGGTCGGTGTTTCCACAGAATGACCACTCCCCATTCTGCCCAACTGCAGGTAAAAACACAGCATGCAGGTATACCTGCACGTAATACTTAACGGAATACGTAATACTTGGTATGGAATATATTCAATACCAAGTATTACGTATTCCGTGACACAGTAGGTAAGTCGAGAGCCATCGAGAAATTTCGACAATTTCTTATTGTGTAACAGCGTAACAATATGTATTTGTTTCGTGGTGTGCAATAAAGTATTATCTAATCTAATCTATGATAATCAAAATAAAACTATGACTAAGTATATTAGCATTAACTATATTAGCATTAAGTTCGCCTTTGTATTATTTTATTAGTGCAATAAAGAATATTCTAATCTAATCTAAATACTCACCTTTACACGTTAAATTTATGAATCCTGTGACCAATGCCTGAAACAATAACAACAGTATTAATTAACAATTCATTAGAATGGAAATGTGATTGAAATCATCGTATTTGTCAGCAGCCTGACACGTGGATGTTAATTATCCTGATTGAGTAACAGGAGTTATAATACTATTACAATAATGACGCTTATTTTATAGGGTAGTCGTGCAATTGCATAATATGTTTAAAATTTTACGTTTAACTAACAAATACATTCATTATGTCTATTTTCCAGAGACTTACAGAATTGTCAAAAAACGTAAGTGTGACAACCGTAATTATTTTACAAGCTTTTTATTAAATTGCAATGTATGTATGTTTGTCCGGGTGGAATCTTGCAACTGAATTTTAAACCCGTTCCCCTCAACCGATTGAGCTGAAATTTGGAATAAATTATGTAACTTCGGTGACAATGCAATAATATGGTACCGTGGAAGTGGTCTCATGATGGAGACGCATGCTAGACAACGGAACTTCTGAATGGAATAAAGTAGGCTACTGGTGTTTGGGCTCATTTGAATCTGCTTGCGGTGCCAATTATGAATTTTATAAAAGCTTGTTTTGGAACAGTAATTTTTAAAGAAAAACTTATTATCTTTACACGCCAAAGAAAAAACGATTGAAATCTGTCCAGCTTAAACGAAGTAATTGATATATTTACATACAATTAAATATAGCAACCAAAGCGATAACACATCAACAGACGAAAAAACCGATTACAAACGAAAAATCAAACTATCTTAACGAAGGATTTAATTCATCAGTTACAGCTCATATTTCCCGATATTATTGGGAAATATTTTCGGGTTTCCCGGCCGCTCGGACGCTCGTAAAAACCGGGATGATCCCAGCCTATCGATGCTTCACGCCGATATGAGATTCCCGCTTCGGTTCTTTACTGTGGGACAAGGGAAAAGCGAAAAATATATCAGCAATCAACAAGCTATTGAGATGATGGACGATTATTCGGTTAGTAAGTGGTTAATTTTCTTTTTCAAAGTATTATATCCATTCAGGTCCAGACTAGATACCATTGAACGTAAAATTTATAAGCTTCCGTGCTTGGGGTAACACGGTTTATCTGTTGGTTCCAGCTATAAAACGTCCACAAAATACGAGTAAATACTTTTGTATAAAATTGTTTTGGTGCGCTCCAAACGTTCAAAGTTAACCTTAAATTCAAAGTATGAAAACAGAGTAATAATGCTATGTATTCTAGCGTAGTACAGCTTGTCGAATAAGCCCATAACCTGTTTTCATCAGTGCTTTTATCGCTATCTCTTCTACCTTGCAACATTGAGGTTCTCAACAGCGTAATATTTCAAATTTTTAAAGTTCAGTCTCGTGAAGCTAGTACGTGAGACGTTGATTGAAAATCATATATTTCAGAATTTAATATTGCTACTTGTTTACGTTGCCAATAAATCGCACAATGGATGTAAAGATTTATAGTTGGGAAAATGGATAGGTTATGCTGGATTGGAATTTTATACTCAATGGATCACAGCATGAATGAACACTAAATGGGAAATATATTTGCATGAAAATATAGGATAGGGTGGCCTACATTTTATAAGACAGGTAGGTAAAATAGGTTTTTTTATAAATTACTAGCTGACCCGCCCGCGGCTTCGTACGCGTGGTTTGTCAATAAAACATTAGGTACCCTCCTTCTGTGCAGTCGCGTAAAGTGTATCTTATGTCTCAAATCCATTCATAATCTGTCTAGGTATAAAGATACCAAATTCCATTGAAATCGGTCAAGCCGTTAAGTCGTGAATAGGCTAGCGTTTGACCACGATCTCGCTTGATGGTAAGCGATGATGCAGTCTACGATGGTACACGCTTGCCTAGAAGAAACCTATTCACTCACAACTTGAAGACTTTAGACTTGTAGTTATAAGGAAACTCAGACTCAGGCGAGGCGTTCCACTCCTTGACGGACATACATAGATACATAGATTAACGCTTTATTGAGTACTTATACAATTAGATTATGCAAAATATAGTAAATGGCGAAATGAACGGCCTCCTCGCTAATACTGATTTCGTCTATGCAATTTTTTGATAGATGTATAGTATAATAATAAATAAATAAATAAATATCGCTGGACATTTCACACAGCGCTATCTAGCCCCAAACTAAGCAGAGCTTGTACTATTAACTGATAGTGGTACACGGAATAATAATTATGAAAGTTCGAATGTTATTATAACACACAGGAAGACAAGAAAGGTAAGTCAAGGCAGTATAAAGTTACTTAACTTCACGCGAAGTGTTGCGGTCTCCACCAAGGCTAGCCCAGCGATTTACTTGTCTACTCTTCGAAGAGACGACAAAGCTCTGACCGCCACTTGTATTTCTGCGTGTATTGTTATTTGTTTTTTTTTATTGTTTTTTAAATTTAAGTGTGATGTAAAGCGTTATTCTATTCTATTCTCTGTCGACTCTTCCGAAATTGTCGTTACCCCGAGCAGGCTCAATAAGGTTTTTTCCTAAACAAGAGAAGGATACTCTGTCTATAGCAATGCACGTTGTATATATAATTAATTAAATATCTAACCAAAAATTGTTGGCAAGCGCGCCATTGAGAAGAGTGCGAAAGAGACAACTTGAGAAGACAGCGTTGTCTAGGATTCGCCAGACCTAGTTAATTTCAGAAGAAAGTTGTTTATCCTTAAATGTTAAAGATAGAGAAAATGATGGCTATCGTGCTCGGCGTTGTAGACTACTGTTAAGGAAGTGTTGACAACGATTCTTCCCGTTCCCTCTCGCAATCACCGTGCTCGGGACGGTCGACAAGTGTCTTCTTTCTTCCGAAAAATTACTCAATATAAAACATTCTCTACAGTTACTGTGCTAGTAGTACAGGTCCGCAAAAAGTTGCGTGAAGTAAAATGCAATAGCAGGAAACTCTTTTGTAGACAATATATCCTAAGCGCACAAATTAAGTAATATAACAATCCAACGGCTTGTACGGGACTAGGATTGCAAATATTGAAACTGTAGTATTCGAATAGTATTCGCTCAAGGTGACATTCGAATATTATTTGAAAATTTTAAATGTCAATTTTAACTAGTTTTTACTGTAGAAAATCATCACAAAACCGTTTTGGAATACTCCAAAAAGGCTTTATGATAAACCCTTGTTATCAAAACCAAAATGTGTATAAATGGCTTACGAATATACCACTAAAATTTGGTAGTTCTGTTTATTATAGTATTTTGACTAATAAAATATAACAAAACAGTATGTCTAATATTTACAAATAAGACTCATTTTGACCATTGGTAGACCACGGCTACGCGGCTGACTGTCATAGTTAAAAATATTCGAATAACGCTATTTCAAATATTCGAATACAAAAATCTGTCGAATATTCGATTGTAAGCTCGGGACAGAAAGAGATGATGTTTTGTTGATCCAAGATCTCCACATATAAACAAGAATACCTTACCTAAGGTAAGGTATACATATATTTCATATACATCTACGCTTGATAGAACTCATCAAAATTGCCATCTGTAGAATTCCGGCAAGAAATTCTTGTTTCAAAATAAAAAAGGAAAATAAACTGACGTGAAATAATTTTACTTCAATTTATTGGTATCTTTTATTATCCAGTGAATGAATAACTAGTTTAGCTCTACGTGACCTTACCTCATGTAATCTGGACTTCGCATTCGAGAAATATCGGAAAATTCGTTTATCTTGGTTATCCCGGAATTACCTACAGTATCCTTCTTCTGCTGTGGCACAAAGTGAAACAATAAAGTTTTTTTTCCTTTCATAAACACTAACATTAGTGACGAGTCAATGTCATCTAGGAAAACGTGAAGTTTGAGTTTGAGCCAAAAAGTGAAATCATTGGCCACTTTGTGCCACAGAAACCGCTGGAAACTGTATCTATCGCTAAATTAGCTGACACTCCTAGCACAGGTGCCTTGACTAGTAAATTAGTTTTCCGAAACAATAGGTTTACGTGACTGGTCGAAGAAACGCTGTCTAGCAATTTGCGCAAACGCGATTTTTCTGAAAATATAGCGGCAAAATTGTTAGTTTCTGTTGTCTTGAACGCGTGTTCGTGACACATGCTAGCTATAAAGTTTCGATGTTTTATCAAAATCAACTTTTGATTAAAGCATAAAAAGTACATTTGTCAGTCCAAAGCGTACGTGATACCGCTTAAATCGTATCTAGCCGATTTAAGGTTGTGATATACAAATTCTCGTTGCCTGTAAGTGCATTGTTCTAAGTTACCAGGGAGATAATACTGCATCTAATAAATAAAATCTCAACAGAATTATAGGAAGTCCTTAATACAATTTTGTAGATTATAATGACTAAGTTACTTTATTATTTAATATCGCTGGACATTTCACACAGCGCTATCTAGCCCCAAACTAAGCAGAGCTTGTACTATGGTAACCAGATAACTGATAGAATACTTATATACTTTTTTTTTGTAAATACATACTTATAATATATAGAAAAACACCCAGACACGGAACAAATATCTGTAGATCATGCAAACATTTGTTCCGCGGCGGGAATCGAACCCGCGTCCTCCTGCGTCTCAGCCGGCTATACGCCCACTGCGCCACGGAGGCAGTCGAACTAGTTATGTAATTTTAGTTTGAAGTTGTTTTTATAGACTTGGCCTATTCAAAGCTTTAATTACAATTCGATACTTTGCGAGTGTATTCGTTTAATTAACTATAGTATAATTGGTAACTAATATTTTAAAAGTTAATTATGAAACATGAATTAGATTTGAATGCTCTGAATTATCAGGCACGTAATTTGTTTTATATCTGAGTACACTTCAAAATAGACTAGGATCTTCTCAAAATTTTGAATTTACGAGTAAATCGTCAATGCAAGTTACTTCTTTTAGCCCGTGACAAAAAGAAAGATGTTATTAGTTAGAATAGAATACAATTATATGTATTTGCAATCACATAATATACAAAAGTTAACAAAGAAGAAAAACACAAAAATTGGGTGTCATGTCAAGTCAAGTTGCAACAGCGAGTTTAGCTTTATTTCTAGGTTATTTACACATTTAGTAGTGTAACACGTACGAAGTCGCGGGCAACAGCTAATTTATATATTACGTTATTCTTAATAATATCTAATAATAATTTTTACCAAGGCACGATAATTTCAGATCTAGAAGTACTTTATAAAATATATTATTATTTTGCTTCTTAATGACAAAGTCTGATCTTGTGCATTCAGCTTGCTTGCGTCAAGTTTTAATTTAAGAAAGTTTTGAGCAAGCAACATGCAACACTTTAATTTAAATTCACTTGAAGACTCTAGCTGAATTATATTAGATAGAACACGGCCAAAATAACGCAAAGTTCAGTAACTCATAAAAGTTACTTAAGTTGGCTATAAGTTCATGATACTTAGATATAATACCCAAAACAAGGGGTGGTTTATTGGGGAAAATGTTGAGTGTCAAGGTTCTCCATGACGTCCCTACCATTATCATTGTGCCACCGCGTATTAGTCTTCATGTTTTCTAGATTAATTAGTTTTAATTTGGTTTAACAATATTTAGTTAATTATCTATATATCTCTAGAAGCATAAACTGAATATTTTTTTCTGTAATTTACTCAGAAACGCTGAAAATCGAAAAATCACTTCCAATTCAGAATTTTATCAAATCGCTTACGAAATCAAAGTTCGCCTTTATTTTCTCGTTCGACAGAAATAGTGTATTAACGTAGTGTAAGTCATTGGAAGGAGGAACGAGGATGTGGAAGCACGTACCGTTTTGATGTTGCACCCGACTCCCAGTAGTGTAACTTCATGGAGCGTACCGTGATTCAGTATCTCATCTCGATAAATGTCGATTTACCACGCACACATGAAGCAAAATAGAAGAGGAAACAGTTGAAATAAACATGGTTGGAGTTTATCTACTCCAGAGGTACCCAAACTGTTTTTGTCTCGTAGACCATTTGCCATGTTTTTCGTTTTGGGGTAGATTCTCTTACATACCGAATATAAAATTTTTGCTAATTCGATACAAATGTATTTTTTCCAATGATATGGACCTTTTGTAGTTCGTAGTCCACCCCTGAGGGTCGATATAAACCTCTTTGGGTATCATCGATCTAGTCTCTATGCTATTGAAGTATGGTGGTCCCTGCTTTTGATACATGACTAGGAACTGTTGCATTATGAGGTCGATGCTTTGCCGACATCGAAGTGAAAGACCAGCCTTTTTTCTTGCCTGATTCTTTCCTGGCTTCGTCGCGCTGGAAGAGGCGGTAAAGTTGCCCTTTCAAAATTATTCTTGTAATTTTATTGGTTTGTATTTGAATACGAAGATAGAAGCGCACTATGCGTTGCTCCTTTGTACGCGTTGCATAACATTCGTTATTATTTTTGCTTTTTTTTTTATCCCGGGCATTAAAACTTCAGTTCGACTCCAATCGATGTAATTTTAAACTTATGCCAACTTTTAGTCGCATTATGCTCTAGAGACAGAAATGCCAATTATTATTATGTCAAACATTGCATTTGACTTGCATTGGAGTCAGATCACAACTTGTAATTAGATTTCATTACCCTTCAGTTTAAAGTACGTATAAACAGCATGCCTACGTATTAGGAAAAAATGGTCTGCCATGGTGATATTATGATCTCTAAGAGTACGCATGGCCACACTTCTGGACAAATTTTTACTATGTCTATGGTATTCAAGTATTAGCGATTCTTTATATTTATGTACGATTGTATGCTTTAGCTTTTGTTTCGCGAATGTGTTTGTTCCAGTTTCAGTTGTGTTGTTTATGGAGAAATAGGGCAAATGTGGACTGGTTGATTGAATTCAATTATTCATGGTGATCGTATTGTATTATACTATATCGCATTATTAGGAAGAATTAAGGAGTTAAGGAGTATAAGTATTAAATAAATGGTACCTACTGGTTTTTTAATTAAAGGAAATTATTATAAATAAAGATGGGCATTACAAACAGCGCTATCTAGCCCCAAACTTTTTTTTGTTGTTTTTAGCATTCCTACTTAATGATACAATATAGACCCAGACCAATATCAGTAGATCTTCCAAACGTTTATTCTGTGGCGGGAATCGAACCAACAACTTGCTGTTTCTCAGTGTGGCCTGCGTGATGGCTTAACTGTCCTAATGGGAGTTAAAAATTATTAGCCAGATTAGATTTTTCCCAGATATGGCTTAAATAATTCCTTTGGATCGTGCAAATATCACGAGGTCTTTGGCCGTTGGATTGATGGATAATGATAGATTTCTTCCATCATCAATTCACTGTGCACATGTGATACCCATTGAGTTGCATAATGCATATAAAATATTTAGGTTATTAAAGTGTAAAAACGTCCATTAACAAACCACACGTGTTCTGACTTAACTCAGAGTTTTTGAACAAAGGGCTTGTAAACATTATTTTTCTCTTTAGTTTTGGCAGGTTCTTATAATATTCTAGTTCTATGTAAGAAAGAAAGAAGAAAGAAAAATAATTTATTGGACATACACAGGTTCTTACAGATAAGTCTACTTACTAAATAACAAAGTGATAACAAAATATAAAACGTACAAGACAATATAAACACGAAGGTATAATAAATACAATGGATACAAATAAAGGTATATATGTAGACAAGAATATATAGATCGTAGATATAGGTATCGGTAGACACCGCGTGCATGCACCAAATGGTCCTGTCTCAGCATAATGCTGTACACATGCATGGATGTGTAGCTACTATGTTTACGTAGGTATTAAAATTATCTCACTTTTGGCTTGTTAAAGTTTTTCACATACCAATATCTCCCAAGTAATTAACGTCCTAATGTATCTATATATCTTCTAATATATAAAACAAAGTCGGGTTAGTTACACCATTTATAACTCAAGAACGGATCGATTTTGAAGATCTATAATTTATTGGATTTGTCTCCACTCCAAAAAAGAGAATAGAAATATCAGAAAATTCACACAAAAATAAATTATGAAGAAAATTATTTTTCTCATATTTAGATGCAGCTAATGATGGCCGATTGACAATTCTACCGGGGTGACGTACATTGGCAGCCCGCGTCATATGCATCAATGCATGTCAAGGCGGTACAAAGTACGGCGGGACAGTGCAAATAAGTATGATTCGCAAGTTGCACGTACGCAAGTTGCGCATCGGGGATGTTCGCGGTGGCACGGGCCAAAAAATTTAATAGTCCTTCTTGTTTTTATTGATATATTTCTATATCTGTTTATTATTCGATCTATTTCAACATATTCGGCTAAGTTGAATTCACTAATAGTTTTTCAGTGCATGTTTTAATTGTATGTGCATTAGAATGATTGTGTTGGTAAAGTAAATAACCAGACAAATGCAAGCACTTTGCCCCTTGACGAAAATTGAACCCACACCTCTTACATCTCAACCACACATCCACCACGTCACAAAGGTCATCAAAACAAAACAATATTGTCAGGAAATAGAAAATCATATAACAAAACCAATAATCGTATTATCCGCAGTCTCACACAAGCAAGTAAGTAAGCCATAACTGAAACATAAAATATGTAATGCTTATGGATATAACAGAAGGACGCTATGACAATAACAAGTTTCAATACCAAGATGACGTCACAGTGTCAAGGCTAAGCATTGTCTTCCGGCAGCCGTATACGGAATTCCATTAACATAAGGATTTGGAAGGCGTGTGTAATAGATAAAAATGTCGATTAGATTGTTGTGTAATATATGCAAAATACAATATGTCAGCAAAATAAAACTTGGATCTCGTTCATACAGGATGAACATTTGTTTAATCCAACTTTGTTTGAACTATCTTTTATGGTTATTTTTATAAAGGCCAAAAATATCCATCACTTAATCTACTTTTCTGTAATTACACAAGGTAAAGCAAAAAATGTAGAGTACCCCTTAAAAACAGCGCTAACTAGTCTTAAACTAAGCAGATCTTATACGTTGAATATGGATATATGGTCGTATATGGCAACCAGATAACTGATATACTTTTTTGATGGTTTTAGCAATGTTTTTGCAGACTGTTGATTTTATCTGATTCAACTTCCAGTGAGTTAACTTGTCAATGAATGAAATCCACTTGCCACAGAAAGAATATACAATTATTTACAATAAAATACAAAGGAAACAGTTGAATCATCTAAAGACCGTTGCAAACAATCTATAGATAGCTCAACTGCTCTAGATCAATACCAGGCGGAAGTGTCCCCAAGACACTGGCTGCATTGCCCGTATGCGTTGACTCAGATAAGCGCCAGCTCTCGGATCACACTTCGCTTCGACCAGATGCCCAGAAATAATTTTGAAAACGCGATGGGCCCCGGTACCCCATGGATCCAGAGTCTCGACCCCAAATGGCTCAAATACTTAAGCTCTGTTGAGACTTCATATTAGTGCAGCTTGAGGTTTTCGGCTGAATTTGCCGCGGTCACATATAAGAATTGTCACATCAAAGTAGCTTTACCAATATCGTGGGTATAAGAGATACGATTAGCAATGTACCGCAACCAATTGATCTGTACTACAACTAAACTTGAGAGCAAAAAAATCGCACATTCATGATTTTTTGACATAACTAAAAAAAAAACAAAAAATATTATGTTTCTGTAATGCAGATTCATAGTCTATTTTAATACCTATCCAGTGGTATCTGATTTGTCTTTCAATCATTACATAAAAATGCTTTTGTGGATCAATAACAAAAATGCATGTTTAGTAAAAAATTCTTTATTCAAGTATTGGTGTCAAAGTTATGAAATTAAAAGATAAAATTAATTAAAAGTTTGTTATTAATACCGAGTGTTCCCTCCCCTAGCCTGAATCACTGACTCCATCCGTGTTTTCATTGATGTTACTAGACTTTTGATAAAGTCTTGAGGAATAGCCTCCCATTCCTCTGCGATCGCCTGTTGCAGCTCCTGTAGAGTCGATGGAGGAGCATCTCGGCCTCGAACTCTTCTTTTCAGCTCGTCCCATAGATGTTCGATGGGATTGAGGTCTGGGCTTCGAGCTGGCCACTCCATAACGGTCACATCCACCTCTTGAAGGTACTCGATCACTATGCCAGCAGTATGCGGTCTTGCATTATCTTGCATAAACAGAAAGTTTTCGCCGATAAACCCAGCAAAAGGTACGACGTGGCTCTCGAGTACTTCCTCAATGTATCGTATGGAAGTCAATCCTCTTGATTGGCGACCAGTATTCGGTCCGGTGATGAAGGCAAGCTCGGTTTTTGCTTCCATAGACATGCCTCCCCAAAACATGATTGATCCACCGCCATAGACGACACGTTCTGTTATGCAGCATTGGGCAAATCGCTCTCCCGATCTTCTATACACCTTCCCCCGTCCGTCGTTGCCATGCAAGCACATCCTGCACTCATCAGAGAACAGGACTGCACTCCACTGCTCTTCGGTCCAATTCAAATGGTCTCGAGCGAACTGAAGGCGGGCTTCTCGGTGGGCTGGGGTCAATTTCGGCCCGTTTGCTGGCCTGTGTGCAGTCAGGCCACCTTCTCTCAATCGTCTTCTGACTGTCCACCGGCTAACTTCTACTTCACGAACTTCTTGAAGTCGTTGGCCCAGTTGAACTGCGTTCAAACGACGATTTCTTAAAGATGTCGTTATAAGAAAGCGGTTATCACGCTCTGTTGTAGCACGGGGACGGCCCGATCCTTGTCGCCGTTGGTAGCCACCAGTCTCTTGATACCTCTGGTATACACGCCGAACGGTAAATCGGCTCAAACTCAATTGTCGAGCCACTTGACTTTGCTTAAGACCCGATTCAACAAGGGCAACCACTTGAGCGGCTACTTCTGGTGTAGTATCCATTTTCGTGTTCCGTTTGAAGCTAATATCAATAGAGAACCTTTCACACTGTACGTTGGTATGCAAATGATGACCATTTTTTTTTTTTTTTTTCGAATGGACTAATCTCGCTGTTGGCCTCTGAGGCCGTGACAGCTTAACCGAACTTTTGGCGAGCGCAGATGGCGCTCAGCCCAGTAAGTTTTTTTTAGGCAACTAGCGCAAGGGCACCACTTAGGTACGAACCTCGGCTTGGGCTGTTGCCGGGGTGGGGATAGGAGAGAAACGCCCGGGTACATGTCTGTACCTCGTATAGGCGGCGACTGAAGGGACTCGTCGACCTCGCCGGCGAGGTCGGTGTTTCTGTGAAGTGTTTGCTCTGTCTGATATAGATGACTCACCTTCCGCATTAGCAGAGGTGATTTCGTCATCCGGGTCTCCGAGAACGTGTCTCGGACGACGGAGGATTTTGTTGGCGGGCGGATCCAACAAATGATGACCATTCCCTCAATATGCACTCTTTTATACCTGCGATAAATCCCGCCGCCGGCCTTACCTGGATCGAGCGACATAAGGGGGTCTATTGTTTTGTTGCTAATGAGTTGTTTTTAAAGGTAAATGTCAACCTTTTATCAGTTCTGCGAATGCCTAGATTATGCACTTTAATTTAATTTGATTTTAATTTGCTGTAAGCTCCAAATAAAAAAAAATTTAACTCTTAAGTAAAAATGTGCGGATGTGCGATTTTATTGCTCTCAAGTGTATTTGCAAAAACCCAAATATTTGCAGATATTGCCAATATTTGTCCCACAATAGGACAACAAAACATTACCTCTTTACTCACCTTGTTACATGAATACAAAAAGTTATAACAAACAAAAACAGGAATCTTACGCCTGAAATACCGTGTCCAACAAAGTCTTCATTTATGCCAAGAGACAATATGGCTGACCTTAGATTAGTTAAATGTTTTATACGCCACTGGGCACTTTATACCCGTCATTAGGCTTGTAACAGTTATTTCGGGTCGGTAAAACCCCGACGACATTGTAGGGTTAGTGAGCGTATGGATTAAGTCGTTTCAACGTACAGTGGGATAGCATTTTTAGTTTTATGAACATACGTTAAAATAACTAATACAAGAACAAAGTATTACATTAGACCATTTCGAATATATATCCCTGTATATATTTGAAATGGTCTATTATATTTATACACCCTTGTGATTATGTAATTGATTGATTGTGTCATTAAGGACATTCTTCTTCTTCTTTCGTGTTAATGATAAACTTAAATATTTTAGAGTAGTACTTTGCCACTTCTATAGCGTTGGGCAGGTGATATGACACAAGGGGCAAAAGAGCAGATGATACATAGACTGAATGGATGCTCCGCAGTCGCATTCAGTCCGGGAGGAGTGTCTCTTATACCCCATTTACACAGGCTTTGTCTGCAGCGATCAATTTGGTCCGCAGTCTGTTCATTGACTTCCAGACTGACCAAGGCACATCATGACCTCGGGGAGGTGTTCCTTCGGAGTAACAAAATCAGACTGTGGTGGGTGCGTCTCCTTCCATGCGTTGATTTTCAGTGCCGCCGGGTGGTCTTGTGCGGCTAGGGTGGGGCGTATGAAGCTTTTGCGACTTTTCAAACGGGCTGCTGGAATTTAGTGATTGAATTTTGATTGAATTTGGTGACATTAGACAACCTATACAGGGTACTTCAGGCTATCTCTAAAAGTGGTCATTGGCATCCCTTATAAGAACCCTTATAATACTCTCTTTTTCTAAATTCCATGTTTTAAATCGTCCAATCACTTTGTAAACGGATCTGTTTTGACTTCTTAGATTATAACCAATAAACGTAAAATGAAAATTAAGTAATAAAGGTAATTAATAATAAAGTTATATAAATAAACCTACTTATTACAGCTCCAAAAATAAACCAATTTCACAATATTCATTCCAACACGTAAATAGCTTTATGGTAGTGAAAGCGGTCAGAATTATCAACATAATAATTACTGAGCGGCCAACATAATTAAAATATTACCAACATTATGATTACAATGTAAATAATTACGCGGATAACGAAAGGGTTGGACAATAGGGTCAACTAAGTTATAACATGTTGACCTATTTTGGGCACGCTGTTTATATTGAGGTGATTATTTATATTGGAAGTGGTGAAGCCGTTTGCGGATCTTATGCCTTCGAATTGGCTTTTTACAGCCCATAAGATAACTCCTGGAAATCGGGATGACAAATAGGAATCAGGAATGCGCCCACTGACCTTTCGGGATCCTTGAAGCAGCCTGAACACGTTTTCCTTTGCGCACACCTTCACTAATTCACCAGGAGTCAGTAAATTCAGCAACACCACATGAAGTTCGAGGCTATAGTTAATGCCTTTTGTAAAACACGGTTTAATTAAGTATTTTGCGGTTGAATTCAGCGGGTCGCGTACACAAGTCCAAAACTCGACTTTTACGCGCTGCGGTGCGGGGACGACTCTGCGTGTCTTCATAGT
Organism: Philereme transversata; assembly: GCA_963924445.1. Taxonomy (NCBI): domain Eukaryota; kingdom Metazoa; phylum Arthropoda; class Insecta; order Lepidoptera; family Geometridae; genus Philereme; species Philereme transversata. Next base: position 19,252,855 of record OZ004337.1, on the reverse strand, counting down.
CAGCGCCATCATGTCAGATTTTTGGGGCGCGCGGGTAGGGTTTGGAAAAATATTGGAATAGACAAGGAATTGGGAAGAGTTACCTTATATCGTCGAAAGATGGCGTTACCAGGAAGTAAAGATATAATGCGAGTTTCAAGCGAAAAGAACATTTGAATTAATTGGAGGACGCCTATTTACAGCAAAAACTTGATGTGTGATGATGAAAGTATTTTTTATTTACTAGCCTACATTTCCCCACTGCTGGGCAAAGGCCTCCCCCCACTCCTTCCACCTATCGCGATCCTTGGCAGATTCCCACCATTCCTTCTCGAATCCACTGATGTCGTCGCGCCAACGCTTTCGCAGCCGACCCCGACGTCGCTGTCCATCCTCCGGTACCCAAGGTGTTACGATGTTGGCCCATTTCTCCGGAAGCATTCGACTTACGTGCCCGGCCCAATCCCACTTGAGCTTCACGGCAATGCCAGTTAATGAATGAAGCGTATTAAAATTATAAAAGTATTCAAACTTTAAAAATATTAGCGGTAAAATAGTTGCCGTTGTCTCATGGCTCATCTTCTTTTTGAGTAAATCATAATAATAAATCACACTAATATTATAAAAACGAAAGTTTGGATGTTTGTTTGTTTGTTACTCAATCATGTCGAAACGGCTTAACCGATTTCGATGAAATTTGGTATGTACGTAGATTATAACCTGGATTAACACATAGGCTATTTTCTATCCCATAAATCAGTTCCCATGTGATAAAAATGGAATGCCAGTTTCTATGTATATGTATTTTTGCACCCCAGAACAACGCGGGGGAAGCCGCTGGCAACAGCTAGTTTGATAATAATTACAACTTGATACCTCCTCCACGCGTTCCTGAGAAAAAAAGTCTTGACAGACAGACTGACAACGAAGTGACCCTACAAGGGTTCCATTTTTCCTTTTGAGGTACGGGACCCTAAAAACACGGAACTTAATATACATGGGGAAGACTCGTACTTGACAACAAAATAAAAGTTTGGATGTTTGTTTTCTTGTTACTCAATCACAAAATGGCTGAACCGATTTAGATGAAATTTAGTTTGTTAATAGATACCTGGAATCAAACATAGGCTACTTTTTATTGACATACAACGCGTGCAAAGCCACTGGTAGAAGCTAGTTTTACATATATGAGTTAGAAAAACCCTCCAACCAACGCTTAGTTAAAATAAAAAAAATCGCCTGCAAAACACTTAATTTTTTTTTACTTTACCTATTTTATCCCATATAATTTCTGGTACCTTTCCGATAAGGTAAGGATAAAAGTGGTTACCGGCTAATATTTTTCCTTACTATGCAATTCTGGCATAAACAAGCCTACCCATTATCCCAACATTCAATTTTTCATCAACAAAACACACAGTAGCGTAACAGCTTATCCACAGTATCACGGCAGAAAGTAATCTTGCAGAAAGGCTTTGTATATGCCTGCGACACATTTTTACTGTAGGGCTATGAGGGTGAAACCTTATTTCTTATGCTGTCATGTTAAAGAGGTTCAGTGCTGGAATAGTTTAGCTTCTGTGAAAATATTATGTTTTAAAGACTTTTTGGATTATTTTTTGTATTTCATCATTCTTTATCGTATACTGTTGAATACATGCCTTAAAATGAAGTATGCGTAATTAAGTAAGACGTTCGACTTAAGATTTTTCACATTGCACCAGTTAATAATATAATATTTCTGTAAAACCAGCAAATGTTTTATTAAGTTACTTATATGAAATATATTTTTCTAGCTGACCCGCTGAACTACGTACCGCCTTGGCATATGACGCGACCTGTCAATGCCCCGGTAAAATTGTCAATCGGCCATAATTACATGCATCTATGTATGAGAAAATGAATATTTTTCATAATTTATTTTTGCGTTAATTTTTCCGATATTTTAATAGTTATTCTGCTATTCGATGCGGGGAAAATCCAACAAATCAAAGATTATAAAATCGGTCCAGCCGTTCTTGAGTTATAAATGGTGCAACTAACGCGACTTTGTTTTATATTATTTCGTAGAGTAGTAGAACAAACATTGTTCGTGTGAGTGATGACAATGACCCCTTTTGACATTGACATAGATTTTCTGAAGCAAATTGTATACAGTAGTCGTCGATAGAAGATAGATAAGCTTAGGTATCGCACCTAGCTTATCTACGAGTATCTTCTGGCATCGACGATTACCGTTGTTACTGATTCGATTCCCGCCCCGGAACAAATGTTTGAATGAATGAATGAATGAAAAATTATTTATTGCATAAAATAAAAATAATCTGTACACGGAGAAAAATATACCCCTGATTTTAAGCGGGATTCTGCACTAATTATGAGGTATTCCTCTTAAAAAACGACTAGGCGTCCAAACGCAAATATTAACAGGAAACTGATAAACCAGCATTACTTACCCCATTACATAAAAGATCGGAAGGTATTTTTAGATAAAAAGCATGACAATTTGATGTTCGTAGCAATTTATTTTAACATGACAATACCTATAACGGTAAAAAATATCAGTTTATCGTTAAAGTGTGCGTAAAAACCCATATATTAACAAAAGTTCTATAAAAATATCATTTGTACTGTCATTTTTTCGTTCTCACAAAATTAATTTTTCTCCGTGTACATAGGCGAACTTAATGCTAGATAACATTCTCTTCCAGTTAACCTTTGTGTAATGCGGAAAACAGTTACTAGTGATAGTGCAATTATTTGGTAAAGGGAGAGGCTAAATTTAAATTACGAAACACATAGATAAACATATAAATATAACTAATCCTATACAAATACATGGTATTTCAATAAACATACTTTCTAATACTTAAATACCAATAAGCCCTAGTAATACAATTCATAAAGTAATAAATATCGTTATAATGTTATATACTACATAGACTTAAACATTGAAACCATATAGATATATAACGTATAAAAGATATAACAGAGTATTACAGGATACCGCTCATTTTGTAGGCTTCGTTCATGAGAGTGAGGTAATGCTTGTACACTTTGGATCTGAAGACCTTAACGGAGGAAACATACCAGAACTCTTGCGGAATACTATTCCATAGTCTGATAGCAGTGATGGTAAATGACTTGGTGTAGCAAGTTGTATTGTGCTGGGGAGTCATAAGTTGAAGGTGTTGCGAGGAACGCACAAGACGGTCAGCATATGTATATGAGAGTGAATTGTTTTTTAAGGTAGTTGGGTGATTGAGGGTCATGTGAGATGTAAAGGAGACATAGTATACGGAGTAATGTTTCATGTCTGGGTATTCCTCTATACGTACAATTTATAAGTATGTGATAAAAAAAAGTATTTAATTTATCAGTTATCTGGTTCCCATAGTACAAGTACTTATTTTGAAATGTACAGCATTATTTACCTGTATCTGCAAACAGAAAACATTTGTATCGACCTATCTGTCAAGTGCGCGCTAGGATTACAAGGCGGTCATCCTCCAAATGTTAAGCGTGATCCAGAATCACAATTATGTACAAATTTCAATGAACTAAATCTAGGACAATAATTTTGTATATCGCCTTTTTCAGAGCCCAAACACCACGTGTAGACAATGAAGGTGCGGTGTGCTAGGCAAGTTCATACACTGCATGTATCTCTGTATATTTATTATAAGTGCGTAGTTAATTGAAAAGCAACAATTGAGTTTTTAAGTCGATAAATCAAATCAATTTCATTTATTGGGTACCTAATAAGGATGAGAACAAAGTGTTTATCGTTTTTTAGGACTTACGCAATGATCCCTAAACGTATTTTGCGACTATACATGTTTAAATTTGACGTACCTATTTGAATATTAGACTACCCTCTTAAGCATGTTTTGTTAGGCATTAAATACGATTAAACATTATTATGCAATTCGCCCTTTGTTTATGTACAGCTAGTTTATTTTCAGGGTTTTACGCATGCAATGTCCAGTTATTAGTATTATCAGCCCGTCCCACTGCAGGGCAAAGGCTTCCCTTCCCTCCTTCCACGAATCCCGGTTATTGGCTAATTGGGCCACTCTTTCTAGTATGCATCCAGTTCAACCCTCCATCTTCGTCTGGAGCCGCCGCCCGTTTGGAACCCATTCTGTAGTGGCTTTCGCCCATAGTTCCTTTGGCATGCGACAAACGTACGAGTATTATAATTAAATGTTCTAATAATAATGGTAGTAATAACAATAATACTTCTGGAAGTATTATTTGAAACATAGGATAAGTTATGGTAAAAAAATCGAAGACAAGCGGACAATCAAAATTCCAAGAATTCCAAAATTTAGGCTTCTTTTCCTGTTTACCCTGTACCTACTATAGATAAATCAAAAGTATCGGACCAGTAACACGACAAACAAAAAAGGATCAAACAGAAATCATTTCGCCGGTCTCAGGTAGCGACAAATTAGTTCCACTCAATTTCAATAATTAATATTCAAAACCCACATGTCTGGTTATCGTTTTGAACAAAAGCGACGGTGAAAAGACCTCAAAACCAATGTTGGACAAATTAACGCTTTTAATTCAACATTTGCCTACCTGCTGTAGGCGCTCGCCCGCATAAAAAATTACCCTTTTCGCCCTAAATAGATACGAGAATTATAAAATAAATTATCGTTCTAAATTCGAGTTTTGATTAAATTGTTACGTTTATTGGTTTCCATGGATTGTAAAAATAACGGTAGTCAAAATATTATTGAGGAGAGGTTTTTGATAATACAATTTTTTTTCGAGATATTGAGCCCTTAGGCGCTTGTGATTTAGACAAGGAGAATTGTTCTTTTACCAGAACATTGCAGTGTTAGAAATGTTTTATGTAAAAAATCTATGCCTAAACAGCGATTGGTCCAAAATGTTTATAGTGGGTTTGCAACCTTTTACGTGTGAAATTCTAACTTCTTTTAATCTTATCATAATACCAGGGCTACCAGGTCCTTAGTCCATTATTACAACCGTAAAGTTAAATTTCATATTCACGATCTCTTTTTTGAAATATGTCAAAACTTTTCATCAACGAATCCGTAATCTTTCCGGCATGAATAATATCTACATCAAAACTGTATGGCTATTGTTCAAGTTTTTTCTCCACTTGTTTCCCAACGATAAATTAACAAGTTCCCCGTGGGCCCTTTGTCTACGAAAGGGTTTATGTCGTTTGCATTTATTCGCAAAAACTTCTCGTGAAACTTTGCGCTTAGTTATTTACGAGTTGAGTGTTGTCAGGTTAATCGAAAAAAGTCGGTCTCAAACGCCGGAAATGTAACACCCCGTAAGCGGTGCGTTGAGTCAGTCTAATAATTTTGATCAAGCTTGAAAGAAACAGTGGCGGAGTGATCATTGCATCTCCATATCTAGGAGAAGATCACGAGTACGATTTCCTCCTGGTCCACTTCTGCGGTGATTTGCATAGCTAGATTTAATTGGGTCGTTGGGCTTGACACCGGCAACACCCTGGGTATTGTCGATGCGTTCCCTACCCTGTAGAAACCTCTTTATATTTCTCTTGAAGCGTGCCATGTCGTAGCCTAACGGGAAAACTTCAGAAAATAGCTTATTCCATCTTGCAACTATGGGGTAGAAAAGATCGCGTGAAGGGTGTTGTGCGCAATACCGAACTGTCGACGATATGTGGATGAGCTTTATTACGTTGGCGAGAAATAGCTTCTCAGAACATTCCTCATTATAAAGGCAGTAGAGCTGAGCGATCCGATGTCACGGCGTTGACTCAGTGGTTCCAGCCTGTCGGCGAGCTTGGGATCGCTGAGGATTCTAATGGCTCTTCTCTGAAGGTTCAATTGGTACTTTGGAGCTCCGCGCCAAAGATGGGAACAGCACCTGTTCTACGTTTCGTGACAAATATGATCATTAACGTGACAAATAAGTATTCGGTTTTGACCAACTAAATTGTAATCAGTTACGACAGCCTATGGGCGTTTGTAACACCATATACCTATAGGCAAGGTGTACAGAAGAGAAGTAAATGCCGCCTAAATGCGTCAAAAAATTGTTTATTTTTATAGTCAAATATTATTTCAATTAAGTTTAATAAAGTCCGGATATTTAGCTACCCTATTTACGATTCCCCGTGAACGTCCCGGCGCCGGCGCTCTGGTTATACGGCACGGTTTTAATTCTGTAAGTTTTTCATAAAGAACCTTTATAGGTGTTTTGTTACTTATTTTATGAGCTACTTTTATACGCTTACCTGTGGAGTTATTGATATTATTAACCTGCGAGGCTCAGAATTTGTACAGTTATTAGATTGAACATAGAGCATGCTGTGTAAGAGTAGGTATCTTCTATTATCGACTATCGACGACCACCGTGGCGCAGTGGGCGAACAGCCGGCTGAGACGCAGGAGGTAGCGGGTTCGATTCCCGCCGGAATGTTTGCATGATCTACAGATATTTGTTCCGGTTCGGGTTGTTTTTCTATATATTATAAGTATGTATTTACAAACAAACAGTATATAAGTATTCTATCAGTTACCTGGTTCCCATAGTGCAAGCACTGCTTAGTTTGGGGCTAGATAGCGCTGTGTGAAATGTCCAGCAATATTTATATTTATTTATTTATATATTATCTATTTAAGCTGCGTGTAATCGCATTTACGATGTTAATTTAAATCACGGCTAGAGCTGATGGCTAGTATTGTTGTAAAAGAGGTTTTTCAAATTAATTACCATGACTTTTTTTTAATATTTAATTTTGCCCTTATTTTAAGCCCTAAAATATCAATCCAACAGGCTGTATAAAATAGGTAAACTAATAATATTCATTCATCATGTAAGTAGGTACCTGTTAAACTGAAGCGGCATCGGCGTAAAGGCACCGCCGATTTACGTTATTGTTGGTTTATTGGAAATGTATCGATTACTAGATAAATATTCAAGCTACCGGTATTAAACTAATCTCTAACATCAGTTATTACGATTCTGCATATGTGTTTTAAATTAATGTTGTGCATGCGGTGACAGACTGTATAAAAATTAATAGATGTTCGTTAGTCTCGCTAAAACTCAAAAACGACTAGACCGATATTTATGTTTTTTTTGTTTTCATTTTTATTTGGTACCTTGATGTTTTAGATTCACAATTGGACCAGGTAAGTGGCACTGCTGTCGAGATCCAGAAAACTGCAGATGAAGTCGCGGTCATACAACTAATATGTATATAAAAATCAATTGTTGTTCGTTGGTCTCGCTAAAACTCAAAAACGGAAAATTTCAGACAAAGTCACGGGTATACCACTTCTTTTTTTTCATCTAGCCTATGCTGTCCCATTGCTGGGCAAAGGCCTCCCCCTCATCTCTCCACTTATCTCGATCTTATACCAAATCCCGCCAGTCGCTATAAAAAGCGTCCAAATCATCGCTTCTTAGGCCTTCCACGATATCGCTTTCCATTCACAGGGCTCCATCCAGTTACGACCTAGTACTACTAGTTTTTTTTATATTTTGTTAGTATCTTATACAAAATCAAATAAATATATCTTTAAAAAAAATCAAATGAAACGGTCAAGCAAACGATCTATATATAGCTCAACTGCTCCAGATCACTACCAGCTGAAAGTATCCACAAAACACGGGCACGTGTTGTTTGAAATTTTTTAATTGTTTTGGTAATGAATTTGAAAAAAATTACTTTACAAGAATACTAGCCATTAGCCCTACCCGTGTTTTCAATTAATGTCGTGCATTCTATAAAAACACGTTGTATAAATACATTTAAAAACTCCCGTTATGACATACGCATCTGTAGTATTTGCCCACTCTCCTAAAGTTGGTGCCATTCAGGTTATTCAAAATCGCTTCTTGCGAAAAGCCTCAGGCTCGCCCTGGTATATATCCTGGTATATAATAACGATCTACATCGCGATATGAAATTAGATTCAATAGCCAAGTTCATGAAGCTCGCTTCCAAGCGGTATTATGAACTTGCCTCCCAGCATCCGAACCCTTTGGTACATACCATTCCGGTCTACCAGTTGGATCCGCCCGCCAACAAAATCCTCCGTCGTCCGAGACACGTTCTCGGAGACCCGGATGACGAAATCACCTCCGCTAATGCGGAAGGTGAGTCATCTATATCAGACAGAGCAAACACTTCACAGAGACACCGACCTCGCCGGCGAGGTCGACGAGTCCCTTCAGTCGCCGCCTATACGAGGTACAGACATGTACCCGGGCGTTTCTCTCCTATCCCCACCCCGGCAACAGCCCAAGCCGAGGCTCGTACCTAAGTGGTGCCCTTGCGCTAGTTGCCTAAAAAACTTACTGGGCTGAGCGCCATCTGCGCTCGCCAAAAGTTCGGTTAAGCTGTCACGGCCTCAGAGGCCAACAGCGAGATTAGTCCATTCGAAAAAAAAAAAGCATTTAGAAATTGTCTATTGGCCACCTCATTTGACAAGATAGGTACATGTATTGTATATCTACCTACTGAATTACAGAACCCAAAAAAATCTATTTAGCGCTTGAAAAGCTCTAGCTATCATTAAACCTTTACCTTTAGAAATAACGAAATGGAATCAAAACGATTCGTTATTTCGTAAAGCTACAAAATCTATCAAAATTACTTATCACTTTTTAAAAGCATTTGACAATTGAATAAAACGAAGATCATATAGATATCAGCCATTGTTTGAAACCGGTTCAGTTTATTGGTATTTTAGTTATTTTATTGTCTATGGATTGATAATGGTGCTTGGAGATGAAATCCACTGATATTCTTATACAGGGTTACAGGAAAAATCGTGCTAGATCCGTTAAGGGCGTGGAGTACCCATCATTTCTGACTTATTTCACTATGAAACACCCTACCCTAAACTTAACCCTTTTCGAGATATTCGACTTTTAATTTTTTTATTGAAAATTGCCGATTTTTAGGCTACTAAATTTATTTTTGTTTATTTTGTGTATCTTATTATTATTATTATTGCATTTTTACATGTGTAATAAGATGCTTTAGGACGTCTATCATTAAAATAGTGCATAAGTTAATTGAATAGACCGTAGTAGACAAGTGAAAGTTAAGAAATAAAAAAAAATATTAGAAAGTTTATTTTTCTCTAAGGGATATCTAAAAAAAATATTATGGCAATGGTTCGGCAGATGTTTTTTAAAATATCTACGTTTCATCAGCTATCTAACGAGGTATAATAATCTAGGGTTTTATTCAAATGCATTGAAAAAAATTTAGTTTTATAGGCGACAGTGGAGAAGAAAATTTATACTTAGCCCTAAAAAGTAAAATAAAATAATAGGTAAGCATGAAATGTCATTTATTAAAGATTTTCACACAACTTTTTCTTATTCTACAGTTCATGTTCAACATGGCCGCCTCTATTTCTGATACATTGTCGCATCCTTCTACGGAGACCAGTCTTTACTACTCCAGTGGTTAACGTGGTCCTCATTTTATTGGCTGCATCCACAATCCTTTCTCGTAAGTCTTCCACAGACGAAACTGGATTCGGCTCGCTGTACACAAGACTTTTCATGCACCCCCACACGTGAAAATCCATGGGGGTTAGGTCCGGACTTCTTACTGGCCATGGCAACGGTCCACCTCGTCCTATCCATTTGTTTGGATAATTTGTGTCCAGCCAGTCTCTGACACTTCTCCTGAAATGGGCAGGGCAACCATCGTGTTGGAACCACATGTCCCTGATCAGGTTGAGTGGCAGATCATCCAGCAAATCACTTAAGTCTGCTCTCAGGAAATTTTCGTAGCTTTCCCCATTTAGATTATCCGGGAGAAAGTAAGGTCCAATCAAATGATTGGAGATAATGCCCATCCACACATTCACGCTGAATCTTCGTTGGGACCCCTTCACTCTTTTCTTATTGGGATTCCTTAGCTCTTTTGGGGCCCAGTAATGGGCGTTGTGATAGTTAGTTATGCCATCTTTATCAAATTTGGACTCATCCGTCCACAAGATATTTCTTAGAAAATCTGGGTCTTCTACGTCCCAACTACTTTTTGTCCACGAAATGTAATACAAACCCTAAATTGTTATACCTCGTTAGATAGCTGATGAAACGTAGATATTTTAAAAAACATCTGCCGAACCATTGCCATAATATTTTTTTTAGATATCCCTTAGAGAAAAATAATCTTTCTAATATTTTTTTTTATTTCTTAACTTTCACTTGTCTACTACGGTCTATTCAATTAACTTATGCACTATTTTAATGATTGACGTCCTAAAGCATCTTAATACACATGTAAAAATGCAATAATAATAATAATAAGATACACAAAATAAACAAAAATAAATTTAGTAGCCTAAAAATCGGCAATTTTCAATAAAAAAATTAAAAGTCGAATATCTCGAAAAGGGTTAAGTTTAGGGTAGGGTGTTTCATAGTGAAATAAGTCAGAAATGATGGGTACTCCACGCCCTTAGCGGATCTAGCACGATTTTTCCTGTAACCCTGTAGATTTATTGAAGCTACATTTACCTACCATGGCGAAGTTGGTTTATAAGTAAAGTCGTATGAGGTAAGGTGCGGCCGGCGGATCTGAGCAATGAAGTTAGCCTTTTCACAGCGCGGCAAACAAATTACGACCTTATGCAGTGACATAATAGTACATTGTTAAACAAGGGCTGTAAGCGATCTATTGTACACTCGAGATATTTTCAAGGGTAAATATTTCATCATAAAGATGAGGAAATTAAAAAGTCTTTTTATAACAGTTTGTTTCCAAAAAGAAAATTTGTCCCCGGTATCCATTGCTTTTACAAATTAAACTTTCTTTAATTCAATTTAAATTAATCTTAGTTTTAAGACACATTAAAAACAAAAAACCTCCCAGCAAAACAAACGTCCACATTTGCAATCAAAGGCGTAAGTTACTGCAAACAATTTACTTTACTGCACTTTTCCTCACACGGGTTAAAGTTTAAACTTTTTAAACATAGCAATTTGAAAAATCCCTTCCACTTAAAGTTTATTACTTAAAGCTGGAATGAAAGCGTTTTAAGTAGAGGTAGGTATTTGGTGCATTCGTGGGGTTCACTCAAAGGGTCTGCAGAGACTGAGGCACTGATGAAGTGACCAGGAAAAACGACTTTGATAGACAATGTTTAGAAATGACTAGTTCTTCAACTGTCGTCTTCTTTAGTCAATTTACGGTCGCTCTCATAGACATAGTATCACTGTTATAAATAGGTATCTACTGGATTTATCAACACTGCACGACAATATTTCGGTTCAATTTGTAAACCTTCAGCAGGGTGAGTGTGATTCGCTCCGAACAAACGTCTCGCTTCGCAATCACGAACCAACGAAACATATTTCAGTTCACGATTTGCACCGATATTGTCGGTCATGTCATACCTACGTATGTAACACCGATAAAACGGTACGTGATAAATAATGATTCGTTATTTTTATAAATGATTAATTATATATAATAACTAGCTGACCCGCCCGCGGCTTTGCACGCTTTTTTATTTTCATATATTAGATAGATGATTGTAATAAACAATGATTGTTTTCTGTGTAAATAAGGTAGCATCAAGTTGAACGTTGCCTTCACAGGCATGTTAGATTAGTTGAAACTTGAATTTACAGTAATTGGTCTACTTTTATTATAATGGATTGCTAGAATTGCTACCATCGAGACATAACGTTACTAATTTACTAACGTACGTAAAAAAACAAGTTTCTCGTGGTACAATAAAATAGTTTTAAAGTCACTCATATTTTAAAGGATATAAAACAGCTGCGTTCAGTACTGTTGCTACGAAAAAAACATTAAATTATGATATATGATTCAGACAAATCAGATATTTGATTCACTTAAGTGAATAAAGTGTTACAAGTTTCTATAACCAAGGTTGAGATTTGCCATTGGGTGAAATGAAATGACTCATCACTCTACAGTCGGTGTTTAAATATTGATTATTTATCCTATGTATGTTTTTACGTCTGATGTGATAATATTCTACATTTTGTTACAAAGCCTGACATTTCGTTTTTATTTTGTTAATAATGGTTTATCAGTGTATTTCTGGATAATTCCGTCCATTCCTTAGCATCATGGTCACACCACCTTAAAGGAATTTAGTGTTTAATGACTGGGCATTGCGGTGTGGACGAGGATGCCTCTGGGTAAGCGGATTTGATGCTAGATTTAATACCTAGTGGAACACGGTCCGATGGCACGTGGTGAGGTAGGGTCGGTAGGTAGGGTAGCTCCAAGCCACATAGATAATTGATCAGGTATTTGCTGTCTTGTTTGAGATATCTGTTTTAGTAGCAAATATTTGTTGAGAATTATTTTAATCAAATTGAAACAAAAAGCAAGTAGAAGTAGCAGTGGGCAGGGCACATAATTCGAAGAATTGACGGCCGTTGGGGCAGAAAGATTATCCATTGGAAACCACGCACTGGAAAGCGCTGTGAACAACGGCCTCACACTAGATGAAAGACATCCCCATTTTATCATCGGACAACCAGACGCTCCGTGATGCGCCACCGCTACATGGTAGACATACATCCCATACGCACAAAGCGGTACTCTTCCACTTTTATTATGTGCACTGCCAAGGTGTGGAACGCCTTGCCATTCAAGTAGCAAGTGAATAGGTTTCTTCTAGACTCTAGGCGAGATCATGGTCAAACGCTAGCCTATAATTTATAAAATTAAAAAGTGATGTTCAGTAGTATAAAAATAAATCCAATATTCTACTAAACAAACAACAAATCAAAACAATACATCTCCACTGCAATATTCAAAAACATGTTCATTACACCGGGAATTTCTAAAGAATTGGCAGCTGTTCCGTATGGACTGCGGTTTGGCAGATCACAAACACGTAAAGTCTTGGCAAGGTTTGGGGCTGTGGTGTCTATTGCACGTATTGCAAGTTATGGACCAACTGTTGGGAATTTCTGTAGTAAATTATACTGGCAGGTGAACAAGGTGTAAGAGACCTACCAAATAGTGGTGTTTTGGTTCGCGTACGTAGAATTAGGGTAGTAAATTTTCAATAAAGCTTAATTTCAAGTCTTAAAATATAAATGAAACAGCCTGTATAAAACTGGTAAACAAATAATATTAATTCATCATGTAAGCAGGTACATGTTAAACTGACTAAGCTTCATCGTCGCAAAGGCGCTGCCGATAAACGATAAAAATTGTTTATTGGAAATGTATCGATTACTGGATAAATATTAAAGCGATCGGTATTAAACCCACCTCTAAAATCTTTTAATATGATTCCGGATGTGTGTTTTAAATTAATGTCGTACATATCGAAACTGGTAGTATAAGAGACAAACTTCCGCCTGCGGCTTCTCACTAGTGGTTTCGATACTAATAATATAAATTCAAAAGTAACTCGGTCTCTGTCAGTATTTTTGTTAAGTTTCCACGACTAAGCAGGTAGACTGATTTTGATGTAATTTTGTGTACGGATAGATTATGTTTGGGATTATATTTGAGACACAAGCTACTTTTTACCCTGCACAGAAGGAGAATCCTTGATGATAAAATGAGACTGAATATCCTATATTCAGCCATTAACCTCATATTCAACATTATACATTATTTTAAATATTTTTTTATATTATTCAAGTATCTACAGTAGGTAGGTATTAGGTTAAAAAAAATCGTTATGACGTGATACATTCGACAGGTATTAATTACAATTGTTTACTTTTACATAATGAAGGCTTAAAAGTAATTAGAGTACCTACTAGGTTTTTTATACAACTCACAGGTGGACATGGCCCACCTGTTGTTATGTGGTAATCATTGCCTATAATAAAACATTGCCTCGCAGATCACGCACCGAACGTGCCCTACGATGATGCATTGCCCTGCGTTCATCAACTTAAGGCATCCAGGTATAAAGCCTCGTATGCATCTCATATGTTATTTGTTAGTTATAAATAGGCAAGTATGGAAAAATTATAAAATGCAAGATTTCGATTTTTTTCTGAGGAAACAGGCTTACGGCCCACCTGATGGTAAGCGGTCACCGTCGCCTGTTGACACCAGCAACACCCGGGGTATTGTCGATGCGTTCCCTACCTTGTGGAAACCTCTTAACATTTCTCTTGAAGCGTGCCATGTCGTAGACTAAAGAGAAATCCTCAGATGGTGGCTCATTCCACATCACAACACAAGGCAAATAAACGCTCGTGGTCAAATGCTCGCCACAATTTGTAGAAAAAAAGAGATAACTTTTGAAACTATCATGGTTATCATCATCCGTTTCAAACATGAACCCTATGAGTACTTTTACTTGTTTTTTTATTTTTGTATTATTTTTATGATTAACTCTATTATTAGCTGTGTTTTGCTCGACATCTTAGATAGGTAGGTACAATTGGGTGGGCAGGCAACTTGTAATTATTCTTTTACTAATATTCTTTTATTTTTTTTTATTTTCTTATCTTTTTCATATAGGCACTGCTAAGTTTTAACTTTTGACTGACGTCCGTGGCGCCAATGCAGGTTTAATGGCTGTAAACCAGCGCTGAGCAATAGGTTTATTGTTCAGTATAATGCTGAGCCATTCCCCTTTTTCGGCACAGGGCTCAGTGACTGGATACGTATTTTTAGTACTATTTATTATTTTTTGCTTAAGTAATGTTTTTTAAATTGTCTGTATTTTATTGTGTTTATTTAATTGTCTGTCTTCACTTATCCACTGTATGTAGTTTTCTGTGTGTTTGTTACTTGTGTCGAAATAAATGTCTATATCTATCTATCTATCTATCTATCATCACTATTTGTACTAAAAACGGGATATTTACCATGATTTGTGAGTTTTTGAATATCCCGATATTTAGATAAGAGATTTTACAAAATAGTAGGCAATAAAAACAAAGCAAGTGGTTCAGGCGATTCTTGTACAGACTTTTTAAAGTTGTCGCATATTCGTAAAAAGATTTTTCCATATTTTACAAATGGTCTAAGAGCCCATGACCGGCTACCTGTATGTATTTGACCAGACCTGAGTTTTTGTACATTAAGGCCCCTATACCTACCATACATAAGTAGGGGACTCACTAAGCTCAAAGTGGTGGACGCGTCGAGCGCTCAGGTAAGACAGGTATCGATTTTTGACTAATTTTAAATCCATTTGACCACGTCTGCCGTTTTAAAATTTGAAAATATATTATTATTACTATCGGAAAATAAGAATGGCAGACCATTATCGCGCATTTTATTTTGTGGCAGACAATTTTGAAAATGCTAAAAAAATAAAATTTTGAAAGTATTTGACCAAATCTGCCATTGATATATTTTATTTATTATAGTCTTAAAAACTTATATTGAACACGGCAGACGTCTACATTGCGTACACACATCAACAAATAATAAAATCTTAGCTACTATCCGGCCAGATGTATATGTATTCCGTTCACTGTTTTACATCAATGTAATTTACTTTATCACTGTATTTAGAGAAATTAATTTTTTTTCGTATTCTATATACTAAACTTCATTAGTTAGATGAGAAATAAGTAGATTTTTTATGGAATCATAAATAATATGGTATAATGCTTTTAAAAAGATAATTCGATTACTCATTTAAATTTTTTTCTTTTTATTTGTTAAGAAAAAATTGAAAAGTGTTAAATGAGTTAAAAAAATATATCATGCATGCATTACAATATATATATATATCTGTAGCGGACGCCGAGCTATAGATTAAGTTAGGAAAATGTTACGTTTAATTGCCCTGTATAGTATAGAGATTAGAGGCGAACGACAGGGTTGCTGCCGCCGAACTGGGCGCGGCAGCCGGGCTTTTTTTTTTTTTTTTTTTTTCGAATGGACTAATCTCGCTGTTGGCCGAGGAAGTTCTCCTCGGAACTCCGAGGAGTTCCGGACGGTATTGCAGGTGTGGGGAGCTCTTAACAGCTAGTTTCGACTCGAAATGATGATATTTCTAACGTGCACCAACGGCCCTACCACGAGTGTGTCTTAATTCAAGTGTGATTTTATGGTTTTAATGAAAAGTGAGTTTACTTCTAACTTGAGGCTAATTCTCGTAATGCATTTTTTTTTACTTCATAGTGATGGAACAAGCTTAACAAGAACAAGCCTTAAGCCTGTCTTAATCGCCTATAACTGAGAATTGCCTCGTAGTTCACGCACATTAGAAATGTCCGTCAACTTGAGGCAGCCTCATGTGGTTGAAATTTCACCGGCAACTATAGGCACCCTTCCTTAGCCCTTCTTATTGGGAAAATTATATTTAGATGTATTTTCAATGTCTGTAACGTGGAAGGTGATTAGATTAGATTAGGTAATACTTTATTGTACACCACGAAACAAATACATACAAAAAACAACTACGTAAATCTATGGATACAATTGGCGGTCTTATCGCTAAATAGCGATCTCTACCAGACAACCTTTGGATGGAATGGACTGTGTAGACATTACCTGGGGTGTAATGGTGTACCTAACATATTACATGTACGTACATACTAATACTAATTATATAAAAATAAAAAATATATAAAACTTACATAAATGAAAATTACATGAACCTAAATAATAACTACTCATAATAATTTATAGATACATACTTAGACTTATTTAAGAAACAAATAATTAATAATAAATACATATATATTGTTACGCCGAGGCTGTTAAACAATGAGTAATAATCGAACCTTCTCGAACGCTTTTGTCTTGCTGTGTTATTGTTGCTATTGTTTGTGGTTTCGCAGAATGGGGAGTGGCCATTGTGTCGAGGGACCGACCCTTTCCTGGAAGGATCGACATCGTTCTCGAACAATCGAAATGTGTGCGATATAAATAGGCCGGAGAGATGGCCGGACAGTCAGTCTCAGTTAGTGAGTGAGTCTCAGCGAGGCCCTGGAGGACTGACGTGGGAAGGGTCTCGCGTGAACAGTAGTTGCTCCCGAGTCAGTCTGGATTAAGCTATACGTGCGAACATTTCGGTGACTTTAATGCTGGCGCCTCACATTGGCTTATGACTTGGTTCCAACGTTGGCTACGAATAGAATGGCCAATAATTGCAACCAAGATTGCGGCCTCAGATCGATCCTCACATTGGTGTGTTGGATCCAACAGTATAACTTGGAGCCAACATAGCCAATGTGAGGCGCCAGCATTAGTGGTGTGAATTAGTGTGTTGTGATACGTGTGACCAAGTTCGTGTATTCATCGTCATCGTGTTGAATAAAAGTGTTATTTTGGCTAAACCGATTCCCATTATTTTATCCCGAACCCTCAGCTCGTAACAATATTTAGCGACAAATACTCAGATAGTGTTCTCTGAGCATACGTTCAAAAATGGCAATATACACAAAAAATCAGTAAAATTGGTCTATCCTTTTCGGGGGAGTGCGACCACTAAAACCGTGACACGAGATTTTTATATATATAATTATATATTCAGTTAAATATGCATGTCCAGGATATATATAGTCACAGATGCCGAAATCGGCTAGGATATCATTATATTATTTTTTGATTAGCTTTTGCGGCTTTTGTATCACTGCGGCCATTGATATTGATCGCCACTTGTGTATAAACGCCCCTAGTTCATGGGAGCGTTCATAGTTCTCTACTAAGCCCTACAGCTGTTAGAAACTGAAGGATATTCTTTCGAGTGATAGCTGTTAGCTTCTCCAGGCTAAGGGTGTGTTTGCCCAGATGAATGCTACGTTTGCACATAAATAGACCCCACTCGCTTAACATATGTAGAGGCGATTTTACCGCCTCATTATAGAATCTGCAGGTTAGTGTATCGCATAGCCGTAGCTGGAACATATGCTTGTTAAGTCGGCAGTGTCCAGTTAGAGCTCTAACTAGGATATCACACCCAGCATATTCTTCACGTCCATCGAGAACCAATAGTATCCCCAACCTGTGGTAGATAGTCTCGCATTTTATAGTAGGCATAAAACTTACACTATTGTATATGAATATAGGCTCCGGTAAGGTAGGGAGGTAATATTGGATTTGGCTTGGCGGAAAATTTCTATGGCGGATTATGGAATTAAACTGAGGAAAACGTGTTTTATACCTTGTGGCCTGGAAATACAGTCAAACCTGGATAAGCGATATTTCAAGGGAGCACAATCTCATTCTCGCTTATAGAGGTTTCTCACTAACCCGAGTTTCTCGCTAATGCAGGTACATGGGTAGCGTTTCTCTCTTATAGAGGTACGCAGGTGCCAAGTTGATTTCTGCGTGTAGTAAGTTCGACAAACAGGACGGTACACAAGCACACGTGTCCATTCGAAAAGAATGCGATAAAATAACAACGTTATTTAGTTCCACGAAATAGAATAGGTACAATATTGACGAGAAAACAATACAAAAACAATGGTAGGAAGTTCCACGAAATTTAAGAATGAGTCATAAAATAGCAGATGTTAAATTTGTAATTTGTTTTGTCATTTGTTCCTCCTAAATAATATAAATAAATAAAGCTCGACTGTCGCTTATAGAGGTATAGATAAGTACCAGTCTCACTTACGGAGGTCCATGAGGGAAAAACGACTCTCTCTTACAAAGGTTTCTGTTTCTCGCTAATATATGTTTTGGGAGCTTAAATTGACGGGTCCTGGCTATTACTCTCACTTATAGAGTTTTCTCACTTATCCAGTTCTCACTTACCCAGGTTTGACTGTATTGATCAATAACAAAATATACCTGACCATGGTGATGACATATGGCACAGGAACGTGGCATCTCACTATGGTCCTTATAAGAAGGCTCAAAGTCGCTCAGCGTACTGTGGAGAGGGCTACGCTTGGGTTTCTCTACGAGATAGAATCAGAAATGAGGAGATCCGGCGACAAATCAAGGTCTTTGATATAGCCAAGAGGATAAGCAAGCTGAAATGGCAGTGGGTGGGGCACATAACTAAAAGAACTAACGGCCGTTGGAGCAGAAAGTTTCTAGAGTTGAGACCACGCACTGGAAAGCTCAGCGTGCAGGCTGAACAAGATCGGTAACACAGGAAATCTATGAAGATACCTATGATAAGCAGTAGACTTCCTGCGGCTGATAACATGATGGTGACCATTTTGTGATATACTTAGTGCAAATATTCAATTAGGCAATCAAGTATGACTTTGACGAGACGATTCGTTAAAAAACGAATATGTTTTCTAGGCTTTTTAGTTTTATACGATGTAGTTATCAAATGCTTACGTAAAGTTCGTAAAGTAATGTACATGATAAATTAATTCGTGGTAAATTTAGCTCAAGTTGTACACATTAAGTGGAAACCACATTTATATATCAAAAACAGATTATCTGATGTATGGGTGGGCCTTCGGCTAGATAGGTATTTGGATTTGTGGTTGAAAATCACGCACGAATATGGCTAGGCCGTAATGTAGTTAATTATAAAACAATTGTTATTATTTAGAAAACTTTCGTGATTTATTTCAATTATTATTATAAATACGGGATTTATCACGTACCGTCTTATCGGTATTTCGTCCGACAATGTTTTGGTTCAATCCATGAACCTTCATCAGGGTGAGTGCGATGCGCTCCCCGGTCTGGTTGTTTCTCTATTTATTATATGTAGGTATGTATTTACAAAAAAATAATTATATGAGTATTCTATCAGTTATCTGGTTCCCACAGTACAAGCTCTGCTTAGTTTGGGGCTAGATAGCGCTGTGTGAAATCTCTAGTAATATTTATTTATTTATTTAATTTATTTATTAGAGGAATACTTTAATAAATAATGACATGATTAATTTGACAGAGAATAATTATAATTGAAAACTAAATGTTTGACATTAATAGTGTAATGTTAACAATATCTATAAAAGAAAACATATATGAAAGCTTTACAAGCTTATTGCACGCCCCTGAGTGGGGTAGTGTATAGTGGAACTATTTTAATTAAATGTTACATCTTTCTGTATAACCTATATTCTGGCAATAAATGATTATAATTTTTTTATGGGATAAAAAGTAGCATAGGTAATCCAGGTTATAATCTACGTACATACTAAATTTCATCGAAATCGGTTCAGCCGTTACGACGTGATTGAGTAACAAACAAACAAATAAATTTTAAACAAATAATTTCGCTCGCGCAGTCTCTTCTTCTCCCGATACTAGACTATGCTGATGCTTCTTATCTAGATCTCACTGAACAGCAACTAGATAAACTTGAGCGCTTGCAAAACTTTGGCATCCGGTTCATCTTCGGCTTGCGGAAGTATGACCATGTGTCCGAATTTCGCAGTAAGCTCAAGTGGTTACCCATACGCCTTCGCCGGGATACTCACATCCTTCAGCATTTATATAACATCCTGTTCAACCCTTCCTCACCTTCCTATCTTAAAGAACGCTTCCATTTCCTCTATCAATCCAATCCTCGATCCTTGCGTTCATCTGACACACTCCAACTCAGGACACCTGTACACTCCTCCTCCTACTTTGATAAGTCTTTTACAGTGCAGGCTGTCCGGTTCTGGAACGCGCTGCCGGTGGCTATCAGATGTGCCAAGTCACTTGCCATTTTTAAACGTATGCTCAGAGAACACTATCTGAGTATTTGTCGCTATATGTATTTATTATTAATTATTTGTTTCTTAAATAAGTCTAAGTATGTATCTATGAATTATTATGAGTAGTTATTATTTAGATTCATGTAGTTTTCATTTATGTAAGTTTTATATTTTTTTATTTTTATATAATTAGTATTAGTATGTATGTACATGTAGTATGTCAGGTACACCCCAGGTAATGTCTACACAGTCCATTCCATCCAAAGGTTGTCTGGTAGAGATCGCTAATTAGCGATAAGACCGCCAATTGTATCCATAGATTTACGTAGTTGTTTTTTTTATATGTATTTGTTTCGTGGTGTGCAATAAAGTATTATCTAATCTAATCTAATCTAAATAAAAAAACATCCAAACTTTCGCTTTTATAATCTCATTGTGATTAGTGTGATATGATGTGATATTAATTTCAGATTTTTCACTTAGCAAACTTCGGAGATACGGCGCCGGCGGGGGAGGCATCATAACTCCAATAATACAAATCATCAGGTCTGAGTGCGATCCGCTCCGGGTTTCACTTCGTACTACACCACAGCGTCAATAATACGGTACGTAAAATCCCGTATTTAACATAATGATCAATTCAATTTTTCAATTTCAAAAGTTCTTTATTAGATTATAAAAGCTTAGCTAGTACAATTCCAGTGTGAATTAAATCCTAGAATTAACAATCATAATTTACAACGTTAATTAAGCTAAAGCGCTTCTCAAAACTTATACAATAAAATTTTTACCTAAAGTAGGTACTTATTTCGTATTACGAAACAACTATTGTAGTTTTAGAATTTTAAATATAAATATTTAAACACATGTAAGCTTTGATGAGCATTACATTAAACATCAGATCTTATATGGGTTTGAAAGGCCGAAGCCTAAGCGGTACAAATAAATATTGTCGCTAAACTATTACTTACAAATAACTATTAGCATGATCGGATTTTATTTTGAGTGAGGACAAACATAGGTACACAGTTAATTTTTTTTTGAGTGGGGATGTATTATTATGTGACTGAAAAATTAAGGACCGTTGTGCGCCAGACTAAGGTTAGATATTTCAAAGTTTGACCTAAAATCGTTTCTTGTTGCAAAAACGGTACAAGGAACAGCATAAACTTGAATCACTTCAGTATAAATTCTAAGCCGTTTCGAATGAACAATATGCTATAAAATATCGTCGATTTAAATGCTTGGGCTTTAAGCTAGCAATGCCGATTTTATGAGGGATTGTGTTTTATTAGCTCGTAGATAAGCAGGTAGGTAGGCTGGTGAACTTAAAATATTTGCAAATTAGCTTCCGCCACCGGAAGCTAATTCTCACGCGTTGTTTGTAGCAAGTAGCCTATTTGTTAATCCACGTTATAATCTACGTACATACCAAATTTCATCGAAATTGGTTCAGCCATTACGACGTGATTGAGTAACAATCAAACAAACATCCAAACTTTCGCTTTTCTCGAATATAGTATTTTAAGCCTGAACTAGGTGAAAAAAAAACTGAAACTTTTTTCACTGAAAAAATATATAATTTAAACATTTTATTTCTAGGGTAAAATTCTTAGATTTTTTACTTAGAAAACTCTTCTTTTATTTGATTAATTATTACCGTTTATCGGTGTTATGACCGACAATATTTAGGTTAAATTCGTGAATCTTCATCAGGGTGAGTACGATCCGCTCCACAAAGCACCACGCCTCGCACTGATGATTCTTCAATGAAAATCATCGAATTCACAAAAGTCGTAGAATATTTGTTGTTCCCGTAAGTGTCGAGAATCATTCGGGATAATATACTAGTTCTGGGACCCCCTGTATATTCTAGAAAAAGGGCCTGATTTACATAATTATTATGTAATAAACATGACATAGTAACCCGATTTTGAAATTTTGACCCTTTTGCATGCTTTTGGCAATCAAAATTAAAAAATGTTTTTTTTTAACATGAAATATAAGAATCAGAATCAGAAATGTTTTATTGTTCAACTGTGGCACAAAAAAGATCATAAATATTAAGTAAAAATTTGCATAATTTATCCGCTTCGCACGTACAAAAATAAATACATAAACAAATAAAATACACGTCAGAATTTTTATTATTAACAAACAACCATCATATGAGCAGTTATGAATATGTTATGTTGGCGAGTATTAAGTATTAATAATGGTTAAGGGGATTTCGGGACTTTTTGTCCACAAATCCCCTTCCAGCACTCGAAGGGAACGCTAAAGGGATTTGTGAACAAAAAGTCCCGAAATCCCCTGCGCACGGGATTGTCTCAAGGGATTTGTGGATTATGCATTATTTATAACTGTTCTACGTCGATATCTTCAGTTGTTGCTGAAATAATCAACTGTAACAGACGGACAGACTGACGGACGAACGAACAGAAAGACAGACGGACACATTCATATTATTAGGGTTCTACCATTACTATTTTACCCCGGAACACTAAAAAATAGCTGATCCACACCCAGATAGTTGTATACCTATTTCTATTACTAAAAGTTTTCAGAATCGGTTCACTAGTTTCTTACATTACCCCCTACAAACAGACAAACTTTACCTCTTTCTAATATTAGTATAATCACTTTGTACTACGAAGAAAAAAACGTTAATGTAAGAATAATATGCCAGACTGCTTCTAATCTCAAACTCTTTACTTCATACAAAGAACACTTAACATTGCGTACTTTCCGTAGTATATACATAGGTACCACGTAGCGTAGTGAATACTTTTACGTAGTGCATACGTTATGTAGTGTACTTAGCTACTCATTAACAGATGCTGCGAGCGACACTTGAGAGCACACAGGCACATTTACAGTTAACGAGAAAAGTGTTTATACAAACAAGTAACATTTTAACAAAAATACAACCGACTTTTCCAAATTACATAACCGATTTGATGAAATTTCTATGCGATCAATCTGAAAGCATCATTTAAACTAAAAAAACAAAATAAATAAACATTTCAAATCGGTTGATCGAGTAAATGATGGAGTTCTGAGGTAACAAATATGAATTATGCATCCCTATAAAATTTAAGGGTTGCCCTGGATTTTTTTTTGGTCTCCCATCATCAGATTCTGTCTAGGTGACCTGGAAAGTATACCATAATAATTAACTATAAAAATATAAATATAATTGCGGAACATACATAAAAAAAGATTCCGACGAATTAAAAACCTCCTCCTTTTTTTTGAACTCGGTTAGAAGCAAAAAGTTTATGTAAGTAAATATAGACGCGGGTTCAATTCCCACCGCGGAATGTTTGTATGATCTACAGATATTTGTACCGGGTCTGGATGTTTTCTATATGTTTTAAGTATATATTTTAAAAAAAAATTAAGTAATGTATTAGTTAGCTGGTTCACAAGCTCTGCTTTGTTTGGGGCTAGATAGCACTATGTGAAATGTCCAGTAATATTTATTTTATTATGTTTATTTTACGTTTATCTAGAGAAATAATTAACAATGCATATAAAATACTAAACAAACAGTTGTGCTGTATGATCTATATGTTAAAGTTATCTTTAGACAAACATAAGACTCGTTTAGGTTTTTTGTTTTAATTTGTAAATAGTATTTTCTCAAACATGCTTAGAAATTTGAGCAATATTTTAACAACCTTCTTCGAGATAAAATCGAAATTGCTGTATTGGCCAAATACATGCAAGCAGCGGCCGGCAAAAGTTGTATGAAAATCTATATCTGTCGTGGTTTAGCGTGTAATTTAAAAATGGAACGATATTTTACTCCGAAACATAGCAATCAAGGAGGTAACTTATCAAAGGTTTTATTTAAATTTCGAACTGACTTGCAAATAGAAAGCTGTTTATTGAAAAAAAAATGCAATCTTTAACGCGGGAAAAATTATTGTTGTTCGTTGTTCGTCATCGATTTTGAAAAGTAATTGTTTTTTTTATTTTATTTTATAATTTCTGCGCATTATTTGGGAAAAGTACTGTACAAGCCTTGACCACAACTAGGCATTGATGGACTTACGTATGTGTGCCTCGGCCCACATTTACATGTTCGTTCATCAATGCATTTTTTGCTGGCCGTTGCGGTAGTGTACTATAGGGAGGCCAACTTAGACTTGTTTATTTTATTTTAGTAGGTATACATTAGCCTGAGGGATAAATAGTTTTAAAGAATGGATTTTATCAGCAGAAAACAGATGGCATCATTTTTTGTGTCTGTAATTTGATTTCAAGATACTGGGAGTCGTTGAGTGCACGCCGCACAAGATCGGTCGCTCTGGAAATTCATGAGGGAGGCCTATGTTCAGATATGTTCATGATGATGATTAATTTACTCTAGAGTCAACCCGTGACCACGACTGTTGCAATACAGCCGAAACGTCGGGATAACAAATAAAAAAGGTACATCATCATCATCATTCACAGCCTGACTTCCCCCATTGTTGGATATAGGCCTCCCCAAGTTTGTGCAATCAACCACGATCCTGCGCTAGTCTCTACCCACGACCTCTACGATGTCGTCCACCCATCTCGCTACCGGACGTCCTACCCTTCTATACCCTTCTCTTTTTCTATACGCGGGTATAGAAGGCTAAAAAGGTACATATGCGATAAATACCCATTTTAATCAATAATAATGAACAGTGATTGCGAAAGTTTGAAAAACACTATGATTAATTTAGTTTTTATTTATTCATTACTTTCACACAAAAGAGAGTTAGTGCTAAAAGTAGTGGTTGTTAAATTATACCTTAGTACTATAATAAAGTTAAACAACTGTTTAAGAAGTGTTCAAAAATGCCTTACCAATTTTCGTTTAGGATTTTTTTAACAGTGTTTATCAGGTGTTTACCTTTTTTGTGGTTATACCCATATTCTTTTGGTTTCATTGCTTTTTATTATTTTATTATGTTCGCTTTTATGATTCACTGTACTAGTGTAGTGCACACATTGTGTCACGTTAGGTGCTTGAAACAGCACCTGAGCCGGTTTTTTTTAGTTTGTTCGAGCTTTAAGTGGCTAAACAGCTCTAAAACAATACTAAGCTAGGACTAGCTCGTTATTCCAAAAACTATACTCATGCGTGATTCTAAACTCATATATTCAGGGTGAATTTGAAAACAGTCAACTAATTTCACGGAATGTCTTCAGAAATGCAGAAAAATATTTATTATAAACTAGCTGTTTCCCGCGACTTCGTACGCGTTACACTACTAAATGTGCAGGTAACCTAGAAATAAAGCTAAACTCGCTGTTGCAATTTGACTTGACACCCCTTTTTTATCCCAAGGGACCTAATTTGTGGGATAAAAAGTAGCTTATATATTAATCCAGGTTTTAATCTACGTACATACTGAATTTCATCGAAATCGGTTCAGCCGTGACGATGTGATTGATTAACAAACAAATATCCAACTTTCGCATTTACAATAAAAAGTAGCCTATAATTATATCCACGGCATGATCTATCTAATACTAATTGGGTCAACGTTACGACGTGATTGTGTAACAAACTGTCAAACATCCAAACTTTCGCATTTATCATATTAGAGTGAAACGGAAAATTACGTTCATTAATAATGTTTCGGTTCAATTCGTGAACCTTCATCATGGTCAGTTGAACAATCGGTGTTTATTTCAATATAGAATATTAATTACCAAAAAAAGTAAAAAAATGGTCAAGCGCGTGACAGGACATGCACAGACTTGACAACCTCCATGAAGTAGTTGAGCGAATAGCTGAGACGCAGGAGGTAGCGGGTTCGATTCCCGCCGTGGAATAAATGTTTGCATGATCTACAGATATTTGTTCCGGGTCTGGATGTTTTTCGATATATTCTAATTTCTAAGTATGTATTTACAAAAAATATACATATAAGTATTCTATCGGTTATCTGGTTCCCATAGTACAAGCTCTGCTTAGTTTGGGGCTAGATAGCGCTGTGTGTATTGTCCAGCAATATTTATTGTATTTTATTCAAGTGAAGTGTTTCATAGTCATTCATTAATATATTGCGATTATTAACATTTAGTATGAACTTTAATACAAACGCAACCACAGGCAAAATATCTTAAAAAAATATATCTATCAAAATCATATCAAAATATATCTTAAAAAACATAGCTAAAAATAAAAAAAATATATATTTTGAATATATCTGAAATATATGAAATATACATGAAAATTGGCCAAAAGTTAGTTATTAAAAATATATTTACCATGCATATTTTTTATATATTTATAGATACATTTTATACAGAGTTTTAATATATTTATAATGTATTTTTATACATTTAGACATTTATTTCTTTAATATTAAAATAGTTAAAAATAGGCATCTACGCATATAATTTAAATAATAATTAATAAATTTGATTTGCAATTTTTTTTATCACTGTAACATGTAATCTTACGTTTTTCGAGTAATTAAAGTGTAAACACACAGTCCATTCCATCCAAAGGTTGTCTGGTAGAGATCGCTAATTAGCGATAAGACCGCCAATTGTATCCATAGATTTACGTAGTTGTTTTTTTTATATGTATTTGTTTCGTGGTGTGCAATAAAGTATTATCTAATCTAATCTAATCTAATCTAAATTTTAATAAATAGCAAAATTATTTATAATAATTAAAAAAAAAATTCGAATTCGAGTTTTCGATTTTTTGCATTTTCTGAGAAGATTTACTACAGTAACATATATTTTTTTTTCACCATCGGAAAGTAGAGATTTCAACGAATAGAAAACATACCAACTTTTTGAAAAAAACTGATATTTTACGGGTGAATTTTCGATTGAAAATTTGGGTGCTTTTTCGATATTAATTCAAAATAAGGTGAAAAAATAAATATTTTTAATCAAATAAATTACAGCGTATTTGGGACATAAAAAGGTAAGTTTTCACCAAAATTAGTCGAAAAAAAATTTTTTTTGTTAAAGATAAAAATAAAAAACCAAAAACTTGGTTTTTTTAATTTTTCACATAAATTTTGAGGTTATGTGAAAAAAGTGTTGATACGAAAGTTTTAGATCTTTTTATTACCTATAACTTTGCGATTTGACTTTTTTCGATAGGACTTTTAGTTTTGCCGGAAATCGAGAAAAACCGTTTTTACCCTTAAAAACTCACCCCCCCCCCCTTCCCGACCTCAGATCGCCCGTAAATTATTTTTCCTTTCATTTTTATAATATTCCCCTCCTTTTCTAATGGGTTTCATCCTACTATTATTTTTTTTCACTTTTTATTATTTTTAAAGGCTTCTACCCTGGTCTATTAAAGAGGTACCTTTGTAATTTTGAATGTACAGAATAGTTTAATTGTTAAAGTTGTTGTTTTATAATATATTTAATATTTTAGTTTTTTGTGATGGTCGGAAAAACGTATCTTTCCCATTCAGATGTAACTGGTCGGACAGACAACCAGACATGGTGAAACTGTAAGAGTTCATACTTTTACTACAGAATCCTTGGAATTTAAATAATAACGTGCCGTTTCCCTCACAAAAAGTAGCCAGTTCTAATGGACAATACATAAGCTAAATTAAATATGAAATCAGGTCGTCAAGTGAACTGCCCCAAACATCTGTTTCTACATTTTCAGTATATTATTTTAGAGTTATTCTTGTTGTGAATTCCTGTTTCTCCTGTTTGTTTTTTCGTTTGAAAGGGTCCAGTTTTTTTACTTAAATTAGCTTATTTTGTGTTTTTGCGGATCTTCGATTTTTAACCTGCAATTTAAAAAGTATTGTTATAAGTTTACGTTTGTCAGTGTTTTGTATTCCGTTTGTTTTGTTTGAATGATAATTCTAATTCTAGGGTGGGGGGAATAAGATCTGCACTGACGTCCCGCATTGGGGTGTATTGTGCATTACCCCCCTTCTAACCTGACCTCAGCCATCCTAGCTCCTTGAAGTAACGGAGCAGGATTTTGGGTTGATGGATGCAGCTTTCCAAGGTCCCCGTGGATGCCGTTGTGTTTGAATGCTAAAGATTTAGTACTTTTCAGTACTTTTGGTGGAACTAATCAAAACAACGAGTCTTATTTAAAAAAAGTAATTTGTAAGCGCTTTTAGTATCAGGCGAATTATTACAATATTTTGTATCTATTATTTATAATGAACAACCGCTAAAACAATATTTTAGTCTTAAACCAAGGATTTCTAGAACAGCTGTACCTTCATATCAAGTTCGTAAACATAGCGGTGAAAATCGTAATCAAGCTGTTTAGTTTAGCTTTGTCCGTCTATCCGTCCACTCACTCGTAGACCATTACCTACGTAATTACTAATATTAAACGGTATTTATCGCGTATTTACCTTTATATTTAATATAAGCATTATTACTATTTATTTATTATTATAAATACGTGATTTATCACGTACCGTTTTATCGGTGTTTCGACTGACAATGTTTCGGTTCAATTCGTGAACCTTCATCAGGGTGAGTGCAATCAGCTCCTCGTCACGAGGAGTTATTCGTAGGTCCACGAATTGAACCGAAACATTGTTGGTCGAAACACCAATAAAACGTTATTATAATATTAATGATTTCGTATTTATAATAATGATTGAAATCAATTACGAAAGTTTTCTAAGTAATAATATTTAATATTAGTAATTATGTGCAGTGATCGAGAAATTAAAAAAAAAATCAGCTACGTTGCTGTAAAACAGATAGCTTAGTGGTATATTTCAGTTACACCTTGTAAGTTAACTAAAATAAAAAAAACAACATATATTCACGTTCCGCCCGTTACATGTAAGTTGGGCGTAGTTTTTTCATTCTCGCACCCCATTGTTGATCAACTAAATCTAACAATCACGGCCGTCTTATGAAGGTACCGGTACCACGAATGCTTAAAACGGTTTCGGGCCCACAGACTGGAAAATTGGTACCCATTAAGAGGCTCTAAGCTTTATTTTTGTCCCCCTCACTCCAGCGGGTAATTAAATGACAATTACCGAAATCTCAAAAAGAAAAAGTTTGCTTTTTGTGCCATTTTAATGGTGCGATTAATTCTGTTTCACTTGTTAAAGGAAGCCGTTGGATTGGTCCGCTGGGGAAAGTTATATTGTTGACGACCTCCATGGCGCAGTGGGCAAATAGTCAGCTGAGACGCAAGAGATTGTGGGTTCAATTTCCGCGGTTGAACAAAAGTTTGCATGATCTACAGATATTGGTTCTGGGTTGGGTTTTCTCTTTATACGAGTATTAGAGTACTAGCTGACCTGCCCGCGTCTTCGCATGCGCGGTTTGTCAATAAAAGTATTACCCTCCTTCTGCGCAGTCGGTTAAAAAGTAGCCTATGCCCCCAATCTCGGTCTTAATCTATTTATATACGAAACTTCATCGAAATCGGTCCAACCGTTCAGACGTGATGACAAACAGACAGAAAGAGATTCACTGGGACAAAACTTTCAACCCCTATATCACCCCCTTTAAGATTATTTTTTGAGACAAAGTAGCCTATATCCTACCTAAGGATATAAGTTATCTTCTAGTCAAATTTTATTTTGATCCGTTCATCAGTTTAGTCTTGAAAAGCTAACAAACAAACAAATAAACATAGTTACTTTCGCATTTATTATATTAGTGTGGATCGTATGAATACAGATTATAAGCATATATATTATATATTTACCAAAATAAAATAAGGTCGACTAGTAATTATTATTATAAGTTTTCGAAGTAAAAAAGACCTGCTGAAAATATGACCTTATAAAGGTAACTGGGAAATTGGTTGTAGGCCGCACGAGTTCAGTCGCTCTGGAAATCTAAAGGGGAGTGTCCTATGTTCAGCAGTGGATGCCCAATGGCTGAAATGATGATGATGATCAACCGTGTGTATTTTCGAATATACATAATTAAATGGTTATTCAACCATCCAAAAGTTTAAAACTTTGCTGCCAGCCACAGAATAACTCAATGCTAGTACAGAATGCTTCCGAATATGTTAACCTAAAAGGTTGTAATTCCTTGAGATATAACCACTCAATGAAAGTATATAATTATTTATTTAAATATAGTCGTATTTCAGCAAAAAAGGCAAAAACAATATTTTTTTAATTTATAATACTTCTTTAAATCAGTTGCTTCTTGAATTTGGTCTATGAATAATACAAGATGTTTGACTTTTGGTTTATGCACTATGATTGACAAAATTTTCACGTTGTCGTCATCAAAAATATCACGAAAAGTCATTGTTCTCGTATGTGTGAAATATGACAAAGCGCGCCCATGTATAATGAAAATGCTTTAGTCTTTAGACATTTAATCTCCTGAGTGACGACTGAAGCGTTTGCATTTCGTGCGCCCACCACGCTGCATGCCCCACAAAACATGCCTTCACTCAGATCTTAGGCGATATCCGCACAGAAAGAAACAGAAGGCGTGCGTCACGAAAACCGTGCGGACGTACGGGACGTTATTCATGCAGGAAAGAGAAAAGACGTATGTCATTAGGCATTATACAGTGTGCTAATAATAGAAAGGATGTGTTACCTACACTCACGCCACAAGTAGTCGCAAAGGACACTGCGACTACTCGAGACGCGACGTGGGCATTGAAACGTTGCGACTTCGCCCTCGTTTTACGTATTACGTTTCTTCCGTACTACTCGTAATATCGCCACTTTGAGGTAACATACACATTCCTAACCACCCTGTATAACCGTGGTCATGTTAATAAATTTTATAAACGGGTCTATCATAATTCGTTTATCGAGGTATTTCAATTATTGCGATGGGATATTAAATAATTCATTGATTTATTTTTGTTGTGACATTTAAATCATGTAGAGCAATGTTTATTTTGGGCCGGTTTCTATAGATATTGGTAACCGATAACGAGACGTTTCTTTTGGAAAAAATGACAAAAGTTTGACAACGTGTCGTTGGTGTCGTGGTGGTTAGCGTATTATAAGAACCGGTTATAATATACCTATTAGAATGAAAGTTTCGGTTACCTTTTTTGCCGCCAATCAGTAATACTCGCATTAGTGTGTTTCAGCACAAAATAGTAGATACAGAAGGTTAGTTTGGGCCGATCTAGATTATAAGTACCTACGCTAGGCCTAGTAGGCTGGCACTTACAATATTCTTCAACCATACTCGTATACACAATAATTTTGTTATGAATGTTTATTCATTGTCACATAAGCATTTTAATGTACACTCACAAGTAAATTCCACCACTAGCTAATTAATTATGTCACACCAAAAATTGTTTACTAAAAATTGTTTCACCAATGCGTGTCGAATAAAGAATTTACTTACCAAAGCGCTGTACGAGCGAGCGACTGGCGTGACAGACTTGATCAAAGATCGTCGTACGCGCGCGTCTATGGGTGCGTGCTCCTGTTATCGCTTGTACTAAGCTGACCTTCTTTACTTCTATGGTATAATTCGGTACATTAAAGTAAAATGTTACAGTTACACAACGGAATTAAGTTTAAATTAAGAATTAAGTCAATGTAAGATTACCTAATCAGAGATCGGTCCATAGATTCACAAGATGAGTCGCTTTGGAAATCTAAAGGGGATATGATGATGATGAAGATAATTAATTCGTATTTAATACAATTAATGTGTTATAACGATAATTAAAATATATCCAAAACAAATCATGTTTATCTATCGTTTTTCCTTTACTTCCATTATTCCTAGCCCCAACAGAAGAAATCTAACTTATTATTCACAAGCCTTACCAAGTCTTTACCCTGTCTCAGAATGGTTGTCGTATATTAATATTTAAATGGAAATGTCTTACAAAACGTATGAATAACTCAAAGAAATTGAATCGACTTGGCTGGACAGCTTAATCACACAGAACGTTCTAGACTGAGGCCGGATACGGTAAAATAAAAATATAAGACTAGAAAGTCTTTAAAAATACGTCAAGTTTTTTATACGATTATGGTAAGTGGTTCTGTCTATAAAACATTTTTTTAAATCATCGCCATCTCTCTATGCTACTCAAAGCTACTCTCTCTGGTTCTGTGCCAAACGCATTCATTACCTTCCGCAACTCTTGCGATGTCGTCCGACCATCTGACTGGTGGTCTGCCAACTGGTCTGCGCCCTTCTCACGGCCACCACTCGGATTTTTAAATAATTATAATAATAAACTTTTAAGTAACAAATACTCTCATATAGGACACAAAATAACTTTAAAACTAATAGGGTTAGTGCGCAGGTAACAGCAGCGCTTTGTGTATGGGCAGTCTACCCAGGCGGCTAAAGCTTTTCGGATGTACCGAAATTAAAAAAATATGTCTGTAAGTATTTAGTTTTAGTTTAAGGCTAGATAACGCTGTGTGAATTATCCGGCATGATTTAGATATATATATTTCTCTCTTTATTATATTTTATATATTCTCTTTGTCTCTTTTCTTACAGATTATGTCTCTCAGATATAAGAATCTCGTGTCACGGTGTTTGTGGTCGCACTCCTCCAAAACGGGTCGACCGATTTTAATGATTTTTATTTTGTACATTTGGTAGGTACGAGAATAGATCGTAAAGTATTTTTCACCCTCCTACCCCTACCCCCCATTTTTTGTTCGTGATTTTAGAATTTTTGTATGTACAATATCCTATAATTAACCGTCGTTCATTGACGTCAAATCATTTAAACGAAGTGTCGCGTAACTTTGACAAGAGTATTTTATATAGTTTTTATCCCAAAGTTCCTACGGGAACGGGAATTTTCAAGCGTATGAAGCCGCGGGCGGGTCAGCTAGTAAGAAATAAAAAACATATCCATGGCCAAATTGTCCAAGGCAATGCCGTTTAAAGGCAAAAAGGTGAGTTCAAGACTCGTGAAATTGAAATTAGTTTAATTCGCTGCCCTGACGTGGATGAAATTCAGAAACGTAGTTAATGGTGGTAATGGTGGTGGTGGAAAGGGAGGTCATTAACCAGCAGTGGGTGAAGTCAGTCTGTGGATGATGAAGATTAGATTAAGTTACATGAGCTAGATAAAGAAGAAGTCTGTTATATCGTATAATTAGGTAAAAGAGACCGCATTAGAGCGAGACAAATCGAGGGAGTGTCATCAATTCCATCGCAAAAGCAGTCTTCCGTGGCAGAGTATGCAAATAGCCGCTTGAGATGCAGGAGGTAGCGGTTTCGATTCCCGCCGAGGTACAAAGGTTTTATGATCAACAGATTTGTTCCGGGTCTGGTTGTTTCTCTATATAATATAAGTATGTATGTATTAACAAAAAAAAGTATATAAGGATTATTTTAGTTATCTGGTACCATAGTACCTAGCCAACAAGCTTTGCTTAGTTTGGGGCTAGATAGCGCTGTGTGAAATGTCCAGAACTATTTGTTTGTTTATGTTTTTTTATGATGATAATCACGGATCTCTAAGGTGTGTCGACGTTCATTTACCAGTACAGAAGGATTCGCCTTCATTAATGTAATGGCTGTATGACATACAAATTGCTAGCCCGAGGTGTTCTTAGTTGACAAACAACAGTTTGAACTCATTTTCCAGATATTCTGGTATGAAAAAACACAAGAGGAATATTTCTATTACGAGTATTTATAACAGAGCCTCAACCCCGCATGTATAATATTGTAACCTATTTTTCTCACGAAATAACATTATTTGATGACAAAGCGTAGTTTTTAGGGTTCCGTACCTCAAAAGGAAAAAACAGAACCCTTATAGAATAATTTTATTCTCAGTCTGTCTGTCTGTCAAGACCCTTTATCTTGGGAACACGTGGAGGTATCGAGTTGGAATTAAAACCATATACTGAGTATATGGTTTTAATTACTCAGTCTACAGTCCCTTGAAGCTGTGAAAACTTCTAAGTTAACGGCCGTTTATGCCGCAAAAAACGTATATTTCGACACTCTCAAGGGAGTCAAAATTTATAGTGTACTTTCCGTTGACCTAGAACTATGAAATTTGGCAAGTAATATCGTCTTATACCATAAGTACCTACAAATAATTTTTATATTCAATCATCGAAATTATCGGTACAAATTTGTACGGAACCCTCGGTGGGTGAGTCCGACGGAAAAATCTTATTAATATATATAAAATAATAATAAATTTAATATTCTATATTAAATCTGATTTCATAACATCTATTTTCATCCGAAGACAATCATTTTAATTTTAAGGTTTTTTAAAGTAATTTATTATTAGACGTTCAGTAGTTTGTATTTTATTTTATTCAATCTGGTGCTATACAACTAAAGACGGCCATTTTTATGATTTATAACTGTATATGTATACACTTGATTTAAAACCGATTCGATGACTACGAACCAACCGAAACGGTCGGATTTTTAACATTACCTTTACACAGAAAACATTAAACCTACAAATAAATCTTTATTGTGGTCAGCCGTTCTCATGCAGGTCATCGGAGAAATATGCGAAGTTTGCAACAACACATTAAAATAGACAGCCTAATAAATCTCCTAGCTCTTAAATCCTGAATGAGTAATCTGCTCAAGATTTTTATTACCCAACTGTCGAAATAAGGCTTATCACGTGTGTTTATCGCGTAGTTAATAGGTAATATACATTAATGATGTGATATATTTTAATCACACACATACACAGTTATACCTAGTTTCTATACCTATTTTTATTAATATTATAGGTAAGAGGAAGCTTACTTAGGCTTTTTACTTTACATTCGAAACATGCAAATTAGGCATTAATTACATTACCGCGTAATGGAATGCCAGTTAATTTTTGTAACATAGTACTTTTTAATTATCGATTATGTAACGTACAAACTACAATGTAGGAATGGGGAGGCCTTTACCCAGCAGTGGGACACAAATGCCAAAGGCCATTTGCTAAAAAAACAAGCGAGCAAATACAGGGTGTTTGAAAGACTTCTCGAAAAAGAAAACTACTAGTTATATATGCTAATCAAAATAACCCCTTTCATTTCTGTGTGTATATTATCAAACAG
The DNA here is from genome assembly GCA_963924445.1 of Philereme transversata. Lineage (NCBI taxonomy): Eukaryota > Metazoa > Arthropoda > Insecta > Lepidoptera > Geometridae > Philereme > Philereme transversata. The sequence continues at coordinate 19,217,351 of OZ004337.1, read as the reverse complement.
CCTATATAATTCTCCGAAAGACGCACGACCAGTTTTTTGCCTCGTATCGTACGTTAACAATTGAAATAAAGTTCATTATGCTATAGAACAATTAATTCGCTTCCATTCCATTCCGCGGCAATGTAAATTAAGCCGATACATTAACACAAATTCTACGATTTCGATTCCGTCTCAGGTAAAACTAAAGTCTAAAAAAAAGTCTATTAAAACCACTAACTGGAATTATTTAACTGCCGCATGCCGTCTCGGTATTCCTGAGATAAGGTAATTAAGTGACAGATTAAGCAGCAGTTACCATCGTTGGTTAATCAAATCCTGAGCACGGAATATCTGATACATGGTAGGAAAACAGGTACAGTTATACAGAGATGAAACTTACAACATGCTTAGAATAGAATAGAATAGAATAATCATTTATTTGGCACACACAAAATGACACATGAAACAATAATAAGGAACAGTTGAATCCATTAAGACAGTTCGACTTTGCTTGATGTTCCTCTACGAGATCGAATCAGAAATGAGGAGATTCGTATACGAACCAAATTCACCGACATAGGACAAAGGATTAGCAAGCTGAAGTGGTAGTAGGCGGGGCACATAGCTCGAAGACCTGTCGGCCGTTGAGGCAGAAAGGTTCTCGAGTGGAGACCACGCACTGGAAAGCGCAGCGTAGGACGGCCCCCACTAGATGGAAAGAAGATCTGATAAAGGTTGCTGGGAGCCGTTGGATGCAGGCCGCACAAGATCGATCGCTCTGGATGGTCCTATGGCTGATATGATGATGTACCTACATCTTAAGACGGTGCGTCACACACGATAAAGGTTCTACAATATTTTGTGTTACAATATCTTAGGTTAATTACTAGTGGTTCGCCCCGAACTGAGATCTCGCGAGTCTCCCATAAAAACAAAAAAATATTATTTGTAATCTTTGACTATCAAAACAGTGCCACAAAATGCATAACCATATGACTTGAAATACATTTTCATCTAAATTACAGGTAACGGGAGTTCATGTTAATTGGTTGGACTTTTTTAAGGTAGAAATTGCAGTTATTCTGGATTTCAGCCTTTTGCCTATATTTGTGTCACTAAACCTACACGCATACCACATTTCAGCACTGTGGGGTTACTGGTGTACCCTGTGAATTTTGTCAAAGTTCAGTTTTATCATGGCTATTATCTTAAAAACTACAAGGTTTAAACTAATATCTCAAATCTACTCACAAATACAACGGGTAAGATATTATTAATGTATGAAATACTTTTATTCTCTTGAAAGTCTAACAAGCCTGTATCTTTTATATGTATAAGACATGAGTTTTGGAAGTATTTTCTGACGAGAAAACTATTAAAAATAGTATTTTCGATACAGATTAATTAGTAGGTAAATACGAGGCATGCCTTTTAAGTTCTGTCGTTTCCTTATTTTCCGGCAATTTTGAATTTGGAACTGTTCTATATTCGAATGTGTTTACATTTTGAATCTCAAAACAGTTGAAAGTATTAGGATTAATGCTATTGTTTAGTCACAGTTTCGATTTGAATCTGTCAGGTCACGTACGAAAATGAATCTTTCTAAGGAAAATGTTCGTGCAATAATTTTCTACAACTTTAGAAGAGGCCTGACACGGCTTCAGTGTTTAGAAGAGTTAACATCTGTGTTCAGTGATGTAGCCCCATGTCTGCGGACTGTCGAACGCTGGTATTTAGAATTCCAGCGTGGACATACTAGTGTTAGTGACAGATTTCGCGAAGGACGCCCAAAATCCGCCTTCACTGAAGATAACATCATTGCTGTGAGACAACTAATTCTCGAAGATCGTCATGTGACGTATCGAGAGATAGAGGCTCTATTAGGCATCTCAGTGACAACCATTCAGAAGATCTTGCATGAAGCGCTTGGTGTGAGAAAGCTAGTTTGCCGTTGGATACCGCATCTGCTTTCCGACGATCACAAGGCGGCCCGCGTCAGATGGTGTAAGAAAACTCTGCAAAGGTTCAACCGAGGGGAGTCAAATCACGTCTACGACATCATAAGTGGTGACGAATCTTGGATCTATGCCTACGATCCTAATACCAAACAACAATCTACAATCTGGGTCTTTCAAGACGAGCCAAAGCCGACTAAAGTTGTTCATTCTCGAAGCACTTCAAAGAAGATGGTGGCCACGTTCGTTGGAAAAACCGGCCATGTTGCGACTATTGCACTTGAAGATCGTAGAACGGTTAACGCAGAGTGGTATACTACAGTTTGTTTACCACAAGTCATCGCCGAACTTCGAAAATCTAACTCAAAGCGGCGCATCATCCTGCACCACGACAACGCAAGCTCACACAGCGCTCGTCAAACGATTGAGTATTTGAAGCAGGAAAAAGTAGAAATTCTTGACCATCCTCCATACAGTCCTGACCTAAGCCCTAACGATTTCTTTACATTTCCTAAAATTAAGAAAAGTCTTCGTGGTCAAAGGTTCCAGTCCGGTGAAGAAGCAGTCGACGCTTTCAAGTCAGCCATTTTGAACACCCCCACTTTAGAGTGGAATAAATGTTATAATAACTGGTTTGAGCGAATGGAAAAGTGTATTAAGCTACGTCGTGAATACTTTGAAAAACAATAAAAAGTACTATAAGGTTCTAGTTGTGTTTTTTTCTTCAAACGACAAAACTTAAAAGGCATGCCTCGTACGCGTAGCTTATATCCTCAACTTTTACATAACTTATGACAAGGTAAATGGCGCAGTATCCATACTAATATTATAAATTCGAAAGTAACTGTGTCTCTATGTCTGTTTGTTACGTTTACATGACTAAACGGCTGAACCGATTTCGATGAAATTTGGTTCATAGATTGTATATGACCAGGATTGTGACATAGGCTACTTTTTATCCCACTTACAAATGGAGGATAATGACACTATTGAAAAACCACGCGTGCGAAGCCGCAGGCGGGTCAGCTTAGCTAGTTACGAAGAAAAATACAGGATCATATAAAGGTATCTGAGGTAGTATGTACCCACCGCGCCCGTCTAATCGCAGAGGGCTGCGGCGCGCATTGCGAGGCGAGACGCAGTTCGGGGCGAATCGCACTCACCCTGATGAAGTTTCACGAGTTGTACCGATACATTGTCGGTCGAAATAACGATAAAACGGTACGTGATAAATCCCGTAATTATAATAATGATTGAAATAAATCACGAAAGTTTTCTAAGTAAATTAAGTGATTTTGCGAATTTTCGTTTCTTTCCTTATAAGCTTGGACTCTACAAATCTCCTTACCAACTGTAGCATCCCTTTCTGTCACAGTAAATCTAACAGTTCGTACAACAGACACAGAATAACAAACAGTATGTTCTGCAGCCGGCTTGATTACACAATCAGACTTGGGACATGTGTATCTTAATGAGGCTGAACAGTTCCTGGTTTGGTTATTCCGGTAGGCTCGAGAGATTGACTAATTTATCTCACCTCGGAGGAAAAGGATTCGGATTACCAATGAGACTGGTTCTATTAGAAGCTACTCACATATGCATTAATGGTTTAAAAGAAAGGAAAGACATTTTATTTTATGACGTAACAAACACACTACACTTACTGTAGTGTGTTTAGTAAAGTTAAGTAACGTAAGTAGTAAAGTTTTTTTATTTTTTTTTATCTTATACACACACAAAAAATAAAAAAACTTTAATTATCACCGGTACATGTGTCAAAAATATTAGAAATTTATTAAGGGGATTTTAAGCGGTTTATTTCAGGCAGGGGATAACCCTTTCAGGTCCGTCAAAAACGATCGTGCACATTCATATAAGAAAATCCAGTGCCTTGCTTAGATTAGATTAGATAATTCTTTATTGCACTAAACTTAATTCGTACTATTTGTATTTATATTTACTATTTCGTATTAATGGTAAACTATGTGATACAATTGGCGGTCTTATCGCTGAACAGCGATATCTACCAGACAACCTTTGGAAGGAATGAACTGTGTGGACATTACCTGGGGTGTAATGGTGTACCTAACATGCTACATATACTTATGATATAAAGAATAAAAATAACATAAATGAATGAACCTAAATAATAACTACTTATATAAGAAACATATTAACTAGTGGTTCGCCCCGAACTGAGATTTCGCGAGTCTACCATAAACAAAACAAACATTATTTGTAATCTTTGACTATCAAAATAGTGCCACGAAAACAATAACCAACTTACTTGACCTACAGTTTCATTCAAATCAAAGGTAACGGGAGTTCATGTTAATTGGTTATGCTTTTTTGGGGTACAAATGCAGTTATTCTAGATTTCAGACTTTTGCCTATATTTGTGATGTTTAAGCTACACGCATACCAAATTACAGCATTGTGGGGTCAATGGTGAAACCTGTGAATTTTGTCAAAGTTTTGTTTTTATTATGGCTAATAACTCAAAAACTACAAAAACTTTATTAAAAATAAAACCAGGGTTGAAATTTACTAATGAAGACCTTTCATTTGACATCTCACTTGACCTAATAGTCTCATTTTCATTTTTTTTACCCCCCTTGAACCCCAATATCTCAACAACCCCCCCAAAATTTTTAGTTCATTGAGTCACACCAAAATTGTGCCATCATTACCTACCTATATACCAAATTTCACGATGATCGGATAAACGCTTCGAAAGTTGTCCTCGGACAAACAAACACACATACATACATACATACATATAACGCCGATTTGCCCAAGTTGATTTGGAGATCTTTCTTCGCTCGATCAATTAATAATAAATACATAGCGACAACTACTCAAATATACTCAATACTCAATATATTGTTACGCCGAGACTGTTAAACAATGAATGGTAATCGAGGTTTCTCGAGTGCTTTTGTCTGTTATTGTTTGTGGTTTCGCAGAATGGAGAGTGGCCATTGTGTCGAGGGACCGACCCTTTCCTGGAGCGATCGAGATCGTTCTCGAACAATCGAAATATGCGCGATATAAATAGGCCGGAGAGATGGCCGGACAGTCAGTCTGGATTCAGCTATACGTGTGAACATTTCGGAGACTTTAAGTGGTGCAACTGTGGTGTGAATTAGTGTATTGTGATTACGTGTGACCAAGTTCGTGTATTCATCGTTTAGTGTTGAATAAAAGTGTTATTTTGGTTAAATCGATTCCCATTATTTTATCCCGAACCCTCAGCTCGTAACAATTTGGTGTCAGAAGTGGGATAAAATAATGCCGGTTCTGCCAAAGGATAACGTGGACGGTGTCAGGACGAGAGGTCAACGACAACAGGAAATGGATGAAAGGCGGTTTGGAGATTCTCCGGTTCAAGAAGCTCGGCAGAGTCGTCAGCCGATGGAGATGGAATCAGCCGCCGCCGAATCATTTGGAGCACCATCATCATCATCCGTGGGCCAAGCTCCTGTGGGAGGCGATCTTGCTGCTATTATGGCAATGCTTCGTCAGGATAAGGAAGACCAGCGTCGTCAACAAGAAGAGCAGCGACGTTGGCAGGAAGAGCAGCGTCGTCAGGAAAAAGAAGAGCAGCGTCGTCATCAGGAAGAGCAGGCTCGGTTGCAGGAGGAGCAGCGCCGTCAGGAAAAAGAAGAGCAGCGTCGTCATCAGGAAGAGCAGCGCCGTCAACAGGAAGAACAGCGCCGTCAGGACAAAGAAGAGCAGGCTCGGCTGATGAAAGAATTGTTCGGTTCAATTGGAAAGGAATTCCAGGAAGTGAAAGAACAGATAGAACATCATGAGAGCCGTATTTCGGAAACTGAAATTCAGATCGCTGATGTGAAAAAAACTCTGGGTGTCCTGAAGTCTAGAGACAACAATGTGGCTCCTCTAGTTGCTACATCTTCAGCGCGAGGTTTTAAGACGCCACCATTTGACGGAAGTTCTTCGTGGTCAGCATACAAGATCCAGTTTGAGGCCGTTGTCAAGGCCAATGGATGGACGACGGCGCAGGCCATGACGGCTTTAACACTGGGCCTTCGTGACCAAGCACTTACGATTTTAGAGGCTCTTGGGAAGGATGTCACCTACGAACAGCTGCTGGAAGCGCTGGAGTCACGCTATGGTGACGCGCACCTGGAACATGTTTTTCGAGCGCAGTTAAAGGACCGAAGCCAGCGTAACTCGGAGAATTTACAGCAGTGGGCACTCGAGATAGAAAAGCTGGTTCGAAAGGCATACCAAACCTCGTCAGCACCCCTTGACGGTTATTTGATCCAGGCGTTCGTTGACGGAATACGTGATTTGGAAGTGAGAGCTGCTGTAAGGCTTGGACATCACGATACTCTAAAAAATGCCTTGGCCCATGCATTGGAGGTGGAGGCCGTGCGTCAGGACCCCCGAGCTCACCGCATCAGAGAAGTGAAGGACTCTTACACTCACTACAGTCGTCCAAAGTTTAGCCCTAGATGCTTCGGGTGTGGAGAAAAAGGACATCTGAGGCCAAACTGCCTAAAAAGAGAGGAGAGTGCTCAGGTGAGCCCCGTTCAACAGCAGCAGGGAAACGAGTAAGCGCCAGAACTGCGGGGCGAGTGCTGGCTGGTATTGAGAAAGCCCTAAGAATTACGATCTCACAAGTTCATGATGGGAATAGCCTGACTATCAAAGGTCAAATTAATGGAACACCGTGCAAGATGACTTTGGATACTGGTGCTTCCCGTACAGTGATCAGTTCCCAACTGGCTAATCGGTTTCTTGGGAAATTCAACAGTAGCCATGAGCGAATTCAGCTCCTGACGGCAACCGGTCAGCACATATCCGTCCTGGGTGAAAAGCAGGTGGAGGTTATGCTGGGTGAAAGACCTTTCCAGCAAAACGTCATCATTGCCGATATAGTTGATGACTGCATTCTGGGTTTAGATTTCTTACGAGAGCACCATTGTAGAATTGACATAAATCAAGGAGTTTTACAATGTGGAGAAGAGGAATTCTTTATGGAAGGTGGAACCAGGGGTAAGGTGTACAGTCTGAAGAAAATTGTTCTTCCGCCAAGATCAGAAACCATTGTTCCAGTAAGCTTGCCACGAACTTCGGGAAGACAGAAGCGATGTGTACTGGTGGAAAGATCGGACAATGGCTTTCCGTGGATTATGGCCCGGACGCTAGTGAGGACCACAGATACTGCGGTGGTGCGAATTTTAAACCTTAGTAATGAAGAGCACCTGATCAAAAAGGGGACCTTAATGGGCACCTGCGAGGAAGTAGCCTGTATGCGAAGATGTCAAGAAGTGCCTAGCTCTAGCGGCAATAAAGAGAATGGCAAATTCGATGTGTCGTCACTGTTGGAAGATTGCCGTAAAAGCCTTTCTAGGGAAGAAGTTGCTATGACTGAGAAAATGTTACATCGCTACGCCGATCTTTTCTCTTCAAATGATGCTGATATTGGAAAGACTGGACTGGTTAAGCACACGATAAATACTGGTAACGAGCTACCTATCCGTCAACGACCTAGGAGACTACCGGTTGCTCGAAAAAAGGAAGTAGAGACCATGGTTCAGGGAATGATTAATGATGGGGTGATAGAACCTTCATCTAGTCCATGGTGCTCTCCTGTTGTTCTAGTCAAAAAGAAGGATGGAAGCCTGCGCTTTTGTGTTGATTATCGTCGACTTAATGCAGTTACGAAGAAGGACAGTTATCCACTACCAAGGATCGACGACACATTGGATACACTTACCGGGATGAAGTGGTTTACAACGCTAGACTTGAAGAGTGGCTACTGGCAAGTGGAAATAGACCCTAAGGACAAGGAAAAGACTGCGTTCTCTACAGGAAAGGGGCTGTGGCAATTTCGAGTCATGGCATTTGGACTTTGCAATGCCCCTGCAACTTTTGAAAGATTGATGGAGCAAGTTCTTGTCGGGTTGATTGGTGACGCGTGTCTTGTTTACTTGGACGACATCATCATCGTGGGACGTACGTTTAAAGACCACCTTCAAAATCTGGAACGTGTGCTGGCAAAAATTCGTGCCGCCAATCTGAAGTTAAGTCCGAGGAAATGTTCATTCTTCAGACAACAAGTAAGCTTTCTGGGTCACGTTGTTTCACAAGACGGGGTGCAAACTGATCCGGAGAAAATCAACGCTGTCAAAGATTGGCCGATTCCTAAAGATAAGACCGAAGTCAGAGCATTTTTGGGGTTGTGCTCCTACTATCGACGTTTTGTCAAGAACTTCGCAGATATTGCTAAGCCTCTGCACAGGCTAACTGAGGAGAAACGACTGTTCTGCTGGGATGCAGAATGCGAAACTGCTTTCCAGGAATTAAAGAACCGACTGTGTAAGACACCGATTCTCAGCTTTCCTGATACTGAGAACGAGTTCATTGTAGATACAGATGCAAGTAATACCGGTATTGGTGGTGTGCTATCTCAACGCAAAGGAGATCAAGAGGTGGTGATCGCTTACTTCAGTAAATCCTTATCCAAACAAGAAAAAAATTACTGTGTCACAAGAAGGGAACTGCTGGCTGTAGTAAAGACCTTACAGCATTTCAACAAATACCTACTAGGTCGTAAATTTCAACTTCGAACTGACCATGCTGCATTGCAATGGCTCTTACGGTTCAAGAACCCTGAAGGACAGGTGGCAAGGTGGATTGAACAATTACAGGAGTTCGACTTCGACATTGGGCATCGTAGTGGAAAATCTCACGGGAACGCGGATGCGCTATCACGAAGACCTTGCCCTGAAAACTGCAAACATTGTGCCAAATATGAATCTAAGGAAGCAGAACCTGTCAGGCTGCTGAGAACGGACCTAAGTGACGAATGGAAAGAAACTTTGCAGCAGGCACAACAGGATGACAAAGACCTTAAACCCATCATTGAAAGGATCACAGCGGGTAGCACTAAGCCTTTGTGGAGTGACATTGCTGCTCTGAGTTCAACAACGAAGAGTTATTGGGCACAGTGGGAGAGCCTGGTTGTCCACGACGGGGTGCTGTGTCGCAAATGGGAAAACGCTCGTGGAGATCACTGTCATCTGCAAATGGTGGTTCCCAAAGCCAAGGTCCCTAACGTGCTACAACTCTACCATGAAGGATGTTCGGGAGGCCACATGGGAGTAAAAAGGACACTGTTAAAAATAAGGGAGCGGTTTTACTGGATACATTGTAGAGAAGATGTTGAAGACTGGTGCCGAAAATGCACTACCTGTGCGGCAGTGAAAGGACCCCATACACGCAGCAGAGGAGCACTAAAACTGTATAACGTTGGAGCCCCATGGGAGCGTATAGCCCTGGATATTGCAGGACCATTCCCTGTAAGTAAAAATGGAAATAAGTACTTCATGGTCGTTATGGACTACTTCACGAAATGGCCCGAAGTTTTCGCCATTCCTAATCAAGAAGCTTCGACGGTAGCAGATAAACTAGTCCACGAAGTTTTCTGTCGTTTTGGAGTTCCCCTGGAAATTCACAGTGATCAAGGAAGGAATTTTGAATCACAAGTATTTCAGGAGACATGCCGAATAATGGGGACTCATAAAACAAGAACCACTTCTTATCATCCTCAGTCTGATGGAATGGTGGAAAGATTCAATCAGACGTTGGAGAGATATCTGGCCAAAGTGGTCGAAAATAAGCAAAACGATTGGGACCAACACATACAGCCGTTTTTACTGTCATACAGAAGTGCAGTCCATGAGAGTACAGGCGCCACTCCTGCGTTGGCAAATTTTGGAAGAGAACTGCGGTTGCCTGCAGACCTGATAACTGGCATTCCTCCAGATTCTCCGCGTGCCATCACAGATTATGCAAACGACCTGCGCAATAAAATGAACGACATAAATGAACACATTCGACTAACTGGTCAACAAATGTCTGAGAAAATGAAGACCCGTTATGACCGGAATTCAAACAACTTGCGATTTGATGAGGGGTCACAGGTCTGGTTGCACAATCCGATACGGAAAAAGGGAAAATCCCCTAAACTACAAGCAAAATGGGATGGACCATACCGTGTGTTGACCAGGATCAATGACGTCACATACCGAATTCAGAAGGGAACGCGAGGTGCGCCTAAAATTGTTCATGTTGATCGGCTGGCGCGATATTACGGGGCTAACAATGCTCGGGACGAGCATGTTTTAGGAGGGGGCAGTGTTACGCCGAGACTGTTAAACAATGAATGGTAATCGAGGTTTCTCGAGTGCTTTTGTCTGTTATTGTTTGTGGTTTCGCAGAATGGAGAGTGGCCATTGTGTCGAGGGACCGACCCTTTCCTGGAGCGATCGAGATCGTTCTCGAACAATCGAAATATGCGCGATATAAATAGGCCGGAGAGATGGCCGGACAGTCAGTCTGGATTCAGCTATACGTGTGAACATTTCGGAGACTTTAAGTGGTGCAACTGTGGTGTGAATTAGTGTATTGTGATTACGTGTGACCAAGTTCGTGTATTCATCGTTTAGTGTTGAATAAAAGTGTTATTTTGGTTAAATCGATTCCCATTATTTTATCCCGAACCCTCAGCTCGTAACAATATCAATGATTTTATTTCAAAACTTGCATTCACCTTGCTATTCCCGACCCAGTCTGTATGCCATTTTTTTGAGTAAGGATTAAAATAAACCATTATATCTGATGACTAAGAATTATTTCAGAGCCAGAAGACATCCACTGATGAAAGTAGGCCTCCCCCATAGATTTCCAGAGCGACCGATTTTGTGTCGAATATTGGATTATTTTATTTATAAATCTTTCGTGATTAATTTCAATCATCATTATAAAGACGGGATTTATCATGTACGTATAATTACGTATGTATAATAATGATTAGATTATTCATTTGTTTTTGAAGTGAAAACTTCTTTAGCCCTTTAATTCGCAGAGGAAAAAAAATCTAAAATTTAGTTTTTTTCTTTTTTGGCTGGTTAACCTTAACTCTAAATATACCTATAGATATTTAAAAAAAAATCTAACTATTATAGTTTTTGAGAAAGCATATGTAGGTAAGGTACAACATCGCGAAACATACCGTGATATATGTAACAAGTTTTATGTTGTACGTTACCAACACTGCGGCTTGTATAGAATTCAGGAATTTCTATAAAAGGATACAAAATGTAAACAATAACATATTTATTTAATAGAAAAATACATCAAATATACACAATAAATTTATCCTACGCCTTTATGTGGTATTGGTAGAAACCATTTCTTTTTTCTATCATGCACAACCTAATATTGCACTTAGTGCAACACACACTTGTGTAGCCTTTTTTGCAATATTTGCACCTTCCTTGATTCTTAAATACGGGTAAGTGACCTACATTGTCGTATCTGACAGAATCAGGTGGCCGTGGAGCAACAGGAGCTTTAATTTTCATAGATGCCTCATTTTCATTGGATCTTGTTTGTGGGGTTCTGTTTTTTTGCAAAAGCTCTTTTACCACTCCAATTCGAAAAACTTTGAGAGTCATCTGGCTTTTCTTAACTGGACGATCTTGTCTATGCAGCAGCCAGGCGTTATTGATACAGATGTCAAGAGCTTGGGTAAATAGAGCCATATACCACCTTTTTGTTTTGAAACCAGAGCGATACAATGAAATAAACATATCGGCCAGGTCGACCCCACCCATATGAGCGTTGTATTGCTTTACGATTTGTGGACAATCTACATCAACCCTTGATTTAGTCGCTTTCGAGTAACGTTTTTTTTTTTTTTTTGGATGAGAGTCCACAAATGAGCTAGCTAGGGTAACAAACTTGTTGTCCAACCATTTTACCACCGCAAGTTTATTTTGATTGCAGACAAGCTGCTGGCTAGCACCCCTACCTTTTTTTGCAAGTGCCTTGTCAGAGAGTAATAATGTTTGACAGCCTCTCAATCGATTACTTTTCACAGTCCCTAAGCTAAAAAGGCCGTATTCTTTGCGCAGATGGTGTATCAACTCCAAGGAGGTGAAAAAGTTGTCAAAAAATATAGTTGCGGGCTTTTCATGTATGGTCTTGCAAAGTGCTATGACAACTTTAGCTCCGAGGCCTAGACTGTTTTCGTAGTCCGTAAAAGAGCGATTTCTGAAATTATCTTCACCAGCGTATGGGTTAAAATCATAGACCAAACCAGACACCCCTGCTCGTACAAATATTTTAAAGCCCCACTTTTTTGATTTTTTTGGTAGGTATTGACGCCTACTACCCGCTCTCGTCCCTTTGTACGGGGTCATCATTTCATCCATACTGTAGTATCCTTCTTCCGCTAGTGATAAGCAATTAGTGCGGATTTTTTCGAGGATTGGTCGCACCTTAAAATAGCGGTCATCGTTCATGTCTGTGTTTGTCGACAAAGTGTAAGTATTTTCTGATTTGTTCATATTTTTTCAAAGTCATTACTTCAGCAATTGGAGGGTATCTCAACGCATTACTCCGATAGTCTCGATAAGCTGGCATTTGAACTACACCCATCATCAATATGGTAATGGCTAAAACATTTTTTATATCATTCATAGTCACATTTATACATCTGGCAGCTCCACTTTGCACTGAATATAAATTCGTGTTATCCCTGATAAGATCGACAATTTCTTCCAAAACCAATATGTAAAAATAATCCAGAGGCGATTTGAGGCTTGCATCAAAAGGAGGTTGATATTCGGGTAGTTCTACTAATGCCGCATGATGAAACTTGCCGGTTTTCCATTTAAATGTCAGAGGTTTCCTTACATACTTCTTAACTAGATTTATCACAACCTTAGGTGCAGCATGAGACTTTCTTTTTGAACGAGTTTAGTAGCTGGTGAGTTCATCAATGGCGATAAGACTGATGAGACTGAATTCAGCATGAAGGGAAGTTGTTCTTGCGTTCCACCAGTAGGGAACATTCGATTGATTACGGGTGACAATCGAATAGTTTCTTCATCAGATAATGGTGCGTTAAATTGAGCGGGTTGGATATTTTCATCGTCAGAACTTCCAAAAATGTCCAGATTGTCTAAGCTCGAGGGATAAGACTTTGGTTCAGAGCTGCAGTATGTAGAATTACTATCGTCATCGTCACATAGCCTGGGCTGCTGGATTATAACTTCATCTTCAGAAGAATCGCTACCACTATCTGACGGTGCATTTTCAGGTGGTACAAGTGCCAAAATTGTTCGTGTTCGTTGCCATTTTGGCTTAATCTGAAGCAAACAAATGAAGACAAACATGCAAAACCGCACCCAAAGAATATCCAAATAGCAAACGCAACATAAAACATCATTAATAAATAATTTCTTGCAAAGATAGAAACAACCAGTGTATAAGTTAGTGCAAAATACAAAGTAATTAAATCAGTAGTCTATTAGCAGTGTTGTTGGAGAGCGACATAGAAAATATCATGCACTTCACTTGTCAAATGAGCAGTGTTGTTTGATAACGACATTCAAAATGCTCAGTACTTTACAGAGAGTATCGCAGTGTTGGCGACAAGCGACATACTTGTTGACAACCTCATAAATCCTTATTTTATGAATGAAATTAGATGCTTTACGCAAATATCAATAGAATATGTTATTTAGAAGGAAATGCCAATGTACAATAACGAAAAAAGTGGGCAAAATGCCTAATTTGAATAAATATTTACCTTCGATCCACCCGGTACCAGTTGCCTAGGCGCCAACTTGCGAAAAAGAGATAGTAATAGTACTGATTTTTGCCAGCTTAAATTTTTATTTAGTTGCGTTTAGTTCTTGCTACGACGTGAATATAAATTTGCATGAAATAAAATAGAAACAATTTAACAGGGTTTTTTTGTTTATTATGTCGGTCAGGTTTATCACTGCGAATTAAAGGGTTAGACGCGTTGGGCATTTTTTGAGATGGGTAAAAACCATTGAACTCGTGACACTTTTACCGTTACCGACACTGCTGTATATAAGTCTCTGCACTCCCGGAAAGCCACGTTTTTTCATAAATCACGTGAAGATCAACAAATACAGGGGGTTTCCCAACTATTCATATGATTCGTTGGTGGTTGCCTCTACATTGTCAAGATTTTTTAACTCTACAGCGGTTGATGATCTAATAGCATTGTAAAAATCATCTTTCATTGTGATTGATAGAGCATCAGTTTTTTTTCTAGAAAACCACAAGGTTCATAAAACTTTTTTGCAGTTTATGAACTTAAAGTTCGCTTAAACTCGACAAGCGCCAAGCCTATCCAGCTAGAAAACATTTTCGTTGACATGTTTTGAATAAAGCTAGCCCAGCCCTTTTTTGGTTTGACCAATGAGGGACATAAAGACCCGTTCTTCGGGTTAGTCCTTTGTCTTTAAAAAATAATTTATTTCGTAACGTAGTTGTACATTAATGAAATCATTAGGCATATCCGAAACATGGAAACAAATTATATTCCACAGTCGAGTAAAAAAATTAAATATTACAAGATTTACAAGTAGTTTCAAACTTAGCACGGCATAAAAGTTAGATATTTACTATAGTATACCTAAGCAAGTAAGCAACCCCTAACATTGCAAAAGTAACAAGTTTACCGATAAATAATGCTACGAACAGACGTCAAGAAAACAACGCGCCGATAAGGACGTTTACTTCACACGACATTATAAGCTTAGTTGTAAATTACCGGTACGACACCGACTGAATCGACAACACTGCATGCAGTGGAGCCGACCATTAAGATCTACCTCTCCCGAAATGAGAATACGCCTTAAGAAATGACGCCTTTAGTCATAACTAAATAGTTATAACTGATTCTCGCAGTCAAAATCTATTATAACTGGTTACATATAAGTTTTACTGTAACATAGTTTGAAGAAGATTTTACATTTCAAAAAGTTTTTAGAGCCAGTATAGTTTTCAGTTGTTTGATGACCTTTTTGGTTGAGTAACCGATTAAAACTCATGAGTTTGCAGATTTAAATCCCACTGAATACAAATGTTTGCAGCATCTGCAAACAGTTGGAGTCGTATACCTCGTTCATGATACCAAATGATAAAGGTATCAGGAACAATCCTAGTCTTTTGTGATATTTATTTTCTTTAGTTTTCGTCAAATATGTGGATAACACAGACTTTGGTCACGCCAAAAACTCATTAGTTCTCATCACAAACAATCAAATCTAAAATCAATCTTCTTTCTAAAAAGTTATGTCTATAGAATGAGAGTTATTTATAGCTAAATAACTACTATAACTCTCAACTATAACTCTCAAGAGTTTGTTTACATTGATATCAAGTGCTGTTGATTTTAATAATAAATGGATGATGAATGAAAAAAAATCTCCAATGATACGTGGTAGCATTGTCAGTAAAGCTTTTCGGTAATAATCTAACAGTTAGCCCCCGAAATGTCACAAAAAGTATAGTACTAGTAAAGTAGCCGGCTCAGACGCAGGACGTAGGGGGTTCGATTCCCGCTGCGGAACAAATGTTTGCATGAACTACGGATATTAGTTCCGAGTCTGGATGTTTTTCTATATATTATAAGTACGTATTTACAAAAAATAAGTATATAAATATTATATCAGTACCCTGCTTCTCATAGTACAAGCCCTGCTTAGTTTGGGGCTAGATAGCGAAGTGTAAATTGTCCAACAATATTTATTTATTATTTGTTTATAATAACACATTATAAAACACACAATAGAATATAAATACAAAGATAACTAGATACAAAGAAAGGTGTACAACATGTAGGCAAAAAGTAGTAGGTTGCAGTAGGCACCGCGTGCATGAACCAAATGCTCCGGTTTCAGCATTTTTTTATGTTAGATGGTGATGGAACAAGCTTGGCCCACTTGAGGGCTTAGCCAAGTTACAGTCGATTAGCGATGACGCTAGTCGATAAGTCCGAAAATGTATGGGATTTGGCACATGTTATAGAAATACCACATGATACAGCGACAAAAAATGTATGTAGATATCGAATAGATTCGCAGCAAATGTAATTTGGCTACGGGCCCTGATGTTAAGTGGTAACCATCGCCTATAACAGAATTGCCTCGTAGGTAACGCCTTAGAAAAATGCCCTACGATGCCTTGCGTCCATCAACTTGAGTCATACATGTGTAAAGCCTCATGTGCCTGTAATTTCACTGGAACCATACCTACGTGTTTGTCCCTGGTATTTTGCGAGGTATTTTTAGCTTTATCAATCCATACTAATAATATTATAAATGCGAAAGCAACTCTGTTAGTTAGTTTGTTTGTAGGTAAGTTTGTTTGTTACCTTTTCACGACTAAACGGCCGAAAGGATCGTAATGAAATTTGGCAAGGAGATGGACTAAATCCTCCAGAAGGGTATATAGGTATAGTCCTAGGGTTGAAGTTTGTATGTTCAATCCATAATTCCTTAAGTTGGGGATCTGACAATTCATATTTAGGCTTTTGGTAAGAAATAAAGAAATAGGTGTTTCAACTTTTTTGCAACATCATCCCTAAAGAGGGAGATAAATTAATGGGTTAAAATTATGAGGTATTCTTTAGATACACTCCCTATATACCGTTGGTATATAGATAGATTGTGACCGGGATTGGGACATAGGCTACTTTTTACCCGACTGCGCAGAAGGAGGGTAATGTTTTTATCGACAAACCACGCGTGCGAAGCCGCGGGCGGGTCAGTTAGTATAATGTATAAGTTAAAATCGTAGTGTATAAGTTTAGGGTTAGTTGATCAAAAACAATTTATTACTAGAAACAAAACCACGGGCGGACTAAAAATATTAAGTGATTGGATTAGTGTAGGACCCTTCTTTTACTACGACCCGAACTCAGTTATCAAATCAAAAGTAGCAATTATACTATGAACAGGAGACATTTTTATACGCACCCCTAATGTATTTCAATAAAATAAACGACACCCCCCGTAGGGGTTTTGTCAACATTTGAATACGGTATGCCACAGTTTACCCAACAAGTTCTATAAGATATACCAATAAAAGTCAGCCGTAACAATTTAATAATTATATGAGGGTAGTTTGTAAAGAACGCTACTATTATTTCAATCGTATGAAGCTTTTATAGATCCTAATTTTATTTTATTTTTGGCTGCTAATTTGAATAATGATAGTGAGGCACATGTTAATGTAATTTTTTTTGAGGTAGGTTTGCATTGGAATATTATTATTATTCCACGTATTTATTTCTTAACTCACTTTATAGGCCTGAGTATTATTATTATTGATCGAGCGAAGCGAGATCTCCAAATCAACTTGGGCAATTCGGCGTTGTATGTATGTTTGTTTGTCCGAGGATAACTTTCGAAGCGTTGATCCGATAATCGCGACATTAATACATAGGTAGGTAGTGATGGCACAATTTAAGTATTATTAAATCAGCTAAAAATGTTGGGGGTTTGTTGAGATAATGGGGTTCAAGAGGGGTAAAAAATTAAAATGAGACTATTAGTCAAATGAGACGTCAAATAAAAGGTCTTCATTATTACATATTAACCCTGTTTTTATTTTTAGTTTAACCTTTGTAGTTTTTGAGTTATTAGCCATAATAAAAACAAAACTTTGACAAAATTCACAGGGTACACCAGTGACCCCACAGTGCTGTAGTTTGGTATGCGTGTAGCTTAAGTATCACAAATATAGGCAAAAGTCTGAAATACAGAAAAACTGCAATTTTTACCCCAAATAAGAGTATCAATTTACCTGAACTCCCGTTACCTGTAATTTGAATATATCTGTAGGTCAAGTTAGTTGGTTATTTATTTCGTGGCACTATTTTATTAGTTAAAGATTAAGGCCGGCTTCCACAACAATCGCTAAACGTATTTAGCGACTAAATATGTTTAAATTTTACGTATTTGTATGATTTGATAACTCTTTAAATCATATTTTAGCCACTAAATACGTTTAGGCATCGTTGCGCGAGTCGCCCTAAGAATATTTGTTTTTGTGTTTTGGGAGACTCGTGAGATCTCAGTTTGGAGCAAACCACTAATTATTTGGAGCCTGTACTGTCGCACTGGCAAAGGCCTCCCTTCCTTCCACTCTGCTCTATCATGCGCGTGTGTGGTCCAGTCTTCCATATACGAGTCGAGTTCATCTTTCCATCGGCGTCGGAGTCTGCCGCGTGCTCGTTTTCTGTCTTTTGGGATCCAGTCGGTGGTGTATTCTGCACACAACTCCTCCGACATGCGGCAGACATGGCCCGCCCAGTCCCACTTTAATTTGCCTACTTGGTGCCCAACGTCCGCGATTTGTGTTTGGGAGCGCAGTTCACTGTTTCTAATGCGGTCTATTAATTTGGCTCCTAGGATACTGCGCTCGATGTTAGTATTGGATTACTACGAGTTAAATACAGTCTTGCAATTTAAATTAATTATATTGAAGGGATGTTTCCTACAAAAAAATAAACGTATCGATAAAATGCTGCTCGACGAAATGTTAGAGAACTAGAGTGTTGTGCGATGCCACATATTACTGAGAGGTTAAAGATTACGAGCGTTCAATGACCCCGCTCGTTCAATGACCCACCCAGTCAATAACCCGCCCGATCAACACACCCGACCGGACAACTGGGCGCGTACGGCGCGCACGGCAGGTAGGTATAAAAACTAAAAATTAAGTTGTTTGGGTTTAAAAAAACACATTATTTATTATTTTTGGTCTCAAAAATATACTCCTGCATTATTTTTAGTTTAAATTGGAACACCTTATTTGGTAATATAGGATCAAAGTTTGGGTTTGAGAATTAAATAATGAAAATTCTATAATATAGAATTTTATAGAATTTTCATTATTGAATTTAATTATTGAATTAATGAAAATTCTATAATATAGAATTTTATAGAATTTTCATTATTGAATTAATGAAAATTCTATAATATAGAATTTTATAGAATTTTCATTATTTAAGGAAGTTATTTAAGTTAAGGAATATTATTCCTTACAAGTTAAATTACTACAAATGAGAAAATAATAAGACAAATGTAAGTATGTAGGTACAATGGGCGGTCTGATAAAGAAAGCGATCTCCTTTACACAATATTTTGTTCGACAGTATGTACCCAAATGTTTTAACAAAATCCAGTTTTTTGGTAAAATTTTCTTTATAGTCAAAAAGTTTGGTTAAACCTATTATCAGATTTGCTATGTTTAGGTTTTGGTTTGGCTTAGATAATAGTGCAATAACAACCATTGTTCTATTTGGGGCTTAGTTAGGACTTAGCAAACAGCTTCCGATCTTCAATGGAGATTAGATCGATTGTAGATTGATGCCTATTGAAGCGAGGGTAGCCATTAGATATGTACTGCTTAATCTGAATCCGCTTATTCAATCGGCAGACTCCATAATACCTACTATAAATTTGAAAGTAGCTCTATCTGTCTTTCTGTGTGTCTGTTTGTTACATTTTCACAACTAAACAGCTGGAACGATTTCGTTGAATTTTGGTGTATGGATAGATTATGACCGGAATTGAGACTTTTCCCCGATTGCGCAGAACGAGGGTAGTGTTTTAATGGCCAAACAATGCATGAGAAGCCGCGGGCGGAATCTTCTTACATAATTTTATGGACTCAAATCTATATTAATATGTATTATAAAGAGGAAAGATTTTATTGTTTGTTTGTTGGCATTGAATAGGCTCTGAAACTTCTGGATCGATTTAAAAAATTCTTTCAGCGTTAGGAAGCTACACTACCCCCGGGTGACATAGGCTACATTTTACCCAACTGCGCAGAAGGAGGGTAATGTTTTTACTGAAAAATACGCGTGCGTAGCTTCGGATTGGTCAGCTAGTGTATTATATTATTTTATTTATTTTATTTTTTGAATTTTTTGAAAACTTACAGCTAGGTTACAGAAAAGGTATTTGAATAGGAAATAAACAACAGTAAATGCTACTTATTACAAGAAGGCCAATTAAAAGTTTCCGCAGGTAAGGTAGAAGATGTATAGGAAATATATAAACAGATAAGATAGACGACACTTAAATTGAGAGGGAAAAAAAATATTATAGGAAATCTAGATACACATACACACACACACATACGCGACATCGGATAAGTGCTTAATCTATGTATATATTAAAGTAAATGTCACTAAGTAAGCGTTTAAGCTTACTAGTTTTCAAAAAGTGTGTTAAAGTATCAGTTATCTGGTTCCCCTGGCTTAGTATAGTTTGGAGCTAGAGAGCGCAGTGTGAAATGTCTAGCATTATTGATCGAGCGAAGCGAGATCTCCAAATCAACTTGGGCAAATCGGCGTTGTATGTATGTATGTTTGTTTGTTCGAGGATAACTTTCGAAGCGTTTATGCGGTTATCGTGAAATTTGGTACATAGGTAGGTAGTAATGGCACAATTTTGGTGTGACTCAATGAGCTAAAAATGTTGGGTTGTTGTTGAGATATTGGGGTTCAATAGGGGTAAAAAAATGAGACTATCTGGTCAAGTCACATGTTTATTAAAAGGTCTTTGTGAGTACATTTTGACCCTGTTTTTATTTTTAGTTTAAACTTTGTAGTTTTAAGTTATAAGCCATTATAAAAGCTGAACTTTGACAAAATTAACAGGGTACACCAGTAACTCCACATTGCTGAAATTTGGTATGCGTGTAGCTTTAGTAACACAAATATAGGCAAAAGTCTGAAATCCAGAATAATTGCTATTTCTACCCCAAAAACAAGTATCCAATTTACATGAGTTCCCGTTACCTGTAATTTGAATGAAACTGTAGGCCAAGTAAAGTGGTTATTCATTTAGTGGCACTATTTTGATAGTCAAAGATTACGATTTTTTTTATTAGATACACGCGGGTTGTCAGTTCGGGGCGAACCACTAGTTATTTACTAGCCAACTACAGGCCAAGGAAGTCCAACCACTTAATAACGTAAAATAAGAGACAGTAACTCGACAGCAATCGGTTGCGAAACCTCAAGTTTACTACATGAAAATAGTTCTATCTGACGTTCCGTACGAACTCGCGCATTATCCTGAAAACCGCTTAATCCATTGTGGAATAAATCCACTATTTTCCCACCAAATATTTACCATTTTATTAGATTTAGCCGAAGAAAAACAAGAAAACGGCGAGGCGGTGACACAGGTGAGAAATAAGGCGAACTCCCAACGGTACCTCCTGTAACCTCTGGCTATATCAACCTCTCAGCACTGTCAGTTATCGCGCGGAATATTGTATGTTTGTGTATGTGCAGTATGGATACAGTACTGTGCAACTTGTGGGTTCACTGTACAACACTGTACTTTCTGCAGATATTTGTTTTGGGTCTGGATGTATTTCTATATGTTATAAGTATGTATGTATTTACAAAAAAAGTGTATAAGTATTCTGTATACTTGTATACCAGTTATCTGGTTCCAAGCTCTGCTCAGTTTGAGGCTATATATCCAGCAATATATTAATATACATATATACAGGGTTACAGGAAAAATCGTGCTAGATCCGTTAAGGGCGTGGAGTACCCATCATTTCTGACTTATTTCACTTGTGGAAGTAGTCGGATCCGCTCGAAAGCGTTGCACTATCTCATTGTCCTGTTCTTCGTCATCAATTCGTGGTCTTCCCATGTCTGTATTTCGTCTCAAAACAGAGCCAGTTTCTCGAAGTCTTCGATAGACTCTGTCAAAAACGGCCACATCCGGCACTCGACGACCGGGGTAGCGAGTTATGTATTCGTTGCGAGCTTGAATACAATCGAAATGTAATACAAACCCTAGATTGTTATACCTCGTTAGATAGCTGATGAAACGTAGATATTTTAAAAAACATCTGCCGAACAATTGCCATAATATTTTTTTTAGATATCCCTTAGAGAAAAATAAACTTTCTAATATTTTTTTTTATTTCTTAACTTTCACTTGTCTACTACGGTCTATTCAATTAACTTATGCACTATTTTAATGATAGACGTCCTAAAGCATCTTATTACACATGTAAAAATGCAATAATAATAATAATAAGATACACAAAATAAACAAAAATAAATTTAGTAGCCTAAAAATCGGCAATTTTCAATAAAAAAATTAAAAGTCGAATATCTCGAAAAGGGTTAAGTTTAGGGTAGGGTGTTTCATAGTGAAATAAGTCAGAAATGATGGGTACTCCAC
The DNA here is from genome assembly GCA_963924445.1 of Philereme transversata. Taxonomy (NCBI): domain Eukaryota; kingdom Metazoa; phylum Arthropoda; class Insecta; order Lepidoptera; family Geometridae; genus Philereme; species Philereme transversata. The sequence continues at coordinate 19,195,321 of OZ004337.1, read as the reverse complement.
GCCCTTAACGGATCTAGCACGATTTTTCCTGTAACCCTGTATATACAGGCTGTCCCAAAAAATAGTGTCAAGCGAAAGTCCAGAGATAGAACACCCTTTGGGGTACCCGAATCACCCCCATGTATGTTCCGCGATTTTTTATAGTTTATTTTTTTAAATAATTAGTTAATTATTTATGAGCTCTTGGTAAAACTTGTGTCCAAGTACTCTGTCACATGTCTTGATGACCTTACTGGTGGAACCTGGACATAGGTAGGTAGGTAGGTACTGTTTGATCTGATCCGTACTACGATAAAACGCGTTTTGCTACCGCGTATATTATCGTTTATAACAACAAAAAACTTATTTCAATAATATGCATTATAATATTTTTTAAACTTTCGCGATCACGTGGTCTGCCCGTGGCCACAGCTGTTTCAACATTATCGACACGTCGAGGTAATAAATAAAAAGGTAAATGCAAGATAAATACCCGTTTAATATGAGAAAATATGATTGAAAGAAAGAAAGAAAATACGTTTATTTGACACTCACACCGGACAGACCATTCAGAAAAGAACAAACATACCTACTTACATAAAGATTATTATGATATAAATACATAAAATAATTATACATAAAGATCATAAATATGCGTACTTATTGGTTTACTTTATTTCAAAACTCGTTATTGATTCCAAATTAAGCATTCTATTCGATCTCTTTTTCAATCCGTAGACACTATTCTCAGAAGTAAAGTTTCGTTACGTGAACCCCATGAGTTGTGTAGCACTGGGCCTAAATCACAATCTACTTGTGCGATTTTTTCCTGAGAACAGAGGGTCGGTGACAAGGGAGCGGTGAGGTCAGGCCCTAACATTGAGTAATGCTTACGTACTCGACCGGTGAATTGTTTGTTTCGTATTTTACTTCTCGATTGAAAGATATGCTTTGAAGTGTTTTGTTTTTTTATTTTTTTTATACTACCTGGAGATGGAACAACCATATTGCCCACCTGAAGTTAAGTGGTAACCATCGCCTATAACAAAGTATTGCTTCGTAGGTCACGCACCTTATAAAAGTATCTACGACGCACTGTCCTCCACTGCCAATTGTAAGTATGTATTTACAAAAAAAAGTATATAAGTTTTATATCAGTTATCATTATATCAGATGGCACTGTGTGAAATGTTCATTTTTTATGTACTTATATAAATTATCTGGTGGAATTCATCTTGGATTATGAGGAGAGTGTATGGAGCCAAGAGTAAGGGGGAGAAGAGGCCTAACTAATTTCTAAAAGGCTTCGTTGGAATTTCAAGGACTAGGTTTTGTTTCGGCGCAAAGCTGTTTGATTGTGTAGTACAAATCTGGCAAGCCGATTTTGTTCTCACAAACTTAACTTCATTTAGATTTCGGTTTCATTACGATTTATAGAAGGAGTGTCATTGGCATCGAGTTTAGATCGTATGAATCAGACTCTATTTATTTACGCGATACTTTCAGATGTACATGGGCTCAATTAATTCGCTGATTTCATCTTGTTAACAATATACTAAACAAGCTTCTGCTTGCGGCTTAGTTTGCCAAAAAAGTAGCCTATGTCTCAATCCAGGTCAAAATCTATCTATATATTAGGTTGGGGAAAAAGTTTCTTCGCATTTATTAAGAAAATTTAAACATTTTTTAATATATAGTTTATTTACATTTAACTAAAGTATGTAGGTACCATTTTGTTCGATAACTTTTTGCCATCTTGTAGGTAGGGACATGATCCCTTTGCTATAGAAATTTTGGGGCTTCTGATCAAAATATCGCGACAAGTGGTTTTGGCAGTTCTCTCGTGATGTTAACCTGACACTGCCTAAAGAATTCTGAAGAGACCGAAACAGGTTAAAATCTGAAGGTGCAAGGCCAGGACTATACGGCGGATGCATTAACACCTCCCAGCCAAACTCTCTTAATTTTTGCGGAGTGGCTAAAGATGTGTAAGTTCTAGCGTTATCATGATGAAAAACCACACCCGTTCTGTTGATTAATTCCGGCCGCTTTCTCTCAACTTCTTGCTTTAATCTCATCAGTTGTTCGCAGTAGAGTTCAGAATCGATGGTCCTGCCTGGTGGTAACAGCTCATAATGAATAATGCCCTTCCAATCCCACCACACACACAGCATCACCTTGTTGCGAGTTAACTCGGGTTTCGCCACAGTCTGTGAAGCCTGACCTGCCTTTGACCACGACCTTTTTCGCACGTTCTTGTCGTACGTGATCCACTTTTCATCACCAGTTATCAGCTTCTTCAAAAATGGTTCGGTTTCATTACGTCGTAATAAAGAATCACAAATGAGTACACGGTTCATTAGGTTTCCTTCAGTGAGCTCGTGGGGTACCCAAATATCGAGCTTTTTGGCGTATCCATTTTTTTTCAAATGCGCCAAAACTATTTTGTGGTCAATTCCCAGTTCTTCAGCTGCGTCGTAACTACTGATGTGCCGATCTTGCTCCATTTTTTCAAAAATGGCATCAATTTTATCCGTAATAGGGTGACCAGAGCGACATGCATTTTTGTCATCAAAATTTCCGGATTGAAAACGCTTAAACCAAATTTGTGCTACTCTCACAGATACTGCACTAGGTCCATAAACATCGCAAATTTTTTTCGCGGCTTGCGTTGCATTTTTACCTTTTTTGCAGTAAAATTTTAAAATGTATCGAATTTCTTCATTAAATTCACTCATCTTTACAGTACGAAAAACAAATAATAATCACACATTTTCCTAATTTGAATTTGAAATTATCTTCTTTAAAATTTAAACTTTGAATGATACCAAAACCAGCTAGATACAAATACTCGTAGTATAGCCAAAGAAATTTTATTACAAGTTCATATACTATAATGCGAAAAGACTTTTTCCCTAACCAAATATACCAAATTCAAAAGAATAGTAAAAAACATTTTTTTTGTATTATAATATTGTAGTTATGAGTATGATTTTACGAGCTTTTTATTAACTTGAAATGTATGTATGTTTGGCTGAGTGGAATCTTGCAACTGAATTTTAAACCCGTTCCCCTCAACTGATTGAGCTGAAATTTGGAATACATATGTAACTTCGGTGACAATGCAATAATATGGTACCATGGAGGTGGTCTCATGATGGACAACGGAACTTTTGAATGGATTATAGTAGGCTACTAGTGTTTGGGCTCATTTGAATCTGCTTGCGGTGCCGATTATGAATTTTATAAAGCTTGTTTTGAAAAAGTAATTTTTCATCAAAAAACTTATTCAATCAATCAGTCATCAATCAAAGTTCTTTGAGTTATACTAATGGGTCCAAATATTTTGCACCACAGCACAGAGGCATGCCAATTATTAAGTATAAGGTTTAAGGTTAAGTTAATAGATTAATAAAATCAATCGATTAATAAAATCAATCGATTAACAAAAATTACAATTACTAAAATAGGTAAATTATTAAACTATTTTTGTAGTTTTTTAAATTACATTTATTTGATGTCCACAAAAACTATTGACATAATTTAAACCATTATTAAAAATAAATAGCTCCTCATCAGCGAACAATATTGAAATATTTTAACAATTTCGCTTTATCACACAATCCCAAAGTCCAATATTTAGACAGCAAGGTAACATTTACTAAGCAATAAGCATCCCCCATCCGTCTCTACCCTCGTCAGCACAGCTGCCGCTCCCACCCACTTTATGAAACAATACCATGTATGGAAATTTTAATCTGGAGTCCAGAGGAAGGTTTTGAAACGGCAAGTTTGCTTTTGGAAGGTAACTTTCTTTTCATGCTGGATTTATTTTTATTTGGTACTCTTGCCCACGACTTCGTACGCGTAAATGAGTAGGTAGAAATAAAGCTAAACTCGCTATTGCAACTTGACTTGACACTCCATTTCTATCTCATGGGCCCTGATTTATGGGATAAAAAATAGCCTATGTGGTAATCAAAGTTATAATCTACGTATATACCAAATTTCATATAAATCGGATCAGCCGTTACGACGTGATTGAGTAACAATGAAATTAATAAACAAACATCCAAACTTACGCATTTATAATATTAGTGTGAGTAGCTGCCATCAGCGGCTTAGCAAGCGGGGTTTGTCAATAAAAACATTACCCTCCTTCTACGCAGTCAGGTAAAACCTGGCCTATGTCCCAATTACCGATCATAATCTTGTTACTTTAGTATAATAAAAAAAGTTAGGTATATGCTCGTAGATGTTTATTTTATTATTATTTACGTACTTGAATTATACATTATTTACTTAAACTTTATGAATAGGAAATTAATTACGTCAAGCAACAATTGTAATTTGTAGTATACCGCACTCTGTTATGACTCCACTAAATTCTTTCCATCCAAGGGTTGCCTGAAAGAGATCGTTCTCAGCGATAAGGTCGCCCATTGTATTGCCTTTTTAGGTGTATTTTAGTGTTGGGTATATTGTTTCTGTGTCCGTATATTAAATTTCATCGAAATAAGTTCAGACGTTCAGTCATGAAAACGTAATAAACAAACTAACGGACAGAGAAACAGAGTTACTTTTGAAATTAGAATATTACTAAGGATTTCTTCATAGTCTGTTTTTTCATTTGCTTTACTGGGCAGGCTGAAGTTCTTGCACCATACCGCTAAGACTGACGTTGGACGTTATTATGTATTGTCCTGCGTATAACCGGCTCCACACGTTGGCCCTATCGGCGCCGATACCAATGTTGGCTGGATAATTTGCTAGGCATCCACGTTGGGGCCAATGCTATTTTCTAGATCTACACGTTGTACGAGAGGCGTTGGTACCGGCGTTGGGGCCAATGTGTGGAGCCGGCGTAAGAGTCAACCAGTACGTGTATAAATTCAGTTTTCTTCGGAGTTACAAGTTGGTCACGTCAGTAACAAATGTAATTATGCCAATGGATATTTTCCCTTCACTTTGAGTCGGTGACAGCCACACATAGCAAGAAGGGCGTCTCGTGGCGTGTAGCGACCACTAGCGTCAAAAAATATACGAAAAATGCAGTCCGCAGCTCGGTGGTAGCGTTTTGTGGCTGTGACTCGGGGCTCGTGTGCGGCGACACTAAAAACCGAATTTAAGTTTTCCCGTAACCTCACTGCCTGTCAGTGCAACGTTTCACAAAACTGAAAGGCTATGCAATTTTTATAGATCGTGTAACTAACAAAACTTGACTGATGTAACAACTATGAGAATGTTTTTATAACTGCTAACAGATGGCGTTGCTCTGTCATGCTCTGATTAACAAAGGAAAGATAAATGTCAATGTCAATTGACGTGTCAACATTATTTTCCGAGGAACTTGAAATAAAAAACAAACTTTTGTGTTTGTTTATCTGACGAAGTGAGGTTGTTTTAGACAAATTTTGATATTCTGTCTTTAAGATTTTGGCATTTAAACCATATTTCTTGGCAGCGTATCTCCAGACAGCGCCATCTATTACACCAGTAGGAACTAGTTTTTTTATTATTAAATCGAAAATTAAAAGTTTTCATTGTCGTAAGGTTTGAGATGTGACCCTGAAAATTGCTTATGAAGCAATTTATGAAATATTAATTAGTAAGAAGAAGATCACTGTCATACCGTTTAAGGAGGTATACGTTACGGTCTTAGAACGAGACAAATGGAGGGAGTTTAATCAGTTAGGAAGCACTTAAGAGGAAATCCGGGAAGCAAGACATTTGGAAAATAGGTATTTAACAAATCTATTGATGTCGCGCTGTGCCCTATATGCCCTATGTGCGTGCGATAGAGACAACTGCAGGTCGGACTGATTATACCTATTTAAAATAGACGAAATCACTGTTTCGTAGTCCCCTGTTTCCTCCTCCAAAACTGGACCGATTTTAATTTTTTTTTCAAATATGAAATACACAAGGCTTTGGCTATGTTTGTACGTTTCGTTTTTTTATTTATATTCTTCAAATTTGTTTGCTGGATGTCTGAAAAGGGGCAGTAAAAATTAGCAATTTCTGTGAGTTTAGAAGGTTCCTAGTTCTTATAATAATTAATTTATGGAGAAAAACTAAACGTAGCGACATGACCGTGGTACTTGTTGATTTTATGGTAAAAAAATATTTGCTCTAGTATCACTATCCAGAGAGGAAACAGGGGACTACGTTTGTATGGGCGAAACGCAGCCCAGATTTCCTCTTAAATACAGAGAGATTGTAAACATATTTTAATCTTAAGTTTTGCTTTGTGGTTTATTTTTACGATAAATATGCCACTGAGGGTAACACCAGGATGCAAATAGCGTAGATCTGAGTAGCATTTGACGCACGAAGCTTATACCCAAGGGACTATCATTTAAGCTGCAGGTGATAACGAGGATATTTAATCTCACAAAAAATAGTTTAAACAACATACGGGTTATGTTACGCCTCGTAGAGACCTGATTCCTAATCCTACTATTCGATAACCACTCTAAAATCTACTCGTAAGCCATCCAAACCGCTCTCACCATAACTGATGGCGAAACTATGCCGATTCGAAACGTTGAGTCCGGACCCGCGTCACCGTTATTTACGAGATGGCTGCGGACTTGTGCATTATTAGTTAATTTATGGCGCAGACTGTGGCCAGACTTCAGGACTGTCTCAGGGGATTTGATTAGGGTTCCACCACCTCAATTCTGCTAGAATTATGGCTTTTGAGACTGTGTCAATGGCGATCGGTTTAACAGAATAAGATAAGCTATACCAGAAAAAAATCTATACTGAAGTTTTTTTTGTAGTCGTTTTTTTGAAAGTTGTTTAAAATCTACGCTTGATTTTACATTCATGCTTCAGGCTTTGTCTTTACTTATAAGGTTTTTGAAATTTTGCATTGATAAGTATGTATATCAAATCAGTAATATAAAAAAAAGCCTTGACGGTTCATTTTCATTTTTGCTAGCGCAATTAATATGCAGGACATATAGTAACTTAAATTCAATCTTGAGTAGACGTGCAATTTTGAGGTGTATCTAGTATTACGGAGTGAGAACATTCTTTTATTCAAACTTCCTGAAGCAGAAAAGTACCTAGTTTCTGGCCGCTACTTGAACATTTCTTCGTACGTCTGATTTGTTTAAAGTTTCCGTAGTTCTGCTTAAAAACTCATGTACCATCCAGGAATATTGCAAATATTTGCATCTGTATCCGCAAATGCGGAGCCTCCGCATAGATTTGACTTCTACATCCGCATTTGCAATAATCGATGCGGATGTTCATGTGGATGCAGGTGCAGCGCAGGTCGCGAAAAAAAAGAGATTTAGTGGGCTTGCGAGTGGCGCGTGCCATAGGCACGTGCTGATTTACCAATAGGAGCGACGATTTCGGTGACAAGATGCGATGCGTTTGTTATTGTTTATCATTTTTATCTCGTAAACATAACGTGTTTACTTGCGCTTATCGTATGAACATTGCAGTTTTTAGTGTTATTGTGAGTATACAGTGAGTATTGTGTGTTAAGCGAGTTTTCTACAGTTAATAATTTATATTTATGTTTTATTTCTGCACCAAAACGAAGTTTCTTAAAAAAAGCTTAAGAACCGCATCCGCATCCGTATCCACGGATGGCAAAAAATTTTCATCCGCAACATCCCTGGTTCTATCCTGTTCACTCGCCTTGACACCATCCTATACACTCGCGACTTGAAGATACTCAGGTTGTATCTAGAAACACAGACTCAGGCAAGGCGTTTCACTCTTTGGCGACTCAAAATAACTTTTTCATCACTCATGCTCTGAAAGTAGGTAATTGTTATCATGAAAAGGAAATTTCAAGTCTTAGGACCAAAAGTTAATTAAAAAATAGAACAATGCTAATAACAACTTAAAAATAAATGAAAATACATATGTATATAATAACCTGTAATTAAATACAACCTCCATGACAAATCCTTACTTCAATTTAAAAAAGAAACAGGTCACAGTACACGTTGCCAAAAAAAAACAAGAGACCGGGAACCCAAATTTTCTTAGTAGCAACGAATTGTGATAAAAATATTTTATGTTATAATATTTGTTATACTGTAGAGATCAATCAAGATCTTAGAGTAATTCTCACTAATAAAAATTATAAATTCGAAAGTAACTCTGTCCTTTTGTCTCTCTGTTTCTCAGTGTGTCTGTCTATTTGTTTCATTTTTATGACTATACGGCTGGACCGATTTCGATTAATTTTGGTATGCAGATAGATCAAGCGAAGCGAGATCTCTAAATCAACTTGGGCAAATCGGCGTTGTATGTATGTATGCTTGTTTGTCCAAGGATAACTTTCAAAGCGTTGATCTGATCGTCGTGAAATTTGAATCATAGGTAGTGGTGGCACAACTTTGTTGTAACTAAATGAGCTAAAAAAATTGGGGTGTTGTTGAGATATTGGGGTTCAAGAGGGGTGAAAAAATATGAAAATGATACTGTTAGGTCAAATGGGACGTCAAATGGGACGTCAAATGGGACGTCAAATGAAACGTTTTTTTTTAGTACATGTAGATTACGTATTTATTTTTAGTAGTCTTTAATAGTTTTTGAGTTATTAGCCCTAATAAAAACTTAACTTTGACTAAATTCACAGGGTACGTCAGTGACCGCACAGTGTTGTAATTTGGTATGCGCTTAAGTGACACAAATATAGGCAAAGGTCTGAAATCCAGAATAACTGCAATTTGTACCCCAAAAAAGTATAACCAAATAACATGAACTCCCGTTACTTGTAATTTGAATGAAACTGTAGGTCAAGTTACTTGGTTATATATTTCGTGGCACTATTTTGATAGTCAAAGATTACGAATAATATTTTTATTGTTTTTATGGTAGACTCGCGAGATCTCAGTTCGGGGCGAACCATTAGTAACCGGCATTGAGACATAGGTTACTTTTTATGACTGCGCAGGAGGGTAATGTTTTTGATGACAAACTACGCGTGCAAAGCCGCGGGCGTGTCAGCTAATACACTATAAATTGGTTGTGTACTTTAACAGATACTTGATAAAGTAATAGATACAGTGCTGAGAGAAAAAAATGTTTTTTGTGCAAACTCTTTGGCTGGGAAGGTTATATAGATTAGATTAGATAATACTTTATTGCACACCACGAAACAAATACATATAAAAAAAAACAACTACGTAAATCTATGGATACAATTGGCGGTCTTATCGCTAATTCGCGATCTCTACCAGACAACCTTTCAACAGACAACCTTATATACCTTTCGCTTCTCTTAAAATACTTCAGAGAATTTTCTGGAAAGGTCATTGCTCTCAACTATTAACTTGTAAACGCATTCTGGTCACGCGCTCTAAACATTCGGGGATAGTTAAAGAGTTTTTGAAATTTCATTTAAAGTCTGGCAAATTGAACAAAAGGCTTAAGTCAATTTAACGCTTGTGGAAGCACCTGAATAACAAAAAAGATGTTTTGAGTTCAAGGTTATCGTAAATTAAGTTATAATTGCCGATGCCTCAAATGCCAAAAGCGAGTCTTTCAGAAATTAAAAAAAAAACTGAAAAATAAAAAATATAATTAATTGTTTTAGTGTGTACAGAAGGCGTTAAGGAGTTAAAACGCTAGTGATGTAAATTATTTTAATTCTATTTTATAGCTAGTTTAGGTATATGACATTTTAGCACTGCTTTTGGGCTTGATTTACATGGCCGCGGAACGAAATGGAAGCGAATTTTTGCATCGAATTTTTCATAGCGTAATGAACAAATCAATTGTGTAACTTAAAAACTAGATTGTCATCGTCATTGAAAAAAACGATACGAGGCATGCCTTTTAAGTTCTGTCGTTTCCATATTTTCCGGCAATTTTGAATTTGGAACTGTTCTATATTCGAATGTGTTTACATTTTGAATCTCAAAACAGTTGAAAGTATTAAGATTAATGCTATTGTTTAGTCACAGTTTCGATTTGAATCTGTCAGGTCACGTACGAAAATGAATCTTTCTAAGGAAAATGTTCGTGCAATAATTTTCTACAACTTTAGAAGAGGCCTGACACGGCTTCAGTGTTTAGAAGAGCTAACATCTGTGTTCAGTGATGTAGCCCCATGTCTGCGGACTGTCGAACGCTGGTATTTAGAATTCCAGCGTGGACATACTAGTGTTAGTGACAGATTTCGCGAAGGACGCCCAAAATCCGCCTTCACTGAAGATAACATCATTGCTGTGAGACAACTAATTCTCGAAGATCGTCATGTGACGTATCCAGAGATAGAGGCTCTATTAGGCATCTCAGGGACAACCATTCAGAAGATCTTGCATGAAGCGCTTGGTGTGAGAAAGCTAGTTTGCCGTTGGATACCGCATCTGCTTTCCGACGATCACAAGGCGGCCCGCGTCAGATGGTGTAAGAAAACTCTGCAAAGGTTCAACCGAGGGGAGTCAAATCACGTCTACGACATCATAAGTGGTGACGAATCTTGGATCTATGCCTACGATCCTGATACCAAACAACAATCTACAATCTGGGTCTTTCAAGACGAGCCAAAGCCGACTAAAGTTGTTCGTTCTCGAAGCACTTCAAAGAAGATGGTGGCCACGTTCGTTGGAAAAACCGGCCATGTTGCGACTATTGCACTTGAAGATCGTAGAACAGTTAACGCAGAGTGGTATACTACAGTTTGTTTACCACAAGTCATCGCCGAACTTCGAAAATCTAACTCAAAGCGACGCATCATCCTGCACCACGACAACGCAAGCTCACACAGCGCTCGTCAAACGATTGAGTATTTGAAGCAGGAAAAAGTAGAAATTCTTGACCATCCTCCATACAGTCCTGACCTAAGCCCTAACGATTTCTTTACATTTCCTAAAATTAAGAAAAGTCTTCGTGGTCAAAGGTTCCAGTACGGTGAAGAAGCAGTCGACGCTTTCAAGACAGCCATTTTGAACACCCCACTTTAGAGTGGAATAAATGTTATAATAACTGGTTTGATCGAATGGAAAAGTGTTTTAAGCTACGTTGTGAATACTTTGAAAAACAATAAAAAGTACTATAAGGTTCTAGATGTGTTTTTTTCTTCAAACGACAAAACTTAAAAGGCATGCCTCGTACCAGCCAATAAACACGGAATCTCCTTAGCTATAGTTGGACCCGGTATGTGGCGCAGTTGCCGAGATCAAGAAAATTGGCGGACAAAGTCGCGGGCATTCAACTAGTAGAGATACAAACCTGAGGATGCATGAACGATTTACAAAGCGACCTATCTAATACGACATCTTCAACGGCTCCAAGCAACCTCAATTAATTGAAAAACAACATCCTATTGTTCTGGTCTCTTGGAAACTATAAACTAAATAAAATAAAAACTAGAACAATAAGCTATATACCTACTGTAATTGTGAATAAAAGTTACGATATATACTATTGGGCCCCTTGCCAGCTCTCCTATTACCTTCGAAACTTAAATCCGTATTAATCTTAAGGTATTCAGGCCAAATTTTCTTGGCACATCTATATAGATTGGAAGTATTAGGAAAATAACTTGACGATAGCCAGCTCGGAGTACTTGCAGCTGGATATATTGGTTCTTGATTTGTAGACCATTGGTGCACTGAAAAGTACAGAGCAGGACGGCGTCCCACTTACCACTTAATCATTATTTTCATAGTATATTTTAAACTTTCCCGATCATCTGCATCTTATAATACGTAATACGTGTACCTCTTTTCAAGCTTACTGCACGTATGAAAGAGTGTGCGATTTGGCATTGTTAAATTTTAGATAGAAAAGAATGAGGCTAGTATCATCATACTCATCCATAGACTGACTTCACCCATTGTTGGTTATAGGCCTCCCCAAGTTAGTGCCATCCGCCACGATCCTGCGCTAGTCTCACCCACTGACGGCCCGTGACCTTTACGATGTCGTCCACCCATCTCGCTGCCGGACGTCCTACCCTTCTATCCCCGCTCCTCGGCCACAATTCAGTGACTGCCCTGCTCCATCACCATGTCTAGCTAAGTGTCCTGCACAAGACCATTTGAGCTCCATAACTCGAATCTCAACGTCATGAACCATCGTTCGTCTACGGATCTCGATCGTAGTAGAGAGCGTAACAGCCGAGCATGTTACGCTCCATCGCTCTCTGTGTAACTCTTAACCTGTACACAGCCTCCTGCGTAAGCGAGGAGGCTAATATGCCTAAAAAAATGTATTTAATAAATTATGGTCGAATTTTGACCACTGTAAACTGGCAACTAGTTATAATAATTATCGATATTCAACACATCATTATTAATTAAGCTATTTATCTCGTATATAGCTTTTTTTATTTATCGTACCGATATTTCAACATATGAATTCCGTTTACTAACAAAATAAATGAACTAGCTGTACTTAGGTAAACTATATGATAATAATTATCTAATTTCTATAAAATAATCTCAGATTTAATAGTGAAAAGCTTTTGCACCGTCTGTAAGTTCTGATTCTGGCTTAAAGAAGGCTGGTCACATTTTCAAGTTTTGCGTGAAACTTTACATTTACAGGGTTTTTAGTAATATACTGACGATATTCAAGAGACGTTTTCTCAAAACATAAAAAAGACTTCTCGAAAAAAACTACGACGTAGTTATATTATCAAAGTTTATAGAAAATCGACTAAGTTTAGGTGATTAATTCGATATAAAACTTACTGCCTACTCTTGCAATCGATATCCAAAAATAAAGCCCCATTTGATATCTCTTTCGGAAATCGCTGCGGGTTTTGGGTTAGAAAGGGACCCGTCTACTGAATGGCCTATATTTATACATTCCCCTTCGATTTAGATAGCCACCTGCAACTAATGGCTCCCGGCAACCTTTATCAGATCGTCTTTCCATCTAGTGATGGCCGTTCTACGCATCGCTTTCCAGTGCGTGGTCTCCACTCAAAAACTTTTCTGTCCCAACGGCCGTCAATTCTTTGAGCTATTCAAACTTATAAATGAGGAGTGATTTGTCGAACGGGAATATTTATATTTACCTTTTCTTTTAACTAAGTTCTTGTCCTACACACACGTTTTTCTTCATTGATTTCGATGCTATAAAGCAGCCCAAAAATTGCATGTTCAGGCCAAGACGGGATATAAACGGTATACAAATAGTTCTCCTTGTTTTTTAGTTAGTTTTTTCATTCACTAAAAAAATATTATGGGCCACATATCCCCTTTTGAAAAGTCCAGGAGTGACTTCTCAAATAGGTATTAAAGCACATCTAACTTTCGCAATAAAACCCAGTTAATTTCCCACCCGATTGAGTAAGACCCAGAAAACCTCCGAAACACCTTACAAACTCACCTACAAATCGTTTAACAGTCAAATCCCTATAAATCCCGACTTTGTCCTTATACTTTAACCCATTCTCGAGTTACTGTTCTCGATAGTTTCCTTTCTTTACTTGCCATCCAAAACCTACCCTTAACACGCTAAATTTAAAGTGGAAAGTAGAGGGAATGTTTCGAAATCGAAGCTTAGTAGCGGCAGTGATATTTTTAAGGAGTGTCAAAGAGTTTTCTGCGAAGGTCTGTGAAGTCAAATTATACGGAGTTTACAACGAAGATTATGACCGTAATAGTATTGAGGATTTCTTAAAACCAGTGAACGACATAATTTTAATTAAGTTAGAAGCAATGACTGAGAATTTAAACTTTCCTCCCATTGTCAGCTGCAGAGCATATAATATTTTATATAGTTTTTTTTATATATTTTGTTAAATTACTTTTTTATTATTTCACGTCAGTTTTATGGTTGCAGACAAATGGGGAACACTCGTCACACAATGGATGCCTGCAGATGGGCGTCAAAGCCGGGGCAGGCCGAGGAAGCGTTGGCGTGACGACCTCGATGCGCTCCAAGATGACTGGTGGGACGTGGCGAGTGATCGTGAGATGTGGAAGAACATGGGGGAGACCTTTGCCCAGCAGTGGGAAAGTATAGGTTAAGAAAAAAAACCCCTTATTACCTGGTGATGGAACAAGCATATAGCCCTGATGTCACATGGTAACCATCGCCTATAGCAAAGTATTGCCTCGTAGGCCACGCACCTTAGAAACGAGGTCTACGATGTACTGCCTTGTATCCATAAACTTGAGGCATACAGGTGTGCCTGTAATTTCACCGAAAACCATACACTTCATACCGAAACTCAGTAATGTTGTGGCAGAAATAGGTATAGTGGCAGTACTTCCATTACTACTACTTCATTTAAGTTGGATAAAAAAATACTTTCCTAATTTCTATGCTTGTAACGTGTTATCGAATAGGCGTGGCAAAGCTTCTGAAAATAAATGCTACAGCTAAATTTCCCTAGCAATGTCTGCACCAAATATGAAACAGGAATTTCTGAAACCACATCGACTGGACCTCAACATTTAATTTCAACCCTGCATTCGGCAACAAATGAATACCACAGCTACTAACAAAATAGCTAAGCAACTTAGAGCTGCGTATCTAAAATAAACAGCACATTTTGAGCAACCACGTGCAATTGCAATTTAAAGATGAAAACAAAAATAAACGGAGATTTGCAAGTCTGACTCGCGCACCGAGGTTTCCGTAAAAATATTTATTTTATGTGTTATAACCACAAATTAATATGACAAACAGACGGACAACGAAGAGAAGGGTTCCTTTTTTCCTTTATTGGCACGGAATCCTAAAAATACACTATTCCTTAAAGTTCATTTTAATACTTACAGCTATTTACAAAAGTAGGAATAAAAATATACACAGATTGGCTATCTTATGTTGGCATTATAATAATCTTATTATTCAACATTTACACAGATCAGACTAATATAACAAATGGGAATGTTTGGATGTTTATTTATTTATTTGTTACTCAATCACATCGGAACGGCTAAACCGATTTCCATGTAATTTAGTATTTACGTAGATTATAAACTGAATTAACACACAAGCTACTTTTTATTCCATAAGTCAGGTCCCATGGGATGAAAATGGGGTGTCAAGTCAAGTTGCAACAGCGAGTTTAGCTTTATATCTAGGTTACCTACACATTTAGTACTGTAATGCGTACGAAGTCACGGGCAACAGTTAGTATTTTTATGGGTTAGTTAATATAAACAGGTAGATTATTTATAATGGTATGCAATAATCTATCAATTGGCGGTCTTATTGTTGAAGAGCGATGTCTACCGTATCATATTTGGATGGTGTGGCTTAGGTAAATTGTAGATAGATAGATAGATCATTCCTTTATTGCACACCATTTAAATACAACCATTTATAAGAAAATACACTCTTAAACAATAGGTACAATGGGCGGCCTTATCGCTAAAAGCGATCTCTTCCAGGCAACCTTTGGATGGACAGGATCTATGTGAACAAAATAAGGACGGTGGCGTAAATCCGATATTAATAGTACACGTATATTTATAAAAAATATAGATAGTGTTACGCCGAGGCTGTTAAACAATGAGTAATAATCGAACCTTCTCGAACGCTTTTGTCTTGCTGTGTTATTGTTGCTATTGTTTGTAGTTTCGCAGAATGGGCAGTGGCCATTGTGTCGAGGGACCGACCTTTTTCTGGAAGGATCGACATCGTTCTCGAACAATCGAAATGTGTGCGATATAAATAGGCCGGAGAGATGGCCGGACAGTCAGTCTCGAGTCAGTCTGAGTGAGTTAGTCTCAGCGAGGCCCTGGAGGACTGACGTGGGAAGGGTCTCGCGTGAACAGTAGTTGCTCCCGAGTCAGTCTGGATTTAGCTATACGTGTGAACATTTCGGTGACTTTAAGTGCTGCAACAGTGGTGTGAATTATTGTGTTGTGATACGTGTGACCAAGTTCGTGTATTCATCGTTTAGTGTTGAATAAAAGTGTTATTTTGGTTAAATCGATTCCCATTATTTTATCCCGAACCCTCAGCTCGTAACAATTTGGTGTCAGAAGTGGGATAAAATAATGCCGGTTCTGCCAAAAGATAACGTGGACGGTGTCAGGACGAGAGGTCAACGACAACAGGAATTGGATGAAAGGCGGTTTGGGGAGTCTCTGGTTCAAGAAGCTCGGCAGAGTCGTCAGTCGATGGAGATGGAATCAGCCGCCACCGAATCACTTGGAGCATCATCATCATCATCCGTGGGGCAAGCTCCTGTGACAGGCGATCTTGCTGCTATTATGGCCATGCTTTGTCGTCAACAAGAAGAGCAGCAACGTTGGCAGGAAGAACAGCGACGTCAGGAAGAAGAGCAGGCTCGGTTGCAGGAAGAACAGCAACGTCAGGATAAGGAAGAGCAGCGTCGTCAGCAAGAAGAGCAGGCTCGGTTGCAGGCAGAACAGTGACGTCAGGATAAGGAAGAGCAGCGTCGTCAGCAAGAAGAGCAGGCTTGGTTGCAGGAGGAAGAACGCCGTCAGCATAAAGAAGAGAAGCGTCGTCAGCAGGAAGAGCAGGCTCGGTTGCAGAAGGAACAGCGACGTGAACAGGTGGAGCATGTTTTAGGAGGGGGCAGTGTTACGCCGAGGCTGTTAAACAATGAGTAATAATCGAACCATCTCGAACGCTTTTGTCTTGCTGTGTTATTGTTGCTATTGTTTGTAGTTTCGCAGAATGGGCAGTGGCCATTGTGTCGAGGGACCGACCTTTTTCTGGAAGGATCGACATCGTTCTCGAACAATCGAAATGTGTGCGATATAAATAGGCCAGAGAGATGGCCGGACAGTCAGTCTCGAGTCAGTCTGAGTGAGTTAGTCTCAGCGAGGCCCTGGAGGACTGACGTGGGAAGGGTCTCGCGTGAACAGTAGTTGCTCCCGAGTCAGTCTGGATTTAGCTATACGTGTGAACATTTCGGTGACTTTAAGTGCTGCAACAGTGGTGTGAATTATTGTGTTGTGATACGTGTGACCAAGTTCGTGTATTCATCGTTTAGTGTTGAATAAAAGTGTTATTTTGGTTAAATCGATTCCCATTATTTTATCCCGAACCCTCAGCTCGTAACAATAATATAAAATAAAATGCATAATTATAATGTATAATATAATCATACAATTACATAAATAAATAATAATATTATAATACATAAAATATATATTGTCATACCTACATATATAAATTATAAAAATGTAAAATTAATAAGTGGCCTAGTGAGCGATGGATGACAGATAGTGTTGTCTGACCAAGTTTTTAAAGATAGGGAGAGATTTAGCGTGACGAATTGAGACAGGTAGGGCATTCCAGAGCCTGGTAGCCTGCAAAGTAAAAGAGGAACTATAAAATACTGAGGTATGATGCGGAGTTTTTAATTGAAGGGTTTCAGAGGAACGTGAGGGTCGAGAGTTGGAAAGGTGAAGAAAGTCAAAGCGTTCTTTGAGGTAGGACGGAGTAGAAGGGATGAAAAGGATGCTGTAAAGGAGGGAAAGGATTGTACCCAATTTTTTTATATATATTTGTAAAGTAAGTGCATTTGCACAACCCTGCAGTTCAGCTACGTTTTGTATAGGCTGTACCAATAAAGCTTGTACATTCTATGTTGACGAATGACAGATGCCATGTTACAATCTTGTCCATAAACAAGTAACTTTTTAACAAAAATATAACCGGCTTAACTAAAGTACTTAACTAATTTTGATGAAATTTCTATGAAACCAATATAAAAGTATATCAAATTTTACCAACAATATTACCTTCAAATACTAAACAGAATTTTCCAAATCGGTTGATAAATGACGGGGTTCTGAGGTAACAAACATAAAACCGAATTGCGTTATAAAATTTGAGGGTTGCCTTGTTTTTTTGGGATCTCATCATCAGATCTTGACTTGTTGCCAACGGAACCACCTGAGAAGTATAATTTAAAACTTGGTTTAAAAATTGGTTAAAAAGTAAAACCATTTTAAACAAAAAAATAATTTCTCGAAACGGTTCCGGCGTCTTCCAGTAAACGGGGAACAAACAAAAAAAAAGATTCCAATGAATTGAGAACCTCCTCCTTTTTTTGAAGTCGGTTACAAATAGGAACCATTTACTAATTAACTAATTTTAATTGACTATTATTTTTTGTCTTACTCGAACTTAGGTAATGTCTTTAACCTTTGCGAATGTTATATCGTGATTTGTGTGACCAGCAACTGTAACGATGCGTCGATTGATCGCATTTAAAGATGCAAAGTTTTTTTGCGCATCAAATCGTGAAATAGGCGCGGCTAAATTTAGCATAACTTTGATTTGCTACCTGAATTAAGTAGCATTTTCAATTATCTTTTTTCATAAACAAAAGCATTTGTGTACTTATGTACGCACGTCAGAAGTTATACTTCTTTATCGTGGATAAATAGTTTTCTTTTTTTATAGATGATAGTTAAGCGTTTTATCGCTACCCCACCTGATGGTAAGTGAGGGTGTAATGGAAGATGGAGCACGCTTGCTTAGAAAGTACCTATTCACTCTGGACTTGAATACCTCAGTATGTAATTGTGTCATATGAGACCTACTTGGATAACTTCTGACTGTAAATTAAAACTAACTTCATGGCCACTTCCATCATGTTATGCTGAAAATACACTCAGACTCTGCCTCTTCTAAAGCGCTAAGAAAAGTACAGTATGGGGCAGAAGTAATAACCTAATAGTTTTGAGACCAAAACTTCAGAAATAGACTACATCAGTGTTATAAATAACCACGAAGGCGGCCTTCTTGCTAAAGTGTTCCAAACTTAGTATTTTTAAAACTTTCGCTATCAACATCAACTGATTTGAACGGGTATTTATCGCGTATGTACCTTTTTTATTTGTTATTCCGACGCGACATTTCGACTGTGTTGAAACACAAAAAAGGTATATACGCGATAAATACCCGTTTAATCAGTAATTGGGAAAATGGGATTATACAGGTCATAAAAAAGTTTTAAGTTTATTTGTTTTTTATAAGCCACAAAACCGGGCCATTACTTCTGCCCCAGCCTGTATAACTTTAAAAGGCCCTGTCATCCGCCAATGTATAGTAAACAATCTATGAAACTCCAGATGGTTGCACGAATAAAGATATTTTTCATCGTGACGTTACCGGGTTTTCTTGAGAATGCACGATGTTTTATGCCCCTGAGGTTTCTCTGCATTTTTGGCCTGCTTTAGCTTTTAGACTCGCTTTTTAATACCATACATATGTGGTAGATATTTAGATCTTTTTTGCTTGTCTCGATATGGAGGAACTGGTTATGATGAAATGAGAAGTGACTTTTCAAAAGGGGATATTAAAAATTATATTAACGTTTTGTTACTGAGTATGAGGTCTTGATCTGCACACAATTAATTTCACAGAAATAATAAATCATCCGGAAATTCCACTTAAATAAGCTTTTCCCAAACAAAGAGGAGTATTTAAAGTGTAAAAATGGCTGCATTGACTTTCCCACCATCAGTTTTCTTCATTTGCGGAAAAAAGATTATGGTTAAAATATCGCCTGTATAAAAGTCACTCCTCAAATATATGTGACCAGTTATAATATTATTAAAATCACAGTAAATCATATATGCGAACGTTTTGATGTTTGTTTATTTATTTGTTTGTTTGTTTGTTACTCAATCACGTCGTAACGGAAATTTAGTATGTTCGTAGATTATAACCTGGATTAACACATAGGCTACTTTTTATCCCATAAATCAGGTCCCATGAGATTACAATGGGGTGTCAAGTCAAATTGCAACAACGAGTTTAGCTTTATTTCTAGGTTACCTACACATTTAGTAGTGTAACGCGTACGAAACCGCGTGCAAATAGTTTTAGATATTTTTGATGTGTAACATCTTTCCTCTCGGTTTGTGGGAGTGATTTTGGCAAAAGAGACGGAAATCTGTAACAGGAAACCGGGGAAACGCACGCTATTTGATTTTAGCAATGAGTAACAGAAAAGGTAAGAGAATTTTAACTAACGTAAGGCTCGTATTTTTTAACAACACTACAGTTTAAAGTTTTTAGAAAAAACATAATGAATAAATTGTATTTCTTATAATAAAAGACTGAAAATCTTGTTTCCATCCCTTCATCAATTAATTGTAATTTAATTATCTGTAAGTGAAGTTTAATAAAACGTCCAAAAGGTAAACTGGGAATAAAGGGCCCGTGGTGTCTTCGTGAGAAACAGATTGAGCTGTAATTTACTTTGAATAAGTCACATTATCTTTTGTAGTGATGACAAGAAGAAATTTACAATTTTAACCCCTTATTAATATTAATAATAACTGGTTAGACTCAGGAGTTCAACTTCTGAAAATTACCAAAAAACATTTAACCCTTACCTACGTTTTTTTCTTTATTCCTGCTTTTCCCACCTATTTTTTCTTTATTAAGTACTATTTTGACAAGCGACTTGATAAAATCTTCTATTATATTTAAATCATTACTATTTCTGCCGCCAAGCTTCATTCGTGTGTTTCGTTTTGAAGGGTATGGTTGCCGGTGAAATCGCATACACACGAGGATTTACAGCTATATGCCTCAAGTTGATGGACGCATCGCAGTACATCATAGGGCACGTTTTAAAGTTGCGTGACCTATAAGGGCAATATTTTGATATAGGCGATGGTTAGCACGTATCATCAGGTGGGTCATACGCATGTTCCATTACAAAGACGTATGAAAAAAATAATAGTTTTGATTAACTAAGAACGTACAGCATAAACCGCTGGGTCCTACAGACTTACAATTTGGAGGATATGTTCTTTGTGGAGTGAAGACGCAAACGGATTTTCTGAAATTTATCCCCCAAAAGTAGGTTTTCCAGATTTAAAATCTAAATTCCGGAGTAAATTTCTGACACTTTATGAAAATTCTGGACTTTCTTGTAAATATAACATAAATGTTAATTTATTTAGATCAAAATTCTTTGGTTTATGTTGTTTTATTTTACTCGTTACCTATTTATGTAGAAATTCCGGACGGTTTAAGATTCCCCCCGTATTCCGGACGAATACCTATATTACCGGACATATCCGGAAAATTGTTAATTTATTTAGATTAAAATTTTTTGGTTTATGTTATTTTACTTTACTTGTTACCTATTTAAAATGTAGAAATTTCGGACGGTTTAAGATTCCCTCCGCATTCCGGACAAATACCTATATTACCGTACATATCCGGAAAATTCCGGACGTATGGCAACCCTACCCAAGTAATGTTTTTACTTATCCTATATGAAATATCCGTGTAGTGTTATAAGTATTAAAAATTGATAAGAATAATTGACTTAATAAATAGGTATCTATTGATAATAATTTATTGAATTATTCTTTATACTCGTAGTTAACACGTAAAGAGAACATTTTGTATTTTTTTACTGCGAGCAAATTAAATTGAATTTCGATCTCTGTGCGGGCAACTATTTAGTAAATATTAATCTCCTTTACTAGATAGACTAGAAGAGATCGCTTTGTGAGTTATTCAGTGCTAGGTCTCCAGGTATCGTTAGCTAGCAATACGGCTACCGTATTTAACATTCCCTAGCACCTATAACCATTTATCAGGTCGTGCTGGAACGGGTACATACCTTGTAATGACTTTATAGCCTGACCCATGCACCTTACATTTTATTTATAGCTGTGCAGAATTGGACGAAACACAAACTTAAACTATAACTAAAAAAGTTATGAAAAACATGGTCTGCCTTCCTGTTGCTATACCCTGCCAGGGTTCATATGTGAAATTATCTACTTGTAACAACTTTGCGTAACACCATGTGAAAGCAGTAAATATATTGAGTATTGACTTAATTAATAACAGAAAGAATATACAATTATTATTTACAATAAAATACAGAAGAAACAGTTGAATCATCTAAAGACCGTTGCAAACGATCTATAGATAGCTCAACTGTTTTAAATCACTACTAGGCGGAAGTGTCCCCAAGACACTAGCTGCATTGCCCTGAATTGCAATGCTTATGCGTTGACCCAGATAAGCGCCAGTTCTCGGATTACACATCGCTTCGATCAGACGCCCAGAAATAATTTTGAAAACGCGATGGGCCCGGGTACCCCATGGACGCAGGGTCTAGTAGTATTGGCTACTTGCAATATATCTTTAGCACCTACGTAATACACAAACAAACATTATTTATAGTTATGCAGTTACCACCGCGACTCATAAGAAGAATGTACACAGAGGGTGGTGGGTTCAAATCCCGTGCACAAATGGATTTTTCTACTCGATTTCGTGACCTTAATCGTAGAGGAATACGTTGTGAGAAAACCGGCATGTCCTGGAACCAAAAATTTGAGGCATGTGCCTGGTAGTATTTTAATAAGCGTGAAAGCCTAACTTATGAACAAAATGTGGGTTTATGTGTATTAATCGTAATATTTGGACTTGGCTCTGACTACGCCCTTGTGTGATGTCTTCACAGGTATCCATACTGAATAAGAGATCCGAGGATATCCATTATAGTGATTGTTGTAGCCGTAAGCTACTTCATACTAATGTATGCGAAAGTAACTCTGTTTTTTTGTTACCTTTTCAAGACTGAACAGATCGTAATAAAATTTGGCAAGGAGATAGATTATATCCTGATGGACACAGGCTTCACTATCATTACCATTATCATTATCAATCCACAGATAAACAATTATAATATATATATATATATACACATTAATAATATAGTATTTCTAAGTTATCGTCTTTAAACAAGACTAGCTAAACTTTGGCTTTGCAAAGATAGTAATATGGGATAGTTTAGCTTTCTATCAGTGAAATAATTGTCAGGACCGGTACAGCGTTTCTGAGATCCCTACAAACATTCAAACAACACACTTTATATATGTAGATTTTAATTTCAAGACCGACATTTTATTGCCCTTTAAATTACGCAACAGAGAAAGCCTCGCCAAAAGTTATGCTCCACAAACATTTTAAAGTATATCAATGCAAACAAAAAGTTTAAAAGAAAAAGGCACTAACTTATAATTTTGTCTATTTGCGTATCTCATTAAAGTCATAACGAGAATGAGAACAGTTTAATTCTTTGTTGCACAACACCAATTATATTTCTTTGTAAAATAAAATGAATATATTTTTTGTGGCAAGCATTATTTATAACTATTTCAAACAAGTCGATAACTTTAGTAGTTTCTGTGATAATCGACTGTGACAGACGGACGGACGGACAAAGTTACACCAGAGTTCCGTTTTTACCATTCTGATCCAAAACCCTAAAAATGACTAATTTATTCAAAATAAGACTTGACACTTTTTCCATACTCCATAACATAAAATATCACTATTAATCTGCGACATTTACGTAACTTATTAAAGGTTAATCTCACTACACCTGTTTATTACTCAAACTGGCATTTAAAGGTGTTTAATTTAAAAAAATGCTTTATGATATAGCCCAAGTGACCTAGTGTAGTTATTGCCAAATTTGTTCATTTTTCGCGCAATTTTGAGGCCTTACCGAGAACTTGGAGTATGGTAAAAAGTGTAGCAAGATGGTACATATGAGTACTTTTTATAACTTTTTTTTATTAATACGGAAATAGGAAACCTGGAATGTTAATTCCAGAAAATGCATTCATTATTTTGGAATTAAAGAAATATTAATAATAAACGTATTCCAAAAATTATGTACCTACCAGACGAGGACTGAACTTGCGGTTTTACGAGAATCTTTGCATTACTGCACAAACATAAGTAAACTAACTGACCCGCCCGCGGCTTCGCGCGCGTCATTTGTCACTAAAAATATACGTACAACAAAGTAGCCTACGTCTCAATCCCGGTCATCTATCGAAATACCAAATTTAATCGAAATCGGTCAAGCCATTTTGTCGTGAAACGCAACAAACAGACATACAGAGAGACAGACAGTAAGTATGGATGTTTCTACCTAGTGTTTTAAGTGGTGTTTCATTGTCCAATCCCCCCCCCCCCCCCCCCCGCCCCCCCGCCCGACAGACAGATACTTTTGAATTTATAATATTAGTATGGATTGTATATTACATGTATTATACGTATAAACCTTTCTCTTGAATCAATATTTCTATTGCTAAAACTGCATTAAAATCTGTCGAGTAGTTTAAAAGATCTAGTGAACAGACCGCGGAAGCGACTTCATTTTATACGACCTTATAAGATCACTTTCTTGTCCGTTTGTCTGTCTGTCCGTGTGTCACCGCCGATTTTCTCAGGAACGGGTGGATCTAGCAAGTAAATTTATACCTGATACTGAGGTCTACAGTCCTTATTAGGGGTATAAAAATCGAGGTCCTGAGTCAACACGATAAAAAGATATAGGCAAATTTAGATTTTTGCAAATACTTGTGATTACAAAATTTACATTAATTTTATTTTTTTTTTATATTTCGGAATGTTCCCTTTACTTGTGCTATAAGACCTTGCTTTTAACCAAAATTGACAATTCTAGGTCAACCGGAAGTACCCGGTTTTGGGTCAAAAACCTACATATATGGTAGTTTCCGTTGACCTAGAATCACGAAATTTGGTAAAAAGCAAGGTCTTACAGCATAAATACAGGAAAATTTTCAAAAAATAAATATGTTGAAAATTAGGCTGAGTTCATATGACCGCGCGGTACCGCGCTGAACTACTTACCGCGTGGTACAAGATCAAACTAAATAGTGTTTACCGTCTACATTACCGTGAATTACCGCGCGGTACAAGTTCTACAAATCTGTATCGACTCGTTCAGTTAATCCGCGCGGTTTGCGATGGACAGACGCACTGAATTAAGAAAAATGAGTAGTGAAAATTATGTATCTATCGATTTGCTTATCGCTGAAATTGAAAAAATGCCTGAAAGACTCATTTATAATTAGGTTGATTGTTATTAATTTTTAAAGTAATAAATAAAGAGGGCGCTCATACAATTTAGATGACAGTGGGTAGGTACGGAACCCTCGGCGCACCAGTTTGTCTTGAAATTGGTTGGTTTTTTTAGCTATCATGTTTACTAATTACTCTAAAGACAGGATATTTACCTCTCACTGTACATAATACGTTCACACAAAATATATTAGTTCTAGGAAAACGTAATGCTAATAGAATTATCTATCATCCACCCTGGGCGTGCACGAAGAAGGCGAGGCGTTTTTATAATAAAAAAACTGAAATGAAATTATTCAGTAACAATTCACTAGTTCAATAAATTTATAAATATACTACTCGATAATAGCAAAGAATAAAATCTGAATAGAGTAATAAAATCAATTAACATCAAAGTCTTTCCCTGCATAACGGAGCGAGTGAACGCGATTCCGCTCCCATTATTCTTACGGCGGAGTGGATAATCGTTTTCACTGTGGGGCGCGCCGCAATGCAACTAGGGATGGATTTGTTCGGACTTCGAAACTTTGGAATCGAACTCACATTTTTAAAAACAACTTTACCCAAAAAATCAATTCAGTAAGACTTAAGTACTTTGTAGAAAAGCTTTTGGTGAAAAAGTTCGCCCGGAGAGATTTCTGGCACATGCCTACCATTTCACATATCTATCTATTGCAAATTTGCAATTTATGTAAGTAAAAGATTTATTTGACACACGATAACAGCACAGATATTATTGAACAAGATACATATAGCATATACATATATTAAATATTTATTAAAGCAAAATTAAACAACACAAGTACAATAAATAAAAAAATATGAGGAGGTAGGTAAGTAGGTATACAAAATATAAGGAAACAGATAAAGAATAATAAGAATGGTAAGTAAGAATCCACACGAACTTTGAGTCAGATTAAAAATACATATAATAAGTACCTACCTACCCACCCATCCACTTTACTTACCTCCTACCAACTGGCGCCTAGAGAAGTGGGTGCCACAAGCTCTGTAAGGGGCCAAAAAGCACTGATGCCAACTTAGCTACTTTGTAGCTAGATTTAAAAGTTTTCGGTGTAGTATGTATGTATGTAACAAAATCTAAATTTTTATCTAGCAACCTTTAACCTCAAAATATGGGTAGAGGTATCTAGCAACTTTTTGAGGTGAAGTTAGCTACATTTCTGAGAGCCCAGTTGGCAACATTGCTAAACAAGGACTCAGTCTCAGCTTTGCCACCTGGGCGCAGACCAACGCAAATAAGCAGTATGCTTGCATTGCTATCCTGGCCAGCGGAATCTCAAGATCGTCCAGAATAAAAGAAGAAAAGCTAGGCTATTGTCTTCCAGTGGGGCCAGAACATAATTTACAAGACATGTATTATTTTAATTTATGCTGAGGGAAGAAAATCATGTGACTAAAAGAATGTTAAATACGAATGTTGATGGATATAGAAGTAGAGGAAGCCCGAAAAAAATATGGATGGATCGTGTGGTGTCTGATATGGATAAGAAAGAAGTGACAACGGAGATGGCGGCTGATAGAGAGGTATGTAAAAAAATACTTGTTGTGCCGACCCCACGCAAGGTGGGAGAAGCGCAGAAAGAAGAAGAAGAGTATTATTTTTATTTCATTTAACTTAGGACAAACTTGGAATGTTCAATTTAATAATTTTGGTATACACAATTTCAATTTGCTATTTAAACTGTAATGGTGATTTGTTGTTTATTCTTTAAGTTATTTTTTGTTTACATGCCGAGTCAAACCGTGAAGTTTGTGAAACTAACAACAATTATCTATAAATCATACTTCCAGCAAAGTAAACGATTTAATTTCCTTTTTAGATGGGCTAGTTAGATTAGATTGATTAGACAGATAAAAAATGTCATACTCCGAAAAACTTTTCCGTCTCATCCCTAGTTGCAATAATTGATTTTTAATCTCATTGAATCTCAGTTGGACTAGAATATTTCATCTCAGTTTCGTTTGGAGAGGAGATGAAGGGCTAAATCTGCCTTTTCTGAAAACCTGTGGGCGTCATAATATGATGGCTTTGTTATGCTACGCGATTTTAAACATTAAACACTGATGCATAAATTATACATTGGATACAGTTTCCCCAGTAACAGCAAATACTTAATATGTACTAACTATTACTATGTAGTAAAAGGGTAGTTTTTATATTGGTAACAAACAGTTGTTTCTAGCACTTCAATAAACTCATAACTGAATAGGAATCAATAATGAACTACCACAAAAACCACATACCCTGATCTAGAACCTTTTTAGGGTTCCGCACCTCAAAAGGTAAAAAAAGGAACCCTTATAAGATCACTTTCTTGTCCGTCTGTATGTCCGTGTGTCACCACCGATTTTCTCAGGAACGGGTGGACCTAGCAAATTGAAATGTATATCAAATACTGAGGTTTATAGCCCCTATTAGGTGTACAAAAATCAAGATCCTGAGTCCACAGCATAAATAGATATGGGCAAAATTAGATTTTCGCGAAAACTTGTAAGGACCAAAATTTACCGTAATTTTCCACTTTTTTATTTGTCGGAATTTTCCCTTTACCTTGCTTTTAACCAAAATTGACAGTTCTTGGTCAACTGGAAGTACCCCGTAGGTTTTGGGTCGAAAACCTATATGGTAGTTCCTGTTGACCTAGAATCACGAAATTTGGCTAAAAGCAAGGTCTTTACAGCACAAATAAAGGAAAAATTCCAAACAATAATAAATTTTAAAATTAAAGGGTGTCCCCATACATACATACAATTTATTATAGATAATGGCACGGAACCCTTCGTGCGCGAGTCCAACTCACACTTGGCCGATTTTGTATTAGCTTTTGCGGCTTTAGTTTCACTGCGGCCACACGCATAGCATATTGTGATCGCCATTTGTTTTTTATATCGCGCCTTGTTTGGTATTCAAAGTTTACCACTAAGCCCTACAGCTGCTAAATACTGTAGAATATTCGTAGGGGTACCCCAGATCTTACAAGGATAAATTAAAGTATAAAAATTAAAAAAATAAATAAAACGTGTAACGTGTGTATAAAATTCCAAAAATTAGCAAACTCGTTAGAAGGGACCAACTGTAAATGTTTTGGTTAGTTTGAGAATAGATCATATAAACGATAATAAAATGATAGAGATATGCTCTTGATCTGATTAGCTAGTGTCTACGCTTTATGAATCGAAAACAATTAAGTAAAAGAAAACAACTTAAACCTTATTTCCGTCTGATAGATAGTTCATAGTTAGTTTATAAGATTTTTCTCTAACTACTTAGGTTTCTCAAAATGCCGCAGGACTTCTGTAAAACGGACTCTAAATTATTAACCAACTTAAAAAAAGAAGGAAATACTCAATTCGTCGCAGTGAATGAATTTTGACGATTCGTTTTTTAATTGGTAGGTTATCACTAACTAAACTTTGAATTTTAGAGTTCCGTTTCCGGATTTATTACCATTTTTTTGTAAGTCTGTTATATTTTTGTTAAAACAGTTACATGCTCTTCACTATTTTTTCATTCACTCACTCATTCCTTCGTTAAATCATTCACTCACTCTCTCATTCTTTTATCATTTCAATTATTCAAATTAATGAAAGACAGAAACGAAAAGCGAAGCATGCATAGCTGTCGGATTGCAATTCGTCTGTAACTGGATTACGTCGATTGGAATGACGGGAAATTATTTCTCGATTGGTCTGTTCAGCGTTTAGAGAAGGGTATAAATCGAGGGTATAAGAGAGCTATTGTTTTTGCCTAACTACTGCCGAATCGCTCAAGATCGCCGTGCATGGTATTGCATGGAGGGTGCCTACACTCACTTCGTTAAATTAGTTGAAATATAATATAATTGAATAATAATAATATCAGCAAGATCGGAAAGAGGGGAGGGAGGCCTTTGCCCTGCAGTGGGATAAAACAGGTTAAAATATTACTGCAAAATATTGGTTAAAATAGTAATGTACATAATTGAATGATATAAATAATAATGAATGAATTAAATATTTAAATATTAAGTATGTAAATATATTAAATGGGAATAAAGGCTTTATTTTTTTTACTGCAATTGTTAAGAAGAAATTAAGGGCGTTGGAGCAGATATGGTCTCGAGTGAAGACCTCTAGATGAAAAGATGACCACCGTATAAAGGTTGCTGAGAGCCGTTGGGTACAAGCCGCACAAGATCGGTTGCTTTATAAATCTACTAGCTTCTGCCCGCCGCTTTGTACGCGTGCTTAGTCAATGAAAAGTAGCCTAAGAGTCAGTCTTGGTCATTATCTATCGACATACCAAATTTCATTAAAATTGGTTATGACGTTATAACGTGACTGAGTAACAAACAAACTAACTTCCAAACTTTCGTATTTATAATATTAGTGTGATGGGAAAGGCCTATGTTCAGCATTGGACGTCCTATATTTGATATCATGATGTAGATGATGGTGACTCTCGTGGGCCGAAGTATTTCAATACATATATATTATTTTTTTTTGCACTAAAAGATTCTTTTTCTCAAATAATTTATTTGCGCATTACACAAAACAGCTAATTCGTAGTGTTTAATGTCTACTACTTAGATTAAATTAAAAAGGACAGTGAACGATTAAGTGCGGTTTAACTTTACACAGTTTTGCATAAAATCGACCATAAATTAACGACGTTGATAACGAAGGCATTAAATACAAACTGAGAAGTGTGAGTCTCGTATTCTGCAAATTTCGCATCTCTTATTTAACATAGCTTGCCAAAATTATAGTAAGTACCTATTGTAAAATAAAACTAGTGGTTCGCCCCGAACTGAGATCTTGTGAATTTCCCAAAATAAATATTATTCTTAGGGCGACTTGCACAACGATGCCTTAACGTATTTAGTGGCTAAATATGATTTAAGGAGTTGTCAAATCGTACAAAAACTTCAAATTTAAACATGTTTAGTCGCTAAATACGTTAAGTGATCTTTGTGCATGCCGGCTTTAATCTTTATATAATAAAAAATTGGTGCCACGAAATGCCAACATACTTGAGGTACAGTTTCATTCAAATTAGATGTAACGGGGGTTCTTGTTAATTGGTTAAATTTTTTTGGGGTACAAATGGCAGTTATTCTGAATTTCAGACTTTTGCCTATATTGGTGTCACTAAAGCTACACGAATACCAAATTTCAGCATTGTGGGGTCACACATGTGAATTTTGTCAAAATTTTGTTTATATTATGGCTAATAACTCAAAAACTACAAAAAATAAACTAAACATAAAAACGGGGTTCAAATATACTAATAAAGACCTTCCATTTAACGTCCTAATAAGTAAGTAGTAAGTATAAGTATAATTGTTGTA
The DNA here is from genome assembly GCA_963924445.1 of Philereme transversata. Classification (NCBI taxonomy): domain Eukaryota; kingdom Metazoa; phylum Arthropoda; class Insecta; order Lepidoptera; family Geometridae; genus Philereme; species Philereme transversata. The sequence goes on along the minus strand of OZ004337.1, from coordinate 19,165,169 downwards.
TTCGTAGAGTGTAAAAATGGACACAAAATAAATATTTTTCTTTCTTTCTAATAGTCTCATTTTCATTTTTTTTTTACCCCTCTTGAACTCCAATATCTCAACTACCACCCAATATTTTAGCTCATTGAGTCACACCAAAACTGTGCCATCACTTCCTACCTATTTACCTACCAAATATCACGATGATCGGATAAACGCTACGAAAGTTATCCTCGGACAAACAAACATACATACATACATACATACAACGCTGATTTTCCCAAGTTGATTTGGAGATCTCGCTTCGCTCGATCAATAAAATAGCCTTATATTTCACACAAAAGTAAATTGGTAAGTTCGTGATTTTTACAGTTCTTAGTTCATAAATTCATAATGGCAAATAAAAAACTGTCAATATTATCATGTCTCTACAATGTTAGTATTACATTACATTCAATGTGAGTATTGTAAGGCAGTATTTCGAACATTCTATTAATATTCATAATTTGGAAGTGAAAAGGTCAAAATAATTCGTACATATTTATGAAAATAAATTATATGTATAATATTGTGTAAGGCTCTTAGTGCTACATTTATATTTCAGTTTTTAGGGTTCCGTACCCAAAAGGTAAAACGGGACCCTATTTCGTCTCCCCTGTCTGTCTGTTTGTCCGTCTGTCACCAGGCTGTATCTTATGAACCGTGATAGTTAGACAGTTGAAATTTGCACAGATGATGTATTTCTGTTGCCGCTATAATAACAAATATTAAAAACAGAATAAAATAAACATTCAAGTGGGGCTCCCATACAACAGACATGATTTGTTAACCATTTTTATAGATAACTAGCTGACCCCGCGAACTTCGTACCGCCTTAGATGTTCTGTTGCTAAGTTGAGATAGGGGTTGGTGGTAGAAGGGTAAAAATTTAGGGTTGCATGTATTTTTGAATGTTGTATCATAAAAAAATAGAAATTAAAAATATTGTCTAAAAAATTAAAAAAAAAAAATTTAGGGGTGGACTACCCCTAATATTAAGGGGGATGAAAAATAGATGTTGGCCGATTCTCATAGATACCGGATAAGCACAAAAAATTTCATCAAAATCGGTCAAGCCGTTTCGGAGGAGCATGGCAACGAAAACTGTGACACGAGAATTTTATATATTAGATGGTACGAAACCCTTAATGCGCGAGTCCGACTCGCACTTGGCCGGTTTTTTATACTTGCTATAGTTTACATATTATATAGTATAGTTTTTATGCTTGCTATATAGTTTTTAATCTTGATATACTTTGTGTATTTAATATACGAACAACGCGTTATTTATTCATTATATTATCAATGAGAAAAAAAATCTTAACCTTGACATGCTTAATAGATGCACAAGCAGACTCTACAAAGCATAAGTCCGCTCATGTATGGAGTACTGCTGCCATCTCTGGGAAGGCTCGGTCAAGTATCAGCTTGAAGCCTTTGATTCCATTAACGTGCTGCTAGACTCACTGGTGATGACTCCCTAGTGGAAGCCAATTAATAGTCTAGAGCAGAGGCGCCGAGTAGCCAGACTTTCAGTTTTTTACAAGATTCATTTTGGTGAATGTGAGCAAGATCTTCATGACCTTATCCCTTCTTCCTCCTTCCACCACCAGACAAGCAGACGTACCGAGAATTACCACCCATACCTGGTCGGCATACAATCTTGCCGTACCAAACGATTTGATTCAACTTTTCTTGTTAACACAAATAATGAGTGGAACTCATTTCCGGCGTATGTTTTTCCGAACCAGTAATAATCTCGGAGTCTTTAAGTCCAGAGTGAATAGGTTCTTTCTAGGCAAGCGTACATCTTCGATCACACCATCACTTACCACCAGGTGAGATAGTGGTCAAGCGCTTGACAATTATCAATAAAAAACACCATGTCTCAAGGATTACGTTTTCTATTTAGATACAGAACCCTAATTAATAAGCATTATCTAGGTATTATTCAAGCGTGACCAATTTTGACTTATCACGAAATGATTAAACCACTAAAACGAATGCGTTTGTTATGAACCATCATTGTGATTCATCATGAACATAGCTTATGTTCTTTCATGTTTATCTTCTCTGCTGGTTTTTGTGAAAGCGGGTATGTTTTCTTGTATCTATATACATAGTGCATATAGACATAAGTCTATTTATTCATTTGTGAAGAGAAAAATGTTGTACCCCTGTTTAAGCATATTCATCACTGACTGTGATCACAAAGACTGAGATTTGGCATAGGTAGTTAAACTTTATATGGAGAAGGAGGGACAAATGCTGAAATTACCTCAGCCAATCTTCCATTAAACAATGATCCTTTCCATCTAAAGGTTGTCTGGAAGAGATCGATTTGTAAAGCGATAATACCGCCCATTATGCGTGACTGCCTCCGTGGTGCAGTGGGCGTATAGCCGGCTGAGACGCAGGAGGTAGCGGGTTCGATTACCGCCGCGGAACAAATATTTGCATGATCTACAGATCTTTGTTCCGTGTCTGGGTGTTTTTCTATATATTATAAGTATGTATTTAAAAAAAAAGTATATAAGTATTCTATCAGTTATCTGGTTCCCCTAGTACAAGTTCTGCTTAGTTTGGGGCTAGATAGCGCTGTGTGAAATGTCCAGCAATATTTAATTTAATATAATTATACTTACATTTATTTGTTTTTTTTTATTTCTTTATATCAGTTGTGTCTAGCTTGTAAGGTACATAAATAATTTTCATTCTATCATTTAGTCATTATGATTAAAAAAAAATTAAGGCTGAATTTCGGGCACTGTCCACTAGGAAAACAAGAGTGTACATTTCACACAGCTAACTAGCATCAAAATAAGCAAAGCTCTTTATTGTGTCTTTTTTGTAAATACCTCGGTTTTTATAAATAAAGAGAAACATCCAGAATAATGGGGCTGGTTTCGCAGCGATTAAGCACTAAAGGTTAGCTTCCCTAATACAAGCGATTTGCCTCAACTTTTCTTGTTAGCACAAGTAAGGAGTGGAACTAACTTCTGGCGTATGTTTTTCCGAACCAGTATAATCTTGGAATCTTCCAGTCCCGATGAATAGGTTCTTTCTAGGCAAAAGTGCTCCATATTCGATCATACCTTCCCTTACCATCAGGTGTGTGGTCAAGCGCTTGGATATCATTGATAAAAAAAAAATGCACCGAGTGAGATGCAACTCTAAGGTACCTTTAGATCATTGCGGGTAGGTTTGACGAGAAATCATATTATTACGAGCTGAGGGTTCGGGATAAAATAATGAGAATCAATCTAACCAAAATAACACTTTTATTCAACACTGAAATGGTAAATACACGATCTTAATCACAAGTAGTCAAACACATTAAATCACACCACTGCTGCACAATAAACCACTAAAAGTCACCGAAATGTTCGCACGTATAGCCAAAACCAGACTGACTCCTCCGGTTTCGAATGGACTAAGCTCGCTGTTGGCCTCTGAGGCCGTTACAGCTTAACCGAACTTTAGGCGAGCGCAGATGGCGCTCAGCCCAGTAAGTTGTTTGAAGAGGCAACTAGCGCAAGGGCACCACTTAGGTACGAGCCTCGGCTTAGGCAGTTGCCAGGGTGGGGATAGGAGAGAAACACCCGGGTACATGTCTGTACCTCGTATAGGCGGCGACTGAAGGGAATCGTCGACCTCGCCGGCGAGATCGGTGTATCTGTGAAGTGTTTGCTCTGTCTGATGTGGATGACTCAGATTTCGCTTTCGCGTTAGCGGAGGTGATTTCGTCATCCGGGTCTCTGAGAACGTGTCTCGGACGACGGATGATTTAAACTGACTCCTCCAGCCTTCTCTTCGCTCTATTTTTACTAAGTAAAATATAATATAAGTATATTCAGTAAAATGGTAAGAAATTTTTGAATATAATTTATTAGGTTGGTAACAGTATGCCTTGTAGTTTCAACTTTCGTCCGCATTACGATATACGTTATTTAGAGGTAGTTTTATTTAGTTACACCAAATTTATGTTCACTTCTTAACCCTGCCTCATAGAACCATGATTACTAGCATCTAAATGTTTAGGTAAAGTCAAAGTCAAAGTCAAAGAATTGTTAATTGTTATTCATTAAAATCACATGGCTCACTTTGAAACGTCAATTTTACTGCCTGTTCCTTCGCGACCAAGCCAGGAAAGAAAGGCAAGAAACAAGGCTGGTTGGTTTTTTTAATGATCCTTTTACAATACATAACAATACAGAAAATAAATTACGTCTAAATTGTAACATTTTGAACAAGTTGGAGCAATTTCAATCCCAAGCTTCTCTATCATCTAAATAATCCGATATTTTATAGTAGGCTTTTTATAAAGATTTTGTTTAATTACGTTGTTAAATTTGTTAATTGTCAATTTTTGTACATCCCTTGGGAGTTTGTTATAAAAGCGTACACCTTGCCCTTTAAACGATTTAACAACTTTATGGAATCTACAAGTGGCAACAGCGAGTTTATCGTTATTTCTAGTATTAAAATTATGATTATCGCTATTTTTCTTATTTATTTAAACTTATTGCGTACTGATTCTCTAGGGCCCATATATAAATTGCACAAACAGCCCTCTTCTGCTGCATAAAAACGATGTTTATATCTGCAGCACTCTCCCACAGCAGTATACCGTATGACATAATGCTGTGGAAGTAGCTGAAGTAAACTAGTATAGCTGTGTCTACGTCTGTAAAAAAACGGATCTTTTTGACTTCGTATGCCGCAGAACTAAGTCTCTTCGACAACTTATATCAATGTGAGGGCCCCATTGAAGCTTATAATCTAGGGTACCTAAGAATACAGTGGTGTCCACAAGAGCCAACTCCTCGTCTTTGATTTTTATATCTGCTTTAACTTGTGTAACATTATGTAGTTTAAATCTAATACATTTAGTTTTCTTTTGATTTAGAAGTAGATTGATTACATCTACTTCTAAATGAAAAGAATTGAATAATTGTTTACAAGGTCACAGGAGCTCCCATCGTTTGTGACTTCTTTCTTGTAGTAGTTTACTTTTTCGTTACCAATATCTAATAATATATGCTATAATTCGTTACAGTGCCACCAAGCGCCTGCTTTGAACCTTTTAACTGGCAGGATTGCGGGAGGGCTCCAGTTCATGTACTGTACTACTACAAACCCGGCTCCAGGTGTGAAGTGGGTATCTGGCGAGGATGTTACCCCAACCTCAACATGTTCAAGGACGAATATGAATGCGTAAACACCTGCATCTTCGTCGAAAGAGCGCAGCCCGAAGATTTCCATGCGCTGCCTAAACCTGGTGATAAGGAAGAAACTAACGAGGAAGTTGAAGTTGAAAATGAAGTTGAAGTTGAAAATGAAGTTGAAGTTGAAAATGAAGTTGATGTTGAAGTGACAACTCAAGGAGTTGAAGTGACAACTGAAGAAGTTAAAGAAGAAGATTCAGAAACGGAAGAAGTTGAATCAGTTGATGTGGATACAACAATAGAAGAAAATCAGCGTTTAAACGCTCCTATTGCTAATACAAATTTAGATTTTAAAATACTTCCTGGTAAAAAACGTCATACTAAAAAAAATCCTGTTAAAAAAGATGCTGCCAAGAATGAGCAGAAACAAGATTTAAAACATATAATTCAAAAAAATGAAAAAGTTAATAATACAACGGGAATAACCCAAAACAGTAATAAAACAGAACCTGTAGAAAAACCAGAACTTAAAAATAAAACGGAACCTGTAGAAAAATTAGAACCAACAAATAAAACGAAGCCTGTAGAAAAACCGGAACCAACACATAAAACAGAATCTATCGAACATAGTATAACGGAAAAGAAAAAATCAGCAAATACAGGAAATAAATAAAGCCAGTTTTCCGAAAAAACCAAAAAGGTCAAAAAAAGATCACACGCCAACAGTGTCTAGAAATACTCAACATTTTGTTGATTTTTACAATATCTATCAGTATTGTCTTTTGATAATTTGGTACATTAAATAGAATATCACGCACCGTATTACCAAAAACGATTATTCAATTTAGATTTTTAAACCATCTCAATTTATTCATTGTCTAACTTACCCGCCAGCAGCTTCGCACGCGTGGTTTGTTAAATATTTATTATAGCTTCTGAACCCTGCAAAATATCAAAACCTGTATCGAACATACACGAAAATTTCAGTTAAAATTGTTGTTTTATTCCGCTAAATTTTTAGCCCATTTTGAGAGAATTTTGAGAAAATTCTAAAAACGGTAATTTATGATTAAGCAACGTAATTTATTGGTATAGCTTTAGATTAAAATAAATAAATAAATAAATATCATAAGACATTTCACACAGCGCTATCTAGCCCCAAACTAAGCAAAGCTTGTACTATGGGAACCAGATAACTGATAGAATACTTATATCCTTTTTTTTGTAAATACATACATATACTATATAGAAAAACACCCAGACACGGAACAAATATCTGTAGATGATGCAAACATTTGTTCCGCGGCGGGAATCGAACCCGCTACCTCCTGCGTCTCAGCCGGCTATCGCCCACTGCGCCACGGAAGCAGTCAAGATGTATTCAATTGTTTTATTTATAACCTTTTGTAGAAATGAAACCTTTCACGAGCTTCAGTCAACTCATCATCATCATCATCATCATCTACAGCCTGAATGCCTCTGGGTATATGTACGCCCCATGCCCTAAAAATAAGAATCAGTCAAGCCATCTTAAGTCAAAGGACCAAAAAGACCACGGGGTCATAGCTCGATCGATACTCTAAGTTGAATGCCATAAATATTGCTGCAAAAACACTCAACATAATCAGAAAAAATCATTCATGACAGAGGTTGTGATCCTCAGCATTGAGGCACATGGTAGCTACATCACCAGTATGATTTGGCGCCTGACTGAGCGTGGTAATTGTAGTTTCCAGTAGCGAAATATGTGGCGGCGGCGGTGCGATCCAAATTTTCATACACTAACTGTTTGTACGGATTTCAGAAAGGTTAACTGGAAGAGAATTCTATCTAGCATTAAGTTCGCCTATGCAAAGATTATTTTTATTATGTGCAATAAAAATTTTTTATTCATTCATTCGTTTTTTGCACAGAATTTGGGCATTCTCTGTTTGGGATATCTCTAAATCAATTTGAGCAAATCGGCGTTGTATGTATGTATGTATGTATGTTTGTTTGTCCGAGGATAACTTTCGAAGCGTTGATCTGATCATCGTGAAATTGGGATCTGAATATGAATTAATATAATTTAACGTTTTTACGTTTTTTTTTTGAAAACCGTTTAGCAGAGCCAAAACACCTCTCCATTACAACTACGAAGTAGACCAGACGCTGTTGAAGCGCGTCGACTCAGTGAAGGATCTGGGAGTTCGAATGGACAAGGAGCTGAGATTCCGGGAGCAGGCTGTAAGTGTTTGTAAAAAGGGATTTTTGAGTCTGGGGTTTATACTTCGTCGTGCAAATGCCTTTACAAATATGAAAGCGCTAACAGTTCTGTACGACGCTTTGATCAGGAGCCAATTAGAGTGCAGTTTTGCTGCATGGGCTCCTCACGAAACTAAGTACAGTCTCATGATGGAGCGCATACAGAACATATTCTCACGGTACCTTATCTGGAAGCGATACGGAGTCTATGCCTTTTATCCATTGATGTATCCAACCTTGTTCGTTCTGGGCATGGCTCGATACAACAAGTTGGAAACTCGGAGAGATCTGGCGGTATTACCAACCCGGGTATATTAGGGAGAGTTAGTATGTGCGTTCCCACTGAATACGTCGTACATCGGAGCAGGCGACCACGTCTGTTCGAGGTGCCTCGAGGCAGAACCAATTGGACAAAATACCTCTGACGCGCACCATGCACACGCTCAATCTAGTTGCGGAGAACATAGATGTGTTCGATGTTAATCTGAATGAATTCGCAAAGGCCACATTCTTTATTCTTTATTGTACACAAATAGATTACAGACAGACCCAGCTTACAAAATGGACATAGGCGAGCATAACCCTAATAAGAGTTTTCTACCAGCAAGCCTTTGAAGATGGAGATAGTTGATTATAGTGGTGGGTACGTGCACAGAAAAGGATTTAGAGTTTCTGATTATTATAATAATGAAACCCCTAATAAACATTTTAATCTTTTCTTCGTGAGTTGGTTGTAATGAGTTGATGCATCTTCCAATTACCAATTTATATTTCCACAAAATACATGTATTGACTGAATGAGCGGGGAAAGACGACTGGCGTGGGCACACTATAACAGCGAACATCTACTTACATTAGTTACGACTTACGCGAGTCAGCTAATCTGTTTGTTGTGTGTCCCTACAAGGACATTGGAGTAAAATATTAATAAAAAGTTATACATAATATATATACCATAATAAATACAATACTTATACATATTAAAAATAATAACTTTAACCTATACCTACATTATAAATAAACATAATACAATATACATAATATACCTATATTATGTATACATAATAACTTAAAGGTTTACAAGGCCAAGTAATCGATAATTATTGAAATAAAACATTTGTATTTGTATTTGAAGTACTCCTCTTTGACTCTAAGCTTAAAAGTGCTTAGTGATGGACTCGCGCAGATAGGTTGTGGTAGAGAATTCCACAATTCTACTCAATGGCCAGTGAAGGAACCGTCATACAGACTGGAGGAAGGAGAAGGGGCTTAGAGAAGGAGGGACTTTGATGACCTACAAGGCACCTCACGTGGGATAAGAAAATCAAAGCGCTCACGGAGGTAAGAAGGAGCTACAGGATTGAAAAGAGTGTTGAAGAGAAAAGTCATGAAGTCAACATGAAGATCACGTCGACGACGAATGAGAAGTCATTTTAGCTGAGATCTAAACATGGAGACGTGATCAAACTTGCGCAACCCGAATATGAATCGGATACACACATTCTGAAGGCGTTCCAGTTTATTTAGAAGTTTCTCCGTGGTATCAAGAAAACAGACATCGGCATAGTAATTTTAGTTTCAAAGGGTAAACACTTTTGGAGACGCTTAAGAGATTGAAAAGAGATGTTAACCCTTTTACTAATTTCATTAACATGACGCACCTAAGATAGATGATTGTCAAAAATGACGCCCAGGTTCTTTGTTCACACTGTTTATTTTATGTTTGTAAACAAAGTACAGTAGAAACTTGAGTAGAATAGGTTAGATAATTAAATTAGAAATTAAGTTGACTACATTATTGTATTAGGTTTAGGCTTGTAATGATAGATGTAAGTGGAAATAACTAAACACGAATTAATAATTTGTTGAATTGAAACACAATGTACTTTTTAAATCTTGTAAAGGCTAAAAAGGTTGGAAAACCCTGGACTACACCATCATTTACCCAAGATGAAGTGGTGGTCAAACTACAAAATAATATATCATCTAAGAAACACAGCTGTCATAAATATTAGGTCTTTACCTATGAAGTTGCCGTTTTGTATGGAATAAGTGAAAGTACTTATTTTATTAAACTTTTTTATTTCTGTTATTCAAAGTAATCACCAATGCAATCGACGCATCTTTGCCAACGCATTGGCAGTTTATTGATGCCCTTATTGTAAAAATCAGCTGGACGGGAGGCAACAAACTCTTCAAAGGCATTTTGTACTGCCTCTCGGGAATTGAATTTTTTACCCACTAAAAAGTTGTCTAAATTTTGGAAAAAGTAATAGTCGGTAGGTGCAAGGTCTGGTGAGTATGGTGGATGAGAGAGAGCTTTCAACCCCAGCTCTTGCAGCTTGGAGACTGTTTGTTGTGCAGTACGGGGTCGCGCGTTGTCGTGAAGGAGCAGTGGGGACGACCGATTGACCAAAGTCAATCGCTTTGTTGCGCTGGCGATCGTTAAGTTCATGGGGCACCCATCCATTAAGTTTTTTTACCTTGCCTATTTGTCGCACATCAAAAGCTGCTGCTAGCTCAGCTGTAGATTGAGTTTCGTCAGCTTCCACAATCGCCTTTAATTCATCATTGTTGACCAAAGTCTCCGGACGACCACGAGCTTCATTTTTTAAGTCAAAATTTCCAGAACGGAACCGGGAAAACCAATAAAAGGCTGTGCGTTCGTTTGTACAGTTCTCTCCGTAAACGTTTTTGATGTTACGTGCCGTTTGTGTCGCGTTGGTGCCACGACGGAACTCATATTCCATAATAACACGAATTTTTAAAGTATCCATTATGACGAAAAATGTTCAAATGTAATGAAAATACAACGTTAAACAATAAACAAAATACTGAGTTTGTAAAAAGAATGTCATGTTTTTAACACAAAATTAATTTGAATTTAGAATACAAAGCCATTCCAAACTTTTTCTCTATTTGAAATGACCAGTACTGAAGAACGACAATTTCATAGGTAAAGACCTATTATTTGAATTGACAAGCTTAGCCACAGACTTCATGGCTGTTATAGGGTTCAACCTTAATCTAAAAATCAATTTAGAAAACTTTGCTAACTAAATCCCTCCCAGCCCCAACAGAAACTTTCCACTTAGTTTTAACCAATAACAATGGAGAACCATTCCGCAAAATTCCGGTTCGAACCAGCTAAATAAAGTGCTGTTTTATTATAAGTCCGCCATGGACATAGACAGGGTCGAGTCTAGGGTTGGTCTAACTTTACTTTTCACTTTTTTTTAAATAGTAATTTTTCAAACATTCAATGGTGATGCAGTCTTACATTGACCCAACGAGCCAAGCTTGGACTCAACAGTTCAAATAAAGCTCGATAGCATATACGTGTATCAACAAGTTAGCGCTAATATCCACACTTGCGGACCGAAGACGTATGCTCGACGCCGTGTTTCTGTTAAAGTTAGTGAATGGTATGCTTGATGCACCTGATTTGCTAGCGTCTATATATTTTTCTGTTCCTTGGAAACTGCCCAGAGCGTCAAGGTTTAACTTAATTGGGGGGATCCAAGTCAAATCTGGGACACCATGCACTATTGACTAGAATCGTTAGGCAGTATAATATATTATCTAAATCTGACCAGTTGGACATATTCGCTTGCAATGTGAGAAATCTAAAGTCTCATTTTAAATGGAATAAATTATAATTTAAACTTTGAAATATTGACTTATCTTATTATATAAATTTTAAATTTAATTAATTCTAATTATTAATTTAGCTTGTAAGGATTATGATTTTGTAATTAATTTTTTGTGTCTCCTATTTATTTCAGTGCATTTTGTGTTCACTTTAGTTATTTTTTATTTTTTTTCATGTTACTCGCTCAATAAATTATTCAATGTAGTCTTCACCTGTAATTATAGTAACATTTAGCTCGTAGAAATATTAATTGATTCATTATAATGTGTTGATGTATGCTGCGTTGGTGTTCAAATAATAAATAAATGAATATTGTCAACAAAATCTAGACTATTTATTTGCTAGATTAATGTTCCAAGGTCGCCTATAATCTTTAGGGCCCGTTCACACGGCAACATCCCGTTTTTTGCAGGAACCTGTTTAGTACTTGTAATGTACGTGCTTCAATACTGTTTCCTGTTTTTTGCTGGATACTGCAAACAGGATACTGCAAACAGGTGCACGTGCACTACTAACGTTGACCACAAGTGGCTCGCGCTTTAATGAGGTGGCGAAGGAAGACATTTCGACTAAGGTACAAGATCATCAACAAACCATTAGACCATTATAATAAAAAATGATATCACAACCTATAATGAAAGATACACCCGGTTCAAATATAGACAAGAACTACCCTTAACTTTATCTCAATAAACAACCTGTATTTTTATGTACAACATAAATTTAAAACACACATCCGGAAACGTACCTAATACCTAATTTTAGAAGTGGGTTTAATACCGGTAGCTTGAATATTTATCCTGTAATCCATACATTTCCAATAAAAAAATTGTATAGTGAATCGGCGCCGGCTGCGTCTTTGCGACGATGTTGCTTAGTCTGTTTAACATAGTTACTTACACGATGGATGAATATGATTTGTTTACCTATTTTATACAGGCTGTAATCATTGATATTTTAGAACTTGATATTAAGGTTGTTTTTAAATTTTAAATTTTCTATGGTAATTGAATAAAAAAAAATCCTATTCTACAACAACTCCAATAGCTCTAATCGTGTTTTTATTTAATGCCGTACATAAAAAAACACCAAATTGTATCATCCAAATTCATGCGCAAGATCCCTTTTTAACCGACTTCAAAAAAAGGAGGAGGTTCTCAATTCGTCGGACTTTTTTTATGTATGCTCCCCGATTACTCAGACGCCTGGACCGATTCGATAAATTTTTTTTTTTATAGGTTGATTTCTTACAAAGTGGTTCCATTGGCACCAAGTCAGAATCTGATGATGGGATCCCAAAAAAATCGAGGGCAACCCTCAAACTTTATAGCGACGCATAATGTGTTATATATTTATATTGTAAGAATATACTTTCAGTTTGGTCACATACAAATTTCATCAAAATCAGTAAAGTAGTTTGATTTTTTCTGTTATCTGAAGTCGGTTTTATTTTTGTTTTAAAGTTGCTTTTACAGTCATTTTCTTCCCCCTATTACCTAACCCTGATTACGCCTCCTTACAAAGTTATAGCTCGCGATCGGACGCAGTCGTGGCCGATTGGAAACTTTCGTGGAATTGTGAAGTCCACTGCAGGTGCCCCGTTTGATAAATTGGGTGAGAACAAAGTTCTGCAGAAAAATCTCAAGCGATAAGCCGAGCTCAGTTTTAGTGAAGCGCTTGTTATTACTTACATGTTTTTGATAGCCGATGTCCTACGACTTGTAAAATAGTTAGTGTTGTGTGTTTGCCTGAGCCGAGTACTACCGAAGACAACAGCAGTGATGATAATGATGATGATGCAGCCTGTCGATGCGTGCACCGTTGACTCAACCCCCGCTCCCGTCTACTGGCGCGCAGAGAGCTGCGGCGCGTAGTGCGAGGGGAGATTCGGAGCGGATTGTACTCACCCTGCTGAAGGTTCACGAGTTGAACCGATAAAACGGTACGTGATAAATCCCGTATTTATAATAATGACTTGTAAAATATATAATTCTCAATTACATTCCATGTAGGTACTCGTAATAATTAAGTAGGTAACCTAATTACCAATATGTTATTACTACGGTCCCTCTCGGGCACAAAAATAATAAGTAGATAGAAGGACATCAATTTTTTGGTTATGTCATTCATAAAATAGCAAAATCATTTAACTCGAAAAGTATTTGACATAGATAGATAGGTTACAATTTTTACATGAATTGTTACATGAAGAATAACTTAACATACAAACTTAGAAATAATAACACAGTAACAAAATAGCTGACCTTATCGCCAAAGGTAATCTGCCAGGCAGCCTTTTGATCTTAGGCCAAATAGGTGAATATAAAGTGTAACCGCAGCATTAAGGTCGACTTACTTCGATGTTTAATTACTTTTAATTAGAAAGTAATAAAAATTTGAAACACATTAAACCTACATCTATTAATATTATTCAAAGATGTTTATAAAATCTTCAAAGCTAAAAATTAAGATCAAACATAATCTCTGATGTGGGTAACTTAATTTTTTATTCGCATATTCATTTTTGAAATTATCCTGTCAAATAAACTTACGTGAAATTCTACCGTATAAAATTATTTATTTTTCTCTCCCTACTTACATTTTTTTCGGGTTTTTCAAGAAATCCCCATCGCTACGTTACTACCGATGCATAGAGACCTTGTAACCAGAGAATTACTACAAATATACATGCTAACACGGGAAATTTGTTTTCAAATAATTAAATAAGAAATTGCCCTTGTTAAAAGCGTACCTATGTTTGTAGTATTGTCCGGTTACTAGGCCTCTACGAACCGGTGGGGATTTAGAGAATATACCTTTTTTCATAGGCTACAAAGTTTTTGAGGAACCTAAAAACGGTTTTCCATGTAACAATATAATTATTTGGAGGAACAGTGTAGTAAATAAAAAGTATTGTATTGAGTGTTTTATAGTGTTTTATATATATATATATATAGGTATATATATCTATCTATAAATTACGCCCAAGTTTTCAAGTTTCAATTAACTAAAATTATTTAAGTAGGTACATCCTCGGCCGCTACAAAATATTCCCTTAAAATGTTGTTTGAAAAGCTACGCTTTATGTAGTAATAAGACCGCTCATTACATTCAATTCAATTCATTTGTTTCTTATCTGTTCTACTACGTGTTTTGTTATGTACGACATGAAATGAAAACACGGGTCGGGTTAATGATTTGTAAAATAGGTATTTTTCAAATTAATTACCATAGGAAATTTAAAATATTTAAACAAACTCCTAAAATATTAATGAAACAGCCCACATAAAAAGTTAAATAAATCATATTCATTCATCATGTAGGTAGGTACCTGTTAAACTGATTATGCGGCATTGTCGCAAACGCGCTGCCGATTTACGTTAAAAATTGTTTATTGAAAATGCATCGATTACGGACAAATATTCATGGTACTTGTTTTACACACACCTCAAAAACAGTTAATACGAAATTCAATCACACATCGCCCAAGACAAATCCATACGTTGGCTTAAGTTGGCTCCAAAGTGATGCCATTGGTAAAAATGTGGCCAAACTAATGTTAAACTACAAATCTGCCTTGTACTGAGAGTTTGACAAGTCTAAAATTCAAGCAATTTCTTAATCAATATTTCTAAAGTCAACAAGTTACGAGTAAGAACTTCCAAACACCAATTCGGTTTGTAAACTTTATTCAAACGTTCTCCGTTACATGACTATTTTCTATAATATTGCATCACTTGTTATTCACGATTCTAGACTTTCTATGTTACAATACAAGGTCGGATTTAGGTGCTAGTCAGTTTTCGACAAGAAGGAAATAGGGAATCCGCGAACCGAAATTAGGTTTGGTTTAAAACGTTTGTGGGAAATAGTTCGTCGGTTTTCTTTGACAGTTGGAGAATAAGCTTGTGCAAGTGGTTATTTATAGTTTGGTTTGACGGTACATAAATATTGGTATTACGTATGGAAGTAGAACACAAGTTCCTAGATTTCAAAACGGGTAACGGGTTACTACTATACCTATTTCTGCCGCCAAGCAGCATTGCTCTGTTTCGGTTTGAAGGGTATGGTTGCCGGTAAAATTTTAGGCACTTGAGGCTTACATGCCTCAGGTTGATGAACTTAGTTAAGTGCAGCGTACGGCATGTTTCTAATCTAATCATGAAATTTGAGAAGAAGCAAGATCTCAAGGCACAAGTAGGTAAAGGAAAGAATTCCTAAATCTTTATGTTGAGGTTGCATCGTAAAAAAACCTTCTCTATAAGAAAGTTGGGGCAGAGTTTTTTTCCTTACTCCACCTATTTACTAATTTACGCGCAGTAGTCTACCAACTTATGTCTTATATTATATAATAAACAGTTTATAATATTAGTCATACAAAATCAACTAATATTCTAAATGTAAAAGTTTGGATGTTTGTTTGTTACTCAATCACGTCGTAACGGCTAAACTGATTTTGATTAAATTTGGTTTGTTAATAGATTATGACTTGGATTCAAACACAGGCTACTTTTTATTGATAAACAACGCCTGCGCAGCCGGTTAAAGAAGATAGTGGCAAATAAGATACAGCCGTACTGGCTACGGAACCCATTTAATTTTCTCAACTTAAGTGTACCACGCGAGTGAACTAATGGACGCGCTATACTTGCTATACAAAGTTAGAACATAGCACCCATTCAACTCTTGCCTCCTTGCCACACTTGGTGCCATGCATCACACTGGTTGACAGATGTCCGAGTGTGGACTGGGGACCGTCTTGCGAAACCCATTAACGTCACCCTGTATGGATTTAGAGCGTGTTTGTCAAGTTCCCACTTGACCAGTCAAAGGGATCTTACCATTACTTGGAAATAGAAGGTATCCTGCATTAGGAAAACATATCTTACTGGAAAACTTATATAAAAAAATTTGAATATAAATAAACTAGTGGTTCGCCCCGAACTGAGATCTAGCGAGTGTCCCATAAAAACAAAAAAAATATTATTTGTAATCTTTGACTATAAAAATAGTGCCCCGAAATGAATAACCAACTAACTTGACCTACAGTTTCATTCAAATTACAGTTAACGAGAATTCATTTAAGTGGTTATTCTTTTTGAGGTAGTAATTGCAGTTATTCTGAATTTCAGACTTTTCCCTATATTTGTGTCACTAAAGCTACACGCATACTAAATTTCAATACTGTGAGGTTATTGGTGTACCCTGAGAATTTTGTCAAAGTTCAGTTTTTATCATGGTTAACAACTAAAAAACTACAAGATTTAAACTAAAAATAAAACGAGGTCGAAATGTACTCACAAATACCTTTTATAAGACGTGCCACGTGACCGGATAGTCGCATTTTTTTACCTTTCTTGAACCCCAATATCTCAACAACCCCTCCACATTTTTAGCTCATTTAGTCATACCAAAATTGTGCCACCTATATACTAAATTTCACGATGATCGGATAAATACTAAAATGATGTCGTCGATGATGAAGCGGTGATGATGTCAGTAAGAATAGAAAATCAAACCATCAAAAAAGGGGTTTTGGTAGAGATTTCAAAAATTAAACACGCAAACATACTGCAATATGCAAACAAAACCTTTAAAACACCAGTTTGAGAAATTCGCAGCCCCCGGCGAGTGTATCAAACCACTACTTTAGGCTGGTGACCCACCGACGGTTACTCGCAAACTACTACTTTAGGCCAGTGACCCACTAAAGTAAACAGACACGCAGTAATCAGTGGCCATACTGAGCCAGCCGATTATGGGGCTAGGAAGTTGGCGGATCGAAGGTAAAGCGTTATTTATTTTTAGGAGATCGCGTTTGATTCGTTTGTCAAAAAGAGGCCACTTACGATAGGAACCAGACACTAGAAGTGTCAAATACACGTCATAGAAGTCAAATACTATGAAGTGTGAAATCTGATAAGCTCTTTTGAAGAAACTGATCAATATCAATAAATTTTTTATTTTTTTATTTTTATTTTTAACCTGTGTTGTCCCACTGCAGGGCAAAGGCCTCCCTTCCCTCTTTCCAGTTTTTTCTGTCCTTTGCTGTAGTGGACCAGTCTGGTAAATGCACATCTAAGTCGTCACGCCATCTCCGTGGTGGTCTGCCGCGTGGGCGTGTTGCGTTAGGAACCCAATCAGTTGTGATCTTTGCCCATAGATCTTCGGGCATGCGGCAGACGTGGCCGGCCCAATCCCACTTGAGCTGCGCTGATTTTTTTGTGACATCCATAATCTTTGTTTGCGAACGTAGTACGGAGTTCCGTATTCGGTCTGATATCCGGACACCTAAAATACTGCGCTCCATAGCCCGCTGACATACCTCGAGTTTGGACCTTTGTTGAACAGTCAAAGACCAAGTCTGTGCACCATAGGTGAGGATGGGGAGAACGCACATGTCCATGAGTTTGCGTTTAAGGCAGAGTGGTAGTTCGCCTTTCATTAATTGTTTCATCGACCAGTATCTTCTCCAGGCATTTTCAATGCGTCGAGCAACTTCTTTTTCTTGTCGCGCCTGGAAGGAGACAATCTGGCCAAGATACACATACTCATGGACATATTCGATCTCGACCCCCTCGATGTGCAGCCGTTGTCGTGTGCTGTTAAGCTTAGTCTTCGACATATTCATCGCAAGTCCAACCTCGAGGCTGGCTTGGTTCAGATCGTTCAGCATGCAGCCTAGTTCTGTGGCTGAGGAGGATAACAGAACGATGTCATCGGCGAAGCGGAGATTTGTTAACCGCCGTTCTCCTAAGATGATCCCCTTGTCAGCCCAGCTCGGTGTCAAGGTCTTAAAGACTTCCTCCAAAGTTGCTGTAAAAAATTTCGGGGAAAGCGGATCTCCTTGCTTAACACCCTTTTCAATAGAGAAGGAAGGACCAGTGGAAGAAAGTTTAATCGCTGCTGTACTATGACTATAAATATTTCGAATTAGTTTTATATACGTTGGTTCTATATTCTGATTGGTAAGGGATTCGAAAAGGGAATGGTGTTTAATACTATCAAAGGCTTTTGAAAAGTCAATAAACGCCAAATAGATAGGTAGATTAAATTCGGTTTTTTTTCTATTTGTTGGTTCAGAGAGTGGAGATGATCAGTGGTAGAAAGGCCGCGTCGAAAACCAGCTTGTTCGGGCGGCTGGTGCAAATCAAGTTGGCCAGATATGCGGTATTCTATTACTTTAATAAATGTTTTGTATAGATGTGATATGAGGCTAATGGGTCTGTAATTAGAAATGTTGGACTTATCTCCCTTCTTATGAAGAAGGATGATGTTTGAATGACAGAACGATTTTGGGAAGTTTCCAGATTGCAGTATTGAGTTAAAAAAGTTGGTAATATGAGGGAGCAGCGCAGGTTCTCCTATAAAGGATTACAAAAAACTGGGGTGTGGCTATGTCATGGATACGGCCGTGTATTGTACATGAATTTTCCTGTGCAAAATATAAAATACACTATTTTATGTATGTTATAATCATGTTTGGATACTAAGAAGTCTTTCGGGTCATACTAAATGGAAATCTCGAAACGCAGCAAAATGACCTCAAAATGGCAGTGCTTCCCCCTCCACCGCGCGCGACGCGTCACAGTCCTCAATGAATTCGTTACGCTAATAACGAATTCTTTGATCCTTTAGCTATCCAGTGGTATAATTAAATTTTGGATGGAGACGATATGTAGCTGCAACACCAAACTGTATCCCCTGATTTTGTTAACATTCGTGTTTTGAGTTGCATCCACTATGGAAGCAATTTTAAAAAAGTTTTCCCGTCAAAACAACTTAGCAAAAGACCAGCCACTAAAATGAAAAGATCCATTTCTTTGGAACTTTTCTGGTGGAAGGTTTGGCTGACGATGCAAAGGTACACACATGACATTGTACATTCGAAAGAATAATTTGTGTCTGGATTCGATGATATTTTTTTCATAAAATTAAGATCTGTATCATACCAAATTTACAATGAACAAAATGTTTCCATTGAAATGAAAGTGATATTTTATTGCATAAAATGTACTTAAATTACAAGATGGTTTCAGTAGAGAAATGATTTAAATATTTTCAAAATAATGGTATTCATGTTTTCATAGCCCGCCTTTCGCTCGGGGTATGTGTTACAAGCCTTATTACATGCAATTTGTTACCACCGAGGTGATCGTGTATTCAATACTCTGATAGATGGGCTCCTTTGTGTATAAACGCTTTGTTTGCCAAGATGGCGGTTACATTGCCGATAATTTTCTGTGAAAATAGTTGGGAGAAAATCAAAATTGCCGGTTTTGGTTTTATGTAAATGTTAGTTTGATATAATGCAAGGAAACGTCTGCTAAAAACCTATTCAAGGTAAACTATAGGGCTTTGCTGCTTAGGGTTTTCTCTATATCATCATCATCCACAGCCTAACTTCACCCATTGTTGGGTATAGGCCTCCCCAAGTTTGTCCCGGCCCGCGACCTTTACGATGCCCATCTCGCTGCCGGACGGTCTACCCTTCTATACCCGCTCCTCGGCCACCATTTAGACGCTGCCTTGTTCCATCTGTCATCACCACATCTAGCCAAGTGTCGCGCCCAAGACCGTTTGAGCTCCATAACTCGAACCCCAACGTCATGAACCTACGTTCGTCTACGGATCTCGACGCTTGGAACTCGATCTAACAGTCTGATACTGAGCATGGTACGCTCCATGGTTCTCTGTGTAACTCTTAACCTGTACACAGCCACCTGCGTGAGCGTCCATGTCTCGGCACCGTAGGTCATGGTGGGCAGAACACATTGGTCGAATAAGCGGGTCTTCAGCCACTGTGGAGTTTTAGCCAACTTAAGGTTGTCGTCTAGCTTGCTGAATGCAGCCCTTTCTCTACACAATGTGTTGCAATTTAAACTAATTGTTTAAAGGAACGGTTTCTACAGAAAAAATAAATGTATCTGAAAAAAAAATCTTGTTTTATTATCAAAATCTCGAGAAAAACGATACAAACATGCTCGACAAAATGTTACAGAACTAGCGTATTGTACGATGCCACAGATTACTAAAAAGTTACTACGAGCGGTTCAACAACCCCACTCGTTCAATTACCCTTCCCAGTCAATAAACCCAACCAGTCATCAGAGCGCGTATGGTGCGTAAGGCGCCAGCGGTAGGGTGATAAGTACCTACATGTTAGGCACACAACTCAAACATAAACCTTGTACCACAAAAAAGTTAAACAACTGTTTATCGCATGTTTTAAAATTCATTACAAATTTTTGTATAAGATTTTTTTAAACACGCGCTAAACAGTGATTCATTTTTTTGTGCTTAGTTTTTTTTGTTTTGTTTTTGTTTGAAACCCAAAGTTTTTTGGATTTGAAAATAACTGTATTTATTTATTATTAATGGTCTTAAAAATATACTCCATCATTATTTGTAGCTCCAATTGAGTCCACGGCTTGAACCGCGTTGCATTTCTAGTGAAAACGCAGCCTTGTGGTAGATGAAGTAGGGACCTACCAGTCTAGTAGGTAAGTTGAAAGTTGTAACTTTGCACTGAGGAAACTTTGCACCTATTGCGTTGCAATTTTGTAGTTATAGTGTGAATACTTTGTGCAGTTTAATTCAACGTTTTAAGTAATTGAGGTAAATACTTTGTATTTTGAAAGCTGTTGAGTTTGAGTTCTTCGGATGTTTGTACTAAAAGGACTGAAGTTTTTAAAATCTTTTTACAAATGAATAACAAGATGTTTTGTTATTACTAAGCTTCGTACGCGTGGTTTGTCAATAAAATACATTATCCTCCTTTTGCGCAGTCAGGTAAAAAGTAGCTTGTCTCAATCCAGGTATAATCTATCTATGTACCAAATTTCGTCGATATCTGTTCAGCCGTTACGACGTGAAAGCGTAACAAACTCTCACTTGTGCATTTATAATACATACTAGCTTCCACCAGCGGCTTCGCTCACGTTGTTTGACAATAAAAAGTAGCCTATGTGATAATCCAGGTTATAATCTACGTACATACCAAATTTCATCGAAATTGGTTCAGCCGTTACGACGTGATTGGGTAACAAACAAACAAACATTCAAATTTTCGCATTTATATAATGTGACTAGCTTCCGCCAGTGACTTCGCACGCGTTATTTGTCAACAAAAAGTAGCCTAAGTGTTAATCCAGCTTATTATCTACGTACATACCAAATTTCGACGAGACTGAGTAACAAATATACTAACATCCAAACTTTCGCATTTATAATATTAGTGTGATTAGTAAAATTTTGGATTTGATTAGTTTTTCACTATGAACGTGACAGGTTAAAAACATTAACACACTTCAACTTGTAATAAAGTTTAATTGTATAAGATCTGTTCGACTTTTAACCGCGTGCAATCTAACTGGACTGTACATTAAACCAGATACCTAATTATAACCAAATAATTATTTCTGGACGTCTGGTGTAAGTGACATTGTGATCCAAGATCTGGCGCTTATCTGTCTCAACGCATAAACATTGCAATTCAGCAGGGCAATGCAGCCAGCGTCTTAGGACACTGCCGCTATGTATACAGCTATCTATAGATCGTTTGCTACGGTCTTTACATGATGCAACTGTTTCATAGGTATAGTCTTGTAAATAAATCTTACATACTCGTAGTATAAAATGAAGTCTCTTCCGCTGTCTGTTTGCTTAGATCTTTTAAACTACTCAACGGATTTTAATGCAGTTTCAGCAATAGATAGAGTGATTCAAGAGGAAGGTTGATATGTATAATACATACATAACTCTGTTTGTTAGTTTGTTTGTTACCTTTACACGACTAAACGGCTGAACTGATCGTAATGAAATTTTGTAAGGAGATAGATTATATCCTGGGAAAGGACATAGGCTACTTTTTAGCCAGCGGCGCAAAATGAGGGTAATGTTTTATTGAAAAATCACCCGTGCGAAGCTGCGGGCGGGACAGCTAGTAAATAATAAATAAATAAATATTGGATATTTCACACAGCGCTATCTAGCCCCAAACTAAGCAAAGCTTGAACTATGGGAACCAGATAACTGATAGAATACCTACTTGAATTTTATGGTCACAATAAATATATTTCTATTCCATATACATTTTTTTGTAAATACATAGTTATAATATATTATATAGATAAACAACCAGACCCGGAACAAATATTTGTAGATCATGCAAACATTTGTTCCGCGGCGGGAATCGAATCTTCGCGCTCTACCTCCTGCGCGCAGAAGATAGCCGGCTATTCTATATAACATATATTTTTATTTTATTTATTTATTCGCCCACTGCACCACCACTCACGTCGTCAATGTATATTATCATCATTGTATATTATTTATGTTACTTATTACATGCATAAGTATTTAAAACCCAGTATATTCCATCATTAACAACTGTAAATACATTCACATTTTCCGTAAAATATCTTCAAAATAATCCAAAGCCACAATGAATAGTCAGTTCCGTTACAATTGACTATGTGTGTGACACGTGGCTGCGGTCTGCCCTGCGTTTGACGTTTAGAGAGAATGCCCAGCCCATGGAAAACCACGAATTTTCACCAAAGCTATCAACGGAAATGAAACCCAAAACAACAAAGAATATAGTCGAAATCAGAAAGTGAATTGAAACATTGAAATGCGAATTTGAAAGGATTTGTGACAAATTGCGATAGATTTTAGAACACAATAAGTATTGGCGTCGGTTAGAGCTAAAAGCTGTTCCGAAATTATAATTTGAGACTTGAATTTTACGCGTAAATGTAGCCATTTTTAAGGTTCCGTAATCGAAACGAGCATGGCTGCTGTTGCAAGCTGTAAAACTGGATTGACTTATGAAACGTATTCTACGTGACCCGATCGCCCCCCCCCCCCCCCCCGATCGGGGTCTTTAAAATACCACGCTTGGTCACAAAGGCGGGGGAAGGGGCTTAGGTTTTCTTCACGTACTCAATATCCTCTAGGGATATATCATGCTTTTTTAGCTATATTATTATTGAAATATGGCGCGCGTTTAGCACTCTCTTGGCGTCACGCGGCAAGCGCCGTTTTAATATAGACAATTTTTTTGTTAATAAAGACCTTTAACAAATTAAAACCAAACTCAACGACCAGAATTAAAATTGACACTAATATAAATAAATAATGCTGGAGCATGTACTATGGGAACCGGATATACTTTTTTGTGTAAATGATAACAGAAACAACGCTACATGTTTATACTTGTGAGAAAAAGAATGCTTATTATGAATCCCGTATTTATAATAATAATTAAAATAAATGCTATTGATTTAATACTAAATTTGAATAGCAGGAATTCTAAACACATTCGATCTCGAACTAAGTACTATTTAAACTACCTTGAATGGTAGACGTTAGAACAGAATTACTTCGCCTGCACTCCTGAAGACGGTAGAATCTCATTGATGTAGATAGAGCCCCAAGCAAACATGCAACTATGTCCGATGGCTGCGCGTTTCCATTTGCCAACTGCATAGAACGTTATTCTAGCCGAAGAAAAAGTCTGTCGTCCGATTTCTAAAAAGCTGCTAAGTGAGGTTTTCTTTTTTAAAATATCTTTATTCATCATAAATGTTTACAACTTATTATAGCTAAACACAGTTAAAATAACACAGCAGGCGCCTGTACAAGTTTTTTGATAAAATTACTATTTATATTTCAGACTATAATTGTAAATTTGTATTTTATTAATTTTATGTAGCAAACAAACCACTTTGTATACCGCGCATTTTTAATACCAAGAAATCTTATCTACCGATTTAAAAGTAAGTCCTAAACATGTTTAGGTAGTCAAAACCTACGATGCTCATACGAGATCGTTCTAGTGTAGTGAATTGTGCGCGATATAAATAGGCCGGAGAGATGGCCGGACAGTCAGTCTGGATTTGGCTATACGTGCGAACATTTCGGTGACTTTAAGTGGTGCAACAGTGGTGTGAATTAGTGTGTTGTGATTACGTGTGACCAAGTTCGTGTATTCATCGTTTTAGTGTTGAATAAAAGTGTTATTTTGGTTAGACTGATTCACATTATTTTATCCCGAACCCTCAGCTCGTAACAATATAAAAACAACTACGCTATTATAGGCTACCCACTCATTCAAGATTTCCTGAATAGGCACCAACTTGATATCTTGCTAGTGCAAGAGACTAATTTAAAGCCCGGTCATCGGGACCCTAAAATCCCCAATTATCAAATCGTACGCAACGACAGACTGCTAGCCCAAAAGGGCGGCACTGTCATTTACTACAAGAAGGCTTTACATTGCATGCCTCTTGATCCCCCTCCTCTGACCTACATAGAAGCCTCTGTCTGCAGGCTAGCAATGACTGGGCATTCCTCGGTCATTATTGCATCCTGCTACGTCCCTCCCGGCAAGCCTCGCTCACCTCTATTCGAGAGTGACCTGCAAGCCCTTTTCAGTCTAGGAAGCTCCGTCATTTTGGCGGGTGACTTCAATGCCAAAAACGTCATGTGGAATAGTACCACGACGAACTCCAAAGGCAAACAGCTAGAAAGCCTAGTTGAACCCCTTAATTTCGACATAATTGCCCCTAGGGGCATGACTCGCTTCCCTACCTCTACTCCTCCTGAGCTCCTTGACATTGCTCTTCTCAAAAACGTAGCCCTCCGGCTGCGCTTAATTGAAGTTATTCACGAGCTAGATTCCGATCATCGACCGGTAATGCTCTTACTCGGCCCTCCCACTGACCAGCCCCCTGCCACCAAGACGGTGGTAGAGTGGCATAAACTTGAGAAAGCTCTCAAGTCTGCGCACTCGACTGACTTAGATAGGATCCCTTCTGTCATTCTGACATCTGGTGATATTACGGTAGCGGTTGACGCCCTTACCAGACATATCACAAACTCAGTGAGAGACTCATCAAAGCAGGTGCCCGTAGTGGATGACCACCGGGGCCCCTTGCCAGATGATATCAGACGGCTGATGACTGAAGCTAACGCTGCAGTTAGACTTCATAGTGGCTGCCCCACTAACGACAATAGAGTCTTGATGCGCTCCCTGCACCGTGAGGTGAGAGAGCGCATCAAAGAACATCGCAATCGTGAGTGGGAGAGCCTGCTCTCGGGGATCGAGCCTAGCCATCTGGCCTACTGGAGGTTAGCTCGCTCCATGAAAGCGGACGCTCTCGCTCCGATGCCTCCCCTTATCCGACCCAATCACCCTCCAGCATTCGAAGACGAGGAAAAAGCCGACTTCCTGGCTGAAACCCTCGAATCTCAATGCTCGCCCAGTCTCGAACCCGTCGACCCTGTTCACCTCCATACGGTGAACAGCGAGGTTGACCGCTTAGCCTCCCGACCTCCTACTTCCCCACTTGATCCGATTGAGCCCTCTGAAGTCTTTGACACTATCAAGGCCCTGCACCCAAAGAAAGCCTCCGGCCCTGACGGCATTTCCAACAGAGTACTCAAGCAGTTCTCTGTACCCCTTATCCATATCCTAGTCTGCATCTTCAATGCGGCCATGGAAACTTGCACCTTCCCTGATGCTTGGAAGGAAGCCAATGTTATTGGCATCCGAAAACCCAGTAAACAGGCAAACGACCCAACTAGCTATCGTCCCATTAGTCTACTCAATAGTCTAGGTAAGATATATGAGCGTCTTCTAATGAAGCGTCTCTGGGCTCATGTCAATGAGTTCAAACTCCTTCCCGATGAGCAGTTTGGCTTCCGTGCCCAACACTCATGCCCACAACAGGTGCTCCGCATAACGGAGCATGTCCTCTCCAATTGGCAAAGTACCTGGCCTGCAGATACTGGTGCCATCTTCCTCGATGTAGCGAAAGCTTTCGACAAAGTCTGGCACAATGGCTTGATCTACAAGCTTTTTAAATTCGGAGTCCCAGATAGACTCGTGCTCATCTTACGAGACTACCTGCAAGGGCGCAACTTTCGCTACACCGTGGAAGGCACTCTCTCTAGTCCTAGACCAGTCAGAGCGGGAGTCCCTCAAGGCTCCGTTCTCGGCCCCCTCCTGTTCACGCTGTACACCAGTGATATCCCCCGCACTCCTCAAGTGGAAATAGCCCTATACGCAGACGACACGGCCTTGTACACATCCAATCGGAATCCTGATCGGGTGGGTATAAGGCTGCAGGCTGCCCTTCATTCATTAGCCACTTGGTTCCGCAAGTGGCGGATTGAAGTAAACCCGTCGAAGAGCACAGCAGTGTTCTTCTCACGGAGAAACCTCACTCCCAAACCGATCTCCTTATTTGGCAAGCCCATTCGCTGGGCCCCATCAGCCAAATACTTGGGTGTCATCCTCGATAGGCGTCTCTCCTTTAGGTTGCACATCACTAAGAGGTGCAATCAGGCAAAGTTCACCTAGTGAGGACAGTCGTCCTAGGGACGACTGTCCTCACTACTAGGCGCGAAAAGTAAAATGTCCCTTAAAAATAAGGTGACCCTTTACAAAGCGTGCATTCGCCCCATCATGACATACTCCTCTGTAGTATTTGCCCACTCTCCTAAAGTTGGTGCCATTCAGGTCATCCAAAACCGCTTCTTGCGAAAAGCCTCAGGCTCGCCATGGTATTTTCGCAATAACGATCTACATCGCGATATGAAATTAGAATCAATAGCCAGGTTCATGAAGCTCGCTTCCAAGCGGTTTTATGAACATGCCTCTAATCATCCGAACCCTTTGGTGCACACCATTCCGGTCTACCCGTTGGATTCGCCGGCCAACAAAATCCTCCGTCGTCCGAGACACGTTCTCGGAGACCCGGATGACGAAATCACCTCCGCTAATGCGGAAGGAGAGTCATCTATTTCAGACAGAGCAAACACTTCACAGACACACCGACCTCGCCGGCGAGGTCGACGAATCCCTTCAGTCGCCGCCTATACGAGGTACAGACATGTACCCGGGCGTTTCTCTCCTATCCCCACCCCGGCAACAGCCCAAGCCGAGGCTCGTACCTAAGTGGTGCCCTTGCGCTAGTTGCCTAAAAAACTTACTGGGCTGAGCGCCATCTGCGCTCGCCAAAAGTTCGGTTAAGCTGTCACGGCCTCAGAGGCCAACAGCGAGATTAGTCCATTCGAAAAAAAAAAAAAAAAACCGGACAGTCAGTCTGGATTTGGCTATACGTGCGAACATTTCGGTGACTTTAAGTGGTGCAACAGTGGTGTGAATTAGTGTGTTGTGATTACGTGTGACCAAGTTCGTGTATTCATTGTTTAGTGTTGAATAAAAGTGTTATTTTGGTTAGACTGATTATCATTATTTTATCCCGAACCCTCAGCTCGTAACAATATCTTTCATTGGAGTTGCCAGGATTTGGCAGCAGTAGAAAAGTATAGAGTAGTAAAAGAAAATAAAAAAAAAATTAACGTCAATTATTAATTTTATTCGTTAATAACACTTTTGCCCCAAAGTGGTAAAAACAACGTATAACGCTTATTAGCGCTAAATCCCCCTTCGATAAACTGGATTAGGTTTAATAATCATTTATTCGACCTGAGGCTGAGAGGCAGGAGGTAGCGGGTTCGATTCCTGCCGCGAAACAAATGTTTGCATGATTTACAGATATTTTCTTATATGTTCCGGGTCTGGATGTTTTTCTATATTATAAGTATGTATTTACAAAAAAAATGTATAATATTAAAGTATAGTTATCTGGTTCCCATAGTACAAGCTCTGCTTAGTTAGGGGCTAGATAGCGCTGTGTGAGTTGTCCAGCGATATTTATTTATTATTATTATTTATTCTCAAAAAGATAATTATCACTTATATGAGAATCATAGAAAAAATATTGTAGTTCGTTCGAGTTAAGGTAGCTTAGAGTATAAAATGAAACAATACCTTTAACAACTTTTTAATTCCACGTTAAAGCAATAAATGTTTTTTTTTATACTATTTGGTGATGGAACGCATATAGCCCACCTAATGTTAAGTAGTAACTATCGCCTATAGCAAAATATTGCCACGTAGGTCACGCACCTTAGAAATGTGCCCTACGATGCACTACCGATCCATCAACTTGAAATATACAGGTGTAAAGCCTCATGCGCCTGTAATTTCACTGGAATCCATACTCCTCATACCGAAACACAGTCCCAAACTAAGCAGAGCTTGTACTATGGGAACCAGATAACTGATAGAATACTTAAAAACTTTTTTTTTGTAAATACATATTTATAATATATAGAAAAACACCCAGACACAGAACAAATATCTGTAGATCATACACTCATTTGTTCCGCGGCGGGAATAGAACCCGCTACCTCCTGCATCTCAGCCGGCTATACGCCCACTGCGCCACGGAGGCAGTCAAATTAGTAGTAATGTATTGAATATCACGTCTCGCATTACATTGGAAACGCACTCCTAGCCAACAATCACAATGTTGTCTTAGGCAAATCGTCCCGAACGGTGACAACACTGTTTCTATGCTTGCGTGCCAGCCTTTGTCATTGTGCATGTGTACCCATATGTGTACCTCATCTGTGTACTCATCTGTTCTTCTATACATTATCGAGCCGAATTGGATTCATTGTTTGTTTATATGACTGTTTTGTCTCAACTATGTGTTAGTAAGGTATACATAGTGGTCTAATTGTTAAAAGCTGCTAGAAAAAATGGCAAACTAAATTAGAATAAGGTTCAAAATGTTAATGAGGGTGAAATCAGTAATTAGAAGGCTAATTCACGTGATTGCATCAGTTCAGGTAGCTACTCAATTCAAATATCAGGATTGAGGTCAACTCGTGTAACTCTTTGTAAGTAAATAAATAAATAAATATCGCTGGACATTTCACACAGCGCTATCTAGTCCCAAACTAAGCAGAGCTTGTACTATGGGAACCAGATAACTGATAGAATACTTGTATACTTTTTTTTTTGAAAATACGTACTTATAATATATAGAAAAACACCCAGACACGGAATAAATAGCTGTAGATCATGCAAACATTTGTTCCGCGGCGGGAATCGAACCCGCTACCTCCTGCGTCTCAGCCGGCTATACGCCCACTGCGCCACGGAGGCAGTCAAGTACTCGTATATATCAAAATTAAAACTCATAACCGGTCACAACCGATTTTAACTGCTAAAATCAGTTAAAACTAGTTTCTGCAGTTAAAACAACGGGCATTGAATTTTACTAGTTTTCATTAAGAGATTATCTGATACATTACTTATATACATTGTTTTGTAAATACATACCTATTAAATAGAGAACACCAAGACCCGGACATAACAAATATCTGTAGATCATGTCAACATCAATCCCGGAAATTGCGCTGGAATTAAACGACATATCCATATTAAGATTTCGTAGTGAATTTGACGATTTGGTAATTATAAACTCTACCTATTCCGATCCCTAATCACACTAATATTATAAATGCGAAAGTTTGGATATTTGTTTATTTATTTATTTGTTTGTTTGTTTGTTACTTAATCACGTCGTAACTGCTAAATCGATTTCGATGAAATTTAGTATGTACGTAGATTATAACCTGGATTAATACATAGGCTACTTTTTATCCCATAAATCAGGTTCCATGGGATAAAAATGGGATGTCAAGTTGCAACTGTGAGTTTAGATTTATTTCTAGGTTACCTAAACATTTAGTCGTGTAACGCGTACGAAGTCGCGCGTAACAGCTAATTCTTATATATATTATAATTTTAATTTTTTGCGGGTATGCTTGCAATATCTACAAATATTTATTATTCGGTACTGTGGTATCTTGGTGAGTTCTCATAATTTTTATGACCCACCCGCCACCTAATTAGGTACGTAAAATCAGTGACAGTAACACCACAGCAATCGGTTGCATTGCGAAACGTCAAATTTAGTATGGAAAAAATGTTCTATCTGTTGACGGCCGTGGCGCTATTTTCTATGCCCAAATTGATGTTTGCGACCGATTGCTGTCGCATTAATGTCGCTGATTTTAGGTAACTACCCCCTGGAAATCTTAGTACCTACAGGTTCTGAACTAGTTATGTCTAAAAAAGAAAAAAATGTGCCGTGCTAATAGTTTTAATTACATCCACGCGACTGGCTCCAAATTAAAAGTTAATTTTTCAAAAAACAAATTCGTTTTAAAGGACGATACGAACACCGATATGGAGGGTATTAGCATAACGAAGTGGTCGACCATGCGTGGACGCTTATCTAGGGTCGGCTCGTACAGCCACCGACAGAATATCTTTAGGCTGTTTACCGGCATAATTATTTTAATACTAGCTGACCCGCCCGCGGCTTGTGCACGCGTGTTTTGTCAATAAAATCGTAAAAAAAGCCTATTTCCCAATCGCGGTCATAATCTATTTAAACAACCTGTTTTGTTACGTACGACATTAATTTGAACCACACATTCGGAAGCTTCTTAACTGATTTTGATGTGTGATGACCAACTTTCAGAGCTTGAGTGATGAAAAAAAATTAAGATAAATCGATGTTAGTGGTGACTGTACTCTTTCGTGTAATTTCATTCGGTAAAATGTTGGAGATGGCTTTGTCCTATTTGGGGACAGTTTTTGGTGTTATCTAACTGAAAATGTAAAATGTTCAACCCTTGGGGTTTGTAGAGATATTTTACATCTAAATTCAGAATTTTTTCTCAGCATGTAAGGTACAAATTTACTTTTGGCTCTTATGATGTTTATGTAAAAAAGCTAGCAAACGCGCTAGCGGCTTCGCACGTGTGGTAACGTGCGTTGAAATAAAAAGCACTTATCATTTTTGATCGAGCGAAGCGAGATCTCCAAATCAACTTGGGCAAATCGGCGTTGTATGTATGTATGTATGTTTGTTTGTCCGAGGATAACTTTCGAATCGTTGATCCGATCATCGTAAAATTTGATACATATGCAGGTAGTGATGGCACAATTTTGGTGTGACTAACTGAGCTAAAAATGTTGGGGGATTGCTGAGATATTGGGGTTCAAGAGGAGTAAAAAAAATGAAACTGAGACTATTAGGTCAAATGGGACGTCAAATGAAAGGTATTTATTAGTACATTTTATTCATGTTTTTATTTTTAATTTAAAATCCTTGTAGTTTTTGAGTTATTAGCCATAATAAAAACAAAACTTTGACAAAATACACAGGATACATCAGTGACCCCACAATGCTGAAATTTGGTATTCGTATAGCTTTAGTGACAAAAATATAGGCAACATCCAAAATCACTGCATTTTGTACCCCGAAAAAGAGTAACTACTTTATATGAACTCCCGTTACCTGTAGTTTGAATGAAACTGTAGGTCAAGTAACATGGTTGTTTATATCGTGGCACTATTTTGATAGTCAACGATTACAAATAATATATTTTTGTTTATAAGGGAGACTCGTGAGATCTCAGTTCGGGGCGAACCACTAGTTAATAAGTTTATTATTTTTTTTATAAACTTTAAACGGCTTAACCGATTTGGATTTTTTTTGTTCATATAGTGTCTCCTGGTTGGTTCTTAGACTGTTTTTAGACTGTATTTCTGCCTTTATACACATACGTTTTTGAAATCATCATTATCATCATTATATCAGCCATAGGACGTCTACTGCTAAACGTAGGCTTTAGGTACTCTTAAATTTCCAGAGCATCCGAACTTGTGCGGCCTGTTATACCCAGCGGCTCCCAGCAACCTTTCTCAGGTTCTCTTTCCAAACTACCCCAAGTACTCCAGGCTTACTACAGGACAATATAGAGGCAGTAGAGGGTAAGACCTGAATGCGAATAGCACAGGAACGAATGTAATGGTATTTTAAAAAAAGGGTTTATCCAGCAGTAAAGCTGCCAATGGTGATAACTACCAGTAAGGACAGACCCGTACAATCTACCATCAGCACGGTCGAACGCGTGCGCGTGCGCATGGCAGTATAATTTAACTTTATTCCCCAGCACAGGCCATGTTAGGGTGAGGTTTACAACTTGTTATCGCCCAGATCTGTTTGTTTCACTTTATTGTTACTTACAATAATTCTATTCAGTATTTTAATTGTTTTTGGGTAGGTAATAATGGTGCACGTGACTAAGGCTAATTCAAAACAAAAAGTCTAATCAAAAATGTTTTATTTGTTTTAAACCAATTTTTACAATTCTGGTTGAAGCCCTGGCTCCGCGTGAGATGTATGTTAGGAGTCAGTTTCTTCCCACATTAAATGACAAAAAATAAAAATTAAGTGGTTCAATAGTTACAATGATAGACAAATAAGTTTACTTATAAAAAATAAATTAAATAATAAAGGTAAGTACTTTTTATGGCAGAAGTACTATTTGCGCCCATAATCCAATTTTTTTTCTCTCTAAAATAAGGAAAATTTACGAAAAATGTTGAGGTATTGAAGTCGGTGGCCAAAGGCTTACAAGCCGGCAAATATAATTGAATAATTCCGAACATTGCCTTGGGTGAGGATTTAGGACAAGATTCGGAATAAAGTAATTATTATCAAATACGTAGCAGCTGCCTGGAAAAACATGCTGATGTCAACCTGCGCAAAATAATAATAATTTACTTATAATATAATAATTAATAATATAATCATAATTACTAGGACATATAAGTTAAAGTTATTGTCGCTTTATTTTTGGAGAACAAATAAATGTATTTTCTTCTTTTCTTTATAATTTTTAACCATCTTCAAAAAAAGGAGGAGGTTCTCAATTCGTAAGAATCTTTTTTTTTATATATGTATGTATGTTCCCCGATTACTCTAAGACGCATGGGCCGATTCGATAAAGTCTTTTTTTGCTTAAAAGCGTAGCTATACTTCCCAGGTTTCCATTGGTACCAAGTCAGGATCAGATGATGGGATCCCAAAAAAATCAAGGGCAATCCTAAAATTTTATGCAGACGCATAATTGTTTTAGGTTTATACCTCAGAACTCCGTCATTTATCAACCGATTTGGAAAATTCTTTTTTATTTGAAAGGATATATTTTCATATTTGTCTCATAGACATTTTAACAAAATCAGTTCAGTAGTTTGGTTAAGTCGCTTATATTTTAGTTAAAAAATTACTTGTAACCTGTTTTTAACCCCTGACAAGCACACATCTAAACGGTATACCTCTTTAGGCATTGAGGGTAAAAAGAACCCAACACATTTCATTTTCTACTGGCTACTGAAGACACCTCCTCAAGGTCTCAACAAAATATCGCTGGAAGGGAAGGCCCTTTGTTAAATATACACAAAGAATTATAACGAAATAAAATTTTAGGGTGGGTACTTTGTACCCAGTGTGCTTGTCAGGGGTTAAACACAGACTCAGAACAGAATGTATTTTTTTCATACGACCTGTAGATGGAACAATAACATGGCTCACCTGATATTAAGTGGTAACCATCGCCTATACTTACTACAACAAAATATAATGTAGATCATGCAAACATTTATTCCGCGGCGAAAATCAAACCCGCAAGTTTCTGCGTCTCAGCTATTCGCTCACTTTGCTATCATCATCATAATATCAGCCAAATTACGTCTACTGCTGAACATAGGCCTCCCCAATAGATTTTCAGAGTGACCGATCTTGTGCGACCTGCTCCCAGCAACCTTTATCAGGTCTTCTTGCCCTCTAGTTGGGGGCTATCCTACGCTGCGCTTTCCAGTGCGTGATCTCCACTCGACAATCTTTCTGCCAACGGCCGATAGTTCTTCGAGCTATGTGTCCACTGGCACTTGCTGATCCTTTGTGCTATGGCTCAGTGTCTTAAGACGAAAGTGTCAGCTACTTCCACAGCATTATGTCATACGGTATACTGCTGTGGGGGAGTGCTGCAGATATAAACACCGTTTTTGTGCTGCAGAAGAGGGCTGTTCGTGCAATTTATAATATGGGCCCCAGAGAATCATTACGCAATAAGTTTAAAGAAATAAATATTATGACGTTCCCTTGTCAATACATCTATGAAAATCTAATGTGTGTTCACAAAAATATTAATTTGTTTAAGAAAAATAGCGATAATCATAATTTTAATACTAGAAATAAAGATAAACTCGCTGTTGCCACTTATAGACTCCATAAAGTTAGTAAATCGTTTAAAGAGCAAGGTACTTTTATAACAAACTCATGTACAAAAATTTAAAAACGTAATTAAACAAAATCTTTATAAAAGAGCCTACTATAAAATATCGGATTATTTAGATGATAGAGAAGCTTGGGATTGAAATTGCTCCAACTCGTTCTAAATGTTACAATTTAGACGTAATTTATTTTCTGTATTATGTATTGTAAAAGGATCATTAAAAAAACAACCAGCCTTGTTTCTTGCCTTTCTTTCCTGGCTTGGTCGCGAAGGGACAGGCAGTAAAATTGACGTTTCAAAGTGATCCTTATGATTTTAATGAATAAAAATATTTGACTTTGACTTTGACTTTTGATCAGTGTGTGATGATATATGGTACAGAAATGTGATCACTTCGCCATGGATGTAATAAATTCCTATTTACTTTTTTAGAACTTCAAAACAAACTATATTACAAAGAAGCAGTAAGCGGATAGTTAAAGTCAAATATTTTATCTGGTAAAAGCCGTGGCCTCTGTGTGTTTGTCTAAAGAGATTGGCTACGATTCGTCTCAAATAGAGCGCTCGTATGAGGTTTCTTTTGATTTGTTTCGGGGGCATGCAACCATGTTGACAATATAGTGTAGTATTATGTAAGTTAAAAGTTGCATAGTAGGGTAACAGTGTTCTAACAACATGTGTGTTTATTAGCATTGCCATTTTAATTGTCAATTTATATTATTTTAATCGTAAATAGGTATTTACTAACCGTTATTATTTAACCCTTGTTGAATGTTTTTATTGCACGAAATTAACGTATCTGTACATAGGCGAACTTAATGATAGCAAGCATTCTCTTCCAATTAACTTTTGCGTATTATGGAAAATATATTTTGTAGGAACCCTCTGCAGTCTTGACCGGTATTGTTTACTAAGAGATCTCACAGACGACGTACCAAGATTGCTTCACATTTTTTTGATAAATTACTTAATTTATGTATTTATCGCATACACCTTTATTAATTACTAGCTTCCACCCGCGGCTTCGCACGCGTGGTTTGTCGATAATAAGTAGCCTATGTGTTAATCCAGGTTACAGGGATAGGTACATATCAAATTTCATCGAAAAATAAACAAACATCCAAACTTTCGCATTTATAATATTAGTGTGATGCCACTGTTTTATGACCGTTACCGTTATCTCGATAACTTGATTAAGTAACATTTTAACGTAACTTAAAGATTATTCTGCCTCTGTAAATCATAATAGGACGTTAAGTTGACCTGAAGTTTATTCGAGTTAGAGTACTGTTAAGAGTATCATAACAGCGCGAACATTCCGTTTTCGATCCAAATGATATGGAAGGAAAAACTTGCTATTATAAACTATTTATTCTAATTGTTAAAAATCACCTTATCACTCATTCACTCCAACTCATTGCTGAGTAAATGCCTCGATTTTGTGCCATGTAATTCTAATTCTGCCCAATCAGAATTGTGAAACTGAATACTAGAGTTGTAAGTTTGCATAACGATTAGTTTATTTCCTTTTATTTTTTCTTTCATCCTAACAAAAAAGTTTTAATAAATGAAAAATGTATAAAATGCTGAAATATTCACGCATAAGTTAATTGCGAGCAACCAATCATAAGGATTAAAGTGCAAACTGAATCAGCAAATTAAATTTACCTAAGAGCTTCCTTGAAGATTTGGGGAGAGACAAAGAACGAACGGAACGGAATTCGCAAACGGACTCATATTGATTCCTTTACTATTCACAGAATAGTAAAATATTTTGTGTTATTATGTTTGGCGTTGAAGTAATATGTATTGTATTTTTTTTTATTCTATCTTATCGTATTTTTTGTGCGTCATATAAATTATTTTTCTGTTTACAAAGAAAACGTGTGTGGTATTTTACTTAGAAAACTTTCGTGATTTATTTCAATCATTATTTAATACGGGAATAATATTTAACGAATAATTAATATTTAACGGGAATAATATTTGGGAATAATATTTAATCTTGATTGTTATTACATAAAATACGTGATTTATCGCACTCACCCTGATGAAGGTTTACGAATTAAACCGAAAAATTGTCAGTCGAAACACCGATAAGGCGATTTGTGGTATAACTTCAATCGTTATTATAAAAAAAATTAAAATAAAATAAATATTGCTGGACATTTCACACAGCCCCAAACTAAGCAGAGCTTGTACTATGGGAATCAGATAACTGATAGAATACTTATATACTTTTTCTTTATAAATACGGGATGCATCACCGTTTTACCGGTGCTACGACCGACAATTTTTCGGTTCAATTCATCAGGGTGTGTGATCCGCTCCGCACCGCGATCCAACGTTATATCGATAAAACGGTACAGTATTTATAATAATGATTGAAAATTATTTATCATTCTATTTAAAATTGGATTAATTATTATATCATAACGTTGATTTGAACACAATCTCCACCATTTACTTTTAAGTTGATTTTAAATGAAAGTCACTTCCAGTCAGTAATTTATCTCTAAAACTCAACTATTTGAAATTCTCCAGACAAAGTGTACCTACAAAATTAAATTGGAATCCAAGTCAATACTGTCCAAGACTCTTTTACGTTTACATTCTTAATAATCGCAAAACTCACAAAAATCAAGTTAGATTTTCTTCTGTCTCTTGATTGTTATTTTATAAATTTAGGGGGCGGTTTTTGAAGGCATTCCCAAAATTAAATCAAGTCAAATGTTGGTGAAATTACAAGCATATCAGACTTTACGCCTATATAATCAACCTGGAGATGGAACAAGCTTATGGCCCACCTATTGTTAACTGGTAACCATCGTCTACAACAAAGTATTGCCTCGTAGCACTGCCTTGCGTCCATCAAATTGAGGCATACAGGTGTAAAGCCGCACCCTTCTAACCGAAACACAGCAATGCAGCTTCACGCCAGAAAAAGGTCTGGTAAGCCCATAATATTCTTATAAAAAAACATTCCTAACTTAAATCTTTAGCATAAACGCGCCGTCAAAATAAAATTCATTATCCTTTCCACAATCATAAGTGAACAAATGATAAATATAAACACACCAGAATTGAAACTCCCTGACACCACGGGGCGATAAATCCGACCAAATGATATATAACACCGGGAACAGTAATCTCTCATCTTAACGCCTGTTTTGGAACTCAGCCGTGTAACACGTGAGAGTATGCGTGACGGCTTTGGAAGATTGTGTGTTTTGGGAGATGAATAAATGATATCAAGTTGTTCTATAGCTATGATAAACATTTAATAACTATGGGTCATGTATACTATTACATTATAGTTCAAGGGTACTTCTTTTATTTATTTAAGCTTTCTAATCTGTAATTCTCAGTTAGTTAAAGTGCCACTGTTTCCTTTAATATTTTATTTATTTTTAAGTAAGTATGTTATAGTAAACAAGCGGGCTACTTTGCCGCGTCAGATTAAAAACGTTTTATGTAGATTCAATTTGGTTTAAGTTCAGAGCTATGTATGTTCATTAGTATATAATATACGGTAATGTTACTATGAATCTAAGTATTAATAAATAAAATAATATAAATAAATTAAGTAAATTGCGTAAAAAAAACTTAGCCGTAAGAAGAGTACTAGTTAGAAGTGGAAGTTTCTAACGGCGGCGTCAGTTTTTCTGAACCCTTCTAGTGTCATAGTCATGAATTTCAGATTACTCTAAAGTTATAATACATGTTCAGTGTGTAACCATTAAATTATTACACGATAAACAGATTCTTTCTTAATAAGCGTATTTTATCTTAGACCAAACCAAATTATAAAATTTAGGATAAATTTTGAAGTTTGTTAGATCTAAAAAGAGATTTGAGTGATGATAACAGAACCCTAGTTAATAAAAAAACTGTGTTATCAAAACTATTTATTTAAATTAGTAAAGTGTTTACATTACACAATATTATAAATGTGAAAGTTTGGATGTTTGTTTATTTGTTTGTTACTCAATCACGTCGTAATGGCAAAACCAATTTCGATGAAATTTGGTGTGTGGATAGATATGACCTGGATTCAAACATGGTATATACATATACCTCCCATACGTACAAAGCGTTACTCTTCCATCTTTATTAAGCGCACCGCCAAGGAGTGGAACGACTTACCTGAGTCTGTGTTTCCTGGTACCTACCCCTAGGGGTATTCAAGTCGCGAATGAATAGGTTTCTTCTAGGCCATAGTAGACTGAATCATCGCTTACCGTGAGATTGTGGTCAAACGCTAGTCTATAATTTATTAAAAAAAAACAACGCATGCGAAGCCGCTGGTGAAAGCTAGTTACACGATAAATTGAAGAGCATACTTGTAGTTGTTAAGTCGATATCTGCTTTCTTTTTAGTTTGAATTTTAAAGGAGCTCAGTACAAAAAGGGAATAAAACTCACATTGTTTTCAAAGATCCAGCACGAGTCAGCGCCTGCCGACAATGAATCTGGAAAGTAGACGGTAGGTGCAACAATTATGTGCCGGTTCAAGTTATGAAAGTCTTTCAACTGCCTTTCAACTGAGTCTAAAAGAAACCAATTTTTTTTTTATGTTATAGGATAGAGCGTGGTATAGGCATGTCGTGCAGAGGGAAGAAAATCATGTGACTAAAATAGTGTTACATATGAATGTGGATGGATATAGAAGTAGAAGAAGGCCGAATAAGAGATGGATGGACTGTGTGAAGAATAACTTGGGTAAGAAAGAAATGTTAACGGAGATGACGGCTGATAGAGGGATTTTTTTTCAGAATTGAACCGAAACATTGTCGCTCGTAACACCGATAAAACAGATATTTATCTGTTTTATCGGTTTTATCTGTGTTTTATAAATAATAACACTCTTGGGGCTAGATGGCGCTGTCTGAAATGTCCAGTATCACTTATAATTATTTATATTTATAAAACGTTACGTGATAAATCCGGTATTTATAAGTTCTGGTGCCTGACCGATTAAAATATATATTAATAGCTTGTATAATGGGTTGTACGAGTATGCTGAGGAACTGTCCAGTTACAAGGCCTCTACGCATCGGTGGGGACGTACCAGTGGGGATTTTGAGGATGAACCCGTGTAGCGGATGACAGAAGGTATCAATCACCGCATCGCTCGCCATCGACAGAGAATCCATCTTCACACCTTGGAGACGATACCGTGAGGTTCCAGATTAATTTCTTCCCGCGAACACTTAGCTTATGGAATAATATCCCTGTCGAGGTTATCCCCAGTGAGTACATTGTAGGGTAATTTTTAATGGATCGGCAACGCGCGAATTGTACTTGTGCTTACCATCAGGTATTTGCCACATTCGTTATGACTCAGTCGAGTTAAAAAAAGATATTTAAATATAATATAAATATTTGCTGGACATTTCACCAAGCTTGTATATATTTTTTTTAAATACATGTAGATCATAAAAACGTTTGTTCCACGGCGAGAATCAAACCCTACCTCTTGCGTCTCAGCCGGCCATTCGCCCAATGCGCCACGGAAGTAGTCTTATTTATTTAGTCAGTAGTCACAATATTAACAGAGATAATTATAGAGAATAATTAACCGAATGCGTTTTTGTCTCTAAAGAGGAAACAGCCCCAGATCTAGGCACCCCCTCTCCTCCAACTTTTGAGAAGGGTTCGGGTTGGGGCAAATCGGGCCTCCCCCCCCCCCCTAGATCCAGGGCTGGGAGGAAGTAAGTAGCTAAAGTGTAAAAGTAACAAAAATATTATCTCGCTAGTAACATAACAAAAAAAATTTACACACAGGCTCCACTTAATGAGTTGCCTGATGCGATCACTGTTACTAATAATAATCTGCTTTTTATAGGTGAATGGAGTAAGGCTTATGGATTAAGAGTTAATCCTACTAAAACACAGACCATCATACTGGGAAGTTCTCGTACCCTATCGAAAATCAACTACACAACACTCCCTCAAATTAAGTTTGGTGATATAACTGTTCCCTACTCAAAGGTTGTAAAAAATTTGGGCATCTTCATGGATAGCTGTATGTCGTGGGGTCCTCAGCTCGAATCTGTGAGTCGGAAGCTATTTGCCTCTGCTGGTTCGCTCAAGAGATTGCGAAACTTTCTTCCGATAGCTACTAAAATTG
The DNA here is from genome assembly GCA_963924445.1 of Philereme transversata. NCBI lineage: Eukaryota > Metazoa > Arthropoda > Insecta > Lepidoptera > Geometridae > Philereme > Philereme transversata. The sequence continues at coordinate 19,124,930 of OZ004337.1, read as the reverse complement.
CGCTTGCACAATCTCTTCTTCTCCCAATTTTAGATTACGCTGATTCCTGCTATCTTGACCTCACGGAGGAACAGCTCAATAAGCTTGAGCGTCTTCAAAATTTTTGCATAAGGTTTATTTTCGGACTCCGGAAATACGACCACATCTCCGAATTTCGTAATAAACTCAAATGGCTCTCCATTCGACTTCGCCGGAATACTCACATCCTATCCCTCCTTTTCAACATCCTTCGTAATCCGTCCATACCTTGTTATCTGAAGGAGCGCTTCGAGTTCCTTCATTGTATAAATTCCCGAACACTCCGATCCTCTGAAAACCTCCTTCTCAAAACACCGATGCATAGAACCAGTTTCTATGCAAACTCCTTTTCCGTCCAAGCCGTCCGATTATGGAATACCTTGCCGGTCTCCATTAGGAAATCCCCCTCACCTTCCGTATTTAAAGCTAGACTCAAAAACTTTTATCTCCATGAAGAGTTGTGATTAATCATCTGATCATGATATTATTAATATATGTATATATTAATATTATGTATATATTAATATACGTATGTATGTAAGTATGTACATATTTATTTATTTTATATATGATATTTACTTATTTAAAATTATTTATGTACCTATTATTTTTGTATTTAAGGTTAAGTAATTTTTCTTTTTCTATTATTAAGTTTATTCTTTTTACACCTCAGCCAATCTTCCATTAAGCAATGATCCTCTCCATCCAAAGGTTGTCTGGAAGAGATCGCTTTGTTAAGCGATAAGACCGCCCATTATGCTTACATTTATTTGTTTTATTTTTTATTTTTATATCTGTTGTGTTTAGCTTGTAAGGAAATATATAATAAAGAATTTTCATTCATTCATTCATAACAAAATGTTACTTGCAAGATGGCACGTGACGGTCCCAAACTTTCCACCGTGGTCTACCGAACAATACCAATATCGTTTACCAATCTGTGTAAATCTTCTAACTTCGACCAAACCCTAGAGTAGCCTTGGGAGCTCAAGATAACCCTTTAGCAGTTGCAACAAACCTGCCCATTACGTCCATTGTTCCGCGAAATAATAAACGGGTCGAAGTGACCCCCGCTTTCGCTGGGAGCGAAAAAGCGTATGCACGGTGATTTTAATATTGGGTTATTTGTTTCGCGGGTGAAGGGCTATATTTATCGTATCGATGGTAATTATGAATACTGTTGTCTAGTGGTTTATTTTCTGTTGAGTTAATACCAAGTTGTTAAATACGACTTGTCATGTTTTTGAGAAAGTAAGTTATGTTTTGATGAATGAATGAATGAAAACACTATTGTACACCTTAAAAAATTTAAAATTACAGATAAAATAGAAGACACAAAGCAAATAGTATAATGGGCAGTCTTATCGCTATGAAACGATTTCTTCCAGACAACCTTTGGATATAAAAGAATTAGTTATGTCAAAGATATGGTCGGGGGTGCACTTTTAAGACTAAGATATGGATGAAGGCAGTGGAACTAATACCTAATTTACTTTATATAATGCAAATAGACATATATAATATATATATATATATATATATATATATATATACAGGGTTTCCCAGAAATGGTGGATAATCCTGCACGTGCGTGTGCGGGGGGGGAGGTGGGGACCCACATCCCAAAAAAAAAAATTCTATTCCCAACAGTCCGCGGTCTACGAATTTTTTTGTAAAATTTAGAAATTTCCCAGTTTTCCTCACATTTGTGGGCATCACGTCCGCTACATGAGGCCTATTTCGGATTTTTTTCTTTTAAAGTATTCCCTAATAATGGTATTCCTAAATTACCTTTAAAAAAACGCAACTACTTAGGATAGTAGTTAACTAGTAGTCCCTAAACATAAATTTTATTTCTGAAATTTATTTTACTGCAAAGTTTGAGCACCTCTGCTGTAAAAAAAATGTATTGGAGTTTTATAGCCAACCACATAAAAAAATTACCTACATCATAAGGATTCTAAAACAGTAGCATAAGTACCTACTTTAATGGTAAAATTACTGAGCTATAGCTACTAATGTGTAAAAGTAGGCGTTTCATTACAAAATAGCAAAATTATTTGCAGATATTTTTTTTTAGTTTTTACCAGTTAAGTAGCGCTGTCGACCCTAAAATTAGACTTTACTACCTGCTCGGCACATTCAGTTGAATTCTAAGCTGTGTGAGCGAGACAAAACTGTGCTTGGGAATATTGCGAGTGAAAGGGTCAACAAATCTCCTTTGTATGGTAGAATTCGTGTTTGGTTATTGTTTTGTCTCCGTAGTTAAAACTATTTTAATTTTAGTGCGTATTTCGACGTTCTCGACATCGCATGTGCTCTTGTTTTTCTGATTCTCGGTGACAAAATTCTACATTTGGCATTCTACTGGACTCGATTTGTGCATTTTGATTGGATTTTGTTTGTTTGGTGATAACTGCGACGACTCGGCATTCTACTGGACATTTGTTCTGTATATCAACAGGACTGTGTGATGTCACGAGAAATTTATACACCCCAAGAGTATTCCAATATGCATTACATTTACGGAGAATGTAGTGGCAACGCAAGTGCTGCCGCAACACTTTATCGGGAGAGATACCCGAACGCGCGTCACCCCGACTATCGAGTTTTTACAAGAGTGCACCAAGCTTACTCAGAGGGCAGAATACCTGGTACTGGCGTTGGTGGCCCTAGGAGCAGAGGACGACCCCACAATCCTGTAACTGAAGATATTGTCCTTGACATGGTGGAAGAAGATCCCAGTATTTCGATGCCAGATATCGAACGCCGTACGGGAATATCAAAATCTACAGCACATCGTATTGTGAAAAAATTTAAACTGCATCCTTATCACGTGACACGTGTACAAACATTGCTACCACGAGACTACCAAGCACGGATTGTTTTCTGCAATGAAATGTTAACAAGAATTCAAGAAGATCAAGATTTTTTCAGAAAAATTTTATGGAGCGATGAGACTACATGTAAAAGGGATGGGTATCTTAACCTTCATAACTTGCACAGTTGGCAATTGACAAATCCACATTTGATGAGAGAAGATAAATCCCAGTATCAATTTAAAATAAATTACTGGACGGGCATATTAAATGGAAAAATTATAGGCCCATATGAATTGCCGGGCAACCTAAATGGCAACAATTATTTACAATTTCTTCGAAACCAGTTGCAAATATTATTAGAAGATGAGCCACTAGCCATCCGGCAAGGAATGTGGCTCCAGAACGACGGTTGTCCGGCACATTATGCTGTGCAAGTAAGAAATTATCTAAATGATGCCTATCCCAACAGATGGATCGGCCGATTGGGGCCAATACTGTGGCCACCACGGTCCCCAGACCTAAATCCTCTGGATTTTTTTTATTGGGGCTGTTTGAAGGAGCAGGTTTACAAGAAACCAATAAACTCATTAGAAGAACTTCGACTTCGCGTCGCCGAAGCAGCCAGAATTATATCATCAAAAAATTATAATAACAGATTACAAAAATCTTTTATAAAAAGGTGTAGAGCTTGCATAAGGGCATCAGGAGCCCAATTTGAACATTTACTTTGATTATTTTTATAATAAATACTTTTTTGGTCATTACTTGTTTTATTTTTTTCTTTTGCAATTTTGTAATGAAACGCCTACTTTTACACATTAGTAGCTATAGCTCAGTAATTTTACCATTAAAGTAGGTACTTATGCTACTGTTTTAGAATCCTTATGATGTAGGTAATTTTTTTATGTGGTTGGCTATAAAACTCCAATACATTTTTTTTACAGCAGAGGTGCTCAAACTTTGCAGTAAAATAAATTTCAGAAATAAAATTTATGTTTAGGGACTACTAGTTAACTACTATCCTAAGTAGTTGCGTTTTTTTTAAGGTAATTTAGGAATACCATTATTAGGGAATACTTTAAAAGAAAAAAATCCGAACTAGGCCTCATGTAGCGGACGTGATGCCCACAAATGTGAGGAAAACTGGGAAATTTCTAAATTTTACAAAAAAATTCGTAGACCGCGGACTGTTGGGAATAGAATTTTTTTTTTTGGGATGTGGGTCCCCACCTCCCCCCCCGCACACGCACGTGCAGGATTATCCACCATTTCTGGGAAACCCTGTATATATATATATATATATATATATATATATATATATATATATATATATATATATATATATTATACGTATTATTTATAAAACATACATTAGTTAAATACGATAAATATACATTAATTTATGTGCGATACTACGACGTTTTTAAAAGATATAAGCTTGTGTATAAGTATATATATAATATATATGTCTTTGATGTGTATAATAATAACAGTTAAGGTGTTTATTATTAGTATCGTATTCTCGCAGATACGAGAATTAAAATATTAGCTTGAGGAAAAAGTTTCTTCGCATTTTTTAAGAAAATTCAAAACATTTTTTAATATAGTTAATTTACATTTAACTAAAGTATGTAGGTACCATTTTATTCAATAACTTTTTGCCATCTTGTAGGTAGGGACATCATCCCATTGCTATAGAAATTTTGGGGCTTCTGATCAAAATACCGCGACGAGTGGTTTTGGCAGTCCTCTCGTGATGTTAACCTGACACTGCCTAAAGAACTCTAAAGAGCCCGAAACATGTGGAAATCTGAAGGTGCAAGTTCAGGACTATACGGCGGATGCATTAACACCTCCCAGCCAAACTCTCTTAATTTTTGCTGAGTGGCTAAAGATGTGTGAGGTCTAGCGTTATCATGATGAAAAACCACACCCCTTCTGTTGATTAATTCCGGCCGCTTTCTCTCAACTTCTTGCTTTAATCTCATCAGTTGTTCGCAGTAGAGTTCACAATCGATGGTCCTGTCTAGTGGTAACAGCTCATAATTAATAATGCCCTTCCAATCTCACCACATACACAGCATCACCTTGTTGCGAGTTAACCCGGGTTTTGCCACAGTCTGTGAAGCCTGACCGGCCTTTGACTACAACCTTTTTCACACGTTATTGTCGGTACGTGATCCACTTTTCATCACCAGTTATCAGCTTCTTCAAAAATGGTTCGGTTTTATTACGTCGTAATAAACAATCACAAATGAGTACACGGTTCATTAGGTTTCTTTCAGTGAGCTCGTGGGGTACCCAAATATCGAGCTTTTTTATGTACCCAGTTTTTTTCAAATACGCCAAAACTGTTTTGTGTTCAATTCCCAGTTCTTCAGCTACGTCGTAACTACTGATATGCCGATCTTGCTCCACTTTTTCAAAAATGGCATCAATTTTATCCGTAATAAGGCGACCAGAGCGACGTGCATCTTTGACATCAAAATTTCCGGATTGAAAACGCTTAAACCAAATTTGTGCTACTCTCACAGACACTGCACTAGGTCCATAAATATCGCAAATTTTTTTCGCGGCTTGCGTTGCATTTTGACCTTTTTGGTAGTAAAATTTTAAAATGTATCGAATTTCTTCATTAGATTCACTCATCTTTACAGTACGAAAAACAAATAAAAATCACACACTTTCCTAATTTGAATTTGGAATTATCTTCTTTAAAATTTAAAGTTTGAATGATACCAAAACCAGCCGGATACAAATAGTATAGCCACAGATATTTTATTACAAGTTCATACATACTATAATACGAAAGGCTTGTTCCCCAACCTATTATATATATATTTTTTATTATTCTACACTACACAAAGTTAGCTGGAAGCAAATGCTAATTAGCATTAATTTCGCCTATACATTATTTTATTAGTTCAATAATAGTAGATTATTAAACAAGAGGGTAAAGCAGTGTCACGCGTCACGGGCGCTATATTGAATCCCGAACATAATAAAGGATTCTAGAGTTAACTCACGAGCGGAGCGAGTGAGTTACTAGAATCCTGAGTGCAGAGAGGGATATAAGCACGCCCAAGATGCAGACAGCTTTATCTACGGAAATAATACTCTACTTTTCACACTTTCTGCGAGACAATAAAAACGAAATCTAGGTTGGTGCTTTCCGTGTAGAAGTTAGTTCGATTTACGAATAAGTTCGTATTGTGTTATTGGTTAAAATTTTAATACAGATGGGGTTCCAAAGTCAAATCTATAGTAATAATGCCCTTGTGGGCATAATTAAATTCAGTACAACTTTACTCCCGGCTCAGCCGTAGGGATTTAATCACTTGCTTTCGGTGAGGTTTCCATAACATATAATTTGACATTGTCGAGCAGGTGGTGTAAAAATAATTTTATAATCTAATCTACTACTGCATATTCTAGTACTATATATGACTACTATCCCCAAAGGGGTAATGCTAATCTTACTAATATGGTCGATAATGCTATTAGCATTAAGTCCTTATACTCAGTTACAAATGAACATTTCAAGAAAAAGTACACGGGCTTATTACTATGAAACTGTATTTAAAATCCAAAATTATTTAACAAGAATATTACACGTGTTAAACTAATATTCTCTACAAATGCATACCATACAGATACCTAGCATTAGTTTCTTAATCAAAGCTTAACGAGATGCGCCTTAGAACAATTCAAGTCGATAGCTCAGCCGTATATTACTAACTTGCTTTTTAAATACTAATGATAACGTATAGATACGAAACTAGCATTTGAAATGTATAAAAAAACAGTTTTCTAGTGTAGGTGGTCTAATTAATAAAGTCCAATATTCTACTTACTTCGACTTGGAGTTAACAAGTTTCATAAGCAGGGCCACATTTTAAAATGTTCAGAACAATAATAAATAAATTAATAAATAATGCTGGACATTTCACACAGCTCTATCTAGCCCCAAACCAAGCAAAGCTTGTACTATGGAAACCAGATAACTAATAGAAAACTTAAGTACATACTTATAACATATAGAGAAACAACTAGACCTGGAACATCTGTAGACCATACAAACATTTGTCAACAACCTCCTGAATATCAACCGGCTGTTCACCCACTGCACTACGGATAATGGAGGAGGTTGTACTGTGCATAAAAAGAACTCAGTGTCACTTCTACGTAAGAATATTAATCTAGTATAACGCTTGCATGCTCTAAGTAGAGCTACTAACTATCAAACTATCTTCAAGTTGGGCACAAAGCCTGCGATGCCTGGAATCGAATGTACAGCCGCCGGTTTTAAAGGTACTACTGCAGAACGACTTCTTTACGAGATCGAAACAGAAATGAGAAGATTCGTAGACGAACTAAAATCACCGACATAGCACAAAGGGTAAGTGTTAGGGATTTATGAATGAAAATGATGAAATGGCCGCGCGTAACATTAATGATTTTTTTTTTATACTACCAAAGTGGTAAACAAGCATATGGCCCACCTGATGGTAAGCGGTTACCGTAGCCTATGGACGCTTGTAACACCAAAGGTATTACTCGCGCGTTGACGACCCTTATGATCTTGCGTTGACTAATTATTGCCTTTTTTTGGGACAATATTTAAATGTTTTAACTACTTAGATGTCACCCGTAACAAAGACTTCAAATGTGTTTTTTATGGTAATTAAAAAATTTACTTGGGCCAGATTGTCTTCTTCGAAAACAGGCAAGATAAAGAGGTAGTCCGCCGCGTCGAAAATGCCTGGAGCAGCTTCTGGTCCATGAAGACGCTAATGAAGGGAGACCTTCCATTGTCACTTAAACGTAAACTCATCGACATGTGTATTCTGCCCGTCCTTACCCATGGTGCCCAAACTTGGTCATTGACGGAATCTCAAAAGTCCAAACTCAAGGTTTGCCAAAGAGCCATGAAACGCAGCGTGTTAGGGGTAAAGAGAATCGACAGGATCCGCAATACCACACTGCGCGCGAAGACCGGCATCGCAGATGTTGGCGACAAGACTGCCAGGCTGAAGTGGGATTGGGCAGGTCGCGTCAGTCGTATGGTCACAGACAAATGGGCAACAGTCGTCACACAATGGGTGCCTGCAGATGAGCGTCGAAGCCGGGGCAGGCTGAGGAAGCATTGGCGTGACAAGCTCGATGCATTCCAAGATGGCTGGTGGGACGTGGCGAGTGATCGTGAGATGTGGAGGAACATGGGGGAGACCTTTGCCCAGCAGTGGGAAAGTATAGGTAATAAAAAATAAAAAAATACAAAATATTGGTGTGTAATGTCCAACACTATGTTGTCTATTGCAACAAATATAACGACGCAAACAGTCTGCTATTTTACTATATAAAAGATTATTGAGCTATATCATTAATTAACGGTTATGACTTAATTCTAATTCTAATTCTAGGGTGGGGGGAATAAGATCTGCACTGACGTCCCGCATTGGGGTGTATTGTGCATTACCCCCCTTCTAAACTGACCCCAGCCATCCTAGCTCCTTGAAGTAACGGAGCAGGATTTTGGGTTGATGGATGCAGCTTTCCAAGGTTCCCGTGGATGCCATTGTGGTATTAGCGGATGAGGATTCGATGAGCTCCTGCAGACCCGTCCTCAGCCTGATATTGGTCGTGCCCGTACAGTGAAGCATCACGTGCTTCACCGTGTCTTCCTCCTGAAGACATGCGCGACAAAGTCCACTGTCCGTGGCCCCGGTCTTCAAGAGGTGATGGTTAAGTTCGCAGTGTCCTGTGTATGAGTATGTGTATGACTTATGAATGTTGTTGCTGTCATAATCTGCCAAATTTTCAAACAATAGTGTTGTCATATGGCGGTCATTGAAAAAAGATTGTGTTAGTAGAATACCAAAAGTGACGATTTTACGACGATACCATTGTCATAGTGAATTAATTGGTTTAATAGCAATATGCAATACCAATAATTCTTCTAGGCAAGCGTGTACGAATCGGTATCATAGACGAATGCATCATCGCTTAACATCAGGCGAGATCGTGGTCAAATGATAACCTAATTATTATTAAAAAAAAATGAGCCCCAGGGTTATATAGACCTGGAGCCCAATACTACTTAACCAAATGTTGTCACAAAATGGCCACTGTAGATACTTTTTGGTATTCTACTAAAACAATATGTTGTCAAAAACCACCGTTTCTATGAAAACTCCATTGATAGTTTGGCAGCTTATGACAGGAACAACAATCAAAATCGTTAAATATAGGTATCCAATGGCTCCATAATCCTTTTTCTAGTAAATTAGCTGAATTGGACCCCTGATAAATCAAGAGTCAAGAAATGCAGTTTCACAGTAGACCCCTTAAACAATTCCTCCTATTCTAGCTGTGTTCTTGTCTGTCTGGCGCTAGGGGCTAACTTGTTCAACTATTTATTAGTGATGATAGTCTGAGCATTTCTATTGACTAATGTTTGGAGTTCGATTTATTGAGATGTCATGTGCCTGCCTTGTTTGAGCTGGAAGTTTTGAGTGGTCAAGTAGTTGTTAAAAGAATTATCAAAACTGAGTAGCAAATTCAAATTCAAATTCAAATATTTTTATTCATTAAAATCACAAGGATCACTTTGAAACGTCAATTTTACTGCCTGTTCCTTCGCGACCAAGCCAGGAAAGAAAGGCAAGAAACAAGGCTGGTTGTTTTTTTAATGATCCTTTTACAATACATAATACAGAACATAAATTACGTCTAAATTGTAACATTTTGAACGAGTTGGAGCAATTTCAATCCCAAGCTTCTCTATCATCTAAATAATCCGATATTTTATAGTAGGCTCTTTTATAAAGATTTTGTTTAATTACGTTTTTAAATTTGTTAATTGTCAATTTTTGTACATCCCTTGGGAGTTTGTTATAAAAGCGTACACCTTGCCCTTTAAACGATTTACTAACTTTATGGAGTCTACAAGTAGCAACAGCGAGTTTATCTTTATTTCTAGTATTAAAATTATGATTATCGCTATTTTTCTTAAACAAATTAATATTTTTGTGAACATACATTAGATTTTCATAGATGTATTGACAAGGGAATGTCATAATATTTATTTCTTTAAACTTATTGCGTAATGATTCTCTGGGGCCCATATTATAAATTGCACGAACAGCCCTCTTCTGCAGCACAAAAACGGTGTTTATATCTGCAGCACTTCCCCACAGCAGTATACCGTATGACATAATGCTGTGGAAGTAGCTGAAGTAAACTAGTCTAGCTGTGTCTACGTCTATAAAAAGACGGATCTTTTTGATGCCGCAGAACTAAGTCTCTTCGACAACCCATCAATGTGAGGGCCCCATTGAAGCTTATTATCTAGGGTTATACCTAAGAATACGGTGGTGTCCACAAGAGCCAACTCCTCGTCTTTGATTTTTATATCTGCTTTAACTTATGTAACATTAGGTAGTATAAATCTAATACACTTTGTTTTCTTTTCATTTAGAAGTAGATTGTTTACGTTGAACCATTTTACCACCTTAGAGATTGCATTGTTTACATCGTCAAAATCGGTTTGTCGTCGCTTTAATTTAAATAAAAGTGACGTGTCGTCTGCAAACAATACAACCTCATGATCGTCCCTTACAAGATGGGGAAGATCATTAATATATGTATACTAAAAACAAAAATGGATGCCTACTTGAAACTAGTAAAATAGCCTTAACGGAAGACGAGTGCTGGTTGTTGCAACATCGTCGGTCTAATTATCAGAATTCGTAAGTCCATATGGGCATAATACAGCTGTCTGACTAGAAAGTCTTCATTGTGCGGGGTCCGACACGTGCTTGACCAATTTATTTGAAATTTGGTTTTGGAAAGTTTAATAATTGTAAAAAATATTATTCAGTCCACTATTACAGATAATTACTGATTTAAACGGGTATTTAACAAACAAATAAAAAATACATTTATGACGACCTCCGTGGCGCAGTGGGCGTATAGCTGGCTGTGACTCAGGAGGTAGTGGGTTTGAATCCCGCCGCGGAACAAATGTTTGCATGATCTACAAATATTTGTTCCGGGTCTAGATGTTGTTCTATATATTATAAGTATGTATTTACAAAAAAAAAGTATATAAGTATTTTATCAGTTATCTGGTTCCTATAGTACAAGCTCTGCTTAGTTTGGGGCTAGATAGCGCTGTGTGAAATGTCCACCAATATTTATTTTATTTATATATTTATACATCCGCGATAAATACCCGTTTAAATCAGTAATTATGTACAGTGATCGCTAAAGTTTGAAAATACTATTACAGATGCCACTACATTTTATCTGTCTGATACCGTTTTTTAGGAAGCCTAGTACGAATATGGATGCATTTCCACCAGAGATGTGCGAGGAAGCTGATCAGTGCGACGATGCGTAGCGGACTCAGCTGTCACCGTCTATTGAGTGATAGTCCAGTAGCGCTAGCTCACCTCACCGCCTCGCACACATTCTTTCTTGTATTCTTATTTTATGTTATTAATATATATTTTTGTAATCAATACTCAATACTTTCCATTTGTCTGTTTAAAATTAAACTTAAGTGTAGCTTCTCTATATTCTAGATATGGAACTCTTCATTTGATAAGGTTTATGGAGCAGGGCGTTGGTGCCTGCGATACAATGGTTCCTGTGGGTTTCACCGTTTTCATTTTGTTTCTGTACACTGTTTTATGTTCCAAATAAAGATATTTTGATTTTGATTTGATTCGCACATATTCCTCGCTCGGATCCCTCACACACATCTCTCGTAGCAGGTAGTTGATTATTCGTTTTCTTTGTTTGTTAAAGTAGACATAATTTGCTGAGCGGCTACGGGACAGTTAGTTAAAACACCCAAGTTATATAAAGAATTAAAAAAAAACTGTCTCATTTTTGTATGTACCTCGCTAGCCCTATTCCACCATAGCTGCGCTGAGAGAGGCTAGGAAAATGAAGTGAAACTATTAATTGTTTTTTTCCTCGCACACTGCTCAGCACACTACTCGTATCTGGTAGAGACGCACCCTTATTTTACTTTATTGACCCTTAAGCAGGGCATAATGCTCAGTCGAGGCCCATTTGCTTGCTGTAGCACGCAGTACTTAGTTCTCATAATGTTTTGTTTGTTTTATGTTTTTCGCACAATTTTATGTTATTGTACTCTGTCTTATGCTTCTAAGTCTTTAAATTAGTTTTTATGTCTTATTTTATCAATTACTACTTTGCGCCATCGGCTTCACATGCGTGTTTGTCAATATTAAGTAGCCTATGTTTTAATCCAAGCTATAGTCTACCAACATAGCATGTTTGATAATATATGGACCAAAATGAAAGGACTTATTTTGATGAGCATAATAATAAATAAATTTGTAAAATGTTCACCATAGAAATGTTAAATCTATTTTGGCATGTCAAAACAAACACTATTAAACTTATGTTGTGCTATTGCATAATGCTTGCCATCTACTACAGATACTGTATTGGTGACGTCTTGAGATATCTCTTGGTGTCCCTTTCTAACACAAAACCCGCAGCCATGTCCGACACAGATATCAAATATTTTTGTATGTCGATTGTAAGAGTAGGCAGTAAGTTTTATATCGGATTAATCACCTAAACTTAATCGATTTTCTTTAAAATTTGATAATATAACTAGTAGTTTTTTTTTCGAGAATTCTTTTTTTATGTTTTGAGGAACCGTCCCTTGAATATCTTCAGTATATTACACAGTATCTACCAGATTCTCCCTTGTGTTTTTGTTTATTTTACGTTTATAAGTACTATTTAATTGTTTCTTTGTTTGTATTTTCTCTGTTTTAAAATGTAACTGTATTGTATATTGTGTGCTAATGTAGTGAATAAATGATTTCTATAGAATAGAATAGAATAGAATAATTCTTTATTGTACACCAGGAATACTTAAAAAAAAAACAAATTTAAGCTACTTAAATAAAGTACAATGGGCGGCCTTATCGCTGAAAGCGATTTCTATGTCTATGTCTATATTACCAAACAACCTGTATACCAAATTTCATTAAAATCGGATCACCCGTTAAGTCGTGATTGAGTAACAAATAAACAAACTCGCATTTATAATATTAGTGTGATGAAACTATCATTCCCAATATATAAGCTCCACGCGAAAGTTCATAAAAACAAATAAGTAATTAGCTTACAGCTGAAAGGCAATTCAGTACTTAACTTAGTTGGCGAACTGGTAATCGGATTATAGGCTTTGCGGCCAAGCCATTAATATCAGGTCACTTCACAGTGTAGTAACAGTAATCCAACTTCATTACTCATGCACGCGCAAACAAGAAAGTAATCAAACGTAGTCTAATTGAGCTACTGTAAGGCATACTTTCAGGTAGTAACTAACCATACTGGTTTGAGGTAAAAGGAAACATTTGTATTTTTCTAACGAATAAACTGTGTTTGAGTTTATTCGTCCGATTTCAAAAAATCTTTCAGCATTAGAATGCCACATTATCCCTGAGTAACATAGATTATATTTATTACTAGAAAAAAATAGGGATCCCTACTAAAACTTCAAAATGTAACCCAAGGTGTAAAAAAATTAGCCATGAAATGCCTTTCATCGCGTGCGCTGCGGTTTACTTTTATTTGTTTTTGTAGTTTTTGAGTTATTAGCCATAATAAAAACTAAACTTTGACAAAATTCACTGGGTACACCAGTGACCCCACAGTACTGTAATTTGGTAAGCGTGTAGCTTATGTATCACAAATATAGGCAAAAGTCTGAAATCTAGAGTAACTGCAATTTGTACCCCAAAAAAGAGTACCCAATTAACATGAACTCCCGTTACCTGTAATTTGAATGAAACTGTAAGTCAAGTTTGTTGGTTTTTATTTCGTGGCACTGTTTTGATAGTCAAAGATTACGAATAATATTTTTGATGTTTTTATGGTAGACTCGCGAGATCTCAGTTCGGGGCGAACCACTAGTATTATAGATTCAAAAGTAACTCTGTCTCTCTGACTGGTTGTAACGTTTTCACGACTAAACGGCTTAACCGATTTCGACTAAATTTGGTATATAGATAGGTTATGACCTTCTACTGTCCATATAAATAATAGGTACCTATATTTACCTATGACATTGCCGTTCTTCAGTACTGGTGATTTCAAATATAAAAAAAGTTTGGAATGGCTTTGTATTCTAAATTCAAATTAATTTTGTTTTAAAAACATGAAATTCTTTTTACAAACTCAGTCTTTTGTTTATTGATTAGCGTTGTATATTCCTTACATTTGAACATATTTCGTCATAATGGATACTATAAAAATTCGTGTAATTATGGAATATGAGTTCCGTCGTGGCACCAACGCGACACAAACAGCACGTAACATCAAAAACGTTTACGGAGAGAACTGTACAAACGAACGCACAACCCGTTATTGGTTTTCCCGGTTCCGTTCTGGAAATTTTGACTTGAAAAATGAAGCTCGTGGTCGTCCGGAGACTTTGGTCAAAAATGATGAATTAAAGGCGATTGTGGAAGCTGACGAAACTCAATCTACAGCTGAGCTAGCAGCAGCTTTTGATGTCAGCATCAAAGCAATTTTGATCCATTTGCGACAAATAGGCAACGTAAAAAAACTTGATAGATGTGTGCCCCACGAACTTAACGATCGCCAGCGCAACGTACGCGTCGAGACCTGCCTCGCGCTGCTCAATAGGCAAAGAAATGAAGGAATTTTGAACCAAATTGTTACGTGCGATAAAAAATGGATTCTGTTCAACAATCGAAAGCGCTCAGCAAGTTGGTTAGATCTTGGTTCAGCACCAAATCAATGCCCTACACCAAAAATGACCCCTAAAAAGGTGATGGTCACTGTTTGGTGGTCTAGTGCGGGTGTGATTCACCAAAGCTTTTTGCTAAACGGAATTTGCATTACTGCAGATGTGTACCGTATGTAGAATTGAAGACAATGATGGAGAAGCTTGCACATCGGCAACCAGCTTTGGTCAATCGGTCGTCCCTACTTCTCCTTCACGACAAGACGCGACCCCATATTGCACAACAGACAGTCTCCTAGCTGCAAAAGCTGGGGTTGGAAGCTCTCCCTCATCCGCCACACTCACCAGACCTTGCACCTACCGACTATTACTTTTTCCAAAATTTAGACAACTTTTTAGTGGGTAAAAAATTCAATTCCCGAGAAGCAGTACAAAATGCATTTGAAGAGTTTGTTGCCTCCCGTCCAGCTGATTTTTACAAAATAAACTACAAATGCGTTGGCAAAGATGGGTCGATTGCATGGGTGATTACTTTGAATAACAGAAATAAAAAAGTTTAAGAAAATAAGTGCTTTCACTTATTCTATACAAAACGGCAATTTCATAGGTAAAGACCTAATATATATCTTAGTGACTAAAATACATATTATAATACTTAAAACTATTTGCTGACACGTAAAGTCTGCGACGTGTGATGCACTTGCGCTGTGTCGCATATATTGTGCCGAAAGTCAGAAGAATGACAGAAGATGAAAGTTAAACGTCAAAAAGTCTTCAGTCTTACCCGGAGTGGGAATTGGAGGGGGAATAGATATAGAAATTAATAAATAAAATCATCAACAGTGATAAGTTTAAGCAAAATACCTTAACTAGTTTAAGAAATTGTACAGCCAATGACAGGTCTCTTTATAGAACTAAATTCTAAACTCATTATAGAATAAAACAAGTGGCAGATTTTGTTTACGTGAGTGTCTGATTTCATGTTAAACTACCCTCGTTTTGGTGGATAAATTCTTGATATTCTTTCAAATACTTTTAACTTCAGTGTTTGTTGTAGACAATAAGTAAACTATAGTATCATAAAGTCTATAAGAATGAATGTATTATAATTAAATTTGACGGCTCACTACACCAGAAATAAGAATACTTAGAAAAATAATGTTTTTCAGTAAGTGATTTCTATAAATCTTATGAGAAATAAAGAATCTTATACCGATAAATATTTAAATATTTGGAAGCCATAATAGTAGGTATGAGAGTTTACATGACTTTTCTGAGCGAAAATAACACTAAGTTGTATTAAATCAGACAGTAGCAATGCTCATGCCAAAATATTATCACTTTTAATACTATTGTTTGGTAAATGGTTGTTTAAGCCTATGTCTATATACAATTTTAATAATAAATATTATAAATAAATAAATAGGTTGGGGAAAAAGTCTTTTCGCATTATAGTATGTATGAACTTGTAATAAAATCTCTGTTGCTATTGTTACGGCGAGGCTGTTAAACAATGAGTAATAATCAAAGTTTCTCGAGCGCTTTTGTCTTGCTGTATTATTGTTGTTATTGTCTGCGATTGCGCACAATGGGGATGGGTCGTTCTGTCGAAACACCGACCCTTTCCTGGAAGGATCGACATCGTTCTCGAACAATCGAAATGTGTGCGATATAAATAGGCCGGAGAGATGGCCGGACAGTCAGTCTGAGTCAGTGAGTCTCAGCGAGGCCCTGGAGGACTGACGTGGAGAAGGGTCTCGCGTGAACAGTAGTTGCTCGCGAGTCAGTCTGGATTTAGCTATACGTGCGAACATTTTGGTGACTTTAAGTGCTGCAACAGTGATGTGAATTAGTGTGTTGTGATACGTGTGACCAAGTTCGTGTATTCATCGTCATCGTGTTGAATAAAAGTGTTATTTTGGTTAGATCGATTTCCATTATTTTATCCCGAACCCTCAGCTCGTAACACTATACTATTTGTATCAGGCTGGTTTTGGTATCATTCGAAGTTTAAATTTTAAACAAGATAATTCCAAATTCAAATTAGGAAAATGTGTGATTTTTATTTGTTTTTCGTACTGTAAAGATGAGTGAATCTAATGAAGCAATTCGATACATTTTAAAATTTTACTACAAAAAAGGTAAAAATGCGACGCAAGCCGCGAAAAAAATTTGCAATGTTTATGGACCTAGTGCAGTATCTGTGAGAGTAGCACAAATTTGGTTAAAGCGTTTTCAATCCGGAAATTTTGATGTCAAAGATGCACGTCGCTCTGGTCGCCCTATTACGGATAAAATTGATGCCATATTTGAAAAAGTGGAGCAAGATCGGCATATCAGTAGTTACGACGTAGCTGAAGAACTAAGAATTGATCACAAAATAGATTTGGCGCGTTTGAAAAAAACTGGTTACACAAAAAAGCTCGATATTTGGGACCCCACGAGCTCACTGAAAGAAACCTAATGAACCGTGTACTCATTTGTGATTCTTTATTACGACGTAATGAAACCGAACCATTTTTGAAGAAGCTAATAACTGGTGATGAAAAGTGGATCACGTACGACAAGAACGTGCGAAAAAGGTCGTGGTCAAAGGCCGGTCAGGCTTTACAGACTGTGGCGAAACCCGGGTTAACTCGCAACAAGGTGGTGCTGTGTGTGTGGTGGGATTGGAAGGGCATTATTCATTATGAGCTGTTACCACCAGGCAGGACCATCGATTCTGAACTCTACTGCGAATAACTGACGAGATTAAAGCAAGAAGTTGAGAGAAAACGGCCGGAATTAATCAACAGAAGGGGTGTGGTTTTTCATTATGATAACGCTAGACCTCACACATCTTCAGCCACTCAGCAAAAATTAAGAGAGTTTGGCTGGGAGGTGTTAATGCATCCGCCGTATAGTCCTGATCTTGCACCTTCAGATTTCCACCTGTTTCGGTCTCTTCAGAATTCTTTAGGCAGTGTCAGGTTAACATCACGAGAGGACTGCCAAAACCACTTGTCGCGGTATTTTGATCAAAAGCCCCAAAATTTGCTATAGCAATGGGATCATGCCCCTACCTACAAGATGGCAAAAAGTTATCTACAAAATGGTACATACTTTAGTTAAATGTAAATAAACTATATTAAAAAATGTTTTGAATTTTCTTAAAAAATGCGACGAAACTTTTTCCCCAACCTAATATTATAATGCAAGTATTTGGCCCGCAGCGAAAATTGATCGCTACCATCTACAACTCGCTTGCATCTTAGCCAGCTACTTATCAAACCACTGAGGTCAATATTCCAGACATATCAACCTGGAAAGGGATCGTCACCGTATCGCCTTTCGCCTCGTCGTCAACTAGGCGTCAACGTAACGTACTAACAGTTACTTGGCTACGGCTAGGCGACGGCGACGCCACGCTTACGGCTCGCCGCCCGCTGTTTGACGACAAGGCACCGGTTTCACCGCTCGGGTACGGAGAGACATAAGCGCGGGGGCGACAAGCCGTAAGCGCACCGCACCCGCGGTTCGTGAGCTTGTCCCGAGGCGAGGCGATTACGTTACGATTCCGATTAGTGTGCGTTGCAGTAGGGGGTTTCATACAAAGAATACTGAACGGCTCGAGTTGATACGGTGACGATCCCTTTCCGAGTTGATATGTGTGTCTTTACTGGGAAACTCTATCTAGAGCACTGAAAAGGAATCCCGGATAAACTCTGCAGGCACGCAACAATCAAAAAATTGTCGACACATCGATTCACATGTCATTTTGAAAAAGCCTGTAATTTTGCTCGCAATGTCAATTGACCTACTTCAGAAAAGGGTACTTGGAAAATATTTCACGTTTCTACATTACAACTTGGACGTGAGAGTTTTAGCAATTGGTGAGGGAAATGGTGGAGGTAACCATCTGCCAACAGGTATTTGATAGGCCAGAACGTAAATGCGGTAGTAGATTCACTGACTGTCTGCGAGGACTGAGAGCTTGCCAGGATTGGCCAAGGGCAATGGCACACTAAAAAATAAGACCGGTCAAGTACGACTGGGACCCACGCACCGAGGGTTCCGAATCTAGATAGGTTTATTTATGTTAATTAAACAGCACCATCTAGTTGTTACTGGTAAACCAAGGAAATTTTCAATATCTTCAAAACTGTTCCAGATAGAGATGATTCTCCTTTAATCTTTGCATATTAAACCTATCAATTATATAATTGCAGATGTTTTGCTTTGCAAACTTCGAAATGCATATTTTATTCGTATTTTTTGCGACATTTTTCATCATAACTCCACAACTGTGCAAAATAAAAAAATATTTTGGAATGTGTAAATCAATATCTTTGATTAATACCCTAATTGATCTAGTAACCCTATTTTGAACCCAAGCATATTGGTTCTTTTGGCTATCAAAAGGAAAATATTTTTAATATTTTTTCTTTGCAATAGATAAAGGTCTGTATTATATTGTATATATAACAATTCAAAATTTCAAATGGATAGGTTCAGTAGTTCCTGAGATAATCAGCTGTGACAGAATGGACGGACGGACTAAGTCGCAACATATGGGTTCCGTTTTTACTATTTTGTTCCGGAACTCTAAAAACATTCTGTCAGTAAAGTTTTCATCGCACAGCAAGAAAAATACCGTTGAAATTGGACTAAACATTTGACATTTACATTTACAGTTTAATTAAGTTTTTTACTAACAATTATGGATCTTTGACATCTGAAAATATTTAAATGAGTTTGAATTGAATGAGTTGCTACTTCAAAGCATCGTTTTGAAATAATGGAGTTATCAGTGTCATCGTCATCAAATGCCATAGGAAGTCTAAACAAAGGAACCATAACATTGACTTTTGCGTAAATGGATACCATATAGGGTTTTTATTTCAAAGGCCGCCATTTATAGAACCTATTTACACTTAGCACCTAGTTATTTTAAATTTACAACCCCTAGAATCTAACACCACGAAGTTGGATCTTAGATAAATGACAATTATACACCGATCAAAGCTCTAACAAATGTTTCAAAGCGTTGGTTGACAGTGACAGCGTTTGTCAATCGCAGATTCATGTCAAAGACAGCATTAGTTTGTTTATTGGCATATAACTCTAATTATGTTCCGTGAATTTTTAATTTATATTAGGTTTCATAAGATGGGCGACTATTAGTGGTTCACTCGGACAAAAGGCGAAACAAACAATAAAAACATATTTGATCAGCCCAACGAAGTTCTAATAAATAATAAACAATATTAACATAGCTTTTTGTTAATACTCATATCACCGGGGCCGATTGCACTACTTTTCCAACTAACCCAGTACCGGGCCAGAATCTGGGAGCGTCTGCTGCCAGGTCCGACGACACAAAAAAGTGTTGTAGGGCCCAGTGAACAGATCGCGAGCCCGATGTCACTTTTTATCCCATCTGGGCCGGGCCACCGGGCCCGATGGGACTAATCCGTTCACTCAAAGTGGCTAACTGAAGACCACCGCTGGGTTGCCAGTGTAATTCAGAACACGCAGAGTTGGAGCATTTTGTGACACTCGCAGTAGGTAAGACACACAATGTAATATTAGGAGTTATTTATTTACTTGAATCTTGTAACGTTAGTATTTCAATACTCAATACATTTATTGCTTTTACATGGTGACAAAGTTTAGGTTGTAGGTAGATAGTTTCACATATGAGCACTGGCAGGGTATAGCAACAGGAAGGCTTATCATGTTTTAGTACATGAATAAAGGCATGGTTTGTATACATCACAAATTATTAGATATATTAATAATAAAGGCGTTATTTTTATTTTTAGTTTTATTTGGTAAGTTTTTTTTAATATGGGACAAGCAAATTTAAACTTATTTTTTACAACTTATCTTTAAACAAATTTAATATGGGAGATGGGACAAGCTTATGGCCCACCTGATGTTAAGTGGTAACCATCGCCTATAACAGAGAATTACCTCGTAGGTCACGTTAGCAATGTGCCCTACGATACACTGCCCTGCGTTCATCAGCTGGAGGCATACAGGTGTAAAGCCTGTAATTGTCCTGTATTTGCCTGTAATTTCACCGGCAACCATACCCTTCAAACCGAAACACAGCAATGCTGCTTGACAGCAGAAATAGGTATAGTGATAGTATTTCCCTGGGCGAGCCCTTTCACAAGAAACTCTACTACTCTTAGTACTGTATATACTCTGTAAGTATATATGTTGAAGGTTATGATGGTAATTTTAATAACTATTAGGTAATTTCCCTGATTATTTCCTTCGCTTGCCACTTATATAAAGCTAGCCCTATGGACCAGTGTCCATTTCCGCTATTGTTCTCAACCTAACTTTCATATCGCATGCAAATGAGAAGTGTATTCAAAACAGTTAAGTTCTATCGCAACCGTCTATAGAACTGCTCATTGTATGCATATTTGGTTTGAGGGTTCAACCTTTGGAAATTTGATACAGATTATATCATAAATAGCGCTTTCATTCATATTACTTTGTACTGAGATTGTCATTTAGCACTCCCTCCTTCCACCTATGGGCCTGCCAGTCATGCAGTTCACCATCATCGTCATATAAGCGACAGTACGTTCACTGCTAAGCACAGGCTTCCCCCATGGTGGGGGGCTGTTTTCGCTACGCTTTCCGTGCGTGGTCTCCACTCGAGAACCTTTCTGAACCAACGGCCGTCAGTTCTACTAACTACTACTTACATACTAACTAAAAATGATTTTTTAGTTTTCTTGGAGTCCGATAGTTGCAACCTCTATGACATCCGAAACGATGCTCGTATCTTGAAGTTTGTTAACTATTGCAAACCAATATTACTAGATCCTCCGCCAAAGTATCTTACTTCGATAATCATGTGGCTTAAGTGGAAACCCAGAGATCTTAGTATCTGGTTTGGTAGAGCATGAAATGTGTGATATTCTTCAGCCAACTAAATTTACATGCACGTTTTATTTTGAACCTTCTGAAGTAGGTATTAGTTTTACATTAAAATATAAAATATCTGAAGTCCTAATTAAAACCCTTTCGGATTGAAATACGCGAGATTATTTCACGCAGTGTGCAAAATGGAATAATTAATCTCATAAACTCGACTGAATATAATGGTATTGCATTTCCGATTCTTTTCGTTGTTTAATTGAAGACTAAAAATTTTAACTCACAATACTACTGTAGTTAGAAGACTGTTGCCATTTCTAGCACTATTTTAATGGCAACATATTTTTCAAAATGAAAGTATATTTTATAGTTTATTCAAAAACTTACGGGGATTATTTTGAATATTTATGTTTACTAGATGTCAGTGCGTAGTGGTCGAAATACAACCGTACTTCACAATTTTTATAGCTTAATTTTAGATTTCCCCCTTCTTCTCCATGTAGGCTTTTACTCCATATATCAGTGTGGATACATTGTGATTTTCTACTGAATCTATACGGAAGCCTACAAGCATTTGCCTTCCTCAATTCCCTCGGGTGCACTCTATCACAACGCTTGCTGATTCTCATTAGCATTTAAATTAATTTTATTTTGTTTTATTAATATAAAAGTCTTGCTTTTATTGCGTTTGAAAAATATGTTTTTGCATTTCTTTTGATCAGAGGAATTGCCTTTCCTCAAAATGACTTTTATGTGATCTCTATCAGCTTTTACTTCCTGTTTTAATTAATGATCGTATCATTGAGATGACCGGATACCAGACGCGTAAAAGGCGTAGGTAAATCCAAACTAAGATTAGGTATGTGGTTTACTTAGAAGATATAATAGGAGGGCTTTGGGTAGGACTTTACTTCTGTCCTTATAGGTTGCTGGGAGCGTTTGGGTGCCGCAAAAGATCACTCGCACTAGAAATTTATATTTTTGGTTACGATATGCTATGGCTAATTGATATAAAGCCATACATATAGGTTTTGATCCTCTTTTTACTCGAGTATGCATTGTGATTAGGGTTGCCAACCATACTATAATATTATACTATATTTCGAGTCTGCGTACTATATACTGTTGAAACAATATATAGTATGCAAAAATACTATATTTTAAACACCGAATCCTACAAGCAAATCCTTCATTTTAAGAATTTATGAACGTTCTTGTAATAACGTTCTTGTAAGGACAAGCAGGCGCACGGCTCAGTACCACCCGTACCTAGTCAATATACCACCCATTCGCACACACCGTTTTGGTTCTACGTTCTTGATGCGTACAGCTAAGGTATGGAACACTTTGCCGTCGTCTGTTTTTCCTAAAGAATACAATTCGGGCCTCTTTAAGGTGAGAGTAAATAGGTTTCTTCTAGATCTTCGTGCTACATCTTAGACCACATCATCACTTACCATCAGGTGAGATTGTGGTCAAACGAAGTTCTATCCAATTAAAAAAAAAACGTATAAGTGATGCGAAAGCATGTATCCGAACTCATCGTATACTAATGCTAAAACTGTGAAACCAAAAAAATATTCCAATCTTTAGAAGAATATCCATCCCAGAAAGTTATGAAATTCAAAAGCATTGTTTGGTATTTATTGATCTTGTCTTATTGCATTGTCTGGAGTATCTTAATAAATGGTTTGATTTTGGTTAAAACAGGAGATTTAATAAACTTAATGACTCTCAGACAATATAATTTATTTTAGACACAAAATTGTTAAAAAGTGCAAGAAATGTCAAGAAATATAGTTTTTGTAAAAATAAATAAGTAACACATAACATCTAAGTTCATTTTTGGTTTTTTTCATTTAATACTATATTTTTTTGAGTGTACTATATCTTTTATTGCTTATTTTGAAAAATACTATATTTCCTCGAAAAAATGTTGGCAACCTTAATTGTAATATTCTCTTACTTTTTTATCTAGATTTTGATCGTGCTATTCACGTTATCTAATGTAAATACTTACATGGGGAGATAGATTCCATGTTTCCTTCTACCATACTTTAACATTTTCATCATTATTTTGGTCAGAAAACTCTAAATTTATTCTCAATTCCTTAAAATACCCATTATTACATTTTTATGTGGGTGGAAAGTGCAGAATTTTCTCGACACAAAAGTTTATATGATTTACTTATTTATTTTAACTTTTTAGGAATAGAAACACAAAAATAAACAGACCTGACATGAGTACTGACATGACATTTTAGACATATATTTATTTACTTTTAATTCATGGTAAAACCGTAAGGTTCTACTTGGAATTTAAACAGAACCTCTGAATTTGATATAAGGCTGTACTGGCCGGTCCAGATGACATTGGGATCCTGGAAAAAGACAGTCTGCAATTGGAAACAGCCGGAGAAAGATCTCGGAGAGTAACCGTTTAATCAGTCTCATTTTATCAATCAGTCAGCGCAGCCCGGTAACAGTTTGTTTTTGACGGCGAAGCCCTACCGGCTTGAGCCTGGGAGCCTGACTCCCTCGAGGTTGGAGTTCTCGCGTCTCCCTCTGGGACCCTCGAGGCCGGAGACCTTAGCTCAATACAGACCTGGAGATCTAACCTGCTATACATCGACCGAGATCTGGTGGCCTAACCTTGGAATCGCCCACCGCATTTACTACTATACTAACATCTTGATTTTACTTCAATCAGAACACGTTGGAGCTACTTCGTTCTATCGGCCTCTCATCGACGTTGGCTAGTGACCTCACTAGCCCTCAACACCAAGGGAAGCGCGCATTTACCGGTCCTGCAGACTCCCGAATTTATCGATTGTGCGTATCATAGTGGGACAGTAAGTGTTTTGATAAGAGACGTATTCATAGTCATTGTATAAATCATTGTATTAAATCGTAAGCAATTGTAAAATTCCTCTTTCTTTTCAAACCGTTAGGTAGGTCTAAATTCAACTTCTTTTCAGCTCTCTTCTTATAAAGGAGAGAGTTGTAACGCTACAGCAAATATATTTTTTTAAATAAATTTATAGGCTAGCGTTTGACCACGATGATGCCAGAAAGCAACCGTAGGTAAAACTACGGTCTACATACTCGTTCTTAATTTATGACTTAACTCACGTGGTAGTAATATAATCTTAAAATTTCAGACGCCAGTAACAGTCTTAACAAGACAAGAAACTTTTGCGAATAAAATAAGTGAAATATAATCTGAGTCTTGTCCAAAATTTGGAGATAAAATATGGAACTTTTATTAGTTTAATTTAAATAACCGTGATACGAGATACTTAGTTGTTACGGCTTCTTGGAAATGCTTTGAATTTTTAGTTCTACTTTTTATTGGTTACCCTGATTTTGTTAATTTAACCATTTTAGAGTTCATGAGTCGAAAATCCTAAAAGCTACTTGCTTTTTGACTAATTCTACACTATGATGTCGTCCAGGACGATTTCGGCTACGGCTACATTGTTCCTGCTATGTTACAAAGGTACGCTCTAAGATGACTAGAGTAGCCAGTCTTACATTAGCTTTAAATGTGCGTGCAGATAAAGTGTCAGTCAGAGCGCCGTTTACATAATTACATATTACATTTGCACTATAGTATTATCAAGAGGTATAGTTTGTAGCTTTGTATGTTTGTTTGTACGAGTAAGGCATAATCTGAAAAACTACTGATCTAATACTAAAAGTGTTTTCAATAATAGAAAGCAATATTCGTGAGTGTTCATAGGCTATATTGAATTATGATTACACATTTTTGGTAGGTAATCTCTGTATTACAAAAATATTCTCAATCCAAAGGTTGTCTGAAAGAAATATCTTTAAAGCGATAAGATCGCCCATTGTATTTGTGGTGTACAATAAATTATTTTACATTAATTCAGTAAAGTAACACCTTTTAGGCATCCATGTTAAAGCATTTTCTTCATCAAATCCTTTAGTCAAAAGAGCACTTCGTGTACACTGAGGGCCGTTCCGGGAAATTCAATTAATATCATATCAGTGCGGACAGACATGCCTACATATACAGAGAGATTCATCAAACCTAATACAAAATAATGTGAGGTTAAATTAATTACAATACAATTACACATACATTTAATACAATTTAAATTACAAATAATGGCAGAGTATATTTTTGAGACCATAAATAAAAATGTTTTTTTTTTAATCCAAAAAACTTAATTTTTTAGTTATTGTGACTAACATGTATGTACTTACCGCCCTGCCGTACGCACCGAACGCGCTCTATTGACGAGTTAGGTCATTTACTGGGCAGGGTCATTGAACGAGCGGGGTTGTTAAACGGCACGCAGTAACTTTTTAGTAATCTACGGCATCGTACAACACGCTAGTTCTCTAACAATTTTTCGAGTAGCATTTTATCGATATTCTCGAGATTTTTATAATAAAACAAGAAAATGTTCTAGATATGTTTATTTTTAATTTTTGTGTTTAAACCATCCCTTCAATATAATTAGTTTAAATTGCAACACATTATACAGTGTTAAAGAGCGTCCATCTGAATCACCTTGTACGTATTTAGATCGCTTAGTTAGTTGATAAGTTGATTCCTTTGTAGTACATTTTTACAATTTTCTTTCGTACAAGGCTTACGCAGTATCAAATTTTCATGATGAGGCCTGAATAAGGGCAATCCAGTTTTCAGGATTTATGCTCTTGAAAAAGAAAGTTATACAAAATTGTTTTAAGTGTTGATTGTATAATGTACCAAGTAAAAAGTCATACTTGCAATATTGCATTAAATTAGCGTACATGTTATTATAAGATAAAACTTGTTTGTCCAATGGATACGTCAAAAACCGAGACACAGAAGATCTAGTCTGGCTCTTGACGCATCATTATACGGTAAGTTATGTACTTAACTACTTACTTGTTACTTACTTTAGAATAAATAAATATTGCTGGAAATTTCATACAGCGATATCTAGCCCCAAACTAAGCAGAGCTTGTATTATGGGAACCAGATAACTGATATATTACTTATATACTTTTTTTGGCAATACATACTTATAATATATATATAAACATCCAGACCTGGAACAAATATCTTAGATCATGCAAACATTTGTTCCGCGGTGAGAATCGAACCCGCATCCTCCTGCGTCTCAGCCAGCTATTCGCCCATTGTCCCACAGAGGTCGTCAAAACAACCTACCAGGGCCCGTAGCCAAATTACATTCGCTACGAATCTAGTCGATTTCTACATACATTTGTTGTCGCTGTATCACGTGGTTCTTCTATAGCATGTGTCAAATCCCATACATTTTCGGACTTATCGACTAGCGTCATCGCTAATCGACTGTAACTTGGCTAAGCCCTCTGATTTGTTAGATCTTTAGATAATTATTTTATCCCAGTGTCTTAGCTGTATTGTAACAAATTCGTTTTTTATATGTGTATTATGTTATACTTATGTTGTACTCAATAAATAATTTTTCATTATCATTTTATACCAGTCCCAACCTCACTATGATTAAGAACTAGGAGTACCATCACATGGTACCACAACTGCTATAGGTACTATGTACTATATATATACTATTAGGTATACTATCACTTATCAACACGAGAACAATACGTAAAAAAAAATTATAGAAATTAATACATTCAAAAACAAATTCAAAACGGTTGTCAAGTTGATTCGCGTGTGATCGGTCAGGCTCCTACCACATTTACAAAAATATATTGGCGTTCGGGTTAATGGATCACCCTGTATATGTGTGGTTAAATGACATGCTCTGTGTGTGCGGTGAAATTAATCAGCCGCCCTCATCAGGCATAGTTTGGTAGCTGGAATTATTATGGCCCTCCGAGTCTTAAGCCGTGGTCTTCTGTGTACCGTACCGTTATATAACAACAGTAAATGATAATAAACTTTAACGTAAAATGACGGTTGAAAGCGCAGCGTGGAACGGCCCCCCGCTAGATGCTTAATCACTACAGGCGTTTAGGGATCGTTGTGCAAGCCAGGCTAATTCCCATATTTATCTTACCATTCTCTCAAGAAATGGCAGTTTGTCTAGGCAAGACTTATGCCTGTCGACCCGCATTGGTTAAGCTCCGACCCAACTTAGCCGATGACTTTTACGCCGCCCTATTACATCAGATCGTGCCAGGATTTTATACCATAAGGTGTGTTGTACAATGAACTCAGTATAGTGGGCAATGAAATTAGTTTATTTTATATTTTTTTTATTACAATTCAGCGGGGCAATGTAGCTAGTGTCTTGGAGACACTTCCACTTGGTCTGTTGAGTTAACTCTCGTTTGTAACGGTTATTCGGATCTCAACTCAAGATGTCGATAGATGTCAAGTGACATCTATCGCTACATGGAAAAAAAACTTCGACATCAAGCTAACCGACATCGACATCTAACGATTGAAAGAAATAATCCTAAATCGCGCAAACCAAAGATTCTAACGATTGTAACATAATGAACGAAATGAACGAATTGAACGATATGAACGAAATAAACGAACGGAACGAACGGAACGAATGGAGTGAACGGAACGAAACGAACGAAACAAACGAAACGTAATGAACGAAATAAACGAACGGAACGAACAGAACGAACGAAACATACAATTTATATACATATAATATATATATAAGTAGGTATATTACGTATATTTTGTATAATGTCTTATGTATTTTTTTATAATGTATTATGTTTATCTGTAATGTAGGTATAGTTTATAGGTATTATTTTTAATATGTATAAGTATTTTATTTATTATGGTATATATTATGTATAACTATTAGTATTAGTACTTTACTCCAAAGCCCTTTTCTGTGCACGTACCCACCACTATAATCAACTATCTCTAGCTTCAAAGGTTTGCTGGAAGAAAACTCTTATTAGGGTTAAGCTCGCATTTATACATGCTCATTTTGTAAGCTGTTTCCGTCTGTAAATCTATTTGTGTACAATAATGAACAAATAATATAACTTCTCAAGAAGACCTCTTGAGCCAAAGATCGCTCGGTAAGGAGGTCTCCTAGTTTCATTGGCGGACACCTATCAACCTTGTCGTCTGCTATAAACTATTTCCTATTGTAATTTGAGCCCCCGACGCTAAAAAAGGTATTGTAAGTCTGATTTCTATGTTTGTCTGTCTGTTTTTGGCTTCGTAATTCAGCTAGTGTCTTGGGGACACTTTCGCCTGATACTATCTGGAGCAGTTGAGCTATGGATCGTTTGCAACGGTCTTTAGATGATTCAACTGTTTCTTCTGTATTTTATAGTCTTATAAACTAGTGGTTCGCCCCGAACTGAGATCTCGCGAGTCTTCAGTAAAAACAAAAAATATTATTTGTACCTAATACTTGACTATCAAAATAGTGCCACGAAATGATAACCAAATAACTTGACCTACAGTTTCATTCAAATTATAGGTAACGAGAGTTTATGTTAATTGGATTAATTTTTTTGGGGTAGTAATTGCAGTTATTTTAGATTTCAGATTATTCCCTATATTTGTGTCATTAAAGCTACATGTATACCAAATTTCAGCACCGTGGCGTCACTGGTGTATCCTGTGAATTTTGTTAAAGTTCAATTTTTATTATGGCTAGTAACTTAAAAACTTCAAAGATTAAACTAAGAACAAAAACGGGGTCGAAATTTACTCATAAATACCTTTTATTAAATGTGCCATTTGACCGGATAGTCCCATTTTGTTTTTTTACCCCTTTTGAATCCCAATATCTCAACAACCCCCTCAAATTTTTAGCTCATTTAGTCACACCAAAATTGTACCGTCACTACCTATCTATACACCAAATTTCATGATAATCGTTCGTTAAGTTATCCTCGGACGAATAAACATACATACATACATAAATCAACGCCGATTTGCCCAAGTTGATTTAATAATTGTATACTATTTCTGTTCATAAATGTATTAATACTTTACCACGATATTTTACAGAAAAACTAATTTAAAGAAATAACAAAAGAATGTTCTAGCCACATTAATTTGGCCGGATTTTTTTTTGATATCATTCAAATGTTTAAACAAGTCCAAACACCCACTTATTTCACCTCACATTTTGTAGTTTTCAGCCTAACTTCATGTATATTCAGAGTTTCATGAAATGGACTGTTATTAAAGACCTTGAAAAGGGTCTTGTTCATATAAACCTTAAAAATGGTGACCTTTTATAATAATGTCTGACAAGAGCTACCTACGACTTGTAAATTTCGAAGCTACGAGGCTCTTTACTTTTCTAGGTATTTTGTACATCGTATGTAAATTGCTGGCATTATGAGATTTTACTTACTTTTGCTACAAATTTTTCAAGGTGACTAACAGTAGAATTGTGTGAGCAATCCTATAAATATATCCTATCCTATAGTTAGTTCGAGACCAGATAGCTCTGTGTGAAAATGTTCAGCATAAATTATACATTTGTGTATTAATTTTCCTAGAAAATTGTAAGGAAACATCCAGGTACAAGTTTGACTAAGAAAATTGTTTTCAAATAACAATGTTTACATACGCAATGCTTACGACAATATTTACGTTGGCAAAGTATTGCCAAACATTTGAATACACTTAGCAAGTACTGCTTTTATAAATAATGGGACCTGAAGTTATGAAAGTGTAGTTCGTTCCTTGTTATCTTGACTGCCTAAAATGAGAGAGAACAATTGCTTTTGTGACTACTTACTCGATATTGAAAGCTTGTTAAGCTTTAAGTGCAAGTGGTAGTGTTATATATTTATTTATGTAATACTTACACACAAAATATAATAGTGTATGAGGACTTAATGCTAATAGCATCTACCAGTCATCCAGGGGGAAACCTGAATCTCTTATAGCAATATTAAAATAATATTACACTGACATTTAGTACCATGACCCTCAATTTGTAAGCTTACTTAATTATTGCAAAGGCGAAACAGTTTTGACGTCACCATAAATCGTTCACTCAAAACGCTTCACATTAGAGCTCAAATAAAGCGTAAAACTAGTGGTTCGCCCCGAACTGAGATCTCGCGAGCCTCCCATAATAACAAAAAAAAAATTATTTGCAATCTTTGACTATCAAAATAGTGTCACGAAATAAAAACCATCTTAGTTGACCTACAGTTTCATTCAAATTACAGGTAACAGGAGTTCATGTTAATTGGTTGTTTTTTTTGGGGTACAAATTGCAGTTATTCTGGATTTCAGACTTTTGCCTATATTTGTGTCACTAAAGCTACACGTATAACAAATTTCAGCACTGTCGGGTCGCTGGTGTACCCTGTCAATTTTGTCAAAATTTAGTTTTTATTATGGCTAACAACTCAAAAACTACAAGGAATAAACTAAAAATAAAAACAGGGTTGAAATTTACTATTAAAGACCTTTAATTTGACGTCCCACTTGACCTAATAGTCTCATTTTTTTTACCCTTCCTGAACCCTAATATCTCAACAACCCCAACATTTTTAGCTCATTGAGTCACACCAAAATTGTGCAATCACTGCCTACCTATATACCCAATTTCACGATGATCGGAAAACGCTTCGAAAGTTATCCTCGGACAAACAAACATACATACATACATACTTACATACATACCATACAACGCCGATTTGCCCAAGTTGATTTGGAGATCTCGCTTCGCTCTATCAATTATCCTAAAAAGTAAGTAAATCGTGTTTATTTTCGCAATGTTTTATACTGAACGTGGTGTAATCACTAGGAAGCACTAAAATAACACGAGGATTATAACAGTAATGTTTAAAAGTTTTGTGGTTCAAATCGAAGGAATATTGCTACAAGCTTGAAACAAAATGCTCCTGAAACATGATGGTTTTCTAAAAGATTGTAGTTGGCGCCCGTCATGCTAAAAGAAGGTAGTTAATGGATGTTCAATTATGTATGAAATAAATAATTAGCAAAAATTACTAAAAACATCATATCCGTGTAACATTCGAAGAATTATTGGCTTACAAATGACGGAAACTTATTTTTCCGTGTGAAATTCAAAATGTCTAGGTCATGCGATTAGATCTGTAAATTCCTAGGCCGTATAGGACTGTATAGGTAAAATCTGTCCACCACGGCCGCTCTGTCAAGAGCGTTACGATTGAGAAAAAGAAGAAGATAAAAACCGGAATATATTATAAATAATGTTACGCCGAGGCTGTTAAACAATGAGTAATAATCGTAACTTCTCGAACGCTTTTGTCTTGCTGTGTTATTGTTGTTATTGTCTGCGGTTGCGCACAATGGGGATTGGTCGTTCTGTCGAAACACCGACCCCTTTCCTGGAACGATCGAGATCGTTCTCCAACAATCGAAATGTGCGCGATATAAATAGGCCGGAGAGATGGCCGGACAGTCAGTGAGTCTCAGCGAGGCCCTGGAGGACTGACGTGGGAAGGGTCTCGCGTGAACAGTAGTTGCTCGCGAGTGAGTCTGGATTTAGCTATACGTGCGAACATTTCGGTGACTTTAAGTGGTGCAACAGTTGTGTGAATTAGTGTGTTGTGATTACGTGTGACCAAGTTCGTGTATTCATCGTTTAGTGTTGAATAAAAGTGTTATTTTGGTCAGACTAATTCCCATTATTTTATCCTGAACCCTCAGCTCGTAACAATTTGGTGTTAGAAGTGGGATAAAATAATGCCGGTTCTACCAAAGGATAACGTGGACGGTGTCAGGACGAGAGGTCAACGACAACAGGAAATGGATGAAAGGCGGTTTAGGGAGTCTCCGGTTCAAGAAGATCAGCAGAGTCGTCAGCCGATGGAGATGGAATCAGCCGCCACCGAACCATTTGGAGCTTCATCATCATCACCCGTGGGCCAAGCTCCTGTGACAGGCAATCTTGCTGCTATTATGGCAATGCTTTGTCGTCAAGAAGAACAGCGTCGTCAGGATAAAGAAGAGCAGCGTCGTCAACAGGAAGAGCAGGCTCGGTTGCAGGAGGAACAACGCCGTCAGCATTAAGAAGAGAAGCATCGTCAGCAGGAAGAGCAGACTCGGTTGCAGAAGGAACAGCGACGTGAACAGGTGGAGCAGACTCGGTTGCAAGAGGAACAGCGACGTCAGGATAAAGAAGAGCAGCGTCGTCAACAGGAAGATCAGCGACGTTGGCAAGAAGAGCGGGCTCGACTGATGAGGGAATTGTTCGGTTTATCTGGAAAGGAATTCCAGGAAGTGAAAGAACAGATAGAAATCATGAGAGTCGTGTTTTGGAGGCTGGAATTGGGATCGCTGATGAGAAAGGGACTCTGGGTGTCCTGAAGTACTGGAGACGGCAATGTGGCTCCTCTAGTTGCTGCATCTTCAGCGCGAGGTGCGCCTAAAATTGTTCATGTTGATCGGCTGCCGCGATATGGGGCTAAGAATGCTCGGGACGAGCATGTTTTAGGAGGGTACGCCGAGGCTGTTAAACAATGAGTAATAATCGTAACTTCTCGAACGCTTTTGTCTTGCTGTGTTATTGTTGTTATGGTCTGCGGTTGCGCACAATGAGGATTGGTCGTTCTGTCGAAACACCGGCCCCTTTCCTGGAATGATCGAGATCGTTCTCCAACAATCGAAATGTGCGCGATATGAATAGGCCGGACAGTCAATTAAATCCTCCGTCGTCCGAGACACGTTCTCGGAGACCCGGATGACGAAATCACCTCCGCTAATGCGGAAGGTGAGTTATCTATTTCAGACAGAGCAAACACTTCACAGACACACCGACCTCGCCGGCGAGGTCGACGAGTCCCTTCAGTCGCCGCCTATACGAGGTACAGACATGTACCCGGGCGTTTCTCTCCTATCCCCACCCCGGCAACAGCCCAAGCCGAGGCTCGTACCTGAGTGGTGCCCTTGCGCTAGTTGCCTAAAAAACTTACTGGGCTGAGCGCCATGTGCGCTCGCCAAAAGTTCGGTTAAGCTGTCACGGCCTCAGAGGCCAAAAGCGAGATTAGTCCATTCGAAAAAAAAAAAAAAAAAAACCGGACAGTCAGTGAGTCTCAGCGAGGCCCTGGAGGACTGACGTGGAGAAGGGTCTCGCGTGAACAGTAGTTGCTCGCGAGTCAGTCTGGATTTGGCTATACGTGCGAACATTTCGGTGACTTTAAGTGGTGTGAATTGGTGTGTTGTGATTACGTGTGACCAAGTTCGTGTATATACCGTTTAGTGTTGAATAAAAGTGTTATTTTGGTCAGACTGATTCCCATTATTTTATCCCGAACCCTCAGATCGTAACAATAATATAAGGTCTGGCCAACAAGTAAAAACTGAATAGAATATAAAATGCTGTTATGCATACAATCCATATCCATACTAATATTATAATTCGAAAGTAACTCTGATACTCAGTTTGTTTCGTGTTCACGACTAAACGGCTGGACCTATGTCAATGAATTTTGGTAAATAGATAAATAAATTGACTGGGATTACGATGGATACTACTTTTTACTCGCCGCATTCTCGAATAAATAGTAGAGAAGGATAATGTTTTTATTGACAAAACACGGATTGCGACACGATATTGCGAAGCCACGGGCGAAAGCTTGTAAAAATTAAATCTACTAATTTGAAATAGAATAACGTAAATCAGAGCTAATTAGATAATAGGTCTTACCGCTGATTTTTACCAGACACCCTTTTGATGGAATGAACTACCAAATGGAATTCAAAAATGTCTGCTTAGATTTAAAATTATTTTATTTTGATCCATGTAATTTAGATTAATAATTTGACAACTATTCAATATTATTTTTCTATTAGTACTTTTCCTGTAATTATTTATTTTTTTCTTTAATTTTCTATACATATGTATAGTCAGTTTTTTCTATATATACCTAGTCAGGTCATAAATTCTGTCACATGTTTAATATAAAATAATTGAAACAAGTTTATTCATTATGTAACCATTTATATACCAATGAACTTAACAAAAAATAGATTCTTATGACATTAAAGTTTATTCAAAATGACCTCCGTGATTTTGAATACATGCCTTCAATCTGCGCGGCCAGTCGTCTATCGCAGCACGAACGAGGTCCATGTCAATATCGGCGGCTGCCTTAATCAAGGATGTCTTGAGTGACTCCAAATTGGGATGAGGCTTTGAGCACACCTTTTCCTCCAAGTGTTGCCATATCTTGTAATCAAACGGATTCAAATCTGGACTGGAGGAGGGCCAGTCTTCGTGCCGGATGAAGTCGATTTCACGCGCCGCCAGCCAGTCTTGTGTGCTCTTCGCTCTATGAGCTGGCGCCGAATCTTGTTGGAATACCCAGTGCCTGTTATTGAACATGGTATGAGAAACAG
The DNA here is from genome assembly GCA_963924445.1 of Philereme transversata. Classification (NCBI taxonomy): domain Eukaryota; kingdom Metazoa; phylum Arthropoda; class Insecta; order Lepidoptera; family Geometridae; genus Philereme; species Philereme transversata. Next base: position 19,090,126 of record OZ004337.1, on the reverse strand, counting down.
GTTCCACAAGGTTCATCAGGACTGTATTTTGATACACAACTGCATTCGTTTTTGCACCTTTCTCACAAAAATGTACCTCTGTTAAGCCCCAATAAGAAACTCCCAACCATACCATGAGCGATGATGGAAAATGACCTCGTTGGACACGCGGAATACGGTTGCTCGCTTCTTCACTACTGTGTGCGTACAGCTTATCATTTTGTTTGTTGTAGCTCTCTTCTTCGGTAAAAATTTTTTCATCCGAAAAAAGAATTTCTCGATATTTTTTTCCCGCGTACCGCTTCAACAAAGCGCGGCATCTCTTCAGTCTCAGGTCCATTAGACGAGCATTCAAACGATGTCCTGTTTTTCTTCGATATGCCCGAAGCCCTAAGTCTTCATTTAACACCATTTTCACCATGGTTCTGCTTAACCCCATCTGAAGGGCCAACAGTTTCTGCTTACGTTTGGGATTTCTTTGAATTCGCGCCTTCACAGCTTTTATCACTGCTGGAGTCCTAACAGACCGAGGGCGACCACTTCTTGACCTGTCATCTACACTAGTGTCTGAATTGTATCGTTTGATGGTGCGATAAACGAATCTTTTGGTTATATTCAAATTTTTCAGTATGTCAAAAATTTGAATTGGCGCGTAACCGCAACGATGCAACGCAATAACTGCAACACGGTCTTCTTTAAGCGTCCACTCCATATTTAAAAATGAGTAAAATTCTAAAAAGTATACATTTTTACTTTCATGAACAATTCGAAATTCGAATTCTATAAACTTTTTTGTGGCCAGCATTCTAAAAGAAAAGTTTTTACTGTGTGACAATACTTATGACCTGACAGGTAATAGTATTTTTGAAGTGTAATAATATTCACAGCTTCGTGTACAAACAAGTGGCTCCAGAGCATTATGTTAATACTTATCATTGTGTATGTATTTGAAGTTATTCAGGTTACATTTACATTGTTATGTTGATAACAAATGGTGTTTTTGTGTAAATATCGGTGTTTATGTCTAGACTTTGTAGTCAAAATGTTCTTGTTCAGTGAAATGTGTGTATTTGGAGTAGGGTCAGATGCTGAAATCGAATCTTTATTATTTCGTATTCGTGAATTGTGTTTGTAGTCTGCGTGCCGGATAGCAGATTTGTAAACGCTTATCTCAATTTATGGCAACGGAAATGGCATTGGGGGTGTACACGGTGAAATTGAAATTACTGTTTTTCCAGAACAAACGTTGTTTTGAACATGGTCTACTTCCGGTGTATCATCATCTCAGCCCGTCTGCACCCACTGTTGGGTATAGGCCTTCTCTTTATTACGCCATTCTTTCCGGTCCCTTGCGAGTCTCATCCACTGACAACCAGCTACGCTTTCTATGTCATTCGACCATCGGGTGGGTAGTCTGCTTCTTGGTCCTCCGGTGTATAGCATAAAATAAATAAAAATACTTTATTATAGGTGAAGGACTAATATTTTTGTAAATGCATATCTATTTGTAAAATATAGAAAAACATCCAGACCCGGAACAAATATCTGTAGATCATGCAAACATCAAACATTTGTTCCGCGGCGGGAATCGAACCCACTACCTCTTGCATCTCAGCCGGCTATACGCGCACTGCGCCACGAAGGTCGTCGAATTGTTGAAGGTTGGTACTAGTTGTTCTCATTTGCGTGTTAAAAACTTAAGTGCTCGTGCAAAGCTTGTTATCTGGACCTCACTGAAGAACAGCTTAACAAGCTCGAGCGCCTACAAATTTTTTGTATCAGATTCATATTTGGCCTCCGTAAATATGATCATGTGTCTCCCTTCCGTTCAAAGCTTAAGTGGCTTCCAATTCGTCTTCTTCGGAATACGCATATCCTCTCTCTTCTCTATTCTATTCTTTTCAATCCCTCACTATCTCCTCACGATCTGAAAGATAGATTTCAGTTACTTCATTCTTCAAACAACTATACTCTTAGGTCATCAGAAAACTTGATACTCAAAACTCCTTCGCACAGCACTTCCTTTTCCAGCGCTTCTTTTACTGTCCAGGCTGTTCGGCTGTGGAATGCTCTGTCCGAATAAATAAGACGGTCATCCTCCTTACACACATTCAAGTTGAAGGTGAAACAACATTACCTGACGATGTCACCTTCCTAGCGATATTTATTTACTATATAAGTATTTTATCTGTTAGTATAGTTTTCTATTTGCATACACCTATATATTAGTCTATTTTAAAAGTATTTTATGTATTAGGATTAAAACTTTATCATATTTTTTATTCTACCTAAGAATATATTATGTGTAAATTTTGCTCCATCCAAAGGTTGCCTGGAAGAGATCGCTTTCAGCGATAAGGCCGCCCATTGTATTGCCTTATTTATTCTAGCCTAGTACTTATTTATGTATTATTTCTGTTTGTGTGGTAATTAAATAAAGAGTTATCTATCTAAAACACGTGAATGAGCTACATGTACTGTCTTATTCAATTCAATGCGTTTATGTTAGACTAGCACAAAAGCACCAAGCAAGTATATAGTCTATATTTATGTGTATAATAACAATAAAGTAAGTGAATATGTATACAAATATAACATAAAAAGATAAAAATAACAACAAGGTAGGCATTTACAACTTTGGAGACTAAATGTGCGCTCTTGGACAAGTTCCATCAAGGGACAGCCAAAGTCCAGCCTCCCTGCAATGAGTTGCAGGAATCAGTCGAGCGATTTGGTCGAGAATACATAATAAACAGACAGAGAGACAGAGTTACTTTCTAATTTCTAATATCAGTATGGATTAACAAGCAAAACACAGCTTTCCCAAAAATTTCAGCAACGCATTAACCTCACACCAACAGAAACAAACCCGTCTAAAAATCCCTCCTCAACTAAGTGGGCGATTACCCCCCAGCACAGAATGCAATAAATTAGGCCGCCAGCTTGCGAACATTCGCTGAACTTAGAACAATATATTGTGTTGTCTGATTGTTATTGACTAATCAGCTGCCACAACTTTAGGATAATGGCGTGAGTTGACAGTGATTAATATTTTTTTTACCAGTATTTATCATTATCAGCTGGAAGATAATTTACACACTCGAAATCGAAATCACGTTAATGATAACTAAACAGTATTGTTACTCGGCCCTGTCCTTGAATTATTAATCGAGCTAAGCGAGATCTCCAAATAAACTTGGGCAAATTGGCGTTGTATGTATGTGTGTAAGTATGTATGTTTGTTTGTCCGAGGATCACTTTCGAAGCGTTAATCCGATCATCGTGAAATTTGATTCACAGGTAGGTAGTGATGGCTCAATTTTGGTGTGACTAAATGAGCTAAAAATGTTGGGGGGTTGTTGAGATATTGGGGTTCAAGAAGGGTAAAAAAATATAAATGAGACTATTAGGTCAAATGGTACTTTAAATGAAAGGTTTTCATTTGTACATTTCAGCCCTGTTTTTATTTTTAGTTTAATTCTTGTAGTTTTTGAGATAATAGCCATAATAAAAACAAAACTTTGACAAAATTCACAGAGTACACCAGTGATCCCACAATGCTAAAATTTGGTGATCGTGTAGCTTTAGTGACACAAATATAGACAAAAGTCTGAAATCCAGAATAACTGCATTTTGTACCCCAGAAAAGTCTCCCGTTACCTGTGATTTGAATGAAACTTTAGGTCAAGTAATGTGGTTGTTTATTTCGTGGCACTATTTTGATAGCCAAAGATAAAGAATAATATATTTTTGGTTATATGGGAGACTCGCGTGATCTCAGTTCGGGGCGAACCACTAGTTTACCTACACCCGCGTGGTACGTAAACACGCGATAGGGCTGCCCGCCTGCAGTAATTTAATTTCATCTACCTACTTGAATTTCTTTATAGTTTTGTGATTGTATATTTTATATATAAAAAAATGTAATTCGTTGTGAATGAAATAGGAAGTGTTCAACAAAAATACATGTATATTTTTTAATTAGTAGATGTAACAAAAAATCCACCGTGATAAATTTGATACAGAAAAATATTTGCGCCTCGACTGAGACATACGAAAAGCTTTAGTGTTAAATTTAATAGTATAAAAAATCCGCAACACAAAACAACCAAAAACAGCAGAATATAGTATATTCGTGCTCTTTGCCATATTATGTGAATACTTGTACTTATTTCAATAAAATATTCACCAATCGCACGCTTATGCTTACAAAACAAATCACGCTGTTCATCACTGCGGCAACGACATTACCCGTGCTGCGGCGGATTCGCGACTGGTTGGGTACCGAGTGGGTACCGAACACAAGAAGCGTAGGTATGACTGACGTTCTGGCCGTTTGTATGAAGACTGAATACTGTATAGATAACGTTACCGTGTTGAAATTGTATTGTCTTACCTAACAAGATTAGCCAAAATTTCAGAGTTACTAATGTACAGCAATTAAATTGTACATTATAATACCGAACAATGTAATATGTATGTAAGATAATTCATGTAGATCTATATAAATAAAACAACAGTTACACCATTTATAACTCAAGAACGGCTGGACCGATTTTGATGATCTTTAATTTTTTGGATTTGTCTTCGCCCCGAATGGCAGAATAACTATTCAAATATCGGAATAATTCACGCGAAAAGAAATGATGAACAAAATTCATTTAAGTTAAGTGGTAACCATCACCTATAACAAAGTATTGCCTCGTAGGTCACGCATCTTAGACACGTGCCCTACGATGCACTGCCTTGCGTTCATTAACTTAAGGTATACAGGTGTTAAGCCTCATGTGCCTGTAATTTCACCAGCAACCATAACCTTCAAACCGAAACACAGCAAAGCGGCAGAAATAGGTATGTTATTATCTTGAAGTCTCAATTTCCTAACAAACTATTTCAGAGCAACTCATTCCTGACCCTCTATTACGTATGTAATAGAGTATGATTACGTATGTAATCTGTATAGATAACTAACACCTTCCCACCACCATATAGACATAGGTACTTATAAGTGATATGATCATCAATTTTGATAGCCGCCATCAAATATACCCAGTGTTCACAGAATAAATAGGTGATCCTAAACTCGCAACTCCAACAAACCAAAACCACAGATGAGATGTTAGTAACTTACCTACGAGTAACTGAGGATGGGTAGTTATCGAATTAAACCCAGGTAGAGGATTCGATTTCGGGATCCTGGGATCCCGGGTGTATTTTCATCATCATCTCAGCCCGTCTGTACTCACTGTTGGGTTATAAGCTTTCTCTTTATTACGCCATTATTTCCGGTCCCTTGCGAGTCTCAACCATTGACAAACAGGTACGTTTTCAATGTCATTCAACCATTGGGTCTGCCTCTTGATTTACGAGCATCCCTTGGCCACCACTCTGTAATCGCCCACGTCCAACGCCCTTCATCCTTCCTAGCCAAGTGTCTATAACAAAAATACGTGAAGATAAATCTTTGTACCCCTTATTATCTCCACTTCAGCCCTGCGATCCTCATACTCACCTCCACAACCTTTGTGCAACGTCGGATTTCGATATTGGGTGTGTGGTCCAAGAGGTATACCGAGCATGGCACGCTCCATTACCCGTTAAGCTACTCTAATCTTATGCATGTGTTCCTGGTTATGGTTGTATTGCAGTCCCAAAATTTTGGATTTAAATTTTAATAATCTCGGGATTAATAAAATTTGCTGATTTCATTGTTTTTCGCTAACGATAGAATTATGTTGTGAAAAAGTGTGAAGAAGTGCCTAGTTGGTTTATTTAAGCAGAAGTTTGAAGCTTAATTTGGTTTAACCGGCTTTTTGTAGATTTAAAACTTAAATACATTGCTAAAAGATGTATAAAAAACTGATTTTGACATGGTTTACTGACGTTTTGTTACTACTTTTCAATTACCAATACAATCCCGGGACTATCTCGGGATCCCGTGATTAGAAAAAAGGGCCGTGATCGAATCCTCTAAACCCAGGTGTCAGCTACAGGACATAAAGGCAAATAATAAAATACTAGTTGTTATTCGTATAAATCTATTGTTAAACTCGAAATGTCAAAAAATACGTGCAACGTAAACGCCCGATGAACTCCGAAGAAATGCAAACGACTGTGATTTGTTGACCCGAATGAATTCTTGTTTTTAGCGTGTCACGAGTTCTACGCCAGTATGTTGGACAGGTGTTTGGCCACAACAATAGCATTAGGTGAGGCGGTTATTAGGTCCTCCATCGTGCAGGTGTTCGGGCACAAAGGGCACAGTATCAAGTGCTGCATTGACTGCGCGGGATCACCGCACTCGCACTGCGTTAAGTTAGGATCCCTGAATCCCCATTTGCACATACTAAGTCCGCAGCGGCCAACATGGGTGCTGAGCCTGTTTGAGGATTTCCAGACTGGCAACGGATATACGATAAAAACCGAAAGTGATTTCATTTGAATGATTTTTAGCAGGTTATGCGAAGCAAAATAGCACGTGTGACATGTGATTTTCAATTTTTATATGAGATTTCACATACTACTCATGAAACGTTCCATTCCTATAGGCCGAAGAACGGTGCTGTGTTGATGTCCTGCCCGAGGCTACGAGGTTGCAGTAGTATGCGTGCGTGTAGGCGCTAACATACTCCGGGCCCTTGGAAGACTGCTTCCAAGACTTTATTAGTAGACAGACAATCGAGGTCTCGCCTGATGATAATTACAGATTTAAACGGGTATTTATCGCATAGTACCTTTTTTATTTCTTATCCCGATATTTCGACTGTATTGCAACAGCCGTGGATGATGAGCTTTGTTGTGAAGACGTCTGCCATTATTGTCATTTTATTTTCTGAACTGAAGTACAAGTGGTGTATTTTTCAATCTTCATAACATCGGAAGTGAATTGTATTGGTGGCAGTTTGATAGATATGTACTTAGACTTATGGGCGTCATACGCATCGGTGCCTAAAGATATTTATGGGCTAAACATGATTTAAAGAGTTGTCTAATTATCAACTACGTCAAATTTAAACATGTTTAGTCGCTAAGTTTAGGGATCGTTGTGCAAGCGGATCTAAGAATGACTTCCTATATTCTTGTAAACCCAGTACGATTATTTTGTTCAAATAATGCCACCGTTCACGACGGCTGATTAAAATAAATAAATACGCACTATAGTAGAGAATTCTCCGCGTCAACCAAAACATCGTTAACAAATTATGGTAATACCTGTATAGATTAAAAATCACCCTTCAAAGGATTGTCAAAGGGTGGATTACATAGAGTATTCAATTAACGCATTGTCGGATGTTGTGTTAACATGCAAATTGGGCAATCCGAATGGACCCTTCCTTTAGGGATGTACAATCCCTAGGCAGATAGGCTTTCATAATACACGGTTCAGGAAAAGAGGTCATCATTATCATCATCAACCTATAACACTCAACTGCTAGGTCTCTCCCAAGGCATTACTGAGCCCGATCCTCAACTTTCTCATAATCACATAATTTTTTTTATTTCTTCTGTTTTTATCGCTTGCAGCGCGCAGATCAGCGTTCCATCTAGCCAACGGGCGTCCAATACTACGCTTGGTTTTTAACAGGGTAAAAGTGTTCTGGTGACTGCGTCTAGGCGTACACCACCAGAACCCTACCATACCAGCTCACTACCTTAGACTCGATAGAACGCTTTTAGGCTTATAGGTGAACGGGATGAAAGGAATATGGCGAAGACTAAGACCCAAAGTCTCGAACACCATAAAGTTACAAGCCTATCGATCTTTTACAAATTACATTTTGGGAATGTGCCCAGGAACTATACGATCTGATTCCGCCATCTCCCTTCTATTAAAGGACACGTAAGCGCACGGCTCAGTACCATCCGTACCTAATTTATATACCCCCCCCCCCCCCCCCCCATTCGCATACACCGTTTTGGTTCTACATTCTTGATGCGTACAGCTAAGGTATGGAACACTTTACCGTCGTTTGTTTTTCCTAAAGAATACGGTGAATAAGGCTCTTTAAGTTAAGAGTAAATAGGTACCTAGGTAGGTTTCTTCTAGATCTTTTTGCTTCATTTAGACCACATCATCGCTTACCATCAGGCGAGGCTGTGGTCAAACGAAGATATATCCAGTTTAAACAAAAAATACCCTAATTGACTTCTAGCAGTGTTCTAGCTTCTAGTTAGTACTAGATAATATTTTGCCAAGCAAGGCTTTAGTCGGTACATCCCTACTTCCCTTAATAGGAAATGGGCCTTTTCCGTTGTTATTCTCTTTTGGTCATCCTTGCCCTTTGTTTTGTAGATTCGGAAAATTGTTCTGAGCCCTTTAAATCGACGAGTTTAACTTTGAGTGCTTTTGTCCGTTTTTATTTTCAAAATATGCCAGGACATTGTGAGGGTTACTCAGGAACTTTGTTGTTTATCGTTTTTGAATTTGGAACGCTCTGGAGGTTTTAGATACCCCCCTCTAGATCATTTTGCATCAAGCTCTTGACCGGGGACACCACAGTATATATTGAATAGATGTAAGTGCGTAAATTGTATGAAATCCAAGCGTTACAAAGTGTTTAACCTACTATGACGTTGAGACCGATTTATTGTTGGGACGCCCACACACCACTGATTCAAAGGCGCCACGCCGGCGACTACTACGTGCCGTTGACGTGCTACTGCGAAATCGACAAAGTTGTGAATAGTATTTGTACTGTAAAAGTTGGAGTGTATAAATAGATAAATATTCGCTAATTATTATTAATAACAGAGTTTTTACTAGTATAAAAATAACTCATAATTAATCATTATTTTAAACGTGTAATATTGTAAGAAATAATAGGCTTTATGAGGACACGCAAAGTAGGTGAACTTGCGTTATCTATTCAATAAAGATCTGTGGGTTATACTAATACCAAACAGTTTCGTTTGCTTAATCAACCCAATATACCTTTTAATCCGTTACCCAATCACAAAAAGCTAAAATATTATAGGTGGAAATAAGGGGTGAAAATGAACCTCATAAAAATCAACTTTAATTGCAAAAAAGCAGTGCGTGAACTCGCTTTCCCGTCCAATCAAAAATTGTACATATTTAAAAACATGGGGAGCGATACAATTCCAGACGAGACTACGGTAATAAATTGACCTATCCAAGACCTTATAGTCCAAACATGAATAATCCATTATAAGCTGTGTTTAGGAAAAAATAAGGTAGGCTTTTGTTTGCGTGACTCGGTGGTCTAGGAAATAAGTTTCCCTCAATGAAGCATGTCTTCATAATGTTTTAATGGGATTTTTTTTTAATTTCCTAGTGGCGGGGTTGATTGCGTCGGTTCGTACTAACGTTTTAATTTGCAATTTGGCGCCGAGAACGGTGAAATTAGTTGTTAAAGAGCAATAGAGGCTAATTTGCTTAATTTCTTTATTTGTTGGTAGAAACTGCTCGGAGAATTTTAATTGTTTCCTATTGCATTGCAGTTTACAGCGCAGCAAAAACTAATAGAATCGTAAGTTTTAGGAAATGGCCTGAGAAGTGCAAGTAAGTTCCGTTGGTACGGGTCTATAAGGTGTTACAATTTAAACTACAAATAATGACGGAGTATATTTTTGAGAAATAATAAATAAATCATGTTTTATTTAAACAGAAAAAAAATATTTTTGATTTGTTGTGCCCAACACGTAGGTATTTACCACCCTGCCGTACGCTCTATACGTGCTCTGTTGACTGGTTGGGTACATTGACCGAGCCAGGTCATTGACTGGGCGAGGGTATTGAACTAGTGGGGTCATTGAACGGCTCGTAGTAACTTTTTAGTAATCTGTGGCGTCGTTCATAACGCTAGTTCTCTAACATTTCGTCGAACAGCATTTTATCGATTTTCTTGAGAACATAGCAAGAATATTTTATAGATACATTTATATTTTTTTTTATTTGCGTCCTTCAATATAATTAATTTAAATTGCAAACCATAACTGTAAGTCTAATTTGTCTTAATATACATTCAACATTTTTAGTTACGCATATTAGGCATTTTATGTTTTTTATTTTATTAGGCTTTTTTTAAAACTTGTCTAATATTTTTTTTAACTTTCAATTTTAAAAGTAGATTGTAAAAAATATTTTACACGTTTTCCTGTATTTGTTAAACAAAATTCACTTAATCGAAGAATCCAAGTGTTTGTTCTTTTGTACAAATATTATACTGGCCACCTGAGAGAATCACTGTACAATCTAATAGTAAACACCTGTAGGTGTTTGTTGCTTTTTGAAACGGAACCTTAAAAGCAAGCTGACATTTCAAAAATAATACCAACTCGCATTCATTTGTGAAATACCGCTGCCCCGCGTTAGATACCGGTATTTTTTTATCGCCGTGATTAAAAGCGGCGGCTTACCGTTTTATTATGCGCCCCCCACCAGTGAAGGGTTAATTCGATGTAGGCACTTCAAATTATGGAGGTAATTAATGAATTTCATTTTAAAATTTTAATTAGAAATATTTAGCCACTGTATAATGTGATAGCGTAATTATTATAAAGTAATTTGTGTTTATAGTTTATTATTTCATTGTTTTGAATTTTATTCTAATTCATTGTAAAAGAATACATTGTTTTTATTTAAAACTAGGACTGTCTCCATATGATTTTAGCCTATAAAAATAACTCAAAATATTAAAAATTAAAAATGTTCACCGCGGTAAATATATAACAAACAGATAATTCAATTAGAACAACAGAAAAGGTAAACTTTAAAGTTGATAGTTAGAAACACACTTTATGACCCATCGATACTACTCGTAGCTGAAAAAAAAACATCAATTTGTTGAAAACACAAATATTTTTACAACGCAATTAGGTCAGCTCCACAAACCGCTGCATCGATCAAACGGAAAAATGCGTTCAAAAACAATTTAAAAAATGGTATAGATAGGGCGAACGTCACAAAAACTGACACTCCATAGACGGATGACGTAACCTTACTGCGAGCATGGGAGGTGTTTTATTGACATTTTGACAGGTCGTCAGAGACACTGCAATGTGCCAATAGGGGACAGCAATTGACAGATTGTACGAAACGCCTTGTTTTTTGACTTGTGCTTTAAATTCTGACAATATGAACTTTTACCCGCTAAGTATGACTGAAATTTTATATGTGCTTAGGTGAGTAAGCCTAACTGTTAAGATTATGATTATGTCAAAATATTACAAAACAACTAAAGTTGAACAGCCCAGTTTTATCTGGATTTATGGGTTTAAAGTAGCCTTTTGTTTTGTCTTCTCCGTGTTTCCTGAAAACATTTGCCTAGGTAGGTATATAATTAAATATGATTGATCTGGTTATGTCGTGGTTATGTCAGATCATAGATCTTGGGTAGCTGTTCGTGCCTTTTCACACGTCCCGGTTGTCGAGTAGCCGCCGCCGAATACCCGGCAACACATTTAGCTTTCACACGACCCGGATTTTGTATTTAGCAACATGTATACTGCCAACGCGAGTACAATCGCGTAGTGACTGAATAAATAATTTAATTTGCTCTCTTCTCTAAAAATGGAACTTTCGCAATTATTTGCAATGGGGATTTTGTACCGAAGATACCGCCGCCAGAAAAGGAAGTCAGTAAATTATTGTGTTCATCCGATTAACATGAAAAGAGAACAGTGTGGAGCATTCTGTACCTTAATTCCAGACCTACTACAAAATACAACAACTTAATAGGTATCTACCTCCATTTTGCAACGAATTAAGTACGTACTATTTACGACACGAGGGTATCAGACAAAACGAGTCGCGCTCTCCGTCGTTGTACCTGCGCGACTGGCCGGCCGGTGCGTATGAAAGCTTACAACGTGTTCCGTACACCACTGTGAGTCCGGCCGCCGGCTAGCCGGTAGCCAGCGACCGGACGCACACTGGTGGATCCGGCGTGTACTCGGCGACCGCTTGCCGGTCAAATTACGCCGGTACGTGTGAAAGCTAACGTACACGGCGATACACTTCGCCACCGCGGCAACCGGTACGTGTGAAAAGGCACTTCTAGCGATGCGTCTCCATTTAGCTCTATTGAAGGCATTGCGCGAATATTCAGCCATGGTAGATTGTATGCTGGACTTGATGAGGTCGGAACATCTTGTGGTAGAGTGACCACGCAGTCTTTTGCCCTCCCCTTTGCCTTGCATTACTAGGGGTACCATTGAGTCCTATTTACGGGTAACGTGTCCAAACACCTTAACTAAGTACTTTCGTTTTTTTACCTGATATTAGTTTCGATTCACGCTTAAGTTCAGTTCTGAGTCTCATTCACCCTGAAATACAGATCGATTACTCAATAATTCTCACACATAAATTTACCATAAAATACGTACATACATATTTGCAGACCAGTCTAGACATGTTTGTTGGAATACCGTGTTCTACGGTTATGTAATAGTCTATTTAGGTCACGAATAATGTATCGCTCTTCTCAACTGAAAACGAGTTTGTGAATTACGTGACGTTTTCGCTTTATGATTTTATCTCTTGTTTTACTGGCTTTGGAAGGAGATTTTATTACAACTGTGCTGTAGGTAAATGTAGAACAATCTTAAACGTATAGTTGTAACATTTTTGTGTAAAATGTTTTGATCTACCAACTGAAGATGTTTTGTACAGTACCTAAGGGCTTAGCCAAGAAGTTACATTCGATAGCGATGACGTCTACGATAGTCGACTAGTCCGAAGATATATGGGATTGACACATGCTATAGAAATATCACATGATATATCGACAACAAACCTATGTAGAAAATGAATCGATTCAAAGCGAATGTAACTTGGCTAAGCCCTCAGGGCCCGTAGCCAAATTACATTCGCCACAAATCTATTCGATTTCTACATACATTTGTTGTCGCTGAATCACGTGGTATTTCTATAGCATGTGTCAAATCCCATACATTTTTGGACGTATCGACTAGCGTCATCGCTTATCGACTGTAACTTGGCTAAGCCCTCTGGTGACAAGTTATGAATATCGCTTACCATCTGACGAGACCATAGTAAAACGCGAACGTATAATGTCAAAAAAAATGTTGCAGTACTAATTAAGTTAAGGACAAAACCTCTAGTGCCTAGACTGGATTTTTAAAATAAGTAGGCTTGCCACAACCTTTCGACAATAACCGATGACTTGTTTTGAATATGTTTATTGTTTATATTTAAAAAATGAATGACTTAGACTTATTCTTAGTAAATCTACATATCTCGTCCCATACCTGGGCAAAGATCTCCTCAAGGTCTCTCCTGCCTCTACCTCGATTCTTGAACCCACTTGAGAGATGTCGGTCGAAATCATCAAGCCAACACTTTATCGACCGTTACTTCAAATTTTTAGATATTCATGATTTAAAAGATTTAAAGATTTATTTATTAAATTCAACAGTTCCTTACAGTTTTAACCACAGCGCAAACTGCCTTAAAATTAACACATAAACAAAAAACTTATACTACGTATTTTGTTATATACGACATTAAATGAAAACACGGGTAGTAGTAATTAATTACTATAGAAAATTTAAAATTTTCGAACAACCTTAGTACTTATTGGAAATGTATAGATTACTGGATAAATAGCTACTGCTATTAAACCCACCTCTGAAATCAGAATACGATTCTGGATGTGTGTTTTAAATTAATATTGTGCACAACAAAACAGGTTTTATAAGACTTAAATATACTCCAAGGGTCATAAATATATCTAAGACTATCATTAAATATGGCATCATGTTCGAACTCTTGTAGAAAGTCCATCCGCGCGAGCGTCCGTTGAGTAGGCGCATTTTTAGCGTGATGCGTTCGATGCTACGGTTGGCCCACTTTTCAGGGTCGTAGACTCCGAAAAGAGTGTATGGGCAAGGCTAGTTCCAGACTTATATCTCACAACTCCGGTGAACTTTAAAATCAGAAATTATGCCTTTTGACTCGTAAATTAGATTAGATATGACCAGTAAATTCGTTCAACACCCAGGTTTATATCACTTTGACCTCCGTGGCGCAGTGCACGAACAGCCGGCTGAGACGCCACGAGTAGTGGAGGTAGTGGGATCAATTCCCGCCGCGGAACAAATGTTTGCATGATCTATAGATATTCGTTCCGGGTCTGGTTGTTTTTCTATGTATTATAAGTATGTATTTACAATTAAAAAGTATATAAGTATTCCATCAGTTATCTGGTTCCCATAGTACAAGCTCTGCTTATTTTGGGGCTAGATAGAGCTGTGTGAAATGTCCAGCAATATTTATTTATTTATTTACTTTTAAATCTTATTATATTGCGGTTCATTTTTTTTTGTTTAAATCACAAGGATCACTTTGTAACGTCAATTTTACTGCCTGTTCCTTTGTGAACAAGCCAAGGAAGACAGGCAAGAAACAAGGTTGGTTGTTCTTTTTAATGATCCTTTTAGATTACATAACAATAGAAAAAATAAATTGCTTCTAAATTGTAACATTTTTGACCGAGTTGGAGCAATTTCAAGCCCAAGCTTCTCTATCATTTAAATCCGATATGTTATAGTAGGCTTAAAGATTATGTTTAATTACGTTTTTACTCTTTTTATCAATTTTTGTACATCACTTGGGAGTTTGTTATAAAAGCGTACACCTTGCCCTTTAAACGATTAACTAACCTTGTGGAGTCTACAAGTAGCAACAGCGAGTTTATCTTTATTTCTAGTATTACAATTATGATTATCGCTATTTCTCTTAAACAAATTAATATTTTAATGAACACACGAGTACATCAGATTTTCATAAATGTATTGACAAGGTACTCAAAATCAGCGGCACAACAAATAAAAACCAATTGAGTGGCAATAGCCGTAGCTAATTTAAATATAATGTTCAAAAATTACAACACCAATCAAAAACAGCTAATTACATGTCAACAGGCCGTTTCAAGCGAGAACCCTCGAATTGTGTTTAATTAAAATCAGATCGTTAACAAATTGTATTGAGTCATAAACAAGCACGTATTTATCAACATTACTTATTTACAACTTGTTGTCTTGAATGCAAAGACTTATTTTGAGGTTCCGTACCTCATTGGTTTATTTATTGATTGGCTCATTGGTTTGTTTAGTTGCGTAATTGTTTTATTGTAAAAAAGCGCCCTTATCAGTAGTTTGCGATGCTCGTAAAGGGCAAACAAGTATAAAGTGTCATTACAAATAAATATCTTGTATCTGGGAAAAAAAGAACCCTTATAGGGTCACTTCGTTACAAATCTGTCTGTTTGTCAATCTGTCAAGACCATTTCTCTCAAGCACGCGTATTAAACGCGCAGGTTGAAACGGTCCCTTGAATCTGTAAAAGTCGAGGTTCTAAGTCAACGCAATCAAAAAATACGGTCATTCATGCCGCATATTTAGCTCGCAATGTTGAACTATCATGAATTTTGCCTAAAAGCAAAGTAAATGAAAAAATTATTAGTTTGTAATTATATCGCATATATAAAATATTTTCTTCTGTAACCTTCTGTGCGCGAGCCAGACTCGCGTAAAAACTCGGCTAGGGTTAATGGCTAGTAATTTTTAAATAGGTTATTTTCAAATTCATTACCGTAGAAAATTTTAAATTTTAAACAACCTTAATATCAAGTCCTGATATAGCAATAAAACCTGTATAAAATAGGTAAACAAATCATATTAATTCATCATGTACCTAGCAGGTACCTGTTAAACTGACTAAGCCGCATCGTCGCAAAGGCGCCGCCGATATTAGAAATGTATTGATTACTATTCTATAGTAAAGAAAATTTATTTTAACATATTCAAAAATAAAATTTATAACGTTATAATAATTTATTTTATTGATGTAGCGTTTTTTCTCGTAGCATTTACAAATCTCTACGCCGTAGACGTTATTTCGTTAAAACACAGTCGTAACCACTTGAGGGCCCGTATACGAATATTTTATTGAGGTACAATATGTAAGGTAAACCTTTCTCTATATAATTCAACTGTTTCTTTTGTATATTATTTATGTTAAAAATATAAGGTTTATAACAAATTATTATCAGATCGCGATATATAGGGTGTCTCAACAAGAGTGCACTTGCAAAATTTTGTGTAATTTTTATTTTCGTGTTTGTGGCAACTCTGAGATTTGACAACTGTCACCTATGATTTTTCCGATTAATAAAAATGGAGCGTTACACAAAAGAAGAGCTTGTTATAATTGTGGAAACTCATTATAAAAAACGGAGAAAGTTACCGCTCGAAAACATCGCGGAATTTCTGGTTGAGAAATTGCACCTAATATGTCCACAATTAGAAAAATTGGCATTTGCTTCACTTTGATCTATCGCCCATTGAACGAATTGCCAACGCTTTGCATAGTTTACTGGTTTGAGCTCCTGAGTAAGCCGAATCTTGTACGAGTGAAGGTGGAGGTTTTACGTCAAAATTCGCTGCGTAGTGCTTCGTGAAATTTGAAGTTGTGGAGCACGATGCTGAATTGATGTTTTCAGATTTTCGGCCACACTCTTATTTACAGCAGCAATATTTTCAAGAGATCTACCTGTACGTCGACGCAGAGGAGACTTAAAGTCCACAACCAACCCAGTTTCTTAAAATTTTTTGACTACTCTTCGAATTGTCTCAGCGTAACTTTCTCCATTTCAATAATAAGTTTTCACAATGATAACACGGTACCTGTTATCATTCTTTTGTGTAACGCTCCATATTTATTAAACGGAACAATCACAGGGGCTACCTGTCAAATTTCAGAGTTGCAACATATTGTACATATGTTGCAAGAAAAAAAAATTATACAATATTTAAAAAGTGCACTCTTATTGAGACACCCTATATATACACCGTGAACTGGTTAAGAGAAATGCTAGACCAGGATGAATGAAAGAAGGGAAAGGAGGTTTTTGTCCAGCAGTGGGATTCATAAGGCTCTTAGATATGATACTATTTATGATGGTTATTGACACGAACAAAAAGATGCTTAGGTACTTGTTTAATTTAGTATACAAAACGATTACCAAGTTAAATTTATGTGATCTTAAATTAGGATTTGACTTTTTTAAGACCAAATATCCCTTGTTTTTAATGTAGCACTTTTCACTACATAGCACAAAGTAATTTAGTAGGTCATGAGAAGATTCTCTAAGGTTCTCACAAATCCCTATTAGAAACTCAGCTGTAATAAAAGCTGTATCATAAGGCTTCAACTAATTGGGAGGTTGCTTCACTGGATTACACCCCACCGTGAGGTCTTCTTTCGTGTCTTGTGGATTAGTAGGGTAAGCAGGGCTATACTAAATTTGAGTAAAATTATAAACGAAACTAGCTGTTGCCAGCGGCTTCGCCCGCGTTGTTCTAGGGTGTACAAATACATATAGAAACTTTGACATCCCATTTTTATCACATGAGAACTGATTTTTGGGATAAAAAGTAACCTATGTGTTAATCCAGGTTATAATCTGCGAACATACCAAATTTCATTGAAATCGGTTAAGCCGTTTCGACTTGATTGAGTAACAAATAAACAAACAAATAAATAAACAATCATCCTAACTTTCGCATATATAATATTAGTGTGATGTTGATAGACAAATACAAGCATTTTATTTGCTGCCAGTAGTCCATGTTGCTGCTAATCCATACTAATGTTATAAATTCGAAGACAAGTTTGTCTATCTGTCTGTTTCTTATGTTTTCACGACTAAACGGCTGGACCGATCTTGATGAAATTTAGTACATATAAATAAATATAATAGGTGGGCATTTAACACAGCGCTATGTAGCCCCAAACTAAGCAGAGCTTGTACTAGGGGAACCAGATAACTGATAGAATACTTATATACTTTTTTTTGTAAATATATACTTATAATATATAGAAAAATATCCAAACCAGCTCAGATTATACAAACAAACAGATGGAGTGTACGCAACAAACAGTATGACGCCACTTATCATTCATGTCTGCGTGGCGATTAGAAATAGCTCTGTAGGGACACGTGCATCAGTGTGCGTGTAATGATACCAGAAAAAGAAAAAAACTCCCTGTATTTTTTTTAATGTCCTTTTACGACAACAGGTTCTAAAATTTTATTTGGATACATGAATTTGTTACTAATTGAATACAAATTTGTGTGAGTATTAGGATTGAACAATTGTTTAATTAACTAGTTTATTAAACACTTAAATATTTCATGTACTATTGTAAACGCTTTCTAAAATTACAGAAGAAATAATATGTGAAGATTTTTATAACTAGCGGTCCGTCCGGTGTTTATTGAGGTTTACATGGACTTTAATGTCCTCCTGACCGAATTACGGCTACGGCGGCCATCTCGCAAGAGACTAGCCAACAACGCAGGATATATTCCTGACTCCGGACTGTTATTAGAATTTGAAAAATTACAATAACACTTTTTGGAAAAATGGACTTTATAATAATACTTTAGTTTTTTCTGTAGTAATTTAATAATTACTACAGAATACACATATATAGTATAGTATTATATATTATTATATAGTATATTCATTTCATTAGAGTGATAAAAAAAACATACATATGAATCCAAAATATTTATTAAAATCATAATTAATTATATTGCCAAAATAATTAACCACCTTAATTTTGCACTAATTTCTTGTAATATTGCCGTTTGGCTTCTACATGTCGAGAATTAGTTTCTAATTTTGCTATATAGTGCAATCGCACCATTAAATACTTTTCTATCAACAACTTCACCAGATTCACTCTGTGAAATTTTGCACATATTGAATATGATCTGGATTAACATATAGGATATTTTTATCCCGGTAAAATGTTCTGGTAGGATATTTTTCCCGAAGCGAAGCGAGGGCGGATCGCTATTACTTCTCTATATATATCATTTATTATATATGTGTATATGTATATGTAATGTATATACATTACATATATACATACGGAACTAAATTGTTATACATATACAATTATATTTAATATCCCGCATAAGATAGTAATCACCGAATCACAGTAAACGGCAATAACATAATTATAGAAATACATCCGAAATCGGAATAACAATTTAGGCGTGAGATTACGCGTGGGAATCGAACCCACGTCCGTACATTTAACAGTCAGGCTAGCTAACGCCTAGATCAACCGGTAGTTTCCCCAATTGAAGGGAAAACATTTTGCCGAAAACTGGCAACACAGTCGAACTAATGTTGAGGTTTTGTGTTTCATTGAATTATTGGGTGAATAAATAATAAAATCAATTAAGTAATTTATAGTTACTTGTGAAATGATATTCCATCCACTTTTTTCTGTTTTTGGGAACAACTTTTACACTGTTTAATAACACAAGACGGCATTTTTGACAGAAAATAATGAATCACTCGAGACGTTCAAGCAGTACGACGCTATCTTTAGCACTGCTGCGAGATTGTATTCGCTTTTAAATTTGTATTCGCTTGTGTGGCTTCACTCGCACGTTCGGCGCGCTCTATCTGTTTGTTTGTATAATCTGAGCAAACCAGGAACAAATATTCGTGGATCATGCAAACATTTGTCCCGCGGCGGGAATCGAACCCGCTACCTCCTGCGTCACAGCTGGCTATACGCCCACTGCGCCACGGAGGTTGTCCTATATAGGTATGTATATTATGATCTGGATTGACACAGGCTACTTTTTAGTGACAAAAACTGCGTGCAGAGTCGCCAGTGGAAGCGGAAGCCTGTAGCGACCGATATTGTACGGTCTATACCCAACGGCTCCCAGAAACGTTTATCAGGTCATCTTTCCATCTAGTAAGGGTTCATCCTACGTTACGCGTGGTCTGTGGCTGTACTGAAGAACCTTTCTGCCCCAACGGCCGTCAGTTCTTCGTCGGGATGTGTGCCCAGCCGACTGCCACTTCAGCTTGCTAATTCTATAGGCTATATCAGTATTTTTTTTGTCTGCTAATCTCCTCATTCCTGAATCGATCTCGTAGAGAAAACCAAGCATAAATCTATCCATAGCACGCCTTGTGCCTTCTTATACCGTTTACAAAACACACTCATCATTCGTTGTCTAAGCGCGTGTATGTTTTATAGTGATATCAAATGCTTGAGTTTCTGCAAAGCTAACCATATTAAAAAAGTCGTTATGACGTCAACCTCATCCGTGCGTTCATTTAAAATCTGACACACGCCACAAAGAAAGAAATTCTTCAAAAGGTCGTGAATAGCCAACGCTATTGGGAATAGAAATTGTGGTCGCATTGAAGTGCGAACAGCACCCGTGGGGCCAATCACCGGGCCATAGCCGTCCGTAATTCGGTTACGAGTTACGGACAGACGGTTACGGATTGTCACAACTGATACGGTGAAGGATTTTGTGCGAATTTTCGAAGAAACAAACTTTAGTGACTTTGTTGTGTCAATTCTTAGCGGTTCTGAGATAGGTCAGTGACCTTCTATTAATTATACCTTGAAGTTCACCTAGTGAGAGTTTGTCAAACGCTGATCACCAGGTGATTTTAAAGTTACATAATAGGTAGATGGATACGGAATAGGTGGCACTAAGAAACAATTTGGTTAGTGGGTAACTTTGAGTTTGGAGTATGTACGCAGCCCAAACGCCATGCAGTCTAGAGGGAAATTATAAGCCATTTATTCCCAAAATTACATATAAAATAGTTAATACATTTGACACAAATAATTCACATTCACTATCTCACAATATTCATTATTGCACATTATTATTGATTATTTTATTTTATTTATTTATTTTGGGTACCCATCTTTGGGTAAAAGACTCCTCCATCCGTCGCCACCGACCCCTGTCTGCGGCAAGTCGCGTCCAGGTAGAGCCGGCGACATCGACTATGTCGTCTCGCCAGTAGCGGTGCGTGCGCCCGCGCTCGTGCTTGTCTGATCGTGAGTACCACGATCAGATGGAAATACGAACTAATAATGGTTGGGGGTACAGGCCGCACAATATATGTCACCCAGGAAAATTCAGCAATGACTATTAACCCTATGATTGATACTATAGCCATGCAGTCTATGATACCTAAAATGCTAAGCTTTATAATGGGATGAGACAGCGACCGGGTTACGTTTATTGCTACCAGATTATAGTCTTCAGGAAAAACGGACTACTTATCTTGTGTCATTTTATTCTATTCATTATAAAACTACCACCGAAAATGTAAACGTAGAACCTACTTTCGTACCGTTATTTCATAATATGTGACGTACTAACGTATCTCGGTGAAGGTGACAAACGCAATACAATTACCTGCCTACCACTTCAGTTACTGTTGATGGCTGGTTTGCATTAGTGAGATTATGTTACGTACAGAGGTTACCATGTGTGAATGTGCTAAGTGCTTTATTTATAGCAAGGCCTATTCTCTAACATTAATTACTTACACAATAATAACATCTGCAATAAAAAATACTCACTATTACGCTTGTAGACCAGACCCATGAATATCCATGGAAATGAACTGATTTAATTACTTTTAAAAGGCTCAGCGGATTTCTAAATGAGGTTTAAACTTATACTTTGTTTTCAGGTCCAGTTATATCTATAAAAAGATACTGACCGTCTTTTTCATATATCTTATACCATTTTTAAATGTAAATTAATCCATCAATTTGCCCTTCTTTTCGGTATGCAAAATATATACCTGTAGATATATTATATTAATGGTGCCAGTTATTCTACTACCTACCTTCAGCCAGTGAACACTCCAACACATCCACAATTCATCAACCAAAAAGTTCGTAACTTTTAATTCATGCTCATTCTCTCGCGGCACGAAGGCACGGGCGTACGCTCGGCTGGGCGGGCGAAATTCGACTGCCGCCTAACTTGCAATTGCAATGCAACCAAACTTTTACAGGTGATTTCAACGGTTTGCAAGATTTACAAAGTGTTCCTAAGTTTAAAGTTTTTATTTTTCGTTGAATATGAGAGGAAAAGTAGCAGATTTATGTAGATGTAGTTATTCGTAATCGTTTGTTTGTCTAGACACTTGTTTTACTTTTAGTCAGCTTGAACCTGTTATCAGTCAAATTAGGGGAAAAGGCCCATCCTTTTAGAGATCCTGGACCACTTTGGTATGCATCAAGTGGTGGGAATAACGATCATTACTGACACAGATTGTCAAACGTTATTATAAATACGGGATTTATCACTTACCGTTGATAAAGATTCACGAATTGAACCGAAACATTGTCGGTCGTAACACCATTATGAGTTCGTGATAAATTCCGTATTTATAATAATCACATTATCAAAACTTGTCTTTGCGTATTACCCTTTGCTTTTTATATCAACAAAGAATAAAAACACTAGAGTTTTTACAACGATTCCCTCCAAAACTAACATTATCCCATTTCCTTACAAACGCGGCATCAACATCAACGTTCCATTTCTCAGCAGAAGAAAGCGAATCGTTATGTTGTAACGTTCCATTAGTGGCCTGTCACCGCTCAAAGGAACAAGGAAACCGACGAGAGAATGGAAAAAATAAAGTGGTTAAGGCCAAGTCGAGAGAGGATGGAGAGTTCTGTAGATAAAAACAATCTTTAATTATACAGAAAAACAAATCTATAGATAATTACGTGAAAAGAAAACTTTGCTACCCCTTTTTATGCATAAAAAGGACACTGACGAATGTGAGATTTGTCACCGTTAAAGTTTATATAGAGAAGGAAGGGCGGATGCTAAAACTAGCCTAAAAAAATTGTATAGTATTTTGACCAGTGTGCTTTGGCAACTAGTAAACTTAAATTACTGATTTTGTTTTTAAATCTTCTTACTCCTTTCAGTTGTTATTTTAATGTAATCAGTTTACATTTATGTGCGCTATTATAATTAAAATATATTATTATGTTCTTACCAAGATTAAAACCTACTTTTCTGTTTGTAGTCGTTATGCAAATCAAATCACTGAATAATAAATAAATCCACTAAATATTATATAAATAAATCATAAATAAATTCTTTATTGAAGAAACAATGATCCATATTTTACAAAATACACTAAAATAAAATTAAAATTGAACAATATTAGCGTAATAGTAATAATTGATTGGAGTGGGTACTAGTGTTTGGGTTCATTTGAATCTGCTTGCGGTTCTGATTATGAGTTTTTTAAAAGCTTGTTTTGAAAAAGTATTTTTCAAAAAGTTTTTAAAAATTGATGCTAGCAAATAAAAAAACCCTCATTCTAAGACACTAAAAAATATAATTACAGGGCTCTAAACTCGTACGACATACTTTAAGTTACATGACAGTACAATCAACAGTTTCCCTAACCCTTCTGTTAGCAAGGGAACCCTAACAAGTTATTCAGAACACGACGTTGGTTTCAGCGATTCGGAGTGACCCAGTTAGGTTGTTTAGGTATAAGAGGATTTACAATAGTTTTGAAAAATGTTCGAACTTCCGGTTAGAACATAAATTTTTGTTTTAACCATTCACTGACGTGTGATTGGGTAGGAAAATTAATATTTTACGTTTATCTGTCTCTGTGAATATCGCATCAACCGCGGTAGCTATTTGAATTTTATTGATTACTAGCTGAACCGCCCGCGGCTTCGCCCGCTTGAAATTTCTCGTTCCCGTGGGAACTTCAGGATAAAAACTATATAAAACACTCTTGTCATAATGAACATAGATACAACGCCGTCTTTTAGATTATTTTGCCCTGTCCATCCAAAGGTTGTCTGCAAGAGATCGCTTCAAGCGATAAGACCGCCCATTGTAATAACCTTTGTGTATTTCTTTGTATGTTTAATTTTGGTTGGTGTATAATAAAGAGCATATCTATCTACGAGTATCTTGTCAAAGTGACGCAACACTTCATGTGAATGACTTCACGTCAATGAACGACGGTTAAATTAGATGGATATTATTTATACAAAAAATACTAAAATCACTATTAAAAAATGGGGAGTGAGGGTTGGAGGGGAAAAATACTTTACGACCTATTCTCGTACCTACCAAGTATAAAAAAAATCATTAAAATCGTTCGACCCGTTTCCGAGGAGTGCGACTACAAAAACCGTGATACGAGATTTTTATATATAGTACAAATTAGTTCACATATTTTTAGCAAAATGGTAAAAAAGCTACTTTTAAAATGAACTTGCAAAATCACTAAGTGATCTATTTTTACAATGATTGCAAACAAATTAATTTTTTTAATATTTTTTTTAAATTATACACCACGTAAGTATGCCCGCATAGCACTGTCTCGAATAACTAGTGGTTCGCCCCGAACTGAGATCTCGCGAGACTTTTGCCTTTATTTGTGTCACTTAAGCTACACTTATACCAAATTACAGTACTGTAGGGTCACTGGTGTACTCTGTGAATTTTGTCAAAGTTCAAGGCTAATAAACTCAAGAAATATATGGCCTTTACTAAAAATAAAAACGGAGTCTAACTATACTAATGAAGACCTTTCATTTGACGTCCCATTTGACCTAATAGTATCATTTTCATTTTTTTATACCCCTCTTGAACCCCAATATCTCAACAACCCCCCAACATTTTTAGCTCATTTAGTCACACCAGAATTGTGCCATCACTACCTACCTATGTACCAAATGTTACGGTTATCACGATTTCACTACGCTTCGAAAGTTATCCTTGGACAATCAAACATACATACATACATACGTGTACATACGTACAACGCCGATTTGCCCAAGTTGATTTGGCGATCTCGCTTCGCTCGATCAATTAATATACAATAATATATTATATTCTATTAATATACAAAAACCCCACAGTTGCGAATTGCTATATATACAATTAAGTCCATAACATCTGTTAAACCGTTTTGATGGGATATTTTATCAGATGTAAAATAATTAGTTGCAACACTGATTTAATAATATTATCGAAACTGACAAATTTCATCAATTATGTATTAGTGATTAGTGTAAGCTCTTAATTGGCTTTACGCATAGTGTCGCGAATACGAAAACAAATTGGCATTTTGAATTAAAAAATAACCACAAAAAAATTCCTTCGAGCCGGATTTGAACCAGCGACCTATGGATTACCATTTCACACAACTACAGTCCACCGCTCTACCAACTGAGCTATCGAAGGTATACGTAGTGAGTTGAAATAAAAAAACGCACTAGATTAATACTATCAGAGCTACTTTCACTTTGGCACAGTCATGTTGACGTGACCACTGACCCGTGTGATAACTGGTTTTTTTCTTTATGTAGAGCTACGTGTTATAAATTAAGATTTTATAAGTGCAAGCAATTTGAGTTGTAGGAATTTTAAAAATAAAAATGATATGAACGTTTTAGCAAGTTATACCTACCTACCAACTTTGGTTGTATAATGTGTTGAGTATAGCTTTTTATTACTTTTGTTAATGTCTTATTTTGTATGACATAAAAAAATATAATGCTGGACATTTTCACAGTACTATCTAGCCCCAAATTAAGCAAAGCTTGTACTATGGGAACCAGATTTTTTTAATAGCCTATAATGTTCCACTGC
This sequence comes from Philereme transversata, assembly GCA_963924445.1. NCBI lineage: Eukaryota > Metazoa > Arthropoda > Insecta > Lepidoptera > Geometridae > Philereme > Philereme transversata. The sequence goes on along the minus strand of OZ004337.1, from coordinate 19,064,651 downwards.
TGGACAAAGGTCTCCCCCATTTCCTTCCATTCCTTGCGTTCTCCAGAAATCTCCTGCCAGTCAGAGTGGAACCCATCCAGATCGTCGCGCCAACGTTTTCGCGGTCTGCCTCGTTGCCGTCGTCCTGTAGGTTGCCAGTCGGTGGAGATCTTAGTCCACCTTTCAGGGTGCATTCGAGTGACATGACCCGCCCAGTCCCATTTGAGTCTTGCAGCCTTGTACCCCACATCGATGATTCCGGTCATAGAGCGTAGAGTAGTGTTGCGGATTCTATGGTTCGCTTAACACCTAAAATGCTACGATCCATCGCTCTTTGGCACAAGAACTTTTGTGAGTCTGTCAATGACCAAGTCTGAGCACCGTAGGTTAGGTTAGGTAAAATACACATGTCGATGAGTTTTCGCTCAAGTGACAATGGAAGGTTGCCTTTCATCATTAGCTCTTTCTTGGACTAATAGCTCAAGGTATGGCCAAGGTAGATGGGCAAGAGATACACTATGTCGATTAGTATATTTATCTGAGCCAGATAGTCTCTTTCAAGAACAGACAAGATCGGGAAGTAGACTGTCGTGTCGATAACGCTTGGGAACCAGAAAAATGATTAAATACATATTGTACATACATTAGAATAGAAAATCACCATCACCAAAAAAAATTGTAAATCATGCAAGCATTTGTTCTGCGATAGGAATCGAACCCGCGATCTAGTTTCAAATTGTTTTATTTTATTTTTAAACAGAAAAAGGATATGTGCGACTACATTGGCTTGGAATTGTTGATTTAGGGTTCTGGACGAAAATGGTAAAAACGGAATCATTACTTATGGTGCGACTTTTTCAATCACGCAAGTCTCACTTGCACTTGATCTGTTTTGATTGTTTGTGACACTGTGCTTCTCAAATATTCACAAAACAAGATGGAAAATTTTATGTATGCCCCACGTGTACGTGTAAAATCTGATGATGGAACAATCATATGGCCCACCTGATGTTAAGTGGTAACCATCGCCTATAACAAAGTATTGCCTCGTTGGTCACGCATTCATCAACTTGAGGCGTACAGATGTTAAGCCTCATGTGCCGGTAATTTCAACATACCCTCAAACCGAAACAGTAATGCTGCTTGGTGGCAGAAATAGGTATGATGGTAGTACTTTCCTGGGCGAGCTCTTTCACAAGGAACTCTACTAGACTTAAAATGTTTGGGAAAAATAGATTAGATTAGATTCGATGATTCCTATATTGCACACCATTAAATACAAACATATAATAGTACATTATGATATAAGTGCGGTAAGTTGAAAATTACAGCCGAGGCGATATTGCTACAAGAAAGCAGAGGCTGTAATTATCAAAGCGCACGTATGTTATACGACGTTTCATAACATATTTGCGAGGAAAAGAAATAAATCTCGGACTTTCTCGGAAAGAAAAAGCGCGCGGAATAATTTTTACTTGTTCACAAATTAGCGATGCGCTTTTTTTAAGGCAAAGGCACAAAAACAGCCAGTATTACTAATAAAGTAATTTATTGTCAAAATTAATTAAATCAACGAATTAAATGTTAATTTTTTATATTTTATGTCCTAAAGTTAATTTTATTATAAAATGTTGACCACTTTTCTGACATAAAAACTCTTTGCTAAGATTTAAAAAAGTACCGTTCGTTTTAGACGGAGCATCTTGATAAACCGTACGTTTTACCTTATTAAGAAGAAACTCGTGCGTTTTACATTACAATAACGCACAAGTACGTAATGACATACATTACGATATTGAAATTGGTGAAATAAGAAACCCTTTACGAGCAAATGTGTTTAAAAGTCATATACACTTTTAAATCATAATTTTACCATAATCATAATTTTAAACAATGGGCGGCCTGAGTAAAATAATGTTTCAATCAGTGGCATATACTTAATTATTCATATACTTAAGTGGCAAAATGCCTTTAATAACAGAAAGAATATACAATTATTTACATTACTAAAATACAGTTGAATCATCTAAAGACCGTTGCAAACGATCTGTAGATAGCTCAACTGCTCCAGATCACTAACAGGCGGAAGTGTCCCAAAGACATTGGCTGCATTGCCCCGCTGGATTGCAATGCTTATGCGTTGACCCAGATAAGCATGTTTAAACTAGATTAATATTCAATTATAATATATTGCCACGATTGGTACTTATCTAATAGTATCAAAATATCTTCTTATCAGTATGCAACTTTAGCCAAAGAAATAACATCGGTACTTCCTTTATTAAATAGGATTCACAAAGTAAATTCGGAATTCAGCGCATTAATACCGCCACATAAGCCCAACATTACAGAAATTCACTTATCTCGAACAATTTCGAAGGCACTTAGTGGAAGATTTGCAAATCCAGGCCCATACAGTGATAAATAGCTCCTATTTTATTCAAGCCTACTTATTTTATTCGGGGCCCCACTCCAGCCCGTAAATCAAGGCACAACTTGATTGCTTGATGGTACATTAGTAATCCTGCCATTTGTCCGGGTAAATTAGCGTACCTATCTGGGATTGACGTGATCTTGCACGTGATCCACAGCTAAAATATCTCTATTTTTCTCAGCTATCAAAGTCAGCATCATCATTGCAGCCATAGGACGTCCTCTACTGAATATTCATGGATATTAATGGCCTCATTCATGGATTTCCAGAGCGAGCTTACGCGGCCTGCACCCAACAGCTCTCAGCAACCTTTATCAGGTAGTCTTTACTAATGGGGATCGGTATCACGCTGTGTTTTCCACTGCGTGGTCTCCACTCTAGAACCATTCCGCTCCAATGGCCGTTAGTTCTTCGAGCTATGTGCCCCGTCCACTGTCACTTCAGCTTGCCAGTCCTCTTGGCTATGTCTGTAACCTTGGTTTGTCTATGGATCTCCTTATTTCTGATTCGATCAAAAGTAGTACAATAGGAAAATAAATCAACAAATAAATATTGCTGGACATTTCACACACCGCTATCTAGCCCCAAACTAAGCTGAGCTTGTACTATGGGAACCAGATAACTGGTAGAATACTTATATACTTTTTTTTTGTAAATACATACTTATAATATATAGAAAAACAACCAGACCCGAAACAAATATATGTAGATCATGCAAACATTTGTTCCGCGGCGGGAATCGAACCCGCTACCTCCTGCGTCTCAGCCGGCTATTAGCCCACTGCACTACAGAGATCGTCATATTTGAACATTAACCATTACACCCCAAGTAATGTCCACACAGTCCATTCCATCCGAAGGTTGTCTGGTAGAGACCGCTATTTAGCGATAAGACCGCCAATTGTATCCATAGATTTACGTTGTTATTTTTTATTTGCATTTGTTTCACGGTGTGCAATAGATAAGTATCTAATCTAATCTAAGCAAATATTTATCTTTCAGCAGTGGACCCGCAATCTCTTGCATCTCAATCGGTTCATAGTGGTCATCAAACTTCAGAATCATTTGTTTATTTAATAAAATACCAACCTATAGAAACATTACCTTTCGATAAATATTATTTTGTTTTTTTTTCCTCCAAGCAATATCAATTTCCTTGCCATTTTTACCCTTCGATAAACAGTCATAATAAAATCATTATTTTACCTCAAGAATCACTCCATCAACCAAATATCGAAAACTGAAATAACATTTCAAGTTTAATATCGGAAAGATTGATACAGAGTACTTTATATAATTTTGAGCAACCCTTTCAGAGGTTCTTAGCGGGAGAGCCTTTTCAGGACGTGAATTTTCGTATCCTTGGAAGTCTGATTTTTGACATAAATAAGTTTTGACAGATACATTCATCCTCAGAATTTATGAGGTTTTCTCAGTTCAAATGTTTAGGAATGGTTAAATGTTTCTAAATATTAGTGATACGGTATGTGTGTTACAGTAAAATGACACTGATTTATATTTCATCAAATTGTCTTCTCTGTAACATTCCCCCAATATAACATCGACAGACATGGAAAGAATTTAATATGAAATGTTTTGTACGAAACGTCGATTTTACGCAAAACTGCAGATCTGGTTCATACAGTGTTTCACTTTATAAATTATTTCCTCATTGTAATATTGCTGATGGTCTATATTCGTCCATTAGTTTTTTTACCCGTTTTGGGTAGAAAGTAGTGTATAAAGTTTGGTGTGGTGGTGAACATCGGCCTCCCCCATAGATTTGCAGAGTGACCGATCTTATGCGGCCTGCACCCAATGGCTCCCAGCATCTTTATCGTCTTTCCTTATATTTTATAATAAATTTTTTAGAAACAGGAAATTAACCGACAACCCAAAAAAAAGTAAAGGATTATACCTACTAGGACTTTTTATTTGGTATTAAGGGCGACTTGCGCAACAATGCCTAATCGTATTTAATGCCTAAATATGGTTTAGAGAGTTATTATAAAAATATGTCCAATTTAAACATGTTAGTTACGACGACCTTCGTGGCGCAGTGGACGACTGGCTGGCTGAGACTTGCGGATTGAATTCCCACCGCGGAACAAATGTGCAAACATTTGTTCTGCGGCGGGATCTGATCCACAGATATTTGTTCCGGGTCTGGGTGTTTTTCTATTTAATTACTATAAGTATTTATTTACAAAAAGTATCTAAGTATTCCATCAGTTATCTGGTTACCGTAGTACTTGCTTTGCTTAGTTTGGGGCTAGATAGCGCTGTGTGAAATGGCCAGTTTATTTATTAAATTACGTTTAGGGAGCATCGTGCAAGCCGGGATAAGTGTTTATTTAGACTAAATGAGGAAACTGAATCTCCAATCAAAAACAATGATCGCTTCAAAGCGATAAGACCACCCATTATATTATTTCCTTTGTGTCTTTTATTTTGTCTATAATTTTTATTTTTTATGGTGTTCTATAAAGTTTTTTCATTTATAAAGCTGCCTCGACATTATAAAAATCGCAGGACGTATGTGGGTTAGAACAGCGCAGGACAGAGGCGAATGGAGACAACGAAGGCCTATGCCCAGCTGTGGGATGAGAAGGGCTGACGATGATGATGATGATGAAGCGGCCTCGGCGGAATAATGCCCGCCTTCCACTGCGAGCGGAATGGGCTTCGTACGGACTCCGTTTAACTCACAATACCAATTTTCATAGAAGCGCTTCCACTGTGAATGAGCGAACGGAGCGGAACAAGAGTACAACGACTTACAAAAGTGGTCACAGAGTTGAGCGGATTTCTAACGGACTCTGTAATGACTCCGCTCGACTTTTCGACGGCAACACAAAATTTCATAGATATGCTTCCACCGTGAACGAGTAAGCGAAGCGGACTGAGCGAGTTAAAATGGGTCCGCTGTGTCATTGTGTCACGCACTAGTTTTGAACGGACTCTGTTTACACCTCCGCCCCTTTGCCGTCCCTGCCCTTTTCCTTGTAATATTCTTTGTAATATCTTCTTTTATAAGTATTATAAGCAAGTAATTTTTCAAACTGTTTTATATCTACACGAAAATAATGTTTGTAATATTCGTCTTGCAAATCGTAAAACATCCGGCAACAATTCACCCTTGATAGGTCTCTCTCTAATATCATCCAATCTCTAATATCATGGTGTGTTACGCTTCTTTTTCTTGGTATAACGATAGAGTAGCAAACATTAATTTATATCGGACATCATTATCGCAAAATTCCTCCGAGGACCGCCTGACATCGAGATATTTATTCTGCGGCTCCTCGCTCATGACTGCTGGCAATGGTAGGCAAACAACTCGCTCATCTGACTCCTCTCATTTCCCGCCTAGATCACTCCTCGAAACTTGCCGGCAATGGAAAGTAAAACCCATTTTCCACTGAAACTCTTTCTTAATGAATGGTGAGAACTATTTACTCTTTTCCGCTCAGCTATTTCCCACGCATTACCTTTTCGCAGTGGAAGGCGGGCATAACAGCGTCCACTGCTAAGTTGTCATAATGTTGAGGCCCTTTTGCTGCTATAGAACACAACATACCTACCTCATGTTTAAAGTTAATTATTATATAAATGTTTGTTTCTGTTTTTGCATGTAGATACTGTTTAATTTTATTTGTATGTTCAATAATTTTAATTATCTTTCTTTCGTATGTCTCATCTGTTGTAAATGTTATTAGTATGTTATCACACTAATATTATGAATGCAAAAGTTTGTATGTTTGTTTATTTATTTATTTGTTTGTTAGTTACTTAATCACGTTGTAACGGCGGAACCGATTTCGATTATATTTAGTATTTAGGTAGATTATAATCTGGATTAATACATAGGGTACTTTTTATTCCATAAATCAGGTCCCATGGGATAAAAATTGGGTATCAAATCAAGTTGCAACAAGAATTTACCTTTATTTCTAGGTTACCTACACATTTAGTAGTGTAATGCTTACGAAGTCGCAGACAACACCTATTCATTAATATATCAGCCAACAGTAACCTGATAAATAGGCCCACCTCTACTTTAGGATTCCCTGGGCCACGGCCACCTAATTAGGTGTAATCAGCGACAACAACCCGATAGCAATCGGTTGCGAAGCGTTACATTTATGTACTATGGGATTAGCTACATATTTAGTAGTGTAAACGCGTACGAAGTCGCAGGCAACAGCTAGTTAGCGAATAAACTATTGTCTTTGTTAATGTCATTAATTCATTCAATGTTCTTGTATAGGTATACCATAATTAAAGTTATAGGAAACGTGACATTATGGTATATGTATACGATAACGATGGTCGTGCAAAACAAACTGGCATTACGATGCCGCAGAGCGATGGAACAAACTGCCCGCGGCGACATTTGCTGATATGAGCTACGAGAGGAGCTGGTAGCTACAAAGCTACCATCATAAGATTTTTAAAATCATTGCAATGCCAGACGGGATTTGAACCCGCAACCTTTTGATACGAGAGTGCGATACCAATTTCGCCACGGGTAAACTACCCGTAAGGCGCGAATTTTGAGAGATGTTGACGGCCACCACCGGCGCCGGCTCAATTTTTCCGAAAGTGCCGGATAAAATTTAGCATCATTGGATACCTCCAGTTGAATCTATAAAAACATAGAATTAAAACACTATAGAATTTGATTTGTTTTAGGCTCCTAATAAAGCCCGCAGGCTCTTAGATATATAGATATCTGGATGTTTTTCTATATATTACTAGCTGACCCGCCGAACTTTGCACTCCTTGACATGCTTATGACGCGGACGGCCAATGTATCGGTAGAATTGTCAATCGACCATCATTACCTGCAACTATGTATGAGAAAATGAATTTTCTTAATAATCTTTTTTGCATTAATTTTTCCGATATTATAATAGTTATTCTGCTATTCGGGGCGGAGACAAATCCAACAAATCAAAGATCATCAAAATAGGTCCAGCCGTTCTTGAGTTATAAATGGCGTTACTAAATAGACCTTGTTTTATATATATAGATAAATAAGTATTTACAAAAAAGTATTAAAGCAATCTATCAGTTATCTGGTTCCTATAGTACAAGATCTGCCTAGTTTGAAGCTAGATACCACTGTGTGAAATGTCCAGCAGTATTTATTAATTTATTATTTATATAGGCATGATGAAAGAAAATGCAAAATTGACGTACCTACCGAGTTTATGTAAGAGACAGGGCATTTGATTGTGGATAATATAAAAAACGATTGCCTTCAAAATAACTTGCTATACTCCAGTTAGCTCCTGCTCTACATCTAATCTGCCCCAAGTAAAGACGCACATCACTGTCTCTTTCTGTCACCCTGTCCGTCCATCCATTCATCTCTGTCTAGTGCATATCTCTGTCCCGAGGCGAGTACATAAATAACGTCAAATCACTAATTACTTCATAGATCATTCGGTATATGGTAATTTTTCTTGACTTCAAAGGACTATTATTGGCTTGTTAGAATTTTATTTGTGTCGGGATGCATGGAGTTTTAAATGATACATAATTTTTAAAACAAAACATGAAACACCATATTTTCTTCTGAGAATAACGGTGGGATGTCGCGCAGAAATTATATATATAAAATATTAATATTTAAAAGTTTGTAGAAAATAACTCTACTCCGCAATAGGATAATGTAGGTTGATACAAAAATCAAGACAGTACCGCTTACCATCAGGCGAAATCATGGTCAAAAGCTAGCCTATAATACAACCTGTTTTTTATGAACGACATTAATTTGTGTTTTAAATTAATGTCGTTCATAATCCGGGTGTAGGAATACACTCGGATTCATATTAACTGATTTTAGAGGTGGGTTTAATACCGGTAGCTTGAATATTTATCTAGTCATCGATACATTTCCAATAAACAATTTTTAACGACAATCGGCGGCGGCATTGCGACGATGCCGCTTACTTACATGATGAATGAATATTCGGTTTAAGCATTTATTTCACAAAAGAATTACAAATTCACTTATAGAGAAAATTACGATTTATCTTAAAAAATAATGAGGATGTGTCATTTGGCGTAGCAAACTATTGTATACACTTAACTGTTTGTAAGTTAATACTATATTCAAATATAAAAAAAAAACATTGGTGTTACTATTTTACAATAAAAATATGTGGGTAGTTCTGTATTTGAACAAACAAGAATCGGAGCAGTGCGTAGAAGTGTACCGCACCGTGCATGCAACTAAAGGAATCTATACTAAGGGCCATGTCACAGTGTAAGAGCGGAGCGCGTCTCAAGCGTATTATAATATTATATATTTTAGCAATTCAATCTGCGAGAAATCCCTTGATATATGGTCTTTTAACAGTTTTTAAAGATTTTTAGTGTTTTATCAGATTTTATATCTTTTGGCAGTTTGTTGTTAAGTTGTGCACCTTCGAAGATTATGTTCTTTTTACCGTAATTAGTCCTAGGTTTATTTAAATTTTTAATAATTATTTTAATTCATTGAATATGATTTCTTTACCTATTTGATAAAGACTGTTTCATTGATATTTTTGGACTTAAGATTAAAGATTTTTGAAAAATTAAATTTCTACGGTAATTAATTAAAAAAAAAAACAATTTCACAACAATAGGAGCCAATAGACCTACCCGTATTTTAATTTAATGTCGTACATAACAAAACACACTAAAAAACCTAAAAAACCACGAGCCTTACAGTAGTCGCATATGATGTGTAACTCATTGGTCAAATCAAATAGAGCGCGCTTCCCCGTTTTCCAGTTACACATTTCCGCCCTATTTGCTAAAATTACTCCCAAAAACCGAGAAGAAAGATGTTACACATCGAAAAAAAAATTATCTTATTAGACAGACGATAGAATGAAACGTACTGAGATACAGAAAGCTGAAAATGTTCAATTAATTCGAGGATTCTAGTTTAATAGTACAGTATTGAGTCGTGGTGGCCTATTGTATGTAGGTATCCTGACTTCCGATTAGGCTTATTCGAATCTCTATCAAAAAACTTTGCCACAGTAGATTTTTCTACTCCATCAAATGATGTGCTCATTTATAAGGTAAACATCATAAGTATACCAGCATTTCCTAGAACTAAAACTTCGAAGGCATTTGCCATCGGGTTAGTATTAAGCGGTGATTGGCTTGCAACCTGTCACGTGACTACTTAATTTATATGTTAACTAAATTACCAAGTTAAAATAACTTCTGGTCAATGAAAAAATTTCAGGAAACCCAAAGAATACTGCACAAACACCAGCGAAATAATCCATTAAAATTAAACCACTATCAATAATCATGGTAGGTACATATTTTAAATATTAACTTAAAGAATATATTTAATATATAATTTTCACTGAATAGATTATCCTCCTCTCTCTAAAACACTTGAATAGATCGAGCCACAGCAAATATTACAGAAAATTCTAACAACATGCAAATTTCGATTGGTATTCATGAACTACAATCCAGGAATGAGTATAACGTTGAATCTGGTTACAAAACAGATTTTCGGAATGGATCCAATTTTATAACTGATGGGAATTCTCGGAATTTATATAAAAGTGAGCATAAATAGAAGATTCCCAGACAACTGTTCATTTTAAATCGAGTGCAGGTTCAAGCTGTGAAAATCTTAATGCTTAAAATATTGGAAGAAAATATCTTTAAATTGATAAGTGCATGTCGAGTGGTCACAAAATAACAAGTAGGATTAAAAAAAATTATGTTTCATATCAATATCATACAAAGTAGAACCGCAGCTTGTTTAGTATAAAATGCATAAAAGAGTAGGTACGTCGTTAGGACGAAAACAACGTTAGGTTACTACGAGTGTTATTAGGCTGGATAACAAATAATGCTGGATTTAACAAACTATATGTCCTGCCAGTCCCGGATCTTGGGGGGGGGGGTCAATTTCAAGGGACGCCAAATTCATGTTTGAAACAAAAAACTTGCTTCACAAGCGCTTATACATCTAGCGCACGTCGTACTATCGATTATTCATTTTGATTTGAGGTCCCAAAACTACACCCAGTAATTCTGGCTACACCCAGTGTAAATATGTATCAAGAAAATAAAACTTTGACATTTGACAGAAAATAAAAAATGAGACGGGGCGCCACATTAAGTTTCTGCTCTGGTTCGGAAATATCGTAGATCCAGGGCTGTGTTCTGCTGTCTTATTGAGCTGTTCCTGAGAATAGGTTGTTACCTGTACTCGGCAGCTATATTCAAACACTCATAAGTCCTTGAAGTTCCAAGTCTTGCATAACAGTGATTAAATCCTCTTTGGTTTAAGCTAAGCGTGTCTAAACTATTTTTACGAACTCTTTAAGTCAATCTTAGAACCATTTTTGCCAAACATCACTTACTCGTACAACCTCGCAAACACCAGTGGTAAGGAAACAATTACATTAGAAGAAAAAGGCGGTAGGCTTTAGAACCATCAGCCTCAGATAGATCATTATTTAGAGCCATCATTTAGAGTCTCAGAGGTTTACTGGAAGAAAACTTTTCTAACGGTTAAGCTTGCATATATGTCTTTCATTTCTGTATTTTGTATATTTTCGTATTTACAATAAAGAATGATAAAATTGGCTCTAATATTTTGAAAATATGCCACGCACAAACATAAAAAGCCAAACATACTAAATATTATTTCTTTTTGCAGTAAAGGTTAAAACAAAACTTAACTGATCCCCTTCTTTACACCTCATCATCATCATCATCCACAGTCTGACTTCACCCGCTGTTGGGTATAGGCCTCTCAAAGATTGTGGCATCCACCACACCTGTCTAGTCTCATCCATTGATAGCCCGCGATGCTAACCATGCCGTCTACCCATCTCGCTATCATTACTGTACACCTCACAGATGTTTAATTCAGCAAAGCGTTAAATCTACCTCGCTTTTTAGGGGTTTTTCATCGGTATGTAACGTACCTTCTTTGTAAGGCGCAATGCCAACGCGAAGTATTTCATGGAAGCCGCCCACGAGAAACGGTGCGTTATGGTTGGCACCGTCCGGTTAGAAATTTATTAGCTATATATTTTCTATGCTTTGTCTATTAAAATATAAAGGAAAATACCTACATTTCGGAATATACATAGACATATACATCAAGCCATGCCGCACCACTTTAAACAGGTTTACATATAGTATATAGCTTAGACCATATGTACGTATATAAATTTTCTGTCAAAGGTATGCCATAGCTGGCTCCCATGGTACAAGCTTTGCTTAGTTTGGGGTTACATGGCGCTGTGTGAAATGTCCAGCATTATTTATTTATTATTGTACTGTAAATGCCTATCAAAAGGCTACAACAATTTTGGATGATTTTATCTTTTTGCGATTCAATGTGCAAAAAACCGCAACGTATCCTACATAAAATATGTGATTAATCAACGCATAATAAAATGTCGCTAGTCACAACAATACTAGATATACCGGTGTTTTGCTAAAACTAACCAACACTAGGCTATAGGCTATACCTAAAAATTTCAGAGCATCAGGTACTACGGAGATAGCGCCCGTAAAACGTGGTGAGGCAAGCTTTTAAATATTTCCCGCCCTGATTTATCGTTCGCCTTATAAAAGCCTCCCGCAGGGCTACAACCTCTTTACAATGAGGTTTTATTTATAAAGATTGTAACATGTCCTGAATTTTTTTATAACAAAAGTTTCAACAAAGTGGTGCAAACATTGATTTGTAACGATCAATTATGGGTATGACTGTAGTATAAATTAATACCGCTTGTTTAAAAAAATGAATCTCTACGCAATCAAACAAAGAATATGTTATATGAAAAATGAATTTGCAAACCTACAAATCAAAACCAATGTTGTTTTTGTACGTTATTTTTTATAACACCGCTGGGCAAAGACACTTCTCTTATCTCTCTACTTATCTCCATTTTGTCCCAAATCTTGCCAGTCCATATGAATCACGCTACATAAAGCAAAATGTGTTTAACCTAAGCTAAAATTGACATCTTTTAATTTAACCACATTTCATGCAATAAATATCATTTCGTAACTTAGAATCGTACTTTTTTAGGGTTCCGTACCCAAAGGGTAAAATAAGACCCTATTACTAAGACTCCGCTGCCTGTCTGTCCGTCCGTCTGTCTGTCCGTCCGTCTGTCACCAGGCTGTATCTCATGAACCGTGATAGTTAGACAGTTGAAATTTTCACAGATGATGTATTTCTGTTGTCGCTATAACAACAAATACTAAAAACAGAATAAAATAAATATTGAAGTAGGGCTCCCATACAATAGACATGGTTTTTTGCCGTTTTATAGATAATGGTACGGAACCCTTCGTGCGCGAGTCCGACTCGCACTTGGCCGGTTTTATTTTAGTCTTTCCACGAATTCGTCTGTACCGATTTTGTGTAGGCTGCATATGAAAGGTGCTCTGAAAATCTATGGAGAAGGCTTATGATCAGGCAGTGGCCGTCTATATGACAAAATTATAGATTTCATAGCACTAAAAAAATACGTAGGTAAACTTAATGCTTATTATAACTTTTAAGACAATCATCATCATCATATTTGCCATAAGACGTCCACTGCTGAACATAAGCCTCTTACATAGATTTCCAGAGTGATCGATCTTATGAAGCCTCCACTCAACGGCTTCCAAGAACCTTTATCAGGTGGTCGTTCCATCTAACGTAATGGCGTCCTACGCTATCGTCAGTTCTTCAAGCTATATGCCACGTCAGCTTGCTAATCCCCTCGGCTGTTAGTGACTTTGCTTTATGACAGACATTTTGAACATCATAGATAAGCCTTTGTTGTTCATACTCGCAGGGTGGGGGGCTGATGACCTGTAATACAGGTTCCTATGAACTCTTCAGGCACCAGTCTCTCACAATGTTTGTTGACACCATACAAACTTGCCTTTGTAGATTAGATTTCAGAAAATAACTTGTGAGAGAATATAAATAAATATATTATTATTATTTTAAATATTTGTATACCTACCCTACCTCAAGTAGGTGAAACATAGTAATTCCTCTTTAAAAACACCATCTGTCTTGTACAATTTACCTGTGTTTCGTGCAAATAAATTTCTTAAATCTTGACTTTTTCTTCATGTCTGTCAGTGACCCTTGGACCAAAATTTATTTGACACAGAGTCCTATAGTATGCAGGTGTTGGTGCAAAAAGCCTATCTTTATGCATCGAATCGGCAAAGTGAAGGTGACCTGTCTAGAACTAAACTTCTCTGAGCCATTTTTCCTTTAATAAAATCGTGTCTTCAGTTTGTTACAGGAGGATTTTAATTTTTCACAGCCGCTCGAATTTTTTCTTCGTAAATATTTCATGTCAGCGATCGGTCACTTGTGAAATTAGAGTCGCGAACGTTGTAAGTGAAGCGTTTATCAAAATAATGAACAGGTGACCCTTGTTTTAAAATATTGATTAAAACGGGTATTTATCGTGTATGTACCTTTCTTATTTGTTATCCCGACGTTTCGGCTGTGTTGCAACAGTCGTGGTCACCGAATCATTAGATTGAACAAGAGGATGGTTCGTGAAGCGATTAAAATCAAGAAATTTCGAAATTTCAATCGGGAAGATGGCAATAGACTCTCAGCGTCCTGGAACCCGGTGATTGCTAGGTGTGTGCGTCGTGATCGGTCGTCTCAGTGCGTAGATACGGCTAGTGTAGTGTGTCGTAATATGAACGAGGATATTTCTAATTCTGAAGACCAAGTGAGGGTAGTTGCTGCAACTACCCACACTTCTCGATGGTGACTCCAAGTACTCCAGTCAACCCGTGACCACGACTGTTGCAACACAGCCGAAACGTCGGGATAACAAATAAAAAAGGTACATACGCGATAAATACCCGTTTTAATGAATAATTATGCACAGTGATCGCGAAAGTTTGATAAATACTAATATTTTTTTTATGCTGTTATGGAGACTCGCGAGATCTCAGTTCGGGGCAAACCACTAGTTATCTAATCTACTTCTTCTCATGTCAATGACTCATTAGTCTAAATCAAATATATTTAATTGGACCAGCCGGACCGACCTCGTCGGTTGCCTCGAGTGCAGGTGGTGGGACCACCTGCACTCGGGAGCAACTCAATGAGGTGATGGTCATTGGTGGCAGTGAAGCAAGTGCGGCATATGCTGTATGTATAGCAATATACACTCACACTGAACATGATTTGGATCAATATACCCCATTTTGCCAAGTATTATCTAATTAAGTAACCCCAAGATTAATCCTTGGATAGAAACAAAGAGTTGGCACAATAAGCCGTCAGTGAAGTCAGAAGACCCTTGTCTTATGGCGGACTATTAATCACGGCTGTATTAGATGTTTCCGAGCTTCGGGGCGTGGATGCGGTGGTTTTACGGCAAGACTCGTGGCAGACCATTAAATAGTTTGTTTCCTTTCAATACAATTACTAGTAATTAGTGCTATCGATAGGTACTCCGCGCATCACAAACGAATAGAGAGATAACAACATCACCCTTACTTGTCTCACGTTTTATGACCTCGTCTGCCAGAGGTGTTGGTTAGAATACTAAGGAATTGAAAGGAAAAAGACAAGAAATAAAAAGAATCATATATATTTATTTAAAACTTTATTGCACAAAATACACAATAAATGTACATGATGCTAAAAGTATTTTCTACCAACATTTTAATTATTTTTAAACGGGATTAGTGTTATATAGTTCTGTCTGTGTCTTTTATCAAATGCTTAAAATTATAACACCTCTCATTTTGGGTATTACAGGAGACTCAACTATGAGGCGAAACCACGTTTAAAAATCTTGCTTATTTGGTAGCTAATTTCAATGCTATTTGTACTAAAAACGGAATATTTACCATGATTTGTGAGTTTTTGAGTGTCCCGATATTTCGACGCAGTTGCATGCGCCATGATCACGGGTAAATTGAAGTCTTTGCGAGTGGGTAGTTATTGGCAGATATAACGATCTACCCTCTTTCTTATTCTCTTGCTAGGAATGAATTCACTAATTACTACTACCGGTTTCATTTTCGATCATAACTCGATTTCAACACACAACATCAGGACGCGTAATTGACATTTCACTTCTTCGGTTGTTACACATTCTCACCACAGGATTCCAGGCTCCAGATAGTTGAAAACCATCTTCACGATTTAAATCTTGTGTTTGGTAATCTCAATTGCTTCTTGAACCAGTCTTGGGATGTAATATCGCTCAGTTGAGATTACTTGTGGGTTGAGTAGCTCCATCTACTCAACCCACAAGTAGCAATATGAAAAATGAATAAAGATTTATTTATTATTTAATATAAAACAAAGTCGGGTTTGTTCAAACACTTATAACTCAAGAACGGCTGGACCGATTTTCATTGTTTTTGATTTGTTGTATTTGTCTCCGTCCCGAATAGCATAGAATAACTATTAAAAACATTGGAAAATTGACGAAAAAATAAAATAAAAGAAAAAACATTTTCCCATACATAATGATGGCAGATTTTCAATACTACCGGGGTGACATTGACAGCCTGTGTCATATGCATGTCAAGGCGGTACGAAGTTCGGCGGGTCAACTAGTCTATAGTATATGTATATAAAACAAAGTCGGGTTAGTTACACAATTTATAACTCAAAAACTGCGGGATTAAGATGTTCTTTGATTTGTTGGATTTGTTTCCGCCCCGAGTAGCAGATATTAAAATATCGGAAAAATTCACGCAAACAACAATTCTATCGGTGACGTACATTAGCAGCCCACGTCATATGCATATCAAGGTAGTACGAAGTTCGCCGGGTCCGCTAGTCACATATAAACATACATTTCTCTACACCTATTTTAGAAACAAATAGTGAAACAGTGATTAATGAATGGGAATCAATACCGTATCAGTTCTTTTTCTTTCGTGTCGGGCTATAGCTATTTGGAGCAGTACGTCGCCACGCTCATGGCAGCATCGGAGCAGGTCATTAATTCCCCCATAGTGCAGGTGGTAGAGCAGGATGGGCATGCAAGAACGTGAGCCATTGTTTGGAGCTGGGCACCACATTTGCATTGCGTCGCCGATTCACCTATAATACCCAATTTACTAAGATTAAACCTGCAGCAGCCGACTTGGGTACGTAGCCTGTTGAGGGTCCTCCACACTGGCCAAGGTAGGTGTTGACCAGGGGCTAGTTACTCTGCAGGTGTAACATAGCCAGGGGGGGCTTTATTTAGTTTCCACAGAGTAACACGGGTATCACTTGCATTATTTGAGGTAGCTTCTTACCTGTATACAGGTATCAGTTAAAAATATCTTAGTAGCACAAACCTTCTCTTCATTTTGAAACAAGCTTGTTTTAGATCAATTGTAACATTATTTTTATACTGGACAAGGTTGCCCATCAAATTAAAAAAAACATATCGTTAGTTTTTATGTAAAACCGTCCTGCTGTCCTAATTTTTCATAATTCATTTATTTATAACTAGTAGTACAAACAGATTACTGATAGCACGATGAAACTGCAAAAATTATTAAAATTGTGGAGCAGCTTCAACGCCTCTCAAAGAAGACCTTTTTGAAGTGAAAACTTCTTTAGGCGCGTTGGGCATATTTTGAGATGGGAAAAACCCATTGAACTCGCGACACTGTTACTTTTACCGTCACCTCGTATTGTTCAAGTTTTCACTTCTGTGGCACTCCCGGAGTGCGACTTTTTTCACATAGATCCTGTCCATCTAAAGGTTCCCTGGAAGATATCACTGTTAATGATAAGGCCGCCCATTGTACATTTGATTTAATTTTGTATACTCTTTTGTCTGTTTATTTTTTGTTTAAATGTTTGTGTGATCTACGGATATTTGTTCCGGGTCTGGGTGTTTTTCTTTATTTTAGTATGTATGTATTGACAAAAAGTATGAGTATTGTATCAGTTATCTGGTTCCCATAAAACAAGTTTTTCTTAATTTGAGGCTGAATAGCGATGTGTGAAATATCCAGCATTATTTATTTAATAAATTTGATTTTTATTTATATTAATGGCAATAAATCAATTAATGTCTATCTATCTATGTTTAAATGCCACATCCGTTAATTAGGAACCCCTAGTACGATACAAACTTAGAGTGACTCAAATTCTTATTTAAGTTACATAACACTGAGCTCTAAATTACGAATCGTACACAATTATAGAGTGAGACGGGTCGTTAGCTGATCCTATTTCGGTAACGCTTAAATAATAGTTACGGGTAAATTGCGTTTAAAATTGGTGAGGGAAAACGTCTAATTTAGAGCGATCTTTGATCTTTGGCATTTGGGCGAGTTGCTCAACAGAAATAAAACAAAATCACTCGTGCTCTGAAAGTTGGTCTTTGCTAACTCGATAACGGCTCCGTAAATGCGATAGGGCCGTTAGTAAAACAAGAGGATCATTAAATTTATAATATGCTAAATTAAATAAATACAATCTCAACAACAAACTAATACTCACATCACACTAAGATTATAAATGTGAAAGCTTGGATGTTTGTTTATTTGTTTGTTACTTAATCACGTCGTAACAGATGAACCGATTTCGATTAAATTTGGTATATACGTAGAATATAGCCTGTAGGCCACATAGGCTACCTTTTATTCCATAAATCAGTTCCCATGGGATAAAAATAGGATGTCAAGTCAAGTTGCAACAGCGAGTTTAAATTTATTTCTAGGTTACCTACATATTTAGTAGTGTATGTAACGCGTACGAAATTGCGGGCAACAGCTAGTTAATAATATGCTAAAACTAAATACGATTTCCACGGCAAACACATAATTTTAAGTTCAAAATGGAACTGGCCACAGTTCGGATGTAAAAATAATAAATAAACTATGGACGCCGGAAACTAAAATTTTGCTTATGCAAATGACTTTTATTTGTCAATCTGTAGCGCAGTGTGCGATTAGCCCACACCTGACAAGCAGGAGGTTGTGGGTTCAATTAACGCAGTGGAACAAATGTTTGCATGGCCTACAGATATTTGTTCCGGTTTTGGGAAAAAAGCCTATTCCACTGCAGGACAAAAGCCTCCCTTTCCTGAAAAGAGGGAATTTGCTATTGTAGCATAAAATAACCACAATAGCGCTGGTCTTCCGTGGCGTGGCCGTGCTTGCAGGACAGAAACTGTTTTAAAAATCAGCTGTAATATTATTTGAAATAATGAATTGTTCAACAATTCCTCACCCACAGGCCTTACCAAATGGGTATATATATAAATATAGAGCTTTTTTGTGTACCCAGTTTTTTTCAAATGCGCCAAAACTGTTTTGTGGTCAATTTCCAGTTCTTCAGCTACGTCGTAACTACTGATATGCCGATCTTGCTCCACTTTTTCAAAAACGGCATCAATTTTATCCGTAATAGGACGACCAAAGCGACGTGCATCTTTGACATCAAAATTTCCGGATTGCAAACGCTTAAACCAAATTTGTGTTACTCTCACAGACACTGCACAAGGTCCACATAAACATCGCAAATTTTTTTCGCGGCTTGCGTTGGATTTTTACCTGTTTTGTAGTAAAATTTTAAAATGTATTGATTTTCTTCATTAGATTCACTCATCTTTACAGTACGAAAAACAAATAAAAATCACACATTTTCCTAATTTAAATTTGGAATTATCTTCTTTAAAATTTAAACTATGAATGATACCAAAACCAGCCAGATACAAATCCAGTCAATACAGTCAAAGAGATTTTATTACAAGTTCATACATACTATAATGCGAAAAGACTTTTTCCCCAACCTATTATATAGAGAAACAACCAGACCCGGAACAAATATCTGTAGATCATGCAAACATTTGTTCCGCGGCGGGGATCGAACCCACTACCTCCTGCGTCTCAGCCGGCTATTCGGCCACTGCACCACGGAGGTTGTCAAAAATATTTTCAATATTCAAGCTACCGGTTTTAAACCCACCTCTAAAATCAGTTTATACGATTCCGGATGTGTGTTTTAAATTAATATCGTACATAACAGGTTGTATATCTAAATATTTAAGGTCACTAAGAGTATGTCGACCCCAGGCAGTTATGGGGCTCCGCAGTCTCGCCACGTACCGAACACTCGACACAAGCTTACCTTGCGGGGTTAATATTATAATTCCTCCACTTTTTTACCTGGATTGTTCTTCGTTTGACCACAATCTCACCTGATGATAAGCGATGATGTGGTCTAAGATGAAGCACGAAGATCTAGAAGAAACCTATTCACTCCTACCTTAAAGAGGTTCGGATTGTATTCTTTAGGAAAAACAACGGTAAAGTGTTCCGTACCTTAGCTGTACGCATCAAGAACGTAGAATCAAAACGGTCTGTGCGAATGGGTGGTATATCGACTAGGTACGGATGGTACTGAGCCGTGCGGCAGCTTGTCCTTTGATGGAAAGGAGATGGGGGATCAGATCGTATAGTTCCTGGGCACATTCCCCAAACTGTATTCTGTAAAATATCGATAGGCTGGGACTCCATGCGGTAGTGTTTACTATAGCGGCTCTTAGGCTACAATGTACACATTATACTACAAAATTTATGGCCTTCTGAATCGCTAAGGAGGAACTTTGATAGGAACTGCTTTATATTTATGACGGATTATTAGTTTTCTATTATTTTGATGGTTCGTAAGTTAAACTGGCTACAAACTTTAGTGTTATTAATTAATAATGAGTTTGACATACTAATCTGATTTAAAATTTAGTGGTATACGATGCCGTAAATTAGTTTCAATCTCTTAGTATTATGCTAGCCGATCGATATGCAAGTTTTGCTGTCAAATTATAATACTGAGTGATATTGCGGGTTCGATTGCCGCCGCGAAACAAATGTTTGAATAATCTACAACAGATACTAGTGTAGTGGTCTGGGTGTTTCTCTTTAAATTGATTTAATTTATCAACTTGGGCAAATCGGCGTTATATTTATGTATGTATGTTTGTTTGTCCGGGGATAACTTTCGAAGCGTTGATCCGATCATCATGAAATTTGATACATAGGTAGTGATGGCACAATTCTGGTGTGAATAAATGAGCTAAAAATGTGGGGGGGGGGGGTTGTTGAGATATTGGGGTTCAAGAGGGGTAACCTTATGTATTTACAAAAATAAATGCAGGTACATAAGAATTTTGTCACTTATCTGGTATTTATAGATACAAGCTTTGCTGGCCCCAAAGGCCAGATATCGCTGTGCAAAATGTCCAGCATAATTAATTTGTTTTTAAAAAGTAATTATTTTAATAACTGAATTTTAATTGAACGTTAATTGATAGTTGTTAAGAAATTGTTAAGCCATTTTTGTCTGTCATCTATTTGTTTACAATAAAAAATCCAAATGTTATCTGAAAAGATCGGTTTCTTTAGCGATAAGACCGCCATTTGTTAATATTTTTTTTTTCTTTCTATTTTTGTGTTCAAGTAGGTATATATTAAAAAAAATTTGAAACTAAGTTACAGCGTTATTCCCAAAACCATTTATCTCGAAATAAACTTTAAAACAACACTGGGTCCAAACAAAGCACTTTACTCATTTGTAACGGTTGACAACCCTAACATCACTCTTCTACGCGTAACCACGTTAGTAAATCAAATTTAGCCTTGCTAACAAATTAAAAGTGGACTGTATTATAAAGAAAATAAATACTAAAATTCCTTGTGCATCGGTACACGAAATGCATAATAGAGTTGTGATATGAAAGAAGAAATTCGAGTGCATAGAAACGCAACTCCGTTTTAATAACATCCTAATACTATAAAGTTGATCTAACTTTTACAGGCAAACAAACAGATTAATTTTAAACCCCTAATTTTGGGATACAGTAATGGTCTATATCATAAACATTTTTTTAAACCTAGCTTAAATAACTTTTGTCTTGTTCTATCTAATCCACGCGTGAATACCACGGGTCAAAGTATGACAAAGCTTATCCGTAGCAATATTATAAATTCGAAATAAACTCTGTTTTTCTGTATTTTTGTTACAAATTCACGACTAAACGGCTAGACTGATTTTAATTTTAATTTGGTATACAGATAGATTATAGCCTGGATTGGGGCATAGGCTACCCGACTGCGTAGAAGGAGGGTAATATTTTTATTGACAAACCACGCTTGCGGAGCCGCAGGTGGTAGCCTAATTTTAGATACAAATTTGATTATAAATTAGGCTGTTAGATTTTAATTTATAAAAAAAACTTAGGGACCAAACAGGAACGTGTGCGTTCCTGTTTTCCAATATTGCAACCCTTTTATGTATCTTCTATACGCCTTGTTGCAGGCTATACGTAATATGTATATATCTTGGGGAAGATCGTGAAATTGATTTCCACCAGGGTTTTTTTGTAATCATACCGAAGCTTAATAAATCATCATCATATCAGCCATAAGACGTCCAATACTGAACATAAGCCTCCCCCATAGATTACCAGAGCGATCGAACCCTTATCAGGTCGTCTTTCCATCTAGTGGGGAGCATATACTTAAAAAATAACGCAAGATTTTTATATATTAATTACGTTACATCTTGTTAGGATGACTTTTCATCTGCAGTTTCGCTTCTATTCGCCATTCGCAAACGCAGTCGTGGCGATTCGATCAATTCATTCGGCGATTCCATTCGAATTACTCCTTTGATTCGATTTTGAAACACTCACCGGCTTAACAGGAGCGTTTTTGGTTTTTAATTAATAATAGATGCGGCTCGCGGTCCGTTTGTTTGTGACTGCTCGCAAAAAGTTCCATTTCGTTACGTTCGAATTTTAAAAAGGTTTACTTTGGTTGGCTTGTGTCACAATGGAAGCGTTTGCGCGAAAGTAGACTACTATAGATCACTTAACAAGTACCCGATACCCAGAAAGCATATGCTAAAATACTAAAGCTAATGACACATTTGGGGAAAGTAAACACTTTAAAAATTTTAATTCCGACGACCTCCGTAGTGTAGTGGGCGAATAGCCGGCTGAGACGCAGGAGGTAGCGGGTTCGATTTCCGCCGCGGAACAAAGGTTTGCATGATCTACAGGTATTTGTTCCGGGTCTGGTTGTTTCTCTATAAATTATAAGTACCTACGTATTTACAAAAAATGTATCAAAGTATTCTATCAGTTATCTGGATCCCATAGTACAAGAATATTTATTTTATTTTTATTTATCTAATTATAAAGACTATCTTTGTAGTCAATCTTGAATCAAGAGTGGGACATTGCGTTTCCACCCCCTTATTACCTAAGCCAAATTGCTGTTGCTTCGCTATCGCTAGTCAGGCCATCCCTTTCACATGTACAGTACGTACCTCACGTGTAAAAGGGATGGCCTGACTAGCGATAGCGAAGCAACAGCAATTTGGCTTAGGTAATAAGGGGGCCGGTTATCTCGCTACTGGCAGTAGACATTAGCGTTGACCCAGAGCTATTTCGCTGTTATTTTGTATCCATTTTGTTTTTGATTTTGTGTTTATTTATTTTTTTATAATAATAAAGCTGTTAATCGTAAAATCTATTAATAATGCTGAAATAAATTTAAATTGAACTATCAAAAATATATCCAAAAATAAATGTTCTATGCAACTTATTATTTCAATGTTTAGGTTTAGCATTTATAAACCCCGAAATAAAGATTCCCGACTATTTACTGGTTTTAAAGTATAGCCTAGGCTTAGAGCAGTCACGTCATAAGCTGCGCTTTTCAGTGCGTGGTCTCCTCTCAAGAAACGTTCTGCACCAAATGTTTAGTTCTTTTATAAACAGATCTCCAATAGTGTTATAGTGTGTAGAGTTCCTTGTGAAATGTCTCGCCCGGGGAAGTGCTACCATACCTTTTTCTGCCGTCAAACAGCATTGATGTGTTTCGGTTTGAAGGGTATGGTTGCGCGTGAAATTACAGACACATGAAGCTCTACATATACCTTAAGTCGATGGATGCAGGCAGTTCATACTCGTTTCTAAGGTGTGTCACCTACGAGGTAATACTTTGTTATAGGCGATGGTCACGACTTAACGGTGGGCTATATGCTTGTTCCATTTCCAAGTGGTATAAAAAAGTGTTATTTGTGTATTATATGCTTGTTCTACTTCCAAGTGGTACAAAAAAGTGTTATTTGTATAAAGTAGTATAAAGAGGTCGACCACGGCGTCGAAAATGCTTGGAGGAGTTTCTGGTCCATGAAGACGCTAATGAAGGGAGACCTTCCATTGCCACTTAAGCGTAAACTCATCGACATGTGTATTCTGTCCATCCTTACCTATGGTGTCCAAACTTGGTCATTGACTGAATCTCAAAAGTCCAAACTCAAGGTTTGCCAAAGAGCCATGGAACTCAGCATATTAGAGGTAAAGAGAATCGACGGGATCTGAAATACCACACTGCGAGCAAAGATCGGCATCGCAGATTTTGGTGATAAGACTGCCAGGCTAAAGTGGGACTGGGCGGGTCACGTCAGTCGTATGGTAACAGACAAACGTGCAACAGACGTCACATAATGGGTGCCTGCAGATGGGTGTCGAAACCGGGGCAGGCCGAGGAAGCGTTGGCGTGACGACCTCGATGCGTTCCAAGATGGTACGTGGGACGTGGTGAGTGATCGTGAGATATGGAGGAAAATGGGGGAGACCTTTGCCCAGCAGTGGAAAAGTATAATTTAAAAAAAAAATTGTAAGTATTTGAAAAAATTATGCTTGTTCCATTTCCAAGTGGTATAAAAAAAGTGTTATTTGTGTACAACGTGTAGTGTAAACACACTGTTGGAGTATTTAGTGAGAGGCGCGTCACACGCACGTTCCATTCCAGTAAAAGTGAAGTGCTATAGTTGATTCGATTCCGCGGTACTGCGAGTTGATTGATATAGTGCATCCACGCTAAGTCTGCATGATGCAGTGACAGTGGGCATACATGGTCGTGCAACTTAACAACCCCCATGATGCAGTGAGCTAATAGCCGGCTGAGGCGCAGGAGGTAGCGCGGGTTCGATTCCCGCCGCGGAACAAATGTTTGCATGATCTACAGATATTTGTTTCGGGTCTGGATGTTTTTATAAATATAATAGGTATGTATTTACAAAAAAACGTATTTAAGTATTCTATCAGTTATCTGATTCCCATAGTATAAGCTCTGCTTAGTTTGGGGCAAGATAGTGTGTTGTGTGCAATGTCCAGCAATATTTGTTTATTTATTTATTATTAATCTAATTAATATTGAAAGGACGGTTTCTGTACAAATAAATGTATGTAAATAAATATTTTCATAATTATTACAAAATACTATAAAAATATTCATTTAATATACAAATACGTGAAATGTATTATTAAATAGTGTGTTAAAAGAGTTTTTTTATACTATTGTTTCTTGTGATGGAATGAATATATGTTTTTTTTCTTTATTTTATTAGATTTTCCTGTTGGATGTTGAGTATAAGTATTTATTTATGTTATGGAAACTCAGCGCGGACAGACTCAAGTCACTGTTAATGGTATTACAACATGACAACAGTGAAGTGACGATGATATTTGCTTCTGAATGTCACAGTTATTGTGTGTGTGAATGATCCATCGTTTTATCGGAGTGTATTAGATATACTGCGGTACTAGGATAGAAATATATCATATTTTAATATACGTATATGAGGATATGGGTACAATAAGTTGTCAAGATATATCAAATAATGTATTTATTTTATTTGATCCGAAAAATACTAAATAATAACTTATTAAACCAAATATACTGTGATTGTATTTCACAATCTATTTTTGTGTTGAATGTTTCACTTAGCAATCGAAACAACCGATCAAAACTGAACTGAATTGAATTGAATTTTTCAAATTCACTTTACTGAATGAAATATGGAACAAAGCTCCAAGACTTTTATCCTTCAAGGATCGCTCGCAATCAGCCTACAGCAGTCGTAATCCAATGTTCTCCAGAAACATAAGCATATTTCCAATCAAACCGCATACAAGAGATATACCTACCTATATTTTCAATTCTTAATAAAATGCGTTGGTAAATTTACAACTACCGACCCAGTAACCTAACCTCCAAAGATAGCTTTCGCAAAGTGGATCGTTTACTAGTGAACTGAGAGTTGGTTCTCGATTGTAGGGATTTGGGTGGTTGTGATGTTTTGAGTTGGGTTGATAGAAAACATTGAATCGTGCCGTCTAAGGGAACAGGCGTATAAATAACGTTGCACAATAAACTTGAGCTAAATCAAGGAGTATTGTCGAAGAAGCTTGTTAGTTCGTGTGACCGCTGATTTTTTATTTGATATCTCAATAAACCCTTGTTCGAAGCTTTTATCAAACAGAACCTCTGTTTGGTATTTTTTCGTGAGGTATATTTCCCTCTCTATTGTGTTTGATTTATAAATTTAGATTCTTGTTTGGTTATACCGCTGTTTTATTAGTTTGGAATTTCAAACTGTCCGTGTTTGGGTTTTGACTGCTTGGGGTTTCATGTGAAATAATATGATTATCTCAATCATAAAATGAGTTGTAACATTTATTGTTAACTAGTTGTATGCCTGCGACTTCGTCTGCCATTTTCTAAGCCATCCAGAGACCTATTCAAACGTAATACTAATAGTAAAAATACTATAAAACCCTGTACTAAGAGACACTCAAGCCGCTACACATTATTTAAATACTAAAAAAAGCCGTCAAAATCAATCAAAATAAGTTAAGACGTTTTTATTTTTATCGAGATTAATGAACAGCAATTGGTTTAACATGTATAGAAAAAGAGAATTGATGTATCATTGTCTAAAATAAAACAAATGAAAGACATTAACGTTTCCAAAAATCTCTCATGCTTTTGGGATTAAGCTATCTCAGCTATATCTGAAAATTCTTCAACTCTTGTAACATTCCTTCAGGTGGTCTCAACCTTATCGCAAGGTTATTCCAGAGGAATTTTGCTACCTTAGCCCCCGCCAATTTAACGCGACGTATTCGCTTATGACGCATTGGAGCCGCGCGTGAAGTAACCCCCGGCCCGGCCGTAAATTCACACCAAAGAGTGGGCATCATCTTAATTGTATTAATTGCATTTATTTCAGATAATTTAATTAAATTAAATATTGGTGGACATTTCACAAGGCGCTATCTAGCCCCAAACTATGCAGAGCTTGTACTATGGGAACCAGATAACTGATAGAATACTTTTATACTTTTTTTTGTTACATACTTATAATATAAAACATCCAGACCCGGAACAAATATTTATAGATCATGCAAACACACAAAAAATCAAACAAGTAACGAGCAAATTTTTTGTTTGTTCTGCGGTGGGAATCTTGCTCACTGCGCCACGGAGATCGTCGAATTAATCCATAACATATTATAATCAAAATAAATTAAATTATATTAAAAATATTATATAAGTAAATTAAAATAAAATAAACAAACTAAGATAACATAAAAATGAAATAATAAATTAAATGAAATTAAAATTAAGCATTGGTGTATGCACACGCTGGAGCCGACGACGACGACTGGACGATATCTGCCCATATAGGTGACATACCTACTAGGTATGTCACCTATATACTCTTTATACATATATATGTATCAACGCCTTTAATCGGTAATGCCTTAGCCAATTCAGACATGGATCGAGTAACATTGCCGTTGATATTAATGAGCAAGCCTATTGATAAGGTGTCAATGAAGTGTGATGTTAAAAGTCACCTAAAAACTAACAAAAATATTTAAGAGTGGTCATAGTGTCTACTAAAACACTGTCATTATCCTCATCAGTAGCCATAAGACGTCTGTTGTTCGAGTTACTAAACAAATAACCTAGAACTTATCAGTAAGTTACATATTTCGTAAAGTTACAATAAGTTAAAGCACTTCCCTGAATCATTAAAGTACACGCTACTGCAACTAGAAAACAACATATTCCTGTAAGTGCTAAGTAAATTAAGTAGAACAGACACAATAAAATGCGAAAACAAGCATCATAAACACGGAATAGCTCCGCGAACAAGACATCGATAGTCACGCCCACTTTCGCTGCAAGCACATCCGATAATCGCATCAACGATGTTAGATATAAGAAGTGCCCCGCAGTACAATGATAACAACAAAATTGAAGAACTATAAGGCGAATCATATAAGTAGCACGGACGTGGCACGGGCGTCTTTTACTCTTTTCCCACCCTTGTACCGCCGGAGTCATGACATTGCAATGTCATGTACATATTTCCAATTTTCAATGTCAGGTATGTCATGCCCTTTTGATCAATTTTGCGCCTAGGATAAGCGAGACGATGGAGACGCAATTGAGTCACAGTGGCTGGCTCTGGCTTTGAAGCGTGATGTGTGACAGAAAAGGAGAAAAACTTTATAACAGACAAAATCTGTTAAAATATCACTTATAACTATTACCGTCATCAATTACTATTTCCTTCGTAATTGTTGGTTTGGATTCTTAAAATAAAGCCTCATAAATGTTTTTCAGAGTAGTGGTTTACATTAATTTTTTTACATTCAGTCCATTTGAAACAGTTGTCGCATGTTATTCCATTCTATTTTCAGTGTTATTATTAAGAAGGTTGGTGTTTCTAACCTTTTAGTTCGATGTGTCGAAGTATCGGAGAATCGAGAAGTATCGAATAATCGAGAAGTATTGGATAAATAACCGCGATCGACTCCCCAGTCACGTCCTGCCGCAGTGTTGTCGGTGCAGCGGGCAGAGTTCGGAAATTATGGAGGTGTTGTTACAGACGGTAGCTGATAACACCATCAACTGGAAGGCCTCTAAGTATCTATAGAAACTTGAACGTTCTCATCTGTACTAATATTATAAATGCGAAAGTTTGGATGTTTGTTTGAGTGATCCTATTATACCCGAAACATTAACCAAAATGTACTAATAATAATAGTTATCAAACAGATATTATTTTTACGTTAATATTTACAATCCCGACGTTTCGACTGTGTTGCAACTAGGGTTGCCAACCATACTTTTTAATAAAGTAACTTACGTTATTTTACATCTGTGCTTTATGTAACTTGTGCCTTGTGCGAAGGGTGATTATTATATTTTATATTATTGAATATCAAAATGTACTTTGATTTATGCAAAAGATCATCGAAACGTTTAAGTAGGTAAACTAAATGAAACAAAATACACAACGACAAATTGAAACACGATTGAAAAAGATAAAAGATGAAGATTTATTTATTTGCAACAACATGGGTAAAATTATACACATGTTACAAAAATTTAATGGTTTCACCATATTGAGCCTTAGTGGCGTGCAAATTACATGTCATATAAAATTAAATTATATATGGATAACTAAGAAATAATAATACGTAATATAATGTCAACACATACTAATGAAATAATTAGATTAAAATTTAAACTAGTCTCAAATGTCATTTTTCAATTAAATATTCATTGATTGTATAGTCTCTCTTTTTGGGTCAGGTAACTTTTTAGTTTTATCTTAAACAGATGGGGACTGTTATCGATTGTTCAATAGGAAGCATATTGTTACGAGCTGAGGGTTCGGGATAAAATAATGGGAATCGATCTAACCAAAATAACACTTTTATTCAACACTAAACGGTGAATACACGAACTTGGTCACACGTAATCACTACACACTAATTCACACAACTGTTGCACCACTTAAAGTCACCGAAATGTTCGCACGTATAGCTAAATCCAGACTGACTCGCGAGCAACTACTGTTCACGCGAGACCCTTCTCACGTCAGTCCTTCAGGGCCTCGCTGAGATTCACTCACTGAGACTGACTGTCCGGCCATCTCTCCGGCCTATTTATATCGCACACATTTCGATTGTTCGAGAACGATCTCGATCCTTCCAGGAACGGGTCGGTGTTTCGACAGAACGACCAATCCCCATTGTGCGTAACAGCAGACAATAACAACAATAACACAGCAAGACAAAAGCGCTCGAGAAGTTTCCATTATTACTCATTGTTTAACAGCCTCGGCGTAACACTGCCCCCTCCTAAAACATGCTCGTCCCGAGCATTCTTAGCCCCATATCGCGGCAGCCGATCAACATGAACAATTTTAGGCGCACCTCGCGCTGAAGATGTAGCAACTAGAGGAGCCACATTGCCGTCTCCAGTACTTCAGGACACCTAGAGTCCCTTTCTCATCAGCGATCCCAATTCCTGTCTCCAAAACACGGCTCTCATGATTTCTATCTGTTCTTTCACTTCCTGGAATTCCTTTCCAGATGAACCGAACAATTCCCTCATCAGTCGAGCCCGCTCTTCTTGCCAACGTCGCTGATCGTCTTGTTGACGACGCTGCTCTTCTTTATCCTGACGTCGCTGTTCCTCTTGCAACCGAGTCTGCTCCACCTGTTCACGTCGCTGTTCCTTCTGCAACCGAGCCTGCTCTTCCTGCTGACGACGCTTCTCTTCTTACTGCTGACGGCGTTGTTCCTCCTGCAACCGAGCCTGCTCTTCCTGTTGACGACGCTTCTCTTCTTTAGGCGTTGTTCCTCCTGCAACCAAGCCTGCTCTTTTTGCTGACGACGCTGCTCTTCCATATCCTGACGTCGCTGTTCTGCCTGTAACCGAGCCTGCTCTTCCTGCTGACGACGCTTCTCTTCTTAATGCTGACGGCGTTCTTCCTCCTGCAACCGAGCCTGCTCTTCTTGCTGACGACGCTGCTCTTCCTTATCCTGACGTCGCTGTTCTTCCTGCCAACGTCGCTGCTCTTCTTGTTGACGACAAAGCATGGCCATAATAGCAGCAAGATCGCCTGTCACAGGAGCTTGGCCCACGGGTGATGATGATGGTGCTCCAAATGATTCGGCGGCGGCTGATTCCATCTCCATCGGCTGACGACTCTGCCGAGCTTCTTAAACCGGAGACTCCCCATACCGCCTTTCATCCATTTCCTCTTGTCGTTGACCTCTCGTCCTGACACCGTCCACGTTATCCTTTGGTAGAACCGGCATTATTTTATCCCACTTCTGACACCAAATTGTTACGAGCTGAGGGTTCGGGTTAAAATAATGGGAATCGATCTAACCAAAATAACACTTTTATTCAACACTAAACGGTGAATACACGAACTTGGTCACACGTAATCACAACACACTAATTCACACAACTGTTGCACCACTTAAAGTCACCGAAATGTTCTCACGTATAGCTAAATCCAGAGTGACTCGCGAGCAACTACTGTTCACGCGAGACCCTTCTCACGTCAGTCCTTCAGGGCCTCGCTGAGACTCACTCACTGAGACTGACTGTCCGGCCATCTCTCCGGCCTATTTATACCGCACACATTTCGATTGTTCGAGAACGATCTCGATCCTTCCAGGAAAGGGTCGGTGTTTCGACAGAACGACCAATCCCCATTGTGCGTAACAGCAGACAATAACAACAATAACACAGCAAGACAAAAGCGCTCGAGAAGTTTCGATTATTACGCATTGTTTAACAGCCTCGGCGTAACAATATTATATATCTTTACTTCCATACAAAACACACTATTATTAAACAAAGCTGTCTCGTGAAACGAAACTATGACTTAGTTCAGTTCGAAAGTGTACAACTTTAAATAAAATAGGATCTTTAGCTTCAGTGACGGTACTTTATTTTCTTGTACGATAGAAGAACGATTTTTCTTTAAAGAAGTTGGCAACCCTAGTGGCAACAGTCGTAGTCACGGACTGGAACAAAATCTCCAAATACCATATCAATATTTTCCTACGCCCTTGTATGTATATTCACAACACGCTGTGCACAATTGAGGTATTCAAGCGTAAAAACTCGCGAGGTGCAATACGTGTTATACGTGCAAGAAAGCACGTGTTTGTTATGTAGCACGTTGTTTCTACGGGTATATTATTTGTAACTCACGGCCTAAAGTAATAAAGATTAACTTTTTGTTTACTTTTGCTGAATAATCTAATTGAATAAGTAAGCTAAGGTGTTTTTACTTTTAAACCGACTTTAAAAAAAGGAGTAGGTTCTGAATTCGTCAGAATCTCTTTTTTTTATATAATGTTCCCCGATTACTCGAAGACGCCTGGACCGATTCAAGAAATTATTTTTTTGATTTTTTGTTTTTTTGTACTACTTCCCAGGTGGTCTCATTGACACCAAGTCATGATCTGATGATGGGATCCCAAATAAATCGAGGACAACCCTCAAATTTTATAGGGACGCAGTTCGGTTTTATGTTTTTATCTCAGAACTCCGTCATTTATCAACCGATTTGGAAAATTCTTTTCTATTAGACTAAATAATAACTGGATATACTTTCATATTGGTCTCATAAAAATTTCATCAAAATCAGTTCAATAGTTTGGTTATGTCGGTTATATTTTTGATAAAAAGCTTTTTGTTAGTACGACAAGGTCGTTGAATCGAGGTATTCCAGGAACAACAACAACTTGATATGCAACTATTTGAAACGCACCAATGTTATTCCACGAATGACACCAATCAATATTTTGGCTTGGTGCTTTTCGTGGAATACTAAAAATTATTCAAAATGTTTCCTCGAATGGCACCTACAATGTAGTAGATTCTAGTGATCGGCTTTTTTATATTTAGTTATCAATTATTATGATGAATCTTATCAATCAAAAAATAAAAAAAATTCGATTACGTTATGTTATTATTTTTAGTAACACAATCCGTTTGGGTTATTCCTGTTTGTCCCCGCTAGTTTTTAGGTAGCATTTTTTTAATATTTCTAATCACAGCTAGTACTTGGTAAATAATATGAGGACTATTAACCAATCACAAATGGGGTAAGTATGAATGACGTCTACATTTGGGATGACAGCTGTCAAACTTCAATCAGCCGTATCTCGGGAACTAGACGTTCTAGGCTACCGGTGTTCTGGGATAGATGGTAGGTATCAATGAGATCTGCATTCAACAAGGTACATACCTGATAAATGCCCGTTCAAATCAGT
The DNA here is from genome assembly GCA_963924445.1 of Philereme transversata. Lineage (NCBI taxonomy): Eukaryota > Metazoa > Arthropoda > Insecta > Lepidoptera > Geometridae > Philereme > Philereme transversata. The sequence goes on along the minus strand of OZ004337.1, from coordinate 19,032,272 downwards.
TATTATGTACAGAGATCGTGAAAGTTTGAATAATACTATCTGCATTTCTGATGACAGGTGTCAAACTTCCATCAACCTTATCTCGGGAACTAGACGTTCTAGGTTAGCGGCGTCTTTAGACAAGTGGTAGGTATCAATGACATCTGCATTTCTGACGAGAGCTGTCAAACTACACACATTTCGGCCCTAGAGGCGTAAATCACATTTACGCATCAGGTATCGAGCTAACAATGACCAACTTTCGTAACATGAGTGATGAAAAGTATGTTTACTGTAAACAAAGTTTAAACAAGGGCTTTCCCTGGTCTCGCAACCCTTTACTCACTACTGGTATCAAGATAATCATCTTCGCAATGCACGCACGAACTGTCATATTACTGAACACAGATTAAACCCCCGTCAGGCTGACTATCATAAATCACATCGAATTATTTAAATGCCATAATGACTCATGAGTAAAAGTTAAGGGAGCACCCCGTATTTATCACTCTGGACCCAGGGATTATGGGTAGGGTTAATAAATGCCGGTTGCACGGAACGCGGCCATTTTGTTTTTATCAGCGCTCGAAATTCGAATTATGAACGCCGATTCGTCTTTGTGGGTTTTTAAATTGTGTTCGGATGATCGAATGGCTGTTTGTTTTTTTATGGCAAAGGTTTGTGTTTTTTGAATGCCTACATTTTTGCCTTGTGACGTCACGACGAAAGCTTTTTGCAGAGAATTGAGAGCAAGTCTGGCAAAAAGCGGCTTATGTCTATTAACCCTAAACTGGTGGGGGTAAGGGAGGCCATTTGTTACAATTTACCCGTCCGGTTCCGGATACGGGTCGTCTCTAATGGGCAATGCTTTATTTGCCTGCCAAAGATCTCGGTTGACAGTCGAAAGTCGACTTCGCAGATTTTTTCCAAATGTTTTTCATTTATGTATTCCTTCGGAATTATATAATGCAAAACATTACAGTCACTATTTTGATATTGAAAAATAACTTTTTAAGTCGGTAAAATAGATCATCATCATGCCTTTTTTATTTTAACATTAGCTTCTACCCGCAGCTTCGCACGCGTAGCTTGTCAACAAAAAGTAGCGCAGAGGTATCCCAATCCAGGTTATGTCATCTATATCCCAAATAGTAGAGTTTCAGGAGTTCCTTGTGAAAGGGCTCGCCCAGGAAAGTACTACCACCATACCTGTTTCTGCTGCCAAGCATTGCTGTGTTTTGGCATGAGGGGAACTTTACACCTGTATGCCTCAAGTTGGTAGACACAGGGCCTACAAGGCAATACTTTGCTATAGGCGATGGTTACCACTTAACATTAGGTGGGCCATATTCTTGTTCCATCTCCAAGTAGTATAAAAAAATCACCATCGGTTCAGCCATTTAGGCGTGAAAACGTAAAAAACAGTCAGATAGACAGAGTTTTGAATTTATAATAAATAAATATTGCTGGACATACCACATAACGCTATCTAGCCCCACCTAAGCAGAGCTTGTACTATGGGAACCAAGTAACTGATAGAATACTTATATATTTTTTTTTGTAAATACATACTTATAATATATATGGAAAAATAACCAGACCCGAAACAAATATATGTAGATCATGCAAACATTTGTTCCGCGGCGGGAATCGAACCCGCTACCTCCTGAGTCTCAGCCGGATATTAGCCCACTACACCACGGAGGTCGTCAATAATAGTGTATATTTAAAAAATAAACACTGAAAAAATGTTTCAGTAATTTATTTTCTAATATGTAATTATTATCGTGTATAATAACTTTTTAGCGCCAAAAGTTATGATTGCAATATAATTGATTTACGCCGCTATCCTCATTTGTTCACACAGATCCTGTTCGTCCAAAGATTGTCTGGAAGAGATCGCTTTTAGCGATAAGGCCACCCGCCTTATCGCTAAAAGCGATCTCTTCTTGTACCTTTGATTTAATTGTGAATTCTCTTTTGTTTGTTTAATTTTTTAATATTGTGCAATAAAGACATTATCTAATCTTATATATATTAACATTATATAACATCGTATTGAACAAGGTTAAAATAGTATATTTAGCCTGTGGCTTCGCACGCGTGATCGTCAATAAAAACATCCTTCTGCGCAGTCAGATTAACCCTTTACCGCATGGATTTTTTAAATTCGTTCAAATTTATTTATGTAATGTCTTTTAACAAAAGATAGCCTAGAAAAATATTATAAAAAATTTAAATACATGGAAATCGGAGAAAAACTGAAAAACCCGTAAGTTCCATATCTGGAACAACATGCATTCCAGCTTGGAAAAGTATCGTGTCCAAATTTGGAACAATATGCAGTGTGGCAATGTCTGGTATAAAAAAAAACTAGTAAGCATTTTAATCATTTATTTATTATTTAAACACCGGTAACACACAATACATAATGATAATGCCTATTCGTTTATTTTTCAAAATGAATTTTCAGATGTGAAAATTTGTAAAGCAATTTCTATCTTTGTTCAGGCACAAATAGCATTTGCACTTTTGACACATTATTTGTGATTTGTAATTGCAGCCCTCCCATTTGCATCGTTGACGATCGGACATCCACGCGGGCCAATGCTTAAATCCATCCCCAGCCACTTCAACTGGAGGCATGTCCAACCGACGTCGTTTTCCCTTTTTTATATTTTCGACATCCTGGTTCAACGGGCGTCCTCGGTTGCGTGTTGTGGGTGTATATACTTGCACGTCCTCTTGCATTAATACATTGGCCAATGTTAATTTGTAGTCCAGCAAAGGTATGTACAAGTCCTCTTTTTTCTGTTTCATACGACGTCTCCACAAAAGCCAGCTGTTGACACAAGTAAGGTCGACAAAATGGAAGAATAATCGATGATACCACTTCTTACTTCTGATTTTTATTCTATAGAATCCCAGCATTGAATCCAGCAAATCTACTCCTCCCATGTATTTATTGTATATTTCTATTGACTTTGGGCATGGCACATCAATTCTAGTTTTTTCTTTTTTGTCAAATCTTTTGACTGATCCCATTGGTCCTTTGCCCACGTACGAAGAACATAAGCTAACAACCTTATTGTCAACCCATGTAGTGACCGACAGTCGGACATTATCTACAATTGTAGATTTTTCCACGCAAAAACCACGTTCTTTCTTCATTAGATCTTTTTTTTGTACATCAAGATCTCTGGCTCTATTGAGTTGGATGGTACCTAAGGGGAAGAAACCTCTTTGATGTAAAGTTGCCATTAGAGGCAAGCTAGTGTACCAATTGTCAACGAAAACTTTAAAGTTCAGGTTATTTGGCACCGTTATCAACAGCCTTTGTACTATATTCCCCGGGACTCCCAGATCAGGACAGTTTTCCGGTGGACCTGGGTGCTTACCTGCGAAAATCTCGAAATCGTCGCTGAAACCACTGGCCCCACTTAACACATAGTTTAGGTAGCCCCATTTATGAGGGTTTTTCGCGTTGTACTGTCGTATTCCCGATGTACGGGCTTTAGTGGGTATCATTTGTTCATCAATTGCCAAGAATTCTTCTTTTGGCACTTCCATTAACCTATCGCGTAGTATATTTAATAGCGGCCTTAGTTTCTGGAGCTTGTCGTAATTGAGCTCACCAGGTTTATGCTCTTGCGTTTTGTCAAAGAAATGTAAAAATCTCTTAATTTCTTCAAATCTGTTGCATGTCATCACAGAAGCCACCTTTTCAATGTAAGTGCCTTCCTTCCAGTAATGGCGTGTGCTGGGTAAGTGAACTACTGACATGTAAATGATTATGCCGATGAATTTGCGTATTTCTTCATGCGTCACTTGTTTGAAACCGTTTGGAGCAACTTGAGCTGCATATATGTTACTTTCTGTCTCCATTAAATTGATTGCTGACGAAGGGAAAAGAAATTTGAAAAAATCCATGGGAGACTCTAGTTGCATGATTTCGTCAGACAGAGTTGCGCAACCCATAAAAGTAGTTTGCGCATCATTATGTGCGATGCCTGCATTAGTCCACACCAATTTCTGCTTTTTTTTATTTGAGGAAGTAGGTTGTTCTTGTTCTTTCAGTATTTCTGGGTCATTCTCATTTTCATCATTTGAACTGCTATCTTCATCGCTTTCTGGTATATATACCCGTTCTAATGGCTTCGGAATCACATAGTCATCATCATCAGTCATATTTTCGTCTTCACTGGAATCAGGGATGATGGTAGCGCTGCGATGTCGAAGTGACATTGCATCTGTAATTAAAATTACACTACTGTAAGGATGATCAATAAAAATATAATAATGATGATGATGATGATCATGATCTGGTACTCTACTGCATGAAGTTCCAAATTTGGTTTGACACCCTACTGCATGCTGTTCCAAATTTGACGGGTCCATAATCATCTAACTGCATGTTGTTCCACATTTGGCACAAAGTTTGAATCACAAAATAATCACGATGGAAATGATGTAACTTACGTCTCTCTCCATAAAATCGCCGGGGATCCATTATTCTTCAATCAAAATCACTATTCTGTATGTTTTTGTCGCAATAACCACATAAAAAAACAACTCAAGAAACCGCAAACACAAACAAACTCAAAATGGTGACATCGACTGACATATCGACGGACCACACCGCACGTAAGCCACGTAGAGTGCCACTTGTTTGATTTTACGTGAAACAGGATCATAGGAAATAGGTAATGATAGCAAACTGAATGCAGAGATGGCGTTAGAAGTATGCTTTAGGCAATTGAAGTTATGTTCCGAATTTGGGTCGGTATGCGGTAAAGGGTTAAATAAGTGCATTTAAAAAGAATGAATCGAAAGATAGGTAAAGCCACGGAACAATAGTGCATGCTCTACATATATTTGTTTCGGGTCTGGATGTTTTTCTATATACTACTAGCTTCCGCCAGCGGCTTCGCACGCGTTGTTTGTTAACAAAAAGTAGCTTATGTTTGAATCCAGTTCATAATCGGCTTTAATAATTCATAATAAGCTAAAATGAAATACAATCTCTTAGACAAATACTTTTTTCTTTATAAATAAAAGAGGCCACATGCATAATTCCACTAATATTATAAACGCGAAAGTTTGTATGGATGTTTGTTACTCTTTCACGTCGTAACGGTTTCAGCGATTTCGATGAAATTTGGTGTGTACGTTGATTATAACCTGGATTAACACAGGCTACTTTTTGTAGACAAACCACGCGTTCGAAGCCACTGGCGGAACTGGCACCGGCAATCTGACAAATCTTTATTTATATCTAAAAATGAAAGAGGCAATAGTTTAGTCGTGAAAAAAACAATGGATACCGGGTACGCAAATTGTCTTATTTGCAATAAATTTGTTGTCTTATTGTCCTTTTTTTTTGTAAATAAGAATTTTAATATCCTTGCATTCGTGATGGAAAGTATTTTTTTTATAAATTATAGGCCAGCGTTTGACCCCGATCTCGCTTGATGGTAAGCGATGATGCAGTCTACGATGGATGGTACACGCTTGCCTAGAAGCACCTTACCTTCCAAAAGCTAGATCACTTGCCACAAAGCCCTTGTTTAAAAATATACTATTGTAGTTGATGGCCACGCCACGGGAAAAAACAGAGGCCACTTTTTTACAAAAACAATTAATTGCCTTAAATAAGAGTCCCAAAACTCTGGTTCATACTTGAGCTGTTATTTTTAGTCCAATTTACGTTTTTACAGGTGTCCTTAAATTGATAGCCATCAGAATTACGAGCACCAAGCTTTACACCCAGTTCGGTGTGGTTTACGACCCCTGGTGTTAGCAATCAATTTTATTTATCGTCCAGCGATTATACAAGTATTGCTGTAATGTAGGGCTAATCGCCTTTTATAGGCGCTATTAAGGAACAATTTCTTTTTAGTCGATGACGGTGTAAAATGTTGATTGCCTCTGATTTTATAACCCTGAATGACGGACCTTTTTTGGGGATAATAAAAATGGAACTGTCAGTTTGATGATACAACCTCCGTAGCGCAGTGGGCGAATAGCCGCTTGAGACGCAGGTTGCGTGTCCGATTTCCACCGCGGAACAAACGATTGCATGATCTACAGATATTTGTTACGGGTCTGGTTGTTTATTGATCGAGCGAAGCGAGATCTCCAAATCAACTGGGGCAAATCGGCGTTGTATGTATATATGTATGTATGTTTGTTTGTCCGAGGATAACTTTCGTAGAGTTTATCCGATCATCATGAAGTATATAGGTAGGTAGTGATAAGACAATTTTGGTGTGACTGAATGAGCTAAAAATATTGGGGGGGTTGTTGAGTTATTGGGGTTCAAGAGGGGTAAAAAAATATGAAAATGAGACTATTAGGTCAAGTGGGACGTCAAATGAAAGGTCTTCATTAGTACATTTGAACCCCGTTTTTATTTTAGTTTAATTTTTGTAGTTTATGAGTTATTAGCCATAATAAAAACAAAACTTTGACAAAATTCACAGGGTACACCAGTGACCCCACAATGCTGAAATTGACATCGTGTAGCTTTAGTGACACAAATATAGGCAAAAGTCTGAAATCCAGAATAACTGCTATTTGTACCCCAAAAAAATATAACAATTAACAAGACCCCCGTTACATCTAATTTGAATGAAACTGTAGGTCAAGTAGGTTGGTTATGCATTTAGTGGCACCAATTTATTATTCAAAGATTAAAGCCGGCATGCACAAAGATCACTGAACGTATTTAGCGACTAAACATGTTTAAATTTGAAGTATTTGACAACTACTTAAATCACATTTAGCCTCTAAATACGTTTAGGCATCGTTGTGCAAGTCGTCCTAAGAATAATATTTATTTTGGGAGATCCGCGAGATCTCAGTTCAGGGCGAACCACTTGTCTATCTATGTATCAAATTTTAATAGAATCAGTACCACCGTTCAGCCGACAATGTAACAAACAGATAGATTAATGATATACACCATTAAATATAAAGAATGATACAATGGACAGAGAGCGAGTCAAATTCGACTTTATAATAATAGTATGGGTTTTAGTCATTGGTTTTTTGATTCGACTTATTAGCATTCAATAAGTAGACCGAAATCCATTTAGAAATAATGTAAAACCCTATTATAAAATATGAAGAGGCAAATTTAATGGATAATTTCCATATTTACATGAATACTGATTTTGGGAGATTCGCGGGATCTCAGTTCAGGGCGAACCACTAGTGTATTAAGATAAAGGTATGTATTTACAAAAAAGTATATAAGTATTCTTTCTCAGCTAACGGGTTCCCATAGTACGAGCTTTGCTTAGTTTGGGGCTGGTGGCGCTGTATGAAATGTCCAGCATTGTTATAATTATTATCATCTCTATGTATATAACTATGTATATAACATACTCATGATATTAATGGTAATACTCATCTATATGAGTAAATACATCCATATTAATATTATAAATTCGAAGTAACTCTCTGTCTGTTTGTTACGTCTTCACGACTAAACGGCTTGATCGGTTTCGATGAAATTTGGTATACAGATAGATAACAACCGGGATCGGAACATAGAATACTTTTAAGTTATAAACGGCATATTTTTTTGGGTTCCGTACGTCAAAAGGAATCAATAAGGAATCCTTATTAGATCACGCTCTTGTCCGTCTGTCCGTCTGTCTGTCCGAGTGTCACCACCGAGTTTCTCAGGAACGGGTGGACCTAGCAAGTTGAAATTTATACCAGATATATAGTCCCTCTTAGGTGTATAAAATTCAAGGTCCTGAGTCAACACGATAAAAAGATATGGGCAAATTTCGATTTTCGCAAAAACTTGTAAGTACCAAAATTTACCTTAATTTTCAACTTTTTTTAGTTTTCAGAATTTTCCCTTTACTTGTGCTGATCTTGCTTTTAATCCAAATTGACAATTCTAGGTCAACCGGAAGTACCCTATATGTTTTGGGTCGAAAACCTATATGGTAGTTCCCGTCGACCTAGATTCACGAAATTTGTCAAAAAGCAATACCAATTTTATTATGGCGGTATAATGGGTAGGTTCGGAACCCTCGGCGCACGAGTTCGACTCGCACTTGGCCGGTTTTTTTATAGTCTGCTCTTCCCGGAACGAATTAATCACTTTGAAGGGCAGGTAATAAAATAATGGTCCTTTAAACGCGGTCCGGTGGTTATCCCGTTGTAACTTTTATTTAATAATACATCTGATGGATAATTGTATGCGATCATCTACAATGGTCGGTAATGGTAGCATTCCTATGAAAGTTTTTGATTTATACCTGGGGGCTTAAAGTACCCACCTTAGGTTAATCATTTATGTTTCATCAGCCGTTTTGTAAGAAGATTTAGTGTTTTCTACTATTTCAGCTTCGTTCCACGGCTTTGCGCGCGTTGTTTGTCAATAAAAAGTAGTCTATATCTCAACTACAATCCATATTTCCATTCATAATCCATAATCGGTTAAGCCGTTGTGAAAACGTAAAAAATAAACAAACAGAGAGATAGACAGTTACTTTCAAATGTATAATATTTGTTTTATTTGTTTTTTTTTTGCTAAGGTACCTGCCATGCCACCTCTGATAATGTTCACATGGTAGGTACTTACCCGTAGCCTTATTACGTAAGTCAGTCGCTGTCGTCCGGCTCTCGTTCGACTGTCGTCCAGCTGTCATTGTGTCAGAGGGCTTAGCCAAAGTAACATTCGATTAGCGATGACGCTGGTAGAAATGTCATAACGCCTGGATTGCTTTCCCACACGCTAAAATAAAAACTAGTGCTTGCTTCCAGGCTAAAAATTTACGCGCCAAAAAATACCACGCTGCGTTTGGACTAAGTTTTCTCAATTTTTTTCTATTAGAATTAAAATCTTATCGTACTAGTATCTAGATAAAATAGGCTTTCTAAAGGTTTGCCATGCACTTGTATGCCATTTTGTTGGTAAAGAATGTATGAGGTTGACACATGCTATGGAAATATCACGTGATCTATCGTCAACGAATATAATAATTTTAGCCAAGTTTATAACATTCGATCAAAGCGATAGCGACTGTAGAAATTGTATCGCTTCAAAGCGAATGCATTTTGGCTACAGTGCTTATCTCACGTGTGTAAGGGACGACCTGGGCCCGTAGTCAAGTTACATTCGCTTCGAATCGATTCGATTTCTACATAGTTTTGTTGTCGATATATCACGTGATATTTTCCATAGCATGTGTCAAATCCCATACATTTTCGAACTTATCGACTAGCGTCATTGCTAATCGAATGTAACTTGGCTAAGCCCTCTGATCTGACGGCAGGCTGGCGACAGCAACCGCATTACGTTATTATGTGTAACAGTGGACGTTCCTTAACTGATATGGTATTGATAAGGTAAAATAAAGAAGATATAGAAATGTGGTCTTTCACTACTAAGAAGGCACAACGTTGCTCAGTGTGCTATTCATATATTATTCAGCAAAAATGTTACAGTAAGTATACACTGAACCTTATGATACAACTAATTAATTGATCGAGCGAAGCGAGATCTCTAAGTCAACTTGGGCTAATCGGCGTTGTATGTATGTATGTTTGTTTGTCCGAGGATAACTTTCGAAGCGTTTATCCGATCATCGTGAAATTTGTTATATACATAGGTAGGTAATAATAGCACAATTTTGGTGTGACTCAATGAGCTAAAAATTTGGGGGGGGGGAGGGGTTTGTTGAGATATCGGGGTTCAAGATGGGTAATAAAAAAATTAAAATGAGTTTATTAGGTCAAGTGAGACGTCAAATAAAAGGTTTTTATTAGTATATTTCGACCCCGTGTTTACTTTTAGTGAAGTTTTTGAGTTATTAGCCATAATAAAAACTAAACTTTGACAAACACAGGGTACACCAGTGACCCCACAGTGCTGTAATTTGGTATGCGTGTAGCTTATCTATCACAAATATAGGCAAAAGTCTGAAATCTAGAATAACTGCAATTGTACCCCAAAAAAGAGTAACCGATTTACATGAGCTCCCGTTACCTGTAATTTGAATGAAACTGTAGGTCAAGTTAGTTGGTTTTTATTTCGTGGCACTATTTTGATAGTCAAAGATTACGAATATTTTTTTTTACTTTTTACGATAGACTTGCTATAGTTTTGTCTCAGTTTGGGGCGAACCACTAATTAGCTTACTTACAAAGGTTTTGTAGTAAAATATCTTGTAGTAGAATAAACTAGAAACGATGAATGTATACAGAGATAAACTCTAATACCAAAACTAGGCCGAGCCTGTTCTATAGATGTTAGTTTCTTTCACAGTTGTACAACGTAGGTACGTTCTCAACCAAGGTTCGACTATGGAGATGGTTATGCCTTGTATTTCTCTACGAGATCGAATCAGAAATGAGGAGATTCGTAAACGAGCCAAAGTCACCGATATAGCAAAGGATTAGCATACTGAAGTGGCAGTGGGCAGAGCAAATAGTTCGTTGAATTGACGGCCGTCGGAGCAGGAAGGTTCTCGAGTGGAGACCATGCATTGGAAAGCGTAGCGTAGGACATCCCCCACTAGATGGAACGACGATCTGATAAAGGTTGCTGGGAGTCGTTGGGTGCATGCCGCACAAGATCAGTAGCTCTGGAAATCTATGGGGGAGGCCTATGTTCAGCAGTGGATGTACTTTGGCTGTAATGATGATGATGATGATAAAGTAAGCAAATGGAAATTACTGAAAATTCGACGCTGAACACGCGCGAGACCTTGGACTAGGTTTATGTTATAAGTTGAAAACATTCACAAACAGTAACAAAACATTATAACCCTATGTAATCCCGGGTCTAAAATCACATTTCACGGCGAAACGACCCCCAGAAGGACAATACGTCCAAGGTCACTCGGCTCACTTGGCCCACTGAGGGTACGTGGGATAAACCACACTTTGGCTTAAGGTACCATTCCGTAACCGACTGCAGGCGGTCGCTGGACATAATCGGTTTCTATGTTTCACTACGCGCATGACGTGTCGCACGCTAGCTATGTATATATATATATATATATATACATAGGGTGTCTCAATAAGTGTGCACTTTTTAAATAATTGTAATTTTTTTTCGTGTATGTGGCAACTCTTAAATTTCATAGCTCACACCTGTTATTATTCCGATTAGTAAAATTGTAGTGTTACACAAAAGAATAACGTGTTATCAATGTGAAAACTCATTATTAAAATGGATAAAGTTACGCTGAGACAATTCGAAGAGTAGTCAAAATCGGTTTTGGATAGTAAGTATCCTCTGCGTCACGTACCGGTAGCTCTCTTGAAGATGTTGCTGCTGTATACGAGAGTGTGGCCGATAACTCGAAAACATCAATTCGGCATCGTGCTCACCAACTTCAAATTTTACGAAGCACTACGCAGCGAATTTTGACTAAAAACCTCCACCTTCACCCGTACAAGATTCGGCTTACTCAGGAGCTCAAACCAGTAAACTATGCTAAGCGTCGGCAATTCGTTCAATGGGGAATAGAGCAAAGTGAAGCGAACGCCAATTTTTCGAATGGTGGACACATTAGGTGCACTTTCTCGACCAAAAATTCCGCGAAGTTTGCGAGCAGTAACTTTCACCATTTTTTGTAATGTGTTTTCACAATGATAACTAGTTCTTCTTATGTGTAACGCTCCCTTTTTATGACTCGGAATAATCATAGGTCAAATTTTAAAGTTGCCACGTAAACTGAAAAAAAAATACACAAAATTTAAAAAGTGCAGTCCTATTAAGACACCCTTTAGAAACCAGAAATACAAGAGGAGTGGCGAAGGATTTTCAAGCGCGCCACTACCCCGAAGTGACGTCTACAACTACTCTGCCAAGAGTATAACAACATAAAAAAAATAGAAACCAGGGGGCCTAGGCAAATTACATTTGATAGCAATGGCGCTAGTCAATAAGTCCGAACACATGTCAATCGCATACATATGCGATTGACACATAATATGAAAATATCACGTGATTTATCGACAACGAACATAATGTAGAAATCGAATCGATTCGAAGCGAATGCTTTTTGGCTAAGGCCTCTTTAGTGTCGCGTCGCCTGCTACTGCTACCTGCAGTCGTCTACGGAATTGCACCTTTAGCGGGTTACTCGAGTAATGTAGATTAAGTTTTTATGTTAAGAAATTTTATTTTATTTCTTATTTTGTTTATTGGTTGCATAAACATGGTGACGCTAACACATTCAATTCTTATCACTAGTTACATTCCAAATGTCACCACAATTACAGACACAAACATCAATGCAAAAATCTTGTATATAAAAATCAATTGCTGTTCGTTAGTCTCGATAAAACTCAAAAACGGCTTGACTGATTTTGATTAAAATTTTGTGTGTGTTTTAACGGGTCTCAGAGTGGTTTAGAATGTCAAGTGGACCAGGTAGGTGGCACTGTTGTTGAGATCCAGAAAATTGCGGATGAAGTCGCGGGCATACAACTAGTGTTTGATAAAGCACTACTATTGTTTTTGTTGAAGCTTTCAGAGGGCTTAGCCAAGTTACAGTCGATTAGCGATGCCCAGGCCTAGCGACGGGCCTAGGGCCCGTAGCTAAATTACATTCGCCACGAATCTATTCGATTTGTACAAACATTTGTTGTCGTTGAATCACGTGGTATTTCTATAGCATGTGTCAAATCCCATACATTTTCGGTCGTATTGACTAGCGTCATCGCTAATCGACTGTAACTTGGCTAAGCCCTCTGGTTTGTCGTCTTTTTGAAATTCCAGTTTTTACTTATGTTCAACGTCTCGCCCGCGGAAGTACTACCACCATTTCTGCCACCAAGCGGCACTGCTGTGTTTTGGTTAGAAGGCTATGGGTGCCGGTGAAATTACAGGAACATGAGGCTTTTCTCCTGTTTGCCGCAAGTTCATAGACGCAGAGCAATGCATTGAAGTCCTTAAGAACCGTGACCTATCTGACAATGCTGTTTTGTGCTATGTTTACTAATTGACAGATATAAAATTAGTTATCGATAAGAAAACTATATTTAACAATAAACTTAAGGTGTTTCTATTATAAGTGTGTCGCGATTACTGTAGGTACATAATTCAAACAAGTGGTATGTTTCAGATCAAATATTTCGTAAAATTGGTGTTTTCATTTGTCATTACTTTTTGACGACTTCCGTGGCGCAGTGGGCTAATAGCCGGCTGAGACGCAGGAGGTAGTGGGTTCGATTCCCGCCCGGAACAAATGTTTGCATGATCTACAGATATTTGTTCTGGGTCTGGTTGTTTTTCTATATATGATGTGATTGTATTTACAAATAAAAGTATTTAAGTATTCTATCAGTTATCTGGTTCCCATAGTACAAGCTCAGCTTAGTTTGGACTAGATAGCGCTGTGTGAAATGTCCAGCAATATTTATTTATTACTGGTTTCGTAGTTACTTGTTTGGACGCCAGCAGCGCATCCGTATTGAAGATACTTATTCTACATGGTGCAGTCTCTTCGCCTGTGTCCCTCAAGGCGGCGTCTTATATTCTCTTCTTTTGTCAGTTTTCATTCACTCAATATCTCAAAAATTATCTTCTTCCTGCCTGTATGCAGATGATCTACAAATTCATATACAAGCCACGGTTGATAACATTAACGGAGCAGTCAGCATAATAAATTCAGATTTGGACCAAATTTGTGATTGGAACAAATCCTTTGCCCTTACAGTAAACCCACAGAAGACATAAGCTATCATAATTTATGCTTAATTATTATCTTGATTTGTTTAAATTATTAGTATTAAGTTTAGCATTAAATTAATCTTCCACACACAATTATATTTTGTTTTTTGAAATTATATGAATTCAAACGAAATTATATCAGATAGGTCATTTGCTTGTTTCATTCAGTATAAATAAGGCAATGTTAAAAAAACATGTAAAAGTAAAAAGCTCTTATAAGAAATACGAAAGTGAATGCTTTGTTTATTTGTTACGCTTGCACGTCGTAACGGCTGAACGGATTTCGATGAAACCGCGCGGGTGCCAGGTAGTATTTCAAATACACATATGGTACAGACTTGCCCAGTGTGATAGCGACAGGGCCTTCAACTCAGCATATTCTACTGGATGTTGCCAAACTGCCGCGCTGGTCTTCTGTAGATACACAGTGCAGTTTGTACAGATTCACAAATATAAACTCATATCTCAATTATAAATAATAAATAAATATCGCTGGACATTTCACACAGCGCTATCTAGCCCCAAACTAAGCAGAGCGGAACCAGATAACTGATAGAATACTTATATATATTTTTTTTGTAAATACATACTTATAATGGATAGAAAAACACCCAGACACGGAACAAATATCTGTAGATCATGCAAACATTTGTTCCGCGGCGGGAATCGAACCCGCTACCTCCTGCGTCTCAGCCGGCTATACGCCCACTGCACCACGGAGGCAGTCTAATAAAGAAGAGAATTATACCTACAGAGATGCGGTTGGAAGGCCGCATTTATATGTAAATTATGGTAAAAGCGTTCAGTTAAAGAATGGAGCATATGGTTGATATTCAACTTAAAAATCTGCTGCGGACTTGCCACATGGCGAATGTCTTTTTAATAGCAGGGGAGCAAATGTGCGATTTGGAAACTTGTAGCGATTTTATCCGACTGCAAAGAAGGAGGGTAACCGTTTTGTGGTGTATGTATGTTTATATGGTGCATCACACAGGTTATACGGCTTGACGGATTTTAATAAATGGGGGTCAATTCGTCTAAACAACGAAAGTGACAGAATAATATGAACAATTTCGTGGTTTATTGCATTTTTTTTTGTAAATTATAGGGTACCGTTAAACCATAATCTCGCCGCGATGGCGCGCGATGATGGAGTCTACGATGGTACACGCTAGCCTAGTAGAAACTTTTTCCCTCGCGACTTGAAGACTCCTAAGTTGTAGTTATCAGGAAAAACAGACTCAGGCAAGGCGTTCCACTCCTTGGCAGCTAATCAAACGGGATTCACATTTTATCAGTGTTACAATGCGACAAGTGAGAGACGAGACTCAGCTCGGAGCGGATCACACTCACCCTGATGAGGGTTCACGAATTTAATCGATACATTGTCGGTTGAAACACCGATATAACGGTACATGATAAATCCCGTATTTATAATACTGATTCATATAAATCACGAAAGATTTCTAAGTTTTCTAAATGATTATGATGATTATGTCAATAGTTCAATTTCCTGAAATCCCATTTCATAATTTCGATTCCAATAATTTTTTAATTTCCGCAGAAAGGGCACAAAGAGCAATCCATAAGGTATCCACTTTTCGTCCCTTTCTATATCCAACCAACTTATTATATAAGTCATGTAAAGTTCTAACAGTTAGGCAGCTATTTGTACTAAACATAGCATTAAGAGCACTTCCCTTTAGCACTGAAAGTACTAACAAAAGACGAAAAGATATCGTCCGCAGTAACAACACCCCAGTAAAACATGCTTTTGCATCCAGATTTTTAATGTTCCCAGGACCATACCTGTACAACAGGCTAAATCATAAATTAAGCATCCACTCAATGAATTTCTCAAATTGTAAAAGAGCCTTACAGTCTGCTCTATCCAATCTATCTTACGAGGAAACTGAGGAGTTACTAACCGTAATAAAGTAAGATTTTAAATATTGTATAGCACGTTTGCACTTAGTTTTTTAGTTATCTTTTTCATTATGTAAATAGATTCTAAGTTTTGTTAATTTGGTTATTCATAAGTTACCCCAGTCCAGCTTTTTTTGCCAGGTTCTCCTAGTTCAGACAATGTATACAGTGTTACCTATAAGTAGATATTAATCCGTAATGTTAATCTTAGAAACATGAAAAATGAATATAGGTTTATTATAATAATTTTTTTGTAATCCTGATAGCAAAGCCGATTTACATAATTTAGGTTGTATTACTTTATCCGTAAATTATTTGGTTTTAATAAATCAAATAAATAAGTAGCTCTCTTATTTTCCCCTCACAGGTGCGATTGCGCAGATGTTCTGTGGAATGATTTAAAACCGCAAATTGTAGCATTCGCTTCCGCTCGTAAGCGTGAAATATCATAAAGTAATAACTGTAACAGCTTCATAAATTATAGCGTTTTAACTCTTTAAAAAGGTTTTTTTTTACCACAAACACTTCTTGACTTGTCGACCAAAGTGGGATAATTGTACCCATTGTAACTGAACCACTTTTAAATAATTATATATTATTTTATATAATAATGATACATAGATAATTCCTTTATTGCACACCATTAAATACAAACATTTATAAGAAAATACACTCTTAAATAATAGGTACAATGGGCGGCCTTATCCCTTAAAGCGATCTCTTCCAGGCAACCTTTGGATGGACAGGATCTATGTGAACAAAATAAGGACGGCGGCGTAAATCCGATATTATTATTAATGATATTATTGTCTAAAATACGAAAGGGGGCAAATGGCACTGCCCTGCATCCATCAATTTGCAGCCTACAGGTATCAAGCCTCATGTGCCTGTAAGTTTCACCGGCAACCATACCCTTCAAACAGAAACACAGTAATACTGCTTGGCAGCAGAACTAGGTATGGTGGTAGTACTACCCCGTGCGAGCCCTTTCACAAGGAACTCTACTACTCTTAGATAGCTAAGAACTTCCCTAGTTAAAGAAGCTTTTTATTTAAAAACCGCGTCCAAATCGGTCCAAACGTTTGGGATATACGATACCACATACAAACAGATACACAGACGTAGGTGTCAAACTTATGACGGACAACAACTCTTTTTATGTCGGAGGTTAAAAAACAAAAAAGACTCGATTTTTCGAAGTAGTTTACGTGCACCAGGTATTTAAATATGTATAATTCAAATAACCAACACAAAGTCCGGCTGTTATTAACAATGTGTTGTATGCACGTATTTATGTACCTAACATATTTTTATCTTGGTCGTATAATTTTCAACTTGATAATATATTAGTTCAGTTATTTATTTTATTTGTCTCTTATTACGTACTCCCTACATTAAATTAATTACAAACCCTATAATTCAATTACGAAAATTACCAAAGATAAAAATCTTTCATCAAAAACTCGACCCTCAAATGCGGTGGGGGTCAAAAAGACCCATCAAACTTAATGGCGTCTTAAAAAGACAATACGTCTGTTAGATGTATTGCCGTTGACTTTAATTAATTTAATTAATTATATTGCTCGGAACTTTTTATTTGCGCTGTGGAACGTGGTAATAAAAGTTAAAAAGCGAGCCCGGTTCTGTGTGTTGGTGAAATGAAAGCTGAATTATAGATCAGTGGGTACCGCAAAAAACCATACCTTATCCAGTACCAGTGAACGAAATAACTAGTTATCGAAAACAGGTTTTGGTTGAATAAGCGTATGGCAAGTTTAATTAATAAACTTGATGATTATAACAAATATTAATCAAACATTTAAATTATCTATATTTTTTTAAAATTGTCCTATATACTTGTTCTAATAATATCTTATTTACGCCGCCGTTCTTATTTGTTCAAATAGACCCTGTCCATCTAAAGGTTGCCTGGAAGAAATCGCTTTTTACGATGAGACCGCCTATTGTAAACTACTCAAAACAAAATAGGGCCCACTTGAAATATTTCGATATTTTGCCTGACACATTTTTTTGCGAGTTGTTGGCATACTGATGTATGGAAATGTTAAGTAGGCATATTTATTGATCATACATTAACACTTTAAACGCCAAGTTTAGGGTAGTTCTTAAGTGGGTAGACAAGAAACAAAATCTTACGATATACCGCAGAATCTGTGAGTGCCATTACATTGTTGCTCAGTGGGGTTTGTTGTGTCTAACGAAGAAGTTATCGTAACCTTACCTTTAATTATCGATTACATTACTGTTTGCATAAACAATGCCTGGTTCTCGACATCACATGGACACGGAATCCGCGACTAGAGCCATTGTTTTGCTTCAGCAGGGAAATTCGCAAAGATCGGTAGCTTCAAGCTTAGGTGTGTTAAGACGAGCTATTCGAAATGTGTGGGAATGCTTTCAAGAGACAGGTAGTGTGAGTAGGAGGCGCGGTTCATGTAGAACCCGAGCGACAACCTCCCAAGAAGACCGATACATCCGACTCTCTGCACGTCGCGAGCGAACTGTAACTGCACGCATATTGAGAAACCGCTTACGTGACGCCACTGGAACGCGAGTGAGTGACCAAACTGTTCGCAACAGACTTCATGAAGACCAACAACGCTCCAGAATGCCAGTTGTTTGGCTCAAATTGACCAGAGCCCACCGTGCAGCGCGATTAAGGTTTGCACGTGATCACCTCGAATGGACCATGAATAATTGGAGGACAGTGCTTTTTACAGATGAATTTAAAGTAAAGTTTTTTAATGATGACAGACGCGTACGAGTTTGGCGACGACCTGGAGAACGTTTTTCAGAACCATGTATTCGTGAAACTGACCGCTTTGCTTTACCCAGTATTACGGTATGGGGTGGGATTAGCATAATGGGCAAAACCGAGCTAGTGATTTTGGATGAGGGCAATGTAACGGCCGCCAGCTATGTTCAGCATGTCATCCGACCTCATGTGATCCCATATACACACAGGCCCTAACTTTATTCTGGTGCAAGACAACGCTCGCCCTCATTCTGCCAGAGTGACCCAAAGTGCAATCTCCGAAGCTGGTATCGCAGTTCTACCCTGGCCTGCCATGAGTCCGGACCTGAATCCGATCGAGCATATCTGGGATCAGTTGAAAAGAAGCCTTAAAGACAACCACACTGAAATTCATAGCCGACAGGAGTTGATACTCGTAACTGCTTTAAAAGTGTGTTGGGAGTAAATTCCAGATGAAAACGTCATCCACCTTATAGAGAGTGTTCCAAACCGACTCAGAGAGTGTGTGCGCAATAGGGGAGGACCTGCGCGTTACTAAACATAAGGCATTGAAGCAACCCTAAGAACATGTTTAAAAAAAATGTGCTCGTGTCTTCAACGTGTTGTTTTGGTAAACCGTGTAATTTTAAGTTAATGTGTAAAACGCGCATTTCTTGACGATTTTTTTGGCAAAATAAGGCATTGTAAGGTTTTTTTTAATGATTCTGAATGTGTTAACCTATTTCTAAAATTAAACTTTAAATAAATTGTACGTATTTTTTTTTATTTTAATTTAAATCATATTTTATTGGGTGGGCCCTATTTTGTTTTGAGTAGTTTACATTTGATTTAAAAGTCTATTTTCTTTTATATGTTTATACTTAATGGTGTGCAATAAAGAAATTATATAATCGAATCTTAAACTATATACCTATACATATATAGTTTTTTTAGAATGATTCAACGCGCGTAGTAAACGATAAGTTTTAGGTTTTTGTTAGTCCGTCTTTTCTGAGTATTTGGCATTGTAGCTCCCCTTGTAGGTATTATGGATCATTATACAGACTTTGTTATCTGTCGGGGATATATTAGCTTGTTTTTACGACATGGTTTATTTTACATTAATATCTCTAAAAATATAAATTTACTTGAAATGAAGAGAATGAAATAAATGATTTATTTGACACATCTACTTAAACATAACCAAAAGACATAAAGAGTACGTAGATAGATACATAATAATGCTTGAGCCAAAAAGTCTCAGCGTAAAGCATGCGCTACACGGTTTGAAACGATAGCTTAAAACAAATGTTTTAAACCATGTAGATAGTGGTATCATACCAAATTTTGCATGACCTTTAAACGCCTTTTGTAGACAGGTGTGTCCACTGACAGAAGCAGTGGTTTAAAACTTGTTTCAAACCGACTAGCCGCTTGTTTAAAACCACGCGTACCACAATCGCGCCGCTGCACGCACCGAGCGCAGACGTACTGCGCGCACGCACGGAACTATGAATGTCGTCGAAGTCCAGTAGATTTATTTAATTTATATGACTTAAGATGAGTCATTCCTTTAGCTACCGCTTCATCCATAATCTTTTCCTTTTTTCCTTTTTTTCTTCAAATGCACACAAAAGTGCAATACAAACTCCAAACATTTGAAATTTTGATAAATAAGGAGCCATGGCGTCTTTGTAATAGTGCAACTCAACACACGTCTATTCAGCACGAGCGTTTCGAACACACTGAAGTTTAGGGTTTGTTTTAAACCGTGTAGACAGAAGCGTTCTACCAAGATCACCTTGGTAGAAACTGTGATTTCAAACCGTGTAGCGTACGCTTAATGCTGCTGAGGCAAATAATTACGAATCAGCGCTGGTTTTCCGACAAGGTCTGCAAAAAAACAAGAAATATACAAAATAAATTAAAGTAAATCGTTTATAAGGTACGAGTTCGGGATAAACATTTTTTTTATTTATGACATGTCATTGTGTTATCCCCTCTTTCACCACGTTGGGTCTTTTATAAACTAATTAACCTCAGTTGAGCGCCTTGTTTGCTCTATCTCCTAGTTGTATAAAAAATAGTTCATTGATGATGTCATTTTGTTTGGTGTGTGATGAGTATATCTATTTATCTATCGGCTTAAAGAGTTTATTCTCGTAAGAATAAATTACAGTTCACTTAAAATGAGCTTAAATATAGAACAGTAAGTTTAGGCTAGAGTACAAAGCATGAATTCATTAAATAGGTAATTAACTTAAAATATTAAATTGTAGAAACTTGTTTAAATAAATCAAAGGTTTTCCAAAAGTAGGTACCAACTACCAACACACTCAAACTTTAGGTAGGAAATTGAAATTAAATGCTGTTAGCACTGACCAAAAGTACTTGTTTCAACCCGTCTACTGTATATTTTTTTTGTTATGTATGAGTAGCAGCGTAAGCTATTGACGAAGTGTAATGAGTTTCATTCGTTTGTGTGCGTAAAACTATCGTATTGTAGTCCGAAAAACAACCTAAGTTGTGGATGATTATTTAGAATAAGGGATTAGCAATTATATTTATGACTGATATTGCTTTATTTATGAAGGTTAATAGGTATTATATTTTATGATTTGGATTTTAAGGTAAATATAGTTTATTGCACCTTCTTTCTAAACACCTATGTTTAATGTTGGTACACAATGAGGTGAGCTTACCCAGCGCTCACTCGGTCTAATACGCTTTCCTGTATTAGAAGATTTAATAAGATTTTATGAATGTGAACCATTGTGAATGCTGAAAAGCATTTGGGTGAGTGGAAAAGATGTGGAGCATAAAGCAAATTTTTCACAGTTTATACTCGTACCGCATGGTAGCGTGAGTCCCGACGAAACCTGTAGTCTGATGATAGGTCCGCTGAGCCCTAACTCACAATCATCTCGAGGATACAGAAGCTTACCATATCCCTTATAGATTTGCGTGTTATCCAGTTCTATTTCGAAGTTATACGAAAGTCTTTGATCAGTTGATATTATTAATTTGAAAAAAATTTGCTAGTTTTTGACCATGATCTCTCCTGATGGTAACCGATGATACAGTCTACGATTCAACACTGGTGCCTAAAATAAACCTATTCACTCGCAGCATAAAGACTTGAAATTTATCAGCAACCTTTATCAGATCGTCTTTACATCTGGGGGGGGGGGGGGGCGTCCTACGCTGCGCTTTCTACTGCGTGATCTCCAACAGCTGACCAGTTCTTCGAGCTATGTACTCCGCCCATTGCAACTTCAGCTTGCTTATCCCCTTGGCTTTGTCTGTGATATTATTGAATAACTTTAAAGTCTTGAAAGTAAAGAAAATACCCTCTATTTTATGCTGACTACTCTTTGCTTAACCTGATAAAAACGAGTGGAAATCTTAAAAGAACTAAAACTAAGATACGTAAGACGTGCTAAGAATGCTAAGACTATCTATAGGTACTAAAGTGTCGCTACACTTAATATCACTATGATAAAATTGAATAACGTCGTCTATAACGTACCGGTATGCGGTAGGGTTAGGAAAAACTGCAAGATGTGGAACCTCTCCCGGATGTTTTCCCGGTAGGATTTTTTTCTTTATTTTTGGGACTGGATAGATCTTTGTTTGACCACAATCTCACCTGATGGTAAGCAATGATGTGGTCTAAGATGAAGCACGAAGATCTAGAAGAAACCTATTCACTCTTACCTTAAAGAGGCCTGGATTGTATTCTTTAGGAAAAACAGACGGTGGGCGGCAAAGTGTTCCTAATGCAACGTGTTCCAATATGAACGGCCTCATGAGAGGTCTTTTATATTTTTTTATACTACTTGGAGTTGGAACAAGCTTATGGCCCACCTGATGTTAAGTGGTAGCCATCACCTATAACAAAGTATTTTCTCATAGGTCACGCATCTTAGACACGTGCCCTACGATGCACTGCCCTGCGTCCATCAACTTGAGGTATACAGGTGTAAAGGCCCATGTGCCTGTAATTCTACCCAGCAACCATACCCATCAAAATGAGACACAATGCTGCTCGGCAGCAGATATAAGTATAGTGGTATTTAGTAGTTCTCTGGGCGAGCCCTTTCACAAGAAAATTTACTACTCCTTTTTATGTGTTAGATAAGATAAGATTTATTTCCAAAAAATGTTGCCATACTTTACATTCTTCATATGGTAACTTAGTTGATAGCACTTACTTTAATGAGACAGCGATCTATAATACCTAAAGAGACTACCTATACACTGGCTGGCACTAGGTTACTTAGGTAACTTGTTAGGCAACGCGACAGCAGTACCACGAGTCCTGCAGGAGGTTATAGGCGACGGTGACCACTTAACATCAGGAAGGCCGTCGTCAGCTTGTATGACTTTAAGTATAATACAAAAAAAATATTCAATAAACTTTTAAATAAAAAAAAAATCGGATGCGCAACTCTAAAATGAAAAGTGGTTAGTGAAACGTCTACTTTATTTTAAAGAATTTTCCAACTTCTTAGCGTGTCAAGAGAGTTTAATTTATACTATGTTAGACAGGTGTTTGGCCACAACAATAGCATTAGGTGAGGCGGTTATGAGGTCCTCCATCGTGCAGGTGTTCGGGCACAAAAGCCACAGTACCAAGTGCTGCATCGACTGCGCGGGATCACCACACTCGCACTGCGATCCCTGAATCCCCATTTGCACATATAAAGTCTGCAGCGGCTAACCTGGGTGCGGAGCCGGTTTAAGAACTTCCAGACTGGCCACAACCAGTTTTCCAACACCACACGCACTGACACAAGTATTTTTTTTCATCCCTTCTTTATCTCAATGGCAAATACCTTCAAAATGATTTGACCTCAATTAAACTCAAATTGAACTGGCGCAAGAATCGGTTCATAAGCAAAGAAATTATGCCTGGACCGTAGAAGCTTTTTATATGCCTGCTATACATATACCTCCATTGACGACCTCCGTGGTGCAGTGGGCGAATAGCCGGCTGAGATGCAGGAGGTAGCGGGTTCGATTCCCGCCGCGGAACAAATGTTTGTATGTTCTACAGATATTTGTTTCGGGTATGGTTGTTTCTCTATATATTATAAGTATGGATTTACAAAAAAAAAGTATATAAGTATTCTATCCGATATCTGGTTCCCATAGTACTCGTACAAGCTCAGCTTAGTTTGGGGCTAGATAGCGCTGTGTGAAACGTCCAGCAATATTTATTTATATTATATATAATATTTATCGGGAATCTCCTACTTTTTATTGCAATAGTTTATGAAGTTTTTTTATTAATTAGTAGCTATTAATAGTGTTGTAGTTCTAAGTTTAATAAATGAAACACTTCGTCCAAGTAGTAAGAAACAACTGACTTTATTCTGCATACCCACATTACCAATCTTATTATCTAAGCAACCCACAACAAGTAGTTTTATGTATAATATAAACAAATGAAGTTATGAAGTCGTTTGAGAAGCAAAGATACTTGAGTGATATTTGACCCGGCGTATGAAAAATTAAATACGCCTTAAATTGTAAATCATACTTTACAAGTCTGTACAAAGTTTCGAAGAATGTGTTTATTATAAACCGCATGTCTACCTATTAGGTACGTAAACATGGTCTGCCTTCCCATTACCTGTGGCCCTGCCATGGTTCATATATGAACTTCTAACCACCTGTAAAAACTCTGTACTCATAAATAAATATTGGTTGATATTTCAGACAGCGCTATCTACCACCAAACTAAGCAGAGCTTGTACTATGGGAACCAGATAACTTAAATACATACTTATCTTTTTTTAATATATAAATCAGTCGGGTTTGTTCGAACACTTATAACTCGAGAGGGGCTAGACCGATTTTCATGGTTTTTGATTTGTTATATTTGTCTCCCTATCGAATAGCAGAATAACTATTAAAATATCGGAAAATTGACACAAAAAGAAATGATGAAGTAAATTCATTTTCTCATACATAATGGTGGCCAATTGACAATTCTACCGGGGTGACGTAGGTACATATTTGCAGCCCGCGTCATATGCATGTCATGTTAAGGCGGTACGAAGTTCGGCGGGTCAACTAGTACATTTAGAAAAACATCCAAGAAGTAGAGGGTTCGATTCGCACCGCGGAATAAATGTTTGCATGATCTACAGATATTTGTTCTGGGTCCGGGTGTTTTTCTGTATACTTACTATATGTATGTATTTACTATTTGCATACAAAAATTATTTAAGTATGCAATCAGTTATCTAGTTCGCATAGTACAAGATTTGCTTGATTTGGGGCTAGACAGCGCTGCTGTGTGAATTTTTATTTTTTTATTTTATTTACTTATTTTGTATTAAACTATTTTGCTGACTCTATATTTTTCAGGTAAGCTTTCGATTCAGTGCGAGTCCTATTGCAGTATTTAAATTAAGTTGAAATATTAATTTATGTGAAGGACGATATAACTCTTCACTCGTTTAGAAATATAAGTGTGGTAAATTATCCAGTAGTGAGATTGTGTTAAATGGATTAGGACTCATTATTAAAAATACGGGATTTATCACGTACCGTATTATCAGTGTTTCAACCGACAATGGTTCGGTTTTTGTGAACCTTCATCAGGGGGATGCAATCCACTCCGAATAACGTCTCGCCTCGCACTACGCGCCGCAGCCGTCTGCGCGCGAGTAGACGAGCGCAGTGGTGGGGATTGCGTCAACGATGGCCCAGCGTGTTTAAAGGCTGCGTCATCGTTTGACGTTTCAAAGTGATCCTTGTGATTTTAATGAATCAAACAAAAAAAACATCATGGATTAGGACCGTAGATTACCTACGCAAAAAATAGATAGATAGATAATGCCTTTATTGCACACCATTTAAATACAAACATTTATAAGAAAATACACTCTTAAATAATAGGTATCTACAATGGGCGGCCTCATCGCTAAAAGCAATCTCTTCCAGGCAACCTTTGGATGGACAGGATCTATGTGAACAAAATAAGGACGGCGGCGTAAATCCGAAATTATTAGTACATGTATATTTATTAAAAATATAGATAATATAAAATAAAATGCATAACTATAATGTATAATATAATCATAAAGTTACATAAATATTAATATTATAATACATAAAACATATATTTTCATACCTACATATATAAATCATAAAAATGTAATAATTAATAAGTGGCCTAGTGAGCGATGGATGACAGATAGTATTGTCTGACCAAGTTTTTAAAGATAGGGAGAGATTTAGCGTGACGAATTGAGACAGGTAGGGCATTCCAGAGCCTGGTAAAAAGAGGAACTATAAAATACGGAGGTATGATGGGGAGTTTTTAATTGAAGGGTTTCAGAGGAACGTAAGGGTCGAGAGTTGGAAAGGTGAAGAAAGTCAAAGCGTTCTTTGAGGTAGGACGGAGTAGAAGGGATGAAAAGGATGCTGTAAAGGAGAATGATGAAGGAAAAATGTTATATATATTAATTATTCAATTTTCAATTTTCAAACAACCTTAATATCAATACCTAAAATATCAATGAATCAGCCTGTTTAAAATAGATAACCAATCATACTGTTACTGGTTACTGGATAAACATTCAAGCTACCGGTAATAAATCCATCTCTAGAATCAGGTAGTACGATTCCGATATGTGTGTTTTAAATAAATATCTTACATAACAAAACAGGTTGTATATTATCATTGTAATTGTGATTTGTAATACTGTGATAAGTTCGTCACTTTCAGGTAAAATCGAGGTCTAAATTAAAAGTCCTGTTAGAAAATAAAGGATTATGAAATCATTAATCACTTTTGAATAAAAACACAATAAATCAAAAACTTTAATCGCAACCCTAATCACTTGTCGAGCTTTGTTTAGTATTTTTCTTAGAAGGAAATTGTGTTTTTAAATTCCTAACAAAGTTTCCTATTTGTTTGTAGTTCTGTTAATACGTTTCACGATTGTTGGGTAGAAACAAAAATGTTGCCAACTCAGTCACTTTTAACTAGATTTAGGCAAATCTTCAGGTTAAGAAATATAATTTGACATTGTCGAGCAGGTGCTGTGTAAACATATTTATTGCAACCATAGATTATAGAGTTATGGCCCATGTTTTGTTCCCTATGTTTTCAGATAGATTCGTTATTGCACACCAAATAAAAATACAGTAATAAAGGAAATACACAATAAATAACGGTACAATGGGCGTTCTTATCGCTAAAAGCTATCTCTTCCAGACAACCTTTGGATGAACAGGATAAACGTAGCTGTGTACGACATAAACATACCTTTAATATACATAAACATCTACATAAGTATATAAAACAAAGTCGAGTTAGTTACACCATTTATAACTCAAGAACGGCTGGATCAATTTTAATGATCTTTGATTTGTTGGAATAGCAGAATAACGATTATAACATCGGAAAATTTCACGAAAAAAAAGTTATGACGAACATTCATTTTCTCATACATAAATTCAGCTAGTGATGGCATAATTGTTAGAAAGATGATGTGTGTTAAGGGTTACTGGGAGCCGTTGGGTGTATGCCGCACAAGATCGGTCGCTCTGGAAATATATGGGGGAAGGCTATGTTCAGCAGTGGACGTCCGGTGCCTGATATGATGATGATGATTATTGTAAGTATTGATTCTATTCAAAATTTAATCATTTTAAAGTACACAAATCATAATATTTATTTAACCCTTCCGCTGGTTAAACCCTACGCGATACACTGTTTCAAAAAACATCAACAATCAAGGAATCCCCAAAAACCTCTAACTGTTGGTAACACAAAATGTACCGCAAGAAGTTTAATTGTATCTCTCGTGTGGACAAGACAATTACACGCTTCTTTCTTTAATACCCTGTTTTGGTATCTTTTGTAGGAAACTCTTTTGGAATGAAATAAAGTACGAGTGAGTTCGTCTAAATAGTTATTTTTTATTTTTATTTTCTAAACTACCTGGAGATGGAACAGTTTTAATTTTAGGTTACCGGAACAACGTGCGATCCTCGAATACCCCTTAAACTTAAGGGGAAATTTTACAAGATGATCATAAGACCTGTCGTAATGTATAGTTCTGAGTGTTGGGCCACGAAAGGGATGGATGAAAGAAAAGTGCACGCGGCGGAAATGCGAATGTTGAGATGGATGTATGGGGTACGAGAATGAATAAGATAAAGATTGAGTATATTAGAGGAAGTTTAAAAGTAGCGCCAGTTATAGAAAAATTGAGGAGTAAGATGGTATGAGCATGCCATGCGGAGAAAAGATATTCATGTGACTAAAAGAGTGTTGATATTAGTGTGGATGGATATAGAAGTAGAGGAAGGCTGATGAAGAGATGGATGGATTGTGTGAAGAATGATATATAAGTAAAAAAGAAGTGACAACGGAGATGACGGCTGATAGAGAAGTATGGAAGAAAAATACATGTTGTGCCGACCCCACGTAATGTGGGAAAAGGGCAGGAAGAAGAAGAACGAGTGTGTTCGTTTAAATTGTTTTTTATTTGTATTTTTTATACTATCTGGAGATGGAACAATCATATGATCCACCTCATGTTAAGTGGAAACCATCGCCTATAACATAAAATATGCCGCCAAGCAGCATTGCTGTGTTTCGATTTGAAGGTTATGGTTACCGTTGATATTACATGATAAAGACTTCACATCTATATGCCTTAAGTTGATCGACGTAGGGCAGTGCATCGTAGTGCACATTTCAAAGTTGCCTAACCTACGAGCCAATGCTCTGTTATATGCGATGGTTACCACTTAACATCAGTTTCATCTACATTAGCATTAAAAAAAATAACATAATTACGGATTTAAACGGGTATTAATCGCGTATTTACCTTTTTTAATTGTCATCCCGACCGACGTTTCGTCTGTGTTGCAACAGCCGTGGTCTGAGAATTTAGAAATGTCCTCGTTCATATTACGACACACTACACTAACCATATCTACGCAATGAGATGACCGATCACGACGCGCACACCGGGTTCCAGGACGCTGAGACTCTATAACCATCTTCACGATTGCAATTTGGAAATTTCTTGATTTCAATTGCTTCACAAACCATTCTCTTGTAATAATGGTGTTCACTAAAGAGAACCTTAGGATCATGAAGTTCAATCAAATGATTCAGTACGTATGCGATAAATACCCATTAAATCAGTAATTTGCATTAGTTTTGCTTTCTCATTTGTCCTATTTACATTTAGAAAATAATTAACTTTTATTCACCCATCCATTTAAAAAATAATCTAGTTATCAAATACATTTAATTCTGGTTAATTTAAAAGCAGAATCGTAAAATTAGCAATCTAAATTACAAAATCTAAGATTGTCACATTAATCACGTTAATCTTTCGAAAAGACAATGCGGGTCAAAACAGTCCCACTGAGACTTAACGGCCCCACAGGTTCTGTGGGGTACTTCTGGAGTGCACCTAATCAAGGGTATAATGACTAATATAAAATTTAAATTTGAGTACGGTACGGCCCCAGAAAATGATAATTTCCACAATCCTATTACAATTTGGGCTTTTATGATACACTGCGCCGCAGAAGTGTTATTGGGAGTTTCAATGCAAATTCAAATCCATGTTTTGATAAAATAAAATAACAGTATTATTATTTACTATGTGTATTTATTCAGTGAACAATTAAATACGTATAATTAAACAATATTATACGTAAATATTTAAAATAAAAATAAATAATGCTGGACATTTCACATCTAGTGTGCTATCTAGCCTCAAACTAAGCAGAGCTTGTATTATGGAAACCAGATAACCAGATTTTTTTTTATTGTTTATTCATTTCAATTCATTTATTCAATTTTCAGATGTCAAAGCTCCATGTTTGTTAGTAAAAAAATTTAATCAAACATGTCACATATGGGTTAGTACAAAATATAGTCACAATAAAATAAACAAAATAAAAAAAAAACAACAATAAAAGTTTAAGTCCCTCACTCAAGTCCTGAGCCAATAGTCTCTCACAACAGACTATTCGATCAGAACCCGAAGAACCCGAGAGAATCAGTTTATGCTTTCTTGTACTACGTTGAAAAACACCCAGACCCGGAACGTGTTACTTTTATACCGTGTCACGAATTATTTTTTGCTCCCGCATTACTATTTTTTTTTAATTATAAATGTACTGACAGTATTTAAGTACGACATTAAATGAAAACACGGGTAGGGATAATGGCTAGTATTGTTGTATAATAGTTTTTTTTCAAATTCATTACCATAGAAAATTTTAAATTTAGTAAAATTGTTTATTGGAAATGCATCGATTACTGGATAAATATTCAGGCTACCGGTATTAAACCCCACCTCTAAAATCAGTGAATACGATTCCGGATGTGTTTTTTAAATTAATGTCGTACATAATAAAACAGGTGTTATAGTTGTTGTGTGTAACTTTACGTGAGAACTTGTAATTGGCTCTCTAAAGATATTTCACTGGTCAACCTATTGATAACAAAGCTTAGAAAACTTTCGAAACTTATTTTATTTATTGATCGAGCGAAGCGAGATCTCTAAATCAACTTGGGCAAATCGGCGTTGTATGTATGTATGTTTGTTTGTCCGAGGATAACTTTCGAAGCGTTTATCGTGTGAAGTGAAATTTGGTATCTAGGTAGGTAGTGTGGTACAATTTTGTGTGACTCAATGCTAATGTGTGTGTGTGGGGGGGGGGGGGGGGGGTGGGGCGTTGTTGAGATATTAGGGTTCAAGAGGGGTAAAAAAAAACCAAAATGAGACTACCTGGTGAGATGAGATACCAAGTGGCACGTCTAATAAAAGGTCTCTGTGAGTACATTTCGACTCCGTTTTATTTTTAATTTAATCTTTGTAGTTTTTGAGTTATTAGCCTTAATATAAACAAAACTTTTACAAATTTCACAAGGTACACCAGTCACCCCACAGTGCCCAAATTAGGTATGCATGTAGCTTTAGTGTCACAAATATAGGCAAAAGTCTGAAATTCAGAATAACTGCAATTTTTACCCCAAATAAGAGTATCCAATTAACATGAACTCCCGTTACCTGTAATTTGGATGAAACTGTAGGTTAAGTTATTTGGTTATGTATTTCGTGGCACTATTTTGATAGTGAAAGATTACAAATAAGATTTTTTTATTTTATTTGGAGACTCGCGTGATCTCAGTTCGGAGCGAACCACTAGTTATTATAAATACGTGATTTATCACGTACCGTTTTGTCGGTGTTTCGACCGACAATGTTTCGGTTCAATTCGTGAACCTTCCTCAGGGTGAGTGCGATCCGCTTTGAACTACGTCTCGTCTCGCACTCATTGTCACATTGTCGGTCGAAAATCGATAAAACGGTACGTGATAAATCCCGTATTAATAATAATGGTTGATAACAAACTTTTGGTTTTCTTAGTAATAAATAATAATATAAACAAAGCCTTGGGCACTAAATTTATTTACCGCACTGGTATCAGTATCATAAGTTCAACTACCTACGTTAGCCAAAATAAAATCTCTTTCAAGAAAGTAATCACCAGCTTATTCGCGCACTTATTATTCCAACAGCGTAAGCGAAGATAAGTGCGCTCATATTCGCATGTAAGCTAAGGGCATCGTAATTTCTCATAAATTATTTGAAGCAATAAAATTATAATTTCTTCCAATTCCTTCCTACGTGATCTGTGAGTATGGTAATGTGAAAAGAAATTGGATGAAGCATTGGTTTTCTGAAAATCGGTCGTAATAAAGCAGTGAGTTTTAACCGCCAGTTTTAACTGACTTCAAAAGAGGATTATAAACCGTTAACCGACTTAAATAAAAAAGAGAAAGTTCATAATTCATTTGCATTTTTTTATATGTTTGTTACCTCTCAATTCCATAATTTATCAAACCGAGCTACTTTTAGATGGTAGCTAAGGAAAACATACTTTTTATCAGGATAATACGCAATTGAAGCCGTCGGTCGAAAAAATCTTGATTGGTATTTATTCATACGATAAAGATATGTGACAAGAATTAATACCGGTTTTACTTTTGCAAACAAATGACACTAATATTATAAATGACAAAGTTTGGATGTTTGTTTGTTTGTTACTCAATCACGTCGTAGTGGCTGAACCGGTTTCAACGAAATTTGGTATATACGTAGATTATAATCTGGTGGTGGAACCTATGTGGTAATACATAGGTTACCTTTTATCCCATAAATCATTTCCCATGGTATACAAATGGGGTGTTAAGTCAAGTTGCACCAGCGGGTTTAGCTTTATTTCTAGGTTACCTACACATTTAGTAGTGTAATGCGTACGAAGTCACGGGCAACAGCTAGTCATTAATATATCAGCCAACAGTAAACTGAACCTGACAGGCCCAATTCTACTTTAGGATTCTTGTGCCACGGCCACCTAATTAAGTATAACTAGCGACAACAACCCGATAGCAATCGGTTGCGAAACGTTACATTTACTATGGGATTATAATTCTACCTCTTTGCTGCTAGCGCTAGTTTTTATGTGCAAATTGACATTTCATGACCGATTGTCTCCCCCTTCACCTCCCAGGTATCCAAAACTACACGCCCAGACCTGGAACAAATATTTACAGATTCAATATTTAATTCATATAAGGAAAGGACCCCTTTCATTCTGCTTGCAGCGAAGTTTTGGTCACTTAAAATTAGCCAAAAGTTCAACCTCGAGGCGCGACATGGGCTATGGAGCACAATATCTTTGGATTCAAACTTACAGACCGTATACGAAACATGGTACTAAACTCTCAAACACAAATAGCCGATATCGATCTGAAAGTAAATAAGTAATATTTAATCGACACACATAGTAGTAAATTATTTTATAAAATATTTTTTTTTAGTTCTTGTATTCTTTTTGAAAGCTTAAAAACTAAAGTTAAACTGGGCAAGACACCTGAAGAACTCTGGGCTAAAACAACCACTGAGTACAACAAACACCAAGTACGGCGGCGCCACTTTTCTGTTTTGAGATGCCCAATATATCTCAAAACAGAAAACTATGGAAGGAGAGAAGAGAGGCCTTTGCCCGGCAGTACTAAACATCAGGTTTATTAATAAATAAATGGAAATGCCTTGCAGCAGGTATCAAAACGCAACCTGCGCATCATTTGATTTTGCCCACCGCGTATAGAGATTGTTTTTTGATGTAAAATAACACTCAGTAAATCGCAAATTAAAATAATGAGTAATAACACAAAATAATTAAGTACAGTTTTGTTAATTGGAATCGGGCATTTATTTAACAAATCCGAATGCGAAGTGATGGCCGCGTGTAGTTGAAATGCAATTATTGCGAATTGGTATATCGTGGCCGCCAAGAGCTTTTTAATGTAAAGTCCTCAAATTAATTACAATTACAAAGACTACTTAAATCATGTATTAATTACCATCATCTGCAGCGTGACTTCACCTACTGTTGGGTATAGGCCTCCCGAAGTTTGTGCCATCGTGATTTTATTAATAGAAATAATATAAAATTGTTTATTATATATGTCGCCGCGGGGTGGGCAGCGGGACTCGGTGGGCTTGTATTTTCTTCTTCTCTCTTCAGGTTCTGACATGGTGGGTAGCCTCAAGCTATAATAAAAATCAACAAATTCATTGGAACAAATCAGAAGGCTTATATTCACAAGGTAGGTAATAATCGAATCGTACACTCCGAACAGACGTCCGCTCGGCGCGAGCTTCAGTTGTAGAATGAGCTTCATTCAACGGCCTCATCCAAGCACGAGTCGCAGTGACGTCACGCTTTCTTTCGGTAGTCGGGTTCGATGCTCTAACTAGGTATAATCTCTAGGTATAATCTTTAGACACGTTTTAAATGATTGAAATATAACATAATTGCTTCATATCACTACCAGGAGAAGGTCTTCCCATGACAGCCTGGCTGTGTTGGTTGAATTGCAATACTTATGCTTTGACTCATAATCTACTCAAATTGTTGTTTATTTAATCCATTACAAAACTGAGAGAAATATTAATCATTATATTTTTAAACTCTAATTTAAAAAACGTTTCACCGCAATGTGAATGGGGATAAAATGATTTTTTTATTAGAGGTGCACAAGAAAATTTTGATCTTGCACACCAAACTGTAATTTGGATCAACATAGACGATTTCGGTAAATTGAACCGAACTAGATCAATCTCGGCACAATTTACAAAATCCTACCACAAAGTAGTAAGACTAAATAGGTACATATACAAATATTTATACTAAAAAAACGTATGATCTCATAAAAACATGTCATTCTAAATTTATTCTCAGATCTTCCGTATTAAGTTTAAATGCAGATTCATTATCAGTTTCCATTATCTGACCGGCCATTATAAACTTCACTGAATAAACCACACCAATTAAAGAAGCGTCCCGCGTGTCCGCCAGTAACCAGAATCGATGGTACCCTAGGGCCTCGCTCTATTTGTGGTGACCCTAGCTTTAAAACTGACGATCCTAGTGGGTAACTAAATACGTTGAGATAAAGTGGAATATCATAAATAAATAATGCTGGACATTTCACACAGCGCCATCTAGCCCCAAACTTTACTTTTATATATTTACGTAATAATAATATCATATGACCAAGTCCTAAATACAGAAATCCGTAGACGGACTAAGGCAGTGGGTATTGGAGACCGTATTGCCAGACTAAATTGGCGTTGGGCAGGAAACTTGGCAAGACTTGGTGATGGCAGGTATAGGGCCCTGACCGAATGGTGGCCAAGAGAGAGCAAAAGAGGCCCTGTCAGACAATCAGCCCGGTAAGTGGACGATATATATAGGCCGTAGGGGGTAAGACCTGGTTGCGAATAGCACAGGATCAGCTGGAGTGGCGTTTTAGGAAGGAGGCTTATACCCAGCAATGGGCTGTCAGTTAAGCTGCCAATGATAATGATGGATACGATAGAAACGTTACTAAAGCCAACTATCAACTGCACATGTTTTTTTACATATGTGCAGAGTAAATACATTTTCCTTTACCGTTACGAGCGTATGTAAATATTAGGTTGTATTTTTTATGTATGTAAAATAAATAAACCAAGTTAACAGCAATCGGTATGTAGGACGCGATTACCACTAGAATTCTCTTTGCACTAGAAAAAATCGTTAACAGTGATTTGATCCCGTGATACACTTCCAGTACGGTAAACGTTGGATCGTGAAATTGGGATGCAGTTATGTACGCAATATCCTTGACGAAATTGGTTTAATCTTACAGTTCGTTTCATAGATACGGAGCGGACAACTAGCGGAATTTTACCATATTTACACAACCGACATTAACCGTATGCTTCGTTTATTAATAAGTTAATCAATGCTTCCACATGAACCTTCAAGACAGCCCTCAAGGTGTAAAAAGGCAATAAATGATAGGCAACGTGTCTGCAGTACCTTGTGATTATAATGAATAAATAAATAAATATTGGTGCCCCAACCTAAGCAGAGCTTGTACTATGGGAACCAGATAACTGATAGAATACTTACATACTTTTTTTTTGTAAATACATACCTATAATAAATAGAAAAACATCCAGACCCGGAACAAATATTTGTAGATCATGCAAACATTTGTCCCGCGGCGGGAATCGAACCCGCTACCATTTCTATCCCATGGGATCTGATTTATGGGATAAAAAGTAGCCTATGTGTTAATCCAGATTATAATCTACATACATACTAAATTTCATAGAAATCGGTTCCGCCGTTACGACGTGATGGAGTAACAAACAAACATGCAAATATATAAATAAACAAAGATCCAAACTTTCGCATATGGCATTAGTGTGATAACAAAGAAACATAAAAAAACTGCATATTGATAGTTGCGAGAGTAGTAGAGATTTTGATAGATAACCGTTGTTTAAGAAGGTTCGGTGGAAACGAAAGTAAAATAACGTCAACATAAAGTGTCTTACCACAAAAAACAACAAACATTGTTTAAGTAAGTAAAAAAATCTTACCAATTTTGTATGGATTTTTTTTAAACACGCGTTAAACAGTGTTACACTTTTTTGTGGTGACAAGGAAAGTTTTTAATTTCTCTTTGAAAATACATAGCGCTTATAATCACGACTCGAGGAGTCATTATTGTCAAATTGATCTGCAGTGTTTTAGCTAGTTACATACACGCGCGCCAAACAACTGCAGACTGTTTTAACTGTATGACAATTTTTTTTAACACGTATAGATCTTCGTTGACCACAATCTCACCTAATGATAAGCGATGATGTAGTAGAAGATGAAGCACAACGATTTAGAAGACACCTAATCACTCTAACCTTAAGAATGTATCGATTCTAGTTTTGTCGCCAAGTCTTATAGGGGACTCTACCTCTAACCAAACACATGTAGCAATAATATACATTAATAACAATTTTGTTAACCAGCGGTGTGTTGCTCGAGTCTTATAATAAAATTAAAAAAAAACAGATCAACAATTCAAAACGATCTAAAAGATTTCATTGAATAAACAAATTTTGGTTTGATTTAGATTTTTTAGGCTACACTTTTTTTTATACCACCTGATATTAAGTGTAGATCATCGTATAACAAAGATAGATCACGCACCTTAGAAACGTCCCCTATGATGCAGACATTGAGGCAAACGTTGAGGTGTAAAGCCTAATGTGCCTGTAAATTCACCGGCAACCATACCCTAAACCGAAACACAGCAATGTTACTTGGCAGGAGAAATAGGTATTAGCACTTCCCCGGGCGAGCCCTTTCACAAGGAACTCACTACTGAAAAAATCGTTATCAGGTAAAATATTAAAACACTTTTTACATCCGCTCAATATACACACCAATAATCGAATGGTGTAACCGAATTAAAGGTAAACTTACGTAGTCAACGTTCAAATTAACGTATTGGAAATACGTTTCAAATCGACGTGAGTACTTGGTAGCAATTAAATTCAGCTCGCAAACGCTGCAATAGGCTTTCGCATTTTTACGAGTGCGCAGACAAATATAGAGTAATAAATTGAATTTTCAGTTGGAATAGCAAAACAGTTTGCGAAGCAAAAAGAGTGGGAATTTGGGAATAGCCAAAACAGAGAAAGCCCGACACACTGTACACTTTTCAAATTAAAATTTACTATTTGAAACTATTGTCCAACTTTGTATGAAGCTTGAATACAATGTAGCCTGCAGGTTTCCTCTCATCATCATCATTGGAAGCTTAACTGATATCCCACTGCTGGGTATTAGCATCTACGGCCTCTATATCGTCCACCCACTAGATTGATGGTCTGCCAGACCTCTTTTGCTCTCTCTTGGCCACCATTTGGTCAAGGCCTTACACCTTGCCAAGTGTCCTGATCAAATTCCAGGCTTCCTCTCACATAAATTTAATTTTTTCGGATTAGGTTCAGCTTTTTCAAATATGCGGTTGAGTAACGTAAATAAATCTTCGCTGTTTCGTGCTAAAATAATAACAAATGTATTGCAAATTAACAACAAAGCTGTTAAAAGTAGTTAAAAAAAATTAAAGTTCACTTTTCAGTTTTCACGAACTCCTTCCACTGATTTTTCCTTTTTTTCTTCATTAGTATATAATATTTAATTCACGATCTGCTTCCACAAATTGTTCCTATTTTTCTTCTTTGGTATCTATGGGTACCTATTATTTAATTAGAACTTTAGGAAGCGACCTTTAATACCCTTTAATCGTGACCAATTATTGCCTCTTGCTTGTTCTATTATATTGATGACGTCATAAATGTAATTCTTGGAAATTATCGTATTACATGATTTAAAATATTTATTGATTTTCTTGTTTTATTATCTCCAAGCTTTCGCTCGTCGTCACACGTGTAGTTTGTCAAGAATCATGACTCTCCTTTTGCACAATCAGGTAAAAAGTAATCTATGTTACATTGCCAGTCATATTCTGTCTATAAACGTAATTTCGTCGAAATCGGTCGAGCTGTTTAGTCATGAAAACGCATCACAGAGACAGAAAGACCAATTAAAAACAGAGATAGAGTAAAAGAACTATTTTCGACTTTATAATATTAGTATGGTTAAGGATAAACCCATAAACTATTGTAATTAATTAAATGAATTAATTGAGAACGCTTTATTGTACAAAATATAAACAAAAAAATATATAAACAAAATAGAAAACACAAAGCAAATACTACAATGAGCGCTTAGAAGCGATCTCTTTCAGACATGTTGGTTTGAAGCCACATTCGTTATAATATAACCTGTGTAGGCGGTTTCTAAATTAAATTATACCAAATTTTATGGCACAAACACCATGCCATACCTCAACAAAAGATTACTATTCTCAATTTTGCCACATTGTTTAGCCTACAGAGAAACTCCGACTAAAACATTGTTAAATTCAGCCTTGCAACAAAAGTATTCAACTACGTGTCTCATTAAGTCTTTTATTGTGGTCGTAAAGCTGTAAGTGCGAGTTTAAAGTCGCAAGCTACATTGTAAATGACGTAAACTTACAATGTAAGGTTCCTGGAAGCTGCAAATGACTTTGCTAATCACCTGATAGGTGTTAATATTGATTTGGAACTCTGCCGGTTGTTCTAAAAAGCCGATACAACATTTTATGAAGCTGAATGAGTTTCCGCTCACTAAACTAGATGGCGCTGCTTGTATCATAAATATATTGTAGATACGGACTCGGTGCGCTTGTCTCACTCGCACTTGACCGGTCTTGTTAAAATATGTTTTAGATCCTGATGTCATTTAATGACATCTAATTCAAGCTGTCGACAACTACACGTGGAACCAAAAATAGACCACGCACTGTATGAAGCTGAAATATTTTTATATATATAAAATATTTATCGTAATATTTTATGTTACGATATAATAAAAAATAACACATAAACAAATATTGATGTAAATTTCACACTGCGCTATCTAGCTCCAAACTAAGCAGAGCTTGTACTATGGGAACCGGATAACTGATAGAATACTTATATACGTTTTTTTTTAAATACATACTTATAACATATAAGAAAACATCTAGACCTGGAACAAATATATGTAGATCACTTGTTTCGCGGCGGGAATCAAACCCGCTACCTCCTGAGTCTCAGCCGACTATTCACCCACTACGCCACAAAGCTCGTCAGTTATATCGTAAGTTAATATATACATGTATATTAATATATGTTAGTTAGTTTATTAGTGTATCACAAATGGGTCAGATAAGTTAATATTTAAGTCCTTTCATTCTCTTGAAAGTTTCGTTTCCGCTCGTACTTTTTGTCTGAATTATAATTATACAGAACTGATTAAATTGAGGTAGTAGGGCTTTATTATTAGATTTATTAGACAGTTCATCAAACGATGATTCCGATCTAGAATTTGATATACAAATTGCATTAGCACATGTTAAAAACTGTAATTTTACGATACATTTCGTATCTACAGATGAAACATCAATATCCTCAGATACTATAAGATGAAAATCTATATTTGCCTCGCCATGTGTTCATGTCATGTTCATGTCCATAGGATGGCGAGCAATATTTTATCTTTACATAAAATATTAAAGCAACATCCGCGCTAGTGGGTAACCTACAATACTCCTAGACTCCTGGTCTCCACTTTAGAACACGTTTACTCCAACGGCTACTCAGCGGCAGAAATGACCGGCCCACTGCCACTTTACGAGTAGTTTGCTGAGCCTCTGAGCTTTGACCTTGATTCTCTGTCAGTAGCCTTATTACGTAAGCCAATTGCTGTAGCGTCGCTGGTCAAAACGTATTTTCCCACCTACCAGTGCGTAAGGACTCCTTGTAATCCCTCGTGTGTAAGGACGTTCTGACTAGCGACAGCGACGTTACAGCAACTGGCTTACGAAATAAGGCTACCGATGACATTGTTTCAGATCATATTCTTCATGGAGCCAATGATTTCTTTGCGCAAGCCTCTGTGGAAATAATTTGTTAAATATTCTAGAGTTCTGCAAGGCCTGCGCAAAGAAATCGTTGACGTGTGTGCCCAGCATTAGGTACTGTCAGCGAGCGCGTTATTGCTCAGCATTTCTTTTGTCGGATGTTCTCAGTCAGTGTAGTCACACTACCGGTATTTTTTGTAACACCCTTCCTAATTAACGCCACGTGTGAACAGATACACGGTAGAGGAGGGAATAATTCATAAATTCGCTCCTATTTATGTCATCTGTCATAAGAAGTGATGAACGGTGTAATTAATGGTTACTAGCTTCATACTCACACTTTAGTTAGATCAGAAATAAATACGGGTAAGTGCGAGTAACACTTATATTATGAGACTTTTTTGGCGCCCTACGATATTGTTTATTTGTCATACTAATATAAATAAATGCAGAAGGTTGGTTGTTTGTTTGTTACTCGATCACGTCACATGAGCTGAACCAATATCGATGTTGTACATAGATAGATCATGACCTGGATTGACACATAGGCTACTTTTTATTGTCAAACCTACGAGTGCGCACTGCGCGGGTAAAATCTAGTGCAAAATCAAAAATTAGGGAAAATTAAACATAACCCCTAAACATTCATTGAGGAGAAGACTCAGGAAGGTTTTGGGACTTCTGGAATGTTATATGAATTTTTGTTCTATTCTAGCAATACAATTAAAAGCAATAATTAAATTATAATTCTAAGGTGGGGGGAATAAGACCTGCACTAACGTCCCACATAGGGGTGTATTGTGAATTACTTGAATTACTCCCCTTCTTACCAGCCATCCCAACTCCTTAAAGTAGTGGAGTAGGACTTTGGGTTGGTGGCAGCAGTTTTTCAGGGTCCCCGAGGTCGTTGCCGACGTCAAAAAGGACTTGATGAGTTCATGCAGTCTTTAGTCTAGCTTCGTGTGTGGCCGTACAGTGTAACACGTGCTCCACTCTCTTTTCATCTTGCATGCGTCCCCGACATAGCCATCCGTGGCCCCTGTCTTCAGGAGATGGTGAATTAGTTCGCAGTGTCCTGTGATGCTCTCCACCATCATCCACTAGTCTAAGCAATATTATGTACCCGCCAGTATTTTAAAACAGTATGTAAAATTAATAATTTATAACTTGTGCATAATGATTTTAATTTTCTTTACAAGCGTTTTAAACCAAAAATACACTTACAAAATAACACAAAACTCATAATTTCCGTCCCGTTTTCATTACACATTATTACCTAAATGAGAAAGGATAAACCGTAATAAAACGACGAATTATTTCAAATAAAAAGGAAGGGTCCAGGTTTGAAATTTCCTACCAATTTATGGTCCGGGCAAGACTCGTGTCCGGTCTAAAAGGAATTTTATTAAGTGTCATT
This sequence comes from Philereme transversata, assembly GCA_963924445.1. Lineage (NCBI taxonomy): Eukaryota > Metazoa > Arthropoda > Insecta > Lepidoptera > Geometridae > Philereme > Philereme transversata. The sequence continues at coordinate 18,991,564 of OZ004337.1, read as the reverse complement.
AGTCCATATTTTAAATTTAAAAAACAGGGTCCTATTTGTGTGCGCAGCGGGAACCACGGTCCGTGGAAGATGTGGCGAGATTATTTTACATTGTAGAGTTAGGGTTGGGAAAAAATTATGCACTAAAAAGTGCAGATGACAGGTTGTACACAAATGCTTTATATTCCGCTGGCATGCGGCCGCGAGGTACTCGATTGTGGGCGACATTGATCTTTATTAGGTGCGTCGTGGACGAATCCGAATGCAACAAAACATTTGTGTTTTAGACTTCACGACCTTTGAAAATGCTGTTAAGTTGTGTTTTTTAAGAAAGGGACTTGTCGATAAAATAGACAGGCAAGCTAATAATGCTTTAACTTTAATCTTTAAATAGTATAAAATGAAGTCGCTTCCGTTGTCTGTTCGCTTTGATCTTTTAAACTACTCAACAGGTTTTAATGCAGTTTTCAGCAATAGATAGAGTAATTCAAGGTTTATATGTAAAATACATACATACTTCTATTTGTTTGTTAGTTTGTTTGTTACCTTTACACGACTAAACGGCTGAACGGATCGTAATGAAATTTTGCAAGGAGATAGATCATATCCTGGAAATAGGCTACTTTTTAGCCAACTGCGCAAAATGAGGGTAATGTTTTATTGAAAACCACCAGTGCGAAGCTGCGGGCTGGTCAGCTAGTTTAATTATTCAAGCCAGTAAACATGATTTCACCTTTATACATAAGAAAGGCTAGAAGTGCAAATGAATTTTGTAAAATAAAGAGTTTAAGATTTCGAGTAATTATAACAAAAACAACTGTGTAAAACAACATTCAAGCACCCAAACCATAAGTTCCAAGTTCACAACCTCTGAGTATCTTTAATTGACGGATATAATTCATCCTCTCCTGTTTTCATGTCAAAACAAAAGACGTATATATTTGTTATCCGTGAAATAGGCACTAAGGCGTCTTGCGCAACGATGTCTAAACGCATTTAATGGCTAAACATACTTTAAAGAGTTTCTTCTTTGTCGTAGTAAACATTTCACTCGGATTAGTTTAGCATAGGCTCTGGAGTGCCTCAGGGTTCACACCTAGGACCCATTTTGTTTAATATATTTATAAATGGCATTCCTAATTGCTTTCACTCTTCTTTACCGTTTTTATTTGCAGAAGACCTTAAAATATCTCGTAAAATCAACTCTAACATTGACACAAACTGACCTGGATAGGCTATACGAATGGTGTCGCGCCACCAAAATGAACTTTAACACTGACAAATACTTTTTCACTAAATTTATACGAAGGCACAATGTATTTAAATCCAACTATAACATAGGTGGTAAACCATTACGAGAATTGTATAGTAAAAAAGACCTAGGGGACTTTAGATAATAAATTGGCATATATCCCCCATATTGAAGACATAATTAAGAGAGCATCTAAAATGTTAGTCATAAAAACAGTAAACATTTTAGAAACCCCCATACCAAAGTACAACACTTTGGTCCGAAGCATACTGGAATACTATCCTGTTCTGTGGAGACCTCACTGCGCAACGCATATACTAAGGATTGAGCAGATTAAAAAAAAATCTGTGGCATCTTGCCTACGCTGCAAGTATTACAAAATAAAGGTATTCAATGCAAAGAGGCTAAATTATTTTAAAATATCGTCTGTAAAAACGTAGAACGCAGCTAGATCTCACATTTCTGTATAAAGTTTTGAATTCGCAAACAGATTCTCCTCAACTACTGCAAATGTTTCACTTTGGAACTCCACACAACGCCTCGCCAACCAATTGCACCACTTGTCCCTCCGCTTCGCACTACAGTCCTTGGTAGCAACTCCCTCATTCCCAGGCTTTGCAAAGCCTTGAATAACTGCAAGGATATTGATGTTTTTCCCATAAAAATAAGTTCCGCCGTTACTTGGACGAGAACTTACACAATTAAAATCAGATCACAGTGTTCAGTTTAATTACTTATATACATATGTACATCGCACGTGTACCTAATATAATTACCTAGTTTATGTTTTAGTTCTATGCTATGGTACCTATAGTAATTATTAGGTTTATTTTAATTTGCATGCAGTGTAACCTGTAATTGATTGTGCAATCAGCTCTAAAATGTACTGTAAAGCATTAATTGAATTTATCGTTGAAACTATCGTTGGTTAACCTGAATAAATCAAATAAAATACGTCGAATTTAAACATGTTTAGTTGCTAAATACATTTAGGGATCGTTGTGCAGGGCTTAGTGTACAACTTTACATTTGTGTAATCGGAACATCCCATCTCTATCACCGTGCGTAGATAACCTCGCATTACATACCAGCTGTGAATAGAATTGCTATCGTGTTGAGATCGTAATGAATTCGTCGCATCGCTTGTTTATGTGATGTTATGTCTGTAATAAGCTTTATTTTGTAAGTTAAATAATTAGGTGAGACTTCACACTGGTCGATGTTTTACGGTTTCGTAAATAATTTATGTAAATATGGAAATTATCCATTAAAGTTGTCTCTTCATATTTTAAATAGGGGTTTACACTATTTCTAAATGGATTTCGGTCTACTTACTGAATGCTAATAAGTCGAATCGAAAAACCAATGACCAAACCCCATACTATTGTATCAATGTTTATATTTTAATGGTGTATATTATTTATGTATCTGTTTGTTACATTGTCGGCTAAACGGTGGTACCGATTCTATTAAAATTTGATACATAGATAGATTACTGGATTAAGAAACTGGACATAGGCGACATTTTAGTGACGCGACGCGTGTGAAGCCGCGAAAGCTTTATAGTTTTTCAAATAGTCATAATACTAGGTATTTTTGTTAATACTTTCAATTTAAATTCGAAATAAAACGTTTGTTTTTCCACCAAGGTTTGCTATTGACCCAATTATTTCTGAAATTTTGATACTAGGCAATCGGCATTTACTTTTATTAAGTGCGACTACAATAGGTAGTACTAAAACTCACTAGCGCAGCAGCCGGCTAATCGTCCACTGCGCTGTAAGGTCCGTGGGTCACACTGAAAGTTTTTAGAAAATAAAAAACGAGAACATGTAGAAGCCTGTTAATATTTTTATTGCTTTTCGAAGTAACGACTACTTCCTTCCTTTTTAAGCACCGTTGAACCATTGACTGAAGTAGTGGCTCCACTCTTCTTTAGATCTCTTCCACGCGTTTTTCAAACGCAGCCACGGCATCTTCAGCGTTCATAAAACGAATTTCTCTAAGTTTATCTTTTATTTTTGGAAATAAATAAAAATCACAAGGTGCCAGGTCGGGACTGTAAGGACGAGGACTTACTAACTCCACACCTTCGATAGATTCGATAGTCCGTCTGGCGGAGTGAGCTGGAGCGTTGTCGTGGTGGAGGAGGATCCTGCTTCTTGGGCGCTGATTTCTGACATTTTCCAAGACAACTGGTGAACAATGACTGACATACCAATTTGCAGTAACTGTCCTTTTATTTTCTAGAACAATTGTTGCGAAATGACCCGTCCGTCCAAAGAATGAGACAATCATGTTTTTCCCTTGATTTCTGCCCTTCTTTACTTTTGTCGGCAAATCTTCGAATGGAAACATCCCTTGCACAGATTGTTTCGGGTTCATAACAATATATCCAGCTTTCATCACCTGTGACTATCTGTATCCATCTAGTGCAAAACTTTCTGACGCCTAAATGTTTATGTAAGACTTTTTGTACTTGACTCATACCAATACATAAAGCTGCCCGAATCAGTTGATATGTCACCCTTCTATCAGTGTCTATCATTACCGCATAGCACTCACGTTATCTTCAGTATTCGCCGTAGAAGGACGTCCTTCTCGCGAAGCATCAGTAAGTTTCTTTCGATCTCGTTTCAACTCATTAAGTTGTTAACAGTGAGTCGAGATAGGCTTCATCATGAAATGTTAATCGAAGTCTATCACTACATTGTTGTTGAGTAAGACCATCACGAAAGTCGTCATAAATCATTGAGTGAAAATTTTATCTAGTGAAATTAGTGTTGCCCAAATGCAAGAACAAGACGAGACTTAGCCAGTCTTGGTCTTGGTCTTGCGCCAATACACCTGGTCTTGGTCTTGGTCTTGGTCTTGCGCTCCCAGTCTTGGTCTTGGTCTTGGTCTTGCAGCAAGAGTCTTGCAAGTCTTGCAATTACCTATTAGTCTATTACTATTTATTAAAGTTTACTTTAAATCTTAGAAAAACGTATTAGAATTGGAACATTGTGAGCTTAAATTAACATAGCCATAGTAAAGATCAAGCAGATTAATAAATAACTGAAGATTTGATAAGAAATTCGAAAAATCAACTGACCTATATGTCGTTTTCCATGGAAGTAACTGTTTCTTAATAAACATTTATGATTTATAAGCTTACATTTGCTAAAACATGTAAAAAAACAAATTAATTACAATAACTTGACTGTATTTTAAAGAACAACACTTATCTGTCTAGAAAGAGATTGAACCCTCAACTTATAAGAAATTTAATAAAAGAGTTTTACGATTTATCATTTATTTGAATAAAAAATAAAATACAACACAAATCAACAGCTTTATCATTAGGTTATGATACTTTATATAATTTTTTTTGACCAAGAATTAATACAAAGTAACCATCTGGCTGACTCATCACTTAACCTATTTCTACGTTTTCTAATTACTAATGATGCTTTAGAAAATAACCTCTCAGCAGGTACTGAAGTTGCAGGTATTGAGAGAAAATCACGGGCCATTTTCGATAAAATCGGATACTCTGTCTCATGCGTCCTCCACCAATCTAAAATGTCTTCCGAGCTGGCAGTTCTTGGTTTTCTTAGGTACTCCTCCAACTCGTCTATCACCAAGCCTTGAAGACAAGATCCAGATGACGTCGAGGGACATTCATAGAGTTTATCAAAGTCTATTACGTCTTCATCTTCATCACATACTTTATTTTCTTTTTCTGGTAATTCCAGAGATTTGTTCAGTGAGTGTAGACTTTTATATTCTTCATAAAGTTCATTGAACTTGCGCAGACTTTCTGTTTTAAGTTGCTTCCCCCACATTGTCAGGTCAAAAGTCTGAGCCTTATGCCTTGGGTCTAAAATTAAAGAAGTACAATAAATCCAGTTGCTCTTCTTGTAATGTTTAAGCATTTTGTCTCGAGCTGCTTGGAAAGCTAGAATGAGCCTTTCATCCACTTCAGATCGATTAGGTTTCTCATCTAACTGTTTTACCATGGATTCAATTTTATCTAGCAAGAGATTGAATGATACAATGACTAGCGGTAATGTAACATATTTGTCTCCACCAAGTTTTGTACTTAAAAGTTTAAAGTTTATTAGAAATTTATGTAATTTTTCGAGTACCTGCCATTCATTAGCTGTGATTTGAAAATCATTTAATTCGGTGACAGAACTGCACAATATGTCAATGCCCGCTCTCACTTTTAAACCAAATCCAATCATATCATGTGTGGAATTCCATCTCGTTGGACAGTCAAGAATGGCATTTAGATTTGATGGCACGCCAGCTGCTTCACAAGCAGACTGAAACTTCTTCTTCACTATCTCACTTCTTTTTATTTTACTGGAAATACTGCGTAACTTTGTTACAGATGTACGCGAGTCAGCAATATTTGGTGCAGATTCTTCATCTTCCTCATCCTCAGTTTCGTCTGCATAGTCTTCGTACTGCTGATCTTGCGCGTTAGTGTCAGACTCACAGTGTAATGCTAAGGTCTTTAATAAATCTTGTACACCAAGGTTTAAAATGTGAGCAAAGCACCGGAAATGTTGATTGTCTGAATCAAAGTGTGGCGGCAGCTGTTTGCCCAGTTCATACATAAATTTGGTATTTGCAGTTGCGTTGTCGACCGTGATACCTTGTATTTTATCAATTATGCCATATTCCAATAAACATTCATGGAAAATCGTTGCAATATCTTCCCCAGTATGTCGACCGCGTGATGGTATAAAATCAAGAACTACAGATTGATACTTCCATTCGTTGTCTATATAATGAATAGTAACCCCGTAGTAACTCCTACCAGCAATTGACGTCCACCCATCAATGGTAAAAGACATTTTAGATGATAATTGTTGAAGTCGTTCCTTGAGATTCAATTGGAGCTCTTCAAATCGCTCTTTGACTTTCCTTCTAAGTGTAGACCTTTTAGGAAACACCATATTAGGGCAAATACGTCGAAAATATACTTGTGTAGCTTCGTCATCGAAAAATGAGAAGGGAAGATATTTTTTCACCACCCAATCAACTGTAGCTGTCGTGATGTTGTCACTGCTGTTTTCCGACTGAAACAAAACAATAAATCTTGTGTTATTATTTAAAACATACTAGGTTTGAGCGTATAAGAGGAGGAGGTTTGTTGTTGTTAAATCGAGAAAATCGTTAAATTGATATTTGTTATATTAAGGTTGCACTGTACTGTAATTTACCAAAATAAAGTACTTAGTTGTTACTGGCCGATTAAATGAAAATGATAATGAGTCGTGCTCGAGCCGTCGTACAGTGCGGACGTCTCTGGGGCGTCGTTACGCTGCCCGTTGAATATACGAAGATTCGATCGTCGTTAGTGGTCGAGGCAACATCGCCTATAAAAGGCTCCTCAGATCGCGCGGCACGCATTCGATCGTCGTTAGTGGTCGCCGCTATAGCATGCAGCGGCCACACCTTAGGAACCTAGGCTGGTAGAGGGGGGCTCGAGTGCCGAAACACTTTGTTGTAGCAACGGCGTGTTTCGGCCCTCGAGTCGGCACGGTCACTCCCCGTGCTAGTGCTCGTTGCTTCGGCGTCAACGCAATCCACCTCAAGTGGCGAGGCAACCAGGCAACTGTAGAAGGCCTGAAAGTAGCGATAGGAGTTTTTATCGTTGCCAGATACTGCGTCCTGTTCCCTTCCAGTCGTAGCGGTTCTCCGTTCCACTGGGTCAAGGGGAGTAAGGAGGAGAGGGTGCATCTGTGTACGGCGCGCACACTTATGCAACTTAATATATCCTGCGCATCTGACTTGGCTTTGTCATTCCGAGTTTAAAAAAGTCCTGGGCTTGGTCTAATACCTGGACACGGGTGGCCTAAGGAGAGGAGAGTGGTCGCTCTAGCACTGCATCGGGGTGACAGTGTGGTTCGGCAGCACTCTTTGAGACAAAGCAGCTTTATTTAGAGAGGCACTGCTTTCCTCGCTCAGCCGGGGAGGGGGCTATTCCTCGCAATAAGAATAAATCTAAAAACATGCAGATGAATATGACTTTTGGTGCGTGGAATGTACGTACTCTTTTAGACCGACCCAACAACCTCTGCCCAGAACGTAAAACCGCCATTGTGGCTCGCGAGCTCAAACGCTATGACGTCGACATAGCCGCTCTCAGCGAAACACATCTAGCTGACGAAGGTGAGCTTGTTGAACGTGGTGGTGGGTACACTTTCTTCTGGAAAGGCACACCAGCTTCTGAGCCTAGACGGTCAGGAGTAGGCTTTGCTATTAAAACTACTTTAGCCTCTAAGTTGGAAGAACATCCAGTTGCTATCTCTGATCGTGTCATGTCCTTACGTTTCCATCTTCGAAACAATAAATACTTAAATGTTATCAGCGTATATTCGCCAACACTCGACAAAAGTGATGACGTCAAGGACAAATTTTATGAGGAAGTGTCAGAAGTGCTGACTAAAATCCGGCGCTGTGAGAAAGTTTTGCTTCTTGGCGACTTTAATGCTCGCGTCGGACGTGATTTTGAAGCTTGGCCTCGGGTGATAGGGCGACATGGCATTGGTAACATGAACAGTAATGGGCAACTGTTACTAAGCCTCTGTTCCCAATTTCATCTGGGTATTACCAATACCATGTTTAGACTCCCAAATAAATACAAAACTACCTGGATGCACCCAAGGTCCAAGCATTGGCATCTTATTGATTATGCTATAGTCCGTCAACGGGATATAGCGGATGTCAAAGTAACGAGAGTAATGAGGGGCGCAAACTGTTGGTCGGATCACCGACTTGTTGTTACAAAACTATTTTTGCGTCTTAGCCCTTGCCGTAGACCTCGCAGGGCTAAGCCTAACTGTCTCCATCTGAAAAAGCTAGAGTCTGCTGAAATATTGGCAAATTACAGGGAAGCTGTCAATACCTTTACAGCAGGCATACACCCCGAAGATGAACAGTTAGACGAGGGCTGGAAACTGTTAACTACAAATACCATCAATGCGGCTACTGAGATCTTAGGCCAAAAACCTCGTGTCTGTGAAGACTGGTTTGACGAAAATGATAATACATTGACAGTCGCCCTAGAAAAACACCGCCAGCTCCTTCGAAAGGAAAATCAGACAACTGCTTCTGAAAAAATAAAGGAGAGTACGAGCCAAATAAGGAGACTAACTCGAAACGCAAAAGATGAGTGGTGGCTGAACAAGGTTCGCTATATTCAGTGGCTTGCTGATTCGAATAGACTCGGCGATTTCTTTAACGAGATTAAAAAGTTAGTAGGAAGTCCACATCGAGTAAACGTACCACTGAAATCACTTTCAGGTACCCTCCTGGTAAGCAAAGGAGAAGTTCTTACTCGCTGGGCAGAACACTATAACAGCTTACTCAATGTGGATCGTTCTGCTGACATAAACTATTTAGCATCACTTCCTGCCTTACCACAAGCCGTAGATCTGGATCAGCCTCCTTCTCTTGAGGAAGTTATCATCGCCATCAAAGCGCAGAAAAACAATAAGGCTGTCGGCATCGATAACATACCAGGAGAACTATTAAAATATGGCGGAGATGAGTTGCACTACAAGATTTGGCAATTTTTCCAGCGCATGTGGGAAATGGAGTTCGTTCCTCCTAGTTTTGGCGTATCACTAATTTGCTCTTTGTATAAAAATAAAGGTGATCGATCTGTTTGCAACTCTTATAGGGGTATATCACTTCTGTCTACTCCAGGAAAAACTTTTGCCAGAGTACTCTTAAATCGTCTTATGGAGCTCTCTGAAAGTATATTGCCTGAAACGCAATTTGGGTTTAGACCCAATCGCGGCACATGCGAGGCCATATTCTCTCTTAGACAACTGCAAGAGAAAAGCAGGGAACAGTGTCAACCTCTGTTTCTCTGTTTTGTTGATCTGGAGAAAGCTTTTGACAGTGTACCTCGCGAAGCTTTGTGGATTGTGCTTTCGAAACTTGGTTGCACCGACAAATTTATACGCTTGATAAGACTTCTTCACGACAACGTGACTTGTTGCGTAACCGTCAATGGTGAGCAGACAGAGCAATTCCCTGTCACTTGTGGTGTAAAACAAGGCTGTGTATTAGCACCCACTCTTTTTGCTCTGTACTTTTCCGTTGTCGTGAGGGAGACTTTACAAGCCAACACCGAAGGGATCCGCATACGTTTTCGCACAGATGGCAGTATCTTTAACCTGGCTAGGTTAAAAGCGCACACAAAGGTATCGTATGACCTCATTACCGAATTGATGTATGCTGATGACCTATGTTTCGTTGCGGAATCTTCTGAGGGACTCCAGGACTTGATGACTCGGCTTGACGCTGCGTGCTGTAGATTTGGCCTCAAAATTAATATTACAAAGACAGAGGTGATGGCCATGGACACTGTTAACCAAGCTCCACTGAATCTGCAAATCGATGGAAAGCCCATAAAACAGGTCGATACATTCAGATATCTGGGAAGCAGCATAACAACAAAATGCGACCTTGACTCGGAGATCAACAGCAGACTTGGCTCCGCTATGGCTGCTTTTGGTAAACTACGAGTCCAGGTATTTCGCTCCCATAACATCAAATTGAGTACCAAGATTAAGGTGTATATGGCTATTGTACTTCCTAACATCTTGTACTCGTCAGAGACATGGTGCCTGTATCGCAGACACATACGCACGTTAGACAGATTCCATCTGAAATGCCTCCGCGACATTCTTAACATCAAGTGGTCGGATCGGGTCCGTAATACCGATGTTCTACGACGGGCTAATGTCTGTGGCATAGAGGCATATTTGATGCGGCGTCAGCTGCGTTGGTGCGGGCACCTGTCTCGGATGTCTGATGAGCGAAGGGCGAAACGCATTTTCTTCTGTGAACTAGAACATGGTAAGCGGAAACGCGGAGGTCAGTTCCTACGTTTCAAAGACGTACAGAAGAGGCACATGAAGAGGTGTTGTATCGATCCGTCGCGCTGGGAGGCTCTCGCTGAAAAACGACCTGAATGGAGGCGTCATGTTCAGGACAAAGTGTACGAGTTTGAAGAAGAAAGGAGGCAAGAACTAGACTTAAAACGAGATCAGCTTAAAAGTCGACCGCCGGCTAATATCAATTACAACTACATTAATGGCGCCTTAACTTGTGTTCATTGTAACCGGACTTTTAGCGCAAAAATAGGGTACATCAGCCACATACAGGCTAAACACCTAGGCCAATAATCACAAAGTCAAGTCTCTGTAGCCGAAATCGGCTAGGAGGATTATTATTATTATTATTATTATTAAATGAAAATATGGGTGTTTATAAAAAATATTTAAGACGATAATTACATACTTAATATGTCGCACCCCTAGATGAAAACTGTGAAAACACCACTAACTCAAAAATACTTACGTAAGTTAATGGCGTTTTTGAAAGTATCGCATGAATAGCTACGCGGAGTTAAAATTCTTTTAACTGTTAAAAAAATATTCTTACCTGTCCACTTCTTCCAGCGGTTACTAAAAAGCTTGTGATATCTCCACTTAATTTTGGTTTAACAGGAAGAAATATTTCTGATTCCTTTTTGTGGAAAGATATTAGATGTTTCCTTAAGCCTGAAGTGTTTCTGTTTTTCATTTTTATTTCAATCTTTTTATGTTGGCACAATTTACAGAAGGCAGTTTGGGATGCATGAATTATTTCGAAAAACTCCTCAAATTTGCTTTTGGGTCTTTTAGATCTGTGACTCAAACTCTCGTTACTCGGACTAGAATAATTTGAATCTTCGTCACTCATATTAAATTGTACACGTGATACGTTTTTAGAAAACAACGAGAATTAGTAAAAACAATTATTAAGTTAGACTCGAAGCACAGCTCAATTGGAAATGACTGGAATTAAAATAATTCCTTTATTTATAGTACGTTTCCTTGCTTTCTACCGCGCCGCCTCGCTACGTGCCGGCTCTATGAAAAGGATGCCGCCGCAAATCAAACAATGCCGCGTGCGGCGTACAAACACACACTAAATATAACCTACTTGTACAGACGCGACGCGTGAATAAAATAGAATTAGTGCCAATCACTATTCTTTACATATAAGTGAATGTTTTGGCGTACATCTATACTAATATTATAAAGCTGAAGAGTTCGTTTGTATGTTTGATGACAGAAGTTTTAAAATAAATAAATAAGTCCTGAACGTCACTATACCTCCAAAGTTACTATTCCTCGTGGACGAAGTCGCGGGCACAGCTAGTAAATACTTACTCTCATCATCTCTCTCAGAGATATTCGGGCTGGTAAGTAATACAAAACTCTTATCGCAGGCTTTTTATTTTATTAGTAGGTAAGTACCTACGCTTTTTATATTATTTTATTAGTTTCGTAGAATTTTTTTACACGTTTCAAGGATATTTAAAAGTGGCTACAATATTTATTAAACGGGTGATATTTGAACACTTTTTTGCTATTTTTTCTTGTAAAAACTTAAGAAATATAATGACTAAATGTACAACAATAGTACCTAAGTAATTAGTTTAAAACCATATAAGTAATCAATATTATAATATATACTTACTATAATGAATTAATATGACATCTACTACCTATCCTTACAATTTTATCCTAATCATAATACTACTTGCGTGATCAGTATAATGTATTCATTTTCATTCTAAGCACTCTGAAACTTATTTATTCTTTGGAACACCTGTAAGTACTCTACTAGGAAATTATTTTGCATGAGTATATATACGCCCTATGGCGGCAATCAAATAGTGTCAAATGTTATGATTTCGGCGTGGCGGCAACGATTGTTTTAGATTTCAAAAGAAGCCGCCGGCGCGTGTATCATAACCATGTACTTCCGAAAAGCGGCAAATTTCTTTGAGAAGTAAGTACAAAACCTTTGACGCCGCATTATCAAAGTGCCGATGGTTAAAACATAACTATGCATGCACTCAGTTTGATTTTAATAGATATTTTTTTATTCGCTATGTTTATGGTATTAGTCGTAATGCGCATAGGTCCAGTTTTTCATATTCTTTGATACAGTTTTTTGCGTCTCATAGAATTCCTAAGCGTACCTACCTATACACCGAACTGTTACACCTAACTACTCAGTGAAATAGCGCTATGTCCTAGCTGCAAGACGCAAGAGTCTTGCAGGCTATGTCTTGTTCTTGCTCAAGTCTTGCACGGTCAGTCTTGGTCTTGGTCTTGCTAAAAATACGCGGTCTTGTTCTTGGTCTTGGTCTTGCAAAAACGCAAGAACAAGACCAAGACTGCAAGACCAAGACTGAATTTGGGCAACACTAAGTGAAATCGATTTCGACGCACGACACACTTTTTAAATTGCCGCCAATTTGTAAAAACAAATCACATAAGAATTTATTGCACATCTACAGATTCCCAAATGTTCCTAATTCGAAATATAAATATTTTTTTCATCGTCTGCTTTTCTTACTGGCTTATTCTAAAAACTTTAAATATGACCCCCTAAAATCTGGGTTTCAAACGACTAGTCTACATTAATTTCTTGCTGAAGTCCTCCACTAGATGTTAAAATATATATATACATATATATTAATGGACATTTGACACAGCGCTATCTAGCCCCAAACAAACTAAGCAGAGCTTGTACTATGGGAACCAGATAACTGAAAGAATATTTATATATTTTTTTATACATATTATACTTATATATAATACATAGAAAAACATCCAGACCCGTGACAAATATCTGAAAACTATATATGAAAGCTTAATATGTGTATTTATATGTACTTAAGTATTTTTTATATTTATACTAGCTGTATGGTATAAGGCTGTATATAGCTGTATATATAGGGGTATAAGGGGTTCCATACAACATCTCTCGGAACCCAAGCCAACCTCACCGGCCCGTGGTATACCCTGCCGACCAGCAAACGAGGCTCTGGCGCACCACCCACCAACCCGCAATTGGACCAGCGTGGTGGGTTATAGTCCAAATCCCCCTCATTATGACAGACACAATAAACGTTTGGCCCCAAGTTCCCGGTGGCTTCGGGGCTGGGTCTGTTGATGACGGAAGGCAGAACCACCCCGGTGCCAGGGGTGCTAAGAATCCCCGGGCGAGATCGATTTCCCGTCAAACGACCCAGGCAAATTGTACAAAGGACAGAGATAGCATATTGAATATTGTTAGTTTTAACGTCAGGACATTAAAATCAGACGATAGGTTGCTAGAATTGGAAAATTCCTTGAAGGACCTAAAGTGGGACATACTCGGACTATCCGAAGTACGAAGAGAAGGGGAAAATACTATCGAACGAGAAAACAACATCTTTTACCACTATGGAACAGGAAGTATGTATGGAGTCCGCTTTCTAGTAGCCAAAAAATGGAAGAACCATATTTCTGAATTTATAGCTTATTCGGAAAGGGTAGCAGTGCTTAAATTTAAAGTAACTGATAAAAAACTTTTAACCGTTATCCAAGGATATGCTCCTACATCAACACGTCCAGATGATGAAGTAGAAGAGTATTATGATCAACTGAATAGAGCTTGCGGTGAACACCGAGGCACCTGGAATGTGATTATGGGAGACTTTAACGCAAAAGTTGGAATTGAAGATTGAAGATTTGGATGATGACTCAATTTTAGGCCCACACGGACTAGGTGTCCGTAACGAACGAGGGGAACGTCTCATCCAATTCGCGTTTGGACAAAGTTTAAGGATCAACAACACTTTCTTCTATAAAAAACCTGAACGACGTTGGACATGGGTCTCCCCATGTGGAACATATAAAAATGAAATCGATTATGTCATTTCCTCAAGTCAAACCACTATAACCAATGTCCAACCAATAAACATAATAAAATTTAGTTCTGACCATAGACCTATTCGTGCTACGATTCGGTTCAATTTCAACATTAAAAGATTTAAAATGATAAAATGTAACATAAAGAGGATATCTATAGAAACTTTAATAGTATGCAAGGAAGATTTTAATTTAGAATTAAAAAACAGTTTTGAGTTATTAAAATCAGATGAAGAAGATGTACAAAAGGAATTTAATATTATAGAAAATTGTATTAAGAAATCAAGTAGTAAAATTAAACAAATTAAACAAAAACATAAAAAACTTTCAGAGGCAATTATTAAATTATTAGAGGAACGAGTTAATAGTAACATCAATAGCGTAGAATATAGAGTTAAAGACAGACAGGTTAAGCGTAGCATTAGAAAAGACGTAAGAAACTATAACACCCAGTTATTCAAAATTGCATTAGAAAGAAATAAATCACTTAAAATTGCAAAACAGGGTGCATCGGTTGGCAAATCGTGGATAACAAGCCTTAGAGACGAAACTGGAGTTAAACACCAGAGTAGAGATAGAATAATGAACATATGTACAAGTTTTTACAAATCTCTTTATTCAGACCCACAACACACCACAAATGCTATTCCATATTCATGCCCTGACACCATACCACCAATAACTGGCCTCGAGGTTCATAGAGTTCTCACACAAATGAAATATAACAGGTCGCCAGGGGAAGATGGAATTACTACAGAAGCCCTTAAAGTAGGAGAACCGACACTTTTGCCACACATCACCAATTTATTTAACACTATTTTAAAGTCAGGTGAATTTCCGGACCGGTTTTGTCATTCGAATATTATACTTTTGCACAAGAAAGGAGACAAAACTGATATAAATAATTACCGCCCAATTAGTCTCGTGTCTCATCTCTATAAAGCATTTATAAAAATAATTGAGTACCGTATTTCTGGGCAACTAGACATAGAACAACCGGCGGAGCAAGCAGGCTTCCGCCGAGGACTATCAACTACAGACCACCTCCAAACAATTAATGAACTCATAGAAAAATTCTGCGAATACAACATGCCTTTGTATGTTGCTTTTGTGGATTATACAAAGGCATTTGATAGTATTCACCACACAGCCATCTTCGATGCCCTTAAAAACCAGCACATAGACCCTACTTACATAAACCTTATTCGAAATATTTATACGCATAGTACAGCCTCAATTAAGTTAAATTCAATCGGACCATCCTTTAAAATAGTCAAGGGAGTAAAACAGGGAGACCCACTTTCCCCAAAACTTTTCACCAGCACCCTTGAGGAGGTGTTTAGGAAGCTGGCGGCTGGCTGGGAAGAGAAGGGAGTTGACGTCGGCGGAGTGAAGCTGACAAACCTCCGTTTTGCGGACGACATCGTCCTCTTTTCTTCATCAGCCACAGAACTACAAACGATGCTTCAAGAACTTAGCATAGCAAGCTTTGAGATTGGACTTGGAATGAACAGGGCAAAAACCAAGGTCATGACCAACAGCGTTAAGACCAGAATAACGGTGGATGCAGAAGACCTAGCATACGTCCAAGAGTATATCTACCTAGGCCAAATAGTCTCCTTCGAGGACAGGCAGGTTAAGGAAATCGCTCGGCGAACCGAAAATGCCTGGAGGAGCTATTGGGCCATGGGAGATATGATGAAAGGAGATCTTCCTTTAACGCTCAAGAGAAAGCTAATGGACGTATGCATCCTTCCCGTTTTGACATATGGTGCGCAGAACTGGTCACTGACTAACATTTTAAAGTCCAAGCTCAAAGTTTGTCAGCGTGCGATGGAACGCAGCATCTTGGGTGTCAAGCGAACGGATAGAGTCCGGAACACTGAACTGCGCTCAAAGACCAAAATTGTTGACGTAGCCACCAAAGCCGCTCAGCTGAAGTGGAACTGGGCTGGGCATGTCTGTCGCATGCCAAGTGAGCTGTGGGCAAGGATAGCCACCGAGTGGCGTCCTGATCCAGCGAGAAGGCGACGCGGCAGACCAAAACGTAGATGGCGGGACGAGCTGGATAAATTCCTAACGGATTGGCCACAATCAGCTCAGGACCGCCAAGTCTGGAAAGAATGGGGGGAGGCCTTTGCCCAGCAGTGGGACACGAATGGCTGATAATAATAATAAAATAAAAAATACTAGCTGATCCCCTGTGGCTTCGCACGGGTGGTTTTTTAAAACATTAAGTACCCTCATTTTGCGCAGTGGTCTAAAAAGTAGCCTATGTCCTTTCCCATGATATAATTTATCTCGTTGCAAAATTTAATTACGATCCGTTCAGCCGTTTAGTCGTGTAAAGGTAACAAACAAACAAACAAACAGAGTTGTGTGTGTGTTATACATATAAACCTTTCTCTTGAATCACTCTATCTATTGCTGAAAACTGCATTAAAATCCGTTGAGTAGTTAAAAAGATCTAAGGAAACAGACAGCGGAAGTGACTTCATTTTATAGTAAAAATTACACATTCTATGTATTATTATTATATCAAGTAGTTTTATGTAGTTATTCTTACTCTTATCGGAGTTAATTGTTATTTGTGTTTCTTTTGTTTTTGAAGTATAAGTTAATATTGTTTTTAAGTTAGCACGCAAACCTTTTTTGTTACCTCTGAGGTTGGCAGGTAGAAAATGCTATTAGCATTAAGCCCACCTTTTGTACATTTAATGTCTATTTGTGCAATAAAGTATTAAATAAATATAGTCACATGCAATATCGGCAACTATTTTATGTGAACGTTTAAAATAAATAAAGTTTTGTTACATAAATAGACACAACCTAATAGCCAGCAGCGAGTTTTGTATTTCTGTTACCAAATTATCAATGAAAGAATAACCAAAACAGTCCAAAAACAACAAAAGCTAAACAAATTCCTTGATTATTCTCGTACAAAGTTAAATTCAATAAACACAGCTAAATGCACCTGAAATGAATGCTAGTTCTGTTTTTCCCACAGCGTACCCACCAGTTACTATGAAAACTTAAAGGAAAACAGATTAAAATGGCCCGGAGCTGAAAGGACTCAGTTGTGAAGGCATGCAGATTAAAAACACTGAAAACTTTTTTAAAGAATAAAATGCACAATCTCGCCTTTTGCCGAGTGTTTCATAGGCTTCGTTTAGTGCCTTTGTGGACCGAATGAGATTTCAATTTGTTTGCGTAGGAAGTTAGCGAACTTGTATTTGAATGAGACTTTGTTTGTATAGAATAATGCAGGTGAATTACGTTTTTGTCGGTCGGAACCCGATTCACTAAGTTAAATAGACAAATTCTATAGATCTAATCTCAATAATCAAACTCAGGAATGTGGAGATCGTAAAAATATTTTAAATACAAGCTTTTATATAAGTGCTCTATGTTTATATTAAATTTCGTGTCTGTGCTGTTGACCGTTGAGGAGTTCCTTCGTCTGGAGCCAATCCAGGATGTAAAATCTGATCATGCTTACCATAAAAATGCATTATCATCGAAACTGAACCAACATGTCAAATATCAACTCCGTAGATAAGAGGAAGTGGTTCTAATTCAGCTCACAAGATTCGAACTAAACAAACATTGCGCTAAATAACAGCTTGTAAAAACATAGTCTGTTTTAAATCTGAGAACTTTTTAGGATCCATAAAATTTCGTATTATCCGAAAACCGTAGAAGGTCTAATCGTTCAGGTCGATAGGTCCTCAGCGTTTCGCACCATCTCAGATTACAGGTTAACGCGATGTGGGAACAGTAGATCCGGAGCCATTCTCACGACACGACCTAACGCGTGCCACTATCGATCATCTGGTGATGGAAAATGAGCCTTATTGCTCTGGAGTTAGATTCTTTTTTTTAGGATGTAGAGATTCAGATATTTTTAGACTCTTACGCACCGACTTTAAGTTTTTATTTTGCGTCGTGCTTACTTATTTAAAAAAGTACCTATTTTAAGCTCGTGAAATTGGAAAGCGTAGGTACAACTTCAAGTTTCAATACCGCTTGCATAATGTATGATAGGTACCACAACTTATACAATTAGGCCGCTTACACTCCATAAAACGAAGTAATTCAATTAACTATTACTTCCAGACTATTACGTCCTTTACACACGTGGATTGTACGTGTGGGAATTTTCTGTAAGACTGAGCTAAGCCAGTCGAGGGAGATAGGGACCACATTATCCCAAAGGAACTTTATCTAATGTCTCTGTAATTTTTTTAGCAACAATCAGTGCATGTTCCGAATCGATACAGTTTATGAATTGGTGCTGCGCCCCTCATCAGTGCCAGTGTGGTACGGCAGTCGAAGAGCTTGGTCACCCACCATGGATTATCGTGTTCCAGTACTGCTGGTAGGATTTCCCGTCACACTAGCCTTAATGATATCATACGCCGGGCTTTTTGCAGCGTCAACGTTCCAGCCGTTCTTGAACCGAACTGTCTGATACGTGACGGTGGTAAGCGGCCTGATGGTATAACTCTTTTAACTTGGGAGAAGGGTAGGCCTTTGGTGTAGGATGCCACGTTCGTCGATACCCTTGCGCCATCTCATTGTTTGGTACAGCAGTTGGGCCGGGGCTCATCGCGCTTTCAAAATTCTTTCTGGGCGTCCGGTCGAAGCGACGTGTGATCCGAGAGCTGACACTTATCTGGGTCAACTCTTAAGCATTGTAATTCAACGGGGCAATGCAGCCAGTGTCTTGGGGGCACTTCCGCCTTGTCATGATCTGAAGCAGTTAAGCTATCTATAGATCGTTTGCAACGGTCTTTAGATGATTCAACTGTTTCTCCTGTATTATAGTCTTGTACATAATTTCATATTCTTCCTGTTATTATAGACATTTAAAAAAATATGATTTTATTAGATGATTAGCCACTTAAAAAGACAAAGGTACCTATGGATGTAAGTAGTCGAATACAAGAACTTAACATTACATTATGTTTTGAAAAATACAAGTCTATTTCTGGGTATTTCACAACCAGGTTTAGAGCTTAAGCGGAAAGAGCATAGGTGGTTTGCATTACGCTGACGGAGCCGCGATCAGACTGATAACCTGATGATGATAACCTTAAGGGTTATCACCTACACCAATCGATCGAGCAACGATCGATGCCATCAATCGATAGTAAACTGAAATCAGTCGACGATGCGGCATAGTAGAAACTGTCGATCGATGTCGACTGATCTTATTTTACATCAATCGATGGCATCGATCGGCGATCGATTGATTGGTGTGGTAACACCCTAAGACTACTTTAAACTCACTGCTATCACCTGATGGTAAGTAATGGTGTGGTCATTGATGGAAAACGCGTGCCTAAAACAACCTACAATCTGGACCTCTTTAGGGCAAGATTGAATAGTTCTTCTTTATACCAAAATGTAAGAGGGCTAATAATCTTCGGATCGGCTGACATCTTCATCAACCTTAGCTAAGAGCCACCTCAGTTTAACTAGCTGTCTATTTAAAAAAAAAACCGTGTCTGAAACGGCCTATCCGTTCGGCAACTTCAATGTCACAGACACACAGTCATCCGCTCTTTTTACATCGGGGGCTGTACAACGATTTAATTTGGACTTAGGAGTGACTCAACGAAGAAATAATGTGCAGTTTCTTCTGTGACCCAAGTGAAACACATTTGCATTCGAAACAATAATATCGGTCGATCGGAGCACGATTTATGCTCGGTCGAAACAATGTGCTCTGTTTATGCTGATGTGAAGATTTCGAATAATACTGCAGTGACTAGAAATACCCGCTTGAATCTCGTTAATATTTATAAAAAACTAGCTATCGTCTGCGGCTTTGCGCACGGTTTGTAAAAATAAGAAGCCTATGTCTCAATCCAAATCTTGATCTATTTATGTCTATGATTTTAACCTGGAAGCAACCGGGACATGCACAGGATTCGCAGGATCGGGGAGAGCCAGATGCCATATGTTTTATATGCCAAAATCTCAAAGATACATTATTTAAATTTGTTTCAAACAATCCATGTTTTTTGAAGTGAACACTTCTTTAGGCGCGTTGGACATTTTTTGAGATGGGAAAAACCATTGAACTAGCGATACTGTTACCGTTACCGACATCTCTGTATATGAAGTGAAAACTTCTTTAGACGCGTTAGGCATTTTTTGAGATTGGGAAAAAACCATTGAACTCGCGATACTGTTACCGTTACCGTTACCGACACCTCTGTATATGAAGTGAAAACTTCTTTAGACGCGTTAGGCATTTTTTGAGATTGGGAAAAAACCATGGAACTCGCGATACTGTTACCGTTACCGTTACCGACACCTCTGTATATGAAGTGAAAACTTCTTTAGACGCGTTAGACATTTTTTGAGATAGGGAAAAAACCATGGAACTCGCGACACTGTTACCGTTACCGTTTTTACACCTCTGTATATAAGTATTCATAATTGTTCAAGTTTTCATTTCTATCGGCGCTGCCGGAGTGCCATTTTAATTTTCGAATTTTGGCGCGCAATTTCCTCTGATAATCAGCGTATGACAGAGCAACGCCATCTGTGAGCAATTATAAAAACATGGCCGTGAAAATCCCTAATAACATGTTTTTTATAGCAAAAATGGTATCTGACCCACAGATAGTATATAGCATAACTAAACGAAATGATTGAACCTACCTGAGGGCTTAGCCAAGTTACAGTCGATTAGCGATGACGCTAGTCGATAAGTCCGAAAATGTATGTGATTTGACACTATAGAATGTATAGAAGAACCACGTGATATGGCGATAACAAATGTATGTAGAAATCGAATAGATTCGTAGCGAATGTAATTTGGCTACGGGCCCTGACCTTTATTTCCTTCAAGTTTCAATGTCATGTGCGTGTTTGTTGAACAATACACTAGCCTGTCCTCTAGGCATTAGCATTTACATTTTCCTCGCAAAAAACAAATTCGCGACAAATTTCTCACATTGTTGAACTTTAACTTTACCTCTCAAGGGGCTATTTTCGCTTGCACTAACCACCGCTTCCAATACTTGTTCAAATGATTTCGCAAAAACTTTGAGGAAGGGTTTTTGGTCCCTCCGGGCGTAAACTTATCGGGAACCTCGCAAATAGAATTTTTATAGTAATAGACGTGGTGTTAGATGGAATCTCATTTTCATATCTTTTGAGAGTGTAAAAATTGTCTCGGTTGTTTATAATCTATTTTGTGGGCGGTTACGGGAACGTGGGTGATAACGAAATCATTGTCTAAGATTCGCCTTGTAGGTAATATACTTATGGGCAATGAGAAGATAAAACTCCTTGGCAGCCTCTACTTGAAATTATCCATTACAATATAAGATATCCGAAATACATCAGTTAAGCGCGAATTGAATATATCACAAATACGAAAATGCCCACTTTCCTGTTTTATATATTGTTGGGGAAAAAGTTTCTTCGCATTTTTTAAGAAAATTCAAAACATTTTTTAATATAGTTTATTTACATTTAACTAAAGTATGTAGGTACCATTTCGTTCGATAACTTTTTGCCATCTTGTAGGTAGGGACATGATCCCATTGCTATAGAAATTTTGGGGCTTCTGATCAAAATACCGCGACAAGTGGTTTTGGCAGTCCTCTCGTGATGTTAACCTGACACTGCCTAAAGAATTCTGAAGAGACCGGACTTGACACCCCATTTTTATCCCATGGGAACTGATTCCAGGTTATAAATCTACGTATATACCAAATTTTATCGAAATCGGTTCAGCCGTTTTGATGTGATTGAGTAACAAACAAATGAATAAACAAACATCCAAATTTTCACATTTATAATATTAGTGTGATAGTCAAGCGCTTGACCACTATCTCACGATGGTAAATAATAGTGTGATCGAAGATGGAGCACGCTTGCCTAAAATGAACCACGGGCCCAATTTTGCCAAACCAATTGCTCCACTATGACAATGGTATCGTCGCAAAATGGCAACTACAAACATAAATAAATAAATAATGCAGGACATTTCACACAGCACTATCTAACCCCAAACTAAGCAGAGTTTGTACTATGGGAACCAGATAACTGATAGAATACTTACATACACTTTTTTTTTGTAAATACATACTTATAATATATAGAGAAACAACCAGACCCGGAACAAATATCTGTAGATCATGCAAACATTTGTTCCGCGGCGGGAATCGAACCCGCTACCTCCTGCGTCTCAGCCGGCTATACGCCCCCTGTGCCACGGAGGCAGTCAAACTACACTAGATAGGTACCTTTGGTATTCTACTAACACAATCTTTTTTCATCGACCGCCGTACCTATGACAACATTATTGAAAATTTGGCTGCTTATGACAGGAACAACAGTCATAATTGTTAAATAATAGTATTGCTCTATAATCTTTTTTATAAGTTATTAGAATTGGGCCCCCGTTCACTCTGGATTTGAAGACACCGAGATTAAAAAAATCGCTATTCGCTTGCGCAAAGAAATCGTTGACGTGTATGTGGCCCATTAGATTGCCACGAGTATAAGCCGAAATTCCCAAAAAAGCGGCGTTTTGGTCTCTAGATCAAAGTGATAAGAGGACTATCAAAACGTACTCCCGTAGGTGTAACGTTACTAGTGACATATAGTTTTGAGTTATAGGCGTCGGTACAGACTCCCTTGTGTGACAACGATGCCTTTAAGCAGATTAGGTGGTTCTTTGAAAAACTGATATCAAATATTATGTTTCTTGTTTGGATTGAATAACAATTTGAATCGTGAATTTTATTTTCACCGTTGCAATACACAGTATTTATTTAGTTTCTGTTTTAGAAATCTACATAAGATAGAATTGTTTTAGAAATCTCAATTCGTCACGCTAAATCTCTCCCTATCTTTAAAAACTTGGTCAGACAACACTATCTGTCATCCATCGCTCACTAGGCCACTTATTAATTTTACATTTTTATAATTTATATAATACATATATGTAGGTATGACAATATATATTTTATGTATTATAATATTAGTATTCATGTAATTTTATGATTATATTATACATTATAATTATGCATTTTATTTTATATTATCTATATTTTTTATAAATATACGTGTACTAATAATATCGGATTTACGCCGCCGTCCTTATTTTGTTCACATAGATCCTGTCCATCCAAAGGTTGCCTGGAAGAGATCGCTTTTAGCGATAAGGCCGCCCATTATACCTATTGTTTAAGAGTGTATTTTCTTATAAAAGATTGTATTGAAATGGCGTGCAATAAAGGAATTATCTATCTATCTATCTACAATATGTAACAAAAACCCCGTCGGATCCATGAAGAGCGTATTCCGTCATAGAAATGAAAGTCAGGCAGATGTATAAAAAACATATGTATCAAATAACTTGAAAGTTATTTCATTTTTAATTTCAAGAATTATCTGAAATTTACCCCAAAAATAGACAAATTTTACCGAGTTGTCAACTCTCGACATTCAGCTGTGGATTTGGCGGCACGCTTTGTAAATGCCGTAAAACGAAAATCCCCCTTCGGGTCGCACTGCGGCAACAAACAACAAAGGCGGCGCGCCGCCACAAGCACCTCTGTTGAAAGCCGCCAAAAGCCGCCGCGGCGGTTTTTGCCTCTCCTATCGCTCGCAGGCGCCGACCTCGCTTCAGTTTTGCGCTGTACCGTCCGTAGTTCGTACGTCCCGACATTATTTCTTCGCGAAATGTCATATTCGAATGCGTAATATTACAATATGTTAATGTGCTTAGGGAGGAGTTCAAATAATTACGCAGCTGCGCGCAGGGACTATGAGGAGCGCTTTGCTCTGCCTCAATGTCTTCCAGTGCCTTCGGACCATGCGTTTCAACGCCTACACAACTGGGTGTTTACGACAGGTGATGTTCGTGGACTTTAGACACATCGTGCTGATGCCGGAAGACCACGACAGCATGACGTTAGTGTCGAAGAAAGAGTCCTGGACATGTTTGCCGAAGATCCGACGCGAAGCACATGTTTTGTAGCGCGTCCAGTAGGTACCAACAACATGCGTGTCTGGCAGGCTTTCCGTGAAGAAGGAAAACACCCTTTCCACTATCGTCGTGTACAAGCCCTTTTGCCTGTCGACTACGAACGAAGAACCGAGTTCTGCACCTGGATGCTGAGAAAAGTTGAAGAGGACGCGTCTTTTTTAAATCGTGTGTTATTCTCCGACGAATGTTCCTTTGAGAGAAACGGTGTTTTTAACTCGCACAATGAACACGTTTGGGCAATGGAAAATCCGTTTGCTATTAAACCAAGCCATTTCCAACATCGTTGGCGTATTAACGTGTGGGCCGGTGTACTCGGAGATCGAATCATTGGTCCGTATTTTTTAAATCGTTTTATGAGCGGTACGAACTACTTGGCGTTTTTGCGCGAAGAGCTTAGTGAAGAGTTGGACGATTTAAACGTGGCTTTCCATCGTTCAATGTGGTTCCAGCACGATGGCGCCCCGCCTCATTTTTTGCGTGCAGTTCGCGATTACTTAAATGAACAGTTTCCACAGCAATGGATAGGCAGGGGGGACCTATTCCATGGCCTCCACGATCTCCCGACCTCACGCCATTAGACTTTTATTCGTGGGGGCACGTCAAACAAGTTGTGTTTAATAAGCTGTGTGACTCGGAAGCGGAAATGCGAACTCGAATCGTCGCGGCTTTTGAGTCAATAAAATCTGATACAAGTGTGCTGCGAAAAGTGCGTGCCAACGTTATAAAACGTTATAAAGCTAAACCCAAGTTCTTTTCAGAGCTGCATTAAACTTATTGTTTCTTGACTACAATCGTCAACAAAAAAACATAACTAGCAATACTTACCTAAGCTCTTGTTAGAGCTAACTCCAAGTTCTTTTCAGAGCTGCAATAAACTTATTGTTTCTTGACTACAATCGTCAACAAAAAAAACAAAAGACACGTGCACAGGCAAGTGTCTTCGTCATCTAAAGGGCGGTCACCGTCTCCGGCGCGCCGCGTAGGCCGCCGGTGTTGCCAGATGTAAGTTTTAATTTTTGAGCGCCAAATAATGAAATTTAGTCGGGTATTTTTTTTGTTTTTTCTGTAATAGAATTACATGATTGTGACCAAATATCGATACTATATCACACCCTTAAAAATCCGACAGGGTTTTTGTTACATATTGTATAAGTCTCAAAAAGGGTACAGAAACTTGTTGGAACTGTTATAATAATGGACTCCCATACAAAATAACAACTTTAATGTACCTAATTGTATACGGACGGGATGCAGGCGCGACTTTTCCATACATTTTGTATGAAAAGGGCGGCACCACGTATTTGCCACGTCCTCGTCCTCGAGGCAAAGACTAAGCTCGTCTGGGATAAACCCAGAATTCAGCCTGTGTTAACTAAGTCTAAAAATCTTCAAACATTTAATGATAATATTCTTAGCTGTAGTTATTGTTGAATTTATAGGCCTTGCTCGTAGATTTCCTGAGCGGCCTGCACCCAATGACACCCAGCAATTTTTATCAGGTCGTTTTACCATCAAGTGGGGGCAGTGCATGGTCTCCACTTGATAACCTTTCTGCCCAAACGACCATCAGTTCTTCGAACTATGTGCCCCGCGGATTACCACTTCAGCTTGCTAAATCTCTAGGTTTAGTGATTTGTTTATTCTACAAATTTCATCACTTCTGAGTCGATCTTGTAAACCAAATCGCATAACACTCTCTATATCTCTATATCAGCGTTCATGCTGAGATTTGTGGCCAATAGTGAGAGACCTCGTTTCTGTGTCATATGTTATCACTGGTGGTAACACACCACTAGAAACACGTCTTACGACACCGAACTATAATTTAAATGGTACAATTGATTTAGTGGTAGTCTTGCCTTCAAATCTTGTTCCAAGTCAGTTTTCACAAAATGGAACAAGTATCTGTGCTATAGCCTAGAAACCAACAATGCTGTTCCGAAGCCCTCCGGCTGACACGTTCGCTACAGATCTTAAACTACTAATGATGCCTACTCTGGCTCTTTACGAGTAGTTTAAGCTCCGGCCCAGGAGTTTACGAAGGCTATTCCGCACAGCTTTTTTTAACATAGACGCCTATGTTCAAGAATAAAAATCAATTTCAAGTTAATACGAGACATTTCAAGATGGAAAAGTGATTTGAAAAGTAAATTTTTACAATTTAAATACTCACGACTCACTCAGTTAACTAGCTTTTTTTTAAATTAAATTAAATAGTCATTTATTTCAGATATCCATGATCCATATGTTAATAGTATAAAGGTTCTTATAAACTATGTTAGTAAATTAAAGTGAAAAATTACATTAAATTATAATGATATTAAAATTAAAATTAATTTAAAACTAAATCAAAATTATATTTAAATTAAACTAAAATTAAATTGAAATTATATAAAAATTAAATGAAATTAAATTAAATTTAAAAATCTATGTTGGTTTCTAGAACACAGAAAATAAAACATAAATGAAACAAAAATGAAACAAGTATAAAATAGGGACTGGGTGAAAATAGAATCTGCCATTTCTTTTCTGCCAAGGGTGACTAATTGAGGAAATTACTTCCTTCATTAATCACCCTTCGCACAAAGCACCTCCAGCTTTCTATTAAAAAAATCGCGTTCGAATCAGTTCATCTGTCTAGGAACTACAATACCAGTGACAGACGCACAGACATATGCGTTAAACTTATAACACTCCTCTTTTTGCGTCAGAGGTTGAGAAAGTACTAATCGTCAAAACATTGTAGGTACAGGACATCAAATGCAATAATTTACTCTGTCATAATGTAGTTACTGTTACCTACCTACTTAATCAAGTTGTATTTTATTGAATTTCGAGTTATATTCATCACTATCGTTATAGTAATGTTGCTAAAAAAACCCGAGTGGTTTTATTTTTAAAACGGTATAGAGACAAAAAAGTAAACTAATTAAAAAGTGTTAAGCTACGTGATAATTTACATACCTTCAAGAAAAACGGAACATGGTATTTTTCAAACTTTCGCGATCAATATACATAATTACTGATTTAAACTGGTATTTGTTCCGTATGTACCTTTTTTAATTCAATTGTGTTGTGTGTGTCTGTCCACGACCACGGCTGTTGCAACGGCGGGATACCTAATAAAAAAGGTACATACGCGATATATACCCGTTTAAATCAGTAATTAAGCACAGTATGATAGCTGACAGGAAAAGCGCTTAGATACCATGTGTGCTACTCATCTACAGCCGACAGTGACCACGATACTGGTGACTGGGATATCTGTTACTGTTAGATGTGCCTCTAATCATAAAATCGTATTTAACCACATACGGACAGGCAGACTTAGAGCATTAATGCTCTAAGGGCAGATATGGTGAATGAAAGGTATAATTTTACTACCCTTTACTAGAATATGTAATGAGTACAGTTTAATTTCCAAAACTTCACCAGATTTAGAAATGTTCAGGGACTCATTACAAATTTTTAGGAACAAACTAGTGCACCACTGTCGTGGTGGTCATCAGGACCTCCAGTCTGATTAAACAGCATTCTCTCTTTGTTTTTTGATTACTTTTAAAGTTTTAGAATTGTGTTTTTATTATTTTAATTAAAAAATAATAATGCTAAACATTTCCCTCAGCGCTGTCTAGCCCCAAACTACGCAAAGCTTGTAATATGGGAACCAGATAACTGAAAGATAATTTGTAATGGAGTGTTATTTTTTGTCTGTTTTTTTATTTACTTATCTAACTGTTGTCTGTTTGTAATTTTAACCGACTTCAAAAAAAGGAGGAGGTTCTCAATTAATCGGAATCTTTTACGATTAGGTACTCAAAGACGCCTGGACCGATTCGAGTAATTCTTTTTTGGTTTAAAAGGTTTATGTTTACTTTCCAGGTGGTCCCATTGGCACCTGGATGGAATTCCAAAAAATCGAGGACAAAGCTCAAATTTTATACGGACGCAATTCGGTTTTATGTTTCTTATTAGCTCAGAAATCCGTCATTTGTCAGCTGATTTCGAAAATTCATTATTTAATTGTAAGGATATACTTTCATATTGTTCTCATAGAAATTTCATCAAAATCAGATCCTTAGTTTGGTTAAGTCGATTATATTTTTGTTTAAAAGTTTAAACACATTTTATAGAATTATTTTAAGTAATACGTTGTATTTTGAATTTGCTGGCATTGCCTAATAAATAAATATACTAAAAACGATCTATATGTAAATTCGTTATGTAGACCACCCGTCAATACCTAACGGTACCGAAGTCTTAGACAATCATGTGACGGTAGCTTTTTTCTAAGAAACCCAAGGAAAAAAATAATAAGTATTTTCCTTCTCACTCAATATTTCATAAAGTAATATCGTCCTGAGAGAACGAACAATGTCTCCGCGTGTAAGCGCTTGATGCTGCATAATCCTACTGAAAGCTGCACTCTTGCTCTAAATTATTTGTGAATTATGGTATTCTGTTCACTGTCATTTAATTGATCTATAACAAAATGTAGGTCAGAAATGAGGAGATTCATTGACGTACCAGAGTTACCTACAGCTGCACTTTTCAGTGCGTGGTCTCCACTTCAGTATTCAGTATTTCATTGCGTTCATACAAAGTGGATTAAAATGTTACATGTCAGATCTTAATGGCAAGTCAAGAGTCCAGCACTTTATATGTACCCTGCAAGTAAGGGTGTAGCGCTCAATATTAAAGCTAACTAGGCAGGTCTGGAATGGAAGTTGACCGATTTTATGTTTTGGATTTGATTGGATTTGATTAATCTATGTTCAAAGATGTCGTTTTCTTGTGCATTAATTTGTTCTGGTATTTTGTTATATATTTTTACTTCCATTACATTCGGACCCGAGCTGTGCATTTTTATTGTTGGTGTAGATAGTTCTAGGTTGTACTTGTGCCTACATTGGAAGCGACCTGGTAGGTCAGTCTTTTTTTGAAAAAATTGCGGGTACTTTCTGACGAATTTACACATTTCTAATACGTATATTGAGGTTAAAGTAAGTATTTTAAGTTAACAAAGTGTGGCACTTTTTCCCCAACGCCCCTTTCTGTTCCTTCTGTTAGAAAATCAGCACTGCATCGTATCCACCATGGTACAAAGCAGCTTATGCTGAGACAGGGACAATTTTGTCCCCACACAACACCATTATTGTCTGGTGGTTTCCTGCTTGATCAAGGAGTACTATAGTACCTACTATAGAACTGCTTGGGTTGACACAGAACAGTACCTACTTATCTATTTTGTGATAAGTGGGTACTATTCTGAAGTAACTACCAGATAACTAAACAGAGAAGTAACTACCTACTTCTCTGATTATCTCTTACTTTGTTTTTATGTTATGTGTTACAATGTTATCTGTGGGTCCACATAGATGTACTTGCTTTCTTTCTGTCTACCCACTGCCACTTCAGCTCGTTGATACTCTGTACTATGTCAGTGACCCTGGTTGTCTACATAACTCCTCATTTCTAATTCGATCTCATAGAAACACCCAGCATAGCCCTCTCCGTGTAATAAATCACCACACATTTCCGATATTAATGTCGACTAACGATTATAGTGGCGCGCAAACAGAAGGGGCTGGTAGGAATGATATAATTATTATAAATTACGGTTTATGTTTTGCCGGAGCCATATTTCCGCACAAGATTTGCCGAATCATTTAGTATTTAACAATATGATGCAGGGTATTTGGATGTTATAGTCACCAATAATGAAAAATGAAAGAAGAAATGGGAAGATAAATAAAACAGCTTGGCGCAGTAATGGAGATAATAGTTTTTTAACCCACCTCAAAAAAGGAGGAGGGTCTCAATTCTTAGGATTTTTTTTTGTATGATTGTTTCTGCATAACTTCTTTGCTTATTAACCGATTTGAATGATTATTTTTGCGTTGAGTTCAGTATTATCTCAGTAATCGCTCTAAGGTGGTCCCATATAGGTAATTGAGGTAAAAAATAATTAAGGTTAATTTAATTGCGGAAGAATAATATGTTTGCTTGCATCCGTGTGTATGGTATTGTTGGAAAGCTCAAAAAATTTAAGTAGACTTGTAAGTAGATTTTATTTTAGAGTTCCGTTTCGAATTTTTTTAGACGTGTTCCGTCGGTTATAGTTTTGTTAAAAAGTATCTTGTTTTCTTTTCTACAACACGTGGCGCTACAGCGGCGTCATTGTTCAATGGTAATAAACAGACAAACTGTCTCTTGTTCTCCACATTTGCAGATAGCTTCATGTTCGAAATAATAAGGTCCTAAAACCTGAATCTATTTGTCTGTCTATAGGTCTACAGTTCGGTGAATATTCCGTAGGATTACCTTTTGTATAATAGATTAGTCTGTGTGGTATTTCAGGATAGCAACATCGACTGAAGACTCCCTCGTGTGATACCAGGACAAAAATAAGCTTGTAGTTTATTTCAAATCTGAACTGAATTACATCATCATATATGTATTGGCCATACGACTCGTCCACTGCTGAACGTAGGCAAACCCCATAGATTTCCAGAGCGACTTTTTTTTTTTTTTTCGTATGGACTAAACTTGCTGTTGGCCTCTGAGGCCGTGACAGCTTAACCGAACTTTTGGCGAGCGCAGATGGCGCTCAGCCCAGTAAGTTATTTAGGCAACTAGCGCATGGGCACCACAGGTACGAGCCTCGGCTTGGGCAGTTGCCGGGGTGGGGATAGGAGAGAATTTCCAGAGCGACTGATCTTAGGTTCCGACTATATGGCATCCGAGTCTCCCCGATCCTGCAAATGCGGAGCCTGTACCGGTTGCTTCCAGGTAAAAATCGGAGTCGGATCAAAAATCAAATCAAAATCAAAAATCTTTTATGGCCAAGGATCGTGTGTAGTCGATGCAGGAAAAATTCAAATGTTTAGTTGTGGGACGGATTGGTCAGGGGCCGTTAAAAAACGGTCCCTGACAAGCCCAGATGCCATATAGTCCGATCTTTAGGGCTTAGCCAAGTTACATTTGATCATCGATAAGTCCGATAATGTATGGGATTTGACACATGCTATGGAAATATCACGTGATATGTCGACAACAAACCTATGTAGAAATCGAATCGATTCGAAGCGAATGTAATTTGGCGACTAGCCCTTATGCGCTTGCACCGAACGACTTTCAGCTTTTCTTTTTTCCATCTAGATTCGGACCTAGACGACCTAGAGAAGCGTAGTTATGACGAGCCGTCTTAACTGCGCTTAGATTAGATTAGATTAGACAATACTTTATTGTCATCATACAAGTGTACGCACCCACAGAAAAAGCTGATGAAATAGAAATCAATACATTCTACAAAACGCTTGAAGATGCTCATAAAATTGCTGGGAAGAATTTATAGTGATTGGAGATTTTAATGCTTAAATTGGACATCCTAAGAAAAGTGAGAATCTGATTGTGGGAAAATTTGGATATGATAAAAGAAACAAGAGGGGAGAACTATTGATACAATATGCGTTCGAATATAAACTTTCTATTATGAATACTCTTTACTTACTTTAAAAAGAAAGACAGCCGCAAATGGACGTGGCTCTCACCCGATTACAATATAAAAAATGAAATTGATTATATCCTGAAAAACCAGCCCAAAAACATCACAAATATGGAGGTCCTTTTCGTGGAATTCCCCTCCGACCACCGCCTTGTAAGAGATACACACCATCCCGAAGGGGTAAACAAATGCAGATCCGCTTTTACATCTCCAACCAATCTGCCAAAAACAGAGACAGATATAGCTACATACCACGAGAATCTTAAGAAACTCTTAGGGGAACTTCGACCAGAAGACCAAGGCGATGTTCAGACTTTCTACGGCAAATTTGAATCCATCATCAAGAATAGCATGAAAACAGAGAAAAAGGACAATAAGCAAGAAAATATTTACAATATTATCAGTGAAAGAAAATACACGAAATTTAATTAATAAAAGATCAGAACTTATAAAAACCAAACACAAGTCAAAAGAAATGAAAAAAAAAATAAGTAACTTGTTCAAAAAAACAAGTAAAGCCTTAAAAGAAGACTACAAAAAACTTAGAAACAAAACAATCGAAAAAAACCCAACATGTTACAGGAGTACAAAAAAAAGCTTTCAAAGAACTTACCATCCATAAAAACTGGATCCAGAGTCTAAAAACTAATAATTCGAAGACAGAAACAAAGACTAGAATCGATATCATAAAATGTGCCACGGCGTTTTTTAAGGAATTATACAAGGAATCTAAACATAAACTATCAGACACAGACGAACTTGAATACATGGAAAACAAAGAAAAAGTACCACCAATAGACGAAAATGAAGTTTTAGCCCATATCAAAAAATTTAAAGTAGACAAAAGTCCGGGTCCTGATGGCGTACTAAACGAAGTATTAAAAATGGGAGCAGCCTATTTAACTTCATCACTTACATGTCTATTTAACATGATTCTGAACACGTGCCAAGCACCTGAGCAATGGAAGAAGTCAGACATTATTCTGCTCTACAAGAAAGGAGACCCACAAGATATAGCAAACTACCGACCAATCAGTCTTCTTTCGAGTTTCTACAAATTGTTTACATCGATCTTGCAAGACAGAATGAAAATAAACACAGACCATCAACAGCCTTTTGAACAAGCAGGATTCCGATCCGGGTTCTCGACAGTAGATCACATACAGGTAATAGAACAAATCATAGAAAAATACAAGGAATACCACAAGCCCATATACATAGCCTTTATTGACTACGCCAAAGCATTCGATACCATATCCCACGACTCAATATGGATAGCACTCCAACAATGCAAAACCAATGAAACATATATTCAAGTTCTGAGAAATATCTACAACGGCAGCACTAGTACAGTAAAAATAGAAACCAGAGGACTGGAAATCCCAATCTGTAGAGGCGTACGGCAGGGGGATCCACTGTCACCAAAACTTTTTATAGCAGTGTTACAGAGCATTTTTTCAAACTTAAACTGGGACCACGAGGGAATTATAGTCGCAGGAAACCACCTAAACCATCTCAGATTCGCTGATGATATAGTCTTATTTGCAGAAACAAGTAAAAAGATAGAGGCAATGATAGGTGTGTTAAGTAAAGAAAGCGAAAAAGTGGGCCTTAAAATGAATGAGAGCAAAACAAAAATACTTACAAACAGTAAACAAAATATAATAAACTTAAACTACAGACCTCTAGAATACGTAAACAACTACATATACCTAGGCAAACATATATCCTTTCAAGACAAAAACACGGAAGAAGAAGTCAAGAGACGTATAGCTCTCAGTTGGAAGAAATTCTGGAGTCTGAAGGTAATCTTAAAAGGAGATCAATCTATTCATCTGAAAAAAATAGTGTTAGACACCTGCGTTCTACCTACCCTTACCTATGGATGCCAAACATGGAGCTACACTAAGAGAACTAAATCCCAAATAACAACTTGCCAAAGGGCTATGGAAAAAAGCATCCTAAAAATTAGAAAAATACAAAAAATCCGAAGTGAATTCATAAGAGAAAAAACAAAAGTAACAGATGCACTCCACTACGCACTTAAGTTAAAATGGCGGTGGGCAGGACATATAGCCCGATATATGGATGATAGGTGGACCACAAGAGCAACGAGATGGGTTGGACCCAGTGGCAAAAGAAAACCAGGTCGACCTAGAAAAAGATGGGTTGACGACATCACTGAAATCGCTGGGAATCAGTGGATGATAACCGCAAAAGATAGAGAGATATGGAGTAAACAGGAGGAGGCCTATACCCAAAGAGGGATTCCTAATCATACATAATATTCACAACATAAGAAAAAAAACAGATAAGGAAATAAAGAAGGCTTAATAAAAATAATAAATAATACTTTATTGCACACCACAAAACAAATACATATACAAAACAACTGCGCTTAGTGCGTGGAAAATGCATTTCTGCCCCAACGGCAAATAGTTATTTAAGGTAATTGATTCTATGACTATTTGATTCGTTTAGCACTAATTTCAATACCCTAGACATTGCGGCAACGCGAGCTTGTGATTAAAAAAACATTACTTGAACTTTTAGTACAGAAAATAAGTACTTAACTATGTATCAACTTTTCATTACTGTTATACTTTGGATTGTTAACGAATTAATTTCAATAGATTTTATGGTATCAAGAAACATGTTTATATGATTTTATTAAGAATTATTTAAATTGTAAAACCTACAGTTGATTTTACGCAGGATATTACATTGCCTAGTGTTTTGTTTTATTAATATTAATGTTTTGTTAACGTTGTTATTAATGTTGTAAAATCCAAAGTAATATAAAAATCATGTTATAAATTGCTTAGTTTTTTATAATGAAGAAATGATTGTATATTTTACATTCATTAGTAAAGTTGTTAATTGACTACACGAAGTTGCTTGGTGGGCAACGTCACGTGATAGGGAAGCCATCTTGAGGAACAAGGGCAATGGCGTGGGCAGTTTCGGTTGGACTGTTGAACAGGAAGGTGGTGCGGTGCGAGTTTATAAAGTTAAGTACTTGAAATGTGAGGTTGTAACCTCATTGAGTTTTAGTGATGGCTTTAATTGTAATGTACTTTTATCTGGATTAATAATTCTGGGTGTAGGTACCCACTAAAATATTGCTATTATTTTAGGAGGTATTCTAGTATAACCAGCTATTATTTAATTGTAGTGAAATCTGTAGATTATCATGTGAATAAAGTATTGCAAAGTATTTTGCGTATATTCGTATTGGAATTAAACATATCTAAGTTATCTGGGATTTTATTTCCTTACATTGTGAGGTAGTAACATTGATGCAATTTCCAGTAATCAATCGAACAAACATACATATTAACGGTAACATCATACATACATTATGCAGAACATACCAAAGTATTGGTCTCACGTGTATATATGATAATAATATTCGTTTATTAATATATAGTTCTATCATTACATAGCCTTAAACATAATACATTTAAGCAACCCGTGGTAAACGGTGCTGGTGTCGCAATTATCCTTCTTATACTGTATAACTTAGATGTAACTTTTTATTGTGTCATTGTTTGTTTAACGAAATAAATAAATAAATAAGTTATGTTCCACGCCCCCGCCTAATACCACCTCAAATTTTTAATCTTAGCCCAGGGGATATCTTGAATGTTGGTCTGTTTGACTTTATATATACATATTTTATTCCAATTGCCACCCTCCAACAACTAACATTAATTTTTAAATAACTAATTTACTACTAACAAATAGAACCATTGATTAAAGAACCACAAGACAAAGAATGCAATTTAAAAATAAACGACAGGCAATAAAGGAGCTATTTGGAATTCGGCCACTCATCCACCCAATTTAAAAGAACACGGCGCATGGTGGCCTTATCTTAGATGTATCAGATGCGTGCACCGAAGGTTTTGTAAAACAACTCACTGTTATGGGGTGCGTGGTTTTTGTAGCTGGTGGATACGAAACAAAAATGCCCTTTAAGGAAACTTGGCTTTTACCCGCGGCTTCACACGCGTGGTTTGTCATTAAAATGTAGCCTATGCCTCAATCCATGTCATAATCCATGCCTATATGTCGCAGGTTAATGATGAAATCGGCTTTTTGATATTGATTTTTAACATAAAACTAATCTAAGTCTAGGTTTCTGATAAAAAACTGTATTTTCTCAGAGTAATTAAGTAATAATTTTTGTCTTCTTCCCGTTCTTGATCAAAAAGCCAATTTCATCATAAATCTGCGACATATATACAAAAAACGATGTGTACTATCAGTTAGGTATCTGTTTCATATAATACAAGCTTTGCTTAGTTTGGGGCTAGATGGCGATGAGTGAAATGTCCAGCATTATTGATTTATTTATATACCAAATTTTACTGAAATCGGTTCAGCCTTTTAGTTGTGAAATCGTAACAAACAGATCGATAAAGTTAGTTTCAAATTTATAATATTAGTAGGTATGGATGAGAAATCTGGATTAGCTAGTGCTATCCATACAAATATATCCATACAAACCGCACTGTCTCATAAATGAATGAGAATATGTTTTTACTTCTATTAAATAAACATACATTTTTTCAGATTTATGTTTTGAACCGGCTCAAAATAGGTCAACTGTATGTTGCTTTAGATGTTCAGATTAGAGACCTAATAAGGTAGGTAGGCAGGTACCTAATAAGTTGTTTAATAGTAAATTATTAAACGAGGAGATAAAGCAGTGTTTGCGTCACGGGCGCAATATTGAATCCCGAACGTAGCGAAGGACTCTAGAGTTAACTCACGAGCGGAGCGAGGGAGTCTAGTAACTCCCTGAGTGCAGAGAGGGATATAAGCACGCCCAAGATGTAGACAGCTTTATTCACGAGGAGAATAGTCTACTTTCTCAGAAAGTGTGCTGCGAGATAATAAAAACTAAATCTAGGTTTAATCATTCTGTGCAGAGGTTAGTTTGATTTACAAATAAGTACTTAATGTACTTAATACTTACGTCATGTGGTCTCTTTGGTTAAATTTTAATACAGATGGGATTCCAAATTCAAATCACATTATGTCCGCGAGGGCATACTGAAATTCAGTACAACTTTACTCCCGGCTCAGCCGCAGGGATTTAATCACCTGCTTTCGGTGAGGCTTACATGCCATAATTAATTAGACATTGTCGAGCAGGTGCTCTGAAAAAAATATTAAACGAATTAATCAATTAACCAACAGTTCCTTGGATACTCAAGAAGCGGTGGAACGACTTTGGTTACGATAACATTAGTGGTAGATAAATCAAGATGAACTCCCAACAAAGAAAGGCTTCTGTTGTTTCACATCCAAAAGTAACATGATCTAAGACCACGGCCACAGATAACCAAATAGTTCCCACCCACTACTACCAACTAATGAAATTGTAATGATGAAGCAAATTAGTTTAATCAGAAACCGAACTCTACTTCCCTCGCTCATTTTAAGAGATACTAATAAATTATATTAAATTCATTTATTAATTCAGACAAATAGTAGGATTAAAAGTCCATTTATGTTGGTAGGTATACAAACTTAAATATCTAGGTTAGTCACAGTACATGCATTTTTAACCGACTTCAAAAAAAGGAGGAGGTTCTTAATTCTTTGGAATCTTTTTTTTGATGTGTAATATCTTTCCTCTCGGTTTGTGGGAGGGATTTTGGCAAAAGGGATGAAAATGTGTAACAGTAAACCGGGGAAGCGCTTAGAACAACGAGCGCGCGCTATTTGATTTGACCAATGAGCGTGCGCGGTGGTCAGATGTTTTTCGCTACGGGACTATATTTATTATGGCCTCTTTCATTTAATAAAAATAAGGGTTTATCATGGAGGTTTTATTTCATCATAGGATATTATGAATATAATGAACCTCATTCTAATTTTAAATTTACTTACTGTTAATCGCATTTGCGGAGCCGTTATCGAGTTTTCAATTACCAACTTTCAGAGAGAACATTCAGTAGGTAAGATTAAGATTTGCTTTGTGTTTTCTATTTTGTTTGTAATTTTTTGTTTACAATAAAAATCATGTAACACATCATAATGCGACTACTGTAAGAGGCTCGTATTTTTTTATGTATGTTTAATAAATAAATTTCATTAAATTCATTTCAGTAAAATATAAATAAATAATTATAATATTATTAACTTAATATAAATAATTTAATATATATTATGCACTAGCTGAACCGCCTCGGCCTCGCACGGATTTCCAAATAAAATATAGCCTTGAGTTAATACAAAATCAACTAGAAAAAAGCATTTTCGGTTTTCCCAGAATTTTCCGATATTCAGGGCAACTTTTTTTAAAATTTTCCTCTAAAATCCTTAGTCGGACAAAAATGATCATAAAAAAATATCTAAATACGCAAACCAATGAACACCACTTCATTTTTATACTAATAGATCTATATAGTTTATCGCTATGAGCGATATCTTCCAAGCAACCTTGGGATGGATTATACATATTTACAGTATTATATAGGAGATTGGTATTAATACAATTTATTTATTTAAAATAAATAAATATACATAAATATACCTACATCAAAATAAGCGAGCATACCAAGCATGACTTTAGTAAGTAATATTTGAACAAAGCTTATATGCATATGCTTATATGTAGGTTTTTCAGTATGAATGAATGAAAATTATTTATTGTAAGCCTTATTACAAATAATGAGACCTATTTAACAATATAACAAACACTGAAAGCACAATGCGTGCTAAAAAAGTGATCTTTGTCTCAATTTGTTTATAGTTGTATCAAAACATTATCCCTACATAGCTACGGCAAATTTAATTCTCCGTGTCAGATTTCCTGACAAAATATAAAACTCAAACCAATATTTCATTACGATTCCCCACGGAACCCCATCAGACACGTCAGCAGGTTCCCCCGTCAAAACGTCACGGGACTGACTTGCTGTTTCAAAACATAATAATTTAATCAAAAATGACATATCCGGATGTCGCCAATGTGCGATCATGAAGAGATAATTTTAATAAATGAAATAAGGAAACACGAAACATGACTTGCTTTATAGCTTAATTAAATGAAGACCTTAGTGGCGCAGTAAGCGAATAGCCGGCTGAGACAAAAGTTGTAGCGGGTTAGATTGCCGCTTCGGGACAAATATTTGCATGATCTACGAATATTTGTTTTGGGTCTGGGTTTTTGTCTATCATCATATCAAACGCAAGACGTCCACTGCTGAACATAGGCTTCCCCATAGATTCCCAGAGCGACTGATCTTATGCGGCCTGCACCCAACGGCTCCCAGCAACAATATTTCAATCTTGTGGATCCATCTCTATAATAATATATTACATTATGTGCTTACAAAAACAGTTTTACAGGTAAGGTTGTTTCAGCTATCTGGTTTCCTGGTTACAAGCTTTGCTTAGTTTGGGGCTAAGTTTTTTAATTAAGAATAACTAGTGGTTCGCCCCGAACTGAGATCTCGCGAGTATCCAATAAAAACAAAAAAATATTCGTAATCTTTGAATAGCAACATAGTTCCACTAAATAAATAACCACTTAACTTGACGTTTAGTTTCATTCAAATTACAGGTAACGGGAGCTCATGTTAATTGGTTACCTGTTTTTGGGGTAGAAATTGCAGTTATTCTGGATTTCAGACTTTTGCCTATATTTGTGTTACTAACGCTACAGGCATACCAAATTTCAGCACTGTGGGGGTCACTGGTGTACCCTGTGAATTTAGTCAAAGTTCAGTTTTTATTATGTCTAATAACTTAAAAACTACAAAGTTGAAACTAAAAATAAAAACGGGGTCGAAATGTACTCACAAAGATTTTTTAATAGACACGCAATTTGACCAGATAGTCCATTAAATTTTTTTTTACCCCTCTTTCAAGAGGGGTAAAATGATGAAAGTGATGTGGGTTTGTTGAGATATTGGGGTTCACCCCAATATCTCAACAAACCCACATCATTTTTAGCTCACTGAGTCACACCAAAGTTGTGCCATCACTACCTACCTATATACCAAATTTCACGATGATTGGATAAACGCTTCAAAAGTTATCCTCGGACAAGCCAACATACATACATACATTAATACAACGCCGATTTGCCCAAATTGATTTGGAGATCTCGCTTCGCTCGATCAATCTTTATCATTATTTAAAAAAATTGTATTTTAGTTCTATAATAGATAAATATTATGTAAATAATAAAATAAAATTGTAATTTGCCTTAAAATATATTTTTTTAAACGCGCTGTATTACGATTGACCAAATAAGGAATTCTCTCTTAAAATGCCTAAAATAATCCCAAATCCATTAGAACATCATTATAACTTTAATTTATATTTCCTACAAAGGATATTGCAAGATGACCCCGGTCCATTAAGCCCATTCTTTGCGGTGGTCGATAAAATAAATATCAACAAAAAAAAAGAAATACATTATAGGTCGTTGAAGGCGATCCAACGTTTTGACAGGGACGCAGCGATCAAAGACTTGGGGGCTTACCATAACACATTACGCCTAAAATTGCAGTGTTTATGTAGTAAAGAAATTAAAGTTTTTATTATAATATATAATTTTTATTATATATTTTAGGCTAAGGTACTTATATTAATTTTCACACCACCTGCTTGACAATATCAAATTATATGTCATGTAAACCTCACCGAAATCAAGTGATTAAATCTCTACGGCTGAGCCGGGAGTAAAGTAGTACTGAATTTCATTATGCTCTCGTGGGCATAATGTGAGTTGAAATTAGAACTTCTTCTGTATTCAAATTTGAACCAAAGAGACCCACACAATAACAACTTATTCGTAAATTGAACTAACCTCTGCACAGAATTCACCGACCTAGATTTGGGTTTCTTGTCTCGCAGAAAGTGTGAAAAGTAGAGTATTCTCCTCGTGGATAAAGCTGTCTGCGTTTTGGGCGTCCTTATATCCCTCTCTGCACTCAGGATTTTTTGAACTCTGGAATCCTTCGTTACGTTCGGGATTCAATATAGCGTGACGCAAGACACTGCTTTGTCCCCTCGTTTAATAATCTAATATTATGTGCCGTAGAATAACATATTTACCATCCTGTAACTATATTATTGTGGCCTGAATTAAATGATTTATTACTTTTATAGCATCAG
Source organism: Philereme transversata (assembly GCA_963924445.1). Lineage (NCBI taxonomy): Eukaryota > Metazoa > Arthropoda > Insecta > Lepidoptera > Geometridae > Philereme > Philereme transversata. Next base: position 18,950,894 of record OZ004337.1, on the reverse strand, counting down.
CAATGAAATATGATTTTCAGTGAGTTTTTCAATGAGAGATTGTCATGGGCCATAACAAACTCGGACTCAGGTCGAATCATCACATTAAGTGATTAGTCCGTACATACAGTAATTAGTCCGAAGAAAGTCTGAGAGATAATAGATATTATGTAAATGATAAATTTTAGCCCATTATATTAATATTATTATAAGGGTTTATATAGCGTTTGCTATATGAACCCTTATTGGATATTCATTTGAAATAATAAATATCGTTCGTTGTAACTCCTTTGTATCGTTAATTATATGTGCTGATATTTTGACCTGATGGTCTAGATTTTTTAAGAACCAAGCAGGAATAAATCATTTGCTAACACAATTTTCTGTCATTGTTAGGATAAATATTACATAAATATGATACAACAATCTAACGGCGAGCTCTTGCTCTCAATAAGTACCTAAGTCGCCAACGTATTTCCTTTATTTAAACTAATGAATAATTAATAATAGAATTGTCATGTTGTGTACACATGCTCTGCAATACATTCGAGGTCTAAAAGTTGATAAATGTATTGTATCTGTTTGATTATATTTTGTTTTGTGTGCCTTAATAAATAAATAAAAAATAATATAATGGTAGGGCCCCAGAACTAAAAATGGCCAGTCATCGCCAAATGATTACCGGCCTACTTGACGTCAGATCAGTTTTTTATAAGCAATACAAAGAAATTCCAGCGATCGTTATAAGCATGGTCTTTTGAGGGACACAGAATAAAGAGTGGCCGCGGCTTTACTTTGTCATTGATCAAAGATTTCATTTGAATATAGACTGTTTTGTAAGTAAACACTGTGTAGGTATAATCATTTTAGAAATTATAGAAATACTAGCTGCTACCCGCGGCTTCATACGCGCGATTTGTCAATAAAAAGTAGCCTATGTGTCAATGCAGGTCATAATCAATCTTTAATGGTACTAACTTTAATTGAAATCGGTCCAGCCGTATTAATGTAACATTGAGACAGATATGCAGAGTTACTTACAAATTTATAATATTAGTATGAAGTATGGGCATAAATGACGACCTCCGTGGCGCAGTGGGCGAATAGCCGGCTGAGACGCAGCAGGTTGCGGGTTCGATTTTCGCCGCGAAACTAATGTTTGTACGATCTACAGATATTTGTTCCGGGTCTGGATGTTTCTCTATATGTTATAAGAATGTAGGTATTTACAAGAAAAACGTATAACGTATACGTACGTATACGTTTTACTATTCTATTCTATATCAGTTATCTGGTTCCCGTAGTACAAGCTTTAATTAGTTTGGGGCTAAATAGCGTTGTGTAAAATGTCCATCCATCCATCTCAGCCTTTATCCACCCACTGCTGAACATAGAAAGAAAGAAATAAAGAAAATACATTTATTGTGTGGATAACTTTCGAAGCGTTGATTCGATCATCGTGAAATTTGGTAGGTATATAGGTAAGCAGTGCTGGCACACTCCTAGTATGACTAAATGAGCTATAAATGTGAGGGGGTTGTTGAGATATTGAGGTTCAAAAAGGGTAAAAAAAAAACAAATGTGACTATCCGGTCAAGTCGCACGTCTAATTAAAGGTAGATCAGTAAGTTTGACCCCGTTTTTATTTTTAGTTTATGTCTTGTAGTTTTTAAGTTATTTACCATGATAAAAACTAAACTTTGACGAAATTCACAAGGTACACCAGTGACTCCACAGTGCTGAAATTTGGTATGTGTATAGCTTTAGTGACACTAATATAGGGAAAAATCTGAAATTCAGAATAACTGCAATTTCTACCCCTAAAAAAGTAACCAATTTACATGAACTCCCGTTACTTAGTCCGTCACTACTGTAATTCGAATGAAACTGTAGGTCAAGTTATCTGGTTGTGCATTTCGTGGCTCTATTTTATTAGTTAAAGATTATGAATAATACTTTTTTTTTGTGTCACTGGAGACTCGCGAGATCTCAGTTCGGGGTGAACCACTAAAACGTTTTGAAAATAACAAATATAGTTTTCAAAAATATATCCAATATCAGGATTTTGTAAAACTAAAATCAATCTATTTTCTTAATATTTATCTACATTGAAAATCCTCATTTACTAAGAAAATTATTTACTGATCTCTAATTAATTTACTATCAAAGTCTTAAAAGAACTTATTAATTCTCCCAAAATTCACTTAGCCTCAAACCCGAACTTGCTAATTAATGATTAACCCAAAATAATTCGACCCTCTAAAATAAGTCGACCTTTCAAAACTGGCTTTTGTCCACCTTCCATCTTATTTACACCTGAACACTCCTTCCCACCGAAATGAAAAAATAGAAGCGCCGCTAGCCTGAAAAAATTGGTAACGTTAAAATAAGGCAAATTTGTATGATAAGTGGTCTACGAACCAATAGCGATAAGATGCCGGTATCTGTATACATTGAGATACTTTACTATATATTTGTGCAAAATATAGTTATGATTTAAACATTATGATTATGAGTAAAAATAGATCTCATATAAAATATGTTTTTGCTACATTAAATAAAATAAAAATGAAGCAATTGACTCGTAACAGCGCAAATTGACGTTTTTTTAATTAAATGTCACGGGGACTTTGACTTTAAATGTCAATAAACTTAACTTATTTTGATGTCATCAATATACGAGAAAACAAAACTGTGTATTATGTCACGCTGTTATTACCATTACTTTAAAAATTCGTGAACTACTAAATCGCAAAGAATAACAAAAAACAACAACGAAATAAACGACTGTAGCTTATAATTTTGTTTGATATTTTGGGGCTGCATCCGCAAGGCACTTCTAACTTCTAACTTCGGCGATAACACCTAAACACCTTGTCCTTTATAAATCCCGCCTCTCAAGATAAGACCTTTATAAAGGACTTTATATTTTCAGTCTACTGCAACTCTTGAATTGACTTTTAATAGAAAACATTGTTAAAAGAAAATTAAGCTATCGCGGGACACTTTTTGAGTTAAGAGGGTGAGGTCTCAAAATGAGTTATGATTATTAAAATACTTAAGGTGGCGTAAATATTAAAGGAGGAACAATTGCGTTGGAAGAAGTGAATTTTATAAGTTAAAGTTTATTCAATAGACGCCAATTTTGTAGGACTTTTCCTTACTATTATTTGATATGTTTTAAATTACCTACTTGAACTGCTGAGCCCACATAATATTATTGTCAATATTTACACTCTCCTAAAAAATTTGGGTTTTGTTTTGCTAATGTACCCTCCCCCCTCCTCCCCCTCCCCCCATTAAAAGCCCTCTCCATCCAAAGGTGGTCTGGAAGAAATCACTTCTAAGTGATAAAACCACCCATTGCACTTGTTGCTTTGTGAAGTTTTATTTTTATGTTGGTTTCTTTTATGGTATACAATAAATTGTTTTCATTCGTTCATTCATTCATAATCCCCCAATAGATTTCCAGAGCAACCGGTTTTAACGGCTCCCAGCAACCTTTAATTGAATACTGAAAGTTATTTGTTATCAGCATTAGATGCTTACCAATGGGTGCAAGGCGCACAAATTCGGTCGCTCTGGAAATACAGGGTGTTTGGTAATATACTGACGATATTCAAGTGTTTCACAAAACATAAGGCTAAATATGATTTAAGGAGTTGCCCAATCATACAAAAACTTCAAATTTAACATGTTTAGTCGCTAAATACGTTTAGTGATCTTTGTGCATGCCGGCTTTAATTTTTAACTAATAAATTGGTGACACGAAATAATAACCAACCTACTTGACCTACAGTGTCATTCAAATTAGATGTAACGGGGGTTCTTGTTAATTGGTTTTTTTTGGGGTAGAAGTGGCAGTTATGCTGGATTTCAGACTTTTGCCTATAGGTATTTGTGTCACTGAAGCTACATGAATACTAAATTTCAGCATTGTGGGGTCACTGGTGTATTTAGTCAAAGTGTTGTTTTTATTATGGCTAATAACTCAAAAACTACAAAAATTAAACTAAAAATAAAAACGGGGGGCAAATGTACTAACAAAGACCTTTCATTTGGCGTCCCAATTGACCTAATAATCTCATTTTTATTTTTTTTACCCCTCTTGAACCCCAATATCTCAACAACCCCCCAATATTTATAGCTCATTGAGTCACACCAAAATTGTGTTATCACTATTACCGCAATATACAATCAAATTAAACTTAAAATCGTAAAAAATCATGCAACGAAAATTTTCCCGAGTTAAATCTATTTTATTGTAATCACGCAACTTTTAAAATGACGCCACAATGTGAAAACAATTCACAATCAGATGAAACAAATTTTATTCTATGGTTATAGAGTTCTATTTTCAAATGTAGTAATAACTTTTTAAATATTGTTTATGTAAGTGGCAAATTCCGGACACTTTTAGTGTGACCTACATATGTATAAGGGGAGATGAATGTTCATTAGTGCAAGTCATAAGGTTTTATAATGACGATAAATGGATATGAGTGATGGATATCACTCATCAAAAAACGCTTAAAAGCGATAAGACCACCCATTCTACTGTTTGTTTTATCTTCTATTTTGTTTGTAATTTTAATAGTAGTTAATAATTAAATTGTCTAATATAAACACTAAGTGCTTCAGTGGTCAAAGAAACATTTATTAGGACGTTTTTCCATCTAGCCTCTAATCCATACAAAATTTGTTTTGTCCAAAATTGTTAGTAGTTTATTCGATTCTCTTTCCTGATCTAAATTCTAATACCCAGAAAACTAGTCCATTATCAATAAAACCTCCAGTAGCCAAATCCTTAAACAATCAAACTGCTCGTTGGCTTGGACTTCGCCCAACTTGTCTGAATTATTGCTGGCGAGTGTTAGCCCTCTGCAGTACACTTGCTACACAGAAGCGAAGCTTCTTATTCTAAGGAAAATCCTATAGATCCGATTTGATGTTAGTCCCTCCGTAGACCGAGATACGTTGTCGGTGACCCTGATGACAAAAGATATCAGAGTTATCTACTCTCGACAAAGCAAACACTTCACAAATACACCAACCTTGCTGGCGAGGTCAACAAGTCCCTTCAGTTGCCGCCTACACAAAGTACAAACACTGGGCAATGTCTCCTATCCCCATCCTGGTAACAGCCCAAGCCGAGGTTCGTACTATTTAAGTATTTAATTTGTTAGTATAGTTTGCTATTTTATATACCTATATATTAGTCTATTTTATAAGTATTTTAAGTATTAGGATTAAAACTTTATTATATTTTTTATTATACCTAAAATACATATATATTATGTGTAAATGTATCCTCCAAAGTACACCGCTTTCCGTACGTAAATTTCTCTCTATCCAAAGGTTGCCTGGAAGAGATCGCTTTCAGCGATAAAGCCGCCCATTGTATTGCCTTATTTACTGTAGGCTTGTACTTATTTTTGTATTATTTCTGTTTGTGTGGTAACCATTTTCTTTCGTTTTCTCGTAACTGCTAGTTAGTGTTTATGTTATTTATCCTCCATATGTAATATAGTTTATTTATATATTATTTGTATGTATTTAAGTTTATGTTTATATACATAATCAATAAGTATATATTATAAATAATATTATAATTAAACACTATTATAATATATATATTATTATAATAGTGCAATAAAGAGTATTTCATTCATAAAGAGTTATCTATCTATCTATCTAAGTAATGCTCTTGCGCTAGTTGCCTCATCAAAAATAGGCTGAGCGCCCTCTGCACTCGCCGAAAGTTCGGTTAAGCTGCATCGACCTCAGAGGCCGACAGAAATTAGTCCTACAGAAAAAAAAACGATTGACTTTTATAGAGTTATATCCGAAAACTTAAAGAACATTCTAAGATTTTTAAAACCATCTCTAAAACTTTCAAGCCGGACAGGACTATAACCGGCAACTTTCCTCTTGATACGAGAATGCACTGCCAGTTGTGCTACAGGCTCTTGTCACGTCATGGTCAAAATTCATATTAGAGTAATTTACACTAGAGCTTCTTCAGAAGATAGGTATGCGGCAAAAGTTGCTAACCATCAGCTACCTTTGCAACAACAATTGATTGATCAAACGGTTACCGCTTGCAACTCACAACTTACTCACAAGTTAGATACGAACGTCAAAAGTATCATGTGTCTCTAATTTCTCCTTTGTATAAAGCTAGGCTTCTGTATTATCTTCTGCTTTTCCTCAATAAAATAGTTTAAATCCCTGTCAAAACCGCTCACCTATGATTTGCCGGTTTTGACAGCCCTATTGAACTTGGAAGATGCTGCGAGTTTAGTTCGCCTCGGCTTAGGATTTTTGATCTAAGTTTATGAATGCTGTGCTGACAAAAATATGGTAAAGATTCTACAGGAAATCGAATGCTTATATATAAATCTGTAAATCTAAGTTTGCTTGTCATACCTGGTTTACCATATTAAAAAGTGTTTTAATCGCACATACCGGTATTCCGATTTTTAACTTGAAGTGTTCAAAAAAGACAAGTACCTTTTTAACAAAAATATAACCAACTCACACGTCTGATTTGATCATTAATTTAAATCAATATATTTTAGTTCGATAGGGTTGTCAAAACCGGCAAATCATAGGTGAGCGGTTTTGAAAGGGATTTAAACTAACAACATATGGGATGTCACATACCGTTTTATCGATTTTAAGTAAAATAGATATAGGTATACAATGACTTACGGAGCCGTAACATGGGCATTCACTAAGGAAACTGTGTACAGAGTACGAGTTGTACAGAGAGCCATGGGGCGCGCCATGCTTGGCATCAACCTGCTGGATCGAGTTCCCAATACCGAAATACGACGCCAGACGAAAGTCCAAAACGTCGGAACAAGGGTGATGGAACTCAAGTGGAATTGGGCAGGACACTTGGCTAGAAGAGGGGATGGCAGGTGAAGTAAATCTTTGACCGAATGGACAAGAACAGACCTAAGAAGTCCAGGACGTCAGACGGCGCGGCGGGTCGACGACATAAAGAAAGTCGTGGGCAGCTCCTGGATGCGCGCAGTGTAAAATAGTGAATTGATTTTGATGAAATATCTATGGGACCAATGAAAAAAAACAACTGAATTGAGTTTTTTTGAAGTCGGTTTTAATAGGGAAGAGGTTCTCAGTTCGTCAAAATGTTTCTTTTACAATAAAAAAATAATAATAAAAAATAAATGCTGGACATTTCCCACAGCAGCGCCAAACTTAGCAAAACTTGTACTATGGAAACCAGTCCAGTAATATTTATTTCATTTTTTTTTAGAAATGTATCTCAGTGATAGTTCCATATAAATTTGATGCGATCCTTATGGAGAGGACGAGGCCTGATCAGATGAAGGTGTCGTATTTCGTCGTTTCTGAGGACGAATACCTTAAACCGAGAATGTATTACATATATCTACGCTTTTGTGGATTACGGCCTTTATTTTTGGATGTCGATTGTAAGAGTAGGCAGTAAGTTTTATATCGACTTAATTACCTAAACTTAGTCGATTTTCTTTAAAATTTGATGATATAACTAGTAGTATTTTTTCGAGAAGTCTTTTGTTATGTTTTGAGAAAACGTCGCTTGAATATCGTCCGTACATTACCAAACACCCTGTATAGGCAGGTCTCTACTTCACCGATCACCAGTATACACAAAATTCATGAATTTAACAAAAATCTAATATTAATCAAACAATAATATCAATCATTATAAGTTTTATAACACATCAAGCATCATAACGACCATAGATTGATTAAATAAAAAATAATCCAAATTATATATATAAAAATACCTTCCATAATCCTTCCTTCCACCTTCCAAAAATCATAGGCCCTTCATGCAGAACATAGGTCTCCCATTAGACCTCCACAGCGACCGATCTTGTGAGGCATGCATCAACGCGGCAACAGCTCCCAGACATCTTAATCAGGTTAGCGCGTACTAACTGGATAGTAAGATGAATAAGGATAATCTTGTATCCTGTACAGTCATAGGAACTCGTATTTCCAAGAACCGTCCGAATCATCAGTTCGAATGACTGTGCAATTTGTTTATTACCTTGGCGAATGAGGCTCTAAATCACATCGTGAGTAAGTCTTTGATACTGTTGACGTAGATTAGAGCAAACAGGATAAGACACATTCAAAACAATTTTTTTTTAACAAAAATATAACCAGCTTCAGATAATAGAAAAAAAACTACCAAACCGATTTTGATGGAATTTCTATGGGGCCAATCTGAAACCTATATCCTTGCAAACAAGAATCATTTTCCAATAAACGACGGAGTTCCGAGATAACTAACTTAAAGAAACCCCCCGCATTGAGTACCTCCACCTTTTTGTTAAAGTCGGTTGAACATTTTCTTGAGGTTATAGATACTTACAAATAGATAAATAAATAATAAATAAATATTGCTGGACATTTCACACAGCGCTATCTAGCCCCAAACTAAGCAGAGCTTGTACTATGGGAACCAGATAACTGATAGAATACTTATATACTTTTTTTTTGTAAATACATACTTATAATTATATAGAAAAACATCCAGACCCAGAACAAATATCTGTAGATCATGCAAACATTTGTTCCGCAGCGGGAATCGAACCCGCTACCCCTGCGTCTCAGCCGGCTATTCGCCCACTGCACCACGGAGGTCGTCAATACATTTATCTACCAGACAAATTAACAATAGGGCGACTTGCACAACGATGCCTAAACGAATTTAGTGGGTAAACATGATTTGATAAGTAGTCAATTGATGAATTGGCATGCGTCAAATTTAAACAAGTTTAGTCGCTAAATATGTTTAGGGATCGTTGTGAAAGCCGATCCTTTCACCGTGTGTTTACGATTTCTTAATTAAATAAAATTGAATATAACTTGCCCATCTACTAAACACTCGAGTTGCACCTAAAAGGTAATTTGCACAATTTATCGTGAAATATTTATTGATTCGAAAAATGACAACATCGAAAAATGTTGGTTTCAAGATAATGATCTTGAAACCAACATTTTTGAAGGTTTCACACATGCTTTTTTTTTACATCATCATCATTCACAGCTCGACTTCACCCACTGTTTGGAATAGGCCTTTCCAAGTTATTAAAACTTAAGTGTCATCTACGCTGGTTGTAATAAGAATAGAATATAAAATGTCTATAAAATGAGAATCGGTTAAAGCCATTCAGCATTAATTATAAGAGTTTGTTTACATTGATATCAAGTGCAGTTGATTCTGTAATACTGTACTTAGTCTCATCCATCGCCGGCACGTGCCATTAAAACAAAGCATAACAAAAAAATAAACGTTAAATTAACAATTATAACAATATTATTATAACTTAAAATAAGAAGGTAGTCATTATAAAAATTGGTACTAAAACAACTAATTGGCGAATACTTGAACAATAGAAGAAACACTTATGATTTTCTTTCCTTCTCGGTCATTTTTGTCATGATAAAAACAATTAGGTTTGATTTCAAATCAATTCATTGCGAATAATTCCTATTACGCTTTAGTGACTCCTGTTATTCTGTGACGTCCATAGCCATAATGTTAAAAATATCATTATTTCAGACTCGCCGTCATCGCCTCCGTGGCGCAATTGGTTAGCGCGTTCGGCTGTTAACCGAAAGGTTGGTGGTTCAAGCCCACCCGGGGGCGTTCTTTTTTTGCACTCATATATTTTAACTTTTATTTAAGTAGGTACTATAATTATTTCGGTTTATATTTTAATATTAAAATTCTAAATTTTTTTCTATAATTATTATTATTAATTTTTTTGATAATGATTAGTATTTTACATCGAATACGCGACTGTAAAAGGTACTAGAATAGCTAACTAGATATTTGTTTTAAAACCTAAAAATTACGTTTATAAATTCCACTGAAAATTCTCCGAACTGCGTTTCCCGAAGCGAAAAATATAGTTTATTTTAAACTCAGAGGTAACTAGGTGGGGTCGCAAACATTTTCAATGGGTTCATTAATGCTTTCACAGACGACGGAAACTGGGTCTTACGCGCCCCTGGCTGCCTGTAGAATTATTGTAACTATGATAAAAATGTTATTTACCTCTTTGCGTGGTGGTTTCACACGGGCAACTTTACAATCAGTTATTGGCTACAAAGTGGTGTAATAGTTGTGTTAGCGAGGGCAAATTTCAGTAACTGTTAATCAATGTAAACTCAATAATTAAAATCACAAGGATCATTTTCAAACGGCAATTTTAACCCCCAAACTTTTACTTCGCGACCAAGCCAGGAAAGAATTAGGTAAGAAACAAGGCTGGCTATTCTGTGAGGCTGTTAGTTGGTTTAAGTGTCGACTGAAGCAACATTATTTGTACTGTATGAGATAGTATTATTTGTACTATAGAACATTTCTGATAGCTTTTTGACTAAGCGAGCGAAGCGTCTCTGCTTCAAGTCTGGCAAAATTTGCTCTCCTCTGTCAGTTTGTTGGTACTCCTCTACAGGTCGTATTTTACAACCGATCTAGATGAAACTCGGTATACAGATTTTACGACTTTGTAGTTTATTTTGTCATCGGGGATTTTTGATTGGAGGGGTACTTTCTCCAAATAGGGGCAAAAAGAGGGCTACTGGATATCTCCGCCTTATGAGATCTGATTTCGATGGTTTAAATAGGTCTCATCAAAATTTGGTGAATATCTGATGAGGATCTTCGGCGAGATGAACAGAATCGCTCCTCAAAATGCAGTAAATTGCTCACTTTTATATTTCTACGGGTGGAATTTGGCCCTTTAACAACTAGGTAGGGATTGATGAAGCACCTGGGCCCACCTTCTCATCACAAAACTAGAGTATTGTCCTCGCGAGGTCTACTGTTCGGAGAACTAGTAGTTATTAATCGGTGTGGTTGCAATATAAAAGTTGCCCAAAATAGAGTAATTCTTATCGCCCGTATGCGACCACCCTTAGCTCTTTGCGGGGGTGGTTTTAGTGTAATAAGGCTGGGGGTGTTTGTTTACGTCTTGTTACCTTGTTTTGTTATTCTCCTTTATAATAATCAGTTAAGTAGTTATATAAATAGAGTTTCTCTTTGGCAAAGAGAGATAGTTTATATGTACCTACTTATCTTATCATACAATATTCGTTTATTATATCAGCACCGTTAGATCTTAGTTACATAGATCACTTCATTGTAAAAACCTGTATAATCTATCTAATCTAATCTATTATCTAATCTATCTAATATGTATATAAAAATCTCGTATCACGGTGTTTGTGGTCGCACTTGTCCGAAATGGGTCGACCGATGTTATTGATTTTTTTTTCTATGTTTGGTAAATATGAGAATAGGTCGTAAAGTATTTATTTACCCTCCTACCCCCATCCCCCATTTGTTAATCGCGATTTTAGTATTTTTGTATGAACAACATTGACTTGTATGTCATTGACGTGAAGTCATTTAAACGAAGTGTCGCGTCACTTTGACAATAGTGTTCTATATAGTTTTTATCTCGAAGAACGGGAAATTTCAAGTGTGCGAAGCCGCGGGTGGTTCAGCTAGTAATATATAATATACAAAAACTAATGTTCGTTAAAATAAATTTACTTTGAGTCATCATCATTTTAATTAGTCTAATGACGACCACTGCTGAACATAAGAGATGGATATGGAGGCTTCCATACAATTTCAAAGCAACCGATCTTGTACGGTCTGGAGACAACGGCTATCAGCAAACTTTAACAGAAAGTCTTTTTAAAATATTAAATAATTATAGGCTAGCGTTTGACCACTATCTCGCCTGATGGTAAGCGATGATGCAGTCTACGATGGTACACGCATGCCCACAAGAAACCTATTATAATAAGAGGACGACCTCTGTGGCGCAGTGAGCGAATAGCCGGCAGTCGCAGGAGGTTGCGAGTTCGATTCCTGCTGCGGGACAAATGTTTTCAATGTCGACAGATATTTGTTCCAGATTTGGGTATTTTTCTAAAATATAAAATTCTCGTGTCACAGTGTTTGTAACAAAACTCCTCCGAAATGGCTTGACCGATTCTTATGAAACTTTTATTTGTATATTTGGTAGGTCTGAGAATAGGACGTAAACTATTTTTCATACTCCTATGCGATATGGGTGGTCCACCCTAAAATTTTTATTTTTATTTTTTGGACTAAATATTTTATTTTTATTTTTTTATGATTTTGCAATAAAAACTATAAACAACGATACATTTTCACCCTTCTACCACCAACCCCTATTTTTAATAGTGATATTAGTAGGTACTTTAATAATTTTCTACTCTCGGTAGTCGATTACCTACACATTTAGTAGTGTAACGTATACAAAGTCGCGGGCAACAGCTAGTATATTATAAGTATGTATTTACAAAAATAATAAATGTATTTAAGTATTCTATCAGATATGTGGTTCCCATAGTACAAATTTTGCTTAGTTTGGGGCTAGGTAGGACTTTTTGAAATGTCCAGCATTATTTATTTTATTCACTCGCGACTTGAAGACACCCAGATTGTAGTTATCAGGAAACACATACTCAGGCAAGGCGTTCCACTCTTTGGCGATGCGCGTAATAAAGGTCGAAGATAACCGTTTTTTTTTAATTTAGTCAATTAAGTAGAGACTAGACGGTATTCATCATATCAGCCATATATCTTCCACTGCTGAATATTTTTTTTAATACATTATAGGCTTGCGTTTAACCACAATCTCGCCTGATATTAACAGATGATGTCTAGTCTAGAATAGATTCGATTTCCTAGAAGATCAAACCAAATCAAATCAAAAATAAAAAAGAAACCTGGTCGCTTGCGGCAAACGCCCTGAGTGGTTTTATCAAAACGTAATGTAATTTTTTATAAATTCTTATGCATTTATCGAAATACCTGCTGTTAGCAGATTAAATCAAAACGTTCTAAATACTAATTAACGTTTCTTAATTTATATACCATCCATATAACGAATGAAAACAAATATGGCGTCAAAAAACAAACAGCGTTCGAAATGTCTATAAAATTAATTAACTAAGTTACTAAAATGAACGTACAAATATATTTTAAGCAACGGAAATTTAATGAACTAAAGTTTTATTCGACAAAATTTCAAAAAGATAGAGACGGTGGTGCCACTCTTAGCTACACTTCTTCGGAGGTCTTTATTATAAGGTCAAGGAAAGCATATTTTCTCTCTTTCTTTCACTATCGGAGTAAAAGAGATAATGTTTTTATTGAGATACTAATTAGACCACCTGCTGATACGATCTTCTATTAATTACTGTCAAATGTTTTGTTTTTTTAGTTTTCTTTAATGATTGTGAAAGTAACATCTTGATTTACTTTTAAGAATATAATAATTTAACTTGTTTATTAAAAAAAACTATAAAATTAAATTAAAAAAAAACTGAAAGAAGACAATGTTCCACGAGTCAGATTCAATTTAAAAAGATGTTGTCTCTAGAAATTTCTAAATTTCGTTACTGTTTTTAGTTCGCATTTTTTCCATTTCACTAATTGACCATCAACATTGTATTAAAGTTTTCGTAACGCTAAAGGCAAAGTTTTCGTTTTCATTTAAACATAATAAAATTCGCAGGCCGAACCTGATTGAGGCTGGCACAGATTCCAGCATGGACTATCCAGCAGTTGAAGCCAGACTTTTGATGATGATGGTAATTGATATTGCAGTTCCAATGGAAAGGGACAGAAACAAATCAAAATTACAAGACACAGAGGTAAGGAACCCAGGTTTTCTTCCTTTTTAGAAGTCCAGAGTGAGCAGGTTCTTTCTAGGCAAGCGAGCTCTATCTTCGACCACACCATCACTTACCAACAGGTGAGGTAGTATCAAGCGCTTGACTATCAGCAATAAAATAAAAGAAAAAGAAGATGCCTAAAGGTATATGCAAACGCGATTCATAACTATATTACCTATGTTTTTTTGGGTTTCGTAAAAAAAATAAACGGCAACGGCATTAAATCTGCACTTTTAAAATACGCCGTGTGCGTTATGCACACACCATATTTTAAAATCCTTAGTGATTTCAAACGTCATTTTAATAAATTTTAGAATAGTTTGATAGTTTGAAGATTGTCTAAGCTAAGTTCCCAGTTACAGTAACTGCTAAGCCCCATCCACTGTAGCACCTGTCTCCGCAAAAAGCACCTCTTTGTTACCAAGTTATAGCAGTAAAAACCTGGACACGAGCGCCATCTGTCGGTGACAATGCGAAGATTTATCGCCTACTCTCAACTCAAGTAGTCTGCGGTAAGGTTCGGTGCAATTTATAAGCGATTTTGACGTGAATACGTTTTTAAAATTGCTTTCGTAGTGGGAGGCAATTCAAAAAACTAATGAATCATTGGGGGATACGGTTTAATGTTGCAGCTACATATCTATCATCTCCATCCAAAATTTTATTTCATCACTGGATAGCTAAATAATCAAAGAATTCGTTACGCAAAGTGAGGAACTGTGACGCATCACGCACGGTGGAGAGGGAAGCACTGCAATTTTTAGGTAATTTTGCTGCGTTTCGAGATTTCCATTTAGTATGACCCGATGGACTTGTTAGTGTTCAAACATGATTATAACATAATATACATACCATAACGTATTTTATATTTTGTATAGAAAATATTGCCTGTTACGTACACGTATTCACGTACAACGCAGGGCCGTGTCTATGACACAGCCACGTACAATTTTTTTGGTTTATTTTCAAAATCCCCACCGCTACGTTCCCACTGGTGCGTAGAGGCCTTGTAACTGGACAATTACTACAAGCATACGGACAATTTGTTTAAAAATAATTTAATAAGAAATTGCCTGTGTTAAAGTAGTATGTTTTTACTAATTGTCCAGTTACAAGACCTCTACGCACCGGTGTGGGGACGTAGACGTAACTGCCAAGACTAATTCATGCTTATATTTAAAATACGAAAGTAACTCTGTATCTATGTATCGCTATCTCTTTGTCCCTCTGTCTGTTTGTCTGTCCATTTGTTTGTCACTTTTTCACAACTGGACTGATTTCAATGTGATATACAGATATATTATAACCGGGATTAGAACTAAGGTCACTTTTTATCCCACTGTGCAGAGGGAGGGTAGTGTTTTTATTGACAACCCATGCGTGTGAAGCCGCGGGCAGCAGCTAATTCTTATTAAAATTCTAATAATTGGGGGAAAAGGATCGGTTGCCAGTGAAATTACAGGCACATGAGGCTTTACACCTGTACGCCGCAAGTTGATGAACGAAGGGCAGTGCATCGTAAGGCACGATTTAAAGGACGTTTCAAAGTGATCCTTGTGATCCTTTGAAAAAAAAAAAATTTATTTGATTTGATTTCATACCCACAACAATACTTTGTTATAGGTGATGCCGATGGTTACCACTTAACATCAGGTGCGCTCCATTATGCGTGTTCCATATCCAGGTCGTATGAAAACATGTACTAACCATGCATGTACCACCAACTGCTGGTTCATTCATTGGCAATACTAATTCTCGCACTTCATCTTCGCCCATTCGATCACAGTCTAAACAAAGACCAAAATAAAATATTCGCTTTTCGCTTATAACTTGCAAAGCATCCTTAAAGCTGTCTTCAAGATTAAAATCCCGTGCATGTACCAATGAAGTCTTTTCGTGTTATAGCTATGTGTGCGACATAAAATATGTTTTCTCCTGAACATAAGAACAGTCTGTGTTTTCTCTTAAATAAGTAGGTAGGTACTTACGAACTATAACTAAATGGCCTTATACTTTTTTGAATGCTAATGAATGGGTTATGCTTGCGCTTTCATGTTCATCTTGCGACTTCAGTATTTAGTTATTATATTGCGTTCATAAAAAGTGGGTTAAAACATTACAATGTTACATGTCATTATGTCAGATCGTATTAACTAGTCAAGAGTACAGTACTTCATTATGTATCTGTAGGTGTAAGGGTAGCAATATGTGTGTAGCTTACTAGGTAGGAATCGGAGTTGGCCTGCTTACGTTTTGAATATTACATGTAGGCTTACAGAGTATTCCAAAGTGCCCACGTGTTACTTATTAAATTAAGTAGTTAAAATCAAATGAACTAACATAATAGAAAAATAACATAAACACTATTTAAATTATAAAAAATCTGTAAATAAGGTCAAAAAATACATAAATGTCCATTATTAATTTAAAAATAATTTTATAAGTCTGTTGATAAGAAGTCGTCTAGTCTAGTCTTATTCTGAGACATGCATGAAGCACCATAGCGGCATGCAATAGCGCATTCTTTTAGCACGAATTAGTTTCATCTGGCCCGGTGGCCCGGCCCCGGTACCGGTACTGGGCCGATTTGAAAAAGTGTGAGTGTGAAAAGAGTGTCAACGGGCCCGTTGATATTAATAATAGGCAATAATACGAAGAGGGAGCGAGGTACTAATAAATAATTAAGAATATAAATTATTTATCATGAATGTTTATGGTATTGTTTGTTTCGACATTTGCTTCTCTGACATTGGTCAGAGATGTATTTTAGGCTAACACTTTGCACAGTGTAGTTTAATCTTGACACAAAAAGAATACCGACGGGCCCGGTGAGCAGCTCACCGGGCCTTTTGGCACTATTTTTCAATTCTGGCCCCGGTACCGGGGCCGGGCCACTGGGCCAGATGGGACTAATCTATTAGCACACGCTGATCCGGCTCCGTGGGGTTGGCGACATTGGCGTGCAATATTCCGATCGTTTTACCAGACACAATAGTGGAATATTGTGGTTCCCTTTCTTCAAATAATCTTATGTCCAGGTTCTCTTTTTCTTGCGTTTTTTTCTTGCACTTAACACTAAATATATTCGCACAGTTAAAAGTTCACACGCGTCCATATTGACAACTAATCGAGGCGCACAGGTGTAGACGATAAGCTGCATGCGTCTTATGGTAATCAATACTGCATACGTTAAACGCAAGACTAACTGAAAGTTGAAGGCGAAAGACAGAAAGCGCTCTAATGTAGACATAGCTTTAAATAACTGAAGAAATATTTAGGCAGGACGGAAATGAAAAAGCGGCGCAGGACGCCCCCCCCCCCCTGCACTAAAAGGAAAGGACTCCACAAGAAGGACGCACAGTAGACGTCCTATGACTGATAAAATGATAATGATGACATTATTATATAAAAGCATTGCCGTAAACTGATAAAAAACAAATACGTTTTTTCGCTCCATGTTTAGTAAAACTGATTCGTTAGCATAACAAATAGTTGGAATTTGCTTAAAGAATTTTTATTTTAAAACACGAAACGTTTTTGTAAATTGAATTTAATAATTGCCACTTTTTATGTAAAATAATAAATGAAAATTGTCAATCTTGACATTTCAATTAGTAGTTAACGTTTTGTATTGTTTTTACAGTTAGTGTCTGTTTGTTCCTTTCGTTATGCGAAATTATGTACTTTCTATAGACTCTTTTAGTTATAAACATATTCTGTATAAGCTTACTGGATCCCATTGCCGGGCAAGCCCTTCTTTTATGCGCATACCTATCTACCATTCATACAGTCAATGTAAACAAGTATTTACAAAAAAACGTATATAAGTAAGTATTGTATCAGTTATATAGGGTTCCCATGACATAACTATAACCACGACTATAGTTTGGGGTTAGATAGTGTTGTGTGAAATGGTGTGAAATATTCAGCATTATTTATTTATTTAATTGCTAACAAAACGTTACAGACATACGATAAGTAAAAATATAAACTATTTTCTCTTACAAATACTTGTTTAAATAAAGTTGACATTTTACTGACCCTCGGATCCTAGAAATATGATTTTAGTTTAGATAAAATAAACACACCGATTGAAATTATACGGAAGGATGGATCTATATAAGCGGTTAGACAATTTAGTCAGTAGGGCAATAATAGGCGGTACCAGTTTTATGATATTTATTTATTTGCTTAAACAACAACAATAAGGTTTTAAAAACCAGGAATGAATTATGAATTATCTATACTGAAGAAGGCGATCAAGAGCGAACGACTTAGTAAGTTGGTTTGATAATGTAAATAAATTCGATGTGACAGAACGCGACATCTACGTCATTGTGGTCGGCTGAAAAAGTGTAGCGGGAAGATCATGTCACCTCGCCGTTGAGAGAGGATGGCGGGTGACTTCTAATATCAGAGATAGTTGGAGGGGATTGGAAACTTTTGCCCAGCAGTGGGACATTAAAGATTAAATAAGAAAATAACAATAAAGTGCGTAATCGGGTTTGAAATTAACATGTCTTTTATTGAAAGTATTTTGAAAGGAAAAATATATTAATAGTTTAATAACAGAAAAAATATATAACTTGCTCTCACGCTTGTTTACTATAGCTAAACACACATAATTGTATAATTCAGTAAATTGTTTAAAGGGTAAGGTGTACGCTTTTAAAACAAACTCCAAAGTAATATACACAAAACTTGGCAATTAACAAATTTAAAAACGTAATCAAACAAAATCTTTATAAAAAAACCTTCTTTAACATATCGGATTATTTAGATGATAGAGAAGCTTGAGATTGAAAATGCTCCAACTCGGCCAAAAATATTACAATTAAGACGTCATTAGTTTTCTTTGTTGTTATATATTCTAAAAAGATAATTAAAAAGAACAACCAGTCTTGTTTCATGCTTTTCTTTCCTGGCTTGGTCGCTGAGGAACAGGCAGTTAAATTGACGTTTCAAACTGATCTTTGCGATTTTACTTAAGAAATAAATTTTGAGTACATTGGATTTCAAACTCACTCTAACAGTTGTGCCAACTAGAAGCCTGCTGTGTAGCTTCAAGGATGCGTAACAGCGGGCAGCCATCCTTTTATAGTTTCTACTTTATTAATGTTCGTTTTAAAGGAATTTATGTTTCACATCTGCGAGGGAGGAGAGGCCATTAGTGTTGTTTTTGAATAAGTTACCACGTACTTTTATAACCTATGTATGATGTTTTTGGTGGGAAAATATTACTTACTTTAGATAAATATCGCTTAACTTGATAAACTTAACAAAGATAAACAAAGTCTGGTTTAAGGGGTCCAAAGGATGCTAAAAGAATACAAAGGGTATTAGAGCTCATGAGCTGTTGCAAACGAATTAAACAGTACCAAGCGGAAGGTTTCCAAGACACTGGCTTCATTACCTCACTGAGTTGCATGCAAACCAAAAGGTATCAGGACTCCAAATTCGTTGCAAATGATCTGTAAAAGTCTAACAGACAGAAGGTGCCTCAAGATACTAGCTGCATTATCCCTCTGAGTTGCAATCTAAAGGGTATCAGGAACTGTTGCAAACGAATTGAACAGGTCTACTAAGGGAAAAGTTCCCAAAACAATGGCTGCATTACCCCGCTGAGTTGCAATCCAAAGAGCATTGGACCCCGGAACCGTTGCAAATGAATTAAACCGATCTACTAAGCGAAAGGTTCTCAAGGCACTGGCTGTATTACCTCGTTGAGTTGCAATCCAAAGAGTATTAGGACTCCGGGACCGTTGCAAATGAATTAAACCGGTCTACTAAGCGAAAGGTTCCCAAGACACTGGCTGCATTACCCCGCTGAGTTGCAATCCAAAGAGCATTAGGACCCCGGAACCGTTGCAAATGAATTAAATCGGTCTACTAAGCGGAAGGTTCTCAAGACACTGGCTGTATTACCCCGCTGAGTTGCAATCCAAAGAGTATTAGGACCCCGGAACCGTTGCAAATGAATTAAATCGGTCTACTAAGCGGAAGGTTCTCAAGACACTGGCTGTATTACCCCGCTGAGTTGCAATCCAAAGGACTCCGGAACCGTTGCAAATGAATTAAATAGGTCTACTAAGCGGAAGGTTCTCAAGACACTGGCTGTATTACCCCGCTGAGTTGCAATCCAAAGGACTCCGGAACCGTTGCAAATGAATTAAATCGGTCTACTAAGCGGAAGGTTCTCAAGACACTGGCTGTATTACCCCGCTGAGTTGCAATCCAAAGGACTCCGGAACCGTTGCAAATGAATTAAATCGGTCTACTAAGCGGAAGGTTCTCAAGACACTGGCTGTATTACCCCGCTGAGTTGCAATCCAAAGAGTATTAGGACCCCGGAACCGTTGCAAATGAATTAAATCGGTCTACTAAGCAGAAGGTTCTCAAGACACTGGCTGTATTACCCCGCTGAGTTGCAATCCAAAGGACTCCGGAACCGTTGCAAATGAATTAAATAGGTCTACTAAGTAAAATGTTCCCAAGACACTAGCTGCATTACCCCGCTGAGTTGCAATCCAAAGAGCCTTGGACCCCGGAACCGTTGCAAATGAATTAAACCGATCTACTAAGCGAAAGGTTCTCAAGGCACTAGCTGTATTACCTCGCTGAGTTGCAATCCAAAGAGTATTAGGACTCCGGGACCGTTGCAAATGAATTATACCGGTCTACTAAGGGCGGAAGGTTCCCAAGACACTGGCTGCATTACCCCGCTGAGTTGCAATCCAAAGGACTCCGGAACCGTTGCAAATGAATAAAATAGGTCTACTAAGCGAAATGTTCCCAGACACTAGCTGCATTACCCCGCTAAGTTGCAAGCCAAAAAAACTCTGGAACCGTTGCGAATGAGTTAAACAGATCTACTAAGCGGAAGGTTCCCAAGACACATTATCTGCATTATCCCGCTGAGTTGGAATTCTTATGCGTTGATCAGCTCTCGGCCCACACAGCCAACTAGACACCCAGAAATAAATTTGAAAACGGAAAGGGCACAAATAATTCTTATGCTGTACACAGTACCTACTTAGTCCTCTGTTTTAACGTGAATACGTTTTTAAAATTGCTTACATAATGGGAGGCAATTCATAAAATGAATGATAACATAATCGGGGTATTCAGTTTGGTGTTGCAGCTACATATCTATCATCTCGATCCAAAATTTTATTAAACCACTGAATAGCTAATGGATAAAATAATTCGTTACGCTAAGTGAGGACTGTGACGCATCACACATGGTGGAGGGGGAAGCGCCGCCATTTTGAGATAATTTTGCTGGGTTTCGAGATTTCTATTTAGTATAACCCGAAGGATTTCTTAGTGTTCAATTCAAACATTACATACGTAATGTAACATACATAAAATAGCGTATTTTATACTTTTACTTGTAGAAATATTACCTGTTACGGTCACTTATTCACATACAACACACGGCCGTGTCCATGACACAGCCACACCCCATTTTTGTATATAATAATAATAATAAATAATAAATATCGCTGGACATTTCACACAGCGCTATCTAGGCCCAAATTAAGCAGAGCTTGTACTATGGGAACCAGATAACTGATAGAATACTTATATATATATTTTTTTTGTAAATACATACTTATAATATATAGAAAAACACCCAGACACGGAACAAATATCTGTAGATCATGCAAACATTTGTTCCGCGGCGGGAATCGAACCCGCTACCTCCTGCGTCTCAGCCGGCTATACGCCCACTGCGCCACGGAGGCAGTCAATAATATATAGTAGTAATAGTATAAGTATATAGTATTAAGTAGTATATTATTTTATTATCCTTCGACACCAAAAGAGGGGTTTTTTTGAAAGGAAAGCTAGTTTAACCGGGATGGTTCTTAGTTATGTCAGATTTTAACTCTCTACGCAAAAAGCGCCTCGTTTCGTCAGGGTTTTTTTCAAAATTTATGCATAGTTGTTCTTTTAGTGTACCTGTCTGTACTCTGTCTTTTATTCTTTGTCTATTTCAAATGTAATTGTATTGTACTAATGTAGTGAATAAATAAATGTCTAGATAAGTCATAATCATAAGGATCCAGTATAATAATTATGAGGCTCTTATGAGGTTGCCGAAATACTGCAGCGCGTCGAGCGTTTTTGCTGAGTCGCGGGTTCCCGACTTCTATGCCATTATAAGGACATGTGTGGCTTCGTTTTGGGATCAGATGCATCGCTCCAATAACTGCATCCTAAAGGCTGTCTCCGACTATTTTTCAAATCCCATTTAGAAGCACTGGATTTCTGTCCACTGGATTTCATGACTTATTTTGTCTTACATGACAGTATTTTTATTGTGTGCACAATATGTGTGTTCTGCGAGAAATAAACGTGTTTTATTATTTTTTATAAAGGTAGACTATGCATGCATAATATGCAGTAATGCATGCATGCAGTTTTGAGTAGGTACATCTCTGTGTAGGTTTATAACACTGCGGCATTCGCGCGAGTTGCAATTAAAACGCAACGGGCACCTTTGAGGATCGCTAACTGCGTTATATCACTGCTTGTTTACACTCCGACACCTTTACTAACCAGCGGAAAAAGGTGGTGTGAAACGGTTGATTCAAAGACCGGGACAGGAGACTGAGACCAGAGACGAGAGGACTCGATACAAATATTGCCGTCTCCGGTGGTGAACTTAAATGCAATGTTTATGAAATGTCAAATTGCGTTATTTTCAAACTATCCCGATCACTATACATAATTACTGATTTAAACAGGTATTAAACGGGAATTAAATTTATTAAAAGAAAACACAAAAAAATTAAGTAACTAAATGTAAGTATATATTTTTTTAAATAAAAAAGTGGTATTCGCCATAAATACCTGTTTAAAATCAGTCATTTGCGTAATAATGTTGCCTCACCGAGCTACTAGTGTTATTTTACTTAAAAAACTTTAGTGATTGATTTCAATCATTACTATAAATACGGGATTTATCACGTACCTCTTATCGACTTATCGTTTATAAATTGGTTAATCCGTTCTAATAAATAAATAATCAATAAAAATCGGTGTTTCGACCGACAATGTTTCGGTTCAATTCGTGAACCTTCATCAGGGTGAGTGCGATCCGCTCCGAATAACGTCTCGCCTCACACTGAGGCAGTGTTGCCATATGGATAAGGCATGGATGCCGTATTTTCGTTCCAAAAGTCCGTACAAAATCCGTATTACAATTCTGAGTAAAATTCCGTATAAAAATGAAACAACTAATAATTATTTTATTTATACATATCTTTATTTATCATCTTTAACATATTTACATCGATATTTAAATCATAACAGGGTGATTTACCTAAAAGTTGCTTAGTATGTAACAAGCCTGTTATCGTATCTGTGCCTAATTTATTTCTTTGTTTTGTCTTTAAAAGATTTACGGCGGAGAAAGTTCGCTCTACCGCCGCACTCGAGTGTGGCAAACTCATCAACGCTGAGTTGAATATAGTCAAAATCGGGTAACAGACGTCATCATTGGGATTACGAGCTGTCATTATCTTTACCCAAAATTCTTCCATGTCTTCAGAATCCGTGGAGTGCAACTCTGTGTTGTTCCTTAGATGTCGCCATTCTGTGTCTAGGGCTTGCATATTTTCACCTTCAATTAAATTGGGAAACAGTAGAGACTTTAAATAAATATGATAGTTATGGTTTAAATAATGAAAACATCTTAATGATCTTCATCGACTGCATCTGCCCTAAAAGAGTATGTGTAAAGTTTAATCTGCCTATAGCATAAATCCGTTTAAAAATCCGTATGTCTAAATCATCCGTATTGGGCTTCCGAAATCCGTACAAATACGGACAAATCCGTATATATGGCAACGCTGCACTGAGGCAACCACGTGTGCAAAGCCGCGGGCTGAAGCTAGTAAATTATAAAGATCAAAGCGACCATAATACGATAGACACACTGCACTCCAAAATCTATAACATTTAAGAACATTATAAATAAATATACCTATCTAAAAAGACTCGCACTATGAACACGGCGCATTCCTACGGGATGACGTTATAACGTAAACACGGCTGGAAGTGATGTATTTTTAAGCAGAAACGTCCACTTTTACCCCAAACGAGCAGTTTTACCCCAAACCACTGGACGTGTAATGAAAACAGCCGCAGTCTAAGCAGCTTTAGGCCAATTATTAAATTGTTTTGGTCTGAAGGCATTACTTACTAAATGAGGCCTTTTACATCTATGAATTGTAGATGATTTATACAGCTTGCGCAAAGAAAAAAATCGAAAAATGTTCGTCGATTATTCACTATGTTGGCCGGCCATGATCAGGTTGGCGGTATGCTTGTTTCATCTTTAAACATTTTCAGTCGGGGTGGGCTCGTGAAAAGCACGTTTTACTTTCTATTTCACACAAAAAAAGTGGCACTCCGGGAGTGCCGACAGCAGTGAAAACTTGAACAATTACTACTAGATACTTATCACAAAGGTGTCGGTAACGGTATTGGTAACAGCGACGCGAGTTCAATGGTTTTTTCCCACCTCAAAAATGTCCAACGCGCCTAAAAAGTTTTCACTACTTATATACAGAGGTGTCAGTAACGGTAACAGTATCGCCAGTTCAATAGTTTTTTCCCATCTCAAAAAATGCCTAACGCGCCTAAATAAGTTTCACTTCAAAAAATGGCTTTAATCTTGGATTCATACAGAAACACCGCGGGAAGACATAGGGACGGTCCGTAGCTGTCTGTGGGCGTAGGCTGTGCGTATCTGTAAAAACACGGACCGTGGGAAGGGGACGACGGGCGATGGACTAAGGCGGTGACGGAATGGTGGGCAAGAGACCAAGAGGCAGACCGCTGGGTCGATGGTCGAACGGCATCGTTAGGGTGGTCGGTATCATAGATAGCACAAGGGCGCAGAGAGTGGCGTACTAGAAAATAAACCTATAACAGCAACCCAGCAGTGTTGCTAACAAGCGGAATAGATAGAAATGCAGTTTTTTATTAATATATTCTCAAAATGTTATCGTTAAAATAAGTTTTAATAGTATGAAAAACATTAAATAGATACATTTTTCCAAACGTTATGATACATAATATATTTTACGGTATGAAAAACTTATTACAGAATGGCGTTTATGAAAATTTACCCAATAAGTATTTTACCATGGGTTCAAAATGCATAAAATGTATATCTAAGTAGGTACATATCTTAGTTTATTTTTATTGATCGAGTTAAGCGAGATCTCCAAATCAACTTGGGCAAATCGGCGTTGTATGTATATATGTATGTATGTTTGTTTGTATGAGGTAACTTTCGAAACGTTTATCCGATCATCGTGAAATTTGGTATATAGGTAGGTAGTGATGACACAATTTTGGTGTGACTCAATGAGCTAAAAATGTTGGGGGGTTTTTGAGATATTGGGGTTCAAGAGGGGTAAAAAAAATTAAAATGAGACTAAGGTCGAGTGGGACGTCAAATGAAAGGTTTTCATTAGTAAATTTAAATCCTGTTTTTATGTTTAGTTTAATCCTTGTAATTATTGAGTTATTAGCTATAATAAAAACAAAACTTTGACAAAATTCACAGGGTACCCCTCACTAGTGACCCCACAATGCTGAAATTTGGTATTCGTGTAGCTTTAGTGACACAAATATAGGCAAAAGTCTGAAATCCAGAACAACTGCATTTTTTACCCCAAAAAAGAGTAACCACTTTATATGAACTCCCGTTACCTGTAATTTGAATGAAACTGTAGGTCAAGTCAGTTGGTGTTTGTTTCGTGGCACTATTTTGATTATCAAACATTACATTTTGTTTTGTTTTTATGGGAGACTTGTGAGATCTCAGTTCGGGGCGAACCACTAGTTATTTATTACGTAGTTTAATTTCAGTGGGATCCACAACAATATGCAAAACTGTATTACGAAATCATTTAAACATTATAAAAGCATTTAGTAAGAATACAGCGGAACACCAAAATGCAAACCGGCAGTCCTTTCAAAAGCCATTATTGCTCAAAACGAAGCCACTCTATACGAAACTTCACAGCAATGTGTTGAGGTGCGGTGCGATCAACAGCGAAAATCCGAGTGACACTGCCGACGGCAATTGCCAACTGCAAGTTCCACGGCTGCACGCAGTCGGCCGCATGCTGTATTTGGGGGGTTTGTATGTATTTCTATGACAGACGTTCCGAGCGCCCGCGCCGCTGTCGACTACACCTGCCAACTGCAAGACCGCGGCTGCACGCAGTCGTCCGAAGTGACAATACTGATTTGTATGTATTTCTATGACAGATGTTCCTAGTGCCCACGCTGCTGCCGACTACAACTGCCAACTGCAAGTGCCGCGGCTGCACGCAGTCGACCGCAGCGACAACACTGATTTGTATATATTTCTATGACAGACGTTCCGAGCACCCGCGCCGCTGTCGACTACACCTGCTAACTGCAAGGCCGCGGCTGCATGCAGTCGTTCGCAGCGGCAATACTGATTTGTATGTATTTCTATGATAGATGTTCCGAGTGCCCACACGCTGCCGACTACAACTGCCAACTGCAAGTGCCGCGGCTGCTAACAATCGGCCGCAGCGGCACTACTGGTTTGTATGTATTTCTATGACAGATGTTCCTAGTGCCCACGCTGCTGCCGACTACAACTGCCAACTGCAAGTGCCGCGGCTGCACGCAGTCGGCCGCATGCTGTATTTGGGGGGTTTGTATGTATTTCTATGACAGACGTTCCGAGCGCCCGCGCCGCTGTCGACTACACCTGCCAACTGCAAGACCGCGGCTGCACGCAGTCGTCCGAAGTGACAATACTGATTTGTATGTATTTCTATGACAGATGTTCCTAGTGCCCACGCTGCTGCCGACTACAACTGCCAACTGCAAGTGCCGCGGCTGCACGCAGTCGACCGCAGCGACAACACTGATTTGTATACATTTCTATGACAGACGTTCCGAGCACCCGCGCCGCTGTCGACTACACCTGCTAACTGCAAGGCCGCGGCTGCATGCAGTCGTTCGCAGCGGCAATACTGATTTGTATGTATTTCTATGATAGATGTTCCGAGTGCCCACACGCTGCCGACTACAACTGCCAACTGCAAGTGCCGCGGCTGCACGCAGTCGACCGCAGCGACAACACTGATTTGTATATATTTCTATGACAGACGTTCCGAGCACCCGCGCCGCTGTCGACTACACCTGCTAACTGCAAGGCCGCGGCTGCATGCAGTCGTTCGCAGCGGCAATACTGATTTGTATGTATTTCTATGACAGATGTTCCTAGTGCCCACGCTGCTGCCGACTACAACTGCCAACTGCAAGTGCCGCGGCTGCACGCAGTCGACCGCAGCGACAACACTGATTTGTATATATTTCTATGACAGACGTTCCGAGCACCCGCGCCGCTGTCGACTACACCTGCTAACTGCAAGGCCGCGGCTGCATGCAGTCGTTCGCAGCGGCAATACTGATTTGTATGTATTTCTATGATAGATGTTCCGAGTGCCCACACGCTGCCGACTACAACTGCCAACTGCAAGTGCCGCGGCTGCACGCAGTCGACCGCAGCGACAACACTGATATGTATATATTTCTATGACAGACGTTCCGAGCACCCGCGCCGCTGTCGACTACACCTGCTAACTGCAAGGCCGCGGCTGCATGCAGTCGTTCGCTGCGGCAATACTGATTTGTATGTATTTCTATGACAGATGTTCCTAGTGCCCACGCTGCTGCCGACTACAACTGCCAACTGCAAGTGCCGCGGCTGCACGCAGTCGACCGCAGCGACAACACTGATTTGTATATATTTCTATGACAGACGTTCCGAGCACCCGCGCCGCTGTCGACTACACCTGCTAACTGCAAGGCCGCGGCTGCATGCAGTCGTTCGCAGCGGCAATACTGATTTGTATGTATTTCTATGATAGATGTTCCGAGTGCCCACACGCTGCCGACTACAACTGCCAACTGCAAGTGCCGCGGCTGCTAACAATCGGCCGCAGCGGCACTACTGGTTTGTATGTATTTCTATGACAGATGTTCCTAGTGCCCACGCTGCTGCCGACTACAACTGCCAACTGCAAGTGCCGCGGCTGCACGCAGTCGGCCGCATGCTGTATTTGGGGGGTTTGTATGTATTTCTATGACAGACGTTCCGAGCGCCCGCGCCGCTGTCGACTACACCTGCCAACTGCAAGACCGCGGCTGCACGCAGTCGTCCGAAGTGACAATACTGATTTGTATGTATTTCTATGACAGATGTTCCTAGTGCCCACGCTGCTGCCGACTACAACTGTCAACTGCAAGTGCCGCGGCTGCACGTAGTCGACCGCAGCGACAACACTGATTTGTATATATTTCTCTGACAGACGTTCCGAGCACCCGCGCCGCTGTCGACTACACCTGTTAACTGCAAGGCCGCGGCTGCATGCAGTCGACCGCAGCGACAACACTGATTTGTATATATTTCTATGACAGACGTTCCGAGCACCCGCGCCGCTGTCGACTACACCTGCTAACTGCAAGGCCGCGGCTGCATGCAGTCGTTCGCAGCGGCAATACTGATTTGTATGTATTTCTATGATAGATGTTCCGAGTGCCCACACGCTGCCGACTACAACTGCCAACTGCAAGTGCCGCGGCTGCACGCAGTCGACCGCAGCGACAACACTGATATGTATATATTTCTATGACAGACGTTCCGAGCACCCGCGCCGCTGTCGACTACACCTGCTAACTGCAAGGCCGCGGCTGCATGCAGTCGTTCGCAGCGGCAATACTGATTTGTATGTATTTCTATGACAGATGTTCCTAGTGCCCACGCTGCTGCCGACTACAACTGCCAACTGCAAGTGCCGCGACTGCACGCAGTCGACCGCAGCGACAACACTGATTTGTATATATTTCTATGACAGACGTTCCGAGCACCCGCGCCACTGTCGACTACACCTGCTAACTGCAAGGCCGCGGCTGCATGCAGTCGTTCGCAGCGGCAATACTGATTTGTATGTATTTCTATGATAGATGTTCCGAGTGCCCACACGCTGCCGACTACAACTGCCAACTGCAAGTGCCGCGGCTGCACGCAGTCGACCGCAGCGACAACACTGATAGGTATATATTTCTATGACAGACGTTCCGAGCACCCGCGCCGCTGTCGACTACACCTGCTAACTGCAAGGCCGCGGCTGCATGCAGTCGTTCGCAGCGGCAATACTGATTTGTATGTATTTCTATGATAGATGTTCCGAGTGCCCACACGCTGCCGACTACAACTGCCAACTGCAAGTGCCGCGGCTGCACGCAGTCGACCGCAGCGACAACACTGATATGTATATATTTCTATGACAGACGTTCCGAGCACCCGCTCCGCTGTCGACTACACCTGCTAACTGCAAGGCCGCGGCTGCATGCAGTCGTTCGCAGCGGCAATACTGATTTGTATGTATTTCTATGACAGATGTTCCTAGTGGCCACGCTGCTGCCGACTACAACTGCCAACTGCAAGTGCCGCGGCTGCACGCAGTCGACCGCAGCGACAACACTGATTTGTATATATTTCTATGACAGACGTTCCGAGCACCCGCGCCGCTGTCGACTACACCTGCTAACTGCAAGGCCGCGGCTGCATGCAGTCGTTCGCAGCGGCAATACTGATTTGTATGTATTTCTATGATAGATGTTCCGAGTGCCCACACGCTGCCGACTACAACTGCCAACTGCAAGTGCCGCGGCTGCTAACAATCGGCCGCAGCGGCACTACTGGTTTGTATGTATTTCTATGACAGATGTTCCTAGTGCCCACGCTGCTGCCGACTACAACTGCCAACTGCAAGTGCCGCGGCTGCACGCAGTCGGCCGCATGCTGTATTTGGGGGGTTTGTATGTATTTCTATGACAGACGTTCCGAGCGCCCGCGCCGCTGTCGACTACACCTGCCAACTGCAAGACCGCGGCTGCACGCAGTCGTCCGAAGTGACAATACTGATTTGTATGTATTTCTATGACAGATGTTCCTAGTGCACACGCTGCTGCCGACTACAACTGTCAACTGCAAGTGCCGCGGCTGCACGCAGTCGACCGCAGCGACAACACTGATTTGTATATATTTCTCTGACAGACGTTCCGAGCACCCGCGCCGCTGTCGACTACACCTGCTAACTGCAAGGCCGCGGCTGCATGCAGTCGTCCGCAGCGGCAATACTGATTTGTATGTATTTCTATGATAAACGTTCCGAGCACCCGCGCCGCTGTCGACTACACCTGCTAACTGCAAGGCCGCGGCTGCATGCAGTCGTTCGCAGCGGCACTACTGGTTTGTATGTATTTCTATGATAGATGTTCCGAGTGCCCACACGCTGCCGACTACAACTGCCAACTGCAAGTGCCGCGGCTGCACGCAGTCGACCGCAGCGACAACACTGATATGTATATATTTCTATGACAGACGTTCCGAGCACCCGCGCCGCTGTCGACTACACCTGCTAACTGCAAGGCCGCGGCTGCATGCAGTCGTTCGCAGCGGCAATACTGATTTGTATGTATTTCTATGACAGATGTTCCTAGTGCCCACGCTGCTGCCGACTACAACTGCCAACTGCAAGTGCCGCGGCTGCACGCAGTCGACCGCAGCGACAACACTGATTTGTATATATTTCTATGACAGACGTTCCGAGCACCCGCGCCACTGTCGACTACACCTGCTAACTGCAAGGCCGCGGCTGCATGCAGTCGTTCGCAGCGGCAATACTGATTTGTATGTATTTCTATGATAGATGTTCCGAGTGCCCACACGCTGCCGACTACAACTGCCAACTGCAAGTGCCGCGGCTGCACGCAGTCGACCGCAGCGACAACACTGATAGGTATATATTTCTATGACAGACGTTCCGAGCACCCGCGCCGCTGTCGACTACACCTGCTAACTGCAAGGCCGCGGCTGCATGCAGTCGTTCGCAGCGGCAATACTGATTTGTATGTATTTCTATGATAGATGTTCCGAGTGCCCACACGCTGCCGACTACAACTGCCAACTGCAAGTGCCGCGGCTGCACGCAGTCGACCGCAGCGACAACACTGATATGTATATATTTCTATGACAGACGTTCCGAGCACCCGCTCCGCTGTCGACTACACCTGCTAACTGCAAGGCCGCGGCTGCATGCAGTCGTTCGCAGCGGCAATACTGATTTGTATGTATTTCTATGACAGATGTTCCTAGTGGCCACGCTGCTGCCGACTACAACTGCCAACTGCAAGTGCCGCGGCTGCACGCAGTCGACCGCAGCGACAACACTGATTTGTATATATTTCTATGACAGACGTTCCGAGCACCCGCGCCGCTGTCGACTACACCTGCTAACTGCAAGGCCGCGGCTGCATGCAGTCGTTCGCAGCGGCAATACTGATTTGTATGTATTTCTATGATAGATGTTCCGAGTGCCCACACGCTGCCGACTACAACTGCCAACTGCAAGTGCCGCGGCTGCTAACAATCGGCCGCAGCGGCACTACTGGTTTGTATGTATTTCTATGACAGATGTTCCTAGTGCCCACGCTGCTGCCGACTACAACTGCCAACTGCAAGTGCCGCGGCTGCACGCAGTCGGCCGCATGCTGTATTTGGGGGGTTTGTATGTATTTCTATGACAGACGTTCCGAGCGCCCGCGCCGCTGTCGACTACACCTGCCAACTGCAAGACCGCGGCTGCACGCAGTCGTCCGAAGTGACAATACTGATTTGTATGTATTTCTATGACAGATGTTCCTAGTGCACACGCTGCTGCCGACTACAACTGTCAACTGCAAGTGCCGCGGCTGCACGCAGTCGACCGCAGCGACAACACTGATTTGTATATATTTCTCTGACAGACGTTCCGAGCACCCGCGCCGCTGTCGACTACACCTGCTAACTGCAAGGCCGCGGCTGCATGCAGTCGTCCGCAGCGGCAAAACTGATTTGTATGTATTTCTATAACAGATGTTCCGAGTGCCCACACGCTGCCGACTACAACTACCAACTGCAAGTGCCGCGGCTGCTAACAATCGGCCGCAGCGGCACTACTGGTTTGTATGTATTTCTATAACAGATGTTCCGAGTGCCCGCGCCGCTGCCGATTACAACTGCCAACTACAAGTGCCGCGGCTGCACGCAATCGACCACGGTGGCAATACTGATTTGTATATATTTCTAAGACAGACGTTCCGAGCACCACTGCCGGCTGCAACTGCCCATTATCGCTCAAAACGAAGCCACTTTATACGAAACCACACAGCAATGTGCTGGTGTGATGTGAGTAACAGCGAGAATATTTTTTTTACGTTCATTTCAAATCAATCACGTGGACACAAATTTGCGTAATTTGCTTAAATTACTTAATATTTTTACATATTAGAGACTGCATGAGGTTTCTCAAAAAAGGCACTTTCATTGTTTTAAACGTTTTGCAACGCGTGATTTGAAGTTATGTTGCATAAACTGCAGTTACCGCATCAGGTGGGCCATACGCTTATTTGCAACCTTAGTGTATGTATGTTGTAATAACTAAGACACAATAATAGAATAATATTATTAACTGTGATGTATCTACTAGTGCTACGCCCCAAAGAAGAAAACAAAAAAAAAATTTTTTTGACTATCAAAATAGTGCCCCGAAATGCATAACCAAAAACTTGACCTCCAGTTTCATTCAAATTACATGTAATGTAACGAGTTCATGTAAATTGGTTACAACTTTTTGGGGTAGAAATTGCAGTTATTCTGGATTTCAGACTTTTTCCTATATTTTTGTCACTAAAGCTACACGCATACCAAATTTCTGCGCTGAGGACACTGGCGTACCCTGTAAATTTCATCAAAGTTTGGTTTTTATTATGGCTAATAACTTAAAAACTACAAGGTTTAGGCTAAAAGTAAAAACGGGGTCGAAATTTACTGACCTTTCATTATATAAATATATATCGGAGGCAGCTGGGCAGGAGGCACACCAGCACCGTATCCATCAGTCATGATAGTATATTTTCTTGTGGGCGTGTAGTGGGTAATGTTAATTCAAATGATACGCAGGCAATTTACAAAATCAACGTCTAATCGAAACTTTACAAAATTAACATTTCACTAATCACACTCTATAACTAAGTACGGATACAAGTAGGTATGACAAGGAAGGCGGGTAATTCCCACGACTGTACTGTACGGCTGACAAACAACGACTGAGCAACTCGGCGCTCGCTCGGTAAAATCGCCGTTTCTAGCCAAGGCTCTGCGTAGCGTCACGCGATGCGCTTGCGTTCCGTTGAAACCAATCACAGCCGACCGCTGTTATTTCGTTTTGTGTCGCTATTCACGATCGGATGCGACATATATTATTATATATTTTTATAGATATTTATATCTATAATATTATAAAAATAAGTATAAATATATAGTCTTAAAAAATGGTTAATCTTGAAAGTTTTTACACTGTACAAGATTTGTTTACTGAATGACATGTTTTGTTTTATAAATGTACATATTTGTTTGATTTTATTGCATCTTGTGTTAATTCTTCTAGATGTTGTTACTAAATCAATATTTTTATGCATAGTAAGTTTATTTGGTAACATTAAATTATGTGACTACCTATTGTACTTAAGTCTGAAAGGGACAAACTTTTGGTCTACGAATATTTTTTTAAGCCCATCTCTATTATGTCAAAACAGTTTTCACAATAAAGTTTTTTCTATTCAATTATATAAACCTGGAGGATTGAAAATCGCCTACCTCTTTTGATTTTTTTTTTAAACTGAATAGATATTTGTTTCATCACAATCTCACCTGATGGTAAGTGATGGTGTGGTCTAAGATGAAGAACGAAGATCTTGAAGAAACCTGTTTGCTCTTACCTTAAAGAAGCCCATATCGTTTAATTACCTTTTGTATCGTTTTAATTTTCAAAATATTTATTTGTATAATCTCGCTTGCACTCCCACCGCTTAACGAATTAATGGCAAAGAGCAATTCAATAATGCTCGAATGATTTTTAATATTCGAACAATTCTGTGCGTCGATGTATTGTCCATTCAACGGGACCAATTTTCGGCAGAAACCAAGATTCAATCCATAACCACTCTTATACATCAACTGGTATGGTTGAATTTGGCTTGAGGGGACGATTTAAAAAATCCTCTTGATCCTGACAACATGTGTGGATAATAATTACGGACTCCCGTATACCAATTTTTCACAGTTGATTGACCCACATCACAAGGTTATTGAAATTTTAATATGACTTCAGAAGGGATTTAGCATGTGTTCACAAACTATTTGGATTGGATTACTGTGATTTGGTAAAGCCAAACTACATATTTACTTCACCTAAAATATTAAATATTTACGTTTTATCTTTGACCTGGAAACCTTTGAGCTAGGAACTCTCGAAGTTGTTGACGAGTACGTCCACCTAACACAAACAGTCCTAGGTAGGTCCTCTTTAAGAAAGAGGTCAGTCGACGAATCCAACTTGGCTGGTCAGCGTTCGGGAAACTAAGTGACTCTTTCTCGTCCAAAATACCTTAGTATCTGAAGACAAAAGTCTTTGAACAAGTCGTGTGATGTGATGACATATGCCTCAGAAACATGCTGAAACGTGCTAGGAGAGGGCTATGCTTGGTATTTCTCTAGGAGATCGACTCAGAAACGAAGAAATCCAAACAAACCAGGTCACAGATATAGCCAAGAGGATAAGCAAGTTGAAGTGGCAGTGGGTGGGGCACACATCCCGAAGAACTGACGGCTGCTGGGGCAGAAATATTCTTGAATGTAAGCGTAAGACGGCCTCCACTAGACGGAAAGAAGACCTAACAAAGGTTACTGGGAGTCGTTGGGTGCAGGCCTCACAAGATCGATCGCTCGAGAAATCGACGACCTCCGTTGTGCAGTGGGTGAATAGCCGGCTGAGACGCAGGAGGTAGCGGGTTCGATTTCCGCCACGGAACAAATGTTTGCACGATCTACATATATTTGTTCCGGGTCTGGTTGTTTCTTTACAAATTATATGTATGTATTTACAAAAAAAATGTATATAAAGTATTCTATCAGTTATCTGGCTTCCATAGTACAAGCTCTGCTTAGTTTGGGGCTAGATAGCGCTGTGTGAAATGTCCAGCAATATTTATTTATTTATTTTAATCTATGGGGAAGGCCAATGTTCAGCAGTGGACGTCCTATGGCTAATTTGATGATGAGGATGACTTTGCCATGTATGGCGCTGGCAGAATAACACATCCGTACTTAGTTTATATTGTCTTTAGTCAAAACAAATATTTGACAATGGCACTTTGTAAAACAGCAACATGTTTAGCAAAAAAATGTGTGCCATATTCTCATCCGATTTTATTTAGTGTAGGTTTGTACTTATACTAAAAACTAGACCAGCAATTGAAAATACCCCAGATATCCTATTTAAATAATGCGATATTCCCGCTATTCCCGAAGCTAGCCACAAAGACGAAGGCTTTCTTTAGAAAACTTTTCTTGTACATAATATAATGCAATTAAATATTTCCGCATCCGATAATTTTTAAAAGTTTAACTTCGCAATTGAGTCGATAGTTCCTGCCTTTGGGATACTTCAAAGCTCTTTGAGTGATGCCTCTATAAAATAATGGTATAACTTAAGAGAAAGTAGGTCACGACTGAAATTTTAAAGTTGAAACAGCTTTTAGAGCGATGTCTGAAGCCAATCTTAGGAGTAGAGTAGATGTTTTATCAATTATAGGTATGATTGGTAAGATTGATTTTGCAAAATGACCAGGCAATTTGATTAATTCATGGTTATCTCAATGTGTGGTTTTGCAAATATTAGGTTGGGGAAAAGTTTCTTCGCATTTTTAAGAAAATTCAAAACATTTTTTAATATAGTTTATTTACTTTCAACTAAAGTATGTAGGTACCATTTTGTTCGATAACTTTTTGCCATCTTGTAAGTAGGACCATGATCCCATTGCTATAGAAATTTTGGGGATTCTGATCAAAATAACGGGACAAGTGGTTTTGGCAGTCCTCTCGTGATGTTAACCTGACACTGCCTAAAGAATTCTGAAGAGACCGAAATAGGTGGAAATCTGAAGGTGCAAGGTCAGGACTATACGGCGGATGCATTAACACCTCCCAGCCAAACTCTCTTAATTTTTACTGAGTGACTAAAGATGTGTGAGGTCTAGCGTTATCATGATAAAAACCACACCCCTTCTGTTGATTAATTCCGGCCACTTTCTCTCAACTTCTCGCTTTAATCTCATCAGTTGTTCGCAGTAGAGTTCAGAATCGATGGTCCTGCCTGGTGGTAACAGCTTATAATGAATAATGCCCTTCCAATCCCACCACACACACAGCATCACCTTGTTGCGAGTTAACCCGGGTTTCGCCACAGTCTGTGAAGCCTGACCGGCCTTTGACCACGACCTTTTTCGCACGTTCTTGTCGTACGTGGTCCACTTTTCATCAGCAGTTATCAGCTTCTTCAAAAATGGTTCGGTTTCATTACCTCGTAACAAAGAATCATAAACGAGTACACGATTCATTAGGTTTCTTTCAGTGAGCTCGTGGGGTACCCAAATATCGAGCTTTTTTGTGTACCCAGTTTTTTTCAAATGCGCCAAAACTGTTTTGTGGTCAATACCCAGTTCTTCAGCTACGTCGTAACTACTGATATGCCGATCTTGCTCCACTTTTTCAAAAATGGCATCAATTTTATCCGTAATAGGGCGACCAAAGCGACGTGCATCTTTGACATCAACATTTCCGGATTGAAAACGCTTAAACCAAATTTGTGCTACTCTCACAGACACTGCACTAGGTCCATAAACATCGCAAATTTTTTTCGCGGCTTGCGTTGTATTTTTACCTTTTTTGTAGTAAAACTTTAAATGTATCGAATTTCTTCATTAGATTCACTCATCTTTACAGTACGATACACAAATAAAAATCACACATTTTCCTAATTTGAATTTGGAATTATCTTCTTTAAAATTTAATCTTTGAATGATACCAAAACCAGCCAGATACAAATAGTATAGCCACAGAGATTTTATTACAAGTTCATACATACTATAATGCGAAAAGACTTTTTCCCCAACCTATTATATACCTACTTCAACACAGCTATAAGACATACACTGCTGAGCATAGGCCTCCTTCATAGATCTTCAGATTGAAAATGTGCAGCCTGCACCCAACGACTGCCAGCAACCTTTATCAGGTCGCCTTTCCATCTAGTGGGTGGCCGTCCTGTGGTCTTCACTTTGTGCCCCAACGGCCGTCAGGTCTTCAAATGCCCCGCCCACTACCACTTCAGCTTGCTTATAGGACGCCACAGCAACTGAGAAGAAGAAACTGAAAATCTTAGGAGTATCGTAGGTGTTTTGTCAGGAGAGCATAATCTATTGGGATCAATTCTTTAAAATAATCGGGCAATTGTATTAATTCACAACCGTCGCAATCTGTAATTTTGCAATACTATACTTACGATCACAAAATAAAAAAAAAATGTCATCAGAAGCGAACCGATAGAATCCGCAACACTACTCTACGCTCTAAGACCGGAATTATCGATGTGGGGTATAAGGCTGCAAAACTCAAATGGGACTGGACGGGTCATATCACGCGAATGCACCCTGAAAGCTGGACAGATCTCCACCGACTGACAAACTACAGGACAACGGCAACGAGGCAGACCACGAAAACGTAGGCGCGACGACCTGGATGGGTTCCACTCTGACTGGCAGGAGATTTCTGGAGAACGCAAAGAATGAAAGAAAATATGGAGACCTTTGCCCAGCAGTGGGACAGTATAGGTTATTAAAGAAAAGAATCAATAATTTAAACCCGTTATGAGTAGATTACAAAAGTAAATCATACGAAGATACGAAATTAACAGGCACACGTTTCAAAAAAATTACCGTCCCATTTTCATCTGATAAAGTATTCATACGAATAGCTAAGAGACACATTCAAAGCGAACCCAATTTAGTCTTGTCAAAATATTAAAAAAAGATTCTTAATATTTTAGCAGCCCCGTCCTCAAAGGGTGAGGAGTTAAAATCTTGTTAAAGTTAATGAACAAACTCCTAGCGTCTCACTTAAATTGGAGTCACTTTGCCACCCCCCCGTACTTAAAAGGCCTTACAAGAACTACTATCGTGATAATGCTGCAGCATTTTCATCCCCCTGTAGCCTGTACTGTAGTGAGAAGAAGGGGTGAGTTCCATTGGAACCTAAAGATTTGGTGCTTTCATTTTGGGACTTGTTTCAATTAGTTTTGTATAGCTAAGTGGATAAATCAATATAATTCGTAATTATTTATATGTAATTATTTTTTATATCAGGTACCTACAAATCTTTATCGAAAACTTGGGTTAAATTACGTGCACATGAGACTAAATTTATTTGCAAAATTATGCTCTGTATTTTATAAACAGTTATCTTAGGTTATGACGGAGGTTATTTAACCGGTTTAACTCAAGGTGATGAAATCAATTCAGTGCCATGTAGACTAAGTCATGGTTGACCGTAAGCTGCGATGTATTGCAACGAGGGCTATTCGATTTCAATTAATTCCAACTTGCGCTGTCTGGAGATAAGCCGCCAAAAATATGGTTTATATGCCACAATCTCAAAGATACAATTTTGATAAAATTAATATGTGTCTAGAACAAAATCATTTCGTTTTTATATTAAGTTCTTCGGAAATGATTGTTGACACGGCAATAGACATTGAAACGCCATCTGTTAACAGTTATAAAAACATAGACACATATTTACTCACTACTATAACACACAATACATACGTTATTGGCAGTGGTAGTCGCTTAACATCAGGTGGACCATAAGTAGTATATGCAGTCATCGCATTATAAAAGAAAATAAAAAAAAACGTTCGTCATATCAAGCAAAGGCTTCTACATGAACGCTCTCATAAATGGCCATCATTGAGCAACGCTTACTACCGGTGCGACCCGATGGGCATTATGTTCGAGTTGAAAGTGCGACCAGATGCACCACGTCGCAGAACGTGCCTCTATAAACGTGCCTAGCCAAACATAATGAAGGTTTTTTTAACGTGAATACGCTTTGAAAAATACTTCCATAGTGGGAGGCAATTCAAAAAAGGAATGATAACAAAGTCGGGGGATACAGTTTGGTGTTGCAGCTACATATCTATCATAAGTCATGTATGATAAGTTAACACACAACATACTCACCCATTTATACGTACACACAAACTGACACCCTTATATACACTCACACCACACACCTTCTCTCAAACACTTTCACTCACACACATACACTCACTACATATCCTCGCATGCATATTGACACACACTCGCGCACTCAAACACACACACACACACATTCAAATCTCACAACCAACATATTCCCACACTCACACATACATTCACTGATAATTCCATTATGAACCATAGTCCGGCGGGAGGTATAGGTATGCCATCATACAGGTCAATCCTAGTTTGGGTACCTATGTTTTCCACCCTGAATTGTATTATACCTAGTAAACCATTTTAATTTTTTGTTTGTGAAATTTTGAAGTTTGTTGTTGAATAAATTATTTATTTATTTATTTATCTCCATCCAAAATTAAATTACACCACTGTATAGCTCAAGGATCAAATAATTCGTTACGTTGAGGACTGTGACGCATTGTGCCGCCATTTTGAGGTCATTTTGCTGTGTTTCGAGATTTCGATTCAGTATGACCCGAAGAACTTCTTAGTGTTCAAAAATTATTATAATACATAAAATAGCGTATTTTATATTTTGTGTAGAAAATATTACCTGTTACGCACACGTATTCATGTACAATACACGGCCGTGTCCATGACACTGCTACACCCCATTATTTTGATTTGATAACATCTTTTCCGTTTTGACTATTCCGTCAGCATACCAGTCGATTTCAATTTAATTTCGAGCACGTCAAACTTTTGTTTAAAAAGCTACTCGCCCTAGAACTAAAGAGTTTTAGACAAATATAACTGTCTTCTAAGATCCCTTCTCTGTCCCAGGTGGTGGAAGGTAGAAAGTTACAACTTCCCCACTAGTTTATACTTTTCTAATAGATACACCCATTCTTTTTGACGGCCGACAGCCTTCAGAAGTTATGTTTTATGCTAAAACTTGTTTCATATTTCTTATTCAAAGTTTCCGTAAAGTAGGCAGTGAAAAAGTCGAGGATACTAAGGGTTGGGATTCATGAACGAATATCATTAAAAAACTAAAAAAAAAAACAATTGTATTGATATCAATTGATTTGATTTTGCTCTTGTCGGAACCGGTGCATTTTATTTTATGTTAATTTTGTAGGCACACAAATTGACGGGCCTTCTGATGTTATGTGGTCACCATACCCTCTATACGCCTGTAGAACTCATGGTACCACCGGCGCATACCACCACAAGGGAAGACCATAGCGTTAGCATCACCTTGCGTATTTAGCCATTTGGATGCTAAGAGGTATTAAAAAGTACCTATCAGAAACAAAGAAAAAACATTTATTTGTGACGGAACCAACCACACACAGCACACTAAGTTCTACACACTGTATGTACTACAAATGTGTGTCTCACTATTACACCTGATCGACGGACGTCACAAAAACTCAACATTTTATGTGCTTTTGGCACAACGCTGATCTTCCATTAGAACCATTATCACACACTTACATAAAAATGAAGCATAGTTAAGTGTGATAAACTTGGCATTAAAGTTCATTTCGCAAGTGAACACTATGCGTTAGCGTTTCCTCGCGTGTTCCACACCACTACCTCGCATATTGAACCTGAAAGCCGTAATAAGGCTCTAATAGTGCCATATTGTTACCTAACGAGTGTCTAAGGTCAATAAAGAGCATGTAATTTAGGTGTCAAAGGCTTTAAAGATTCAATATTTTTTAAACATAAATTTACTACATAAATTTTTGTTTATTTCCCGTGACACAACTGCTTGGCTTAACTAGTTAAATGTCTTTTGCGTAGTCACGTGTAGTTGACCAGTTAAGTTTCTTCGCACTGTACAAATCAAATCAAATTGTTTTTATTCATTAAAATCACAAGGATTACTTTGAAACGTCAATTTTAATGCCTGTTTCTGCATGATCAAACCAGGAAAGAAAGGCAAGAAACAAGGCTGGTTGTTCTTTTTAATGATCCTTTTAGAATACCAAAAAGAAAATAAATTACGTATAAATTGTAACATTTTTGACCGAGTTGGAATAATTTCATACAAGTATGTGATATAAAATATTAGTCTCGATAAGTATAAAACAGTCATCATCATCGTCTTAGGACATCTACTGCTGTATATAGGTTGTTTGATAATATGCACACAAAAATGAAAGGGGTTATTTTGATGAGCATAATAAATAAATTTGTGATATGTTTACCATAGAAATGTGAAATTTATTTTGGCATGTAAAACAAACACTTTATTAAGCTTACGTTGTGCTATTGCATAATGCTTGCCATTTAACCACAGATACTGTATTGGTGACGTCTCGAGATATCTCTTGTTGTCCCTTTCTAGCCTAAAACCCGCAGCCATTTCCGAAAGAGATATCAAATCGGCCTTTATTTTTGGATGTCAATTGCATTAATCACCTAAAATTTTAGATTTTCTTTTAAATTTGATAATATAAATAGTAGTTTTTTTATTCGAAGTCTTTTTTTATGTTTTGAGAAACCGTCGCTTGAATATCGTCAGTATCTTACCAAACACCCTGTATACTAAAATTCATCCAAATCGGTCTAGTCGTTTAGTCATGGAAACGTAACAAACAGACAGAGAGACAGAGGTACTTTCGAATGTATATTATTAGTATATTATTATTAGTAGACGACCTCGGTGGCGCAGTGGGCGAATAGCCGACTGAGACGCAGGAGGTAGCGGGTTTGATTCTCGCCGCGGAACAAATGTTTGCATGATCTACAGATATTTGTTCAGGGTCTGGATGTGTTTCTATATATTATAAGTATGTATTTACAAAAAAAAAGTATTTAAGTATTGTATCAGTTATCTGGTTCCCATAGTACAAGCTCTGCTTAGTTTGGGGCTAGATAACGCTGTGTGAAATGTCCAGCGATATTTATTTATTTTATTTATTTATTAGTGTAGTTTTTCAACAAGAATGTACTTAAAGTAATTGAAATAAATAAAATTCAATTAAAGCATGCCATTACCATAACAAGCGATATATTTACG
Source organism: Philereme transversata (assembly GCA_963924445.1). Taxonomy (NCBI): domain Eukaryota; kingdom Metazoa; phylum Arthropoda; class Insecta; order Lepidoptera; family Geometridae; genus Philereme; species Philereme transversata. Next base: position 18,908,893 of record OZ004337.1, on the reverse strand, counting down.
AGACTCATTACATACATAACAGTTATTTAAAACGTCACAGGCCTGAACCTTATTCGGGGTGTTCCTGAAAATATGAATAAATGTACCAAGAGCCATAAGGTAGGCAGCATACTAGCCAGTCAGTCTGATTAGGAACAGGTTTTGGTTGCAAAAGGCAAGATTTAGGTAGGTATATAAATATTTTAGGCCGCTTAGCGCGCGTTATTATCATAAATAATATATGTTGAATTAACCGTCGTATTCTTGTTGTGAGGTAACAGAGATCGAATGATACTTTAAATAATTATCTCATAAATAAGTAGGTAGTTTAAAACAAGTGTATAATTTGATAAAACCAAAAAACCATACTGCAAAACGAACTTAGAAGAAGTAAACAAGCTAGCTAATTTTGCACGATTTTGCTTATTCTCGAAGAGAAAGTTTGGTTACAAATCATTTATTTAAATAAAACATGGGATCAAATGTGCACTCAACATCACTGTGGATAATTACCGCTTGGATTCAATTGATCAGTACGCATATCTGGAATATAAATAAATAAATAAATATCGCTGGACATTTCACACAGCGCTATCTAGCCCCAAACTAAGCAGAGCTTGTACTATGGGAACCAGATAACTGATAGAATACTTATATACTTTTTTTTTTGTAAATACATACTTATAATATATAGAAAAACACCCAGACACGTAACAAATATCTGTAGATCATGCAAACATTTTATTCCGCGGCGGGAATCGAACTCGCTACCGCCTGCGTCTCAACCGGCTACACGTCCACTGCGCCACGGAGGCAGTTACCTTATCCTTCGGCCAAGGCTCACAAATGAAGGAAATAGCTAGAAGAATCCAGATGGGTTGGGCTGCCTTAAGAAAACTGGAAGATGTCTTTAAATCTCTGCCCTTCTTACGATAAACAGCGTAGGTAACATTTTTTGCGAAAATGAGTTATTAGCATATTTGTAATCAGCTAAGCGAGATCTATCTGGAAAAATTATCCATTTTTCTGTATGTTTGATAGAAATAAAAAAAAACATAAGTATAAACATCGTACGTGCACAATTTTCACTTTATTTCTAAACATAAACAACGTATTGTCCACTACGCTCAGAGATTTTAATCAATCTCCTAGTCATAAGTATCGCACGATCACTAACGTTGTTTATGATTAGCAGTACCTTCAACTGTCGGCTCAACTTACAAAACATAATGATTATATGAGCCACTTACGTTGTTTATACCTTGTACTTATTTAAGAAAGATTAACAATATTCTAGAAATAAACATAGTACTATCTCCTACGCTCTTTATTTGTTGCATAAACTCGTTATTTTATTGCGTTATTCTATAAACACACAACGCAAGTAGCGCACATACGATGTTTATGTCTGGTAAATACAATACAGAAACGGTGGGGCGGTGAGGTAATCGGAGGGGAGAACATTACTAACTAACAGTGAACAAAAATATCATTCGCGCGGCGAGTAAGGTGCTAGGTGGTCGTCGTCACTTTGCGGGAAGTTTGGCGCCAAACCCTGGTGAGTTTGAATTTTAATTTACCAATATTTATAAATGTGAAAGTTTTTCACTCGGTTTGTCTGTAAAAGCAGCTGCACACTGAAACTGGAAGCGAAAGCTCGTGTTAGTTGTATCGTATAGTTGTTAGTTTACCACCACATCCCTGGCCTGCGGCCAGTAGTCATTCATAGAATACAATTCGTATGCCTTAGCCTCCAGTTTCTGTGTGCGGCGGTTTTTTAAAAGTATGAAAGGGTAAAACATAAATAAACACATACCGTGTTTATTTATGTTTACCCTTTCACGCTTGTAAATCTCTACTCTATTAGGTAGGTATGTCCTATATGCAGAAGGAGTAGGGCTGAACACAGATATGTAGGTATTACACTGTATTATGTACACGACAAACAAGTAGGTAAGTAAACGAAATAATTAAGGGCTCAGTCAGGCGGCACATGGTCTACGCGTGAAATCTATTTATAGCTGTCGCTCGCGCGGTGCAAGGTGACGAAGCCTGCCTAGTGCAGATTCGCGGTCTGGACGCATGCGGCGCGCGGCGTGGAGGCTACTAACTCGTATCGTAGGCCTCTCTCCCACTCGTGCGCGGGCGCGTAGATTCAATTGCATAGAAATAAGAATTACCGTCTAATCGTTTGCTGTGTAAGTTTGTAGGTATCTAAATAGGTAGCATATTACATGACCCTAGGTAGTTATCACCACGCGTAGGTACGGCGAGTAGAGACGAAGGCACAAGTAGATGAAGTTAGTTATATAATTTATGTTTTCCTTTTCACGCCAATGTCTCTAACTAAGTAGTTATCACCACGCGTAGGCACGGAGGGTAGATACGAAGGAACTAGTAGATGAAGATGTATGTTTTTTTAACGCCATTGTGTAACAGCCAGGCAGGTGAGTTAGGTACAATTATAGCTTTATTTCTACAAATAATTTATAGTAGTGGACATTATAAAAAGTGTGCATATTTCACGATGAAGATTAGAGTAGATAGGACGAAAAAAATAAGTACGTAAATAAAATTACTTTCGTATTTATAAAATTAGTTACTCGTAGATATGTTTAAAATATTCTATTATTAACAACTAACCTAATGTGTTAACAGGATTTATATAATTTGCAGAAAATGGCTGCTAGACGAGACAAAATACTAGCGATAGTGAAACAACGAGAATCAATAAATAATGATTTAAACACTACCGAAAATGATAAGGCGAAAAATCCCGCAAATGAAAATCCCGACAATGAGATGGGCATTGATTCTCTTTTATGTAGAGAAGAATTACCTACATCTGATATCGAAGATGATGTAATGAGGGAAGACATTGACATATGGCATAACTCTGATGATAGCTACAACGATAAAGACTATATACCTTATTCTGACGAAACCACGGATGATGAAATTTTGGAGGAAAATATAACTATTTCAAAAACTTCACTGTTAGCGAAAAAACTACAATACACCGCCAAAGAACTAGGTATAGCAAAAAACCAACATGCCACAGGACAAACAGTAGAAGCAGCACAGAATAACGCAGAAGGGGATCAGAACAGCATGTTCAATCAAGAAGCGGAACACCAAATGATAGAAGAGGAAAACAACAATGACACTGAGCAAAGTGTTGGCGAAAGGGAAAGAACAGACGAAGAAAACCAGGTACAAAATCAAATTATCTTACAGGAAGAAGCTACAACTAGTAAGGGTTTCACGAAATCTGGAGAACCAAGAAAAAGAAAAAAGTACGATGAATCGATAGAAGAAAGAAAAATCAGGAAGAAAAGAGTAGAAGAAATAAAATATATGCTAAAAGATCCATGCAACATCCTAACATGCAAAAAAAAATGCACCTCATATATCACCGAAGAGCAGAGAAAAGAAATTCATGATAAATATGTAAATTTAAATTTTGAAGCAAAAGGCCTTTTCATCAAATGCTCGATAGACACAAAAGCAGTACAAAGAAGAAAAGTGACAAGCAATGAAAAGAGGACAATTACTTATAAGTATTACATGAATGCAAGTAATTTACAAAAAACTGAAGTCTGTAAGACATTTTTTTTGACGACTCTTGGGTATGAGGCTAATAATGATAGTAAAATTAAAAGTGTGATGAAAAAAGACGTAGATAAACAGAAAAACTTGCGTGGAAGCTATGAAAGAGTTGAAAAAATAGACAAAGAAATTATAAAAGACCACATCAAACAATTTAACCCTAGTGTTTCCCATTATAGACGAGAGCACGCCCCAAACCGCTTGTACCTACCGAGTGACCTTTCAGTTACAGCGATGCATAAACAATTTATAGAACAAAATCCAGAAGCTAAGATTTCATTAGAGTCCTATAGATTAGTAGTCAAGAAAGATATGAATATATCATTTGCCCACTTGGGCCATGAAGAATGCGAAACATGTGCAATTTTTGAGATACATGACACTAATCACAAAGATAACCCGGACAATACATGTGAGATCTGCAACAATTACATTACTCACAAAAAAAAGTATGAAGAGTGTCGTTCCGAGTACCAAAATGATGTTAAGACTGCAGCAGAGGTAACAACTGACGTTTTTTACTCTGCTGATTTACAAAAAGTCATTATGCTGCCTAGGATAGACCAGTTTAAAGCCGCTATATTCTGCCCACGGATTATAGCACTTAATGAGAGTTTTGTTCCTCTGGGCAAGACAACATTAGAGCATGTGCCCTTTGCAGCGCTTTGGAACGAGACTGTGTCAGGCAGAAATCAAGAAGATATCATTTCCACATTTCGTTTGTTTGTCTTACATAAACGAGATGCTGAAAATATAACTATTTGGGTTGACAATTGTGCAGCGCAAAATAAGAACTGGGCTTTCTTCTCATTTTTAGTAGAAATTGTAAACAGTGACATAATTAGCGCTAAAACAATTACTCTAAAATATTTTGAGCCTGGACATTCATTCATGTCTGCCGACTCCTTTCACCATCAAGTCGAGCGATCGCTGAAGAAGAAAGGAAAAGTGTACGATTTTTCTGATTTCGTACATAGCGTTCAGGTGACGAACTCTGGAAAGAACGTTGTGAAAATTATGGAAATTTCCGACTTCTTCTCTTTCCAAGATCTGGCATCGCAACATAAACTGAGAAAAATGGAGCCTCGGATTTATTTGAAGGATATGATGTGCATTCAAGTCCAACGAGGACTCCTTAAGATAATGTATAAGACTAGTCATGCCGAAGAAAATTTCACTGAGCTTGATTTTCTTCAAGTGAAGATATCCAAATCAATGGAATTCCCTCAAACAGTAGCTAAAACAGAACCAAGGGGTATTGATAAAGAGCGCAAAGCGGCAATAATAACAAAACTTGTTCCACTAATGCCGACAAATAGACGAAATTTTTGGTATAATTTACCTATTTCAAGTTCGCCTGTAATAGATAACTAAAAAGCTGAAGATATTTAAGTATTAACTACTATAATAATTTAAACGGTGAAGCACCAACATGTTTTCATAGCATTTTAAGCTTTTGACTTGCTCAAAGAGCATCTTTTATGTTATGAGTGTTTAAAAGATTTTTAAACAATAATTTAAGTCTGTTAAGTTCTAAATATAATAATGTTGATTCTTACTAATTAGGTGTAAGTTGAGTTTTATAAAAGGTGGTATTTTTAATAGTCAAGTTTATTGATCTCTACTTAGATAGTTTACTTGATATATGAAGAACTGATTAATGTTAAGATTAGTTATCGTTAGTTTTTTTTGCATTTAATAATTGTCTTAAACAATAATAAAACATGGTTCATTATAAGGTATATGAAGAACTGATTTATGTTAAGATTAGCAACTGTGTTGTTATAATTAGTTCTTTTTGCATTTAATAATTGTCTTAAACATAAAACATTTATTTTAAATAACTCTTTTATTTATTTACTATGCCTTTAAGTACTAATATGAAATAAGATGAATAATACACAATATAAAGGTACAAATTTTGGCATTCATAATATTAATAGAAATAACTTTACTTAAATCCAATCATAATTCTGACTCTTCTGAAGTTACAAACCTAATAGCTTTACTGCACGTTGATACTTTAACTCCTTAGAATTTACTTTTGTACTAGACATAATCAACGTATGTGGTTGCTTATGATTACATTTTATTGTAAATTATTTTTGCGATGTATGAAGATACTAGATATAAACATCGTATGCTTACTTTCCTAGTCATAATGAACGTAATTGTTCATTTACCTAGTCATAAACATCGCAACTGCTGCACATGCGATGGTTATGTTTAGTATTTCAAAAAAAGTGACATTACTTTTACTAATCATAAATAGTTTTTAAGTTATAATAACTCAGAAATAAAAGAGAAAACAGAAATATGTTAGTAATTATAAAATACACACTTTAATCTACAAGTACAAGTAACAATTTTGAAAATAACATAATTAGTGGTAGTCGTGACACCAAAAATAACATTAAAAACTTTAGGCGCGATTTTCTCGAAATATGCCGCGATGCACTTACGTTGTTTATCATAAGAAGGGCAGATCTAATATCCCGCAATTCCTAAAGACCAGGGTATTTAACCCAACTTACGGATACGAAACAGGGCCCCTCACATCACGGACTCACATGATGTATGGACGGGCTATGCTAGAAATCCACCTCGTTGATCGTATACCAATCGTCGAACTAAAGTCGGAGTACATCTTCGACTTTAGTTCGACGTCGAATCTCGATATACGAAACGCGAGGCTTAAGTGGATATGGGCAGGACACTTGGCTAGGCAGAGTGACACAGAGTGGTGGCCAAGAGATGGACGTCGACCGCAGGTCAGACCGCCGCGGTGGTCTGCCCTGCGGTCTACCACCTGCGGACCACGAGATCGTCAGACCGTCGGGCCGGTGCATCGGTCCGATGGTAACAGACCGTTCGTAACGACGACGATCTCGTAACAGAAGTTAGACAGCAATGGATGAGACTTGCTTAATACCGATTGGACTGGTGACATAGAGAGGAGGCATATACCCAACAGTGGTTGCTGGAGGCTGGATAGATAGATAGATGAAAACAAAGAAGAGAGAGTACTCTGTCTTCTGTTTTAGTTAAAAAAAACTTACAGAATTACAGAATACTGCTTCATCCCGGAAACAATGCGGACACATTAAATTAAAAAAATACGAGTTTTTATTCTGTTAAACTAAAACGCTCGATTGGACTAAACATTATGTTTATAATATAAGGTTTATAAGGTAATGTTTATAATGTTTGGGTATATATATTTATTTATGTTTTTGTACACTTACCTACCTTTAAAATCATTTCTCTCTAGCCTCAAAGGTTTGCTGGAAGAAAACTCTTCTTAGGGTTAAGCTCGCCTTTGTACATGACCTCTATTTCTGGATTTTTAAATGTATTTTCTTGTGTGCAATAAAGAATAAAAGAATAAAGAATGTAAGATCGTGTAAACTAGACTAATTGTTGTAATATAAGACATAAACTAAACATAAAAAATTTATAATATTTAAAATATACTTAATTACGGGATGACGAATGACATTTTATAATTACCAATATAAATTTCATGTTTTGATCGAATGAGCGGAAAGAGATGCTTGCCTTTAAAATCATCTCTCTCTCTAGTCTCAAAGGTTTGCTGGAAGAAAACTTTTCTTAGGATTGAGCTCTATTTCTGTATTTTTTTAATATATATTCTTGTGTACACTAAAGAATAAAGAACGAGTCATCAACTCAAGACGAATTCAGCCATATCCATTTAATATTAACCCCTTTCCAGTAACCGGCGTTACGTTATTCTGAATTCTCTTTCCACACACTTTTACATCGCAAAAGTAATTCATAAATCATACCCAGATAATGATCCTCCATAATTGCACTCTCTTCCGTTCCATTTCACCCGTTTTCTTTCTGTCGATGGAGCGATTATTTTGTTAAGGACCTTAAAAGGTCGGTACGTGTTGAAACCTTATTACCAGGGAATAAGATTGCTGGAAATCCGGCTTTTTAGAATGTTATCCGACCAATCAGATTGCAACGATACATTGGTCACCAAAGTACATCGATCGACAGTGCTCCTCTGATGTTGTCAAGCATCGCAATAGTACGCCGATCGGCACGAGTGTCACAAAAGTGTGTGCGATGTTACTTATTTAGGAGTGAATCAGCCTATCAAGTAAATTATTTTTAAGTGCACAATATTTTAAAGTGAAACTTTTATTACATCGTCTCAAACTTTTTCGTCTGTATGTTGCATGTCGCGTGACGATCGGCCGCGGAGTAGGGATAAAGTGAAAGGCGCTCGTCAGAGCACCCGAGGCCAATATGGCGGCGGCTATAGTTCGCATCAGTTGACCGTGTAGTGTATAGACTATTACTCATTTGTGCCCACGAAAATTTTTAGTTAAATGTCTATAATGTGAAACGAAGTTTCACTTTTACCGTGGTTTCATAAAACCACACAATCCTATTTTATATACATCTTAAAAAGATAAAAGCTTAAAAAAGTAAAAAGCTTAAAGTTAAAAGGTTAAGGCTTTAAAAGGTAACGTTATTTAGCTATTCATCATATCATAGGACATCCCCTACACATTTCCGGAGCTACCGATCTTGTGTGACCTGCACCAAACGGCTCCCATTAGATAAATATTTTTTTATTACAAATAAGTAAATATTGCTAGACATTTCACACAGCGCTATCTAGCTCCAAACTAAGCAGAGCTTATACTATGGGAACCAAATACAACCAGACCCGGAACCAATATATAGATCATGCAAACATTTGTTCCGCGGCGGGGATCGAACCCGCTACCTCCTGCGTCTCAGCCGGCTATTCGCCCACTGCACCACGAAGGTCGACATAATATTTTAATATGCCCACCAAACTCACTGGTCTCAATGGATTTTGCAATGAATATAATTGTGCCGAAATTCATTGGCTGAACATTGTAAAAAAATTACACATAAAAGAAAACCGGTTTTGATTTCATAACCATTTTGGCAAGTGGCAACCCTAACCAAGTGAAGAATGGAACGGAATGACTTCGACTGCAATTTAAAACAAAGTTTCGATAATGGAACGTTACGAGATTCTTAATTGAAATAGTTGATTTTTCTTTGAGATTTGGTTTCAGACGTTTTTCTTCAGGGTTCTGTATTTTGCGTTAGTGACTGTTACTATTCTGTGGCTAGGTTAGAACAGTCTTTACAGATTGCTGTTAGAGTGATTTTGAATGGGTTTTCTCCACAAGAGATTGAATTATAACACCATTATTCAATAATGATTAATGATATAGCTTCTGATGTAACAATGTATGATTGGTAACAGAAGTTATGTCAGATTTATGGCACGTGATTGCTTGTTTATTGATCATATATTTTATGACATAAATTGTCAACGATATAATATATTTAGGCCGATTTGCATAACGATCCCTAAACATATTTAGGGACTAAACATGTTTATATTTGGCATATTTGTATGATTTGATTACTCTCTTAAAGTTCATTGAGCCACTAAATACGTTTAGACATCTTTGCGCAAAAAATAAACAATAAATGAAACTTCAATATTTAACGTAGGTGCTTTCCCCCAAGCCTCGCTGGTCCAGTTTGCATATCCCTAAACATGTTTAACGACTATGTCTATATTTGACTTATTTATATGATTTGAAAACACTCTAGCCACTAAATACATTTATGCCGGGTTCCTATATCCGTCGGTAACCAGCTACGACTCGTTTCTCCTTGAAAACGTGTCAAAAGTTTGACACTAGTTTGACATTTTTTCAAGGGAATACGAGTCGTAGTCGGTTACTGACGGATATAGGAACCCGCTATAAGACATCGTGGTGCAAAATAACTAAGGTTATCAATAAATTAAAACTAACTTCAATATTTAACGTACTTTCCCCCAAGCCTCGCTGTTCTTCTACAATTTTTTTTAAAATCTGTATTTTCTAAATCCTTAGATTACTACTAAAAATGTTATTATATTTCTACTTTGTTGCTGCTTTGGCAACGTTATCTCGTTCTCGGTGACGTCTCAGTGACGGCTACGGTGTACAAATCGTCCTATTGACGGAGGCGGTGGACAACCCGTCCCAGTGACGGAGGCGGTGGACAAACCGTCCTAGTGATGGAGGCGGTGGACAAACCGTTCCAGTGACGGATGCGGTGGACAAACCGTCCCAGTGACGGAGGCGGTGGAGAAACCGTCCCAGTGACGGAGGCGGTGGACAAACCATTCCAGTGACGGATGCGGTGGACAAACCGTCCCAGTGACGGAGGCGGTGGACAAATCGTCCCAGTGACGGAGGCGATGGACAAACCATTCCAGTGACGGAGGCGTTGAACAAACCGTCCCAGTGACGGAGACGGTGGATAAGCCATCCCAGTGACGGAGGTGGTGGGCAAACCGTCCCAGTGACGCAGGCGGTTGACAAACCGTTCCAGTGACGGAAGCGGTGGACAAACCGTCCCAGTGATGGAAGCGGTGGGCAAACCGTCCCAGTGAAGGAGGTGGTGGACAAACCGTCCCAGTGACGGAGGCGATGGACAAACCGTCCCAGTAACGGAGGCGGTGGACAAACCGTCCCAGTGAAGGATGCGGTGGACAAACCGTCCCAGTGACGGAGGTGGTGGAGAAACCGTCCCAGTGGCGGAGGCGGTGGACAAACCGTCCCAGTGATAGAAGCGGGGGCAAACGCCCTTAGGTTGTATCCTTAAACACTACTAAACTAAACACCCATCTGACAAATGTTCTGGTAAATGAATCAGAGCTCAAGTAGCAACGTACTTACGTATTTCCTCATAAAACTGTAGGCTACACAACAGTCCGAAACAACAAAGAAAGATTTCAATAAGACAAACCGTCATTCCCGGAAAAACCCGCAGGATTTCTATTTCCCTGTTAATAATTCGGAAGTGAATTCGTCTCCTTCATACATTATAAATGTTGTGTTATTTACGTCCTGCAGTACCCGGTTTTATTCTTTCAAACGCTCACGAAAGAGAAATGAACAAAGTTCCCACATAAATAAAAGTTTACCTTGAGAGTTGTGAATTACTTGTCATGACGCGAACATATTTTTGTGCATCGCTCTCTTGCTATGTTTATATGACGACGGGACGGTGTTAAGTTTTTAGATTTTATTTAACCGACTCCAAAAAAAGGAGGAGGTTCTCAAGTCGTCAGAATATATATATATATATATATATACATATACGAGTATATATTTTATTTATGTTCCCCGATTACTCGAAGATGCCTGGACCGATTCAAGAAGTTCTTAAAAAAAAGGACTTGGTCCCATTGGCACCAAGTCAGGATCTGATGGGATCCCAAAAAAATCCAGGGCAACTCTCATATTTTATAGCGACGCAATTCGGTTTTATGTTTGTTATTACTTCGGAACTCCATCATTTATCAACCGATTTGGAAAATTCTTTTTTTATTTGTAAGGATATACTTTCATACTCGTATTAAGGTCACAGCTCACTACATCAACTTGGCACCCGACCCGCACCGCACGTCTCAAGCGGTTAGTATTCTTTATATGTAGATGAAATTGTATGGACGTGCGCTCACTACATCACCTGCGGCTCGCCTCGGGCGTATGCCGTTCACGCGCAGACAACGAGTTGACCACTGTGACACCGCGCGGCCCGCGAGTGATTCACGCGAGCACAATGCGGCGGCGATGCTTCGCTCCCGCCTATCCGTCATTTCCAGCCTTTCTTTCTAACGTGTCGGTGTCCACTGTTGACCGCGCGAGGTCCACTGGTTGACCACGCGGCGTCTACCCGCTGACCGCACGAGGCCCACTGGTTGACCACGCAGCGTTCACTGGTAATAACGAGGCGTCCACCCGTGGCCCACCCGCTGTCAACGAGTGAACGCCGAGCGGCGAGGCGGTTCGGGTCGGGTGCCGGGTTAATGTAGTGAGTTGTGACCTTTACTCTCATAGAAATTTCATCAAAATCAGTTCAGTAATTTGGTTAAGTTGGTTATATTTGATTAAAAAGTTACTTATTAGTCATCATCATTAATACTAAACAAAACATTAATTGCTTTCACATAGTGACAAAATTGTTACGGGGGGGGGGGGGGGGCAATTGTACTAGTCGCTTCACAATGACAATGGTATTGTTGCTAAATCGCCACTATTAGTATATAATAGTATTCAACTAACACAATATTTTTTCAATGACAGTCGTCGCTATTACAAAACCATTGAAATTTTGGCAGCTTATGATACGTAGCAACAATCATCATAAGGCTGCCTGTCCATTGACGCGGAGATAGGCGGCGGAGCGGAGAAACGAGGAAATATTAACCAATAGGATTGCATGCAATTCTATTCATGCAATCCTATTGGTTAATATTTCCTCGTTTCTCCGCTCCGCCGCCTATCTCCGCGTCAATGGACAGGCAGCTTTATTGTTAAATAATGGTATAGCTCCATAATCTATTTTCTTATAAATTACCAGAATTGGGTCTTCGTCGTGTGTGACGCGCTTTAGGTGTAAGGGCCGTTATCCTTCGAAGCTATGACGGGAGGAGATGTGTAAATTCAGCCAAAAGAATCACGGATATACGTGTGATATATTGATTGATTTTACGCATCTCTCTGCTTAGTTTTGGTGGAAAGCGACCCTTATTGTGGCATTACCTTTCGGCAAGGTGCGTCACGAGACGTAGCTAACTGAAAGGCCCCTATACTACGATACCATACCATCCAACCATTGCAATTCAGTTAGGTAAGTCAAACGTTTCATTGACAGGCACACCCTGAAACACACAGGTAGATACTTGAGACGTTTCCTCTGAATGTTTCAGGGTTACGGGCAATGTATTGTCATGTAGGCCAAGTCTAGGCAAACGTAACATGCGATGTAATGCAATTGTAGTAGGAGCATGGGCTTAATTGTGTTATAATTTTTTTTTACTGAAATCAAATTTCGGGACTCGCCCGGGGAAGTACTATCACCATACATTTCTGCCGCACTACCGTGTTAAGCCAATACACTGTATCTTAAGTTACAGTGTTTTGCCTTAACAGGGCTCAATTTTTTTTTAAATCTGTTTTATACCACTGTAAATAATTTTTTTTGCTAACTATAACCTACACTGAGAAAATACGATTTAGAAAACACTGTATTCACGAAATCTATAAGGTTCAACATGCCAAAACAAATTGACGCGCGAAAAACATACACTGTTCATAAATCCAAAATAACGAAACCCGCGCACCGCGGTTCCTATCGGCAGCGCGCGAGTCTGGCGGGAGGTCAACTAATAGTGGCTATGCACCCGTATGACACGGGCGGAGTGCGGGGTGCGCGGACCGGAAGGAAGATCGAGGACATAGGCGCGTGCGACAGTTTCGATTAGTTTACGCTATTGAATGGTTTAATTGTGATTAAAGTAAAAATATGCGTGGATTTCGCAATAAACACACAAGTACAGTGTTTTTCCATAACAATAGCATCGTTACCAGAGGACTGTATCATGATAAAACACTTTTTTGACGATATTACGTTTATTTTTTTAAATATCGCATTAAAAGTCATATGACCGGGTAGATAATTGAAAACCTTGAAAATATAACCGAACACTATCTACTTTAGTAATGAAATGAAAAAACGATCGAATAAAAACCTAATAAAGTTAATTTGCGCGTTTATTCAAATCGCACTTTTTTAACTTACAGTGTATTGGCTTTACACGGTAGCAAAGCATTGCTGTGTTTCAGTTTAAAGGATATGGTTGCCGGTGCAATTACAGGCACATGAGGCTTTACATCTATATGCCTCAAGTTGATGGACGCAGGGCAATGCATCGTACGGCTCATTTCTAAGGTGGCAGTTCTCTGTTATAGGCGACGGTTATCATTTAACACCAGGTGAGCCATAAGCTTGTACCATCTCCAGGTAGTATAAAAAAATACTAAAGCCAAGAAAGCCTTTAATTAAAGTATTATCTTGCATATAAACCGTTTAATAAAAACCAGATTCCTTGAAGAAATCCAGAAAAATGTGTCAGGTTTCTTTCTGTCTCTCACGTGACCTCTCTCCAGCCACTAATTTCAAAACTTTCTTCATTAGAAATTTCACTGTAGAAGTCCACTTGGTCTTTTAATTTCGTTTCTTTTTAATTTTTGCCAAGTGAATGTAAAAACTTTGCTTTTTGCTTTGAAAAGTTTGATAACAAATGTTTGTTTCTTTTCCCTAGCTTTTTGTAAATTTGTTTCTTGAATTTTCATAATGATGTTCTTATCAATTTATATAATGATATTTAAGGGATAGCACTAATTACCAATACACAAGTATTTTAACATATTTTAGTAAGCAGGGCTAAATTGTAATTTTTTATGTACTATGAAATAAAGAATATTAATTTAATTTAATTCTTTATATACCGACCGTGAAAAATAAATAACAGTTAGATAATAGAAGAGTTTAAAGAGAATTAGAAGAGTCGATTATAGTTCTAACGTTGGATATTGTGTACCATACCATGTCATAGAATTATTCTATAATTAATTATCACACTAATATTATAAATGCGAATGTTTAGATGTTTGTTTGTCACTCAATCCCGTCGAAACGGCTGCACCGTTAACACATAAGTTACTTTTTGTTGACAACCAACGCGTACGAAGCCGCTGGCGGAAGCTAGTATATCTATAAATGTTACTTAGAAAACTTTCGTGTTTTGTTTCAATCACTATTATAAACACGGGATACAGCTGCGGCGCGTAGTGCGAGGCGAGTCGCAGTGCGGAGCGGATCGCACTTACCTTAACGAAGGTTTTCTTGTCTGGCGAAAGACAAAAATATTAGCGTGGAGTCTGCCCAAAGTTATTTTGAAGAATTTCCAAATACTTTAGAATTGTCAAATTATACAGTGACCAGTTTTCACTGGGTGACTTTTCTGACGGCTAAATAATGTTGATCATAGTTTTCTCAAAAATGTAGGTCACTATACATTTTAATATAAATAAAACATACAATCGCCTCGCAGATTCCAAAGTTGGGACCGTGAAGTGGATTCCAGAACTTTGTTGACACAGCGAGGGAAGTTTCACTCCGTAATTAAAGAGAAAACTGTTCAAGGAATCTTTATTGACTTTGTTTTACGTTTCACATTGTGATGCTGAATCTGCACTTTATTATGCTACTTTTTTCAGAAAAACTGAGACATTTACCAAGATTTATGAGTTCTTGAGTTTCCCGATACTTCGGCAGACTTGCAGATGCCATGTTGTTATTAACATTACGTCAACTTTACAAAGCTACTCTAACAAAGTGCCTCGCTATTCTCTGTATTTTATACATTATAGATTCGCGATTGACCACACACAATGATCTTACCGAATGGTAAGCGATAGTATACGATGGATCACGCTTGGCCTAGAAGAAACCTGTCGTGACATGAATACACCCAGATTGTAATTATCAGGAAACACAGACTCAGGCATTCAACGCTTTGGCGGTGCGCATTCTAAAGGTAGAAGAGATACGCTTTGTGCGTATGGGAGGTAATTCAACTATATAGCGGTGGCGTACCACAGACCGTCTGGTTGCCCGATAATAGAATGGGAATGGTGGAAGAGTTCCGCCACTCACTCTCCGATTTTTTTAAATTGGATAGAACTTCGTTTGACCGCAATCTCACTTGATGGCAAGCGATGATGTGGTCTAAGATGAAGTACGAAGATCTAGAAGAAACCTATTTACCTTAAAGAGGCCCGGATTTTATTCTTTAGGAAAAACAGACGACGGTAAAGTCATCCATACCTTAGTTGCACGCATCAAGAACGTAGAACCAAAACGGTGTGTGCGAATGTGTGGTACTCGTATATCAACTAGGTACGGATAGTACTGAGCCGTGCGCCTGCTTGTCCTTTGGTGGAAGGGAGATGGCGGGATGAGATCGTATACTTCCTGGATACATTCCCAAAATGTATTCTGTAAAAGATCGATAGGCTTGCAACTTTACGGCGGTGTTCGAGACTTTGGGTCTTAGTCTCTGCCAAATATTGCTCACCTATAAACCTAAAAGCCCTACGTTCTATCGAGTCTAAGGTAGCGAGCTGGTATTTGACCGAACCAACCTAAAGGTGGCAGCAGTACTCCATAGCAGACAGAGCTTAAGCTTTGTAGAATCTGTCCTGGTGTGAAGTATCTCCTGACCTTGTATTAAAAACCGAAAGGCTTGCAACCTTTTGTCGATGCTCCAGGCTGTGTATTTTAAATCATTTGCTAATTCTTGAGAGCGACTTAGGACCGTTAATAGAAGTATCCTTATGCTCATAATATTAACTTGAGTCATCTTTTGGTTACTAACGGTCTGAAAAGGCATCACCTTTCAAACTAACCAAAAGTAAACTAATAGCTAGATAATAGTAATAACTCCTTTCACTCTATCTCTTTTTTTAACATAAAATATGATAGTTGCCCACCCAACCCCTACGCAACCTAAAAAAGTGTATCGAAAGCCAAAGATGTATCGAACAGAAGTGGGTTAACAATTCTCTTACAATACTGTGAACCATTAATGAAACTGTAGCAAGTGCTGTGTCAAAATGTTCGTCTTATCAGGAAAGACTTGAAAACAAACGTTTAGTACTCCCCCCGAGGCGACCTGCAACCGACCGATGCCGTCTAACGAACGAAGCCCGGGGCTTGTAGATGAGGAGCATCTGCAGACAAGTGATATGTCATCGAGTACTAGAAGAAACATGTACGGAGA
Source organism: Philereme transversata (assembly GCA_963924445.1). Taxonomy (NCBI): domain Eukaryota; kingdom Metazoa; phylum Arthropoda; class Insecta; order Lepidoptera; family Geometridae; genus Philereme; species Philereme transversata. The sequence goes on along the minus strand of OZ004337.1, from coordinate 18,892,590 downwards.
AAAAGGACATTTATTTTAATCTGTCATTTATTTTATACTTCGTTTTGCTTTTGTCGTCGTTCTTTTTCAATATTATGATATCATAAAGTCTAAAACAAAGTACTTAGCATTGAAATTTACCCGACCATGTCAGGATAAATCAGGCAACATTATAAGTTTACTTATTTACATTTTTTTATTTATTTATAGAACAATTAACCAATTGTATTTGAATCATTACAATAATCATACACGTTATACATATTATTATTAAACTTCTTCTAAAAGAGCAAGAGATTCAAAAATATATTTAAAATAAATACATTGAGGTGTTTTTCGAACACAGAGATGTTTGATGTTTTTGTTTGATGTGAATAATTAAATGGTTTCAAATTATCCTAAAAATTATTGGGCATTCTGAACCAAGCTTTACAGGTTCTATATACATAAAGATGTAGCCTGTATCCCAATTCCGGTCACAATCTATCTATATACCAACTGTCTATAGGGAGTGCATCTAAAGAATACCTCATAATTTTTAACCTCCAATTATAAATTTCCACATTCCTAATTTCTGGAATTATGGATTGCTTATAAAAAGTTTCGACCCCTATTTCATCCCCTTAAAGATTTATTTGTCAGACAATAGATAGCCTTACGACCCGTTCAGCCGTTTAGTCGTAAAAAGGTAACAAACAAATTAACAAACATATTTAGTTACTTTCGCATTTATAATATTAGTATGGATATGCGGACGGGGAAAACGGGAAATCTAAACCACAATAATGTAACATAAGATCTTTATAAACCACTCTGAAGCAACCAAATGAATTATGCATCACAACAATAATAAAAACCTATTCACACTGCCAACCTGCACTGTCCAAGGAATTTTCCATTAGAGTCTAGCTAATGAAAGTAGAGACTGAAAAAGCGTTCCAAAAAAAATATCAGCATGACAGCTCCAAGATAAGAATATAATGCCTGAAATAACCCAATTTGATGCAAATTATAATTCTTAAGTATCGCTTTTTCAGTATCTATTTTCATTAGCCAGACTCTACTATATTTTTCATATTAATAGGAACTCGATGTAGTATATATGCTTACAGTGCTCTTTCGGTCTAACAGTTATCCAAGACGTAATGTAATATGTATTGTGGAAACTGAGAAACGAAACGTACATTGTTGGAACAAATACGTTTACTTAGCTTGAAGAAAGTAGTCTACTCAGAAAAGACCAGTGGAAACACTCAAATCGTAACCAAATTTAAAGCTATCGCATTAAAAATACCAAAAACTGTTGCAGAGTTTTGCTAATATATTTCTTTTTTGGGTAATTTTTTTTTTCATTTATTCCTACTGTACAATTTTAATTATACCCTAGTAATATTATTACAATCTAGCCATGTATAGGCTAATGAGTAATTTCATTTTGACCTAGTTTTTAGTATAACATGAACTAAGAATGTGACCATAAGCAGTTTTGTTACAGTCTGTAGGTAAGGGGAAGACATTTTGTTAGTGTGTTCTGTTTTTGTAATACTTTCACTACGCACACACTATTATTAATATACACTACACTAACTCAAAAGGCTTAGTTCTCTTGAGTCTGCTCACTATGTCCGTGTTCTCGAGGAGCTGGATAGCCTCAACGTTCACATGGTGATGAAGTCTATGCTTATGAGCTTTTGCATATTTTTTTATAATTATCTTGACGTCCTCTATGTTAAGGTCCCGATGCAGGTCATAATTTCTTACGTACCAGGGCGCATTAAGAATTCAATGCTAAGAATGTTTAGGGTTCCACAGTCGAACTAGAAAACGAACTAGAAACGTCACTTTACGTCAGACTTTATTTTTACTTACTAGTCCCAATGCTGGACAAAAATCCTCTACGATTCATCATCAGCCCACATTAGTCTACTACTGGAAAAAATCCTCTCCCAATACGCGCCCTAAGGGTCTTCGGCTCTTCTCATTCAATTTATGTCCGCCACCTTTTACTATTATTTACAAAAAAAACACCATGCTATCATAAATATACAGTAATTTAATCGTGAGTATAAAATAATTGATTGAGCGAAGCGAGATCTTCAAATCAACTTGGGCAAATCGACGTTGTATGTATGTATGTTTGTTTGTCTGAAGATAACTTTCCAAGCGCTTATCCGATCATCGTGAAATTTGGTGAACAGGTAGGTAATGATGCCACAATTCTGGTGTAACTAAATGAGCTAAAAATATGAGAGGGTTGTTCAGATATTGGGGTTCAAGGGGGGTAAAATAAATGAAAATTTGACTATTAAATCAAATGGGGCGTCAAATGAAAGGTATTCATTAGTACATTTTGTCCCTTTTTTATTTTATGTATTGTACCAGTGACCCCACAGTGCTGAAATTTGGTATGCGTGTAGCTTTAATTATACAAATATAGGCAAAAGTCTGCTATCCAGAATAACCACAATTTGACCCCAAAAAAGGCTTACCAAATTACATAAACTCCCGTCAGCTGTAATTTGAATGAAACTGTAGGTCAAGTTATTTGGTTTTATTTCGGAGCACTATTTTGATAGTCAAAGATTACGAATAATATTTTTTTTGTTTTTATGGGAACTCGCGGGATCTCAGTTCGGGGCGAACCACTAGTTCATAAAAATTAAATAAAATAGCCCTTATTTACTTCTAAGAGAAACGTCATAGTTTAAAATAAAAAAAAAGCATAATTAAGTAAATAAAATAAATTATAAATATTTTGAAATAGTTTTAATGTCTGTACTAAATACCCTGTTCATTTATTAGGAGACAGAAAATTTACATCTCGTTAAAAATACAAAAGAAGTAGCGAATTTATAGATAGGTCAACTGCCCCAAAAAATGTAAATGAAATAATAATAAATCTTACCATATTTCTATTGGTCGCATGCCCCAAGGCGCGAATAGATGTTTCTCTTCAAAAGTAAAGTAAAGAATAACACACAATTCCTCCACATGCTATCAAACAAAAGCTCCAGTTAAACAACTGAAGAGGTGTTCCAAAGCTTTTACACGTCTAATGTTTGTATCAGAAGAAGTTAAGCTGAGTTTAAGGCAACATAAAACAGAACTTTGCGATAGGCTTGTCTGTATGAGTTAAGGTGGATATTACGTGTCATGGCAATTTCATACAATAATTGCCTATCGTCATCATCAGTGATATAAAAGTTGAGGAGTAAATAGACTAGCGTGTTATAAGCATCTCATGTGGAGGGAAGAAAATCATGTGGCTAAAAGAGTGTTAGTTATTAATGTGGATGGATATACAAGTAGAGGAAGGCTGAAGAAGAGATGGATGGACTGTGTGAAGATTGATATGGGTAAGAAAGAAGTGTCAACGGAGATAACAAAAAGGTATGAAAGAAAAATACATGTTGTGCCAACCCCCCGTAATGTGGGAAAAGAGCAGGAAGAAGAGAAGATCATTGTTTATCATCATTCTAGCCCATAATAACACAATCCCGGGCCTCTATTTGAAATTAAATTAAAATTAACAGACAAACAAAATAAATATTAACATCAAACAATTATATAAATTTGTAGAAACTTATTCTGTTTGGATAACGTTGCTTCCCAAAATAAGATTAATCTGTGATATGGTGCACCAATTCCCTCCGCTATGAAAAGTTCTGGCTACATACTCTTTGTTCATGCCACTCGACCCAATCCTGTGTCAGTCTGAACCACGTACGACCCACGGTCTTATTGATGTCGTCGACCCATTTTGCTGATGGACGTGCCCTATTTCTTCGGCCATTTCTCGTTCTCCACTCTGTTAAGAGCCAGAAGACTCAATATTGCAACACTGACAATTATTATTCTGCTTGCTTTATGGTATTGAAGTTTAAATACACGATACTCAAGGATATAAGTAACAAAACTGCTGATCTAAAAACACGAATGATTAATAAAATGTCAGTAAAAAAAAATTTCAAAGACACCTCTGACAATTACGACATTCCCAAGTTAATTCTACACATTGAGGTATTTTGATATGATATTTCACAAATATATGCTTCAAATAATTAGAAAATAAACTATAAACCTATTTTTTAGAATAAGTGACTTATTTGCACAGTAGTTATGTTTTTTATAAATGTCGCTTACGTTTTTTAATTCGGAGCCACTTCAACATCATGTCGCACTCTTCTCACTCTTTACTCGCGTATTTTACTTCGCGCTCAATCTCATTCCGCGGCGATCCGCGTTGCTAGATGGACCTGTGCAATTTTTTTCCAGGAATGAAACGAAAATTAAACCCACACAAATGGGTAAAAAATCATTTAAAAAATTGTGCATTATGCGCGCGAAACACATGATGGATAAAGTAAGGTAAGTAAGCCTTTTATTTGCGCGTATATATTGACATTTGATAATATTTAGTATGATTTTGTAAAATCTTTCATCCAGGGAGGGTTTTTTGTGCCGCGGCACTGACGACATATATTCTTATTTTCAACGTAAAAATAAAAGTCTTGTTAGCCCAGCGGTTCTCTACACTGGAGAGTTATCTACATAATCTGGCGAAGGGAGTTCAAGTCTCATAGTACCTAGATGATTTTTTTTTCATATTTTTTCTATCTTTAGTTGTTTCTATGTTTTGTACAAGTATACTTTTATTTAGTCATGTACCTAGTGAATATACCTACATGATTTTTTTTTCATATTTTTTCTATCTTTAGTTGTTTCTATGTTTTGTACAAGTACCTATACTTTTATTTAGTCATGTAGGTACCTAGTGAATATACCTAGATGATTTTTTTTTCATATTTTTTCTACCTTTAGTTGTTTCTATGTTTTGTACAAGTATACTTTTATTTAGTCATGTACCTAGTGAATATTTTAATATGAAATCATAACTTTTGATTTTTAAACCTTTGTCAGTCAAAGCTATGTTTATTGTAAGGTCAAAGAAGAAAGATGCAAATGAGCCCCTTTTGACACAATCCGGCGAAAGGTAAGGAAAACCCATCATAATTATTTATTAGGTAGGTAGGTATGTGTATATACTAAGTATGTGGATATTGTAAGTTATTACAAGCAGCCATTCATATTATCTACTTACTTTGTATCAGCGCGGCTTCATGGCGCGTCGTGGCATAGTATAAGAAAATTTGTAACAGTAGGACAAAGTTCACATGTCTTACGTTGACCAAGTTACAACTACTTACGTTCCTAGTTAGTTGAAATTGCTAAGTTGGCTATAAAATAAGTACATATATTAGAGTATAAAAACTTTTACATTAAATATATTGGAGTAAGTACCTATACATATTATAAAAAACTTTTCAGCTTCGGCCTGAGTGAGAGGACAGTCGATGAAAATTGTGACACATTACCGTGTGACACTCCAAATTTTGAACGGTTAGATGTTTGCATTATTGTTGCCTGTTTGTATTATCAATCAACTATAAAAACAGTATAAAACTCATTATTTCAAGTTAATATGTTAACTATTTAAATTTAACATTCATTAACAAGTTATAAAAATCTGCTTTACTTTAATAATATAATGTATTTTTACAATTATTTCAGAATAAACTGTCGTACATATTCAAATACAATAAACAAAAAGAATAGAAAAATGTAAACTAAAAAGGCAAATATAAATCAACTTTTTTATTTAATATTATTATTATTATTTATTAAGTTTTATTTATTTATTTATTTTGATCAACAGCAGCAGTTTATAGTAGTCTACCCATTGCAGATTTCTAATTTGGGATTGAAAATAAAATAGGGTTGATCGAGCAAAGCGAGATCTCCAAATCAACTTGGGCAAATCGGCGTTGTATGTATGTTTATTTGTCCGAAGATAACTTTCGAAGCGTTGATCTGATCATCGTGAAATTTGATACGTAGGTAGGTAGTGATGGCACAATCCTGGTGTGACTAAATGAGCTAAAAATATTGGGGGTCGTTAAGATATAAAAAACCAAAATGAAAAAATTAGGTCAAGTGGGACGTCTAATGAAAGGTCTAAACGAGTACATTTCAACCCCGTTTTTATTTTTAGTTTAATCCTTGTATTTTTTGAGTAATTTAATAAAATAAATATAAAAACAATAAAAACTAAACTTTGACGAAATGCACAGGGTACACCAGTAATTATAGTCAAAGATTATGAACAATATTTATTTTTGGTTATTTAGGAGACTCGCGAGATCTCATTTCGAAGTGAACCACTAGTTATTATTAAGTCTCATAATACTTGGCCAATGAGATAAATAAATAAATATAAATAATTATTCCTGGACATTTCGCACTGCGCTATCTAGCCCCAAACTAAGCAGAACTTGTACTATGGGAACCAGATAACTAATAGAATACTTATATACTTTTTTTTTATAAATACATACTTATAATATATAGTTTTAATAGCATTATAGAAAAACAACCAGACCAGGAGCAAATATCTGTAGATCATGCAAACATTTGTTCCGCGGCGGGAATTGAACCCACTACCTCCTGCGTCTCAGCCGGCTGTTCGCCCGCTGTACCACGGAGGTCGTATAGATCACTACTTTATGCCCTGATGAAACGTTTTATTGAACAACGTTTCACACAATTTTATTGTTTTAGGATAGAAAATGGAGGAGAAGAAAGACGAATCGTTGATATTCATTATTACACATCAAACTTATTGAATCAGATCTCAAAACATTCATTCTTTGATTGTGGACTAGAAAGTATTCAGTTCCATTCAGAGAAAAGTTTTGGTCTGTCATCGAAAATAACGTTTCTGTGTAAAATGTGCAATATCAAATTCCAAGTTGATACATGTGATCCAAAGCCTAAAAATACTTTAGATCTGAACACAGCTGCTGTCACAGGCATGACAGTAACAGGCATAGGATTAGCAAACTGTCAGAGCTGTTTGCAGCGATGAATTTGCCGCAAATGTCCCAAACCATCTATAGTAAGACACATACAATTATTTCTAAAAAGTGGGAAGAAAGCGCTATGGTGGCAATGGAGGCAGCAGCTAAACGTGAGCGAGAAGCAGCGATTGAAGAAGGAAAAGTTAAAGATGGTGTGGCAGTTATTGATGTAATAGCGGATGGATGCTGGGGGAAAAGATCTTATAAGAAAAATTATTCATCATTATCCGGCGCGGCAGCAATAGTGGGACGTAGATTCGGAGAAGTGTTATTTCTCGGCGTGAGAAACAAATACTGTTCCATTTGCGCCCAGGCCGAAAAGTGTACAACCAAAGGTACACACATGCTACTAAAATTACACGGGACCCTCCACTGGCATGGAGTCCGATATTATAGTGGAAGGCTTTAAGCATTCAACGGATATGTATCAAATCATATATGGAAGACTAATCCCAGGCAGACAAGAAGCTTACCTCTGCGAGGTGCATCAGTCCCCAGGAAACGTCAAGCAAATGTGAGAACGACCTCGTCACATGATAACAAGAAACGAAAAATAACCAATGAAATTATAACTTGTGAAAGTACAATTATTGGCAATGCACCTTCTCAAACCTTGGAATTCCGTATAGATTTTGAGGATTTTTAATTTATTATTATATACAGAAAAGTAACGTGCTCAAAGTGTCAAGCCTTTTAGCCTCCATGATTCACCAAATGCACAACGTCAAATTCAAATAGTATCTCTATTTTCATAGTGTTATCCGAACACTTACGGACAATTCCAAGACTTGTGATCTGGAATGGACTTCTTGGTTTCTCACAGTGTCACCCCGAGCGATCTTGTACCATACTGAGGGTGACATTTGAACAAATATTTATTTGCGGGTATTCTTAAAATGTTTTTTAGTTAAATTTTTGGACAGTCATAAATCACTAAAATTCTTAAGTTAAAATTTTTCTCAAAAGAAATTAACATTTCCCTTACGTGTAATGAATGATATATAAGTGAAATGTTAATTTCTTTTGAGTAAAATAAATTTCTTTGCGTTACGCTTACCGTATGCAAAACAAGTAGGAGAAATTAAATTTCGTTTTTAGATTCGTTAATTGTCAATTTTTGTACATAATACTAACTTTATACTTACCTACTAACGGACATATACCATGAGAACTCTGCGCAGTGCGCAAAAGTGGGTATGAATAGTAATAAATCCGAGTATGTCCATCATGTAAAATTATGTTGTGCACGATACCATTAGGTAATATTGATAGAAAAAAAAAATTCGGTATCTCTTTCAATACGTCTGACTTGGTTGTTGTATTGACTTGCAATGATATTATTTCTGTAAATAAATGCTTATGAATGTATAAATTAATGTCGGAATATTTTATACTATTTAAACTTTCTATTTTTGGGCTCACATAACACTTTCAATGAAAAAAATAAATTTCTGACTTACTACATTTATTTTACTGTGACACACTGACCAACCATCTAACCAGCGTATCGTGTGCGAATGTATAGATGGCGTTTCATCACGTTATTTGCAATGAAACGTAGTTCCCGCATTCCTAAACAGATGGCGCGAGTATAGAGAGCAATTATCAGTACTTTGTAGCCGTTTAGTTCCACAAATTTCCGAGAAGTTTATTTGTAATAATGTCTCTAGTTGTTGCTTTGGCGTAAATCTAATGGCGGGTGCGCGGTGAAGTGGGGGTGAAATCTGAAATCTGCGTGTCTAATGTCTGACCCTTAATGCCCTATTCCATCTGTCGTCACTACGACTTGCCAAGTCTTCTTATTCTCGAGTCAATGACTCATTAAATTGATTTAAACCGGTGGGTGGCCACCTCGACAACCTCATTAGTTGCCTTTGTGCAATAGTGCACAGTTCGGAGCACTGAGCTGATATGTTATGGAAGAAGAACACATGTTGTGCCGACCCCACGTAATGTGGGAAAAGAGAAGAAGAAGAGCTGGGGCACTGAGGACAGAGAAGCAAGTGTGGCATATTCTTTATAGGAGCCCCGCACTCACTATTTGGCTAAGTGTCCTGCTATAATTCAAAATCAAATGAAATCAAATACTGCTGTAATATGTGAATTTATGGATATCTTAAAAGTATAATACGATAGATATAAGCTAAAAATGTTATTAAATTTGAATACTAGAGGTTTAAATTACTGAGTGTACATGCGTGGTGGTGCAAGGGTGTGTGTGCATGTGTATGAGGTATGTAAGAATGTGAGTGAGTATGCATGTGTATGTGAGGGTAGGTGTGTGTGCATCACTCCACCAAAACCAAGCAGCGTTTAGAAGATCGACGTCATAGAAACCACTGGCCATCAGGATACATAACCCCGACCATATTGCGTGTAACATTCGTTAGTAAGACACAACTCAGCAGAAGCTTTTAATTCAGTTAAACTGGAAGTTGGAACTGACGCCATTCGTTGGTTATGTCGCTGCACTGTTTACTTCGAGGATACTTCGAATTTTGCCGCTGAATTCTCGAACTAAGGCAGATCTTGCTCTGAAACTTGGATAGTTCTCTGCCTTCAGTACTTAGTGTACTTACTTAGTCCGCTACGACATGCAGTATACGTTATTAATAAATAGCTTCGAATATCATACTAAACGACAAACAGACAAATTGAAGTCACTGACGATTAACATGCTTAATTGGCAGTGATTGGTGAGTGAACAGGTGGGGCACATAGCTGAAAGATCTTACAGCCTTTGTGCATTGTTGTTGGGGCATAAAGATTTCTCGTACTTAAAATATACTAGTAACAGCCCACCGCTGGGTATAATCCTCTTCTCTCAAATGCCACTTCAATCGATCCTGTGCCACTGACGCAGGTACCTCTTCTGCCCCAGCGTCCAGCTGCATACTAGCAGTGGGCTGTTGATCTTTTCAGCGCTGCTATTTGTGGGGAAACAGGCTTACGGCCCACCTGATGGAACGTGGTCACCGTTGCCTATTGATATCGGCAACACCCGGGGTATTGTCGATGAGTTTCCTGTAGAAACCTCTTTACGTTTTTCTTGAAGCGTACCATGTCGTAGCCTAACGGGGAAACCTCAGATGGTTTTAATTATGTACCTATCTTTAAGTTTTGTTTGTAGCACCAAATAAATATTTTCTATTTGTTTTTTAAATAGTTTTTAATTACAGTCGCGGTAACTGCACCGCCCGCGCGCCCTAAGCCCCGTTCGGTGTGTGTAGCTCCTTAGATCTCAAACCTTGATGTGTACAAATAACCACATAATGATTAATATCGCGCCAGCCATCTGTTACATAAGGGCCAGCACACACGTCCACTGTTAATATTTAGCATCATATTTCATGTGGACGGGAGTCGACGGAAGATACGCGACCGCGACTTTTAGATGATTGATAGCGAGACTTTATCTTGTACAGCGTGTACAGCGTGTTGCGAATATGAGACTGGTTGTGTTGGATCTTCTCTGGAGACTCTAATATTCTTTGTTTTTAGAACAGAATAGAAATAAATACGTTTTTTTGACACACACAGGAACTCAGAACTGACATGCTTAGACAAAGTGCATATAGAGTATAGGAATAAAACAATAGAAAAACTAAAACAAATAAATTGGTAGACTACTTAGCCAACCAGTAGGTAACTAGTTCCGCTCCGTGCCATGAGTAGCCAATATCCTGACTCAGTTTGTTCTGTGTGACTGTATGTTAGCCAGTATAAATAAATAAATAAATATTGCTTTACATTTCACACAGCGCTATCTAGCCCCAAACTAAGCAGAGCTTGTACTGTGGGAACCAGATAATTGACTTATACTTATATACTTTTTTTGTAAATACATACTTATAATATATAGAAAAACAACCAGCTCAGGAACAAATATCTGTAGATAATGCAAACATTTGTTTCGCGGCGGGAATCGAACCCACTACCTCCTGCATCTCCGCCGGCTATTTGCTCACTATCCACGGAGGTCGTATGCTTTAAGGTTTCAGTTATTATAATAAACTGAAGGGTTATGAAGACTTCTTATTTTTATTTCGAAGAATATTCAGCCAAGTGTCAAGCCTGATTGGGTACGTAGGTAGGTACCTAGGAACCAAAAGAAAAATTGGGCTACCTACACACATTTTGTAAAAAACGGGGCATAAGCAGATAATGTAATTAACATTTTTGTCATTATAATAATTTAGAACTTTGGTTTATTTTCTCTTAAATATATTAGCACGTTGACTTTAGAAGAACAGACACGCCAGTTTCCGAATATCACCTCTAAATACATATTCGTAACTACAAAATAAAAGGAAAAAAAATAACTTACTGAATCACAAAACAGAACACCCTGTATCTGGGTCAAGGATGTTTCAGTTAAAATGAGATCGGCTGATACGAATGACGAGTTGAACGCGATGTGACGTCACCACGTAATGGGATCGCGTTATACGTAATGTCGCAAAGTGCGGAAAAGTCGGAAAAATAAATAGGTGAACAATAAAAAATAAATAAGTAGACCCAGGCCTACTGCGACCTACTTAGTGATATGCAGTTCAAGAACTACATGATTTACATGTACATGAAGTACATGATTTCTTAACCGATTTTAGAGTATGGGACTACAGTACAGGTTCTTCAAAAAGGGCGTTTTAAAATTTTCAAGATACCTTCGGTGTTAAAAACGTCCATAGGCTACGGTAACCGTTTACCAGGTTACAGGTGGACCGTATGATTTTTGCTACTTTATTAGTATAAAAAAAGAGTTCTGATCTAAATTGTAAAAATGGAATCGGTAGGTAGGTATTCCATTTTTCAACACGGGGTAACTTTCCGTGGGTCCATCCGTCTGCCACACCAGATTATCTCAGCAACTACTAAAGCTTTAATATTAAATTTGGAATGGATAACTTATACTAGACCACCACTTTTTGATTGCGAAAGGAGCCGAAATAATTGGAGCCAAATTTGAAAATAGTGTTCTAATTCGAGTGGGATAATCGAATACTTGTCTTGTCGTATAAAAGAGCTTAGTTATCACATTGTTTTTTAAGTTAAATTGAAATATTTCAAAATTACCTTTTTCTCCGCTTATTGGTGTATTTTTGTTGTTAATTATCTATATAGGGTGTTTGATAATATACGCACAAAAATGAAACGGGTTACTTTGATGAGCATAATAAATAAATTTGTGAAATATTTATCATAGAAATGTGAAAATTAATTGGCATGTAAAAACAAACACTTTATTAAACTTATATTGTGCTATTGAATATTGCTTGCCATCTAACCACAGATACTGTATTGGTCGATGTCTCGAGATATCTCTTGTTGTACCTTTCTAATCCAAAACTCGCAGCCATTTCCGATATTTGGATGTCGATTGCAAGAGTAGGCAGTAAGTTTTATATCGAATTAATCACCTAAACTTAATCGATTTTCTTTAAAATTTGACTAGTAACTAACTAGTAGTTTTTTTTCGAGAAGTCTTTTTTTATGATTTGAGAAACCGTCACTTGAATATTGTCAGTATATAACCAAACGTGGTCACGGTTTGACCCGTGACCACGCCTGTTGCAACACGGCCGAAAAGTCGGGATAACAAATTAAAAAGGTACATACGCGATAAATACCCGTTTTAATCAATAATTATGTAAAGTGATCGCGAAAGTTCGAAATATACTATTAGGTACCATACACCCTGTTTAAGGCATAATTCGATTTTTTTTAAGTTGAATAGTTTGAGCGGACTTTGTTTAACATCGTTGGCAACTAAACGGGCGAACCATTAGGTACATCTATTTCACATTTTCTGTTGCACCTCAAAAATATTATAAAGCTCGTGCACACGTACGAAAATACCGCGTCAAGAAACCTCAGAAAGCGTAATAAGGCCGCATTCACACGGACGAAATGGTCCGCGCGAGCGTCAGGTGGTCGCGCGCGGACGGAAATTGCCAATCACACGCTCAATGCGGTCGACTTTATGAAGTTACACGTTTGCTTGCAATCGCGCGTACAAATCGTAATGTGGGTATTTTTCAGCGGTGAAATATTGAAAGTGTCGTCAATCAACATTCTATTATGTCCTCCCATCATCATAACAGCCATAGGACCATAGGACAAGTTTGCTGTTTATTGATCGAGCGAAGCGAGATCTCCAAATCAATTTGGGCAAATGGGCGTTGTAAATTTGTATGTATGTATGTTTGTTTGTCCGAGGATAACTTTCGAAGCGTTGATTCGATCATCGTGAAATTTGATATACAGGTAGTGAATCTTGGTTTGACCAAATGAGCTACAAATGTTGGAGTGTTCTTGAGATATTGGGGTTCATGAGGGGTAAACACAAAATCAAAATGAGACTATTAGGTCAAATGGAACGTTAAATGAAAGGTCTTTGTTAGTACATTTCGACCCCGTTTTTATTTATAGGTTAAACATTGTCGTTTTTGAGTAGTTATCCATAATAAAAACTGAAATTTGACGAAATTCACAGGGTACACCAGTGACCCCACTGTGCTGAAATTCGGTATTCGTGTAGTTTTTGTGAACAAATACCTATAGGGAAAAGCCTGAAATCCTGAATAACTGCAATTTCTACCCCTAAAATAAACAAATTTACATGAACTCCCGTTACTTGCCATTTGAATGAAACTGTAGGTCAAGTTTTTTGGACGAGCATTTCGTAGCACTATTTTAGTAGTCAAAGATTATCACTAATATATTTTTTGTTTTTTGGGAAACTCGCGAGATCTCAGTTCGGGGTGAATCACTAGTATGTTTGTAGTACGTAATCTCCGAAACTACTTAACCAATTCTGAATTGTTTCACTGATTGCGCTAGCCTAGAAATTTGAACATATTCTTTCGACAGAGGAGAGCCCCATATGAATCATATTTTGTTTGAAACACATAAATAAATAAAATAAATATCGCTGGACATTTCACACAGCGCTATCTAGCCCCAAACTAAGCAGAGCTTGTACTATGGGAACCAGATAACTGATAGAATACTTATATACTTTTTTTGTTGTAAATACATACTTATAATATATAGAAAAACACCCAGACACGGAACAAATATCTGTAGATCATGCAAACATTTGTTCCGCGGCGGGAATTGAACCCGCTACCTCCTGCGTCTCAGCCGGCTATACGCCCACTGCGCCACGGAGGCAGTCATTCTTATAGTCCTTTCTTATAACATATTAAACTTATAAACAATATTAACTTATAAAACATATCCTTGGGTGCTCTAAGATATATTTTATTTTGATAAAAATTTGTGCGAAGCCGGGGTGGGCCAGCTACTTATTAATACGCGTCAGGTCTTGCAATATTACGAAGTACTGCAAAAACATTAAACTGAGAGATTGCAAGTTTTCCAAGTAAGTATTTATTTGACCCGCCTGCTGAACTTAGCTCAGTAAATTTAAACTCGCGATCTAAGTCAATAACGAATTTAATTATGCTGTTTCTTGCATTTCTATCTTAGTTTTTAGGGTTCTGTAACTAGGAACCCTTCTGGTTCCACCGTGTCTGTCTGTCCGACCAATTACAGACATTTTAATCGAAAATTATTAGTTTAAAGCTAAAATTTTGCATGTTTATATGATTTAGTGACGCTTATTTAAATTGAGGTATTTAAAAATATTATGAGATTGAATATCAACACTTTTTCGAAAAAAAAATCTATATATTATCATTCATTAAAATCACAATTAAATCAAATCTTTGAAACGTCAACTTTACTGCCTGTTCCTTCGCGACCAAGCCAGGAAAGAAAGGCAAGAAACAGGGCTGGTTGTTTTTTTTAATGATCCTTTTAGAATACATAACAATAAAGAAAATAAATTACGTCTAAATTGTTACATTTTTGAACGAGTTGGAGCAATTTCAATCCCAGGCTTCTCTATCATCTAACTAAATAATCCGATATGTTATAGTAGGGATTTTTAAAAAGATTTTATTTATTACGTTTTTAAATTTGTTAATTGTCAATTTTTGTACATCACTTGGGAGTTTGTTATAAAAGCATACACCTTGCCTTTTAAACGGTTTACTAATTTTATGGAGTCTACAAGTGGCAACAGCGAGCTTATCTCTATTTTTAGTTTAAAATTATGATTACCGCTACTTTTCTTAAACAAATCAATATTTTTGTGAACATAAATCATATTTTCAAACTCGTAGATGTATTGATAAGACAATATCATAATATTTATTTCTTTAAACTTATGGCGTAAAACTTAAAGTTTCAGTACATGAGTCCGCTAAACTATGGGCCTCATATAGAAGTCTCTAGGCCGCAGCGTGATATGGAGAGCGCTATGCTTGCTGTTTCTCTACAAGATCGAATCAGAAATGAGGAGATTCGTAGATGAACCAAAGTCACCGACATAGCACAAAGGATAAGCAAGCTGTGGGCAGTGGGCAGGGCCCATAGCTCAAAGAACTGACGGCCGTTAGGGCAGAAGGTTCTCGAATGTAGCAATAGATATTGCTACACACGTGACAGGTTGCAAACCCATCGCTGCTTACTGAATACTAACCCGATGGCACATGCCTTCGAATTTTTGGTTCTTGGACATGGTGGTTTCCTCACGATGTATTTCTTCAACGTTTTGAGCACGTGTAGGTAAATGCGCTAATATATTTTTCGTGACATAAATCCATTGGTGCACGGCCGGGATTTAAACCCACAACTTCCGAATCTTTGCGAAAGCAATGCGCAATCCTATAAATTTGCACAAATTCTTCAACAGAGTGGGCCCACACCCATACTTGTCTTGTCAAAGTTTGACCTAAAACAGAATTAGTAATTCCCAATGAGTCAGCTTTACTACTTGTTGTAAACTTGCGTGTATGACGTCACTTCGAGGGGAAAGTAAAACTGCTCCCGTGGGGGCGATTATACTACTTTATAGTATTTGCATGGAATAAGTACAACAGAAGTGACATTTGTATACATATTATTACCTACTTTAGAAGTAGGACTAACTTTTAAGGATAAAGTCGTTTTTGACGCATAATGTGGAAGTCTATGTTCGCTGATAACTTCCTAGGGGTCTTCAAGTCACGAGTTCTTCTCCTTGGCAAGCGTGTTCCATGTATCGCTTACCATCAGGCGAGATCGTGATCAAACTAGCCATCAATATATAAAAAATAAAATGTCGGACTTTTAGTCGCAAGACTTGGCAGTCGGACGTTAAGTGATGAGCGCTATTAATGACGGGTTACTATATCCGTCGGTAACCGACTACGACTCGTATCTTCTTGAAACCGTGTCAAACTAGTGTCAAACTATTGACACGTTTTCATCGTAATGTGTTACCGACGGATAGAGGAACCCGCCATTCATCCACGACAAGCTATGATGCACAAAGTAAAAGTCTGACGTCTAGTAGTGAAATACGGAACTTCATAATCATCATCATGATATCAGACTAATGTGACAAACATCATAATCAGACTAACATGAGACATCCACTGCTGAACCTTGCTGAACCTGAACACGGCTTCCCATAGATCTACAGAGTGACCGATCTTGTGTGGCCCGCACCTAACGGCTCCCAGCAACCTTTATCAGGTCAACTTTCCATCTAGTGAGAGGCCGTCCTACGTCGTGCTTTCTGCCCAACCGTCAGTTTTTTTTAAACTTAGTCTATCAATTTTGAAATCAATACTGAAATACCGAAGCTTAAGGCACTTGTCTTAGCGCCGGTGAGTAAGCTATTAGCTATCAATTATTTTCTCGCTCAAGAAACGTACAAACGATATAGATTCCGTGTCAGTAAAAGAGACACGTATAATAATAATAGTTGATCGCTGGCCGCTCACACTGCCGGCGAGAACTCGCGCTCCTCTATTTTGTCGCAGCGACTACAACATTCGCTCAGCGATACACGCTCAGCGATGCTCGCTTGGCGGTCAGAACACACGCCGTGAGATGATGAGTACCCGATCACTCACTATATAGCCCAGCGAGACAACTATAGGAACTACACACTCGCTTCTCGCTGCTCGCCAACTCGTTCCTAGTTTCTAGCTCCACTCGCTTCTCGCTCATCGCCGGTGGTGAGAAAAGTGCCTGAAGTGAAACAGGTTAGGTACAGAATTGCCTTTCTGTTCACTTATTCAATGGCAATGGCGTATGTTGTTTTCAACAGTGCGTGCGACTCCCATAAAACTTCATAGATTTTTCCCAAGTATTTTGGCGATACCAACTTGCAATCTGCTAATGCTCCATTGCTGTCCTCCTCGAGTACTTACGAAAGTAAGCAAATTTTTTTGTAACTTTATGGAGTTTTTAAAGAATGGAAACAAAACTACTTATATCCATTCTAATATTATAAATGCGAAAGTGACTCTGTTTTTTAGCTTTTTACGACGAAACGGCTGAACGAATGGTTATGAAAGGCAAGAGATAGATTATATCCTGAAAAAGGGCTTAGGCTATTTTATGTCTCAAAAAATAATCTTGAAGGCGGTGAAATAGGGGTTGCAAGTTTTTTGGGCAATTCAAAATTTATCAAGTAAATCTGAAAACTTATATTTAGGTTTTTGGTAAGAAATAAAGAAATACGTGTTTCAACTTTTTTGCAAAATCATCCTTAAATGGGGGTGGGGGTGAAGGTTTAAAATGATGAGGTATTCTTTAGATGCACTCCCTACAGTTGGTATATAGATAGATTGTGACCGGGATTGGGACATATGTTACTTTTTACCCGACTGCGCAGGAGGGTAATGTTTTTATTGACAAACCACACGTGCGAAGCCGCGGGCGGGTCAGCTAGTACATTATAATTTTTATATTAGTAAGTCACAAAGCGCTTGTGTACCTACTTTGATTAGTGGTTCTTATCAGATCAGCTAAGTTAAGCGAGATTCCGCGCGGTCACCACCTACTACAAACTAGCAAGTACATTATTTTGTCTAGTTTATGTAAAAGATACTGGTTCCATGTATGTGACGGTATTTCTGAGATGGCTTTCCCCACCATCCTCTTAACCTTATCAGTGTTTGTACGGGATTCTACGTACATACTCTTCTTTGATTATATAACCGTTTTGTTATGTATGACATTATTTTAAAAAATACATTAGGAATCGTATTAACTGATTTTAGAGGTTGGTTTAATACCGGTAGCATGAATTATACAGTATTCTATACATTTCTAATAAACAATTTTTAACGTAAATTGGCGGCACCTTTGCGATGATGCCGCTTAGTCAGTTTACAAGTACCTACTTACATATTAAATGAATATGATTCTTTTACCTATTTTATACATACTGTTTCATTGAAATTTTTGGACTTGATAATAAGGTTATTTAAAAAATTAAAAAAATATCTATGGTAATGAATTTAACAAAAAACCAACCCTACCCGTGTTTTCATTTACTGTCATACACAACAAAACAGGTTGTATTCAGAAAACTAATTTGAAATATGTATTTCAAATTATATTATTTTAAACTACTGAAATGGTTTTGAGAGCGCTTGTGATGATTTGATGTATAAAGTGCGAACTGATAAAGGGGCATGCCCACTCTCCCTTGTAAAAAATGCTGTCACTGCACACACTTGAAATTAATTGCTAATGATTCTAGGCTTAGTTAGTAATAAAAGAGCTAAGAAGTTAGTTATAAAAAAGTTTACTATAAAGAGAAAAATCAGTTTTTATTTTTCACAAACAACCAGTTTTACATCACTGTATTCAACTACAACTTAAATAGTTTATTATTGTAATCATAACGATTCCTAGATAAATTATGATATTGATAATTACTATCAATTTAATCGTTTAAGCTTTAAGTCAGCAAACAAACAAAAATACGCGAGAAAACAAACGAAACGGCCACAGACACAGATCACAGGAAACGGCTTGTGTATAGTCTAACTTTTTATTAGCTGCAGTAAAATGACGTTTCTAAATGTCATTCCGTAAAATAATGTTGACAGCCTAATCTCAATAGGGATGTGATTCAGTTCACAAAAGTTTACAGAATATCTAATCGTTCCATAGCTGACTCATAATGATCATACTAAATGCTATTTAATATTAATGTAAATAAAAGGCTGTATAAACGTTGAACCTTTTAGACATATACAAGGTAACACTCAAGAAAACGCTCTCTCAAGCTGGTAGTACTGGTTTTTGGTTACGGTGCTACGATGACGCTTGACCGCCATTTTGTTTCGGTTGTCATTCGCTCATTCGGCTTCATACTTCTGTTTTGAGTGCATGAATAACTTTGCCCACTGTGCGTTGTTTTTGTTATCATTATTGTTAAACTTATGTTACGTTGTGTTTGTTTTTCATTACCTGTTTTCGTTACTCGTGTTAGTTTTTTTTTGTTTGATACATTGAAGACATGGATGCTCTGCCGAGCACATCGCAAGATGGAGACACATTTTTATCTCCTAAGAAAAAAAGGCCACGTGTAGCTCTAAGTGCAACTGAAAAACTTTGGGTCCAAAACGTTTACAAATATGTGTTTGAAGTGAAATCTTTAGAATCAAACATTGAAGTTCCAAAAACAAGTGAATGCGTTAACAAGGTGGCTGAAGTCTTGGGAATATCCGTCCGCACAGTTTATTCCGTTTTAAAGGAGCACAAGGAGAACGACAGCGAATCACCAAAACCTCCCGAAAACACGGGCCCAAACTTACATTTAAAGATAAACTTGATGATTTCACATTCACTGCTCTTAGACGAATTGTACATCAGTTCTTTCATAGAAATGAAATACCCACCATCGCAGAAGTTAGTTTACACATGTTGTCACTCATCTTTTTATTATACGTTATGTATATTTTCTCCCATCCCAATCTATCTATGTATGATGATGATGATGATGTATGTAATCTTAACCAATTAGGTAATAACTTTAATCATTTTTAGGTGCTGCAAGTTGTAAATGATGACCCAGGATTGCCCAACTTCTCGAAAGAGACATTGAGAAAAATTATGAAGCATCTTAATTTCGAATTCGCTACTCGATCACGCAAGAGTGTGCTTATTGATAGACAAGATATCATATCATGGCGCCAGCGCTACCTGCGTTTAATTAAACAATATCGTAGGGAGGGAAAATACATATATTAAGACGAGACCTGGGTCAACGCTGGTACGTGTCAACTCTTAGTTTCTTCTATTTGTTCCCTTTTTGTTTTGATGTCGAAACTTATGATTCTTTTTTGTTCGACAGCGACAGTGATTTCGAAAAAGATTAATTAAATAACATTATTATGACGTTTTTGTTTCATTTTGAATGTACCTCCCTATACTTCCACTAAAAAAGATCAATCCTTTAGTATAGTAATAATAATAGGTTAAAAAAATACATTACAACTTAATATTAAATCTCAAAAAAAAAACAAACTGATTATTCATATATGATTCACTCATTTAGCTACATCCCTATTTATTTTTCTTCAAAACAAAAACCGGCAACCCACAAAACGTCATTTTACTGCAGCTAATAAAAAGTTAGACTATAGGTACTTGTTTGTGAATGACGTACGCGCACAGTCATAGGGATTGGCATATCGACCATCGACTATTATCCGAAATATCGATTTATCGGCGCAAAATAATCGGTCAAATCGAGCAATCGATTATATTTAATCTCAAGGCGCGCGCGCACAGAAGTGCCATTTTTGACATCGCGCTCCTGTACAATCAACAGACGAGGGCAATTATTCCAGTAAATCAAAATTCAATATTTTAATGCAAAGAAATAATAATCATCTGATTCTGTTGAGTAAATGTTGAATCGAAGTAAAATTGAGTTTATTTCGATTCAACACGAGCGCCACAGATAAATACAAAAATATACCTACCTATTTACTTCTGAAAATCAGATATTTAGTGTGTCAGGGGTAGTAATAAGGTAATAAAATGTACGAAAAATATAAGTACCAATTGTACCCAAGCGAAAAAAAAATGTACTTATTTGTCTTTGGAGATGTTTAATAGAATTCATTATGTATTTCTGTGTTGATTTTGTAAACTTGGATTGAATAGGTAGTCGACATCGATCGATATCGACTATCGTTTGAGTTAGTTCTTAATTCGATGATTTGGGAGGAATAACGAGTGATAGGTGCCTAACTAAAAAATATCTTATGTCTGTGTCATTAACTCGTCTCTGCATGGCCTTATGCAAAAATCGTGCGAAGCTTTAACCTCTCATCTGTTGATCGAATTAAAATCGAGATAATGCTACAGATAAGCCGAGTTATTTTTTTTTCCGCTTTTTTTCTCTCCACTGGTTAATCCTAAAGCCATCTAGAAGGTGGCGCTGAGATCAACGGCCCGCCGATTATGATCAAGTTTAGCTGAGAGCGAGAGGATTTAGATCAATTGCGGTGCGTCAACAGCTGAGCGCAAATTCAGCGCACACTGCGATTGGCTGAGATTACCTCGCTTGGGCGCTCGCTACCAGCGCGAGTCAAGCATAATACCACCCCCGGGTTAATTAAAGATAAAAAAAAAAACGATTTACAAAACGCTCATTGGGAAACAAATATCGTTTTGGTTTCGTACTTCTGAAATCGGTGACCGATTTTTCGTGTCAGTGAAAATACAGTCAAATAAATCGATAGTTTTATTTATGGTCTTTTATCAACAATCGATTATTGTCTCAGAACAACTCTGGCTCAACACTAATGTTTGCAACTGGAGGCAATTTGCTACCATTTCATTTCCTGTCGTTTTCATATTCATTATTATTTTAAAATATTGTAGGATACTTTTCGTGTTAATCGATTGATACGTAGAATAACGAAAAAATGTAACATATTTTTTGGATGAACGCAATTTTTTGTGCAGTTGACAGCATTATATGGGCATGCCCCTTTGGGTCGCAGCCCACGATGGCGATGACCGCGTAAACTGCATCGCTGCACAAACGCAGGACAGTGTACGATATAATTCGTACAGTGTTAATTCGCTGGTAAGCCAAGTTTCCTAAGGATGTTTTCTTTCATCGTTTTGAGTGCGATATGATGAGTGTTTTGAGTGATATACTCGTAAAATGAACATCATTTTTAACCAACTTCAAACAAGGACGATTCTTAATTCGGTTGTACTTTTTTAAATATGTTTGTTACCTCAGAACTCCCATCATTTATCAACCCATTTGGAAAAATATTTTCCTATTTGAAAGAATATACTTTCAGATTAATCCAATATCAATTTCATCAAAATCTGTTCAGTACTTGGTTTTTCTGTTTTCTGAAGTCTTTTATAATATTGAAAGTTACTTGTTTAGTAAATTCCGTTAGCGTAGGCCAGAGTTGGATCCCACAACCTTTAACATAATAATCAGCCTACATTAGTCCACTACTGGACATAGGCCACTCCTAATTTGCGCCACTAAGCCCAGTCTACAACCCTTCACATCCACAACCTACGGATAGGATTTATTCCACTAGGCCAACACGTCTAAACAATGGATAGATATGTCCTTTTTTGTTACACCATATTACAACAACTTAATCTAAAAAACTTAAAGACTGATACGTGGTAGTGCAATGGGCGGACTTATCGCTCAAAGCGATCTCTTCCAGGCAACCTTAAAAACAGGGAGATTTGTAACAAAATAACCCTGTTCATTTTTCAAAACTCTTTATATACAACAATTTTTTAGTTTATAAACATGTCATTTATGAAATAGGGTTCAGTATATCGCAGCCGCAATCCATCACAGAACAATCGTCAGATAACGCCAGTCAAATAACTGACGAGTTCCGTACAAATTCTGCCCAAACGGCCGTATATCAACTACGCCGTTAAGACACAGTGCTCGGGAATAACAGCTGGTCAACATTATTAGACAACTTTTGAAAATATCATGGTTTAAACATTAATAATACAAAAAAACTCAATAGTTGATCATGGCGCATAAGACTGTGACTAAATTTAGAGAAGCTAAAAAAACTAGAACCATTGTAAGCAAATACCATGTTCTTGGTGATATTGGATAGGTAAGGCAATTTATGAAATAGAAGTCGACCGAGATAAACAATCAAGTCAAATTTATTATAGTCAATATAACTAGTGGTTCGTCCCGAACTGAGATCTCGCGAATCTCCTATAAAAACAAAAAAACAAAAATTGTAATCTTTGACTATCAAAATAGTGCCACGAAATATATAACCATCTAACTTGACCTATAGTTTCATTCAAATTACAGGTAACGGGAGTTCATATACAGTGGTTACTCTTTTTTGGGGTACAAAATGCAGTTATTCTGGATTCAGACTTTTGCCTATATTTGTGTCACTAAAGCTACACGAATACCAAATTTCAGCATTGTGGGGTCACTGGTGTACCCTGTGAGTTTTGTCAAAGTTTTGTTTTTATTATGGCTAATAACTCAAAAACTACAAAGATTAAACTAAAAATAAAAACAGGGTTGACATATACTAAGGAAGACGTTTCATTTGACGTCCAACTTGACCTTGTAGTCTCATTTTAATTTTATTTTGCACCTCTTGAACCCCAATATCTCAACAACCCCCCGAAATTTTTAGCTCATTGAGTCACACCAAAATTGTGCCATCACTACCTACCTATGTACAAAATTTCACAATGATCGGATAAGATAAACACTTCGAAAGCTATCCTCGGACAAACAAACATTCATACATACATACAATGCCGATTTGCCCAAGTTGATTTGGAGATCTCGCTTCGCTCGAACAATAAAAAAAGGTTGTTTGGAGCCGTTGGTTGCAGGCCGCACAAGACCGGTCACTCTGGAAACCTTTGTAGGAGGCCTATGTTCAGCAGTGGACGTCATGTGGCTAATATGATGATGATGATGATGATACTTCACTCCTTACTCAAGCTAACAAGAAAAATTGGTACGGCAAGGTGGTATGCCGACCAGGTATGGATGGTACTTTTTGGTACGTCTGCTTGTCTGGTGGTGAAAGGGGGAAGGAGGGATAAGGCCATGAAGATCTTGCGCACATTCACCCAAATGAATCTTGTAAAAAACTAAAAGTCTCGCTACTCGGCGTCTGTGCTCTAGACTTTGTAAATTGGCTTCCACTACGGAGTAGGGAGTCATATACGACATTTTGCATTACCACTAATACTCACTGTAAAAATACCTTAACGTTAAATAGCATAACGTGTTTTTTTAAAATCTATGTAATGAACCAGCTGGTTAACAAATAAGCTATGTAAAGGGTTAAAAATCACTTCGCATAAATTTAGTGCTCTGCTGTTATCTGTTAAAATAACCTGAGGCCGCATCAGTTGTATTGTCGTCTAGCTGAGGGACTAGATTGATGAATACGCTTGTGTTTGTTATAGGTGACAAATAACACTGGTAAATATATAGATAGATACACTCTTAGATGAGATTTTTTTTTAATATTTAGGCAATCCTTTGACCACAATCTCGCCTGATGCGATTTGTTCCCGACAACCTTAGAATAGAGACATAGCTCGAAGAACTGACAGCCGTTGGAGCAGAAAGGTTCTCTAGTGGAGGCCACTCACTGAAAAGCGCAGCGTAGGACGACTTCCCCCTAGATATAAAGTTAACCTGATAAGGGTTGCTGGGAGCCGTTGGGTGTAGGCTACCCAAGATCAGTCACTTAGAAAATCTATTGGCGAGCCATATTATGTCGTCTAATGGCTGATATGATGAGTATGGTGAAAAATCCACTGCTACTATGCACAAGTGGGCAACTTAATGTCTGGGCTTACCTCTGATTACCCCATATATCTTCACGGGTATGAGTGATAGATAAGAGATTTGAAGATATCTATTGTTAAAGTTGTGAGCCTATTTTATAGGTACTTAGGTACTTGTTTTCCTTTCGACTATTAGACACATATTGTCTCTACTCAAAGTAAAGTATTGAAGTGACAAACTCTGTTGTCGACGTTTTTAGGTCTGCTGAATGCCTCCGACAATCCTAACCAAATCCTAACGTGCCCTGATCTGTCAACAACATAAGCAACAGCTTTAACCCGGCGTCATTGAGGTTGGGTCAAAATGACCCCGCTTGTTTATAATTGTTTATATCTTTGTGGGTACGTGCGCGACGTTGCCGCTCTTGGCAGTAGCTGGAGCCAATACTGTACTCTAAACGTTTCGGAGGCAAAATCAGTTCAGCGGCGAATGCGCTGGGAGCTACACGCGTGTATTTTCCAAAAAGGTAAATATGACCCATCCTCACAATTGAAGTAACAATTACGCGCCATTCTTAAGTAATCGATTTTTACTGTTGTTTATTAATTCTTGGTGTCTGCAAACCTTATTTTTTGCTTGTCGCTTTGAATTTAATGTTTTAACCTTATTTTTTGCTTGTCGCTTTGAATTTAATGTTTTTGTTTGTCAACAGGTACTTATTATAAAATACTATGAACCGAGATCAACGCATCATAGCGGTTTTAGAGGAGTCTGACTCGGAGGACGACTTACCTGATAATGATGATGAAGTGGAAGAAGAGGATCATGTTAGTGTGCGCAGTGAAGCAAGTGATACAGAGCAAGAATGTTCGGATAACAGTTTGGATAGTGATGACGATATCCCGCTCTCCGAAATCATAAGAGAAACGCAATCTAACACAAACAGCGCGTCGTCGACTCAACAAGACCATCCAGTATCACAGTCACGATATCTTGGTAAAGATGGCACAGTATGGCTAAAGACACCTTTTCGACAAAATGTAAGAACTAGGGCAGAAAATATAATTACTCAATTGCCAGGTGTAACACAAGAAGCAAAGTCTGCTACTTCCGAGTTGGAATGCTGGGGCTTGTTTTTCAGTAATGAGATATTGCAGAACATTTTGAGATACACTAATGTACGCATCAAACGAAAAATTGAATCTTGTGAAGACTTGTCGAAACAAACCTACATGAAAGAATGCAGCATGGAGGAATTCAAAGCATTTATTGGTCTTTTGTATATTGCTGGCCTTAACCGCTCGGGAAGACAGAATCTCAGTGATTTGTGGGTTTCCGATGGCACAGGTGTTGAAATATTTAGGCTAGTAATGTCTGAACAACGTTTTCACTTCATACAGAGCTCTCTGTGCTTTGATGATGACACTACCCGCACTACGAGCAAAGGAAGCAGTTAGATAACCTAGCACCAATCAGAGAACAATTCGAAGCTTTCATTGAAAATTGTAGAACAACTTATTCACCAGGTGAGTGTCTAACTATTGATGAAATGCTGGTAGCCTTTCGAGGTCGGTGCAAATTTCGCCAATACATACCATCAAAACCTGCAAAATATGGCATCAAGATCATTGCATTAGTAGATTCCACGAACTTCTACATTTTGAATCTTGAAATATATCCCGGAAAACAGCCTGCCGGTCCGTTTGCCGCAAGTAATAAACCATTTGATGTTGTGAATCGCATTGTGGGACCTATTACAAAATCAAACCGTAATCTAACGTTTGATAATTGGTTCACCAGTTATGATCTGGTTCAGCATTTGCTCAATGAACACAAGTTGACGTCGGTTGGTACTCTGCGTAAAAACAAAAAACAAATCCCTCCTGCATTCACAAAAACTCGTGGTGTTGACGTGTTTTCATCTCGATTTGGTTTCCAAAAAGATATTACTCTTGTATATCATGTACCAAAAAAAAATAAGGTGGTATTGCTGATGTCAAGTCTTCACCATGATAATAAAATTGACGATGCAAGCGGAGAAAAGCGAAAGCCCGAAATCAACACCTTTTACAATAAAACGAAATGTGGGGTTGATGTCGCTGATGAGCTTTCCGCCACATATGATGTGAGTCGTAACTCCAAAAGGTGGCCCCTGACAATTTTTTATGCCATGTTGAACATGTCAGGAATTAATGGTCTTATAATACATCGCATAAATAATAACAAACCAAGCGAGAAGCGACGTCATTTTTTGAAAAACTTAGGTCTTGCTCTAGTCAGTGAGCATTTGAAAATCCGCCAGAATATGAATCGCTTGCCACGAGAAATGCGCAAAAGAATCAGGGAATTCGTTGGTGAATCATCAGAGGAGCCACCTGCAAAGATACGCAATGCCCGCAAAAGATGTCAAGTGTGTCCTGCAAAAAAAGATCGTAAAACAAAACATACTTGTCAAGTTTGCCAAAAATTTATTTGTCCTGAACACATCATATCTTTCTGTAGTGATTGCATTTACAACGAAGATTCTAATTAGCTTCGTTATACTGTTTTCCTAAGATATTAGACTTAAGTTTATAAAAGTGCCATATGTAACAAAAAAGACTGGTTATTAGTGTAGTAATGTCATGAAAACCTAAGAGGTCTCTATTTTGTTCCTATTTTTAAGAGTTTATGTAAAAGTTGATTAAATTTAATAAAACGTTGGTTAATTATTATTTTTATTATTTATTATCAAAACCAGAATAACCTAATACTAAAATAATAACACAGGTTACTAATTTACTTAAAAAGTATGGAAATACCATCTATAAAATATATGGGTAATATTGACCCACCTCAACGTTCGCGTAACTGTTTTCTACCACAATGACGCCGGGTTAAACACCAGCAAAAACTAATTTGTAAAATTAAAACCAGACTCAATTATTTAACGCCTAACAGGTCATTAAAACTTTTTCCTATACAATAAAAACAATTTGGTAAAAACATGCAAAGTTGAATAAAATCGAACCACAAACTTGAAAGGACATTCCGAACGCATTTTAATTTGACAGCGCGCCATGTATTTTCAAAAATCGAACACGTCATCAATTAAATTACTTGGCCCATTGTGATGTTCTAAACTTGAACTTCGTCGCCATTTTCTTTATTTCGGCAGCACTCTTATTTCGACTCTACGTCGTTGTATCTAGAGTCGTTTAGCAGTTTATATGGTTTTGTGGTTATGAGGGTGAGCCGGGGTGTGTTGGCACAGCACGAAATTCCCCTGAATTTCTTGCGAGGGGGCTCTTTATGGGGTCTCTTGGGAGTCGTAGTGGATGCAGTAGGATCTGCCTTGCATTTTGAATGACTATTTGTTTTCTTAGGGGGCTGGGAACTGTTTTGATCGGGAAAGTAGGTAAGTTGTTTAGTGTTGAGTAACGATTTGTAACGGTATTTTTATTGCAGTATATTTTATGTTATGGGGGTTTTAGAGGTGAATTTGAAAAAAATCCATTACGCAATTAAAACGTATCATAGACGCTGGAGACAGAAGTGATCAATTTGTATTCAGTCAACAAAAATAACTCAGCACGTGATCATAACATTATATCCATAGGACGTCCACTGCTGAACATAGTCCTCCCCCATAGCTTTCCAGGGCAACTAATCTTGTGCGGCCTGCACCGAACGACTCCCAACAACCTTCATCTAAATCATTATTGAAAATTGTGTATCATTACGAAAATTATGAAAATTATTATTGAAATCTAACTTTCAACAATAAATTGAACTAACAGGCAATTGATCAACAATTTAAGGCCCGCTTACACGAAACAATGACGAATCGCTAAACAACTGTCGAATTCCCAATCCCTATTTGACAGAATTAAGTACAGTCGAAGATAAATGTAGTTAAACAAAATATTTTATTGTCCTACAATAGATTAAGTCGTGATTAGATGAATTAATGAATACAAAGTCTTTATTATTAAAGCTAGATACAACAAAATGAGTAACAGGTAAACGCGGTCTTATCGCTAACGAAATCCAGGCAACCTTTGAATGTTTTAGTCCTATTTATAATATTTTGTCGTAAATTAAATATAACTATCGCACCAAACGTATCATAAGTATGCATCGAACGCTAATCGATTAGTTGCCTGAAGTTTTTCAAAAGAAAATTATTATTAACTCGATCTGAATTTATTGAAAATAAATTAATTAAGAGTTTGTCCTATTTGTGTCTTGCTTTGTAATCTTAATGTGCCGTTACAAATAAAAACGTTTTATTTTATTCTTTCTTTCTCTAAGACATTTTCACTATTAAAAAGGTCTTAGAGAAAGAAATAATAAAAGAAACTCAAACATTCACTGCGACTAATTCTCATTTTTACAAACCCAATTTTAGGTTTCTTCTAGGCTAGCGTGCACCATCGTAGACTGCATCATTGTTTACCATCAAGGCGAGATCGTGGTTAAACGCTAGCCATAAATAAAATATATATAAAAAAAACCAATAACGAAAAACTTACCATATAACCTACTGTCTTTTTCTGTATACCTTTGTACTTACCATTGTATTTTATATTGTGGTATATTAATGTTTTAATTTAGAAGTATGAAAACCTATGTAATAGAATACCAAAAAGATATTTTTCATGTTCATCATTTTTGAAGTTATACTTTTTTTGGCGCGTTTGGAAAAAAGTTAAATTTTTACGATGCGTGCGCACACTGACAGCCTAAAAGCGACATGATGAAGTTAGCTGATAACTGTCTCATGTACGCGCACACCAACAGCCAAAAAGCGATATGATGAAGTTAGCTGATAACTGTCTCTCAAGTTTCGGTGAAAACTCGTAACGATATTTTTTAATTTTTTTTCTACTTTTATTAGTTTTTTTCTGTGTTGCAGACGTTTTTTTTTTCTTATTAAGTATGTGACTATTATTTTTACCCGCAAAATTCTATTAACAATCATTTTATTGCCGTCTGTACTTCCCGGTGACCAGCGCGAGACTCGATTCGCGCCGACAAGTCGGCGCTGACCTTCAGCGCCGACGGTACGCGTGACAGGAATATCAGCCTGACTTAATTATGATGTTGCCTAATGATGATAAAGTTTCGCTGTATTTTTGAGTAGCATCTTTTGGGTCAACTGTACCACACCATTTCTGTCAGATCACCGTTAGTCACTAGGGGTGTATTGATGGCTCTCTCAAGACTAAGTGATGATAAAATCCAGTCGCAGGATTGACCGGGACTGGAGGGTGCAAGAGGGTTGATAAAAAGCTTCTCTAAGGGACACCCTTACAAGAAATACAATGCAACATATGGTACACTCTTATGTAGTAAAAAATCACGGAGAACAGGGAACAGGGGAGAAACCTTAAAAGTTTTGGATGATAAGTTTTTTTTTAATATCCATGTATTTCATGTGGTTGAGTTGAGACGCAGGAGGTTGCGAATTCGATTCCCGCTGCGTAACAAATGTTTGCATGATCTACAGATATTTGTTTCGGGTCTGGTTATTTCTCTATATATTGCAAGTATGTATTTACAAAAAAAAAAGTATTCTACCAGTTATCTGGTACCTACCCATAGTTCATACAAGCTTTGCTTAGTTTAGGGCTAGATAGAGCTGTGTGAATTGTTTAGCATTATTTATTTATTTTTCAAAATAATTCTTGCGATAAGATCTTGAAGAGATCGCTTTTAGCAATGAAGCGGTCCGTCCGTATCTTGGTTTATGTATGTTCATTTTTCTTATAGTGTTTCTTTTAGTCCAATATACGTAAGCTATTATATTTGCTACAGATCCCAAAAAACACTTTGACTAAGTTTTTTTTATCAAAAACACCTAAATATTCTAGTAACATAAAATCACAAAGCCAAAAAATTAAGTAGGTATTAGTGGTTGTGAAAAGTAATATTATGTATTTAATTAAGTGTTTTATTGTGCTTATATTTTGTACTAACCCATGTGACATATTTGATTTAAGTTTTTTACTAACAAATATGGATATTTGACATCTGAAAATTGAATAAAAGAATTGAATTTGGAATCAATACGGTTAAGTACTAACCGCATTAGCAAAGGTGGATTAAAAACGTAGGTACCCTAAGCTTTTTATTCTTAAAGATTATTCATATTAAACCAACAAGAGCCTTCGTCTCTTGAAAAGATTAGAATTTTCTTTGATCAGCTAAAAGCTTAATCTCAACCCAACCTATTTTCTGCCTACTGATTATTAAAAATGACTCAAACTCAGCTGACTTGTTAAAGGTACTGGTATACTAGCAACTTGTAAGCAATAATTGCCCACCAACATATTGGAACAATGAAGTGAAGCAAGAAGGTAGAATAAAAGTTGCAGCATTATATTAGATATCATAGCTTAGCTATTCTCCTATTTAACAGATAATTATCTATAATATAATTTAACCATCCCAAACATTATGGATCATACGAAATTTTAATCCAAAGCGTCCTCATCAGTCTGATACAGCAAAAATCCGACAAAAAACGGAATGCCTGAATCTGTGTTTCCTGATAATAACAACTTGGGTGTTTTCTAGTTGCGAGTGAACAGGTTTTTCTAAGCAAGCGTGGTCCATCATAGACTCCATCATCGCTTACTATCAGGAGATATCGTGGTCAAATGCGAGTCTATAATTTAAAAACATTAAAATAAAAAAAAGAAGAAATACTAAAGGTTAAAGGTCTTTTTTTAATACTACTAAGGTAGCAAACAAGCATACAACCCACCTGATGGTATTCGGTTACCGTAGCCATGGACGCTTGTAACACCAAAGGTACCACCCGCCCGTTGCCGACCCATTAAAATTTTTAAAACGCCCCTTTTATAAAACCCAATACCTTAGTCCCTGGGGAAAACCTCGACAGGGAGACCATTCCACAAGTGAAGTGTTCGCGGGAGGAAATTCCTCTGGAACCTCACGGTGCGCTACCACATCGGTCCTGATGAGTAAAGGCCTTCTTTTGATTCTACTACTAACCACTAATGTGTACATACTTCGATATTTAGAGATTCTCCGATCCAGGGGGTGCACTCGACTTTGATTATGTCATCAACCTAACAAGAGACCTAAGCCCATACATAATGTTGCTTAAAAAGAGCAATTTTAGTTGACCGTTTAAGGTTTTAAGACAGCAATTAGGCTAAAAATTAGTTTTAGCGCTTATTTTATTGGATTAGTTTGTGATTTTAAGTAAGAAACCCTTTAAATGTTCTTTTAAAGTTTAATTGAGTAAATGCTTTTGAAAAAGAATATTATTTTTAACACTGTGCTATTACTTATACTACTTATATTACTTTTGCCTTGCTCGTTGTCAGTCGTGTGACGTATAAAAGCATAACCTAATCCAAAAATGAGGAGTGACTTCAAAAAGGCATATTTGAACAATAACATTGTTTTCAGTATATGAAGAAATCTGAATGTCCAACAGCCAAGATGGCAATTTTAAACTGTAAATATCCCGTTTTATTCGGAGCAGGGAGGTAATTTTTACCGACTATTTCTGCCACAAAATACACATTTACTCTTTTTAAGTTGGGGTTAAATATTAAAATAGCTAAGAACCACCCGAGTTAAACAAGCTTTCTGTTAAAAAAATCGTGTCCGAATCGGTCTATCCGATGGGAACTACGACACAAACAGACAGACACACACAGATACAGAGACAGACAGGCGTCTTAAACACTCCTCTTTAATTACTCCTGTAGCACACAGTAATATACCAAGTTCTCCCTAGTTTTTATTTGTGTTTTACATTTATACTATTTCACTGATTCTTTTTTGTGATAGGTTGTCGAAGAGACTTAGTTCTGCGGCATACGCAGTCAAAAAATCCGTCTTTTTACAGACGTAGACACAGCTAGACCAGTTTACTTCAGCTACTTCCACAGCATTATGCCATACGGTATACTGCTGTGGGGCAGTGCTGCAGATATAAACACCGTTTTTGTGCTACAGAAGAGGCCTGTTCTTGCAATTTATAATATGGGCCCCAGAGAATCATTACGCAATAAGTTTAAAGAAATAAATATTATGACATTCCCTTGTCAATACTTGTATGAAAATCGGATGTATGTTTACAAAAATATTAATTTGTTTAAAAAGAAAATTGTTTAAAAAAAAGCGATAATCATAATTTTAATACTAGAAATAACGATAAACTCGCTGTTGCCACATGTAGACTCCATAAAGTTAGGAAATCGTTTAAAGGGCAAGGTGTACGCTTTTCTAACAAACTCACAAGGGATGTACTAAAACTGACAATTAACAAATTTAAAAACATAAGTAAACAAAATCTTAATAAAAAAGCATACCATAAAATGTCGGATTATTTAGATGATAGAGAAGCTTGGGATTGAAATTGCTCCAACTCGTTTAAAACGTTACAATTTATACGTAATTTATTTTCTGTATTGTTATGTATTCTAAAAGGATCATTAAAAAAACAACCAGCCTTATTTCTTGCCTTTCTTTCCTGGCTTGGTCGCGAAGGAACAGGAAGTCAAATTGACGTTTCAAAGTGATCCATGTGATTTTAATGAATAAAAATATTTGACTTTGACTTTGTCTTAAAATGAAACTGTATTGTGTGCTAACGTATTGAATAAATGAAAAATGATTATCTATGTCTAAGTCTTTTTGCATCAGGGATTAAAAACAGTCGATGGTAAATTGTCATAGGTACTTAATTACTATCAAATGCTATCTAGAATTGTCAAGAAACGAGGAGACGGCCTAATTTGTGATTACCACACGTAACAAATAACCTTGTTCTATCTCTATGTCATATAACAAAATACAAAAAATAAGAGAGCATCTTTGTTGGGATGATGTTGCCATAAAATATTGTACAATCTGACTTTAAAACCTGCGATGTTTCAAACTTGCACTTCCGACGCAAAGTTAGTTACTTCCGCAGTTTTTCCAACACATCAATTTTCCAGGCGATAACTCAGGAATTCGGTAGCTAATTTAAAACTTTACCCGCGTCTGAACGGATCATTAGCTGAGACAAGCTTTATAGTTGCTTGGTTTCGTTTTAAGGCTCAGTTTTTTGGATGATGTAGCGAGTTCAAAGTTGTAAAGGTGAGTGCGATCCACTCTGCACGGCATCTTTCAACATCGCGCGATGGTGGAGGTAGATATGGGATTCCCTGCGTCAACAGTCATTTATCGTGTTGTGTGGCTGGACCATCATGATTATCATCACTGCTGTTCTCTTTGGTATGTTCACTCACTCCTCTGTTACTTCAATTTATTTGATATAAAACTTTACAAAACAAAACTTGATCTTAACTCAGTGCTGTACACACGGCTACACCTCAAGCTATATATTTCCAGTATAAGCTGAACTCGCATTGTGTAGGTTTTCCGTACAATGAGAGGTCAGCATAGACTGGAAATGTATAGCTTGATGTGTAGCCGTGTGTACATGGTACCAACAAAGCGTATTTCTAGGGTATTTAAATAAACGTTGTGCTTTATGTTTCGTATTTCCAGAGAGACGAAACAATATGATTTTCTATAAATTTTCAAGCACATGAAATCGCGTGTTGATACCTATTAATTATAAACACTAATGATTCAGACACGGTAACGAACGGAAATAATTATTTTTTATGGGGTGAGGGTAGATTCGTATTCAATAAGCAAATAAACAGTTACTCGTTAGCTATGTTCCAACGACAGGACGAAATGCGATTTTAACACTTATTTTCTAAACCCCTCTAGGGGATTAAATAGAAAAATCTTGCTCTTTTCTTGTTAAAATCTATATCATCGTTTTTAATTAGGTGAATCAATATTTTGTAGGTTACAATAGCTATAGCGTTTTGAACGCTAACACTAGGGCATCTGTTTCGAATTTAGGAACGCTATAATAAAAAACAACCACTATCCAATAAAACATACTTGTGTAAACTGCGTCGTTTTATTGCTATCTAAAGCCCCCATCGAAGGATATGTATGTTTAATATATTATAATTATATGGTATTTAAAGGCCGATGACAAAACCGACTCACGCTGCACAGTAGCTGCCATGTGGCGATTGGTAACAAGACCGGCATTGGTGTTGCAAATGTGTACGAAAGAGGCTTGGTACTCTGTGCTTTATTTTTAAATGAGTTGCGATCCATTCATTTACCTTTATTTGTCCAAGCACAGAAAATTAAAACAAACTGGGTTGATATTTATTCATTCTAAAACTTTGCTGCATTTAAAACATTTTCCAACTAAGAGCGTAAAGCATAGACTAAACGTCGAGAAGTTTCTAAACACGCCACGCTATCTTTTATAATTTTAACCCTATGCCCCAGGGACAGGGTCTATTTACATTCTGCTTGAATGACCCGGCCTGCGTTTTTAAGTAATTGCTTGCATTTTATTCTGTTATTTTTCTGTGCTATCTGTCAGTTCCTTTTATTTCGTGCTTTTGTTTGGTATTTGTTTTCTTTTTACTCGGCTACGGCAAAGACAAAACGAAGGGTTATGTTAGGGTTAACAATCTATGGATGGATGTATGTTCCACTATAGTGGAACGCCTTGCCTGAGTCTGTAATTCCTGTCCAATCTGGGTGTTTTCAAATCGCGAGTGAACAAGTTTCTTCTAGGCAAGCGTGATCCATCGTAGACTGCTTTATCGCTTACCATCAAGCTAGATCGTGGTCGAACGCAAGTTAACAATGTATTAAAAAAAGGGAATCTAACGACGGACTTTTGATCTAACTAAGCTCTACCTACGAATATTTTGGTTTTACCTTGGCCCACTGGATATCTGAGCGTTTATTTTTAGATATTTTCTGCAAATACCAGATGTTTTTATTTTTATCCCCAAAATTGTTTGTTCCCCTAAAACGATTCACGATTCATCACTTCCATTTGAATCTCAAAAGTAATCCCAAAATCACTTAACTCTAGTCCATCAATCACGGCTGTGAAATAAAGAAGGCGTATCTCTATCAATTATAGACAGCATTAAATTGTCACAAAAACATCTAAAAAGAATGCTCTTTCGGCAAATTAACAGAAGCGTAAGATTAACGGGAACCAGTAGCTCAACTACATGTTTTATCATCATCATTCTCAGCCCGTGTTGAACCACTGCTTGGCAGCCTCTTTTAGTTCATAATACTCGTCCCGGTCCTGTGCCAGTCTAAACTAATTTTAATAAGATTAAATTTTATGGTGAATTACCTCAAAATTGAATGAATAAAATTGTCACTAGATACCAGTTACCGGTTAAATGAGATGTACCGTGCTTTAGAGAGTATGTTAAGATATATTCTGGGATTTATATGCCACTAAGCCAAGTCGGAGGCCCAAAATTCCGACATCAGTGATAACCACACCACTCACGCTAATATTATGAACTATCTTCAGTAAGTATAGCTACTGTAGCTTTATCTCCTACTGTGATATCCCCTTATATCCCGCTGGGCAGGCGGACCCAAATGAAAACATTGAGATATTCCACTTGATCAGTTTGCACCCTTTCGGTAATGTGTTTAGTTTAATGATCCAGAGCATCGTTTGAGACCCTTTTATGACCCAACTTTGTTTGGATCTAAAGTCAACATTAGTCAACAAATAGATAAAACACGTTGCTGTTTTTCTAATGAAAATTTCAATAATTTCGAAATTATCAGTAAAGTAATTAGTTATGGTCGAACATGTTTGGAATGATTCCCAAGATTAAATGAAAATAATTCATGTTAATAAAAAATCCCCCGCCGCAAAAAGAAGTATGGCATCTGTGACTGACTGCCTGTTTCGGACACATGAAATGTTCTCCGCTTTCGTGGAGATGGAAACTGCCCTTAATTCAGAAAAAATCATCATCAGTCCAGATTGGTCCACTGCTGGACATAGGCCATTTCTATGCTTACTAACGAGGAATGTTATGAGTTACTCTTAGGGCAAACCTTCCAAGGTTTTTTAAGTGTTATTATTATTATTATTATTAAGCCTTTTTAGTTCCCAAAAAAATTTTAATATGTTTATTTACATTTATGTTATATGTAGAGATTTATTTTTATTTTTTACTAAATTATGTTTATGGGTTTGCCCATTTGTGGGCAAAGGCCTCCTCCAACCACTTCCAATCCCCTCTTTGTTGGGCTAATCGGGTCCATGTCGCACCTACTACTCCCACGATGTCGTCGCGCCATCTTCGCCTCGGTATTCCTCGGGGGCGGGTTGCACCTCGAGGGCACCAATGTAGTATTTTTAACTCCATCTTCCATCGGCCGTTCGTGCTAAATGGCCAGCCCATCTCCACTTGAGCTAGCACGCAAGTTCTGCAGCATCAACTATTTGGGGTTTCCTTCTGATCTCGCTATTTTTAATTTTGTCACTTAGTTTTAACCCCAGCATGCTTCTTTCTGCCGCTCTTTGGAAGACTTTGATTTTATGGACTGCTTCCTTGGTCAATGCCCAGCTTTGGCATCCGTAGAGTAGTGTTGGGAGTATTATAGTGTCCATGGCCTTTTTTTTTAGTCTGATGGGAATATTTGACTTGAAAATTTCTTTGAGAGACCAGTATCTGTTCCAGGCTTTCTTAATCCGACGTTCTACCTCCCTCGATGTTTGCTCTACAAATGAAATATTCTGTCCCAAATATAAGTATTCGTCCACATATTCTACCCTGGATTGGATTGAAATTGGCACATTTTCACCATTGGTCATAACAAATGTCTTACTGGCGTTCATTTGCAATCCACATCTTGGTAGTCTTCTGATAAAAATCAACATCAGTCCAGATAAGTCCACTGCTGGACATAGGCAATTTCTATGCTTACTAACGAGGAATGTTATGAGTTACTCATAGGGCAAACCATCCAAGGTTTTTTAAGTGTATGATTTTATAATTATGGGTTTAAAAAAAAACTAAAAAGAAAAATCACTATAAAAACAAGATTATATTCAATTAAAAAAAAAATTAGGTACTTATCGCGTATGACTAAAGCGTTTTTTTTAGTTGAAACTTCTCACTGCTTACAGCTCTTCTTCAATTTCTTACAGTCAAACTTAGTAGCAGCAAAGGAATCAAATGGAATAAATTATTTACATGCCAAAATATCACACTAATATAAAGTTTGGATATTTGTTTGTTTGTTACTCAATCACGTCGAAACGGCTAAACAGATTTCGATGAATATTGGTATGTACGTAGATTATAACCTAGATTAATACATAGGCTACATTTATTCCCTAAATCAGTTCCCATAGATGAAAGATGAAATACCTGCTAATGTGCCCTTTGTGCCCGAACACCTGCACAATGGAAGACTTAAAAATGGCTTCTCCTGACGCCATAAATGTAGCCAAGTACCTATCTAACACAATATAAATAGAGCTATTGCCACGCTAAGAAGAAGTTCCCATAGGATAAAAAAGGGATGTCAAAGTTTCTATGTGTATTTTTGCACCCCAGAACAACGCGGACGAAGCCGCTGGCAACACTTAGTAATCTAATAAAGCAAATAAAAATGTATATTGGGTTCTTTGAAGTTTTAAATACAATTATGTAGGGTGAGTTTGGAACAATACCAAATTAGATAATAAGTTACAGGTCTTACCTACGAGTACATAACATGTGAGCCTTTGTGATCCCTAAGTAGCGCATTTTGCAAAACATTATGTTTTAATGGAAGAGACATCTTGAATTTCTTTAATATTTACGTTGCTGGTTACCTAGGATCCTGAGAAATGATATAAAAATCCAAGATGGCGAACATGATCTCCATCTTGGAAAATTTCGTTAAAAATAGGTAAGTATGGTTTCGTAGTTGAACTTGGAACCTTTCTGTCCAACTAGATATAGCCGGAATTACTGATTTAAACGGGTATTTATCGCGCATGTACCTTGTTTTATTTGTTTTACGTTTTTACTGTGTTGCAACAGCCGTGGTCACGGGCAGACTGGAGTACTTGGAGCTACCGTCGAGAATAATGGCAGCTATAGCCGGATATATAGCCGTTTCACTCGTAGACTGTTACTACATACAAAAACTACTTTTTCACATTACACAAATGATAACTAGAATATAATGTTTTCTACCATTAAGTTCACCTGTGCTTTAATTAAAACGGTAAATTAATATTAATAATTAAAGATAGATAAAATATTAAAATAAAATAACATATTTTTATAGATTAAATTGAAATTTAATCCAAACAGATAAAATGTAATAAATAGTAGAATGTTAACATGTATTTTTGCAGGAGGTTGCGGGTTCGATTCCCACCGTGGAAAAAAGTTTTGCATGATGTACTAATATTTGTTCCGGGGATGGATGTTTATCTATATACATATTATAAGTATATACTTAAAAAAATACTATAAGTTTTACTTAGTTTGGGGCTAGATAGCTTTGTTTGAAATGACTAGCATTGTTATTATATATTTTGATTTTTCTATATTTCGTAGATTCATACGTAGATTTTGTCTCTTCCAGTGTTAAAGCTCCATGACCCAGTCTGTTGGTTATTCCCCGAGGTAATTTGGATGCAGAACGATGAAGAAGTTCTGTGCATACCGCTAGGGGAACTATTCCAAATGTTGTACGCTTGTATACCTTAATAGCCACCTTGAGGGTATGCCGCCATTATTAGAACACAAGTAAAGACGGGATGTCTTATTCGCTTTAGGCAATAATTTAACCACACATTAATTATATCGCACTATGTCACTAATATTATATTTCGGTTTAAAGAGTTTAATCTCATAAGAACAATTACAGTTTACTTAAAATGAGATTAAATATAGTACTTTAGGTTTGGGCTAGTGCCCAAAAGATGCATTCATTATTAAACTTAAAATATTACATCGCAGAAACTGTTTAGGTAACTATAAATCAAAGATTTTCTAAAAGACTACAACCTACTCAAACTATAAAGACTTTAGGTAGGTAATTGCGTAAGTTTGGATGTTACTCAATCGCGTAACGGCTTGACTGATTTCGATTAAACTTGGTAAGTATATTCATTATGACCTGGATTGAAACATAGGCTAGTTTTAGAAGATTTTATTCTTGCAATATTTGTTAGTTTGTTTAGGTTCCCCCCACCGACTAAGCTGAAATTTGGAATACTTAATGTAACTTCTGTGGCAATGCAATAATATGGTAGGTACCTACTATACAGGTGGTCTCATGATGGAGATGGATGCTAGACAATGGAACTGAATAAATTATAGTAGGCATTGAATCTGCTTGCGGTTCCGATTATGAATTTTAAAAGCGAAAACGAAAGTAGGTAAACTTTTTAATAGAATGAAAAAGTTTTTATTCAGTGATAAATTTATTAATTGTCAAACCACGCGTGCGAAACCACAGGCGGAAGCTAGTTCTCAATATATTTGATCGAGCGAAGCAAGATCTCCAAATCAACTTGGGCAAATCGGCGTTGTATGTATGTATGTATGTATGTCCGAGGAAAACTTTCGAAGCGTGATCCGATCATCATAAAATTTGATACATATTATACGTAGGTAGTGATGGCACAATTTTGGTGTGACTAAATTAACTAAAAATGTTGGGCGGGGGGGGGGGGGGGGGGGGGGGGGGTTGTTGAGGTATTGGGGTTCAAGGGAGGAAAAAAATGAAAATGAGACTATTAATTATATGTTATGAGTCAAATAGGATGTCAAATGAAATGTATTTATTAGTTCATGTAGATTCCGTTTTTATTTTTAGTAAAGTCTTTATCATTTTTGAGTTATTAGCCATAATAAAAACTTAACTTTGACAAAATTCACAGGGTACACCAGTAACCCCACAGTGGTGAAATTTGGTATACGTGTAGCTTTAGTAACACAAATATAGGCAAAAGTCTGAAATCCAGAATAACTGCAATTTGTACCCCAAAAAACGACTAATTAACAAGAACCCCCGTTACCCCTAATTTGAATGAAACTGTAGGCCAAGTAGATTGGTTATTCGTTTTGTGGCATTAATTAATTAGTTAAAGATTAAGGCCGGCATATCACTAATCGTATTTAGCGACTAAACATGTTTAAATTTGACGTATTTGTATGATTTGACAACGCCTTAAATCATATTTAGCATCTAAATACGTTTAGGCATCGTTGTACAAATCGCCCTAAGAATAATACTTATTTTGTGAGATTCGCGAGTTCTCAGTTCGGGGCGAACCACTAGTTATTTACATGGTAAAAGTTTAGCTAATTGGCGTTGGCTCTTGCCAATCAAGTAGGTAGGTACCTAGGGATTAGAAATGGCAGGAAATTAAGAGCAACTCGATAGATTCTCAACTGGACGGATTCGCAATTAGCCCCACTTCGAAGTAAATCTTAACTGAAAAGTGCTACCTACTACATATTATTTGTAGATCGTAACGCAACCAATATATCGACGACCTCGGTGGCGCAGTGGGCGAAGAGCCGGATGAGACGCAGGAGGTAGCGGGTTCTATTCCCGCCGATCAAATATTTGCATGGTCTACAGATATTTGTCAGCTAGTATAATATTAAAATAGGTACCTCAGTTCTGCTGCAGTAGAGTTCTGATAGGTATTTCTCTGCTCTCTGTGAGATCTCAATAAACCGGCTGAACTTTTGCAGCTGCGAGTTACAAAGGTAGCATACCTTGCTAGGTTGCCTTTTCCTGTTATAAGCTGAAACATTGAAACAGGAAGCTGAAATTACAATATAATATCCTAATTATACTAGAGTGGGCTACCAAAACATCTACGGTAATTCTGGAAAACCGCTGCTATCAACACAAAGTCCTAATCTGTTAATTCAAGGAGTCGGGACATCAGTGGAGATCTTTCTGCCCCTAGTATTAGATTATAGATTGTTGGTAAGCTATACATTATAAAAAAAAATATATAAGTATTTTATCAGTTAACTGGTTAACTGGCTAGATAGCGTTGTGTAAAATGTCCAGCAATATTCATTTATTTATATATTACTGATAGAGTTTAAAAGTCCAGCATACCTACCTACAAACAGCCATATTTAATTTATGAATAATCTTCTCCCTGTCCTAAATCTTTGTTTATCGCAAGTAATTTTAAACGGTGAATATCGAGAGGGTAAAATTGTGTTGGATTAAAGATTTATACGAGTCGAGGTAAATAAGCTCATTTGAATTGAGATGCTAATTCGGGATGCATGTAGGAGTTGTCTCATGCATACTTAATTTAAAACCGTATTAGTGGGGGAGGACTACTGCGAGTTATATTTATAGTTTTATTTTTATTACACGGGATTTTAAAATAAAAGTGCCTCGTTGATGTAGAATAGCAGTTCTGCGTTCTTGCTTAGACGAAATCGTAGGCGCTTGACTGTTAATATTAAAATTAATAATAATAAAAGGTCATCGTTAGTGTAAATTAATATATTACAAGCCTTATCAGACCTGTATTGTGAAGAGCTGGCGCCTGATATAGCTTTAAAAAAACCTGAGCTACCAGGTCACCAGGCTTTCACTCCACTGATTATATACATAACAGTGATTAGGAGAGTAGACCCATTACAGTTAAAAAAATGTTACTATGATGACTATGACAACATTGAATTATCATTGTCGATAAAAATGACTGTAAACGGGTAATTGGAATAATCTTAGTTCTCTAGAAGTGACGACCAGAAATTCTGTTAGAAAAATAATAAGTAAAACTATGCCATTTGTTTCTTCTTAGTTGCTGATGCTATTAGGTTTAGTTAATGATATAAATTTGTGTGCATCATTTTTCTACTTTGTTTTTCTTTTTTAACAAAATTAGAACTGTAAATCAAACCCAAGGTTTCCTGGATGAGATCACTTTTAGTGAGTTCATCGTATTTTTTTCTATACTTATGTTAAAGAGAGGTGGATAAAGTTTGTAATTTGTAAGTTTTTACGGGGGGGGGGGGGGGAAATCTCAGGAACTACTGAATCAATTCTGATAAATATTTCACCGATATAAAACAACTTTTTCCTGAGTACTAGATTTTATTTTGATAAAAATGTATGCGAAGCCGGAGCGGGTCAGCTCAGTAATGTATAATTTCGTATTTTTGCAATATACACCGATTTGTAATAAAAATACCATCTCTCTGCCTCATAAATTAGTTTAAAGCTGTTACAATAAAAAAAAATGTTACATCCTGATCTAATCATCAAGAGTAGAGTCCCTTTTAAAAGGGCTCACCCGGCGAAGTACTACCACCATACCCATTTTTGCCGCCAAGCAGCATTGCTGGGTATGGTTGGTAAAATTACAGGCACATGAGGCTTTACACCTGTATTCCTCAAGTTGATGAACGCAGGGCAGTGCATTGTAGGGCACGTTCCTACTAGCATCTAGGCAATACTTTGCTAGAGGCGATAGATGGGCCATAAGCTTGTTCTATCTCCAGGTAATAAAAAAAATCTCAAATCACATGAAAAAAATCATAGCCATTCTTCGAAATTAAAATACTCAGGTATGTAGGTACGTAAATAAAACTATAATCAGAAACTAAACAGCCTGAATAAACCCTAGCTTCTTATAAAATATCAGCTCCCACCGCATCAGCTTCCTGATTGGTGCATCGCTGTCGACCTTCTTACTTTTCTTGTATTTGCGGAAGAAGTCACCGTCCACCTTGACTCGCTGGTCACAAGTGTTCCGGGATCCTTCTGGACCTGGACACAATATCATGTTGAAGAAAATGTTCGAAAACAAGTTTGAGGCTGATGAAGAAATGAATGGAAATTTTATCACGAATGCGAGGTTGTTGAAAAATAGAAAATTTGCGTTCTCGGTATCCATTGTTATTTTTTTTATGTTAATTAATTTCTAATACAGAAGAGCAAAATCTCCTAATACAGGTATTATTTACTTAAAAGAAGGTTTCAACTACTAGTTAAGCTATTGTAAACACAAGTCATCGAAATAGTAGCATTCATATTTGTATTTGTGTGAGTGATGAAAACATATTTTCACACCACCTACTCGACAATGTAAAATTATATGTCATGTAAACCTCACCGATAGCAGGTGATTCAATTCCTACGGCTGAGCTGGAGAGTAAAGTCGTACTGAATTTCTGAGTGATTTGAATTTGGAGCTTCATCTGGATTAAAATTTGAACCAAAGAGACCCAACAATAAGAACTTATTCGTAAGTCGAACTAACCTCTGTACAGGATGCACCAACCTAGATTTTGTTTTTATTGTCTCGCAGAAAGTGTGAAAAGTAGAGTATTCTCCTCGTAGATAAAGCTGTCTGCATCTTGGGCGTGCTTATATCCCTCTCTGCACTCAGGATTCAATATAGCGCCTGTGACGCAAGACACTGCATTATCCCCTCGTTTAATAATCTACTATTATTTGGTTACCTGATTCAACACCCGATTCACTCTTGTTGGGGCGAGGATAGAACAGCCACCGCTTGGAGCCGAGTCCATCATTCTTCAGGTACTCCTGTATACGGTCCTGCCGCTTCTTCGTTGCTAAGAACTTTGCAGCGTTCTTTCTGTGCTTGCTTGCTATGAGATAAGATAATTCTTCATTGTAATTATCACATTGAAAACATAAAGTACGGAAAATAATGAAACCTATCGTCTAAGAAGAA
Organism: Philereme transversata; assembly: GCA_963924445.1. Taxonomy (NCBI): domain Eukaryota; kingdom Metazoa; phylum Arthropoda; class Insecta; order Lepidoptera; family Geometridae; genus Philereme; species Philereme transversata. The sequence continues at coordinate 18,848,444 of OZ004337.1, read as the reverse complement.
ACTTTTTATTTTAAAATATAACCGACTTCGGATGAAAAGTTACAGGAAAGCAAAATACGCAATTTCGTTTACTTGGACGACATATATTTTTTTCCTGTTATATTGATTTAAATACCAACCTACGGCACCGAATTTGATGAAATTTCTGTAAGACTAATTTGAAAGGATATCCTTTTAAATAAAAAAACAAAATTCTAATCAGTTCATAAATGACAGAGTTCTAAACGTAAAAAAAAATACATCCTTCTCCTTTTTATGAAGTCGGTTGAAAAATACATTCACGACTTACTTAATTAACATTGTTCATCCTCAGAAGTGTATTTTTGCTGATCCGTTTTTCTTATGAAATCTAAACAATGCAAGCCTTTTTTACCCAGAATAGACCTTCGGTTCGCCACAATCTTACCTAATGGCAGGCGATGATATGGTCAAAGATGGATCACGAAGATCTAGAAGACACTTATTCACTTTTACCTTAGGCTTTGCAACCTACCTGTCCGTACCGAAATACTAACCTATAGCAATTTTAAAGTTTTGGTAATAAACATTTATATTTTCAATTTTAACTCGAGTTAAAAATTAAATCATTTTATCTTTGAGCTTAGGTTTAATTTACATTGCCGCGGAACGGAATGGAAGTGAATTGATTGTACTATATCTTAATAAACTTTATGTCAATTGAGTAACATACAAACCAGATACGAGCAAAAAAAACAGAAGTCTAATTCTGCTAATTTATAAGAAACCCGCTTTTGGAGCCCTACTATTATTTAACAATTATGATTGTTGTTCCTGCCATAAGCTGTTTTGTATAGCAGCGGCGGTTATTGAAAAAAGATTGTGTTAGAAGAATTCCAAAAAGTACTTATAGTGGCCATTTTGCGACGATACTGTTGTCATAGTGAAATGACTGGTTTAGTAGAATTAGGCCTCTGGTCGCGTGCCTTCTGGAGAATTATTTTTGGCTCGATATAGTTTGTACGTTACCTAATTAACATAAAGTTCATTACGTATATATTTTTTTTAATGGAAATTACAAACAGATGCCTTTAATAACAGAAATAATATATAATTGATCGAGATCGAGATCTCCAAATCAACTTGGGCAAATCGGCGTTGTATGTATGTATGTTTGTTTGTCCGAGGATAACTTTCGTAGCGTTTATCCGATCATCATGAAATTTGGTATATAGATGACACAATGTGAGATGGGAGATTCGCAAGATATCCGTTCGGGGCGAACCACTAGTTATTTACAATAAAATACAGAAGAAACAGTTGAATCATCTAAAGACCGTTGCAAGCGATCTACAGACAGCTAAACTGCTCCAGATCACTACCAGGTGGAAGTGTTCCTAAGACACAGGCTCCATTGCCCCGCTGAATTGCAAATGCTTATGCGCTGACCCAGGTAAGCGCCTGCTCTCGGATCGTCGCTTCGACCAGACGCCCAGAATGAATTTTGAAAACGCGATGAACCCCGGCAACCCTTGGACACAGAGTCTCGACCCCAAAAGGCTCAAATACGTAAGCTCTGTCGAGACTTCCATATTTGCGCTGCTTGAGATCTATATGAATAATATTATTTTTCGCTTTCTTTCCATTTCGCGGCAATGTAAATTGAGCCTAAAGAAATATATTATGTAGAATCGTTTCTACGCTAGAAAAATTGAGCAAATAGGTTAATTTCGTTTTAAGATTATTTCAGATACTAACAGGTTAGATACAGCACTCGAAATGCATCCAAAAACTCTGGCTCTTTGAAGTTTATCTCGCGATATCGGCTACCGGAGTGATGTCGGCTATCAGAACGGGTTTGACTTCGGCTACGACTTCGAGACCGGGACTTGGACCGGGAACGAGATCGGGACTTTGTGTGACTACCACTCCTGGATCGGGACCTGGACCTGTTCTTGCGAAGTCGCTGTTTTGATCTACTGGGTCTGAAAGTAAATAGTAAGTCTAGAGAAGTTCGTCCGTTAGCCATCACTTGTTCTTTCTTAGAATAGTATAGTTGGCTACCTCCATGGCGCAGTGTGCGAATAGCTGAGCCGCAAGAGGTTTCGGGTTCATTCCCGCCGCGGAACAAATGTTTGCATTAGTTACAGATATTGTTTTTAACAATATTTCGTTCGAGAACTGTCATTTTCGATTTACTTTGTCAAGATTCCATCCAATTCTTATAGCACGTAGATTATATCAACGCGGCGATGCACAAATCAGCTCATTGGAAAACACTTTCGCAACCCGCTAGTCTGTGCCCATAAGTAACTGGTCGGCATAACTGATCCGTTCCATGTATAGACTAGCTTTATATACAAACCTTCTACCAAGCTCCTCACCCACTGGCCCCATACCATAATACTCCCCATACCCGTCTCCATGATCCAGGTATTGCGTCTCTGGAGGGCACATGGCCTGGAACCCTGGCGCGTACGGATACCCATACCCTTCCATTTACTTCGCTAATAATGGTAAAATTATAAGTTTTTAGGTTTAAGTTTTGCTTGCTTGATGACACTGATAGATTTTGAAATGAATTTTTCAATAACTTGACAGGAAAGTGTGTATGGGTAGGGTTTTAAACTATTTGGAGAATTAAAAAGTTTTAATTGGATATTACGAGATGTCATAAAATTATGCAAATGATTAAAAAACCAATCAACAGTATATCTATACTAATATTAAAAAGAGGAAAGATTTGATTGTTTGTTTGTTTGCATTGAATAGGCTCCGAAACTACAGGACCGATTAAAAAAATATTTCACCGTTGGGAAGCTACACTATCTCCGGGTGACATAGGCTACTTTTTACCCAACTGCGCAGGAGAGTAATATTTTATTGAAAAACTACACGTGCGAAGCTGCGGATTGGTCAGCTAGTTTATTATATAATATTAGGTTCTCATAAATACGTAGGTACCTATATTGTTATACCTACGATAATTAGCTATATTTATTCATTGTGCTACTAACAAAAGCTTGAACGGGGCGTTGTTGTAAAAATATAATATTTTTACCCGAATAACTTAAACAACAGGCAACAACCATATCGTTTCTTGTATGACTAGAATGCTCAAATGCTTTTATTTCGAGTTCCTAATAAAAGCAGCTAATTATTACCGGAACAAAAATAAAAACCAAACCATTATACCGCAGAACCGATAAAAAGTAGAAATGTTAGTTTAATTATGGACCGGCAGTCGTTATAACAAAGTGTACTCGGTGAAGTCCAAATGAGCTGAAAACTCGCGGATATTAAAAAGTAAGTGAGGAATAGACCGCTGAGCAGCAGCTTTTCTTAAAGAGTTAGGTTATATGGAAAGGTCATCATCATCATCATATAAACATAGACTGACATTTATTGATTGAGCGAAGCGAGATCTCCAAATCAACTCGGGCAAATCAGCATTGTATCTAGGTTGGGGGAAAAGTTTCTTCGCATTTTTTTAAGAAAATTCAAAACATTTTTAATATAGTTTATTTACATTTAACTAAAGTATGTACGTATAGCCAAAGAGATTTTAGTACAAGTTCATACATACTATAATGCGAAAAGACTTTTTCCCCAACCTATTATGTATGTATGTTTATTTGTCCGAGGATAACTTTCGAAGTGTTTATCCGATCATCGTGAAATTTGGTATCTAGGTAGGTAGTGATAGCACAATTTTGGTGTGACTAAATGAACTAAAAATGTGTGGGGATTGTTGAGATATTGAGGTTCAAGAGGAGTAAAAAAACAAAATACGACTATCCGGTCAAATGGCACGTTTAATAAAAGGATTCGTGAGTACATTTTGACCCCGTTTTCATTTTTAGTTTAAACCTTGTAGTTTTTAAGTTATTAGCCATAAAAAAAGTTAATTTTAACAAAATTCACAGGGTACACCACTGACCCCACAGTGCTGAAATTTGGTATGCGTGTAGCATTAGTGACACAAGTATAGGTAAAATCTGATATGTATCCAGAATAACTGCAATATATACACCAAAAAATTTTACTAATTAACATGAACTCCCGTAACCTTTAATTTGCATGAAACTGTAGATCAAGTTATTTGGTTCTGTATTTCGGGGCACTATTTTCAAAGATTATAAATAATATTTTTTTATTTTTATGAAAGACTCGGGAGATCTCAGTTCGGGGCGAACCACTAGTTTACTACCATAGCAAACGCAATACAATAAAAAGATGAGTATAAAATTAGACTAAAGAAAAACAAAACAAAGCAAGCGAAATCAGAAAATTACATAGATATAATAGAACAAAATAATATATAAACAATGTAAACAGGGAAAAATTAACAAGAGGTACATAGTTATTATGTATGTGGTATTGCAGCAAATGGGTTTCAGCACTTTCAGCTCAGCATTATGTCTCGCTTCCGACCAATAGATCATCATAGCTTCAGCCAAAATATGTCCATTGCTAAACATACACCTCCCCCATAGATTTCCAGAGCATCCGATCTTGTGCGGCCTGAACCCAACGGCTCCCAGCAACCTTTACTAGGTCTTCTTTCTTGCAAAGGTAATTGAACAGCAAATTTGATTAGCCTAGAAAGCTTTTCGAGTTTGCTCTATTAATGGAGATTATAATAAATGTTCCCAGAACACCCCATTTTGTACATTTTTTCATGTAAATTCAATGAACTTATCAATAGAACTCGATGGGACGTTCTGGAATAGTCGAGTATTGTCTTAGAGTTCATTGAGTCTTAGATTTCCGTAGCAACTGATTTTGTACAGCCTGTACTCAACGGCTCCCAGGAACCTTCTCTGTCTATAATAGCAACTTATAGGTCATTGAAAAAAATAAGACCCTAGAAACGGCATTGAGACTGAGTGAGAAGGAACCAGTGAGATAAAAATGTAAGACTGTTTCATTTACTCGCAAATATTGTATATTGTGTCGGAACATTTGATTTTTAGAATGAATTTACTATATTTACAGTACGTAAATATAGTAAATTCATTCTAAAAATAATATTAATATTTAAGATTACAATAGAACGTTATTATTTATATGCTAATTAATAAAAATGTTAGATCATATGATAATAATTAATAATTAAAGATTAAATTAAAAGATAAATAATTAATAATCATAAAATGAATGTCAAAATTTCAAAATAATAATAAATAAGTGTTGCGTCAAGTTGGTAATAAGAGCCTTGTTGTACAAAATTCATCAGTAGATCACTTTTTCAACAATAACTCTTTAAGCTTAGTTTTGAATTTGAATGTGCTATAGATGGTTTTAAAGACGATAGGCAAGTTATTAATAAGCTTGGAAGCTTAAAAAGTAAATAATGAATACAAAATGTAAAGGAAAAACATGGTAATTATTTTGTCATTTCCATCAACTTTACATCTCGCTCCCCGCTCAAACTTTAACCAGAAGTAGTTAATTTTTTTCTTTTTAAAAAGTATTCACAAAACTCAAAACCCTCTAATGGAGGGAGCCATTAGGCATTCATCGATTCCTAATTTATCTTACTTCTTTAATTGTTCTTTTTGAATGGCAAGTTCGGACCTTTCGAAGTCGATTCATATCGGATCCAATTTTGGGTGATCGTAAATCTTACTGATAATGATGACTGAGATTTATTTAAATGTTATCGATAAAGGTTTTGATAGAGAATGTGACAATTTAAACTTTCTAACTTTGTGAGTACTATTATATCAGGCGTTATATTATTGGGCGAAATTTCTGATTTAGTCGGGTATTTATCGCGTTTGTACCTTTTTTACTTGTTACCTCGCCTGCCCGTCGCAGTCAAAACGTCGGGATAACAAACAAAAAAGGTACACACGCGATAAGTATCCGTTAAAATCAGTAGTTATGTACAGTGATCGTAAGAGTTTAAAAAATACAATTATAATAGGTATTTACCTATGAAATTGCCGTTCTTCAGTACTGGTCATTTCAAATAGAAAAAAAATTTGGTATTCTAAATTCAAATTAATTTTGTTTTAAAAACATGACATTCTTTTTACAAACTCAGTCTTTTGTTTATTGATTAGCGTTGTATTTTCATTACATTTGAACATTTTTCGTCATAATGGATACTTTAAAAATTCGTGTAATTATGGAATATGAGTTCCGTCGTGGCACCAACGCGACACAAACAGCACAACCTGTTATTGGTTTTCCCGGTTCCATTCTGGAAATTTTGACTTGAAAAATGAAGCTCGTGGTCGTCCGGAGACTTTGGTCAACAATGATGAATTAAAGGCGATTGTGGAAGCTGACGAAACTCTATCTACAGCTGAGCTAGCAGCAGTTTTTGATGTTAGCATCAAAATAATTTTGATACATTTGCGACAAATAGGCAAGGTAAAAAAACTTGATAGATGGGTGCCCCACGAACTTAACGATCGCCAGCGCAACGTACGCGTCGAGACCTGCCTCGCGCTGCTCAATAGGCAAAGAAATGAAGAAATTTTGAACTGAATTGTTACGTGCGATGAAAAATGGATTCTGTTCGACAATCGAAAGCGCTCAGCAAGTTGGTTAGATCCTGGTTCAGCACCAAAGCAATGCCCTAAACAAAAAATGACCCCTAAAAAGGTCACTGTTTGGTGGTCTAGTGCGGGTGTGATTCACCACAGCTTTTTAAAAAACGGCATGAGCATTACTGCAGATGTGTACTGTGAAGAACTGGAGACAATGATGGAGAAGCTTACACATCGGCAACCAGCTTTGGTCAATCAGTCGTCCCCACTGCTCCTTCACGACAACGCGCGACCCCATACTGCACAACAGACAGTCTCCAAGCTGCAAGAGCTGGGGTTGGAAGCTCTCCCTCATCTGCCATACTCACCAGACCTTGCACCTACCGACTATTACTTTTTCCAAAATTTAGACAACTTTTTAGTGGGTAAAAAATTAAATTCCCGAGAGGCAGTACAAAATGCCTTTGAAGAGTTTGTTGCCTCCCGTCCAGCTGATTTTTACAAGAAGGGCATCAATAAACTGCCAATGCGTTGGCAAAGATGCGTCGATTGTATGGGTGATTACTTTGAATAACAGAAATAAAAATGTTTAAAAAATAAGTACTTTCACTTATTCCATACAAAACCGCAGTTTCATAGGTAAAGACCTAATATTACGATAATTTTTTATGTGGTGACACAGGTATAGGCGATAGGTACTGATGGACTTTTTAGACTTAGCCTACCGAATTTGTTAGCAGAAACTATCAGACAGGAATCTATGATTATAACATTGTAATTAAATTAATATAAAAATTATGTATCTTAGTATCTAACTAATGTGAAGCGGTTCAAGTGTCTCTAAATAAAATAATAAATATTGCTGGATATTTCACACAGCGCTATCTAGCCCCAAACTAGGCAGAGCTTGTACTATGGGAACCAGATAACTGATAGGATACTTATATACATTTTTTCTTGGAAATACATACTTATAATATATAGAGAAACAACCAGACCCGAAACAAATATCTGTAGATCATGCAAACATTTGTTCAGCAGCGGGAATCGAACCCACTACCTCCTGCATACTTATTGCAATGAACGGCTTATTTATTTATTATATTTATACTACAGTTTGCGGTTGCTAGTTCTAAAGGGTCGGCACGCGCGAGAGTTAAAATTTTACATTTTGTTTTTTAAAAGTCCATAGGCTACGACGGTAACAGCTTACCATCAAGTAAGCCGTATGTGTGCCAGAATAGAGTTAAAAAATATGTTATTAGTAACTTCTCAAAGTAAAACTCAAACATTTTTACCTCATAATTAATTCATCAACATTCAAATGAACCTGACAAAAAGGAATTTTCAAACAACATCGTAACTTTTCAAAGGGAAGGTAGTTTTAAAAACGTATGAAAAAATTGCAAATCGTACTAATTAACTGAAAGTACTCGTAGAACTTGTCACTGCAGCCTACTTTCCATACCCCAACACCAAAACAACGTACATAATAATTCATTTTAATTCCAAAAACTTCTTTACGTCGTGGATGTAGAGTTGTTTTTCGCGTGCGGGGAAATGCATTTGCTAACTTTTTCTGCTAAGTTTGTTTGTGACGAAAAAAACGTCACGGAATCGTTTCCGGCAGCCACATGACGTTAGATGACGTATATTTAGTTTTCCAGTTTAGGGGTGAGCCTAAGACAAATGACTTGAGCGGTTTTAAAACAAAAAACTGTATATACGTAATTCATCGTAGCATGAGTCGTTCGATTAATCGAATCAACTGGAAAAACGTTTTATAGTTCAATTGATCGAACATGCGGTCGAACCACGTGGCTAGAGCCCTTCATAATACCAGTATGTAATAAGAATACAATATGCGTAACGTGACAAAATTTTCTCGTACAAAAAGGAGTTATCTATGTATGTACCCGTGCAAAAGAAAAAAATATAATCAGACATAACAAGGCAAGTATTTAAACTAGTGCGAACAGCCGTTATAACTTTGCAATACTTCACACCTGACACCTACGACACTTCCCACCTTTTCTCCCCTCCACTTCCCTCTTTTGGAAATATTTTCGTAACATCTTGTGTAGAGTGAAGTACTAAGTATGCCTCTCACATTTGATTGAAATCCGTCGATAAAAAACGCTGCAGCAAACTTCCCTCTTATCCCCCCCCCCCCCCCAATCGAAAATCGCGATCGACTAAAAAATTAAATAAATCAAGGAACTTGTGTGCCAATTTTCGTCTAAATCGGTTGAAAAGTGCGACCTATAGGCGAGAACAGACGGACAGACAGACGGACAAAAGCATTTTTTGGCCAATCTTCAAACTGAGACGCTTCGCTAGCTCGGTTTCTCTATACATGTAAAATGCTTTGTCCTGAATGACTGATTGACGGATCAACGCACAGCCTAAACCGCTGATTACAGAGACCTGAAACTTGGAGGTTGTGTTCTTTGTATAACGTAGGCATCCGATAAGAAAGGATTTTCCGAAATTCTACCCCTAAAGGGGTGAAAAAGGGGGACAAAGTTTGTATGGGACAACGTGATTCCTTGATCCAATCTACTTCAAATTTTGCATAAACCTTTTTTAACAGAATTGATCGAAGAGTATTTCGTATTTTATTGAAATTCATCCCCTACTGGGGTTAAAAAGGGGTAGAAAGTTATTTTGGCGGTGATTTGCTCCGAAGTTGATATCAATACTCCTTAGTGCTTTTGATTTCAATTACATTTTATTTTGACACCTGTTTGAAAACTCAATCCGATTTTATTCAAAAAAAATTGAACTCACTTTAAAACATAAGCAAATACTCTTTAAAATTGGAATGCCTCGAAAGTCATCGTACTATATTAGTACCTCATTTAGCACTTTTAGGACACGGCCTCATTGGGGCGTAGAGTTCGAAATTTGAAATGGCAAGGACAACGAGTAGAACATTTTGGTCAGAAGAACATAGTTTTCTTTTAGTTTGTCTTAGAAGTTTCATTTAGTGTGTATTGTTTTGTGCAATTTTTTTACTTTACACTAATATATGTGAAATTTTGGATGTTTGTTTATTTGTTTGTTTGTTACTCAATCAAGTCGTACCGGCGGAAGCGATTTCGATGAAATTTGGTATATACGTAGGTATACCAAATAATTACCTGAATTACCTCATAAGCTACTTTTTATCCCTTAAATCAGTTCCCATGTGATAAAAATGGTATCAAGTCAAGTTGCAACAGCGAGTTTAGCTTTATTTCTAGGTTACCTACACATTTAGAAGTGTAACGCGTACGAAGTTGCGGGCAACAGCTAGTGATAAAATAAAAGACTCATACAATAAAACAAACAAAATATTCATGATTAGCTGTTGACCGCGACTTCGTACGCGTTACACTAAATGTGTAGGTAACCTAGAAATAAAGCTAAACTCGCTGTTGCAACTTGAATTGACACCTCATTTTTATCCCGTAGGACCTAATTTATAAGATAAAAAGTAGCTTATCTGTTAATCCTGGTTATAATCTACGTACATACTAAATTTCATCGAAAACGGTTCAGCCGTTACGACGTGATTGAGTAACAAACAAACAAACATCCAAACTTTCACATTTATGATAATTAGTGTGATATTAAGATTATAATTGAAATTAAACAAACAACACTTATGATTAATTTATAAAATAAATTTGTCCAGCGTTGGTGTTAATTAGAGCTGACACCCAGCATCTCTCCATTGGACTACACTTGCTAACATGCGCAGCATAGTTTTAGCCAATTTTGTTGTTGCCCAAGTATTTTATCAAGATACCGAGGTACGACGTAGTCTCTATGACCACAAAAATAATGGCGGCGAATGACATACATCTCTATATTGTAGCAGCAGGCGTGCGAGAAATTAGTCTCGTGACATATCTCACGGCGTACATGCTAGACTACCACATTTAGAACCGGGGCTTTGCCTTCTACTACCGTTACTAATCATGCAACATCGATCATGATCATCATGCAACGTCCATCATTCAATATCTATCATGATCATGGTGTATGAGAACGAGCATTCCATCCAAAAATATCCCTGGAACTGCAGGCTCTGGAGACTTTGTAACTGGGTAAGGTTAGTGTTATTGATCTGTTACATTTTTTTTTATCAAAATATCCACTGTACATAACGGTTATCTCATTTGTCAAATAAAAAAGAATTACATAATAAAGAGCATCCTAGAAGAAAATTTTGATTCACCTTCTTTTGGTAAGTTTCTGGGAAGAGTTGTTATTTTCAAAAACATATGAGACAACCGTGGAGCAGTGGACGAAAAGCTGGCTGAGACGCAAGAGTTTGTGGGTTCGATTCGCAAAAGAAATGTTTGCATGATCTATAGATATGTGTTCCGGGTGTGGGTCTGCGTATTATATAGATAAATAATTATATTGCAAAGTACAATCGGCGGTCTTGGCGCTATGGCGATCTCTTCCAGACAACCTTGGGGTATTTCTATCAGTTGGCTGGTTCCTATAATCGAAGCTGGCTAGACAGCACTGTGTGAAATGTCCAGACTTATTGATTGATTTATTATTTATATCGTGTTTAACCTCTCCTTTGGTTAAAACTTGGGCCATTCGTAATATGAGCAATATTAGCATGATATTATGAAACTACCCGCGCGGCGTTATTTAATTCATTTGCTCATCTCTCGGGATAGGCAATAAAAATGCAAGCATTAGAATCTAAAATTCTTGCTTCTTAATATGAAAAATAAAAATAAAAACTCAAAATCGACGGCAGAGCAGCAGCAAAGTAGGGCTGTACAGCAAAGGCAGTGGTAATAGGCAAATAGTTTGAAGACCGTTGGGGCAGAAAGGTTCTTGAGTGCAGACCCTTGTGGTCTCGAGGCATAGAAAGATGACCTGATAAAAGTTCCTGGGAGCCATTTGGTGCATGCCGCACAAGATCGATCGCTCTGGAAATATATAAGGGAGCCCTATGTTCAGCAGTGGACGTCTTATGGCTGATATGATATAATGATAGTTTTATAAAATATAAATATATTTGTCTATTCAGGCTATTAAAACCTAAAAACTTTACATCAACAGATTAACTCAAAGCCTGTCTAATTTTGTATAGTGAATGGAAGTGAACCTTCCAAAACGGTAAAATACCCCCCATTATTTTAATTTGCACCAACCTGCCTTCAGCCCAAACTCTTAGGGCGTTATGTACTATCGGCACTTGTGATACCCTCGACTGGTCTCAGTGTTTCGTTTGATTTCGCACTCCACTCGAACGGTTCCCGAAGCTATACTAGACGCCAACGCAGGACTGACTGACGGCAGGACTGGTTGGTACGGAATTCAGTCCATGATACAATTTAATACAATTTTAATCTAGATCAGTATTGTAAATATATTTAGTTAAATTAGTGCTAAGTATATTGTTATCTGATTTGTGGATTAATAAATATAGCTAGACGTGTACCGCTAGAAGACGTGTACCGCTAGAAGACGGTACACGTCGCGCGCCTGTTTCAAATTCGCGGCGAACACGTTCACAAAAAGCCTCGCCAGACACTCGTTCGCAACTCGCCAGTGCGATAGGGCACTAAGAACCAAAGACAAATCTAAATGTATTTACGCGTGTAATGTTTCTACGTATTTCCCACAGAAGGGGATGGACCACTGGGGGCCAATGAGACAAGTACCTCTGTCTGTCAGACGAGTCAAACGAGTTTATTAAAGCTGTGTCCCCCATTGTAGAACACATAAAGTTTTTCCAATGTGTCTAAGTGGGGTCGAAACGGTGGAATGCGTTGGTACATATTACTAAACTTAATGTTTTTCACCCATAAAACTAAATTGTATAGGATTACCCTAATTTGTTTGTTTTTTTCTTGCTCTTATAGATTTTCTCAGTCGTTTTTGTGATATTTATCTTATTATTATTATTAATAAGAGCCTTTAGTATCCCACTGCAGGGCAAATACCTCCCTTCCTTCTCTTCAGTCTTCTCTGGATGGAGGGACGAAATCAATGCCCGTTTACAGTATTGGTCCACAATAGCCCAAAATAGAGAGACCAGAGATATTTATCTTGCTTAGTGAAATATATTTTTAACTAAATGTTTATGAAATTGTATATACTTGTACTTATTCTTAAGTACCTACTTACTCTTACTTCACAGGAGCTTTTACCAAAACACTAAAATGAGCTTCTTTGTCCCTCATGACCACGTACGAACGAACTTGCCACTCAAAACTCGCTCTAATGACTCTCTCTACTATTGTACGATTGTACCAACTTTTCATCCTGCATGTATGCTTTTGTACAACTTAAAACAACCACCCAAAAAACAAATTCAACTCTAAACCCACAGAAATAAAGTGGTTTCTCTTTTGAAAAGATTTGCTTATGTTTTGCGCGCAGACTATTCAACCATGGAGTGAAGATTCTCTAATTATACGCGCATCTTCAGGATGAAAAGAATCCTTCTTTTAATAAATTTGGATGAGTATTTTTGTGGTGTTGTGGATATACCAGTATTCAGGATTTCTGTTTTAATTTATTTGAATTTCTATTTGCAAAAGCTTGGATAATACGCTCAAGCTCAGAACTGGGCCACTGGGCCACCAAGTATAAGCATGCGAACTAACCACTTACTCAAATATAAGTAGACTGGTACAAAGAGGTTTTAACATATTAATCTCAGCACAAAATTACTTACTTTTATGACAGAAATCTGTATATAACATGTTTACTTATAGAAATAATAAGTTTAGATTTTTTGCCCAACTAAATCATGTGATGTTTTTCGTCGGTATCCTACTTTACCTCGCAGCATCTAAACTACCGCATAAAATTAGTTAAATCAGAAGGTCAAAAAACGGTATATACTCGGATACTTCTTGTGTACTTTCACAAAATGTAAAATACATTTCGACATTGGCAAAAAATAAAAAACAATGCACTACCCTGCGTCCATCAACTTGAAGCATACAAGTGTAAAGTCTCATATGCCTGTAATTTCACCTTGCGAACCCTCCCTTCAAACCGAAACACAGCAATGCTGCTTGGTGGCAGAAATAGATATGGTGGTAGTACTTCCCCGAGCCAGCCCTTTACAAGGAACTCTACTGCTCTTAAAATGTTAGTCAGCGCAATTCATTCAAATCGTAAATACATTTTAATAAAAACGTATACATACACATTCCTTTAAATTAAGGAAAACATTATAGAAAACCTTCAAGCCCAATTACCTACTTTATTGAATCGACATAAACGTGTATCCAAGACTTTGCTCTTGTTATAAGTGACATGGGTCCAGTGATACAAATATCATCATTTGCACACATCTGGGTTCAAACCCGATTCAACCAGGCTTTGTTGTGAATAAGTTACGATAGGAAAAACCTTCACACCCTTTTTAATACATTTTGGGCTCTATGGTATGTACTTCTGAATATTAATTTTAATTTAGCGCCTATAATGAAGAAACCGGAAAAACTATTGGCAACTTTTTCATTTTGATGAGGCCTTTCAATTCTACTGTATTCTATGTCTCACCTCTGAGGGTGAGGGCAAAGATTACTAAATTACCGTGACAGGCGCATTCAGAGGCGTAATGCAATAACCATATGATGAATGAAGCTATTCATGTAATAGTGATTGTTCCATTTCTGCTGTTGAATTGAGGGTAATTGGTAAATCACCACCGATTCTTTCAACGGTGGACCGCGCGGCCTTGGCATACAGAAAGCGATTACGCGTCGAGCTGAAAGGATATTCTGATTTATCTCGATTTTGACAGTGTCATCTCCTCAAGCCAGACGTTCTAGCATCTGTATCCGTGTGTGTGGACTCATTGCCATGCAATATTCAACTTTCAAGATCTTGAAACATTTATTAACCTCCTAGAATTCACCTGGACTGACTGTGGCGTGCCGTGCACGTCTCGAGCTCATCTTCTGTCCCTAGAAGTCAATCAAAGGTCAAAGGTGTTAATTTGTCCTTTTGGATGCCGCAGGTGCTAACTTTTTCTATACACACAAACTTCACAACCACCCCTTTAAATTTCGACTCAAAAATCCGGCCACCATAAAAAAGATTGTGTATAAATCGCAATGTGATAGAATTCACTTGTGAAGTTCATTTCATCATCTATATGTAGTTGTAACCGCTTGACATCAGGGCCTGTAGCCAAGTTACATTTGCTTCGAATCGACTCGATTTCTATATAGGTTTGTTATCGATATATCACGTGATATTTCCATAGCATGTGTCAAATCCCATACATTTTCGGACTTATCGAATAGCGTCATCGCTAATCAAATGTAACTTGACTAAGACCTCAGGTGAGCCATAGGCTTGGGCCAATCTAATATAATAAAAAAAATATATAAAAAATGCCTATTTTAGTCTCACTGAATATTTTCACCACACGGCTATTTTAACTATAAGTGAAAACACCTTACTGAAAAAAATAAGTTTGAGCTCTAGCCACTGGCTCATACAGATTTATATTCAGCACACTTTGTACTGATGCCAATTAATAAGAAATTAATCTGGTATTTCCTTTATTATTTTTATCAAATAAATACGTTTATTCCCACAATAACAAGCAAAAACAGCAATTTCCTTAATCACGCAATATTCGATTTCATTAAGCGCACTTCATTACGCGAAGCTTTTTGAGGAAAACACTAGAAATAATTATTTTCGCGGTATCTGTTATTCTTTTGGTCATCGTTTATCCATATTTATTTATTTAATGGAGATATAATTAATTAAACTGGACATTTCACATAGCGCTATGCATCCCCAGCTAAACTAAGCTAGAACTAAGCAAATGGGTTTTATCAAAATAAAATTATATCTATTATATTACTTAGGGATAGTGTAGCTTTCTGTGTATTTCTATTTTGAACGATTTGTATCCCACTGCTGGGCAAAGACATCCGCTCATACCTTCTAATCAACACGATTCTGTGCCACGTTCACCCAGCCTATCAGAAACTTATCCAATTTGTCGCGTCTCGCCTTCTCGCTATATCAGGACCCCACTCGGTAACTTCCTTTGCCTACAGCTCATTTGGCATCCAACAGACGTGCCCAGCCCAATCCCACTTCAGCTTAGCGGTTTTCAAAGCTGCAATTTATGTGGCACGTGGGTGCAGCTCGATCAGGCAGATTCGATCCGTTAGCCGGATGCCCAGAATGCTGCGCTCCATTCATGCTGGCAAATTTTGAGCTGGGACGTCTGAAGTTGTGGTAAAGACCAAGCGCACTATAAGTTAAAACGGGGAGAATCTCCATAAAAATCTGGGCACTTCATTAGATCTCCCTTGGTCAGATTGCTTCTCCGGGCATTTTCTGTTCGCCGAGTGATTTCTTTGTCTTGTCTGGACTTGAAAGAGACTATTTGGCCAAGGTAGATATAATCTTTGACACACTGATACCGCGATACACTATACCGTGAGGTTCCAGAGGAATTTCCTCCCGCGAACACTTCATTTGTGGAATGGTCTCCCTGCCGTGGTTTTCCCTAGGGACTACAGTATGGGATTCTTCAAAAAGTCCGATTTGAAAATTTTAAAGGGTTGGCAACGCGCGTGTAATTCCTTTGGTGTTACAAACGTCCATAGGCTACGGTAACCGCTTACCATCAGGTGGTCCGTATGCTTGTTTGCTACCTTAGTGGTATAAAAAAAACACTGTAATTCTTCCCCGTCTAGTCTTACTCTGGTTTTTACGCTATTGGTCATGAATTTGGTCTTTGCTCATCTTCTGTCCAATCTCAAGGCTTCAAGCATGGTTTCTAGCTCTGAAGAGGACGTGAGAGGATGAAATGAAATCTATCCATGAAATAATTTTCAGAATCAGCTAAGTACTTTCTGATATTACCTCTACAAACATACAAATTTTACCCCTTTATAATATTCGCCTGGTCTCATTAGTTCCATTTGCTAGATGGCACTGTTCAGATTTTTTTCTCCCAGTAGTTGAACTCCATGGATCGTAATATTTTTTCACACAGAGAATCAAGTCTCATTAGTTCTTAGGTACAGTTGAATATATTTTTCTTTAGTATAAGATACTAGCTGACCCGCCCGCGGCTTCGCACGCGTGGTTTGTCAATAAAAACCTATCCCTCCTGCATAGTCGGTTAAAAAGTAGCCTATGTCCTTCTCCAGTATATAATCTATCTCCTTGCCGAATTTCATTACGATAAGTTCAGCCGTTTAGTCGGGAAAAGGTAACAAACAAACTTACAAACAAACAGAGTTACTTTCGCATTTATAATGGTAGTATGGATACGTAGTGTCACGCACGACCCCCCATATGTGAATGATCAGTATTATGTATTTCATTATGAAGATAAAACTAAAGCCACTAGGTGCAGGGTGTGGAATGTAGGAGTTGTCTCATGCATACTTAATGTAAAACCGTATTAGTGGGGGAGGACTACTGCGAGTTATATTTATAGTTTTATTTTTATTACACCGGATTTTAAAATAAAAGTGCCTCGTTGAAGTCGAATAGCAGTTCTGCGTTCTTACTTAGACGAAATCGTAGGCGCTTGACTGTTAATATTAGGTCTTTACCTATGAAATTGCCGTTTTGTATGAAATAAGTGAAAGTACTAATTTATTCTAACTTTTTTATTTCTGTTATTCAAAGTAATCACCCATGCAATCGACGCATCTTTGCCAACACATTGACAATTTATTGATGCCCTTCTTGTAAAAATCAGCTGGATGGGAGGCAACAAACTCTTCAAAAACATTTTGTACTGCCTCTCGGGAATTGAATTTTTTACCCACTACAAAGTTGTCTAAATTTTGGAAAAGTAATAGTCGATAGGTGCAAGGTCTGGTGAGTATGGCGGATGAGGGAGAGCTTCCAACCCCAGCTCTTGCTGCTTGGAGACTGTCTGTTGTGCAGTATGGGGTCGCGCGTTGTCGTGAAGGAGCAGTGGGGTCGACCGATTGACCAAAGCTGGTTGCCGATCTGCAAGCTTCTCCATCATTGTCTCCAGTTCTTCACAGTACACATCTGCAGTAATGCTCATGCCGTTTTGTAAAAAGCTGTGGTTAATCACACCCGCACTAGACCACCAAACAGTGACCATCACCTTTTTAGGGGTCATTTTTGGTTTAGGGCATTGCTTTGGTGCTGAACCAGGATCTAACCAACTTTCTGAGCGCTTTCGATTGTCGAACAGAATCCATTTTTCATCGCACGTAACAATTCGGTTCAAAATTTCTTCATTTCTTTGCCTGTTGAGCAGCACGAGGCAGGTCTCGACGCGTACGTTGCGCTGGCGATCGTTAAGTTCGTGGGGCACCCATCGATCAAGTTTTTTTACCTTGCCTATTTGTCGCAAATGGATCAAAATTGTTTTGATGCTAACATCAAAAGCTGCTGCTAGCTCAGCTATAGATTGAGTTTCGTCAGCTTCCACAATCGCCTTTAATTCATCATTGTTGACCAAAGTCTCCAGACGACCACGAGCTTCATTTTTTAAGTCAAAATTTCCAGAAAAGAACCGGGAAAACCAATAACGGGTTGTGCATTCGTTTGTACAGTTCTCTCAGTAAACGTTTTTGATATTACGTGCCGTTTGTGTCGCGTTGGTGCCACGACGGAACTCATATTCCATAATTACACGAATTTTTAAAGTATCCATTATGACGAAAAACGTTCAAATGTAATGAAAATACAACGCTCATCAATAAACAAAAGACTGAGTTTGTAAAAAGAATGTCATGTTTTTAAAACAAAATTAATTTGAATTTAGAATACAAAGCCCTTCCAAACTTTTTTTCTATTTGAAATGACCAGTACTGAAGAACGGCAATTTCATAGGTAAAGACCTATTATTATCGTGTGTAATGTCATTGACATAAAGCTCATTTTCAATAGCCTAATAAGGTAAGTTTTTAAAATCCACAGCAGAATAAACAAAAAAAAACCTTTTAATTATCAAAACAGCAAACGATGATGAATAGCAATCGTATAGCAACTATAAATCATTTGAAGACTGAAGCAACAGGCCGAATAAAGTAATTCCTTGCCATTTTAGGGTTATGTTACTTAAAA
The DNA here is from genome assembly GCA_963924445.1 of Philereme transversata. Lineage (NCBI taxonomy): Eukaryota > Metazoa > Arthropoda > Insecta > Lepidoptera > Geometridae > Philereme > Philereme transversata. The sequence goes on along the minus strand of OZ004337.1, from coordinate 18,829,908 downwards.
CAATAAAACAAAACCATTTATCTGATGGCGACGTATACAAAAAAATATGCATAATATATATTATATTAGATCAAATCGAAAACTGGAAGATGGCTATAGACTCTCAGCGTCCTGGAACCCGGTAATTGCTAGGTGTGCGCGTCGTGATCGGTAGTCTCAGTGCGTAGATACGGTTAGTATGGTGTGTCGTAATATGAACGAGGACATTTCTAATTCTGAAGACCAAGTGAGGGTACTTGCTGCAGCTACCCACACTTTTCGACGGTAGCTCCGAGTACTCCAGTCAACCCGTGACCACGACTGTTGCAACACAGCCGAAACGTCGAGATAACAAGTAAAAAAGGTACTTACGCGATAAGTACCCGTATTAATCAATAATTATGAAAATAATCGTAAAGGTTGCTAGGAGCGATTGGGTGCAACTGCAAAAGATTGGTGGCTCCGAAATAATATATAAATAAAAATATTACCAGTGACTTCTCCCATTTCTAGACTGTGGAGGCATATAATTATGATGATTTTAACCCGACTGCGAAGGAGGGTAATGCATTTAGGGTGTATATATATATACATAGGTTGTCTGTTCATTTAGCGCATCGTGTACGATTAATGGCTTGACGGATTTTAATAAATGAGGTATCGTTGAAAATACTAAAATCACGAGAGTATTTTATGAAGTTCCACTATTGGCGGCTTGTTTCACTTCTTGTAAGTTTGTTTTGCAGACGGTTTTTTAAAATTTTGAGTAATGTTTTTCTTTAATTACGTAGATTTTTTTTTCAAAATAATTTCTTTTTCTTTTTTACTTTCAGTCGTAGGTCTAATAAACAATACGCCTTGAGTCTTCGGTACTGAACACTGAAGACGTTAGACTTACACGCACTTGTCCATCTGTTTTTCTTAATTTTCACAATTCCTGGTCTCAAGCGAATTAATTAGTGGAAAGATGCCAAGAGCAACAGGTTTATTACAGATGAAATTTGAAAAGAGTAATGGGTTTTCCGGGCTAAGCTTTTGTCGAATTTTTATTTAGTTATAAAATTTTTGACTTACTAGCTTACTGGGCCCGGTTTTGCTTGGATTTTTATCAAAATAAAATATGGCCTATAGCATTCAGGGATAATGTTGCTTTCTATTAGTCAAATCATTTTCAAAATCGTTTCAGTTGTTTCTGGGATTACCCCTTCAAAGAATAGAAGAGTAGTATTTTATTTTTATAGTGTTATCCGAACGCTTACGGAAAATTCTAAGATTTTAAAAACCATCTCAAAAACTATCTAGCCGGACGGGGCTTGTACCCGCAACCTCGTATCAAGAGGAAGGTTGCGGGTTCAAGTCCCGTCGAGCTCGGTTTTTGAGATGGATTTAAAATCTTACAATAGAAGAGTAGTACTTTCTTGTGAAAAGGCTCGTGCGGGTACTACCACCGTGCGGGTACTACCACCGTGCGTGTACTGCCGCTAAGCAGCATGTGTTTCGATTTAAGGGTTGCCGTGAAATTACAGGCACATGAGACTTTACACTTGTAAGCCTTAAGTTGATGGACGCAGGGCAGTGCATCATAGGGCACATTTCTAAGATGCGTGACCTACGAGGTAATACTTTGTAATAGGCGATGGTTACCACTGAACATTAGGTGGGCCATAGGCTTGTTCCAACTCTATGAGGTATAAAAAAACAAACAAACTTTATCTCTACCCTGAGATGTGAGTGCGTGGCGCATAATGCTGAGCCCGATCCTAGTTTGCGGACGCTCATAACTTGGACGTACCTACTACCTATATATATTCTATATTTTCATTTCAATTTTTTGTATGTTATACTTATTGTCGTGTTATTTTTGTAACTGTGTATGTCTTTGTTTTGTTATGTCTGCAAATAAATGTATTTTCTTTCTTTCAGATGTCGATTGCAACAGTACTATAATGGTGACTTGTGTGATGTGATTAAGTAAACAAGTAACTTTTTAACAAAAATATAGTCAACTTAACCAAACTACTCAACTGATTTTGATGAAATTTCTATGAAACTGAATTCTATGAATTTCTATTAGTTTTCTATAAAAGTATATCCTTTCAAATAAAAAACAAATTTTTAAATCGGTTGATAAATGACGGAGTTCTGAGGTAATTAATGTAATAAATCCAATTAAATCTTTGAAAACAAAAAATGGGTGTTCTCTAAAAATATGAAACCGAATTGCATCCCTATAAAATAAAAGGGTTGCCTTCGATTTTTTGGGATTCCATCATCAGATCCTGACTTGGTGCCAATGGGATCACCTACCCTGTTAAACAAAAAAAAAATCTCGAATCGGTCGAGGCGTCTTCGAGTAATCGGAGAATATACATAAATAGATTCCGACGAATTGAGAACCTCCTCCTTTTTTTGAAGTCGGCTAAAAACAAAACATGCTGCTCGGCGTTTTGTGTTCCTGCGCTTTGTTCAGAACATTTGGTTTAAAACAGCACAGTACAGCTCAAATCAAATCAAAATAAAGTCAAAATGTTTTAATAATTAAAATCACAACGATCACTATGAAACGTTAATTTTACTGCCTGTTCCTTTGTGACCAAGTCAGGAAAGAAAGGCAAGAAACAGCAATGATTGTTCTTTTTAATGATCCTTTTAGAATACATAACATTGTAGAAATTAAATCACTTCTAAATTATATCATTTTTGACCGAGTTTCAATCTCAATCCCAAGCTTCTCTATCATCTAAATAATCCGATAAGTTGACGTAGGTTTTATTAAAAACATTTTGTTTAATTACCTTTTTAAATTTATTAATTGTAAGTGTGTTGTACATCACTTCGGAGTTTGATAACTTTATTGAGCAAAAGAGGCCACAACGGAGATTCTATATTTCTAGTATTAAAATTATGATTTAATAAATTAATTTTCTTAAATAAATTAATGTAGTTGTGAACATACATCAGATTTTCATAGATGCATTGACAAGGGATTGTCATAATATTTAACTCTTTATACTTATGGCGTAATGAGCGCAGCATAGCTCAATGTTGATAGTCACCCTAAAGATCACCAAGCCGTATTTAAGCTGTCTTAAGACTCCGATACCAGTGTTTGACACTAGCTTATACTTACTTAACTTAAAAGAGTCCAAAACCGAACAATTTATTCTGAAGCCCATATAAATTACGTCTTATCCACCATTCTTTTAACTTCACCGAGTCCCGCAATCTCCGGAAACAGAACTTTGCCTTGAGAAAATTTTAATAAAATCAATTTATTTTAACGCAGCCCCGTTTATCGCCCCTAATAGATTACTCTTCGGTATAAATAAATGAATGAAAACCAACTTTTGGAAGTTTTGCAGAACTTTTTAAGTGAACAGCAGATGACATGCTGCCTTCGGATTACTTAATGGTCGTTAAGTGACATTTATTTAAAGAAGATTGGGGAGTCTAGAGCCGAGCAACATAAAAAACCGTTCTTCTTCTATTTTTATTTGGGGTTGGCTCTCCAGATCGACTTCGTCGGCTTGTTTCCAGAGATGTCTTTTCTGGATCATCATTGGGTCTTGGTTGTCACTCCAGGTCTTTCTTTAGCGCATCATCATCATATTAGCGCAGGACGTCAAGATTTCTAGAGTGACTTATCTAGTGCGGCCTGTACCAAACGGCTCTCAGAAACCTTTATCAGGTCAGCTTTCCATCTAGTGGGAGGCCGATCTATTTTGCGCTTTCCAGTGCGTGAGCGGTCTCTACTCGAGAACCTCTGTCCCAGTTGCTGTTGGTTCTTCGAGCTATGTGCCCTGCCCACTGCCACTTCAGCCTACGAATCTCCTCATTTCTGATTCGATCTCGAAGAGCCTTCTCCATAGCACGCATATGGGCTTTCTTATGAGGCACATAGTGAAAGAGCACGTTTCTGTACTATATCACATACGCGTACATCTATGCAATTCAGGGTCTTCCGCGTTTTTTGGTCCGGTCCTAAAGTCGAGCACTTTTTGAGTCATATGGTCTACTGGCTTCCTCATGACATGACCGTACCATCGAAGTCATGTCTCTACTTATTTATCTGGTATCGGTATCGCTTTGAATGTTCCTCTGATATAATAGTTCGGCGCTTTATCTAAAAGGGTGACTTCGGTAGACCACTATTCACGCACTGCGCCAAGGAGGTCGTGATACGCAACGTAAATTGGTAAATAAAATGACACATATCCGTTTACTTACTAATAAAATGTCTCAATCATCGTAAATGAAACGTAGAAGAAGAAAAAAACCGGCTAAGCACGAGTCGGACTTGCTCACGAAGGGTTCCGTACCATTATCTATTATAAATATTTTATTTTATTTTTTTACACTCACATTTTACGGACAATTTTATTAATTTACCTTATTTGAGGTTGGTGCCGATGAAGCTAGTCCTCTAAATTGTATGAGTTCCCATAGAACTCAGAGGATTATCGGCGGCAACTATGTATGTATGGCCTACATAGTTACCCTACTTATACCCTTTAATTTTCATTTTTTTTTCCTATTTTTTGGTATTTTTCCTTTATTTGTGCCTATAGGGTACTTTCGGTTGACCTAAAATTGACAATTTTGGTTAAAAGCTTATAAGGTTAAAAGTTGAAAATTAAGGTAAATTTTGGTACTTACAAGATTCGCGAAAATTTAAATTTGCCTATATCTTTTTATCATGTTGATTCAGGACCTTGATTTTTATACATCTAATAGGGACTATATACCTCAGTATCTGGTATAAATTTCAACTTGCTAGGACAGAGGGACAAGAGAGTCATCTTATAAAGGTTCCTTTTTTTTACCTTTTGAGGTACGGAACCCTTTTGAAGAAGAAGACTTAAGAAGTATAATAATGCTTTGTGGTAAAATATTTACTAAGACTTACTTTTAGTCTAAATTTTTTTTTGTTATTGTTAGTGATTTTGAGTCTGAATCCTACGTTTAAACGTTAGTCAAAGTCATAGTCAAATATTTTTATTCATTAAAATCACAAGGATCATTTTGAAACGTCAATTTTACTGCCTGTTCCTTAGCGACCCATCCAGGAAAGAAAGGTAAGAAACAAGGCTGGTTTTTTTTAATGATCCTTTTAGAATACAGAAAATAAATTACGTCTAAATTGTAACATTTTGAACCCTTTAATCGTTAACCTTCTGAACTTTAATAACTACTAACTGCATGAAAGTGCAGCTTTTTCCCTATCATCCAATTTAGGTTATATTTTTAACCCATTTATACGAGATCTGTGCGAAAAGTGTCTAAAGTAACGAATTGTTTTCCGATGAAAGGAGGGCTGAGAAAGGGGTTAATTATGTTATCAAAAGAGAAATTAATGAATTTTGTAGCGAAATCGCGTCTTACAAAACAAATACCTCCCCTTGGAAAAAACGGAAGCTTCATCGCGCTAAATAATTTATTAGACTTTAAAAATAAGTTACTATTTTGTGAATAATTTGTACCATACAGAAAAAGGGTAATGTTTTTAGGGTTTATGTACGTAGTTCTATTTATTTTCATTTTTTTTTTTTTTGTATTCTAAATATACCATGAATTAATAATACCCTCTGTAAGTACTTTGATGGAATGAAAAGGTTCGTCACCTTACAGAGAAAAAAAAATAATGTACCTATATACTTAATACTAAAATAACAGCAATAACATAAAAAACAAATAACAAATCAATGATACATACTTACTATTAATTAATTTCCTGTGAAGTGGAGTCATCCTTGAGAGCTTCTGTCATGCAATAGTGGCTTTTCTAATTAATATTAATTTAATTTTGTATATGGCATAGTCCATTTCACGCAAATGCGAAAGTTTGGATGTTTGTTTACATATTTGTTTGTTTGTTTGTTACTCACTCGCAGTGGCTGAACCGATTTCTATGAAATTTGGTATGTACGTAGATTATAACCTGGATTAACACATATGCTACTTTTTATTGACAAAACACGCGTGCAAAGCCGCGGGGGCGTCAGCTAGTAGTAGGATATAAATTAATATAAAACACTTAAAAAGCTAGAAAAATACATTAAGGACGTTCTTCCTATTAACAATTCACTGGGTCTTTTATCAAAGACATTTGCATAACCCAGTGGTCATTTAATTCTTTGTAATTCAGTAGTTATGCTCAGAGAACACTATCTGAGTATCTGTCGCTAAATATATATGTATTTATTATTAATTATTTGTTTCTTAAATAAGTCTAAGTTTAAATTATTATGAGTAGTTATTATTTAGATTCATGTAATTTTCATTTATGTAAGTTTTAATTTTTAATTTTTATATAATTAGTATTAGTATGTATGTACATGTAATATGTTAGGTACACCATTACACCCCAGGTAATGTCTACACAGTCCATTCCATCCAAAGGTTGTCTGGTAGAGATCGCTAATTAGCGATAAGACCGCCAATTGTATCCATAGATTTACGTAGTTGTTTTTTTATATGTATTTGTTTCGTGGTGTGCAATAAAGTATTATCTATCTATCTCTATCTATCTAGTTACCAAAAAGAAACCATTACAACGAAAAGGGAAGCAAAAAAATATCCTTTAATCCCAAATAGACAAATCCAAGTTTGCTGGCTTCTCTCCAAGGCCAAGGTCTGTTTGAATCTTCCTAACAATATATCAAACTTGATAACTAATTCGAAACAGTTCCAACAGCGAACAATATTCTTCTGACAGCAATATATAATATGATGGCCCTTTCCGCTTTGGAACTCTGTTTACAACTAACAAAATAAACGATATTACTGACAAAGTAATAGATTTTTTTTCTAACCCAATAAAGTCGAATCTATGTGGAGGCCTATGTCAATAGTCAAATTAATAATGCATTAAAATGACAAGGATCCTAGAAACATCAATTTACCGTCCGTTCCTCCAGAAAAGAGAAAAAAAGGCAAAAAAACAAGGCCGAGTATTCTTTTTAATCTATTTTTATCTATTTTGACTACCTCCGTGGTGCAGTGGGCGAATAGCCGGCTGAGACGCAGGAGGTAGCGGGTTTGATTCCCGCCGCGGAACAAATGTTTGCATGATCTACAGATATTTGTTCCGGGTCTGGTTGTTTCTATATATATTATAAGTATGTATTTACAAATAAAAAATGTATATAAGTATTCTATCAGTTATCTGATTCCCATAGTACAAGCTCTGCTTAGTTTGGGGCTAGATAGCGCTATGTGAAATGTCCAGCAATATTAAATTAAAAATTAAATTAAAAATGATCCTTTATACAATAAAAGGGGGAGGCGGAGGGGAAGTTTGCTGTCATGTTATTCTTATTTTGGAAATTTTTCGAAAAATTTATACCTACCTATACCAATCGGACTACGAAGTCTTCGACGCCTTCACGAGACGAACCCGTATACACCAGATTATGCCTCCTAGGAGCAAGGGAACGCGAGTAATCGCCAAAACTTTAACCAATATTTGCTTAAAAGGCTACATATGTAGGTAAACCTATTGGAAAATACAAGCACCTGAAATTCGATTTAAAATTGGACTTTCTTCGTTAATTTTGTTGCGCAAATTAGTTTTTGGACTTGGGACGAGAGGTCTACTGTTATCACAGAATCACTAGTATATTAAGTAGTTCAGACACACATGTACACTTCTACTCTTTAACTTAAAACTACTCAAGCAAAGCCACTGGCGGATGTTAGTAACCAATAAAATTACAACTACGTATAAATTACTACACGAGCAGATGCTTACCAAAGTTTCCTTCCCATGAAATAAACCCTGAGGCGGTTTGCACATTCAACTATTGAACCCCGAGAATTGCGAACAACAGAACTCTAATTGAGTTCTGACAGCTACTTATTTACGAAAACGATTATCTAAATTGCGTTAATAACAGCTGTTAGTTTCGCACTGTACCTCTTCAACTATTTTATGAATTTTTAATAGGGCCAACAGAAATAATATAAAATGAACTGTTCTGTGAGAACAGTAGACCTCGCGAGCCCTTATTACCATGCAATAACCGACACTTTCCCCTTTCGCTGGTTTTTGCCATTACTCGCGTTACCTTGATCCTAGGAAATATAATCTGGTGTCTACGGTTCGTCTCGTGAAGGCGGAGAGGACTGCGTAGTCTGATATATACCTAGGTACGTATAAATTATCCGACTAAAATTAAAAAAATCCGTCTATATAAAACGCTGTAGCAAACTGGCCCTCCTTCTCCCCCCCCCCTCCGTTTCCCCCTTTTGGATTTTTTTTTCGTAATATCTTGTGTAGAATAAAGTCCTTAGTGTTCATCTCAAATTTAATTGAAATCCATCGATAAGTAATAGTACTGTTGTAAAAAAGATATTTTTCAAATTCATTACCCTAGAAAATTTAAAACTTTTATACAACCTTAAAATCAAGTCCTAAAATATCAATGAAACATCCTGTATCAAATAGGTAAACATGTTCATCATTTAATATATACATTATAATATATTAATTTTATTTAATATATTCATCATGTAAGTAGGTACCTATAAAACTGACTAAGTGGCATCGTTGCATCGGCGCCGCCGATTTTCCTTAAAAATTATTTATTGAAGATTACTGGATAAATATTCAAGGTATCGGTATTAAACCCACAACTAAAATCAGTTAATACGATTCCGGATGTGTGTTTTAAATTAATGTCGTACATAACAAAACAGGTTTTATTTTAAATTAATTAATTCAGCATGCCTATAAGCATGTTTTTTAACGTGCTATTTAGTAGATAGTATGTGTACAGTCATCGGTTAATACTACTAGCTCCCCAATACTTGGTCACGTTTCTACTTGATAATAAAAACATCATAGATCAGGAGCCAAGTGTGCAATTCCCAAATATTACGTCATTCGAAATACAATTTGTGTGTTCCTCAAGTACCCCAAGCCCCTTGCAATACACCCCTGCATAAGAGTTATGGTTTCTGGAGGGTCATTTTATTGCAAGGTCTCGGCAATTGATGGTTATTTTATCGATATTTAAGTGTTCCCCGTTTATATTTTCACTATTCCGAAGGAAATTTATTTAGCGGACGAACAAACAGGTTCGTAAATAGTATATTTTATGATAATAGTGGTAATAGATAAGAGATATTTACAGCAAGAAATGGAATAATTTGCCGTAATATAAAGCATTTGGTTACAGCATACAGTGTATAAATTAGTTGATTGAAGATGGCATATAGTTATTAGATTAGCCTACAGATTCATCATTATCATAATATCAGTCATAGGACGTCTCTCCAGAACATATACCTCCCCATATATTTCCAGAGCGTCTAATCTTCTGCGGCCTGCACTCAACGGCAACCTTTATGAAGTATTTTCTTACTGAGAAAAAAAACTCTTCAACGTGTAATGTTTATTATTTTGATATATTAAATCGTAGTTTTGAAACAAGACATAACATCGATATCAATTGAGATACAATCTCATCGACATGAAAGTAGATTTTTTTTCATTAACATTTATCAAGAAGATATTTTATTGCATTAAAAACATATCAAATAATTCTGCAGAATTTTGGGAATTCATTTGCCGAAGGCAAATAAATATAATAAAATAGAAAACAGCTGATTTAGTTAAATAAAGACGAGATAGCAAGACCGAGCAAAGAGATAGTATAGGTCAATAGAGTAGTAGAGTTCCTTGAGAAAGGGCTCGTCCGGGGAAGTACTACCACCATACCTATTTCCACCGCCAAGCAGGCACATGAGGCTATACACGTGTATGCCTCAAATTGATGGATGAAGGGCAGTACAGCGTAGCCTACGATTCGTAGGACACATTTCTAAGATGCGTGATCTACGAGTCAATACTTTGTTATAGGCGATGGTTACAAATTAACATCAGATGGGTCATAGGCTTGTTTCATATCAAGGTGATATAAAAATAGGATAAGTCTCACGTTTTTTTTGCATAAATAAATAAATTAATAAAATAAAATTGTTTATATAAGTAACTTATAAATAGTAAACTTAGGGTTAGGTTTTTTAAGCAAAATATATGCTTGTATTAGAAGATACCGCTCTTCTATAGCCATGGCAGTAACATATTATAAGCATAACGATCCCTAAATGTAATTAGCGATTAAACAAGTTTAGTGTTCACTATGCAAGCCGGACTTACGGTTCAAGATGTTTTATTTCTCATAAGAATTAGTAATTCACTTACAGAGAAAACTTAAAAATAATGTAAAACTAGTGTGCCTTACAGCGTAAATTTATATAATTATTATAAAATAAAATACTGGATGTTGATTTGAATTATTGTATTGAAAACTTCAGTTTAATGTTATTTGCGACTAAGCGCGTTGAAATTCAGCCGGGGAATGGCGGTAGTTCGTCAGTCACGGAACCTCCTTTGTTCGACCGAAGTCGTTAGTTCGTGTTTCGTTCGTTCTCCGTGACTGGCGCCACCCGCCATCATTTCCGTTTTTAATTAAATCATTACATAACTTCTATTATGATAAGTTTACTATTTATTCTATTGATGCAACATATACAAACACAATAATAAACAATAGTATTAATGTATTATAATAACACTTGTTCCATTACTCACCAACGGGTTTCAAATAAACAAAATAGAAAATGACAACATGTCAACAGGATATCACAAAATCATTTTATGTTTTAATTATACCTAAATAACTTATTAAATAATTTACGTTACGAAATTGATCTTACAAATTCTTCAAGTATTTACAGTACACAATTTAACTAAATATTCAATCAAAAATCAGCAAATCATTACATTCGGCCATCTGAAACAGTGCTACCTCCTGGTGCACTCTCTCTAGAAGAAAATAATAATAATTTACAAATATTATTATCAAATACTTATGACAGGAGCATTTTTGTAAATATAGTTTTTTTTTTAAAAAAAACATTGTACATATACATTGCCTTCTATAAAAACTATCTAAATATAAAAACAACAGCAAACTGCTTAACCACCAATCATTAATATGCAAAGGTATTCATGGTAGTAGGTCTTTACTATGAATATATTTTATGTTTATCTCTTTTTTTATCTAACTTTTTAACTAATTACAACTTATGTACATTATTGTTTAAAAACTTTTTTTTTTTTATTTTAAACTCAAACAATATTCGTTATTTTTACATACAAACTTAAAATAAATCATTACATTCGTTTTTAAATTACAAGTGAACACAAACTTAGTATAATACCTATCATAAATCAAATTTTCTTACTTATCTATATGTACACTACAATACACATGCCTTACACATTTTTTTCTTAATTTATATTTATGTACTCAAAATGGATTTCTATTTATCATTTTCTATTTTAATATCTGATTCACTTTCACTAGACGAAGCATTATAATCATTTATAATTATTTACATCAATGTAAAATTCATCAACTACTAAATGCCAGATGCCGATACTGAAACTATTTTAGATGTCTTTGAGAACAAGGCCACTATCTGAAATCTAATGACACTGCTATACTATTAATAAGCAGGTACTCGAAAATTACGGAAACTTTAGCATTTACCCAAAATTGCTAGTGAAAAAGCTTCCTAATACGAAATTCAAGATTTTATTATAATCTTCCCTAAAATATGATGGGATGAACGGCCACGATATTTTCAGCTTAAATGATGGTATACACCACCTAACTGTAGTTAAAGAAAAAGTTAAATATCTAGAGATTAATAACATCACTAAAGATAAATTCAACAGACCGTCTACTGAAGTTCTGAATCTAGTAACTAAATTATGCTACTGTATAGAAAACTTTAAAAGTACAACAAATCTCCAAGTGGTGATTTTAGTATATTTGTGGACACTAGAACTTTGCTTATTTAGGCAATATGTATATAAAATAATATTAATATAAATAATTAAGGCAAATCCTTTAATCACAAAGACATTATACTTTGTGGAGATTTATGTAAATTTCCAAATTAAAACTAACCAATGCAATATAATATTACGCCTACTTAAATGGTATACGTTGAAAATAAATACATATGACGTAACAAGGATGACCAGCCATAGCGCCACTTGCATTAACAATATTTTTTTCCACTACAGATGTTCTGAACTCCAATGTATTATATGAAGTCTCGACCATTTCGCGCAGATAATAGCTGCTACAGCGATTATTCAACTTTAGATAAAATTTTATTTGTATAAGTTTTGAGAAGCGCCTTGGCTTAATTAACGTTATAAATTATTATTGTTCATTCTAGGATTTCATTCACAATGGAATTGAAGTAGTTAAGCTTTTATTATCTAATAAAGAACTTTTAAAATTGAAATTGAGTTAATAATGATTTGGTAGAAATGTTAAAAAATATTCATAGAGGAGAATTTGCAAACCGAAGTGTTCTTCCGAACTTCTTTCGAAGATTTTTTTTTTACATTTATAATGCATCTTAACTCTGTTACGCCAGTTAAAACAGTTCGCAATAAGACAAAAATAATTTAATGACTGGGCAACTCTGGGCTTCAGAATCTCACAAACAAATATGAAACTCTTTACGACCTGTGACAAATGACGAGAACCTCAGAATTTACTTAAGAAAATACAGTATAATTTTTAAACAATGTACTCTTATGGCCAAAAGAATTACAAACACGTAGGATAATATTATCGGCCGACATTGTTATAAAATTGACGTGGAACAGTGTGTTCTAATCATATTTATAAAATTAATATAATGTATTCTAGTAGTATCAACATAATGTATTTCTAACGTCACCTTCCGATATTGCTAGCCATTTTAATGGCTCCTTTGCTCAAATTGCAGCTACTTTGACAAACACCTGATAAAATCAGGAGAGAAGAGAATTTAATTTAATTTAAATTTATTTAATTTAAAAGACCTATTGACATTATAAAATAAATTGAAATCTTTATATGTAAAAGTTCTTGCGACCTGTGTGACGTATCTACATCACTACAAAAAAAACTTAAATATAAACTAGCAGTTCCTTCATTATTATAAATACGAGATCCACCACGCACCATCTTATCGGTGTTCTAAGTAAAATAGCAGTTCCTTTATTAAATGTAATAAATGACTGTATCGGAAAAGGCAATTTCCCAGATATTTTATTTTAAATTGCCAAGTTAATATCACTATATAAAACAGGCTCTCACTCAGATGCTAATCATTAAAGACGTATCTCTCTTTTACCGTGTTTTTGTAAAATATATGTAAAATTTATAACAAATGAGCTGTACGAGTTTATGAAATCCGATAAAACTATTAGCAGCAGGAAGTTTGGATTTCAAAAGGATAACAGCACTGTTCATGCAATAACTACTCTGCTAGAGAAAGTTCTATGTGATCTGAACAGCTCTAAGAATACATATGGCTTATTTAACGACCTCTCCAAAGCCTTCGACTTGTCTGTCATAAAACTTTATGGGGAAATCTAAATCATTGTGGCATACGCAATAATGAACTTTCGATTATTATGTCTTACCTTCAAAATAGAACGCAAATAACAGAATAAAATAGTCATATGCCCAAATCGGCTCACATAAAAATGGGTGTACCACAAGGGTCCATCTTAGAGCCCTTGCTATTCATAATATACATAAACGACCTGGTAATATGCGTAGAAATTAAAACAGACATTGTACTTTTTGCAGACGACTCTACAGTCGTAGTCAGAGAAAAGATATGCATGCAATTAGATATGCTATTGTTTAATATCAATGAAAGGTTCAAGGTAAATAATCTTTTACTAATTGTAAATAAGAATAATATTATGAGATTTTTCCTGGGCAGTGCTAATAGTAAAGCTCAAAATACAGTTATTAACAATTCAATTAATTTTATAAGTGATGTAAAATTATTAGGAGTCAAAATAGATGGTAAATTGACATGGAACAGCCATATTGACATTCTAGTAGGTAAACCTAAGTCAGCCGCAATTAAAACCATAAGACAGTTGAGGGACGTATGCGCTGCCAAAACACTGTATCATGCGTATTTCCCCTCGTTGATAACTTATGGTATACTAGCTTTACAATGTATTCCGCTGCTATGCCTCCCAGTGTACATCTATATCTATTTTATATATGATACTAGAGGTTGCGTTGTGCGCGAGCTGCTCGCAGCTCGCGTGTTTTTCTTTTAGTCGAAGAAGTAATTAAAGAGGATATCGAGCTGTTAAAAGCCATCAAACAGGATATCCATGTGTAAGAAGCAGTCAAAGACGATATCGAAATGGAAGAAGCAATCAAATCAAAGAGGATTTCCAAGTGGAAGCAGAAATTAAAGAGGATATTGAAGGGAAAGAATTAATCAAATAGGATATCGAAGCAGCAGAAACAATCAAAGAGGAAATTAAAGTTGAGTAAGCAATCAAAGACGATACCGAGGTGGTAAGAGCATTCTAAGAGGATGACGAAGTAAAAAAAGCAATCAAAGACGATATCGAAGTGGAAGAAACAGTCAAAAACGATATCGAAGTGGAAGAAGCAATCAAAGAGGATATTGAAGTGAAAGAAGCAATCAAATAGGATATCGAAGCAGCAGAAACAATCAAAGAGGAAACTAAAGTTGAGTAAGCAATCAAAGAGGATACCGAGGTGGTAAGAGCATTCTAAGAGGACGACGAAGTAAAAAAAGCAATCAAAGACGATATCGAAGTGAAAGAAACAGTCAAAAACGATATCGAAGTGGAAGAAGCAATCAAAGAGGATATTGAAGCGAAAGAAGCAATCAAATAGGATATCGAAGTAGCAGAAACAATCAAAGAGGAAATTAAAGTTGAGTAAGCAATCAAAGAGGATACCGAGGTGGTAGAAGCGTTCTAAGAGGATGACGAAGTGAAAAAAGCAATCAAAGACGATATCGAAGTGGAAGAAACAGTCAAAGACGATATCGAAGTGGAAGAAGCAATCAAAAAGGATATCGAAATGGAAGAAGCAATCAAAGAGGATATCGAAGTGGAAGAAGCAATCAAAGAGGGTATCGAAGTGGAAGCAGCCATCACAGAGGATATCGAAGTGAAAATGCTATCAAAAACGATATCGAAGATGAAGACGCAATCAAAGAGAATATTGCAGTGCAAGAAGCAATCAAAAGGAAATCAAAGATGATATCGAATTGGTAGAAGCAATAAAAGAGGATATCAAAGTGGAAGAAGCAATCAAAGAGGATATCGAGCTGTTTAAAGTTATCGAAGAGGATATCCATGTGTAAGAAGCAGTCAAAGACGATTGAAATGGAAGAAGCAATCAAATCAAAGAGGACATCCAAGTGGAAGCAGCAATCAAAGATGATATCGAAGTGGAAGAAGCAATCAAAGAGGATATTGAAGTGAAAGAAGCAATCAAATAGGATATCGAAGTAGCAGAAACAATTAAAGAGGAAATTGAAATTGAGTAAAAGACGTCGAGGACAATGATAAAAATAAAAAAAGGTTTCACCAAAAACTTACACTAATATTTTGTAAAAGTTTCCTCGAACTATCTCTTCCCGTTTAAAAGATACGAGCGATTTAAGTTTTGTATGAAAACCCATAATTTTGTGGAGTGGAAATTGAAGTAAAAGAAGCAATTGAAGAAGACATATAAGTAGAAAAAGACATTAAAAAGGATATCAAAGTGGAAGAAGCAAAAATAGAGGATATCGAGGTGAAAGAAGCATTCAAGGAGGAAGACCAAGTGAGAGAAGCATGCAAAAATGATGTCAAGAGCAATAATGGTATTAAAAAAACTATTCCACCAAAAATTAGTACCAATATTTTGTAAAAGTTTGCTAGGCGTAACTGTTCCCGTTTAGAAGATACGAGCGATTTAAGATTTGTATTAAAACCCATAATTTTGTAGAGTGGAAATTGTAGTAAAAGAAGCAATTGAAGAAAATATATAAGTAGAAAAAGCAATTAAAAAGGATATCAAAGTGGAAGAAGCAAAAATAGAGGATATCGAGGTGAAAGAAGCATTCAAAAAGGATTTCAAGATCAATGATGGTAATAAAAAAAATATTCGACCAAAAATTTGTACCAATATTTTGTAAAAGTTTGCTAGGCGTAACTGTTCCCGTTTAGAAGATACGAGCGATTTAAGATTTGTATTAAAACCCATAATTTTGTAGAGTGGGAATTGAAGTAAAAGAAGCAATTGAAGAAAATATATAAGTAGATAAAGCAATTAAAAAGGATATCAAAGTGGAAGAAGCAATAATAGAGGATATCGAGGCGAAAGAAGCATTTAAAGTGGAAGACGAAGTAAGAGAAGCATTCAAAACGGATGTCAAGGGCAATGATGGTATTAAAAAAACTATTCTACCAAAAATTTGTACCAATATTTTGTAAAAGTTTGCTAGGCGTAACTGTTCCCGTTTAGAAGATACGAGCGATTTAAGATTTGTATTAAAACACATAATTTTGTAGAGTGGGAATTGAAGTAAAAGAAGCAATTGAAGAAAACATATAAGTAGAAAAAGCAATTAACAAGGATATCAAAGTGGAAGAAGCAAAAATAGAGGATATCGAGGTGAAAGAAGCATTTAAAGTGGAAGACGAAGTAAGAGAAGCATTCAAAACGGATGTCAAGGGCAATGATGGTATTAAAAAAACTATTCCACCAAAAATTAGTACCAATATTTTGTAAAAGTTTGCTAGGCGTAACTCTTCCCATTTAGAAGATACGAGCGATTTAAGATTTGTATTAAAACCCATAATTTTGTAGAGTGGGAATTGAAGTAAAAGAAGCAATTGAAGAAAATATATAAGTAGATAAAGCAATTAAAAAGGATATCGAAGTGGAAGAAGCAAAAATAGAGGATATCGAGGCGAAAGAAGCATTTAAAGTGGAAGACGAAGTAAGAGAAGCATTCAAAACGGATGTCAAGGGCAATGATGGTATTAAAAAAACTATTCCACCAAAAATTTGTACCAATATTTTGTAAAAGTTTGCTAGGCGTAACTGTTCCCGTTTAGAAGATACGAGCGATTTAAGATTTGTATTAAAACCCATAATTTAGTAGAGTGGAAATTGTAGTAAAAGAAGCAATTGAAGAAAATATATAAGTAGAAAAAGCAATTAAAAAGGATATCAAAGTGGAAGAAGCAAAAATAGAGGATATCGAGGTGAAAGAAGCATTCAAAGCGGAAGACGAAGTAAGAGAAGCATTCAAAAAGGATCTCAAGGGCAATGATGGTATTAAAAAAACTATTCCACCAAAAATTAGTACCAATATTTTGTAAAAGTTTGCTAGGCGTAACTCTTCCCGTTTAGAAGATACGAGCGATTTAAGATTTGTATTAAAACCCATAATATTGTAGAGTCGATATTGAAGTAAGAGAAGTAACTGAAGAAAATAGAAAAAAACAATTCAAAAGTATATTGAAGTAAAAATGCCATCAAAGAGGATTTCGAAGTTATAGAAACAATTAAAGAGGATATCAATGTGAAAGAAACATTCGAAAACGAAAAGGAACTGAGAGAAGAATTCAAAATGATGGCAAGGGCGATGATGACCGTAATATAACAATTCCACCAAAAATTTGTTCTACAAAAAAAATTGATTTTCCAAAATGATCACAGTGGATGTTGCATAATAAAAAAAAAATGACGTTCCAAAATGATCATGTGGATGAGGCATAATTTAAAAAAAATGATGTTCCAAAATGATCACAGTGGATGATGTATAATAAAAAAAAAAATTGACGTTCCAAAGTGAACATTGTGGATGAGGCGTAATTAAAAAAATGATGTACCAAAATGATCACAGTGGATGTTGCATAATAAAAAAATAAATAATTGACGTTCCAAAGTGATCATTGTGGATGAGGCATAATTAAAAAAAATGATGTACCAAAATGATTACAGTGGATGTTGCATAATAAAATAAAAATAATTGACGTTCCAAAGTGATCATTGTGGATGAGGCATAATAAAAAAAATGATGTACCAAAATGATCACAGTGGATGTTGCATAATACAAAAAAAAAAAAATAATTGACGTTCCAAAGTGATCATTGTGGATGAGGCATAATTAAAAAAAATGATGTTCCAAAATGATCACAGTGGATGATGCATAATAAAAAAATAAAATTATTGACGTTCCAAAGTGATCATTGTGGATGAGGCATAATTAAAAAAAATGATGTACCAAAATGATCACAGTGGATGTTGCATAATAAAAAAAAAAAATTGACGTTCCAAAGTGATCATAGTGGATGAGGCATAATTAAAAAAATATAGGTACCAAAATGATCACAATGGATGATGCATAATAAAAAAAAAATTGACGTTCCAAAGTAATCATTGTGGATGAGACATAATTAAAAAAAATGATGTACCAAAATGATCACAGTGGATGTTGCATAATAAAAAAAAAAAATTGACGTTCCAAAGTGATCATAGTGGATGAGGCATAATTAAAAAAATATAGGTACCAAAATGATCACAATGGATGATGCATAATAAAAAAAAAATTGACGTTCCAAAGTGATCATTGTGGATGAGGCATAATTAAAAAAAATGATGTACCAAAATGATCACAGTGGATGTTGCATAATAAAAAAAAAATAATTGACGTTCCAAAGTGATCATTGTGGATGAGGCATAATTAAAAAAATGTGGATGTTCCAAAATAAACATGATGAACTTTGCATACTAAAAAAAAAAAAAAAATTGGATGTTCCAAAATGATGATGATGACCTTTGCAAAAACTATGAAAGTTATCTCATGTCCCTCCACCACCATTAAATAGAATCAAGCAAATTTACAGTAATTTTATAGTACACACAAGCCGTGGGCTCCCTACAAAAACAGTATGAAAATTACGGCAAACGAAATATACGGTTTACGGTATTCATACAGAAATATTTTGTATGGGACAATTTTTTTTTTGTATGAAAGACAATTTTTTTTTCATGGAACTGGATATAAAAAAATGTCCTCTGCAACATTAGTTTTTGCACCAATGCTGTAAGACCTATACTTTCCGAGATACGAGGTGGATGGGAGCGAATGGGGGACAAAAGGGGTACTTTAGGATTTATTCCCAACTCACCGGAACTCCCTCTATACGATCCCACCAAACATTTTCACCCTACGAGATGGCATCTGGGAGAACAAACATGTCAATGAGTCAATCAATCAGTCAGTCAGTCAGTCAGTCAGTGGTAATCGAGCTTTATATAATATAACTAGAGGTTGCGTTGTGCGCGAGCTGCTCGCAGCTCGCGTGTTTTTCTTTTAGTCGAAGAAGTAATTAAAGAGGATATCGAGCTGTTAAAAGCCATCAAAGAGGATATCCATGTGTAAGAAGCAGTCAAAGACGATATCGAAATGGAAGAAGCAATCAAATCAAAGAGGATTTCCAAGTGGAAGCAGCAATCAAAGATGATATCGAAGTGGAAGAAGCAATCAAAAAGGATATTGAAGTGAAAGAAGCAATCAAATAGGACATCGAAGTAGCAGAAACAATCAAAGAGGAAATTAAAGTTGAGGAAGAAATCAAAGAGGATACCAAGGTGGTAGAAGCTTTCTAAGAGGATGACGAAGTAAAAAAAGCAATCAAAGACGATATCGAAGTGGAAGAAGCAATCCAATGGATATTGAAGATGAAGAAGGAATAAAAGAGGATATCGAAGCGGAACAAGCAATCGTAGAGGATATCAAAGTTAAAGAAGCAATCAAAGAGGATACCAATGTGGAAGAAGCAATCAAAGAGGATATCGAAGTGGAACAAGCAATCAAAGAGAAAAAAATTGGAGGTTCCAAAATGATCATGATAATAGTTGTATAAAAAAAATTTAACGTTGCAAAAAAGATCATGATGAACGTTGCATAAAAAAAATCTGGACGTTCCAAAATGATCAGGATTGACGTTGCATAATATAAATGTATGTTGTAAAATGATAATGATCAAAAATTTGTACTAATATTTTGTCAAAGTTTGCTAGTGCTATCTCTTCCCGTTTAGAAGATACGAGCGATTAAAGTTTTGTAAGAAAAATCATAAATTTGTTGATTAGATATCGAAGTGGAAGAAACTATCAAAGCGAATGTTGAAGTGGAAGAAGCAATCAAATAGGATATCGAAGTGGCAGAAACAATCAAAGCGGAAATTGAAGTTGAGTAAGCAATCAAAGAGGATACCAAGGTGGTAGAAGCATTCAAAGAAGATGACGAAGTGAAAAAGCAATCAAAGACGATATCGAAATGGAAGAAGCAGTCAAAGACGATATCGAAGTGGGAGAAGCAATCAAAGAGGATATCGAAGTTAAAGAAGCAGTCAAAGATGATGTCGAAGTGGAAAAAACATTCAAAGAAGATGACGAAGTGAGAGAAGCATTCAAAAAGGATGTCAAGGATGACAATAAAAAAACAGTTCCACCAAAAATTTATACCAATATTTTGTACAAGTTTGCTAGGGCTATCTCTTCCCGTTTAGAAGATATGAGCGATTGAAGTTTTGTATGAAAGACCACAATTTTGTAGAGAGCATAATGAAGTAACTGAAGCAATTAAAGAGGATATGAAAGTAGAAGAAGCATTTTAAAGGGATAACGAAGTGGAACATGCAAAAATAGAAGATGTCGAGGCGGAAGAAACAATCAAAGAGGATATCGAAGTGGAAGAAGCAATCAAAGAGGGTATCGAAGTGGAAAAAGCAATCAAAGACGATATCGAAGATGAAGACGCAATCAAAGAGAATAATGCAGTGCAAGAAGCAATCAAAAGGAAATCGAAGATGATATCGAAGTGGAAGGAGTAAACAAAGAGGATATTGAAGTGGGAGAAGCAATCAAATAGGATATCGAAGTAGCAAAAACAATCAAAGCGGAAATTGAAGTTGAGTAAGCAATCAAAGAGGATACCAAGGTGGTAGAAGCATTCAAAGAAGATGACGAAGTGAAAAAGCAATCAAAGACGATATCGAAATGGAAGAAGCAGTCAAAGACGATATCGAAGTGGGAGAAGCAATCAAAGAGGATATCGAAGTTAAAGAAGCAGTCAAAGATGATGTCGAAGTGGAAAAAACATTCAAAGAAGATGACGAAGTGAGAGAAGCATTCAAAAAGGATGTCAAGGATGACAATAAAAAAACAGTTCCACCAAAAATTTATACCAATATTTTGTACAAGTTTGCTAGGGCTATCTCTTCCCGTTTAGAAGATATGAGCGATTGAAGTTTTGTATGAAAGACCACAATTTTGTAGAGAGCATAATGAAGTAACTGAAGCAATTAAAGAGGATATGAAAGTAGAAGAAGCATTTTAAAGGGATAACGAAGTGGAACATGCAAAAATAGAAGATGTCGAGGCGGAAGAAACAATCAAAGAGGATATCGAAGTGGAAGAAGCAATCAAAGAGGGTATCGAAGTGGAAAAAGCAATCAAAGACGATATCGAAGATGAAGACGCAATCAAAGAGAATAATGCAGTGCAAGAAGCAATCAAAAGGAAATCGAAGATGATATCGAAGTGGAAGGAGTAAACAAAGAGGATATTGAAGTGGGAGAAGCAATCAAATAGGATATCGAAGTAGCAAAAACAATCAAAGAGGAAATTGAAGTTGACTAAGGAATCAAAGAGGATACCGAGTTGGTAGAAGTATTCAAAGAGGATGACGAAGTGAAAAAAGCAATCAAAGACGATATCGAAGTGAAAGAAATAGTCAAAGACGATATCAAAATGGAACAAGCAATCAAAGCGGATATCGAAGGGGAAGAAGCAATCAAAGAGGATGTCAAAGTGGAAGAAGCCATCACAGGATATCGAAGTAAAAATGCAATCAAAAACGATATCGAATATGAAGACGCAATCAAAGAAAATATTGCAGTGCAAGAAGCAATCAAACGGAAATCAAAGAGGAAGGAGCCCTTACAGAGGATACCGAAGTGAAAATGCCATCAAAGAGGATATCAAAGATGAAGAAGCAATCCAATGGATATTGAAGATGAAGAAGGAATAAAAGAGGATATCGAAGTGGAACAAGCAATCGTAGAGGATATCAAAGTTAAAGAAGCAATCAAATAGGATATCAATGTGGAAGAAGCAATCAAAGAGGATATCGAAGTGGAACAAGCAATCAAAGAGAAAAAAATTGGATGTTCGAAAATGATCGTGATAATAGTTGTATAAAAAAAATTGAACGTTGCAAAAAAGATCATGATGAACGTTGCATAAAAAAATCTGGACGTTCCAAAATGATCAGGATTGACGTTGCATAATATAAATGTATGTTGTAAAATGATAATGATCAAAAATTTGTACTAATATTTTGTCAAAGTTTGCTAGTGCTATCTCTTCCCGTTTAGAAGATACGAGCGATTAAAGTTTTGTAAGAAAAATCATAAATTTGTTGATTGGATATCGAAGTGGAAGAAACTATCAAAGAGAATGTTGAAGTGGAAGAAGCAATCAAATAGGATATCGAAGTGGCAGAAACAATCAAAGCGGAAATTGAAGTTGAGTAAGCAATCAAAGAGGATACCAAGGTGGTAGAAGCATTCAAAGAAGATGACGAAGTGAAAAAGCAATCAAAGACGATATCGAAATGGAAGAAGCAGTCAAAGAGGATATCGAAGTGGGAGAAGCAATCAAAGAGGATATCGAAGATAAAGAAGCAGTCAAAGATGATGTCGAAGTGGAAAAAACATTCAAAGAAGATGACGAAGTGAGAGAAGCATTCAAAAAGGATGTCAAGGATGACAATAAAAAAACAGTTGCACCAAAAATTTATACCAATATTTTGTACAAGTTTGCTAGGGCTATCTCTTCCCGTTTCGAAGATACGAGCGGTTGAAGTTTTGTATGAAAGACCACAATTATGTAGAGAGCATAATGAAGTAACTGAAGCAATTAAAGAGGATATGAAAGTAGAAGAAGCATTTTAAAGGGATAACGAAGTGGAACATGCAAAAATAGAAGATGTCGAGGCGGAAGAAACAATCAAAGAGGATATCGAAGTGGAAGAAGCAATCAAAGAGGGTATCGAAGTGGAAGAAGCCATCACAGAGGATATCGAAGTAAAAATGCTATCAAAGACGATATCGAAGATGAAGACGCAATCAAAGAGAATAATGCAGTGCAAGAAGCAATCAAAAGGAAATCGAAGATGATATCGAAGTGGAAGGAGTAAACAAAGAGGATATTGAAGTGGGAGAAGCAATCAAATAGGATATCGAAGTAGCAAAAACAATCAAAGAGGAAATTGAAGTTGACTAAGGAATCAAAGAGGATACCGAGTTGGTAGAAGTATTCAAAGAGGATGACGAAGTGAAAAAAGCAATCAAAGACGATATCGAAGTGAAAGAAATAGTCAAAGACGATATCAAAATGGAACAAGCAATCAAAGCGGATATCGAAGTGGAAGAAGCAATCAAAGAGGATGTCAAAGTGGAAGAAGCCATCACAGGATATCGAAGTAAAAATGCAATCAAAAACGATATCGAATATGAAGACGCAATCAAAGAAAATATTGCAGTGCAAGAAGCAATCAAACGGAAATCAAAGAGGAAGGAGCCCTTACAGAGGATACCGAAGTGAAAATGCCATCAAAGAGGATATCAAAGATGAAGAAGCAATCCAATGGATATTGAAGATGAAGAAGGAATAAAAGAGGATATCGAAGTGGAACAAGCAATCGTAGAGGATATCAAAGTTAAAGAAGCAATCAAATAGGATATCAATGTGGAAGAAGCAATCAAAGAGGATATCGAAGTGGAACAAGCAATCAAAGAGAAAAAAATTGGATGTTCCAAAATGATCATGATAATAGTTGTATAAAAAAAATTGAACGTTGCAAAAAAGATCATGATGAACGTTGCATAAAAAAAATCTGGACGTTCCAAAATGATCAGGATTGACGTTGCATAATATAAATGTATGTTGTAAAATGATAATGATCAAAAATTTGTACTAATATTTTGTCAAAGTTTGCTAGTGCTATCTCTTCCCGTTTAGAAGATACGAGCGATTAAAGTTTTGTAAGAAAAATCATAAATTTGTTGATTGGATATCGAAGTGGAAGAAACTATCAAAGAGAATGTTGAAGTGGAAGAAGCAATCAAATAGGATATCGAAGTGGCAGAAACAATCAAAGCGGAAATTGAAGTTGAGTAAGCAATCAAAGAGGATACCAAGGTGGTAGAAGCATTCAAAGAAGATGACGAAGTGAAAAAGCAATCAAAGACGATATCGAAATGGAAGAAGCAGTCAAAGACGATATCGAAGTGGGAGAAGCAATCAAAGAGGATATCGAAGTTAAAGAAGCAGTCAAAGATGATGTCGAAGTGGAAAAAACATTCAAAGAAGATGACGAAGTGAGAGAAGCATTCAAAAAGGATGTCAAGGATGACAATAAAAAACAGTTGCACCAAAAATTTATACCAATATTTTGTACAAGTTTGCTAGGGCTATCTCTTCCCGTTTAGAAGATACGAGCGATTGAAGTTTTGTATGAAAGACCACAATTTTGTAGAGAGCATAATGAAGTAACTGAAGCAATTAAAGAGGATATGAAAGTAGAAGAAGCATTTTAAAGGGATAACGAAGTGGAACATGCAAAAATAGAAGATGTCGAGGCGGAAGAAACAATCAAAGAGGATATCGAAGTGGAAGAAGCAATCAAAGAGAGTATCGAAGTGGAAGAAGCCATCACAGAGGATATCGAAGTGAAAATGCTATCAAAGACGATATCGAAGATGAAGACGCAATCAAAGAGAATAATGCAGTGCAAGAAGCAATCAAAAGGAAATCGAAGATGATATCGAAGTGGAAGGAGTAAACAAAGAGGATATTGAAGTGGAAGAAGCAATCAAATAGGATATCGAAGTAGCAAAAACAATCAAAGAGGAAATTGAAGTTGACTAAGGAATCAAAGAGGATACCGAGTTGGTAGAAGTATTCAAAGAGGATGACGAAGTGAAAAAAGCAATCAAAGACGATATCGAAGTGGAAGAAGCAATCAAAGAGGATATCAAAGTGGAAGAAGCCATCACAGGATATCGAAGTAAAAATGCAATCAAAAACGATATCGAATATGAAGACGCAATCAAAGAAAATATTGCAGTGCAAGAAGCAATCAAACGGAAATCAAAGAGGAAGGAGCCCTTACAGAGGATACCGAAGTGAAAATGCCATCAAAGAGGATATCAAAGATATTTTGTCAAAGTTTGCTAGTGCTATCTCTTCCCGTTTAGAAGATACGAGCGATTAAAGTTTTGTAAGAAAAATCATAAATTTGTTGATTGGATATCGAAGTGGAAGAAACTATCAAAGAGAATGTTGAAGTGGAAGAAGCAATCAAATAGGATATCGAAGTGGCAGAAACAATCAAAGCGGAAATTGAAGTTGAGTAAACAATCAAAGAGGATACCAAGGTGGTAGAAGCATTCAAAGAAGATGACGAAGTGAAAAAGCAATCAAAGACGATATCGAAATGGAAGAAGCAGTCAAAGAGGATATCGAAGTGGGAGAAGCAATCAAAGAGGATATCGAAGATAAAGAAGCAGTCAAAGATGATGTCGAAGTGGAAAAAACATTCAAAGAAGATGACGAAGTGAGAGAAGCATTCAAAAAGGATGTCAAGGATGACAATAAAAAAACAGTTGCACCAAAAATTTATACCAATATTTTGTACAAGTTTGCTAGGGCTATCTCTTCCCGTTTAGAAGATACGAGCGGTTGAAGTTTTGTATGAAAGACCACAATTTTGTAGAGAGCATAATGAAGTAACTGAAGCAATTAAAGAGGATATGAAAGTAGAAGAAGCATTTTAAAGGGATAACGAAGTGGAACATGCAAAAATAGAAGATGTCGAGGCGGGAGAAACAATCAAAGAGGATATCGAAGTGGAAGAAGCAATCAAAGAGGGTATCGAAGTGGAAGAAGCCATCACAGAGGATATCGAAGTGAAAATGCTATCAAAGACGATATCGAAGATGAAGACGCAATCAAAGAGAATAATGCAGTGCAAGAAGCAATCAAAAGGAAATCGAAGATGATATCGAAGTGGAAGGAGTAAACAAAGAGGATATTGAAGTGGGAGAAGCAATCAAATAGGATATCGAAGTAGCAAAAACAATCAAAGAGGAAATTGAAGTTGACTAAGGAATCAAAGAGGATACCGAGTTGGTAGAAGTATTCAAAGAGGATGACGAAGTGAAAAAAGCAATCAAAGACGATATCGAAGTGAAAGAAATAGTCAAAGACGATATCAAAATGGAACAAGCAATCAAAGCGGATATCGAAGTGGAAGAAGCAATCAAAGAGGATGTCAAAGTGGAAGAAGCCATCACAGGATATCGAAGTAAAAATGCAATCAAAAACGATATCGAATATGAAGACGCAATCAAAGAAAATATTGCAGTGCAAGAAGCAATCAAACGGAAATCAAAGAGGAAGGAGCCCTTACAGAGGATACCGAAGTGAAAATGCCATCAAAGAGGATATCAAAGATGAAGAAGCAATCCAATGGATATTGAAGGTGAAGAAGGAATAAAAGAGGATATCGAAGTGGAACAAGCAATCGTAGAGGATATCAAAGTTAAAGAAGCAATCAAATAGGATATCAATGTGGAAGAAGCAATCAAAGAGGATATCGAAGTGGAACAAGCAATCAAAGAGAAAAAAATTGGATGTTCCAAAATGATCATGATAATAGTTGTATAAAAAAAATTTAACGTTGCAAAAAAGATCATGATGAACGTTGCATAAAAAAATCTGGACGTTCCAAAATGATCAGGATTGACGTTGCATAATATAAATGTATGTTGTAAAATGATAATGATCAAAAATTTGTACTAATATTTTGTCAAAGTTTGCTAGTGCTATCTCTTTCCGTTTAGAAGATACGAGCGATTAAAGTTTTGTAAGAAAAATCATAAATTTGTTGATTGGATATCGAAGTGGAAGAAACTATCAAAGAGAATGTTGAAGTGGAAGAAGCAATCAAATAGGATATCGAAGTGGCAGAAACAATCAAAGAGGAAATTGAAGTTGAGTAAGCAATCAAAGAGGATACCAAGGTGGTAGAAGCATTCAAAGAAGATGACGAAGTGAAAAAGCAATCAAAGACGATATCGAAATGGAAGAAGCAGTCAAAGACGATATCGAAGTGGGAGAAGCAATCAAAGAGGATATCGAAGTTAAAGAAGCAGTCAAAGATGATGTCGAAGTGGAAAAAACATTCAAAGAAGATGACGAAGTGAGAGAAGCATTCAAAAAGGATGTCAAGGATGACAATAAAAAAACAGTTCCACCAAAAGTTTATACCAATATTTTGTACAAGTTTGCTAGGGCTATCTCTTCCCGCTTAGAAGATATGAGCGATTGAAGTTTTGTATGAAACACCACAATTTTGTAGAGCGCATAATGAAGTAACTGAAGCAATTAAAGAGGATATGAAGTAGAAGAAGCATTTTAAAAGGATAACGAAGTGGAACATGCAAAAATAGAAGATGTGGAGGCGGAAGAAACAATAAAAGAGGATGACGAAGTGTAACAAGCAATCAAAGAGAATATTCGAATAGTGGATGTCGCATAATAAAAAAAAATTGACGTTCCAAAATGATCATAGTGGATGAGGCATAAATAAAAAAAAATTGATGTTCCAAAATGATCACAGTGGATGTTGCATAATAAAAAAAAAGAAATTGACGTTCCAAAATGATCATTGTGGATGAGGCATAATTAAAAAAAATGATGTTCCAAAATGATCACAGTGGATGTTGCATAATAAAAAAAATAATAATTGACGTTCCAAAGTGATCATTGTGGATGAGGCATAATTAAAAAAATTGATGTACCAAAATATCACAGTGGATGTTGCATAATAAAAAAAAAAAATTGACGTTCCAAAGTGATCATTGTGGATGAGGCGTAATTAAAAAAATGATGTACCAAAATATCACAGTGGATGTTGCATAATAAAAAAAAAAATTGACGTTCCAAAGTGATCATAGTGGATGAGGCATAATTGAAAAAAAAATGATGTTACAAAATGATCACAGTGGATGATGCATAATAAAAAAAAATAATAATTGACGTTCCAAAGTGATCATTGTGGATGAGGCATAATTAAAAAAATGATGTACCAAAATGATCACAGTGGATGTTGCATATAAAAAAAAAAAATGACGTTTCAAAGTGATCATTGTGGATGAGGCATAATTGAAAAAAAAATGATGTTACAAAATGATCACAGTGGATGATGCATAATAAAAAAAAAAAATAATTGACGTTCCAAAGTGATCATTGTGGATGAGGCATAATTAAAAAAATGATGTACCAAAATGATCACAGTGGATGTTGCATAATAAAAAAAAAATGACGTTTCAAAGTGATCATTGTGGATGAGGCATAATTAAAAAAATGTGGATATTCCAAAATAAACATGATGAACGTTGCATACTAAAAAAAAAAAAAAAATTGGATGTTCCAAAATGATGATGATGACCTTTGCAAAAACTATGAAAGTTATCTCATGTCCCTCCACCACCATTATATAGAATCAAGCAAATTTACAGTAATTTTATAGTACACACAAGCCGTGGGCTCCCTACAAAAACAGTATGAAAATTACGGCAAACGAAATTTACGGTTTACGGTATTCATACAGAAATATTTTGTATGGGACAATTTTTTTTTTGTATGAAAGACCATTTTTTTTTCATGGAACCGGATATAAAAAAATGTCCTCTGCAACATTAGTTTTTGCGCCAACGCTGTAAGACCTATACTTTCCGAGATACGAGGTGGATGGGAGCGAATGGGGGACAAAAGGGGTACTTTAGGATTTATTCCCAACTCATCGGAACTCCCTCTATACGATCCCACCAAACATTTTCACCCTACGAGGTGGCATCTGGGAGAACAAACATGTCAATGAGTCAGTCAGTCAGTCAGTCAGTGAGTGGTAATCGAGCTTTATATAATATAACTAGAGGTTGCGTTGTGCGCGAGCTGCTCGCAGCTCGCGTGTTTTTCTTTTAGTCGAAGAAGTAATTAAAGAGGATATCGAGCTGTTAAAAGCCATCAAAGAGGATATCCATGTGTAAGAAGCAGTCAAAGACGATATCGAAATGGAAGAAGCAATCAAATCAAAGAGGATTTCCAAGTGGAAGCAGCAATCAAAGATGATATCGAAGTGGAAGAAGCAATCAAAGAGGATATTGAAGTGAAAGAAGCAATCAAATAGGATATCGAAGTAGCAGAAACAATCAAAGAGGAAATTAAAGTTGAGGAAGAAATCAAAGAGGATACCAAGGTGGTAGAAGCATTCTAAGAGGATGACGAAGTAAAAAAAGCAATCAAAGACGATATCGAAGTGGAAGAAGCAATCCAATGGATATTGAAGATGAAGAAGGAATAAAAGAGGATATCGAAGGGGAACAAGCAATCGTAGAGGATATCAAAGTTAAAGAAGCAATCAAAGAGGATACCAATGTGGAAGAAGCAATCAAAGAGGATATCGAAGTGGAACAAGCAATCAAAGAGAAAAAAATTGGATGTTCCAAAATGATCATGATAATGGTTGTATAAAAAAAAATTGAACGTTGCAAAAAAGATCATGATGAACGTTGCATAAAAAAAAATCTGGACGTTCCAAAATGATCATGATTGACGTTGCATAATATAAATGTATGTTGCAAAATGATA
The DNA here is from genome assembly GCA_963924445.1 of Philereme transversata. Classification (NCBI taxonomy): domain Eukaryota; kingdom Metazoa; phylum Arthropoda; class Insecta; order Lepidoptera; family Geometridae; genus Philereme; species Philereme transversata. The sequence goes on along the minus strand of OZ004337.1, from coordinate 18,800,269 downwards.
ATGATCAAAAATTTGTACTAATATTTTGTCAAAGTTTGCTAGTGCTATCTCATCCCGTTTAGAAGATACGAGCGATTAAAGTTTTGTAAGAAAAATCATAAATTTGGTGATTGGATATCGAAGTGGAAGAAACTATCAAAGAGAATGTTGAAGTGGAAGAAGCAATCAAATAGGATATCGAAGTGGCAGAAACAATCAAAGAGGAAATTGAAGTTGAGTAAGCAATCAAAGAGGATACCAACGTGGTAGAAGCATTCAAAGAAGATGACGAAGTGAAAAAGCAATCAAAGACGATATCGAAATGGAAGAAGCAGTCAAAGACGATATCGAAGTGGGAGAAGCAATCAAAGAGGATATCGAAGTTAAAGAAGCAGTCAAAGATGATGTCGAAGTGGAAAAAACATTCAAAGAAGATGACGAAGTGAGAGAAGCATTCAAAAAGGATGTCAAGGATGACAATAAAAAAACAGTTGCACCAAAAATTTATACCAATATTTTGTACAAGTTTGCTAGGGCTATCTCTTCCCGTTTAGAAGATACGAGCGATTGAAGTTTTGTATGAAAGACCACAATTTTGTAGAGAGCATAATGAAGTAACTGAAGCAATTAAAGAGGATATGAAAGTAGAAGAAGCATTTTAAAGGGATAACGAAGTGGAACATGCAAAAATAGAAGATGTCGAGGCGGAAGAAACAATCAAAGAGGATATCGAAGTGGAAGAAGCAATCATAGAGGGTATCGAAGTGGAAGAAGCCATCACAGAGGATATCGAAGTGAAAATGCTATCAAAGACGATATCGAAGATGAAGACGCAATCAAAGAGAATAATGCAGTGCAAGAAGCAATCAAAAGGAAATCGAAGATGATATCGAAGTGGAAGGAGTAAACAAAGAGGATATCGAAGTAGCAAAAACAATCAAAGAGGAAATTGAAGTTGACTAATGAATCAAAGAGGATACCGAGTTGGTAGAAGTATTCAAAGAAGATGACGAAGTGAAAAAAGCAATCAAAGACGATATCGAAGTGAAAGAAATAGTCAAAGACGATATCAAAATGGAACAAGCAATCAAAGCGGATATCGAAGTGGAAGAAGCAATCAAAGAGGATATCAAAGTGGAAGAAGCCATCACAGGATATCGAAGTAAAAATGCAATCAAAAACGATATCGAATATGAAGACGCAATCAAAGAAAATATTGCAGTGCAAGAAGCAATCAAACGGAAATCAAAGAGGAAGGAGCCCTTACACAGGATACCGAAGTGAAAATGCCATCAAAGAGGATATCAAAGATGAAGAAGCAATCCAATGGATATTGAAGATGAAGAAGGAATAAAAGAGGATATCGAAGTGGAACAAGCAATCGTAGAGGATATCAAAGTTAAAGAAGCAATCAAATAGGATATCAATGTGGAAGAAGCAATCAAAGAGGATATCGAAGTGGAACAAGCAACCAAAGAGAAAAAAATTGGATGTTCCAAAATGATCATGATAATAGTTGTATAAAAAAAATAGCACGTTGCAAAAAAGATCATGATGAACGTTGCATAAAAAAAATCTGGACGTTCCAAAATGATCAGGATTGACGTTGCATAATATAAATGTATTTTGTAAAATGATAATGTACAAAAATTTGTACTAATATTTTGTCAAAGTTTGCTAGTGCTATCTCTTCCCGTTTAGAAGATACGAGCGATTAAAGTTTTGTAAGAAAAATCATAAATTTGTTGATTGGATATCGAAGTGGAAGAAACTATCAAAGAGAATGTTGAAGTGGAAGAAGCAATCAAATAGGATATCGAAGTGGCAGAAACAATCAAAGAGGAAATTGAAGTTGAGTAAGCAATCAAAGAGGATACCAACGTGGTAGAAGCATTCAAAGAAGATGACGAAGTGAAAAAGCAATCAAAGACGATATCGAAATGGAAGAAGCAGTCAAAGACGATATCGAAGTGGGAGAAGCAATCAAAGAGGATATCGAAGTTAAAGAAGCAGTCAAAGATGATGTCGAAGTGGAAAAAACATTCAAAGAAGATGACGAAGTGAGAGAAGCATTCAAAAAGGATGTCAAGGATGACAATAAAAAAACAGTTCCACCAAAAATTTATACCAATATTTTGTACAAGTTTGCTAGGGCTATCTCTTCCCGTTTAGAAGATATGAGCGATTGAAGTTTTGTATGAAACACCACAATTTTGTAGAGCGCATAATGAAGTAACTGAAGCAATTAAAGAGGATATGAAGTAGAAGAAGCATTTTAAAAGGATAACGAAGTGGAACATGCAAAAATAGAAGATGTGGAGGCGGAAGAAACAATAAAAGAGGATGACGAAGTGTAACAAGCAATCAAAGAGAATATTCGAATAGTGGATGTCGCATAATAAAAAAAAATTGACGTTCCAAAATGATCATAGTGGATGAGGCATAAATAAAAAAAAATTGATGTTCCAAAATGATCACAGTGGATGTTGCATAATACAAAAAAAAAATAATAATTGACGTTCCAAAGTGATCATTGTGGATGAGGCATAATTAAAAAAAATGATGTTCCAAAGTGATCATTGTGGATGAGGCATAATTAAAAAAAATTATGTGTTGCATAATAAAAAAAAAATTGACGTTCCAAAGTGATCATTGTGGATGAGGCGTAATTAAAAAAATGATGTACCAAAATGATCACAGTGGATGTTGCATAATAAAAAAAAAAATTGACGTTCCAAAGTGATCATTGTGGATGAGGCATAATTAAAAAAAATGATGTACCAAAATGATCACAGTGGATGTTGCATAATAAAAAAAAATTGACGTTCCAAAGTGATCATTGTGAATGAGGCATAATTAAAAAAAATGATGTACCAAAATATCACAGTGGATGTTGCATAATAAAAAAAAAAATTGACGGTCCAAAGTGATCATAGTGGATGAGGCATAATTGAAAAAAATGATGTTCCAAAATGATCACAGTGGATAATAAAAAAAAAAAATAATTGGCGTTCCAAAGTGATCATTGTGGATGAGGCATAATTAAAAAAAATGATGTACCAAAATGATCACAGTGGATGTTGCATAATCAAAAAAAAAATAATTGACGTTCCAAAGTGATCATTGTGGATGAGGCATAATTAAAAAAATGTGGATGTTCCAAAATAAACATGATGAACGTTGCATACTAAAAAAAAAAAAAAAAAATGGATGTTCCAAAATGATGATGATGACCTTTGCAAAAACTATGAAAGTTATCTCATGCCCCTCCACCACCATTATATAGATTCAAGCAAATTTACAGTAATTTTATAGTACACACAAGCCGTGGGCTCCCTACAAAAACAGAATGAAAATTACGGCAAACGAAATATACGGTTTACGGTATTCATACAGAAATATTTTGTATGGGACAATTTTTTTTTTGTATGAAAGACATTTTTTTTTTCATGGATCCGGATATAAAAAAATGTCCTCAGCAACATTAGTTTTTGCACCAACGCTCTAAGACCTATACTTTCCGAGATACGAGGTGGATGGGAGCGAATGGGGGACAAAAGGGGTACTTTAGGATTTATTCCCAACTCACCGAAACTCCCTCTATACGATCACACCAAACATTTCCCCCCTACGAGGTGGCATCTGGGAGAACAATGATGTCAATCAGTCAGTGAGTCAGTGGTAATCGAGCTTTATATAATATAATTTACTTATATAAAATTATTTATGTACCTATTATTTATGTATTTAAGGTTAAGTAATTTTTCTTTTGCTATTATTAAGTTTATTCTTTTTACACCTCAGCCAATCTTCCATTAAGCAATGATCCTCTCCATCCAAAGGTTGTCTGGAAGAGATCGCTTTGTTAAGCGATAAGACCGCCCATTATGCTTACATTTATTTGATTTATTTTTTTATTTTTATATCTGTTGTGTTTAGCTTGTAAGGTATAATAAAGAATTTTCATTCATTCATTCATTCATCTATAGTATCATCAAGGAACAAAAATTTATACAATACAATTTAATAAAAAGCTGCATCAACATGTAGCCATAGACGCATTCGATCAGCAACAACAACGGTATTATACAATCGTGCTGCCTGGAACTTTGGTATATTTGATATATTATACTTGTCATTCCCTAACTTTTTAGTAACTTTATAAGGATCTACGAATTTAGATAAAAGTTTCCGACTCTTGCCATCATTATTAAAATTAGACTTAATCATTTTTATAAGATCACCTTCTTCATAACTTCTAGCCGGTAATATGTTAGCATCATAATTATAACACTTTTTGCTTTTCTTGTGAAATTTTAATATTTTTACTGGCTTCCTGTGTAACATTATCCCTGCTTAACGTTACATTTTCTAACACATCATCTTTTGCAATATTCAATATATTCTCTGACGCATTATTTAACTTTATACCAAATAATGGTTCCGACGGTGCTTTTTGAATTGTAGAACTTAACGTATTATTTATGTCCCATTGAATGTGATCTAATTTTTTTTTGATCCCAATCTCGCTCATCATTAAAGATAAAGATAATTTATTTGCAGAAAGTTAGTATAATTATACACTGGTCCTAATGTATACAATTTAAGCTTAATCATCATTCCACCAGACAATGTCCTCGTATGCAAATATAACATAAAATAATTAAACATTTAAATTTACTGTTCCTACACCATATAAAAATGTCCATAAAACAATGTCATGTCTAGTACTTATAATTAAAATATTCCGCAATGGTGTGAAAACATTTGGAGGATAACCATTTAATAATTCGGCATTTAAATAAAGTCATAAGTAAATCTTCTAACTCGTCTGGTAATTTGTTAAACATTTTTACTGCCATGCAATGAGCGTTACTTACATTGTTTAAATTCTTCGCAGAAATGGCGTTTAAAAGAGTTTGGTTAAAACGTTAAGCTTGTTCATTGGATCGTGGACTCGCCACCGCATTTGATATATACTTCATAATTCATAATCATTTATTCGCACGAATGCATGTTCAACAGTTCGTATGTCAATTCGAAAATAATATTCATTTACATTCTGCCTCATCAAGGCGTGCGAAATTCTAAGACAAAAATAATGATATTAAAAATGTTAAACTTTCTACGATAAAATTTAATACAAACATAAATAATAATAATGCTTCATTTCATACATGTCAATTTCATACAAAATACAATAATAATAATAATGTTAAATGTAACCTTTATAGTTTAAAAATATTCATTCATGTCATAAAAACATTCATCCAATAACCAAATCTTTCTTGCTTAGCAGCATTTGCCGTACAAAAATCTTTAAATTGAGATGATGTAAATGACGACCCACGGCCAGAAACAATTCTTGCAGGAACTCCCAAATCATTGAATATATTATCCAAGACTGTTATCACATTTTTGGTTTTAATATCTTTGACGGGTTTGGCAACCAAGTTTTGGTAAAAACGTCGACCACAGTTGACATGTAACTATTCTAATTGATGTTATTATTTAACAAAATTTTTGTTCACTTCGTATAATGTTTATTTTCTAAAACAATATAATTTAACACCTACATGTGTCCATGATAACACTGTCGAAAACACATACATGTTTTAACTTATTTATTCAAGGTTTTACAGTGCTTTATGTATGTATGCAGCTTTTTGTCAAATACATTAAAAAAAATTATTGAGAACTTTCATTATATCTTAACTATACCGATTGAAAACACCTACATGTTTCAATTAACTTTTAAGTGAGATTAGGTTTAAGTTTAGGTTAGATCTTGTATATGAGATCATGTCTCAAATACTTTCTATTGGGTATATTGTACTGAGGACACATACATGTCTCAACTTGATTCTTCTAATACGTTGTTTAATTACGAGAACATATACACGTCTCAACTACTTCACATTGGGTATATTGTACTAAGCACACATATATGTCTCAACTTAATTCATATCATACATTATTTAATTACGAGAACATCTACATGTCTCAATTACTTTAAATTGGGTATATTGTACTGAGCACACATACATGGCTCAACTTAATTCTTATAACACTTTGTTTAATAACGAGAACATCTATATGTCTCAATTACTTTACATTGAGTATATTGTACTAAGCACACATATATGTCTCAACTTAATTCATATCATACATTATTTAATTACGAGAACATCTACATGTCTCAATTACTTTAAATTGGGTATATTGTACTGAGCACACATACATGTCTCAACTTAATTCTTATCATCCATTGTTTAATTACGAGAACACCTACATGTCTCAATTACGTTACATTGTTTAATTACGAGAACATCTACCATGTCTCAATTACGTTACATTGTTTAATTATGAGAACACCTACAAGTCCCAATTACATTACATTGTTTAATTATGAGAACACCTACATGTCTCAATTACGTTACATTGTTTAATAATGAGAACACTTACATGTCTCAATTACGTTACATTGTTTAATTATGAGAACACCTACATGTCTCAATTACGTTACATTGTTTAATTATGAGAACACCTACATGTCTCAATTACGTTACATTGTTTAATTATGTGAACACCTACATGTCTCAATTACGTTACATTGTTTAATTATGAGAACACCTACATGTCTCAATTACGTTACATTGTTTAATTATGAGAACACCTACATGTCTCAATTACGTTACATTGGCGTTAAATTTTCACAGCAATTACAGTGTCTTAACTGTCGCTCCGTGTATAATATAATCTGTATAAAACGGATAGATTTTATTCGATAAATAACATCATTACCTCCTTAAAGTTACACAAAACTTTGGAAGTCTGATAAAAATCATCAGCATGGTAAACTAACCAAGGAAAAGAAGTATAACTTTTAATAACAACATGAAAACATATTAGATAATACTCATAACAATTGTATAATCAAATCAAAAATTGAAACTAAAAATAGACTTAACTGAACCTTTTCAGTTGTGAATAAATACTAATATAATAACATTTGAGGGTATTTGTACCCTCAGAATTTTATTCTTCGTACGAATAATCCTGACTCGTGCTGGTTATTAAAGACAAATACAGCTCTTTTTTTTTGAATCATCATGCTTACAGATCAAAAAGTTATATCAATAACACGAATAATTCTGATGGTACTTACATTCAGGATGTCACCAACCACTTAATTTTGTGGGCTTGAATTTATTAAATCCCACTTCTGAAATATTATAAAATAAAATACTGGATGTTGATTTGAATTATTGTATTGAAAACTTCAGTTTAATGTTATTTGCGACTAAGCGCGTTGAAATTCAGCCGGGGAATGGCGGTCGTTCGTCAGTCACGGAACCTCCTTTGTTCGACCGAAGTCGTTAGTTCGTGTTTCGTTCGTTCTCCGTGACTGGCGCCACCCGCCATCATTTCCGTTTTTAATTAAATCATTACATAACTTCTATTATGATAAGTTTACTATTTATTCTATTGATACAACATATACAAACACAATAATAAACAATAGTATTAATGTATTACAATAACACTTGTTCCATTACTCACCAACGGGTTTCAAATAAACAAAATAGAAAATGACAACATGTCAACAGGATATCACAAAATCATTTTATGTTTTAATTATACCTAAATAACTTATTAACTAATTTACGTTACGAAATTGATCTTACAAATTCTTCAAGTATTTACAGTACACAATTTAACTAAATATTCAATCAAAATCAGCAAATCATTACATAATTGTATAGTGTTTATAAAAAGGTATAGTAAAATAACATAATAACAATCACACACAACAAAATAAAAATAAATTGTTTAAGTGGGTAGGTGCCTAATTTGTGCATCTGAACAGTAGCGAGCAAACGGACTTAATGTTTGAAGTCGAACCGAATGCTCACAAAAGTCGAGCACACTAATACTAGGTCATTGAGCATGAACAACGTCGTAAAAGCACCATAAGCCAACAAATTTTCCTTCCATTTACAATAGTTTTGCCAGTCACTATACCTGAGACGGTCACTATTTCTAATCCAAGTTTATATACAATTTCTTTGTTTTTGCGTTTTCAATTATACGCACGATAAAATCGATTACACAGCAGTGCAATAAAATCGTTTTGCACTAAAAATTGAAATTGCTCACTCATTTGTATCGCCGAATTCTTACACTGTCGTGCAATACTAATACACATAAGCGCTCCACTTATTTGTCTCAGGCGATCACGTGCGGATTTTATGGCATGGCCTCTCGTAAATTGAAATTGCGAACGTTTCTCATGCCAGCTAGTGTACGGACATTGTTTCTGATATAATTTAGAGCACAATATATTTTGATATTACCCACTTCGGGTGTGTTTGGGGGTGTATAGAATTTGTACAATAAAATTCTATTTTGCAGATTCAGAGAGGACTCGACGAACTAAAGTCACCAAAATAGCACAAAGGATTAGCAAGCTGAAATGGCAGTGGGCAAGGCGCTTAGCTAAGAACTGACGGCCGTTTGGCAGAAAGGTTCTCAAAGTGAGACCACGCACTGGAAAGCGCAGTGTAGGACGGCCCCGCACCGGAAAGACAACCTGTTAAAGATTACTAGGAGCCGTTGGATGCAGGCCTCACAAGATCGGTCGCTCTGTAAATCTATGGCTGGCGCTTATAAAAAAAAATATAAAAGGGCATTTATTTACACACACACCTCTTATGCTAACAGAAGTTAGCAATGTTGTTTTTTTGTTTTATGTTCAACATTGGATGTCCTGTGACTGATATGATGATGAGAGCAGCAGTAAAAGTTTTGAGTAACACTCACTATGTATTTTAGGTTAAATAGTTTATTAAAAAATCCGAAAATTTAAAATTTTGTTCAGTAGCAATTTTCGATTGATAAATGCCACCTCCAGCACTTACTACCTCCTACTACTAATATTGTATTTTTCACTATTTTGATGATAAATAACACAGCACAAAGTAATCATTGTTTAAAAAAGCTCAAGTGAAAAAAGTTTCATAAAACAGTATTTATCTAAAACTGCCCCGCATTGCAGTAGATATATATTTGAATTGAAACAGAAATGCAATGGACGACAATGTGGCGCAGAAGGCGAATAACTGGATGAAACGGAAGAGATGGCGGGTTCAATTCCTGCCGCGGAACAAAGGTGGTTTGCATTATCTACTGTCTACTGATATTTGTTCCGGGTCTGTGTTTTTCTATATATTATAAGTAGGTATTCACAAAATAATTGTATAAGAATTATATCAGATAACTGGTTCCCATAGTAGAATCTCTGCTTAGTTTGTCGCTAGATAGAATAGAATAGAATAGAATAACGCTCTATTGTATACCAGAAATACTTAAAGAAAGCGATTTCTTCCAGGCAATCTTTAGATGGAAAGTGATGATAGAGCTGTGTGAAATATCCAGCTATATTTATTTTATAGAATATACCATCCATTAATTTTAACTTCCCAAACAATATCATATTGCATCTCAAGCTTTACATTTGAAATAGATTAATGTTAAATTTATTCACCCTTAGTAACACCAAATCGTAGTTTAATTTGGCCGATAAGTTTCTAGCCATAGCCATATTTCCTTTGTGACATTTGATAAACAACTCTTTGTTACTATTGTGCATATAAATTATGATTTTATGTACATACTCTAATTTTATAGGCTACTAGTTGACCCGCCCTGACTTCACGTGCGTTTAAAATAAAATATAGTGGTCTTGAGTTCATACAAATATCCCATAGCAATCACTTTTAATTTTCCCAGAATTTACAAATTTCCTGGGCAACTTTTCAAAATTTTGTTTCCTATATATCATATCCTGAAAATGACGAGCATAACAAAAAAACAGCCGTTTTCAGGTGATGATCTTTCATACTTACGGCATAGATAGATCATAGCTTGAAGTTTTAAAGCACTTGTTTGTCTACTGTTTATGTTATCTGGTAGAGACAGCTACTTAGCGATAAGACCGCTATTTGAATAACATTATTTCGCGGCCGGCAGCTCAGCTATGGTGAAAATAAAACGGCTTTTTAGAATGTTACATGTAGTGTCCGTGTACAAAAAGATGCAAATGGACGGAAAATATCTTTGATGATCACTGATACAAAATTACTAACAAAGAGCGAATGTTCCCGCGTAATACCAATCGCCTCTATGTCCTTGGCCCTGTTTCTGAACGAGTGTAAGTTTCCGGCGTACACGCAAAGAAACTAACGCCGTGATCAGATACGGCGGTGAGTAGCGGAAACCAATCACTTATTCAGTAGGCCTAGCACAGTAACTGTAGAGAAGATTGTAGTCTAGAGTAATTTTTCGAAAGAAATAAGACACTTGTCAACCGTCTCGAGCACGGCGATTGCGAGAGGGAACGCGAAGAAATTTGTCGACGCTTCCTCGACAGTAGTCTACAATGCTGAGCATGATGGCCATAATTTTCTCTATCTTTGACGTTTAAGGATACATAATTTTCTTCTGAAATTATCTAGCTCTTGCGATGCCTAGACAACGCTGTCATCTCAAGTTGTTTCTTTCGCACTCTTCTCATTCGCGCGCTTGCCAACAGTTTTTGGATTAGAGATATTTTATTAATTATATAAACAACGTACGTTTCTATAGACAGAGTATCCTTCTCTTGTCTAGGAAGAAACCTAATTGAGCCTGCTCGGTGCAAAGACAATTTCGGAAGAGTCGACAGAGAATAGAATAGAATAACGCTTTATTGTGCATCACGCTTAAGTTTAAAAACATTATAAAAAAACCAATAACAATATACGCAGAAATTCAAGTTGCGGTTAGAGCCTTGTCGTCTCTTCGAAGTGTAGACAAGGAAATCACTGTACTAGGCTTGCAGATAGAGTTTAGGCACCCTGATACACCTGACAGGTCTAAGGGCAGTGGGACGCGCTATAATTCTAATTAAATGTGGTAGATACCACAAACTTAGGGAGGCCTTTACCCAGCTTAAACAGAAGGCTGTGGATGATGATGATTTTAGATTGTTAGATATTTTTTAGGTTCATTAGCATATTTTCTATCAAACTTAAAAGTTCTTACACCTTACGCTTCATACATTCAGGTTTAACTTTTATTCTCATAGATTTACATTGAAGCTCACTGAAAAACGACTTTGAATTACACAACCTTATTAACAAAAGAATCACCTCAGTCTGTCGTCTGAACATAAATTTATAGTAACCGTCACACCGAATTTTATCGTAAAAAATACATCTTTTTCATCCCAACTGTTTGTCAACGTCCAACGTCGATTCAGTGCCAATGGGACCCATTTTATATTATACTAAACGACTTCGAGCATTCGTCGATCGACTTTCGATTCTGTCAAATGATTTTTTCTCGGAATAGCGCCGTTTAGGGGCGGGGCTAATCTTATTTATCATTTTCGATAAACGTCGACGAATTTTCGGAAATAGTTTTAGAGCAAGTGTACTTGATTTGTAAAGAGCGCCTTTTTGTCCTTAACTGTACCAATCTTTACAACATTTAATATAATAATCATATAAATAATAATAACAATAATGCTGAACATTTCATACAGCGTCATCTAGCCAAAAACTAAGGAAAACTATATACCAGATAACTGATAGAACACTTATTTACTTTTTTGTGAATACATACTTATTATATATAGAGAAACAACCAGACCCGGAACAATAAATATCTGTAGATCATGCAAACATTTGTTCCGCGGTGGGAATCAAACCCACAGCCTCCTGCGTCTCAGATGGTTATTCGCCCACTGCACCACGGAGGTCGACGACTTCGATGAGGTTTTAAATATTTTGGAATCTATAAATTGTTTTGATTTATTTAAATTATTTATATCCTTTCCCAAAACTTTAAGGTTCTAAAAACAAGCTATTTATTAATAAAATTTAATATCACGCAGTCATGAACGCTCTCCAGTCAATTTCCGTGCGGGGCATATAAATCTCTTAGACATGGCGCGCTCATCTCTGCACGGAAATGCAGACCCGACCGCTCTTAGAGTTATGGTCTGTTTTAACATGGGAAATGCTGTAGTTTTTCACTTGTCGCAACGCCATTCTATGTAGATTATGTGGCTTATAATGAAGTTTCGTGTGTGAAAAATGGTGGGAATAAATAAGTAGTGTTAACGGTTACGATCTGGGGTATGATATTAAAGTTCTGTTCCACAATATTTTTATATTGTACATAAGTATGTTTACTTATTCGGTTAAATTCATTGTATTTTTGGAATGTTAAACTTGAGGTAAGTAAGGCGTTAACTCTATCTAATTTTATAGCGTCAACAAACAGGCACCGTGGGCGAGTGCGTGAAGTTAGCCCCGCACTTTTGAATAATCTGAATTCTGACAGTTGTGCTGAATTGTTCTAGGTCTGTTCTACATTGTTCTAGAATATTACATCTCTCAATACCGCTGGAAACTTTAACTATACGAAATTTCACTCCTCTGTACACGCAATAAGCTTAAAAGGGTTGCAAAGATTTCTCTTCGCCTATTATTATATAGATAATTGCTACGTTGTGTTTTGAGTAACAAATGGTTTTTTTTAAATAGGTAAACGCATATTGAATGATTCGTTATTGGAACCTTCAGCTCTTTGGTGTGTCGTGGAGTTACGAGTACATGTTTTTCGTTTGCACATTTTCAAAATTATCATATTTCATCCATAGCCCAACTTCATTTACTGCTAAGTTAGCCTCTTTTTGCTTATACCATTGTCCGCGGTCTTGAGCCAACCTCATCCAAGTTCAGCCCACGGTGAGTGCGTGAAGTAGCCCCGCACTTTGAATAATCTGAATTCTGACAGTTGTGCTGAATTGTTCTAGGTTTGTTCTATATTGTTGTAGAATATTACATCTCTAAAGTCAATAATACCGCTGGAAAACGACGATACCGGTTTTCGAAGCCAGCCCCGCACTTTTAGATTTTTGAAATTTTGATAAGTGTTCTGGATTGTTCTACATTGTTCCAGAATAACAGCATTCTAAAGTTAAAATTGAAGTCAGAAATCGCAAAAACCTGATTGCACCCTAGCCCCGCACTTGTTGATGTTTTAGTTTTTTGAAATTGTTCTGGATTGTTCTAAGTTTGTTCTACATTGTTCCAGAATAACAGCATTCAGAAGTCGAAATTGAATTTAAAAAACGCATAAAACTGTTTCCAATTAAATTTTAAAAGTGCGGGATTAGTGTCGCACTTCTTGATTTTCCAGTTTTTGACAGTTGTTCCGAATTGTTCTAGGTTAGTTCTGCATAGTTTTTGATACTTTTGTAGACAGAATCTATGTGAACTAATGGCGACTACAAGTATCTAAAATATCAATTTAAGTTACCTAAATTATTATTTACAATTATTTTCCGCGCAAACATTCTTTTAACAAACCAAAACAAATTTTAAAAGCAAAAACCCAGATATGTATTTAAATACAACGACAAACACATTGCACATAATGCAAGTGACACGGCACAATGCAGCGGGTTCCTATTTCACGCACAAATGGGCTCAGAGCGGTGAATTTATGCACGCCCGAGTCTGTTCTACGCCCGCTCTACGCGTGCATAGCTCTGTTATTATGTAGACAAAAATTGAATAAACAGGAAAAGGATGCTAAAAATATGAATAATCTCATTTTTTTTTTAATATTTGGGCCACTATACCGGACGTTATACGATGCATTAAACAAGAAAAAATTATAATAGTGTATGTTACAATACTTAAAAGCTGCGAAGCTTTTCAACCTGATCCCACCATCCACATTCTATCATCTGATAACCAGACGCTCCGCGATGCGCCACCGCTACATGGTAGACACCTCCCATACGCACAAAGCGGTACTCTTCCACCTTTATTATGCGCACCGCCAAGGAGTGGAACGTCTTGCCTGAGTCTGTGTTTCCTGATAACTACAACCTAGGGGTCTTCAAGTCGCGAGTGAATAGGTTTCTTCTAGGCAAGCTAATACCATTGTAGACTGCATCATCGCCTACCATCAGGCGAGATCGTGGTCAAAGGCTAGCATACATCGATATATAAGTACTACGCACTAGATATCGCAATCCGAACACTCACTCTGTTCCACTCAACTGTACTGCAATCCGTACACCTTACTTTAGTACGGCTTCAACATTCACGCAGTTTGGACGCGTACGGAGCGGCACTAGTAATACGAGAATTCGAATCAAAGTATGAAATAAATAACAATTCAGTACTCAAGTAAGTAAAATTATTAGTTGTTCAAGTGAATAAATAGGTAATAATGTCGTAATACCACAATAGAAAAAAAAATCGTTTATTATAATGTCACGCCATCTAAACTCTTAGACTAATATATGCAGATATTCCATTACAAAACCTGTTGTATTAGGTTGGGGAAAAAGTTTCTTCGCATTTTTTAAGAAAGTTCAAAACATTTTTTAATATAGTTTATTTACATTTAACTAAAGTATGTAGGTACCATTTTGTTCGATAACTTTTTTCCATCTTGTAGGTAGTGACATGATCCCATTGCTATAGAAATTTTGGGGCTTCTGATCAAAATACCGCGACAAGTGGTTTTGGCAGTCCTCTCGTGATGTTAACCTGACACTGCCTAAAGAATTCTGAAGAGACCAAAACAGGTGAAAATCTGAAGGTGCAAGGTCAGGACTATATGGCGGATGCATTAACACCTCCCAGCCAAACTCTCTTAATTTTTGCTGAGTGGCTAAAGATGTATGAGGTCTAGCGTTATCATGATGAAAAACCACACCCCTTCTGTTGATTAATTCCGGCCGCTTTCTCTCAACTTATTGCTTTAATCTCATCAGTTGTTCGCAGTAGATTTCCGAATCGATGGTCCTGCCTGGTGGTAAACGCTCATAATGAATAATGCCCTTCCAATCCCACCACACACACAGCATCACCTTGTTACGAGTTAACCCGGGTTTCGCCACAGTCTGTGAAGCCTGACCGGCCTTTGACCACGACCTTTTCTGCACGTTCTTGTCGTACGTGATCCACTTTTCATCACCAGTTATCAGCTTCTTCAAAAATGGTTCGGTTTTATTACGTCGTACTAAAGAATCACAAATGAGTACACGGTTCATTAGGTTTCTTTCAGTGAGCTCGTGGGGTACCCAAATATCGAGCTTTTTTGTATACCCAGTTTTTTTCAAATGCGCTAAAACTGTTTTGTGGTCAATTCCCAGTTCTTCAGCTACGTCGTAACTACTGATATGCCGATCTTGCTCCACTTTTTGAAAAATGGCATCTATTTTATCCGTAATAGGGCGATCAGAGCGACGTGCATCTTTGACATCAAAATTTCCGGATTGAAAACGCTTAAACCAAATTTGTGCTACTCTCACAGACACTGCACTAGGTCCGTAAATATCGCAAATTTTTTTCGCTCATACATACTATAATGCGAAAAGACTTTTTCCCCAACCTATTAGGTAAAAATATGTGACTGAACACGGACTTTACGTGGTATTTTTAGAAAGTGTTTTAATCTAATTATGTAAATGTTTTCCAGCCAGTTTGATATTTTTTAATATTTATTTTACGTTCTTTCTTTTTTTTTTTAATACTTTATTGCAAAAAAATACAAATTACATGTACAAAAGGTGGGCTTAATGCTAATAGCAAATTCTACCTGCCAACCTCAGAGGTAACAAAAAAGGTTGGCGTTCTAACTTATAACAATATAAACATAATGATACTTAAAAACAAAAGAAACACAAATACAATAAACTCCGATCACAGTTACAATAAATACATAAACCTACTTGATATAATAATAATAATAATACATAGAATATATATTTATCAAAATATAAATATACCAAAAAAATATATAAATATATATAAAACAAAAAATATTTAAGTGTTACATAAAGTACACATACTACGTTTCCATATAATTTAACAGCTAGTGGCGGACTGCAAGAAATGACTAGTCTAGTCGTCTGAAGACCGGTTTACTTTTTAGTAACTAA
Source organism: Philereme transversata (assembly GCA_963924445.1). Classification (NCBI taxonomy): domain Eukaryota; kingdom Metazoa; phylum Arthropoda; class Insecta; order Lepidoptera; family Geometridae; genus Philereme; species Philereme transversata. The sequence continues at coordinate 18,784,275 of OZ004337.1, read as the reverse complement.
TATCTATCAAAGGTTAGAAAATATGACGTCGTTGTAATTTGATACTGCAAAAATACATCAAGAAATGTCAGTGTTTCATCAGGTGTCAGTTTGATTTCAAACTATTATTAACGTACTTGAGCTTAAATAAACGCATAAATATTCATTTTATTTTACTTTTCTACTTTACCATATTTTCAATTAAAACATTACTGTTATACATTTTGAAATTGAGTATGAATTCTAATGAATTTTTGTAGGTACAAAAGCTGTGTCACGTCTGTGGTGTAAAATCTATAAGGACGACAGGTTGTTACACTATGTTAAATGAAACGCGTAAGCGCCATGAATTTCATGGCGCTTACAATGTTTGGTCGCGATTAAACTAAACTCTATAAGCAATCTAGCGCTGCGTGTTTTAATAGTTTGGTTAGATCACATAAATAATATTTAAGCGTTGTAGCGAACTTTAGTTCTAACTCACCAGCATTTTACCAAATTTTTTTCAAGAATGTTCTTGTCTATCGGTAGAATATAATATATGTCTATGCTAGCATATAACTTATAAAACAAAAAAAAAGTATTTGCTGACACGTAAGTCTGTTATGATTAAATTACCTGCATAACCTTGACATACGCATATAGCAAATGCTTGTTTGTAAACTGAACTAAGTGATAAATTACGTTCAAGTTAGCGATAAGATCATACGATGTAAATCTGGATAGTTAACTGTAAGTACGAATGAGTTACATATCAAATAGATCTCCAACTAAATCCAAATACCGAACAGACGTATTGATACAGACAGACATCTCAAATTGTTTGCCTAAACTTTATTATCTTACATCGACTTGGAAAATATGCCGCGAAAGACAATATTTTCGCTTATCTAACGTAATTTATGCGAGAACTTGTCGAAACTTGGTCACTTAGCGAGACGATCGGAGTTTCTATTCGATAAAATTACACTTTCGAGTTTCGGGGTTTCGGTATTGTTTTGTCGAATTGTGAGTGGGAATTATTTCGCGTCATAGTCATAGATATTTTTATTGTTTTATGTTGGTTTTACAATAGTTATATGTATAGATTATATATTATGTTGATGTTTAGTACAAAAATGTTTGGTCCAAAACATGAGCTGGGGCACTACAATACAATGATATTACTAGTTGGCGTGTCCGCGGCTCCGCACGTTTTAAATTTCCCGTTCCAGTGTGAACTTCGGGATAAAAACTATACGTATAAAACACTCTTCTCAAAGTTCTCATTAACACTCCATGTAAATGAGTTCACGTCAATGAACGACGGTTAAATTATACGGATATTATATTACGAGGCATGCCTTTTAAGTTTTGTCGTTTGAAGAAAAAAACACAACCAGAACCTTATAGTACTTTTTATTGTTTTTCAAAGTATTCACCGCGTAGCTTAATACACTTTTCCATTCGCTCAAACCAGTTATTATAACATTTATTCCACTCTAAAGTGGGGGTGTTCAAAATGGCTGACTTGAAAGCGTCGACTGCTTCTTCACCGGACTGGAACCTTTGACCACGAAGACTTTTCTTAATTTTAGGAAATGTAAAGAAATCGTTAGGGCTTAGATCAGGACTGTATGGAGGATGGTCAAGAATTTCTACTTTTTCCTTGCTTCAAATACTCAATCGTTTGACGAGCGCTGTGTGAGCTTGCGTTGTCGTGGTGCAGGATGATGCGTCGCTTTGAGTTAGATTTTCGAAGTTCGGCGATGACTTGTGGTAAACAAACTGTAGTATACCACTCTGCGTTAACCGTTCTACGATCTTCAAGTGCAATAGTCGCAACATGGCCGGTTTTTCCAACGAACGTGGCCACCATCTTCTTTGAAGTGCTTCGAGAACGAACAACTTTAGTCGGCTTTGGCTCGTCTTGAAAGACCCAGATTGTAGATTGTTGTTTGGAATCAGGATCGTAGGCATAGATCCAAGATTCATCACCACTTATGATGTCGTAGACGTGATTTGACTCCCCTCGGTTGAACCTTTGCAGAGTTTTCTTACACCATCTGACGCGGGCCGCCTTGTGATCGTCGGAAAGCAGATGCGGTATCCAACGGCAAACTAGCTTTCTCACACCAAGCGCTTCATGCAAGATCTTCTGAATGGTTGTCCCTGAGATGCCTAATAGAGCCTCTATCTCTCGATACGTCACATGACGATCTTCGAGAATTAGTTGTCTCACAGCAATGATGTTATCTTCAGTGAAGGCGGATTTTGGGCGTCCTTCGCGAAATCTGTCACTAACACTAGTATGTCCACGCTGGAATTCTAAATACCAGCGTTCGACAGTCCGCAGACATGGGGCTACATCACTGAACACAGATGTTAGCTCTTCTAAACACTGAAGCCGTGTCAGGCCTCTTCTAAAGTTGTAGAAAATTATTGCACGAACATTTTCCTTAGAAAGATTCATTTTCGTACGTGACCTGACAGATTCAAATCGAAACGGTGACTAAACAATAGCATTAATCCTAATACTTTCAACTGTTTTGAGATTCAAAATGTAAACACATTCGAATATAGAACAGTTCCAAATTCAAAATTGCCGGAAAATATGGAAACGACAGAACTTAAAAGGCATGCCTCGTATGCACTTATTACTGTGTAGATACCTATACCGATATCAAGTAAAAAAGTTAAAATTAACCGTTAAAAAAACTAGTTTAATATTAGGTTCCCACTTATAGTTAATATGTTTACTTACGTAGGCATCTCCATCGAGACGGTTATTTGTTGATTACTTTGTGTTAGGGTCAATTTGTCTTATCTTAGTGTTTTTATCACCTTGTTCTAGGTACAGCGATGAACAAAGTAATTTAAAAAATATACGGTAAAATTGCTCCTTCTGTCCTGTTTAATCCTGTTTGAATACAAAACTAAACAATTTAAGCCTTTTCCAAACCTAATTGTGACATAGATATATAATAATGTAAGACATGAGTGTTGAATAATAATGGACTACGTTGTCTAGGCCAAAATTACCACGAAAAGTAACCCTGAGACTGCAAAGCGGTGCCGCGGCAGACCACGCCGGAGGAGGCGGGACGACCTGGGCGCATTTGAGAGGGACTGGCACTGAACCGTTGTGTGTGGCGGAAATACGGGGAGGCCTTTGCCCAGCAAAGGGACAATATGGGTTAATAGTAATAAGTGGTCTGATATAAATGAATTTATATTTATATTTTAATCAAGGAACCGACCAGTGTAGAATAGTTTGTGCATCGTGAAACCCAAGATTATAAAACATCACACAAATCTACGATTTCTCAAACATACTGTACAACCAAATAAGCCACTGCGGAATATTTGAATTATAAGTAGACATGTGCCTAATTTATTTTATTTTACTGTAATTTTTTGTATTATGTGTAACTATTTTTTTATGACATGGAATGGACAGTAATTTCAATTTTTAATTATTTTATGCAATATTTGTACATCAGGACATTATCTGGTAGAGTGTTAATCGATCTTAAATTGACCAGAGTACTAATAAGACCAGAGTAAAATTCTACTAACTTTCTGAAAATAAATGATCTATATCTTTATCTTTACTTGATTTTTATTCTGAGAAAAGGCATTAAAAGACATTTTTAATTACAGAAAAATCTTTTGAAAAGTGTCCCCTTCCAATTAAAATTCCTGCCCCCGAATGTTTCCACTCCAGGCTCCTATAACTAGATATGTAGGTACCGCACATTCAACGGAAGTTTTCCTCCATAATTTAATATAAATAACCTTACATTTCTTCCCGTGGCACTTTTATAATGTACGGGATGAAATGCAACAAGGGGAAAGCAATCCACTGGAATCATATAGAGATGATGCAAAAATAATATTGGTTTTATATTTGTAGTCATAGGTACAAAAGGAATTTTATGGAGAATCAATTTCAGGAAAATATTATAGACGGACTGTTTCTAGGAATAATAATTACAATAATGGTTTATATTACTTTTGTATTTTGAATTCACGGTATTCATTCTTGATATAATTGGCGTAAATAAAATATTTCTTAGTTCAATCTTTGTTTTCTGATTAGTTAAATCGTAGGCAGTGTAACATATGCCTATAGGCTAAGGTACGACTGGATGATTATCCACGCTGAGGTAGACCACAAAAGCGATTATGCAAAGTTTCTGATATGTATTTTAAAACGATAGGCATACTTGGGACTAGATTGAGACTACTGTAAAAATGGGGAGGCATTTGTCTAGCAGTGAGAAATATACGCAAACCAACATGGATATGAGGACATGGAGATGGAACAAGCAACAATTTTTAAAGGGTCAGCAACGCGTCCTATACCTTTGGTGTTACAAACGTCTTACGCACGTAATCGTTTACCATCAGTTGGACCGAATGCTTGTTTACTACTTTTTTAGTATAAAAAAAGCAAATTACCCATCTAATGTCAAGTGATAACCATCTCCTATAACAACGCATTGCCTCGTAGATCATGCACCTTAGAAACATGCTCAGCAATGCACTACTCTGCAATCAACCAGCGCCATACCGGTGTAAAGCTTCATGTGCCTGTAATTTCATCGGCACCCATACCTTTCTCACCAAAAAACAGCAACGCTGCCTTGCAGTAGAAACAAATATGATGGTAGTTCTTCCCTTGGCCAGCCCTTTTACAAAAAGCTCTACTATTGGTACTGCTATTGTGTTTGGGACTATCCAAAAATATCAAAAACTAGAGACCCAATGAAATAAGTAATAGAGGCAGGAAATATCAGGCATATTACACAATAATATCCCTTACCCTACATATTTTTTTATGTTTTTTTTTATATTATTTTTTTTTTATCTTATTTTTTTTTAGTTTATTTAAATGATCAGGCTTCTTCATGACAACATGTATGGCTGCGTTTTTGCAAATGGCCAGCAATCTAATTTCTTTTCTGTCACTTGTGGAGTTAAGCAAGGCTGTGTTCTTGCACCTACTTTGTTTGCTGTATATTTTTCAGTAGTTGTTAGAGAAGCATTAAACAACAATACAGATGGCATTCGTATAAGGTTTCGCACAGACGGGGGCATTTTCAACTTAGCCAGATTCAAAGCCTATACCAAAGTGTCATACGATATAATCACAGAAATAATGTACACTGACGATCAGTGCTTTGTAACCGATACAGCCGAGGGCCTAAAAAACTTGATGTGGAAACTCGACGCTACATGTTGTAGATTTGGTCTTAAATCAGCGTTACTAAAACTGAAGTGATGGTAATGGATGCTGAAGATCGTGCTCCGCCAAATCTGCTTCTTGGTGAAAGATTTCTAAAGCAGGTGGATAAATTTAAATATTTAAGCAGCACCATCACATCTAAAACCGACCTTGACTGTGAAATTAATCATAGAATCGGTGCTGCCTCCTCTGTTTTTGGAAAACTTAGAGTCAAAGTTTTCCGCTCACACCACATCAAGCTAAGCACAAAGATCAAGGTGTACCTGGCGATCGTTTTACCTAAGTTATTATACTCCGCTGAAACATGGTGCCTGTACTCCAGACATATAAGAACCCTTGATAGGTTCCACCTCAAGTGTCTCCATGATATTATGAATATTCATTGGTTGGATCGTGTTAGAAACACTGATGTTCTTCGATGAGCTAATGTCTGCGGAATGGAAGCGTATTTTATGCGCCGACAACTGCGGTGGTACGGGCACCTAACGCGTATGTCTAACGACAAGGTGCCGAAGCGCACTTTGTACTCAGAGCTCCAGGATGGCAAGCGAAAGAGTGGCGGCCAGCTGCTCAGATACAAAGACGCTCAGAAGAGAAATATGAAAAAGTGCAAGATTGAGCCCTCTGAGTGGGAATCATTGGCAGAAAATCGGCCAGAGTGGAGACGATTGGTTCAACAAAGTGTCTACAACTTTGAAGATGAGCGCTGGTGTGATCTAGATAATAAACGTGATCACCTTAAAAATAAATCACCTGCCAACATTCACTATAACTACATAAATGGCGTTTTGACATGCACATTACGTGCGCGCACATTTAAGGTCAAAATTGGATATGCTAGTCACCAAAGAGCGCATCAACGGAACCAAGCAGGAACAATGTCGCCGTAGCCAAAATCGGCCTGGATGACATCATCATCATCATTTTTTTATTTATAAGCCCGATGTTCCTTTACTGTATTACGTTGTCATACTTAAACATTTCACAGTCACACTTATAACTACTCTATACAAAATTCGTAATCGAAGGTTACCCTAACCATAAGGGGCAAACATCACCTCCTCTCATAATCGTTCGCAGCAGACGCGTTAAGCACAGAAGGCTATAAAAATTGCGAAAATCATAAATTTACTAGAAATATTCAATTATATTTGTCTCCTGTCTCGTATGGATTAGGGGGTGTTTTCATTCGTAGGAGTATAATAATTGAATATTAGATCTGCAAGTTATTGGTAAATACATTTTATGGCCTATCAAATATTGTAACGATTAGTAATAACATACTTTTCAGTGCCAAGAGGTATAGGTATTCTAGGCCCTAACTTAAAACCATGCAAAGTTAAATCTAAGACAGGACCTCAAAAATAATCTATACACCAAATTTCATCGAAATCGGTACAGCGGTTTAGTTGGGAAAACGTAACAAAAAAACAGAAAGACAGAGAAACAGTTAGTTTCGAATTTATAATATGGGTATGGATTATTTTTTTACAATTTCATCCATAGGTAGGTAGGCCTAGTATCTAATTTATATTTTTATTTTATAATTTACTAGCTGTTGCCCGCGACTTCGTACGCGTTATCCTATTAAATGTGTAGGTAATCTAGAAATAAAGCACAATAAGCAGAATACAACTTGACCTGACACCCCATTTTTATCCCATGGGAACTGATTTATGGGATAAAAGATAGCTTATGTAGTAATCCAGGTTATAATCTGCGTACATACTAAATTTCATCGAGATCGGTTCAGCCGTTATGACGTTATTAAATTAAATTAAATGAAATATCGCTGGACATTCCACACAGCGCTATCAAGCCCCAAACTAAGCAAAGCTTGTACTATGGGAACCAGATAACTGATAGAATACTTACATACTTTTTTTTTGTAAATACATACTTATAATATATAGAAAAACATCCAGACACGGAACAAATATCTGTAGATCATTCAAACATTTGTTCCGCGGCGGGAATCGAACCCGCTACCTCCTGCGTCTTAGCCGGCTACACCCCCACTGCGCCACGGAGGCAGTCGAAGAGTAACAAACAAACAAACATCCAAACTTTCGTATTAGTGTGTTAAATAACCCTTCGGATACCATCCTCGTTTGGATGTGTTATTGCTTCTAATAAATTATATACACCAGCCGCAGAACAAATGTTTGCATGATCTACAGATATTTGTTCCGGGTCTGGTTGTTTGTCTATTTTATAAGTATGTATTTACAAAAATAAATAAAAAAACAAGTATTCTATCAGTTAACTGGTTCCCATAGTACAATCTTTGCTTAGTTTGGGGCTAGATAGCGCTGTGTGAAGTGTCCAGCGTTATTTATTTATTTATTTGTGTTTTTCTTTAAGCCTAGCTCTTTTTGGATTTTTGTTTTTTCAAAATAAGTGTTAACAATAACATTTCCAGTAAGTGCATCTATAACATATTTGAGGAAATTACGCACAAACATTACCTACATACCTACATTCTCGAGAAATCCCATATGTTCACATGGAATGCCACGTCCACGCAACGCAGCCGCCCCGCACCCGCCCGCATTTGTCACGCAACTCAACCGCACTCGGACCCCATCTGTCATGTTCTCGAGTATGAGGTTTGCCAAAGATGAGTTACCTATTATAGCAAGGTCGATAAAAATTGCCTACAAAAATTCATAACCAGATTCATTAATAGAGACAATTTTTGAGCGGTTGGTTTAGTAGACACAATGCAAGCTACAATTATAATCCTACTGCATCAGTTGAAGCTTTCAATAATGCTATCGAGTTATTTCATTGAATTGTTATTTGTTATCCTATACCACACACAATGTCAGGTGAGTCAATAAAAATCACCCCCAATTTCCATATAGGGGAAGTTCCATAAAAAAATTGTGTTTTCATAACTTACTAAACGTCACTAAAACTTATCATAATGCGAAATTTCAACTTTTCAACCCTTATGGACTACGAATTAAATGGCTGAGACGGACAGATAGACACACGGACATGGCGTAAGGACAACTTCATGGGTTTTTAGTTCGAATACCGAACCCTAAAATGAAGGTTCCATCACATGCATGATGTGGTTCAGTTTATTTTTCATTTATTTATGAGCTTTTTTATCATTAGTTTGCCCCGAACTGAGATCTCCAGTCTACCGAAGACCAAGTCTACCAAAAACAAAAAAATATATAATCTTTGAGTGCCGAAGTTCGCCCCCAAGAAGAAAACAAAAAAAAATTGGATACTTTGACTATCAAATAGTGCCCCGAAATGCACAACCAATTTACTTGACCCACAGTTTCATTCAAATTACAAATCGCGGGAGTTCATGTAAAGTGGTTATTCTTTTTATGGGTAGATTTACAGTTATTTTAGATTTCAGACTTTTCCCTATATTTGTGTTACTAAAGCTACACGAATACCAAATTTCAGCACTGTAGGGTCACTGGTGTACCCTGTGAATGTCTTCAAATTTCAGTTTTTAGTATGGATAATAACTCAAAAACTACATTAAATTAAAAACAAAAGTGGGGTCGAAATTTACTTAAAAACCAACCTTAAAACGACCTTTAAAAACCAATTGACCTAATAATCTAATTTTGTTTTTTTTACCCCTCTTGAATCCCAATATCTCAACAACCTCGCAATATTTTTAACTAATTTAGTAACACCAGGATTATGTCAACACCACCTATTTATCAAATTTCATCATGATCGGATCAACGCTTCGAAAGTTATTCTAGGGGTATAAAACATACATACATACAAACATACAGCCAACGCCGATTTTCCCAAGTTGATTTGGAGATCTCGCTTCGCTAGATCAATTAAATTAAATGGATGACGAACTGAAAAATACGCAGACGTCATACGTCTTTCTTATGGATTGGCACAAATTTATTTTCAAAAGGAAGAGGCGTTTGCCAAATTAACTAATGTTTTACTTAAAGTTAAGTTAACGAGGTAAGTTATTAATAATTACTAGAAGAAATAATTATTACCTACGTCGCGTCGCATTAGTGGGTATACTGGTACAAAGGTTGCCTGGAAGATACCATTTTTGGCGATAAGACCGCCACTTGTATTTCTGCGTGTATTGTTATTTTATTATTTTATATTGTTTTATAATTTAAGTGTGATGTACAATAAAGCGTTATCTATCTATCTACGTTCAGCGTGGGCGTCCTGTGTCTGTGGTGATTATAGGTAATTTAATTAGGCAAACAATTAGTACGAATGTACATATGTGACCCCCTTCTGTCTTCCTAACTTTTCTTTGCCAGCATCTGTGAGGTATCCAATTATTACCGGCCGTAAGTGGCAAGTTAAAATATGACCGTGGATTAGGGACGCGTGTCGAACATAACACGATATTACGTGTAATTTCTCCGTTAACGGACGTCTGGAGTATCTATTTTTCTTAGCTTCTTGACCATATTACTAATAGAAGCCTCAAGTATCCCCAGATTGTTAACGCCCGGCTTGCACAGCGATCCCTAAACGTAATTAGCGACTAAATAGGTTTAAATTTGACGTATTTGTATGATTTGATCTCTTTTAAATTTTTGATAAGGCATTGTTGTGCAAGTACAGAAAAACAATTGATAAATGGCGGGAAACTGTTTTTTTTATAATTTCAATAATCAGCTAGGTACAACTAAAGAGATTTGATTACAACTTCATACATACAAAATATGAACAGACTTTCTCTCCGAGACATTATTAAAAAGTCTCAAAATCAAAAAATAAATGAAATAATTATTTATTTGCACATAAGAAAATACAAATAGGTACATAGCAAGCTTAAAATTAAAAACATAGTGCTTATATCTAGTTCATTTACTACGCTCCTAACTACCTTACAATAGTAGGGTAGGGGTGTGCTAAGAGCTAGACTAGATTACTGTATCCCAGCCCTTAGCGTCCTCCGACGGACGATGTGCGTTATGTTTATTACGTAAAATCAGTTGATATTGACCATAGACCGCAGTATTTATACTCCTGTACATTTCTTTCGTATACTAACGTGCATTCATATCATAAACTCAAAATTAACAGCTTATTATAAAAGCATGAGCGCTCAACAAGCCGTATCTATGAAAATTCAATTTGGCTTGTTTTTGTCCAAAAGCGGACGTTGCACTTATATTTGCATTCAGAAACCAATTTACAATGCAAACTCGCTTATGTATTATAACAGATTTTGTGTATACGTGATAGTGAACTAACGTGTATTATAGTCAGACCACGCTAATTCTGCATAGCTTAATCTGTATGGGCGAGGCACAAAGAACTGAGGGCAGTTGGGGCAGAAAGTTATCACGTATGCGTTGCGCTCGTCTTGGCACTGCCGCCGTGCTCACATATAAATATAGGTAGATACGGAACCCTCAGTGCTTGAGTCTCACACTTACTTGGTCCGTCTTATTTAAATCTTTAGACGACTAAGCGTTATGCAGATTTACTCCAAGTTGTTATAGTGACCTGAAGTGTATTAGAATTAATTACAATTTTGTATGCGGCTAATGTGATTGCAGTGAAGTGTATCTATTGAAATTTGCGACCTCTAGCGATTTTGTTGGGTAAGCTTTTAAATAATAGTCCTTGCTTAAGCGTACCTACTTACAGAATGGTCCAAAATATGTTGGTTTACTTGAAAGGGGTGGCATTGTCCGTGTTTAAGACAACAACGTTTGTTTAAGGTAAAGTTATTTTTTAAAATGAAATCGAAACGCTGTTTTCTTTTTTATGAAGTTAACTCAAATTAAAACTTTTTTAGCGTAATTATACAAAAGCTGGCTTGCACAACGTTCCCTAAACGTATTTAGCGGCTAAACCTGTTTAAATTTGACGTATTTGTATGATTTGATAACTCTCAACTAAATCATATTTAGCTACTAAATACGTTTAGGCATCGTTGCGTAAGTCGTCCCAAGTATGTAAGGTACTATTATAAAATATGACGTATATTATTCATACCAAATAAATGAGTATGATCATGTCTCTGTCTGTATGTCTGTTTGTTACGTTGACACGACTAAACGGCTGGACTGATTTTTAAGATATTTGGTACAGAAATAGATTATGACCGGGATTAAAAAGAGCCTTTTTTTATTTTTGCCCGACTGCGCAGAAGATGAGTAATGGTTTTATTGACAAACCACGCACGCGAAGTGACAAAGCTGAAGTGGTAGTGGGCGGGGTATATAGCTCGAAGAATTGAAGGCCGTTGGGGCAGAAAGGTTCTCGAGTGGAGACCACGCACTGAAAAGCGTAGCATAGGCCCCCAGATGAAAAGACGATATGATAGGTTGCTGGGAGCCGCTGGGTGCAGGCCACACAAGATCGGTCTCTCTGGAGATCTATGGGGGGGCATATATTCAGCAGTGGACGTCCTGTGATTGATATATGATGTTGACTCTGATGTCGCGAGTAAAGCTGCTGGCTTAAGATCACAATAATCACACTAATAGTATAAATGTATAGTATAAGTTTAGATATTTGTTTATTTGTTTGTTACTTAATCACGTCGTAATGGCTAAACCGATTTCGATGAAATTTGGTATGTTGATAGATTATGACCTGTATTCAAACGTGGCGCAGTGGGCGTATAGCCGGCTGAGACGCAGGAGGTAGCGGGTTCGATTCCCGCCACGGAACAAATGTTTGCATGATCTACAGATATTTGTTCTGGGTCTGGTTGTTTTTCTATATGTTATAAGTATGTATTTACAAAAAAAAGTATATGTATAAGTATTCTATCAGTTATCTAGTTCCCATAGTACAAGCTCTGCTTAATTTGGGGCTAGATAGCGCTGTGTGAAATGTCCAGCAATAATTTATTTATTTATTATTTATTTATTTATAGGTTTTTGTTGACAAACGATGCGTGCGAAATCGCCAGTGGAAGCTAGTTTAAAAGAAATGCATGTTAAAAACTGAATTTAATATACGCGATCTTTTTAATCTGAGCCCCTAAGATTAAAAGTTCACCACAAAGATTCCAATGTACTTTATTCAGTGACGCCACCCTTCAGGCAATACAAATCTGATTAATATTATTAATATCACTAATTTGATCAGTACACGTGCGCCTCTCGGGATACCATTTAATTATAATAAAGTTCCATGGATTAATTATTCGCTAAATTATGTAGACGCTTTTATTAAAATTAAAGTAACAATAAGTGAAGTGTTTACTTACTGGTAAACAATATTTTACCAAAAGGTAAAATAGGTTAGGTACTTTTTATTTTTCTAATATATCAAAATCTTGTGTCGCGGTTTTAGTGGTCGCACTCCTTCGAAACTTGTTGTCCGATTTTAATGAGTTTTTTTTGTATATTTGTTAGGTATGAGAGGTCGTAAAGTATTTTTCACACTCCTACTCCCCCCCCCCAAATTTTTTTATCACGATTTTTGTATTTGAGAATAAACAATATCCATATAATTTACCCATCGTCCATTGACGTGAAGTCATTGACATGAAGTGTTGCGTCACTTTGACAAGAGTATTTTATATGTTCCCAAGGGAACGGAAATTTTCCCCTGTGTGAAGCCACAGGCGGGTCGGCTAGTAATAAATAAAAAATCAAACTCAGTATTGCAATTAAGTGGGACAATACAGCCAGTGTCTCGAGAACACTTCCGTCTGGTATAGTAGGTGTAGTTGAGCTATCTATAGACGGTTCGCGACGGTATTCAGATGATTTAACTGATTCGTTTGTATATTTGGAAGAGATAATGTCAAGAATTGATTATTGTTTCTGTTAGTAAATGCTGTGAGCAAACAATATGTTGCTGACAAAAAACATAATAAACAAACACGAGAACATAATGTTGTTACGTATATGTGACGTTTACGCAAATCAGAATGTTATAGGAGTAATGGGAAAAAGCCTTATACAATTTCCATAGGACTAATGACTGGGGCTCTGGGAACGAAGAGTTTTTAGTTTTTACGATGCATCGACTGATTTGCTTCCGAGATAAATTATTACGACGACAGTGGCGTTCGCAGTATTTCGTTTTACGATGCTACGGAGCTACGCCGTAGCGTGTACGATCGTAGCTCGTAGAGCCTTGAAATCATTTCGATCTGTGGCACGGTGAGTAGATAACCGGATGAGTCACAAGGTTTAGAGTTCGATTCCCGCGGGACAAATGTTTACATAATCTACAAATATTTGTTCCTAGTCTGATACGTGGAATTTCTGCGGATGAACCGATTTCGATGAAATTGGGTGGGTTGATAGATTAAGACCTAGATTACATACATCTGGATGACATAGGCTACTCTTTATTGACAAATAATTTGCATTTCTTTATAGGTACTCGATGAATCACTTGGCACAAAATATTTTCATCTGCCTGCACACACAAAACATGATTTCAATAATGCTTGTACAAATATTGTCCGTATTTATTGTGCAATCGTACAATACTGAATTATACCAATCGCCCTCGTCCAGCCCTTGCCCCTCCATTGGAAAGATAATCGCATCAAATTCAACAAATTCCTAAACGAGCGATCACAATGTTTATCCAATTGTATGTTCATGTCATTTCAACGCGTCAAAGCCAACCCATGACATACCATTCCAATTTTACACATTACAATGGTAGAAACTAATTTTGAACCGTATATTAACGAAATTAAGTTTCAAAGTGTGTCTGAGTGAAGATACAGATAGTGTTGTATAAGTTTGCATACCAAAGCCCATGTCGTTTGTTCTTGACCCGACCAACGGAAATGGGCAATTGAAATGGCGCTGAGTTTGATACTTGGCTGAATGTGGTGACGGCCCATAAAGCAGAGCTGAATGGGTACATAGCACGAAGAACTGATGGCTGTTGGAGCAGAAAGGGTCAGTTGGCGAATAGCCGGCTGAGATACAGGTGGTTACGGGTTCGATTTCCGTCGTGGAGCAAATGTTTGCACGATCTACAAATAATTGTTCTAGGTATTTCTCTCAACATAATAGAAGTATGTATTTACAAAAAAAGTATATAAGTATTCTATCAGTTATCTGGTTCCCATAGTTCTAGTTCGCCCCGAACTGAGAGATCTCGCAAGCCTCCCATAAAAACAGAAATATATTATTCGTAATCTTTGACTATCAAAATAGTGCCACGAAATTATTAACCTCATAACTTGACCCTCAGTTTCATTCAAATTACAGGCAACAGGAGTTCATGTTAATTGGTTATTGTTTTTGGGGTACAAATTGCAGTTGCAAATTGTGTCACTTAAGCTACACACATACCGAATTACAGCACTGTGGGGTACCCTGTGAATTTCGTTAAAGTTCAGTTTTTATTATGGCTAATAACTCAAAAATTGCAAGAACAAAACTAAAAGTAAAAACGGGGTCAAAATGTACTAATGAAGACCTTTCATTTGACGTCCCACTTGACCTTATAGTCTCATTTTTTTTACCCCCCTTGAACCCCAATATCCCAAGAACCCCCTCACATATTTAGCTCATTTAGTCAAACCAGAATTGTGCCATTACTACCTACCAATTAAATACCAACCTAAATTTCAGGATGATCGGAGCAACGCTTCGAAAGTTATCCTCGGACAAACAAACATACCTCCATACTTACATACATACAACGCCGATTTGCCCAAGTTAATTTGGAGATCTCACTTCGCTCGATCAACAAGCTTTGCTAAGTTTGGGGCTAGATAGGGTTGTGTGAAATGTCCAGCATTTATTTATTTATTTCTTGGGGACAGAAAGGCGACTAATACTAAGTTGCTGGGACTCGTTAGTGCTTTACGGTGAGCGAATATGGGCAGTGTTAATTATAAACTGTACCTATAAAAACTGTAAAAAGGTATTGTTTTGCTGAAATGGTGTGTTGGCATCCCTTACCAACACAGATGGCAACATTGTTGTAAAATTAAATTATCTATGAAAGACTCGGGCCTTTCCGGTCAGTTCGAAGATGGTCTATGGCCAACATGTCAACCCGAACTCGTGGTAGCGAACTGTGCTCTGAATAAACGTGATTAAATTGTGCTCAAAGTTTTTATTATCAAACTCAACATCGACGAACCAGCCATCAACATCCGGCTGCACACATGGTGCGTCTAGCAAGTTAGTTTTGGGTTAATTTTAATCTGGTCTCTTTTAAAATCCATTCCACCACCCTTGATTAATCAAATCTGATAATATTATACAATTACTGAATCACGTTTAATAAATAGGGTCAATTTTGAGTTGGGTCGGGTTAGTACCAACCCGTCCATGTTTGCAATGCAGATTGGCCGATCTGGTAAAATGCAAATATTGCTATTGTGCGTCTGACCCGCTCTTCAGATTCCGTTGTTTATGAACGCTATTAATAAATCTCGTATACAACGGATGATATGACTATTGACGATATTTCCGGCAAACATTATATTAAAATGTATAATTTGATGTTTCAGGAAATTTGTTCCTTTAAATGGAAATAACTGTTTCATGTAAAATAATAAAAAAAACTCACACTCCGGGAGTGCCAACAGAAGTGAAAACTTGAACAATTACGAGATATACAGAACTTATATACAGAAGTGTCGGTTACAGTAACGGTTACAGTGTCGCGAGTTCAATGGTTTTTATCCATCTCAAAAAATGGCCAACGCGCCTAAAGAAGTTTTCACTTCAAAAATGTTTTTAACAAAAACACGACAGTCGAACTCCCTCGCGTCTATTACCTCGCGAGCTACTTGGCTCCCTAGACTCTTCGTAGGGCGTGCGAAAAGTGCTAATGCACCTAGAAAACCGCTGTAGAGAGTAGGTAAGCCAAGAAATTAGCCTCGTAATGTTCGAGGGGCCAAACTATACATAACAGGATGGCTCTCCGGGCATTATCCCGTGACTCAGTAATCGCCAGCCTAGAAGCCAGAGTTAATAACGCAATTCCGATATTTACACACATTTCTCAAACCAAATCTGATATTACCAAGAATAGTAGAGTTCCTTGTGAAAGGGCTTGCCCGGGGAAGTACTACCACCATACCTATTTCTGCCACCAAGCAGCATTGCTGTGTTTTGGTTTGAAGGGTTGTTGGTTAAATTACAGGCACATGAGGCTTTACACCTGTATGCCTCAAGTCGATGGACGCAGGGCAGTGCATCGTAGGGCACGTTTATAAGATGCGTGACCTATGAGGCACTAGTGGTCTACTGAACCTACCGAACTGAGATCTCGCGAGTATCCCAAAACACAAAAACAAATATTCTAAGGGCGACTCGCGCAACGATGCCTTAACGTTTTTAGTGGCTAAGTATGATTTAAAGAATTGTCAAATCATACAAATACGTAAAATTTAAACATGTTTAGTCGCTAAATACGTTTAGGGATTGTTGTGCAAGCCGGCCTTAATCTTTGACTGATAAAATAGTGCCACGAAATGTATAACCAACCTACTTGACCTACAGTTTCATTCAATTTACAGGTAACTGGAGTTCATGTAGTTTGGCTACTCTTTTTTGGGGTACAAATTGCAGTTTTTCTGTATTTCAGAATTTTGCCTATATTTGTGATACTTAAGAAACTCGCATACCAAATTACAGCACTGTGAGGTCATTGGTGTACACTGTGAATTTTGTCAAAGTTTAGTTTTTATTTTGGCTAATAACTCAAAAACTACAAAAACTTTACTAAAAATAAAAACGGCGTCAAAATGTTATTTTTTTTTACTTCTCTTGAACCCCAATATCTCAACAACCCCCCCCCCCCCACATTTTTAGATGATTTAGTCACACCAAAATTGTGCCACCATTACCTACCTATGTATCAAATTTCACGCTGATCGGATCAACGCTTCGAAAGTTATTCTCGGACAAACAAACATACATACATGCAATGCCGATTTGCCCAAGTTAATTTGAAGGATTTATATTTGTTACGATATTCGTTAAATCTTCTGTCATCCGTCCTCTCAACATGCCCAAACTATCTAAGCATGGCTTATCAATTCTCATCACTACGTCTTCATTTACTCTACATCGCTTTCTTATCACACTGTTTCTCATAGGTTAATTACAAAGCGTTTTCGTCTGTATTTTTCCAGGCAATCTTCACCCCCCAGCCGCATAATTCCCGCAATTATGCGAACGAAGCATTAGAATTCGCATACGATTAAGAGATGATCAGTCGGCACTCCGAGGCCGGATTAATGAACTTTGTGCAAACATTGACTCCTGCAATTGCTGTATGCTTATCTGCTGAGTTGCCAGTTCGCTTGCTAAAAATTAAGTTCGGTTTGATTAGTTAGTAGAACATTAGACTGGTATTTGGTTTTTGGAGTCTTAAGTCTGAAATTGAATCCAGGCTAAGTTTTAAAAAATATTTATAATCGATTTAAAAACAGGTTTCAATCAGTTGGAATATTGTTTTTTTTAGGTATTACTTATACAGGCATAATTCTTTTACTGTTTTCGAATTTTGATAGTCCTTACTTATTTGATATGACTCGAGATTTAAGTTTCATTGAGGTAAATACATTTTGAAGGAAAAGAAAAGAAACTCTAGTGAGGAAAAGAGGGGATAAAAAAAATTATGTACCAAACAAAGAAAAGTATGGGAACCAGATAACTGATGTAATACTTTTTTTTTGTAAATACTTATAATATATAGAGAAACAACCAGGCCCGGATCTGTAGATCATGCAAACATTTGTTCCGCGGCGGGAATCGAACCCGCAACCTCCTGCATCCCAGACGGTTATTCGCCCATTGCGCCACTGTGCTAGCACAGATTTAAGAATTTGACTTGAAAAAGGGTGTAAGCCAGCTGAAAAATACATTGATTGAGCCTTTACGTGGTTATACCAAATATCCTCTGAGTCTGGAAGAAATAGCTTCAAAGCGATAAGTCCAACCATCATGCTTTTTGCTTCGTGTCTTTTATTTTATTTGTGGTGTACAATAATGTGTTTTCATTCGTTCATCAAGTCAGAAGTTAATAAAATATTACCCGTTTTCCCTCATCTCGTTATCACACACCGTGAAATTTACGATCCATTTGTTTGTAGCGAAATCAATAATTTTATTGGACTGAACGTTCCGAATAAATCGGAAAGATCTATAATACGATCACTATGATAGCGGATACAAGCAAACTGTTCAGTATTCACTGACGGAATACATAACGAGATGGTTTGCTACAAATTTTTGGGGTGAGAATGTGGAAGTGAACTGAGCTCATTTAAAAAAAACAAATACTTCAGTTTTTAGGGTTCCGAATCATAACGGTAGAAACGGAACCCTTATAGTGCGACATTGTCCGTCCGTCCGTCCGTCCATCCGTCCATCCATCCGTCCGCCTGTCAAAGCTGATTAACTCAGCAACTACTTAACCCATCGGCTTAAAATTTTAAATATTTATAATTATTACTGATCTTCCTCCATTGCAATTCAAAAAACCAAACAAAAGAGTCAAGTGTCAACTAGTTTAAGTCAGATATCGTACTGCATCAAACATATTGATACACACATTCCAAAAGCATTTTTATTTTGTACAGTTTTGGAATTATTATGAAAAATGTAGAAAAAAGTACCTACCATAATTCTAGAAAATCTGGTTTTGCATATTATTTAACACTTTCTAGAGTAGCATATAAGCACTGAAACCATCTGAAACCATCCATGTTTTTTTTATAAATTAGAAGCTAGCGTTTGACCACGATCTCGTCTGATGGTAAGCGATGATGCAGTCTACAATGGTACACGCTTGCCTAGAAGAAACCTATCCACTCGCGACTTGAAGACCCCTAGGTTGTAGTTAGTTGCAAATCTAATCTCAAAACATAGTTGTGGAGTGAATTACTTCCATCTACACTACCTATCCCACTACAATTTATGACAATTACTCCGCTGATAAACAAGAAAAAATCCACCAATAAGCTGTGCTGCTAGGCTAGGCAAATGAAGCAATCCTATTGGAGATTTTTTTTTACGCACTCCTTAGGTACCTCGCACATCGAACCCGCTCTCAATTCCACTCCCGCTACTTCCCTCTGCTCCCGCTCCCGCTACCGCTACAACTTATGATTACATTCCGCTACAGAAATGAGCGAGCGTCGCGGTTCACTCAAATGGAGTAATCACATTGATACGTTTATTGAGATTGAACATAGCCGCGGATTCCCCATATGAAATGTGGTCGTGTATGGCTCGTCTCAGCTTTGTTTTGATGGCTACATATTCTATATTAAGGATCCAGAAGTGGAAATAGATAAAAAAATAATAAACTTACTTGCTAGAAAATAGACGAACAAATTACAAAGATAAACTTCTCACAATAATTGGATCAAAACAAATCAAACATAAGGCACCAATTACACCTTTGACACGTAACTACTCCATCTGACCATCATCAATCACACTAATATTATGAATGTGAAAGTTAAGCTGTTTGTTTGTTTGTTACTAAATACTGAATCGATTTCGATAAAATTTGGTATATACTCGTAGGTACGTAGATATATGGATTAATATATAGGCTACTTTTTTTGACAAACAACGCGTGCGAAGCCACTGGCGGAAGCTAGTTTAAAATAAATTACAAGTCGTGCCGATCACCATCAGATATGTTGAAGCAATCATATTATGGTAAGTCGTGCCGTATGAGAGTTTATATTTATAGGCAGATTTTAACAAGACAAAGAAATATTCTATGATCTTAAGAAAAATGACATACTTTAACTATTTAATATCTAAAGTCATAAACTCTACATTTCCTTACACAATTCATCATCCACTTCAGAAACACTCAACAATTTCCCCACATTACTTTAAACTTTGCATTTTCACCAAACTTATGGATATAATTTCTCAAAACATCACTTCTGTATTCCCTTACGCTAAAAACTGGAAACTTAGTTCTTTGGTACCTTAAGTATTGTTCGCGTAACCACTTTGAGATGGCTTCACATGAAACGAACTTAAGTTAAAACTTTAGTACGTCACTTAAATTATTTAAAACTTTGAACTAGTGTTGAAATTGATACCAATTTTCAATTTCAACGTGATTATAGCAGTCGTATGTTTTCCAATGCTGACATAACCATTCCATAGAGATTTTCCAGACAGATCTTGTACACCCAATGGCTTCCAAAACCTACCTATGTATATTAGATCATCTTGGCATTTAGTGGGGGGCCGTTCTACGCTTTCCAGTAAAGATCTCCACTCAAGAACCTTTCTGCCCCCACTGTTAGTTGGTCAGTTTTTAAAGTTATATTACAATGTATTTATTGGAACTATATTTAATACAATTTTCAATTTAAATTGCCCACAGCTGGGCAAAGGCCTCCTTTCAGTCTTATTTTTCAGCGCCAATGGTTGGAATTTAGAATTTGTAAGAACACAAAATTTTAAAATATTCGCTAATAAGTAATTTTTGTAACCATTTTAATAAATTCCAATTTGATGCTTAACCATATCACTTTACAGTATATTATACAAAACAAATATTTTTATAGTACCAAACCTTTGAAATTTGTGGTTATTGATCGACGAAGCGGGATCTCCAAATCAACTTGGGCAAATCGGCGTTGTATGTATGTATTTTTGTTTGTCCGAGGATAACTTTCGTAGCGTTTATCCGATCATCATGAAATTTGGTATATAGGTAGATAGTGATGGCACAATTTTAGTGTGACTCAATGAGCTAAAAATATTGGGGAGTTGTTGAGATATTGGGGTTCAAGAGGGGTAAAAAAAATGAAAATGAGACTATTAGGTTATTAATACATTTGAACCCCGTTTTTATTTCTATTTTAATTTTTGTAGTTTTTGAGTTATTAGCCATAACAAAAACAAAACTTTGACAAAAGTCACAGGGTACATCAGTGACCCCAAAATGCTGAAATTTCGTATTCGCGTAGTTTTAGTGACACAAATACAGGCAAAAGTCTGAAATGCAGAATAACTGCCATTTTTACCCTAAAAAAATGTAACCAATTAACAAGAACCCCCGTTACATCTAATTTGAATGAAACTGTAGGTCAAGTAGGTTGGATATGCATTTCGTGGCACCAATTTATTAATCAAAGATTAAAGTCGGCATGCAAAAATATCACTAAACGTATTTAGCGACTAAACATGTTTAAATTTGAAGTATTAGTATGATTTGACAACTGCTTAAACCATATTTAGCCACTAAATACGTTTAGGCATCGTTATGCAAGTTGCCCTAAAAATAATATTTATTTTGGGAGATTCGTGAGAACTCAGTTCGGGGCGAACCACTAGTTAAGATAGTTTATGTAAAAATAAGCTTTTGCGTTGCGTTGTAGAGCCTTATTATCCAGTGGTTACAGTACACAGCTGACTTCGCGTTATCGCCTATTCTGTAATCCTCTTAAAATTCTGCAGTAAAAACCCCGTCACACATGCTTTAATATGATAAACGAGCATACAACATTACTTAAACTAGCGTGTAGAACTGAATTTCCGAGGTTTTGATGCCTGCACGCCCGTATTCAAGAAATAAACTCAAAACTGAATCTGAGTGAGACATTCCTAGATTTTCTGATAGTTTATTTACTAAAGATTAATGATATACCTATTTCATAAATGCACCAACTTATTTTTTCTTTACATAGTATAAAATGAAGTCGCTTCCGCTGTCTGTTTGCTTAGATTTTTTAAACTACTCAACGGATTTTAATGCAGTTATCAGCAATAGATCGAGTGATTCAAAAGGAAGATTTATATGTATAATACATACATAGCTCTGTTTGTTTGTTAGTTTGTTTGTTACCTTTACACGACTAAACGGCTGAATGGATCGTAATGAAATTTTGCAAGGAGATAGATTATATCCTGGGATAGGGCATATGCTACTTTTTAGCCAACTGCGCAAAATAAGGGTAATGTTTTATTGAAAAACCAACCGTGCGAAGCCACGAGCGTGAGCTAGTTAAATCATAAAAACAATATTTACCAGCGCGAACGCCCGTTGAGTAGGTGCATTGTTAGAGTGATGCGTTCGTGTTACGTGTGTGGCGAACTACCAGTGATGGCGTTATTGATCTAATTGACCCATTTTGATACAAGAAAGAAATGTTTGGAAAGAATAGACCAGTAGAGTAGAGAAAAGTTTGGAGAGATAGAGAGGGCTTAATTACTAAAACAATAAAATATAGAAAATTTTCAATAATTTGCTAGTAATAAAAATCTAATAGTCACGTGGTCTCACTCTTAATCTTACGTCTGAATATGGCATCGTTTCGGTAGTAGGATAACTAAGAAATATCAAATCGGTGAAAGGATCAGTGCGCCTTCATCAGCTTTAAGCCCTTCATTCGATTGAGTGACGTGCTGCTAGACTCATTGATAATGACTCCCTAGTGGAAGCCAATTTACAAAGTCGAGAGCACAGGCGCCGAGTAGCCAGACTTTCAGTTTTTTATAAGATTCATTTTGGTGAATGTGCGCAAGATCTTCATGACCCTTCCACCACTGGACAAGCAGACGGTCCGAGAAATACCACCCAATCCACCTTGCCGTACCAAACGATTTGCTTCAACTTTTCTTGTTAGCACAAGTAAGGAGTGGAACTCACTTCCGGCGTATGTTTTTCCCAACCAGTATAATCCCGGGAGTCTTCAAGTCCAGAGTGAATAGGTTCTTTCTAGGCAAGCGTGCTCCATCTTCGATCACGTCATTACTTACCACCAGGTGAAGTAGTCGTCAAGCGCTTGACTATCATTAATAAAAAAAAGACTTCATTTTGAAGTTTTCTAAGAGTTTACGAAATGGTTTCACTTCTGTTATCTGATATTGCTATTTTAAAATACAAGCCGGGCTTAGAAACTTTTGCAGTCAACTGAAAATTTAAACAGAGACGCCATTAAAGCATTGAGAATGGCGAGGGTTTTTATTCACAAATGTTTTAAAAAGGCTATTTTTTATTACTTTCTCTTCTAAAATAACTATTTTATACTGAAAGCTTACTTTGCTTCCATATTTTTATCCAAATGACTATTTTTAAATAAAGTTAATTGGAATGATGGGTGACTTATGTTCAAGGCTATACGATACACAAACCTGCAGATTCTGTAATGAGACGCAAGATCGCCCTTACATCTGTTAGGCGAGTGTGGTCCACTAATGCGTAAACGTAGCATTCATCTGCGCAAACACATTCTTAGCCCGGAGGAACTATCGAATATAGAACGGAGGATAAGCTACAAAAGCATGAGGGAAAGGGATGAATTTAGTGACCAATACAACATGTATTTGCATAAAGCTGAATACTTACTATGTAAAATACGAATTCCTAAATACTAAAAGAACCTATTAAATAAAATAAAAATATATTTACCGGGATTGAGAATGCATATCCACGCTAAGTTAACAGTCACTAATTCCCGTGAATGGCACTACCTATGCCGACCAGTAGTTATCACCCCTAAGACTAGTGGTTCGCCCCGAACTGAGATCTCGCGAGTCTCCCATAAAAACAAGAAAATAGTACTCGTAATCTTTGACCATCGAAATAGTGCAACGAAATGCATAACCAATTAACTTAACCTATAGCTTCATTCAAATTACAGGTAACGGGAGTTCATGTTAATTGGTTATACTTTTTTAGGGTAGAAATTGCAGTTATACTGGATTTCAGACTTTTGCCTATATTTGTGTTACTAAAGCTACACGCATACCAAATTACAGCACTGTAGGGTCACTGGTGTACCCTGTGAGATTTGTCAAAGTTCAGTTTATAACTACAACTAATATCTTAAAAACTACAAAGTTTAAACTTAATATAAAAACAGGGTCGAAATGTACTCACAAAAACCTTTTATTAGACTTGCCACTTGACAGGATAGTCCCATTTGGTTTTTTTTGAGAAACCCTTGAACCCCAATCTCTCAACACCCCCCCTCTCAACGCCCCCCCCCCTCTCATCAATCCCCCCCCCCTCATCATTATCTAACTATATACCAAATTTATTATATAATTAAATAATTATTTAGGACAAACAAACATACATACAGACATACATACATATCATATTTACATGCATATGTATATACTTGCATACATACATATATACACACAATGCCAATTTGCCCAAGTTGATTTGGAGATCTCGCTACGCTTGATCAAATATTCTACAGATTTTAGCAGTTGTAGGACTTAGTGGTGAACTTGTCTTAGTGTGAACTTAGTATGATTTAAGGAGTTGTCAAATCATACAAATACGTCAAAGTTAAACATGTTTAGTCGCTAAATATGATAAGGGATCGTTGTGCACGCTGGGCTAATCGGATTATGTTATATGGTTACATCAACATTTTTATTTTTGCAACTACTTTAGAGGCAATTCTGTTGGCACAAACTAAAATTAAATATCTGGATTGACACATAGGCTAACTTATATTCAAATTCATATTAAAATATTTTTATTCATTAAAATCACAAGGATCACTTTGAAACGTCAATTTTACTGCCTGTTCCTTCGCGACCAAGCCAGGAAAGAAAGGCAAGAAACAAGGCTGGTTGTTTTTTTTAATGATCCTTTTACAATACATAATACGAACATAAATTACGTCTAAATTGTAACATTTTGAACGAGTTGGAGCAATTTAAATCCCAAGCTTCTCTATCATCTAAATAATCCGATATTTTATAGCAGGCTCTTTTATAAAGATTTTGTTTAATTACGTTTTTAAATTTGTTAATTGTCAATTTTTGTACATCCCTTGGGAGTTTGTTATAAAAGCGTACACCTTGCCCTTTAAACGAACAGCCCTCTTCTGCAGCACAAAAACGGTGTTTATATCTGCAGCACTCTCCCACAGCAGTATACCGTATGACATAATGCTGTGGAAGTAGCTGAAGTAAACTAGTCTAGCTGTGTCTACGTCTGTAAAAAGACGGATCTTTTTGACTGCGTATGCCCCAGAACTAAGTCTCTTCGACAACCCATCAATGTGAGGGCCCCATTGAAGCTTATTATCTAGGGTTATACCTAAGAATACGGTGGTGTCCACAAGAGCCAACTCCTCGTCTTTGATTTTTATATCTGCTTTAACTTGTGTAACATTAGGTAGTATAAATCTAATACACTTTGTTTTTTTTCATTTAGAAGTAGATTGTTTACATTGAACCATTTTACCACCTTAGAGATTGCATTGTTTACATCGTCAAAATCGGTTTGTCGTCGCTTTAATTTAAATAAAAGTGACGTGTCGTCTGCAAACAATACAACCTCATGATCGTCCCTTACAAGATAGGGAAGATCATTAATATATACTAAAAACAAAAATGGCCCCAGAATTGATCCCTGTGGTACACCCATTTTAACCAGAGACCCCGGAGAACGCTTCCCATTCACGTCAACTCTTTGCACTCTGCCACTTAAATAAGAAGTGAGAAAGTCTAGAGCAACGCTCCTAATGCCATAATGGTGTAGTTTCCTGATCAATGTGTCATGGTCTACGCAATCAAATGCCTTGGACAAATCACAAAAAACACCTAAAGCGTCATGAGACTTCTCCCAGGCATCAAATATGTGCGATATTAACTCAATACCAGCATCAGTGGTTGGGCGACCCCTGGTAAATCCGAATTGTTTATGATGCAGTAAATTATGTGATTTGAAATGTCTAAGCAGTTGATTTAAAATTAGTTTTTCAAATATTTTACTAAATGTCGGAAGTACTGAGATTGGTCTAAAATTACCAGGATCAGAACTAGTGCCTGATTTAAAAAGTGGAGTTATTTTACTGTGTTTCATTAAATCAGGGAATACACCACAGTCAATACACTCATTGAATATTAATTATTGACAAACCATGTGTGCGAAGCCGCGAGTGGAAGCTAGTTAATAATATGGCAGAGGGCTGCGGCACGTAGCGCGAGCCAAGACGCAGTTCAGAGCGGATCGTACTCACCCTGATTAAGGTTCACGAATTGAACCGAACATTGTCGGTCGAAACACCAATAAAACTGTACGTGATAATAATTATTGAAATAAATCATGAAAGTTTTCTAACTGAAATTAATAATATGGTTGAGTACTACGTAGGTACTACCTACTCAACCGGTAGGTAAGCACTATACGTAGGTACTAAACAGTCCCACTCCACACGTGGCTAAGCAGGTCCTGCCTCAGCTTTATAACATGTATTTTAGGCCGAGGTAGGTATATAACTTTTGAAACTATCATGGTTATTAACACTATTTGTACTAAAAACGGGATATTTACCATGATTTGTGAGTTCTTGAGTGTCCCGATATTTCGACGCAGTATATTATCGAGTGAGGTAGGTATATTATCTTTATGGGCCGTAGAATAGGTTATTTACTATACTGTAAATATTTAAGTGTTGCTTGAATTAAACGATTTATTAATAAAAGCAATATGACCAGTGCTGGTTTTCAGGTCGGGGCCTTATGTCCATTTTACATTACTTTCGAGAACAACAATACTATTTACATCCCATTTATCTAAGCAACAGTCGTTTAGGTGCTAGGTTTTTCAAAAAGGAATGGAATTTACCACGCAGTTTGACAATATAGGCAAAAGAGTGTAATTTTATTCAGAGGCCCCACTCAACTATACTGAAACCCGAAACAGCAGTGCTCCATGTTTTTAAACATTTTTCGAGTTTATCTTGCATTAAATGCAGATTCTGACGCCATTAGCTTAGCCGACTTTTTGTTTTCAGATAGAAGCAAGTTTTGTTTCCTTTATAACGTGACCATCATTTACCGATCACCAATTATGTTAATGTTACACAAGATAAGTAAAATACGGCACCGACGCGTTGCTACTTCGTATACGTCAACAGTCATGTCTGACTGATTTTGACTTCAGTTGTCAGCTTGACGTCAAGTGAGGGCGAACGTAAGGATAAAGTTATCAGAATGGTGAAATGTGCAGTTAAAATATGTGTGTCGCGGTCCGAAAAGGATCCAGTAAAAACGGTTTTGATTTTCCCACACCGTAGGGAGTTTTGGGAGTAAGTGAATGACGGCTTAGCGTCGCTCCGAAATGTATAACTGGG
This sequence comes from Philereme transversata, assembly GCA_963924445.1. Lineage (NCBI taxonomy): Eukaryota > Metazoa > Arthropoda > Insecta > Lepidoptera > Geometridae > Philereme > Philereme transversata. The sequence continues at coordinate 18,757,039 of OZ004337.1, read as the reverse complement.
TTGACGATTTTAACAATCACGGTAATTCTTTGGCTATAATATCAGTTAAAATTATTATTTTAAGAGATCGAAAATGCCCACCGATACTCTAAAGTAATAATAGTAATCTATGTAAGTTTATTATATTGTGTCATAATCATTAATATCAGGTCAGTCATTGAACGTCAACTAATAAACAAAGACCTCTCCCCTCCGCCTCACGAAGATACCCTCTTCCACTTCACGCTGGCGCCCCCCCCCCTTCCACCTCACGCTGGCGCCCCCTTCCGTCTCTTGAAGACAACCTTCTACCTCACGCTGGCGTCCCCTTCCACCTTACGCAGGCGCCCCCTTCTGCCTCACGAAGATACAACCTTGCAACTCACGCAGGCGCCCCTTTCCACCTCACACAGGCGCCCCCTTCCGCCTCACGTAGGCGCCCCCTTCCGCCTCACATAGGCCTCTACGCCTCACGCAGACGCCCCCTTCTACATACACAGGCGTCCCACTATGCTTTATGAAGATAAAACCTCCCTCACACTGGCGCCCTCTTCTGTCCTAAGCTGGTGCCCCCATCCGCCTCACTGAGATACAACCTTGCACCTCACACAGGGCCCCCCTCCACTTCACGCTGGCGCTCCCTTCCCCTTAATGTTTATTTTAAAAATCTACAGCCAGCTCATTAGTAAAAAACGTCATTAAGTGGTTGTTGCTTCACCCTAAGGCATTTAAGTTTTATCTGCAAAAAGTTAAACGATCCTAAAGTTGGCTAACTTTAATTATTTCGATGTACCTTTTTTGCACCGCCCATAGCTAGCAAACTTGCGAAGCAAAAAGGTGTAAGTTCAATTAAACAAAACATTGACATTAGCTTTGTACCTACATAATTATACTTTTATCAATAACACACTAGATGGAAAGACCACCTGATAAAGCTTGCTGGGAGCGTGGTGTAGGCCGCACAAGATTGGTCGTTCTGAAAATCAATGAGGTAGCCTATGTCTAACGGCCTATGGCTGATATAATGATGATGAACACTGACAAGTCGTCTAGATTTCCCTGTGCTATTGGATCCAGAGCGATCTATCATGTGCGATGTGCAGCCTGCACCCAACGGCTCCCAGCAACCTTTCCATATAGTGATTGATTTGTGTCGTTGGTCGAAAACTACAAAACCTAGCCCAAAAATATGAAATTAAAATTGAAAAACTTAAAAATTTATTTATGGCTACATAAACAACTTAATATGTACCTAGTTAATTAGGTAATTCTTTGCGAGATACACACTAAAAACTAAATATTAAAAAACCTAAAACAGTCTAAAACATACAATTAATCGCAACTTTCGGTCTTTTGACCTGTTTTTAGAACTTTAGTTGTACTCTTTCAACCCAAGATGTGCGACCTTGCGGACCTTGCGGACCCTGCGGAAGCTGCTATTACCAAATAAAGGCTGGTTGTGCTGTTGGTGAATAGGCGAACCATCGTGCCTGTGCGGACAGCTTAGACAATGCTAGTTTGTCTTGAATTATACGTACGTGGCGTTCCGTGAAAGTAAACCTATTGAATAAGTTGCTTATTCCTTAAACATTACTAAAACGGGTTTATGGAAATATGGTTAACAGATTTGATCTAACTAACGATCCAGCATTATCTGTCTGAATTACTAATATGAACTGTTTATCGCGAATAGACTTTTTTATTTATTATCCCGACGACCGCGGCTGTTGCAAGACAGTTGAAATGTCGGGATAACAAATAAAAGAGGTACATACGCGATAAAATCCCGTTTAAATCAGTAATTATGTATAGTGATCGCAAGGGTTTGAAAAATAAGTTTATCTGTAAGAGACAATTTCTAGCGATAAGACCGCCTATTGTGAAAATAAAATTGAATTCATTAAATATTTTTTATGTATTAATTCATTAAATAAAAGGGCCTTTGCTCTGCAGCGGGATCACAAAGGCTTGTTAGATTAGATTAGATTCATGTATTAATATTTTACAAAAGGAAGACGAAAAATAATGTTACAAAACAAACTTAGACATACGCCTTTTTGACATAGCGGTGGGTCTTGAATAATTACACGCAAAAGTACAGCTCATTAAAAGTTCCGATAATGTAGTCTAGTCCAGAAGTCTAGTCTAGAGGGAGAATTTTAAATGCTCAAATTTTTTAGGAATATTATTAAATTTTACAATACTTTAATAATTATTATTAATTATTAAATTTTACATGCTGACTATTAATTACTGATTGAAACAGGTATTTATCGCGAATGTACTTTTTTTATTGGTTATCCCGATGTTTTGACTGTGTTGCAACAGCCGTGGTCACGGACTAACGTCGGGATAACAAATAAAAAAAACCGGCCAAGTGTTCCGTACCCATTATCTGTAAAAACGGCAAAAAAATAATGTCTGTTGTATGGGAACCCCACTTAAATATTTATTTTATTCAATAACACAATTTTATTTATTTACCTTATTTGAGGTTGGTGCCGATTAAGCTAGTCCTCTAAATTGTATGAGCGCCCATACAACTCAGAGATTGGCGTCAACCTATGTATGTCCCATACATACATAGTTGACGCCAATTAAGATCAATACATAGAGACACCCTTTACTTTTCAACTTCTCTTATTTTTTAGAATTTTCCCCTTATTTGTGCTGTAAGACCTTGCTTTTTGCCAAATTTTGTGATTCTAGGTTAACGGGAACTACCATATAGGGTTTCGATTTAAAACCTATAGGGTACTTCCGGTTGACCTACAATTGTCAATTTTGGTTAAAAGCAAGGTCTTACAGCACAAGTAAAGGGAAAATTCCGAAAAATAAAAAAAAGTGGAAAATTAAGGTAAATTTTGGTACTTACAAGTTTTCGCGAAAATCTAAATTTGCCCATATCTTTTTATCGTGTTGACTCAGGACCTTGATTTTTATACAACTAATAGGGACTATAGACCTTAGTATCCGGTATAAATTTCAACTTGCTAGGTCCACTCGTTCTTGACAAATATCTGTGGTGACACACGGACAGACGGACAAGAGAGTGATCTTATAAGGGTTTCTTTTTTTACCTTTGAGGTACGGAACCCTAAAAAGGAACATACGCGATAAATTACTCGTTTTAATCAGTAATTATGTACAGTGATCACAAAAGTTTAAAAAATAGTATGATGACTATATGTTTATAACATGCTGAATTGATAATCTTATGCAAATAAAAAAAAATGTGTGTGTACGCTCGTAAGAAGTTATACTTTTTTGCGTGAATAAAAGTGTGGTGATAATCTCTAAGGCAAATTTCATCTACATCTAATTTCATTGCCTAATAAACAATTCAAAACAAAGCTGTACGGGTGGCTAGTTGACAAATGTTTCTGTACGACTAATGATTTCTTTGACATAAAATTCTGACATACTAATTTTTATTTATTAATATAATTGTTTTATAATTTTTTTATTGATTATTTTAGGGGCTTTACGATACTTGATGATTATTATTGATTGATTTTTATTCAATTGAAGAATTTTTATGTATTATTGAATTAATTTTATGTAACTGTAATTTTCACACTGTTAATCGGTGAAATATGTAAAACCTACCTATAATTGCTGTATCAACTTATACACCATGCTTCTGGCAAATGAATTTCATTTCATTTCATCGAAATCGGTTAAGCCGTTACGATGTGAAAGCGTAAGTCATAAGTTATTATTCCTTACTGTTATTACGTTACAAAATAAGGTCGAATTAAATATGAAAAAGGGCATAAAGATATTATCAGCCGGTTAGGGCATTCAAAGTTATAAAATTTTTTGTCGTAACAATCAAACATAAGTACATACAAACAAACACACTTTCGATATTTTAATATTAGCTAAATAGAGTGTATGAGTGTGTTCCCGGTGTCCATTGTATTTTTTCACTACTAAACTATAGCTTCTTTTATTGATCGAGCAGAGCAATATCTCCAAATCAACTTGGGCAAATCGGCGTTGTATGTATGTATGCATGTTTGTTTGTCCGAGGATAACTTTCGAAGCGTTGATCCGATTACCGTGAAATTTGCTATATAGGTAGGTGGTGATGGCTCAATCCTGGTGTGACTACATGAGCTAAGAAGGGGGGGGGGTCTTAAAAAATTGGAGTTAAAGAAAAGTAAAATAAAAACAAAATGAGACTATCCGGTCAAATGGTAAGTATAATGAAAGATCATCAGTACATTTCAACCTTGTTTTTATTTTTAATTTATACATCGTAGTTTTTACCAGGTCAAAATTCACAGGGTACAACAGTGACCCCACAGTGCTGAAATTTGGTATGCGTGTGGCTTTAGTGACACAAATATAGGGGAAAGTCTAAAAATCTAGAATATCTGCAATTTTTACCCTAAAAAAGAATAACCATATAACATGTTACCGGTAATTTGAATGAAACTGTAGGTCAAGTTATTCGATAATTAACTTCAGGTCACTATTTTGATCGTCAAAGATTGATTAATACTAATTTATTTTTTGTTTTTATGGAAGACTCGCATGATCTCAGTTCGAAGCGAACCCAAAGTCGAATATAATTGACATGGAGATTGTATTTAATATCACCAAATAATAATTCGTATGAATGCAACCATTATTTTAAATAGAAATAAGGATTTGTCGTGGAGGTTGTATTTCATTTTAGTATATTATGAATGAATGATCCTCATTCAATTTTCAAATTTACTTACGTTTGGGGCGTAAATTACATTTATGAATCAGGTATTGAGCTAACAATGCCCAACTTTAAGAGCATGAGTAATGAAAACTTTATTCATCAAGTCGTCCACACAAACCAAACCAAATTCAATTAATATAGATCTAGCAATACCAGTTTATGTGATACTACTGGCTGGAGGGTGGCGACAAGCCATTTTGAATGGTCAAGTGAGTTTGGACATGGATAGGGGTCGTGAACATTTCCTCTAACGGTCAGTTTTGACTTATTTGGTGTGTGAAATGATTCACTGTACATTATGTCTTTTCAACCAACTTTAAAAAAGAAGGAAGTTCTGAATTCGTTTTTTTTTTCTTTTATATTCACGCATATCTTTGTATAGACTCGTTAAAACTCGAGGGTGGTCTAATTCAAGTGAAATATGTTTTTTTTATTATTATTTAAATAACTTCCATTACGGAAAAGAGGGTATGAAAAAAGAAATCTGTACCCAGTTTTTGTGGTAAGCCATTTTAGAGTTCCGCTTCTGATTTATTTTAGATTTTCTGAAGTAAATTATATTTTTGTTTTAAAAAGTTACTTGTATACCGATTATGTCGATTATAGGACATAATTGCAACAATTTGTTAAACTTTTATTGGATAACAGAAAATAATATTTTATCAGTAAGCAAATTTTGTTTTATTTTTTTCAGACCAATATTTTTTCTAGGTACATCTTATCAGTGAATTTAATAAAAACTGTTTGTTATAAGTATTAAAAAAGTACCAATTTTTTCAGACACAACATCTGATCATTTAAAAAAATAGGTGCCTGAATTAGCTTTTCAGCTATACAACCTGTTTTGTTATGTACAACAATAATTTAAAACACACATCCGGAATCGTATTAACTGATTAAAACTGATTAATGACAAAGAGGTGGGTTTAATACCGTTATAACTTGAATATTTATCCAGTAATCGATATATTTCCAATAAACAATTTTCAACGTAAATCAGCGGTACCTTTGCGACTATGTTAATAAATATAAATTTAAATAAAACCTATTTAACAACAATACTAGCCATCAGCCCTACCCGTGTTTTCATTCACAAAACACGTAGTGCAGTTTCTTTTACAGTTCAATGTTTATCACCCCTGTATGAATGAGAATGCGGTCGCTCCAAGCTTCTATATCATGTGTAAGTCGATTCACACCCAGTCATACACATCTATATAGATACTATCTATGCATAGCCACATAATGTATCTAGTTTGAATAGCGCTCACTCTAAACCCAGATATAAATCTTAATCATCATCGTATTAGCCAAAAGACGTCCACTGCTGAATAAAGGCTTCCCCCAGAGATTTCCAGAGCAAAGTCAAAGTCAAATATTTTTATTTATTAAAATCACAAGGATCACTTTGAAACGTCAACTTTACTGCCTGTTCCTTCGCGACCAAGCCAGGAAAGAAAGGCAAGAAATAAGGCTGGTTGTTTTTTTTTAATGATCCTTTTAGAATACATAACAATACAGAAAATAAATTACGTCTAAATTGTGACATTTTGAACGAGTTGGAGCTATTTCAATCCCAAGCTTCTCTATCATCTAAATAATGCGATATTTTATAGTAGGCTTTTTTATAAAGATTTTGTTTAATTGTGCATAATTACGTTTTTAAATTTGTTAATTGTCAATTTTTGTACATCCCTTGGAAGTTTGTTATAAAAGCGTACACCTTGCTCTTTAAACGATTTACTAACTTTATGGAGTCTACAAGTGGCAATAGCGAGTTTATCTATATTTCTAGTATTAAAATTATGATTATCGCTATTTTTCTTATACAAAATCATATTATTGTGAACATAAATCAGATTTTCATAGATGTATTGACAAGGGAATGTCATAATATTTATTTCTTTAAACTTATTGCGTAATGATTCTCTGGGGCCCATATTATAAATTGCATGAACAGCCCTCTTCTACAGCACAAAAATGGTGTTTATATCTGTAGCGACCGATCTTGTGCGGCCTCCACTTAATAATTTTAAGCTATCTATAATCAATAAGCTTTCAATGTCATAATTTTGGGCAAGACTTTGTTTTTGGCTTAGCCTAGCTCTACAATAAATACCCACACATACAAACAGTGTGCAGACAGGCCACTGCGCCTGTGATGTAAAAGGTAATTAATACAAAAAAAATAAGTGTGACTGTGTCATGGACACGGTCGTGTATTGTAAGTGAATACGTGTACGTAACAGGTAATATTTTCTATATAAAATATAAAATGCGCTATTTTATGTATGTTACAATCATACGAAATAGAAATCTCGAAACGCAGCAAAATGACCTCAAAATGGCGGCGCTTCCTCTCCACCGCGAGCGATGCGTCAAAGTCCGCACTTAGCGTTACGAATTCTTTGATCCTTTAGCTGTCCAGTGGTGTAATTAAATGGAGATGATATATATGTAGCTGCAGCAAACAAACTGTATCCCCCGATTTTTAAATTGCTTTCCAATAACGATGCAGTTTTAAAAACGTATTCACATCAAAATTTGACATTGAATGTGTGACCATAGATCTAAACAACGATTTATCTATTTCCACTAAACTTCAAATCATGTTAACCTAAAAACTTCTCTCGGAGCGATAACTGAACCTGACACAGAGTAAACACAGTAGAAGAGTGAGTCGCCTCGAGAGGGCAGTGAGCTACACCAAATTGCGTAGTCACTCACCAGCACAAAGCGCGGCGCGACTTGTCATCCATTTTAAAATCTGTCCGGATTGTTCCAGACATAAGTAAGTTTGAACTTGAGAGAACATTGAAATTCACATAATTGCTTATAGAATTTTACTTAGAAAACTTTCGTAATATGGGATTTTTCACGTACCGTTTTATCGGTGTTTCGACCGACAATGTCTTGGTTCAATTCGTGAACCTTCATCAGGGTGAATGCGATCCGCTCCGAACCACGTCTCGCCTCACACTCAACGATAAAACGGTACGTGATAAATCCCGTATTTATAATAATGATTGCTTATATAACTTTTTTCTAATAAGAACTGCGTAGTCAATGAGATACAAATAGATTTCATAATGATAATCTTAACCTCTGATGACCTCTGGGTTATACTATACCATAAAACTATAATTAATATTTAAGGTTAATACTTCATTCTGTAATATTCATACATATTTCTTAAGTTTTTTTAAATATAATATTTATAGTAATTAATAACACACTCTTTTACATTGTTAGGTAATTCCAGCTGTACCTTATAAGCGATAAAACCACACACTTGTACTTGTAGATTTGTGTTTTTATATATTTGTTTATTTTGTTTATGGTGTTTATAAAGTAAGTATTTTCATCCATCACTTAATTTATTAAATTCATAGGCAGGATAGGATGCATTTTGGCAAAAGCCGGCAGTTTCTGAAACCAGCTGTGGAATCCTAATCACACAGTTTTCTATTGCGTTATCATCCGTCATCGTACATTTCATCGTAATTTTCTATCAAAGATCCTTTCCATTAGAATGGAGATTAGATTAATCATTAGATAAACTTCTAAGTTTGTCTGGAAGACATCACATTACCGCGTATAATATCTACATTGAGTTATTTTATTTTACAATAAAGCATTTTAAATCATTATTTAGGTTCGATAAAAACGGGTTTCTACAGGACATGCGACAATAATAGGGTTTAAAAAGGGTAAAAAAGTCAAAGTAAGACAAGCAGATCAAATGGATCTGATGAAACGCCATTATTAGCGCTTTTCAACCTCGTTTTTAGTTTAAATTTAAGCCTTGTAGTTTTTGAGTAATTAGCTAAATTATAAACGGAATATTGACGAAATTCACAGGGTAACACAGTACTGAAATTTGGCATACGTGTAGCTCTCAGAATACAGAAACAACTTTACTTTCGTTCTTTCTATATTCTGAGGTGTAGCTTTAGTGACATATATTATAGAGAAAAGTCTGAAATCCACATGAACAGGGAGTTCATGTCTTTGTAATTTGAATAAAACTGTAGATCAAGTTATGTGATCGTGGATAATGTACACTGAAAAGTGTTTTTTTTTAATTAGTTTTGTGAGAGTCTCGGGGGCCTCAGTTCGGGGCGAACCACTAGTAATATTAGTACGGAGCTTCAGTCCTCAGTTTCAGTAGTTACCTGCAACTATGAGTTATGGAACGGTGCAAATGGGTTACGGTGACGGGGGATGTATGTGCGCCACAATTAATGCACATCGCATTACCGGAATTTAGATGGAGTTTTGAAGCTTTTAGTTTGGATTGTAAATTAGTACGTGTCGCATTAGGTACGTGTTGGATTTGGTACGCGAATTAGGTACATGTGACGAATGTGCATTGAATATTAGAATTACGTGGACTACTTAGTTAATCAAATTTTATTGGTTAATTTAAATTATTTTATGGAAATTCGGATTTGGATGAACGAATTGGATATCAAATCCAAATCCTAAAATATCAATGAAATAGCCTGTAATAAACAGGTAAATAAATCATTTTAATTGATCATGTATGTAGGTTAGGTACCTTAAACTGACTAAGCGGCATCGTTATGAAGGCTCAGCCGATTTATGTAAAAAATTGTTTATTGGAAATGTATTCAAGCTACCGGTATTAAAACCACCTCTAAAATCAGCTAATACGATACATAACAAAACAGGTTGTATCAGTTATCAGTTATCTGGTTCCCATAATACAAGCTTTGCATAGTTTGGGGCTAGATAGCAGTGTGAGAAATGTTCAACATTATTTATTTATTAATCTCAAATCGTTGCTAAGACCTGATCCAGTGGCTCCGTTCCCATTATTGGAAGATCATAATATATTAACAAGAATAATGCAAGGTGCTTAGCTGCGCTGAGATCCGGTAAGGCGATCTCCTTGGCTATATCCAGCTTAGTTAGGTTTGTTGTTTGTTACTCTAATACTTGGCAAAAGCTACTCCTAAAACAACTATAATATAAATCATCATCATCATCTGAGCCCGGCTGCACCCACTGTTGGGTATAGGCCTCCTCTTTATTGCGCCATTCTTTACGGTCCCTTGGGAGTCTCATCCATTGACACCCAGCTACAATCACAACGTCATTCGACCATCGGGCGGGTGGTCTGCCTTTTGGTCTACGAGCCTCCCTTGGCCACCACTCTGTAATCGCCTTCATCCAACGCACGTCATCCCTCCTAGCCAAGTGACTAAAATAAAAATACGTGAAGAGAAATCTTTCTACCCCTTATCAAGCTTATTGCGCGCACAGAGGAGTGTGAAAGGCATAGTTAAACTTTATATGGAAAAGGAAAGGCGAATGCTCAAATTAAAATATAATCGTAGCATCTGAGTTACAGATACCTATAGATACCTTTCGGCCGCCACGTCAACTGAGTTTCAGAACCAGAGGGCTTAGCCAAGTTACATTCGATTAGCGATGACGCTAGTCGATAAGTCTGAAAATGTATGGGATTTGACACATGCTATGGAAATATCACATGATCTATCGACAACAAACCTATGTAGAAATCGAATCGATCCCAAGCGAATGTAACTTGGCTAAGGGCCCAGTTGCGCTTAATGATTTTATATACGCAATCGCAATTAGTTGCTATGGGGGGAGTAAGATATAGGTTTAGCTCAACGCCAATCTAGTGGCCAAACCGTACAAATATGGTGCAGGACACCTCTGATATGGCTTATAACCAGGCATAGCCGATAGGTTTGCTTAAGAGCTGAAAATATTTTTTTGAACTGATTAGTTTTATGAGGCCCGTACTGAGAGTGTACTACCACATTTTTGTGCCTTATGTCATCAGTGGTAACTTTTTTTTATAGGTGATAGCCAAGCGTTTGACCACCTCACCGGATGGTAAGTGAAGGTGTGATCGAAGATGGAGCACGCTTGCCTAGAAATAACCTATTCACGCTAAACTTGAAGACTCTAATATTATACTGGTCCGGAAAAACATACGCCGGAAGTGAGTTCCACTCCTTACTTGTGCTAATAAGAAAAATGGAAGCAAATTGTTTGGTACGGCAAGGTGGTATGCCGACCAGATACTTCTCGGTACGTCTACTTGTGCGGTGGTGGAAAGGGGAAGGTGGGATAAGGTAATGAAGATCTTGCGAACATTCACCGAAATGAATCTTGTAAAAAACTGAATGTCTGGCTACTTGGCGTCCGTGCTCTAGACTTTGTAAACTGATTTCCACTAGGGAGTCATCACCAATGAATCTAGCAGGACGTCGCTCAATCGAATCAAGGCCTTCAAGTTGATACTAGGCCGAGCCATCCCAGAAATGGCAGCAATACTCCATATATGAGGGGACGTACATTGATCAGAGAATTCGTCTTCAGACACTAAGGTATTTTGACGAGAAGACGTCATGTAGTACGCACTGGGAAACGCTGCGTAGGACGGCCCCATACTAGATTGAAAGTCGACCAGATAGATGCTGCGGGGAACTGTTAAGGTAGCTCTTGAAATCTATGGGGGAGGCCTATACAGCAGTGAACGTCCTTTTAATATCAAAATGAGTTTGATTTGATTTGAAAGTGTCTTTAGTCACCTATCCAATAAGTTTTAGCGCACAAAGTTGCTGAACGTTATAGCTATAACTATATAACTAGAAGGGTAATGCTCATTTTCTTACGATTTCACTTCGGAATAAACCCCGCCTCATAAATAAACAAGTAACACCAACTGACCTGAGATAAAAAAATAAGATTCTCCGCACCGGATATTCCCCGCCGAAAGTTATTCAAGTGGCAACACTGAACGTGGCGAGATGAAAAAAGTTCATTCATTCAGAGATTTCAAGTGGGATTCAGGCTGTTTGCGGAGCTCTTGAGGACAGGGAGGTCAAGGCTTTTTAGGTAACTTCAAGTCCATCAAGATTAAAATCATAAGACTCAGGAAAAAGGCTGCGTGAAATTATTGACCAAGCGAGCGAAGCGTCTCAGTTTCGAGATTGGCCAATAAATGTTTTTGTCCGGCTGTCTGCTCTCACCTACAAGTCGCATTTTTCAAACAGTTTTGACGAAAATTAGCACATAATTTCCTTGATTTTTTTTATTTTTATAGTTTTTGGCGATTTTTGATTGGGGAGAAAAAAGGGGGGAAAGGGGAAGTTTGCGTTACACGTTATTTATGGACGGATTTCAATCAAATTTGAGTATTTCTAAGATGTTGCAAAAAATCCAAAGGGGTAGGGGTGGGGGGTTGGAGGGGGGGGGGGGGGAGAAAGGGGGGAAGTTTGCTGTAACGTTATATATGGACAGATTTAAATTTTTAAATTTTCAGAAAATTTAGATCGACCTATACCCATCAGACTACGCAGTCCTCTCCGCCTTCACGACACAAGCCCGCGACACTAGATAAGACCTCCTAGGACCAAGGGAACGCGAGTAATTGCTAAACTTTATACCAATATTTTGCTCAAAAGTCTACATAGCCTATTGGAAAATTGAAGCACCTGAAATTCTATTTAAAATTTGACTTTCTTCATTAATTTTATTGCGAAAATTACTTTTTGGACTTGGGGCGCAAGTTCTACTGTTCTTACAGAACCACTAGTTTATTATGGAACACAAAACAGAATTTTTATTTACTAAAAATACAAATTGAAAAATCTTGCTTTCTAATCAACATCATTGTAATATTCCTATTAGCCGTTTTAGTTTGAGCCAGATTTTGGGTTTACTGCTTTTGTAATGGATAAAACACTGTCGCGAACCTTGAGAGTAAAGCCGTTTCCAATGGGCCTTCATGCAGGCGCCATGAAACCCCCTCGGTACGCGCAGTACAAAAAAGAAAGGAAAACAGATTTAAAAATTGACGTCTGATGCGGAGAGTTTTTGCGAATGGTGGATTTTGGATATTTAAAACTATTTAACGAAGTTGTTTGGAGAACATACCTGTATACTGTGACTACGAAAATCTAGAGAGGCTACAACAATCTCAGTTGGCGCCTGCGGCCACTTCCTTTCATCTGGAGTGGCGAAGTGACTGAGGTGAGTGGTGGGGTTCTGATATATTGTGATTCCGTGGTGATCCTGAAGTCTGGTGGATAGCCTTTGATCAAAACACTGGTATAATATTGTTGCTGTATGGTTATTAAATTAAATAGTTATCTCATATTTGTCCGGATGTCATAATTACTGATTAAAGCGGGTACTTATCACGTATGTACCTTTTTTATTTGTTATCCCGACGTTTCAACTGTTTTGCAACAGTGATCACGAAAGTTTAATAAATACTGTCCAGAAGTCGTTAACTGCAAGGCATACATTTATTTTCCATTAACTGTTGCCCGTGACTTCGTACACGTTACACTACTAAATGTGTAGGTAACCTAGAAATAAAGCTTAACTCGCTGTTGCAACTTGACTTGACACCCCATTTTTATCCCATGGAACCTGATTTATCGAATTAAAAGGAACCTATGTGTTTTCCAGGTTATAATCTACGTACATACTAAATTTCATCTTAATCGGTTCAGCCGTTACGACGTGTTAACAAACAAACAGATAAATAAATAAACAAACATCCAAACTTTCGCAATTATAATATTAGTGTGATGACATTTCTAAAAACATAGTCATGCAGTTATCTTCATCCTAAAGTTGGCGAGAAGAAATCGTTTTATGTGATAAGACCGCGTCCAGTGCATTTCTGTTGATTTTTAGTTGATAATTGGTGTTATTGATTGATTGATTGAAAATACTTTATTGCACTTATAAAACTAGTACAAAGGCGAACTTAATGCTAAAGAGCATTCTCTTCCAGATAACCTTTGTGTATTGTAGACAAAGATGTGTAGGTAGTGCACAGAAAAGGTAAAAAAGAAAATTTGCACAGGACTAATAAATATAGCATGATATAGGTACATACTACTTAAATAAACCTACTTAAATACTTTATATGATAGACTAAACTATACCAATATCGAATAAAAATACATACATAACAATAGAAGAAGTGTTATGGAAATATTAAGTTGCTCATTTTTGGTCGGTTTGACCGAGAAGGTGCCTATAGATTCTCAATCTGAATGCTTCCACTGAAGTAGCCTCGAAATAGTTTGGTGGCATATTATTCCAGAGACGAGTAGCGGTTATGGTGTAAGAGTCAGAGTAAGTAGCCGTGTTATGCTGTGGAGTAATTAGTTGGAAACGACGAGACGATCGCACAGGTCTGTCCTCAGTTGATACGGATGCAAATCGCTCTCTGAGGTAGCTGGGAGATAGGGGGTTGCGAAGAATATTATATAAGAGGGATAGCATGTGCGCATTTCGACGAGCTCTGATGTCAAGCCATTTTAGCTGCTGACGAAATACCGAGACATGATCATATTTTCGTAGGCCGTAGATATAGCGAATGCAAAGATTCTGCAGACGCTCCAACCTGTTCAGTTGCTCTTCCGTAGCATCGGGATAGCATACATCTGCATAATCTAGGATGGGTAAGAGTAACGCATTAACCAATGTAGTGTTATGTACATTAAAGAGTTCTATTGTATACATTTACTTTTCTACATCGCTGCGCTGCATACGCTGTGCTTTCCAATCCATGGTCTCCACTCGAGAACCTTTCAGCCCCAACGGCCGTCAGTTTTATGAGCTATGTGCTCCACCCACTGCCACTCCAGCTCTGACGTTCTTATAAAAAAAGACTGGGTATAAAAAAGCTCGTTATTTGGATGCCACATGAGCTTTGATTACAACTTCATACATAGAAAATACAAAAAGGCTTTCTCCCAGACCTATATAGTATGTAATATTATTATACTCGCTGGATATACCTGGAATAAATCATACCTAAGCTAAGCTACCCTTTATTTTGGATCTACGAGCTAAACCAAAGTAAAACTAGCTAAATATATTTATTATAATATGCAGCTTCCATAAACTACAAAACAGAATCTTAAGTCGCCATCAATATCCAAGTGCAAACTCCACAGATTCCTCCACCCGAAGTATTTTCATAAAATGCATCAGATATTTTTAAGGATTCTCTACCTTCATTAGTTATTAATTAAGGCTGCCCGCAAACTGCTCATTAATTCTAAGTACCTCGCTGTCTTAACAATGATGTTAGGGTAGGCGGTCACTGGGGGTGTGTACACAGAGGCGTTTTTATGGGGTGTGACCGATGGGGTTCAAGTTGTATTAGCCTCTATTAGACGACAAACACGCTTTAGTTTTTACGTTGCCTTGGGAGTGAAAATGCAAATCAGAAACCGTTTTACTTTTGTGATATTTTATTGTTCTACGGCTTATTTTACATTAAAAATAGACACAGAGTAAATTTTTACTTAAAAAACTTTCATGATTTATTTCAATCATTATTCTAAATACGGGATTTATCACATAGTAAAATATCCGCATAGTAAAGTAGAGTAAAGCTCTACTTTGATAAAACTTTTGCCTGACTGACAGTGTAGGGTTCAAATTCCATCAGGTTTTTTAAAGTTTAAGTCTATTGCTTATGCAATGTATATCCATTGTCCTCCTACTTTATTTATTTTTTATTTAATTACTGACAAAAAGCTACATACAAGAAGTAATACATAAAGCACTGTAAAACCTTATTATTATTTATACCACATTACTAATAAATAGGTTATTAAAAAAATCCGTCACCTTAACCTAAACATCATTTTATAGATACAAAATCCCACACACACACCACACACACGCACCCACACACACCTAACACACAACCGACCTACCCACCCAAATAGAATGTGAAAGTATTGAATAAATAAACAATAGTTATTTGTCAAATGTTTGCATGATCTACAGATATTAGTTTTCGGTCTAGTTGTTCCTCTATCTATTCTAAAATTATGAAGAGAAAAGATTAGTATTTTTATAAGTTTGTAACAAATAAACTCAAAAACTAGTGGTCCGTATTCAAGAATTCTTTCACCATTAGAATTCTACGTTATCTCTGAGTAACATAGATTCCTTTTTACTCACCTGCGTAGAGGGTAATGGTTTTATTGAAAAACTACGAGTGCAAAGCGGCGGACTGTTTACCTAGTATAAATTTACAAACAAAAAATCATATATAAGTATTTTATCAGTTATCTGGTTTCCATAGCTTTGCTTAGTTTGGGGCTAGATAGCGCATTGGGAAATATCCTGCATTTTTTATTTAATATTTTCTGCTTTCTCAAACGTTCTGTTGAATAAAGTAATGCATTACAAAATGAATGAATGAATGAAGACAAAAAAGCATTAATAATAGAGCTCCACAATGCAAAAACTTACTGACTAATGTTCAAAGATCTATTTCTTGCTGATTGAGGAGGTAAAAACCAGTGTCCGCCCCCCCTATAAGATAAAGACTGCGCTCACTTAATCTTAAGATTTCATGACTCGTCCGTAGCCGGGCTTACACAAAGCTAGGTATTAAAAACGCTGTTTAAGAGAGGATTAGTTGGAAATACGTATTAACTGGTTGAGTTCCGTTTTAAGATTATAGTGTCGTTTGTGGTTTTTGATGGGATTTTACAAATAGTTAAGAAAAAAAACTTTTTATAGTTTTTTTATGGGATAACCTGTAAATCTTATCCTTGTTCTTTGTAGAGGACTGAGATTAGATAACATATCTGTGGAGACTTTTCTTCAGAATAATTGATTTTTCAAATGATTTTTTTCACGTAGAAAGGAATTTGAATAACCTAAAAGCTTTTCCGTGTTCCTTGTAGAAAACGGTACTTCTTCTTCTCAGTCGTTACACTCTTGGCAAGGCTCTTGGAGTGGTGGTCGTCACTTCGGGGGTCACACCTCTCATATTGCCGTTTTCTGGTGTACGAGACCGTCAAGTGCTGCTTTACCGTTTATAAGTGTTAAAAAAGATGTAACTATGGTCTAGATTTTTACTTATTACCTAATTGTTGTCTTCATATGGTAAACTAAAGGAATAACTGATATTCAAAAGTTTAATTCAATATACTTTTTTTTTAATATTTTATTTTGCCAGTGTCTTGGGGACACTTCCGCTTGGTAGTGATCTGGATGGGTTGAGCTATCTATAGATCGTTTGCAACGGTTTTTAGATGTTTCAACTGTTTCTTCTGTATATAAACGGAATTTGGATAACTCAAAAGCTTTTCCGTGTTCTTGTAGAAAACCGTACTTATTTTTGTCAGTCGTTACACTCGTGGCATATTAGACGTGGTCGTCACTTCGGGGGTAGTAGATCGCATGACAATCCATGTGTCGTCGGCGTCTTGTAAATAATGTTATATTCTTTCTGTTAATAAATGCATATTTATTCATATAATTTTTACACCACCTACTCGATAACGTCAAATTATAGGTCATGTACCTAAACCTCACCGTAAGTAGGTGATTAAACCCCTACGGCTGAGCCGGAAGTAATGTTGAACTGAATTTCATTATGATGAATGTGATTTGAGTTTGCAACCTAAACTGTTTTGAAGTTTGAACCAAAGGGACCCACACAATAAGAAATTATTCATAAATTGAACTGACCTCTGCACAGAATTCGCCAACCTGGATTTGGTTTTTATTGTCTCGCAGAAAGTGTGAAAACTAGAGTATTCTCCTCGTGGACAAAGCTTTCTGCATTTTGGGCGTGCTTATATCCCTCTCTGCACTCGGGATTCTAGTAACTCCCTCGCTCTGCTCGTGACTTAACTCTAGAATCCTTCGTTACGTTCGGGATTTAATATAGCGCCCGTGACGCAAGACACTGCTTTATCCCCTCGTTTCATAATCTACTATTAAGTTACAAGATTCATATTTTATTACATGAGATATGTAACTAAAACATGCAATAATGCAAGAAAAATAGACAATTTACACAGAATAATAAAAACTGTGCAAATTTGCATTAGTTCCCTTCTCCGTGCACTACCTACACATCTTTATCTGCAATTCACAAAGGTTATCTGGAAGAGAATGCTCTTTAGCATTAAGTTCGCATTTGTACTAGTTTTATAAGTGCAATAAAGTATTTTCAATCAATCAATTAATAAACCTAAACTAATGTTAATTAATTAAATTACACAGTAAAATGAGACATTATCTACATTGCTCTTGGAACGCCCTAAAAATAACAATCTTTTTACAGCTTTATCCCATGGAAAAAATATTCGAAAAAAGCTTCGAAGGTAAAACTGCTTCTTACCTCAGCCAAAAAACAAATGCTTTTAAAATGATTGACCAAATTGAGCTAAACCTGCCTGAGTTCCGATTTTTGGTAAAAGCTCCATCTCGCTAAAAGCAAGGCATTAGCCTGCGGTCGGCGAGCCAGGCTACAAAGGCTGTGTTTAGCTGGAATCAGCTCAAAATTCTCTAATGAAACTTCATTATAAGAGAACCATGGGTAAAATGTTAAGTATAACCATTATGTTCCTGAGTAGATTTTAATATAAAAATTGCTATGTTACAGAATTTTAAATAGGTAACGAATAAATGATACTAAATAAATATTGCTGAACATTTCACACAGCGCTATCTAGCCCCTAACTAAACAGAGCTTGTACTATGGCAACCAGATAACTAATAGAATAATTATATAAGTACATTTTTTTTGTAAATACATACTTATAATATATAGAGAAACAACCAGACTCTAAACACATATATGTAGATCATTCAAACATTTGTTCCGTGGCGGGAATCGAACCCGCTACCTCCTGCATCTCAGCCGGCTATTCGCCCACTGCACCACGGAGGTCGTATAATAATGTTGAATTCATGCATTAAAATTCTTTATAAACCAAGATATGTATTTACCATTTGGGCTTCGTAATTATTTGAAACACAGTTTTGTACGATATGGAGCATGTACTTCCCCCACTAGATGGAAGGATGACCTAATAAAGGTTGCTGGGAGCCGCAGAATATCCATAGGGAAATCCATGGGGAAGGCCAATATCCAGCAGACCTCGTATGGCTGATAATGATGTTTAATAAAGTACACGGGCGAACACGGCAAACAATGCAGGCGCATAAAAATAATCTAAAAGATACGTAAGTCAGCCTAAAGTGAACCTTCCAACTTATTCTAAGGTAGAGGTGTGAGGAGAAACCATAAAAACCTAGATTTCTCTTGTTACAAGAACAAAACGCTACAATCACCACGGCCATCAACAAAGTGGAAAAATACCCCTCTCAGAAGTTGTAAACTGTATTCCTAGAATCTAGAATTTATACCCCTCAAGGGTAGAATGGGAGAAACTTGGAAAACACGTGGTTTTATCTGTGGATTTTTCTGGAAAAATGTGCTGTGCGCGATGCTTGGCTCATTTATAGTGAACGTGGCACTTTGAATATGGCTGAGGTCTAGGTATTGCGGAATAAAAATGGAAACTTTACTGACAAGACTGTTTGTTGCAATATAAACTAGGATATTTGAGAACGGCCGGTCAACTAAAAAAATAAAACCATATTAGTATAGCTTACCTTTGCCACTGCTGGACAAAAGTCTAGCCAAAATTCATATAAATACAATCAACAAATATTCGAATCATCCAATGTTGTACCTACATAGTAACCAATTGATGAAATAACTATGAAAATACTGTTAAAATTATAAGGTTTTACAAGTTAAACGTTGTATTATCTTTGACCACACCATCTCTAACCATCAGAACGAGTAGTGTTCAAAAGATTGCCAATATAATAATGGCGCTTTTAGCGCAAAAATTGGTTAATTAGCTACAAGGGCAAAACACCCAAGCCCTAATTAACTAAAACCTAGTCACCCTAGCCGAAAATGACTACGTGGATTATTATTACAAAAAAAATTATCTATTATATACGTTTTAAGATTACTATTTATTTGTTTTTCTTTAAGATCAATAAACTTATAAAGTGATTCTAGACTTACCTCTAAAACATTTCTAAAAACCTATTATTCTGATTGTATCTCTTCTCTCGTAGGTGTTAAACTTTGCATGCAAATAGGTTTGCAACTTATAATTCGACTCGAAAATGTTTTGCACCAAAGACGAAGTATCTAAGGATTCTATCAGATAGACTTCACTGGTAGAGCGGAACTGCATATTTGCAGTTACTGCGCGAAATGTTACGCACAATGAGGAGTTTTAATAAACAAATAGTTACATAGCGCAGCGCGCCGTGGGCGATGAATCGGCTGAGACGCAAGAGGTTGCGGGATCGATTCTCGTCGTGGATCAAATGTTTTTATAATCTACAGATATTTGTTTAAAATTTGGGTGCCTTTTTATATAATAAGTATATATTTGCAAAAAAAGAATATAAATATTGTATCAGTTATCTAACTCCCATACTAAAAGCTTAACTTTGTTTGGGGCTAAATAGCGCTATGTGAAATGTCCAGCATATTTATTTATTTGTAGTTCAGGTTACCACATTAAGGCTTTAGGAAAGCCTTAATGTGGTCCTTTCTGAATATGCAATACTAAACTGCGCTAGACTTTAAAATAGTGTTAAATTGCACACCATGTTTGCGTACAGTTTCGAGTAAATGTAGATTGCAATAGAGCAGTTCGTCTGAATATAAAGGTAAAGTCCGCTTGATATTACCCTTATTTGCAGTAGACTACACAACACAAATGGCTAAGTTTTTGCGAACATTTCAGTAACTTCTCTAATTGGCGGTGCAACGGCTTCTAAGGATCTTTTAAAATTATGTTCAAGAAACTTCATTAGGAATGCATGAGAAAATTCTTAACTGTCTGGCAGTTACCATAAATTATAGGGTCTTGTCTCAACTTTAATAACTCAGAATCCACTATTCTTTATGTGCATAGTACCTACTTGTTTATTTTAATTAACTTATGCAGAACTCCTTAAAAATAACTGATACAGTTTTATTGATTTTTACAAAAAAAGAAAGAAAAAATAAACACTTACAGACAACAAAACACAACGGTGTCATAACCAAAATTAAAAAATTAAATGCGGCTAAACTACATTTAAAAACTTACTGCCCTTACTGCGCAAATCTATACTATCGCTGTTCTAAAAGGCCCGATTAGACGTTGTCAAAATACAGAGCGTAGAGATGGGAACTAAAGTAGAAATAAAAAAATCGTTTGCTAGAAAAACCGATTCTTGAGACATTTTGATTATTTGTACTAAGAGTTTTTTATCGTTTAGTTTATCTTAGGTTAAATTAATATCGAACTAGCTTAGCTATATATACACAATTTTTATCATTTTTCATTCAAGAAAATATTGACGACTAGCTTCTGTCCGCGAATTTTCAAGTGTTTTCGTCAATGAAAAGTAGCTTATATGTCAGTCCAGGTCATAATTTATCGACATACCAAATTTAATTGAAATTGGTTCAGCGGTTATGACGTGGTTGAGTAAAACAAACATCTAAGCTTTTGCATTTGTATGTAATATTAGTGTGATTGTGATAAGTGAATTAAATTAGAAAACTCTTTATTGCACTGATAAAATAATGATGAAAACCCCTCATTGTCGGTGCATCAGCATCTTTGATCGATTCTTATGTATAAAACATTAAAAAAATTGTTTGTGTTTTATAAATCTAAAGTTTAGTAAATGTTTCGATTTTGTTTGGTTCCCAAGTGGTTAAAACGATCGCAACTATACGGCATTGAACCAAATGATACAACATTGGAATAGCGTCGGATATCATAATAATTTAGGCATTACATATGGTTGATTTTTCGACTTCTTGTGAAGTCGTTCGTTCAAAGTTATCACGGCGAGAAAAATGACAGACGTCAAATTGGGCTTCTTATAACGGTACAAGTATAGATTAGGTAAGTTTAAAAACTAGGATACGGCTCAGCATTATGCACCACGCACTAGTAAAGACATGATTTTTATCATGGCTAATTGGTAGTATCTAATTAAAGTGTTTATAAACACCTGAAATTGGGGTGGGTCAGTCAGTTCTGGGGCAAAATTCAAACAACACTGTGTACTTTGAGCTTAAGTCAAACTTTAGGGAATATCCTACGTTTTGATTGACTATTACATTATTAAACAAAACATATTTCTAAAATAAATCAAACAAAGCTATTCTACACAATCACGCATGCAGCACACACAAATACCATACATGCACACACGCACTTACACACAATAACACACCCTCGCATACACTCAAAAACATAAACACAAAAATTATACAACGTAATGCTGCCCTCAGTATTCAAAATTTATTAATTAATGCATGTCCTTTATACGTAAATAATTATATTTTGTTTATTACTCTTAAGTACCATCTGTATAAAAACTGACGAAAGACTACCTTCCCACAACACAGGTTTTATACCTAAGGTGGGAGTTAGTGATCATTCAGTGTTCACATAGCGTCCTGTGAATAGCATGTACATATATAAATAAATGATTTAATTGGATTTGATTCTGTCTAAAGTAGAAATACAGTCGCCGTTATTGAAATCACACTGAACTAAATCATCGCGCATAATATGTACTGATGGTAAACTTTCTGTTTCCACCCTGTAAAGCTAATTATACTAGCTAGTTATTATCCCATCCTTGAAAACAACCCCAATTCATTTCATCAGCGTCTTTCCTAAAACAACCCGCTAATCCAATTCACCAATTTTAAAAATAACAGACTTATGACCCGCTAAAATGAACCGGTAATATAAATAAGGTATTCTTCACACGAAGCGGGGAATTATTCCGGTCGCAGCGCCCCCTGAGGGAGCGATACTAAGTTACACGAGGACTGCGATATTTATACGCTGTGCTTTGTAGCGGTTGCCTTTCGGTTTCAGAATTAGTCTTGTGTGGTATTATTTTATGCCGAATTAGTATTTGACTGTGATCTATCGATTAAGCGTCACCACAGCCACAAATTGCCACCACCAAGCTGCGGACTGCTCACGGAGACGCCAGTGCTACACGTAGCTACAAGCCACGAGACGCTGCTTCTCGCTTCGTGTGGTCGTGTGGCTGCTACAAATCGAAAGTGAATGAAAATATTAAACAAAGTGGCTGACGCGCGCTTTCGCTAATAAGTAACTTCAAATGGCGGCGTTTTGTGGCTTTGGCGCATGGCTCGTGTGGTTTAGACTAACTTTAAGAGAGGAATAGGTTTCAGGTGCTGGTCAAGACAAGTCCACTTCATCTTAAGCCCTGTCTCATAACTAAAGCAGCTGCATCCTTCACCCAGCTAAGAATAAATAATGCTGGATGAATCATAAATTATTACTGATGAAACTGGATCGGTTCTCGCAACTCACGGAACAATAATTTATATAAAATTGGCGCCCATTTTGTGTGAGGGTATGCCAGTTTTCAGTAATTTTCTTCCGCTAAGAAATTTTAAAAGATATGAAATAGTATTTTTAACTTTAAAATTAAGTTCTTAAAAATTGGCTTAATTTAGACTTCCTATCTTTATTCAAAATAACAGATCCTTGATCTGAGAAAATTCCTCCGTGTCCTAATACACACATCCAAACTAAAGTCAAGCTAACGGAGTGGAGATAAAAATCCCATTCCTCGCAAATGCTTGAGATAAAGACTGCACGTGTGGAACCCTCCAAGCGAGACGAGTGACACCTCAGAGGGATAATTAACTATAGAGAACTAGAGTTTAACGTAATAATCGTAGTCTTTATATCACTAATTATCACACTTCACATCACATCACACTAATATATAAATGCGAAAGTTTGGATGTTTATTAATTTATTTGTTTGTCAATCACGTCGTAACTGCTAAACTTATTTCGATGAAATTTGGTATGTACGTAGATTATAACCTGGATTAACACATAGGCTACTTTTTATTCCATAAATCATATCCCATGGGATAAAAGTCGGGTGTCAAATTTCTATAGAAAAAAAACGAGTGTGCCTTAAACCGACTGAAGTAAAACTATCTCCCTCTCAACTTCCGTTCGCCTCGACCGATCACACTTTTCGTAAACGTCGTCACGCTCTCGTCACAAGCGTGCGTAAAGAAGTTTTACTCCAAAAATATGTTGGCCTTCGTTACCACTTTACACTTTACACGAGTTTATCTTTATTTTAAGCTTACACACAACACACAGTAGTGTAACGCTTTTGAAAGTCACGGGCAATAGTTAGTGGTTTATACGAGTACTTTAGGATAGGATAGGTATTCGACTGACCATTCGATAAGTCTTTGTTTGTATGACTGTAAAGTTTTCACGAACGGCTGGACAGATTTTGGTGAAATTTGGTATGCAGGTAGGTTATGATCTGTATTTAGACATATGCTACTTTTTAGTGACAACCTACGCGCGTAAAGCTACGTGCGGAAGCTTGTTATATTCTAATTCGTTGTTATTGCATACTGTCGACGTGGTGTTAGTTAAACATATATGTATTATTAAACCTGTCAAAATCTTGATGTTCAATTGTTATGGTGGCAAGTTGCAGCACTATATCGACAGATGAATAACGCTGTTATTAAGGTGTTTGACAGAGTTTTAAGATATATGCACCTAATCTCCTATGTTCTCAGCATAATCAAATCAGCCACAAAAACTAAATACATGGAAAATACTTTCAGAAATAATGTGAATAATTAGTCTCTGGGACAGTATCCCGCCAAACTATTTTGAGGCTACTTCAGTGGAAGTATTCAGATTGAGAATCTATAAGCACCTTCTCGGTCAAACCGACCAAAAATGAGCAACTTAATCTTTCCTTATCACTTCTTATGTTATTAAGTATATATTTTTATTTGATATTGGTATAGTTTAGTCTATTATATAATGTATTTAAGTAGGTTTATTTATGTGGTATGTATATTATTATTCTAAATATAATGCTATTTTTATTAGTCCCGTGCAAATTTTCACTAGTTTCCTTTTCTTTGCACTACCTACACATTTTTATCTACAATACACAATAGGGTAATCTGGAAGATAATACTCTTTAGCATTAAGTTCGCCTTTGTACTAGTTTTTTAAGTGCAATAAAATATTTTCAATCAATCAATGAACCGAAACACCGATAAGACGGTACGTGATAGTACCGTCTTATCGGTGTTTCGGTTCAATTCATTGTTCAGATTGTCGGTCGAAACACCGATAAATTCCGTATTTATAATAACAATCAATGATTATATAATATATCTGATAATATATGCTCACACATCATAATATATGGTATGTACACCGCGAGCCATTTTTTTTCAGTTTGGGATGACCTACAAAAGTATATTTCATAAAAAAAATGATTGTAGAATTGCAAACAAAATAAAAGATAATAATAAGGCATTGTTAACCTCCCAATTATTATTTTCCTACTACTTATTCTGGTTTAACAATCACCATTGAGAGTTGTTGAAAAATAAGAAAAATAAAAGCTCATCTACTTCAAGTGTGGGTCTTGACTATACATGAAGTAAGCTATATTTATGTGCTTAAGGTTCATACTGTATAATGATCTACAGCTAGATCATTATTACTCCAAGAGTGGCACCTTGCGAGTTGCGATCGTGACACCTTGAAGGACATCTCGGAGACAGAGGAAATTCAAATGTTTCACTCGGTTGAATGGCTAATTTGGCCAGCTGCTTACGAACGAAAATGTACCTTTTTGTAAAACATTTCTTTAACATTTGTTAAACATTTATCACTGTATATACAATATACACACAGCTTACGTGACATGTGCCCAGGAACTATACGACCTGATCCCGCCATCTCCCTTCCAACAAAGGACAGGCAGGCGCACGGCTCAGTACCATCCGTACCTAGTCGATATACCACCAATTAGCACACACCGTTTTGGTTCTACGTTCTTGATGCGTACAACTAAGGTATGGAATACTTTGCCGTCGTCTGTTTTTGCTAAAGAATACAATTCGGGCCTCTTTAAGGTAAGAGTAAATAGGTTTCTTCTAGATCAGGTGAGATTGTGGTCAAACGGAGTTCTATCCAATTAAAAAAAATATATATTAAGTTAAGCATAAATATCCTCATCTATACGTGTATAAATCATCATCATTTCAGCCACAAGACGTCCACTGCTGTATAGGCCTTTCCCATAGATTTCCAGAGCGACTGATCTTGTACGACCTGCACCCAACGGCTCCCAGCAACCTTTATCAGGTCGTCTTTCTATCTAGTAAGCTTTCCAGTCAGTGGTCTCCACTACCTTTCTGGTCTAATGGCCGTCGGTGTCTCGCGCTGTGTGCCTTGCCACATACAAAAACAATAGAAAATACACCGCAGTTACTCAGTTGATATGGCACACAAGGTAAAATTTAATCAGTAAGCAAGATTTATTCTACACATAACAGGCGAATAGTCGGCTGAGACGCAGGAGGTTGCGTGTTCGATTCCCGCTGCGGGACAAATGTTTGCATGGTCTACAGATATCTACTCCGAGTTTGGGTATTTTTTTTATTATTTTTTTATTTATTAATTTTTTTTTTGTATATTACTAGTGTCTATTTACAAAAAAAAAGTAAGAACCTACAAGTATTATATCAGTTATCTGGTTCCCATAGTACAAGCTTTGCTTAGTTTGGGGCTAGATGGTGTAGTGTGAAAAAAAAAAAAATATTTTTATTCATTAAAATCACAAGGATCACTTTGAAACGTCATTTTTACTGCCTATTCCTTCGCGACCAAGCCAGGAAAAAAGGCAAGAAACAAGGCTTTTTTTAACAATCCGTTTAGAATACATAACCATAAAGAAAATAAATTACGTCTAAATTGTAACATTTTTGAACAAGTTGGAGCAATTTCAGTCCCAAGCTTCTCTATCATCTAAATAATCCGATATAATAAAGCAGGATTTTTATAAAGATTTTGTTTAATTACGTTTTTAAATTTGTTAATTGTCAATTTTTGTACATACATCAATTGGGAGTTTGTTATAAAAGCGTAGATCTTGCCCTTTAAATAATTTACTAACTTTATGGAGAGTACAAGTGGCAAGAGCGAGTTTATCTTTATTTCTAGTACTAAAATTATGATAATCGCTATTTTTCTTATACAAATTAATATTTTTGTGAACATACATCAGATTATCATAAATGCATTGACAAGGCAATGTCATAATATTTATCTCTTTAAATTATTACTTACATCTGAATCTAAAATGGCCAGCATTATTTATTAATGATAGGCAAGTATAAATAAGCATTAAAAATAAAAACAGCAAGTCCAACACCTTGCCAAAACATAATTCAATTTGCATAGCTCCCAGCACAATATAAATTCTCAATGCATTTTAGTGCGACCATAAAACGAATGTTTCAGTAATATAACCATGCGAAATAGTGTTGGCATTTGGACACTGGATAGCTCAACTGTGCCTCTACTATGTAAACTCACATCAATTACACATTTTTATCTGTATTTTATATTCACAGACTAAAATTTGGTAATGATAGCCATATCCACGAGTATGTATTATAAAAATTATGTATGAAAGATAAGAATTTTCGGGGATAACCCCGTTCTTTGACCAGATTACCACAAAGGGGCATGCCCACTCTCCCTTGTAAAAAATGCTGTCACTGCACACACTTGAAACTAATTGCTAATGATTCTAGGCTTAGTTAGTAATAAAAGAGCTAAGAAGTTAGTTATAAAAAAGTTTACTATAATGAGAAAAATCAGTTTTTATTTTTCACAAACAACCAGTTTTACATCACTGTATTCAACTACAACTTAAATAGTTTATTATTGTAATTATAACGATTCCTAGATAAATTATGATATTGATAATTACTATCAATTTAATCGTTTAAGCTTTAAGTCAGCAAACAAACAAAAATACGCGAGAAAACAAAAGAAACGGCCACAGACACAGATCACAGGAAACGGCTTGTGTAGGTACTTGTTTGTGAATGACGTACGCGCACAGTCATAGGGATTGGTATATCGACCATCGACTATTATCCGAAATATCGATTTATCGGCGCAAAATAATCGGTCCAATGGAGCAATCGATTATATTTAATCTCAAGGCGCGCGCGCACAGAAGTGCCATTTTTGACATCGCGCTCCTATACAATCAACAGACGGGGGCAATTATTCCAGTAAATCAAAATTCAATATTTTAATGCAAAGAAATAATAATCATCTGATTCTGTTGAGCAAATGTTGAATCGAAGTAAAATCGAGTTTATTTCGATTCAACACGAGCGCCACAGATAAATACAAAAATAAATAGGTAGGTAACCTATTTACTTCTGAAAATCAAATATTTAGTGTGTCAGGGGTAGTAATAAGGTAATAAAATGTACGAAAAATGTAAGTAATAAATAAAAATAAGTACCTACCAATTGTACCCAAGCGAAAAAAAAATGTACTTATTTACCTTTGGAGATGTTTAATAGAATTCATTATGTATTTCTGTGTTGATTTTGTAAACTTGGATTGAATAGGTAGTCGATATCGATCGATATCGACTATCGTTTGAGTTAGTTCTTAATTCGATGATTTGGGAGGAATAACGAGTGATAGGTGCCTAACTAAAAAATATCTCATGTCTGTGTCATTAACTCGACTCTGCATGGCCTTATGCAAAAATCGTGCGAAGCTTTAACCTCTCATTTGTTGATCGAATTAAAATCGAGATAATGCTACAGATAAGCCGAGTTATTTTTTTCCGCTTTTTTTCTCTCCACTGGTTAATCCTAAAGCCATCTAGAAGGTGGCGCTGAGATCAACGGCCCGCCGATTATGATCAAGGTTAGCTGAGAGCGAGAGGATTTAGATCAATTGCGGTGCGTCAACAGCTGAGCGCAAATTCAGCGCGCACTGCGATTGGCTGAGATTATCTCGCTCGGGCGCTCGCTACCAGCGCGAGTCAAGCATAATACCACCCCCGGGTTAATTAAAGAGAAAAAAAAACGATTTACAAAACGCTCATTGGGAAACAAATATCGTTTTGGTTTCGTACTTCTGAAATCGGTGACCGATTTTTCGTGTCAGTGAAAATACAGTCAAATAAATCGATCGTTTTATTTATGGTCTTTTATCAACAATCGATGATTGTCTCAGAACAACTCTGGCTCAACACTAATGTTTGCAACTGCAGGCAATTTGCTACCATTTCATTTCCTGTCGTTTTTATATTCATTAATATTTTAAAATATTGTAGGATACTTTTCGTGTTAATCGATTGATACGTAGATTAACGAAAAAATGTAACATATTTTTTGGATGAACGCAATTTTTTGTGCAGTTGACAGCATTATATGGGCATGTCCCTTTAACACCTAACTAACCTGAACCACTCAAAACCCAATTATATCAGATCAGAGTTAAATAAAATTAATATTCAACATTAACATATTAAAAGATCGTTACGAAAAAGTTGGTTTTTTTTAAACACGCGTCTAACAGTTGTAAAAATTTTTGTGGTAACAGTATAATAAGTTTCAAATGGTTTTGTTGTGATTTTTTTTTAATTTATGGTAAGAATGTACAATTATTTACAATAAAATTCAGAAGAAAAAGTTGAATCATCTAGAAACCGTAACAAACGATCTATAGATAGCTCAACTGCTCCAGATCACTACTAGGCGGAAGTGTCCCCAAGACACCGGCTGCATTGCATCGACGACCTCCTTGGCGCAGTGGGCGT
Source organism: Philereme transversata (assembly GCA_963924445.1). Lineage (NCBI taxonomy): Eukaryota > Metazoa > Arthropoda > Insecta > Lepidoptera > Geometridae > Philereme > Philereme transversata. Next base: position 18,727,747 of record OZ004337.1, on the reverse strand, counting down.
ATAACCGGCTGTGACGCAAAAGATAGCGGGTTTAATTCCCGCCGCGGGACAAATGTTTGCATGATTTACAAATATTGAAATATTTGTTCCGGGTCTGGATGTTTTTCTATATATTATAAGTATGTAGTTACAAAGAAAAAAAAAGTATATAAATATTCTATCAGTTATCTGGTTCCGATAGTACAAGCTCTGCTTAGTTTGGGGCTAGATAGCGCTTTGCGAAATGTCCACCAATATTTATTTATTTATTTATGTTTATTACCCCGCTGAATTGCAATGCGTATGCGTTGACCCAGATAAGCGCCAGCTCTCGAATCACACGTCGCTTCGACCAGACGCCCAGAAATAATTTTGAAAACGTAATGGGCCCCGGTACCCCATGGACCCAGGGTCTTGGCCCCAAATAGCTCAAATACGTAAGTTATGTCGCGATTTCCATATTGAAAAAATTGAACTAACTAAGTGGTTTTTCGTTGTTATAAAATCGCTTATGCAGGCTCCCATAAACTGTTCCATTGACACAGAAACAGAACTCAAAGCAAATGCTTCTATAACGGAACAGTCGAGTTTCCGCAGCACATGTAAGTAAGAGGTGCATTAGTCACCCGGGACTTTAATGTTCATCGCGTACATTCTGCTGATGTGTTTATAGTGAAAGGGTATAGGGAGTTCTTTAATACGCTTTTTTATATTTGTAAAGAAAGAAAGACACAAATACATTTAAACAAAAAAAACATAGATACAACATTGTAAACATTTATAGTACGGCCGACGTGTCTTGGCGAGTCTGAACATAGGCTCTGCGAACATTAGCGCATGTGCACTCGTGAAGAAAACTGTTATTGTCATTTTTTTATTCCCTAATGAATTTCCCTAATACAGTGACCAATTAGAACAAATTAAATAAATATCTTGTAAATTAGAGATTCAATTTCGATACACACACACAATATTATTTACATTTAATATTTTTACATATTTACACTTATTATTATTTAATAACTGCCACTGAGGAGGGAAATCTCTGACATAAAGTCGTCGGCCCCTTGGGTACCATGTGATGTAGGTGGCATAGGTTCATTATCGTCGTTCTCACTTTCAGACTCACTTTCCGAATCTGAAGCTGTATTAATGATGAATAATTGTTCCGTAATTTCGTCAATAATATGGTCGCTCTTCCTATGTTCATCTTCGACCTCTTTCATTTTTCTGCATAAAGCACTCCATTCTTCCTGACCCATTAAATTTACTTTTTCCCGTATAAGCTCCATTGTCCGGGTTACGTTCCAGTCGACGTTTTTAGCGGCTATGTGCCCTTTAATGGCAGCTCACGCCATCTGGATGGGGTTCAAATCGGGATGATACGGGGGTAAACGAAAGACATCGTGGTTGTTTTTTAACACTTCGTCTATTACGTATCTTTTATGCACGTCTTTGTTTTTTTTGATTACATCGTAAAGTTGTGGCTTACTCATGCCCTTTTCATAGGGTATACCCTTTTCTACTAACCACGATTCCATTTTTGCCTTCTTGTCATTTGATGTAGGGACAGGATTCATTAATTTGTTGTGGTATGCAACGTTATCGATAACCACCACCGAGTTAGGGCTCAAATTTGGAATCAGTTGGGTCCGTAACCATTTCTCATAATTTGTGAAATTCATGTCATCATGATAGTCTCCGGTTTTGATGACACTTGCAAATAACACAAATATAGGCAAAAGTCTGAAATCCAGAATAACTGCCATTTGTACCCCAAAAAAATATAACCAATTAACAAGAACCCCCGGCACATCTAATTTGAAAGAAACTGTAGGTCACGTAGGTTGGTTATGTAAAGATCACTAAACGTATTTAGCGACTAAACATGTTTAAATTTGAAGTTTTTGTATGATTTTACAACTCCTTAAATCATATTTAGCCACTAAATACGTTTAGGCATCGTTGTGCAAGTCGCCCTAAGAGTAATATTTATTTTGGGAGCTTCGCGAGATCTCAGTTCGGGGCGAACCACTAGTAATAACAATGAACAACAATAACAACGAAAACTTTTGTAACCGATTGTGCTCAAGAGTGAGATAGCGACACGAACACGACACCAATGCTAACGTGTGACTGAGACATATTACCGTGTACCGAGCATTGCCGAATAAGCACGAAGTAACCAAAAAGGGATGTCCAATACGCGTGCCTGAGGGTGTTGTTTGATCGATATCTATTCAAATCAATTGAAATTAAGTCATAAAATATATATAAATATAAATATATGTATATATTTTTCAATTTGATAAGGAAGTTTTAAATTTTCTCAAACAGTCGTTACTCAAGTAAACGTTAATAGATAACTGATATTTAAGTAAATCATGTCTTTCAATTGAGAAAATAAAATATTATTAGTTTTTTTTTTACTTAAGTCGAAATCTCGTTTAATAACTACATAATTCACTAATATTTGTAAATATATTTCGTTTAATATCTTATACAAACAAAAATCAATAACTTCTAAATAAAACTAATCGATTACGATATTTGATTGAATAAAGGGTCGATTGTGTTTACTGATGGTCAATCTCTAGCCTAGACCACCACACCCCATACGTCGCCTCATGCCAGCATATTGTTCCTAAAAAAAGTAATTGCGCAACCATCTGCGCCAAGTTCAGACTCGCCAAGATACGTCGGCCGTACTTTACACACGTAAAATAAAAACAAAGTAATAAACAGAGAAGTAAGTAGCCTACCAACCCAAAAAAAAAGTGTAGTTCTATTGTAGGTATTATATTGTTACGAGCTGAGGGTTCGGGATAAAATAATGGGAATCAGTCTGACCAAAATAACACTTTTATTCAACACTAAACGATGAATACACGAACTTGGTCACACGTATCACAACACAATAATTCACACCACTGTTGCACCACTTATAGTCACCGAAATGATCGCACGTATAGCTTAATCCAGACTCACTCGCGAGCAACTACCTACTCACGCGAGACCCTTCTCCACCTCAGTCCTCCAGGGCCGCGCTGAGACTCACTCACTAACTGAGACTCACTCAGACTAACTGACCGGCCATCTCTCCGGCCTATTTATATCGCACACATTTCGATTGTTCGAGAACGATGTCGATCCTTCCAGGAAAGGGTCGGTCCCTCGACACAATGGCCACTCCCCATTCTGCGAAACCACAAACAATAGCAGCAATAACACAGCAAGACAAAAGCGTTCGAGAAGGTTCGATTATTACTCATTGTTTAACAGCCTCGGCGTAACAATATAGTACCTCGTGAGCAAGCAGGAAACCCACCCAGACAATGATGATGTTGTGTGGGGACAAAATGTTTCCTGTCTCAGCATAAGCTGCTTCGTACAACGGTGGATACGTTGCAGCGCTGGTTTTCTGACAGGGCCTAGGTGACGACACGATCATTTGACAAGACATTTACGGATTTGGTCTACGCCGTTAATGGCGTGTGTATTAATGAAGTTAAAAATGAAGTGTATTAATTACCTATTACTTCTACATGCGCAATGGCCTCTCGACAAGCGGTTTGTTTTTGTGTGACTTTTAAGGGCTGAGCTATGTCAATCGAGCGGGACAGGGGATGTTTGTCCGTAATTTATTTAGTAATATGCAAATTTACGATCTACACAAGCAGGTATTAAAATAAAATGTTGCTTTTCATTGCTTTAATCCGTCTACCTTTAGCGACTTACGTTTTTGTTACCTTGTAAAATTTAACCTTGTTGTCACAAAAACAGTTAAACACTGTTTAACGCAAGATTAAAAAAATCTTTACAAATGTTTGTTTATTATTTTTTAAACAGTGTCCAGCGGATCTTAAGAGCTTAAGATCTAGGGGTGTTAAGACCCCTAGAGTCTAATGAACACAGTGGGCAAAAGTGGGTCTAACAAGATGTAAATTATTTGTCCATGCAGTTGATATAAAGTGAACTTAGAACAATTCAAGGCGTGGTTCATTGCAGTTATAAGTATGTACATAAATATATTTTTTTTAGGCCTCAAACATTCGTAGAGGGTCTACGACGTAGACGGTCTACGCAGTATGCAATTTAACTAAAGTCCGGTGTTATTTTACAGAAATAAGTTTATAACAGGCGTAAATCTCGTTATCATGCCGTGAATGAAAAAAATACTAATCAGGGTATTTTTGCCACCGAATATTAAGTGTTTTTTTTATAAATTATAGGCTGGCGTTTGAGCACGATCTCGCCGGATGGTAATCGATGACGCAGTCTACGATGGTACACGCTTGCCTAGAAGAAACCTATTCACTCTCGACTTAAAGACCTCTAGGTCGTAGTTATCAGAAACTCAGGCTCAGGCAAGGCGTCTCACACTTACACTTACAGCCCTTTTTAAGATATGTAATCAGGAAGTCAGCCAGTCTTTCATTATATCATGAACCAGATAGAGAAAAAACCCTTATTTATAACCACATTAAAATTAAAATTAAATAAATAACATAGATCGCGGCAATTCGAGCGGTGGTATTATCGTTGAAAGTGATCTCTTCCAGTCAACCTTTGGATAGAATGGAAATCACAAGTTGTTAATCTTGTGTTAAAATATAAGCCTTGGAAAAAACCAGTTTATATAGTGAATCAAACTGTTCATCGAAATTGGTCGTATGAGACCTTCCTCTTAAAACCTAAACCCTCCCAAATCTATTCGCCTTAATCGAAACAGATAATACCGGTAATAGAATTCGGTCCGGTATGAAGTTCCGGGAGATTGTTTTGGGAACCCTTTTAACGGAGCAATAACAAACTTATAGGACTTTGCTGATGTTTTTATTCAAATAGGTCCATTTTATCAGTAAAATATTTTTGAACTACACAGCGGAGTTTTTTTCAAATGTTGTAACTGATAACCTGAATTTCGTTTGTTTTTGCCATTTTAGGATACCATAGTTCATACATAGACATACATTTATTCAAACTTTAGGATCACTAGAAACGCTTAGTTACGTCAGGTTACAAACAAATGCAAACAAAAGAGCACAAAGTGAAAGATGCAAAAAAAAAGATAAAAAGATCATCGTCTTTTTTCTGGGGTTGGGGGGGGGGGGATAAGGGTGCGAAAAGGGAGAAGTTTGCTGTAGCGTTAGCTGTATATGCGGGGTTTGTCAAATATTATTAAAATTAAAAAAAGCCTATACACATGTTAAAATTAGAGCGGCTGTAAAAAGGCCTTTCCGATAAACTTAAACCATTCATTCCAAATTTCTGAGTCTAAGATAAAGTCAAAGATGTTATAGTACAAAGATGCTGTAATATGCTTTTTTCGTAAAGTGATTTATTATATATTTCTTGAATGTATTTTCCTTTAATACTAAGACATGTTTGGGTAATTTATTATAAAACCGCACCGTATTGCCAACAAAGCTTTTGTTAGATTTTTGTAAACTAAAGTCAGTGTTTATGAACTTATCTTTATTACGTGTGTTGTCACTGTGCTCGTCACAACGCTTTTTGTAAAGTGTGATATTTTTGCGAGTGTACATTATGCTCTCATAAAATATACAATGAAGGGTATCATATTAATATTTTTAAACCCCTCTCTTAAGGAATCTCTGTATCTTGGATTATATATAGCCCGAATAACCGGTTTTGGAGGATGAAGACTGCACTGCTATCAGCACCAGTATCCCATGTTAAAATGGCATTGCTCATAAGGCTATGAATATACGCAAAATATACAAGTCTTGCAGTAGATACATCCGTACAACTCTTCTTGCTGTTGTAGGTAGACTATCATTATGGCAAATTATTATATTAGCCGTAAAAGCAAAACAAACAACACACATACTAATTAGCGAAATTGCTAACTAAAATCACTATCTGCCGCAACAATAAGTCACAGGGGGATTTCACTAAAACCTAAATAAAATACGTCAATCAAACGATTACGTCCGCGATTTGAACGCATACAACATAAAACATTCCGTTTTCAGAGCTCACTGCTTCGGGCTTGACCCAAGGAGTAATCTGAAATAATGGAAGCAAAAAAATAGTTTTAGTAAAATTTCGTGATTTATTTCGATCATTATTATGAATACGGGATTAATCACGTCTACTCGCGTGCTGCGGTACGTAGTGCGAGGCAAAACGCAGTGCGGAGTGGATCGCACTCACCCTGATGAAGGTTCACGAATTGAACCGAAACGTTGTCGCTACAATAAACCACTCATAAAGCACTAATTAAATAAACAAAGTAAACCATACATTTTTGGTGATAAGTAGAAAAGTACCTATCTCTCCGCAAAAGCCAGTGTGACAAGTAACGAGTATGTTCATTTGGAATACGATATAAATATGATTAAATAATGCAGTGAGTCTTACCAAAAACTTTTTGAAGCCTATGAACAATGGTGACTCTAAGTAGGGTGACCAAAAAAAACAACTGATAGGTAAACATAAATAAAAAAATTGCTGGACATTTCACACAGCGCTATCTAGCCCCAATCTAAGCAGAAACTTGTATATTGCATTGGGAACCAGATAACTGATGAAGTTACTACCAGAAAATAAAATCTCTAAACAAAACAAGTCGCAGGCCGTCAATGGATGAGACTAGCGCAGGATCGTGGTGGATGCCAAAAACTTGGAGAGGCTTATACCCAACAGTGGGTGAAGTCGGGCTATCGATGATAATAATGACGATCATGATGAAACATAACTAAACTTATATAAGGTAGGGTGACCAAATAATCACGTGACACTGTTAACGGCGAACTGGAAAATTACGCTTCAGCTTTTAACTCCCATCGTGAGTACGCAGCCGCGTGGCATCCCGCGTCGGACGAGCATAACGAATGTCCAAACACTGAATAGCTGATGAACAATTTGCATACGTGAATCACATAATGTTGAACGGCCATGGTGCTGCCAGTTTTAGGATATTGCTTAACAACATGCGTATTTTTGATGATTTGTAATGTTTAAGATACTTCAGTAAAACAGGTTAAAGGTTTCTCACAATCTATATATTTTATTCTCCAAGTGAACAAGACAGGTATTAGGTACATTTTGAAATATACAAAGCAGATACAATTTAAGTAACATCGAAAGTTAAAAGTAGTACCAGAACAAAGATAAAAGACAAATGTGTACAATACGGCTCCGTCAGTAGCCACATTTAAAACAAGAGTGAAAACATTTTTTATCTCAGAAACGTCGTAGTATCGCTATAGATGTATGTATATATGTATGTTTGTATGTTTATGTACATTTTAATTAATTTTATTTATTGTGGGTATATTATTGTCAATGTAGGTATATTTACTTAAGTATATTGTTTTATCTTATTGTAAATGATCAGCGCTCTCCTTAAATTTAATTAATGTTTTGTTAATGTACACCCCCTCCTTTATTTTAATGTTACAAAAATCCTCTCCATCCAAAGGTTGTCTGGAAGAAATCGCTTCTAAGCGATAAGACCGCCCATTGTACTTGTTGCTTTGTGAATTTTTATTTTTATGTTTGTTTCTTGTGTGGTGTACAATAAAGTATGTTCATTCATTCATATGTAAATACTATGTGATATATAAAAACTACTAATAAATAAAATTACAAATAAAAATAAATAAATATAATATAATAAATACCACAAACTTGTGAACTAGCACAGTATCATAAACAGCATTGTTCTGTAAATCTTCCTGAAAATAATTTATTTGATTTGATTTGCTAAGTGCTAAAGCAGAAAATAGACATTTACTGATTACAAATGCTTGACAACATGATAGATCCGTTCGTTCTCAAGCGAATCCTCAGCAAAACGAGAGTGAACTTTTTTTCTGACGGACTAACTCGCTGTTGGTCTCTAAGGCCATACCAGTTTAAAAAACCGAACTAAATACTTAAAAAGAGGGCGAACGTGGAGCGTTTATTATTTTTATGGGTTTGCTACCCAAAATGCCTGAATAAAGCTACGTTACATATATAAAACGAATGTTAAAAATATAATTTCAATAAAAATATAACGATAAATAGATCAAACCTTCAGATTCAACCACATATCAAACTTTCAGACCAATCCAACCAAAGATCAACAAAATTCAGATCAAACCACAGATGCAACCGCCTTCTTATTTTTAAAAGCCGCTTGCGCAAGCTAGTTTTCAACATTGCTACGATATTTTACTTAGAAAACTTTTGTGATTGATTTGAATTATTATTATAAATACGGGATTTATCACGTACCGTCTTATCGGTGTTTCGACCGACAATGTTTCGGTTCAATTCTGTGCGAGGCGAGACTTTATTCGGAGCGGATCGCACTCATCCTGATGAAGAATCACGAATTCAACCGAAACATTGTCGGTCGAAACACTGATAAGACGGTACGTGATAAATCCCGTATTTATAATAATGATTGCTACGATAAAAAAAATCTACAGTTCACTAAAATTACGGTCACCCTACATTAGATTCAACGTTAGTACTATTTCATTGATTGAAATGTCCCGTCCGAATGCTTCGTGACATCCAATACCAAAACAAAACTGGGTTTTTACCGGAATAAATATATTCTACCATCCACCAGAATCTGAAGTGCAAATAAAGCCTTAACATGGTATATTGATGAGAAATACTGAAGTATGAAGCTCTCGTGTAAGATTGACTAATGAATCAATCAAATCTTTTTGAATAGAACATACTTTTCTGGACCAGTATAAACTGGGAGTCTTCAAGTCCAGAGTTAACAGGTTCTACCTAGGCAAGCGTGCTCTATCTTTAACCACGCCATCACTTACCATCAGGTGAGGTAATAGTCAAGCGCTTGACTACCACCCATAAAAAAATAAGTGCTTTAAAGCTGAAACTTAGCATGATGATACGTTTTAGTGATTCCTAGTAATTTTGGAATTAAAAACTAAAAAAACTTTTTTTTTTTTGGTACCTACGAGTATATTACTCACGCACCCATTAAACAGAATGACCAAAATCAACTGCAAAATTAACTTAATATTTTAAAATGACTAACACGCCCCTCACACGCTTGATCAATTATATTTAACACGTTTTTATTAGCTTAGTATATAATGTATCTAACGAAATCATTGAACTCGATTTTCAACCACTTTAAAACGTCGAATTAAATTGAAATTTTGCACACTTATCAAAGACAGAACACAATGCATAAATTCAATGAAATAAAACTCTTTTGTAGCTAGGCTAACTAAAAAAAAGGATAAAAATAAGAGTTTAGAAAACTAAAAAACACGCTTTTGTAGATAACCTAGAAAAGAATTTTCAATAAATTTCAAAAAAGAATAATGATTAACAAAACAATGTATTTTAAGGTAAAAAAGCGTGGAGTGCTTTTTAACATATTTTAAAATGACTCTACTTTTACCAATAAAATATTTATAACACAATTGACATCAAGTACCCCTCGTTTTTTTTAACAATATTTTTTTTTTTGTTAGTCACACTATTCTCAATTTAAATTTATTTATAGTTATTTTCCCAATTTTTAGTTTACACACAATAGCGTGTTTTTTTTAAACTAATAGTTATGACTAGCCCTACTATGTAAGGAGATCCTAAACATAGTAGGTATAAAGAGTGAAATAATATAATTATTGACGCAAGGAATCTACTTTTTTATAGCATTTAGGCTCAATGTTATAAATAAATCATAGTTTTTCAATCATTTCGTTCATTCGCGTGTTTGATCCACTAATACTTAATTATGTGGTCTCGTTCATATTGTTTCGATCTTAAACCCACCTCATAGAAAAGAGCAAAAGATTTATTATAAGCACCCCCAAAATAAGGGTGAAGGGAGGATTTGAGCATTATACGGGGATTCACCGGACAAGCCCTGTGGGATTATGTTCATAAAGTACGCTATTCGCTTATAATTTCAAATTGAATGGACTTGGCTTTGCGGCCTGGAATTTTTACTTAACACTGGCCAAAATGTTTTATTTAATGTGAAAAGGTTTTAAAAAAGACTTCCATAGTTCTGCCAGAGTTAGCGATGAAAATGAAAGACAAGACACTTTTGCTGTCACGAAAAATATTACAAAATTTTGTGACTAAGGATTGTATCGCCAAGTGTTGTGTTTATTCTAAAAACAGATCGTTGTATATCTACCTATTAGCAGAAAGCAACTAAGCAGAAACAATATTTGTCAAATTGTGCCACAAAAATTACGGTAGTACAGCGACCCACCCCCCTTTTTTGCTTCAATGTTTTAGGAGAATACATCTTGAGAAAATCGGCATGCCCTAAAACTGAAAATTTAAAAGTATTACTTAGTATTTATGGGTTAATTGATTGAGCGAAGCGAGATCTCTAAATCAACTTCGGCAAATCGTTGTTGTGTGTATGTATGTATGTATGTTTGTTTGTCCGAGGATAATTTTCAAAGCGTTGATTTGATCATCGTTAAATTTGATACATAGGTAGGTGTAACAATTTTGGTGTGACTAAATGAGCTAAAAATGCTGGGGGGGGGGGGGGGGGGGTTGTTGAGATATTGAGGTTCAAGAGGGGTAAAAAAATTTAAAATAAATACTATTAGGTCAAGTAGGACGTCAAATAAAAGTTCTTTATTAGTACATTTCCACCCTGTTTTTATTTTTGGTTTAATCTTTGTAGTGGTTGTGTTAACCATAATAAAAATAAAACTCTGACAACATTCACAATGACCCCACAATGCTGAAATTTGGTATTCGTGTAGCTTTAGTGACAAAAATATAGGTAAAAGTCTGAAATCCAGAATAACTGCATTTTAAACCCCAAAAAAAATAACCAATTAACATGAACTCCCGTTACCTGTATTTTGAATAAAACTGTAGGTCAAGTAAGTTGGTTGTTATTTCGTGGCACTTGATAGTCAAAGATTACGAATAATATATTATTGTTTTATGGAAGACTCGCGAGATCTCAGTTCGGGGCGAACCACTAGTATTTATAATTGACAGTATTTTATATGACAATGCCGTTTTACAGCAGCTACGATTTGACATTATAAAATGCATATCTTGACATTCCATAATATTGTAATGAATATGTATATAAATGCAATTCAATATTTATAATTGTTATCTATTGGCATACACAGTAATTTTGAATTCAAATTAGGTATTAGAATCAATTCTTTGACAATGCCTATCTACAGCAACTATAATCCTAAGTACCTACATACTTATTAATCAGTGTTTAGATACTGTAAATGTATGTGAAATGCTTGTCTGTTTATGGCACCTCCAAAATGATGGTGCAATAAGCTACTTAGATAAAGCCATGTAATTCATTAAGTATCTACTATTATTGACATAACCAAGTGTTCTATTGTGTTCCTACGGGTAGAATAAAATGAGTATGAGTGGCCTTACCTTACAGTTTGTCACGTGAATGTTGAACTTCTATGCATATAGTGGGCATGTATCAAACGTAATGTTTGGATTTGCCTCTGACTGTCCTTTTGTGGAATATCTTCATTGGTCAGCCTACTGAGTAAAAGATCCGAGGATGTCCTTATTGGGGATTAATATAGTCGTGAGTATATGGGGATGAGATTCGGAGAAACCGCGATAGCCATATCAGCCAGCATAATCTCGGAGTTTTCAGGTCCAGAGTTAACAGGTTCTACCTAGGCAAGCGTGCTCTATCTTTAACCACGCCATCACTTACCATCAGGTGAGGTAATGGTCAAGCGCTTGACTACCACCCATAAAAAAATAAGTGTTTTAAAGCTTTAAAGCATGAAGATACGTTTTAGTGACTCCTAGTAATTTGAGAAATTAAAATTTAAAAAACTTGTTTTTTTTTGGGTACTTATATTACTCACGCACCCAATACAAAATGACCAAAATCAACCGCAACATTAACTTAATATTTTAAAATTAGCATAATATAGTTGTACTGACCACGGACCCTTCACACGCGCTTGAGTAATATAGTCGTGAGTATATTATGGATGTGATTTGGAGAATACGCGATCGCCTTAAACAACTGGTTGCAATTATTTCAAAGCAAAGTCAATTTGTAAACAATTATCAAATTTTAAGCACTGTAGTTTCAATAGCTGTAGTAATCTAAAAAAACTCGTAATTAGCATAATGCTCAAAGTGATAAATAAATCTAATTACTGATTTAAACGGGTATTTATCGCTTGCGTACCTTTTTCATTTCTGCTCGCGACCACGCCTGTTGCAACAGGGTCGAAACGTTGGGATAACAAATAAAAATACACGTTTAAATCAGTAATTACGTACAGTGATGGCATAAGATTGAAAAATAAATCTTAGTTTTTCATGAATATAAGACGTCCACTGCTGAACATAGATCTTCAGATCGACAACTTGCGCAGCCTTGCGAGCCAGCTCTCAATAACCTTTATCAGATCTTTTCCATCTAGTGGAGGGACGTCCTATGCTGTGCTTTCCAGTGCGTGATCTCCACTCAAGAATCTGCCCCAACGGCTGGCAGTTCTTAGAACGTTTACGATGTTTATTTATTTATACTACGTAGTTTGTTATGTACAACATTAAATTAAAACACGGGTAGGGCTCATAGTTTGTAGGATTGTAAAATAGGTAATTCACAAATTATTTACGATTAAAATATTTGATTTTCAAACAACCTTAATAATATCAAGTCCGAAAATGTTTATGAAACAGCCTGTATAAAATAGGTAAACAATCATATGCATTCATTATGTAAGTTCATTATGTAAATTCATTATGTAAACCTACCCGTTAAACTGACTAAGCGGTATCGTCACGAAGGCAACGCAGGTTTACGAAAAATATGATTTATTGGAAATGTATCCCGGATAAATTCAAGCTACCGGTAAACCCACCTCTAAAATCAGTTAATACGATTCCGGATGTGTGTTTTAAATTAATGACGTAAATATGGAAGTCTCGTCAGAGCTTACATATTTTGACATTTGGGGTCGAGACCCTGGGTCCATGCGGTACCGGGGCCCATCGCGTTTTCAAAATACTTTCTTGGCGTCTAGTCGAAGCGACGTGTAATCCGAGAGCTGGCGCTTATCTGGGTCAACGCATAAGCATTGCAATTCAGCGGGGCAATGCAGCCAGTGTCTTGTGGACCCCTATAGATCGTTTGCAACGGCCTTTAGATGATTCAACTGTTTTTCCTGTATTATAGTCTTGAAAATAATTTTATATTCTTTTTTTATTAAATGTCCCGATAAAAAAATGTCGTAGATAACAAAACAGGTTGTATATCTTCGACATACAGATGTACGGGTCTCAGTTTTTTTAACTTAAATAGAAAGTGTTCAGCCCTAGATTTACCCGATACACACTTTTCTCCCATAGCCCCAATTGAAGCGTATTCAATGTACTGCCTCGGAAAATTGGACGTAATCTGTAACGGGGCCGTTTCGTTGAAATACGGCCTGCTCGGATCGTACGCGTGTACTAACTGCTGTGTGGCTGTGGCGCAATCGACGCCCCCTGTACTTTGTTACTGTTTTCTTTCAAAGATTAGACATTAGAATAGATAAGTCAAAATGAAAATAATAATAACCTTCAATACAGATGAAACAAGGCGTGCCATTTTCTTTATCCTACCTTTGTTTGTTATTGTTATACATCAATTTATTTTATAGTTGTTGAATTGTATTAATGTGGTTTGATGTAGTGTAATGTTACTACGGAGTTAAGGTCACAGCTCACTACATCAACCCGGCACCCGACCCGCACCGCCTCGCCGCTCGGCGTTCACTCGTTGACAGCGGGTGGGCCACGGGTGGACGCCTCGTTATTACCAGTGAACGCCGCGTGGTCAACCAGTGGAGCTCACGCGGTCAACAGGTGGACGCGGCATGTCCAACCAGTGGACCTCGCGCGGTCAACGGGTGGACACCGACACGTTAGAAAGGCTGGAAATGACGGGTAGACGGGGAGCGAAGCATCGCCACGGAATTGTGCTTGCGTGAATTACTCGCTGATATTTTTTTATTTACAATTATTTATATACCTAATATTTACCTTAAAGTTTAAATAAATTTTCTTTTTCTATTATTAATTCTATTCTTTTTACACCTCAGCCTCTTCCATTATGCAATGATCCTCTCCATCCAAAGGTTGTCTGGAAGAGATCGCTTTGTTAAGCGATAAGACCTCCCATTATGGTTACATTTATTTGTTTTATTTTTTATTTTTATAACTGTTGTGTTTAGCTTGTAAGGTATAAATAACGAAATTTCATTCGTTCATTCATTCACTAACGGACCGCGCGCGGTCAGTGCGCGGGCCGCGCGGGGTCACCATGTGGTCAACTCGTCGCCCGCGCGTTTGTTTTTCTTATTACTCATAATTAAATCAATAGTAAAGTTTGCTTGTATCGGTGTCAGTGTGTTGTTGTCACTATAACGGGCCTACATTTTCTAATAAAATCTTTTGACCAAATAAATGAGCTAGTTTTTGCCAAACTAAATTAGACACAAAAATACATTGCAAAATGCAATCTATTTTACATGAATTAGGCATTTTTTCGCATTAAAACCAAAATAACCCCTTCTATAAAAAAACAAATTATCATCTCTGAGGATGTTGCAAAATGGTTAATATTCATGACAGTCTGCGGGCGAGTAGAATTGGTTCACATTTTTTATGTCTACCACCACACTTGCCACTGGTAGACATGTATTCACTGTGAGTTTCTGTTGTTCTCTGTATCATACTTTTGGAAATAAAATTTAGCTGAAATGTCAAACAGAATTACTGCGTAGATATACCTACTCTACAAATTTAATATTAAATCTATCTCCATTGCTTGCAATTACAACCTGATTTTAAATCAAGTAAAAATATATACAATTTTTAGGCTTAGTGCAAACCTAGTTCAAAATTCTTTTAATGTGTTTATTTCACATTTGCTGGATGTGCTCTTATTTGTGTGCCATCCCACTAATATTATAAACGCGAAAGTTTGTATGGATGTATGTATGGATGTTTGTTACTCTTTCACGTCGTAACGGTTTAACTGATTTCGATGAAATTTAGTATGTATGTAGATTATAACATGGATTATAACCTAGGCTACTTTTTGTTGACAAACCACGCGTGCGAATCCGCTGGCGGAAGGTAGTATGTAATAAATTAATAAATAAACGAGCCACCCCGGCCACAGCCACCCGTGGCCAGTGGCTTGCAGTTCACACTCTTTTTCAAACGTTGTGCATGTGTGGTTGGCAGCAGTGACTATAAGAGAAACCTCAAAATCCGTTACAAAGATCGGTCGATCATGCAACCTTCTGCATCTCAGCTGACTATTCACCCACTGCGCCACGGAGCTTATTTAGTTTAGAATAATTTATATTCTTCATGGTGTTACAGTTCAATTATTTCCCTCAGATTTTTCATATACGAACATTCATCGAAGTTACAAAATGAGCTTGCCGAATGAGCGCTTCGATGACCCATTTCGTCCGCCGTTCCGTAATATCCGGCTCTAAGAAACAGGAAATTTCATCAAATCGCACCCAGAGCTGTTTTGATAAGTCATCTATGGGAAGGATCTATTGCAGCGATTTGTTTAGAATTGGGAAACAGGTCGGTCAGCGATAGCAGGTTGAAATCAATATTATTGTATTCTCTTATATTTATATTAATTTGCAATATTTTTTTTTTGTTGATGTGAAATCCGATATTTGTTATTTATTTAAAAGTTGCAATTAGCTTGCATGCCACTTTTCATGTTCATGTTATTGTTTTTTAATTAATTTATAATCATAGCATTAAGAAATAATCAATTATTAACAATTTTAGTACGATTTACCATAATGA
The DNA here is from genome assembly GCA_963924445.1 of Philereme transversata. Classification (NCBI taxonomy): domain Eukaryota; kingdom Metazoa; phylum Arthropoda; class Insecta; order Lepidoptera; family Geometridae; genus Philereme; species Philereme transversata. Next base: position 18,711,937 of record OZ004337.1, on the reverse strand, counting down.
TAATAAAATATCAGGCACTAACTACTAAGATAAAAGTTGGCAACAGCTTAGTTTAGTGTATCTAAGTGTAATTTTGAATTTAATATACTAGTGGTTCGCCCCGAACTGAGATCTCGCGAGTCTACCATAAAAACAATAAAAATATTATGCGTAATTTTTTACCATCAAAATAGTGCCATGATATAAACAACCAAATAACTTGACCTACAGTTTCATTCAAATTACAGGTAACGGGAGTTCATGTTTATTGGTTTTTTTTATGGTACAAACTGTAGTTATTCTGGATTTCAGACTTTTGCCTATATTTGTGCATACCATATTACAGCACTGTGGGGTTACTGGTGTACCCTGTGAATTTTGTCAAAGTTTAGTTTTTATTATGGTTAATAAGTCAAAACAAAAAATAATAATGGGGTCAAAATGTACTAATGAAAACCTTTCATTTTCATTTTTTTTATCCCTCTTGAACCCCAATATCTCAACAACCCTCCAACATTTTTAGCTCGTTTAGTCACACCAAAATTGTATATAATTTCACGATGATCGAGTCATCGTCTCGAAAGTTATCCTCGGACAAACAAACATACAACGCCGATTTGCCCAAGTTGATTTAGAGATCTCGCTTCGCTCGATTAATAATAAATCCAAGGTTTGGGTTGTGTCTAGATGCTACAACATTTAATGGTGTTTTTTTTTTCACTGATTGAGTAGTTTTGGGATTTAAGTTTTACATATCATCATCACCATATCAGACATAGGACGTCCACTGGTAAACATAGGCCTCGCCAATAGTTCTCCAGAGCGATCTAATAAGGCCCTGCATCCAATGGCTCCCAGCAACCTTATCAGGGCGACTATCCATCAAGTAGGGGGCCGTCTTTCGCTGCGCTTTCCAGTGCGTAGTCTCCACTCGAGGTTCTTTCTGCCTCAACGGCAGTTCTTTGAGCTATGTGCTCCACTCACTGCCACTTAAGTTTGCTAATCCTTTGAGTTATGTCAGTGACTTTAGTTTGTCCAAACCAAAGTAAAGTACCAAAACCAAACTAAAGTACACAAACACAAATACGGAGTTTGAGTCCTCTACCAGCTCTACCCAGACACTGCTAGCAGGCGCGGCATAATATTATACAAATACAAATCATTTATTTCAAATCAAATCAAACATCAAATCAAATTATATAATATTATATTATGTGAAAGTTTGGATGTCTGTTTATTTATTTGTTACGTCGTAACGGCTTAACCGATTCCGATTAAAATTGGTATATACGTAGATTATAACCTGAATTAACACATAGGCTACCTTTTATCCCATAAATCAGTTCCCATGGGACAAAAATGGGGTGTCAAGTCAAGTTGCAACAGCGAGTTAAGCTTTATTTCTAGGCTACCTACACATTTAGTAGTGTAACGCGTACAAAGTCGCGGGCAACAGCTAGTTTCAAATAAAACATTGGTACAAAAAGAGAGTCCTCTGTCTTCTGTTTTAGTTAACAAGTAACTTTTAACAAAAATATAACCGGCTTAACCAAACTACTGAACAGATTTCGATGAAATTTCTATGAGACTAATATGAAAATATATCCTTTCAAATAATAAAAGAATTTTCCAAATCGGTTGATAAATGACGGAGTTCTGAGGTAATACAAACATAAAACCGAATTGCGTTCCTATAAAATTTGAGGGTTGCTCTCGATTTTTTTGTGATCCCATCATCAGATCCTGACTTGGTCCTAATGGGACCACCTGGAAAGTATAGCCTTTTAAACAAAAAAGAATTTCTCGAATCGGTCTAGGCGTCTTCAAGTAATCGAAAAAATATAAAAAATAAAGATTTCGACGAATTGAGAACGTCCTGTTTTTTTTAGTCTGTTAAAAAACTGTATTACAGAAGACAGCTACATCCCCGAAATAATTCTGACACATAATAGATGTACAAATGCCACTGTAGGAGACTTTTAAAATAAAACTAATGAACTTATTTATGACGACCTTCGTGGCGCAGTGGGCGAATAGCCGTCTGAGACGCAGGAGGTAGCGGGTTCGATTCCCGCCGTGGAACAAATGTTTTCATAATCTACAGATATTTGTTCCGGGTCCGGTTGTTTCTCTATTTTAAGTATGTATTTATAAAAAAACAAGTGTATAAGTATGTTATCATATCAGTTATCTTGTTCCCATAGTACCCCCCTCTTGAACGGCTTTTTACGAGCTTTGCTTAGTTTGGGGCTAGATAGCACTGAGTGAAATATCCAGAAATATATTTTTTTTATCTTATTTACTATTTTAAATTGAGTGAAATACACCGTGAAAATCAAATTCCTGAAATGCTGACAGCCAAATAACGTAACAAGTCCTAAATAAATACTGACGCGAAATACGAATCCACTTTCAGCAATGAATATCTGCCCTTACAAACTAAAATGTACTAACCCTTGATATTACGAAACTTGCGCACGTATCGGCGAAAAATTCGGCTTTCTCAGATCAACAAGAGATCTGGCTTGAAATCATCGAAGCGAAAAAACACATAGGATTCCGTGGTTATTGGCCGGCGTAAGTGAAGGAAAATTAATTTTTCATCGTTTATGTTCGTTGGTTAATTTATGTTTTTTTTTCAGCTCACAGGGCATTATCCTTTCAAAGTACGACAAGCGTTAGATTGACAACTATCGAAATTGATCGAAACAAAAAATACAATGTAGGTACATACCTACATGTAAAAATACAAAACTACAATATGAATAAAAGAGCTTTTAACCATAAATACCTTACGGACTTAACATATAATTTTTCGCCGCATCTGCTCGACAATGACTTATATGTCATGTAAACTTCACCGAAACCAGGTGATTAAATCCCTACGGCTCAGTAAAGTTGACTCCCTTTCCGGGAGTAAAGTTGTACTGAATTTAATTATGTATTACGTATGTAACATAATGTGATTTGAATTTGCAATCTCGTCTGTATTCAAATTTTAACCAAAAAGACCCACAGAATAAGAACTTATTCTTAAATTGAACTGACCTCTGCACAGGGTGCACCAACCTAGATTTGGTTTTTATAGCCTCGCAGAAAGTGTGAAAAGTAGAGTATTCTCCTGGTGGATAAAGCTGTCTGCATATTGGGCGTGCTTATATCCTTCTCTGCTCTCTGGATTCTAGGAAATCCCTCGCTCCACTCTTGAGTTAAATTTAGAATCCTTCGTCAGGTTCGGGATTCAATATAGCGCCCGTGACGCAAGACACTGCTTTATCCCCTCGTTTAATTATTTACTATTCAGTAACTCTATTATACTAACAGTATTTAACAAACAAATCATTGATTTTTATGACCTACGAATTACTGGTTATATAAATAATTAATACTCTCTTTTGCCATCAAAACTTATATAATACGCACGCAAATACCAGTAGGTACATTAAATAAATAAATATTGCTGGACATTTCACACAACGCTATCTAGCTCCAAACTAAGCATAGCTTGTACTATGGGATCCAGATAACTGATAGAATACTTATATACTTTTTTTTTTGTAAATACATACTTATAATATATGTAGAAACAACCAGACCCGGAACAAATCTATGTAGATCATGCAAACATTTGTTCCGCGGCGGGAATCGAACCCACTACCTTCTGCGTCTCAGCCGGATATTCGCCCACTGCACCACAGAGGTCGTCAATAATTTATTATTCCATTATTCGTATTAAGTTGATTTTTCAGATGAACTCCAAAAGCTGGTAACTTGGGCCCAATTGGCACCGATTCTCATCACGTCTTCGAAGGTATCCCGGTCAAAAAGTTAAGTCGTGCGTTACTCGGGCGCCCCAACATCCCTTTGAGAAATCATGGCTTTTTACTTACGCACCTTGCGTTTAGGCGACGGCTGGCGGAAATATTTTTTTGCTGTTTACACTGTGGATTGGCTTTGGAATGGTAATGTTGGGCATTGTTGAGTATAGGCTACTTAGTGTTTCAATAGCTCTCATATTTACTAAGGTGGTTCAGTCTTGGTATTGTTCAACTGTTTTTAGCTTGTTTGATAAAAAAAAAAACAAAACCTACAAGGCCGCGTTTATCCGTATGATAGCAGAAAAAATTTGGGTGGCTTATGATTCTGTTTGATAAGAGAAATGGAGAAGATACTAACTCTAGCAGGAGGGTTAAACTAATACTTCAATAGCAGTTACCACATATCTATACATATAAAATACTTTGTCCTGAATGACTGACTGACGGATCAACGCACAGCCTAAACCGTTGATCGTAGACCTGAATTAGGAGGGTGTGTTCTTTGTATGGCGTAGGCATCCGTTAAGAAAGGATTTTCCGAAATTCTACCCCTAAGGGAGTGAAAAGGGGGGACAAAGTTTGTATGGGAGAACGTGATTCCTTGATCCAACCTACTTCAAATTTTGCATAAACCTTTTTTAACAGAATTGATGGAAGACATGTTTTGTATTTTATTGAAATTCATCCCCTAACGGGGTTAAAATGAGGTAGAAAGTTATTTTGGCGGTGATTTGCATCGAAGTTGATATTTCCAGGTTATGAAACTCGGCTACGAAAGTGGATAAAATATTATTAATTAATAACCAGTTATAAACAGAGATAAAAAAAACACTTTCGTAGTTGGTTATAAAACATGGCTACGAAAACGGCAAGTACATTCCGTTCTCGTAACTGGTTATCAAGCAAGAAAAAAATTCCATGTTCGTATTTGGTTATCAAAGATCAGTTACGAAAGTGGATTAAAGGGAACATTTTGGTCAGAAGAAAATAGTTTTCTTTTAGTTTGTCTTAGAAGTTTAATTTGGTGTGTATTGTTTTTCGCATTTTTTTTACATTACACTAATATTATAAATGTGAAAGTTTGTATGTTTGTTTATTTGTTTGTTTGTTACTCAATTAAGTCGTAACGGCGGAACCGATTACGATGAAATTATAACCTAGATTACTACATAGGCTACTTTTTATCCCATAAATCAGTTCCCATGGGATAAAAATGGGGTGTCAAGTTGCAACAGCGAGTTTAGCTTTATTTCTAGGTTACCTACATATTTAGAAGTGTAACGCGTACGAAGTCGCGGGCAACAGCTAGTCAGATACAAATCATTAATCAACTGTAATGAGTTAACCGTAAAACAAATCCCTAACCTGACTACATCGAGTGTCCCTCCAATATAATAAAATTAACAATTTAACACACATCCGGACCACTAATTTAAAACGTGAACTCAATAAATGAGGGTAGTCGCAATAACTAAGCAGCGCGGTCGGTAGCGCGGCCCAAGCCCATCAGTCTCGCATCGACCGCCGAAGCGATCGGACCTGCGAAGACGGCCGAATTAAAAATTAACTACCGTAAGGCGGTCGGGCGTCGAATTTATCGGCGGGTACGGTTTGTTTATGGTTCGAGGTAGCTTTTAGACGATTAGTTGCAGGTGATTGAGTATGCAAAGGTTCAGAGATTATCGACCTAGAGTTAAGCTTAGCTCTTCCTATGACATAATAATAACACGAATCGGAGAGAAGTGTATAATATTGTGCTTTTTATCGCAAAATTCCAAACTAATTTAATAAAGACTTTTAACAGCATTAACAGTTTTCAAGAAGTAGAGCAAGTGCCTTTAATTTGTATAGCAGCAAGGAGCTCGTAGTTGTTGTAAATCTAGTGTCTAAGGCGCAGCTTATTAGTTTTCGAAACTCCGCCAAGAAGTTAGGATACTGAAGCGAGGTCAGTTCACTTCACTGCCTCGCCTTAGTAAGTCTACAAATTATGAAATCTAGATTTTGATTTGCGTGCGAAGAGCGCAAAATGGCCTGGGCAAGGCGATTAGCTATGCACGCAAACCCAACCTACGTTTTTCATACAGGAATAACCGGCATTAAATGCATATTTTTCCCTGCATTAAATAATTAAATAAATAAGAAAGGCGGACTGAGTCATTTCCGCAAACTTGTTCTTCGGTCGTAAGACTATTCTTATAACGGCCACTGAAATTTATAGATCGCTATTCAACCATAGAACTTTTTTGATTCTAAAGCATGCAAAACACATTAAGTCACAATTTTGAACGATAATTTCGTTGTCGAAATCCAAAAAACTTTTAAACGACCTCTCAAAAATATTTAATTTTTATCTTGCCCAGGTTTTTACCATAGAGGTGGGCTTTTTATGGTTTTACTTTATAACACGCATAGAAATAACACCGTAATTTTATTCATAAGAAAAGTGTTGTGTAATACTCGTGTGACCCGATGGCATAATTTTGCATATTAGCTCGCACGAGTCGGGTACATTTGCGCACTTTTGGAACAAAATTGTAGCGTCTCATATCGCTCTTTGAAAGTAATTTCGGTAAGGTTTTTGGCGTGAAAGATATTAAAACTGAAAGGAATTTGGGGAAAGAAACAGTATTATTCGAGCTAGCTTCAGGATATTTATTAGGTGAAATGGGTGTTTGAGAGTTTATTTATTTTCGTAAATTAAACATTGGCCATATAGTCGGCTTTCAATGCAAGCAACACTACACAAGTCGAAATTTGACAGTCTCGACATTCGAATGCCATTGGATGTAGTTTAGACGCGCGTTTCGATTTGCCTATCTCATTCAATCATTTTGTCTAATGAGAAGCCGTTATTTAACCGTAGTTACTTCCCGTAGTTTTCAGGAGAATCTTCTTTAGCCCAACATAAAATAGACAGCCTAAAGGCATAACTGTGAGTTGACGCGTCAAGATTTCATGACACAACACGTCAGGTAAATATAAATCTGTCTGTTTTTGGAGTAGTGCCTTTACAGTCAACCACAATCCAACTGCATTTTATTCTACAGCACTTGATTGTCATAAGCTCCCAATCGCCCCCTAGCGGTGAATGATACGTCGTGAGACGGTGTGCTCAAACGAGCGCGATTATCACTTTATGCTCGGTACAACATAACGGGTTTATGGCACTCCTGCGCCAAGGAAATATTCCAGTTTATCTATGGTTGTTAAGTAAATAGAACATGCTTAGACTCTAACTCAAAAATTACGTGTGATTGGTGTTTCACATAAGTTGGTTCCTTTAAATATAAAATAATGATCTAAGTCGGACATGTTCTGTGGCAAGATGACTGAGACGTGAAAATCACCAGCAGCGGTGCTTGGATTAACTATTTTGTATTATTAGGTACTTTAAATTAAATCTACGGACGAGGCTTATGTACAGCAAAGGACGTCTTACAGCTGGCATGATGATGATAATAAACTATCAAATTTGTTGTTTGGGTTAACCAATTGCATATTATTATGATTAAATCTATAAGGGAATATATTCAGGCAGTAGACGTCTTTCGGCTGATATTATAATGATGAAATTTCCTGCTCATTTTGTTCACCCTGCAAAACATAAGTATAAAGTACTGCTATTACAAAACCTAACCCAAAAAACATCAAAAAATATTCTTAAACTTACCTATTCACACAAAAAGGTTCAAGCATAAAGAAATTTCGCACCATTTGTAAACAAACAGAGGCAATATTTAGGCTTTTTCGTCGAGTAATAGACATAAAAATGTATAAAATATCGCTTTACCCTTTCTGTACCGGTATTAAGTATGTGATACCGTCATAAAATGATCTGTCCTTGGCCTGATCCCTTCGAACAGAATATCGATGCTGCCTCAATGATTTCTGCGGAAACGGTGAAGCAAAACATTTGGAGCCTTACCACAAAAAAGTTAAAAAATGTCGAAAAAAATTATCTTACGATATTGATAAAGCATTTTTTAGACTGGTGTTCAATGGGTGTTTAACTTTTTTGTGGAGTTTAAGTTAACTTGGAGTTTAAAGCATTGTAGTAGAAGAATGATGACGGTTGTTCATACGGAAAGTTCTCAAGTGAACATGCACTGGAAAGCGCAGCGTAGGAAGAATTGCATGGAAAGACGACCTAATAACGGTTGCTGGGAGCCGTCGGGTGTCCAAAATCAATTATGAAATAGGTAGCCTGATAATGATGATGCAAAGTAAGTCTAAAGGTTAAGTAAACTGCAAATGTTCAAGAGTAAAGAGCATGTCTAGGCAAGCGGACTTGCCCGCTGGATAGATGGCGTGACGATTTGCGCACTGTAGCTGCCAAAGACGGTTGAGAACAGCAACATCGGTCTCAGTTGCGCACTGCGAGGGAAACTTTGTTTTTTTACTGATGATAGTCAAGCGCTTGACCACTACCTCACCTGATGGTAAGCGATGGTGTGATCGAAGATGGAGCACACTTGCCTAACAAGAACTTGTTCACTCTAGACTTGAAGACTCCGAGATTATACTGGTCTGAAAAAACATACGCCGGAAATGAGTTCCACTCCTTACAAGTCCTCCTTCGTGCTCACAAGAAAAGTTGCAGCAAATCGTTTGGTACGACAAGGTGGTACGTCAGGTATGGTATGGTGCCGACCAGGTATGGGTGGTACGTCTGCTTGTTCGGTGATGAAAGGGGGAAAGAGGGATAAGGTATGGAATAGTTTGCGTACATTCACGAAAATAAATCTTGTAGAAAACAGAAAGTCTGGCTACTCGGCGTCTGCACTCCTTGACCTACGTTCAACAGTGGACAAGGTTTATAATGACATGGCAATTCTGTCGTCTCAAAAAACCGCAAACTCTTATAGTTTCTTATCGAAAAATATACTGCATCTATTTTCAAAATGAATCGCAATCATAACTCAACGTTCACTTGAAGGGCAAAGTTGATAGTCAATAACGTGTGATTTTTCAACGCCACTATAACATGGTCGACCGGTTGCTCCGGATATGAAGGCCTTTTGACCGGTCGCGTTCGGATCACTGGCTGAGTCTATGCGATTTACTATCAAATATATATGATGAAAAAGAAGTGTTTTTGACTTGCAATAATCTTTTTTAATAAGAACATATTGCCAACCAGACCACTGAACCTTTAGTACCAGTTGTCAAATTACGCAAAAGTCAATAGTTTTTGTGAGCTTACTAACGGCTGAACCATATACCTACTGCTTTTGCCTTACAAGCGGTAAGCAAATCAAAATAGTATACCTATATAATGGGTTGCAATTTAAACCACCAAATAACTGATGTTATACTTATATTTTTTTTTGTAAATACATGCTTATAATAATAGGTCTTTACCTATGAAATTGCCGTTCTTCAGTACTGGTCATTTCAAATAGAAAAAAAGTTTGGAATAGCTTTGTATTCTAAATTCAAATTAATTTTGTTTTAAAAACATGACATTCCTTTTACAAACTCAGTCTTTTGTTTATTGATTAGCGTTGTATTTTCATTACATTTGAACATTTTTCGTCATAATGGGTACTTTAAAAATTCGTGTAATTATGGAATATGAGTTCCGTCGTGGCACCAACGCGACACAAACGGTACGTAACATCAAAAACGTTTACGGAGAGAACTGTACAAACGAACGCACAACCCGTTATTGGTTTTCCCGGTTCCGTTCTGGAAATTTTGACTTGAAAAATGAAGCTCGTGGTCGTCCGGAGACTTTGGTCAACAATGATGAATTAAAGGCGATTGTGGAAGCTGACTAAACTCAATCTACAGCTGAGCTAGCAGCAGCTTTTGATGTTAGTATCAAAACAATTTTGATTCATTTGCGACAAATAGGCAAGGTAAAAAAACTTGATAGATGGGTGCCCCACGAACTTAACGATTGCCAGCGCAACGTACGCGTCGAGACCTACCTCGCGCTGCTCAATAGGCAAAGAAATGAAGGAATTTTGAACCGAATTGTTACGTGCGATGAAAAATGGATTCTATTCGACAATCTAAAGTGCTCAGCAAGTTGGTTAGATCGTGGTTCAGCACCAAAGCAATGCCCTAAACCAAAAATGACCCCTAAAAAGGTGATGGTCACTGTTTGGTGGTCTAGTGCGGGTGTGATTCACCACAGCTTTTTACAAAACGGCATGATCATTACTGCAGATGTGTACTGTGAAGAACTGGAGACAATGATGGAGAAGCTTGCACATCGGCAACCAGCTTTGGTCAATCGGTCGTCCCCACTGCTCCTTCACGACAACGCCATACTGCACAACAGACAGTCTCCAAGCTGCAAGAGCTGGGGTTGGAAGTTCTCCCTCATCCGCCATACTCACCAGACCTTGCACCTACCGAATTTTTCTAAAATTTAGCCAACTTTTTAGTGGGTAAAAAATTCAATTCCCGAGAGGTAGTACAAAATGCCTTTGAAGAGTTTGTTGCATCCCGTCCAGCTGATTTTACAAGAAGGGCATCAATAAACTGCCAATGCGTTGGCAAAGATACGTCGATTGCATAGGTGATTACTTTGAATAACAGAAATAAAAAAGTTTAAAAAAATAAGTACTTTCACGTATTCCATACAAAACGGCAATTTCATAGGTAAAGCCCTAATATATTATAGAAAAACATCCAGACACGTAACAAATATCTGTATATCATGCTAACTTTTGGAATCGAACCTGTTACCCTGCTTCTCAGCCAGCTATTCGCCCACTACGCTACGGAGGTCATAGTCAACAAAAAATTTCAAAATTAGTGTAAAGTTTAGCAAAATCTACAAAAAGTCGAACAACTAAAATATAAACAGCAAGTGTCCGTAGCGAATAAAGCAACATCTGAAATAGGGGGTGCGATCTTTGCAAGCGTAAAAAATATCCGTAACCGCGAAAATATCAAGTTTATGCTCCAGATAACTATTGAGGGGATTTGTGCGTTTATTTATTGCGAGATTTTATTTTATTTTCAGATGACGTGGAGGAAAATTGGTATTGGTGGGCTAAACTTTTTTTTTAATTTACGAGTTATATTTTAATAAACTAGTGGTTCGCCCCGAACTGAGATCTCGTGAGTCTAACAACCAAAATATATTATTCGTAATCTTTGACAATCAAAATAGTGCCACGAAATAAATAACCAAGTAACTTGAGCTACAGTTTCATTCAAATTACAGGTACCTAACGGGAGCTGATGTAAATTAGTTATCTATTTTGTGGTATAAATTGCAGTTATTCTGGATTTCAGACTTTTGCCTAAATTTGTGTCACTTAACCTACACGCATACCAAATTACAGCGCTGGGGGGTCACTGGTGTACCCTGTGAATTTCGTCAAAATTCAGTTTTTCTTATGGCTAATAACTCAAAGACTATAAGAACTTTACTAAAAATAAAAACGGAGTCGAAATGTACTAATGAAGAACTTTCATTTGACGTCCCACTTGACCTAATAGTCTAATTTTTTTTTTTTTTACCCTTCTTGAACCCCAATATCTCAACAACCCCCAACATTTTTAGCTCATTTAGTCTCACTAAAATTGTGCCATCACTACCTACCTATGTATCAAATTTAACGATGATCGGATCAACGCTTCGAAAGTTATCTTCGGACAAACAACGATATATACATACAACGCCGATTTGCCTAAGTTGATTTGGAGATCTCGCTTCGCTCGATCAGTAAATTATAATGAGTAATATTTTAAGAGAAATAGAGTTCCTTGAGAAATGGCTCAACCTGGGAAGTACTACCAGGTATGGTATACCAGGCTTGGCGACTGAAAAAGTTATTATTCAGTCGCCAAGCAGCATTGCTGTGTTTTCATCATTGGTGTCAGCATTGGTTTGAAGAGTATGGTTGCCGGTGAAATAACAGGCACATGAGGCTTTACACCTGTATGTCTCAAGTTAATGGTCGCAGAGCAGTGCATCGTAGAGCACGTTCCTAAAGGTGGGTGACCTACGAGGCAATACTTACAGGCGATGGTTATCACGTTGGATATATACCAGTTCCGTCTTCAGGTCATATAAAAAATGAATTTACATTTTAGGATATTTTGGTAATTACTTGTACACAAATGTACACATGGCTATACATCAAGCTATAAATATAAAAAAAAATTATTTCATTTTATTTCGAACAAAATAAAACGAAGAATAAGGTCGCCAATATAACAGAATTTGATGACTTCGCATTGTGTAGGCTTTCCATACATTGAGAGGTTAGCTTATACTGGATTTTTATATAGCTTGATGTAAAGCCATGTTCACATTTCAGTATAGAGTTACAGTAAAATAAATTTGAAATCCATGGGTAGGTTAGCAGAAGACGTGATTTTCTCGAGATAATGTTTTTTTTTTATTCCTAGTGTACAATTCTAATTATACCCTATATACCTACCTTTATATTGATAAAAACAAGAAAATTTTATAGATACATTACACTAATATTATAAATGTGAAAGTTTAGATGTTTGTTTGTTACTCAATCACGTCGTAACGGCTGAACTGATTTCGATCAAATTTGGTATGTACGTAGATTATAACCTGGATTAACAAACAATCCGGATTTTATATCGGTATATATATATTCCAAATTGTTAATTGGCTAACCACGCATGCGAAGCCGCGGGCGGAAGCTAGTCTGAAATTAATCTAAAACCGTAGAACTCATCATGTCTGTGCGTTTTCCTGTCTGATATGAAACCCGGGTATGAGAGCTGTGCCCTTTGACCGGCCAACTTATATCCGGACCGCTGAGGGTAAACGGCTGCTCTAAACATGCATCGCCACGTGTGTAATTGTATAAAGTTTATAAATTTACGTTGTTACGACAAAAAAGTTAAACACTCTTTAACGCATGTTTACAAAAATCCGTACTAATTGTTGCTTAAGATTTTTTTAAACAGTGTTTAGCTGGTTTTTTTGTGGTAATTAAGATTCACCTTTACATTTATTGGTTTTTATCTGGTAGGTACACCAATTTACATCTTACCAGCATCGGACGTAAGAGATAGGTACCTACTAACCATAACAAGGGTGATTCATAGAGTGACGTCATAAAAATGTAATTCCTTACTCAGATATGAAAATAATTATCAAAAATTCATAACAAAAACACAATTTTATTTTATTTTATTCGAACAAAATAAGATGATGAATAAGAATGTAAATTTTCCATACGTTTTTTTTTTATAAATTATAGGCTAGCGTTTGACCACTATCTCGCATGATGGTAAGCGATGATGCAGTCTACGATGGTACACGCTTGCCTAGAAGAAACCTATTCACTCGTGACTTGAAGATCCCTAGGTTGTAGTTATCAGGAAACACAGACTCATGCAAGGCGTTCCACTCCTTGGCGGTGCATAATAAAGGTGGAAGAGTACCGCTTTGTGCGTATGGGAGGTGTCTACCATGTAGCGGTGGCGCGTCGCGGAGCGTCTGGTTGTCCGATTATAGAATGGGGATGGTGGGATCAGGTTGAAAAGCTCCGCAGCACACTCTCCGAAATGTATCCGATAAAAAACCGAGAGGCTTGCAACCTTTCGACGATGCTCGAGGCTATGGAGCCTTGCATTTGCTAACTCGTCATTGCAAATGAACTTCTTGGCTTTTCTCTCAATTGAATCTAGAGCCTCTAGTTGATCCGTCCCAGAGGTGAGAACAGTACTCCAGTCATGATCGGACTTGTGCTTGGTATAAGTTGAGCAACTGTCCCGGTGTGAAGTATTGCCTCACCTTTGCAAGTAAAGTACGTAGTTTGTAGTAAAGGTACGTTTAGAGGTTTAACGAGTTAAACCGAAAATTCTTAAAAAAACATAAATTATATCATAACTCGAAAAATCGGAGTTTATCGTAGGTAGTAGAGTTTCTTGTGAAAGGGCTCGCCCGGGGAAGTGCTACCAACATACCTATTTCTACCGCCGGTGAAATTACAGGCACATGAGGCTTTACACCTGTATGCCTCAAGTTGATGGACGCAGGGATGTGCATCGTAGGGCACATTTCTAAGGAGCGAGACTTACGAGGCAAACTTCTTATAGGCGATGGTTACCACTTAACATCAGGTGGGTCATAGGCTTGTTCCATCTACAGTAGTATAAAACGAAAAAAAAAGGTACATCATATAGGTATGGGATATTGTCAGATAACGTATGAGGAATTTATTTTATTTTTACTTCATTATTTGGACCAGCTGACCACCTACTTCTGTAAATAAAGTGCTTTTTTATCATGATGTCAAACAGAAACTGTCACCAGAAGAAATAAATTTTATAACGAAACAGCAAGTATTTTGCTATTTGTATGAAAATACCTGCTATCTATGAGCGATCATTGGTACTACTTAATACGAACAAAAACGTGCGCCAGTTACTTCCCAAGCGCATTCTGTTTCCCTATTAGTGTTATACAAAGAAGTTAGAGAGTGTGTTGTTAGATGGCGCTTTCAATGAGTTTTATATAATAAGAATTTATTAATGGAGTCAACTAAGGTCTAGGTACTAGAAGTCTCACAAGATAAGATTTTTGTACAATTATAAAAAATAAATATACAAAAAAATCTTAAAAACTTATTTATTCATTTGTGCACTTGCACAGATAACATAATTAGATAGACAGAAAATTATTTTTGGCACTAATAACATACCACACATAGTAATGTGACTATGTGACACACATATGCACAATAAGACACACATAGTTATGTTATTTAAATCGTGTTCTATTTTAAATAATTTAGCAGTTTTTGTTTCTTTGAAAATTGTTTGCTTGTGAATCAGGCCTATTTTGGAATTACTCACACTAATGTCATAAATGCGATAGTTTGAATGTTTGTTTGTTCCTCAATCACGTCAAAACGGCTGAACCAATTTCGATGAAATTCAGTAAGTACATAGATAGACCATAATCGGGATTAACACATAGAATATATTTTATTGACAAACCACGCGGGGAAAGCCGCGAGCGGAAGCTAGTAATACTATACGTGTTTGTAGTTGCAAACACATGTTTATCACATCATATCGTGTGCAATAAGTACCTATTAAGTAATATTGTGAAAATAAAAGGGCTTTGCTTTTCAGCCTCGCCTCTCCACAGCATTTGTGATTTTCAGTATACAGAAATTAATTACTCCAAAGTTAGGGTTTATACGAACACATTCTTACAACGGCTGCTTTTGCTGTATTAGGTCTCTATTAAAGATTATATTGGTTGATTATAAAAAACTATGGACTGTTCCAATTTTAATGAGCAAACATAACAAGACTCGCATACAAAGACCAGACAGACCAAGGCTTCAAACTTATAATACATCATAATTAGATCAGGGCCTAAAAATACGACGTAACAACCAAAGACTTCTTTTATAAGTCTTGTTTTATAAGTTAGGTATGTGCAATGTTTAGTAGTTATTGTGTACAAATATTTATTTAAATTTTAAATTTTTGTTTTTTGTGAATCTTGTATAATTTCATATGTTAATTAATATTGTAAACGCGTGTTTCTATTTTCTGCTGCTCACACGCACTAAAGGCGTCACATAATACCAGCGCTGCAGTAGCTATATGTTACAGTGGCACACCGCTGAGTGACGACCTATTTTGTAGTCTTGTATTAGGTATAAGTATAATTGTTGTATTCGTAGAGTGTAAAAATGGACACAAAATAAATATTTTTCTTTCTTTCTTTCTTTCTTTCTTTCAAAGACCGTAGCACCAACGTAGCTCCTACTACATTAGCGTAGCATACTAACTACTTTTTTATCTGTTTTCTCAAACAAAACTTTACGAATCAATAATATTCGGATAATGTTGAATAATTTCGACAGTATTCACAAGGACCGTGTGGCCTAATGGATAAGGCGTCGGACTTCGGATCCGAAGATTGCAGGTTCGAGTCCTGTCACGGTCGAATTGTTTCTTTTTTTGTGTTATTTATAATTTTTAATACGTTGTGAAATAGTAAAGGGAAGCGTACTGTAATTTTTCTACAAAATCAACTCGAAGACAAAAGTTTATTTGTTTGAAGACTGGAAGAGCTTATTTTTATTTATTAGAGAAAATCTATTTCAATAAAGTTCAATTATTTTGTTACGGGATTTATCACGTACCGTCTTAACGGTGTTTCGACCGACGATGTAAGATTGACCCGTATTTATAATAATGATTGAAATCAATCACGAAAGTTTTTTTGTAAGTAAATTATTTTATTGTTTATCTGTCTTCGAAATTTATGTTTGATAAATATTTAAAAAATAAACATTTATTTTTAACAATAGTACCACCTATGAAAAAATTCTCGTATTACATATGAAACTGTACAGGAAGCTAACGAGCACATCAGGTAAGACGACCAAATACAACCTAAGTACAACTCAATTGCGTTAGATGGCGCTTAAACACCAAATACTTACAGCGCCATCTCGCGGAATACTTCAAAAGCTTGCGGTAACTTTAGTTCTAGCATAAAATTTGATTGTGTTTCGCTATTATTTCAATAGATGGCGATACCATTCTTAAGTTACCGTGCCCTACCGTATTTTTATTTTCCATATTCATCGTAAGAAAAGAGATAAGTTACTTATTTTTAATCAAGAAACTGGTAGAAAAGTCTAGACTATTAGTTTTAATACTAAAAAGGCTGAGTTTTGGTGGGCTGTATGATCATGCATGGTCATTTAGTTATTAGTAGGTAAGTAGTTCAAAAATAGAGTAGTAAAATCAGTAAGCCATTTTGTTTCAAATTGCCTATGTACACTTCGAACTACAATGATTAGGCTCGAGACTTCGACCCGGCTACGAAGTACGAGGTCGTCTTGAGTGCCAATTTGTCGCTGCGTCCCACGAAACACTCAGCCTAATGTGTTTGCCCCTTTACTGGTAACGACTTGGCAATTTTGCCAATTCAAGTGGACGGTTGGTAGACCTTTAAATCTCCACTTGATGGGTTACTAAATTGTAAATACTGAGACTTATTTACCTAGGTAAATGCTACGTTTAGAGATCTAGGGAACTTGCATTCAAAAAGAGACGAAAATAACGTCAAAATTAATCATTTGTTAATTAACCTCAGAATAATTTCACCTACTGTTTTTGTATTAGCGTTCTGATAACAAAACTCAAAACAGTTTTTTTGCAATTTTTATGCGTTATATTTGCTCCAGCATTCAATAAAGTAATTATTTTTGAGTCATAATCATAACAGGCGCACTAATAATTTTATAAATGTTTGTTTATTTGTTCGTTTGTTACTCAATCACATAACGGCTGAACCGATTTCGATGAAATTTGGTATGTACGTAGATTATAACCTGGATTAACACATAGGACTCTTTTTATTGGCAAACCATGCGTAAGCCGCGGGCGGAAGCTAGTATAACTATAAGAATATTTAGTTGAATTAATTTTAGGTAGTATTGTAATTGTAACCTACTTTTTAAAACATTTCTATCTATCTCTCTAGCAACAAAGGTTTGCTGGAAGAAAACTCTTCTTAGGGTTAAGGTCGACTTGGTATTCTTGGTACTTGGTCTATTTCTGTATTTTGTAATATATTTTCTTGTGAATTACAGAATAAACAAAACCTGTCTTGATTTCGTTTTCATTTAAATTTTAGAAATTGGGTTTGTGTCTAACCATTCATTTTAAACTTATTTGTGAAACACTTCTAAATGTGTGTTCGCTCACAACGAACCCTTAAAATCGATAAAGTTGGTAGGTGGTAGGTATCGCAGGTGCATTGTCGTGGGCCACAATAGCACACAATGGGCCAACCCTAACCTGCTCATGTGCTCGTGTGGCAGACGCAATTCATTGAAATATTTCAACATTTACACTGATCAGACACTCGGCTATTTTCTTTATTTGTAAGTCCTTTCTTGGCCATAGGAGAGATAGAAAACTATTTATTTTACACCACACTTAAATCAACAAACAATATATAAAAACATATTATTAAACAAGTGGAAATACAAGTGGTGGTCTTATCGCTAAAAGCGATCCAGACAGCTTTGTCAAGCGAAGCCCTAAAAAAGGCAGAGTCACACACATAAGCTACTTATGTAAAATGTTGTCCCAGTCCCAGTAAAGTTAATTACTACCATGTGCGGACAGGCTGCTGCGCCTGTAGAAGTAATAGGTGAGAACCTACATGTTCGTGTATTGTGTAGAGCTTCGGAGGCCTGCTTTTACAAAGGCAAAATGAAAATGTATGTTTGGTAACTAAGTAAGCGTCTTTGTAAAAACATACATTACCACGTAAAAGTTAAACAACTATTTAAAGCGAATTTAAAAAATTCCTCATCAATTTTTGTAGAGGATATTTTTACAAACACACTAAACAGTGTTTATTTTTTTTGTGCTAAGACACATTGGGTCTTGAAGAAACCGACTTAATTTAAAATTAGGTTTGAGTCTAACCATTCATTATAAACTTATTTGTGAAACACTTCTAAAAGTGTGTTCGCTCACAACGAACCCTTAAAATCGATAAAGTTGACACGTAATTTTACATTTATTTACAGCAAACAAATTTTTTATTCTTTATTTTTGATGTGAGAAAGGACAATGAGACGATAAGTTTAGATCAAAACGGTGTATTTTGTTAAGAAACGAGTAGGTATGTAAAGTATTGGTATTAGTGTAAAACAGATAAAAAGAAAGAAAGTAGATTTATTTAACACACACACAGAACAGACACGAGTAGTAGTTTCTTGTGAAAGGGCTCGCCGGTGAAGTACCTACTACCATCATATCTATTTCTGCCGCCAAGCAGCATTGCTGTGTTTCGGTACGAAGGGTATGGTTTCTGGTGAAATTACAAGCACATGGGGCTTTACACCTGTATGCCTCAAATTGATGGATTGTAGGACATGATTCTAAGGTGCGTAACCTACGGGGCAATATTTTGCTATAAGCAATGGTTACCACTTTACATCAGGTAGGCTATATGCTTCATCCATATCCATTCATCAGTTAGCATAAAAACATAAATAAAAAAATAGGCACACGTTTGAGAAGAAATCTGTACGAAATAAAACAGGTAAGTAGGTGAGTTTTGTGGCGTGTTTTTGAAATTATACTTCTTTTGGCGCGTTTGGAAAAAAATATAAGCATAACATTTTTACGATGCGTGCGCACACCGACAGCCAAAAAGCGACATGATGAAGTTAGCTGCTAACAGTCTCATGCGCGCGTACACCGACACCCAAAAAGCGACATGATGAAGTTAGCTGATAACTGTATCATGCGCGCGCACACCGATAGCCAAAAAGCGACATGATGAAGTTGTATGTTAACTGTCTCATGAGCGCGCATACTGACAGCCAAAATGCGACATGATGAAGTTAGCTACAAAAAAAGAGTTGTGGCATACGGGATGAAATTTTAGCTATGTTTGTTCTGTTACGCCAAAGAAGTATAACTTCTTACGTGCTTACATAAAAGTACACCCACACGTTTCTTTTTCAATTCAAACATTACTTTAATAGTAAACAACCAAAAATACCTATTGTACTTTTGGTAACAGTTTTGCAAAGTTTTCCCCAAAAACGAGAGTAGTTGCCCCGGTTCCGTACCCCGGTGTGCGACGTCTGCGCGATCGATAACAATGTCTGGCAGCTATGTACCTACTGCGTTACCATTTTATTGTCCGCTAGTTTATAGCCATCGTTTCAAAAATAATAGATACATTTTGACACAAGTAAAAAACCACAGAAACTACATACGGTGTGTAATACAGACACATTAGTCACCCAGCTTGTGACACAATAATTAAATTATTATTTATTCAGTATTCAGTATTTTGTTGCGTTCATACAAAGTGGATTAAAATGTTAAATGTCAGATCTTATTGACTAGCACTTCATATGTAGGTACCATATGCAGTAAGGGTGTAGCAATATTAAAGCTAGGTGAAACTAGGCAGGTCTAGTGGAATCGAAGTTGAGCGATTTTATGTTTTGAATTGCATTGGTTAGTGAAATCATTATTGTAGAAAATTATTTTCATGTAAACTTCACCGAAAGCAGGTGATTAAATCCCTACGGCTAAGCCGGGAGTAAAGTTGCACTGAAGTTCATTATGCTCTCGCGGGCATAATGTGATTTAAATTTGGAACAAAGATTGCACCAACCCGGATTTGGTTTTTATTGTCGCGCAGAAAGTGTGACAGGTAGAGTATTCTCCTCGTGGATGCTCTGTCTGCACTTGGGATTCTAGTAACTCCTCGTTCCGCTCGTGATTTAAATCTAGAATCCTTCGTTACGTTTGGGATTTAATATAGCGCCCGTGAAGCAAGACACTGCTTTATCCCCTCGTTTAATATTCTACTATTACATGTCTTGTTGTTATTTGTTTGACCCAGCTATTATGTAATTGTCTTAATTTGAATTTATTATTATTTGTTTGATTATTGTGTATGTATTTTACAAACTTTCGCGATCACTGTACATGTTACTGATTATAACTTTTTTATTTGTTATCCCGACGTTTCGGCTGTGTTGCAACAGCCGTGGACACGGGTAGACTCTCAGTCCATAGGTACGCGTAGGTACATACCTACGCTATAAATACCCGTTTTAATCAACAATTATTGTGAATGTACCGATTTTTATGTTATTTTAGTTTATTTAATTGCAATTAACTGTCTACTAACATAATCCTAAGACTGTATTATTGATTACTAACAAAATGGATGCCATGTCTGAGAAATAAATGAATTAAATTAACTTAATGGACTCGGATTCGTGGCAGCAGGTGCAGCAAGGTCACTACATATTACTCATTTAATAAATGCATAATATATGTTAGAAGAATGGGTGGGCACAGAGTTCGAATAATTGACGGCCGTTGGGGCAGAAAGGTTCTCATATGGAGTTGACCCCGCACTGGAAAGCGCAGCGTAGGACGGCCCCCGACTAGATGTAGATACATAATTTATGAATGAGGCCTCTTTCATTTTTAAATACAAATAAGGATTTAACATGGAAATTGTATTTAATTTCAACATTTATGAATGCAATGAACCTCATTCTATTTTTAAATTTAATTAGGTATGACTCTAGTGGCGTAAATCGTATTTACGCAACAGCTATATACCATCGAGCTGACCAACTTTCAGAGCAAAAGTAATGAAAAATAATAATGATCCGACTCCCGACCGCAGCTCACGAAAAAACTGGTGTGTTGAAACACAGAGACTTCTATTACGCCCATTTTGCATTGCACTATATTTCGCCGGAATTTACACGGTAGGTATTAAAAAAAAATCAGGTTT
Source organism: Philereme transversata (assembly GCA_963924445.1). Taxonomy (NCBI): domain Eukaryota; kingdom Metazoa; phylum Arthropoda; class Insecta; order Lepidoptera; family Geometridae; genus Philereme; species Philereme transversata. The sequence goes on along the minus strand of OZ004337.1, from coordinate 18,690,853 downwards.
TATAAAAAAAATCCGATCCGATCCATCGATTTTCAGTTGCCAGAAGACATTTTTACTTATTACGAGCGGACGGATTTCAACAAATATTTTTTCACAGCATTATCTCTACCTACTAAACGCTACCGTTTCACACACTCGCCAATCGCTTTCTATGTAAAAATGTTTCAGTAACAAAACCACACCTCCAAGACGAGGTCGTCCCTACACCACCCATGTACCCACAATAGGCCAACAAAAGCCCGCACAATAGGGACAATGGGAGTCACTGTCTTCCCATTGTGCCGCACAATAGACGCCCCGCCCCCAACAAAGGCGGCATTGTTTCATCTCATTTGAAGCAATCTCATTGGCTGATATAATGCTACTGACTTGACTTGACCACCCGTGGTTCAAGAATGCACCAAAAAACTCACTTAACTTTTTACTTGATACGGGACTTTTTACTTTATTTTTTGTGATGGAAGGTTTGATACGGAGTGAAGGAACAGATGGCTTTAATCGACCGCTCCGATGGTAGTTAAATTGACAGATCGATATGAATGGTGTTTTCGAGTGGGAAGTATGTGGCGAGAGTGTTGTGATGATGTGGCGGCTTTTTCAGTCAAATGTATTCTGTTAAACGAGATCTGGAGACCAGATGGGCGCTGGCTGGTAGGAAACTACCACATAGGCGTCAAATTTGACTATGTGTGTGTCTGTCTAGTTTAGAAAGCTAGTTTATAGGTGGCTCTTAGCCATGTCAATTTTAGTTCCATCGCAAAAAGAAGTGGTCGTGGGTTTTTTATTTAACTAACTGGTCGCCTACCAGTTAAAAACATAGCAAATGAGTATCTACAACATTAATAACAATAACTCGCTGACTTACGCTATGAATTTTCTTTAGAAGATTCAGAATAAAGAAATTACCCAATTTTGGGGTACCTATTTTTTTGAATACTTGATATACTACGTACTGTAATATGTTTGTGTTGGGTAAAGAAGGGCTTCTTTAAACAACACAAACATTATATAAAGTACAGACTTGTTTTTAAGTCTGTGGTATCATATTTAAAGTGATTTAAGGTAGCTTAGTTGTTTTATTTATAATGAAAATTTAAGAAGGCAGTATGATTGGGTACTGTCTAGGTTTCATACCAATTCATGAATATACCGCTCATAGGTAGTATATTACCTATAGGTATATTGCTTAGTCGTTCATCTGACTGATCAGCTAAGTTCAGACACTTATGTTCCGCTCAATTTCAACTAAGCACTTCCGTGCTTTGGAGAGCACTTAATCCCGTCTGCTAAAAAAACCTAAATCTTAAAGCGATATCTGTAAGCTATTTAAAAAGATAGTTAATACTTAATTATACACCTAAAGTACGAGACTCATGGAAATACAACTGGCGTTTTTATTTCTTCCAGGCAACTTCTGGATAGTTTAAAAGTTACACATTTTACATTATTCGATCGTTATCATCACCATCATATATTATAATACGACATCCACTGCTAATCAAAGGTCTCCCTCATATAGATTTCCAAAGCAAACGATTTGCATTGTAATCTGTACTCAATAGTTCCAAGCAATCTTTATCAGTCATCTTTTCATCTGGAGGCCTAGGTACCTACACTTCCAATGCGTGGTCTCCACTTGAGAACCTTTCTACCCCAACGGCCCTCAGTTCTTCGAAATATACCTATATCTCGCCCACAGAATTTTTTATGGTAAGCGGTTACCGTAGTCTATGGACGGTTGTAACACGCGCGTTGCCGACCCTTTAAAATTTAAAAGACCCCCTTTTGAAGAATTTCAGCTTGATAATCCTCTAGGCTACGTCAGTGACTGATTTGATATTTAAAAATCTCCTCCCTAGAAGGCTCATAGAAGTTAATATTCTTTTATAATCATCAACCTAACCCTCCACGTATTTCGATAAAAACAGTGACGCGTGCTCTAGACGCAGATTTAATTTTCTGAATCCACCACAAAGTTAGGTTCAGAATAATAAACCGACATGGTTATTTAAAGATTGTCCTATTTACGAACAAAGGCTTCTCACTATTAATCGAAGTTTCCCCAAAAGCCACGGGCCTTGAACTAGGTCAGAACAGAACCTTCAGAAGTTAATCCCTTTTGTCCGATGTCCACTTGGCTTTACGCCCTTAAGTCACAGGTCAACGAGTCAACGCCTCAGAAGGATGAGGGTATAAGGGGATATAAAGACCTTGCAGTTATAGGAGCTTAGTAATAATAGAATAATAATAATAGAATAATAATAATAGAATAGTAGTAATATAATAATATAATATAATAGTAGTAGTATAGATAGTAGTAGTATTCATATAATAATTTTGGATTATGTATATATGTACTATGTATAAATTCAAGGCGGTCAGACTTCTTATAGTCTATCAAGACAAAGACAATCGACGACTTTTAGGCAATTTTGTTATATTTGGCCACCCACATAGACCATTTATAAAAAATCTTTCATAATTTTCTAAGAAAATGTTCAGTAAACGATGCCTATTTTCGGTATAATCGAGCTTGTGGCTCACAAAACCACAAATTAATTCACCACTCAAACTAAAACAATTCAATTAATTAAAAAGCTAAGTCGCCTCCAGTGCGGTTTTAATTATTGGCCCATTGAGTCCGCCTGGCTGTGACGCCGGGTTCCGTACAATCAAACTTGGTACCGCTCAATCGGTATTCAATAATAATTGGCCTCTATTCTGCCTTGGTCGGAGGCTAGGGGCCAATCAAAGTTTTCTACGCGACAATGCTGTGCTCCCGTACCTAATTGCCAATCGATGATTGATTAAAATGAGTAAAATATGCGATAAGGGTTGCATTTCTTAAGGTTTTGTGGTTGGATTGGAGTTGTATAGCACTTTGGAGTTACAAAATCACAAGTAATAAAAAATATTCTTGTCTAGCAAAGTAAAGTTAAAGTAGAGTTTCTTGTGAAAGGGCTCGCCGGGGAAGCAACATTAATGTGTTTCTGTTTGAAGGTCATGTGTTAAGAGGAAATCTGGGCTGCGTTTCGCCCATACAAACGTAGTCCCCTGTTTCCTCTCTGCATAGTGATACTAGAGCAAATATTTTTTTACCATACAATCTACAAGTACCACGGTCATGTCTACGTTTAGTTTTCTCCATAAATTAATTATTATAAGAACTAGGAACCTACCAAAGTCACAGAAATTGCTAATTTTTACTGCCCCTTTTCAGACATCCAGCAAACAAATTTGACGAATATAAATAAAAAAACGAAATGTACAAACATAGCCAAAGCCCTTTTTAATACATATTTGAAAAAAAATTACAATCGGTCCAGTTTTGGAGGAGGAAACAGGGGACTACGAAACAGTGATTTCGTCTATTTTAAATAGGTATAATCAGTCCGACCTGCAGTTGTCTCTATCGCACGCACATAGGGCATATAGGGCACAGCGCGACAGCAATAGATTTGTTAAATACCTATTTTTCAAATGTCTTGCTTCCCGGCTTTCCTCTTAATGTGTTATGGTTCCCGGTGAAATGACAGGCACATGAGGCTTTACACCTGTATGCCTCAAGTTGATGGACGCAGGGCATCGTAAAGCACATTTCTAAGTGCGTGACCTACGAGGCAACTCTTTGTTATAGGCGAGGGCTACCACTTAATATCAGGTGGGCCATAGGCTTGTTCCATATCCGTGTAGCTTAAAAAAATAGTTAAAGCGAGACGTGTATGTTTTGTATGAATGAATGAATAAATGAAAATTATTGATCGAGCGAAGCGAGATCTCCAAATCAACTTGGAAAAATCGGAGTTGTATGTACTCGTATGTATGTATGTTTGTTTGTCCGAGGATATCTTTCGAAGCGTTTATCCGATCATCGTGAAATTTGGTATATAGGTAGGTAATGATGGCACAATTTTGGTGTGACTCAATGAACTAAAAATTTTGGGGGGTTGTTGAGATACTGGGGTTCAAGAGGGGTGAAAATAACTTAAATGAGACTATTAGGTCAAGTGGTTCGTCAAATGAAAGGTATTCATTGGTACATTTCGACCTCTTTTTATTTTTAGTAAAATTTTTGTAGTTTTTTAAATTATATTAGTCATAATAAAAACTAAACTTTGACAAAACTCACAGGGTACATCAGTGACCCCACAGTGCTGTAATTTGGTATGCGTGTAGCTTAAGTATCACAAATATAGTCAAAAGTCTGAAATCTAGATTAACTGCAATTTGTACCCCAAAAAAGGGTGACCAAATAACATGAACTCTCGTTACCTCTAATTTTAATGAAACTGAAGGTCAAGTTATTTGGTTATTTATTTCGTGGCACTATTTTGATAGTCAAAGATTACGAATAATATATATTTTTTGTTTTTAGGGTAGACTCGCGAGATTTCAGTTCGGGGCGAACCACTAGTTTATTATACCTTACAAGCTAGACACAACAGATATAAAAATAAAACAAATAAATGTAAGCATAATGGGCGGTCTTATCACTTAACAACGCTATCTTTTCCAGACAACATTTATTGGTTAGATTATCAACCTGAAGAAATTACAGTGTTTCACTACATTTAGTTGATCGAGTGAAGCGAGATCTCCAAATCAACTTGGGCAAATCGGCGTTTTGTGTATGTATATATGTTTGTTTGTCCGAGGATAACTTTCGTAGCGTTTATCAGATCATCATTAAATTTGGTATATAGGTAGGTAGTGATGGCACAATTTTGGTGTGACTCAATGAGCTAAAAATTTTGGGAGATATTGGGGTTCAAGAGGGGTCAAAAAAATGAAAATGAGACGTGAAATGAAAGGCCTTTATTAGTACATTTTGACCCCGTTTTTATTTTTAGTAAAGTTTTTATAGTTTTTGAGTAATTAGCCATAATATAAACAAAACTTTGACAAAATTCCCAGGGTACACCAGTGACTCCACAATGCTGAAATTTGAAATGCGTGTAGCTTTAGTGACACAAATATAGGCAAAAGTCTGAAATCCAGAGTAACTGCCATTTGTACCCCAAAAAAATCTAACCAATTAACAAGAACCCCCGTTACATCTAATTTGAATGAAACTGTCAAGTATGTTAGTTATGCATTTCGTGGCACCAATTTATTAGTCAAAGATTAAAGCCGGCATGCACAAAGATCACTAAACGTATTTAGCGACTAAACATGTTTAAATTGGAAGTATTTGTATGATTTGACAACTCCTTAAATCATATTTAGCCACTAAATACGTTCAGGCATCGTTGTGCAAGTCGCCCTAAGAATAATATTTATTTTGGGAGATTCGCGAGATCTCAGTTCGGGGCGAACCATTTTTTTCAGTGTATGTATGTACACAAATGGTAAGTAAAGGATAATTGACGACCTCCGTGGTGCAGTGGGCGAATAGCCGGCTGAGAGACAGGTATATATATGGATATATAAATTTGACCTAATAGTAATTTAGATTTTATTTACCCCTCTTGAACCCCAATATCTCAACAACCCCCTCACATTTTAGCTCATTTAGTCACACCAGGATTTTGCCATCACTATCTACCTATGTACCAAATGAAATGAATGGACGACCTCCGTGGGCGAATAGCTGGCTGAGACGCAGGAGGTAGTGGGTTCGATTCCCGCCGCGGAACAAATGTTTGCATGATCAACAGATATTTGTTCCGGCTCTGGTTGTTTCTCTATATATTATAAGTATATATTTACAAAAAAATGTATATAAGTATTCTATCAGTTATCTGGTTGCCATAGTACAAGCTCTGCTTAGTTTGGGGCTAAATAGCACTGTGTAAAAAAAAATTAGAAACTTGTGACCATTTTGGGCCGAATCTTGGCTGATGATAATTTTCAATAACGCTTTCAAAACCATTGTACCTGATAAAAATGATACTTAAAATTTTAATATGCAACTGGTGAATAAAGGACGGATTTGAAGCGAGGGCCATAGATTCATGGCCCTCGATATAAATCCGTTTTATACATACTATACTTTATACCTTATCTACGAGAAAAAGAAAATTTTAAGCGAAAAATTGTTTTTATTAGCTAAACTCCTTGTCGAAAACGTCAACCCATCAAATTTCAAGGAGTTATTTGCACAAGGAGTTTGTATCGAGTATTTTTTGCGCAAGGAGGTTGTATAGCATTGTGATGGAAGTCGAATATACCTAGTCAGGTCATAAGTATTGTCACACAGTAAAAACTTTTCTTTTAGAATGCTGGCCACAAAAAAGTTTATAGAATTAGACTTTCGAATTGTTCATGAAAATAAAAATGTATACTTTTTAGAATTTTACTCATTTTTAAATATGGAGTGGACGCTTAAAGAAGACCGTGTTGCAGTTATTGCGTTGCATCGTTGCGGTTACGCGCCAATTCAAATTTTTGACATACTGAAAAATTTGAATATAACCAAAAGATTCGTTTATCGCACCATCAAACGATACAATGAAGACTCTAGTGTAGATGACAGGTCAAGAAGTGGTCGCCCTCGGTCTGTTAGGACTCCAGCAGTGATAAAAGCTGTGAAGGCGCGAATTCAAAGAAATCCCAAACGTAAGCAGAAACTGTTGGCCCTTCAGATGGGGTTAAGCAGAACCAGGGTGAAAAGGGAGTTAAATGAAGACTTAGGGCTTCGGGCATATCGAAGAAAAACAAGACATCGTTTGAATGCTCGTCTAATGGACCTGAGACTGAAGAGATGCCGCGCTTTGTTGAAGCGGTACGCGGGAAAAAAATATAGGGAAATTCTTTTTTCGGATGAAAAAATTTATACCGTAGAAGAGAGCTACAACAGACAAAATGATAAGGTGTACGCACACAGTAGTTAAGAAGCGAGCAACCGTATTCCGCGTGTCCAACGAGGTCATTTTCCATCCTCGCTCATGATATGGTTGGGAGTTTCTTATTGGGGCTTAACAGAGGTACATTTTTGTGAGAAAGGTGTAAAAACGAATGCAGTTGTGTATCAAAATACAGTCTTGACGAACCTTGTGGAACCTGTTTCTCATACCATGTTCAATAACAGGCACTGGGTATTCCAACAAGATTCGGCGCCAGCTCATAGAGCGAAGAGCACACAAGACTGGCTGGCGGCGCGTGAAATCGACTTCATCCGGCACGAAGACTGGCCCCCCTCCAGTCCAGATTTGAATCCGTTAGATTACAAGATATGGCAACACTTGGAGGAAAAGGCGTGCTCAAAGCCTCATCCCAATTTGGAGTCACTCAAGACATCCTTGATTAAGGCAGCCGCCGATATTGACATGGACCTCGTTCGTGCTGCGATAGACGACTGGCCGCGCAGATTGAAGGCCTGTATTCAAAATCACGGAGGTGATTTTGAATAAACTTTAGTGTCATAAGAATCTATGTTTTGTTAAGTTCATTTTGGTATATAAATGGTTACATAATGAATAAACTTGTTTCAATTATTTTATATTAAACATGTGACAGAATTTATGACCTGACTAGGTATTGGTGTGTTCTAAATTCAAAACTAAATTAGTGATTTGTATTCACCGTTTTTAGTGAATAAAAAAAGCATTTTAGCTTATAGGAATAGTATAAATACCATTTTTCAATCTCACTTCAATATGGACTAAATAGGGCGATAAAAAAAAACAACCCATTAATGACCATTCGAAAATATGGCGGCCCAAAAAGACCATTGACAAAAACAGTTTGCCTAATCATTGGGTGCGAGGCTACACCTGTCTTTTATAACTGCAATACATTATAAAAAAAACACTTTTTGAAAGAAGAGGAAGTGATAAAAAACCTGGTAACACCTTAAACCTTTAGCAGTTTTGACTTATTTTTTTGGATTCATTCATAAATTTTGGGTCAAGAATGATAGTTTATCATTACCTATTGTAGCAAAAGACCGAGGAGGTCGTAATCTTTAATTGATAGAATAATAATAATAACATTGTATGCGTGAAAAAAATATTTATAATTGGATACCAGAACAAATAGGACTTTAGAAGTGAAATAGAAAAAAAAAATATATACGTGACTTCAAGAGGAAGTCTACGTGTTCAAATCTTTAAAGACCGTAATTTTTGCAATTATTTTAAAATCCCTTCACAACACATTATTCACCAAAGTAATCCACTCTGTGACTTTTATAAGGTTCCATACCTCAAAAACAAAAAAGGAACCCTTACCGAATTTGTTGTCCGTCAGTATGTCTGCCTGTCCGTCTGTCGAGACCATTTTACTCAGGAACGTGTGGAGGTATTAAACTAAAATTAATATCAAATACGTAGGTCTATGGTCCCTTGGAGCTTCTAAGTGAACGCAATCAAAAATACGCCCTTTTAAGCCGTATATTTGGCTCGTAAATAAATTAAACAAGTTCTACAAATTCCCGCCAAGTAACAGATCATAATGCCCTAATCGATAAAGGAGGATGGTACAAAAGGGCCATTCATGGACAAGCGGCCTATTCTGTGGAGCTAAGGAATTCTCGGCTCCCATGGTGTTTTTAGGTGTTTTAGTCGGCCATATCTAAATGACATTGTTGGGGCCATGACTCGTCTTTTTGTAGAGTGGTGACATTTAATCGAGATTTCGGTCTCAAAGGTTTTTTCGTCACGAATCAAAACAGTGTTATAAAAATTAAAGTAATTTCACAGAATAAATCACACCATTAAAAATACTCTATCAGAAGAGTGCGCGAGTGTTTTGTTCAACTGCAACATTCATTAAAAACTATTTTTTTTTTGACATTTACTTACCGTAGACATGTAGATTTTTTTTTTATTTACTAGTATTGTAATTACGACTGGGACATAGTAGAGCAAAATTGTAGTAATCAATTTACAATCTGTTGTAATGTGATAAAACGTGTTTTTTTATCCATGATAGTCAAGCGTTTGACCACTACATCACCTGATGGTAAGTGATGGTGTGATCGAAGATGGAGCACGCTTGCCTAAAAAGAACCTGTTCACTCTGGACTTAAAGACTCCAAGGTTATACTGGTTCGGAAAAATATACGCCGTACGCGTAATGTTATTTAATTAAATATATTTTTGTACCCACTTAATGTTATTGTAATTAACTAATTTGTATTATTGTCAAATTAATAATAAATTGACAACAAACCTGACGCGATAAAGGAGATTGAGTAACATTGGCCAATTATTGGCCATGCGTTTTATTTATCTTAATTATCTACTTTAGACGGTTTGTCAAATAAAAATCGTCAACTTTCAAATCCTTCATAGCCCCTACAACTCTACAAAGAAAATAAACAGTCGCAGCTCCCCAAGAACACACCATCACCAATGAAAATTTAAAATTTAATTAATGGCAAGTGGCGTCGTTCCGATTATATTATTACGCGGGCATTGTGCCCCAGACGACGCCTCCCCCGTAGGGTGACAAGAAGTAACAAGAAATGTAATAATATCTACCTTACCTCCCCTCATCTACCCTAGCTTTTGCTCACAGTTTTGGATAAAAATCCTGGTCTCAAATCGCATGTCTCCTTTCAGTACGAATGGTTCAACAGTAATGGCGTAATTAAATAATGGATATCCATCAAGATTTATCTTATTCGAAGGAATGATGCAGCTTAGCAGTAAAAATAAATTAATAAAGACCTGAGTCAAATACTAGAAAGTAGGTTTTTAAACGGGATCAGGCAAAGTTAGGCACAGTAAAATCTCGATCCAATAAATATCTAGACCTAAGCTAATTAATTAAGTTCATTTATAAAATTACTGGTATCAAACAAACTATTTTGGAGGCAGAAAGTTTCCTTGTATTTAAAGACAATGGATATCCTAGCGGGAGTAGGTAGCGTAGGTACATAAAGTACCTTTGGCAAGGATGCGAGGCGGCGCTTTGTAACGCAAATCTGTCGCGTTACTTGCTCAATGTCTGTAGATGATAACTTGAATTTGCAAAATATGATTCACTTATGCGTGCAGACTATCGGTTCTTCATCATCAACAATTTCAGCCTGTATGCACTATAGATGCTGGGCATCTTAGAGCATCTAAGCTGGGCATAGACCTCCTTTGACGACCTCCTGGCGCAGTGGGCGAATAGCCGGCTGAGACGCAGGGGGTAGCGGGTTCGATTCCCACTGCGGAACAAATGTTTGCATGATCTACAGATATTTGTTACGAGTCTGGATGTTTTTCTATATATATTCTAAGTATGTATTTACAAAAAAGAGGTATATAAGTATTCTATCAGTTATCTGGTTCCCATGGTACAAGCTCTGCTTAGTTTGGGGGTAGATAGCGCTTTGTGAAATGTCCAGCAATATTTATTTATTATATCTATTTATTATTTATAGACCTCTCTTATTTATAAGTCACTAGCTGACCCGCCCGCGGCTTCACACGGGTGGTTTTTCAATAAAACATTACCCTCATTTTGCGCAGTTGGCTAAAAAGTAGCCTATGTCGTTTCCCATGTCCTATGTCATCCCACAAAAAAACTAATAAACAAACAGAGATATATATATGCATTATACATATAAACCTTCCCCTTGAATCACTCTATATATTCCTGAAAACTGCATTAAAATCCGTTCAGTAGTTTAAAAGATCTAACGGAACAAACAGCGGAAGTGACTTCATTTTATACTGTGTAAAGATAAATCATTTATTCATTTGCAATAAATGGGTAAATATGCACAACAGGTGATATATATTAGTAATAATTAGGTTCCAGACATTTTTTACGATATTAATTGGCATGCAAATGCAGTTAATTACACAGTTAATTACCGTAGACCTTTATACCAGCATAATTAAGAAGTCGTGACATGGTGATAGAAGTACACAGAAATACATAAAATAAATGTGTACCAAAAAAATACTAGTTTACAAAAAATCATATCAGCATCATCATTACCGTCAGTCCTTCTCATCCCACTGCTGGGTATAGGCCTCTCTTCGTTGTCGCCATTCGACTCTGTCCTTCGCTGTTCTAACCCACATACGACCTGCGATTTTTATAATGTCGTCGACCCATCTTGCCGGTGGACGACCTGCGTTCCTGGTTCCATCACGGGGCCACCACTCAGTCAGCACCCTGCTCCACCTGTCACCACCGCGCCTGGCCACATGTTCTGCCCAACTCCATTTGAGTCCCAATATACGCTTACTAACGTCTTGAACTTTAGTCCGCTTGCGAATTTCGGTATTGGGGACTCGGTCTAGCAGTGTGATGCCGAGCATAGCGCGCTCCATGGCTCTCTGTGCGACTCTAATCCTGTGCACAGTCTCCTTCGTGAGCGTCCATGTCTCAGCACCGTAGGTTAATGTTGGCAGGACACATTGGTTGTAGAGGCGGGTCTTCAGACATTGTGGAACGGTGGTAGATTTCAAAATATCGTCCAGCTTGCTGAACGCCGCACATGCCAACTGAATTCTCCTAGATATCTCCTTGGCCTGTAAGTCTTTTCCGAAAGATAACACATGACCAGGACCAAGAAATCACATGTTAAAACTAAATTCTTAGTCTAGGCACAACTTTAAACGACTTCATAAATGCACAGTATTGAATCCAAAAAAGAAAGCTCGTTAACTTTTTTCTCCAATTATCTTGATTTGGTGAGAAATTACAGACTTACGAGTCCTGTTCCAATAAACATATTTCTGGTCAGATATAATTTTTGTTGCATTTTAAACCAATCCCAAACATATCGCCTATATTCGACTTCTCACAATACGAAGGAGGAGGTACTATTTACACAAGTCTTACTTATTCATCTTCATTACTTATACAAGTTTAGCTACTAAGAAACGATGGATCTTAAAAGTCTATAAGCATCTAGGTAGACTAATAATCCATAGATTTCGCCCTAAATCCTTTATTCGACTTATCACAATACGAAGTAGTAGGTATTCTACAATTTAATACATTACAGATACAAGTTCATAATGAAACAAGCACAATGGTACAATCAGACAAAACCTCCATAACAGTTGGAGCGTTTTGAAACCATTATGACAATCTCTTTACAGCGCTCGTATCGTGTGTAACATTGAATCTATGGAGTTAGAGATACTGGATACTACCAAAAAACTTCTTTATTACCGGATTTTATCTACTGAACCTTTTTTCTTAGAGCTGTCTTTGAAATTAGAAGAGTGGCTATACGAACACGGTTTTGCGGTTTTCTTTACGTGCCACAGCCCTCTGCGCGGGAGTAGACGTGGTAGTGTGGGATTATCAGTTTTCACGGTGGCCCATGTATCGAGAGGCTCCATCATCATCAACACAGCCATTCTCTTCGGTAGTCTTCAGTAGACACGCAACGCGTACTATGTCAGGTTCACTTACTTCTCTGTCGCTTGCGCCAAGATATGGCCAAAGTTTGCGAGGAACGAGGAACTTCACTCTCGCTAAGACCCGCGCATTATTGAAATGTAGGTAGTGCGTCGTATCCGGATCGTAGGGCATGTTTCACCACTGCAGTACTGTTGGAGTCGACATTCTTCACTGCACGTATGTGTTCAGTCAACCTGGTAGATACATTTCGTTTTGTTTCGCCATGTAGCATTTACCGCAGTCACACGGAATATTTATATCCAAAATTGTGTCCGCAATTCGACAGCTCCGTCTCCATCTGTAGCCGTTTTGCTCTAGCACCCCTTTTATGTGTGTCTAGGTGAGCTGGATGGTGGTGCGAGTCAGCTCTAAGATATCTGTCTGTATGTTTTGGCTTACGGTATACCGTATTGTCGGTCATAACACCAATAGGTACATTAATTAACATAATAATTAAATCACGAAAGTTTTCAGTCTTCTTCTTAGCGCTTCAACGTAGCGTTTATATTAAGTTGGACAGGTGTTTGGCCACAACAATAGCATCAGGTGAGGTGGTTATTAGGGCCTCCACCGTGCAGGTGTTCGGGCACAAAGGGCACAGTAGCAAATGCTGTATTGACTGCGCAGGATCACCGCAATCACACTGCGTTAGTTTTCTAAGTAAGATAGGTAATTCGTTTTCCTTTAAACAAACTTCACTTGCACCGTCTCATCTCACGTTGATGAAGCACGATTGCTTTGAAGGTACTTATTCACTTCATCTTGAAATGATCAGGATTGTACTTTTCATAAAATATGGCGAAAAAATGGAAAATATTAATTTTCCTATCCAGTTCTTTACCTCTCGATTTTTCACTATCATACATCAAACTCATATAATATCACAAAACTGACAATAGCACAGACGTGTATACGAGTACAATACTCAATGTCGACCGAACTGATGCTCCAAATACTTACAACGAAAAAGGGAATGTAGTTCTTAATACAAGGGATAAAGCTTCATAAAACCCTGGCAGAAGTGGCTGAAGGCATAAGTGTTGTTTTACGAAGAACATGTGTCAACGAAATCTAGCTCGTATGTTTTGAGCTGTAAGTTCCGGAAAAGATGTGATATATTTTAGAATTATTTACTATAGGCTTAGTAAAGATTTTACTACATTTAAGTCCCGTATTTTAGAACTGTACTCAAGCTTGAATCAAGAAACGTAGATTTTTTGGCAGCTTCGATCTTTTAAACGCATGTGCCAGAAGAGCAGCGGTGCGAGAAGAGTAGCGAAGGGTAGATAACCGCGCCACAACCCTGACATGACGACCACGACCACTCTGCCAAGAGTGCTGCGACTAAGAAGAAGAATAAAAAAAACTGTTTAAAATTGAACATATTTTCATCATACACTTTTTAGAAAATCCTTTTCTACCCACGACTAAAATATCTTATTCAAATTTATAGCGCTAATACTGAGTTATTTTTAGTAAATGGAAATGAGTCCTACGTTCTTAGATATTTGCTAATCTCCTCTATAAATATATTTATATCACGCCACGATGTAAAAATTCAACAAATGATTTTCAATTACACCATAACACAGATAAATCCACAGTGGGCGTCAAAGCCACAACGAATTACGAAAGTCTGTTTAGACTTTTATTGTTGAGTGACTGCCACGTAGCTCCAAGAACTGACGTCCGTTGGGAAAGGTTCTATAGTGGATACCACGCACTGGACAGCGCAGCGTAGTACGGCCCGATAAAGGTAGCTGGAAGCCGTTGGGTGCAGGCAGCAAGATCGGTGGCTCTGGAAATCTATGGGGGAGGCCTATGTTTAGCAGTGGACTGTGGCTGATATGATGAACTGCATAATACACGAAATGGAAGAATCCTAGAAATACCTCAAATGACCTCTGTGACGAAGGTCTCTCTGTCTCGGCAAGAAGCCGACTGGGTATATTGCTGGACATGTCACACAGCGCTATCTAGCCCCAAACTAAGCAGAGCTTGTACTAAACTGGTAGAATACTTATATACAATTGTTTTTCTAAATACGTACTTATCATATATATAAATACATCCAGATCCGGAACAAATATCTGTAGATCATGCAAATATTTGTCCCGCGGCTGGAATCGAACCCGCTATCTCCTGCATATCAGCCGGCTATTCGCCCACTGCGCCACGGAAGTAGTTAAGGAGGTTGTGGGTTATATGTATTCCCTGTGTAAATAGTAAGGTGCCATTGCTGCAGATCTCTTGTTGTAATGGTTACCACTTAACATAAGCTTAATCCATCTCCATGTAGTATAAAAACAAAAAAAATCTATGCAATGTGCTTGCAACCACGATAATGCTTGCCTTTAACTACCCCTGTTGGGAATGAAATAGGGCGCTGGTAAAAGGTTTAGAGTTATATCGAAGTACATTTTAATAATGACTGAGCCTATGATCCTGGTAATTCTCTGTTATTGGCGATGGCTACCACTTAACATCAGGTGAGCCATAAGCTTGTTACATGTCCATGTAGTAGGTATAAAAAACCCCTCTTATAAAATATATTCACGGGTTTGCGTACTGAGAGATGCTACGTAGCGTTAGATTTAAAACTAAACAAAAAGAAACATAAATTACCAAAAAGTTTGCAACCAGCTTTCGTAAACACATAATTTAGAAGCTGTCACTCGCTCCGACATCCATTGCGAGGGAGCTGACTATATGAAAAATACCTATTGTCCCTTTGTCCGTCTTTGTGCCTCTGAGGAGTTTAAAACCCTCCCTATTTCTTTAAGATTACCCTCCGATTTTCTGATATTGATTATGTTTGAATTGACGGACTCATTGTTTAGAAGGTTTATCTATGGTGGAAAAGGGACATTTTTTTATTGATCGAGCGAAGCGAGATCTCTAAATCAACTTGGGCAATTTGACGTTGTATGTATGTATGTATGTACGTATGTATGTATGTACGTATGTTTGTTTGTTTGAAGATAACTTTCGAAGTGTTTATCCGATCATCGTGAAATTTGGTATATAGGTAGGTAGTGATGGCACAATTTTGGTGTGACTAAATTAACTAAAAATATTTGAGGGGTTGTTGAGATATTGGGATTCAAGGGAGGGTTAAAAAATTAAAATGAGACTATCCGGTCAAATGGTACGTCTAATAAAAGGACTTTGTTAGTACATCTCGACCCCATTTTTAGTTTCAGTTTAAATTTTGTAGGTTTTAAGTTATTGGCCATAATAAAAACTAAACTTTGACAAAATTCACAGGGTACACCAGTGACTCCACAGTGCTGAAATTTGGTACGCATGTAGCTTTAGTAGCATAAATATAGGCAAAAGTCTGAAATCCAGAATAACTACAATTTGTATCCCAAAAAAAAGTAACCAAATTACATGAACTCCCGTTACCTGTAATTTGAATGAAATAGTTTCATCTGGTCAAATTATTTGAATATGTATTTCGTGGTACTAAACTTGAGAGCAAAAAAATCGCACATTCATGATTTTTTGACATAACTAAAAAAAAACAAAAAATATTATGTTTCTGTAATGCAGATTCATAGTCTATTTTAATACCTATCCAGTGGTATCTGATTTGTCTTTCAATCATTACATAAAAATGCTTTTGTGGATCAATAACAAAAATGCATGTTTAGTAAAAAATTCTTTATTCAAGTATTGGTGTCAAAGTTATGAAATTAAAAGATAAAATTAATTTAAAGTTTGTTATTAATACCGAGTGTTCCCTCCCCTAGCCTGAATCACTGACTCCATCCGTGTTTTCATTGATGTTACTAGACTTTTGATAAAGTCTTGAGGAATAGCCTCCCATTCCTCTGCGATCGCCTGTTGCAGCTCCTGTAGAGTCGATGGAGGAGCATCTCGGCCTCGAACTCTTCTTTTCAGCTCGTCCCATAGATGTTCGATGGGATTGAGGTCTGGGCTTCGAGCTGGCCACTCCATAACGGTCACATCCACCTCTTGAAGGTACTCGATCACTATGCCAGCAGTATGCGGTCTTGCATTATCTTGCATAAACAGAAAGTTTTCGCCGATAAACCCAGCAAAAGGTACGACGTGGCTCTCGAGTACTTCCTCAATGTATCGTATGGAAGTCAATCCTCTTGATTGGCGACCAGTATTCGGTCCGGTGATGAAGGCAAGCTCGGTTTTTGCTTCCATAGACATGCCTCCCCAAAACATGATTGATCCACCGCCATAGGCGACACGTTCTGTTATGCAGCATTGGGCAAATCGCTCTCCCGATCTTCTATACACTTTCCCCCGTCCGTCGTTGCCATGCAAGCACATCCTGCACTCATCAGAGAACAGGACTGCACTCCACTGCTCTTCGGTCCAATTCAAATGATCTCGAGCGAACTGAAGGCGGGCTTCTCGGTGGGCTGGGGTCAATTTCGGCCCGTTTGCTGGCCTGTGTGCAGTCAGGCCACCTTCTCTCAATCGTCTTCTGACTGTCCACCGGCTAACTTCTACTTCACGAACTTCTTGAAGTCGTTGGCCCAGTTGAACTGCGTTCAAACGACGATTTCTTAAAGATGTCGTTATAAGAAAGCGGTTATCACGCTCTGTTGTAGCACGGGGACGGCCCGATCCTTGTCGCCGTTGGTAGCCACCAGTCTCTTGATACCTCTGGTATACACGCCGAACGGTAAATCGGCTCAAACTCAATTGTCGAGCCACTTGACTTTGCTTAAGCCCCGATTCAACAAGGGCAACCACTTGAGCGGCTACTTCTGGTGTAGTATCCATTTTCGTGTTCCGTTTGAAGCCAATATCAATAGAGAACCTTTCACACTGTACGTTGGTATGCAAATGATGACCATTATTTTTTTTTTTTTTCGATTGGACTAATCTCGCTGTTGGCCTCTGAGGCCGTGACAGCTTAACCGAACTTTTGGCGAGCGCAGATGGCGCTCAGCCCAGTAAGTTTTTTAGGCAACTAGCGCAAGGGCACCACTAAGGTACGAGCCTCGGCTTGGGCTGTTGCCGGGGTGGGGATAGGAGAGAAACGCCCGGGTACGTGTCTGTACCTCGTATAGGCGGCGACTGAAGGGACTCGTCGACCTCGCCGGCGAGGTCGGTGTTTCTGTGAAGTGTTTGCTCTGTCTGATATAGATGAGAATGATGACGATTCCCTCAATATGCACTCTTTTATACCTGCGATAAATCCCGCCGCCGGCCTTACCTGGATCGAGCGACATAAGGGGGTCTATTGTTTTGTTGCTAATGAGTTGTTTTTAAAGGTAAATGTCAACCCTTTATCAGTTCTGCGAATGCCTAGATTATGCACTTTAATTTAATTTGATTTTAATTTGCTGTAAGCTCCAAATAAAAAAAAAAATTAACTTTTAAGTAAAAATGTGCGGATGTGCGATTTTATTGCTCTCAAGTGTATTTTGATAGTCAAATATTACGCGAGATCTCAGATCGGGGCGAACCACTAGTACCTACACACAAAATACATGAAGAGAAAACTTGCGCGCACGGAGGTGTGTGAGATTTAGCATACTTAGGCCGGCTTGCAACAAGGAATTTAGCGACTAAACATGTTTAAGTTTGACGGATTTGTATGATTTGACAACGCCTAAGTCATATTTAACTACTTAATACGTTTAGTATCGTTGCGCAAGGCGCCCTTAAATGGAGGGGTTAAAAAATATGAATCACGGTCGAGTTTCGATCACTGTAGACTGGCAATACGTGATTATATTAGTGTAATTTGGAAGAATGCTTTATGTAACCAATAAAACATCAGCATCATATCAGCGATAGAACGTCTACTGCTGAAAATAGGCCTTTCCATAGATTTTTAGAGCAACTGCTAATCAGCTGCCTGAAGCCAATGGTTTCTAGAAACCTTTATAGTGTCGTATTTCCACCTAGTGGGGGGACGTCCTACGCTGCGCTTTCCAGTGCGTGTTCTCCACTCTGCACTCTCCTCCACAACGGCTGTCAGTTTTTCAGGCTGTGTATGTGTATTTTCAATAATATTATTAGGTATTTATTATTAAACCCTTCTTCATGTCCTTATCTTGTTAATTTTTTCAAAAGTTATAATATATTAAATATGATTAAGAACCCCTCTTTAGGCATCCTCCTTTAATCCATGTCTCTCAATCTTTTGCATCCAGTGTATCATCCACTGATTCCCAGCGATTTCAGTGATGTCGTCAGTCCATTTTTTTCTTGATCGACCTGTCTTCTTTTGCCGCTACGTCTAACCCATCTCGTCGCTCTTAAGGTGATGGGCCATCCTTGTATCTAAATATCCTTATATTCTGAATAACATAAATTTTTCTTTCAGTTCATAATGAATCTTGTGATTTTAATGAATACTGAATTGAAAAAGTTCCAATTCTTCTTTCAATCCTCAATGAAACATACCATTCAATCTCTGAGTAAATTAAAAGTTGACTATCACGTCGTACCAGACAGACAGATGCCCATCCTATTATTTATGTATAGAGATCGGTATCTAACGCGTGCTCTGAGTATTATTTAATTATTGAGTGTTTTTATCACGCCTACCGTTGGATATCTTTGTATGTTTCATTATTTAGTTATTTAGCTACAAAATTAAATAAATAAATAAATATTGATGGACATTTCACACAGCGCTATCTAGCCCCAAACTAAGCAGAGCTTGTACTATGGGAACCAGATAACTGATAGAATACTTATATACTTTTTTTTGTAAATACATACTTATAATATATAGAAAGACATTCAGACCCAGAACAAATATCTGTAGATTATGCAAACGTTTGTTCCGCGGCAGGAATCGAACCCACTACCTCCTGCGTCTCAGCCGGCTATTTGCCCACTGCGCCACGGAGGTCGTCAAAGCTACAAAATTATGATTATCATCATCATTATTAGCCATTTGACATCCTACTAAAAATTACGATATGTATTTAAAAAATTAGCACGAACAGACAGACAGAGTTTGTATGGAAAAGTAACAGATGGTTTTCACCAATACTAGGCGTATTATCAGGAAAGGTGTTTTTATGTGAGGACCTCCGTGGCGCAGTGGGCGAATAGCCGGCTGAGACGCAGGAGGTAGCGGGTTCGATCCCCGCCGCGGAACAAACGTTTGCAAGATCTACAGATATTTGTTCCGGATCTGGTGGTTTCTCTATATATTATAAGTATGTATTTACAAAAAAAAATGTATATAAGTATTCTATCAGTTATCTGGTTCCCATAGTACAAGCTTTGCTTAGTTTGGGGCTAGATAGAGCTGTATGAAATGTGCAGCAATATTTATTTATTTATTTATATTTCTTATTGACGTAAATGATGGTATGATCGAAGGTTTATGTACTACAAGGGCTGCAAGCGATCTATTGCGATCTGTTATGCTTATGATAGACAAGGTTTGCAAAGTTTAGATTAGATTAAAATTCAATATTATTCAGTTTATAAAAACATAGCCCACCGAAGTGAATTCGGTTTGCGAGCGAGCAAGTATGGAAAATTTCGAATAGTTGTAAATAATACTGACCTTCTATAGCAAGTAAAAAAATTTAAATGTATTTTCACTTTGATGGTCAAAAGACCCAAAATGGTGGGGATCAAAATTTACTACTACTAAAATGAGTGTTAAAACTGCACCTTTTTTATTTTTTTTAATAATTAACTGTCAATGGTTAATCTTGACTACTACCATATGTGATGATGTGGTCGAAGATAAAAAAACCTTACCTAAAAAGACTCTATTCGCTTTAAGTTTAGTTCAGATAATTTCATAAAAATAATATTTCTCTTGATTTATTATTAGTGTTTTTTTATCGCTTGACCAAAGTCAATCAAACGGCCAAAAGTTAATTTCAGGAACAATGCCCCGACCGGCCGTTTCCCGCCTTTTCTTTGACGTTTGACAGCTCTCAACCTGACATGTCAACTATCAAGTGCCACGTGGCGACGCGTGCAGTTTAAACTGCTATTCCAGATTTGACAGGAGCCTGTCAAAATTAAAGATTATGGGGTGTTAAGACTTGTGGGTGACAGTGTGTGATAATGGCATAATAGTGCGGTTGAATTGTTCAATTTAATTGAATATTTTAACAACAAAACGCAGTGGGAATTCTAGATATTGTGTATTAACAAACTTGGTATCATAATATTACCTAAATACATTTTTGTATGGATATAAAATATATTTCACTGATTCTTTAAAAGAGATTCTTAATTATACTAAAAGATGACCTGAAAGATTCTAAATCAATTTCTAATGATTCTAAAAAGATATATAAAATATTTAAGTTAAAGCTATGTAATAAATCAGTATTCATTGAGTTTGTAATTTTTTTGACATGTCAATTCAACATTTGAATGTAAGTTCTAAGCCCGGCTTGCACAACTATCGCTAAACGTATTTTATTATTAATTGTATTAAAAATGTATCTTGTATTAAAACGGTAGCAATTTGAAAATTGAATTAATAAACATTTAAAATATTTGCACGTAATAACCAAAGCAAATTATTAGAAAAATAAAATGTTCGACTGAACGATCTTCTGCGTGATGTCACCTAAATGTTTGAAGCACTAGACGCCTTTGTAATAAAAAAAATCGATCTATAGAAAGAACCCAGAAGTTTTTTATCACGCATGCAGGAACACTTAATCACAGTCTATGAATCCACTTTATACTGTGCACTTAATACTGAAAACTTAATGCATATTTGACAGAGTAAATCGTTGAGTGTCGAAGTGAAGGGGTGATTTGATTGCTGGGTGGATACTAATTACTGTTTTCAGTGTATTTGAGGTTATGCTAGCAATTTCAAGGCAACACCTTGAGGTCTTCACACTTACTGCTTGTGTGTTTAGTTTTCACTACATAATTCTTGATAATTAAGCCTGACGTGTAATTACATTATAGCTTGTATTAAATTGATTTTTACCTTTTATAAAAATTTTAAAATATTATATCTCAACCTTACCTTATGGTAAGTAAAAGTGTGGTCGAAAATAAAGCACTTGCGTAGAAAAAAAACTGCTTACTTGGGACTTAAAAACTCTGAGATGATAATGAAATTTACAATTTAATAACATCTCTTTACTGCACACCAAATAAAAATACAGTAACAACGGAAATATACAATAAACAGCGGTACAATGGGCAGTCTTATCGCTAAAAGCGATTTCTTCCAGGCAACCTTTGGATGGAATGCTTAATCATTTATTGTATTCCACATGTATAATATATAATAATAGGTGCTAATTGATAGGTACATGATCATAAGGACCCTGTTGGGCACAACAATATAATGGAGAGTATTATATTATATAACCCATAATACTCTCTAATATGAATATAACCAAACAAGAACAAAGACGTCCTATCTTTGTTCTTGTTAGGTTATATTCATTTTAAAAGGAAAAACATTCAAATTCTAATTGTAAATGTAAGTAGTACTAGAAGTATCTAATTTTTTTTAAGATTAAGGTAAGCAAGATCTCTTGTCAATCGGTTTTAGATCGGTTGTCTGTCTGTGTGATGTAGACACATCAGCCATTATGCTGCTAGTTTATATAAGGTGTTGCAATTTAAACCACAAATTATGAAAGAGTATATTTTTTAGACCCTAAATAATAATGTATAGATAATAGATAAATAATGTTAATTTTTAATAAACTAGTGGTTCACCCCGAACTGAGTCTCGCGAGTCTACCATAAAAAGAAAAAAAATATTATTCGTAATCTTTGACCACCAAAATAGTGCCACGAAATAAATAACCAACTAACTTGACCTACAGTTTCATTTAAATTACAGGTAACAGGAGTTCATGTTAATTGGTTATCCTTTTTTGAGGTACAAATTGCAGTTATTCTAAATTTCAGACTTTCGCCTATATTTTTGATACTTAAGCTACCCGCATACCAAATTACAGCACTGTGGGGTCACTGGTGTACCCTGTGAATTTTGTCAAAGTTTAGTTTTTATTATGGTTAATAACTCAAAAACTACAAAAACTTTACTAACAATAAAAACGGGTCGAAATGTACTATTGAAGACCTTCCATTTGACGTCTCATTTGACCTAATAGTCTTATTTTAATTTTTTTTTACCCCTCTTGAACCCCAATATCTCAATAACCCCCCAAATTTTTTAGCTCCGTGAGTCACACCAAAATTGTGCCATCATCACCTACCTATATACCAAATTTCACGATGATCGGATAAACGTTTCGAAAGTTATCCTCGGACAAACATACATACATACATACAACGCCGATTTGCCCAAGTTGATTTGGAGATCTCGCTTCGCTCGATCAATAAATAGTGTGTGGAGGGGAGGGGCTGCTGTACGCTGCGTTTTCCAGTGCGCGGTCTCCACTCAAGAACCTTTCTGCCCTAACAGCCGACGACAGTTCTTCGAACTATTAGCCCCGCGCACTGCCACTTCAGTTTGATAATCTTCTGAGCTTTGTCAGTGCGCTTTGATTTGTCTACGAATCTCCTTATTTCTGATTCAATCCCGTCAAAGCTATAAAACGCTGCCACATTAAATTGATGGCGGACACTTAGTGGCGGAAGCGCGGGACAATCACTTACTAACTTTTTTCCTTCACTTTCGGTCGGTGGCCATGACACGACCACACGAAGGGAGTTAACAACCGTGTGTGGTGAGTTGACCTATATAAAGCTGGCTGCAGCTCGCGGCTTCGCACGCGTGGTTTGTCCATACAAACATTCGTTTATAACTTCTGCGCAGTCGGGTTAAAAGTAGCCTATAACTATTTCAGTTTTAGTTCAGGGCCCCAATTCTACTGAACCTATCGCTTCACTATGACAATGGTATCGTCGAAAAATCGCCACTATAGATACCTTTTGGTATTCTACTAACACAATCTTTTTTCAATGACCGCCGTTGCTATGACAACCCCGTTGAACATTTGGTAGCTTATGACAGGAATAACTATCATAATCGTTTAACAATGGTATGGCTCCATAATCGTTTTTCTTATAAATTAGCAGAATTGGGCCCCAGGTCTGTGTAATAATCGGTCGGTGGTAATCATTTGTTTATGTACCAAATGTAATCGAAATCGGTCCTGCCTAGACGTAGCTCAGTGGCGGCGTTTTGTGGTTGAGGTGCGTGGCTTGTGTGCGTGACGCTTAATAAATAATATAAATGAGAGCTGTTTACATTCCTATAGATACTAACTACAAACTTTTTCTTTTCGTTTACCAATTTCTGCCATGATCTTCAATCAGTTGCACAATCCTTACTCTATCCCACTGACAATTCCATCTCAATTGGACCGTGTATTTATTAGTAGGTAGAGATTGTTTTGAATGCATACAATCGCCTTCTGCATCCGACGGTGATTTTGTTTATTTTGCCGCGTTTTGTAGTAATAGAGGGTAGGTGATTGCACCTACAGGGTGTTTAGACTTGCACTTTGCAATAATAGAACGGTTTTGTAAGTTTTTTCTGGTTTTACTTTCTTGTTTTCTTCTATTTCCATGTGTCTAGCTATTTGTTTTGTTGATTGTTATCGTGGTATACTTAACAATAAAATGTTATAAAAGGGTCGTTTATAAAGTGCTGTGTAACTTTTCAACACAGATATGTTGCCCAATGCATACGTATTTGTGGAAACTAAGTTTAAGTTGCCATAGTTATTATGTTTTTAGTTTAAGCTTGCTATGTACCTACATTTAATTTAATTTTGTTTAAATTTTTTTTTCTCTAACCTATCTCGTCCAAAGGGCAAAGGTCTCCCCCAAGTCCCTCCAAGTATCCCTATCCGTCGCTATCTCCCACCATCTTCTTTGGAAGGTGACCAAATCGTCCCGCCAACGCTTTCTCGGCCGACCCCGACGTCGCCCTCCGTCTTCAGGCGTCCATGGTGTCACAATATGGGCCCATTTCTCGGAGTGCATTCGGGCAACGTGGCCCGCCCAGTCCCACTTAAGTCCAGCCGATCTCCTCCCTACATCTGCAATGCCGGTAAGTGAGCGCAGCATGGTGTTACGAACTCAGTCGACACGTTTAAAGGCGAGAATGCTGCGCTCCATTGCCCTTTGACAAATCTTGAGCTTTGACTTCTGGGCTTCAGTCAGAGACCATTTCTGCGCACCGTAAGTTAGGATGGGCAGGATACACGTTGATTACATATATGTATCTATTTTATTTGTAGCTTTTTACATTCAGATCGTCTCACTAATCGCTATCTTTTATGGGCCTACCGCGACATCTGTTCGTGTTCAGATAGCCAATTGGTAACAATATTTGTCTAATGTTCTGGGTGAATTCGAGTCTCATGACTAGCCCAGTCTAGCCAACTTTAATCAGGCCCACATTTGCTATGCCAGTTCTTTTACGGATTCCGATATTTCAGACTTCGATGTCTTTTTTATTCCAAGGGTGCTACACTCCAGAGCTTATTTTGGAGCTAATTATCTATCGAATAATATTCCTGACCAACATATATCGTAAATGACAGTGTTATAATTCTTTAACGAGAATTCTTTCTCTGAATTTTGACGATGATGTCTGTCAAAATTCTGAAATTGAAATTCACCATTCTATAAAAGATTGCAGGAATCATTTAATATTTTTTTTCAATTCTGCTTCACTAATTATCTGGGTTCTTATTTTAGTAAAAATAATACTTAACATTTAATGTATTTTTTATTAACGCGCATTTTCAGAGCATCCTGTTTCCCAGCTACTTGTCATTAGGGTTCCAGCATTGTTTATGTTATTCTACCGTATTTTGCGTACAAAAGACTGAGCCTGTTTATTTTATGCCAAATCACTGCCCTAGCAATGATATCTATCATGAGCATATTTTATTTAAAAACATGGGGGAGCCCTAATTGGTTTTCGATACAAAATACGCGAGAACCAACCTTATGTCAAGGAAATAAGTGTCGGGAAAGTGTCAGTTTTGATATTATTTTAACGAACATAAAAGCGCTACTTCAAATTGATATAAAACTGAAAACACTTTTAATTTGAAATGTGATGCGAAGTTGAAGTTATTTCTTGAGTTAAAATTATTATTGCAACAGTTTTTGAGTTTGTATTTTTAAGTTTTTTAATTGTGATTCATATCTTTTGGAACACCGAGTAATAAAAGTATACCTAACATGGGGGTCGATTATGTTGCATCATTCTCTAAACTAAACTATAAAATACCTAATTCTAAAAATTCTAATAGTGATTATCTTTTCATTTGCTGTCATTATTTTAGTAGATTAGAAAATGGTCTATCAAAAACTACTACAGTCATAAAAATAACCTACAAAGGGCTTAACAATTACAAATAAAATAACGTCTGAATTTTGAAGGTTTTATTACGCGTATAGTATAGTCAAGATCTAGTTATCTTTACATAGAATCATTTACATTTGAAATAACTTACTTTTACGATTACATACCTACAACTAGGTATTTAATAAAATATCAAATCAGATATTAACATTTGGAGGCTTCCACGCTTTCAACATTGGGATTTGATATTTTTCGGAATATGACGAGATGACATAAAATTTTGGATGAGCATGATAATCATCATCCTCCACAGCCTGACTTCACCCATTGTTGGGAGTAGGCCTCCCCAAGTTTGTGCCATCCGATCCTGCGCTAGTCTCAGCCAGTGACGACCCGCGATCTTTACGATGTCGTCCACCCATCTTGCTGCCGGACGTCCACCCTTCTATACCCCCCTTAGTTATGAGAATGATAATAATTATTATTAATACTAGTCAGACGAGATCACTCTCACATGAGTTTTTAAGTTCTACATTACGCCTGAATGAAACCGCCGTTAAGCAAATACAATGATTTTTGTCAAATATTTTTAGCAGCTCATTTATTTTAGGTGAACTTTATTCATAGTAAGTTCAAAGTCTTGTAATTTCTACAAAATAATGGAATGTAGTCTTATGGCAACATTATAAATGCAATAAGTATGGCTAATATTGCACTAAGTTCATTACATTAGTGCTGTCAAAATATATTTCATAACAAATGAAATCATTATATCAGTTGCTACTGAACTCGTTTTTATTATATCATTAAGGCAAGCTAAACTAAAAAATATTAAGCGCCATTTAAATATCCGTCCTTTAATAAATTAAAAGGAAAAGGACGAACATATTTTAGAGCTGTATAATTTAGTTTAATTTGACAACAGAATTGATGTCAAAACAGCTCTTTTAAACTTAACAGAGCTAATAGAACAGATTAGTCATGCAAATCAGCAATTAGCAATTCAATCATAAATGATATAAATATGTAATGATATGCTACATTAAAACATTAATAGCTACAAGTCTAAAATTTTACATACTTATTTTTAAGTAATATTTACAAATACGAATACTATTTAAGTCGTTGTAATTTTGAATTATTTTATAATTTTGAAGCATCATTACCATTATAAAAATATGACTCTTTTATAATGGTTTTGAGTCGGCTGTACGCCACGTCTAAGTACATTATACACTCTAGAAATATTTGTTGGTAAATTTGGTACTTCTTGAATGTCTTGATGATTTTGATTTATTATGAAGTTCTAAAGAAATTTACAAATACTAACAAACATCCCGTCTCGCTAAATATTTAAACATTTATGGCCTTACCACAAAAAAATTAAAGAAGTGTTGAACAGCTATTTAAAAAAATCCATATGAATTTTTGTTTAGGATTTTTTTAAACTCGCGCTAAACAGTAATTAATTTTGTTTGTGGTAAGACCCTTATTTATTACTTTCACTCCAAATAACAATCTAGCTTACACTAAGATCGTTAAATATTATCTATTATTTACAATTCTCTAAACATTATTATTAATTTCAAAATAACCTACAAAGAAAGAAGGAACTTTGAAAAATCACCAACATAACAAAAACTGGGAATCAACAATAAGAAAACAAACCATTTCTAATGACAACTTACTTAGTCCAATTGTCTAAGAATTGCAAAAGAAACTCGTCATTCTATCAATAAAAATTAATCATCTTTCCAAGATAAACTTGTGAATGATACACACTGACACAAAAAATATACAACAACCGTCCCAACAAAAGCCAACAAAAACAACAAATTATGCCTCAGGTCAGAATATGACAGTCAGCGGCCTCCTGAACTCTGCACCGCCTTGACTTCCCTGCGTGTACTGTCCAGGGTACTGCGGCATGAGAAGACTCGGCGAGCCTTGGTAGTACGGTAAAGATGGAGATGGATTTGACCCTGATGACGTACTCCCCTCAGTCCTTTCTTGAGCCTTCGGCGTCATATCTGGGGACTCGGCTGGTGAGCGTGGTGATAATGATGGAGCGGAATTCACTGCTGAGTTGAGCCCTGCCATAGCAGCAGCTGATGCTTCACTGTAC
Organism: Philereme transversata; assembly: GCA_963924445.1. Classification (NCBI taxonomy): domain Eukaryota; kingdom Metazoa; phylum Arthropoda; class Insecta; order Lepidoptera; family Geometridae; genus Philereme; species Philereme transversata. The sequence continues at coordinate 18,663,167 of OZ004337.1, read as the reverse complement.
ATCTTGGTGATGTCCATGGGGTACGAGCGCTGTTGCTGTTGGTCCATGTACATGTAGGCTTTGGAGAGAGCTGAGGGATCGAGGTAGCTTCGAGATGGGTCGGAGTACATACTATAATTGCGGTACTTCTCAGCTTCGAGGGAATACTTGGACATATCCATTGAGGAACCAACCTAGAACAAAGAAAATAGTGTTATTTTTGTATAGGCGCAAAATTGACCAATTTCAAAAATAAATAAATAAATATTGCTGGACATTTCACACAGCGCTAACTAGCCCCAAACTAAGCAGAGCTTGTACTATGGGAACCAGATAACCGATAGAATACTTATATACTTTTTTTTTTGTAAATACATACTTATAATATATAGAAAAACACCCAGACACGGAACAAATATCTGTAGATCATGCAAACATTTGTTCCGTGGCAGGAATCGAACCCGCTACCTCCTGTGTCTCAGGCGGCTATACGCCCACTGCGCCACGGAGGTTGTCAAAAAGAGAAGATGTTCTCAATTCGTCGGAATATTTTTTATGTTAATACCGAAATCGATGTTTATTTTTTGTAAAAAAGGGGAGTATCCATATAAATTTGGTTAAAATCTGGTGATGCGATTGATGAAAAAATCATCAAATTCTTCAACTTTCAAAGGCGCTATTCTTTAGATTTTTTGTTTTCTAAGTAAGTTAGTTTTTTATTAAAACGTTACTTGTTTTATACGATACCTAGTTAATGTTCACGTACCTATTTCATAGTATCAATATAAACATGCTTTAGCAGCTTCGTTTCCATAATAAATACTCGTTTTAACGATATGCCATACTTGTCGGGAACTAAATCATTATTCGTTTAAATACTATGAAATTGATAGAGCATTGTCCGATTCGTAAATTCCACCAAACGAATATTTACAAGTTATCGACTCAAGGGTCTTTCAAAAACCTTTACATAATCTATCTTTATGAGAATTATTCACAAATAATATATCTGAAAATTAAATAAAACTTATGTTTAAATACCTCAACTTTTTCATTATTTGCAATTGTAACTTTATTAGCTAGGTATAAAGATCAGAGTCGCATGAAACGTTTTGTCCGTAATGTAGTATTGTATTTTCCACGATCAGACGCACAAATCAAACGTAACAAAAGCATCGAATAAAGCTTCGAATTTTAATTTTTTTAATGAAGTGAGTCCTACACAATATTGTGAGGAAAATATCGCTTTAGGACATACACACAGAGAGTCTACACAACAAAATGAACAAAGTTGTATATATACGAACTAGTAGTTGAATAAATAATTAAATGTTACGTGTAATGTTTCTCATGATATTAACGAACATATTTTAAATTTAGATTTGATTTATTTTTGACAAAAGGTCTTGTTTCAGTATTAAAAATGAATTATGTAACATGCAGTCCATACACGTACTTTTTCTTATTTAAATGATGTTTAAGAAAATAAAATATGTTGTGTTTAAGTTTTAATTTATCATGCCTAAATTTGCAAATGTCCAGCAGTCGCAATGATTATAGCTTTTAACTCTCAAACATTCCACAGAATCATACTAACATTTATGCAAAGTAATACACGATGAACACCCGTTTAGTAAGAACTATGTACCGATACTGACAAGTAGGTTTGAAAAATAATATTGCAGTAAACTGTCGTGCATGCTGTCTGAACTATATAGCCGTGTGTCCAACCGATAGCACATAACATACGTTCCAGTGTCGCAGCTAGCACGCTAAATCAGGATTAGCCGACCGTCCACGGTTTACTGCCAGCCCTTACCACGCCACTATTTTATGCCGCTTGTAAATTTATACAGGATGTCCCGATAACTTTTTTTTTTACAATCCTCATAGCGCTGTTTAGCCCCAAACTAAGCAAAGCCAACTATGGAAACCAGATATGGACTAACTACAGATAACTAACAGATAACTGATAGAATACGTATATGCTTTTTTTGTTGTTAATACTCAGTTAATTGAAGTGCCACTATTTCTAGTAAACTTTTATTTATTTCTAAGTAGGCCTAGACTATAACTTAAAGTAAACAGGCGGGATAGTTTATAATATACGGTAATATAACTGTGTATCTAAGTATTATTAAATAAAATAAAAATTAATTTATAAAAAAATACCAAAACCCGGAAATAAATATCTGCAGATCATGCAATGATTTGTCCTGTAGCGGGGATCGAACCCGCAATCTCCTGCGTCTCAGCCAGTTAACAAACTGTGCCAAAGAGGTCGTCAGCATTCGTAAATAAGCTAACAAAGAGTAAAAAAAGCTTCCGAAATTTATTAAAGAATTTAAATAAGAATTAACTTAACTTAAAAGAAGAAGATTTTAAAATAACAATAATTAAAACATTAAAATAGTATATGTTAGAGTAAGGCAACTTTTTAAAAGTGGGATTAACATTTTAATGTGCCAAAGCACAGAAGCGCGCCAGTAATACTGCCACAAGCTTTCATCCACATGATTAGTGATTTAAACGGATATTTATCTGTATAACGTCGGGATAACAAATAAAAAGGTACATACGCGATAAATACCCGTTTAAATCAGTTATTATGTAAAGTGATCGTGAAAGATTGAAAAATACTACTATAATAGATAAAAAAATATAGTTTCGAAAAATGCACTTTTCATAATCTTACACATATTTTATCGTTCTTGTATGAGGATACCTTATCGGTGAAATTGATCTCTTTATATCACCGAATTTCTAGTCATTTATTAACAAGCTTCCGCCCGTGGCTTTGCCTATCTCAGTCCATCTATCTATATAATAATTCTTTCGAAATCGGTCCAGCTGTTTAGTCGTGAAAACGTCACAAACAGATAGACAGAGACAAAGCTAATTTTTAAAGATAGATGGCCAGTTATAAAATGATTTTGCTTGCTATACTGTGAAGAATTAGAATATAAGTAGATACAGGGGGATATGTTTTTGTATATTTTGAGTTGTTAATGTGTTATTAATTGTGATGTACTTTTTGATTTTTTTGTATAACTACGGTGTGATTGTTTGTCTAATGTTTAATTGTTTTATATCTGTGTTGGTTTTTAAGTTTATTTTATTAATTCTTGTCTATTAGGGTAACGATTTGGATTTGTCTGTAATGTTAGATACTCTTATTTGAATAAATTAATCTTGAATCTTGAATTTATAATATGTTAATGATAGACTTAAATATGTTCACATTTTAAATGTGTGTATAATTCTAATAAAAGTGAGTGTAACATCCATATTCTTTAGGACATACTGTATAATTGTTGCTTGTAAAAATGTAAATGGGTCTTTAAAGTTTTTTCGTCGCGTGTTTGTGAATAAATTCAGATTCTGAGAGGTTTACTAGCGAAAGGTGTGAGGTATGTAAATTGATGCTATTTCATACTGATTAAGGTGCATTTTAGCGTGGCATGTAATACCTTTTTTGCTTCTTGAATTGAATCATTTTACCAGTTTTTACGGTTAAATGTAGTCTTTAGCGGTGTCGGAACCAGAAACAAAATATGACCAGAACACAACAAAAGTTATATAATACCAGTTAACTATTTTAAAAATGTTATTAAATGAACGTTTTATAATAAAGATTATTATTATTTTGACGACCTCCGTGGCGCACTGGGTGAATAGCCGGCTGAGACGCAGGAGGTAGTGGGTTCGATTCCCCCCGTGGAACAAATGTTTGCATGATCTACAGATATTTGTTTTGGGTCTGATTGATTTTCTATATATTATAGGTATGTATTTACAAAAAAAAATATAAGTATTCTATCAGTTATCTGGTTCCCATAGTACAAGTTCTGTTTAGTTTGGGGCTAGATAGCACTGTGCGAAATGTCCAGCAATATTTTTGAAGTTATACTTCTTTTCGCGCGATGGATTAAAATGATGAGAGTGAATTTTTACGATGCGCGCGCACACCGACACCTAAATTTAACAGCATGAAGTTAGTTCTAGGTGGTATGAAAATTGATAACTATGTTCAAGTTGTATATTCTAGTATTTTTAAGTTAATAAAACCTTTTTTATTTAAATAAAATCTTTTTGATTAATTTTAATATTTATCGTTAATCACTACTGCATTTTAGTTATTTTTTTTCCATACGCCAAAGAAGTATAACTTCTAACGCGTGTACATAAGTACACACACTCTTTTTTTTTAATTTATTTATTTATATCGGATTATGTAGATGATGGGACTGAAATTGCTCCAACTCGATCAAAAAATGTAACAATTCAGACGGAACTTAATAAAAATTATTATAAAAATATATAAAATGACGATCTACAATGATCATTCAATAAAAACATTTTGACTTGTGACTTTTTCTAAGTAACTTACTCGTTATGAAATTTCACTGAATAAATACAACACAGATTTTATCCGAGATGAAATCGTAACCTTACAGAATAGGAAAAAATGATTCCCTACTCGATAAACCGAAGAGGCCCACATTTAATTAACTTGGGCGAAAGTTTCAGTAGCAAAGGTCCCGAACCCCGATCCATCACATCCATTGTGCCATCTAATAGACTCCGAACTATCCGATGAAAACGCATTTTTTTCGATTAACGTATCGAATCGGACCCTAAACTCGGTAGGAACAATATAATCAGCTACCATTCAAACCAGTATATTAAGGCATTTTACCTGTGCGTTGTATTAAAAATAGTGATGGCGCGTTTTTCGCAGGCGACGAAAACACGTCGGATCTTAACGAACCATTGTGATTTTTAGTATTCGATTATGTTGATAGATGATTTATGTTTAGTCGATTTCGGGGGCTTATTAGTGTGGCACGACTCATTAGGGAGGTGGTAATGCGGTGTGAAATTGTGGTGATGCGATGCAGTTTTGCTAATAGTGCATAGTAATCGAGCTTATGGCGTGGAACAGAAATTCAACAGTTTCCTGGTAAATTAAAGCCCGATGGCGAACTTGAAAAAACTGGGTTATTAGAGTTTCGTAACTCAAAAAGAAAAAAAGAAATCTTATAGGATCACCTCGTTGTTCTTAAAAAATTAAGAAAATATTTTCCACCTAGAAAATGACATAAACAAATGATAACTAAATATATTATTAAATCTCTTCATATGTACAAGTAAATGATTATTCATATTTGATGCTATCTTGATAAAATCAGTCACGAGACACCATGCCATCATGACACCAAATAGCCCCCTTCTTAACTAACCCTAGCCATCCTAAATCCTTGAAGTAACGGAGTAGGACTTTGACGTGTCAAAGTGATCCTTGTGATTTTAATGAATAAATATATTTTTGACTTTGACTTTGACTTTGGACTTTAGGTTGGTGGCAGCAGCTTTCCAGGGACCGTGGTTGTTGATGTAGTAGCTTTGTTGGAGGATGAGGATTCGATGACCCTTGCAGGCCCGTTCTCAGTCTGACATCGTTTGTGGCAGTGCAGTGAAGTATCACGTGCTCCACAGTCTTTTCCTCCCGAAGGCATCCTCGGCAAAGCCGTCCGTAACTCCGGTTTTCAGGAGGTGAGGGTTAAGTTCGCAGTGTCCCGTGATGGTTCCCATCTCATCATCCTTATATCTACGCGTTTCATCTTTTTTTTCCGGAAGCAAAAGTTGACTTCTTCAAAAGTGCCTACCGGTAGACGATATACGGTCGTATATCGTCTATCGTTAGACGCTTTTTAAGATGGTTTTAAATCAACTACAAGTCAAGTTCATTTAAGCTAGAAGCCAACCCATTTTCATATAAAAATCTTTACAATACTTTACGTATGTGATCAATATAAAGTATAGAAAGCACATATACAAAACGAAAGCAAATATTTTGAATGTGAAATATCATTGTTTGAATTCAATTCAATTATCAGTTTGTATTTCGCAATGATCTTATGTAATATTTTAAACTCATCATTCAGAAGTTTCTTAAGATTATAATGAAGCATTTGATTCTATCAATATGTTTAGTTGAATAAGCTCGTTTGGTATAAAGGCCTTTTGTTTTTTTTTGACGTGAACAGAACTCAAAGAACAGAATTATGAAAAGTTTTTCGTAATTTTATTGAATGTCCAAACAAATTGAAAATGTCATCAATTAAGTTAATGTCAAAGCAATTACTAAGGCATGAAATGACATAGTTTTGTGAATATTTTATATTTTGTTTATGCAAATATCAATTTAGAATAATAATTCTAACTCAAATCGTAATTAAATACTTCAACAGTATTAGAATATCTATAAAGTTATACAGGTATAAGTCATTATTTTAATGGCGTCCGCTAAAAAAAAACTAGACTATAGTGTAGGTATGTAGGTGCTACTTCGAGTAGGTTTTTTTAAATTCGTATACCAGCCATATTTTAAGACTGCGACTTTTTAAAGTAGTTTGTTGCTAAATAGCATTAATACAGATATTAAAAAAGTGGAATAAGGCATGATAAACTATTGATCTAGGTACCAAGTTTTCTTTCTAAATAAGTTTTTTGTTGAAAAATTACTTTTTCAAAACAAGCTTTTATAAATTCATAATCGGAACCGCAAACAGATTCAAATGAGCCCAAACATTAGTAGCCTACTATAATCCATTCAAAAGTTCCGTTGTCTAGTATCCGTCTTCATCATGAGACCACCTTCATGGTACCATATTATTGTCATTGTCACCGAAGTTACATATGTATTCCAAATTTCAGCTAAATCGGTTGAGGGGAACGGGTTTAAAATTTAATTGCAAGATTCCACCCCGGACAAACAGGTTGGGGAAAAAGTTTCTTCGCATTTTTTAAGAAAATTCAAAACATTTTTCAATATAGTTTATTTACATTTAACTAAAGTATGTAGGTACCATTTTGTTCGACAACTTTTTGCCATCTTGTAGGTAGGGACATAATCCCATTGCTATGTAAATTTTGGGGCTTCTGATCAAAATACCGCGACAAGTTGTTTTGGCAGTCCTCTCGTGATGTTAACTTGACACTGCCTAAAGAATTCTGAAGAGACCGAAACAGGTGGAAATCTGAAGGTGCAAGGTCAGGACTATACGGCGGATGCATTAACACCTCCCAGTCAAACTCTCTTAATTTTTGCTGAGTGGCTAAAGTTGTGTGAGGTCTAGCGTTATCATGATGAAAAACCACACCCCTTCTGTTGATTAATTCCGGCCGCTTTCTCTCAACTTCTTGCTTTAATCTCATCAGTTGTTCGCAGTAGAGTTCAGAATCGATGGTCCTGCCTGGTGATAAGAGCTCAAAATGAATAATGCCCTTCCACCACACACACAGCATCACCTTGTTGCGAGTTAACCCGGGTTTCGCCACAGTCTGTGAAGCCTGACCGGCCTTTGACCACGACCTTTTTCGCACGTTCTTGTCGTACGTGATCCACTTTTCATCACCACATATCAGCTTCTTCAAAAATGGTTCGGTTTCATTACGTCGTAATAAAGAATCACAAATGAGTACACGGTTCATTAGGTTTCTTTCAGTGAGCTCGTGGGGTACCCAAATATCGAGCTTTTTTGTGTACCCAGTTTTTTTCAAATGCGCCAAAACTGTTTTGTGGTCAATTCCCAGTTCCTCAGCTACGTCGTAACTACTGATATATATAAATGCCGATCTTGCTCCACTTTTTCAAAAATGGCATCAATTTTATCCGTAATAGGGTGACCAGAGCGACGTGCATCTTAGACATCAAAATTTCCGGATTGAAAACGCTTAAACCAAATTTGTGCTACTCTCACAGAAACTGCACTAGGTCCATAAACATTTCAAATTTTTTTCGCGACTTGCGTTGCATTTTTATCTTATTTGTAGTAAAATTTTAAAATGTATCGAATTTCTTCATTAGATTCACTCATCTTTACAGTACGAAAAACAATTAAAAATAACACATTTTCCTAATTTGAATTTGGAATTATCTTCTTTAAAATTTAAACTTTGAATGATACCAAAACCAGCCAGATACAAATAAATAGTATAGCCAAAGAGATTTTATTTCAAGTTCATACATACTATAATGCGAAAAGACTTTTTCCCCAACCTATTAGATTGCAAGTTAATAAAAAGCTTGTAAAAAGTATTTGAAATGGGGCACGATAAACTATCCAGGTTATCTATCTAGGTGCTAAGTTTTCTTTTATTGAAGTATTTTTTTATATTAAACATTTAGACACACAGGCTGACGGGCCTTCTGATGTTAAGTAGTCACCGTCACCTATAAACTCCTGCAGGACTCGAGATACTGCAATGGCATTGTAATATTCAGGGCAATGAGTCTATTTTTGTGAAAACCGTACTCATGTCTACCAACAAATATGAGTACCCAGATAAAACTTGCATGGTTTTTCGGATATTATGTACTTAATATGTAATATTTGTAATAAACAAATAAAAAAACAAGTGAGCTTAGCCGTATTTTTCGTAAAACAAGTATTAATTTAAAAAAGTGGCACTCCGGGAGTGCCGCCAGAAATGAAAACTTGAACAATTACGTGTGTATTTTACGAATCGTCAGGAAATATATTTGGAAATTATCAGGAATTGTGTCGGTAACGGTAACAGTGTCGCGAGTTCAATGATTTTTTCCCATCTTAAAAATACTCAAAGATCCTACAAAAGTTTTCACTTCAAAAAAAAAAATTGGATGTTGCAAAATGACCATGATGGATGTCACATAAACATGAAAATTTACTAAGAAAATTGTCTTATGTCCAATCAAATCAAATTATATGCTTAGGTGTCGTTAACAGTGTCGTGAGTTCAATGGTTTTTACCCATTTCAAAAATACACAACGCGCCTAAAGAAGTTTTCACTTCGGTGTTGGTAACGGTAACATTGTCGCGAGTTTAATGGTTTTTCCCATCTCAAAAAATGTCCAACGTGCCTAAAGCCTAAAGTTTTCACTCCAAAAATAAAATAACACCCGATCTCTAATAAACCCATAAATTTCAATTTTATAGCTGAGATCCCTTCACCAAAAATGTAAAGGGCTGTTACATATCCTAGGAATTACCCCAGCTAAACTAGATTTCAATGAAAAAAACCACGTCTGAATCGGTCCATCTGTTTGGGAACTATGGTTCCACAGACATATGCGACAAACTTATAACACTGCTCTATTTGCTTCGGGGTTAAAAATAATGCATTGTAGGGAAGTGTAATTTCCGTTAACTCATAACCTAAATACAGCACACATAGCTAAAACACATAAATCAAAGATAACATTGCCCATCTTCACCCTTAAAAACAAATCAGCCAATCGTCCCAATCCTATTTGTCAAAATAAATAAACCCCATTTCCTTAATCCAATAAAGCAGAAACAAAATCCACTAATACGCCCTCGACACCCTAAAACCAGCTTAAACGCATCTACGTCACATTCACAAGATTAAACGTCAAACCTACTCCTGTAGGGAGCGAAGATTGAGGAGTTTTTAAATCGGAGGGTTCTGAGGGCTGTCTCAATCCAGGTTCAATCTTCTGGAAAATCTGTCTGACTATTAGTGTCCATATTTAAGACCAAATTGTTGCGCATTAGCAATACTTAGAATAGAAATGGCAATTTTTTATTCATCCATAGTGAGATTGTGAAGTGAATCGTTAACTCAAAAGAAAGAGCAATACTTAGTTGTGTTCAATGTAGAAAGATAAGTAGGTATTATGCTGTTTTTAGTGCTTTATGAAGCAAATTCATACAAAATCTACTACCGGTGGTAATTAAATGAAGGCTATGTTCAGAAATCAGAAATATTATTTACATATTTTGTCTTGCAACATTTTAGTTTCAGATATTGGATTTTACTTTATCTAGAAAAATGCGCCTTAACACACTAATGTTATAAATGTTTGTTAATTTATTTGTTTGTTTGTTACTCAATCACGTCGTAATGGCTTAATCAATTAAATTTCGTGTGTTGATATAGATTATGATCTGGATTCAAACATAGGCTACTTTTTGTTGGCAAACAACGCGTGCGAAGTCGCTGGCGGAATCTAGTAACTGATAAAACTAGATTATTTAATTATATTTAACTATAAATAATATTTAACAACATAGATTATTTAATTAATGTAATTGGTTCTCACCGTGTTGATTAAATAAAACAAAAGATAAACTAAATTAGGTTAAATAAATGGCTACTGATTACAGCCACATTTTATTGGTATTTTGTCGTATGACAAGTTGGCAACCCTAGCGAGGCGATCACGTGATAATTGCTCGAGTTATGTCAAGTAATGTAAACGGCTTGCTTGTTTTGGGGGCCGTGTGTAGTGTAGTGCGGATTACTGATTATTTGTTGATGCAATTTGGAAAGATTCAAGTTGGTTAAACACTTTTGACTATTTAAATTAATTCTTCTGTAAGTTTTTGTTGGAATTTGTAATTGGAATCAAGGACTGATAATAAATAATTATATTAATTAACTCTTTGTTTCATGTGTAGGTATAATTAAGGTGTTAAGTATTTAAGCATAAGTGTACTAAATCGTCTAGTCAGGTATCCAAATTATGTATTAAAATTATATAATATTGAGATTTGTTTCATTTTCGAATAGGTAAATTAGGTAAACTAGTGGTTCGCCCCGAACTTAGATCTCGCGAGTCTCCCAATAAACAAAAAAATATTATTTATAGGTAATCTTCGACTGTCGACTTCAACCAAAATAGTGCCAAATATGTTACCAAATATCTTGCCCTACAGTTTCATCCAAGTTACAGGTAACGGGAGTTCATCTAAATTGATTACTCTTTTTTGTGGTTCAAATTGCAGTTATTCTAGATTTCAAGTTTTGCTTATATTTCTGTCACTAAAGCTACATGCATACCAAATTTCAGCACTGTGGGGTCACTGGTGTACCTACTCTGTGAATTTTGTCAAAGTTCAGTTTTTGTAATGGCAAATAACACAAAAACTGCATGGTCTAAACTAAAAATAAAAACGGGGTCGAAATGTACTAATGAAGACCTTTCATCTGACGTCCTATTTGACCTAAAAGTCTCATTTTCATTTTTTTTACCTCTCTTGAATATCTCAACAACTCCAACCACGATGATTGATCGAATAACGCTTCGAAAGTTATCCTCGGACAAACAAACATACATACAACGCCGGTTTGCCCAAGTTGATTTGGAGATCTCGCTTCTCTCGATCAATGATATTTTATTGCATAAAATGTCGTTAAATTACAAAATGTCAATTTGAGGTTAGGTCCAACACATTTCGCTTAAGCTAAGCAATATACACATACATACCTCGTGGATCCATAGATATCCACTTGCACTATCTGGTGACAACAGTACACTAACATATCTCATGAAGTACTCCATGAAAAACAATTAAATGGGGTGAGACAGGATACCTACGAAAACGCCTGGAAGCATTTTATGAGCGCTTAGTTAGTATTTTTTTACATTTTCATATCCTCTTTCATCCTAGTTTCGTGTAATGTCTCATCATCATCATCATCAGCCCACATTAGTCCACTGCTGGACATAGGCCTCTCCCAATACGCGCCATTGAACCTGGTCTTCGGCTCTTCTCATCCAGTTTCTGTCCACCACCTTTCTTATGTCATCGCTCCACCTAGCCGGGGGGCGCCCCACACTACTTTTTTCGAGACGCGGTCTCCACTCAAGAACTCGTTTACCCCAACGGTTGTCGGTTCTCCGGCATATATGGCCAGTCCACTGCCACTTCAGTTTGCTAATCCGCTGAGCTATGTCGGTGACCTTGGTTCTCTGTCGGATAACCTCGTTACGGATTTTATCCTTCAGAGAAGCTCCAAGCATAGCTGATAAAATCTTATATACTTTTTTTTTAAATACATACCTAATATATATTTATATTTTTATATTTGACGACTTCCGTGGCGCAGTGGGCGAACAGCCGGCTGAGACGCAGGGGGTAGCGGGTTCGTTTCCCGCTGCGGAACAAATGTTTGCATGATCTAAAGATATTTGTTTAGGGTCTGGATGTTTTTCTATATAATATAAGTATGCATTTACAAAAAAAAAGTATATAAGTATTCTATCCGTTATCTGGTTCCCATAGTACAAGTTCTGCTTAGTTTGGGGCTAGATAGCGCTGTGTGAAATGTCTAGTCATATTTATTTATTTATTTATATAGAAAAATACCCAAACTCGAAACCAATATATGTAGACCATGCAAATATTTGTTCCGCAGTGGGAATCTAACTCGCTACCTCCTGCGTCTCAGCCGGTTATTCGTTCACTGCGTCACAGAGGTTGTCTTATTAGACTGTTTTTTTTGTTTGTGATGTCACTAAACTTACTAACAAAATATAGATTTAAACTAAGGATCTGTAATAAATGTACTTTATTTTTATAATGTTTGATAGTATTTTTGTAAGTATATACCTATTTATGTACTTTCGTCCACATTTAGTAATCTCCTTCCACACTTCACAGGGTACGCAACAAATCACAACCACCATTACACCGTTGCGAATGCTCGGCGACCCTTGTTTTCATTGTGTGTATGAATTGTTACGGAATAATTAGTATTTATCCCGGGGGGAGAATGGGAACTTTATATTGAAGTTACTATCAAAAGGAAGGTGTAATCTACTAAGTGTGGGTGACGTCATGATTTGCAGACGGTGAAATTTATTACTAAAAATATTTGTAGTAATGGTGCGAGAGCTTGTGTTTATACAGGTTGTTTTAGAAAAAGGAATTTGTATTAAGGAATTCTGTATGGAAATCAGATTCAGAAGTGCAGTTTATGTTCTAATATTATTTGGAAACTTGTCAAAAAAATAAAACTTCCACTATTTTATTGAATTCTAATCTTTTCTAATTTTATCCTTTTTATTTTATATTGGTAATTATTCTTAATTACAGATATATTATAATGTGTGGGATTTTTACCCGACTTATGTGGTAGATAGTTGTGCTACAAGATAAAATTTTAAAATTTTTTGTTCCAGATCTGAGGAAAATTAGAGGCTTATTTACAACACGTATCGTTGGGTTGAAATTAAACACTCTCCTTGCTAACACAAAAAAAAGTTAAACACTGTTTAACACGTGTTTAAAAATTTTCTTTATTATTATTATTCAGGGTTTTTTAACTCGTTTAACTTTTTTGTGCACCCTTAATTTAGCGCTAATTTCTTCCAGGTAGCAAATTATGGATAAAATAGGCGTAAACTATATGAGTCAGCGGTTTAAGGTTAATTTGGGTTAATATTAGTTAGATTTTCTTTGCACCATACGGTTGTTTAACGGTTGTAAGTGGGTTATCCTAACGCCTGACAATTTTACGCCCCATCTGTGATTAGGGGCAGTTGTTTAATAAAATCATTATTTTGTTTTGTTTAGGGACAAAAAAATAAGACACTATTGATGAACAATCCAAAAACATTGATTTATGGATTTCAAATTTATTGATGCGGCCTATAGCAACATGAGAGCTTTAAAGTTATTATTTTAAATCTTTCTATGACCAGGTTTCTGTGAGTAAGTACTTATTCCCCATTAAAATAGCAAGGCATATAAATCGTTAACTAAAGTATGGAGATGATTAACTCCTCTTTATTGCTAACTACCTGACCAATACGCAGCTTCGACGCATAGTTTTTCAAGATTAACATTACCCTCCTTCTGCGCAGCTTCGACGCATAGTTTTTCAAGATTAACATTACCCTCCTTCTGCGCAGTTGGGTAAGAAGTAGCCTATGTTACCCGGGGATAGTGTAGCTTCCCAACCGTGAAAGATTTTTTTAAATCGGTCCAGTAGTTTCGGAGCCTATTCAATGCAAACAAACAAAAAAATTATCATGATGGATGCCGCATAAACATGAAAATTTTCTAAGAAAGTTGTCTTATGCCCCTCCACAAAGTAAAAACTACTTTAATTACTATTTTTACTAGTTCAAAATTTAAATTAGTATTAGTTGAAAACGGCAATTCTTGACAAATTTAGCCTTGGCTTTTAATAAAGTCAAATAAAAGTTTAGATACAATATTTGACTTCCTTCTTCCTGGGACCGAAAGTGCACGGCGATCTTGAGCGAGTCGGGTCCAGGTCTTGCCCGCGGTCGGGTCAAGTTTTTACGATAGCATTAATAAAATAGAAAGAAGTGGCTACTTCTAATTCTCTTACCTGTGAATTAGGTTGTAAAGCGGCGCTCAGTGCATTCTGCTGAGCGGCCGCCGCCGCTGCCGCCGCCATGCTGGCTCCGAGCGGGCCATACGCGGCGCCGTAGTAACCGCCCATTGCTTGACCCATTCCTCCGCCCATACCTGTTGACAAACATACTAAATTAGGAACAATCAATCAAACGGCAATAATAATAATGCTGGACATTTCACACAGCGTCATCTAGCCCCAAACTAAGCATAGCTTGTACAATGGGAACCAGATAACTGATAGAATGCTTATATACTTTTTGTATATACGTACCTACATAAAGAGCAACAACCATACCCGGAACAAATATCTGTAGATAATGCAAACATTTGTTCCGCAGTGGGAATCGAACCCGCAGCAATCACAGTTTAACAGTCAGAAACAAGATGTTAATTTGATCTTTAATATAATTTGGTCTTATAAGAAAGGTGAAAAGTATAAGAAAGCACTTTTAAATTATATTTTTCACCCTTCACGAGTATTGAAAGTTTTCTGGGTCTAGACAAGACTTACGATGAGAAAGCTTATGTCTAGTAGTGCATTTCTTCGCATTACTACAGATATCTTCATGACTCAAAAACCTATTTTATAACCGTCGACACAAAAAAGAAGGGCGGCTTAAGCGGAGTAGTGGGTGAATAGCTGGCTGAGATGCAGGAGGGTTAGATTCCAGCCGCGGAACAAATGTTTGCATGATCTACAGATATTTGTTCCTGGTCTGGATGTGTTTATATATTATATATTATCCTTACTAATATTATAAATGCGAAAGTAACTCTGTCTGTCTGTCGTGCTTTCACGCCAAAATTACTAAACCGATTTAAATGAAATTTGGTACACAGATAGTCTAGAGCCTGAGAAAGGACATAGGCTACTTTTTAATGCGAAAAGGGTTGTAATGGGTTAAAAGGGGGGGATGAAAAGTTGTATGGAAGTATAATTTTTAGAGCTAGAAGCTTGAAACTTATTTTTTAGACTGTTGATTCGATATAAATAAATATGACATTCAAAATTTGTAAAGTTATTCCTACCATAGCCTATAGCATAGCACTAACCTATAGCAATATATATTTATGATGATATTATATGCATTTGTTTTATACTATCTATATTTTGATAAAATTGTAATATATACTTGTTCTAATAATATCAGATTATCTGTTCACATAGATCCTGTCCATCCAAAGGTTGCCTGGTAGAGATCGCTTTTAGCAATAAAGCAACCCATTGTACCTATTATTTAAAAGTGTATTTTCATTTATTTGTTTATTTTAATGGTGTGCAATAAATACGTTATTATCTTATCTTATTTATTTATTTACTTATATACATAGTTCTCAAATGGATTGACCGATTCAGACGCGGTTTTTTAAATACTAGTGGTTCGCCCCGAACTGAGATCTCGCGAGTCTCCCATAAAAACAAAAAAATATTATTCTAATCTTTCACTATCAAAATAGTGTCACGAAATATTTACATAACCAACCTACTTGACCTACAGTTTCATTAAAATTACAGGTAACGGGAGTTCATGTAATTTGGTATTTTTTTTTGGGTAGAAATTGCAGTGTGTAAAATTCAGTACTTTTCCTTCTTGGCAAAGGAGTCCCAGCTGAAAAATGGAAACTGATTACGCGATTTTTATGCGTCGGGCCTTTAAATTATTTAATTTATACTTACAAGTTTTACAGTTGCCCTTATAATTAAGATTTACAAATAATATCACTATCCCCAACAGAAGCATACCAAACTATCCTTCAAAACATTTCGAGCATTCCAATTCACACTACCAAGTGGTTGGTAATGGACAGCATGAATCCGGCCCGAACTCAATCCGGCTCGAAGCTGAATGCGGCTCGAAGGCATAATAGCGGGAACTCTGATTTGAGCATCTATTAATTATATCATTGTGCGAGAGTAAGCTGAGTGCTATTAACTGACCGCACGTCGGTTCCTTAGCTATTTAATAAACGCCTTGGTTTAATAGGTCAGGGAGTGGGTACTAATTTATATGCAAAGGGTATAAAATTTGACACTGTTTTACTTGCGTGATATTTAAATTGGATAAGAAAATAACTATTCAAACTTGAAAAAGAGTCTATGTTAAAAGGTGTATATTCAAATTAATTAAGTTGATAATTTAATTAATTTAGCGACCTGCGTGGTAAAGTGGGCGAACAGCCGGCTACGAAGCCGGAGGTTGCGGGTTCGATTCCCGCCGCGGAACAAATGTTTGCATGATCATCTGCAGATATTTGTTAGTGGTTTGGGTATTTTTTTATATGTAATAAGTATGTATTTACAAAAAAAAAGCATATAAGTACCTATATACTATCAGTTATCTAGTTCCCATAGTAGTCGCTATGCTTAGTTTGGGGCTACATAACGCTCTGTGCAATGTCCAGCGTTATTTATTTATTTTATTTTATTTAGTCCTTGCATGATTTGTGGTATGAATTTTAATGATCGAAATAATTCATATGCTTTTAATATAAAAAAAGACGCTAGATCAATGACAAAAGCTCTACCTACATGTCATGTTAATGTAAGACGTAGATCAAACCCATTTCTCATCTAAATTGCAATCTACGCGTCCTTAACACTCATTTACCGAGATGTCAAAATAAAATCAGCCAAATTAAATTGTCACTTCAACCTAGACACTCCTAATGCTATCACGCAAATCGAACGCACTTCATGTCTTCCCGTGCTAAATATTCCAAATAGAATTTAAATAAAAATAAATATGAGACACCCTTATTGTGGTGACGTCAATCGTCTACAATATATTATGAGCACGACACTGCTAGCCATTGTCATCGTAAAACGCCTGTATGCCGCAGATATTAGAAGTGAAAATCGCTTGAAAAACAATTTTCCCGTTTTAAATGTGATGAGTTTTGGAAAGGGACGATCGAGTTTTTTTATTATATTTTATAATTAAATTCCCATCTCTTGTGGATGTTACGTAGTCTCTGTTCATCTGTTATTGGCGTTTGATGGAAATTTTCTTCTAACTTTGCCGGGAGTTTATTAAATCGTTCGTTTTTATAGACGATATTGACAGATCGAAAATGACCGTTAATTTGTTTTCTTATCTGGTTTTTAATCTTATCTAACAACAAAATAACTCAATTAAGTATAACTTCTCAGAAATCTTAGCTCACAATAAATCCAAACCTTTTGCGCTCGGAAAATACATTCGGCATTTACTTTGCCCCTTCGTATGCAAATATGGACCTCGCTCTATCGATTCACGGAAGGTCATCATCCTCTAATAATAAATCACCTACCATTCAACAAATACCTGGACCCTATTCTCGAAGTCGACTCGTGCTATGGAAATTTTCGAATAATAGATACATAAATAACTCCTTATTGAATTTCCACACAAGTAGATTCGAAATAGGAAGAAATAGATTCGTAGATGAAATAAAGTCACCGATTTAGCACAAAGAGTTAGTAAGCTGAAGTGGCAGTGGGCAGAGCACTTAGCTCGAAGAACTGATGGCCGTTGAGGCATTGGCAAGCGCAGAGTAGAACGGCCCCAATACTAGATGGAAAGATGACCTGGTAAAGGTTGCTGGGAGCCGTTGGGTGCTGGCCGCACACGATCGGTCACTCTGGAAATCTATTTGGGATGCCTATGTTCAGCAGTGGACATCCTGTGGCCTGATATGATGATAAATATTTTATACAAATAGAAAATCTGTTTGATCGAAGAGTAAACTAGACTAAAAATACATATCAACTTAGGAACTAACGAAATTAATAATGTTACCCACGATAAAACGGAAAAGAGATTGTTTGTCTATAAAAAGTCCACAAAAAGAATGTACCTATTTATCTCTCAAACGGTTTATACCTTCGGTTTTCTGTAAAGGTTTGTAATTAATCGGCGATGATTCTTAGACAGAGGAAGACAAAAAGGGGGTTAAGGGTTTTTAAAATTTAATAAGTATTAACTTGTATCAAGGTCGTCCACCGGCAAGATGGGTCGACGACATTATAAAAATCGCAGGTCGTATGTGGGTTTGAACAGCGCAGGACAGAGGTGAATGGCGACGACGAAGAGAGGCCTATGCCCAGCAGTGGGATGAGAAAGGCTGACGATGATGATGATGATGATGAACTTGTATCTTTATAACTTGCTGTATTTTGTCAAAGATTTATGTTGAAAAATGTGCTTCTCAACCATTTCATCACTTAACACTTTTAAAAAAAGCGAGCGCCTTCGGATTGAAGCAACGAAGGTATTTTTAAACATATGAGAAGGGCTGAAGACCGATTTTTTTTATTTACATATAAACAAATATCTGCTTGTAGGTTCGGGAAATGGAACCCCAACATACAAAATAACCATTTTCCGTGAAATTTAACACATTGAAAAAACGGCACGAATTGAAAGGGAAACCCCGCAAAAATCCCATTTTGGTCCCATGTCCGACCTTTCTCGGACACAATACTCTGCTATACTTACGTATTAACATATTATGTTGGTAGGAAGATGGTCATTATGAAACTTGAATAGGGATGGACGAATATGGATTGTGCCCGGCTTAGGGCGAATGGTGTATGAAATGGCACTTGTATTCCTTTCCATGTCTAATGGAAAACATTTTTCACCTGTCAAGGTCTCAACTTTTCATAATGATTTTTTTCTTTTATTATTTCTGCTAGCTTCCGCCCTAGGCTTCGCACATGTGGGTTGTTAATTAAAAATAGCCTATGTCGCAATCCAGGTCATAATATAATTAGTTACCAAATTGCATCTAAATCGGTTTAGCTGTTTAGTCGTAAAAATGTAACAAACAAACAGAGAGACAGAGTTATCTTCAAATCCATACTAATTTTATAAATTGTATAGTAACTCTGTCTCTCTTTCTTTTTGTTACGTTTATACGACTAAACGGCTGGACCGATTTCGATGAAATTTGGAATACAGAAAGAATATGAACGGAATTGGGGCACAGGCTACATTTTACCAGACTGCTCAGAAGAAACGAATGCTTTTATTGGCAAACCACGCGTGCTAAGCCGCGGGTGGGTCAGCTAATTTAGTGTAACTAAAGATAAAGTTAAAAAATGTTTATTTTGTCACCAATGGGAATTAAACGAAATCTTAAAACTAGGCGTAGACTAAAAGATACATAGTGATCCCACCTCTCAGCATGTGCATGGCTATGGCAGATTCTCTCTGCCAAAGAGCTGATCTTCCGTGGTACCTATTCTGTCTATACTTGAAAACTATAATGATTATAAAAATAAAAACCGGTGGGGAAATTTCCATGATATAGAACTTCCCAAAGAGGATGTTCAAAAAAAACTACGAGCCTTACAGTAGTCGCATATGTTGTGTAATATCAGACCACCGAGCGCGCGCTTCTCCGGGTTGCTGTTACACATACCCGTCCATTTTGCCAAAATCACTCCCACAAACCGATAAGAAAGATGTTACACATCAATAAAATTTTCATGCTGTGTGTGCAACTGTGTTGTTTAATAACGCAGTCGAGTCTTTTGTAAAATTTCCAACAGTTTTATCTTGGCTTCTTTCATACTGCTGCTGCCATATTAAACGTACTATATTTAGACAGAGTCCCTTTGAAAGCAAACTTGGTTCTTCCGAAGTTTGATGAAAAACTCTAAAACAAATAACTCAACAAATGTAGCCAATTTAAAACGACTTTGTTCGGAAGTTAATAAGTAAAAAATTTCAAATAAAATTAGCAAAAGCTACGCTTTTGATGTTGCATTAAACGGGATTCTGTTTGGATTTTAACCCTTGTTAGACTTAATTGTGTTTATTATAGACCATATTATCTGTAATGTACATGTACTAAATTTTTATCTTGTGTGTTTCCTGTGTTTCTTTATATAATTTTGCTTTTAATCATTATAATTTTTATGTATGTTTGTTCTGTATTTGTTCTGTTTTGAATGGTCTGTCCTGTGTTTTCTTTCTAGAACCCTTGTAGCTATTAATTTGTCAACAGATATTGATATAGCTGAAAAATGAGCTGTCAAGTTTGACAATTAACTCATTCACTACTAGCTGACCCACCCGCGGTTTTGCTCGCGTCGTTTGTCAATAAAAACATTACCCTACTTAGCCTTTGTCTCAATCCTGGTCATAATTTATCTATCTACCAAATTTTATCGATACAAAAACAATAGGTCCATGATCCAAAGAGGCAATTCCCATACAACATTACCAAGTTCGAATTATTTAAAATTTCAACTGTTTTTATGGGTTTCCCCAATTTTTTGTTAATTTAAACCTCTCCCGTATTGTGAGCAAAACAAAAACAAATTAAATCAGTCAAGCCATTTTTAAGTTTTAGCGAGACTAACGAATAGCAATTGATTTTTTTTATATAATTATGGATGTAAGCCAAATGTGGACGTATAATTCAAAAAATAAATCTAAACTAGTTACATGCCAGAGAGCAATGGAAAGGAGTGTACTAAAACTAAGAGAGACTAAGAGAAACACAGAATAAAAAGGGAACAGATTAGACGAAAAACTAAAGTTATAGATGCCTTACAATATGCTCTAAAATTAAAGTGGCAGTGGACAGGGCATATATTGAGACGCACAGATAAAAGATAGACACTAGAGACAACTATACGGGAAAGACCAACAGGAAAAAGAAGAAGAGGACGTCCTAAAAAAAGGTGGATAGAAGATACACAATCTATTGCAGGAAGTGAATGGAAAAAGAGAGCAACAGACAGAGAGGCCTGGAGCAAGCTGGAGGAGGCCTATACCCAAGAAGGGGTTCCGATTACCGTTGATAGAAACAATAGCGATAGTGATTAAAATGAAATTAAATAATAATATTAATTTTTGTTTAATATATATTAAGAATTATTAACTACAATCATATTAGTAGCGATATGTATAAATTTATTATTATTAATTTAATTTAAGAAATGCATGTATTAGTAATTGAAGATATGTGTATATGTGATATGAAATAAATGGCCTTTATTATTATTATTATTTATGGATATAAAGATTACGGTTTAAGAGCTTACACTCAATGGAAAACAGAAATACATTTATTTAGCGATTTAATCGATCTTATCTGATGTTTCAATGTATGTAAACCACTTTAGTTAAATTGACGCCATGATTCGTCTACATGCCTTCAAAACGAATGCATTGCATCACTTTTATTACAGCTTTGTTTTTCGCCCGCGTTATTTGTTATTCAAAGTCCAAAAGTTATTTATAATGCACTTTTGAGTTTATACGAGTTCTGATTCACGTTGTGTTACGTTATGTTCAACAGAACTCCATTTATGCCATTTATAAGTTTTAATTGGAATATTATTTAGTAGTTTAAACAACATAGGTCTTATTTCTTGTGAAAGTTATGTTCTAAAATGGAGAATGACAGTTACGAGTATTGTAATACGAAACTTTTAAGGATTTTAATCTATAAGCCTGTCCCGACGACCTCTGTGGCACAGTGGGCGAATAGCTGGCTGAGACACAGAAGGGTTCGATTCCCGCTGCGGAACAAAAGTGCATGGTATCAAAAGATATTATTCATTGTTATATATTGATTGATAATAATGTTTAATGGTGTATGTAAACTAAAGTAGTTTGTATCTGATACATCCGACATGACGACATATACCTATCCTTAACTAAAATGACAAGCAGATTTGGAATCCCATACACGTCTCCCCTCTTGTCTCTCGTGCTTAACGAACCGTGCTTAAATTGATAGATTAGCGATGGTTTTCGCAAATCACGATCTGTTTGGGTTATTTCTTATTTGAAAATTGCATAAACATATCTTTTAATGGTAATGAATAATACTTAACTTAACAATAATCAAATATCGCACATAAAATAAATAGATACATGAGCGACTTTAATTTTAAAAACGATCTCATCCAGGTAACCTTAAGTAATATGCGAAAAATGTTTCATACAGACTTTATAGTTATTTATATAAGTTTATTATTTGTTTAATATTTTAGTTAATTATTATATTTGTTTACCAATTGTGTCTATAATGACTAGTTTTATATGTAAGTACACTTAGCTAACAACAATAACTAAATAAAAAAAAAACAAAAAGACAAGTCATTTCCCATAGCCATAAACCAAAACTCCCGTCCGCTCGTCTCGGCGCCTCGCGACCAACTGTCATGTAAATGACGTCACGTGACCGGAAGCAGTTTGGCGGGGGGAGGGGCTTCCGGCAGCGCACGCGATTGGACACTTCCGGTGCATAACAAACTGCTGGTATATAATATGCTAATCATGATAAAGCATTTTATCGGATTATTAGGATTAAGGATGTTTTGGTATGATGTCATTGATACAACAAAAATGAGGTGAAATTACAGGTACATGAGGCTTTACAACTGTATGCCCCAAGTTGATGGACGCAGAGCAGTGCACGTTCCTAAGGTGTGTGGGCTACGAGGCAATACTATGTGCACCGCCAAGGAGTGGAACGCCTTGCCTGAGTCTGTGTGTCCTGATAACTACAACCTAGGGGTCTTCAAGTCGCGCGCGAGTGAATAGGTTTCTTCTAGGCAAGCGTGCACTATCGTAGACTGCCTCATCGCTTACCATCAGGCGAGATCGTGGTCATAGGCGATGGTTACTACTTATCATGGTTACCATACGCTTGTTCCATCTCAAAGTCTTATAAAAAAGTAGTTAAAAACGAATGAGAATTAATAATAATTAGTTTATATCTGGATTAAAATTGAGTAAATATTTTTTGTATTGTGGAATTACGAATACACTTAGACTACAAAACCCAGTTTATTTTTAAAATTTACTATCCCCTATTTAAATAATATACATTACTAGCTGACCCGCCCGCGGCACACACGCTTGAAATTTTCCGTTTCCGTGGGAACTTCGGGATAAAAACTATATAAAACACTCATGTCAAAGTGACGCGACACTTCATGTAAATGACTTCACGTTAATGAACGACGCTTAAATTATATGGATATTGTTCTTACAAAAATACTAAAATCGCGATTAAAATATGGAGGCTGGGGATAGGAGGGTGAAAAATACTTTACGACATATTCTGCCATACCTGCCAAATATACAAAAATAAATCATTAAAATCGGTATACCGTTTCGGAGGAGTGCGACAACAAAAACCGTGACACGTGATTTTTATATATTAGATAAAGCAAAGAAGCAACTGGAGGCGTCTTCCTACTAAAGAAACAGCAAAGAACACTTTACTTGTTTCATTAGAAGCTTCATAATTTAAACAAACTTAGAAAACTCTGAAGGTACTGGCTCAAGTAGATGTACTTATCGACAGTGCCCCCTCCCCTGAACAACATGAACATTAAGCCCGGCTTGCGCAACGATCCCTAAACGTATTTAGCTACTAAACATGTTTAAATTTCACAACTCCATCATTTTTAGCCGCTAAATACGTTTAGGCATCGTTGCGAAAGTCGCATTAAAACAAAAAATATATTAACCATCAAAAAACTTAGGCACTGTCAAATTGGTCTATTCTATTTGTACTAAAAACGGGATATTTACCATGATTTGTGAGTTCTTGAGGGGCACTATATTTCGACGCAGTTCTATTCTAATCTATTTAGAACTAACTGCCAAGTAGAACTAGTCTAATTCGACCGAAATATGCTTTTTGCTCCTACTTCCTTCCTCCTTCTCCATATAAACGTCAACTATGTCAAATCTCACACTCCTTGCGCGAAATAAGCTAAACAGGAGAACAAAGTTTTTGCTTAACATATTAACAAAAGGAGTTTTTCACCTTTGCCCAGTAGTGGGACTCTAAGGGCTGATAATAATAATAATAATCATCATTCTTAATATTACAGGATTGGCAGGTGCCTCTCCATCATAAGCATTACTCTAACAATAGCCCGAACTCTAATCCATGTGCTGCAATAGCACTACCATCTGTCTCCCCTCCATCTTGTCATAGTGATTTTTATAAGAACTAAACAAGCCTCTTACTCGTTGGCTTCGGCCCCAGTAATGCCTTTGTAAAGGTCCAGCGTCCAGGCCTATAACCTGAGTTAAGAAATAAATACGTAGAATAATAATAGTAATATTAACAAACTGTAGATAAACATAATTATTTATCAAAGAACTTAGATTCCGCCAAATTGACCTATTTATTTAGGAACTAAGAAAATAAAGATAAAGAATAAAGAAAATACAATTATTTACTATAAAATACAAAAGAAACAGTTAAATCATTTAAAGACCGTTGGACGATTTAGTTTTACTTATATTCTTCTCCTAAATATTCTAGCAACAACTTATAAATTTTAATTCCAAGAAATAGTCATAATTGCCTATTAAAAATACGTATTTTTTCCATTATTCCACTCACAATACATTATAACATTAATAGCCCCTGAGAACAATAAACTGAAAAACATGTTGAAACTATTACAATATGAACACGCAAATCGCCTGAAAACCTCCATTGAGACTGAAATTTGCATAACAATTAATTCAGTTTGACTAAAACTTTATGATAAAACATTTGTATAAAGCCGTTCCGAAACAATGAACTAATTTATGAAATACTAACATGGACCCGCGGTTTTATCTACGTGTCAAAAAATTATACGGCGTTTACACTCGCGTTGCCGTTTGGAACGTTCGTCGGAAATGTTAACGACCTGAGAGACGTAGTGGACGAAAAGTTGGCCGGGCAGGAGGGGTTCAATTATACACTACGTTCATCTCGACGAACAAATATAATAATTAATAAATAAATAAATATGGCTGGACATTTCACACAGCGCTATCTAGCCCCAAACTAAACAGAGCTTGTACTATGGGAACCAGATAACTGATAGAATACTTATATACTTTTTTTTGTAAATACACACTTATAATATATAGAAAAACATCCAGACCCGAGGGCTTAGCCAAGTTACAGTCGATTAGCGATGACACTAGTCGATACGTCCGAAAATGTATGGGATTTGACACATGCTATAGAAATACCACGTGATTCAGCGACAACAAATGTATGTAGAAATCGAATAAATTCGTGGCGAATGTAATACACGTAGGTTGTCACTATTTTTTTGTAATCATTACGTACTGATATTATAAATTCGAAAGTAAATCGGTCTGTATGTTTGTTACATTTTCACGGCTGGACCGATTTTGATAAAATTTGGTATATTTATAGATTGTGACTGAGATTGAGACAAATGCTACTTTTTATCCGATTGCGCAGAAGAAGGGTAAGATATACCTTTCTAGTCATCAATTTATTAATTATTATTAATATATTTTTTTATAACGCTCTTGTTCAGCGGGTTCTTTTTGATATAAAATTAGTTCCTATTTATTGAAATTTATCGGTTAAAGACTTACTTAGTCAATTAAATGAAAATTACATATTTATGTATCTCAATTTAGAATCTAAATTATTTAATATATCTACCTATTCCTTGACAATGTTTTTATTTACAGCAGCTAAAATCCAGATCTACAGAAGATCATACAAATATTGGTTCCGCGGTGGGAATCGAACCCGCTACCTCCTGCGTCTCAGCCGGCTATTTTCCCACTGTACCACGGAGGTCGTCAACATGGAACATTATTAGCAATTATATCCAAGCATTTCGGTTCTACTTCGAGGGCTATACGTTCGATCTCGCTAGATTGGTTCGATCAAACTTTTACTTGGTTTGCGGATTTGCAATCACACTGATATTATAAATGTGAAAGTTTGGATGTTTGTTTATTTATTTGTTTGTTTGTTTGTTACTCAATCACGTCGTAACGGCTGAACCGATTTCGATGTAATTTGGTATATAGATACGTAGATTATAACCTGGATTACCACATGGGCTACCTTTTATCACATAAATCAGTTCCCATAGCATATAAATGGAGTGTCAAGTCAAGTTGCAAAAGCGAATTTAGCTTTATTTCTAGGTTATCTAAGCATTTGGTAGTGTAACGCGTACGTAGTCGCAGGCAACAGCTAGTATATAGATAATATTGTGGCGTCTTCGTAAATAATGTATTAGAAAAGAACCTTCAGAAATGGAAGTAGTCTTCGTTATTTTAACAAAAATTGGCTTGATTTTATGTTTATAAAATTTTTGATTTCCATCATTTTGCACAGACAGACCGACAGTTCATCAAATATAGAGATTACATTAGTTATTATTCTGTGACTTTGTTGGTAATCTACATGTGTTTAAACACTTGTTTAAACTGTGTCGTCTCAGAGGTAATGCTTGGTAGTTTTCAGCTGATTTCGTCATTTTATTCAGGTTGGTACACGCAATGGTATAAAAAATAGGCTTGGGACTATTGCAACTTTAATAAACCAAAAAAATCAAAAGATTTTTTTAGCGACTTTATAAAAAGGAGGTTCTCAATTCGGGTGTATTTTTGAAGTGAAAATATAGAAATGCTAGAAGCTATAGAAATTTTGGGGCTTCTGATCAAAATACCGCGACAAGTGGTTTTGGCAGTCCTCTCGTGATGTTAACTTGACACTGCCTAAAGAATTCTGAAGAGACCGAAACAGGTGGAAATCTGAAGGTGCAAGGTCAGGACTATACGGCGGATGCATTAACACCTCCCAGCCAAACTCTCTTAATTTTTGCTGAGTGGCTAAAGTTGTGTGAGGTCTAGCGTTATCATGATGAAAAACCACACCCCTTCTGTTGATTAATTCCGGCCGCTTTCTCTCAACTTCTTGCTTTAATCTCATCAGTTGTTCGCAGTAGAGTTCAGAATCGATGGTCCTGCCTGGTGATAAGAGCTCAAAATGAATAATGCCCTTCCACCACACACACAGCATCACCTTGTTGCGAGTTAACCCGGGTTTCGCCACAGTCTGTGAAGCCTGACCGGCCTTTGACCACGACCTTTTTCGCACGTTCTTGTCGTACGTGATCCACTTTTCATCACCACATATCAGCTTCTTCAAAAATGGTTCGGTTTCATTACGTCGTAATAAAGAATCACAAATGAGTACACGGTTCATTAGGTTTCTTTCAGTGAGCTCGTGGGGTACCCAAATATCGAGCTTTTTTGTGTACCCAGTTTTTTTCAAATGCGCCAAAACTGTTTTGTGGTCAATTCCCAGTTCCTCAGCTACGTCGTAACTACTGATATATATAAATGCCGATCTTGCTCCACTTTTCAAAAATGGCATCAATTTTATCCGTAATATGGTGACCAGAGCGACGTGCATCTTAGACATCAAAATTTCCGGATTGAAAACGCTTAAACCAAATTTGTGCTACTCTCACAGACACTGCACTAAGTCCATAAACATCGCAAATTTTTTTCGCGGCTTGCTTTGCATTGTTACCTTTTTTGTAGTAAAATTTTAAATTGTATCGAATTTCTTCATTAGATTCACTCATCTTTACAGTACGAAAAACAAATAAAAATCACACATTTTCCTAATTTGAATTTGGAATTATCTTCTTTAAAATTTAAACTTTGAATGATACCAAAACCAGCCAGATACAAATAGTAATAGCCAAAGAGATTTTATTAGGTACAAGTTCATACATACTATAATGCGAAAAGACTTTTTCCCCAACCTATTATAAAGAAACGAATCTAAAATGACGCCAAAAATCATGTAATTTATTTTATTCTATTTACGGCGTCATTTTATATTAGTTTAATTAATTAATCAGGTTGTCTTGAAGCTCAGTTGGTGAGAAACATTCAGTAGGTATTAATTAAAATAGATTTTGGAAATAAAATACCTTTGATAAATTAACAATGGCACCGAGTAAATTTAAATTTAAAATAAAATTAGAAATTCTAATACAACGATGAATAATTAATCTATACTAATATTATAAAAAGGAAAGATTTGTATGTATGTCACGAATCAACTCAAAAACTACTGGTTCGAACGATTTCAAAACTCTTGCGCCATTAGAATGCTACAGTAACATAGGCTACTTTTTACCCGACTGCGCAGAAGGAGGGTAATGTTTTTATTGACAAACCATGCGTGTGAAGCCGCAGGTAGGTCAGCTAGTATTAAATAATTTAGCGCACAAAAACACAATTAAAATCATTTTTGTATGTGAGATATGTTTTATTTGAGAACCTCGGTGGCGCAGTGGGTGAATAGCCAGCTAAGAAGTAGGAGGTAGGGATTTATTCCCGCTGCGGAACCAATTTTGCATGATCATCATATTTATATGTGTTCCGGGTCTGGATGTTTTTCTATAAGTATTCTATCAGTTATCTGGTTCCCATAGTACAAGCTCTGCTTAGTTTGGGGCTAGATAGCGCTGTGTGAAACATCCAGCAATATTTATTTATATTTATTTCTTATTAAAGTGAAACTTTTATTACATCGTCTCAAACTTTTTCGTCTGTGTGTTGCATGTCGCGTGATGGTCGGCCGCGGAGTAGGGATAAAGTGAAAGGCGCTCGTCAGAGCAGCCGAGGCCAATATGGCGGCGCTTATAGTTCGCATCAGCTGACCGTGTAGGTAGTGTATAGACTATTACTCATTTGTGCCAACGAAAAATTTTAGTTAAATGTCTATAATGTGAAACAAAGTTTCACTTTTACCGTGGTTTCATAAAACCACACAATCCTTTTTGTTTTATTGTAATGTATTTATTATATGTGTATATTTGCATCCCTTATGGGGAATATGAGTCGCTATATTTTTTTATTTGATACTAGCTGAATCGTCCGCGGCTTCGCACCCGTAGTTTCTCAAAATAAAATCTTACCCTCTTGCGCAGTCGGTTGAAAATTAGCCTGTAGCCCAATCCCGGTCATAATCTATCTATATACCAACTGCACATAGGGAGTGCATCTAAAGAATACCTCATCATTATAACCTCTTACTTTGCCCCCCCCCTAACCCTCCCCTCTTTTAGGAATGATTTTGTAAAAACTTGAAACACGTATTTCTTTATTTCTTACCAAAAGCTTAAATATGAGTTTCCAGATCCCTAACTTGAGGAATTATGGATTGCCCATACAAATATTCAACCCCTAATTCATCCCCTTCAAGACTATGACCTTCAAAACGAACGATAGCCTTGTCCTTCTCCAGGATAATATTTATCTCCTTGCTAAATTTCATTACGATCCGTTCAGCCGTTCAGTCGTGAAAAGGTAACAAACAAACAAACTAACAAACAGAGTTACTTTAGCATTAATAATATTAGTATGGATCGCTAGTTTTTGACTATAAAAAAAACATCTTAACAAAATAAAACTCTTGTATTAAATACCTTAACATCGCAAGTATAGGAATAACAAACAGAATATAAATAACTATGGGGCCATAATCTGTATGATAATAGGCACCTGTGTCAATTATACCAAGTTAGCTAACTACAGGCTTACATAAAAATATCCAAATTCTTCCATTGAGTTTAATTTTTTTAATCCTACATGTAAATGAAACAAGCTTATGGCCCACCTGATGTTAAGTGGTAACCATCGCCTATAACAGAGAACTACCTCGTAGGTCACGCACCTTAGAAATATGCCCTACGTTGTACTTCCATCAACTTGAGGCATACAGGTCTAAAGCCTCATGTGCCTGTAATTTCTCCGGCAACCATACCCTTCATACCGAAACACAGCAATGCTACTTGGTGGCAGAAATAGGTATGGTGGTAGTACTTCTCCGGGCGAATCCTTTCACAATAGCAAAACTTTAAAACCATCTCAAAAATGTTCAAGCCTAGACGGGACTTGAACCAGCAACCTTGAACGTCAGGGTCGAAATTTGTGAGATGATTCATATTACGACTAGAGCGCCGTTAGCTTCACCTACTAATACAATTTTTCCGCAAGTGTTCGGATAACACTATAAAAAATACTTTAATCAATAGCTTTGTCGCGCATGTCTTCAGGAAGAAGAAACGGTGGAGCACGTGATAGTTCACTGTACGGCCTCAAACAATGTCAGACTGAAGGCGGTTTTGCAGGAGCTCATCGAATGTTCACTCGCTAACACCACAACAACATCCACGGGGATCTTGGAAAGCTGCATCCATAATCATTTTCATTCTTTCGAGTTTTAGGTTGAATTTTGCTACAATGCGTAAGGGTCGGTGATCTGAACTAAAGCGAATTTTATTTATTGTCTCTACATTTATTAAGTTCTGCCAGTAAGAAGCAAGCCAAAAGTCTATTTCATTTTTTGTTATACCGTCCTGAGAGAACCAAGTTCACCTACGTTGAGGTTTTTTATAGAAAAATGAGTTACTGATAATAAGACTCTGTCCAAAGGCAAAGTTAAGAAGCTGTTTACCGCGATCGTTCCTTTCTCCCAGCCCAAAAGGCCCAATTACGACCGGGTTGTCTTGCAGTTCTCCTTTTCCTAACTTGGCATTAAAATCGCCCATCACAATCGTCCAAGTACCTAGATGTTCATCGCATGCCTTATTTAGCAAGTCATAGAACTCTTCGAGTTCCTCATCTGGACGTTTTGAATGGGGTGCGTAGACTTGGATGATTGTAAGGATTTTCTATTCTGTGATTTTAAATTTGAGTAGTGCTATTCTATCAGAGTAAGAAATAAACTCTATTGTATTTTGTTTCCATCGTTTAGAAACTAGGAAGGCTACGCCGTATTGACTTCCACTTCCGTTGTAGTAAAAAATGTTCTTACTACGTTCAAGTGTATCTTCGCCATCTCTTCTTACTTCGGCTAATCCAACTACATCCCAATTTATGAACTCTAAAGCATTTTCCAGTCCAATTAGTTTTTCTTCTGTTCTTAGTGTAAATTAAACATTCTAACAAACAATGTATGTAACATTGTATGTTAGAATATTTAATTTATCGGAGTCTACGGACTATAGCGTATATGCGTGCGATAGTTGTCTGATAGTTTAAGGCTCTCGTCCGGAGATTCACCTTGCCCCTGACCCTGGGGGCTCGTGGCCTACTGTCATGAGCCTCACCTCCAGTGTCGCCGGGCACTTGAAGACAGTTTCTTGTGTTGTGCATCATGATAGGAATAGGTTTGGACCGTTATCGTTGTCGTTACCGTAGAATTAGATCGATTAGTAAGCCAAAATTCTGGTCAAATTAAAAGTGCTAAAATTATAGTCAATTTCGGTCAAATTGGCAATAGCGAGTGCTGGTGGGCGGATTGGCGCGTGTGCTCTTGCCTTAGCTTCGCGAAGTACCCTTGTCGATCTGTCCCCGGCCTTATAATGTGACGCGTGCTCGTCGCGTGTGCAACGGCCCTTTTTATTGGGCTTTTAGTTAATGTACACTTGGGTTTAGTGGAGTACTAGCTGTTGCCCGCGACTTCGTACGCATTACACTACTAAATGTGTAAGTAACCTAAAAATAAAGATAAACTCGCGTAAAGTGGTAACGCAGGACAACATTTTTTTCTATATGAACTTGACACCCCATTTTTATCTTATTAGACCTGATTTGTGGCATAAAAAGTAGCCTATGTGTTAATCCAGGTTATAATCTACGTACATACCATCGGTTCAGCCGTTACGACGTGAAAAGGTAACAAACATCCACACATACATCAATACAAGCTTTCGCGATTACGAGTATAATCATAGTGTGATAGAAAAATAATACGTATAGATTTTTTTGTAATCTAGTTGGCCACAAACGAATCATTGATCGAACGAAGCGAGATCTCTAAATTAACTTAGGCAAATTGGCGTTGTATGTATGTATGTTTGTTTGTCCGAGGATAACTTTTCATTTATAGCATTTATCGGTTCATGTAGGTATTGATGGCACAATTTTGGTGAGACTAAATGAGCTAAAAATGTGGGGGTGGGGGGGGGGGGGGGGGGGGGGGGGGGGGGTGGTGTTTAAATATTGGGGTTCAAGAGGGGTAAAAAAATTTGGACTATCCGGTCAAATGGCACGTCTATTAAAAAGTCTTTGGGGATACATTTCGACCCCGTTTTTATTTTTAGTTTAAACCTTGTAGTTTTTAAGTTATCAGCAATAATAAAAACTGAACTTTGACAAAATTCATAGGGTACACCAGTGACTCAATAGTGCTGAAATAAGTCTGAAATCTAGAATAACTGCAATTTATACCACAATTCTTACCAATTAACATGAATGCCCGTTACGTGTAATACCTATAAATGAAACTTTATTATGCAATTCGTGGCACTATTTTGAGGGTCAAAGATTACAAATAATATTTTTTAGTATTTATGGGAGACTCGCAAGATCTCAGTTCGAGGCGAACCACTAGTCTATCTTACTTAGGTTATGTTAGGTGATTTAAGGAGTTGCCAAATCATACAAATACGTCAAATTTAAACATGTTTAGGCACTAAATACGTTACGAAATCTTTTTGCAAGTTGAGCTTAGCGTATACGACAGTAAGTTCAAGTAAGTATTATATTTATCATTGTACTTTCTTGAATCATCATCATTATCATCATCAGCTATAGAACGTCCACTACTGAACATAATAATAATAATAAATATCGCTGGAAATTTCACACAGCGCTATCTAGCCCCAAACTAAGCAGAGCTTGTACAGTGGGAACCAGATAACTGATAGAATACTTACATACTTTTTTTTTGTAAATACATACTTATGATATATAGAAAAACACCCAGACATGGAACAAATATCTGTAGATCACGCAAACATTTGTTCCGCGGCGGGAATCGAACCCGCTACCCCCTGCATCTCAGCCGGCTATACGTTCACTGCGCCACGGAGGCAGTCATATATAAACAAGCAACATCTGCACCCAACGGCTGCCAGCAATCTTTATCAGGTCATCTTTCCATCTAATGGTGGGGCCGTCTTGCTGCACTTTCTAGTGCGTGGTCTTCACTCGAGAACCTTTCTGCCCCAACGGCCGTCAGTTCTTACTTGCTAATTCCTTTTTTCTTGCTCGCAAGCTTAATTACTATTTTCGTTAACATTTCAGCATTTAAAATCATAAAAATACATTGACTTCTCAAGCACCGAAACTTCTAATTATTCACCCCAATTTTACCCAGAGCATAAATTCACAACAGCAATTAACTTAAAAGCCATGTTCGGTGTGTCGCAACCCTTAACTAAGGGTCGCGACACACGTGGCGTCTCCGCCCACG
Source organism: Philereme transversata (assembly GCA_963924445.1). Lineage (NCBI taxonomy): Eukaryota > Metazoa > Arthropoda > Insecta > Lepidoptera > Geometridae > Philereme > Philereme transversata. The sequence goes on along the minus strand of OZ004337.1, from coordinate 18,629,915 downwards.
TTTAGCCCAACGACCGCATTGATGACGCCTGCTAATAAATAAAATGTTTGGAATTGTTTATTTTATACTATCCACTATTGAACGACTAAATAATTCTCTAATCTGAGATTTAATTGAGGTCGCTTTTTTCCTAAACTTAGCACTATTTTAGAAGGACGTTTCGCGACCGATAGCGTCGGATTGTTGTCGCAAACTTTGGGTAATATCGCGGCTGGTATTTTTAAGGAAACATTATACGTGTCTTCTACTCGAAAGGATAATGATCAAACAAAAGACTATAATGCTACTAAGTGGTTCGCCCCGAACTGAGATCTCGCGAGTCTTTACCCTTCTTGAACCCCAATATCTCAACAACTCCACAACATTATTGGCTCATTAGGTTTCACCAAGATTGTGCCATCACTACCTATATATCAAATTTCACGATGGTCGGATTAATGCTTCGAACGTTATATACTTGGGCAAACAAACATACATACTTACTTACATACATAAATACATAGAACGCTGATTTGCCCAAATTGATTTGGAGATCTCGCTCCGCTCGATTAATAATTATTAATAATGCATGTATCTATACTCTAAGCTTTTCCTTTCCTTCAGAGCAAGGGTATAAATAGGAAAAAAAATGTTTGCGAGAAAATAAAGCTAACAAAACTTTTATAAGTAAGGACAACTTGCACAACAATCCTTAATATGTTTAAGAGAGTGGTCAAATGATACAAATACGTAAAATTATAACATATTTTGTCGCTAATTACGTTTAGGGATCATTATGCAAGCCGATCTAAATAATGTTTAAGAGTTTTTTAACTTATTTCTCTGGTTCTGGTTCGGTTATCCGCCGAATATCAAAAGGTTATGTTACTAAATTCACCCTACATTTGTCTCCGAAATCGGAACCACTTTAAATCACTATCAAAAGAAAAACTTCAATGTTTGACAGAATCCCTACAACATTTAACTCACCGCAACCCTTTAAATGCAATAACATCTCACTGCCCTTAACGGAAGATTTTTCAATAATTTTAAACCCATGTCAATAGCGTGACCCTACGTCACGGGGAACGCACCCCCAACTAACCCCCATTGTCACTTTCACATTGACAGGGAAAACTGTCAACTGTCAAAAGCAGCAAGATGGTTAAACTATGCATTCTGTATGAAATCTATTGTGTGTGCTCGGCGGGCGTTCCATTTCTGCGGAGCTTATTCGGTGCACACTAAGCTTTACTTTCAAATAAAAGTTTAAAATAGAAATAAACTTAGAATAATAAATAAATAAATGTTGCTGGACTTTTCACACGGTGCTACTAAGCCACTTGTAAGTACTTACCAAACTAAGCAGAGCTTGTAGTATGAGAACCAGATAGCTGATACTTATATGCTTTTTGTTGTAAATATGTGCATACTTATAATGTATAGAAGAACATCCAGACCGGAACATCTAGATAATGCAAGCATTTGTTCCGTGGTGAAAATTAAACCTGCAATCTCCTGCGTCCCAGCCAGCTATTCTCTCACTATTTTTTTGTAATCAATACCTACTGATATCATAAATTTGAAAGTAAATCGGTCAGTCTGTTTGTTACATTTTCACGACTAGACCGATTTCGATAAAATTTAGTACATATATAGATTGTGACTGAGATTGAGACAAAGGCTACTTTTTATCCGATTGCGCAGAAGAAGGGATAAGAAGAAGATATACTTTTCTATTCATCAATTTATTGTATTTTATTAATATATTATTATTAATAAATATTATTAATGTATTTTTTTGATACCGCTCTTGTACAGTGGCTTCTTTTTGACATACAATTAGCTCCTATTTATTGAAATTTATCGGTTAAAGAGTATTGATTTAGTCAATTAAATGAAAATTACATATTTATGTATCTCAATTTAGAATCTAAATTATTTAATATACCTACATTATCCTTGACAATATTTATTTACAGCAGCTAAAATCCTTAGTACTTTATTAGTGTATAAGTGTGTTTTGTTTGTTTCTAGCACCTCCAAAGATTGTGCATTCAGCCACTAGGTTGCTAGCTCAAAAGCTGCGTATGTAATTGGTCTTATACCATACCTACATTCTGAGCTAGTCAAAATACATGGTTTGCGTTAATTAAAATAAAGATTACAAAATACTATCTTGTACGTATTTAAAATACGAAATACAAAATACTTTTAAGTCGTGTATTTGAAATATAAGATACAAAATACAGTATTTTAACTATTTTTATTCAAAATACAAAATACAGAAAGGTGTTAGGTACTTGACAATTTGACAAATTTACAGGTGCAATGTTGCCAACTTTAAAGATTATCATATTCAGCGTTCGCCATTTTGATTACGAATAGTTACGAAAACTATCGAGCGATATTTTCTGTAGAACGCACCATTAATAAGATCGCTAAATTTGTTTGTGTTCAGATGTATTTGGAAGCATAAGTATTTGAAATACCAACTACACTAGGGGTTCGCCCCGAACTGAGATCTCGCGAGTCTCCCATAAAAGCAAAAAAATAATATTCGTAATCTTTGACTATCAAAATAGTGTCACGAAATGCATTTCCAACCAACTTGACCTAAGTTTCATTCAATTTACAGGTAACGGGAGTTCGTGTTAATTGGTAATTCTTTTTTGGGATAAAATTGCAGTTATTCTGGATTTCCCTGGGGTCACTGGTGTACCTTGTGAATCTTGTCAAAGATCAGTTTATATTATGGCTAACAACTTAAAAACCGCACGGTTTAAACTACAAATAAAAACGGGGCTGAAATGTACTCACAAAGACCTCTTATTAGACGTACTATTTGACCGGATATTCCCATTTTGGTTTTTTTACCCCTCTACAACCCCAATACAACCCCCTAACATTTTTAGCTTATAGAGTCACACCATCACTATACATCACTATACACATATACACCAAATTTCACGATGATCCGATAAACGCTTCGAAAGTTATCCTCGGACAAACAAACATACATACATACAACGCCGATTTGGCCAAGTTGATTTAGAGATCTCGCTTCGCTCGATCAAAAATATCTTAGTGTCAGTATTTGATATACCAATTATAAATTAGATTTTTATGAAATAATGGAATTATTTATACAAAATACGTATTTGTGTTTCAATTGCCCTGCCTACATTAGAACCTATTATGACTTTACCAAGTTTTCCATTGTGTCTCTATTCATAATCATAATCATTCTCAGCTCGTGTCGACCCACTGCTGGGCATAGGCCTCTCATTGTTTCTGCCACTCTTCCCGATCCTGTGCCAATCTGAACCACGTACGACATCCATAAGATCGTGTCTCTATTATTTATAAATAAATGAAATGAATTATTTTATTGACAAGCACGCGTGCGAAGCCTTGTTGAAATTTGTTGAATATAAACAAGATTTTGACCATTGATGGTAAGTGATGGAACGTGATGGTATGTGGAAGATGAAGCAACCTTACCTAGAAAGAATCAGAGATTATAAAGGTAATGCTTAAAGCAATTAAACAAAGGTCCTGAAAACGAACTGACTAATCAAATCAAATCAAAATATTTTTATTTCATAGAGATACATTTTATGTATACTTGGAAAGGTTATAAGTTTTACAAAACATAATCATACATACAAAAAAAAAGTGGCACTCCGGGAGGGCCGACAGAAGTGTACAGAGGTGTCGGAAACGGTAACGGTGGTTTTTTCCCCATCTCAAAAATGCCCCACGCGCCTAAAGAAGTTTTCACTTCATATACAGAGGTATCGGTAACGGTAACGGTAAAAGTATCGCGAGTTCAATGGTTTTTTCTCATCTCCAAAAATGCTTAACGCGCCTAAAAAAGTTTTCATTTCAAAATACAAAAATTCACATAAAAACATTTAAGAACAAGTTGGCTAGTACTTAAGAGGAAATCCGGGAAGCAAGACATTTGGAAAATAGGTATTTAACAAATCTATTGTTGTCGCGCTGTACCCTATATGCCCTATGTGTGTGCGATAGAGTCAACTGCAGGTCGGACTGATTATACCTATTTAAAATAGACAAAATCACTGTTTCGTCGTCCCCTGTTTCCTCCTCCAAAACTGGACTGATTTTTTTTTTCAATTAAGTAATAAAAAGGGCTTTGGCTATGTTTGTACGTTTCATTTTTTTATTTATATTCGCCAAATTTGTTTGCTGGATGTCTGAAAAGGTGCAGTAAAAATTAGCAATTTCTGTGACTTTAGAAGGTTCCTAGTTCGTATAATAACTAATTTATGGAGAAAAACTAAACGTAGGGACATGACCGTGGTACTTATAGATCGTATGGTAAAAAATATTTGCTCTAGTATCACTATCCCGAGAGGAAACAGGGGACTACGTTTGTATGGGCGAAACGCAGCCCAGATTTCCTCTTAAGTACAATCAAAAACACATGTCATAACAAAATAATTCATACAGTTATAATTAAATAGTGCTAAAGTATTCAGCAAGAGCTTCTTCGAGGCAATTTGGATATAGGTCGTGACCACCAAGTTTTATAGGACCAGGTTTTATTAGAAAGAAATATTTTTTTATTTGTTACGCCACACTAGGAATACAAAGCGAGACACTTACGCGGGAAAATACAAGTTACATAAATAAAGTGTAAACACATCATTTAATTAAAACTTTTCATACATTCTATAGTATGTTAATATTCGTATATCCTTGGATTTCTCTCCATCTTAAGGTTGTCTAGAAAAAAACACTTCGAGGGATAATACCGCTCATTCTGAAATTGTTACACCGTTGTTTTTAGTTCTCTTGGATGTTTAAGTACTCTTCTAACACAGGTTAATGCAACTAAAAAGAAGAGCTCTCAACCCAAGTTAATGTACTATTTAAAATTTTTTTATTTTATTCTGACTATTATGCGTGTACGTAGCAATGAGGTATGTAAACGGAATAATTCATAAAATGCAGTAGAAACTGCATCACTAACGGATCGTTAAGCAAAGGGTTTTAAAGATTGTATATTTCATAACTGTCTTCATCACAGATCGCAAAAACTGCGAAAGAAATCATTCATAAAAGACCAACAGAAAACTAAATTTAAATGTAAACATTTTCTGAACTTTTTCACCTGTTTTGTATATTTTCTACAGTTTATTGTGACATAAAACAGCACAATACATTGACCGTTACGCATACTTATATACGTAATACTTACCTAAAAAGCGTTTTTACGATCAAGTATGAACCAAGTTGTATTTTGGGAGTCACGAGAAAAAATCGTGACTAAAGCCGTAGTTTTTGTTGTGAAAAGGGAACTGACCCGGTCTGTGGTGCGTTTAGATGGGCGATCTACTGGCGCTAGTAAGATTCAGATAGAAGAAATTGTCTGTCGTAACTGTTGTTGTCTTTAGTTCCGTTTAGATAGAGGACCTACTAACTGACGCTAGTATTAGAGACCAAAGCTGCGAAAAACGATAATACATATTTGTGACAATTTTGTCAAATTGTACAGAAAACTACGGTTAATGACAGATTGTTTAAAATGTATGTTGTATAAACACTACTGCACTGATATTTTATCATACACGAATCCCGTTAATGTTTGAGATCATTGTCATTAAATAATCTGCAACATGAAATCCAGTGGCATTAACAAAAAACATATAGGCAGGATCAAAACACGGAGTAACGACGCCCCGAGTGTAAACTGGTGTAAAGCGCCTAACATCGTAACTATTTACTTAGTACTGTACAGCTGTTATCTCTCAATTAAATTTAGCTTAATTGTTAAGTTTGTAAGTTTACTTTTGAAAATAAAATTTCATTTACTGACGATGTCCAAAAACTATTAGCTTTTATTGCTATAAAAGTAGCACTAGTCTACCTCACTAGCACACTACAAACGAGGCATACTGGTAATTGTGTAATTCTAATGCTGAATTCGATTTGATGACGTTCACTGAATAGCTTGATAACGTTGACGCTATTGTGTCGTTATCCCACCATTTTTTAGTCTGTAACATTAACTTTGATTTTAACGGGTTCTATTGTTGAGATCTTCACTTGCTTATCTGATCATACTTGGCCATCGATGCCAATGATGCTAGTAGCTATCTAGTAACAGTCTTACTAGTTCTTCAAGTAGCTAGAACATTGGAAATGAGGCAGTGAATTTTATAAAATCTTGTTTTAAAATGTAATTTTTCAACTAAAAACTTATTGGTTTTTCCGCTACATGGCTTGTGTTTTTGCTAGGATTAAGAAGTTTAAAATCAAGCCACTGTTTACTATTTTCACGTTAATGTCATGCTGAAGAGCCTTTCTAGGGTAAAACTAAAGTCTTCTACAATAGAAGCCTTTGGCAGGATATCAGATATATAAGCAATGCTACGATCATCATCATATTAGCCATAGGATGTACACGGCTGAACACAGTCCTCCCTCTTAGCACCCAACGGCTCCCAGTAAACTTAATCAAATCGTCTTTCTATCTAATGAGGAGCCATCTATGCTGCGCTTTCCATTGCGTGGTACTCTAGAACCTCTACCCTAACAGCCGTCAGTTCTTCGAGCTCCATGGCCTGCCCACTGCTCAGCTTGCTAATCCTCTTGGCTATACAATGCAATGCTAATCAATAATATCCTCTGTCCGGCGACCTCCTTGGTGCAGTGGGCGGCTATCCGGCTGAGACGCAGGAGGTAGCGGGTTCAATTCCCGCCACTGAACAAATGTTTGCATGATCTACAGATATTTGTCCGGGTCTGGGTGTTTTTCTGCATACTATAAGTATGTAAAAAAAGGATATAAGTATTATATGAGGTATCTGGTTTCAGTTACAAGCTTTGCTTTACGTAACACCTAAGTGACCATTTTTACCTAAAAGTCACAATTATGTTGAGCAAAGTACCCGAAAATCGCTAAAATACCTTTGTTTTTTTTTGTTTTAAACGCGTTTGCGGTACTATTAAATAAAACAAGAGATTTTTCACTCGCAATACATGCGTATATTGTTATTTTATTTATTCATTAAAAAAAATAATGTTACCTAACGCGTTGTTTGAAAACGCATCGTAACGTTTTACAAGATCCCCCCTCCCCCCTCAAATTGCGTTACGTAATACTCGAAAGCCCCCTTAGGCTTTTTAAAATTGCATCAATAAAGTAATTCACAAAAACAAGCTGAAACTCATTGGATTCTAAAACACAGCTCTCTAAGGTGTCATTATCCATTGTAAAAGGCTTTTATTACGATTAAACGCAGCGATGTATGTCTGCTATAATGGGCTATGATTACGTATTATTGTACCGACGACATTGTTTGCATACGATGACCTAGAATCCTACGGGCTGAGTTTACTGTGGGCTGTGTTTGTAAGGCATGGCTGTACTCAAGGGAAAGGGGGAGAAGTATAGCAAAAACTGCAGTAGGTACACAGAACACCATAAGGTGCTTATGGAGGCAAAGAATGTTTTTCTTATCGAAAAACGATACGGAACGCCACGACAATACCCCGGGTGTTGCCGGTGTCAATAGGCGACGGTGGCCGCTTACCATCAGGTGGGCCGTGAGCCTGTTTCCTCACAAGTAACATATAGAAAAAATGTAAAAAAGTAGTACTCACCAGCTCTCAAAGCATCCATCGGCACGCTAGGGTATGGTATCGAGTAGGGATACCCCTCCTTTCTCAATGTTTTTGGCTTCCTCCTTGGTCGGTACTTGTAGTCAGGATGCTCCTTCATGTGCATAGCCCGGAGACGTTTTGCTTCGTCTATAAATGGCCGCTTTGCGTCTTCTGATAAGAGCTTCCATTCTGCACCTGTGGATGGCAGGATAAATAGTTAGTCAAAATTTCTAAAACTGTGGTAGTTTGGACGTAATTTTTGTTTGGACTGTGTAATGAATAAACAAATTGTATAAAACGAATCGGTGGTTGGTATAGAGGTAGCTGGCAGCAGACAGAAAAATGTTGTTCAATTGTGATACTATTCTTAATTTCATTACCCTTAACGACGTAACTGAAATAATTTGGAAATCAATGAAAATAAACAAAGAACAATATGTAACAGCAAATTTTTAATTAAAAAAAACATCAACTAATCAGCAAGCTTATTAGCTTTAAAACAGAAAAAAACTCATTAATAGACTTGTAAAAAAGCTGAAAAGTAATTTGCCCTAACCGTCGTTCATTGCGAGAGACAATAGCATTGAATCGATACAATATAATCGAACGACCCGTCTCCCGATTCAAGAGACCAACCCTTTGTCTCCCCCCATTTATAGAAGGCTGTATTCATTCATCGTGGAGGGGCGCCGTCGTCCATTGAAATAGACAAGACAATCCCAATTCAGACAAGCATAAAAGCGAAAACAATGTCGCTAACATAGAAAGGAACAATCCGGCTCGAAGGACTAACTTTTGTCTCGCTCCCGCTGGTAGAGTTTTCCCACTAAGAGAGAGAGACGGGAACAACAATGGCGGAAAACGCCGCCTAATGACGAATTTGCGCTTTTCATTCCGCAACAGAAGTTTTTCCCGGTTCCTCATTATTCCGTCGATACTTTGGGGCGGTCGCCTATTCGGTCTTTGTTGGCTTAGAGATAGGATCGTATATTCAGTGACAATGGTTACAAAAGATGAACGCACTGGCTACGTTTTATTTGGAGCAACAGAAATGGAGCAGTTTAGTTCTGTTACAACTTTGATTGTTTGGGGATTATGGGATGAGGAAAAATACCACAGGTATTAGAAGTGTTAGCCGAAGTACACTGCTAATATTGAAGCCAATCAATTTGTTTATTACAATTGCGATCAGTGGCAGTGTATTAGTCAGTAATATCTATGTATATCCTAAAGTCGTGAATTCCAGCTTTTCACGGAAATTAAATATAAAAATATGATATATATTATATAAATCTTTATTTCAGGCAGCAATACAATATACAAAAAAACAAAAAGTTAAAACTTAATTCTACGGCCCATATATACTTATGTACATACATTATACATATACCTTAGTGACTAATATACTTAATATAATATTTACTTAAAACTATGCTCATAGTATTTTCTTAATATTTTCAATGTCCACGTGTATAGATATTGAAGCCAACGAACAAATCGATAATTATATCAATTACATAAGCACCATCCAAGGTCTTTGTGGACGCCACAGTTCTGTCGCTCTAGACAGAACATTGAATGCATTGGCAACTCAATTTGCATACGACAACAGAACAAAAACAAATATATTCTACTGGAACAATACGCGAATAATATATGAGAGCAGAACAAATGTCTGAGGTATAGTTTGCCAGTAGTGTTGTGTACGGTTGTCGGTTTACCTCGCTATTCATTGCTAGCAATTAATACAAGTGGTGATGGGGTATGGTTGGTCTTGGAAAAACTTTCTTTAGTCTTGTTTCTTACAAAAACAGGACTAGTAAAACGTTCTATCTAAAAAAGTGTACTACTCTAATTTTTTAGCAATCAAGACTAATTCTAGTGTAGTGCGAGGCGAGACGTTATTTGGAGCGGATTGCACTCACCCTGATGAAGGTTCACGAATTGAACCGAAACATTATCGGTCAAAACACCGATAAAACGGTACGTGATAAATTCCGTATTTATAATAATAAGATTAATTCTGAGAAAATTATATCCCTGACGATGTGCTTCATATGTGCATCAGGTGTCAGGCTCAAAGTTGTATTTAGAATTAATGTTAGCTCATAACTAGAGTAAGTACATCGAATTTTGGATTTACCCATATACTCTGCAGCGTGGACTTAGGCAAGATTTCAAGTCTTGTTCTTGTTTTACTTAAATTTATCATCTCTATATCCAAGACACTGTGTCATCTACAATCGCGAAGAATTTTTCATTCTCCTCATTGTCTTTAACACAATAATAGCATAATTGTAATGTAAATACATGTCGTGTTTAAACGACATTGAGAGTAATTAATGCGTTTTGCTTTTCTGCTTTACATATATTGTTCTGTGGCTTTACATTATGGCAAAGATAAGTTATTGCACATAAGCTTTTGTTGTGATGTGCCTACAATGCAGTTAATCAATTCTGTTTGTTTTATCTGTAGGCCAATTATTCAATTTCAATTGTTGTTGCACTAATGGGCAGAGGTTTTCAATCTGTTTTTGTTACGTATTAATGAAAACAAGAAGTACTTAAAATTTTGTTGTCTAGGAATGTAATTTATATCTTTAAATAAACATACAAAAAGTGAGGTTACAAAATATTAAATCAATAAGGCAACAAAAATCATTGTTAAACAAAATACTCATCGACTATTGTAAAGTACAATGCTCATTTTAAATTACTCTCAAGTTGAAGCACTTGCACTCTGATATTATTAGAACAAAGTTACAAAGGCCACGTGTTGATACACTACAAAGTATTGCCAGCGCAATAATTATTTCCTACAGCGTGCGGGAAACAATGGCGATCGCTGGCAACACTGAACAATGATTGTCCGGCTGCGGCGGAATTAGGTACCTATAATTACTTGGTGTTTTTTTATTACAAAGTAGTTTTTCTATAATTTTATGTTGGTAGTGAATTAAAAGAAAATAATTGTAGATCCATTTTTAAAGTTCATTTAATTACTAGCTTGAAATGCATAGATGCACGTCAAATTATAGTTTTATGTTGTCTAGTAGGAGTTGTTTTTCAAAAAGGAGTGAAATCTGTTGAAACCAACGACTTTGGAGTTCAAACACCTAAAGATTATTTTCCTTACATAAGGGTGGAATGTTATAAAGAACCTATTCGACAAAGTAATAGAAATCTCGCTAAAAACAAACCTAAAATCTACACATTGTTCTGAAATAATCATCTCAAACGCTCATTGAAATATCAAGCGTACTATCGTAAAACAACAGACATAAGACACAGATCTTTTACATAACATAGAGGCGTTATTGTCAACAACAATTGCAAAAACAACATACAGTACGTAACACACGTTAGGTACAATACCGTTCACAACAAAGCTCTCTCCTCTCTACGTTGTATTAAAGCTTCTATTGTGTCGAGAATCGGACGAAAATGCTCTTCATTACTCTGAAAGCTTGTGTGCCATGCGACAATGGTGAAAAGACCCCCCTTTTGAGGGTGGGGGGACAAAGACGCATGCCGAAGGAACTCCCACCCTCTTTCCCCTTTCGTCCGTAAAATTGAAATGGTAAGAAACGCTATTTAGGTCATGATTTTATTAAATGTGTTAATAGATTGTTGTTGATAATGGTGGCAGTTTTTAGGGGGTTGGAATACAGGAAGCGGTGTAATTAAAGACATGAAGAGAGCAGGGTGATTTGATTTAATATCAAAAACATTATTGTTACTATAATAAATGCAGATTGAGTGGCTCGATTTTTCAGAGTTAATATTTTTTTTACGTCAGCTTTAAAAATAAACTTTTATTATAACGTAGATACTTCTCTACACCATTTCTCCATCCATATGTCATGTCTGTTACCAATTTAAACCGATTATTCTCGGTCCTATGTAATATTGTCCGTTTTTATTCAGTATTTTTTGTTTCGCTCCGTTTTTTCCTAATTAAACCGCATCTCTATGCGATTGGTCTAGTCTCCACCAAAGGCATGGCCAATGGAACCGTGGAAAATTGCTCAAAGAATTTTTAAAAGAAAATAAAGTGAAGTGAAGTATAGAGTGAATGGGGAATCTATTAAAGTTGTAGCGAGGTGAATTCGGATAAAATGACTTACACTTTGTCAGGATAACTAGTTGTTGGTAGATTGTGTAATGGGTTTTAGTTTTTTTGTTTACAATTGGCTGGGGACTGAATGCGTAGTACTCAACGACTATGGTGAAGGCTGCATGACATAAATGTTAGTTAGGTTTAACAAGATTCAATAGAAATTCATTAACGAACTGGCGACTATCATACCGCCAGTTTTATAACCCCAAACGGTCATTATGAGTATACAAGAAAACCATTTGGTCTCAACAATGCTCATGCTACGTTCCGTGAAAGCAGCAATGTAGTCTAAAGCATTTACTTGACACCTAGAGCCTCAATTTACCACATAGGGGTGCGTTATCGCAACAAGGCAGGCTCATGGGGCGCGCAACAAAAATACTGTTGTAACATTGTTGTCACATTGTAGGCAGCGCTGTGGCGTCAAGGGCCTCTGTCGTTTAATTACTGGCTTTTTGTGGTTGTGTAAACGTGATGAGATTTGGACGAGACTATTATAGGATTGTTGGTGGCTTTGTTCCAAAGAGTGCACGTTAGATAAAAATTTACGAAACTTTATATATTAAAATCAAAAATTTAATCATTTTAGCAGACTAAATTTAGACGAACATTATGATGATAATCATATGCATTAGGGAAATACTTAGGTTGAGGGTTTTCGTGTTATTTTTCAATAAACTAAATGCCATCGAAGTGGTCTACAAGAAAATAGGTCTGAAAAGAAAGACAAAATATTAGCATTTTTGTGTCTAAACCACACCATCAATTTCAAAGATAAATCACATAAATTTAACAGAGATGTGACACACAATCTCAAGATTACCTAAACAATACTGCTTCAGTGCGCCAACTAAAGCAAACAGAGTTCCAGAGATACTACAATATCGTCTCGTGTTATAGAAACCCGACACCTATAGTTGGAAAGCTATTACACTGCGCACAATGATCGACCCCACCTTGATTAATATTAACTGAGTAAGCGTACGCCCCCGACAGTTGGCTGATAGAAATTATTGAGGGTTATCAGACACTGAAAACAAACAAGGGACATACGGTTGTACTGTGCATTGAATTTATTGTTTTAGAAACCTTGGTACCATAAAATAGTTAAAAACTGTTTAACGCGTTTTTAAAAACTACCTTACCGATCATTGTATAGGACTCTTTAAACACGGGCTAAACAGTGTTTAATTTTTTGTGGTAAGACACTGAATGTTTAGTTTTGAGAATTTAGAGGACGGAACAAATTAAAGGCCGATAATATTAGGATTAAATTTGTGACTTGAATTTACGAGTATTATAGAGATATTTATTCAACACTTATTCAGTAAACACATAATACAATATCCTCTACACAATTACGAATCTTATCACTAAGATTGAGCAGTTAAGGTCACTAATAATTGGGTCGGCGCACGCGCATACTCTCGCCTCGGGATTCTGTTACTAACTGACGGGCGGCCGGGCGCCGCATCTGGAGACGGGACGACCGACGCGTCAGCACAGGGCCGGGAGGCGAAGGGGCAGGAGGGGCGAGAGGGGCCGCACTAGTGGGGTGCGCTATAGTATAAACAAATCTATATAAAACAAAGTCGGGTTTGTTACACCATTTATAACTGAGAACCACTAGACCTACTATGATGATCTTTGATTTGTTGGATTTGTCTCCGCCCCGAATAGCAAAATAACTATTAAAATATGGGGAAAACTCGCGCAAAAAAATTATGAAGAAAATTCAATTTCTCATACACAGATGCAGCTAATGATGGCCGATTGACAATTCACATTGGCAGCCCGCGTCATAGGTATGCATGTCAAGTCGGTATGAAGTTCGACGGGTCAGCTTTTTTTTGTTTTTTTCAAATTTCGGAACGGAAGTTTGAGTAAATCTATTGTTTATTTAGTTTGAGGTGTAAGCTTCAATAATATTCATTCATTTTACAGTTTTAAAGTCGAGAAAATCTAATAGGTCGGATTTGGCAGGTGTCAAAATACTTACTACTAACGAACAGCAAAACCAAATGAAACACATTGGAATATCGTTTTGTCAAAATATTTATCCAGAATTAACAAGTGGTTTCGAGTGTAATTTTTCAATATAAAGTGAACCTTGATGCATCTTTATTATAGTCATTGTTATTGTGTATGGATAACATAATAATTATTTGGCATTATACTTAAGGTCTCGTCCGAATACCTTTCTTACTAGCAGCATTACAAGTCATGGTGCTGTCTCTGTCACACTTCGGATCCAAATTGCTAAAATAAAAGAAACCCCATCTCCTGTCTCAATCTCCCGCTCGGCGTCAGTTGCTGGCTTGCATCTCTGGTCGGCCGGCAACATGTGATTACTGTTCTTTGTGTTGTCAATGTCACACAAACTTCTTTTTTTTTACGAAAAATGTTTTTATTTCATTTCGGGATGGAAAAAATTTGTAATCAAACAGCACTAGGTAACTTCGTTTGATTCTTATTTATGTGGTTGAGTTTTAGATTTCTTGTGTAGACGTTCATACAAAGTTATCACACACGTCACACGTGTGTCGACACGTCAAATCGGAATTATTAGATATCCGTGAAAGCAATTTTGTTATAAAAACGAACCTAATAAGATCCGTAAGTACATAATATATTTAGATTTTGAACTGGTAGTTGATGAAGCAATAGTACATCCAGTTAATCACTAACCGAATCACCCGTGTGTCTCCAACTAAAAACTTCCCGATCTATTGTGCATCGAATACCTTTGTTGTACGCATCGACATTTGTCGAGGCACATTTCGATTGATTTCGTAAACAAAACCCACGTTTTGTTGTCGATTTATTAGTGCCAATCGTGCACAATGCTTTAGGTAAATGACAGGTTGTTGATGGGTGCACATGTTAGGTATTGTTTCTACATAATTATATCTACATAAATATATGGATTGTGCAAAAGAATGAATAAGCAAGTTTATAACACGATGATGCTTCTGATCCTTTATTGTTTGAAAACACTTTAGGAGATAGATTATAATTGATTTTGATTATGACTTTATCGGATAAACAAATCGAATCAAAAATATAAAAAACAAATTTCTTTATTTGTTCGAAGTATAGGTTAGGCTCACAACAGGTCACAGTTTATGATAGTCAGGTCAGATTATGATATGGTTCGCCTTCTACCAGGCACACAAACATATATTTTTAAATTAGTAGATAATAAAAAAGTATATTATGTTACTTCATAAATAATGGCAAAAAATCATTTAAATAAAGCATAATCAAATAAGAACACAAATCAATAATAATAACACATTTAAATTAATATACTTATTTATATAACATAGCAGTAATGAGAACAGCGGTACAATAAACGAGCTTATCGTTAAAATCGATCTCTTTCAGGCAACCCGTGCATAGACAGGATCTAAATATAAGAATAAATGAGATCCACAAGTGCTTCCCTATTAATGTGATAGATGTAATTAATTGGGAGGCACTACCTTAATCTAAATGACACAAAGGTAAGCTGGAAGAAAATGCTAATAAGCATTAATTCGCCTATGTATTATTTTATTAAATGCAGTAAAGAATTCTCTAATTTATTCTAGTTTATGGGCATAGACGCGCTGAGGTGATGATGATAATGTTGAGTCTAATTTATGAACAAAATATATTTTGTCCATGTTTGACTTTATATATATACTTACTTACTTGATTTTATATATATTACTTATAAAACAGATGACGATAAAAGAAGGCACTGAATTCATTGATCGCTACCCTTCCCAAGATTTACGAAACAGATCGAATAACAAGACGAAGGCAACGAAAAAAACCCATGAAAACTTTCAGCATATTTTCACTTACGTACAAAATAAAAACTGGTGCTTTCTACAAATAAAAATGCGACGTAAAAATAAAACTTTCATTATTCCGGAACATAGGTAGTGTAATTTTGGGAGCGCTCCATCCGTTGACTTTTTTCCCGGGAGGAGTGGAGTTGCGAAGCGGGCGGCGACAAAGCTTCGCTTACGTAAAAGTACTGGCTTTGTCCCGTAGAATACCCCCATACATTATTCATGTTGTGTCTTTTACTGAATTCGTATACGTTGTTTGTTTGAGGAAATTATTTTCTAAAAACCTGTGTAAATTGACGACGTCCGTGGCGCAGTGGGCTGAGACGCAGGAGGTTTGAAACTGTGGGGACCATTTACGTTTCTGAAACTTTCGTGATCACTGTACAGATAGATAGCGCTGTGTAAAAATATCCAGCAATATTTATTTAGGTGCCCTGAATTACCTAAGGGATAAAGCTGGGGGATAGGAAGCAGCGTCTCCAATTTTAACATCAGCACAACTGCACTTAAACCGCATGCCCAGCAGCTTGGAGAGTACTTGCAACCCCCCCCCCCCCCCCTCCCCCAAAATGGTCTACAATAAACAAACTAGACCCCAAGTCATAGGGCGGTCTATTCCTGTCATAGGTTATAACAGAGTTTGATGAGTTATCAGAGTTGAATAATTTCATATTGTACCCCTATTTCTAGTACCTAAGTATATCTTTATTGTACACACGGCTACACCTCGAGCTATGCATTTCCAGTCTATGCTGACCTCTCATAATGCCTACACAATGCGAGGTCAGCTTATACTGGAAATGCATAGCTTGAGGTGTAGCCTTGTGTACCTAGTCCTGTAAATACGAGATACATAGACACTGGTCGTTGCACTACTCTTACACTCTCTAACAGCTCTTTGTTTGTAACATGTTGGTATTTGTTTTAATATGTGGATAACGTGTGGGCTACATTATCAGTAACTTAGGTTACCTACATTTCCAGAATGTACCTACATGGATTGTATTTCATCATCATCTACAGCCCATAAGTACCCACTGCTGGGTGTAGGCCTCCCTTTGTAAACGCCACCCTTCCCAGTCCATTTTAAAATTTTATTCCATTTTTTCATTTAACCCATTTTAAAATAATAATAATGTAGTTGTTTGATGTTCTATTTTTTTTTATTTACTTATATTGTCCCACTGCTGGGCAAAGGTCTTCCCATCTCCCCTCCATCCATCACAGTCCACAGCCAAATCAGTCAGATTTCAGGGGTGACAGTGGTCAGATTTAGCTTGAGAAAAAGATGGAGAGACGACCTGGATTAATTCAAACCAGATTGGTTTAAATGCATCCTAGTCGTCTCTCCATCTTTTTCTGGGCCTACCACGGCTGCGTCGTCCGTTCGGTATCCACTGGGTGACTAGATTCGCCCATCGTTCTGGATGCATTCGAACCACATGGCCTGCCCAATCCGATTTTAAGCGGGCGGTCTTAATGCCTATATCGGCTATGCCGGTTTTGGCTCGTAGGTCGGTATTTCTGACTCGATCGATTCGTTTCACTCCAAGGATGCTTCTCTCCATCGCTCTCTGGCAAATATAGAGTTGGGACTTTTGTGCTTGATGTTCATTAATAAATAAAAATAAATCAGCAGATAAGATACCGTAACTTTGGTATCCTATTTCAATTATAATTGAGACTAGCTGTTGCCTGCGACTTCGTACGAGTTACACTACTAAATGTGTAGGTAACCTAGAAATAAAGCTAAACTCGCTGTTGCAACATGAATTGATACCCAATTTTTATCCAACAGGACCTGATTTATGGGATAAAAAGTAGCTTATGTGTTAATCCACGTTGTAATCTACGAACATACAAAATTTTATCGAAATCGGTTCAGCCGTTACGACGTGATTGAGTAACAAACAAACAAACATCCAAACTTTCGCATATTAGTGTGAATAACACAATAGGCTAAAGTAGCCAAGTACAAACTCTAAAAGTTTTATGTTCATACAAATTCAAGTGCTAATTTCCAAAACTTTTGCAAGGTGTCCTATACCTACAGCTATAGCTTCACGTCAACATTATGCGATGCACATAATGAGCACATAGACAAAGGCTTCAATAACAGATGCTCCAAATGTCTGCATCACTTTGATAGCGGTAACTACCTACCGCGTTCTGTTCGGTTTTAAAAAAGGACGGAAAAATAGAAAATGGCGTTTCCTCTCTCCGTCACCGGCAGAATGGCGGCCACGGCAGGTTTTATTCTGTCTATTTTTCCATACTCTTCCGCCCTGTCTCTGTACTTCTGGGTGGATTCAGGTAGATTTCGTAGAAAGTTATTGTAAAACATCAATGTTATTTAGATGAGCTCTTAATTTTGAATATAAAGTTGTACATATATGCTCATTTTATTCATTAGTATGAATTTTCTAGAGTACACCACAATGGTGCCTCATCTTCATAAAAGAAGCCTCTGTGATGCACTTGAAATCCCTTGTAATTAATGGTGGAGTGAGGTGAAAAGTTGAGTTAAGATACCTTCCTTCTTGGTGAGTTAAAGCTATAAACAGATTAATTTGTAAAAAAATGTTAATCCCTTACAGACAAAACGATTGAAGAACCAGTTTTCGAATAAAACATAACATTGTTAAAATAACAATACATCACGTGGGACCGATTTTCATCTGCTTAGGAGCTACATTACAACGTACGGAAGCACCATACAGACAGACAAAGGTCTCATATATTTTATAACTATACAAGTAAATATCTTATAACACCCTTCTTTTTACGTCCGTGGTTAACAGAGACATATTAAAAGATAAATGTAGAAAGTTAAATGGAAACACGAAAAGAAAAGGATTGCTGGGAGCCGCTGGGTGCGAGCCACACTAGGTCAATCACTCTGGAAATCTATGGGGGAGGCCTATTTTCAGCATAGACGTCTTATAGTTAGTATGATGATGATGGTGATGATGATGCTGATAGAACGCACAAAATCTACCTCCACGACTTTCGGTGGCTCGGCTTTATTTCCGTCCACAAGTTTGGTTACTCCTGTTGATTATTTCGGTGGCGAGTATCCCGCTGCGCCGCTTCTGTACATTGATTGCGCATTATTTTTTAATCTATTTCTTTTGCGTGGCCGAAGTTGGGCGATTTTTTACATCTCCTTTTAATACGTTGTCAAGTAAATGAATATGTAGTGTTAGGTTTTTTGCGCTCGTAAATTGAAACTAGATTTTCGACTTATACTTTGTCTTATTTTTTGTGGATTTGGCACCAACTGGATGTTTTTAGTGTAGTTGGTTAATTATAAAATTCATGTAACATTTAGTTAATAGTACCTGCTGTTATCAGTTAGGTTAATAGTCAGGTTCTGTTATTACGTTCGTGAAAACCACACTGGCCTCAGCGGAAGACCAGCGCTTCTGCATGGTAACATGCATATGCATATGCTGGCCTGAAGGCATTTTCTCCACCACACCTATCTTATTTTAATTTTTATATTTAATGTGAACATGTTTAATTTTAATTGTTTATTAATCTTCATTGATTTCAATCATTATTATATATACGGGATACCATACCAGTGCGAGGCGAGACGTTATTCGGAGCGGATCGCACTCATCCTGATGAAGGTTCACGAATTGTACCGAAACATTGTCAGTCGAAACACCGATAAAACGGTACGTGATAAATCCCGTTTTTATAATGTGTTATACGAATAAATGTATTTTCTTTCTAATTTGTATTTTTCTAGCAAAATTGGAATCAAATTGTATACCTTTTTTACTATAAATCAAAATGTTTTAGTACTATGAAAGAATCAAAAACGCAACGATATCCGAAACTAGTTTTAAGATTATGTAAATTATAATCAAAATCCACTTGGTGGAAGATCAATTTGCAATGAAATGAGACCTTTTGATCCCACTATAACCTGACTATTATAAAGGGGTATTATGTAGAGAATCACCACTTTGCATAATAGTAGTTCACCTGAGATTCTCGCGGATTCAGCTTCAATGGAACAATGGGCCGGTGGCTATAGTCGTATGAAATATATTCTTCTTGATATTGGGCAGATGTAAAATAAGGGGTAGCCTATTACAATTTTATACACATGATGGTCTACCCATAGTATATGCTACCTATAATAGTTGTTCATATATATATATATATATATATATATATATATATATATATATATATATATTATATTGTATATATATTATATTGCTGGACATTTCACACAGCGCTATCTAGCCCCAAACTAAGCAGAGCTTGTACTATGAGAACCAGATAACTGATAGAATACTTATATACATTTTTTTTGTAAATACATACTAATAATATATAAAGAAACAACCAGACCCGGAACAAATATCTGTAGATTATGCGAACATTTGATCCGCGGCGGGAATCGAACCCGATACCTCCTGCGTCTCAGCCGGCTATTCGCCCACTGCGCCACGGAGGTAGGTTCATCATCATCATATCAGCCAAAAGACGTCACCAGCAGAACATAGGTCTCCCCGATAGATTTCCGGAGCGACCAATCTTGATGATAATATTGCTCAGTGGACATCTTATGGCTGGATGATGGTAGGAATAGTGTTTTTCAAACTTTCGCGATCACTGTACATAATTATTGATTAAAACAGGTATTAATCCCATATGCCCGACCGTATAGGACCACGCCTGTTGCAACACAGCCGAAACGTCGGGATAGCAAATAAAAAAGGTACATACGCAATAAATACCCGTTTTAATCAATGATGATGATGGGAATGTTATAAAAACTTTTCAGTAAAGATATTTTAAGCTTTCCGATTTTATATAATATGTTGCCCGCACGTACGTTACACTACTAAATGTGTAAATAATATGATCACACAAAAAGATAGATATCGCTGTGTGAAATGTCCAACAACATTTATTTATTTTATTTAAACGTAGAAACCTGTTACTAGCCTTGCGTTTAGTTCTAAGCTATTTGTCCATGAAAATTGTATCGACGTTGGTTTCTCTAAATATATATATTTAAAAAAATATAAAAAACTTGGAACTGGATTTGCTCCAACTCGGTCCCGTCAAAATAAATGTCGTGTGAGTTATCTAAACGATTTCATTGCCCAAGGAAATTTAGTATTAGAGTTCGTGGTGAGTTTAGAAAGTCTACTTACCCAATCTCTTTGAGATTTCCGAATTGTGCATCTTGGGATTTTCCTGCGCGATCTTACGCCGCTGGAGCCTCGACCAGACCATGAATGCGTTCATGGGTCGCTTGATGTGTTCCTCTGGGGACTTCTTCTGCTGGCTCATGGAGAGGGACCCCATGGAGCCGATGGACATGGCAGACATCCCCATTGGGAATGGGCCCATAGAACTGCCGAAGCTCGTGCGGTCGCACATGGCACCAGCGGCACTGTGGAAAAAATATAATTGAGTACCAATTTCGTATGTACTGAATTATTGTCACCTTGCTTTATGTATGTGGTAATTAATATACTACGTGTTTTATTGTGTGCGACATTAAATGAAAACACGGGTAGGACTAATGGCTGGTATTGTTGTAAAATAGGCTTTTTCAAATTCATTACTCTCCTCGCTTCTGCAGTGCTTCGAATATGTTTGCAGAGGCGAGGGTCGATGGGTTCCACACCATCATCCGCAAAAAGACTGCCTCACTGCTCAGTAAAGTGCGAGGCAGCACCAACACCATCCTGCAGGTCATAGCAGACAAGTACGATTATGAAGTCCTTCAATCGGGTTCTGATCGAATAGTCTATTGTGAGAGACTATTGGATCAGGACTTGAGTGAGGGACTTAAACATAAACTTGAATTGTTGGTTTTTGAATTTTGTTTGTTTTATTGTTTGTTTTATTTTTTGACTATATTTTGTACTTAACCCATGTGACATGTTTGATTTAAGTTTTTTACTAACAAATATGGATCTATGACATCTGAAAATTGAATAAATTAATTGAATTGAAATACTACAGAAAATTTAAAATTTTCAAACAATTTTATGACAAGTCCTAAAATATCTATGAAACAGCCTGTGTAAAATAGGTAGACAAATCATATTAATTCATTATGTAAGTAAGTACCTGTTAAACTGATTAAGCGGTATCGTCGCCAAGGCGCCGCTGATTCCCGTTAAAAATTGTTTATTGTAATTGTATCGATTACTTGATAACTAAGTAATCAAGCTACCGGTAATAAACCAACCTCTAAAATCAGTTAATACTAGGTATTCCGAATGTGTGTGTTAAATTAATGTCGTACATAGCAAAACACTTAGTATAGGACATTGGCCTCACTCTATGAACAGCAGTGGATGGTAAAGAGGCAAAATAAAAATAATAAAAAGCATGTGTGCAATTCACACGTGGTAGAAGTGAAACCTTCAAAAATTTTGGTTTCAAGATAATGAGACAAATGTAAAATTTCGGGAAGATGATACATACTTGTAGGTTTTAGTAATGATCATAGTGATGCCAAGTTAGATAATTATTAACACGAGTGGAGGGAGTACGAAGCAAAACACAAAGAGAACTGCGAACAAGAAACACTGTATAATGCTTCCTATCTCATTTTCTTCCACGTTAAATCTTATGAATTTATGTGTCTGTCTCTTTTTACTGTCGCTGTATCTTTTTGCCGTCGCTTTTTCGTTTCATCGAGTTTAAATCACAACGATGCTAAAAAAGTTTTCACTTCACTTATGAATCTGTCGCTTTTTCGTTTCATCGACTTTCAAATCACAACGATGCTAAAGAAGTTTTCACTTCAAAAACAGCAGGTGCTCTAAATGGAAAGAATGCGGCTCACTGTAGCTCTATGCAAAAAAGTTTTCGTAGCAAAAGAAGAAAACCAAACAGACACATCTTTGTCAGTGCAGTGACGAGTTGGACGCAAAATGAGCTCTAATATTAAATTCTGTACTCTAATAATCAAAACATAAGTTTCAAAATTAAAGCTCATGCAACCAAACATTTTTCACAAAAAATATTAAAACGCACGAGTATTTACCCCAAGGTACATCTATTGTGCCTCCCCTGCACCACGTGCTTACTGCGACAATTACAACGCTCAAAAACGCGTGAAATATTCATATTAAGATGCAGGGAGGATAAATTGGGTGATTATGAGGGATTATTCTATAGGACGATATCACACTAACATAATACACATGAAAGTTTGGATGTTTGTTTATTTATTTGTTTGTTTGTTACTCAATCACCTCGTAACGGCTGAACCGATTTCGATGAAATTTGGTATATACGTAGATTATAACCTGGATTACATAGGTTACCTTTTATCCCATAACTGATTATTCCCATGGGATAAAAATGGGGTGTCAACTCAAGTTTCAACAGCAAGTTTAGCTTTATAGCAAGCTCCCACCTCTACAATCTAGCCAATGAGAAGTTGCAGATTTACGATCTTTCCGCAAGAAATTGTAAGGATACCTTAACTAACTGGCTGAAGGTTTTATCCTATACTGACACCGAGGATTTTTTTTAAATAATCATTTAAGGTAATACACGAACACACATAAACACACATACACACACACACACACACGCACACACACACCACTATTATTTAAATAGGAATAGTGTGAAACCTAATTCTTATGTAAGTAAAGATAATAATTAATTTTAATAAGTAAATTATGTACTTAATGTAATGTAATTTATTTTTTTAGTTCATTTAATTTGTTTTTAGTTCACATTCAATTCAATTTGTTATAATTATTCGTTCGTTAAGTATTCGTTATAATAGTTCAAATTCAATTGCCAAGATACAAGTTTTCACGAACTTAGTTTGGCAAGTAGGGCGCCATCTATTGAAAGCATGACAGAAAAATAAAGAATTTTTGATTTGATTTGATTTGTAGGTTACCTACACATTTAGTTGTGTAACGCGTACGAAGTCGCAGGCAACAGCTAGTTTTTATATGTAGAACATAAAAATAAGTACACTTAAAAAAAATTACAATGTTCTTATCCTTTGGACGGAATATGAACGAAATTAAAACAGACAAACAGTGTTATCTGTTTTCAAAAACTGTACGAATTTAGATAATGTTTACCTCTTACGAAACTACTGGCTTCCACCAGCGGCTTCCTACGCGTTATTTGTCGGTAAAAAGTAGTATATCCAAGCCTTAATCTATCTAGGTACCTATATACCAAATTTCAACGCAATCCTTTCAGCCGCTACGACGTGATTGAGTAACAAACAAACAAATAAACAAACATCCAAACATTCGCATTTATAATATTAGTGTCATGAGTTATGCGGGCAGATGTTCCTACAAACACGGATGGACTATATCAGAGGCTTATTAGAGTTTGTATATGCTGTGATTATTTATTTTCAAAATTAGCTAAATCATCAATAGTTTAGTTTGTGTAAACCGCACTTTAATCAAACATAGCATGGTAGACTAATCAACAATTGATAATTATACATTATGTAGGACCTGCCAGCCAACCTAATCAACCACTTGTTAATTACAGGTCTCTAATTTGAAACTAAATTTCAAATACCAAACGCTAATAAATTGATGGCGACCGCCAACCCACTAAATACCGTTGTTTGGTACATACACAACCCAGATATATAATTATGTTTTATGATTATGTAGGCGTAGTGTGCAGGCACTAATTTAGCGCTTATCTATATGTATATATGTATATACAGGGTATTTGGTCTTATCTATATATACTGACGATATAGCATCATGCTGAGCTGAGTACCAATTCATCCCCACACAGAGCTCTTTAATTTGTTAGTTTGTTAGTGCTTAGTTTCGGTTTTATTGTTGTTGTGTTTATTTTTTTTTTTTCTTTATGACTGTGTGGATTTATGAAAAAATGTTTTCTTTCTTTCTTTCTTTATACGAGGCATGCCTTTTAAGTTCTGTCGTTTCCATATTTTCCGGCAATTTTGAATTTGGAACTGTTCTATATTCGAATGTGTTTACATTTTGAATCTCAAAACAGTTGAAAGTATTAGGATTAATGCTATTGTTTAGTCACAGTTTCGATTTGAATCTGTCAGGTCACGTACGAAAATGAATCTTTCTAAGGAAAATGTTCGTGCAATAATTTTCTACAACTTTAGAAGACGCCTGACACGGCTTCAGTGTTTAGAAGAGCTAACATCTGTGTTCAGTGATGTAGCCCCATGTCTGCGGACTGTCGAACGCTGGTATTTAGAATTCCAGCGTGGACATACTAGTGTTAGTGACAGATTTCGCGAAGGACGCCCAAAATCCGCCTTCACTGAAGATAACATCATTGCTGTGAGACAACTAATTCTCGAAGATCATCATGTGACGTATCGAGAGATAGAGGCTCTATTAGGCATCTCAGGGACAACCATTCAGAAAATCTTGCATGAAGCGCTTGGTGTGAGAAAGCTAGTTTGCCGTTGGATACCGCATCTGCTTTCCGACGATCACAAGGCGGCCCGCGTCAGATGGTGTAAGAAAACTCTGCAAAGGTTCAACCGAGGGGAGTCAAATCACGTCTACGACATCATAAGTGGTGACAAATCAAATCTACAATCTGGGTCTTTCAAGACGAGCCAAAGCCGACTAAAGTTGTTCGTTCTCGAAGCACTTCAAAGAAGATGGTGGCCACGTTCGTTGGAAAAACCGGCCATGTTGCGACTATTGCACTTGAAGATCGTAGAACGGTTAACGCAGAGTGGTATACTACAGTTTGTTTACCACAAGTCATCGCCGAACTTCGAAAATCTAACTCAAAGCGACGCATCATCCTGCACCACGACAACGCAAGCTCACACAGCGCTCGTCAAACGATTGAGTATATGAAGCAGGAAAAAGTAGAAATTCTTAACCATCCTCCATACAGTCCTGACCTAAGCCCTAACGATTTCTTTACATTTCCTAAAATTAAGAAAAGTCTTCGTGGTCAAAGGTTCCAGTCCGGTGAAGAAGCAGTCGACGCTTTCAAGACAGCCATTTTGAACACCCCACTTTAGAGTGGAATAAATGTTATAATAACTGGTTTGAGCGAATGGAAAAGTATTTTAAGCTACGTTGTGAATACTTTGAAAAACAATAAAAAGTACTATAAGGTTCTAGATGTGTTTTTTTCTTCAAACGACAAAACTTAAAAGGCATGCCTCGTATTCAAGTGTAGTTTCTCAAAACAAAAAATAGAATTCTTAAAAAAACTACTAATTGTATTATAAAATTTAAAAAAAATCGTCTATGTTTAAGTGATTAATCCGATTTAAAGCTTACTGCCTACTCTTGCAATCGACATCCAAAAATAGAGGCCGATTTGATATTTCTTTCAAAAATGGCTGCGGGATTTGGTTTAGAAAGGGACAGTAAGAGATATCTCGAGATGTCCAATATAGTATCTGTGGTTAGATGACAAGCATTATATGCACAACATAAGTTTAATAAAGTGTTTGTTTTTACATAAACAATAAATTTCACGTTTCTATGGTAAACATTTCACAAATTTATTTATTATGCTCATCAAAATAACCCCTTTCATTTTTGTGCGTATATTATCAAACACCCTATATAAAATAAAGTCGGGTTAGTTACACCATTTATAACTCAAGAACGGCTGGACAGATTTTGATGATCTTTGATTTGTTGGATTTGTCTCCACTCAGAAAACAGAATAACTATCAAAATATCGGAAAATTCACGCAAAAAATTATGAAGAAAACACATTTTCTCATACACAGATGCAGCTAATGATGGCCTATTGACAATTGTACTGGCGACGTACCTATATTGGCAGCCCGCGTCATATGCATGTCAAGGCGTTACGAAGTTCGGCGGGTCAGCTAGTTATTTAATAAATGACTTGTGTTATTCCGTTAATCCTTTGAATAAACTCCCCTTAGGGGATATATTTTTAAAACTCAATAGTCTGATTGTCAGCGCACATACATAGGTACAATAACTTTAGTCCGTCAAGGATCAAGCCACCATTTTGTATTGATGTGAGGACTAAACGATTACGCAACATCATTCATTGTGTCTTACAGTTTTTTCATCTTATTTTACACTAGCTGTTGCCCGCGACTTCGTACGCGTTATACTACTAAATGTGTAACCAAAAAATATAGCTAAACTCGCTGTTGCCACTTGACTTGACACCACACTTTTATCTTATGGGACCTGGCTTAAGGAATAAAAAGTAGCCTATGTGTTAAACCAGGTTATAATCCATGTACTTACATACTAAATTTAATCGAAGTCGGTTCTACCGTTACGACGTGATTGAGTAACAAACAAGTAAATAAACAAACGTCTAAGCTTTTGCATTTATAATATTTATGTGATGGAGATGAAAAAAGCTTATGGCCCACCTGAAGTTAAGTGGTAACCATCACCTATAACAGAGAATTGCCTCGTAGGTCGTGCATGCTAGAAATGTGTCCTACGATGCACTTCCCTGCATTTTTCAACTTGAGGCATACAGGTGTTAAGCCTCATGTGCTTGTGATTTCACCGGCAACCATAACCTTCAAACCGAAAGATAGCTTGGCGTCTGAAATAGGTATAGTGGTAGAACTTCCCCGGGGGAGCCCTTTCACTACTGCTATTCTGTAAATGTTACATTTTTGATATAGCTTCCTAATTTTTTTATGTTTATCTGTTTTTTTTTAACTAGAAGTGTTAACTTTTCTGACACCTCGTATTAATTTAGTGACAAAAAATTAAAATTTTCTTATTCGATGTTATAAATAAGCGAGTAGGTCCCTATTAGATAACCGCGAAATCCTTTAACGATTTGTTGCGGTACCAAAATATTTCTAAAAACATATGCTTTGAGATTGTCACCCCAGTTAGGGTGCTACCCTATCTAGTCTATGGTTTGATTAATTTTAAAGTCGTTTCTGCTTGATCACGATTCAATTTATTTTTGTTAGATTACCGCATTTGTTAAGTGTATCTTGTTTGAGTTGAAATTTAAAGATTTACGATTTAGTAAACAAAGTTATAAATACCACAAACAGTTAATTGCTTACTATTTGTACTAAAAACGGGATATTTGCCATGATTAGTGAGTTTTTGAGTATTCCGATATTTCGACGTTGTTGCATATGCCATGATCACGAGTAAACTGAAGTCTTTGCGCGTGGGTAGTTATTGGCAGATATAACGATCTACCCTCTTTCTCAGTCTCTTGCTAGGAATGAAGTCACTAATACTATTACTACCACTGGTTTCATTCTCAATATAATTATATAATATACCTAATACAAATCATAGTAAATATTCCGTTTTTAGTACATAAAGTGTTCATAACCACGATAGTTTCAACAGTCAGATATTTAATTGCTTACCTGGTCTGTTTACCATGGTCTGAATTCTTTCTTAAACGTGTCAAAAGAATTTACCTAGAAACCACGTTACAATGGTCAACCATAACTTGTCTAATGGTAAAAGTAAGGGAGCATTTTACCCACAGAAATACAAATAATAAACAGACGGCGGTAGCCAGGTGACAAATATTGACACATACCTACAGAAACACTCCCTTTTTGACCCAAATAACCACTTCCCGGAATGACAAGACGTGAAACGTCAAGTTTTCATGTTTATAAGTTACTTAACGATGCTAATCCTGGAAGCCGAATTTAATTAGAGGCACCCTAGTTTCATACATTATCACATTAGGACTCACACATCCACAAAACTACATACACGAATACATAGCTAGTAATGTACTAGGTAGACGCGCAACGTGCGCCGCAGAATGCGTGCAATTGTACTGCGCACGTTGCGCGTCTACCTTCACACATTTGGCTCATTAAAAAATTATCAAGTTTGTATTTGAAGCGGAGTTTTTTCAAAAGTATTATTTTAGTTCATAGTTTTTTTATGTGTAACATCGTTCCTCTCGGTTTGTAGGAGTGATTTTGGCAAAATGGACGGAAATGTATAACAAGAAACCGGGGAAGCGCGTGCTATTTGATTTGACCAATGCGCGCGCGCGGTAGTCAAATGTTCCACATCATATGCGACTGTAGGCTCCTAGTTTTTTATGCTACATGAAGATGGAACAATCTTATGGCCCACTTGATGTTAAGTGGTAACCATCGCCTATAACAAAGAACTGCCTCGTAGGTCACGCACCTTAGAAATGCGTCTTACGTTGCACTGCCCTGCATCCATCAACTTGATGCATACAGGTGTAGAGCCTTCTAAAAGCCTTAGTTTCTTCTAGTTTAGAAGAAATTTAGGTAAAATATTACCAATGTAAGAATACGTTTTAATAGAAATAGTATCGGAAGGTTATTTTCCAAAATTAATCTTATTGATAATGTTTGGGGTGTAAATGCCAAAAATGAAAGGGTTTATGAAAGCCCTTTCACTAACATTTTTTTTACAGTGACACTAAAAACTCACAAGGACCCAATTTTACCAAACCAATAGCTTTACTATGACACCGGTATCGTCGCAAAATAGCCACTATAGATACCTTTTGGTGTTCTAATAGCACAATATTTTTCAAACACCGTCGTTGCTATGACAACATTAAAAATTAGTCAGTTTATGACAGGAACAACAATCATAATCGTTAAACAATAGGCTCCATATCGATTTTCTTGATATTAGCAGAATTGCTTCCGAAAATAACTGTAATTCAAAAATTACAGGTAACGGGAGTTCATGTTATTGGTTACTCTTTTTTTGGGGTACACATTGCAGTTATTCTATATTTCAGACTTTTGCCTATATTTGTGATACATAAGCTACACGCATACCAAATTACAGCACTGTGGGGTCACTGGTGTATCCTGTGAATTTTGTCATAATTTATTTTATTTTATAATATATTATTATATTATATTATCTTTTATTTTATTTATTATTATTTTATTATTATAGTACTTATTTCTAACAAGAACAACTTTCAACACGTCTTATTACCATTTACATGTTTTCGCATATAATAAGTAATAATAAGTTAGTTTTTACTATGGCTAATAACTCAAAAACTACAAAAACTTTACTGAAAGTAAAAACGAGGTCGAAATGTACTAATGAAGACCTTTCATTTGACGTCTCACTTGACCTAAATAGTCTCATTTTCATTTTTTTTTACCCATCTTGAACCCCAATATCTCAACAACCCCCCAAAACTTTTAGCTAATTGAGTCACACAAAAATTGTGCTGTCATTACCTGCCTATATACCAAATTTCACGATGATCGGATCAACGCTTCGAAAGTTATCCTCGGACAAACAAACATACATACATACATACAACGCCGATTTGTCCAAGTTGATTTGGAGATCTCGCTTCGCTCGATCAATAACCATATTTTGCTTTCTGTTACAAAAGCACATTCAATATTTAAAAAAACCCATCGTAACTCAGCAAAGACTGGCATCCAGTACAGTCATGCAAACATTTGTTTTAAGACGCCGACGTTATGACGCCATAATGATTTGACGGTAGCCCGTGAACCACATACCAAATATTTGAACACCATCCAGCCCAGATCATGAACAAGTTTTTTGACTCAGAATTATTCCAAAATGGTATTTATACACAATTGTGTGGTGTTAAAATAGCATTGGTATGGTTAGAATTTGTATAGTCATCTTACAGAATTTTAGTAAAAGTTAAGATCTTGAAGTCATCTTATAGTATTTTTCAAACTTTCGCGTTCACTGTACATAATTACTGATTTATACGGGTATTTATCACATCACATATGTACGTTTTTTATTTGTTATCCCGACGTTTCAATTGTGTTACAACAGCCGTGGTCGCAGGCAGACTCGACCGCGACCACGGCCGATGACGGAGTCATCTTATAGCCAGGTAATATCTACAGCCCCAACTATCTCCAATTTTCGTACTGATTGACAAGATTGATTGAAATCTTTAATTCATTTGACTGGCGGAAATCTAATATTTGGATCATTTTGCGACTATTATATTTTTGGAAATCTAATATTTGGATTTGAGATACATCATTTTGAATTCCGTGATAATTTTTTACGAACGTCTACAAAAGAAATAATTCTGAAAATATCAACCCATTCTGACTAAGCCTTACCAACTGCAAAATAGGGGAGCAAAACCATATTCACCAATATATCTTAAAAGAACGATCCTTCCAAGAACCACTAAAGCCTCACAGGCGCCGAACAAGCCTAAACAAGCTACTGTATACTACTTAGAGGTCGCAAGATACAAACACCTCACTTTGTCTAACCAATTACGAAGCAACCACGAAATGTCGCTGAGTTTCACTCATCACTTGAGACGTGAAGTTTTAAGCGAGGGTGGCTGTGCAACTTACTTCTTCTTAGCGTGTCAATAGTTCTTCTAACATATATATTAATTATTTAGTTTACTTATGTTCAAAATTATGTATGTTCTACGTCACTAAACAAAAATGTATATCCACCTGACTATCATCATGCTTGCTTGCTTGCTTAGTGTGAAGGCCGCTGCGTCGTAAGTAGTTTCTTCAGCCTAAAACTTCAACCACGTTTGTTGCCAAAACGTGTTACTATACTAAAGAAAACAGGTCCGATATGACTTCTTCTTACTATCAAATAATTGTTAATTGTTATATTTTACTAACTGACCGCGGCTTCGAACGCGTAATTTATCATAAAAGTAGCCTATGTCTCAATCCAGGTATCTATCTATCTATATAGGTACAAACTTTCATCAAAATCGGTTTTGCCGTTATGACGTGAAAGCGAAACAATCAACAACAACAAACAAAAAACTCGCTTTCGCAATTTTAATATTAGTAGTACATAAGATATTATACATAAGATATTAGT
This sequence comes from Philereme transversata, assembly GCA_963924445.1. Taxonomy (NCBI): domain Eukaryota; kingdom Metazoa; phylum Arthropoda; class Insecta; order Lepidoptera; family Geometridae; genus Philereme; species Philereme transversata. The sequence goes on along the minus strand of OZ004337.1, from coordinate 18,598,503 downwards.
AGTACAAGATGGCGTCAGGAGCTGTAGCCGTGTTCAAATCCTCTCGTGCAAAGTGTAAATTATTCTTTAGTCTTGGTTGAACTAAAAAGACCGAGACTTTTATCGGTCTTCAAACTGAACAAGGCAAATGTTCTAAATCTAAATTTTCTTTGTCTCACAAAAAACTAAACGTCACGGTGAAATCGTGGGCGGAACGAGTCGCTAATTCCCTGCGCAAGCGCACGCCGATCGATTGTTTGCGAGTCGGTGAGAACAGAGAGACGTCAATACTTAGAGTTATAGTTTATCTGTGGTCGTATGAAAATGTATGCGCAAATAGTTTCAAGGTACGCTTTCTTATAAGGTTCTAAGAGGATTGTGTTGGGCAATTCTGCTTTTAACTGCTTAGGCTTATTGACTTTTTAGGAGTTGCAATAGGAGATAAGAAAGAAAGAAAAAAGAATATACATTTTTTGACACACACACGGGACAGACAGAACAGAACAGAACTTACCTAATACCTACTTACGTAAATAAAAATAAAAATTATATAAAGAAACACAGGAAGCACACAGTCTAAAGATAAGTAGGCGAGTAACCTAGATAACCTACCTCTTTCCATGCGGACTTATGCTGAGCATATGATAGCACGAACTGACGGCCGTTGGGCCAGAAAGGTTCTTGAGTCGAGACCACGAACTGTAAAGCGCAATGTAAGACGAGCCAACACTATATGGAAAGATGACCTGATAAATTATTAATACTTCGATTGTAGAATGCCGAGGTTTTCCCCAGTGACTACAATAACATGAGGTTCTTCAAAAATGGTGTTTTAAAATTTTTAAATGGTCAGTAACGCGTAATTGATACTTTTGGTGCTGCAAACGTACATAGGCTACCGTAACCGTTTACCATCAGGTGGGCCGTACCTATACTTGCTACCTTAGTAGAATAAATAAAAAAAATGCCATAGACAGAAAGATACACAGACAGACTAGGGGGTTAGCATAACAAATTAAAAAAAAACCCCGACACATAGAAAACCCATAAAACTTAGCTAAGAATCACCTAGGTTAAAGTGGCTTTACTAAAAAAACCGCGTCCGAATCGATCCATCCGTTTGGTATACACACAGCCAGACATAGACGTGAAACTTATCCATTAGCAGAATCTTTTAAGACACAAATTCCTGTTATTTATTTCCATTGGTCAGTAACACGAAGTTAAAGCTTTTAACTGGCAGGTCATGATTTAATGCATTCAAGTTATTGACAATAAACCATCAAGACATTCATCAATACACGTGAGGCGGTAACAACAAAGACGAACAACCACTGTAAAGATGTAAATAATAAACTATAAAAGATTAAGGGCTGGTTTTATTAAGCGCGTAACGTGTAAGGTGATCGGGGGGGGGGGGGGGGGGGTAATAGTCAGGAATGCTACTTAATTGCCAGTAGTAAAAACTAAGGATGTTGAAGGGTCGAGAAGTAGCATTCCCGACTATTATCCCCACTATTTCTAATTACAACTAAACAGCCACCGCAACTCCCTAAAGTAGTGGAGTAGGTCTTTGGTTGATGGCAGCAGTTTTCCAGGGTTGATGCTGATGTCGAAGATGACTCGATGAGCTCATGCAATCTCGTATTATCCCCTATTTCTATATTAAATTAACCATTTGATAAATAAAACGCTTATCGACCGCCAAAAATTATCAAGCATTGTCAATTTATGATCATATCAGTCAAAGGACATCCACTGCTGATCATAGGTCTCCCTAAAGATTTCTAGAGTGACCAATCTTGTGCGATATGTACTCAACAGCTCCTAGCAACCTGATGAGGTTGCTAGGAGCCGTTGAGTGGTCGTATTTCCATCTAGTGGAACTTTTTATCCCAACGGCCGTCAGTTGTTCGAGCTATGTGTCCGCCAACTGCCATTTCAACTTGCTAATATTTTGGGCTTGTCCACTGACACTACATAGGTTTGTCTACGAATATTCTTATTTTTAATTTGAACTCATAAAGAAATTTTTGACCATTTCTTTTGTTTTAATGATCTGAAGCACATGAGCTATAGGTATATCCAGATGGTTGCAACGGTCTTTTGATAATTCGACCGTTTCTTTTGTATTTTATAAAGATACCTATGTCATACGTACCAAAATGGCTGCGTCTTTTGTCTAGCTTCTGCAACTTGCAACCAAGCACTGTATTAATAATCAATTTGAATTGATAGATACGGAACGACTGGTGTTAGACCGCCAAGGAAGTCACAAGTGAAATGATTTGGAATTACCTTTCAAATCAAATCAAAATCAAATATTGTGAAACATAGGTACTTAACAACGTATCCAACAAGGTTCGAAGCCCATGCTGAGTCAGGGACCATTTGGTCCCCACGCAACACCACCATTGTCTGTGTTCTTGTATTATTACACTTTCTGTGGGAGCAAATAAATGTATTTTCTTTCTTTCTTCTAATAAAGATGACTGGTACAGTAAAAAGTTCACCATGTTTAACATATATATGTATTTTGGAAACAAACAGTAATAAAAGAGAATACAAATAGGTATAAAATTAATACTTAAACCAGTGAAGTTTGCACCAAAACATATTTCATATAAAAAACGTGTAAACAGACTAACATCTATATAAACTAAAAAAATATAAACTTTTATAATGATAACACATATTGCAACTAAAATTTAAAGATCACATTGGTAAATATGAATTAATAACAACATAAATAATATTTCTTTAGCCAGGGGGCATTATGGCTTCGGCCTTTTGCAGTTCTACCGATTCGAACGACCCATTCACAAGATCAGCTCCATTCAATCAGAACCTTAAGGTTTACAACTACAATAAACCATCGACGTTTGTGCCTTCATTAGTATTGAGGAATCCTAATTGGTTTTTACATCAGTGGCCAATTTGTATCCTGTTGGCTTTTGTTATGGTGTTTTGTTATTAGCCATAATAAGGCTCTTTAGCCTTTGTTGTGCTCAATCATCATCATCATATCAGCCACTGGACGTCTACTGACATACTCTCTCATAAATAGTATTTTTATTTTTATAGTGTTATCCGAACACATACGGAAAATCCCATATGTGTTCGGATAACACTATAAAAAATAAAAATACTATTTGAAATAAGCAACGCGACATCTCTTGTCAATGTACTTAACTACAACGTTTGGTATTGAGCAACTCAAAAACTGTATAAGTTTTCCTGTAGATGGAACTAACGGCGCTTTAGTCGTCATCATCTCACTAATTTCGACCCTGACGTGACAGAACCCGGTAGCACTATTGGACTGTTTTAACGACCTGCTCTCATGTCCTCTGCCCAACCTTCTGAAAACGAAAGGACTTGTACCAGGCAATAGAAAGGGATGTGGAAGTTGCTCTCTCTACATAATATTAATTTTGTCATTAAGTAGGTATACCTACTTAACTTTTCGTCTGACAAAATCAGTAAACAGCCGCAACTAAAATAGTATTGTAACTATATCTAAATAACTATTATATACTAGTGGTACGCCCCGAACTGAGATCTCGCGAGTCTCCGATTATAACAAAAAAATATTATTTGTAATCTTGGACTATCAAAATAGTGCCACGAAATGCATAACCATATACTTGACCTACAGTTTCATCCAAATTACAGGTAACGGGAGTTCATTTAAATTGGTTACTCTTTTTGGGGTAAAAATTGCAGTTATTCTGAGTTTCAGACTTTTGCCTATATTTGTGTCACTAAAGCTACACGCATACCACATTTCAGCACTGTGGGGTGACTGGTGTACCCTGTGAATTTTGTCTAAGTTTTATTTTTATTAAGGCTAATAACTCAAAAACTACAAAGATTAAACTAAAAATTGAAACGGGGTAGAAATGTCCTCACAGAGACCTTTTATAAAACGTGCCATTTGACCAGGTAGTCTCATTTTGTTTTTTTTTTACCCCTCTTGAACCCTAATATCTCAACAACCCCCTTACATTTTTAGCTCATTGAGTCACACCAAAATTGTGCCATCACTACCTATCTAGATACCAAATTTCATCACGATCGGCTAAACGCTTCGAAAGTTATCCTCGGACAAACAAACATACATACATACAACACCGATTTGCCCAAGTTGATTTGGAGATATCGCTTCGCTCGATCAATAATAATAATTATTATTGCTGGACATTTCACACAGCACTATCTAGCCCCAAACTAAGCAGAGCTTATACTATGGGAACCAGATAACTGATAAAATACTTATATACTTTTATTTGTAAATACATAGTACTTATAATATAATAGAAATACCTACATCCAGACCCGGAACAAATATCTGTAGATCATACAAACGCTTGTTTAGCGGCGGAAATCGAACCCTCCTGCGTCTCAGCCGGCTATTCGCCCACTGCGCCACGAAGGTCGTCTTATTACATTCCTAATCCTAAGATTATTTTGTGTACTACCAATAAAATTGACGTAAATAAGCGTTCTCTAATGCCCCTATGATTTATATGTATATGAAAAGGGGTTGGTTAAGAGAAGCGCCAGTTAGATTGCCCCTAATCTGTTTGGAAATAATTCCATATTATATGTATCTAAGCAGATTCTTTTAAGTAGGTACACATCTCAATTGAAAAGGTAGGTAGGTAGCAATTACCTTAATATATGCGTTGTATAAGTGTCAAGTATAGCTACCTTAAAATTTAAATACCTTTTATATCGGTGTCTGAGTAGAAAACGACGAATAAAAATGTTATTAAGGTAAAAATAACAATAGGTAAGTTCCTAAAGAAATGGTCAATTTCTTTCATTTCAGTATTAAGAGTGCACTGAAACTACCTAGGTTTATGTAATTAGGTATCTGCTAGGTAGGGACCTAGGTATACTGCGTTATTCAATAGATAAGTCATGTTATTTATGCAGCGAATTAAACTATTGAAAATATCATATATAAATTAAAATAACGTTTTATTCTTTGTTTAAAAAGATTTGATATGATTAATTATAAAATAACGCACGTGGATTGCTAAAAATCTTTATGTAAATTGAGATAAGCTAAACACTATACAACAACTCGCAAACATTCGAAACAGCCGCAAAAGTGCAAACTGTCATTGTCAAAAGTACTAATTAAAACAAAAACAAAAATTAAACCAATCGATGGCGAAATCGATTTGTTCTTAAGTTCGTTGACATTGAAATCGGCGTCAACCTCGCCGACGGAACCAAAAGCATGTCAATTTATTGACCTCCACGATTTTTTTGTGAATAACTGATTATTAGTTATTATTTTGACGACCTCTGTGGTGCAGCTGGCAGAGACGCAGGAGGTAGCGGGTTCGATTCCTGCCGCGGAACAAATATTTGAATGATCTACAGATATGTGTTCTCAGTCTGGATGTTTTTCTATTATATCTATTTTATGTACGTATTATATTATTTAAATAAAAGTATTATATGTACCTATATTGTCAATTTTCTAGTTCATACAAGCTCCGCATATTTTGGGACTAGATATCGTTGTGTGAAATGTCCAGCAATATTTGTTTAGCTTTAAATAGTTTTACCTCATAAAGTGACCGCTGGCCCGTTGATGCAAATCCAGCTCCGTTTTGATGTTTTGAAACCTCGCGCGGGAAACTCCGACGGCACTTCACACACAACTTTTCTCAACAAATTACAAAACAAAGTTCTACAAGTTTTACAAATGTTTCATTGTTTATGTAACTGATTATTACACGATCGATTTACTCGATTATCGAATCGCGTGCGAATCGAGACACCACACAGCGCGTCCGTAGCTCGCTACACACAATGGCGACAATTCGACAATCGCGTCCAGACTGCGGCGACGGCACTACCAACAAATCGAGTGATAAATCCAGCCGGTTCAGCCAATGAAAAGCCGGCGTTCCGCCCACGAAAGCTGTTCGTGCGCGGTGATTGGCCAAGCAACTGCCATTGCCTTATGGATGTTATTATGCAGAATGAGACCAACAGTTCGAAATAAGAATTTCAACGTTTACTAGCCGAACGTACAATGCAAATTGGTTGCGCGCGGTAGAACGTGGTCTCTTTCTGATGTGTCTTCGTTTTGTTCGTGGATGAAGTAAGAATAAGCATGACAGTTTCTGGTCGTCTCACCTGAGCCATTGTACGGCCACTTAGCGTTATGCCATCACAATGCTTATGAATTATGTTAAAATGAAGCGAATAATTTATTTATCGCCACATTTAATGTACGAAAGTATATCTGAAGACACTATTGTATAAATTTGAGCTGTGCTTTATTTATTAGGTAATATAACATTTATAACTCCACACACTTGACATTACCTACATACCCAATATTTATTTTATTAACCACTGTATAAATATGGTTACATTTTGTAACATAATGCCTTACCTAGGCAGTATAAATAATATATACAGCAGTATAAACAATATATATAATAATATATACATTATGTAGGAGTAAGGTGCTAGACACTTAATATTACATCTTACCTACTCTGGTGGGTTCCCAACGAATCACACCCAATCGTATCACAGTGTTACTGATTGGGATTTTTTCCCAACGTGTTACACTATGACTAGCTTGGAATCCACCATGTTAAAAATGTTTCAATGAGTAACATACCAACAGTGTGTCTCAATAGTGTTATATATGTATGATTTTATATGTGGGTATTTGTATATTTCATATTCGATATAATAAATATCTACCCTCAGTTGACTCTGAATCTCCGTGTTTTACTTGCCCATGTTTTTAGTTTATTGTCGTGGGTACTATGACCATTGTAACCTTTAAGCTATGACATGGTACGCTTCAAGAAAAACGTAAAGAGGTTTGTACAGGGAATGGAACGCATCGACAATACCCCGGGTGTTGTCGGTGTCAATAGGCAACGGTGACCACGTACCATCAAGTGGGCCGTAAGCCTGTTTCCCCACTAACAACAAAAGAAAAAAGTGGCACTCCGGGAGTGCTAACAGAAGTGAAAACTTGAACAATTACGAGATACTTATATACAGAGGTGTCGGTAACGGTAACAGTGTCTCGAGTTCAATGACTATTTTTTCATCTCAAAAAATGCTCAACGCACCTAAAGAAGTTTTCACTTCAAAAAACTGTGATTAAAATACCTTGCAGAAGACCGAAATACCTTACCATATCTATCTTTCAGGTCGACTGGGGTTTGGCCACTAACCCTACTAGGACAAGTAGGTATTGTTACTGATGGTATCGTAATTACCTATGTATAAGGATGATTTAAATAATGTATTTATACCCAAAAGTGGGCATTTCTCAATATAGTAAATATAGTACCTAGGTACATTAACTATATTATTCAAGCAAAAAAAATTGACGTTGAAAATAAACTTGGTTAATTACTAGAATAGTTGCACTGGAAAGCGCAGCGTAGGACGCCCCCCCCCCCCCCCCCTAGTATAGAAATATATATAGAATACGAACTGATAAAGGTTGATGGGAGCCGTTGGGTGCAGGTCGCACAGGATAGGTCGCTCTATAAATCTACAGGGGAGGCCTGTATTCAGCAGTGGACGTCGTATTAACTGATATGATGATGATGATACAGTATAAGTCAAGCGCTTGAAAATTAAGTATATTACCTTACCTGATGGTAAGTGATGGTGTGGTCGAAGACGCATGCTTTTATTGAAAGAATCTGTTCAGTCTGGACTTGAAGACTCCGATATTCAGGGCACCAACCACAATCTTTTATAAAACCATCATGTTTCAGGAGCGTTTTGTTTCAAGCTTGTAGCAATATTACTTCGATTTGAACCACAAAACTTTGTTATAATCCTATTAATGTTTATATTTAGTGTTTTCTATTGATTACACAACTTCAGTATTAAACTTTGCGAAAATAAACACGATTTACTTACTTTTAGGGTAGGTAATTTTACGCTTTATTTGAGCTATATCGTGAAACTTTTTGAGTGAAATGGTTACGTCACCAAAACTGCTTTGCCTTTACAATAATAAAGTTAGCTTACTTATTGAGGGTCATGGTACTAAATGTCAGTGTAATATTATTTTAATATTGCTATAAGACATCGAGGTTGGCCCCAGGTCCAAAAAAACGAATGCCAGAAATGAATATTCTACTGTCTGATTAAATTTAAATTGCTTACCTATTTTAAGTTCATTAATAATAATAATAAAACGTATATTTCAGGCAAAATTGTGCACTAAAAAAATATAATCACAATGCCCATATCTATAAATACCTTAAAGAACCTAAGAGACCTTAAGAGACTAATACATAAAACAATATACGTAAAACCTCACACTTTTATTTATTTGTGGGATTTCGGTTCGTAGCGTAAACGATGCCGACTGGTCAGAAATCCGGATCAAGTAGCACATCCTTGTACCTCACCAGAATCTGGAGATTGTATGGCTTCGAGTTAGTAGTTCGAATTGTATGGCTAGAGTACAGGACTCCAGTCGCTGTAGATACACTCGGAAGGTCCCTATAATCCAATGCAATGTGCAATATTATTCATCCAAAGGTTGTCTGATGGAGAACACTATAGCGATTAGACCGCCAATCGTATCACATAGATTACATCGTTTTTGTGTAGCGGTATAGTATGTAATAAAGAATTTTCTATTTATCTAGCTAATCAATGACTTACCTACATATCTTTTTGCCTGGCTACAATAAATCTTATGGCACAATGTCTACGGAGCAACTAAATTGCCTTAAGCTGATGGACGCAAGACAGTGCACTGTAGGGCACGTTTCAAAAGTGCGTGACCTACGAGGCAATACTTTGTTATAGGCGATGGTTACCACTTAACATCAGGTGGGCTATAGGCTTGTTCCATCTCCAGGTATAAAAAAAGCTTAAATTAAATTAATCGTCCTAAAAAAAGACCTACGTATACGTAATTTAGCTTAATTTAGGAACAACTATTTATTTTCATATATATTTCAATCTTTTGAGTAACACGTTTTTCGAAATACCTATATACCTTTAATTTGATACATAATAATATTTTGGTATTTTCAAACTTTCGCGATCACTATACATAATAACTGATTTAAACGGGCATTTATCGCGTAAGTATGTACCTTTATTATTTTTTGTAATCGAAAACTTATGCACAAAATAATCCTTAGTCAAATATTTACTCAAAGTATTGTATTTTTACCCTTGATTACTCCAAAGCCTTAATGAATATTAAAACATTTAATATTATAGAATTCATTAATATACGAATTAATATTAAAATATTAAAACCTGTATCCGGCCATGGTTTTTTTTATCCTAGATAGATTTATAGATTAACTCTTTATTTAATTACTGATTTACGAGTCTGCCCGCGACCATGGCTGTTAGGCCGCCTTTACACTTGTAACTTGCTTCCGTAAAATGTTTGTAAGTAACTTACGGCCGTATTTACACATGTAAATAAACGTACAGTAAATAATGCTTACATACGTTTTGGGAGTTTAACTTGCGTAAGTGATTACGAGCCCATTTACATTTACTTACTACAATCAGAATCGAAAATGACTTATATTATGATTTCAAATAAAAGACGAAAGCAAAGAAGCTGCTGGGTAAAACCTTGGCTGGAAAACAGAATATCACGAGGTGCATTTGAAAATCTTTTGATGGAGTTGAGAATTGAAGACCAACACCAATTTTTTAACTTCATAAGAATTAATGCTACGGATTTCGAATTCATTTTGGAACAAGTAGCACCAATGATTAAAAAAGAAGATACACCATTTCGTAAGGCAATTCCACCAGCTGAAAAACTAATAGTCACTCTTCATTAGAGAGTAAATTTGTTTTTACGCGGTTTTTGTACTCCTTATTTTTGTAGTCCCAGAGTATGGAATGTGATTCAAAAGCAGTTATTAAACTTTTACCTCAGGTGGTGGCCAGTTTTTTGTTTGTTTTGCCATTGTTGCTGCTAATTACCAAATTTGTAAGCTCTCAACTTATCAATTTGCTTCGATAAGCTGTGAGACGATTCCGTAAGCGAACTCGAACATGCTTAAACTTTTAAATTTTCATTTTACGCAAGTAGTAAGAAAATACCTACGATAAGCAACTTACAAACAGTGTTTACATTTGCAAATGTATCGTAAGTTAATTACGTAAGTTACGTGAGTAAAACTTACAAATGTAGTGGCGGCCTTAGAACGCAATCGAAACGTCGGGATGACAAATAAAAAAGGTAGGTACGTACGTGATAAATAGGTAGGTACCCATTTAAATCAGTAAAATTGTGGACAGTGATCGTGAAAGTTTGAAAAATACTTACTCCTTATTGTAGCGAACGCAATTTCTTCTAGATAGAATAGAATAGAATAGAAAAACGTTTATTTTGCATCACAAGTGTAATTACAGCTTAGACAAATGAGTATAAATTATAGAGCAAATTATGTGAACCAAAACGGTCACCACTCAGTATTGTGCTATAGTAGCATATTTATACCACCATAGCGCTGGTCTTCCATGATGCCATCGCTGGTTAAGAGTTAAATAAGGTTATGATCCCTTCATCATCTTCATACCATTTATTTTAGAACCTTTTACTTAATTTATATTGACCAAAACTTTACTAACATCCTTAGATCTAGAAAGCATTAATAATTTCACACGAATGCCAGTTTTATCCGTTACTGATCTGAATAACGAAACGTTTGTACGTTTTATTAAGCATTTTTTTTATTATATTCCTATAACACTTGTGTTATCCTTCAAATTACAATACATATCGATTTCGTAGCAAAATGCCGTTGGAATATTTTAAGGTCAAGAGGGTATCATAAAGAATCCTAAAATTTTCACATCAATAGAAATATAACGGAAGTTAGATCGAAGAATAACATCCATTGAAGTGTTGCAATATCCCCAAACGGTTAACTTTATCCAAAAATTGTATAGAAATTAACATACATCTATAATCCAAGATATGATCCAATAACTTGAGAATACGATGTACATGCAAATTTTGTAAACGATACTAAAAGAAATTCGAATTTAGAAGCAAAATTAAAAAATAATGTCACTCAATCAGTTCAAATTCAAATGAGGAATTGTCATGAAATCGACATGGCCACCAAAAAATGCAGCCATTTAAAGTTATGTTTATGAATAATAACACAATGAAGGCGTTCGATAATTGAATTGTTACGTCCCATGGGGGCAGTGGGTCGCGCCCTAGGTCGGCTTCATGTCACAATGTGCGGTCTACAATGCAACATACGCAAATTAACTTCGCTGCATACAAATTTTATCGCCAATAAAAAAATCTATTCATCGATTTTTTACGCACAGTACATGTGCCGTTGATAAAGAAATTTTAAATATCGATAAATGATTTTTGCATATGACAGGGCACGCCTAGCATACACATGTAGATTTTGAAACATGTGTACAAATTCAGGTAGCTTCTGATTTTATTGCTTTGGCTACTGTGATTTAAATTAGCCCGCCTGATTCACAACTGAATTTAACAGACCGTTACAAATTCGTTTATTGGCAAGTGCTATAAATACTTAAATTAGATAATGGTAAATGGAGTTTCATGCTGAAATGGCTTTAAATGCTAATGCTTAACGCCCGACTAAACGTGTTATCAAATTAGGGTTATTTAGTAAAATATGAATATTTTACAATGATACGCATTATTGCTAATCGAGAAATTTTAAACGATTTATAGTGAGCAATAAAAAACTGCTGCTGTTTTAATGAAATCATGAAAACTAGGTGTTTCATCAGTGAATCGCAGGAAGAAAGTTCTTTTAGGAAGAAGTTTAAGATTAAGCTTTTTGCATTTTTTCGCTTTCTCACTTTTCTTTGTTGTTTATCGGTCTGTCATCAGTTGCACATATGCATTAAATATAAAAATGCATTTGCAAATTATATTTCTTAAACAAAGATTTCAACACGCACGCATACCTCTACCAAATTGCCATCAGAATGATGAAAACAAAAATAATATTTAAAATCTTAAAAACTTTGCCCAAAATAAAACTTATCCTGTTAGTTGCATTTTTTTTAGAGTCACCTTTCTTTCTTTAGATACAACAAACATCATTTCTGGGGCACCCTGTATGTATGTAATAATAATGATGCCCATAAATCGATATTTTTGTAGGTATTTCAACGTTTCATAATGACATGTAAGTCGACATGCGTTCCAAGCACATAACTCCTACCAAAGATTTTCTGCAAAATCGATTCAACAACAAATAAATCGATCGATAAATTCGATTCAACACGCCCATCACAATAAAGTAACATTAGCATACGCGACATAAAGCCGAGTTCACAATACTGTCATATGGTAATGGGATTGATGTTCGATACGGATTCCATTTCGCGAATTTGTCTCGCATTGTACCTAGTTATGTAACTTTTGTATCGTTTGTAAATCCGTTATCGGTATTTTCATAATAATTTTTAATTTTTCGAATCGTTTAAAATCGCATTTCGTTATTGGTTCTATTGTTGTATGAATGGGCGTTCGGAATTTGAAAGGGATTAATCTGGTTCGAATTTTTAAAAAAGTAACTTGATTAAAAAGGTTAGGGGACAATCATCAGAGACAAATTAAAATAGATGCATTCCGAATTCAAAAATGAAAAACATCGGAGACTATTTTTAAACAATTTTTTAACAGTCTTGAAAAAATGAGATTTTCCGCGTAGGTATAATGTATCTTTAGGGTTCTGTAGTCAAACTAGAAACCCTTATAATAGTTTCGCCATAACCGTCTGTCTGTCTGTCAACCAGTTACAGCAGTTTCATTCGTAGACTTTTAGTGATGTAAAGCTTAAATTTGGCATGATGATACAATCTAATAACGTTTATGAAATTAAGAAAGAAACCCCTTTTTTTTCAGGGTACCTCCTATTATTTACCTATGTAAGTTGTTACATCTATGAAAATCTAATATATGTTCACAAAAATATTAATTTGTTTAAGACAACTAGCGATACTCATAATTTTAATACTAGAAATAAAGATAAACTCGCTGTTGCCACTTGTAGACTCCATAAAGTTAGTAAATCGTTTAAAGAACAAGGTGTACGCTTTTATAACAAACTCCCAAGGGATGTACAAAAATTGACAATTAACAAATTTAAAAACGTAATTAAACAAAATCTTTATAAAAGAGCCTACTATAAAATATCCGATTATTTAGATGATAGAGAAGCTTGGGATTGAAATTGCTCCAACTCGTTCAAAATGTTACAATTTAGACGTAATTTATTTTCTGTAGGTATTATGTATTGTAAAAGGATCATTAAAAAACCACCAGCCTTGTTTCTTGCCTTTCTTTCCTGGCTTGGTCGCGAAGGAACAGGCAGTAAAATTGATGTTTCAAAGTGATCCTTGTGATTTTAATGAATAAAAATATTTGACTTTGACTTTCTGAGTGATTTTGATGGGTTCTGTAGTGTGGGGCATTATTGAATAGTTTTAATAATCACAATTTTACCTAAGCATAAGATTTCCTCAACACTTTTTTGACACATGAGCTAAAAAGACGAACGATAGGTAAGAAATTATAAAGATTCCAGCTAAAAAAGTTGGCCTTTTTCGTAATAGCAGTGTGTCCTCAGATCACCGACAAAATAATAAGCGATTTTGTTAATTCTTTGTTTATTGAAATGAGTATGTATTGTAAAGGTAGGTAGATAGGTATGTAGGTAGATAGGTATGTAGGTATATTCGGTAAAGTAGGTAGGTCCCTTATTTTGGTGAATACCATATACAATAAATTTTGGAGTACAAACCTCCTGAACGGGCAATAGCATATCACTCGCATTTCAATCTGTTTTTATATATTTTTATGCACATGTTGGTTGAAGTGACGACATGATAAACACACATACATGCTTGACTAAATATAAATACCTACATACATTATTCATAGGTAAATATTACAAAAAAAACGTCAATGTCAAGTTTCTGCAACAAACCGCCCAGTGTTGTCCACCGAACCGTAGTAAAGCACACAAAACAATTAGCAGTGTCATTGAGATACTATTTACATTTCTCACAGGGTAGTGATGGGACACGTCGATAATACTTATCGATAAATACACTTATCGAGTAATACTTAACGATGGATCACGTGTTCGTGGCATGGAGTGGGCTGGGGATGATTGGTCCGAAGTGGTTGATCATTTGGGGTGGGTTTTGATAAAACATAAACCATGTAGAAATTAGGAGATTCGTACACAAACCAAAGTCACTGTTGTCCAGAGTATTGCAAGCCGAAGTTGCAGTGGACGGGACACTTATCGAAGAACTGAGGGCCGTTGGGACCGAAAAGTTCTCGAGTGGAGGGAGACCACCACTAGATGGAGAGACAACCTGATAGAGGTTGCTGGGAGTTGTTAGGTGCAGGTCTCACAATATCAATCGATCTGGAAATCTATGGGATATCTAATCATATCTATTCTAGCTTGTGTGATCTCACTGCAGGGGCCCTTTTCCCATTCTATGCGATCTTCATAACTCAGTGGAGATTTTAGCCCAAGATCAGTGTTACTACCTTAGCCCTTTTCAGAAAAGGGCAATCTATCCGTATTTGAAACATCCCTAAGATTGAATCACATTATATATTTCTTTATGAAGAATACATTTTGATTGATTGAATTTTGTTTGAAATGAAGTAGGTACAAGATACAAGAGTACTGTAGGTATATCTGTAGATAAAAAGGGGAGGTTTGACCTTGTAACTATGTTATTTTACCTGATATTCAATTGTACAACTTAACCTCAACAGATTTTTCAATAAATGTTTTATCGCTGTCCTTCCTTGCTGCTTTTTTTGGTTTCATAGTAGCCCCCTTTTCTAAAAAGCAATGCTGCCCAAAAGTTGTCAGGTACAGCACACATGCCCGGCCCAGGCATAGTAAAAATAAGCAATGTTATTTAACTAGTGATATTTGGTTAAGTTTACAAGAGCGCTCTAGATTTTCCCATAGGATTAGGCTATTGACATCTGTCAGATAGACGAATTTTCGGGCAAATAAAAGTACTCTTAAATGTTCAAGGCAAAGGCACACAGTCCATTCATCCAGTATCAATTGA
Organism: Philereme transversata; assembly: GCA_963924445.1. Taxonomy (NCBI): domain Eukaryota; kingdom Metazoa; phylum Arthropoda; class Insecta; order Lepidoptera; family Geometridae; genus Philereme; species Philereme transversata. The sequence continues at coordinate 18,583,398 of OZ004337.1, read as the reverse complement.
GTGCACCGCAAAATCTGCATTCATCAGATTGTTATCTTAATGCGGTCTCAGTGTAAGTTCTGTATCCGGTTCCACCAGGTTTAACTATTGTAGCCTTTATTTTCTGGTGTATAAGTCTGAGATTTCGAGCCGAAGAGCGAAGCTTTCTTTAATGACGTACCGACTTAATCTGAGTAATTGAATTCTCATTGGCTACCGATTTACGTACTTACAAAGCTTTTGAAGTATACTTACATCTGTTGGCGGTATTAACTCTATAAAGATGTTTTTGTGGTGGTATTAGCCACTTTATAAGAGCCTTTTGATAGTTTATCAGCGACGTGTGTTTGCTATTTGAGTTTTTGCGAATTGTGGTCCAATGATATTGTATGGTCCATTTGTATGGAATTAAAGGGATGTGAAAATGTAGAGAACCTTTCATTAATCCTGCGATAGGCAACTTCACATTATCGCCTACCATCAGGCAAGATCGTGGTCAAACGCGAGCCTATCTATACCAATATTATAAAGAGGAAAGATTTGTATTTTTGAAAGTTTGTAACGAATAAACTCAAAAACTAACTGGTCTGATTTCAAAAATTATTTCATCATTAGAATTCTACATTATCCGGAGTAACATAGGCTACTTTTTACCCAACTGCGCAGAAGGAGGGTAATGTTTTTAATGAAAAACTACGCGTACGTACCTTTTTTTAACTAAACTATACTAAATTGGCTTGAAACATCTCCAGATTGTATAAAAAAAGGTAATTCTTTCAGCTAGTAACAAATAGCAAGCTTTGCTTAGTTTGGGCTAGATAGCGCTGGTGGGAAGTGTCCAACATTATTCAATTTTAGTTAGGTACTTCACTCATCCTTTTCTCACAAAACTTTCTTGAAAACAGTTTTACAAACAACCAGACAGATGACGGGTCTCATGAACAGAACAACAGATCTTATCTAAAGCCTGTATTACAATTTAACAACGCAGGAATTTCTTTAGCTTTTCTAGCTTCAGCAAAACTGTTATTGTATTCGATCTGTGAGAATCCCATCAAATGGCGGTGCCCAGGATTAAACCACGGGCAACCAGACCGATTGTGGTGGTGAAACCATAGGATATAAATACGGATAAGTGTGAGATAATCTGCATTAAGAAGGTTCCGTACCTTCTTAACTTCAAATTGAATGAGGGCACTTCATTTTCGATTTAAAATGAAAAAACTAGTTCGAACTAGCATAATAGATGGCGTTTTCTGGAGATGCCAAGATGAACTACCAAGAAACATGGTTTTTATGCCAAAATCTCAAAGACACAATATCAAAATTTGTCTAAAACAATCTGTAATTCAGAGCATGACAGAGCAACGCCATCTGTTGGCAGTTAAAAACATGGCCGTGGAAACCCTTCATTTTTAGGGTTCCGTACCTCAAAAGGTAAAAAAAGGAACCCTTATAAGATCACTCTTGTCCGTCTGTCCGTCGGTCTGTCCGTGTGTTACCACCGATTTTCTCAGGAACGGGTGAACCTAGCAAGTTGAAATTTATATCAGATATAATCCATATAGTCCCTATTAGGTGTATAAAAATCAAGGTACTGAGTCAACACGATAAAAAGATATGGGCAAATTTAGATTTTCGCAAAAACTTGTAAGTACCAAAATTTACCTTAATTTTTAACGTTTTATTTTTCGGAATTTTCTCTTTACTTGTGTTGTAAGGCCTTGCTTTTAACCAAAATTGACAATTCTAGGTCAACCAGAAGTACCCTATAGGTTTTAGGTCGAAAACCTATGTATGTGGTAGTTCCCGTTGACCAAGAATCACAAAATTTAGCAAAAAAGCAAAAATCAAGCAAAAAAAGCACAAATCAAGGGAAAACTCAAAAAAATTAGAATAGGTAATATTAAAGGATGTCCCCATACATACATAATTGACGCCAATTAAGATAGTCCTCTGAGCTGTATGGGCGCTCATACAATTTATTATAAATAATGGTACGGAACCCTTCGTGCACGAGTCCGACTCGCACTTGGCCGTTTTTTTTTTTATTTGTTACTTCCACCTACTGTAAAACGTCGGAAAGCTATCGGATCGGTCCGACAGTTTTTTTAAGATTCGATATAGAATCAGAGAACGTTATTTTGTAAAATATCAATCAACCTTTAAATCCGTGTCGGAAAGGTATCCCAGCAATAAAAAGGCAGGAAAAAATGTCGGACCGATCCGACGGCTTTCCGACCCACGTTTTAAAATACCCCCACTTTAAGTCAAATCAAATCAAATCAAAATGTTTTTATTCATTAAGATTATAAGGATCACTTTGAAACGTTAATTTTACTGCCTGTTCCTTCGCGAAAGAAAGACAAAAAACAAGAAACAAGGTTGTTCTTTTTAATTATCCTAATAAATAACAATAAAGAAGTTAGTTTTCGTCTAAATGGTAACATATTTACAAGTCGCGAGTGGAGTAGGTTTCTTCTAGACAAGCGTATTCCATCGTAGACTGCGCCATCGCTTACCATCACACTAATATTATAAATGCCAGAGTTTAGATGTTTGTTTATTTATTTTTTTGTTACTCAATCAAGACGAAACGGCTGAACCGTTTCCGATGAAATTTGGTATGTGCGTAGATTATAACGTGGATTAATACATAGGCTACTTTTTATCCCATAAATCAGTTCCTATGGGATAAAAATGGGATGTCAAAGTTTCTATACCTATGTACTTCTGCACCCCAGAACAACGCGAGCGAAGCTGCTGGCAACAGCTAGTAATATATAAAAAAAAAGGTTTGTTTCAACGACGACGTCTTCTCGGTGGGTCCCGTCACGTCGCATCATTGACTTTTGTCTTTCGTGTGAATTCACTGCTTTTATTGGCTTTTCTATCGTACGGAACCCAAAAAAGTACCAGTAGCTCAACAATTCATGAATGAATAACACACGCATCGCCTTAGTTTACTCTGTGGCATTGTGTCATCTACTCGACTAAACAACTATTTCACTTCCGTTCACGGCGCAATACTAATCGTGGCCACAATGACAATTCTAGTAATCTTTGCCGAAAAACTATCTTCAAAGGATTTTGATTTCTAAATCATTATTATAATAAACTTTTTCCCGTGAACAAAGTTTTGGAAACTTTTGAAGCTGTACAGAATGAGATTGGAGTTTATTTGTGTTTAGGTTGAATTTGAATGGTAAAGGATATGAAGGATCATAGATAGTGTTAAAATTGAATATCCGTTTTAAGTTTTTTTTTTTAAGTTTGTGGTTGAATAATCTGTTAGTAATATTAACATTCAACGTGTGTCGGTTTTACAGTTTCTATTAACTGGGCATTTTGTGGTCCTTTGACGCGCGGATAAAGGACTTTCGAGTATTGAAATCAAGTGGGCAGTGAAATGATATTTTTTGAGTAACTGTTCCTTATCTACGTATATAATAACACCCACTATGTTGGTAACTTCTTTCGTTTGTCTAAATGTACTATTCCAAGCGACGCGACGGAGGATTACAACTGCCGACTGCAGCTGCCACAACACTTGTAGTCAGCAGCTGCAATCGGCAGCATCGCTCAGAAGAGTACCTTCATGGGTGCATCCAGATTAAGAAACATGTTATAAAACTTTTGTTATATAACATTAACATTATTTAACATTGCAAGCATTGCATGTTTTTTAACATTTGATATAGTGTGGACTAACCTTACCATTGTTCTTTTTTTTACTTTGCACTAGGTATCTGTGAAATAAAATGAGCAATTATAAATCAGAAATGAAAAGATTCGTAGACTAACCAAAGTCACCTACATAGGACAAAGAATAAGCAAGCTAAAGTGGCAGTGGGCAGGCCACATAGCTCGAAGAAAATTAATCTTCTGTGAGAACTCGACCAATTATTAACCGGTCAAATTACATTACCTTACTAACTGTACACTACACTGTAGCACATTGACATACTTACTTTATTTCTTCTGTGACTCTGCATCCTAACTTGATATTAATACTGTGGCGCAATATCACTGTTCGGGTTTACTAACTTGATATCTATCTGTGGCATTGCTCAGTAAATAGTCGTTACTTGGTGATCTATACCAGGGGTCGGCAACCGGCGGCCCGCGGGCCGCATGCGGCCCGTAGACTATCTCGGTGCGGCCCGCAACCCTGAGGTCCGTAAGAAAAAAATACCGAAGCAAAAGGCCATATAAATTCACTAGAATTTATACGGCCATGCTGCTGGGCCATGAGAGTATTCTTGAAAGCTCGCTCCCACGCGGGGTGATAAAAATGTACCTCTATTTCATTTCTTAAGAACTGTTTATCAAGACTGTGATGTTATGTATTGTTTCTACCGAAAATAAATATTTGCTGTACTTATTCAATTCTTGGCAATTTCTTTTGCGTTTATCCGCCGCACGTGCGGCGGCGGGCGGCTCCTTTGAGACAATAGGCGGGGCGGCAGTCTTTGATTAGACGCAGGTGTGCGACGGCGAAAAAATTCAAAGCGACCGGTTTTAGTTAAAATCACAGCCGCGCGCAGCTCTCGCCACATTCGGTTGTGGAAATTCGCCGGAAACTCACGTCTCATCTGGTTGCTAGCTACGCGTTTCGTTTCACCTTTCTTCCCTTCGCTGATAGCTTCTCACGCACGACGTATGAGGTAAGTTGTATGCACTCGCGAGCATTTTGTTTTATTTTATTTACTGCTTGTTAATGTGAACCTTCAGATTGATGGGTAAATGTTATAAGGACGGGGATAGTAGTTACATGACATGAAGTTAGTTACGAGTGTGTCATGTTTTAATTATTATTTGAATGTGGAGTTGAATTTGTAGGTGCTAACTGGAACATATAATTTTACAACGAATTTAATTTTTTTCATTATTGTTACAGAATAATTATATAAACATGGCTTCAAGAAAAAGGAAGATAGAAGAAGAAAAAAGAGTTTTTAACGAATTATGGACAGAATTATACTTTTTTATCGAGTTTAAAGGAAAACCGTTATGCTTGATTTGTCAAAAGAGTATTTCTGTAGTAAAGGAATATAACCTGAAGCGACATTACGACACCGAGCACAAAGCTAAATTTGACTGTCTTGAAGGAGAAATACGGAAAAGGAAAATTTCCACTTTGAAATCGTCATTACAAAATCAACAAAACATATTTAAGGTTGTGGCAGACAACAGCGAATCGAATGTTCGGGCCAGTTACAGGGTAGCAGAGATTCTTGCAAAAAGTGGACGTCCGCTTACCGATAGTGAATTAGTAAAAGAGTGTGTCTTAGCTATCGCAGAAGAAATATGCCCAGAGCAGAAAAAAATGTTTGAGTCTTAGTCTCTCTGCAAGAACTTGCACCCGACGTACTGAAGACTTGGGTGCTAATTTGTGTGAACAACTCAGGGATAAGGCGCAGTCTTTCGACTGCTTCTCTTTAGCGATGGATGAAAGTACGGACGTGTCGGATACAGCACAGTTACTCATATTTGTACGCGGCATTGACGAAAACTTTACTGTTTACGAAGAGCTTGTGAAAATGTGCAGTTTGAAAGGTACAACTACGGGAGAAGATTTATTTCACCATGTGGAACAAGCTCTGGATTCATTGCAATTAAGCTGGGAAAAGTTAACAAGTGTCACTACCGATGGAGGCAAGAACATGAGCGGTCAAAACAAAGGTGTTGTTGGGAGAATCATCAGCAAAGTGAAAGATTCTGGATCTACTGTGCCATTGATTTTTCACTGTATTGTCCATCAAGAGGCATTGTGCTCCAAAGTTATATCCTGGAAAGAAATAATGGATACTGTAACATCCACTGTTAATTTTATAAGAAGAAATGGGCTCACACACCGTCAGTTCCAAAAGTTTTTGGAAGATCTGGAAGCTGAACATGGTGACGTGGTTTACTACTGTGAAGTGAGGTGGCTCAGTCGAGGTGCCGTTTTGGAACGGTTTTTTGATTTGAGGAAAGAAATTGGCAACTTCATGGAGATGAAAGGAAAGCCAGTAGAAGAGCTTACTAACAAACAGTGGATTATCGATCTTGGTTTTTTGACTGATTTGACTAAGGACCTGAATCAGCTCAACAAACGCTTGCAGGGAAAAAATAAATTGATTTGCGATATGTATACAGATGTAAAGTCATTTGAAATGAAACTGAAACTGTTTATCAAGCATATTGATGAAAAAAAGCTTGACCATTTTCCTAATTGCAAGAAAGCCGTGGAAGAAGCTGGAGATAATTTTGTGTGGCAAAATATTACAATGAGAAACGTGTTAACACAACTACAAACTGAGTTTGTAAATCGATTCACCGACTTTAAAAAGAGCTCCCTTAACATGGAAATATTCCAAAACCCTTTTGCAATTGATATTAGTGAGATACCAAGCAATTTGCAAATGAACATAGTAGATTTGCAAAGTAATAGCACACTTAAAACGGCATTTAAGGAAAGCACTGACTTGATACAGTTCTACGGAGGTTTGAGTTCTGAAAACTTCAAAGAATTGAAAAAGTTTGCTCAGCAGATAATAACTATGTTTGGTAGTACATATTTGTGTGAGCAGACTTTTTCAATTCTCAATTACCGCAAAAATAAGAATTGTTCGCGGTTAACGGATGAACATTTAGACGCGATACTGCGCGTGTCTACTACTAAAATGAAAGCAGACGTTAAAAAACTTGCAAGTCAAATGCAGCCTCAAAAATCTCACTAGTTCTTACTTTTATGTTAGTATAGTAGTTCAATTAAAAAAGAGATAATTGTATGAATATATATGCGTTTTATTTCAAATATTAAAAATACATGCCCGAACATATAAATATAAGTGCGGCCCGCACTGATACTCTGGCAACATATGTGGCCCGGCTATAGCATAAGGTTGCCGACCCCTGATCTATACTATCAATTATCAATTTAAATTTTTTTAAATCAGATCTATTACATCCATAATTTGTTAGTAAAACATTCAATCTAAAATCTATGTTAACTTGATACTAACTTGATATCTATCTGTGGCTTCGTCGGCATCATCATCATATCAGCCATAGGACGTTGTGTGCGGCCTGCACCCAACATCCTTTATCAGCTCATCTTTCCATCTAAGGGCCGTCCTACACTGCGTTTTCCAGTGTGTGGCCTCCTCTTGAGAACCTTTCTGCCCTGCCCAATGCCACTTCAGCTTGCTAATCCTTTGTGGTATGTCGGTGACTTTAGTTCGTCTACGAATCTCCTCATTTCGGATTTGATCTCGTAGAGTAACTTCGTATAGTAACTAGTTGTTATTCCATGGTGCTCCGGTCAAGCGGTCGCTAATCGGTGATTGTTCTCTGATGCCAAACGTCAATTACTTTATTTGTTTGAGGGTTTTGTGAATTAGACCTATTGTATTAACTTAATCAATTAATTATACATTCTCGTTCGTTTTATTCAAAAGATCTTTATACCTACTATGGGTTATAGTCAAGGTGTTGACGTCACAGTCATCACATATGTTGTCTAGAAGAAATCGCTTCAAATCAATAAGATCGCCCATTGAACTAGTCTGTGTATTTGTTCTGTGTCTTCTATCCATACTCCATACTAATATTAAAAATGCAAAAGTAACTCGTTTGTTTTTTTGTTTGTTACCTTTTGACGACTAAACGACTGAACAGATCGTAATTAATTTTGGCAAGAAGATAGATTGTATTCTGGGGAAGGACATAGGCTATCTCTTGTGTCAAAAAGAATTTTGAAGGGGATGTAATAGGCGTTGAAAGTTTATATGGGCAATCCATAATTCCTCAAGTTAGGGATTTGAAAATTCATGTTTGGGCTTTTAGTAAAAAATAAACAAATGCGTGTTTTAATGGAATTGAAACATATACTAGTTTTTATCCGACTACACAGAAAGAGGGTAGTGTTTTTATTGACAAACAAGTAAAAAAAAAGCTCGTTCTTAAATAAATAAGTAATAAGTGGTACTTAATATTTCTTAAGCCCTTATCAAGCTTACTATTAGGGGTGTTACATAAACAGATACTTTTTTAACTATTTACCTATGTATTCGAAACAAATATTTAGCGCAGTTCCAATAATAGACAAACAAAACTATTATTACAATTCTACAAATCATTGATCTGGTTGTCATCAGTTCGTTTCAGATTTCCTTACAAAACCATTGTCAGGGCCTATTCAAGATGTACGGAGTACGAAAGTATTCTCACGGAACTTACGTGCCCTATGACCTGTCACGTAGTGTACTTGCGATTTGCTGAGAATAGGGTTGTCGCTTTACAGAAATTGTTAATTTTTAATTAATTTGTAGAAAAACCAACAGCTGTTATAACTTACACTTAAGACAGATTGTTTACTAGTTAACCAATAACAGGTTCTCATGTTTAAACACCAACATTGAAATAGCAAAAATGCTTTTAGGCTAGAGTTGAACTTTGTTTTCGACACACTTAAATTCGCTAAAGCAAAGTTCTCAATATTTTTCGTTTAATTTTTAATCAAAATAAATGAATGTAATACTTTTTTTGTACTTATATTATATTTAGCGAATAGTTCGTCCTATTGAAAGAGATATTTTATATACTTTAATAATTATAAGGGATTATACAACGGAAAAATACTGAACTGGGGCTTAGAACAGTAAACAAATAACGTTTATTTATCTTGACCATAGAATCAAACAAATCATGTCACTAAGCGAAATATAAGATTATGCATTTAAAGTTCTAGATTAGAATGGCAAACTAGTTATGTTTATTGGAAGATTAACTATTTTCTCATTTAAAAATTAAAAATCCATAAATAGTCATTCATAAAGATATGATAATATATTTATTGGACCAAATAAAAATATTCTTATTTTTTATCATTTTTTTCAAACACAACCTGTTCTATTATGCACAACATTAATTTAACACACACATCCGGAATCTTATTAACTGATTTTAGAGGTGGGCTTAATACCGGTGGCTTAAATATTTATCCAGTAATCGATACATTTCCAATAAACAATTTTTAACGTAAATCGGCGGTGTCTTTGCATCGATGCCGATATACAAGCTGTTTTATACAAGCTGTTTTATTGATATTTTAGGACTTGATATTAATTTAATTGAATTCATTAATTTCTCAGACATGCCATCTATTTTGGTAGTAAACAATAATAAAATCTTAGAATGATGTTCTTAGACAGGTAATTGCAATTAAATAAACTAAAATAACATAAAAATCGGTACATTCACCCTAGTCAAACAAATAATAATACATTCTGGTTGGTTTCTGGGTCTGGTTGTTTCTCTATATAATATATTATAAGTATGTATTTACAAAAAAAAATGTATATAAGTATTCTATCAGTTATCTGGTTCCCATAGTACAAGCTCTGCTTAGTTTGGGGCTAGATAGTGCTGTGTGAAATGTCCAGCTATATTTATTTATTCAAACTCGGACAATTAATACCTGAGTCAAACAAATAAATAATAATGTAATTATTGAACTGGGCGACTGGCTGGTGCTTTAAATCCCAGCAGCCAATGATGCCGGAATTAAAATTAAAATTATCTGCTACAACGGCCAGCATCCTGTTGGAGTGGATGTCTCGTAATCAAACGCGATATTAAGGTTGTGTGATATTTTTTTAGGTAATGAATTTGATAAAACTTTATTTTACTACAATATAGTAAAATAATACGGTCTGTGGGCCTGACTCCGAGGATGCGCTCCAAAACACAGATAGCTGACGTGGCCCTAACTTCCGCAAAATTGAAGTGAGACTGGGCAGGACACGTTTGTCGTATGCCAGAGGAGCTATGGGCTAAGGCCACTACATAATGGGTTCCAAACGGGCGGCGGCCTCGTGGTAGACCCAGGCGGAGATGGAGGGATGAACTGGAGTCATACCAGAAAGAGTGGCCCCCATTAGCCAATAACCGGGATTCGTGGAAGGAGGGAAGGGAGGCCTTCGCCCTGCAGTGGAACTCTACGGGTTGATAATAACAATAATAATAAAGTAGTGAAAAATGTATTTTTTATAAACGAGTTTTAAAATAAATATGTGTGAATAATATAATATATAATTTAGTAAAATAATATAATGTAGTAAAATAAAATGACCTAACCGTGTTTTCATTTTATGTCGTACTTAACAAGACATGTAGTATAACTGGAAGATATTGACAACCCTATTTCCAACAGGAAGTACAGGGGTGTGAGTAAGTATGACCTCAAGTTATCAGGCGCCCTTAATCTTTTTCTTCATATTTTTTCTTCATCTATCTGGAGCATTACACGGTAGTGAATTGAAATCGATTGCAAAAAACTTCGCAATAAATAATAAATATCATTCGATTGTGATTAAAGGGGTTTAAATTTAATATAGCTCCAATTGGGGTGCAATTGTTGGGTATGGAGTAAAAAACGAAGATTTTTTTAAGTTGTATGTCTGTATTTTATTGTCATGTGACCATTGCTGACGGATCGTATTATTAAACTACAATTGCATCTGTCTCTAACAATCGAATTTTACGATTTTTACCCTTTTTCTACACACAAACAACAAAATGTTTTTATATAAAATTTGGGATAATGAAGCCCCTTTCTGCCTTTGATAAAATTAATAAAAGAAACTGACAATAACCTGAATAAAAAATACAATTAGATGCGACAATTTTCCTCAAGACAGGTTTTCGAACAAACTCGTGCAAATTGCTCGTTACGTAAATCAGTTCTTTCCTTCCTCATAAAACAGGATCTTAATCCCGACAACCTGTTCCGAGATAATCCTTAGTAATGTTATCTCGTTAATAAATCGAAAGTTGCAGATGGTACTTCAGTGCTACTTGGTTATCTTTTTACTTTTTCTTTGAGATAAAATCTAATCGTAATCAATCGATTTTGATGCGTGGAACTATAAGCTCATATAAGTAACTCCAGGTGGTAATAAACTGACGGGCAATATAAAAAAGCCACTTACTAAGCCTTAAAAAATCTAAATGTTTCCTACAAGTTAGCTTCATAGGTATAAAAAAAATTTGGAAAAAGTTTTATATTGTACCTACATTAAAACCTTTTTCCATACTGGCCTGTTTGGATAGAAATAAGTAAAAAAAAATTTACTACATATGAACACAACAAACACATACACCTACACAGATAGCTTCCATTAGGCGTTTTTATGAGTTATTAAATACCCTTGAATTATGCTTTTCAAGACGCTATCTTGCGTGGTTTCGGAAATATTTCATGATAATTCATAATATATGCATTCTCCACACAAATAAAATTTCGGACGAGTTGACGAACATATATTAATTATGTTATGAATTACAAAATCCCTTTGCCCGAATTCTGACAATGGGACGAGGTGATGAAGGACTCAAAAATAGAGGTTTTTGTAAGTTTTAAGTATTGATCTGTCCTTAGCACTGTTGCTCCAATACGGATGTACCAATTTGTATAATCCACCCGGTCTCGAATGGAGGCTACATGCTTGAAAGTGCAGCGTAGAACGACTCCCTAGATGTAAGACAACCTAACAAAGGTTGCTGGGGGCCGATGGATCAGGTTGGCTGCACAAGATTATTTATTGATGTTTATAATGGTTTATTGATCGGCTTCCTCATATTGTATGGCCATTAGTGGTTCAATTTAAATTCTGGTATAAAATAACAAATTTTATTAGATTTAACCAATTAATATACATAATTGCTATAACCCAGACGCGTGTTTTAATTTTTCTATGAATATTGATCGAGTTGGCTACCGGTTGGCTCTAAATTACATTTTAATAGTTCGGTATCTTGTTTTTATTGTTTTTGCTTTCTTTTTCGGTAGCTTAGCTTATGCCGGGTCAGCACTAGTCAGACGTAGCAAATAGTTTGCGTTTGTTTATAGTTTTTGTAATTTTACCTTTATATAAATTGTTTAGACAAATTGTTATAAATCTTTCATTATCATCATCATATATAAATCATGCACTTTTGTTGCGATAATGAATTATAGTCTCTTCAAAACGTGGTTTCAGTTTATGGGCAAGATGGTTATTCTATACAGAATTGGGTACCACTTTTATGGTTTTGGTTGTTCTACTATATTCATGAATGTAATTTCGTCTATGTTATTATGTTATGTATTATTTTGCATGACATTAGATTAAGTAATAATTAATTTAATTTATATATTTGCATCTAGATGGTAGAATATATCAACAAAATGCATACCTAATATCTACATTTATGTTCCTACTAGCTGTAATGTTGCTCGCGACTTCATACGCGTTACACTACTAAATATGTAGGTAACCTAGATATAAAGCTAAACTCGCTGTTGCAACTTGACTTGACACCCCATTTTTATCCCAAGGGAAGTGATGTATAGCATAAAAAGTAGCCTATGTGGTAATCCAGGTTATAATCTACGTATATACCAAATTTAATTGAAATCGGTTAAGCCGTTACGACGTGATTGAGTAACAAAGAAACATACAAACAATAAATAAACAAACATCCAAACTTTCACATTGATAATATAAAGTGTGAAGTGTGATATTCAAGGAAGGAAACGTTCTGATTTCTGAATGAAAAAAACACTGTTAAACGAACTGGCTTTTGTTAAATCAACTAAATCAGCTAGTTTAGGATCTTGCTACAGAATCAATAATCATGTACGTTTAAAGTTAATCCTACGCAAATCATTGGTGATATAAAAATATTCTTTAAACCCATTGTAAATTTTATACACATAATAATAATTTGAATAAGTTGAATCATAGTTTTTAGTTCATGTTCTAGAAGCCTTTGATTTAAGTATCAAAAATATCATAGCTGACTTCTAATTTCCGGCTTCTAATTTTTTTATCAATATAAAATACAGAGATGTACTCAGAGATAGTGCAGCTTTCTTTCAGATTAATAATTATCATAAACGGTTCAGTAGTTTCTAAAATTATCCTACAAACATACAAGCTTGCAAACTACAAACTTTACCTCTGTATATATATTATACATACTAGCTTACCCGCCCGCGGCTTCGCACGCGTGGTTTGTAAATAATTTATTTCTTAGCAAAAGCCTTAATATGAATTCAGATCCCTAACTTGAGCAATTATGGATTGCCCATACAAACTCTTAACCCCTATTTTACCCACTTCAAGATTATTTTTGGAGACTAAAGATAGTATATGTCCTTGTCGAGATTATAATCTATCTCCTTGGCAAATTTAATTACGATACGTTCAGCCGTTTAGTCGTGAACTGGTAACAAACAAACAAACTAACAAACAACCAGAGTTATGTACTTCCGCATTTATAATATTAGTATAAATTCGTCCTTCCTCCGGAGGTATTTCCGGTGGGCTTCAACATGAACGCCTTCAAGAAAGGTGTAAATACGGCATCAAGTTTATAGGCAACGCGACTGCAGTACATCGAGTCCTGCAGGAGTTTATAGGTGACAGTGACCACTTAACATCAGGAGGCCGTCAGCATGTGTGTCTAAATGTATAAAAAAAAAACAAAAAAAAGTGGCACTCTTGGAATGTCGACAGAAGTGAAAACTTGAATAAAAGCAGACTTCACTAGAGATACTTATATACAGAGGTGTCAGTAACAGTCAGTGTCAGTAGTCAGTGACAGGTGTCGGTAACAGTGTCGCGAGTTCAATGGTTTTTTCCCATCTCAAAAAATGTTCAACGTGCCTAAAGAAGTTTTCCCTACGCCCAACGCGCCTAAAGAAAAATTTCAAGAAGAGACATTTCAAGAAGTTTGGATAGATCTCCGTGGCGCAGTGGGCGTATAGTGGGCTGAGACGCAGGAGGTAGCGGGTTCGGTTCCCGTCACAGAACAAATGTTTGCATGATCTACAGATAGTTGTTCCGTGTCTGGGTGTTTTTCTATATATTAAAAGTATGTATTTACAAAAAAAAAAGTATATAAGTATTCTATCGGTTATCTGGTGCTTATGCTTAGTTTGGGGCTAGATAGTGCTGTGTGAAATGTCCAGCAATATTTATTTATAATTTATTTATTGTTTATCTCTGTGTATTTTAAATAATAATATTTTCATATCTACTGTGATATTCTACCGTATTAGTTATGACAATATTTTACCATGATTATTCTTAAGCAAAATTACATTGGAGACATAAAAACGACGAAACAGCTATTATCAAACAGCCTCGGTATAATTTTGCAATAAACGTCATTAATGCAGAGTATTTTGTTGACAATTTTATTACTTACAGGGGTTTCTGTCCCGTATTTGTACGTTTAGAAGAAAGAGACGTAAAGGGGTAAAAAGGGGTGTAATAATAGCTGTTAGGGTTAAGTGGGCGTAACTTTAATGACAGATTTAATAAATCGCTCGGAAGATAATGGTCTAAGTCTTTATCATTGCTTATAGTTAAATGTATCATAGCGTTATGTTAGCATCATTAATTAACTTCGACATGTTAATAGACGGATATTTTATGACTAAAATGTTTAAGTTGTTTGTTATATATGACATAAATCGATTCTAAGGCTAAACCAGCTGCCACGAAGCTGGGCATCCTCAACAAGGTCAGGAGATACTTCATACCAGGACAGCTTCTTAGTCTTTACAACGCTCAAGTTCGGTGTGGTATGGAGTACTGCTGCCACCTTTGGGATGTTTCAGCCAAATAATAGCTCGCTACCTTTGACTCGATAGAAAGTAGGGCTTTTAGGCTTATAGGTGAGCAATATATAGTGGAGACTAAGACCCAAAGTCTCGAACACCGCCGTAAATTACGGAAATAACGTAAAAACGTACATTTCGGAAAATGTGCCCAGGAACTATATAATCTGATCCCGCCATCTTCCTTCCATCAAAGGACAAACAGGTGCAGAGCTCAGTACCATCTGTACCTAGTTGATATACCACGAATTATGTGCGAATAACGATGAATTAAGTGTATGAAAATGCTGATTTTTTTTGGTTTAATTTATAAGACGTGTTTCCTGTCTAACGAACGAAAAGTTTCGGGGGAAGTTGAAATTAGCATAATTTATTTCGTTTTTATCATAGTATTATACCCAGTAAGTGATAATTTAAATCAGTACCATCCGTACCTAGTTGATATAACACCCATTCGCACACACCGTTTTGGTTCCACGTTCTTGATGCGTACAGCTAAGGTATGGAACACTTTGCCGTTGTCTGTTTTTCCTAAATAATACAATCCGGGTATCTTTAAGGTAAGAGTGAATAGGTTTCTTCTAGATCTTCGTGCTTCATCTTAGACCACATCATCGCTTACCATCAACTGAGATTGAGGTCAAACGAAGATCTATCCAGATAAAAAAAAATACCAATGCAGAAATTAGAAACAATTGCATTAAAATTTGCTCTAAATCTAAAACTCTAAATCCTGGTGTATCATTCTGACTGGCAACGGGATATTTACTATGATTTGAGAGTTTAGTCTTGAGATTTTATAAAGACTATGAATATAGTGAAAACCTCTCTTGATAGACCACAATCTTTTAACTAAACGTGACGATCTCGGAGGCACAGTGTGCGAATAGCCAGCTAGGACCCAGGAGGTAGCGGGTTTGATTCCGGTCGCAGAACAAATGTTTGCATGATCTAAGAATGTGAAATGTAAGAAGTTGTATTGACACGAGCAATGACAAATAAGACATGCATTAATATCGGCTTACTATGGCTCTAGTAAGCGAAAACACTCTTGTAAGTTGTAATCGTTTTCAAGTTAGAATGAATGAGTACCTGCATGTAATATCGAGTAAGTCTGTGTTGCTAAGAGATTTTTACCATTAAAAATCAAGTTGGAATAAATCCTTTTGTTTTATTTATAAGAATACTATTTATAATTTAAAACATACGGGAAAACCGCTCTACCTATAGACCCAAGCTTTAAAATCCAAGAACCAGACTAGTTAGAACTTTATAGCCCTCACAAAAACGTCTGTTTTTGTTGAGTTGGGTCAGCAATAATCCAAATTTTTCGGAAACCATAAACAACTGATTCTTTACGAGATGTCTCGTAAATAAGAGCTTGCTGTCGGCAGGACACGTAACATCTGTTTGTAAGTTACAAGCTTAGCGCGATATTTGCTACAGCGAACATAAAAGTACGATTTTCTTTTAATATAACTAGTGGTTCGCCCCGAACTGAGACCTCGCGTCTCCTATAAAAACAAAATAATATGATTCGTAATCTTTGACTATCAAAATAGTGCCACGAAATGTATAACAAACTAACTTGACCTACCGTACATTCAAATTACAGGAAACGACAGTTCATATTAATTGGTTTTTTTGGGGGGTACAAATTGCAGTTATTCTGAATTTCAGACTTTTGCCATATTTGTGTCACTTATGCTACACGCATACCAAATGACAGCACTGGTGTACCCTGTGAATTTCGTCAAAGTGCAGATTTTATTATGGCTAATAACTCAAAAACTACAAGAACTTTACTAAAAATAAAAACGGAATCAAAATGTACTAACGAAGATATTTCATTTGACGTACCACTTGACCTAATAGTCTCATGTAATTTTTTTTTTACCCCTCTTGAACCCCAATATCTCAACAACCCCCAAATATTTTTAGGTCTTTAGTGACGGTTTCTCAAAACATAAAAAAAGACTTCTCGAAAAAAAAACTACTAGTTATATAATATAATTAAGTTTTGAAGAAAATCGATTAAGATTAGGTAATTAATTCGATATAAAACTTACTGCTTACTTGCAATCGACATCCAAAAATAAAGGCTCTTTCGCTTTCGGAAATGGCTGCGTGTTTTGGTTAGAAAGGGACAACAAGAGATATCTCATACCAATACAGTACTTATCTGTTTATGGCAAGCATTATGCAATAGCACAATATAAGTTTAATAAAGTAGGTTTAATAATGTATTTGTTTTTACATGCCAAAATAAATTTCACATTTCTATGATAAACATTTCACAAATTTATTTATTATGCTCGTCTAAAGAACCCTTTTCATTTTTGTGCGTATATTATCAAACACCTATATATATTAGATAGGTCCAGAGAAATATGAAAAAATTAAGCGCCATCTGTTATTGTGGCAAGAAATCGAATGTAATTGGCTATAGTTGGAGAACTATACATATACTCCTTAAGTGAGAACAGTATCACTCCGTTTTCAAGTTTATGGTCCCACGCGGGTAGTCTTTTGATACTATTACAGTATTTTGATTATTATACTGTAATACCTACCTATTTATGAAGCCAGTGTCATGGGGACACTCCCGTTTGGTATATGGAGCAGTAGAGCTATTTTTAAATTGCTACAGTCTTCAGATGTTTCAACCGTTTCTTGTATGTTTTTTTATAGTTACTTAAATAATTATTTATTATTTCTGTTAATAAATGTACATTAAAAAAAATATCTATATGGTCTCTAAACACTTTGGAAGCCTGAGGGAACGCGATATTGTGGTCGGCCGAGAAAGCGTTGGCGATCTGGATGCCTTTGAGAAACGATGTTGGTGGATAGCTAAGATCAGAGATGATTAGAAGAATTTGGGGAAGACCTTTGCCCAGCAGTGGGACGTATAGATTAAATAAAAAAATATAATAAATGTGGTCTCACTAGCATCTAATCTAAACGTTAAAAACTGAGCGATTCTTTTAACTTGTGCCTCTTTAAACCTTCTAATTGGCACTCAGTTGTAAATAAAAGTCACTATTTATAATTTTCACTGCTTATGTAAATTAATCTCTTGATAATACCAGAATAAGTAATTAATTTTTTAAGATCACTTTCTTATAATTATTATATGGTTTATCGCGGTTCCGGGTTTTTTGAAGTTAGTGTTATGACTATTTAAGATGAGATTTGCATTTTGAAAGTGAACATTACTTTCATTTAAAGCCATTGGGGCTTTTCCAAAATACCTTAGTGTCTTAAGACGATAGACTTAAATCAGTGTGTTTTACATTACATATGGTACAGAAACGTGGTCTTTCACTTTGAACCTCATAATAGTGCAAAATTTTTGGGAGTACATATTAATCAGTTCCTAAACTGGAAACCTGAATTGGAGTCCATTGAGAACTCAATAAGTTCAGCCTTCTTTGCTATAAGAAGCTTAAGAGATGAGGTGACTCTTGAGCAACTTAAAACAGTTTACTGCGCACTGGTTGAGTCTAAGTTGAGATATAGTGTAAAATTTTGGGGAAATAGTTACGAATATAATATTAACAGGGCATCCGTGTTAGAAAAACGTGATGTTCGTATCATGGTGCGGATATCTCCGTGGGAAACATTTTCAGAGCCTACAAATTTTGACTCTTCCTAGCCTCTACATATTGATGTAGAGGCTAGGAAGAGTCAAAATTTGTAGGCTCTGAAAATGATCACTACATGTTTCATGTACAGTACATGTTGTAAAGACCACGTTTCTGTACACCAATGTGGTTCTTATGGATGTTGTCCGGCATCCCTTTAAGTATGACACACCGGAACAAAAAGTGCTAAGATTGAACACAAGAAGGAAAGATCTTGATGCTCCACTATGTCCAAAATTAAATATTGCGATGCATGGCTGTTGGTATCAATCAGTTAAATTATACAACTCTCTACCCATTGACATGAAAATTATAGTCCAATTACGTTTAAGACCAGGCTAAAAAAGCTTTTGCTGGAAGGGTGTTTGTATTCAGTGGATGATTTCAAGTTACAAGGCAATTCAAAATGATTTAAGTAATTCTAATAATTTATGACATTTTTTTTATTATTTCTTTGGCATTGTTATATAAGTGTTGTTTTTGTTATAGTTTGTATTTTGAATTGTGTTAGTTTTATTGATTTTTTTTTTGTTTAATGTGTATGATTATTTAATTGAATGTATATGGATGGTGTTTCAAATATAATTGGTTGATTGTTTTATGAATAAATAAATGAAATGAAATAAGAAGGCTCAAGGTCACTCAGCGTGCTATGGCGAGGACTATGCTTGATATTTCTCTAAGAGATCGAATCATAAATGAGGAGATTCGTAGACGAACCTAAGTCACCGACATAGCACAAAAGATTAGCAAGCTGAAGTGTCAGTGAATAGGACACATAGCTCTGACCGCGCACTGGAAAGCGTAGCGACGGACGGCCCCCTACTAGATGGAAAGATTATCTATTATAGATTACGGGGAGCCGTTGGGTGCAGGCTGCACAAGATCGGTCGCTTTGGAGATCTATGTGGGAGGCCTATGTTGAGCAGTGGCTGATATGATGGGTCTTTTTCACGGAATAAAATTTTAATAGGGAATAGCGTCGCATCAACTACCGTTCATTCCTGCCGGGACTTACAATCCCTATGGAATGAACGCCCGTAGATTTGCAAGAGCGAGTAATAATGACGGTATTACTTAGAACATTGTTCTGGGTTTTATTCCGTCGTGTTTCTGTGCAGTTTGATCGACAGGGCAATTCAGAAGAAATTAACGTTAATTTTTTTTTATATTATCTGGAGATGAAACAAGCATACGGCCCACCTGCTATTAAGTGGTAACCATCGCCTATAGCAAAGTAACCTCGTAAGTTAGTGGAGTAAGTAAGTTAGTTAGTTAATAGTTTAGACCTCGACGAATTGTAAAGTGTTGAATTGTAATTATGATTAGGAGAGTGTTAGATGTGAAAGTGATACATATACTAGCAAAGAATTGATACGACAGTTAAAAGTATTTACATCGAATTCCTAAATTTGTTCCGATAGATACCTATTTAATATACTTCATCATCAACCTATAACAGTTAACTGCTGGACGTAGGTCTCTCCCAGGGTGTGCTATTGAGCCCGATCCTCAGCTCTTCTCATCCAATTCTTGCCAGCCACAGCGCGCAAATCGTCACTCCATATAGCCGGAGGGCGTCCTACACTTCGCTTGCCTAGACGTGGTCTCCACTCCAGAACACGTTTACCCCAACGGTTATTGGTTACTTAGTTAACTGCATACAAGTGAAGCTAACATACGCTTGTTAGAAGAACTTAAAACGCTTAATATTCCTTAAAACTTATTTTGTTTTGTTAATTCATTTGAAAATGATGTTTATTTGACGACCTCCGCGATGCAGTGGGTGAATAGCCGGCTGAGACGCAGGAGGTAGTAGGTTCGATTCCAGCTTCGGAACAATCGTTCATGCATGATCTACAGGTATTTGTTCCGGGTCTGGATATTTTTCTATACATTATAAGTATCTACTTACAAAAAAACAAGTATATAAAAATTCTCTTAGATATCTGGTTCCCATATTGCAAGCTCTGCTTAGTTTGGGGCTAGATAGCGCTGTGTGAAATGTCCAGCAATATTTATATTTATTTGTACGTTATCAATTTTCATCCCATTTCATCGCTGCGATAGCTTTGCAAAATTCGGGCTTAAAATCTACAAATGTTTTGACTAAAGTTAAGAATTAGACCAATGACTTCACAAAATCATAGTCCAAAGTTAAACTACCCTTATACAATACAAAATAGGGCGGGTACAGTAACCGTGCCTAATTAAATTGCTTCATACAATCATTTCATACAATGATCTATACAGGGTGGACAATAAATATTAGGTAAACTTTATTTATGGGGCCTGTTTTAAATCTTATTTTATGGGAACTGTGGTTGAAAAGCTTAACGGTGATTTAGCAGGTGAGGACAATAGGTTATAGAGGGTGAAATTACAGGTCCAAGTTTATACAGGGTGCTTAAAACTGGATAGTCATACTTATTTTTGATCTGTTATCAACATGCCAAAAACTTTCACATAAAATAAAACTTACATGTTAGTTCTTATAATAAAAATGGTTGAAAAATATTTTCACTTAATTTTTAATTACCCTCGTTATGAATATAAGTTAATAAATAAATTATACAACGCAAATTAATAAGTTTGTTAGTTATGTTTCTTGTGGTTTGTTTGTACTCAGTTTATGTCGTCACAAATATTTGTTTTTAAATCAAATCAAATAATATTTATTGCAAGAATGACAGGTTGTACGCACAAAAAAACAGAAAAAATTAATAATTAGAATTAATTACTTATGTAATGGATGGTTTTTTTTGGTTTAGTGACATTTCTATTGTTTATCCGAACAGGACGGAATGTATGACTTTCTGTATTCTAATTGCTTAGGACATTGTACATAGATAATAATTAGAATACAGAAAGTCATACATTCCACTCTGTTCGGATAAACAATAAAAATGAAACTAAACAAAAATAACATCTATTACATAATTAACTAATATTTTTCCTTTTTTTCAAACTTTTACGATTACCTACCTACTGTACATAATTACTTATTTTATTAAAGGGGTATTAATCGCGTATGTACCTTTTTTATTTGTTATCCCGACGTTTCGGTTGTGTTGCAACAGCCGTGGTCGGTAAATGATAACGTGCAAATAAAAAAGGTACATGCGCGATAAATACTCGTTTAAAAAAGTAATTATAACTAATAATTGTGTTTAATTTGATTTGATATTTATTATACACAAGACATAATTATTGAACGGGCGTCGAACCTACACGTTCACTTTCAATCGACAATGCGCTGTAAACTTCGATGTTTTTACACCCTGTATACTAGTTAATAGTACACTTACCGGCCGTGTCCAGTATTGTCCAGTTATTTAGATAAATCATTAGAGACCGGTTGTTTTTCGGTCATTCTTGAGTGTCGGGGATTAGGGGACAATACATTGTAGTTTATTGGGGAAGTCTGGCCAGTTCCTGTGAACCGCGAGTTGCGTAATTCGTAAGAACATTATTAGTATTAATAAAACACCAGATATGTAGGTAGATACCGTCTAAACTAAAACTGAAACGCTCTACTTCATTACGTCAAAACTAAATGTTCTAAATTCACTGTAATCAGAAGGCTAATTTTTAAATGATTTGCACGCACAGCGTCAATATCAAGTAAGCGCGGTCAAGTAAAGACAACACGTTCTTTTTCAGATGAGACGGTCTCTAAGGCTCGGACTATATGGCATACGGGCTTGTCAGGGACTGTCTTTTAACGGACCCTGACCAATCCGTCGCACAACCAAACATTTTTTTCTGCATCGATTACACACGATCTGAGGCCATCCGACTCCGATTTATACCTAGAAGCAACCGTCACATGCTCCGTATATTATTATTTGATATATATATTTTATATATAATAATATATAAATCATTCACAGGATCGGGGAGACCCGAGTAGCATATAGTCCGTGCCTAAGTCCTTATGAACTAGATCAACCTTGATGAGGGAATTTTAGACCACTGTTTAAATGCATAACACTTAAAATAAGCCAATTTCTGCAAATCTGGCAATTCAACTTTTGACGTCTAATTTGCCACTGTTCAATTGCGTACCCTACTACTTCATTAATTATTTCAATCATTCATTCATTCCATACCTACGTTAAAACCAAACAATCTTTAATTAATGCAATCTAAAGATCATTTTTAAACTCCTTATGTACTGTGACTATGAGTATACTACAAGTAATTACAGTGAAGACACCAAATAGAGCAAAATAGAGATATATTTGAGAGGCTTCATAGATTGTAAAATGAATTTCGAAAATTAGAATACAAAATAACTTTCTGTTCCGAAACGACTGAGTAAAACTGGCTGCTAAACATCCCTGCCGCAGCCGGGCTGTCTAGAACACAAATGTATCTGCAGTTAGCTACTGCCTCAAACCCCTTACAAAATAAACAAGGTAAGTTGCAGTGACAATAGAAGTGGATAGTCACCTCCACGCCGCCGGTTCCCACGTCATCTTTACTCCACGAGAAGGAAATAAAAATGTCTGACTCGGCCCGTGTAGGTACATTAATAAAACCCTTAATAAAACGCGCTTTGCGATGCGCGGGCGCTGAAGTAGTATATTTAGAAGATGCAGACAAATTGACTAGACTATATGTCTGAGATTGTAAAGCTTGACTGCTTTGATGATTTTCTGTCATTGAATTTAGCTTGGTCATTATTTGGCTAGAAATAAAATCCTAGAACAAAAATAAGGTCAAGTCAAGAATGAATTAAGCAAAGGCTTCATACGAAGTATCCTTTTATTAAAAACTAGCTGACCCCCCCGCGGCTTCGCACACATTTTTTCGTAAAACATTACCCTCCTGCGCAGTCAGGTAATCGATCTTTTTAAGATATACAATTTCGTAGTACATTAATTTGATTTATCTCGTAAGGTTTAGCCAGCATTTGCGATTTAAACGCGCTAAAATATATTTTTCGGCTTTTCTGTACTATAATATGTATGTATTATACATATAATCTTCCTCTTGAATCACTCTATCTATTGCTCAAAACTGCATTAGAATCCGTTGAGTAGTTTAAAAGATCTAAGGGAACAGACAGCGGAAGTGACTTCATTTTATACTACGTATAAAGCAGATTTACACAAAGGGTGACTTCCGCAACGATACCTCAACGTATTTAGTGACTAAATATTATTTAGGTAGTTGTCAAATCATACAAATACATCAAATTTAAACTTATTGCAAGCAAGCCGAGCATAGTCCCACTCTTACTTTAGGTAAAATGACCTAAATGCCCCTACCATTATTATTATCATAAAGTTGGCTAGGTTATATTACACCGATTAGAGTAACCCATCCAATTAAAGTCGTCTCACATAATAAACAAGATACATTATAGTTTCTTTCCCACTCCCGAGGTATACTACATCGTTATACTCGATATATTCATAAAATATCATTCCTCACACATTAAAAAAGGTAAAAAAACATTAAAAATGTATTCCTCATCGACGATAACACTTTATAATGACGTGGGTCAGCGCAGGCGGTTAGAACAAACAGAATCGTACGCGAGCCATATTTTTTTCAACTTCCCATTCAAACTGAAGGAATGAGCTCTACCTATCTCCCTTCGCCACATCTAAACTACATCAGTACGAAAGAGACGGGAGAGGGAATGCAGGTAGGTGCCAAGGTGTCTACCGTGCCAGACATGGAGGCACCATTTGGTTGGAATATTTTTGAATCGCTATGATTTGGGGATGATTTGTATCATTGGTTAATTGATTCTTGAATTCCGATGGTACTGATAACCGAGAAGAAAGCGAATGTGTTTCGGAAAGGAATCTAAGGCAGCAGTGACTAAGAAAAAGGCACATAGAGTTTTTAAATTCTTTACGCTTTTTAGCTCTGACATGATAACATTTTTTTTAAGTATGATGATTTATTGTACCCGAACCAACCACAGTATTTTTAAGAGGCATCTAAATCTGCTAATTGAAGATGGCTTTTATACACTGTCTGGTAGCTAATTGTAGCACAAGTGGGATGACGGAAAACACCTCTGTAAGTGCCCGGGACAGAATTGCTAAAATTAGTATCACGAATATACCTAGTCAGGTCATAAGTATTGTCACACAGTAAAAACTTTTCTTTTAGAATGCTGGCCACAAAAAAGTTTATAGAATTCGAATTTCGAATTTTTCATGAAAATAAAAATGTATACTTTTTAGAATTTTACTCATTTTTAAATATGGAGTGGACGCTTAAAGAAGACCGTGTTGCAGTTATTGCGTTGCATCGTTGCGGTTACGCGCCAATTCAAATTTTTGACATACTGAAAAATTTGAATATAACCAAAAGATTCGTTTATCGCACCATCAAACGATACAATGAAGACTCTAGTGTAGATGACAGGTCAAGAAGTGCTCGCCCTCGGTCTGTTAGGACTCCAGCAGTGATAAAAGCTGTGAAGGCGCGAATTCAAAGAAATCCCAAACGTAAGCAGAAACTGTTGGCCCTTCAGATGGGGTTAAGCAGAACCACGGTGAAAAGGGTGTTAAATGAAGACTTAGGGCTTCGGGCATATCGAAGAAAAACAGGACATCGTTTGAATGCTCGTCTAATGGACCTGAGACTGAAGAGATGCCGCGCTTTGTTGAAGCGGTACGCGGGAAAAAAATATCGGGAAATTCTTTTTTCGGATGAAAAATTTTTACCGTAGAAGAGAGCTACAACAAACGAAATGATAAGGTGTACGCACACAGTAGTGAAGAAGCGAGCAACCGTATTCCGCGTGTCCAACGAGGTCATTTTCCATCCTCGCTCATGGTATGGTTGGGAGTTTCTTATTGGGGCTTAACAGAGGTACATTTTTGTGAGAAAGGTGTAAAAACGAATGCAGTTGTGTATCAAAATACAGTCCTGACGAACCTTGTGGAACCTGTTTCTCATACCATGTTCAATAACAGGCACTGGGTATTCCAACAAGATTCGGCGCCAGCTCATAGAGCGAAGAGCACACAAGACTGGCTGGCGGCGCGTGAAATCGACTTCATCCGGCACGAAGACTGGCCCTCCTCCAGTCCAGATTTCAATCCGTTAGATTACAAGATATGGCAACACTTGGAGGAAAAGGCGTGCTCAAAGCCTCATCCCAATTTGGAGTCACTCAAGGCATCCTTGATTAAGGCAGCCGCCGATATTGACATGGACCTCGTTCGTGCTGCGATAGACGACTGGCCGCGCAGATTGAAGGCCTGTATTCAAAATCACGGAGGTCATTTTGAATAAACTTTAGTGTCATAAGAATCTATGTTTTGTTAAGTTCATTTTGGTATATAAATGGTAACATAATGAATAAACTTGTTTCAATTATTTTATATTAAACATGTGACAGAATTTATGACCTGACTAGGTATAAATGCGAAAGTTTTTAAGGTGTTCGATCACTTAAAAGCGGTCTCTTTCACCTTTATTATGTGCACTGTTAAAGAGTGATACGACTTACTTGTCTGTATTTTCTGATAATTGCAACCTAGAGGTCTTCAAGTCTGAACAGGTTTTATCTAGGGAAGCGTGTACCATCGTAGACTGCATCATCGCTTACCATTCGGCGAGATCATGGTCAATAGAAATTATGCAAAAAACTTTATATATTAATAAGTAAGACCTATTTGAACTGAGTGTATTTAACATGTTCCTTCCGACTTCCACCAAAATTGCACTTGCACAATCATTGTTGCATCCTATTCTCGACTATGCTGACGCCAGCTATCTTGATTTAACTGAAGATCAACTCAACAAGCTTGAGCGTCTCCAGAATTTCTCTATTAGATTCATATTTGGCTTGCGCAAGTACGATCACATTTCAGAGTATCGCCACAGACTTAAGTGGTTACCTATCCGTCTTCGCCGGAATGCGCACATCCTTTCCCTCCTTTACAGCATCCTTTTCATCCCTTCTACTCCGTCCTACCTCAAAGAACGCTTTGACTTTCTTCACCTTTCCAACTCTCGACCCTTACGTTCCTCTGAAACCCTTCAATTAAAAACTCCTCATCATACCTCAGTATTTTATAGTTCCTCTTTTACTTTGCAGGCTACCAGGCTCTGGAATGCCCTACCTGTCTCAATTCGTCACGCTAAATCTCTCCCTATCTTTAAAAACTTGGTCAGACAACACTATATGTCATCCATCGCTCACTAGACCACTTATTAATTTTACATTTTTATAATTTATATATGTAGGTATGACAATATATATTTTTATGTATTATAATATTAATATTTATGTAATTTTATGATTATATTATACATTATAATTATGCATTTTATTTTATATTATCTATATTTTTTATAAATATACGTGTACTATTAATATCGGATTTACGCCGCCGTCCTTATTTTGTTCACATAGATCCTGTCCATCCAAAGGTTGCCTGGAAGAGATCGCTTTTAGCGATAAGGCCGCCCATTGTACCTATTGTTTAAGAGTACCTATTGTTTCTTATAAATGATTGTATTTAAATGGTGTGCAATAAAGAAATTATCTATCTATCTATCTATCTATCTATGTTTTTGAAAAATACAGTTTGGTCAGATAGCATCAATATAGTTACCTACTTTTTGTCTGGAAAAGTTATTTTTCCAATTTCGTATTTTTCTAATTATTTTTTCTAAAAACAATGCATTTTTAAATTAAATCGAACACCAATTTTTTAAAATTATATCGTATAATAATAATCTTTAACATCTGTTTATTATTATATTAATTATGTAATTTGTTTTTAAAAGGCGTTCATCCATGACCGGAAATACAAATTAATTTGGATGCGATGCAATTACAAATCAAATAGAAGTGCCATAAGGGTAGGTGACATCGTTGACCCTGGCATATGGCTGTGTTTGTCCAATTCGATTACACAAATGTCTCTATTTATTACCACTAGAGACAATTGCTATGGTTCGATTGGTACGAGGTTTTCGACTTCTAAATCTAGTAATTTTAGTATATAACCTTGTTTACTCATAAGGTCTTTAATATGGGTATCATCGACTGTTTTTCCTGGAAATTATAATTTAGGTCTCTTCTAGACATTTGTTCTCAATTTTCACTTACCTTAATAAAGATTGTAGCCCAGATACGTACTTCACTTACCTTAATAAAGATTGTAGCCCAGAAACGTACATACTCTCAAGTAGCTTTATCGAAAAAAAATGCACTTTTATGTGCTACTAAAATTGTTACGCTTTCAAATGCATATATAAACTCACCATCAAAAGTCAATTCCAACTCCACATAAATGGCTGAAGCCTTCGTATCGGTTCGATGATTTCTAAAGAACTGGACACCAAAGCAATACCTCGCAGGACCACGATATATTGAAGGGCCCTCCACGCCGCTTTTAAGGCAGTTTGTTCCAAAAACTCTGGAATTCTCTATGAGATCAAAAGGGACACTTGACTTGGAAATGCCACTTAGGTGTTCTTTGATATAGTGAATAGAAATTAGGTATTTCGGATGTTATGTTTGATTGAAATTGATTCACGGGCGTATAAATTAAGTACAATTATCAAGCTCCGCTAACCGGTATCGGCTGATTGTACTTAAATTTACTCGGCTGTTGACGGATTTTCCGAATATCCCTTCTCGTACATTACGTACGTGGTGCTCGTACGACATAATTGTTTTTTCTTCCATGTCCTTCTATCAGTCGTCATTTCCAATCTAGGATATTGATTTTGCGACTTACAAATTTGAGTCCTAAACTCTTGATGCGGTCCAATTTTTCTTATCAGAAAGTAAAGTAGTTGCGAGGTTCTGGAAAATACATGTAAGCAGGGACATACATTACAAGTCGCGACATATGAGAATTACATATGAAGCGAAATTAAATTTTATGATATAACATTATATTAATTACAATCTACGGTGCGCAAACATGGCCACTGACCGAGCTGCAAAAATACAAGCTTGAGATTTGCCAAAGGGCAATCGAACGCAAGTTCCTAGGATTCCGGAGAACCGATAGGATGAGGAATAACACGCTTCGTTCGTTAACTGGAATTGCAGATCGGGTAGAAAAAACCGCTAAACTGCTTTTTTCCGCTAAGCTTCCGGAGAAATGGGCCCACATCGTAACTCTCTGGGTACCCGACGATGGACGGCGACGCCGCGAATGCGTTGGCACGATCACATCAGTGGATTCGAGAGGTAATGGTGGGAATCTACCAAGGATCGCGATAGTAGGAAGGCCTTTGCCCAGAAGTGGGAAATTGTAAGCTGGAAAAAAACATTATATCAAAATCTTTATAGGTAATCATGACAATCTTAGTAGTAGATAATGCTCAAATGTTTCTTCTTGGTTCACATTAAAGACGTTTAAAAACCAAACAAACAGCCTCTTTAGTAAACAACTTCAAAAGCATTCAACCACCGAAATAGCAAAGGCACAGTACAACCATAATTGATTTAATTTATAATACCAAAGTACTACAATAAATAATAAATACAGTCAGAATACTCTAACAATGGTAGAGCATGAAGTCACCCACGTCTCTAAACCTGTCGAACGACATGCCAAACCTGAACTACCCTGGACACATCCATCCTTTTCTAACTATATAAGGTTAGACAAAGACAGGAGCAACTTGTTTCCTAATCCTGGCCTCAGGTCGTTTGGTTAGGATCCGTCACGGTCCGACGCCTAGGGGTTGGCAGACATTGACAAATATGACAAACACCCCTTTTATTAAAAATACGTTGTTTTTGATCGATGTTAGAAACCTGACTCCAAAGTTTACTTTTCTTGTGTCACACGCTATTCAAAGAAGTGGGAAGGTATTTTGTAAAGCATCATTTTCTATCATAACTGCGTAACAATGGACTTAAAGCGTTATGTTTGGAAAGGATTCAATTTTTGATCGTCATTGTGAGAAACCTGAACTCACTTCCTCTGGGCGTTTATGCTTATCAATGCTCATACCTTGCGAGTACCTACCAGCCGGGTTATCAAGACCGCTGTAGAAAAGTTTCTATCGACGGAAGAATAGTAAAATGACATTCAGCGTAGAAAGAAGATGTGCTGGAAATGCTGGAAAGCGCAGCATCGGATGGCCCCAACTAGATGGAAGGATGAACGGTTGCTGGGAGCGGTTGGGTCGAACAAGATCGGTTGCTCTGGAAATCTATGGGGGCGGCATATGTTTAGCAGTGGACGACCATCAGCTCATATGATGATGATGTAGAGAGTATTCTATTAGTTATCAGGCTAGATAGCGCTGTGTGGAGTTCAGTTTAAATTCAATCACTTATCTGATCCACTATGCTTATGGCTCACCCTGTCTCATTGAATCTTCAGCAAGTGATCTCTACAATAGCCTGCTCATAGCCTTGTTGGTTATTATAATATCAGTTTACGTACGTTAGGTGTTACTCCTATTGTGAGAGAAATGAAACCATAACATTTTTTGACCATGAGTGGGTGGAGACCGGATGCTTTAGTATGGTAATACGAATAGGGTATTTGTGAGATAAAATATGTTATAGAGCATTCACAGTACGAACCGTAGCATAGTAAAGTATGGGAGGAATTACTCGTAAAAGCTTTACAGTAGCAAACAACAGTGATAGGTGTTACCTACGGAGTATAATGGTCATGTATGGTAATAAGAGATTGACTACGAACCGAAAAAAGGATACCGGCCACAACTTAATGCCTACTTAAATAATGATATACTAGAATATGACACTTAAGTTAGAAAAAAGAGAGAAATTAACTATCACTAAAGTTTTAAAATGTTGTACCTATTAGGTATCTGTTTACAGAATATTACGTAAAGCTCTTTTTTCATACCCACGACACAAAAAAAGGGATCTACCAAGTTTGAAGCGTGTCTTTTCTGTCTGCGTAAGTAGTGGATGAACTGATTTCAAAGCTGATTTTTTATTTGAAAGCTATTATTGGTTGAAATAAGGACAAATGTTTTATATCAATCGGTGTCTTTCATATAAGTGCCATTTACCTTCTTTCCTTTTTTGACATCCTCTGTGGCGCAGTGGGCGAATAACCGGCTGAGACGCAGGAGGTAGCGGTTCGATTCCCGCCGCGGAACAAATGTTTGTATGATCTACAGATATTTGTTCCGGGTCTGGTTGTTTCTCAATATATTAAAGTATGTATATTATTAACAAAAAAAAGTATATAAGTATTCTATCAGTTATCTGGTTCCCATAGTGTAAGCGCTGCTTAGTTTGGGGCTAGATAGCGCTGTGTGAAATGTCCAGCAATATTTATGTATTTATTTAATATATATGACGTATTTGTATGATTTGACAACTGTCTTCGATTAGGCATTGTTAGATTTAGATTTATTTCGATTAGATTTTGTATCATTGGAATATAATTATTTATTGAACATAAAGAAAAACATACAAATGGAGGTCCCAAGGCTAAAATAATTTTCTACCAGTGATCCGTGACAGGTAAAAAAAATACTTACGGGTATTGGCCTTCAGTGTTACCATCCTAATATCAATGGCAACTTAATCAACAGTGACCTTAAAATTACCAAAAACACAAGAAAGCCTCCATACAATTTTTATAAAATAATCTTACATAGTCAGTTTAAATACTAACGCTAAATGAAAATAATATTAGGTACTCAACAATCATTGAACCTGAAAAGCTCTTGTACGATTTAAATTGTCACAAAGAGCATTGTCTCCATCCACAATATGACGAAAATATCTACACTGCCTTCCTTATTGATGAATGGAATCAATTTTTAAGCATTGCCAGGGCCACAGAACTTATAATACTTCGTAGCAGAGTGGCCAGACATATTGGAACCGGCCAGAGGGCCAAACAAGTAATGATCTTTTATAATAACACGGGACGGGAACGTAGCAACCTCGGATATCGTAGCAGATAACGGAATGATCTTTTATTAATATGGAATGTATGTAACGCAAAATAGCAAAAATCATACAAAAAATAAAAATTACACAAAAGTAGGTATATGTTTTATTTTTGCTTTCGTAAAATTTTTACTTATTTTTTTTTTGTATTTTTTGCATAAATAAGTAACGATAATACACAAAATGCTAAGCTGTTAGCAAACCACATCGATTACACATAGATTTTGTTATCAAATTCAATTTCAAAATGTTTTATTTATTATAATCACAAGGATCACTTTGAAATGTCAATTTTACCGCCTGTTCCTTCAAGATGTTGGTTATGTGAAATCAATAGAATGACGACATGCTTTTTAATATTTCAAGATACACACAAATTGTTATTTCTCTATTCGTTATTGTTTATCTTGGGGATGTTTATAAACTATTACCTACCTAGCGTAATCAAGACAAAATCAGTGATACGAACAAAGTATTTTAATCTTAAAACTTCCAACTGACTCGATATCTAGCCGTAGCAGTTAAAAATCTATTCTATGCCGAAAGATAGATAAGTTCCTCCGTCTCGTCCTCGTGACGTTGCATTTAAATAGATGTTAAGCATTATTTATCTATTCCAATTTAGTCGTGTGTTGGGCTAGATATTAAAATACAAAATACAATGACACTTCATTGTTGAAAGAAGAAAAAAACAACGAAATTTATATCCTTATGCTTTTAACAATAGATTGCGGGTGGAGTATATAAAAAACCATCAATGAATTCGTGGTGAATAGGGACTTTTCTGAGAAAGAATTCGGATTGTTTGAACTAAGCTGCCGTTTTATTTGCACTTTTCTTGGTAGGCTTACCGGCATACTTCATGCACTAAACATACAACCATTGGTTTACCATTGATAGCTACTGGGTCTGTTTGTTCTTTTATGGGGGAAATAATGAAACTTTCACAGGAATAAACTAAATAAATAATAAATATTGCTGGGCATTTTACAGCGCTATCTAGCCCCAAACTATACGGAGCTTGTACTATGTGAACCAGATAACTGATAGAATACTTATAAACATTTTTTTTGTAAATACATACTTATAATATATAGAGATACAGGCCCGGAACAAATATATGTAGATCATGCAAACATTTGTTCCGCGCCGGGAATCGAACCCACTACCTCCTGCGTCTCAGCCGGCTATTCGCCCACTGCCCCATAAAGGTCGTCTGTCGTCTTTATTCACCGATTATAACATATGGCCTTTTCATTTAATCATCAGCATTATATCAGTCGTACGTATGACGTCCATTTCTGAACAACCCTTCCCAATTAACCCCCCATAGGTCTCCCAAAAAGTAGTAAACTTCCTTGTGAAAGGGCCCACCCGGGGAAGTTCTACCATCGTACCTATTACATATTTTTTAAACTTTCACGATCACTGTACATAATTTCTGATTTAAACCTTTTTTTATATTGTTATCCGTCAACGCAAGTCAAATATTAAAAAAACATTGGACTTCCGTTTAATAAATAAATAAATATAAATAAATTATTTATTCAACAACAAACTTCAAAATTTCACAAACAAAAAATTACAATGGTTTACTTGGTATAATACAATTCAGGATGGAAAACATACGTACCCAAACTAGGATTGACCTGTATGATGGCATACCTATACCTCCCTCCGGACTATGTTTCATAATGGAATGATCAGTGAATGTATGTGTGAGTGTGGGAATATGTTGGTTGTGAGATTTGAATGTGTATGTGTGTGTTTGAATGCGCGAGAAATTTTTCACTGACTGCAATGTATTGTTACGAGCTGAGGGTTCGGGATAAAATAATGGGAATCGATTTAACCAAAATACGAGTAACACTTTTATTCAGCACTAAACGATGAATACACGAACTTGGTCACACGTAATCACAACACACTAATTCACACCACAGTTGCACCACTTAAAGTCACCGAAATGTTCGCACGTATAGCTTAATCCAGACTGACTCGGGAGCCACTACTGTTCACGCGAGACCCTTCTCCACGTCAGTCCTCCAGGGCCTCGCTGAGACTCACTCACTAACTGAGACTGACTCAGACTCTGACTGACTGTCCGGCCATCTCTCCGGCCTATTTATATCGCACACATTTCGATTGTTCGAGAAGGATCTCGATCGTTCCAGGAAAAGGGTCGGTCCCTCGACACAATGGCCACTCCATTGTGCGCAACCGCAGACAATAACAACAATAACGCAGCAAGACAAAAGCGTTCGAGAAGTTACGATTATTACTCATTGTTTAACAGCCTCGGCGTAACACTGCCCCCTCCTAAAACATGCTCGTCCCGAGCATTCTTAGCCTCATATCGCGGCAGCCGATCAACACGAACAATTTTAAGCGCACCTCGCGCTGAAGATGTAGCAACTAGAGGAGCCACATTGCCGTCTCCAGTACTTCAGGACACCCAGAGTCCCTTTCTCATCAGCGATCCCAATTCCAGCCTCCAAAACACGGCTCTCATGATTTCTATCTGTTCTTTCACTTCCTGGAATTACTTTCCAGATAAACCGAACGATTCCCTCATCAGTCGAGCCCAATTCCAGCCTCCAAAACACGGCTCTCTTGATTTCTATCTGTTCTTTCACTTCCTGGAATTCCTTTCCAGATGAACCGAACGATTCCCTCATCAGTCGA
The DNA here is from genome assembly GCA_963924445.1 of Philereme transversata. Classification (NCBI taxonomy): domain Eukaryota; kingdom Metazoa; phylum Arthropoda; class Insecta; order Lepidoptera; family Geometridae; genus Philereme; species Philereme transversata. Next base: position 18,549,530 of record OZ004337.1, on the reverse strand, counting down.
GCACGCTCTTATGGCTAACGTCGCTGATCTTCCTGTTGACGACGCTGCTCTTCTTTATCCTGACGTCGCTGTTCCTCTTGCAACCGAGTCTGCTCTACCTGTTCATGTCGCTGTTCCTTCTGCAACCGAGCCTGCTCTTCCTGTTGACGACGCTTCTCTTCTTAATGCTGACGGCGTTGTTCCTCCTGCAACCGAGCCGGCTCTTCCTGTTGACGACGCTTCTCTTCTTTATGCTGACGGCGTTCCTCCTCCTGCAACCGAGCCTGCTCTTCTTGCTGACGACGCTGCTCTTCTTTATCCTGACGACGCTGTTCTTCTTGACGACAAAGCATTGCCATAATAGCAGCAAGATCGCCTGTCACAGGAGCTTGGCCCACGGGTGATGATGATGAAGCTCCAAATGGTTCGGTGGCGGCTGATTCCATCTCCATCGGCTGACGACTCTGCCGAGCTTCTTGAACCGGAGACTCCCCAAACCGCCTTTCATCCATTACCTGTTGTCGTTGACCTCTCGTCCTGACACCGTCCACGTTATCCTTTGGTAGAACCGGCATTATTTTATCCCACTTCTGACACCAAATTGTTACGAGCTGAGGGTTCGGGATAAAATAATGGGAATCGATTTAACCAAAATAACACTTTTATTCAGCACTAAACGATGAATACACGAACTTGGTCACACGTAATCACAACACACTAATTCACACCACAGTTGCACCACTTAAAGTCACCGAAATGTTCGCACGTATAGCTTAATCCAGACTGACTCGGGAGCCACTACTGTTCACGCGAGACCCTTCTCCACGTCAGTCCTCCAGGGCCTCGCTGAGACTCACTCACTAACTGAGACTGACTCAGACTCTGACTGACTGTCCGGCCATCTCTCCGGCCTATTTATATCGCACACATTTCGATTGTTCGAGAAGGATCTCGATCGTTCCAGGAAAAGGGTCGGTCCCTCGACACAATGGCCACTCCATTGTGCGCAACCGCAGACAATAACAACAATAACGCAGCAAGACAAAAGCGTTCGAGAAGTTACGATTATTACTCATTGTTTAACAGCCTCGGCGTAACAGTATTTTTGTCAAGTGCTTCTTCTACAAAAAAGATCGAACTACAAAACAGTCTTTGGATGCATCATAACTCAGACACCATTGCCACCAGCTTACCTACTTTAGTTTTAGAACAAGGACAAGAGAGAATACTGGACTCTGAAGAACTCATACGGCCCACAATTCGGCGAGAATGGATACTTTAGACTCTTGAAAGGAATCAACGCGTCAGGAATAATGGAAAACATTTCTTCTGCTTCTGTCCAATAAGAATCTTCTACGACTTTACACCAAATACCACTAAATAACCAAACCAAAATCTGAGGTCCTCTATACTGGGAAAATTAAGCCCGTGCTTTATCGATTTGAAATTACTGTACTACGGATGACGTATATTATTATAACCTGGTTAGCGATTTCCTAAATCTGGTCATATTGTTCGAACAAGATCGGATTGTTTTTTTAATGGAACAATTAAATGATTCGGCTACTGTAAATGTATTGCCACTCACGATCATTCATTCAAATGTTGATAGTTTCAATTTCTAAATCTAAACCAAACATGCTACGTCACATCACTAATAAACAAAAATTTTCGTCATATCTGTCATAAAATTTTTCTGAATTCCATTCAATTTCTTCTCCAAATCAAGTTTAGTCATGTGATATCAATAGGGATATAAGATGAAAATAATGAAGCCCAATAAAGCTGGCATTGTCACCACATAATCCGAGTGGCCCTTCGTGCCGTATTTGCAACCGCTCATCCATGGCATCCTTATTACTGGTTGCACGATGAAATTAATTGATTAAACCACAACAATGCAGTACAGATGATGACAACGTTTGCTGGGAATTGAGGATTAAAAGCGAGTATACATAAAACGTGGTTAAGAACGTAAAGCTTCGTTTTCATATGACACTCCTTCGTTTTTCAACACAGATAGTTATTGTTTGTACTCGTACAGTCATTCTCTATGTCATTCTCATTAAACTATAGTTTTTTGAAAAGAGGTGTCAGTTTCCGATGTAGAATGAAAAGATATACGAAAAAAACAGAACAGACATGTACAAAGGCGAGCTTAACCCTAAAAAAAGTTTTCTTCCAGCAAACCTTTAAGGGTAAAGAAATAAGGAGAAAGAGATGTTAATTATTCAAGAAGAAAGGTTTTTGGCCGAAGGGTGTCAAATCAAAACAATTAAAAATCACAAGGATCAGTTTGAGACGTCAATTTAACTGCCTATCAAATTTTTTTGTCGTATTTCGTCGTTTCTGAGAGCGGATACCGAACAACGAGCACTGACTTCAAATTTCAGTGTTTATTTAGTAAATAAATAGAAGTTTTTATTATATTAATGTATTTTAGGCGAAGTCTCTAATAAGTTATTTACTATCTTGTAACTATTTTATTGTTGCCTGAATGAAATGATTTATTATTATAAATAATATATGTTTAATAAGATACGCTATACAGCATAGGTAGAAAAGCGCAGGATTATAGCAAAAACCTAAGTACTTAACTTCTACCAATTATTAAAGATAATGTATACAACTGGTGGCAAGTTGCAGCATTAATTGGATAAGTAAATGACGCAATCGCTGTAGTACCTGGGACAGCATTTCAGATGGAGTAGGCTTGTATAACTCGTGCGACTTAACTGTGCACCTCGCACTGTGTCGTCACCGTCACAGTGATGCTATAGTTACTGAGCGCGTGAGGCAAACGCGGGACGCCGCGCGGGGTAGCGAGAGTGGGGTCGCATTCCAGGGAAGTGCACAGTTAACTCGCACGAATATTCAGTATTTTATTGCGTTCATATAAAGTGGATTAAAATGTTAGTAACCCGCATAAATTATCTTAACTTAATCAGCTGTAAAGCTTTTTATATTCAAATATTTAAGAAAAATGAAACAAGCAACTTCCATTGAAAAAATAAGAATAAAATTAAACTTTTCAATTATAAAATAAATTCAAACCATCGGCATATCAAAGGTATTTGTTCAAAGCGTTTCATTCACAATCATAATCCAAAACTTTACAATAAGTTTACACTTCACATCACAAAAGTTTTGGGCAACAGCCTTCTAATGAAAAGAGGATAATCCGGTGCCTGACTGTCTGGGGTCCCGAGGCTCAAGGAAGCCGCTACTGGAGGAAAGATAGTCAAGAAAGAACTACATAGAAATCAAATCAATTGTCCAAACTTTTAGTTAATCTTTACATAAATTATTATTAAAATAGAATTCCATTTCTTCGCAAATTCTATGACATTGTGATCTTTTGAGTAGTAATAGATTCATTATAATTTGGTCAAGATGTTCTTGAGTCATTTGAATGAGAGTAAAAGAGTTCTGTAGTATGAAGGGTTACAATACTTGCGATTGTCTATTTGTATCGATAAGTATTTCCTTCCGGGTATACTAAGAGTTAACCGAACTTCTGAATATTATTTAGTTCACAATTGACTTCAATCATTTAAGAGTTGAAAGAGTTGAGCTGAACCCATTTCTAGCTCATAGTCACAATGAGTCAAACTAAGGTAATATGGACTGTTTCTTATTTATTTTTCTAACATCTGTGTACCATTGAAACGATTATAGTTTTCTAAAATACTTACCCGTTTAAATTATATATTAGGGCTGTTAAAAAATCAGATAATTATTTTCATTGGAGATTCGTTGCTTATCATTCAAAGTATCAAAGTTCAAAGTATCGTCTTAATACTACTACTATTAATGAAAAAAAATCCTATCCAATGAAACTGTTTGTAAGTAGGTGCCTAGTAGGAAATATAGAGCCTCTAAGATTAACCGAAGATTATGTTCTCCTTAGTATATTGTAGGTACCTGCAAAAATCAATGAAGTCAAGTTTGAAAACTTCCTTTATAAAATATAAAAGGAAAATGGAACAACAGAATCTCCTTTCTCTCAATAAAATAACAAAATCAATATTGTATTACGAAATCCAAAGTTATCCAAGGTTGCCGCCAAAAACAGCAATTTTATGAATGAACTTGCTGGACAAAACAAGGATTAAGAAAGCATAAGTACTGAACAAATATGAATGAATGATTGAATGAAACTAATGTATGTATAGGTCGTAAGAGAACCGTCGTTTTTGTTAATGTAATGCTATAGTTGTAAATATTTGTCAATGAGGGTACATTTGAAAAGCACGGATGTAGATTAGATCTTAGATCATTTTCTTGAAAGTAGCGGTTAAGATTGTCATTCATCTCACTAGATGTAATTATTTAACCAAATAAAAATTAAGTACCGTTAGTAAATCTACGATATCTGTAAAGAATCAGACAATTTTGAGCCGTATGTAGGGAAACACTATAAGAAAGAACAAATAAGTATTTTTTTAAATGCATGTTGGTAGAATAATTGCATACTTACTGTTGAATTAATTAATTGTCAAAAACCACTCCTGCTGTTAGTTCAATTGTTATTTTAAATCTTAAAATAGATCACACGATATCGTTAACATACAGTGAGGATTAAGAATAGTGTTACGCCGAGGCTGTTAAACAATGAGTAATAATAGAACCTTCTCGAACGCTTTTGTCTTGCTGTGTTATTGTTGCTATTGTTTGTGGTTTCGCAGAATGGGGAGTGGCCATTGTGTCGAGGGACCGACCCTTTCCTGGAAGGATCGACATCGTTCTCGAACAATCGAAATGTGTGCGATATAAATAGGCCGGAGAGATGGCCGGACAGTCAGTCTCGAGTCTCAGTCAGTCGCAGTGAGTTAGTCTCAGCGAGGCCCTGGAGGACTGACGTGGGAAGGGTCTCGCGTGAACAGTAGCTGCTCCCGAGTCAGTCTGGATTCAGCTATACGTGTGAACATTTCGGTGACTTTAAGTGGTGCAACTGTGGTGTGAATTAGTGTGTTGTGATTACGTGTGACAAAGTTCGTGTATTCATCGTTTAGTGCTGAATAAAAGTGTTATTTTGGTCAGACTGATTCCCATTATTTTATCCCGAACCCTCAGCTCGTAACAATTTGGTGTCAGAAGTGGGATAAAATAATGCCGGTTCTACCAAAGGATAACGTGGACGGTGTCAGGACGAGAGGTCAACGACAACAGGTAATGGATGAAAGGCGGTTTGGGGAGTCTCCGGTTCAAGAAGCTCGGCAGAGTCGTCAGCCGATGGAGATGGAATCAGCCGCCACCGAACCATTTGGAGCTTCATCATCATCACCCGTGGGCCAAGCTCCTGTGACAGGCGATCTTGCTGCTATTATGGCCATGCTTTGTCGTCAACAAGAAGAGCAGCGACGTTGGCAGGAAGAGCAGCGTCGTCAACAGGAAGAGCAGGCTCGGCTGCAGGAGGAACAACGCCGTCAGCATTAAGAAGAGAAGCGTCGTCAGCAGGAAGAGCAGGCTCGGGTGCAGGAGGAACAACGCCGTCAGCATTAAGAAGAGAAGCGTCGTCAGCAGGAAGAGCAGGCTCGGTTGCAGAAGGAACAGCGACGTGAACAGGTGGAGCAGACTCGGTTGCAAGAGGAACAGCGACGTCAGGATAAAGAAGAGCAGCGTCGTCAACAGGAAGATCAGCGACGTTGGCCATAAGAGCGTGCTCGACTGATGAGGGAATCGTTCGGTTCATCTGGAAAGGAATACCAGGAAGTGAAAGAACAGATAGAAATCATGAGAGCCGTGTTTTGGAGGCTGGAATTGGGATCGCTGATGAGAAAGGGACTCTGGGTGTCCTGAAGTACTGGAGACGGCAATGTGGCTCCTCTAGTTGCTACATCTTCAGCGCGAGGTGCGCCTAAAATTGTTCGTGTTGATCGGCTGCCGCGATATGGGGCTAAGAATGCTCGGGACGAGCATGTTTTAGGAGGGGGCAGTGTTACGCCGAGGCTGTTAAACAATGAGTAATAATCGTAACTTCTCGAACGCTTTTGTCTTGCTGCGTTATTATTGTTATTGTCTGCGGTTGCGCACAATGGAGTGGCCATTGTGTCGAGGGACCGACCCTTTCCTGGAAGGATCGACATCGTTCTCGAACAATCGAAATGTGTGCGATATAAATAGGCCGGAGAGATGGCCGGACAGTCAGTCTCGAGTCTCAGTCAGTCGCAGTGAGTTAGTCTCAGCGAGGCCCTGGAGGACTGACGTGGGAAGGGTCTCGCGTGAACAGTAGTTGCTCCCGAGTCAGTCTGGATTCAGCTATACGTGTGAACATTTCGGTGACTTTAAGTGGTGCAACTGTGGTGTGAATTAGTGAGTTGTGATTACGTGTGACAAAGTTCGTGTATTCATCGTTTAGTGCTGAATAAAAGTGTTATTTTGGTTGAATCGATTCCCATTATTTTATCCCGAACCCTCAGCTCGTAACAATAGTAATTTTCTGGCAGTGCCACTTATTCTGCACTACACAAAGGTTAGCTGGAAGAAAATGATAATTAGCATTAAACCGAATAACTGATAATTAGCATTGTGTGAGTGAGATGCTGTTGTTGTGGCTAAACATCTGTCCAACATGTATAAATTAAAACGTAGAACTCTCGACAAGCTAAGAAAAAGAAGCAATAAGTAGATACGCTTAAGTATTATTGATTAACTTCATGAATCAACATGAATCAACTTGGGCAAATCGGCGTTGTATGTATGTATGTTTGTTTGTCCGAGGATAACTTTCGAAGCGTTGATCCGGTCATCGTGAAATTCGTGGCACTATTATGATAGTCAATGATTACAAATAATATACATATTTTTGTTTTTATGGGAGACTCGCGAAATCACAATTCGGGGCGAACCACTAGTTTTATTAACTAGTTTTATTCATTAGTTTTATAGTTTGACGACCTCTGTGGCGCAATGGGCGAACAGCCGGCTGAGACGCAGGAGGTAGTGGGTTCGATTCCCGCTGCGGAACAAATGTTTGCATGATCTACAGATATCTGTTCCGGGTCTGGTTGTTTTTCTATATATTATAAGTATGTATTTACAAAAAAAGTATGTAAGTATTCTATCAGTTATCTGGTTCCCATAGTACAAGCTCTGCTTAGTTTGGGGCTAGATAGCGCTGTGTGAAGTGTCCAGCAATATTTATTTATTTATTTATTTATTAGTGCACGAATGAATTTTCTAATCTAATTATTCTAATTTGTATGCTATGAAGAGGTGATTTAGAGGCGAACTTTAGACTAAGAAATAAGATCGGTGACTCATTGTGAACAAACAGAATACGTAGGTATTCTGGAGGGGAAAGAACTCTCATCAATCAGGTATTACAAAGTTCCTTGTTACAAGTAGGCAAACTTACGTTCAGAAGATGAATTATCTAGTATTGGTTTAGGCTATCTTCATGGTTAAAATAAAATACCTACAATGCCACGGAAATGCATATCTTAAGTGTGTCAATTGAAGAAGATTTATATAGTACACAACCTCGGCAGAATGGATGCATTGCCGGCTGAGACGCAGGAGGTTACGGGTTTGATTCCCGCCGCAGAACAAATGTTTGCATGATCTACAGATATTTGTTCTGGTTCTGTTGTTTTTTATTGAAATTAAAAAAAAGAACTTATGTAAGTATTATATCAGTCATCTGGTTCCTATAGTACAAGATTTGCTTAGTTTGGGGCTAGATGGCGTTATGTGAAATGTCTAGCATTATTTATTTATTTATAGTGCCTAGTGGCAAGATGCCGCCTTAGTGTCATAGATAGGTTTTTAGATATAATTCACTATGAAACGTAAAATGGAATAGGTTAATGTAGCTCTAGGTACCTGCATGAGTTTTTCGTAAAACCTCTTCAGCCTTTGTTAAGGATTGAAATTCCTACTTATCATTCTAAACGAAGCCTTTGTGATGTTAAGATGCTCTTGACTATAAATCTCTTAATTTATTATGGTTTTTGAGAATCATTCATATACATAATAGCCATATCCGCTACACATTTACATCCGGTAATATGTTCATTGTGCAAATATGGGAAACTGACCATAGACCCTCCATACCAAAAAACACTTTATCTCAGCAGGATAGGATGGAAATTTGAAGGCTTTTGGGTTTTCAGTCATAATTGTAACACCTTGATGAATGTCGCAATTTGTGGACAAAGGTTTTATGAAACTGAATGAATGTATGGATGAAATGTCTTGTATGGATAAATGTTTTGTACGGGCCGGATACGACGTGCGGTGTATTTATTTGAGAAATGGTAGGAGAATGCATGTGGGGACAGTTTCAGATTGCAATAAATTGTGAGTGGGTGGAAAAAAGGAAGGAATGGAGACGTCTTCGATTTAAATATTTTTGAACGTACGTGTTTTATGAATACTTTTTACAATTGTATCACACGCTTTCGAAAATGTCAATCAACATTATGGGTGGCCACACTTGGCCACTTTACTAACGGCGCTTCGAGTCGTAAACCGAATCATATCACTAATGTCAACCCTGACGTGACCACAGCCTGTAGCACAATTGCCAGTACATCTTCGTATCAAGTGGAAGGAATCAAGTGCGGGTTCAAGTCTCATACGACTTTAAAGTTTTTAAGATGGTTTTAAAAATCTTATTACATTTAAGGGTTCGGCCATTGTCGGTATCAACTTTGATTCTTACCTGATTCTTTCGATGGTTGTGGAAATTGACAGTGAACCCTATGATTTTATTCAATTACGTATATTGAATTTAAATTTATTCATAGGCCTAAGCTATCAGTCTGTATGTCGCGTTGAAATTTTTGATATTATATCATTGATTTTATTTGCCTTGGTAACTTTAGGTAAACTTTTCTTTGTAAGATTATTCTGTTCCGATTTACATAATTTTTAATGTGGATTCCGACCAAATCTTTACAAGCTAGACATCTCCACAGAGCTGCTAGTCTATGGACATTACGGAAGACGTTTATAATTTCATAATATTAAAATGTTTCACATTGATCGTTCAACAAAGGATCGGGAACAATTGCTACAATAGGTATAGGTAACAATGACAACTATGGCAAACATGCGAGATGCCTATTTATACCCTGAAGCAAACCAGCCTAATCACCACAACAGCATCAAAGAAATTTGAACCTTGCATCTAACAGTTAAAGGCTATTATTGAATGGTAGTAAATTGTACAGGCTGTCATTTTTGAGATGAATTTGGGTTTATAGTCAATGAGCAAAGTACTATTGTTGCAAATAAAAGAGTAGCTAAGGATGGGCTATTGTCGCGGGTGTGTGGATACAATGGAACTGATCACGTTCAGAAATTTTTGGACAATTCCTGCCTGTTTTTGCAACGGGTTGCACCTTGGTAGGCAGGGGAGAATTAGGGAATGTAAGAAAATGTGTTTAGAGTCATTTTTTAGCTATCTAGTACCTATAAATGAATTAATTATTGCATGTAATAAAAGAAACATATATTTTTCGGCCTTTTCGCTTAAGAGATTTCTTCTAGGTTTATTATATATTATTTTATATCATTGTGTAGCTAATTTATTTAGTGCATTTTTTTATTTACCTACAAAAAATTGACAAATATCAAGGGAAAATTCATACAATTCCTTTAACATGATTGTGTAACTTAAATCATTTAGGTTTGATATTTTTAGTATTGTTAGTTATTTTAGAATCGATTAGTAATTTAATTGCTTAAATCAGAATTAATCATATTTGATACAAATGAATCTCATTAAAATACATACAAATGATTTAATTTAATTTATTTATTAGGCTCATTAACAAAATTTACATGAGTACGTGCTTATTTACTAGGTATTGGCTAATAGTTTATTTTATTTTTTGTATTATTTTTAGAATTTTTGGAAAACTTTACAGCTAGGTTACAGAAAATGTATTTGAGTAAACAACAATAAATGCTACTTATTTTAAGAAGGCCAATTAGGAGTTTCTGCAAGTAATGGTATGTAGGTACATTAATATAATACAATAATTATAATATTTATATATGTAGGCGTTATAAAAAAGAGATTAGGTATAAAACTAATTCTGCCAAGTTTGAAAGCTTTTATAACACTAAAATTAGGTAAAGGGGGTGTAAATTAAATTTCAACGAAAACACACAAATGCTTTTAGTGTGTGAGTTTCATCCGTCGGTTATGTTTTTGAATTCAAGAAGAAACTACTATTACTGTATTTTCATACTAAACACATGAAGTAGCTCAGTCCATCCCTGACAAAATTAGCTACCTCCTACTGGGTGGTGTAATTTTCGGAAACTACTTGTCACATCACAATGCGACAATCCAAGCGAGTCCACCCGCTCATTGCCACAAAATGGGGGCAAAAGTGCGCGAAATGTGGGTCCGGTGGGTCCATACAGTGGTCTATTCCATGGATCTCTTGGGCATACTTAGTGTTGTTAGATGGCCGGTCTTACCATTAACTTACTATGTCTTACCATTATCAGGTCAAATTAAAAAATATGTATGGTATACTTCCTCTATCAATTTGAGATGATCTGTGTTGCAAGATGTAGCACTTACTGGCTGAAAGACTCAGCCGTTGTAGTACCTGAGACAGGACCCTAGAGCAGCTTAGCCGACCTCATCATCATCATATATCTTCTATAGGACGCCCACTGCTAAACATAGCCCTCCCCATAGATTTCGAGAGCGCCTGTAGCAAGAAGTAGCCTACTTCAGGTGGTATCTGAGCTATGTCATTGCCCTTGGTTTATCTATGTATCTCCTCATTTCATGTTTTCTAATTTGATCTAAATTACAGGCTCATGAGGGTTTACAGCTGTATGCCTGAAGTTAATGGACACAGAGCAGTGCATAAATATAAATAACTAGACAATAAATATAAATATGTATTACTGGACATTTCACACAACGCTATCTAGCCCAAAACTAAGCAGAGCTTGTATTATGGGAACCAGATAACTGATAGAATACTTATATGCTTTTTTTTTGTAAATACATACTTATAATATATAGAAAAACAACCAGACCCGGAACAAAAGTCTGTAGATCATGCAAACATTTGTTCCGCAGCCGGAATCGAACCCGCTACCTCCTGCGTCTCAGCCGGTTATTCGCCCACTGCGCCACGGAGGTCGTCAATGCTTTGTTATAGGCGATGGTTACCAAATTAGGTGGGTCAACAACACAACATGATATACCTATACGACAACACAATATTCTCAGTGTCTAGTGGCTAATTGGTGCAGTCTCGACAGAATATCAGCGCTTACCATGAAGGCGGGTTTAATGCTGAGTCTCATTTACTGCTGTAGCACACTTTGTTTACCAAGTTCTTTGTTTTTGTTTATGTTTTACGATTATACAATTTCATTGTTTCTTTTTTTGTATCTCTGTCTTAAAATGTAACTGTATTGTGTGCTAATGTAGTGAATATATGATTGTCTATGTCAATGTCTATAAAAAAAAGTTCGCGTAGAGGAATTCCTTTGTGGTTATTCCGGCTTTTTCTAGTAACAACCCTAGCGGTCGGTCCATCGGTCGGCTTACAATGGACACGTAGTTTTGCGAATTGCGTTCAGAAAGAAATGTGTTGACTTTCTCCTTTGTCCGACGCATGAATGAAGTGCTTTTGCGAATTTTGTTCGGTTATTGTATAGACTTCTGTTCAAGTAATTTGATAATTGAGAAATGCGGAATGACTTTGTTGCTTTTAAGCGATAGGTTAGAATTATTTAAGTACCTAGTTATTTTATTTGAAAAACAAATACATACATAGTTATTTTAAGAAAAAATATTATATGGACAATCTAAACGAATGTAGATCCCCCATCTTCCTTAGTCAGTTTCTCATGTTATCCACCTTTCACAAAATGTTTAATGTGAAAAACTAGGATAATCAATAAATAAATAAATCATGCCGGACATTTCACACAGTGCTATCTAGCCCTAAACTATGGGAACCAAATAATATTTCCCATCATTATTATTTTGGATGTCTGACCAGGATCGACTAGAAACAGGAACCTTGAACCCTGCCATTTTCAGATATAAGTACATACTTGGTCAAACATATTCAAAACATTTCGAAAGAGTTGGTAACCAACACTTTGTTTTTCTTTCTATCATAGGAGTCGAACAAGCATGATATTGACGCGGAATCTCTCACTGAGAATCACTAATTTTTACTCAGTGTCCCCAACGGCCCCAAATAAGAGGGGAACAATGGAAATATAATTATGATAACACTAAAATTTCCTATCATAGATGTGAACAAACACCACCCACATTATTTTACCATTATTAACTAGATTTATAAGTTGTTATCCCGTAATATCCCATTTTTATGAAAACAGTGCATATAATTATATTTTCTAAAGTTACATCTCACATTGATCTGCGTTTGTAAGCTCAAAAATGAAATAAACAATTTGAAAAGCATAAAAATATTTTCCTTGGAAAACAATATATTGTTCGTTTTCAAAAGATAAAATGGGTAATTTCTGTTTACAATTAAAATTAACAGCACTCGTGTTATTTTCAATATGATATTGTCTATTTACGGTATTATCTGAATGTGCCATGTGCAACGCTCCAGGCAATCTATGTTAATGGTACATGTTAAAAACTCAACGCGGTTCTCTAAATTATATCATTATTTTTTTCATTGGTGATAGTCAAGCGCTTGACCACTACCTCACCTGATGGTAAGTGGTGGTGTGATCGAAGATGGAGCACGATTGTCTAAAAAGAATCTGTTCACTCTGCACTTGAAGACTCCGAGATTATACTGGTCTGGAAAAAACATACGACGGAAGTGAGCCACTCCTTACTTGAGCTAACAAGAAAAGTTGAAGCAAATCGTTTGGTACGGCAAGGGGGTTGCTCACCAGGTATGCGTGGTACTTTTCGGTACGTCTGCTTGTTCGGTGGTATAGAGGTCATGAAGAACTAGTGATCATTCCATCAAAATTAATTTTGTAAAAAACTGAAAATAGCAGTACCTACCTACCACGTATACCTACTTTTAAATTGTAAAGACTAAATCCCAGCGTGACTGTGCGAGATGGAAGGAGTTTTTCTTATACCTAGGTGCATCACACTAATATTATAAATGTGAAAGTGTAGATGTTTGTTTATTTATTTATTTGTTTGTTTGTTTGTTACTCAAGCACGCCGTAACGGCTGAACAGATTTCGATGAAATTTAGTATATAGGTAGATTACCACATTTTTTCCCATAAATCAGTTTCCTTTGGATAAAGATGGGGTGCCAAGTCAAGTTGCAACAGTGAGTTTAGCTTTATTTCTAGGTTACCTACAGATTTAGTAGCGTAGCGTACAAAGTCGCGGGCAACAGCTAGTACTATATAAACTTTACTGAACATTCATTGTTATAAATACGGGATTTATCACGTACCGTCTTATCGGTGTTTCGACCGACAATGTTTCGGTTAAATTCGTGAACCTTCATCAGGGTAAGTGCGATCCGCTCCGAATGACGTCTCACCTCGCACTGTATCCCATATTTATAATAATGATTGCGATCAATTACGAAAGTTTGCTAAGTAAACTTTACTGAACATATCTTTGACTTTTCAATAGCTATCTATTGCATTTTTTAACATCCAGAATGAAAGTTAGTTACTGAGAAAAAAGTAGTAACGTGACGAATGAATTTAGTATTATTACAGCAAGCTCGGTCTTTCTTATTGATTCTCATTAAGTATTGTGTTAGATTCTGCTTTGAACCTTGCCTCACATGCACATAGATATCTCCATGGGCACGGTAAGTAAAAATACTTGAGTGCGCTCTTAAGATGCTCATAATTCAAGAAGGTTGTGTGGTATAAGTACTTTTTTTGAGGGGCATGGGGGGCAAGTTTTTCAGTGTCATTCGATATCGCTCTGAGTGCTCTATAAAGAAGTGCACAAAATTTAGACGCGCTAAAGAGAATAGCTAGCTTTTTGTTTGGAAGACCCGTCACAATTATAGGACCTCTTTCTCCTACCTTTAACTACTCCAAATTTCACACTTCTCCAAGCGCGCAATAAGCTTAAAAAGAGGTACAAAGTTTTCTCTTAGCGTATTGTTACGAGCTGAGGGTTCGGGATAAAACAATGAAAATCAATCTAACCAAAATAATACTTTCATTCAACACTAAAACGAGAAATACACGAACTTAATCACAAGATACTAATTCAAACCACTGTTGCAAAATAAACCACTTAAAGTCACCGAAATGTTCGCACGTATAGCCAAAACCAGACTCACTCTCCGGGCGTCTCTATAGCCTATTTATACCGCGTACAGTACATAACTCTCGAACGTTCTCGATCGTTCCACGTTGATCTAGTATTACCTATTCTGTGGCACAGTAGGTACAACTTCGAGATATACCGACTATTACTTATTCTGTAACAGCCTCGGCGTACCAGTATTAATAAGATATCGCTCTTAGCTAACACCAAAGACCTCAACACATGAGCTCGTGCACAACAATAGTTTACGCAGCAATTTACAGTACAATAAACAATGAAAACTTGTCGTAAATTGTTACGCCATATGTATTTTTGTCTCGCTAATTCTGGCTTCAGGCTTTTCTGGCTTTTCACTTATTATATGAACCGACTTCAATACGTGGTATTGTTGTAAGGCGTTTTGGTGAAGAATGATGTGTTTTCTGAAATGTGGTTAAAAGCCAATAAGCTTTCGTGTCTTGAACAGTTTTGTCTATTGATGTTGGTTTTTGCTATGTATTTATAAGAATTAGCAGGTTATTGACGAAATTCTTGTTCATTAACATTATTTAAGTGGTAAAGTTCTGGACTATAAAAGAAGATGTTACTGTTATCCCATTGACTCCTTGGACTGGGGGACCCAAAGAAATAAACTCCTGCGCTGCTTTACTATATCAACAAAGGTCTGTTCAATAAGCCTCCTTACTAGAATTCAATGAGTTCCTAGAGCTTCCAATATTTTACGAGTACAAATCCATGAAATCAAAACTTTCTCACAATGAATATCAGTCGTAAAATCGATAAAAATACCATCGAATACGTTTCAGTGCGAGGTCGAAACCTCGGATTTAGTTTATAAATAACGCACAAATGAGCCTCGTTGGTCGTGCTGGCTAATCCTGATTTACTGTCCTGTGATCGCCGATGCACCTATACCTTCGGGAGTGATCAGATTGGGACGGATATCTACACTCGATAAAATTTCATACGTGTTGAGATGTAGACTTATAGACTCCATAAAGTTAGTAAATCGTTTAAAGGGCAAGGTACGCTTTTATAACAAACTCCCAAGTGATGTACAAAAATTGACAATTAACAAATTATTTTTTTTTCTTTAATGTCATTTAATCTAAAAGGATCATTAAAAAGAACAACGACCTTGTTTCTTGCCTTTCTTTTCTGGTTTGGTCACGAAGGAACAGGCAGTAAAATTTACGTTTCTATGTGATCCTTGTGATTTTAATGAATAAAAAGATTTTAATTTTGAGATGATGGCTGATAGAGATATTTGGAAGAGGAATACATCTTATACCGACAACACGTCATATGAAAAAGGGCAGAAAAAAGTGATAGAAATAAACGTAGATTTGTCTAAAGTATTGGGTTAACAAGCTGAAGTCTCAGTGGGTGGGGCACATAGCTCGAAAAACTAGCAGCCGTTGGGGCAGAAAGGTTATAAAGTGAAGGACTTGCACTGAAAAGCAGGGTGGGACGGCCCCCACTAGATGAAAAGACGACCTGGTAAAGGTTGCTGGGAGCCGCACAAGATCGGTCTCTATGGAAATGTATGGAGAAGGCAGTGGACGTCCTGTGGTGACACATGATGATTGTCTGAACTATGGGCAGAGTCATTTCTCTGAAGTCGACTCATTACAAATGTATCCTCTTTATAGAGGAAATCTGGTATTAGCATAGACACTTAGTTGAAACCTAACTTGAGAAGTTTTGCTGTCGATCATACGTTTCTATTACCAACTCAGCTCACCGTCACCATAATAATGCATTGTCATCGGGACTATGCCAATCATCGTCATCATCATCATGAAATAGGTCAAACGTTTAGTGAAACATATATTTCACATATATTCCACATGTATTTTATTTGGTGTGGCTTTCTCTAAACAACTCCCAGCGACATTGATTAATTCATCTTACCTTATAGTGGTTTGTTTACCCACAATCTGTATTCGTAAGAAGCAAATACAAGAAAACGTAGACAAGTTTTAGCCACACTTACCTGTGTCCAAGACCTTACAATCAGATTATAGCCCATGTTATAGAATTAAGTTTCAATTTCTAAAGGCTGCACATTAACATAGGGTCGCCACACCAAACAGTTCATGATGTCAAAAGCGCGTTGACTGAGCTCGTTCAATTGATAAATGTGACAACCCTGGCAATTAAAGTTGGCCGTAAATAATATTGACTTGTGTAAATATTTTATGGAGTTGCGCTGAAACCTGGACTGGAGACTGGTTGGAGAGCTGTTCAGTGGATATGCGCAATGGGCATGCGGCTTTCCACTTAGTAAAAGTTTAATAAGTATTGGAAACAATTAGCTTAGAAATAACTACAGTTATACCTTAGTTTAAAAACAATATTTATCCATATTAAAAACAATACCTTACCGCCACTTGTATTTCCACGTGTCTTGTTATTTGTTTCTTAATTTGTTTTTTATTTATTAAGATCGTGAAAGTAGCAACGTAAGACATGGAGCAGAGACGCTAGGGATCGCGAGAAATGGAAAGAGCTGGAGGAGGCTTTTTTATTTTTTTATTTATAATTGTTTATTTTAGTGTGATGAATAAAGCGTTATCTATCTATATACCTTTATAAACTATAAGTTTACTAGAAAATTAATGGCTCTAAGCATAAAAATGCTTAGTGATGAATAAATGAATAAGAGAATCCGCTGTATACCTGCATGCCTGAAGTTGATGGACGCAGATCAGTGCATCGTAGGGCACGTTCTTAAGGTGCGTGACGTACGAGGCAATAATTAGCTATAGGCGACCTCTTAACTTCAGGTGGGCCATAAGCTTGTTCCATTACCAGGTCATATAAAGAAAAAAATAAGTTATAACACCCCTCTTTTTACGTAAGAGATATTTAATTATTGATCAACTTATGAATAAACTGTCGCTGGCTCTTATGTGGGCGTAGAGGCGCAAGGATATAACGTTTTGGATGGCCGATTATTGTCGCAAACGATTAGTTGTTGTCAGTTTATCGCCTATTGTGTAAATTTTAGCGTTTTGTTCCATTTTGTGCCTATAAAGCAAGCGATAAAGTGTCATTCTATGACAGGATAGTTGATACAACTTGACACTAAACTTTAATGAACTGTTGCACGAGGGAAGAGCATGCGGGTTAAATTCTCGCTTTGGAAATTGATGATTGCATAATCTACAAATATTTTTCGCCTGCGGCACGCGTGTTTTGTCAATAAAAGTAACCTATGTCTCAATCCATGCCATAAACTATCTTTATACCAAATTTTATCAAGATCGGTCAAGCAGTTTAGTCGTGAAAATTAAACAAACAGATAGACCGAGAAGTAGAGAGGGAGACAAAGTTTCTTTCGAATTTATAAGACTAGTAGGGATAGTTAGGGTCCAAAAGAGCAAACTCACTTTGAATTATTTATAGAGACTGAAGTGTTGTAAAACTAATTTAAAAACACTTCGCTTTACTTACAAGGAAACCCACAGAATGCACACTTGAACTAATGTAATCTCAACCGGACCCATTTTCTCATGACCGCCGTAATATTTCATTAAATTATACATTCCTGAATGTAAACATAAAGCATTGTATGTAGCTCTATAGATTGTCTATGGTATAAATAGAATACAGTGCCCACCGTGCAAACTATAATACGCCTAATTATGCTTTATGGTAATTTTATGTCCGAATCTCACTATTTTGAGAAAGGGGTGTATAATTTTAGTCAGTGTACTGTTACTGTCAGAGTAATGTATGGGAATTTGAATAGGTAATGTGTGATGGTGATGGAATTAGTGGTAGGACTACTGATGGTTTTATTGTTTGAGTGACATAACGTTACACTTAAAAATAGTTTAGTGATGATTCAGCGTTATAAGCCCCGTTTTATGATCTAGCAAATTGTTTGAAGTTGTTTTTGATTGTATGGGATCTTTTAATGTCATTAACCTGTGTTGTTATTAATGATTCTTAAGCTGAATTACCTTAATTTTCTATAGGTTCTTTTAAATGTCGCTTATGTATAAGTATACGATGATAATGCTTACATCGTATACAAATCATATCTTATGTAGATACACTGCCTGATCATCTGTTCGATTATTATACTGTCTCTACAAAGGTTGCCTTGAAGAGATCGCTTTTAGTGATAAGACTGTCCATTGTACTAAATCTATTTGTAAAAATTATGTTTTGTATTTTATTTTGGTGTACAATAAAGAGTTGTTTTATAAATCACCTTCTTTTTCGATATAATGTTACAACAACAATCTATCATTTACCATCAGGTGAGGTTATGGTTAGTCAACCAATTGGGTATGACAAGAGATAAAACTTTAATAAGTCATAATATTATCAAATATGTAATATATAAAAAATAAATAAATATATTACCAAACATCTGAAGAAAACTAACTCCATTATTTCATTAGACCTCGCAAACCTATAAATTGTACTCGTAGCCATAAAATTGAAACACAATTATAATTTGAAGGAGGCCCCTATCACTCCTTACAAATATTAATAAGGACAAGTAGAAGAAATTTGTGGAGGGGAAACCTTTGCTCAGCAGTTAGATAGATTAAGTTAAAATTAAAAAACTAACATACTGCTGAAGTCTACAAATCTACAATGGTTCGCACGCCACATCCAAGGTACGCTCATAAACATTTATTCTGTTTTTTTTTCTAATTCAATTGAATTTCAATTGTTATTCAATTCTATGTTCAAACTCACAAAACATATGCATTTTAAATATAACAAATATCTTATCTAATCTAAATAAATCTACACATATGTATTTGTTTAGATCTAGGTGTTTCTCTATTTACGTATTATAAGAATCTATCTATTTACAAAAAAAAATGTATTTCATCAGTTAATAGTGCAAGCTTTGCTTAGTTTGGGGCTAGATAACGCTGTGTCAAATATCCAGCATTAGATATTATTATTTATAATATTGTAAATTAAAATTCGTAATTCCCTTACTAATCGTGTGAACGGCTACATTCCGTCACACCAGTGGGCGGGCTGCCCAGCACGACGCCCGCCCTGCGCCAGCGCCTCTCACGGAGTCCCGGTGAGGTAGGAGTGGCAGCAGCCATGGCTACATGTCTCATATGGGAATTTTGGAGTAAAGGTGCAAAGAGGGTGACAATAGTTATTTTGTAAGTAAAATAACTTTGCAAATACATGTACTGTAAATGATAAAACTGTATAAAAATAGCAAAAGTAAGATTTTAAATCCTCGACGTATAAAAAACCCGTAAAACTGATATAGCTAACAACTACCCCAGTTAAACTCGCTTTCTATTAAAAAACCGCATCCCAATTGGTCTATCGATTTGGGAACTGCGATGCCACAGACAGACAGAGTCTTAGAGACAGAGTCTAGTCAAAGTCTAGAGTCAGACAGAGAGATTAATGATGGGTTCATATATTCATTGGTAACCGACTACGACTCCGTATCTCCTTGAAAAAATCGTATCTCCGTGATACTGATTAGTTAACTAGTGTCAAACTTTTGACACGTTTTCAAGGAGAAACGAGTCTTAGCTGGTTACCGACGGATATAGGAACCCGCCATAAGAGTAGTAGAATATACTAAGAGTTGTGAAAGGACTCGCCCGGGGAAGTGCTACCACTGCCAAGCTGTATTGCTGTGTTTGTGTTTGAAGGGTATGGTTGCTGGT
This sequence comes from Philereme transversata, assembly GCA_963924445.1. Taxonomy (NCBI): domain Eukaryota; kingdom Metazoa; phylum Arthropoda; class Insecta; order Lepidoptera; family Geometridae; genus Philereme; species Philereme transversata. Next base: position 18,529,626 of record OZ004337.1, on the reverse strand, counting down.
GAAATTACAGGCACATGAGGTTTTACACTTGTATGTCTCAAGTTGATGGGCACAGGGCAGTGCATCGTAGGGCACGTTTTAAGGTGCGTGACCTACGAGACAATACTTTTGTTATAGGCGATGGTTACCACTTAACATCAGATTAACACTTAACACTAGTTCTCTCCAGGTGGTATAAAAAAAGAAAGATAGACTTAGGCGTTAAACTTATAACACAACTCTTTTTGCGTCAGGAGTTAAAAATGAATTATTTTACGATTGTCTAAATAGTTTGTATTTCATTCAACTTATATACCAAATTTTTTGTTTGTAGTTGATACACGCTTGCCTAGAAATATCTATTTACTTTAGACTGGCTTGCACAACGATCCCTAAACGTATTAAGCGACTAAACATGATTAAATTTGACGTATGATTTGTAAACTCCATACATTTTATTTAGCCACTAGATACGTTTAGGTGTCATTGCGTAAGTCGCCCGTAGCCTCTTTTTTTTAATCATCTGGTCATCAAGAGGCAATACTGAAAACGCATTTTTTTTAACTGGATAGATCTTCGTTTGACCACAATCTCACCTGATGGCCAGTGATGATGTGGTCTAAGATGAAGCACGACAATCTAGAAGAAACCTATTCACTCTTACCTTAAAGAGGCCCGGTATGTATTCTTTAGGAAAAACAGACTACGGCATAGTGTTCCATACCTTAGCTGTACGCAACAAGAACGTAGAACCAAAACGGTGTGTGCGAATGGGTGGTATATCAACTAGGTACGGATGGTACTGATTTAAATTATCACTTACTGGGTATAATACTATGATAAAAACGAAATAAATTATTCTAATTTCAACTTCCCCAGAGACTGTTAGACAGGAAACACGTCTTATAAATTAAACCAAAAAAAATCTTCATTTTCATACACTTAATTCATCGTTTGTACCAATAAATTAAACTCTCATACAACTAATAACATACAACAATATCGTTCTTGACTTCACCACGGGGTATCTTCCACCCCTATTTCTTAAACTACCCCCTTTACTAACTATAATGTATTCTATGGTTATCAGCCCAGAGGTGTTGGTGCTGTGGGCCGCACCATCATGCTGTGAAAATTGGAGACAAGGCAGTATATTGTACAAGTTAAGTACATTACAATGAGGTATTTCATGAGAAAAATAGGCGTTGTTGAGATTTTTAAAAGATGGGTGTAAATTTTAGTGTTAAACAAGTTAGTTAAATTATATGCTGAGGGCTTTGTGGGAATACTATAATAATTTTCTGATGGGAATTTTACAGACCAGATATTTACTGCAAGTGATTTAACAAATTTTGTGGCATATTTATATACCTAGCTCAAATAGGAACCTATGGAAGGAGGAGGAGGGAAGAGTTGTATAGCCTTGAGGTAAAAAAAAGTAAAATTAATATGCATCTTCACCCTCTGAATGACTATAGGTTCTCAGAAGGGTTAGAAACTGCTTTTATTTCACAACACGAAATGACGAACCAATTATGCAAAACGCTTCGATAGCGCGATGTAGGATTGGCACTTTTTTAGCAGCGACATCTTGTTCTGTTTTTATTATTAGTATTTTTTTTTACTTTCAGGAACAGTGAGTTACAGTGTTTAAGAGGAGGGCGCTGGTTTTTTACAGTTATACACAGTTTTTAAATTTTTGCAGTGGCAACGTTTTCATTTGTTTTTGATACCCAATAAATATTTACAATAAATATTTGATACATTTATATTCTATACTAAGACCTATCTAACACATGTAAACCCAGTGTGAACATGTGATATACTGTAAAAAAACGAGTGTGCTTTAAACCACACGACTGAAGTAAAACTTCTTTAACTACATCTATATCTATGTATCAATATATATATATGTTAAATTAAAGAGAGGAAGAAAATGTGTGCTCGCACCTCTCTCTCTTGCCCCTCTTATATACGAAAAGTAACTCTCTCTTTCTATCTTCACTAACTTATATCTCCCACTCAACTTCCGTTCGCCTTCGATAACACTTTTCGTAACGCTCTCATCACGCATTCATCAGCTTACTCCCCAAGTCAAGCATGCGTAAAGAAGTTTTACTTCAAAACCCCAGTAAAATCAAACACAAGTTAAATACCTACTATAATTACTTATGATTAGAACTTTGATGATACTGTGAACTGATTCATCCCGTATCCGCCTCACGAATACCTGCAAAGACAAAAAAACACGGTGAAAAAAAAAATCGAACGATTGTAGATTTACTCCCTTTAAGCCCAAAAGGGATACCAACTTCAGGTGTCATTTAAAAAAACCTCATTCAAGAAATCCGTCAACGTATCAAATCTCTTTGTCATTGAAAAAACTAATATTAAAAAAATGTATTGCGTACGCAATCTTAGAATCCAATATGGAGGCACAATGAGATTGTTATTTTAGGTTGGAGAGCCACTGTGGGATATAATTATACATTCAGTGGCGAAATTACACTTCTTAATAGAAATCTAATTGATTTTGGATATTGTATCTTTTCTTTTTTATCTTTGAGATTAGTTTAGGATGAATAGACTCTTAAGCTACAATACAAAACAATTCAAGAAGAGTGTTGACTCTAACGGTTGCTTTATCTTTTTGTGTTTGAACAAAGACCTCTTGAACATACCCCTTTCCTCTGATCGATTGTAATTAAAAACGTCAATTTTTACATACTTACTACACCTACTTACTAATTGGCCAGTTTTACACGGACAGCGTGATCTTAGCGGATAGATTGAAACAAAACGAACACTCTTGTAAAACTTTAAAAATGAAAAGAATAAATTACATAATATTAATTAACAAGACTATAAACGAATTCCTTAAATAATATTACAAATTCAACAGTATTCTTGTAGGCGACAGACTCACGCGCCAGAATCCAATATGGCGGCGGTGGCGTGCCGGTGACAGCGCGCATTGTTCAAACACAGAAACGACACAATCTTTTTTTCCTTTCTTTTATCTTTTATTCTTTCTTTTATTCTATTCCGTGGACAATGGCGGCACACTGTGCCCGTGGCATTTTAGTTAAACCACGTTTTTAGACTTTGTTTTTGCCGTTGATACTTTTGTATTTCCTTCTTCTGTATTTTGCCTTGACAATGGTGTGGGCTTGTAATTTTACAGTCGCTAAGTTATTTATGACAAGTTTAAGGATCTTTTTAGTTATTGTTAGGATAAACCAAGGTCATTTTGTAACCCGATTTCCACTCATTTGTTATCCTAACTAAAGGATCTTTTGTAATACACGTTCAACCGACACATGGTATTGGGGTCAAGAATTCTTAAGCCAAAATCAAGTTCTCTATTTATCTTAAATCCATTTCATTCATTGTCCATCTAAATTTTAATATTCAAGACTCAAGGACTCCTACTAACAATAGCGTTTTCAATTATGATTTACAATCTCATAATAACAAGTTTTATTAGTGTTAACGTGTTTGTACCAATTGTCATCTTAGGTCCTAAAAGGGGTCATTCGCCATCTTTGATCCTGAGATCGGTTGTCTAATCTCGCAATTGTGCAAGCTCAAGGCTTCTGCAACAATAGCCACAATACCTCGCATATTATCCATTCATATCATATTTATAAATACGTTTCACGGTGGCATTGTACCGATGTCCCTGAGGATATCCTGGACAAAGAATCGGTTATAATAGCTGAAAGTTCGGCTGTAACAAAGCAGACTCGCAACCCGTCATTTTCGTACCTATTGGCTATTTTACAACAATACTGCTATTGTTGAACGACGGATTGTAAGACGAGTATTGTGCGCATCGGAATTCGCGAAACTGGAATTGTCTCAGTTGTGACGCTAACGAACGTCGCCCTGAGCGGCCAATTTTCTTGTCTGGACTGAGTCGGCTTTTGTGAGCAGATGCTAATAATTTAAGCGTGCCTTGGTGTGAATGTAATTGACAGCAGGATGAGGCCACGGTATAGGCCTGTTTGTGCAAACAAGAGCTTCCGAAAACTAAATAATTCTACCACGATTTACTACCGCGGTGGTTTATATAAAAATTGCATTGCCATGAGTTCGAACCATATACTCATAGCAATGCACGTGCTTCTTTATATTGCACACAAAACAAACTATTAATTCCTTTGGACATAATTTTTTTCAACAACCCTTTTAATAACCTGCTTTAGATTCAAAAATAACTGCAACATTCAAAGCAGTCAACATTAATAAGCCATTTAGGACTCCAATTTAATGGCATATTTTTCGCGCGTGTACCTTTTTTCTGTGTAGTTTTTCTAACTTGTCCGCAGAATCCGTTCGTGATAATATTCGATTTATTCCAAACCAGACCTCAGTTAATATAACAGTTATCACGTACGATCACAGAATAAAAACAGCACTTCGTATGTCTGTATGATTTTGTTAGTGCACGTGGTTTTGGAACGTATAAGAGACAACTGATAGCATAATTCAATTTAGTCAAAATCAGCACCAAAACTTTCTGGTTTCTCCACGATATTGATTCTAAAATAAGTCAAACTAAAGCTCATTTTCATTTGTAAGATTTTTAGAATGATCCAAGCTTGTGAGTAAGCTTTTGTGGCTGGTCGGACCACTTGAGCTTTGTCCAAAGATACGGGAAATTCTATTATTTGTTCAAAATCTTCTTTCGGCTTCTGTGAGTTTGTGAATGGCCTCTGTAATATAAACATACCAATTATGTCTGTGTACTGTGTGACTGTGTGTATGGTGTTCTGATATTACGCAAAGCAAAGAAAGGTTTTAGGGTTCCAAAAACAAGAACCAAGAAAAACTTAGGTACATGGTTCTTATAAAAGTGAGTTATATGTAGATAAGTAAAAGTCAGTTCGTTTGAGCTTATATTGTCAATATTGGAATTTTAGGCCATCAGAAACAAAATAATCGGTTATTTGACTAACAATGTTTCGGTTCAATTCGTGAACCTTCATCAGGGTGAGTGCGATCCGCTCCGCACTGCGTATCGCCTCGCACTACGCGCCGCAGCCCTCTGCGCGTGAGTAGACGGATGCGATGATGGGGGTTGCGTCAGCGGTCGCCCATCGTGTTGACAGGCTACACCATCATCATTATCATCACTGCTGTCCGCTTCGGTAGTCCTCGGTACAGGCAAACATGCAATGCTAACTGTCTCTACCAGGTTCAAACACTCCTCGGTTGATTGTATCATGAAGACATGACTTCCAGGCTGGCGGTAGAACCATCCTCTACCTCTATTGATTTCGGCACATGACTTATAAAACACAGATAAAACGGTGCGTGATAAATCCCGTATTTCTAATAATGATTGAAATAAATCACGAAAATTTTCTAAGTAAAATATATGCTTGGATAGATCCTATAGACAAAATATTGTTTCTTAATATGAACCACCGTGTGAAAAGATTTCCCACACAAACCCCATAGATAGAAACTGTAACTACCATTCAATAGAGGCACTAGACTGGAAAAATTAACCGATCCTATATCTCTAAACAGTTAGAATATCATTCTTATAAACATCACTTCTTCAATCATTATATATTATCCTTTGTATCTTTATAATAAGGTTGAATTTCATCTGAATTGTTTTTCTTGTATCCGGTAGTGTTATTTCGTCTATTGTGCACCACCCTTTGCTTTTATAGAATTAGCGTCTCTTGTCTTACCCAATTGTGGTTTGATATAAGTAACACTGATAAATGATAACAATGGCACTCCCATGGCTGATGCCGAAAAACTCGTAGTCAAGCTTGCCAGGACACTGAACATACTTCACAGGTAGGATGTGCAACATCATCATCGTTGGCTGTTAGGAAACCCAATTCGCATAAAATGCTTCAGTCTAAGTCTAATGCAATAGACGCAGCCTCGATATTATCTAAGTAAGCTTAGATAATAATAATAAATAGATCATAAGATATATATGTATGTATCATTTATCATAATATAGTAAATGCGAAATTGAGTTGTTTTCCATTTGTTTGTTACGCTTTCACGTAGTAACGGTTGAATCATTTCGATGAGTACAACCTGGATTGAGACATAGGCTACTTTTATCTAACAAACCACGTGTGCAAAGCCGCGAACGCGGACACAACTCTATTTAGCCGTAAACTAAGAAAAGCTTCTTCTATGGGAAATAGATAACTTATGAAATATCCGGACTTATAAACTAGCTACATAGACTACATAACTGATAGAAGACCCAGGATAAATATTGATAAAACTACTACCAGGTAGAAGGTTCAAGACACTGATAGGTATTGCCCTGCTTAATTGCAATGCTTATGCCTTCACCCAGATAAGCGCCAGTTCACGGACCCCCGGACAACCAGACGCTCCAAGAGAATTTAGAAAACGCGATTTGGAGCATAAATCATGACATACGAAAGACACTAGTAGCTTTTGACTTTTAGCGGAATATGAACTACGATCTTCGTTGGCTCTAGTACAGGTACTTTGTATATGCAATGGAATATAGAATTTAAAACTAAGGTTGCCCTCGTATATATATTTCTATGTATATATGTATGTTTTGGTCATTGAATCAACAATGCGTAGAATCAATTATTATATTCTTTCAAACAACACAATGAAAAGTCATCTAAACGACGTCACTTATTCTCAAAAATCGACTTCCAATTTGTACTGTTTCAAGTACCATTACGTGCACAATACGAGACATTAATTGTACAATTATTTTTAACTATTGTACTGAAACGGTAGTTGGTTGTACGCTCGAGTGGCACGTGGTACCACAAAGCACTTCTTAGACCACTCATTATAGTTTAATGGTCTTACTTTTGAAAGAAAAAATTGACTTCTTCAGTGGCTTACCAACTTCGACTGACTTCGATCAGGCAACTTTCTATCTTATTCCAACGTGATAAGGTTATACATACGTGCTGCTATGTTGGTTTTGTGGTGATGAAACGTTTTATTCAAAGTTTAAAGTGTCAGATAAATTGTCGACCTCGGAATTAGTTGTTCGGATTCACAGCTAGTAATTACAAAGCTGTTTGGTATTTTAATTTGAAACGTTTTTCTCTCTATTTTGGATGGATGACTGTGTGGTTTTAGGTTTGAATGTATTTTGACTAGTAATAGGTTGGGTTTATTCATATCTGTTTTTGTTTACTACTCGAAAAGTGAAGTTCAATGCTTTATCAAGAACAGTTATAGAATAAATGGAGTAAGGTTTCAATATTTTGATCCATAAAACGCCAGTCTTCATGATATCTTTAACAACGGAACTTCTGAATGGATTATAGTAGGCTGTGAGTGTTTGGGCTCATTTGAATCTGCTTGCGGTTCTAATTATGAATTTTATAAAAGCTTGTTTTGAAAAAGTAATTTTTCAACAAAAAACTTATATTTTCTTTATTGATCATCACCTTTATCGTCTCAGCGCGGAATAACTGCTGGGTATTATAAGCTTTCCTTGGTAGATATGTCAAACTTTGCATTGACCGCCATCGAGACTATATTAAAACTTGAATTTGAGTAGATTTGATGAAAATCTTTACCTATGTGTTACTCCAAATCAAGAACCATCATAATTTAAATCGATTTCATTAATGAGTTATTGATAAACACACTTAACTTAAATTTTGCCCATTAAACTTTATAATTCAAACAATATTTATTAGCTTTCAAAAAATTCACTAAAAAGTATGTCAGTCTGTAAAAACTATACTTACCACAATACTTTCCAATGCTCTTGAAATCGCCTTTTCTTCCCAGTTTCAAATCCTCTTGGCGTCACAATGTCTGATAGGTTTGATGGAACTTGTTTCAAAACGCATTTACGACCCGCCTTTAGAGTTTTGAAACTATTAACTAAATAATGATAGTGCAGTTACTTGGCAAGCTAACGTTATTTTTTAATTCATTTTGGATATTAAAGGTAGCTTATACACAGTCGCTTTAACAATATTTAACTGAGAGTTTGACGAAAGCGCCTTTAAAACTTTTCTATCATTTCCCCAAAACCATCTGAAAGGGTATTTGCTAGAATATAGATGCTTACAGTATACAGTTCGTTAATTTTCATTCTAAACTTTCACAAAACTGTTATAGGAATTATTATATACATGATATTATTGATGTTTCATCTGGTTTTATTGGCATTTTCGATAATAATTACTATGTGAAAGGCAGACAGGTCTGGTCACTAAAACATACATACTCTAATACAAGTTGTGTATTGTATTTTAGAGCAAACATTTACGCACTATCATCCCTTTCACAATAAAGAAATCAGTGGAAATAACCTACGGTTAGTACGTTCAGTAGCTCCAACTGGCCATTATGAAAACTGCTGTATCATTTTTAATCAGGCCTCTGTTATTCGTCGTCTTCAAAGAAATCATTTTAAAATAAACATGAAGAATGTGCTCGAAAGAATGCGTTACAAAAATATGTAAAGGATTTTTGAGACGCGTTCTTTTAACAGGTGTACCAGCCTTCTTGGTGTTGCCGCTTTATCAAACCTTAAAATAAGCTTATGTCAAAAACTGATATTGATATTTTCGAACAAATATCTTTAACAGTAGAGTCTATATTCCGTTAGTTTTTGATTTGTTATTGGATGTTTTCAATAACTTATGGTGTCCAAGCGAGGCTTACTCAATGAACTTTTTTTAGTGTCTACTTAATGCCATTTTGTTTTTATTTGTCGGCTACATATGTTTTTTCTATGACTGCGCGGCTATCGTTTGATTAATATACCTACACGCTTTGTAACTATTAAGGCACTAATGGCAATGTGACCAAATATTGTTTGGAAGAGAATTATAGGTATGAGATTTTCAAAATGGCAACATTCCGTTTTCCATTTTTTAATTTACAATAGAGATTTTAATAGTCGTAGATTTCGTAGATATCGTAGATTTTAATAGTTGTAGTAGTATAAATAATGTTACTTAGTTTATAATTTCGCATTGTAAGTGACAGTTTTTTTTAAATGAAGAAATAAAGATTATATAAACTGAATTAGTCGTGCGTGTCCAAAATGGCCTTTTTAAAGCTTTATATTTGGGTAACGGACTCTTGTAATAAATGTATAGGATATCTTATACCTAGTGTTTTAGGAAGACCTTTTTAACGATTCCCCACTCGATAAAGTTCGTGAGCAAAAAGGAAACACACCCTAATTCATTTAAGGAAAGCTAGGGTACCCTAAAGAAACATTTATTTTAGTAAATTATCAAACAAAAACTTGTTTTTTTTTAATTTCTATTTCATTACATACTTAATAGGCGTCACTATTTATCATGTAAAGTTTCAGCGTTACAAGTAAAACGACGGCGGGGATATGGCGAAACTATAAAGTTTCTAGTTAGACTACATGACCCTAAAAAGCTACCGAAATGAACTACTGAGACAAGCCCAGGAGCACGCAAACAGAAGGCAAGCCACAATGTCTTATTACAAGATAAAATCAGATAGGATCTCATTCAATTAACATTCCGTCGTATTCCGGCGCGACGTTAATGTCAAAATGCCATTTTTGTGCCGGCTTCGTTATGAGAATCAAATTATGAGATTATCAGCCGTGTCATTGTTTTATTGGAGTTTTGATGGATTTACGAATTACTGGCTTTTGCTCATGGCTTAGTTTGCATGGATAAAAGGAGTCTGAAGTCCATATTACACAACTAAACACATTCACACTTGAGCAAACTCTAAGATTGGAGTAACATGTATCTACAAATCTACCCACGCGCACTATATCCAGAACTTTCTCGAATTTTCCAGCATACTGCCGCATGCCCGCGGCGTGCGTGCCGTATTGTTTATTATATGTCGCGTCCGACTAGTAACTATTGCTTATTCTAGGACACGGCTCGGTGTAATAGGTATTACATACTCTATGCCATCATAACTTAAGCGTAGCACTATGTTTATGTCGTCCTTATAGCTGTCTAGACCAGTGCGCTTTCATGTACATTTTGCGTCTTCAACTCTCATCTCGTCTTGCATCAAGCGTATTCAATATTGATGATTGCAGCATATCGTCTATACGTCAGTCGACGGGTTATGTATTAAGCAGTCTATGTATGTAAGATAAAGAATATACAATAAATATTTACATGACTAAAATACAGAAGAAACAGTGGAATTTCGTGTTCCAGGGCCTTAATGATATCATAAGCTGGGCTTTTTTGCAGCGTCAACATTCCAGCCGTTCTTGAACCGAACAGTCTGATACGTGACGATGATAAGCGTCGTGACGGTATGACTCTTGTACCTTGGGAGAAGGCCTTTGGTGTGGGATGCCACGTGCGTCGATACCCTTGCGCCATCTCATCTGTCTGGTACAGCAGTTGGGGCCGGTGCGGCGGCAAATTGTGGCGCAAACATGGAAGTCTCGACAGAGCTTACGTATTGTAGCCATTTGGGGTCGAGCCCCTGGGTCTATGTGGTACCGGGGCCCAGTGCGTTTTCGAAATTTTTTCTAGGCGTCTGGTCGAAGCGACGTGTGATCCGAGGCGGCGCTTATCTGGGTTAACGCATAAGCATTGCAATTCAACGGGGCAATGCAGCCAGTGTCTTAGAGACACTTCCGCCTGGTAGTGATCTGGAGCAGTTGAGCTATATGTAAGTATGTATGTATGTTTGTATATACCTATGTTTCACCGTAGCGCCTAAACTACTCATCCAATTTTGGTGAACGTTATTATGGTCCGGGTGACATAGACTTCCATCGACTTAGGTACCTATAACAAAATCGCGTTTCAGTTTTTAAACTTATATATAGCTTGTTTATGTTTTCAAGGGACCTAAAACACTTTCCTCAAATGTGTCACCAGCTCTCTGGCTATTGCACCTGTTTTGACAACGATTATTTTAATGACCAGCTATAGATTAAACGCTAGGACCTCAAAATCATTAATTTGAGTAACATCCTTTTGCGCAGTCGAGTAAAAATATTGCCGCCACCTTTATTAATCAAATACAAGGCCGAACAAATTAAATTACCTAAAAGAGTTTAAAAATACAGCCACTGAGTTAAATTAATCGGTTTTTTTGCAACCGTAAACAATAAATTTGATTAATTTTATATCGTATATCTTTCATGATAAGGTTGAAATTCAAGGAGTTTTAAAGTTGTAGATTGGAGGTGTCATTATGAAGTGTTATTTGCGATAAAAGATGAATGTCCCGCTGAGCTATCAAGGAGATAATAGAGTTGTGATTTATTAAAATACCTGATCCAATATTCGTTCATTCAAGTTTGAATTCGTGTGTCATGCAGAAGGTTCAATGTAGAAAAACAACAGTACATAAAGTAAGTACTAATTCAAATTCAAATATTTTTTATTCATAAAATCACAAGGATCACTTTGAAACGTCAATTTTACTGCCTGTTAATCAACATCATATCAGCCATAGGGCATCTAGTCTGAACATAGGCCTCCGCCATATAGTCTAAGATCCGATTAAGAACGACCTTCACCCATCTGTTTAATTGATGAAAAATATTTTATATCAAATTTAATATGTTAAAAAATATATCGCGAATGGGTTGGCTAAAAAATTCCTGGCCAAACTATGATTATTTAAAAAACAACATTAACATGAACTCCCGTTACTTGTAATTTGAATGAAAATATAGGTCAAGTTAGTTGATTGTGCATTTTGTGGCACTATTTTATAATCGAAGTCGCGAGCATCCCAAAAACAAAAAAAATATTATTCATAATCTTAATAACTAATACCAACAAAATAAAATAGTGCCACTAAATGCTAAACCAACTAACTTGACCTATATTTTCATTCAAATTACAAGTAACGGGAGTTCATGTTAATGTTGTTTTTTAAATAATCATAGTTTGGCCAGGAATTTTTTAGTCAACCCATTCGCGATATATTTTATAAAAACATACTAAATTTGATATAAAATATTTATCATCAATTAAACAGATGGGTGAAGGTCGTTCTTAATCGTATCCTCTACTAATAGATTTTCAGAGCCCCGATCTTATGCGCCCTACACCCAACGGCTCCCAGTAACCTTTATCAGGTCGTATTTCCATCTAGTAAGGACCTTCCTACGCTGCGCTTTTCAGTGCGTGGCTTTCACTCCAAAACCTTTCTGGCCCAACGGCCGTTAGTTCTTTGAGCTATGTGCCCCACCTACTGCCACTTCAGCATAATAATCCTCTTGGCTGTATGTGATCTTGGTTTGTTTACGAATCTCCTCATTTCTGATTCGATCACATGTAGAGAAATACTAATAATTCTATACTAATCAGTTCCAATCTGGTTGTACGGTCTCTTCACAGCTTGAAGAGCTACCGTATTAAGATGACGTCATCAAACAGTCCCGCCTCGAAAAATTTAACTTTCGTATCTCTGACAGGATGTAAGATATATAATTTTTTATATTAAATTGTAAGCCTTCGTTCACACTTAATAGCGACTTATGCTCGATTGCTTATTTTACGTTATTTTTGCTTAATAGATCTTTTGCCGCTCTGGAAATGGAATCTATCAGTAGAAATCTTAGAGCTGATACGAAGATGTTTTTATGCCTTTTGAAGCAGGATAGGAGTAAATGTAGTCTTACCGTTTTCATGGTATCCTTATGTCGTTTTTTCGACTAATAATGGTGAAGTTATTGGAAGTGATTGTAGTCATTGCAACTTACCAAAAAATAATGTTTAAATAAGGATTTCGCAATTTTAGAGCAATTTTTATTTTTACTTTTCTACAAAACAAATAAACGTTAAATAATTAGGTACTTCGTTAGTTGAACTTTGTTCAGTAAAAATGATTCAGACCGTATCTTGCTTTAGTAATAAACAGTAAATCCTCGGAACACAATCCTCTGTTCCTTTAGATGCATTGCCGATATAGGTAACATTATTTAATCCGACACCTATTTTCATTCATAATTTGTAATCATTTTACAAGCTAAAAGGTCAGTATACATCGTCCTTAAGGCCGGGGCACACGCTCAGCGGGGCGTCTGCAGCCACCACAATCGCATAAATTCGACATTTGTCACGGTATTAACACTCGAAAAAGGGTTTTTATCATGTCGCCCTCGGTATCCGGTAATCGGACCGAATTCATATGAATATTTTTGCTTTTAAAAAACGTTGGAAAACCTTTGTTGATGCCGTGACGGGCCCATAAATGATATCGTCCGTTTTGTTAAGGTAGCAGATTTTATTTTAAGAGACTTTAATTTAAGACGGGAAAGTAATCACTAAAATTGTGATAAAAAATGACAACATCCACCCGAAGAGAAAACTTTGTACCCCTTTTTAAGATTATTGCGCGCAAGGAGGAGTGTGAGATTTGGCATAGTTAAAGTTTATATGAAGAAGCAGGGGTAAATCCTAAAATTATTTAAAAAAGTATGAATCACAGTCGAATTTCGACCACTGTACACAGGCAAAGTGGTAACTAGTTTTTATTAAATGCGCATTTGTGCAACAAAAATTGCCATAACTCACCAAAATATCAATTCTCAATGGTCTTGCGTAACAATATGAATCGATGATTTATAGAAATCGCGTAAACTATTAGCAACCATCTGCACAACAAAACTAATCAAATTTCTACGCGAGTAAACAACAAATGCTCTGTAACATTATCTGTTGAACAAAGCAATAAACGCATCGATGTAGTAAAATGATCGAAAAAACTGACGATCGAGTAAAGAATGATTGTTGTGCAAACTCTCGATTCGCTCCGGTTAAATGGGGCGGACTTAAACGAGCCCGGCTCAAATGGGGGTTTTGGGACCGGCGCATGTGAACCACGCTTAATGATTTAGAACTAATATTTAATTCTAAACATACAAAAATCGTCTTTATTTATTCCCTATTAACATTCATTTTAATTCTTCGTTTGGAATAATTGAGCAATTTTTTCAAGTGCATGGGATAATTTTCAAAAATCATATTTTGTGTTTTTTTAGCTGTTCTGTGCGCAAAACGAGTCAAGCGCAGCGCAAGTGGGATCTTAGTTATTGTGGGTTATAATAGTTTCAGGATATGATATGGTGTTTCCGTTTTGAGTTATTATTGACGGTATTTTTTACTTTAAATGGATAACTTCCTATTTTTTATAGTTAAGTAGGCGGCTTTTCTTTTATCTCTGTTGCTCTAAGTTTAGTTTAAGTATCATTGTTCAAATATAAGTATTCTGTATTTATTTAATTTGATGTGTTTTATGTTTAATAGGTAGGTATGGGTATTTCGCCTGAATGAAACGTAATTTATTTGACATGATGATGACTACGACTAATTACCCCTCCCCCCCCACCCCCTTTTCCCTGCTAATTTACTGTCTCCCGCAATGCAGCAGTAGGCCTGGTAGTATTGCTGTCCAAATGTCATTCGGCTATCACCGCTACTCACAGCGTGTCTGTTATTCACATAATATGACTTTCAAAACTTTAATTCAACGATTAAAAAAACGATTACTTTAAGTGCCTATTTCACTACCTATAAAAATCATTCTCTTTTTATCTGTTTTTATTTCAAAACAAAACACGTATAAGTTATGATCTATTGGATATCGTTACTCAGAGGTGGTGAAAGAGGCACTAATTGAAGCAATATAATGTAGCCAGAGTGGAGTCAGCTAAACCAGTTCTAAAAATTCAGGGACTATTTTTATAATTAGATTAGACGGCCCTGCAATGAGACTTTTCAGGCTTCTTAGAATCATCATAATAATATGTTTTGTAAATAATATTTGAAAAAACGAGTACATAACTTAACATACAGCCAACCTTATACCCCAAACGCATATTCAGTGTCAAGTATAATGCCCGTATTGTAATCTACCTTTCAACACAGTTTGGCAATTCTAACAATACATAGAGTAGAGCTTTTTAAAAATGTCAGACCTCATTATTTTTAAATATCTAAACAATTCCATTCAATCACCAACGACAAGAACCACAATAAAGAAGAAGAAAACTCAGTAATTACGCTCTAAGTATGATGTTACGACGCTATGTGCTAATTGGTACAAACGAACACATTAAAATATACCACTTGAAGCATAACAATCAAAAATGACCCCTAACACCAACACAAAAAGCCTAAAATTTATAATCTTAGTTGTGTCTTTGAATCCATAGAGTCATAAATTTACCGTAGGCGGCGCGATGATCGTGATTTGGATCCTTAATTAAAAACGCTTTATGACGCTGTAAAAATGTCCCAAACATAAGTAGATTTATGAACACTATCACATATTAGAATGGACCTGGATTATGACCTACATTTATATATTTGAATGCACCGTATCATAAGTTTTGGGTTTTGTTATGATAATTCATGATGTTTTGGAAACATCTGTAGGGTCATTATATTAAACTTATCACATATTAATGCATGATAATTTTCTAGGTAGTTAAAATAATTTTACGAATGTAAAAGTCATACCTAACGCCCGTTAGTAATCCACATTAAGTTATGCTGCGCTATGCTGCGCTATGCTGCGCTAGACTGCGCTATGCACCGTTTAGCCAATACGCTCCTCATCGATTATAATGAGGAATCAAACAAAACATGCTGCGCTGCGCTTTGTGTTGCCGCGCTTTATTTATAACTATTATTTTTTATATAAAACAGCACAGTAAAACGCAGCATAGCTTAATTATCGATGACGGTCGGGTCGAGACAAAATACTTTGTAAACAAAGCCGATTCTTTCATTTGTCATTACGTTGACATGTGCCAAATTGTAGTCATTAGGTAGAATTAAATTGCTATGACAAAAAGAGACTACTGAGAAAAAGGTTCTTTGTTGGTCCTGACTATAACCGATGCTTTAAGAAGGTTCAAAATCCAGAATTAACTATAGTGATCATCATCTTCATCACCAGCCCGCGCCGAGGGCCAGGAGTATTGGCTGAGTATAGGCCTCTTTTGACCCAAACCTCTGCCTTAAACTTCTCTGATCGCCGGATAAAAAATTTGGTGATAATTTTATTTTCTGACCATTCTATTCCTTCGTACACCTACCTTGGACCGCCAGTAGCCATCATTAGGAATCGGCCACGAGTTTAATTGGTCCCTATATATCACAGTCTGTCCGTCCGTCCGTCCGCAACACCTGAACGTTTTACAACACAGTAGCCGCTATAAACTTGTGAAACATGAATATTTTATGTTGTAAATGCATTGTTCGGGAAATAGGAAATGGTTGTATCCAATGATGGGGGAAAATTTTATTATATTTTATTAGGCATAAAGTAATATCTTGGTGGGTATGCTAATTTACTGAGGTATCCGGGTTTTGAGGCCGGTGTCTCTAGCTCGTGGATGTAATAAATATAGGGCTAAGCAGTTTTTTATTTATGTCGCCTGATGATGAAGCCAGCGTATGACCCTGATGTCAAGAGGTAAGTTGGTAAAAATCGCCTATAACAAAGTATTGCCTCATAGGTCACGCACCTTAGAATCATGCCCTACGATGTTCTACCCATCAATTTGAAGCATACAGGTGTAAAGCCTCATGTGCCTGTAATTTTACCGGCACCCATACCCTTCAAAGCGAAACAGCAATGCTGCTTGGAGGCAGAAATAGGTATGGTGGCTGTGCTTCTTAAGGCGAGCCCTTTCACAAGAAACTTTACCCTTTAATATCTACTATGTAGCATCTAAGGATCTGTACCCACGAATAACATTTAATTTTGTTGTGCAACAATCAGCGCGCTGTGGTGGTAGAGACTTGATGAGAAAAACCGAAAAAACGGGATCAGTTGGGAGACCTTGGGAGAGACCTACCCTAGGTCTTGGCGCACAGGGTGCATTATTCACGTAATACTATTTTAACAACATATCGACAGTTCACCCCAATGAGATTGGATTACGAATTGAATATATTTTCATTTGTCATTCTGCTCCAATAATATTACAATGTTAGCTTGATATAAATAAAGTGTATAATCGCATGTCAGTCAACTCATACCATTGTATTGTCAGTTGTTAAAATACCTACCGTTTAGGATATTTAACAGAACGAGACTAAATAGATCAATACTCGAATTTTACCATTTTATGTTACGTGAATTGACTCCCAGGACTTTGTCTAAAAAAATACATTATAAATATTATCTTTAATAAAAAAGTCGAACGTTTTATTTCATTTATTTAGATGTTAATTTAACTGTACTTTAAAAAAATTACCCTGTCTTGTACTAACTATTTTACTTATCCTTATTTTTATGTATAACTTTGCCATTGTAACTTGTTTGGAGTGCAATAAAGAGTTAATCTATCTGGTAAAAAATAAAATATTATTGTAGCAAACCCCATTTTTTTATCTATCCACCTTGAAAGGATAGGCACAAAACCACAAATTAGTATCGCCTATAAAAATTAATTGTTCACAATAAGAAATCAAAGGAGGTCGGACATTCCTGGCGTGCCATCACACCTTTTGCCTGACACGAGGCAAGCAAACATTCTTTTTCTGACACGATAAATTGTAAGAACATTTAAGTCAGCGAGACAATAGCAAAAGCCAAATAACCAATGACATACAATTTAGATATTAAATTAAGTACCTATACAATAAGTTCTTTGACTATGCCCATCTAGAGCAGCTATAATCTTAAGTATTTATAAATTTATGAAATTTCATAAATGTCTCTAACACCAGAATTATCGCGCAATGAGCTAGATGTTACCCGCGACTTCGTACGCGTTACACTACTAAATGTGTAGGTAACCTAGAAATAAAGCTAAGCTCGCTGTTGCAACTTGACTTGACTCCCCATTTTTATCCCACGACAACTGATTTATGAGATAAAAGGTAGCATATGTGGTAATCCAGGTTATAATCTACGTATATACCAAATTTCATTGAAATCGGTTTAGCCGTTACGATGTGATTGAGTAACAAACAAACAAACATCCAAACTTTCACATTTATAATTAATATTAGTGTGATTATTATTGGCGTAACCAAGTGTTCTGTTATCTCCCTAAGGTTTGAATAAATTCATTCATTATTTTATCCAATTTTCAGATGTCAAAGATTCATATTTGTTAGTAAAAACTTAATTCAAACATGTCACATGGGTTAGTACAAAGTATAGGCATAATTAAACAAACAAAATTCAAATTATTAAATGTTTAAGTTAAAATTTAAGTACTAGTATAACTTATATCTTAAAATTGATGTTTCATAATTTCAGTTAGTTTTTTTAAATGATTCAATATAACATGTTTTTGATTTTACTTATAAAACTTTCGTGATTTATTTCAATCATTTTTATAAATACGGGATTTATAATGATGTTTTTGATTAAATGTAGGTATGTTTACTATAAGATTAACTACCTCGGATTATTTATTAATACGGAGACACAGATTTTTAACAAAATAAAAATATACGGCATTTCAACTCAGGTATAAAATAGCATTCTAACAAAGAAAGAATTTATAAAATCACTAGCTGACCCGGCAAACGTTGTTTTGCCATATAAAAAAATAAGGGTTAATCGTAGAAGGGTGAAAATTGAGGATTGTATGTATTTTTGTATGTTGTATCATAAAAAAATAGAAATTAAAAATTTTGTCTAAAAAGTAAAAAAAAAATTTAGGGGTGGACTACCCCTAACATTTAGGGGGATGAAAAATAGATGTTGGCCGATTCTCATAGATACCGGATAAGCACAAAAAATTTCATCAAAATCGGTCAAGCCGTTTCGGAGGAGTATGGCAACGAAAACTGTGACACGAGAATTTTATATAAAATCATATATATACAGAATTGATTTCTGAGATTACCCCCAACATAAAAACTTACAGATGACAGACTTTACCTCAGTACTAGTAGTTGTCCCGAACTGAAATCTCGCGAGTCTCCGATAAAAACAAAAAAATATAGTATTTGTATTCTTTTTCTATTGTCTCTCTGTCTATCGATTTGCCCAAGTTGATTTGGAGATCTCGCTTTACTCGATCAATTATATTAGTATAGGCACAAATAATATAATACTTTACTAGTATAGGTATATAAATAAATTTATTAACATAAATATTATACAATTATTTACAAGACTAAAATACAGAAGAAACAGTTGAATCATCTAAAGACCACTGTAAGCGATCTATAGATAGCTCAATTGCTCCAGATCAGGTATATGTATATTGGTATTGTTGTACGTTTAGATTGAATACCAGCGCTGGGTAGCCAATGCAACCCAGTCATGCTGAGTTGGAGCCTTTTTGGGGCACTTGCAGGGTACTTGCAAGGTATATTAGGACACACGCACTAGAGTTTTATTTTATTTTATTTGACAATAGAGTAACAAAATATGATCAGCTTACAAGTTGATGGATTGTTAATTGCAACATTTTTTTACCATCGCATCATCGCACAGCACCGCGACTGACAATTTCACTTTAAATTGTTCATGTTCATTTCATTGACAGTTCAGTTTTGTCACTTCAGTTTGCTAATTAGTAGACTATTTATAATTCACGGCAAATTTTTATTTTGCTGCAATCTACTCTATTTTAATTATATTTGTTAATGAGTTATACCCAGAATAAGAATATCGCTGATAAAAATTGCTTGTCATAAAAATCGTTTCGGTCATCTCGCAAATTCAACAGTCTCCGGATTCGCTTCGATATTTGAATTATTTAATTTTGGAATATTAGAACTCAAGGGCGTTCTGCGGCTTGTTTTTGCTGGCAACATCAAAAAAATTGTGAAAAAGGTTGTCATTTTAATGTTGGCAATAATCGATTTGATACGTTCGGTTACTTTATGGGTTTTTTTAGTGTCTGTTTTATTTTGTCAGGTCAAAGGATTAATTTTGCCGCATTGTCTAGTAATAGTTATGTTTATTGAGTGTATCTATGATAATAATATATGATTTTTGTATACTGAGCTCAAAAATAGTAAAATGTATTGAGAGTGAGGTGAAGTTCTTGTCATGAAATTAGTCAGTAAGTACATTAGGTACACTATGTACAATTTCGTTAAAAATAAATAGTTTTTCTTCCGTTCTCCGGCAATATAAATTGACCCTTACTCGTACTAACAATATATGAACTACTTACATGCACACGAAATCAAGAAACTTGATTTTTTACCATGAAAGAGCATAATTTAACTGAATGTTGACTAAAGTTAAGATTACGATAATTGAGGACTGAGAGTAATTATGTCAGTTTCTTATGCTAACAAAAGTATTAAATAAAACAACACCAAAGTTGATCCCTTGATAACGTAACGGATAAGTTTCTTAAACATTAACTACATAACTTCTAATAACTACAAAGGGTAAAAAGTTAAATTGTTTAAATTATGCAATGATGAAACTTTAGGTGTTTTACCTCAAAGGAAAAGGAAAAGAATTTTAATTACAATAATTTCGTGTTAGTTGTTTTTCGAGTATTTTTTTCTTCCTACTTTACAAACGTAAGTTTGTATGGGTTCGCCATCTCGGATTTCAAAGTTTTCAAGCCGTTAAAAGGCTTCTGGTGTGGATTAACGAATTTATAACCAGACCGATTTCTTAATGTGTCATCTGAAGCACGGAAGTGCAGTTTAAAGTGCCACTACTGATCACCTGTCAAAGCAAAGAGCGCGCAAAAAATCGCATATCTTAACTGAGCTTAATTATTTGATTTGATTTTGATCTGATAACAAATACTAAACAAATTACGAGGGCTTCACTACTTTTTAATATATCCATAGTGCGCTATCATCCATGTATGTATCCAACCCACCGGCTGCGGAAATAAGGAACAGGTTGAAACAAAACTCCGAGAAGGAGTATCAGAAAATCTGGAAATGCAGAACTGACTGCAAGCAGGCCAAGAAAATGCTTCAAATAAAAGACCGGAAGATAACCAACACAGTGCTAAAGATGAAACGCGAGGACTTGCGGATGATGGTGGAGATCATCACAGGACACTGCGAACTAAATCACTATCTCCTGAATACAGGGGCCATGTAATAAGTTGTGTCGAGGATACCTACAGGGAGAAGAGACAGTGGAGCACGTGCTGCTGCACTGTATGCACAGACACGAAGCCAGACTGAAGACGGAACTGCATGAACTAATCGAGTCATCTCCGACGTCAGCAACCACGGGGACTCTGGAAAACTGCTGCCACCAACTCAAAGTCTTACTCCGCTTTTTAAGGAGTTGGGATGGCTGTGGGTCAGGCTAGAAGAGATGATGCGAGACACCCTCATGCGAGACGCCAGTGCAGATCTTATTTTTTTCAAATAACGAAACGAAACGTTGGGTGATTTCAATCAACGTTGAATTAACTAAGTATATATATATCAAAGCTATCTAGTGTGCAATTTTATTGATTTGCCGACAATAAGTTTAGAAATTTCTATTTTTCAATTATCTAGTGAATGTGCACTGATTGTTTGTATAGGAATCGAACCACCATGCAATGGCCGATTTAGTATTCAGGCAAATATAAACGTTACTTACCTACTTCCGCAATGGTTTGAGCTTAGTACAAGATAAAAGCCAGAATCGTTTATATACAAACATTATAATAATTAATTATAGTAACGCTTAAATCAGAAAACAGAGCCCTATTTATAATGCACTAAATATAATATTCATATGATTATTCATAAAAATGACAGTTGCCCGTGACTTATTGCCTGTCACGGTGCGATCGGGCCGCGGCAAAGACAAAGATGTGACGGGGCAAGGTGGAATTACCACTTAATGTTTGTGGGTTCTGTAGTTATTTTTATCTAATATCTTTTACAATGCGATACACATTCAGTGTATACACTGACGCTGCACCTGACTTAAAATTTCCATCAGTCATTTATTTTCAGGTTAACAACTGCATCTAAAGCAGAGTATCTAAGACAGGACGAAGCACAGAGCGTTTAGTTTCAAATGTCAGAAGTCATAAGTACTTCTAATGGAATTTATTTTTTTAACCCGTCTAGGATGACGCCAATGCGTCATCCTAGACGGGTTAAAAAAACATTTACTGAGGCATACTTTCTAAGATTTTTGCGAAGAGTTTTTTGGATCTTGTTAATTTCTAAGACAATACAAATGTTTTTATTTCATTAACTTGTATTCACAATAGCTTAACTGATAGTTGAAACCTCCTTAAGCATACACCTAATACCTGTATTTTTTTATTGAAGATAGTCATTCGATTGACCTCTACCTCACCTGATGATAAGTGATGATTAGGAGATTTAGCTCTTCTGTAATATAAATTGTAAGACGTTCCTATTTTCTTTGGCCCTTTCCTATTAAAGTCTTATGTTTGTATGAGATACTGCACCTGATGTTGACGTTTTTAGTCCGCCAAAAGGTCTCTAGGGATCTCTAAATTATGATAAAGCGGGGTCCAGTCACAAGCTCTTTTGTCAACATCAGGGCGTGTTATCAGGATCATCTTAAAAGCTCCGATCGGGAACAATAAGTGAATCTTAAACGTTGGTCTTATCAATTGTATCGGTTAAGGAGCCGCCGCGAAGAAACGATTTGTCTGTTTTGATATGTCACTTTTTGATACTTGTTCTTTGATTGTTTTCACGCTTTTAATTGAATTAGAAATTATCTTTAAGATTTAATTGCATAAAGAAATAAAGTTGATCTACACGCAGAAGTAAGTGAAGTCATACTGAATGAATACTGATGGTGATGATATAAAATAAAAATAAACTTTTATTTCTTATACACACGATTACAAGAGTGATTAATTATATATACATAGACATAGACAATCATTTATTCACTACATTAGCACACAATATACAATACAGTTACATTTTAAAACAGAGAAAATATAGAAAAAAAAAACAATTAAATAGTATAAACGTAAAATAAACAAAAACACAAGGGAGAACCTGGTAGATACTGTGTGCTACAGCAGTAAATGGGACTCGACTCAGCATTATGCCCGCCGTAAAGGAAAGCGCTGATATTCTGTCGAGACCGCTCCATTTAGCCACTAGACCTTGAGAGTGTTATATATATAATATTTAAAATATATAGAGTATATGTTATTTTTATACTATTAAAAACTCAATAATAATATAATTCGCAAATATTTTTACTATTTATACAAAGCTATACGTCATCTTCTTCCTGTCCTTTTCCCACATCACATGGGGTCGGCACAACATTTATTTTTCTTACATTTCTCTCTATCAGCCGTCATCTCCGTTATCACTTCTTTCCTACCCATATCATTCTTCACACAGTCCATTCATCTCTTCTTTGGCCTTCCTTTACTTCTATATCCATCCACACTATACTCATACATACCACGCTAGCCTCTTACTCCTCAATTTTTCTATCACTAGCGCTACTTTCAAACTTCTATTATAGGTACTCCTTACCTTATCCATACTCGTTAGCCGACACATTTAATTGTGTTTTAATCATTTTATTTTATTTTTGGGTCATAATAATAAACCTTATATTAAACAAGCTTCCGTCCGCGGCTTCGAAAGTGTATTTTGTAAAAACATTACTCTCCTTATGCGAAGTGGAGTAAAAAGTAGCCTATGTCTCAATCCCGGTCATAATCTATCTACATACCAAACTTTATAGAAATCGGTCAACCGTAACAAACAGACAGACAGAGATAAGTATGGATGGTAATCTCTGTCGCGTTCAGTAGACTCCAGCTTAACAAAGATCAAACGGTGAACCGCATCAATAAAACAGTCCTATGTACAATACAATGTAATATATAAAAACAGAATAATATCTCTTTGATTTTCGTAAATATTTTGCGCCTTCACATTTAGCTGAATAAAAGTCGTGGAATCGATATTCATCAGGGATGACAATCGGATAAAAAACAATAGCACAGTATAAATTGTTAACAGTAAGAAAAGTATGTTTTAATGGCACGCCCATGTACAAGCTCTAGTGGTCTTAGCTCAAGTCACTGAAGCCCGTATTCTAGAACTGTGCTCAAGCGATGATGAAAGACTTTAAGCGTAGATTTTTCAACAACTTTCAATTTCCAACTTCCACTAATGTAAAGAGGTAATTTTTGTTTCTATGTTTGTAGGTTCTATCTCAGAAACTATTAAACTGATTCTGAAAATTCTTTAACACATAGATAGCTACACTATTCTTTAGTGCTATTAATACCCTAGGTAAGACTCACATGATCCATTCCATTCAAAGTTTGTAGCTAGAGATCGCTACTTAGCGATAAGACCGCCAATTCATATTCGTATCATTTATTCATCTGTAGACATGGTGGTAATATGTACTTAGACAAGTCATAAGTTTACAAGTTATTACATATTATGAATGCTTATCCAAGCAAGCGTTGCTGTGTTTCAGTATGAAGAGTTTCCGGTGATTTTACAGACACATAAGGCCTGTATGCCTCAAATTGGGCACGTTTCTAAGTTGCGTGACCTACGAGGCAATTCTTTGTTAAAGGCGATGGTTACCACTTAACATCAGGTGGGCCATATGCTTGTGCCATCACCAAGTAGTACAAAAAAAACTATTACAATAGTTCTACCTTTTGTTTGACACCGACAAATCAATCACCTAAAAACAAAATTGATTAAACCTAAACAACACAACATAAGATTTCAGGGTAGAACTTCAAATTTTCCAATAATATAAACAATTGTGTACATTCATTTGAACAATGTTAATTTTAACTGTATCGTTGTTTATGATGTGCAGTAGAAATCTATCTATCTATCCATAAGCTATATGTATTGTATGTAGACTAGTGGTTCGCCCCGAACCTCCAAATCCGAATCTCGAGAGTCTCCGAATAAAACAAAAAAATATTATTTGTAATATTTCACTATCAAAATAGTACCACGAAATAAATAACCAACTAACCTACGACTTGACTTGACCTACGGTTACATTCAAATTACAGGTATCGGGAGTTCATGTAAATCGGTTAAATTTGTTTGGGGTAGAAATTGCAGTTATTCTGGATTTCAGACTTTTGCCTATATACGTGTGACATAAGCTACACGTATACCAAATTACAGTACTGTGGGGTCACGGGTGTACCCTGTGAATTTTGTCAAAGTTCAGTTTTTATTATGGCTAATAACCCAATAACTACAAGGACTTTACTAAAAATAAAAATGGTGTTTAAATGTACTAATAAAGACATTTCATTTAACGTCCAACTTGACCTAAAAGTTTCATTTTCATTTTTTTTTACCCCTCTTGAACCTTAATATCTCAACCACCCCCAACATTTTTAGCTCATTTAGTCACACCAAAATTGAGCCATCACTACCTACCTATGTTTCCTTTTCTATTCTATTCCTTTTCTATGTTGTACCTATTTGCAAGTTGTCCTCGGACATACATACATACATACAACGCCGATTTGCCCAAGTTGATTTAGAGATCTTGCTTCGCTCGATCAATAAAATCCATGCGAACGTGAGGTGGGTCAGCCAGCTAGTGTATTATATTACTTGAAAACGATTTTTTTGGGCAACAAACAGTAACAAATGTATGTGTGTTTGAAATGTATGTGCAAAAGCCTACTATAGTGTGACTGAATACTTATGTGACACTTAAATCCATATTATTTTGAATTTTTTATAATCAAAGTTGACATTTTTATGTTTACTAGTTTTGTTACATTTTGCATACTGTAAAGTAGACGATGGTTGTACTCGATTCATACCTTTTTGTCATATCTATGTTTTATTACCTATGAACAGAACAAAATATTATGAATTATGAGTAGCATAACAGCTTATAATATTACATAAACAAGTCAAATTTCCTCCATTTAATATTTAGAAAATTAACAAAAATAACAGAAGAACGGCTATGATGATGATCTATGGGTTTAATAACACCGTTTTCTACTTGAGTAAATGCAATGCAAATGGCATAACAGAATGGAATTTGTCACTGTTGCTAGCGTCTATACTGTTTGATATCTATTGTGGGTACGGAGAACAATGCGATGGATCTTGTGACACCGTTTTCTATTGTCTGCTTATCGCACCTTTAAGGTTCCACGTCGATAATCGTAAAAGGTTGATCGTGATTTGTAAAGCCTTATTTAGGTTTAATGTTTTCAACTTTGATATATCCTTCATAATTATCACCGTCATCTACAGCCTGACTTCATCCATAACTGAATATAAGCCTCTCTGCCTGCCAGCCTCATTATCTTGAGAACTGTGTAAATGAGAACGTTGTGTGTTTTTCTTCTGAGAAAAAAAATCAGTTTTAAATAGGTATTTAAAATTCTGAATACAGCTTTTTTATGCTTCATGGAACAAGCTTATGCCCCACCTGATGTTAAGTGGTAACCATCGCCTATAACATAGGATTGCCTCGTAGGTCACGATCCTTAGAAATGTGCACTACCCTGCGTTCTTAAGGCTTTACGGGTGTAAAGCCTCATGTGCCTGTAATTTCACCGGCAACCATACCTTTCAAACCGAAACACAGCAATGCTCCTTGGCGGCACAAATAAGTATGATGGTAGTACTTCCCAGGGCGAGCCCTTTCACAAGGAACTTTACTACTACAGTGATTGTTCCTTTTTGATATGCAGTTGTTCAAAATTACTTCCAGTTATTACCGAATATTATGTAAAATATGTTCTCATATGAATGTTTATATTTTTGTGCGAATCAATTTTTTAGTACCATTTGAAATCATCTCATCGGGATCCTTATTTTCTAAATATGAATTTAAAAAACCGCAATTTCTAGAGTGTATTTTTTTAACAAAGCTAAAACAACATCTCTTAAAATTTTCAAATTTTTTAAGGAGGTTCAAAAGAGGAAGTTACCAAAAAGGTTGAGTGTCCTATAGTAAGGATTGTACACTTTGGTCGGTCATCAAGCGACAAAGACGTTTAAAAATGTACTCTAATATACAAACTGACACATCTTCGTCCATCCAAATTTATATAACCTTTAAGTTAAAGGATTAAGGTTGAATTTTGAAAGTTTTATGTTTTGTAATTGTGATGTATTGATGGTTAATATAGGTTCACATAATAATGCTATTATTTGAGTCTGTAAAGCGAGTGGGCTGGTGATCATAGCCTATTCTGTTGGTAAAGAAGCACACGTGGACTTTTTATTATAATTTGAAAGAATCAAGTGCGTGTACACCTATTTTTCTAGGGACTAGATAAGAATTTGACAAACTCTTCAATACTTTTAAACGAAATTGTGACCTACGTGAAAAAATATAAGATAAAAATACTAATCCATTTATTTTTTGTATAAATTCAATTTATTGTACATTTTTTTTTAATCTGCACCTAAGATCTTCATTTGACCACAATCTAACTTGATGGTAAGCGATGATGTGATCTAAGATGAAGCACGAAGATCTAGAAGAAACCTATTCAGTCTTACCATAAAGAGGCCCGGATTGTATTCCTTAGAAAAACAGACGACGGTAAAGTGTTCCATACCTTAGCTGTACGCATCAAGAACCAAAAAGGTTTGTGCGAATAGGTGATATATCAACCAGGTACGGATGGTACTGAGCCATGCGCCTGCTTGTCCTTTGATGGAAAGGAAATGGCGGAATCAGATCATAAAGTTCCTGGGCATATTCCCCAAAATGTATTCTGTAAAAGATCATATTTGCCTACCGAACAATATATACAATAAAAGAACATTTTGGTGTTATAAATTCGATTAAATGTATCAGACGGTTTTACAATAATCCAATGGAACCCTAAATTAAAACAGGTAAGCTATACAAATATTATTCGTTTGATACCAGCTTAGAACTAGCATTGGATAATGTTAAATCATTGACGATGAACAGTCAAAAAGAATAATTTACTGGCGTGAAAGAAAACGCATGATTATTCGATTTGATCTCTTTATTACGCTGAGGCAATATTTGACAGCAGTAAGATTATCTCAACTTACTGTCGATAAAATAAACAGTAAAATGTGAAAAGTAACAATTCTTCTACAAGCCCGGCTAACATAAACCCATTAGAATAATAATAATAATGCTAAACACTTCACCCAGTGCTATCTAGCCCCAAACTAAGCAAAGCTTAGACGGTACGGGAATCAGTTATCTAATACTTATATTATCTTTATTTGTAAATACATATTTATTAGTATACAGAAAACACTTAGGCCCGGAACAAATATCTGCAGATCATACAAACATTTGTTCTGCGGTGGAAATTGAACCCGCAACCTCCTGTCTCCCTTCCGCTGAGACTCAGCCGAATAGTCACTGCACCAGGGAGGTCGTCGTTCGGACGAGAAAAGTTTCTTCCTACGGAATAATCAAGTAAAATGATAAATACCATAAAATGTAGAAACCTTTCCACGCGCGAACATACAAATGTTTCTACATTCTACTTTCTACGGTTAGATTCTACGATTTCACGATGTATTTGGCTCAATATCTGATTTACCAATAGTAAGATTATATAGGTATATGTATTTATAAAAAAATGTACATGTATAGGTAGGTATGTTATCAGGTTATCTGGTTTCTATAGTACAAGCTTTGCTTTGTTTATCTAGATAGTGCTGTTTGAAATGTCCAGGTTTATTAATACTATTCCACACATTTATTTACTAACTCAGGTTTTAGGACTGGACCTCGAAAAAGGTTATCAACTATATATTTGCCTCAAGTAAATTTATCTATTAGTATTAGTGGCCAATTTTGGTGTCAGTTTCACCGACATCCCACTAATATAATAAACGTGAAAGTTTGTATGGATGTATCTGTGGATATTTGTTACTCTTTCACGCAAAAACTACTGAATAGATTTCAATGAAATTTGGTATGTCGATATATTATGACCTGGATTGACACTTTGGCTACTTTTCATATAAAAACATGCGTGAAAAGCCGCGGGCGGAAGCTAGTAGCTTCATAAATTAACCTCCAAAAAACGGAAGCACTTAGCTGAATATACCATAGAGTGGTCATCCATCCAAGTAACCACGCAGAAAGTTGTTTTTGACTGATATCAGAGAACCATACAAATAAATAGAATAATAATGTATTGTTTACACATAAAGACACGAAACAATTATAAATAAAAGAAGGTAAAAATGAGATCATGGTCACACGCTAGCCTATAATTTATAAAAAAAATATTAGGACAGTTTGACTCATGTGTCTGCGTACCAAAATGGCGTTCAGCTCAGCTAATGTTGGTTGTTACACACAACACAATCGCTATTCGCTATTAGTGAATCACTTTTCCAAACCATTTTGTTCACATTTTTTCAAAACGATTCATCCAAATTGGGTCATCAAAGGCACAAACCCTTTGTGGTCCTATCCAATCGCGGCTGAGGTCCGGGACGCGGGCGGACCACATTCCTGAGGCTCGCTAGACGATGCGTCGCCACGCCACACACACAAGGATACTGTTATAAACAAAATAATATAGAGGTATACAAAGGAATCGTAAGTGGTAACGACGTTTTTTTATTTGATAAATCGTGGAAAGTTCACTTCTAGCCCAAACTAGAACAGACACGATACTAGTATCCTGATTTTGTATTAGAATCTGGTCGTTTGTATATCGAGCATGATGTATGTAAGTAACGTGTTAATTGTAATGGGCATTTTGTATTCGTCTACAAATGAAATTTCATGTATTAATAGTCAATACTTAGTAAATAAGTACGTACTTATGTTAATTTTGTTGATGAGCCTTTTTGATCGAGCGAAGCGAGATCTCTAAGTTGACTTGGGCAAATCTGCGTTGTATGTATGTATGTAAGTATGTATGTTTGTTTGTCCGAGGATAACTTTCGTAGCGTTTATCCGATCATCATAAAATTTGGTATATAGGTAGGTAGTGATGGCACAATTTTGGTGTGACTCAATGAGATAAAAATATCGGGGGGTTGTTGAGATATTGGGGTTCAAGAGGGGTAAAAAAAATTATGATGAGACTAGGACTAGACTAGATTAGGTCAAGTGGGAAATCAAATGAAAGGTATTCATTAGTACATTTGAACACGTTTTTATTTTTAGTTTGAATTTTGTAGGTTTTGAGTTATTAGCCATTATAAAAAAACTTTGACAAAATTCACAGGGTACACCAGTGACCCCACAATGCTGAAATTTGGTATTCGTGTAGCTTTAGTGACAAAAATGTAGGCAAAAGTCTGAAAACCAGAATAACTGCCATTTGTACCCCAAAAAAATATAAACAACTAACAAGAACCCCCGTTACATCTAATTTGAATGAAACTGTCAAGTATGTTGGTTATGCATTTCGTGGCACTAATTTATTAGTCAAAGATTAAAGCTGGCATGCACAAAGATCACTAAACGTATTTCGCGACTAAACATATTTAAATTTGAAGTATTTGTATGACTTGACAACTCCTTAAATCATAATCAGCCTCTAAATACGTTTAGTCATTGTTGTGCAAGTCGCCCTAAGAGTAATAGGTATTTATTTTGGGAAATTCGCGAGATCTCAGTTCGGGACGAACCACTAGTATATTTAAATAGAATTTTTCGATTATTAAGCTCTACGCTGCCGCCATTTGCTTCCAGTCTTGCGCTGTTCTGTATATAAAATGTATGCAATATTATAACTAACTTACTTTTTTATAATTCATTAACTAATAGTTGTTTGTCTTAAGAACTATTAGACAGTAGTAGGTTAAGTATAGTGCACTTCAAAATCCTTTATATTTAAAAAACAGCACTACATAAAACTCGAGAATACTTCAAAAAATATTAAAATAAAACGACATAATATTGTTGCCCTGAACCGGAATGATATGAAGTGAACCGCATTCCAACAGAACGCAGCAGACGATACGTCGCCTGTGCACAGAAAGAATGTATCGATTGATCAGGTATTAGTTACTATTCTATTTTATTTTATTGTAAACTAGCTAATGCTCGTGACTTCGTACGCGTTACACTTCTAAATGTGCAGGTAACCTAAAAATAAAGCTAAATGCACTGTTGCAACTTGACTTGACACCCCATTTTTATCCCATGGGAACTGATTTATGGGATAAAAAGTAGCTTATGTGGTAATCCAGGTTGTAATCTACGTATATACCAAATTTCATCCAAATCGGTTCCGCCGTTACAACGTGATTGAGTAACAAACAAACACATAAAGAAACATCCAAAATTTCACATATATCATATAAGTGTAATGCAAAAAAATGCACAAAACAATACACAATAAATTAAACTTCCAAGACAAACTAAAAGAAAACTATTTTCTTCTGACCAAAATAAATATGTATATAAATAAATAAATATTGCTGGGCATTTCACACAGCGCTATCTATCCCCCAAACAAACTACCCCCAACTAAACTAAAAAACAAACTACAAGCAAAACTATCCCCAACAAAAAGCAGATCTTGTACTATGGGAGCCAGATAACTGATAGAATTGTTTTTTAAATACATACTCATAATATATAGAAAAAAAAATACAGACTCGGAACAAATATCTGTAGATCATGCAAACATTTGTTCCGCTAATCGAACCCGCTACCCACTGCACCTCAGCCGGCTATTCGCCCACTGCGCCAGGAGGTCCTCAAAGTGTTCTACTCGTAGTCCTTACAATTTCAAACTCTACGTCCTTATGAGGCCGTGTCCTAAAAGTGCATACCCTCTTTAAGCTTAGAAACCTTTAAATGAGGTACTCATATAGTACGGTGACTTTCGAGACATTCCAGTTTTAAACAGTATTTACTTAACAACCTGTTTTGAATAAAATCGGATTGAGTTTTCAAATATGTGTCAACATAAAATGTAATTTAAATCAAAAACACTAAGGAGTATTGATATCAACTTCGAAGCAAATCACCGCCAAAATAACTTTCTACCCCTTTTTAACCCCGTTAGGGGATGAATTTCAATAAAATACGAAACACGTCTTCCATCAATTCTGTTAAAAAAGGTTTATGCAAAATTTTAAGTAGATTGGACCAACTTTGCCAACCTTTTTCATCCCCTTAGGGGTAGAATTTCGGAAAATCCTTTCTTATCGGATGCCTATGTCACACAAAGAACACACCCTCCAAGTTTCAGGTCTCTACGATCAGCGGTTTAGGCTGTACGTTGATCCGTCAATCAGTCATTCAGGACAAAGCATTTTATATGTATAGATAAATAGTTCATAACATCAGTAACCGTATAGTTAAATAAATAAATATATATTGCTGGACATTTCACACAGCGCTATTTAGCCCTAAACTAAGCAGAGCTTGTACTATGGGAACCAGATAACTGATAGAATACTTATATACATTTTTTTTTGTAAATACATACTTATAATATATAGAAAAACATCCAGACCCAGAACAAATAGGTATCTGTAGAACATGCAAACATTAGATGTTAAAGTTAATGTTTGTTTACTTCATCGGTTTCTGAGTTTACATTACTTCTTATTGTTGTGTGCAATATTACGTAGGTTAATACATAGTTGAGAAATAGGTTTCGACTTCTAAAAGTATTGTAAAACGTGTTTATTGAAGCGACCTACCGGTTTTTCTCAATTGATCATCTCTGCAAGATTTTTGTGCATATATGTTTGCAAGCATTAGTATGCGCTTCATGAATGCAACTTCTTAACATGTATATTGGCTCGTATACATTTCCATTCCACTATTATTCCACCTGCACTATTTCACACAAATCCACACACGCCCACGCGACCTGCGCGTAAAATATGCACTTACACGCATATTCTAAACTCGGTGCTTTCAACACGGAATATGCATTACTGTATTGTGTTACACCATACCACACCATATTAGCTAATCTATGGCGTCTGCAAACTTTACATATCCGTGTATTTAAAATGGTAATAGAAATAAATTCAAAAGGAAAGAAAGGGAGGGCTTTAGGATATTCTAATCCTTACTAATAGATTTTATGCAGATACCATTTCAGCTTTGTTTCAATATTAGCAGTATTAAACCACTATTCTGGTAGAACAGCAAAATAATGAGCAATAAATTATAGGGATCAAAATGTCCAATGTTACGGACAAAAGTATTATTGCCACCAAAGGAAATAGACAATAGTGTAAACAAGGAACCATTTGTGGCCAAAAATTATCCCCTTGGTGACACCCGCATCTTATTAGCTTTCACCACAAAACTGAATACTGTAACTAAGCAGAAGTCATTTCTTTGTAAAATTCACGGTAAATTGTACATTTGGTATTGTGAAACACAATCGATACAATGAAAAATATCTTAAAAATTTTGAAAACAATATTGAAAGCCCCCTGTTGGTCAAAAATTGTAATGTAAAGATGTGGTAAAATATTTACATTGCATAATATTTTGGAGTGATTCAAAAGTAGACCGTATGTCCTTTGATTTAAGAGTTGATGCTATATCAAAAACCGCACAACAATTTGTTTAGAAATCACAGTTACCAAAGCAATAAAATTGCAGCCATCACTACGAAGTAAGGCTTAGTAACTAGTAATAGGGTTGCAAATCCAGTAAAGGTTTTACAAAGGATAGTTGTCCCACTGTTGTATATTTATTTTTATTTTTTCGCCTGCAAAGGATCATTACCGTGTATTGTTGTGTAATTTCACACGTTTGGCGACACTGCGGGCGTTTTGTAGGGAATTTAGCGAGAAATCCGCAAAGAATGGGTGATATGAATAAAGAATGATATTGTTGGTCACCATACTTCCCAGTTTAGCTGACAGTGGCTGGTTACTCTTGAATTTATAACTGAGAAAGAAGAACAATTGGAGTACCCCAGGGTTCGCAACTCGGACAACTTTGGTTTGTATGAGACAATGGAGTAATTTCGTTTTTTAACGATGAAATCTTATTCTTCACTAATTTCAGATTGTGGTCAAAATAACTGAAAGGAATAAGAGACAATGGGAGTGTTTTCGTCACATGCTGAATTTATATTAGAGTAGTAATGAACAATAGACCCTTTTTTGTTTCATGGGAATATAAACGTAATAATTTTGATTTTCTCGTACTTATTCAAATCGATTTTTGCCTACATCTGCATTCATATCCATGTCTCTATCAAATCTTTCATCGAATTCAAAGGTTTATGCTATTGAAACCAGGCAGGTGTAGTTTTTGTCCCCCAAATAATAAATCTCTTGCAATTTACTTGACAATGGATGCGCGCGCGCAGAATCAAGGTGCGTTAGATCCGCCATTTACTATTATTGACCAATTGAGATCATTGTGCAAAAGATTTCTCTTTTGCTA
This sequence comes from Philereme transversata, assembly GCA_963924445.1. Classification (NCBI taxonomy): domain Eukaryota; kingdom Metazoa; phylum Arthropoda; class Insecta; order Lepidoptera; family Geometridae; genus Philereme; species Philereme transversata. The sequence goes on along the minus strand of OZ004337.1, from coordinate 18,495,417 downwards.
ATCACGTTTAGGAGATTTGTACTTTCTTCATAAAAACTACTTCCGATTGGTCTAACCATTTAATTTTCTTTGCTCTTAAGGTTTGACTGATTTTAATTTTGACCTTCTAGCTATATTTACATCATAAATACATTTTAATTCTCAGACATAATTTTTGAGCTCCCGATAATAAGAACCAAGGTTTGAATAAGAAAACGGTAAAACCCAACTTTTCCCATAACCCAAAAGCTGGCTAATGTAATCATAACAATATCAATGTAAATAAAAAACTCGTAACCGTCCGAAATCGTATAAAGCTAGAATTATACCCGACATTCAAATAACCTCTCGGGTAAAACCTCAATGAGATTTAACAAGCAAGAATAAAATATCGACTACGGGCTCGACTGTGATAGACCACAACCATCCAACCCTGAACCCTGGGTCTACCTATATCCAACGATAGCATTCTGTGATATTGGTTTGGCTAGTTTCAAATTATACTGGTCAGGTATTATACCTATTTGGACTAAGGTTTTCGTACAATCGAAAGCGGCCGATTCGAATTGAAAATGTGGGAAGTCTCGAGGGAAAATTGTTGGGAATAAGAAGGGTAACAATGTTGTATTGAAATGTTGACTTTGATTTGATTATTAAAGTTTTGTCTCAAGCTAGATCTTGTGAACTTCCATCAGACGACTAAAAATACTTGTTTCTAATATATTGTTACGCCGAGGCTGTTAAACAATGAGTAATAATCGTAACTTCTCGAACGCTTTTGTCTTGCTGCGTTATTGTTGTTATTGTCTGTGGTTTCGCAGAATGGGGAGTGGCCATTGTGTCGAGGGACCGACCCTTTCCTGGAAGGATCGACATCGTTCTCGAACAATCGAAATGTGTGCGATATAAATAGGCCGGAGAGATGGCCGGACAGTCAGTCTTGAGTCTCAGTTAGTGAGTGAGTCTCAGTGAGGCCCTGGAGGACTGACGTGGAGAAGGGTCTCGCGTGAACAGTAGTTGCTCCCGAGTCAGTCTGGATTAAGCTATACGTGCGATCATTTTGGTGACTTTAAGTGCTGCGACAGTGATGTGAATTAGTGTGTTGTGATACGTGTGACCAAGTTCGTGTATTCATCGTCATCGTGTTGAATAAACGTGTTATTTTGGTTAAACCGATTCCCATTATTTTATCCCGAACCCTCAGCTCGTAACAATTTGGTGTCAGAAGTGGGATAAAATAATGCCGGTTCTACCAAAGGATAACGTGGACGGTGTCAGGACGAGAGGTCAACGACAGCAGGAAATGGATGAAAGGCGGTGTGGGGAGTCTCCGGTTCAAGAAGCTCGGCAGAGTCGTCAGCCGATGGAGATAGAATCAGCCGCCGCCGAATCATTGGAGCACCATCATCATCATCCGTGGGGCAAGCTCCTGTGACAGGCGATCTTGCTGCTATTATGGCAATGCCTTGTCGTCAAGGAAGAGCAGCGTCGTCAGCAAGAAGAGCAGGCTCGGTTGCAGGAGGAAGAACGCCGTCAGCATAAAGAAGAGAAGCGTCGTCAACAGGAAGAGCCGGCTCGGTTGCAGGAGGAACAACGCCGTCAGCATTAAGAAGAGAAGCGTCGTCAGCAGGAAGAGCAGGCTCGGTTGCAGAAGGAACAGCGACATGAACAGGTGGAGCAGACTCGGTTGCAAGAGGAACAGCGACGTCAGGATAAAGAAGAGCAGCGCCGTCAACAGGAAGATCAGCGACGTTGGCCATAAGAGCGTGCTCGACTGATGAGGGAATCGTTCGGTTCATCTGGAAAGGAATTCCAGGAAGTGAAAGAACAGATAGAAATCATGAGAGCCGTGTTTTGGAGGCTGGAATTGGGATCGCTGATGAGAAAGGGACTCTGGGTGTCCTGAAGTACTGGAGACGGCAATGTGGCTCCTCTAGTTGCTACATCTTCAGCGCGAGGTGCGCCTAAAATTGTTCGTGTTGATCGGCTGCCGCGATATGGGGCTAAGAATGCTCGGGACGAGCATGTTTTAGGAGGGGGCAGTGTTACGTCGAGGCTGTTAAACAATGAGTAATAATCGTAACTTCTCGAACGCTTTTGTCTTGCTGCGTTATTGTTGTTATTGTCTGTGGTTTCGCAGAATGGGGAGTGGCCATTGTGTCGAGGGACCGACCCTTTCCTGGAAGGATCGACATCGTTCTCGAACAATCGAAATGTGTGCGATATAAATAGGCCGGAGAGATGGCCGGACAGTCAGTCTTGAGTCTCAGTTAGTGAGTGAGTCTCAGTGAGGCCCTGGAGGACTGACGTGGAGAAGGGTCTCACGTGAACAGTAGTTGCTCGCGAGTCAGTCTGGATTAAGCTATACGTGCGAACATTTCGGTGACTTGAAGTGGTGCACCAGTGGTGTGAATTAGTGTGTTGTGATACGTGTGACCAAGTTCGTGTATTCATCGTCATCGTGTTGAATAAAAGTGTTATTTTGGTTGGATCGATTCTCATTATTTTATCCCGAACCCTCAGCTCGTAACAATACTATGTTGTACAGAGTCAGAACTAAATCATTAACATAGATACCAACAATAATATCTCAGTTTTTAACAGTATCCAGCATTCTGTGTAAAAATATAAGAACTAAAATAAGTATATGTAAAAACCATAGGAGTATTTGTGTAGGACCCTATTTCAGATTTAAACAAATACTTATCCCACATTTGCGTACAAAATATTTTACATTAGCGACCTGACCTTCTCACGAGTAGATTTCGTCAATTTGCTGTAATGTCATCGTATTCGATATAAATTTCACAGAATTTTACCAAATCATACACATCCAATTTGTCCATCCAATATTTCCAAGATCTACTATAATTTCACATTTCGTAAACTTTGCATAGATACTATTATCACTAAAAATGAGATATCTGCCATGATTTGTGAATTTTTGAGTATCCCGATATTTAGACGCAATTGCATGTGCTATGATTACGGATAAACTTAAGTCTTATATATATTAACATAGATATACATCGATTTATTTGAATAGATACTTTATTTTCAAGTACTGACGTTAGTATTTGGTTTCTTAATTAAGAGCTTCGCTCTTGTCAGTGCAACTGATGCAGTTGCTTCCATTTGTATCATGACAAGGAGGCCGCCTTTCTTTCATGTCCTTATGATAGCGATTTTCTCCTTTAACAGGAAAAAAAAATAAAGACATTCGTACCATCACAAAAAAAATAAAAATTAAACCTTAAAAATCAAACTAACCCTATCACATTAAATAGATCATTCTCTATTTCGTTTTATGCTACTAAAATTGTGTGCGTCCTCTTCCTGAGTCCTGATTATTTTGATAGTATTAGATACCCTTAAGGTGTAGGTAGGTGCATCTAATCTTACATCTGTTTAGCGAATAGCAGATCCTCAAGTAGATTTTTGATAGAATCAACAGTGGGCCGAGTGTTGCGAGTCGATAATGCCCCTCCGACCGCGCTCTGAATGCAAACTCAAATTCAGTTTGCCAAAGTTCTTTCAATTCAACACCGGAAAGTTATAGATTGTTCGGAAGGGTTCCGAAATTTGGTTTCAGGATTTATATTCTACTATCAGATTTGCAATAAATGAAATAACGGACTAAGAAAAGCGTTCAAGATTAAAGTGAAAAAAGAAAGTATTCCTCTGATGAATGTAATGTATGACAATGAAAGACTACACGTATGACATAATGTATTTCCGGTGGTTGGCTGAGGTACAGGCGTAAATTTGCCATTCAAAATGATATTTTAGTTTGGCTAGAAACTATAATCTTTGTATGCTGAAACACAGAATACATAATAGAATTTTTATTGTGTCTGAAATCCAAGCATACCAAAGGTTAAAGCATTTTAACTTTAATAGAACAAAGATTTGAACCTTTGTAAAATTATATTTACGATCATGTCATTGTCTAAACGCCATTTAAGATGTCACTAAAAAGCATTCCCATTGCAGTAAATCAAGAGCTCAATTTAAAACAGGTTTTAATTGTACTGCCGTTGTCTCAACCTTTAGTGGTACATAAAGTTTATTGCAACAATGGATACTTGACTTTGAATCCTACGAACCACACGCGAAGCAAACCGACCACTTTAACAGACCCGTAAGCATAACTTATTGTCATATAAACCATAGTTCAAAATATACTAGCTCACAGTAAAAGCGTCATAGAACAGAATTTATTATACAGATATTGTTATCACGTAGGCAGAGACGTCGTTACAAACAATAAAAGTAATTTTTACGAGTGGCAACCCTGCGTTAATAAATTAAAAAGTAAAAGGATAGGGTTGAGAAACAATACCACTTACCCCAGTGCCCGAGGATCTAAGTTTTGTCACCCTTAATAAGTAAACGAAGTAGGGTTACCACCTGTTCTTATTTATAAAATCCAGGTAATTTCCTTTTATTTATTTTTCAACTCCATATCCAATCATAGTTACAATTTCTAATTCAGAGTAAGTAGTTTTAATTATGGTTGTTAGGTTTATTGTAGGCACTTAGGTTAATCAACATTATATTTCATTAGCAGTTTTGTTAGCAGATAATATTTTCCTTTATTATTCGTAAGGTAACATACGTTTGAACTGACTTTGAAGCTACGTGTTTAAATTGTAATTCAAACATATTCTCTATATGTAATAATATAGAAGAATCAGAACTGAAGTGAAATGCAATATGAAACAGCCAAAGTGACACTTTAGACCCTGTTATTGATAAGGACTTGATAATTTAATAGCATTTTTGAAACAATCTAAGGTAACCTTCTGCTAGGCAAAGGTTGCTCTAAAACTGTTCCACTAATCAAAACGAATGATTATGGTAATAATCATATCATACTTTGTGTCCACACTAATATTAAAAATTCGGAAGTAACTCTCTCTGTCCCTCTGTCTTATCTGTCCATTTCTATTAAATTTGATGTTTTTATAGATAATAACATTAATTATGCACAGTGATAGCGAATGTTTAGAATTACTGTAGATCGGTTATAACCTGGATTGACACATGGGCTACTTTTTATTAACAAACTACGTATGTGAAGCCGCAATCGAAATCTTTATAGAAGACTTACTTATTCCATTGGCGCTCCCCACTTTCCTCTATCCATTGCCATCTCTTGCCAGTCGTCGGCTCCACGGTCGCGCAAGTCAGCCTCCATTCTGTCGTTCCAGCGATACTTGGGACGACCAAGTGGTCGGCGGCCATTCGCAGTAGATGGCCGAGCCAGCGGAGTCGGTGTGACTTGTATTTTCGTATGATGTTAGGCTCGGTCACAAGATTTTCTATTTCAGCGTTTTTACGGACCCTCAGGCTACCATCTTCTCTCTTTACTGGACCCAGGATTTTCCGGAGAACTTTTCTCTGCTACTAAAAGCTGATTTATAGAAGGCTACTTCTATAAATTTCAAATAATACCCACAGTAACGTAGCTACCCTAGTATTAGGGTTGCATCTGATTGGGTGCGTACACTACTATTTTGTCGAGTACCCCAAATTAATTTTTGAGAACAAAATCCATTAGCGAATGAAGCTTTTTTACTCTTTGTTTAGGGTTCTATAATTTACGCGCGAAACCCGATTGAAGTCGTTTTAAACGATGGGGCGGCAAATCGTATTCTACCACGATAACTTTTCAATTTTCAAACATTCATTGCGATCTTATATGTTAGAAAATAGAGTTCGAGTGCAACATTTTAGATGGAAAGTTGTATTTTTAACGTTGGCAGCGATGTGTTTCTTGTCAACTCTATGATTTATATCGTCCAATTGTCTATAATTCGATGCGTGTAAAGAGTTTCTATTTGTTACCGTACTTTTTGTAGTTTTTATGTGCGGGTTCACTTTTAATTTGGCATTGTCGGTGGTATTTATGGCTGATATTTATTGCTCAAAAGGGGTTCTATTTTGGAAAACTAAGATTTGGTGCATTGTTAAGTACAATGTAGTAGTAATTGCTAAGGATCGATCAATCCTATATATTTTCACATTTTGGTGACAAAATATTTGAATGGTTTTTATTCTTGGTTGGTTTTATAAAATTCTTAAGGTTTGGCATAATATTCGCAGTAAGGGGCTATTAAAACTATGATCCAGTTTAAATACTTACTCATTTCTTACCGACGAGAAGTAAACAAATTTAATGGAATAGAAAAATCACATTTGGTACACACAAAATGACACATAACACAATTATAAAGAACAGTGTTGATGTGTACCTAACACATCAATGTATTGTTACGCCGAGGCTGTTACAGAATAAGTAATAGTTGGCATAACACGAAGTTATACCTACTGTGTCACAGAATAGGTAATACTTGGTATGGAATATACCTACACGGTACGTTTTTACCTACAGTTGCACAGAGTAAGAAATATTAGTTCGGTCGAAATACCTACACTTTTCTAGTTGCTAGTGGAACGATCGAGAACGTTCGAGTGTTATGAACTGTGCGCGATATAAATAGGCCAGAGAGACGCCCGAAGGAGTCAGTCTGGTTTTGGCTATACGTGCGAACATTTCGGTGATTTTTAGTGCTTTATTGTGCAACAGTGGTGTGAATTAGTGTGTTGTGATTAAGATCGTGTATTTATCATTTCAGTGTTGAATAAAAGTGTTATTTTGGTTAGATTGACTTTCATTATTTTATCCCGAACCCTCAGCTCGTAACAGTATTATGACAGTTCGACTCATGCATGTGTCTGCGTACCAAAATGGCTTTCAATTCAGCTTAATGTTAGATGTTATGTTATGCACCCAACGCTGATTTTCGGCTGACATCAGAAGCAAAGGTAGTGCAGCAGTGATGAAATCAAATAAATATAAATAAAGAAGTGGGTAAATAAAACGTGTCTGCAGTTTTGTTAAAATGTAGATAGAAAACTTTTCTATGTCATAACGTACAAGTATTTATTCTACTTTTTTAAGGCCACGCAACCAATTATGATAATTCTTTTCACGTTCAAAACTACAACTATCAAAGTTAAATATCAACAATAACCACCCAATCATTCTATGTATATGTATATAACGTGAAATCAAAAATGAAATATAAAATTGAAAAGGTAACAAAGCTCTACCGGCGATTCGCAAACATCAGCTCATTGTTCCAACATCAGCTGTGTACATTGAAACACAATACATAATACCCCATTCTATATTCATGTCGGATAATCCATACAATGACTGTGTGCGATCAAAATAACTATAAAAATACAGTAAGCAGCTTATACGTGTACCCTAATGTGAGAGATGGAAAGAGAGCTGGGTATAACGTAACATTTTGAGTCTGGGCCAGTTTGATGTATAATTTTTTTTTTGTGTTTAGCGGGTATTTATCTTGTTTGTGGTAACTGGTAAGACCCTTAATGGTCAATATCTGCGCAAAACCAAATAACTGATCGAGCGGAGCGAGATCTCCAAATCAACTTGGGCAAGTCGGCGTTGTATGTATGTATGTATGTTTGTTTGTCCGAGGATAGCTTTCGAAGCGTTGATCCGATCATCGTGAAATTTGATATATAGTGATGGCACAATCCTGGTGTGACAAAATGAGCTGATTTATTGGGGTTCAAGAGAGGTAAAAAAAACAAAATGAGACTATTAGGTCCAATGGGATGTTAATTGTAACAAGTTTTCACCAACGTAGTTTGGTAAGTAAGGCGCCATTTATTGTATATTATGACAGAGCAAATAAAGAATTTTTGAATAAAAAAATATATAAAAAAATATAGGTACATTTCGACCCCGTTTTTATTTCTAGTTTAATTATTGTAGTTTCTGAGTTATTAGCCATAATAAAAACAGAACTTTTACGAAATTCACAGGGTACACCAGTGATCTCACAGTGCTGAAGTTTGGTATTCGTGTAGCTTTAGTGACATAAATATAGAAAAAAGTCGGAAATCCCGAATAACTGCAATTTCAACCCCAAAAAAGAGTAACCAGTTAACATGAACTCCCGCTACCTGTAATTTTAATGAAACTGTAGGTTAAGTTATTTGTTTTTACATTTCGTGGCACTATTTTGATACTCAAAGATTATAAATAATTTTTTTTGTTTTTTATGGGAGACTTGCGAGATCTCAGTTCGTGGCGAACCACTAGTATAAAAAGCACAAAAGCGTATCATTGGGTACGCAACAATTATTATTTTATCAAAAACCCACCTACATTAAGCATTGGATACGATATTCGAATTTTAAATTATCCTAATCCAAAATGGCTGTCTTTTGTTAGCAATTAGTACCATAGATTTAATCCTATTGGTAGAGAATAAATTGTTGTAGCACAATATTGCGTTGTGTGTTGTAGCTTAAACATTTATAAAGATATTGTATAAAAACATTAAAGGTGCGCCTTTAATGTTTTTTACTGTTTGAATTGGGTCAGTTTCTGTGCCGTTAAAGGTAACAGCAATTTGTGTATTTTCGTCAAAAATGTAGAGCAACCGTAGTACAGTGGTATTCCTAGACTACAAAAAAAAGTAAATTTATATCGAAATGTTAGTTAAGTAATACGATGAAATGCTAACTTAAGTAACGAAAAAGCCCTCTTACAAAAAACCTTTTAAAATAAAAAATAAATATTGCTGGACATTTTACACAGCGCTATCTAGCCCCAAACTAAGCAGAGCTACTATGGGAACCAGATAACAGATAGAATACTTCTATACATTTTTTTTTGTAAATACACACTTATATTATATAGAGAAACAACCAGACCCGGAACAGATATCTGTAGATCATGCAAACATTTGTTCCGCGGCGGGAATCAAACCTGCTACCTCCTGCGTCGAGGTCGTCGGCTTTAAACGGCAAAGTCGGTTTTTTAGTTAAATAACTTATTTTTGGGTTTCATCATCATCATATCAGCTACACAAATATACACATTATACAGTCTACTGCTGAACATAGCCAACGGCTACCAGCAACCTCGTCTTTTCATCTAGTGGGGAGCCGTCCTACGCTGCGCTTTGTAGTGCGTGGTCTCCACTCGAGAACCTTTTTGCCACACCGGCCGTTATTGGATTTGAATTGAACATAAGAGAATACTTCACTACTCCTAAGGTATAAAGGTATTATTTTGAAATCGGTGTGAACTTTTTAAAATGTGTTATATTAATAAATTAATTATAATAAGAAATTGTAAAGCATTTAAAAACAAACATACTAGTGGTTCGCCCTGAACTGAGATCTCCCGAATCACCCAAAATAAATATTATTCTTAGGGTGACTTGCACAACGATGCCTAAACGTATTTAGTGGCTAAATATGATTTAAGGAGTTGTCAAATCATACAAATACTTCAAATTTAAACATGTTTAGTCGCTAAATACGTTTAGTGATCTATGTGCATGCCGGCTTTAATCTTTCACTAATGAATTGGTGCCACGAAATGCGTAAAGGCGGTATCAGACGGTTCACTCGAGTGAACATTCACACGAATGCATGCTTCATTTTTCTTTCATTCCATGTTCACACGACTTTACTGCGAATGACAAAGAAAAGAACGTTCATCTGTTACTTACTTTAAATATGTCATCGGGTGAAGTCGTGCGTCTCGGAATCCGTTTAATTTGTGATCATTTAATCCAAAAGTTAGTAAAAAAGAAGCATAGAAAACGTCGACGTTGGTGGGTGCGGCCATGGATTGAAAGAAGAAATATGTTTGGAGCTTCGAATACACTGTTGAGAGAACTAGCTGATGAAGATTCTGAATCGTATCGCAATCATTTGCGAATGGACGAATCTAAATTTGAAGAACTTTTACTGCTTATTGCTCCGTCAATAACGAAACAAAATATTTTAATGAGAGATAGTATACCTAACCGAACAAAACTTCAAATTGTACTGAGATATCTTTCTACTGGCGATTCTTTTGGAACCTTAGAAGCTCTATACAGAGTACCACGAAACTCAATATCCTACTTTTTCAAAGAAGTATGTGAAGCTATTTGGACAGCACTTGGAAACTTTATAAAGGTCAGTAACATTTAGAATTGATTAAAAAACAAGTAGGTAATATTTTTGAAACTTTTTAATTAAATGCACATGTTTGACAATTAACATTCAAACGATTTCTTTAAGAGCTTGTATGAGTATATTTTCTTGAGTGGATGGTGAAAGAACAATGTGTGAATGTACTTCTTGTTGGGTTGCTGAGGGATAGTACTGATCATTTTGTGGTGAGGACATAGGTACAGAGACCGTTGGTGAGTGTACTTGGTGGGTTGGCGAGTGATAGGTATCATATTGATGCGACCGGCTGATATTTAATGAGGATCCTGTACTTGAGCTCGAGTAAATCGATTCAGATACAGACGTCATTTGTGAAAGACGTTCCTGGGTCATCACGGATTGAAGCCTTTCCTGACATATTAATGCCCTATTTAGGGGCATTTTCTTTAGCTGTATTGCCAAACTTTTACAAAACAAATCAAACTCATCTTCAACTTGCTCTTTGTTTTCCTTGCTTAAAGCTTTTAGTTCTTTAATTGCCATATCAATTGGAATGTCTGTCTTTCGTTTGCGGTTGACTGGTTTTCCAGAATGCAATGATGTAGACGATATTGTACCACTATTTCTACTATTCTCAGCACTAGATGTCGACTGCTTCTCACTACCAGCTTGAGAACTCTTCGGCTCAGATTCAGTGGTTTCTTCATTTTGAGTCTGCGTGTTTACTGATGTATCCTGCAATTAAAATATATTTATTGTTACAGGTTCCTGAAGTTCGAGATGAATGGATTAAAATAATGGAAGACTACTATAAACTATGGAACTTTCCAAACTGTTGCGGGGCCATGGATGGAAAATTAATCAATATAAGATGTCCAGGAAACTCCGGCTCAGACTATTTCGACTACAAAAAGAATTTCAGTATTCATCTATTTGCACTTGTGGATGCGAATTACAATTTCATCTTTATAGATGTTGGAACAAATGGAAGAGCAAACGATGCATCAGTCTTTCAAAAATCAACATTAAATGAAGCATTGATGTCAAATCTTCTGAATTTTCCAGAGGAAGGCGTAATCGTGGCAGATGACGCATTTCCTTTACGAACAGATATTTTGAAACCATTTAACTCTAGAGGAGAGTTTGGCGTCAAACAAAAAATATTCAACTATCGGCTCTCTAGAGCTCGACGTGTGGTAGAAAATACTTTCGGAATATTGGTATCTAAATTCAGGATCTTTGAAAAACCGATTCCACTATCGGTGGATAAAGTTGAACAACTTGTTAAAACCACATGTGCATTACATAATTGGCTGAGAAAAACGACAAAGCATTATGTTACACAACAGTCACTGGAAACTGAAGATTGGAACAGAGGTAGCACTGTACCAGGGGAATGGCGACAAATATCATCTTTAGCAATAAGCGATTCTCTACCAACTACTGCAAGGCATCATAGTGAAAACGCCCGTCGCGTGCGTGATGCATATGCAGAAAAGTTTGTCACTACATGCACTGTGCCATGGCAATGGAACATGATATGATGAATATGTAAATGTAAATACCTAACATAAATATTTTATCCATCTAGGTACGTTGCTTTTATTGAATACCTAATATTTATCGTCCCGTGCTGTGCCCCCGTACCAGCATCAGTCCATTTCGTGTCCCATGCGCTGTCCCTTTCGAAAAACCTAGATAGTATGTATGTTAATGATAATCACAGTACAAACAGACACCGGGACAGGTGCAACTAAATAAAAGCTAGTAATAAACAATAGCTAAATTAGTATACTTACGAGATTTGATGTACTCTGCCGTGGGATACAAACACTGCTTAAAAATTCTGCATGTTTAAACCAGTACAGTGTAGGCACATATATATCGTCAGCAGAGCAAGCACTTTTAGTAGACTGCTTTATTTTTGTTAATTCAGTTGTAAAGCGGGTCCGTATAGTTTTTATTTTATGTTTGATGTCTTCTTCAGTAACCTCGAGGTTTAAATCACTAATTAGGGATTTTATAGCCTTTGTACGTAAAGTTCTATCCTTGTATTCGTCAAGTTTGTGGTTCCATAAACATTGATAATTCTTAAAATGTTCCAAAAACAGCAGCGTACTTTGATCATTCCACTTGAACACCATTTTGGCGCCAATTTTCCGTGACGCAACTGGACGTGCGTCTGCTACCGAGCTCAAGACAAAATGGCCGAATCCGAGTGAACGTTCTCTCTGTGTGCAGACCGTTCATTTTTCGTTCATTCGCAGTTGGAGTGAAAGATGCCGAATGATAAAATCTAACATCGTCGGATCGGTTCATTAATGAATTCATTCGGCACTCTTGTTTCATTTAGGGTTCAGACAAATCATTTCGAGTGAAAGATGCCGAATGAAAGACAAAAATGAACGAAAAGTGAACCGTCTGATACCGCCTTAACCAACCTACTTGACCTACAGTTTCATTCAAATTAGATGAAGCGGGGGTTCTTGTTAATTGGTTATATTTTTGGGGTACAAATGGCAGTTATTCTTGATTTCAGACTTTTGCCTATATTTATGTCACTAAAGCTGTTCGAATACCAAATTTCAGCATTGTGGGGTCACTGGTGTACCCTGTGAATTTTGTCAAAATTTTGTTTTTATTATGGCTAATAACTCAAAAACTACAAAAATTAAACTAAAAATAAAAACGGAGTTCAAATGTACTCATAAAGACCTTTCATTTGACGTCCCATTTGATCTAATAGCCTCATTTTCATTTTTTTTACCTCTCTTGAACCCCAATATCTCAACAACCCCCCAATATTTTTAGCTCATTGAGTCACACCAAAATTGTGCCATCACTACCTACCTATATACCAAATTTCATGATGATCGGATTTATCCGATCATCATTTTTTTCATTGTTCATTTTTCATCATTGTTTGTCACCAACACTTGACAAACAAACATGCTTACATACATACATACATACATACATACATACAACGCCGATTTGCCCAAGTTGATTTAGAGATATCGCTTAGCTCGATAAATTAACATAAAAATCATAATTACTTAATTATATCACGAAGCGCCATTGGCATTATCTTTGACGACCACTGTGGCCAGAATATTTGAGCTTGTAGTTTCAATTCCAACTGTGAGCCAATATTTATATGATCTGCAAATAGTTAAACAGTCTGGGTATTACGGTACCATGGTACTTGTATTACCAATTCCCACGATACGGAAATTTTTAGTTTCGGGTCAGAACAATAATATAAGTATATGTACCTAACTAAGCGGCTATTTCTCGACCTCCGGGATCTTTAATTGACGTATAAAAATAATTCTCTTTTTATCTGTTTTCATGTGAAAACAAAAGACGTACCAATATATTATTTATCTGTTGGATAGCGTTACTCAGAGGTGGTGAAATAGGCACTTAATGTTACTTTTTTACTATTTTACATTTTCCCACTGCTGGGAAAAGGCCCAAGCGTTGGCGCGATGACATCAGTAGATTCGAGAAATAATGATAGGAATCTGCTGAGGATGGACAAAAGTTTTAATATTATTATATTTTTGCAGTTTACTATTCAATCAAACCCTAACAACTAGTCTATAGTCTACACTTCATTCACAGTCCTGAATGATAGCCAATAAGGTTCTTCCGCTTCCTTAAATACACTTCCTTCCTTTCAATTTGATTTCAGTTTCAACCCCAGTAAATCCTTAAAACGAAAACAGAAAAGCCTAAACAAATGTTACGAAAAATACCATCTAAAGGATGACGTCCACCAGCTACGCCAAAACGAAGCACAACAGGCGCAGAAATTCGACGAACCTAATTTCTGGACCGCAAAACAAATGTTTGCATGATCAATAGATATTTATTTCGGGTCTGGGTCTTCTGTTATCATCAGTTATCTGATTTCCATAGTACAGAATTTCTTACTTTAGCGCTAAATAGAAAGAAGTTATGAGTAGTAGAGTTCCTTGTGAAAGGTCTCGCCCGGGGAAGTACTGCCACCGTACCTTATTCTGCCGTCAAGCAGCATTGCTGTTTCGGTTTAAAGAGTTTCCGGTAAAATTACAGGCACATCATGAGGGTTTACAACTGCATGCCTTAAGTTGATGGTCGCAGGACAGTGCATCGTTTCTAAGAGGACATCAGGTGGGATATATGTTTCATCTCCAGATTGTAAAAAAAAATGAGAGCGTTATCTGAAATGTTAAGCATTATTATGTGACGTGTATGAATTTGCACGAAGCGTCTACTGGACGCCAGCCATAACACCTAGATGGTAAAAACCGTCTTCCGAACATGTCACAACATTAGGGCCGCCACACACAGCTGCCCTTTATCAGCGACCGATCTTAAGCCGACGTCGTACTTAGCGAAAATACTCATTTTTATCTCAAATACGATCTGGATCTTCCCTAATCTGCCTTTTGTGTTTGTACGTTTGTTTGTGTGATAAAGTGGGGATGTTTTGTGCAATTAGATGGATTGGGGTGTGAATGTGATCGGAGCTATTAGGGATTTTGTAAATTGTTTCTTTTTATTCCCAAGCTTTTTATTTTGTTTAGTTGGTAGTGGACAAATTGATTTGGTTTACGCTGATGGTTGGATAAGTGTGGCTGGAAAGTTAAGAGGGGTCGGAATTTACAAAGTGTTTTGTGGAATTGTTGACAATTATACAGGAAATGGTCAACAGACTGTCTTCAAACATTTCAATTCACACGCGTCCCAATGAATGGGAAAGGACTTGGGAATGAGGTCAAGCCCGGAGCTTCAATATGGTATGCTATCCTTCCTTATATCACAGATAAATAATATACCTACGTCTTGTGCAACTAATCTAACAAAAGTAACTCTATCTGGGTTAAGACATAAACTACTTTTTTGACAGGCCACGCGTGCAAAGCTGCGTGCAGAAGCTTGTAATTTATAAAGTATTATTTAATACTCTTATCCATCTAAAAGTCGTCTGAAAGAGATTGCATTCGTTTTAGATAAGACGCCGGACATTTATTCGTTAACATATTGTAAACCATAAAACGTAACAATTAAAAATAGAAAATAGAATAAAATACTAAATTCAATAAAAAAAATTTGTCTAAGATCCATTACGTGTCAGATAAGATAAGATAACTCTTTATTGTACACCAAATTAAAATACAGAACATAGTTTTTACAAATAGATTTAGTACAATGGGCGGTCTTATCGCTAAAAGCGATTTTTTTCAGACAACCTTTGTATGGACAGGGCGTACGTACATCTCGTCTCGTCAATCTCACGTCTGTAAGGGATGGCCTGACGTTATGTCAAATATAAAATTGGCGGTCTTATCGCTTAGAAGCGATCTGTGTCGGACAAGATTTGAATAGAGTTCTATGTAGCAATGCAATACATTTTTTTAATTACTGAGAAAAGTTGCCCCTTCTCTTCACCCATCGCATTCGGTAGCAAATTCTGTATTATATTAATATATTAATATTAGCTCAATAACGTAATTTTCATTCGTAGCATAAATCAAGTCAACATTTGCTTTGATTATTTGGATGTCTTCAAAACTTTCGAACAAATAGAAAATCAATACCCAATGATCAGAATCGCCTTGGAATCGCCTGTCTCCGAACTTCATCCCTCGTTCTGCAGTTGACAGTTCATCTAATTGTTTGTTTTTTTTTTTAAACTTTGACGCTGCGGTCCGAAGAAGTTGTGATTGGATTCAACTATTCAAATCGAGAGATTGGAAATGCAAATGAACGAGATCCTTGGCTGTCTTCCAAACTTAATACGAAAGTCAGAATATAGGGTTTAGTCGGAAATAACAACCCAATATGACCTCCGTGACGCAGTGGGCGGATAGTCGGCTGAGACGCAAGAAGTAGCGGGTTCGATCCCCGCCACGGAATAGATGTTTGCATGATCTACAGATATTTGTTCCGGGTCTGGGTGTTTTTCTACACCTACATTTGATCGAGCGAAGCCAGATCTCTAAATCCACTTGGGCAAATCAGCGTTGTATGTAAGTATGTTTGTTTGTCCGAGGATAAATTTCGAAGCTTTGATCCTATCATCGTGAAATTTGATACATAAAAAGGTAGTGATGGTACGATTTTGGTGTGACTAAATGAGCTAAAAATGTGGGGGATTGTTGAGATATTGGGGTTCAAGAGGGGTAAAAAAAATGAAAATCAGACTATTCGGTCAAATCCGGACGGCAAATGAAAGGTCTATTAGTAAGGATTAGTAAATTTAGACTCCGTTTTTATTTTTAGTAAAGTCTTTATAGTTTCTGAGTTATTAGCCATAATATAAACTAAACTTTGAGAAAATTCACAGGGTACCTACACCAGTGACCCCCACAGCGCTGTAATTTGGTATGCGTGTAGTTTTAGTGATACAAATATGTATAAAATAGGTACAAGTCAGAAATCCTGAATAACTGCAATTTCTACCCCAAAAAAGTAAAACCAATTTGCATTTCGTGGCACTATTTTGATACTCAAAGATTACAAATAATCAAATAATATTGTTTGTTTTTATGGGAGACTTGCGAGATCTCAGTTCGGGGCGAACCCCTAGTATAAAAATGTACATACTTAAAAAAAGTATAAAAGTATTCTATCAGTTATCTGGTTTCCATAGTACAAGCTCTGCTTAGTTTGCGACTAGATCGCACTGTGGGAAATGTCCACCAATATTTATTTATTTATTTATCTTAAGTTTTTCTGTTAAGGTATGTCATGGTTGTTAGCACTTTAAATTGTTACTATATATATGAAATTCTATTATATGAAAAATCATTCTATACTATCTGGAAGCCTTTAAGTAACCTCATTTGTCACACTTTATGAACGGTTTTCAACAAACAGTTTTTGCATCATAACGGTTCAACTGATAATGTCCATAATATTTTTTGGAACAAATAATTATTATATTGTTTGTGTATTGTAGCCGTGTGGACACCCATTATATTACTTTTTTTTATACAACTCTCGTTAGTGTGGTGCCGAAACAGCAAGACTCTTTTCATAATAGACTTTTCTGTATAGCAATAATATCTTTCCTTTAATTTGTCCCAAATGGTAAACCTTGTGGCCTAATCCAACTATGCATTACTAAGAAAAACAAACAGTTTCTGCCAGAAATCAAATACCCACAAACATCATTTGTCTTAAAACAATCGCAAGTAATGTGGCTATGACCAAAAACTGAAAGGCTCGTCTGACAATAGATTTACCGAAGGACTAAAACAACAGTTAAAGACATAATGGGTGAAAGAGGCACTATACAATGTGTCTTTTCTCTTATAATGTTCTATTGTTGTAAGATGTCATAAAAATTAACTTGAGAACTATCGGCGAAAGCTTTGATGGTAAAAGATATTTCTGCAGAACTCACATTCCAGAACAGCCCAACGTCCTTCACCAAACCTTCAAATTTCATCTTTATGCTATCTATTTTGGAATCAAATTCATCTGCATCTTCATTGTGGGTTCAGTAAATCGAAATGGAAATGTTCCTTTTGTCTAAACAATTACAGCGTGTATTGTAGCAAGCATTCATTTGTGTTTCTTGTACTATTGATACGTGTTTTTGTTACTTAGGTGTCTGAACCACATCATAAATCAGTATGGACGTATGGACAGTGGTTTACAAACGTTTTGTGCTTTAATTTACGCAAATTTCAACCTTATTGCTTAATACTTTGAGATTTTTGTTAGGAAATATAATTTGGTTGTAAGCGCCTTTCGAGTTCACAGCTAAATGATGTTTTAAAGCAATGATGGTTCAATTTATTGTGTGCGAAGTTTGATGTAAGAGTTTTATGAGAGAAAAAGTATTTAAACGATTTATATCAGAACTAGCCTATGCCCACGTCTTCGCTCATTTAGTATCAAAAAACAGAAGAGCTTTTATGTAAAGAAGTTAACTATGCAGACCTTCCGAAATGATTCTAATGTTACCAACTTACGAAGATTAGGAACACTCAGAGATACTCGTAATATAACTGCAGAGGCTATGATCTTAAGATGATCTACCCTGTCATCCATTCAGGAGCAGTTTCAGATAACGCATGATACCAAAGCCTTTACATTCGTTCATATAAAACTTTCTCCTTTGATTATTGTGAAAGATTTGTAGGAGCATTACAAAGGGCATATCCCGCTTCTTAAAAATGTAGTGTAGTTAACGATAAAGACGTCAACTTTTTAATCTTTTGAAGCACGGAAGTAAATTGGCTATTCATCCGACAATGCTGACTGATGACGAGTGAACTGACAATAATAATGGTCGAATGTGGAAAAATTGAAGGTTCTTAAGATAGCGGCGCCGGCGTACGTACTTAAGAGGTTCATACCTCTTATCGAGTTTTGACTGATGTATCGATCTAGTTTAAAATACATTTATTATTCTCGTGTTGTCTAATCCAAAGATGATGATGGTGATATTACTCTGTAGTCCAGCTTATTATCCTCGAGTCACACTCGAGTAAGTGACTAGAGGATAAAAGTAATATGGATAAATAGACTAATATCACCACCATCATATTCAGACCAGACAACACTGGGCATAATTCCAGTCGAACACTTACAGGGGTAAGTTTCTTTGACTACTTAATTGACAGAAATAATTTACAATTATTAACAAGTCTGAAATACAAAAGAAACAGTTGAATCATCTAAAGACCGTTGCAAACGATCTATAGATAGCTCAACTGTTCCAGATCACTACCAGTACGACTACCATCTAGTTGAATGTCTTTTTCTTCTGATGTGTCAATGGATAAACCAAAACTATTATGTAATAGTCAAAAGGAAGAAACAACGCCATAGGCAAAACACTAAACCAAAATGGTTTAGTTATATTGACACGTCAGAAGTTAAAAAAACATTAACCTCCTTCTACACAGTCGGGTAAATAGTAAGTTATCAAATCTATGGAACATGATCTTCCATGTAGTTATTAGTTAGCTTACCAGTGGAGCGTTTAGTAACCGTTTTAGCTAAGCGCGTCTTATACCGAGGTCCTATCAACCGGAGAACTGTAGCTGTTGGGCTAAACGTGTTCAGCAGAAGAGACACGACTAATCGTAGTGTAGGACGTCGACTAGATGGAAAAACGATCTGTACGCTGTAGGTGGTAGAGGCTAGATGAGAAGACGCGAGGATTGAACTAACTGGTGCATTTTTTTATTATTCTTTTCATACTACTTGGAGATTGAACAAGCTTATAGCCCACTTGATGTTAAGTGGTGACCATCGCCTATAACAGAGAATTGACTCGTAGGTCAAGCACGCCAGAAATGTGTCCTACGATGCACTGCCCTGCGTCCATCAACTTGAAACATAGGTGTGAAGTCTCATGTGCCTGTAATTTCACCGGCAACCATACCCTTGAAACCGAAACACAGCAAACTGCTTGGCAGCAGAAATACCTACTCGGGCGAGCCTTATCTCAAGGAACTCTACTTAATAACCTTGGAAAAGACCTACGTCGAGCAGTAGACTGTGTGCTTTCACATAATTTGGTTATACAGGGTTACAGGAAAAATCGTGCTAGATCCGTTAAGGGCGTGGAGTACCCATCATTTCTGACTTATTTCACTATGAAACACCCTACCCTAAACTTAACCCTTTTCGAGATATTCGACTTTTAATTTTTTTATTGAAAATTGCCGATTTTTAGGCTACTAAATTTATTTTTGTTTATTTTGTGTATCTTATTATTATTATTATTGCATTTTTACATGTGTAATAAGATGCTTTAGGACGTCAATCATTAAAATAGTGCATAAGTTAATTGAATAGACCGTAGTAGACAAGTGAAAGTTAAGAAATAAAAAAAAATATTAGAAAGTTTATTTTTCTCTAAGGGATATCTAAAAAAAATATTATGGCAATGGTTCGGCAGATGTTTTTTAAAATATCTACGTTTCATCAGCTATCTAACGAGGTATAACAATCTAGGGTTTGTATTACATTTCGTGGAAAAAAAGTAGTTGGGACGCAAGCTCGCAACGAATACATAACTCGCTACCCCGGTCGTCGAGTGCCGGATGTGGCCGTTTTTGACAGAGTCTATCGAAGACTTCGAGAAACTGGCTCTGTTTTGAGACGAAATACAGACATGGGAAGACCACGAATTGATGACGAAGAACAGGACAATGAGATAGTGCAACGCTTTCGAGCGGATCCGACTACTTCCACTAATATTGTTGCCCGTGATCTGGGACTTTCGCAATGAAGAGTGTGGTTTACAGTGCATACTGCTGGCCTATACCCGTACCATTACACGCCGGTACACGTTATTGAAGAAGGAGACCCCGCGAGAAGATTGGACTTTTGCAGATTTATGCTAAATGCTGACGTAGAAGACCCAGATTTTTTAAGAAATATCTTGTGGACGGATGAGTCCAAATTTGATAAAGATGGCATAACTAACTATCACAACGCCCATTACTGGGCCCCAAAAGAGCTAAGGAATCCCAATAAGAAAAGAGTGAAGGGGTCCCAACGAAGATTCAGCATGAATGTGTGGATGGGCATTATCTCCAATCATTTGATTGGACCTTA
Source organism: Philereme transversata (assembly GCA_963924445.1). Lineage (NCBI taxonomy): Eukaryota > Metazoa > Arthropoda > Insecta > Lepidoptera > Geometridae > Philereme > Philereme transversata. The sequence goes on along the minus strand of OZ004337.1, from coordinate 18,474,864 downwards.
CTTTCTCCCGGATAATCTAAATGGGGAAAGCTACGAAAATTTCCTGAGAGCAGACTTAAGTGATTTGCTGGATGATCTGCCACTCAACCTGATCAGGGACATGTGGTTCCAACACGATGGCTGCCCTGCCCATTTCAGGAGAAGTGTCAGAGACTGGCTGGACACAAATTATCCAAACAAATGGATAGGACGAGGTGGACCGTTGCCATGGCCAGCAAGAAGTCCGGACCTAACCCCCATGGATTTTCACGTGTGGGGGTGCATGAAAAGTCTTGTGTACAGCGAGCCGAATCCAGTTTCGTCTGTGGAAGACTTACGAGAAAGGATTGTGGATGCAGCCAATAAAATGAGGACCACGTTAACCACTGGAGTAGTAAAGACTGGTCTCCGTAGAAGGATGCGACAATGTATCAGAAATAGAGGCGGCCATGTTGAACATGAACTGTAGAATAAGAAAAAGTTGTGTGAAAATCTTTAATAAATGACATTTCATGCTTACCTATTATTTTATTTTACTTTTTAGGGCTAAGTATAAATTTTCTTCTCCACTGTCGCCTATAAAACTAAATTTTTTTCAATGCATTTGAATAAAACCCTAGATTATTATACCTCGTTAGATAGCTGATGAAACGTAGATATTTTAAAAAACATCTGCCGAACAATTGCCATAATATTTTTTTTAGATATCCCTTAGAGAAAAATAAACTTTCTAATATTTTTTTTTATTTCTTAACTTTCACTTGTCTACTACGGTCTATTCAATTAACTTATGAACTATTTTAATGATTGACGTCCTAAAGCATCTTATTACACATGTAAAAATGCAATAATAATAATAATAAGATACACAAAATAAACAAAAATAAATTTAGTAGCCTAAAAATCGGCAATTTTCAATAAAAAAATTAAAAGTCGAATATCTCAAAAAGGGTTAAGTTTAGGGTAGGGTGTTTCATAGTGAAATAAGTCAGAAATGATGGGTACTCCACGCCCTTAACGGATCTAGCACGATTTTTCCTGTAACCCTGTATATTGCTTTCATATGGTGACAAAGTTGTAACAGGTAGTAGATAGATAGTTCCACATGAACCCTGGCAGGGTATAGCAACAAAAATGTAGACCATGTTTTAGTACCTACTCGTAAATAGGAAGGCATGCTGTTAATACTGTACAAATTATTCGTTATTTTTTTAATCTAGACGTTATTTTTAGTTTTAGGATTGCTTTGGTAAGTATTGGTTTAGTTTAGGTTTATTTATTATATATAATATAAATATTGCTGGAAATTTCACACAGCGCTATCTAGCCCCAAACTAAGCAGATAACTGATAGAATACTTATATATATTTTTTTGTAAATACATACTTATAATATATAGATAAATAACCAGTCCCGGAATAAATATCTCTAGATCATGCAAACATTTGTTCCGTGACGGGAATCAAACCCGCTACCTTCTACGTCTCAGCCGGCTATTCGCCCACTGCACCACGGAGGTTGTCAAAAGTATGTAAAAGGTATGGTGATTTGGTGGTAATTTTAATAACTATTGTAAACGATTATATGTAGGTAGGTAGCAAAAAATTGTTTTGATTGAGTATTTCTAATAAGTATTTAATACGTTACGGTCGACATTGAATAACGATCACCGCTATCAAGAAACCCTAGTTTAAGATAATACCAAACAGTTAGTGATCAGGTATTTACCCGTGTAATTATACCTATTCATGCATTCTGAATTGACCGGTCAAAAAGAAAATGGACATAAAAAGAAATGGTTTGAAAGAAATTCTTAATATTAGTGGATGCTTTAATAAGATGATAGACATGGATAGATATGCTGTATATGATGGGCACTAATGCTTGTAAGTTGTAACCAAGATGTTATTAGCAGAATTAGGATTTTTTTTTATTCCACTAAGGTGGCAAACAAGCATACGGCCCACCTGATGGTAAGCGGTTACCGTAGCCTGTGGGCGTTTGTAACACCAAATTACTCGCGCGTTACCGACCTTTTAAAATTTTCAAAACGCCCTTTTCGAAGAACCCCATACTGTAGTCCTTAGGGAAAACCTCGGCAGGGAGACCATTCCACAAGCGAAGTGCTCGCGGGAGGAAATTCCTCTGGAACTTCACGCTACGCGACCAGATCGTCTCCAAGGTGTGTGGATGGATTACCTGCCGATGGCGAGCGGTGCGATGATAAAACGAACCTCCAGGCACGATATCAAACAACTCCTCAGAACACAACCTATTATACAAGCGGTAGAACCTACACAGGGAGACAAAATCTCTCCTGAGACTTAAGGGCTTAATATCGCTTGTGAAAATGGGATCGTCAACAATTCTCACAGCTCGTCTTTGAACAGAGTCAAGTGGCCCTAGTTGATATCCAGGTGCTCCTGCCCATAAATGCAGCAGTCTTTGCCCCGCACTGAAGTACTGCTTTGCCCTGTTGAGCACACCGAGCGTTTTGGATGCCAACTTTGCCTTGTCTTCAAAGTGACTCCGAAACTAAGATAAGATAAGATAACGTTTATTTGCGAGGACATAGTAAGTACATCAGTAGATCTTATTCTGTAAATTAAGCACATGTATGTTCTACCCTAATAAGCATGCAAATGTTCAAATTACATACAAAAAAATTAAATCAGAGCAATTGAATACAAAATAAATGAGATAATATCAAATAAATTCAAAATGTGATTTATAATAGGGACAATAGAATATATATATGACGGCGGGTCGTCGGAAGGGGCGTTAGCGAAGCTCGATTGCTCGTCCATTACGAGGAGTTTCTTCGAAATAATATCGCAGGCGTGTAGACCAATGTGGATTTATTCCGTTGTATAACAAATCACATGGAGATATAACCAGATGAGCGTGATGTCTTTGGATGTCTTTACTCGTCCGCGATCGGTAACCGAATGCCTCCCCAAAATGGCCGCCACTCCGTTTATTTTTTAACGGCTGTCAAACCAAAAACATCCGGCCAGAGACCAGTCAGTGTTGCCATTCTAATAAAAGTATCGACAATCACGCCATCTTCACAATCGAGTAGGAATTAAAATTAAAAATAAACAAAATCAAACTGTCACTTTGACGACTAGGTTTTAAAAAACAGTGTTCTTAACGTAATGATGGATGTTCTCCGACACGGCCATTCTGACAGCGTCACGCGTCCTCGCGTGGGTGTTCAATCTGGAAGTGAAAACATTCACCGCAGTTGATACTATTCTCAGTCCCTCCTGTCCACAATAGAGCAAGGTTTTGAATGCAAACTTGGTACTTTAATAATGTGAGACTGCTTTAATTTTAAGTTTCTTTAATCATTATCAGCTCTTTTCAAATTGTAATTACAATCATGTACAAACCAAAAAAAAAACATCAAACTGGTTTTAGGACCTCATTAATGTTGTATCACTTGACCAGCGATACAACTCTCTTTTTTTAACATTTTCACTTGACCAGTGATTTTTTTTGTCGTCACTTGACCAGCAACGATTTTAATAGTCACTTGACCAGCGACCATTCTTAAACTTTTACGCTTAACCAGCGATTTCGCTTGACCAGCGATTTCACTTTACCAGTGATTTTCACTTAACCAGTGATAGGATGCATAGTTAGATGCGCATCGCGCACTCTTCGGTTAGACCGGAGCTACGACTACATGCCAACATATGCAACTTCAAGTTGTAAAACCAGTTTTGACAAATAAAAACAAAATTATATCAACTAGTTACAGAAAAAAAATTATCATTACAAACAATAAAATTTTACTTCAGGTATCATGATTAATCGTGATTGTTTTCAAAATCTTGCTCTTTAGAAACATTTTCATTATTTGGCTCAACTTGTGCAATAACAACAACATTTTGTTGGTTATTTGTGGTAACAATATCAACGTCTTGTTGAGGTTGCTCAATCTCGTGCTCCCCGGACAAATCATCAGCAAATTGATTAGAAGGCATTTTTCTTAACCGGTCGTGTGCATATTTGTAAGACCTATTACTGTTTAAAGCTTTGATCAGATACCTATCGCCATCTAATAACTCAGCGATCTTAAAGGGACCTTTATATTTAGGGTCTAGTTTTAACTGGTTCCTTTCTTCATTTTGCAAAAGAACGAAATCACCTACAGCAAAATTTTGAACCTTCGCCTTTGTGCTGTCGAAACGAGACTTATCATAGGTAGAGTTTTTCTCCATACTGGCAACAGCTTGCTCACGAACCGCGTCGATATCTACTACCGGCTCATCGTCATCAGCGAAAGGGAGATCTAAAGGCCTAGCAACTTTGCCTACAAGAAGTTCGAGGGGACTCGACTTAGTAACCCTGTTGATGGTACAGTTCAACGCTAGCTGAACGTCGGGAAGAGCATCTTGCCATGACCGCTCTTTACTGGACTCTACGGCCGTCAGCATATTTTTCAGTGTGCTCATGACCCTCTCGACCTGACCGTTTGCGCGAGAACTACCGGTAGCAATAAGGTGCAAGTTTATTGCATGAGACTGACAGAAGTCCTTGAAATCGGCACTCGTAAAACATCGTCCCTGATCAGCAATAAGACGCTTAGGGGCTCCAAATAAAGAGATACTACTTTTCAGAGCTTGAATGCTGCTTGCAGTATCGATGCGTAGGGTGTGATGTAGCAAGACAAACTTGGTGAATGCGTCGATCAATACGAAAACGTATTCCTTTTTGTCATTCTTGCCACTCAACTTCCCTGTAGCATCAATATGCAACGTATGCCAAGGTATCGGAGTCTTAGGTATTGGATGCATTTCAGCCTGAACCTTTCCTGACGAAGATTTCGAGATTTTACATGTGACGCAATTGTCAACGAACTTTCGAACAAATTTAGACATGTGCTCGAACCAATACATGTCGAAGATCTTTTCGAGCGTTTTCTCCCAGCCTACATGCATTAAAGACTCTTGTATAGAATTCACAAGCGACCAACGAAGAGCCCTAGGTACAATCGGCAACCATCGAGATCTGTTATTCCGCTGCACTTTCCTATGAAGAACACCCTTCCTAACCTCGTATGTCCTTGCGACATCCTCGTTCATGCGATGTTCTTTGTGATCATCAATCAGCTTTAAGATTTCAGGATCACGCTGCTGCTCCGCTTGCAACCAGTGTTCCGGCAAGTTGGCGACATCAACCCGCATCTGTTGAACCCTAGTAACAGACTCTACAGGTAAAGGATTTCGTGACAAGAAATCGGCATGACACATCCTTTTTCCGTCCCTAAAAACAATTTCAAAATCAAAGGCTTGCAGAAAGGCCCACCACCGATGCACACGAGGGGTGAGATCTGCTTTCCGATGAGAAGACTTTAACGCGTTACAGTCTGTTACGACAACAAACTTGTTCCCATGCAAGTAATGACGGAAGTGCTTAATCGAGTTCACAACCGCTAAGGTTTCCAGCTCGTATGAGTGGTATTTTGCCTCAGCGGGTGTGGTTCGTTTGCTGTAGTACCCAACGACATGGTTCCTGCCATCCTTGTTTTGGATAAGGATTCCGCCATACCCAATCGACGACGCATCTGTATGCAGTTCAACCGGACCATCCGGATCAAAGATAACTAAAACGGGCTCATTAGTCAATACAGAGATAATTTTCTGCCTAATTTCTTCATGTTCAGGCTTCCAGTCGATATTTCCTTTACCAGGAGAAGTAAGTGCATGAAGAGGAGCCATGACCTGAGCAAATTTAGGAACAAACTGCCTGAAATACGAAGCCAGCCCAATGAACTGCCTCAACTGAGTGACTGTCTCTGGAGGAGGTAAACGAGTGAGAGCTTCAACCTTCTTGGGATTTGGACGAATTTCACCCTTACTAACCTCGTACCCCAGATACTCTACTCTCTTCTTCATAAAAGAACACTTCTTCAAGTTGAAGGAAAAACCGGACTCGGTAAGTACGCACAGGACAGAACGGATCCTCTCTAAGGTCTCATCAACGTCAGAATTACCAATGATAAGGATGTCATCCATATAGACGACGGCATAAGTGTTAGCCAGAGGCCCCAACGCTTTATTGACTGCTCGTTGAAAAGCCGCTGGTGCGTTCCGTAGACCAAAAGGCATCTTGAGATATTCAAAATGGCCCTCCGGAGTCACGAATGCGGTCTTTTCAATAGAGTCTGCGTGTATCGGCAGCTGATGAAATCCACTGGCCATATCAAGGGTTGTAAAATAATGGCAACCATGCAGACGATCTATTTGGTCGGCTATCAAAGGTAAAGGATAGCGATCTGGCACCGTATTTGCATTGAGCTCTCTGAAATCTACACACATACGGTCCGATCCGTCCTTTTTCTTTACGAGAAGAATAGGGCTCGCAAAAGGTGATGTGCTCGGACGTATAACTTCAGCTGCAAGCAACTCATCAACCTTTTCCCTAACGACGTCACGTTCCTGTGGACTCAACCTATACGGCCTACGATACACGGTCTTATTAGCATCTACCAGTCGAATCTCTATCGGATCTACATTAGCATGACCTGAAGGTGTACCAGAAACGAAGTAATCTTTGAATTCATTTAACAGGTTTACAAGTTTAGGCTTAGACTCAAGAGGCACATCAGTGTCTACATCGGTAAAATCAACTGCAGCAGGGGTAGAAGTAGCACAGGCATTTACTGTTAGCGTCTTCGCAAAATGAAGCTTATCAGAAGATATTAAAATGTCAACACCTTGAGGCAAAACATCATAACCAATCATTATACTGTGACGTAGGTATTTGTCCGGGAGAACATGAAAAAGAATTTCAAGAGCAATGTCGTCAATCTGAACCATGGCTAAAATCTGCACGGTACTATATACACTACTATCACCAATGCCAGTCATTTTAACAGTGTTATTTATTCGCTTGCCATGGATTTTTGACGACATTGACTCCTTTACAAGAGAGCACTCTGCTCCCTAGTCATAACAAAATGAAAAGAACTCACCATAATGCTGCATAACACCAGCAGGGGCTGCAACAGTGCAGACGTCCACACGTCGCTCGCCAGCGTTGCTAGCAGGCAGGGAACCTGGCTTGCCACCGTTGATCTTCTTCGGCAGCGGGCATCTTGAGGAGTAGTGGCCCTTGTCCCCACAGTTGTAACAGGTCACAGCAGCATTTACATCATTGGACTTCACAGTAGCGCTTGATTGTCCTGGCGTCGGCTTCGAGTGATGGTACTCCTTCCTCTGGTTGTCCTTCTTAAATCGGCAGACAGAAATATGATGCCCATGTCTTCCACAATGAGCGCACTTCACATAATATGTAGGTGATGGTGTGAATTTGCGCTTAGCATCATTAGGTCCATTCCCAGAATCCATAACAGAGGTTGCTTTCCTCTTGAGATACGACAACGCCTTCAATTCTTGCTGAAGCTTGGCACGCGTCGCGATTTCGGTCGTAAAAGCAAGGTGGTTTGCACGTGGTTCTATTTGAGCAAGGTGCGCAACCACACTAGAAACAGCAATTTGTTCAACATCCATGTTCTTCCAGCGCGACAGCAGCACATTAATCTGAGAAGCGGCATAGGAGGCGAGACACTCGTTGTCTTTTGGCTTACTATTCCACAGATGCAGCAGGGTAGTGGCGGCAGTCTCAGGTGTGTCGTAACGCGCAGTAAAGGCCTCTTGAAAATCTTTCCATTCCATGCCAGGATAGGATATTTGTGACAGCCAAATCGAAGCCTGGCCCTTTAAAGACTTACTCAGTGCAATCATCAGCGGTGCTCCATTAAGCTGGTTATCAGCCATACACATAGTTGCAGTGGATAACCAAGCACGCGCGTCAATATTCACTTTGTCAGGATCGAATTCCGGTAGGTGCACAACATGGCTTGACGACGGTCCTTTCATAGCGTGGATAAGGGCGAGAAAATTTTGATTTTGTTGCTCCAGCAACAATCGCCACTTTTCTTCCATGTCGTCACTTCTTCCACATGGTCGGTTACATCCCACTTCTGATGACGGCGGGTCGTCGGAAGGGGCGTTAGCGAAGCTCGATTGCTCGTCCATTACGAGGAGTTTCTTCGAAATAATATCGCAGGCGTGTAGACCAATGTGGATTTATTCCGTTGTATAACAAATCACATGGAGATATAACCAGATGAGCGTGATGTCTTTGGATGTCTTTACTCGTCCGCGATCGGTAACCGAATGCCTCCCCAAAATGGCCGCCACTCCGTTTATTTTTTAACGGCTGTCAAACCAAAAACATCCGGCCAGAGACCAGCCAGTGTTGCCATTCTAATAAAAGTATCGACAATCACGCCATCTTCACAATCGAGTAGGAATTAAAATTTAAAATAAACAAAATCAAACTGTCACTTTGACGTCTAGGTTTTAAAAAACAGTGTTCTTAACGTAATGATGGATGTTCTCCGACATATACATATAAAATGCTTTGTCCTGAATGACTGATTGACGGATCAACGCACAGCCTAAACCGCTGATCGTAGAAACCTGAAACTTGGAGGGTGTATTCTTTGTATTACGTAGGCGTCCGATAAGAAAGGACTTTTACGAAATTTTACCACTAAGGGGGTGAAAAACGGGGGGTCCAATCTACTTAAAATTTTGCGTAAACCTTTTTTAACAGAATTGATGAAAGATATGTTTTGTATTTTATTGAAATTCATCCCCTAACGGGGTTAAAAAGGGGTAGAAAGTTATTTTGGCGGTGATTTGCTTCGAAGTGGATATCAATACTCCTTAGTGCTTTTGATTTAAATTACATTTTATTTTGACACATGTTTGAAAACTCAATCCGATTTTATTCAAAACAGGTTGAACTCACTTAAAAACTTAAGCAAATACTCTTTAAAATAAGAATGTCTCGAAAACTACCATATTAGCATCTTATTTGAAGGTTTCTAAGCTTAAAGAGGTTATGCACTTTTAGGACACGGCCTCATAGGGACGTAGAGCCCGAAATTTGAAATGGTAAGGATGTTTGTATATTTGTTTGTTTGTTACTCAATCAAGTCGTAACGGCTGCACCGATTTAAATGAAATTTAGTATGTACATAGATTATGACCTGGATTAACACATATGCTACTTTTTATCCCATAAATCAGGTCCCATTGGATAAAAATGGTGTGTCAAGTCAAGTTGCAATAGCGAGTTTAGCTTTATTTCTAGATTACCACCTACACATTTAGTAGTGTAACGCGTACGAAGTCGTGGGCGTTCAGCTAGTAATATATAAAATTGAATATCCCTGTAATCTAAGTAAAAGGTAAACAAAAGATTTTTTTCAATTTAGCCAAAAATCTCCGACAGACGATCTCCATGGGCGTATAGCCGGCTGATACGCAGGAGGTTGCTAGTTCGATTCCCGCTGCGGATCAAATGTTTGCATGGTCTACAGATATTTGACCTGAGGGTATCCTTCTATAATTAAAAGTACAAAAAAATATACTTAAACATGGATATACATTCGTTTGACCACAATCTCACCTGATGGTAAGCGATGATGTGGTCTAAGATGAAGCACAAAGATTTAGAAGACACCTATTAACTCTTACCTTAAAGAAGCCTGGATTGTAGTCTACAGGAAAAACAGACGACGGTAAAGTGTTCCATGCCTGAAAACGGTGAATGCGAATGGGTGGTATATTATCTAGGTACTGAGTCGTGCGGCAGCTTGTCTTTTGATGGAAAGGAGATGGCGGGATAACATCGTATAGTTCCTCTGCAATGCTCCGAGATTACAGTAGGAATAATTTATCATTTTAACTCTATATCTAACGTACTTCAAATATATTGTTCTCCATCGTAATTAATTCCGAAGTTACGACATTCATCAAACATAAAAAAAACTAATTTAGTTTTAAAGAAGGACTTAATAAAGTGGAAAATATATTCCTAAGGCTTCCTTACATGAGTTCAATACAAAATATTCGTTTATTTAAGTTACGTTATTCGTTCGTTATTCGTTAAGTAACGGTAAATTTCTAAATGTCACTTTGTTACCGCCAGTTAGCAACAAATATGAGGCAACACGTTACCGCATCTAAAGAAAAGTATATTTTACTTCTTAATTTTAGTACAAATGTCTAATAATTTCTCATTGTTTTGTTACTAAGTTGTTTTACAAATTCTGTGTAGAAAAAGGAGGTAAATCCCAAGTTTCATTATGTAACTTGAACAATGTAATATCTTACTTAATTTATTATGAGTTATTTAATTTGTTTCTCTAACCTTTCTTTTACATAACAGGTAAATAACGATTGCGGTAAATGAATAAATTCTCTTTTATTAACCGACTTTAAAAAATGAAGGAGGTTCTCAATTCGATGGATTTTTCCATGTATGTTCCCCGATTAGTTATAGACGCCTTGCTCGATTCGATAATTTTTATTTTTTTTAAAAAGGTTTACTTCCCAGGTACCATGGGCCAAGTCAGGATCTGGTGATGGGATCCCAAAAAAACTCTAAAAGTTAAATAAATAACGCTATTATAAAGTTTGTATGTTTTTGTTGTTAGATAAACGACTAACTTATTTAATGGCTAGATTTGATTTATAAAGTTGTCAAATCATAGAAATACGTCAAATTAAAGCAAGTTTAGTCGCTTAATACGTTTAGGGATCGTTATGCAAGTCGGGCTTAGTAATTAAAAAACAAATAATAATTATGATGATTATGCTGTTTTGTGTGCTTCAGACCAACACAAAATTGTTTTATATGGAGCTGTATTTATTTCGACCCCTATTTAAAAGTATTTTATCTCCATGAAATACTCCCTAATCGCTTTTACTCTTCAGACAGCTTTTTCGTGTGTTTGTTTCTAAGTTGACGATGCAGTGTCACTTTGACGAAACTCAAAGGACCTCTGTTGGATAAAAAATAGGGACTATATTCGTGTGGCATAAGAGAACAAATTGAAGAGTGTTGAGTTTAATTAGAATCTTCAAAGATCTGCCAAGTGATTGCGGAATGTTGCTGTAACTTATTTTACGTGAACTTATGTCATTATCGACACGAGTTGCACGTTAGATCTTTGCATTTGGTAAGTACATGATGGAGTCTCTTGACAGTTTTCTTAATTTTATCAGCTATTGGACCTTTATCATAGATTTAAAGAGCAACTGATCTTATGTGGCTCATCCATCCGAGGAAATTTTGTAATTTAAAGATTTCTTTACTAGTGGTTCGTTACGAACTGAGATCTCGCGAGTCTCCCATAAAACAGTAAAATATTATTTGTAATCTTTGACTATCAAAATAGTGCCAAGTAACCAACTTACTTCACCTACAGTTTCATTCAAATTACAGGTAACGGGAGTTCATGTTAATAGGTTAAAGTTTTTTATTGTAGAAGTTGCAGTTATTCTGAATTTCAGACTTTTTCTATATAAAGCTACACGCATACCAAATTTCAGCACTGTGTGGTCACTGGTGTACCCTGTAAATTTTGTCAAAGTTCAGTTTTTAGTATGGCTAATAACTTAAAAACTAAAAACGTTGTCGAATTGTACTCCCAAAGACCTTTTATTAGACGTGCCACTGACCGGATAGTCCCATTTTGTTTTTACCCCTCTTAAACCCCAATATCTCACCCCCCCCCCCCCACCCCTCATTTTTAGCTCATTTAGTCATACCGAAATTGTGCCATCACTACTTACTTATATACCAAATTTCGCGATGATCGGATAAACGCTGCGAAAGTTATCCTTGGACTAAAAAACATACATATGTATGTATGTTACATACAACGCCGATTTGCCCAAGTTGATTTGGAGATCTCGCTTCGCTCAATTAATTAGATTTATCAGTTGCTTGCAGTTTTGACCAAAGCGCAAACTGCCTTAAAATTAAAACATAACCCAAAAACTTATATAAAACTTAAGTATACTTACCCTAAGAAACACATAAATAAGACTATCGTTATTAATATCGTCTTTTTTTTATAAAGTGTAGGCTAGCGTTTGACCACTACCGGCCTACGGCTTCGTTCTACGCATGGCCTTCGTTTCTACGCATGGCCTTCGTTATACATATTTTCATCAATGAAATGATTGATGAAAATATGTATAAAAGTCAAGTCATAAATGGTAATTTTAATTTTACTAAATACTTTTACGAGTAAAATATTGAAACATTTTATTTTGGTTTGACCACCAGGGTCTGATGATGGAGCCAAGAGGGAATCAACACAACTTCATAATGGATAACATTAGGTAGTTGTGTTTTAGGTTCTTGCAAGTCGTCTATACCGAATGCCAAGATCGAGTGCGCAATGTAATAAAATAATATAAGTGCACGTGAAACAAGTCAAAGTGAAATACAATCACATTGCTATGGATAATGTAAGGCTTCCAATTAGTTAATGGGTAGATTGTACATTTTAACGAGATTGTATCACAATCTTTTGATGTGTTTGTACATTCGCACTTGAGGTTTTAAATGTAATTACTGGTGTTTTTGTAATGTAACCTTGTTTAGTTTTCCATGGTTTTAACCCCTAGACTTTTGTAACCATTTTTACAATGATAATTGCTATAATATATTGCTGACGGAATCGTAGGAAACATGGGAAACGGGTTTACCAAGACCACCAACAGCCCACAGCAGGTCAGATGACATTGTGAGCGTGGTCGGACGACATTATTAGTTTGGTCGGACGACATTGTTAGGGTCAGTCAGCAATGGATGAGGATAGCGCAGTACTAGAGAGAGTGGCGTACTACAGAATAGGTCTTTATATCAAGCTATGATGTTCCAGTATAAGCTGACTTCTCATTGTAAGCAAAACCTACACATTGCAAGGTCAGCTTATACTGGAACTGTAGCTTGACTAGAGATCATGTGTGTACATGCTTACCTTAGTTTGGGGCTAGATAACGATGAGTAATATGTTTTAAATACTTTTCATAACTAAGCCATTGATCTTCCTAATCAAAAAGAAGGGTGTATAACTTTTAAGCCTTTGTCTGTCTGTTTTTGGCATCGTAGCTCCTAAACAACTAGTCCAATTTCAATGTTGTTTTTTATAATCTGAGAAATGGTAAATTGGTGAAGCCGTTTAGGTCTATCGGGTTGCTAACATTAACCAAGGTAATATTTAGTAAAACACTAGGAAAATTACCTTTATCGTAAAGGCTTTATACCAAGAACCGTTGGGTCGATCCGTTGCTAATTACTAGCACAATAAATTGGCACTAACCAGAAGCCAAAGTTAACTAACTAACTGAAAATTAAACGAATGAAAAGCTTAATTAACGCAGCCGCAGTTTAATATCAATAATTTTTAGTTTAAGACACCCTCTTTGGGGACGTGGAGGTTAGAATGGAGTGGATGTGGTAAATACTTACTATGTATTTATGTTGATGTGGGCCTCATAAGAAGGCAGCGTGCTATGGGGAGGGTTATACTTGGTATTTCTTTATGAGATCGAATCAGAAATTAGGAGAGTTATAGAAGAACCAAAGCCACTGACATAGCTCAGAACATAGCTTGAAGAACTGTCGGCCGTTGTGGCAGAAAGGTTCTCGAGCGGAGACCACGCACTGGAAAGCGTAGCATAGGACGGCCTCCCTCTAGATGGAAAGGCGACCTGATAATGGTTGATGGGAACCGTTGGGGGCACGACGCACAAGATCGTCGCTCTGGAAATCTATGGAGGAGGCCTATGTTCAGCAGTGAACGTCTTGTTGCTGGTATGATGATGATGTTTTCTAATAGAACCGTAGCTAATTAGTAGGCACTTTCATAATAACTATAAAAATATTATGCTCTACCAAATATTCTAGTGTTCATTTGTAAAAAAAATCGTATTACACTTAGTTTACATCATGAGTAGACAATAGACAATAGACAATAATTTATTTGCTAAATAGCACACATAATACATTTACAAAACATGATTTAAAATGTAACAGATGAAAACATGTAAGACATAAACAAACAATAGGTGTAATAAATAATTAATTTTAAATATGAGGTAGGTATGTTGTGTGCTATAGCAGCAAAAGGGCCTCGACTCAGCATTATGTCAACTGGGTTAGTAGTTGACGCTGTTATTCTGCCTAGACCGCTTAATCACCCACCAGACCCTGTGAGAGCAAAATTATAATTGTGTGATGTCAATGATGAAATATGTGATGTCAATGATGAAATTATGTGATGTGTATGATAAATAAAAATATAATAATGCCAGGTGAATTAATTATAAAAATTACATACTTACCTAAAATAAATTACAAAAAAAAAGGATTAAAATAAAAATTAAATAATTAGAATTGGATTAGAATAATAAAAATAATGAAAAAATAGCCTAAAACTAGCAGGTAAAGGGGGCGTTCGTACCAGGCAACCCAGTTTTCTGCCTATCTATCACCACTCGTTTGAAATGTTTTTTAAACGTGTATTTGGATTTCAAAAGTCGTAGTGGTATGAGTATGGAAAACATATTTTTTTAACAGTTCAATATCTATTTGGACAAAACTAGTGGTAGGTGAAATTAGTCATTAGTGCTTTATGCATTTACTAACTTCCGCCTACGGCTTCGTTCGCGTTTGTCAATAAAAAGTAGCCTATGTCTGAATCCAGGTGATAACCTATATACTTACCAAGATTCATCGAAATCAGTTCTGCCGTTTAGTCGAGAAAACGTAATAAATAAACAGAGAGGCAAAGATATTTTCGAATTTAAATGGATTGTCTTATATGCCAGCCTTCTCTATCTTATGCATCTCATCAGGCCAACATTAACCACCAATCACGTTCCAAATTTGAATTAAAATTTCGCCGGGAAACTTTGAATTTAGAACACGATTACCACATCCAAACAGCCCACCTCCCTCAACTACTCAGCGCGTGAAATGCACAAGGCGCGAAAGCGCGCGCCGGCTGGCACGCCAACTAATTGCCATTGAAAAAAGGCGCAAGCGCGACTGAAAACATTTCCCGACCACCTTTGATGTTTTTTCTAAAACCCAGCTTTACTCTCAAAGCTTGATAAGCTACGTGAAACCAGTAATAAGGCACTTTGAAAGGTGTGGTGTGACGTGCAAAAGATGAGTGTGAACTCGCTTTATACGTTCATCTTGTAAAGTAAAGGTTTTCTTTAGGGCGTTGTAAGTGGAGGAAGTGAGGGTTCCGCGCGTATGCACTCCCCTTTGAAGCTAATTTATTTATTTTCTATTTGATGATTTAGTCCTTTGATTAGGTGTGATGTTGGTACTCCGGATTGTGGCTCAAACCACTTTAAATACGTATGATATTGAAGCTCTGAGTCGTAATAATGATCTCTTACTGGATTTGGCGTTTATTTTCACTCTCCAATATCAAGAAATATCTATTTTAACCAAGTCAACGCAAAAAAATATACGGCCATTTACGCCTCATATTTTGACACTCGCAATTAAATCAAAACTTATAGGATACTTCCCTTTTTCCTAAAACCATGAAATTTGGCAAGATAAATGAAAAAATCTAATAATATTGATTTATAATTTTATTAAATTAAAAAAAAAATATTATTGGACGCGTGCGAGTCATACTCGCGCTTGTCCGTTTTTTATTTACTATTTCTACTGCATTTTAAATGTATTGTATACTAATGTAGGAAATAAATAAATATCTACATATATGTATGTACCATCTCTTTTTTAAACACCTACGATCTTATTATCGTCCCGAGTAAGAAGAGTTCATCAAACTCATACAAAACGTAATGTAAGGTATTCGTAACACATTCTCCATATAATGCATTTATTCACTATTTACCATTAATCCAAAATACGCAATTGTTAATCTGTAAATTCTATGAACTTGAGGTCACCATCAATAAGGGTCATTCAGGTCATTCCTCAAGACAAAGAGCCCACAACTCTCACATTTAAATTCTATAATCTATTCTCCTCTTTATGGTTAATGTTATATGAGTGGTTTTGCCATGAACGAGCAATGCTGTAATCAATTGTTGTGGGTAGGTCCTTAGCACTGAGTCCGTCGACACTAACAAAGATCATACAAGTTCACACAACTTTCAACGTATTAGAATCCTTACAAATTCTTTGAAAATTGATTGACGCCAGTATTGTTTGTGTGAAAACCAATTAAGGGTGGGTAAAAGGCTTATTAAATAATCTCGAAGGGGTGTTTATCGAAGCTGTTCTACGTTAATTGAATCAATTTCGTTCATGATTCCAATGCAAAGCTCTCGATTATTTACTAAATTGGTTGATTTCGATCAGCGAAAATTTCCATTTAAATGTTTATTTTAGGGGTACTAGTCAGTTTTACTTCGGTATTACTATTACCTAATTTTTAATTGTAGCCTGTATTAGTTTTACGAATAAAAGGCAATTTTGTATTGAAGTTCCTAAAAGAAAATTGATTGATTTTTATCGATATCTAAATTAAATATTTATTATCAAGCAGTCTATCCCTTAACTTCCTTCCGACTGCCACTAAAATTTCGCTCGCGCAGTCTCTTCTTCTCCCGATACTAGACTATGCTGATGCTTCTTATCTAGATCTCACTGAACAGCAACTAGATAAACTTGAGCGCTTGCAAAACTTTGGCATCCGGTTCATCTTCGGCTTGCGGAAGTATGACCATGTGTCCGAATTTCGCAGTAAGCTCAAGTGGTTACCCATACGCCTTCGCCGGGATACTCACATCCTTCAGCATTTATATAACATCCTGTTCAACCCTTCCTCACCTTTCTGTCTTAAAGAACGCTTCCATTTCCTCTATCAATCCAATCCTCGATCCTTGCGTTCATCTGACACACTCCAACTCAGGACACCTGTACACTCCTCCTCCTACTTTGATAAGTCTTTTACAGTGCAGGCTGTCCGGTTATAGAACGCGCTGCCGGTGGCTATCAGATGTGCCAAGTCACTTGCCATTTTTAAACGTACTATGCTCAGAGAACACTATCTGAGTATTTGTCGCTAAATATATATATGTATTTATTATTAATTATTTGTTTCTTAAATAAGTCTAAGTATGTATCTATGAATTATTATGAGTAGTTATTATTTATGTAAGTTTTATATTTTTTTATATAATTAGTATTAGTATGTATGTACATGTAGTATGTCAGGTACACCCCAGGTAATGTCTACACAGTCCATTCCATCCAAAGGTTGTCTGGTAGAGATCGCTAATTAGCGATAAGACCGCCAATTGTATCCATAGATTTACGTAGTTGTTTTTTTTTATATGTATTTGTTTCGTGGTGTGCAATAAAGTATTATCTAATCTATCTAATCTAATCTATCCCTTAATTTCTGTGATCACATTGGTAGAATACATTAAAAAGGGACTTTTTTAAGAAGTTTTCTAAACTTTTGCTTTCTTTAAGAAGATCATTTCTTAAAGAAAGTGCTAATACGGTTCAAAAGCTTATGCTATTTGAAATAACCGCACTATTTTGATATTTTATCCCTATCCAATAGCAATGATTAAATATTTACATAAAATAAATGTATTAAGGTAGTCTATTCTACTATTATTATTATATTAAGGTAGTGCGCTTATCTGGCGCAACGCATAAGCATTGCAATTCAGCGGCGCAATGCAGCCAGTGTGTTGGTGACACTTTCGCCTGGTAGTGATCTGGAGCAGTTGAGCTATCTCTAGATCTTTTGCAACGGTCTTTAGATGATTCAACTGTTTCTTCAGTATTTTAGTCTTGTAAATAATTGTATATTCTTTCTGTTAATAAATGTATGCTGACTTTAATACTTATAGAGTTCATACCCTACAGAGCCCGTTCATTTGTTCTAGTGATATCTATTTATGACTTGTTTGCACTGTCTCAGCAGGTGGACAAAACCAAACAATTTGAGTCATTGACTTAACCACCTTGAAATCTTCAAGCCATTGCAACGAAAACGCAACTTTTCAAGTTCCAAGTTCCAAACATCTTTCTTTCCTCGCCACATTGTGTCCATACAAATACCTCTAAACAAGTAGTCCAATGCATTATTTCACCATTCTTTGTCCCATAATGTCGGTATAGTTAAATGTGTAGGACAAAAAGCCTTCAAACAATGGTTTAACACGTTCCAAGAACGGATGCCAGACCGTCACACCTCCATTTGTTGCTGGGTTTTTAATAATATTCCGCCTACGGTACTCTAATTATTAAAATACCTGTTCCGGCTACTCAATAGGGTTTCCATAAATGTTTAGTATGTAGGCTTAGAGTCTTAGGTCTTTATATTTAGGCTTAGGGGGATGATTAAATTATCGTATCTTTATGTACTCCGACTTGGGCCCGCAGGTTACGCGTGCGGGTCCGAATCGACCTCCGTAGAGCTTTTTTTAATTCTTGCCCAAACCAAAGCCATTTGGAGCTGTAAAACTTACATTTATTTGATATAAGAGTGAGCGCTAAGCGTTCGCTGACAGAAATTAGGAACCTTTAGAAACGGAAGGCTCTGTAAGGTTTCATAGAAGTATGTAGCTTAATACAGTGTGTCCCTGGATAAAGTGCAACCCCGAAAGGGGGTGAAACTAGATCAAAAATTATCGACAAAAAAATAGAAAAAAAAAAATTAAAAAAATTTAGTATATACTTTATTGATGAATTAAAATTTTTATTGCTCACTAATGACTCTATTTAATAAAAAAATGATTTCTTCCAAAGTAGTAGGTCTATTTTGTTAAAATAAAAACCATAATCATGTCAGATATGTGACGATGACGATAAAATAACAAATAACTCACAAACAAGTGGCTATCGTGACTTAAAGTTTAATTTTTGTATTAAAATTACATTTTTTAGGCTGTTTTTTTCCAATAAACTCCAAAAATCTTAAAATTAAGCCTATAATACTAGAAATTTTTATGACTTTTTATTATTGTCTATCATAATAGCTTTTAAATAAAATAAAAACCTACGTTCTAACATAAAAAATGTGCTGGCTAGGAGCATTTAAAGTTGACCACTGATTACGTCACCACTCAGGTAGAGACCCTTTTTTAACTTATATTGTTGTAGATTATGGTCGCTGGGCCTGTTCTATGAAAGATGAAGGGTGGGGATCGAAACAGGACTCACAACAAGGCACGCCAGTCGCTCCGATATTTAAAAAAATTATAAAAATTTTAATACATCAATAAAGTATATACGAATTTTTTTTTAATTTTTTTTTCTATTTTTTTGTCGATAATTTTTGATCTAGTTTCACCCCCTTTCGGGGTTGCACTTTATCCAGGGACACACTGTATATTTCAAGATCTATGGTAACCCTACCGCCGGGCCTAATACCAGTTCCATACAATGTCTTATTGTCTTGGCCACTAAACTTTTGTTGAATACTGTTCTGGCGCGAGTATTGAATAATTACGTTTCCGCTACCGGGTGATATGCAACTAAACCTGAAATAGTAAACTAGTTAACCAACGCATTTACACGAGCTGAAAACGGTGAAGGAAAACTTCATGGAGATACCCACGACTTTGTTAGTTCTCCACGTATTTGATGCGGATTAAAGCTGTCTAGGCTGAGATGATCTGACTAGGAGAGGGCTATGCTTGGTGTTTCGAATAAGAACTGAGGAGATTCGTAGACAAATCAAAGGCTGACGTAGCCCAGAAGATTAGCAAGCTGAAGTGGCAGTGAAGACCGTTGGGACAGACTGGAGACCACGCACTGGAAAATGCTGCGCAGGACGGCCCAAACTTGTTGGAAAGATGATCTGTTCACATAATATCACTTACATACTTCTCCATTTCTGCATACACTTTTAATATGTATGTATTATTTTCCTCCTGTGTGTACGTTTTTTTATTATGTTCGTTTAAGAGTTGCGTCTGCTTCTTGTGTATAGTTTATGTGAATAAATGTCTTCTTTCTTTCTTTCTACTACGTATATTTATATATATATATACTTCCTTTAATAATATTTGATTAACGCTGGCGCCGCCGTCCTTATTTGTTCAGATGGATCCTGCCCATACAAAGGTTGCCTGGAATCGATCGCTTTTGACGATACCGTTCATTGTACCTATGATTTAAAAGTGAATTTTGTTTTTAAATTTATATTTAATGGTGTGCAATAAAGACATCTAATCTAATCTGATAAAGATCCTGGAAGCCGTTGATTGCAGGCTGCACAAGATCGGCCATCACTGAGGATATCTAAGGCAGAGGCTCACTATCATCATCCTATGATGATGATAATGAGGTTGAGAGGGTAGCTTAATAATAAATAAAAAGGCAAAAGCTTTATTAGAGGTGTTGGACAAATTAAATATTAGGAGCAAAATAGCTGCATCAGTTCTCTACATTTATCATTTCAAGCGATCAGCGACTTCACAGTTAAAAAAAACAATTGAAATAATTAAAATCGATGCATGAGTTGCGTTTCAAACCTCTTTGGAGTCGCCGCCAAGAGGCCCCAACCATTGTTTTCAAATCGGTAAAAGATCCAGTTCCGCCACTGGAACACTCCGCATTAATTACCGATACGTAATTGAATTTCAAATTGGTACGATGACATTTGAATTTTGGCGGGATCCGCTCACTCGGTAGTGATGTGCAACAAAGAGGCCGATTGGACGACCGCCCGCGGTTTTACATAATGGTACATTAGAATCGACCGACAACATCGAACAGTGAAATGTGTGTAAGGAGAATTATCTGAATTGCTTCTGTTGTATTATAAGGCAAGAATGATAGTCGCTTCTATTAGCATCGTCAATAGCATTCTTTAGCGCCCCTCTATTCAAAAAGGTAATTTTACATTGTGTTCACTTTTATAGAAGAGAAAATAGTAATCAGTTAGTTTAATGACGAGGTTACTTGCAGAAAACTTTGAGAATATTAATACATCTTCTAAAAACATTTATTTTAAGCAAATGGATACCTTTTTAACATCAATTAAACAAAGGCACATATTTCTTAAGGTAAGACTTATAAAATTAAAATTTATCACAGCAGGAGGGACTAAAGCCGGTATTAGCATCATAATTAGCGGAAAACTGCGTACTGTGTGCACTCATCTTCAAAACGAT
The DNA here is from genome assembly GCA_963924445.1 of Philereme transversata. NCBI lineage: Eukaryota > Metazoa > Arthropoda > Insecta > Lepidoptera > Geometridae > Philereme > Philereme transversata. The sequence continues at coordinate 18,453,862 of OZ004337.1, read as the reverse complement.
GAACTTTTCTTTTCCTCTCAAGTTTGCACCTTAGCTCTTCATCTTTACGGATCCATTTGGTCTGTAGTGACGAGTTCTTGACAATCAGTGGGTTTTCTCGCATCGATGAACACGTCCCTAGTTCGCCACGTGGGACGCCCTGCGGGGAAACTGATTGTCGACGAGTGTCGCTTCACGCCGATGTGGACAACACTAGTTTCTAAATTCAAAATTAGGCGGGATTTGAAATTGAGATGAAAGCATGTAGAGGCCCACTCATACTGCTCATCCTTAGCCATATGGTTGAAAGAAACACGTGGATTAATGAAAGGGTCAGGAATAGGTCGAGTGCTTTTATTATCTCGTCTCGTACTTACAGTCAAACTTTAGAAGTAGGCGTGCTCTTGACACAACCAATGATGATTTTCAGAAATGAATCGACTGGAAATAAATCGAAGGTTTACTTATGTTGCTTCTTTAACAAATTTTACTGGTTCATTTTCAGTAGTAATGACGGTTTTGGTAATGGGCAAGCCAACTTAATGTAAATAACTTGTCCCAGAAACTAAAATCGGCTGCATACTTCATTCATCTAGTGCTGCAACTTGCCACCAGGGGCTGTTAAATCATTTTACCAAACTCATGCCCAAAAAAATGATAAAACACCTATAGTCTGACAATTAATTGTGCTTATATTTTTGACGTTTAGTAGGTAGCCACTTTTAGAGTAAAAATAAATAGTGATGTGAAAAAATAAAAACCAGCTAAGTGCGAGTCAGACTCGCGCACGAAGGGTTCCGTACCATTATCTACTTACTTACTTGCTTGGGTACGGAACCCTAAAAACTATTGATCTGACAACTCATTAGTTCGTTAAGTAGAGCTGAGACTGACTGTGAACCTGAATAGAATCACTCTTTTAATACTAGCGGTTGGGGGTGTGGCAACATTATTACGCATTTGACATTAAAATTTGATAAACGTCAAAATTACGAATCGAATTATTTTTCGGGTTTGCATAGTTATTTCTATAATTATACCTTCTAGGTACATATTACAAATACATATCATGTCATGATTTTCGGCACGACCTATCTAACGTGTTAATTTAGACACGTAAAAATTAATATTCATTAGTTCGCTAAGCGACCCCACCCACCATGATACAGCGATGTTGACTGTTTTTAATGATTCTTTTTTACTCGGACTATTGTTCAGTTGCTTTAATTAGGAGGTGATACAATGAAATATGTTATTTCACGCAAATTATAAATTTATTAGTTCTGATAAAGGTGAAGTGCCGTTTTAAAAAGTTAGAGCTAAAATATTCGATATTGAGTTCAAATGGCACGAACTCACCTGAGTCGAACGATTCGTTTATCCACTTATCGAATCAAATTTTGTATACTGAGGATTAAGACAGGAAATAGGTACATTTGTTTTCTTAACACAATTAATCGCGATTAGTACTTACCTGCTGTACGGTACTAATTTTCTTACAACGCGTATTAATGTTTTTTTCTTATCACAATTAATACGCGTTATAAGAGGATAGTATTTATGTATATGGTTTTGGGTCTCATATACTCAAAATAATATCAATATTAGTATGTACATACTTACAACGACATTTCAGTTATCAATACATAATATAAAGAACACTCTTTATAAAAATAAATAATTATATCCAACATTAATAAAGTCGTTGGCATATTTTTAGGGTTCCGTACCTCAAAATAAAAAAGGAAACCTTTTACGATAACTTTGTTGTCCGTCCATCTGTCTGTCCGTCTGTCAAGATTATTTTTCTTAGAAACGCGTGGAGGTATCAAGTTGAAATGAATATCAAATACATAAGATTACAGTTCCTTGGAGCTGTAAAAAAATCAAGCTTCTAAGTTAACGCGTATATTTTGCTCGCAAATACATCAAACCTATACGGAACTTGCCATTGACAACAATCAATCATGAAATTTCGGAAAAAGCAAAGTCTCACAGCAAAAGTAAATGAAACAATCCGAAAAAAGGTTATTTTGTAGTTTCATCTAAAAAATATATAACGGAACCCTCGGTGCGTGAGTCAGACTCGCACTTGTCCGCTTTTTTCTACGGTTAACCCACACAGACTTATTTTGATGCGGTAACTCACCTCATAATTAATTTAGTATAGTTTCTATTTGTTTGCACAAGTCACGTTGCAATACTTGCAACACATTAGGCGGGTTAATTTAACGGGTGGGTTGGGGTGCAGTAATTAGTTTTGTTTCGCTTTCTACGTATTGTAAACAACGATAGTGTTTTTTTTTTGTGGAAAATGGCCAGTTGTGTGACGAAATTAAAATAGTAAGAATTAAATAATAAAACATTAATTTTCATCACTCACGCTCTGAAAGTTGGTTATTGTTTGCTGACGAGTAAATACGATTTACAGCCGTAAATAAATTTGAAAATATAATGAGGCACATTGCATTCTTAATATACCTACTAAATTAAAATACAATCTCCATGACAAATCCTTATTTCTATTTAAAAATGAAAGATTCATAATATTTATGCTATAATGAAATACAACCTCCATGACAAATCTTTTATTATATTAAAAGAGTTTATAGTTTAGTATTGAAAATAAAAGCAATGGATACCGGAAACGCAAATTTTCGTTTAGCAACAAATTGTTATGAAAACTTTTTAATTTCCTCGCATTTGTGATAAAAAGATGTGACAAACTCTGGTTAAAATGATCAATAGCAACTACGACTCATTAGCGTCCTCGCTCGCTTTCAGTTGCTCGTACTTCAAAATATCTTGGGTGTTATTGAGCGTTTACTATGTACTATTGACACGTCATGACTTTTTACCACAAGGTGCCAATTCCGTAACTCTGTTCCGAATTGAATAATATATTCTGATCAAAATTGAAATAATTAATTCTATAATAATAACTATTTTTCTGAACCAAATAATAAATACACGTGCACGGGTAGGTATTCTATACAATACCTACACACTATATTGTACACTTCTCTAACTGGCTGAACACATCTGCATCGTTCAAATGCGTTCGATCTTTCAATCAAACCGCATTCGGAATTCAAACCTGAAACGTTCCATTTGTATAGAAGGTCTGTAATCTGGAGCGTGGCTATCTCCGAAAACATTGTCCTCGAGTCCGCCGAAAGACGACGTCCGAATATGGAAGGATGGGATGGTGTTATGCAGCTTTGAAAGGAAGAATTAATCATCAACTATGTAGTTATCAGCAAACGATGTAGCAAACATCGCGAATTGAACCTGGAAGAAGATGCCATCCTCCAAGGTATAGTCCCAACAATGGATGAAGCCAGGCTGTAGATAATGATTATAAAATAAATAAATAAATAATTTTGTTTAATTTTTAGTGTAGGTAAGTTTGTAAAATGGCTTTGTTTTTACTTTTAATAATGAATATAATATTTTGCAAACATTAACAACGCAGAATGTTATGGAAATTTTGAATACATATTTAATAACCTAAGAAATAATTTACTGTACATACCTGCAAATAAATGTTTCTAAGTGTTGAACTGTGTTCCCTAGGGTGCAGTACTCTATACTTGTAATTTGTGCATTACAATCTTTAGAGGTCAAGTCAACTTTAAATTACGTCAAACATTAGATTGACAGGCATCGAAATTATATTGAATTTGAATTTGTCATTTTTTTAAGATTATGTTAAAGATTCTGGATCAAAATATTTTTATTATTATAATTACGGTAATTGGTGTGTAGCGTTGGTCCTTGACTAACACTCAAATCTTAATAATTTAGGCCAGCTTGTACAACAATCCCTAAACGTATTTAACGACTAAACGTGTTTAAATTTGACGTATTTGTATGACTTTACAACCCCATAAATCATATTTTACTATCTACTAATACGTTTAAGCATCGTTGCACACGTCGCCATTAATTTTACAAACATTCTTAAAACAATGTACCTATGTACTTGTAAGATATAAATTTTGTATCAGACAAAAAACTAAGGTGGCTACGCAATTTCAAGACAATAATCATCAATTCAATGCTTTTCACTTCACTGCATAACATCATCCAGATACCAACCACGTACAAACATCCAAACCTAATTTCCTGTCTGAGATACACCGTTCTAAGCCTAAAGACAAATGCACTGCACCTGAACCACTCTACGCTGACCTCTCTAGCCTCACTCAATTCAGCTTGAAAATGGGAATGTGACATGTATGTGCAGTTCAAGTTATAGTAGATAGTCCATTAAACTGTACTACGGAGAGTGTCTATGGTAAATGAACTAGACTAAACCTGAGTTATAAAACCAACGTTTTGATATTGCCAAGTTTATAATGATTTGTTTTTAGAACGTCTTGGAGACCCGGTTTTTACGTTAACATATTGCGCATTGAGTAGGCTTAAACATACCTAGTAAAGGGATACCTTACAAATTACTTCCGAAACAAATTCCACCAACTCACAGCAGTATTGCAAGCCAAATAGGACTTCCTCAAAGCAAGACCTCACAATTAATTCTTAAACTTTGACTTTTACCACAAAACTTTTCCAAGTAATCACGCAGTACAATCGTTGCTTCGGTCAAGTAAAACAAATACTTTTAAAGTTTCCTGGAAGAGGAAATATAAAAAACAGCGTACTCAAGAACTTGCTCGTGCAATGTAAGTAACGGGCGAAGTTCAGAAATCCTGCTTTGAAATTGTAGGAACAAATTGATATATCTAAAACAGAAAACAAATTAGCGCTGAAATGATTTGCCAAAAGGCTGTGATATAAGAGTCATTTAAAAAATTGGTGCGTCAGCACTTATTGCAAAGTCACTGTTTGCACTTGCTCCATATGTTTTTAAATTAGGCACTTAAGTACATAATATATAATTATTAACAATTATTTATGTTATTTATTAAGATATTTTGTTAGTTATTTACTATTGAATTATTAATATCTTGTTTGAATATGTCACGCCTCACCTTCACGAATGCCACGGATGACTGGTACAAAATGCATTAAGTCCTCTTAGCACTAGGTACTCCGTTTTATGTAAAATATTTATATTTCTCCGTACTATAAAAAACTTATGGGTATTTTTTTTATATTTCGAACTTAATCACACAAAAGGACTTGGAGAAATATTTGAGTTTTGCTGAAATTTAATTTATTTCTTGTATTACTTATTGTATTTTGAATTAATTTAATAGATAATATACTTATTTTGTAATTTGTTATCGATCATAATTATTTTTATTTTTCTATACTTAATATAGATAATATAATATAAGGAGCAAAGATTTGTATTTTTTTATGTTTGTAACGAATAAACTCAAAAACTACGGGTCCGATTTCAGAAATTCTTTCACCATTAGTATGCTACATTTTTCCTGAGTAACATAGGATACTTTTTAACCTACTACGCAGAAGGAGGGTACTAACTTTTTTATTTTAAAACTACGCTTGCGAAGCTGCGGATTGGTCAGCTAGTATTTAATGATTTACATGCCTCTGTGGTACAAATAAATAAATAAATATTGCTACACATTTCACACACCGCTATCTAGCCCCAAACTAAGCAGAGCTTGTACTATGAGAACCAGATAACTGATAGAATACTTATATACATTTTTTATTAAATACATTCTTAAAATATATAGAGAAACAACCAGACCCGTAACGAACATTGTAACTGGCCCCATCTGTGTATAATTTTAAGAACTTTGTTTACGACCTTGTTTAATGCAAATAAATGATTGTTTGATTGATTCTTTCAAATAAAATGATCCAATGTAATGAAATTTTCAGTTCTCAATTGGTATGAAGTGTTTGTGATATTTCAAAATAACCAGTTGGTTTCATATCAACGGCCATTTCAAAGAAGGTCACTTATATAGCATCTAACTTGTTCACATCGAAATTATGACATCAATGTTGAATTTTGACAGCATAGGACTTTGACAGCTTCATCAGCATGACCTTGTTCAGTGATTAAAATATTGAAATAACGGTCAAACTGCCACCTTTGATTTCACTGTATTTAATTCATCTTTTAACATCATCACAACATTGTAAGAGATTCCCACAACCCCATTTGAAGCATATCAAATATGCGTTAGCGAAAAAAGTATATAAAAAATATGACAAGGATTATTCTGATTGACGTAGACATTTTGTATTGAAGTGTAATGGGAACAATATAAGTTCATAGGTCGATGTATGCAAGCTTTGTGTATTTATGAAAAGTGTCACCTTTTGATGAAGACAATGAGGATTTTGTTAGTGTAAATTCTCTTTTGTGTGCTATTGTTGAGGACTCGTATGAAGATGTTAGAAGTTGGACATGGACATATTATATTTACAAACTTTTGATTAAGATTTGAGTTATATAGTATAAGCATATAACGGACCATGGCGGCTGTTATTTAAAAAAAATGCGTTCTAAGGTATATACATATATCATGCTCTAAACTCATTTTGTTTTACGCCTGATTTTCCGAAGATACAATTACGCCTCAGACAAATAAAAAATGTGCTTATATTATTTTATAAAGGAAGAGTTTTGGCCGAAAAAGGTGTTGATCCGTCGTTTTCGCGGACAACTACAAGACATAGCAACACCCACAAGTGTAGACAAGTGCGTCACACGTCGCAGACTACGTGTCAGCAAATAGTTTTTATAATATGTATATATGTACATACATATACATATGTTATTCAGGTTATGTGGGGTTGTTGGACTCGACGACCCACTAAAACCTCCCCGGTGGCCGGCCTCAATGCATGTCAAAGGGTTCTGGGATCTCGCAAGAAACGCACCAGAGCGGCTCCCAGCAAACTATATTAGGTCGTCGTTACATCTAGTTGGCATCGTACGTAGCGCTTCTCAGCGCGTGGTCCCCACTCCAGAACTTTTCTGCCCCAATAGCCGTCAGTTCTAAGATCTACGTGCCCGCCCACTGCTACTTCAGTTTGCTTATCCTCTGTGCTTACGGATGAATTCCCCCTATGATAAGAAAGTAATTTAAAAATTTGAAACATACAAAGAGTGGGTTTTCAAGGCATTTTGAGGGCCAAAAACTAAAATCTAAGCTGAATGTAATTCATATTTACATTTCAAGACGATAAATTTAAGATGTGATTTCCTATTTGTCATCCTAACAAGCAGATGCAACTGGAGTCAGCGCCAACTGACCAACGGCCCTGGGAACGGTCTAGGCAATAAATAATCTTTATCACACACTTATTAAATCATTCCAGCTCATAAATCTATTACATAGGAGTGAGCTACTATTGCGCTCTCAAAGTGGCATTAGGCTATGGGTACACGGCTTTATGGAATTATTATGAGCTAATAATGTGGACCACAAAGTGCTTTGCATATAAATCTCCTAATTACGACAATTCAGAGTGCACTAATCTTGACTAGGCCATTCTTGCATTTGCATAGCATTTTTATTACAATTGTGTTTTGATTTAGGGGACCGGAATGGAGGTGCGACCGGTGGATGCGGATGGACTATTCAGTACAGTCCCACAACAATATTTTTAAGAATACTGTTGATAACATGGTAATCAAATTATGATCCATCCCGCAAATATTATAAATTCGTAATTCCTAAAGTTTGTTTACAAACGAATTAATTATTGATGAATTAGTATTACATGTACTGCCGAAGCAAGTACGAATTGTTTACGCACTATACCGATTTCGATGAAATTTAGTATGTACTTAGATTATAACTTGGATTAACACATCTACTTTTTGATGTGTAACATTTTTTCTCTCGGTTTGTGGGAGTGATTTTGGCAAAAGGGACGAAAATGTGTAACGGGTAAACGGGGAAGCGCGCGCTGTTTGATTTGACCGATGAGCGCGTGCGGTGGTCAGATGTTACACATCATATACGACTACTGTGAGGCTCGTAGTTTTTTTTAATTCCATAAATCAGGTCCCATGGGATAAAAATGGGGTGTCAAGTAAAGTTGTAACAGCGAGTTTATGAGTTTAGCGAGTTTAGGTTATCTATACATTCATTAGTGTAACGCGTACGAAGTCGCGGGCAACGGCTAGTATTTAATAAAATAAGACTGAAGCTAATTGTGTAAAGGCTCTTACTTAGTATGATATGAAAATTAATAAGTATACTAGACTTTTAATTCATATTAATGATAAAATAATACCTACATAATTTATATTTTTTAAAAGTGTAAAAGTCGTAACGTACTGCCACAACTAATAAAAAAATACCACATCACAAACTTTCCCCGCCGACTGTTCTGCTCGTGACACGCAATAAAATGGATTAGCGCAATTGTAACCCATTCCATTGTCCATGTGTGTCCTCAGCCTTACACTATGCTTATTCCATGACTTCGCTCACGAATTCATATTAAACACAAATTAACATAGAGACGACCATTCTATTGTAGTTATCTAAGATTTATATATGTAAACAAGTATACGTGAGACAGTAGATGAACTGTCTTATTGTGAAGGGCGCCTAACGAACTATTGTTGCTTAGAATCTGATGATTTTTTTAACTAAAGTTGATGCTTTTTGCACCTAATCTGGTCTCGTTGGAGTTTTTGTCATTATTCTCAATTAGATGGGTTATTGTTTGAGGTTCACGTGTGAAATGAACCTTTAAATAATTTAAAGGGGTAAATAAGCATTTATTTCGTCTACTTTTCACCTTACCTAGTAATAAATAAATAATGCTGGACATTTCACACAGCGCCATCTAGCCCCAAACTAAACAAAGCTTGTACCTACTATGGAAACCAGATAACTGATATAATACTTATATACTTTTTTTGTAATTAGGTACATACGCAGGCATTTTACTAGTTTGTACCTATTCAAAAAACACAGAAATTTTCAGCCAGCCTTCCCAACGAACAGTCCTTGAACAAATACGATAAATCTAATCTGCAGTGTAACTAATATCAACACAAACCAACCCAGTGGACTCCTAAGTGCTCTCCACGAGCCGGTTTATTTGCTACGCAATGTACTGTACACTGCCGGACAATTAATTCGCCAATAAAATTAAACAGTACACTTCAGGACGGATAATCCCTGCACAATGGGGCTCGCGATTTCGTCGGGTTTTTACTCGACTACGGCATAAAAGGAGGGGTAATGAATGTAAAATGAATGCTTTGTTCGTCGCTTTGTCTGATCGTTTGATTTTATTCATGCGTGGTGACGGAGATTAGTGTCGGATATAGTTTTTGAATGAAGCGTCTACTATGAGACTGGTTTTTGCGGCTAACGAATGATCTCACATTTGTAGGGAAATTTTTATAATATAATTTATGAGATATTCCTACCTTTAAAAACATCTCCAACTGGAAGATATCTCTTCTTAGGGTTAAGTTCACCTTTGTACATGTCCTCTACTTCAGTTTTTTTTTAAATATATTTGCTGGTGTACAATATAGAATATATAATATAGTAGTTTTGGTCTCAAAAAACTGAATCTCAAAAGTCCAGGCTCGGGGTTTGCCAAAGAGCGATGGAGTGCTGCATTTTGGGTGTCAAGAGAATAGACATGATTCGCAACACCTCGCTACGCTCAAGGACCGGCATCGCTGACGTCGGTATAAAGGCTACCAAGTTGAAGTGGGGTTGGGCGGGTCATATCTCCCGCATGCCAGCAAATAGGTGGGCCAAGGTCATAACTGGATGGAGCCCTATGGATGGAAAGCGATACCGTGGAAGGCCTAAGAAGCGGTGGCGCGATGATTTGGACACCTTTTATATGGACTGGCGGGATTTGGTACAAGATCGAGATAAGTGGAGAGATGAGGTGGAGGCCTTTGCCCAGCAGTGGGACAGCATAGGCTAGATAAATAAATATAGTAGTAGGTAGTTTTAAGGTTTTTTAGTTTTAATGCTATGGTGTGCAATAAAGAATTATCTATTCTAATCTTATTTAATATATTCTATTCTCATTTTTCTGACCTTAAACTTTCAAGTTTACATAATTATGTACCTATTTAATTTTGAAAAATGTTTCGTTGAACTTACTTATAAGAATAGACAGTTAACTCTTTATTTAATTCCCACCCAAAAACAATACAAATACTAAGCTAGACTAAAAAACCAATATGATGGATGACCTTACCGCTTAGAGGGATCTCCTTTTAGGCAAATCGAATTAAGATCAAGTGGGTTCCTATATACCCAAATTAAGTTTAATAAAATTCAGAAGTAAAACAAACTTTTGACGACCTCTGTAGCGCAGTGCGCGAATAGCCGGCTGAGATGCAGGAGGTTGCGGGTCTGATGGCCGCTGCGGGACAAATGTTTGCATGGTCTACAGATGTAAATATTTGTTCCGGGTTTGGGTATTTTTCAATAGATTACAAATATGAATTTACAAAAAAAGTATATACCTATAAGTATCTGGTTCCATATCAGTTATCTGGTTCCCAACCAAAATATAAATAAATAAAACAAAAAAAATCTAGACATTTTTTTTTATTTTATTTATTTATATTTTTATAGTACAAACAAGAGCCAAAAAAGAGCCATTGAAAACTCGGTACAGAAATATTCGACCAAACAAAAAATAAACAGTGCCTAACTAAAGGGTAATTTTTAAACGATAGAATCTTTAAAACTGTGACACCATAATCCACCAGACACCCCACAGGGTTCGAAACCTAACGAACCTCGAACCATATTGTTTGTTACCATAGTTTAAGTTACCATAAATAATAGACGAAGGTCCGTGATCATTCGCGATCAGTTTAAATTACGAATTGAGATTTTTTAAATTGTTCTGATTACATTGACGGTTTTAAAGCAATAACCAAATTTTTTTTTATTATTTGGCAATAAGTTACATACTAATGTAATACATAAAGCACCGTAAGACCTTAAAGGTACTTGTATTTGTGACTAAAAACAGTTAAAAGGTACTTGTATTTGTGACTAAAAACAGTTAAAAAATACATTTAACACAAAGAAAATAAAAATCGGCCAACCTAAAAACGGCAAAAAAATCATGTCAGTTTTATGGGAGCTCCGCTTAAATATTTTCGTTATTCTGTTTTTAGTATTTATTGTTATAGCGGCAACAGAAATACATCATCTGTGAAAATTTCAACTGTCTAACTATCACGGTTCATGAGATACAGACAGACGGACAGACAGGCAGCAGAGTGTTAGTAATAAGGTCCCGTTTTACCCTTTGGATACGAAACCCTAAAAATTATACATACAACAAACACAACCCACCAAATAAAGTGTTTCTATGCTATTAAGGTTACTCTTTCTCTCTCTATCTCTTATATAAGAGCTACAAAACTTGAAACACCCTCCATTTTGTTCTAAGGCTGAAGGTCTCCGACACGTCTTAACGTATAATAATAAAAAAGGTACATATGTAATAAATATCCGTTTAAATACTAATTATGTACAGTGATCACGAAAGTTTGATAAGTACTATCTACCAGCCGAAAACTACAACGTCACATGCATTCCGTGAATTGTAATTTACACTAATTTTCAAGAGCCCGTTTTAAACCAGCAATGGTTGGTCCACAAAACGATGGTTTCTTTAACAGAAAATGCGTCCCCATTGCAAGATTAATCCGCTTTAAGGGGTGAAGATTCAATTGCATCTGATGTGTATGGCCCTCCAATTTTCGTGTATCTCTTTTACGAACACCGTTACAAAATTATTGTGAGGGAGCTCTTGTTTGAATTTGGTCTTATTGATAGTCTACCAATAGAATACGAGAGTTATATTATTTGGCTATAGTAGCCTTTGTTCTTGTCAGTTCTAGTAAGTATATACAGTATATTGGCCGCTTCCAACGTAGCTCTATGTTGGAAGTGGCCAATAAACTTCACAGCTTACCAACTATAAACCATGTTAGCTCAGTATATTAAAATATTGTCTTACAATGTATTTTATGAACCTTTAAGCCATTGGTGGTGATTCTATTGTTTAGGCTGACTAACTAAAATTGTGTTAAGTACGAACGTTCTTATTTTGTTCACACTAAAGATCAAATTAGAATGAAACTAAAAGTGACATTTCTAAATTTAAGTATTTTTAAATAAGAAGGCGTGTTTGCGGGCTAGTCTTAGTCAACACCAATTTGATTGATCACTAAAACTAGCACGCAAATATGCCATCATAACAAAAATTACTTAATTTTAGAAATGTCACTTTAAATTTCATTCTAATTTGATCTGTAGTATATGTAAATAAATCTTTATTCATTTTTATTATTGCTAAGATTAACATAAGGGATTAATATATACTTAAAGGTAACATTTTATACATTGCCTGAACTAGGAAAACATGTGTCTTACAGTTTGAGAAATTCATTGAGTGGATGCTCAATTTATGGTTTAGCCTATTGTACAGGTATGATCCTAGGAACATTAAAAGTCTGGATGCAAAAGCATGTTTTACTGGGGTGTTGTTAGTGCGGACGATATCTTTTTGTCTTTTGTTATTACTTCCAGTGCTATAGAGAAGTGATCTGTGTTGTCTTAAAACTAAGTTTAGTATAAATACTCGTAGCTGCCTAACTGTTAGAACTTTACATGACATATAATGAGTTGGTTGGATAGAGAAAGGGACGAAAAGTGGGTACCTTAAGGATTGCTCTTTGTGCCCTTTCTGCGGCAAATAAAAAGGTTTTACACGCTCCTCCCCAAGATGTTATACAAGAAAACAAATAAGTTTAGTCAAGAGTAATCTCTCCTCGTATCCCACTTTATCCCATTATTTTCTTAACATCTTCTAGTACTAACACACAATAGACTAGCTAGATATTCCTCAATATTCTTCGCAAATCCTCACAATACCTCAAAACTAACACACAACCGTAACAGCCAAAATTAAGCCGTCCAAAATGAAATATGACGAAACCGTACCACAATACTTACACAAACACACTACGTTGTCTCACAAGACAAGAAGCCCCATTCTAAACAAAGCGGTCTGCATTCATAACAAACAGAATTGAGCCGTTCGAGCGACCAAGTCATTAATTTACAAAGTCTGTAACTCTGGTAGCTAGAGAAACAAAAGGCGAGATTCCAAAGACTGACCAGACTGTTTCGAATGACAAAAGATCGAAGCTACATGTTATACGCTTAACGAAAGTCGATAGAACAGTAAGTGATGTTGTGATGAGATTCTACACTTCGATGTTACACACACACAAACATAATGCAAGTACGCAGTCGCGACCCGAGTCGACTATACTCACACAAGCAAATGCGTACCAGATGTAGCAATCAGTTCAAATTTTATGGGCATAAACCGATACTTTTAACAAGAACTTGGAGTAGGCTTTTACATCTGTATTCAAAGTATTCAAATGCGAGCGCTTGCCTATCATCATCATCATTGGCAGCTTAACTGACAACCGCTCGCTCGAACGCCACCCCAACCGATCCTATTCGCATCCAGGTCTTACACTCTACGGCCCCTATATCGTCTACCTACCGGGCTGATGGTCTGCCACGGCCTCTTTTGCTCTCTCTTCGCCACTTTTGGTTAGGGTTTTACACCCCCTGCCATCACCAAGTCTTGCCAAGTGTCCTGCCCACTTACCTAAAAACCAATAAAAATTAAATAAAAACTTGAACAATTACGAGATACATGTATACACATGTGTCGGCAACGGTAACAGTGTCCCGAGTTCAATGGTTTTTTCCCATCTCAAAAATGCCCAACGCGCCTAAAGAAGTTTTCACTTCAAAAACTAGTGGTTTGGTACATTATAGAGTTTACTTACATATCTATCTAATATTAGACTTTTCGACTGTGACCTTGTGTTTACCGATCATCTCAGCAACATTGCTGTACTGTATCCCTCTACACTGGCACACATTGTCATTGAAATACAAGTGTACATCTAGAATGGTAACGTGTGGAGGATTCGAAGAGACGCGTGAAAGCCTTCTCTTGTGTCCGATTATCTGTGATTGGTCGCGGAGTCTAATGACTTATTTATAGACGTGAAGTGAATTCAAGCTGAGAATTCTACGAGTACAATAGATGCTTGAAGGAAATGTGGGCCTTTTGTCTCGGTGTTATTAGCGATTGTTATGAATGAATAATCTGAGCTACTTAGTGAATAGACAATATTTGATGTTTTTAAGAATATCTCATTATCATCATTGGTCTGTGCCAGACGATTAAGGTAACGCCTGTGGCGGAGGAAAATTTTTCATGTGGCTGAACAGACCTAGGCGTTGACTAATTATTAATACTACGTAATCTAGGCTTCCAAAACTGTAGAACCAAAGTCACCGACATAGCACAAAGGATTACCAAGCATAAGTGGCAGTGGGCAGGGCACATAGCTCGAAGATCTGACGGCCGTTGGGTCATAAAGGTTCTCGAGTGGAGACCACGCATTGGAAAACGCAGCATAGGACGGCGCCCCTCCCCCCATTAGATATGAAAATAAGGCCCGATAAAGGTTGCTGGGAGCCGTTGGGTGCAAGCCGCACAAGATCACCTATCTGCTATATCTTTGACTGATATGACGATGATGATGAACCTAGGCTTCAAGAGTATCTATGTGAAGAGTGTTATGATCAACTAGTCAAGTAGTACATTTGCCTCACAGCCATCTCAGTGAGATTTATCCTGTGTGATCGACAGACTAGCGAAAAAGACATCGTGCTCCAAACCATTTCACTGCCACCGATGCCACCCATAATTTTTTGGTGTTGAAAGAAGACATGTATAATTTTGAAAGCATTTTTGCTTAATGCATAGTAGTCAATATTCATAAACATCACAAGGATCACTTTAAAACGTCAATTTTATCGCCTGTACTGTGGCACTAACTTATTTAGCAAGGAGGGCATAATTCAAACAAAACGGAATCTAATAGCGTCGGTCGTCATTTTGACATTTATGGAATATATAATTGAATATTATTTTTGACATTTTAGATATTATTTATATTTAGTACATTTTTTGAATGTATTGTATTACTAGCTGTTGCCCGCGTTGTTCTGTGGTGCAAAAATTATAGAAACTTTGACATCCCATTTTTATCCCATGAAAACGGGTTTATGGCATAAAAGTAGTTTATGTGGTAATCCAGGTTATAATCTACGTTCATATGAAATTTCATTGAAATCGGTTTAGCCGTTTTGACGTTATTGAGTAACAAACAAACAAACATCCAAACTTATGATAGTCTTTTAATTTAAATGGATCCTGTGGTAACCTATAATTGATTGTGCAATTAGCTTTCATACGTACTGTAAAGCATTAATTGTTCTTGTATACTTTATGTGAATGTATCATTGTAACAATCGTTTGTTGACCTGAATAAATAAAATAAAACCGTTCCGTTATCCCCACTTCATTCCCATCTTTGCAAACCCAATCGATCTTAATTCCTTCGCTATCTACGAAGTTACTCAGCACAATAGCGCCTCTGTTTCGCTGTCACTCAAACTTAGGAACAACAATGTGGATGCGCCTTAAGTCTCACAATACGTGGACGTTTGTGCAAAGGTAGATATAGATAAAGGTAGGGTGATTGCAACTGCTTTGTACGGTTGCCAGATAAATTGGCAAAGTTACTCTTGCCAACTTTGTTAACCTACGGTACTCTAAAAAGATTTCAGAATGTATCAAAAGACGAGTGAAGTCATTAAAAGCATGACATCACTCGTCTCTTGATACATTCTGAAATCATCTTTGGCTACTAATATAAATAAGCCATACTAAGCATTAAAAATACTAAAGTATTTTTTTTGTTACTTTTTCACGACTAAACTGCTCAACGGATCGTAATTAAATTTGGGAAGGAGATAGATTATATCCTGGAAAAGGACATAGGCTACTTTTTGTCAGAAAAAACAATCTTAAAAGGGGTGAAATAGGGGTTGAAAATTTGTTTGGGTAATCCAAAATTCCTCCAGTTAGGGATCTGAAAATTCATATTTTCAGATTTGGTATGTAAATAGAACCGACTTTGAGACATAAGCTACTTTTGTCAGCCTACTTTAGTTGTTTGTTTGTCAATGAAAACATTACCCAAAGGCGCAGACGCAGTCGGGTAATGTTTTTATTGACAAACAACGCGTGCGAAGCCGCACGCGGGTCAGCTAGTATATAATATTATTAATAATAATAAACCAGGGTTTCTTAAAGAACCAGCTTACTATGTATAAACATTTACAATGGGCGCCCTTTCGCTGAAGATGATTTCTTCCAGCCAACATTTGGGTGAGCACTTTTGAATTAAATAAATAAATAAATATTGCTGGACATTTCACACAGCGCTATCTAGCCTCAAACTAAGCAGAGCTTGTACTATGGGAACCAGATAACTGATAGAATACTTACCTATATACTTTTTTTTGTAAATACGTACTTATAATATATAGAAAAACAACCAAACCCGGAACAAATATCTGTAGATCATGCAAACATTTGTTCCGCAGCGGGAATCGAACCCTCCTGCGTCTCAGCTTATTATTAATAACATTAATAATAATATTATTAATTATGTTCTATGGTTTATAGCATCATTATCCTATGAAAAAACATTGGTGCAATGTGGCCAGTAGTAATTGATATGAAAAGTTTTTGTTTTGCCGCTGGCCATATCTGTACCATGAGTTTTGCCAAATTTCCATTTAATAATTCACAGAACTCATATTATTTATTAATATGAGGTCACTTGTTCACTTATTTGCGCACCGTACCGCATATGGGAGAGGATTAGCGATCGCGGTGACGTATGACGTCATGAATATAAAATTAAAACCTTCGAGACGTAACGCGACTCGACAGCGTCGATTGTACGGAACAGTATGGTGTAGAGCAGGCAGGTGCTTAGAGCAAACAGATGTAAACATCATCATCACCATCACATCAGTCAAAGAACGTCCACTGCTGAACATACGCATCCCCATAGATTTCCAGAGCCTCCGATCTTGTGCGGCCTTCACCCAACGATTCCAGGCAACCTTTATTTTCTTTATTCTTAATCTGTAGAAAATAAATAAAGATATAGATAAAAATGTTTATTTCCAAAAATACAACATTGATGCCAGGTTACATGAACCAGACACAAAAAAAATTAAGAGGTAGACAGCGAGACCCAAACTAAGCATGGAGCTGGCTTCTAGAGTTAACAAAAGTAGGTAAGTTTATAAGATTATTGCTTACAGATTATACATTACAATTTATCAAAAAATTGGTAAGGACACTGAACGAGGGACGCGGTTATAACTCAGTTTTGTGTCGAATAATATTATAAATTGGCGCAAAAGATGCTTACGCTATGTAGAGCGTAATCAATCGATGCGCAAGCGCATACAATATGTTTGTGTTTATTGTATTGTTACTAAACTTATTTCATTCATAATCGTTGGGGTAGTGTTACGTCCAATGTTACAAGACTCACATTTATTTGACAAAGCTACAGTTTGAAAGGTCTGAATAAACTGGTGATCTGCTTCACCCTAATTCCTTTTGATAAGCGAGCAAATATCTGTTTGTTTCTTTTTGTTCTTATTGTAAAGGGGTCAAGACGGTTCGTGACCTCTTTACGTGAAAGTTTGAAAAATATAATTAAGTTCGGTAGTATAATTATATTTTACAAACTTTCGCAACCAGTTACACAAAAATTTTATTAACCTGTATTTTCCCACTGCTGGGCAAAGCTCTCCTCCAAATCCCTCTAATCTTTCCTGTTTTTTGACCACTCACTATCCTCTCTCAAAATGTCCCATCAACGTCTTCTCGGCCGACCACTATGATGACGCGTTTTAATAGTTATTTTTACAAAAAAAAAAACACTTCAGCCTGGT
This sequence comes from Philereme transversata, assembly GCA_963924445.1. Taxonomy (NCBI): domain Eukaryota; kingdom Metazoa; phylum Arthropoda; class Insecta; order Lepidoptera; family Geometridae; genus Philereme; species Philereme transversata. The sequence continues at coordinate 18,436,037 of OZ004337.1, read as the reverse complement.
CCGCATCCGGAGCAGTTGAGCTATCTATATGTAGATTGTTTCGAACTGTCTTTAGATGGTTCAACTGTTTATTCTGTATTTTATAGTCTTGTAAATAATTGTTTAATATTTCTGTTATTACATTTATCACAAAAAAATCGAATACAGATCACGCACTTAAAGCGTAGCGTAGGAAGGCCTCCAACTAAATAAAAAAAAGACTCGCAAACTGCTGGGAGGTAAAGGCCACACAAGATCAGTTGGTAAGTAAATCTACAGGGAGGCTTATGCTTAGCATTAAACGTCTTTTATGTTTTTATTACGCGACCTCGATTTGGATCAAGCATATATAGCCCACCTGATGTTAGGTGGTAACTATCGCCTAATACAAAGTATTGCCTCGTAGATCACGCATCTTAGAAACGTGCCCTACGATGCACTGCCCTACGTCCATCAACTTGAGACATATTATGTAACTGTCATTTCACCGGCAATCATAACCCTTCTAACTGAAACATACCAATAACTAGTGGTTCGCCCCGAACGGAGATCTCGCGAGTCCCCCAAAACACCAAAAAAATATTCTTAGGGCGACTCGCGCAACGATGCCTAGACGTATTTAGTGGCTAAATATGGTTTAAGGAGTTCTCAAATCATACAAATACGTAAAATGTAAACATGTTTAGTATCTAAATACGTTTAGGAATTGTTGCGCAAGCCGGCCTTAATCTTTGACTAATAAAATAGTGCAACGAAATTAAAACCAACTGACTTGACCTACAGTTTGATTCAAATTACAGGTAACGGGGGTTCATGTAATATGGTTATTATTTTTTGGGGTAGAAATTGCAGTTATTCTGGATTTCAGACTATTGCCTATATTTGTATCACTAAAGCTACACGCATACCAAATTTCAGCACTATGGGGTCACTGGTGTACCCTGTGAACTTTGTCAAAGTTCAGTTTTTATTATAGCTAATAACTTAAAAACTCCAAAGTTTAAACTAAAAATAAAAATGGGGTCGAAATTCACTTACAAAGACCTTTCATTTGATGCCCCACTTGACCTAAAAGACTCATTTTCATTTTTTTTACCCCTCTTGAATCCCAATATCTCAACAACCCCTCCAACATTTTTTGCTCATTTAGTCACACCAAAATTGTGCCATCACAACCTACCTATGTATCAAATTGTGAAATTCAATTGTGGTGCCCTACCTTCCCTCCGCAGATAACAGACGGGAACGATTTCCTGTTGCCAGAGTTAAATCACGGATTGCCCAACAGCACTTTAACTTTCAAGCACCAAGATTTTATAAATATTTTCATTCTAAATATAAGGTAAAAGACCTATCTAACTATCAGTTAAAACCTAAACTTAAAGATTGGTTAAGTACATTAACATACATTGAAACAGAAAATTTATTAACAATCTTACCATAGATTTATCTACACTTCATATTTTTTTAGTTTTATCCTTACACACAACACACACAACACATTTGATATTATATAATTTAATAGTTTAAAAATAAATAAATAGATAAACACTTAATTATACACCAGGATTAGTAATACATCTAACTAAATTATATTGACTATTTATGTATCATTGTAACTACTATAGCTATTGACTGTGTATCTATCATTGTAACTTTTGTACCACTTATGTATTTTATTTTGTTATTTTGTCATTTAACGTGGGAAGAAACTGACTCCTGACATACAGCTCACGCTAGTTCAGGAGCCAGGGCTTCAACCAGAATTGTAAAAAATTGATATAAAACAAATAAAGTATTTTTGATTTTGATTTTTTGATTTTGAATTTGACGATGATCGGATCAACGCTTCGAAAGTTATCCTCGAACAAACAAACATACATACATACAACGCCGATTTCCCAAGTTGATTTGGAGATCTCGCTTCGCTCGATCAATTATGATAATGAGAATTATATTTGAAAATGTTACCCTACTTTGAACAGGAAATAAGTACCTGTATAATACATACTATTAGCGGTATGTATGTATGTACATAAAATTATTTAATCCAGATTTATGGAAATTTCCTTTACGAAATGAATTCAACTTATAAATTATCTCATTCAATTCAAAAGACTTTTCCTGCTTTTAGCATAAAGGATTCATAAAATACAGTGAGATATCTCCACATAATTTGTATTAGCAAAGGTATAAAAGCTCGTTTGACCAACAATGCCTCGATAGGTAGATATGTACATTATACGGTTGGTCCATTTAAGAGTATTGCGTAATGTTCGTAGAGCATTACAGTAATTTAGCTAGCATACAATCATTATCATCATCGTCGTTAACAACATCATCATCAATACGGCAAGCTCCATCATTAGCCACATTTAAAACAAGAGTGAACATATTTATCTCTCAGAAACGACGTAGTATTGCTATAGATATATATGTATGTATGTTTATGTATAATTTTATTTATCGTAGGTATATTATTGTCAATATTTACTTAAGTATATTGTTTTATTTTATTGTAAATGATCAGCACTCTCCTTAATATCTATTATATATATGTATATATACATATCTTTTATTATATCTATTATATGATCAGCGTTCTGTTAATATATACCCCCCTCCATTATTGTAATGTTACAAAAATCCTCTCCATCCAAAGGTTGTCTGGATGAAATCGCTTCTAAGCGATAAGACCGCCCATTGTACTTGTTGCTTTGTGAATTTTTATTGTTTGTTCGTTTCTTGTGTGGTGTACAATAAAGTATTTTCATTCATTAATTCATCTACAGCGTATCTTCACTTGTATTATTATTTTTTATTAATAATTAGTATTGTAATCCTTAACTACCACAGTCAAGAGGGGACTCTTCTAACACAGATTAATGCAATTTAAAAGAAGAGTTCCCCGGTTAATGTAGGTAAGTACTCTCGTATGAACAATAAAATTATATTTGATTTGAGATGGATTTATAGGCTGTGCGATAACACACTGCTGGCAGGCAACTTTTGCATGTGTGCAACTCAGGAGTTTTGCACTCATACATACTCTCTCTCGCACACACACGCACACACACACACACCAACATACCACATTATTACCATAAGTTGTTTAATTATAAAACCGAGTATTTTTATCTATAATTTGTATATATTAATAATTCATATATATATGTGCCTATTATTAATTTGTAATTTTATTATATTTATACTTCATTAATTAATATTTCATTTGTATTTATACTTTCGACGACCTCCGTGGCGCAGTAGGCGAATAGCCGACTGAGACGCAGGAGGCTACCTCTTGCGTCTCAGCCGGCTCAGCGGGTTCGATTCCCGCCACGGAACAAATGTTTGCATGAACTACAGATATTTGTTCCGGGTCTGGTTGTATCTCTATATATTATAAGTATGTATGTACAAAAAAAATGTATATGTATAAGTATTCTATCGGTTATCTGGTTCCCATAGTACAAACTCTGCTTAGTTTGGGGCTAGCTAGCGCTGTGTGAAATGTCCAGCAATATTTATTTATATTTAGTTATGAATTTTGTTCAATTAGGAAGGTCTCCAAAATACATGCGAACAGTTTGGGGAACAATATTGATAAAACTATGTAACCATGCTTTGTTCAATAAAACATTTACATATTTACTAATTATTTATTTTACTTATCCAAAAGTTGTCTGCGACCTTTTTTATGTCGTCGACTCATCGATGGCTAACCACCACACTGCACAATTTTTTCCGTTTTTCTAGAATAGATATTCGTAATGATATCAATATCGTCTAGGCCAATTCCGGCGTTATTCTAGATTTCTTGAAATTGATTGTACTTACACGGGAACCACCCAAGTCACCAAGCACCTTACATACTCCTGTATTTTCGAAAATTCTAGCTTATACCATCACAGCAGGCATGACAAGTTATTTACGGTGTCTTCGTGATAGCCTCGGGCCGGATTTGCATGCCGCAATGTATCGGAGGGTAGCACGCAGTGGATGTAACTGAAGTGTTTCGAATAACTGAGTGTTTGTGTGAATAGTTTAGACCTCCATGGCGCAGTGGGTCGTATTTGTTCCGTGTCTGGGTTTTTGTTTTTAAAAAAGTCTTTATTAAACATAAATGTTATAAACGTATTACAGCTAAACACAGTTTAGTATAATAATATCTTGATTTAGAATAACTCAGCCGGCTATAGCACCTTTATAAGTTTATTGATAAAATTACTATTTATAATAGAGTTGCACTTTGTAAATCAATTCTCTTAATTTTATGTACTTATCAAACATAATACAGAAGTAATTACTTATTTAAAAGTTCATATGAGCACTTTGTATAGCGCGCACTTTTAATGTCTATTATCCGTGTCTGGGTGTTTTTCTATATATTTTATGTAGGTGTTAAAAAAAAAGTATATAAGTATTCTATTAGTTATCTGGTTCCCATAGTACAAGCTCTGCTTAGTTTGGGGCTAGATAGCGCTGTGTAAAATGTCCAGCAATATTTACATTTATTTTGGTTTATGTTTTTATGCAGAAGGTACGAATGACTGGGATGATGAGTAGTTCGTGTGGAATTATAACGAATTGATACTCGAGAAGTGGACGACTGCAGGGTAGACCAACGGGTCGATGGTCTGACCATCTAGCGGAAGTTGGACAGCAATGGATGAGTCTTGCTCAAGACCGATTAGATTGGCGTAATTAAAGAGGAGGCCTTTACTCAGCAGTGGGTACTGGAGGCTGGATAGGTAGATAGATATACCTCCGTGCCCAAGGCATGTTTAGATTGACTATTTACGAGCGGTAAAGGCGGTAAAATTGTCTTTTTAAAAATAAAGAATACGAGATGAGGGGCGGGCCCTATCATCATCATTTACAATGTAATAACAAGTAATTGATTTTTTATTCAACGTATTGAATGTTATACAGTCAGAAAATAAAACTATTGTAGCGATACGTTTGCCTAATAAGAATTTATATTTTTTTGGTAAGGACTACGTAGTAAATAATACATTGTGAATAAACATTTAAACTTAATTAACGACTATAATCTAAGAAAATGTTTAAACAAATTGTTTCAGCGATGAGTGATTTCTCAATGTCATAAGACGAGAGATTATAATCAATATGTGTTACTAGTGATGTCACTTGGCACAAAACTCAGCGTGCTCCAGAGAGGGCTACGCTTGGTGTTTCTCGACAAGATCGAATCAGAAATGAGGAGAATCTTAGACAATATAAAGTCACTGACATAGCATAGCTAGATGATTGGCAAACTGAAGGGGCACATAGCTCGAAGAACTGACGGCCATAGTGACAGAAAGGTTCTAAAGTGGAAAGCGCAGCTTAGGATGGCCTTTCAGTAGATGAAAAGGCGACCTGATAAAGGTGGGTGCAAATAGGCACTATTTTTGGCAGTGGAAGTCCTATGGCAGATATGAAGCTGATAATAATGAGTGATTCCTTTGGGAATGGATGGGATCCCACATTTTTAAACATTCGCCAATCTCTTTTACTGAGACTATTATCATTTAACTTCATTAATCGAGCGAAGCGAGATCTCTAAGTCAACTTGGGTAAATCGGCGTTGTATGTGTGTATGTTTGTTTGTCCGAGAATAACTTTCGAAGCGTTTATCCAATCATCGTGAAATTTGGTACATAGGTAGATAATAATGACACAATTTTGGTGTGACTTAATGAACTAAAATGTTGGGGGGTTGTTAAGATATTGGGGTTCAAAGGGGTAAAAAAAAATGAAAAAGAGACTTTTAGGTCAAGTGGGAAGTCAAATGAAAGGTCTTCATTAGTACATTTCATGTCTGTTTTTATTTTTAGTTTAATTTTTGTGGTTTTTGAGATATTAGCCATAATAAAAACAAAACTTTGACCAAATTCACAGGGTACACCAGTGACCCCACAGTGCTGTAATTTGGTATGCGTGTAGCTTAAGTGACACAAATATAGGCAAAAGTCTGAAATCCAGAATAACTGTAATTTGTACCCCAAAAAAGTGTAAACATATTACATGAACTCCCGTTACCTGTAATTTGAAAGAAACTGTAGTTCAAGTTATTTGGTTATTTATTTCGTGGCATTATTTTGGTAGTCAAAATTACAAATAATATATTTTTATTTTAATCGAAAACTCGCGAGATCTCAGTTCGGGGCGACCCACTAGTTATACGTAGTATAATATTAATTTGCCTTGAAACATACTTTTTCTAAAAATTAAGTTAATTAAAAAACTCGTTATCGTAATGGACAAGTCTTCACAAAAGCTACTCATAGTATTTTCCAAAAGTATGGCAACAAACAAAACCTACTTACAGGTAGTTACCTCATTATAATGATTAATTTCGCATAAATATATATTGTCATAGCTCTGCTCTATTACCAAAATATCATACTTTTTAACTCTAACTTCAGTATAAACAGAGTTGAAAATGCCTTGATGTTTTTGTAACATGGTATCTTTTGGAGGTTATGAAGATAAGTTATAAAGGCAAAGTTAGTATTTTTCGCGGGATTTATATTGACAAGGCACGAGATTGCGTTTTGTCTGTCTATTGTTGAGAAACAAATGTATTTCGTTCAATAATTACAAGAATGGTTTGTGTTTACTAACTATTGTACGTGCGTGTACGAGTATTACGGGCAGTTGTACGATTGATTATTGTTTGTTAGTTGACCGAGCGAAGCGTCTCAGTGTCGAGATTGGCAAAAAAATGCGTTTGTCCGTCCGTATGTCTGGTCTCGCCTACAGGTCGCATTTTTCAACCAATTTTGAGAAAAGTTGGCACACAAGTTCCTTAATTTATTTAATTTTTTTATGGGGGGGCAAATAGGGGGGAAAAAGGGGGAAGTTTGCTGTAGCGTTATTTATCGACGGATTTCAATCAAATTTGAGAGGCACACTAAGGACTTCATTCTACACAAGATGTTGTGAAAAAGTGATTTTCAGAGGGGGGCAAGGGGGGGGGAGTTTGCTGAAGCATTATATATGGACGGATTTCAATATTTGATTTTTTTTTCAGAAAATGTATATCTACTTATACCAATCAGACTATGCAGTCCTCTCCGCCTTCACAAGGCGAACCCATAGACACCAGATACGGCCTCCTAGGACTAGGAACGCAAGGAGGTCTACTGTTCTCACAGAACCACTTGTAATAGTATTGTTACGCCGAGGCTGTTAACAATGAGTAATAATCGAACCTTCTCGAACGCTTTTGTCTTGCTGTGTTATTGTTGCTATTGTTTGTGGTTTCGCACAATGGGGAGTGGCCATTGTGTCGAGGGACCGACCCTTTCCTGGAAGGATCGACATCGTTCTCGAACAATAGAAATGTGTGCGATATAAATAGGCTGGAGAGATGGCCGGACAGTCAGTCTCGAGTCTCAGTGAGTTAGTCTCAGCGAGGCCCTGGAGGACTGACGTGGGAAGGGTCTCGCGTGAACAGTAGTTGCTCCCGAGTCAGTCTGGATTAAGCTATACGTGCGAACATTTCGGTGACTTTAAGTGGTGTGAATTAGTGTGTTGTGATACGTGTGACCAAGTTCGTGTATTCATCGTCATCGTGTTGAATAAAAGTGTTATTTTGGTCAGACTGATTCCCATTATTTTATCCCGAACCCTCAGCTCGTAACAATTTGGTGTCAGAAGTGGGATAAAATAATGCCGGTTCTACCCATGGATAACGTGGACGGTGTCAGGACGAGAGGTCAACGACAACAGGAAATGGATGAAAGGCGGTTTGGAGATTCTCCGGTTCAAGAAGCTCGGCAGAGTCGTCAGCCGAAGGAGATGGAATCAGCCGCCACCGAATCATTTGGAGTATCATCATCATCATCATCTGTGGGGCAAGCTCCTGTGACAGGCGATCTTGCTGCTATTATGGCAATGCTTTGTTGGCAGGCAGAACAGCGACGTCAGGATAAGGAAGAGAAGCGTCGTCAGCAAGAAGAGCAGGCTCGGTTGCAGGAGGAAGAACACCGTCAGCATAAAGAAGAGAAGTGACGTCAACAGGAAGAGCCGGCTCGGTTGCAGGAGGAACAACGCCGTCAGCATTAAGAAGAGAAGCGTCGTCAGCAGGAAGAGCAGGCTCGGTTGCAGAATGAACAGCGACATGAACAGGTGGAGCAGACTCGGTTGCAAGAGGAACAGCGACGTCAGGATAAAGAAGAGCAGCGTCGTCAACAGGAAGATCAGCGACGTTGGCCATAAGAGCGTGCTCGACTGATGAGGGAATCGTTCGGTTCATCTGGAAAGGAATTCCAGGAAGTGAAAGAACAGATAGAAATCATGAGAGCCGTGTTTTGGAGGCTGGAATTGGGATCGCTGATGAGAAAGGGACTCTGGGTGTCCTGAAGTACTGGAGACGGCAATGTGGCTCCTCTAGTTGCTACATCTTCAGCGCGAGGTGCGCCTAAAATTGTTCGTGTTGATCGGCTGCCGCGATATGGGGCTAAGAATGCTCGGGACGAGCATGTTTTAGGAGGGGGCAGTGTTACGCCGAGGCTGTTAACAATGAGTAATAATCGAACCTTCTCGAACGCTTTTGTCTTGCTATGTTATTGTTGCTATTGTTTGTGGTTTCGCACAATGGGGAGTGGCCATTGTGTCGAGGGACCGACCCTTTCCTGGAAGGATCGACATCGTTCTCGAATAATCGAAATGTGTGCGATATAAATAGGCTGGAGAGATGGCCGGAGAGTCAGTCTCGAGTCTCAGTGAGTTAGTCTCAGCGAGGCCCTGGAGGACTGACGTGGGAAGGGTCTCGCGTGAACAGTAGTTGCTCCCGAGTCAGTCTGGATTAAGCTATACGTGCGAACATTTCGGTGACTTTAAGTGGTGTGAATTAGTGTGTTGTGATACGTGTGACCAAGTTCGTGTATTCATCGTCATCGTGTTGAATAAAAGTGTTATTTTGGTCAGACTGATTCCCATTATTTTATCCCGAACCCTCAGCTCGTGGTCTAAGAGCCCATGACCGGCTACCTGTATGTATTTGACCAGACCTGAGTTTTTGTACATTAAGGCCCCTATACCTACCATACATAAGTAGGGGACTCACTAAGCTCAAAGTGGTGGACGCGTCGAGCGCTCAGGTAAGACAAGTATCGATTTTTGACTAATTTTAAATCCATTTGACCACGTCTGCCGTTTTAAAATTTGAAAATATATTATTATTACTATCGGAAAATAAGAATGGCAGACCATTATCGCGCATTTTATTTTGTGGCAGACAATTTTGAAAATGCTAAAAAAATAAAATTTTGAAAGTATTTGACCAAATCTGCCATTGATATATTTTATTTATTATAGTTTTAAAAACTTATATTGAACACGGCAGACGTCTACATTGCGTACACACATCAACAAATAATAAAATCTTAGCTACTATCCGGCCAGATGTATATGTATTCCGTTCACTGTTTTACATCAATGTAATTTATTTTATCACTGTATTTAGAGAAATTAATTTTTTTTCGTATTCTATATACTAAACTTCATTAGTTAGATGAGAAATAAGTAGATTTTTTATGGAATCATAAATAATATGGTATAATGCTTTTAAAAAGATAATTCGATTACTCATTTAAATTTTTTTCTTTTTATTTGTTAAGAAAAAATTGAAAAGTGTTAAATGAGTTAAAAAAATATATCATGCATGCATTACAATATATATATATATCTGTAGCGGACGCCGAGCTATAGATTAAGTTAGGAAAATGTTACGTTTAATTGCCCTGTATAGTATAGAGATTAGAGGCGAACGATAGGGTTGCTGCCGCCGAACTGGGCGCGGCAGCCGGGGTTTTTTTTTTTCGAATGGACTAATCTCGCTGTTGGCCTCTGAGGCCGTGACAGCTTAACCGAACTTTAGGGCGGCAGCCGGGTTTTTTTTTTCGAATGGACTAATCTCGCTGTTGGCCTCTGAGGCCGTGACAGCTTAATCGAACTTTTGGCGAGCGCAGATGGCGCTCAGCCCAGTAAGTTTTTTTTAGGCAACTAGCGCAAGGGCACCACTTAGGTACGAACCTCGGCTTGGGCTGTTGCCGGGATGGGGATAGGAGAGAAACGCCCGGGTACATGTTTGTACCTCGTATAGGCGGCGACTGAAGGGATTCGTCGACCTCGCCGGCGAGATCGGTGTTTCTGTGAAGTGTTTACTCTGTCTGATGTAGATGACTCACCTTCCGCATTAGCGGAGGTGATTTCGTCATCCGGGTCTCCGAGAACGTGTCTCGGACGACGGAGGATTTTGTTGGCGGGCGGATCCAACGGGTAAACCGGAATGGTGTGTACCAAAGGGTTCGGATGATTAGAGGCAAGTTCATAAAACCGCTTGGAAGCGAGCTTCATGAACCTGGCTATTGATTCTAGATTCAAATCGCGATGTAGGTCTTTATTGCGAAAGTACCAGGGCGAGCCTGAGGCTTTTCGCAAGAAGCGATTTTGAATAACCTGAATGGCACCAACTTTAGGAGAGTGGGCAAATACTACAGATGAGTATGTCATAATGGGGCGAATGCACGCTTTGTAAAGAGTCACCTTATTTTTAAGGGACATTTTACTTTTCGCGCCTAGAAGTGAGGACAATCGTCCTAGGGTGAACTTTGCTTGGTTGCACCTCTTAGTGATGTGCAACCTAAAGGAAAGACGCCTATCGAGGATGACACCCAGATATTTGGCTGATGGGGCCCAGCGAATGGGCTGGCCAAATAGAGAGATCGGTTTGGGAGTGAGGTTTCTCCGTGAGAAGTACACTGATGTACTTTTCGACGGGTTTACCTCGATCCGCCACTTGCGGAACCAAGTGGCTAATGAGTGAAGGGCAGCCTGCATTATACCCACCCGATCAGGATTCCGATTGGATGTGTACAAGGCTGTGTCGTCTGCGTATAGGGCTATTTCCACTTGAGGAGTGCGGGGGATATCGCTGGTGTACAGCGTGAACAGGAGGGGGCCGAGAACGGAGCCTTGAGGGACTCCTGCTCTGACTGGTCTAGGACTAGAGAGAGTGCCTTCCACGGTGTAGCGAAAGCTGCGACCTTGTAGGTAGTCTCGTATGATGAGCACGAGTCTGTCTGGGACTCCGAGTTTGAATAGCTTGTAGATCAAGCCGTTGTGCCAGACTTTGTCGAAAGCTTTCGCTACGTCGAGGAAGACGGCACCAGTATCTGAAGGCCAGGTACTTTGCCAGTTGGAGAGGACATGCTCCGTTATGCGGAGCACCTGTTGTGGGCATGAATGTTGGGCTCGAAAGCCAAACTGCTCGTCGGGAAGGAGTTTGAACTCATTGACATGAGCCCATAGGCGCTTCATTAGAAGACGCTCATATATCTTGCCTAGACTATTAAGTAGACTAATGGGACGATAACTAGTTGGATCGTTTGCCTGTTTGCTGGGTTTTCGGATGCCAATGACGTTGGCTTCCTTCCAAGCATCAGGGAAGGTGCAAGTTTCCATAGCCGCATTGAAGATGCAGACTAGGATATGGATAAGGGGAACAGAGAACTGTTTGAGTAGTCTGTTAGAAATGCCGTCGGGGCCGGAGGATTTCTTTGGGTGTAGGGCCTTGATAGTGTCAAAGACTTCAGAGGGCTCAATCGGATCAGGCGGCAGCCGGGCACCGCCGTTTTGTATATTTATAGTGTGCGAGCGAGAGGGCGCAACTCGTCCCTCTCCCACACTTATCGGATCGGCAGTATAATATTTATAGTGTGCGAGCGAGAGGGCGCGACCGGTCCCTCTCCCACACTATCGGATCAGCAATATTATATTGCAGATACCGGCCTATAAAGGCAGCGGCGCCCGCCCTCAAAATTATTCAGCATTAAGATTTCGTCTAGAACAGTTCAAAGAAATAAATATTAATTAACAGTGATCGAAGGTTTACTTTCAACAACATACAGTCCACAACAGTTTAGTCCTTCGAACCCGGATCAGAATAGTTTGGTCCTACGAACCCGGATCAGAACCTGGATCAGAGCCCGGATCAGAACCTGGATCAGAACAGGAATATTTCGACGGATTGAAGAATTGAAAAATCGACGACGTTACCATGGTGGTAACCCGGAGCCAAGCGGACGCCGCAGACCAGGAGCGTCGCGACACGGAACGTCGCGAACTAGAACGCGAGCTGCAGGGAGAAGCCGGAGCCGATCTTCAAGCCATCGAACAAGAACGAAGGCGAAGGCTATCGCTGGATCCACCTGCGTCACCAAACCCACGAGGCGGTGTCGCGATCGAACCAAGGCCTACGCACGTGGCCACCGATGACTGTGCTGGGGGTGCCAGACCCCGGTTCCCCGCACAATCGGTACGATCGACCGCAAGCACTACCACGAGGACACGGATGGTGGAGCTGGAGGCTGAAGAAAAGTTAGCCGCCCTGCGAAGAAAGGAGCTTCAGATCGAGGCAGACCTTATTAGGAAGCGGTTGTCTGTGAGCCTAGCAGTCATTCAGGATGACCAGGAAAGCCTTCACGGTGATAACGGAACCGATTATCATCAGAAGGTTGACGCCTGGCTCCAATCGAACACCCTTGATGCGCGAAGGGAACGACGGGACGTGCCGAAGTCCGGAACCAAGGACGACCGACACCTAAGGTTCAACGTGACGGACAGATCAACCACTCCCGTCAGATCAAGAAGTAATGTTGACGCCTTGACCGAGGTCATGGAAAAGCTGGCCAGACCCAGGATCAAGTGTCCTGACTTGCAACCATTCTCCGGAGCTTCAAATGAGTGGTTGGCATTTAAGGCCGCCTTTCAAGATTCAACAACAATATACCGGCTGACACCGGCAGAAAATCTGCAGCGGCTAAGAAGCTGCCTGAGAGGAGAAGCCAGGGAACTGGTGTCTGCCCTGCTGTGCACTGCAAGCAACCCGGACATCATCCTGAAGACGCTCGAACAATGCTTCGGGCGACCTGAGGCCATTATCGACCGAGCCTTAGATGACCTCAAGAGGTTGCCGAAGCCAGGATCATCGTTCGCCTCTAATCTCTATACTATACAGGGCAATTAAACGTAACATTTTCCTAACTTAATCTATAGCTCGGCGTCCGCTACAGATATATATATATTGTAATGCATGCATGATATATTTTTTTAACTCATTTAACACTTTTCAATTTTTTCTTAACAAATAAAAAGAAAAAAATTTAAATGAGTAATCTAATTATCTTTTTAAAAGCATTATACCATATTATATTGATTTTGATTGATTTGATTGATTATTTATGATTCCATAAAAAATCTACTTATTTCTCATCTAACTAATGAAGTTTAGTATATAGAATACGAAAAAAAATTAATTTCTCTAAATACAGTGATAAAGTAAATTACATTGATGTAAAACAGCGAACGGAATACACATACATCTGGCCGGATAGTAGCTAAGATTTTATTATTTGTTGATGTGTGTACGCAATGTAGACGTCTGCCGTGTTCAATATAAGTTTTTAAGACTATAATAAATAAAATATATCAATGGCAGATTTGGTCAAATACTTTCAAAATTTTATTTTTTTAGCATTTTCAAAATTGTCTGCCACAAAATAAAATGCGCGATAATGGTCTGCCATTCTTATTTTCCGATAGTAATAATAATATATTTTCAAATTTTAAAACGGCAGACGTGGTCAAATGGATTTAAAATTAGTCAAAAATCGATACCTGTCTTACCTGAGCGCTCGACGCGTCCACCACTTTGAGCTTAGTGAGTCCCCTACTTATGTATGGTAGGTATAGGGGCCTTAATGTACAAAAACTCAGGTCTGGTCAAATACATACAGGTAGCCGGTCATGGGCTCTTAGACCATCGTAACAGTATGGTCGCTGGGACGAACATAAAGTAAAGGCATTACTATTGTTTGAGGCAGTGAATTATGAAACCTATGTTGGGTTCCACTTTTTGTATTGTTCCACTTTATTGGCCTACCCAAACCCCCTGAAACTACCAGGTTACTATGAACCATAAGTTACTATGTTGTATGTGTTTGTTTGGTGATAGTGTAGTGTTCTTCCATAAAGAAGCGTGACCAAGTATTATTAGGAAGTTGTCGTTATAGTTATGACCAGTGTTAGAATAAATCTAAGTTAGGATTGATTTGTGTTTCCTTTTAAAAAAATAATTTGAGGCTAGTTTGTAAGAATATGTATAGATATGTAAGAATATGTCTGAAAGTTGTTTTATAAACGTGGTAGATCACAATGATCTTGTTCTTTGGCAGAGAGAAAATAATACGTAAGGTTCCTCCAGGCTGTAACTTGATGGCAAATGTCAATGTGACAGATTCTCAATGTACAATTCCCTGTAGACATTACCCACAGCACCACGCAATCTTCAAGCCTCAGACAACAAAACTAATTTATAGGCAATTCTTCTTCGCCTCGACTTATCCGAAATCACTAAATCACACAAAAGCCATCGACTCTCATCTTTGTTTTCCCAAACGATGTAAGGTCTCATAACTGCGGTTACAAAGACGCATCTTCCTACAAGACTATCTACTACCAAACCAGCTAAAATAGCCTCTACCTCAACGATATAGAGTGGCAAGTTATCTTGCCTGGATGTAAGGAATGTTGGCAAATATATATCGAAGTCAGACAAATGAAGTCATACATCTTTCGCGTCAATCTCGGGGTCGGTTAACCGAACGAGGCTCAGCCTTCGACGTTTACGAGTCGATATTTCAATATGCTTACGAGGGTGTGGTGGGATGGACTAAATTGCACTGATTTGAGGCAAATGGTAGAGTCAATGGCTGAACTATTTCAAATAGAGTCAAAGAACATTCATTGCATAGTAAAATTGGGCAAGAATAGCTATATATACTGTTAATTTGTATCGTTCGATTTTTCTTCATTAATGTGGTCAATTATCAGCCTGAAAATGACCTCATCATCATCATTATATCAGCCAAATACTGAAAAATTGGGTGACATGGCAATGAAATGGCTTGTAGCACAATGTCTCTTTCGCTAGTCTGTCGATCACCCCGGATAAATCTAACTGAGATGGCTGTTAGGCAAATATACTACTGGACTAGTTGATCATACACTCTTCACATAGGTACTCTTGAAGCCTAGGTTCATCATCATCTTCATCAGCCACAGTCCTCCCCATAGATTTCTAGAGCGGCCGATCTTGTGTGGCCTGGAAAACGGCACCCAGCAACCTTTATCAGGTCTACCTACATGACCTAGTAAACTAAATTTAATAATATACCTACTCGTCGCTCACGGCCTCCATGGTGGACATCCTCGGATCTCTTAAACAGTACGCTGACCCGTGAGGATATTCCATAAGGGGGTATTCAGATGCAAGTTGAAACATGTTTTTGCATAGAAGTTAAGCATGCACGTGGCAGGTTGGAAGCCCATAGCCCATACCCAATAATATATGCCTTCGAATTGTTAGTCGAAATGCCGGTTTCCTCGCTATGTTATCCTTCACCGCTAAAAGCACGTGCAAATTCACTAAGATCATTAGTATTTAGACCGGAGACTATACTCCTTTTTTAAACGTTGGCTTGAGTTTGACTACGATCTCGCCTGATGGTAAGCGATGATGCAGTCTACGATGGATCACGCTTGCCTAGAAGAAACCTATTCACTCGCGACTTGAAGACACCCAGGTTGTGCACGATTAGATACAAGTTCTTTGTAACAAACATAATTTTATGGAATAACTATCATAAGCCAATAGTCAAAAGCATTAAGTATGGTATTTTCATAACCAATACCTCAGTTCTTGTAATTTTATCTGCACTCAACTTTCAGTCACATTACGATCCATAGGGTGTTTGTCGCATGGACGGTTAGAATTTTTTTGGGTGGTTGGGGTGTGGGGGGGGTCTATGTCGATAGATCTTATGTCTTATTATGTCCTAAGTGGCATGGTACTTAAAATAATTATTATTTCGGTTTCTTTAAAAATTACCCGAATAATCCAAGAAATCGTTCCCTATGTAAATTTAACAGGCATTAGTCATCGCAAAACGTAACAAACAGGCAGAGTTACTTTGAATTCATAATATTACTAGCTTCTGCTGGTGGCTTCGTATGCGTAGTTTATCTTAATCTATCAATATACCAAATTTCATCGCATCCACCCGAGCCGTTTAGTCGCGACAAATAGACAGAGAGAGTAACTTTCAAATTTGTGGATATCGCCCTAAAATAATAATGTATCTACCGCACAATCAATGACTCGATGTTCCAGGTCTTAGAAGAGGAGCTATTTTATGGTACTCACATTTTTATAATAAAGGCAAAACAAAGAACAGATTGAAACAACCTCTATATAAGGTTATAGCCATAGTAAAAGACTTGCCCAACTCTTTGTCTTTAAAGGTGTAGCCACAAGAGCTGTCGAAGACCAGCGCGAATGGGCACTAAATCAGGCCCTAATCCGTGACAACCACACAAACACAGCCTTTTGTATTTCACATAAACAGGATAAAACGAAACTTAGGGCCGGTTGCACCATCGTTATAGAAAATTGTATGATTGAAAAAGTTTGTTTTTTGTGTGTTTTAGGTTCGCGTTTGACCATGACCAGAATCTCACCTGATGGTAAGCGATGATGCATTCTACAATGGAACACGCTTACCTAGAAGAAACCTTGTGACTTAAAGACATCTAGGTAGTAGTTATCAGAAAACAGAGTCAGGCAGGCCATTCCATTTTTTGGCTTTATTCGTTACAAACATACAAAAATACAAATCTTTCCTCTTAATAATATTGGTATAGATAAAATTTATAATATTATTCGGTTCTAAATTGAAAGATTTATATGCTAGGGTCAGGAACGTAGTTTATTATATGCAAGTAAACCTATATACAAAGCAAACTATGTATATACTAGCTGTTACCCGCGACTTCATCTGCGTAGAACTACTACTTCGTGTAAATTTGTTTGGACTGAATAGGCTCTGAAACTATAATGAAACGATTCTAATGAAGCCGGCACATTGAATTATTGAGATTAACATAGGTAGACTTTTCCTGACCCTGATCCATGACTTAACTTAGTTTAATACGTTTTTGTATACGACATTTTTTGTTTTTCCTTCTTTGGTCAAAACATGTAGGTTTTGTGGACTCGATACTCGTGAGCACGCCACATACAGTTGCCCATGGGAGAAACAGTTTTTTTCTAAATGAACACCAGCTACTTTGAGTGTCTGTCCTTGAGCTTTGTTTATCGTCATAGCGAATGCTGCTTTCAGGGGAAATTGTACTCTTTTGAATTGGAATGGTAAATCGGTAGGGATTATTGGAATACGGGGAATTAACACTTCTTCTCCCTTTGCTGTTCCTGTCATAATTATTGCTCTCACAATATTGCGTCCCAGGTGTGTAATTTGTAGACGTGTGCCATTACACATTCTTGGTGCGTCAAGATTTCGCATCAACAGGACCGGGACACCTACTTTTAGCCTCAACTTATGGGAAGGCACCCCCGATAATTCTAAGGAGTTAAGAAATTCTACAGGGAACGATGTCACTTGCTCAGTGTCCATGACATTGTCTACGGACAGATACTCAACAAAATCACCTTCCACATCTGACATGATTTGTTCGTTGATCTGCCCCACTACTTCGTTTGTCGGTGCTAAAATTGCCCTTTCGCACAGCCATTGTCTGTTCTTCATATTGGTTGCAAGATCGGGATAGACGTTGTTCTTTAAGTCATCCATGTTACAGACAACATTACAAAATTCACGATTCAATGTAATCATTCCGTCACTATTTGTTTCCATACGGTCTTCTCCGATTTTCAGAAGAGCATCCGCATATTGCACCAATTGTGTATCACTGTGCAGTTGTACTCGCATATTTGTAGTCAGACAAAAATTTTTTACATGCACCCATAATGGAGACGCTTTTAAACATGCATTTATTTCATCTGCCGGCGTGCCTCTAGTAATTACCGGCAGAGTCTGTCTAAAATCGCCAGCTAAAAGTACCACCATACCACCCATGATACTTTGGTTACTCTTAATATCTTTTATGGTCCCATCTAGTGCTTCTATCGCTCTTTTGTGGGACATGGTACATTCATCCCAAACCAACAGCTTACATTGCTGTAACATTCGTCCACGGTCACTATTTTTAGTAATGTTACAAACTGGCATTTCCTCATGAGCTAAGTTCAATGGCAGTTTAAGTACTGAATGTGCCGTTCGGCCACCATTAAGTAACGTAGCTGCTATTCCAGAAGAAGCTACAGCAACAGCAACTCCTTTATCTTTACGAATTTGGGCTAAAAGTAAATTTAAAAGAAATGTTTTACCCGTGCCTCCTGGCGCATCCAAAAAGAATAAACCACCTTCGCCACTTTCGATTTTTTGCACAACATTCTCAAAAACTAATCTTTGTTCTGGGTTTAGACGCGGAACAGACTCAGTTATTTGTTGTTGTAAAGAAGCAGCATCGTAACTCAATTCTCTTATTATATCACTGCAAACTTCCCCAGTTCTTTGCGGCCTGCTCAACCCAAAATCTGACAAATCTTTCCCAGTTATAGTTATGACTTGGTCTTCTATCTTTGTTAGGGCTTCATTAAAAATGAAATCATTGTATGTAACGTTTGGATTATGATGTTGTACTCAGTGTAAAATATCGTCGGCCATTTCAATTTTGTACCTTTCCCACAGTTGTTGAGGGTTTGAAAGCCCACATGTCGCTATTAGTATAGCAAAAAGCATTCTCACCTTGGCCGCTGATCTACATTGTGCAGCCTCTTCCAGTGTTATATTCCAATGATTGTCATCCTCCAATAATCCTCTTGCCTCACATGCCTCTCGAAATGTTGAAAATTCTTGATTGTTGTATTTTTTGAGATCATTGAAAGAGGTTGGCCCACGCACATGGTGTAGAAGCATCCTTAAACAAAAACATTCCATGTTAGTAACATGGACTGTGTAAACCCGTCCTAAGGCATCTCCAGATTTGACACCAGGCCAGTTCTGAACCGAAGTTCCTTGAATTCGGCGTTTCCAAGTTTTTCTGGTTGCGTCCCATGTGTAATATCTCGGTACCTCAGCATACATAAGAGTTCTTGCAAACTCATCTCTTATGCAAAGTTCAAAAAAAGCTGTAAGGGTGGTTTTTGGTCGAGTAGATAGTCGCTCGTGGAAATTATCTTCTGTAAAATAAACTCGTTCACCGTTCTCTAAGTGTACACTTAGATGTGTAACGGTGGGGTGCCTTTCGTGCAACGGGAACCCTAATAACCGCCACACGGCTTCGTTGCTGCTAACATAACGACCAGATTGATATGTATGTACTTCATTTACGCGATTTGCAAGCTCTGTGCTCCTAAAATTGAAAATAGCTTGGTCACTGCCTTTGTTAATATATTTGCAGATATATTTGATAGCGCGCACTGAACTGCAAGCCTCAACATTTATATGGGCGTTAAATATTTTTAATAGAATAGCGGAATAAGGGACCACCCAACTATTATCAATAGTGACGTAACTCCCATTTCGTAGTTTCACAGATGCCGTTCGACCTCCGTCTGCTGGTGCTCTTCTACGATAGAGTGGGTATCCGTTTTCACTGTGGACAGTGTCTTTGTGTAATTTGCGAGGAAATTTCTTTGTGCATTTTCCATCTTTCATGCAAGGGCACTGAGGATTTTCAGGTCCACATGGACCATGAATCATGTTTTTAACTATAATATCATGAAGTGTCTTGTCAGTGCTTGGATCGGGTATTTCTGCGCTGATAATATTATCAATTTGATCGGGTCTCAACTTGTCTTTTAACCACAATAATATGTGGACATGTGGTAGGCCACGCTTCTGCCACTCTATGGAATACATAAAGCAGATCACTTCTCCAAATATTCTGCCTTTGGAAATAACAGACATAAGTTTTTTAACTTTCAACCTAAAAACTCTTGCGACTACATCATGCCTATCAATCGCGCTTTGACCCGGCATTAATTCATTTACTATTTCCGGCCATGCTGGGTTGCAAGTAAACGTAACGAATAAGTCAGGGCGACCATATGTACGTACATAAGCAAACGCATCCTGAGTATATTCGTGTAAGTACCTCGGACTATTTACAAATGAAGACGGTAAAATTATCATTCTACCAATATCATTTGGATTTAGATTAGCGTCATTCGCAACTGCGTCTTGTAGGTGGATATAATTTTCTGCTCTTAATTTAGTTTGATTTAATGTTATGTATCGTAATCGTTCACTTTCTACCTTAACGTACATATCAACATAAAACTGATTGGCCAGTTGCCTGTATCGTGATATAATATTAAAATCATTTTCTCTAATCATGATATGAAAGGCATAAAAGTCCATACATGATACCTTTTTGTTAGGCAAGGGCAGGCCAGTTACAGGATCGACTTGTGGAATTTGAAAGTGATACCCTTCTTGCCCTTTGCTAAATATTAGCGGATATTGTAACGCATCGTAAAATTTATGTGTATCCGGCACCCTAGTTAGTGTGTTATCACGGGCATGTAAAACTATATCACGGGAAGCAAACTGTTCACCACAAACCATGGCTGCGACTTCATTTATTAAAGGTGCATTATATCGTCTTTCGTGTTCCCCACTTGGTGTACGATCTGGGTGAATCACCAACTTATAATCATCTCCCGGCATTCTTTCTAAGGCTGTTGTGAAAGTGTTTATTAGGCGGTTATGTTCATGCAACATTCTCTGAATCTTTAAGACAATATCCTTTTCTACTAATTGAATGTTTTGACACCTGCGGTCAACCTCGTCGTTTTCATTTCCCATAAAATAAATCTGTAAAAATTTTGGTTGCTCATTATTTGTAGGAAGCAAAGAACCAATCCTATGATAGATTTGACCTTGGATTGTAAAAGTAGATGAAAACCCAGGCATAACCACCTCATTTTCTACACCAAATGACGTCATTTGAAAGCATGAATTATATTTCCTTATTTTGATTAAAAAACGCCGCGATTCGTTGTTATCACCTAAAAGTAAAGACTTCAATGGTTCCTCTGGTTCTCCAAGTATTGGAATTGAAACCTTGCCACCAGAACAACACATACCCGGAGTTTCTTCTTTCCACTTGAGTGCTTCACAATGTATACATTTTTTATCCATTCCACCTATGAGAAGTAATCGATGGTTATTATACTCAATCGATGGGTCATAATCAAAAGCAGCATTGTGGAATGCTCCCCATGTATACATTGTAAACGCATTTCTCCTTTCTGACTGCCGTTCAGCATTTAACACACGTCGTCTTTGGGATTCTTCTGGCATCTCTGCAGCTATCAATGATGCGTGTCGCTCAGCATCTAAAATCTGCCGGGCCTGAGTCTGTTCATAGGTCTCGGCAGCTCTTTGCGTTGCGTGTCGCTCAGCATCTATAATCTGCCGGGCCTGAGTCTGTTCATAGGTTTCGGCAGCTCTTTGCGTTGCGTGTCGCTCAGCATCTAAAATCTGCCGGGCCTGAGTCTGTTCATAGGTCTCGGCAGCTCTTTGCGTTGCGTGTCGCTCAGCATCTAAAATCTGCCGGGCCTGAGTTTGTTCATAGGTCTCGGCAGCTCTTTGCGTTGCGTGTCGCTCAGCATCTAAAATCTGCCGGGCCTGAGTCTGCTCCTCAGATTCTTGGGATCTAGCTACTTGCGCAGTTCGAGCTCTTTTAGAGCTACGCGCTAAATTAGATTTACGCTTGCGAGGCATATTACTTAACCAGTTTACAACAATAACAAGTACTACCTAAAGTAATAAAAACAGGTAAGTACTTATGCAAAAAAAAAATCTTTAGCTGACAAAAAAATTTAGTTAAAGGTACTGAGTACGAAACTATACTTAAGGTAGGTACTTATACACATTGCATGAAATAAAACAAAAACAAAACGAATTGCTAAACTAAAACTAAATGTTAAAAAAAATATACTATCCACATGGAATAAAAACAAAATGAATCGATAAAATTATATGCGAAACTACTGGAACTATTTTATCCACATGGAATAAAAACAAAATGAATCGATAAAATTATATGCGAAACTACTGGAACTATTTTATTCACAAAACAACATTACTTACCTATTAATACTCAATAAAAACTATGCTGACCTTCTTAGGTACCGTAACTACTTACTAAATGTGAAAAAACTTAAAAAAACCTGCCTACTAATCTACTACAATTTTATACCTATCCTAAAAAATGAATTAAAGTATTTATTTTACCTATTAACTATAATTCTACCTACTACTAACTTATGCTAAACTAATAATAACAACCAAAACAACTAAGTAAATAACACAAAATGCTTATCCAAGAAACCCTAAACACCAATGAAAACGTAAAGAAAGCGAATACGTTGCAGCTCAAAATTGTAGATATCGCATGCGTCCGCCAACGACGTCTGCCCTCACGTGTATGCCCGTTCGGGTAAGCATACTTTGTGATCTACACTCCTCCCACCGAGCCATCCGCGTCCCCCGCACGTCTTTGCCGCCGCGCCGCGCAGCGCGCCCGCGCCCGCCAGCCCCGCCACACCACACCATGCATCGTCACACTCACACATTCATAGTGTATAGGCCGATGGGCCTGATGGACATGTCAGGCAGAAAGTATTCTAAAAGCTGGCTAGGAGTATTTGAATTATGCGATACATAACTGCACCCCGCGTTTTCACCCGCATAATTCCGGGATCGGGATCGGGATAAAAAGTAAAGATGTCCTTTCCCAAGGTTCCATCTATCTCTATACCAAAATTCATCAAAATCGGTTCAGCGGTTTAGGCGTGAAAACGAAACAGACAGACTGTCTATGTCTTTCCCCAAGGTTCCATCTATCTCTATACCAAAATTCATTTAGTAGGGATATACGATACACAACTGCACTCTGCGTTTCCACCCGTATAATTCCGGGATCGGGATCGGGATCTGGATAAAAAGTACCCTATGTCCTTTCCCAAGGTTCCATCTATCTCTATACCAAAATTCATCAAAATCGGTTCAGCGGTTTAGGCGTGAAAAGGTAACAGACAGACAGACAGACAGACAGACAGAGTTACTTTCGCATTTATAATATTAGTAGGGATAAAACCCTAATCTAATAAGCCGCTGCCAGTGGGTAGCGTGCCCAGAATGCTGGCCGCATTGCCACGTTGAATGGCAATGCTTAAACGTTGGCCAAAATACTGGCCAGCATTTCGGTCACGCGTCGCCTCGACCAGGCGTTTTGAAAGGTCCCCCCCCCCCTTCTTTTTTGGCGATATAATAAAGTAGTTTATTATGGATCTTTATATCTTCCTGGACACTAAGATATCTGAGACTTTCTGACACTGACACATTGGCTTTTCCAGTGATAATGGCCAACGTTGAGCTTAGGTAAATTAAAATACATTTTCTTTAATCACACTAATATTATAAATGCGAAAGTTTGGATGTTTGTTTGTTTGTTACTCCATCACGTCGTAACGGCTGAACCAATTTCGATTAAATTTAGTGTGTATGTATATTATAACCTGGATTACCTCATAGGCTACTTTTTAGCCCATATGTCAGGTTCCATGGGTTAAAAATGGGGTATCAAGTCAAGTTGCAACAGCGAGTTTAGCTTTATTTCTAGGTTACCTACACATTTAGTAGTGTACGTACGAAGTCGCGGGCAACAGCTAGGCTTCTATATTTTAGTGTTAAATTTAATTATTTTAGTAAATTCCTTTATCTTTCTCATGGTTATTAAACCCAGTCGGACCTAACGCAGCATAACGAAGAAATAACCAATGGCATAACAGCTAACGATCAAAATAAAACTGAACATATACACCGGTTAGGAACGGAGCTTAACGGACGATCACCTAACTAATCGTCACGAGTGGTGGAGCTGGTCCTGCGAATCGTACCGAGAAAAACGTTCAATGCTGTCATAAATCCATTCAGTTATTGTTGCGCCGGAGTCGACAACGGCTTATAAACCGGCTAAATGCAGCCCGCGTTGTCAAAGCCCATAAACAGACATAAATTCCCTTAAAATCGCAATAAATTGACAGGAATAGATGAGAAAAGCCGTAAATTGCAAAGCGAAACGATTATTAATTTAAACGATAAGCTTCGATTGCCCACAGATTCGAAAGCAGGATATTCATTGGAGTGATTATATCTGACTGATGATAAAATTAATAATCAGTTAATATATACATATAACCAAATTAAAGTTTCGCTCTAATCTCGTTGCCTACCAATGCTACGAGTAAGTTTGATATAATTCAAAGGTGATTACTGTCCAATACGATTGAAAGTTGACTGAAAATTACGAGAATTCATAATAGCACTGTTAGTTTATCCAACTAGTGACCGCACGGAATGTCCCCCCACGCAAAAAGAGGGGTGTTATAAGTTGCACACCTATGTTTGTCTGTGTGTCTATCTGTGTGTCTGACTGTGGACTGTGGAATTTAGTTTCTAGATTTTTTTTAATAGAAAGCCAACTTAACTGATGTGGTTCTGTATCTATGTCTATGTCAGTTTTTAAACCCCGGCGCTAAAAGTAGGGGTCGGGTTTATTTAATTTTTTTTATCTTACTTTTAATTACTTAAGAAAATTCATACCATCCGCCTTGTTTAAGCGAAATATTATGGCAGAGTCTGAGTAAACAAATACATAACTATAAGTTTAAGAGCATATAATCTTAGTGGGTAGTATGCTCTAGAGGGGCTTGTGGAACCTCCGCGTGTGCCACCTTGGGGCTTGTTGGTGTGGCATCAGGATCCAGTAGTATCTCCCAATAGTGACATCATCCGAGCCATAGTTATAGACGGATCTTTCTTTAGTCTAACTTACATTGTAACCTTAGAGTTTTGAATTCTTGAGGTTCTTCATCTGCAAGCGTCTCATCTTCGACACAATCACTTACCATCAGGTGAGGTAGTGATTAAACGATTACCTTTAGCAAATACTTAATAAAAATAAACTGTTACGATTAAAAGATGACCTGATAAAGGTTGCCGGGAGCCGCATCCCACATATGGTATGGTCATATGGTCTATGTTCATATGGTCTATGTTCAACAGTAGACGTCCTAAGGCTGACATGATAATTATGAAGAACGACTTAGCAAGCTACACCTTCAAGCAAAAATAAGCATCCCAGTAAAGTCAATGTGTCCGATAACTTTTATTATTTATCCCCCATTGTTCCTTAAATAAAATATCCTCATAAACTTTTCATGTTACGACGAGAGGAGATTGTTTAAAGCTTTTGCGAGTTATTTTTATGTGTTTCGCGATTTGAAGCTAAGTCGTTTAATTAATGTTTATCTGTTGTGTTTTCGCAAGAATTAGCTTTTACATGTAAGTGCCATATTATAAATACCAAAAATTGGATGTTTGTTTGTTTGTTACTCAGTAAAGTAGTAACGTCTGAACCGATTGCAGCGAAATTTGGTATACCTATATTTAGATAGATTATGACTTAGATAGACTTATGAGATAGGCTAGTTTTACTGACCAACCACGCGTACGAAGCCGCGGGCGACAGCTAGTTTTATAATAAAATCGCGCATATTCTATGAAGGAACCTACTTTATACATATACGAATTTGGAGGTTATGTGCGAACGATGGGTTTTGTTACTGCAATAAATAAATTACTTAAATGAATTAAAATTACCTTAAACAAGCGGTTCGCCCCGAACTGAGATCTCACGAGTCTCCCTTATAAACAAAAAAATATATTTGTAATCTTTGACTATTAAAATAGTGCCACGAAATTGACCTACAGTTTCATTCAAATTACAGGTAACGGGAGTTCATGTTAATTGATTACACTTTTTTGGGGTATAAATTGCATTTATTCTAGATTTTGGACTTTTACCTGTATTTGTGTCACTAAAGCTACACGCATACCAAATTTCAGCACTGTGGGGTCACTGGTGTACTCTGGGAATTTTGACAAAGTTCAGTTTTTATTATGGCTGATAACTTAAAAACTACAAGGTTTAAACTAAAAATAAAAATAGGGTCGAAATTAACACACAAAGACCATTTATTAAACTTGCCATTTGATCGGATAGTCCCATTTTTTTACCCCTCTTGAACCCCAATATCTCAACAACCCCCCCACATTTTAGCTCATTTAGTCACACCAAAATTGTGCTATCACTACCTACTTATGTATAAAATTTCACGATGATCGAATCAACGTTTCGAATGTTATCTTTGGACAAACAAGCATATAGACATACATACAACGCCGATTTGTCTAAGTTGATTTGGAGATCTCGCTTCGCTCGATCAAATATACATACCAAATCAATTCATAAGTTAATCGTGTCATTTTATATGAAAAAAGATTCTTTTAGCGATAAGACTATATTTACTTTTAACAAATAACTTTCTTATCGTTGTATCTATCTTGTAAGATAAAATAAAGAATTTCGATAATTAATTTTAAAAGTTTACTTTAATTTGGTCACGTATTATCGGAACGAGAGAAAGTGATAAAGAGAAATGAAAGGACATCAGAAATACTTACGACGACCTGCCGCCACCTTTACGTGCCCTGAAAACAGTACCTTCTTTTAAATTTGCACTGAATAGGGAACTTCTATCACTACAAAAGCGCTCATAGCTCACCGAACTTTATGTGAGCAAAGAGGGCTGGGTTTCTATCATGCAAGAAACCATATAGTCTTTTTCTCCTTCTTGTTGCACTGCCAGCAACACTACTCCACACTCTCTGCTCACTCGTTTTCTGGTCCTAGTTGTTGCCTCCTGTATATTTTTCTTGAATTTAACTCCTGCTAGCCCTTCATGCGCCTTTATCGTGAGTAATTTATACAGCAAATATGTCATCCATTTAACTGTCATCCATTTGTCACCTACCACAGACAACATAAATTAGCTCCACCTTACACTTATGTATTTTATTATTTTAAGATTGTTTTATTATTTACGTATTTGTATCTATGTATGTCTGTGTACCTGTTTACTTATTAATTTTTCTGTGTTCGTAAGGCTACCCATGGGTCCCAGCGCTGCTTACCTTCCTCGGATGGTTAGCAGCAATACGCTGAGACTTTTTTTCTATAAAGTGTATGCGAACGTAAAAACAAACAAAATGATAAAGCATTATTTACAGTAAGTTTATCAAAGCTAGAGTCGATACAAACAAGACAAGCGTGTACCTTTTTTATTTTATTTAACACTTAAATTTTCACAAACTGTAATGTATAAAAATATCACTTATACCTACGAATACTATAATTAGTTCAATCCTTTAAAAGTATTTCAACGAGGCTACTACATGTCTTCGGCCTTACGACCAATGTTAATTTAGAAAGTCCCCTACAAAAGGTTTCCAGCGATCGTCTCATCCCCACACCGCCATTATTATCTAATCGTCATGTCATTGAGAGTAAACCTTGCACTGCCTCGGATCGTGGTTTCCTTTTTGGAAGCGAGCTACAATACCACACTTGCCATTGTAATCGTATATTAGGAATCAACAATGTAATTTGTGAGACTGGCGTTCTAGTAAAAGCTATGTGGTGGTTCCAAATTTCTTTGTGGACATCTGATTAAAAATATATATATGGCTGGATATTACACACAACGCTATCTAGCCCCAAACTAAGCAAAGTTTGTACTGTGGGAACCAGACAACTAATAGAATACTTATATACATTTGTTTTGGTATATACATCCTTTTCTAATATATAAAATTCTCGTGTCACAGTGTTTGTAACAATACTCCTCCGAAACGGCTTGACCGATTCTTATGAAATTTTTTGTGCATATTCGATAGGTCTGAGAATAGGATGTAAACCATTTTTGACCCTCATACCTCCATCCCCCATTTTTTATCGTGATTTTAGTATTTTTGTATGAACAATATCCGTATAATTTAACCGTCGTTCATTGACGTGAAGTCATTTACATGAAGTGTCGCGTCACTTTGACATTTCATTCGGTATTTGATTTCTTTGCTAATTTATAGGCTGCATTGCCCCGCTGAATTATAATGCTTATGCGTTGACCCAGATAAGCTCCAGCACAGGTCGAATCAATTAACAAATGACGACTTCTGTGGCGCAGTTGGCGAATAGCCGGCGGAGACGCAGGAGGTTGCGGGTTCGATGGCCGCTGCGGGACAAATATTTGTATGGTCTTCAAATATTTGTTCTTCGGAATTTTCTTCTCGCTTAGCGTGGCTATAAGTACATCACCGCCTTGCACTAACTTTTTTAACAACTTAGTAAGGAGTATGTGGACCTCGTAAGTTGTTACAATAAGTGATAATATACTGACAGGCAGCACACAGGATTTCTAAAAAGCAACTTCCTGTTACAAATACCAAATACACAAAAACTAGACAGCGCACAGTTTTTTATTGTGGATAGGAGACCAATACTGAGCTCCATATGTCAAAACATTTTATATTTTACCTAGCTACTGAAAAAGGGTATTTTTTGGTATTCAAAGGCTATGTTCTTATAATACCTTGAACTAAAATGCTTAAATGGTTATGATATTTTGTTACCACGGCTGGTACACATTACACATTCAAACTTTCGCGATCACTGTACATAATTAGTGATTAAAACGGGTATTTAGCCGCCCGTGACCACGGCTGTAGCAACAGAGTCAAAACCTCGGGATAACAAATAAAAAAGGTACATAGCGATAAAGACCCGTTTTAATCAGTAATTATTGCTCATACATTGCTATTAGAACCATTATGACGATAAAATCCAACCATGTTTATGTTTTTTTTCTTTTCATCTTTTATGCCTCCGTGGCGCAGTGGGCGTATAGCCGGCTGAGACGCAGGAGGTGGCGGGTTCGATTCCCGCCGCGGAACAAATGTTTGCATGATCTACAGATATTTGTTCCGGGTCTGGGTGTTTTTCTATATATTATAAGTATGTATTTACAAAAAAAAAACATAAGTATTCTATCAGTTATCTGGTTCCCCATAGTACAAGCTCTGTTTAGTTTGGAGCTAGATAGCGCTGTGTGAAATGTCCAGCAATATTTATTTATATATTTTATTTATGAGCTCTGTTACTTCATAGTTGTAAAAAGCCTACTTTATTCATAATGGCATGAGTGCATAGACCTGGGACCCAATTCAACTAAACCAATCCCTTCACTATGACAATGGTAAATCGCCACTATAGATACCTTTATATTAATATATTTATGTATGCAAGTACATATTTATTTATTTCATATATAATATTTATTTATTTACATTTATTTATGTACCTAATATTTATGTAAATTTACCTTTAAGGTTAAGTAATTTATCTTTTTCTATTATTAAGTTTATTCTTTTCACACCTCGGCCAATCTTCCATTAAGCAATGATCCTCTCCAAAGGTTGTCTGGAAGAGATCGTTTTGTTAAGCTATAAGGCCGCCCATTATGCTTACATTTATTTGTTTTATTTTTTATTTTTATATCTCTTGTGTTTAGCTTGTAAGGTATAATAAAGAATTTTCATTCATTCATTCATTCACCTTCTGGTATTCTACTAACATAATCATTTGTCAGAGACAGCCGTTACTATGACAACACCATTGAAAATTTGTCAGCTTATGACAGGAACAACAACCCTATTAGATACATAACGATGGCTACATAATCATTTTACTTTTAAATTAGCAGAATTTGGCCCAGTTTGGTTACCGGTTGTGATTGGATAAAAGTTATTCAAAATCCCATACGCCCCATAAACAAAAACAGGCCGATAGAAACAATAATCTAGAACCTGAGACGAAGCGACTCATTCGGAAGCGGAGACTACCCCACGCGGGTGTAAAGTGGTGGCACTACACACAAACCCAGGTTTGTTTAAGTAATGGACTATGCCAGGAGCATTGCTTTGTAGACGAGGCAATGTGTAGAGTGGCATTTAATACACAGTTATAAATGCATTGACAACCATGGTTGTGGATAAACCAAAAGCTACCAAAGGCAACTGTCTGTCATCAACGTGTAACAGTTATCTGCAAACTTCACCCGTTATGTTTGCTGTTTGTATACAACTATGAGATGGAACCGCCAAAATTGCCAAAAAATGCCTTAGTCTAGACAGAAAAATCATCTCATGACATTATCATCATCGTTTTTTTTTTTCTTGACAGAAGCACAAAAGTCCCAACTCAAGATTTGTCAGAGAGCGATGGAGAGAAACTCCATCGCTCTCTTGGAGTGAAACGAATCGATCGAGTCAGAAATACCGACCTACGAGCCAAAACAGGCGTAGCCGATGTAGGCAATAAGACCGCCCGTTTAAAATGGGATTGGGCAGGCCATGTGGTTCGAATGCATCCAGAACGATGGGTGAAATCTAGTCACTCAGTGGATCCCGAACGGACGACGCAGCCGTGGTAGGCCCAGAAAAAGATGGAGAGACGACCTGGATGCATTCAAACAGTGCAGTGATAGATGGAGGGGAGATGGGGAGACCTCTGCCCAGCAGTGGGACAATAAAGGTTAGTAAAAAAAATTTGTCCTACACACATAAACATTTGTCTAAAATCACAAAAACACAAAAAAAAACTTATAGCTACTCCATCCATTGATGGCCACAAGAATTGGTTCAACGAGTTTGCACGTGGTCGTACGTCGGTTTTTGATGAACCACGTCCAGGTGCACCGAAAACAGCTGCTACGGAGGAAAACATTAAAAAAATCCATGATCTCGTATTGGCAGATCGCCGATTGAAGGTTCCGGAGCTAGCTGAGACTGTAGGCATTTCAGAAGGAACAGTGCATCATATTCTTCACGAGGAACTCGGCATGAGAAAGCTGTCGGCGCGATGGGTGCCGCGTTTACTCACACCGGAAAACAAGTGCAACCGTGAGACCACATCGGAGACGTGTTTGGCGCTGTTTAAGAGGAATCCAGCGGAGTTTTTGCGTCGTTTTGTGACCGTCGATGAAACCTGGATCCACTGGTACACACCAGAGACCAAGGAGCAATCAAAACAATGGATCCAGACCGGGGAACGTGCTCCAAAGAAGGCGAAAACTGTAAAATCGGCCGGAAAAGTTATGGCCACCGTTTTCTGGGATACACAAGGTGTGATCTACATCGATTACCTCCAGTAGGGTAAAACAATTACAGGGCTTTACTATGCCGATTTATTGGGCCGATTCGACGCCAAATTAAAGAAAAAACGACCCCATCTGGCGAAGAAAATAGTGCTGTTTCACCACGACAACGCACCGGTTCACACGTCTGCCGTTGCCATGGCCAAATTGGTCGAATTACGCTACGAATTACTGCCCCATCCACCGTATTCTCCAGATTTGGCCCCTTGTGACTTCTTTCTGTTTCCTAATCTGAAAAAATCTCTCGCCGGGAATAGATATGGATCAAATGAGGAGGTCATCGCCGCCACGGAGGCCTATTTTGCAGAGTTTGACAAAAACTATTTTTCGGACGGGTTAAAAAAGTTGGAACGTCGCTGGGCTAAGTGTATCGAACTAAAAGGAGACTATGTTGAAAAATAAATTGCCAGTTTTCCAAAATTTTCGTTTACTTTTTGTAGGCTAAGTATTTATTGAATGACCCTCGTACCTATTGATTATGTGTAATAATAAACTTAAACTTAAATACATACAAATAATATATAAATAAACTACACTACATAATTTGGAGGATAAATAACATAAACAATAACTAGCAGTTACGAGACAACAAAAGAAAATGGTTGTATACCTTGACTGAAAATAGGAAGAGATTGGGACGACCTTATGGACAAAGGTAAGGCGTTCCACAGTCGCACAGCTTGTACTGTGAAGGAGTCACCATAAAATCGTGAACTATGGACGGAAGTACGAAGCTGTAGAGCTTCGGAAGAACGAAGGTTTCGAGAGTGTGCCTGATACAAAAACTCGAAACGCTCCTTTAGATAAGAAGGTGAAGTGGGATTAAGGAGAATGTTATAAAGAAGTGATAGAATATGTGCATTCCAGCGAAGACGGATAGGAAGTCACTTGAGTTTTGCGCGGTTTATTGTTTTATGTATAGGTATTTATAGGATATGGATATTGTAATCATATTTTGTATGTACTTACATATTGTTACATAAACGTTATATTATTATTCTCTGCCAAATCACAGTGGATCTCAGTGGATCCGCGAATTGGACTAACTCGCAATCTACTAGTCCTAAAAAAACACAACGCAAGTTAAGAAGTTACATCAAACAAAACCTTCCTAGAAGACAATAGCCAACAAAAGCTACCATATTACCCGAAACAATCCACATCATGTTTGATTAAGGTTTAGCACCGGTTGTTAAGGCATTATTTCGTAAACAAGACTAACGGCTCAGCAGGCCTGTGCCACTTCATATTCATTATATTTTTATAGTAAATTCAAAAAATTTGGATGCTAGCAATTCCAGTCGAGGCACCCAAACCTATGCTGGGTAAAGATCTCCCCATTATATTCCAGGATTTTCGTCAATTCGCCATATCCTACCAATCAAGCAGGATGGTATCGAGATGTATGAATAAATTCTTAATAACATTATGCTGAGTTAAATACCATCTTGTGACGTCATCACCTGGATGACAGTCTATAGAATACATATTCTTACAAACTAGCCTCAATGTTATTTTTTTAAAAAGAAACCCAAATAAACCTGTCTAGGATTTATTACTAACAATGATTTTAACTAAAACAATAACATCCTAGTAAAACTTAACTCCTGCTTCTAATATGGAAAAACACCAACTTTAGCACATAAACACGTCCATCGATTCCGAAAGCCAAGCATAGCCTGCCATGAGCCCGAGACGATCCCCGCCCCGCTATTTATACGGCCGCTTGGTCCGGCCATAGGGTAGGGAAATATACTTTCTCAGTGTACATACCTTCTATGATTTTATATATTTGTCTGGTTTTGTTGTCGTTACAAATAAAAACTACAATTTCTTTCTATATCTGGTTCAAGAAGCCAGTTATTTCATTGCCATGTTTTACATAAGATTAAATGAAAGAAACCTAACTGAACGATGGTGACAAACTAACGTGAAAAGAGTTTTGCCTACATGATATTGCATTGCGAGTTGCAACCTTCGCGACCTCATCCTGAGACATACAAGTAAAAAGCCACTTATTTCTATATCTGTTATTTCACTATGTGATGACCTCCGTGGCGCAGTGGGTGAATAGCCGACTGCGATACGGATTACCGGTTCAACTCCCGCCACGATACAAATATTTGCATGTTCTACAGTGATTTGTTTCCGTCTGGGTATATCTATTTATGTACGCTGATACAAAAAAAGTATACCCTTATTCTATCATTTATCTGGTTCCCATTGTACAAGCTTTGCTTAATTTGAGGCTAGATAGTGCAGTGTGAAATTTCCATCATTATTTATTTATGTACCAATTCCGTACGAGCTTACTTCTGTATAAAGGAGAGTGATACTTCTATACCGTGGTATATTTGTCATATCTGTGGTCCCAGCCATAGTTCCATAGTTTCTGAAGCGCTAATTGGTGGATAAAGAGAAGAATTAGATCGGCTGTAGTGGTTTAGCGCTTGTTATGCGCCTGTTAGAATTTCACGTTTGCGTGTCAGTTATTTGGAAGGTGAATTGTGATTTTTAGAACAGTTTTTAATATTATTTTTAGTTAAAAGTGGAAGATTCTGAAAAAACAGTATCTTGGAGAGCTATCTATAGATCGTTTGTAACGGGTTTTAGATGATTCAACTGTTTCTTCTGTATTTTAGACATGTAAATAATTGTGTATTCTTTCTGTTATTAAAGGTCAAAATACTTAGGTATGCCAATGGTTGCAAGAGTACAGATGATGTGGCTGGTAACTTTGACTTCCAATTAAAAACCAGATCAGCCACGAATACATTTTCCATTTGAAACTGTGATGTTTAACTGATGTAAAACAGGAGGAGGTGTTCAAGTGGGCGCGTTTATTTTGTTTTTTTTCTCCAACATTCAAAAAGAGCATCGTGAGAACATAAAATATTGTTTTTTGTTCTGTACTTCGGACTAAGGATATGTGTGTCATCTGCCTGAAAGTCTGCAAAGTACTTTTACAATTTATTTTAGAATAAATCAATAAATAACTTTGCGATCTGGTCACCGATACAGCATAAAATCGAAGAAAAACCAGTGATTTGTAGCACAATCTTATTGTCTTGACTTTTAAGGGTCTGTTTTCAAAGTAGACAAATCACATTGATCGATCAAAGCTAGATCTCCAAATCAACTTCAAATCGGCGTCGTATGTATGTAATATAAATTTGTTTGTCCGAGGATAACATACGAAGCGTTGATCCCATCACCGTGAAATTTGGTATATAGGTAGGTGCGTAGGTAGTGATAGCACAATTCTGGTGTTACCAGAACTAAATGAGCTAAAAATGTGAAGGGGTTGTTGAGATATTGGGATTTAAGAGAAGTAAAAAAAAACAAAATGAGACTCAAAAATGAAAAAAAAATGAGGTTAAAGGCACGTCTAATGAAAGGTCTTGATTAGTATATTTCGATCCCGTTTTTATATTTAGATTAAACCTTATAGTTTTTAAGTTGTTAGCCTTAATACAAATTGAACTTAGACGAGATTCACAGCACCAGTGACCCCACACTGCTGAAATTTGGTATGCGTGTAGCTTTAGTGACACAAATATAGGGAAAAGTCTGCAATCCAGAATAACTGCATTTCTACCCCAAAAAAGTTTGACTAATTAACATGAACTCCCGTTACCATACTGTAATTCGAATGAAACTGTAGGTCAAGTAAGTTGGTTTTCATTTCGTAGCACTATTTTGATAGACTTGGCAGTAAAACCGATTGGTATGCCGACACGCCGTGACGGTCTTTGGGCTGTTTTGCGTATGATAAGATGAATATAAACTGTTTTTTTTATTAAAATATCTTTCATTACCCATAAATTTAGATGGTTCACATTTACCGGGTTTCCCGTGACGGCCACTTTCTTTTGTTGGTGTCTTTTTTTCTTAATAAAACACGTAGGTATTTATTCTGGTATCCAATCCTTAACACTGGTTAGTATGCCCGATCATCACGATGACAATTAATGAGGTAGATTAAGTCAGTGCTACAATAGAGACGGTTCATTGAAACCACACAAAGGCGGTTTACACGGTGCTTTAATAAAACATTGTTGTCAACACAATACCGTAATAGTGCTCTTGTAAATACCCTAATTAATTATGCTGATCGGTTGGTTATGCAATGGAATTTAAAACGTCTCGTATTTATCGCAATTCAATGTAAAATAGCTCAGCCTGTGCTTATTCACTTGCATGAATACTTTTTCCAAACACTATTTCTTTCCTGTAAAATAACTCTTAAGTAGCTATACATGTATATGCATGTATAAGAATGTATATAAAATATTTAACATAGGTACTCATACAATACCATATGTACTGTACACACACAATCTGTTTTGTTATGTTCGACATTAATTTAAAACAGACATCCGGAATCGTATTAACTGGTTTTAGGCTGGAACTATATGGCCTCGGATCGTGTGTACTCGATGCAGGAAAAATTCAAATGTTTGGTTGTGCGACGGATTGGGCAGGGGTTGTTAGAAAACGGTCCCTGACAAGCCCGGATGCCATATAGTCCGAGCCTTAGAGGTGGGTTTAATACCGGTAGCTTGAATATTTATCCAGTAATCGATACATTTCCAATAAACAATTGTAACGTAAATCGGCAGCGCCTTCGCGAGGATTGCCGCTTAGTTAGTTTAACAGATATCTACCTACACCTACTTAAATGATGAATGAATATGATTTGTTTACCCATTTTATACAGGCTGTTTCATTGATATTTTAGAATTTGTTTAAAGTTGTTTGAAAATTTAAAATTTTATATGGTAATGAATTAAAAAAAAAACCTATATTACAACAATTCTAGCCATTAGCTCTACTCGTGTTTTCATTTAATGTCATACATAACAAAACACTTAGTATATCACTGGAGTGTAATTTGGTATATAGGTAAATTATAACCTGGATTGAGATATAGGTTACTTTTGTTTAAAACAAAAAATTTAAAGCCGCTGGTGGAAGGTTTTATGTTAATTATTAGGTACTTTATGCGTTATTTTTACCTAAAAGATTTTATTAAATTTTTAGACCTTTAAACGCTTTAATACTGTGAGCAAGTTTGGTACTGCTATTAAAATATTTTTAGCAGTTGCAACACCAATCAAATATTGAGGATGCCAGTTATAGTCCACATTTCTTGCTCCATTCTTAACCGCTGACCTACGTCACCAGTTGTCAATCAACACAAAAATAATAATAAAAACTGACATGCCCGTCAAAAGTTGTCCCAAATCGCATCGGACCCGATGACCCGAACTAACTACTCAGACCAAAATCCCTAACAATTTAAGAAACGAGTCCATATCGACGAGCACAATGCTCAGAATGTTTTCTAAGACGTCACGACACAAAAGCATCTAAAATAAACTATCATATAATATCAATAATGTTCCGTACGTGGACACATGTATTTTAAATACGTATTATTCGGAACCAGTTAATAATTTTGAAGGGTGATGGGCATTGTTACCTGATTGAGAATCACGTACTTCCCATGCTTCTATCGTCTTTGTTACAATACGTATGGTTCGTAAAGGGGGGGGGGGTGATTCTAGGGAAGGTGAAACAGTGATAGTAAATCGTTGTGACTTGTTTCTATAGTTATGACGCGAGCGTGACGTGTATTTGAATTTAAATACATTCGGATTGATGGGTGATAGGATCTGAGATTTTGACATAATTTGAACACGTAGGTCGATTATGAATTCAATTATGTATCCATAATAGGAAGTAATTATTAGGAAACCGGCCCCTGGACCAAAAAGCGAAAACTTCATTGAAGTGTCCTTTCTTTTCCAACGGATACCTTACTTTCATCTTGTTTTGTATGTTGGCCAACAACGATATTAGGCAAAATAAATAAAAAAAATATTAAATAATGCTGGACATTTCACACAGCGCTATCTAGCCCCAAACTAAGCAAAGCTTTTACCAACGCACCAACGGAACCAGACGCACGTTTCTTAAGTGCGTGAAGGATGCGTAAGGCGGTGGTTACCACTTAACATCAGGTGGGCCATATACTTGTTCTATCTCCAGGTAACATTAAAAAAAATCTTGTTAATTACTCCAGACAGCCAGCCCTAATGTTTCCTCGTACAATACCTGTACAGTACACTCATAAAGCTCATCCCGCAGGTCCCAATATCCTTCCATTGTGCCCAAGATATTAAACGGCCTTTCAATCAACTTTTACGACTCACATCACATAAAAATATTTAACTATTTGTTTACACATAATATTAACTACAAGCATTATAAACAGTCGCTTTCTTTCAAAAACCACCCTTATCACTCTAGAAATAAAGCATAAAGGAACGTTGATTGAAATAAATCGCTCGGTCTAAGGACCCTCAGTGTTATGACGGTTAATTAATGCCAATATTAGTTTTGTATGAATTGCAAAGTTGTAAAAGTGATTGTATATCGTGTGATATTATTTCCATACTAATTATACCTCATCTATACTATAAACACAACACTGAAAGGTTTCGAATAGGCCTATACCTATTCTAAACACTGTTTAGATTAGGTATAGTATAGAAAACACAAAAAATCTAAAACATACAAAAAAGGATAGGCAATTTTTTTTATAGGATAGATCTTCGTTTGACCACAATCTCACCGTAAGCGATGATGTGGTCTTAGATGAAGCACGAAGATCTAGAAGAAACCTATTCATTCTTACTTTAAAAAGATCCGGTTTGTATCCTTCAGGAAAGCAGACGACGGGAAAGTATTCCATACTTTAGCTGTACACATAAAAAACGTAGAACCAAAACGGTGTGTGCGAATTGGTGGTATATCAACTAGGTACAGATGGTACTGAGCCGTGCACCTGCTTGTCCTTTGATGGAAGGGATATGGTGGGATCAGATCGTATAGTTCCTGGGCACACTCCCCGAAATCGTAATGAAGTCCAATTAAAAGTTTACAACTACGAAGTATTGGTTAATCATGCAATGTCAGAAAATTGACTGCCTCCGTGGCGCAGTGGGCGTATAGCCGGCTGAGACGCAGGAGGTAGCGGGTTCGATTCCCGCCGCGGAATAAATGTTTGCATGATCTACAGATATTTGTTCCGTGTCTGGGTGTTTTTCTATGTATTATAAGTATGTATTTATAAAAAAAAAGTATATAAGTATTCTATCAGTTATCTGGTTCCCATAGTACAAGCTCTGCTTAGTTTGTGGCTAGATAGCGCTGTGTGTAATGTCCAGCAATATTTATTATTTATTTATTATTATTAAATTCTATCTCTAACCATGATTCTAAACATTATTTTGTCACAGTACTTTCGACTTAACAATAATGAATTTATACTCTATAGAACTTAGCTAATAACCATGCCTTTCTACAATACAATAATTTTAATAGAATGAATAAAAAATAATGAGCCATAACTTCCCATAGACAAAGGTATATCCCATAAATTGAATTTTCAAAGGTGTCATCATAAAAATGATTTCCTATCACAGATTCTGTCAAATTACGACCATTAACCGGAATCGCAACACTCGTTTGTTGCGAGATTATAAAAATCGTATATTCATTGGTTGAATGTTGGGAAAGTAAACAAGATTGTAAGATAACTCTTAAGTTATTATATTACCACATAAACAGAAAATGTACAAAAATAAGTGAGTCAAAATCGTCCAAAATACCTCAGAAGTCTTTGATTAGTGTGTGTTACCTGCAGGGGTGGGCAGTATTTGAATTATTTGTAATTAAAATACATAATTGAAATACAAATACGTATTTTGTATTTGTAATTCTATAACTACGTAAAAAGTTAATTTGTAATTGGTATTTCAAAGACGCTGTATCTCAGCGTCAGGACTTTGAAATACCAAATTTTGTAACAAACAAAACAAAATTTTTGTAGTATAATACATCTGAACATAAATGCATTTAGCGATCTTATTAATGGTGCGTTCTACAGAAAATAGCGCTCGATAGTTTTCGTAACTATTCGTAAACAAAATGGCGGCCGCTAAGTCAATCTTTAAAGTTGGCAACACTGCACCTGTACTGTATGTCAAACTGTCAATTATCTAACACTTGACTGTTTTTTGTATGTTAAATTAAAATAGTTAAAATACTGTATTTTGTATTTTATATTTCAAATACACGACTTAACAATGTTCTGTATTTCGTATTTTAAATACGTGCGAGATGGTATTTTCTGATTTGTTATAATTGACGCAAAGCATGTATTTTGCCTCTGGTTACCAGTGATGAAGTAGGTACAGAAACGCAGCACCATTCATCATTCATCCATTTCATATCAGTACTAAAAATAATTTCAATACCTAGTCGAAGCGAGTTTTTATTTAGATATCACTCATAGATTGTTTGTAAAAGTCGCTTATGAATTGAAAAGTCACAGTTTCTTTAACAATAAAACTACGCGCTTATCTGTCAAAATCACTCTATACTTACGTAACAACATGCGACAGGTACAAAAATCGAGTTAGAAGTACACTGCTAAGTGACATTGTCACTTGTGTGCTTTTGTAGCAAACAACCCCACTAAAGGAGC
This sequence comes from Philereme transversata, assembly GCA_963924445.1. NCBI lineage: Eukaryota > Metazoa > Arthropoda > Insecta > Lepidoptera > Geometridae > Philereme > Philereme transversata. The sequence continues at coordinate 18,396,372 of OZ004337.1, read as the reverse complement.
GTGGTGCAAATCGATTGATAATGGCAAAGGCTTCGGCTGACACGACTGACCATTGGCGCAAGAGTTTGGATATAGCGGGAAGCTCGTACTGACAAGCGATGGTTCTCTTAGAAATATTATGAAACAAAAGACGATTGAGGAATTATATTATGGGGGGGGGGGTAAAGCGATGTATCTGAAACAAAAGATAACGGAGGTAGCGCTGATTAATTGGTAGATTACCTTTTGTAGTCTGTAAGGGAATTCAGTAAATGGCTGATGCGAGAGGTAACTGACCTTGGTTTAATCCGTTGTGCGTTCACGGCATGCCACATAAAATCTGCAATTTTTATGTCCATGACGTTTTCTGGTAAATTAGTGGCCAGTATGAATGCTTTTGGATAAATGTTCAGTCTAAATGTTTAGCACCATCGAAATCGGTTCAGCCGTTATGACGTAATTGAGTACAACAAAGTAACAAACAAACACCCAAACTTTCGCATTTTATGATAGCCACTTTATCCCCGAAAAAGCTCTTGTACGCGTTGCTTTATTTTCTTATACCTATTTAAAGTTGGTAGGTATTTTAAATTAACTTGAAAAAATCGACGGAGGACGACCTGGATCTTTGCTTAAACTAACCACAGTTTTTATATTTTTCCACTTCATAATTTTTGTCATGCATGAACCACTTGAGACTTGAAGAGATTCGTAGACAAACCACGATCACAGACATATCCAAGAGGATTATCAAGCTGAAGTAATTGTGGGCGGAGCACATAGCTCTAAGAACTGACGGCCGTTGGGTGGATCAAAAAGGCTTAGGGTTGAGAACACGCACTGGAAAACGCATCGTAGGCCCAGTAGATGGAAAAACGACCTGATAAAAGTTGCTGGGAGCCGTTGGGTGCAAGCCGTATAAGATCGGTTGCTCTAGAAATCTATGGGGAGGCATGTGGACGTCCAATATCTGATATGACGATGATAAACCACTTCTCACCATCTTATTAAAGTTCCTGGAAATAAGATCTGTTCCGCCTCAGCTTTTAAAATAAGTCTTCTCGTCGATCGAAAAATCAAATTTGTCCTTTATTGACTATTCGTGGTCATTAACAAAGACCGCTAAAAACCTACCTAGTTAGCGTATACCTAGCAGATACAGAAGTGACAATAATACCTAGCATTGTCATCAGTGATAAAATGTAGTCATAATCATAGTATTATCAGTGATAAAATGCACCGATAAATACTTTTTGAACGTTTTGTAAATTTCTGAATAGTTGAATGCTTTTTTTTGCAAATTAGGTATATAACTTTAATCAATATTTAAGAGCTAGCATTATCATTGCAATTTATTTTACAAACATAAATATTACGTAAACAAGTAGGAACTAGAATAAAAAAGGCAATATAATGAGCGACCTTATCGATGAAAGCTATCTCTTCCACACAACTTTAGATGGGGTGAAATTTACTAAGATACAACGGATATAGATCGGTCCTTAGATAACTCAACTATGTATTTCGTTTGTATTCTTTAAACTACTAACACCATTATAAATCTAGCCAGTAGAGCATGTATATTAATTAGGTAATTCTACACAGCGTTGAAGTTCTTCATAAAGCGTGTTTTCACATAATAAGTATTATATTAAATTAATTAATTGGCTCAATATTCATTTTCGCATTTGGTTTATAATTATTTTCAAATTATGTTACCTAATAAACTTAAAATGAGAGTCATTTGATCGCTTAGTTCATTTTTCAAGCCCCTCTAATTATTTACGCTCAAAGTGCGCACAATACACACACGTCAAAGTTTTCATAACTTTGTAATAACGTCTCGAATATATTTTTCGAAATAATATTTATCATTTTCAATACCACCATAAAATGTATTTCTACGTGTATAGTTGAATTCCAACCTTAAGTCATTGGATTAAGGGCTATCTATTTTTCATATGCTGTAGAAGTAAGTTGGGTAAAGTTATTCAGTAATTAGTGATCTAACTCAAGTAACACGAGCTTCTTTGTCGCATTGTGACATCCGTTTTCAGTTTTGAATAATATTTTTACATCGTGTTGACTTCATTTGAAGGTTTTTAGGGTTCCGAAAAAATATGGCAAAATGGAAGCCTTGGCCGTATCATCTTGGGCTATGGATATCTATGGATCTCACATTTTATATTACGTAGCTAGTCCGTCGGAAAAAGAAATTTAAAGAAAATTCATACATCCATCTCAGCCCACATCCACCCACTGCTGGGTATAGTGCCTATAGACCTCCTTGTTATCTGGTTACTCTCTCCGGTCCTGTGCCAAGCGCATCCATTGCCTTTTCGCAACTCTCGTAATGTCATTCAACTATCTGGCTGATGGTAAGCCAACAGATCTGCAAAAAAATAAAATAAAGCAAAAATAGTAGATTATTAAACGAGGGGATAAAGCAATGTCTGGTGTCACGAGCGCTATATTGAATCTCGAAGGTAACGAAGAATTCTAGAGTTTTACGAGGAGTTACTACGAGTAGAATCCTAATCGTAAAGAGGGATATAACCACGCCCAAGATGCAGACAGCTTTATCCACGAGGAGAATACTCTACTTTTCACACTTTTAGCGATACAATAAAAACCAAATCTAGGTTGGTGCATTCTGTGCAGAGGTTAGTTCGATTTACGAGTAAGTTCTTAATGTGTGGATCTCTTTTTCAAATTTTAATTCAGATGAGGTTCCAAATTCAAATCACAGTACAACTTTACTCCCGGCTTAGCCGTAGGTATTTAATCACCTGCTTTCGGTGAGGTTTACATGACATATAATTTGACATTGTCGAGCAGGTGGTGTGAAAATATAATACAGGTTGTCCCAAAAAATAGTGTCAAGCGAAAGTCCAGAGATAGAACACCCCTTGGGGTACCCGTATATTATTACCGTACCGTATATTATTGACTTATTGCATTTTACTTTAAAATTTTGCATTTTATTGAATTAATATTACATTGTATATTTTTAATTTGACATAGACCTAATTAGTATTTGTAATTATTACTATTATATTTTGTATACCCGATGAACATCGTCTGAAATAAATTATTCTGTTCTATAATTGCACAAATAAATACTTTCATAACAAAAGATGTTAAATATTATATTAAAATAATAAAAATCAAGTACATTTAATTATAACTGTTAAAGGGAGGCTTAAAAGAAAAAGCAAGTCCGTCTGAGTCTGGGTGTTGCGGTATCACGCCAATTGTAGTTTCTAATACCCACTTCATAGGAAGTCTTATAGAGTTGGGTCATTTACGATATTATAGGAGGCCGTAGTTATTGTCATTTCATGTGATCTGAGGCAGAAAGACCACTTATCTGCTAATTAAGACTACCTACTGAACATCGCAGCGTAGGTCTGCCCCCTACTAGATGGAAAGACGAGCAACTGAAGGTTGCTGGGAGCCATGGGATTTCCTACGAGTATGACTGATAATGATGATAAGACTCAGATCGTGTTGGATGACCAATCTTTTTCCAACTCAGATCATCTCAAAAAGGTAGCGAATGTGCAAAATCACTGTTTCCTTTCACGTCCAGTCCACTGACCGAAGGAAAGCTCTCAGAATAAATATCCCGAGCGTTATTCAAAACTATTAGACAATCAATCTTGAACGTGACCCTTTTTGCATAGAGCCCGCTCACAGTGGAGGCAGAAGGAAAAGTAATGGAAAACTACAAAATCAAAAATAACTCAAGGAACCATTGTTATAAATACGGGATTTATCACGTACCGTTTTACGTACGTACCGTTCGAAATTTCGAACTACGTCTCGCCTCGCAATGTGTGTGGGCGAGTCGAGACGTAGTTCGGAGCGGATCGCACTCACCCTGATAAAACGGTACGTGATTAATCCCGTATTGATAATAATGATTGAAATAAATCACGCAAGTTTTCTAAGTAAAACCCAAGAATCTGAAATCTTAAGAATTTTTTAATCATCGCAATAATTACTAGCCAATCGAGACTTGAACCCGCAGTCGTCCCATTAATACGAGAATGCGATACTAATTGCGCCGCAGCCGGAAAACACCCTCAAATAAAAATTATTATTTCAAATGTATATACCTACATGTTTCTGCCGCCTCAATAATGTCGTTTGAAGGGTTGCTTCTCGTGAAATTACAGGCACATGTAAGATTACCATATAACGCGTTTTAAGGCATCAAGATCTGAGATAGACATTTTTTTATTCGCGATCGCATTCCTAGATTGATTCTAGAAAAAAGATCTGTTGAAAAAAATTATGTCGTACAAAAATATCTCTCACATATACATGAACATAATGTTAAAACTTACTCAATAATTTATTAAATAAGGTTTAAACAAATTTCGACGACCTCCGTGGTGCAGTGGGCGAATACCCGGCTGAGGCGCAGGAGGTAGCGGGTTCGATTCCCGCCGCGGAACAAATGTTTGCATGATTTATAGATATTTGTTCCGGGTCTGGTTGTTTCTTCATATATTATAAGTACGTATTTATAAAAAAAAATGTATATATGTAAGTATTCTATCAGTTATGTGGTTCCCATAGTACAAGCTCTGCTTAGTTTGGGGCTAGATAGCGTTGTGTGAAATGTCCAGCAATATTAATATATATTTATTAATTAATTATAATTTTTTTTCTTGACTGCGTTTTACTAGGTTTTTGATTAATCACTTACTTGTCTATTTATCTATCTAATCAGATTATGCAGTGTTCCAACTTATTTGAGTACTCAATGTTCAGATTGTAGTTACGGACAAAGCTACGAGTCATGCGTCCAGTCTCTAGGGAGGCTCCGTTTAATGCATACTTGGGGATTGTTAGGGTGTGAACATCGATTAGGATCGATAGGGCTCCTATTGTTCGCAGGAGTGACGGCCTTTGAGGGAAACTCAGTTTGGTGACGTCAAATTTTGTACGAAATAATAGTTTAAAATACTTAGTTGGTTTTGTACAAACTTGTGTTTTATTATGTATCACTTATAACATTGTTAAAGTACGATTAGTCCAACAAAATATGCATAAACTAACATGTTTAAGTTTCTCTGTAAGCGAATTTAATTCATTGAGTAATAAACATATCATTAAACTGAAAAATGATTTTGCAACTAACACGATTATGAACACTAATTTCACTAAAAATGGCATGTAGGCCATGATTTGTGATTGTTTTGAGTCTAGTTTGTCCATGGTCACATTTTCACTCACAATATCATGTAATCATGTGATATTGGTACACTCACCTCACAAATAATCCCGTTTTTAGAGAGTTTTTATTTAGTACTAGTTGACCCACCCGCGGCTTCGCACGCTTGAAATTTCCCTTTCCCGTGGAACTTCGGAATAAAAACTATATAAAACACCCTTGTCAAAGTGACGCGACACTTCATGTAAATGAATTCACTTCAATGAACGATGGTTAAATTACATGGATACATAAAACGTTTCCGCGCACTTCACGAATTCACAAACACAAATTATAAAGAAGATATCCAACAAACATGTACATATATCACATTTGTCTGTGTTCAAATATTTATAGTGCGTTCAGAAATTAAATAATTAAAATAATGTTTTGATAACAAATGAAATAAACGCATCCAGTTTGACAGGTACGAACAGTTTGTATGGGAAAATAAAATAGTTACTACTTTTTTTTACTACTTTCATTGCAATTTCCTTATTTTTTGTCACCTTTTAAACCTTCCTTGGACTTCTACAAATATTTCAAAACAAAAATTAGGCAAAAATCGGTTCAGCCGTTTATGAGTTTTAGTGAGACTAACGAACAGCAATTGATTTATATATATATATAGATTATCTAGATGTCTAGAGTTATCTAGAAGTATACGACATTACTAAGCGGTATTTCACTATGGGCCTCATAAGAAGGCTTAAGGTCGCTCAACGTGCTATGGAGAGGGCCACACTTAGTGTTTCTCTACGAGATCTAATCAGAAATTAGGAGATTCGTAGACGAACTAAAAACACCGTCATATCACGAAGGATATTCAAGCTGAAATGGCAGTGGGCAGGGCACATAGCTCGAAGAACTGACGTTGGGGCAGAAAGGTTCTCGGCCCCCCACTAGTTGGAAGAAGACCTGATAAGGGTTGCTGAGAGCCGTTGGGTGCAATCCGCAGTAGATCGGTTGCTCTGGAAATCTATACGGGAGGCTTACATTCAGACAGATTCTAATATTTACAAATCGTGCAAGCATTTGTTCCCCCGCGGAAATCCGCACCTCTTGACTCACAGCCGGCAACGCGACTACACTGCCACAGACGTTGTTTTAATTACACAGAAGTTTTCACAAACGTTTAGGAACTTCCTGATAAGAGAAACCTTAATAACTACAATTTAAGTTTAATCCAACTCGTGCCCACGTGATGTCCTTCCTCCTGTATTAACTACGCTTGTACACAGTTATGCTTGCGTGGTACTGGTTAAAATAGACGATGTGATTACGTACTTTCAAGAGAACCAGTTGTCATTTGAATCTGGTTACCACACTAGGCTCCGGTAAAGCATTTGTATTTTTGGGAATAGACAAACCTCACCTAATGGTAAGTGATGGTGTGGTCGAAGATAGAGCACGCCTTGAAAGAACCTGTTCACTCTGGACTTAAAGACTTCAATTTAGTGAGTAGAAAAGCAGAAGACCGTTTATTGAAAATACTGTTTAAATACATATATGTATGTTTAAATACACATTTGATGTTTGGTATGGGTATTATAAACAATATAATCTTCGTTTTATTTTTCTAAAATTTTTCTTGCTACTTGTCGTGCACAACCTACAAACATGTTTTTCCACACTACTCAAAGGTTAACTGCAAAAGAATGCTTGGTTCGCCTTTGTATTTTTTGTGTATTTTTGTGCAATAAAGTATTTTTCAATTCAATTCAAGGACTTTTGCCAATACTAAATCACTCAATGTTAGTCTAATTAAATAGACATTGCTATTAACATGAAAATCAACAATGACAATGTCCATTAGCTCGTAAAAAAAATCATGTAATTGTTTGTTATTCTGTTGTATCTAGCTTGTAAGGTTATAAAGAAGTTTTATTCATTAAAAGTTTACAAATTTGAAATTTGACACAAGGAGGTTTTGTCTTTCTCATTGTCATCACATCAGCCACAGGACCACTGCTGAACATAGGCCTCCCTCATAGATCTCCAGAGCGCCCGATGTTGTGCAGCCAGCACCCAAAGGCTCTTAAGCCGGCTTGCACGAACCCTAACGTATTTAGCGACTAAACATATTTAAATATGACATATTTATATGATTTGACAATTCCATAAATCATATTTAGCCACCAAATGCGTTTAAGCATAATTGGGCAAGTCGCCCTAAGGATCTGACGTTCTGTCGTAGCGTATAATTATTTAAACATCCAAACAAACTTTCTCATTTCTTTGTCGAATATTTCCTGAAGTAAAATGGGAAAACTGTGACAAAGTAAGCTTGTGCAAGAATTTAGGACGCACGTGATTTTGGACTGAAACTTTGATAGACTTATTAAGAAAGCTTACCCGGAATTTGAAGAAATTCTTCATACTGACGTAGGTTCTTGGGACTTTTCACCAAGGAAGGAATGTATGACGTAGGCTTTTCAGTAATCCTTCGAACTTTTCCACGAAGGTCATATCATAACCTTGATAAAATACCTGCGTCATCAGAGTAATTAATTTTACGTTGTAACATGGATCACTTCCTAGGGTCAAGGGGAAAAACAAATTGCTTGAATGAAGTCGGTCAGATTTGACTAAAACGGGACAGATTTAGCAAAACAAACCGAATTTTCTCAGAGAATAGCCATATTGTACTTACTATATAAATAATATTAAGACTGCTAACATTATTAAGTATAACACGTAGCGTGTGTTATCCTGCCAGATATAAAGAAGTCGGTATACTGATGAAATTTGTACCTACATATATCTAATTTAAAACAAATACATAAATAAAATATGTCTGTTTGTCTGTTGGCTTGGCAACATCATTTTCCATAATACCATTTTCTATAATTATGTAATATCACTGTTTCCTTTATTGGCTGTTGAAGCTAATAAAATAAAATTAGAGTCATCAACATTGGAAACCCATCAAAACCATCATCGTAATAATTTCTCTATTTCTCTGAATCTTTCACTCAGTCACAGCCAATAAATGGAAATGCTTTGTCTCTTTCATTGCAATTGTACTAAAAACCCCATAAAATATCACAAGCTTTATAAATACCATTGAAAACCCCACGTGGTTCATATCGCTTACAATTTCACAATGGCCTATTATTTCTAACACGACCACTCGAAAAATCATTCACACATCCATCCTGGTATAATATGATTCTTTGTTCCATACATATCATTCACGTTTATAATATACATTATTATATTATTAAAAAGATATACAAAGTACATTAAGGTGCGTTTCGCGTCCACTCAAGCGCGAAAATTTGGACGGAACTATCCGGTTTTGAAGTGGCCGTCTTATCCTTGCGGCTTTTTCTCTTTGGAGTAAGGTTGAAAATCGTGTAAATCGGGCAACAATGATATTTTTTCATGGATTTTGAAGTGGCCACATCCGTTTTGTTAGCGATACCCAGTATGTGAAAACGAGAAGGTAGAGGCCAACTTTTGTCATAGTTTGCCGTAGTGCAAATTGTTTTTCAGTCTATCGCATGGGTTTATTCATAATATAAGCTAAATTGTTGCCAAGTGCAGCCGTGGCTATAACTTTCAAGTAAATCTGTATACAAACAAATGTGCCTCTGATGCAACCTGTATGCTTCAAGTTGTGTGACTTGAGCACTTGACTTGACTTGCGCACGCAGTGCTGTGTGTGACCTACGAGGCAATTATTTGCTATAGGCAATGGTTACCACTTAACATCAGGTGGGGCATATGCTTGTTCCATCTCTAGGTAGTATAAAAAAAGCTTGGCCGATTAAATCACCTTTCGAAGGCGCTTGATAATTATTACTAACAATTATTACTACGAACAGTATTTAAAAATATACAACCTAAATATTTTCGGCTTCTTTTATCCAAGAATTTGCGTTGACGGATATCCGGATCGTTAGTAAAAGCTACAGATTCAGTCGACTGCTCACTCCCTGCCATCACTTCTCATCAATACCCGTGTTTTACTCATATTAATGCCAAATCATTACGATCCAGTGGCACTCGAGGCTCTTGGCGACAAGCCGCTCGTAAACCCCTCGGTCCACCCCCTCGGTCGTTAGCGTGATGGTAATGCCCATTGTGAAGTGATTGTTGGTAATGAGATCACTATAGGTTCACGGGGGTTTCTATACATATTTTGCTTATAAAACAGACATAGAGAAGTCTACAGCACAGCCGCCGAGTAGCCAGACTATCTGTTTTTTACAAGATCCATTTTGGTGAATGTGCGCAAGATCTTCATGACCTTACCCCTCCTTCCCCCTTCCATCACCGGACAAGCAGACGTACCGAGAAGTACCACCCATACCTGGTCGGCATACCATCTTGTATCAAACAATTTGCTTTGACTTTTCTTGTTAGCACAAGTAAGGAGTGAAACTCACTTCCGGCGTATGTTTTTCCGGACCAGTATAATATCGGATCTCACCATCACTTACCATCAGGTGAGATAGTGATCAAGCACTTGACTATCATCAATAAAAAAAGACATAGACAGACAAAAGGTAGTGAGCAAAAAACTAAGAAGCAGAAGTTCTAAGTGATGTTCGGGCCGTGTTTCATAACTTAAGAAGGCCGGAGAACGTTGCTCTCTAGGTCTAAGATTGTGAAAAGAGGAGGAAAAGTACCATAGAATTTCGGCAACACGATCTTCAGCAGTGAAAGATTACTTGTAGAGGAAACAGTTTACTAACATTCATCGTTATTACATGTGAGTAAAACAAACATGGCGCTAGATTTTATGAAGAAGGCTGTAGAGGTACCTATATGTCGTCCAACATCTTAGTATTCGTCTTTAATTAATTTATCTACCAAGCGGTGACATGATATCTAATTTATATGAACTAGTGACCAACCCAAGTAAGACCGCCCTAAAACCTCCTAAGCGTAGAAAATATAGAGTTTACTTTACATCAATAATTTATCATGTTGCGACATTTCCAAAGTTTATCCACAAGAAGTAATTAAATTATATAAAGTGTGAAATCCATCTGCAGCCAAGTGTTTTATCACCCTCCCCATCCCTTAGTGATAAATTAATTTGCATAACTATTATCTGAACCCTCTCGGCGCCCACCGTATGTTAATGTAAATCTCGTGTTTATTTGCCAAATTGCGTTTGGCACGGATTAAATGGACCGGTTTTTGGAAATTGTTGTTTGTCTTCCTGTTTTATATACAAATTATTATTCATAAAAATCATGAGATAGGACGAAAAATTGCTCGCATTTCGTGAATCCTCATCGTGGACTATATTATTAAGTATAATGTTTAAAAAAACATTTTAAATGGGTGGATATTATGTGTACTCGCCAAATATAACGAATATATATTTTTTTTATCTTTGATCGTAACTTAAAAAATTATATGTTAATGATTTTAAGTTAATATTCAACAATCATATATGATTCAAGATTGTACGATACCAAAATTAATATTGCCCTATTAATTTCTATTCACACAACAAATACAAAATTTATATTCAAATTGCATTCAGGAAATCAAAAATGCGTATTAATATCCGACAATTCGTCTGAACAATAAATAATCAAATTCATTGTAAACCACACTTACCACTCGAAAGAAACACAAAGAGCGAAACATAAAAATCTTTCTAATTATGTTTTTGGCCGCACAACACTCGAAACACATTAACTTTCAAAGCATTCAGAAGAAAAACAAAATTAATGATTGCTACTAAATTCGCAATAAAAATGCCACATGCGAGCGAATATGAGATGGGGGACAATTATAACAAATTAATAACGCACTACCCTTAAAACTCGAGTAGAGATTTGCATTCAATGCTATTCACGTTTTGTTACTTATTCTTCGTCCATACACACAAAACTCAACCTTCGTATCCTTAAACCAAAACACAATATCTATAACCATTCTTTGGGTTGATGAGTCGTTTTTAACATGTTCAGATCCTGAAGGGTCATCTTCTGTTCTCAACTCAACATCAACTCTCAAGTCTTTGACATAGGATTTAGAATCGCATGTGGCTAGTAGTACGAAATCACTTGAATATTAAAAGTCTTGGTAATTATTCAAGAATCCATCCATCATTAATCACACCGAGGGTGGAGGGAACATGTAAAAATGATTGTTGAAAAGATAAATTGCAGAAGACACATTGGTTGACATTATACGGACCAACTGCGATATACAGGGCTATACAGTGTGTCCTAGAATATGTATGCTAACTCTAAAAGGGGTGGTTAAAAGGTTTTTTTAGAGAATATTATTTTGTACCACATGTTTTGCCCTACCATTTAGTAAAAATTAACTTTTCCAGAATACATGTTTTAAAAACTATAAATCAGCTGGTGAGTCATCGATTAAATTAAAAGATACTGTGTAAATAAAACAAATATACTAAGGGCCTGTTTCACGACCACCTTAATTGACAGGTAAAAATCATTCTCTCTTTATCTCTTTCCAAGTGAAAACAAAAGACGTATATATTTTTTATCCGTTGGATAGCGTTACTCAAAGGTGGTGAAATAGGCACTTAGTGTGAACCCATTCGTATGATACCAAATTTCATCGTAATCGGTTCTCACTAGTAGGTGTACGTAGATCATAACCTGGATTAACACATAGGTTACTTTTATTGGCAAACCACGCGTGCGAAGTTGCTTGCGAAAGCTTTTTAGGGTTCCGTACCTCAAAAGGTATAAAAAAGGACCTTTATAAGATCACTCTCTTATCCGTCTGTCCGTCTGTCCGTGTGTCACCACCGATTTTGGCAGAAACGGCTGGACTTAACAAGTTGAAATTTATACCAGATACTAAGGTCCATAGTCCCTATTAGGTGTATAAAATTCAAGGTCTTGAGTCAATACGATAAAAAGATACGGGCAAATTTAGATTTTCGCGAAAACTTGTACGTACCAAAATTTACCTTAACTTACAATTTGTTTTTTTTCGGAATTTTCACTTTACTTCTTTTCAACAAAATTGACAATTCTAGGTCAATCGGAAGTACCCTATAGGTTTCGGGTCGAAAACCTATATGGTAGTTCATATTGACCTAGAATCACGAAATTTGGCAAAAAGCAGCACAAATAAAGGAATAATTCCAAAAAATTAAAAAAATTTGAAAATTAAAGGGTGTCCCCCATACATAGATAGTTGACGCCAATTATGATAGTCCTCTGAGTTGTATGGGCGCTTATACAATTTAAAGGTCTAGCTTAATCAGCACCAACCTCAAATAAGGTAAATAAATAAAATTGTACTAGTGTGTGAAAGAAAATGAATGAAAATATTTATTATAGATAATGGTACGGAACCCTTCGTGCACGCGTTCAACTAACACTTGGCCTGTTTTTTTTGTAATAAAAGTTGTAATTGTCACGCAGTAAATTCTGCCCCTCTCGGGGTTAATATATGAATACTGAAACACCTTGTACATGGCTACAGACACGCGCTTGTTTATAAATGCAAGAATCATTGTTGTTATTATTTATTGCCGACATAATGATCGTGGTAATGTCATCATTATACCAGTAATTGTATATATTTATTTGGAACGGATTGGACAATAGGAAGTGAATTTGCATCTGAATTGGAAGGGCGGTTCTATCATCAGGCGTCGCGGTACAAAAATGGTTTGATTTGCGATTTTCCTAAGTTTTGTACGAGGATTCAAAAGGCTAATAAAATCTAAAAAAAAATCTAGTAGGTCGTATTTGACAGTTATCAAAATTCCAACGAATAACAGAATCAAATGATACAACATTATCTCAAAATATTAATCCAAGATTCTGAAATTAGTGTCTCTTTATGTAATTAAAGTGAAACTTGTTGAGGAGCATACATAACATAATAACTATTTGGTATACAGTGGTTGATTTTTCAATTTCTTCTGTAGACGTTTGTACAAAGTTATCACGGCATGCAAAATGATAGGTATCAAATCGGACTTATCAGATTTCCTTAAAGCACGTCACACACGAAGTAGAAGCTACAATATCCCTCGTAGTATTTTTCAAATTTTCGCGATCACTCTACACAATTACTGATTTAAACGGGTATTTATCGCGAATGTACCTTTTTTATATCAATATCAATAAATATCGCTCGTGTTTATATCTATAAACAAACACAGAAATACAGATAACAATCATAAAATCGTAAATAAAGTTAAAGTTAGTATGATAGAGTTATAGTTTGATTTCGGAAATACAGAAATTTAAAAACTTTCTTGTCCTTTATTACATCTTATACTCATATATATAAATTATATAGACCCAAGCCATTTATAAAAAACAGACTAACATAAATTAATTATTAATGTAATCAAAACAATTTATTCTCCAAGCATAAACAAAACACACACAGAAGACCATAAACGCAATCAAAATAGAATTAAACAACTAAAGCTTCTCATAATTAGAGTAGTATTACCCCATAAACAATAACTTAATATCAAAGCACAACCATTCTCTTTGACCTAGAGTATATCTCTAAGGGTCAACCACACTTAATAAAGAGGTGATCTAACCAAACTCGCTTTGTCCTAAAACGCCATAACAATAACACAAATGACCATTGAAACACGACATAGCCATTAACTGTCAGAAACTTTAACAATTAATACACTCAATAATAGAAACTAAAGTACAATAGTCGTCGCTACAAATTCATATATTCAGAGGTCAGCATCCGAAAAAAGCCAGATCACAGACAAAATTAGACCCAAACATAACAAGGTAAAGACTATATTGCAAAAGCATTGGTAGTACAGATGTTGATAAGGTGAAAGTGATTACAGATTTTAAAACAACGGAATAAGATACAGTTCTGGTTGTGTAAGACTTGTAGGCAAAGATATTATAGTTTTTTAAATATAAAGAGACAATGTTATATTATAGCCAGACCATTGTTATGGTTATCGTAAAATAAATATATTCAATTTCGATTGATTTACAATAATTAAACCGCGCTTAAGTTTATTTTTATAGAGAGCAAAAAGTATTTACTAAATACATAAAATGCTTACATAAGTAGAACTACGAACATCTATACATTGCAAGCGATTTATAAATAATTTTATAACGATTTCGTTATTAAAATTTTAAGTAAAGCTTTCGAATAAATCGTTACTTAAACCGCCACATGTGTATCACAAGGGTGGACACTTTGTCTTGTTTTGTTTATTAATTGTATATTCCTTAAAAATTTTACAATTCTCTGTGTCAACATTTGCTAAAACCACACACAACAACTTAGAGAGAGGCCTCATTAGTGCGTTGCGTTGCGTCGTCGCAACGGATCAACGAATTGTATGCCACACCTGCACGCAACGCAATAGGGATCTCAGAGTAGATTTCAGTCTTCATTCGACAATGGATCAGAACAAACTTGTTCTATTGTTGCTTTTGTTATGCCCCAGTGCCAAAACAAACGTAGAGACAATAAAATATTCTGGATATCTCCCTTGTTGTGAGTGTCCGTCGTCGCACTGGAGCTCCGACAGCGCAGCGCATCACCTCCCACCGCTTGTTCTCTCGTCCGTAGATCCGTTGAAACGTCGCAACGCATAATGTGGCATGTTACTAAAATATATATATAAACGACGCAACGTAACGCACTAATGAGGCCTCTCACTAAGGCTTTAAAGAAAAATCGATAGTATTAAATTCAAAGTACAGTCGTCTCAAAATAAGGGTTTCTCAAAGTACACAATAACGTATGCCTTATTTGTGTGATTCAATAGCTATTTTATTTTCTTTTCTACGATTGTAAGAGTATGTATCGGAGGAGGGGAGTAGGTAATCAAGTACCTATGCGGGAAAATACAGTTTGTATTTTTAGGATTAGTGAATTTATGGTTTCGCTACATTTTTATCGTGGTGGCAGATTTTATGATTGCGATACTTTTATACGATAAATAGTTTGAAGCTTTATTGCTGTGTCGAGACGCATTTGCTGCTGTAGCACACAGTACTAAAATCTCTTCTGTTTTTGTTTTATATATTATTTATATATATTTTATATTATATATATTTTATATATTATTGTTTTATATATTATGTTTTTCGCTCTTCCGCTTTGTCTTGTATCTTTTCTCTGTATGTTCTAAATGTTATTTTATTGTGTGCTTAAGTAGTATATAAATAAATGTCTTTGTAAAAAAGAAAGTAGCATCATTGACGACCTCCGTGGCGCAGTCGGTGAATAGCTGGGTGAGACGCAGGAGGTAGTGGGTTCGATTCCTGCCGCGGAACAAATGTTTGTATGATCTACAGATATTATTACATATTATTATATAGATTACAGTAGGTTCTAGCCTACCTACTTAGCACATGCTGAGCTGACGCCATTTTGGCATGACTGGAATTTGCAATTATGATGGAAGTTGCGTGAGATATTCCTGTATTTTTTGATTAACCTGTAATCTTTGACTTCTGGCATTCTTGTTACATATCCTTCTATTTACACCCGCTCTTAGAGCCAGAAGTCAAGATTCGACATTACTTGAATGTCACCATCTTCTTTTGTGTTATATTTTGTAAGTGTGTCGTGTCAAATAAATGTTTTCATTTTCATTTTTTTATATTGTTTCGGGTCTGGATGTTTTTTTATGAATTATAAGTATATATTTACATATAAAAAAGTATATAAGTATTTTATCAGTTATCTGGTTCCCATAATACAAGCTCTGCTTAGTTTGAGGCTGGATAGCGCTGTGTGAAAAGTCCAGCAATATTTATTTGCATTAAATTTACAGAACACGGTACACACAACATATTTTGTATTAGCTAATAGCTTATACCGGCTTTACCCGGATTTTAAACTTAATAAATTTATACCCTATCGCACTCTATAACACTTTTATATACATTACAAAATATAAACTTATAGTCGCGAGTAATAATTAATTCGAATGACACAGGGCAGTGCCTCTTAGGGCACGTTTCTAAGGTGCGTGACCTACGAGGTAATATTTTGTTATAGGCAATGGTTACCACTTAACATCAGGTGGGTCATATGCCTGTTCCATCTTAAAGTTGTATTAAAAAAAATTATCAGCAAAATAATCCATACAGAACACCCTATTAGGTTTATTGTGTTTTATTGACAAATAAAAATCTCCTGACTTATTTATTCCATTAATCTATGGCGGTTTGTTTATAACCGACCCTAGGGAAATATTTGAGTTCAGAAGCGCATTAGACGTGTTTTTTCACGTTATTTGTGGGGCACAGGCTTACAGCCCACCTGATGGTAAGTGCTTGCCAATTAAACGACATTATTATTTGATCTATCAATATTTGTTCCGGTACTGGGTGTTTTTCTATATATTACTAGTTGTATGTCCGCAATTGACTGAATCTCGACAACAACGCCACCTACCGGGTCTAATTGTGTTTTGAAAACACCCAGGAACCCGTTGTAATATCCACATAAAATTTCATCCAAATCGGTCCCGCAGTTTAGGAGGAGTTAGGTGACAAACAGACGTACGAAGAATTACATACAATATTAAGATAAGTATGTATGTACTTATACTTACAAAAAAAACAGAATAGTATATGAGCATCAGTTATCTGGTTCCCATGATACAAACTTGACTTAGTTTGGGGCTAGAAGCGCTGTGTGAAATGTCCAGCATTATTATTATTGTTACTATGCAGAAAATGCAGCCGTAATTGCTCCCGCATAGACCCTACAATATGCCTACTTATCTAACAACTGGTGGCGTTCAACCTTCCAGTTGTAAGATGCTGATGATGATGATGATAATAGAGTCAAGGCGAACTATGCAACTGAATAAAAAAAGTTACTCTTTCTTTGCTTAACAAACTATTTAAGCAACACTTTGGCTTTAATTAATCTTGACAACACTATTGTAAGAAATATCATTAATCACTTTCGAACTTTATAACCCAGGAGCACAAGTTAGCAAGACTTCCTTATCGAGTTCCAGAGTACATCAAGTGAAATGGTGGATCAAATGTTTGTCTGATTTTATCTGGGGCCTCAAACTATTTTAAGCGGACGCAAAAAGTTTTATTAGTTTAGTTGGCGTATATCTTGACTGTCTGTCTGTGTGTCTGTTTGGTAGCTCACCGTAGCTCCCACTCAGATGGACCAGTTTGAATGAGTTTTATTTCATTTTAATTGATGTTTGAGTGATGGCTCTTGTTATATTTGTCGGTAATTTTAGCCTAAATTATTGTGTAAAAATTATGTGACTTACAAAACTGGTAAAACGTGACGGGTAGTGCTTTGTTTATTAGTTTATTTGCATAATAGATATATTATAATCTTGATTGAGGGCAATAATCTTTCAGGTAAGGTGTCTTCACGATCTTCGGGCTTCATCTTTGACCACATAATCGCTTACCTCGGGTGATATTGTGGTCAAATGAAGATATATTTGTGTTAAAGAAAAACGGAACGAAGCCTACACTCAGTAACTACAGCTGAGTATACTACCTTAAGTTATTATTGACAATAATAAATGCCCTATTTCTGTTTCTAAAGACTGTAACATAGATTTTTTTTTATGATCTTTTGACTGTAATTATAGTCAAAACTAACAAAACCGATTTTGACTTAAAATCAGTTAAAACCAGCTTTGGCTAAAGACATATACAACTACTTGACTAAGTACTTGATCACGTAAGAATTTCTCCAGTTCCCACGGACCTATCAGTGAGGCAAGAAACGATACCCATCGACAAGAAAATACCATAATAGATGATTACAGGCACGTTGTTGTCCACATGGCAACACTGAGCCGAAACAAGGCATTGTACCTCTTTTGTCTTTCAAACGTTTTGTTCCAATCACATTGACAACTCGTAATTAGTTACGACGTTAGCATTCATATTATTCTAATCCAAACACAACTGAGTTTGCTGATACCGATTTACGTATGTTGTGCGTATTTGATGACGGGTTCACTCTGAAAAAGTGGTCTTTTGTTTATTTATGTAAGAATTATTATTAATTAATTTATCAACCAATTTCAGTCTATAAAAGGTTGTCTATGAGATGGAATATAAAATGTGTTTGATTCAGGTATGTGATAATCTATCATCATAATCAGCTACTTATCGTGGTATTAGGTTGGATTTGACATATCAGATTTCCATTAGAGTATAGTTGCTACAGTCAAGCTGAAGCTCCCTAGTGGATTCAACCAGCTACAAGCGGATCCGAGATTATTCAATTATCATTGAGAACCCATTGTATAGAATGTTGTATTACATTTTCCAATTCTAATAACGGGTTTCAATGATATACCAATTCCGTACTCGGATAGAGTAGTGCCTTCGTCTGGCAATTCGGGTTCGAACTCGTCACAATAAAATACATCTAAATAAACACGGACTTCGCATTGTGATTCCAGCTCCATACAAAATATGTTTCTTTACAATACTGGCGTTCGGAATGGGGAAAATGTACTCTTGATCGGGAGAAAAATATCTGCGCTGGCAACACTCGGGCTTAATTCGTGAACGTTTTGAGAACTCTGAATATTTTTCTGTAGGCCGCAGTAAGTCAGCGTAACGGTGGGAATGGTAGGTTTCAAAATTAATCCCGAAAACCTATACTAGTGTAGTGGTTCGCCCCGAACTGAGATCTCGCGAATCTCACAAAATAAGTAATATTAGTAAAAAAAAATTTTTTTTGACCATTCACACAGCGCTATCTAGCCCCAAACTAAGCAGAGCTTGTACTATGGGAACCAGATAACTGATAGAATACTTATATACTTTTTTTTGTATGTATTAAAAAAAAAAAGTATATAAGTATTCTATCAGTTATTTGGTTCCCATAGTACAAGCTCTGCTTAGTTTGGGGCTAGATAGCGCTGTGTGAAATGTCCAGCGATATATAGCGATATATATATATAGTCTCATTTTAATTTTTTTTACCCCTTTTGAACCCCAACAACTCCACACATTTTAACTTATTTAGTCACACCAAAATTGTGCCATCACTACCTACCTATGTATCAAATTTCACGATGATCGGACCAACGCTTCGCTTCGAAAGTTATCCTCAGACAAACATACATACATACATACAACGCCTATTTCCCCAAATTGATTTGGAGATCTCGCTTCGGGCGATCAAATATTTATTTGTACGCAGGAATAATAATCTTCTGTATATATTAAACAAAGCCGGGTTAGTTACACCATTTATAACTCAAGAACGGCGAGACCGATTTTGTTTGTCTCTGCCCCGAATAGCAGAATAACTATTAAAATATCGGCTTAATTCACGCAGGAAGAAATGATGAAGAAAATTCATTTTCTCATACGTAGATGCATCTAATGATGGCCGATTGACAATTATACCGGGGCGACATTGGCAGCCCGCGTCATATGCATGTCAAGGCGGTACTAAGTTCGGCGGGTTAGCTAGTATAAAATATGTTCATTTATTTTTCTCTCACAAAATGTTTTTTTAAATCTAAACTACAAAGGCAAGTTTAAATGGTGTCAACACTCATTGTGAGAGACTGGTGCCTGAAGTAGGTCCATAGGAACCTGTTAGTGTATGGAATGCATAGGCCATTTTGTTTGTGCTTAAACGTCTCCAATTCTATCAATTAAACATTATTCAAGATGAATATATAGATGTAATAAAAATAAATGTATATTTAAGGAGGTTATTTAAATACTTAGTACTTAATATACCACACAGTCCTTTCTATCCAAAGGTTGTCTGCTAGAGATCGCTATTTAACGATAATACCACCAATTGTCACATAGATTTACGTCGTTCTTATCATTTTTTTTAAATCGTATTAATTATTATCTATCCATTTACCTATGTTCTGATTTCTGCTTTCCAATCCTTAGAAGGGAAGGCAGTAACAGGAACGTCTCAGTATGTATCTATGCACCTATTTAAATAAACAAAACAAGTCATTACTAACCATTGTGCTAGTGTAACGTAAACGGTTTTCTCGTCACTGGTTTTTTGTGAGTAGTTGAAATCCAAAAGGTTTTATCTATAATTATTCAAAAGCTACTTTTTGTGTTATGCAGACTAAACGTGGTCGGACTATATTTTGCCATTTTGGAGTACTTTGTGCGGGCTATTTCCCAATAACCAATTCTTGAAGCATTTTAGGATGAATGCTTGGATTTTCAAATCACTTGATTGTAATTGAGAGCAATACGTTCAAGTAGTCTACTAGAGGAGAGTTCATAGGTCAACGTTTAGAGAGGGCTGATCGTTAACCCCTACATAAAAAGGAGTGTTATGAGTTCGAAGACTTTTTGTATCCGTTACTTAGAAATTGGTACCTAAGTCCAGTAGGATATGGTTTTTATACTCACCTTAAATGTTGCGTGTAGATATTCTGATTTGTTTTCCTGTTTGACATTATCGTTGAAGCAATTTCTTACAGGCAACTTTTGGATAAAAAGTAATAAGTAAGTGAAGGAATGGTTCCTTGCGTTGTTGCATGAAATATTTGTTAATTACACCCAGAATAGACTTTAAAAATGGTGAACAGCTTAACATACAAACATAACATACGCCCTCAAAAAATTACCCTCATTCTGCGCAGTCGGGTAAAAATAAAAAAAGTGCTATTATACTTTTATATTAAAACTAGCTGACCCGCCCACGGCTTCGCACGCGTCATATTTCACATTCCCGTGGAAACTTCGAGATAAAAACTACGATAAAAACACTCTTGTCATAGTGATGCGACACTTCATGTAAATGACTTCACGTCAATGAACGATGGTTAAATTATACGGATATTGTTCATACAAAAATACCAAAATCACGATTCAAAAATGGAAAGTGGTAGGAAAAATACTTTACGACCTACCATACCTACCAAATATACAAAAAAAAATCATTAAAATCAGTCGACCCGTTTCGGAGGGATGCGACCACAAACCCGTTACACGAGATTTTGTCAGAAGAAACATGTACCTACTAACTGACGATTTGAAGTTCCTGCCTCTTCGCCCAGAAAAACAGATCGAGTGCATTGTGCATAAACATATTTGCACAATACCCACATTAAAATACATAAAACGCTTGAGGTTTAATAAAAAAAACTTATATTAGAAATCTTGTAAAATATTTCAAGTAAGCCTTTTAACGGAATATAAAGTTCCATATAAACTTACATCCCCTATGAATATTGAAAAATCCTTCCTTAGTGGATGTCTACGTCATAAGAGGAATACGTGTGCGAAATTTAAAGTTTCTAGCCTTTTAGGGTTTGGCCTGTGCGTTTGTTTAAAACTTTCATCTCCTATTTTACCCTCTTAGGGGTTGAATTTTGGAAAACGCTGAAATACGTATTATTTTTGCCGTACTCAATTCATACGAAATTTCATGTAAATATGTCCAAGGAATAAAAAGTTTCATACAAAGTTTTATCCCCTATTTCACCCCCTTGGGGGTTGAGTTATGAAAAAGCTTTTTGAAAAATCGTTCTCAATCACTTTTGCCTTTTATATATATAGAAGAAGATATGTAGTTCCATGTAACTTGTGCTAAACTTGATTCGGAGCGAATCGCACTCACCCTGATTAAGGTTCACGAATTAAACCGAAACATTGTCGGTCAAAACACCGATAAAACGGTACGTGAATCCCGTATTTATAATAATGCACCAAACTAGTTTTAAGTGAGTTAAGTTGTAGCAATTTTTTTTTAACTGTATTGATTTTCGTTGACCACAATCTCACCTGATGGTAAGCGATGAAGCATGTATTGCGATAGATTTCTTCATAGGCCCGGATTGTATTCTTTAAGAAAAACATAAGACGGCAAAGTGTTCCATACCTTAGCTGTACGCATCGAGAACGTAGAACCAATGGTACTGGTGTCGATGGTACTGAGCCGTGCGCCTGCTTGTCCTATGATGGAAAGCAGATGGAAGGAGTTAAGCTATCTAAAGATAGTTTGCAACGCTCTTTAGATAATTTAACTGTTTTTTATGCGTTGTATAATCATATGTATAATATATAATCATGTGTATGTATAATCATGTGGTTGCTAGGTTTGAACTACCTTGAAACTGAGAGTCATACTATCATAAGTTATCTATGATAAGTTAACACACAACATACTCACCCATTTATACGTACACACAAACTGACACCCTTACATACACTCACACCACACACCTTCTCTCACACACTCTCACCCACACCCTTTCACACACATACACTCACCACATATCCTCGCATGCATATTGACACACACTCGCGCAACACAAACACACACACACACACACACAAATCACACAACCAACATATTCCCACACTCACACATACATTCACTGATCATTCCATTATGAAGCAGAGTCCGGCGGGAGGTATAGGTATGCCATCATACAGGTCAATCCTAGTTTGGGTACCTATGTTTTCCATCCTGAATTGTATTATACCTAGTAAACCATTTTAATTTTTTATTTGTGAAATTTTGGAGTTTGTTGTTGAATAAATAATTTATTATTAAATATTATTAAATGTAAATAATTGTTTTTAAACATCTTGTTTTCTTTTGTGTAGAGAAACACTGTTTTCTAGGAACTGAACTAGATCATGGCTAGAATTAACATAAAAACAAAAACCGGTCAAGTGTGAGTCGAACTCTTGCGCCAAGGGTTCCGTACCTACCCATTGTCCTCTAAATTGTATGGGCGCACACGACTTAATTGGACAGGATCTTCATTGGCGTCAACTATCTATGTATAGGGGGACCCTTTAATTTTTAACTTTTTTATTTTTTGGAATGTTTTCTTTATTTGTGCTGCTTTTTGCCAAATTTCGTGATTCTAGGTCAATGAGAACTACCATATAGGTTTTCGACCCAAAACCTATAGGATACTTCCGGTCGACCTAGAATTGTCAATTTTGGTTTAAAGCAGCACAAGTAAAGGGAAAATTCCGAAAAAAAAAACAAATTGAAAATTAAGCTAAATTTTGGTGGACAAAAGTTTTCCCGATAATCTAAATTTGCCCATATTTTTTTATTGTATTGACTCAAGATCTTGATTTTTATACACATAATAGGGACTATAGACCTTAGTATCTGGTAAAAATTGTCAACTTGCTAGGTCCATCCTGAGAAAATCGGTGGTGACACACGGACAGACGGAAAAGAGAGTGATCTTATGAGGGTTCCTTTTTTTACCTTTTGAGGTATGGAACCCTAATAAACCTAAAACGATATAACATTAAAAATGAATGGTTCCCAATTGTTCTGTTCCTGTGTTTTTTAATATAAAAATAAATAAATAAATACTATGTATAAATAAGTTAGACGTCCTTCGTGGCGCATAACCGACAGAGACGCAGGAGGTTTGATTCCCGCCGCGAACAAATGTTTGCATGATCTGCATATATATATTCCGGATCTGGATGTTTTTCTATATATTATAATTATGAATTAAAAAAAGTGTATAAGTATTCTTATCTGGTTATCCGATTCCCATAGTACAAGTTCTGATTAGTTTGGGACTAGATAACGCTGTGTTGAACGTCCAGCGATATATATTTATATATTTTTATTTATACATAAATATTTATTTATTAAAATACTGAAGAAAACACTAAAAATGTTCATAATTACTGATTTAAACTGGTATTTATCGCGTATGTACACTTTTTATTTCTGATATGTTTTATCTATTTGTTGTGAGTCTGCCCGCGACCACGGTTGTTGCAACATAGTCGAACGTCGGGGCAACAAATAAAAAAGGGACCCGTTAAATACCCGTTTAAATCAGTAATTATGTGCAGTGATCGCGAATACGACGTACGTACTTAATTTTATTTATAGTACGCATACTATCATAGATAAGATTAGATTAGATTAGATTAGATACGAGTAATACTTTATTGCACACCACGAAACAAATACATATAAAAAACAACTACATAAATCTATGGATACAATTGGCGATCTTATCGCTAAATAGCGATCTCTACCAGACAACCTTTGGATGGAATGGACTGTGTAGACCTGGGGTGGGGTGGGGGGGGGGTACCTGGGGTGTAATGGTGTACCTAACATACTACATGCACATACATACTAATACTAATTATATAAAAATAAAAAATAAGTATAAAACTTACATAAATGAAAATTACATGAATCTAAATAATAACTGCTCATAATAATTTAAAGATACATACGTAGACTTATTTAAGAAACAAATAATTAATAATAAATAATATATTTAGCGACAAATACTCAGATAGTTTTCTCTGAGCATACGTTTAAAAATGGCAAGTGACTTGGCACATCTGATAGCCACCGGCAGCGCGTTCTATAACCGGACAGCCTGCACTGTAAAAGACTTATCAAAGTAGGAGGAGGAGTGTACAGGTGTCCTGAGTTGGAGTGTGTCAGATGAACGCAAGGATCGAGGATTGGATTGATGGAGGAAATGGAAGCGTTCTTTAAGATAGGAAGGTGAGGAAGGGTTGAACAGGATGTTATATAAATGCTGAAGGATGTGAGTATCCCGGCGAAGGCGTATGGGTAACCACTTGAGCTTACTGTGAAATTCGGACACATGGTCATGCTTCCGCAAGCCGAAGATGAACTAGATGCCAAAGTTTTGCAAGCGCTCATAGTTTTTTACCTATTTCGTTTTTTTAAGTTCTCATATTAAGTGAATGCAAATTGTCTTTAGAATATTGTTTCTATAAACGTAAATCCATCGTGATCCATTGTAGACTGCATCATCGCTTACCATCAGGCGAGATCGTGGTTAATGGCAACCCTATCACACTAATATTATAAATGCGAAAGTTTGGATGTTTGCTTGTTTGTTACTCAATCAAAAATCAAATGTTATGACGACCTCCGCAGTGCAGTGGGCGAATAGCCGGCTAAGACGCAGGGGGTAGCGGGTTCGATTCCCGCCGCGGAACAAATGTTTGCATGATCTACATATATTTGTTCCGGGTCTGGTTGTTTCTCTATATATTATAAGTATGTATTTACAAAAAAAAGTATATAAGTATTCTATCAATTATCTGGTTCCCATAGTACAAGCTCTGCTTAGTTTGGGGCTAGATAGCGCTGTGTGAAATGTCCAGCAATATTTATTTATTATTTATTTATTTAATCACGTCGTAACGGCTGAACCATTTTCGATGAAATTTGATATGTACGTAGACCTGGACCAACACATAAGCTACTTTTTGTTGACAAACAACATGTGCGAAGCTACTGGCGGAAGTTAGTAATGTATAAAACTAAAAAAACTAGCAACGATTAATAAATACCCATTGCCTCGGTAGAATTATAACGGACAAAGATATCACCGAAATCCTTTAAAGATATCAACCCCATACAGTGACCTCCCGAACTAATGATTTATTCAAAAGTCGACAGATTCCTTTGTATATTAGGGCCACGGAACTCACGATAAAACATTACGCTTTAGCACAAATCTAATGTTTAATAAAAGTTACTGGGAGCCGTTGGGTTCAGGCCGCACGAGATGGGACCTGCTGGATAACTAACTGTGTAATAGGAAATTGTACCTATACTAATAATAATAAACCATTTAATCCAGGCAACAATAAAAAAAGTTACAGGATAGTAATGAACTTATTCTACGGTCCATAAAGATTAAAATACATATTATAATTAAAACTTATATATGTACATACTATAAACTTTAACTTATAATGCATACGAAATAAATTTATCTGTCCATAGGCGAACCTAATGCTAAAAGGAATTTTCTTCCAGTTAATATTTGTGTAATGTGGAAAAACATGTATTTAGGTAGTGCATAATAGGTAGTAAATTAAATTTTAAAATTTTGAGTTCATCGATAATCACACTAATATTATAAATGAGAAAGTTTGGATGTTTGTTTATTTGTTTGTTACTCAATCACGTCGTAATAGCTGAACAGAAAAAAATTAAATTTAGTGTGTTGATAGATTATGACCTGGATCCAAGCATAGGTTACTTTATGCCAACAAAAAACGCGTGCGAAGCCGTGGGTGCAAGCTAGTATTAAATAATCAAGATCCAATAATTTATTTGCTTTCTATGCTTTGTTCATCCATAAGCCTTGATCAGCCGTCATTTTAGTATCCATATCTACGGTCAAGCGACTCTTATATTTTTATATCTATTGGTTTGGTATATAATATATATAGACTAGGCTGGAGGATGCTACCTAGCAGTGGGTGAATACAAGCTGAGAATTATGATGATGATTGGTATCGCGCTTTATTCGCTTCTTTACTAGCCTCAATATAAAAGCTATGAAATAAAACAATCCTAATGAAAAACGCCCCAACAGAAAGAGGGCCCGTAATTATTAAATTGAAAACCGTGTTTTCTCCCACAATGGAAGGGTTGACAGAATAGGCCTCCAGCTAACTTCAACTCGAACTAATCTAAAGGCTGAGAGCGTATTATGTAATATTTAGTGAAATTAGGTATTGGTTTTTGTGATTCAAAAGTTTGGTATTTACGAAATGTATTCGAATTTGCCTGACTTTTATCTAATAGATCCTCTTAGTTATTATATGTGTACTGAGTGAGAGAACTGATGTTTTTTTATCTAACCTCAAATTATTCCCTAATAGGTATCCTTTTAGAGTGAAAATATAAAAAATATCTGAAAATCCTCAAAACTGGAAAGTCGTAAACTTGTTTAATTATCTGTTTATAAGTAACGTAGCCTATGTTTCAATTCAGGTCATAATCTATCTATAAACCAAACTACATCGAAATCAGATCAGCCGTTACGACGTGATTGAGTAACAAAAAAACATCGCGTTCACATCGAAACAACATCACATTTATAAAATTAGTGTTAGATCCTCTCATATCGTACTGAGTGCAAGAGCTGATGTTTTTTGGACTAACCTCAAATTATTCTCTATTAGACGGATAATTTAAGAAAGATCTGAAAATCCTTAAAACTGGTTAGTCGTAGGGCACACAGCGTTATCTAGCCGCAAACTAAGCCAAGCTTATAAAACGACCAGATAATTGATATACTTAATTATACATGTTCTTATATGCATTTTGTTTGTAAATACATGTTTTTATAAAGATATAAAACACCCAGATGCCAAATAAATTCTGTAAATAATTATTTTAAGATATTATTTGGTGTTATGGTAAAACTATTAAACTACTTATTTATACAGAAGCTATCAGTAGCGCCCTCTCGGCAGAGCATTCCGTTATTTTGATTTACAATAAAATTAATCCACATTATCAAATATCGTTCCTTAAAAAACATATAATTTAAGTTGTATATTTTGGATTATAAATGTGAGTAGTCTTAAGTACGTTAGACGTGGATTTGTCATCAATCTACTATATAAAATAAAATTATAATGAATAATTAAACAATAAATTATGTTTATATGTAACTCAAACTGTTTATATGCAATGTTAGTTCTACATACTTATCCCTAAACTAATTAAAAAATAAAAATCAGAGCAAAATAAATAATTGTTTAACCTTACTGCACATTACCCACTATTAAATATTTTATATACTTAATACTTATTTAAGCCTCTCGCACTAAATATTATAATTATAATATTCTCATAGTACAACATATAATTTCGTAAGCTGCAAGGCTTGTTAATGCCAAAATGGCTAAGCTGATATAGATGAAATTTCGAATGGACAGTTCGTGGATAAATATTAGAAAGCTTTTTATCCGGCTACCACATATAAGAAGCGTTCAGAATATAAGTTGTGAATAAAAAAAAATCATGTGCCTGTGACTTACAGGCGGTTTGCCCGCCGACGGCACCAAACATCTACAATTCAAAACTGAAAAGTCCTTTGTAATCAAACCTCACCTTCTTAAATGGAATTAAGTACCTACCTACTAATTTTGTTTTCTTTTCTTTAGTATTATTTTCCTGAACCCAATTCAAAATGAAGCTAAAGTTATATTTTTGTTTCGACAAATGAGCAACTCCAAACTTTCTGCTAAACCAACATGAATGTAACTCAGAAAAACTTTGAGAGGTTTCGCTAATTCCTAAAAGGTTGGGAACGAAAACGAGAAAATTAAAATAAAAACAATTTGTTTATTTATATGGCATTTAAGAGTAACAAAGTTTTTTCTCAATACTATTATACAATACATCGTTGGTATTCGACATCGATACTCAATAATCACTAATTATATACACTTTGACATTTCAATAAACTTATAGAAAGACTGCTAGTGCATTACAGTTAACCTACACTGGGCATCAATAAATAAATTACACGAACAATACAAAGCAATACGAGAATCCTAAATGACTAAAGTACATAAACAATAAAACTCAACAATTAGACAAAGGTAACTATAACTAAACAGAATTGGATTTACAATTAGGGCACAAGACTTAACTATTCAGCTAAAAGAAGAGACCTATTGAAATAATCTTTTTTTGGTTTCAATCTCACTTCTCACACCTAAAATCTGACGCTACCTTAAATATTTCAAGACGCATCAAAACAAAATCACAGTCAAAACTCAATTATTCATTTCCTCCTCAGATCTAGTTCCCAACATATTTACAAACCACTTGATATGAGCCGCACTCGATTAAGTATATCTCTAGAAATATCAATAAATATTTGTATCACTATCCTTTCACTATCTTAAGCACTCGTAACTGAAAGTTCGTCACAAAGAAGCCAATCCTCGAAAGCTTTTCTCTTTCAAGGAAGGCAAATCGGTCTTCAATATATGACGGAGACCGGCCGCCTGAGCTGGTCGTCGTGTGGGCTGTGCTGCGTCGGCGTCACCGGAGACACCGGGGACGGCGGTGCCATGCCGTGGTACTGGGGGAACAGGGCTTGGGGGAAGTGCTTTGGCGCGGCCGACGGAGACGTGTACAGGGACGAGTAGAACGATGACACCACCGCGGCGGCTGACGACGACACCGTCGGCAACTTCTCCACCGACGGAGCCATCAACTTGGAGAACTGCAGATGCTCCAACTGATGCGGGAAGTACGGGGACACTGCCGGGTACGAACCGCCGAAAGCTTCGAGGTGACCAACCGTAGGAGCGGGGCCGGCGAAGTACGGTAACGGGAAGCTTGGAAAAGCACCACCACCGGGGGCGCCGCCAGCTCCAGCGGTCTTGGGCTTCCTGCGCGGGCGGTACTTGTAGTCGGGGTGCTCCTTCATGTGTAGTGCGCGCAGCCTTTTAGCCTCGTCTATGAACGGGCGCTTTTGCATCTCAGACAGCAGCTTCCACTCGGCGCCGAGACGCTTGGAAATCTCTGAGTTGTGCATCTTGGGGTTGTCCTTGGCGATCTGCCTCCGCTGCAGCCGCGACCACACCATGAAAGCGTTCATCGGCCGCTTGATGTGGCCCTCGGACTGCGGCGAGCTGGCCGGCAGTGGCTGCGGCGCGCTCGCGTACTCCGGGATCATACCGTGGTGCATCGAGAACGCGTACGGGTGGTGACTCAAAGTAGACATGATTGAACTGTTATTGCTAAGTCAAAATCTCACAAAATATTAACTTTTTAATGTTGTATGGCACAATAGAGTGAGCACGGTTGAGAGACGATTGTGTCGCGTCGAAGACGGCCGATAGACTGACGAGCGGTTAGCGCGGCCGTGTGGGTCTCGGCGCACGGCGGGCGCGGCCTCGGGGCGGCAGGCCGCGGCCAATCGCCGTCCCGCCAGTAGAGCCTTCGCCCTCCCTTAGCTAAGATTCGCTCTCTTTCTCTCGCACAATAGTTGTTGTATCGCCGTCTCGCGGTAACAATGGTGCGGCGTTACCGCGCGTAACATTCGTACAGCTGTTGGAGCCGTGTCGCGGCTCAATGCATGATGTAACACAGTAATAGAATACACACTAGCTCTTATGATTCTTTCTAGCGTATTGATATGTCAATAAAGCAGGGTTATATAGCCTAATATACATTTTATATTACTATTTATATATTTCAAAACTAGATGCAATAAAACGCTTTCGTATCACGTTTCCGTAATAAAACTTTGTAAAAGGGGAATTTTACTGATCATTTGAGTCGACAACGGCATGTGTTAGTGGCTCCCTATTTGCCTTTACCGCGAGAATTCGGCTATTGTCATCGTACAAAAGTTCAATAATGATGGCGGATATCGTTCGTGTTATATTTGTAATGATAGTAAAAATTTAAATATTTGACATCAAATTCGTTTTCACATAAATACTTTATAGTCAAAATTCAAACACATTTCATTTGTGAGACTTACTTTTTTAGAGTGTAATTAAAATAAAACCAGGATTGGTACCTACACAGCACAGGCAGAAGCATCAATACATTATGATGTGGCCAAACAAAGAAGTAATATAAATATACTTGTTTGACGTAACTCTTACACATTTTTGTATATATTCAGTTTTGAATAAGGTTACGTACCTACGTTGTTTTTTTTATTATTTGCAAAAAAAAATCCTGAAAATGCCTTGCCGTGCCTTTGTAACGGCCTTATTCTTTCTGTAACGAATTTTATTTTAATTTCCGAATAATAATTACAACCACAAGTGCTTTTGTTATTCCTAACGGTATATCCTTAAAACTAAATGTGACCACCATAAAATTTGAAACTCTCAAACAATGCTCAAAAGAACCGTTTCCTTTTTTATATCTTTACTGCCGTTTGTAACAGCAAAGTAAGAAATAATGAGACTGACAAAGAATGATAAAGTCGCAATAAAACTATTATTTTCTTAAAGTAATGCCGCGTGCCCTTTCTAGGAAGAGTTTATTAAGTTTTAAAAATATTTCTGATTTTGAGGTAGCCTTTATAGTTGCAACCTTTTTTTAATTTATCATATTTTCAAGCAGGATTTATATATTTTGCACCCATATCCTATATATATGAGATCATTCAATATAAAGTCTTATACCAACTGGTCAAGGTAACGCCATCTATCGTTTAAATTTTATTCGTTATAGGTACTTGAATCTTCTCAAATCTTGTAAGAACGTTTACGGGGTCAACTTGATCACACTAATATTATAAATTTGAAAATTTGTTACTTAATCACGTCGTAACAGCTGAACCAATTTCGATGAAATTTGGTATGTACATTATAACCTGGATTAACATATAGGCTTTGAATTGACAAATCACGCGTGTGAAGCCGCGGGCGGAAACTAGTGATAAATAATTGACCTAGAGGTCAATGAAATGTATGTATGTAGGTATATCTAAAAAGTCTCTACGATTCAATATAATTTCGAGTTATAAATACCTACAACCATTTCAGTTATTCGTTTTCTAAAACACACAATCATAAAAATAACTAAAACAGTATAAAGGAGCAAATTTTACAGTTACCCACTAAACAGGTATGTACATACCTGTTTATTGGGTAACTGTAAAGTGTGTCCTAGGCACGCTTAACAAAATAAACAATAGGGCAATAAAAATATTAAAATCGATTGAAGGCACTGACAGTACAAAAGAACTAAGAACAAACTTATAGATCCCAGTATACTTTATTGCTCTAACAAAGAAGGGATTATTACAGCTAAGTTACATTTATTCACAAAGAATGAAGCTTAGTTTACTCTGTCATCTGCCGCCAAGAGCCGTCTTAGAGACAAATAACTTTGCTAAAGACCTTTTAACAGATAACTGATAATTGTTAAGCGCGTCACACGATGATGATACTAAAATATTTTATGTTACGATAAATATCGCTCGCCATACAATTTAATGGAATATAGCACACGGTGAAGATCTCTTGATACGAGAGGAAGGTTGCGGGTTCAAGTCCCGTCTAGGCTTGAAAATTTTTGAGATGGTTTTAAAAACCTGGGAATTTTCCGTAAGTGTTTGGATAGACGAATCATCCAAAGTTTGGATCATTTTTTCAGACAAATCACTGATTAAAGCATTTGATAAAAGGTACACAAACTTTAAAAATGGTACAAAAAATTACAATAACTTAACCTAAAAAACTTAGACTAATTATTGTCATAATGATTGGTCTAGTACAGGGATTCCCAAAGTGGTCGATATCGACCCCTTGAGGTCGAGGTCGATATCGGTTTCTCAGGGGTTGACATAAACGAAAACTAATTTTTGGGGTCGAGGAGGTCTAAAAATCGACCTCTATTAATTAACACAATTGAAACTTTCAAGATACTGTATAAGTTGTTTTACGTGTACCAACTTGTTTTACGAATGACTAATATTTTAGTAGACAGTCTATACTTAAGTATTTTTACATAATTTGTATTAATAATTATTAATTACACTTGATATTTACTGAATGTTATGTCTATTTATTTTGTAAAATTTTGATGAGAAAATAATGTCAAGTTTACTCACTTAACCAACCGCAAAGTTTTTAAATTGGTAAGTATCAATGCGAAAAAACTAGGGATAGAATTTTTAAAGTAATTTGGCTATAAGAGGCTGAGGTATTAGTTCATTTTGGAAAAGGGGTCTCTTGTCCAAAATAGTTTGGGAATCCCTGGTCTATTCGAATTAGGCCACTGGGGGCAGGATGATAAGATTCTAAAATCCACCCAAAAGCGCGAGTCTACTGCTTCATACCGTCATGCGCATGCGAGCCGCATCCCTGGTGCGCAGGCTGCGGGCCAGTTCCAGCAACGTCTTGGCAGTGATAGCCGGCACAGTAAACTGTGTATACCAGACATTGCTGTTTCAGGTGTGATCTCAAAAACCCTGTTTAATATAAATAGGTACCTTTTGTGTTGTGTCTTTATATGTATGAGCTACATAATTGCTTGAAATATATGTATTTTATTTTATTTTTATATAAAAGTGTCTTCATGTCATGGCACCCCTGTCGAGATACCGGCATCCTTGTTGGGTATCTTCTAATAACCAGTAAATTTATACAAAATTATAAAAAACCCCTGACACTTCCGAGCTTCAGTTCTTTATGATGTAGACTTGTTATTATTATGATAACATTATCCCTACAAACCTTAGTGGTTTTTAAGTGCTATTTTTACACATTACCGTTTGTAAAACAATTAAGTGTTATATAAAAAAAAAATTAAAACGCCGTTTAAAGTTTAAAATACCATTTTACAGCTCATTTCACCAAAAAGACCGGCTGACCTGATCTTCATCATACATAGCTAAGAACAACCACATAAAACTAGCATTCTATTTAAAAACTGCATTTTGTTCTCCAAAATATTGTTGTGCCCAACAGGGTCCTTAATGATCCTATTATTTACCACCTATTATTACATTGTGGAATACAATAAACTATTGAGTATTGAGTATTAGTTCATCCGATTGGGAACTATGACACCACAGTCAGACGCACAGTTAGACATCCAACATATAACACCCCTCTTTTAGCTTTAGGGGTTAAAAATACAAACTAATAAGCTATCCTTATCTATATATATAAAAATCAATTGCTGTTCGTTAGTCTCGCTAAAACTCAAGAACGGCTTGACTGATTTAAATATTTTTTTTTTGGTTTTTTCCCCTCTAATATAGGGGTGGTTTAAAAGAACATAAAATGGGGATAATGACCACTAATAGGCTATATTTGGTTTTGAAATCCGTGCGAAGCCGGTGTGGGTCAACTAGTCTCTTATAAGTTAAGACTGGTATAAGCTCCGTAAAAAAGTGAAGACCCTACTAGGAAACGATATATGTACCCTATGTAAGCTACCATTCGTAACACGCATTAAAAAAATTACAGCACTGCAACTTTATTAATTAATTAAAACATTACAACCCGGCGAAAAAACCCTATTCGTTGTTTTATAAAAAATATGGAAAAAGCAACATCGCACCTAATTACTTATTTCACGACACCACAACAAAGGTTCGCGCCTGCAGTCATGTGGACGGAGTTTTTAGACTTCTGGGGCCCGGAGTATTTGCCTCTCTTTCTGTCTTCATAGGGAGGGAACGAGTCCAACGTATGCAGTCTGGGTTTCCAGCTTAAAGAATATTGGCTCCCGTAATTAATATAATACAAATCTATAATCAGTTTCATTGATCTTATTGACATCTTAGATATTTTCCAAAAAATTAAAGTTCATATTTGGTAAAAACAAATGAAAATAATATAAACAACATCAACCATCATCATCCACAGTCCGAGTTCACCCACTGTAGGACTTAGCCCACGATTCGGCTCTAGTCTCATCCATTGACGGCCTGCGACTTTAACCATGTCGTCCACCCATCTCGCTGCGGACATCCTACCCTTCTACAGCCACTCCTCGGCTATCATTTGGCCGGTGCCCTGCTCCAACTGTCATCTCCACTTCTAGCCAAGAGTCCCGTTCAAGACAATTTGAGTTCCATAACTCGACTCGATTTCGTCATGAACCTTCGTTCGTCTACGGATTTCGACGTTTAGCACTCGACATCAACCAATAGAATCGTATTCAAATTCACTATCACGTGGTTTATTTTTTTATTAATAAAAGCGACACCAACAGTACACATTACTTATATTTCATATATTAAAAGCTAAGTACTAATCTTAGGGCGACATATATAATAAAAATATAATTTCTGACGCCTGTGACCTGCCCATTTCTACTTGAGCCTCAATAATCGCTCACTTAGACTGCTAGCAAATTTCGGTATTGGGGAGTCGATCTAATAATAATTTCAGTTAATAATAAGTTCACTTAAATTTAAGTGCAGAGAGATTTCTCAAAATATTTTCGAACGAGTTGCATGCACTGCACTGCTCTGCACTGCACTGCATCACCATGCACTGGCTCCTGGTGATTTATCTGCATATGAACTCTACTCCACGTCAGGCTAACCCATAGCACACTTGACCAGACGTAGTGAGGACTGGACCAAGGCGTTAACCAAGTGCAGGCCGACAACGTAAATGATGATGAACGGAGATGGGTCGATGACAAAGTGACGACCGTGGGTTGTACATGGCTAAGGCTAGCACAGGTCTGTGCCCAGCAATACGGGCCGAAAATTAATATTTCAGAAAATCTGTTTAGATTTTAGTACAATTGATAAATTCCAAATTCCGTCATCCTTTACCATTAAATCCAGGCACGTAAGCTTGCAGTCGGCAACCCAGCTCCCACAAGCTAGTTACGCAGCCATAATACAGTTCATTCCGAATGGTGACAATAGTCGGGCTCCACAATATAGGCTGGCTTAATGCCTATTCGCCATCTTCCTATTTTAATTTTCTCAAATTTCCCATGACACCTCACCCGAGTCACCCGACATACCATTGTGATAGGGTTTTTTTTTTAGAGCCCCTTGCACGCTCGCTTTAACGTATGGTTAAGCGTGCAACGGTAATGAGCACGTTTGGTTCTAGATACAACGAAGATAGGCCGTCTTGCTAGGCTTCAAATACAGTGTTAGGTTATGAATCTAACACGGTATTTGTAAAAAATAAAACCAGCGCTACAGTCCATGTTTCTATAGGCGACGGTGATTCTTTACATCAGGAGGCGTGTCAACATGTTCTTTAATCAATATTATAAAAAAAAATGTTGCAGTGATTTTTAATTAAGTCTTTTTAAAAAGTTTATTCAAACGGAAGTAACCCATTTCAAGTGGGCTTAACTAAAGCGATATTCCAGTTGGAATTTCTACATAATGAATAGGTGCTATAAAAAAAAATTTGGTCCTATTCTAGATCAAAAACTTAACCCAGGATTTTTCGACGTCGATACGAATAAAAACAAAGGTAGCACCTATTCTCTATCAAAGATGAATGTTTAACCGTGGATTCTTATATTCAGAATAATTTTAACATCTATAATATCCTCGGTTAAACTGGCTATGGCACCGACCCCTCCTGCCACCTACATCCTCCCATACCGCGGGAGGATCTATTATTTTTCAGCAGAATGCCCTTTAATGGCCGCCAATGATAATACGCATTGTGGGCGACGCGCGGAGGCAATCCCATAATGCAGCTTTTCATATGGATATGTTTAATAAACTAATGAAGCTGTCTGTGTTTTCTTTTTCCTTTTATGTCATGCATTTTGTTGTTGCTCCAACTGAATTTTAGTTTTAGTATATAAGCAAAATGTTATCGTAGTGCTAGAGTAGGTTAGTCCTAGGTTCTCCACAAGCACTCAGAGGCAGCTTAATGAGGCAACTGGTGAGGCTGTAGGGGGGTCACATACTGATCCTAATTAATTTTATTTTGTAGATTTAATGAGTCATTGGCATGAGAAAACTTCTAGGTTCGTATGTCAGAACTATACTGGAATCTGAATCGATGCTCACGCATTCATAAAGTAACGTAACATACCTAGAGGAGTTATACAGGATGTTTGATAATAACTGACGATATTCAAGTGATAGTTTCTCAAAACATAAAAAAGACTTCTCGAAAAAAAAACTACTAGTTATATTATCAACTTTTAAAGAAAAACGACTAAGTTTAAGTAATTAATTCGATGTAAAACTTATTGCCTACTCTTGCAAATGGCATCCAAAAATAAGGGGCGTAATCCACAAATGCGTAGATTTGCTACTTATGTCCTATCTCTACGCGATTTCTGCTTAGAACTTCGTTGCAAATGCGCTGTAGAAAATAAGACATCGCCGCTTGACCGTTTCCACTAAAGCTGAGCGAAGAGATGCCGGAATATCGATATCCTATTAGTTATTTTCGCATGGTATTCTCATCTCTACAAATCTATGCTTTTACGGATTACGGCTTTTATTCATGGATGTCGATTGCAAGAGTAGGCAGTAAGTTTAATATCGAATTAATCACCTAAACTTAGTCAATTGTCTTTTAAATTTGATAATATAACTAGTAGTTTTTTCTGAGAAGTCTTTTTATATTTTTTGATAAACCGTCACTTGAATATCGTCAGTATATTACCAAACACCCTGTATAACAAGAAAATTCCTTTTCATGATTCATGCTCTGAAAGTAGGTCATTGTTAACTTGAAAATTACTTCGTCAAAATAGAATAAGGCTCACTACATTCATAATATGCTAATGAAATACAATCTCCATGACAAATCCTTATTTCTATTTAAAAATGAAAACGACCTCAGCCCGGTTGTGAAAAAAAACAATGGATTCCAGTAACGCAAATGTTCTTTTTAGCAACAAACCTTTATGGAAATGTCTTTTTTATTTTCTTCGCATTCGTTATGTTTTTCGTGGGAGGACAGTCCCATCTTATTATTTTACAATTTTTACGTGTAGGTGAGTCATATAGATAATTAAATTAAAGTTATCAGTGCAAACAAAGGCCGTGTTTTTATTACCTACGCGGAAAAACAATTTTATTTTTTTATTTATAATTAGAACGGTACAATAACCAATTACACTATATAATTATTCAATTAATTATAACAATAACAATCAAAGAACATAAAAACAGAAGATAATCATAAACAAATATCAAGAATAAATTGTAATTAGTAGGCATTCCATTCGTTCGCAAACACATGAACGTCCAGAAGTCCAGAAGTTCGTTGTGGTGTATGAGGTCACTATTTGCAAAATAATTTTTTTTTTTTAATAAACTATACTGTCCCACTGCTGGGCAAAGGTCTCCCCCATTTGCTTCCATTCTTTGCGTTCTCCAGAAATCTCCTGCCAGTCAGAATGGAACCCATCCAGATCGTCGCGCCAACGTTTTCGCGGTCTGCCTCGTTGCCGTCGTCCTGTAGGTTGCCAGTCGGTGGAGATCTTAGTCCACCTTTCAGGATGCATTCGAGTGACATGACCCGTCCAGTCCCATTTGAGTCTTGCAGCCTTGTACCCCACGTCGATGATTCCGGTCATAGAGCGTAGAGTAGTGTTGCGGATTCTATCGGTCCGCTTAACACCTAAAATGCTACGCTCCATCGCTCGTTGGCATACCCCGAGTTTGAACTTTTGTGAGTCCGTCAATGACCAAGTCTGAGCACCGTAGGTTAGAATGGGTAAGATACACATGTCGATGAGTTTTCGCTTAAGTGACAGTGGAAGGTTGCCCTTCATTAGCTCTTTCATGGACCAGTAGCTCTTCCAAGCGTTATCGACACGACGGTCTACTTCTCGATCTTGTCTGTTCTTGAAAGAGACTATCTGGCCCAGATAAATATACTCATCGGCATAGTGTATCTCTTGCCCATCTACCTTGACCCTATGTTTCTTGCTATTGGTCATAACTTGGGTCTTTGACTGGTTCATCATCAGTCCAACCTCGAGGCTTGCCTTGCTCAGGTCTTGGAGCATTTGTTCTAATTGGGGGGCACTGGTGGCAAAGAGAACTATGTCGTCAGCGAACCTAAGGTTTGTAAGTTTTTGGTCGCCGATTTCAATCCCTGCATTTGTCCATGAGGCTGGCAATTGTCTAAAAACCTCTTCTAGAGTGCTCGTAAATAATTTGGGAGAGAGTGGGTCACCCTGTTTGACTCCCTTTTCTATTAAAAACTTTGCTCCTGATGTATTTAATTTAATGTTAGCGTAGCTATTGCTGTAAATGCTTTTAATTAGGTCTATATATGTAGGTTTTTTCAACATTTTGTTTCTCTAAAGCCAAGAAGATTGCTGAGTGGTTGATGCTATATATATAGCATCAAAATAAAATTATACGTGTTTTATTCAAGAGCCTGTGAATAATGAAAAATGAAATTCTATTACTCTTTACAAAACAAAACTACAAAAAGAAAAACATAACTCGTAGTGCATAATTATGTAAAATTAATTAAACTGGAAAGCTAAGTTTCATGCAGAGATTGCTTTATTTTTGCGCGAGAAAACTTATTAATTAACTTTCGAAACAATGCATAAGTGCGATATATGAAAGACTTAGGTGACAAGATGTGTCGCTTTCTACAACATATTCTAATTAAACTCTACCTTATTACATGGAGCACAACGCTGAAATTTAAATACATAAATACAAAACTAAGGGATACTACTCCTAATATAAACACAGACGAAATGTAACTCTAAGACGTTGCAATAAAGTTGCATGAGCTTTGGGTATACGAACATGCCTTCTAGGGATGGTACAAACAAGTTCATTATGCACTTAGACAATTAGTGTACGCCCGCAGCGGACTCGGTCTTTGTCAACCCTGATGTAATGTCAGTGACAAAAGTTGTGTCGTTATGGGTACTTTGGGCAGTCTGGGCGGAACACATCGCTAGAATGGCCGCAACCTCCTAGACCAGAAGAATAAACAACCTATAACAACCTATAATTTAAAATCTGAAACCCATCTACGTCATACCTATATCGATGGCTGTCTATGTCACCCGGACTATGGACTATACCCGGAGTTGGCTCTTGTGGACACCACCGTATTCTTAGGTATAACCCTAGATAATAAGCTTCAATGGGGCCCTCATATTGATGGGTTGTCGAAGAGACTTAGTTCTGCGGCATACGCAGTCAAAAAGATCCGACTTTTTACAGACGTAGACACAGCTAGACTAGTTTACTTCAGCTACTTCCACAGCATTATGTCATACGGTATACTGCTGTGGGGGAGTGCTGCAGATATAAACACCGTTTTTGTGCTGCAGAAGAGGGCTGTTCGTGCAATTAATAATACGGGCCCCAGAGAATCATTACGCAATAAGTTTAAAGAAATAAATATTAGGACATTCCCTTGTCAATACATCTATGAAAATCTAATGTGTGTTCACAAAAATATTAATTTGTTTAAGAAAAATAGCGATAATCATAATTTTAATACTAGAAATAAAGATAAACTCGCTGTTGCCACTTATAGACTCCATAAAGTTAGTAAACCGTTTAAAGGGCAAGGTGTACAAACTCCCAAGGGATGTACAAAAATTGACAATTAACAAATTTAAAAACGTAATTAAACAAAATCTTTATAACAGAGCCTACTATAAAATATCGGACTATTTAGATTTTAGATGATAGAGAAGCTTGGGATTGAAATTGCTCCAATTCGTTCAAAATGTTACAATTTAGACGTAATTTATTTTCTGTATTATGTATTGTGAAAGGATCATAAAAAAAAACAACCAGCCTTGTTCCTTGCCTTTCTTTCCTGGCTTGGTCGCGAAGGAATAGGCAGTAAAATTGACGTTTCAAAGTGATCCTTGTGATTTTAATGAATAAAAATATTTGACTTTGACTATAATAAAGAATCGATTGACACCTCATTCATCAAAATCAGACGAGTAGTTTGAGCGCTACGGTGGAACATACGTAGATACAATAATACATACATAGACTGCTAAAGACATAACCCTTTATTTTAGCTTTGTCGAAGTCGGGTAAAAATAAAAGAGAATATATTAATCTACCACAAATTGATAACTGTTTTGTTATTTTACACTACTCTGTAACCTACTTTCCCCCGTGCAATTTACTTGCCACTGTACTTGAACTCACAGGTATTACGTAGGAAACGTGCCCGTCCAACATTTTTCAACCATACCCTTCATACCGAAACACAGCAACGCTGCTTGGCGGCAGAATTATGTATGGTGATAGTATTTCCCCGTGAGAGTACTTTTAAAAGGAGCTCAACTACTTACTCGTAAAAAAATGTGTCTGATGATTCAAGTGGACTACACTTGAAACAAAGCGCCTGAATTATTTATAATACTAATATCTAAAACCCCCTAATTTAGTATTCATTTATTCACCATTGCATAATGTTGGTATGTCAAAAATATATTACAAACTTCCGCCTGCAGCTTCGCAGGCATGTTTTTTCAATAAATAGTAGCCTATTTATTAATCTAGGTTACGTATAGGTCTAATATAGGTTACGACGTGATTGAGTAACAAACAAATAAATAAATAAACAAACATCTTAACTTTCGCATTTATAAATTAGTGTGATATGGTTTTCGAAGAACGTTTTTAGTTATAGTTTAAATCCTTTAAAGGAAGTCAATCATAACATTCCCTAAAAACACTTTTAAAAACGTTTCTATATTATCATTTATGTAGCTGATTGTACTAGTGTTTCTTCTATGCCTTGAGCCCTTCCGTTTGCCTGCCTTTCGAGGGCAGTTTTGTGTACTCTCATTAAGAAAATTTGAAGGCTTCATATATTTATATTTATTAATTTTGCTTACATGTACATACATATATATTTTAATAACAAATATATATTTCAGGCAACAATAAGTAAAAGATGTTAAAAAGGGACTAAAGCCATTTTTTTTATGAATTTATGAATACAATGGAATTTCAATGGATTATAGACTTATAGCTTTGATTTACCTACTGTTTTCAATTCCAAAATTATATTTCTTACTCAAGTTATCTAAAATTTCAGAACACATTCCCCACCCAAATAACGCTCCAGCAGATTCAAAAACCACATAGTTGCAATTATCTCCTAACTTCCTACTAATCAAATAATTATATCTCATATCCATAGAAACTACCATAGTATCTGTGGCAGAAGCTTCAAAATTCTAATCCGGACTAAAACAACAAATTCAGTTTAGAAATGTGGTCAAATGCACGGTGGATGCGTCCGGTGCGCATCTATCGGGGCAAAATCCGGAGAACCGGATAATCCGGCCGGACCCGGTGACGTGTATACGGATATAGAGGAAGAGCATACTACTTTACAGAAGGACAACTAAGTAGGTACAGTAATGCAGTAATATTGTTGTTTTACAAAGGTTAACAAATCGATTCTGGTGACGATTTTGTTTTTAGTAGCGACTGAATTTTAGATCTGCGAGGTTCACTAAATCCGTTCTTTTTATAAGTTACTAGCTGACCCGCCCGAGGCTTTGCACTCTTGGAATTTCCCGTTCCAGTAAGAACTTTGGAAAAGCAAATAAGTACATAAAACACTTAAAAAAACATTTAAAAATGCAACGTTGTGTAAAAATTTCAAGTTTATTCATCGACTACTTTTCGAGTTTTGCGGACACGAACATACGGCAGCTGAATTTTTATATATAGAGATTATCCCGTACACTATATCTCAAAACTCACATTGGCATGACGGTGTGGGTCATTAGTTTCGATTTCAATCAAATGTTTAGGTAAAACTCAATCTTGTTTCTTGGTGCTTTGATATCAAATTACCTTTTTACTTAGTGTCACCACAGCAACGACACATTGTAGGCTTTTGGACTGCGTCCATGTTTTATTTAATACCCACGTTATTTAAGTTCACCAAGAAAGAAGTCGTTACACACAGAATGGACGGTGATCGAGATGTTTTTAAAGAATAAGACCTCTTATTTCTCTACACTGTGTCACAGACAAATGACAGTATCATACGTTCATTTATGTAAGTAGAGTATCTAGAGCGCAGTTGTTTTGAGATATTGGCTATGAGGTTTGTACCAGCTAATTGCAATTAGCTAGCAGTTTGTACGACACTGTACATGCAATATCTTGCATAAAACAAAATGTTTCAGAAGAGTTTCGATAAAAATCTTCTTTTTATTATCCTACCGAATGTCGGATAAAAATACTATAGTGGGGTTTGACAACTTTTGGCATAGTTCTGAACAGCAACTGTTATTTTTTTCAAAATCACGTCGCACTGTTAAACTTGTTTACATATTTGGATTGAGGGCATACAGGTTGCCGACATAATCAGATTTTTAGAGGTACATGATAAACGACGATAAAAAAATAAAAAACAACGACATGTTTTCGAAGGATAAATTCGAATCCGTTTCACTGTATGTACTGTTTACCGACTTTCATATAATACCTATCAAGGTGTGATCACTACCCCCCCGATGCCTAGGATTAAAGTTGGATAGTACGTGTAACTACCTATAGACAGTTCCTAATACTTCGTAAATTGGTTGGATTTTCTGTCAGGAGCAACCGATTGATTGAAGCTGATTAATCTGGTTCCTATAGTACAGCTTGGCTTAGATTGGGGCTAGACAGCGGTATTTGAAATGTCCAAAATTATTTTTACAAACTTTTTATTAACTTGCAATGTATGTATGTTTGTCCGGGTGGAATCTTGCAACTGAATATTAAACCCGTTCCCCTCAAGCGATTGAGCTGTTTGGAATACATATTTAACTTCGGTGACAATGCAATAATATGGTACCATGAAGGTGG
Source organism: Philereme transversata (assembly GCA_963924445.1). Classification (NCBI taxonomy): domain Eukaryota; kingdom Metazoa; phylum Arthropoda; class Insecta; order Lepidoptera; family Geometridae; genus Philereme; species Philereme transversata. Next base: position 18,353,170 of record OZ004337.1, on the reverse strand, counting down.
TCTCATGATGAAGATGGATGCTAGACAATGGAACTTCTGAATGGATTATAGTAGGCTAGTAGTGTTTGGGCGCATCTGCTTGCGGTTCTGATTATCAATTTTATAAAAGCTTGTTTTGAAAAAGTATGTTTTCAATAAAAAACTTATTGAAACTTATTCTAACAAAGTTATTTAAATAAATCACACGGTAGAACTTTATAATCTCAAAAAATTTAATACGCTTTTAGAAGCGTTTTGATTCTTTAGAACTAAAGAATCAAAATTTAGTATCAAAGAATATAATATATATTCACAAAGTTTAGTGCAAAAATAATAGTTTGAATCAAAACTGTACTTTTAACATTGAATCGTTAAAATAATCGACCTAAACCCCAAACAAACATACTATTGAGAAGTAACCTGAAGCCTAGCATTATTCTAACCGCACACTTCGAATAAAGGTCGCGCACACTGAACAATAGCGGAGGAAACAAACAGGCTAATTTGCGCAGCGCGGTTCACGAGCCACCGCAAGCGACAATTTGTTTAGAGCACGCCCACGGGGTTGTTCTCCATTGTCAAATGCTATACAATACTGTTGTTTCATTTTTATGTATTTTATGAAAGATATCACATAATGACGTAATATGAAGTCGTTATACGCTTTGATAAACTAAGATTAGGAAAAAATACTATAATATAGGGTATATTAGAAATTTTTTTTGGAAACTCCTCGGTATCTAACCACTACGAAATGGGTTCAAAGTAGGCGGTGGTCGAGTGGTATGCCCAGATGGAGATGGAGAGATGAACTGGATGCGTACTATAAAGAGTGGCCCCAATAACTAGTGACAGGGAAGCGTGGAAAGAGGTTATTGAAGTTAGTTAATTTCTCTAAATTTAGGTTTCAAAATAATCCTAGTTTTTGCTTTAATTTATTAACAGAAAAAATATACAATTAGTTATATCTCATTAAAAATACATTAGAACCAGTTGAATTATCTAAGATCGTTGGAAACTATCTATAGATAGCTTAACTGGTCCTGATCATTGATTCATTGCATTACCCTTCTAAATTGAAAAACTTGTGCATTGACCCAGATAAGTGCCTACTCTTAGGTCACATATGACTTTAACGAGATGCTTAAAAATTATTTTGTGGAATAAATCGATCTGACGAGTTTATACATTTTGAGTTGTAATAAAAAACCTACCAATCATATAGCATCAACTAGAAAATTACTGAACTTTTATTAAGTCTATAACCTAACATCGAAAAACTATTCGACAATGGAACCACGCACCTAAACATTATTCACATGTAATGATTAGCGCGTCATGTGAAAACACCCAATTCGCGAGTCTAGTATACTAACTACTATCGATTCTATGTCTTTTGCTGGATCAACTGTTACTTAACCTGTGACATTGCATTTGTTGTACCTATTGAACGCGATTGGTGGGCGGAAAATACACGTTTGCTCCCGACTTATTTATAAATTGATTGGTAATTAGTACGGAGCTTTGATGGATTTGTGTTTGCAATTACATGTGATGAGGTAGAGTCAATAAAAGATGGTTATTTGCTGGCTCTGACTATGGATTTGATCGTCTGGCACTCGAGTAAGATGAGGCACGAACGATAGGTAGAAAAATTGTACAGATGCTTTAAGAAATAAAAAATAATGTACAAAATTAGGAAAAATATTTTTAGATGGGTGGAATCTTTATCCGTAAGTTTTTGGATAACGATAGTCCCCTTCGAGGACAGGTTAAGGAAATCGCTCGGCGAACCGAAAATGCCTGGAGGAACTATTGGGCCATGGGAGATATGATGAAAGGAGATGAATGAATGAATGAATGAATGAAAAATACTTTATTGTACACCACACAAGAAACAAACAAAAAATATAAAAATTCACATAGCAATAAGTATAATGGGCGGTCTTATCGCTTAGAAGCGATTTCTTCCAGACAACCTTTGGATGGAGATCTTCCTTTAACGCTCAAGAGAAAGCTAATGGACGTATGCATCCTTCCCGTTTTGACATTATGGTGCGCAGAACTGGTCACTGACTAACATTTTAAAGTCCAAGCTCAAAGTTTGTCAGCGTGCGATGGAACGCAGCATCTTGGGTGTCAAGCGAACAGACAGAGTCCGGAACACTGAACTGCTCTCAAAACCAAAATTTTTGACGTTGCCACCAAAGCCGCTCAGCTGAAGTGGAACTGGGCTGGGCATGTCTGTCGCATGCCAAGTGAGCTGTGGGCAAGGATAGCCACCGAGTGGCGTCCTGACCCAGCGAGAAGGCGACGCGGCAGACCGAAACGTAGATGGCGGGACGAGCTGGATAAATTCCTAACGGATTGGCCACAATCAGCTCAGGACCGCTGAAGTCTGGAAAGAATGGGCGGAGGCCTTTGCCCAGCAGTGGGACACGAATGGCTGATAATAATAAAAATAATAATAATTTTGCATAACACTATAAAAAATAAACTAAGAGCCTTACAGTAGTTGCATATGATGTGTAACATCTGACCACCGCGCGCGCTCATTGGTCAAATCAAACGCTTCCCCGGTTTCCTGTTACACATTGCCGTTCCTTTTTCCAAAATCACTCCCACAAACCTAAAGAAAAGATGTAAAATTCATGTTAGATTAATGTTAATATTCACTTTTTTCTTGCAAACTATTTCTTGTTAGTATTTTTTCATGTAAATATTTAATTTAAATATATATATAGATAAGTAAGTATGTTAAAGTTAACAGGCGAGCTACTTTGCCGCGTCCTTATAAGTTTAGTATTACATAATGTAGATTCAATTTGGTTTAAGTCCAGCACTATGTTAATTAGTTTATAATATACGGTAATGTAACTGTGAATCTAAGTATTAATAAATAAATAAATAAAACATCAATAAAAATACTATTCGGAAAACTATGCCTGACGCGGTTAATGCGATAAAACATGCGACTTATGTACATTTAACTTTTTATTACAAAATACATATGAAAATAACATAAGGTGGGTTTTACTGCTAAAGCAACTTAAACTTTTATAACTTTATGCTGAATCCACATTTTACGCGTCATCAAAATACCTAAGCAGTGCAAAACCGACCATCTCACGAAAGAGTCCGAATCGTGAACTTAGCTTTGTACTTTCATTACTCGATATATGTACTTCCTATAACTTTAACTGTATCTGATGACTGCCTAAACTTAATAACTAACCTCAACTTTTAACTGTTTATAGACAAACCGGGCTGTAGAAAAATATTCTTTTCCATTATCCATTACAATCTTCCTGCCCTTTTCCCATATTACCTACGTGGGGTAGGCACAACATGTATTTTTCTTCCATACCACTCTATCAGCCGTCATCTCCGTTGTCACTTCTTCCTTACCCATATCATTCTTCACACAGTCCATCACATCTCTTCTTCGGCCTTCCTCTACATCCATCCATCCACATTCATATCTAACACTCTTTTAGTCCATTATCCATTATAAATTCGAAAGTAATTTTGTCTCTATATTTATATACATATATCTCTGTTTATTACGTTTTCAGGACTAAACGGCAAGACTGATTTCAATGAAATTTGGTACATAGGTAGATAATCCGACGAACTCCGTGGCACAGTGGGTAAATAGCTGGCTGAGACGCAGGTTCCGGGTTCGACTCTCGCCGCGGAACAAATGTTTGTATGATCTACAAATATTTGTTCTGGGTTTGGATGTATTTCTTTATATTATAAGTACGTATTTACAAAAAATATAAGTATACAAGTATTCTATCACTTATCTGGTTCCCATAGTGCTCTGCTTAGTTTGAGGCTAGAAAGCGCTGTGTGAAATATCCAGCAATATTTATTTATTTATGACCTGGATTGAGGCCTGACTTAAGACCTGACTATATACAATAAATGACTTGTGATTATTTTGTGTTATTGTATTTTATTTTTATTATTGGTGTATATGAGTGTCACTAAATTATAGATTGAATTAAATTAGCACACTTGTACTAACCCATTTGAAATGTTTAATTAAGTTTTAACTAACAAATATTGATCTTTGACATCTGAAATAAATGAATTGAATTGAATAGACTAATTTTTATTGGTAAGCCACGCGTCGAAGCTGCGAGCGGAAGTTAGTTTTTTATATACACTCGTCAATATTTAAATCTATGTGCTTAAGATTTTAATATTTCAATTCAAGGCTTTCTTTTTCAGTACAATTAAACGCCCCTTTGTATTTCACTAATGTTTAACATTTAACAGGTATTTGTAGCTATAAGTTACCGTAATAAAATAAACAAAAACCAGTTAGAAACAATACAAAAATACAAAATAAACTTATCTCAATCAGTTAACGTTTTTACAATGTTATCTGATCGGTGCGTACAAATAATATTGTACAATGGTTCCGCACACAATAGTACTTGCCTTGTGAGAAGAGGGTTGAAATAAATGCCACTTGAAGTAAGAGTACTGGTGTAATCGATAGTTAATGATTATAATGAGATTTCGAAAATTAATATTAAAAATCAAGTACTCGTTTTAAAGTCTGGGAAGTAAAAAAAGTCTCAAAGTTTGATGTTTTATAATATTTTTTTAATTATAGTAGGAGATTGGGAATCATGTGTTTCTTCGTAGCAGTAACAGCGTAGCACAATGCAAGCGATGAATGCGGTCAAATCCGTAAACCAAATGCGGAATTATCAAGTGCTTGAACAAAAGCTTACCTACAAGTATTTTCCGTCCACGCTAAGTCAGCATAACAGTTAGACTATTACATTAAAAGAAATTTGTCAGAAACCACCATCGTGTTCGTGTCTTGAACAACTGAGACGTCACAGGAAACCAGTGCTAGAGAAGTGTTATTTGTAGTAGGGATGTAACGGAGGTAGTTTTATCGGAACCGAAATCGGAATCGGAGTTTTCAAATTTGATTTATCGGAATCGAAATCGGAATCGAAATCGGAGGCAGGGTCAGTTTGTTTAAGGACAAATAAAACATGATTTATAGTCAATTCTTTTCATTTTTATTTTTTATTATAAAATAAAAAACAACTGTGAAAAAAAATTGGCATAATTCCAAATAAACAAAAGATAAAATTAATGAATTTAAAGTTTAATTAAAATTAAAACTTAAAACCCAAAGTAGCGTGTTACATTTGGTTACATTACAATAAATGAACAAACGCTAAAACAAATTAAATCAAAATGGACTCCAAAAGTAATGTATTGTACTTTATGAACAAAAGCTTTGATGCTTTGTCCCCATCCAATCTATTTCTTAAAGAGTCGTAAATTAGGCCAGCACCACTAAAAAGTTGTTCGCTAGCTACCGAGCCCGGTGGACATGACAAATATTGCCGGGCAATTGATTGTAGGGGCTGGAATTTTGTATTTCCATTTACTTTCCACCACAATAACGGATCATCACTAATACGTATACGTTTTTCTTTATTGTACTCATTTAGCATACTTTTCATTACAACAAATTTGTCAAAAACTGCATATCTTCCAGATGTTGTATCATCATCGTCTTCATCACTACTTAACAATATATTCGACAAAACTGTTTGGACATTACTATGGCTAGCTTCTGCTGGTAATTCCATTCTTGCCCGTTTTTCTACAGGAGCGCCAATATTATCAGCCTCGTTTTTAGATGTGTCTGCATCAAATAGTGACATTATTTCGGTTTCAATTTTCTCTTTAACCGTCGCGCGCCGCCCGCTTTGTTTCGTTCGACCTCCGATTAACATCCGATACAAAAGTATCGGAACCGAAGTCGGAACCGAAAGTGTAATAATAATCGGAAGTTCCGTCTTAACGGAACCGGAATCGAAGCTCCGTTACATCTCTGATTTGTAGCACAGCACAGATTGTACGCTCACTGATTTAATAACTGATTAAAACGGATACCTTTTTGTGGTACGCGTGTGATGTGAACGCCGTGGTCACGGTTGTTGTAAAACAGCCGAAACGTCGGGATAACAAATAAAAAAGGTACACACGCGATAAATACCCCATTTAATCAGTAGTTATGTACATACAGTGATCGCGAAAGTTTGAAAAATACTCACTGATTTCCATGAAGGATATCTTATAATGGTAGACCGTCAAGATACGGTACATCGAACGGTAAATTCTTTTAGATCAACTCATAGAAGACTACTTCTTTCTTCCTAAATTATCATTTAGTCCTAATTACCACAATGAAGGTCCGACCAATTTTGACTCGCGCACGAGTAACGAAGGCGGCATCAGATCTTCTCCTCTTGGCCGCTTTGGTATGTTGTCCCTTCCATAAGCTCGCACTTTACACAGAATCCTGCAAGTTTAGCTTGTATGCGAGCCGTGAGGTAACTATGGTAAGTATATATGGTACATATATACCTCATATATGACTGGACATGCGTTGTATACATGTACGGCACATAAAGGTTTCTTCTGATTACTTTTTCACTTTTTTACTGCTCGTCTGTTTCAAGAGACACTTTTACAAACTACTACAAACTACTATATCATAAAAAGTCTCAATCAACCAAATTTGTGACGTCACCTTACATAAGACCCTGCCTGAAAACCTGAGGCAGAACCTGTTTGGCCACGCGTGGCCTGGAACGGAACTGGTTAATACACTTACGTACTGGTTGGGTAGGTTAGGTAATATGTAGTACATTCTTCATGAATCCACCCTGTGGGTAATTTTCGTATTTTTTTATATTAAATTTCGTAGCACATATTTGTTGAGACAGACAATTATAATTGGCGTGATTTGGCTGTAAAATTATGCCTTGATTGTAAAATGTAATATCTTGAATAGAATATATTAATTTGAAACACAAATACAGGAATTATTCTTATTTGTTATTATTATATTCCTGTTTGTTTTACCTATTTTGTTTATGATCCGTCCTGTGTTTCTATTATTGTACTCAAGATATTATTTTTATTAATATATTATTATTATTTTACAAAAATCAAGTATTTTTGTGACTTACTTACAAGAAGTTTTTCTAAGATTACTCACAGGGTGGATTCATGGTCAGTTGAGCGCTGTTGGGGCGCAAATCGAATCATCTCGCCAAATTGAGCGCTAATTCGCACCCGTGGGACCCGATCGCTAACTGGGGGGTGACCATAAATACTACATTACATTGCTTGTAGACCAACTCTGCATTTCTGTTTTTTCAATTTACACACTTTTGCTTTAAGATAAAAATATACAAAATTGAACAATTTAAGCAGTAATTTATAAGTATTTATCATAATTTGAGCTCTATACATTCAACCAATATAATGTTGAAAAAAGAAAATAAATTTACGAAAGGATATACAATTAAACACACAAATAGTTAGGAATACAGAAACAATAAAAAAATATAAAACATCTAGATGTATGTAGTGTGTTGCATTGGGTGTCGGCAATTTTATAAATTTATTGTTTAAAACAAAGAACGATGACAGAAGTGTTCATTTGTACTGAGACTCTCATTCGCAAAACAACATAAATAAATAAATAAATGTTGCTGGACATTTCACTATCTATCTATCTATCTAGTTTGGGGCTATCTAGCCCCAAACTAAGCAGAGCTTGTACTATGGGAACCAGATAACTGATAGAATACTTATATACTTTTTTTTTGTAAATACATACTTATAATATATAGAAAAACACCCAGACACGGAACAAATATCTGTAGATCATGCACACATTGGTTCCGCGGTGGGAATAGAACCCGCTACCTCCTGCGTCTCAGCCGGCTATACGCCCACTGCGCCACGGAGGCAGTCGAACATATACTTTTTGTTGTAAATCAAAAACCAATAGGTGTTGTTGCTTAAAATTTTGTAATGCTTAAGCTTAAGGAAGAACATGCACCCTACTGTACTGAAATCAGTTTTTTTTATCTCCGAAAACCCTGACATTGCAGGCACCCCACTCTCTTGGCTCCCTCTAGCGCGGGTACCAAAACATATCCCCATGAGAAACCGCGGGCACTACTCGCCACTTGAAGATCTAATCGCGCCATTTTTTTGTTTTCTCTTTTGAATTCCGAACGCCGATTGTTTTCTATAGCGGCCAGTATTTATAAAGAATTCGACAACGAGTCTTGAAGTGTTTTTTCGAGTGTCGACGTTATTGAGAACCTCTTTGGTTATTTTTTTCGAATGTAATTAGGGGTTGAAACTTTGAACTTGCAGTGCGAAACTTTACTTGAATACTGTTTGAGAGCTAATTCCATAACTTACAAATAAAAATCCTTAGTTATTCTCCTAAATAAGATAATAAGTTGTGTAGGAGTTTTTGGCCGTTCGACAAAAAGCACTTGAGACCATCACCTAGTTGATCTGATAAAAGTATGATTATTGGTTAGAAAAACATAAAGTTTAAAGATTAACAATTTTTCATATAAACATCTTATTTTTCATGATTTATTTTGAACTTTTTAGTTTCACTTTAAATCAGCTTTTTTTGACTTTGCGCCTTCTCTAGAACTTTCTTTAAACAAACTTAATTTTTGAATTATTTGACCTAAAATAGCTAATCACACTAATATTATAAATGTGAAAGTTTGGATGTTTGTTTGTTTGTTACTCAATCACGTCGTGACGGCTGAACCGATTTCGATGAAATTTAGTTTATACCTGGATTAACACATAGGCTACTTTTTGTTGACAAACAATGCGTGCAAAGCTGCTGGCGGAAGCTAGTAGCTAATAAATAGAATGTTTACCAAAATTAGCAGATTTTTATTATTTTTAGTATATGTATATCTCTGTGGTGAGTGAGTGTATTAGGTACTCCTATTTGTAAACTATTTCATTTAGTAAGTATTACCACTTACTGACAATCCAACCTTATAATACAACTCTTTTCTGATTATTCGATCTAGCTGAAACTTATACTACCTACTACTAATGAACTAGGTATTATTATTATTATTAAGCCTTTTTATTTCCCAAAAAATATTAAATATGTTTATTTATATTTATGTTATCTGTATAGAGATTTTTTTGTTTTTTACTTAATTATGTTTATGGGTTTGCCCATTTGTGGTCAAAGGCCTCTTTGTTGGGCCAATCGGGTCCATGTCGCACCTACTACTCCCACGATATCGTCGCGCCATCTTCGCCTCGGTCTTCCTCGGGGGCGGGTTACACCTCGAGGGCAATGGTATAGTAATATTAAATTCAAAGATTATGGATCAGGCCGGATATCAAACATACACACTATTTTTGTTTTATTTCCAATAAGACACACCTAGTACCCAAAGACAACAAAATATTATAGTATAAAAAGGATTTTAAAAATATATTATTATTTTTCGTACATTGTAAATAAAAAGTACACGTTTCACGTTTCAAAGACCTTAATTATAAAACAGAAGCGCTGACTAAAAATTAAAAGTGTCATATCAAAGACAGTCGGAAACAAAAGTATAAAATGAAATGAGAATGGACATCGAAATGCCGTCGGATATAGATAAGCCAACTTTTGCCAGTTTATACTCTGCCTACGGCACGTCTGCATAACCCATTCCTTCCGTTGCTGATTCGCTCATTCATTTCTAATCAACGGTTTTCTCCTTCTTTCTCCTACCCTCTTCCCACTTTTATTTGAGGACGAGCCTCCTTGTACCTACATCTGTGCCAGGAGATTTTACAGGAGGGCTACACTACTTATTTGATGCTTGTGTGAACAAATAAATTTATTGATTTTAATTTTAATTATTATGACCTCCGTGGCGCAGTGGGCGTATAGCCGGCTGAGACGCAAGAGGTAGTGGGTTCGATTCCCGCTGCGGGACAAATGTTTGCATGATCTACAGATATTTATTCCGTGTCTAGGTGTTTTTCTATATATTTTAAGTATGTATTTACAAAAAAAAGAGTATATAAGTATTCTATCAGTTATCTGGTTACCACAGAACATGCTCTGCTTAGTTTGGGGCTAGATAGCACTGTGTCAAATGTCCAGCAACATTTATTTATTTATTTAATTATGTAGTTGTATTTGTATTAAGTATTTGTATATGTATTTTTATTGTTATTTTGATTTTCTGTGATTATTGTTATCTTATTCTTTAGTCTTTGTCCTTTTTGCCTCAACTTAAAATAGATCAAGCATTTTAACTATGCCTAGTCCTCTAGGCTAAATACGTTACCTCAGTTATTTGAATTGATGTGTAGCATCTTCACAAACCTCTCGGTTTGTGGGAGTGATTTTGGCAAAAGGGACGTAAATGTGTAATTGGAAACCAGGGAAGCACACGCTAATTGATTTGACCAATGAGCGCGCGCGGTGGTCAGATATTACACATCATATGCGACTACTGTAATTTATTAGTAAAATTAAGTAGATTTGGAAAAAATCGTTAAATCGCTTCGCAAATTCTTGTCGTTATGCAGACTTAACATGAATGTACTATACTCACGCTAACAGTAGGGGGTGGGCAGGGGGATAAAAGTGGCGTTTTTGTTATCTCCTTTTAATGGGTATTGTAAAAAGCATTGAGTTTGTATCTTTTGTCTGTCATTTATATTTAAATCGAACGGAGTTGTATACATTCAGACATCATCACTGCATTGTGCTCCTGTGGTTACGCTTAGAGCAATGTTTCATTTAGATTAGAAAAGTGGAATGCTTGCTGAGATGCTTATACAATGGGCCACCATGTCGCTCCAAATACATAACTAGTAGTCAGAACCAACCAGCTGCCTCGTAGCTTAATGATAAATACTAGTGGTTCGCCCCGAACTGGGATCTCGCGAGTCTCACATAAAAACAAAAAAATATTATTTGTAATCTTTGACTATCAAAATAGGGCCGCGAAATGAATAACCAACTAACTTGATCTACAGTTTGATTCAAATGACAGGTAACGAGTGTTCATGTTAATTGGTGGCTCTTTTTTGGGGTAGAAATTGCGGTTATTATGGATTTTCTTTTACCTATGTTTGTGTCACTAAAGCTACGCGCATACCAAATTTGAGCACTGTGGGGCTACTGGTGTAGTCTGTGAATTTTGTCTAAGTTCAGTTTTTACTAAAAATAAAAACGAGGTCGAAATTTACTCACAAAGACACACAAAGACCTTTTGTCAGACGTACCACTTGACTGTAGATAGTCTGTAGATTTTACGCTTTTTACGACACTTGAACCCCAATATCTCAACAAACCCCCCCCCCCCCTACATGTTTATCTCATTTAGTCACACCTACGTATATACCAAATTTTACGATGATCGGATAAACGCTTCGAATGTTATCCTCGGACAAACAAATGTACATATATACAACGCCGATTTGCCTAACTTGATTTGGAGATCTCGCTTAGCTCGATCATTTAAAATGTATTCACTTAAAAAGAGCAAGTTACAAGTCTTAACGTATTTAGTGACTAAAATGTTTAAATTTGACGTACTTGCATGATTTAACAACTCATATTTAACCATTAAATACGTTAAGGCATCTTTGCGCAAGTCACCCTTAGTTTGCATCACAAGTCGCAGAATTTATGTGTCAGTAAATAGTTTTAATTGTTATGATATTGTTACGCCGAGGCTGTTAAACAATGAGTAATAATCGAACTTTCTCGAACGCTTTTGTCTTGCTGTGTTATTGTTGCTATTGTTTGTGGTTTCGCAGAATGGGGAGTGGCCATTGTGTCGAGGGACCGACCCTTTCCTGGAAGGATCGACATCGTTCTCGAACAATCGAAATGTGTGCGATATATATAGGCCGGAGAGATGGCCGGACGGTCAGTCTGAGTCTCGAGTCAGTTAGTGAGTGAGTCTCAGCGAGGCCCTGGAGGGCTGACGTGGGAAGGGTCTCGCGTGAACAGTAATTGCTCCCGAGTCAGTCTGGATTAAGCTATACGTGCGATCATTTCGGTGACTTTAAGTGGTGCAACAGTGGTGTGAATTAGTGTGTTGTGATTACGTGTGACCAAGTTCGTGTATTCATCGTTTAGTGTTGAATAAAAGTGTTATTTTGGTTAAATCGATTCCCATTATTTTATCCCGAACCCTCAGCTCGTAACAATTTGGTGTCAGAAGTGGGATAAAATAATGCCGGTTCTGCCAAAGGATAACGTGGACGGTGTCCGGACGAGAGGTCAACGACAACAGGAATTGGATGAAAGGCGGCTTGGGGAGTCTCCGGTTCAAGAAGCTCGGCAGAGTCGTCAGTCGATGGAGATGGAATCAGCCGCCACCGAATCATTTGGAGCATCATCATCATCATCATCCGTGGGGCAAGCTCCTGTGACAGGCGATCTTGCTGCTATTATGGCCATGCTTTGTCGTCAACAAGAAGAGCAGCGACGTTGGCAGGAAGAACAGCGACGTCAGGAAGAAGAGCAGGCTCGGTTGCAGGAAGAACAGCGACGACAGGATAAGGAAGAGCAGGCTCGGTTGCAGGCAGAACAGTGACGTCAGGATAAGGAAGAGCAGCGTTGTCAGCAAGAAGAGCAGGCTTGGTTGCAGGAGGAAGAACGCCGTCAGCATAAAGAAGAGAAGCGTCGTCAGCAGGAAGAGCAGGCTCGGTTGCAGAAGGAACAGCGACGTCAGGATAAAGAAGAGCAGCGTCGTCAACAGGAAGATCAGCGACGTTGGCCATAAGAGCGTGCTCGACTGATGAGGGAATCGTTCGGTTCATCTGGAAAGGAATTCCAGGAAGTGAAAGAACAGATAGAAATCATGAGAGCCGTGTTTTGGAGGCTGGAATTGGAATCGCTGATGAGAAAGGGACTCTGGGTGTCCTGAAGTATTGGAGACGGCAATGTGGCTCCTCTAGTTGCTACATCTTCAGCGCGAGGTGCGCCTAAAATTGTTCGTGTTGATCGGCTGCCGCGATATGGGGCTAAGAATGCTCGGGACGAGCATGTTTTAGGAGGGGGCAGTGTTACGCCGAGGCTGTTAAACAATGAGTAATAATCGAACCTTCTCGAACGCTTTTGTCTTGCTGTGTTATTGTTGCTATTGTTTGTGGTTTCGCAGAATGGGGAGTGGCCATTGTGTCGAGGGACCGACCCTTTCCTGGAAGGATCGACATCGTTCTCGAACAATCGAAATGTGTGCGATATAAATAGGCCGGAGAGATGGCCGGACGGTCAGTCTGAGTCTCGAGTCAGTTAGTGAGTGAGTCTCAGCGAGGCCCTGGAGGGCTGACGTGGGAAGGGTCTCGCGTGAACAGTAATTGCTCCCGAGTCAGTCTGGATTAAGCTATACGTGCGATCATTTCGGTGACTTTAAGTGGTGCAACAGTGGTGTGAATTAGTGTGTTGTGATTACGTGTGACCAAGTTCGTGTATTCATCGTTTAGTGTTGAATAAAAGTGTTATTTTGGTTAAATCGATTCCCATTATTTTATCCCGAACCCTCAGCTCGTAACAATATGTATGTTAGTCTCTAATGTATATATTTATATGGGTCGTAGAATTCAGTTTTATATTATAAACTTACATCTTGTAATTTTCTATTGTTGCCTGATTTAAAGATTTATATTATAAACGTGGGTGGAGACCACACTAACGTTATTTTGACTTATGCCTAATAGGTAATTTTTATTAACATTACGTGATTTAAATAGGATATGTCAATATGTCATTATTCTAAAAATGCTTATAAAAATACAAAAAACATAATTACAATACGCAATGGCTTTTTCTAGCTAAATTTGACATTTATCGGAGCACTATTATTATGATCGATAGCACAATCTGCCACTGAATGCAGCTGAGGTGAATCCCCAAATCTCTTCAAATACAACTTTCTTTTCAAACTGTTCACCATTATAGGCTTGTGCACTTGCTTTTCGGATGATTTTTTATGAAATACTTCTCTGATGGTGTTCTCCAAGTCAACTTCAGCAGCAAGCTGGTCGATTTCATTGCACAGGAATTGGATAAACCTGGAGCCTGAACCCTCGTTGCTGTGGCTAGGTGTTGCATTGAAAAAACTGTGTACAATGAGCATGTCGGTTTCTACAGGTAGAATATGTGGCGCCGTAGAATCATCCAGCACTGCATTTTTTACCCGAGTAGCTTACCGGTGTACCAGGTATGGTCTTGATTCCTCTGCAAGTCTGAATGTTAACCATTTTTGGTTTCGTGGCTAGTGTGGGATTGTTGCGGACCATGAAGTGATCGATGATCTCCATCTCGCTGTAGCTGCAGTCGTTTGCTCTCAGCAGACCCTGGTGGGACACGTGAGTCAGCACCGCTACGCCAACGCAACCGTAATTGGTGAAATCATGTGCGCTAAAATTTTTCATCAAACGTGAAATCTCAGCCTTAGTCCGGTCTATGTATTAGATAACGTCAAACCCAAACTTCTCAAACGTAGTTGTCAATGCCTTTACATCCTTATCCGTCCCATGTTTAGGTTTTACGTAGCCTATATACTCTTATTCTAACGTTGAAAACGTCTTTCACTGCATTGGCAGATCCAGGCTCTAATTGTTTATTGTCATCAAAAATCAATTACACATTAAATCAACAATTATTTAATATAGAAAACCTACATAATATATTTTATCACAGGCAATATGTACTTCTCTATTGAAGTGGCAAGGTACCTATGGTATTACAGCTCGTTCCCACTTGTCGGGTATCGGGCCTGGATTTTAATCGGATGTTCCAGTGGCAGAGCATTTTATGTGTAGCTATCCACACGTATCGGAAACTGATTTTGTGTCGATGCCGATAGTAAATGTCGGATGTTTTACCAGCCCTCTACGCCCGGAAAAAAATCGTGCCGGATCTCGCTCGCCTATGAGTAAGTATAAATACTGTTTACCATTGTCACAAAAATAAGCAGAAAGATGAAGAATTAGAACCCTTCATAGGCAAATCGGAAACAAACAAGGCCATAAAGCTACGCCTGCAAACATTTTTAACTTCAAAAAGCATCTATTGTTACGTTTCCTTCACCACACAATATATTTTCAATAATTTTCATGGGAATTTGAACCTTGTTCTGTTGCCTTAAAGTAGTGAGATATGCGGCGTATTGACAATGACCGCTTTCATAGGGCGGATGCACGTTTTTTGACAAATGGCCAGCTGGGCGATTTGTCTCGTGTAGGGCGGCTTTGGCATGGATTAGATACTTATTTGAACAAAAATTGGGGCATTAATTTCGGTTGTACACTTGCCTGCCGCAACCGCACACACATAAAAAACAATAAATTGTTACATCACTTACGTTATTATTGTTACGAGCTGAAGGTTTGGGATAAAATAATGAGAATCGATCTAACCAAAATAACACTTTTATTCAACACTAAAACGATGAATACACGAACTTGGTCACACGTAATCACAACACACTAATACACACCACTGTTGCACCACTTAAAGTCACCGAAATGTTCGCACGTATAGCAAAATCCAGACTGACTGTCCGGCCATCTGTCCGGCCTATTTATATCGGACACAATTCACTACACTAGAACGATCTCGAACGTTCCAGGAAAGGGTTGATGTTTCGACAGAATGACCACTTCCCATTCTGCGCAACCGCAGACAATAACACAGCATGCAGGTATATTCCATACCAAGTATTACGTATTCCGTGACACAGTAGGTAAGACGAGAGCCTTCGAGAAATTTCGGCTATTTCTTATTGTGTAACAGCGTAACATTATTATAAGTTATAGTTTTAAAATTTGTGTTTTGATACCTATTATAAATATTCGATAAAAAATAGAAAGTAGACCCTTTGTAGAAAAAGTAAAATAAATTATCTATAAAAATAACCAAGCTTATACAATTTCATGTAAAAATAAGCAATAAATGAATATTTTGTTAATTTTCATCATCTGCTGTAAATTAAAGTTTATGCATGTTGTGATTTCTGTCGAAGATTGTACGCATAATTTTTCGTTCATGTTCTAAGGTTGAAGATAAGAATAATAATGTGAATAGATAAAGTAAATAAAAAAAATCGTCTCAATGCCTACAAGATTGAACAAAAAATATCATCGTACGCATATTGCCTCTCTGAATACACGCAAAAGTAGGCAAAAATCCAGACCCTCATAATCAATGACACTTGGGCGGGCAAGCCCAGTAATGGTCATAAAAGGATGTTATGATATTATATCATTTTTCCTCAAGCACAATATAGTGTGTACGCTGCCATTTCCGGTCTCCTAATGCGTTCTGCTACATTCATTATGTCCTTCAGTTACCTTCTATTCTGTGGCTTTTTGTGCGAACTTGATTTGGGGATTGATGGAAATAAGTCGTCTAAGTTATTGAAAGTAATAGATTTTTTTCTATTTTTAAAGGTATTTAATGGGTTAAAGTAGAATTATTACATTATTACTTATGAACTAAGCGCTCATTGCACAGCTTGTTTAGCTGTTTCTACCAAATTAGCTAATTTAAGCAATGTTCAATCCAAAGGTTGGTTTATGGAGCTTTAAGCGAAAAAAACTCCCATTGTGCGACCTGTATGTTTTCTAGATTAAGTTGGTAATTCTAATTTACTGTTATTAAAAAGTAGCCTATGTCCCTACCCCGGCCATATCTATCTGTACCAATACTTAATTTCATCGAAATCGGACAAGTAGTTTAATCGTGAAAACGTAACAAATTTGTTACAGAGTTTTGAACGTGTCTTTGAAATTATTTTTACTAGCAGTTAGCGGCTTTGCCCGCTTTGTTCAAGATGCAAAAATACATATAGAAACTTTGACATCCCTTTTTTATCCTATGAGAACTGATTTATGGAATAAAAAGTGGCATATGTGTTAATCCAAATTATAATCTACGTACATACCAAGTTTCATTGAAATCAGTTAAGCCGTTTCGACGTGATTGAGTAACAAACAAATAAACAAACATCCAAACTTTCTTATTTATAATATTAGTGTGATGTAAATAAGAAAATTTTAGGAAATCGAGCTTTTGCTTGACATCGTTCTTAGCTTAGAGCCTCAATGTTTACATACTATTTATTACAAAGTAACTAATACGGTATTACTATTTAAAATATAGTTCGATCATAAGAATCAATCTATTACTAACGCACAATATAACTTTTAACTGATTTTATTTCAAAATGTACAATATATTTAGTATTCTAATCGATAACACACTCTCGAAACGCATCTGCATACTTTTTTGATGTGTAGGTACTATTGGGAACACAACGATCGAAAGAGGTTAGCTACCCGCAACACAGATTTTTCTAGCTTGTTTACAAATAATAAATAAAATAAAATAGCCTTTATTTCACACATAAATAAATTACCGTCCTTGAGTTTTACAGTTCTTAATTCATAATATAAAAAAAATCTGTATATTTTATAAAGACTCTACAATGTTAAAATGTTATGTGAAATATTATGTCATTTATTTTATATGAAATTATTATATTGTAAAATGTATATGAATAGATTAGAGATTGCATTGAAATTAAGATAAAATCTCTCTTTAGGTAAAGGCCTCCTATAACAAATTATATTGTGTGAGTACCTAATTAAGAATCATTATTAAACCTAATTGTAATTTGTAACTTTACATTAAGACACCAACATTTGTTACTACGAATGAACTTTGTATAATTTTATTCTTTTCTATCTTAGGTAGACTGTACCCTTATCTCTTTTCAATTCATTATTAAATTGAGAGCCTCTATAAACCCCATCTTAAAGTGTTAATCAAACTAAAATACGTTTTAGTGGCAATCCAAAGACTCGCTTCAATCTATTGAAAAAGGAATTATATTGAGCTGAGACAAAGTTGCGTCTTCAAACTCAATCACTTTGTCTCTATCACTAGGTTATTTTGTATACTGAGGTTGAAGAGAGTTGGCCGTTTCTATACAAGTTATGCTACGGTTTTTGTTATGTACAGTAATTTAACACACACATCCGGAATTGTATTAACTAATTTTAGAGGTGGGTTTAAAACCAGTAGCTTGAATATTTAGTTACTTTGACTACTTTGAATATCCAGTTAGCAATACATTTCCAATAATCCATTTTTAACGTAAATATGCGGCGTCGTCGTTGCGACTATGCCGCTTAGTCAGTTTAACAGGTACCTACCCACTTACATAAATAATGAATATGATTAATTTACCTATATAATACAGGCTTTTTAATTGATATTTTAGGACTTGAAATTAATATTGTTTGAAAATTAAAATTTTCTATGGTAATGGATTTGAAAAAAACTATTTTACTACAATACTAGCCATTAGCCCTACCCGTGTTTTCATTTAATGTTGTACATAACAAAACACGTAGTATAAACACAATAGTATCGGATTCGTATAGATTCTTATCAACTTAAAAATATATAACTTAAGCATACAGAGATAGTGCAGTTTGTATCAGTGAAATAGTTTCGGAATCAGTGGTTTCTGAGATTACCCCCTATAGACATACAAACTTTACCTCTTTATAATATTATTTATATAGATGGCATAGATACGCATTGCAAATCAGCGGGAGCAATGGCGTTAGTTTATTGGGGATACTTGCGCCTGGTAGTAATCTAAAGCAATAATAGCAATTCCAGTCATTGTTGACCAAGCTTGGCTTGAGATTTTGTCTCAGAAGCGTACTTAGACACCAACCTATTGCTATTATTTTTCAAATTTTTTAATCTCCAATTTTTATCAGGTATCCCTGATGCCGCTCCAGAATGGGCCATACCCTGTTTGTTGTTACTTTTCACGACTAAACGGCTGAACGGATCGTAATGAAATTTGGCAAAGACTAGGTATGACCGGGATTGAGCCATGGACTACTTTTTACCCGAATGAGCAGAAGGAGTATAATGTTTTTATTGACAAACTACACGTGCGAAGCCGCAGGCGGGTCAGCTAGTAAGCTATAAACATCAATGCCTATTTACCTAACAACTATCATCTCTCACAAGATGCCAATGATGATGAATATGAGCTATCTATAGATCGTTTTGCGGTCTTTAGAAGGCTCAAACCTTTCTACTGTAATTTGTGATAATTATAGTTACTGGTTTATATTCCGTTCCTAACTAAGAAGCTTTTATGCTTTGATAAGTTAAAATGCAAATTAACTATAAGTTTGAATCAATAAATAAATAAATATTGCTGGACATTCCACACAGCGCTATCTAGCCCCAAACTAAGAAGAGCTTGTAATATGGAAACCAAATAACTGATTGATAGAATACTTATATACATTGTTTTTGTAAATACATACTTATAATATATAAAGAAACAACCAGACCCGGAACAAATATCTGTAAATCATGCAAACATTTTGTTCCACGGCGGGAATCGAACCCGCTACTTCCTGCGTCTCAGCCGGCTATTCGCCCACTGCACTACGGATATCGTCCTATAAATACAATACATTTGACATAAGAGGAGAAATATATTTATTTTATTTGCGACGACCAATTCCTTCCCATCGCGCTATACGCTGTCTTATCCACTTTGTTTAAAATGGATTCCCTGAAGCCGCTATAAAGTGGCCATTGATGACGCCTCTGGGATTATTGCCAAAGTATTGTCCATACTCTGTATAGGTATTATAACTTACTTGTATTGTTTGATTCTCTTTGACTTTCCTGTTCCTCAAATCCTTTGATTTGAGTGATAGATAAATAAGCGCTCTGATTAGATAGATAAATTATTTCTTTGGTACATATTATTGTTGTATTTTACAAATTCAAATAATCTTTAATAAATAAACTACTAGCTGACCCGCCAAACTTCGTACCGCCTTGCCATGCATTTGACGCGGGCTGCCAATGTGCAGTTATCAATCGGCCATCATTAGTTGCATCTAAGTATGAGAAAATAAATTTTCTTCATAATTTCTTTTTGCATGAATTTTTCCGATATATTAATAGTTATTCTGCTATTCGGGGCGGAGACAAATCCAACAAATCAAAGATCATCACAATCGGTCCAGCCGTTCTTGTTATAAATGGTGTAACTAACCCGACTTTGTTTTATATATATATAATAGAAGATGTAAGTACAAAGGATAAGTGCAAAAATAAATTATTAAGAGATTAGCCCTTTTTGGACCTACAATGGAAAAAGAACAATGAAATACTTTGAAAAACTTATGAAATATGAGTACATAAAATAGAAACTAAAATATTTGCGGTCCTTTTTGCGAATATTCGAGAACCTTTTTGCCCCAACGGCCATCAGTTAGGTTTTCTACGCATTTCCTCATTTTTGATTAATTTAAATAAAAATTTAATCACGTAGAGAAATACCAGTATAATAGATAAGATTAGATAATTCTTTTTTGCACACCATAAAACAAAATAATTAAAAAGAACAACGCACAACTAAGTGATACAATTGGCGGTATTATCGCTAAATAGTGATCTCTACCAGCATCTTCTTCTTCCTGCCTTTTTCCCACATTACGTGGGGTCGGCACATCATGTATTCCTCCTCCACATCTATCAGTCATCATCTCCGTTGTTACTTCTTTCCTACTCATATTCCCTCTTCACACAGTCCATCCCTCTCTTCATCGGCCTTCCTCTACTTCTATATCCATCCATACTCATTTCTAACACTCTTTTAGTCACAGGATTTTTTCCCCTACGCATGACATGCCCATACCCCGCTAGCCTCTTACTTCTAAATTTTTCTATCACTGGCGCTACTTTTAAACTTCCTCCAATAAACTCTTTCCTTATCTTATTAATTCTCGTTACCCCATACATCCATCTCAACATTCGCATTTTCACCGCGTGCACTCTTCTTTCATCCGTTCCTATCGTGGCCCAACACTCAGAACCATACATTGTGACAGGTCTTATGATCATCTTGTAAACTTTCCTTTTACGTTTAAGGGGCATTCGAGTATCGCACGTTGTTCCTGTAACCTCTAGCCATCTCTACCAGCATAGCTCTCTCCATACCACGATGAGCAACCTTGAGCTTTCTTATGAAGCTCATAGTGAGAATCGACGTTTCTGTGCCACCTATGTATCCTTTCTTAGTCAACCTTAATTCGCAGAAAAGAAGTGGTCAATCCGTGCAGAGCTAACGAAGCCGCGGGTTTCCTACCTGAAGATACAGACAGACAAAATAATAGGTTTGATCTGTCTTTTTAGACTGAATTTCGTGATTTTTAAAAAGTAAGTTAGGTTTTTTCTTGGATTAGATTAGAAAATTCTTTGCTGCACTAATAAAATAATACATGGACGAACTGAATGCTAATTAGCATTTTCTTCCAGCTAACATTTGTGTAGTGTGGATAAAGTGGTAGTGCCAGAAAATAGAAAGGTAAACTTTCTTAGTCCTTCATAGAATCAATCAGTAGCTAGCTTGTACAGTGGTTACAAAAAATATATGTAGCAGAAATAAAACCCCGAAATACGTAAACGGCTGCAATCATTTTACAACAAACGTAGCTAAAATCACTTAGCAAATTAAAGAAATCTTTAAATTTGTACCACCTGTTTGAGAGTAACCAACTAACACAAAAACAGAGAGCATTTGTAATCTTGTATTTTTGAATTTTGCCTTTAATTACAGAAATAATATAATATTTACAAGACTATAATTCAGGAGAAACAGTTAAATCATCTAAAGGCCGTTGCAAACGATCTATTCTGTTATCTTAACTGCTCCAGATCCTTACCAGGCAGAAGTGTCCCCAAGTCACTGGCTGCATTGCCCCGCTGAATTGCAATGCTAATGCGTTAACCCAGAAGCGCCCTCGGATCACACGTCGCATCGACCAGACGCCAGTGCCTTCTTTGAATAGTTCAAAAAAGTTAATATTACTATACCATGAACTTCATAAGTATAAGAAGAAATTAGTGTGTCAATTATGTTAGTAAATATCGGACAATTACATGTAATGATAACGCGAATTTGAGGTGTCTAAATTAGTGCTTTAAACCGAGCTAATTGAAAACATACGGTGTATTTTGTATGGGTAGGGTTGGGACACGTCTTTGATAGCCGAACATTTGGATTGAATACACACGAAAATACAAATATAAAATACGTACAAATAAAGTCACGTAAAAGAATTAGACAACAAGTTTTAGAAAGGCGAATAAACGAAAAGAAATTTAAGTCAAAATTCAAATACAAGTATGAACCTATAACATTTTTAAAACTATCTCAAAAACTTCCAAGTCGAACGGGACTTGAACCCGCAATATTAAAATATTTCTTTAAAAATATTGAAAGAATTTGAATCATCTAAAGATCGTTGCAAACGATCTACAGATAGATCTCAACTGCTCCACTACCAGGCGGAAGTGTCCCCAACACACTGGCTGCATTGCGCTGAATTGCATTGCTTGCGTTGACCCTGATAAACGCCAGCAGATCACACGTCGCGTAGACCAGACTTCACGAATCCTGACGAAATGGCTCAAACAGTATAATGTCGTAAATCATAAACCTTTATTGTTTGTGGATTTGGGTTAAAAAACAATGTAGGTGTACAAGAGGTTCGTGCTTATATTTTTAGGACATCATCTTTAATACAAGATTAATAGTAACACAGTAATGTTCAGTAATACAATTTTTCGAAAATTCAAATCTTGATTCGACTTTTTTCGATTTCCGTTGAAAGCCATGCCGTAATTGATAGAATAACGTGTTTGTTTGAACATCTGCCGCGGTGACTGTTAATTGAATTGTGTTTGTCTGTTTGTTTGATCCGTAAAGAGTTATTGAGGGGGTGTGACGAGTGTTTACTGATGATTTGTTTGGGGTAGTTAAAATAATTCACCTAGCTGTAATTTTCTGGGATGTTTGAGGCGTTATTGTATATATGAAACACATCTATAAATTTTGTGTTTATTAGTTTCTGATCGATACTTGATACTTTTAATTTGTTTAACATTATAATTAAAATAAAGATATTTTGATTTTTGATTTGATTATGATGGGCCGCCCCGGATCTAGGGGGGGGGGGGGCAAACCGGGGTTCTTCTATAAAAAAATATGTTTAAAAAAACTTGTCTTAAAAATCGCTTGGCATCCATTGCATGTCGTACTATCGATTCTTCCACTCACTGCCCGTGGTCCATCTACATAGTTCTCCTGGCTGTTCGTTTGGTTTGGAACGCTTCAAACTTTACCACACCCCCCACGATAAAAGAGAAGGGGTGCTACATCAAGTTTCTGCCCCGGTTCATAAAAATTCTAGATCCTGGGCTGATGATAGGTATAATCTGGCTACGCTAAGTCTGTAAAGTTGTAGGAATGTTAGGTTAGGATTTTTTTTTTCATTTGGATAGACATACATAAGTAGATGAACATTTATTATACATCATTGAACACATAATACACAAAACAGTAGAAATCAGACAAATAAGAGACAGAAAGTTACCATAACATAAAACTCTCGCAAAATAAATCATAAATAAGTACCGGAAGTATCAACTAAGATACTCATAATTCCGTTTAGCAGCCAACAGTCGGTCCCAGTAAACACATAAACAGACCCAGTGGGGTGAAGACACTTAGCTCCGGACATAGTTCCGGCTCATTTCATACGTCACCGATCCGTTTCCGGACGCAATTCTTTTATGCCAATTTATTTTGTATACAGAATGTTTGGTAATATACTGACGATATTCAAGTGACGGTTTCTCGAAACATAAAAAAAGACTTCTCGACTAAAAAACTACTAGCTATATTATCAAATTTTAAAGCAAATCGACTAGGTATGTTTAGGTGATTAATTCTTACAATAAGCAATCTTAATATTATAAATGCGAAAGTAACTCTGTCTGTCTGTCGCGCTTTCACGCCAAAACTACTAAACCGATTTAAATGAAATTTGGTACACAGATAGTCTAGAGCCTGAGAAAGGACATAGGCTACTTTTTAATGCGAAAATAGGTTGTAAAGGGTTGAAAGGGGGGATGAAAAGTTGTATGAATGGGAAAACAAAAAACATAGTATATAAAAATGTTCTTAAATAAACTCATATTAATACTTTTTACCTTATGTACCGTATACTTACTTACTTACATACTTACTTAAATAATTTAATAAGTAAATAGTGAAACACTGCAAATAGCTCATTAAAGTATTTATACGTACGTGTCTTATTTGTAAAATAATTAGCCTAATAATTAAAAATGCTACCCAAAGACACTATTCCACGCGGACAAAGTCGCGGGCACAGCTAGTTCGATATAAAACTTACTGCCTTTTCTTACAATCGACATCCAAAATTAGAGGCCGATTTGATATCTCTTTCGGAAATGGCTGCAGGTTTTAGGTTAAAAAGGGACAACAAAAGATATCTCGAGACGTATACAATACAGTATCTGTGGTTAGATGGCAAACACTATGCAATAGCACAACATAAGTTTAATAAAGTGTTTGTTTTTACATGCCAAAATAAATTTCACATTTCTATGGTAAACAATTCACAAATTTGTTTATTATGGTCATCAAAATAACCCCTCTCATTTTTGTGCGTATATTATCAAACACCCTATATTATGCCATTTATGTCATTTATGGTATCATAAGCTATTGTGCCACCCATTTAGCACTGCCAATATTTTAGGGAGAGGTTCGACCAAACGAAATGTAGACTAGCCATGTTCTATGAAAACTGAGATATGTAACTCAAATGACTCTATACTGCTCCAAATTATATTATCTTGTAAATATAGTCATGGTAGAAACACGACTGAACCTTTTTTTCGGGTTCAAGAATTGTTGAATCACTCAGTGACCACCTCTCGCTGGGTGACTTTGAAGACAGAATAAGGGGCCTGCTCTGAAGCCTACAATAATAATCATCATCATCATATCAGCCATAGACGTCCACTGCTGAACATAGGCCTACCACTCCATAGATCTCAGAGTGACCGACCTTGTGCGGCCTACAATAATAATCCACACCAGTATTTTTAAAACTTTCGCGATCACTTTACAGACCGTGACCACGGCTGTTGTAACACCGAACCACCGAACGGCGGAATAACAAGTAAAAAATATCTGTTTTAATCGGTAATAATATAATCCACCCACACCAATTCAAAAACGAAAGAATCGCTGTCCGTCTGTTTGTTGCGTTGTCACGACTAAACGGCTGGACTGATTTTGGTGAAATTTGGATTAGACAGATCAGACCTAGATTGAGACCTTTTCATTGACAAACCACTGCTAAAAATTTAACGCTGTTTTAGAATACGGGCTACAGTTGTCCCAAAATTAAAATCATTATGAAACGTCTATTTTAACACCCGTTTCTCCGCGATGATTTTTGATGACCTATGATTTTGTTTCGTGAATGGTAAAAAGGCAAGGCCTATCTCCTCACCTACTTGTTATGTTCAATACAAAATATTGTTATGATTCACCGCTAACTTTATTCTCCAAAACGAATTATAAACGAGTGTTTGATGTAAATGAATTGCTTTTGCCTCATGCTTTCGGAGAATAGAAAAGTTAAAGTGGTTTATCTTGACTTTTCCATTAGTGTTTTGACTTTTGTGGTTGTTTGGAATAAACTCGGCTCGCGTGACTTATGGCAGGTTTTAAAATGATGCGTGCACGAAAACATTACTCATTATTTTTGTATCTAAATGTGGTAAATTCACGTTCATAAGCCATGGCATATATCATTTCGAATTTATTATCACTGGCCCACCTATCTTAATAAAAACTGGTGTTTTGTTATTATCATTAGCATACCTATATAAAGCCATTATTTTTTTTTCCTATAAATCTAGATAACAAAATAAGATGGAAGTTTATTTTACTTTTCATCCACACTAATAGGTAATCTTACCTATCTATATCTACTAATATATAAAGAGAAAAGATTTCATTTTTTGTTTCAGAGGTAGAACATACAAATACAAAATATTTTATTTACCGAAAAATTACATTTTACATTAAAATTTACTGGTGGTAACTGGCACTAGGACATGCCTAGTGCGGGAAGGCCGGTTTACAATCAGAGTTTAACTTTAAACGGAATCTGGTAAGCGTGCAAAGAATATTAATTATTTATGAACATACAATAACAAATAAGAAAATACATATATTAAATAGAAAATTATTACTTAGAGTGCTCTTTTACTAAGTTGTGAGTGGTTTGTTTGTTTACATTGAATAGTTTCCGAAACTACTGGACCGATTTAAAAAAATCTTTCACCATTGGCAAGCTACACTATCCCCGGGTAACATAGACTACTTTTTACCCAACTGCGCAGAAGGAGGGTAATGTTTTTATTTAAAAACTATGCGTGCGAAGCTGCGGATTGGTCAGCTAGTATCTATACAGTGTGGCCCTGGATAAAGTGCAACCCCGAAAGGGGGTGAAACTAGATCAAAAATTATCGACAAAAAAATAGAAAAAAAAATTTAAAAAAAAATCGTATATACTTTATTGATGTATTAAAATTTTTATTGCTCACTAATGACTCTATTTAATAAAAAAATTATTTCTTCCAAAGTAGTAGGTCTATTTTGTTAAAATAAAAACCATAATCATGTCAGATATGTGACGATGACGATAAAATAACAAATAACTGACAAACAAGTGGCTATCGTGACTTAAAGTTTAATTATTGTATTAAAATTAAATTTTTTAGGCTGTTTTTTTCCAATAAACACAAAAATCTTAAAATTAAGCCTTTAATACTAGAAATTTTTATGACTTTTTATTATTGTCTATCATAATAGCTTTTAAATAAAATAAAAACCTACGTTCTAACATAAAAAATGTGCTGGCTAGGAGCATTTAAAGTTGACCACTGACGGTCAGTGGTCAACTTTAAATGCTTATTAATTTCCAATAAACTCCAAAAATCTTAAAATTAAGCCTATAATACTAGAAATTTTTATGACTTTTTATTATTGTCTATCATAATAGCTTTTAAATAAAATAAAAACCTACATTCTAACATAAAAAATGTGCTGGCTAGGAGCATTTAAAGTTGACCACTGGGTCAGTGGTCAACTTTTTAATTTTTAATTTTTTTTTAATTTTTTTTTCTATTTTTTTGTCGATAATTTTTGATCTAGTTTCACCCCCTTTCGGGGTTGCACTTTATCCAGGGCCACACTGTATATTTAAAACAAAGTCGGGTTAGTTACACCATTTATAACTCAAGAACGGCTGAACCGATTTAGATGATCTTTGTTTTGTTGGATTTGTCTCCGTCCTGAATAGCAGAACAACTATTAAAATATCGGAAAATTCAAGAAAAAAAAATTATGAAGAAAATTATTTTTCTCATACATAGATTGTAGCAAATGATGGCCAATTGTCAATACATTGGCAGCCCACGTCATATGCATGTCAAGGCGTTACGAAGTTTGGCGCGTAAGATAGTAATATATAAATTATAAACTAACTCTGTCTCTCAGTCTGTCTGCTTTTTAAGTTTTTACGAATTAACCGTTTGACCGATCATGATAACATTTGGTGTATAGATATGATATAGATAGATAGATTATGATCTAGAGTGAGACATAGGCATATTAGTGAAAAAATGTTTAAAAAAACCAATGCGTATGCGTAACCAAACCTTTAATTATTAATCATGCGTTAATCATGCGTTAATCATGCGTTAATCATGCGTGCGGAAGCTAGTCAGCTTAGTTTGATCCTAATGTTCTTCTTTCACACACTGGTTTTTTCACTGTCACCTGTTCTAACTAGTGTACGTTTCATGCACAATTTTACACCATTTAAATAAAAAAACACAGTAATACATGCCCCAGTCAACCGACTTTAACGATCACACATCAAAACTAGTAAGTACACCTTTTCAACTTTCAAAGAGCATGAAAATGTTCCGCCATTCACATTAAAACTTGAAAACGCGGAATCCTGTATAAATAGCAAAGTATATCTGAGTCTTTTGTATAGAAACCTGTATATATGTTAAACCTTTCATGTATGGAGTGTATAGAGATTGTTAGGATACTGCGAAAAGTTGAATAGAATAACTGAAATCGTCACATACATGACTAGAAATAGAATATACAGGGTTTCCCAGAAATGGTGGATAATCCTGCACGTGCGTGTGCGGGGGGGGAGGTGGGGACCCACATCCCAAAAAAAAAAATTCTATTCCCAACAGTCCGCGGTCTACGAATTTTTTTGTAAAATTTAGAAATTTCCCAGTTTTCCTCACATTTGTGGGCATCACGTCCGCTACATGAGGCCTAGTTCGGATTTTTTTCTTTTAAAGTATTCCCTAATAATGGTATTCCTAAATTACCTTAAAAAAACGCAACTACTTAGGATAGTAGTTAACTAGTAGTCCCTAAACATAAATTTTATTTCTGAAATTTATTTTACTGCAAAGTTTGAGCACCTCTGCTGTAAAAAAAATGTATTGGAGTTTTATAGCCAACCACATAAAAAAATTACCTACATCATAAGGATTCTAAAACAGTAGCATAAGTACCTACTTTAATGGTAAAATTACTGAGCTATAGCTACTAATGTGTAAAAGTAGGCGTTTCATTACAAAATTGCAAAAGAAAAAAATAAAACAAGTAATGACCAAAAAAGTATTTATTATAAAAATAATCAAAGTAAATGTTCAAATTGGGCTCCTGATGCCCTTATGCAAGCTCTACACCTTTTTATAAAAGATTTTTGTAATCTGTTATTATAATTTTTTGATGATATAATTCTGGCTGCTTCGGCGACGCGAAGTCGAAGTTCTTCTAATGAGTTTATTGGTTTCTTGTAAACCTGCTCCTTCAAACAGCCCCAATAAAAAAAATCCAGAGGATTTAGGTCTGGGGACCGTGGTGGCCACAGTATTGGCCCCAATCGGCCGATCCATCTGTTGGGATAGGCATCATTTAGATAATTTCTTACTTGCACAGCATAATGTGCCGGACAACCGTCGTTCTGGAGCCACATTCCTTGCCGGATGGCTAGTGGCTCATCTTCTAATAATATTTGCAACTGGTTTCGAAGAAATTGTAAATAATTGTTGCCATTTAGGTTGCCCGGCAATTCATATGGGCCTATAATTTTTCCATTTAATATGCCCGTCCAGTAATTTATTTTAAATTGATACTGGGATTTATCTTCTCTCATCAAATGTGGATTTGTCAATTGCCAACTGTGCAAGTTATGAAGGTTAAGATACCCATCCCTTTTACATGTAGTCTCATCGCTCCATAAAAATTTTCTGAAAAAATCTTGATCTTCTTGAATTCTTGTTAACATTTCATTGCAGAAAACAATCCGTGCTTGGTAGTCTCGTGGTAGCAATGTTTGTACACGTGTCACGTGATAAGGATGCAGTTTAAATTTTTTCACAATACGATGTGCTGTAGATTTTGATATTCCCGTACGGCGTTCGATATCTGGCATCGAAATACTGGGATCTTCTTCCACCATGTCAAGGACAATATCTTCAGTTACAGGATTGTGGGGTCGTCCTCTGCTCCTAGGGCCACCAACGCCAGTACCAGGTATTCTGCCCTCTGAGTAAGCTTGGTGCACTCTTGTAAAAACTCGATAGTCGGGGTGACGCGCGTTCGGGTATCTCTCCCGATAAAGTGTTGCGGCAGCACTTGCGTTGCCACTACATTCTCCGTAAATGTAATGCATATTGGAATACTCTTGGGGTGTATAAATTTCTCGTGACATCACACAGTCCTGTTGATATACAGAACAAATGTCCAGTAGAATGCCGAGTCGTCGCAGTTATCACCAAACAAACAAAATCCAATCAAAATGCACAAATCGAGTCCAGTAGAATGCCAAATGTAGAATTTTGTCACCGAGAATCAGAAAAACAAGAGCACATGCGATGTCGAGAACGTCGAAATACGCACTAAAATTAAAATAGTTTTAACTACGGAGACAAAACAATAACCAAACACGAATTCTACCATACAAAGGAGATTTGTTGACCCTTTCACTCGCAATATTCCCAAGCACAGTTTTGTCTCGCTCACACAGCTTAGAATTCAACTGAATGTGCCGAGCAGGTAGTAAAGTCTAATTTTAGGGTCGACAGCGCTACTTAACTGGTAAAAACTAAAAAAAAATATCTGCAAATAATTTTGCTATTTTGTAATGAAACGCCTACTTTTACACATTAGTAGCTATAGCTCAGTAATTTTACCATTAAAGTAGGTACTTATGCTACTGTTTTAGAATCCTTATGATGTAGGTAATTTTTTTATGTGGTTGGCTATAAAACTCCAATACATTTTTTTTACAGCAGAGGTGCTCAAACTTTGCAGTAAAATAAATTTCAGAAATAAAATTTATGTTTAGGGACTACTAGTTAACTACTATCCTAAGTAGTTGCGTTTTTTTAAAGGTAATTTAGGAATACCATTATTAGGGAATACTTTAAAAGAAAAAAATCCGAAATAGGCCTCATGTAGCGGACGTGATGCCCACAAATGTGAGGAAAACTGGGAAATTTCTAAATTTTACAAAAAAATTCGTAGACCGCGGACTGTTGGGAATAGAATTTTTTTTTTTGGGATGTGGGTCCCCACCTCCCCCCCCGCACACGCACGTGCAGGATTATCCACCATTTCTGGGAAACCCTGTATGTAGGTTCAACCAGTTCCAACATTAGGTATAGGTGGAAAACGGTGAGAAGTCACTGAATTCGATTGGCACAGGATCGGAAAGAGTGCAGTGCAAATGAGGAGGTGTATGTGAGCTGATAGATATATTTAACGAAACAAAAGTTTAAAAACTAAATTCATTCTTGATGTGTAACATCTTTCCTCTCGGTTTGTGGGAGTGATTTTGGCAAAAGGGACGAGATGTGTAACAGGAAACCGGGGAAGCGTGCGCTATTTGATTTGACCAGTCAGATGTTACACATCATATGCGACTACTGTAGGCTCGTAGTTTTTTTATCGTTATCTTGTTTTTTCCGAGCTAATTTTTTCCTCGGCCAGTGTTCTCCTACATACTTTAATTTTTTTGAAAGAAACCAAAGAAGACTGATCTTGGTAGACGCCGCCAAGGGCATCAGACAAAGATATAAACACAAAACGGTGTGCTATTCACCCATAATGCACCACTTAAGGTTTATCCTAATAGCGTTACATTATTTGAGTATGATTATCATATAGCATTTCTGTTCTGTCTATCAATCAGGAGCATCACCGACGAAAACCTACATCCCTTTAGAGGCATTCATAACACGTCCTATATTCAGCAAACAACTTTTGGCCCATTTGCGCCTCGTATACAGAGATATCACGCAAACCATCTTATTTTTCTGTCTTCAGCAACCAAAATGCTTCTTTATTACTTTTGGGATACGGTCGAAAGTGTTTCTTCCGACCGGAAAACGTTAAGTTGGTTTCTGGAAAAAGCTGGATCCACGCGATTCATCCATCATTTATTCTTCGTACCAATGTGAAAGACGCTTGTGCCGATTGTCGCGCCTGGTGACAGCCTGCTGCGGGCGCCACTCTTAATCCTTTGTATTAAAAACCTTTTTCGATTGTACGAAAAGTTTAGCAGCTTAACCGTTTTGTAGGTAGTGTGAAAATCTGAATGCTCTATTGTTTCCACACTTCGACTACAACTCACTAACATCAACCCTCCTACCTCAACACAGAATCCAAAGTTCTATGAATCTAAATGCGTTATACAACTCTTTGAAAATCCTGAATTACAGTAACGAACGAAGCTTAGATAATGCCCTGCAGTTGCTAGGATTTCATCTACTGCTGCAACTGATGGAAAATGAACTTTAGTTAGTTCTGGGAAGGTTCTAATTTGATAAAGATTATCGAAGGCTTCACGCAGATGTTTGGTGAATGAGTGATAGCTTGTGTCTGGTTGATACAATAGAGATAGTGCATGAGAAGATGTTTTGTTAGCAATGGTGAAAACTCACATATTTACCATATAAAGCGGAATGCAACTTTAAACGAGTCCATAAAACTGTTATAATGACCTAAAAATATTTATATTCGTAGTCTTCATTTATTTTATCTTATTTTGTTTAGTAGAAAATAAACAGCTGTAATATACAATCTTATAAATAGGTGGTAGGTAATATACGATAACAGCATCATCAAAATTCAAATGAAGTACCATAAATTGTTTCTATTATATAAAACAAAGTATTACCTCTTGTGTGGTATCGCCTTATATCGCCACCCTTATTTGTTTACATAGATCCTGTCCATTCAAAGGTTGCCTGGAAGACATCGCTTTTAGCAATAAGGCCACCCATTACTATGATTTAAAAGTGTATTTTCTTTTATTAGTTTATTTTTAATCGTGTTCAATAAACACATTATCTATCTATCTATCGCTTCTGTAGAAGTTTAATTTCAGCATTTAATCTAAAATTATTGTTCTTGTGAAAATATTGTTGGAAATGGAACAAAGTCTAGGAAACGAGTTTTCCAAGAACGTCCAATCCCGCAATTTGTTCAATAAATAGCAATTTGTAGCCGTTTTTTTGTTTTTACCTTTCGCCGCCATCTCTACAATGTTAGAGAGTTGTTATTTTTTAGATCATTATCATATAAGCCATAAAATGTCCACTGCTGAATATAGGCCTACTCTATAGATTTCCAAAGCAACCAATCTTACACTCAATGGCTTTATCAGGTCGTCTCTCCATCTTGTGGGGTCGTCCTACGCTGCGTTTTCTAGTGTTTTATGTTATCTAGATAAAGATAGATATGGTTCATTTTTTGCATGGTAGTCGGTCGACACAAGTATAACTCAATGGAGGCAAATTTTATCCATCAAAATTATAACTTTTTTAAAAAGAATAATAAAAGTTCAAATTTTTTTGGATTGTAACTTACTCTTTTTAACTCTACATGATGTTTAACTTTGCAGGATACCGCATACCTTACTAAAACCACCGCTTGTTCTTCCCGATGCTATCGGAAGCAATTTACATGTGGCAGAGTCGGCCCAAATTACATCAATCTTAAATAAAATGAAGGCTCAAGGAGTTCTAGACAACGCAGTGTTTTCACCGAGCTTCATTTCGCTGGTGTTTCTCCGTCTTGCACCAATTGCCCATATGATTATCAAAATTATTGCTAATACAAAAAAAAAACAAAAGAAACTCTGTTTGTGCGTATTTTCTTGGGTAAAACTGTTTAAGACAATATTCACAAACAGATCAAAATCATAATCGAAGTCCCTATACCCCAAAAAACTGAAACCAGTTCATCTCAATGATTACGATCTCGACAGACCCCTAAGCAAACACCCAAATCAATTACCAATGACAAACGATCAATCTGAGAAAACGACTCGTCATGAACCGTACATTATTTCTACTCTTTCCGACAGACAGTTTTCGTATATTGAGTTGAAGGAAATGATACGCTGAAAAACATGCTTGGGGATTGATGCCAGGATCTTACAATCTACCGTTTATACATATTTCTAGACTTTTACCGTATCTCAGCTTATAACTGATGAAAAACAGAGATAAAATTCTACTTCTTTGTTCTAGACACTTTGTTGAGTTAGAGGAGTAAATGATTTGCATAGCTTTTTAGTACTAAAAACTTGTTTAGCATTTAAATTCAAATTCAAATTTGCCTAAGTTGGTTGACGGTGCCTATGAATGATGTCTAATAACTAAGATTGATATCTTAGTTATTAGACATCATTATACTTGCTATATATACATTACTATAAAGTGCTGTTTACTGGTTGTTTATCAAGAATATTTTCTAGCCTGGTCACTAATTTCTTCATCTGCCTGTGTACATAATTTACATCCATGCACTTCCTCGATTTTATCTATAAATATGTCGACTGTTTCAGAACACTTCAACTCAACTCAATAATTATCGTATAAAAACAGTGGGTGAAAAACCGTACCTGTATATTTTCCTTTGGTGATAATGATTTTGTAAAAAATTATATATCAAGAAACAACATCATTAAAACAGTCAAAAATAATGGCCACGTTTAATCTACAAATTATCTACTTAGCTCTACTTAACTAGCACTGAGTATAATCCTCTACTGCACACCGTACGGATGATAGTACGAGATCCGAGCCACTTCAGGCACGTAGTGAAGATCCTGGTATGCCTTCACCATCATCTGCTGATTCACCACGGCAAAAGGCCGGGGGGAAATACTCTCGATTGAAGGAAGTGGTCTTAGCTCCAAATTTTGCAGAGACTCTTCCTTAGGCCGTATAGAAGAAGGCACGAACGTAGCTTGGGGGATAGATGGCACGCTATAACTTATCATATTATTGTACATCACGTGGTCAGGGTAGCTGGAAACCTGGTAGCTTGGTTCCTGTCGAGGCTCCATCTCAACAAATGTTTCTCTGGTTGTGTAGATCGCCGGACTGGGGAAGGAGTCTATTCTATTCTTTCGCCTTGGTCGGTATTTGTAGTCTGGGTAATCCTGCATATGCTTAATGCGTAACCTCTTTGCTTCGTCTATGAACGGTCTCTTCTCCGTATCGTCCAAGCTCTTCCACTCCAAGCCCAATCGTTTGGAGATCTCCGAGTTGTGCAGCTTCGGGTTCATCAGGGATATCTTCTTTCTCTGCAGTCGGGACCAGACCATGAAGGCGTTCATTGGTCGTTTGATGTGGTATGGGTTTGAACGCGTCAATTTCTGGAGGTGTTTCGGGGGTTGTTCCAATTGGTACGACATTGAGGTCATTTTTATTGCGCCTCTTTGTAGATTTGAAAGAAAAACTAGCACTTTGAGATCATTATGTCAGTTTTGTCATGTTTTCTGTAATTTTTGTTTTCAACTGATCTGTATAACGGTAGTGGACAATACACCGTTTGCGAGACGTCCGGCCTCTGACTGATGGTCGGCATCGAAGCCAACTAAATCTGAATGCTGTCATTAGTCCACAATGGATCCTTCACAATAGGATGGCCATTTTCCACGTATTATTTGCAGCTGAATAAAGAGCGGTGACAATGCTCTGATTGCTCTCAAATTGTCAGATGATACTGGTGTGTTTTGTGTGAGGCGCGCCTCGCGGTCATCTATTAAAAAGACAGTCAAGCGTGAGTCGGGCCTCGCGAATTTAGTGTTACGTATGAAACGTAACTTAAACTACTAACATGTAAATGTAAAACAATTGATGTTTTTTTCACCAGACTTCAGGCCTACATAACGCTGAAAGCGTAAAACATGAGCCTACATTTTGTTGTAATTTGTTTGCCGAAGTATGACTAAGTGTTTCATTTTACTAAACACGGAATTCTAAATTGAACGCTACTGTTGGTAAAGGCTTGGTATGCTCGGTATTGAAAGTGAAACTGGTACCTAAACGAAGTAGAGCATTCATTAATTGAGATTATTGGAAGTTTGAGCAGATTTACATAGTGGCTTTTATAATAAAGCATATGATGAGCATACAATTAGGATCACATTTATTCAATTATTAAATAAATAAATAAATAAATCTTTATTCATTTTTCATATTGCTAAGATTAACATTAGGGATTAATATCTACTTATAGGTAACACTTTATACATTGTCTGAACTAGGAGAACCTGTATCTCAGGCGAAAAAAGCTGGAGTGGGATAACTTATGAATACTCAAATTAACAAAACTTAGAATCTATTTACATAATGAAAAAAATAACTAAAAAACTAAGTGCAAACGTGCTATACAATATTTAAAATCTTACTTTATTACGGTTAGTAACTCCTCAATTTCCTCATAAGATATGTAGATTGGATAGAGCAGACTGTAAGGCTCTTTTACAGTTTGAGAAATTCATTGAGTGGATGCTCAATTTACGATTTAGCCTGTTGTACAGGTATGGTCCTAGGAACATTAAAAATCTGGATGCAATAGCATGTTTTACTGGGGTGTTGTTACTGCGGACGATATCTTTTCGACTTTTGTTAGTACTTTCAATGCTATAGGGAAGTGCTCTGTGCTGTCTTGAAACTATGTTTAGTATAAATAGCTGCCTAACTGTTAGAACTTTACATGACTTATATAATAAGTTAGTTGGATAGAGAAAGGGACGAAAAGTGGATACCTTAAGGATTGCTCTTTGCGCCCTTTCTGCGGCTAATAAAAAGATTTTACATTCCCCTCCCCAAGATGTTATACAGTAGGTTATGATTGACTGACATAAAGCAAGGTTGCATAACTAGCTTTGAATCTGCAATATAGCGTAACTTCTTAAAAACAAATATTAATTTTCGTATTCTATTACTTAAAGTTTCAACATGTTTTTTGAACGAGAGAGTTTCATCTATTATAACCCCAAGGTATACTTGATATTATTAGTAAATGAGATGACAGGGCACAAGTTATCGTTTGTCGGATAATTGCATTGATGTGCAATAATATTGTTACGCCGAGGCTGTTAAACAATGAGTAATAATCGAACCTTCTCGAACGCTTTTGTCTTGCTGTGTTATTGCTGCTATTGTTTGTGGTTTCGCAGAATGGGGAGTGGCCATTGTGTCGAGGGATCGACCCTTTCCTGGAAGGATCGACATCGTTCTCGAACAATCGAAATGTGTGCGATATAAATAGGCCGGAGAGATGGCCGGACAGTCAGTCTCAGTCAGTCTCAGTTAGTGAGTCTCAGCGAGGCCCTGGAGGACTGACGTGGGAAGGGTCTCGCGTGAACAGTAGTTGCTCCCGAGTCAGTCTGGATTAAGCTATACGTGCGATCATTTCGGTGACTTTAAATGATGCAACAGTGGTGTGAATTAGTGTGTTGTGATTACGTGTGACCAAGTTCGTGTATTCATCGTTTAGTGTTGAATAAAAGTGTTATTTTGGTCAGACTGATTCCCATTATTTTATCCCGAACCCTCAGCTCGTAACAATTTGGTGTCAGAAGTGGGATAAAATAATGCCGGTTCTGCCAAAGGATAACGTGGACGGTGTCAGGACGAAAGGTCAACGACAACAGGAATTGGATGAAAGGCGGTTTGGGGAGTCTCTGGTTCAAGAAGCTCGGCAGAGTCGTCAGCCGATGGAGATGGAATCAGCCGCCACCAAATCATTTGGAGCACCATCATCATCATCATCATCATCCGTGGGCCAAGCTCCTGTGACAGGCGATCTTGCTGCTATTATGGCCATGCTTTGTCGTCAACAAGAAAAGCAGCAACGTTGGCAGGAAGAACAGCGACGTCAGGATAAGGAAGAGCAGCGTCATCAGCAAGAAGAGCAGGCTCAGTTGCAAGAGGAACAACGCCGTCAGCATTAAGAAGAGAAGCGTCGTTAGTAGGAAGAGCAGACTCGGTTGCAGAAGGAACAGCGACATGAACAGGTGGAGCAGACTCGGTTGCAAGAGGAACAGCGACGTCAGGATAAAGAAGAGCAGCGTCGTCAACAGGAAGATCAGCGACGTTGGCCATAAGAGCGTGCTCGACTGATGAGGGAATCGTTCGGTTCATCTGGAAAGGAATTCCAGGAAGTGAAAGAACAGATAGAAATCAAGAGAGCCGTGTTTTGGAGGCTGGAATTGGGCTCGGCTGATGAGGGAATTGTAAGAGGGATAAAGAAGAGCAGCGTCGTCAACAGGAAGATCAGCGACGTTGGCCATAAGAGCGTGCTCGACTGATGAGGGAATCGTTCGGTTCATCTGGAAAGGAATTCCAGGAAGTGAAAGAACAGATAGAAATCAAGAGAGCCGTGTTTTGGAGGCTGGAATTGGGCTCGGCTGATGAGGGAATTGTTCGGTTCATCTGGAAAGTAATTCCAGGAACTGAAAGAACAGATAGAAATCATAAGAGCCGTGTTTTGGAGACTGGAATTGGGATCGCTGATGAGAAAGGGACTCTGGGTGTCCTGAAGTACTGGAGACGGCAATGTGGCTCCTCTAGTTGCTACATCTTCAGCGCGAGGTGCGCCTAAAATTGTTCATGTTGATCGGCTGCCGCGATATGGGGCTAAGAATGCTCGGGACGAGCATGTTTTAGGAGGGGGCAGTGTTACGCCGAGGCTGTTAAACAATGAGTAATAATCGAACCTTCTCGAACGCTTTTGTCTTGCTGTGTTATTGCTGCTATTGTTTGTGGTTTCGCAGAATGGGGAGTGGCCATTGTGTCGAGGGACCGACCCTTTCCTGGAAGGATCGACATCGTTCTCGAACAATCGAAATGTGTGCGATATAAATAGGCCGGAGAGATGGCCGGACAGTCAGTCTCAGTCAGTCTCAGTTAGTGAGTCTCAGCGAGGCCCTGGAGGACTGACGTGGGAAGGGTCTCGCGTGAACAGTAGTTGCTCCCGAGTCAGTCTGGATTAAGCTATACGTGCGAACATTTCGGTGACTTTATGTGGTGCACCAGTGGTGTGAATTATTGTGTTGTGATACGTGTGACCAAGTTCGTGTATTCATCGTTTAGTGTTGAATAAAAGTGTTATTTTGGTGAAATCGATTCCCATTATTTTATCCCGAACCCTCAGCTCGTAACAATATGTTTATCTGGATTAGTCATTGGTGCAGACTGTGATTAACGCATAGTAAATTTTAAGCATTTTGTTTTATCAGCATTCATGGTTAGTAGGTGAGCTTGGAGCCATTTGTTTACAGTATCGAAGCCGCGTTGTGCAAGTTCATGCACTTCCGATTCCGTACCAGCTGAGAAAAGTAGAGCAGTGACATCGGTCAAAATTTACACAATTACATACAAAATTTACATAGGATAAAAAAATTCCGTGATCTAGTTGGAGGTTGCATAGGTCATTAATGTATATTAAAAATAAGGTACTTGATAAAATACTTCCTTGGGGCAAGCCGAAAGAAGTATTTCCCAGATCTGAGCTGATGAAATTGTCTATTTTGACGCATTGACTACGACTGCTCAAATAGCTGGTGAAGCTTACGCTGATTACCTCGTATGCCTATGTTTTCTAACTTGTTGAGTAAAGTAGGGATAGAAACGGTGTCGAAGGCTTTTGCTAGGTCTAAAAATATGCCTATTGTCTTATAACCTTTGTCAAGTTCCTTCCCGATAAAATTATTACTAAATCCCTATAAATTATTACTGGGCTTTATTAATAAATATTACTAATCTGATATATGAATCAAAGTCATGGTAGAATAGAATAGGATAAAAATGTATTTGCAACATACAAAAACACACACAGACAACATACAACAATTTACAGTACACAAAAAAAAGAAAAAGGTACAAAATGTAACTTAAAACTTATCAATCTACAATACAATATAAGTTGCAATATAACTCAGCATAATGCAGGTTTTAATACTAGTAATATACTAATATTGATTGACTGACATAGTTATAAGCAACGCACAGCCTAAGCCACTGGTCTTATATACTTGAAAGGGACATGCCCATATATTGCTGTCAACTGCACAAAAAATTGCGTTCATCCAAAAAATATGTTACATTTTTTCGTTAATCTACGTATCAATCGATTAACACGAAAAGTATCTTACAATATTTTAAAATAATAATGAATATGAAAACGACAGGAAATGAAATGGTAGCAAATTGCCTCCAGTTGCAAACATTAGTGTTGAGCCAGAGTTGTTCTGAGACAATCATCGATTGTTGATAAAAGACCATAAATAAAACAATCGATTTATTTGACTGTATTTTCACTGACACGAAAAATCGG
The DNA here is from genome assembly GCA_963924445.1 of Philereme transversata. Lineage (NCBI taxonomy): Eukaryota > Metazoa > Arthropoda > Insecta > Lepidoptera > Geometridae > Philereme > Philereme transversata. The sequence goes on along the minus strand of OZ004337.1, from coordinate 18,313,631 downwards.
TCACCGATTTCAGAAGTACGAAACCAAAACGATATTTGTTTCCCAATGAGCGTTTTGTAAATCTTTTTTTTTCTCTTTAATTAACCCGGGGGTGGTATTATGCTTGACTCGCGCTGGTAGCGAGCGCCCGAGCAAGATAATCTCAGCCAATCGCAGTGCGCGCTGAATTTGCGCTCAGCTGTTGACGCACCGCAATTGATCTAAATCCTCTCGCTCTCAGCTAACCTTGATCATAATCGGCGGGCCGTTGATCTCAGCGCCACCTTCTAGATGGCTTTAGGATTAACCAGTGGAGAGAAAAAAGCCGAAAAAAAATAACTCGGCTTATCTGTAGCATTATCTCGATTTTAATTCGATCAACAAATGAGAGGTTAAAGCTTCGCACGATTTTTGCATAAGGCCATGCAGAGACGAGTTAATGTCACAGACATGAGATATTTTTTAGTTAGGCACCTATCACTCGTTATTCCTCCCAAATCATCGAACTAAGAACTAACTCAAACGATAGTCGATATCGATCGATATCGACTACCTATTCAATCCAAGTTTACAAAATCAACACAGAAAATACATAATGAATTCTATTAAACATCTCCAAAGGTAAATAAGTACATTTTTTTCGCTTGGGTACAATTGGTACTTACATTTTTCGTACATTTTATTACCTTATTACTACCCCTGACACACTAAATATCTGAATTTCAGAAGTAAATAGGTAGGTATATTTTTGTATTTATCTGTGGCGCTCGTGTTGAATCGAAAGAAACTCGATTTTACTTCGATTCAACATTTGCTCAACAGAATCAGATGATTATTATTTCTTTGCATTAAAATATTGAATTTTGATTTACTGGAATAATTGCCCCCGTCTGTTGATTGTATAGGAGCGCGATGTCAAAAATGGCACTTCTGTGCGCGCGCGCCTTGAGATTAAATATAATCGATTGCTCCATTTGACCGATTATTTTGCGCCGATAAATCGATATTTCGGATAATAGTCGATGGTCGATATACCAATCCCTATGACTGTGCGCGTACGTCATTCACAAACAAGTACCTACACAAGCCGTTTCCTGTGATCTGTGTCTGTGGCCGTTTCTTTTGTTTTCTCGCGTATTTTTGTTTGTTTGCGGACTTAAAGCTTAAACGATTAAATTGATAGTAATTATCAATATCATAATTTATCTAGGAATCGTTATAATTACAATAATAAACTATTTAAGTTGTAGTTGAATACAGTGATGTAAAACTGGTTGTTTGTGAAAAATGAAAACTGATTTTTCTCATTATAGTAAACTTTTTTATAACTAACTTCTTAGCTCTTTTATTACTAACTAAGCCTAGAATCATTAGCAATTAGTTTCAAGTGTGTGCAGTGACAGCATTTTTTACAAGGGAGAGTGGGCATGCCCCTTTGGAGGGTATGTTCCCCACAGAAGTGTACTAAGAACGAGTTTCAAAATTCATCCCATAAGATGTTGGAAAGGGGTGTTTACGTTTATTTTAAAATCTGTAGTCTTGAGATTTATGAACTTGAACTTGGCAAACATATTCTTCCAGATAAATATGAGATATGGTATTTTTGGTTCCTCAAAAATCACTCCCTGGGTTGGCGAAAGGGATTGTTGCATTTGCTTATGACAAAACATTATTCCTTAGGTTAATAAACGTACAACTTTGAATAAATACATTACAAGGTACATATTAAGACATGGGATAGTCATTCTGAATGAAAATCACCCCCCAGAATTGAAATGGGATGTTGCAGTTCATTTAAAAAAATATTATTCATTGGATTTATCACTGTATAACTTGTAAATTCCCTTCTGGGTCCATAATCATACCCCAGGTGTTCAAACCATGACAAAATGTTACATTATTTACCTAGGTAAATACCTAATTTTCGTGTTTGGGTTCCTTTAGCGAGCTATACACCACACACAGGCTATTACTTCTTAGCAGTTAGTTAGTCAAAAACTTTGCTTACACAAACTACACGTTTAGAAGTTCGACGCGTACGAAATCGTTTAGCGATTATCTACCTACCTAACCTTTGTACTAGAAATTGATACCTGTAGTAAGATAATAGTAAGATAGAAGAGTCTTAATTTCTGAATATATGATAGAGTACGGTAACACCTTCTCTACCCTATTCTACCCTATTACATGGAGGTATTCACGAACAGCAACAATTGGATCAGAACCTATTTTAATAGCACCAATGTTAGGCCCCGAACGGCTCTGATCAATATTTTGGCTTGGTTCTATTCGTATAGCATACTCAAAATTATAAAAAAATATTTTAAATGGAGTATTGCTCTATTATTAGGGGCGGCAAGTAAGTGAGTACCTACTAAATCCTTGATAACAGGAAGTGAATCGATTTTCCAAGGTTTTTGAGACAAAGACCATTCATTGCTTCATTGACCACTCCTCTTCAGCAACAATCGCAAAATAGGCGAATTTCAATAGACTGTATAGGCATTGTGCATAGGATCTACAGACAGGCGCGGCACCATTCTTGACTACAATATACAAACTACTCGTAAACTCTGAACCAAACACTAGCTGATAAACTATAAGTGGTAGTTCTACAACCTCCGTGGCGCAGTGTGCGAATAGCCAGCTGAGGCGCATGAAGTTGCGGGTTCAATCCTGCAGTGGAACAAATGGTTGTTATCTACATTTTATTTTGGGTTTTGGTTTTTTCTGTATATTTATGGTGCATTTACCAGGTATATATTAAAAAAAAGTATACATACAAGTATTATATCAGTTAACTGGTTTCCATATTACAAACTGTTTATGTAACAACTAAACTCGAAAAAAATAGGAGAAAAAAATTATTTTTTATTGTTTGTTTGAAAATATCTAGTTACCGATTACAGCACCGCCCTCTAGTGATGGTAGCACCTCATAAATTTGTACAAACTATTGCAAAACCCCTCACCAAAGAATACACAAACTGCACCCGTGATTTGAACTACACCAGTTATAAGAAGCGCCATCTCTGTTTTGTATGTTGAACTTGTTGAAAAGGTTGTTGACTGAACTTGGCCGACTAGTTTGGTATTATGCCAAGTTAGTACCAGTATTGCAGGCAGAGGTCGCTGTAAAAGTTTACATACACGTCGAGAGATGTCACTAGTAGTAAAACTTAATGAAATAAAAGCGGAGCCACATAGGAATAACATTCACGATAATGTTTTTCTTCTAAAGAAGAAGAGCAAATCGGTCTGGACTTTAAAGATCCTGGATTTTAATTTTATATAAAGACTATACTATATTTACATAATATACTAATTTTTTAATTTGTGTTTTATGAATTACAACAAAAAATATAGAGCAAAAAGCCAACATCACGCGGTGTTCCCAGGCGGTCACCCATCCAAGTACTGACCGCGCCCGACGTTGCTTAACTTCGGTGATCGGACGAGAACCGGTGTTTTCAACGTGGTATGGACGTTGGCGATGTTAAAAGGGAAATTACACGACGCTTAATTTATTTTATGCTAGCCGTGATATCACATAACGTAATATGGATCCAGTAACACATTGAAATCAGGTGTTTAGATTATATTGAACAAGTTATTAATCCATAAGTTATGATTTAATAACATAGAAATATACACGATCTTTTGCCGAGTTCTTATAATAAGTACTACTTATCTATACATATATAGTTATTTTACAAACAAAGATTTGGTAGTTGTCTATAAGAGATCTGTGTTTGTTTTAAAATACACATCTCTAATTTGTAAACAATAAAACCATTGCTTACTTTAAAACTCGTACAATAATTATGTGCAATTTATGCAATTTTGTGTGTATAAATTATAATCAAAGTAGAATAATAAAATTAAATTATTGGTACTCAGAATTTTCGAAATGTAAGTGGTCTTTCAGTAAATGTTGATAAATAAAATGAATATTCACGTCAAAAAGTCAGTACTTCTTTTGAGTCGTTGCACTCTTGGCAAACTGGTCGTGGTCGCCATGTCAGGGTTGTGGCGCGCTTAACTACACTTGAAAGAAAGAAAGAAAATATTTTTTATTATGCCAACCACTAATAACAACAATTAAACACACAAAAATACAGTACAACAAAAGATTACCAAATATAAGTTATTAGTAGCCGCCACAAACAGGTTCCAACTCAGCATTTTGCTATGTCACAGCAAGGTAACACAGCGCTGGTCTTCCGTTGGAACCTTTGTGAGTACCTACACGAAAGTCTGCTAACATATATAAATATAAAAACATATGAAAATAAACAAGTATTTCGCCACTCTTCTCGCACCGCTGCTCTTCTGGAACATTCGTTCAAAGGAACATCTATAGCAGCCTTTATTTGATCCGTCCATCTCATAGGCGATCTTCCACTGCCCACAAAGTCAGTACCTAGATACTAAAGACCGTAATCTCTAAAAGGAACTAAAAACTAGGTAAAAGCAACAAAGAATAGGTACTTACGAAGCGATAACAGGCGCGACACAGGCAGTTTGTAAATCACGCGACTGTACATAAAAGGGAGTATTTAAACCGCCATATTTATGAAAATAAGACGGTATAAAGCCATAATGGAAAATACAAAAAGCGCCCGCCCTAGCGTCGTAAGGCGGGCGGCGGGACTTTTACACTGTGCGATTTATTATCTAACAGAATTGAGGTTAATGTTATAACTGGTAAGCGTCCACATTTTAAGATTATTTTTTTATTTAACACTTTAAATATCCAAGACAATATGTACCACATAGCAATAGGATATTTTTCAACCATAATAAAAACGAATGATATTCAATGATTGACTTTTTGTCATGTTACGTAAACTCGATGCTTGCGTCTATTGGTTATTATTTATGTCTGCGTAAGTGGTTCCAGTACCTACGTGCCACTTTAATTTTATCCTGGATTAAAATTAAGGTAATATTCAATAGTATAATAGGTATTAACTGTGTCTTGTGTTCTTATTAGTCATCTATTTTATTTCTGTTAATAAATGTATTTTCTATCAATAGTTCAATTTTCCAGGCAGGCAGGCAGGTACGACGCACTGAGAACGCCTGTAGGAGCTATTGGTCGATGGAAGAGCTGATGAAGGGTAACCTGCTACTGAAGCGTAAACTCATGGGCATGTCAATCCTTCCCGTTCTAACATAATGGCTCGCAAACTTGCTCTTTAACTAATATCCGAAAATTCAAACTCACGGTTTGCCAAAGGGCGATAGAGCGTAGTATTCTTGGAGTTAAAATAACTGATCGCGTCCGTAACACCATACTGCGCTCCAAAACCAAAATCGCTGATGTAGGGGAGAAGGCCGCCAAGCTAAAGTGGGACTGGGTCGGTCACATCTTTCGCATGCCTGACGAGCTGTGGGTCAAAATGATCACAAAGTGGAGCCCTGAGACAGCAAACCGGTGCCGCGGCAGGCCACGCCGGAGGTGGCAGGACGAGCTGGACGCCTGTAAGATGGACTGGCATACGATGGCACAGGACCGTTGTGAGTGGCGGAAATGCGGAGAGGCCTTTGCCCAACAATGGGACAATATGGGCTAATAGTAGCAGTAGTTCAATTTTCAAAACATGTATGCATTTGAATATGAATTAAGAAAAAGTAAGTTTGAACCATAAAATGGCTTTCCGCCCTTTCTTATAACGATTCTGAGGAGCTAATGCAAATTAGAAAAAATATTGTCATATAAACACTTGCGCATACATAAATACATACACTCTAACACACACGAACGCATACACAGAGCGAAAGTGTCTTGTTTCGTAATCATGATTAAATATGAATATTTTTTTATAATTTCAAAATTAAATAATTTCTAATCCACTGTTTTCTGGAAGGTAAGATCTCCTTTCTTAAGGGCACTGGGAAATGCAACACAGTTTTTTACTACTGCATTTTTCAGTGTTCACTCTGTATCCATGTAGGTACTGTGTGTTTCGTCCTACAATAAATGAATTTTGAATTTGAATTTTGTGAGAGCCTGTGCCAAGAAGTGTTTTTCGAAGGAAGGAAATGTTTATAATGATCAGTTGAATGCTACCTTAACGTTATCTGGTAAAACAGAGTGTAGCAGTTAGACTAGTATTACTCTAGCGCGGCCACACAATTTATTTTTAATTTTTCCTTACTGTATCGACAACACTTGATATCAATGTAAAAAACATAATACCTAATGCTTATTGCGATTAACAGCATAGAATAGAATGGATAACTCTTTATCGAATTACTGCACAAACAGAAATAATACATAAATAAGTACAAGGCAATACAATGGGCGGCCTTATCGCTGAAAGCGATCTCTTCCAGGCAATCTTTCTCATTATAAAGACATACCTTTTTAGAATTAGTCACATAGTTTTCTGTGCGCACATAAGTTACGTTTCAAGCCAGATCAGATTGATATTGTTACGCCGAGGCTGTTAAACAATGAGTAATAATCGAACCTTCTCGAACGCTTTTGTCTTGCTGTGTTATTGTTGCTATTGTTTGTGGTTTCGCAGAATGGGGAGTGGCCATTGTGTCGAGGGACCGACCCTTTCCTGGAAGGATCGACATCGTTCTCGAACAATCGAAATGTGTGCGATATAAATAGGCCGGAGAGATGGCCGGACAGTCAGTCTGAGTCAGTCTCAGTGAGTTAGTCTCAGCGAGGCCCTGGAGGACTGACGTGGGAAGGGTCTCGCGTGAACAGTAGTTTCTCCCGAGTCAGTCTGGATTTAGCTATACGTGCGAACATTTCGGTGACTTTAAATGCTGCAACAGTGATGTGAATTAGTGTGTTGTGATACGTGTGACCAAGTGCGTGTATTCATCGTCATCGTGTTGAATAAAAGTGTTATTTTGGTGAAACTGATTCCCATTATTTTATCCCGAACCCTCAGCTCGTAACAATTTGGTGTCAGAAGTGGGATAAAATAATGCCGGTTCTACCAATGGATAACGTGGACGGTGTCAGGACGAGAGGTCAACGACAACAGGAAATGGATGAAAGGCGGTTTGGAGATTCTCCGGTTCAAGAAGCTCGGCAGAGTCGTCAGCCGAAGGAGATGGAATCAGCCGCCACCGAATTATTTGGAGCATCATCATCATCATCATCCGTGGGGCAAGCTCCTGTGACAGGCAATCTTGCTGCTATTATGGCCATGCTTTGTCGTCAACAAGAAGAGCAGCGACGTTGGCAGGAAGAACAGCGACGTCAGGAAGAAGAGCAGGCTCGGTTGCAGGAAGAACAGCGACGTCAGGATAAGGAAGAACAGCGTCGTCAGCAAGAAGAGCAGGCTTGGTTGCAGGAGGAAGAACGCCGTCAGCATAAAGAAGAGAAGCGCCGTCAGCAGGAAGAGCAGGCTCGGTTGCAGAAGGAACAGCGACGTGAACAGGTGGAGCAGACTCGGTTGCAAGAGGAACAGCGACGTCAGGATAAAGAAGAGCAGCGTCGTCAACAGGAAGATCAGCGACGTTGGCCATAAGAGCGTGCTCGACTGATGAGGGAATCGTTCGGTTCATCTGGAAAGGAATTCCAGGAAGTGAAAGAACAGATAGAAATCATGAGAGCCGTGTTTTGGAGGCTGGAATTGGGATCGCTGATGAGAAAGGGACTCTGGGTGTCCTGAAGTACTGGAGACGGCAATGTGGCTCCTCTAGTTGCTACATCTTCAGCGCGAGGTGCGCCTAAAATTGTTCATGTTGATCGGCTGCCGCGATATGGGGCTAAGAATGCTCGGGACGAGCATGTTTTAGGAGGGGGCAGTGTTACGCCGAGGCTGTTAAACAATGAGTAATAATCGAACCTTCTCGAACGCTTTTGTCTTGCTGTGTTATTGTTGCTATTGTTTGTGGTTTCGCAGAATGGGGAGTGGCCATTGTGTCGAGGGACCAACCCTTTCCTGGAAGGATCGACATCGTTCTCGAACAATCGAAATGTGTGCGATATAAATAGGCTGGAGAGATGGCCGGACAGTCAGTCTGAGTGATTGAGTCTCAGCGAGGCCCTGGAGGACTGACGTGGAGCAGGGTCTCGCGTGAACAGTAGTTGCTCGCGAGTCAGTCTGGATTCAGCTATACGTGTGAACATTTCGGTGACTTTAAGTGGTGCAACTGTGGTGTGAATTAGTGTGTTGTGATTACGTGTGACCAAGTTCGTGTATTCATCGTTTAGTGCTGAATAAAAGTGTTATTTTGGTTGAATCGATTCCCATTATTTTATCCCGAACCCTCAGCTCGTAACAATATTTTAGTTAAGTTTTATTTTACTGTGTACCTAATTGTAATGTGTAATGTATGGCTTATTAAATAAAATAAAATAAAAACTTAAAAAACACAAGAAATATTTTTTTTAAATATTTTTTTACAATTTCTGGCCCGTACCAGTATGCAATAGTATTTTTCAAACATTCGCGATCACAGTACACGATTATGTCCTTATGTATCATGCATGTATTATGTATGTATTATATAATTATGTACAGTGATCGCGAAAATTCGAAAAAGGCTAATATTTTTTTTATCAGAAGTCGCAGCTTATAAATGCTCCTTAAGTCTTAACTTATTGTTATTGCGAGTTTTAAGCTTCAGTTTTATGTGTGGAATCGGTCCAGTTCTGCATGTTTATGTTTATACAGATTTACGGGTTCTTGGCGGAGTCCGCCGTTAATGGCAGTATTATGGACATTTTGTTTGTTGGTGCAAACTGATAAAGAGAACCTACTTTACGAAAGAAAGAAAATACATTGAATTTACTGTTTTACTTTTCTGAATTTCGTTTGTTCGTGTAAGTTCGTTGAAGGTAATTGTGACGGACTGCCAATAACGAGATAGCTACTCATATAGTTAAACATGTCTCTGTCATGCATTTAACGGTTATTTGGACGTATAAATACTTTATTTGTGAAACTGTCTAAAATTTTAAAATACACTTTGCGCGGTAGGCGCTAGGGAAAGAAACTGATTTATGTCTAGCCCAAATTTTATACAAAATTGTGATCATCAAGTGCGCGCCTTTTTATTGTAAGCCTAGAATAGAACAGAAAACGCTTTATTGTATACCGCACTAAAATTAACAAATCATATTTTAAAAAATATAACGCGATAGTAAGGGAGGTACTAGAATCCTTAGTGCAAAGAGGAATATAAGCACGCTCAAGATGCAGACAGCTTTATCCACGAGGAGAATACCTACTCTACTTTTTACACTTTCTGCGAGACAATAAAAACCAAATCTAGGATGGTGCATTCTGTGTAGTTCGATTTACGAATAAGTTCTTATTGTGTGGGTCTCTTTAGTTCAAATCTGAATACAGATGAGATTCCAAATTCAAATCACATTATGCCCGCGAGAGCATAATGCGATTCAGTACAACTTTACTCCCGGCTTAGCCGTAGGGATTTAATCACCTGCTCTCAGTGAGGTTTATATGACATATAATTTGACATTGTGGAGCGGTGGTGGTGTGAAAAGTAAATTATCATACGTATTCTGTGTATATCAACTTTACCTGTACTAATTTATGCACCTATATTCGAATTTCACGTGAATTTATCATCTCAAAACAAAAATCGTTCTCAATATATTCAGAAAGTTAAATTACCGGGCTTGGATATCGGATCCTAAAATATTTAATTTAGTCTAAAATATTCATTTTACTACAACCATAAATTAAAATCCCCCGCCCCCACTTTTTTGGTCAGGGGCATACTGGCATAGCTATAAGCCAGCTCAGTTAAATTAGCTTTATATTATAAAAACCGCATCCTAATCGGTCCATCCGTTTGAGAACTACTCTTCTAAACATTATATACAATATATATTGTCCACATTGCACAAAGGTTAACTGGAAGAGAATGCTTGCTACATTAAGTTCGCCTATGTATATTTTGTACCGTAAAAAAAGTTATACAATCAAATTACGATGCCACAAACAGACAATCAGACATAGGTGTCAAACTGATAACACCCCTCGTTTTGCTTAGGGGGTTAAAAATAATAAGGAGTCAAAGAGACTTACATTTAACTCTATAGAAAACTGAACTAAGTGACAATCAAACAAACATTGAATGGAGATGAGTGAAATGTCATTCCACCATGCAATAACACGGTTACACGGGGTGGAATACAAAGATTTTAACCAGGATACAAAATGTGTTTTTTTTTAATATACCAACACAAACCTACAACAACGCGACCTTTTCGCTCAAAGCAATCTATTCCAAGGATCACAGAATTACAGAAATGGTTTTCACTCATGTGCCATATAATTGTTGTATTTAAACAGAACACTATTATTAAACATCCTTTTTGATGTTCAAAGTAAACTCGTCTTGGTTGTGATTTTCATTGAGGCGAAAAGGAATTATGAAGAAAATTCATTTTCTCATACATAGATGCAGCTAATAATAGCTGATTGACAATTCTACCGGAGCGACTTATGTTGGCAGCCCGCGTCATATACATGTCAAGGCGGTACGAAGTTCGGCGGGTCAGCTAGTATTATATAATTTTGTTTTGATCTCATAATTTTAAATACTTATTTGAAAAGTACATGGGTATATACTTGGAGTCGTTAAAAATGACAATGTTGTGTTGGTCTATAATTGGCAAAGGTATTAGATCAAAACCAATCCAATTATGTAATAACCTATATATTGATACTTTAAGTTGTTGGCGTCCCTATTTTAAATAAATAAATGTATAAAGGTATCTCCCATTTACTATAACAGGACGCTCGTTCAACGTACCTCAGGTTACCGTTTCTGTATCTTCATAAGTGAAATTAATTCAGAGTTAAGCCGTGATATCTTTGGGTCCGTGCCTCGTGTGCGCCGAGCCTTTTACATCGCTATTGATACGATATTTTTATTTCCCGCTCAATACTCGGGCTTTATACCCCTCTATTCCACTTCTGAGAGATTTCAAAGTTATGAGAAAGGGGTAGTTTATTTTATAAATTGATTTACAAATCATATCTATTCATATTATAATATGCCTTTTAAAGACGTAGCACGTACTCGTATAACTATGAGGACACTTGAAGAATGATAATCATATACGTACATATTACACTAATATTATCAATGCAAAAGTTTGAATGTATGTTTATATGTTTGTTTGTAACTCAATCAAAAAATAGATAGAGTATGACCTGGATTAAAAACATAAGCTACTTTTTATTGATAAACCACGGGTGTGAAGCCACAGGCGGGAGCTAGTATGTCTATATTTTGCTAGGTTCAAAAATGCTAGATAAAAGTGTATAAACTACGGGAGATATTTTTATGTGTTTGACAAATTTCACTCTTAATGACGATTCTTTTAGGATTAAAAACATAAACAAATGAATAAATAATGCTGAACATTTCACACAGCGCAAAGCTTGTACTATGGGAACCGAATATCTTATAGAATACTTTTATTTATAAAGAAACAACCAGACCCAGAACAAATATCTGTAGATCATGCAAACATTTGTTCCGCGGCAGGAATTTAAGCCGCAAAGATGGCACTGTATGAGTTGTACAAAAAAAACAGAACATAAGCTCAGTAGCCAGACCATAATAAAACAAAGCTACAACATCACGTAGCACGTCTACGGCGTAGCTCCCGGCTATAATATCCCTTCGTGTCCGGGGGGGTAGGTAATGATTGTGCATCGCTTACCCTTCCATCAATAAATACGACCACTTTGGTCGGATAATTGTTGATTTACTGTGTATTCCTTCTTTCTTGGACAGTCGTTAGATAAAATAAAGTGGTATATTCTCGACATCCACGGACTCGGGCAAATTATTATCAAACTAGCTGACCCACCCGCAGCTTCGCACGTTTGAAATTTCCCGTTCCCGTGGGAACTTCGCGATAAAAACTACATAAAACACTCTTGTCAAAGTGACGCGATACTTCATGTAAATGACTTCACGTCAATCAACGACGGTTAAATTATATGGATATTGTTCATACAAAAATACTATAATCGCGATAAAAAAATGGAGAGGGGGGTGAAAAATACTTTGCGACCTATTCTCATACCTAACAATTATACAAAAAAATCATTAAAATCGGTTTCGGAGGAGTGCGACCACTAACAACGTGACACGAGATTGTATATTAGATTTAATAATAAATTTCCCGTATTAGTAATAATGGTTAAAGCAGCCTCAGTGGTTAAAGCATGTATGTTTGTAGTAATTGTCTGGTAACGAGGCCTCTACGAACCGGCGGGGACGTAGCGGTGGGGATTTAATAATATAACAATTTAATAATTTAAGAATATAACAGATAAATAAATAAATAAATATTGCTAGACATTTCACACAGCGCTATCTAGCCCCACACTAAGCAGAGCTTGTATTATGGGAACCAGATAACTGATAGAATACTTATATACTTTTTTTTGTAAATACATACTTATAATATCTGTAATAGTATCTGTAAAACGTGCAAATATTTGTTCCGCGGCGAGAATCGAACCCGCTACCTCCTGCGTCTCAGCCAGCTATTCGCCCACTGCACCACGGAGGTCGTCAAAAAAGATAAAGGTAAAGATTCATTTATTTGCGATGCATGGGTTAGGTACATTCGTTGGTTATAAAAATAATCTAGGTACAGCCATGACCACCCTACAGGCACGCAAAATCAATTAACAAATATTATACATTAATTATTAGTTCATTATAAATAAATTGAAAATATGTCAAGTCATTTGAATTTGTCTATCAAATATTAGTCTATAGTATTCTAAGCCTTCTGTAAGAGTGCTTTTAAAAAATGTAACAGTATGAATTTGGTCAACTTCTAATATATATTATATTTGGGTAGGTGATTGAATATCCTGCCATACAGAAGACATTGTTATTATATAATGCAGTACTGCTTTTAGGACAACAAATTTTGGAGTCATGACGTTGGCTTTTAGTTATTAAATAATGCCATGTTCTTTTTACAAATAAAGTTATTTCATATATGTATATATAGAAATAAAGTTGGAAAAGTTGGGCCCCTAAAAATTGAAAATTTATAGTAATATAATGATTTCAAAGTTTGTGAATAGTTTGTGAGTATTTAAGTAAAGGTTTACGTTATAAAAATAAAAATGAAGTAGAATAAAAAAGATATTATCAAGGTTAAGAGACAAGTAACTTTTTAACAAAAATATAAGCGACTTAACCAAACTACTGATTTTGATAAAATGTCTATGAGATCAATATGAATGTATATCATTTCAAATAAAAAAATATTTTTCCAAATCGGTTGATAAATGACGGAGTTCTCAGGTACAAACATAAAACCGAATTGCGTCCCTATAAAATTTGAGGGTTGCCCTCGGTTTTTTTGGAGTCCCATCATCAGATGCTGACTTGGTATCAATGGGACCACCTGGAAAGTATAAATTTTAAACAAAAAATAATTTCTCGAATCGAGTAATCGGAGCATAAGAAAAAACAAAAGATTTCGACGAATTGAGAAGCTCCTCCTTTTTTTGATGTCGGTTAAAAAATGAGCAGATGCCGTCACATGGACTTTCGAGCTCGAGATTAAAAAGTAATTGTTAGTATTATTTGCTTTTAACTAGAGCTTTAATCATATTTAGTATGCGTTTAGCTTTAGGGCTCATAGTGACTGGGTACGTATTTTTAGTATTTTATTTAAGTAACGTGTTTTTAAGTATCTGTATTTTATTGTGTTTATTTAATTGTCTGTCTTTACTTATCCACTGTTTGTAGTTTCTGTGTGTTTGTTACTTGTGTCGAAATAAATGTCTATATCTATCTTAGTGACACAAATATAGGAAAAAGTCTGAAATCCAGAATAAATGCAGTTTATACTCCAAAATAGAATAACCATTTTATGTGAACTCCGGTTACTTGTACTTTGAATGAAACTGTGGGTCAAGTTATGGTGGTCATACATTTGAATGCACTTCTAAAAAAATAACATTATGCATTAGATTACAATCTCACCTGATGATAAATGATGTTGCAGTCTATGATGGAACACGCTGCCCCAGAACTACCCAAACCAAAGTAACGTATCGTCAATAACCTTAAAATACCCGTCCGTGAACGACACGTTACCGTAACGTAAATACGTTGCGGCCAGCGAAACGTTCGACGTATCGATGGTAGAGTTGCATCGATGATGTCATCTATCATTCGTGTATGCCTCGCAACTACCTTTATTTTTGGTATTAATTCAATGCAAAAAGAAGAAAGATTACATAGTTATTTAATTCAAAGTCTTTCCTCTGACTGTTATAGATTTTTAATTCCACTAAAGCCATATCAGGACTTAAACATACGGCCCACCTGATGGTAATGGTGTGCGGATACCTTTCCCTATGTGGTTTGAAGGTTATGGTTGCCTGTGAAATCACAGGCACATGAGGCTTTACATCTGTATGCCTCAAGTTAATGAACGCAGGGCAATGCATCATAGGGCTCGTTTCTAAGGTGCGTGAGGTTATGGTTGCCACTTAACATTTAATGGGTCATATGCCATCTCAAGGTAATATATTAAAAAAAAAAACAACCCCACAAGGAATTTTGAAGTGTTTTATCACTATAACTTGCGTAAGTTTTTGTTAAATAAATAATAAGCTCGACTTGCACAACGATCCCCAAACGTATTTAGTGATTAAACTGGCTTGCATCACTAAGCTACGAACCAACTGAGGCAAAATTAAACATTTTTTGTTAAAAAAAAAACCTAATTTTATAATTAAAAATCTATAATTTTAATATTAACACACTTTATCTTATTTATACCTCTAACTAATTCTAATATTTATCACGTATTTATTTAATAACCTAATTGAATCTGTCAGCCTACAAGTTGGTATACAACTTGTAGGCTTTATGTTCCGACTTTCCGACTTTGGTTTTCTCGATACAGGCTACGCCTAGTAAGGAACCCGATACATAATTCTGTAAATAGATATAAATGTTGTCTGCAAAATGCATGAATCTATTACTTTGTAATAGATACCTAGTTATTATTTATCTTTGCTTAGCCACTTAGCCTAGCTCATAAGCATGCAAATCGTATTTTAAATTGTTTAGATACTGTGTTTTTATGGAGTACCTAATAATAAAAAAAAAAATATTTTATTTCAAATATGTTTAAATTTGAAGAACTTAATTGTATGATTTAATAACTCTCTAAATCATTTTTAGCAACTAAACACGTTCAGGTATCGTTGCGCAACTCATTAAATAAAAAGTAAAACACTATTCGGAAATAGTTTAGGTGTAAACCGCGTCAGAAGAAGTGCACAATCGACACCATTCCCGTATTTTGTTCCAAATAATAGTAACATTGGCTCCATATACGTATCAACTCCTACAATGTGTTTCACACCTCTGTTGTACCTACAACATAATCTATTGGGATATTGGTAGGAACACAGGCGGTGCCGCAGCGCCGCCGGCGACGCGACGGAGCGGCAAAACGGTACATAACAAGGTACAATGGCGAACAGTGTTCACAGCTATTTCTGGTATCTGTGTCTACATACTCGTAGTCCATGAAACATGTTAAGCTTTTTATACTTAGTTATAACTTTTTTTTGCAACTGCGTCGAAATATCAGGATACCTACTCAAAAACTCACAAATCATGGTTCCGTTTAGTGAAAATAGTCCTTAAGATTATGGTCAAATTACAATTTTTTTTATTGTATTGTATTTTAAAGTGTTATCCGACACTACACCACAGTCTCGGGCCGAATGCTTGTTGCAATCTTAGCTGTTCGCAAAAAAGTATCTATATCAAAATCAAATTAAGGAAATCATAATTTTTTTAAAGACCCTTTAAAGGATACCAAAATTTGTGTATAAAAAAATCCTCCCCAACTGTCAAGTAGGAGAAGTGCCCTAAACTAGGATGTCATATATATCCTCGAAGTCATACTGATATGACAAACTAAACTTTTAGGAAATGGTGAAAAAACATTTTTTTTATTTCATAGCTTACTAGGCTTCACTGCTTTACAGCACATAAAACCTACGAATATAATTGCTTTAACTGGTTAGACAGACAGACATACAGTATAACTTTTGAAACTATCAGACGCACGCGTGGTTCGTCAACAAAAAGTAGCTTATGTGTTAATCCAGGTTATAATCTATGTACATACCAAATTTCATAGAAATCAGTTCAACAAACATCCACACAAACATCCATACAAACTTTCGCGTTTATAATATTAGTGGATATCTCTTTCTTATTGATGGGGTAATGTGTTATTGTTTGCTGTGGTTGCCTTCACAGAGTGAGCACAGGGAGCGCGTCCTTTTTGTATTTTAAATTTATGTTTGTGTATTACCCATTGGAAATATTTGATAAATAAATTTAATTTAATTAAACATGCCCAGAAATGAAACCTAAGAAACAAGGTTATTCACCAATATACGCGACTGTACACCTCCGGAACAGGTAACTGGATCATTCGCGGACGCTCTGTTTCAATTTCACGCGCGCGTACCTTCAGAATGGAGACAACAAAGTTACCGATACCAACGATACCATGTTATTTTAGTAAAATATCCGGTACGAAATATATTTAGAACCGGCTATTTATAGTGGCATACACCTACATGTACCCTGACTTCCGATTAGGAGGTTGTGAGCTCGAATCCCGGACGTGTACCATTGGATGTTTCAACTCGAAAAAAATATTAGCGCATTTACACGGTGCAGGAAATCACCGTGAGGAAACCGGTATGTCCTAAAACCAAAAGTTTGAAGGTATGTCCCATTAGTAATCTAATAAGCGATGCCTACTCCAACGCCAACGCTTACTGCAACTCCGACGTCGACACCGATGCTGACGCCGATGGCTATTCTAACGCTGATGCTTACTGCGACGTCAACGTCAACACTGTTGCTGATGCCAACACTTAATCCAATGCCGACGATTACTGCGACGCCAACGTCGACACCGATGCTGACGCCGATGGCTATTCTAACGCTGATGCTTAATGCAACGTCAACGTCAACACTGTTGCTGATGCCAACACCTAATCCAATGCCGACGATTACTGCGACGCCAACGTCGACACCGATGCTGACGCCGATGGCTATTCTAACGCTGATGCTTACTGCAACGTCAACGTCAACACTGTTGCTGATGTCAACACCTAATCCAATGCCGACGATTACTGCGACGCCAACGTCGACACCGATGCTGACGCCGATGGCTATTCTAACGCTGATGCTTACTGCGACGTCAACGTCAACACTGTTGCTGATGCCAACACCTAATCCAATGCTGACGATTACTGCGACGCCAACGTTGACACCGATGCTGACACCGATGGCTATTCTAACGCTGATGCTTACTGCGACGTCAACGTCAACACTGTTGCTGATGCCAACACCTAATCCAATGCCGACGATTACTGCGACGCCAACGTCGACACCGATGCTGACGCCGATGGCTATTCTAACGCTGATGCTTACTGCGACGTCAACGACAACACTGTTGCTGATGCCAACACCTAATCCAATGCCGACGATTACTGCGACGCCAACGTCGACAGCGATGCTGACGCCGATGGCTATTCTAACGCTGATGCTTACTGCGACGTCAACGTCAACACTGTTGCTGATGCCAACACCTAATCCAATGCCGACGATTACTGCGACGCCAACGTCGACACCGATGCTGACGCCGATGGCTATTCTAACGCTGATGCTTACTGCGACGTCAACGTCAACACTGTTGCTGATGCCAACACCTAATCCAATGCCGACGATTACTGCGACGCCAACGTCGACACCGATGCTGACGCCGATGGCTATTCTAACGCTGATGCTTACTGCGACGTCAACGTCAACACTGTTGTTGATGCCAACACCTAATCCAATGCCGACGAATACTGCGACGCCAACGTCGACACCGATGCTGACGCCGATGGCTATTCTAACGCTGATGCTTATTGCGACGTCAACGTCAACACTGTTGCTGATGCCAACACCTAATCCAACGCCAAAGATTACTGCAACGCCGACGTCGACAGCAATGCTGACGCTAACACCTACAGCAATAATGACGCCATCGCGAACTTCTACCCTAAAGCCCATGCCGACGCCGACGCCAAATTTTACAGTGTCTAATTTCATTCCATAGTAATTCAATAGCTATTCGTGGTATTGAAATGGTTGCTAAAATATGAAGTTTATTGATTATTACGAGGGTCCCTCCAGCTTGGTGGATATTTGCTGGACATTTCACATAGCGTTATCTAGCACCAAACTAAGCAGAGCTTTTGATTTGTCACGAACAGACAGTAAAATTGACGTTTCAAAGTGATCCTTGTGATTTTAATGAATTAATGAATATTGACAATAATCAAAATGTTAACCATAGGCTTTCGAAAATAAACCATATGTTTGAAAATAATATCTCATTATTTTCACTATTAACCAGATATTTACCATGATTTTTGAGCTTTCGAGTGTTCCAATATTTCTGTAAAGTTGCATGAAAATAGTGATAATTTCCAAAGTAATGACATCACATGTTTATAACAAATACATACTTGGAAATGTATGTACACGTCCTAATTTCTAGAACTCATTGAATAAACAAATAAGGGTCAACCCACACCGAAGCGGTTCGGTCCAACTCGAAGTAATTATGAATGGGTATCCATTAGTGGCCATTCAGGCCGGATTGTTTGCGACCTGTCTTATGCAAATACCCACCGTGTATGCCGTATTTGCATGTGTATGCCACATACAGAAGACATTATATGAAAATAGACTGTAGATATTGCATAGGTAAGCGAAACTAGCATTAAATTGCAAAAAAAAACATGAACGAATCTTTTTTTCCAAAAATTATAGGCTTGCAACACATGAAATTGAAATCAATGTGAAGTTTAATTTATTTATTATGCCACACAAATAAAAATACAATCTAACAGACATAAAATATAATTATCAACTTTTAGACTTAAATAGTATCCCAAAGCATGTGTACACAGCATGACAATTCTAGAGCAGTTCTGTGTAGAATTTTTTTATTACAGCCAATAATATTATATAAATAAACAATAAAGTAGTACACATTGTATGCACAATCAAATGGACGACATTAAATATGCATGGTACATGTATTTAGTCGATAATAAACACAAAGAATAAATTTATGTAATACTTCGGATTGAATAAACGCACATGCCATGTGAGTTATTTTAAAAACATAACTGTCAAATCATCAAATCAAATCAAAATCAAAAGGACAAGTGACATCGACACTCCAATGTGCACACAACCTTACATTACAAACTAATTTGCACGCTCCCCGTGCATCCAGATCGAATACCCGATTACGGTCGAACGCGTTCTTTTCCCTTGCCAAGATTGCGGTTTAAAAAGAAATTTAATCGTCCTTATAAACATGCAAACAAGAACTCGCCGGCTACCTGTTGCGAACGCGCGAGACAAACGATATCTCAGCCAATGAGAGTCCAGCGGCCGCCCACGACGTCACATCATTGGCCGCCTAAACCGAGGGGAAGGGGGAATGCCAGAGGTCTCGCTTGAACATGACACTGGCAAGAAAAGCACCGCATTGAGCTTTCAGAGAGCTTTTCACAACGCGCGCGGAAAACACCTCTAATCGGAGATTCGCTCTAATATAATAATTGTTATTCAAATTCTGTTATTAATTTGCATATATTTAAATAACTATAAAAAACAGTCAATAATAATGACAATCAAAGTCAGTGATTTAAAAATAAATAAAGTTTAAATTTCGAACGTAAACTTTTTAAATCCTATCATGTCTTTGGGCAAGCAACCGAATGAGCATATAAAGCGGCCAATGAACGCCTTTATGGTCTGGTCGAGAGGGCAGCGCCGCAAGATGGCCCAAGACAACCCTAAGATGCACAATTCGGAGATCTCCAAAAGACTTGGCGCCGAGTGGAAACTGCTGACGGAGATGGAGAAAAGGCCGTTTATTGATGAAGCTAAGAGGCTGAGGTAAGTACCTACTCTATATATTTACTATTGTTATTCCCATACCGCCCCACTGATGGACAAAGGCCAGTACTCACGAAACGTTCGTGTCTTTCACTGAAAACTGAAGGTTTCAAATCGTCATAATTCCCGTGGTCTGTCATGGCAGAGCTCCAGTCCACGCTGCTTTTAAGTCTGTATTTTCCCACTGCAGGGCAAAAAACTCATTGTCTCTCTAGTTATATTGCTGTATAGAAAGTTTTGAGCCTACATTATTCATTTATTTATTCAATTAGAACAGCTTAATATATTAACTAATAACACTAATCGAGAAACTGAATAATTATCAAAACTTATTGTTACTCGTATATGCTCAGGAATTAAATAATGCCTTATAAATAAGCAGAACCCGTTAGATATTTTGTTTTATCAAACCCTAAAATTGTCACCGTTTTTGCAAGCGGGCGCAAAGGTATATGAATATATATTCCGTTTTAAATAAATTCAAATATGAACGGTAAAAAAAATTGGATAGTCGACTTTTTAAAATAAATAACAAATAAAGCAATTCCTATGTATTTTTAAATATGATCACAATTTCAACATATTTTTAAGTAGGTGCATGCGTTTTTTTGTCAATGACTAATCAGTCCGATATTTATTCAGTAAAAAGAAGAAAGTTATAGAAGAAAGAATAGGTTATTTATGAAGTAATACTCACACTAATATTATAAATGCGAAAGTTTGGATGTTTGTTAATTTTTTAATTTGTTTTGTATGTTGTTTGTTGTTGTATGAACCGATTTCGATGATATTAAGTATGTACGTAGATTAAAATCTGAATTAACATATAGGCTAATTTTTATCCCCTAAATCAGATCCCATAGGATAAAAATGGGATGTCAAGTCAAGTAGCAACAGCGAGTATAGTTTTATTTCTAGGTTACCTACACATTTAGTAGTGTAACGCGTACGAAGTCGCGGGCAACAGCTAATGGATAAGTTGCAATCAATAGTACTCCAATTCTCGATATTACAGCTTTGGTAAATTGTTAATCGCCTTACAAAGCATTACGCATTACATTTGCATCACTTTTTAACATTGCATCGAGATTAGAACGCAATTCAAGTTTGACTAGATTAAACTTATATTGTTAATAGATCATATATTATAATTCAGAGAACAATAAAATAGTTACAGGGTACTAAATAACTTATTCTACGGCCCATAAAGATGCCCTCCTTAGCCTCAAATACATATTATAATAAAAACTTATACATATTTATTTACCAAATACACTGCAATTTTGGACGTGAGTTCTCTGTGTTAGGTATCCATTCGGTAACAATAAATATTTTACTATACTTTTCTATAATAATTTGAGTTTTAAGAATGTGATAGAATAATACTGAACTAAAATGTATATAACCGAATTGAATGCAAATGAAAAGTTTTTCATAAACATTATTTTACGAAGCTATTTGTGACATTTTTATCCACGTTCGTACCTACTTTATGACTAATCGAATATTTTGACACTCGTTCATTCTGGCAATGGTACTCTTTCGTTTTGACAATAGAGCAGTAAGATTAGTCGTACATTTTTACAAATATGCCATTAAGCGCTTTGGAAGTTTTGACATATTGACCACTCACTCCCTAAACGACCGACGACGCGACGGGTATAACCCTTTTCGAGTCAATTTCTCTCTATGTACTGCATAAGCAAAGCCATAGACAGAACTATTTTCTTACAAAATAAAAATAAAATATTGGGGGTACCCATATAAGTAAATGGGTGTTAAGCGGCCTATAGCAATTGAATAGAATAAAAAAATATTTGCAACATCACAGTAATAAGTTTTTTGTAGAAAATATATTTTTTCAAAACAAGCTTTTATAAAATTCTTAATCGGAACCGCAAGCAGATTAAAATAAGCCCAAACACGAGTTTTAAGACATCATCGAATCAATTTGTATAAATAAATAAATAAATATTGCTGGACATTTCACACAGCGCTATCTAGCCCTAAACTAAGCAGAGCTTGTACTATAGGAACCAGATAACTGATAGAATACTTATATACATTTTTTTTTGTAAATACATACTTATAATATATAGAGAAACAACCAGACCCGGAACAAATATCTGTAGATCATGCAAACATTTGATCCGCGGCGGGAATCGAACCCGCTACCTCCTGCGTCTCAGCCGGCAATTCGCCCACTGCACCACGGAGGTAGTATGTAACCAGCTTTTTGTATCTGTTAATAAAAAATAAATAAATAATAATAATCCTAGTATAATCCATTCAGAAATTATGTTGTCTAGCATCCGTCTCCATCATGAGACCACCTCCATGGTACCATATTAGTGCATTGTCACCGAAGTTACATATGTATTCCAAATGTCAGCTCAGTCGGTTGAGAGTTTAAATTCAGTTGCAAGATTCCACCCGGACAAACATACTACATAATATAACATTGAAAGTTAATAAAAAGCTTGTAAAAAACAGATAAAGGTGCAGGTAAAGGAGAGAACTTAAAACTAAATAATCTACTGTAATAAGTTTATATTGCCTTCTATTCTTATATTCCTCTATGATATGCCAAAGGATGACAGGTATATCCTTTGGCTACGTCAAACTAAGACTTAGCCTGAAACACAGGTGTACCAGGGTAGATACAGGTGAAAAGACATATGCCTGTAATTTCACCCGCTCCCTTCAACCCGAAACTGACCAAAGCGAGCCTCATAATATGCATCATGGCAGATAGCTTAGTTGTATTTGTCATTCCCAGTGTCAAATTAAATCTTCCGTATTTGATCAAGATAATCCAAACCTCCCACAGACTAAAGTTAATCTCTACTCAAGACAAACAACTACCCAAAAACAGTATTTGATTAAAAAATCTCCTCATTATCTTCTTTAATTTTATATCTATATGCAAACAAACCACAAAGAGACAACATACTGCACCTGTCAGGTATAAAACTTTTTATCAGTGAAACAAAAAAGTATTTTTTGGGTTACATAGTTTTTCCACTTGGGGTACACAGTGGTGTGGCTGAGTAAATAATGCCGTGGGACATTTGATGGAGTTATCTTTTTAATTATGAGGTTTTTTCGTAGTTAACAATGAGGCATCAAAGAATTAATATTATACCAAAGCGCTCGTATTGGCTTAGGGCTACTTGCGCAACGATGCCTAAACGAATTTAGTGCCTAAATTTGTAATATGTAATTTATTCACCATTCCATTAGATAGATAAATACATAATTTCTTTTATTGGACACCATTAATAAATAAAACACCAAAAGTGATTACATCATTGCATAATATTGGTATGTCAAAAATATATTACAAATGTCAGTAATAGAAAAAATAACTAATTACAACTAAACAGAACACTGGATAAAACAATAATTGTTTCGTCGTATCTACTGTAACCAATTATTGGTCTACTTACCTATAACTACTCATACAGATGAGAAAATGAAAAGCTCATGTATTCATTTAAATTATAAAATGGGTGGAGTTGTCAAATCATACAAATATGTATGTACGTCAAATTTAAACATGTTTAGTCGCTAACTAAACTAACTAGTCGTCCAAGTACTTCACATGACAATTCAAAATGATACCTAGTACTTGTAATTTCTGTGAATAAACGTTGTAGTAACCACTGATTTGGATTCTTGAAAATGTCTTGGAGCTATTTAGCAATGATTTCATGATAAATTAATTTATTTCATACCTTATCTTGAATTTATAACATATTATGATTAGTTGTCAGTACACAGTGTTCGAAATTCGAACGTAATTATTTTTTTTTTGCTTAATTTTTTTTACTAGCCCGTTCTGTCCCACTGCTGGACAAAGGCTTCCCCCTCTTCCTTTTACTTATCACAGTCTGGAGCCAGATCCCGCCAGTCTCTTCGGAAGACGCCCAAGTCATCGCTCTAGCGCTTTTTAGGCCTTCCTCGACGTCACTTTCCGTATTTAATTAATTTTAACTATGCTAAATATCACAATCTTCCGTGAGCTTAAAAAGAGGTACAAGGTTTTCTCTTCACGTATTACTAAATAAATACCCATTTTGTATGGTTTCTGATGATGATCTTTATATGTGTATGCAAATAAACATCTCAAATGTCTGAATCGGAAAAGTCTAACCTAAAGTACCTACTAGTACTTATTTTGAAAATGTAAAAAAATTCATATATGTATTGGACTCAGCTTTCAAAATCAAAAACCACTTTGTCCGTTTGCAACTACGCTGCCACAAACAGACACACAGACAGACAGGGGGAAAAACGATGAAAAAAAATGTCTTCAAACGTAAACACCCCTTTTTACGTCAGTAAAAAAAGATGATCAGGAAATGAAAATCCCGATAAAACAATAAATTTCCTAATCTAACTAGTTTGCAAGTCTGGCAAAATAATCACCGTCTAAATCCTGTAAATCGCAACAAATCAATTTAATCTGTCCATTGTGCCCGTCGGCCGACAATTATCTGGTGGGTGTAATATCTTGCATTGTTGGGGCCTGCGCGTTATCGAGGGTCGCCAGGGCTATAAAAATAAGCTTATGCCTTCAGTCTAACTCATTGAAAGATCATCCTGGTATAGAGTAGATGATACGCCAACTGATGTAGGAGGGGTTTTGCGGAAATCATTCCAACAGCACTGTATTCCTTTTTGTTTGCTATCTATTTATGAACTGTAGTTTACCTAACGCCATTCTACGAGGGCTTAAATATTTTTTGACCTTGATAAGTAGTGGTTTGTCCCGAACTGAGATCTCGCGAGTCTCCCATAAAAACAAAAAAATATTATTTTCACCTAATATTTGACTATCAAAATAGTGCCACAAAATGAATAACCAACTTACATGATCTACAGTTTCATTCAAATTACAGGTAACGAGAGTTCATATAAATTGGTTACCTTTTTTGGAGTAGAATTTGCAGTTATACTAGATTTCAGACTTTTCTCTATATTTGTGTCACTAAAGCTACACGCATACCAAATTTCAGCACTGGGGTCACTGGTGTACACTGTGAATTTTGTCAAACTTTATTTTGTATTATGGCTAATAACTCAAAAACTGCAAGAACTAAACTAAAAATAAAAACGTGGTCGAAATGTACTAATAAAGACCTTTTATGTGACGTCCTATTTGACCACGTCCACCAAGTCACATTTTCATAGCTTATTTAGTCACACCAAAATTGTGCCGAATATACCGAATTTCACGATGATCGGATATACGTTTCGAAAGTTATACTCGGACAAACAAACATACATACATGCAACGCCGATTTGTCCAAGTTGATTTAGAGATCACACTTCGTTCGATCAATTAAAAAAATAGGGGTTTAAGGTTTTATAGCCCTTATTCCTACTACCCTTTCTTAGAAATCTGTACGCAATGCACGCAGAAATACCTATAAGTACCTACAATTATAATATACTTTGTTATATATTGCTACCTAGGTTTTAAATCTTTAGAAGTACAACTATGACAAAACATTTAATGATATAAAAAGATTGGATTTTTAGATTTTAAAAGAAATAGGTGTTGTAACAGCTCTATACGAATCCAGTTCAGCGAGTAACTAAGAATTAATTGTGAAGGGTTGGATTTACACCGAGCGCACACACTCCATGTCGCACAGTATTTGTTATATCTAATTATCCTATTGTCGATGGAAAGTATGAAGGGTTTGTTCGGGAAATTAGCTTTTTGACTATCTTCCACAAGTCTACTAAGTTCTAAGTTATTTTTTTTTTATTTATATTGATGACTAGCTTCCGCCAGCGGCTTCGCACGCGTCGTTTATCAACAAAAAGTAGCCCATTTGTTAATCCGGGCTATATCTACGTACATACCATATTTCATCGAAATCAGTTCAGCCGTTACGACGTGATTGATTAACAAACAAATGAACAAATATCCAAGCTTTCACATTTATAATATTAGTGAGATATTCAAGCGCTTGACCACGACCTCACCTGATGGTAAGTACCTAATGGTGTGATGAAAGATGAAGCACTTGCCTAACCTAGCTAGAACCTGTTCACTCTGGATTTAACGATTCCGAGTTTATACTGGTCCGGAAAAACATACGCCGGTAGTGAGTTCCACTCCTTACTCATGCTGACAAGAAAAGTTGAAGCATATCGTTTGGTACGGCAAGGTGGTATGCCGACCAGGTATGGGTGGTATCGGTACGTCTACTTGTTTGGTGGTGGAAAGGGGAAGGAGGGTGGGTCATGAAGGTCTTGCGCACATTCACCAAAATTTACTGAGGTACATAATAACACATTATTTGGATAGTAGTTTGGCCACGAAATTTACCTACAAACAGTAGGTAAGTTTCATACTGCTTATATTGATATGCTATTGAAATACAAATATTATATTTCCCAAATAAGAATCATCAATTACATGTGATATATGTGTTGCACTTAGTGTATCACGGATGCCCTGTATAGTTTTATAAAAGTGAAACATTGAAAAACATTCGATACTAAGCCGAATATTATTATTTTGACAATTGTAAAATCAGAGTAACAAACAATTTGAGTCAAATAAAACTAAAAGATAAATCCAGAAATAATATGGGATTATGGGATATTACAAAAAGACAATACGTAAGTATATAGAGAACTTCTTCTAATTCTATCGTGTCAATGGTTTATGCATAATTATTTATAGGTTCGAAACTAAATTAACTTTTAGTAGGACCTGGCCACGTCTATCCCAGTGTTGGTAGCCTTGTTAAGGTCGTCCCTGGTGCAGGTCGTAGGGAACAGATATATATGGATATATATATATATATTCAACATATTATAATTCAACTTTCGTTATGTTTTTAAAGTATTACGTGAATTGGCCTTCTGATCGCCAAAATCCTCTAATAATTTGCCAATTCGCAAGTGGCACTGCGTACTATCCTTCGTTTGACGATTACTAGATTCATTACTCCATATTATTTCTATATCTATATTATATATGTCTATATAGATATATATATATATATAGATATATATATATATATATATATATATATATATCTATATATATATTATTTCTAAAATAATATATATATAATAATATGGAGTAATGAATCTAGTAATCGTCAAACGAAGGATAGTACGCAGTGCCACTTGCGAATTGGCAAATTATTAGAGGATTTTGGCGATCAGAAGGCCAATTCACGTAATACTTTAAAAACATAACGAAAGTTGAATTAAATTAGATTATATTATGAATTATATATATTTTGGCATTCTGTTCAATTAATATTACAATATCAGCATGATATAAAATAAAGTCTATACTCGCATGGCGGGCAACTCATACCATTTTACTGTCAGTTATGTGAATACCGTTTAGGACATTTAACATAACGAGACTAGATCGATACTCGAATTTTACTATTTTAAGTTACGGGAATTGGCCCCCATTCTGGTATGTCCCCACGTGCGTGTATGCTCGACGTTTTTGCGACCAATCGAGCAAGATTGAACGTATAAACCAACAACCTCCATACCGACGCAAAGCCGGCTAAGACGCAGGAGGCTGCGGGTTCGATTCCAACCGCGGAACAAATGTTTGCATGATCTACAAATATTTGGTCCAGTCTGGTTGTTTTTATATGAAGTATATTATTACGCAGTATGTATTTACAAAATAAAAATGATATAGATATTCTATCAGTTATCGGGCCATATGTTATACAGTATGTGGATTACATATTCAACTTCTACTCTATCTAAATATCAGGATTGAAGATTTTTATCACCTTTAAACGTGTTAATGTTTTTTGTTTCCCCGTGTTTGGTTACATAAAGAACTCTGAAACGATGTGTTTTTTCAATAACTAAGTATAGAGTCTTCTTATCATCATCATTGTCAGATATATTCGACCTTTATATCCACTAACCGGGTTATCTAGTTTTATAGCGCCCTCTGGTTCACCTTATACCCTAGTATTTCATGAATATAATCTACCCAGTCTTCATTCTAGTGCTTATGTATGACACAAGAGCACTTAGCAAAAAAACTACAATGTAATCCATTGTACATTTAGTCAAACATTGATATCTGCCACACCCTGTGATAATATTGTTTGAATGTTGAGGACACGGCGCTTGCGTGAAAGTTATCTGCGATTGTCTTGTGTCAATGGGCTTTTAAGTTATTTACGTGACTAGTTATCAGGTCGTATTTCCATATATTGGGGGGGGGGGGGGGGGGCGTTCAACGCTATGCGCCTTCTATAACCTTTCGGACCCGACGGCTGATAAACGCTGCTGGGTGCAGGCTGCACAAGCTGGGCTGGGGGTGAGGAGGTCTGTGTTTAGTATTGGACGTCCTATAGGTGATATGATGATGATGATGTGACTAGTTGCAACACTCGGTTTTACGAAGGGTGAATTTTAGAATAAATCTATAGTATTCAAAACCAATCATCCGCAAATTTAACAATTATCGACTGCTAAACGCAATAGCGGAATCTGGTGTAGCCTGCACCCGACGGCTTCCAGCAACTTTTAGTAGGTAATCTTTCCATCTAGTGAGGGGCCGTCCTACGCTGCGCTTTTCAGTATCTGTTATCTAACAAGCTATGTTCAATGCGAGGTTGTACCTTATCACCAATACCTTTGGTGTTACAAACGTCCATAGGCTACGGTAACCGCTTACTATCAGGTAGGCCGTATGCTTGTTTGCTACCTTAGTGGTATAAAAAAAAAGATTGTTACTTCTTGTGACTACTGCCTCCTGATTACAGATCCCGCGAACTCAAATTGAGTACCGGGGTTCATCACAATTTTAAATTATTTCTAGGCATCGTGTGATTCGAGAGCTGGCGCTTATCTATCTATAGATCGTTTGCAATGGTCTATAGATGAATTAACGGTTTCTTATGTGTTTAATAAACATGCAAATTATTATATATAGTTTTTGTTAATAAATGTATTTCCTCAAATTTTGTAAAGTACATGATATTGCTATTTATCCTGTTGCAAACCTGTCGTGAGATTAATTAAAAGGGGGCGCCGGTGTTGGGAGTTTTTAGGCCGCCCTTCTTTCTATTGTCAACCGTCCATTTACATTGATATCATAAAACTATATAATCACACTAATATTATAAACGCGAAAGTTTGGGTGTTTGTTTATTTATTTGATTGTTTGTTACTCAGTCACTTCGAAACGGCTGAACGGATTTCGATGAAATTTGGTATGTACGTAGATTATAACCTAGGTTAACAGATAAGATACTTTTTACTTTTTTATCCCATAAATCAGTTCCCATTGGATAAAAATGGGATGTCAAAGTCTCTATATATATTTTTGCACCACAGAACAACACGGGCGAAGCCGCTGGCAACAGCTAGTACGGAATAATTTAAAAACAGTACCGTACATTCAATTTATTTTCGATACCGTATCTATTGATATTTCTTGATTCTTTATTTATTCTTATTGCTTATCGGTCAACAATGGTCAAAAGGCGCTCCTCTGTTTGTATTGATATCTTTTTATCGTCTTTATTTGATCGTTCGGTATCAATGCATACGTGTTAGCTTAGCTGGGGATAACGGTTGACCGAAAATTGTGCATATTGTATTATTCTCAAGCTAATTCGTCATCATATAGTATTTTTATTTTTATAGTGTTATCCGAACACATACGGAAAATTCAAAGATTTTTAAAACTATCTCAAAAATTTTAAGCCTAGACGGGACATGGACCCGCAACCTTCCTCTTGATACGAGGATGCACTATCCAATTGTGCTACCAGGCTATGTCACGTCATGGTCGAAATTAGATAAAAAGTAAACGGGATAAAAAGTAGCCTATACATACATGTATGTATACAACCTTCCGCCCGCGGCTTTGCACACGTGTTATGTCAGTAAAACGTAGCCTTTGTCTTAATCCAAGTCATAATCTATCTAGTATATACCAAATTTAATAGAAATCGGTGCCGACGTTTGGTCGTGAAAATCTAAGAAACAGATAGAGCTATTTTTGAATTTATAATATTAGTAAAGATTCAAGCTCATAAAATGTGTTAAATAATTTGATGTTACTCATATAACTACATCTCCTATCAAAAGGTTCTAACGCTTTCCTAACGGCAAGTTTTAAGGTCCCGAAGGGTGCCAAAGAGACCACATTAGGTAGGTACTATTATTGCGTATAAATTAATTATTTTTTCAAAATCAGATATGTTTAGTTGACCAAGATTATTCAAACTAAGACACTAATAAGGCTGGCTTGCACAAAGATCCCTAAACGTATTTAGCGACTAAACATGTTTAAATTGTATAAACATGTAGGTATTTGTATTATTTAACAGTCTGTTTTTAAATAAAAACAGTCACATCAGACATCCTGGCTAAAAGTAAAAACCTTGGTATTCCTCTACTTCTAAGTAAAGTTACTGAACTTCCCAAAACTTTATTCTGAATTTAAATCAATTTCCTGTTATATTTACACACACAGCTACTCTTTATTCCACGAGCACAGTGTTATCTGTATCTTACTCAATAACCAAATAGTTCATATCGAATGATATCACTCACTATTTACCAAATTCGATTAACTAAGCCCGAAGAAAAATATCGCACCAAAAAACTTATCGAGGGAGATACAGTTTTTTCTCCAAGATATTGGGTTTTCATAGCGTTATCGTGTTTATTTTGATGGCGGAGTAATTGATAGGGAGGTCGATGAACTCTTATTTGTATTTTAGAGTACCGGTGGCATTATTCGTTTAATATAAGGGTGACTAGATTTATATAAAACCAGTGGTTGGCCCCCAACTGAGATCTCGCGAGCCTGCTATAAATACAAAACAAAAATATTATTTGTAATCTTTGACTATCAAAATAGTGCCCCAAGTTTTATAACTAAATAACTTACCTACAGTATGATTCATATTACAGGTAACGGGAGTTCATGTTAATTGGTTATTGTTTTTTGGGGTAGAAATTGTAGTTATTCTGGATTTCAGACTTTTTCTTATATTTGTGTCACTAAAGCTACACGCAAACCAAATTTCAGCACTGTGGAGTCACTGGTGTACCCTGTGAGTTTTGTCAAAGTTCAGTTTTTATTATGGCTAATAACTTAAAAACTACAAGGTGTAAACTAAAAATAAAAACGATTCGAAATGTACTCACAAAGAACTTTTATTAAACGTGTCACATGACCGGATAGTTCCATTTTGGGTCTTTTTACCCCTCTTGAACTCCAATATCTCAACAACCCCCCCACCCCACATTTTTGGCTCATTTAGTTGCACCAAAATTATGCCATCACTACCTACCTATATACCAAATTTCACGAGGATCGGATAAACGCTTCAAAAGTTATCCTCGGACAAACAAACATACATACATACAAATCTGATTTGCCCAAGTTGATTTGGAGATCTCGCTTCGCTCGTTCAATGTTCAATGGAACCGCTGTAAAGCTTGAAAGAGCTTTTGCAAAACTACACAAATGCATACAACGTTATTATATAGTTGTCAAATCAAATTTATTCATTTCGGTGAGGTGGGGTCCCTAAAAATAAATAAATATAAGAATTTACAGCTAAAAAAAATGATAGTTAGATCCATAAATCTAATCTAGTACAATAAATACCTAGTTGTTTGCACTTTGCAAGAGAGGAAGATTATATCACTCTCTGTACAAAGTGGTACCAAATATCTCTCAGCAACTGCTTTCAAAATGCTGTTGTGACTGCCTCGTACTCTGCTCATCAAAGATACAGTCTTTTTGCAGATAATGACATGGTTATATGTTATATTATAACTAGTAACGTAATGCAGTTTATTTAACTTAATTTTTGTAATCGCTGCTACTACTCTATATAAACTTTAATTATTACTATAATTATACCAAATCTCCGTACCAAATCTGTGCGAAAAATAATCTTAAAAAGGGGTACAAAAGTGTTCCATCACGTATTTATATGTAGATGTATTTATTTTAAGCTATACCAATAGTAGGTACATCTAGTTGTTTTTTATTCTAATTCTATCCTACCTATTTTTCTTGAATAATCATCCATTACTCCTCGCGATTCAAAAAATGTCTGAAAGAGATCTCTTTCTTTAGCGATACGATCGCCCACTATGTATTTACTTGTTTCTCATTCAGTTGAATCTAGCCTTGTAAGGTATAATAATAAATTTTAATTCAATCATTCAACATTATGTATATACAGAGACCCAATGCTAGTTTATTTGTCTGCCTATTTAGTCCAATACCAATTATTTATCTGAGTCTCAAAGAGTTTAATATCAAAATAAGTTGCAGCGACATCTTCCGTTCGTTTATTTATGTAATCAAAAACCGAAAATTACACAGCTTTCAATAGATAGCTCTATTGCAGTCGTTCGTACACAAACAGTGATCGAAAACCTCAGCTCTCCGCGTCCACTCGAATAATTACAATCGTCTCGCTGACAATCGCGCGATTCTGTCACAATGCGCGCATAATCGGACGCAGTGTCGAACGCTGGCGCAGCACTATACGACATAACAACCCGCACTTGCAAACAAAAATGAGTCTTACAGCAAGCATTGTAGATTCAAAGTAGTGTAGCGATGTTGGGACATAGTGATGGGGCAAATGATACCCGATTGTGACCAACACAATGCAATAATCCGTACATTGTTGAGTCGACATTGTTGTTTTAAGGGCGGCCGTACTCGACAATTGCGCGCTTTATTGCATAAATAATAATGTTATATCGCACTGTCACGTTTCATTGATGCGTTTTGTTGATGATGAGATTTAATTTGGAATAGCTCATTTGCATAATTTTATTTTGTAACCCTTGATAGGTTGATCGTCAGTAAAATTATCCAAAGCAATTTGTGTATGAAAACAGATCAGTCTCGGGTCGTTCATTCTTCAGAACAGATAAAATATTTTAAACCTTCATCACAACCATACCTATTTCTGCCGCTAAGCAGGATTGTGTGGTTTGAAGGGTATGGTTACCGGTGAAATCACAGGCTTTACACTTATAGGCCTCAAGTTGATAGACGCAGGGCAGTGCATCGTAGGGTGCGTGGCCTACAAGGCAATGCTTTGTTATGGGCGATGGCTATCACTTAATCGTTACGTCGAATCTTAACCACTTTGAGTTAGTTTATATAATAAATAATAATAATAAATATTGCTGGACATTTCACACAGCGCTAACTAGCCCCAAACTAAGCAGAGCTTGTACTATGGGAACCAGATAGCTGATAGAATACTTATATACTTTTTTTTTGTAAATACATACTTATAATATATTGAAAAACACCCAGACACGGAACAAATATCTGTAGATCATGCAAACATTTGTTCCGCGACGGGAATCGAACCCGCTACCTCCTGCGTCTCAGCCGGCTATACGCCCACTGTGCCATGGAGGCAGTCTATATAGTTTCACTAATTACATATTTCTCGACAGGGCACTCCACATGAAAGAACACCCGGACTACAAATACCGGCCCCGGCGGAAGCCCAAAGCGCTGATCAAGAAGGAGCCAAAATTCGGCTTCGGCATTGGAAACCTCATGGCCCCAGTACCCAGACTGATGACCCCACAAGTGCCCCATCCAATGCCACAGCTGGCAATGCCCCATCACATGATGGATAAGCCGGATCTAGGCCGAGCTCTGTTCCCGCCACTACCGTACCCATTTTATCCATTTGCGAAGATACCTAGTGATGATGGTAAACTGGCTGCTGAGCTGGCACATCTACAGGTAAATTATATGCAGGTACTAACCAATATTTTTGTTAACAAGACTTTGTTTTAGAAACTAGTTATTTGTAAATCTATGGTATTTCTGCACCTTGTATCTCAAAAGTCGATGATAAAATGATATACATGTTGTTTTATTTTTTATAAAAAAATTGCTGCGCAGTATTCTTGATAAATCAGGAATAACTCACCACTGATGATAGATAACTGTGACCAGAGAGAGTACCGTGGATGATCAAAAGTATTGGATGACATATTTATAACTTTATCCAGTAAATGTCAAATCATACTTAAGATTATAAATGCGAGAGTTTGTTTATTTGTTTGTTTGTTACGCTTTCACGTCGTCACGTCTTTCACGACTCAAAAGATTTTGATGTGGTTCATAGATAGGTTATGTCCCGGATTAAGACTTATGTTACTTTTTATTAACAAACCACACGTGCAAAGCCGCGGGCGGTCTCTAGTAACTTTACAAGTTCATCAACAGTGTTCAATAATACCTGGCAGCGATGATGCTACTTAGTTGATTAATTGAAAAATTCTTTATTACACAAAAATTTATATATCTGTACATAGGCGAACTTAATGCTTCCCTCTTCCAGTTAATCTTTGCATAATGTTGATAAATATATTGTGTAGGTAGTACATGACAAGGAGCTAAGGTACTTGGTATGCTAAGGTTTATTATAATTATCTCACCCTGCTAAGAAAGCTATGAAAGGTTTTAGAGAATTGAACTTTCTAGAACAGATAAGAATTTTCTTTTAAAAATTTCCACAAAATTTCAACTTTAATATGTTCCTTAGGCCCTCTACGGCGGCGCACTCTACAGTAGCGCCCTCTATAACAGCGCCCTGTCCCCCTGCGGCTGCCCCCCTCGCCGCACCCCCTCACCCCCCGCCGACGTGAAGCGCCCCGTGGCCTACGTCCTTATGAAGAGCGACGAGGAACCCCCCCAGCACGTCATATGAAGGCCGCTGGCGCTCCCGGCGGCGCGGCCCTGGCCAGCGCATTGGGAGCGCCCCTCCACCTCTGTGCAGGAGGAGAGGGAGAGCAATACTCCTGATAGTGTGTAAGACTGAAACAACTATACTTGATCCTGGACACTTATAGTGGAACTAGTGGTTAGTTCGCGGTTTCTGGTAAATCAGGCCTTGTCATGTGAAATGCTGCAGAGTATGTAAAGAAGAACGGACTTTGTGTGAAATATTCTGGACACTTGAAGTCAAAGTTTGAAAGACTGAATATGGAATTGTGAATGTTTTAGATTTGATTGATTTAACAGGTTGACAGACTGTCGCATACCATAATTATTATAAATTTAAAATAAACAAACGTTAGCGAAATTATCATTTAATTCACGGGAGATAAAATAACATTATTGAAATTGATTATGATGATACAGCATTTTTTATAGAATTGTTACAGTTTTGTACAATCAATGTGCAATTATCTTTAATATATAGAGATTTTTCTCTTATGAATAGGTCACATATCATAGTACTAACACTAGATAAAGGATGTTAAATAATCATATCGTGAATTGTTTAATAAGCTGGACTAACTTGGAAAGCTACAAGGACTTAAGCACACACCTAACATTATGTGCTTAAGTTCGTATTATTTCATTATTTACCCAGTATACTAACGAAGTTAATCTCTTTAAAACATTAAGTAATTAATGTAGTAATAAATGTATCTATTTAAGTAATCATAAAATGAACATTCAATATTCTCTAAGATGTAAATAATCGATACTGATGTAGTGAAATTCACAATAACTGAACCTATTGTTTTTGTTGTTAAAGGTTACATCGTTCCGGGTTCCTATAATTATTTTTAATGTTTTTTTTTTAAGATTGTTTTTTAGATTATGTTTTCGAGAGCAATTGTATGACAACTACCACTTTAGCTATAAGTAAATGGATTTTTGATTATTATGTAGTAAGTATGTAATTTCTGCAATATTAAAAGCCTTTTATTTAATTAAAATGAAATCTTCCACCGACACGCATTTGTGTTAGAATATTATTATATTGTTTGTACAGGTTAAGCGTATGAATTTATTGTTGAACTGATTTTATGTTTATTGTTCTAATTTTTATAATTTTGTTAAGCAACAGATGTATACTTTTAGTTATTTTTTGAATAAAACAGTGATACAATATTACAATATTTTATTTAAAAACATTCTTTGATAACTGAAAAGCAAATAGCTAAATAACATATTTAGAGTTAATAACAACTTAAAATGACATCATCAAAACTCTATTACTAATTTTTAAAAATTCAACACCAACTGGCCAACTGACTATGAGACATCATGAGCCTTTATGTAACCAGCGCTTGACAAGGACTCAACAGTATATAATTTTTACAAATTTTTCTTTATCCCTTAATTCAAAAAGCATAATGAATCTGAAATAACTTTCGCTCAGTTGCGATTCAAAAACACTATTCATAACACAGATTAAATGTAAATGGATGACGACATGTGTTCAAAGTCCTCGAAAAGGTAGCGAAGCGGTTCTTTAAAAACAGAGGGGAGTAGTTTAATCCGAAATACTCGATTATCTGTGAATAAACACTTGAAGCAACAAAGGGGCAGATGTCGGCTTTCTGATGAAATCGACTTGTTTAATAGAAAGTTGATCATGTCACCTCATGACTTTGATAGTTTACAGGACAGGATATATTCTTGTAATCCCCACTGCTACGTCCCCACCGGTGCATAGAGGCCTCGTAAACATACAATTACTACAAACATACAGGCTTTGACACGGGAAATTTATTTTAAACTAGCTTCCGCCAGCGGCTTCACATGCATTGTTTGTCACCAAAAAGTACCCTATGTTTGAATTCAGGTCATAATCTATCAAAACACCAAGTTTCATCGAAATCTGTTCAGCCCTAACGACGTGATTGAGTAACAAACAAACAAATATCCAAACTTTCACATTTTATAATATTAGTGTGGTAATTTGTTATGAATTTGCCCGTGTTAAATTAAAGCATGCATCTTTGTAGATCTCTGCTTTGGAGGGCATGTTAAGATGTTGATCTCAGTTGTCAAGCCATTTTAGAGGACTTCAAGCGCCCTAAAACTCTGACACCGGCTGAACACTAATTCGATCTTACTTTTATAACCCTAAAATTCAAGATAAGTTTTTTAGTGATACGTAGGATTAGCACATTCCAAGTTTTTTAAAACCATCTCAAAAAATTTTAAGCCTAGACGGGACTTGACCCCGCAACCTTCCTCTTGATACGAGGATGCACTACCAGTTGTGCTACAGGCTCAGGGTCGAAATTAGTGAAATGATTCAGATTACGACTAAAGCGGTTAGCACATTGCAGGTTATCAAGTTTGTAGCGAGTTTGCCTTTTCAATTTCAATTTCAATTTATTTATTAACTTAGAAATAACATAACAGATTATAAAAAACCAAATCGTTATAACTAATACATAAGAAAACGAAAATACTGACAAATTAAAAATTAACTGCATACAATAGAAATACCTAACGATAAAAATAATAATATGTACCAACAAACACAAACCTATAAATTCTTTAAACATTGAATTTTACAAAATAGCTTTCGAGCCTTTTCAAGGACCATTTACGTCAATCTGATGACACAGAAACTTAAAACAAGAAAAAACTAATAAAAAAGAGAACGTTGAGCTATCTATAGATCGTTTGCAACGGTTTTTAGATGATTCAACTTTTTCTTCTGTATTTTAGTCATGTAAATATTTATAGTTATTAAAGGAATTTTGCCCCAAATAAAAATACTTTTATGACATTGTACGATTATTGAAGAGTTACTTGTTGAAAATTAATTTAATAAAACTTGGGATAGCGCATTTTAAACAAACCAGTCTATTAGGTCGTATATAGTAGTCTCTAATGATGTGTGAACGTCCTTGGAGTACATCAAATACAATCAAAAACAGTGTAAGTGATACCATGTCTCAATTACATTTACTAATTTCATAAGAGAGCCATATTTTTATTAAAACTACTAGCTTCCACCAGCGGCTTCGCACGCGTTGTTTATCAACAAAAAGTAGCCTATGTTTAATCAAGTTATAATCTACGTACATACCAAATTTTATAGAAATCGGCTAAGCGGTTACGGAGTGATTGAGTAACAAACAAACAAACATCCAAACTTTCGCATATATTATACGGAAAAGGAAGAGTTAAATAACAAACGACTTGACCAAAGTATACGAGGTTTCGATAAATTTTTATCTCAATGCTTTATTTTCTCCCAATAAAAAAGTAGAATTAAATCTTGTAATAAAAAGACAATAATCACAGATTATGTATAAAATTGCTCCCGTTAAGCGATTTAGATGAGCGGGAAGACCCTGCGGCGTGTGACCCAGCTAAGGTGACCATATAATATTGCTGGACATTTCACACAGCATTATCTAGGCCCGAACCAAGTAAAGCTTGTACCATGGGTACCAGATAACTGGTAGAATACTTATATACAATTTTTTTGTAAATACGTACTTATATGTAGATACATGTAAATCATGTAAACATTTGTTCCGCGGCGGGAATCGAACCCGCTACCTCCAGCATCTCATTTATTTGTTTTTAGGGTTCCGTACCTCAAAAGGTAAAAAAAGGAACCCTTATAAGATCACCGTCTTTTCCGTCTGTCCGTCTGTCCGTACGTCACCACCTATTTTTCTCAGGAAGAGGTGGACCTAACAAGTTGAAATTTATACCAGATACTGAGGTCCATAGTCCTTATTAAGTGTATAAAAATCAGGGTCCTGATTCAACACGATAAAAAGATATGGGCAAATTTCGTTTTTCGCGAAAACTTGTACTCGTAAGTACCAAAATTTACCTTAATTTTCAACTTGTTTTATTTTTTAGAATTTTCCCTTTACTTGTGCTGAGATCTTGCTTTTAACCAAAATTGACAATTCTAGGTGAACCAGAAATACCCTTTAGGTTTTGGGTCATAGGTATTCGACATGGTAGTTCCCGTTGACCTGAATTCCAAAATATAAAAAAAGTTGACAATTAAAGGGTGTCCCCATACATACATAGTTGACGCCAATTAAGATAGTCCTCTGAGTTGTATGGGCGCTCATACAATTTAGAGGACTAGCTTAATCGGCACCAACCTCAAATAAGGTAAATAAATAAAATTGGACTATTAAATAAAATAAATATTTAAGTGGGGCAGACATGGTTTTTTTGCCGTTTTTATAGATAATGGTACGGAACCTTTGTCATTAAACATTGACGGTTGAAACACCGATAAGACGGTACGTGATGAATCCCGTATTTATAGTAATGGTACGGAACCCTCCGTGCGCGAGTCTGACTCGCACTTGGCCGTTTTTTTTTAAATAACTTGATTGATTAATTGACGTATGTATTTACTATTATGTATAGGTAACTGTAATAAAAGATATTATGTGTTAATAAATAAACAAAATAAACTTTTTCTCGGTACTAAGGTTTTCATATCTAATTGCAGAATTATTTACTCAAAAAGTCCGTTCATTTTGTTTTGATCACCCCTTCCCTGTGACCTTTTAATTTTACTTCTATCATTTATTAAACCCATTATAGCTTTATAAATGTTTGTCCGTATTTATACATTTATTTTGACACATTTTCAGAATGGTTATTAATCTTTTAAAATGTTATATTTATCATTCTTTGTCAGATTGTAACCAATTCATTCATTTTCTATTTTACATATTAGTAAAGTACTTACATATTAGTTTGTCTTCTACAAAAATACCTTGGATTTAATATCCCACAATATCAAACCAATGTTCACCCTACACCCACCCCCTATAACAAACAACCTTAAGCGACTAATTGTGGAGGTGGCGACGATGGGGTCCTATTTCTACACCATAAATCGACGATAGCTCATCGTAGCCGATTTATACTCGATAATGACTCTTTTTATCTGAAAATGATGGCTTGACTCGGCTTTCTTATCAATTAATTTTTTTTAAACGGCAGGTTTAGTACATAATTTTTTGTGATGTTACTAACTTCGTTTTGTGCAAGAATTCTACGAAATCGTAGCAGAGCTACGCTCGTAGCAGTCTCGTAGTGAAGCGTATTAAAGTTATTAATCATTTTTATGTATTACTATCTGACCCACCGAACTTCGTACCGCCTTGACATGCATATGACGCAGGCTGCCAATGTACGTCACCCAGGTAGAATTGTAAATCGGCCATCATGTATGAGAAAATTAATTTATATCATAATTTTGTTTTTGCGTTAATTTTCCGATATTTTAACAGTTATTCTGCTTTTCGGGGTGGAGACAAATCCAACAAATTAAAGATCATCAAAATCGGTCCCGCCGTTCTTGAGTTATAAATGGTGTAACTTCATAACCCGACTTTGTTTTTGACATGCATATGACGCGGGCTGTCAATATAAGTTGGCCATCATTATCTGTATCAATGTATGAGAAAATGATGTTTCTTCAGAATATCTTTTTGCGTGAATTTTTCCGATATTTTAATAGTCATTATGCTATTCGGGGCAGAGACAAATCCAACAAATCAAAGATCATCAAACACGGTTCAGCCGTTCTTGAGTTATAAATGGTGTAATTGAGAGGAATGGAAATAAAAAATGGACCAAAATTAAGTCATTTGGTACTCAAAATAGTAATACACAGTTATATGCATCAGTATATTAAAAAACTTACTTATAGTACTGAAATGCTCAAGCACAAAGCTGAAATCTTATGTTGATATTGCCTAAAAGTGTTTACAAGTTTTACATTTGTAATTTTTGTCAAAAATACATAATTTAGTAACATAGTAATCCCAAACCCAACAAATATGTTTAACAACGGTGAAATTACATTTTTGCACTTCAATCAAGGTAAACTAGTTCCTCTGGCGAAGCAATGTTGTTAAATATAGTTAAGCCGCAAGATTGAAAAATAGACCGGCTGTCCCGGTCTGCCGGGAAAAATTAGAAAACCGGTAAAAAAGAGAAAAGGATAAAAGTGGGCGGTATTAGCCGGTTGACGCTGCACCGCCCGCGGCCACAGACGGACAGATTGAAAATTATGCGTTAAAATTAACAGATAATTATATTATTTCAAATGAATGTATACAGCTTATAATAATATAATCAGAAGCTATCATTTTAAATAGTGATATGATATTGTTGATGGTTGTTTGTATTGTAATGGAACATAGGACATGTTTTACGTCATGGGTGAAATCCGCTACGGCTAATATTATTAGGCAATATAACGGAACGGTTACTCCCTCATTAAGTTAGTCAATGTAGTCTTCACCTGTAGTTATAGTAACATTTAGCTAGTAAAAATATTAATTGATTCATTATAATGTGTTAATGTATATCCTTTATTTACTTATTTAATACTTTTACACAAAACAGAATAGTGCTAGGAGGACTTAATGCTAATTGACGACCTCCGAGTGGGCCCTCCTGGCGCAGTGGGCAAATAGCCGGCTGAGGCGCAGGAGGTAGCGGGTTCGATTCCCACCGCGGAACAAATGTTTGCATGTTCTACAGATATTTGTTCCGGGTCTGGATGGTTTTCTATATATCATTAGTGTATATTTACACAAGCTCTGCTTAGTTTGGGGCTAGATAGCGCTGCTAATCCAGCAATATTTATTTATAGCATTATCTACTAGTCATCCTGGTCGTGCTAAAAGAAGGTAAGGCGTGACATAGGAAAAAGGTATTTCAAAGCTATAAATACAGACCCTAAATGACTAAATAAGAACATAATAAAAATGCCTAACATTATAATTATAATATATATTATATATATATATATATATATATATATATATATATATATATATATATATATATATATATACACATATATAAAAAAATAAGTTATCTCACGTAAAAACCATTATGTTAAAAAAAATATTAAATAGAAATTACATTGCAAACCTAAGTCAAACGCAATGATGGTATCGGTGGCTAAATTATCATCAACTTCTTAAGAAAGCGCTGACGCACCAATCTCTTAAATGACTCTTTTGTTTCAGCCTTTTTAATGTTTAATGGCAAGTTATTTCAGAGTCGGAGCGCCACAACCAAAAAGGATTTACAACTAGGATGTTGGTGTTCAAATAATAAATAAATAAATTTACGGGTTTCGCATTTTTTCTAAGGCAATGCTGCGAGTGCCTTCCATTCCCTCTGTTATTGTTTATTGATCATATGAATGCAATTTAATTTATTTACGTTTAACCCGATTTTCAAATTGAATGGTAAACTAGCTCCGATGTAAATCATACCTCTATGATATCATCTGAGGCATTTGGGAGCTCTCAATATAACTGACCATGCCGCCATTTGAGCTCTGATCATGCCAATTTCATCGCTTTACCCGGCCATTGGCCATTCAGCAGAATTGGCGTCAAAATGACCCCCAAATGCCTCCAATATACTGGCTTTTGATACCAGATTATGGAGTTCTATAGTAAGGTAAATGGAGGTTTTATTTGCCTCTTTGTTTGAAAGTATCGCCGCTACTACCGCTTTGGAAGATGGGATTGTTACAACGTCTCTTTAGTAGGAAAAATAAAAACTTTGTGAATATACTTCAGCAAAAGTTGAATGGAAATTAGGTAGTTAATATACCTACATATACATAATTACGAACTTAACAACTTACTAGTAAAAATAAGCATCAAAATTGTTCAAAATGCTGTTGACGAAATACATAAATCTAATTATTTTAAATGTACTAAAAACTGTTCGTAGTTCGATGCATAATGGCCAATACTATTGGGTGGAGTAAGGGCGTCCAAAAACAACAAAAAAATAACTTGTTTTTATAATAACAGTTATTGATAGAACCACTGAAAAAAGAAAACATAGTTACCAGAAACTCGTTGACGACATCCTCATAACCTTCTTAGCATAATCCTCTACAATCATAGAAATCAATGACGATACGATTTCCTCTGACCGATATAGCACAAAAGTAATCGGGAATCGAACTGGAACCCTTCAATTCTGATTCCGAGGGCATCGCCGGCCGCTCCGGGCGTCACAAACAAATAACCCAGCACTGTGACTACAGAAATCACTGTGATTGAAAGCCGGTACTCCGTGTTGCGATAGCCGATAGGAATATGGAGGCTTTCGTCGTGTTCTTCTGAACGACTAAGATAATAATAGATTTTGATAATAGGCTTAGTCCAAGCAAAGTTGATTAGTTATATAAATTGTATTATAATATATTCATACCAATTTTATTTGCCTATAAAATTTAAACTTATGAGTTTTGTTTTCTGTATTTGAATTTACAGTACAAATAACTTTGTTGTATTCAATTTTATTTCTAGTAGATAAATGATTGTTAGTATACCTACTGGTAAGACTTTTAGAACATCTTTCACTTTTCATCTTTATGTTTAAGGTAAGTTCTAGATAAAGTAACATAAGGAGTTATGGGTAAGTACCTATTCCAAGTTACTGCATGTTGTTCACCGGCAAGTTCCGCCATCCATAATAAAATTATAAATTCGAAAGTAACTCTAC
Organism: Philereme transversata; assembly: GCA_963924445.1. Taxonomy (NCBI): domain Eukaryota; kingdom Metazoa; phylum Arthropoda; class Insecta; order Lepidoptera; family Geometridae; genus Philereme; species Philereme transversata. Next base: position 18,270,293 of record OZ004337.1, on the reverse strand, counting down.
CCCTCTGTATATCTGTCACTCTGTCCGTTTGTAACGTTTTCACGACTAAACAGTTGGAACGATTTCGATGAAATTTGATATATAAATATTTATATTAGATTATGACCGGGATTGGGGCGTAGGCTACTTTACTTTTACTTGGCTACGTAGAAGGAGGGTAATGTTTTTATTGCTACGCCTGTGAAACCGAGGATGGGTCATCTAGTTTTATTCAAGTATCAATTATTATTGCCCGCCATCAGCCAAAATAATTCTTTCGATGTTCCTCGTTATGTCGTATATGAAAAGATTTTTTTTTAATTGCGACTTTCATTTTGTCAGGGCACGACATCCTGTTATGGCCCACAGGTCATTGGCCAGTTCATAGCCATAGCAATAGCCAACAGCATCCACTCCGTAATATCCCGTCACTCCTGAATGCGGGTCACGAGCGCACAGCGCAACACAAAGGCGTCAAATTTGCACGTCGCTCTCCGTTTACGCGACAGCCAGTATTCATCGCATCATGGACTGTATACGAAAAATTGCTATAATAGACCCGCCCGCCATGACACCCCGACCATTGTGCACAGATAAAGTTATTTTTGGCAGGTTTTTGTTGAGCAATCAAGTTAAGTTCTGATAGTTTGGGAGTGGGAAGATAAAACGAGTTCACTCTCACTTAGGAATATTGACTTCTACGGCGAAGTATTCTGTTATCAGTGCCACACGTTTGAAATCAGCCGGGTTTGTTGCCAGAGTCTTCCTAGTAATTAGTCTTGCGGAAAATAATCACAAAAGTTGAATTGAGCTGGCGCTTATCTGGGTCAACGCATAAGCATTGCAATTCAGCGGGGCAATGCAGCCAGCGTCTTGGAGACACTTCCGCCTGGTGATCTGGAGCAGTTGAGCTATCTATAGATCGTTTGGAACGGTCTTTAGATGATTCAACTGTTTCTTCTGTATTTAATTGTATACATTACATTGTAAATAATTGTATATTTTTATGTTATTCAATAAATGAGTTTGAGTTTGCTGCGTGTGGTACAGTTATGGTCCGATCACGCTAAGTCTACATAACGCTAAAAACATTGTTCTGTTTGCATGTCACCTCACTCTACGGAGTGCCAATTTAATGCTGCAGTATTTTAGTATACCTAAAGTAGTTTTCTGACCTAACGTTACTTAGGCCGACTGGCGCGACGATCCCTAAATGTGTTCCTAAATATGATTAAGAAAGTTGACAATTCATACAAATACTTCAAATTTAAACATGCATAGTCGCTAAATACGTTTAAGGATCGTTATGCAACCCGGGCTTAGACTTGGTTGGACTATTGATCTACTCTACCTTAAGTAGGAATTAAATATTATGTAGCTATGTATACAATGAATAATGAAAGGATTCTTTCTATGCCCTAACAGCCTATTGGTCTCTTGACCAAATTTTTAAATCTAGGTGTACGAGTGTTGCTCGCAATCTAGAATATTTCCCTAAGTAGGTAAGTTGTATTGTAATACAAAAACTACAATGATTCAATATCTAAAACCTCCAAACACGTACAAAGATAAGTTTTATTTGCTCTTACGTCTACAATAATCTGTAGAAAGGAAGCGGTTGACGATACGATAGTGTCACACAAAGAAGCTTATTTCCGCCCTGACTGTACTATAGAAGCCAACAATACCCTTATAAAAATCACAGGATTTTAAACCTTATTGTCTTGGTTATAAAGTTTGAAATATCAGAGTGGAGTAGAATGTTTGTCTATGCGAGTATCGAAGAAAATAAAAACTGAACAAATATCGCGATAAGGTTTTGTAAGGGCGAGAGGTCGACAGTCAATGACGGCTGTGAATTGTTATGATTATTCATTTTTGAATTTGCAATGATAAATGCCTCAACTTTATAAGCATCAGAGAGGCTATAGGAGAGAGATTAAGAAGAGTTCCCAGTAAATTACTTATCTATTGATATTGATATACACTGATTTACCTCGACTCATAAAACAGCCTGTTTGATTATTATGATCATAATTGTCGACATCCGTGGCGCAGTGGGCGTATAGCCGGCTGTGACGCAGGAGGTAGCGGGTTCGATTCCCGCCGCGGGACAAATGTTTTCATGATCTACAAATATTTGTTCCGGGTCTGGATGTTTTTCTATATATTATAAGTATGTATTTACAAAAAAAATAAGTGTATAAGTACTCTATCAGTTAACTGGTTCCCATAGTACAAGCTCTGCTTAGTTTGGGGCTAGAAAGCGCTGTGTGAAATGTCCACCAATATTTATATTTGTTTATTTATTTATATTTATAATTAATTGTGTTTTTTTATAAATACTTGAAGACGTTTACTATTGCCAAAATATTTTTCGAATTAAAATAACAAATATTATTCGAATTCGAAAACAACCGTTATTGAGCAAGATTTTAGATGGACATCCTCTCAGTTTAGAGTTATTTTTAACCGACCACAAAAAAAGGATGAGGTTCTCAATTCGTCGGAATGATTTGCTATTTTTTTTTAAATGTTTTTTCCTCGATTACCTACTAGAAGACGCTTGAAACGATTCGAGAAATTATTTTTTGTTTAAAGGGGTCCCAGGTGGTTCCATTGACACCAATTCAGGATCTGATGGGAATGGGATCCTAAAAAAATCGAGAGCAACCCTCAAATTTTATAGCGGCGCAATTCGGTTTTATGTTTGTTATTACGTCAGAACTCCGTCATTTGTTAACCAATTTAGAAAATTATTATTTTACTTGAAAGCATATACTTTCATATTAGTCTCATAGAAATTTCATCAAAATCAGTTCAGTAGTTTGGTTAAGTCGATTATATTTTTGTTATCGAGTTACTTGTCACAATTTTTGATTATTTATTATGTTTTTGATCAGAACACAGACACTAGCAGCATCCAAACCAAAGGAATTCTTTCTCACATGAGGCTTTACTCCTTTATGCCTAAAGTTGATGGACGCAGGGCAGTGCATCACAGGGCACGTTTCTAAGGTGTGTGACCAACGAGGCAAAACTTTGTTAGGCGATGTGGCAGGTTAGCCATATGCTCATTCCATCTTCATGTTGTATAAACTAATAAAAAAAGCATTGCTTCGCAGGTCACATATAGCTAAAACAGTCAATAGTTCATGTTTAAATAATGGAAAAATTAATAATCTATTAGTACCCCTTCTGTATTCTCATCATTGGCCGACGGAAGAGCGCGGCAAAAACCGACGTGGTGCGATAACACAGACAATGGCACCTAGTGTATTTAACAATGGTTCGTTTGTGACGATTCTTCGCATAATAGCGCGGGTAATTCGATAGAGGGCCTTTATTGCGAATTGTGGGCGTGAAATTGAGTTACTGCATGGACCTTCTGTTTTGTTGTTTGCTCTTTGGTAGTTTTAATTAGCTTTTGTTTTGTTATTTAAATGTTAAATGTGTAAAGTGGGTTGAGTGTTGCCAATTTTAAATATTTAATTTATCGTAAAAAATAATTAAATACGTGGCGGTCTAATTGCTAAAAGCAATAATATCCAATAATGTTTACGGCGCTGGCACGAACGTGGTGACATTGACACGAAAGAAGAAGCTTAATAATATTAAATAATGCTGAACATTTCACACAGGGAAGCAGATATGTAGCTGATATAATACTTATATCTTATATCTATAGAGTATGCAAATATTTGTTTCGTGAATCGAACCCGCAACCTCCGGTGGTTCAGCCAGCTATTTGCCCATTGCGCCACGTAGATCGTCTTTCTTCGTTACCAGTTCTTATAATCTTCTCTTGCACGAGATCTGAAAACTCATGTTTTGGTGAGACACTAATCTATAGGCATAAAAGGAGAAGCTTTGTGATTTTTCTATAATACATTGACAAAATCTGTAAAAGCGTCCTTCAGCAGTCTTTCTCTTCTAAGCCTTCCACCCGAAGGCGCACTGCGATTAAGCTGCGAAGCACACAAAGGACTCATAAGCATACATGAAGGCCTAATCGGATAAATGTATAAAAGTCTCGGGCGCCCGCGTTTTGTATATCGGCTTGTGGACGTGGAGTTAGACGTTATAGAAAGAACTGACTTCATTCGATACATATTCTAAGTTAAAACTGCGTGACCCTGCATCGTGTTTATCTGAAATTTATTTAAAGTTTTACATTTTACAACTTAAATCAAACCTCATTTTATCAAAACAATTCAATAATCGTAAGTAATAGATATTTTTAATTTTTAACGCAATGATGCAGTTGGACGGACAATTAAATCTTGACGATTTCTAGCAACATTAGTAAAGTTATTGCTTCTTACTCAAGTTCGATTAAAGACTGCAAAAGCATTTAGTTAGTGATTGGTAGAGTAGGTACAGCAATAGGTATACGTACCTAGTGATTGTACAAAACATCATACAACTGATACAATTTCAGATATTTTCTTCTCGAAAAGCATCTAAAACGAACAGTGTCGCTTGCTTCATAAGTATGCAAGCGACACCGTTAGTTATAGTTCAGAATAATATATGTTAATAATAAAAATTACCCAAGTTTCTAAACACAAAATGGCGCTTCCAGCAAGTCCATCAGTATTCGATAGAAACACAATAACAGCGTCCCACAAAGTGACCAAGCCACGCCGGACTGGATGTGAAAAGAACGATCAGAATGAATAAAAAACGAACGAGCCTAGTGTGGGGACGCTTAGCTTTTGAAGCTTTAGACGCGATTATGTTTGTAAATGACGGGCTTACGAATACATATAGTACTTATCTCGATTATATTCTAGTACACAAGAAAAATACAGTATAGTTTATCGATTTATATTTCACAAGCTACATAGTTTTTCAATAAAACATTGAAGCCCTCCTGTGAAGTTAGGTAAAGAGTAGCCTATCCTAGTCGTAATCAATCTATGTACCAAATTTTATCGAAATCGGTACAACCGTTTAGTTGTGAAAACATAACAAAAAGACAGACAGAATTACTTTAGAATTTATATTATTAGTATGGATAGTTAGTTAGTAAGTTGAGAATTCTATATAATAATTATTTATTTGGCGCCCCGTGTTGTGCGCCAAAAATGAACGATGAACGAATTTTACGTAGAAAACTTTCGTGATTTATTTCAATCATTAATTATAACAATGATTATTATTAATAATACCACCGCGCCCGTCTCGCACGCAGAAGACTGTGGCGCGTAGTGCTAAACGAGACGCAGTGCGGAGCGGATCGCACTCACCCTGATAAAGGTTAACGAATTGAACCGAAACATTGTCGGTCGAAACACCAATAAAACGATATGTGATAAGTCCCGTATTTATAATAATGATGAAAGAATTGATCCCTGCCACAAACGTTTTTTCAACGGTTTTTTCAAACAAAACCAAATACCCGACAATATAGATTTGGTGTCCCCCGAGAAGAATACCCGACATAAATAATGGCAGTAAATAAGAGTAAAATATTGAAAAGTGTCGTGGCGGGTAAAAAGGCGCGCGAAACTTTATGTCCTTGGGTTTCCGGCCGCCAGCGCGCCAAAATGGCAGAACGGATATTTGTGTATCGGGATTTGGAACGCAGAGCGATCGCGCCCCCGAATAAAAGAACGATAGACAATATTGAATGGAAATGTATATAGCAAGGAATTAGAACTTAAGCAGTTAAAACTATCATAACCCAATTGACTTTGTAAATTCTTATCGTTGTCAATTCTTTGGTAATAAAGTGTATAGGCACCCAAAAAAAGAGTTCTGTGTTGGGCGCCCAGAAACAATTGATTAATTGCCTCAATAATTGTATTTAATAAAATACCAAGGGACATAAGATAAACCTAATAAACAATTCAAGACAAGCTGTACGGGTGGCTAGTTGACAAATGTTTCTATACGATTAATGATTTCTTTGACATGAAATTCTGACATGTTAATTTTTATTTATTAATTTCATGGTTTTTTTATAATTTTAATTTTTTATGGGTTTTACCATACTTGATGATATTATTAATTGATTTTTATTGAATTGAAGAATTTTTATGTATAATTGAATTAATTTTATGTAACTGTAATTTGCACGCTATTAATCGGTGAAATATGTGAAACCTACCTATATAGCTGTATCAACTTATAACCATGCTTTTCGCAAATAAACATCATTTTATTTCAAACGATTTAAGATAATTTTAATCTATAATTTTAAGTCTATTTCTCAAAAACATAACATATATAAACAGTATAAGTTACACGATATGTAACTAAGAATTTAGTTATAAGTCAATAATAGTGCTCTTACAACAATCAAGTTTCTGCATAACTGATTGTGCTTACCAACATGTACCATTTCATAGAACAGCATAAAACAACACAATTCCAGATAACCATTGGAATGCCCGAGGCTTAGTCCTCTGTTTCGAGCATATTGATTTCTTTCATTTTCTTTTCCAGCCCAAAGCGAAACATTTTTATTCCTATTTGTCTGTATTCACAAGCCGCCGTCTATCCAAATTTCATTTGGATGATACTCTTACGTGAGCGGTTTAACTCGAAACAGTTCAAGGTGGAAAGATTTTTAATTAAATACCGCAACTTTTTAATTGAAAAATAATTTACAAAATAGTCTATATTTATTATAGCTGGTAGATAAATCACTTGCACTAAAAACAAAACGTTATTATGTATGCTCCATTCGATGTCCGGAACCGCAGGGGAGCGCGCGGAAGATTTGAAATTGGAACCAAATAGGCGTTAAATGGCGGCGTGCGCTGTCATAACGTCATTTGGCGTTCATCAGCGGGCGAAACAGCATCTCCGTTTGGTGCACGTTTTATTAGCGTAAGGAATAGCGGGGCACAGTGACTCGGAAATTCAGATTTTCATCGGATATACCGGGCGGTGATTGCATTTTCGTTGCCACTGCAGCGTCATTTAATTTCGCTTGGAGGCTGAGACTAGAGCGCTTGGTGTAGCTAAATTTGTGTCCTGTCTCTTGGTAATTTTGCTGTCTAGAGCTTCAACGTTGGTCATTAGTTGTATGTAAAGCAAAATAGAGTTTCATATCAAATAGAAATCCAAGCGCTCGATTTATTTATGCAAAATATCTTACTGGTTGCTTTCGTGGTAAGCTGAGTTCAGTTTATTTTTACATTAAAAAAAAATTGGTAAAATACCGAAAAATAAAATGTTAATTTTGAGATTCTTTCCTTTTTACAAAAGTATCTTTCTAGCAAAACGCGTGGTGCCACATAAATTGCGGCTTTCTGAAATAAAAATTCAAATGAATCACATTGAGAATAGAATCACAATTCGGGTGATAAAGGCGAATTCTCTGGCAGCCATCAGCCAACCTCATTACTTTTCATATAAAACGTGGCGCGGTGAGGTTTTTTATAAATTTCATTATGGCCGATCGATTCGCCTCGAATGAAGTGTCATTGGGGAGGATAGAATAAAATAGGGTAAAGTCGGGGTAATCTATCTTTGATAGTAAGAATTGTTAATATGCTTGGCTTAGGAAAACTCGTTTTTAGAAGTTAGGAATATTTTCCTGTCATTTTATACAAGAACATTTACAGGTCTAACGTATGGTGACTGTTAGGTAATGCAACCAGTAACCTAACAAACATATTAAACGTTCGAAGTAATTTATTGTAAGTCCCTAAAAAGGTACACATGTCTCAATTTTACCCAAGATTTTCATGTCGGTATAGTGTACTTGGTCTTTCACAATGGTCTAATCAACAAAACCTGGACAAGCCTAGGTACCTAAATCAGACATCGATTTAACCAAGATTTTACTAGAAAAAACTTTTTCTCCTGCCTCTGTACCCACCGGTCTTCCTAATTTTTTTTTCATGTGTCATTTTGTGTGTACGAAATAAATTATTATTCTATTATTTTCTTTCCTCATTACATTTCTACAAAAAACTATTTGAATGAAACTTTGTTGAATTTGCTATCTAGAATCTGAGAGAAAACGTTTCCACTTTGAAATTTCAATTTGTTTTCAATAGTTCACGCTGGATGAGCATTTGGTTTCCGACGGTGAGGTGCTGGAGACAATCTAATTTGCACAAAATAAAATATATTCAGGGATAGACTGCTTTAGGTGGTATTGCTATGCTATAGAAGTGCTACAGGCAGCTCCCATGTTTCTTTATGTTAGACTTGCTACCGCACGTGGCTTCGCACACGTGCTCTGTCACTAAAAAGTAGTGTCTAATTTCTCTATCCAGATCATCTTTATACCAAATTTCATCGAAATCGGTTTAGCAGTTTTATTGTAAAACCGTAAAAAAACAGACATTGAGACAGATTGAGTTACGTACTTTTGAATTTAATTATTTCTTTTATTTAGTAATACTTAGTTTTACAACTACATTACCTTATTAAAAACTAATGAACATAAACATTTATAACCTAACGCGGCAAAGTATTTACAACAAGATACCAGCTACCATACGAGCAATAAATAGTTTTCGCAAATTTAAGCATGAGCTCAATAATCTGCTATTAATAAAAGCCTATTACTCTATTGATGACTTCCTAAAGGATAAAATGTGTGACTAGTTTTCTCATTTCTATTTTAACTATGTAATTATTATGTATATAATATATGTATTTAATTATTGTTCTATAATGTGACATTTCAAATAAGTTATGATTTGAATCTATTCTAAGACTATTTTATGTAATATTGTTACTATGAGTTCTTACATTTATCATAATTTTGACATTATTATTAATATCGTATCAATTATACTCAAATATCGAAACCCTTTGACTATATAATTAATTATGTGGGTATTTGATTTATTTTTATTGCTTTAATTTAGGTGATAAAATATAATGTTTGTACGCTAAAATGGCGAAACCTAGTATAGTTCAACATTAAGCTGAACCATCTTTTGTACCTAGGTTTACAGACTATAAACGAATTATGAATTACGAATTATGAATCATGAACCTAAAAAACTTAGACTAATACATGGTGGTACAATGGGCAGCCTTATCGCCCATTAATTATTTTCTTATTCTATTCATAATTTGTATTACGAGTGTAGAATCAATTTTCCGAACAAACATGGAAGAAATAGCTGCGTTAATGGCATTAAACGTTGATTATACACGTCGAATTAAGGGCAAATATGTTCCAACAGCACTTGAATGAGTCAAGCCGTGTTCAAATTAAATAAAGTAGGGATTGAGTAATTTGTCTACTCCTTGCTTGTTACCTTGTTACGTGGGTAAACAACATTTAAAAATGTAAACTTGATTAAAAAATATAATAATGTATTTTATGTTTGTTAGCCTTGTTTTTTTTAAGTGTTAATAATCTCGTTATTTTTTAGGGGATGACTGAGTTGAAGAAGACGAAAAACTGGTCAGGACCATTAAAAAAATTACAAACAATGAAATAAAGTGCTGGACTTTTAACCAGCGCTATCTAAGCAAAGCTTGTAGTATTGGAACCAGATAACTGATACGTAACTTAAATACTTATACATACTTTTTTTTGTAAATAAACACTTATAATATATAGAGAAACACCCAGACTCGGAACAAATACCTACAAACATTTGTTCCGCGGCAGGAAGCGAACCGCAAGCGCCTGTGTCCCAGACGTCTATTCGCCCACTCTGCCGTGGAGGTCGTCGACAAATATCGAAGCGTACTTGAATGCACTGGCTAGCGTTGCTTTGTAACGCTTTTTAGTATTTTATAGTTTAGAAAATCCATCACTAAATAAGTACACTAACATTACATTAGGTAAAAAGACAACTAATTAATTAATCACTAAATTAGGTTTAAAAAATCATATTGTTATTCATAATTAATGTATTTGCTTCAATGTGGTTTAGGTATAGAGATCTTAAAAAATATTATAGTGGCTCACATACCCCATCCAGGATGCAATTACAGGAATAAAATAAAATAAAACATAACAGTAAAACTAATCTCATATAAAAGAGAAAGAAAATAAAAAGAGATCGCTTTTAGCGATAAGACCGCACATTGTACTATAACAATTTGTAAAATTATGTTTTGTGTTTTACTTTGGTGTACAATGAAGGGTTATCATAACTTATCTTATAAAAAAACATATCGATAAATATAATTACAATGTTAGAAAATTATAATAAAAGATAATTAAAGTAAAAGTGCATTATAAGAGATTATCCTATTTTTAAAGACCTATAAAGAAGTTTATAAGTAGGTACATACTAATATTAAAAAGAGTTTGTTGTTTTTATGTTTGTAGGGGTAATCTCAGAAACCCTGAATGCCATAGGCTATATATTAATTAGATGTTAATCCGTACGAAGTCATAAAACAAATCTTTTGAAACTTCGCCATGTCATTATGTCCTCATGTCCATATGCAGTTGACCGGCTCCCTTGATTTCTTCAACCAAACCACTTTACACGAAATTATTTCTAAAACGTTTTCCGCATTTCAAATCTAGTTTATCTCGATAATTGGTTACAAATAGTACGAGCTAATAAGACACTGCTACATTTGTGAACAAGAGAATTTCAAAACTGTGTAATGTAGCATATCAGCAATAATGCTGCTAAATAACTAGTGGTTCGCCCCGAACTGAGATCTCGCGAGTCTCCCATAAAAACAAAAAATATATTATTCGTAATCTTTGACTATCAAAATAGTGCCACGAAATAATAACCAAAATACTTGACCTACAGTTTCATTCAAATTACAGGTAACGGGAGTTCATGTAATTGGTTATGTTTTTTGAGGTACAAATTGCAGTAATCCTGGATTTCAGACTTTTGCCTATATGTTTGTCACTTAAGGTACACGCATACCAAATTACAGCACTGTGGAGTCTTATAGTGTACCCTATGAATTTCGTCAAAGTTCAGTTTTTATCATAGCTAATAACTCAAAAACTACAGAGACTTTAATAAAAATAAAAACGGAGTTGAAATGTACTAATTAAGACCTTTCATTTGACGTCCTACTTGAGAGTCTTTTTTTTTCTTTACCCCTTCTTGAACCCTAATATTACAACAACCCTCCCCCCCCCCCCACATAGTTTTAGCTCATTTAGTCTCACCTAAATTGTACCATCACCTATATACCAAATTTCATGATGATCGGATCAACACTTCGAAAGTTATCCTCGGACAAACAAACATACAACGCCGATTTGCCCAATTTGATTTGGAGATCTCGCTTCGATCAACTAAATAAACTTTTTCCATTAAAATCTAACAATTATCTTCATTTCCAATGCAATCAACTAAAAAAAAAAATTAACAGTCGAAGGCACCTCAATTCTCCTTCACAAGATGACACTACATTGTATACTCTAACCCACAGCTTTCTACAGTCTATAGGGTTGCCTCAAAATAACTATATCCAACTTTTATTTAATTTATTTATCTTTAAATAAATAAATATTGCTAGACATTTCACACAGCGCTATCTAGCCCCAAACTAAGCTAAACTTGTACTATGGGAACCAGATAACTGATATAATAATAGATAACTATTACTTATTTTTTTTGTAAATACATACTTAAAATATAAAGAGAACCAACAAGACCCGGAACAAATATCTGTAGATCATGAAAACATTTGTTCTGTATATAACGGAATAAGGATCTATTGTCACACTAATATTATAAATGCAAAAGTTTGTATGTTTGTTTGTTTGTTACTCAATCACGTCAAGCGATAGAACCGGCCATTGTACTTGTTGCTTTGTGAATTTTTATTTTTATGTTTATTTCTTGTGTGGTGTACAATAAAGTATTTTTATTCATTCATTCATTCACGTCGTAACGACTGAACCGATTACGATGAAATTTGGTATGTACGTAGATTATAACCTGGAGCTACTATTCTAAGCTACTATTTATTGAGAAACAACGCGTGCGAAGCCACTGGCGAAGCTAGTATTTAATAAATATAGGTATGGACTTTCCCTGAGTATCTATTTCAAGCAAGCAATTTCAAGCTTTTTAACACTGAATTTAAATGATGACGACAAATATTCCATCATCAATCAAAGACAGACCCAACAATTTTTATTAGTGTTAAATCTTAACTCTATGGATCGATTGTTATCGCACATTATAAATGTAAATGTTTGTTGATTTGTTAGTCATCAAGTCGTAACGACTGAACCGATTTCTACGAAAGTTGGAATAGATTTTGACCTAGATTAAAACAGGCATCTTTTTATTAACAAACCACTTTCTTGGAACCGCGGGCGGAAGTTAGTCTAACATAAAGGCATAAGCACTTAATTATTTTGTTTTATTAACATTTTGAAGGGTTCCGTATTCTAACTAGGACCCGTACACTTTTTTATTCATATTCATATTCTATAATGTACACAAATAAGTTTTCAGACAGAAACAGCTTACAAAATGGGCATGCACAAGTGTTTTTAAAGTCATGTCTGCCTCAAGTCTCTGTCAAGTTTTTGCCGTTTTACTCATAAACTATTAATGCTGTTAAGCTGGGCAATATGATACATTTGAACGATGCCTAGATAATATCGCTATTGCACACCATTAAACAAAAAAAAGTGGCACTCCCGGAGCCAACAGAAGTGAAAACTTGAATAATTACGAGATACTTATATATACAGTGGTCTCGGTAACGGTAACAGTGTCGCGGGTTCAATGGTTTTTTCCATCTTAAAAAATCCCCAACGTGCCTAAAGAAGTTTTCACTTCAATAAACAAATAGAATAAAAAATAAAGTTACAATGGGCGATCATAAAAACATAACAAAAATATATTTTATTATTATATTTATTGACAAAATCAATAAAAGTAAGAAATGCTTATGTTTCTACCGTACAACCAATAACGGATTTACATTTTGAAGTTCAACAAATAGACAACTATCCAAATATGCCAGTAGTTACTTAATAATAACAATTTATTTCATTCACAAACGTTAGTATTTATTTTAATATTAATTTTAACTTTATAGTTTCGATAAATTAATGAAACATAATTAAAGGGGAGGCCCCTTTAATAAAGTTCATTTTTTGTTTCACTCACGCACCCTATCGTGTGGGACACCATTAAATAGGGCTTTCAAAACACATCACGAGCGTTTCACTAGTAGTACTAAGCAGGTAGTTAAATGTAACATTTTGTATGTCTGGGAAGTGGCAACCCTAGCCAACGTACCTATAATTTTCCGCGACTGTTTGCGTAACACCGAACGCAGATTAAACCGACGATAAATAAATACTTAGCGCTTAATCCATTTGCTGGAGATCTAATTCAGTGATATTAAGAAATGATAAGAATGGACCACAATGAACACCGGTGGGGATAATTCAGGGTTTTCAATCTTGATACTTTTACAACCTCAAGTTTCCTATGTCGAAATCAGTTTCGTGTAAGGAAATTAACGCATTTCTTTGTAACTAGTTCGCACATAATTATACACACATATAATCATAAAAAACCTTTATGTACCTATGTACCTAATATGTATTTATGTTTCACATCTTCATTCTTAGCGATTTTGATGATTACGTATTGTAGTAATTGTGATCGAACTTCACGTAAGGGTAAGTTCGTTTGATCATTAAGTATTTAAGGTTAAGTCATTTTTCTTTTTTTATTATTAAGTTTATTTTTTTTTACACCTCGGCCAATCTTCCATTAAGCAATGATCCTCTCCATCCAAAGGTTGTCTGGAAGAGATCGCTTTGTTAAGCGATAAGACCGCCCAATATGCTGACATTTATTTGTTTTATTTTTATTTTTATATCTGTTTTGTCTAGCTTGTAAGGTATAATAAAGAATTTTCATTAATTCTTTATTTGATGAAAGTGTCGCTTAACACTTTAATATAAAATAAGTGTATTTATCGAAAAAAATCTTTTTCAAAACAATCTTTTGTAAAATGCATAATACACTAGTAGCCCTCTAAAATCCAATTAGAAGTTCCATTATCTAGCATCCGCCTCTATCTTATCTTAAAACGTAGAGAATAAAAAGACATGCTATGTACCGACCTTTGTTTTTCTGTAGAAGCTAAAAAATTGTCTACTTACTTACATATTACATTAGATATTATTAAAAATAGAGAGAGATTACAACTATATTTATGTACATAGGTATGTATATAAGTGAGTAGGGTGGGCAACCTACCCAAGAAGTTATAAGTATTAGTATCTGGGTAAGTAGCTAAGTAGGCAGCCCACCCACCCAGACAATGATGACCCACGCAACACGTGGGGACAAAACAGTCCCATCTCAGCATTTGCTGCTTCGAATCTCGATGGGTAGGAATGATGCAAGATAAATTTTGCTTCTACCGAAACCGGTTACGAACCTCCGGTTTTGTACGCGGCCGAAGGGTACCTATCTACTTATGTACACACGGCTACACCTCAAGCTATTCATTTCCAGCATAAGCTGAACTCGCATTGTGTAGGTTTCCCGTACAATGAGAGGTCACCATATACTGGAAATGTATAGCTTGATGTGTAGCCGTGTGTACATACTTCTATCAAACTCACAATTTGATCATAGTTTTGTTAAGAATTTACAAAAGGTTTGATATTTGGCCTATTAGTGTCTCTATGGAGAAATGAATTACATTTCTGCATAGAGAGACTAATAAGCCAAATTTTTCGCCAATATTTCGCTAATAGGTCGATTTTTTTTACGAAAAGGGTTGTCGAATTCTTTAGTATTTGCAAATTTCTTGACCGGATTATTCGTTTTAACATTAGTTAGTACCATTTAGATAGGCAAATATATAAAAACCTTTTTTTTGTGTATTTAACGATCAAAAGCAGTATTTCTTGCTACATTGAAGACAATAGACGGACCGCAATGGTTTGATTCAATTAATTCTGATAGAAACGTATTGATCGCGACTTTTTAAGGACATTTTCTTAAAACCCCTTTTATTCCACAAATTACGACCCTAAGCTAAAAGTAGAAGATAATGAGAAACACTAAACCGGAACTCCAATGAAGCGCGCACTTTAGCCTTTCAGTTTTTAAAAAGGAAAATTTCCTTCAAGAATAAGAAGTAATAAGCAGTTTTCTTTCGCGCCAAAATTGTCTCTCATAATAGCGTCGGCGGCGAGATAGCGCCCGCCATAAAAAGAGATAAACGACCGTTCTCTCTATTATTTTTGCACTTTAACAAAGGCAATGTGTGCACCTGCCTTTGTCTCTTTCTAACCCGTTGGGTCGATAGCCTTCTGTCTCGGATGCGAGTGAAAAACAAAAATTTGTCGCCTACCCCCTCCTCCTGCGCTAATGTTCTTGAAGCAAGGAGGAACGGGCAGCCACGTTAATAATAATTTACTTGAGAAACTTAATACATGTCAATTAAAATTTTATTAAACTCTCAAATTGAGGACACTCAAACGTGTAAGACGGTTTTATGAGTATTTTAATAACGCTGGTTCATTATTATACAATTTATTTTACGTCAGAAAATTCATGGAATTCTTTGTACTTACCGATTTTCGTCGAAAACGAAACCTTCGCCTTTATTATTTAAGCAGAAATTGATTTTTAAAACGATTTCATTACAACGCTCTCAGAATAAATGAAAAATCTCCAGCACTGAAATTGATTCAACCGTAAAACGGGTATAAAAGCGTGAAAAGGCAACAAAAAATTTATTGGTCCGCAGTGTGAGTGCGACCTCTTTGTTGTCATTGTGTTGCCATTCTGCGGTGACAATGGCGCGCTGTTTTGGCGGGAGAAAAAGGCGGGAACCGTTATCATCGGCGCCATTACGGCTGGCTTATCAGCGCCGCTTCCGTGCAAGACTTCGCCCCCTTTTTCTTTTACGGTCACGTCTGGCTCAGGTGGAGATAGCTGGGTGCTACGTGGTGACGTTTTGTTTTTAAGATTTCTTTTAAACAACCTAAAATACAACCAGCTGACCGATATTTTGCTTCTTAATATTCCCAAAGTTGGCACAGGTTTTATCTTTCAAATGCAGGTATGATATTCTTTTTCATTTTAAAATGTTACTTATTCTTCTATTTGGCAGGTAACTTCACTTTTAAACTTAAAAGAAGGTTGGTTGTCTGAGTGTCTTTATAAAATGTAAAACATTAAGTATAAAAACAAATTATCACAAACGCCTGTACGCAAAACTCCCTAAATGCTCGACAGAGTTGAAAATGAAATATAAAAGTGCTTTCAATAAACAAGATCATTAGGGTGAGGCGGGGCTGAATGAGCTAATTAAGGCTCCGAAAGAAAACCCGAAGAAAAGCTGAGAAAACTCCGGGAAAACAAGAATATTCCGGGCAAGTTGCAGGGATGGATTCAGAAACTCTACTTTTGTCTGAGTTTCACAATAATCAGAAGAAAGGTCGGAGTACAATACTCGTAAGAAATAAAGTTTTGAGGTTAGATTTTCGAATATACATACTCGTATTTATGATACGTTGATTCTTTATTGGAACCAGAAGCAAACCAATTTATTTTAAAAGCAGTCGTATGCCTATTGGAAGCATAATGGGAGCACAAACTAAAGTAGGTAATTGTAGGTTTGACAGCACTGACGTGACAGCTGTCGCTCTCTGTCCATAAGAAACAAAAATTGCCCAAAATTCACTCGTCAGTCAGTTGCATAGAAGCTTTAATAAAACATTTAGTGGCACTGATATTTTCAACACCAGCAAATTAGGGTTCAAGCGGGAAGTCTGCATGAAAACCAGCGCTGCTTTGCACAAAGGAGCTTAAAGCTGAGGCAGGACCTGTTTGGCCATGCGTGGCACGGAGCGGGACTAGTAGTACACCTACCTACTGGCTGGGTAGGTACTTGTGTTCTACCCATGTTATAATATCTCATTCTACTGTATTTTTCCTGTCTATCTACTATTTTGTTTGTGATCCGTTCTGTGTTTCTTTGTGTGTGTCAAATAAAATTTATTCTATTCTATTCTATTCTATTCTAAGTCCTCCAAGTCCTAAATAAACATCCTAACTAATGAAACATACTTCTCTACTTACACAGTCAGTACAGATGTGGATGTGGACGGAGTATTTAGGTATACATTGCACTATTCTATTCAGAAGTACATTGGATAGTTAAATTAGGCATGTGTGTTTGTAGGTATATAAGTGGTTAATGTAATAAACATTATTTGTACATTAACTACTTAAATGTATGTATGACTAAGGGATCTCACCAGAAGAAGGGCAGTTTCCTACTGTGTATTATCTACACCTTTACTGCGATCACCAATCCGCCTGCCAAGCGTGGTGATTATGGCAAAGCTATGGAGGAGGCTCTGTCCAGCAGTGGACACTAATGGGCTGTTGATGTGTGTGTGTGTGTGATGTATTTATGAATGTATATCTTTAATATACCTTCATACATAGTGTGCGTGTGTGGTTATGGTTGTGGAAATTATATTTATCTTAAGTTTGTTTTAATTATAATTCTTTTTTGTTAAAATAATGGTCCTATTTAGTGTGCGATAAGTGATTTACGTCGCTAATCTATAAGTATTGGATTTTTTTGTATTATGTGATTATCTTTAAGATTGTATTGGAACCCTGACTTATCTTGTCGCGGAGGAGGGCGTTGGTATCTGCGACACAGTATTTATTACTCATGCGGGTATCATCGTTTTTCATTTTTGTAATTACACCCTTGTTAAATTGTTTCTAAATAAAGAAGATTATGATTAAAAAATTATAAAATGTAAATCTTAAACTTAATGGCTGTAAGTTTTATCATAAGTTACACCTGTAAGGTTAATAAGGCCCGTAAGGTTAATAGCCGTTTAAACTAAAATTCTAAACTTAAACCATCACTGTCGAAGAAAAGTAATACTATAAAAGTTTTAATTTTTTTTAATTTTAGATCTTACGGGCCTAAGAGCTGCGGATTATGGTCGAAATAGAATAAAACAAAAAAGGATGTCAATAATTTTAGTGCTGTCAAACCGAAATGCCAACAGAATTCCCCTCATTATAACAATCAATTGTATCAAATCGTGTTAGTCACAATGCTTTTTATTTATTTTTATTTACCATTTTGGTACTCTGACTTTTTCACTATTACGTCCGTCATATATGATCTTGCTAATTTCACTCCATCCAAAGGTTCCCTGGAAAAGATTGCTATCAGCGATAAGGTCATATAGCTCAGAATACATTAAGCTACATGGCATTGCGTTTTTTATTTTAGTTTAGTATGTACTTCAATCTGTTCTTCTGTGTTTTATAGGTTACCTACTATTTTCATAATCAGTGTTGTATAAAATATCTTTTTTCAATGTATGTTTTTTTTTATTACCTACCTTTTTATTACATTTGTCTGCGCTGTACTGTTGTCCTAAATAAATGTATTTTACTTTACCTATACTTTACTATTTTGTATTTTTTCTGTTGTGTGGTAATTTTATCTCATAAACATGTAATAAAGAAAGTAACACTGGCGCAACGGACGAACGTTTATTTTCTAGGTTAATGTAAGTATTTTGTTGGATTCCTCCTACGTTTTTTGAATTTTCGACTGCACATACTTACTTAGTTGTGCAAATTTTCGTGAAAAAATTCTAAGACCCTCATCCTCCCTCCTACCCTGCAAAGCGTCCGCGTTGCCTCTGAATGGTCGACTAACAAACTCTTTCACAAAAACACAATAATTACTTTAAGGCGAATAAAATCGCTTTCTTTGCGAACTCCGGACACAAGGCCCTTAATTCCACCTTGGCACCCACTTTATTTTTATTACGTTTTTCTTAAGAAAGACCTTGATATCTACAAAGGGCTTTTATTTCATTATTATTGGGCTTTGAATAAGAAGTGATTGGCGCTAGTCATATTTTACTGCGTGACTTATGGAGTGAAATCTTCGTCTAGTTTCTGGTCCAATGTTAGTGTTTGAGTATTTTGAGGATTTTCTGGTTTTACGTTAACTACTTATAGAAAGGGTGTAAGAGCAAGTCTCATCCATTGCTGTCCAACTTCCGCTACGAGATCGTCAGACCATCGGGCCGGTGGTCTGCCCTGCAGTCGACGTCCATCTCTTGGCCACCACTCTGTGACTGCCTTGGTTCACCTGTTGTCATTCTGCCTAGCCAAGTGTCCCGCTCATCTCCACTTAAGCCTCGCGATAATTAGTACCAATCCTACCATGATGAGTAGTAATATTAGAAACTACTTAAATAGGCTGGAAGTAGGCACAAAATAGCTTATGATAGTTTTTAGGGCTCCGGAACAGAATGGCAATAAAGCAGAGCTTATGGTGCGACTTTGTCCGTCTGTCTATCACAGCTGACTATTTCAGCAACGAATACTAAAGCTATTGACTTGAATTTTAGAATAATAACAAATAGTAATGGCCCACTACTCTTGCAAGTTGTAAGTAAGTATAAACAAATTCAAAAGTATTTTATTTTGATTCCCAAAGGGGCCAAAATGGTGAAGGCAAAAAAGCTTAACTCACACATTAAAAATCCTTTTTTTCTCTTACATACTTTTTCTTGAAAATGGCCTTATGCATATGCTAACATCGTTACTAAAAGCTTAAAATAAAATGTACTTTATGTATTCGCTCACTGCGCTACGAAAGCCTTCAAAGTACTAAAGCTCTACTTAGTAAACCAATATACTCCACCGTAGTCTAACTTTATAATTATCTCACCAAAAACAATCTTGTAAGCAAATTATCCGTGTATTTATTATGTTGCAGATAAGCGTGGTTTATTGAAAAAGTTGGCGTGCATTTGATTAAGATTAGTTCTCAAGTTGTACAATAACTCAGATTGAGCGGTGATTCGCGTTCGCGAGGAGGGAGACGGTATTCGCGGGACTACGATCTAGGAGTAACTGGATGAGACAAGTTAAACAAACCTTAGTCACTGATATAGCCCAGAGGATTAGCAAGCGTGGCAGTAGGCAAGGCACATGACTCGAAGTGACTGACGGCCGTTGGGCAGAAACGTTTTTGAGTGCGTGCAACGAAAGAGTTGCATTTAATTTGAATAAATAAGGACGGCGGCGTAAATCAGATATTATACAACCGAGGGGGTCTTCAAGTCGCGAGTGAACATATTCTTCTAGGCAATCGTGCTCCATGGTAGACTGCATCATCGCTTAACACCAGGCAAGATTGTGGTCAAACGCTAGATATTAATTTGTTTTAAAAAAAGAGTGGAGACCACGTACTGGAAAGCGCAATGTAGCACGGCCCCCACTAGATGGAAAGACGCCTAATTAAGGTTGCTGGAGACCGTTGGATAAAGGCCATACGAGATCGGTCGCTCTAGAAATCTATGGGGGCCTATGTTCAGCAGTGGACGTTCAAAGGCTAGTATGATGATGATGTAATAGTAGTATAGGGAGCTTTTGAATATTTAACAGGGGATGATTTTATCCATACCCCCTTAACATTTTTTGTATAAATAAAGAATATTACAAATAATATTTATAACTAAAATTCATGAACAATTTTTTAGATTGATTTAAAATTAAGTAAATTCTTTTCATCGAAGGATAGTAACTGAGTGGAATTATTGTAAGTTTTCGGAATTTCATTTTCAAACAATGGCGTATCTTATATCTTTTGAAACTATTATGGTTACCTAAACATGATTTTATAGTTACACAATCACACATAACGGATCTGTATATTAGATATTTACTATGATTTGTGAGTTTTTAAGTGTCCCGATATTTTGACACAGTTGCATGCACCTATCACTATGCTATGGTAAATACTCAGTTTTTAGTGATAATAGATCACTATTATCACTAAAAACTGAGTATTTACCATGGCTTGTGAGGTTTTTTTAGTTAACCCGTGATAGGTACATGCAACTGTGTCAAAATATCGGGACACTTAAAAACTCACAAATCATAGTAAATATCTAATATACAGATCCGTTATATGTGATTGTGTAACTATAAAATCATGTTTAGGTAAAGGTGGCGGGTTTTTAAAGTATTTAAATAATTCGCAAGAAAGTAGGTAGTAGTAATAGTAAGTAGTAAAGTATTAAATAAAATTTTTAAGTATTTATCATAATACATATTAATATTTATGTAATTTTATGATTATATTATACATTATAATTATGCATTTTATTTGATATTATCTATATTTTTTATAAATATACGTGTAGGTATCTACTAATAATATCGGATTTACGCCGCCGTCCTTATTTTGTTCACATAGATCCTGTCCATTCAAAGGTTGCCTGGAAGAGATCGCTTTTAGCGATAAGGCCGCCCATTGTACCTATTATTAAAGAGTGCATTTTCTTATAAATGTTTGTATTTAATGGTGTGCAATCAAGCAATTATCTATCTATCTATGTTAAATAATGTGTCTCTAAGAACCGGGACAAACCTTGAAGGCTTTACAGTGGTTTATATAATACTATTAGTAACTTTTTTTATTTTGTGTTGTATTGACATTTATAATTTTATTTGACATTCCTTAGTTTATATTCGATTTTTATATTTATATTAGCACACATCTGTATGGTAGAATATATAAGGATCAACAAAGTGTAACATCGAAATATGTACCTATATTCGGGCTAATAAACGTTCTGATTCTGATTTTGTCGAATAAATAAAATAAAATAAAATCTCGTCTTTAGCGTAAACAATGGCATAGCTTGTTATAGGCCATGCTACGAATTCAGCTACGAATCTACGGTGCAGTAACGTTTCTCGTAGCTTTAACCCAATTTTTTACACGTCTGCCCAAAAAATAAAACTTTGCTGGAAAAAAACTGTATTTATTCTAGATTTGTCAGTTGTGGTACCATTTTACAGGGTATTCTATTGTAAGAACAGGAGTAGGTATATGTCTTACTGTTAGGTATTAAGAGAAAACGTCTCTTCCAGTTACTAACATCAACGTAACATCATGTAAAGTTGAGTTAATAGCTAACACGCGGTAGTTAATGAATTAAGCTATATTTACTGTATACTTAGTAGGTGTTCTGCGGAGATAAGTTAGACATACTCGTTATAAAGTTAGGGTTGGTAACTAGAAGTTACCGCTAAGATGCTTGGCTATGAAAACAACTGCTGATATGGTTAAGAATGAGTACCTACTGGATGTCGGCGGATAAAACGATTTAGAAGAAAACATGTGCCTCACGTAGTGCGGGA
Source organism: Philereme transversata (assembly GCA_963924445.1). NCBI lineage: Eukaryota > Metazoa > Arthropoda > Insecta > Lepidoptera > Geometridae > Philereme > Philereme transversata. The sequence goes on along the minus strand of OZ004337.1, from coordinate 18,248,184 downwards.
TAATGGCAGGGAAATGAAGATGATATGGAAATGACTTCACTGCTGAACATAGGCCTCATAGATTTACAGAGCAACCGATCTTGGCTCCCAGCAATCTTTATTTGGTTGTATATCCGGAGTCATCCAACACGGCGCTTTTTAGTGATCCCTACTGTGGGACAAATGTTTACATGGTCTACTGTTATTTGTTTTTGGTTTGGGTATTTTTCTATATATAAGCCCATTTGTACACAAGGCTACGCAAATCTTCGATACTAATGTTATATACCTACTACATTAGTATCGAGTCGCGTGTATGTACCGCACGGTCCGTACACACGAGTGACACGACATTGAATCGCAAGACGCGAATTGCCTATGCAGCCACAGGCGGCTGAACAGAAATGCGTACAGAAAATATCGTGTGTGCGAAAAACAAAGCTTAATAATTTAAAAAAAATGTACTGTCAAAGAAAAACTATAAATAATACCACCCTGTTAAACTCCTACTGCTGCCCAAGATTTTTCTGTAATCTCCTCTTTTGAATATTCTTTCAAGTTATAATTATGTAAACGAGCATATTTCTCCACCTCAGAAATAAATTTAATATTAATTAATAAATGCTCCGCCATCTTGGAAATCGCTGCGACTTACAACCCGTCACATTATCTCGAGACGGCGTCGATGACGTCACGTCGCGTCGGCGCTCTGATATGGTGCGCATAACAAGCATCCTCTAGTAGGATATTATTATAAACAATAAGATTTCTAACAAAACAAATATTGTGTTAATTAATTTAATGTAGATAATGTAGGTATGTAGGAAAGGAGAACGGGGCGGGAGGTTCGCATTCCAGCGAGTTCTCGAGATAATGTGACCGGGTTGTATGTAGCAACGATCTCGTCCAGCAAGTAGCGCGCGACTGGCGCGATGCGAGCCGCGGACGAATGTCGGCGACGCGACTCCTGTACGAACCTCAATGGATTTGTATGGTAATAGTCACTTGGAGACTAAAATCGTCGAGAATCAAAGATTTGCGTAGCCTTTTTTACGAAGGGGCTAACTAGTTGACCCACCGAACTTCGAACCGCCTTGACATGCATATGACGTGGACGTCACCGGTAGACCTAAATCGGCCAACATTAGCTGCAAAAGAAAGTGAATTTTCTTAATATTTTTTTTGTATGGATTATTCCTATTTTTTAATAGTTATTCTGCTATTCGGGGCGGAGACAAATCCAACAAATCAAAGAGCATCAAAATCGGTCCAGCCGTTCTTAAGTTAAAAATGGTGTAACTAACCTGACTTTGTTTTATAAGTAATATAGATTATTATATATATATATAGTATCTATGTATATACAACAAAAAACATGTATAAGTACATGTACCTATTCTATCAGTTATTTGGTTCCCATAGTAGGTAGGTACAAGCTTTGTTTAGTTTAGGGCTAGATAGCGCTGTGTGAAATGTCCAGCATTATTTATTAATGCTCAGAAATGTTATGTCACTGACAGGGGGTAAATGTTGAAACACAAAAGATTCTTACTAGAAACTTTAACTGGAAAGGATAAAGTTATAAAATATGTTAAAATATTTGTGCTCCTAGATTTTCCTGTGAAGTTGGCATCAAAGAATCAGGATGAAAATTAATTTTTCAACGATTCCTAGCAAATCTTTAGATCGTCATTCGTAAGCAGATATAAAGAAAAAATATTTAGGTAATTCTTTATTGCCCAGAAAACAACATAAGGCGGCCTCTAGACCTACAATAACATTGTACAATACTTTTTATTGTAGATACAATAAGATTGAAAGGCGCTCTGAATCCAAAAAGCAATTATATTGCACAATAATATGAACTGCACAATGTTTTCCTGTTCAGTCAGAGAATAGTATTGATCCCGTGTGCACTGTGCGAAGCAACATGTCCGAACAAGATTTAGCTGCAGCTGTAGTGTTGTTGCTTGTGGGTAAACGTAAACGGAAACGAACACGTCGCTGGTCAAAAGATTGGTATAAGAAAAGGCAGAAATACACTCACGCAAATCTTTTAAAAGACTTGATGTTAACTGAGGAAGCCGACTTCAAAATTTTGTACGACTGAACTTGGAACACTTTCAAGAGCTACTAGGATTGGTCTCGCCATTGATTGAGAAAAAAAAATACAAACATGAGGGAAGCAATACCACCTTTTCAGCGGTTTTCAATAACATTACGGTATCTAGCTACTGGAAATACTCTGGAAGATTTAAAGTTTCATAGTCCTATTTCTCCACAAAGTCTTTCCTTAATAATTATGGAAACATGCGATGCGATAATACATGTTTTGAAGGAATTAATCAAGGTAAGTAAATAAAGATTATAATCTTTTCATTTATTTATTAAACTGTATATATTGAGAAAATGTCTCTTCGTTCGCGTCATAACCATCATTTTCCTGTAGAAAATTGGGCATGTTCTCCTGTTTATTCTGTTGGAAGTAATGCATATTCTGCTGGTTATGTGGCAGCTGCTCAGATGGAAGTTCAGAATTTTGTTGTTGAGAATAGTTTATAAAATATCGAGGCGATGGCGTGCCACTGTAACTTGTTGGAGTTGGCGTGGATCTGGTATATGTCGGAGATGGAGTTATCGTAACTGATGGAGTATTTATTTTTACCGAATTGCGGTGTAAAAGTCCTAATTGTCCTTCCATGATAATAGCAGCAATAGCATTTTTAGCACAGATGTGTTGCATTGGTTACATTTTCTTTAAATCTGCAGCACAAGACAAAGCCCAGTTTTGATATTCGTCTGGTTTCTCTCTAAGACGGTTAGCTGCCAATTCCATAAGGGCATCATCAAGTTTTCTTTTTTTAGCTTTAGTCTTCGGAACTGCATAGGATGTAGATGATGCTTGATTCGCTTGTAAAATTGATTGCTCCTAAAAAAGATAAATAATTTGTTTTTATTTTATTTGCAGTTACCGCAAACAACCGAGTAATTGCAACAAGATGCCAAGGATTTTGAGAGCCAGTGGAATGCCCCTCATGTAATCGGTGCTATAGATGGCAAACACGTGGAAATAAAGAAACCTCCTGGTTCTGGATCATACTACTACAACTACAAAAAAACATTCAGTATTGTGTTGATGGCGGTTGTAAACGCAAACTACGAGTCCATTATGGTTGATGTTGGGACTAATGGTCGTGTATCAGATGGAGGTGTGCTGCAAATTACAACATTTGGACAGCAATTAAAAAATAATGCTTTAAATATCCCACCACCTGCATTGTTGCCAGGAAGTTCCCGAAAACTCCCATACTTTTTTGTTGGAGATGATGATGATGCTTTTCAAATGTTTCAAAATTTAATGAAATCATATAGCCAAACTGGATTAACAAAAGAGAAGAAAATATGCAACTATCGAATATCGCGGGCTAGAATGATGGTTGAAAGTGTTTTTGTTATACTAGCTACTCGTTTTGGAGTATTTCAAAGAGCATTTCCTTTTGATCCTATAAAAGTAAGAAAAATTGTTTTGACTTTTTGTTATCTATACAATTTTTTGAGAAAATATCGTTCCTATTTATCTCCATAATTAATGTTTCGTGAAGATAACGAATCGGGAATAATACACCCACCATCTCAGGAAGTACTCCAGTTGACAACATTGGAAAATATCAATAAGAAAAATTCGCTGAATATCGCGAAGCAAGCACGTGACGAATACAGTGCATTTTGTAACAACGAAGGTGCAGTTCCCTGGCAAGATAAAATGGTCTCGTAAAACATAGTTTTGTATTCATTTAAATTAAATAAATTAAAATTTACCTGTGTGTAAGTATTGTCCAAAGTAGAATGTTCACTCTCTCCTCCCGGAGTACCTATAGTAGAATGAGTATCCATACTAGACTCTGAATCTGATGCGGATTCCTGATCTTTTAAAAATAACATTTCTTTAAAACACCATAATGTAGGTTCGTAAATGTCGTCTGCGCTAGATCCAGATTTCATCGACTGGAGGCGTTTCTGGAGCTCCTTCCGGTAGTTAGTTCTTATAGAACTTAATTTTTTCTTCACATCATCTTTGCTTGCTTGTGGACACATCTCTTTGTATTTAGACAACAATGTTTCGTAAGCACTGTTTTTTTATCACGGTCATGATATTCTTTGCTCTTGACATTCCACAGAGACGGCAATTCTCTGAACAATTGGATACATTCGCAGATAAACTCTCTTTCCTTAACTTTTGGATTCTCTTTTTCCGCCATTTTGCACGCGCACGTGTACTCCTCGTGACGACGAACCACAGAATGAAAAATATTGCGCAATACTGACTCTACACTATGCAATGAAAAAATTTGGTGCAATAAAAATTAGACTCGCTCAAACTTTCGGTCAATCACTGCGCAATCTTCAATGTTTACTCTAAACGGACAATAATATTGCACAATTCGTAATATTGCGCAATATAAATGACCGTTAAGAGGCCGCCTAAGGATGACTTAATGCCAAACAGCATTTTATTAACTACTTAATACTGATTATATTCTATAATGACTTTTTATCAAAATAGTGTAGAAGAAACCTTAGTGTTTTTGAAAGACCATTTTAACGAGACCCCTAATGACGGTTGCGTGATTAAAAAAATCACCCCTAAGGCGTCTCTAATGCGTATCATCATTCCAAACACCAGACGGACATGGAAAACTGTAAGGGCTCCAAGTTCGAATTCGAAGTAGGTACAAAATAATTTAAGATATTTAAAACCATCTCAAAAATTTTCAAGCCGGACAGGACTTTCTCTTGATACGAGGATGCACTGCCAATTGTGCTACAGGCTCTTCTCACGTCAGGGTCGAAAAGTGAGATGATTCAGATTACGACTCAAAGCGTCGTTGGCTCCATCTACAGGAAAACTTTTACAGTTTTTGACCTGCTCAATGCCAAACATTGCAGTTCAGTAGGTACATTGACAACAATTTAAGTTTGTTTTCACTGCCGTAACTCTCAATATTAGAAACACGAGATATTACAGGATAGCATCGATATTCAATCTCCGCTGTGCGCTAATCGCCTCTTGACGCGATCCAGATAAAAGTTTTCCCATCAGAGTTAATTAGTCGCGAAGTTTCGCGTCTCGCGGTATCCAATACTCTAATCTTGCATAGTTGAAGAGCACCTTATGTAGAGTGTTTTCAAAGGGGTTTGAGTAAGGTTGAATATTTTCGGGTTATTAAAAAAGTGCCTGTACGTTCTCCCAGTTTAATAAGGTATTTATTAAGGGTTAAACGATTATGTGTGGAGGCTGTCTCCTCTTTGATATAAACGATCATGCACAATTTATATCCAATTTAAAACTAGTTCCCAGTAGTTTTAAAACCATCACAAAAATTTCAAACCTAGACGGGACTTGAACTCGCAACCTTCGTCTTGATACGAGGATGCACTAACCAACTGTGTTACCAGGCCAATCCACGTCCGGGTCGAAGTTAGTGAGATGATTCAAATTACGACTAAAGCGCCGTTAGCTCCATCTACAGGAAAACGTATACAGTTTTTTGACCTGCTCAATGCCAAACGTTGCAGTTTAGTACATTGACAAGAGATGTCACGTTGCTTATTTTAAATAGTCCCGTCCAGGCTTGAAATTTTCGTGATGGTTTTAAAATTCTTGGAATTTTCCGTATGTGTTCGGATAACACTAAAAATAAAAATACTAGTTCTCAGTACAGTGTTCAAAACTCGACCGTAATACAATAAGTAATATTTTTTCGATTCGTTTTAGCACTGTAACACCCTGGGTACCGGAGGATGGACTGCGACGTCAGGGTCGCTGCGAAAGCGTTGGCACGATGACATCAGTGGATTCGAGGGAATGGTAGGAATCTGCCCAGGATCGCTAAAGGTGGAAGAAATGGGGGAGGCCTTTGCCCAGCAGTGGCAAAATGTATGCTAGAAAAAATTGCAATCGCTTCTCCTTCTCTATATTAACTAAGCCAAATCGCAGTCCTCGGTGCACGCAAAGCGGTACTTAGTTTTCTCTTCACATATTAATATAGACTAGTGGCCAAGTACAGTGGTCGTAAGTATTTTTTTTTTTACTTAAATTTAGTATTTGCCCCTCCTCCATATAAACTTAAACTATGCCAAATCTAACACTCCTCCGTGTTATATAGATATTGCCCGCACCGTGCAATATCTATACAGGGTGCATCAGTATATGTACTAGAACAATTTAAACTTTTGTCCCCATATTCCACCTAAAAACGGAAGCTAATTAAAGGCATGATACAAAGTTAATGATGGAAAAGGGGGGGGGGGGGGGCACACCGGGACACCTGCCTCGGGCGGCAATTTCAGGGGGCGCTAAATAAATAAATAATAAATATCGCTGGACATTTTACACAGCGCCATCTAGCCCCAAACTAAGCAGAGCTTGTACTATGAGAACCAGGTAACTGATAGAATACTTATATACTTTTTTTTTTGTAAATACATACTTATAATATATAGAAAAACACCCAGACACGGAACAAATATCTGTAGATCATGCAAACATTTGTTCCACGGCGGGAATCAAACCCGCTACCTACTGCGTCTCAGCCGGCTATACGCCCACTGCGCCACGGAGGCAGTCCTTCTATAAGAAATTCTTCAATAAAAAGCATGTATGAAAAAAAAACTTGTTTCTAAAAACGCTTGGCATCCACACATCTTACTATTATTCCACTCCCTGCCCGTGGTCTACCAACATAATTCATCTGGCTGTACATTTGATTTGGAAAGTTTCTTTAACACCCCCCCCCGAGGAGAGGGGGCACCACGACAAGTCTCTGCCCCGATTAGGAAATATTCTATATCCGGGGTTGCATCCGCTGTGGTATAAGTAAAACAAATAGGTTTTGAATATATATGTAATTAAATCATAATTTTATTATTTTTCCCTTCCCTTTCACACCTAGCTCGATATATAATCTAGAAAAAGCTTATATACACAACTATTATTGCAATTTAACAAAATATAGTAGGTTATCACAAAAAATCACTATGATCAAGGCGGCCTTATAGCTAAGTGTCATTACATAACATTTACATACCTTTATAGACCAGAACCTTACAAATAATGGTCAATAATTTGTACTTCTATAGATTTGCAAATGAAAAACATTTATGTTAAACTGGCTTCTGCCCGCGGCTTCGCACGCATGGTTTGTCTATAAAAAATAGCCTATGTGATAATTCAGGTTATAATCTACATACATACCAAATTTCATCGCAATCGGTTCAGCCGTTACGACGTGATTGAGTAACAAACAAACATCCAAACTTTCGCATTTATAATATTAGTTTGATTGGCTCTGATTTTTAAAGGATTTATTGTCATGTGTCAATTTATAGCGCACAATATATACGTAAATAAACTTAAAACCCCAACATTCACAATAAATTACTCTTATTTCTAAAGTTTGGATAAGTGTCTATTTTTTTTTCTTTATATACCAACTAGCCGTTGCCAGTGGCTTCGCCCGCGTTGTTCTGGGGTGCAAAATACATATATAAACTTTGACATCCCATTTTTATCCCATGGGAACTGATTTATGTGATAAAAAGTAGCCTATGTGGTAATCCAGGTTATAAGCTACGTACATACCAAATTTCATCGAAATCGGTTCAGCCGTTTCGACGTGATTGAGTAACAAACAATCAAACAAACAAATAAATAAACAAACATCCAAACTTTCGCATTTATAATATTAGTGTGATATGAATACCAAATAACACCAAAATAATATTCTTAGGCCAATGTAACTCGCATACGCGGCTGTGTTTCTAGTTTAGCTTTAGTAGAGTTTTGAGATGTTCTCAGCTCCTCAAGCGGTAGCGCTTCGCCTCTAAACCGACGGTATCTGCAAATATTCAAATAACATCCAACATACACAAAAAACACATACGGGATTTATCACGTACCCTACCGTTTTATCGGTGTTTCGACCGATAATGTTTGGGTTCAATTCGTGAACTTTCAACAGGGTGGTGAAGATTTAAGAATTGAACCATTATCGGTCGAAACACCGATAAAATAGTAGGTGATAAATTCCGTATTTATAATAATGATTGAAATGAATCACGAAAGTAAAATGCAATTTTTTTTTTATTCATTATGTGTCATCCCACTGCTGGGCAAAGGTCTCCCTCACTGTCTTCCAGGACTTTCGCTCGCGAGCTAAATCCCACCAATCTGTCTCGAAGGCATCGAAATCATCACTCCAGCATCTACTAGGCCTTCCTCGGCGCCAACGTCCATCTGCAGGCACCCACTGCGTGACGATCGTTGCCCATCTGTCCGGGTGCATGCGTCTTACATGGCCTGCCCAATCCCATTTTAGCCTGGCAGCCTTATTTCCTGCGTCAGCAATGCCGGTCTTTAAACGCAGCGTGGTGTTACGGGTAAACACATACCTAATTATTATTACTTGCCAGTTGATTCAACATCAAATTTGAAATGCGACCCAAAAATACCCTTTGAATAAGGCATCGCCGATTTAAGTAAACTATGTCATCATCATCATATGTCCACAGGATGTCCACTGCTGAACATAGGCCTCCACAATAGATTCCCAGAGCGACCGATCTACGCTGCTTTTTCTGTCTGGTCTGCACTCGAGAATCTTTCTGCCCCAACGGCCGTCAGTTTTTGGAGCTATGTATCCTGCCTACTGCAACTTCAGTTTGCTAATCCTTTATGCTACGTCTGTGACTTTGACTCTTCCAAAAATCTCCTCATTTCTGATTCTCGTAAACTATCTAATGTAATGAAATATAAATATTGCTGAACGTGTCACACAGCGCTATCTAGCCCCAAACTGAGCAGAGCTTGTACTATGGATGGGAACCAGATAACTGATAGAATACTTATACAGGCTGTCCCAAAAAATAGTGTCAAGCGAAAGTCCAGAGATAAAACACGCCTTGGGGTACCCGCATCACCCCCATGTATGTTCCGCGATTTTTTATAGTTTTCGAGTTATGATTTTTTTTCCGAATATTTAAAAATATTCGGCTTGAACAACTTAAAAAATTCTTTTAACAAAAGTAGAAAACTTTCTTGAGATTTTTTTTGTAACTGAATTTTTATGAGTTGTTCTTTTATGCATAAAATTATCAGCTACGTGACTTTGATGAAAACTATGAAAATGTTGGCGTAAAGTCAAAAAATTACAGGTGGATTATGATTTAAATTTTCCACTTTAAATTAAAAATCTTAACAAGTGATTTCATGGTTCTTAAATAAGTATTGATAATTCTCCAAACTCTCAGCTTTCATAATCATTAAAAAAAAGTAGTACTTAATAGGCTACTTTGGCGAAAATCGGCCTTCAAAGACGGCGAGGTGGGCCATTCTTAAAATAAGCTAAAAATAAGGCAGGAACATACATGAGGGTGATTCGGGTACCCCAAGGGGTGTTCTATCTCTGGACTTTCGCTTGACACTATTTTTTGGGACACCATGTATACTTTTTTTTGTAAATACATACTTATCATATATAGAAAAACATCCAGACCCGGAACAAATATCTGTAGATCATGCAAACATTTGTTCCGTGGCGGGAATCGAACCCGCTACCTCCTGCGTCTCAACCGGATATTCGCCCATTGTGCCACGAAGATTGTCAAAAAAATAGTCTTGCAATTTGAATTAAATAAATAAATTAAAGACCAAGCTGCAAGTTCTATCTCATCATCATCATCATATCAACCACAGTACTTCCACTGCTGAACATAGGCCTCCCCAGTAGATTTCATAGACTGGAAGAGAATGCTTGCTAGCATTAAGTTCGCCTATGTACAGGTATATTATTTTTTGTGCAATAATGAATTTTCAATCTATCAATCAAGTTCTACTAGTTTTACATTTTAGGTAGCACTACTAAAATCATCATCACATCAACTACAGGACGTCCACTTACACTATATCGTAGAATTTCTTCTGTTGTGCGCTGAGTGAGGGTTTAGTCTCCGACAGGGAGTTCTGAATATCTTCCGAAGTTATGACCACAGTTTCTAAAGACGGTTCCTTGTTGTCCTCAGTCTACAAATATCAATGACTTCAATTTATTTATTCGAATTATACATAATTTACCGAAACATTATTATTAAGACAACGTCCCTAGAACTTACCTTATACAAACGTAATGTTTGACGTAAGGTATTTGACCTAAAACAGCTTATAAACAGAATTTTAATCAAAATCAGCAGATTTTTATCAAGTAATTCTTCAATGAAAATCATCAACACATTTGTTGTCCTCGTAAACGTCGAGAATCGTCCCCACCTCGAGATAACATACTAGTTCAGGGACACCCTGTATACAGTTACGATCTGCCGTGGCCAGTCTGGAAGTCCTTAAACAGGCTTCGCTCACAGATTGGCCGCTACAGACTTAATATGTGCAAATAGGGATGCAGGGACCCTAACTTAACGCAGTCCGAGTGCGGTGATCCTGCGCAGTCAATGCAGCACTTGCTACTGCGCCCTTTGTGCCCGAACATCTGCACGATGGAGAACCTAATAACCACCTCACCTAATGCTATTGTTGTGGCCAAACACCTCTCCAACATACTATAAATTATAACGTAGGTCTCTTGACTCTTGAAGACTTTGTATACTTACCAAATGAATTCTATGTAGTTCTAAGTCGAGTCTCGACAGTTGCGCGGTTACGAGCAGTGATTTGAGATCAGCTGGTGAATAGCCGTCGGTTGCTTCTGCAACTAGTTTGAGTTCCACGTCAGGCTTCAAATGGAAATCTCTCGCTAGCGTGCGTAGGACTTCGTAGCGACCCTCCTATTACCATAAAACATAGACAATTATTTATTCACTACCTACATCAGCGCACAATCACAAAGAAATAATTGGTTGGTGAAATAATAATTTCTTACAGCTATGTGGTTATGTTATGTATACACACATTTCTTACTAATCCATGTAGATAAACCCTCAGCGCTGCCGTCCAGCCGCGCTAATAGTTGGTTCACCGCCCAGTCTGGTTCATGACTCGACCAATATCTTTCCAATTTGGTTTTTTAACAATTTAAATAGCTAGAATACTATAACTGAAACTTTTGCATTGTATATTTAAATAGTGGTAATAAGGATCTGGAGGATCGTAATACAATTTTAAAAACATAACGACAATTAAACCAAACGCAATTGGATTATGAATTGAATATATTTTAGCATTCTGCTCCACTAATATTACAATATTAGCTTGATATAAAGTCACGTATCAGTCAACTCATACCTTTAGACGACCTCCGTGGTGCAGTGGGCGAATACTCGTAGCCGGCTGAGACGCTGGAGGTAGCGGGTTCGATTCCCGCCGCGGAACAAATGTTTGCATGATCTACAGATATTTGTTCCGGGTTTGGTTGTTTCTCTACATATTATAAGTATGTATTTACGAAAAAAAATGTATATAAGTATTCTATCAGTTATCTGGTTCCCATAGTACAAGCTCTGCTTAGTTTGGGGCTAGATAGCGCTGTGTGAAATGTCCAGCAATATTTATTTATTTATTTATACCATTGTATTGTCATTACGTGAATACCGTTTATGACATTTTGAGTTTTTGAGACATTTAACATAACGAGACTAAATCGATACTCGAATTTTATTATTTTAAATTACAGGAGTTGGGCCCCTGGTTTAAAAATGGTATCATCCTAATGAACCTATTTCAAGCAAATAAAATATATTCTATTTTCTAATAAATTACATACGTAAATTCCTTACCAGTCCAGGTAGTTGACAGTAGATATGCGTAGATATGCGTCCTGTTCTCAGTAAAGCCGGGTCTATGAGGTCGGGGCGGGAGGTGGCTGCTATGACGGGCCCGCGCGCGCCGCCCTCCGCGCCGTCCAGCCGCGCTAGCAGTTGGTTCACCACGCGGTCTGTCACGCCGGTGGAGTCGTGGCCACGCCTGCCAATAAATACGAATATTTAGGGTCATTGCAAGTTCTTAACATTATTATGATTATTAGATCTAGCTTTGTTTGAAGAATTGGAGATAGTCGTACGAACAAGATTTACCCAAAAATATTTATCATTTTAAACATTCTGAAAAGGCTATTATTTCAAATCAAGAGGAAAAATGCGGGTTTAAATCCCGGTGGGGTCGTAATTTTTGGTATGATTTAAAAATTCTTACATTCAGAATCAGCATCTTTCCGTAGCGAATGTTACAACATTTTCCATCCCATACATTCGAAAAGAGGCGAAAGGTTCCTCGATAAGTGCGCGCAAAATGGGTCATTCTGGCCCTTAATAACAGTGACGAAATGACTTTTGAATTTGGAACACTATTTATAATTAAAAAGTATGAACGCAATTCGCTTCGATAAAGTGCTGGCCGGTAATAAAATAAGCGTGCCTGCCGACGCGGCAAATGTTTAATCAAATTAAAAAAAAATACGCGGGAACTCCTTATTCGTTTTTTTTATTACTTTCATCAAAATATTACAGACAATTTTAACACAAATTGAATAAAAGATAAGTTCTAGCAGTGAAAGTGAAATATTAACACAAGAAAGACTACCAAACAAATCGAGAGAAAAATATCTAAAATCATATGAAAAAATTAATATGAAGCAGTCATTTTCAGAAACTGTATTCAATACAGCGTGAAATGTCACCATTGACTCATAGAGGGTAATTAAAAGCAGTGTGCCACACGGTACCCAAAATTATTTAACCTCGAGCGACGTACTTTGAATCTAGAGCGTAGCGAAGGATTCTAAAGTAGTACCCTAAGCGTAGCGAGGGATTCAAACAATCGTTCTCACCCTCAATACATTATTTTGGTCCCTTATGACTAGTTATGACACAATCTACGATTTTTTTATAGATATATGTTTTAGAAACTTACTTGGGCGCCAGACTGTCAAACTCATCGAAGAACAGAATACATGGACGCTTCATATCCGCTCTGTGAACAATAATGGTTCTTCCTTTAAAAAAACAAATGTACGATCCACGCACTGAGTAAGTAGAGAAGTAAGTAAGTACTACTGAGTAAGTAAGAGATCCGAGGTTGTACATCATATAATTACTTTAAACTAGCTGACCCGCCCGCGGCTTTGCTCGCGTCGTTTGTCAATAAAACATTACCCTACTTAGCCTATGTCTTAATCCCGGTCATAATTTATCTATCTACGAAATTTCATCGATACAAAAGATAATCCATAATCCAAAGAGGCAATTCTCATATAAAAGCACCAATTTTGAATTTTTGAATTTTTACTGTTTATTCGGTTTTTCCACTATTTTCTTTTAAACCACCCCTGTATTAGAGCGAAAAAAAAAACAACAAAAAAATCAGTCAAGCAAAGAGTTTAAGCGCGACTAACGAACAGCAATTAGTTTTTATATATATATAGAAGATTGCAAGTTTCTGTACATTCGTGAGCTATATTATTTTGTTTAGTATATCTCTACTACGAATATTTCTACTGCTAGACTGAGTGTACGAGTAAGTATAAGTTCCTTACTTGTCAAACACTTCTCTCACGGCAGCCTCGCTTTGTCCAATGTATTTTGATAGTAGCTCAGGACCCTTCGATAAACAAAATTCAAAATTAAATATTATGATTGGTTTTATCTATTCTTGCAACTAGGCGACAAAGTAACTATACAGAATAAATAAATAAATAAATATCGCTGGACATTTCACACAGCGCTATCTAGCTCCAAACTAAGCAGAGCTTGTACTATGGGAACCAGATAACTGATAGAATACTTATATATATATATATACAGTGAAACTTGGTTAAGTGGGACCTGGATAAGTGAGAAACCTCCATAACTGGAACTCATGCTGAGGTCCCAACACTTTGGCACTGAATTACCTCTGTTAGTGGGACGAGGTAAACCTCTATATCTGGGATTTGTTCTTTCGATTTATCATCATAGATAACATTGTTTGTTTACTCATTCTTATTCTACCCACGAATTCCACACGTAATTCCAAGTACGTAAGTACAAATTTTGAGCTTCAATTACCTTCAGTTTTAGTTTCGCTTTACTATCATACAGATGTTTATTTGAAAAATGTCAAAACGAAAGCTACAATCGTTATCATTACGTGAAAAACTGAAGTTAATATCCGTTTATGAAAGTGGGAAGACTCGCGAAGAAGTTTGTGCCGAATTTAATATGCCAAAATCTACTCTTTGTAGAATAATTCAGAGTAAACATAAAATTGAATCACAATGTTCTGAAGGACAAGGAAAACTAAAACGTGTACGTTTATCAGAATATCCTGAACTTGAACAGTGTTTGCTAACATGGGTTAAGCAACTTCGTAACAAAAACGTTCCGGTATGTGGACCGATGATTAAAGAAAAGGCACAAGATTTCGCGCGAAGGCTCGATATTCATAATTTTTGTAGCAGCAATGGTTATTTTATTTAATGATCGCACCTGTATAACTGAAATAACCTGTATTCTCACCTCTATTAATGGAACCCTCTGTAAATGAGACAGATATGTATTTATTTATACCTGTATATCTGAGACACTAGGTAAGTGGAATACCTCTATAAGTGAAACGACATTGCAGGTCCCTTGATGTCTCACTTAACCAGGTTTCACTGTATATATATATATTTTTTTTTGTAAGTACATACTTATAATATATAGAAAAACACCCAGACACGGAACAAATATCTGTAGATCATGCAAACATTTGTTCCGCGGTGGGAATCGAACCCGCTACCTCCTGCGTCTCAGCCGGCTATTCGCCCACTGCACCACGGAGGTCGTCAAAACACACACACACGTCATACACTATAATAACAATAAGTGTATTTTTTACACTTATTATTCCCGCCGCGGAACAACCGCGGCGGGAATCGAACCCGCTACCTCCTGCGTCTCAGCCGGCTATACGCCCACTGCACCACGGAGGCAGTCATTAAGAAGCATGACTAAAAACCAGCAAACCCTCAGTGGTGAGCAATTAATAGGCACATTATATTTGTTATTTTTGTGTACTTATACTACGTGTTTTGTTATGTACAACATTAAATAAAAACACGAACAGGGCTGATGGCTAGTACCGTTATAAAATAGGCTTTTTTTTCAAAATCAATTCCGAAGAAAATTTAAAATTTTCAAACATTTTAATATCAAGTCCTTATTAAATATCACTGGTGCCTGTATAAAATAGGTAAACAAATCATATTCATTCACCGTGTAAGTAGGTTCCTGTTAAACTGGCTAAGCGGCATCGCCGCAAAGGCGCTGCCCATTTACGTTATAAATGGTTTATTGGAAATGAATCAATTACTGGATAAATATTCAAACTACCGGTATTAATCCCAACTCTAAAATCAGTTAATACGATTCCGGGTGTGTGTTTTAAATTAATGTCGTACATAAAAAAAGGTAATATGAACATACATGAATATACAGTGTGTCCCTGGATAAAGTGCAACCCCGAAAGGGGGTGAAACTAGATCAAAAATTATCGACAAAAAAATAGAAAAAAAAAAATTAAAAAAATTTAGTATATACTTTATTGATGAATTAAAATTTTTATTGCTCACTAATGACTCTAATGCCATTTTGAGCATTTAATGCATTAAACAAAACCCTTATTTCATACTTACATGTAATAAGTTAAATAAAAATGTTGTAACTAAAATTTGATTTTTAATACTACCTGAGCAGCAAAAAAACGTGTCTCTACCTGAGTGGTGACGTAATCAGTGGTCAACTTTAAAAGCTCCTAGCCAGCACATTTTTTATGTTAGAACGTAGGTTTTTTTTTTATTTAAAAGCTATTATGATAGACAATAATAAAAAGTCATAAAAATTTCTAGTATTATAGGCTTAATTTTAAGATTTTTGGAGTTTATTGGAAAAAAACAGCCTAAAAAATGTAATTTTAATACAAAAATTAAACTTTAAGTCACGATAGCCACTCGTTTGTGAGTTATTTGTTATTTTATCGTCATCGTCACATATCTGACATGATTATGGTTTTTATTTTAACAAAATAGACCTACTACTTTGGAAGAAATAATTTTTTTATTAAATAGAGTAATTAGTGAGTAATAAAAATTTTAATACATCAATAAAGTATATACGAATTTTTTTTTAATTTTTTTTTCTATTTTTTTGTCGATAATTTTTGATCTAGTTTCACCCCCTTTCGGGGTTGCACTTTATCCAGGGACACACTGTATATTCTCTATATCTATTCCTTATTTGTATAATGCTTGCATATCTGTTTTTTTCAGCTATAAAATATTGTTTTTTTTTAATAAGTTTTATGCTAATAAATCTGGTGACTAAGTGAAGTGGTGAAGTAATTGTAGTTACTTTGACAGTGATCATGTTCATATTGGACAAGCGAGCGAGACAGGAGCCGATGAGTGACTTGCCCGTGCCCGGCGGCCCGTACAGCAGTATGCCGCATCCTTGCGACTCGAACAAAGCTGGGTACTGCAATATCAATCATAAATTAATATTTTTATTGAACAAACCATGGTCACATCGTTAAAACAATATTATTATCTATACTAATAATATAGAAAGATTGAAGAGGAAATATTTGTATTTTTGTATGTTTGTAACGAATAAACGCAAAAACTACTGATCTGATTTCAAAAATTCTTTCACCATTAGAATGCTACATTACCCTTGAGTAACATAGGCTGTATTTATTACTCAAAAGTCAAAAAAGTCAAATATTTTTATTCATTAAATTCACAAGGATCACTTTGAAACATCAATTTTATTGCCTGTTCCTTCGCGACCAAGCCAGGAAAGAAAGGCAAGAAACAAGGCTGGTTGTTTTTTTTAATGATCCTTTTACAATACATAATAAAAAATTCGAGGGAACATGTTGATCCGTAGGTTTGCACGCTGTACTGAAGAGGTTAAATTGACACTCTTCAAGGCATATTGCCAAAGCTTCTACACGGGAAACCTATGGGTCAGCCACACCAAAAAGCCGCTGGAAACCCTGCGTGTTCAATATAATAATATCTTCAGGATGATGTTGGGACTGCCCCGCTTCTGTAGTGCATCAGGGATGTTTGCAGAATGTCAAACGGATGGTTTCGAAGCCATCCTACGCAAGAAAACTGCATCCCTGATTCACAGGGTGCGGGACAGTCAAAACAGCATCCTGAAAACCATATCGGACAGAGCTACATCTCCGATATGGAAGTGCTTCGTGTTGAGAGTGATCAAACCGACCTAGGTTGGTCACTCTCAGCGCAAAGTCCTTTTGTTTTGCTTTAGTCCTTTTGTTTTGCTTTAGTTTATTTTATTGCGTGTGTGTACCTACTAATATAGTCTTTAAAGGGCAAGGTGTACGCTTTTATAACAAACTCCCAAGGGATGTACAAAAATTGACAATTAACAAATTTAAAAACGAAATAAAACAATTTTTTTATTAAAGAGCCTACTATAAAATATCGGATTATTTAGATGATAGAGAAGCTTGGGATTGAAATTGCTCCAACTCGTTCAAAATGTTACAATTTAGACGTAATTTATTTTCTGTATTATAAATAAATAAATAAATAAAAATATTTTATTTCAGATAATATAAATCCATATATTGTTAGTTTGATTAATTAAACGATTTACTAACTTTATGGAGTCTACAAGTGGCAACAGCGAGTTTATCTTTATTGCTAGTTATAAAATTATGATTATCGCTATTTTTCTTAAACAAATTAATATTTTTGTGAACATACATTAGATTTTCATAGATGTATTGACAAGGGAATGTCATAATATTTATTTTTTTAAACTTATTGCGTAATGATTCTCTGGGGCCCATATTATAAATTGCACGAACAGTCCTCTTCTGTAGCACAAAAACGGTGTTTATATCTGCAGCACTCCCCCACAGCAGTATACCGTATGACATAATGCTGTGGAAGTAGCTGAAGTACTAGAATAAAAATAGGGATCCCTACTAAAACTTCAATAACTACAACCCAAGGTGTAAAAAAATAGCCATAAAACATGTTTAAAAAATAAATGTCCACCCGTGCGAAGCCGGGACGGCCTGCTAGTATTTAATACTACGGTAGCAAGCAAGCATACGGCCCGCCTGATGGTAAGCGGTTACCGTAGCGTATGGACGTTTGTAACAATATAGGTATCACTCGCGCGTTGCACTTTAAAAGTTTTTAAAACGCCTTTTTTGAAGAACCCCGTAGTCCTCGACTACCCTCGACAGGCAGACCATTCCACAAGCGAAAAGTTCACTAAGTGCCAAAAGAGGCCAACAATATTGTATTGGTCCCCAAACTAGGTTAACCTGTATTTTGGAGACCTCTTTCTTAGTTGAACAAAATATTTAGGACACATTTCTAAAATTTATCATACGTACATATTTTTATGAATTACTAATAGATACAAATCTATTGAAGTACCTACTCGAATTTTTAATTGAATCAACATAAGGTAATTATATGTATGAATTAAATGTACAAGTAGGTACTTTCTATAAGTGTTAGTTTCGACAGCGCCATCGCTCGCTAAGCGGGTAAAGTACTTACAGGATTACGAAACTAATATTATTAAAATCTTTATACATCATTCATGCTCTGAAAGTTGGTCTGTTGGATTGTAAACTCTGTAAATGCGATTTACGCCCTAGGGCCGTATGCCAATTTAGTACTAAGTATAATGTAATTATTACTGAGATACATACCCACCTCAATTTTATGTAGTTGGTATATTTGTAAAGTTATATATACAGTGTATCCCAAAAAATAGTGTCAAGCGAAAGTCCAGAGATAGAACATCCCTTGGGGTACCTGAATCACCCCAATGCATGTTCCGCGATTTTTTATAGTTTTCGAGTTATCAATTTTTTTCCGAATTTTTGAAAATTTTCAACTTGAACAAATTAAAAAATTCTTTAAAAAAAAAGTAGAAAACTGTCTTGAGATTTTTTTTTACTCTTGAATGTTTATGAGTTGTTCTTTTATGCATAAAATAATCAGCTACGTGACTTTTCCAGACTCTCAGCTTTCATAATCATTAAAAGAAAGTAGTACTTAACTCATTTTAGAACATAATTTTTTTTTATTATGCAACATTCACTATGATCATTTTGGAACATCATTTTTTTTTTATTTTTATTATGCAACATTCACTATGATCATTTTGGAACATCATTTTTTTTTATTATGCAACATCCACTATGATCATTTTGGCACATCAATTGATGATGCAATGATTGCTTCTTCCACTTCAATATCTTTTTGATTGCTTCTTTCACTTCAATATTCTTTTTGATTGCGTCTTCATCTTCGATATTTTCTTTGAAGGCATTTTCTTTTCGATTTCCTTTTAGATGACTTCTTCCACTTTGACATACTTTTTAATTGCTTCTTTTGGTTGGATATCTTTTTTTATTACTTCTTTCACTATCCTCTTTGAATGCTTCGTCCACTTCGATATCCTCTTTGATTGCTGATTCCACTTGGATATCCTCATTGATTGCTTCTTCCATTTCAATATCCTCATTGATTACTTTTTAACTTCAATATCCTCTTTGATAACTTCTTCACTTCAATATCCTCTTTGATTGCTCCTTTCACTTCAATGTCCTCTATGTATGCTTTTACACTTCAATAATATTTTTGAATTTTTCTTCCACCGCAATATCTTCTTTGATTGATTCTTAGACTTCGATATCCTCTTTGTTCGCTTCTTCACCTTGAATATCCTCTTAACAAAATTATGATTTTTCCTACAAAACTTTAATCGCTCGTACCTTTTAAACGGGAACAGATAGGCATAGAAAACTTTTACAAAATGGTTGTAAATTTTTTTAGTGCAATCGTTTTTTTATTGTCATCATCGTCCTTGACATCCTTTTTGATTGCTTCTCTCACTTCGTCATCCTCTTTGAATGTTTCCACCACCTCCTCCATTTGATTGCTCCTTCCACTTCGATATCATCTTCGATTTCCTTTTGATTGCTTCGTGCACTGCAATATTCTCTTTGGTTGCGTCTTCATCTTCGATATCGCCTTTGATAGCATGTTGACTTCGATATCCTCTGTGATGGCTTCTTCCACTTCGAGATCCTCTTTGATTGCTTCTTCCACTTCGATATCCTCTTTGATTCCTTCTTCCACTTCAATATCTTCTCAACAAAATTATGATTTTTCTTAAAAAACTTTTATCGCTCGTATCGTCTTAACGGAAATAGATAGGCATAGTAAACTTTTACAAAATAGTAGTACAAATTTTTGATAAATCGTTATTTCATTGTCATGACAGCCTTTTTAAATGCTTCTCTCACTTCGATATCCTCTTTGGTGGCTTCTTCTACTTCGATATACTTTTTAATTGCTTCTTCCACTTCGATATCCTCTCAACAAAATTATGATTTTTCTTAAAAAACTTTAATCGCTCGTATCTTTTAAACGGTAAGAGATAGGCATAACAAACTTTTACAAAATGGTAGCACAAATTTTTGGTAGAATCGTTATTTTATTTTCATCATCGCCCTTGACATCATTTTTGAATGCTTATATCACTTCATTATCGTCTTTGAATGTTTCTTTGACTTCGATATCCTCTTTGACTGTTACTTCCACATCGATATCCTAATTTTTGTTTCTTCAGCTTTGATATCATTTTAATTGCTTTTTTAATTGCTTTCATATCCACATAAATTGCTTGTTGTACTTCAATATCCTTTCTATAAAACTTAAATCGCTCGTATCTTCTAAACGGGAAGGGATAGCCCAAGCAAACTTTTACAAAATATTGGTATACATTTTTGGTGGAACCGTTTTTTATTGTCATCATTGGCCTTGACATCCTTTTTGATTGCTGCTTCCACTTGGATGTCCTCTTTGATTTGATTGCTTCTTCTTCTATTTCGATATCGTCTTTGACTGCTTCTTACACATGGATATCCTCTTTGATAGCTTTTAACAGCTCGATATCCTCTTTGATTGCTTCTTCGACTAAAAGAAAAACACGCGAGCTGCGAGCAGCTCGCGCACTACGCAACCTCTAGTTGTATATAATACAATATGTAACAAAAACCCCGTCGGATCCATGAAGAGCGTATTCCGTCATAAAAATTAAAGTCGGGCAGATGTATAAAAAACATATGTATCAAATAACTTGAAAGTTATTTCATTTTTAATTTCAAGAATTATCTAAATTTTACCCTCCAAATAGGCAAATTTTACCGAGTTGTCAACTCTCGATATTCAAGTAAACAGTTATAGTAACTGTAGTAAACAGTTAGAGAATGAACAAAAGTAAGTAGTTGATAACTAGCTTTATGACACGTGCAATGTGCATTGTCTTTGCGACATTGAGGATTATTGTACCGTTTCCTTCTTTTTGAACTAAACTACGAAATTAAAACTACCTACCATAAAAATTTATAACTCTTGTAATTATGATTGCCGCCGCCGACTTACTATGTTTGCACGAGAAGAGAAACATTGTTTTTAACTTGCACAATGAACACGTTTGGGCAATGGAAAATCCGTTTGCTATTAAACCAAGCCATTTCCAACATCGTTGGCGTATTAACGTGTGGGCCGGTATACTCGGAGATCGAATCATTGGTCCGTATTTTTTAAATCGTTTTATGAGCGGTACGAACTACTTGGCGTTTTTGCGCGAAGAGCTTAGTGAAGAGTTGGACGATTTAAACGTGCCTTAAAAGGTGCATTGAAGTTGGAGGTCGACACGTAGAACACGACCGCCGAAGTCTTGATCAAGTTGACGTGCTTCTATTACATAACTAGCAATACCTACCTAAGCTCTTGTTAGAGCTAACTCAAAGTTCTTTTCAGAGCTAAACCCAAGTTCTTTTCAGAGCTGCAATAAACTTATTGTTTCTTGACTACAATCGTCAACAAAAAAAACAAAAGACACGTGCACAGGCACGTGTCTTCGTCGTCTAAAGGGCGGTCACCGTCTCCGGTGTTGCCAGATGTAAGTTTTTTGAGCGCCAAATAATAAAATTTAGTCGGGTATTTTTTTTTTTGTTTTTTCTGTAATAGAATTACATGATTGTGACCAAATATCGATACTATATCACACCCTTAAAAATCCGACAGGGTTTTTGTTACATATTGTATAATTGAAATTGATTAATTTAGTACTATATTTCTGTGCATTGCTTGATTGTATTTTAATTGAAGTTGTACACTATTTTATTTTATTAAACTGAATTTAAATATGAAAATAGATTCATAATAAGCTAAAATTAAATACAATCTTCACGACAAATTCTTACCTCTATTTGGAAAAAAATTGGTTACATTTATAAATGCTAAAATTAAATACAATCTCCATGGCAAATCCTTATTTCTATTAAAAAAGAGACCATCGGCTATAGTTTGATAGTGAATATAAAAACAATGAATACCGGAAACGTTAATTACTACTTTTAGCAACAAACTGCTATAAAAAGACTTTTTGATTTTCTCGCATTCACGACGAAATAGTACATTGTTATACAAGGATTGTAAGCGATGGCCTCTTTCATTTTTAAATAGAAATAAGGATTCGCCATGGAGATTGTATTTAATTTTAGCTTTTATGAATATAACCTTATCTTATTTCCAAATAGCGATAAGGATTTGTCATTTTATCCTTTGTATTTTTTTTTCATGTAAATTGCGAGTGAGATGCACTTACCATAATAGGCCAGAATATGCACTCGCTCAGCTTGTCCTTGACATCGGACATGCCACCGAGGGGCCCCCATATGTCAAACGCTTTAGCCTTCTCCACGTCTTTAGTCACGTCTTCTACTATACGGGGCTTGGGATCGCCAGGGTTCGTCTCTGTGAGGGAACAAACATAAATTTACACCTTTAAACAAGTTAATAAAACGTTGTTCATCACTCATGCTTTGAAAGTTGATCATTGTTAGCTCGATGCGTAAATGTGATTTACGCTCTTAGGGACGTAAGTAAATTTGAAAATAGAATGAAGTTTCAAATAGAATCGCATTCATAATATACTAAAATGAAATACAACCTCCATGGCAAATCCTTATTTCCACATAAAATAAAAGACGCTACATTCATAAATGCTGACATGAAATACAACCTTCACGATAGATCCTTAATTCTATTTAAAAATGAAAGAGGCCACATTCATAATATGCTTTAATAAAATACAACCTCCATGACAAATCCTAATTTCATTAAACAAATGAGGCCATAGTTTAGTAAAAAACATACAATGGATACCAGGAATGCAAATATAACTGTTATACAGACTTTTTTAATTGCCTCGAATTCACGATGAAAGTTTGTGTTATACTCGGGTGTAATGAAATAGTAGATTGTGTCTTAAAGGACCAAAATAATTATTGAGGGCGAGAGCGATTATTTGAATCCAGAGTGAAGCGAAAGATTCTAAAGTAGAATCCTAAGCATAGAATTCAAAGTACGTCGCTCGAGGTTAAATAATTTTGGTACCGTGTGGCACACTCTGCTTTTCATCATGAGCATGAGCATCTATGGGAAAAATAAATAAAAGATGCTTTTATTAGTGACGAATATTTATATTTACATAACCAAATTACAAAATATTAATATTAGATACGTTTCCGCAATTTTGGAAGTTTATTGTAGCTGTTTTGTTGGGAACAGAAAATGTCGTTGACTTATTTATCACTTGGGTATTCGTAATAACTTCAGACTCTGGTTGATGATCATGTTGAGTCAATCTGAAAATGTCTGCTTCGTTTTCATTTTTCCATGTAATTACATTTTAACAGGCTTTTAGATATTTTTCTCTCAATTTGTTTGGTAGTAAATTGTTTATGACAGTTTCTGCGATTAACTTTACACTTTCTGCAGGGCTAGCACAGCGATTTCCTTGTCTACTCTTCGAAGAGACGACAAGGCTCTGACCACAACTTGTATTTCTGCGTATATTGTTATTTCTTTTTATATATTGTTTTTTTTTTAATTTGAGTGTGATGTACAATAAAGCGTTATTCTATTCCATTCTCTGTCGATTCTTCCGAAATTGTCTTTGCCACGAGCAGCCTCAATAAGTTTTATTCCTAGACAAGAGAAAGATACTCTGCCTATAGCTACGTACGTTGAATTAATTAAATATCTAACCAAAAATCGTTGGCAAGCGCGTGATTGAGAAGAGTGCGAAAGAGACAACTTGAGAAGACAGTGTAGTCTAGGCATCATAATTATGACCTAGACAATTTCAGAAGAAAGTTGTCTATCCGTAAATGTCAGAGATAGAGAAAATGATGGCTATCGTGCTCGGCGTTGTAGACTACTGTCGAGGAAGTGTCGACAACGTTTCTTCCCGTTCACTCTCGCAATCGCAGTGCTTGAGACGGTCGACAAATGAGTCGTATAGAATCAAAGGCGGCAAAGTAGGTTAGTAGGCAACAATGAGGTAAGTATATGGTAACATAGAAATTTTATATCAAAACATATTAAATTAACCATACGCAGTCAAAAACGACCATATACGTAAAGTCCACAGATTATTGTAAGATATCCGTGTTGATTATCTATGGATTAGTTATCAAAAGAACAGTTTTTTCTTCTTCTGTGAAAAGTAAGGTCGGCCCGGCCCTACTTTGCCGCCTTTGATTTTATACGACTCAAATGTCTTCTTTGTTCCGATAAATGACTCATAACTAAACCCTTCTCTACAGTTACTGTGCTAGGCCTACTGGTGTTAATATTTCACTTCCACTGCTTGAACTCATCTTTTATTTTATTTGTGTGAATCAAATTAAAATTGTCTGTAATAAATATTGATTAAAACGGGTATTTATCGCGTATATACCTTTTTTATTTGTTATCTCGTATTGTTTTAGTTGTGTTCAATAATTATGTACAGTGATCGCGAAAGTTTGAAAAATACTATTGTCTGTAATATTTTGATAAAAGTAATAAAAAAACTAATAAACGTATTTTTTTAATTTGTTTAAATAATGCGTGCTTATTTTAATACCGGACAGCACTTTATCGAAGCGAATTGCGTTCAAACATTTTAATTATAAATAATGTTCCAAATTCAAAAGTCATTTCGTCACTGTTGTAACACACGTTATAAATTGCCGGAATGACCCATTTTGCGCGCACTTATCGAGGAACCCTTCGCCTCTTTTCGAATAGATGGGATGAAAACTTACTTTTCTTCTTAATAGCAGCAAAAATCTTCTTATTATAATAATCCGTGATATCTCTAATAGTGCTTCCGCTGGTGTCCATTGCCAGGCGCATGACGTCATCCGGCTCTACGTCGAACTGCTCACGGATCTTGTCGTTGATGAGGTGCTGGAAGAGCTGGATTCTATCCTCCTAGGAATAAGGATGGAAATTTCTAAGTTTAGGTATACATGGAGGGTGAAAAGTTGAGATGAGGCATAGGGCAGTTCATCATCCTCATCATATCAGCCACAGGACGTCCACTACTGAACATAGCTCCCCCATAAATTTTCAGAGCGACCGATCTTGTGCATAGTGTAGTTACTAAAATCTTATCGTTAACATCAGACCATAGATATTCTAGCACGGTGTAGGTCGTAAAGTATTTTTCACGCTCCTACCCCCCCCCCCCCCATTTATTAATCGCTATTGTAGTATTTTTGTGTGAACAATTTGAATTTAACCGTCGTTCATTGACGTGAAGTTATTTACATTAAGTGTCGCGTCACTTTGACAAGAGTGGTTTATATAGTTTTTAGTTTAGATAGGAACTACAAGCATGTGAAGTCGCGGGCGGGTCAGCTAGTGTACAATATATTATAGTAAGGATTATATTATAATTAATCCACGTGACATCCTCGGATCTTTTAATTTGAAAGTTTGATACTATTTTTTATTGCCATTTCAAATACTATAAAACTAAGCAGCTATTATTATTACCTGAACAAATATTTGCATGATCTACATATATTTGTTCCGGGTCTGGTTGTTTCTCTATAAATAAATACGTATTTACTACAAAAAGTGTTCTATCAGTTATCTGGTACCCATAGTACAAGTTTTGTTTAGTTTTGGGCTAGATAGCGCTGTGTGAAATGTACAGCATTTTTTTTATACCGTAACTCAATAGATCTGTTACCTGGGCCAAGTCCGGCATATTGAATTGCGCGGTGAAGAGAGGCAGTCCAGTGAACATTCTGAACACCGGGTGAAGATCGCTCACCGTGCGCGCCGTCAGCACTATGGAAACACCACAGCTCGAGTTTAATATCTGCTTTATGTCACGTGCTAGACTGAAACAAAACGAAAAGCAACTTTAAGAAAAATAATAAGAACAACCCCGCAGGGCACGCTTGTGACGAGCGTTCGGTGCGTGGCAACACCGCGGAGCCCCTTCCTTGGGTTGACAGACACCCCTGACCCTTGGTTTGCCTTAGTTGGCCGGTCGAGGGTGGAAGCGCAAGAGCGGAACCTATGCTCCAAGGGTTGAAGTGTTAAAGGCATAAAGCCGGGACTATCGCTTAGTGAAACTGCAGCACACCTCTCAAAACACTTTAACCGCCCACACCAATGTTGCCTTCTATTGTCGGCAGTTATGGGGGCCCGTTTAGTGGACGGCTAGTCACCAACTGCCTCAATCATTCTTAATATTACAGGATTGGCAGATGACGTATCTCATTTCTCTGATAACCCATATCTTAAGGTAATAAGTAAAATTATCTCTATTTCATAAGCATTTACTCTAACAGTAGCCCGAACTCTAATCCATGTGCTGCAATAGCACTACCATCTGTCTCACCTCCATCTTGTCATAGTGATTTTTATATGAACAAAACAAGCCTCTTACTCGTTGGCTTCACAACCCCGGTAATGCTTTTGTAAAGGTCTATAACCCGAGTTATGAAATAAATACGTATAATAATAAATCCTTTAATTCAGGCAACATTCAGGTTACAGGATATTAATTAACTTCTTCTACGGCCCATAAAGATCCTTAGCCTAAAATACATATAGGGTGTTTGATAATATACGCACAAAAATTAAAGGGGTTATTTTGATGAGCATTAATATATAAATTTGTGAAATGTTTACCATAGAAATGTGAAACTCATTATGGCATGTAAAAACAAACACTTTATTACACTTATGTTGTGCTATTGCATAATGCTTGTCATCTAACCACAGATACTGTATTGGTAATGTCTCGATATATCTCTTGTTGTCCCTTTCTTACCCAAAACCCGCCGCCATTTCCGAAAGAGATATCAAATCTCGGCCTTTATTTTTGGATGACGATTGCAAGAGTAGGCAGTAAGTTTTATATCGAATTAATCACCTAAACATAGTCGATATTCTTAAAAATTTGATAATATAGATTAATATATATATTAATAACTAGCAGTTTTTTTCGAGAAGTCTTTTTTTATACTTTGAGAACCCGTCACTTGAATATCGTCAGTATATTACCAAACACCATGTATTATAATAAAAACTTATATTTACTTTATACTACACATAAACACTTTTAGTTTTGGGTGGTCGGTACCGATCCTCGGAAACTAAAAAATACATAGATAATATTGATGAAGGGTAATGTTTTTATGGGCAAACCACGCGTGCGAAGCCGCGGGCGGGTCAGCTAGTTTATAATATAAGTAATAAAAACACCATTAGAAGTTTATAGGTAAAGAAATTGTACATAAGTATTACTTAGTTTAAAGTGGTTCGATTCCTATACAAAAGTTGAGTGGCGATTCATTAGATCAGAGGTTCCCAATGTTGGCCATGGAACCCTAATTGATCGTACATTTTTTGGCGGAACCCTACCTTATTTTGATAACTAAAGTACCTTGTAGGTTGAATATATTCATGTTAGACTCGAAGAAAGAACAAATTATAAATGAAAATTAATTATAATAAGTAGTGCAAAACATTTAGTGTAACAAAGAAATACAATGTAGGAAAAATATTTTATGCGAAGAATGATTTTTCTTTCATATATTTTCTTATAATAGCACTAAAATTAGGCTTTATGTCGGTGCGGCGCGATTAGGAGTTAGGAGGAGTATTTTCCACGAACGTTTTATTTAACCCTCGGACAGACCGGGGAACCCGTGACCTTTCCGTGGGACCCCAGGTTCCCGCAGACCACCTTTTAGGAACCGTTGCACTAGATATCTCAAAACTGAACAGCAGAAATATCTCAAAATATGCGTATCAAATTACTTACGTCTTATTGTCGCAAATACTGACAAGACTTTTTCGCCTGTCTCTGAAAACTGGTTTAGTGCCCAACACATGGAAGCTAGCTAACGTGCAGCCTGTGCCCAAAAAAGATAGTTGTGCCGACCCGTCAAACTACCGCCCTATCTTGGTCACCTCCTTACTGTGTAAATGTATGGAGCGTGTGCTGAATAGGAAACTCCTCGCATACCTTGAAGACAATGACCTTAGTTACCGTCAATATGAATTTCGCCAGAAACGGTCTACTGGGTATCTTCTTGCGTATGCTACATGCATCTGGAGTGAAGCCATCGAGAAGTATGGTGAAGCACTGGCTGTTTCAATAGATATCTCGAAGGCTTTTGACAGGGTTTGGCATGCCAGTCTTATTGGCAAGCTTCCTTCAAACGGACTTCCAGCTCAGTTCTGCTCTTGGCTTGCAGACTTTCTGAGGAAACGATCCATTCGGGTAGTCATTGATGGCCGCTCGTCTGATCAATTGGCTATTAACGCCGGGGTACCGCCGAGTCTAAGGCTAAAACAGCTGCCATGAAGCTAGGCATCCTCAACAAGGTCAGGAGATACTTCACACCAGGACAGCTTCTTAGTCTTTACAAAGCTCAAGTCCGGTCTGGTATGGAGTACTGCTGCCACCTTTGGGATGGTTCGGCCAAATATCAGCTCATTACCTTAGACTCAATAGAACGAAGGGCTTTTATTAATTTTCCGACAATAATAAGACGTATCTAATTCAATACGTATTTTTTTAGACATTTCTGGTGTACAGTTATCTAGTGAATGACTGAATGTTTGTATAGCAATCGAACCACCTTAATATTTGTCCGATGGTATTACCCATTATAAGAAGCAATATCTTGAGGCGGCAATCCCTCCATGCTAGCGGGCACCAGTGCGTCCAGGTCGTCCAGCACGAGTACCGCCGGCTTGCGATCCACGCAGGCACTGATCGCGCGCGCCACTACGCTGACGATGTCCTTCCGGCCCTTCAGCGGCCGGCACTGCAGGGTACACGAGTACACGGAGATCTCCTTCTCCAGTAGATTGCACATTGTGGACTTGCCTGTACCGCTTAGACCTGGAAAAATTACACTGTCTAAGAAAATATTGTACAACCTCTGTGGTGCAGTGAATAGCCGGCTGAGACGCAAGAGGTTGCGGATTTGATTCACGCCGCGGTACCAATGTTTGTATGATCTACAGATATTTGTTAAAAGAATAAAAAGTATATGAGTATTCTATCAGTTATTTGGTTCCCATAGTACAAGCTTTGCTTAGTTTGGGGCTAGATGGCGCTGTGTGAAATGCCCAGCATTATTTATTTATTATTTGGTAACGTTGAGCATAAATCATAAATATTTATTGTTTGTGGATCTGAGCAAAACAAGGTGTATTTTTAAATTACTATCGCGCGAGTTCAAAAAAAAATAACAAATAAATATGTATACCCAATAAAAAAATTATGATTTAAAATATTTGCCTATTAAAATAGTGCCATGTAAACGCACGACCAAATTACTTGACCTACAGTTTCATTCAAATTAGAAGTAACGGAAGTTCATGTTAGTTGGTAACTTTTTGGGGTAGAAATTCTGGTGTAGGGTAAATTTCGTCAAAATTCAGTTTTTATATGGCTTATAACATTTAAAACTACAAAGCTTAAAAAACGGGGTTGAAATGTGCTGACCTTTCATTAGACGTCCCATTTGACCTAATTGCCAGTGGCGGATTATAACATTTACCTCCAGTAGGCTATTCGAATTTTGCCGCCTCTACCGACCTCTACAATTTGATACCCTAGTTCAGTGTTTTTCAACCTTTTTAATTCGCGAGCTCTTTACACGTAAATAAATTTGGCAACCCTGGTCTTTAATAAATTTGAGTGATTCAACAAAACCGGTCAAATGTGTGTAAAACAGTGGGTGACTTTGACTTTTGCCCCAAATTTGCCGCCCCTAAAATCTGCCGCCCTAGGCTCCAGCCTACTCAGCCTGCTGGTAAATCCACCACTGCTAACAGCCTTGTTTTGTTTTTTATCCCTCTTGAACCCCAATATCTTAACAACCCTTTTACACGCTACGAAATCAACACATGTGTTCTCATGAGTTTTGCTAACACAAAGGTACATTTTATTTAAAATTGATAGTTTATAAACAAACTAGCTGTTGCCCGTGACTTCGTACGCGTTACACTACTAAATGTGTAGGTAACCTAGAAATAAAGCTAAACTCGCTGTTGCAACTTGACTTGACACCCCATTTTTATCCCATGGGAACTGATTTATGGGATAAAAGGTAGCCTATGTATATATCCAGGTTATAATCTACGTATAGATATACCAAATTTCATCGAAATCAGTTCAGCCATTACAACGTGATTGAGTAAGAAACAAATAAATAAACAAATATCCAAACTTTCAAATTTATAATATTAGTGTGATTGTGACCTTTAAAATGTAGTTGAACCTAATCAAGATATTATTATAATACAGGCAAGTTAAATTCAATCTGGTACAAAATACCTACCAATCGACAAGGATTTTCATGACCAGCTAATTAAATATTGCATTTGCAGTGATGATAGTTCCAAAAGCTATTTTTTTTCAAACTGAACTAAATGGCTTACACAAAATAATTTACTCACCGGTAACCAAAACACTGCTTTTTAAATCAGAACACTTGTTGAATCGCGCCTCCCTATGTATATCAAAATATACATGCGAGATAATTCTTTCCAATAACAGCTCCAGAGGTTGTATACTCCTGCAGTAGCTTCTGTAATCATAATCCATTGACACACTTGAGTTCTGGATTCTCAAATCTGATAGGTCAAGATTTTTAGCTGAAATTGTACAGTTTCTGAATGTTTCTTGAGACAGAGTGGTATACGCCAGACCTTCAGGAGACAGCCTGAATTTGATATAACCGCTCGTCAACTTCTTATTCTGTTTTATCATATCATGATTAATTAAAAACACTTTCCCGGAATAGGTATTTTCAACTACGACTGTCTTGAATTTATCTATTAAAGTCAACTCGGATTCATGATTATTTTGGCTAGTGTATGTTGTAATTT
Source organism: Philereme transversata (assembly GCA_963924445.1). Taxonomy (NCBI): domain Eukaryota; kingdom Metazoa; phylum Arthropoda; class Insecta; order Lepidoptera; family Geometridae; genus Philereme; species Philereme transversata. The sequence continues at coordinate 18,216,898 of OZ004337.1, read as the reverse complement.
CAATGTGATTCGGCTGTCTTAGCGTTTTGCTGTCTATGAAAGACAGCATGATCATTGTTCCATTATCAACATTAATAATTTTGTTCAATGATTTTGGTATAAGTATAGTTGGTATGAATTCACTGTAGACTTCTCGGCATAAGCTTCTGAATATAACACTGTCTACTGGTATAACTTCTACGCATAACTCATTACACCACATTTCTTGTTCCTCATCATTTGTATTAGGGATTGAGGATGGCAAGCTTTTCATTAAAGCTACAATAAGAGTAAAACTCCTAAATTGTTCCTCAACTAAATCTTCATGGATGAATACTGTGTAGGGATGAATCAAGTCTTTTTTTCCATCCCCTTCTATAGGAAGAGCTCTAAGTGCTAATCTTTTTTGCGAGCGCAAAAATGAACGTAGTAGTCCTTTTGTAATATTGCTTGTTATTTTTTCTTCTTGTTTTTGATGTGGGTTGATTGCTAGAGGGTCTATGTTTAACTTGACCATGACAGAAGAGTGGTTGACGAGTATCCCTGTGTGGTGGGATGTGAAGACTATGGGTAGGGATGGTGATAGCCACACTACAGCCTTCTGATTGGCTACTACTAACTTCACTTGGTTTAGGAAAACGCTCTGCAGTTGTATCTGATTGTGTTCCTGTAAATACCAATGAAAAACAGAGTAATTACTTACAATGTTCTTTGCAATTTCAATATGACAAAATTCTAAGCTAAATTATATTTTTAATCAATATGAATTAATGAAAATGATTTATTGTATACTACTTGGCCAGTGACGACAGGTGGACTAAGGCACTAACAGAGTGGAGGCCGAGAACTAGGCATCAAAATAGGAGATGTCCACCAGCGAGATGGGTCGATGACATTAATAAGTCCGTGGGTTGTACGTGGTTCAGACTAGCACAGGATCGGGATGAATGGCAGAAACAAAAAGAGGCCTATGCCCAGCAGTGGGTCGATACAGGCTGAGAATGATGATGATGATGATGATGATGATGATGATGATTTATTGTATGAGAAACAATGAGACATAATAAACAATAGAACAAGCGTTATAAACACAATGGCTGATCTTATTGAAATTGAGCTCGGAACCATGAGCTCAATTTCAAAGAAAGCTTTTCAACATTTTTCTTTAGCTATAGTTCAGAATCATCCCAGACTGGCTAGGATAAAAAACCACCCTGTACAATAATGAAAAAATATTTCTTTGAGAATAAATATATTTAACCACAAAAAGTAGGTCACTAAGACATTATATTACATATTCAAACAGATAATACAGTATAGATATACAAACTATATACAGAGGGGTACTGTTATGTTATCTAAAAACTGTTCCAAGGTCTAAAGATAGCAAGAGCCCTTGTTTTATTTTAATAAAAAAAAGAGTTTCTTACCAATATCACCTGATCCTCATTTCCATCAGCTTCAATAAAAAGAGACTCTATAGTCCTGATATTGCTGAACGTCGAGACAAACACATCTATCCCTATGGTCAAGCCCAGCAGTCTAGAGAGCAATGGATGAACCAGTATTGAACCCTCAGGGACACTGCTCATAAACACAGCCCAGAGGAAGACATTATTTTCTCCTACTAGGACTTGGATGCATGTGGACTGAAAATTATAATAATAATAAATCATTTAATTCGGCAACAATAAAAGAGTTACAGGATATTAATAAACTTATTCTACGGCCCTTAGCGATACCTTAGCCTAAAATACATAAAATAAAAACTTATAATTATTTACTCCATAAACACTTTGAGTTCTCGATGTTCAGTACCCATCCTCGGAAATGACGAAATATAACACTCTTCGGCCAAAATACTTATATATATATATTGGCTGGACGATTAGCCCCAAACTAAGCATAGCTTGAATTATGGGAACCAGATAACTGATAAAACACATATAAGTATACTTTTTTTTTTGTAAATATATACTTATAATATAGAAAAACATCCAGACCCGGAACAAATATCTATCAGATTACACAACATTTGTCCTCGGTGGGAATCGAACCTGCTACCTCCTGCATCTCAGTCGGCTATTTGCAGACTGTACCACGGAGGTCGTCGAATGAACTTATAAATTATCTAATTATATAACTTATGAATTATTATTTGAAAAACATCATCAAATATACTTATTACTTTACTTCGCTATATTAATATTTAACTATGTGTGATCAATCAATCAGTGCTTTAACTCAAGCACTCAACTAACTTTAACTATTAAATGAGTGCAGTATTTTGAAACTCTGTGGCGCAGTCGGCGAATAACCGACTGAGACTCGGGAGGTTGCGGGTTCGCTTTCCACCGCGGAACAAATAATAAAAATACAGTCAAAACCGTTTATAACGACATCGAGGGGACCGTATAGTTGCCGACGTTATATCCGATAGTCGTTTTAAGCAATACAGTCAGTATAAATATACAATGGAAGGGACCATACAATCTGGCTGTAATAACCGATAGGTCGTTGTAAACGATGTCGTTATAAACGGTTTTAACTGTATATAATAAAAATTGCTTGACAATTCACACAACGCTATCTAGCCCTAAACTAAGCAGAGGTTGTACTATGGGAACCAATAACTGATAGAATACTATACATTTTTTGTTTTGTAAATACATACTTATAATTTAAAGAGAAACAACCAGACCTGGAACAAATATCTGTAAATCATGCAAAACATTTTTTTCCGTGGCGGGAATCGAACCCACTACCTCCTGCGGTAAATGTTTGCATAATCTACAGATATTTGTTCCGGGTCTGTATGTTTTTCTATATATTTAAAAAAAAAGTACCTATATAAATATTCTATCAGTTTTACTTAGAAAACTTTCGTGATTTATTTCAATCATTATTATAAAATACGGGATTTATCACGTACCGTCTTATCGGTGTTTTCTATCAGTTATCTGGTTCCCATAGTACAAGCTCTACTTAGTTTGGGACTAGATAGCGCTGTGTGAAATGACCACCAATAGTTATTTATTTATTTTAACAAACTGGACTATACACAAAAATTCCTGTTCACTTTTAAGACAACTACCTAAACAAACCACATAAAATCACCTAAGTAATATTATAAGTATAATTTTATGATAGGTATTGTAATCAGAGTACTGCTAGTATGAAGAGTTTATAGAACTAATACGTTATTTTATTTATGAAATAATTACCTCTTGCGCATTCGTGCAATATTTTGAATTTATGTAAGCAAAGCAAGTTTGCTCGCGACTTATATTCACGGTAAGTTTCACTCCACCCAACATTTTACACTGTAAAAAACGATCGGCTATTTAAATACCAATTTAATTACATTATTTTGTAATAAACGACAAAACCAAAATTCTTGTTTTAGATTTCGCTCGAAAGTCCAAAAATCACTTTGTTTTCATTACATAGAGTTAGAGTTCCGACGTCTGACAACGAGACGGACAAGGACAAGCCTAGTTCCGTTCCTATACAGTGTGAGTTTTATAAGTACACACACAAATAAAAATGAAGAAAACTATGCTTAATTTTATCACCGGAAAATATGTAAAAAATATATTTGTTTTTTTTATTAATATCTATGGACTTTTAAAATGTTTGTTACGACGACCCCGCATAAACAAAACGGTGTAACTTTTGATCTCAACAATCGATTACGATAAAATAAATGCAGTTATGATCGGAAATAATAAGAGCAATAATAGGAGCACATTTTTATTATAATGAGGTAAAATAACACCGTGATGGAAACAACAACAGTCAGATAAAAAATATGATGTTTTTTTATGACGGACCAATAATTTTTCCATCGTTTCTTTATTAATTGTAAAATATTGCAAAAAAAAACCACCTCTTTAGCCACATTTTTTAATTCTTTACGTTAATTTACATTTTAATAAATATGTGATGGTAAAAATTGCATATTCATATCTCAATCACATCATTTGTTAACATGTGTTGAAAAATGGCAGGGGTCGTTGTAGCGAACAATTATTTTAAAAAGTCCATAAAAAAATAAAAAAAATTAACATATTTCCGTCGACAAAATTATGCATAGTTACCCTCATTTTAAGTTATGCACATTATGAAGACTCGCACTATATAGTCAAGTAAGACACACGCAAGGTAACAGTTAAAGTATGAATCATTTAAGACTTACATTATGTTAATACTGCGTAAAGTGAATGTTAAGTAAACCTACCTATTTATACACTAACTATTTTCGATTTGATATGAAAACTGTTTACGTAGTACCTACCGTAAAATCTCTTAGGTCCAGAACCCTGTAGTACGAGTTGACTGACACGAGCTTAGTCGATTTTTATAAAATGTTAGTGTAGTTTACGTCAGATTTTTGTGTTCCAAATACAAGAAATCAATTTGTGAAATAAATTTCTCTGGAACACTGTTCTTACTACTCCAATCTACGCTTTATGAGATGTGGCTTTTTAAGTTTTCTCATTTTTATTGAAAAGGAAAAGTTTTATGTACCTATTATGTTAGGGGTGTGTAACATTTCACATATTATCATTGAACCCCTTGTTACGGTTTTTGAACATATTCACTTATATCCGTAAAAAACGAAACTATCTATGTTTCGAAAGTAGGTATTTCTACCTTGATTAAGCTTGTTGATGATTTTAAACAATTACATTTGGGTTATTTTTTGAATTTATGACTCTTAGAAGCGAAGAAACTCCGAAGAAATTATAATAAGGTAGGTATGCTTTTATTCTAATGTTATAATTTCTGAAGATTGGAACGTAAATTCTCAAATTCATATTCTTCGTCGTCATTGGTCCATCCAGTTGCCAATAAAAAATCAAGCAGCTCCTCTCAACGGTTTTTGAAGACGTTTCTGTCCGGTTGCCTTGTGATTTTATTAAATTTTAGAAAATATTTATGTTTTAGAACTGTTAGCATTGGTCTATGATTTACAGTGAATTAAATTTGATTCTAAAGCGGCCGCCGCCGTTTACTAAACGTAAGTACAAAAATATCGTTAGAATCTGGCCGCCGTGATGTTCGCTTGTTTTGCCTCCATTTTCGATCGTTAGAAAATGACTTAATCAAACGGTTGTTTACATTCAATTAGATCTCTATCATTGTGATCCTGTAAAGTTAAAATTTGTAAGAAGTGGTGTTATTTAGCACGGTGAAGCAGCGCACGTGACGTCCACGAATTGTTTCAGTAGAGCAGCAATGGCGCCAACAAGGTTGGCATCCAACCCAATCGGCGTCAATGAGAACCTGAACGGTTTCATGGGTCATGGAATAACGACGAGGAGTAAGCAGCTGGCTTCTCTGAAGAGTCACAAAGACAATCTAAAAATCCCTAACAAGAGAAAGGCAGACAGCCCGCTGAAAGATGTGACGGCAAAACGGGCGGCGTTTGGGGACATCACCAACGCCTTCAACAAATCCTGTGCTCCTCAAGACAAAGTCATGGTGCTAAAGAAGGTCACTGTAGAGACCAAAATGCTCCCCACGGTCAAGGTTAATTTCTTATTTTCAATCTCTAAGTTGAGGGTACCTTGCTCGTTGTTTCTAATCACATTTCAATCATTTTAAAGACGGAGAAAACCATGTGTTTTAAGTAATTGCAATTCAGATTATTTACTATTTTATAAGAGGTCACTGAACTTTCCCTCCACATGCAAAAATAACATGTTTTGAAAAACTTGTTTATACTTCTAGTTTTATGTTACTACATAACTGGATATTATATAACAAATCCTACAAAACCAGTTCCTATGTCCATTACCTTTTAATCAACCCTTGCTAAAAAATAGTTCAAAAGTTTTGTTGATTATTACTGGAACAACAATCGGCCTATCAAATAAGCTTATGAATAAAGTGTGCCATCTTTTATAAAAACAAGTGTTCTATCTGTTATCTGGCACCCATAGTACAAGCTTTCCTTAGTTTGAGGCTAGATAGTGCTGTGTGAAATGTCCAGTGTTATTTATTTTATTTTGGAAATAATTGGCAACTTACCTAAATGTGTTATCTTATTAATTGTCATTGAACTTCCTTCATTTGTGGTTTATTTATGAATACGTTCATTTCAATTCTACACTATTTGCTAAATAGTAAGATACTGACAATATACCTACTCAATTTGATGAGAAATTCATTGCATATCTTTGGTACCTACACAGAAATCATAAAAGAATTTTACTGAATTTAATTTTTTCTGCAGATACTGACTGACTGTAGTGAAAAATAAAAGGCTTACAGGGGTTACATTTCAGGATTAGTACCTCATAATACTCATAAACCTACAAAATATGTATATAAACTAAAATGACTCGCCCCAAAGATTTTTAATATCAGATTTTATTTAGGTATTCCACACAGATACCAAAGTACACTTGGAAAAATTAATATTTTACATTATAACAATTTTGATATCGCAATAAAAATAAAATAAATGAACTTAATTTAAACCATCATTAAACTTATTTTTTACTAACATCAATAAAAATTCACAAAGTTATTAGACAATCAGAAATAATGTATGTACTACCGGAAGAAATACAATTTATTTATTTCTAATCTTGAAAGATATTTTTTTGCCCTGTATTTAGAATAATTAGATAAACTACTTAATTTGTAACTGATGTTGATTGTCTTATTACTTCAAACAAATTCTTCATTAATATGGCCTTCCAAGCTTTATCCAACATTTCTGTTTTAGAGCATCAAACCTACCATTGTCAATGGCAAAACCTCAAAGAACAAAATCCTGCAGAGAGTAGCCACAAATGCCCTTGAGTCTGTCCAAAAGCATTTTGCCAAAGATCCTCCGAAGCCGGTGGCTACCAGGGCCCAGAATGGTATCCTCAAAAATATCGAGAAGAAAATTAAAGATCAGAACCAGAGTAATAACTCTGCTAAATCGGCGAGAAGTGATACATCTGGAGAACCATCGCTGTACACAACTGCTTTGGAGACAATGTAAGTATAACTCTGTGACAGTGTAAGATAACTTTTACAGCTTCCAGAGGTGAACATACAACAAAATCTGATTGAGTATTATTTCTCTATTTTATAAATTGTATTGACCATACTTGAAATCATACCTAGGTTGAGCTGAACTAAGTAGACAATTCTTACAGAGTTACATTAGCACAATGTGATCCATATTTTCTTCTTGCATTTTGAGTGGTAGTTAAAGATGCAGTCAATAATAATTCGACCTCGTTTTTACAGAAGTATAAATTAAAAATGTATAAACCCCACAGTTACACTATTAAAAAAACTGTGATACCACAAATCATGGTATATATCCCGTTTTTAGTACAAATAGTGTTCATAACCATGCTAGTTTCAAAAGTTATATGATGCCACAGATATTTTTTTATTTTATTTTATTAGTGATATAGTCAAGTACTTACTACCTCATCTGATGGTACCTAAGTGATAATATTATGTCGTGGGCTAATTAAAAATGGTTACACATCTATCAACTGAATGTTGCAAGAGGAGCTGTTGCAGTCATTTATTTGATTTTGGCCAAAAGGTTCAAATAGAAGGGGGATTATGCACAATACACCCCTAATATGATTCAGCTCCACCCTCAAATTACAATTAGCACGCTTTAAGAAGCCGGTACTTCTGCCCAGATTACACAAATTTTTATACCTTGATGGTAAAAAAATAAACATTTTATAAATAAACAATCTTGCTTATGTCATCATCATCATCAACCTATAACAGTCTGCTGCTAGACGTAAGTATCTCCCAGGGTGCGCCATTGAGCCCGATCCTCAGCTCTTCTCATCCAATCCTTGCCAGCCGGAGGGCGTACTACACTTCGCTTGCCTAGACGTGGTTTCCACTCCAAAACACGTTTACCCCAACGGTTATCGGTTCTGCGGCAGATATGACCGGCCCACTGCCACTTCAGCTTGCTGACCCTCTGAGCTATGTCGATCACCTTGGGTCTCTGTCGGATAAACTCGTTTCGGATTCTATCCTTCAGAGAAATTCCGAGCGTAGCCCTTTCCATAGCTCGCTGGGCGGCTTTCAATTTGTGGACCAGTCCCACTGCAAGTGTCCACGTTTTGGCTGCGTAGGTCATCACTGGTAGGACGCACTGAAATAATTTCGTTTTTAGGCATTGTAGGATATGTGACGAGTACACCTGACGAAGTTTCCCAAATGCTGCCCAGCCCAGCTGAATTCGCCGGTTTACTTCTTAAGTACAAGGCGTAACTTCTACAACTGGTTACTTGTACAAGTAATTATCACACAGTACTGTTAAACTGTTAGGAACAACCAGGCATGCAATGCCATGGGTGCTTGAACATGGACAACGCTAGTCAAAGTAGTAAGTTAAGTTTTCCTCATAAATACCTTCTACACATTACAGCAGTCCGGCTGAGACAACCAAGGAAGAATACAAGACAATCAGCGAGAAGCTTGATAAAGTGAATCTAGATGACACTGCCAACCGCTCCCTAGACGAGGAGATGGAGACGCCTCATAAGGCACCCCCCGGAATCATCGATTTTGATCTTGAGAACTGGAATGATCCGTTCCAAGTGTCACACTATGCTATGGATATCTTCAACTATCTGAAGGGAAGGGAGGTAAGTATCTTTATTACTCAATTGTAGGTTTAGGGGCTTATACCCAGGCAATACCCAAGTTAGTTCCAACCTATGCGATAACAAGCGTGTACAGTCAACAACATCGTACTTGATTATACGATACTACAATGTTTTATTACCATAGCACATATTTAAAAATAAAAAACTTATGTTCATTAAAATCACAAGGATAACTTTGAAACGTCAATTTTACTGCCTGTTCCTTCGCGACCAAACCAGGAAAGAAGGCAAGAAACAAGGCTGGTTGTTCTTTTTAATGATCCTTTTAGAACAATAAAAACATAAGAAAATAAATTACGTCCAAATTGTAACATTTTTTAACGAGTTGGAGCAATTTAAATCCCAATCCAATTTCATTTGACGACCTCCGTGTCGCAGTGGGCGTAAAGCCGGCTGAGATGCAGGAGGTAGCGGGTTCAATTCCCGCCACGGAACAAATGTTTGCATGATCTACAGATATTTGTTTTTCCGTGTTTGGGTGTTTTTCTATATATTATAAGTATGTACATATTTACAAAAAAAAAGTATATAAGTATTTTATCAGTTATCTGGTTCCCATAGTACAAGCTTGGCTTAGTTTGGGGCTAGATAGCGCTGTGTGAAATGGCTAGCAATGTTTATTTATTTATTTATAATCTTCTCTATCATCTTCTCTATCATTTAAATAATCCGATATGTTATAGTAGGCTTTTTTATAAAAAAAATTATTTAATTACGTTTTTAAATTTATTAATTGTCAATTTTGTACATCACTTGTTATAAAAGTGTACACCTTGGTCTTTAAACGATTTACTAACTTTATGGAGTCTACAAGTTATGTTTATAGAGTACAGCGAGTTTATCTTTATTTCTAGTATTAAAGTTATGATTATCAATATCTTTCTTAAACAAATTAGTATTTTTGTGAACATACATCAGATTTTCATAGATGACAAGGGAATGTCATTATATTTATTTCTTTAAACTTATGGTGTAATGATTCTTTGGGGCCTATATTATACATTGCACGAACAGCCCTCATCTGCAGCACAAAAAAGGTGTTTATATCTGCAGCACCCCTCTACAGCAGTATACTGTATGACATAATGCTGCTGTCTAGCTGTATCTACATCTGTAAAAAGATGGATCTTTTTGACTGCATCCATTTAGAAGAAGATTGTTTACATTGAACCATTTTACGACCTTAGAGATTGCATTGTTTACATTACATCGTCAAAATCGGTTTGTCGTCGCTATAATTTAAATAAAAATGACGTGTCATCTGCAAACAATACAACCTCATGATCATCCCTTACAAGATGAGGAAGATAATTCATATATACTAAAAACAAAAATGGTTCAAGAATATATCCCTGTGTTACATCTATTTTAAACAGAGACTCCGGAGAACGCTTCCCATTCACATCAACTCTTTAAACTGCCACTTAAATAAGAAGTGAGAAAGTCTAGAGCAGCGCTCCTAATGCCATAATGGTGTAGTTTTCTGATCAATGTGTCATGGTCTACTTACCCAATCAATTTTATTTGATATACATCGGGTTAGTCTAAAGGCTGCTTAAAACTCTTAGCATTAATTGGGAAAGAAATAGCATTAAATTAGTAGATTTAAAATGTTGTCGCATTGCTTGGGAATCAATGTAAGAATTTTAAATTTAGAGAACAATGGATTTCGCATGTGGGAATAAACCGATTGCCGGACTTAAATTAAGGCGCTGCGCAGACACAGCAACTAGTTGCGGAAACTACCCCGGTGGAGGGCCATGATGCACCTACACTACAAAATACGACCTAGTACAACACGCGAACAATTATGTTATAACAACAAAACCCTTATTCTAGCGCCTGTTCCCCATCGATGACTACCTGACCCGCATGAAGGGAATCACACAATGGATGCGTTCTCTTCTCGTGGACTGGATGGTGGAAGTGCAGGAGAGCTTCGAGCTGAACCACGAGACTCTGTACTTGGCCGTGAAGCTGGTGGACCTGTTTCTGACGCGGTCTAGCAGGAAGCAGCCGATGGAGCAGCATCTGACAAAGGAAGAACTGCAGTTGCTGGGGGCATCTGCTCTGTTCATCGCTTCTAAGTTTGACGTGAGTTACCTACTTTATATTATTGAAGAAACTTTCGTTTAAATCTAAGGCTTTTATTCCAGAACTGAATTTTAAACTAAATCGACATTCAAGCATAGACTTTATAACAGTTATATCATTGCTGCGTTACAAATGTTTGCATTCTCTATTTTACAAAAAAAAAAAAATTATCTGGTTCCCATCGTCAATATTTGCTGAGTCTGGGGTTAGATAGCACTGTGTGAAATGTTCAGCATTATTATTATTATACATACAATGCCGATTCGCCTAGTTGATTTGGAGATCTCACTTCGCTCTAACAAATGATTGGTTATTTGAAACAGTTGGTAATGTTACGAGCTGAGGGTTCGGGATAAAATAATGGGAATCGATCAAACCAAAATAACACTTTTATTCAACACGATGACGATGAATACACGAACTTGGTCACACGTAATCACAACACACTAATTTACACCACTGTTGCACCACTTAAAGTCACCGTAATGATCGCACGTATAGCTTAATCCAGACTGACTCGCGAGCAACTACTGTTCATGCGAGACCCTTCTCACGTCAGTCCTCCAGGGCCTCGCTGAGACTCACTCACTCACTGACTCAGACTGACTGTCCGGCCATCTCTCCGGCCTATTTATATCACGCACATTTCGATTGTTCGAGAACGATCTCGATCGCTCCAGGAAAGGGTCGGTCCCTCGACACAATGGCCACTCCCCATTGTGCGTAACAGCAGACAATAACAACAATAACACAGCAAGACAAAAGCGCTCGAGAAGTTTCGATTATTACTCATTGTTTAACAGCCTCGGCGTAACAGTAATATATTTGTTTAGTAAATATTTGTTGTTTCCAGGAGCGCATCCCGCCCCTCGTGGACGACTTCCTGTACATCTGCGATGGCGCGTACACGCTCAGCCAGCTCCTCAAGATGGAGATGAACATCCTGCGCGTCGTCGACTTCGACCTCGGAGTGCCGCTTTCCTACCGCTTCCTGAGGCGATACGCGAGAGTGAGCCTAACTATTATTTAAGGCTAAGAGTGTTATCACACTGGCAATTTGTGGATGTGTTTGCCGCGAGCTCGCCACACTGCAACGCAGACGCCGCGTTTGCACTCGCGCTCGCGATGAACACTTCAGTGAGTCGTATTGTAGGAATAATGCCGCCATTTGATGACTACCAACTCTTCTCGGTCGTTCTCGGTTCTCGGTCTCACTCTTGGCAGAGTGGTCGTGGTCATCATTTGGGGGGTAGTGGCGCGCTTGACAGTCCTTCGCCACTTCTCTCGTATTGTCGCTTTTCTGGTGCACTTGTGTAGGGGACCGTCAAGTGCTGCTTTGATTTGGTCGGTCCATCTCATTGGTGATCTACCAACATGCAGTCCCAGAAACCTCATTAGATTAACCTGCACATGGTCACAATTTTCCCTGTCTAAGTGGAGGTTAATCCAGTGGGGTATTTGGCAAGGTTCAGTGACAGTAAAAATTCAGCATTTTTATTACATTACTACAAAAAAGGGTTATTGAATTACATGTCAGAAGTTATTGACTAGTAAGAGTACCCATAATGGACCCTGTAGGTAAGGGAGCTGCAATATTATTGATCGAGCGAAGCGAGATCTCCAAATCAACTTGGGCAAATCGGCGTTGTATGTGTGTATAATATGTATGTTTGTTTGTCCGAGGATAACTTTCGAAGCGTTTATCCGATCATTGTGAAATTTGGTATATAGGTAATGATGGCACAATTTTGGTGTGACTCAATGAGCTAAACATTTTGGGGGGTTGTTGAGATATTTGGGTTCAAGAGGGGTAAAAAAAAAATCAAAATGAGACTATTAGGTCAAGTGAGAGGTCAAATGAAAGGTCTTCATTAGTACATTTCAACCCCGTTTTTACTTTTAGTAAAGTTTTTGTAGTTTTTGGGTTATTAGCCATAATAAAAACTAAACTTTGATAAAATTCACAGGGTACACCAGTGACCCCAGTGCTGTAATTTGGTATGCGTGTAGCTTATGTATCACAAATATAGGCAATAGTCTGAAATCTAGAATAACTGCAATTTGTACCCCAAAAAAGGTTAACTAATTAACATGCACTCCCGTTACCTGTAATTTTAATGAAACTGTACGTCAAGTTAGTGGGTTTTTATTTCGTGGCACAATTTTGATCGTCAAAGATTACGAATAATATTTTTTTTTTGTTTTTATGGTAGACTCGCGAGATCTCAGTTCGGGGCGAACCACTAGTATAGATATATCTAGTGAAATAGAAGTTGACCGATTTTGCTGATGAATAATTTTTGTAGGTAACTAAATGGATGTTGTGTCATTATAGAAGTCGTTTAGTGTTTGCCTAACAAAGTTAGTTGTCTAAGTAAGCTTAGGTTTTGTAGTGTTTTTAAGCTTGTTAGATATCTAGCTGCAGAGCTAGAGCTGGTGACCTTGCTGGTTTGGTATTTAAAACAAGCGATTGGTTGTAGCAACTGGAGGGAGAAACTTGGTCGGGTTGGAAAGTTGTTTCCTAAGGTGTTTATTAACAGAAATACATAAGTAACAAAATATCGCTAAACACAGTCTAGGTATTTTAAACTACATATTAAAAATCCACTGGCTCGACAGGCTGAAGCCCCTCTAAAAGTCTTCTGACAAAAGTGTTATTTATTACTATTTCACGTTGTAAGTCTAGTATTTGATTTTTAATGCTTTTTGTGCACTAAGCCTAGTTAACATAATTTTATGTGCACTTTGTCTAGCACACATATTTGATTTTAGTTTTAAGTATTAAGCACTTTTACTTGGTCAGGCATCAAAACCAAACAAAAATGCATTGGGGCGATCCCTGACGTGTTAAATGCATTGTTTTAAAATTTAATCTCGTAGTAAATACATCAGAAATATTATTTACACAAATCTTAGGGTTTGAAAGAAACTATTTCTCAGATATGCAGATTTCTTCCATTCACCATTAGATATCAGCTAGATATTGAACACTAGTTTGGTCCATGTATGAACATGTTTTCGGCAGTGCGCTCGCGTTTCAATGCCAACGCTGACGCTGGCGCGGTTCGTGCTGGAGCAGTGTTTGCTGGAATACGGGCTGCTGCAGTACTCGGACACCAAGATGGCTGCCGCTGCTCTCTACCTCGCGCTCCGGATGAAGTCTCTCGGCACTTGGACTCCGACGCTGCAATACTATACTGGTAAGACTTACACTTGACTGGACGTGGTGATGGCAGGTGGAGCAGGGCAGTGACTGAATGGTCGAGGAGGGGGTATAGAAGGGTGATGAGACGTCCGGCAGCGAGATGGGTGGACGATATCGCGGGGCGTGAGTGGGTGAGACTAGCGTAGGATCGTGGTAGATGGCACAAACTTGGGGAGGCCTGTACCCAACAATGGGTGAAGTCAGGCTGTGGATGATGAAGCCTTGACAACTGCAAAGTCTGAGCACTTTTTTTTAAATCCTTTAATGATAAGATCATTGACCACAATCTCGCCTGATGGTTAACGATGATGTGGTCTAAAATGGAGCACGAAGTTTTAGAAAACACCTATACACTCTTGTCTTAGAGGCCCAGATTGTAGTATTAGAGAAAAACCGACGCAACAACTTGCAAAGGCTTCAAGTTTAAAACCTTTGTCTGTCTGTGGCAACGAAGCTCGATACATAACTATGTTTGGTAAAAATTTGTTATTGCCGCCTGGTTACCATTGACTTTCAATTGTTACACTATGATGTGGATCTATTTTTTTATCCTACGCTGTCCACTGGTGGGCAAAAGCCTGCAGTCTGAGCGGTCTGTCTTCTACAGATTGCTGAAAGAAGCCCCACTACAACAAATATCTCTGTGATTCCAGGATATTCCCTGAAAGACATCCTGCCGATAGCGATGGCGCAAAACGCGGTTCTGCACAAGAAGCCGAAAACCGCGATCAGCACAGTTAGGAACAAATACTCCCACACAATATTCTTTGAAGTTGCCAAAGTCCCTCTCGTCGAGGACTCTGTTTTGAGCAGCTGAGACATGCGCGGTGGCACTTTACGACTGGTGAGGAATTTGCTAAGGTGGGTCCAAATTCTGTAATTTTTGCGTGTAAATAGTCAAGGCTGCACTCTCGAGATGACCTGCGCTCCAAATCTCACGATCAACTATCGTTGTATTGGTTATTTGCTGTATTTATTCTTGTTTTTATTATGTATAAAAATTACCAAATTCATTTTAAAGTGTATGTATATATTCAGCAAATTATTCATTATATACCAGCTTTATAAACAGTTTGTATTTGTTTTCAATTGAAATTGTGTTGAGTCAAACTCGTTTTTGTATCCTAAAGCAGACTGATACTTGTGTTACATTGGACTTGTGTTTGGATGAGTGAAAAACAAATTTGTGAGATTTTGTGTGAGGTATGTGCAAAGGTATACAAAAGTATATTTGATTACGTTAAAAGCTGTAATTGCAGGCACACTGGGTGATGGCAAGTGCTAACTCCACCTCGCCAGATTACCCGGTGTGAATGCCAATTTGATATCTTTCTCAAAATGTTAAATTCCTTTAACTAATGTAATGTTTATTTGAAATCTTATTTCAAAGAAGTAAGTTTTTAATTTGACAAAGCTTCCAAAATTATTTTCATTCTTGTACTTGTTATGTATGAGCTTTAGAAATCGTTCTACTCTAAGGTGCCACTTAGGCTTTTAGTTTTACAATACATTGTAAGTAGATTTTGACATTGCAATAACAAAATAATGTACTACACTGCCGTCTAGTTAGTATCTTACATGATACGGTAAATCTTAGAATAGATTTGAAAGTGTATTGCATTTGAGTTGCAAGTTACTTACATGTTTAGATACGTAAAATAAAAATAGACCAATTTAGTATTAGATTAAAATTACCGTTTAATTGTTAAACATTAGTGCCGTTTGAGTTGTTTATGCAAAGTATACTAATTTCGGTAATAAGACTGAATTTTGTGTGACGAAAATATTTTGGTATATTTATTTACCTCAGATTTTTCTTATTTTGTGCCATACAAGTTGGCAATTTAGAAAGACTAGATCTAAATCCGATCTTAATTTTAGACGCGCAACTGAAGGTAAATTATATTATAAAATTATTGTTGATTAAAAAAATTAAAGAGACCAAAATTGCAATCTTCAATCTAAAATAGAATTTGCACCAAAAATCCATTTCCAAATGCTACATGTTATTTAGCTTTTTGCTTGCTTGTGGGACGCTATCTACCTATCGTATCATAACCATGCATCTATACTTCGATTTATGGGATTTACCTGTCCATCCCACCTACACATTGTGTTGTCCAATGGTGGAACAATTGACACCATCCTGTCTCTTTAGTTCCATAGGACAAGCGACAAACATTTAGTTCCAAAAACCCATTACCATCATAGCGAAAAATACCTAACGACCTGCTGCCATCTGCCATTACCACACTGGATGGCAGTAGGTCGTGGGTTTTTTCTTCTGACCACTGTGTTTCAATGACAGCGTGAAGGTCGTAAATAGATATTTTATTTTTGATTAGGTACTTGTTACCAAAGAGGCTATTATTGAATGAGGTTAATAGTTTGCCACTAGTACTCTATCGACAACATCGCAATGGGTCAAGAGAGATAAAAATAAAATTCAATATTTGTGTCACACACGTCTTGTTCCATGGGACTACTGGGACTGAATAGTGTTAGTTATCCCATTATAGGACCACACAGTGAAACCAGTAGGATGAACGGGATTTACGACCATACTCAGTGATTTATAAACCTATTTAAAATTATAGAATGGTTTGTTTCACTCTGTCAAAATATCTAACCCAATGAAGGAATAAAGACAGAACATTCAGTTTAAATATAAAATCATAAAGAGGTTACATTGATCCTCTCAAAACTAGATCATCCTAAAGTTAAGCATCATCACTGATAATTACAGGTCGGTCCAAGTATTAAATAAATAAATGTTGCTGGACATTTCACACAGTGCTATCTAGCCCCAAACTAAGCAGAGAGGCAGAAGTGTAACTAAGTTGTGACACAAAATACTAAAACAGTTGTCTAATTTACATCACGTCAATCTTACTAGGGAATTCTAGATTTTAAGGACATTCAAAATGCATTTTAGTGTAATGTAGTTAGGCAAAATAGTTCTAAATGCAGAAAATTTAATTGTTATTCCTGTAAATTTTATAATTTTAAATTCATTTTATATTTTAAATTAAATTCCAATAATTATTATTCTTGTAGCATATTAATAGTTAGGGCCATCGTAAATTTAACATATTTTTGTACCTCGAAATAAGTAAATGTGTTATGCTAGTTACAATTTTTTAGATAAGTTATTTTTTCTATAAGAACTGTGAACCTCGTTTAGATAACTTGCAGGTTTAGCCTTGATTTAATATTAGTTTTTTTTTAAATTTAATTGTAATATTAATTGATCCAATATTACGCTTAATCATTTTAAATTGAAATGTCTATTTTTCGTGATTTGATTAGTGCGTGAAGGAAACGATCTGATTAGGTACCGAAATGAATGGTTACGGTACAGTCAGTTACAAAAGTGACTGTTCCCTGTAACTCGTCAAATATTGGCGGGTAGAAGTAATCAAGTGTTCAGATGTTTTTGTAGCTGACCACACTTTCACAGGCTCCGGATGTTGACGTTTTTATACACGGATGTATTCTTGGCAAGCTTTGCTATACTCTTTTAAATGTAGTTATTAATAATGGATTTTGTAATGTTTTAATATAAATAATTAATTGTGAGATTATTCCCATCATCTGTCTTATGTTTTGTAATTTATCACATTTTAAGGAGTACGAAGTATTGGAATGTTATAATGTTGTTCTTATAATAAGTTTTAGATTAATATCACTTTGAATACTGGTTTTCTTAATAATATTGTCATGTAATTATACATGGTTCGTGTAAAACTCTTGACTTGTAAATAAAAGTGATTTTGGTTTGGTAACTTGTTGTTTATATTACTTGGTGAACAAAGTCCATCCGACGAGCAACCTGTACTAGGTGGTCCGTTTTACCAGGGTTTAAGACATACTTAAAGTTGTAAGACTGCGTGGTTTGACATTCAATTGGTTTTTTTTTTAATTGAATACCTCTCGTTCCGATATGCCTTTGTTTGGTTAAGGGCAGATTCTGTTTAGATCACATTCTGGATTTGACACGATTCGGGTGTACGCTTTTATATTCTTTGGGTTTATAAATAAATAAAATATAAATAATACTGGACATTTCACATTGCACTATCTATGCCCAAACTAAGCAAAGCTTGTACTATGTATGGGAATCTGATAACTGATAGAATACTTACATTCTTTTTTTTTTGTAAATACATACTTACAATATAATAGAAAAATACCCTAACCAGGAACAAATATATCTGTAGACCATGCAAACATTTATCCCGAGGCGGGGATCGATCCCGCAACATCCTGTGTCTCAGCCGACTATTCGCTCACTGCGCCACACCGTGTACTATAACTTCTATAGTAGGCACTTTGTGCAGATGATGGATCAAGCACTACCCATACCCCTTATCTTAGAAATAAAACTAGGAAATAATTCATTTATGCAGTGATTTAATCACATTTCAAAACAAATTTCAGTAGTCACGAAACGCGACTCGCTGGCAATTTGTTACATTATAAAAATTACAAAACATACTAATTTATTCAATCTGATAGGTATTAAACATGTTTGTTATAAGGAAACATTGGCGAGTAGGATTCAGAAGGAACAATGGATTAGCTTTTTCTTCTCGTCTTCAGAGCCTTGCATGCTAATGTTTAGAGAGTGTGTTTACATTTATAATAAACTAGCTTCCGCCAGCGGCTTCAAACGCATTTTTTGTCAATAGTAGTAGCCTATGTTTGAATCCAGGCATATACCAAATTTCATCGAAATCGGTTCAGCCGCGACGGGATTTTACCAAACATCCAAACTTTCGCAATTATAATATTAGTGTGATCATCTGTGCTAGATATATACCTCTAGAAGCCATGTCGAGTGGTCTGTAACTATCTTCATTGTAACAATGTCATCGGTATATCGAGTTCGAAGACGTGTAGGACAAGGTAGCCAGTACAAACTTTTTGATAAAACACTTGCATGCAAAATGAATGGTCATTGCCCATTTGTTCCTTCCGGAGCCACTTCGCGACATGTACTACCACAGCACAAAATACATAGAAATACAATTTACACTTGCATGAGGTAATCACAAATGAGGTGGTATTCTTGTAGTCTATCACAAAATGTGTTCAGTTGCACCTTTTAAATGTAGTTTTTGTAAATTGTATATGTATCAGGCAAGTTCTTATACACATGGAAGCATTCACTACACCTCAACGGGTAGAAATAAGAAACTTAATGTTTCTGAGCCTAATTCTAAATCGGCGGATAATCATTTGCAAAACGTAGCATAAAATCTATTCATTCGAACACACTTTCTTTTGATTGTCAGCATTGCCTAGTGCTACACCGAGCAACTCAATTATTCAGATATTTTTCCAATATGATGCTTTCCACTAAGAAGTTATATAACATGTTTTGTATAACATTATATCACTTACTTTTAGACAGATGTTACAAAATATTATCATGTTATTAACATTATACAACCTGTTTTGTTTTAATTTGTATAGATGTTCGTTTGACCACAATCTCACCTGATGTTAAGCGATGATGTGGTCTAAGATGAAGCACGAAGATCTAGAAGAAACCTATTCACTCTTACCTTACAAATTGTATTCTTGAGAAAAAACAGACGACGGTAAAGTGTTCCATACCTTAGCTGTGCGCATTAAGAACGTAAAACCAAAACGGTGTGTGCGAATGGGTGGTATATCAACTAGGTACGGATGGTACTGAGCCGTGCGCCTGCTTGTCCTTTTATGGAAGGGAGATAGCGAGATCTAATCGTATAGTTCCTGGGCACATTCCCTAAAATATAAAAGATCGATAGGCTTGCAACTTCACGGACTTTGGGTCTTAGTCTCTACCATATTTTGATCTCCTATAAGCCAAAAAGCTCTACTTTCTATCGAGTCTAAGGTAGCGAGCTGGTATTTGGCCGAACCATCCCAAATGACATGTTATGTACGACATTAATTTAAAACACACATGTAGAAATAGTATTAACTGATTTTAGAGGTAGGTTTAATACCGGTAGCTTGAATATTTATCCAGTAATCGATACATTTCCACGATACCGCTTAGTCAGTTTAACATTTACCTACTTGCATGATGAATTAATATTTTTTTGTATACCTATTTTATACAGGCTGTTTCATTGATATTAAGGTAATATGAAAATTATTTTTTTCTATGTTATTGAATTTGAAAAAACCTAATTTACAACAATAGCCATTATTAGCCATATCCGTGTTTTCATTTAATGTCGTACATAACAAAACACGTAGTTTAACTGCTGTGTGGGAGCATTAGACTGGGATGAAATTGAACGTGATTATTTAAGCGCGCTTTTGTCTATAACTAAAGACAATGCTGCACAAAATTAAGACCATTACATACGTTTATAAATATACATACAAAATCTGCTCTAGAATAAGTGGTTAAAATTATTATTCCTATCCACAGACAATCCATACAAGTAACTTTTGACATTCCAAGGAGAAAAGTGTCCTCAAATGTTACTTGTTAGAAGCCAGTATTGCAGCCCATTACATATATACCTATTATTGGATATGATACTATGATATCAGCCCATTACAGTCCCTCTATGAATATTATTTCGATTAAATACAGATGAATTTAAGATCTATAAATATAAGTAAATATAGAGCAATCAAATGACAAGACTCATACACACAAAACACACATACAGCGTGTTCAATAACTGACACGCGAATCATGGCTACGTACTATAACTAAGCATTACGTTAATATGTACAATACTGCGTTTTATACAAAGACGCGTCTATATTTACAATTTTGGATACTTTGGCTGTAGATAGGGTGATGGCATCGAGTTCGTTCCTTTCACTTGTAACCACATGTTATCAATCATACGATATTGTAATCAAACATTTATTCGAGAAAACATTACCAACTGTAACGATAATATCAATACCTAAAAAGATTATCAATACATTTTCTAAGAGATTATTACTGTGATATAAACAGGAACAAACGGAAATACACCCTATATTTATAGATTAAGAGGTCCGACAGTCCTCGCTATAGCTAACAATAAGAACCAATATAGGAACTTTGAGATGTAATTTTAAGCGTTACTAAACCTCCAAATATCCAGCAAGCTGAATAAATAGTGCTGGGTACATTCGCACAAAGGCCAACCGTCTGGCCACGAAGGCAATGCCATATACACAGAACTTACTATTTATAGACAATAAACTACCGCCCGCGGCTTCGCACGCGACAATTCTCTAAAAAGTAACCTGTATCAATCCAGGTCATAATCTATTTTTACTAAATTACATCGAAATTGGTTGAACCGTTTAGTTATGGTTATAATGGTTACTAAATTTAATCTGTTAATTAAAAGTCTGAGTATGGGCATTATCGCTCGAAACGTCCGTCAATAATAGTCAATATTACTAGCATAGACGCTTCGAGCGCGCTTCATGGCCTCGGCATAAATCCTAGACTAAACTAAGGATATACTGACTAACCGTAACGTAAATCAAAAATTACAAGTCAAAATCCGTTCCCCGTAATATTAGCTGGGGCTCGGTGATTTGTGGTTCCCTTGCGTCTGGTCGTGGGGGGAGTCCATCGGCTGAGCTCGAGGGGACACAGGTCTGAACGTGCACTCCAGGGAGTCTGAGTCCGGCGTGCCGGGAGTGGACGGGGTCAGTCTGTCCGAGGTGCACATCCGCTTGGAGAGAGAGGAGTCGCCCTCATCGCAGCGCCGCTTGCCGCCGAGGAAGTTGGGTCGACTTACCGGGCTGAAGCTGGACGCACGGATGGCGATGGGGGAGAGGCTCCGCCGCGTTGTATACTTTCTGGTGGGAGATGGGGATACTACTGGGGAAAACCTGGAAGAGATGAAAAA
This sequence comes from Philereme transversata, assembly GCA_963924445.1. Lineage (NCBI taxonomy): Eukaryota > Metazoa > Arthropoda > Insecta > Lepidoptera > Geometridae > Philereme > Philereme transversata. The sequence goes on along the minus strand of OZ004337.1, from coordinate 18,195,092 downwards.
CCTAATGAATGTCGAGATAACTTACTCCGACCTGACGATCGAGCACAAAAACTTTAACCAATTCAATTCAATATTTTTATTTCAGACTAGCACATAATTAAATACAAAGCAGGTACATAGTCCATACTTGGTAGTAACAATAAAATAAGTAGGTAAATAGATACACAAATACACAAAAATAGCAACAAGGTAGGCATTTATATTATAACACGAGGGCGTAATAATGATGCCCTTTGTCATTTATTCGCTACTGGATTTGAACAATGAGGCACCTGTTTAAAAAAAATCCCGTCCAATTATTGGTAAGGAATTTTTTAAACCGGTGTTTAACTTTTTGTGGTGAGGCCCTGATAGTGAAATCCTGAATTGAATAACTTCGTAAACCGATGGAATAAAATTATTAAATAAAATCAAGGATAATTTCAGTCGCAAGTAACGTGGAATCTGACAGGCCTTTGTCCAGCAGTGGGCGGACACGCTTCGGCTGGACATTATGCATCATCATATCCATAGGACGTCACTGCTGACAAAGGCCTCTCCAATAGATTTTCAGATCGCAATAGATTCTTACGCAGATTGCACTCAACGGCTCCCAGCAACCTTTATCAGCTCGCCTCTTCCATCTACCGAGGAGCCGTCCTACGCTGCGCTTTATCAGGGTCTCAGGTCAGTTATTCGAGCTATGTTTCTAATCCTCTTGGAATATGTCACCTTGGTTTCTATACATAATTTATATTTTTATAATTATTATTCATGATATTATTTTACCTGGGTGTCCGAGTGGGTGAGTTGGCCGGGCCACCGCCCAGCAGCGTCAAATCCTCGCAGGACTGGCCCATCTGCATCGCCGAGTGGACTTCCCTCTCGTGCGCCACCTCCCGCGTGTTGCTCACGTCTGCGCACTCCTCGAGGCGGAGCTGGTTCACCCGCGGCGCCATCCGTGGGCCCCATGAGTTCTAGAAACATCAATAATAGGTAACACACACTAGTCACCGTACATAGTCCTGACTATTACGTATAACCTGGTTATTTGACCACCACCTCCGTGTTGCAGTGGGCAAATAGCCGACTGAGACGCAGGAGGTAGCGGGTTTGATTCCCACCGCGGAACAAATGTTTGCATGATCTACAGATATTTGTTCCGGGTCTGGTTGTTTCTCTATATATTATAAGTATGTATTTACAAAAAAAAATGTATATAAGTATTCTATCAGTTATCTGGTTCCCATAGTACAAGCTCCGCTTAGTTTGGGGCTAGATAGCGCTGTGTAAAATGTCTAGAAATATTTATTTATTTATTTAAAGAAACTATAATTATTAATAATAAATAATGCTGGACATTTTACACAGCGCCATCTAGCCCCAAACTAAGCAAAGCTTGTACTATGGGAACCAGATAACTGATATAATAGTTATATAGCTACTACTGGTACTATTTAAGGAATCAGGAATTACCTGTGCGGTATATATCAAAGTATAAAATGAAAGGTCAATACATGTATACACCTATTCATCTCTACGGGTAGCGACTTAAAGCAGAGACGCTTTGCTCGCTCGGTTAATAAAAACAGTGCGTATATCTGTTACAAATCAGGTTAACTATAGAAACCCAAAAATTGGGGGTCACGCAGGACTGTACCGTACCTATATGACTGTTGGGAGTTATTTACACAGATTATTTATTGTCAATATATTATCTTTGGTTCAGGCAGACAAGACAGATATTTGCATAAATGGATTTACCTACGACGCAGATTGTTACCGACTGTAATAATAAATTAATAAACTAAATTTTAATTATGAGATTACAACTGGGATTATTAGGGGTTCATTTTTTCGATCATCATGATTTGATCCCTTTTTATGATAAGGTGTTTTGTATACTCTACTCTAATACAGAATCATTAATCGTTATTGTAGAATACAGAGATCCAAGGTTTCAATTTTGAATGCGAGATAACAGAAATCGATGATGAATTTTCTCTTCAGTTTCTGACCGTAAGATCCATCCGACCTTGCCTTCGTTTTTGCGTCCTTTTTGTTATCTTCTTGTCTATAAACCTTAAGATTGCGTTCACCGAGGGGAAAATCCAACTCCGATTTCCCCATCGTTATCTTCATTTCGTGAAGTCTGTGGATCCGGTATACGCAGAAAGCATTACGAGTCCAATATAATAATGGCTTCAGAATGCTGTTGGGTCTGACACGATATTGTAGTTTGTGGGAGATGTTTGCAGATGCGCGGGCCGATGATTTTTATGCGATAGTGCGTAAAAGAACGGCATCCCTGTTGCATCACGTACGAGGAAGTACCAACAGCTTGCTGACTGTTGTCGCCGAGGACGTCTCTGGTCTGGTTATGAGCCACTGGATGTCCTTACTGGAGTCATCAGCTGCATTAGTGGCGAAGTGACTAATTGTTCTACCTACAGTATGTGTTTTTTATTGTAATGTTAATTGATCGAGCGAAGCGAGATCTCTTACATGGGTAAATCGGCGTTGTATGTATGTATGTTTGTTTGGCCGAGGATTACTTTCGAAGCGTTTGTCCGATCATCGTGAAATTTGCTATATAGGTAGGTAGTGAAGGCGAAATTTTGGTGTGACTAAATGTGAGGGGGCTGTTGAGATAATGGGGTTCAAGAGGGGTAAAAAAAAATGGGACTATTCGGTTAAGTGGCACGTCTAATAAAAGGTCTTTGTAAGTACATTTCGACCCTGTCTTTATTTTTAGTGTAAACCTTGTAGTTTTTAAATTATTAGCCATACTAAATACTGAACTTTGACTAAATTCACAGGGTACACTAGTGACCCCACAGTGCTGTAATATGGTATGCGTGTAGCTTAAGTGACACAAATACCTAGTCAGGTCATAAATTCTGTCACATGTTTAATATAAAATAATTGAAACAAGTTTATTCATTATGTAACCATTTATATACCAAAATGAACTTAACAAAACATAGATTCTTATGACACTAAAGTTTGTTCAAAATTACCTCCGTGATTTTGAATACAGGCCTTCAATCTGCGCGGCCAGTCGTCTATCGCAGCACGAACGAGGTCCATGACAATATCGGCGGCTGCCTTAATCAAGGATGTCTTGAGTGACTCCAAATTGGGATGAGGCTTTGAGCACGCCTTTTCCTCCAAGTGTTGCCATATCTTGTAATCTAACAGATTCAAATCTGGACTGAAAAAGGGCCAGTCTTCGTGCCGGATGAAGTCGATTTCACGCGCCGCCAGTCTTGTGTGCTCTTCGCTCTATGAGCTGGCGCCGAATCTTGTTGGAATACCCAGTGCCTGTTATTGAACATGGTATGAGAAACAGGTTCCACAAGGTTCGTCAGGACTGTATTTTGATACACAACTGCATTCGTTTTTACACCTTTCTCACAAAAATTTACCTCTGTTAAGCCCCAATAAGAAACTCCCAACCATACCATGAGCGAGGATGGAAAATGACCTCGTTGGACACGCGGAATACGGTTGCTCGCTTCTTCACTACTGTGTGCGTACACCTTATCATTTTGTTTGTTGTAGCTCTCTTCTACGGTAAAAATGTTTCATCCGAAAAAAGAATTTCCCGATATTTTTTTCCCGCGTACCGCTTCAACAAAGCGCGGCATCTCTTCAGTCTCAGGTCCATTAGACGAGCATTCAAACGATGTCCTGTTTTTCTTCGATATGCCCGAAGCCCTAAGTCTTCATTTAACACTCTTTTCACCGTGGTTCTGCTTAACCCCATCTGAAGGGCCAACAGTTTCTGCTTACGTTTGGGATTTCTTTGAATTCGCGCCTTCACAGCTTTTATCACTGCTGGAGTCCTAGCAGACCGAGGGCGACCACTTCTTGACCTGTCATCTACACTAGAGTCTTCATTGTATCGTTTGATGGTGCGATAAACGAATCTTTTGGTTATATTCAAATTTTTCAGTATGTCAAAAATTTGAATTGGCGCGTAACCGCAACGATGCAACGCAATAACTGCAACACGGTCTTCTTTAAGCGTCCACTCCATATTTAAAAATGAGTAAAATTCTAAAAAGTATACATTTTTATTTTCATGAACAATTCGAAATTCGAATTCTATAAACTTTTTTGTGGCCAGCATTCTAAAAGAAAAGTTTTTACTGTGTGACAATACTTATGACCTGACTAGGTATATGCAAAAGTCTGAAATCCAGAATAACTGCATTTGTACCGCAAAAAAGTAACCAATTAACATGAACACCTGTTACCTGTAATTTGAATGAAATTTGCTATTCAAGCTATTTGGTTATTAGTTCGTGGCACAATTTTGATCGTCAAAGATTACAAATAATATTTTTGTTTTTATGGGATACTCGCGAAATCTCAGTTCGGGGCGAACCACTAGTTGTATTGTATTATCTGATTTCACATAGCTAACTCACGGTAAGGTTTCCTGGTGGTGTGAGTGGACTAAAGCTGCCGCTGTACCGCCGCGTCCGCGAGGCCGACGGGTTATTCGAAAACATACTGAAGAACGAATTCCTAGAACAACATCAGATTATCGGTATAATAACACATTTATTACATACACGAACAGCATAACTTGTGTATCAGATATATTTTTTATATCTTGTAACGTGAAATAAAAGTTAACTTGAAAATGTAAGCCTCGTATTCACTAAGGGCCAAATGTCGACACACACATCACGTACGAAGTCCCAGACATTTTATCTCACATTTGTCAGATGAAAGATGATCACTGAAAAAATCGCGATACAAGATGTTTGCCGATGTCGGGCGAAGTCGAGCGGTGTCGCCGTCGTGTTACAAATTTTTATGTACACAATGTTTACCAAAATTAGTTGGTATACATTTTTTTTAAAAGAACATTATTAGATAATGTTCATTGGTAAAAATAGGTCATTAAAATTTCACAGATGTCTATTAAATTGCATGTTGCATGTGTTTGGGTGTTATTGTGTCATGTTTATTTAATTTAAAGACCTCAATACCAAGTTTCTTTGGGAGTTATCACCAGTAACTCTTCTTTTAAACAAATAACAATGTCTGCTATTGATTTGTTTAATAACTATTATGTCTTTACCTATGAAATTACCGTTTTGTATGGAATAAGTGCAAGTACTTATTTTTTTAAACCTTTTTTATTTCTGTTATTCAAAGTAATCACCCATGCAATCGACGCATCTTTGCCAACGCATTGGCAGTTTATTGATGCCCTTCTTGTAAAAATCTGCTGGACGGGAGGCAACAAACTCTTCAAAGGCATTTTGTACTGCCTCTCGGGAATTGAATTTTTTACCCACTAAAAAGTTGTCTAAATTTTGGAAAAAGTAATAGTCGGTAGGTGCCAAAGCAAATTGACCAAAGATGGTTGCCGATGTGCAAGCTTCTCCATCATTGTCTCCAGTTTTTCACAGTACACATCTGCCTGCAGTAATGCTCATGCCGTTTTGTAAAAAGCTGTGGTGAATCACACCCGCAGTAGACCACCAAACAGTGACCATCACCTTTTTAGGGGAAATTTTTGGTTTAGGGCATTGCTTTGGTGCTGAACCAAGATCTAACCAACTTGCTGAGCGCTTTTGATTGTCGAACAGAATCGATTTTTCATCGCACGTAACAATTCGGATCAAAATTCCTTCATTTCTTTGCCTATTGAGCAGCGCGAGGCAGGTCTCGACGCGTACGTTGTGCTGGCGATCGTTAAGTTCGTGGGGCACCCATCTATCAAGTTTTTTTACCTTGCTTATTTGTTGCAAATGGATCAAAATTGTTTTAATGCTAACATTAAAAGCTGCTGCTAGCTCAGCTGTAGATTGAGTTTCGTCAGCTTCCACAATCGCCTTTAATTCATCATTGTTGACCAAAGTCTCCGGACGACCACGAGCTTCATTTTTCAAGTCAAAATTTCCAGAACGGAACCGGGAAAACCAATAACGGGTTGTGCGTTCGTTTGTACAGTTTTCTCCGTAAACGTTTTTGATGTTATTTGCCGTTTGTGTCACGTTGGTGCCACAACGGAACTCATATTCCATAATTACACGAATTTTTAAAGTAGCCATTATGACGAAAAATGTTCAAATGTAATGAAAATACAACGCTAATCAATAAACAAAAGACTGAGTTTATAAAACGAATGTCATGTTTTTAAAACAAAATTAATTTGAATTTAGAATACAAAGCCATTCCAAACTTTTTTTCTATTTGAAATGACCAGTACGGAAGAACGGCAATTTCATAGGTAAAGACCTATTATAACATAATGTTGTGGTCTATTAGAATAATACTATTATACCATGTTTGTGATATCAAATCATGTTTAATGCAATGAAGGTTTTTGCTGTGAGCCCATACTAAACTACAACTCATACTCTGACAATAAACAATTGATGTGCGTGTCGGAATACGGACAATGAAGGGTTCCACAGTAAGTACAGCTGTATTTTAGCCCAGTTGATTTAGGTAATTTTGTATGAACATTATATAAACTGCTTACAAACCCAGCTACAGACATAACTTGGTTGACTACTGCCGATAAACTAGTAGTCTATTCAGCATTGATGATTCTTCTTACAACTACAGTATAAGTACTATTATTGTGGGTACTTTTTATGTATCCAAGAATAGCTGGTAGGGAGTGTGGGAGGGACACACGACTATTACGAAAATGACAACTTTGAAGCTTTATATTTTGTAAAGGGCTCTTGTATCAAGTGCTGTGGAAACCTTTGTTTTTGGAAGACCTATTCAACGATACTGCAAATAAAAGGGGTGCGCTCGTAAATAAAATCATCTCCAACTTGCATTCAGGGAAGGTATGAAAGTGTACAGGTGACACAAAAAATTTTTTTTTTACATTTACTTATATTTTATCTTACTAGGTTACACAAAAACTAATCATCATGCCAAATTTCAACTTTACAGAACTGATAGTCTACTACTAAAATGGCTGTAACTGACCAGACAGACAGATGGACATGGCGAAATTATAAGGGTTCCCTGTTTGACAACAGAACCCTGAAACTGAATTAAATAACAAATCAAAATGATCTAAATAATAATATTAATCAAAGATATTTTCACTATTGGATGTCCTCAAGGGGATCACCCTTAGCTGCACAATAGATTTATTAGGTACTAAATTGTCTATCATGCAGCCAATAGGCAGGCTTCAGAGTAGCGCAGTTAACCTCTCCGCTCGCATAGGGCTCTTCTGTACTTTCTTTCTTCACAGCTTTTCAAAACAGTTAATTCCTTACCAGTGATATCAAGTAAATTAACTCTCTAAACATTATACAATTTGAACAAGCATGTTGCAAAAATGATAATAAGATCAGAATGGAATGATACATTTAAATTGAATTTGACAGCCCCTTTACTTTATCTAAGACTCTTGACACCTCACATAAGTATTATCAGCTTTGTTTATCATTTACAAAACTAGTGCTGATACTAAGACAAACAGTGTTTGGATCTTTTCTTAGTAAAAAAAATATATTTTTTTACTGTACAGTGCCAACTGCACCTGATTCTATCCTTAGAACTGCATGTTTGCATTGGTATTGATATTTGGTTTGTGAATAAAGTTGACATATATATTTAATTACATTCTTAGTGATAGAATTACATTCATAACAGACAATTGGATAGGTACACAAACTCACAGGCACACTGCTACTTCAAAACTACAGTGCATTGCTAAACATGCACCTTGCCACTGAAAATTGACACCATGCATCCTCACAAAACATAGTCCTCTAGCTAATCAGGTAATAACATTATGCGGCACACAAACAGCACTAAATACGGGCACAGCACCCACAGACGACCTCACCAGCTGTCAAAAATAGTCAAGCAGCTTAGCAACAACCATTAGCGGAGCCTGTGGGAGGCGTAACTATAAGACATCGCACAGTACCTGGGCGCGGCGTTCGTTGTGGGCGATGTCAGCGACGTGCACGACACCTCATTGATTAAAGGTGCGCTGCTGGACCTCTTCAATAAGTTAGGAGCATCTACATCCATTATCTTAGAGCCACCATTCGTTCACTGACGTACTATGTTATATGCATCGGGTTCGCCGACACGATTAGCCCTCTACGGTTTATGTAACACTGTAAGTGCACTTACATACAATATTATTAACAAATCACACTACTGTTACGTCTACCAAAATGTTATTTAGTGCGCGTAAATCAAAGTTAGATACAAAATAAAACTAAAATACGCTACATACACGAAAAGCTAAAAATGTAGCTCAAAGCTGACCTGTCAAATCGCCGAACGAAGGATGCGTTCAGAAATGCGGCCCTTTTATTTATTTTATTGATAATAATTTTTCGTAGAGTAATAAAATAGGCTTTGATTGCATAAATACATTCAACTTTGTTATGAGCAGCTTATAATTGCAAAGTAAAATATTGTTTAACTAAACCCGTTGCAATTTATATTTGGTAAATATTTATATACTAATACAAAATTTTGAACCCATTGTTTTTTACCTGTGCTCGGTTTTATGTCAGTCAAATATCTACATACCATTCTACGCAGAGTAATCATCTGATAGCAAGGTACATATATTTTTTCGATTAATAATTTTTTGGGTAAATTCAATAAAGAGCTGAAACAGAATCCTTACTGTTAGATGCTAGTGCTACGTAAATAATTTAAATAGGTACCAATAAAATACAATAAAAACCAAGAAAATAAGTTGATATGAAATATGCGTGTAAAGACACGCACGTAAAAGTGTTTTGGTTGACAAACAAATGTGTTTGCTGATTGATTGAAATCTTAGTGCGAAATTAATCGTATTTAATAATCTAACATAACTTGATATGTGAAATTTTGTGCCCTCGTACTATGCCCCTCATCATAACACCTTTATTTCAAGAAATTTAAAAAAACATAGAATATTTTTATTTTTACTCGCAAAATCCAAAAGAGATTCTAGATGTACCTGAGAAGAAGGTAATTAACGTCCTAGTGCATGAAACATCCAAACTATTGGTATGCTAAATTGCTTAATAACTTGTAAATATTTCAGCGCAGCTGTAAAATATGTTATTGCCGCATACGTTGGCTCCGCACTTTACTGCGAATGGTTTGTTTATTTCGTGCAGCCGGTGTACTGGCCAAAACTGAAGTGTGCGGACGGAGCAGAATGCACCAACATACTGTTCATAGCTGACCCTCAGGTCCAGGGAGATAATGCTGTGTACTTCCCGTGGAACCATCTGTTCGCGTGGGATAGCGACCGGTTAGTTGCTTATGTTATTTATACACAATTCAAGGAAAGTTTAAAAACCACAGGTGTTCTAAATATTTAGAAATTATTTATTTCTAAATATCTAGGTCACTAGCTGATGATTTGCTGGACTTCTCCCAATCAAATAAGTAGCACATATTTTTATCTTGATGCCTGACAAAGATAAACTGACAAAAGCTGATAAATGGTTGAGATAAAGGCAGGCAGTACAATGATTCAGCGAACTGACTGAAAAAGTTGTACGATTTTAAAAATAATTAAAAAAATTATGAGCCTGATGGAATTTGAACCTGCAACCATTATTTTCACGTGACCTGTATGACTACTTCTACTACACCTGATGTGCAGTGGACCCGTAGCAGTTGGCATTGCATCCTCGTATCAAGGGGAAGGTCACGGGTTCAAATCCCATCGAGCCCATAATATTAAAACAATCTATAATTATTAATAACCACTTACAGAATAAAAATAATTAAAAGCTTACAACTGCTACAAGTACATATGGGCATTTCTCTGTAAACTGGGCAACTCATTGTCTCAGGCTAATATTGCTTAGATAAATAACAGATCATAAATATTTTGTAGATAACTTCAAAAGATAATAACTTATTCTACCTATGCTCAACGTCCAAAATCCAATAAAATAAACTTTAATATCATCAAACATTTAATATCAAAATCGTTTTTGTAGTCCTTAAAAACCAGTCCCCTGACATGTCACGAAACAAAAATAGTCACTTCTGACTAAATTAATTAAAGACACTAACTATTGGAATCAAGCAAATTGTTTAATTATCAACCAATATTGTTTGATTGTTACTGAGACTTATTTATTTTTTATAATTATTATGTCCTTCCGCCGTTATTCGAGGCCTTTTAAACATATTTGGTTCTGTTGTACATTGGTACTACTTTGACACCTGTCAAATTCAACCGATTATAATTCCATGAGTAAACGCTTTCACTACTAACGGCTAACGGGATCTAATTCTATTTTTCGCCATGTGCCAACTTATATATATTTTTAACTAGCCTGCATTTTCCCACTTCTGGGCAAAGGTCTCCCTCAACTCCTTCCACCTATCACGATCCTTGGCAGATTCCCACCATTCCTTCTCTAATCCACTAATGTCGTCGCGCCAACGCTTTCGCGCCGACCCCGATGTCGCTGTCCATTCTCCGGTACCCAATGTGTTACGATGTTGGCCCATTTCTCCGGCAGACTTACGTGCCCGGCCCAATCCCACTTGAGCTTCGTGGTTTTGTCTCCCACATCGGCAATGCCAGTTAATGAACGAAGCGTGGTATTCACCCGATCGGTTCTCCGGAATCCTAAGACGCCGCGTTCCATTGCCCTTTGGCGAATCTTGAGGTTGGACTTCTGCAGCTCGGTTAATGACCATGTTTGCGCACCGTAGGTTAGGACAAGCAGGATACAAATGTCGATGAGTTTGCACTTCAGACTCAGAGGAAGGTCACTCTTCATGTCCGCTATCATGGACCAGTAGCTCTTCCAGGCATTTTCGATGCGGCGATCGATTTCCTTGCCATGCCTATTTTCGAAGCTTGCTAACTGACCCAAGTGAATGTACTCGTCGATATAAAGTATTTCCTGCCCATCTACCTCGACCCTACTCGTCATTAGTTGCGTCTTCGACCGGTTCATTTGCAGGCCAACCTCAAGACTTGCCGCGCTCAGTTCTTGGAGCATATCTTGTAAGTCATGTGCTGTTTGGGCAAAACGGACAATGTCATCTGCAAAACGCAAGTTAGGCGTTTGCTACTGATGTTTATGCCCCTTGTTGCCCAAGATAATGTTCTAAATACCTTCTCAAGGGTGCTTGTAAACAAAACAAAGCAGCACAAGAAGCATTTATCGAGATTAAAAAAAACATAAATCCAAAGCCCAAAGATACACCAAATAATAATAATTGTGAGTGGTTGACCAAAAAGGGACCTCAAGGGAAAATAATTGATTTCGAGTAAATCGCGTTTGAAGTTTCGTGTAGAAACAATTTTCTACGTACGAGCGTCTTTTTCTACCTAAAGAGACTTCGTTGTACTAGAGAAAACCTCAAAAGTAAAATAAAACAATAAAATTGATTGTATACACTTACCTGCCATCACAAAAACTAGTGAGCGCTGTTTGTAAGGTGTATTATTTCCAAAACTACCTTGGCTCACAAAAAAATTCATAAAATAAAAACTAAGGCGCCTAAAAATATTCTGGTTAGACCAAAACAAAGCTAAAAGACCACAGATTAAAAAAAAAAATGAATAACGGTTTCCAAACCCTCCAGGTCCCTTTTTGGTCAACCACTCACATATAATATCTATTGTTCAGTTACTTAATTCATAAGCTCCAAAGTTGAATGATAGTAAAAAGCATTTAAAAATGGGTACTGAAATTGTATTTTTCATTTTAATTCACAGTCTCCTATATAGATTTTTCAGAAAATGTTCAATATTTTCCAAAGTAATAGGAATATTTTTGGTTCATCGGCCGTATATTCATAAATAGACGGATATACATTAGCCTACATTTTCCCACTCCTGGACAGAGGTCTCCCTCAACTCCTTCCACCTATCACGATCCTTGGTAGCATTCCTCGAATAACATTTATTATCATTTATTAAACATTTATATGACAAAAAAAGTTGCCTAGACAGCTTTCTTAGTTCAAGTTGCCTAGTTTACAGAGAAACGCCCATATACCTATTAACATATTGGTTTACTATTTATTATTTCCTAGAAACAAAAATTCAAAGGCATGTGGCATTGGGTTACTATTCTATTAAGGGGAGATGAGCTTGCAAGCAGTCACGTGAATAAATAAATAAATATTGCTAGACATTTCACACAGCGCTATCTAGCCACAAACTAAGCAGAGCTTGTACTATGAGAACCAGATAACTGGTAGAATACTTAAATACTTTTTTTTTGTAAATACATACTTATAATATATAGAAAAACATCCAGACCCGGAACAAATATTTGTATGTCATGCAAACACTTGTTCCGTGGCAGGAATCGAACCCGCTACCTCCTGCGTCTCAGCCGGCTATTCGCCCACTGCGCCGCGGAGGTCATCGAATATACTAAAATAGATTGAAATTAACGAAATACAATTAAAAATTCCAGATTTCTAAGTTCCACCTTCCATGTGGCAGTGAGACACTTCAGGCCAGATGTGCTGGTGTACCTGGGGGACCTGATGGATGAAGGGTCAACAGCTACCATGCAGCAATTTCATCATTATGCCAAGAGACTGTTTAACATCTTTGAACTGGACTACAGTGCTGTGGTAAGAGTGCACACCTATTCTTCCAAAGCCTGATTCCAAGGTTGAAGGTTTTAAACCAATGTGTCCAATACTTACTTCCGGATCAGAAACATGGCCGCTCACAAAGGAATACAAAGGATATCCGATTTGATGTCTATCATTTTGCATGCCGCCATAACTTTGAAGGAACGTCAACGAGAAATCAAATATCAACTACTTATACAATTTTTTTTTTTTTTTTTACTAACCTATATTGTCCCACTGCTGGGCAAAGGTCTCCCCATCTCCCCTCCATCCATCACGGTCCACAGCCAGATCTGACCAATCTAGTTTGAATGCATCCAGGTCGTCTCTCCATCTTTTTCTGGGCCTACCACGGCTGCGTCGTCCGTTCGGTATCCACTGGGTGACTAGATTCGCCCATCGTTCTGGATGCATTCGAACCACATGGCCTGCCCAATCCCATTTTAAGCGGGCGGTCTTAATGCCTACATCGGCTATGCCGGTTTTGGCTCGTAGGTCGGTATTTCTGACTCGATCGATTCGCTTCACTCCAAGGATGCTTCTCTCCATCGCTCTCTGGCAAATCTTGAGTTGGGACTTTTGTGCTTCTGTCAAGGACCAAGTCTGAGCTCCGTAGGTCAATATGGGCAGGATACACATGTCGATGAGTTTTCGCTTCAGTGTCAGTGGAAGGGAACCCTTCATAAGCTGCTTCATGGACCAGTAGCTCCTCCAAGCGTTTTCAATGCGACGATTGATTTCTGTGTCTTGGCGGTTTTGGAAGGAGACTAGCTGGCCCAGGTAAATATACTCATCGACATATTGTATGACCTGCCCGTCAACTTCGACCCTACGTTTTATACTGTTGGTCATGACTTGAGTCTTTGATCTATTCATGGCCAGTCCCACCTCAAGACTTGCTGTGCTCAGGTCTTGGAGCATTTGTTGAAGTTCTTGTGCGGATGGAGCGAAGAGAACGATGTCGTCAGCAAAACGTAAGTTTGTGAGTCTTTTGTCACCGATGCTGATCCCTCTCATGTTCCAGGAAATTGCCAACTTTTTAAAAATTTCCTCAAGCGTACTTGTGAAAAGCTTAGGCGATAGAGGATCACCCTGTTTTACACCTTTTTCGATTTTAAAAGATGGTCCGCAATTGTCTAGTTTGATGGTGGCTGTGCTGTTGTTATAAATGTATTTTAGAAGGTCTATATATGTTTTTTCTATTTCTTGATTATTTAAGGCTGAGAATATGGATGAGTGTGACAGACTATCAAAAGCTTTTGTATAGTCAACAAATGCTATGTATAAGGGGATGTTGAACTCTAGGTATTTTTCTAAAATTTGGTTTAGGGTATGGAGGTGGTCAGTGGTAGAATAGTTTGGCCGGAATCCTGCTTGCTCTGGTGGCTGATGTTTATCGAGCGTTTGTTCTATTCGAGCCAAAATAATCTTTATAAATGCTTTATACAAGTGGGAAACCAGACTTATCGGCCTATAGTTACTGATGTCCGATTTTGATCCCTTTTTATGCAGGAGAATGATGTTTGAGTGGCACATTTGGGAGGGAAGTTTACCTGTTAAGAGTATTTTGTTAAATAGGTTAGTAATATGGGGTAAGAGGGTGGGTGAACCTATTTTCAATGCTTCAGTCGTAACACCATCATCTCCAGGACTCCTGTTGTATTTCAAGCTTTTAAGAGATTTATGAACTTCAAGACCAGTGATGTAGGGGATGGTATCAGGACGAGCATATTCCGGATCTAGGATGTTCTTAGTCGGATCAGAGTAGAGTTTATTGTAAAACTTAGTACATATTTCTATTAACTTATCTCGGTTAGTATGCTTAACACCTTTGTCATCCAGCAAGTTGTTGATCCAGGATCTCCCTGGAGATATTCCCTGCTTAGCTACTCTAAGCGATCTGTTCTTTTCGAGCGCTTCTTCAATAAGGTAACAGTTATGTTGTCTCAGATCCTTCCTAATACTACGTTTGACTTGCCTATCAAGTAGACTGTATTTATGTGTTCTAATTTCGGTTTCGGATCTTGTCTCCAGTAATTTTAATGTGCTACTAGTTAACTTAAAATTATTTCTACCCATTTTGTTTTTTATTTTCTTACTAGTACAACGTATTCCCGCTATAATATCGTTGTACTGTTTATCTATAGTATCAGTCTCATCTTGTTTTAGAAGGCTAAAGTAATTAGAGAGATCCAAATTAAATTGATTTTTATTAGTCAGAAGTGAAGTTTTTGATATCTTTTTAATTTTATTTTTGGTAAACAAAGAAGCACGAAGAACACTAAAGTTAAACGTAAGTTTGGCACGAACTGGCCTGTGGTCTGAGCTAAATTTAATTTGGTTTATATACGCCTACATCTTTAATTATGTGCCTTTCTGAACAAAGTACGTAATCTATTTCATTTTTAATACTTGGGTTGGGAGCTACCCACGTCCAACGTCTTTGGGGTTTTTTTGTGAAATAAGAGTTAGCAATAAACATTTTTTGGCCGAAGGCAAAGTGTATCAATCGAATACCTCTCTCGTTGCGAATTCCTAGACCATATGGGCCTACAATATTACCATTATCCATTTCTTGTCTGACTCCGATCTTTGCATTAAAATCTCCCAACACGATGTTATAGGTGCAACGGTTTTCGTGGCATGCCCTATTCAATAGATCGTAAAAGTCCTCTACGTTTTCGTTGGGATGCATCGAAGTAGGCGCATAAGTTTGAATAATAGACAAAGTTTTGTTGTGTGTCAATCTAAATTTTAGTAGCGCTATTCGCTCTGAGTATCCTTTAAATTCCATAATGTTATTTTTCCACTTCTTGGCCACGAGAAATCCTACACCGTAGAGTCCCTGTGTCTCCCCGAAGTGGAAAAATACATTGTTGTCCCTTTCTATTGTTTGCTCTCCCAACCGCCTAACCTCTGACAAACCAATTATGTCCCAGCTGATGTCTTTGAAAGCATTTTCCAGTTCCACTAAACGTTCTTCTTGCATAAGAGTGCAGACGTTGTAAGTTAGTACGTTAAGCATCTCGGAGTCCTTTATAAACGAAGCCGTAGTCGTTTGACGGTTAGAGAATCCCGCCCGGAGATTCACCTGGCCCCCAATTCCAGAGTCGGTCCGTCGACCGTCGACAACAGCACAACTGCTGGAATTCCCGGGCACTTGGGGCAATTGTGTGTTACTTTCCATGATACAAGGGGGTTTGGACCATAACCCGCCACGCTGGTCCAGTTGCGTATTGGCGGGTGGTTCGTCAGAGCCTCGTTCGTTGATTAGCAGGGCGCACCGCTTGCAGGTGAGGATGACTTGGGGCTCGAGAGATGTTATGTGGGCCCCCTTACACTTATACAATATGTAACAAAAACCCTGTCGGATTTTTAAGGGTGTGATATAGTATCGATATTTGGTCACAATCATGTAATTCTATTACAGAAAAAACTAAAAAAAAATACCCGACTAAAGGACAATGGGCAAAAATGTATGGCGCTTGTCCCATCGGCGGCCACATCTGTCCTATATATTTTTTAGTCGACAATTATGTATATATTAAGACTGCAAAAAATTATTTCGGCAACTTGTTTAGATAAAAAGTTATAAAGCGTTGATCATATAAAAAAATCGAATTAATTAAACCGAAAGTACGTAAATGATAAAACGTAATGCATGTCTAAGTATAAGATAATGATGGATTAAATAAAACTAAAGGTTAATTGGTTATTAAATACATCGATTTATTGACAGACACATATACAATGCTCGTATATAATGCTAGTATTCCTTTAAAAAAAGAAAATGATGGGATTCAATTGTCGTCTACAATAATATCGTTTAAAAAATGAGCTGGTAAACGGATATCTTCCTCTTGGTTTCTCGCCCACCCTAAATACCACACTACACACATAATGTGGGCACAGCAACCAAGAGTGCGCTTACCGCTTAGACAACTGCAATAGTAGTTTTCTATGGCTTCTCTGCCGCTTTTCTCTCTATCTACTATAATGTACGAATAATATATTTTTGACCTAGTATGTCTAGATTGTATTCGACATCTTAGCAGCCAAACATTTGTTGCTGTGATGCCGCACCTGCCTAGGCCTGTAACATCGGGGTCCCTATACGTTTCTATATTATAGAGACCTTGTCGCACATGCTCCGCATTATAGCTGCGGGCTAGCTTCACTTGGTATGTACCAAGTGCAAAAATGGTTAAATCGTCCTCAGTCAGCAAAGGAAAATCACTTATGTTAGGTTGGTTTCCTGTAATGCTATCGAAACTAGCCCGTCTACGATTAAGGTTGTTGGCTAGGACATACTCTGCTAGGTTATTTGGTTGGTTCACTCTTTGGTTTATAACTTCTATAAATGTTTCAGCGTGAACGTTATCTGACAATGGTTCTCTGCAAGCATTCAATAATGCAGCAACTATTCTAAAATCTGTCATCATATGAGGCAAAGCACGATTGAAAAAGTCTTGTCGGAATAGTTTAAAATCGCGTTTGAACCAACCATTTATAACTTCAACAACCCAGCGGCACATAGTAACCAACCTAGACTTATTCGCTTGTTCTGTCGTCAATTGATCTTCGTCTCGTTTTTTTGTTTTCGGTAAGTGAGCTTCATAACCATAGGCATGTAAGTCGTCGATTACGTCGCGAAACCCACGGTCTAAGATGAACACATCTCCATGTTCAAAAAACCAATGGAAAGGATTTCCTTCGTCGTCAATCATATTTTTCATTATTTGTGCATCTGATTCTATGGCTGAATATGGCCCAAAGGCATCTAAAATGTGGCCATCGCAGCACACTATTAAAAACGGTTTCAACAAATTCGTGTATTTATGTAGACTATATGATCGCTTTTGGAATAAATAGTTTGCGGACTTTTGTATATATATATAAGTGGCGTCTGCTATTACAATTGCCTTTCTGTTTAAGGCATTTGCATTTCCAAAAATTGCATTTGGAACTTGTAGGTTTCGGTTAGCTACATCAATTCTATTGAGATGATCATAACCAAGATGCCGGGGAACGAAGTCCAGTAAAAGAGAGTCTCTGGCGAACGTTAAATGTCGTTCTAGGGTTCTACGGCTCATATTAAAAAGCGTCGCCAGCCTTTCATTTGCTTCACCGCTTCGCAGTTTCATTAAGTAGCATGCCAAAGATGTTTTCGGGCGTGTTGATACGTTCGACAATGAAGGAGTTTGTTCCAAAATATTCATAAATTGGTCTCGACTAACGCCTAATCGGATGTATACTTCATTTGGGTCCATGTCATCTATATTATCAAAATCTAGTATAGATCCTCGAAGCACCGCGATTTTCATGAGGCTCATGATATGCACAAAATGTGTGGCATTGAAGTCGTGGAGCAAGTTAGGGCTGTCAATTATTTGATCCCAATCATTGGATACCAAATGATGATCGCAAACTCTTGCACTATTTGGAATATAAAAATTAAAATGAATCAAGAATGTCACTTTAATGTTATTCGGAATCCTTCGGAGATCCGTTCGTCTGCAGTTTTCATACATACAACGCGTTGCTGTATTAGGGAGTCTTGAATATTCTTCAATATGTAATACACATTCGTGTGGACGGTCTTCTCTTGCTGGTGCCCGTGGCGGCGCGCCGCCTTTGTTGTTTGTTGCCGCAGTGCGACCCGAAGGGGGATTTTCGTTTTACGGCATTTACAAAGCGTGCCGCCAAATCCACAGCTGAATGTCGAGAGTTGACAACTCGGTAAAATTTGCCTATTTTTGGGGTAAAATTCAGATAATTCTTGAAATTAAAAATGAAATAACTTTCAAGTTATTTGATACATATGTTTTTTATACATCTGCCTGACTTTCATTTCTATGACGGAATACGCTCTTCATGGATCCGACGGGGTTTTTGTTACATATTGTATAATGCTAAATATTTATTAAGTTAGCCATGCACTTTAACAATGAGTATATTAATTATCATATAAACACTACAAAAAAGCACACCTCTTAACGATAAATTTATTGAAAAATTCGACAAGAAGATATCCCAATGTTGTATCATTTGGTTCTGTTGTACATTGGTACTACTTTGACACCTGTCACATTCAACCGATTATAATTCCATGAGTAAACGCTTTCACTACTAACGGCTAACTGGATCTAATTATATGTTTCGCCTTGTGCCAACTTATATATATATATATATTTTTAACTAGCCTGCATTTTCCCACTGCTGGGCAAAGGTCTCCCTCAACTCCTTCCACCTATCACGATCCTTGGCAGATTCCCACCATTCCTTCTCGAATCCATAGATGTCGTCACGCCAACGCTTTCGCGGCCGACCCCGACGTCGCTGTCCATCTTCCGGTACCCAATCTGTTACAATGTTGGTCCATTTCCCCGGAAGCATTCGACTCACGTGCCCGGCCCAATCCCACTTGAGCTTCGCGGTTTTGGCTCCCACATCGGCAATGCCAGTCAATGAACGAAGCGTGGTATTCCTCACCCGATTGGCTCTCCGGAATCCTAGAACGCTGCGTTCCAACTTATATTTATAAATAAATATAAAGCTGGACATTTCACACAGCGCTATCTAGCCCCAAACTAAGCAAAGCTTTATACTATGGGAACCAGATAACAGATAGAATACTTATTATATAGGTATATATTTTTTTGTAAATACACACTTATAATATATAGAAAAATTATCAAAGCAGGAACAAATATCGGGTTTAAAATATTTATTTTCTCAAAGAATTACATTCACTTAGAGAGAAAACTTAAAAATATTAGTTTACAATTTGTTGGGCTAATCGTAATAATAACAAAATTAAAAGTGATACATAATAAAACAAAAGTTTTGTACAAAATAAAAGTTTGCGTGCGGGGGGTAGCTTTGTGACATTTGGCTCACCAATGCAATGCAAACAATATTCAAGTGACACAGATATGCGCAACTGAAAGTGACATGGATATCATTGTTATTTTATATATGGCAAAAGGTAAGGTTAAGTGTTAGGTAAGTGTATCTTCATTTACTTAATTTTGTATTTAAAAAAGTTTTTATTTGCCGTTATGAAAATTGTGTTATTATTATTATATATATTATATTAGGTTAGGGAAAAGTTTCTTCGCATTTTTTAAGAAAATTTAAAATCATTTTTTAATATAGTTTATTTACATTTAACTTCAGTATGTGGTACCTACATATTTTATACATATTTTATTACATATTTTGTTCGATAACTTTTTGCCATCTTGTAGGTAGGGACATAATCCCATTGCTATAAAAATTTTGGGGCTTCTGATCAAAATACCGCGACAAGTGGTTTTGGCAGTCCTCTCGTGATGTTAACCTGACACTGCCTAAAGAATTCTGAAGAGACCGAAACAGGTGGAAATCTGAAGGTGCAAGGTCAGGACTATACGGCGGATGCATTAACACCTCCCAGCCAAACTCTCTTAATTTTTGCTGAGTGGCTAAAGATGTATGAGGTCTAGCGTTATCATGATGAAAAACCACACCCCTTCTGTTGATTAATTCCGGCCGCTTTCTCTCAACTTCTTGCTTTAATCTCATCAGTTGTTCGCAGTAGAGTTCAGAATCGATGGTCCTGCCTGGTGGTAACATAATGAAGCTCATAATGAATAATGCCCTTCCAATCCCACCACACACACAGCATCACCTTGTTGCGAGTTAACCCGGGTTTCGCCACAGTCTGTGAAGCCTGACAGGCCTTTGACCACGACCTTTTTCGCACGTTCTTGTCGTACGTGATCCACTTTTCATCACCAGTTATCAGCTTCTTCAAAAATGGTTCGGTTTCATTACGTCGTAATAAAGAATCACAAATGAGTACACGGTTCATTAGGTTTCTTTCAGTGAGCTCGTGGGGTACCCAAATATCGAGCTTTTTTGTGTATCCAGTTTTTTTCAAATGCTGTTTTGTGGTCAATTCCCAGTTCTTCGGCTACGTCGTAACTACTGATATCCCGATCTTGCTTCACTTTTTCAAAAATGGCACCAATTTTATCCGTAATAGAGCGACCTGTGCGACGTGTATCTTTGACATCAAAATTTCCGGATTGAAAACGCTTAAACCAAATTTGTGCTACTCTCACAGACACTGCACTAGGTCCATAAACATCGCAAATTTTTTTCGCGGCTTGCGTTGCATTTTTACCTTTTTGTAGTAAAATTTTAAAATGTATCGAATTTCTTCATTAGATTCACTCATCTTTACAGGACGAAAAACAAATAAAAATCACACATTTTCCTATTTTGAATTTGTAATTATCTTTTTTAAAATTTAAACTTTGAATGATACCAAAACCAGCCAGATACAAATTGTATAGCCAAAGAAATTTTATTACAAGTTCATACATACTATACGAGGCATGCCTTTTAAGTTCTGTCGTTTCCATATTTTCCGGCAATTTTGAATTTGGAACTGTTCTATATTCGAATGTGTTTACATTTTGAATCTCAAAACAGTTGAAAGTATTAGGATTAATGCTATTGTTTAGTCACAGTTTCGATTTGAATCTGTCAGGTCACGTACGAAAATGAATGTTTCTAAGGAAAATGTTCGTGCAATAATTTTCTACAACTTTAGAAGAGGCCTGACACGGCTTCAGTGTTTAGAAGAGCTAACATCTGTGTTCAGTGATGTAGCCCCATGTCTGCGGACTGTCGAACGCTGGTATTTAGAATTCCAGCGTGGACATACTAGTGTTAGTGACAGATTTCGCGAAGGACGCCCAAAATCCGCCTTCACTGAAGATAACATCATTGCTGTGAGACAACTAATTCTCGAAGATCGTCATGTGACGTATCGAGAGATAGAGGCTCTATTAGGCATCTCAGGGACAACCATTCAGAAGATCTTGCATGAAGCGCTTGGTGTGAGAAAGCTAGTTTGCCGTTGGATACCGCATCTGCTTTCCGACGATCACAAGGCGGCCCGCGTCAGATGGTGTAAGAAAACTCTGCAAAGGTTCAACCGAGGGGAGTCAAATCACGTCTACGACATCATAAGTGGTGACGAATCTTGGATCTATGCCTACGATCCTGATACCAAACAACAATCTACAATCTGGGTCTTTCAAGACGAGCCAAAGCCGACTAAAGTTGTTCGTTCTCGAAGCACTTCAAAGAAGATTGTGGCCACGTTCGTTGGAAAAACCGGCCATGTTGCGACTATTGCACTTGAAGATCGTAGAACGGTTAACGCAGAGTGGTATACTACAGTTTGTTTACCACAAGTCATCGCCGAACTTCGAAAATCTAACTCAAAGCGACGCATCATCCTGCACCACGACAACGCAAGCTCACACAGCGCTCGTCAAACGATTGAGTATTTGAAGCAGGAAAAAGTAGAAATTCTTGACCATCCTCCATACAGTCCTGACCTAAGCCCTAACGATTTCTTTACATTTCCTAAAATTAAGAAAAGTCTTCGTGGTCAAAGGTTCCAGTCCGGTGAAGAAGCAGTCGACGCTTTCAAGACAGCCATTTTGAACACCCCACTTTAGAGTGGAATAAATGTTATAATAACTGGTTTGAGCGAATGGAAAAGTGTTTTAAGCTACGTTGTGAATACTTTGAAAAACAATAAAAAGTACTATAAGGTTCTAGATGTGTTTTTTTCTTCAAACGACAAAACTTAAAAGGCATGCCTCGTATAATGCGAAAAGACTTTTTCCCCAACCTATTATATACATATAATATGTTGTATATATTTTTGTTTTTAAGATAAGTATAGCATTTAAGTTATTTGTTTGTTACGTAATATTTAAGTAGTCTTTTAAATGTGGTCATAGTATTAGCTTCATTAATATCTCTCGGTAATTTGTTTCATATTTAAGCACCTTCATACATTATATTTTTTTTGTAAATGTTATTTGAATATGCATCTTTAGTTAAAATTTAACGTATTATGAGTCATGTATTATGTAAATATGTTTGGAAGTTAATATTTTTTTGTAGCTATGCCACTTGATAATATATATTTTCAGTTACACATAAATTACGGTCGTCTTAGGCGCCTGAGGTTCCTTGTAGTTTTTTGATAAGATTCCACAATTTTAGGAGCTCCTCGAATATATGTATTTGATACTTAGGTTATCTTCACCACGTTCAGTACGACGTTTTAATTCTTCTTTGAGATTTTTCAGGTGTTCTTGTTGTTTGGGTGTTTGATCGGAGAATATTTTGATTGTGCCACTTTTAATTACTTTTCTGTTACGAATTGTGATTTTAGCTGATTCTTGCAATTTAAAACACACCTTCAATGGACGGCTTTTACTGGGGCTGTACCTTTCTAGGCGGAATATTTTATATGGTTCTGGCAGTTCAGCATCAATAGATTGAACAATTTTCATGACTTCACTCTTGTCTTGGGATTCCAACGAGGATTAGGTATATTTTTGCTTTGCAGTTCCCGGTCGCTTATGCCTGCCGTGATATATTCATGAGTACTAGAAGTTTGCGCTAAAGATAGTATAGTAGATGTTCTTATTAACTTTACCTCAGATTCTAGACCTTCAATTTTATTATCTGTTGTAGTATTTTCGAAAAGATTTGTTATGTCTTGCTTCATTGACGTTTGTTCTTTAGAGAGGTTGTCAGTCGTTAATTTTATGTTTGATATATTATCCTTGATTGAGGCAATATCTTCTGAAATTTTGTTTATTGATTATTTCTGACTTGTGTTTAGATTTGTTAACATCGACATCATTTGCTTTCGCATCTCAGCCAGTTCTTCCAGGACCATTTAATTGTCATTAGTTAATTTTCGTTTATTTCTCAGCGTTACTCTTTTGGTATCTGTAGTTTCTGATAGTAGTTTATGGCTTGTGAGATTAGGTTGCGAGTCACTCCGACCCACACCAATGCCACTTCCAGTAGGCGAGTGTCTTACGTTCATGATCCGTGGCTAGTTTTCGTACCTTGTTGGATAGATGATACGTATGCTTGCGTCGAGCGAGCGAAAAAATAAGAGCCTGTCCTTTTTCCACGGAAGGGGGGAGAAATATCTGTAGATCATGCAAACATTTTTTCCGCGGTGTGAATCGAACCCGCAACCTCCGGCTTCGTAGCCGGCTTTTCGCCCACTACGCCACGGCGGTCGTCACATTTGACACAGTATATTACTTATTTTTTAAACTATCACTAAACCAAATCCACGGGGATATAATTCTTGGCTGCCAACAAGCGATGGGAAAAAATTTACTAAGTATGTCTAAGAAAAAGTGATAGGATAATCAGTATAGCTATAAAATCCAAAACAAAACGAACTGATATACCTACTCACCAAAGTAAACTAAACAAAAATGGCGCTGGACCGGACATACGATCCGTAGAAAAACGAAAAATGGAGCAAAACTGGTACCCAAAAGATGGAAAAAGATCAAAGGGAAGGCAAAAATCAAAAGATGGGAGGATGAAATAAAATTGACTGCCGGTCCCTATTAGAGAAGAGTTGCTACTGACAGACTTCATTGGAGAGAGCTAGAGGAGGCCTTTGGCGATCGCCACTCTGCACTAAGAGATTTTTACCTATATGATTTGAATTTAAAACTTAATGCAATAATGTCAGAATAAAGGCTTATTATTATTAGTTATTTTCAGACAGTGTGGCTCCCAGGCGATAACGACATAGGAGGCGAGAACGAGCCGATCAAACGCGACAAGGTGGCCGAGTTCGATAAGATATTCCAACAGGCGCAAGTCATCTCGCTCCGCAACATCTCCTTCTACAAGGTGAACGGGATCACTCACGAGTATCCCTCGGAGGAGGCGTCCAACGATTATAAGATCGTCGTCTCGCATTATCCTGTCACGAATCGGCATGTTTTTGGACACCAGGTAATTTGCTTTTTTAACCGACTTCAACAGACGATACAGATATTTGTTCCAAAAAAAAAGTCAAGTCAAATATTTTTATTCATTAAAATCACAAGGATCACTTTGATACGTCAATTTTACTGCCTGTTCCTTCGCGACCAAGCCAGGAAAGAAAGGCAAGAAAACAAGGCTGGTTGTTTTTTTAATGATCCTTTTACAATACATAATACAGAAAAGAAATTACGTCTAAATTTGTAATATTTTGAACGAGTTGGAGCAGTTTCAATCCCAAGCTTCTCTATCATCTAAATAATCCGATATTTTATAGTAGGCTCTTTTATAAAGATTTTGTTTAATTACGTTTTTAAATTTGTTAATTGTCAATTTTTGTACATCCCTTGGGAGTTTGTTATAAAAGCGCACACCTTGCCCTTTAAACGATTTACTAACTTTATGGAGTCTACAAGTGGCAACAGCGAGTTTATCTTTATTTCTAGTATTAAAATTATGATTATCGCTATTTTTCTTAAACAAATTAATATTTTTGTGAACATACATTAGATTTTCATAGATGTATTGACAAGGGAATGTCATAATATTTATTTCCGGGTCTGGTTGTTTCTCTATATATTATAAGTATATGTATTTACAAAAAAAATGTATATAAGTATTCTATCAGTTATCTGGTTCCCATAGTACAAGCTCTGCTTAGTTCGGGGCTAGAAAGCGCTGTGTGAAATGTCTAGCAATATTTATTTAATATTTATATTTAAAAAAGAGGTTTTCAATTCGGTAGTATTTTTTTCATGACTGTTACTTTAGAACTCCGTCATTTATCTACCGATTCGGAAAATTCTTTTTTTATTTGAGACTATATACTTTCAGAATGGTCCCATATAAATTTCATCAAAACTGATTCAGTAGTTTGGTTTATTCTGTTATCTGAAGTCGGTTATATTTTTGTTTAAAAAAGTTGCTTGCATGTCTAATAAGTTTAATAAGATGTTTTTTGTTAGTATGTAAAAATATTACCTTCAACTTTTGAAACTATCATGGTTATGAATACATTTTGCAGTAACATCGGAATATTTACTCATAAATCATGGTAAATATCCTGTTGTTACTGAAAATAACATTACCCTCCTTCTGCGCAGCCGAATAAAAAACAGCAATACCAAAATTTCATCAAAATCGGTTCAGCCGTTTAATCGTGAAAACGTGACAGAGAGACAGAGTTACTTTCGAATTTATAATATTAGTGTAGATATTCATTAATTCAGTAGCATCGGCCCGCGGCTTCGCACGCGTGGTTTGTCAATAAAAAGTAGCTTATGTGTTAATCCAGGTTATAATATACGTACATACTAAATTTCATCGAAATCAGTTACGACGTGATTGAGTAACATACATTAAAAGTTTCGCATTTATAATATTAGTGTGATACAACAGGTGCAGAAGGCGATCAACCCCGACATATACTTCTGCGCGCACTCGCACGACGCCAAGTACATGCAGCAGGACCGCGAGCTGCGACAGCGCGTGACGCACGCCATGCCGCGCGACGGGCACGTGCTGCGCGCGCGCACGCTTGGCCCGCTGCTGGAGATACACGTGCCCACGTGCAGCTACAGGATGGGCACCGATGCTATTGGATACGGCGCTGCTGTCTTCGGTAATTACATCTTCATCACCCGTCTGGACCGTTGCCGAACAATAGGACAGTATGGGCTAACAGTAATGCTCTGAAAGTTGCTCATTCTAAACTCTAAACCGGCTCCGTAAATGCGCTAACTAAAATAAAATTACTCTCATTGCATTCTTAATAAGCTAAAATGAAATACAATACCAATGATTAATCCTTATTTCTATTTAAAAATGAAAGAGGCCACATTCATAATATGATTAATGAAATACAACCTCCATGGAAAATTCTGAGTATTAAAAAAAAAAGAATGGGTACCGGGAAATTGTTTGGAATACTTTTTATAAAATTTTTGGTAAATCTTACTATTCGATTTAGTAAGTTACTTTGGGAAAAGTGTTCCTGATGGGAAATAGAGTCGATTGAGACCAACTTGTTTTTTATGACAATGTAATTTTTTAGGCTCACTACATTTTTTCGAGAAATCTGAAAATGCAGTTGTTTTTTTCTTCATAACAAACATATAGTTTCCTAAGAACGAAATCTAACTACAAAAGACAAGGTAGCTGGTATCACGGTGGTATGTATGTACGTAGATTACAATCTCGATTAACACATAGGCTACTTTTATCCCATAAATCAGGTCCCATGGCATAAAAATGGGGTGTCAAGTCAAGTTGCAACAGCGAGTTTAGCTTTATTTGTTGGTTACCTACACATTTAGTATCTCAAATGGCTCTTGTGATCGGCTAGCGTGGTATGTATGGGCATGACATGCGGACATGCGTAAATAAAAATAATTTTCATGTTATTTTTTTTCATTTTCAAACCCAAATATCTAAGAAAATATACACCTTACGGGATTTCATTACTAAATACTTTATGTTTGTAATCACTTACTCTATCGATTGACATATTTCTTCACTGGCCGCCAAATCAAGCTTATTTCAAAATGGCGGACGGTAGGTATGCCAATGAGGTTCGATTCTCTTTATTTATTATGCTCATCAAGATAACCCCTTTCATTTTTGTGCGTATATTATCAAATACCCTATATATACCGGGTGTCCCTAAAAATAGTGTCAAGCGAAAGTCTAGAGATAGAACACTCCTTGGGGTACCCGAATCATCCCCATGTGTGTTCCGCGATTTTTAATAGTTTTCGAGTTGTGAATTTTTTTCCGAATTTTTGAAAATTTTTGATTTGAACAACTTAAAAAATTCTTAAAAAAAAAGTAGAAAACTTTCTTGAGATTTTTTTAAGACACTATTTTTGGGACAACCTGTATATACAGAGGTATCGGTAACGGTAACAGTGTCGCGAGCTCAATGGTTTCTTCCCATCATGTAATTACCTACCTGACATGTTGTTTCAGATCATTCAACCAGAGAACTGACATACACAGTGCTTTGGTCGCCGCGTCGGTTCCCGCACCTCATCGCGTACGCCGTCATGCTCTCAATACTAACAATCTATTGTTTATTGTATTTCGCAGCTAAACTACTACAGATTAATACACTTAGGCAGCATAAGTCTTGGACTAAAGAAAATGTACCGCTTTTAACTTAGTAGTTTCTAGTGGTGTAGTACATTATAGAGTTAACTACCTATCAGGGAAACCAAGGCCGGTATCCAACGAAGCTGAACGAAGTGATGTGTAAAATCAGCCAATATAGTATTTTGAGCTGATTCTATTGGCTGTTTTTCACATCCTCTGCTCAGCTTCGATGGCTTATAACACAGCTTTAATAACTTTTATAATAATTCACTACATGAAATTTGGCATTCCATACAGATCTCAATTTTAAGAAATGTTGTAGGTATTTGCCTTTTTACAATCCATGAAAATGTAAAATTGCATACAAAATTATCTTGGATTATGATTTTTAAAATTGTTTGTTAAAAACAAAACTTCCGAACCTTACTGTGCGTTGACTGACATGCACTTGTTCAATTTATTGATTAATGGAATTGTATGTAATGAATTGCAATATGTGTCCATTTAATGAAGTAATAAGTCGTTTTCGTGCAGCTAAACATATGCCGCTTTTAGTCTAGTACTCATGCTATCTGGGTTACCTTAGGTTTTTGAGTCATGGAATTGTAACACTAGAAAGAATTGAAATGTGTTCCTCAACTCGTTTTATATACATCATTATAACAAAATTGTATAGTGTTATAACACAAAATAGATGGGTACAGATTAATACGAGCAATATTTTCAAAAATGTTCTAAAAACTCAGCTTTAATTATTTTATGGTGTTAATTTGTGGCTGAGATTCTGTGGTAAAGATTGAACTCGTATTTAAATATAGATAGTGCAATCCACGAAGACGCGCCCCACTATTCCTCCTAACCATTTATAGTATATGCGTGCAAGCTTCCGTCAATGTTTGAGTGTTATCGGTACACACTAATTACTTATGAGTGCACACGCACACTACAATGAATAGACTAATCAGGAGAGAGCGTCATGGTCAAAGTGAAAGATGCTCTACTTCAATATTATTTTTTTACCTGAGTGCAAGGAAACGGTTATATTTTTTTTAATGTTTAGGTGTGGATATTTTATGTGATTATTAGTTAATATACCATTTTTATAATAGGGGGTAATTATAGACATAAATGAAATACGTGAAAAAGTTTTATTTAACTTTATTGAGAAATTAAAATCGTCAATCACTCGTTTCAGAAATATCTGATTCAGAGTCTGATGTATCACCGACATTTATAATAAAACTAAAATCAAGATCACAGTGTCTCATGTATTCGTCTTCTATTTTTTCCACGTGCTGACAAGTATTGAACCAGACATCTTTATTTACTCGATCAAATGCTTCATTTAATATTGACATAATCGAAGTGTAATTTTGATTGATATTGCGGCTAGCAACGTCGTTTTTTACAATACCCCAAATGTTTTCGATTGGGTTTAAATCTGGATGATAAGGAGGCAGCCGAAGCACTGTGAATCCATGTTCTTTCAATAATTCGTCAACTTTGTACTTGCGGAAGTTTTCTTAATTTTTTAATATAAGGTCATAAAGTTCGGGTTTTTTGTAGCTTGGTTCAAAATGGATATTTTTTGCATTCAGCCAAGTCTGCATGTCTAATTTGTTGGAGTTGAATGTTGGTATTTTTTCCGAACTAGTATTGTGATAGGCTGTATTATCCAAGACTAGCACGGCATCATTTGGGAAATTTGGTATTAGCTTCTCCTTTAGCCACTTTAAGTAATTTTCTGTGTTCATGTTATCGTGGTAGTCTCCGGATTTGATCTCTGCTCTGTATGTCAACAACGCATTTGGTACGAAACCCTCTGCACTTCCGCCATGTACTATAATTATGTGCACTCCTTTTGTTAAATTTTGTTTTATTGCTGTTTTAGAACCTTTTTCGGCCCAAGATTTTTTTTGCACGTGGTTGGTATGAATGTATGGATCATCTGTGTAGACTATAGGTCTACCTGCATTACGAAAAGACTACCTGTTTTAAATATTTCAATCTTAACATTTGAATATCATGTTTTTCGGTTAGAACTTTCCTGTTATTATCAGTTTTTCTTCATTTATAACCAAGTTTAAGTAACAATGTTCTTAGTGTTGTTATACATCCATCAAATTGTACACGGTCTTTCAAAACAATATAAAGTCGTGATAATGTTGGAAATTGACGATGTTCTATATGATAGTTTTGGATAGTTCTTCGGACTACACCAATATCAAATTCGTCTAAATTAATTTTTCGTGGTCTTACCCTTCTCTTCTTCATGGGTGATGTAAAAATAGAAGCACTTCTGCCTACTAAATTCGAATGCGACGTACTCGCTTCATTTTCAGACTCAATATCCGCTTCCGTAGTCGGCTCTGTTGTACGCTCCGCACTTGAGACTATAGGAACTATCGCATCCGTCTCCATAGTTATATTCGATTCCATAGCAGGTAATGTAGTTTGGTTCATTGTATTAGTATATTCCTTTCTTTCGCGTAGAATTCTAGTCACTGTGCTTTCAGATACTCCAACAGCATGCGCGGTTCTCCATCGCACATCAGTGAGTTTTTCTGCATAATTTTTACTTGCTTCTTTTTTCATAAAATCATAAACT
Source organism: Philereme transversata (assembly GCA_963924445.1). NCBI lineage: Eukaryota > Metazoa > Arthropoda > Insecta > Lepidoptera > Geometridae > Philereme > Philereme transversata. The sequence goes on along the minus strand of OZ004337.1, from coordinate 18,164,938 downwards.
TTAGAAATAATTTCTCTTGCCTAAAATAAAAAAAAACATTAAATAGTTTTACTTATTTTTAAAGATGAAATGAAGACTTCTTTTAGTATAATTTGCTATTTTCAAAATTAAATTACTTTCCTTTGCTTATTTCATGTGTTTTAGTAACTACAAACTTCTGAACAATCATTTACATACCTGGCTTTTAAGTACAACACGCTGAGATTTTCTCGACATTTAAAAAAAATATAAAGTAGAGCAACTTTCGTGACGATTCTGGATTTTCGCAACATAGGATGTACTACTTGTGTGCATCGAACCGCTGACGGTTCGCGACTGACGCTCGGAGCAAACTCCCCGCACCCCGCGATCCCCTCAACCAAAAATTGGTGGGGCGCGTCTTCGCGGATTGCACTATCTATATAGAGTATTAATGATGTCTTTCATATATCAATGTTTTAACATTAACAAGCTTAACTCGTTTACGGTAAAATTATATGCAACTAATTTATTTACAATTTACATTCTTAGGGAGTAATGAAGACTTTTTAAGTGTTTTAGAATTTTGCAATAACCTAGCTTTAATTATTTACAGTAGATTCATTGATTTAATGTTTTTAAATGTAATTTATATTACAGAAGATTTCTAATATTGGTATTTGGAAGATATCCGATAAAACTATTTACAAATAATTGGATATTTAAATCTACCTCTTAAGTTTGCTCATTACAAGACATGCTAAATAATACACGGCAGGTTTTTTAAGTATTATAATTTCCTATGAAACATTTTTGACTTAAGTATCATGATTATATTGTTGATTATATATGTTATTGATAATATCATATATTTACAAAGTTGTGTTGTTACAGAATGTTGGACAACATGTTTTGCTTTAAAACATGACAAATGTTTTCAAATTTTTTTATGAAGCTCCAAAGTTAGATATTCTAGCTTCATTGTTTTTTACCCAAAAACTTATATGTAAATTTCATCAAAATAAAAGGCCGCATTTATGATGTAAAATTTCTCCAAATCTTGCCAAATTCAACCAGTTAAAATACAATATATGGCCTCATGCAGGTTTTATAAATGTTCTCATAAAATGTATTTATTCTAAAAAGCCTACAGACATTAGTAATAGTCACATATTTAACTTATATCTATGAAATATGTATACATATTAGCTTAAAGCCTGACTATGGCTCTAGCATGAGTATCATATCATACCATTATCTAAACAATAACTAACCAAAGAATTTACTGTCAGAAAATACTAAGTACAAATAATATAATTGTATTTCAGTACATATTAACTGTAATAACATTGTTTATATGGATTTTGCAATAAATATATTTTTGTTTATAAACTGTGTTTCAATAGAATAGAAGACTGTCTGCTTTCTTCACAAACTTTGGAAGTATCAGAGTAGCTAGCATGTACACATTGAGTATAGCAAATGTGACTGAGGTTGGGACCGACAACGTTCTCATAGTAAGATTAATTGCTCCTGTTATTATATTGGCAATGAGGAAATACAGAAGCCCATTTGAGTTCACACCATCAATTATCTTCGGTGTTTCAAGATTACCCTTTTCATTAAAAAAGTATTTTTCAAAGAAATACAAAACAGACACTATTGTTATCATAATAGCCTCTATAAAGATACAAAATGATGCATTTGCTAATGTTCTAGAAGCCGGCCTAAAGTAATTAGATATAAAGGTAAGTATCCATAGTATGATAGATCCAGTAACTAGTTTCACTAAAGTCATATCAATTCTTTGTCCTTTGTAGTACAGGTTAGTAGCAATATGTTTGTTCATTAGCTCATCCTTTAAATGTGATCCAAATAAGTACATTGCAATATAACCAAGGCAGGATGACACTCCTTCTCTATTTGCTGACAGAAATGAGTCTCTTTGTGAATTCCCAAATACCCATTCTTGCACACCACAAAACAAAACAACTTCATGGATTATTAATAATGCAAAGCTCTGCACTATAGTGCTAGTTGGTGAATATGATTCAGATGAAAAGTACAGCATGAAGGTAGAGAGAAACTTGCAAACAGCCAATGTGAAGAAAAAATTCCAGTGCACCCCATACTCAGACACATGTTCTTGATAATTCAATTGTTTCACTGAAGCATATCTAGCCATTCCCAAAGCAGCGAGGAGCAATATAAACTTCAAGTTTCCCAAGAAGGCAGTTCTCCAATGGTTTCTCAACAAGTCCTTGTGGACCAGGCCACTCATTAGCACAAATAATCCAACTCCAGTATCCATCAGACTGTACCCATATCTCTCAGTCTTGGCCAACTCTCGAGGGAAACTTCTAAAATCAACTGCTAATATGCACAGAACTGTTATCAAATAAGTCAGACCCCTCATCACTGATATTGTCTGTATTCTCTTATGATGGTAAGACTTTTCTCGTCCAATCTTTTTGTAGTACTTTAGATTGACGTATGTATTGATTTCTCGAGCTAACATGGTGAAAATGATAAGGTTTAGAAGATACAAGTAGTCAGGTAAAACAGTGTGTGCCACAATCAGGGGTAATACTATCACCAGGTATTCATAAATCTCTTGGTAATGATAGCCTTTAATCTTCACGCATGAGTAGATGGTGCATTGTACAGTGAAAAATATGCAAAAGAATACGTGTAAAGCAGAGGATCCATGGTTGTTTTGCATCAGTGATTCGTGATAACGTTTGTATGCAGTGGCATTCATATTTTCTATGTCTTGCTCTTCCATGATTGTATAGAGACAGCAGCGAAAGATAATATTTACGAACTAGCACTGCCACTGGCAGTGAAGGTAACTTGAAGAGCCTAGCTTTGGCACAGTAATGAATAGCTATATTTGAACTTGTGCTATGGAGGACAATACGACCGATTCCATTTCAGTCACAGACTATGAAAATTCCAATTTCCGATCAATATTTTCCTGAAATTTCCTGTTTCCTCTTCCACAACACAAATACTCAATTTTCGGCACAAAATAACATACAAAAGTCAAATCAAAACAAACGTGAAGTCGTGTCGCGTGAAGGGAACACAGACAGTGCCATCTCATCTGATGTCATTTCAGATGTCACGTTTGACAATTTTGATAGTTGAAAGGCTGTCAATGTCGATATTCTCAATCTGTCAATTTGGATAATCTTGACATCCTCTCAGGTAGAAAATATCGTGACACTGACATTGGCGGAATTGTGACACTCCCTACTCACAGTAGCCACAAACAAGAACTGGGCATCTACTCGGGAAACCATTTTCTACATAAATAAATAAATACATATTGCTGGACATTTCACACAGCGCTATCTAGCCCCAAACTAAGCAGAACTTGTAATATGAGAACCAGATAACTGGTAGAATACTTATATACTTTTTTAGTAAATACATACTTATAATATATAGAAAAACACCCAGACACGGAACAAATATCTGTAGATCATGCAAATATTTGTTGCGCGGCGGGAATCAAACCCGCTACCTCCTGCGTCTCAGCCGGCTATTCGCCCACTGCACCACGGAAGTCGCAACAAAACTAACTATGCTGGTAAAACCAGAATGATACAGAGTTGGTAGCTGCCTATATAAACACATTAGGTACGCCTAAGTATATCGAGGAAATCTGGTTACGATTTACCAGTTATGTACACAGTTTTTCTAATTGTATGATGCGACCAACATCATCAAAAACTGTGCTTAAGTAAATACTAGTTATTCAAAATTAAACATGATGTTATTAGGTACCTACGTACTTAGTAAGTTTTAAAGTGAAGATAACAGGGATTAAAAGGCAATACAATTAATGAATGAAGGCACTTTGATGTATCGCTGAGACCGATCACCTTTAGGCAACCATTGCGTAGAAAACAATTTGTGAGAAAAAAAAATTGATAGTTTACAGACATAAGTATCTATTCTTCGTTGAGCAATGAACTTGCATCTTAAGTTTAGGCAACATTTACTGTAAAAGATGAAGTATCTCCGGTACAGGTTACACAGGATCCGTGTTTGCAAAAAGAACATCTGTAGGCGTTAATTATGATATGCAGAGTAGTCAAACAAAATTTTATTTAGATGCAACGCAGGGCAGAGCTCCATACATTAACCTGCTCCGGCTTCACATAGAACGTATTGATGTATTTAATAGGCCAGCGTTGACAATGTATATATTTTTGTGGCTTGATTACAAAACATTAACTTTTCTCTACTTTCTTTAGACACGCAAGACCTTCCCAGAAAAATATTTGAATTCAAAAAAAATCAAAATCATTTATTTCACAAATCAAGCAATATACATATAACAAAACATATTTTAATTAAAATTCAATTATTGGCTTGTACAGTGAGTATTGGCGTGCAGTACCTACACTAAGTACAAGTCTTGTGCTGTAATTGGAACTATTTATAAACTATTTTAATTAAGTTATTTATTTATTAATACCTCCGTATGAGACGACCTCCGTGGTGCAGTGGGCGAATAGCCGGCTGAGACGCAGGAGGTAGCGGGTTCGATCCCCGCTGCGGAACAAATGTTTGCATGATCTACAGATATATGTTCCGGGTCTGGTTGTTTCTCTATATATTATAAGTATTTATTTGCAAAAAAAATGTATGTAAGTATTCTATCAGATAACTGGTTCCCATAGTACAAGCTCTGCTTAATTTGGGGCTAGATAGCGCTGTGTGAAATGTCCAGCAATATTTATTTATTTATTTACTTATTAATTAATTAATAATTCTTAATGAGTATTTTAAAACTCTGATCATCCGATTTTGTAGATAGGCTGGTTTTGGCTCAATTGAAATAACACAGCGACCTACAATAACAATTTAAAAGTGAACAAGCAAATTGAGATGTTTAAACCCCAATAAATCGGCAAATAGTCTTGCGGACAAAAAAGTACACTCCATTAAAAATAGATTACAATATTTAACTAATTTTTGCTCAGAAAATTAGATTTTAACCCCTCAATAATACCATTTTGATATTTTCCGACACCTCTGGGTACTGTACTCACGCAGCTGACAGCGTTTCATTAGAAACGCAATCACTTTTTTTAAATGAATTATTTATTTTGCTTGTAATTTGACATAAGTTGGTTTAATTGGTAGTTTTATGCCAATTATACCAACTTATGCCGCTGACTGTACCCATTGTGTCCAAATGTGAAGGATATTAGGTAAGTACCTACTAAAAAGTTAAGAGCAAGTGGCATTTTAATTCGGCTTTTTAAATTGATTGATAAGCTAATATAAAATAGGTAGCAATACCAAGGTTGTCATTGTCAAGACTATCTGAAACATGGTCTACGAATTGCTCTGACCTTTTACCAAGTAATTTTTTTTGTCTAAAGACGGTAGCAGCGAAAACATAAATCTACTAAAACATATTTTTCTTCTTCATCGTGTTATTAGTTCCCATAGTGTGTCAAATTGATTTCTGGAAAACAATTGTAGCTTGCACAACGATCCCTAAACGTATTTAGCGACTAAACATGTTTAAACCGATATGTAAAAAAAATTGAGCTACTAAGTAACTGTCGTATTCAATAACGAAAAATAGTACTGATTTCATATTTAACTTGAGGATTTAAACTACATAAATGAAAGAAACGCAATTGGTGAAACTTTTCTCGAACCAATTATTTGTCAAAATCGGCTTTTCTAAAACACTAATATCGTTCATTCTCCGACTCTAGAAAAAATTTAAAGTATTTTTTTACATTGTTATGTAGGTAATTATAGTACCTAAATTAATAGAAAAGCATTTTTTTCATTTGTTGGTTCTCATGCAATTCGAGATTTTATCTTTTGTCGCTTAAGTCACTTACTCCTGCGACAATGCGGCGCGGCTATGATACGTTTGTCTCGTTCTTCACCTAATCAAGTAAAATAAGAGTCACTTTTTTGCATTTCTGGATGCTCCGTCCAATCGTCACTGAAATTAAATTTGTATATCGTCTTAAATTTGACGTATTTGTATGATTTTACAATTCCTTAAATCGTATTTAGCCAATAGTTTAAATCGTTGCGCAAGTCATCCTAAGACTTTTTCTAAGTACGGGACGACTAAAATAGTGAAAATAAAGCTCTACCTAATAGTAGATAAAACTTGATTTCCAGTATACAAAACTGACGACATTTTCCCTCAAAGAGCATCAAGGATGTTCAATAACTTGCTCATGTTATTAATAACACGGAAACTGGAGAAATGTGCCATAGCTGTGCATCACTTAGGTACTTGCCTTACATTAAAGAGCAAGGCCAGACGGACTCTATAATCATCATCATGATTGTCAGCAGGGATACATAGCACAATATTAAAATATGTTTACGAACTGAGAATATTCCTACCGGCTAATAATCTTGGAAAATTGTTGTTTTCAAATAATGCCTCCTTTCTCACAAGTTCCGCTTTCAATATGATCGCGTGGTGGATCTCTATGTGGTTCCAGAGGAAATTCCTCCCGTAAACATTTATGTTGGAAGTCTCCCAAGGTTTTTACCAGAGACTTCAGTATTGGACCACAAAGTGTGTTTTAAATTAGTTTAAACGGGTTGGCAACACGCGACGCATTCTTTTAGTGTAACGAATGTTCGTAGGCTACGGTATCTGCTTATCAGGTGGCATAAAATAAATAAAATCCTACCAAAATAAACCCCATGTCAAATAATAATAATAATAATGTTCTTTCGTTGTATTTTCAGTGGGGACTTTGCTTCCATGTCTTCTCCTGCTAGAGAGGTAGTTTTATTATTCGATAATAAATAATTGAATAAGTAATAATATTTGTAAAGCCACCTGTACATCTATCTTTTAAGCTGGTCTTACTGAGAGATAAGTATTCTAAAACGTATGTGTAAGAATAATTATTATAATAACGAGGAAGTCAGAGAAATTGTAGCATTACCTTCATTGAATGTCATTGCCATGCGGATATCTAAACTCCATAAATGTGGCAATTACAATCTAGACGGGTTTGTTTGGGCGCCACCCTAACTTGTTTTAGCATAAATCTTTTATGATTTTAACAAATTCATTACACTTTTTGACATGCACAATAAATCTGTTTGACTAGTAAAATCACGCGACTGTTGTTTTCACCTCTGGAGAAGAGCAAATTTTTTAGTCTATGTCTGTGTTTACGTCACTATATGGAATCACAGCAACCGAAGAGGTAGACTGATTTCAATGCAGTTTTCATTGGTTGAAAGATTATTTTTTGTTCTAATTTTTAGTAAAATATGTTGTAGCTGGTTCAGGGACTGAGGTACCTAAATTAAAAAAAATCTAAATTTTTTTAGTAGATGGAGTACAAAAATAAATGAAATTATAAGGTTTGTTGGTTAATAAAAAATAATCGTTATGTAGGCTAATTAAATAAAAAACAAAAGGTTTGTTTTGTGGTGTTGGTAGAGCTTTTGGTAAGGAGACTGGTTTCAACAAGTAGTTAGACATCTTCTAAAAAAATGTCTTAAGCCTCACAATTCTGTTTTCAACCTCAGTAGTTTAATGAAATTTTCTCAAAAAACATGATTGAATAATCCAGTATTCAATTTTTAGGATCAAATGTACAGACACACTCCATCTCACACTTTTTATTAAGTACATAGCATGTAGGTGATACTCGTACATAGCTTACTCGTTTACGCTATTACTCCGGCCTATATTCAAGTTCGACAAGTGACCGCCGTCTGCGCAGATTACAGGACGACCTATAAAAGCATGTGTGATGAGGATGGAGTATCATTCAATCGGTGAATTCTCTCCTGATACAATGGCAGCTAAGGTAAGTGCTCTTATGTTTCTTTAAATACTTTCCACTTTTAAAACTGCGTTGTCAAAATTAGCTTTCAAACCAGCTCATTTTAGAAAAAGTTGATAACAAATTTTATCCTCTCGTGGATGATAGGTATGCATATTAAGACCGGGGATTGTAACCATGCCTTTGTGTTTTTTTATTTATATGGTGTGGTTTTTTGTGGTGCATTATAAAGTTTTTATACCTTTCATTAGGTTTAGTAAATATTTTATTTGAATTATTATATATTAAAACATTACCAGGTATTAAATTGCATATTGTAATGCACTAGGAATTTAATATATTTTAGAACTTAAGGCATTTCAATAGGCTAGCTATTCTGTTCAGTATTCTATGCAAAAGAACTCCGGCTAGAATTCTAATGTTGATGAATTAGCACTTGGGCTGACGTGACCAGAAGTACAATTGATACCCAAGCCATAAGAACCGTATTTGTACCAAGGACATGCTTATTATTCGTATCTCCTTCACAAAATTCCATATTTTTTAAGCGCGATCTACAAATATTCAGGAAGGTTTCGATGGTACTTCCATATGTTTTTGTCACAGTCATCTTCTGATGACTAAGTATTTTTTGTAATACATTGATCTCTCAACATATTTAAAGCAATATTATTTTGTGTCAATGCTTTTGAAACCTCTCTCAGAATGTACTACTTTATCTGATAACAACCATAGACATTCATTTACTTATTAGGTAAGCACACAAAACAATTAAATTAATTAATTAAACATACAGGGAAAAGATATTTACTTATATTTATTTAAAACCTAAATGAAAAATAGGTACTGTGTGCTACAAAAGCAAGCTACAGCATATGTACCTCGACTCAGCATTATGCCCGCCACTGAGAGACGCTGATAGTCAGCCGAGACTGATCCATTCTGAGCCATTCAGCCACTGCTCCCTAAACTAGATAAAGCTACATAATTTATTTTTCTCTTGTTGTAAGCTAATAAGGGCCCAATCATTTTTGAAAAGCAAGTTTCACAATCAAGTCCATGTTTTGTACGAATCAATGTAGCCAGCCTCATTTTTTTATAGTAATTTTGCAAATACGTAAATGAACTAAAAACTTTTTATCCTTCCAGTTCGTCGTAGTACTCGCGTTGGTGGCCGCTGGGCAGTGCTCAGTCGTGCCAGTAGCGAAAGTAGACACGGACTACTCGAGCTTCGCGTACGACGTCGCAGACCCCAACACCGGCGACTACAAGAGCCAGGTGGAGACCCGCGTCGGAGGCACCGTCACCGGCCAGTACTCGCTGCTCGACTCTGACGGCACGAAGAGGACCGTCGACTACGCTGCCGATGACGTGAATGGATTCAACGCTGTTGTCCGCAAAGACCCCGTGGTTGCTGTGGCCCCAGTTGCTGCTGCCCCAGTCGTCGCTGCTCCCGCAGTTGTCGCCGCTCGTGTCGCTGCCCCCGTCTACGCTTCCCCAGCACTTTACTCTTCACCAGTGGTCGCTCGCGCATACGCTCCCTCTGTCTATGGAACTTACCCCTACTCCGCTGGCTACTACGGCTCTCCCCTGAACTATGGTGCCCCCGTTGCCCCTCTCTCTTACTGGTAAGCTGTTGACAACCCACCCTCCTCGTTTCTGTAAATAATTAGTTTTTATGCCAGTCTTAAATAAATAGTGAAACTACCTAACAAAATGTTTTGACTTACTTTCTGTCTTACCTAAAATAAGATTTTTTTTACAATCCCAGGAATTTTACATGATACTCGAGATAAAAATATATGTTTATAATACAATTTTATTATAAGAATCGTTTCGAAAAGAGCTCTTTACTAAATACAAGCAACACTCGTCTTGATAGGGCATACAAAGGACAAAAAAAGCTATACTTAATAATTTAATGATGAACCTACTAACTTAACTGTTTTAACTTTTTAATGTACTTACCTCTGTTATTATAATAAAAATGAATTGCGTCTGCTTCGAATAAAGTACCTACTTTTTAAATAGTTGATGGTAGATTTTTTCAAGTTCTAATTATGAAGGCCCATCCAAAAACCAAAATACAACGTATGCAAGTTTAATTAGGCAGATAATTTGTAGATGTTTTTTGATAATTCGTAGCATACGACGGTCACGGTTAGTTCACGATTGTTGGACGAAATGCATGGATTTATTAAAACCTAAAATACAATAAATTCAAAGATTTTATGCGGTTTTTTGCCTCGTACAACAGTTAGTACTTTTAACGCGACTTGCATCCCTGATTAGAGAACACTCGTTTCGGCTGACCCTCCAAAAGAATATAACACGTCATGATTTAAAATAATTCGTATATATTAAGTTGTTCGGCTAATTAAAATCATTACGTACGCTTTATATAAGATGTCTAGTCTAAACCATATGTTTCCTAAAGCAGGAAATTTAAGTCGCAATGATAATAGAATCTAGCTGCAGCATTCAACATCATGCAGTGCACCACTATTAACTTCATCTGTGTAAATTTTAAGATCGCTGTGTGATATCTATTATAGATAATTCGGTAAGTCAATAATTAGAGAGGATTGGCGAACGTCTAATAACGTAGGACCCAAACCCATTTAAACAAACACTCACCCATAACACAGTATTGAAAAACATTATCATGCATTTAACGATATAGGTTGGTAAGGTGTAGCAAAAAATAGTTATGTTCCTATCTAGCTATCTAAGTCCCATATTCTAGAAATGTGCTCAAGCGTATATATTTTGACAGCGTCCAATGATAAACTGTCGGAAATCTATGCTCAAGTCTCGATTCCAGTGTTGAGTTTAATATATGGCACATCTGTGATTAAATACAAACTTCAGCCACATGTCAAATCCGTATCTACATTGAAGATGAGGACAAATGAGATTTGAGTACTTGCAATCTCCGCTACTCAATACGACAACCCGTGACGAGGAAATTATGAACTAGCATGCACTATGATTAGTGTTGTGCATACGTGGAGGGTATGTTTATAGCTATATGCGTAAATTTCGATCTCATTCCGCCGTCGTCGAGATTTAGTTAGGTACCACACTTCTCGATATCAGAATAAAGCTCATCCACATATTGTTGACAAGTGGGTATCGCGCACCACACGCTTCAGAAAGAAAGAAAGAAAGAAAGAAAGAAAGAAAGAAAGAAAATACATTTATTTGACACACACATATGACCATTCAGAACATACCAAACATACCTACTTACATAAAGACTATAAATTATTAAAAAAAGAAAAGTAAAAAAAATATATATAAACACAGAAAAAAAAACACATGATAAAATTTTTGCAGCTAGGTATTACATAGGTAGGTATATACAACATGGTTTTCCGTGCTGTGTGGGCCAAACGGGTCCCATCTCAGCGTATTGCTGCCAACCATCCGAGGAAGGTAAGTAGCGCTGGTTTTCAGATGGGACCCATGGGTAGCCTCACGAACGCAGTGAAATAAATAGATAAATAGGTACATACACATACTTACATGAAAATAATAAAACAATCTTGAAAGAATAAAATACAGATTAGAGTTAAGAGTATGTAAGGTGGAGCAAATTTAAGTTGTCTGTGGCGGGTGACAAATAGTAGATGACAATGACATTGACATACTTTCTGAATAAATTACTCACGAAAAGGCGCATGAAAGGCTAGCAGGAGTTATCTTCAACAGAAATATACAAGAGGCAACAACCGGGACCAGAAAACGAGTGAGCAGAGAATGTGGAGTAGTGTTACGGGCAGCGTAACAAGAAGGCGAAAAAGACTACAGGGTTTCTCAATGCTCACATAAAGTTTGGTGAGCTATGAGCGCTTTTGTAGTGATAGAAGTTCCCTCTTCAGTGCAAATTTAAAAGAAGTTATTGTTTTCATAGCACGTAAAGGTGGCGGCAGGTCGTTCCAGCACCGAGAAGCTGCAAACCTAAAGGACCCACGAAATGCGACGGACTTGTGCCTAGGTGTTAAAAACGCGTGAGTCCTGTACTCGCCTTTGGTAGCGAGACCAGTCTTGAACCCATTTGAGCTTATCGTAAAGGTAAACGGGTATTTTATTAGCGACGATACCAAAAAGCAGAGATGCGAGGTGTAAGTGCCTGCGAGCTTTCATTTTTAGCATGTTTGAAGAATTTAGGTAAGGAGTGACATGTGTGCGGGGGGGGGGGGGATGTGGAAACAAAAACGCGCACAGGCGTTTTGAACCCGCTGTATTAACCTTTCAGTCCGAGCCAACAAGCACGTCCCATAAACCACGTCACAATAATTCAATCTAGACAGCACTAGAGACTTCACGTGATCTTTTCTACCCCAAACTTGCAAGTTGTGGAATGAGCTACTATCTGAGGTTTACCCGTTAATCTACAACAAGGTACTACGTTTTAAAAAAATGTAGAGGTTTGTTCAGCGTGGGGAACGCATCGACAATACCCCGGGTGTTGCAGGTGTCAATAGGCGATGGTGACCGCTTACCATCAGGTGGGCCGTGAGCCTGTTTACCCAAAAACAACATAAAAAAAGATGTATAGATGAATACTGATACTCTTAACAAAATTATAATAACAAAGAAATACACGAAAAAAGAGGTAAGTTAGCGGTCTTAAAGCTAAAATCGATTTCTTCCAGACAAACTTTGGATTGGGAAGACAACACAAAAAAAAACGATAGTGTATCTATGTATATATATATATATGACCTGGATTACCACATAAGCTTCTTTTTATCCCATAAATCAGTTCCCATGGGATAAAAATTGGCATTTCAAATTTCGAACTCTACGTCCCTATGAGGCCGTGTCCTAAAAGTGGATAACCTCTTTAAGCTTAGAAACCTTCAAATGAGGTACTCATATACGTACGGTTACTTACGAGAAATTCCAATTTAAAAAAGTATTTGCTTATGTTTTTAAGTGAGTTTTGCTATTTGAAGTGAAACTTCTTTAGCATCGTTGTGATTTGAAAGTCGATGAAACGAAAAAGCGACAGTAAAAAGAGACAGACAGATAAATTCACAAATGAGATAGGAAGCATTAAACAATGTTTCTTATGTTCGTGGCTCTCTTTGTGCTTTGCTTCGTACTCCCTCCACTCGTGTTAATAATTTTTTAAATTATCATCTTCCCGAAATTTTACATTCGTCTCATTATCTTGAAACCAAAATTTATGAAGGTTTCACTTCTACCACGTGTGAACTGCACACATGCTTTTTTTGAATAAAATCGGATTGAGTTTTCAAAAATAAAATGTAATTTAAATCAAAAGCATTAAGGAGTATTGATATCAACTTCGAAGCAAATCACCGCCAAAATAATTTTCTACCCCTTTTTAAACCCGTTAGGGGATAAATTTCAATAAAATACGAAACACATCTTCCATCAATTCTGTTAAAAAGGTTTATGCAAAATTTGAAATAGATTGGACCAAGGAATCACATTGTCCGATACGAACTTTGCCCCCATTTTTCACCCCCTTTAGGATAGAATTTCGGAAAATCCTTTATTATCGGATGCCTTCATCATACAAAGAATACACCCTCCAAGTTTCAGGTCTCTACGATCAGTGGTTTAGGCTGTGCGTTGATCCGTCAATAGTCATTCAGGACAAAGCCTTTTATATGTATAGATTGTTTATACAAAAATACTAAAATCACGATTAAAAATTAGAGGGCGCGGGTAGGAGGGTGAAAAATACATACGACCTATTTTCATACCTACCAAATATACAAAAAATAATTATTAAAATCAGTCTAGTAGTATGTAGTTTCAAGTTTCTACGATCAGCGGTTTAGGCTGTGCGTTGATCCGTCAGTCAATCATTCAGGACAATGCATTTTATATGTATAGATATATACAAGGAAATCATTATGATTTAAGGAATCATTTGACGACCTCCGTGGTGCAGTGGGCGAATAGCCGGCTGAGACGCAGGAGGTAGTGGGTTCGAATCCCGCCACAGAACAAATGTTTGTATGATCTACAGATATTTGTTTTGGGTCTGGATGTTTTTCTATATATTATAAGTATTTATTTAGAAAAAAAAGTATTTAAGTATTCTATCAGTTATCTGGTTCCCATAGCACAAGCTCTGCTTAGTTTGGGGCTAGATAGCGCAGTATAAAATGCCCAGCAAAACATTTTTTTTTGTAAATAGATACTTATAATATATAGAAAAACATCCAGACCCGAAACAAATATCTGTATATCATGCAAACATTTGTTCCGCGGCGGGAATCGAACCCGCTACCTCCTGCGTCTCAGCCGGTTATTCGCCCACTGCACCACGGAGGTCGTCAAATAATTACTAATATAATGTTATTATGAGAAGTTTGTGAGTTTGTTTGGTTGTAGGGGGTAATCTTGGGAACTATCCTGATTCTTACAGATCCGATTCATATTTTTTACTTAATGGAAGCTACATTGTCTCTGAGTGCCATAAGCTTTATTTTATTTCATAATTTTCTACGAGTGTGGGGCCCATTAATGACACTGGCCAAAAATGTTATTGGCGCCTAGCCATTGATTAGTTTAAAACAAATAAATTATGCCGTCTTACATAAATATTCGTGGTCTAGCATAAATATTTACTTTCTGTGTTTCGTTCATAACCGTTCACATTTCCGTGACATTTCCATGCAAATTTTAGATAACCCTAATTTAAAATAAAAATCCATATTAAATAGCCTAGCACACTGGGTACAGCTTGACCAACGATCCTTAAACGTATTTAGCGACTACACATATATGTACAAAAAATTTACGTATTTGTATGATTTGACAACTCCATACATCATATTTAGCCACTAAATATTATGTTTAGGCGTCGTTGCAAAAGTTGCCCTGAATATACGAAATATGGTTTCGTTTTAATTATATTAAGCCTGGTTTAGAGTATTTTTAGCCCTTTTGGCCCTTATTATCCTGTTAATCAAAAGTATGTCTGGAATATGATGTACTTATTAGGTATGCTTTGCTTCACTTGTTTAAATATATTGAATACATTTTAACTGGTAATGACCAAACGGCAGATGAAAACACATTTCGTAAATTATGAAAATAAAAAACAATACATTTTGTGGAAACTTCGATTTTAATTCAAAACACAATGTATGTACAAACTAGCATCAATATTTACATCTCGATATCTCGGAACACTTTGTGGTTAACGCCTTAAAGCTCTTACCAGTTAGACACGGGGGCGGAGTAAGCGGAATAGGTCAAAGGAGAGCCGTAGGTGAGAGTACGGCCGTACACGTTAGGGACACCTGTGTACACGCTGGGAGCGTACAAGCCTTGAGCAGAGTACACGGAAGGAGCTGAGTACACAGAAGGAACTGAGTACACAGAAGGAGCGGAGTACACAGAAGGAGCGGAGTATGCAGTGGGCGAAGAGTATACCGCGGGAGAGGAGTATACCGCGGGAGAGGAGTATACGGCGGGGTAAGAACGGGCGGCGACAACAGGAGCTGACGCAGCGTACACGTTGGAGGCGTACACGGGAGCGGAGACGACAGACTTGGCGACCACAGGAGACGCATACACGGGGGCAGCGACGCGAGCGGCGACAACTGGGGTAGACGCGACCGGGGCAACAGCGACCACGGGGTCTTTACGAACAACAGCGTTGAATCCATTCACGTCATCAGCGGTGTAGTCAACGGTCCTCTTCGTGCCGTCAGAGTCGAGCAGCGAGTACTGGCCGGTGACGGTGCCTCCGACGCGGGTCTCCACCTGGCTCTTGTAGTCGCCGGTGTTGGGGTCTGCGACGTCGTACGCGAAGCTCGAGTAGTCCGTGTCTACTTTCGCTACTGGCACAACTGAGCACTGCCCAGCGGCCACCAACGCGAGTACTACGACGAACTGGAAAGATAAAAATATTTATGTTATTTTATATGCAAAACTAAAACAAATACCTACCTTTTAAATCAAAGGATAGTCAAATTGATTCGTGCAACACATGGATTTAATTGTAGAAGTTACTTTTCATAAAGACGGCCCTAGCTTCTAGCTAATAGCTAGAAGGGAGATATTTGCCCTGTAAGCACTACAACATAGAATAATAATAATTTCCATAGAGCTTAGAGGAATTCACGGTGATTAAAAATAATTATTAAAACGTTAAATCATCGATAATAGGAATTAATCCATTCTGTCAAGATTGTCACCCATAGCAAACAATAAAGATATTCAGTTATCCTCGAACAAATATGAAATTACGAGCTCCTAATATACTACCACTGTAGTAACAAAGTCAAGATTTTTTTCATTTAGTAATAATTTTAACACCAAAAAGTGGTCAATCCTTATAGCGGAAAAAATCGCGACTGCTAATTTTCCAAGGCTTCATAATTTGATTTAACTTTGTAATTAACTAGAAGTCTTTAAAAATATCAAATCCACTTTGCACAACAAGTTTTGTTAATCGATTCACTTCAAGATTAGAATAATAGATCACCTTTGCTGCCATTGCGTTAGATTGAGGTTTTCCACTTGAGTGAGTACTGAGGAAGCTCGACTTGGGGTTTTATATGGAGCTTGTGAGGCGAGGGCGTGGCACATGGCCACTTGGCGATCTTTAAAACTTGTGAGGGAGCTTCGTTTTGATGTCAGAGGGTTCCGCCTCTATGATAATTTGTAAGACAGTGACTGAGATGAAGCTGTATGGAGTTTATTAATCACCTGAAGGCGTTTAGGTAGAAAAGGGCTTATTATCCCTTTAATTACAGAAGCGCTAACTTATATTTTAATAATATTAATTATAATATAAAATTATAATTTAAAATTATAATATTTAAAATAATATAAGAAATATATTTCATTACATATTAACAAAATGATGTCCATTTGTGAATTCCTTCTAGCCCAAAGCTTTTACACTAAGATTAGTAAATTATAAATTAGAATAGAATAGAATAGAATAATCATTTATTTGGCACACACAAAATGACACATGAAACAATAATAACAGTTGAATCCATTAATCCATTAATTACACTCGTACATATCGTTTTCTTTTAGTTTTTCTAGAAAATCTGCAAGCTAGAAATCCTTGCCAAGCAAGAAATCACAATACGTACTTACGTGTCTATAACTTGCGCTGCAGTAAACTTTATTTTCTCCGTTTTCATTCCTTCCATGCGGAACCCTAGAATAAGAACAACATGCGTTATTTGTAATGACGGATCCGGAAGAACAAGGCCGTCTGTTGATGAGTACAAGTGGTAAAAGAAAAGAAATGAGATTACTCTTAAAAGTTCATACACAAGGTTGAAGGCTTTTTATTCGACTTTTGTATACAATTGTATCGATTTCTTGAATCGGATCTTCGATCAATACAATCTAGATAACGCGTCTTATACAAATATGTTCCAAAAATTGTCTAATAAGTATATCTTACGATAATGTTTTAATCTAGCGTCCGGACCGGCGCCGGCGCCGGCGCTGTCCCGTCACACTTGCCATGTGCTTGGTGTCTTATGAAATAGTATACCGAAACAGATATAGGTACATAGGTACTCGTAATTTATCAATGAAAAACGAGTTTCAAAAGTTCTTAAAATTAACATTTCTTTTGTAATTCCTGTTTGGGGTAACTACTCCAGCAAATTATGAATTTGAAGGCTTTGGTTCAGACAGATCATTATAGATATTATTATAAGATGTATGTACGTATGTATTCGTTTATTTTATAACTATTTATGTATTTGAATTACAAACTATTTACCTAAACTATAACTTCGCTAATTTCTTTCCAACCAAAGGTTGCCTAGAAGATATCGCTTTCAGCAATAAGGTCGCTCATTGTATTGCCTTTTAAGTTTTATTTTAGTTTTATATTGTTTCTGTGTGGTAATTTAAAGAGTTATTTTATCTTATAATTTGAATTAAGACCACACGAGGGTTTCATTATTTATCGGTGCAATTTGTAGTGCACTGACTCAATACCTACTTGCATCCTTGATCAAAGTATCGGATACCATGTCATGTATAATTTGACAACCTTTTATTGATCTTTGCTTGCATGCTTGTTTAAATATAATGTTGCTGTTCAGATGAGAAATAAATTAAATATTACAATTCAATAAAAAACAGACCTTTACCGTAGCCTTATGAAATGTATCTATATAAAATAACTTCATTCTAAGGTTTTGAAAACCATTTCAGAAATATTAAAGCCGAACGGGATTTCATGGTTTATTATTTTCAATCAATTTGTGTTTTATTTAGAAACTGTACTATTGTTCTACAAGATTTTTAGAAACTGTATTCTACAAAATTTATACATTTTTCTCATTAATAAAAAAAAATCAGGGCCCTAGTATTAAATACACATCTTTGAATATTAAACACAAGGCTCCTCCAGCCTGGATTCTCTAAGTAGCATGTACATGGCTATTCTGTTCATTGTGTGTAGATATTTGACATCGTAGGTACACTTTGTTCAGGCATGCGACTTTTAGGGACTCGTAACTCCCTGGCATCATTACACCAGGTTTCATGGAATAAAACCAGCGTTGAGCAATATTGTTCAGCATAATGCTGAGTTACACCCCTTTTTCGACACAGGGTTCATAGTGACTAGGCACCCAATTTTATTCAATTTCTGTTTAAGTTAATGTCTCTGTATTATGTCTCCACCGTATGTCGTTTGTTTGTTTGTTACATGTGTCCAATACTACTACTATCTATCTAACAAGGCTATAGAAAATATCAATACGAGAATTACTGCTTGGTGACAAAAATCTATCTACTTTTGTGGTTGTTCTTCCCCGAAAGAGAGCTCTACTACTATTCATCATCATATCAGCCAAAAGACGTCCACTGCTGAACATGCGGAACAACTTGCAGTACCAAACGATTTGCTTCAACTTTTCGTGTTAGCACAAGTAAGGAGTTGAACTCACTTCCGGCGTATGCTTTTAACCAGTGTAGTCTTTAAATCCAGAGTGAATAGGTTCACCATCACTTACCACCAGCTGAGCAAGTGGTGAAGCGCTTGGCTTTAAAATAAAATCATGGCCTCCGCCATAGATTTCCAGAGGGTCCAATTTTTTGCGGCTCCGAGCAACCTAGCAATCTAGTGGGGGTCATTCTACGCTGCACTATCCAGTGCGTGGTCTCCACTTAAGAACCTTTCTGCCCCAACGGCCGTCAGTTCTTCGAGCTATGTGCCCTGCCCACTGCCAAAGTCAAAGTCAACTTTGGTTCGTCTACGAATCTCCTCATTTCTGATTCGATCTCGTAGAGAAACACCAAGCATATCCCTCTCCATAGCACGCTGAGTGACTTTGGGCCTTCTTATGAGGCCCATAGTGAGAGACCACGTTTCTGTACCATACATCATCACGGGTCAAAGACTTTCGTCTTTGAAGACACTGAGGTATTTTTTATCTAAATCTATATATCAGTATTTTGATCAAAAAGATGAAATAAGATAATTCATATTATTAATTAAAACGTTGACGCATTAACAGTTATGGATTTAATTTGCATTGCTATCATCCTTGATACAACTGTACAAAATATTATATACATATTTTTGCATACAGCTGTGATACGAGTACGCATTAGAACACAGTTTTATACACGTAAATATCTGTTTAGAATTATCCATAAAGCTAACATGTTTGTCTGTTTGATGTTTTTACTATTTACTTCACTAGACGACCTCGGTTTTCATCGCTGCTACGTGTGGTGTTAATAACATATAACTTTCATAACTTTCAATCAATCTATTCGTGATTTTACGTCAATAAAACGTAAAATATAACAAAATATACCTAATCCTCTATAATTGAAGCATTGTTACGGATGAAGCTGTCTTCTGTAATACAGTTTTTTAACTAAAGACAGAAGAAGAAGACAGAGGACTTTTTCTTCTTTCTACCAAGGTTTTTTTTATTGATGATAGCCAAGCGCTTGACCACTACCTGATGGTAAGTGATGGTGTGATCGAAGATGGTTTTAATTGAAATAAATGATTTGTGTTTGTATTCAAGTGAAAAAAAATATTAAACGTTTTATTTTGTTATACTCGATTAGATTTTACGTTGGTTATTTTGACTTGTGAAAACTAGACACTCTAAAAGTTATGAAAATAAATTCAAAATTGTATTTTATACCCACTTGTAATCGTGCGCACGCATCAAATATTGCAAAACAATGTCAGAAATCCCCTATGTTGTTATTGATCAAATCAACATGGGCAAATCGGCGTTGTATGTATGTGTGTTTGTTTGTTCGAGGAGAACTTTTGAAGCGTTTATCCGATCATCGTGAAATTTGGTATATAGGTAGGTAGTGATGGCACAACTTTGGTATGACTAAATGAGTTAAAAATGTGCGGGGGTTGTTGAGATATTGGGGTTCAAAAGGGCTAAAAAAAATGAAACTGAGATGATTAGGTCAAATGGGACGTCAAATGAAAGGTACATTGCGACTTCTTTTTATTTTTAGCTTAAACCTTGTTGTTTTTGAGTTATTAGCCATAATAAAAACTGAACTTTGACAAAATTATGGTACACCAGTGACCCCACAGTGCTGAAATTTGGTATGCGTGTAGCTTTAGTGACACAAATATATCTGAAATCCAGAATAACTGCAAATTCTACGCTAAAAAAACAATCAATTAACATGAACTCCCGTTACCTGTAATTTGAATGAAACTGTAGGACAAGTTAGTTGGTTGTGTATTTCGTGGCACTATTTTGATAGTCAAAGATTACAAATAATATTTTTTTGTTTTTATGGGAGACTCGCGAGATCTCAGTTCGGGGCGAACCACTAGTGTATAGTGTAGTCCCTATCCCGCTCGATCGAGCTCAGACTTCCCACACATACAAAACGCGTGTGGAGAGGCCGCTGCGCCTGTAGAGATAATATATAATTATATCAGTTTGTTTGCATGAAGTGTCAGAGGCTTGTGTTTTGCTATGCACAGCCAGGGATTTAAGTTCTCTCTGAGCAAATACTTAGGCTGGAGCAAGTGTTACGATTCATACCGCATTATTATGCGTTTGCTCTACTTTCCGCCTCAAGGCAATCTCAACGTAGAATAATTACTGTCTTATTCGAATGAGACTTTCTTGTCATAATTATTGAAGTAATACTTCTTTTGATGCGTTTGGAAAAAAATATGATAGTCAAATTTTTACGATGCGCACGCACACTTACAGCCAAAAAGCAACATGATGAAGATAATTGATAAAACTGTCTCTCAAGTTTCCGTGAAAACTCATAATAATTATGTTTCTCAAATATTCATAAATCGTGTTATAAATCAGTCAAGATAAAAAATATGTATTTATTCATAAATATACATATTGTGTGTTTGTGATTTTAAATTTTATATGTTGGTGAATGATAGGGCATTTTAAAATTCGTGTAAAAAGTGACTACTAACAAAATAAATAAATATTGCTGGACATTTCACACAGCGCTATCTAGCCCCAAACTAAGCAGAGCTTGTACTATGGGAACCAGATAACTGATAGAATACTTATAATACATTTTTTTTTGTAAATACATACTTATAGTATATAGAGAAACAACCAGACCCGAAACAAATATCTGTAGATCATGCAAACATTTGCCCCGCAGCGGGAATCGAACCCGCTACCTCCTGCGTCTCAGCCGGCTATTCACCCACTGCACCACGGAGGTCGTTTAAAAAAACTTTTTAAGTGCATTTATAGATTTGAGGCTAATTGTAGGTTCTTTTTATTTTTTATTAATTTATCATTCTTTTTACAAACAAAGAGTTAGCTAATTTTGTTCTGTTACGCCAAATAAGTATAACTTCTTACGTGCGTACATAAGTACACACGCACGTTTTTTTTCTTTGGCTTTTTGTGAATGCTTGATATAATTTCAATGACTATTACTAAATTTTTGTATGTATGCCCACAACCTACGAATTGGACGTTAACTTATGTCCCAATAGGCCAACAAGCTTGTAATCGAGTTAGTTACTGAGCTTAGCAAGTTACTGCCTCTTTCAAACTTTAGATCATGTGACGACCGTGACAAGGATACTGACTGAGCGAACGCCGAGAATTCAGTGTTTATGTGGTAAACAAATACATATATGAGTTTTTATTATTATAATATGTGTTTTAGGCAAGGGTAAGGTATTTTAGGTAAGGTCTTTATGGGCCGTAGAATAAGTTCATTACAATCCTGTAACTATTTTATCGTTGCCTGAATTAAGTGATTTATTAATATTATTCACATGTATTTATTTTTGAGTCGTTTATAAAAAAAATATTTTTCACTGCAAAATATCATTAAAAAAACATTATAGTAACAAATATAAAAACGGTAAACCGAAGCAAGGGCCAAGCGATCAGTGGCTATGGCTGCAGAGAGGGGAACCTCCTGACCATACGTGCTGAGTACAGAAGTACTGCTTTCCCTATTTGACCCTTAGTCCAACTTCCCGAGCTCTTAAGTTTTTTTTTTAGATCTTCGTTTGACCACAATCTCAACTCGCATGAAGATCTAGAAGAAACGCTCTTACCTTAAAGAGGCCCGGATTGTATTCTTTAGAAAAACATACGACGGCAAAGTGTTCCATACTTTAGCTGTACGCATCAAGGAACCAAAACTGTGTGTGCGAATGGGTGGTATATCAACTAAGTACGGATAGTACTGAGCCGTGCGCCTGCTTGTCCTTTGATGGAAGGGAGATGGCGGGATAAGATCGTGTAGTTCCTGGGCACATTCCCCAAAATGTATTCTGTTAAAGGTCGATAGGCTTGCATCTTTACGGCGGTGTTCGAGACTTTGGGTCTTAGTCTAGTCAAGGTATTGGTCGAGGCTCTTCGCTATCAGTCCTTTATTATTATTATTATTAAGCACGTTATATGTAGCGTTTGTCTATCTCTGCCTTGTTAAAAGAGCATTATATCTATACATATCGTTAATATTGAACAAATAACTCATAATAAATTACTCTTCAAGAGAATAATGGCAATAGATTTTATTACATTTGGGTACCAATAAATTTATTAAAATTCTGTGCACGTAAGTACCCGGAAATGTAGCCAAATGATTCAAACTGGTTACATTTATGGCTCGTATTTAGTCATAGCTTTGATTGTTGTAAAACGGTGACCGTATTAAAACGGAAAGCACACCTGTGAGAATAGATTATACAACGACTTATTGCGTACTACATATAAAAAACAAAGAAATGAACCATGATAGAAATAAATTAATTGCAAAGTACAATCGGCAGTCTTATTGCTAAATTTATCTCTTCCAGACATTTACAGAATAAATAATTCTGGATATTTCGCACAGCAGCACTATCTTGTCCCAAACAGGAACCAGATAACCGATAGAATACTTAGGTATATTTTTGGTAAATACTTAGGAAAGTGCTTATAATTATATAAAAACACCAAAAAAGAAAAGAGAGAAGACGGTATAGTTGCCTAATTCATTAGATAAAAGTATTCGATCATGTGAGCGCAATTTCCTCCATTTATTTCTTTCGGAGGCGGTCTTTTTTACCTCCCTGTATGACATGACAGCTACCTTCTCCATCTTCAATTTCTTCTTGCCTTTTGGGCAAGTCTACACCATGTAATAACATACCCGAGACACTAAAGCGGCTTCGTCCATTTACCCAGTTTAAATTAGACTTGAAAAGTAGCGGCCATCATATCAAGTCTACCGCATTTTTAAAACTTTCGTTTAAGTCTCAATTAATGAACATTTTAAATACAAACTTACCCACTTATGATGTTGTGAGTACTAGAAGTCATAAACCATTTTAAATGTCAGCAAGATAAAGTTTTATTACTACGTTTAAAACTAGCTTTAACGCATAAAAACTACAAAATTGTAATTGTAGGTACACATAATACAATTAAGTATCTGAATCAAACTGCAAACATTTGGTTGGTTCCTATTTTAATAATCTTCATTGGTACTTGTATTTTAAATCAACCATTAACTGGGTAAAATATACTTTAAGATGAAGTAGGCTTGCCCGCGGTACTTACACTCGCTCAGGACAACCTAATAGATCCGATTTGACGCTGTCAAAATGTAAAGAGGAAATGAGACAAGGAAACTCAAAAATTGATTTGCTGCAAAAACCGATTCATGAGACATTTCGATTTATTGTACTGAAAGTTTGTTTGTTAATGATTTGTATTTTCAATTTCAAGATCCTCGGTCACGGCAATTGACATTGACATTTTCATTTTTTCATTTATTCTCAAACAATAAACTATTGTGTTGGAACTTTTGTCATTCTGTACAATTAGAAAATATTTTATAAGTAATTATGTGAAAGAACAACAGGTTTGTTAAGTACATACATACAAAATGATAATTAATAACAAAAAATGACAAAAAACTAAAAATACAATATGACAATTTACTTTCCTTTGATAATCAGCGGATGATTATCAAAGAGAGCAACGCCATCTGTTAGCAGTTATAAAAACATGGCTGTAAAAGCCCCTCATTGTGGATGCATCAACATCAATGATCGATTCTTAATAGATTTTTTGTAATAATCGATTTCGTTTGGTTCTGATATGGTTAAAAACGGTCGATCTACGGCATTGAACCCAATGATACAACATTGGAGTAGCGTCGGATAGCATAATAATTATTAGGCATTGTGTGGTTGATTTTTTGACTTCTTTTGTAGATGTTCGTTCAAAGCCATCACGGCAAAAAAAATGTCAGCCGTCAAATCGGACCTATTAGATTGTCCCGAGTTTACCTATACCATCTTCTCGACCAAGTCAGCCTTAATCTGCAATAAAACATAAATAAAATTAGATAATACTGGACATTTCATGCAGCACCATCTAGCCCAAATCAAGCAAAGCTTGTACTATGGGATACTTAGACCTGGAACAAATATCTGTAGATACGTCATGCAAGCATTTGTTCCGCGGCGGGAATCAAACCCGCAACTTCCTGCGTCTCAGCCGGCTATTCACCCACTGCGCCACGGAGTCACATGTTTTTTTGATCGAGCGAAGCAAGATCTCTAAATCAACTTGAGAAATCGGCGTTGTATGTTTGTTTGTTCGAGGATATTTTGACTCCCTTTTTATTTGTAGTTTTTAAGTTATCAGCTATAATAAAAATTTAAATTTTAAAAAATTCACAGGGTACACCAGTGACCTCACAGTGCTGAAATTTGGTAAGCGTGTAGCTTTAGTGACACACACATAGGCAAAAGTCTGAAATCCAGAATAACTGCAACTTCTACCAAAAAAATAACCAATTAACATGAACTCCCGTTACCTGTAATTTGAATGAAACTGTACTTCGAGTTATTTGGTTATGCATTTCGTGGCACTATTTTGATATTCAAAGATTACAAATAATATTTTTTGTTTTTATGGGAGACTCGCGAGATCTCAGTTCGGGGCGAACCATTAGTTCATCATAGACACCTCTTTATGAAATACAGAGGACGGTGGAGTGTCCTTGGTGGAGTACCTTAGATGTAGGTACATATTATGAACTTAGAACTGACGCTGAGCGCTTATGGTTTGTACACTATAGAGGATACTATGGATAATACTGAGCCATGTTTGTACATTGATGAAAAGGAGATGGCGGGATCAGATTATGTAGTTTCTGGGTACAATTCGATACACAATGTATCGAATATGTTCCCCTAAATGTTATGAAATATTCTTCTTCTGACGTGTTATTGGACCAATCTAAACTATTATTGCCACTTTTATGCTTTTTTTTCTGCAGAAGAGAGCTGTTCTTGCAATTTATAATATGGCCTCAGATAATCATTACGCCATAAGTTTAAATAAATAAATATTATTACATTCCCTTGTCAATACATCTATGAAAATCTGATGTATGTTCACAAAAATATTAATTTGTTTAAGAAAAATAGCGTTAATCATAATTTTAATACTAGAAATAAAGATAAACTCGCTGTTGCCACTTGTAGACTCCATAAAGTTAGTTAATCGTTTAAAGGGCAAAGTGTACGCTTTTATAATAAATTCCCAAATAAATAAATTAAAGTACAAAAACTTACAATTACCAATTTAAAAATGTAATGAAACAAAACATTATAAAAGAGCCTACTATAAAATATCGGATTATTTAGATGATTGAGAAGCTTGGGATTGAAATTGCTCCAACTCGTTCAAAAATGTTAGAATTTAGACATCATTTATTTTATTTATTGTTATGTATTCTAAATGGATCATAAAAAACAACCAGCCTTGTTTCTTGCCATTCTTTCCTGGCTTGGTCCCGAAGGAACAGGCAGTAAAATTGACGTTTCAAAGTGATCCTTGTGATTTTATGAATCGCACAGATTTTGATTTTCGTTGATCGAATTCCAGACTGACCACGGCAGGTCATGATGAGGAAGAAGTTCCTGCGGTGTAATTAACTCAGGCGATGATGTATATGTATAGAACATGAATATATAATACGTGTATACTGTATAGTTAACTAGGTAATAAAACTCAACTTGTAATAAAATCTCCCTAAGTCCTATCTACGTACTTATTTGAGACTGAAAATATTATGTGCAATGCCGTTTATTTCTAACAAAATACGTAACACAGATTTAACACTCTCATCAAATCATGACAGACTAACGGAATGTTTCAGAAACACCTCGTTTTATATGAATTGCATTGTTTCTTAGGTAAGAATTTAATTCAAAGCTTTGAGAACATTTTGCATTGTACTCAAAAACTGATGTGATTCAGAGAATACCTACTTGTTTTTATAATGAGCAAATTCTTAATTAGGTTTTATGATGCCTATTTAGACCAGGTCAAGGATCTGATAGTATATCGTTGATCATTTACTAGCATTTAATTAAAAGGAAATACTTGACTTTCTTACTTTACTAAATAGAATGAAGATAGCCTTTGATAAGGTGCAACTAAGGATTAAAATAATAATGCAAAAAACATTAAAATTTACTAATCAAATCCTTTTATTAATCATACTAATTAATGAATACCTGCATATTTTTAACAGTTTTAGTCGTTTTGATGTTTAACGGTTGCACAAAAATCTATACTAGAGGTACTATAGTTACATTCCAAACGATCTATAGATAGGTCAACTGCTCCAGATCACTACCAGGTGGAAATATCCCCAAGACACTGAGAATATTGTCCCAAAGAATTGCAATGCTATGCGTTGACCTAGATAAGCGCCTGCTCTCGGATCACACGTCGCTTCGATCAGACTCCCAGAAAGAATTGTATACTCTTTCAATATATTTTTATAAAAAAAAACTTTCAGTTACTTCAGAACTTAAATCGACAGGATCAAGATTGAAATGCAATTTTTATTTAACAGGAGTTGATCTTTTAACCACCAGCATGTATTTTTGTTTGCTTTTATTGCTGAAACTATTCTAATAATTTCAAGAATGTATCAAGTAAGAGGCAGAAGTGCATCCATTGTTGAGGCAAAACATAACAATTATGTGTAATTAATTTACATAATAGACACTTCAGATTTTAATTAACCTCTGAAAGCAGATTTCGACAGAGCAGTACCAACTAGTGTAATAATTTCCTACTATGACCCCCAAACTACATTACGATGGTTTTGTGTGAATATAAATTAAGAGAGAAGCAGGGTCACATCAGTTGTGTGCCAAAGTTGAAAAAGAATACAGCATCATGGCAGCTAAGGTAAAAAAATACAATCGTATCAAATAGCTCACGAATTCTTTGAGAAACTAAGAGGTAGCAGCCTGTGAGTCTATCTGTTGGAGATGCCCAGAATTGGACCAGTACAGTATAGAAAAGAAAGATTACATTATGCTAACAAAAATACCAATTCCTTAATATAAATATCATAAGTGAAATCCTGCATTTACATCGTCTTCAGCTAAGTAGTTCTTGTTTTCATTCCAGTTCTTCGTCTTCGCCCTTGCGGTGGTGGCTGCCCGAGCTAGCGGTGGCTACTCCAGCTTCTCCTATGGAGTGTCTGATCCCAACACTGGAGACATTAAGGATCAGCACGAGAAGCGAGTCGGTGACAGCGTCGTCGGAAAATACTCACTACTGGAGTCTGATGGAAGCAAACGAGTTGTAGAATACGCCGCTAATGCGGCATCCGGATTCAACGCTGTTGTCCGCAAGGAACCTGCAGGACATCATGGAGCTTTGGTTGGTGGATTATCCCATGATACGTCTCCTATTGCCCCACTTCCCCACGGCCCGGCTGGCCCCATCGCACCATTGCCTCATCCTAGCGCTGTGGGCTCATACGCACATCACGGACCTATCTCTCCTTTGGGCCATGGACCAGTTGCTCCCGCTGGTTATCCTGGATCTTTCAACTCTCTTACTGGATCCTTAGGACTAGGCCATTCAGGTGGTCTCGCTCACCCTGGTGCTCTAGCACATTCTCCATTGGCTCATGCTCAGAACGCTCAGGCTGTTCATGCTGCTCAAGCTGCCCATGCTGCTCAAGCTGCCCATGCGGCCCAGGCAGCACACGCTGCGAATACTGCCCAAGCTCAAGCTCAGATTGTACAAGCTGCCCAGGCCGCCCACGCTCAAGTAGCCCAGGCTCAAGCCGCGCAAGCTCAAGCTCAGATTGCCCACGCTGCCCAGGCCGCTCAAGCCCAAGCTCAAGCTCAAATTGCTCACGCTGCTCAGGCTGCTCAGGCTGAAGTTGCTCACGCTCATGCTGCCCAGGCTCAAGCTCAAGTTGCCCACGCAGCTCAAGCGGCTCAAGCACAGGCAGCCCATGCTCAAGCTGCCCAAGCTCAAGCTCAAATCACCCACGCAGCTCAAGTCGTTCAGGCCCAAGCTGCTCAGGCTCAAGTCGCTCACTCTCAAGCCCAAGCAGCACACGCTACTCAGACAGCTCACGCGGCTCAAGCTGCCCAAGCAGCGCATGCTCAAGCTCATGCAGCTCACGCAGCTCAGAATGCACAAGCTGCCCATGCTGCCCACGCTGCTCAAGCCAGCTTCGGCGGTCTACATGGTGGTTTAGGAGGTACTCTCGCTGGACTTGGACACAATGCTGCACAAGCTGGACGTCCCGTAGTATCATCTTACAGCAGCAAAATTCAACACAATGCGCCTCGTCCATTCCTCCCAGCCGGTAGTCTCGGCCATGGTACTATTGGTGGTCTTAGCGGTATTGGTGGTCTTGTCGGAGGCTTTGGTGGGTGGCCCCAGGCTGGACCTGAATCAACTCTGGCCCTTGGAGGCTATGGTAACCCCTCAGGATACGGAGCGCCTTTGGGGTGGTGATCTCGTTACTAGGATTTGGACTGACCGCCGATAAATATTGTTTAATAATAATGGAAAATAAACGTTCATAAATAATAAACTTTGTGTGTCTTCATTAATCTTCTTTATAAATATATAAAAATCAATTGCTGTTCGTTAGTATCGCAAAAACTTAAAATGGTTCGACCGATTGGACTCTATATTTTTTGTTTTCCTAATTTTCAGGACAAGGTTTGTTTATAAGAACATTTTTAAAAGTTGCCCGGGAAATTAGAAAATTCTGGATAAACTGAAAGTGTTTTTTCTACGGGATTTTTGTGTAAGCTCACCTTATTAGGCTATATTTTTTATTTTGAAATCCCCGCGAAATCGAGGCGGGTCAACCAGTTGTTAATAAAAGTGCTAATTAATTATTGATTAAAACGGGTACTTATCGCGTATGTACATAGGTACATAAGCGATAAGTACAAATAATATAGTTATTTGTTATCCAGTCCGGTCGGTGCCCACCCGTGACTACGACTGTTGCATGCAACAAAGCCAAAACGTCGGAATAACAAACAAAAAAGGTATATACGCGATAAATACCCGTTTTAATCAATAATTATGTACAGTGATCGCGAAATTTTGAACAATAAAAGTGCTAATTGCAAAATAGTGTTTTGAAAGATTAGGGTTGATTTAGGTCTAGATTAAGACTTAATAATCCTGCATAGATTAAACCACATTTTGTGCTAGACTAGATGGATACAACTAGCCTAAAATCGTCTCGTTTCACAAGACAAGGGTAGGTATTAAGTATAGAATTACACATTTCATCACTAGTTCTTCGTCACACAGTTCTAGGCCCAGTTACGTTACAATGCCATTTGTACGAGGTAATTAATTTGTAGCTTTGAGTAGATTTTCATCAGCTATTATTATTGTTCATTGAATTATGAAACATCAGTTCCAGAAGGTCCATAGTATAATTTACTTACTCGATTGTGAACAAGATAAAGATATGGTCATGGGAATTTGCTTATTGATATGGTTTTCTCTTCTCTATGTTGTTTGCTTATCTTGTATAACTGCTTGAACTCGGTAAGTTAAAGTTGTTTTTTTTTTAACCTATACTTTCCCACTGCTGGACAAAGGTCTCCCCCATGTTCCTCCACATCTCACGATCACTCGCCACGTCCCACCAGCCATCCTGGAATGCATCGAGGTCGTCACGCCAACGCTTCCTCGTCCTGCCCTGGCTTCGACGCCCATCTGCAGGCACCAAGTTGATATTTAGGAAGATAATTTTCGTTGGTCAAAATAAAATCAACATAAATGAAAACGAAAGAAGATAATAAATGCAATGCAATTGCGAGGCAATGCAGCCAGTGTCTTTGGGACACTTCCGCCTGATAATCATCTGAAGCACTTGAGCTATCTATAGATCGTTTCAATACAATACAATTCAATACAATTATTTATTTATAACGCCAAGTTACAAGTCAAATACAAAAGTAATAAATTCAATATTGAGCATTAATAAATATATCTAATGGAAACATAATTAATTAATTGTACTTATATTAAATTCATTGCTATCAACATTAAATAACAGGCAATGTGTAGAACGGTCTTTATATGTTTCAACTGTTTCTTCTGTATATTAAGGTCTTGTAAATCTTTCTAGTATACAAAATTCTCGGGTCAGTGTTTGTAACAAAACTCTTCCGAAACTGCTTGACCGATTCTTATGAATTTTTTGTGTTTATTCGCCAGATCTGAGAATAGGTCGTAAACTATTTTTCATACCTGTGCTACATGTGATAAGAGTGGTCCACCCAAAATTTTTTTTTTTCAAAATATTTTTTTTTTATGAATGGGCAATAAAAATACATACAACTATAAATTTTCACCCTTCTACCACCATTCCCTATGTTTTAATGGCGATAATATGGTTCCCTGCTAAAACTTTGATAATGTATCCTAAAATGTAAAAAAAATGCGCCATAACAAATGTTTAAAAAATGTATGTCTACCCGTGCAAAGCCTGGACGGGCCGCTAGTAATTGTATATTATTTCTTTTGAAAAAAGAAGATTGTGTAAACCAAGCAATATACCATTTATACCTACCATTTTTGAGATGATGATTTTGCTAATTATTGCCTGAATTTCTGAAGCCTGTTTTAGCTAGCAATTGTAAACGTGGGCCCTAAGTATCTAAGTAGGATCTAGCAAATGATATCAAAAGACATAAATGTGATTACACAAAAATAATTTATTCAATCACAGGCAGCAACTTTCATCGTTCATTATGTACACCATTTAACCTATCTATTCACACGTCTTAATATCCATGAGCCAAGTGAGAGCCGTACAGACCATGAGCGCCATAGGCGAGGGGGGCGGCGATGGCGGCATGACCTAGGCCAAGACCAGCGGAGTAGGCGAGGGGAGATCCGTGACCGTAGGCAGAGACACCATGACCGTAGGCAGATACACCGTGTCCAGCGTAAGCCAAGGGGGCGGCGTGACCAGCGTAGGCCAGAGGAGCGGCGTGGCTGGCATAGCCCAGAGGAGCGGCGTGGCTGGCATAGCTCAGAGGAGCGGCGTGGCTGGCATAGGCCAGGGGAGCGGCGTGGCTAGCGTAAGCCAAAGGCGCAGCATGAGCCACAACAGGAGCAGCATGAGCCAGGATGGGGGCGTGGTGGATCACGGGGTCTTTACGCACAACTGCGTTGAATCCATTGTGTGCATCAGCGGCGTAGTCCACAGTCCTCTTGGTTCCGTCAGACTCCAGCAGAGAGTACTGGCCGACCACGGAATCTCCGTGGCGGGTCTCATGCTGGCTCTTCACGTCACCGGTGTGGGGGTCGGAAACACCGTAGGAGAAGCTGGTGTAGTCTGCTCCGTGGATGGCGCTGCCTTGAGCGGCGGCCACCAGGAGAGCAACAACGACGAACTGGAAACGAAACAATAATGTTACTACAATATGTTACCCACGATGGAACGGAGACAACCCATTAATGTTCCCATTTATGTCCAAAACGCTTTGACCGATTTCGATACGGTACTCTGTATATGGTTTGTGATTCGGCGATAGTTTTTATATAGGTATTAAAGTGTTAACTCGCTAGAGGATACTGTAAAAAATTTTTTTTGGATAGAATAGAAATTTATAAAACGTCGGAGCTTTTTTAATTTTTTAATATATATTTTTTTCAAATTAGAACCACTATAACCAGTACTAGTTTTGTTTGACTTAGATAATGGATAAAGGGAAAAATCTAATATTTACTTAAGTAGTTCATAACGAACATAAAGTGTTGCTTTGAAGTTTTGTGATTGGCTTTGTATTATCACTTGTGAATAGACTTATGATTGATTGGTATACTAAAGTTTTAGCCAATTAACTTTTTTATTTAAATGACCTTGAAATAAAACAAATTACATGAACACATAAAAAAACTGGTCCTGATTTGAAGTCTAAATAGAGCGACAATAATTTGTTAAAATGTGCATGGAGCAAGTTTATTGCTTCCTCATTCATTTACACTTTTTGGCAATTAATCGATAGCTAGATCGATTAACTTGTATGATATCCAGATTAGTTGAACTGATCATATTTAAATATATTCACAAATGATATCTAGGGTAGGTTATAATACACTAAAAGAGGCACAACACTAGTTTTATAATCAGTCCAAAGCACTTTTTTTACAAATAAAATATTACCTTAGCTGCCATTTTGATATGTTTGGTAATATTGCACAGTAGACTGCGAATGATAAATCCTGGTAAGTGCAGGACTATTTATACAACTTAACCACAATAGTTTGTACTAATAATAGGAAGTAAGAGATATGCGCGCTCTAGGTCAGTCTCGAGGGTTTTTTTAAGTTCAATTTCGTCAGTGACCATGCGGACTTTAGTGAATGCCTGCCCGCTGACAACGCCAAAGGTGCCGACTACATACTTAGCGTTGTCATGCAAACCTCAAGCTGATTATCACCTTCATTTCATAGCTTTAAGGACCATAATTGGAGTAAGCTTAGCAGTAATAATATTTATAGGATGAAATTTGTCTTTGTTTTATTTATTTATCCGTCCCGACAAACCTTGATTAATAAAAATATGCGGCTGTTTCAAAGCTACTGTAAATATTCAAATAAATAGAGATTTGAATCAAAATAAGCAGTTGTGTTGCCAAATATGATTATAGGGCTTTAAAAATGGTAATGCGGCGTTATCTTAGGAAATAAACTATGAATAAAATGAGCATTTGCTGTATGTTCAGAATTTTGAAAATGGATCTTACTAACTAGCTAGATGATTAACTAAATTGTTATTACTTTGCAACACTGTAGCATAAGCAATTATGCAAAGAGCGTATAAAGTTATTCATTAAACTAAGATAAGTAAAACAAATAATAATGTTAAGATATAATTTTATTTACAAGTCCATTATTTACAGGTCAGTTTATTGGTTTAGTAGTAGCGAGCGTAGGGGAAAGGGGCAACGAAGCCTCCGTATCCGGCGTAAGGGTAGGCTCCGAACCGGGCAACGGGGGCGATAGGAGCGATCGGCAGAGGGGCGATGGGCGCGGCGGCGATGAGCGCGGGGTCCTTGCGGACGACAGCGTTGAAGCCCTCAGCGCCGGCTGCGTAGTCCACAGTACGCCTGGTGCCGTCGGACTCCAGCAGCGAGTATTGGCCTTGCACGTTATTACCGGGACCACGGGCCTCGATTTGGTTCTTGAAGTCACCGGTGTAGGGGTCGGCCACGCTGTACGCGAAGCTGGAGAAGTCGGAGGCGTAGGCTACCGCGACCAGGGCGAGGATAACGACGAACTGGAAAATCAAGAAAATGTTATAGTATGGTTGTTTATATTAGACCGAAAGAAAAGTCAACAATAAAATTCCCTTATAGAGTAGACAGTAAAGTTCTATTTATAAGTGAATGAGGTAATGTAATACAATACACCGCATGGAGCCTAAAAAGGTATCAGTAGTTCACTAGCGAATTGGTAGAGCAAGGTAATAAGGAATCAAGTTTATTGAACTAAGAACCTTGGCGACAAATCCTGACAAAAAGTTGTCATTGGATTAACACTGCTTTAATTCTAAGATTTTCAACAGGATTTAATTTACCTTCGTAACCATTTTGATTTCTTTTGAGTTGTTGTGACTACGTCGATGAATCCTGATGATGTGATGCTCCTTGCAGTCTTCGCTGAGTTTTTATATCATCAAGGAGTTGATCCAGTTTTGTTCGAATTCTAGTTTTTGACGACCTTTTATAAGAAATTCAGGAAATAATATAAAAGTCAAGTTTGTTAGGCCGATGCACCGATTTATGAAAGGTTTCGTAGGCTTGGATAACAAGAACCAGTTTATTATTTGTATGTGACTGTTAAAGGTTGAGTTATATCGAAGATATTGCGCTTGTATATACTTATTCACAGCAATGTGAACAGGTTTGTAAGTATGTGTTGACCTGATAGTAATGTTGATGTAGTTAAAGCCCAGAAATGTGAGTTATGACTGTATTTTAATAGGGAAGTATATCACTATGTTAGTATATTAATCATCAGCTTGTAATGTTTTTTGGATTTATATGAGTATCCTGAAGGATAGAAAATACATTATGTATATAGGTGCCTGGTGACTCAGCGTGCACTGAAGGAAGTCTCACTAAAATAATGTTTCAATTGCACATATTATTTATTCATACATTTCATACATACAGATTCACAATTAATACATAATATCACAAGTCTAAAGATACAATTAGGCCATAAAACGTCTATTGCAATTATTATCAAACCAATTTCCTTTTAGCGGTCGAACGCAAGGCCATAGCGAAAACTATAATTACTCTGTGGCCCGGGTCCATTCGCCAATTACCTACGCACTATTATCGTTAACTTAGTCATAGATATTCAGCTAAAAATATAAATGCAAAGACGAGTGTCCATATTCAAAGCTAAAGTCGTTTTCAAATCACCGAACTGAGACTTACAACCAGGGGTTACCGTTTCCATACTGACTGTTATACTGGTTGCCGTGGACAGGTGTGTGGATAGGAGAAGAGAAAGTCTGGACGATTGAGGACCTGGATACTGCTACTGCTGGGGCAGGTGCTGGAGCTTGAGTTGTAGGAGCTGGCCATAGGTAGGCAGGGTTAACTGGCACAGGAGCGGGCTGTCTCGGGGCTTCTACGTAGTTTGCTTGGTCGTTCTGACTGACAGTTGGTCTCTCATTGTTGACCGTCGCTCTGAATCCAGCGTGCTCATCAGCTCTATAGTCTACTACCCTTCTCACGCCATCGGGTTGAAGCAAAGAGTACTGTCCGAGCACAGTGTCTCCTCGTCTACTTTCATGCTGGTTCTTAATGTCTCCAGTGTGAGCGTCATTGACTTCGTAAGCGAAGTTGTAGTGTGGGGAGTCGTGGTACTGGAGGCCTAAAGTAACTGGTATGGGCGCCTGGTGTAGCACCATGCAGCTCACGGATAAGACTAGTCCGGACAAGAGTGCCAACTGCAAAAAATTATAATATATACATTTATGATCACTGATAAGACGTGTGCCTGATAGACGGCAAAAGATATATAAAAACAGACAGATAGTATATACTTAGATTCTTGTCACATGAATTTGAGGGCTAGTTTTGTATGTATTGAAACCAAAATTGAATTGGATGAGAATTTAACGTATTTGATATCGGTTACCATTGGTTTGGGGCTCGAAAGATTTCCAAGGGGAAGCAAATTTCTGTTATCAATGTACGCAAATAAATTTATTTAGAGATCTTATAAGGTCAAATATAGAGAGATTTTGGCAATGGGATATTGAAAATCAGTCTTTTGTCCATTTGATAATAATCCATTGAATGAAAGGTAAATTTACTCGAAGGCATTTTATTGAAAATTCATTGGCGCAGACAGAATTGTTTTAGACAATGGAGTTTTGGGGTCTTATCTATTTGATGAAATCCAAGACACATAAGCCAATCGTTATATAACACAGAAGATTAATAAAATCATATTAAGATTTTTGTATTATTTTCACTAGAAATGAAATATTTGCCATGATTCGTTCATCAGTAATCATGGAGCATGCAATATTGGGACACTCCTAAACTCACAAATCAAAGTACACCAATTTTTAGTAAACACATTTTTCATGGCCATAATAGCTATAATTACCTTTTGCATTATGATGAGCTTCTAAAGAGGTGTTCGTAATTTACTTAAGATGTCCTGGTGGTTGTATCCACGGAGATATCCAACTGAAGTATGATTTAATGACAAATCTGCCTCAATTTATATCTAACCAAAATGAAAATCAATCCCGAATGTGTAACAGTATCATATGTCTAGAACAACTGGAGCGTTATTTAAGCCACAGAATGTAATAGTAGTTACTAGGTAAAACCACAGATTAAGATGGTAGTTAGTAGCGAGAATATGATCTGAGCTAGGTTCTTGGTTGAGTTCATCTAGAACGTCTATATTTTGTAGAATATCTCTTTACGTAAGATTGTAAGGAGTAAAATGATATGGTGTGAGACCTTGTGTGGTTTTTGAAGTTTTTTAATTTTACTCTACACCATCATCATTATCAGCCAAAAGACTTCCCTGATGAACATAAGCCATCACATATATTTCTAGAGCAACCGATCTTGTGCAGCCTGCACCGAATGGCTTCCAGCAACCTTTATCAGGTCTTCTTTCCATCTGGTGGGGGGCCGTCCTGGGCCGCGCTTTACAGTGTATCTTCTCCACTTGAAAACCTTTCTGCCCCAGCGGCCGTCAGTTCTTCGATGTATGTGCTCTGTGAGATGTTTGCTCTATATATTTATACCAAATATTTGATAATAAAATTTCAGGTAGTGATAGAACTGATTGTGCATTAGTGCTTCGGAAGGCGCGATAAAATGTCGGTGTCCGATAGATCGACAAGACGTCAAGAGTTACTCCTAGATCTTTGCGCTCCATTTTAGTCCACACCATCGCTTACCATCTGGTGAGATTGTAGAAAATTTATGATCTACTACATTAATAAAATATTTTCAGTAAGATAATGCATAAATAAAGCCTGTTGCTACTTATAAAAGGATTTCCCTTGATCTCTCAACAGATCTTGATCTTATTATAATCAGTCTCATTGTGCAGGGATTTAATTTCGAAAATTACCTTCGTAATTAAGTTGGTTGTAGATTCTATAATCTCACTTAATAGTGAGATTACAGAATCTACACATCTAAAATTTCGCATTTATGATAATTTATAAATGCGAAATTTTAGATGTTTGTTCCTCCTTCACGCCAAAACGACTGAACAAATTTTGCTGAAATTTGAACATAGGTTGATGATGACCTGGAATAGGATGTAGGCTATTTTTTATCCCCTAAATCAGTCCCAGTCGGATATAAATTCGCGCAAAGCCGCGGATGGAAGCTAGATATTATAAAATTATAGAAGAAGATATTATAAAAGATTCTAACTTGCTTTCCAATTAAATATTCCAAACGACAAAGAAGAACGAACTGTTACGCCGAGGCTGTTAAACAATGAGTAATAATTGTAACTTCTCGAACGCTTTTGTCTTGCTGCGTTATTGTTGTTATTGTCTGCGGTTGCGCACAATGGAGTGGCCATTGTGTCGAGGGACCGACCCTTTTCCTGGAACGATCGATATCCTTCTCGAACAATCGAAATGTGTGGATATAAATAGGCCGGAGAGATGGCCCGACAGTCAGTTGTGAGTCAGTCTCAGTCAGTCTGAGTGAGTTAGTCTCAGCGAGGCCCTGGAGGACTGACGTGGGAAAGGTCTCGCGTGAACAGTAGTTGCTCCCGAGTCAGTCTGGATTAAGCTATACGTGCGATCATTTCGGTGACTTTAAGTGGTGCAACAGTGGTGTGAATTAGTGTGTTGTGATTACGTGTGACCAAGTTCGTGTATTCATCGTTTAGTGCTGAATAAAAGTGCTATTTTGGTTAAATCGATTCCCATTATTTTATCCCGAACCCTCAGCTCGTAACAGAACATTTGTGATCTTCGTAGTCTTAATAGGTAATGGTCAAAACTGAAGGGGTTGTAAAATTTAGCCCATTCAACCATTAGTAGGTATAATAACATTTTACAGTCTCTCAGGTGGTGATGTTTCTGCTAATTAATTAAATTTATTTTAAAATCAACTTGATAACTGGCCACGCACGAAGTACAAAAACATTACTATCTTTATATATATAATTCTTCTGTACGTGTGTATGTCACTGAACTCCTCCTAAATGGCTGGACCGATTTGAATGTTTTTTTTTGTGTGTATTTGTGTGGGTCCCTGGATGGTTTAGATTCACAATTGGACCCGGTAGGTGGCGCTGTTGTCGAGATCCAGAAAATTGCGGACGAAGTCGCGGGCATACAACTAGTAAAATATATAAACATAACTGTTGGATCTTGCTTATTATAAATATAGGGTAGAAGAAGTGCTGTGGAATTTATATTGTGCCTTAGAAGACTCTTCGATGGATTCCATCATCAGGAGACCTGCGCTGAATAAGTCCAGCTCTCGAAACGTGCGGATTGGAGTAGCTGAGGTTAAGTGGCATGCTTTGTACGTCTACTTTATACAGGTTGAGTTTTCATAATGTGCATTAATTAAAATGAGGGAAACTATGTCTAATTTTACAAACGGAAAATATGTTTACAAAATCTGATATTAGGTTGGGGAAAAAGTTTCTTCACATTTTTTAAGAAAATTCAATACATTTTTTAATATGGTTTATTTACATTTAACTAAAGTATGTAGGTACCATTTTGTTCGATAACTTATTGCCATCTTGTAGGTAGGAACATGATCGCATTGCTATAGAAATTTTGGGGCTTCTGATCAAAATACCGCGACAAGTGGTTTTGGCAGTCCTCTCGTGATGTTAACCTGACACTGCCTAAAGAATACTGAAGAGACCGAAACCTGTAGAAATCTGAAGGTGCAAGGTCAGGGCTATATGGCGGATGCATTAACACCACCCAGCGAAACTCTCTTAATTTTTGCTGAGTGGCTAAAGATGTGTGAGGTCTAGCGTTATCATGATGAAAAACCACACCACTTCTGTTGATTAATTCCGGCCGCTTTCTCTCAACTTCTTGCTTTAATCTCATCAGTTGTTCGCAGTAGAGTTCAGAATCGATGGTCCTGCCTGGTGGTAACAGCTCATAATGAATAATGCCCTTCCAATCCCACCACGCACACAGCATCACCTTGTTGCGAGTTAACCCGGGTTTCGCCACAGCCTTTGAAGCCTGAGCGGCCTTTGACCACGACCTTTTTCACACGTTCTTGTCGTACTTGATCCATTTTTCATCACCAGTTATCAGCTTCTTCAAAAATGGTTCGGTTTCATTACGTCGTAATAAAGAATCATAAATGAGTACACGGTTCATTAGGTTTCTTTCAGTGAGCTCGTGGGGTACCCAAATATCGAGGTTTTTTGTGTATCCAATTTTTTTCAAATGCGCCAAAACTGTTTTGTGGTCAATTCCCAGTTCTTCAGCTACGTCGTAACTACTGACATGCCGATCTTGCTCCACTTTTTCAAAAATGCCATCAATTTTATCCGTAATAGGGCGACCAGAGCGACGTGCATCTTTGACATCAAAATTTCCGGATTGAAAACGCTTAAACCAAAATTGTGCTACTCTCTCAGACACTGCACTAGGTCCATAAACATCGGGAATTTTTTTCGCGGCTTGCGTTGCATTTGTACCTTTTTTATAATAAAATTTTAAAATGTATCGAATTTCTTCATTAGATTCACTCATATTTACAGTACGAAAAACAAATAAAAATCACACATTTTCCTAATTTGAATTTGGAATTATCTTCTTTAAAATTTAAACTTTGAATGATACCAAAACCAGCCAGATATAAATAGTATAACCAAAGAGATTTTATTACAAGTTCATACATACTATAATGCGAAAAGACTTTTTCCCCAACCTATTAATTTTTATTAAAACCTTTAGAACTTTTTAAAATTATTGTTCGCTACGACGACGACCTCGCCTAAACAAAACGGTGTAACTTTTGAACTCAACGATCGATTACGATGAAATAAACGTAGTTAGGATTGTAAATAATAGGTGCTCCTTAATAAAATAAAATTGTGATGAAAACAACCGTCAATTAAAAATATGATAATTTTGTATGAACAATCATATTTTTTTAATCGATTTCTTTAATAATTGTAAAATTTAGCTACATTTGTTATTGCTTTACGTTATTCTACATTGTATTATCTATCTGATGGTAAAAATTTCGTGTTTATATCTCATAACTTTTATTATCAACTGTTAAAAATAATGCCTTTCTTCAGGCCGGGCCGTCGTAGCAAACAATAATTTTAAAAAGTCTATAAAATTTTTTAAATAGATTTTTAACATATTTTCCGTTGCATAGTTTTCCTCGCTTTAAAATGTGCACATTATAAGGACTCATCCTGTATAATTGAGCAAAGACCCTTATCCTGAAAACATTCTACATAGATTATACAGTTATTATTTGCAGTTAAAATATCCTTCTAAAGTACTCTTAACCTCATTTACCTACCAGCGCCCTAAATTCATCCCCAACAATTACTCGTCAGAAATAAGTTTTCCAGATCCCGCCACCAGATAATGGCTTTTCGTCATTTCCCTAGGTCTTTTTAGTGGCTAATTCGTCTTTTACAAAACAAACAAATGTTAACGAAGTAGTTTCACCATTGCCATTTTACTACCAAAGTTGGCGAGTTGTAAATTACCATCGAAAAGAAGGCAGGTATTTACGATAAAAATGTAATTTACTGTTCCATTTCCCGACAATATAAAGAGACATTATGCTATTTATTGAGAACAACCTGCTCAAGCGCAGGTTTGATGCCCATAAATAACTATATTGGAGATTGGAACAATGCTGGTTCCCATAAATTGAGCCTAAAGGGTATTCTTCGGTAAAGGTAAGACGGTCGACGGCATTTTACTTCACCATAAACACGTCCCATAAGACATTTAATACTTTTTACCCAGTTTTATTAACGTATCCGGTTCAATTTTAATTCACGATTTTTGCCCGATCAAGGAGAGTAAGCTGAAGTGGCCATGGGCAGGGCACATAGCTCAAAGAACTGACGCTCGTTCGGACAGAAAGGTTCTCGACGGCCCACCACTAGGTGGAAAGACGACCTGGGGCCCAATTCTACTAAACCAATCGCTTCACTATGTCAATGGTATCGTCGCAAAATGGCCACTGTAGATACTTTTTGGTATTCTACTAACACAATTTGACAGCTTACGTCAGGAACAACAATCATAATCGTTAAATAATCGTATGGCTTCATAATCGTTTTTTTTTCTTATAAATTAGCAGAATTGGGCACCTGATAAAGGTTGCTGGGAGTCGTTGAGTGCAGGCAGCACAAGATCGGTCGTTCTGGAAATATATGAGAGGGGAGGAATATATCTATCACCTCTCTTTCAGCATCGCAGTTTAAAAAAGACTCGGCTTTATGTCAGTGTCACACAAATTTCACACGTTAGTGTAGGTATATGTCATAAAATAACTTCATAAAAATATAATGTAACGCAGCAATTACCGAAACTCACGCCTCTATTCCCAAACGTTCTCATTAGAATACTAACATGATAAGATTAATACGTGTTACAACAGCGTATTAGTCATTCATGCAACTGATGAGCTGGTCGATGCATGTGGCTCTGCACACTTTTTTTTATATATTTTTTTTTTTAAATTTATTGTTAAACCATAATTTTGTTAGAATTACTTATAAAATGTGCTGGACTCAAAAAGGAGCCAAGGAGTTTTGGTCTAAACACTTATTTACCTATAGAGAAAATAATATTTTCGAAATTCAAAACCCTGACCTAACTTCTTTATTTATATTTTTAACAAACACTAAAGAAACCCACCAACAAATTTTAAATATAATTTCATAATATTTCATAATATATAATATAATCAAACAAACAAACTTTTCGTTTTTACATAGGTAAGTAAAGGCATACGTCCACTTGATTGAGGCGTCACACTTTTCAAACGCAAGTTCGTGGCTTATGCAACTTAACCGTTAACGAGCTCATCTGTACAGTATCTGTACCGTTGGCCGTGGCATTGAACCTTTACCAAACCTTGGGTAACACCGAAATTGAGCGGTGTTATGCAAACTCAACCAAAACGACAAGATCCAATCAGCTTACATTTGTTTTTTGTAGGTAAACAAACTGAACTTGATAACAGTAAGCTTTTAAGGAACGGATATACTAGTGTTTCGTCCCGAACTGAGATCTCGCGAGTCTCCGATTAAAACAAAAAAAATATTCTGGATCTCAAATCTCTGACTATCAAAATAGTGCCACGTAATAAGTAACCATCTAATTTGACATGTAGTTTCATTCAAATTACAGGTAACGGGAGTTCATGTATGTGGTTATACTTTTTTGGGATACAAATTGCAGTTATTCTGGATTTCAGACATTTGCCCATACATATTTGTGTTACTTAAGCTACACACGCACCAAATTACAGCACTGTGGAGTCACTGGTGTACCCTGTAAATTTTGTCAAAGTTCAGTTTTTTTTATGGCTAATAACTCAAAATAAAAACTTACTAAACGTAAAAACGGAATCTAAATGTACTAATGAAGACGTTTCATTTGACCTAGTAGTCTAATTTTTTTACACCTCTTAAACCCATGTCTCAACAACCCTCCCACATTTTTAGCTCATTTAGTCACACCAAAATTGTGCCATCACTACCTATGTATCAAATTTCTAGATGATCGGATCACAGCTTCGAAAGTTATCCTTTTAACAAACGTACATACATACATACAACGCCGATTTGCCCAACTTGATTTAGAGATCTCGCTTCGCTCGATAAAAAAAATTACCTTCTTACGTTTTACGTCTGATTACGATAAACTTATTTTGTCTTCTGTGAGTTTTATCTAAAGGACAATTGTTTACATTAATCAAAATCAAGTTTCGATATCATCCCAATGCTTTTAAATGCAAGGTCTGACGTTTCCTTTCAATGATGCTGCCTTTGTATATTGTAATGCGACTGAAAATTTACATAAGTTAAAATTTCTTGAATTTCGTGACCTGGTTTGCATAACATCATCCAATTGGAGTTGCATAACTTGACCGGACGTTACGCCGGTACAAGAAAACATTACTTTTAATCATCATAAAACACAACGCTAATTATGTTCTGTTCCGATGACCTCCGAAAGTGGCCAGAAACAAAAGGCTTGACTCAATTATTAACAAGGTACTGCGTCTAACAACAATCCATTTATCAATCAATGTTCAAACTCAAACAATTTATTGTGAAACATAGGTAATAAAGATGTTACAGTTTTAAAAGTTCAATATGTTTACCAAGTACATTGGTGTATAAATTTAAAAAGGTATACATAAGTCAAACAATGAAAGATTTAATCAATATATATTTCAAAGGCACTGTTTTTGATAAAATTAAAAATAGCATATAAATTTATACAAAAAATTTCTTTAGGTGACAAAGGTGACTAACAAGGATATGGTCCACCTTGGTAAGTGGTTACCGTAGTCTTGGGATGACAAGCTGCCGCCCGCGGCTTCGTACGCATGGTTTAAAAACATTACCTTTATTCTGTGTAGTCGGGTAAAAAGTAGTATATGTAACAAACAGACGGACAGAGAGACGGAGTTACTTTCGAATTTATAATATTAGTATGTATGACATCAATATGAAAACCTTTAAAAACTAATCAACTCAAACCAAAAAGGTATGTCATATTGGATACGCCTACATAAACAAGAATAATAGCTCTATTTGCTAAAGTTGAAGTAATTTCAAAGCAATGTAATAAATTCAAGGAAGTAGACGATAAACATAAACTATTAACAATGTCGGTTCTAATGCCAAGTTTATTTACTTGAGTCCAGTGGCGGATTTACCAGCAGGCTGAGTAGGCTTGAGCCTAGAGTGGCAGATTTTAGGGGCGGCAAATTTAGGAACGATTTTTTTAAAGATATATCTGTAAGGCGGTTTTCTGATGTTTTGCAGAAAGAAGTCTGCAAGGCCTCTTTCCTACGACTCTTCCCTTTCATTGTACATTCAAGCAACGGTACCACAAACTTCTATATTGTATGGTAAAACACCCAGTTCGCGGCTCTCCACCAATATACCTACCTATCACATTATCCCTTATAGTACATGATTGAGCTTTGATTAGCTCAGAAATATACCCAAAAAAAATAACCTGTGCAATTTCAACTAAGTTGTTGTATTGAAGGGCGGCAAAAATTGTACAGCCTATACTTGGGAAATGTGTAAATCCACCACTGCTTGAGTCGTATTTGAGAATTCCAATGCCTAAGT
Organism: Philereme transversata; assembly: GCA_963924445.1. Lineage (NCBI taxonomy): Eukaryota > Metazoa > Arthropoda > Insecta > Lepidoptera > Geometridae > Philereme > Philereme transversata. The sequence goes on along the minus strand of OZ004337.1, from coordinate 18,120,492 downwards.
AGAACTGCAAGAACTGTAGAACTGCAATTTCTTCACTCATTACATTGTTGGGTCATAAGGTTTTGTAAAAATAATCGCTTTTAGCAATAATTCCGCTAATCCTTCATATCTAGCATGTCTAGATTTATTATGTAGAAATCCATAGTTCTAAGTTATCTTTTATCTAGGAAGAAGTCCAACTATTTGATATATCTGTAGTAAGAATCTGTTTTGCCTAAGATCCACACTAATATTTACGAATAATAATATTATAAAGAACAAAGATTTGTTATTTTGTATGTTTGAAACGAATAAACGCAAAAACATCCGGTCCGATTTTAAAAATTCTTTCACCATTAGAATGCTTCATTATCCCTGAGTAACAACGGCTATATTTAATACTAGAAAAAAATAGGGATACCTACTAAAACTTCATTAACCAACCCAAGGTGTAAAAAAATTGCCATAAAAATTTGCCAAGTGTAAATAAAATTAATCTTTATGGAATAAAAATATTTTGATTTGATTTGATTTGAGCCTTTCATATCTCCAAAAACAACGTGACTGTATCTACTTTTCACATCCAAAATTACTCATGACCTCTCAACTTTTTACGAGCAAAAAACACCTTCAAATATAATTTGATTATGCAACGATCTCATCACCCAGGTCATTGACACAAACAGCGCCGCAGATTAACTAGCAGTAGAGATGCGCACGAGTGAATGAACGTCTCATCTCGATCACGAGGATGAGTAAAATAGTACCAAGTTACGTTTGCGGCTGGGAAACTATGTTGTAATTAAATCTTTATTTGCATGATATAAATATTTATTTATTTCTTTTTTATATTCTTTCTGTCTTTAATATTTTAATATTTATTTTGTAAGATTCTCATTATGCTTAATTTTTAGGACGATCAAAAACCTATAAACGGTCTTCTCCTCGATTTCCGACCTTGTTACTTACGTATAAAAATATTATTGCTGTTAGTAAATACGCAATAAAACAAAAAAATTACGCAACCCCTTAAATATTAACCTCTTTTTTTATTAAAAGTACTGCCTGTATATTGCATGCCTTTATAAGTTAACAAAGAAGCTTAAATAAATAATGATGGACGTTTCACACGCTGATATCTAGCCCCAAACTATGCAAAGAGGACCTAGATAGCTGATAGAATACTTAGGTATATAATTTTGTTTTTCAAAAATCTTTAATGTTTTTTTATAATGAAAGAAAGCTTGTATTTTTCAAACTTTCGCAATCACTGTACACAATTACTGATCAAAACTGGTATTTATCGCGTCTGTACCTTTTTATTTGTTATCCCGACATTTCGACTATGTTGCAACGTGGTCACAGGCGGACGGGCGGAGTCCGCCCGTGACCACGGCTGTTGCAACATAGTACATACGCGATAAATACCCGTTTTAATCAGTAAAAGAAAGGTTTCAAACTTGGCTGAAATAGTTGTATAATTAATCTATTTTTCATCCTACCCACTGTTAAATAATGGTACATCCGAAATGGATAATATGTGATAACTTGTATCTATTTTAATAAGATTCTATTGTTCAAACAATAAAACAATTAAAACAATCAGGATTACCACATAAAAACCACATAAAAAACCACATAAAAAATAAAACACTGTTTAGCGCGTGTTTAAAAAAATCCTATACAAAACTTGCTAAGGAATTTTTTAAACACGCTTTAAACAGTTGTTTAATTTTTTTGGGGTAACAAGGCTAATGTTTCTGATTTTTGATAACAAAATTCTGGTGTGCGTTCATTTCCTTCCTTAACGGCTTGACCGATTTTGATTTTTTTTTGTACTTATGGTCCTGGATGTTCTTAGCTAAAGTTGGACCCAGTAGGTGGCGGTTATCGAAGTCGCGGGCGTTCAACCAGTATTATATAGAGAAACACCCAAACGCGGAACAAATATCTGTAGATAATGCAAACATTTGTTCTTTGGCGGGAATCGAACTCGAATTCCTGCGTCTCAGTCGGCTATTTAGCCACTGCGCCACGCATTGCGACAAGTTTGACCGTCTATGTATTGTTCGTAAGCAAGACTGTCTACTAGGTTTTGTCGCAGGTTCGTTAAAATTGTCATCAAATCTTGCAATCGTCAGTGCGGCTGTTGTAACGTGTACGGCCTCGCCGCATACGAGCAACGCGCCACTATCACGCCGCCGCTAAGCTGCGGACTTTATTTTACGTACATTTATGTGTACTGGCCGCACACGGTAGACGCTGGTGGTCGCTAAACGCAACGTGTGGCCGTTACCGACCAAAAGTGGAGGAAAAAGTTGTCACGCGTTTCCGGTAGCCGCATCCAACTTCATGTGGCGGCGTTTTGTAGTTGTGGCGCATGGTTCGTGTGCGGCGACGCTAAGTCAGATCTACCCGCAAACATAAGTTTGTATTAGATGCACAACGGCATTGAAAGGTTGCGAATGATTCAGCTATATTATAATGGAATGCGGATTGTAGGCGGGCAATTTTGTATGGACAACAAAATAAGCTCACAGCTAATATGAGAATATTGGGCCAAGGTCTTTTTATTTTTATCTTTAACAAGCTTTGGCCCGCGGCTTTGCACACATGATTTGTCAATAAAGTGGTTTGTTAGTATATGTCGCAATCTACCTATATACCAAATTTCATCGAAATCGGCCCAGTGGTTTAGTCGTAAAAACATGTCAGAGAGATAATACGGTAACATAATGACACAATAAAACAAGCGGCGAAGGGCTTACGATCTTGAATGCACTTCTATGCAAAAAATTGGCAAGTATGAAACGTAATGTTTGGACTTGTCTCTGACTAGCCTTTACGGATCTGCGTACTGAGTAGGAGATCCGAGGACCTCCATCATGGTTATTTATAACCGTGAGCTATATTTATCCCCGAAGCAAATAGAGTTTATATTTTTTGTCTGTGGCATCGTCGTTCCCAAACGGATGGACCGACACGGACGCATTTTTTTTTCATATTAGGCTAGTTTAACTGACGTGGTTCTTAGCTAGGTAGGTAATGTAGGTATGTCAGTTTTAAGCCCCGAAGCAAGAAGATCGGGGATTTAGTTTATTTTTTATATATGACTTGGTGATGGAGCAAGCATATGGACCACCTGATGTTAAGTGGTAACCATCGCCTATAACAAAGAATTGCCTCGTAGGTCACGCACCTTAGAAACGTGCCCTAAGACTTGAGGCATATAGGTGTAAAACCTCGTGTGTTTGTTATTTTACTGGCAACCATACTCTTCAAACCGCACATCAATGCTGCCCTGGGTGAGCCCATTCACATGGAACTCTACTACTCTTAGTGGTTTTTATTAAATTTTAACTGCTTATTATATTATTATTCAGACCATACTTCTAAATAAAATCATGTTAGGTATGACTTAGTTTTACGTCAGATTAAGGATAAGTTAGTGTAGGTAGAATACCAAATCAAGGTTGCCATATCCGGAACATTGCGAACTTTAGAATAAGTAACTCTAGTCCGTCCATGATAAGTCTGCTTAACACGCGTAACAGGTGTAACAAAAACAGGTGCACTTAGTGCATTCATCCAACGCCACCGCTAGCACCGGGACGTCACCGAGAACGAGATGGCGGCGCTGAAGTAGCCATACATACATTTACTATGACCGCGTGTCCACCGCACGCCATTACCGAGAACGAGATGACTGCGCCAAATTAGTGATACCTACATTTGTTATGGCCCGCGTGTCCACCACACGCTGCCGTCACCGTGACGTCACGTTCGGTTCGAATAGTCTCATTTCTCAGTGCAGTGACTTCCCGGTGATGGTGGCGGTAGATAAAAGCCCTTACGTTAATTTAGCACATCCTGTATTTTGATGTTTAAATTTTATCATCATCATTATTCAGCCATAAGCCTTTTCTACCGTTATGGTAACTTAGCGTGGGCGGATTATTTTTTTAGCAACAGTCAGTAATATCAAGTCACGACTTACATAAAAATAATCTCGAAAGTTTATTTTCTAGTTAAAAATCTTGTAAAATACGGGTGGGGCTATATCCCATTGTTTTGTACGGGGCGCGGCCAACACCCAAAAATGGAATCTGTAGGACCTTTAAACAAAAAACCGTTCCAAGACAGAAAGGATATCACGACAAAATTATTTATTATGATCATCATCATCATATCAGCCAAAGCATGGACTTAGGCCGTCAGTTCTTCGAGCTATGTAGCGCATACCCCTGCTGCCCTTTAATGTAATTACAAATAGCCCAAAAAATCAACACCATTTAATATCAACATGGAAAGCTTGATTGATCGAGCAAAGCGAGATCTCCAAATCAACTTGGGCAAATCGGCGTTGTATGTATGTATGTTTGTTTGTCCGAGGATAACTTTCGAAGCGTTTATCCGATCATCATGAAATTTGGTATATTGGTAGATAGTGATAGTACAATTTTGTTGTGACTCAATAAGCTAAAAATATTGGGGTGTTGTTGAGATCTTGGGGTTCAAGAGGGGTAAAAACAATGAAAATGAGACTATTAGGTCAAGTGGGACGTCGAATAAAAGGTCTTCGTTAGTACATTTGAGCCCCGTTTTTATTTATAGTTTAAATTTTGTAGTTTTTGAGTTATTAGCCATAATAAAAGCAAAACTATGACAAAATTCACAGGGTGCACCAGTGACTCCACAATGCTGAAATTTGGTATTCTTGTATTTATTATAGCATAACCTAATAAAGAAGTTTTTTATTAGGTTATGCTATTATAAATAAAAGTGATCTGAAACACCGCAGATCAAGTGACATTTGAAGTAATTGGTTTTATAATGGAATTATATTGGGCCTTGAGCTATTAAATCATTTACTTACGTTACTAAGTAATAAATAATGATTTGTGTTGTTTTATGAAACCACGGTAAAAGTGAAACTTTGTTTCACATTATAGACATTTAACTAAAAATTTTCGTTGGCACAAATGAGTAATAGTCTACACGGTCAGCTGATGCGAATTATAGGCGCCGCCATATTGGCCTCGGCTGCTCTGACGACCGCCTTTCACTTTACTCCGTGACCGACCGTCACGCGACATGCAACACACAGACGAAAAAGTTTGAGACGATGTAATAAAAGTTTCACTTTAATAAATAGATACCTATCAATGAAATACAGCCCCAACCTGTTGCTGTGGCACTTCTCCTTAAATCAGTCGTGGGCTCAAGTTGCCTGGTTGCCGTGATGATTTACCCAAGTGGGATCGACCCATCTAGGAGCCAGAGCAACTGCGAAGTCAGTTCTCAGATCTACTCTTATAATGTCCTCTTTTCCCGACCTCATGAGAAGGCTCAAGGTCGTTCAGCGTGCTATTTTTTTATGCTAATTATTTATAAGGATACATGTCGGTCCTATCGTATGTACAAATTAATTAAATCAAAGGTAATTAAAGCCAACATAATAAAGTTAAACAAAACAAACAATTAACTTATTTAAATCGGTCCGGAACCACAACCATACACAATGTACAGGTGTGATCCCTGAAGGGTTAACTTAAAAACAGCGTGCTATGGAGCGTGCTTGGTGTTACAAGATCGAATTAGAAATTCGGTCTCGTAGAGAAACACCACGCATGACATAAAATAGTCTAATGTAAATGTTGTGAACAATTGGAAAACTTCAAAAGAAATAAATATATATATGAATTGCTGGACATTTCATACAGCGCTATCTAGTCACAAACTAAGCAGAGCTTGCACTATGGGAACCAGATAACTGATAGAATACTTATATACTTTTTTGTTTTGTAAATACTTACTTATAATATACTAGTTATATGCCCACGACTTCTTCTGCAATTTTCTGGATCACGACAACAGCGCCACCTAACGAGTCCATAAGTTATAAGCATTTATTGGTATATTTTTTACATGTCATACATTCTATATTTATCTTATTACAATTTTTACACATAAAAAGAATGGAATAATTTATTAAATGCAAATTAGAAAAAAAATATAAATAAATAATAATAAAATATCAAAATAATACAATACAATAATGCCTAATAAAAAATCTAGTCCCTAAAAACATCTGAGAATACTAAGTACTAGTCATAAATTCGTCTATGCTATTTAGAAAGTCTGCTCGATTAACCAACGTTTTAGTCTGTATTTGAAACCGTCCATTTGTGTTTTCAAACCATCCAGGAACCCACGGTCCAGCCGTTCAGGAGGAGCTAGGTGATAAACTCACGTACAGAAGAATTACACATGTATATTAAGATAGAAAAACATTCAGACCAGGAATAAATATCTGTAGATCATGCAAACATTTGTTCCGCGGTGGAAATCGAACCCGCTACCTCCTGCGTCTCAGCCAGCTATTCGCCCACTGCGCTACCGAGGTCGTCAGCTTTACAAGCTTATTGCACGCCCCTGAGTCTCACTCATAGAGTATAGTGAAACTAATTGAAATTAAATCTGACATCTTTCTGTATAACCTATATTCTGGCAATAAATGATTATGATTATACTTTTTTTGTTAGCCTTTTTATTATATTTCGAAGAGAAGATATGATTTTGATATTGAGCGCATTTTGATTTTGAATTTGAATTTCAAACGCTTTGACTAAAAGTATCTGGCAGTTTTTTTATGATTGAATGTTGTAAAATTAAGCAAAAAACATCGATAGTCAGTATGTTATATGTATGTATACATTTAATGACGCAATGGCCTTGCACCGACTTCCTTGTAAGAGAAAGGTCGCCACACGTGGCCTATGTTTATTTGTTTAGACGTGGGCTATAATTAATTAAATCTTCAGAACAACGAACGTACAGAATAAACGAAATTGTACTTTATTTCAAAGTAGTGAGAGAAGAAATTATCTCAATATAACTGATGTTGGCGTGTGGTGTGATTATCAGTGCACTGACGCATAGATGCCTACCAGTTATTGAGATAATATCGGTGTGGCATACGATCTTTAATTTAACTGCATTTTAAGCAGTAATATAGAGCCCTCTTTGCCTATGTGTTCCGATATTCCAATAAATCATGATAAAAGGCCTGGGGATAAAAATAGATTTGAAACAAAGAAGTGTGATAAAAAAATAAAACTGACACAATCAATGCTCTGTCAAATTCAAACATCGAACACGATTCAAGCTCAGCAGCGCGTTCTAAAAGAGGCGCGCTATTTTCGTACCCCGTGGGAGCATGTTCTATTTTCGCACCTGTGTAATAAACTCTTCGTCGTTTCTGTTCGCCTAGTACTTTCAGGGCGGGAGCGACGCGGTGACGTAATGGAGATTGGCTGTCAGTGTCACGTCATGACAGCTGAAAATCCTGAAATGTTTGGTTCGTTGAGCGCAAAAATATTGATAAGCGCTTTCTTTGTAAATGGGGGCGTGCCTCAAGCGATTTTTAGGGTTTCTTTGAACGATATTAAAAATATTAAAATTTAAGTCTGTGGGAAGAATCTATCAGCTGAGTTTTCGTAATTATAAGCGACTACAATAAAAAAAAATACTAAAATAAAACGGTACGTGATAAATCTCGTATTTATAACAATGAAAAAAATACTAGTTCAAACCTAAGTTTTTTTTTAATACATTCCACCTTGGGGAGGGAGGGTTATGTTGACTCCTACTGACTAAAACCTCACGCCATTTGTCGTCGGAGCTGTTCCAACGGCATTGGTTTATTGAAAGCCCCATCTAATTCAATCATATTATTTTCTCCGCCATATACCTATCTAACACGAGAAGCTGTTTGTTAGCCCGCAACGGACATCCTCCAATGCGCCCATGGATTTATTATAGGAGACGGATATCATGGAGGTTTTTCCTCTTACCCTGACTATGTATAGCTATGGATCGGATTGGTGGTCGAGATCTATCTTTCCTTCTCTTTTCTTCTTCTTTTGTGATAGGTATTACTTCCTCGCAGATGGCAAGAACAGAGTTCCAGGCTTCCTCACTCCCGACCATGGTCTTGACCAGAGCTGGGAGTAACAAGTCGTTTCCAATCACGTTGACGAGATGCTGACGTGAGGTTGCCCAAGCTGGGCACACCTCCAACATATGTTGCGCTGTGTATCTTATGGCTTCTCACATGCCCGGGTCACCTCCCACCCAATTTGACACAGGTACTTCGAGAAACAATCGTGTCCCGACATTACCTGCGTCAAACGGAACGAAGCCGTCACATAGTCCCTCGTTAGCCACTCTCATAGCACTATCCGAATTGTGTCTATAATTTTCTGACCAGCAATAAGAGAAGATGTCAGCCTTACCTCCCACATCTTTAGCTCCCGATGGATCTCGTGCTTCAATCAAACCCATCTAAGCCAAATTAATTTTTAGGTAGTATTTGTAAGAAATTAAAAACAAAGCCCACACAAATTTTGAAAGAATTTTATTTATCCACTCAATCCCAAAATAAGTCACTTCAAACAAAAAACAATTTCTATTCTAACATTTCAGCTTCGTAATTGGGGAATTCCCGGTATCCGGACTTCCGGTGTCTTGAAACTTCAGGAATAAGGTTAGGAGTACCAGGACGACATATAACACAAGGATATCAAATGTTTAGCTTTAGTGTGCTTACACACCTGAAAACTGCGTAGGTGTGCGTTAGCTGAGTTTATATGTAAGTAACAACCTGTGTGATTGACGGAGCAACCCTAAACTTGTCAGAGTGATGTTAATAAATTACTCAAAATAAGTTATGAACTAGTTATAACTTCAATTGGAATTATCGCAAATGGAGTAGGTATTTCTGTTGTTTCCTTTTGGATGGAAAGTTGTTACTTTGAATGCGAACTTTCTATAGATAGTTTGTAGAAAGACTGGCAATTGCATGATTACTAATGGGGTTTAATTGCCATGTTAACATTGGTTTAATTATACATTTTACTCGTAATATTTAGTTAATTTATTCTACCTAAAACGTTTAGGCAAGCATGCACACGATCAATAGGGGAATATAGATTTTTTTCCTAACATCCCCTCATCGTATCCCCTTATCAGGAACAAATATTTGTAGATCATGCAAACATTTGTCTTAGATCAGGAATCGCGCCCTTAAGTTCTTCGGCTACTTGTGGTCACGTGTTTGACCAGTGATAAACACTAAACTTCTAAAGCTATATCTACACGCTTAGTACATATAGATTATTAGCCCAATCAATATCTACACAGATAAGCATAACTAACGCAAAGTTGAAGGGTTGACGTCAGTTATACAGTAAAATGCAATGCATGATAATGAATCCGAGTTAGATCGAAAAACTTATGCAATCCTGCAGTCTCAAATTATTCATATTTCTGCTATTATAATGAGTTAGAGCTCTACAATAATTTTAATAATAAATAATGCTGGTCATTTCACACAATACTATCTGGCCCTAAAATAAGTGAAGCTTGTATTATGGGAACCAGATAGCTGATACAATACTTATATACTTTTTTTATAATAACAGACCCGGAACAAATTTCTGTAGATCATACGAACATTAGTTCCGCGATGGGCATCGAACCCGCAACCTCCTGCGTCTCAGCCGGCTATTCGCCCACGGTGCCATGGAGATCTATACTATCTTAGTGTAATGGCGTCTTTCAGTAGGAACGCCGTGAAGTTTTAACTATCCATGACAGATTTACAAACGTTAAAAAGAATCAGGCAAGTGCGAATCTGACTAGCGTACCGAGGGTTGCGTAAAAATACTTGTATTCACGATTTATGGTTTTTTTCCTTTACTTGTGCTGTGAGATCTTGCTTCTTGCCATATTTCATGATTTTAGGATCAACGGAAAGTACCATGATTTATATTTATTTGCCGTTGTCAAAATATTTGGCATAAATGGCCGGTTTTTTGATGAATGAATTAAAACACTTTTTTGTATACCACAAAAGAAATAAACATAAAAATAAAAATTCATAAAGCAACAAATACAATGGGCGGTCTTATCGCGATGATGTTGACTTAAAAGCTTGTTTTTTTATAGCCCCAAGGTACTGTAGACCTAAGTATTTGATATTAATTTCAACTTGATACCTCAATGCGTTTTTAAGAAAAAGGGACCTGACATACAGACAGACAAAGAAGTGATCTTATAAATAATGGTTATTTTCCTTTTACCTACTTTTAGCTACGGAACCCGAAAAAGGTATCGTAGCTCAATTATAAACACAACCCACGCTACAATATGTTCTTTTTAGTTTCATATATTTATGTAAGTGAATATAATGTTATATTATTTATTTATTTGATACACAGGAACACGGTATTCTACATATCCAATAAATGAATGGGCCTGTACCTACTACCTTTCTGTAATATTAACTTATGTAAATTTTTACTCGAACAGGCATCGAGATTAGACTATTTTATTACAAAATATTTTTAAAGAAATCCACCTGCAAAACCTTTTGTAATGAACTCATTTTGTGAAAATGCTAATTACCTATTTGAAAATGCAAATGGATTCCATTGGCATTTGTAATTTGCACAATGGTAATTAACGACCGTATAAAAAAATATGGACGCTCTCAAAATAAATGTAAATTTTTAGGAAAGGTTTTTTTATGCCAAAGCGTAAGATGAAAAAAAGAATATACATTTTGTAATTAAAAATTTTGGAATCTACAGCAAATTCTAACTTGCCAATATACCTGCAAGAAAGTTTATTCCCTGAAATCAATGAGGTTGATTGCACCTGCTGCTACTACATGTCTAACTTTCACACTGAAAATTACTAAATTCAAAGCTGTGTGCGTCGCACTTACACACAACTAACTTTTCAGACTGTTTGACGCTTCCCGATATAACTTTCTGCTGTTCGCGTTCGCTCCCCTATTTTCGGCTTCTATCCATCCTTTTCGCACCCACCGCTTTTCACCAGCTTTCCCCATTGTTGGGGAGCATGCGCAGTGTGTCCCGACGCACGTGGTGCGATTACTCCTCGATATTTCTGATCGCCTGGTACTGAACGCGCTTAGGGCGGCAGCGTCGCGGCGCCGCCGCCCATCACGGCCGCCCTAACGCCGCCCGCCCAGAAGCATAGACGGCAGCCTGCGAAACGGTTCGGTCTTAGGCTGGGCGGAATTACTCGCGCACGTGGATGAGTTAGGCGCGAAATTCAAATCTTTCAAAAAGTTTATCTTTCTATCCTCTTTTTAGAACTCTACAGAGTTCTTACCCAAAATCCCTTTTGTTTATTTTTATTTAATCCTAAAGGTTTTGTATAATCTGTAAGTGTCCTGTACAGGTGTTTACAGTGCAGTGTGTATCACAGGTGTCCTGTCTGCTGATGAGCTTCTCATTCTGATCTGCAATCTCCAATTCCGAAATGAGGCGATACACGTCTGTACCAGGTAGGTATTCTAAATCTACCATGCTTTATTTACAGCTATTATTTGTAAACATCTAAATTGTATTTATTTATTTATTTGAACAATTGAAGAACTGAGGAAAATCCAAGCAAAATAATAGAAAAGTAGGTAAAAAACCTAGTAGCAACGAGCGTTATAATATGAAAGGTATTGTTAAAACCATATACAAACAAAAATAACAAAAGCGGGAAAGTTAAAGCCTTATAAAAACCTTCACATGTGTGGTTTATGTCATATTATCTCACCCTTTCAGGGCCTGCGTTTTTACTGGTCCCGCATAATGTTAATAAAGCCCATCTGATGCTAATGGATATCCTGTCATTAAGTATCTTTCAGCCTAGTGGCACTTAGCTAAGTAAACCTGCAAGTTACCCTTCTCAAATGTCAATAAAGTACTTTTGTGTTTGAAGAAACAACTCGGAATGTAAACACACTAATGTTGGTTTAGAAATCAAGCGGATAGATTAAGAAGTTGCTCAAAATATGTAGAGAAAAAGATATAAGATATTTGTTTAATTAAAATTACGTCATAAAGGTAAAGGTAGGCTGATTTTCAGCTATTTATAACCGATTTCAAAAGCAGAAGGAGGTTCTCAATTCGTTTATCGAATCTTTTTTTTTATGTACCTATGCTCCCCGATTACTCGAAGACGCCTAGAGCGATTCGAGAAAATATTTTTTGTTTAAAAGGGTATAACTTCTCAGGTGGTCCCATTGGCACCAAGTCAGGATCTGATGATGGGGGAGGGCAACTCTCACATTTTTCTGTCATCTAAAGTCGGTTATGTTTTTATTAAAAAGTTACTTGTATTGATTTACAAAAACCGTTTTCAATGTTTTTTATGGTTCAAAAATGTCTAACCCCTGATTTTACTAATTAAGTTAACACAGACATGGTGAACACCGAAATTCGAATTGGCATTGTTTCTTTTTACAACTTACAACATAGGCTAGAAATCTGTCGGTAACTTATATCTTAAAGTGACAGAATGTCAGGTATCACTCTGTCGTCTTGGTATCTAGACATGCGGTAGCGTGTCAAGCCAAGTTCAAGCGAACTAGCAAGCAGCACCGTGTGTAATATTACACGAACCATTTGAAGCCACTTTTGGCCACCTCATAACTAAAAAACTATTTCATATAAAAATGTCAAATTTGGCGCATAAATTGAGACTTGCAAGGTACATAAGTGCTTCAAATTTTATGGACACACCTCAAACGGTTATTTAGATTGTAACGTCCAAAAATCAACATTTTTACCACTGACTGACTGACTGACAGACTGACTGACCTATAGATAGATCAAAACTCTAACCCAGTTCCAGATGACCTAGAAAATTCAAATTTGGCATCCAGATAGGTATTTGGGTGAATACTAAGGAATAAATCAGAAACTAGTAAATTTTTATTATTTCATTATAATTTTTCAATTAATTGATTCATTTACGAACACCTACTTATAGTGCCTGTGATGTAAAAATTAGCAATAAAAATTGATTGCTCATAGAAAATAACACAAAAATGACAATTATACGTAAACGTAGGAAAAAAACCGTAGAATTACAAAAACCATTTGGTATTAATTTTATTATGAATAAGTACCTATTAATAATTTCTGTACAAAAAGTAATGATATCCCATCAACAACATAAATGTGTAATGAGAGCCAAGTTCAATATTATGATATATGCCTTGGTTGTTGACTTAAAGGAGAAAAGAAGTGAGATCTAAATGGGTGCCAAGTTTAATGGTCAGTCCTGAAATTTATTTATAACAACATAAAATATTTTGTAACAACTTAATATACTAGTGGTTGGCCCCGAACTGAGATCTCGCGAATCTCACAAAATAAGTATTATTCTTAGGGCGATTTGCACAACGATGCTTAAACGTATTTAGTGGCTAAATATGATTTAAGGCGTTGTCAAATCATACAAATACGTCAAATTTAAACATGTTTAGTCGCTAAATACGTTTAGATCTATGTGAATGCCGGCCTTAACCTTTAACTAATAAATTAATGCCACAAACTTCTTCAACACACTTCTTTTGTCGTTGAAGTCAACAATCAAGGCAAATATTATAATATTGAAATTAGCTCTCATTTTACATGTATGTTTTTGATGGGATCTACTTTATTTCGTAACTATGAACACAACAATTGTGCGTGATCAACTTTTAAAAAGCAAACACAAATTCATATTTTGCATATTCACAATAGAACCACACAAAATGATGGAAACTTTTGAATTTGAAAATCGAATTAGATTGCAGAAGCCTTTGTGCAATCGCTTGGACTAAAAGCTGCGGCATCAGCGTTCGAATTTGCCATTCAAATGGCGCCGTGACTTGATAATTTTATTTCCTATAAGCGCCCGGCCTGAAAAGGATAGAAGAGAAAAAAATTAAAATATCTTGTTCTTTCTCTTTTCATTATCTTATGAACTTTAGAACTATGTTTTTAAAGATAAAGATCATTTATTCGCTTTAAGCTCAATTAACATTCTACCAGCTAATGTCCTAGTGTGCAAATATTACATAAAAATAATTTAAAATTTAAATTTACTGTTCTTACACAATATAAAAAATCTCAATAAAATAAAATAATGTCATGTCTAGTACTTATAAATAAAATATCCCGCAATGGTGTAAAAACATTTGGACGATAACCATTTATTAATTCAGCGTTTAAATAAATTAATAGGTAAACCTTATTATTCGTCTGGTAATTTATTAAATATTTTACTGCCATAAAATGAGCGTTACTCTTAAAAAATGTCGAGCTGTGCTTTGGTAGATAAATTCTATTTTTATGTCTAGTGTGTCTGGCTAACACTGCTTCTGTTGGCTTGTTTTTACGTTAAATATGTATTATGTATATACTTTTGTATGTATGTAACGAATAAACTCAAAAACTACTTCGATTTGAAAAACTCTTTCACCATTAGAATGCTACATTATCCCTGAGTAACATTGGTTACTTTTTACCCAACTGTTCAGAAGGAGGGTAATGTTTTATTGAAAAAACTACGCGTGCGAAGCTGCGGATTAGTCAGCTAGTTTATAATAAACTGTATTAGCCTTTTTGAGTATGTAATAGTGCTATGATTCCGGCCGAACTGCCTGCTTTTATAAGCATCGCACGGCTTGTTCATTAGCCATCAAAGCTGCCCCAAAAAGGTATTTATATACTTCAAAAAGTAATTTTGGTCAGAACAAACAGGTTGTTATAAAATTGTAACCTACCAATGGACATCCATGTGATTGATGCACCGCAGCGTCATTCATCAAACTGCACGGAGATAATTAAGATCGACAGTTTCACACTACTCACAGGAGCCGTAGAATACAAGTAACTTTTTTAAAAAAATATAACTGATTTCAGAAACAGATAAAATTTGAGGGTTGCCCTCGACTTTTTTTCGGATCCCATCATCAGAACCTGACTTAGTGCCAATGGGACCACCTGGGAAGTATATCCTTTTAAACAAAAAAAATAATTTCTTGAATCGGTCCAGGCGTCTCGAGTAATTGAGAACCTCCGCCTTTTTTCGAAGTCGGTTAAAAAGTGGCGAAGCAGATACCAATTTTCTAAAGTGCCAACTGGCTTTCATAATGTTGAACACTTTTTAAACGAGAATTCGATAAACTCGTCAGCTGATTTGAATGGTTTTGAGAAGAATAATATGTTTAGGGGAATTTATAAATTGAGTCAAGGGAATTTATATTAGAAATAACTGTTTTATTTGAGCACTTTGTGCTCGAAAGGAGCCCTTGTGAGGCACTTTTACTATATGTACTCGTACTAGATGTTTGGGTATGGGTTTAATAACAATGTATCTAGTTTTTTTTTCTTAAACTCTTCCTACTACTACTACTACTACATGTCGTCCACTACCTACAAAATATATTTTTCACACTACGCAAAGGTTAACAAGAAAAATAAGAGAAGAGAATGCTTGCTAGCTTTAAGTTCGCCGATGTGCAGTTAAATTAGTTTTTATGCAATAAATAATTTTCAATTAATAAATCAATTCAATCACTTTTAGACCAGAATTTTTCGGTGTATCAATAACTAGAATTGGATTATCTATTATACCTAAGAACCCCTCATACGTCAAACTTAGCTTCGGCCATAACTACGAGGGGAGTTCAATGTATTCTCGGTATAGGCATGAAATAATAAGTAAAAAATTCTGAATAAAATTAATTTTTTAATGTGGTCCCCTAGGATCTGAACACACTTATTTGTCCTGGAAAGTAACTTTTAATTCCCTCCAAAAAATATTTTTCTTCCTGGTCTGAAAAATGATTGTTAATTGCTGCCTTTAACTCTTAATCGTCGGAAAAATGCTTCGAAGTTCTTTTTTGAGATTTGGGAACAGAAAGTAATCACTAGGGGCTAGGTCCGGGCTGTAGGGTGGATTATTGATTTCTTCAACTCCGCAATCCCGCACAGCAGCATTGGCAATGCGCGCCTTGTGAACAGGTGCGTTGTCGTGCAGAAGCAATACACCTGCGGTCAATTTTCCCCGTCTTTTTTCTTTTATTGCCTCTTTTAAATTGCGCAGGGTGTTAGCGTAAGTTGCGCCAGTAATACTCTCACCTTTTTTTGTGTACTCAATTAATAAGATTCCCTTGGAATCCCAAAACACTGTGGCCATGAGCTTTCCGGCGGATGGGCTGACTTTGAACTTCTTCGGTGGGGCTGTTCCTTTTTTATGCCACTACATAGACTCCTGCTTGCTCTCAGGATCATAGTGATGAACCCACGTTTCATCACCAGTAACAATCCGATCGTAAATACTTTGCGGATTTTCACCACAGAGCTCCAAAAACTCCTTGCAACAATCAACTCGCACTTGTTTCTGAAGCGCTGTGAGCATTCGCGGCACCCATCTTGCACTGACCTTTGACAAATTCAGATGGTCATGAAGGATAGTGTGAATGGTACCCACGGATAGCTTGATTCTTTTTGCTAATATTTTCACTCTCACACGGGTATCTTAGAGTACAAGTTTCTCAACAATTTTTACGTTTTCTTCAGTAGTGGCACTAACCGGCCCACCGGCACGAGGGTCGTCTTCAATACTCTCTCTACCCCGTTTAAATTCACTTGACCACTTCTGCATTGTGGATAATGAAGGCGCAGAATCTTGGTAAACAGCCATTATTTCTTCGTGACTTACTTTTTGAGTCGTTCCTTGTTTTGTGAGGAATTTTAGAACAGCGCGATGCTCGATTTTTTTCAACATTGTCGTATCAGTCACCGTAGTTGCCTTTCCGAAATGATATTTTGAATACTAATGGTGACAATCAAATAAAATTTTGTATTTATACCCTCAATGAGTGTCATAAACTAATAATTTAATTACCCTCATCATTAGCATATTACCCCGATACCGAGAATACATTGAACGCCCCGCGTAACTGAGTATACGGCCACAATATTCTCCATATTCTTTATGGCCTCAGCGCATACTCGGCGTTGGATCACCGCAATCAATCCAAAAGCTAGAGCAGTGAGTATGGGGCCGCGTGTATTTACCTGTCGTACGCGCGCCAAAGACAGTCGCTTGACAGAAAAAAATAATAATAACACACAATAACACACATGGGACAGACAACTTTTTATAAATAACTAGCTGACCCGCCCGCGGCTTCGTACGCGTGGTTTGTCAATAAAACATTATCCTCCTTCTGCGCAGTCGCGTAAAGTGTATCCTATGTCTCAAGTTCATTTATAATCTATCTAGGTATATAGGTACCAAATTCCATCGAAATCGGTCGAGCCGTAAGGTCGTGAAAAGGTAACAAACAGACAGAGAGACAGCTACTTTCAAATCGACATGCACGTAGATTATAACCTGGATTAACACGTAGGCTACTTTTTGTTAACAAACAACGCGTGTGAAGGCGCTGACAGAAGCTAATTGTACATATTAATCTTCCTCTTGAATCACTCTATCTATTGCTGAAATATGCATTAAAATCCGTTGGGTAGTTTAAAAGATCTAAGGTAACAGAGAGCGGAGTGAATATTAGCCCCAATTGGCATGGTTTAGCTACAGACCAAACGTGGCCACTAGTGGCTAAATTAGCAAGGAGTTTAACAGTTACGTGTAAAGAGAAAACTCATTTACTATGCATACGTTACACAGTTAATTAAATAGGTAATAAGTCCCGCTACCGCTAACTAGCTAATTATTAATCTGCCGCCCCTTAATCCCAACCAACCATTATGCATCATGGAGTAGTCTGCATACACTGTGCCTACTTTGCCAGGGTTGAGGGACTTTACTACCTTTGAGGACGGTGAGAGTTTATGGAAGCGAATTCTTTATTTTATCTCTCCTTTTTTAGAATTATAATGCCGAATGTTAAATAATTTTACTAAACACTAGCGCAAAAAGAGACATGCTATTGAGAATATAAATAATCGTTCATGATCATGATTATCTATATATATAAGATCTTTGATTTGCTGGATTTGTCTCCGCCCCGAATAGCAGAATAACTATTAAAATATCGGAAAATACACGAAAAAATATTATGAAGAAAATTCATTTTCTCATACATGATCATACAATGGTGGCCGATTGACAATTCTACCGGCAACGTACATTGGCAGCCCGCGTTATATGCATGTTAAGGCGGTACGAAATTCACCGGGTCAGCTAGTAAGATATAATTGAATTAATTTTTCAAGTTCGCAAAGAAAAGTTGAGCAGCTCCAGTGAGTGACATGACAGTTTTTGAACCATAGACATAATTGATAATTGAATTGAAAAACTTGATTATCCTCTAGTGTGGAAACTCACGCGGAGGACTAAACCGTCATTAGTGATTAAGTACTAACTCCCCTAGATTTAAGCTTTTCACTAAATGAATCCATTGTGAATAAATAAATAATCCCAACCAGTTTATCGAAGTTTAGGGTTCGATAAACTGGGATTATCAATCGAAAATCTAGTTAACAGATCCTACAGAAACTGTAAACTTCTTCGTATTGTAGGTACTTACCTATAATATGGATTTGAGCTACTGACTATGCGTCATTGTTGAAACCAGCCACAATAGTTTGTTAAACCATATTTTTTTATAATTGTTACCGATCAACCTTCAGATTAGCTGTGTTTCCACGATAATTTTCTCAAATAATAACCGTGTCATTGTTATAAGCTATCATTTTTAGATCAATACAAAGTTTATGACGAATACGTTTTTTTTTATACAACTTGGTGATAAAACAAACAAATGTCTCACCTCGTCTATAACAAAGCATTGCCACGCACCCGGGAAACGTGCCCCACGATGCACTGCCCTGCGTCCATGCACTTGAGGCATACAGGTGTAAAGCCTCATGTGCCTGTCTCTGTGCATCGTTTCCATAATGTAGAGGGTCGTGAGCGCATTGCATGACTTTTTCTTGTTCTGATTTATCATGATGGGTTTTCTTGGGAGAATTTTAGTCATGGTGGGCTCCCGGGTCCTTCCATGTCCAAGTATTTTAGAGGGCATTTAGTTCCATCCAGTCACTGGATACCGATCCGTGGGTACGGAGTTGTCAGGTTAGTTGACCGCGGTGTTTTCCAGGTTTCCCTCTTCTGTTCTCATCCGGACTTGGGACCGGCAACGGTAGAAAAGTCACTTCTCTATTTTGTTTTGAAATGCACTATGCTTACATTAGGTTTCCCACCCAACCGGTGTAATTTGTAAGTGTAAATTTCCATGTCCAAAATTTGTTTAAGACTGGAATAACAACTCCCTACTACACAAATATAGGGAATTCGTTCGGAGTGGTATTTAGTTAAGTATTTGTCGTGAAGAAGGTAGAAATGAAATGAAGCTATACTGTTTTGATGTCAAATATTTGAATGTTCTTTGATTTAGATTATAAATTAACTGGATAAGTCATAACTTGTTAGGCATATAGGATCTATAACTTACTTATTAAATAAAATAGACACCGAAGCCCATTTAGTATAGGGGTTTACAAAGTTTTGGCTTAGTCCCCGAACAGACTTTTTTTTTCAGTTTCGCGCCGCACTATTCGACTTATGTATTTTTTGGATTGGGGACAACAAAAAATAAAAATTATTGTGGATCGGGGTCTATGCCAGCTTCCATATAAAAAAAACAACAAAACTCTTTATACGTTAACAAATGTGAAGCAAGTTACTAAATGCAAGTAAAATCTAACAGCATAATTTATAATAATTTGTTAAACCATTTTTGGATAATAAAGGTTTTGCCATGCTTTGACACGTGCCATTTTACATCAGCTGGAACAAGACTAAAGTTATTTTAGCTAAAAATACTTAATAAATGTTTATAAATTAGCCCATTTTTCTTTTGATAACTTGTGTCAATGTAAGGCAATCAATATATTATAAAAGTACTTTTCTGACAAGAATTAAATCTAAAGAGCTAAACAAAAATTGCTAGAAATCAATAATTTATAGTCCCCAAACAACCAATACTAATATGTATGCTAAACTTCCATGTTAGCATACATATTCGGTAGACCCTTGTACACCCTATCAACATATTTCACCAGCTCGTATATATTTTAAAGCCTAGACAGAAAGGGATTTGTATCCAATTCTACATTTGTCTTTTACTCCGACAGTGCGATCTCAGCTCAGATACTATGTTATTATTCTTACTGCACACAGAGGAAAAACAATGAAATATCGTATTTAGAAATAAAATAGTATAAAGGTATAAATTTTTTTTTTAAACTCCTATCCCCTCTTTTTGTGTCGTAGGTAAAAAACTGGCATTGCCAAGAAACATCCCAGTTCACATTAACATCAGGCATACACATGCATGCTCTATTATCATATTATAATCATCATCATAAACCTGTAACAGTCCACTGCTGGACATAGGTCTTTCCCAGGGAGCCCAATCCTCAGCTCTTCTGATCCAAGCTTTGCCAGCCACAGCCCGAAAATCTTCACTCCATCTAACCAGAGGGCGTCCTACACTTCGCTTGCCTAGACGTGGTCTCCACTCCAGAACACGATTACCCCAACGGTTATCGGTTCTACGGCAGATATCACCGGTCCACTGCTACTTCAGCTTGCTGACCCTATTCCATGTCGATCACCTTGGTTCTCTTTCGGATAACTCGTTTCGGATTCTATCCTTCACATAAATTTCAAGCATAGCCCTTTCCATAGCTCGCTGAGCGACTTTCAATTTGTGGACCAGTCCCATCGTAAGTGTCTACGTTTCCGCTGCATAGGTCATCACAGGTAGGACGCACTGATTGAATACTTTTGTTTTTACTTTTACTTTTGTTTTGGTATTGTGAGATGGGTGATGAGAAGACCTGATGACGTTTTCCAAACGTTGCCCAGCCCAGCTTAATTCGTCGGTTTACTTCTTTCTCGAGATTATATCTACAAAATCACAGAGTCTGCTCAAGATAAACATACTCCTTCACAACCTCCAGAGGAGTTCTAGCGACTGCAAACGGCTCTGAGGTAACAGGATCATTGATCATGATTTTGGTTTTATCTAAGTTCTTTCCCATGCCGATGTGTCAAGAAGCAGCAGCTAGGCTGTTCAGTTCAGTTGCAGTTCCTGCACCAACTCTGCCATTATGACGATATCGTCAGCAAGGAAATTATAAGTGCGAGATGAGTTCACCGTTGATGTTGATGCCCTGTCCATTTCAACTCAGCGTCTTGAACATATTTTCCAGTGCGTTTGTAAGCAATTTGGGGGATATAACATCCCCTTGTCTCACTCCGCGAAGCAACTGGATTGGTTATGACTACTGGTTCTGGATATGAATTGACATAGTGGCTTCGTTGAATAAACATCTCAACACTTCGATATATCGCCAATCGAAATGGCATCATTGCAGGGACTGCAGAACAGCCCAGGTTTCGACGGTGTCAAAGGCTTTCTCATAGTCCATAAACGCCAGGCACAGGGATTAATTATATTCCTCTGACTTCTGTATAATCTGCTGCACTATGTGAATGTGGTCTATGGTGCCATATCCTTTCCAAAACCCAGCCCGCTCCGGTGTTAGATAAATTTTAAACACCGTTGCACCGGCTGACGGTTCGTGATGACCTAGAAAAATATATAAACATTATAATAGTACATAATAAATGACTAATAAATAACTAATAACTAAACTCATTAACTTTGGGGATTCGTTGAAGTATATCTGTTTCCCGAACTTCAGCGCTCTCCATCGGATCGGTGTTCAGTAGTAGCTACATTTTAGTTAATCTTATTTTACTTAAAACCAAATCAGACAAAGATTATTTAATTTAGTTATCTGACTACTAACTTAATTATAAGATTTTATTATTGTATTCTAAACTAACAAAGGGCTGATAAATAACTGAGTTGAAAAAAAATATGCATTTAATTTTTATTTTATTAATATCTATGCAATCTTCTCATTTAAATTTTTTGTACATTACCCTAGTTTAACTTACTTCATACTTAACATACCCTAGATTTGCTTTAGTTAAACTAGCTGTTTAAAAAACCGCGTCCCGAATCGGTCCATGCGTTTGGATATAACGTTGCCACAGAGAGACACACATATGCACACAATCGCCATCAAAATATAACACCACCCTTTTTGCGTTGAAGTTTAAACAACCTTTATCTATCAATTGATACTGATTTACTTTACGGAGAGCCTAGTAGGAAAATGTAGTATCAGTATTAGAATTTACCGCGACCTTAGATTCGAGATTGTGAGTTCGAATCCCAGCTGTAACAAATTTTGCAACTTAATAAAATATGTGCACAGGGTATAATTTTATAAAGATATTGTTTCGTGATCAATTTAAAATCGCAGTGTGGAGCGGATCGCACACACTCTTATAAAGGTTCACGAATTGAAACGAAACATTGTCGGTCAAAACACCGATAAAACGATACGTGATAGACAGATAGATAACGCTTTATTGTACATCACACTTAAATTAACAAACAATATTATAACAAATAACAAGACACGCGGAAATACAACTCACGGTCTTATCGTTTAAAGCGATCTCTTCCAGGCAACCTTTGGATGGACTGGAATTCAAGATAACGTTATAACGTGGCAGCTTTTAATTTAAAATTATTGAATATATAATAAACAGTGTACTTACATAAGCAAAATAAATAAATAATTATATAAATACAAGTACTCATTTAAGCATTGGGTACATACTATTATAGCATAGTACATAATATTCCATATTAATGTATAATAAGAGTAAAATAAATCCCGTATTTTTAATATTGTAAAATTATCATTTATTATTTAATTTTTATTCGGTTTCAACGCGAGCAAACCCGTGGGCATCGACTAGTTGCACAACAAATTGCTAACTACCCCAATTTTCATTTCCAATAGTTCTCATAATCCAGTACGATTGGCCAGATTAGCGGAATACGAAATTCAATGTTGAAATTTAATCCATTTGGTGGAAAGTTTGTTTATTAACAAGTTTGAGACCTAGTTATTATAGCAGTTTATTTTACGATTCAAAGGGAAGGAGGGTGAACTTTGTCAATCTGACTGTCAGGCTCTGAGGAGTTGGACGGTGGACTTTGACAACATCATTTACCATGATGTAGGACTTCACTGTGTACATATATAAATATATAAAACAGTCGGGTTAGTTACACCATTTATAACTCAAGAACGGCTTAATCGATTTTGATGGTTTTTGATTTGTTGGATTTGTCTTCACCCCTAATAGCAGAATAACTACTAAAATATCGTAAAAATTCACTTTCTCATACATAGATGCAGCTAATGATGGCTATGGACAATTCTACCGGCGACGTACATTGGCAGCCCGCGTCATATGCATGTCAAGGAGCATAGAATATAATACAACCGTAGAACAAATTATTTCTTTCTTTCTTATGTGATGACCTCTGTGGCGCAGTGGTCCAATCCGCCAATCCGCCGCCGAGCCGATTGGCTGAGACTCAGGAGGTAGTGAGTTCGATTCCCGTCACGGAATAAATGTTTGCATGGTCTACATATATTTGTTCCAGGTCTGGATGTTTTTCGAAATACATAGTATAGTTATGTATTTACAAATAATATATATATATATATATATATATTCCTGGAAATTTTACATAGCGTTATCTAGCCTCAAAATAAGCAGAGCTTGTAGTATGGGAACCAGATAACTGATAGAATATATATATATATATATATAATATGTATTCTATGTATGTATATGTGTGTCTGTGTATGTATGTACATATTATATATATATATATATATATATATATATATATATATATAATATGTATTTTATCAGTTATCTGGTTCCCATACTACAAGCTCTGCTTATTTTGAGGCTAGATAACGCTATGTAAAATTTCCAGGAATATTTATTATTATTATTATTTGCTGAGATAGAACATGTCGTATTTTTATATGACTAAGCATATGGCTCACCTGAGGTCAAGTGGTAACTATTGCCTATAATAACCTCGTAGCCCGTGCACCTTAGAAACGTGCTCTACGATGCACCAACTTGTCCATCAACTTGAGGTATACATGTGTAAAGCATGTGGCTGTAATTTCACCATCAACCATACTCTTCAAATCGAAACATAGCAATGCTGCTTGGTGATAGAAAAAGGCACGGTGGTAGAGGAAAGGAAGCAAATTCGGAATACCGTTTTGTTTTAAATGTGTTAAATAAATACCTACAGGTTTAGAAAAATGAAAGCAAGTATAGCTAAACCATCAATCATTATTTTTTTAAATTGTAGGAAACAATTTAACGTAATGAATAGTAATTATAATGACTTACGAAAAAAATGGCCATAATAAGTGTTTCAGCGTAGTTGAAGGTATTTTGGAATAGGACTATTCCAATTTATATTCACTATACCAATTTACTATAATGTACTCACACATAAAACACTGCACCCATTCTGCTCCCCTTCTACCTTCATTTTCCGGAGCAGAAAATACATTGTGCGTCATTTTCAGTTGGTTTTTGCCCAATAAAATCTGCTAAATCTGATGAAGGGAGAGCAGAAGATTTCTGACCCCGTAAGAGCCCGAAGATGCGCCAGTGTCGTCATTTTCTATCAATTTATGTTTTTTAGTATTTTTTTGTTTTCTTTGTCTTTCATATTTTTTTCTTTGTCTTTTTAGTTTTGTTTTTTGATTTTTGATTTTTACCTATTCCTTTTTCTTTATTTGTTGTTATATTCTTCTCTTCCTTCTGTTTTTCCTTCTATTTATTAATAGACTCTAGATCTCGGACCATTATAAGTTTTAAAGGCCTTTATATATACCCATCTGTTTTTCTCGAATAGCGCTCAGTGCCGCTTTCATATCCTCTTTACTATATTGTTTTCTTTTTTTAAATGGGACATAACTTAATAAAAGTTGAGTCCGAAAACTTCATAGGAAAAAATGCATTCCAATCAACTTGTATGATATTAGTTTTAATATTTTATTTATAACACACGCCAAACTAAAGTAAAATGAAACTATGACTATTAAAATAATTTGAAATATTTTAAGGATATGGTAATTTGGAATATTCCGAATTATATTCATCTTAGGTATTCCAAATTAGCATAATCACGTGGCCTAACGAAACCGCAAATAATTTCTTTATAAAATGATCTTTTTTCGAAATTTTAGTGTTTTCGCAAAATGTATAGTCCATACAGATATTAGATAATGTTTAACAGAATTATGCATCATAATTTGAGCGATGGCAACGGATTCAACACTAAGCTCAAAAATTTTCAAACAGCAATTTTTCACTAATTGCACTCTGGACGCCATACTAAAAAAGATGGCGAGCAGATATCACACCATATCGATAGATGTGTCTTATTCTATCATTAGCCGTTAAATTAAATTAGATGTAACCACTTGTTTTTGAGAAACAATGCCATTCCAAATTATGTGCAGTATTCCGAATATGCTTCCTTTCCTCTATTACTTTACCGGGCGAATCCTTTCACAAGAAACTCTACTACCCTGACATGTCAGGCTTGCCTCTGATTGGGATATAACATAGTCGTGAGCTATATCATTGTTTATATTATTACTATTGATTATTCGCCGTATTTAGATTGCTTAATTGCTTCGAACAGGGCCCTGATTCAGAGTGTAAATTACACTTCCAGAAAATAAATATAATATCAGAAATAACGGAAAATGTAAACTTGATAGCGTAAATAGTTATTTCCATTTCAGAAATTGTGTTTTTCCAACGCGGTTGCCATAAGCAGTTA
The DNA here is from genome assembly GCA_963924445.1 of Philereme transversata. NCBI lineage: Eukaryota > Metazoa > Arthropoda > Insecta > Lepidoptera > Geometridae > Philereme > Philereme transversata. The sequence continues at coordinate 18,094,847 of OZ004337.1, read as the reverse complement.
CTATTTTAATAAATAAAATATGGTTCGCTATTACCACTATTTGTTCGTTTTAGTATGGCTGACTATTTGCACAGTTTAGTATGGGCCGAGGTATGTTCGTAAAATTTGAATGGCATGGCTACACACCGATCTTGCCATTCGTCCGGCCTTTGTGTAATATATTTTTGGGGTATTTCGGTTTTTGTTTGGCTTGGGTCTTTTGAATTATGTATAATATGGGCACCATAAAAAAAGTAGTCTTTTCCCTTCGACTACGAAAAAGCTTTATAAAAACTTACGTGGAGTTAAGGTCACAGCTAGCAATGTGTCATTCATAAAGTTTCCGTTTTTCCTAGCGCAAAACTACAGGCTCTGAATCAAGCCTCATTATCATCATCAATCTATACCACGTAGGATTGGGTGTAGGCCTCTCATAGCATCACTGAGCCCGATTTTCAAGCATTAACAGACAATCCAGTTTGATTGGACTCACTTCCCGATGATACTAATAAAGATTACGGTTGGCCCGACAGCGCCCGACCAATGCAATATCTGATGCATGTTGTCACATTGGGTTATTTTTATACCATACAGGATATGGGCCATAGCCCACCTGATGTTAAGTTATAGTCATCGCGTATAAACAAAGTATTACCTCCTAGATCACGCACCTTAGAAACGTGCCCTACGATGCACTGCCCTGCGACCATTAACTTGAGGTATACAAGTGTAAAGCCTCATGCGTCTGTAATTTCACCAGAAACCATAAAAGGGTATAAACCAAAACACAACAATGCTGTTAGGCGGCAGAAATAGGTATGGTGGTAGCTCTTCCCCGGGTGAGCCCTTTCACAAGGATATCTGAACTCTTCAAAACTGTCAAACTGTCAAACTGGGTCGTCTATTAATGCTTATCAGTTCTTCACATCCAGAAACTACCTACAGCGTGCAGATCATCGCTTCATCTAGCCAAAAGGCGTTCTGTAATACGCTTATCCAGGTATTTCCACCTAGAACACGTTTACCCCAACATCTTACATGGATGTTTTAATGCTTTGAGTTACTCAGTTAACTGAGTATCTCTATCATTAGATAGAAGCCTGAATTTTATGTTGTTCGGGCCAATGTCTTCTACATTTCTGTTACGGGCATCCTAAAACACTTGAGAATGAAAAAAACGATGAAAAGTCCAATAAGTCCCTGCAAGTATTGGAGTTATCTTCAGACCGCAGCGATCATTTCTCGGGGTTTATCGACTGGAACCGTGAGCTACGGATTGGAAATTTATTGGACTTAGCGCTTCAGGATTGAAAAAAAGAACATAGAAAAAGTTTACACTTAAACTGGCTTTTACCATCGAGTGGGTGGGATACAGGTATATGGATGACGAGGACCTCTCTAGCGCGGTGGATGAGTAGCAGACTTAACTGCAAATGTTAATCGATTCCTGCTAAGATCTAACTTTGCACTGTCTGCAAATATTGGTTCTGGAGTCAATCGTCAACTCGCCCGCTTAAAACTCGCCCGGTCATGCGAGATAGTGATTTCCAGAAAATGTATTATTTCTGGGTCGGGGTTTGTGTTAATCGTAGTTCCTGATAATACATAAAAGACAATGTAGAGTCATAACTATAAATATAACTTTATGTAGTATTTGAGCGAAGCGAGATCTCCAAATCAACTTGGGCAAATCGGCGTTGTATGTTTTCGTATTCGCGATATTATGCATAAAGCCAATTAAGAGCTTACACTAATCACTAATACATAATTGATGAAATTTGTCAGTTTCGATAATATTATCAAATGAATGTAACTAATTATTTTACATTTGATACAATATCCCATCAAAACGGATCAACCGATTTTATGGACTTAATTGTATATATAGCAATTCGCAACTATATGTAGGGTTTTGTATATTAATAGATTATGTTATTGTATATTAATTGATCGAGCAAAGTGAGTTCTCCAAATCAACTTGGGCAAATCGGCGTTGTACGTATGTATGTATGTATGTTTGTTTGTCCGAGGATAACTTTCGTAGCGTTTATTCGATCATTATGAAATTTGGTATATAGGTAGATAGTGATGGCACAATTTTGGTGTCACTAAATGAGCTAAAAATATTGGGGGGTTGTTGAGATATTGGGGTTCAAGAGGGGTAAAAAAAATGAAAATGAGACTATTAGGTCAAGTGGGACGTAAAATTAAAGGTTTTCGTTAGTACATTTGAACCCCGTTTTTATTTTTAGTTTAACTTTTGCAGTTTTTAAGTTATTAGCCATAATAAAAACAAAACTTTGACAAAATTCACAGGTTACACCAGTGACCCCACAATACTGAAATTTGGTATTCGTGTAGCTTTAGTGACACAAATATAGGCAAAAGTCTGAAATCTAGAATAACTGCCATTTGTACCCCAAAAAAATATAACCAATTCACAAGAACCCCTGTTACATCTAATTTGAATGAAACTGTAAGTCAAGTTATGCATTTCGTGGCACCAATTTATTAGTCAAAGATTAAAACCGGCATGTACAAAGATCACTGAACGTATTTAGTGACTAAACATGTTTCAATTTGAAGTATTTGTAGGATTTGACAACTCCTTAAATCATATTTAGCCACTAAATACGTTTAGGCATCGTTGTGCAAGTCGATCTAAGAATAATATTTATTTTGGGAGATTCGCGAGATCTCAGTTCGGGGCGAACCACTAGTTATTTTAGTTTGCAAACTAAAACGATTTGAAACTTTATCGTGAGATGATGAAGAACGTAATATGACTAACTATTTTAAGTTAGTATTTTAATTACAATTACTTTTAAGTTATAATTTTTTATTATGAACTAATTCATCGACATTTCAGCCCGCCTGGACTCACTGCTGAGAAAAGGCCTCATTTTTATTACGCTATTCTCTTCGGCCCTCCTCGAGTTTCATCTATTCTAATTTACGGCGCTGAATGAAAATATCATTGGGCGGGGCAAAATGACTAATTATCTTGCTTATAATACTTACATGTAATTAGTTTTTGCAAGAGTTTAAATTTATATATGTTCGTTAATTAACATAATTCTTTCACGATAAACTCGCTCTCGATTTAACTTTAAAAACATTCTTCATTTTAGTCGGTTCAGTGAGTAAATCATAATTAAATGTTTATTTATTAGATCAAAGCATATTAACGGTTAAATCTTGCTGATAAAATTAAAGCTTGTTTACGTTTGATACGAAATTACTTCTGAAATGTCCATGGTATTTGTGAACATAAACTCTCAATAGGCAAAAGGCGGAAACTAGCATGTTCAGTAATAAAAATATGTAAAATGTTTTTGAAGTGAAAACTTCTTTAGGCGCGTTAAGCATTTTTTGAGATTTTGAGATGGGTAAAAAACCATTGAACTTGCGATACTGTTATCGACACCTGTCACTGACTACTGACACTGACTGACTGACACCTCTTTATATAAAGTATTTGTGGTGTAGTGCTTCTTTTTTCATGATCAACGAGTACCTGCTAAAGTAAAAAAGGAGTACTTTTCACTTAAGTTTTTAAAAGTTTTATCAACATTAAGATTAAGTACTTATTATTAATCTGAAAATAAATTACAGTATTAGAAACTTAAGATTTTATTAAATGTTATTAAAATTTTATTTTTGTATTCCTGTTAATTTTTTGTTAAACTTTATTTGCTTCATAACTTTATAACAGGTACATACTTTGTACATTTTATGTTATTATTTAGTTAAATAGTAAACAGCCTTAGCACAATTATTAGAATAATGGAAATGGTATTTGGTAGTTATGTCCAAAAATATGTTCACGTTAAATTATAATAAATGCAGTAAACTATATGTATTTAATTGTTACATTACTAAAATGAAGACTACTACTATAAATAAAGATTTTATGGGTAAAAATTCAGTCGTAATTGATCGAGCAAAGCGAGATCTCTAAATCAACTTGGGTAAATCGGCGTTGTACGTACGTATGTATGTATGTTTGTTCGTCCGAGGATAACTTTCGAAGCGATTATCTGATCATCGTGGAATTTGGTATATAGGTAGGTAGTGGTGGCACAATTTTGGTGTGACTAAATGAGCTAAAAATGTGAGGGGATTGTTGAGATATTAGGGTTCAAGAGGGGTAAAAAAAAGGGACTATCCGGTCAAGTAGCACGTATAATAAAAGGTCTTTGTGAGTACATTTCGACACCGTTTTTATTTTTGGTTTAAACCTGTAGTTTTTAAGTTATTAGTCATAATAAAAACTGACTTTGACAACATTCACATCATACACCAGTGACCCCACAGTGGTGAAATTTGGTATGCGTGTAGCTTTAGTGACACACATATAGGGAAAAGTCTGAAACCCTACCCCAAAAAACTACCTGCACTGCTAACCAAACTGCAATTTCTACCCCCCCAAAAAAAATAACCAATTTACATGAACTCCCGTTACCTGTAATTTCAATGAAACTGTGGGTCAAGTTATTTGGTTATGCATTTCGTGGCACTATTTTATTAGTCAAAGATTGAGCTCGGCTTGCACAACGATCACTAAACGGATTTAGCGACTAAACATGTTTAAATTTAAGATATTTGTATGATTTGATAAGTCCTTATATTATAATTTAGCCACTAAATACGTTTAGGCATCGTTGCGCGAGTCGCCCTAAGAATATTTTTTATTTGTGTTTTGGGAGACTCGCGAGATCTTAGTTCAGGGCGAACCACTAGTTATTATTATAAGTAAATAACTAACCACTGAGAGAGAACATGATATCAACAGCTTCTTTGATCAATGCTCAGTAAGTGAGTTGGAGGGACAAAGTAACAGTATTTACAACTACATTGTAACGAGAAGCAATTTAAATGGCATGAATATCTGTGTAGGTAAATTACAATATCCTCACGTCTATCTGTCTGGGTGATAAAAGGGCTCTTAACGACCACTAAAATCTAAGTACTGGTGAATTGATTGCTCCCAGACTATCTTAAATATTTTTACGAGAGCACTTCGGATTTTTCGTATGTGATAAAATGCGGGAAAGAGTTTGGAAGTCGTTGAATTTGGGGACGTTATGCTAAGCATTTATGATGTAGATATTCATCTAAATCCTATCTCAGGCACACATCGCTTGATACATTTATCTAGCTAATTCAGTGGCTAAAATAATTTGTGTAAAAGTGGAAATGGGTAGGATAATAATCAGTATTTTCTTACAGCTATGACGGACGGCTGATAAAGCAATACGGAAGAAGGAAACATGTTGTGCCAAACTCACTTTTTTTATACCACCGGGTTATGGAGCAACCTGATGGTCTTATTAAAATGGTTTTGTATCCAAATGTTCTGGGTTCAATGAGTTCGTTTGTTAGATTCTGGGTTTGATCTCTTTGATCTGGTGGGGTGCAAAACATTTTTGCACATAAAAAATATACTAATTGTTACGTGATCAAAAGAGCAATGTAATTATCATATACTCATTGTAAGGACTTGTTCTGATATATTCATCAAATATATGGACTAACATGGTTCATATAAAATAAGGCTAGATGGCCCATAAATATTTATTGTTATGACCAAAGTAATTATTATTATGTTTAACCAGTAGTAAAATTTGTGGTGCTATAAATATATTAAAAGCTTTATATACACCTATCTACCCTTCTTTCATTAACTAATTAATCGTTATATAAGCCTTGGGATGCCCTTATTGAACATAGAAATATAATAATGAAAAGAAAATATAATGTACATGGGTTTCTACAGGGTAGGGAACGCATCGACAATACCTTGAACTCGACTGCTGCGCAAAGATCTCCCCATCACGATCCACAGCCAAATCTGACCAATCTGGTCCACAAATAACATTAAAAAAACATAGGCCTCCAACATATTTTCAAAGCAATGAAATATTTCTATGACTATGTGCTTAGATCATTGCCACTTCAGCTTTAATTCTCTGGACTTTTATTGTCTACGGCCATCCTCATTTCTGATTCTATATTATATAGAAATACTCCAAGCATAATTCACTCCATAGCACATTGAACGACCGTTAGTGAGCAAGTTAGACTTGTCGACTGACCTCTTTCTCAAAGTTCAACCTACTTAACTAGGCTATTTATCCTCAGTAGATCTTTTTTTTTATGGGAAAATGCTTTACGCATGTCCTCCAACTCGGGGAGAGCTGAAGGGGTCTGTCGGACTCTCCGTAGAGCAACCAACGGCATACCGACTAAAAACCCACCGATATTCCTTCAATCACCTCAGTGCCAGTGCATCATCGAACCACCCATTTTGAGATGAGTGAGTCGATGCTGCACTAGCACCTGACAGGGTCACGGGGTCCCGGTTGGATTCAACCGCGGCCCTGTCGGTGAATGTCCGCCTTAAGCGGACCCTTCGGACCCCCACTTGGGAGGGAGGGAAATGTCCTGGAATATTAAGGACACTCCCCGGCTTAAAAGGCCTGTGCGATGTGGAGTCGGGGCTCCCCGCACCCGAACACTGCTGGTCCCCATCGAGCGGAAGAAGGCGATCCTTGATCAACTGAGACATGTTCATTCTAAGGTCCACCTGTTGGGAAATTATTTAAAAATAATCGAGCATTCTGCCGAGGGCTTACAGCAATCCTGCCAAACTTTCTTATTTCTAAGATATTAATTAAACGACGTTATTTATTGACTTATTCAAGTACCGACTCCGGGTTATTTGTAACTCTAAACAACGCTGTACAGTTTCCAATTAATTTGTTCAAATATTGGATCCAGCTGCGAGGTTGTATCCATCTCTCTATACTAATAATGAAGCTATAGTCCGACCACGATAAGTCTGCAAGCGGTAAGAATAATGGTATGAAAATTCATCATTATACCATAAACTCTTTTATACAAGCAAGATTTAACAATGAAAATAAAAAAAGAAATATAAGTTTAATAGGCGGTGTTATAGCTAAAAAAAGTGTTCTTTCCAGTACATTTCAATAATTTTTTAAAGTTTAGCATTTCTAACCTAAAATAAGATAAGATTTTTATTGTACACCAAAACAAAATACAGAACATAATTTTTACAAATAGATTTAGTACAATGGGCGGTCTTATCGCTAAAAGCGATCTCCATCAGACAACCAGTAAAATCATTCAAATAGGTACAATATGAAATAACAAAGTGACTATATTTCAGATTTTCTATTATAAATTACAGCACTCCAAAGTACACGAGTACGAATTGTGCTAGTTCCAAAGCATGTGATATGTACGAGTATGTATGAAACACTGAAAATACTTAAGCTCGAAGTATAAAATTATCCGAACAGCCGTACATCATATCTTGAAAAATTCAGGAGTAACAGGTATGGGCTGTCATGCGGAGGGAAAAAAATCATGTGACTAAAAGAGTACTAGATATGAGTGTAGATGGATATAGAAGTAGAGGAAGGCCGAAGAAGAGATGGATGGACTGTGTGAAGAATGATATGGGTAGGAAGGAAGTGACAACGGAGATGACGGCTGATAGAGATATGTGGAGGAAGAATACATGTTGTGCCGACCCCACGTAATGTGGGAGAAAAGCAGGAAGAAGAAGAAACTGTACATCATTAACTCGTTTACGTTTAGTGTGCCATAATTTAAGACTGATTTTTAGACTGTATTTACTACAGCACAGTAAGAGTTACATGAGTTGTCCAGCTAACTCGACAATACCTAATATAGAATTTTCATGATGCTTCAATAGTTGAAAACATCATAAGTTTCATGGGTTTAATGACATTAAAACCAGCGCATCCTTTTTCGGCACAGGGTTCATTCATGGTGACGTTTTTTTATTATTATTTTAGTTAATATTTTTTTTTGTTTTACGCATTTTTTTACGCATTATGTAATTTTTTAACTATGATAATGTTTCTGTACTTATATAGAGTGTTTGATAATATACGCACAAAAATGAAAGGGGTTATTTTGATGAGCTTATTAAATAAATTTGTGAAATGTTTACCATAGAAATGTGAAATTTATTTTGGCATGTAAAAACAAACACTTTATTGTACTTATGTTGTGCTATTGCATAATGCTTGCCATCTAACTACAGATACGGTATTGGTGACGTCTCGAGATATCTCTTGTTGTCCCTTTCTAACCCAATACCCGCAGCCACTTCCGAAAGAGATATCAAATCGGCATTTATTCTTGGATGTCAATTGCAAGAGTAGGCAGTAAGTTTTATATCGAATTAATTACCTAAACTTAGTCGATTTTCTGTATCATTTTAATAATATAACTAGTAATTTTTTTTCTAGAAGTATTTTTTTCGTTTCGTCACTTGAATATCGTCAGTATATTACCAAACACTGTATAATTATTCACCGTATGCAGTTTCTGTGTGCTTATTAACCTACCTGTCTCAATTCGTCACGCTAAATCTCTCCCTATCTTTAAAAACTTGGTCAGACAACACTATCTGTCATCCATCGCTCACTAGGCCACTTATTAATTATTACATTTTTATAATTTATATATGTAAGTATGACAATATATATTTTATGTATTATAATATTAATATTTATGTAATTTTATAATTATATTATACATTATAATTATGCATTTTATTTTATATTCCGGGGCTCCTCCGCTGCATAAAACATCGAGATAAGCTTCATATGAATGCCAAAGGATGTCCAAATAATATAACAATACAAACAACCTACAAGAGGTACCGAAACTTCTGTAACGGTCTCCTTAAAAAACTTAAGTGTGACTACGATAAAATGCTATTAGATAAGGCTGGACAAGATAGCAAAAAAGTTTGGAAAATCATAAAAAACGTTACTTTTACATCAAAACAACGTGAATCGTCTTCGAATTTATTAAAATTACATCCCTCCCCGCTTGTAGCTGCTAACAATGCTAATGACTTTTTTGTTAACATTGGTCGAAAACTAGCAGTAAAGGTTCAAAACATATACTCGGCGCCTACTATAGACAACGTCCAGTCACAGAATAATTCTTTTGTGTTACTGGATATTGACATTCCGGAAATTGAAAGAATTATAATGGGGCTAAAAGACGATTGCGCAACTGGGTGGGACAATATCCCGACCAAAATACAAAAGCAGTACAAACATATACTTGCCCCCCCTCTAACATTTGCCTTCCAAAAATGTTTAGACGAAGGATTTTTTCCAAAATGTCTTAAAAAGGCGGTGATCATTCCCGTCCATAAGTCAGGGAGCAAAACGGAAATTTCTAATTACAGACCAATATCTATACTATCTTCAATTTCTAAAATACTAGAAAAAATAATAAACAATAGATTAGTTCATTACTTAGAAAGTAAATCACTCTTATCTAACACTCAATTTGGGTTTAGGCCTAAACTGTCTACCTCTGACGCTGTACACCAGCTCACTGAATTCATAGGGAAGGAACTTGACAAAGGTTATAAGACAATAGGCATATTTTTAGACCTAGCAAAAGCCTTCGACACCGTTTCTATCCCTACTTTACTCAACAAGTTAGAAAACATAGGCATACGAGGTAATCAGCATAAGCTTCTTACCAGCTATTTGAGCAGTCGTAGTCAATGCGTCAAAATAGACAATGTCATCAGCTCAGATCTGGGAAATACTTCTTTCGGCTTGCCCCAAGGAAGTATTTTATCAAGTACCTTATTTTTAATATACATTAATGACCTATGCAACCTCCAATTAGATCACGGAAAAATTTTATGCTATGCCGATGACACTGCTTTACTTTTCTCAGCTAGTACGGAATCGGAAGTGCATGAACTCGCACAACGTGGCTTTGAAACTGTAAACAAATGGCTCCAAGCACACCTACTAACCATTAATGCTGATAAAACAAAATGCATAAAATTTACTATGCGGAAATCACAGTCTGCATCAATGTCTAACCCAGATAAACATATTACTGCGCATCAATGCATTTATCCGATAAACGATAACTTGTGTAACTGCCCTGTCATCTCATTTACTAATAATATCAAGTACCTTGGCGTTATAATAGATGAAACTCTCTCATTCAAAAAACATGTTGAAACTTTAAGTAATAGAATTCGAAAACTAATATTTGTTTTTAAGAAGTTACGCTGTATTGCAGATTCAAGACTAGTTATGCAAGTATACCTTGCTTTATGTCAGTCAATCATAACCTACTGTATAACATCTTGGGGAGGAGCGTGTAAAACCTTTTTATTAGCCGCAGAAAGGGCACAAAGAGCAATCCTTAAGGTATCCACTTTTCGTCCCTTTCTCTATCCAACCAACCTATTATATAAGTCATGTAAAGTTCTAACAGTTAGGCAACTATTTATACTAAACGTAGTTTTAAGGCAGCACAGAGCACTTCCCTATAGCACTAAAAGTACTAGCAAAAGACGAAAAGATATAGTCCGCAGTAACAACACCCCAATAAAACATGCTTTTGCATCCAGATTTTTAATGTTCCTAGGACCATACCTGTACAAAAGGATAAATCGTAAATTAAACATCCACTCAATGAATTTCTCAAACTGTAAAAGAGCCTTACAGTCTGCTCTATCCAATCTATCATACGAGGAAACTGAGGAGTTACTAAACGTAATAAAGTAGGATTTTAAATATTGTATAACACGTGTGCACTTAGTTTTTGTAGGTTTCTTTTTCATTATGTAAATAGATTTTAAGTTTTGTTAATTTGAGTATTCATTAGTTACACCAGTCCAGTTTTTTTTGCCTGAGATACAGGTCCTCCTAGTTCAGGCAATGTATAAAGTGTTACCTATAAGTAGATACTAATCCGTAATGTTAATCTCAGCAATATGAAAAATGAATAAAGATTTTATTATTTTATTATTTATTATTTTATTTTATATTATCTATATTTTTAATAAATATATGTGTACTATATCGGATTTACGCCGCCGTCTTTATTTTGTTCACATAGATCCTGTCCATCCAAAGGTTGCCTGGAAGAGATCGCTTTTAGCGATAAGGCCGCCCATTGTACCTATTATTTAAGTGTATTTTCTGATAAATGTTTGTATAATGGTGTGCAATAAAGAAATTATCTATCTATCTATTAAATGTGTATGTTTAATAAATGTCTCTATCTAAGTTGTTACCAACTATTTGTTTAATGTAGCACTCGTTGCATTATGCAGACTCAGTGAGGGCTATATCTATACAGTATGAATGTTATGAGTTGTTTATATAATTTGAAATAGAGTGAATGATCTCTGAAACATTTTTATTTACAGCTGAAATGCTCGTAGTAGGATCGTTCGTCATACAGCGATTTTATGTTTGTGCTTTTTGCGAAACACATGTTTTTTGACGACCTCCGTCTAGCAGTGGTCGTATAGCCGGCTGAGACGCAGTAGGTTGCAGATTCAATTCCCGCAGCAAAATTAATGTTTGCATGATCCTCAGATCTTTGCTCCGAAACTGGTATATTTCTGTATAATCTAAGTATTAATTTACAAATAAAATATGTAAATAAGTACTAGCTTCCGCCCTTGGCTTCATACGTGTGGTTTGTCAATAAAAAGTATGTCTATGTCTCAATCCAAGTCTTAATCTAACTATATTCCAAATTAAATTGAATTGAGTCTAGCTGTTTAGTCATGAAAACGAAACAAACAGAGTTACTTTTGAAATTATTATTAGTAAGGATTATTCAGTTATCTGGTTGCCTTTTTATTAACTTTCAATGTATGTATGTTTGTCCGGGTGGAATCTAGCAACTGAATTTTAAACACGTTCCCCTCAACCGATTAAGCTAAAATTTGCCAAAATTTTCTAAAATTTACATATGTAATTTCGGTGACAATGCAATAATATGGTACTATGGAAGTGGCCTCATGATGGAGACGGATGCTAGACAATGGAACTTCTGAATGGATTATAGTAGGCTACAGTGTTTGGTCTCATTTTAATCTGCTCACGGTTCCGATTATAAATTTTATAATATAAACTAGAAACAAAAATACAACCGTCGAACAAACCGGGGATCTCGCAAAATATCGAAATATCTAATTTCCACTAAACACCACCCGTTTCGTGCGAGCCCTTTCGTCAGGAAAATCTAGAGTTATCAGAAGAACTCAGTGACTTAGGCCTGGAAAGTTTCGCTTCGATCGTTTCTCCGTTACCGCTTCTAGAATGCGCGTTACCCCCCGTACTCCTATTATTAGTATAAGTCGAAGAGGTAACCGGAATTTTCCTGGTCTGTTTGATCTTTAACTTATTCAGCCAAAGATCTCTCGTCTTTTTATTTCCAAAAACGAAGAATAAGAATAAAACGAACCCTTGGAAAGTGGAAAGAAGCACGAAGAAATAGGCCATGACAACATTCATAGAGAACAGGCCGAAAAGCCAGGGAAGACCGAAGAGGAATACAAGGAAGAAGCTAACGGAAGCGCAGCGCAGCGCTTCGTTCCTCTCTCCACTGTTTCTGTTTCCAACTTGTCTGTTCGGATGGTTCCTTCTAGAAGCCAACACGGAGCGCACTATCAGAGCAAATAGCGTCCAGTTCGCGAGAAGCATTACAGCGATAGGGGCGTACACGCTCAGCCAGAGCGCTAACCCAGAAGGATAGCAGAAAGCTGCACTCGGAGTCTTCTCATCAAATCGGCCCGAGTAAGAGTGCGGGGCGACAGATAGAAGTATTCCAACCACCGCGCAGGGAGTGCCCCACGCAAACGCAGAAGCTCTTAACAGCTTATGAGACGCGTCTATTGTAAACACCGTCACCAGTCTCCTATACGACAGCACGGCAGCCACCAGCATCCAACAGAAAGACGACAATACGCTGAAGTGCAGAACGATTCCTGTTAACATACAAAGAACATCATACTCCTCGAAATGTGCAAAGAGAATGATCAAGAAAGAGAGCGACAGGATGAATATCGAAATACATAGTTGCAGCCAGATCTTATTGCTGTAATCCCTTCGCCAGGATCTGAACAGGAGAGCTGTAACCCCGACCCATATTATTCCGAAGATAGATAAACAGCAGCCTATAATAGAAAGTATTTCGAGCGCATTTTCGTTCTTTTCGGAGAAGACAGTTCGTGGTATAAGGACTTCTGCGAAGTGAGTGAGATGGTCGCAACGACAGGAGTCGAGCATTCCGTCGGAGGTGGCACGGATGAAGGTGCAGCCGTCTTGGGACCAGTAGCCTGCACCGGAGCCGTCACTTAGGAATTCCCAGAAGGCACAAGAACGGCTTTGATTCCTGCCTGGGTCGTCGGTAATCGGGGTCAGATATATGTCTATTACCTGGAATAGAAGAAATGCTAATTTTATTCTTCAACAAAAAGATGGTTGCAAATTTGGATTTCACGCTGAATCGACCCTCAGCGAGGGTCGTTATTGGTTACACTGAAATGTGCCAGATTTGATTTGGATTTTTGCATCATCAAAGTAATGTAGCCTATGAGTGGAATAACAAGAATCTACTTAACCAATTCTGCTAATTTATAAGAAACCGATTATGGAGCTATACCATTATTTAATTATTATGATTGTAATTTCTGTCATAAGCTGCCAAATTTTCAATTGGTTTGGCACAGCAACGGTGGTCTTTGAAAAAAGATTATGCTAGTAGATATCAAGAGGTCATTTTGCGACGATATTATCATTGTCATAGTAAAGGGATTGGTTCAATAGAGTTGGACCCATGTAAGATCAACTGTGGTCAAGTCTATTACACGGTTTCTTAGAATGCTTTATTTTAATTGTTTAAGAAATAGGGTTTCTGCAACTGACCCATCTTATTTTCACATGTAATAAAATATGTACCATACCTCTCCATCGTGAAACTGGGTGGTATTCTCTACATTAATGCTGAGCACTCGACTATTGACGGAGTACAATCCATGGCTGCTTTGGAAGGCGCGGTCGTTGCGGAACACCACGAAGCTGATGCGCCTGGAATCAGTCGTGACTGACTCCGGCAGCTGGATCACCACCTCGTTCATGTCTGTCATCAGGTGGGTGGAGTTTATATCCTCTGGAAAAGAAAAAAATATTTCACATTAAGAAGAAAGAAAGAAAATACGTGTATTTGACAGGAAAGACTATAAAGTGCATAGATAACAGAAAAACACAGGTGACACACGATAAATGAAAGGAAGTACATAGATAGGCGAGTAGCAATAACAGGTTTCCGTACTGTGTATAGAAGACCGTTTGAATTGGCTATGGACCGCCGGCGATGAATGGAGAGGAAGATGGGGAGACCTTTGCCCAGCAGTGTGACAAGGTAGGTTAATAAAAAAGTAGACGGAGATGGACAAAGGCAGCAACAGAGTGGTGGCTACGTGAAGCTTCCAAACCACCAGCCAGATAGTCGGACGTAGTCAGGTGGTTTGTGGGAAAGAAATTAATGCGCTTGGTACAGGGCCGGAGAGTGTGGCGTAAAATGCAATGGCCTTTATCCAGCAGTGGTTGAATGTGGGCCAAGTAGATAGATAAAAATAGATTCTAGAAAAAAGGTAGCAAAAATAAATTACACTCAGTCACCTTGTCAGGCCTTGATTAAGATTCTCTATAGGAACAACGGGTACCATTTTACCATAACACCCACAAATCATGCAAACATTAGTAACGGAGCAGGAATTGAACTCTTTGAGTCTCTGATGACTATTGCTGCAGACTATTTTCTGCGACTACTAAGGTTGCCTGGAAGAGATCGCTTTTAGCGATAAGATTGCCCCATCTTTATGTGGTACCGTTATTTATTGTTGATTGCCTTTGTTATTATATTTTTGTTTGGTGGCAATAAAAAGCATTTCATTCATTCATTCACTCTCACCCGTAAGTACGACTGCAGTTATAAACTATCCACATCCGTGCTATCTCAACTGACCTCTTATAATCTCGAAAGCGTTATCTTCAAACAAATCCATGTCCCTGGCCGCTATCTTCAGTCCTCTGACAGGCGTGGCAGGCTTCGCGTCCGCCACCACCAAAGCTACATTCCCTCTAATGGCTGATGCATCTGTAGATCCGTTCAGATCGATCCTGGCTCCCAGCTCGTCGAGTAAGTGGAGTAGATTCCCAGGAATTTCTAATTCCTCTGAATCTGCTAGAAAAACGTCCATCTGAAACATTGTTGTTGAATTGTCAAGTAATCATGTTATTTACAATTAGTAAATAACATTAATTATTGCATGCTCCACGTTGCCTAAACGTATTTATTGGCTGAATATGATTTATAGAGTTGGCAAATCATACAAATACTTTAAATTTAAACAGTCGCTAAATACTTTTAGGGATCGTTGTGCAAGTCGGGCTTAATTTTTTACGCAAAACATTAAGAGCATCATTTCTGCCATAATGTATTTTAGTTTTATTTACATCTTTAACGAATCACTCACTACACCGTGTTTTTTAAGAATATTTACAGATGTTTATTATATTTTGATGTAATATTGTACATCTGTACCTAATTAATTTCATCAAGAGTCATCAAATATTATCTCTATGGTCTATAATATACTAGCTGAACCGCCCGCGGCTTCGCACGCGTGGTTTGTTAATAAAAACCCCCCCCTGAGCAGTCGGATAAAAAGTAGCCTATGACCCGATCCTAGTCATAATCTATCTACCAAATTTCATTGAAAACTGTCCAGCCGTTTAGTCGTGAAAACGTAACAAACAGACAGAGCGACAGAGTTTCTTTCGAATTTATATTAGTATAATTTTATAAAGCTTGTTTTAAAAAAGTATTTTTACAACAAAAACCTCATATATTCTAAGGGTCTCAAAATAGATAAAATCAAAATACAAGTCAGACTGCAACGAAATTGCGACTCTACCTCACCTCTCGGCATATTTTTAGATAAATCAATATCCCAGTCTATTTGTATATCGAGACAGAATAAACAAGTATTTCAGAATTATTCGAGTTCATTCAATACATCGACAGTATAAGCAATAGTCGTTAAATTACTTAACACTCAAGACTTTGCACAGGAGTTTTAACGCGTAGATATATTAATGATGGTGGGAATCATCATAGAACACTGCAAGCTTAACCATCACCTCTTGAAGACTGGGGCCACGGGCACTGGGTTATGTCACACGTCTTCGGGAGCAAGAGACAGTGCAGCATGTGATGCTTCATTGCACTGCCGCAAACGCTGCCAGACCGAGATAGCAAGGGGGCATCGAATCTACATCTTCCTCTAACACCGCTACAACAACATCCACGGGGATCCTGGAAAGCTGCTGCCATCGACCCAAAGTCCTACTACGTTATTTCAAGGAGTTAGGATGGCTGGGGTCAGGTCTGAAGGGGGGTAATGCACAATACACCCCAATGCGGGACGTCAGTACAAATTTTTTTATTTTTTTAATTGGATACTTCTTAATAACTTCGTTTGACCACAATCTCACCTGATGGTAAGTGATGATGTGGTCTAAGATGAAGCACGAAGCTCTAGAAGAAACCTATTTACTCTTACCTTAAAGAGGCCCGGATTGTATTCTTTAGGAAAAACAGACGACGGCAAAGTGTTCCATACCTTAACTGTATGCATCAAGAACGTAGAACCAAAACGGTGTGTGCGAATGGGTGGTATATTGCTATATTGATTTTATTCCCTCACCCTAGAGTTAGAATTAGAGCAGTTTCAAATGAATTAACGACTTATGAAAAAAAAATACTTTATCTATACTAATATTATAAAGAGGAAAGATTTGTATTTTTGTATGTCTGTAACCAATAAACTTAAAAAAACTGGTCCGATTTTAAAAAATCTTTCACCATTAGAATGCTACATTATCCTTGAGTAATATAGGCAACTTTTTACCCAACTACTCAGAAGGAGAGTAATGTTTTTATTGAAAACCTACGCGTGCGAAGCTGGGGATTGGTCAGCTAATAAATATAAAAGAATAATATAAATTATATTAATACGATAAAGAATACGTGCGTTGTTTTTTTATGTATGTATACAGGTTTATTGGTAATTTTAGAGATTATTTTAAAAATCTTGTGTTATTTGTTCGTGATCTATATAAACCTCAAAGTTGTGAGCACAACGCGGGACTGACGGCTAATAAATTTTACCGGCAAATTAATTCTAAGGTAAATTTCCGTTGCCATCTGAACACCTGGGGACTATTGAAGCATCCGTCGTTCGATAAGCTCTTTAATACCTGGATCCTATTCGAGGAACGTTTGTAATATTTTAGGTTGTATGTTTATCTAAGCCAGGAAGCCTAGTACGACTGTGATTGAATAAACCGCTAATTGGCGTTTGAGAAATGAACGCTATACCTTGAAACTTACTCAGAAGTTAAAGTAAGTTATAAGATTTACACCCCGGGTAATAATGAGTTATGATAACATTTTGTAAACTTTGATTTGGAATGTATGGTAATGTGAATGTTCCAAGACACAGTAGACAAAAAGTATATTTATCTAAACGTTCGTTACAAGAAAGGCATATAGGCATACGACTCAAGGCTCTATATTTTTGTATGTAACTCCCAGGAAATAGTTATGTACTGGAAAGATTAAATTATACTTTTTTTAATGGATCAGCAATTTATTTATTCCTTAAAATTTTGTTTATATGGTTCAAGCTCTAGCTAAAATAAAAAAAACATCTTTTTTATTATGCTTTAAAGAATTTAAACTAGAACATACGTTCAAATACCAGCCTGTGTTTTTGGGGCACTTTTACGTCAAACGTGGAAAAGAAAATAAAATACCCTATTAGAATGTATATATGGGGTATGAAACTTAGGAATTCATTATTTGGGGTATTTTATGCCCCATAAGAATTAATTACAGCAGGTTAAAGTTTCGTGTCTAGACATCATTATTTGTGAACAAGTCATGTACTCAGACGTCAAGGAAATTAACTGAATAACTTTAGTTTGCCTTGTGAAGTTGATATAAGTTTATTTAATTAGCAGCAGTTGGCTCGTATGTGGAATGTTCCAAAGTTTTAAAAATTTGAAAGCTTGTCCTGTTTAGTAGCTAAATGTCAAATCTTTAAGAACGAGAAACATATATCTGGGACCTTAGCCCGAATGCGTATACGTTAGCGAAACTATTAAAAAAAATCCCCGACGCAAACATAGGGGCGTTATAAGTTTGACGTCTATGTCTGCCTGTGTGTCTTTGTGTATGTTTGTCTGTCTGTGTTCCCAAACGGATGGACCAATTTGGACGCGCTTTTACTAGAAAGCTAGTTTAACTGGGGTGGCTCTTAGCTTTGCCTGTTTTTAACCTTCGACGCAAAAGAGGGCGGGTTTATTTTAATTTTGTGAAGATTTAGTTTTAGCCAATAATATCAGCTATTTAACCAATGGGTTTAATCATCGACAGTGCTGTCATTGGCCAAATATACCAACCAGGCTAGTGACAAATAATTCTAAGTAGTGTTGTACAATCACACCCCAATCCCTATCTGTTCATCCCATTGACAAAGAAAGAAAGAAATTAAAAACATTTGTTTGTGACGGAACCTAACACACACAGCACTGATATTTATTTAATTTAATTAGAACGGCTTTGGTCAATTACACTAATTACAAAATGAATAATTTTTACAAATAATTAATATATGTCAAAATGTCAAAACAATAAGATTACATAAGCAATAAATAATAATTTAAGCAATAACATTCACACACTCTTCTCACAAAACCTCAAGCACTCCAACATTATCATCTTTCATCCATCCACAAACACATCACACTCAGGGCTTGCGTCCATGAGGGCATTGAGCGCAGAAAGGGTTCGCGGGATGGGCGACTGAGCGCGCGCGACTATTCGGCCAAATGACTCCGAGAACAATATGTGTCTCCTACCGCGGCGGTAATTGTTGGGAACGTAGAACCGCAAGAGCTCATCGTGGAGATCAGGGGCATCTATCTTCCCATGAAGAGTCTTGAGCATGGTCTTTAATTGGTCACTAAAGTAAGATATTTATGCATAAAAAATTAACAACAATACCCAACAAATGTGTGTCTCATAATGTACCTAAATGACCTATTGTAACTAAGAACGCCGTACTAAGCACTGGGGAAAAAGTTGCATAATGCTATTTAAACAAATCTCTGTTCTGTCGTATACTTCATTAAGGAAGGTCGTGCCCGTCTTAGAAGGCTTAAGTAGTTTGTGACGAGCTGCTTCTACGGTTTTCTATCTTCAGCTTGTCTCAGTGCGGCGGTGATAGGAAGGCCTGTAAGAGCCTTGGCATGTCAGACCAGATTCAAACAAATAGCAACTCTTTACTAAAACGATAGGGCAAATTTTTCAATACAGTTTCTGTCATGTTGAAACCACGTGTACCAACGTGGTTTGTTACGCGATATCCATAGTTATAATTAATCAATGATCCATCATCTCTACTAGCTTAGTAATAGTAAATATCCTTTATAACACATTTGCACGTAAAGGGTCTCTTATTTCACCAATTTCAATATCGTAATGTATGTCATTACGTACTTGTGCGTTATTGTAATGTAAAACGCACGAGTTTCTTTTTAATAAGGTAAAACGTACGGTTTATCAAGATGCTCCGTCTAAAACGAACGGTACTTTTTTAAATCTTAGCAAAGAGTTTTTATGTCAGAAAAGTGGTCAACATTGTATGAATAAAATTAACTTTGGGAGATAAAATATAAAAAATAAACATTTAATTCTTTAATTTAATTAATTTTGACAATAAATTACAACCTGTAACAAAAACAAAAAAAATATTAATTTACTTTATTAGTAATACTGGCTGTTTTTGTACCTTTGCCTTAAAAAAAACGCGCTGATGCGCGCGCATCGCTAATTGTTCTAATTTTTCTAACTGCTTTAATAAGTGATTAAGGATTTATTCGTTTAAGACAGTCCGAGTTTTATTTATTTCCTTGCAAATATGTTATAAAACGTCGTATGACATACGTGCGCTTTGATAATAACAGCCTCTGCTTTCTTGTAGCCCTCGCCTACGGCTCGCGCTAGCAATATCGCCTCGGCTGTATTTTTCAACTTACCGTACTTATATCATAATGTACTATTATTATCCCAGTAATCAATGGCCTGTAACTTACACCACCCTCTCAAGAACGACGCTATCGTTTAAGCGATGAGCTATCAGATAATTGCCCCGTCGCAATCGCGGTGCCGCGACAAAATGAAAGCGGGCGATAGAGCTTATATTATAGACGAGACAGACACTATAAGATAGTTTACTTTATCGAGTACTAGTTGACCCGCCCCGGTTTTGCATGGATTGTTGTCGAAATCAAATATAGCCTGTATTACTATAAAAAGTCTTTTATAGTTAAAAAAATCATATTTAGTTTTTCTTCCATACTTGAATAATAATAATTTTTCATAATTAAGAAACCCCTCGACGGGTACATGGCTCCTCCAAAAGTTTCCAGTTTTTCCTGCTTTTTGTTTCCTTCATCCATGTCTTGCCTGCTGTCTCTGCTATCTCGTCCTACCATCTTTCTTGTGGTCTCCTTTTTCTCTTCTTGCCAATTGGGCCCTTCCATCGGGTTGCTGTTCGGGTCCGCCCACCTCCATTTTAGGGCCTGTGCGTGTTTGAGAGCATCAATTACTTTTGTTAATATTACTTAGGGATAGTGTAATTTTCTATTAGTGAAAGGATTTTTAAAATAGGTTCAGAGTTTTTGAGACCCTCTACAAACGTTATGTATATCTTTACCTCTTTATAGTATTAGTGAATAGGTTTGTGTAGATGTGTCTGTCTCTGGTAAGCGGATGGACTGATTTTAATCATTTTTGTTCTCTTAGCAATATGCCTTGTTAGTTGCTATGACGTTTTTATCGGAAAACAGGTTGTGGTTTTTAATCCAAGACTTGGTTTAAAAAAGTAACACCTTTCGGTTGGTTCAATGTTGCATGGATAGGCACCAAAATATGAAGGTTAAAAAAATACTTCTTACGTCTTCTTGACTCCCTAAAAATATATAGGACTTTTTTTTAAATAGGTAGATAAAACTTGATTTTTGACATTAAAAATACGCACTATATAATTATAAAGTGGTCATATCCACTTTTTACTAAGTACTGTATTAAGTTTGCTATATATAAAATAAATAAAAAACAGATTTACAAGGTCTAACTAAAATTTAAATAGCAATTTAAGGTATCAAAAAACTTATAAAGGTGATATTTATAACCTACATCCTACTAATATTATACGTGTAAACGCGAAAGTTTGTATCGATGCATGTGTGGATGTAAGTTACTCTTTCACGTGGTAACGGCAGAACCGATTTCGATGAAACAAATATACTGGTTTTTATTGACAAGCCACGCGTGCGAAGCCGCTGGCGAAAACTAGTTTTGATATTTTGTTATAAAATAAGACATTGTTTAACTGTATTTAGCTATAATACGTTGTAAACATTTATGATGAAACAACGTTTTGAAAACCAAAACACTGTGATTCTGTAATACCTACCTACCTAGATTTTAGTAGGAAAATTTGTAGATTCGAAGAAAAAGGATCACATAAATTCGTCAGTGTCTCAGGGACACTCGAAATGAAATCCACGTGTTAGCATCCACTTAGGTATATAAAACACGCCACTTACAGATTACCGTAATATTTCTTACAGGCGCTTTTACTCGCCTGGCCGACTTCGTAATAAAGGAGATTACGATCCTCATTTGTATCTGGAGGATACAATGCAACCCGGGTTCATTTATTTGAATGTATTGGGGTTGTAATGTTATAACTAGAGGCTGTGTTATATTTTTTTATTTTAAGCGACTGTGACGGCTAAAATTCTGAGAACTGTAACGAAAAAGGAACGTCCTGAGATATGTCGATTTGTACTTAGAAAATTTTCGTGATATTTTGATCACCTTGACGACTTTTGACGACCTCCATGGCGCTGTGGGCAAACAGCCGGCTGAGATGCAGGAGTTAGTGGGTTCGATTCCCACCGCGGAACAAATGTTTGCATGATATGCAGACATAATTATTGATTAAAACGGGTATTTATCGCGTATGTACCTTTTTTATTTATTATCCCGACGTTTCGGCTGTGTTGCAACAGGCGTGGTCACGGGTTGAGTTGAGTACTTGGAGCTACCGTCGAGAAGTGTGGGAAGCTACAGCAACTACCCTCACTTGGTCTTCAGAATTAGAAATGTCCTCGACATTTCTATTTCTGTTATTGTGACTTGTTTTCAAAAATCGCCAGGTAAACAAGTCAGCGATAGCAGAGCATCTGGTAGACTCGGGACCGAATCATTGGATTGAACTTCATGATCCTAAGGTTCTCTCTAGTGAACGCCATTATTACAAGAGAATGGTTCGTGAAGCGATTGAAATCAAGAAATTTCAAACTTTCAATCGGGAAGATGGCCATAGACTCTCTGCGTCCTGGAACCCGGTGATTGCTAGTGTGCGCGTCGTGATCGGTCGTCTCAGTGTGTAGATACGGTTAGTGTAGTGTGTCGTAATATGTACGAGGACATTTCTAATTCTGAAGACCAAGTGAGGGTAGTTGCTGCAGCTTCCCACACTTCTCGACGGTAGCTCCAAGTACCCCAGGCAACCCGTGACCACGCTTGTTGCTACACAGCCGAAACGTCGGGATAATAAATAAAAAAGGTGCATACGCGATAAATACCCGTTTTAATCAATAATTATGTAGTAATCGCGAAAGTTTGAAAAATACGATCTACAGACATGATCGCGATCTTTTCTACCCCATACTTGTAAGGTGTGGAATGAGCTACCATCTGAGGTTTTCCCATTAGGCTACGACATGGTACGAGTACGCTTCAAGAGAAATGTTAAAAGGTTTATACAGGGTAGGGAACGCTTCGACAATACCCCGGGTGTTGCCGGTGTCAACAGGCGACGGTGACTGCTTACCATCAAGTGGGCCGTAAACCTGTTTCCCCACAAATATTATTAAAAAAAATTGTTCTGGGTCTGGTTGTTTTTTATATATTATAAGTATGTATTTACAAAAAAAGTATATAAGTATTCTATCAGTTATCTGGTTCCCATAGTACAAGTTCTGCTTAGTTTGGGGCTAGACAGCGCTGTGAGTAATGTCCAGCAATATTTATTTATTTACATATCATAGAAAATTTTAAAGTTTAAAACAACATTACGTATCGATGAAATAGCCTGTATAAAAAAAAGCATGTGTGCAATTCACACGTGGTAGAAGTGAAACCTTCAAAAATTTTGGTTTCATGATAATGAGACGAATGTAAAATTTCGGGCAAATGATAATTGTAGGTTTTAGTAATGATCATAGTGATGCAAAGTTAGATAATTATTAACACGAGTGGAGGGAGTACGAAGCAAAGCACAAAGAGAACCACGAACATAAGAAACACTGTATAATGCTTCCTATCTCATTTTTTCCCACGTTAAATCATATGAATTTATATGTCTGTCTCTTTTTACTGTCGCTTTTTCGTTTCATCGGCTTTCAACTCACAACGATGCTAAAAAGTTTCACTTCAATAAGTAAACAAATCATATTCATTCATCATCTAAGTAGGTAGGCACCTTTTAAACTGAATAAGCGGCATCGTCGCAAAGGCGCGGCCGATTTACGTAAAAATTGTTTATTGGAAATGTATCACTTACTGGATAAATATTCAAGCAACTGGTATTCGACCCACCTCTAAAATCAGTTAATACGATTCAGGATGTGGGTTTTAAATTAATGTCGTATATAACAAAAACAGGTTGTATATAAAAAAAGCTTCCGTATGTACGAAAAGTACCTATTCGATGGATTGACTGGAATTTTTTACGCAACGTTGCATTTCTATTTATGGAATTTTTTATATACTTTACCCCCCGGGAATGGAAAATTCCAAACGTGGGAGGCCTCGGACAGGTTAGCTAGTTAATATAAAAACGGGATTTATCAGGTACAGGTTATGATCGACAATGTTTCGGTTCAATTCGTGAATCAGGGTGAGTGCTATCCGCTCACCATTTTACGCATTAAGGTGTAGGCATATTTACACTATCTCCTTTATGTTTTTTGGTATATTATTCCTCGTCAATGTACTGCATAGAGCCCATTTTTAGAGTGGTTTCTACATAAGTTGATTTGGCCGCTTGCCAAAACACATTCCATGATTTTTACCTACAAATCTACGTTGCCAAAACGAAAACACTAAACGATATTTTTTAATATTAAATTGTAAGCCATTATATTGCATTAATCAATGTAGTTTTCAGCCCTGGATCTAGGGGGGGGGGGGGGGGGGGCACCTGCTCTAGGCGGCAATGTCAGGTAGCGCTAAATTATTAAATAAAAAATATATAGGCATAAAAAGCGCTTGGCATCCAGCGCACGTCGTACTATCGATTATTCCACTTCCTGCCCGTGGTCCACTTACATAGTTCATCGTCCCCCCCTCATCCCTCTAAAGCTGGAGAAGAGTTCTGCCCCGATTAGGAAAGGTTCTAGATCCGCTGCTGGTGGTAGTTTTTCAGTGTTTTGTCTGGATTTATAGGACTGAAATTTATATGATTAGAAAAGTATTAAGAATGCAGTTTATGTACAACATCTTAGATTTAATTCATTGTTATAAAGGGTCTTTCAACAAGGACGGGTCGATGTTAAAATTGAATAAAACAAGATGTGTGTGAGATATTAACGAAATTTATTTTTTATTTAAAAGGCCTATTTATTACATTATGGATGGAATATGACATCGTTCAAATGTCCGCCGCGGCTTCGTATGGTGGCGCGAATCCGAGAGGTCCAATTTTTAATGACTCTGCTGCATAGATCCGGCTGAATCCGAGCGATGGCCTGCGTTATGTTGGCTTTCAGGGCAACGGTCGAATGTGGTTTATTGGCATAGACCTGCGACTTCAGAAAACCCCACAAGAAAAAGTCTAGCGGAGTCAAATCACACGATCTTGGTGGCCAATTCACGTCACCTCTGCGAGAGATAACTCTACCCTCAAACCGTTCATGCAGAATGTCGATTGTGTCGTTCGCTGTGTGGCAAGTAGCGCCATCTTGCTGGAACCACATGTCGTTCACGTCCATATTGTTCAATTCAAGCCAAAAGAAATTGTTTATCATTGATCTGTAGCGCTCGCCGTTGACGGTGATGGCCTCACCAACGTTATTTTCGAAGAAGTACGGACCAATGACGCCGCCACACCAAAATCCGCACCAAACAGTAACTTTTTGTGGATGCATTGCCACCTGGTGAACCTCATGTGGGTTGTGGTCTTCCCATATATGGCAATTTTGCTTATTAACAAAACCATTCATCCAAAAATGTGCCTCGTCGCTAAAGATTATTTTTCGGCCAAAATCGGGGTCCTCTTCCAAGCGTTCCGATGCCCATTCAGCGAACACACGGCGTTGTCTATGGTCATTAACTTTGAGCTCTTGGGTCAGTTGGATCTTGTACGGATGCAGACCCAAGTCCCGACGCAAAATTCTCCAAGTTGAGGTCTGCGAAAGGCCAAGTTCTTGAGCACGGCGAGAAATCGACTGCCTCCGAGTCTCCTGAACACTCTCACGTACAGCGGCGATGTTCTCGGCCGATCTGGCGTTCCTTTGACGTAAAGGTGTTGGTTGGTTGTTTACCGAACCGGTCGTTTTAAATTTAGTCACCAATCGTTGGAGAGTGGACTTTGAAGGGCCACCGCGTCTGCCGTAAAATGGGCGCAATGCGCGCAACGTTTGCACTAACGAACACTCATTTTGATAATAAAGTTTTATCATTTGTACATGCTGCTCAACCGTGTAACTTGCCATGGTGATTTGGCATCAGTGACTGAATAAGAAAAAACAGATTTGACAGATGCCGCCAAAACAAAATGGCCGCCACAGATTATTAACATCGACCCGCTCTATTTGAAAGACCCTTTAAATACGGGATTTATCACGTACCGTTTAATCAGTGTACTTGCCTGTACCGAGGACTACCAAAGAAAACAGCAGTGACGATAATGATGATAATGAAGCATCTCAACACGATGAGCAACTATTGACGTAACCCCTACCACAGCGTCCGTCTACTCGCGCGCAGAGGGCTGCGGCGCCTAGTGCGAGACGAGACGCAGTGGGGAGCGGATCGCACTCACCCTGATGAAGGGTTCACGCATTGAACAGAAACATTGTCGGTCGTAAACCCGATTAAACGGTGATAAGTCCCGTATTTATAATATTCACGAAAGTTTTCTAAGTATCTTCGATTTCTTACTGAGTACCTACGCCGACCCGCGACGATAATCCACTAGACACAGACACCAAAAATTAGGTATTAGAAAATGCCCACTTTTTCATAATAATTTTGAATTCCACCAATATTTCCGATATTAGACAGATAAACTTAAACTTGCAACTATTTTCTCACTGCAATCATTTGACTTTGTAAACATTACCCTTCATCTTTGGAGTCTAAACCTTGGTATATTTTAAATGATCTTCTTGGCCCCATTTGTTA
The DNA here is from genome assembly GCA_963924445.1 of Philereme transversata. Lineage (NCBI taxonomy): Eukaryota > Metazoa > Arthropoda > Insecta > Lepidoptera > Geometridae > Philereme > Philereme transversata. Next base: position 18,068,402 of record OZ004337.1, on the reverse strand, counting down.
TTCTGACATTAACGAGATAAAAAGTTTGTTTCCAATTTTAATCTCTTGTTCAAGAGTAACAAGGTTGCGGGGTGTACAAAATTTTAAGTTAAAGTTTAATTTATGATGTATTTATAGAACTTCTCGATGTCTTTATATTATTTTCTTTCTTGTGGACAAAGCTTAATAAAGAAGAGGATGAGTTTACCACGTTATTTGTTTTATTTTGTTCTGTAATTGGTTTTTTATAGATTTAAGAGTTACCGGGTCCCTTTGTGTTTTTAAAATTTTTTCTGGGCGCGACCTGTGATCTGAGAGCTGGCGCTTATCTGGGTCAACGCATAAGTATTGCAACTCAGCGGGGCAATGCAGCCAGTGTCTTTGAGAAACTCCATCTGACAGTGGTCTGGACCAGTTAAGTTATTATTATTTAGATGATTCTTATATATATTTTCTAAAGAGATATGAAAATATTCTTCTGTTAATAAATATATTATAATAGATTTAATCAATATAAGATGATGGTACAGATAAAGGCAGGCTTAGAATATTCTTAGAACCAAGATATAGACACCTTTATTTCTTTTATCACGTAAGCTACAAAGTACGACTTGCAACATTTTTTTTTATTCAAACCATATATACGAGAAAGCCTATATTCAGGCCTGAGATTACGATTAAATATTCGTGGTGCAGTGTGCGAACAGTCAGCAGAGACGCAGGAGGTTGTGAGTTCGAATCCCGCCGCTGAACAAATGTTTGTATGATCTATAAATATTGGTTTCAGATAAGAGTGTTCCTCTATGATAAATTATATTTTACTCATTTACAAAAACTAGTTTCCATAGTACCTATAAGCTTTGCTTAGTTTGGGGCTAGATAAGGCCGAAATACTGATAAAACGGTACGTGATAAATCCCGTATTTATAATTATGATTAAAATAAATCAAGAAAGTTTTCTAAGTAAAAGAGCTGTCAGAAATGCCCAGAATGAAGAATGATGAAGAAATGCAATTAATTATTGAATAATATCCTAATTATATCTAACATGCACTTTTTACTAAGCCTTTTGCAAGTTGTATGTAATTTACTCGTGACCATTGAAACGCTTCAGCTTACAACTTTACTCAACACTGGCCGAACTGCATAACGATCTGCTATTTGCTTGTCCAATTCAAAGTTAGCCTGGCAAAGTTAGCTTGCTCCTTGTCATGACTGGGAGTCGTAGTCGGGGCAAACGGACTGACAAGGGGCACATTTCCTGTCAGTTGCCCTCGAGTAAACACGTTGTGGTTCTAACTTGTAAAACGGCTCCCCTTTTTCAAATGTTTTACAACTTTCAGTGGATTGAATTATTTATGTGGAAAGTTTGTAAAATATAGCACGTTTGTAGATTAAATTCTATTCCTTATCAGGGCTGGAAAACTGGAAAGCACAGCATAGGGCGGCACCGTTCTAGATGCCGTGATAGCTTTGTGGGGGGGGGGCCGTCCTAGGCTGAGCTTTGCAGTGCTGCGTGGTCTTCACACAAGAACCTTTCTACCCCAACAGTCGTCAGTTTTTCGAGCTACGAGTATGTGCCCTGCTCACTTCCGCTTCAGCGACGACCTAATAAATGTTGCTGGGAGCCGTTGAGTGCAGGCCGCAGATGATCAGTTGCTCTGGAGTTCAATGGGGGAGGCCTATTTTCAGCAGTGGACATCCTGTCGCTGATATGATGATGATAATCGGTGCTTGAACGTGCTTGAAATATCAAAGATTATCTTGTTTTCAGTAGATTTAAGCTAAAGTTTTTCACTGCGTGCCTCTTTATAACTTCCACTTAGCGTCTTCATTCAAGAAACACTATGGATCAATCTTCAATTTGTCTAAAGCAAAACTTACGTAAGTTAAAATGCCTTTGGGCAGGGTATGTAATAAAAATATCAATCAGTATCATGCTAGAAGAAAAATTATTACTTGCTCAAAAGTTGACCTATATTTTAAGTTGACGACCTCCGTGGTGCAGTGGACTGATAGTCGGCTGAGACGGAGGAGATAGCGGGTTCGATTCCTGCCGCGGAACAAACGTTTGCATAATCTACACATATTTGTTTCGAGTCTGGTTGTTTCTCTATGTATTATAAGTTTGTATTTAAGTACCAAAAAAAAAATGTACCTAAGTATTGTATCAGTTATCTGGTTCCCATAGTACAAGCTCTGCTTAGTTTGGGGCTAGATAGCGCTGTGTGAAATGTCCAGCAATATTTATTTATTATATATACATATATGAAAATAAACAGATTTGATTCCGGGCTCCAGCAGTTGTTCGTATGATTCTCATAAGTTTTTTAATCTCTTACGGTTAAGGATTACTACATTCAGTTACACACTTTGTATTGTGGAAAATTTGCTCGTCTGATGTTCTATACTTGTAAAGCATTCATTATAATACTCCTAAAAGCTTTATCACGTTTCTAAGGCCATTTCACTATTTATTGAAAATAATAATCCACCTAAGCCGTCTTTGACAACCTTTACAAGTTGAAGCAATCAACCAAGTAAATTTATCTCAATCTCTCGGACGGCTTTCTAAAGGATTTCAAGGTTTATTTACAAATTGACCAAAGTATTCGAAGTCAGGATGAAAACAAGATTTAAAACCTCACTTGTTGATAATCAATTTCCTGATTTTATTGTAGACTACTTTTGATGATATAAAAAGGCGTGGGTTCGAGACATCAGACATCATTCTCATTGCATCAGCTGACGCAGTCGCAATAACAGTTAACCCTTCAAAATGGTTGCGAAGGTAAGTTTAACACTAATTATTGGCATAACAAACGTTTAATACCAGAAACTTGTCGTTTTAAAAATATACGGCATAAATTATTTGATTACGTTGATTTATAAGTTTGATTTTTTTAACAGCTCCAAGGGACCATAGACTAAGTACTTATTTGATTATAATTTCAACTTGTTATCTCAATGCATTCCTGAGAAAAAGGGTCTTGGCAGACGCACACACAGAGAGACAGACGAACAACGAAGTGATTCTATAAGAGTTATTTTTTTCTTTTGAGGTACGGAACTCTAAAATGGACCTACCTATATGAAATTTAAATATAATACTCATTACTGATTTAAAAAAAAACTATATTTTAATGACCACTAGTTTCATGAAGTATTTTTAATAACATCAAGATTGGTCTTCCAGTTCGTTGTTATCCTCGCCTTGGTCGCGGTAGCCTCCGCCTCCGATTTCTCCAGCTTCGCGTACAGCGTGGCCGACCCCTACACCGGCGACTTCAAGAACCAAATCGAGGCCCGTGGTCCCGGTAATAACGTGCAAGGCCAATACTCGCTGCTAGAGTCCGACGGCACCAGGCGTACTGTGGACTACGCAGCCGGCGCTGAGGGCTTCAACGCTGTCGTCCGCAAGGACCCCGCGCTCATCGCCGCCGCGCCCATCGCCCCTCTGCCCATCGCTCCTATCGCCCCCGTTGCCCGGTTCGGAGCCTACCCTTACGCCGGATACGGAGGCCTCGTTGCCCCTTTCCCCTACGCTCGCTACTACTAAACCGATGAACTGACCTGTAAATAATGAACTTGTAAATAAAATTCTATAACACATGTTTTGGTTTGTTTTGAAGGTACTTAACTCAACCAGTTTTTAACTATTTTATATTCTTATTAAAACCTACAACAATTTAGCTTTGTTTCCGACAAACACCTAAAATAATTTTCCTCGAAATTTAAATCGAAAATTCAAAGAACGCTTTTGCCATTCCCGGAAGATCAAAGCAACTAGAATGTTGCAATAAATGTCCAATTACCATGCCGCGACTGATCCCTCCAACTAACTATAATTATTTATGTATGGGTTCTCTCATTTGTGAATGCTCGTCGTGTTTTGAATAATTGACCCGTGAATACGGCTGATAGTAGATTGGTACTGGATAGTAAACAAGCTGGGGATAGATGGGGGATATACATTTCAAAGTACATAATGAAAGTGGTCAATATTGGTCTAATAGCTTTCTAGTAAGTAGTTGCTGCGAGTTAGGTCAGAGTTATTTGGATGGTTAGTAGACTTATTTAGTGCGAGTTATGTGGAGCTACCAACTCCAAATCTTATAATCCAAGGTCTTGGATTTAAACTCCGATAGCGTGATCATAAATTCTGATGAGAAGAAAATAAAATCATTAATTGAAATAAGTAAGGGCGACATGCGCAACGTCTAAATAAGACTTAAGGAGTCAAATAATACTAGTACATCAAATGTAAAATGTTTAGTCACTAAATACGTGTAGAGATCATTGTGCAAGCCGGCCATAATTATCTAGGCGTACATCCGTAATAGTAAGTAATAATTAAGCGATATTTATTAAGATCTAACTTCTGTCCACATTTTAATCGTGTGGTTAATGGTATTTCTGCCTACTTAATATCACAAAAACACAATATTAACTACACAATATTTGTTTTATAATATTTTATTTTTATTCAAATTTAAAGGAACACTATTCAAATTCAAACACAATGACTACAGAAAAGTTACACACTACACTAAAAACTGTAAAAATGAATGTTGCAACTCACACGAATCATTCAAATTAATCTTGAAATTTACGCTCATAAAACCGATAACCTTCTCGTGGAGGTACTGAGGGGTTTCAGGAAAACTTTACACATATTTTAAGATGAAATTCGTTCGCATTGGAATATGGGACAAACCTGTCCGTAAAGTAATCTCTCCCATAGGGTTATCAACGTTTGAAAATACTTGGGTATATTTTTGAGGTTCCGAAACGAAATCCAGATTTGTCTATTATATTTATCAAAGCGGATAATTCTTTGGGGTAGAAAGGGTTTTGAGTGAATCAAATCGCATTGTATGTATGTATGTATGTTTGTTTGTACGAGGATAACTTTTGAAGCGTTGATCCGATCGTCGTGAAATTTGATACATAGGTAGGTAGTGATGACACAGTTTTGGGGGGTTGTTGAGATATTGAGGTTCAAAAGGGGTAAACAAATGAAAATGAGACTATTAGGTCAAGTGGGACGTCAAATGTAAGGTATTCATTAGTACATTTAGTTAAATATAAGATGTTTAACAAGTACTTCAAATATTTATTCCGAGTTTGAGTGATGTCTTGTTACTCAGAGTCAACCATCCATGAGCGACGTAACTTGTGGGTGACGGTCGGTCGTTCAAAAAGTGATACCTACAACTAAAAGAGGTGAGAAAAGTTGAAAGCTGACGCATGACAGCCCTAACCCCGTCGTTTACGGCCTTCCAGAGACAATATTGCCTCTATACGGTTTGAACTGATAAATGAAAAAGTTTCCTCGCAAACCACTTTTTACACGACTCGGTTTTAGTTGGAGTGGAAAATTGTGTCGGGATAGGAATAGGCTGTGGAGCGTAGAATTTTATATTTGTTTAGAAAAATCTTGGTGATGTATTGTGTTGTAAGATTCAAAAGATTTTATAAAGGGTTATATATGTTGGAAACTTGAGCATGAAATCGCCGGAACTTATCTCAAGGAATTGTAACTAATTTATTAACTAAGTAGCGGCATCTCTGTCTCTCTCTAACTCTCAAAAAAAGATGGACAGAAAAACAAAGTAAAAAAAAGGATTGTGTGTTTATGAAACCACGGTAAAAGTGAAACTTTGTTTCACATTATAGACATTTAACTAAAAATTTTCGTTGGCACAAATGAGTAATAGTCTATACACTACACGGTCAGTTGATGCGAACTATAGGCGCCGCCATATTGGCCTCGGCTGCTCTGACGAGCGCCTTTCACTTTATCACTACTCCGCGGCCGACCGTCACGCGACATGCAACACACAAACGAAAAAATTTGAGACGTAATAAAAGTTTCACTTTAAAAATTAAGTTACAAAGTAACTTTGTTTGTTACTTTTTAAACGGCTGGTCTGATTCCGATGAAATTTGGTAGATTTTAGATATTTACGGGATATATGGTATATCAACAACACAAAATTCTTACCCTACCATGTATTTAAATTATGGAAGTATGTAAATTTGCTAGCAAATACGAGGATTTCTACACAACACGAGAAGAAATGCATACGACACACTCATTGCGGTACAAAAACAAGTTTATGATACCGACTTCCCGATTCAAACTGCACTCTTCAAGCCCTTACGTAATGTCGATCAAAATATTTAACAAACTACCCGACCAACGGGTTGAAATATGAGACTAATAATATAAAATTTATAAACAATTAAAATACTTACTAAGTACTTAAACTTACTATACAATTGACGAATATTTTAATGACAAATTTAATGAAAAATTACAAATTTTAGATGATTACCTACTATCTACTTTGACATTAGATTTGAATGTTTTCTTTTTAAAATAAATATAATCTAACAAGAACAATGACGTCCTCCTCTTTTCATAATATTGGTGTGCCCAACAGGGTCCATAATGAACATGTACCTATTATTTACCACCTATTATCACATTGTGCAATAAACGATTGAGTATATTTACGATAATTTGTGAGTATCCCGATATTTCGACGCAGTTGCATGTGCCATGATCACGAGTAGACTGAGGGTAACTCGCAAAGACTTCAGTTTACCCGTGATCATGGCGCATGCAACTGCGTCGAAGTATTGGGGTACCTACTGAAAACCTCACAAATCAGGGTAAATATACCGTTTTTAGTATAAATAGATAACATATAGTCCGAGCCACCAATGAAGTCCGATAGACGCGGCGCTGCTATCGCAGAAATCGAGAAGTTATTCGTGATTTAGTTCCCGCTTTTGCCGTAAGACTTTAGTCGTGGCGCGGACTCTAACCATGATAGTTTCAAAAGTTATGTACCTATAGATATATTATGATGTGGCTACTTTTTACTGGCAAACTACGCTTGTGAAGTTGCGGGCGGAAGCTTGTCTAATAACATACTTAGTAATAATTGTACGTATATGATAGGCGGTTGATTTAGGTACCAGTATTTCACATCGAATTTGGACAAAGTTATAAATTGAAAAATCTCATTAAAATTTGTTTTCTATAGCAATAATTTTAATTATATACATAGGTACATCTTCCCACAAGGCCATTAAAATACAAAAGCCAATTACAAACAAACTATGACGATCATCCCCGACATGAAACTTCGTTAAAAGTTAATAAAATAAGCCATAAAGTAAATGGCTTCGTCGCCCTAGAACATAATTTTCCATGCTATGAAGCATGTAAAATCGAGCCGAAATAAATAGACTGCGATATAAATAGAAAATATCCAATATCTGACCTCTAGAAGCCTCTTCAAGAGCCAACATGAGGGTTTGGGCGGAGTTGAGTGGTTCAAATGCTTACATTTGCAGCATACAAAATTCAGTATTTTTACACCGCATTGCAAAAGCTTCATAAATAAATACAAGCTATTCAGTCAGAGATTTTTATTTAATTTTATTAAACCAGCGATTTCACATTACTGATTTAAGTCACGGCTGCTGATCCACTCACAGGTAACTTCAAAATTGATAAAAGTTACATCTCAAATGGGCTTATGACGGAGATATTTAACATCATCGACGGTCAAAATTCGACATGTAAATACGAAAGTAACTGTGTTTATTTGTTAGTTTGTTTGTTTGTTACCTTTTCGCGACCTTTAAACGGCTGAATGAATCGTAATGAAATTTGCCTAGGAGATAGATTATATCCTCGAGAAGAACATAGGCTATCTTTCTGCGCAGAAGGAGGGTTATGTTTTTATTGACAAAACACGCGTGCGAAGCCGCGGGCGGGTCAGCTAGTTTAATATATAGAGGCATTACACCTGAATGCCTCAAGTTGATTGACGCAGGGCAGTGCACCGTAGGGCACGTTTCTAAGGTGCGTGACCTACGAGGCAATACTTTGCTATAAGTGATGGTTACCACATATCATCAGGTGGACCTTAATGCTTGTTTCATCTCCAAATATTAAAAAAATGCGTGAGTGTCGTGGGTCACTCCGTTGGAACGAAGTTCCTTTCGCAGTATATTATTATTGAAATAATAACATTACTATTAAACTAAGTATTATTATAATTATGAATAATACAATATATAGTATATTATACAATTTTTAAATTTTATTTACCATTCATTTAATATTATAATAAGAATTATATTATTATTTTATCGCATACGCGCTATGGATAACCGTCTACACTCGTGATGGAAATTCGTGACGGAAAACTCTTACACAGTTTTTCGCCTAGGCCCCATCTGCCAAATCAATAAGGAACTTCGTTCCAAAAACATTAATTGAAGATGACTTTACTTAGTGCAAGTTGTAGCTACTTATGAGAAGGTGAAACAAAGAACGGTAGTTATTTATTAATTAGTATAATAAAAAACCATTATACTGTTACTAAAAAACTTAATAACTGTGATAATACTTAATAACTAAAATAAATAGAAATAGAAACATTTGTTTGACATGACACAAAATAAAAATAAAACCTAACAGTTAGTTAGTTCTCTGGATTAGTTTTCCCCCACACACACAGGACAATCGCATTTTGTCGTTTTTGCGCTTAAAATGATGTTGCTGCTGGCAAGAAGACTGTTCAGCAATGACAGGCAATTTAGTGCCTGGGACAGGTTAATAAACGGAAACCTTTAGAAATAACTGTGTATTCTTAAAATTTATTGGCCTGTTTTGGAAAAACAATAGAAAAAACAACTAAGCGAAACGACACTAGATTTTTTTACATATTTCGTCGGCCTAATTATCAGAATTGGCAAGTCCATTTGGGCAAATTTTACAAGAGCAACAAAAAACTGATTTTCTCACAAAGTTTGAGAGATTTCTATTCAGTTACTCTTACTTTAGGTATAAAACAAATTCTGATAATTAGGCCGAAGATTTATAAAAATGCAGTAAATGTGCGCGATACAAAATGCTCGGCTGTTCTTTTTTATTTTTTTATATATTATGGGCATGCGTTTGACCACGATCTCGCCTGATGGTAAGCGATGAGGCAGTCATTTTTTCCATTTTATCAGCCGAGATCCCTTCACCAAAAAGGAAAAGTGCCGATGATATTTTTGGTTCTTTGCTGATCTTCAGCAAAGCCTGATCATAGCTAAAAACTACCCCAGTTGAACTTGCTTTCAATTTTATAAAACAGTATCAGAATCGGTCCATTCGTTTGGGAACTTCGATGCCACAGATATACACACAGACAGACAAACTTATAACACTCCTATTTGCATTGATGGTTAAACACATAATAATTGCCACTATGGCCCCATGCATGGCCTTATGGCGCTTTCACACAACAGTTGATCGAGCGAAGCGAGATCTTCCATTCAACTTGGGAAAATCGGCGTTGTATGTATCTATGATTGTATTGTTTATTTGCCCGAGGATATCTTTCGAAGAGTGTATCCGATCATCGTGCAATTTAATATATAGGTAGGTAGTTATGACACAATCTTGGTGTGACTAAATGAGCTAAAAATGTCATTGGTTTGCGGTTTAAGAGAGGTAAAAAAAATCAAAATGACACTACAGGTCAAGTGGGCTGTTTAATGAAAGGTCTTTACTTGTACATTTCGACCTAGTTTTTATTTTTAGATTAATCTTTGTAGTTTTCGCTTTATTAGCCATAATACAAACTGAACTTTGACGAAATTAACAGGGTACACCAGTGACCCCACGGCGCTGAAATTTGGTATTCGTGTAGCTTTAGTGACATAAATATAGGAAAAAGTCTGAAGTCCGGAATAACTGCAATTTCTACCCCATAAAAACGAAACCAAATAACATGAACCCCCGTTACTTGAAGTTTGAAACTGTAGGTCAAGTTATTCGGTTGTGCATTTCGTGGCACTATTTTATTAGAGCTGTGTAATTTTATTATTTTATGATTAGAGATCAGATAAACGGATACATATTTACCTAAAGTTAAAAGTTGTCTAGTATGGATAGCACTTTTTCATCGAATAAATTCCGTGATTCCGTGATCAACAAATGTATCATGTGTTAGTTTTTTTAAATTTATTTATCTACATAACCTTGACATCTCTTAAAGCTGCATAGGTTTTTATGGTACGTCATTCATCCCTTAAATAGTCTAAAGAAAAAACATTCTATGAAAAAACGCACACTTTGGCACATATGAGTAGGTATATAAGGTATACATAATGCCTTGTTACAACGTAATATGGTTGCTTTTCCCTACTTTTACGGATAATAATTTTTGACGAAGCGACAACAACCTTGTAAAAAGTGTCAGATCGGGCCTATCAAACCTCAGGGAATATAAGCATTTTCGTTACAAAATGCTTATGTTGCGATATATTATAATAGGTCTTTACCTATGAAATTGCCGTTCTTCAGTACTGGTCATTTCAAATAGAAAAAAAGTTTGGAATGGCTTTGTATTCTAAATTCAAATTAATTTTGATTTTAAAAACATGACATTCTTTTTACAAACTCAGTCTTTTGTTTATTGATTAGCGTTGTATTTTCAATACATTTGAACATTTTTCGTCATAATGGATACATTAAAAATTCGTGTAATTATGGAATATGAGTTCCGTCGTGGCACCAACGCAACACAAACGGCACGTAACACCAAAAACGTTTACGGAGAGAACTGTACAAACGAACGCACAACCCGTTATTGGTTTTCCCGGTTCCGTTCTGGAAATGTTGACTTGAAAAATGAAGCTCGTGGTCGTCCGGAGACTTTGGTCAACAATGATGAATTAAAGGCGATTGTGGAAGCTGACGAAACTCAATCTACAGCTGAGCTAGCAGCAGCTTTTGATGTTAGCATCAAAACAATTTTCATCCATTTGTTAGTTCCAAGTTAGTTAGATCCTGGTTCAGCACCAAAGCAATGCCCTAAACCAAAAATGACCCCTAAAAAGGTGATGGTCACTGTTTGGTGGTCTAGTGCAGGTGTGATTCACCGCAGCTTTTTACAAAACGGCATGAGCATTACTGCAGATGTGTACTGTGAAGAACTGGAGACAATGATGGAGAAGCTTGCACATCGGTGACCAGCTTTGGTCAATCGATCGTCCCCACTGCTCCTTCACGACAACGCGACCCCATACTGCACAACAGACAGTCCCCAAGCTGCAAGAGCTGAGGTTGGAAGCTCTCCCTCATTCGCCATACTCACCAGACTTTGCACTTACCGACTACTACTTTTTCTAAAATTTAGACAATTTTTTAGTGGGTAATAAATTCAATTCCCGAGAGGCAGTATAAAATGCCTTTGAAGAGTTTGTTGCCTCCCATCCAGCTGATTTTTACAAGAAGGGCATCAATAAACTGCCAATGCGTTGGCAAAGATGCGTCGATTGCATGGGTGATTACTTTGAATAACAGAAATAAAAAAGTTTAAAAAAATAAGTACTTTCACTTATTCCATACAAAACGGCAATTTCATAGGTAAATACCTAATATATATATTATATTATATATATATATATTTGCGATGAAAAATTCTACCTGCTTAATATTTAACGTTACATTAATATGCATCCAATCCTGGGATTTTATTTTTAATAAAAATATTCTAAGAAGCCGCTTCCATAGTTTGTTAGCCAAAAATCAACTTTAGGTAAATATGCATCCGAATATCCGATCACTATTTATGATTATGAATACTTTTTTTTGTTTTTTTGGGAGACTCGCGAGATCTCAGCTTGTGGCGAACCACTAGTAATTTTAAATAACACGATAACAATAAGTAATATTTATCTCAACAAATGTTAATAATCGCTATCAACTCCTGTGCCCATTAGGTAACTAGGTATTTATACCCTTCTCTCAACCCTTTTAAAAATCGCTTTCACTAGCACTCTATCTCAAACGATGCACATACGACCTACATAGTTATCTTTGTAGATATTGGCCTGCCTACTCCAGACCATCTTATGTTGAGACTCGACCCGCATTTTCCTATTGTAACACGACAAGGGATTCGACTGTGGTTTATGTGATATTGTAACTTATTTTTAACCCACAAAGATAGAATGATATAAGTTTTAGTCATGTGTTGTAGATTTTAGTACTGTTGCCTATCTGCATACGTTTTTAATATTGTTCATTATGTTTGTTTGTTTAGATTTCTTTTTCTTAGTTTAAAAATTTCTTATATTCTGTTTTTTTATTTGTTTGTTGTGAACATACTTTTTTGTCGGTGCTGTTATGTCCACATTCATGATTTATCTGTTATCTATGAGATAGTTTTCAACTCATTTTCTAAGCAGCTATTTTCTGTATTTGATATTTTTATACATAACCGTTTGTTATTTTTTGAAATGATAAATAAAAGAAACACACAAAAAAGACCTTGTATGAGACAGGGTAGAATAAACTAGGTTGTCTTTGCTATTTAGGTCAAGATAGTTAGGGACAGAAAATGTCCAATACTTCATTCTTGGTACATCATCAATCACGGGGACGTGGAAGTGATTGGTAGTTAGTACCAATCTTCTTAGGCATTTAAGGCAGATTAAACGAGTTAACGAGTTAGACACGGTAAATTATGCTATTTTATTTTACACACATTACATAAAATATATGTTTTCATCCAATGAGGAAGGTAATATGTTCTTGTGTACAATAAAGAATAAAGAATATACCCAATTCGTCCCATTTATTCAACACAAGAAAATACATTATAAAGTATAGAAATAGAGGGCATGTACAAAGGCGAGCTTAACCCTAAGAAGAGTTTTCTTCTATATATTATAAGTATGTATTTACAAAAAAAAAGTATATAAGTATTCTATCAGTTAAATGGTTCCCATAGTACAAGCTCTGCTTAGTTTGGGGCTAGATAGCACTGTGTGAAATCTCTAGCGGTATTATTATTATCGTATTATTGATATTATTAATACTAGTGGTTCGCTTCGAACTGAGTCGAACTCTATCACGCGAGTCTCCGAGTAAAACAAAAAAAAAATATTTGTAATCTTTGACTATCAAAATAGTGCCACGAAATAAATAACCAGATTTTTTGACCTACAGTTTCATTCAAATTACAGGTGAGGGGGGTTCATGTTAAGTGGTTATACTTTTTAGGGGTGCAAATTGCAGTTAATCTGGATTTCACACTTTTGCCTATATTTGTGTCACTTAAGCTACACGCATACCAAATTACAACACTGTGGGGTTACTGGTGTACCCTGTGAATTTTGTTAAAGTTCAGTTTTTATTATTGCTAATAACTCAAAAACTATAAAAACTTTACTAAAAATAAAAACGGGCTCTAAATGTACTAATGAATACCTTACATTTGACGTCCCACTTGACCTAATAGTCTCATTTTCATTTTTTTACCCCTTTTGAACCTCAATATATCTCAACAACCCCCAACATTTTTAGCTTATTTAATCACACCAAAATTGTGTCATCACTACCTACCTATGTATCAAATTTCACGATGATCGGATCAACGCTTCAAAAGTTATCCTCGTACAAACAAACATACATACATACAATGCCGATTTGCCCAAGTACATTTAGAGATCTCGCTTCGCTCGAAAGTATTAAACGATGGGCTACATGTACGCGCACTTCATGGGGAAGGGCATTCCAAATGTTTACCGGATAAACGGTAAAGGAGCCACCATAGCGGCTTGAAGTGTGTTGAGGTGTTTTGAGAAGGTATATGCAAAAGGCCACTAAAAAGTTTTCACAGATAAAATCAAAATCTATATTTGGAATTTAAAATATAGGTATGGGTAAATATTGTTTTAACCTAAAATTATTAACAGATAATCCAAAATCTATGACTATGAGATATTACTCATCATTTTATAAAATGATTTGCTGTGTATTAATTAAGTTTACCAAAATCATGTTGTTGTTGTTGAAATCTGCTCAATATTACCGGATTTTCACCGGATATTTAGCCGGAAACGAAACCCTAGGAGATTGACAAACAATCCGATTTTAGATATTTGTGGGCGTTTATGTTTACGTTGTTCAAAACAGGCTTAAATTATTAATTTATTAGCTGTCGTCGTCATCATATTCATTCATATTCATATTAATTTATTTGTTTATATGTACATACATATTATATACAGCTATTTATATAGGTACCGCTTACAAAGTAGGCAGGTACATGCACCATGTAAGGGCAATTGAACTAGATTTAGATAAAGGTATGTATTTAGGTAGGCATAGGTATATATGAACGTCGGTAACACATAATATAGCAAGTGCCAATTTCAGCCTGAAAAAATCGCATGATCCAAAGAGTTTTTCATAACCGTCCATTAGCTTTTATTGTTCTATTACGGGTCCACTCCAGGAGTGAGGACTAGAAGGCATCAAGTTAGCCTTACGTGACTAGAAACACAAGTTGCTATTGCTACTAACGATGCCCTATTTCTAACACTGCAACCACATTACTCGCCTTGGCGCAAGAAAAGTGGACAGGGAAGTAATCTGGCCATGTTACTTCTCATGCCCTACCGCTCCACTCTTGTCGGTTTTTTGTGTACGAGTTAAAGGGCCGGCAACATAACGCGAGTAGGCTGGCCACACACATCGCGCGCCTCATACCGCTCCGAACGTTCAGAGAGGAAGTACGTGCGTTTTAGGATTTGGAAAAATTATGCCATCTTCCTACGTCGGATGGGTGGTCAAATAAAACCAAGTTAAAATTTATTGAATTAATTTTTAAGTTAAAACATAAGTTATGTACGGGCTTGCTGTAAAAAAAATCAAGCTTCTAAGTCAACGCATTCATAAAAGACGGCAATTTATGTCACATATCTAAACACACTCAAATAAATCTAGCCCTATAGGGTGGTCCCCGTTGACCTAGAATCATAAAATTTGGTAAGAAGCAAGGACTCACAGCATGAAAAAGGATATAATCAAAAATGTATAAAGTATAAAATGTATTTTATATTTTCAGCTATCATTATCAGGTCGTCTTTCCATCTAGTGGGAGGCCGTCCTACGCTGCGCTTTCCAGTGCGTGGTCTCCACTCGAGAACCTTCCTGCCTCAACAGCCATCGTTATTATTATTAGAACACCTTTATTACGTACACACGGCTACACATCAAGCTATACATTTCCAGCCTATGCTGACCTCTCATTGTACGGAAAACCTACACAATGCGAAGTCAGCTTATACTGGAAGTGTATAGCTTGAGGTGTAGCCGTGTGTACATTCTAAGCTCCTAAAAGTTTACGCCTCTACCGACCGTCCCGGGATTAAATCCAGTAAGCTCTTTTGGAACAAAAATGCGAAAAACGTAAAACCTGTTATTAAAATTCATTTATTGCCACATTATGCCGCTGATGCCCTGAATTTCAAAATGAAAATCTTTCAGAAATTACGTGCCGCCTTACAGGTTTCGGAGCAAAACGGTCTTTTATTGAGATTTATTGGGGACGAGACATCGTAATACTGGGAAATTATCCTTGCCTAATATTGTGACCTAAACAAGCTACATAAGCTTAAACACTGAAGCCCGACTACGTCATACCTAAGTTGACGGTAGCTTATGCCACGCGGACCATAATAACAAATCGATTGACACCTCATTCATAAAAATCTGAAGAGTAGTTTAGGCGCTACGGTGCAATATACATACACAGACTGCTAAAAACATAACTCTTCCTTTTGGCTTTGCGGTAGTCGGTAAAAAAAGTAGCTTATGCTATGCGAACTATAATAACAGATCGATTAACAATTCATTCATAATTACTTACAGGATTTGAATTTATTATATCAGCCTTTCCAGAGCAACCGCTCTAGTTCGCAACGGCTCCCAGCAACCTTTATCAGTTCATCTTTCCATCTAGTGATGGGTCTTTCTACTCTGAGAAAACTTCCTAAGCGATACGGCAAAAATTATAATTCTTCGTATTTCTAAACATGCCGTGTCAAAGTATATCATCCGTGAGAGCCTTCCGCGATCAGAGGCTGTTGACCCCAATAATTCAATAACTTCGCCAATAAGGCTTTATTATTTCGAACTGGATTGACGACTGGGGCCATCTTAATTGAATTCCGTGAGCCATTTTGTTTTATAAATGATTAGAATTTGAATTCAGCTAGGGTTGCCAGGTCTTAAAACCGAAAAACCGGACAGACCAGCCAGTTTAGCCGGACACCCTTAATTTTTTAGTCTTACTCTTAGAACATGATAAGTTTTTTAAAGTGAAACAATGCTTTTTTATTATTTACCATAAAATCTTCTTAAATTTTAATGAAATAACAATAAATAGTGCAGCGCGCCCGCGCCCGCGCCCGCCGCATCCACCGATGGCCATCGCGTGCGGAATTTAAAAAGCCTAACAAAAGCAGGACATGCCGGACACCATCTGATTTGGCCGGACATGCAACCAAAAAGCCTGACTATGTCCGGCTTTATCCGGACGCCTGGCAACCCTAAATGCAGTACACAATAAAGTCACATTTAGAAATCAATATTTAAACGCACTCAAAAGAAAGTAATTCATTCATAATGTGAAGTTTTAGTACTAATCCAATTATACTCGATGAAATGTAATAGGATTGGATTTGGCAGATCAAAATACTACCCATGAACAACAAAACCAAAACAACAAAACCAAATTATACAACATTGGAATATATTCCTAGTGTTTCTGAGTGTAGTTATTCAATATTAAAGTTAAACTTGCTGCTTATTATTTATACTCATTGTTACAAACTAGTATCTCCAAATCAACTTAGGCAAATCGGCGTTGTATGTATGTATGTATGTTTGTTGGTCTGATGATAACTTTCGAAGCGTTGATCCGATCATCGTGAAATTTGATACATAGGTAGGTAGTGATGGCACAATTTTGGTGAGACTAAACGAGCTATAAATGTGGGCGAGGGGGGGGGGGGGGGTTGTTGAGATATTGGGGTTCAAGAGGGGTAAAAACAATTAAAATGAGACTATTAGATCAAGTGGGACGTCAAATTAAAGGTATTCAGCAAAGTTCTTATAGTAGATGTAAAGTTATTAGCCAGTGACCCCACAGTGCTGTAATTTGGTATGCGTGTAGCATAAGTGTCATAAACATAAGCAAAAGTCTGAAATCTAGAATAACTGCAATTAGCACCCCAAAAATGAGTAACCAATTTACATGAACTCCCGTTAACTGTACTTTGAACGAAACTGTGGGTCAAGTAATATGGTTATTTATTTCGTGACATTATTTTTATCCTCGATATATATGTACTACGCATTAGATATCGCGATCCAAAGACTCACTCTGTTCCACTGAACTGTACTGCAATCCGTACACCTTACTTTAGTGCGGCTTCGACATTCACGCAGTTTGGACGCGTACGGAGCGGCACTATTATTACGAGAATTCGAATCAAAGTATGAAATACATAAATAATAATTCAGTAGTTAAGTAAGTAAAATTATTGGTTGTTCAAGTGAATAAATAGGTAGTAATATCGTAATAAAACATTAGATAAAACAATTGTTTATTTTAATGCCACGCCATCTAACATCCTAGCCTAAAATATGCAGATATTCCATTACAAAACCGGTTGTACTTTTTATTTTTTTTATGGTTGCCTTGACGTGGTGTTTTTAAAAAGTATTTTAATTTGTTATGTAAATGTTTTCTGCCCAGTTTGATATTTTTGAATATTTATTTTATGTTCTTTCTTTTTAGTATACAATATCTGCCAAAGTTCTGAAAATATGACGACGTGCGTAATTCGATACTGCAAAAATACATCAAAAGTGTCAGTGAATCATCAGGTGACCGTTTGATTTCAAACTGTTGTTAACGTACTTGAGCTTAAATATACGCATAACAATTCATTTTATTTTAATTTACTTTTCTACTTTACCATATTTTCAATTGTTACAGTACTATTATGCATTTTGAAATAAAGTATGAATTCTAATGAAGTTTTGTAGGTACAAAAGCTGTGTCACGTCTGTGGTGTAAAATCTATAGGGACGACAGGTCAAAGTAAAATATTTTTATTCATTAAAATCACAAGGATCACTTTGAAACGTCAATTTTACTGCCTGTTCCTTCGCGACCAAGCCAGGAAAGAAAGGCAAGAAACAAGGCTGGTTGTTTTTTTAATGATCTTTTTACAATACATAATACAGAAAATAAATTACGTCTAAATTGTAACAATTTGAACGAGTTGGAGCGATTTCAACCGCTTGGGACCTATTAGATTTTGATAAGACTATAGCTCAGAAACCTAAAATGTGTGTTTTCTCTAAAATAAAAATCTTCTCCGATAAGAGAAGACGCCATCCTTTTTAACCGACTTTAAAAACGGAGGAGGTTCTCAATTCGACTGTTTTTTTAAACGTTTGTTACCTCGGAACTTTCGACTGGGTGAACCGATTTTGATGATTTTTTTTTATTTGAAAGCTGGTGCTTTCCGTATAGTCCCATTTCAATTTGGTCTAGTTCTGAGAATGGCGTCCATGAGAAAACCATATAAGTCTTAAATTTGTTTAATTTTTAAGTTATGTTATGTTTGTTAGCTCAGAACTCCATTATATATTAACCGATTTAAAAAATATTTTTTTATTTGTAACGATATATTTTTAAATTGATTCCGTGGAAATTTCATCAAAATTGGTAGAGTAGTTTGGTTTTTACCGTTATCTGAAGTTGGTTGTATTTTTGTTAAAAAGTTACTTGTTTCTTTGACAATCTGTTTCTTTTAGCTCGAAGAACCGACGACCATTGAAGTAGAAGGATTCTAGAGTGGAGACCACGCACTAATCATGTCATGGGCATTATTGTTAGGTAGGTATACCACAAATTGAGGTGGCAAGTTCTAAATTAACCTTATATATAAATAATGTTGGACATTTCACAATACGCTGTCTAGCCCCAAACTAAACAAAGCTATGGCTATGGGAACCAGATAACTGATTACTTACTTAAATTCTTTTTTTTTGTAAATACATACTTATAATATAGTATAGTGAAATATCCAGACCCGGAATTATCGTGCAAACATTGGTTTTGTGGCGGGAATCAAACCCGCAACCTCCTGCGTCTCAGCTGGCTATTCGCCGGCTGCGCCACGGAGGTCGTCAAAATAATAAAATAATCTCTTATTACAACATTCTAAAGCATAATACTGCCTTTTTCAATAGTAAGCTGTTAGTTGGCTACAGACTCCGGCTCGTGCACACATCCTAATAGTAGAGGAGACCGTGGAGATCGACCTTCACCGATCTGATAACCAGATGAGACGTATTTTTTATCAAATATAATTTATAAACAAATATGCCTATAATTACTTGCCTATCTAAAAGTGCTTATGGCTATTTTTAATTAAATTAACTTGAATCAATTTTGTTTTCATCACTTTCATTCTTTTGATAACCAAATGAATTTTATTTCACTGTTAGTTTTTAACACACAGAATATGCCTCAGTAGGATTCCCTACTCATTTCTGTGTATAGCTACCTGGCAAGCCGATGTGAACAGGTAAGTCAATATAGGTGACTCCATCGTTGTGCTAGCTTATCGAAAGTTATATCAAATTTTAGATTATTTTATTACAAAATCAGTCATATTTCAAAATCATTGCCTGCAAAAAAATCATACTTATACAATATATTGTATATTATAATATATTGTATTTGTAGTACTGTTGCCTAGATAAAAACTTTTAGAGAGCACTTTTAGATAGGCAAGTAATTATAGGCATATTTGTTTATAAATTATATTTGATAAAAAATATGTTTCATCTGGTTATCAGATCGGTGAAGGTCGATCTTCACCGGCTCTTAGACCATAACAGCTCCATTCACACAGTCAGGGGCCGCCGGGCGTGAGCTCATTGTAATTGCGTCCGGCCGAACAATAAACTTTGAACAATAGGCCGAATCTCTCGGTAATGACGTGAGCAGTTATCCAATAGGGGATGGTATTTGCTGACACATATTTACGTAGCGATGCGATACGGAAATAAGTGCTTATTGCTTAGTGCTTAGACCGCTTATTGTTAATTTTGTTTTGTTAGTTCATTATTAATGATTAGCAGCTAGAAAATGCTTTTAGCATGAACTTCTCTTGTTTTTCTTTTTTTTATTGATGATAGTCAAGCGCTTGACCACTACCTCACCTGATGGTAAGTGAAGGTGTGATCGAAGATGGAGCATGCTTGCCTAGAAAGAACCTATTCACTCTGGACTTGAAGCCTCCAAGATTATACTGGTTTGGAAAAACATACGCCGGAAGTAAGTTCCACTCCTTACTTGTGCTAATAAGAAAAGTTGAAGCAAATCGTTTGTACGGCAAGGTGGTATGCGGACCAGGTAAGGGTGGTACTTCTCGGTACGTCTGCTTGTCCGGTGATGGAAGGGGGAAGGAGGGATAAGGTCATGAAGATCTTGCGCACATTCACCAAAATGAATCTTGTAAAAAACTAAAAGTCTGGCTACCCGGCGCCTGTGCTCTAGATTTTGTAAACTGGCTTCCACTAGGGAGTCATCACCAATGAGTCTAGCAGCACGTCGTTCAATCGAATCAAGGGCTTCATGCTGATACTTGGCCGAGCCATCCCAGAGATGGCAGCAGTACTCCATACATGAGCGGACTTGTGCTTTGTAGAGACTGAGCAGTTGTTCCGGTGAGACGTACCGCCGAACCTTAGCTTAGTGTTCAGACTTCGGCCCAATCCTTTCCTGCCTATCCAATAAATTGACAACTCGCAAATTCTAATTTGGCGCGACAACAACATGAAACAAACTTTGACCTACTTTTGAAGGAGGAATCAAGATGTCTGCTTTACCTTGAAAATAGCTGTGCATGCGCCGGACAAAATACAAAAATTAATGTGAAAGCTTTCATCGTGTACTGAAAATTAATATCCAAAACTATCTAAATATTGCTGTGACATATTTAAACTATAAAACGTGCAAAAACAAGTGAAGTGTTAGCTAAAAATAAAGCGGACGAGCCACCGAACGCATTGCGAATACCGTTCAATACCTACCCCTTTCCTATTAGAGTCTGTCGAAGGATCTCTAATTTCACCTCGTTTAAGTTAAAACAGCTAGGATCCAGCTTCATAGCAGCAATTTTGCCCCTAGATTCGATGTGCGAACCGAGGTTCAGGTTGGATGTGAGCTCAACGCCCAACAAGCTCAGACTTTCAGAAATTATGAGTGGGATGTCACACAGGGTGGGAATTAATGAAAGAGAGACTGTTTTGCGGAAAACACGCACGCCTGAGTTTTAGTGGCGTTGAACGTGACCAGATCATCTATGAGTTATCTCTGAATTAGCTCCTTGGCTACGGCTAGGCGACGCCGCGCTTACGGCTCGCCGTCCGCTGGCTGACGGCTAGGCGGCGTCAGTTTCACCACACGGCTACGAAGAGACGTAAGCGCGGGTACGGAGAGACGTAAGCGCGGGCAAGACGAGCCGTAAGCGCACCAAACCGCGGTTCGTGAGCTTGTCTCGAGGCGAGGCGATTACGTTGCGATTTAGATTAGTGTGCGTTGCAATAGGGAGTTTCATACAAAGAATACTGAACGGTTCGAGCTGATACGGTGACGATCCCTTTCCGAGTTGCTATGTGTGCTATGGCCTTTATTTGTGTAACTAGAACGGCCATGGCCAATTATATTAATTACAATACATATCGTAATAATAATATTCGGAATAAAATTAGTAAATTAGAATTAGTAATTTACCTACATCAGTAAATTAAATACATAAATCACCTATGTAAGTTAAATAGTTCAAATAATAATTATTAGACACATGAATTAAATATGTTAACATTGTTAAGTAGGTCATATTCGTAATAAAATTATAAATAAATGTCAAAAATAATTAATAAAGTCAATGTTATGTAAACATCTCATAACAATAAATAATAATATTAAATTGTAATTATTTATACGTAATATTACTGTCTGGGGCTGGGCGAAGCGACGTGTGATCCGAGAGCTGGGCTTATGCATTGCAATTCAGCGAGACAATGCAGCCAGTGTCTTGGGGACACTTCCGCCTTGTAGATATATGGAACAGTTGAGCTTTCTATACATCGTTTTCAAAGGTCTTTAGATGATTAAACTGTTCCTTATATATATAAGAGATTTGTAAATATTCTTTCTGTAACTATACCACGACCTCCGTGGCGCAGACCGAGACATAGGAGGTTGTGGGTTCGAGTCCCACCGCGGAACAAATATTTGCTGCACCGGCACCCACATCTAATTCAAAAATATAATTATGAGATAGGTATGAGATACCGCCGGTATATAAATCTATGTTCGGTTTTGTGTTACTATAATTTTCAAGATTTACTCTACGAATCAGAAAATATTATCAAATAATAATAATAATTAATTTATACCCATTTGTCTAAGCTGTAATGTACACTTGTGATGCAAAATAAACGTTTTTCTATTCTTTCTATTCTAAATATTGTGTCAAAGGTTTGTCCCACGTTCTCAGATATTCCCTAATCTCTGTTCAATTTCAATTGGACTTGTTAATACCAAAAGCCAACATTTATAGCGTTACAAGTCTCTTCTTTATAAGAAGAGAACTGTTAGCCAAGTTGAATTTAGACCTACCTAACAGTTTGAAAAGAAAGAGGGATTTTACAATGACTTATGATTTAATACAATGATTTATACAATGACTATGAATACGTTGCTTATCAAAAACACTTATTGTCCCACTATGGTGTGCACAATGATAAGTCCGGGAGTCTGCAGGACCGGTAGAATGCGCGCTGGTTAAGGGCTAGTGAAGCCTCTAGCCAACGTCGACGAGAGACCGAGAGGACAAAGTAGCTCCACCGTGTTCTATCTATATATGTTCTCTCTTCGTTGGAGTAAGATCAAGATGTTAGTATAGTAGTAGTAAATGCGGTGGGCGATTCCAAAGTTAGGCCACCAGACCTCGGTCGATGTAACAGGCTAGACCTCCAGATCTGTATTGAGTAAAGATCTCCGGCCTCGAGGGTTCAAGAAGGAGACGTGAGGACTCCAACCTCGAGGGGGTTAGGCTCCCAGGCTCAAGCCGGTAGGGCTTCGCCGTCAAGAACAAACTGTTACAGGACTGCGCTGACTGATTGATAAAATGAGACTGTTTAAAGCGTTTCTCTCTGAGATCTTTCTCCGGCTGTTCCCAAGTGCAGACTGTCTTTTTTGAAGGTTGATCCCAATGCCATTCGGACCTGTTCCAAAATTAAAAATTTAGAATATTGTAGTTAGCGGCCAGTACAGTCTTACATCAAATTCAGAGGTCCTATGTAAATTCCAAGTAAAACCTTCCGGTTTTACCAAGAATTAAAAGTAAACAAATATAATTATGTCTAAAATGTCATGTCAGTACCTATGTCAGGTTCGTTTATTTATGTGTTTCTAGTCCTAAAAAGTTAAAATAAATATAGCATCATTTATACTCATGTGACGAGAAAATTCTGTTCTTTCCAACCATATAAAAATGTAATAATGGGTATTTTAAAGGTTTGAGAATGAAATTAGAGTTTTCTGACCAAAATAATGATCAAAATGTTAAAGTATTGTTGAAGGAAACACAGAATCTATCTACCCATGTAAGTATTTACATTAGATAACGTGAATATCACGATCAAAATCTAAATAAATAAGTGAGTGATATTACAATATACCTACGGTATATAAACCTATCTCCGGTTTTGTGATATTATAATTTTCTAGACTTTACGAATCAGAAAATATTATCAAATATTGTGTCAAAGGTTTGTCCCACTTTCTCATATATTCCCTAATCTCCGTTCAATTTCAATTTACCAAAAACCACATAACATTTCAGCAAGGCTCAATTATACAAGGTGTTGCAATGTAAACTACAAATAATGACAAAGTATGTTTTTGAGACCATAAATCTATATATATAAAACAAAGTCTGGTTAGTTACACCATTTATAACTCAATAACGGCTGGACTGATTTTGATGATCTTTTGTCTCCGCCCCAAATAGCAGAATAACTATTATAATATCGAAAAAATTAACGCAAAAAAATATATGAAGAAAATTCATTATGTCATACATAGATGCAGCTAATGGTGGCCGATTGAAAATTCCAACGTATGGCAGCCCGGGTCATATGCATGCCAAGGCGGTACGAAGTTCGGCGGGTCAGCTAGTAATGAATAAATAATATTCTGTTTAAATCCAAAAAACTTTATTTTTGAGTTTTGGTGCTCAACATGTAGGCACTTACCCTGCCGTTCGCACCGTACGCGAGATGTTAACTGGTTGGGTCATTAACTGGTGACGTCATTAATCTAGTAGGGTCGTTGAACGGCTCGTAGTATTTTTTTAGTAATCTGTGGCATCGTACAATAAGCTAGTTCTAATATTTCGTCGAGCAGCATTTTACCGAGATTTTGACATAATTAATTATACCGACCCATTGATATAATTAGTTTAAATTACAACACCTTATGTATTAATAGTTAAAATAGACTCTAGTTCTGCTTCAGCTGAACAAACAAAACTGTAGATCTAACATTTCTAAATTAGACGTCCCGGGAATGAAGTGGAACACAACGTACTCCGACGAGGCATGCACTCTCACATTTATTTACTAACATTTTCAGTGAGCTTATTGCTTGGATGGCGAACGAACTAACTTAGATGTGAACAATTTATGGAACTAAATGCCCCGACTATTTGAACGAATAAGCTTCATACTTAGAATAACTACACAAGTTATTCAAAGATTTGATTTCTCTATTCGTAAAAATAATTTGAGCTTTTAGTTTTGCTCAAAACGAAGGAAAATAACGTTAGTAAATCGTGTGAATGCTTCACTTCCAAGCAAAAAGTGTGCATGTTTCCAACTTGATGTTTAGATTTGCCTCTGACTACCCCGTGTTGGATATCTTCACGGGACTGCGTACTAAATTAGAGAAGCCAGGATGTTCATCAAGGGTTGCTGGTTGGTAAGCTATAGCTTACCAACCGTTAACGGTAGTAAAAAAGGTGTTGCGGACACCTTATAGAAAAACCTATTCACAGGTATCCCATAAGATGGGGGGCATTAGTTAAAAAAAATGACCTCCAACTTCCATATAGGGCAGGAATCTTTAGCGATCTAACTACAAATAAACGACTTTTGGATTTATATCTTTGCTTGTGCTGTGAGACCTTGCTTCTTGTCAAATTTCATAATTCTAGCTCATCGGAAACCTTCCTATTAGTTTTGATTTATTTGTGAGTTAAAATATGCGGTTTAAATGGCCATAGTTTTTGATTGTTTTGACTTAGAAGTTTGATTTTCTTACAGCTCCAAGGAACCGTAGACCTAAGTATTCAGTCATTTGAACTTGATGCCTTTAAGCGTTCCTGATAAAAAAGGGATGGACAGACGGACATGAAGCGATATAAGTGGCACTTCTTATTTTTTGAGGTACGAACCCTTATAAAAATAGAGATTAGCAAAAAAAGCGACCGTGTCACACAAATAACATATTTAAGTAACGATTACACGACATATATAATCAGTTGAAAAAAAATACAGAGAAATAAATAATCAATAAATAATGCTGGACATTTCACTCAGCGGCATCTAGCCCCAAAATCAGCAAAGCTTGTATGGGAACCAGATAACTGATAGAACACTTTGTAATTAAATACTTATAATATACCAGCTGCCGCCCGCGCTTGTTTGTCAACAAAAAGTAGCCTATGTTTGAATCCAGGTCATAATCTATCAACACGCCAAATTTCATCAAAATAAACAAACTTTCACATTAGTGTGATATATTAGTGTGATAGAGAAACAACCAGAATCCAATCAGGAGATACCTGTAGATACCAGTGTCGAAGAGTTTACTATTTCAACAAACAAGGATCCACTAAAACACTGCAGTGTAATGTAATGATGTAGTTTTCTGCAGCTACTAAGCTTTTCGTAACAAACTTATATTCTCAAAATAGAGGCACTAAGGCTGTGTCGCTGACACGAGGTTCGGTGAGCCAGCTTACCGTGTTACAGTCAGCTGTGTTTTACTAATTTATTAGTTAATGCATTTTAATATTAGCGAGATACGGAGATTTTAAAGGTACTATTCCGAGCGACGCCACCCACTGCAACTGCCGCTGGTGCACGCAGTCGGCCGCAGCGGCACGGTTGTATTTATTTCTATGACAGAGAGACGTTCTGAGCGCCACGGCAGTTGAACGAAACGTGCAGTTAGCAGTTGCTGTCGGCATTTGCAGTCGGCAGCGGCATTCGGAACAGAGAACAGAATAGAATAGTTGGGGCAGAAAGATCTCGGGTAGAGACCACGCACTGTAAGCGCAGCGAAGGACTACCCCCACTAGATGGAAAGACGACCTGATAAGGGTTGATGGGAGTCGTTAGGTGTAGGCCGCACCAGATCGAGCGCTCTGGAAATATATGTGGGAGACCTTTGTTCAGCAGTGGGCGTCTATGGCTGATTGATGAGGATAACTGAAAAAAAAATTGTATGGTTATTGAAGAGTCGGGTTTCTGACACAAGTATAAACTCTATATAGTATATCTATATAGTATATATAGTAGTCTCTGTATAGACTTAAAAGATCTCAACAACCTTGTCATAGTTCTATATTTTACAGAAATACAAACATTTTGATTTTTGACTGATTCATACTATCTAAAGTTAGAAATCACGAGAAGATAAACTTTTAAAACTATCATGGTTATTAACACATTTTCACTTAAAACGGCGCGTTTACCATGATTTGTGAGTTTTTGAGTATGCCCCAACAGCCTTCGAGTTCCTTGGGTTCTTCGAGCTACGAGTATGTTCCACACTGCTACTATAACTTGCTAGTTATATGGGCTATGTCAGTGACTTCGTCAACGAATCGTCTCATTTCTGATTCGATTCGAGAAACACATAGCTCTCTCTGTCCATACTAATATCATAAATTCGAAAGTTACTCTGTCTGTCTGTTTGTTACGCTTTCACGACTGAACGCCTGGACCAATCGTGAAGAAACTTACCTAGGAAATACTGTATCATGATGAAGGACATACAATAGTTTTTTTTTGGGAAAATTATGATTTTATTTATAAAATTATAATATTTTACCATATACCATAAAATTTTGAAAATGAATCAATCGCTTACACTAGGACTGCGCCACAGATTTAATTATATTAGTAGTACACATCAATATTTGTTTTGGCGCAACTCTTTGGTCATGAGGGACAAGAATTCAGAATGGTTCTGTGTTATTTTATGACAAATTAATTCTACGTGAACGAAGTTGCTGGTAAACATCTCGTAGCAATTTAAACTAAATAGAATGAACCAGTATTTAAAAGAATTTAGGTTAATGATAAGACTTTTCCTAATTGTGGCTGACTGTACGTCGTTTCAGGCTGATTACACAGACCGTGGCGAGGTGGTTTTTTTATTTGTGTTGTTTTGGAGGGTACTAGAAAATGTCAAGCGTTGTGAAAATGTAGCTTTGTGGATCATCGTGCTTGATTAGTTTTATGCAGGTGTGCTGAGTTAGCCGTTTATAAATAACTTAGTTGCCCTGGTGTATGAGTGGGTATGAAAACGCTGTATATACAGGATGGTTCATAAATCTATAAGTATATATAAAACAAAGTCGGGCATTTATAACTCAAGAACGGCTGGACCGATTTTGATGATCTTTGATTTGTTGGATTTGTCTACGTCCCGAATAGTAGAATAATTATTAAAATATTAAAAAAACTAACGTGAAAAGAAATTATGAAGAAAATTCATTTTCTCATACATAGATGCAGCTAATGATGGCCGATTGACAATTCCACCGGGGCGAGACGGTACCAAGTTCGGCAGATCAGCTAGTAGAACACAAAATAAAAAACCGGCTAAGTGCGAGTCGGACTCGCGCATGAAGGGTTCCGTACCTATCCGTATCTATGAAAACTGCAAAAAAATCACGTTTATTGTATGGGAGCCCCCCTTAAATATTTGTTTTATTTTAATTTAATTATTTATTTTTAAATTGAATATATAAATAAATATTCTGTGAATGTTTCAAGCGTCTACCTGTGGTCGTTATCAATATCGAGCTAAAACGAGCAAAAAAATCACGTTTGTTGTATGGGAGCCCCACTTAAAAATATTTTTTTTTCTGTTTTTAGTATTTCTTGTTATAACGGCAGCAGAATACATCATCTGTGAAAATTTCAACTGTCTAACTATCTCGGTTTATGAGATACAGCCTGGTGACAGACGGACAGATAGACGGACTTTGGGTAAGGAACCCTAAAAATAATATAAATAGCATTCATTACCCACCAATAAGCACAAGCATAGTAGACGGAGCCTTGGAGAACGGAGAACGGGAGCTGTTGGGTGCAGACCGCAACAAGTTCGGCCACTCTGGAAATTCATGGAGGAGACCTATGTTCAGCAGTGGACGTCCTGTGACTGGTATGATGATGTTGATAGTGACAGTACAATATCCCACTATACACTATATACCTTAGTCTTACTTAGCTAATAGTAATAATTAACAATCACACCAATATTATAAATACGAATGTTTGGATGTATATTTATTTATTTATTTGTTTGTCTGTTACTCAATCACGTCGTAACGGCTGAACCGATTTTGATTAAAGTTAGTATGTAGGTACGTAGATTATAACCTGGATTAACACATATGCTACTTTTTATCCCATGTCAGGTCCCATGGGATAAAAATAGGGTGTCAAGTTGCAACAACGAATTTAACTTTATTTCTAGGATACCTACACATTTAGTAGTGTAACGCGTACGAAGTTGCGGGCAACATCTAGTACGATAAATGCGTTTCGTTGAATGACCAGAGGGCTTAGCCAAGTTACAGTCGATTAGCGATAAGTCCGAAAATGTATGAGATTTGACACATGCTATAGAATAACCACGTGATACAGCGACAACAAATGTATGTAGAAATCGAATAGATTCGTAGCGAATGTAATTTGGCTACAGGCCCAGGTTACGCTCGTAACTAATATGTAGTAGTAAAACAATTTGAATAACCTGTCACAAAATTGCTAAATGTTCGTTCA
Source organism: Philereme transversata (assembly GCA_963924445.1). NCBI lineage: Eukaryota > Metazoa > Arthropoda > Insecta > Lepidoptera > Geometridae > Philereme > Philereme transversata. The sequence continues at coordinate 18,039,364 of OZ004337.1, read as the reverse complement.
TCAGCTAGATTATCAAGTCATAAGTAATTTAAGATAAGTGGAGAGATGAGGGGTGGGGGGGGGGGGGAGGGCAGTGGGACAACATAAGCTAGATAATAAGAAATAAATAAACAAAAAAGTAATTTATTCTTTGGTGTTAACATGTTATTATTCACGGGATACACACTGGATCTAGCCTGTGTCTTCTGATGGATCAATTAATTGTTTTGGAAAAAACGAATGCTATAAATACGTGAAGTGAGGAACGGCAATAATGTTATAAGGCTGGGAAAATATAATTCAAACCAATTTAATTTAATTAAAACTAAATAAGGCTTTTAATAAAACACATCACAAATATACAAACGTATACATACAACACTAATGCACACTATCGTGCAAAATAACACATCTAAAAACCACTAACAAGTCTCTTGAATATATCGCACGCATCTAAAGCGCGTCACAAATGATGAAGATATACATAAGTATAGCATGTTTTATGCTAATACTATTCGTTCACCCCGGACTGTGATCTCGCGAGTCTCTCATAAAATAAACAAAATATTATTTGTAATCTGTGTCATCATTTGTAACAAACTTGTGCCACAAAATGCATAACCAATTGACCTACAGGTTCATTCAAATTACAGGTAACGGGAGTTCATGTTAATCGGTTAATTATAAATAATTAGTTAGAAATTGCAGTTATTCTAGATTTCAGCCTTTCTACTATGTTTGTGTCACTAAAGCTATACGCATACCAAATTTCAGCACTCTGGGGTCATTAATGTACCCCATGAATTTTGTTAAAGTTCAGTTTTTATTATGGCTAATAAGTTAAAAACTACAAGATTTAAACTAAAAATAAAATAAATAAATACAAAGTCAAAATGTACTCAAGAAGACCATTGATTAGACGTACCATTTGACCAGATAAACTATTTTGTTTTTGTTTTTTACCCCTCTTAAACCCCAATATGTCAACAGTGCCCCCCCCCAATTTTTAGCTCACATCACTACCTGCCTATATACAGAATTTCACGATAATCGGATCAACGCTTTGAAAGTTACCTCGGACAAACAAACATTACATACATAAATAGTTTGTTTTGTCACACCTACTATTGCTAATCTGCTAATCTGTGACGTAGTAGGTATTGCCCAAATAACATCTACTATTGCTTATTCTGTGACAGGTTTCGGCGTTACAATAATAATTGCATTGCTGTACTAACTGCAGTAAAGCTTTCCGGTCACTTGTCAAAACGGTTATTTTCTGTGTACATTAACATGGTAGAGTACAAAATATTATTTTCATTGGTAAACCAAAAAGTTTTACCAATTAAAAGCTACTAAAAAAGTACAAGTTGCTGGTTTACAGTAAAGGTAAAAACAGTTTACTAGGTACTTTTTAGTTTTACTAGATAAATACAGTAATACGGGTACACACACGCAACTACATTTCTAACGTCTATGCCGAACCAGCAGCCAATAATGAAGAGTGACTTTGTGTCACTAATACCTTGTTACCACAAAAAAGTTAAACAACAGTTTAATTTAAAGAGTGTTTAAAACATTCCTTACTAGTTTTTGTATAGGATTATTTTAAATACGCGCTAAACATTTAATTTTTTTTTGTGTTAAGACCCTTAACTTTTAAATTATCAATCGATGGGTGCGTCATTAGTAATATGACATCGCTGCAAGTTTTTTTCTAGCTAATTTTTGATAGAGACAGCTGATTTTTAACCGCCTTCAGAAAAAGAAGGACGTTCCCGATTACTCGAAAACGCCTGGACTGATTCGAGAAATTACTTTTTGTTTAAAAGGGAATACTTCCCAGGTGGCCCCATTGGCACCAAGTCAGGATCTGATGATGGAATCCAAACAAAGACGGTGGCAACCCTCAAATTTGATAGGGACACAATTCGGTTTTATGTTTGTTGTTATTAAAAAGTTAGTTGTCTATAAAAAACTATGCAAATATTTGCATCTGGTACATCTCATATTGCTGAGCTGATGATGGAAAATATAACTCCTTAACTATTAGGAGTTATTCGATAATTCTTTAAATATTATAGGCTCGTATAGACCGCTACTTAAATTCCTTTCAGTTATTCAGGTGAGCTGATGTTTTAAGGTACAACTCCTTCTTTATTTGAAAGGATGATATACTTTCAGAATAGTCCAATAGAAATTTCATCAAAACTGGTTCAGTAGTTTGGTTTTGCTGTTATCTGAAGTCGGTTATATTTTTGTTAAAAACATACTTACAAACCTTAGTAACCATCTATTTAAATCATGATAATACAACCAAAATCGTAAAACAAAACAAAAGTTTCAACAAAAACAATAACAATGACCATCAATTGTTCGAACAGAACATTGTGTTCGATACAATCAGCGCGAAAGATTCAATTTTCTCTATCTCCCTTTGTAGAGCAAGCGGTAACGGTAAAACTGAACACAATACAATGACAGCTACAAACACTTAGATGTTTGTAGTTTGTTTCGCATGTGGGCCCAAATGACAACACTAGAATAATATTTTTTTCATTGGGGGGGCTGGTCCCACGGGCCCGGGTCCAAATGACATCGGACCTAAGGTTTCATATGAGGAATAGAAAGTACCTTTTCGTTATTAATTACAAGTTTCCTATGTCAAAACCAGTATCGTGTAAGGAAAAAAACGCATTCTTTAGAAACTAGTTTCAAATAAAGATGAATTTTGCTTCTACAGTAACTGGTTACGAATCTCCGGTTTCGTACGCAGCTGAAGGGGTTTCCGCCTGATTGCTTCAGACTCATTGGAGTACTACCAGGTAAGTTCTGTCAGTGACCCATATTTTGGAGCAAATGTGCTATGTACTTAGAATTACATTTGTCGGCGATGCCCTAGAAATATTTTTTTTATTGTGTTACCTAGGCACACCAAATTATCGGTTAATTATCTATACTAACATCATCTAGAAAACTTTCGTGATTTATTTCAATCATTATTAAAAACACAGTCGAATCACCGATAAAACGGTACGTCGTAAATCCAGTTGTCGTGAAGGAGCAGTGGGGACGACCGATTGACCAAAGCTGGTTGCCGATGTGCAAGCTTCTCCATCATTGCATCCAGTTCTTCACAGTACATATCTGCAGTAATGCTCATGCCGTTTTATGAAAAGCTGTGGTGAATCACACCCGCACTAGACCACCAAACAATGACCATCACCTATTTAGGGGTCATTTTTGGTTTAGGGCATTGCTTTGGTGTTGAACCAGGATCTAACCAACTTGCTGAGCGCTTTCGATTATCGAACAGAATCCATTTTTCATCGCACGTAAAAATTCGGTTCAAAATTCCTTCATTTATTTGCCTATTGAGCAGCGCGAGGCAGGTCTCGACGCGTACGTTGCGCTGGCGATCGTTAAGTTCGTGGGGCACCCATCTATCAAGTTTTTTACCTTGCCTATTTGTCGCAAATGGATCAAAATTATTTTGATGCTAACATCAAAAGCTGCTGCTGACTCAGCTGTAGATTGAGTTTCGTCAGCTTCCACAATCGCCTTTAATTCATCATTGTTGACCAAAGTCTCCGGACGACCACGAGCTTCATTTTTCAAGTCAAAATTTTCAGAACGGAGCCGTGAAAACCAATAACGGGTTGTGCGTTCGTTTGTACAGTTCTCTCCGTAAACGTTTTTGACGTTACTTGCCGTTTGTGTCGCGTTGATGCGACGACGGAACTTATATTCCATAATTACACGAATTTTTAAAGTAGCCATTATGACAAAAAATGTTCAAATGTAATTAAAATACAACGCTAATCAATAAATAAAAGACTGAGTTTGTAAAAAGAATGTCATGTTTTTAAAACAAAATCAATTTGAATTTAGAATACAAAGCCATTCCAAACTTTTTTTCTGTTTGAAATGACCAGTACTGAAGAACGGCAATTTCACAGGTAAAGACCTATGTATTATTATAGTGTTAAAAGACCCTCACAGAAATTTTTTCAAATTACAAATCCCGTCGTACCTATAATTATTGGGATGATTTTTAAAATCTCAGCAGCTAATTTTGATGATCCAATAATTAGTGAAATAATAGAAGGAAGTACTTAATATTATATAAGTTGCAAAATATCAAATTATTTATTAAAATCACAAGAAAAATTGAAACGTCGTGAATTTATCCATGGACTTCCGCTCTATAGTCCTTTTATTCAGTGATTAATGTTTCTGTCAGCGTCGATTGTTCATTGATCTCCTTTGATTAATTGTGTTATACGTGTAAATGGATTCAAAGAAACTGCGGCTAGCTTTTGAGGCTCGAAAATTTGTTTGTTTTGTTCTATCTATAAATCTTTTATCATATTTTTCTGTAAAAAATCTGAGATGTTTATCAACTGAATCATGAATGAAGATTGTAAATTTCATTGGGCTAAAATTGGTAGCCTCAGACAAAGCCTGTGTTAAGTAGGTATACGGAACTCCTCTGAGCTGAATGCGACTGTGGAGCTCCCATCATGTCCCATCTGCTCTACTGTCTCTTGTGTCTCTAATCCATATGCACAAGAGATGACCTCAACAAAGCCACTCTCAACGCTATTTAAGTGGCAAAGTATAACTCCTAATTACTTTAGGTCTACCAATGTCAAGCTGTCAAAAGAAGAACATTTATAGTTATAAAAGATTCAACCTCTGTAGTGCGCTCAGGACAGGATTTAAGATGTAGTAGGAGTAAACTGCTTATGATGCTTTCCTTTTATGCACGTGTACATATATAAATTTTTCGAATAGAATAAATCCCACTTCAGGCTAACAGGGCTCTCTTGTGACAGCTAGTATGTGATTTTAATGTTAAATACAGCTTCATTGAAAGGCGAGAGACATTCTAAGAAAATGTAAACCTTTTTACTTAAATGCTTTGGTAGAATCATGACTTTTTGGTATAGAGAGATAAATATTCCTTCAAAAGTATTCAGATACCGACTCCCCAAATTCCCGAGGTTTTTCAAATGGCCTATTCATCATTGAAAAGTTCATAAGACTTCTTTTTCATTCCGTGGAGCGTATTAAAAAGAAACCACAAAAAGGGGAAAGTATGCTAAATCTCCTGAGTGCTTAGTACAAGCACGTACAAGTTTGAATAGTTTTCTAAAACTTCATTTCGTATCGTTTTACTACCGTATACATTTACAGTAGCGGTAACTTGAAGAATTAAAATCGGATACTAAATCGTATCGAAAGTGCTAAGTTGGCAGCATTGACACGTGATTCAAAACGACAAACATGAAGGAAAGATTCGTCTACTTTTCTTTTGCTGGTGTGTAAGAGAGATAGAAGTTTATATAGTTTGAAATTCGTTAACATCATACCTACCTCGTGTTAAAATTAATCATTATATTATATTGTTTATTTCTGTTTTGCATGTAGGTACTGTTTAATAGTTATTTTTCTGTTTAATATTTTAAATCATCTAGCGTCATATATGTAGTACAATATACATGTAGTATATGTAGCAAATACATGATTGTTTGTCTTTAATCGAGCTAGTCGGAAGTTAACAACGTGTAAACATTGATTGAAAACTTTATCTTCATAATTACATTTGATTACAATGAAATCTAGATAGCTAAGCGAGCTCACGAAAACTTCTGCCCTTTGCGTAATTTGTCAACTCGTACTAAAGGCCCTGGCTGGACTCAAGTTGAGGGACTAATTAGTGGGAAGCAGGCAGTATTGCCAACCCAACTCAAGAAAAAGTGGCTGCGCTAGTTTTGCAGACAGTTTTTCTAGAAATAGTAACATTTCAAGTTTTAGATATAGCACAGAAAGCACGTATGTTTATGCAGGTTTTTGAATACTAACTAGCATTTTTAGCAAGAGTATAATGTCTAAAAAATTACAATTCACTTGTATTATCTTTTGTGAGCCTAAAAACTACACTTATATTATTTCGTAAAAAGTTTGTTTGTTTTTTACGATTTCGTAACGCCTGAACCGATTTCTATGAAATATTGTATTTATATAGATACCTGGATATTAGAGACCATACCACCAATAGTGACCTGGATATTTTACACTGGCAAAAATCGCATGCGAAGCCACTGGATGAAGCTAGTATCTAATAAATAAATATAAACAAAGTAAGATCAATATTTCCAGTACCAAGAATAATTGTGTTACTGTAAGGATTGTATGAGAAGAGCTGAGGATCGGGTTCAATGGCGCACCCTGGGAGAGACCTACGTCCAGCAATGGACTGCTATAGGTTGATGATGATGATGATGATGATGACGAAGGTTTATAATTAATTTATTTACCAAAATAAATATTGTACATTGCTTAAATTTGCAATGTACCTTTTTTAGATAAATGATGTAATGAATGACGAAATGACCTATTATGCCGCTTTAACAATAAAAACGTAAAATCTAGATACAAAAATGTAACCTGGCAACACAACTGGCTCATTAAAAATTGTATGAACCGTGAGATAATTAACCTCAGGAGCGAGGTAAAATCTGAAATATATTATATTTCACATTTATCTCTTTTTAGATGGACTTAATTTATTAAATATTTTTAGGGTTTAGCGAGTTTTGACCACCGGGTCACTGAATTAGAAAATGTATGTCATCATTAGAGATCGGATAAACGGATGCATATTTACCTAAAGTTAAAAGTTGGCTAGTATGGATAGCACTTTTTTACCGGAAAAATTTCGTGATTCCGGGATCAACAAATTTATCATGTGTTAATTTTTTTTAAATTTGTTTATCTACTTAACCTAGACATCTTTTAAAGCTGCATAGGTTTTTATGGTATGCCATTCATCCCTCATATAGTCTAAAGAAATTCACATTCTATGAAAAAAGTCACACTTTGGCGCATAGTTATATTAGGTATTGGTACATAATGTCTTGTTGCTACGTAATATGGTTGCTTTTTCCTACTTTTGCTGTCAGTAATTATTGACGAAGCGAAAACAACTTTGTAACAAGTGTCAGATCGGGCCTATCAGACCTTAGGGAATACAAGCATTTTTTTTACACAGAAACGACATACAGTGGATAAGTAAAGACAAATCAAATCAAATCAAATTATTTATTGCGAATATGGGTTAGTAATAGGTGGTTAGTGATACAGTTTGAGTTCGTCCATAATCAGCGTTTATCGCATGCAATTTTAGTTAACCTTAAAAGTATCCACATACCACAAAGTATCAACATGGAAAAAAACAAAATTTATACTTAAAATATTTACAATATTCAACTCTTATCTTAAATAGAAAATTAGTAATAAAATGTCAGATTTACATAATAAAATTATTTAAGAGATTTGTCACCAAGAAACTCATTTATGTTGGAGTATGCTTTTTTTATTAATATTAGTTTTAAGTTTCTCTTGAACTTACTCAGACTGGAAGAACCCAATACAGACTCAGGTAAGCGATTATATATACGCGGAGCCATACAAATCACACTCTGATTAAACAAGGTTGTCTTATTAGGAGAGAAACAAATTTTATTAATATGCAGTTTACTTTTACGGTTTATAAAGAGGGCCATATTTGTTTTAATGAATGTAGCGATTTCGTAGATATACAAACATGGGAGAGTCAAAATCCTAAGCTCCGTGAAATAGGGCTTACAGCTGTCAGTTTTCTGCAACTTGTATATTGCCAGTTAAAAGTTAACACTTAAAAGTGCCTTATCTGAAAAAAATATTAATTAGTAAAATAATAATTACAAGTTGCCAGCCCAACCAATTATACCTACATACCTAAGATGTCGAGTATATGCTAAGAGTGTAGTAAAACGCAGCTAACAATAAAGTTGATAATAAAAGTAATACAAAAATAAAAACAAGTATTAAGTACTCATACATAGGGTACCCTCATACACTCATAGGGTTCATGTTTGAAACGGAAATACCTTTAAAATCTATGTAAAACAACGCAATAAATGTTTGCTTTGACTTGACCTTGTATCTCATTGAAGCCAAGAGAACATTGTATAGAGAACTAGATAAAAAAAATATTATCTAGATCAATGTTACCCGGCTGTATTTGGGCTCCAATAAGATGAGTGACTTAAGTCTAAAGACGCTGCTTAGCAAAAACTGCCCCGGAAAGCTTCAGATCGATTTTGTAAGTGTGCGAGTGAGATGGCAAATTCTACCTGTTTAATATTTAAATTTAAATTAATATGCATCCATCCCGGGATCCCGGGATTTTATTTTTAATAAAAATATTCTAAATAGCCGCTTCCATTATTTGTTAGCCAAAAATCAACTTTAGGCAAATATGCATCCGAATATCCGATCACTAGTCATCATTCATATCATTTATTCATCTTTTGACATTGCACTTAGACATGTCTATGTCTTGTCTTGTTATACACATGCGTGGTGTATAACACACCACACTTACAAAACACAATATATAAAACACACATGTGTGGTGTGTTATACACATGTGTGGTGTATAACAAACCACACCACTACATAACACAATATATAAAACAATTTTGCTTTTCTCTACGCCACTGATTATTTTTTGCTCAAACTGATAATGATCCATTACCATACGACAGAGCTTTGATTACCTGTGGTACTAATCAAAGTTTGCTATAGAATTATTTATATAGTGTTTTGGTTGACCAATCAAACATTGGTGTAATTAATAGATATTTATGTATTAATATTATTATTTATCTGTGGTCAATTTTTTAACAATATTTCTGATAAAAGGGGCGTATTTTGACAATTCGATATGCAATTATGATCATAAACAAGTTTGCAGACACAACTTTATTATTAACTCTCTTCAAAATGGTCAACAAAATTAAGCACTTTATGTGTTAGTTATTTCGTTTATGCGTGTGTATTTATATATAAAACTTTGTAAGTTTGTTTACAAATAAGCTTGTAAGTTGAAAGTTTTTTTAAATTTGTAGACATGCAGGCTAACGGGCCTTCTGATGACCGTCGCCTATGAACTGCAGAACTCGTGGGACTGCAGTCGTGTTGCATAAGGGTGTTACTGTGCCGCATCGTCGACTGATTACAGTTTACTATGTAGTTTACTAGGAACTATCGATCGACGTCGACTGATCCTATTTTACATCAATCGATGGCATCGTTCGGCGATCGATCGATTGGTGTGGTAACACCCTAACACTTAATCCTTTATTTACACTTTTTTAAGCGTTTAAGTTGAAGCTCACGGGTAATATTCCGGGGAATAAAGCTTAACTCGCTGTTGCAACTTGATTTGACACCCCATTTTTATCTAATGGGAACTGATTTATGGGATAAAAGGTAGCCTATGTGGCAATCCAGGTTACAATCTACGTATATATCAAATTTCATGGAAATCGGTTCAGTCATTACGACGTGATTGAGTAACAAACAAACAAAAAAATAAACAAACATCCAAAACTTCACATTTATAATATTAGTGTGATTGTACACAGGAAAATACATTACAATGTACAGAAATAGAGCACATTTACAATAGCGAGCCCTTAAAAGAGTTTTTAATCCATAAGAGATTTTTTATATATATTCTTTATACATAACTTTTGTTTCTTTAAAGTATTCCGATATTACCTCACAATACCGCTACAAATCGTATTTACCGTAACTAGCAGGTAAAGCTGCCTCTAAATATCGTAGTGGTTTAAAATATAATCCAGGAATTTGTACACAAATTCCTTGATCATACTCGTAACGATTTTTTTTGTATTGCGACAGAAAATGGCTGACATATATTAAAATTTTCGTTACGAGAATAGGGACTACCGTCGCAATGTTACCTACTTGTATTTAGCACCTCAATGTGAGAATTACAAGTACATCAAATTCAAACATGTTTAGTCGCTAAATACGTTTAGGATGCAAGCCGAGCTAGATCAAAGAATCTGTAAGATGAAAGGATTCTACACGACTTTCAGAAAATCTCTTTACATCTTGTTAACGAACTTTTCCGTGCCATATTTAATAGAAAATATGTTTAAAAGTTTTTGCTTGCATAATTTCATGCCCATCTCCGCTTTTAGTAGAAAACCTTTTCAAAGAACGTACTTTCGACGTAGAAAATGAACTGATTTAGTTCGCTGAATCTGATCATTGGTTTGAATCAGGTTTGTTGCATTCGTAGAAAAACTCCCTTGTTAGTAAATTGGATTAAATACACCCACTGAAAGAGCTTCTTTAAGAAACCAGGGAACTTCTACTTGATCTTTTGTAGGAATGTTTTTATCCTATTTATCTGTAAATCGTCGGTTTGCAATAGTTTTTCCAATGAGTTTTCAATAAATTTAATAAAGAATGAACTTAAACATTTTATTGTACCAAATAATAATAAAATTAGAAACAAAATAGAAGACAAAGTACCCAAATATAATGTACAATGGACGGTCTTATCGCTTTGAAGCGATTTCTTCTAGACAAACTTCAGAAGTAGAGGATTTGTTAGAAAAAATCGTGCTATTTATAGTGTCGAAAAAAGTTTTTTTACTCGGCAATACTGACACAGTTATTATTGATATCACACTCCATACTGTTTCATACTATGCATCGTCGTACTTTTCATGACTAAAAGGCTGAACTGATTTTGATGAAATTTGGTATTTATGTATAGATAGAAAGTGGCCTGGATTTAAACATAGGGTATTGACAAACCACGAATGCGAAGCCGTGTAGAGGCAAGTTTAAAATAAAATCATAACAAAGCTATCTATTACCAACATAGAAAACTTGATTCGAAACGGCATGAACGTCAATAGTTGTCTACTAAATTATCTTACATAATTGTTTATCTTTGTTTTCATCGATAAGGTGAAGTGTGCTTGAGGTTTTGTGCATGCGGGGTGCGTCTATCCTAGGATGCGCCGCGGCGCGCCGTCTCGCTCTTACAACTATATATATAACAGCTTGTCCGTTTCATAATTCACAATAAAGTAATATATAGGTTTGCACAGTATTTTGCCATAATGCACAAAACTGCAAAAAAAAATATCGTGAGAAAATCGGCCATATACTTAATATAAGTTTTGTATTATAGTTTTAACAAAGATTATCGAAGTTGACAAAAAAAACAAATGATACTGGAAAAATATATTAATTAAAACAAATATAATAAATTACCACGTACCATTTTATCAGGTGTAAAATTAAGGATAACTTTGTTTTTATATGTGTAAAAATGGATGCAAGGTTCTGGCTAAAAAATGAATACACATGTCTCTAAATCTAAGAGATTTCTACCTATATCCGTTTTGCAAGTAAAAACTGGACATAGAGTTATGCGGTGCGAATATTTTGGACACAAAGACAAAGAAGCATCAATGGACCCTTCCCCAGTGCCAATACTGGCCTTAAATTCCCAAATGAAATTCCGAGCAAATTCATAACCCTATGGAATCCCTTTTAGCGTTGTGCAGAATTCGTTTTACTGTCGTTAAATTAGATGACTTCTATTTCGTCTTGGTAAACATTGAAAATTAGAGCGAATGATGAGATTAGAGTCGACGATAGGTTGGAATTTCGTTAGAGACCTTTATCGATCGAAGATATACAGCATCTGGTGGCAAGTAAATGCATGTGCGTGTCGTGTGATTGTCAGACCGCCTGCGTGGCTTCTACATGCCGTTATGACGTTATTTACTGCGTTAAAACGAATTGCACGCCGCTGTGTGCACGCTCACGTCACGCACACGCCGCGCGTACGCTTTTTGTGTGCACAGGCATTTAATGAGTACAGAAAAACTATGGAACATTACTTTACAACAGTCATCTGTTTTATCGGGTTATTCCCAACTGATCACATGATTCGTTGGTAAATAAATAAATAAGCGCTATCTAGCCCCAAACTAAGCAGAGCTTGTACTATGGGACCCAGATAACTTATAGAATACTTATATACTTTTTTTTTGTAAATACATACTTTTAATATATAGAAAAACAGCCAGACACGGAACAAATATCTGTAGATCATGTAAACATTTGTTCCGCGGCGGGAATGGAACCCGCTACCTCCTGCGTCTCAGCCGGCTATACGCCCACTGCGCCACGGAGGCAGTCGGTCGTTGGTGGTTGCATATGATCACAAAAAAGTTCCCAACGAATCTCGGATTTGTTGCAACTGTTTTATTGAATTATATATATTATATTCCCAACGGATTGCGGTTACGCTTCTTCACATTGAATGAGGCAAAACATTAATCGATCGAATATTTTTTACAATACAATGTTACAATTTGATTGTTGGAGTTATGTCATATTGGGGTCGTAGATACAAAGATCAAATCTTGGAATGCAAATAATACAATCCGGGCCTCTTTGAGGTAAGTGCATAGTTCTTCTAGATCCTTGTGCTCCATCTTAGACATCATTGCTTACCATCTAGTTAGATTGTGGTCAACGAAGATATATTCGTGATAAAAAAGCAGTATTTGAGCTTGCCTAACACTTGTACCATTGTCTTTGCTGAGTTACCCTTTTGTTTTTCAAAGTACGATTTATTACAACGACCGCCGTGGTGCAGTGGTTCAATAGCCGGCTGAGGCACAGGAGGTAGCGGGTTCGATTCCCGCCGCGGAACAAATGTTTGCATGATCTACAGATATTTGATCCGGATCTGGTTATTTCTCTATATATTATTAGTATGTATTTACCAAAAAAAACATAAGAAGAAACGCGTGGAAGTAACTGGTCAGGGTTATCAAATACTAAGGTTTAGGTACGTTTTGTTTGGGCGAATTGCGCAACGATGACTATACGTATTTAGTGGCTAAATATGATATAAGGTTTTGTCAAATTATACAAATACGTCAAATTTGAACATGTTTAGTCGCTAAATACGTTTAGGGATCGGTGTGCAAGCCAGGCTTGCTGTAAAAAAATCAAGCTTTTAAGTCAACGCATTCATAAAAGACGGCCATTTATGTCGCATATTTGACGATCTTCGTGGCGCAGTTGGCGAATAGCCAGCTGAGACGAAGGAGGTAGCGGGTTCGATTTCCACTGCGGAACAAATGTTTGTATGATTTACACATATTTGTTCCGGGTGGGGATGTTTTTCTATGTATTATAAGTAAGTATGTATTTATAAAAAAAAGTATATAAGTATTCTATCAGTTATCTGGTTCCCATAGTACAAGCTCTGCTTAGTTTGGGGCTAGATAGCGCTGTGTAAAATGTCCAGCAATATGTATATAATTGTTTATTAGAAATAAGAAACGATCCAGTATGGTGGAAGTAATATAGACAAATGATTTATTTGTTATCAAAATATCATCATTTGCTATAATACGTCCTTGCTGAACATACAAACATATCCAGAGCGATCGATCTTGTGTGGTCTGCGACAAACTTCCCCGGTATCAGGTCGACTTTCGAAACATTATTTGCTTTGTCTGAAATGAGTTTCTAACAAATTGTTCATAAAATATGCAAGAGCTTAATTATTGTCATCTAAGAAGTTTCATCTCACAAAAGTTTTCACAACTTTCAACAAAGTGTACTTCGCAAAGAAAAATAAAGGCTTTAATTATGTATGCATTTCGCAATCAGTAAAAGAACTCAGATTTAATTTATTTTTCATCTACTAAACTCATATTTTTATGAGCTAACTCGAAACTTTATTAAGTTTTTTATGTGAGTAGTGAAGTCATCGTACATATTAGTTTTCTTGATTGACACATAGGAGCTACTTGACGTCATAAATTCCATATTAATTTGTTCATTAAAACCAAAAAATAATATTAATACTTTAATTTTACCACCTTTTCCTTCGCGACTAAGCCACGAAAGAATCAGGCAGGAAACAAGGCTGGTTATTATTTTTGATGAGCTTCGCTTTAGAAAGGCAAAAACTATATAAGACAACAGGCATATTTTTTTGTTCACTTATTTTACTTTGCACTTTAACCTCGCCCTTTATTACCAGACTGCGAAGGAGGGTATTTAGATGTGTGTTGGTCGTCAATTTATCCTATTTTTGAAAATGATCTATATAGGGTTTTTGCTAACATACGCACAAAAGTGAAATGTGTTATTTTGATATGCTTAATAAATAAATTTGTGAAATGTTTGCCATAGAAAAGTGAAATTTATTTTGGCATATAAAACAAACACTTTATTAAACGTATGTTGTGCTATTGCATAATGCTTGCCATCTAACCACAGATACTGTATTGGTGACGTCTCGAGATATCTCTTGTTGTCCCTTTCTAACCCAAAACACGCAGCCATTTCCAAAAGAGATATCAAATCGCCCTTTATTTATAGACGTCGATTGCAAGAGTAGGTAGTAAATTTTATATCGAATTGGTCACCTAAAACGTAGTCGATTTTCTTTAAAATTTGATAATATAAATAGTAGTTTTTTTCGAGAAGCCTTTTTTATATTTTGCGAAACCGTCAGTTAAATATCGTCAATATACGAGTATGTATTACCAAACACCCTGTTTAATATAAAAACGATCAATGAAATCCCTGTTTCCCTTGGTCATGCCATAACGTGAGAACGATTTACCGATTTTGATGAATTTTGTTGTGTTTGTTTGAGTTGGATGGATGGTTTAAATGACCCTGGATGGTTTAGATTCACAATTGGACCCGGTAGGTGGCACGATTGTCAAGATCCTGAAAATTGCGAACGAAGTTGCGGGCATACAAGTAGTTAATAATAAAATGTTCTAACTGAACTTCTAATTCAAATGTATTTCTCCTTGTCTATTCTTAACGTAAGAACAGAGAGAAATAACTAAATATAACGTTGGGTAAAGAAAGAAACCGGGGTTTCACCCTACTGTGCAAAAAGAGGGTATAATTAAATACTAGCTGTTGCCTGCAACTTCGTACACGTTATACTATGTGTAGGCAACCTAGAAATAAAGCTAAACTCACTGTTGCAACTTGACACCCCATTTTTATCCCATGGGACCTGATTTAAGGGATAAAAGGTAGCATTTTTACTCCTTTGTTTGTTAATCCAGGTATCGTCTACATACACGACGTGATTGAGTAACAAACAAATAAACAAACATCCACACTTTCGTATTTATAATATTAGTGTGATAGTGTGATGTCTTTTCATTTCAGGTTTCATTGAAATATTCCGAAGCACAATAGTGATATACGCTATTATAATCTACAAATGAAGGTGTATAAAAACCATTTCAAAAATACGAAATATAATATAACATTTATAATATAATAAAGTATCGGTTGACGGTAAAAGAAAGTTTACTTTATGATTTTCCGCTCCTACGACCTAACTAGTGTGCTGAATTTTACGCACTAAATATATTGAAAAGAGGTACCTAACAAGCTTGCACATTTTGATACAAAATACGTTTACGTAACAGGTAATATTTTCTATACAAAATATTAAATCCTACGCTATTTTATGTACTCATGTTTGAACACTAAAATGTCCTTTGGGTCATACTAAATGGAAATCTCGAAACGCAGCAAAATTACCTCAACATGGTGGCGCTGCCCCCTCCACCGCGTGTGATGCGTCACAGTCCTCACTTAGCGTAATAATTTATTTGATCCTTTAGCTATCCAGTGGTGTAGTTAAATTTTGGATGGAGATGATAGATATGTAGCTGCAACACCAAACTATATCCACCGATTTTGTTATTTATCATTTGTTTTTTTGAATTGCCTCCCCCTATGGAAGCAATTTAAAAAACGTATTCCCGTCAAAATATTATAATGCGTTCAACGTTTCTCCTGTCATAATATTTCCAGACATGTAGTCCTGTTGCCTTTCCAAATCTAAGCACTATCTCAAAGGGCTACACGTGCCAAGCACAAACGTAAGCGCCCTTAGGCTTGGCGCATCATTAGCGAGCTGCACTGGTCTGCTAATTGGAAAGGGCTTCAGTGGAAAACGGCTTACGATGTTTTGTAAATAACCAAGGTGTGGTAGCTGTCATTTAGCTTTTGCGTAGTTACTAAAAACAACTGTTTGGATTGCCATTATATACCTACTAGCTGAACGCCGGCGACTTCGTACGCGTTACACTACTAAACGTGTAGGTAGGTAAAAGAGTATTTGCTTATGTTTTTATGTGAGTTCAACCTTTTTTGAATAAAATCGGATTGAGTTTTCAAACATGTGTCAAAATAAAATGTAATTTAAATCAAAAGCACTAAGGAGTTTTGATAACAACTTCGAAGCAAATCACCGCCAAAATAACTTTCTACCCCTTTTTGACCCCGTTAAGGGATGAATTTCAATAAAATACGAAACACGTCTTCCATCAATTCGGTTAAAAAAAGTTTATGCCCAATTTGAAGTAGATTGGACGAAAGAATCACGTTGTCCCATACAAACTTTGTCCCACTTTTACTTACTACTTTTACACTTTTTGCCCCACCGCCTTAGGGGTAGAATTTCGGAAAATCCTTTCATATCGGATGTCTACGTCATACACAGAATACACCCTCCAAGTTTCAGGTCTCTGCGATCAGCGGCTTAAGCTGTGCGTTGATCCGTCAGATAGTCACTCAGGACAAAGCATTTTATATGTATAGATTACTAAAAAATATAATTTAATGAATAATAAAATAGTTAAATAGGAAAATATTTGTCACTTATACTTTTTTTTAGCTCTCGCCAACATTGCACATGGCTCAAGATAATAGAATAATAAAAATTCAAACAACAATAATACAAAATATTTCCAAAATGGTAGGTAATTAATATATTTCCAGAGCAAAATCCAATTTCACAGTAAATGCTTATGACGGAAATTGGAACATTTTGGCAAACAACACGAAAAACAACCACAGTCGTATTACGAATCGGTCCGCGGTTATTTCGCAGAATAAATAATGTGTATTATGCTAAATGACAGCCAAAATTATATCACCTGAATTACCTGATAGCCCAAATTACCCCAACATTTGTCAAATCTGAAGCAAAACATTACCTAGAATTTAATAATGTACACTTGTTTATGCAAATATCTTTATTTTGTATCAAATCTGACTAAAAATCGAAGTGTTCAAACAAAACACGTCATCGGATTTTAGGATCGAATATTGCCTGACCCCAACGGCTCCCAATAACCTCTATCAGGTCATCTTTCCATATAGTGGAGGGCTGTCCTATGCGGTGCTCAAAAATGCATCGTCTCCACTCGAGGGCCTTTCAGCATCAACGGAAATCAGTTCTTCGAGCTATGTGCCCTGCCCATTGCCACTTCAGCGTGCATTCTTCTGTTTTTTGGATACTACTTCGTTACGTTATTCAATTTTCTATTCTATAGTCTATTGTCTATTGGTTTTATGGGCATTTCCTTAACAAAAGTTTCGTAAACATTTCTTATTAAAATATTCCGTAAATTTGTAAGCATAAAGCCTAGTTATTCAACTAACTCGAAAATTATACTGACTGAATATATTTCTTCTGCCGTTTTTCCACATTCCCTATTCGGTCTTTTCATAACCAGTAACACGAATGTTTGTTTTTTGGGGCAGTCGCAGAGACGAAAAACATTTCCTTCCATTAAATTATATAGAGGTGTCCCATGTTATTCCTCGATGTATACTTACTGTCCTTATGTATAGTGAAGTTTGTTACCGAAACATATTTATCTTTATTTTATCTTTATTTATTTCTGAACGTCATCTTTTCATCATGTCAGTTACTCATTGCTCACAAAATCATTGAGAACGTTTTTAATTTTAAGTATTTGACCAAATATTCATTGCAATTGTAATAGATTGTTCAATGTCTTATATTTATCAACACTGTAATTCTTTGGCAAATTTATTTAATGAAAAAACTAAAACATTGCCAATTCTTGATCACCTACAAAGAAACACAATTTATCTACACTAAGTAAATCAAATCTATTTCTTGCTTCCAATGCCTTGTAAATAATCCAATGTTTGCATTCATGCACAAGCAATCTTTTGTTCTAAGAACTAAAACGAAGTTTCCCCCTACATCTCTCATCATACTCTCATCTACGGTTAGTACTCGTACTCACATTGCTCTATGAATCTAAGTCATTGTTTGCGTAAAAGATACAGAAACGTTTGTGAAATAAATCTCATAACGTTGAATGTTAGAATATGCTCAGGGATTTTTATATTATTTTATTACGGACTCAATGAAGGGTTTAAAAAGCTTTTCGTTGAGTGGCTGGATTTGTAGGTGGGACGTGCTGTGAATGATGGAGAAAAGTATGCTGGTGTTATGACTACGTCTTGCTTTGACCGCTGGACGCCTTTTTGTTAATCAATTGGTTCATTATTTTCCGTTAATTATTTTTAACATAAGTGGACTATCTATACACTATCTTAGGGTAGGAACTAGAGGATTTCAATGACAAAAATGCACTGTAATTTTTTTATGAACACCAAATGTAACTAACCTAGTTTCATATACAATAAATGACTATGATTAGATTGTATAACGCAAAGAAAATTGGAAAATCTTGGACTAAAATGAGCGTAGATTTGAATCACCTCTATGTTAAGTGCATTTGAAACTGTCACTTGTTATTTTACTAATGGTGACCGCTAAAATCTGCAACACCACAAACGTGGCAGGGTGCACAGAGAGAAACCGTCGAAATAATCATTTCAAAATTATACAGCCTACCTTGCGGTATTTCATCTAGTGTGCCTAGACTACTACTCGTCTCTGTAGTGCGCGGCGCCCTAGTTATTCCAACTATCGCACCTATAAAGATAACTCTAGCTAGGGATCGGAAATCCTTAAGGTAATTAAGTGATTCAGAATATAACCCACGGGTAAGGCGTTCTTGTTATGAAATTTTAGGAGACTACTCATATCTATACCTATGATGGTATCATCAAAATATCACATGCGAATTTCGGTCCAATTCAAATTGAATTAAAACAAAAGCCAGTTGTTTGTAAAATCAAGACGAAGACGAAATAATAAAAAGCGGACGACGTCGAGCATTGTAACCAAAACAATTGTACACTCTCCGCCTGGGGCTGGGGAAAATTATAAAATATTTGGTAACATAAATGAAAACATACGAAGCGGTGCGGTTTCAAAAATATTGGCAGTTGCAGTTACAAATGTAGCTTATGCAATGGTTGTAGCAATAGGCGACGAACATGCTATGTTTCGGACACTAAATGTACCACCTGGGACTAAATACTTGTAATTTACTGGTACTAACTAAATGCTGATATCGAATAAATTGTAGGCTCCATTTGACCACAATCTCGCCTGATGGGAAGCGATGATGCAATCTACGATGGACCACGCTTGCCTTAAAGAATGATTCAATTTCGACTTGAAGCCAACAATAAAGTCACGTACGAACAAACTAATATCGCAACCTGAATCACAAATGTTTCCCTTGGATCTTTATTCATTCGTTTGTTATAAAGTTCATGTAAAGCGGCTATAACAAGGGGCTTACAATCTTGTCTGAATTTAAGTATACAAGATCAACAGTAGAGGTATAATTTTGATCTTTATTACGAGTTGCAAAGGTTGGAAACGAAACATTATCTGAATTTGAAAGAATGTTTGGGACAGATTCGGATACTTTAAGAGTTT
The DNA here is from genome assembly GCA_963924445.1 of Philereme transversata. Lineage (NCBI taxonomy): Eukaryota > Metazoa > Arthropoda > Insecta > Lepidoptera > Geometridae > Philereme > Philereme transversata. The sequence continues at coordinate 18,019,806 of OZ004337.1, read as the reverse complement.
GATGTACCTATATATAAAAATCTTATAATTTTTGTATATTTTTATGAGGTAAACAAACTGGGGTATACTATATATATTCTCGTAGTATCTACCAATACAGGAATTTCTAATTTAAGATAATTATTTTCTTTATGTTGTACTAGCTCACCCACCCGCAACTTCGTACGCGTGGATTGTCAATAAAACATTACCTTCCATCTATGCAGCCGCGTAAAGTTTTCTGTCTCAAGTCTATTCATAATCTATCTAAAGGTATATAGGTACCAAATTCCATCGAAATCGGTCGAACCGTTAAGTCGTGAAAATGTAACAAACAGACAGAGAGACAGAGTGGATTAACCCATAGGCTAGTTTTTTGTTTGACAAACAACGCGTTCGAAGCCGCTGGCGGAAGCTAGTTATGCATATTAATCTTCCTCTTGAATCATTCTATGTATTGCTGAAAACTACATTTTAAATCCGTTGAGTAGTTTAAAAGATCTAAGGTAACAGACAGCGGAAGCGACTTCATTTTATACTATGTAAACATAAAGAACATAAAGATGTGTTTTTTTTATAATTTATGGAGTTGGAACAAGCCTATGGCCCACCTGATGTTAAATGAAAACCATTGCCTATAACAAAGTTTGCCTCGTAGGTCACGCTCCTTAGAAATTTGCCCTACGGTGCACTTCTCTGCGTCCATCAACTTGAGGCATACAGGGGTAAAGCCTCATGTGCCTGTAATTTCACCGGCAACCGTTTTGGTATATCAATATATTTTTTGGAATGCGCTCTCAAACAATCAAATGACACAAAGAGATGTTCTTAATACACAGAATGGGGGGTTTCGTCTAATCCTTTCCTGAACGTCTCCAATGTCTTGAGCACTCCATGCCTCTCACCTAGTCCTACTTTTACGTCAAAATTGCGTTCCGATGCTGAGAGAGCTTGATTTGTTGTTTTAGGCTCAGGAGGGTACGTTTTAGATTACATTTAGAAGCTTTGCTTTGTGGTTTTACCTCGTATTTAACGTTTTAAAGTAGCGTTTGAGTAAGCTTTGCTCACATTTCGCAAATTTCAAAGTTTGTTTTAAAATGATGTATAATTCATGTTTGTATGTGCATTTTGTTTCAGGTAATTTACAACTTAAAACATCGGGTTTGTTAAGAAAACACAACTCGAACCGTTTTTTAAAACTAGGTAAGTACTAATGTGTTCCAAAATTTTTATGCAACGTAGCTAAGGACGTTTTTTTGAACACCACGTAGACTACATTTCCATATATACCCAATCCTGTCTATAATAGACAATCGAGAACAGATTTGATTTCACCCATTATACTGTCCAGTACGTCTATTCAGAGGTCCATTATTACTGACTGAAGGTAATTGGATTTAAATACCTCGGGCATTGACGTTCAGTGATGGCGACTGAATACAGGAAGCAGATTTACATTGATAATAAAATTGCTAGAAGCGATTTCTTTCACCAGGGATACATTACGTTATTATTGGTAAAGTTTTTTACTAGTTGATGTTCACAGTAAACATTTTTAGCCAATATACTTACAAAGTAACAGATTTTGCCGATATAGGTACTTATCTAAAGTACCAAATTAAAATGATCCATAATTAACATGATTATGATTGGCTTATATGAGAGATATTTTTTCCTGATTTTAGCCTTACTGAACTCTTCAATAATTGTATCAAAATTTAGCTTTGATGCTATATCTGTTTCAATTGATGATTGATGAGAAACGTGACAGTAACATAAACAAACAGAATCGGAATCTGCGGGATTCCCCGCGATTGCGACTCAACGCCAGCAGACGTTGCTTGACTAAATAAAAATAAATTTGATATTTCAATAATAATATTTATCGTTTTATGACGAGTAAAATTTTTTCATCACGTTCACGGCTTGGTAGGCGTAGGCGGTGGCCCACGTCGCCCACGCCTTACGCGGCCGCTGTCATCCTGGTAAAAAACGTTCCTATCACACTAAACCCTTCAACTTTCCTTAGTTCAGTGTAGACTGCACTGACATAGTAGCGTAATGACAAAGCACTCAGCAATCTAAGCGTCAGACAAGCTGTTAGCATAACGAGACTTGAAACTTTCTGCATAATATTGTAAGTCTGTTAAAAGTAATCTATACTTATTTACAATGTATTTTTAATACATTATGAATATGTAGCTAGAAAATAACCAACCCATAGTACAGAATATAGCATTCAACACATTAAATAAAACAAATAAAGTGGTTTATTTCACTTAATAATTACATTTTTAGGGTTTGGAGTCTCTTTTTTAGGGTTCCGTACCCAAAGGGTAAAACGGGACCCTATTACTAAGACTCCGCTGTATGTCTGTCCGTCTGTCACCAGGCGTGATAGACTGTTTAATTTTTCACAGATGATGTATTTCTGTTGCCGCCATAACTGAAAATACTAAAAACAGAATAAAATAAATATTTAAGGGCCCCCATACAACAAACGTGATTTTATTGCTCGTTTTTGATCGATATTGATGACGGCAACAGGTAGACGCTTGAAATATTCACAGAATATTGATTTATGGTGTCTACCTTCGTGGCGCAATGGGTGAATAGCCGGCTGAGACGCAGGAGGTAGCGGGTTCGATTTCACCGCGGAACAAATGTTTGCATGATCTATAGATATTTGTTCCGGGTCTGGATGTTTTTCTATATATTATAAGTATGTATTTACAAAAAAAAAGAATATAAAACGTGTGTGAAATGTCCAGCAATATTTATTTATTATTATTTATTTATTTATATTAGAGATAGAGTGGAGTGGAAGGAAGGAAGGGAGGCCTTTGCCCTGCAGTGGGACAGTACAGGCTCCTAATAATAATAATAATAATTCTTTATTTATATTCACTTTAAAAATAAATAATTAAATTAAAATAAAAGAGATATTTGAGGGGCTCCCATATAGCAAACGTGATTTTTTTTGCTAATTTTTATAGATAATGGTACGGAACCCTTCGTGCGCGAGTGCGACTCGCACTTAGCCGGTTTTTTTATTATTATTAGTCAATTATATACATTTTATTTCATTACTTACATAGTCGAGTGAAAAAGTCGGAACATATTCTGTTGCTTCTCGCGTGACTAGAACACGATAAAAACAGTTTACGATACAAATAAAATAGAAGCAAAACCTCGTTACAAAGCACAGAGTATCACTATCTTGCGCTTTTTTCAATCACATGTTTATTACCCCCGCAAGCGATACGCTCACGAATCGCACAGCAATATCCGCTGGCATACCTGAGAGATTCCACAATCGCTCAATGGCCTTTCAATGATGTAAGGAAAATTGCTGAGACGTAGATACGTGTTATAGTGAGAGTTCTATTGAACAAGACCTTTATTTGTTTCGCACATAGGGGATCTTGATGTTCAGAGTTTCGCAAAATCTTGGATTTCTCTAGAGATTTCAGTATAGAAATATTTGATTTAGTAGTTTTGGTAGTTTGAATGAGAGCGGCCAAGTTATCTGACGAAGATTATTTTTTTGTAGTTTATTGTAATAGTTAGTAAAAGTTTACGAAATACATTGTCAGTGAGTTGTGCAGTTAGAATTGTGCAGTGATCAAGTTAGCAGTATAAGAGTGTCACACATGATGAAGATTTTATAATATTTTACGTTATGTTTAGATAAAATATCGCTTGCCATACAATTCAATGGACCATTGGCACACAGCGAAGATAATATATATTTTCATCTTACATTGGATTTTATGGCGAGAGATATGGACGACCTCTGTGGTACAGACGACCTCCGTGGTGCAGTGGGCGAATAGCCGACTGAGACGCAGGAGGTAGTGGGTTCGATTCCCGCCGCGAAACAAATGTTTGCATGATCTACATTTGTAATTAAACTCTGTGCACCTCTGTCTATTACGGCTGCGCTCATTATTTTCCATCCAGAGGTTGCCTGGAAGAAATCGCTTTCAGCAATAAAGTCGCCAATTGCACTATGTTTAGTATAAATTATTTTTTTAATTATTCTTGGTGTACAATATAAGAATTTTTCTAGAAAAAAATTTGCTCATTATGTACCTAACTTATTTGAAACCTACATAAATTGTCAAAACATAATTATCATAAATACGCGATTTATCACGTAAAGTTTTATCGATGTTATGACTTACAATGTTTCGAATTAATTCGTTAACCTCGTCAGAGAGAGTGATCCGCTCCGCACTGCGTCTCGCCTCGCACTACGAGCTGCAGGCCGCAGCCCTCTGCGCGCGAGTATACGGGTGCGGTGGTGGGGGTTGGTTAACCCTTTTTTTCACAGGCTATTTTAGTTCCTTTAGTCATTCAATAATAAGTTTGTTATGAAGCGCGAAATAGAGCGTGAAATCGGTAAGTGCTCGGGCATTCACGAACGATGAATAAATTTGCCAATATACGAAAAGATGCGACTCAGCAATGAAAATGATACGAGTAGATCTTCTCTTGTTAAAATGCGGAGTCACTCACTCTCTCACTCCTTTTCTTTTCAGAAATCGTCAAGAAATTACTGAAAAGTAATTTACTTGATTTTTTCGGTATTTTCAGCAGTGGACATGCTGTGGCTGATATAAATAAATAAATATTTCTGGACATTTAACACAGCGCTATCTAGCCTCAAACTAAGCAGAGCTTGTACTATGGGAACCAGATAACTGATAGAATACTTATATTCATTTTTTTTTGTAAATACCTACATACTTATAATATATAGAGAAACAACCAGACCCGGAACAAATATCTGTAAATCATGCAAACATTTGTTCTGCGGCGGGAATCAAACCCACTACCTCCTGCGTCTCAGCCGGCTATTCGCCCACTGCACCACGGAGGTCGTCAATATGATGATAATGATGACTCAATTTTTTGCTATTGCGTTTCTGATTTATCAGAAATATCTCATTTTATCTCAAGTATAAATTAATAATTTAAAAACCTCCTACAGATAAAAACCTTCACTAAAATTAAAAGTACTGATAATCTTCGGATCGGCCGACCTGATCTACATGACACATAGCTAAGAACAACCCCAGTTAGACTTGCTTTCTATTAAAATACCGCGTCTAAATTATAAGCATCATTACTGTGTTTTGGTTTGAAGGGTACGGTTGCCGGTGAAATTACAGGCACATGAGGCTTTACACTTGTAAGTTGTATGCCTCAAGTGATGGTCTGAGCAGTGTATCGTCGTAGGGCACATTTCTAAGATGCGTGATCTACAAGGCAATATTTTGTTATAGGCAATGGTTACCACTGAACATCTTGACTTGTTTCATCTACAGGTGGTATAAAAATAAAAAAATCGGTCCTTATTACTATGCCACAGACAGACAAACAGACACAGAGGAAGACAGGCGTCAAACATATAACACCCCTCTTTTTATGTCGTGGGGTGAAAAAAGCTACGAAAAAATGCACAAGTAGTTTCTATACTTATACAATTACTAGTGAATCAGTGTTTTTTAATTCGCCAGGCATTTTAGACCAAACATTTGAATGTTCTTGCTAAGTTAAGGAAATTTAATTCATAATTAAATCGTCTAAGCTTGTTCACTTTACGTACAAAACTGTTCATCTCAAAAACATTATGTAATAAAATAAAAAATATCGGTTAAGAAAATGTCAAATTTTACATGTCAAACTGAGATGTAATTATCGATTTCACTGTTTACCATGGCGATTATTTAGTATTTCACTTCTAAAAACTCATTAACTAAATATAAGCACTTCAATGAAAGCCATCTTTATAGCGCGGTTTTAAAATTGATAAGCGGCAAGTCTCTTGCGTCCTTGAGCATGTTTTTCATTCAATCATTTATTTAACATTCATCACAATTCACTTTGGTCGGTATTTCCCGACTTAATTCTTAACTTAATCACAAACAAGTGAAAACTCACGTTGGAAAAGGCTTTTTGCTAGTTAATTCCCGTAATCCAATTGTGACCTACTTCACATTGGAACTCACCTGTGCCGTACAAAATAACTTGTTACTGTAACAAATTCACTGGACAGGTTACTTTATTTACTGCGAACATTTGTTGTTCAAAAACATACTACCAAGTTTGCGTACCTGCGTATATGCATGGCGTTTTTGTTTTCTTTTCCGTTAGGTAAAATATAGTAGAAATATTGTTGCCGCTGAATCAAATTGAAATGCAAATTGAATGCAGACATATCAACTCGGAAAGGGATCGGCACCGTATCGCCTTTCGCCTCGTCGTCAACCAGGCGTCAAGCTAACGTAAGCACGTACTCATAGTGGATCAACAGCTCCTTGGCTACGGCTAGGCGACACCGCGCGTACAGCTCGCCGCCCGCGTGTCCGCTGGTTGATGGCACCGAGTTTCACCGCTCGAATACGGAGAGACGTAAGCGCGGGTACGGAGAGACATAAGCGCGGGGATGACGAGTCGTAAGCGCACCGCACCGCGGTTGTGAGCTTGTCCAGAGACGAAGCAATTACGTTACGATTCCGATTAGTGTGCGTTACAGTAGAAAGTTTTATACAAATAAAACTGAGCGGCTCGAGCTGATACGGTGACGTTCCTTTTCCGAGTAATGTGTGCTATGACCTTAATCATCATATCAGTCATAGACGTCCACTGCTTAACATAGGCCTCCCCAATAGGTTTCCAGGGCAACCGATCTTGTGTGGCCTGCATCCAACGACTCCTAAATGTTATCGAGTGGAGACCACGCACTGTAAAGCGCAGCGTAGGATGCGCATAGATGAAAAAACGACCTGATAAAGGTTACTGGGAGACATGTGGTGTATTCCTTTAATACCATTACAAAAGATTGTGAAATTAATTTCGAACATAATGTTCACTTTGATGATGATTCCTAAAATATAGACAATATGTTAAGCCTATCCAAAACTCTCGTGAATATTCTTCATACTTCCGTGATCAAACAGAAAATTTCCTAATGTGGGAGATTTCGAATACAACTATAACTTTTGACACTATCATTGTTATGAACACTTGTGTTTTTCAAATCAAGTCATTTGTGCAAATTACAATCGCAGTCAAAATAAATATTAGGTATCTACCTGACTTGATTTGTACTAAAAACGAGATATTTACCATGATTTGTGAGTTTTTGAGTATCCCGATATTTCGATGCAGTTGCATGCGCCATGATCACGGTTAAACAGTAAAGAGTCTTTGCGAGTGAATGGCTATAAATATATAACAATCTACCCTCTTTCTCAGTCTCTTACTACGAATGAATTCACTAATACTATTACTATTGATACATTTACTACAAAGGTAGAACCATAAACATATTTTTACTGTTTAAGTAGGTATGGAAAAACAATTTTAAGAATAACCAAATTCGACCGTGAGAAAAACATGGATCATTCATGCACGACGCTAAATTCATAAATTATCGTTCTGATAAGTTTTTCACAATAGTAAATCGAAACTGCTCAATATAATATTTTTTCGTTGTGTTATTACTCGAGCCATTGAATTGCGAAATGAAATGCAGATCCATTTATCAGCGCCTAAAAATTCGATGGTGTTAAAGGTTCAGTTGCAGGTATTTTCCGAAGAAAAATAAATACGGGAAGGGCGAGAGACTTCCGTCCTTAGGCTTTCATATCGTTATTATGATTAATTTGTTCTACCTAACAATAGATTACGTCCTATTTTTGTAGAAGTTTAGACTCATCAAATAATATATTTGATTAATGTAGTTGATCGAAGTCGAAGCGAGATCTCCAAATCAACTTGGGCAAATCGGCGTTGTATGTATGTTTGTTTGTCCGAGGATAACTTTCGAAGCGTTTATCCGATCATCGTGAAATTTGGTATATAGGTAATGATGGCATAATTTTGGTGTGACTCAATGAGCTAAAAATTTTGGGGGGTTGTTGAGTATTGGGATTCAAGAGGGGTAAAAAAAATTTAAATGAGACTATTAGGTTAAGTGGGACGTCAAATGAAAGGTCTTCATTAGTACATTTCAACCCTGTTTTTATTTTTAGTAAAGTTTTTGAGTTATTAGCCATAATAAAAACTGAACTTTGACAAAATTCACACGGTACACCAGTGACCCCACAGTGCTCACAGGCAAAAGTCTGAAATCCAGAATAACTGCAATTTGTACCCTAAAAAAATGAAACCACATAACATGAACCCCCGTTACCTCTAATTTGAATGAAACTGTAGGTCAAGTAGATAGATAGATAGATAATTTCTTTATTGCACACCATTTAAATACAAACATTTATAAGAAAATACACTTAAATAATAGGTACAATGGGCGGCCTTATCGCTAAAAGCGATCTCTTCCAGGCAACCTTTGGATGGACAGGATCTATGTCAACAAAATAAAGACATACAATACAAGTATGTTGGTTATTCATTTCGTGGCACTAATTTATTAGTCAAATATTAAGGCCGGCATGCATAAAAATCACTAAACGTATTTAGCGACTAAACATGTTTAAGTTTGACGTATTTGTATGATATGACAACTCCTTAAATCATATTTAGCCACTAAATACGTTTAGGCATTGTTGTGCAAGTCGCCCTAAGAATAATATTTATTTTGTTGTTTTAAGATTCGCGATATCTCAGTTCATAAATAATACAACGTAAATAAATAATACTGAATATTTGACACAGCACGATTTACTATGGGAAATAAATATACCAAATAAACTGATATAATACTTATTTACATATTTTTTTATAAATAAATGCAAACAATATATCTTATACGTATCTCTATATACTATATATTATACGTATATCTTTAACGTGAAAACCTGTAATTGGCTTTCTGGTTAACAATCTGTCTTAATTATAATTAAATTGACAATTAACAAATTTAAAAACGTAATTAAACAAAATCTTTATAAAAGAGCCTACTATAAAATATCGGATTATTTAGATCATAGAGAAGCTTGGGATTGAAATTGCTCCAACTCGTTCAAAATGTTACAATTTAGACGTAATTTATGTTCTGTATTATGTATTGTAAAAGGATCATTAAAAAAAACAACCAGCCTTGTTTCTTGCCTTTCTTTCCTGGCTTGGTCGCGAAGGAACAGGCAGTAAAATTGACGTTTCAAAGTGATCCTTGTGATTTTAATGAATAAAAATATTTGAATTTGAATTTATAAGTTTTAACAGCTGTTGGTTTTCCTACAAATAAATTAAATTAGTGTGTAAAATAAAATAATTACGTTTTATTCAATTTTAATCTTAATTTGTGATATAAATGCACGATATAATACTTTTATTTATTTAGTTTGTAATTCATTCATAATCATAATCATTTATTGCCAGAATATAGGTTATACAGAAAGATGTAACTTTAAAAATTTTATTAATTATTATGGATTAATTAATTATCTGAAATAAATGAATACAGTACAATACAATTTGTACTATATCTGGTATACGTACCATAAACAGTTTATCTTATCCAAAAACACCTAAAAATATCTGTATATAAGTATCCTATGAGCTGCAGGAGCTTATAGGTTTCAATTGTTGGTTTGTTGGCCAGCCGTTGAGTTAAAACTTCTCGCCTGTTAGCGTAGTTAATGCTTTTTGGCCTCAGATTCATTGCATAATACAGTCCCAATACCTAGGACAATGTACTAGGCAGTAAGGTGGCTGGCAAATTTCCAAGACCATTATGCACTGATTGCGGAGTTACTACTTGAGGGAAGAGCTGGGGTTTATAGGGTAATTTAATCGTATACCTATTTAATGTGATAGCTTTTACTTCAATTAATAATGGCAATAGCCAGATGCGCATTTGTTGCTTAAATTCAAAACGAAATATTAAATAACTAGGATACTAGTAACTTTGAAACGTAAATTTTACCCCCTAATTCACCACGACCAAGCCAAGAAAGAAACAATGATGATTGTTTTTTTAAAGAAGATAAAAGTAATAATAATCACTTGCAAGAAAATGAATAAATAATAAATAAATAAATATTGCTGGACATTTCACACAGCGTTATCTAGCCCCAAACTAAGCAGAGCTTGTACTATGGGAACTAGATAACTGATAAAATACTTATATACTTTTTATTTGTAAATACATATTTATAATATATAGAAAAACACCCAGACACGGAACAAATATCTGTAGATCATGCAAACATTTGTTCCGCGGCGGGAATCGACCCCGCTACCTTCTGCGTCAATGTAAATATGAACAGATATTGTAAAACTGACATAATATTAGCCTTCGAGAGACATCGGGCTACGGGGTTTTATTATCAAAATAGTCAGCTGTAGTGAAATAAGCTTTCTTTATTAGATTGGTTTAAACATGATTGAAATCTGCAAATTGGAAGCTAATAAGCGCTTTCCGGGAGTTTATTAAAAAATCTGACTTAAAAGACTCATTTTATTTTCTCTAAACGAAACATTAGCATTAGCAGTATATTTTTGTTTGTTGCTTTATCACGATCATCCATAGCTCGACTTCACCCACTGCTGGGAGGTTTCTTCTTCATGGTCAAACTTTTTATTATCTGATTTGTTCAACAGAAATAATTTTCCTTGAGGTCAAACTGCTTTGTTATAAAAAACCTAACGATCCACTGGCATTTAGTAGCAGATGGCAGTAGGTTGATAAGCTTTTTTTGTCTATCTCTGTAGTTTGATCGCAAATTATTTGAATATAATCATAACCTTGTCCTTCTAACTTCTGTAATATTTCGTGTATTTGTTCTGTACTCAGGCCCCTCGATACAGGCTGAGCCTAATGAGAAAGTTGTCAATAATACATTCTGTACCCAGCATAAAAATGAAAAAAAAAACAGATTAAGTAAAATAATTTTAATGGGACATGAAGAAAATAATTATAAACTTATGGTGTACTCGATGTAAAAAGATTTTGATTTTCAGTTACAGTTTGTGTATGTTTGAATGGTAGCATAATTTAATGTCTTATGTAAATAAGTAACTTTGTAACAAAAATGTAACCGCCTTAACCAAACTACAGAACTGATTTTAATAAAATTTCTATTAGACCAATATAAAAGTACCTATATCCTTTCAAATAAAAAAATAATTTTCCAAATCGGTTGATAAATGACGGAGTTTTGAGGTAAAAATATAAAACCGAATTGCGTCCCTATAAAATAGATGGTTGCCCACGATTTTTTTCGGATCCTATCATCCGATCCTGACTTGGTGCCAATGGAACCACTTGGGAAGTATAGCCTTTTAAACAAAAAAAGAATTTCTCGAATCGGTCAAGGTGTCTTCGAGTAATCGGGGAAAATACTTAAAAAAAAGTTTCCGACGAATTGAGAACCTTCTCCTTTTTTGAAGTCGGTTAAATAGCAATGCCTCTCCTAGTAAAACGGGTCGAGAATTACTTTTCCCGTAACTTAATAGTAATGAAACAGGAAAATTCCGCCAATAACTTACTCATAATACGGATCAAATCCATCAAGAATTCTATCTTCCGTCCCCTGAGGTACAGCTTATTTTCACGTAAGAAAATGCGTTATTTTAACAATTTTGGAAATTTTGGATCTTTATTTTTATGGCAAGTATAACTTTTATATCTCGAATAAATTGTAAAGTGTAAACAGTATGCCTACCTATTTAGATACGAAAACATGGTCTGCTTTCATATTGCAATACGGTGCCAGGATTCATATGTGAAACAACCTAACCATCTGTAACAACTTGGTCACCATGTGAAAGCAATATATGTACTGAGTATTGAGTATCTTTTTAAATTACTTGTAGCAGACTTTTACAAAGTGTCACTGAAAAACAAAAAAAAAATATATACCATTAATTAACATAATTAACTCGGTGTTAAAATCCACACAAGTTTAACAGCAGGTTCGTAACATTTATGGCTGCTTATCAGCCATAAATGTTACGAACCTGCGGCTATTCCGGTAGTGGTTCCGTTTGTCAATAAAAAAGTAGCCTATACCTCAATCCAGGTCAATCTATCTATAAACCGAATTATTGATTTCTCTCTGTCTGTCTGTTTGTTAAAACAGAGACAGAGTAACTTTAACTTTTCAATTTATAATATACTAGCTGACCCGCCCGTGGCTTCGCATGCGTGGTATTTCAATAAAAACATTACCCTCCTTTTGCGCACTCGGGTAAAAAGTAGCCTATGTCTTTTCTTAGGATATAATCTATCTCCTTGCCAAATTTCATTACGATCCGTTCTGCCGTTTAGTTATGAAAAGGTAACAAACAAACTAACAAACAAACAGTTACTTTCGAAGTTACTATGTATTTATTATACATATAAATCATTCTCTTGGATCACTTTATCTATTTCCGAAAACTGCATTAAAATCTGTTGAGTAGTTTAAAATATAGGTATCTAAGCGAACATACAGCGGAAGCGACTTCATTTTATACTATGTAAAGAAGAAGTATGTATATAATGTCACAGTCAAAACACATAACCGGCCAAAGCCTATTTTGTCTGGGAAAATCAGTCATATCTAGTTTTAGCTGATTTTTGATCATTGAAGAAATATCATGATAAAGAAACATCGAAGGAATAACATGATTAGAGAATTATAATAGGCAACAATTCACAATTGGTCAAAACTAACTCTTCCATGCAACTTAATTCTTATAATGTTTTTGCACTATTATAAGTATACAAACGGATATTCCCTTTTTCCTAGTTTAAAAATTATCTGTCTGAAACAATAAAGGCAATTCACAAATCCTAAAAGCTCCACCATGTCAAGCAAAGGGATAAGAGTTAACTGAAAATCCTCTTCGCTCCACTAGTCTCTCTATCTTGGGCACAATCAAAACCCTCTAAAACCAAGTAGTAGGGACACGAAACCTACACCAAAAACTGCACTCAGTCCAAGACAAAAGACGATAAATCTTTCATAGTTTACGATGTGTGAGCACTCCGAGTTCCGACTAACGATGAAGTACGATCCTATATTACTGCTATACAAAACAAACTTTTCTTTACCTCCTTGCCACGCTAAACTAGTCTCCAAATACACGTAATAGAGTTGAAATTGGGTGAATGAAAGTTATGTCTTACTAACGACTTCTTTATAGGATGTGTGAAGGATCTATATTGGATGATTAGTAGAAGAAAGCTTTTGAATGGGTTGTTAAAAGTAATGTTTGTCGGTATTTTTGTTATTTTAATGGAGGAATTAATAGAAAGGTATTACCGAATAGGCCAGAAAACCACACACGTATTTACGTATAATATTTTATGTAAATGTACAAAACACCAGTTATAAGCTGATGGATGTAGATGAGGATTATGATGATGAAATGTTTATTAAAATTGTGCTGATGAAATCTTTAGATTATCAAATAAATAAATCAGAAAAAAATAAACAACTATACGATTGAAATGCACAAAAGATAATCAAACAAGTTTTAATAAAAAAATGATGAAAATTATTTTATGATACCTTACATGCTACAATACAAAAGTTTAAAAATAAATAAACATAAAACAAATAAATATATATATATTTTTTAAATTGGATAGAACTTCGTTTGACCACAATCTCACCTGATGGTAAGTGATGATGTGGTCTAAGAAGTAGCACGAAGATCTAGAAGAAACCTATTTACTCTCACCTTAAAGAGGCCCGGATTGTATTCTCTAGGAAAAACAGACGACGGTAAAGTGTTCCATACCTTAGCTGTACGCATCAAGAACGTAGAACCAAAACGGTGTGTGCGAATGGGTGGTATACGAGTATTGACTAGGTACGGGTGGTACTGAGCCGTGCGCCTGCTTGTCCTTTGATGGAAAGGAGATGGCGGGATCAGATCGTATAGTTCCTGGGCACATTCCCCAAAATGTATTCTGTAAAAGATCGATAGGCTTGCAACTTTACGGCGGTGTTCGAGACTTTGGATCTTAGTCACCGCCATATATTGCTCACCTATAAGCCTAAAAGCCCTACGTTCTATCGAGTCTAAGGTAGCGAGCTGGTATTTGGCCGAACCATCCCAAAGGTGGCAGCAGTACTCCATACCAGACCGGACTTGAATATGCATAGTGAATATCGTCTTATCGCTTTAATTTGCTTAATGATTAGATTAGATTAGATTGCTTAATGGAAGATTGGCTGAGGTGTAAAAAGAAAAGAATATCCCACTAATAAATGCGAGAGTTTGTATGTATGTATGTGTGGATGTTTGTTACTCTTTCACGTCATAACGACTGAACCGATTTCGGTGGAATTCGGTATGTACTTACTCGTAGATTATAACCTGGATTAACACATAAGCTACTTTTTGTTGACAAACCACGCGTGCGAAGCCACTGGCGGGAGCTAGTACTTAATAATGGAAGAAAAATTACTTAACCATATATAATTGTAAATAAATACATACTAGATATGGTATATCTTATATAAAACAAAGTCGGGTTTGTTCGAACACTTCTAACTCGAGAACGACTAGACCGATTTTCATGGTTTTTGATTTGTTGTATTTGTCTCCGTCCCGAATAGCAGAATAACTATTAAACACATTGGAAAATTGATGAAAACATAAAATAAAAGAATAAACTTTTTCCCATACATAATAATGGCGATTTTCAATTCTACCGGGGTGACGTACATTGACAGCCTGCGTCATATGCATGTCAAGGCGATACGAAGTTCGCGGGGCCAACTATTCTTATTATATAAAATAAAGTCGGGTGTTCGAACACTGGTTTTTAATTTGTTGGATGTCTCCGCCCCGAATAGCAGAATAACCATTAAAATATTGGAAAAGTTCACGCAAAAAGAAATTAAGAAGAAAATTCTTTTTCTCATACATAGATGCACATATTGATGGCCGATTTACAATTCTACCAGGGCATTGACAGTCCGCGTCCCATGCATGTCAAGGCGGTACGAAGCTCGGCGGGTCTGCTAGTGAATACTTATATAAATCAAAGTCGGGTTAGTTACACCATTTATAATTCAAGAGTGGCTGGACCGATTTTGACGATCTTTGATTTATTGGACTTGTTACAATCCCGAATAGCAGAATAAATATTAAAATATCGGAAAAATACACGCGAAAAAATGTGAAAAATGAATATGAAGCAAATTAATTTTCTCATAGCTAATGATGGCCGATTGACACAATTCTACCGGCGTACATTTTCTACGTACATTGCCAGCAGGCGTCATCTGCACCTCAAGGAGGTACCGTGTTCGCTGGGTCAGCTAGTATAAAATAAATAAATATGTACTCACATACATTATAGTAACAATGTTAAAGATCAGACGAATAATCATCTTTTATTTTCTTTTATATTGAGTCCATGATAAGGAACCATATTGTGCTTCTTTATGACCAGTGTTCTTAATGTTCAGAATCTCCCCATACTGCCTACAAAAAAAAACCAACCCTAAATATTTGAGTTATCCTAAAAAAGTTTCATTTTTCTTAACTTTTCTAGGCGTCACGCATCATCATGCCAAATTTCATATAATGCACGAGTCTACGAGTATAAAAACGACTGTAACTGGTCGGTCAGACAGACAGACGGATATGGCGAAATCTTATGGGTTGCAAGTTCGACTATGGAACCCTAAACATAAAATCGAATAAAAACACCAAATAATACAAAATTGGCTTACTCCACTTCCCCATAAATATATTCATAATCTCATATTTGTTTCTATCAGACATTTTTATTCTACCAACCCGAATATTTGTACGGGAAAAAATGAAAATTACCATATTATTAACCCATGAAAAATGCGTATCTACGGAAAACATTTAACGACGCGTGACTATCGATTACGCGAGATTTATGATGTGTCATTTTGTGACGTTGAAAAATTTCAAAATATATGCGGAAACGGAAGAGCTTACAGTGTCGGAAAATACTCAAAACGATGACTAATAAAGGAAGATACAGATCGGCTCATCATCATCATCCACAGCCCGACTTCACCCACTGATGATAGGCCTCCCCAAGTTTATGCCATCGAATCCGATAGTCTAGTTTTTATTAATCTAAACGACTTAAAAAATGAGAAGAAACAGGCAATAAAATTAACGTTTTAAAGTGATCCTAGTGATTTTAATGAATAAACAGTTTTTTATTTTTGAAGAGTTCATCAATATTGATGGCAACGTGTTCTGAGATCTAGTGTTTATCTGGGTCAACGCCCTGCCATTACAAGTATTACAGCGGGGTAATGCAGCCAATGAACTGGGGACACTTTTGCATGGCAATAAAAGCAAATATATATTTTTTAATAATACACTATTTTGATTTATATATGTATAATAACTAGCGGTTGCCAGCGGTTTCGCCCGTCTTGTTCTGGGGTGCAAAAATACATAATGAAACTTTGACATCTCATTTTTATCCCATGGGAACTGATTTACGGGATAAAAAGTAGCTTAAGTCCAGGTTATAATCTACGTACGTACCAAATTTCATCGAAATTGGTTCAGCCATTTTGACATCATTGAGCAACAAAACAAATAAATAAACAAACATCCAAACTTTCGCATTTATAATATTAGTGTGTAAACACTGTGTTAAACTCTGTGTAAACACGTAAACGTAGGTGCTTTAATGTTGAAATATTCATTGAATGGTTTGTTTTGTTGTGAATTGTAAAAAAGCGCCCTCCGTACTCAGTAGTTTGCGATGCTCGTAAAGGGCAAATAAGTATAAAGTGCCATTAAAAGTACGCTTGTTTATGCAAATAAATATATTGTATCTTGATTTGATGTGCCGAGACATGGACGCTCGCGCAGGAGGCTGTGTACCTACAGGTTAAGAGTTGCACAGAGAGTCATGGTGCGTACCATGCTCTGCATCAGACTGTTAGATCGAGTTTCACACATCGAGATCCGTAGACGATCGAAGGTTCATGAGGTTGGGATTCGAGTTATGGAGCTCAAATGGTATTGGGCGGGACACTTGGCTAGACGTGGTGATAACAGATGGAGCAGTGCAGCGACTGAATGGTGGCCGAGGTGCGGGTATAGAAGGGTAGTACGTCCGGCAGCTAGATGGGTGGACGACATTCGTAAAGGTCGCGGGCCGTCAGTGAGTGAGACTAGCGCAGGATCGTGGTGGATGGCACAAACTTGGGGAAGCCTATACCCAACATTGTGTGAAGTTAGGCTGTGGATGATGATGATAATTTGATATGAAATTGATTTATAGCCGGTTTATATATCTGTTGGTAAGCAACAACGTTTCTCATTGATTTTACACTTTTCCAAAGAGAAACGTATCACGTATAACGTAATTATCTGTTACCGACGGATAAAAACGGGAACCGGCGAATAAAGATTGATTGCAACAGATTATTGTTTCAGATAGTTCAACTGTTTCGTGTGAATGTATTGTATCTCTAAATAAAATAATTTCTCTCAAAATGCTTGGAAATTTGAGCATTATTTTGACTAGTAATGTACTATTTCACATCAACTGCTCGACAATGTCAAATTATATGTCATGTAAACCTCACCAAAAGCAGGTGATTAAATCCCTACGGCTGAGCCGGGAGTATAATTGTACTGAATTTGAAGGAGTTGCCCGCTAGGGCATAATGTATTTTAAATTTCGAAACTCATCTGTATTAAAATTTGAACCAAAAAGGCCCACACAATAAGAACTTATTCGTAAAACGAACTAACCTCTGCACAGAATGCACCAACCTAGATTTGGTTATAATTGTCTCACAGAAAGTGTGAAAAAGTAGATTATTTTCCTCGTGGCTATAGCTGTCTGCATTTTGGGCGTGCTTATATCCCTCTCTGCACTCAGGATTCTAGTAACTCCCTCGTTCTGCTCTAGAATCCTTCGTTACGTTCCTGATCAATATAGCGCCCGTGACGCAAGCACTGCTTTACCCCCTCGTTTAATAATCTACTATTACGTGTTTATCAATTCGGTGACTTTATATTGTTGTGATGTAAACCTTTTCATGAAATACAACAATTACATTTAACAGTCATTTAAGTTACGCCTGGAGCAATCTGCCTATGTCGTAGTAAGTTTAAGTGGTTGTTTATAAGGGCTTTTTGTGCGAGGCCTTGTCTTTGAAATTTGTATACAAAATATTTTTTTCTAGACCTTTTTCGATGGTAACCAATGAGACACTGACACACGGACTGACTTTGTAATTTAATGTAAATGTGGTGCTTATTTTAACATTGCTTAATATATTATTTACAGGTTGGTTAGGGTGAATTATGAGACAATCGAGGAGAGAAAACAAAAAGCTAGGTAAATTATTTTTGGCACATTCCGTTAAGCATTTTTTTTGTTTTTCCAGGACACACATTTGAATAGTTTTTTTAGCAGACTAAATAATATTTCAAATCAAATTGTGGCAAGCAAGTCTCAGTTTTGTTTTATTTTTCATCAACTTAATAACTGCATATGCATTCAAGTGCAGCGCTTAGTTTAGTACTTTGTTTCGTACAATTAAACCCATTTTAGTCTTTGGGCGGCATTTTACTTAAAGAAATACCATGTTTTTGTTTTATTTGTCCTTATTTGATACCTGACCTCCATATGCATCCTATGAAACCATCATTTTAATTTATAAATTTTTAAACATTGATATGTCAAGAACATAACCTGATAGTCTATTTTTAGAGTTCCGGACAAAAATGGTAAATACGGAACCCTTATGGGTGACTCTGTCCGTCCGTCCGTCCGTCTGTCACAGCTAATTATCTCAGGAAGTACTAAACCTATCGGCTTATCTGGAATAGTTATAAATAATACTGGATTTCCTCTATAGCAACTAAAAAAATTCTAAAATATTTTCAATTTTATTGTCAAAAAATCCAAAAGGGTACAAATTTTAAAATAGGCAAAGCGATTGATTTACACATTCCAAAACCATTTTTAATAACAACGAGATTGATTTACACATTCCAAAACCATTTTTAATAACAACGAGATTGATTTACACATTCCAAAACCATTTTTAATAACAACGAGATTGGTTTACACATTACAAATTCATTTTTAATAACAACGAGATTGATTTACACATCCAAAACAATTTTTTATTTCTTTTGTTTTGTACGGTTTTGGAGTTATGATGAAAAATGTCGTTAAAAATACCGTTTCCCACTCTTCTGAATTAATATGAATGAAGTTAAAAATCTGAAATTATTATGATTGATAGATACCGTGACGACCTCCGTGGTACAGTGGGCGAATAGCCGACTGAGACGCGGGAGGTGGCGGGTTCGATTCCCACCGCGAAACAAATGTTTGCATGATCTGTCTGTATGTTTTTCTATATAATTATATGTATGTATTTACAAAAAAAAGTATATAAGTGTTCTATCAGTTATCTGGTTCCCATAGTACGAGTACA
This sequence comes from Philereme transversata, assembly GCA_963924445.1. Classification (NCBI taxonomy): domain Eukaryota; kingdom Metazoa; phylum Arthropoda; class Insecta; order Lepidoptera; family Geometridae; genus Philereme; species Philereme transversata. The sequence continues at coordinate 18,000,439 of OZ004337.1, read as the reverse complement.
AGCTCTGCTTAGTTTGGGGCTGGATAGCGCTGTGTGAAACGTCCAGCAATATTTATTTATTTATTTATACATGATATATTACAGAAAAATTAAAGTAAAGTCTGTATATAAAACAGTTTTTAGATATCCGTCTTAAAAGTTATCTTGGTTTATCGGTCACATCGCTAGATGGCGCAGCTTAATTAACATAAACAAACCTATCTAATCATTATTATAAATACGGGATTTATTACGTACCGTTTTATCGGTGTTTCGACCGACAATGTTTCGGTTCTATTTGTGAACCATCATCAGGGTGAGTGCTATCCGCTCCGAACCACGTTTTGTCTCGCACATCGTCGGTCGAAATACCAATAACACGGTATATCCCGTGTTACATCCCGTATTTATAATGATGATTGAAATAAATCACGAAAGTTTTCTTAGTAAAACCTATCTAGGTTCGGAACCCTCAGTGCATGAGATCTATTCGCACTTGACTGGTCTTGTTCTTACATCTTCTTAAAATCCAATACCTCAACAACAATTCAACATTATTATACTCAGTGGTCACACCTTCCCTCGTAGCAAATTTCATTTCGATCAGATCAACCCTGAACAAACTAACGTGTAAATACATCGATTTGTAGGCTTAATGTAACGATAAGCATACCTTTGTAAAAGTTACAAAAAATGTATTTATTTATTTGAGGTAAAACACATAAATACAATTTTAAAAACCTAACACAGATAAAAAAATTAAGATAAAAAATTGTCATAGTGGTCGGTTATTTTCCAATGGCCCCACACTATATTTTCTCACACGTGTAAATTCAATTTTCTGGTTCAATTGTTCAGAAAATAAAACAACTTCTTTTACACATCATAGACGCACAATCTTCTTGTCAGAAAGGATAAACTCTTCATTCACTCAAGATTATCTTGTTGGCAAAGTGATGGATAAGTAAGCAGCATTTCCAATGTGGGGAAACCAAAAATCACCATGTTTAAGCGATAATCTAAGCGTAGATGCTACAAATACCTAGAATCAAAGCAAGCTCCTGACGTCCGTGACGACACTATTGGGGTCAGCAGTATATCAGCGATAAGTAGGTAGGTGCTAGCCTACCTACTTAGCATATGCTGAGCTGACGCCATTTTGGCATTCCTCAACTTTGTGATTATGGTGGAAAATGCGTGGGATATTCCTGATTTTTTTTAATAACGTGTAATATTCAACTTCTGGCATTTTTGTACTTACGTAACTTTCTATTTGCACCTATCTACTTCCTAGAGCCAGAAGTCAAGATCTGTCATTACTTCTATGTCACCATCTTCTTTTATGTTTAATTTTGTCCATGTGTTGTGTCAAATAAATGTTTTCATTTTCATTTCATTATACATTTTTTTGTTTTAATCTGTGGGTAGGGTGGTAGAGTTTATGTGTCTAATGGTGGCCGTTTATATCATGAAGAATTATTTATCCCCGTAAATGGCATTAGGTAAATTCACCCATCTAAACTGTCTTAGGGGGAAAAAAAACTAATTGAAAAATATCTCATCGTTTAAAATGTTTATAGACAGGGAGTCAAACCAATGTGTCCTACCTATTCTCACTTACGGTTCCGAGAGATGGCCAAACAACAAAGGACAAATGAATACATGTATAAATTCAGAGTAACTCAACGGGCAATGGAGCGCCATGCTCAGTATATCACTCTTGGGTCACATACCCAATGTCGATATTTGAAATCGCTTTGAAATCGCACAAAGGTTGTGGACTTGGCTATGCGGATCGCAAGCCTGAAGTGGAAATGGGCTGGACACTTTGCTAGAAGGGATGACGGGCGTTGGATCAAAGCGATAATCGAATGGTTGCCAAGGGATGCAAGGCGACCAAGAGGCAGACCACCCACCTGATGGTCGAATGACATTATTAACAAAGTCAAAGTCAAATATTTTTATTCATTAAAATCACAAGGATCACTTTGAAACGTCAATTTTACTGCCTGTTCCTTCGCGACCAAGCCAGGAAAGAAAGGCAAGAAACAAGGCTTGTTGTTTTTTTAAATGATCCTTTTACAATACATAATACACAAAATAAATTATGTCTAAATTGTAACATTTTGAACGACTTGGAGCAATTTAAATCCCAAGCTTCTCTATCATCTAAATAACCCGATATTTTATAGTAGGCTCTTTTATAAAGATTTTGTTTAATTATGTTTTTAAATTTGTTAATTGTCAATTTTTGTACATCCCTTGGGAGTTTGTTATAAAAACGTACACCTTGCCCTTTAAACGATTTACTAACCTTATGGAGTCTACAAGTGGCAACAGCGAGTTTATCTTTATTTCTAGTATTAAAGTTATGATTATCGCTATTTTTCTTAGCTAACGTCTTAACGTAGCTGGGTGCCAACGGATGGGACTCACAAGGGACCGGAAAGAATGGTGTACTCGTATTAAAGAAGAAGTCCAGCATTATGCGCAGACGGGCTGAAATTATGATGATGATATGGATCATAATCATTATCATCATTTCATCCATTGTTCATCCACTGTTGAAATTAGACCTCCCCTATATATTTCCAGAGTGACCGATCTAGTGCCTGCACCCAACGGCTCCCAGCAATCTTTATCAGGTCATATTTGCATCTTGTGGGGGGCCGTTCTACGCTGCGTTTTCCAGTGTGTGGTGCCCACTCGAGAACATGTCTGCCCTAACGGCCGTCGCTTCTTCGAGCTATGTGTGAGCGATCTTTCTTAAATGTAGAGCTGGTATAAAATTAAACCTCAAACCTGTCACAGCGTTTTTACCTGAGTTTTGCAAACGACGTCATCGTTAAATCGTTAGACGAAGCGGAAGGTTCGATATCGTTAACAATTGAGCTGACTCGGAAGTACAGAATAAAGCATAGGAGTCTACGTTTTGTTCGTTTCATGCTTTATAACTCTGTCTGACGTCTTGCTTTTGTATAAGGGTTTGAATGTGCTAAAATAAACCTTGTGTCTGAGGTAGTAGATGCTAGATTCGGTTTTCCGATTTAAAATTCGGGTACTTGAAGATGCATAAGATGGCGTCCAAAAATATTGTGAATACAATATTCAAACTCTTACAGTTGCAGTTTGCTGATGTGACACGAAACCTAAAAAGGTTTTACCTACCATTTGTTCATACTTTATGGATAACTTGTTCTTTTTTAGCAGCAAGTTTATGATTATTATTACGCTTTAATGTTTCTCTACGTAGAAGTTTCCAAGCGAAGAGTTTTTTGACACTCTATTGGCAAATAATTCTACTATTTCTACGTATTGGTGACAATGGCGAAGCCTAGACTTCATAGGAACTAAATAAATAAACTAAAAATAAATAAGTATCATTTCATACAGTGCTATCTAGCCCCAAACTAACTCAAGCTTGTATTATGGGAACCGGGAACCCGCAACTTCCTGCGTCTCATCTTTTTTAATCATCGCAATAATCACGAACTAAACGGTATTTGAACCTACAACCTTCAGCCTGATAGAGGGACGCAAAGCTATATTGTATTTGGGCTAAAAATTTCCAGCCACAACGAAAACAACCCAAAATCATTTGGACTCAACGGCTCAAAGCACCGTTCGCATCTCATTATTTTCTCGTCATTTTCTATTTTGGAAATTCAAATTATTTTTCATCAATCATGCCCTGAAACATGCTCATTGTAAACTCGATATCGGCTCCGTAAATGCGATTTACGGCCCTAGGGTCGTTGCTAAATATGAAAATAGAATGAGCCTTATTGCATTCGTAATCTGAAATGAAATATAATCTCCATGAAAAATCTTTATATCTATTTAAAAATAAAAGAAGTTACATTCAGAAATTCTTTAATTAAATCGAATCGCCACGACAAATCATTATTTCTATTTATAATTAAAGATGCCACATTTGTAATAATATGCTCTAATATACAAACTCAACAAGAAATCCTTGTTTCTATGTAAAACTTAAAGAGGCCACAGTTTAGCACTATAAAAAAAATAGGACCGCAATTTTTTTTAGCAATAATATGTTACGTAAATATCTTTTTGATTTTCTCGCATTTATGATGAAAATAATCTCTGCAATACTAAATACTACAATATTAAATACTCGGTGCAAGCGATCAATAACAAATATAAAAATAGAAAATATCTCGGGTGTAAAAGATCGCTTACAGCCCTAGTTTATGAATATACATTCGTAAACAGATATTACATTCGAAACTAGCAGTAAGAATCTTACTGCTAGTTTCGAATGTAATGTCTCATGCAGACGAGCCGAAAACACATTGAATTATTCTAATGAGGCTGAGCAGCTATGGTTTTATTTGAATTGGCAATCCAGCTAAAAGCTCTGATTCAATATAGAAGGATGCAATATAGTTAGGAAGGCCCTTCAGATAATACCGCTGGAACTTTGAGGTACATAATAAGGTTAAAATACATAATAATTAGAAGTTATAACTAGAACAGTAAGCCTCGACCTAGCTGTTGCCCGCGACTTCGTACGCGTTACACTACTAAATGTGTAGGTAACCCAGAAATAAAGCTAAATTCGCTGTTGCAACTTGACTTGACACCCCATTTTTATCCAATGGGACCTGATCTACGGGATAATCCATCCATCTGATTTCCAGTTTATAATCTACGTACATATTAAATTTCATTGAAATTGGTTTAGTCATTACGACGTGATTGAGTAACAAACAAACAAATAAATAAAGAAACAGACATCAAAACTTTCGCATTTATAATATTAGTGTGATGTGATCTCACCCAAACCCCATAAATCGCTAAAGTGCATTTGAACCAAAGTTTTTAGAAAAAAAGATTTCTCATATTTTATACTAGCTGTTTCCCGTGACTTCGTACGCGTTACACAACTAAAGGTGTACTAATTTATCACAACAAATATCACATTATTTTTATATTATAAATGTGAAAGTTTGTATGTTTGTTTATTTGTTTGTAACTCAATCTCATCGTAAAGGCTGAACCAATATCAATGAAATTTAGTATGAATGTAGATTATAACCTGTATGAACACATGCTATTTTTATTCCATAAATCCGGTCCCATTGAGATAAAAATAGGGTGTCAAAGTTTCTATCGGAAATTTATTTTGATCTCTGTTACCCCTTCACGCCAAAACTAATGAGTGGATTGAGTTCAAACTTTGCAAAAATTTAGTTTTTAACCTGGAATGATATATAGAATACTTGTTATCTCATAAATCAGTTTCCATGAGATAAAAATGAGTTGTCAAAGTTTCTATAGAAAAATGCTTTTCTTCTGTTTACCTCTTCACGCCAAGGTTAGTATAGATATAAATACGTAGATATAGAGATATATTCTCTCTCTTGAATCCATTGTTGAGGTAAATTCTCAAAAAAAATTGCAGCTACATAAGCGTCCTGCAGTCCACTCCCTTTAGGTGTAATATTGTCGCAATGGTGAGCCACACAAAATATAGCAACCATAGTAACTCTAGTCCACTCTCTGCATGTTACTTATAGGCGCAATGATGAGTCATAAGAAAAATCCTAGCTATTACCAACGGCCTCGCCCACGTTGTTCTAGAGTGTAAAAATACATATGGTTAACTTTAAGACACTCTAGTGAGACTCTATCTAGAAAGAGCAAACTGAAAAACTCTGCGGTAGCAGAAAGTTTGTTATTATACCCTAGTTATCATAAAGCGATGCTGTGAGATGCTGCGTTCGCTGAAAATTTTTTGACTAATCATTTCAACCTTATCATGAGGTAGGTTTTTGTTATTGATGTGAGTTGGGTAGGGGACGCTGAAGTAGTTAAAAATTGTGCATGATTCATCACTGCGATCTTATTTAGATTAAAACAAATCCAGCTATCGCTGCATCTGCCAGCACACTCTGTGCTGTGCAGATGCAGCGGTAGATGATTTTTTTTTATGACTTATCATTGCGCTTATACCTAACGTGCAGGGAGTGGGCTGGGTTCACTACGGTAGGTGCATTTTGTATGGCTCACAATTAGTCACCATTGCGACAATATTAAACTTTAAGGGAGTGGAGTGCAGGACGCTTATGTAGCTGCAATTTTTTTATGAACTTACATTTTCATATGGATTTAAAAGAGAGTATATATCTATATTTCTACGTCTTAATTCATGTAACTCTTTCAGTTGCGGAGTTATGACTAGTTCTTTGGTAGAGTTAATTGCGAGGTTCTCTTTCAACCCATATCGTCCCCGCTGACGGCCAACTCCTCTTCCCCTCTCAATGATGTAGGCGCACAATGGCGTAAATGCACAAACCGGCAACGTACATTGGCTTATTTTCTATGTAATCTACAACACTTGGCGTAAGAGCTCTTGAGTCATGCACGAGATTGTATTCAAATTTTTGTGACAACAAAGGAGTTTTATTGCTAAATCTGGCGGGACCTTAGTATTGATTAGGGAAACATTTTTAAAAACTTTTTCATGTTTCGTATATAACATTCATCCCAGTCCTGATCTAGAAGACATAACGGAGTGGACTGATAGTCGGCTGAGACGGAGGAGGTAGCGAGTTCGATTCCCACCACGAAACAAATGTTTGCATGATCTACAGATATTTGTTTCTGGTCTGGATGTTTTTCTATATATAAGATTATAATATGTATTTACAAAATAAATGTATATAAGTATTTTATCAGTTATCTGGTTCCCATAGTAAAAGCTCTGTTTTTTTGGGGCTAGATAGCGCTGTGTGAAATGCCCAGCAATATTTATTATTTATTAGTCTAAACCACGTTAAACCCACGGCCTTAACAATGTCATCCCCAATGGCCACTCGAAATAAAAAAAATAATGAAAGCTCTAAGGTATAATTTTGTATGATCAGTTCAATAGTTATGAGCTCTATCAAAGGATAAGTAAAGGGTGTCACATGGCTATTGATTGCCCATAACCGCAATGCCATCGACGCTAGCTAGTCATTACTGCTACTAAGTTTCAATGTATGATGTCTCTCTTAGTGCTGCTTTGAATTTTTATTTCAATGCTTTATTACTCGCATGGTAGGCAGTGCAACGATGCCTGCCAATGCTACATAGGATTTTATCTACAAGTTAAAAATTAGAAAATTTAAAAACTCTCTTTTTCTCTCTCTACTCCCCTTTTGTGCCCGGGGTTAAAAACGTATACCTAAGAACCACCAAAAATAAACTAACTTTGTAAGAAAAATTGCAAGCGAATCGACCCACCTTTAATTGCGAACTACAATGCCACAGACAGACAAAGGCGTCAAACTTATAACACCCTTTTTTGTGTCGGGGGATAAACAGGAATATGCTTACGGCCAATTAAGTTGCGTTACGTCAACCGGATTAAAATCTACACAAGATTTGGAAGCAAACAAACACATTATATGTTAAATAAAAGCTTTTTCAAATGTTTACCAATTTCTTGTAAATCCTTTAATCCTTCCTTCTTACCTCACACCACTGACTTCCGACAGTATCAGAGGCTTTACTATGTTGAACCTAAACTCCTATTCCGAGTTAAGATGATTGGTGTCATTTTAGAAGTGGGGTAATGCACAATGTGGCTATTCAGTGCAGACTTATTCTCCCCACCCTAGAATTATAAAAGGGTATTGGCCGCTAGTGTGCCTTTGAAATATTGGCCCCAATGTTGGCTCACGATCCGCGAGTACTAACTAAACGACCGGGTAATTAGCCAAACTGCTAGCTATAACGGAGATAAGCAGTAGACGTTAACAATGTCGCATACGTTATATTGGAAAATAAATATACAAATCTGTCTCTATTGAGATTAAGCAATAAACAAACATCAAACTAGCATTAGTAATATCAGAAGGATACAATTATTCAAAGCATATTAAGCAATCTATCTTCTAGAAGTTCCTAACTATTCAACAGGTAACGATCGCAAGATACATTCTCACCCCAAACTTATCCCATTTGGGGCTCAAAATATGGTAATTTTACCGCCAAAGTTATGTTATTACGGCTGTTTGCCTTGCGAACTATGAGTTGATGAAGTATTTACCTTGTGCTTCTAGAGATGGATCTTGAATATTTAATGGGACATTGGCTTGATTGCATATTAACCTACCAACGTGCTACTAAAACAGCACCGAGCTGTCAATCGGTTGCGAGGCATAGAATCGATTGAAACCCAATTGCTGCAGTAGCAGATAAGTACAACTAAACTTTTGTTAAACCGTTTTTGCTATTTCTATTAATTGTATAATGAATTACTTAATTATTATTTTTTCATCTATTATTCTTAGATCCTGTCCATCCAAAGATTGCCTGGAAGAGACCGCTTTTAGCGATAAGGCTACCCATTGTACCTAAGATTTAAAAGTGTGTTTTTTATATTTATGTATAATGGTGTAATAAAGAAATTATCTATCTATCTATCTTATGTTTGTAATTCTTATGTATTGAAGTTAATGACAACAAGTTTTTTTTAAATACAATAAGACAATACAAAAGTTTGGAACTAATTGGGACAAGTTCTTCAACATGTCACGTAATAAAAAGATGGACCTTTTTATTCCTCCGTATGTTAGAACTACTACACCAAAAGTTTTAACGAACAAAGACAAGAACAACTTATTAGGTCGGTATATTACATTGGGAAACTACGTGACGTCTTCTTGTCCAAAATACCTCAATGTTATAAGATGAAAGTCTTATAACATGTGTGTACCAGTGACATAAGGCAAAGAAACGTGGTCTCTGAATATGGGAGTCATAAGGCTCAAACTCGCTCAGCGTGCTATGGACAGGGCTATGCTTAGTATTTATCCACAAGATCAAATCAGAAATAAGGAGATCCATAGGCAAACCAAGGTCACATACATAGGCAAAAGGATTAGCAAGTTTAAGTGGCAGTGGGTGGGGCACATAGCTCGAAGAACTGACGCCTGAAGAACTGGCGTTTTGCTGAGTAGAGCCTTTCAGGCCGTGCAAGATGGATTTATGGGACAGGCATATGATCAGTAGGGGATGTAGCATAGCTCGTGGGGTAGAAAAGTTCTAGAGTGGAGGTCACGCACTGGAAAGCGTCACGTAGGACGGCCCCCACTAGATGGAAAGACGGCTTGGTAATGGTTGCTGGGAGCCGTTGGATGCAGGCCATACAAGAACGGTCCCTTTGGAAATCTATGGGGGAGGCCTATGTTTAGCAGTGGACATCCTGAGGCTGATATGATGATGATGATTACATCGAACGGGAGGCACACTATTAGGCAATCTATCAACAAACGTCAAGTCAGAATTGCAAGTCCAATATGTCAGTCTGTAACTCTGTACTACATCACCCCGAATTAGTAAAACTAGAGCGTATTGCTCGGTGGCTAAGCTGCCTCACTCTAAGGGGCCATTAGCAAATTGGACATGCACATTGTCACAGAATTTTGACACTAAGGATACGAGCTCTAAGTTTCGAAATTCCATGATAAGCAAGGTGCAGCATTGTCTTCATCTTTGGAAGCAATTTTTTACGTTAAAATTTTTGTTAGGAAGTTTGTTCAGGTCCAATCTTGCCAACGAATTTTGAACCAGTTTCCCCGAATTGATTGAGCGGAAATTTTGCATATAATTATGTAACTTGATAATGCAATAATATGGTGTCATGATGGATGCTAGACAACGGAACTTGCATGGATTATATATAGTTAGTGTTTGGGCTCATTTGAATCTGCTTTCAGTTCCGATTACGAATTTTATAAAAGCTTCTTTTGAAAAAATAATTTTTAACAAAAAGACTTATTTGGTAAAAGCTTTTTTAACCCCGTTGCAAAAAGAGGGGTGTTATAAAGTTGCCCCCTCATACCTCTGTGCCTCTGTGTGTTTGTCTGTCTGTGACATCGTAGTTCTGAGACACAGGAGGTTGCAAGTACGATTCTCGCCGCAGAGTGTTTCCATAATCTACAGATTATGTACATATGAGTTACTGCTTTGGGTGTTTTCCTATATGTTATAAATATGTATTTACAAACAAAAAAAATAACGGGACAAATGTATCAGTTATCCGATTACCATAGTACAAGGTTTGCTTAGTTTGGGGCTAGATAGCGCTGTGTGAAATGTCCAGCATTATTTATATATTATTTTATTTACTTACCGTAGTTAATGCAAGAACCAAATGAAAACTAAACTAACTTATAAAGATAATACCCGGCAAAAATTTGATAAAATTTTCATCATAAATAACGCTGACACTTGAATTTCAGCGTTCAATCGTGGAAAAATAGACGCTATAAATGTTGTCATAGGGTTTAAATTGTCTTGTATTGAAAACATCGATTCATTATTTTCATCGGCCGGCCTAATAGGCGTCCGACCCTCATCGGTCGACCTGTGGAAAAGTACTAAATGATCGGATTAATAGTAAATTATTTTTGCGGGTTATTTACTGACAGGATAGACTTATTATAAGCCTTTTATCTTCATGCCTTATTTAAAAAAAGAGGGCTGTTCGTGCAATTTATAATACAGGCCCCAGAGAATCAATATGCCATAAGTTTAAAGAAATAAATATTATGACATTCTCTTGTCAATACATTTATCAAAATCTAATGTATGTTCAGAACAATATTAAATATTATAATTTAATTAATTATTTTAATGATAAAAAAAATATAATAATAAACAATAAAATAAAATGAAACAATAAAAAATATAATAATAAAAAATAATTAATTATAATATAAAAATATTAAGTCGGTTATATTTTTGTCAAAAAGTTACTTGTATTTGTATTTTTTATTATTAAGGAGTAGGTACAATAAAGTGTTATCATTCATTCATTTGTTAACTTGACGTGCTTGTACTTGAAAAAACAAACCTGTTGTTTCCTACTGGTAGCAAAGGCCTTCTTTCTCTCCTTCCACAACAGTATTGAATTTCTCCTTCAACAAATGATGATGAAGATGATGATAGCGATGAAAAAAACTGTAGCTCTATTCTCGTAGTTTTAACTTGGCATCAACACTAAAACTTGAATACCATAAGTAAATTCGCCTTCTGAAATTCACAATGAAAGCTGCAATGAGGTTATACTACCCATTATTTTCATGCTGAAACCATTAACAGGAAAATAATTGATATCAGACTTGGTATATCAATAGCCAGTCTTGCCATAATCAATATGATATTATGAATAGTATAACAATGCATAATACATAATATGTACATAAATTACTATTAACTAAATCATTGCCATGAACAGAACGAATAAATAAATAATTCTGGGCATTTTACACAGCGCTATCTAGTTACGAACTAAGCAAATCTTGAACTGTGATGCTGTGTCAAGAGTTCTACGTTTTAATTTATACTACGTTAGACAGCAGGTGTGTGACCACAACATTAGCGGTGAGGTGAGGTGGTTATTAGGTCCTCCAGGTGTTCGGGCACAGTAGCAAGTGCTGAATTGATTGCGCAGGATCACCGCAATCTTGCACTGCGTTTAGTTAGGCTCCCTGAATCCCCATTGGCACATATTAATTCTGCAGTGGCCAACCTGGGTGCGGAGCCTGTTTAAGGACTTCCAGACTGGCCACGGCAGATTTTGCCCGGGTGGTAACGGTTCCTGTGGGGTGGTAAAATCAGACGGTGGGGAGTTTCTATTTATCCACAGCGTGCGTCTAGCGGTAGCCGAGTCATCGCACGTGGCCTTTGCGAAGCGTTGAAAGCTCTTATGAGTTATGACTTTTACGGCGGTCTTGTGAGATGTGATGGTCATATAAGAGGTGTCGACAATCATGCTCTTGTTTGTGGTTTTCAACAGAGCAAGCCACATCTTGTCGCAATCCAGGAGGTGATATGCCTGCCAAATGGTGTACCAGGTTTAGAGGGGTTGGTTTTAGACATCCTGTTATAATGCGGCATGTACCATTTAACGAGAACCTTGTTGAAATTGTATAAAAAACTATGCCTGCTGAACCGATGCAACACACCCTCTTTCAACAGGATGGTGCTCCAGCGCATAACATCTAATCATTTTTGTCAAAAGATTTGCACTAAAAGGCCCAAAAATGGCCTGCTAGGTCACTTGGCTACTTCTTTTGGGGTTTCGTCAGAGATATACTGTACAAAAAAAGATAAGAGTATTCACGAATTGAAAGTAGCTGGAGGAAATTTTCTCCCGGGCTACTGGCCTTATCGCTAAAAGCGATCTCTTCCAGGCAGGTTATTTCTGTGTAGTAATTAGAATAAAGAGTTATCTTATCTAATAATAAACATTTATTGCAAACGTCTTCGTGAATTCGCCGTCCGTAATCTCACTTTACAGATTTCATCGCTGATAGGGCTGATTTGTCGCGCCTTCGGAATATTACTGATACAGGATGGAAGATGGCTACTTTGCAATATTACTGAGGAGGTGAGAGAATATACTAAAAGTACTATTTTATTTTTAACCGACATCAAAAAAAGAGAACTTCGCAATAATAATTCGTCAGAATCTTTTTTTTTTCATGTGTGTTCCCCGATTACTCGAAGACGCCTGGACTGATTCGACTGAAGGGCTCCCAGGTGATCCCATTGGCACCAAGTCAGGATCTGATGATGGGATCCCAAAAATCGAGGGCAAGACTCAAATTTTAAAAGGACGCATAATTGTTTTATGTTTTACCTCAGAACTCCGTCATTTATCAACAGATTTAAAAACATATTTTTTTATTTGAAATGTCATTATACAAGTGATTTATCAAGTTATCATCTCTCATAAGAATGCATTTTTATTGATTTGCCGACTATATAATATATAATATACCTAATTCGATACGCATAGTTTTAGAAAAAGGACAAAATAGTATAAAGAAAATATTAAATAAATTAAAAATGTCTTCTGACACCCTGTATATTTTCTCCCAGAGGTATATTTAAATTCATTTTCACTCCTTGAAATTGAATTTGTATGTTTGGTAAATGGTCGAGGTAGACTAATCTGGGAAACGAGAAGTAAATATTTGCGAGATCTTTTCGCTACGATTTGGATTGATATAAAAAGTCCGACTTTTTTGCACGGTAAGATGTTTTTAAGATTTATCTTTCTATTCACTTACAGACTTATAAAAAAGGGTGAAAAATCGAAAGATTGTAGGTTCTATTTTCATAATACTTAGCATATTTGCTAAAAACAACACTGTGATCGCAATGTAAAACAATTTTCTTTTTAATATTACTTCTCTCCATCTAAAGGGTGACTTGAAGAGATTGATTTTAGCTATAAGACCGCTTATTATATATTTAGTTTTACTTGTTGTATGCACTTTGTTGTGATTTTTTTTTTGTATTAATTATCTTATCTTATCTACAGAAATTATCAGAGAATAACGTATTATTAGTATTCATCATCAACATTTAGGTTTCCAAAATGACCGATCTTTTGCGGCCTGCACCCAACGGCTCCCAGCAACTTTTATCATGCCGTCTTTCCATCTAGTAGTGATGTCCTACGCTGAGCTTTCCAGTGCGTGTTCTATAATTTCCGCAATTCTTATCTTAGATTTAATTCCCTATTCATAGAAGATACCAAGAAAAAACATGTCATACGAACGAAATTAAATTTCCATCGGAGTCATGAATAAAATATTAAGATGTTTCTATGCAGGATTATTCTATTATTTCTCGTCGAGTAATTCAATTGCAGTAAGAGGTTGTTGTATAATATATTGCGTTTTCTTTTAAAAGCTTTTATTTTACTACTACTGTTCGCCCGTGGCTTCGTATGCGTGATTTGTCATCAAAAAGTAAAATGTTTTAATACAGGTATGATCTATCTATCACTACATTATGGAAAATTTTATTAAAATCAGTTTAGCGGTTACTACGTGATTAAGGAACAAACAAATAATCATGCAAACATTCGCATGACACTAATATTATTAATGTGAAAGTTTGGATGGTTGTTTATTTATTTGTTTGTTTGTTACTCAATCACGTCGTAATGGCTGAACCGATTTCCATGAAATTTGGTGTGTTGATAGATTATGACCTGGATTCAAATATAGGCTTCTTTTTGTTGACATACAACGCGTACGAAGCCGCCGGCGGAAGCTGGTTTATAATATTAGTGTGATACTGAGGCCTTAACATATTTTGATTGCATTATACAAATCAACATCATCATCATATCAGCCATAGGACGCTGAACATACTTAGCGTCTGGTGGTGAATTTCAGTTCTAGCTAAAAGTAACCGCTGTAAGAACAGGAACAGTAATTAAGATGAAATATGCTTTCCCGGCCACATAACTAATACTAAACATGTACTTAAAAGGATTGATTCTGTTTATGAAAATGAACAAATCAAATCTATACATGTAAAATGCTTTGTCCTGAATGACTGATTGACGGATCAACTCACAGCCTAAACCGCTGATCGTAGAAACCTGAAACTTGGAGGGTGTATTCTTTGTATGACGTAGGCACCCGATAAGAAACTATTTTCCGAAATTTTTACCCCTAAGAGGGTGAAAAAGGGGGACAAAAATTGTATGGGACAACGTGATTCCTGGGACCAATCTACTTCAAATGTCGCATAAACTTTTGTTAACAAAATTGATGAAAGATGTGTTTCATATTTTATTGAAATTCATCCCCTAACGGGGTTAAAAAGGGGTAGAAAGTTATTTTGGCGGTGATTTGCTTCGAAGTTGGTATCAATACGCCTTAGTGCTTTTGATTTAAAATACATTTTAATTTGACACATGTTTGAAAACTCAATCCGATTTTATTCAAAAAAGGTTTAACTCACTTAAAAACATGCGCAAATACTCTTTAAAATAGGAATGTCTTGAAAGTCACCGTACTATATTAGTACCTTATTTAAAGGTTTCTAAGCTTAATGAGGTTATGCACTTTTAGGACACGGCCTTATAGGGACGTAGAGTTCGAAATTTGAAATGGTAAGGATGTTTGTTTATTTGTTTGTTTGTGTGATGTTCAATGAAAGACGGACTATCGCAAAAAGTGGCACGCCACCGCGGCGCTCCTCTGCCGCGCTGCTCTGCGCCGCGCGCACCAAGTCAGCTGTGCTGGGCCGCAACAGATCCAGGCGACCACGCAAACGTCTGCCAAACATAGCAACCGCGGTCTCCTTTTGGGTCGTACAGTGTTCGGTGTTCCTATACGTAAATAAAAACTTACTTAACGCAACATCGTAATCTTCTCTCTCGACTGTAGCTTTCTTAAGTACCTACTTGTTTGACCGAACGCACAGCGTTTTCGGCCGCTCCGTTGCTAACTGGGTGGTATGGTGCAACGAGAACTCGCTTTATTCCGTGGCTCTCTAAGATACTCTTTAGATGAAAAAGGGGGGTCCGTTATCGCTAACAATAGACTTCGGTAATCCGAATCGCGCAAACGTCTTACGCAAGCAGGAGATTGTCACTGGCGCAGACGTACTAGAAACGCACGCAACTTCTTATACTTATAACCACTTAGTACGGCCACGAGCGATATCAGGCTGAGGACGGGTCTGCAAGAGCTCATCCAATCCTCATCCGCTAACACAACGGCATCCACGGGGATCTTGGAAAGCTGCATCCATCAACCCAAAATCCTGCTCCGTTACTCCAAGGAGCTAGGATGGTTGGGGTCAGGTTAGAAGGGGGGTAATGCACAATACACCCCAATGCGGGACGTCAGTGCAGATCTTATTCCCCCCACCCTAGAATTAGAATTAGAACCACTTAGTGTGAGCATCGATCAGAACGAAAGAGTATTTATTCCGACATGGAACTAAAAAGTCAACGTTGAGCCGCGACCACGGCTCCCGCGGCCACGGCCACGAGTACAACGGCGCGGGCGGGGGTTGGTCGCCCTGAGACGCGCATGCACTACATTCACGACACATTCGTTCAATGTCTGCATCTTAACCCTCCCACCAAAGAAAAGCCGCTTGTTTCATTTTAACAATGCCAATATGGCCACTGTGCAATTCTCTAAGAACTGTCTCTCGGAGACTAGTAGGAACGACTATGCGGTAACCCCAAACTAAAAACCGTGTTCAATAAATCAGCTCTTGTTTAAGATAAAACGGCTTGTCTTTTTCGCATTCTAAGCGTTCCGGCTAACCGAATTTTACAAATCTCATGATTTTGTTCAATTGAGGATCTTTCTTAATTTCCGTTTGGCAAAACATCTTGAACGAAGTTCATATAACTGACTTCCAAAATATTCTCATCGTAATTATCCTTAACCGTGCGCTCTAACGATAAACGAGATAAAGCGACGGCAAAACAATTTCTTGATGACGGAATAAAATCTATATCGTAATTGTAAGCAGCCAAACGAACCGCTTACCTCTGTAAGCGGCTAGCGGCAGTTTGCGGGATACCTTTATTTTTACCAAAAATATAGCTAAGCGCTCGACGATCACTCCGCAACAAAAAATGTCTCCCGTACAAATATTGGTGATGTTTGATAACTCCGAATTTGATCGCCAACGCCTCTTTATCAAGTTGAGAATAGTTTTGTTCGTGTGAGTTGAGAGTACGAGAAGCGCAGCTGACAGCCCGCTCCGAGCCGTCCGGGTAGCGGTGTGCTAGCACGGTGCCCAGCCCGTATGAACTGCCATCTACCGAGAGGATGAGCGGCAACGTCGCATCATAATGCGCCAGCACCGGACCACTGCTCAAAACATTTTTAATTTTATTAAAGCCATTTTCGCATTATTCGCTCCAGAACTACTTAACATGTTTCTTAAGGAGATGATACATTGGTTTATGTATATCACTATAACTTTTTAACTGTGAAACATCTTTTGGCGTGGGAGCCGAAACAATAGCCTCAACTTTTTTTTTATCTGCATGAAGACCGAGCTTATCAATTTGATATCCCAAGTGCGTGACACTTTCTTTGAAAAATTCTCATATAGACCAATTTACACGTAATCCTGCATTATTTAATTTAACTAAAACAGCACGCAAATTTTATAAATTATCCTTAGCATTAGGGCCACTAATACATATATCATCACAAAATACAACTGTGGACGGCAAACCGCTGAGAATTTCCTCGATATTTTTTTGGAAATTTTCAGGTAGGTATACCTACATTTAATTACAAATGGGCATAGACACAAATGGGACTCTTTTATAGACCCAAGTACGGATATGTGTTGTGATGGCAGTCATCGTTGAGACTCTTCACTCAAACAACATTGCTGATGAGCGTGAGACAAGTCTAATTTTGAGAAAAGCACACCTCCCGCTAGTGTGGCGAATAACTCTTCAATACGTGGGAGAGGATAGTGAAAATCCTTAAGATGAGGATTTATAGTGATTTTATAATCGCCACATATGCGGATATCGCCATTTTTTGTTTACAATCGGTACTATCGGAGTTCCGTAGTCTGAACGGTCCACTTTCTAAATGACGTCATCGCGTTGCAAGCGCTCCAACTCCCGCTCGACTGGCGCACGTAGCGCGAGAGGCAGAGGGCGGGCTTTCACGTAAATCGGAGTTTTATCTGATAAATGCAACTGCATGCGAGTTTTACAAGTCCCAAGCCCATCAGCAAACACTTCTGGAAATTCCTTTCGTAATGATTGTACAGTCTGTTCATATTGCTCTTGTTTAACATCGACCAAATTATAACAATCATGAACTTTTAACATTCTTATCCACATACGAGCCATTAACGGCGGGCCTCCGTTCTCAATCACATAAACTTAGTAGTTAGGTATATGTAACATTCACATCAATAAAACCTAGGGGTTTAATTACATCGCCAGTGTAAAACTTCAAAATAAACGATTTCTTATGCAGTTCATAATCACTAAATCGTTCATCATAACAAGATTTGGAAATTGCCGAAAATTTACATCGCGCAGTGTGTTCTTAAGAAACAAGATTTTTACTATACATTTTGATGATTACAAACCTATGTACCTACTGATTGTATGCGTAGCCGACAGAGATGCAACTATTTATTTGATAATTGGGTCTCATCTCATTGCTGATTATGATAAAAACACCTCAGTGATCAGTACCTTCTGCAAGTTTCTTGTATCGGTTAATTATTCACACAGAACAAGACAAATGTGCCATTGAAGCTTTAGTATTACATACCTCAAGGAAGGCAAAATAGGGGAACTTAAAAATTCTTTGGCACTTCTGTAGCAGCACCATATGACTATTTCCAAATACTTACATAATAATAATTATTTAGTCATACTATTCTACGGCAGGACAAAAGTTTGTGATTTATCACCATTAATAATGGAATGGGGAAAAAATTTAAAAAATATTCTTATATTTTACCTGGCAAGTTATAAACCATATAAATAATAATATTTCTTTTGTAACCAAATCAAAATAGAAATCATTTAAGAGGCATCATTTACGGGGTGAGTATACTGCAATGGTGAAAGTGCTCGAGGCTTAGGATCATAGTCAGAACTGGAACTTTACATTCATCATCATCATCATCATCATCATATCAGCTACGGAATGTCACTTCCCATGTGGATTTACGGAATTACTGACCTTGGGTGATCTGGAACTTTACATTAATCCATTTGATTGAAACTATTAGCTGGCTCATTTGGATTATCAAAAGATACCTATGGGCTTTGTAAAATCATATAGAAACTATGCCATTTCACACAACACTACTGCAATTGCATGTAAATTATAAAAATGGGTAAAGTTCAGTCCTGATCCAAGATTAACCTTTAATAAATCATTAGAAATGCTTAGGTTTAATTGGCGTCAAAAACAAGATATTCATATTAATGTTTTCTATATCAAATTAAATGAATTATTTAGGCAGGGGACTCTTCTTTGATATTTTACGGCTCAGCAAAGGTTTAACTTCACATTTTGACTTAGTGGCTGTTTAGGATCAAAAATTGAGCAGTTTCTCTCGTTATTTTATGTTGTGTCTCATGGATGAAAAATCCCTATGCATTATTATAGAGACTTTATCACTAACCTGGAAAAAAAATTTAAAAATCTTAATTTAATTTAAAGTTATGCTTACCTGCCTTTGCCTCATCCATTAAAAAAAAATGATACAGAAAAAGTATCCCGAAGTTCCTACGGGAACGGGAAATTTCATGCGTGTGAAGCTGCGGGCGGGTCAGCTAGTTTTTATAAAAAAAACATAGTATTTGAACTTGTTTTTAGGATTTTTTTTATGCGGCCGGGGAATAAATGTTTGCATGATCTATAGATAATATATATAGTAATCTGCATAGTCTAATCATTCATTGGTAACATCATTTATGTAAAAAAACATATAATATTTCGTAAAATATGACATTTTTGAAGTGCGGAATTTGTTGAACGACAAATATTCTTTTAAATCCGATAAAATTTCACAAATCTCATGAATTTCGTGATATAGAAAAAAAAATTGCAATTTAGTCGTATTTTTATATAGGGTGTTTGATAATATACGCACGAAAATTAAAGGGGTTGTTTTGATGAGCATAATAAATAAATTTGTGAAATGTTTAAAAAAATAATATGAAATGTGAAATTTATTTTCGCATGTAAAACAAACACTTTAATAAACTTATGTTGTGCTATTGCATAAAGTTGATAATATAACTTCTGGGTCTGGATGTTTCTTTATAAATATATTGTAAGTATATATTTACAAAAAAAGTACGTAAGTATTCTATCAGTTACTTGGTTTCTAACAAGCTTTGCTTAGTTTGGGTCTAGAGGGCGCAGTGTGAAAAGTCCAGAATTAAGATAAAAAAAATAGAAGGAGCAAACATAATGGCCCACCTGATGTTAGAGCAATGCCTAGAAGTTCACACATCTATTTGCCACATTGGCCCTCAGAGCCAGCAACTCGCTCGTATAAATATTGGTATTACCATAGGGTATTTAAACAATAATAATTACATCCCAAAATAAACATGTTGTGTTATTTAGCTGCAAATTGTTGAAATATTTGGTCACGTTTGAAACCCGGCAACTTTTACTCGCTAATTGTTCCCAGCTAGTACACATGTGAGCATATATACCATCCATAGTGTAAATAGGGAACAGCTTGATCACTCTTTACGCAACAATATTGGTAACCGCTGGCCTCAACCATACAAAAAAATATTAGATCGAAAGTATCACTATATTAACGTCATAAAGCTATGTCTACACCAGTGCGCTTTCATGTTCATCTTGCATCTTCAACTTTCGTTATGCATCAAGCGTATGCAATATTAATTGGCATAACGCATGCAGCATCGTCTACACCTGTGCGCCTCGATCAGTCGTCGAGATGGAAGCGTGTAAACTTTTAGCTAACTGTGTGGCATATTTAGTGTTGAGTGCAAGAAAATGCAAGAAAAGGAGAATCTGGGTGAACAATTATTTGAAGAAACGGATCAAAAAACCTCCCCATTTTGCCTGGTAAATCGCTCGGAATGATGCACGCTAATTCATCAGTGCCAGATTGGCATGCGCTAAGTGCATACGCTATTGCATGCGCTATGGCGCTTCATGCATGCGTCAGAGGAAGACGCAAGATGAACATGAAAGCGCATTGGTGTAGTCATAGCATAATAGCAAGCTGAAATGCGTGTGGTACAATGTCTAGCCACTAACAAAATCCGAAGCTAATTTATAAGATAACCCGCAGTATAAAAATGAGCCTGTGTCCAGAATGCAACCAATGTCAGTTCACGTTAATAATATTAAGTTTGAATTGTTTTGGATGAATGATGTATTATGTGTTATAATATAATACAGTGTGTTATATATTATATTTTTAGTAAAAGCTACCGTCCTTTTTTATTGTATTTTTAATTTTGTTGGTGTGCAATAAAGAGTATTATATTCTATTCTATTCTATTCTATTCTATTCTATAATGTTCTCGTGAAATCCAGTCCATCCAAATGTTGTCTGTAAGAGATCGCTAGGGGCGATAAGACCACTACTTGTATTTCTGCGTATATTGTTATTTGTTTTTTATATTGCTTTATTATTTGAATGTGATGTACAATATCTATCTATGTGTGCATCAGCTATTTGCATTCTTAGCTTCACCAATTTCACTTATGAACGTGGTCAACGAATTAAATTTTGTCCTCACGGGCCTCGTACCGTTACCGGTTTGTTAGTAAGCATTCGTGGTCCAGAAATTGGACGGTTCAGTTTTTTAGCAATGCTTCCCGTCCTGAACACTTTGTATAAGTTTGCAAGTTTGATAAAAAGTATATTAATACAAGTTCTTTACCTAAAAGTTGTATAATGAGAAACGCTTAGCCGATTCATTTCTGGCGAATTGTGGAGGAAAGCGGTAAAATTGTTGTTTTAAAAAGATTATTGTGATTTTAATGAAATTGTTTATAATATTGATAATGAATTTAAAGTTTGTAATTGGAACAGTGAGTTGATCCAATGAGCTGTGGACCTTTCGTCTCCGTCATCAGATGAAGCTTCTATGACAAATTATAATAAAAAATGAACACGAATTCAAAATATCAATTCAATTGGATCGGCTTCCTGATTGTAGTATATTTTTTTAAATAACTATAAACTTTATACACAAGTTAATTTAATTACTTAACTGATCAAAGTGATCTGGATCTGTTGAGGTATCTGTAGATCGTTTGCTACGGTCTTTAAGATAATTCAATTGTTTCTACTGTATCCTATACATGTAAATATTTATTGTATATTCTTTCTGTTATTAAAGGCATATTACAAAACTTAAAAAATCCCAGAACTTAAATCGCAAACGGTTTCACACAAAACACTTTTGGCAGCTGAAATCCATTTACCAAAATGGAAAATTGCTGATAGTCTTCAGATCTGCTGGTCTTTATCACATACAGTTAAGAACCACTCCAGTTAAACTAGCTTTCTATTTAAAAAAACCGTGTCCGAATCGGACCATACATTTGGGAAATACGATGTCATAGACACACTGCCACACATTTATAGACTTCGAACTTACATTACATAGGTACATCAGTCTTACGTTGCTGTACTACATTATTTAATTAATATTGTGAAAACTTAACAATTACGAGTGTATTTTTTGAATCGTCGGTAACGGTAACAGTGCATGAATGAATGAATAAATGAAATACTCTTTATTTTACACCAAACAAAAATACAGTAACAAAGGAAATAAACAATAAATAACGGTACAATGAGCGATCTTATCGCTAACAGCGCTCTCTGTCGACAGCGTCGCGAGTTCAATGATTTTTTCCCATCTCAAGAATTTCCCAACGCGCCTAAAAAAGTTTTCACTACTTATATACAGAGGTGTCGGTAACGGTAACAGTGTCGCGAGTTCAATAGTTTTTTCCCCATCTCAAAAAACGCCCAACGAGCCTATAGAAAAATTCAAAATTCAAATATTTTTATTCAATAAAATCACAAGGATCACTTTGAAACGTCAATTTTACTGCCTGTTCCTTCGCGACCAAGCCAGGAAAGAAAGGCAAGAAACAAGGCTGGTTGTTTTTTTTAAATGATCCTTTTACAATACATAATACAGAACATAAATTACGTCTAAATTGTAACATTTTGAACGAGTTGGAGCAATTTCAATCCCAAGCTTCTCTATCATCTAAATAATCCGATATTTTATAGTAAGCTCTTTTATAAAGATTTTGTTAAATTTGTACACGAAGTTTTCACTTCAAAAAAAAAAGTATTTAAGTATTCTATCAATTATCTGGTTTCCATAGTACAAGCGTGCTTAGTTTGGGGCTTGATACCGCTGCGTGAAATGTCCAGCATTATTTATTTATGTAATTAAAAAATAAATAAAGCTTGCGTACCTATTAATAGAAGCCCCAGTAGGACATCAATATTATGAACTTCCATTTCGTCAACTTGAGATATTTTCTCATTGAATGGAGCTCACCTTTTAGAAGGCATCCAATTCAGACAATGCCTCGTTATTCAGGGAATTTCCAATATTGTGCGAACGCAATAAATTTCCCATCAGTGAAAAGTCTGTGGGGACTTATACTCGTAGGCGGTCGGTCCGCTAATAAATGTTTATTCACACTCACCGTTTTGGTTCTACGTTTTTGATAGGAACACTTTACCGAGGTCTCTTTCTGCTGAATACCCACAAACCGGGCCTCTTTAAAGTAGGAGTGAATAGACTACTTCTAGATCTTCTGTTTCATCTGAGACCACATCATCGCTTACGATCAGATGTTATTGTCGTTAAACGAAGATCTATTCGTGATAGAAAAGTCGTGGTATATTCATAAAAAAACAGTTTTTCTCCGTCGTTTTGGGAATCTGTAAATACACACATTTTTTTGAGCAGAAATCGAGTAATGTATGACCGTTGGTTTTAGGAAAATAAGATAAGATAATTTATTACTAAACAAACATACGAAATAAACAATCAATCCTCTCCATCCAAAGGTTGTCTGGAAGAAATCGCTTCTAAGCGATAAGACCGTCCATTGTACTTGTTGCTTTGTGAAATTTTATTTATTTGTTTGTTTCTTGTGTGGTGTACAATAAAGTATTTTCATTCATTCATTCAAGTTAACAAATTCCTAAGATTATGATAAGTCATAACCAGCGTCGCTTACTTTCTTCGGATGGTTGGCAGCAATACGCTGAGACGGGGCCTGTTTGGGCCACACAGCACGAAAGACTATCCCTTCCTATGTATATGTACCTACTAAATTTTTATCTAGTGTTTTTCAAGTGTTTCGTTGTATAATTTTTCTTATTAGTCATTTATATCTTTATATAAATGTAAGTTTATGTAAGTGGGTATGTTTGTTCTGTTCTGAATGGTCTGTCCTGTCTGTGTATCAAATAAACGTATTTTAGTTCTTCTTTCTTTCTTTTCTTTCATAAGAAATTACAGGCACAAGAGGCTTTACATGTCTATCCCTTAAGTTGATGGACACAGGGCAGTGTATCGTAGGGCACGTTTATGGTAGACATACCTCCCATACGCACAAAGCGGTACTCTTACACCTTTATTATGTCACCGCCAAGGTGTGGAACGCCTTACTGAGTCTGTGTTTCGTGATAACTACAACCTAGGGATCTTCAAGTCGCGAGTGAATAGGTTTCTTGTGGGCATGCGTGTACCATCGTAGACTGCATCATCGCTTACCATCAGGAGAGATCGTGTTCAAACGCTAGCCTATAAATTATAAAAAAAACATCAAGTGGGCTTAACATAATATGGTTGTTCCATTTTCAATTAGTTTAAAAAACGAGTAGAAAATAATATAAGTATGCAAAGTTGTATGTAGGTCAAGAATATTTTCGTGCTGGCATATGAAAATGCCATCAATACTGAGATCGGTTGAAAATTTCCGGTCACCGAAACTCTTCGCAAAACAAAATCACAAAACAGATAGCTACAGATGTTAAGTTGAATACAATAAGCGGAAACGTACGTGTGCTTGCGCCTGGATCTCGCTTGTACTAAACTTCTGGACCTAATTGATCGAGCGAAGCGAGGTCTCTAAATCAACTTGGGCAAATCGTATGTATGTATGTAGTTTTGTTTGTCGGAGGATAACTTTCGAAGCGTTGATCCGATCATCTTGAAATTTGATACATAGGTAGGTAGCACTGGCACAATTTTGGTGTAACTAAATGAGCTAAAAATGTTGGAGGGTTGTTGAGATATTGGGGTTCAAAAGGAGTAAAAAAAAATTAGAATGAGACTATTAGGTCAAGTGGGACATCAAATGAAAGGTCTTCATTAGTACATTTCAACCCCGGTTTTATTTTTTGTAAAGGTTTTGAGTTATTAGCCATAATGAAAACTGAACTTTGACGAAATTCACAGGATACACATATGACCCCACAGTGCTGTATGCGTGTAGTTTAAGTAACACAAATACAGGCAAAAGTCTGAAGTCCAGAATAACTGCAATTTGTACCCAAAAAAGTGAAATCACATAACATGAACTCCCGTTACCTGTAAATTGAATGAAACTGTACTTAGGTCAAGTTAGTTGGTAATGCATTTCGTGGCACTATTTTGATAGTCAATGATTAGGTACAAATAATATTTTTTGTTTTTGTGGGAGACTCGCGAGATCTTAGTTCGGGGCGAACTACCAGTTATTTATTTTGTTGTAGAATAGTGTATTTCAGTGCTCACTACACAAAGAAACACTAAAAACTAAATCCTCTTTCTATTCTTGGTAGTCATCATTATATCAGCCAGGAACGTACGTTCGTCTCTCATCTCATCTCAATTGATGTTTCACATCTGCTGGCGAGTGGCTGCGTGTGCTGAGTGGCGAGTGTCAGAACAGAACGGCCGTTGGTTCGTTATCGTTATCGAACTAACTGCCCTAGAAATGTTTGATAGTAGAATTTAACTTTATCCTATGCCCTAGAATGGCAAGTAGCGAGTGGCGAGTGTCGCAACGGCCATTGCGCGTTGTGTCGTCATCGTTTTTGAACTGACTGTGCTATACATTTTTGATGGTAGAATTCAACTAGGAATAACCTACTTGCTTAATCAAAAAAACAAATACGATCTTATTTTAAAATTACAACGCACTAATAAAAAAGTAAAGGAATTAATGGATATAAATAATGTATTCGAATATCGAAAGCGCTAAGTCCCTAAATTAAAAATTCCACGGCTGCTCTGCGCTTCCACATCAAAAGGATTTGACGTTGTACGAGTATTAACTACGTGTTTTGTTATGTACGACATTATATGAAAACACGGGTAGGGCTAATAGCTAGTATTGTTGTAAATTGGGGTTTTTCATATTCGTTACCATAAAAAATTTCAAATTTTCAAACAATCTTATTATCAAGTCCTAAAATATCAATGCAACCTGCATAAAATAGATAAACAAATCATATTTATTAATCACCTGTTAAACTGACTAAGCGGCATCGACGCAAAGTTACCGCCGATTTACATTAAAATTGTTTATTGGAAAAGTATCGATTACTGGATAAATATTTAAGATACCGGTATTAAACCCACCTCTAAAATCAGTTAATCTGATTCCGGATGTCTGTTTTAAATGAAGGTCGTAAATAACAAAACACGTAGTATACTCGGCGCTTACTTGAGCTTTTATGGCAGAGCTGGCAATGTTTTTCACATTACCCTCAATGCTTTGAAAATCTAAGAGTAGTAAAAAAACCAAATAAGTGCGAGTCTGGCTCGCGCACCGAGAGTTACGTAAAAATATTTTATTTATGTGATAGTATATAAGTGATATGTAACTACAAATTAACGATGTTTTCCTTAATTTGTGCTGTAATTCTTGCCAAATTTCATGACTCTATTCTCAACGGGAAGTACCCCGGGTAAAAATGTTCGAATCTTTTGGTTGCTTTGGTTAGAAGCTTGATTTTTTACAGCTCCAAGGAACCGTAGACCGTATTTGATATTATTACCAACTTGATAACTCCATGCGTTCCTGAGAAAAAGGGTCTTGACGGACGGACAGACAAATAGACGTGCAAAGAATGGTACCTTAATAATGAGTCCTACATTAAAAAAATCGATAGCCTAAGTTTAAGGCTTATATTAAAAAAATATTCATGAAACATCCAGTAGTCAAAAAGCTCATTGCTTTTTGACTTAGGCCCTAAAACCAAGTACGCAAAATGAGTATATAGATAGGTGGTAATGGTGGGATAAGATGGTTATCGGTAACGTCTTTCATACTGCAGCTCTTCATACAGTAAGCGTGGTTTTACAACTTTTGTAACTGTTCGTTCATACCTGCTAACTTACCATTAAGTATGATAAAGCGCTCTACACAAAGTATTTTATTACTCCAAGATTTTAATCCTCTGATGACATGATAATGACCTTCGAGAAACACTTACATTTTGTTCCTAAAAATAAAGTACTGGTTTTATGATTGTGATTATTGTTTTGTATAATATGCTGTGAGTTTATTTGTTATATCATTCTATTGCTTAGTATAATGGTTGTGTTAGTTTATAAGATCATGCATTTCTTCAGTTGCAGCAACATTGTTAACACTAACACCGGTTCCACACGTTGGCCCCAACGCCGCTCGCCCTACGTGTGGATCTAGAAAATAGCATTGGCCCCAACGTGGATGCCTAGTAAATTAATCAACCAACGTTGTTACCGGTGCCGTTGGGGCCAACATGTGGAGCCGGTGAGACATTTATACTAGTAATATATACTAGCTGACCCGACCGCGGCTTCGCACGCATGGTCTTTCAATAAAATATTACCCTAATTCTGCGCAGTTGGGTATAAAGTAGCATTATTATCTAATTCATCGAAATCGGTCCAGCCGTTTAGTCACGAGATGTGTGCGAGGGCCACACATACACACACACACACACACACACAGAAACTATGTTTCTGTTGAGCCGCGAGTGAGGTTACCCACCTAGATGTGATCATTCTATGCATCGTAAATCGCTTTAAAACTCAGAATATACATTTAAAACAGGATCACCTATTTACTGTTAACAAAAAAACAATTTTTTATTTATTATTTCTTGCATAAAAGTATGTATGAGGAAAGGAAAGACCTTCATCATACTGTCACTTGAACAGATTTCATTAAAATAATTGTATCATCAAATTAAAAACCGATTGGAGATGAAACTTCAAGTCAACTTCGACAACAACACTTAAAAAATATTGTTACAAATCTCTCCAAACATATTTATGTTCCGAATATAAATATATAGGAAAAATAAACAAGAACAAGGATGGTTTTGTAAAGCGTTCCCTAATGGCTCGTACTCTTTCTCAAGTATTCATTAACAATACAGTGGTCCTCGACACAGATTGTTGTTGAACAACTGGACTAGTTAATGAGCAGGAACTTTATAATAAACTCCCGGAAAGTGATTAAAAGCTTCCAATTCGTAGATTCAAATAATATACAACATATCCATCCATACTATCTATGTATCCATATCCATACTTCTATACTAATATTAGGTCTTTACCTATGAAATTGCCGTTTTGTATGGAATAAGTGAAAGTACCTATTTTTTTTAAACTTTTTTATTTCTGTTATTCAAAGTAATCACCCATGCAATCGACGCATCTTTGCCAACGCATTGGCAGTTTATTGATGCCCTTCTTGTAAAAATCAGCTGGACGGGAGGCAACAAACTCTTCAAAGGCATTTTGTACTGCCTCTCGGGAATTAAATTTTTTACCCACTAAAAAGTTGTCTAAATTTTGGAAAAAGTAATAGTCGGTAGGTGCAAGGTCTGGTGAGTATAGCGGATGAGGGAGAGCTTCCAACCCCAGCTCTTGCAGCTTGGAGATTGTCTGTTGTGCAGTATGGGGTTGCGCGTTGTCGTGAAGGAGCAGTGGGGACGACCGATTGACCAAAGCTGGTTGCCGATATGCAAGCTTCTCCATCATTGTCTCCAGTTCTTCACAGTACACATCTGCAGTAATTTGCTTTGGTGCTGAACCAGGATCTAACCAACTTGCTGAGCGCTTCCGATTGTCGAACAGAATCCATTTTTCATCGCACGTAACAATTCGGTTCAAAATTCCTTCATTTCTTTGCCTATTAAGCAGCGCGAGGCAGGTCTCGACGCGTAAGTTGCGCTGGCGATCGTTAAGTTCGTGGGGCACCCATCTATCAAGTTTTTTTACCTTGTCTATTTGTCGCAAATGGATCAAAATTGTTTTGATGCATGTTTTTGCCTGTGGATTAGGACACTAAATTGAGATGATACTTGGCAAGTCTACTCCTGTAAACCTTGCTTTTGACGTGAATACGTTTCGAAAAGATTTTTCTGTTAGAAAATGTAATGGAATAAAAATTCGAACGGAATCGTAAATCACACACTTTTGAACCAATATTCAGGTAAGCCTTTTGACTAGCTCGTTTATTTTATAACCTGTGATAAGAAGCCGTTTCAGTACACAAAATTGAATTAAATATTATGTGGGTGAGTTTTATATGAACTCAGGGCAACCATATTTTCTAATAAATATTTTATATTTACAGGCGGAGTTTGGTTGTTAGTTTGTGTGATTTTTTAAATTACTTTTTTTTATGTAAACGTACGTAATAATAATTTAATTCACAATTCGCAATTTAATAAAAAATAACCAGTCGTGTGTGTTGCCTAATTCTTATAGTTGGTCTAAGAAACGAATTTGAAGATTCAAAACATTTCATTGGATTACATGAAATATTTGAATTTTTGACTTTTTCTGTATCGATTTACCCATTTTAACAATGTAATTGTTTAAAGCAATCTTTAAAAATTACCACGGGCTTACTCATAAATTATACTAGAAGGTATTTTGGGCGATATATACGATAGATTGTATATAATGTTTATATAAAAATTCACCAATGAAAAGTTTTAATAGCCATTAGAGGGCACCGTAAATCCAGTGAACTGAAAAATGTTGTGGATTTGAATAATATTCGCAACACATAAATCTGAAAATCCGCCCGAAAAACCTCTATTCACTGTTGATTTCTACCGCTAGTAAAAGTAAAAATAAACTTTACAAAGGTTAAAAATCTCGTACGTCTGGATTCCGGATTACTTTATTTACATATTTAACGCTTTTAATCCGCTTTTAAAACTCGCTTTGATGTTTCTATATACAGCTCTTTGTACTACAATATATTCTGGGGTGT
Organism: Philereme transversata; assembly: GCA_963924445.1. Lineage (NCBI taxonomy): Eukaryota > Metazoa > Arthropoda > Insecta > Lepidoptera > Geometridae > Philereme > Philereme transversata. The sequence continues at coordinate 17,970,854 of OZ004337.1, read as the reverse complement.
AGCTCCCGTTATACGCCCCACACTAAGTACCTTATGCAACGCTTGCTGTCACTCCATGCCAAAATACGCTCAGTACGAGATCCAAAACCAAATAGAAAAGTTTATAATAATGATTTATAGAAAAAATGTGAAAAATCGAAATACAGAGAAACACTTGCGTCACATAAAATAACTATGTAAATTTTCACCATCTCTTTATACTTAGTATTTATTGAATACTTTGTGTTTATTGTATGTTTTGGACTTGACTTTCGAAATCTTTTTATTATATTATTTTTATGTTACTCGAAGAAAGTTGTTTAAAAAGGTATACTTCCCAGGTGGTCCCATTGGCATCTGTCAAGTCAGGATCTGATGATGGGATCCCAAAAAAATCGAGGGCAACCCTCACATTTTATAGTAACGCAATTCGGTTTTATGTTTATTATTACCTTAGAACTCCGTCATTTATCAACCAATTTGGAAAATTCTTTTTTTATTTGAAAGGCTATACTTTTATATTCGCCTCATAAAAATTTCAACAAAATCAGTTTAGTAGTTTGGTTAAGTCACTAATTTTTTGTAATATAGTTTTCTACATATGTACTTGTGTATATCGACGGCAGAAAGCGGAAATGGCGTATCTCAAAAATTTCCGCTGTTCGATATTGAAACATCAATTGCTGTAACTAGTTAAAAATCAATGAAGCAGTAACTTTAGGACATTCCAATTAACTGTATCAAATAAAACTAAAAAAAAAAAATATTTCAACGTTCTATCTTTATTAATGTACGAGTTATGATTTTTTTAAATAGTTTTTTGGCTCTGGTGTAAAATTAGATATTTTGAGATACAACAAAATCGCTTTCTTACATCGATATGTAGAAAATCTTACGATATTGTGTTTTTGCTTCACATAGCTCTTAACTTTTACATTATTTATTACAAGATGTCAATGATACTAATAATGATTATGGAGATATCTAATGTAGAATGGACCCATACGCTGCCAGCTGCCAGCATACTGCATCGGGACAGTATGGTATTGGGACGCCAGCATGATGTGGACGGGCCTGAGCGTGTTGTAATTAACTTTATTAGCAAATGCACAGCAGTGCGTCAAAACTTCGTAACTTATCGTATGCTAATCTGGCCATACATAAACTATGCAGGCGACAATATCGTCTTCATTTCTGTGCTGATATCTGTCGCCGCTAAGCCAGGCGGGCAGACTACGCCGAGCGTGTCGTGCGCGGGGAGTGTACAAGTCGCGTTCGACGTTGTATACGTCGCCGTCGTCTTGTCACGCTAGCTGTGTGCTGATATTCACTGGAATTCCTTGAAGTGGTTCGCTTACAATGTAAAACGGTAGTCAATTTTTACGATGGAAACAGTCACTGAGGTTTACGTTTCCGAAGTGGCAGCTATCATAAATAAAGTAAGAGGAGCATTTCGGCAGACTATAAATTCAAACCATAAGTAGCATAAGTTTGTACAAATTAAATGACGATTGAAAATATATTTTGTTATACTTATATGGTTGTTATTTTTATTTCGCTTTGAGTGAGGTTTAATACCAAGGAAATATTAGCCCTAGGATATTGTGCTAGTGTAGTAGAATAAAACTAAAAAAGTTTAATGCTTATAGTATGTAAAGTTTTTAGGCTTATAGGTGAGCAATATATGTCGGAGACTAAGACCCAAAGTCTCGAACACCGCCGTATAGTTGCAAGCCTATCGATCTTTTATAGAATACATTTTGATGAATTTTTTTTGAAGATTCATTTCCTTTCCATCAAAGGACAAGCAGGCGCACGGCTCAGTACCATCCGTATCTGTTTGATATACCACCCATTCGCACACACCATTTTGGTTCAACGTTCTTAAAAAATACAATCCGGCCCTCTTTAAGGTTAGAGTGAATAGGTTTCTTATAGGTCTTCGTGCTTCATCTTAGACCACATCATCGCTTACCATCAGGTGAGATTGTAGACAAACGAAGATATATAAAGTTAAAAAAAAATGTTTTATATAATATATTACTTAGAAAACTTTCGTGATTTATTTCAATCATTCTTATATATTTTTTATATGTTATATATTATTATTTTATATGGGCTACATACAATATTGTCACATAATATATTACTATCACATCGTCTGACTTTCTTGAAGACTACAAATAGGGCCTCCATAAGATAAGAGTGAATACCTAAATGTCTAGATGAATTAGTTTCTTAGCGATAAATCCGTTGAATAATTTTATTGAATATAACATTTTTTTTTATTTTAAGGTAAGAGCTGAGGCGACGCGGCAGACCGAAACGTAGATGGCGGGACGAGCTCAATAAATTCCTAACGGAATGGCCACAATCAGCTCAGGACCGCGAAGTCTGGAAAGAATGGGGGGAGGCCTTTGCCCAGCAGTGGGACACGAATGGCTGATAATAATAATAATAATAAGGTAAGAGCTGACCATGTTGATTATTGTAAATAATTTAATATCATTAAATTTTTTTTTTTTTTATATAACGCTGATTGAAATTGCATGCGATAAACTCTGATTATGGACAAACTCAAACTGTGTCACTCACCACCTGTTACCAATATTGGCAATAAACAAATTGATTGATTGATCTTCGTGCTTCGTAGACTACATCATCGCTTACCATCAGGTGAGATTGTGGTTAAACGAAGAAGAATCCTAAGAAAACGTATTTACTTAAAATTGTATACTAGCTTCCGCCCGCGGCTTCGAACGCGTAGTTTGTCAATAATAATGGACCATGGGAACTGATTTATGAGATAAAAATTAGCCTATATGTTATTCTAGGTCTAGAACTAAACTTATGCAAAGTTTGAGCCCAATCCTTTAAGTAGTTTTGGTGTGAAGTGTAACAAAGACCAAAATCATTTTTGTATAGAAATTTTGATACCTCATTTTTATCCCATGGGAACTGATTTATGGGATAAATGGTAGCATGGTGATTCAGGTCATAATCTACGTATATACCAAATTTCATCGAAATCGGTTAAGCCGTTACGGCGTGATTGAGTAACAAACAAACAAACATCCAAACTTTTGCATTCATAATATTAGTGTGATTAGTGTGATTGTAGCTGTGTGATAATATAAATATATAATATATTTATAAATATCATCGTTTATTAATTTATTTACCCTAGAATGTAGAAACTAAAAACTAAACTAAAACTGCAAGCAAACCTGTCACCCTTTGACTAATTACTACGTAATAAAATCCTGTGTGGTCTGAGAGGAGCTTCATATTAAATATATATAACATCTGCTGAAGTTCTAAAAGTATTGGTTTCCAAAGAGTTCCGGTATATGTAGGGATTTTTAAAAGAAGCCTGGACGGGTCAACTAGCTAGATAAATAAACTAATTAAATAAAGTTTATGAAAATAACCCAGTTTTTTTTATTTCCACCAAACATAATCAGAAACCATCGCGTAAACACCAGCATTCAATAAAACAAAATTGCATGCAAAGTCGACTCATCCATTTGGAAATTATTATTCAACGGAACGACACGTAAAGGCTTGATAGGTTTTGTGAAATCCGATCCATCCAAAGGCGGTTTGAAAGAGATCGCTTACAGCGATTTTGCACATTATATTTTCACGTGTCTAGTTATTTGTTGGTTAATTTTAATACAATGTATCTAGTGGTTCGTCCTGAACTGAGTTCTCGCGAGTCTCCGATTAAAACAAAAAAATATTTGTAATGTTTGACTATCAAAATAGTGCCACGAAATAAAGAACCCAATAACTTGACCTACAGTTTCATCCAAATTACAGGTAACGAGAGTTCATGTTATGTGGTTACACTTTTTTGGGATTTAAGACTTTTGCCTATATTTGTGTCACATATGCTACACGCATACCAAATTACAGCACTGTGGGTTCACTGGTGTACCCTGTGAGTTTTGTCATACTTCAGTTTTTATTATGGCTAATAACTCAAAAACTATATAAGAAATTTACAGTGCAGGCTGTCCGGTTATGGAACGCGCTGCCGGTAGCTATCAGATGTGCCAAGTCACTTGCCATTTTGAAACGTATAGTCAGAGAACACTATTTGAGTATTTGTCGTTAAATATCTATGTCTTTGACGACCTCCGTGGTGCAGTGGGCGAATAGCCGGCTGAGACGCAGGAGGTAACGGGTTCGATTCCCACCGCGGAACACAATGTTTGCATGACTTACAGATATTTGTTCCGGGTCTGGTTGTTTCTCTATATATTATAAGTATGTATTTACAAAAAAAATGTATATAAGTATTCTATCAGTTATTTGGTTCCCATAGTACAAGCTCTGCGTAGTTTGGGGCTAGATAGCGCTGTGTGAAATGTCCAGCAATATTTATTTATTTATTTATTAATTAATATGTTTCTTATTTAAGTAGTTATTATTTAGGTTAATTCATTTATGTTCTTTTTATATCATTTGTTTAAGTATGTATAATGTAGTATGTTAGGTACACCATTACACCCCAGGTACGAGGCATGCCTTTTAAGTTTTGTCGTTTGAAGAAAAAAACACAACTACAACCTTATAGTACTTTTTATTGTTTTTCAAAGTATTCACCACGTAGCTTAATGCACTTTTCCATTCGCTCAAACCAGTTATTATAACATTTATTTCACTTTAAAGTGGGGGTGTTCAAAATGGCTGACTTGAAAGCGTCGACTGCTTCTTCACCGGACTGGAACCTTTGACCATGAAGACTTTTCTTAATTTTAGGAAATGTAAAGAAATCTTTGGGGCTTAGGTCAGGACTGTATGGAGGATGGTCAAGAATTTCTACTTTTTTCTGCTTCAAATACTCAATCGTTTGACGAGCGCTGTGTGAGCTTGCGTTGTCGTGGTGCAGGATGATGCATCGCTTTGAGTTAGATTTTCGAAGTTCAGCGATGACTTGTGGTAAACAAACTTCGGTATACCACTCTGCGTTAACCGTTCTACGATCTTCAAGTGCAATAGCCGCAACATGGCCGGCTTTTTCAACGAACGTGGCCACCATCTTCTTTGAAGTGCTTCAAGAACGAACAACTTTAGTCGGCTTTGGCTCGTCTTGAAAGACCCAGATTGTAGATTGTTGTTTGGAATCAGAATGGTAGGCATAGATCCAAGATTCGTCACCACTGATGATGCCGTAGACGTGATTTGACTTTCCTCGGTTGAACCTTTGCAGAGTTTTCTTACACCATCTGACGCGGGTCGCCTTGTGATCGTCGGAAAGCAGATGCGGTATCAAACGGCAAACTAGCTTTCTCACACCAAGCGCTTCATGCAAGATCTTCTGAATGGTTGTCCCTGAGATGCCTAATAGAGCCTCTATCTCTCGATACGTCACATGACGATCTTCGAGAATTAGTTGTCTCACAGCAATGATGTTATCTTCAGTGAAGGCGGATTTTGGGCGTCCTTCGCGAAATCTGTCACTAACACTAGTATGTCCACGCTGGAATTCTAAATACCAGCGTTCGACAGTCCGCAGACATGGGGCTACATCACTGAACACAGGTGTTAGCTCTTCTAAACACTGAAGCCGTGTCAGGCCTCTTCTAAAGTTGTAGAAAATTATTGCACGAACATTTTCCTTAGAAAGATTCATTTTCGTACGTGACCTGACAGATTCAAATCGAAACTGTGACTAAACAATAGCATTAATCCTAATACTTTCAACTGTTTTGAGATTCAAAATGTAAACACATTCGAATATAGAACAGTTCCAAATTCAAAATTGCCGGAAAATATGGAAACGACAGAACTTAAAAGGCATGCCTCGTAATGTCCACACAGTTCATTCCATCCAAAGGTTGTCTGGTAGAGATCGCTATTCAGCGATAATACCGCCAATTGTATCACATAGTTTTACGGTGTTCTTTGTAGTTGTATTATTGTTATAAAAATAAATAAATAAATATAAATATCGCTGGACATTTCACACAGCGCTATCTAGCCCTAAACTAAGCAGAGCTTGTACTATGGGAACCAGATAACTGATAGAATACTTATGTACTTTTTTTTTGTAAATACATACTTATAATATATAGAAAAACACCCAGACACGGAACAAATATCTGTAGATCATGCAAACATTTGTTCCGCGGCGGGAATCGTACCCGCTACCTCCTGCGTTTCAGCCGACTATACGCCAACTGCGCCACGGAGGCAGTCAATATTAGGTGTGCAATAAAGAATTTTCAAATCTAATCTACAAATGTAGGTCAATTCTTAGTAAGACGTAACCTGTGCAGATTGCAGTAACGCAGAGTGATTCGCAGGGCACGTTCCTAAGGAGTCTGATCTATTAGGCAATATTTTGATATCGCCTATATCTTGATACCATGATTACCACTTCATATTAGGTAGGGCATGTCTTGCTCCTCTAAATTATAAACTAAACATAAAAAAAACATTGACGATTTAATTAGAAATGATTGTTATTTCCCACGTTGAGACTAGGGGGGGTTAGCAAATTCTCCAAAAGGAATGTACGATAAATTGGAACGAATTGTTACATGGGTCCCTTGTCTGATGGTACCAGTAAGGGTCCTATAAAAGGCGATAAAATAGAAAGGTCTGACAAATAGAAACGTTAGTAAGTTGTTTTATCAGACGTACTCGTAGGTAAGGGAAAAGTTCTTTGTTGGGTCAATTGATACAAAAAAATTTGACTCTCTCAGGGGAGCGTGGATAATAACGCGCCGATTTTATATTGGAAACAAGGTAAATACTGATATCAGAAAAATATTATTTCTAATGCAAAATAAATACACATTATACTAAATTTTTATAATAAAGTTATAAAAATTTAGAAGTAATTTGTTAGATTTTTAAAATAACCCCGATAATAACGAATCCCTTTGAGACGGGAAAATGATACATATTTCTATAAATTAATAATTAATTTAAACGAATTCAAAACATTAATTACATATATTAATCTAAATCACATTATAAATCGACATAATAAAAATTATTAAAAAATTTAAATGATTATAAACAGTAAAATTCAATTAAAATAATACCAATAAACTTATCTACTAACATACATAAATAATAAATGGAATTGTTAAATTGCAGTCCATTCTTAACTACATCAATCTCACAATACGTCAGACATACCAGCCATGCATTCTCCTTTCATTTCTTTCGTTCCTTACATTTTTCAGCAAATATAGTAAAATGAAAGTTATAAAAGAAGGTAGGCCTCAGGTGAATAGAATATTCAAACTTTTCCCCACAATGTAATAAAACTATGCAAACTGAAACTTTTTCAACCCATGCACACACCAACGGGTGGTACCAGGGGCTCGGTAGGCACTATACGAGTAAATAAAGCCGCCCTACATATTCGAATATTTTACGTTACTCAACTTCGCATTGAAAAGTGATAAATCGAAACATGAATAAATAAATGAATATTGCGGAACATTTACACAGCGCTATCTAGCCCCAAACTAAGTAGAGCTATGGGAACCAGATAACTGATTGAATGTTTATATACTTTTTTGATGTGTAACATCTTTCTTCTCGGTTTGTGGGAGTCATCATCATCATCATCAACCTATAGCAGTCCACTGCTGGACGTAGGTCTCTCCCAGGGTGCGCCATTGAGCCCGATCCTCAGCTCTTCTCATCCAATCCTTGCTTTAAACAGAAATGTGTAACAGGGAACCGGGGAAGCGCGGGCTATTTGATTTAATTAATGAGCGCGCGCGGTGGTAAGATGTTACACATCATATGCGACTAATGTAAGGCTCGTAGTTTTTAGGGTTCCGTGCCCAAAGGGTAAAACGGGCCCCTATTACTATAACTCTGCTGTCTGTCTATCTGTCCGTCTGTCACCAGGCTGTGTCTCATGAACCGTGATAGTTAGACAGTTGAAATTTTCACAGATGATGTATTTCTGTTGTCGCTATAACAAAAATACTAAAAACAGAATAAAAAATATTTAAGTGGGGCTCCCATACAACAGACATTAATTTTTTGCCGTTTTTATAGTACGGAATTCTTCGTGCGCGAGTACGACTCGCACTTAGTGGTTTTTTTGTTGTAAATACATATTTATAATAAATAGATAAACATCCAGACCCGTAATAAACATCTGTAGATCATATTTATGACATTTATTCATATTTATGTACTTAAACGGCCTCCGTGGCGCAGTGGACGAATAGCCGGCTGAGACGCAGGAAGTAGTGGGTTCGATTCCCGCCGCGGAACAAATGTTTGCATGATCTACAGATATTTGTTCCGGGTCTGGATGTTTTTCTATATATTATAAGTATGTATTTACAAAAAAATGTACCTATATAAGCATTCTATCAGTTATCTGGTTCCCATAGTACAAGCTCTGCTTAGTTTGGGCTAGATAGCGCTGTGTGAAATGTCCAGCAATATTTATATTTATTTATTTTATTATTTATTTAAAGATATTTTTATGTTTCATCATTATGATTATATCAACCATACGTCGTCCACTGCTGAACATAGGCCTCCCACAGAGATTTCCAGAGCAACTGATCTTGTGTGGAACCGAACGGCTCCCAGCAACCTTTATCAGATCATCTTTCCATTTAGTGGTCGCCTTACGCTGCGCTTCCCAGTGCGTAATCTCGGCTATAAATCCGTTCTGCCTCAACGACAGTCAGTTGGCTACGTGCGCCACTCACTGCTATTTCAGCTTGCTAATCCGCTAAATGATTAGTACAGTCATTAACTAACAATATCAAGCGTCGGCTGCGTTGCTTTAATAAAAGCAATCAAAGAATTATTAGTCCTATGCCAGGCAGATTATAATTCCGTAATTAATGAGGATTAATAGTTCAAGTCACGCACGTTGACGAACGCATTAGAGGTGTGGACGTGTCTATCAATATTGATTGAGTCTATTAATTTGTAGACTAGCTTTCGGCTATGGTTTAACCCGTGCTATTATTTTCATGGGAACTGAATCATTCGAACTAATATCAAAAATTCGCTGGTAACTCTGACTTTTAGTTACTTTTTCACGACGAAATGGCTGGACCGATTTTAACGTGCTACATACCTCGACATGTCTACCATTTAGCTGTAGTGCACCATCCCGTGGTGGCCCAGTGGATTTTTTATACTACTTGTCGATGGAACAAGCTTATGGCCCACCTGATATTAGGTCTAAGTGGTAAACAGCAGGGAAACAGAATCTCTGCCTATAACAGAGAATTGCCTCGTAGGTGATGCACGTCAGAAATGTGCCCTACGATGCACTGCGCTGCGTCAAACAACTTGGGCATACAGGTGTAAAGCAGGTGCCTGTAATTTCACAGGCAACCATACCATTCAAACCAAAACACAGCAATTTTGCTTGGCGGTAGAAATAGGTATGATAAGATAACTCTTTAGTACACCAAAGTAAAATACAGAACATAATTTTTACAAATAGATTTAGTACAACGGGCGGACTTATCGCTAAAAGCGATCTCTTCCAGACAACCTTAGTATGGACAGGATGATAACATATCACATAACGGCGGTGCATCTACATACGTATATGACGGTGGTGCGGTATGGTGGTAGTACTTCCCCGGGCGAGCCCTTTGTGAAAGGGAATGTATTTATTTTATTATATTTTTTGGAACAACAACCAGTAACGCTATAAACGTTTGTTAAAGATTCAGTATTCATGCGAGAGAAGTATGTTCAAAATAAATGATTGATTGATTGATTGATTAATAATGTAACTCACTACGTGATCCACATATTGGTAAGACAGAGTCTAAAAGTATATGCAACTGGAAGGCCAAAAGGGCCTTATATCTATTTTAGGCAAAAAATATATATATTTAATACTAGCTGTTGCCCGCGACTTCATACGCGTTACACTATTAAATGTGTGGGAAACCTAGAAATAAAGCTATATAATGAGAGGTGAGGCTATATAATGATATATATATTATAATGAGAGGCTAGCGCATTTTGGAGTCAGTTCATTAGACGAACGCAGAGATCTGATAGATCTAAAATTTTTACACAAAATAGTAAGGAATAAAATTGACTGCCCTCAACTTTTAGAAAGATTACGCTTCAAAGTACCTCGTAGGTACCCCCGCTTTAAAATCAACCCTCTTGTGCCCCCTTTTCGAAGGACAGTCTTGGGTACGAGCTCTTGTATACCACGTCTTTGCAAACTTTATAATGAATTTGTGGATTTGGATATCGGCTTTCACGAAATCACTAAAATAAAATCTTTCGTTCGTAATCGTGAGCGACCTTGACAGTGTTACAACAAAAAAAAATAAACAAAAATTATATTAGTGCTATGGGAATTGTTACATAAATACTTATATAGATATACTGACAGTTTTCTTTTGTAAATACATACTTGGATTGTTTATGGACCTGGTATAGATATTGCATTTTTATTGCATGCACTTAGTTCATGTAATTTAGCTATTATTATTATTACTTTTTTTTTTTTATAATACGCCATTACTTTTAAAAGAATATTGCAATATGATTTAAGTGTTGTTCTCTCGAATGTACCTAGCTTGAAGGCGTCTGCGTCTCGTTCTGTCAGTTTTACTAGTTTACTCATTAACGTAACCTTGCTATCTGATTATTATAATTACAGGTTTATTAACCTACTGAGGGTGACTTCCACAGCGAAGCCTAGACGTATTTTGGTGGCTAAATATTATTTAATGCGTTATCGAATAACACAGATACGTATATTTTTAATAATTTTAACATGTATAGTTGCTTAGTGCGTTTGGGGGTCGTTGTGCAGGCCGGGCTAAGTGTGCAGATCCCGTTTTTGTTCGTTTACTAGACAATCAAATTAATCACTGGCTTGAAGTGTCCACCTATTGTACTATTAATATTTTACCTTCTTACCTAGTTACAACACCTACGTGTATGTTTACCTAACTAAAATGTTAGATTATTGAGCATGTTGTGTTTGCCTGTTACTGGTTACACATGTAGCATAAAGCATTTAGATGATAAGTTTTTTTTTTGTAAGCAATCATGTGTTTAACTGTTGGTAAACCTAATAAAAAAAAAAAAAAAAAGCTAAACTTGATGTTGCAACTTGACTTGACACCCCACTTTTATCCCATGGGACCTGATTTAGGGTTAAAAGTAGCCTATGTGTTAATCCAGGTTAAAGTCTACGTTTTTACTAAATTTCATCGAAATCGGCTCAGCCGTTTCGACGTGAAAGAGTAACAAACGTACACACATACATCCAGTATTAGTGGGATGGGAAGTGGGATAAGGTAGTGTTGGTAATATATCAACTTATAATGTATACAAAGTTAATTAAACATTTTATAAGAAAAAGAAGAGAAAATTATAGAAAAGCACAGGTTGTGCTTTGAGAGTGTTAGACTTGGACACTAAGGCCGGTTTCCACAACGATCCCTAAAAGCATCGACTAAACATGTTTAAGTTTGACGTATTTGTATTATTTGACAACTCCTTAAATCATATTTAGCCACTACGTTCAGGCATCGTTGCGCAAGTCGCCCTATGTTCTTAAAATGATATGTTGTGATCGTAAACGGTTCCCACGATACAGGCCCCGAGCCTAGTGAGGGGCCCTTGCAAAATAACCGAGCATTATGACAATTGTTGTGTTTTATTTGTGTTCGGTTTTTAATTTTGTATCTAAGTGTTTTATTCATGTAAATAAATTGAATTGAATCTTGATTATCTTGTTACCTTTGTTCATGTACCTTGACTTCTGATATGGAAGTTGTGAGTTCGAGCTCTGGCCGTGTACCAATGGATTTTTATGTGCTCAAAACGGCGGAGAAAAACATCTATGCAATAAGTGGACGATTGGACATGTATCAAACGTAATGTGTGGATTTGCCTCAGAATATTACCTTTTGAGATATCTTCACGGCCCTGCTGATCCAAAAATGTCCATCATGGGAACTAATATAATCGTGAACTGTTGTTTATAAATTCATCTATGTATTTTTTTGTAAATTTGCCGTGGATTTTTGTGAGGTTTCAATTGTATTAAAATCAATCCAGGCATCTATCTATCCAGAATAAATTATAAAGCTCATGGTCTTAACATAAACAAGGCATCATTGTACCTCTAAAAACTTAAAACACGGCCTCAAAATATTAATAAACACAATTTTTCAGCTTGTTCCGCGTCTGGATGTTTTTTTATATATTATAAGTATGTATCTAAAAAAATATATATATATAAGTATTCTATCAATTATCTAGTTCACATAGTATAAGCTCTGCTTAGTTTGGGGCTAGATAGCACTATGTGAAATGTCCACCAATATCTATTATATCAACAAATGATAAACGTAAGTTATGAATTCCTTAAAATCACTTGAAGCACAGATTAATAATATAAATAAATGTTCTAATTCAAACACGATGTTTCAGTCGATGTCAGTTCCCAACCCTTCTCTCATGACGACACCCACATAATTGGCAAGATGAGCACGTAATTTCACTTACATCGACCTGTATTCTTCCCGTCCTATTAAAAACATATAACCCATAGGAAAAAGTTAGATTAGGTATACTAAAAGCGACTTTATGTTGTAATAATATAGAGTTGAAGATGCATACATAGTGGAAACAGGCCGGTTTGTGCAGTCTTCGTAAAATTGGGGTACGTAGTATCGCTACACTACCGTAAGTTTTTTACGTGAAACCTATTCATATGGGTTGTGACTTTTCTGCTTAGCTAACCTTTTAGAGCACCTCAATATCCTAACGACGACGCATATATGACTCGTGTTCCCCTTTCCGTTTCGGATATTAGATTATTTTTTCAATCAATTAATTTATTTATTGGGAAGATGGGTAGTTAGTGATACAGTTTGAGTTCGTCCATAATCAGGGTTTATCGCATGCAATTTCAATTAGCAGCGTTCTATCAAAGAAAAATTAAATTTAATGAGCTAATATTTTTACAAAATTCTTATCAAAGTGAATTTCGAGGGTCTTTTTCAACCCTCCACTAATTCTAATTCTATGGTGGGGGGAATAACATCTGCACTCACGTCCCGCATTGGGGTGTATTCTGCATTACCCCCCTTCTAACCTGACCCCAGCCATCCTAGCTCCTTAAAGTAACGGAGCAGGATTTTGGGTTGATGGATGCAGCTTTCCAAGATCCCCGTGGATGTTGTTTTGTCTTTGTTGCGTTTGCCTTCAGGAAGAAGAGACGGTGGAGCACGTGATGCTTCACTGTACGGCCACGAGCGATATCAGGCTAAGGACTGGTCTGCAGGAGCTCATCGAATTCTCAACCGCTTCATCGCTAACTCTTGCGGGACCTTAGTAAAGAATACTTTTTAAAAACGTGTTCACGTTAAAACTAATACAAGCAAAATGCCTTTAATAACAGAAAGAATACACAATTATTTAAATAACTAAAATACAGAAGAAACAATTGAATCATCTAATGACCGTTGCAAATGATCTATAGATAGCTCAACTGCTCCAGATTATAACCAAGACACTAGCTACATTGCCCTGCTGAATTGCAATGCATACGCATTTAGCCAGATAAGCGCCAGCTCTCGGATCACACGTCGCATCGACCAGACGCCCAGAAATTATTTTGAAAACGCGATGAGCCCCGGTACCCCTTGGACACAGGGTCTCGACCCCAAATGGTTCAAATACGTACACTCTGTTTAGACTTCCATACTTGCTCCGCTTGAGATCTTCGGCTGAATTTACAGCCGCACCGGCCCCAATTGCTGTACCAGACAGATAAGATGGCGCAAGGGTATCGACGCACGTGGCGTCCCACACCAAAGGCCTACCCTTCTCCCAAGGTACAAGAGACATACCGTTAAAACTCATAGCTGAGATGGATATGATGAATAGTTCTACCAACTTATCTGGTCTAGTGGACAAGTCCAGAAATGGAACCAAAAGTGGCTATTTAAAACCAATAAATTATGAATTATGAAATTTACATAATATACAGGGTGTTTGTAATGGTAATGTACGGACGATATTTAAGTGACGGTTTCTCAAAACATAAAAAAAGACATTGAACCGATAAGACGGTAAGTGATAAAATCCGTATTTATAATAATGATTGAAATCAATCACGAAAGTTTTCTAAGTAAAATAAAAAAAGACATCTCGAAAAAAAACTACTAGTCATAATTATCAAATTTTAAAGAGAATCGACTAAGTTTAGGTGATTAATTCGATATAAAACTTACTGGCAATTGTCTATGCGTATACTCATAGTAATTTAGTAACTACTAGTCACTTGATCAAGCCAGCTACTAGCCCACCGTGCCACAGATAAACTTCATATAGCCTATGTGACTCTCGTGATTTAGAGAATTCCAATGATATTGATATATATGTATTTATTCAGCAAAAATGTTACACACTAACAGCCGGTTGTTCGAACGCCAATCAAATCGCAAATCAGTTGACATAGTGTTTAATAAAAATACCTGTGCCGAATCGGAAGGGAATCAACGACGGAGTGCCATCACTGTGGTGCCCATGAAGACACAGCACAGCACACGCTGGAGGTCTGTGGTGCCTGGGCAACACAGCGACAGGCACTGGTGGCAGTTTTTGGCCAGGATCTCTCGCTGGCGAGAATAGTCGAGGCTGCACTTGACAGCAACAGAGCCTGGAATGCCGTAGTTACCTTCGGCGAGGAGGTGATGTTACAAAAAGAAGCTGCGGAACGTAAACGAGAGGAGGACCCCCTCGCTGAGCCGCGCCGCAGAAGAAGGACCGGGAGAAGGTGAAGACAGTTTCTTCGCCTTCTTTCGCTCGATGGGGACCAGCAGTGTTCGGGTGCAGGGAGCCCCGACTCCGCATCGCACAGGCCTCCTACGCCGGGGAGTGTCCGTAATATTCCAGGACATTCCTTTCCCTCCCAAGTGGGGGTCCGAAGGGTCCGCTTAAGGCGGACATTCACCGACAGGGCCGCGGTTGAATCCAATCGGGACCCCGTGACCCTGTCAGGTGCTAGTGCGGCATCGACTCACTCATCTCAAAATGGGCGGCTCGATGATGCACTGGCACTGAGGTGATTGAAGGAATATCGGCGGGTTTTTAGTCGGTATCTCTCCTCAAGTTGGAGGACATGCGTAAAGCATTTTCCCATAGTAAAAAAAAAGTGTTTAACTTAACACTCTTGTTAAATCAAATCGGGTTTCTCGAAGGTTGATTAGTGAATAATTAGCTAACCAAAGGATCATCTTTTGACTCTCAAACTAGTGTTATTTTTATAGGGTGACACCACCTTAAATTTTATTTTAGTTCAATCATTCATTCCTACACGTCATAAATTTGCTTATGCCAATGTCTATAGGTTAGCCTTAAGATATAACTAAATAATTAACTTACAAAGGTTTTGTTGTAAAATATGTTGTAGTTGAATGAACTACAGACGTACCTATATTAAAATCCGTCAAGCCAACAACGCCCCTAATGAACAGACATACATACACCCTTAAAATACTACCAGTCCCGGATCTAGGGGGGCGCAAACCAGGGCGCTTGTCCCGGGCGGCAATTTAAGGGGCCGCCAAATTTGAAAAAAAAAACTTGTTTCACAAAGCGCTTAGCTAGCCTCTAGCGCACGTTGTACTATCGATTATTCATTTGATTTGAGGCCTCAAAACCCCTCTCTGGCTACACCTGATATCAGTGTATTAATGTACCCCCCCCCCCGTTTCCCAAACGCTGGAGGAGAGGAGGCACCACATACCACATCAAGTTTCTGCCCCGGTTAGCTGAATACTACCTTCTTTCTATACTGTCGAGTAAATAAGTCCATTCATAGGAATGTTTCTAACATTCAGTAGCGTCACAAATTAATATCTTAGCATTGATGTATTCACAGAAATTCCTTTTATTAAAGAGACGGCACGTCCCTACTTCCATTCCGAATATCAATGAACTAGAAAATTAAAACCCGATTCCATTTCAGATAGCCATTTGTAGTACAAAGTACTTTGTTAGATCTTTTAAAATTCAATTGGATAAGTCTATTGAAATATCTTAGTTACTTTGAAACTAAGTTAAAATGTATCCCATATTAACATAATTTTAAGGAGATTTGTTCTTATGAAGAGGTTCATACATAGTTAGATTAACTCCCCAAACTAAGCAAAGTTTGTAATATGGTAACCATAATTAAATACAGGCTGCTGATGTGTGGCAATATTCAAACACAATGTCTTACTGGTTTGCTAAAAATATAAAATATAGAGGAATTAATTATTCTAAATCAGTTAAAAACATCCAATAAAATGTTATTGCACTTTGCAACGTAATTTCGAAAAAAAATACACCCTTCTTTCATTCATTTCATTTCATTTGACCTCCGTGGCGCAGTATGCCAGAGAATAGCCAGCTGAGACGCAGGAGGCAGCGGGTTCGATGATCTGCAGATATTTGTTCCGGGTCTGGGTGTTTTTCTGTATATTACAACGTATTTACAAAAAAAAGTATATATGTATGTATTATATCAGTTATCTGGTTCACATAGTACGAGCTCTGCTTAGTTTGGGGCTAGATAGCGCTGAAATGTCCAGCCATATTTATTTATTATTTATTTCTTATAATCAAAAACCAAGAGAACACTTGGTTACGTCATAATAGGTACTTAGGTGTACCTAGTCAGGTCATAAATTCTGTCACATGTTTAATATAAAATAATTGAAACAAGTTTATTCATTATGTAACCATTTATATACCAAAATGAACTTAACAAAACATAGATTCTTATGACACTAAAGTTTATTCAAAATGACCTCCGTGATTTTGAATACAGGCCTTCAATCTGCGCGGCCAGTTGTCTATCGCAGCACGAACGAGATTCATGTCAATATTGGCGGCTGCCTTAATCAAGGATGTCTTGAGGGACTCCAAATTGGGATGAGGCTTTGAGCACGCTTTTTCCTCCAAGTGTTGCCATATCTTGTAATCTAACGGATTCAAATCTGAGGACTGGAGGAGGGCCAGTCTTCGTGCCGGATGAAGTCGATTTCACGCGCCGCCAGCCAGTCTTGTGTGCTCTTCGCTCTATGAGCTGGCGCCGAATCTTGTTGGAATACCCAGTGCCTGTTATTGAACATGGTATGAGAAACAGGTTCCACAAGGTTCGTCAGGACTGCATTTTGATACTCAACTGCATTCGTTTTTACACCTTTCTCACAAAAATGTACCTCTGTTAAGCCCTAATAAGAAACTCCCAACCATACCATGAGCGAGGATGGAAAATGACCTCGTTGGACACGCGGAATACGGTTGCTCGATTCTTCACTACTGTGTGCGTACACCTTATCATTTTGTTTGTTGTAGCTCTCTTCTACGGTAAAAATATTTTCATCCGAAAAAAGAATTTCCCGATATTTTTTTCCCGCGTACCGCTTCAACAAAGCGCGGCATCTCTTCAGTCTCAGGTTCATTAGACGAGCATTCAAACGATGTCCTGTTTTTCTTCGATATGCCCGAAGCAATAAGTCTTCATTTAACACCCTTTTCACCGTGGTTCTGCTTAACCCGATCTGAAGGGCCAACAGTTTCTGCTTACATTTGGGATTTCTTTGAATTCGCGCCTTCACAGCTTTTATCACTGCTGGAGTCCTAACAGACCGAGGGCGACCACTTCTTGACCTGTCATCTATACTAGAGTCTTCATTGTATCGTTTGATGGTGCGATAAACGAATCTTTTGTTTATATTCAAATTTTTCAGTATGTCAAAAATTTGAATTGGCACGTAACCGCAACGATGCAACGCAATAACTGCAACACGGTCTTCTTTAAGCGTCCACTCCATATTTAAAAATGAGTAAAATTCTAAAGAGTATACATTTTTATTTTCATGAACAATTCGAAATTTGAATTCTATAAACTTTTTTGTGGCCAGCATTCTAAAAGAAAAGTTTTTACTGTGTGACAATACTTATGACCTGACTAGGTATATTCTCACCTCCTTAAAAACTGACACTGTTTACGTCACTACCCGTAGATATACCATCATCCGCATCAAATCAATAATAAGACTGCTGAACCTGGCCGTAATCCCCAATATTTTCAAAGTGACCCATCTTGTGCAGCCTGCACCCAACGACTCCCAGCAATCATTATCGGGTCGTCTTTCCATCTAGTACTCCCTTTCCAGTGGGTGATATCTGCTCAGGAACCTTTTTCCCCCAACGGTTCTTCGAGTTATGTAACATCCTTCTCGAACGCTTTTGTCTTGCTGTGTTATTGTTGCTATTGTTTGTGGTTCCGCACAATGGGGATGGGTCGTTCTGTTGAAACACCGACCCTTTCCTGGAAGGATCGACATCGTTCTCGAACAATCGAAATGTGTGCGATATAAATAGGCCGGAGAGATGGCCGGACAGTCAGTCTCGAGTCTGAGTGAGTGAGTTAGTCTCAGCGAGGCCCTGGAGGACTGACGTGGAAAGGGTCTCGCGTGAACAGTAGTTGCTCCCGAGTCAGTCTGGATTTAGCTATACGTGCTGCGAACATTTCGGTGACTTTAAGTGGTGTGAATTAATGTGTTGTGATTACGTGTGACCAAGTTCGTGTATTCATCGTTTAGTGTTGAATAAAAGTGTTATTTTGGTTAGACTGATTCCCATTATTTTATCCCGAACCCTCAGCTCGTAACACTATTAAAAACTCAAAACTAAAGTGGTTTCTTACTAACTTGCGAGTACAATAAATGTGCCCTAGACTACTAAAACATTAAGCTAAGCAAGATAGCATCACCTAATATAAAGCTAGACACATACTGTCGGACGCGACTGACAGTCGCGACTATTTTTTTTTATTATTAGCTTTTGCGGCTTTAGTTTCATTGCGGCCACGAGGCCTATTGTGATCGCCACTTGTTTTTGTGTCGCCCCCAAGTTATGGGGGCGTATAAAATTCACCACTAATTCTTACATTTGCTAAAAACTGTAGAATATTCTTAGGGGCGATAAGTCGCGACTAACGGATGCGACTTATTAATCTACACACCGTGTTGGATGTTTATCTATTATATGTTTATCTATTTAACGTTGTGCACACGCGTCGGATGCGTCTGCGACTTATAAAAACATCCGAGGAGCCAGATTCTCGTTGGACGTCCAAGCGCTTATAGTCACGCACGTCTACGGCCTGCTTTTGACAGTTTGTACATATCTACGCCATGTTATTGGCCAGATACAGCATAAGTCACATCCATTAGTCGCGTCCGATTGTACCTACGTTTCTAGCTTAGAACACGACAACACAGCAAAATTAAACACATAGTTGCTTTTATAGCCCAAAGGCATCTGGGGCGTAGATTAAATGATAGTTTGTAAGCTCACACGATAAAATTCTTTCATTGTTGTTCAGTGACTTACTATAGGTATCTGTGGGTAAGCGTGTGCCTCGTTTTAATCACGGTACTAGCTAATCCGCGCAGCTACACACGGATTTTAATTCTAATTCTTGACTGGGGGGACTAAGATCTACACTGAGATCCCTAATTGGGGTGTATTGTGCTTTACCCTCCTACTAACCTGACCCCAGCCATCCTAACTCCTTGAAGTAACGGAGTAGGACTTTGGGTTGATGGCAGCAGCTTTCCAGGGGCCTTGCGGGTGATTGTTGTGATAGCTGTGTTAGTGGAGGATGAGGATTCGATGACCTCTTGCAGACCCGTTCGCACGGACATTTAACGACATAAAATGTAGCCTATGGCACTTAGGAATAGTGTAGCTTTATATAATATTAGTGGATAATTTTCGAAATCGGTTCAGTAGTTTCTGAGATAATCCCTTACAAACAACCACTCTTACCTCTATTTATTATTATCAGAATAACAGGAAAATTATATCTATATGATCTATTTATCTATATATACTTACATATACGAGTATACCATAAAAGTGCTGCTTTGCATTATTTATTGCAAAGGAGCTTAAAGCTGAGACAAGACCTGTTTGGCCATGCGTGGCGCGGAGCGGAGCCCGTGTTCTACCTACGAGTATGTTATAATATCTCATTCTACTGTAGTTTTCCTGTCTGTCTACTATTTTGTTTGTGAACCGTTCTGTGTTTCTTTGTGTATGTCAAATAAATATATTCTATTCTATTCTATTCTAAGTGTTATTTTAGTTTTTATTTCTATATTAACTTAGCGTCACCTATTATGTATTGCCCTGACAAATTTTAACTTCATAGCACTGATAGTTTACGAGTATAACAGATTTAACTAAGGATGAACAGACAAACAGACGAAACTCATGGCGAAACTGAAGTTCCGAGTGTTATTGCAGAAATCGTTGTGCGTTAGAAACAACCTAGTGTAAAAGTAGGAATAAAGGAAATATTTGCAACGGTCGTTAGATGATTCAATTGTTTCTTTTGTATTCTGTTATTTTAAAACGATATTATATTAATACGTGATTTATTGCGCACTATAAAAAATACGATTAAAAAGAACAACGTAGCTATGTGATAAATTGGCTGTATTATCGCTAAATAACGATATTAAATTGACAACCTTTTGATGGAATGGACGAGTATATTAATTTTAAATATTAAAAACAACGCTAATATTATTTATAATTCTCCTAAACTACGGGCGAGTAACTCGGCCGAGTAGCCCGAACGGTCTTAACTACTGAATATTTATCTTCATCCATCAGACTGAACCCACTTGACATTATACAGCGGGTTGATTATTAACATTCATAGTGGGTGAGTAAGTGGGTCATAAATTAAAAAGGAAAATGCTGAATCTACTGCATTGCAATTTAATATAAGCGGTCGTGTTACGAGATAAATAAAGTAGATCCATGTTTGCGTTGTTAAATAATGATAAATAGACATATGAGATATTTCATCTGTTTCATCTATGGGGACAGGTGTAATGCAATGCCACATAGGCCATGGCTTAGGCGGGTTTTCTTCTCACGCTGACCGTCGGCGCGTAGCTGACCGGTGGCAGTCATTGCGAGAGAGAGAGCGCTGACGTTCAGTGCCGACCGTTCAGCGTTATTCAAAAACGCTTCATAGTCTTCTTCTTAGTGTGTCAAGAGTTCTAACGTTTTAATTTATACTATGTTGGACAGATGTTTGGCCACAACAATCGCATTAGGTGAGGTGGTTATTAGGTTCTCCATCGTGTAGGTGTTCGGACACAAAGGGTACATTAGCAAGTGCTGCATTGACTGCGCGGGATTACCGCAGTCGTTAAATAAGGGCCCCTGAATGTCCATTTGCACATATTAAGTCTTCAGCAGGAACCCTGGGTGCGGACCCTGTTTAAGGACTTCCAAACTGGCCACGGCAGATCGTGCCCGGATGGTAACCGTTTCTGTGAGGTGGTAAAATCAGGCGGTGGGGAGTTACTTTTTATCCACAGTGTACGTCTAGCGGCAGCTGGGTCATCGCTCGTGGTCCTTGTGAAGCGTTGCAAGCTCTTACGACTTTTAAGGCGGCCTTGTGGGATGTTATGGTCATATAAGGGGTGTCGACAATCATGCTCTTGTTTGTGCTTTTCAATAGACCAATGTTTGTGTTCTCGTCGTACTCTATGGGGTACCTGCCAAAGGGTAAACCAGGTTTAGAGGGCTTGGCTTTAGACATCCTGTTATTATCCGGCATGTATCATCTAACGGGACATCGACGACCTTTGCATATGCGGTTCCAGACTGGGCAAGCATATTCGCCGGCTGAAAAGCACAGTGCCAGACTTGTAGTGCGGAGTACGTCTGAAGATGCACCCCATTTAGTAGTTATGAGTCGACGGAGAATGCTGTTTCAGGCTTCAGAATAATACATATATATTATATTGATCTATCAGCGCTGACGGTCAGCGTGAGAAGAAAACCCGCCTAAGGGGGACGGGCGCAATGCAATGCAACTCAAGCCATGACTTAGTCCTGGTTGGATGTCTTGGAGTCTTGGCCTACTTGGCTTTATACAAGTGAAGTATCATGTGCTTATAATTTCACCGCCACCCACCAACGCATTTAGCTACCTTTATTTTAATTATCGTTATCATCATATCAGTTACGGGATGTCCACTGCTGAACACAGGCCTCCCCGATATATTTCCAGAGCAAAAGATCTTGTGCAGGATGCACCCAACGGCTCCCAGCAAACATTATCAGGTCTTCTTTCCATCTAGTGGGGGGGGGGGGGCCCGTCATACACTGTGATTTCTAGAGCGGTTCCAGTTTATTTGAATATTAGGATAAAACGTTCACATGCTTCTTTTACTTTTCTTTTATCCTGTTCATGCAAAAATTATCTAGAAGAGATCACGTTTAGCTATAATATTAGGCCTGAGGGCTTAGCCAAGTTACAGTCGACTAGCGATGACGCTAGTCGATAAGTCCGAAAATGTATGAGATTTGACACATGCTATAGAAATACCACGTGATACAGCGACAACAAATGTATGTAGAAATCGAATAGATTCGCAGCGAATGTAATTTGGCTACGGGCCCTGGACCTTTACATAGGCATTACCGGGACCGAACCAATGAGCGAGAAGCCTGTTTGGTGGCAGAAAATACTATAAATAAGCTTATAGCTATTTTTGAATAAAAATACTTTAGATACAGTTAGGCATTGAGAAATCTGTAAACAGTAACTAAACTTACTAATGAAGGAATCCCTGTGAGAATGGTGTCACTTGAACAGCCATTGGTACTGTCAAGACGGAAGAAAGAGTTTTGTATATTTAGAAATTTTTGTTCCAAACGACAAGGACCCTTACTTTGAGCCGGAGTTTGGTTAAAATTCAAATTAATCTACAGACAGATAATAAATAAACACTTTGACAAAAGAATATCTTGAAAATAAATTCAGAACCAATTGCGGCTACCTCTGGATAAAGGAATTTTAATTACTGAACTGAGATTTGATTTAATAAAGCTCTCGTTTTTAATTAAATCCTCTTTTGTGGGATGCTTCATTTCGTGAGCAGGATCATGAAGCAATTGGGTGGCATAATCTTTTTATGAAGGCTGAAATTATATTTAATATTTTACCCTTTAGGGGTAACCAAAATGGCGCCACCCTAAAATAGTAACACAAACTAAGATTTAGGGACAGCGTGCTATGGAGAGGGCTGTGCTTTGTGTTTATCTATGAGATTGAATCAAAAATTAGGAGATTCGTAGACTGCCGCTGAAGTGCTGCTGTAGTGGCAGTGGAACTAATTGCCGTTGGGGCACGCACTAGAAACCGCAGCGAAGGAGGGCCCCCCGCGAGATGGAAATACGACTTGGTAAAGGTTGCTGGAAGCCGTTGGGTGCGGACCGCACAAGATCGGTCGCTCTAGAAATGTATACAAGAGGCCTATGTTCAGCAGTGGACGTTCTGTGACTGTTAAGATGATGATTTATGAAAACAACGTCCAAATGATATAACTGTTGCTTTAGTATTTTATAGAGACACAAGCTTCCGCCCGCGTCGCGGCTTCACATGCACAGTTTGTCATTAAAAAGTAACTTAGTAGGTCATAATCTATCAATATGTCAAATTTCATCGAAATCAATCAAGCTGTTTAGTCGTGTAAATATACATATAAAATAAACAGAGGTAGCATTTATAATGAATGTGGATTAAACCAATTATATATTCTCTCTGATCATAAATGAAACCAACAATAACTAATTTCCGTTGTTGGACAATGCCCTTCCTTTTCCCTTCCTTCCACTTGTTTACACAGACGGAAAACGACAAGTTTGTAGGCGAAGTACTGGTGCGATGGCTAGACACAAAATAGATAGTTACAGAAGTTAAGTTTAGTACAACGAGCGATAATAGGCGCACGCTCACGTAGACGTTCGAACGTTCGACCTACTTGATCCGAGAACTACGTAAGCGCGTCTATGGCTGCGTGCGCCTGTTATACTCTTTGTTCTAATCTTAACTTCTCTACTTAACTATTTTGTGATTAAGACGTCTTCCAAATATATTATCAGGATTTAGCACTATATCGAGACAAGTTAGAAGAGTTATTCCTCGTTTAAAAAGTAAATAGGATACATACAAATTTTTGGAAATTAATGAATGAAAATCTCTTTAATTTTACTTATTTAACCCCTTTGAGACAAAAACGCATCATTTTCCACCAAATTGGATTCGCATCACAACATTTAAGCCGGCTTGCACAACGATCCATAAATGTATTTAGCGACTAAACATATTTAAATTTGACGTATTTGTATGATTTGACAACTCCTTAAATCATATTTAGTCACTAAATACGTTTAGGCATCGTTGCACAAGTCGCCCTTGATGAAAAATAAATAAATCCTAAGTAGCTACGATGCTACCAAAATACTTCAAGCATAAAACGGGGCTGGGTTAACATAATCATAATTCATTTGTACGATCCGCAAATGTTTGCGAAACATTTCATTAAAATCATTTGTAGCAGGGTTCAAATATTTTACCTCATTAATTAGCTGCCGTTTCGAAATTACCCGGTAACATCTGATAGGGAGGTATTACTGATACTGATATTTATCGCATCGCCTTATCGAGGTTTAGCCAATATAGTATTTTTCAAACTTTCGCGATCACTGTATATAATTAATTACAGATTATAACGGGTATTTATCGCGTATGTACCTTTTTTATTTGTTATCCTGAAGTTTCCTAAAAAAAGTTTTTAAATCAGTAATTTAGCCCCTTTACCAGAATAGAATAGAAAAAAACTGTATTGGTTTTTAAATAAAACCAAACATTTTAACGATAAAAGAAACGCTTAGGTAATTCAATCGGCAGTTACGAGTATATCGCTATGAGCGATATCAGTAGGCGATACATTAGTACAGTTAAACACACAGATACTCTAAAATCCAGAATATGTGTAGATTTTTTTATTATTCTGGTTTTTATAGTGTCATCAATTACTATAGTATTACCTTTATAAAGTTTTATTGAATTAAATAAATCATACCAATAACCAAAATTGTTACTCAACATTGTTATAATTAAAAACCGAACGTAATTTTTTTTAATAGTGAAAAGATTGAGAAATGCTTTGTAGTTAATGACAAAAGAAACACAAAGCTTGAAAGAAGAGAGAAGCTTGAGTCAAGTTAGCAGATACAAGGCTCCACAGCCTTGAGCATCGTGGAAAGGTTACAAGCCTCTCGGTTTTGTATCGGATACATTTCGGAGAGTATGCTGCGGAGCTTTTCAATCTGATCCCACCATCCCCATTCTACCATCGGACAACCAGACGCTTCGCGGTGCGCCACCGCTACATGGTAGACATACCTCCCATACGCACAAAGCGGTACTCTTCCACCTTTATTATGCACCGCCAAGGAGTGGAACGCCTTGCCTGAGTCTGTGTTTCTTGATAACTACAACCTAGGGGTCTTCAAGTCGCGATTGAATAGGTTTCTTCTAGGCAAGCGTGTATCGCCAATGTCAAACGCTAGCCTGTAATTAATAAAAAAAAATAAAGCCACCATACATTTAAATTGAAATATCGTTTTAGCGTATCGTATTAATTTCTACGATACACTTCTCTGAAATTTCGGTATCGTATCGTATCGAAAAAACAGCATATTGTTGCATCTCTAGTACTCAGTACCAAATGTTACCTTATTTTGTGCTGAGCTCAAAAGCTTCACGTAAAAATAGAGAGTAAGCTCATAAAAATTGAGTTCGAAATTGCGTGACGATTTTACTAAAAACAGGAAGCATAGACAGGAGGTTATTATGCCAGGCCCAGTTCCGTTTGGCCTAATTTGTTGCCTCGTCTAAATATAGAGTGCTTACGACTTCATTTGAGTTCATGAATACAAAATAAATAATATTAATAAAATACTCTATCTATATTGTTTAAGATACAGTAAAAAAGAAAATATACAATAAATAACGGTACAGTGGGCGGACTTATCCATAAAAGCAATAAAATATGTTATTGAAATTACCGGTGTAGGTGAAATTACGGGCACATGAGGCTTAACAGCAAACGGCAAACAGGTTGCCTCAAGTATGGATCTTGATGGATGTAATGCATTGTGGGGTTCTTAAGGTGCGTGACCTACGAGGCAATACTTTGTTATAGGTGATGGTTACCATTTAAGACCATCATAAAAAAAAAGTTTTATAAAATTTGGGAATTGTAGAATCCTTTTCTTATTTTGATACCCTTATTTGAATCATCATCATATCAGACACAGTATGTGCACTACTGAGCATAAAACTGCTGAACTTATTTGATTATTATTAAATAAAAAAATCTGATATAAAAATGCACAGCGCTATCTAGCCTAAAAATAAGCAGAAACTACACAGGTCTGCGATGAAAAAGTTTTTAAA
The DNA here is from genome assembly GCA_963924445.1 of Philereme transversata. Classification (NCBI taxonomy): domain Eukaryota; kingdom Metazoa; phylum Arthropoda; class Insecta; order Lepidoptera; family Geometridae; genus Philereme; species Philereme transversata. The sequence continues at coordinate 17,944,525 of OZ004337.1, read as the reverse complement.
ATAAATTTATCACAAACGTGAAGATGTTGGTCTGTATATAGCAAATATAAACTTTGTTTTAACGTATCACGTCATATTCTTTTTGCATATAGATAAATATATAATAGTTCGTTAGAACGGTAAGTTCGTTTGTTTTTTTAATTGATTCCATGATCTATATTTCTATTCTATAATATATGACCGACCATCCTATATGTCGTGTCTAAGTTTCTAGGCAACACAAAAGATCCTACGTATATAAATATTGTCCAGAAAATGTTAAACGCTTATAAAAATTTAGGCTGTAATATGAGTCTGAAAATTCATTTTTTGAAGTCTCACATTGATTGTCTCCCAAAAAATGTATGCGATTATAGTGAAGAACAAGGTGAACTGTTTCATCAGGACATAAAAGAGATGGAAAGAAGATATCAAGGCCGCTGGGACGTTAATATGATGGCGGACTATTGCTGGATGATACACAAAGATGAAATAAAAAATCATAAACGAAAACCAACAAAACGCAGCTTTTTTTCAAAAAGAAAACGTTATTATTAATGGTTTTCTTCATGTATACCTTATTGTTGTATTTTAATATCTATAGACTCAATAAAACTTTATTAAATATTCTAAAATGATTCTCATTCATTTTATAAAATTTTTGTTTTGTCTTTTTCGTATTCAAATACTATATCATCTAACACTGATAAATGTGACGTGGTATATATCATATTAATACCGTTTTCTATTACTTTTAAGAGAACTAAAACAAATATTAGGCATTTAACAAAAAAAATAGGAAAAACAAATAGCAGACCTGTGATATTAATACACATCTATCTATTTACAAATAGTCCTAGGTTCGTAAATCCCATTTACGGAGCCGATATCTCCATATCGAAACTCGTTTAGAATGACCAACTTTCAGAGTATGAGTGATGAAAAATTGTATTAACAATAGTAGCACTTAGCTCGACATTACAAAAAAAAAAAAGATTCTGACGAACTAAAAAGCTCCTCCTTTTTCTAAAATCGGTTAAAAACTACAAAGAACTAGTTAATTAATTCGACGAACTTTTGTCATATAGTAGGGTTTGTAAGACAGACGTGGACACTTCACAGATCGAATAATTTAAAAATAACTAAAAAATAAAAATAACATTGCATGGTTCGACAGTTCCGACACTCAGCATAATCCAAAACATGATTTAGAACATATACTATAAACATTTGACATTAAAATTGTATGTTGTTATCAGGCACTGACAGCCTCCGCAAAATATCAATACTTCATTTACTCGGTCTAATAATATGATTAATTTTAATTAAATATCACCTAGAGATGTTTCCGATTCTGTCAAGAAGTTAAATTGGAAGAGAGACATCAGGAACTCAGAAAGACGCGCTATATTGTTACTGCGACTTACGAAGATGTGATATAGTTATGCAGGACAGGCGTACAGGGGAGTCTTTAAACATTTGTTGTCCTTCTTGCCTCTCGGTTTTTTTTAGGATTCGGTACCCAAAGGGTAAAATGGGACCCTATTACTAAGACTCCGCTGTCTGTATGTTCGTCTATCACCAGGCTGTATCTCATGAACCGTGATAGTTAGACAGTTGAAATTTTCACAGATGATGTATTTCTGTTGCCGCTATAACAACAAATACTAAAAACAGAATAAAATAAATATTTGAGGGGCCCATACAACAAACGTGATTTTTTTGCTCGTTTTTGCTCGATATTGATAACGGCAACAGGTAGACGCTTGAAATATTCACAGAATATTTAGTTATGTATTTACTTTAAAAATAAATAGTTAAATTAAAATAAAACATATATTTAAGTGGGGCTCCCACCCAAACAAAATACATGATTTTTTTGTACGTAAGACGTTTTTGTTGTAATGGTACGGAACCCTTCGTGCGCGAGTCCGACTCGCTCTTGGCCGGTTTTTTTACTATAGTCCTCAATTGTTTTTTTCTATGTGTTAAGGTTGACTATATAAGCTCAAAAGATAGGGCAAGATCATCAGAAATCCTCTCACAAGTACTACAACCTAACGACAGCATCCTTCACCTAGCTAATGTAGCGAATGGGCAATAGCTCTATGGCCCAATTCTACTAAACCAATCGCTTCAATACGACAATGGTACCGTCGCGATATCGTCAATATACATACCTATCTTTTGGTGTTCTAATAACACAATCTTTTTTAAATTGTCACCGTTGCTATGACAACAACATTGAAAATTCGGCAGCTTAGGACAGGAACAAGAATCATAATCGTATTTCTTATAATTTAGCAGAATTGGGCCCTAAAAAATCACCTTCAGAATTGTGTGTTCATTCATTCAGCTGATAAATACAACAATGATTTATTTGTTATTAACCATCATTTTGACATGACCATTCCACCTGCTAATAAAAATAATAATGATAAAACTTTTGTACCATCCACTATTTTGACAACCTTTCATTTATATAACTAGTGGTTCGCCCCGGATCTCACGAGTCTCCCATTTAAACAGAAAAATATTATTTGTTATCTTTGATTATCAAAATATTGCCACGAAATGCATAACCAACTAACTTCGCCTACAGTTTCATTCAAATTACAGGTAGGTAACGGGAGTTAATGGTAAGTTCATGTTAATTGGTTAACCTTTTTTGGAGTAGAAATTGCAGCTTTTCTGGATTTCAGACTTTTCCTTATATTTGTGTCACTAAAGCTATACGCATACCAAATTTCAGCACTGTGGGGTCACTGGTGTACCCTGTTAATTTTGTTGTCATACTTCAGTTTGTATAAGGGCTAATTACTTAAAAACCACAAAGTTTGGACTAAATATAAAAACAAGGTCGAAATGTACTCACAAATACCTATTATTAGACGTGCCATTTGACCGGATAGTCCTATTTTTTTTAGCACTCTTGAACCCCAATATCTCAACCCCCCCCCCCATTTTTAACTCAGTTAGTCGCACCAAAATTGTGCTATCACTATCTACCTATATACCAAATTTCACGATGATCGCATAAATGCTTCGATAGTTATCCTCAGACAAACAAACATACATACACCGCCGATTTGCCCAAGTTGATTTAGAGATCTCGGTTCGCTCGATCAATTAAATTGAGTTTCAATTACAATAGTCTTAAATTTAGAGGCAATGTCAATCCGATTTTAGCAACAGAGATTTGGCTCTTGGCGTACTCTGTATCCAACACATATTATTATAGGCCACAGTGTCAACGATAGACCGGGTCGCAGAACCTTAGATAATTTGCGGGAATAATTACATTTTCCTTGTTTAGTCGTTAATTAAATTCTTGGCGAACCTTGCAGGTTTTATGGGCTTCTTGCGTTGATTGATGTTCAATAATTTGGATAAAAAATGTTATTTTGCATAGAGAATTATAAATTGTATAACCACGAAGTACACTGCTGGTTGTAGGTATATTTAAATCATAATAAATTCGAAGGTAACCTTGTCTCTGTGTCTGTCGGTTTGTTCGTTTTTACGACTAGAAGACTTGACCGATTCTGATGAAAATCAGTATATAGGCATATCACCTGGATTGAGTTATAGGCTAATTTTTGATAAGCCACGCGTGCGAAGCCGCGGGCGCAAGCTTGTAAATAATAGTTTTGTGAATCTATAAATGTTTTATAAATATCAATCATTGAAACAAATTAACTGACAATGGGGAGACGTGTTTAAAGTATTGTTCCTTAACTTTATCTGTCATGAGTGATTTTTAAACCTTGTAGCATTTTTAAGACCATAAAGTAAATTTTAGATGTTTAACATATAATTATTTTATAATACTAATTTGTTCCTATTTTTTCTTTAAAAACATCAATGATCCTATGTTAGCCACATACTGTAACAGATTTATCACATCTGATATGTAGGCAACATAGGATCTTTTGAGTCCTACCGTAATTTCCACAGAGCAGATGTCATAAAAATCCTTGCTATTTGTAAAATAAAATATTTTGTGAGAATTCTAATAGCGTGCCGACGCGATTCTACGCGTTTTTTTCTATAGGGCATCACCAAGAAATTTGTCGTGTCACTGAATCCAAGAACGATATTGTTTAAATTAATGGTTGGACTAATTGCTAATTGAGGGATAACTCGGCTGCCTATATAAGCCTGCGCCGATTTTTCTCGTCCTTTCCCACCAGATGATCACAGCGACAACTTGCATTCTACATTCTATAAACTTTAACCTCAAAGTTTGCAACAGTGCATCTTTTTACTTTTTATTTAAATTCTGTGCAACACGCTTCTAAATCTGGTAAGTAATAGTGCCTCCTCTACTCAATGATTCTGTGTAATCTCCGTCTAATTCCGTTCTCTTTAATTAATTCGCATTTTTCTGTTCCCAAACAGGAAGTCGGTTTCTTTTCCTTTTCTTTTGATTTCTTTCCTTCACTTCAAACTCCGTCAACGGTTCTACCTACCCAATATCAAAGCCGTAAGAGGCGTGATTGCTCTCCGTCCGCCCAACCAGCTACTCCGACGCATTCCGGGAGCCTGATTTTCCTACAACGCCTACCCGCCGCAACTCAGCCCACTTCTTCTCTCCGGGCAGTCGCCAGGAGCGGTCGACGGAACATCACACTAGGTGTATCTCATCTATATTTTTACCCGAGTTGAACCCCTAGGAACCATACTCTATTTTCTGACACACCTTGTCGTCAGATGGCGCCCATTCTACTTTACTGAACTGTAACAATTGTACTTGCCGTGCTCACCACGTTGTAAACTGCTACTCTGATAGGCCATAAGCCTCAGGATGCTGTGCTCCTCCAGCTCACGTCCTTTTACCAACTTCTTTATTGTATACCATAATTGTAACCTCTAATTTTAAGTGTGTACCATCGATAAGCCAAGTAAATATTGTCAACCTCTGTTGCCTTGCCACAAGTATAAGAAAATTAATGTAAGAATCCAACCCGCTCTACCGATTTCTCATACTTACAATATACGTCTCAAATTATTCACCTTGTTTCATTTTTTTAAATTGTTACAGGTAAACAAGAAATTTGTAAGTTTTACTACAAATTCCTTTAGATAACGAATAGCAGTCAGTTTGTCTGTGGCATATTTTTACCGACCTTCTTACAAAGTCTGTAAATTTTTCAAATTCAATGACCGACAATGTCACTACATTGTCGAAGCGTTGTGTGCTGGTGCTTATCTGGGTCAACGCATAAGTATTGCAATTCAGCGGAGCCATATTGTGTTTTTGGGACTTTCGCCTGGACAGAGATCTGGAACAGTTGAGCTATCTTTTGCAATGGTATTTAGATGATTCAATTGTTTCTCTTGTATTTTGTGCATATTCTGAAGAAGTGCATACTAATTGTGTTTTAATATGATTAAAAAAGTATAATTTAAATTAATATGTAATAGAATAACTTCCTCCTCTTACTTGTTCTTAGTTGCTTTTCTTTCCTTTTCTTTATATTCTTTCTGATAATAAGTTAAATGTACTTGGAAAAACAATAGTATCCAGGTATTTCAGTGAGTCAACAGGTAAAAGTCGCTTTGTTAGTCGCGTGTCGCGGCAGTCGCACAGACCATTTAGCTCTCCTGAGGAGGATGTCAATATGCCCAGCTTTGTTAGTCATGCATGAAATATGAATTATTCAAGGGAAGTGCGATTTATTGGTGTTCCTACGCTTGAGTAAGTTCCGTCATATTTTTCCGCCACATTTTGTGGGAAAGGTGTCTAGGAATGAAAACAAATATTGAATAAACCATATTTTCAAATTTTTGACCTACTTTACTTACAAGGGCCCAACCATTGTTTTACATTGTTTCGGTTCAGCTATCATTCTCAAATTACAGATACAGAAAAGGTTAATCTAAACTGATGTAAAAAATTCAGGGATATAATAATCGTGTTCTATTTTTTATTTTTAACAAAGCTCTTAGTCACTCTCCTGAGGGTAAGTGATGATGTAGTCGAAGATGGAGCACACTTGTTTAGAAAGACTTCACGTTCACCCTGGACTTGAAGACTCCGAGATTGTGTTGGTCATACTAAACAACCAACATAATGACAAATCAAGATTATCACCGGTCCTTCTCATACGGCATCTGTTTGTTCTACCCTAGGTCTACCCATTGGACTAATGGTTTAAAACATGCGCTAATTATTATGAATATTAAAAATGAATGTCCAATATGTTAAAATAATAATCTTAAATTATCGTAATATTTCACTGACTATCGTGAATAACAGTTATCAGATTTTAATCCGGATTCTGACCTTATAATAATAAACGAATTTTCTTAACAAAGGATTATCCAATGTTATAGACCAAAATTTAATAATTTAGGTTAATTCGCTTGTTTTCACCATTAAACGTACATTTGACTCTTGTCATTAGGCTAGACTCCGGTCTCCAGACATCGTTATGTATTTCGACCCTTAATGACAGTCATAAGCGTGCTCTCACGAACAATGAGCGGCTACGAGGGACAAAGCGTTCCCATCTCCAAGTAGGGTCCAAATAACCCAAATACATGAAATAAATTGCTCGCAGACCATTGAAGCGAATTATTTAGTCGTTTGAACTTTTAGATGAAACAGTTTTTTTTTAACTAGATAGAACTTCGTTTGACCACAATCTCACCTGATGGTAAGTAATGATGTGGTCTAAGATGAAGTACAAAGATCTATAGAAACCTATTCACTCTTACCTTAAAGAGACCCCGATTGTATTCTTTTCGATTGGATTCGTTCTTGATGCGTACAGCATCAAGAACGTAGAACCAAAACGGTGTGTGCGAATGGGTATATCAACTAAGTACGGATGGCGCTGAGCCGTGCGCCTGCTTATCATTTGATGGAAGGGAGATGGCGGGATCAGATCGTATAGTTCCTGGGCACATCCCCCAAAATGTATTCTGTAAAAGATCGCTAGGCTTGCATCTTTACGGCGGTGTTCGAGACTTTGGGTCTTAAGTCTCCGCCATATATTGCTCCCCTATAGGTGTTGAAAATAGTTTTTTATTACTCATGCTCTAAAAGTTGGTCATTGTTACCTAATGCGTTAATAAGATTTACGCCCCTAGGGCCGAAAGTAAATTTTAAAATAAAGTGAGGCTTATTGCATTCATAATATACTAAAATGAAATACAGTCTCCGTGACAAATACTTATTTCTATTTAAAATAAAAGAGATTACATTCATAATTACTGAAAATAAATACAACCTCTATGATAAATCTTTATTTCTAATAAATAAAAGAGGCCATACTTATGTATAGTGTAAGTTTAGTAGTATATACGTAGTGAAATAAAAAAACAATGGATACTGTGAACGCAATTTTCCTTTTTGATCTACAAACTGTTGTAAAGACTTCTTGATTTCCTCGCATTTGTGATGAAAAGTTATGTGTTATACTCGGGTGTAAGCGACCAATAGTACCCTCGTCTCATTAGCGCTCTTGCTAGCTTTTACTCGCTCGTACGCTAAAATATCTCCGCTGAAATCGATCGCTTACTCCCCTTTGTATAGCAATCTATACACGGCTACACCTCAAGCTATACATTTCCAGAATAAGCTGACCTTGCATTGTGTAGGTTTTCCGTACAATGAGAGGTCAGCATAGACTGGATAATGTATAGCTTGATGTGTAGCCGTTACGATAATTGCTACCAAAAATTAATAGCAACAGATCGGGAAAATTGATGTTATTGTTTAGCTCTCACTGCCTGCAAAAACATTCTATCATTAACATTATAAAAACATCCCCATTCTATCACCGAACAACCAGACGCTCCGCGGTACGACACCGCTACATGGTAGACATTCTTCTCATACGCACAAAGCGGTACTCTTCCACCTTTATTGTGCGCACCGCCAAGGAGTGGAGCGCCTTGACTGAGTCTGTCTTTCCTGATAACTACAACCTAGGAGTCTTCTGTACCATCGTAGACTGCATCATCGCTCATTATCAGGAGAAATCGTGGCAAAACGCTAGCCTAAAAAAATTATAAAAAATTAATAAAAAAATCAAACAGCTTGTATGAAACTTTTTTTTATAAATAAAACTTATTATTTCTACGAATACCATTTTTCGATAAAAATAAAATATACATTCTTCGTCCTCATTTTTCTTTTATATTCTTATAACAATTTTTGTGAAAAGGCTTTTCTCAATATACCTCATTTTCTTTATGAAACCAAAAAGTGTAACTGCCTAATATCCGTTCTAATTTGCGAAATTCTCTCTTGCAGGTAAAACCTTCCCGATTTAATTAAAAGCACCATTCACATCTGGTAAGTAGGTATCTAATTAATTTCCTTACAGCAAATTGTAAAGGTCGGATCAATTTATGCAAGGTATGTTAGGTTCTATAGAAGTCAATGAACTTTAAACGTACATCTTTTGGTAGATGATATAATAATAAATAATAAAACAAAGTAAAATTATTATTAATACGACGACCTCCGTGGAACAGAGGGTTAATAGCCGGTTGAGACGCCGTAGGTAGCGGGTTCGATTCCCGCCGTGGAACAAATGTTTGCATGATCTTAAGATATTTGTTCCGGGTCTAGATAGTTTCCTGTATATTATAAGTATGTATATGGAAAAAAAATATATAAGTATTCTATCAGTTATCTGGGTAGTTATCCCATAGTACAAGATCTGCTTAGTTTGGGGCTAGATAACGCTGTGTGAAATGCCCAGTATTTATTATAACTTGTGGGACAACACCAACCAGAATTATAATTTTATTTTCACCTAGGGGTTTGATACTGATATGATTAGTATACTTCATTATCGTGTAAGTAGGTACTACATTCATCGTGTAAGTAGGTACCTGTTAAACTGACTAAACGGTATCGTTGCAAAGGCGCCGCCGATTTACGTCAAAAATTATTTATTGTTTATGTATCGATAACTGGAGAAATATTCAAACTACCCTAAAATCAGATAATACGATTCCGGGTGGGTGTTTTAAATTAATGTCGTACTTAACAAAACAGGTTGTATATAGGTTGTATAGAACAGTTAGGTATAAATCAACACTTAAATACATAATACGTAAACTTGTAGGTATACATAATAATGGGGGCTTAAATAACTCAATGTGTGTAGTGAATAATATCTCTAACTGCCCCTATTCACTAAACTAAATAAACAATATTCTATTAAATAAAGAGAAAAAAAGAGATTGATATCAAATCTAATTTACCTATACGGGAAAATCAATTTTCTTCGCCAGTGACAGTCTCGAAAATGCTGTACACGTATTGAGAAAACTTTTTGAAGAATTATTATCGATGTTTCGAGACCAGTGGAATGTTGATTTGTAAAAATACAAAATTACCAACACGAAACGAACACTGATTTGTGAGTGTATCGCAGTTAAATAATTACTATCCCTGTAACAAAAATACTGAAAACGTTGTAGTTGCATTACAGCGCCATCTATCCGTGATGTTTGTAAGCTGCTGTAGCAGCACAGAACCAACAAAACGTTAAGAACTAAGCTGGATAGAGGCTAGTATTAAGAGTTCACTGTACCCATTGTAGATGGCGCTATTCTAAATCTTACTTTGATATTGACATTCATGAAATAACAAGACAAAATCAATTTTCTATTTTTTTATTTTTAGCCCATAAACAAATTAATTATTTAATGTTTGTGTTAATATGACTGCACAAACTAATCTAAGGTTTTTTATCATAATAATATTTGAAAGCACAGCGCGATGATAGTAACACGCTTATCATTGCGCATGCGGAAAATTGCGCCGCCCCCTACACATTTACTTTCCTTATCTAACCCTCGTTTCTGAGTCCACTGTACTCCTGCAAATTTATGCCGGCCTGGTACAAAGTAGACATTTTCCGCTCTAATCGGGATTTCCACAAATCCTATCCAACCACAGATACTTGAGTTAGAAAACGTTTATCGTTTTCCCTGCGCTAATTTCCAAAGCAAACCCATTTTCTTTTAACTTCTGTCCTGTTTTGCTGCCCTGGTACTTTTTTCCGCAGCTACGAAGCCTTCTGCTACGCGGCGTAGCTGCTACGAGCTTTCCGTAGAGGCTCTATGAATTGCCGTAGCTTTATGTTGCGACTAGTGGCGACGTCAGCGGATTTTCTGTGAACGACGGCGCAGTTTTCGTAGATTCATTGCTTGTACAGTTTAATATAAGTTAGTACATGGCAGGTTTAGTTTCTAGTTAAAAGTTAGTTTGCGTTATTTTACGTAATTATTTTTAAGTATTACATTGAAAGGTGCAAAGACGTACAAACTGGGTATTGTTAATCATCGCCCATATCAATGTGCATGACATCAGCTAAAAAAGACTTTTTAAGCTTAAACTCTCAGGAGAGCATAGTAATTTGCTTGATCACATTCAATATGACTTTCGCAGTAACCTTGATTTTTGGACAGAACTTTCGGACTCAGCAACCCTTTTGTGGCTCCCTGGGGTCCAATAGACCCCAGCTTATTTTTAGACGAAGTTTTTACGATAGTGTTATTTATTAGGAATATGTTCGGCCAATGTTCGCATTTCTCTCTTGAGGTTTGTTAGGAAAGCTGTAATTTTTATACAGGTACGGAGTTTTGTGGGCAATATATAACCACATTTATTTTTTATGTGGCAATTTCATTTTCTTTTTATGTCGTTAATACGGTAGACAAGTACCTATTCTACATTTTTTACCTCATAAATAATTGTATTTTTCTAACATTGCAGTTAAAGAATAATTTAAATTGGCTAACTACGGGAAAAATAAAATCAAATTAATTATTGACCAATATTGATTAAAAAGTACAATTATTAATATTAGTAATAATATATTTTTATCGTACGTATTTATTAATAAACATACCATTGTTAAGAAATTTTTTGGATTTTTCTCATTAAACTAAAAAAAAGTAAACTAAACTAAAGTAAACTGTATCTAATTTATCACTTTTATTGTATCGTAAACTTAAATTTCTTGAAATGTTAAAATTCTGTAAGCTTGTTTACTTTTTACAATCTGTGAGGTACAGTAAATAGTCCCTTAGGAAAAGGTAAGACGTTCTACCGAAAATATCGACGAAATTCTTGTACCAACAACGGTTTGTGTGATCTTAAAGCGCGGTGGTACTGTAAGCGATTTTGTTAAGTAAAGACGGACTTTGGAATTTTAAAAAATAAATTAATAATAAACTTAATCGAGATATCAAATTACAGCTACATCAGGCTTTATACCTGTATATCTCAAGTTGATTTTTTTTTTGTTATTTGTGGGGAATCAGGCTTACGGCCCACCTGCGCCACTACCTGTAAGCGGTCACCGTCTCCTATTGGCACCGGCATCACCCAGCCCCCCCCCCCTACCTTGTAGAACCTCTTTACATTTCTTTTGAAGTTTTTTACATTCCATGTCGTAGCCTAACGGGAAAACCTCAGATGATGCACGTAGGGCAGTGAATTGTAGGGTACGTTTATACGCGTTTGCGTGACCTAAGAGGCAATGCTTTGTAGCCTATAGGCGATGTTTACAACTTATCATCAGGTTGGGGGCCATTTACTTGTCTCATCTCCAAGATGTATAAAAAAACAATTTGCAAGAATATGATTAATGTGATTTATATTAATTGATTATTGTGCGGTTTTTATTGTATTAATTATAATTAATTGTATTGGAATTCCTCAAAAAGAAGAAAACATTTTATAGTTAAAATAGAATATTTTGTACAATTAGGTAGTAATTAGGTAGTAGAGAGTCTTCATTAACACAGTTTAGAGAAAGTAAGACCCCAACTTTATTTAAACCCGATCAGTTTATTTAATCTAGCTGTTGCCCGCGACTTCGTACGCTTTACACTACTAAATATGTAGGTAACCTAGAAATAAAGCTAAACTCGCTGTTGTAACTTGACTTGATATCTCATTTTTATCCCATGGGACCTGATTTATGGGATAAAAAGTAGCCTAAGTGGTAATCCAGGTTATAATCTACATACATACTAAATTTTATCAAAATTGGTTTAGCCGTTACGACGTGATCGAGTAACACACAAACAAACATCCAAACTTTCGCAATTATAATATTAGTTATGGTATTTACACCACACAAGAAACAAACATAAAAATAAAATTTACAAAGCAACAAGTACAATGGGCGGTCTTATCGCTTAGAAGCGATTTCTTCCAGACAACCTTTGGATGGAGAGGATTTTTGTAACATTACAATAATGGAGGAGGGTATACATTAACAAAACAATAATTAAACTAAAAGAGAGCGCTGATCACTACTTATGGTACTTTCTCACCTGACTGCGCAGAAGAAGGGTAATTTTTTTTAATGTGCGTGTCTTTTATTTTGATTCTTAAACAAAATAAACAAAAAAAATTACATGCAGTACAAAATTGTACCTGGTGGCCGTCATTTTAACGTTTTTTATCACTTTTTGTACTACATGTTTATTTTAAGAAAGTAACGATACTTTTGACACCTAGTTTATCTAATCTATGCAGTAGTTCATGCTTATAGGCAATAAAGTGTTATATATGAAAACACATAGGAATAGATATTTGTTCTGGGTCTGAATGTTTTTCTATAGAGGTATTTACAAAAAAAAGTATAAAAGTATTCTATCAGTTATCTGGCTGCCATACTACAAGCTCTGCTTAGTTTGGAGATAGCGCTGTCTGAAATTTCCAGCAATGTTTTTGATATTATATGCAATAATAACAACCCTTTTTGAAAATTACAGTCAGGCGATGATAAATATCGCTATATTTCGCACCACACCAGCCTCCTAAATTGAATAACATCTTCGTCTGGAATGTGTAGTAGTGAAGATAAATATAAACAACTCTATCCCGGGTTCGATTCCCGGGAGAGCACCGTGCCAGTTGTTGTCGTAGCTGTAGTCCGGATTAATGAAATTATGTGACAGATCAGAAGTATAGCGGTTTCACGCGGTTTCATTTGCGATATTCATTTAAGAGAACTGTGTTTTTTACAGGACTTCACTTGCCTTAACTTTGTAGATATTGATGCGGAAGTTACTTACATTTATTTTTATATTCTACAGTAATAATGCATGCGAGTACATGCGTATGTGTGTGTATGAGGATGTGTAAGGGTGTGTATGTGCTGTGTTTGTGGGTGTGTGCGTCAGTGTGTGTGCACTTTTATTTTATTTTTTTCTCGGTTCATATTTATAGAAGTCAGTAAAGAGTTTTATTTCAGAGGGGTCATGTAGTCTTCAGTAAACCTTCAGTCTATCCAGTTCTAGGTGTTCTGATATCAGGAATTTGAATATCATAAGCTAGCAAATACCCACGATGGAGATAATCCTGGTGTAGGGTACTAACCACTCGCATTTATTCTCAATTACGTACTCAGTTATCGACTCATTTTGATATTTTTTTAAATCTTGCAATTTTTAAATCGGCAATGATAAGTATTTTCTTGTCAAGTTCGTCACCGGGTATTTTTTTTAATACAGAATAGGATACACACATACTCAACAACTCTAAGCCACACACACACAAACACACACAGACACTCACCTACATATACGATACGAGGTACGACTAACATTAACTTCTCTCTCACTTAATCGTTTACTTTAGTTTATACTAGCTGACCCGCTGAACTTCGTATCGCCTTGACGTGCATATGACGCGGGCTGCCAATGTATTGTCAATCGGCCATCATTTGCTGCATCTATGTATGAGAAAATGAATTTTCTTCATAATTTATTTTATGTGAATGTTCCGATATTTTAATAGTTATTCTGCTATTCGAGGCAGAGACAAATCCAACAAATCAAAGATCATCAAAATTGGTCCTGCCATTCTTTAGTTATAAATGGTGCAACTAACTCGACTTTATTTTATAGATTGTCATTTGTTCACCTAAAGCTACGCTTTTACCTTACACTAAAACTTAAATTCACCTTACTGTGGAAGAGGGCGTTGCTATCTGCGACACAATATTATTACTTAAGGAAGATGTCAGTTCACTTGCGTGGTCAATAGTCAGTATTCATTTATTCATTAAAATCACAAGACTCACTTTGAAACGTCGATTTTACCGCCTATTCCTCTGTGACCAAGCCAGGAAATAATCAGGTAAAAAAATGGCACTCCGGGAGTGCCGACAGAAGTGAAAACTTGAACAAATACGAGATACTTATATACATAGGTGTCGGTAACCGTATCGGTAACAGTGTCGCGAGTTCAATGTTTTTTTTTCATCTCAATAAATGCCCAACGCGCCTAAAGAAGTTTTCACTACATATGCAGAGGTGTCGGTAATGGTAACGGTAACAGTGTCGTGAATTCAATCGTTTTTTTATCTCAATTAATGCTCAACGCACCTAAAGAAGTTTTAACTACATATGCAGAGGTGTCGGTAACGGTAACAGTGTCGCGAGTTCAATGGTTTTTTCCCCATCTCAATAAATGCCCAACGCGCCTAAAGAAGTTTTCACTTTATATGCAGAGGTGTCGGTAACGGTAGCGGTAACAGTGTCGCGAGTTAAATGATTTTTTCCCATCTCTAAAAATGCCCAACGCGCCTAAAGAAGTTTTTACTTAAAAACAAGACTTTTTAATGATCCTACATACAATATAACAATAGGAATAATACAAAAATACGCATTACCTTCTTTTAGCACGACCATGATGATTAATTAGCATTAAGTCCTCCTAGCACTATTATATGGGAAAGTATTAAATAAAATAACTCAAAAATTAAAATAAGTACTCAATATAAATCAATTGAGAAACAAAGAAAATGTGTACTGAAATTGCGAAATTGATAGTAATATCAGCTATTGATAGGCTGAGCGACATTGAGCCACGGAATTTTATCATCAATATTGTCAGCTATCAATATCACATCTGTAGCACATTCAAATTCAAAACGAAACTTAAAGAGTTATTGTTGAATAAGTGTTTTTATTCCATTGATGAATTTTGTAAGGACAAGTCTCTAATTACCTAACGCAAAACATTTTATTTATTAATTATGTATTATTATTTGTAATGTATTATTTTGGAATTTTGACATGTTATGATTATTGTATTTTATATATTTTTTTATCTTTTAATTTGACTTTGTATTATTAATTATCACATGATCTGACATTAGAATTAATTATCATGTAAATAATAACGTTCTATTGTTACCATTATTATTGTTATTTTTTTTAGAATGAATTTACTACATATACTTTTTTTACTGTACCAAATGTTCAGACACAATATTTAATGTTTGTGAATAAATGAAACTGAAACTGAACTGAAACTGAAATAAAGCCTTTATAAGATTGATTGATTTTTGACGACCTCCGTGGTGCAGTCGGCGAATAGCCGGCTGAGACGCAGGAGGTAGCGGGTTCGATTCCCGCCGCGGAACCAATGTTTGCATGATCTACAGATATTTGTTCCGGATCTGGTTGTTTCTTTACATATTATAAGTATGTATTTACAAAAAAAAATGTATATAAGTATTCTATCAGTTATCTGGTTCCCATAGTACAAGCTCTGCTTAGTTTGGGGCTAGATAGTGCTGTGTGAAATGCCCAGCAATATTTATATGTATTTATTTATTTTTACATATGATTTAAATCTACGAATTGGAAGCTTAGAAACTTTCGTCGAGAAAGTTTCGTCTCCTGTGACAATGTCATAAACAGCATTAGAATGTCCGTGGTTGTACTTCAGTAGCATCTGTGAGCACCATTCCACGCGAGCCCGCTTCTGCTCCGCTGTCAGTTCATGAGGGATCCAACGACAACAAAGTTTCCGAACTTTCTATTCTTCGTGTAAAATTTTCTGAATTTGGCTCATACCAATTCCCAATAGTCCTCGAATTGTCTCATAGGTAATCCGCGGGTTTTCTTCAATTAGCCGCTTAACAGTAGCCACATTATTTTCGTTGACGGGAGTTGAAGGCCGCCCTTCACGAAATTCGTCATGTAAACAAACCCGACCTCTCTCAAATTCAGCAAACCATCGCCTTACGGTGCTCAAACAAGCTGCTTCTCTCCCAAAAGCATTTTGAAGACGAGCGGCACAGTCTTACGGAGAGAGAGAACTTTTAAAATCATATAAATCATCGTTCTAAAATCTTTTCGACTTAATTCCATTTTCGTTGCGTACTTTGATGTGTGAACAATTGACAAATGATTTCTCGCCCATTTTTTTTAATTTTTACTAAGAAAGTTGCAACGTTGCAAAAAATATAACATTTGAAATTCAAATAGTTCCGATTAGCTAGAAGTGCAAAACTTTTAGTGTGCCCCATGTACCCGTAACGTGACGTTATGACGCAAGCTCGCGTCACTAGCACACGCGCGCATTCGGTTTGTATCGGCCCGTAAACAGAAGCGATTTTCTTGAAGGCGTCCATGATGTAGCTATACCGGAAACCCTTCTTGACAACTCTGGGGTGTTAATTTTCAATTTGCTTTCTGTCTCTTCTTGTATCTTGGATAACACTGCAATGTCAACGCTTAAAGTTAGTTCATTTAAACTCAATTGCAGTCGGTTAAGCGAGGCAACGTTGCAGATAAAGTAATTAGCATAAACTTCTCTTGACTCGGATAACGTTTACTCGTGTAAGTAAAGCATTTTATCTGTCATGACTGTGTGTTTTATAATAGGACTTTGATTACACATTTAAGAGACATTTGAAAGCTTTTGGCATAGTCCTGATATGCCATTTTTATTTTAAATTGCCTCGCTCATTGATACTTGTTTAAAAGGATTGGGGACATAAGTGATAATTTTGAAATCTTTATGTAAAATTATCTCCAAAACGTGACACTTATTTTTGTTCGTTTAAATATCGCCAATCCAATTTTACTAGTTACATAGTGCGAAGCGAACTCGAAACAAAATTGCGAATGGACTTTGACATAAATCTAACTGAATTGAATTGAATTTGAATGTTATTCCCTAAAAAGAAAATAAAATACACGCTATTTCATGAATATTAGAATCCGCCAACCGTTGGTGTGAGTAGCGGACAAACAATTCCTACCTTTCTTAACAAATAATCTGGTTTTATATTTCACACTCAAACCTAATAAACTTTTAACAAGCTTATGGCCCACCTGATGTGGTGTGTAACCATAGCCTATAGCAAAGTTTTGCCTCGTAGATCACACACTTAAGAAACGTGCCCTACGATACACTGCTCTGCGTCCATCAACTTAAGGTATACAGGTGTAAAGCCTCAAATGCCTGTAATTTCCCCGGCAACCATACCCTTCAAACTGAAACACAGCAATACGGCAGAAAAAGGTATGGAACTAAATCTGTAATTCTACAATTTCTTTAGAAACGTATAAGAGCAAGAGCTCAGCTATCGGTAAACTTAGGAAGCGCGGAAGCACTCAATTGTAAATCCAACTCGCACATTGAAGTGTTGACCGTAGTACTAACTTATCCTTACTAAGCGTTGCTGAGTCTTAAGAGTGACCAAGTAAGCTACGTCACGTACGTTAACTTTTTTTCCGAGTTTCGACAATTCGTCATCATGTACACAATAAAATGAAGCTTTTAATAACAGAAAGAATAAACAAATGTTTACAATTAGCTTCCGCCAGCGGCTTTGCACGCATTGTTTGTCAACAAAAAGTAGCCTATGTTTGAATCCAGATCATAATCTATCAACACACCAAATTTTATCGAAATCGGTTCAGTCATTACGACGTGATTGAGTAACAAACAAACATCCAAACTTTCTCATTTATAATATTAGTGTGATACAGAAGAAACAGTTGAATCATCTAAAGACCATTGCAAACGATCTATAGATATCTCAACTACTCCAGATCACTACCAGGCGAAAGTGTCTCCAAGACACTGGCTGCATTGTCCCGCTGAATTGCAATGCTTATGAGTTGACCCAGATAAGCACCAGCTCTCGGATCACACGTCGCTTCAACTCGACGCCAAGAAATAATTTTAAAAACGCGATGGGCTCCGGTATCCCATGGATCCAGGGTCTTGACCCCAAATTACTCAAATACGTAAGCTCTGTCGAAACTTCCATATTTGCGCCGCTTGAGATCTTCAGCTTTAGTTGGGGCCGCCGCACCGGCCTTAACTGCTGCACCAGACAGACGAGATGGCGCAAGGGTATCGACGCAAGGCTTCAAAATTCATGTTTTTGATGTCTTGTCCAACCTCAAAAAGTCAACATGTAACACATAAAATCACCAAAAGTATGGGGTTAATTTGTAGGCTATAGGTACATTCACACATGGGTTAGTAACTTTATTGTCAGGTTTTTATTGTTTTTCTTTGGTGTCTGATGATACCGGTTAGTACCATAAGGTTTTTACCTTTTTCCAAAGATCAAAAAATGCTGATGATCGATAATTTCGGTCAATGACTAAATTTTCTGGATTTAATATTATAGAGTTTGCCTTTCATTTTATACACGCTTTCGCCAACGGCTTTACATGCGTATTATGGATAAAAAGTACCTAGCCTATGTCTTAATCGGTCATCGAAGAAATTGGTCGCCATCTAGCCCCAAACTAAGCAAAGCTTGTATATGGGAACCAGATAACTGATAGAATACTTACATACTTTTTTGTTTGTAAATACATACTTGTAATATATAAAGAAACAACCAGACCCGGGACAAATATCTGTAGATCATGCAAACATTAGTTTGGTGGGATTCGAACCCGTAACCTACTACGTCTAAGCCGGCTATTCGCCCAATGCACCACGGAGGTCGTCCTCGCATTAACTTGTAGTAGAATTTCACTCAAGTAAATGAGCCTGTCATGTCCAATCTGGATTCTGGTCACATCCTCGGGAATAACTCAAGGGCAAGTTCATTATCCTATACACACACATAAAACGAGGTACATATATACTACACAGGCATAGATTTACTACCATAGACTTCGTAAAAGCACATAAGGTGCTTCTAAATTTCATGGGTATAACCTTTTTGGATTAAAATACATACGTTCCCCCAGATGGGAGATTTTACCATTGAAAATACGTAACTTCGTAAATATAAAGTCGTATTGGAACGTTTATTTCTGATATGTGACCAAGATCATTAACAATCAAAGTCAAAGTCAAATATTTTTATTCATTAAAATCACAAGGATCACTTTGAAACGTCGAAGTTTGAATTTGAAGCGAATAAGTTAGCTCGACTTTAAATCATATGTTTTTGAACTTTGTGTCTTTGTCCACTTAATAATCGTAAATATTTCTCTAAATAATAATTAATTAATAATGCTGGACTTTTCACATAGCGTTATCTAGCCCCAAACTTAGCAAAGCTATGGGAACTAGATAACTGATAGGATATTTTATATGAGTATAATGTTTTAGACTCGGAACAAATATCTTTAGAACATGCAAACATTTGTTCCGTGGCGGGAATTGAACCTGCTACCTCCTTCGTCTCAGCCGGCTATTCGCTCTCTGCGCCACGGAGGTCGTTCGGGTTAAAATATTTCGAAGCAACCTGTATATATACACCGTGTCCTTTAAATCACTGTTTTCCTAGAACAAACATTGTTCAGACCATCATATACTACCGGTTTATAGCAATAAAAACGTTATTTTAAAAAAAAATTTTAGGTGTTTTCAAATAAGTCTGAAGTTGCTCAAACTTTAACCATGACATAGCACACAGCAACATAGCAACTAGCGACGTACGCGCACACCACTAACTCAAATCGGTTCCGGACAGCGGGGCACTGACCAGGGGGTCAGTGCCCTGCTGGGGGCGGGGGGCGCGTGTCGGGAGGTCCCGCAGAGCGCATTCGATGGCCGACCAGCCAGTGCCACGCTTACCGTTTTCTGCGCCGAACGTATTCCGCTCTGCATGGCACGGCTCCACGCGCATCGAAGTGAAAATGAGTGCTACAAACTACTCAAATGTCGAGTGGTTAGATATGGCGCGTTTTTACGCAATTGCTGGAGACAATCTGGCGGAAGCTTGGCGCCTGTACGCTGAACCAAGTCATTTAGCGGCGCTGCGAAGGCAAGAGATTTTGAACCCGCAAATTCCCAGGGCAGCTACAATACTGGCAGCTACACAGCGACTGTTAGATTACGGCGAGTTCACAGTGCCGAATCATGCCCAAGGACGCGATATTCGTCCACAATACACAGCTGCATTCGAAGAACGAATACTTGAGTATTTCGAACGCAAGCCACGGAATAGTATCAGAGATGCAGCAAGGCGATTTAATGTCAGTAAATCCTACGTATGGCGCCTGCTGAATCGATTGGAAAAACACCCATTCCATTTTCGTCGCACGCAAGCACTCCTTGATGCTGACCCTCAAGAACGTATTTCTCTTTGTATGTGGTTATTAAATAATCCTGAAGTGAACATTCTGTGGACGGACGAGTCTACCTTTACGCGCGTAGGCATGTTTAACATTCACAATGAACATTATTGGGCGTTTAACAACCCACATCTGATTAAGGAACACTCCCACCAAATTAGAATCAGTGTAAATGTATGGGCCGGCATTATCAATGAAGTGATAATCGGGCCAGTGTTCATCGAAGGAAATTTAAATGGTGCTACCTACTTGGACATGCTGATAACAACAATACCAGAGCTACTGGAAGCCGTTCCCCTAGCTTATTTACGTGAACTTTACTACCAGCATGATGGTTTCCCTGCGCATTACGCGGTTCAAGTACGTGCGTACTTGGATGCTGAATTTAGTGAAAGGTGGATTGGGAGAGGTGGTCCAGTAGCATGGCCAGCCAGAAGTCCCGATTTAACTCCACTAGACTTTTTTTTGTGGTCGGAGGTAAAATGGCTGGTTTACACTCATGAAGCCACAAGTAGAGACCAACTTAAACAAAAAATATTGAGTGCGTTTGATAAAATAAGACGCGAAACAAACATTCTACGAAAACTGAAAGACAATTTACAAAAACGTGCTCGCCTATGTATCGAAGTCAATGGACGACATTTTGAGCATTTGCTTCAATACTACATGTATTGAGGCAGTGACTGATAGGTAACTGTATTTTAATTGGAGTCAACGGCACACGGAGCTAATCTTTTGTTAGATACCTGGGGCCCATTGTTAAACGATTATGATTGTTATTCCTGTCATAAGCTACCAAATGTTCAATGGGGTTGTATTGTCATAGCAACGGCGGTCATTGAAAAAAGATAGTGTTAGTAGAATACCAAAAGGTATCTAGTGGTAATTTTTCGACGAAACCATTGTCAAAGTGAAACAATAGGTTTAGTAGAATTGGGACCCTGGTACCTACCTATTACACAATGATTTATCTTGCGCGTGCGGGGGTTAGGTATCTACACCGGGCGCCCGCTGTATCTGTGTTGCAGAGAGTTACGTTCGTTCAGACATTTTATATTCATAAAGTTTTCGTGTTTTTAAAAAACCAAACACGTATTTTTTTTTTATTTGATGATATAAACCGGTAGTAAACCATGGTCTGAACAACGTTTGTTCTGGGAAAACAGTGATTTAAAAAACACCGTGTATGTAAGTAGGGAATAACCATTCATGTTTCTAGTTCACCATCTGTGTCATCTATGTCATGTCTAGTTCATGTTTTATAATATTCGAACTGAGGGTTCGGGATAAAATAATGAAAATCGATCTAACCAAAATAACACTTTTATTCAACACTAAAGCGATAAATACACGAACTTAGTCACAAGTAATCACAACACACTGATTAACACCACTGTTGCACAATAAACCACTAAAAGTCACTGAAATGTTCGCACGTATAGCCAAATCCAGACTGACTCCTCCGGCCATCTCTCCGGCCTATTTATACCGCGCACAGTTCACAACACTCGAATGCTCTCGACCGTTCCAGGAATGGGCAGGTATTTCGACAGAACAACCATTCCTTATTCTGTGCAACTGCAGGTAAAAACGTAGCATGTAGGTATATTCCGCACCAAGTATTACCTATTCTGCGACACAGCAGGCAAGCCGAGAGCCATCGAGAAATGCCGACCACCTACCACTTATTCTGTAACAGCCTCGGCGTAACAATATGTTTTTGTTTTGGAGATGTCGTGAAACGTTAAGCTGTAGTCACATACCATACATATGTATATACGATAATTTATTAAACTTGGATCAAACCAAACTGAGTGATAGAACCCTATGTTTATATGAATCACCCAGTTTATACAATAACTAAATTCTTTTAACTATAGAATTACGTAGAACATACTACGAAATTATCAAATATCTATTTCAAATATCTTCGACACTTTCAAAAGAAGATGGTGGGAGGGATGCCTGGAGGTATCGAAGGATAGAGACGGTTAGAAGGACTTGGGGGATATTTTTGACCATCAGTGAGACAAGATAGGTTAGTTAATAAAATAGAAGATTCCAAAATAGGATTTTTTTATTATTGGACCACCCTCAATAGTATTTACTATTCTCGTATCGTTGCCAAGTTTCTTCAGTTATAATAAAATCAGGAATCCTTTATATAAATTACGTATTCTTAAACGTGTCTCATTGGCTCGCAATCCGTAGTGGAATCGGAGCTCAGAAGTGCTCAGAGAAACATATTTACCGTCTCACATAAGTGATGTTCTTAAAAACTTACATTGAAATGATATTTGCTATTCATACGCTAAATATTCAAACTTTAA
Organism: Philereme transversata; assembly: GCA_963924445.1. Classification (NCBI taxonomy): domain Eukaryota; kingdom Metazoa; phylum Arthropoda; class Insecta; order Lepidoptera; family Geometridae; genus Philereme; species Philereme transversata. The sequence goes on along the minus strand of OZ004337.1, from coordinate 17,921,870 downwards.
AAAGAAATAAAGAAAACCGTTTTATTAGACACTAGCTTCCGCCCGCGACTTCGCACGCGTGGTTTGTCAATAAAAATCCGTCGGTAACCAGCTACGACTCGTTTCTCCTTGAAAACGTGTTAAAAGTTTTGACACTAGTTAGAGACTTTTTTAAGGACATATGAGCCGTAATCGATTATAGCATTAATTAAACTTTTTTCAACGTGTCAACTGTAAATCTAAAATTTTACGAGTAGAATTTTGCTTTGCCACTGCGATTGCATTGAGCGTCACTTTGTTGAGGTCAACTTGCAGGTAGCAGGGCACAAGGGACAGAGAGTAGTACTAAAAAAATATAATAATATCGCCTCAAACTAAAAGAAGATTTAAAAGAGAAGAAGTCTGTATGCGTCAAAGCGAACTCTATACTCCAACCGTTGCGTATGGCGGCAGTGCGGTTACCGTGGCTGTCAAGTTTTGTATTAATCTATAATAGGTACATTCCCTATGGGTTGTATATGCCAGACTACTCCTCGCCGAGTTTATCACCTTGGACCTCATAAGAAGGTACAAGGTCACTCAGCGTGCAATGAAAACGGCTATGCTTACCATTTCTCTACGAGATCTGATAAGAACTGAGAAGATTCGTAGAGAAAATAAAGATTGCTGAGATCTGTCACTCTGGAAATCTATGGGAGAGGCAGTGGACGTCCTAGAGCTAGTTGATGATGACTCCTCACCCGTCCCGTTCCTCGTGCGCCGCTGACAAGCCCCATAAGAAAAGCACTCCGGACGCGGTGCTCTCAGGACGGTTTCTAACCGAACCGCGCCGTCCCACGTCACGTTTAGTGTATTTACTTTAAGCTCGTTGTACTTTCACACTGTATCTTTTCATAATGTGAATAAACCAACGAAAAACACTAATTTGAATATTTACGAGCGTAAATGGAATCACCTTTTGGGGCGAGACGTGATTTTCATACGAATTCCTGCGAAAACCACCTTACAAATTGGACCTTTGTTTTCTGCATACTATAATTTCCGTTGTTTTCGTACAATTAGCTTTGTAATTACAATCAGGGCCGAGTGCTCGCGTTATGAGAAATGTCGAACACGACATTTGACGAGTAGTTTTGTTTATTTTAACAGGGTGTATATCATTTTGATATGATAGGATTCCAAGCTAGAAATAACAATTTTTGTTACTAAACTATAAATAAATTTTGCTGGACATTTCACACAGCGCTATCTAGCCCCGAACTAAGCAGAGCTTGTACTATGGGAATTAAATAACCGATAGAATACTTATTGATCGAGCGAAGCGAGATCTCCAAATCAACTTGGGCAAATCGGCGTTGTATGTATGTATGTATGTAAGTTTGTTTGTCCGAGGATAACTTTTGAAGCGTTTATCCGATCATCGTGAAATTTGGTATATAGGTAGGTAATGATGGCATAATTTTGGTGTGACTGAATGAGCTAAAAATTTTGGGGGGTTGTTGAGATATTGGGGTTCAAGAGGGGTAAAAAAAATTAAAATGAGACTATTAGGTCAAGCGAGACGTCAAATGAAAGGTCTTCATTAGTACATTTCGACCCCGTTTTTACTTTTTTAAATTTTTTGTAGTTTTTGAGTTATTAGCCATAATAAAAACTAAACATTGATGCACAGGGTACACCAGTGACCCCACAGTGCTGTAATTTGGTATGCGTGTAGCTTATGTATCACAAATATAGGTAAAAGTCTGAAATCTAGAATAACTGCAATTTGTACCCCAAAACAGAGTAACCAGTTGACATGAACTCCCGTTACCTGTAATTTGAATGAAACTGTAGGTCAAGTTAGTTGGTTCTTATTTCGTGGCACTATTTTGATAGTCAAAGATTACGAATAATTATTTTTATTGTTTTTATGGTAGACTCGCGAGATCTCAGTTCGGGGCGAACCACTAATATAATTATTTTTTTTGTAAATACATACTTGTAATATATAGAGAAACAACCAGACCGGGAATAAATATCTGTAGATCATGCAAACATTTGCTCCGCGGTGGAAATCGAACCCGCTACCTCCTGCGTCTACTCTGTTTGCGTAGTTAAGTCTACTCTGGTTTTTAGACCATTTGAAGGGCTCCAACGTGGCTTTTTTATAGCGATCACTCATCGCAGCTATACTTTTAACCCCAAACGCAAAAAGAGGGGTAATAAGTTTGACGCCTATGTCTGTCTGTCTGTCTTTCTGACTGTGGCATCGTAATTCCCAAACGGATACAGTTTTTTTCAATAGAAATCTAGTTTAACTGGGATGGGATTGGGAATCGGCGGGGGCTTTAAAAGGTTTAATTTATACCTGTTAACTTATAACAATACGATTGAAAGCTTAGCTATCATATAGCAATAGCACCAGTCAACTAAATATAATCTAAAGTACCTGTCAAAAAGTGCCTGCTTGTCGCTTCCAAAACAAGGTGCAAATTGAAGACCACTTCCAAATCCAAAGCTACTCAAGGTGAGGGCGTGAACCGCCTCAATAGAACAATAGAGGAGCCGATGCAATAAGTGCACTCATCTGAATTATTCATGGCTGGCTGAGACAAGGCATTCCCTGCAAGACGGAAGGCAAGATCCATACGATTATCTTCTTGGAATGAGTATAGGGATATTGAAAATTTAAATGCAAAATATGCGGGATCACCAGACTGCCAGACAAATGGGGTTAAATCAAAATTAAGACTGAATTTCAAAAATTATGGACCATCCAGATTGAATCAATGAATGAATTAATAATTATAATTTTTTTATTATACTTTACAAGCTAGTTTAGTACGTATATAAGCTAGTTTAACCTTCAATTTACGTATCGGATAATATTTTTTCTTGTTGTTTTTTTAAATCCGGTTCCAGAACGTAAAGACTTTTCAGTAGTATGTGTTTGTTTTAGTTCGTATGGCTATAACACAAAATAATAATAATAATAATAGCATTTTCTGTCTATTAATGCGTATTTTTTTTTTATTTTCATTAAAGTTTAGAGATTTCCTTTGACTCTACTTTAGAGACCTTCTATTATGCAACTCATATATTTTCTTCCAATTGTTGATATTGTTCTTAAACTATTTGAAGTCAAAATTTATGTAAAATCAGAAATATTGAAAACATTACAAACATTTTTTCTAAAAATAACCACAAAAAATATCTGCCATCGCGATGTTCTTTTTAACCGATTTCAAAAAAGGAGGTTCTCAATTCGTCGGAATGTTTTTTTTTTATGTAAAATCCCTGATTACTTGGAGACGCATAGGCCGACTCGAGAAATTCTTCTTTTGCTTAAAAGCGTATACTTCCCAAGTGGTCCCATTGGCACCAAGTCAGAACCTGATGATGGGATCCCTAAAAAATAGAGGGCAACCCTCAAATTTTATAGGGACGCAATTCGATTTTATGTTTGATAATACCTCAGAACTCCATCATTTATCAAACCGATTTGGAAAATTCTTCTTTTATTTAAAAAGATATACTTTCATATTGGTCTCATAGAAATTTCATCAAAATCGGTTCAGTAGTTTGGTTAAGTCGGTTATATTTTTGTTAAAAAGTTACTTGTACTCGTATCGTAAGGTTCTCTGGTAGAGATCGCTATTTAGCGATATGACCGCCAATTGTATCCATAGATTTACGTAGTTGTTTTTTATATATATTTGTTTCGTGGTGTACAATAAAAAACTATCTAATCTAATTTATCGTCTTATCCTTGACCGATACGTAATGTAACATGACTGAGAGACATAAAAAAACTTACTGTAGGTATTTCTGACTACTTGACACGAATGAAGTGAAGAAATAAAGAAAATATATCTAATTCTGTTGTCAATATTAAATAAACGACTTGGTGATGTCAAAAGCATATGGCCCACTTGATGTTAAGTGGTAACCATCGCCTATAACAAAGTATTGCTTCATAAGTCAAGCACCTATGGAACCTAATAAAATCAAACTATTTTCGAATGGATTTTCGCAAATATTTATGTCCTGATCTATTGCCAAGTATTAAGTCGAAGCGACTTGTGATCCGAGAGCTGACGCTTATCTGGGTCAACGCATAAGCATTGCACTTCAGCGGGGCAATACAGCCAGTGCTTGGGGACTCTTCCGCCTGGTAGTGATTCAACTGGTTCTTCTGTATTTGAGTCATGTAAACACTAGTTAATCCTGGATCAATATTTTGACAGGAGGATATTCCAATGTTGTATAATTTGGTTAGTATTAATGGTTTACACTAAGCTTATAAGTAAAGTTCGGATAAAGTCACTCCAAGCATTAATATTTCGCTGACCCACCGCTGCATTGGTAAGATAAAGAAGATTATTCCACCTCGTTTGCTACAATATGGCCAGCGGTGACCGGACATTTAGGGTAATCCGAAATAAATGGACGTCTCTGAACCTTGTTCAAACAATATTTAGTTTTATTTAATTGCAACGTGACATTACGTACATCGTCATTTAAATAAGAGTGGTTGTTATCAGAATGTATCTCCATCGAATAATGTACTTATTTTGATGATCATGATTCAACTCTTCTTCCGTAGGTTAGAATTGAACCCCCGATAACTTTTTCTTAGCCATCAAAAATCGTCTACATCCAAAAGTTGTATGAAAAGATTGTAGATTTTTTTTCTGTATATTTTATTTTTGGGTACCTACTTAAGTAAAGTGTTTTCGTTAATCATTATATTTAAAACTTCATAAGTGTTTTATTGTAAAAAAAATCATTAAAGTTTAATAAATTCACTATTACTTTCAAATACTAATACAATTAAACTAGTTATTTGTGAAAATATTTTACATAATGTTATATTTTAGTAGTTTTGAACCTAGCCATAAATTTTCCAAAGAAATAAAATCAACTCTTTGTGTAAAATAAAGAAAAGTTTATATGTGTAGCATAATAAAGGAAAGAAAATGTCACTCAACAACGTTGAAAAATTTATCGCTCATCAGATTTTTATACGATACTAGAGGCGTGGTGATTCCCTTTATAACTTTTACCATAAAATTCGTTATAACGAAACCAAAACGCATGCTTGTGCCTAATATCACGTAAAATTTAGACAAATTTTGCGCTGTTATTACCACATCAATAAAATTTGGTGTTGTTTAGGAACAAACTGCGTCAATAAAATGGATAAGCTGTACCTTTGGTTGACTGACGAGATTTAGTGACGTAATGTTAAAATAGTTTACCATTTCACGTTGCTCAAACAAAAAAGTTTATGAAGGACTTGTAAACACAAGGACAAGGTTGACAAGGAAAATCTATTTGAGAAGTGGTATCTACGAACCAATAGCGATGTTATTGTGGTATTTGGAATTAGGATACCTTGACCATACATTTATGCAAAGGCACATCAAAATCTGACCTAGCAGTTATAGATTTCATATACCTATATTATTAAGCGACTTCAAAAAAGGAATCTTTTGTTTTATGTATGTTACCCGATCACACGAAGACGCCTTGACCGATTCGAGAAATACTTTTTTTGTTTAAAAGGCTATATTTTCCAGGTGGTGCCATTGTTACCAAATCAGGATCTGATGATGGGATACCAAAAAATCGAGGGCAATCCTCAAATTTTATATTACCTCAGAACTCCATAATTTATTAACTGATTGGGAAAATTCTTTTTTTATTTGAAAGGATATACTTTCATATTCGTCTCATAGAAATTTAATCAAAATCAGTTTAGTAGTTTGGTTATGTCAGTTATATTTTTGTTACAAAGTTACTTGTCAAACTTTATACAGCATGAAGAGGTTTGCCTCAGGGTTCTGTGTTAAGCCCTCTACTCTATAACATATATAATATACTATCTATCGATATAGAAGCGTATGTGAGTGACATAGTTTGTATATTACATTATATCGGTACATGATGTTTTTTAATGTACTCTATTAGTAGTTCTATAAGTAGGTACATATAACATATACTTGAGAAAATTAAACTCTTAAATTAGTCAAATTATGCATAGTTCTCAATCATTAAAAAACAACAGAAAGGCTATACAATATTTACATTTACAATACAATATCGAAGAAACAGTTGAATCATATAAAAAAACATTGTTTTATGGAAGTGATATGGTTTTAAGTATTAATTATCTTTATCTTCAATTATCTCAAAACCTGTTGGCCAATTTTGGTGCAGTCAACTCAAAAAAAATTAGTTATCTGTATTATGTAATTACCTCTTCTTAAAAGCCTTTTAAGCGTGTTTACATTACCAAGTCAAACATCGTAGTACCAAGCCGTGTTTATGTTTTAAGCAAGATTAAAATTGTGGAGTTGTTTCGATTTAAAAAGTTTACCCGTCCCTGTGGTAAAGGATTTAAACTTTTGTTTACTATGAAGCGGTAACCGTAAGGCCTTAGTTTAGCGTTACTTTAAACAACAATATCTTTAATGTCATGTGCACCAAATAATTCATTTACAATAAGATACAGAGCAATTACTAACATCGGTATTCACAAACATTACAATGCGCGCGGACGCACGGGATCCCAAAAACCTATTCATAGATAATAGTTGAGTGGCGATCGGCACTATGCGCCCCTTATAATGAATGCATACCTTTTGTTTGTTTGAGGCTGTGTTTTCGAGCGTTAAAATGGATTACAGTAGCGAAGAAGAATTTGATAATTATATCAATGACCGGAGCAGGATAAGCACCAGAAAAGTGATACGGGATTTCCAAGACCCTTTTCACTATTTTAGTTTGGATGAATTTAGACGACGGTTTTCTAAAGAATTGGTACTTTTTGTACTCTTGCCCCTGATAAATGAAGACCTAGAGAAATTAACTCCAGTGCCACCTATTTATCAGTTACTAGTGGCCTTAAGATTTTATTCTTCTGACAGTTTTAAGGTAACTTTATGAATAAAATTACTTGGGTATTTATGAAATCTAGTAGGTACTGTAACTATATAATATTATGATTATAGGAGATATTTGGGAAATTTGAATAGCTGTAATAACAATTACATACAATTTATGTTATTCACGTCTTTAAAATTACAGTTACATGTGAACTAACTTATGAAATTAAAACTACCTATATAAAAATTTATAACTCTTGTAATTATGATTGCCGCCGCCGACTTACTATGTTTGCGTATCTACATACTTTTAGGGTGACGGGGTTTATAAGTACCTATTTAAATAATGTGTAGCGGCTCGAGTGTCTCAAGCACCGAGACAAACCTTGAAGGTTTTACAGTGCTTTATGTATGTTTATGTATGTAACTTTTTGTTAAATAAATAGAAATAAAATAGAATAGAAATGTCAAGTTAACGATAAATAAATATATCATTATTAAAAATACGGGATTTATTACGTACCGTTTTGAGATAATTACGTATAATGATTGAAATAAGTCACGAAAGTTTTCTAAGAAAATCCTACTAGGTAATATTATAAACGCGAAAGTTTGTATGGATGTATGTGTGGATGTTTGTAACTCTTTCTCGCAAAAACAACTGAATGGATTTTAATGAAATTTGGTATGTACGTAGAGAACAAGTAGCCTGTATTAACACAGGCTACTTGTTATTGACAAAACACGCGTGCGAAGTCACCGATGGAAGCTAATTAAATATATGTTTGCATCTATCGAAGAAGGTGCATATAATGCTGAGGGTCAGTTTTTTTTTATCCTCAAAGTCCACTACAGAAGTATGTAAGCTCTAAAAGTGATTCATTCAACATATTGGCTCTGATCGTTTGTCTATGAAGCATGAAAATGCTGAGTGGTTTCATCGCATTTGATAGCCGAATAAAAATTTCATAGCTTTTGAATCACGGAACTGGGTATATACAATATATGCTTACCGACTTTACGACTTGGTAATAAAGGCTGTATTGCAATGAAAATGTACATTCACGTCTTTATAGTCAGCCAATTATGGATATCGGTATTATTTACAGTCACGAATTGTATGACTATGCGAATGGAATTTTGTTGAAATTTTAATTGTGAATTTTCGGTATAGAATTCTCCTTAGTCCTTTTCTCTGTACCACAAAACTGGTATTTTTTTAACTTTAGTTGCAATTAAGGTCATAATGTTAAATCACTTCAAAATCAGTAAATTACATTTTAGCATTCCTGGACTTTGACTTTGACTACTACCTATTTATTACGTCATTGGATATCATCATCAAGTTTAGGTCTGAACAGCTAGGTAATGCTGCTTTAGACTTATTTGCCATTTCTCCCGCAAATTTCTGTGGGTTGAGCCATGCACAGTTTAGAATCAAAATGATCATACTGAGTTTTATAAACGTTGACAATTTGACTTGCTGGTTAATGAGCAAATTATCGTCGATTGCAATTCTGTCGGTGGTCACTGCGGTGAGAGTACAATAACCTGCTTCGAGTGGCACCATAGACTATAAATTACTTCGTTGGATCACGGTTACATTTACGCGTGCGCGCAAATTGCGAAGGAAAACATTGAACAAACCAGCGGTTTAGAGGTAGCTATGGAATATTTATTTTTTATGCAGACTTGTTTTATTCTTCCTGGATGTTGAACAAGCATAGGGCCCCCTGATGTTAAGTGGTAACCATCGCCGCATATAGCAAAGTATTGACCAGTAGGTCACGCACCATAGATTTGATACGATATAAACACTATAAACATTGATGCTCAGATTGTCTTGCTCAGTTCTTGCTATTTCAGAGAGAGATACATCTCCCTGTCTAAAATAGAGTAAAAGAGCATTTGTTCATCTATCACACATATATTTTACCAATGCCTTTCTTCATAAGAGAAGAGATCGCCTACGTACATTGTTTCTATACCAAGACTGAGCTGGTGGTGACGTAATGCAGAAATGTGACCCCAATTCATTCAAACTCAACTTAAATAAACAACGCTTAATACCCATTTTCCAATTTAAAAAAATATGCTTAACATTTTGGTACTGTCAAAACTTCCACCCATTACTTTTTTAGGCCTTTTCAAACCCTTTTATTACACAAACCATGTCAATTTTAATGGCTTTGAACCTATTTTTTCTACTACAGTACAACGAATTACCTTTTTGATGTTAACACTAATGTCTCTCGTTTCCTAATTATGTACAATTATAATAATATACAAATAATAAAATACAAGAAATCGGTCGCGAAACGTCTATTTCTCATATTTTTCTTCTTGTTTGTTCGCTATGTAACTGATTATATGCTTGAACCAAGCAAAGGCTTGGTCAAATCCTAAATATAATAACTTTCTCGTCATGTAACAATAATTAAAATATTTGTGATTATGAAACATAGGTAAAGTACCTACGATCTGTTTCGTATTTTAAATTCAAATCAACATAAAACTGCAATGTCTTGCGAAGCGGGAACTGTTATCATACTAATATTATAAACGCGAAAGTTTGGACATTGGCTTATTTATTTGTTTGTTACTCAATCGATGAAATTATGTATGTTTGTACATTATAACCTGGATTACCACATAGGCTACTTTTTATCCCATAAATCAGTTCCCACGGGAGAAAAATAGGATATCAAAGTTTATATGTGTATTTTTGCACCCCAGAACAACACGGGCGAAACCACTGGCAATAGCTAGTCCTTATTATAGGGAAACTTAGTAATTAGGAGTAGTTAGAGCTCAGCCATACACTTAGAATATACTGCTATGAAATGTTTAATTTCATTTATTCTTTGTAAAAATGGGTACAGTTGCATAGCAACAGATGATAAATAAGCATACAATTTAGAATCATACAGCTTATGAGCGTGCAATATTAAACAATATCAATTATAAAAACACTATTATTAAATAAAATAATAGAAAATGTCAATGGATAAGAAAAATAAAAAATGTCTACGAATGCAATACAATATCAGCAAATATCTAAAAATGTGAACGGGTACAATAAAACTAAAAAATATTATGGAAACTTAAACTCGGAAACATCCAAAATCTTACACTAAAATTAAACAGGTATTAAAATTTGTCATTTAGAAATTCGTCTAATGTAAACTTAGACTACCTATACAGGTTGTTTGGTAATATACTGACGATATTGAAGTGACGGTTTCTCAAAGCATACAAAAAGACTTCTCGAAAAAAAATCTAATTATATCATCAAATTTTAAAGAAAATCGACTAAGTTTAGGTGATTAATTCGCGTATAAAACTATTGAACTGCGTACTCTTGCAATCGACATCCAAAGATAAATGCCGATTTGATATCTCTTTCGGAAATGGCTGCGGGTTTTGGGTTAGAAAGGGACAATAAGAGATATCTCGAGACGTCACCAATACAGTGCTTAGATTTACTGTGATTAGATGGTAAGCATTATGCAATAGCAGAACATAAGTTTAATAAAGTGTTTGTTTTTACATGCAAAAATAAATTTCACATTTCTATGGTAAACATTTCACAAATTTATTTATTATACTCATCAAAATAACCCCTTTCATTTTTGTGCGTATATTATCAAACACTATATATATGTATATTATAAGGGTACATATATATAGTAATATAAGGGTGTCCCTTATATACGTGAAAAATTATTTTTTTCGGATATCGAAATGCATACCCCGTAATTCTTTTTAAACTACCCAGATCTACTTAAATACAAAATTTTATCTTCCTATGTCAACATTAACCCGTGCCGACAAGGCCGTAAAGATTTTGAAAATAGCTGCCTTTGACCCTTTTCGATATTCAACTAAACAAAATGAAATATTTATATTTTATAAAAACAATAATAAAAATTTAGTAAGAAAATAGGTATTTATTTATTAAAAGAACATAAAATTACAGATTAGCAAGGATATTTTCTTTTAAGGGTCTCTTTGTTACAGTCTGGATAAAGATTTCTGTGCTCTTGTACACAGCGTAGTAAAAATTGTTTCTGTTCTTCCTTTGCAGTAATTAAACCATGAAAATCTTGCATAAGTTTTACAGCTCTTTCAGCTGTATCATTCACTGCCCTTAAAGAAAAAACCTTTCTTTTTGCCTGTAAATAGGCAACATCTTCTTCCCACGTAGAAACAGGTTTCTCCAAGAAGTTATCATCAATTTTTAAACGAGAAAATAATTTTCTGCTCTTGATAGACACAAAATCACTCAATGATTTTCCTGTAACAATAGACAAGACAGTATTATTATCAGTTTATTAAAACAATTTAAGACATAGTAAAGTAAGCTTAGCGTTAGATCCTTTTACATGTTTTTTTTAATTAATGATTAATAGCTAACTTTAACATAAAATTAAGTATTCCCACTTACCATGCAAATAATCAGACATATCTTCCTTCGATGGAATGTATCTCTTCCCAGAATCATACAAACTCTCTCTTTGTAAGTTCTCTACGATACTTCTCTTGGTTGCTTCATCAACTTCATCATCAAAGAGTGACAAAACAGTAATTTCTTCTGACAAGTACCAAAGATGTTGACTAAACTTTTTCAAAGCTGCTTGGGAGATCTCTTTGTTAATAGTTTCGTATTCCTTAAGCCTTTTTAAAAAGGACAAATCTTGATTTGGTGCCTTCACCGCCAGACTACATCCCAGCCATGATTTCACATATACAACTGCAATGAATAAACAAATGTCTTGGAGTGCTCGTTTATCTTTGGCGCTAATTTTGAATTGAGATTGCAGCAAACATATTTTCAAACAGTAAATAGCTCTTGCCATCCACCTTGCTTGATGCATTGCTCCAGGAGGTCTTATTTTAATTTTTTTCTCACTATCGCCTCCTAAGAAAATAATAGACAGTTCAATCAGTTCTCGATAATCGTCACGTACAATAGATTTTTGCTGTTCTTCATTATAAAATGTCAACAGTTCTTTAATTTTTGTATTACAAAAATGTTGTGTGACGATGTGGCTGTGTGTTTCAATAGCAGCAGAATTAATAGTATTCCAGCTGTCTCTAAACTTTTTAAACATCGGGATATCAGGGCTATTTGTTATTTGGTGGATTTTTGTTTGAAATACACACTTTAAAACCAGTTCGTAAACGTGATGGCGGCAAGCAAAGAGTAATAATTCCCTGTCTAGCTTTTGTTCCAAAAGTACACAAGCTCCTTTCAATCGCCCTGTATTAGATGCAGTTGTATCACAGCACATTATTTGTACTTTGTCCTCGAGGTTCCAGTCATAAAGTGCGTTTAACACAGCTTTAGCTTGATCTTGACCAGAAGAGCTCTCCAGCTTAGGCACAGCCAAAAGTTGTTCCTTTTCTTCAAATGATATAAGGATTGGCAGGCGTTCTTCTTTAGAACTTCTTACGTCCAGTCCAGGTAATAATTTTCCATCCCAATGAACGGTCACACTTTCAGGTAAATTATTCTGAAAATCTGATTTTATAGATTCCGCTCTATCTTTTCTAGTCTTTGTACGAATGCGTTGAATAGACGACTTGTTTATCGGGAAATCATCACTACTAAGATCTAGGGCTTTCACTACAGCCTGAAGTATATGTATATATGGAATCTCTTATGCTTAATTGACATCTATTCAAAGCTGCAACTAATTTAGGAGTGATGAAATCTTTCCTTCCCCTTTTTGTAATACTTCCAGAACTTACCGTTTGAGATGTCGACGGTAAGGGTTCGTCGATGCTTTCATCAGAGCTGGTAGGTTGATCGGGATATCCTGGTGTCTCAATAAGATCTTGTGTAGTTAAAGATAAAGATAAACTCTCGAAACAGATTTGATCATGTCTTTTTTTCTCTTCTTTTAATTTTCTCTGTCTGGATCTTTCTTCTTTCTCAGCTAACTTTTTATCTACACCGGCTAAACATCCTGGACGCCCTGGTTCTCTTTGCTTTTATAAAAAGATTTTATCTTCTTCTATTTTCATCCATTCCAAAGCATTAGCGTGTGCTATGTCGAATAAATTATCTAAATTGTTTTGAAAGTCCTTCTCACGGTGCTTGTAAATATCTTGTGTTTTTTTGGAATTTTTTTGCAACTCTCTCCAAGCATGGTGCAGATCCACAAGTTTCTTTACGCAGTTAGGAATAGCTCTGGTAGGGATTCTAGCTTTTTCCCAGAATATAATACACTCTCGAACGACGAGATTTGCGCTTTCACTAACACTCAATTTAACTTCACGAATGTTAAAAAAGAGGACTGCAAGAACTTGACGGTTAGACGGTAACTTTGCCCCAGTTATTTGATAGTTCAAGTCACCTACTAAGAAAATACTTTTTTATTGCTTCTTAATTCCACTGCCATTTTTTAACGTAAAACAATATGTGTTCATCACGAGATTAACTAATAACAAATGACAAATACGGCGAGTACGCGCCGCTATTTCCGCGTAACTTGTATGAACATGATTCGATGCAAGTCGGCACGGGTTTCCGTTCTCCAAATAAGGTAAAAATTAATTCCCGAGTGTTTTAGATACTAATGAACAAAACTAAGACCTATGCGTTAAAAAATATAAACTTTGAAAAATAAGGGACACCCTAGCGTATATATATATATATATATATATATATCAAGGGCAAGTTATACCTAATTTGTTTAATAACTAAGAGTTTATGTTTGTAAGTAGTAAATAAAAAGTACCTAACTGAGATCTTAGAGTTTCCGAAGAAAAACATGGTACATGGTTTTTTAAGCTATATTTTGTTATCAATTATTATTTTTTTGTTTATTTTATATGTGAGACGACACACTAAACGCGGTCTAGAGCGGTGCGGGGCGGGGTGTTTGCCAAGTATATTTACATTACACATCGTACATTGCATTCACAAGTATCGTTTTTTGCCTCAACGCTTGACCAGATTATATTACGCCAATTGCATTCCAGACAAACGTTACTATGTTAATGTACAGTACATTAACATAGTAACGTTTGTCTGGAATGCAAATAATTGCTTATTATCGCCTCAAAGAAACTCTTGCACTGGACAGCATATTCGAATACCGGCGAAGTTCACGCTCTAATAATCAAACTAGTTAAGGTTTAGTTTTAATAATATTAGAAGACGGGTAATGTGTTTTGGATGTGAATTCGAGAGACTACCGGGTTGGAAAGTGGGCAGATTCGGTCGAATGACTTTAATTCGATTGGCTTACTAACATAAACGTGAAGTATATGTTTGTGTGTCCATCTAAACTCCAGCTCCCAAGCACAAAAGCCAAGTTGACCACGAGGTGTTTTTAACAACATCTCGATAAATGTATTTTTTTTTTATAAAACACACTTTCTTGTAATTTTTTTACTGAGAATAGTAAAGGCCTTGACCTCATCTGATGGTAAGTATTTTCGAAGATAGAGCACGCTTGCCTAGAAAGAGCCTGTTCTCTCTGGACTGGACTTGTGTAACTTGCTGCGTCGTTTCTTGCGGTCACTACCTGGATGAGTGTTTTTATTACTTTAAAATATCAGCCCTTTACGGCCTGGTAAGTCATCCATGTCAGAAGTCTTACAGTGGCCACTTTGACAACAGAAGGTCTCTGGTTCATAACATTTTTAGCGTCACCACAAATGCACCACTGCACATGCAGGGAGACCAAAGAATTACCAGTGACAGACAAGAAAAAGAATCGCATTAAAATATACTTTACTTCCACAGATTACTACATAGTTTACTGAATTTACTAGGTATATAAATATGTACAAGTATATAAACATAGCACTGAAACGAAGTCGTAAGTTAGCCTCGAAGATAAACTAACAAACTTCGGCACCCCTTCATCAAACTTCCCACAACATACGATTAGCGGTTTGTAAGTAAATCTAGCGAGAAAATAACGGGCCAAGGGTGTATGTTGCTCTCAATATTAAAGTTTATATGGTTTAACTCCAACTGAAAAAGGTGAGTTCTATATTTTGTTTAAATGTTCATCTGTGTGTCAGTGGCCTTAGCCTACAAAATAATGGTCTGATTCCAATGCCCTTTCTATTTGAAAGCTGTTTCTTAGCTATATTTAGAGGAAGCCAGAACAAAATTCAATGACTTGTTAGTCTCAAATTAATTTAGGGCCATAAAAGACCTGATTTTTTTACAGACAGCAGACATTTTCGACTGTTTTTAACACTGAGTTTTGACCAGGCTTAACGTGGAAATTCTTCGTCCAAGAATAGACAAAAGCTTTCTGTACATAGTCAAAAACGTTGCTTTACCCTTCGTGAACACCTATTAACAACTTTTTGTCTTCTTTACTATAAGAAACATCTTTGTTTATGGTGTTCTGCTAAGCCGAAATCCGATTTTATCAGACGGTCTTTTGAAATACGTTAGATTTTTCAAGAGAATAGAGTTACATTTTTCTTGATGACGGAACCCAAATAAAACAAGAACTCGCTATTTGTACGCTCAGCGAGAGGCAGAAAACCTTTCAGAGTCTATACATTCGAACCCGAATGAACTAAAGGCTATAGATTAAGTAATACCTTCTTACGAGCAACTATGAGCGTATCACTTGATTCATTTGGTGTAAAAGCTATTTCGAGCTCGTGTTCGGCTTTTCATCTCGATTTGGCTTCTGCGAGTACCTATACGTTTTTTTATAAGACTGAAGATAGAACAAGCATATGGCCCACCTGATAAGACGTAACCATCGCCTATAATAAAGTATTACCCCGCAGGTCACGCTCCTTAGAAACGTGGCCTACGATGCCTGCGTCAATCAACTTGAGGCATACAGGTGTAAAGCCTCATGTGTAAATTCACCGGTAACTCTTCAAACCGAACCACAGTAATGTTGGACGAGCCCATTCGCAAGGAACTTTACTACTCATAATACGTACTGAATAATAGCGGAAAAAAACAAAGTTTTGAAAATGTGTATCAATGGGAAATCTACGCATAAAAATTCACAAGCACGTGCCATAGGCTAGTTTACTAACTTTGTCTTAGAATGCTAAGTTTAAATTTTATTAGTTTTTATTATTATTTTTTTGTTTCTCCTTAATTATTTATTTTAAGCTGTTAATTTGAATCATAATTATTTAATTTATTTATTATGAATTACCAATTGCACTAACATAGTTTTAAGATTTTATTTTTTACTAACTAATTCTGGATAATCTGAAATAAATAATTTGAATTTAGTAAAAAGTGAGCACGTATCAAACGTAATGATTCAACTTGTCTTCGACTATCCCCTTCATGGGTCTTATTCTAAATCTAGAGTGGGCGGAATAAAAGAACTGCAGTGACGTCCTACATTGGGGTGTACCCCCCTTCTAACGTAACCACAGCCATCCTAACTCTGCACTCTGCAGTGGCAGCAGCTTTCCAGGGTCCCCGTGGATGTTGATGTAGTAGCGGTGTTGGTGGAGGATGAGGATTCAATGACGTTTGCAGACCCGTTCTCAGTTGGCGTCGTTTGTGGCAGTGCAGTGAAGTATCACGTGCTCCACAGTCTCTTCCTCCCGAAGGCATCCGCGACAAAGAACACTGCCCGTGGCTCCGGTCTTCAGGAGGTGATGGTTAAATTCGCAGTGTCCCGTGATGATTCCCACCATCATTCTTAGATCTTCGCGTTTCATCTTTAATAAGGTGTTTGTTGTTATTCTGTTTTTTGCCGGAAGCATTGTATTCAAGGGTCTGTATACTGGGTAAAAGATCCGAGGATGCCCATCATGAGGATTAATAAACTCGTGAGTCTATAAATATTAAGTTAAATTTATTTAAATATTCCGACGACTTTTAAATTCACACGATACTTAAATTGAGAAAAAACACATTTGCGAATATGATTTATTAACTGTTTTTTTGTTTTTTAGAAGTGACAACGTAGACGGCGGCTGATAGAGAGATATGGAAGCAAAATACATGTTGTGCTGACCCTACGTAATATGGGAAAAGGGCAGGAAGATGATGATGATTTATTTTTGCTTTAAAACTGAGACTATTAAGTCTTTAGTTATTAAAAAACTAGGATACTTAGTGATATGTTAGTCGCTTTGCTGATTAAAAACGTTCTAAGCTTAGCCAACATTTGTAAGTTAATTATAAGTTTCACTCCTCACTGTCCTGAACAATTTCTTTCGAACTCTCAAGGAAAGTTCTATCAAAGGAGATTGCCCTAAGTCACTATCAAAAGGAGCTCATTCTCAGTCTGTTCGAGAAATGTTTTAAGGAATATAGAAACTAAACTTGCATATATAACTTTTGAAAGCATACGTTTATATACAGAAGTAGAAAACCAAAAAACCGTTGAAAATATATTGTGGCAAATACGAAACTAGATTTAGATAGGTAGATACAGATATAAATTGGTAAAAATGTCCAAGAGGGGTTCGTTATAGTAGTAGATTTTAGCATGATATTGTATATTGTATTTTATATTTGGTTCTTTCTAGGCAAGCGTGCTCCATCTTCGATCACACCATCACTTACCATCAAGTGAGGTAATGGTCAAGCGCTTGGCTATCATCAATAAAAATAAGCTTTTTTTGAAAAATTACTTTTTAAAACAAGCTTTTATAAAATTCATAATCGGAACCGCAAGCAGATTCAAATGAGCCCAAACACTAATAGCCTACTATAATCCATTCAGAAGTTCCGTTGACTAGTATCCGTTTCCATCATGAGATCACTTCCGTGGTACCATATTATTGCATTATCATCGAAGTTACATATATATTCCAAATTTCAGCTCAATCGGTTCAGGGGAACGGGTTTAAATTCAGTTGCAAGATTCCACCTGGACAAACATACATACATTGCAAGTTATTAAAAAGCTTGTAAAAAAAGTGGCACTCCGGGAGTGCCGACAGGAGTGAAAACTTAAATAGTTACGTGTGTGTTTGGGGTATTCAAAATTGAAAAGCGGACTACACTACAGATATATATACAGAGGTGTCGGCAACTGTAACGGTAACAGTGTTGCTAGTTCATTGGTTTTTTCCAGCTCAAAAAATGCCCTACGCGCCTAAAGAAGTTTTCACTTCAAAAAATAATTTGTACATTTTCAGTTTTTCCAAATTTGTTAATTGACTCATAGTTACAAATAGTTAAACATTACAAATAGAAATAGAATTAAATTAAATTACCTAAATTAAATTAAATCAAAAGTAAAGTGTACAATATTTTGATAATTCCTGTTGACATCATACTCTATTTTTGCATGCTGTTATGCAGAAACATAGCTGCACACTTTTATTTTCATGTCATCCATCTCTACATGTGTTTCGCAAATAAATAAATTGAAATCAAAATAATTTAGGTTGTAAGATAAGAAAATGTGGTTTGACACTTTACACTCAGATTAGACATCGATGCCCGTCAACCTCGCAGTCTGCGCAGACGTTATCGCAAAATCGCAGCTTTATTAGCAATAAGTAATAATTAAGAAGCGAAGAATGATAAATGTAAATAAATATAAATATTGCTGGACATTTCGCACAGCGCTATCTAGCCCCAAACTAAGTAGAGCTTGTACTATGGAACCAGATAACTGATAGAATACATATTTATATACTTTTTTTTTGTATTTACAAACTTATAATATATAGAAAAACGCCGAGACCCGGAACAAATATAATATATGTAGATCATGCAAACATTTGTTCCGCAGCGGGAATCGAACCCGCTACTTCCTGCATCTCAGCCAGCTATTCGCTCACTGCGCCACGGAGCTCGTCAAATGATCACATTTATGTAAGTAAAATTACGCATCGCGAAAGGAGCGTGGCTAAAATCTAGCAATCTATGACTTTTGGTATGTATCTGTAGGCCCATGACATAAAAAAACGAATCAAATAAAGTATCGACAGTATCGTTAGTTAACTGACGAACAAATTGCTAGACGTTAGAAATGGTGATAGAGTTACAGTGTCCAGTCTATCTAGCTCTAAGAATTACATCAAAACCTTGAAAGTTACATTGGCAGAATCGGAAGCTGCTGAAATCCGACATAGACAGAGTAAACGTCCGGTAAGTGTTTATTTGAGTAGGTCAGATCTAACGCGTAGCATCATTGGCGGTCTGCCAATTCATCACTTTGGAATTATAAATTATTAATCTGCTGCAACATAAATTGTGGAGGAAAATCATTGTTTTAACACAAAATCGGATCTCGTTGTTATTTATGCGAAAATGTAACTATATTCAAATTGATAGAACCCCTTTTTAGGGTTCCGTACTCTAAGGGTAAAATGGGGCCCTATTACTAAGACTCCGCTGTCTGTCTGTCCGTCTGTATGTCTGTCTGTCTGTCCGTCTGTCACCAGGTTGTATCTTATGAACCTTGATAGTTAGACAGATGAAATTTTCACAGATGATGTATTTCTATTATAACAACAAATACTAAAAACAGAATTAAATAAATATTTAGGTGGGGCTCCCATACAACGGACATGATTTTTTTACTGTTTTTATAAATACGGACTCGCACTTGGCTGATTTTTTTATTTTAATTAGTTATTTGTCATAGGTCAAGGACAGCCATCACTCATTGAAAATTTTATACAATGCCTGGTTGCAAATTTAAGTACAGGTTGATTGAAGGATGCAGCCACCTGTAGTGCCTTAGAGAAAATAATTACATAGATGGAGTTAACTTTCACCCTTTTCAACTAGATTAATTCAAACCAAGAAAAACCAAGAAGTAAGCACGCCAACCATTTTCGGTGTCCCTTAGGTTGGCAGGTAGAAAATGTATAATGTACTAACCCAAACTTATGTATTTTATATCTGTATTTTGTGCATTAAGCAATAATAAAATAAATAAGAAGTACCCAGCTACATAAACAAACGAATCTGAATTTAATTTATGTAAAGCCCTATTTTCCATCACAAATAAAAATGTCACAACCTTTTAACAAAATGAATATTAGTCTTGTTATTTTAACATTAAACGTCACAACTGACCTCGCCCGGGGTCCAGCCGGACATGGGCCCTTAATCTTGGGGTTCTAATTGGAAACCGTAATCAGAGTAGATTTTAAACAGTGTCTCTGTAATTGGCCTACTCGATCGCAAAGTAAAGGGTTATAATTTTATCAAAATAGTAATAGGTAGGCTCTTTGTACAAATTTTAAAATGGAAGCCCTAATTAGGACGTTCTCATTTCTTTTTCGTTGTTCCAGTCACCCCTCCACATAGTTTACTTAAAGATCACTCACAAGTCCCATTATAATAATAATATGACTTTTATAAATGATCCTTATAATTGCAAAGATTAACGATTGACATCCAATGTGCTCATTATTATTTTACACTAACTGTTGGCAGCAGCTTCGCCCGCGTTGTTCTAGGGTGCAAAAATATTGTTACGAGCTGAGGGTTCGGGATAAAATAATGGGAATCGAGTTCACCAAAATAACACTTTTATTCAACACTAAACGATGAATACACGAACTTGGTCACACGTAATCACAACACACTAATTCACACCACTGTTGCACCACTTAAAGTCACCGAAATGATCGCACGTATAGCTTAATCCAGACTGACTCGGGATCAACTACTGTTCACGCGAGACCCTTCCCACGTCAGTCCTCCAGGGCCTCGCTGAGACTCACTCACTAACTGAGACTGACTCAGACTGACTGTCCGGCCATCTCTCCGGCCTATTTATATCGCACACATTTCGATTGTTCGAGAACGATGTCGATCCTTCCAGGAAAGGGTCGGTCCCTCGACACAATGGCCACTCCCCATTCTGCGAAACCACAAACAATAGCAACAATAACACAGCAAGACAAAAGTGTTCGAGAAGGTTCGATTATTACTCATTGTTTAACAGCCTCGGCGTAACAATATATACTCGTATAGAAAATTTGACATCCCTTTTTTATCCTATGGAAATATGCCTATGTGTTAATCCAGGTTTTAATCTACGCACGTACCTAATTTAATTAAAATTGGTTTAGCCGTTTCGACGTGATTTAGTAACAAATAAAGAAACATCCAATCTTTCGCATTTATAACATAAGTGTGATTAGTGTGATGTTCGGCTGCACTTTTAATGCCATTGTACAAATTACTACTGGAGCCAGGGGAATTGGAAGCTAGTCATATTATCCCATTCGGCCCAGGTTCAGTTCCAACTTATCTGACACGTTGAAGATGTACTATACAGGGTGCTTGGTAATATACTGACGATATTCAAGCGACGGTTTCCCGTAATATAAAAAAAGACTTCTATTAGACTATTCGGTCAAATGAGACGTCAAATAAAAGATCTTTATTAGTACATTTAGACCCCGTTTTTAGTTTCAGTAATTTTTTTGTAGTTTTTGAGTGATTAGCCATAATAAAAATTAAACTTTGACAAAATTCACAGGGTACACTGGTCCTATAATGCTGTAATTTGGTATGCATATATGTAGCTTAAATATCACAAATATAGGCAAAAGTCTGAAATCTAGAATAACTGCAATTTGTACCCCAAAAGAGTTTAACCAAGTAACATGAACTCCCGTTACCTGTAATTTGAATGAAACTGTAGGTCAAGTTGTTTGGTTATTTATTTCGTGCCACTATATTTATAGCAAAATATTACGAATAATGTTTTTTTTTATTTTTTTTTATGACTCGCGAGATCTCAGTTTGGGGCGAACCACTAATAAATTAACATTTAAAATACAATCAAACAATACACAAAAATATAACACTAAATTTATCAATATTCAGAACACTTTAATAATATAACAACAAGATGAAATTGAGGTGGGAACATAGCAAACATCAACCATAGCAACTCTGAAGTTTAAACCCCAATTTTACAGGTAATATATGCTAGATTGTACCCTACATTATCTTAAACCACAAACCACCTATCTACCTAGGTAGATAACCCTAATTATCTCTACGTGAGGCTTGTTTGCTATCGCCGCGGGCTTGCGTCAAATTGTCAGGGCATCAATGTCAGGCGTACGGGTAAGCGAGATAATGATGATATAAAACGTTGCTTTTCTCGTTTAGCTGGTTTTTTTGATCAATGTGTGACTAGAATATGATAGAGAAAGAATTAGCATAGCTTACTTTATCGCTATAATAAAACAAGGCGATAATACTCGTAGGTTATTGGAATTTATAACTAAACACGTACGATTTGGAAGAACATCATATATACGATAAATGCCATCATTAATCATGTCTTGTCTACTTGGTAAGCAAGCAGTCATGATACATGAGATATTCAGCCCAGCTTGCCCAACGATCCCTAAATGTAATTAGCGACTAAACCTGTCTACATTTGACGCATTGTATGATTTAACAACTCTCTAATTAGGCACTAAATATGATTAGACATCGTTGCGGAGGTCACCCTCAATCTTGGATTTGCTATATTGGTTAACAACTTATTCCAGTTTCAATGTATACCAACTTACTTACTAGGTATCCTGGCGCATCAACCCCGAAGCAGATCTTGGCATCCGACACTAAAAGACGCCACTGGTCCTTATTTTGTGCCACTTCTTGCCAGTCTGTCACTTGGAAAGCGCGAAGATCTTTCTCCACCTCATCCTTTTACCAATATCTGGGTCACCCGACTGGTTGTCGGCCGACTGGCAGTCCTAGGTAGGCACATTTGGCAGCACGATTGTCCCCCATTCGCTCAACGTGACCGAGCCAGCGTAATTTATGAGATTTTATTTCGCCTATGATGATGGGCTCGGTCACCAGTTCCGCTACCTCCCGATTCTTCCTCATCATCTGCCATCTTATCGTCGCACTAGGCCTAGGATCGTTCTTAGCGCCTTTCTTTCCGTCACAAGAAGTTTACGCTCTTATTTCTGGGTCAGCGTCCATGCTTCACATTCATATATCAAGATAGGCCGAATAACAGTTTTATAGATTCAGATCTTGGTGCGTCGGGAAAGGAGCCTTGACACTAGGATCAATGTATGAATAATTATTGTTCCTACACGGAGCTGCCCGCCATTGATCGATCTAGTTATCTCAAAAGAGAATCCAGTTCAGTCCGGCCAGTTCAGTTCCGACTTGTTATTTTTGTCTGCGACATTATGTCTGTCACTGTCAACCATTTGCCCACAGATAACATAAACCGGCTGTTATACCGGATGTTTCTAACTATAATATAAGTACCTGCCTATTTATTTTAGTATTTAATGTGCGTATCTATAACATTTACAGGTCCCGCCTGAAAACCAACGCAGCTTACTATCCTCGGATGGTTTGCAGCAATAAGCTGAGACGGAGCCTGTTTGGCCCATACAGTACGGAAGACTATTCTTGCTGCTCGCCTACCTATTTTCATATTCTTTCTCTTCTTATGTGTTACTTACTTGTTTTTCTGTTATCTATGTACTTTGTGGTCTTTTGTGTGTGTGTCAAATAAATGTATATATTTTCTTTCTGTATTTTTTTAATAATTAACAATTTGGAAACTTGAAATGAACACATGCACGATTAACTTTTGACACCTATCTAATAATTTTCTTACAAAATCAAAGTTGTGGACACATTTCCCACAAATACTGAGAATATATCTCTAAAGCCATACGTTGGATTAAATTAATTAACAAAGCAAAATATACGTGCAAAGACCGCAGTGAAGTAATGTAGGTATACCGCAGAGAATCGTATTTATCTTGGCAGCTATTGTAATATCGATGTTATCAGACCTGCCAGGACTTGTAGAACAGTTCCCACTTGTAAAATCATATTCGCTCTATATAAAATGTGCGCGTTTTTTTTTATTGTTCTTTTTGCTGAACTTAGAAATCGTAAATAGATTAAAATTGCGCAATCTAATGAAATTTTTCATCACTCATGATATTGAAGTTGGTCATTGTTAACTTGATAACGGCTCTGTAAATGCGATTTACGGCTCGAGGGCGGTAAGGAAATTTAAAAAAGGATGAGGCTCATTGCAGCTTAGCTATGAACTACAACAGCCCTTGTATAACAATATCGTATTGTCGGTAAAATTAAATTAAAGGGGTAGGAGTAGCATAGGTGCGCTATTTAAGGACCGATTTCTAGAATTCAACTTAAATATTATTCGAGACTCAAGCGTACGATTCTTTGGTCAAATTGACAACAGAAATATCTGTTGTCAATCTTTGATATGTGACTTTAGAGTAGTAAACTAGATCAATACGGATTCGTCCAGATGAATGCGGGCCACATACGTTACGATTTTTTTGATCAACTCCAGGCTTGCAGTACCGGTCTTGTTTCAGGATTTCTATTTCCCGGTACTAAAGCATGGTCGGTATCGGGAATCCCGGGTTTACCAGTTTCATAGCTAGAAATGGTTTTTTCCCCCCTAAAATTATACAATTTTTTCGAGTAGAAACATTGGTTTGGCCATTGGTGCGGCTGGTATTCGAAATCAAAACGTCCGCGGAAGTCAGGGTAGATCCCACTAGGCCACCACGGCTCTCACAAAAATAATAGTACATTACTAAACGAGGGATAAAGCAGTGTCTTGCGTAACGGACGCTTTATTGAATCCCGAACGTAACGAAGGATTCTAGAGTTAACTCACGAGCGGAGCGAGAGAGTAACTAGAATCCTGAGTGCAGAGAGAGATATAAGCACACCCAAAATGCAGACAGCTTTATCCACGAGGAGAATACTTTACTTTTCACACTTTCTGCGAGACAATAAAAACCAAACCTTCGTTGGTGCATTCTGTGTAGAGGTTAGTTCGATTTACGAATAAGTTTTTATGGTTTGGGTCTCTTTGGTTCAAACTTTAATTTCAATCCAAATTCAAATCACAATGAAATTCAGTAAAACTTTACTCACGGCTCAGCCGTAGGGATTTATTCACCAGCTTTCGGTGAGGTTTACATGACATATAATTTGACATTGTCAAGCAGGTGGTGTGTGGAAAACATGGTTCAAATACACATACTACCTGTTATCGAGTCCCTTAATGTAATTGGAAGCGAAACGCGGAAATCCAAAGACCTCAATCCACTTACCATTATATTGTACCATATAAGCTACATACTTACATGTACTTACCTAGCTTATGTATACACAAGGAATGTTTAGCAATTATTCTAATTAGCTTCACGTTTCGAATTTAGGTTATTTTGGCAATCCATTTAGATTTTTAGGGATCCGTAACTCAAAAGGAAATAGGAATACTTTTAAAATCACTCTCGGCCATCGTTCTCCATCTTAAGACCTTTTTTCTTAAGTAGGCGTGACGTTAGCTAGTTCAAAATAATATAAAATACTTAAGTTTACGGTGCCTTGAAGCTGTAAAAAAATCATGCTTCTAAGTCAACGCAATAAACAAATATAGCAATTTATGCCGGATATTTGGAGACTCGCAAATAAATTAGAAACTATTACTTCCCGGATACTTCTCGTTGAAGATCATGAGATAAGAAGCAAGTACTCGCAGCACAAGTAAAGAAAAAAAAATCCAAAAACCAGTACCTAACTTAAGGTTATATAACATAAAAACTTATTTTTACGGAACGCGCGGTGCACGAAACAGACTCGCAATTGTCGGGTTAATACCTTTTAGCTTAATGCGGAAAGGTAATAAAAGACTGGTTGAATACTAACGGTGATAGAGGGCACATCACGTTTTTAAATTATTGACTAAACATTGTTTTTATTCCAGGTAAGCGATTAATTAGGAGTTGTTGAGCATCTTGGTCGCAATCTCTTCTGAGCTACAACGAGTAAATAGTGAGTAATAAAATAATATTAAAAAACTCCTTATAATCTAGTTTAGAAACCGACAAAAAAATATTCATGAAAAAATATATAGGTATTCCAGAAAACTTGAGTACATTTATTGTTTTTGTTAGCGAATAATTTATTAGATATTTTGTTATTCGTTATAGAAATGTATTAAATTCTCTGTGCAATTTCCCGCGTACAAAATGTGTTTAATAAAGAATTTTTATTTACAATAAGTATTTAAAAGTGTATATATATATATATATATATAACTGTTTCTACTTACCAGTCTGCTTGATTTGTAAGTTATTGAAGTGAAAACTTCTTTAGGCTTGTTCAGCATTTTTTGAGATAGAAAAAAAACCATTAAACTCGCGACACTGCTACCGACACCTGTCATTGACTACTGACATTGGCTTTTACTGACACCTCTGTATATAAGTATCTGTAGTGTAGTCTGCTTTTACTCAAGTTTTCACTTCTGTCGGCACTCCCGGAGTACCACTTTTTTTTAGCTGTATACACATGTGTTTATGTTGCAATCCAGATCAAAACAGCATTTCTGTAATATTTAGTTCTAAGGACACATAAGAAAATAGAAAAGCTTACATAACACAAATGTAACTAGTTTATAAGATAGAGATGACTGATATAACTTTATTTCATTTAAATAGTCGTTATCGATTTTATTTTTGTTGTATGTTACTATTCGTGAGGAACACGCATTGGCTCTCTAATGGCGGGTTCTTATATGCGTCGGTAACCGACTACGACTCGTATCTCCTGGAAAAAGTGTCAAACTACTGTCAAAATTTGGACACGTTTTCAAGGAGAAGCGAGTCGTAACTGGTTACCGACGGATATAAGAATCCGCAATGAAACTACTTCCCTGCACAATACAACGCATTGATAACCTGCACTTCTAGCTTCTCTTTAGTAGCTTCTAACCTTGAACTAACGAGTCACTGACTTCCTTTATTTTTTATCGTTATATGAAAGATTCATAAATGGAAGCTAAATTCCTACTTCAAATCTGAAATAGACTAGACCTGAATAGAATAGACATTTCAGTATTCCGTTTTCATTTTAGCAATAAAAACTAAAAGAGATACGATTCACAAATGAATATCGGAGAATGCATTTTTCAATTCACAACCTTTCTTCATGACTTGATCTCTACAACGGGTAATTTTGTTCAGTGAAACCGTGCCGGATCAGTAACCGGCGAAAGAAATTTTGCTTGCCATTGATGCGAAAGAATATCGGTTTTATTTCGATAGGCTTAAAGTATAACTCTTACTACAGCTGTAAAAAGAGTGACAGAAGAGTCATAGCAACGATTTTAGGTGAGGAAGGTAATGCGAATAGAGATAGGCCTTCTTCAAAATCAGAACGTTATAAAGTGTATTTTTAGAGCGTTTGCAGACGGCGTATTTTAAACGCGCAGACTAGAGAATTCAGTTGCAGCCAGTAAACTTATGCACACGTTTACAAATTCAGTCGCTGAAAACGCGCTTTTATCGTGCGTTCATTATTTGAGGGCCTATGCACACAGCGTACTTTAAAAGCGCAGATTACGCGCGTTTCACGAACGTGTGTATATGGCTCTGATATCATGCGTACGTTATCTAAGTGGCGCCGTAAACGCATGCTTGTATCGATACAAACGCGATGTAGATGAGCTTCGAATAGGCCTTTAGAGTTTTCTAGGTATTCACTATCACTATTCGCTTAGCAGCTATAAGGAAAACTAACTTTTAACAGTAATTTGAAACTAGACCCTCACGTTTTTCTACTAAACTAAAGATCCCCAAAAGTAAATAAAAGCTTCAAAAGTTTCCAACAATCCATTCGTCCCTATTCCACAAATTCGGGGTTGTATTATTTGTGTTTATGTAATCAGTCATATAAAAGGCTGAAAAGTTAAAGTTCTGAATTTGTTTGTACATATTCAGGGCATTGGGTAACAGGATAAACACCGGGATATTTTTTTTAGCTTATCGCCTACTCTTAACGTAAGTTTGAAAAACTATAGTTCTTTTGATTGGCGATCATATTTATTTTATACTGACTGTTTGATCTGCTGCATATAAATATGCGATTTTAAGACTCAAAATATGATGAAGGTGTAGTGTATACAAGAGTGGTTATACGATGTGGGTTATGGTGATGAAATGTGGTAATACGATGGCCTACTCTGCCTGTCCAGCCAAAAGTTCGGTTAAGCTGTCACGGCCTCAGAGGCCAACAGCGAGATTAGTCCATTCGAAAAAAAAAAAAAAAAAATACGATCTTAGCTTCGGCGGCGCGGGCCTACGCTGCGGACGTCCGTTTGTGCGTGCGCTCCCTGTTCCCACAGTACCCCCCATCAAGCAAAGCGTACGGTTGGCTTGACGGTCCTGCCATATCTAGTCACGTACGGTTGCTTCAAGGCTTTAGTGGGAACAGTTGAAGACTCGCCGATCGGTACTAAGCACGCATCTTCGTTGCTTATGTATGCTGGTTTGAGTCTGTCAATCGACACCACAGTGACTCGCTTCGGTAGCTGTATCTTGAAAAACTTCTTGTCTCGTTGCAGCACTGGGAATGGTCCATCATAAGGCGGTGTGAGGGGCGCTCGTACTGTGTCGTTTCTTATGAAAACATGCGTGCACGTTGCTAAATCCTTGTGCACGAATGGTCGAGTAGTCGCTGTCGTAGTACGTTGAACTGGCGTTAGTGATGTCATGACATTCGTTAGGCGTCGTACGAAGTCAGTTTCTTCAATCTCCGAGCTTGATGGAGCAAAGAAGTCTGAAGGAACGCGTAGAGTCGATCCATATGTCGCCAGCGCTGGACTTAGATTAGTCTCTTCGCGCAGCGCTGTCCTTAGTCCGAGTAAAACGGTAGGTAGCTCGTCACTCCATTCTGTGGTCACTCCTCTGGCCATTAGCGCGGCTTTTAATGTTCGATGCAAACGTTCTATTTGCCCATTGGATTGAGGATGGAATGCTGTAGTCCGTATTCTTGTTATACCAAATTTCTTCATGAGGGCGTTGAAAAGTGAAGATTCAAACTGCCTCCCCTGATCAGTAGTGATACGGAGAGGGCAGCCAAATCTCGCAATCCAGTTGTCGTAGAGTGCCTTTGCGACGACTTCTGCAGTAATTTCTCGTACTGGCACGGCTTCAGGCCACTTTGTGTATCGGTCGATCATTGTCACGCAATACCGATAATCATGTGAAAGCCGAAGTGGTCCAACGAAGTCTATGTGAACGTGGTCAAAGCGCTGAGACGACGGAAAGCTTCCTAGAGGTGCGTTGTTATGCCTGTTGATCTTCGCTCTCTGACAACCGATGCAATTCTTAGTCCACGTGCTTACGTCCTTATTCATGGAAGACCAGAAGAATTTTGATGTAACCTGCTTTCTTGTTGTTCTGATACTAGGATGGCAGAGATCGTGTTGCGCTTTGAATGCAGCGTAACGATGAGCCAGTGGTAGGTATGGTCGTAGCGTAGCTGTCGAGTGTTCGCACGTTATTGGCAGGATCAGTCCAGGTAGAGTGATGTCTTCGAACTTCAAGTTTGGTTGCAATCTGAGATGCTTTAACTCGTCGTCGTATTTCTGCTCTTTCGCTAAAGTTTCGTAGTCGATGTTTGTAGGACATTGTATTTTTTCAATTCGTGAGAGTGCGTCAGCCACAGTGTTTTTATCTCCTTCGATATAGACGATGTTTGAACAAAACTGACTTATGAAGTGAAGTTGTCGCTCTCGTCTTGGTGTATCGTTGCTGCTCGGAGGTTTCGTAAGAGCAAACGAGAGTGGCTTGTGATCCGTGTGGATAGTCACATCACAACCTTCAATGAGGCGGCGAAAATGTTTTATAGCAGCGTACATAGCTAGTAATTCGCGATCATACGTGCTGTATCGACGTTGTGTGCTGCTCATTGCTTTTGAAAAGTATCCCAATGGTTTCCAAATTTTTCCAACTTTTTGCTGGAGAACTGCACCAATACTGTGATCTGATGCGTCAGACATGATGCTGAGTGGAGCGCTCAATACTGGGTGTGTTAAAGTCGTAGCTTTCACAATGCTTTGGCGGCATTTCTGAAATGCTAGTTCGGCCTCCGCTGTCCAATCTATTGGTGTTTTGTCATTTTTCTTCCGGTCGTGCAAATACTTGTTGAGCTCGCACTGTGAATCGGCTTGGTGTGGTAAGCAATCTCTATAGAAGTTTAACATGCCCAAGAACCGACGTAGCTCTACCACGGTCTTCGGTTGGGGAAAGTTTGAGATGGTTTCCGTACGCTTTTCGGTGGGTTTGATACCTTCAGAAGTGACTTCATATCCCAGAAAGTTAATCTTCGTTTTAGCGAATTCACACTTGTCTACGTTGAGCGTTACTCCATAGTTGTTTAGACGGCTCAGGACTTCATGAAGCAGAATTTTATGTTTTTCTTCGTCTTCGCTACAGAGTAGTATGTCATCTACAAACGCAAAACAGTCGTCGATACCACGGAGGACTTCATGCATGAATCGCTGAAACGTTTGGCTAGCGTTGCGTAAGCCAAACGTCATACATCTGAACTCAAAGAGACCGAAAGGAGTTATAATTGCGCTCTTTTGTGCATCTTGGTCTGATATAGGTATCCAGTAGTAAGCCATTTTCAAGTCTAGTTTCGAGAAAACATTCTTGTCGTGAAGATGATAGGTAAAATCTTGTATTCTCGGTATCGGGTATCTATCTGGTAAGGTGGCAGCATTTAATCTTCTGTAATCTCCGCAACAACGTAGGCTTCCGTCTTTTTTCTTCACGACGTGAAGTGGACTTGCCCATGGACTCTTAGATGGCTGACATATTCCCATTTCCATCAGGCGCTCAAACTCATCTTTTGCTGCTTTGTATTTATCAGGAGGCAGTGGACGCGCTCGTGCATAAAGCGGCGCACCGGTTGTTTCTATATGGTGCACAACATCGTGTTTTGATGGTATTTTCAGTGACATTGGGCGTAGCACGTCAGGATATTGCTTCAAAATGTCATGGTACATGTGTTCTTTGCTAATAACGTGCACTGTTTCTTGGCTTATTGCGACTTCTACGGCATTGATAGACAGTTCCGTCACTTTATCCACGAGCTTCTTGCGGTGTAGGTCAACTAATAACTTGAAGTGTCGTAAGAAATCCGCTCCCAAGATAGATGTCTTCACATCGGCGACGATAAAAGTCCAACGGAAACTGCGTCTGAGTCCAAAATCCAGTTGCATGTTGGTCTCGCCGTAGGTATTAATCGGAGTACTATTTGCGGCGTATAAATTGTAGTCATTTGCCTTTGATTTCTTCCTGTGCGCTGGTGTAGCAGCCAAGACTGATATATCGGCACCTGTGTCAACGAGGAAACGATGAGATGTTTTGCGATCGTAGACACACAGGCGGTTGCTAACCGGAGCAACACCGACCTCCGCCACGGTCGGTGCTTGGCTTAGTTTTCCGATTTCGGCTTCCTCTTCGCGCATGGTGATTCGCAGCGTCTAGCTCTATCACCAAATCTATAGTGAAATCTACACAGCCATGTATCATCATGCATTTTTCTAGCTGAGCTTGAACGAGAGCTCGACCGGGAATGAAAAGGGCGGCGATATTGAGATCTTCCTCGGCTGTGCATCTCCGCGACTTCAAACGTAAGCTTTTCTAGTTGCTTAGATAACACGTCGAGTTGGGTAGATAGTATTTGTTGACTTGGTCCGGCACTGGTAGAGGGTTCTGGTTTTGAAACAGCTGCGATGGTACTGGACTCCGAATATTCTAACATCTTGTCGGCCATTGTTGCAAGCGTATCAAGGGACGAGTCCGTATTGACAGACAACACGACTCGTACTTGCTGTGGCAGTTGATTCAACCATTCAATTTTTATTCCATCTTCTGTGATCATATTTCCTCCAAGCTCACGCATACGTCGCAATAAATGTGTTGGCTTTTGGTCACCCAGCTCCAATCCACTAATAAGGTGCTTAAAGTTTTTGATTTCAGACTTTTCGTAAGCAGAGAGTAGGCGTTTCTTTACCATTTCAAACTTTCCCGTCGCTGGGGGCTTAAGCAGTATGTCTGTGAGATGTTGAAGATCCATGGGTTGTAGTTGTCCGAGAACATAGCGGTACTTGTTTTCATCGCTTGTCTTTAGTGGATCTATGATGGCTTCGAACTGCACGAACCATAAGCGAGGGTATTCACGCCAAAATGGTAGCAATCTTGACTGTACTGAGACGGCCGCAAGATCAAACTTTGGTACGTCCGTGTTGGGTGTAGATCCATTGTCGTCCTCCATTGTTCAAGGTGTTATATTCACGTCGGGGTCACCAATTGTAGTGTATACAAGAGTGGTTATACGATGTGGGTTATGGTGATGAAATGTGGTAATACGATGGCCTACTCTGCCTGTCCAACCACTGCTCACTACTGTACTGTTCCTACCAGAGCTCTGAATTTTAGTAAAAAATGAAACACTAATTTTAACTATATGACAACCTTTATTAAGAGATTCTTACTAGCTATATACAATATCGCTTCTTCCTAATGTTATTACAGGAATAAGTGTAAAGAATTTAAACAGCCAATCACAACGCGCCCTGCGGCATATGTATGACGATCCTGCGACAGAGACGTTTCGCGGGAGCAGGATGGCACTAGCATAAATATAGCGCGTTCCAAGTACGATCTTAGCATCCTCCGTCGTCCGAGACACGTTCTCGGAGACCCGGATGACGAAATCACCTCTGCTAATGCGGAAGGTGAGTCATCTATATCAGACAGAGCAAACACTACACAGAAACACCGACCTCGCCGGCGAGGTCGACGAGTCCCTTCAGTCGCCGCTTATACGAGGTACAGACATGTACCCGGGCGTTTCTCTCCTATCCCCATCCCGGCAACAGCCCAAGCCGAGGTTCGTACCTAAGTGGTGCCCTTGCGCTAGTTGCCTAAAAAACTTACAGGGCTGAGCGCCATCTGCGCTCGCCAAAAGTTCGGTTAAGCTGTCACGGCCTCAGAGGCCAACAGCGAGATTAGTCCATCCGAAAAAAAAAAAAAAAAAATACGATCTTAGCTTCGGCGGCGCGGGCCTACGCTGCGGACGTCCGTTTGTGCGTGCGCTCCCTGTTCCCACAAAGGCTTAAAAGATCAATTTATTTTTAAAGAAAAAGTTCAAAGCGCGTAAATAATTAAATATTTTGCGAACTTTTACAACTTTAACCTCTTTGCTTGAATGCAATATTTACCTACCAAATATTCTAGAAAGTATAAAAACACCGTTCCTTATAATAAGACCTCTTAAAAAATATTTCATATTCGTAATACCTTCCAAGATAAAATTACAAAACTTCCCGGCGAAGGAGGACAGTGACAAAGTAACGTCACTAATACCTTATTTCGAAAAAGTTTTCGGCAAAATCTCGACATTAATCCACCCTAATCCAGGAAACGATTAAATTACCACAAAGTCGGGA
Organism: Philereme transversata; assembly: GCA_963924445.1. NCBI lineage: Eukaryota > Metazoa > Arthropoda > Insecta > Lepidoptera > Geometridae > Philereme > Philereme transversata. The sequence continues at coordinate 17,888,776 of OZ004337.1, read as the reverse complement.
AAATTACTGCTAAGCACCTAGATATAAACTTGTGTTGTGATGGTGCTACATAAATATTGGTAGATTATAAAGTAACATAATGCTAAAAAGCACTTTAAATGAAAACTGTCTCAGTGCCCATACTCGTATCTTATAGCAAACTATCACAATTCACAGTTCATACAAAAATCACAATGTAGAGTATCTGTCAATCACTGTACATTAATGATGAAAATTAAAGGATGATGTCGAATAGGTTAGTACGGGCGCAATGCAGTTATATTTCAGTGGTAAGGGCGGGCGCCGATTTCACCAGACGGGCCGATAACGCTTCAGAGAAAGCACGCTTAGGGAAACGCGCCTCAGTTACGTAAATTCGCACGCGAGTGGTACGCGAACACCACAGACTTAATAATTAGTGAACTCGAAATTTAAATTTGAAAGTGCATTTGGACTGTGAAGGTTTGTAGTGAATTTGAATAACGAGTGGTTATTCGAACTTTTTGTGGGTTTGTTTTCTTTTTATTACATTCGAAGTTCGAAATTGATGTTCAATTTAATTTGAAAGTATTTCAGGCGCTGAATTTATAAATGAATTGAGTTTGTTTTTGTTTTTACATTATTGATATTGCAATTAGATTGGATCTAAAAGTTGTAAATTAAGTTGTAAATTTAATTGAATAAATCATTAGTTCAAATTAAGTCCTGTAAACATCGCTTAGATATTTATAGTGTTGAGAGTGAGCTGTATGAATTTTCTTATATCAGGCTCTGTTTGGTAATATTCTGAATATTCCATCATCATGGTGGCAGACAATAATGGAATAAATTATGTTAATAAGTCCGCTTATAGCCAAACACTTATTTAGGCTCTTAGAAGCAAATATTTGATTTAATTTTTACCGTAGGATGATAACATCTATTGAAAATCCTTATCTCTACCTTTCGGGTGTTAAGTTTTACGAATGAATGAATTCATGAAAATTACTATTTACCTCACAAGCTAGCTGAATGAGAGACAAAAAATATGTAGAGGGCGGTCTTATCGCTAAATATAGTGATCTCCTCCAGGACTCTCATACTCGTTTTCATTTGTATTTGACTATGATTACAGAACATATTTCTGGGAGCACTGAAATTGAATGCGTTAAATTGTTTAAATTCTCTCTGACATACTAAAAAAAAATTGCAAACATAGTTTAAAATACATCTAAAAAAAAATAAGTTCTAGCCGTAAATTTTCATAAAATAAACTGTAGTTTTGATAATTCTTGATTAGATGATATGTACCTATATGAATTAAACTGAGTTTATTATTTTACGTTTTGTTCGTTACTGTTTCGTTCAAAACTAAATCTAAAGGTTGCCTAGAATAAATTGCTTTCAGGGCCTACCTATTATTAACTTAGTTTAAGTTCTTAGAGTCATTCTCGCGTACTACAATTATTTAGGGGCAATTCACATGTATTATACCTATTTATACCAAATTCATAAAAGTTTTTTTTTTCATTATCTTATCAAACCCAATATACCAAAGTGGCCGTATCAAATCAAACTTTAGATTTAGAAATTGTAATTTATTAGCTAATTAGAGTTTAGAAAGGAACGGATTTATCTCCATATCTCACTCAACGACAGATCACATCAACCCTCTAACAAGGATTCTCAATTTCAGGCTGAGTACACAGTTTAAGTACAGCTTCTAAAACAGTAAAGATACTAAAAAGAAACCTGAGTTTTATTGCTTGTAATGTTACAAATTTAATAAATAATACCAATTTCTGCCGCGAACCAGTAATGCTTTCGGGTGTTGATGCTGGAGGAACATTAGACTTTTAATTTTAAAAAAAGCATAGCCGTGCAATTAACTCAAACATATTGTATACTAGCGTGCCCGCGACTTTATCTATGTGGAATAGTATCTTTGGGTAGGATTTTTAATTATTTAGGCTAATTTTTTTACAAATAAGACACATACGTATCTTTAATATAGCTTATTAAATTATTTAAGTATATAAGTAGGTACATAAGGTATAAAGTATTAATATGAGTTTATATAAGTACATTTTTATAAACTACGTTTTTCCCCCATAGTTTGTCAAAACATAAAGATTTTGCGGATTTGATACACGTGAATATGCCACACGCATACCCATGATAAAAAAAATGTTTTCTTTGAATTCCTGCAACTTTATGCGTCTGTCCTTGAGCTTTAATAATTGTTATTGCAAATGCAATCAATTTGCAGTGAATAATAATGAATTATCAGCGGCAAAAATCAGTATTTGTGTGGCATAGTCGTCTGCCCTCACGTGTCTGCCTGTTCTGGTAAGCACACTTAGGTAAAAGGTTGAGAGTAAATCTTTTACAAACTTTGAATGTCATATTTATTTATATCGAATGCCTAAAAATAAGTTTCAAGCTTCTAGCTCTAAAAATGACAATACTTCCATACAACTTTTCATCCCCCCTTTTAACCCCTTACAACCCTTTTTTCAAATTAAAAAGTAGCCTAAAACCTTTCTCAGGCTCTAGACTATCTGTGTACCAAATTTCATTTAAATCGGTTAAATAGTTTTGGCGTGAAAGAGCGACAGACAGACATATAGACAAAGTTTCTTTTATATTAGTAAGGATGTACGTATTTAATAAAAAAATGTAAAAGACCTACTGCAGTCAAATCGAAACAGTTAATTTTTTATTTATTTTACCGTTTTTGTAGATCAAGATCTTGATTTTTATACTTACCCATATTTGAATCATAATTTTTTGGGTAAAAGCAGATGCCTATACATAATAAGAAGGCATATTTATACCATTCAACTTGATCCTGAGTCAGTCTCAGTAATTGGCTTATATTTAGCAATGGATATACCTTAAAAATCTGAAATGGAATTTAATACAATAGACACGAATACGAATACCTAATAACAATTTATTTTATTACATTAATATATTTTTTTTGTTAGGTAACTTCTAAATGGAAATAAAGGCTATTTTATTTTTGTTATTGCAAAAATACACAGTGTCGCTACTGTTTGTAATACACTGTGCCTAACAAGCTTTTTTGGTAGCCTCTCGAAGTCAAACGGGTTATATCGATCATGATCGACAGCCGTAACGAGATAATGATCGATAGGTCCCGTATTTATCTTATCGAAGTCCTGTATAGGACAACGGCGTTTAACATAACGAAGCAATAAATAAAAATAAAATAAATAAATATTGCTGGACATTTCACACAGCGCTATCTAGCCTCAAACTAAGCAGAGCTTGTACTATGGGAACCAGATAACTGTTAAAATACTTATATACATTTTTTTTCAGTACCTACATTCTTATAATATATAGAGAAACAACCAGACCCGGAACAAATAACTGTAGATCATGCAAACATTCGTTCCGCGGCGGGAATCGAACCCGTTACCTCCTGCGTCTCAGCCGGCTATTCGCCCACTGCACCACGGAGGTCGTCAGCAATATAAATATGTAGAGGTTCGTGGAAATCCCTAAACGCAAAATATAAAGAGTTTTAGAACGTTTAAAGGAACCTGTCATATATAAAATGCTTTTTTTTTATTTCCATCTATTATTCTTTTGAACGTTTTTCTGTATCTCTTTTTTTCTTCTCTTTTTTCTTTATTTAGGATTTCCTGCCACATCTCAATTACAAACTCTAGGTAGAGTTTTTTTAAATCTTCTCTCATTCAGTCTATACAAAAATTGATGTTACTCACATTGATTTACGTCTAAATATTTTATAACGTTTGCATTTCATGTGTCAACAGATTTTATCTACATTAAATACGTGAATAAAATACTTTGTAATATTTTTAAGCTAATTGCGCGTACTAAATGTATTTATTATGAAATCTAAGGTGATTGGGAAGGTATTTTTTATAAGCTGGATAGATCTTCGTTTGACCACAAACTCACCGGATGGTAAGCGATGGTGATGTCTAAGATGAAGCACAAAGATCTAGAAGAAACCTATTCCCTCTTATCTTAAAGAGGCCCGGATTATATTATTTAGAAAAAACTGACGATAGTAAAGCGTTCCATACCTTAGCTGTACGCATCAAGAACGTAGAACCAAAACGGTGTGTGCGAATGGGTGGTATATCGACTAGGTACTGGATTTTGGTAAGTATTTATACCTATTTACTCTTCGTCCATTTTTCTACAAAGTTTTGTCTATTATAAGGTTGTCTGGAACATATCGCTTTAAGCGATAAGAGAATCCATTGTGTATTTCTATTGTTTTTAGTTATATAAGTATTATTCTTTTTATTTTGTTTTTTAATTGGTGTGTACATAATGTACATAACATTATAGAGTTGTATATATTTATTCATTTTCTGTAGCTAAAAGAATATTACCATGAACTTGCCAAGATTCTCAGATATAATGTCGGCTTTGTTTCCCATATAATATATCTTCCAGATTATCCCAGTTAAGGCCAAGCTTTTGTTTTGGAAGAAAGCCTAGATTTTTATTTAGTTTCATTTAATTTCAAGGTTTTATAAAACGCAGAAAAAATTATATATAAATTTAAAACACGCACGACCTTAAGCTTTCTGTCGTTAAATGTAGCTCTCTGTATTAGCGATAAAAATAAAACAAATTGTTAAGGTAAATGATTCAATTCAAAATCAAGTTTTGACCTAATTTCTATATGTTAGAGTTGTAGAGTTCTTTATGAAAGGGCTCGCCCGGGTAAATATTAGCATTATCCCTATTTATGCCACCAAGCAGCATTGCTGTCTTTCAGTTTGAAGGGTATAGTTGCCAGTGAATTTACACGCACATGACGCTTTACACCTTTATGCTTCAAGTTGATGGACGCAGGATAAGTATCTACGGTACGTGACCTACGAGGCAATTCTCTGTTATAGATAATGAACACTTAACATCAGATGGATCATAAGCATGTTCCATGTCCAAGTAGCATAAAAAAAATGTAACGTTTAACGTTATTGAAAATGATGCTCTCCTCCACTTCATTGCCTCCCGCAATGTAGCAGTAGGCCAAGTAGTATTTCAGTGCCGACGTCACCTCTGCCTGCTGCGTTTATGTTTTATTCATATTATAACCTTACTATCAGGAAAATAAAACAACAGACAGACGAACAACAAAGTGAAGGGTTTATTTTTACCCTGAAATCGATAAATATAAACCTTCTAATCTTAAATTAAAAAAACATGAAATTTATAATTCACCAAAACTTATCTTGAATGTTATGAAAATACATTCAACATTTAATTTGAATACCTAGCTGTATAGTGAACGTGCACTAAATATTGCTAATAAAAAGTCAGGTACATATATATCGTTTATGTAGGTTACGTGCGCGGGTTTTCTGCCTTGGCCCTGGTAAGGGGCTCTATCGTCTTGGTCTTTGCCCTGATTTCAACTCCGGAGATGACCACCCCCGGTCAATTGGTATTTTTACGTAGTACAGATTACGATTGTATCTGTCTCGCTCGATTAGCAATAGCTAAACACTACATTTATTTCCCACATAACTCAAACTGCATTCGGACAGGCCGCTGCGTCTGTAGAGGTAAGTTAGTTCGTTTCTATGAAGTCAGTGAATTTATATATTAGAAGCTTGCTGAAGATATCATTACGAGAAATGCAGCACTAATTAAACTAGTACAAAAAAGAATACTTTTCATTGGCACTTAACATTACAAAAATAAAGATGTAAAACATTTTATTCAAAGCCACACAGAATAAAAAACAATAAATACATCTCACATAAAAACTAACAAACTTTTAAAAGCTCTGTGTTGCAATGAATTGTTACTTAGAGAGAAGATTACAACATTTACCTTTTTAATATTAATTAAAAGCATTTCAAAAAAGAGAAAATCAAACAACATTTGGTAACAGAACACTGAAATCATCAGATCTTGTCCACATTTTTATGGGGCTTCCCTGAGCCACCTCTGAGGTTCCCCCTTTCTAACAATAACTATTGAAATCGGATAACGCGGTAAAAATTATAACCTAAAATATATATAAAATAATTCGATGAATTCGAACCATCTCCTTTTTTTGAAGTCGGTTCTAAAGTAAACAATTTCTCATGGAATTAAAAAGCATAAAATACGAATTTCATTGGCCCAGCGAGTCAAAGTGGTCCTGGCAATTAATTTTCTTTTCTTTCATTAATGAATAGCTTTTTAAATGAATAGCGGTAATTTAGTACATTTTGCATCTTTCCCGGATCTTTTAGAGTTTCGTGCCATGTTGGAAAAAACTGCACTAATGATCTCATTTGGAGCTCAATCCCAGTAATCAAACAAAGTTAATTCAAGTTTTGATCCCTTCAGAGGCCTGTTAATGCAATGTTTGAAGTAACTAAAAGGTATTCTGCTAAAATTGGTCTACCTTTCCAGTACATGTGGGTACATTTGTATTCACTTTTTGGTTAATTTGGGTAGTAGTTATTGGAAATCTGCGCGACTTGCTTGAATTCAGACTGGTTCAGAACACTCATATTACGAAATGAACTTGTATTTTGCGCATATTTAGAGTTTTGTAGTCCACAAATCATACGTCCTTCCGGACTTACAGCCGTTTTACTCGTTGAATGTTAATGTTTTGAAGCTGAAGTTTGGATGATTCATGTCAGTGACTCCACGTTTTTATACGAAAAAAAATTTTTTTTTTTACTTTTCCTATTTGTATTTTGTGTGTAATTTAGGAGTATAGAACAGTCCGTAATAACTCATAACAAAGATATTATCATTAAAAAATTCTTTATTCATTTTATTTTGAAACTTTCGTGATTTATTTTACTCATTATATATTGTCGGTCGTAACACCGATAAAACAGTACGTGATAAATCCCGTATCACACTAATATTATAAATGCGAAAATTTGGATGTGTGTTTGTTACTCAATCACGTCATAACGGCTCGACCGATTTCGATGAAGTTTGGTATATAGATAGATTAGGACCTGGATTAAAACATAGGATACTTTTTATTAGCACATCATACGTGCAAAGCCATGGGCCGAAGCTAGATTATAATAATGATTTTGTATTCTATTTGAAAATAAGTTATTTGTTGAAAAAATACTTTTTCAAAACAAGCTTTAATAAAATACATAATTGGAACCGCAAGCAGATTCAAATGAGCCCAAACACTAGTAGCCTACTATAATCCATTTAGAAGTTCCGTTGTCTAGCATCCGTCTCCATCATGAGACCACCTCCATGGTACCATATTATTGTATTGTCACCAAAGTTACATATGTATTCCAAATTTCAGCTCAATCAGTTGAGGAGAACGGGTTTAAAATTCAGTTGCAAGATTCCACCCGGACAAACATACAAACATTGCAAGTTAATAAAAAGCTTGTTATGAACTGTTGTTGTATTCAATGCCAGCCTGCTTGTGATAACATATCTCGGTACATAAGGAATGTTTAATTACCGTGCTAGCTGGCGTCAATGTAAGGGATTGTGAACCCTTAAGCGTGACATACCCTTAAGCTTGACTTTACCCTAGGTATAAGACAGTTCATTATTCTAATAAGCCGGTGTAATAAATCTTTTGCTACTTTAGTACCTGTTAAGCGTGATTGGTTCAAAATGATTTTCTTGTTTTAATGTTAAAATTGTTAAATTAAAATGATGTCAGCTAAACTTTTGTATATAAAATAATAATAACTAGTGGTTCGCCCCGAACTGAGATCTCGCGAGTCTTCCATAAAAACGAAAAAATATTATTTGTAATCTTTGACTATCAAAATAGTGGCACGAAATGAATTACATTACTTACTACATTACTTGACCTATAATTTCATTCAAATTCCAGGTAACGGGTGTTCATGTTATTTGGATACTATTTTTTGGGTTAGAAATTGCAGTTATTCTGGATTTCAGACTTCTCCCTATATTTGTGTCACAAACCTACACGCATACCGAATTTCACCACTGTGTGTGGGAGGTCACTGGTGGACCCTGTAAATTTTGTCAAAGTTCAGTTTTATTATAGCTAATAGCTTAAAAACTACAAGGTTTAAACTAAAAATAAAAACGGTGTCAAATTTTAATGACCAAGACCTTTAATTGAACGTGCCATTTGACCGGATAATCCCATTTTGTGTTGTTTACCCCTCTAGACAACCCCCTGTATACCGAATTTCACAATGATCGTATATACGCTTCGAACGTTATTCGCGGATAAACAAATATACACACATACATAGAACGCCGATTTGCCCAAGTTTATTTGGAGATCTCGCTTCGCTCGATCAATCATAAGCGGTCTTAAGACATACTGTCAATACTGACATACTTAAGACATTTGACGACCTCTGTGGCGCAGTGGGCGTATAGCCGGCTGTAACGCAGGAGGTAGCGAGTTCGATTCCCGCCACGGGACAAATATTTTCATGATCTACAAATATTTGTTCCGAGTCTGGATGTTTTTCTAAATATTATATGTATGTATTTACAATAAAAAAAACGTACATAAGTATTATATCAGTTATCTGGTTCCCATAGTACAAGCTTTGCTTAGTTTGGGGCTAGATAGCGCTGTGTGAAATGTCTACCAATATTTAGTATTTATTTATTTATTACTGTGATACAGAATTTATTGTGTATCAGCAATGTGTAGCCTAATCAAGCAAAACTTGTAAAGTTATAGTTATCGTCAATTTTATATACGGAGAGATTAAGTTATTTAATTATATGTTAATTTCCGAGATTAAGGCTAATCTATGTAAAACAACTACCTCTTACGGTAACTGAGATATATCCCTGTGTCCAACGTATGTACTGTTTGCCTGCAAAGGCTTAATATTACGGTGTACGGTGTACGGAATCCTAAAAACCGTTCAAGAATGTTCTTACGAGCCGTGTGCTACGAGCGTAGCCCCTCTACTTTCGTAGATCCTCTACGCTCATATACCCTCTACGAACGTAGAGCATCTACGGCCTTAGTGGGATATTTTCGTAGCTGTTATTTTCTCTTGTTTCCAGAGAAAATACCTTGTCTCTGGAAACTAATATCTTCAAATCATAATTAGCATAATCTCTGTTATGATACTAATTGTTCGATTCTAGGTGAAATTGATAATACTGTCTGCAAATTTTATGATCTGAAATGAGTTTAATTGTTGTATTAAAATGATTCAGTGCCTATCACAAAATCAAGGAAACGGTTTTGAGCCGCAAAACTTCGGTTATAACCATTAATCATACAAGACTATACAGGTTTTCGTAACTCCTTTCAGCGCTGAATATGAATGGATAAAATATTTTGGAAGGGATAACTTATGCGTTATTATTATATGATAATTAAGTGGCTTAGAAAATTCCCACTTAATAATTTAATTTTTAAATAGGGCTAAACACTTCTGGAATAAATATTATTATCTATACTATTTGTATTTTTATAAGTTTGTAACGAATAAACTCAAAAACTACGGGTCCGATTTCAAAAATTATTTTACCATTAGAATGCTACACTATCCTTGAGTAACGTTAACTACTTTTTACGCAACTGCGCAGAAGAAAGGTTGTGTTTTTATTGAAAAACTACACGTGTGAAGTTGCAGATTGATCAGCTAGTGTTGATATACGAGTAACTTTTGAAACTGGTTATGAATACTATTTGTACTAATCATGGTAAATGACCCGTTTTTACTACAAATCATTATTTTATTTTTGAAGATCGTTCAGTTTGCTTACTTGTAACACGAGTAAAATTTTCTTTAAATGAATATATCAAATATTCACATAAAAAATCTGAATCGATACATAATTATAAAACTTATCTGACATCAGATAACCTAATTGTTTTATTTGTATATTATATACTACTAGCTAACCGACCGCGGCTTCGCACGCGCGGTTTATCATGGATTGCCCATACAAACTTTCAACCTATTTTACCCCCTTTAAGATTGTTTTTTTAAACAAAAAATTGCATATGTCCTTCCCCAGAATACAATCTGTCTCCTTGCCAAATTTTATTACGATCCGTACAACCGTTTAGTCGTGAAAAGGTAATAAACAAACATAGTTACTTTTGCATTTATAATATTAAAAGAATGGTTTCGTACATTATCGAGATTCGGCGAATGTTCTTGTGGCTTTGTGAATCTGTATAACTCGTCATATGAAAAACAGAGACACGCAGTACATTCACGACAACATTCACCGATTCCCGATAATATGGCTGCGCCATAAAAAAAATGATTATGACTATGATTACAAAACAACCTTAGATATTTCAACTAAACCCCAATAAAAATTTCTAAACTTATAGCGAAAACAAATCAAAATTAATTTCTTTCTTAATGTTTTACGAAGATTTTCACATTAAAGACCTTCAACATTACTGTTGAAAAGTTAATTAGTTTTAAAAGTTCAAAAGAAACGGCTAAAAACGAGTGGGGTTTTCTTGGAATTATTTCTTACAATAAGTCTTAAATTACCTTTTAAATTGTTAGCAACATAACATAATTAATGGTGGTATTGACTTTATATTGATGACGATCTCCGTAGCGCAGTCGGCTAACAGCCGTCTGAGACGCAGGAGGATGTGGGTTCGATTCTCATCGCGGAACAAATGTTTGTATGATCTACAGATATTTCTTCAAGGTCTGGTTGTTATTCTATATATTATAAGTATGTATTTATAAAAAAAGTATGTAAGTATTCTAACAGTTATCTGGCTTATAATACAAGCCTTGCTTAGTTTTTGATTTTTAGATTTTTTTTTGTTTATTCTCAGCCCGTGTCGACCACTGACATAGGCCATAATAGGCTGGGCATAGGCCTCTCTTTGTTTGCCATTCTTCTCGATCTTGTGCCAATCTGAACCACGTACGACCCACTGTCTTATAGATGTCGTCGACCCATCTCGCTGGTGGACGTCCCCTATATCGATGCCCAGTTCTCGGCCTCCACTCTGTTAGTGCCTTAGTCCACCTGTCGTTACTACGTCTGGCCAAATGTCCTCTCAAATTCCACTTTAGTCCCAATTTTTGCTTGCTGACGTCTTGTACTTTAGTCTGCTTGCGAATTTCGGTATTGGGAACTCGATCTAAGAGTGGGATGCCGAGCATGGCACGCTCCATGGCTCGTATATTCGTATATATGCAAAAAATGTATAAAATGCATGACCGTTGTGGTGTTTTTGATAACAAAAAGAAAAGTAATCAACATAGATGAACATCGTCGCAATGTCGCATATGACAATGACGAGAACGTATGAAGTTTGAGAAAATAAAATTGTATAAAATCCAGTTGGAAATATTTGTGGAAATTCTGATATTTTTTCTGAAAGTGCGTGTAATTTTACGTGTTTTATTTAATTAATAAATATGGAAATGCATAAAATCTTGTAGTCCTTTTTGGGACTTTTGCACAAGGATTTATTTTTGTGAGAAAAAGTCTAATAAGCTTGTTACAGTCGGTCTTTCATCGATTTAAAAAGACGTACCTATAATTCTCCTGTTGATAAGTTGCAGGCATTTGCTGAGTAAACGACTCAATCACTTTAGTGCCTATAAAAACGATTTACTTTTAAACCCCAACACTAACAAAAACAAAACATATGAAACATTTAAAAAGTATAAAAAAAGAGCTGAGATCCATTCTCTGAAAATAAAAAATTCTGATAATCTTCGGACCCGCTGACCGCTGACGAAATGAAATAATGCTAAGAACTAGCGCAGTTAAACGAACTTTCAATAAAACAAACTACATACAAATCGGTCAACCTGTTTGAGAACTACGCTACGATGCCACAGACAACTTGACACATCTCTCTTTTTACATCAGTGTTTTGAAATATATAAAGCTGTCTGACCTTATCGATTTGCCCTTCTCTATAAGAACATGAAAGTCTATTAGTAATTTTAAAACAAAAGTACACACCCATTATCTGTCCCTGCGTTGAAGTTGTCGCTGCTTGTTAATTCATCATTTATAGTTGCTTGTTTTATTATAATTAAATTTGAGTTATTATTAGTATTTTAGGTTTATAATATGTAGGTATGTTTTTAATTTTATATAGATGCACCGCCGTCATGTGATATGTTATAATCCTGTCCATACTAAGGTTGTCTGGAAGAGATCGCTTTTAGCGATAAGACCGCCCATTGTTCTAAATTTGTTAGTAAAAATTATGTTCTGTATTTTACTTTGGTGTACAATAAAGAGTTATCTTATCTTATCAAATTATATTTAACTTAAATAGACCATTATTTGACAGTCAAATCCTTAAACAGGCTTATATATACCCTTATATATAATCTTCAATAGTCAATTTTCTTATAAAAAACAAAGAATGTTGACCGCGCGGCTTGGACCCCTATAATCCTATATACTCGTAAGTTGGGGTCTCCGCTTTGTTCGCAACTGCCTCTTAGCACCTTATTTTAGAGGTGGCTGACATAACAATCTTGCAGCCAATCTACATAGTCAATTGAATTGAATTCTTAACTTGCGTGCTCCAATAACATTTCAATATCAAATCTGTCGCTCTTGTGAGCTTACCGCTGGAATACGACATATTCAATATATGATATGTAAGGCTATCGATTGATATGACTCCTTTATACCTTCGCTAATTTCACTACATCCAAAGGTTCGCTCGCAGCAATAAGGCCTCCCATTGTATTGTCATTTTATTTTAGCTTAGTACTTATTTGTACATGGTCTTTCACTATGAGCCTTATAACAAGGCTCAAGGCCGCTCAGCGCGCTATGGAGAGGATTATGCTTGGTCTTTATCTTCGAGATCGAATCAGAAATGAAGAAATTCATAGACGAACCAAAGTCACTGATAGCACAAAGGATTACCAAATGAAGTGACAGTGGGCAGGGCACGTACCTTGAAGAACTGAGCCGGTGACTGTAGTCCGCACAAGGTCGATCGTTATTGGACGTTCTTCGGCGGATATGATGATGGTGATAGACTTATTTTTATTGTTTCTACCCGGCATAGGGAGGGTTGGGTCTGGAAATAGTAATAATATGGTTACTTTATAAGTCTACTTAACAACTACCCAATGAATTCAGTATATTGGTCTAATTTTGCACTCCTCAATACTCAATACATTTATTGCTTTTGCATGGTGACCAAGGTGTTACGAGTAGCAGATTGTTTCACATATGAACCCGGGCAGGGTATTGCAACAGGAAGGCAGACCATGTTTTCATATATACATTGGTTATAGGTAGGTCTAATTCTCTATCAGTAAACAAGCTAAGTTTAAAGAACATTATTTTTTATTGTGCCTATATTTTTGATACAAAGTGGGATGACCTCAAGATCCAACTACGTGATATCTACGTCCATCCATCTATTATACTCGTATATACCAAATAAATATTTTATATATTTTATGCATATTTTTATGAACCGACTAATATTATAAATGCGAAAGTTTGTATGTACATATGTATGGATTTTTTTTACTCTTTCACGTCGAAACGACTTCGAATGAACCGATTTCGATGAAAATTGATATCTACGTAGATCATAACTTGGATTAACACATAAGCTACTTTTTATTGGCAAACCACGCGTATGAAGCCGAGAGCAGAAGCTTGTAGAGAAATATATTTCTGCCAGGTTGTCTATAAAAATATCGTCGCAATGAGTTAAAATGTTCAATTAGTTTTTTAAACAGTTTGGTTCATTTGTTTTCAAGACATAAAAACATGGAGAAAATATATGGATTCTCAGTTCGATGACGAAATCTTAAAAATCAGGGATTAAGTTTCTACTATTCTGCCTACCAGATCCGCCTTTTTTTACTGTCCCTCGGGATCAAACGACGTCCTTTCTATTTCCACGCGTAATTTGTTTGTAGGTCGTATTCTGAATATTTTCAAGTTTTTACCAAATAGGGTCGAATGACGGCTTTTGTTATTCATATCGTTGTCTATTTATATAATAGTGGGTTTTGTTGAACTGTTTATGAAATTTTCCGGGAATTTATGTTTTTATTGTTTTTAGAGAAGGGCGCAGTCCTCAAGAAGTGGGTCAGTCCTCCGAGGTCTCTCTAGCCAAGGTTGTTTAAATTGGCTACCAATCAAATGTAATATAGCACTGTGATGACAAGTCCTGCTAAGTAGAGAAGGTCGTAGACCAGTTGGCAGACCACAAGCCAGATGGTCAGACGACATCGCGAGAGTTGCGGCAAGGCAATGGATGCGCTTGGCACGGGACCGGAGAAAGTGGTTTGATAACTCGGGTCTATACCCAGCAGTGGGTGGATGTGGGCTGAGATGTATTTTTTTTATTTATTGTAGCTTGAAAGTAAAATTTTTCAACGGATTAAACAAGAAAGCAAGGATTGCATTAAATTTGAACATTGTACTTTAATGGTTAAAAAATAAACTTCTAACTTTGTCATATCTATCATAGAGTTAACCTACGAATACCTTCATGAATAGATCAGTTTGGCAAGCACAAAAACTTGTCACTTTGTAACTAAAAAAATCATAAATTGTCTCGAGGATTTTTGTGACGCATACGTACGTGACGTAAATGTACGTTACACAGAATAAGGTTAGTCAAAACGCTACTTTAAATAAACTGACCAACATCTTAAAACCACTCGTGTAGGTACGGTCTGCAAAGAATCTGAATTGCTAAGAAAATTGTACTTCACACACATACACAAATTATGGCCGCGAGTGTTTTTAGCGAGGACTTTGCGATGGAATTTTAAGTTTATTGCAATTTTTTATAGACACGACTCTGGACTTATAGAATACTAGCAGTTGCCCGCGACTTCGTACGCGTTACACTATTAAATGTGTAGGTAACCTAGAAATAAAGCTAAACTCGCTGTTGCAACTTGACTTGACACCCCATTTTTATCCCATGGGAACTAATTTATGGGATAAAAGGTAGCCTATGTGGTAATCCGGGTTATATATAATCTATGTATATACTAAATTTAAATTAAATCGGTTCAGTCGTTACGACGTGATTGAGTAAAAAACAAATAAACGAATAAATGAACATACATCCAAACTTTCACATTTATAATATTAGTGTGATGTGCTGAGTACAACTACATTTGCAACATTTGCACTTCAGCTCAGAGTCATTCGTTTGTTCATCATCAAATCATGCATCACGCACACATCGATCTTCATATATGTTGGCGAGGAATATAGCTACATTTTTTTTACTTCGTCCTTAAACAACATTATGGTTTGTAGTACAAGAGTACTAGTAATCTCGGTTAAGAAATAAGCTTCTATTTGTCACGTCCATTTCTGTCGACGAATTAGCGCACTCGACTCCATTCACTGTAAATAACTTACACCCAAACTAGACTTGGGTTCTAACTTGAGTTAGAACTGCAGTTGAGTGTAATTGAGTTTTCTCGGCAAGCTTCTTTCAATCTATTTTGTCGTGTTCATTTTAATTACGAAAAAGGTTAGCTTTTTCTTGTAAATACTCTGTTTACAACTTACGTAATTAAAATAAGAAAAAAAAGTATTTAAACTTTTAAGTAGTTTCTTCTACCTTATGTTTTATTTTTATTACGTTCTGTTACATTTGCGCATCGATTTAATGATTTATTGAAACTTAAGCATGAACTGCAGACACATCTTCTAAAGTTCCGCCGTTCAGTATAATCACTTTAAATAAAATAAATAAATAAATATTGCTGGACATTTCACACAGCGCACACACAGCTCCATAGTCAAAGTCAAATATTTTTATTCATTAAAATCACAAGGATCACTTTGAAACGTCAATTTTACTGCCTGTTCCTTCGCGACCAAGCCAGGAAAAAAAGGCAAGAAACAAGGCTGGTTGTTTTTTTAATGATCCCGTTAGACATAACAATACAGAAAATAAATTACGTCTAAATTGTAATATTTTGAACGAGTTGGAGCAATTTCAATCCCAAGTTTTTCTATCATGTGAATAATCCGATAATTTATCAAACTCCCAAGGGATGTGTACCCTTGGGAGTTTGTTATAAAAGGGTACACCTTGCCCTTTAAACGATTTACTAACTTTATGGAGTCTACGAGTGTCGACAGCAAGTTTATCTTTATTTCTAGTATTAAAATTATGATTATCGCTATTTTTCTTAAACAAATTAATCAGATTTTCCTAAATGTATTGACAAGGGATACAAAGCAGAACTAACCATGCTAAGCAGAGCTTGTACTATGGGAACCTGATATCTGATAGAAGACGTACATACATACTTTTTTTTTGTGAATACATACATACTTATAATAATATATAGAAAAACACCCAGACACGGAACAAATATCTGTGGATCATGCAAACATTTGTTCCGTGGCGGGAATCGAACCCACTACCTCCTGCGTCTCAGCCGGCTATACACCCACTACGCCACGGAGGTCGTCAAAATACGATTTAAAACACGTTTAACTTGGTCAAAGGCTTTATTCCTTAAAAATATATATTTGCAACGTGTTACGGCCATTTGTTTTGTTAATGTAACGATTATTTACAGTATAAAAATAGTAATCCACCGTTACAATATTTTACGCTACCTATTTTAATCTCAAGAATACTTCTTTCAGGATAGAGTTCCCAATCAATTGCTTCGATCCTTAGCGCCGTAAATAACATCGATAAACGAGCGGTGTACAGAGATATAATAAACACACGGTAAATATACGGCTATCTGGTAAACCCGCTTTTATGGTTACGTAACAAGGGCCATTATGGCATGCAAAATGTAAAGTTTGTGTAAGGAAATTCAGATGGCATAATAACTTGTAAATTACCTTGTTGTGGAGTTTGGAGTTGTTTTTGGCGAAATATTCGAAATCTCATAAAATTTAAATCGGCATTGTCTTGTAGGCCAACAATACTTTTAATTAAATATGTTACTGCGACTTCCTGACACGCTCAAATTTGATCATGTAAATTGGATGCACTTAATCTTGATATTCGACCAATAACGGCGGCCAAAACCTAAACAGCATAAAGTGTTGTTTTTAGAGGCTTCAAGATCACATCAATCCTGAAAAACAGTATAAGAAGAAATTTAATATATTTTGAAATGTTGACCGCCGCCATTTTGGCCCCTTTAGCAATCAAAATTAATATATTTTGATGTTTTGACTTACAATCTAAATGGGCCAATAACTATTCTAAATCTCAAGTCAAATAGTAATTGCTGAGTAGTAAGTGCTGAGTGCTGAGCTAGAGTAATTGCCGAGATGATTAGCTTTGACAGAAGAACGGACGGATGGATAAACAGATGGACAAAGCACTCCTTAGGGGTTTTGTTTTTACCATTTTACTCCGGACCGGAACCCTAAAACTATCAAAATAAGTACCTGCCTATCGTATTGATGTGACATATAGATATGAAAGATGAAGGAAGGTGTAAATGGGTATTACTTCCGCTCCCGTAACCACCTAAGCATTTGCGCCTCACGCTTAAGTACCTATCAGTAGGTAGTTTTGAATGAACAGAGTATTAACGGAGCACATTCTCTTAAGTGCTTGCGTAGATGTTATCTAAATACGCACTTCTATTAGCACCTCATCACCGTGTTTACATCTGCTGCGATAGTCGGTAACACATTATTTAGGGAGTGATTTCATTTAATAGCAAACAAAACTGAAGGTTTCAAGGTCTGAGGACTTGGCATGAGATCATACTACACGTGCTGTCATTAATGCAATAGTGTTTATAACTTGTAAGCACAGGATGCAGTTTAAATGCAGCATTGAAATAATTTGTAAATGCAGGAATTATCAGGCAACGTTATAACGATTTAAATCTAGTGTAGGCTATTTATCCTAGTCAGTTCTCTCACACATAATGGAACACATCAGAATTTGAATGCGGAAATTAAGATCCCAACACAACATACATAAAGCCAAGCAAGTACTTTGCGGGGCGTGCGCCGCGCACAACTTGGCCATATGTAAGGGAAGGCCACAAAAGAAAGTACGCACATTGCGAGGCATTGTACTACGCACGCGATGCGGCGCACGCCTCACAAAGTGCATATTCGGCTTAACCATGCTACATCAAACTTATCCATTCAGTGAATCGGTGCGTACAAACTGCTCTCGGCAGAACAGTTGTACGTCATAATGTTAATGTAATATACTCGTATCATGTTATATACAGCGTGGCGACGTAAACAGTGTTAGTTTTTAAGGAAACAAACAGGCAAGTGTTATACAGTACTAACAAATAAAAACAAAGCTCCTAAGCCCGTAAAGTTATATTGAAATCAGTCCCAATACATGTAGAGTCTACTTACTTTGCTGTGTTTCTACCTACCTAACTAATTCAACTTGTGACTTGACGACGAACGCAGTATCTACAATAATGCAATAGCGAGTCCATAAATAATAATAAATATTGCTGGACATTTCACACAGCGCTATCTAGCCCCAAACAAAGCAGAGCTTGTACTATGGGAACCAGATAACTGATAGAACACTTATATACATTTTTTTTTGTAAATACATTCTTATAATATATGGATAAACAACCCGACCCGAAACAAATATCTGTAGATCATGCAAACATTTGTTCCGCAGCGGGGATCGAACCCGCTACCTCCTGCGTCTCAGCCGGCTATTCGCCCACTGCACCACGGAGGTACCATAATTTATCGTAATTACCTTGCAAACTTAATAACATTTTAATTTAACTGGATGATTTTAATTTCTTCTTCTTTCATGTCACTGGTAAGCTAAATTATTTTAGAGTAGTACTTTGCCATTTAAATAGCGTTGTGCGTGGCTTTATTGAGGTCATCCCTTGACGATAATAATTGTAACTGATAAGGATTAAGAATTACTTTCTATATTTTTGAAGAACCCAGTACCATATTGTGTCAGAATATTGACACTGTTCGCGTCAACACCCTGTTAAATATGTGTGGGATAATAACTGTATTAACAAAAGTAAACTTTTTTGACCAAGCGAGCGAAGCGCTTCGAGATTGGCCAAAAATGCTTTTGTCCGGCTGTCTGTCTGTCTGTTCTCGCCTACAAGTCGCATTTTTAAACCGATTTTTATTAAAATTGGCACACAAGTTCCTTGATTTATTTATTTTGATTAGGGAGAAAATAGGGGGGAAAAGGGGTGAAGTTTGCTGTAGCGTTATTTATCAACGGATTTCAATCATAGTTGAGTGGAATACTAAGGACTTCATTCTACACAATATGTTGTGAAAAAATTTCCAAAAGAGGGAGTGGAGGGGAGAAAGGGGGGGGAGTTTGCTGTAACGTTATATTTATGGAAGGATTTAAATTATTGATTGTTTTTCAGAAAATGTATACCTACCTTTAATACCAATTAGACTACGCAGTCCTCTCCGCCTTCTCAAGATGAACCCGAAGACACCAATCACTAAAACTTATACCAATATTTTGTTCAAAAGTGTACATAGGTAATCCTATTGAAAAACTCAAGCACCTGAAATTCTATTTAAAATCTGACTTTTTCGATAATTTTGTTGCGCAAATTACTTTTTGGACTTGGGGCACGAGTTCTACAGAGTTCTACAGAGTTCACAGAACCACAAGTTTATTTATTTTTATACCGTTTCTTTCCATAAAATAGCACAGTGGCTATTAGCTATTCTAAATAAGACAATTCTTCAACTTTAGAAGTATTCACTCTGGCTAAAAATAACTTACACAAAGGCTGATCAAACAAGTATAAATTAAAATTTTACAAACTCCTCAACGCCCTCTTTTTGTATAGGGGGTTAAAAACTGATTTAGCTAAGAACCACTTTAATTAAACTAGCTTTTTATATTAAAAACCGCGTCCGAATTGGTGCATCCGTTTAGAAACTACATGCTACAGACAGACAGACACCCTCAGTCAGACATATTCGTCAAACTTATAACACGCCCCTTTTTGCATTGGGGCTTAACAAAAATACATTTCATCACTTATGCTCTGAAATTGGTCATTGTAAACTCGATATCGGCTTCGTTAATGCAATTTACGGCCAATTTTTGTAAGTAAAGAAAATAGAATGGGGCTCGTTGCATCCATAACCTCGGATGATAAATCTTTATTTCTATTAAATTAAAGAGGCCAAGTCGAGAAGTGAAAAAAATGAATACTGAGAACGCAAATATTCTTTACAAAAACTGTTATAAAAAAACTAGTTTACTTCAGCTACTTCCACAGCATTATGTCATACGGTATACTGCTGTGGGGGAGTGCTGCAGATATAAACACCGTTTTTGTGCTGCAGAAGAGGGCTGTTCGTGCAGTTTATAACATGGGCCCCAGAGAATCATTACGCAATAAATTTAAAGAAATAAATGTTATGACATTCCCTTTTCATCTGTGACATCTATGAAAATCTGATGTATGTTCACAAGAATATTAATTTGTTTGAGAAAAATAGCGATAATCATAATTTTAATACTAGAAATAAAAATAAACTCGCTGTTGCCACTTGTAGACTC
Organism: Philereme transversata; assembly: GCA_963924445.1. Classification (NCBI taxonomy): domain Eukaryota; kingdom Metazoa; phylum Arthropoda; class Insecta; order Lepidoptera; family Geometridae; genus Philereme; species Philereme transversata. Next base: position 17,868,339 of record OZ004337.1, on the reverse strand, counting down.
CATAAAATTAGTAAATCGTTTAAAGGGCAAGGTGTACGCTTTTATAACAAACTCCCGAGGGATGTACAAAAATTGACAATAACTAATTTAAAAACGTAATTAAACAAAATCTTTATAAGAGCCTACTATAAAATATCGGATTATTTAGATGATAGAGAAGCTTGTGATTGAAATTGCTCCAACTCGTTCAAAATGTTACAATTTAGACGTAATTTATTTTCTGTATTATGTATTGTAAAAGGATCATTAAAAAAAAACAACCAGCCTTGTTTCTTGCCTTTCTTTCCTGGCTTGTTCGCGAAGGAACAGGCAGTAAAATTGACGTTTCAAAGTGATCTTTGTGATTTTTTTTTTTATAAATTATAGGTTAGCGTTTGACCACTATCTCGCCTGATGGTAAGCGATGATGCAGTCTACGATGATGATTTTAATGAATAAAAATATTTGACTTTGACTTTTTTAATTTTCTCGCATTCGTGATAAAAAATTATGAATTATACTCGGGTGCAAGCGATCAATAACACGCTCGATTAGTGTCCTCGCTCGCATTCGCTCGCTCGTACGCCAAAATATCTCGGGTGTACAATAGATCGTTTACAGCCCTTGTATAACAATGTACTATTCCTGCAGATAAAGAAATATACTCCGTAAAAATCAAGGAATCTCACAATAATAATAGAAGCCACCATAAAGTCGATTCATGTCCTACATTCTATAGGCGATTGTCGCGAATTTTTCTCGTCGAAAAGGGTCCACCATATCTTCGAAATGAAATCTATTCATCACGTAGGACTTCCTGGAAAACCCTTTCTTATTTTGAATTTTCTTGTGATGTTTGAATGTGGGACAGTATTGTGACTGCGGACATTGTCTATACATATTGTTAGGTAGATAGATAATATAGTTGGGCGAAATTCGGTACAACCGTTGCCAAACCGAAAGTGAATGAATAATAATATAATTTTCAACACTTTTTCATAACAGTTTGTTGCTAAAAAGAACATTTGCTTTTAAGGCGTCTTTTGTTTTTTTATCAACTGGAACGTGGCCTCTTTCATTCTTAAATATAAATAATGAGTTGTCGTGGAGATTGTATTTAATTACTGATTAAAATGGGTATTTATCGCGTATGTACTTTTTTATTTGTTATCCCGATATTTCGATTGTGTTGCAACAGCCGTGGTTGCGGGCGCATATTAATTTATTTTTTATTATTATCAGCCCGTAGAATCCCACTGCAGAGCAAAGGCCTCCCTTCCCTCTTTCCACAAATTTTCCACAAATTGGCTAATTGGGGCCACTCTTTCTGATATGCATCCAGTTCATCCCTCCTTCTCCGCCTGGGTTTACCACGAGGCCACCGCCCGTTTAGAACCCATTCTGTAGTGGCTTTCGCCCATAGTTCCTCTGGCATACGACAAACGTGTCCTGCCCCGTCCCACTTTAATTTTGCGGATGTCAGAGCCACGTCAGCTATCTGTGTCTTGGAGCGCAGTGTTGAGTTTCTTATACGGTACGTGAGCTAGATTATTTATAACAAATAAAAAAGGTACATACGCGATAAATTCCCGTTTTAATTAGTAATTATGTACAGTGATCGCTAAAGTTTGAAACATACGATTGTATTTAATATTAGCTTATTATAAATGCAGTGAGCCTCATTCTATTTTCAAATTTACTTACGGCCTTAGGGACGTAAATCGCATTTACGTGTCGCATAAAAAACGTATTTATGACACCAACATTTAATTCTATTGGAAAAATATGTTTTATCGGATGTAACTGATAATTTCTCAAACGATTTAAAGTAAAAACTACGAATATCAATTCACTTGTTTTTATTATTATCTATCACTTTCATTTGGGTATTTTCCTTCTAGTTAGATATAATTTATGGAATTACAGTTGAAACTAAATATTCAACCCAAATATCCCTTGTTAACTAAATCCAAGGCTTTCAGGGAAAGGATTCTCAGTGAAATGTTAATCTTTATTGCCTAATTCGGTGTCAACAATCTCATAGTGTAATCCATCTCATGAATCCCATAATCCGTCCTGAAATTCAATTACGAAACAGGAAGTGATGGTAATCCCAAGTCAGAAACAATGACCTTCCCGTCATCAAATAGGTTTTGCCTGTTTAACTGTATTTTTTTTACCCTTCTGAGTGGATTGTATCCTAGCGTTTTTTCCTGCAATTCGCTCTTTGTCACTGATCTATCTTTTAGGAGTTGTCTGCTAAAACTTGTTCTAGTGAATCGTGTTCAAGTATTAGCGACTTATGAATGGTCATTATTAAAATTCAAAAGGTTGATTCCCGTAATTAAAGGTACTATACCGAGCGACGCTGCAAATTGCAAGTGCCGTGGCTGCACGCATTCAGCCGCAGCGGCACTACTGGTGTGTATGTATTTCTATAAAATAATAAATAATAAATAATGCTAGATATTTTACACAGCGCTATCTAGCCCCAAACAAAGCAAAGCTTGTACTATGGGAACCAGATAACCTATCAACTTTGTTTTTATAAATACATACCCACCTATAATTATAGAAAAATACCCAAACCCGGAACAAATATCTGTATACCATGCAAACATTTGTCCCGCAGTGGAAATCGAATCCGCAACTTGTGTCCCAGCCGGCTATTCGCCCACTGCATCACAGAGGTCGTCGTTTATGACAGACGTTCCGAGCGCTGCGGCAGCTGCACGTGCGGTCGGTAGCATCACTCGGAACAGTATCTTTAGTCATAACTAGATTCAAATTTCAATCTAATTTTGATGACTGTCAAAGCAACTTCACGTTTATTTTTTGAATAAATAACCGAAAATGTATCTGTCCAGTAAAATTTATATTATCATTATATTATCAGAAAGATTTATATCAGAAGAAAGATAGAGAGATAACTTAAACTTGAATAGAGCCTCGGACAGATAATTGATCAGATAATCGATAGCACTTCTATAAATAGTCTTTTGATAAACTCCGTCTCCATAAAACGGGTCGTAAATTCTGTAATATACTCCGTTCACTACGCACTACGTACCTACTACGCACCATCTAAATGACGCCAAAAATCAATATGCTACTAACATCGTGAATGCGAAAGTTTGGGTACAGTAGTTATAGTGAAAAATGCTAATGAATGCAATAAGTCAATTAGCACATCGTTATAAGCAACTGACCCGACCGCGACTTCGCACGCTGAAATTTCCCGTTCCCGTGGGAACTTCGGGATAAAAACTATATAAAACACTCATGTCAAAGTGACGCGACACTTCATGTAAATGAACGACGCTTAAATTATATGGATATTGTTCATACAAAAATACTAAAATTGCGATTAAAAAATGGGTGGTGGGGGTAGGAGGGTAAAAATACTTTACGACCTATTGTTATACCTACCAAATATACAAAAAAAAAACATTAAAATCGGTCTACCCGTTTCGGAGGAGTGCGACCACTAAAACCGTGATACGAGATTTTTATATATTATAAAGATAACGCCTTGCCTGAGTGTGCGAGTCGGACTCGCGCACGAAAGGTTCTGTACCATTATCTATAAAACGGCAAAAAATCACGTTTGCTGTGTGGGAGCCCCTCTGAATTATTTGTTTTATTTGAATTTAATTATTTATGTTTAAAGTGAATATACGAGTATAACTAAATATTCTGTGAATATTTGAAGCATCTACCTGTTGCCGATATCAACATCGAGCAACAACGAGCAATAAAATCACTTTTGTTTTATGGAAGCCTCCATAAATATTTATTTTATTCTGTTTTTAGTATTTATTATTATAGCAGCAACAGAAATACATTATCTGTGAAAATTTAAACTGTCTAACCATCACGGTTCATGAGATACAGCCTGGTGACCGACGGACAGACCGACAGAGGAGACTTAGTAATAGGGTCCCGTTTTACCCTTTGGGTACGGAATTCTAAAAAAGGAGTTCGCGTCGTGTGCATTTTTAAAGAAAAAACGTTAGGAGAGGCTTCCACCAGCTATCGTTAAATACATGTTTTCAGCATTTCTAATCGGCTTTCAGCCTTTGTCATTAAACTAATTTGTAATTAAAATAGAATAATGCTTCCCACTGCTTTATATTATTTTCATACCAAGCTAATCGAAATATACAACGGTCGAATGTCGATTACTGTGCTTGGCCAATAGTAAACCACCTGTTTGTTATGTACGACATTAATTAAAAAGACACATCCGTAATCGTATGATTTTAGAGGTGGGTTTCATAGCGGTAGCACGTTATCGATAACTTCTAGTAAGCAATTTTTAACGTAAATCGGCGGCGCCTATGCGACGATGCCGATTATACAGTTTAACAAGAACCTAACTTACACGATGAAAGAGTATTATTTATTTATAATTTTATACAGGCTGTTTCATTGATATTAAGGTTGTTTGAAAATTTAAAAGTTTCTATGGTAATGAATTTGAGAAAAACCTTTTTTGCAACAATACTAGACATTAGCCTTATCCGTGTTTTCATTTAATGTCGTACATAACAAAACACATCACACTAATATTATAAATCTGAAAGATTGGATGTTTGTTTGTTTGTTACTCAATCACGTCATAACGGCTGAACCAATTTCGATGAAATTAGTTATATAGTATATAGATTATAACCTAGATTACCACATAGGCTATTCTTTACCTTTTATCACATAAATCAGTTCCCATGAGATAAAAATGGGGTGGCCAGTCAAGTTGCAACAGTGAGTTTAGCTTTATTTCTAGGTTACCTACAGATTTAGTAGTATAACGCGTACGAAGTCGCGGGCAACGGCTAGTAGTAGATAAAAATTAGAAACGGAAAAGTTGTTTCAAAAGTTTTTCGCCAAGGGTTTTCGTAACATGGACTCACATTTTCACAATCAAATTTAATGTACAAAATGTTAGGTAAGCAATTAACCACTTTTACTTTACCCTAGTGGCTATGACCGTAACGTGACAATTACGAAAATAATTGAAACTTCATAAAGTTTCAACTCTCATTAAACGTTTTACCGTTTAACTCGACTGAGTAATTGTGGGAAAGTGTTAGCATTTTTGTTTTAAACTTTGCCCTTGTTACCACATAAAAAGTTAAATACTGCTAACGTGTATATAAAAAAATATGTTTTTTTATAAACAGTGTTTAGCGGGTGTTTAACTTTATTGTGGTATGACCCTTTAAGTTTTTACTACCGGTCTACGTTCTATACCACATTTCTGGAAAACCCATTATTGAAAATCCTACTCATAATCCACGCTGGATTATGATTAGGATTTTCAATTTACCTGTTGGATTGAAATTATTACGAAATATATCGATCTTTATAGTTTCCATCTAGTGATTGCCAATTTAGTGGTATAAAATAAAACCGGACAAGTTCTAGCCTGACTCGCACACCGGGTGTTCCGTAATTTGATGTGAAATGTAGAAATAGATAATAACAAATCAAGGATTTAAAAAAAATTACAGGGCCAAGGAAGGGACCATAAACCAAAGTATTTTTTTTATATTAAACTTGTAGACACACAAGCTGACGGGCCTCCTGATGTTAAGTGGTCACCGCCGCCTATAAATTCCTACAGTACTCGAGATACTGCAGTCGCGTTGCCTAGCACTTAAAACCCTATTTACACCTCTCTTGAAGCCGTTAATTTTGAAGCCCACTGGAAAAACCTCCGGAGGAAGGTCATTCCACATCTTTCAGGTGCGTGTGAAACGCACCGTGTGAGACTTCCGCGCATCTACAATATGTGGGTGAGCTCGTTGCCGGTTGCGTGAGGTACGATGGTAGAAGTGGGAAGCAGGGATTAAATTGAACAGCTCTTCAGAACATTCGACGTTATATATTTTATAGAAAACGCTGAGCGATCCGATGTCACGGCGCAGACTCAGCGGCTCCAGATCCTTAGATACTACTGGATCGTTGACGAACGGCTCTGCGTTGCAAGGAGTCTAGGGGCTGCAGTTGGTATTTGATATTAATTTCAATTTGATACCTGCAAGCATCTTGAGAAAAAAACTCTTAACATACAGACAGATAGACGGACTGCAAAGTGATCCTCTAAGTGTTCTTTTTTCCCAACTACGGCAACTCCAAAAGGAAGAGTTATGTTTTTAGCAGTCTATGGATGTACGTTCCACCGTAGCGCCTAAACTACTCATCCAATTTCGATGAATGAGGTGCCAATCGATACGTTATTATGGTTATTATGGACTAGTCGGGTTTCAGTTTTTAAACTTACATATATAGCTTGTTCCCTTTTGAGGTACCTTCGGATTCCTAAAATACATCAAGAAAGTTACGTCCAATGTTACATTCATCAAGAGCTAAGTAGGCATGGAGAATGTTTATTAGTTCTCGAATTTGTCTAGATTTGATTGCAGTTATTGACCTACGTATGATAAATGAATGGAAATTATAGTGATCTCTTTCAGACAATCTTTGGATGAAGAAAAACTTTACGAAATGGAAGATGTAAAAAAATTTAAAAAATGCCTAAAAAATAAAAATAAATAAAAATAAATAATAATAAATAAAGCCAATAAAAATGCCAAGATGTAAAAAATAATGTATAGAGTGAAAATACTGAACAAAATAGAAATTACTAACAATGTAAGCTTTGCCCTTATTTTTATCAATCACAGTATGCATAAATCAACATTATACGTAAAACGAAAATGTTGTACTCCTTTTTATGCATATTGCGCGCACGCAGGTGTTTGAGATTTGGCATAGGGTAAAAGCCGGATAGATGCCCCACTTTTCAAAAAAGCTCTATGATAAAAAATATGTACTTAATTAGAATAATGCAAGATATATATCAAAATATGGATCTTTGATCTATTATAGTAGCCTATTTTTGTGAACATAATTAATAATAGTTTTGAGTAAATCCTGTTTTATTTGACCTCTCAAAAAAGGAATAGTTGCCTACTCTAGCAGATAGTAGCTTAACGTTAAAATTGATTCGGAGGATACTTGCCTCAAGCGGAGATAAACGCCTCACTATGATTTTTTTAAAATAAAAACAAACGTATATCAATTCAGTAAGTACAAATCAGTCTCTATTATTCAGTCAATTCTTTGAACACAAGTGCTAAACTATCTTCTGTCCAGCTTATGTGGTGCAACACCACGTCTGATTTACGCTGATACTTGCGAGGCAATTTGCTCACTTAGAATGAATGCAGAAATAGTTAAGTTTTTACTTTATTTAAGGTACTCGTAAGTTATAGTCACAATGAGTTTGATAAATCACCAAAAAAATCTGTATTTGCTATAATTTATAGTTCCGTATTTATAGTTACTTTTGCGGATAGTCGCTCTAGGTAGCCCCTAGAGCGACTATCCTGCAAACGTAATTAGGGCGAGTATCGTTTTTGATAAGGATACTTGCCATTTTTGTTTGCTAAATAAATAAAAATAATTCAACAATAAAACGTAATAAGCAGAGTAATTTAAACTCTGATGCATGCAAAAAACATAAACTTGACTGAAACCACAATCAGTAATAAAAATATTCGGTAGAAATTATTTACCAATATGAATTTGACGCCCGTCAAAGTTTCACCGCGGAAGATTTTCACTCCCACCGACGAAACGTGTGCGCCTATATTGACTGTTTACATGCCACTGAGGTCTGCGGAAGGGGCACTTACAAATTATAGTAAAGCACTTACGCCACTGACATCCCTAACATAGTGACATAGTAACATAGAGACTGCCTCCGTGGCGCAGTGGGCGTATAGCCGGCTGAGACGCAGGAGGTAGCGGGTTCGATTCCCGCCGCGGAACAAATGTTTGCATGGTCTACAGATATTTGTTCCGTGTCTGGGTGTTTTTCTATATATTATAAGTATGTATTTACAAAAAAAAAAAAGTATATAAGTATTCTATCAGTTATCTGGTTCCCATAGTACAAGCTCTGCTTAGTTTGGGGCTAGATAGCGCTGTGTGAAATGTCCAGCGATATTTATTTATTATTTATTTATAGTATATTCAAAACCGGGGCGAATATCCCACTGAGGCAAGTATCCGGCTTTTACCTACCTTAGTTAAAGTTTATGTGGAGAAGGAGGGGCGAATGTTAAAATTCCCAAGAATAAAAACATATATATCGACCACTGTGTACTGCCAACTAGTTCTAATTAATTGGCGACAATCGCACAATATCCTTCATTAGATGACTTGCTCATCCGAAACTAATCATTAGATATTGTACTGCATTCTGACTGCACATTCAACTTTGAACCTTACCACCGAGAATATACGGTTGAGGAACTTGATTTGTATAACATGAGTCGAACTAAATAGATTTGATATCCAATTTCACACGCAATTCTATGTCTTTCTACCTACGATATATGGTTGAGAAACGCATGTTATGTCACAGAAGTGTGACATGTGAAGCGTGTAACCGTTCTTTACTTGGCAAGATGTGTTTGAACTTATGGAGCTTCGCCAAAATTCGATCTTTGTGACATGAAGAGAATGTCTCTTTATGGGTCTCATTCAAGAACATGTGATTTAAAGTTATGTTAGTTTAGTTCGTTGATCTACTTTAGGTCAGTGATACATTTTTATGACTCTGGACCAAACTTTTTAAATCTTCGTCGTTACAAACCCCGCCATATTGGCAAATGCTGTAGACTCTTTTGAAGCATACTCTCAAAGTTTAGTTTTGGGGCGACTGGTATTTAGTGGCTAAATATGATTTAGACAGTTATCAAATCATACAAACACATCAAATTTAAACATCGCTAAATACGTTTAGGGATCGTTGTGCAAGTCGGGCTTAGAATGCTATTTCGCGTAGGTATTGTTACGAGCTGAGGGTTCGGGATAAAATAATGGGAATCAGTCCAACCAAAATAACACTTTTATTCAACACGATGACGATGAATACACGAACTTGGTCACACGTAATCACAACACACTAATTCACACCACTGTTGCACCACTTAAAGTCACCGAAATGATCGCACGTATAGCTTAATCCAGACTGACTCGGGAGCAACTACTGTTCACGCGAGACCCTTCCCACGGCAGTCCTCCAGTGCCTCGCTGAGACTCACTCACTCACTTAGACTCGAGACTGACTGTCCGGCCATCTCTCCGGCCTATTTATATCGCACACATTTCGATTGTTCGAGAACGATGTCGATCCTTCCAGGAAAGGGTCGGTCCCTCGACACAATGGCCACTCCCCATTCTGCGAAACCACAAACAATAGCAGCAATAACACAGCAAGACAAAAGCGTTCGAGAAGGTTCGATTATTACTCATTGTTTAACAGCCTCGGCGTAACAGTATTTACGCTGAGACTGTTATAAGTATTACTAGCTTCCGCCAGCGGCTTCGCACGCGTTTTTTGTCAGCAAAAAGTAGCTTTATGTGTTAATCAAGGTTAAAATTTCGTACATACCAAATTTCATCGAGATCTGTTTCGCCGTTACGACGTGATTGAATAACAAACAAATAAACATATATCCAAACTTTAGCATTTATAATATTAGCGTGACTAGCTGACACGCCCGCGGCTTCGCACGCGTGCTTTGACAGTAAAACATAACCTTCTTTCTGCGCAGTCGGGTAAAAAGTAAGGTATCATTGGAATCGTCTGAATCTCGAGAGTGACGTTGATTATGCAACCTTCAAGCTATTGGATATCAGTGAAACCAATCGTTTTTAAAGATGTTAATGTATATAAATATTTCAATCACCTAAACATACTTAAAGAGTAGGACGCAGGGCAGTGCATCGTAGGGCGCATTCCTGTGATGCGTGACCTACGAAGCAAATAATAGTATAAAATAATAATATAATAATAATATATAATAATAATAATATATAATAATAATAATATATAATAATAATAATATATTAATAATATACCCTATGATGGTTACCACCTAACATCAGGCGGGCCAAATGCTGGTTCCATCTCCATCGTCGTATAAAAAAATAGATAAATCATTATAGGCTTGTCTACGTTAGCGCCATCCATCTTACCCTGTGCCAATTTAACCCACTCATGACCTCTATATCCTCGTCCCATTTATTTTTTCCGGATCTTAGCTATCATTCGTCCGCGCTATATAAAATCATAGAATAGTCCATAGTTAGGTACGCACGCACGCATACTGTGTACCACGAATCATTTATGTTAAGCCGAAAAGATAAAACACAAGAAACTTAACAACTAATCTTTAATAAAAAAAACTCCTTGGGTTGTTTCTTGGTTCCTTTCTTTATTCTTTATTGTACACAAATAGATTACAGACAGAAACAGCTTACAAAATGGACATGTACAAAGGCTAGCTTAACCTTAATAAGAGTTTTCTTCCAGCAAACCTTTCAAGATAGAGATAGCTGATTATAAGTGCTGGGTATGTGCACAGAAAAGGTAATTGTAGTAAAATAATAATAAATAGCTACAGTTACACATAATATGTACTATAATAAATACATTACCTTGGTTTTGAAGTCGTAGTTGAACTAGGAACCCTTATAGTCCTTCTGTCTGTTTGACTGTCTGTTCGACTCGTAGATACTCCTAGCCTGTTAGTGCTTTAAAGCTAACATTTGGCATACAATTTACAGACGCCGTTTAAATTATTATTTTCGATCGAGTGATGTGAGATCTCCAAATCAACTTAGGCATATCGGCGTTGTATGTAATATATATAATGTTTATCCGAGGATAACTTTCGAAGCGTTTATCCGATCATCGTGAAATTTGGTATATAGGTAGGTAATGATGGCACAATTTTGGTGTGACTCAATGAGCTAAAAATGTTGGGGTTTGTTAGATAGATAGATAGATAGATATAGACATTTATTTCGACACAAGTAACAAACACACAGAAACTACTTGTTGAGATATTGGGGCTCAAGAGGGGTAATAAAAATTAAAATGAGACTATAAGGTCAAATGGGACGTCAAATGAAAGGTCTTTACTAGTACATTTCAACCTTGTTTTTATTTTTAGTTTAATCCTTGTAGTTTTTGAGTTATTAGTAGGGGTCGGCATAGGTAGTGCTATTTTGGGTCAATGAACCTGAATGATAAGTGAATATGGATATGCCCCGGATTTATTCTCCGAATCCCGGGGATATTTTTCTGAATGTCAATGTAAATGAAGTTTAACTGTTTAAGATACCATGAGTACGCACGACGACATATCAGACTACTAATAAAACGAGTCCTCACCTCCCCACGATACGCTACAAAAGCGTGAGGGAAAGGGATGACTTTAGTGACCAATACAACATGTATTTACATAAAGCTGAATACTTACTATGTAAAATACGAAATCAGAAATACTAAAAGAACCTGTTAAATAAAATAAAAATATATTTCCCGGGATTTAGAAGGCATATCCACGTTAAGTTAACGGTCACTAATTCCCGTGAATGGCACTACCTATGCCGACCAGTAGTTATTAGCCATAATAAAAACAAAATTTTGACAAAATTCACAGGGTACACCAGTGACCTCACAATGCTGAAATTTGGGATTCGTGTAGCTTTAGTGACACAAATATATTCAAAAGTCTGAAATCCAGAATAACTGTATTTTGTACTCTAAAAAAAGTAACCACTTTATATGAACTCCCGTTACCTATAATTTGAATGAAACTGTAGGTTAAGTTAATTGGTTATATATTTCGTGGCACTATTTTGATAGTCAAAGCTTGAAATTTTTTTTTGTTTTAAAGGAGACTCGCGAGATCTCAGTTCGGGGCGAATCACAAGTTATTGTTATAGTGTAATCCGAACACTTACAGAAAATTCCAAGATTTTTAAAACAATCTCTAAAATTTTCTTGCCTAGATGGGACTTGAACCCGCAACCTTCCTCTTGATACGAGGATGCACTACCAATTGTGCTACAGGTTCTAGTCACGTCAGGGTCGAAATTAGTGAGATCATCAGATTACGACTAAAGCGCCGGAACTCGTCCCTTTTAGTATCGTTAAATGGTTTCTTAAACACTTTTTTATGCAAGAGTCCGATTACGAAACATAAATCTTCAGTGGTATTTTGCCTAATAATTTTAAATCATTATAATCTTGAGTCTTTAAGTCCAGAGGTTAAGGATATTTCTAGAAAACCATGCTCCATTTCAACTACACAATCATTTGTCATTTCCCATCAGATAAGGGTCTTTGACTATTTTCAATAAAAATAATAGAAAAACGTTTATTGCAACTCAGGTTCACTATTTTATCAGCTCTGTTGGAGACCATGGTAAATGACACGCACAAGTACTAATCGTTATGTCTACGCCAGCTTTCCTTTATCATTTTCACTGAGCAGATGGTGGTACGATTCCTATGCAATACAAACAATCATTTGACATTCACTAGTTAACTGAATAGCAGAAATTTTATTTTAATAAAAAAATAACATGTAAAAATATGATTATAATCAAAGAACAAATATTTAGGTTTGAATAGAACTGTCAATTATAGGTATCACAGGTTAAGGTTAGGTAATATAATCCTGTTTACAGTTTCAATATCACACTAATATTATAAATGCGAAACTTTGGATGTTTGTTGTTACTCAATCACGTCGAACGGCTAAACCAATTTGGATGAAATTTAGTATGTACGTAGATTATAACCACATAGGCTACTTTATAGCATATAGTAAATCAAGTCCTATGGGATAAAAGGGGTGTCAAGTCAAGTTGCAACAGCGAGTTTAGCTTTATTTCTAGGTTACCTACAAATTTAGTAGTGTAACGCGTACGAAGTCGCGGGCAACGGTTAGTCTTAAATAAGAACAAGTAGATGATGACAAATGTCTAAAAATATGCGTATCGAATTATTTACGTCTTATAATTTCTGTAAAATCAATAAATCTGCACACTTTAATCCATAAATATCTTAATATTCATAATTTTTACTTATTTGAAATGTTAAGTCAAGTCGACACAGGTTGTCTTTACCCAATCGCAATAATATTTATTATTTGAGTAATTAAGGTCAAACAGAAAAAATAGAGGGTATGCGTAATATGCGTATTTGATTTCGCGAAAAAAAAAACTCTCCCTTATGTCTTGGGACACCCTGGACATTTACCACAACACTATCTAGCCCCAAACTAAGCAAAGCTGGGAAGTATGTATTATGGGAACCAGATGACTGTTATAATACTTTTATATTTTTTTTTACATACGTACTCATAACATAAAGAGAAACATCCAAAAATAGAACAAATATCTGTAGATCGGGCAAACATTTGTTCCACGGCGGGAATCGAACCCGCCATATTGGTTGTGATCATTTAATTAATCATCATCGTCAATTTAATTATGACTAGACAAATTAATAACAAATTACGTAGACCGTAATGAGTATTTGTCACAGAAATGCTGCATCACTGAATTAATTTTGTTACTGGTCATCATTTTGATTATAGTTATTTTTAACCCTCTATGCGAAGAGAGGAGTGTTATAAGTCTGACACCTGTATGTCTGTGTGTATGTCTGTGTCATTCCTAACCGGATGGACCGATTTGGACGAGGTTTTTTTTTAATAGAAAGCTAGTTTATCTGGGGTAGTTCTTAGTTGTGATGAAGATCAGATCAGCTTGTCTCAAGATTATTAGCACTTTTCCGATTTGGTGAAGGGATCTCAGTTGTAAAATGTGTTTTTGCTTTTTACTTTAATACGGGTTTCTCAGAGTCCAGCAACTCTAAAAAGTCGGATTTTTTTGTAAAATTTGTAAAATTTAACTTGTTTTATAATATACTGGTGTTGTAGACTGAGATGGAGAAGGACGGGAAGACACTTTTTTATTATTTGTGATAGTCAAGCGCTTGACCACTACCTCACAGGATGGTAAATGAAAGTGTGGTCAAAGGTAAACCACGCTTGCCTAGAAAGAACCTGAGGCCTTAGCCAAAAAGCATTGGCTTCGAATCGATTCGATTTCTACATATGTTCGTTGTCGATAGATCACGTGATATTTCCATAGCATCTGTCAATCCCATACATTTTCGGACTTATCGACTAGCGTCATCGCTAATCGAATGTAATTTGGCTAAGCTCCTTGTTCACTCTGGGCTTGAAGACTCCGGGATTATACCTCTTACCAACATCCCACTACTGGATAAAGATCCACTTTTCCGTCATTGGCTATGGTGCTACTCTTAAAATGGTTTTAAGGTACCTACCAGTTATATCTTGGTCACAATTAGGTTAGGTAAAAATCACGGCATGCATATATTTTAATGAGGTAGGTAATTATCGCATCCGTATCAACGAGAAGTTTAAATTACGTCTGGTTCATAACTTGTAGTGATTTTAAATCTTTAGCTTCAAGATATTGTAAGAAAATTTAAGTAGCACCTAAAGGTCATAGCACACATAAGAACTCGGAAAGTGATCGTCACCGTATCAGCTCGAGCGGTTCAGTATTCTTTGTATGAAACTCCCTACTGCAACGCACACTAATCGGAATCGTCACGTAATCGCCTCGCCTCGGAACAAGCTCACAACCGCGGTGCGGTGCGCTTACATGTCTCCGTACCCAAAACTGGTGCCGCCTAGCCGTCAACCAGCGGGCGGCGAGCCGTAAGCGCGGCATCGCCTAGCTATAGCCAAGGAGCTGTTGATCCGCTTTGATTACGTGCCTACGTTAGGTTGACGCCTGGTTGACGACGAGGCGAGAGGCGATACGGTGACGATCCCTTTCCGAGTCGATATGTCTGCTATGACCTTAAATCGTTCCATAATGGCCTCACAGTAGCATTCCATTTTAACATTGAATTTCATACAATTTGAAGATATCCAATTTTATATGAACTAAGTTGTTTCATTGTTACAAAACTACAAAGTTTGTAAAAGCTAATTACAGTTTTATTCCCATTATACTAACAGGTAGGTACTAACGCTATTTTACACAGCTCATGGAAAACCACTGGGTATCTTTATGGTAGATATATGGCAGAATAACATCTTCCACAAAAAACATCATAATTAAACATCATTAATCTGAATGTTTGTTTCTGTGTTTACGCGTACTGTTTAAGTTTGCTATATATGCTAATCTTCTTTCTCTTGTCTCATAAGTGTCTTATTTGTGTGTAATGTATATGTTAAATAAATAATTGTCTTTATCTATGTGGATTAGTCTCTTAATTTCCAAAAAAAGGTCTGGTATTTATTAAAACTAAGAATAGGTCCGGATAAAATGGCATATTATGTCAGACAGGACTGTAAACGTATATAAAGTAAATACACAGCTGCCTTCTAGTCTAACTGACTAGTCAAAAACCAGACTAGATGTTTTTAAGCCTGATGTTTCCTACTGCAATGAAAAAAACGCCTCCTTTCTGTCCTTCCATAAGTACCAATTCATGGCCGATTCAATTGTTGGCCCAATTCTTAACGTAAAAGTTTATTTCAGCCAGCCAGTCCTCTCCCATAGGTACTGTATGGAAACGAGAATTGCACTGAATTATATTTGGAAAAGAGGCATATTTATTTGAATTCACGATCAATACCCCCGACCTCCGACCTCCGTGGCGCAGTGGGCGAATAGTCGGCTGAGACGTAGGAGGTAGCGGGTTCAATGTTTGCACGATCTACCAATATTTGTTTCGGGTCTGGTTGTTTCTCTATATATTACTAGTATGTACTTACAAAAAAAAAGTATTTAAGTATTCTATCACTTATCTGGTTCCCATAGTACGAGCTTTGCTTAATTGGGGGCTAGATAGCGCTGTGTGAAATGTCCAGCATTATTTATTTATTTTATTTATTTTATAATACAGCACAGTGGGCGAGTAGCTGGCTGAGACGCAGGAGGTTACAATACTATATACATATATATGTATATTCTCTATTTATAACGCCAAGTTACAAGTCAAATACAAAAAATATAAAGGTAAGTAATAAATTCAATTCAATATTGAGCATTAATAAATGTATCTAATGTAAACATAATTAATGAATTGTACTTATACGTACGTATAATTGTAATTACGGGTTCGATTCCCGCTGTGGAACAAATGTTTGCATGATTTACAGATATTTGTTTGGTCTGAGTGTTTCTCTCTATATTATACGTATGTGTCTATTTAAGACCTCTAATTGTATGCATTAATTTGAATTGTGTTCATTTTCATTGTTTTGCTGTTTGTTACGTATGAATGAATGAATGAATGAAAATTCTTTATTATACCTTACAAGCTAAACACAACAGATATAAAAATAAAAATTAAAACAAATAAATGTAAGCATAATGGGCGATGTATATATGGACATGATGGGCTTACGTAATAAAGTGTGATCTATCAATCTATTTATAAAAAAATATAAGTATTCGTGAGTTCTCGTAAAATCCAGTCTATCCAAAGATTGTCTGGAGGAGATCGCTTTTAGCGATAAGACTGCCAATTTTAGTATCGCGTATCTAGTTATATGTTTTAAATATGATATGTAAATTTAAGTGTGGTGTAAGCGTTTTCTATTCTATTCTATCATAACCTGATACTCATAGCTTTGTTTAATTTGGGGCTAGATAGCGCTGTGAAAAATCCAGCAATATTTATTTTTATTTAATATTGAACTAGCTGTTTTCTTAGGTCTATGTTTTCGTTCGGTACCCTTCACGATTATTACCTTAATTACACTGTAACAATGTTTAGTTTGTAATTGTCTATGCCTGCGACTGGCAATTTCAAGTGTGTACATAAGTTTTACTGTTTAGAAACAGTAGTAGGAATACATTGCAGTAAAAGCTAGTTTTTTTATACAGGGTATGTTATTGAAATAGGTATGGAATGGTGTTGGATTGTAGTTCAATGGATATTTTTTTTTTTATAAATTATAGGCTAGCGTTTGACCACTATCTCGCCTGATGGTAAGCGATGATGCAGTTTACGATGGTACACGCTTGCCTAGAAGAAACCTATTCACTCGTGACTTGAAGATCCCTGGGTTGTAGTTATCAGGAAACACAGACTCAGGTAAGGCGTTCTACTCCTTGGCGGTGCGCATAATAAAGGTGGAAAAGTACCGCTTTGTGCGTATGGGAGGTATTTTCTACCATGTAGCGGTGGCGCATCGCGGAGCGTCTGGTTGTCCAATCATAGAATGGGGATGGTGGGGTCAGGTTGAAAAGCTCCGCAGCACACTTTCCGAAATGTATCCGATAAAAAACCGAAAGGCCTGCAACCTTTCGACGATGCTCGAGGCTGTGGAGCCTTGCATTTGCTAACTGACTCATTGCAAATGAGCTTCTTGGCTCTTCTCTCAATTGAGTCTAGAGCCTCTAGCTGGTACTATAACTTCAAAGAGAACTCTTACAAACCTGTCTGTACTACTAGCTTCCACCCGCGGCTTCATACACGTGGTTTGTCAGAATAAACCAGCTTATGTATGAATCCAGATCGTAATCTATCTATGTACTAAATTTAATCGATATCGGTCCAGCCGTTTAGTGGTGGAACGTAACAGACAAACAGATAGAGACCGAGTTACTTTCGAATTTATAATATTAGTATTGAGAATGCTTTGGTTTCTATAAACTGTCAGTTATTATAAACGACATTCATTTATTTTCAACTAGCTGACCCGCCTGCGGCTTCGCACGCTTGAAATTTCCCGTTCCCGTGGGAATTTCGGGATAAAAACTATATAAAACACTCTTGTCAAAGTGACACGACACTTCACGTCGATGAACGACGGTTAAATTATATGGATGGACTATATATATAAAACCAAGTTGGGGTAGTTACACCATTTATAACTCAAGAACGGCGGGACCTATTTTGATGATCTTTGACTTGTTGGATTTGTCTCCGCCCCGAATAGCAGAAAAACTATTAAAACATCAAAAAAATTCACACTTTTGTGTGAATTATGAAGAAAATTCATTTTCTCATACATCGATGTAGCTAATGATGGCCGATTTACAATTCTACTGCGGCGACGTACTTTGGCAGCCCGCGTCATATGCATGTCAAGGCGGTATGAAGTATGAACTTCGGCGGGTCAGCTAGTAGTTCATACAAAAATACTAAAATCGCGAGTAAAAAATGGGAGCTGGGGGTAAGAAGGTGTAAAATACTTTACGACCTATAGTAAATGAATATTGCTGGACATTTCACACAGCGCTATCTAGCCCCAACCTAAGCAGAGCTATGGGAACCAGATAACTGATAGAATACTTATATACATTTTTTTAGTGAATATTATATATAGAGAAACAACCAGACTCGGAACGAATATCTGTAGATCATACAAACATTTGTTCCGCGGCGGGAATCGAACCCGCTACCTCCTGCGTCTCAGCCGGCTATTAGCCCAATCATTAAAATCGATCGACCCGTTTCGGAGGAGTGCGAGAAATAACCTCGAGACAGCATTAAAAGAATCTTTTAGCTCCCACGATCGAAAAGGTTCAACATCGTTTTTTTAACAAAAAAATAAGTACGAGTACACAAGCTTATTAGAGTAATATAACAAAATGGCTCATCAACCTAATGTTAGTATGAACACTGATCTTGTATATAAAAAGCTGAGACGAACGATCGAAAAAAGTCACAGGGCATATATAGGCAAGCACGATAAGGATCTGACTTTTTCGAAGCATTATCCCTTTCCATCGCTCTAAAACTGAGAATAGAATGTGGAATATCTCTTTTAAGCGCCTCGTCCGACTAAACAAAGTCTGTAATATATGTGATAAGTACAGTATTTTTCAAACTTTCGCGACCACTGTACATAATTACAGATTAAAACGGGTATTTATCGCGTATGTACCTTTTTTATTTATTATCCTGACGTTCCGACTATGTTGCAACAGCCGTGGACGCGGGCAGAAATTTCCGAATTTCAATCAGGAAGATGGCTATAGACTCTCAGCGTCCTGGATCCCGGTGATTATTAGGTGTCCGAGTCGTGATCGGTCGTCTCAGTGCGTAGATACGGTTACTATAGTGTGTCGTAATATTATGAACGAGGACATTTCTAATTCTGAAGACCAAGTGAGGGTAGTTGCTGCAGCTGCTATCACTTCTCGATGGTAGCTCCAAGTAATCCAGTCCGCCCGCGATCACGGCTGTTGCAACATAGTCGAAACGTTGGGATAACAAGTAAAAATGTGCATACGCGATAAATACCCGTTTTAATCAGTAATTATATGTGATACATTTATTTATTCACTAAATAGAGTAAGGAAAAACCGTAAAAGCACCAAACACTATGAGTATCTAGAAAACAAACAAGGTAGGTAAGTAATTAAAATCTTCTTTCACTTGATTCAAATTCTGAACTGAGTTATGGCACCTAAGCATAAATGAAAACGCAAACATAAAATTAATTAAATTATTTAAAAAATTAATCACAACTCCAAACTTAATCTTCGATCAAGTGGTATAGTTTTTTCTTACTCCGAGTTGTAAGCTTATTTCGGCTAAAATGAGTTTCTTTGCAAGTTACTAAGTCTGGGTGGACGAAAGATTACGAGTTTTTTTAACTTGGTGGGAGATTAGGTGTTGAGATTTTCTTTTGGAAATGTTTGCGGTAAAAAAACAAATGATGTAGAATGAAGTATCAGACATTTTTCTAGTTCGAATGAGTTGGTATTTTTGAATATTCTCAATATTCAATATATGTATTGCTATCACGTGTTTACATAGTAATAACAGGAGAAATCATATTTTTACAGAAATTAAAAAAAATACGTACGAAATTCTACAATGAACCTACGAGCAATTGGGAGGAATTTCGATTATTAAGTAATAAGTATTTTTTTTTACGTTTATACAAGATTAAAATACTCGTATTACAATTTTAGTCGTAGATGTCAGATCTAATTGACTAGTCAAGTGTTGCACTTCATAATGTACCTTGAAGGTAAGGGTGTAGCAATATTACAGCTGACTAGGTAGATCTATTGGAATCTAAGTTAGCCGAATATTTGAATTGAGTATTTTATTTATTGTTTTGCAATTTAACGCTTACGCTTAGTGCCTTTTCACACGTCCCGGTTGCCGGGAGCCGGTGCCGACCGACTGTCCGATGACACATTTAGCTTTCACACGTCCCGGTTGCCGGGAGCCGGTGCCGACTGTCCGATGACACATTTAGCTTTCACACGTCCCGGTTGCCGGGAGCCGGTGCCGACTGTCCGATGACACATTTAGCTTTCACACGACCCGATTTTGTATTCAGTAGCGTGTAAACCGTCAACGCAAGTACAGTCGCGTAGTGACTGCGTTAATAATTTAATTTCCTCTCTTCTTTAAAAATTGAACGTGAACAATTAATTGCAATGTGGATTTCGTATCGAAGATACCGTCGCCGGGAAAGGAAGTCAAGAAATTATTGGGTTCATCCGATTAACATAAAAAGGCAACAGTGTGGAGCATTCTATACCTTATTTCCAGACCTACTACAAGATGCAAAATACAATAATTGAATAGGTATCTATCTCCATTTTGTAACGAACTAAGCAGGTACTATTTACGACACGAGGATGTCAGACAAAATGAGTCACGCTCTCCGTGGTTGTACCTGCGCGACTGGCTGCCGGTGTGTAGGAAGCCTGTGCGGGTTCCATACACCACTGTGAGTCCGGCCGCCGGCTAACCGGTAGGCAGCGACCGGACGCACAGTGGTAGATCATCCGGCGACCGGTTGCCGGCCAAATTACGCCGGTACGTGTGAAAGCTAACGTACACGGCCATACACTTCGCCGCCGGGAAGCCGGCGCCAGCTACCCGGCAACCGGGACGTGTGAAAAGGCACTTACGGTGCGTACGACAGGGTGGTAATGACCTACATTTTGGGCACATAAACCCTAAAATATTTATTTTTTGATTAAAAAAAAACGTTATTTATGTTCTCAAAAATACGCTTTTTCATTATTTGTACGTTAAATTGCAACACCTTATAAAATACATTCATTTCTAGAAGTATTTTATGCTAATATACTATGTACATATATACCTATAATAACCGCATGCATTATATAGTGTCATATATATTATAAAGCAGCACTAGGATTTACCATTTGTACATGTAATCGCTAAATATTGTCAGTGTATGCTATGTTGATGACTCCTATTCATTAAAAAAAATATCATTATTTACTAGTCATCCTGGGCGTGAAAAAAAGGTGAGAGAAACAAATAAGGTACTTCATTTTTTAATTTAATTCTTTAATTAAAATACGTTTAATTTGTTTTTGACACCACCTGCTCGCCAATGTCAAGTTATAAGTCATGTAAACCTCACCGAAAGCAGGTGATTAAATCCCTACGGCTGAGCCGGGAGTAAAGTTGTACTGAATTTGGATTGAAATTAAAGTTTGAACCAAAGAGACCCACACCATAAAAACTTATTCGTAAATCGAACTAACCTCTGCACAGAATACACCAACCTAGATTTGGTTTTTATTGTCTCGCAGAAAGTGTGAAAAGTAGAGTATTCTCCTCGTGGATAAAGCTGTCTGCATCTTGGGTGTGCTTATATCCTTCTCTGCACTCAGGATTCTAATAACTCCCTCGTTCCGCTCTTGAGTTAGCTCTAGAACCCTTCGTTACGTTCGGGATTCAATACAGCGCCCGTGACGCAACACACTGCTTTATCCTCACGTTTAATAATCAACTATTTGAAACTACTATTCTACTATAATAGGTACTTGTACCGTCCATTGCGTAATAAACACTTATTACGTAAGGGGCGGTACACGCAAATCTACGCGATACGCTAGTTTAGAAATTGGCTAGATTAGAAAGGCATCATTTTTAAACTAGCTAATTCGGTAAGGGTTGAATGTACACCGTTATTTCCGTCCATGCAAACTAATTACTTTAAGTAATGGCCTATCAATAGCCGGCAATGGCCCCAGCTTTATGAATATTAAGCTACTACTCGTAATTTTCAGAGCAAGATGCTGCAGTGTTCCTGTTGCGATAATTAGAATTGAGATACAAGCAAAAACTCGTTGAATTTTACAAGCTGTTTATTAACTTGCAAAGTATGTATGTTTGTCCGGGTGGAATCTTACAACTGAATTTTAACCCCTTTCCCTTCAACTGATTGAGCTGAAATTTGGAATACATTTATGTAACTTCGGTGACAATGCAATAATATGGTACCATGAAGGTGGTCTCATGATGGAGACGGATGCTAGACAACATAACTTCTGAACGGATTATGGTAGGCTACTAGTGTTTGGACTCATTTGAATCTGCTTGCGGTTTCGATTCCGATTATGAATTTTATAAAAGCTTGTTTTGAATATAAATTTGAAAACACCCATTATACATTCCAGATTGATATTCTGAATGTATAATGGATTTATGAATACATAGACAGATATACAACCTGTTTTGTTATGTACGACGTTAATTTAAAACACACATTCGGAATCATGTTTACTGATTTTAGAGGTGGGTTTAATACCGGTAGCTTGATTATTTATCCAATAAGTAATCGATACATTTCCAATAAACAATTTTAACGTAAATCGGTGGCGCCTTTGCGACGATGCCGCTTGTCAGTTTAACAGGTACCTACTTACATGATGAATGTATATGATTTGTTTACCTATTTTATACAGGCTATTTTATTGATATTTTAGGACTTGATGTTAAGGTTGTCTGAAAATTTTAAATCTTAAATTATAATGAATTTGAAAAAAAACTTATTTCAAAACAATATTAGTCATTAGCCCTACCCATGTTTTCATTTAATGTCGTACTTACAAAACACGTAGTTTAACTCTTACTATATTTATAAACCAATTTACAATAACTTAACCTAGAAACGTCAAAGACAAGCCCGGCTTGCACAACGATCCCTTAATTAACGCATTTAGCGACTAAACATGGTTAAATTTGACGAATTTGTTCGATTTGACAACTCTCTAAATCATATTTAGCAACTAAATACGTTTAGGCATCGTTGCGCAAGTCTCCCTTAATCGCTATGGTACAATAGGCGATCTTAACGCTTCAATAATAAAAGTTGTTCATAAAGCAAAGGTTGAAATGGAAGTGTTCCAGAGTCCCAGTCCCATTTTGACGACAAAACGGCTAGACTGATTTCGATTATATTTGGTTATTATATTATGACCTGGATTGAGTGAAGGACTACTTTTTATTGACTTATCACGCGTGCGAAGCCGCGAGCGAGTGCTTAAAACATAGAGTTTCGATATTGGATTTGAAATTATAAACCTACGGTTGTTGGGCACATATAAAAAGCAAATAAAAAAAACCTCAATCATTATTATATATTTTTTTTATTAATTAGTATCAAAAAGTAGTAGTGGCAGCTATAACGTAAGTTCTATAATAGCTTTCAACAGTCAGAAAGCTGTAAAGTCCTCGTGACGAAACTGTTTGGAAAGTCGCTTGGAATATTTATGAGGGTAGAGAAGTAATTTCGCTTATTTACCTTGTAACAGTTTTTCAGCGCGGCACTTATTGCGAAGCCAGGTTTTCAGAAAAAGTATTTTTTACGGTATTTGTGATTTATTTAAAGTCAAATTGAAGGAAAACGTTTTGCGTTTTAAAAATTTTCTGCTTTTGGAAAGATAATTAGTATTAGAGGTTTTCCCCACGGTTCTTCAAAAAGGGCGGTTAGAAAATGTTAAAGGGTCGGCAACACGCAAGTGTACTCCATAGGCTACAGTAACCACTTACCATAAGGTGGACCGTATGCTTGTTTGCTGCCATAATAGTATAAAAAAAATAATGATATGTTTATCGCACCGCATAAAATAATAAAACAAAAATAAACTTCACGTAAATTAAAGATGCAATGGGCGACTTTATCGCAAAAATTGATCTCTTTTGGGCAATATTTGGATACAGGATCTCTGTGAACAATTTAGAATAATGGCATTTCCATTGCCCGACATTCGAATGAGTTCTCTTAATGGCGCTTATATAATTTTTTTTATGAAAAATATTGATAATAAACATTGTTGTCAAAACACTGATAAAACGGTACGTGATAAATCCCGTCTTTATAATAATGATAAAATATGAATTTACTATATACATTAGTGGGTAATAAAATAATCTAGGTACAGCCATGATCAGCATACAAGCATGCAAAATTAATTATAATGCACGTTACTCATTATTACCCCATAGCGCCTAAACTACAAATGGATTTCGATAAATACCTAGGTTACACAAAGGATTTTCGATTCCTCAATAACATAGAGTACAAGAAGTATTAGAAACAATCCTCTCATCCACCAGGTACCTACAATTGTGTCGTGCATATGAACTCTTTTCCATCAAATATAGCGATAAACAGAACTATTCAGTTGTCGAGCAAAACCCATCATTATATCTGTTCAATAACGTCTCAGATCTCTGAGAATAGAACAAAGCCACAGATAATTATCTGCCAGTTGTAACAATGAAAGGGCTGTGTTGTCAGTACACGGCGTGCAATCGTACCGGGGTATACGGACAAGAGATACTTTGAACCCTATTATCCTTCATCTCGCCAGAATAGAAGATGTATTTACCAGAAGTTCGTAAAAATAGATTGGAAATAAAAAGAGGGCTCATTTGCAATGATATTTGCAATGACAATGATGCAAGATGGCTCCTGCCAAGGAAAACAAAGCAATAATAATAATAATTCATTTATTAATTCAGTCAATATAATTTTACAGCTCCAATTGTGTTAGTAGGTATGGTACATAAACTTAAATAGCTAGGTAAGTGAATCTTCTACTTTCGTGACACAGTTCTCAAAAACTCACAAATCATGGTAAATATCCCGTTTATAGTACAAATAGTGTTCATAACCATGATAGTTTCAAAAGTTATTTCGTGTTACTAGCTTACATCGTATTTTAATTCGCTATTTTTTATATTAGAGTTGAGTGGAACCTGGCCACGTCTCGTCCCTTGTGCAGGTCGTAGGGCACAATTAAACAGAAGGGGCATAGTCTGGATAGGGTGCCCACAATCACAGCTGGTTAGCGAAGGCTCTAGAATTCCCCATCTACAGAGTTTTTTCCTACACCGCCCAACCTGAGTCCGGATATAATAGACTTCCGGACCAGCTACGTAAAGTCATGTCCAGGGGGAGATTTTCTTTTGGTTCTATGAAGTCAGGCGGTGGTGGGTGAGGCACCCACCACCTTCCATAAATTCAACTTTTGTGCAGCCGGGTGATAACTAGCGGCGAGGGTTCTACGCATAAAACTCTTTCGGCTTTTTAGTCGGGATGGTGGAGGTTGGTGGCTGAAGTGAAGGGCATGTCAGTAATCAGTTTCTTGTTTTAACTTTAAATAGGTACTAAGGTAAGTGATAAGTAGGCAGTTACATTACATGCATTTGTTAAAATTTTCATTCACATTCTGACTCAATAGTCATAAGACTATTTGATCAGGAACCGAATTTTAATCACAGGCAGGTCATATCTATCAGGACCTGCGCAATGCTGTTGTAGCCTGCTCTTAAGCTAGGCCAAAGAGCTTAAGTGTCCTCTATCCATATTTATAGCTCTTATCGTGTACCGCAACTTGTACCAGTCAAGAACTTCTTCCTGCCCTTTTCCCACATTACGCGGGGTCGGCACAACATGTATTCCTCCTCCACATCTCTCTATCAGCCGTCATCTCCGTTGTCACTTCCTTCTTAGCCATATCATTCTTCACACAGACAATCCATCTCTTCATCGGCCTTTCTCTACTTCTATCTATCCATCCACACTCATATCTAACACTCTTTTAGTCACATGATTTTCTTACCTACGCATGACATGCCCATACTACGCTAGCCTCTTACTCCTCAATTTTCCTATCATTGGCGCTACTTTTAAACTTCCTCTAATATACTCATTCCTTATCTTATCCATTCTCGTTACCCCATACCTCCATCTCAACGTTTGCATTTCCGCCGCGTGCACTCTTCTTTCATCCATCCCCTTCGTGTGTTTTGTACCAGTCAAGAACCTAATGCAATTAAAATTGAAGGCACAACTCAAATTGAGTCGCAAATCGGAGACTCCAACGAACTCTAACAACTGACTTTGTTCAGAAAGTTCCCGGGTTTTGAGATGAGTAAACTTGAGTAGAACCTGCCTTTGTTCGAGGTTTCCCTTTGATATATGAAATAAAAGGACCGGATATATCGCAGAACGTACGTTTTAAGCTGTAGGTTCCTTCTTATACGGATCTAAGAATATTATCATCATATCAGCCAAAGGAAGTCCACTGCTGAACATAGGCATCCCCCATATAATTCCACAGCGACCTCGTGCGGCCTGCATCCAACGGCTCCCAGTAAACTTAATCAGTAACATACTGATTAAGTTTACTGGGAGCCGTTGGATTGCACATTCATTTTACAAAATCTAGAAATTTATACTGTAAAATAATGAGGATATTTTTTTGTGAACAGTTTTAAATTTTCAGGTCGATATCACCCCGTTCAGGCTTAAAATACTAGTTCCGGGATACCCGGACCTACCTGTATATTTCAATGCACATTGTAGGTACAATAACTACTTTGTGAGTAACAACCCTGCTTGTGATAGGTGACGCGTCTGTAATCTTGCTCTACTCTATGACGCAACTAAATCTGCCATCTTATCTAATAATATATATTCGAAAGTAACTCTGTTCGTTACGTTTTCACGATTAAACAGCTCGGCCGATTTCGATTAAAAATACACAGATAGATTATGACCTGGTTTCGAACATAGGCTAACTTTTACCTGACTTTGCAAAAGGAGGGTAATGTTTTTATTGAAAAACCACGCGTGCGAAGCCGCGGGCGGGTCAGCTAGTATTAAAATAAAAAAAACTTCCGACAGTGGCATCGCACACGTGTTTTTTTCAATTAAAAGTAGCTTATATCTCAATCTAGGTCATAATCTATCTATATACAAAATTGCAGAGAACCTGGTCCAGCCGGTAGTCTTGAAAACATCACAAACAGACAGAGAAAGAAGGTCAGAGCTACTTTCGAATTTATATTATTAGTATGGATAATATAGCCCCATGAAGGACGTCCTCGGATTTCTTACTCAGTACGCAGACCCGTGAAATATCAAGGGAGTAGTCAAAGCTAAGTCCAAACATTATGTGCATAGAAGTTAAGCATTCACGTGATAGTTGTATGCCTATCGCCGCTTTATAGACGACATCCGTGGCGCAAGACTTCATCGGCGAAGAGCCGGGTGAGACGCAGGAGGTTGCGGGTTCTATTCCCGTTTCGGAAGAAATGTTTGTATGATCTACAAATATTTGTTCCACGTCTTGGTAATTTTCTATTATAAGTATATATTTACAAAATAAAAAATATATAAGTATTGTATTAGTTATAAGCTCCCATAATACAAGCTTGACATAGTTTGTTATTTATTATACGAACCCATTTTGGTTCTAGGACATGCCGATTCCTCATGAGGTTTTCCTTCCTACATGTGTAGATCCATTCTCATTAATCTATTTATAACAGTAGCCCGTACTATTGGATACAGGCCTCCTCTGTATTACGCCAATTAATGTGGTATTGAACTAAACTAACAGAAGATAATATATCTTTAATGTTTACTTTATAAATCACCCTTTTGGTAGATGTTGCATTACTAGTCAATTCAAACACAGATCCAAGTGATCATGGCCCTTAGATCAACCATTATAAGAACCCTTATTTCAAACTGTTGTTGTTTACACACTATTCGTTGACTCTAGAATTATTTGGGACGAACGGACTAAACTGATAAGCTAGGTCAGAGGGCTTAGCCAAGTTACATCCGAGTCGAATCGATTCGATTTCTACATATGTTCGT
Organism: Philereme transversata; assembly: GCA_963924445.1. Lineage (NCBI taxonomy): Eukaryota > Metazoa > Arthropoda > Insecta > Lepidoptera > Geometridae > Philereme > Philereme transversata. Next base: position 17,840,509 of record OZ004337.1, on the reverse strand, counting down.
TGTCGATATATCACGTGATATTGCCATAGCATGTGTCAAATCCCATACATTTTTGGACTTATCGACTAGCGTCATCACTAATCGAATGTAACTTGGTGAAGCCCTCTGTTTAAGTAGCATTGCTGGTTAAAAGAACCGTAAGGTGACGATGGCCACGGTATCAGTTAAATGTACTCACATGTTATGTGCTCTACAGACAAAATTCGCGCGCCCGGCGGCACAACCCGATGTGATGAGGCACCGAGTTTGAAATAATCATGCCGGCGGGTGGTGCCGTCAGCTTGCACTGAGTTCGCTCAGTTGCCCGTCGGCTTTCATCGAGTAGAACTACGAACGGCACATGCCGGTTCTCGAGCCACCGGCAACGCTTTCCGCCTTGCAACGCTTTGAAGCCGCAGGGTGGCTGAAACGTATATTTCCCCATAGGAAATATGTAAGCAACCATTTAGCAATCTCTCTTCCCTGCTATTTATTCCACAAGCAACAACTTAGCAATGCGAGCATCAAAACTACTAGTCAGCACATACCTCTGACGCGCTACTCAGAAATGTGACTCATGCAAGAAATATTGAAACTTAAAAACGAAATTTGAATACAAAAGTGCATAAGTCCAGCTCATATTTGAAAGCTATCGTCTCTCTCACGTCAAATCAGCCCACGCACTATGCAGCTTATTGTGCGGTTTGGCCGTCATATATCCGATTGGCAGCCGCAGCCAGGCTGCATGGTGCATGCTTACGTAACATAATTTATTCATTAACACATGACAAGTGTTAACCAGTAACCGTTAAGATTAACTTGTTCTGGAGGGGAAACCACAAGTCTAGGCAATCGTAGTGCAGGACGCCCACCAGCGCCGCCGGCTAGATGGAGCGTCGACATACGCGTCGATAGCTGGTAGACTGGGTGAGAAGAGAGATCGGGAACTTTGAGAAATACTTACGTCCAGCCTATAGACTGCTATAGGCTAATAAAAAGGATACCTTCTGACATCCGTTAGTTGTCAATGTCGACATGCAAATTAAATTATGCGGTGGCGTCATTGACAGTCACAACATCAATATGACGGTACCGCTATCCTACAAAACCCTGGCTTCAGCACCTTGTTGTTATACAAATCGTAATAATTATTGTTGTGTTGGCTGTTTGCGGTGCCAAGTGGAGCAGTAGTATTAGTGGACACACTTTGCTTTACGGGCCAGGCTTCTATAGTTCGCCGGAATCGTGGAAACGTTTACGGCATTTTCGTTGTTATGGTTCGGTCGATAGCGGTTGTTTTTATGTCAAAAGTCTAAGATGTTTTCAAAATATTATCAAATATTAGTGTTTTATAAGTTCCTTACAGTAGTTCCAATATTTTTGAATGAACGGAATGGTCACGATGCGCGATTTATAAAGGTAAAATTGCTAGTGAGCATAGAACAGCGCAGCGCAGCATAGCTTTGTTTTTATTAGTCACCCTTAATGATATTATGTTTATTTGATAGGTATAAGTAAAGTTCTGTACCATATAAAATATTGATAATATGTTATAAGCAAACATTGAATGTATATTAGGTATATTCAAGCTTTTAAAACAAGGTATAACCACAAAAATCTACAAAAACCAACGGAGCATATTTCAAAGATAAATCCGAAGATTTCTCTTACACCTCATTGTAAAATACTTTGAGATAAAAGAAGTCGTGGAACGGAATGGATTCCATCGCAAGCGTTAGTCCATCGGTTTATCGTTCAAGATAAATCTTTTCCCGGTATTTCCAATTTTCCACCACAATTTACTGAATTCTTTTCATTCTGATACCTTAAAAGGGCCACTGGCATTTTATCTTAATAAGTCATCGGTTTTACCTTTTTGTTCTCCTTATTTTGATGAACCTTTGAAGCTCCTGTGATAAAGGTATGGCTTTAGTAAAAGAAATAGATGAGATCTATTAGGCAAATTTTTTTTGTCCTAAAATGTAATGTTAGCGATGGTTGCTTAAATAACAACGTAACACTCTCTTGTGAACTTACTGCCCAATTGTTCAAAAAAGTCCCTTACATTTTGAAACTTGAAACACCTATTAAAAAAAAAACGTGCCTTTGTTATTGTTAATTTTATGTCTAATGTAATATGTTTTGTTTTAATTGTTTAAGATTATGTTCTTATGATTCTGTTGTGATGCGAATTTTTTTTTTTTTATTTATTTCATCACAGAATCAACAGCACTTGATATCAATTTATACAAACTCTTATAACTAATGCTTAATGCCAATAACAGATTCACATTTTATAGACATTTAAGAAATTAGAAATTAGACGCTTAGAGAAAAAGATTAAAAAACACAATACAAAATAATAATTCATTTTCAAGGAATTTAGTAATTTAGTAGGTACGCATTTGAAGAATGAAAGGGGAGGAGGGATGCTGTGTAAATGTGTATATATGAGGGAGTGAGGGAGAGAGTGTAGTGTTTTGTGTTTTGGGTAGTGTTTTGTGTAGTGTAGCTCTTTGAGTTTCAGAATATTTTATGGAACGTGCTATATATGATTAAGAACAGATATAACTTGTTTAAACGAATAAATGTATTTCTTTCTTTCTATTGTAAGTTTTCGACAAAAACGAATAATTTTGACATAAAATTACATGTGACTGATAATGAGGCAATATTTATATTTATTTACTGGTTTAGCACCCAATTTATGTTATTTAATTTGGTTGTATTTACTAAGTTTTCTTTTGTTTTTGTGTCTCTTCTTTATAATTTAATAGTATTTTATTTAGGTTCTCATATTTTAGGATTTAAATTTATGGTAGGTCGAAAATTAAAATAATTCAATGGTAATGAATTTCAGCCCTACCCGTGACATAAATTAATATCGTCAATACGGTGACACGCAGTATAGATCGGCCATTAGCGTGCTTAATTGACAATATATTTTTATTTAATCTAGTAATTTCCTTTTAAAACTGCCTTTATTTCCAACATTTTATTCTGAACCTTGTTATTTATTTTAAATCAGCATCTATTTCCGCGAATCAATTCTAGGTGTAACTTGTTACAATGCAATCTCGTCCCGCAATCGTATAAATAGAACGAACTACAAAACAATTGAATTGTCTCGATTACAACTCGATTGTATCTCGATAGCTTTGTACCGATTGAGCTAAACTAGTTTCGAATTCCAAGCAGGCTTTAGCACAGCCTAATGAGCAAACTTTTATCAATAATCCTTGAACAATGCCGTAATTAGACTGTCTACACCCTAAAATGTAATGTATATAATGAATGAAAATACTTTGTTACACAATAAAATTACAAACAACATAGAAAACACACAGCAAATAGTACAATGGGCGGTCTTATCGCTTAGAAGCGATACAAATGTAATGTAAATAAATGTAAAATGCAACGCTAACGTGCTAGTAATGAATTAAAGTTTGATAAAAACTGAAATGTAAAAGTTAAAGTATACTTGTTTAAAGTACGAGTAGATAAAGCTAAAAGCGTGTTTATCAAATGCGAAGACGGCATTTCTAGTGAGGGTAGCAAAAATAACCACTCTTTGAGACTATCTTTGCTGATTTCAAAGTTGGGTATGTGTTCGTATGTAAATAGATAGATGTGCTAGAGAAATAATGTAATTTGAATAGAATAAAATAAAAAATTATTTGCAACATCACAGTAAATACACAAAAAAAATGATTAAAGTACAAAAGATAACTTAAAGCGAAACAATCTACTCTCTTAAGTTGCAAAAATGACTCTAACTCAGCACAATGCGCCATTATTTTAAATTAACTAGCTGGCCCACCGAACTTCATACCTCCTTCACATGCATATGACGCGGGCTGCCAATGTTCCCCGGTATTGTCAATCAGCCACCATTAGCTGCATCTATGTATGAGAAAATGAATTTTCTTCATAATTTTTTTTGCGTAAATTTTCCAATATTTTAATAGTTATTCTGCTATTCGGGGCGGAGACAAATCTAACAAATCAAAGATCATCAAAATCGGTCTCGCCCTTCTTGAGTTATAAATGGTGTAACTAACCCGACTTTGTATATATTTATATATATGTATATTGTATATATTTAGATAGCGAGCTATATTTGCTCGCCATTAAGGCTGAATAAGTTGATATTCTCTATTTCTGTGACATTTTTATAATTCTACTGATGGTCTCACAAATAAGTAAATCTTTATCTTTAAATATATTGTTTGGTTTTAGAATTCAATACATAATTTTACATCGTAAAGCAATAATAATTATAAGTTTGTAGGCGTCTATTTCACCCTTCAGTAGACAATAGGCCAAAGATATTTCATTAATTATTTGGGCTTCACTGGCAAGTATTTTCATCAAGACTAAGTTAGAACTGGGTTTATATTTGTCAGGGTTCTAAACGATTGAACTGAATGTGAACTTTACAGTCGAAAGTTACTAGAGATTCAGTCCACTTTGAGTGGCAGGATAATACAAATTGAAATTTAACTTGACTAAATACAGGTTGCCAACGTATATGTACCAGTGTACCTAAACCAGAAATTTACACAACCTGTTTTGTTATGTACGACATTATTTTAAAACACACACCCGGAATCGTATTAATTGATTTTAGAGTGGGTTTAATACCGGTAGCTTGAATCGATACATTTCCAATAAACAGATTTTAACTAAAGCTCGGTGTGCTCAACAGGGCAAAGCAGTACTTCAGTGCGGGGCAAAGACTGCTTCTATATAAGGCGCAAATCCGGCCCCACATGGAGTATTGCTGTCATTTATGTGCAGGAGCACCTGGATATCAACTAGGGCCACTTGACTCTGTTCAAAGACGAGCTGTGAGAATTGTTGACGATCCCATTCTCACAAGCGGTATTGAGCCCTTAAGTCTCAGGAGAGAGTTTTCCTCCCTGTGTGTGTTCTACCGTTTGTAGGTGTGTTGTGGGTGTTACAATGGGTTGTGTTCTGAGGAGTTGTTTGATGTGGTGCCTGCAAGTACGTTCTATCATCGCACCGCTCGCCATCTGCAGAAAATCCACCCACACACCTTGGAGACGATCTGGTCGCGTACCGTGAGGTTCCAGAGGAATTTCCTCCCGCGAACACTTCGCTTGTGGGATGGTCTCCCTGCCGAGGTTTTCCCTAGGGACTACAGTATGGGGTTCTTCAAAAAGGGTGTTTTGAAAATTTTAAAGGATCCGCAACGCGCAAGTAATTTTGGTGTTACAAACGTCCATGGGCTACGGTAACCGCTTACCGTCAGGTGGGCCGTATGCTTGTTTCCCACCTTAGTGGTATAAAAAAAACTACACAATCGGTGGCGCCGTTCGACCATGCCGCTTAGTCAGTTTAATAAAGGTACGTGCTTACATGATGAATGAATATGATTTGTTTACCTATTTTATACAGGCTGTTTCATTGATATTTTAGGACTTGATATGAAGGTTATTTGAATTTTTTTTTGGTAATTAATTTGATAAAACCCTATTTCACAACAATACTGGCCTTTAGCCCTACCCCTGTTTTCATTTAACATCGTACATAACAAACCACGTAGTATATATATTTTTTTAATCTGAATCTATGATATCTCCATTGGCTGCTTGTCCACCTCAATATAGAAGAATAAACAACTTTTCTGTCCCCCTGCAGGAATCAAACTCTGGTCGCAGCCGTATCTCGTATGCCTCTCCCCAAATTATTATGATCAAAAAAATGATAAAAAAAAATAATTATTATGAAAACGTGTTTTGAAAGCTATAAAAAACAATTCCTTTTTAAATTGGGTGTGACACGTAAAATGAGCCGCTGGAACAAAATAAATTTGTAACAACATGTATGGAACGCTGTTCATCTTCCAAGTACAAAAAGAATGCAATAAAAGTTTCAAACAAAATGTGTTTTGGTGTTTTAGACGATATCATATCAAGGTAAATTTGTAAAGAGTAAAGTAAAAGTTTATTATTTTCACAAAAAATATATACACTTCAAAACAACACTAGCTATATACATATATATATATTCTTATTTATTTACTACAATGTAAGTACATATAACCTTAATATTATACCCTAAAAACCGTGCAAGGTTTGTCTGGGTACTCACATTCGGCGATATTAAACGTACTTATATATTTTACACACACGTAAGACAGTACTAACACACACAACCAATACAACATAGTACTGAAACCGCTTGTGACACCTACTATGCTTTATTAGCTACGCTACAAAATACATTGTATAAATATATTTTATAACACATTTGCTCGTAAAGGGTCTCTTATTTCACCAATTTCAATATCGTAATGTATGTCATTACGTACTTGTGCGTTATTGTAATGTAAAACGCACGAGTTTCTTTTTAATAAGGTAAAACTTACGGTTTATTATATTTTATTATATGTTATTATATTTATTATATGTATTATGCTTCGTCTAAAACGAACGGCACTTTTTTAAATCTTAGCAAAGAGTTTTTATGTCAGAAAAGTGGTCAACATTTTATGAATAAAATTAACTTTGGGAGATAAAATATAAAAAATAAACATTTAATTTTTTAATTTAATTAATTTTGACAATAAATTACAACCATTTATCTGTAACAAAAACATAAAAATATTAAGTTACTTTATTAGTATTACTGGCTGTTTTTGTGCCTTTGCATTAAAAAAAGCGCTGATGCGCGCGCATCGCTAATTTGTGAACATGTATAAATTATTCCACACGCTTTTTCTTTCCGAGAAAGTCCGAGTTTTATTTATTTCCTCGCAAATATGTTATAAAACGTCGTATGACATACGTGCGCTTTGATAATTACAGCCTCTGCTTTCTTGTAGCCCTCGCCTACGGCTCGGGCTAGCAATATCGCCTCGGCTGTAATTTTCAACTAACCGCACTTATATCATAATATACTAATATAAGAGGATAAGTAGGTATCAGGTTATGAGCAGACACAGTGGTCGCAGGAAGCATCATTAATCATTATCATAAAAAAATTAAAAAAAAAAAAAAAAAAAAAAAAATCGCTACAGAATAGTGTAGCTGTTAAATGTTTTCTCATTCTCTTCATAACTGCTTCGCGCTTACTAATTGAGGATGTACGAAATGTCAGTGTAATATTACTTTAATATTGCTATAAGATATTGAGGTTGCCCCCCAGGAGTCAAACTCCATAAGTTATATAGACAAAACACTCAACAATTTCAAAGTTTTTACATTGAGTATGCATGAATTACAGTTAAACATGAATGAGGCTTATACAATCAAGTAATTATTATTATTCCATGTCTGTAATAATCAAATTAGGTACATAAATGAAGTCACAAGCTTATAGATGTAAGACAACCGATTTAAAAAGTTTTAAATAAAATGTTGCCGTTTTAAACCCCAAATAAATCGTTTTAAACGATTGAAAACTCGCCTACAAAAATAAAAGAACTGTGTTCATTCTTCTTCATTATGGGTAATTTTTGGTCACGTCATGTTTCGTTTTAATTACTTTATAGAAAATCAATAGAAAGTACCTACCTACATTACCTTCTACACGTAAACTTAAGTATGTCTATACTATAAGTATGTGTATAGTAACTTAAGTATATCGTTAAGTATAGCGCTAAATTTTGACGACCTCTGTGGTGCAGTGGGCGAATAGCCGGCTGAGACGCAGGAGGTAGCGGGTTCGATTCCCGCCGCGGAACAAATGTTTGCATGATCTACAGATATTTGTTTCGGGTCTGGATGTTTTTCTGTATATTATAAGTATGTATTTACGAAAAAAAATGTATATAAGTATTCTATCAGTTATCTGGTTCCCATAGTACTTTGGGGCTAGATAGCGCTGTGTGAAATGTCCAACAATATTTATTTATATATATTTATTTTATTTATTTAAATATATCAATGTCAGTAAGTATATCATCATCATTAAAAATCATAAAAAATCTTTACACAGCTTGTAGGAACTCCGTTTATCCCTACCTCGGTAAAATCAAGAAAATTTAGTTATAAATAAGAAAAACATAGTCATCAACACCAACCGTTTTAAATCGACAAAAATGGTTTATTTCGGTTTTAAACCGGCCTTATATCTTGACAAGCCATATTGACAAGCTCGATAAAACCCTGCCCTCCGAACTAGTTTGAGACTGGATCTCGTCGGGCAAAAAAGAGGGGGAAAAAAAGACTCGCGCACCGAGTATTCCGAACCTAGATACTTTTATTTATGGTAATTAAGCAGCGCCACCTAGTTATATGACCGCTAAACCAAAAAACTTTTAGATAGAAAACTAAGAGCGATTTGCGAAACGATGCCTAAACGTATTTAGTTGGTAAATGTGATTTAGAGAGTTGTCAAATCATACAAATACGTCTTTAAACATGTTTAGTCGCTAAATACGTTTAGGCATTGATGCGCAGCCAGGACCACGTCTATGAATCTATCTTTTGTGCGGTATTTATTTATTAGCTGCTATTGAGCTATACGCCATTTCTATCAGCTATAGAACCTGACGGGAGACCGCTGTTGTGCGGTGCGAATAGGAATTCCACTTCCGGTTCTATGATATGCGGGCCTTATTGTGCTGTTCTATATAACTTTGTGGTATTACAGTCTACTTAACACTTTTGTTTTGGTGTCTTCAAATTGACAAAGAACCTTTAAAGTTCCTTTTCAATTTGAAGACACCATGCATGCTTGGTTTTAATGAATAACCACATAATTTATATTAAACTAGCTGACCCGCCGAACTTCGTACCGCCTTGACATGCATATTACGCAGAATTGTCAATCGGCTATCCTTAGCTGCATCAATGTATGAGAAAATGAATATTCTTCATTTTTTTTTGCGTAAATTTTTCCGATATTTTAATAGTTATTCTGCTATTCGGGGCGGAGACAAATCCAATAAATTAAAGATCATCAAAATCGGTCCAACCGTTCTTGTGTTATAAATGGTATAACTAACCCGACTTTGTTTTATAATATAGGGTGTTTGATAATATATGCACCAAAATGAATGGGGTTATTTTGATGAGCATAATAAATAAATTTGTGAAATGTTAATATAATATATATAGGTATGTTAATATAATGTTCACGTAGAAATGTGAACATTATTTTGGCACTGTTTGTGCCAAAACACTTTATTAAACTTATGTTGTGTTATTGCATAATGCTTGCCATCTAACCACAGATACTGTATTGGTAACGTCTCGAGATATCTCTTGTTGTCCTTTTCTAACCCAAAACCCGCAGCCATTTTCTAAAGAGATATCCAATCGGCCTTCATTTTTGGATGTCGATTGCAAGAGTATGCAGTAAGTTTTATATCGAATTAATTACATAAATTAGTCGATTTTCTTTAAATTTGATATTATAACTAGTAGTTTTTTTTCGAGAAGTCTTCTTTATGTTTTGAGAAACCGTACACATCCTGTATAGATATAGATTTACAAAAAAAATAATTAAATTAATGATAGATCAAGATCTAGATTGTCTATATACCTATAAGCATTAACGACCGCAACGAATTAATGATTGAAACAGATTATTGTACACCACAATAGAAACAATCATAGATATCATAAAAACACAGAGCCACAAGTAATTATAATTTTTCTAAACACCCTTTTTTTTACTAAACTACATATTTTTACTGCTGGGCAAACGCCTTCTACAATTCCTTCCACCTATATTGATTCTTGGCCGATTTTCACATCATCAATCTGAAATCCATCGATGTTACCATTGCTTTTGCAGACGATACGCTTCTGACCAAAAACGCAATAAATACTAAGGCTTTAAACCTTATCCTAACTCACAAAGAAATTACGGGAAAAAAATGACCAATTCTAAAACATACCTTTACGACCTCTAAAATAAAAGGACTGTGTCTGGGTGAAGCCTGGGTGGCTTAAAAACTTGGGTCCACCGTCCACACTAAACATTGTGAAATATTCATACTTTCGGGAACTCTATTAGAAATTACGGACATTTTGTACCTGCTGCTGTGCAATTTAGGTAAGTTACTTTAAGTGAACTTATGTCATTTTATGCACAAGATACCATTATGCATTGGATGCCGTTTTACAAATTTCGGTGGGGTAGATTTCACCATAAAATTTTAAATAAACTTACATAAGTGCTTTTATAAAAATACATAGTTATTATCAAAGGGCATCAAGACATTAATAGCAGTCTCCCTACAAACCTTAGTGGTTTTATGTGCTATTTTTGTACATTACTGTTTGTAAGCAAAATTAGTTATTAATAAATAAAAATAAAAAAAAACATCGAACTTTACTAAAGTGTTTGTGGTGTAGTTTGTAAAAAGATCAGCTGGCATAAGATCATGTTTCGCGTGGTCACTACTTTAATGGGTGACCAGTAGGGACATTGGCAACAGAGCACTTTGAAAGGTACGATAAGAAATCGAATCCAGCTATGTTAAGAGTCAAAAGCTGCCAAACCGTGTTGGAAGCATTTGGACTGCTCATTGGACATCAGAGTGAACTTGCAAGCTCACACTCGTACAAACCTACTTTTACTGAGCACAAAGTTTGCACACCAGTCAGCAACGGTAAATATAATGACATAAGTTCAAGTGAGGTGAGTCACGCACACTACCTGAATCGCCCAGCTGGTTCATCTTGTGTGATAGCGGTAGGAACATACCTTTGTAGGATTACGTACCCGTAGCAGACTGTTTATGCATATTTTAATAATCTTTTGGTGGCATAAAGTAGCCCTTTCTCAAAGGGAAGGTTGTAATCACAATTGTATTCTACTCCGAAATAGCCCTACAACATCTGCAGATTAAATTTAGATTATAAAATATGCTTGAAGAATGAATTGAATTCATATACACCCGGTATGAAATTAATATAATTCAGATCCATATAAAAAACATTCTCAATATCCATCTAATGGTCTTTTAATAAGCTTCAAGGAAAACGTATTTCCAAAATTAAGTTATTTCTTTTCAATTACCTATTGCTTGAAATTTCTTTTCACTGTTTTATTTTAATCATAAAAATACACAATCTCAAAATATGATGATACGGCAATCGTAGTAACTTTCTATTAACAATAGAAATGTTTCTTAATTGGCATCAATGGCGAATTGGCGATCTTTGCTTATACAAAGATCGAGGATAAGACTAATTAAGGAACAATGTACATATGTACTCGTATTTATAACCTCTGCGGTGCAAGTACGGGACTTGTCGATCGATAAATTATCGTTTAAATTTGACAAAATCGTTAAAAATATGTAATTTTCTCGAATTTGCCCACGAAAAGTAACTTTTCAACAAAAATATAAGCAACTTAATCAAACTACTGAACTGATTTTGATAAATATTCTATGAGACCAATATGAAAGTATATCCTTTCAATATTAAAAAAAAAATCCAAATCAGTTTATAAATGACGGAGTTTTGAGGTAAAAACATAAAACCGAATTGCATCCGTATAAAATTTGAGGGTTGCCCTCGATTTTTTTGGGATTCCATCATCAGATCATTGGTGCCAACAGGACCACCTAGGAAGTATACCATTTTAAACAAAAAAATAATTTCTTGAATCGAGCGAAGGCGTCTTCGAGTAATCGGGGAACATACATAAAAAAAGATTGCGATGAATTGAGAACCTCCTCCATTTTCTGAAGTCAGTTAAAAAAAAATTAAAAGATTTTGTCAAATTTAACGTCAATCGACACTGCTAGTTAGATCAACTGCTCAATATAATATATATTATACAAGCAAGCGAAGACAGTTACTGCATCACTAAATTCCAATACTTATAAATTAACCCAAGCAGTTGCGAGCTCTAGGATCATAAGTCACTGGAGCAGTTGAGCTATCTATCTCTTGCTACGATATTTAGCTTATCTGTATTTTTTGTATAATTTGATAACAATACTTTTTATATCTTTCCGCTCACATGTTAGACGAACCTTCTCACAAACACAACATTTCAAAATAAAATCGCATTAAAATGTTTTAACAGCTTAGAACTTACGATGCCACAGACAAGCACACCTACTTAAGCTTTGAAATTATAACTCAAATATTTTTGCTTTAAAATTTAATACTAAGACGACTCAAATTCCAAAGTGGAATGTAAAATGCAAGTACTACACCCTAGATATGCAAGCTCTCATAACATTTTATATTCAGATGGGATCACCGTCTTGTATATGAGATCGAATAAACAGAGCACTAATTTACATATTAATATACATAAGCAATATATATTAATTACTAGCATCCGCCCGCGGCTTCGCACGCGTAGTTAATTGATCGAGCAAAGCAAGATCTGCAAATCAACTTGGGCAAATCGGCGTTGTATGTATGTATGTATGTTTGTTTGTCCGAAGTTAACTTTCGAAACCTTAATCCGACCATCGTGAAATTTGATACATAGGTAGGTAATGATGGCACAATTTTGTTGTGACTACATGAGCTAAAAATGTTGGGGGGGGGGGGTGTTGTTGAGATATTGGGGTTTAAGAGGAGTTAAATAAACGAAAGTGAGACTATAGTTCAAATGGGACGTCAAATGAAAGGTTTTCATTAACACATTTCAACCTTGTTTTTATTTTAAGTTTAATCTTTGCAGTTTTTGAGTTATAAGCCACAATAAAAACAAAACTTTGACAAAATTCACATTATACCAGTAACCCCACAATGCTAAAAGTTGGTATTCGTGTAGCTTTAGTGAGACAAATATAGGCAAAAGTTTGAAATCCAGAATAACTGCATTTTGCCAAAAAAGAGAAACCACTTAATATGTACTCCCGTTATCTGTAATTTGGATGAAACTGTAGGTCAAGTATTTGGTTATTTTCGTTTCATTTCGTGGCACTATTTTGATAGTCAAAGATTACAAATAATATATTTTTGTTTTAATCGGAGACTTGCGAGATCTTAGTTCGGAGCGAACCACTAGTAAATAATAGTAAAAAAAACCTAAAAAAACACGCTTATGTAAGATACCGAATTATAAAGTAGAAAATAATTTTCAATAAATTTAAATTATGAATAGTGTGATTAACAAAAAACTATGTATTTTATTGTAAAAAAGCGTGGGGTGCTTGATGTCATTAAATATTTTATTGACAGATGCTGGTAAAAGAAAGTCATTTTGAAAATATCTTATTTGCGGATTTTTTATGACTCATCATTGCGCCTATATCTAACATGAAATGAGTGGGCTACGGTCGCTACGTCGTTTTGGCATGAAGGAGCAACAAAGAACAAATTATATTTTATTTTCTCATGGGAACTGGTTTATGAGATAAAAAGTAGCCTATATGTTATTCTAGGTCTAGAACTAAACTTTTGCAAAGTTTGTGCCCAATCCCTTCAGTGGTTTTGGCGTGATAACAAAGAACAAATTATATTTTCTTTTCTCATGAGACCTGATTTAAAAGATAAAAAGTAGCCTTTATGTTATTCTAGGCGCTGAACTAATTTTTTCCAATGCTTGAGCTCAATCCGTTCAGTAGCTTTGGCGAAAAGTGGTAACGAAGCCCCAAATAATTTTTCCATAGAAACTTTGAAACCCCATTTTTATCTTATGGAAACTGAATTATGAAATAAAAAGTAGCCTTTATGTTATTCTAGGTCTAGAAATAAACTTCTGCAAAGTTTGTGCCCAATCCGTTAAGTGGTTTTGGTGTGAAGGGGGACAAAGGCCAAAATCATTTTCGTATAGTAATTTTGATACCCCAATTTTATCCCATGGGAACTGATTTATGGGATAAATGGTAGCCTATATTGTGATCCAGGTTGTAATTTACATATGTACCAAATTTCATCGAAATCGTTTCAGCCGTTACGGCTTGATTGAGTAACAAACAAACAAACATCCAAACTTTCGCATTTTTAATATTAGTGTGAGTGTGACACAGAAGCAAGATTTTTCTTTTCTTGTATACAACCTGGAGGTGGAACAAGCAAATGGCTCACCTGAGTTTAAGTGGTAACCATCGCTTGTGACCTCGTAGGGCACGCACCTTAGGAACGTGCCCTACGATGCACTGGTTCTGCATCCAGTTCTGTCAACTAAAGGAAAGAACTAGATATTGAAATTACAGGAAGTTATATATTATATAATGGCGCGGTAAATAAAATTAAATGTAGTGGCTAGAAAACCGCTTCATTTGTAAATCTCAAGTCTTCTATTAAATTCTTGGAAACTCGTTTGGAAAGTGGGACGGAGAAAATGAAATTTTCTTTTAGTATAAGTTTTTATTTCCGCAAGTTTTGCTCTAAATCTTTCAAGCCATTTGTTATTTCATTAGTTAGGTTTACACGGTTTTTATCTTACAATTTGTCTTCGGGCTTAAATGTAAATTTTTGGACGTTTTCTAGTGGTTTGAAGAAATGTTTGTGCTTTAAATTTAAACGGGTTTTGCATAATATTTAAGTGTGTTGCTCTTTATATAAATTTCCTGGGAAAAAGGTTTATAGATTTAAAGGCTTGCTTGGATTTTAATGTAAAGGCACATAACTCTAGGCTTCAGAAATCCTAGTTGATATGAAAACTAGGAAAGTTTGAGAAAGTTACTAACACTATAAAATTCAACTACTCACTGATAAAACCTCGTCATAATTTTTATAGTTTCTTAACATACGAATTTTCTTATCATACTGTAACAAAACCTGTCCTCCCTATATAAAATAGAAGTCTACCTGAGTCTATGGTCTAGACTTAAAGCTATCTTGAATCGAAAATAAACCTATCTGTGATTTTGGCCATCCTAAGTGTGATCGTCTAGAATTGAATTTATTTTACGTTGTGTAAATGATTTGGAGAAATAAATGAAATAGTAATACCGATATAATTTGGCTTTAATAAACTATACAAATAACAAGAATTAAATGTTATTAATCAATTGAATTTTGAATATCGCGAGAGTGCATATAATCATTTAGAATAAAATGAATTTAATTATGACAAGACTTAATAGGTTAATAAATCTAAATTAGTACTGTTCTTAATATTATCTTAAAGCTAAGCCCCGGGAATAAGGTCTCGAAATAGCTGAAAAGAAAAGAAAAGGTTTATGTTAGTTTTGTGTAAGTAGTAATTATAATATTTTGATTTATTTTGTGAAGGGCCCCTACCCACATACACCCTGCATGCGATGTATGGCTAGAAATGTCTTGTTCTAGGAGAGAACTTAGGGATGGGGAAAATTTCTAGTCTTGCGAAGCAGGAGGGATCAGGTAAGGAAATGGGAAAGGCGCCTATTTACCCTCAAACCCCATGATAACTAAACTAGCTAAGCTACGTGATTTAATAAAAAGCAGTATCAAACATCCAGGACAGAGGTTGAGCGTACGGGTTGGAGGGGGTCAGACACAGGCCTCGTCTTACAGAACCTGATAGACAATTTATGGCGGGGCTTCGCCCCTCCGCGGACGGCAGCCACGTGAACCCAGGAGTTTCCACTGAATTTTATTAGATCGATTGATTTCAGAGTATAAAGTAGATGAATTGAAAATGTGTTCGCAATATAGTCCCTTGTTGAATAAAATAACAGAACTATCACGAAATAATTATAGGAACATGGAAGGAAGTTTGATTGGTTATGACGGCAAAAGCGACTCCTTCTCTGCTAAGCTGTGAATGACTATAAAAAATACCATGCATAAATTGGTTAGACAAGTTTCACGTTCGAACCGCTTCCCTCGTACAATCTATTTGGGAGAATTTGATAATTATCGCAATACTTAGTACTAAACATAGATTACATTTTTATCATTACGAATCTGTATGGACCTGTAAATGCTGAAAATAAGGTTAATATTACATCTACCTAATTTACTAACTGCCTCCGATGACATTAGCATATATCCTTTTGAAAACTTATTATTCCGTAAGAATATTATATAGTTATATGTATCCGTCATCCTATATCATTATTGGACCTTAACCAAAGAGATTTCTAACCAAAACATAAGGATCAATTTAGCGATCGTTGAAAAGGCTCCCAAATATTAAGATTAATATTCGCTAAAAAAGGTTTAAATTGTCTTATGTGCTAGCGTTACCAGATATTCACTGAGTTTACTCACTAATCTAAAACTGAATCTATAAAATAACTAAGTCAACACTGATTCTACTAGACCTTGATTCATCAAGTCTCAAGATATCCGCTCCCCCTGAAACCTCTCGACTGCCTTCGGACTCGACCCCTGACCGTCTGCCCAGAGTGATTTCGCATTTTCAAACTCTTACGAAAAATCCCTTACCACAATTTAAGGTGGTCACGCCTCTATTTCTACAAACAACCAATCAATATTCAATATTTTGAAATTCGTCAAAAGGTGTGACTTTCCCACGTTAGCACAGACGTACAAAAAGTTAAGTGTTAGAATTCCTAGAAGAGAGGCGCCCACTTGTTTCAAACCCATTTTAGCTAAAATTTATTGACTGACATCATTAAAAAAAATACTAATTTATTGCGTTGAGAATTTTAAAAGCATTCTCTAATTTCTATCTTCAAGTGTTTTCGTTTTAAAATAAGAAACACGTAAACTCAACCTTTCAGCGAGTACGGAAGAACTATATTCTCAACTTTGTATTTTTAATCATTCTAAACTAAAGAAATTACGTTCACAAGTCCTCTCTCAAGTGTAATACTTAAATATTAGCAAGACAATAATTTACCGCGTAATAAATCAGGCCTCAAATAAAAGTTCGTTACAGTCGCCCCTTGAATTTATTGAAATTTTCCTGGACAGAGTCAGGAAAATGAAAGAAATTCACTGCTAAAATTTTTAATTGTTATTTGCTAAATAGTTTGATCTTATTTACATCTAGTCTCTTATAAGAAATAAAACTCATCTCAGTTTCCAATAAGAACATAGATTATAAGCTTTGAAGCAATGTTCTTCAGAAATTACTTTTATCATTTCCCTAAAAGTAAAACTACCAAAGTTTATACCAGATATTTTTTTGCATAAATCTTAATCGTCCTGATTAAATATTAACTAAGTAAACGAATTTATTAAACTATTAAGTTGGATATTTCATATATATTTAATGAGTGCTTAAATTCTTCGAATTGCTTACTTAATTATCAAATATTCATATATCTAAATTCCGCAGTCATTTGATTTTATTTTTCATCCAGATATAATTCGAACTTTGGGGATCGAACCCAAGTATAAGTACAAACATAATTATCGATTAAAACGGACAGTATTTCATCAACCAACTCTTTTATGCTGGAAAGCGCTTTCCTAATTAATTCTTATTAATTAACTTATTATTTTATCTAGGGAATCGAACCTTAGATCCTAAGAGCCATTAATTAAAATTATAAAATTAAAATAATAACCTTGGTTTTAAGAACCTGAATCTTCAAGAAATAATACTCATTTTTGAATATTATTTTAACACATTATTAATCGATAGACCTATGAGATTCGAACTCAAAGATTTAATATCCTGCAATGTCATACAATTTTGTCCAATTCGCAATTCAAAATGCAAATTGTCTAGGAATCGAACCTAGACTTAGTCTCCATAAAAATCTATGAGAATCGAACTCAAAGACCAAGTGCCAACACACGTCTCCAATTCACAGCTCAAACACTTATTGTCTAGGGATCGAACCTAAACGTAATTTTCTCAATCTCATGAACCACAATCGCTCTAAACGTAAATTTTAAAATAACACTAGATGTCTGTTAGTGATTAAATCAACAAAAAAAATATTTAATTTCATCTAGGAATCGAACCCAGAATCAATTTACTCTATTTGACATAACATTTTGAATCAAAATGACTTTGCTGTCCAACCACATATAACCAACGAACATACAACTTTTCTAGAAACAATTGCAATAAATAATCAGTAAGAATACTTAGCTCAGGACATTATAACGAAGTCTGTGTGTGCCGGAGATTAATCTGCTATAGTTTAGAATCAAGAAACCCAAACGCTCCTCGCAATATTTTCGTGTGAAACTGGTCTTCCTTCATAATTGCATTTACCATTGTCTCAGGCAACTTCTGAAAAATAAAGAAACACAAGCAAATACATCGGATAAAACATGTTTTTACTCTACGCCCCTTTGATTCTCATACCTTTCAAAGTTAAAGAAATGCGCCCCTAAGACCCATTACATCTATCTGCAGTTAAACAATAATATATTTCAAAAGAAATACCCAAAACAATAGTTGCAGATGTGGCGTATCCGGAATGATAAATTCGAAACCAGAGCCATTGTTTTTCTAAGCCATAAAACAGACCCACCTATTGACAGAATTTTTTTTTTTTTTACAACCAGTCATTTATTTAAAACGATCTTTTCTAATTTCCTAACATTTGCAAACGAACAGCCGACACAATGGATGACCATTCATTACCAAAACGTGCAAAGAAAGTCGGTATTTTTATTTATTAGTCTTGTCATAATTGTTTTGCTCGTAAAACTAAAATAAATTTCTTACGTTGTGATTAAAATTTGAGTAACCCAAGTTCTTTTTATAGGCTATTGGATTAAAATTAATTAATTCAATATTTAATGGCACAATATCCAATGGTCACGGCACCACTGTAACAAAACCTGTCCTCCCTATATAAAATAGAAGTCTACCTGAGTCTATGGTCTAGACTTAAAGCTATCTTGAATCGAAAATAAACCTATCTGTGATTTTGGCCATCCTAAGTGTGATCGTCTAGAATTGAATTTATTTTACGTTGTGTAAATGATTTGGAGAAATAAATGAAATAGTAATACCGATATAATTTGGCTTTAATAAACTATACAAATAACAAGAATTAAATGTTATTAATCAATTGAATTTTGAATATCGCGAGAGTGCATATAATCATTTAGAATAAAATGAATTTAATTATGACAAGACTTAATAGGTTAATAAATCTAAATTAGTACTGTTCTTAATATTATCTTAAAGCTAAGCCCCGGGAATAAGGTCTCGAAATAGCTGAAAAGAAAAGAAAAGGTTTATGTTAGTTTTGTGTAAGTAGTAATTATAATATTTTGATTTATTTTGTGAAGGGCCCCTACCCACATACACCCTGCATGCGATGTATGGCTAGAAATGTCTTGTTCTAGGAGAGAACTTAGGGATGGGGAAAATTTCTAGTCTTGCGAAGCAGGAGGGATCAGGTAAGGAAATGGGAAAGGCGCCTATTTACCCTCAAACCCCATGATAACTAAACTAGCTAAGCTACGTGATTTAATAAAAAGCAGTATCAAACATCCAGGACAGAGGTTGAGCGTACGGGTTGGAGGGGGTCAGACACAGGCCTCGTCTTACAGAACCTGATAGACAATTTATGGCGGGGCTTCGCCCCTCCGCGGACGGCAGCCACGTGAACCCAGGAGTTTCCACTGAATTTTATTAGATCGATTGATTTCAGAGTATAAAGTAGATGAATTGAAAATGTGTTCGCAATATAGTCCCTTGTTGAATAAAATAACAGAACTATCACGAAATAATTATAGGAACATGGAAGGAAGTTTGATTGGTTATGACGGCAAAAGCGACTCCTTCTCTGCTAAGCTGTGAATGACTATAAAAAATACCATGCATAAATTGGTTAGACAAGTTTCACGTTCGAACCGCTTCCCTCGTACAATCTATTTGGGAGAATTTGATAATTATCGCAATACTTAGTACTAAACATAGATTACATTTTTATCATTACGAATCTGTATGGACCTGTAAATGCTGAAAATAAGGTTAATATTACATCTACCTAATTTACTAACTGCCTCCGATGACATTAGCATATATCCTTTTGAAAACTTATTATTCCGTAAGAATATTATATAGTTATATGTATCCGTCATCCTATATCATTATTGGACCTTAACCAAAGAGATTTCTAACCAAAACATAAGGATCAATTTAGCGATCGTTGAAAAGGCTCCCAAATATTAAGATTAATATTCGCTAAAAAAGGTTTAAATTGTCTTATGTGCTAGCGTTACCAGATATTCACTGAGTTTACTCACTAATCTAAAACTGAATCTATAAAATAACTAAGTCAACACTGATTCTACTAGACCTTGATTCATCAAGTCTCAAGATATCCGCTCCCCCTGAAACCTCTCGACTGCCTTCGGACTCGACCCCTGACCGTCTGCCCAGAGTGATTTCGCATTTTCAAACTCTTACGAAAAATCCCTTACCACAATTTAAGGTGGTCACGCCTCTATTTCTACAAACAACCAATCAATATTCAATATTTTGAAATTCGTCAAAAGGTGTGACTTTCCCACGTTAGCACAGACGTACAAAAAGTTAAGTGTTAGAATTCCTAGAAGAGAGGCGCCCACTTGTTTCAAACCCATTTTAGCTAAAATTTATTGACTGACATCATTAAAAAAATACTAATTTATTGCGTTGAGAATTTTAAAAGCATTCTCTAATTTCTATCTTCAAGTGTTTTCGTTTTAAAATAAGAAACACGTAAACTCAACCTTTCAGCGAGTACGGAAGAACTATATTCTCAACTTTGTATTTTTAATCATTCTAAACTAAAGAAATTACGTTCACAAGTCCTCTCTCAAGTGTAATACTTAAATATTAGCAAGACAATAATTTACCGCGTAATAAATCAGGCCTCAAATAAAAGTTCGTTACAATACGAACTAATCAAGCGAACCAAGGCGTAAGGGCCATTTTGTTTCATAGATCAGGATATCTTGATAATGTCGGTAACTAACACAGGGCTACTTAATAAAATTACCTAATATGATAGAGTACTAAGGTATGTTTAATTATTATCTATATACTTTATTTAACTAAGATATTTATTTATCTTATCTCATAACTCGCCTCCCGCGGTTTTGCAAGATTATAAACCGATTTGCTCGCTACGGCCTCTACCGTAAAAACGAAGTTAAAAATATAAATTACCCCGACGATATGCCTGCAGGTGGCAGCGGTAATAGAGCGCCTAAATTAATAGCAAATTCCTTGTGAGTTTAAGCTAAGTTTGGAATTTGCTGACAAGAACAAAATTAGTTACGTTGCTGCATTAGACATTGAAACAAGAAGAGACGGTGCTGTAGACTTGTTTAATTTTTTTTAAAACACGTTTAAGAGGAAATCTGGGCTGCGTTTCGCCCATACAAACGCAGTCCCCTGTTTCCTCTCTGGAGAGTGATACTAGAGCAAATATTTTTTTACCATACAATCTACAAGTACCACGGTCACGTTTAGTTTTTCTCCATAAACTAATTATTATAAAAACTAGGAACCTTCTAAAGTCACAGAAATTGCTAATTTTTACTGCCTCTTTTCAGACATCCAGCAAACAAATTTGACAAACATAAATAAAAAAAACGAAACGTGCAAACATAGCCAAAACCCTTTACATATTTGAAAAAAAAATCGGTCCAGTTTTGGAGGAGAAAACAGGAGACTACGAAACAGTGATTTCGTCTATTTTAAATATCGCACGCACATAGGGCATATAGGGCACAGTGCGACAGCAATAGATTTGTTAAATACCTATTTTCCAAATGTCTTGCTTCCCGGATTTCCTTTTAAGGCCGGTGCAAACTAAATGTGTGTGCGTGGCGTATACGTGCTTTGAGCGTGCACGCAGTGGTTTACAGCGGCCTTTATAATTTAATTAAATATTTTATATTTAGCCCTCCTATTCTGAATCTTGGAATCTCACGCGAGTATTAACGTGTAACTAGAATATCTACTGTTGTAAAGATTTTTTTTTCTACCGTAACTGGTTACGAACCTCCGGTTTCGTATGCAGCCGAAGGGCGTTTGAAAAGTGAAACGCTTATCAACTACTCAAAGTTAGGTACTTTTGAGAACTGTCAATTACCCTCAAGAATTGACAAATTACTCAGTGACCAACTCTTGCTGGGTAACTTTTAAGATTGAGATAGGTGGGCACAACTAGAAACTTTAATCAAAAAACAAAGTCTAGGAATTGACAAACTTACACTATTATAAGAACTAGTGCTTCCCCAACTCCTTCTCAATATAAACTTTAACTATTCCAAATCTGACGTCCTCCGTGTGCGCAATAAGCTTAAAAGGAGTACAAAGTGTTCTCTTCACGTATTTAGAAATAGATTTTGAATGATAACTAACATTACACGTGTACATACATTAGCTTTTAAAATTGGCATTTTCATGTAAAATTGACAATTTGAAATTCGAACCTCTGATCATATTGCTGCAAGGCCCATTTACCTAACCTAATTCGAATATTATCAATTCACCTGTTCCGTACCATAAGGATTCCCAAAATATGAATACGAAATGGCTTAAATTGCGGATATTATGGTTAGTAATAAGGCTAGAAGTGAAACTCCCACTTCATATCAGCCATAAGATGTCCACTGCTGGACATATACCTCCCAAATAGATTTCCATAGCAACCAATCTTGTGCGCTTTACAAGTAACATTTATTAGGTCGTCTTTTCATCTAATGGGAGGCCTTCCTACGCTGCACTTTCCACTCGAGATATGTGATAAGACCACCATTTCAATTACAAAGATTTACATTGCTCCTATTTAGCTCTTTTGTTTTATAGTCAAGAACATCTATATTACAAAAAATCAAAGACCCATAATTTATACTACATTTAAGTTTTGATCGACTAATCGTAATGTGACCAAAAACGAATAAACAGATACAGATCCTAGAGAAGCATTCCACTTGTCAAAAGCAATACAAACAATACGGTTTGAGCTAAGCTCTTTTCACCTATTTATCTAAATTCTTTTTGAAATAGTAACCGCATATCTATAGACAAGTATTCCTTATCTGTCGGATAAGGGAAGTGGCGTTTGTTTGAGTTTATGAAGCGAAGGCAAATGGGCCGCACCATGCGATGCTTAGTAACGTAGCACGGTGAGAAGTTTCGTGTTTGATATTAACACGAAGTTTGATGTTTTTGTTGTAGTTTCTGCTTTCACGTGCACTTTGATCGGTCTCGATGCACACACTTTTATTTAATAAAAAGTCGGGGATTTACAGATGGAAAAACTTGCCGACCTATTTATATTTCAGTAGTGGCCTTAGTATTTATATTGTGGTTTGTTGTTATTATATATTTTTATCATCATTCATTACTGTTTGCCAAACCTAAATTGTTTTGACTTTATTCTTACGAATAAGACTCAATACCATCCTTTGTAAGCTAGCGAGTCAGTTTTATAGTACATATATTGGCAGGTTAGTACCTGCCAATATATGTACAATGGGTTACATAATTAAACAAGGTTCTATTCAAAACCGATATGCATAGAGTCGAGTTGACTGCAAACATTATCGATTTTCTGCCCGAGCCTCCATCCATCAGAAGGGCTTTGTTATCAGCCTCTTGGTCTAGAAATGTCAGTACTCAAGCAGCCAACTTTTATTATAGGCTCGTAAATGATTTTACGTAAGAAAACAACTGTAAAATGACATTAGTCTCTGATACTTTCTCACAATACATCTCCCAATCCGAAGCTGTTTATGTTTTTGTATCATTAATCGACAATACCCCGGGTGTCGCCGGTGTCAATAGGCGACAGTGACCGCTTACCATCATGTGGGCCGTAAGCCTATTTCCCCACAAATAACATATATATATATCTTCGTTTAACCACAATTCCACCTGATGGTAAGCAATAATGTTGTCTGAGGTGGAGCACGAAGATCTAGAAGACACCTATTCACTCTCACCCTAAAGAGGCCTTGATTGTATTCTTCAGGAAAGACAGTATTTGATTCCGTTTCTGTATGGGTGTTGATTTTTCATAGTTTCTGATACACACGATCCCGGGAATCATAGAATGCGGATACGCCTGCTGGCTATTTATGTAATGTGTTCGTGCCCAACTCAATAAATGTCTTAGCTTATTTGTCGCTATCGTAACAATACCGTTATGAAATGTCTATCCATTCATCAACTTTTTGATTATTAGAAATTCATAAACCAAATAAACTTGTTAATTTTCATTATAACAAGCTACAAGTCCTAAACATATCACAAACTTAGTAGATTGAACCCGAACGAAACTTCTGAACTTCATTAAGCGAGGTACGATTTTGTTAGTAAGGTTTGTTCATCTTACACCTTAGAGTTATCTGGGGCGTAAATATGACTGAAGGTAGAGCAGCGCTGAGGCGTAAAATGTTAAAATCAAGCCTTTTTCGTATGATCGAAAATCGAAGGATAGAAAAGAAAGAAAAGAATTTTTGCTAGCGTTGCTGACGAATTTACTGCTTCTAAAAGTTGTTTATCAATTTTGCGCAAGACCCTTCGTGAATTACATCGATTCTACCAATTACTGTATACTGTCTTCTAACCCAGCTTTGTTCACTTGGTATCTGATATTCCTGGGTATGAACATATAATATTTTTATACAAACATTACATTGGCATCAGTTTTTTCGGAATTATAACCACAGAGTTTCAGAAAGAATCAACCTAGAGTGATTAGTTCTTTCTGAGCAAGCGTTTCATCTTCAACCATTACTTTCCATCAGGTCACTATATACTGTATATATACTATTGAAATAAACGACAAATAGTCATTGTGTAGTATTCTAGAAAGCATGTATTGACAAGATCAAGCTAATTACAACACACCGCATCATCTACAGATTAATAATGAACTTGATAATAGAATAGAATAATCATTTATTTCAGACAGTGTCTGTCCATACAAAATATTAACGATCACAAATAAATACAATTAAAACCAAAAACATACAAATCAATAATAATACAGTCAATTAGATGAATAGTAAAATGTCACATTAATATTAAATAAATCAGAATAGGAACATAAACCAAAAAAAAAATGAAATAAAAAAATCATATAAAATTAAAATTAAAAGCATGTACCTATCAATTACCTGCGTGCTTTGTATTGCCCGTAATTATCCCATATAATATAATATAATATAGATTATATATAATATATCGTATAATATATTCAAGTTATTGTTGCACCGTATCTTAGTGCAATCCGTTCACTAGCTACTAAGTGGTTTTCCAAATATTTAAATTAGTGTTTGGAGTGACACTGATAAATCAATGCAATATTTAAATAAACACAATACTTTCGGTGCATGGACACACATATACAGAGAATAGCTTTCTCGTATAAAGCGTGAGTACATGCTAGCTACCATAGTGTGGCCACACCAGTCGAGTATCCCGGCTCATTCATCACAGTCATGTAAATTTTGTGGGAATTATATTCCCCTACTGGAAATTTGAAGACCTTCTTTAATTCAGTTTACTCATGACTAGACGTTCTATGTTTGGGAATATAAATTTGGTACCCCCGACGTGATGGGGTAGGTACTGAGATGGTCAGATTGTGTTGCTCCAGAGTCTAGAGTAATTAGGATACAATAGAGAAATAAAAGGATAGAAAAATAGAAAAGAGTGGTATGTACTGTTTTATTTATATTTAAAACATCCATCTTTGCAAAACTACTACCCATTTCTCCAACAGTTTCCACTTCGCTGTCAGTATGCTATTAAAATCTGTCACTACATACAATGCTGACGAGTTTGGGTTGAAAGTTTGAGGTGGTTTTGTTATTTGGTAACATTTTCTAGGGAAATTCACGTTTATAATAACAATAATTGTAATTATATTTAGCCAAATGTTAGATTAGTTGTAACAGTTGTATTTCTAAATGAACCAAACTAAAAAAAAAAAATGTGTCTTACCTCTTAATTCAAAATGTAGACCTAGGTCTGCGAGACCAGAGTGAACAGGTTTCCTCTAGGCAAGTTATTCCATCGTAGACTGCATCATCGCATGCCATCAGACGAGACCGTGCTCAAACGCGAGTATGTGTATAAAAATAAAATATGTATATCTGTCGTGACGCATAAGATGACCATCTTTCCCCGCCTATTATGTATAGTTTTCATTAGTTCTACGCCTCAGCAGTTGGTATAAATACCGACCGACGTAACCGTTATCTGTTTCTGAGAAAATAAATCTTGAGAGACGGAACAGAACCCTCGTAAACACAGAACCCTAATATGTCTACACCTAAAAAGTCGCTTTGCTACGAAACTGTGTTAACGTGCTTTTTTATACTGCATAGAAATGGAAAAAGCATATAGCCCACCTTATGTTAAGTGATAACCATCGCCTATAACAAAGTATTGCGTCGAAGGTCACGCACCTAATAAACGTGCTCTACGATGCACTTCCATCAACTTGAAGCATACCTACATGTGTAAAGCCCCATGTGCCTGTAATTTCACCAGCAACCATACCTTTCAAACCGAACAGCAATGCTACTTAGCGGCAGAAATGGGTATAGAGGTATGGTAGCATTTCCTCGGGCCAGCCTTTTTACTAGAAACTCTACTACTCTTATCCACCATACATACATTAGAAACGCCAAGTACACCAGTGAACAGAGAACAAGCTTATGACCTACCTGGTGGTAACCATCGCCTACAACTACCTGGTAGGTCACGCACGTTAGAAATGTGCTCTACGACGTATACGTTAAGTACAAACCGAGTTAAACCAGTGTATCTGTACACAAAAATATCTGTAAACACTATAAAAGTCACACAAGTTTCCAAATAGCAGACACCAAAAAATTACCGTACATTTGCAATGATTCCAACTCGCCATAAATTACCAACAAACTGTTTCTCGTTGTCAAAACAAAATAGTGATGTGGTGAAATCGTAATTATAATTAGTTGGGTAAATATAATATAATTAGTTATATAGTTAGCTTAGAATCAAGGCCCATGTGGTCAAGTAAAAACACATTATCGACTAATATGGATTTCTGTAACGTGTAATTTTATTCCTTGACTTTTAATGTATTCAATTGGTTTCAAAATTTTCATTGTTTCTTCTGATGTACTAAAATTAGTAAAAACTTATTTGGTATGACTGTGGCAATACCATATAATTATATGTAAGTATTCATGTATTTGTTTCTCTAAAATTAAAAAATCTAATCACATTATAAAATGTTCCTTTTTTAGATAGTGTAAAATGGTACGTTATAAATTCCTTATTTATAATAATGATAATGATTTTAAAATACCAAATAAATAAGATATTTTACTTATCTAAGCTTTGTGATTTATGTACGTAATAAATCCCGTATTTATTGATCGCACAAAGCATGATCTCCAAATCAACTTGGGCAAATCGGCGTTGTGTGTATGTATTGTTACGCCGAGGCTGTTAAACAATGAGTAATAATCGAACCTTCTCGAACGCTTTTGTCTTGCTGTGTTATTGTTGCTATTGTTTGTGGTTTCGCAGAATGGGGAGTGGCCATTGTGTCGAGGGACCGACCCTTTCCTGGAAGGATCGACATCGTTCTCGAACAATCGAAATGTGTGCGATATAAATAGGCCGGAGAGATGGCCGGACAGTCAGTCTCGAGTCAGTCAGTTAGTGAGTGAGTCCCAGCGAGGCCCTGGAGGATTGACGTAGAGCAGGGTCTCGCGTGAACAGTAGTTGCTCGCGAGTCAGTCTGGATTTAGCTATACGTGCGAACATTTCGGTGACTTTAAGTGGTGCAACAGTGATGTGAATTAGTGTGTTGTGATTACGTGTGACCAAGTTCGTGTATTCATCATTTAATGCTGAATAAAAGTGTTATTTTGGTTGGATCGATTCCCATTATTTTATCCCGAACCCTCAGCTCGTAACAGTATGTTACATACATACAACGCTAAAATTATAAATAAAGATTTTATGGAGATTTTCTATATATTTAAAAATTCAGTCGTAATTGATAGGGCGAAGCGAGATCTCTAAATCAACTTTGGTGAATCGGCGTTGTATGTATGTATGTGTGTATGTTTGTTTGTCAGAGGATAACTTTCGAAGCGTTGATTCGATCATCGTGAAATTTTATACATAGGTAGGTAGTGATGGCACAATTTTGGTGTGACTAAATGAGTTAAAAATGGGGGGGGGGTTGTTGAGATATTGGGGTTCAAGAGGGGTAAAAAAAATGAAAATGAGACTATTAGGTGAAGTGGGACGTCAAATGAAAGGTCGTCAAAAACAGGGTTGAAATGTACTAAACATTTCAATCCTGGTTTTATTTTAATTTTAATTCTTGTTGTTTTTGAGTTATTAGCCGTTATAAAAACAAAACTTTGACAACATTCACAGGGTGCACCAGTGAGCACTCAATGCTGAAATTTGGTATTCGTGTAGCTTTAGTGACACAAATATAGGCAAAAGTCTGAAATCCAGAAAAACTGCATTTTACACTCCAAAAAATATTACCACTTTATAGTGACTCCCGTTACCTGTAATTTGAATGAAACTGTAGGTCAAGTAACGTGGTTGATTATTTCGTGGCACTATTTTGATAGTCAAAGATTACGAATAATATATTTTTCTTTTTATGGGAGACTCGCGAGATCTCAGTTCGGGGCGAATCACTAGTAATAATAAATAAGATATTATTTGTACAAATAGAAATTGGAGCAATATATTTCTTAAATAATATATTTTGTTCTGTCCGTTTGACGTTTCAAAGTGATTGTGATTTTAATGAATAAAAATATTTGACTTTGACTTTTCCCATCCCTAGACATCAAATTAAAGAGTGCAGAGTGTTCGTGTCGTTCTGTTCCACGAATACCGTGACCGGAGCGAGGCGCACGTGCGTTCCCTTTTCAATTGCCTTGTATTTCCATACGGTTACGTAAATTGGAACGTATTTTTTGTTTCTTATTCTGAAAGCTTGGAGCTTTAACCCTAGAGCCTTTACACACGGCGTATTTAAAACGCGCCGAGGACGCGCAGATGACGCGCGCTAACTCGCTGCAAACGCGGTTATGATTTTTTAGGAATCTACGGCGGTGAGGTAAACGTGCGTCATCAGCAGTTTCAAAATACGCCACGTGTCAGGCCCTTAGGGTGACTAAATTGGTTATATCATTATCCCATCAAAACATTAAATGTGAATTCCGCTACAATGGCAACGTATCAAAGAAATTAAATAATGGGGCCGGTAATTTTTTTTTTCAGATATACCTCCCGTGTCCTCTTTTCATAAATGTGGCATTAAAAGTCCTCGGGAATGGTATAATGACAAAGAAATTCAATTAACTGGCCAGGTACTAACACATCAATAACAATTCTGTGCCGTCATTGACCATCACGTCTCATAGTACTCCATTGCCTCGGACTCGGTGCACTAGAGACACATATACACTACATATTCTATCTAATATCGTCGTTCAAATACTCACCGAAACATACATTCAATGCTAGAAATCTAAGCTTACGAGGCCACATCTCTCACATTTTGGGCGTGCCATTGCATGCAGTAGGCTAGATATGCTAAACAATTGAATGTTTGAAAGTCATTCTTGCAAGTATGAACCAACTTGTGTCTGAGCCAATTTGAGTGGTTTATACTGTAAAGAAGTTTTCCTCAATGACTATTCCCCATCTTCCCCACTTCATTTAACTGGACGTTTTGACTTACGCAATTTTACTCACAAGTGTATTAGCTTAGCTACATAAAACCAAGGCACGTCAAAAAATCAAATTCAGTTTACTCATCCAATATTATGCTGATGATCTGCTCCAATTGCAATTAATCATCTTCGTCTAGCTCCACGGCCTCTCCACAAAAACCATTCGTATTTCCATGGTTAGCGTAATCATATTTATAAGCAGTCCAATTAATAGAATTACTAGATGTAGCATCGGCATATAGTATCCGAAAATCAACGAGGCTAGTCATACAGCCATGTACACAACTGCGAAGGCTCCAATTATTGTAACTATGTATAGAAGCCATGATGTGAAGTCAAATTCGGTAGATGCCAGTGCAAAGCATATTAGGTGCGCAGTGACGATCACCGCGAATATAGTAACCTCTGTATCGTACCTTACTGTGATGATACAGCATATCACACTCATTGCGAGCACATCATAATAGTTAAAATGATGATGTTGCAAGGAAGCTTCCTCCCACAAGATGTGCATGATATCACGTAGTTATTAGCTAATAAACGCCCGATCCCGCCAATAACAGAGGCATTTGATAAGTTTTGCATATTATCTTCAATTGTTAATTGATATTGCTTTAGTTTGATATTCTGCTTTTATATGAAAATTGCTTTTCATTGGTAGAATAACAGTCACCATTACCTGAATATACAGTGGAGTAAATCAAAAAATTAACATTTTTAAACCCTTTACGTATACCTACTCATTGCCTTACCTTACGTTTTAACACAGTGTATTAATATCATGATCAGAATTCAAATATTCAAATCCGATAACTAACAAATCCGTAACTATTACAAAGAATAAAATGGTAGGTACTTCATTTTAGAAACTATTTTTTTAGTTATTCACTAGTATAATCACACTTCACACTAATATTATAAGTGAAAGTTTGGATGTTTGTTTGTTACTCTATCACGCCGTAACGGCTGAACCGATTTCGATGAAATTTAGTATGTACATAGATTATAACCTGGATTAATAGGCTACTTTTCGTTGACAAACAACGCGAAGCCGTGGGCGGAAGCTAGTAATTCATAAATTATAAATTCTGAGGGTCTACCTTTTATTTATTTATCTGCCGTAACAACGTGAAAGAGTGACACACATACTTACATACATACAAACTTTCGCGTTTATAATATTAGTAGGATTACTTACGTAGGAAAATTATTCTATTCTACAAGAGCATCCTTATTTATTTCTTGGTTAAATTCTCATGGATCATAACCATTTATAACCATTTCACTCAAAACGCTCCCGGTAAAGTAAATTAATTTAGCCGTTGCGACCAATTCCAGAATATTAAAATTTTAGTCCAGAGAAGAAGGCGATTTTAGTATAATGCTGTGATTCAGTTCATGTAAATTTATATCACTCTATTTACGAGTTGCGTACTGGTCTATGAGGACATTTCTAAAATTAAAGTTGATTAGTTATACAATATGTAACAAAAACCCTGTCGGATTTTTAAGGGTGTGATATAGTATCGATATTTGGTCACAATCATGTAATTCTATTACAGAAAAAACAAAAAAAAAATACCAGACTAAATTTTATTATTTGGCGCTCAAAAATTAAAACTTACATCTGGCAACACCGGAGATGGTGACCGCCCTTTAGACGACGAAGACACGTGCCTGTGCACGTGTCTTTTGTTTTTTTTTTGTTGACGATTGTAGTCAAGAAACAATAAGTTTATTGCAGCTCTAAAAAAAAGTTGGGTTTAGCTCTGAAAAGAACTTTGAGTTAGCTCTAACAAGAGCTTAGGTAGGTATTGCTAGTTATGTAGAAGCACGTCAACTTGATCAAGACTTCGGCGGTCGTGTTCCACGTGTCGACCTGTAACTTCAATGCTCCTTCGACACCGTTTTATAACGTTGGCACGCACTTTTCGCAGCACACTTGTATCAGATTTTATTGACTCAAAAGCCGCGACGATTCGAGTTCGCATTTCCGCTTCCGAGTCACACAGCTTATTAAACACAACTTGTTTGACGTGCCCCCACAAATAAAAGTCTAATGGCGTGAGGTCGGGAGATCGTGGAGGCCATGGAATAGGTCCCCCCCTGCCTATCCATTGCTGTAGAAACTGTTCATTTAAGTAATCGCGAACTGCACGCAAAAAATGAGGCGGGGCGCCATCGTGCTGGAACCACATTGAATGATGGAAAGCCACGTTTAAATCGTCCAACTCTTCACTAAGCTCTTCGCGCAAAAACGCCAAGTAGTTCGTACCGCTCATAAAACGATTTAAAAATACGGACCAATGATTCGATTTCCGAGTATACCGGCCCACACGTTAATACGCCAACGATGTTGGAAATGGCTTGGTTTAATAGCAAACGGATTTTCCATTGCCCAAACGTGTTCATTGTGCGAGTTAAAAACACCGTTTCTCTCAAAGGAACATTCGTCGGAGAACAACACACGATTTAAAAAAGACGCGTCCTCTTCAACTTTTCTCAGCATCCAGGTGCAGAACTCGGTTCTTGGTTCGTAGTCGACAGGCAAAAGGGCTTGTACACGACGATAGTGGAAAGGGTGTTTTTCTTCTTCACGGACAGCCTGCCAGACACGCATGTTGTTGGTACCTACTTGACGCGCTACAAAACGTGTGCTTCGCGTCGGATCTTCGGCAAACATGTCCAGAGGGCTTAGCCAAGTTACAGTCCATTAGCGATGACGCTAGTCGATACGTCCGAAAATGTATGGGATTTGACACATGCTATAGAAATACCACGTGATTCAGCGACAACAAATGTATGTAGAAATCGAATAGATTCGCAGCGAATGCAATTTGGCTACGGGCCCAGGACTCTTTCTTCGACACTAACGTCATGCTGTCGTGGTCTTCCGGTATCAGCACGATGTGTCTGAAGTCCACGAACATCACCTGTCGTAAACACCCGGTTGTGTAGGCATTGAAACGCATGGTCCGAAGGCACTGGAAGACCTTGAGGCAGAGCAAAGCGCTCCTCATAGTCCCTGCGCGCAGCTGCGTAATTATTTGAACTCCTCCCTAAGCACATTAACATATTGTAATATTCCGCATTCGAATATGACATTTCGCGAAGAAATAATGTCGGGACGTACGAACTACGGACGGTACAGCGCAAAACTGAAGCGAGGTCGGCGCCTGCGAGCGATAGAAGGCCGCCAATAGCCGCCGCGGCGGCTTTTGGCGGCTTTCAACAAAGATGTTTATGGCGGCGCGCCGCCTTTGTTGTTTGTTGCCGCAGTGCGACCCGAAGGGGGATTTACGTTTTACGGCATTTACAAAGCGTGCCGCCAAATCCACAGCTGAATGTCGAGAGTTGACAACTCGGTAAAATTTGCCTATTTTTGGGGTAAAATTCAGATAATTCTTGAAATTAAAAATGAAATAACTTTCAAGTTATTTGATACATATGTTTTTTATACATCTGCCTGACTTTCATTTCTATGACGGAATACGCTCTTCATGGATCTGACGGGGTTTTTGTTACATATTGTATAGACGTGTTTGCAGGTTAGAAGGGGGGTAATTCACAATACACCCCAATGCGGGACGTCAGTGCAGATCTTATTCTCCCACCCTAGAATTAGAATTAGACGTGTTTGCGGAATACTTTATGTAATTTTTGCGGACCATTAATAATATATATTATGATACATTTATTAATTCACATAAAAAAGTAGAAAGATTATGGATTAATATTTGTTCCATCTATTTAATCTCTTAGGATGTCTCCTAAGAGGCTAAATAGAATAACAATCAACAATGCGAAATGAGAATGGTGATGATGAGATGACGTTGACAAACAAATTGTGTTGTAACACTCTTTTCAGGTTCAGTACGTATCTCGAGACTAGAATTACTTAAGCACACGTGGACTGACTTATAACAATTAAAATCGCACTGTTGAATAATCACACAATCAAAAATTTGTAGGCGAGAATTCAAATTTCAATTTTTATAGGGTCCACGTTCATGCTCTGGCTAACGATTAAGAAGAGGGTATTTTTTAGATCTACAATAGGACTGGTGATTGTAATTACTAGTTTTATTTCAGGAAAATCCTACTGGCAATCTGAAACTAATTTACTGCTATTGAGATCGCCGCTTGACCGTTTCCACTAAAACTGAGCGGAGAGATGTCGGAATATCGATATTCTATTAGTTATTTTGGCATGTTATTCACATCGCTGCAAATCTACGCTTTTGTGGATTACGGCCTTTATTTTTGGATGTCGATTGCATGAGTAGGCAGTAAGTTTTATATCTAATTAATCACCTATACTTAGTCGATTTTCTTTAAAATTTGATAATATAACTAGTGGTTTTTTATCGATAAGTCTTTTTTTATGTTTTGAACCGTCACTTGAATATCGTCAGTATATTACCAAACAATATATTAAAATGTGTTACTTTCTTTTGACATTTTATCACAGTACAACATCTTCTTTTTGTGATTGGGCCGTGAAACCCCCTCATTTTTTTTGAGTTCTGGGGTTTTTAAATATTTAGCAATTCATTAATGAAAATTCATTAATTTATAGTAAGTATATTAGCCCGTGGCTTCACACGTGTTACCCTACTAAATGTGTAGGTAACCTAGGAATAAAGCTAAATTCGCTGTTGCAACTTGACTTGACACCCTATTTTTATCCCACGGGATCTGATTTAGGGGATAAAAAGTAGCGTATGTATTAAACCAGATTATAATCTACGTAAGTGCTAAATTTCATCCAAACCAGTTTAGCTGTTATGACATGGTTGAGTAACAAACAAACAAACAAAGAAATAAGTAAACAAACATCCAAACTTTCGTATTTATAATATTAGTGTGATTAAAGAATTTTCTACAAGCTAGATGCAACAAAATTGGGTAAACACCCTGGCTCTATTCTAGTTACATTCAGGATTCATTGTTTCGATACATTGACATTTTTGTGACGTAAATATTAAATTCGATATTAATTCGGGATTCGAGGAAGGAGGGAAGGGAGGCCTTTGCCCTGCAGTGGGACTCTACGGGCTAATAATAATATAATAATAATAAAAATTAAATTACTAATTTCGCTGTCGCTAATTGTAAACAAGTATAATCACGTTGGAAAGCTGTCCGATCAGAAACTTCCGTTTTTATTGGAATCGATATCAAATACAAAACTCTATTTTAAAACTATTTCGGAATTACCATAAACCCCTCCAATACGGATTCAAAGGTTGATAGTGTTACGAGCTGAGGGTTCGGGATAAAATAATGAAAATCAGTCTAATCAAAATAACACTTTTATTCAACACTAAAACGATAAATACACGAACTTAGTCACAAGTAATAACAACACACTGATTCACACCACTGTTGCACAATAAACCACTAAAAGTCACCGAAATGTTCGTACGTATAGCCAAATCCAGACTGACCCCTCCGACCGTCTCTCTGGCCTATTTATACCGCGCACAGTTCATAGCACTCGAACGTTCTTGAACGACAGAATAACTATTCCTCATTCTGTGCAACTGCAGGTAAACGTAGCAGGTAGGTATGTTCCATACCAAGTATTACCTATTCTGTGACACAGTAGGTAAGCCGAGAGCCATTGAGAAATTCCGACTATTACTTATTCTGTAACAGCCTCGGCGTAACAATAGTTTACAACATAGCGTTCTCGGATTCGAAATCGAATCCGACAAAAACGAAGATTTTCGATGACAGCTTTCTGACATTTTGAAATGGTCGGCCGAAACCTCTAATATACATATCGCTTAGACATTTATTATGGTTTCACATCATAAAATAATATGAAACCTAAAACTATCCAAGTCATTATTGCTTACCATTTCGGGAGGTTTCACAATTTGTTCAGTAACTAAGTAAATATCGGACCATTAGCTGAATTGGTAAATGTGGCTGGTCATTCCAAGTTAGCGAGAGGAACTAAAACCAACCAACGGTGGAATTATTTATCTTAGATGTTTTAAAAGATATTTGGAACATTTTCACATAAATCGAAGTAACATGTTTCGAGTATGAAGAATATTAAAGTTTTTAAAGAGTCAAGTAAAATGCTTTTTTTTAAAATACCGTTCTGTTAAAGGTATACATATAGTAATTGATCGAGCGAAGCGAGATCTCCCAACCAACTTGGGAAAATCGACGTTGTATGTATGTATGTAAATTTTTTGTCCGAGGATAACTTTCGAAGCGTTAATCTGATCATCATGAAATTTTGTATAGATAGGTAGTGATGGCACAAT
Source organism: Philereme transversata (assembly GCA_963924445.1). Lineage (NCBI taxonomy): Eukaryota > Metazoa > Arthropoda > Insecta > Lepidoptera > Geometridae > Philereme > Philereme transversata. The sequence goes on along the minus strand of OZ004337.1, from coordinate 17,804,754 downwards.
TTTGGTGTGACTCAATGAGCTAAAAATGTGGGGGGGGGGGGGGTTGTTGAGATATTGGGGTTCAAAAGGGGTAAAAAAAACTTGTAGTTTTTAAGTTATAAGCCATAATATAAACTGAACAAATTAAAAGGGTACACCAGTTACCTCACAGTACTGAAATTTGGTATGCGTGTGGCTTTAGTGACACAAATGTAGGTAAAAGTCTGAAATCCAGAATAACTGCAATTTCTACCCCAAAAAAGGATAACCATATACATGAACTCCCGTTACCTGTAATTTGTATGAAACTGTAGGTCAAGTTATTTGGTTAAACATTTCGTGGCACTATTTTGATAGTTAAAGATTATGAATAATATTTTTTTGTTTTTATGGCAGACTCGCGAGATCTCAGTTCGGGGCGAACCACTAGTTAACTATAACTATAACCACTATAAACCAATAAAAACAAACTCAATTCAGAAAATTCACAACATTGTTTTCTTCAGTTTCGTTTCTTGCAAATTTTCAGTGTATGATAGAATGTTATAACCAAACAGAGCTCGTAAAGTAACAGTGAAAAAAAAAATACCAAATAATGACGCTATAAGGTGACTAATTGTGACAGTGTGTGCCATTGACAATACAAAATGGACAAAAAAGCGGCCGAGTCGAGCAAGGGCCGGCTGTGCGGGCAAGTACGACATCGAGACCGAACGCCGGATCTGTCGACGGACTTGTCGACGGATCTGTCGTTCGAGGAGTTGAGAAACCGGTTTGATACCAGCGCCATCTCTAGTCACATGGTGAGGCGGGAAATCGCGTCGATCCCAGCGACACACGGCAGCGCTATGAGGCAAGTCGTGAGCGGAAAAGTCTTCAAGAAGTGCAAAAGCGCTACGTTCCAGATAGATGGCGCCACTTACACAATTGGTGAGTTGTTTTTGTTTTAGATTTTAGTACAGTTTTCTTACATCATTCTAAGAGTGGCGCGTATGCTGAAAATGTACACTTAGCAAATGTACTTAGCATTGACTATACAATGTATAAAAAAATACCTTTATGTCTTGACTATTTACTACAATACCATAAGTAAGTATTTACTTTTTACCCGTACTTACATGACGTTAGGCGAACCTAAAACAGCTGATTTACTTAAATATTAATGAAAACCATTATATTTTTATGAAGTGTTTTTTAATATAAAAAATAATTATTACATAGAAAAGTCGTACAATAAACAATATTTTTCCTGTTAGGGAGGTTAATGCCCTCATTATGCGTTAACATTATTCCTGCCTAGGTATAACTGCCTTTTCATGATGTAAGCTCACGATAGCACCAGCACAAACCTCAGTAGTTTTAGGTGCTATATTTCTGAACATATAACTGTAATCTTTGTTAAAATAGTAAATAAATAAATAAAAATTTTTTTGTACAAAACGAAAATTACAAACATCATCATCATATCAGCCACACGACGTCCACTGCTGTATAGGCCTCTCCCATAGATTTCCAGAGCGACCGATCTTGTACGGCCTGCACCCAACAGCTCCCAGCAACCTTTATCAAAGAGGCCGTCCTACGCTCCGCTTTCTTGTGCGTGGTCTCCTTTCTGCCAATTCAGCTAGCTAATCCTTTATGCTATGTCAGTGACTTTGCTTCGTCTACGAATCTCCTTATTTCTGATTCGATCTCGAAGGGAAACACCAAGCCCTCTCCATAGCAAGCCCCATACACATACAGGGAATTTTTCATCGAGCAAAGCGAGATCTCCAAATCAACTGTGGCAAATCGATCTTGTATGTATGTATGTAAGTATGTATGTTTGTTTGTCCGAAGATAATTTGCGAAGAGTTTATCCGATCATCGTGAAATTCGGTATATAGGTAGTGGTGGCACAATTTTGGTATGACTAAATGGGCTAAAAATGTGCGGGGTATTGTTGAGATATTTGGGTTCAAGAGGGGTATAAAAAAACAAAATGGGACTATCCGGTCAAGTGGCACGTCTAATAGAAGGAATTTGTGAGTACATTTTGACCCCGTTTTTATTTTTAGTTTAAACCTTGTAGTTTTTAAGTTATTAGCCATAATAAAAACTGAACTTCGACAAAATTCATAGGGTAGACCAGTCACCCCACAGTGCTGAAATTTGGTATGCATGTAGCTTTAGTGACACAAATATAGGCAATAGTCTGAAATCTTGAATAACTGCATTTTCCACCCCAAAAAATGAACCATTGAACATGAACTCCCGTTCCTATAATTTAAATGAAACTGTTGTTATTTGGTTATTCATTTCGTTGCACTATTTTAATAGTCAAAGATTACTAATAATATTTTTTTGTTTTTATGGGAGACTCGTGAGATCTTAGTTCGGGGCGAAGCATCCCCATTAGAATAAATAATCAAACATAACTTCACCTTTCTTTAAAACTGCACTGCCTAAAACCACCGCAATGAAAGTTAGGTATACCGAACATTTAAAGTTGGCTAGCAAATTGAGATGTCCAATCCCCAAAAATCGAAAAGCAAAAGTACAAATGTTCAGTATGCAGTACATATCATGTAAATAAATAACGGCTGTTATTCCTAACCTATGTTTTACACGAACACAATTTTTAATAATAATTAACAACAAATAATAATAAGTGGCGGGGGGACTGGGACTGGGCGGGTCACGTCAGTCGTATGGTCACAGACAAATGGGCAACAGTCGTCACAGACAAATGGGCAACAGTCGTCACACAATGGGTGCCTGCAGATGGGCGTCGAAGCCGGGGCAGGCCGAGGAAGCGTTGGCGTGACGACCTCGATGCATTCCAAGATGGCTGGTGGGACGTGGCGAGTGATCGTGAGATGTGGAGGAACATGGGGGAGACCTTTGCCCAGCAGTGGGAAAGTATAGGTTAAAAAAAATAATAATAATAATAATAAGTACTACTTAAAATTAGTTTTCGGTAATATCGCTGACTCTACTAAATAATGGTGGCGATTCGGTTTTAATCAAAAATCATAATTTACGATTCTTCCCTGAAACATGCAAATTAATATAACTTAATTTTGGAAATGTCACTTTCAATGTAATGCTAATGTGGTCTTTATAGTGAAAAACAATAAGAACTTTTATTATTATTAGCCCGTAGAGTCCCACTGCAGGGCAAAGGCCTCCCTTCCCTCCTTCCACCAATCCCGGTTATTGGCTAATTGAGGCCACTCTTTCTGGTATGCATCCAGTTCATCCCTCCATCTCCGCCTGGGTCTACCACGAGGCCGCCGCCCGTTTGGAACCCATTTTGTAGTGGCTTTTGGCCATAGTTCCTCTGGCATACGACAAACGTGTCCTGCCCAGTCCCACTTCAATTTTGCGGCTGTCAGAGCCACGTCAGTTATCTGTGTTTGGAAGAACTTTTGCAATTTACAAAATTTTAGTTAGTCAGTAAACAACAGAATCACCACCAGTGTTTTATTATAACACTAGCTGACCAATCCGCAGCTTTGCACGCGTAGTTTTTCAATAAAAACACTACCCTCCTTCTGCGCAGTTGAGTAAAAAGTAGCCTATGTCTCAATTCTTTATGGCTAATTCTTTACATTGGGTTACATTATTGAAGTTTTAGTAAGGATCCGTAATTTTTTTTAGTAATAAGTATAGCCTATGTTACTCAAGGATAATGTAGCATTCTAATGATGAAAGAATTTTTGAAATGAACCAGTAGTTTTATAGTCTATTCGTTATAAATATGCAAAAAGTGAAAGATTTCCTCTTTATAATATAAGTGTAATTTATACATAAAACGCTTTGTCCTGAATGACTGATTGACGGATCAACGCACAGCCGAAGCCGCTGATCGTAGAGACCTGAAACTTGTAGGGTGTGTTCTTTGTATCACGTAGGCATCCGATAAAACAGGATTTTCCGAAATTCTACGCCTAAGAGGGTGGAAAAGAAGAGGGCAAAGTTTGTATGGGACAACGTGATTCCGTGGTCCAATCTACTTCAAATTTCGCATAAACCTTTTTTATCAGAATTGATGAAAGACGTTTTTCATATTTTATTGAAATTCATCCCCTAACGGGGTTAAAAAGGGGTAGAAATTTATTTTGGCGGTGATTTGCTTCGAAGTTGATATCAGTACTCCTTAGTGCTTTTGATTTAAATTACATTTTATTTTGACACATGTTTGAAAACTCAATCCGATTTTATTCAAAAAAGGTTGAACTCACTTAAAAACATAATCAAATATTAGAGGACATAGAGGGACATAGAGTTCGAAATTTGAAATGGTAAGAAAGTTTGTTTGTTTGTTACTCAATCACGTCGTAACGGCTGCACCGATTTAAATGAAATTTAGTATGTACATAGATTATAACCTGAAATAACACATATGCTACTTTTTATCTCATAAATCAGGTCCCATTGGATAAAAATGGGGTGTCAAGTCAAGTTGCAACAGTGAGTTTAGCTTTATTTCTAGGTTACACATTTAGTAGCGTAACGCGTACGAAGACGCGGGCGTTCAGCTAGTGTCATAATGTGTTATCTCGCAAAATAACCACAATTAAAAAGTATTAATGAACTTTTATATAACAAAATCTTCGTATTTCGCCATTTGGTCGAGCAAACATCGAAAACAACAAAATGCTTATCTTAGCCGTTCGTAGCTAGGCCAAAAAAGCTTAGAAAAATCAATTTAGCTTCTATTTTTACCATAGTTTCTTAATTTCACCGTGGTTTTGTTATTCTCAGTGTACATTTGTTTTATTGTGTCAAAGAAATGAATTTCATTTATTTCTTTCATTCCCGTTCAAAAACTTATAATAAAATAATCCTTCAAACGAAGAATAATAAAAACGCTATCATCGTAGCCATTACGCGTGTAAAAATAAAAGCCGGGGTATTTCCACCCTAACAACCCCTCCCCTCATGTCTCCCAGGCTATCTTCGCGATAAAACAAATTGTTAGATTAAACGCGAACACATCACGCGAACTGCCTTGCGTTTTGTTTATTTACTAGCTTCTGCATTATTTTAACAGGATAAACCAACCTATAACCTGCCAAAACCCATGATATAAAATACTACCTCTTTTAATAAAGTGGGCAAATAGCTCGCTGAGACGCAAGAGATTCCATCACGATTTTACAGAGCTGACAATGCTGTTTATGATACAGTGCTAGTTCACAAAGGTTGATTATATAATAAACATTGCTTACAGAGAGCCTCAAGCTAAGCTTAAAGAATAAGCTTGTATTTTGAGGCTCAGAGTACGAATACAATTACAAAACCACAAACTACAGAATTGCTCGAACAGAAATATAATTGAGAAAAAATATATATGTATAATTATTAATAATATTATCATGAGCATGCATTACGTTATAATTACTTAATAAAATAAAACAAAATAGAAAAATAATAAAAAAAATTAGGTAAAATCTTACAGGGCTTAATTATGTTTATGATATTAGTGGTGAGTGTGTGTGTGGGTGTTTGAGGGTGTGTGTGCGTGTATATGTGTGTATTGTGTCGTGTGTTTGAGGGTGTGTGTGTGTATATGTATGTGTGTGAACAAGATTGCGCAGAATGGGAAATATGGAATCAAAGGTGAAGTATACTTATATCAAATTAAATACTCGGTATCACAGTAGGAGAGATTGAGTAACAGTTCTTTTACCATGCGCTTGCAAGTGTAAACACTGCAGTGCTTAATTTCACATAGCCTGCAGACGTTATTATAAGTGTGAGGCAAGGAAAAGTATGGGCTACGACCAGCCATCACAGACCTAATGCAGGGAAGCGGGATGCGGTATACACGCTTTTCCATAACTTCCTCATAGTCAGACCGGGACCCAACGCTTCTATGCGTTTTAACAGTGGCGCTTAAAAGGAAGAGATGTCGGACACGCAGTACTTGGGACTCCTTGTAAAGTTTGTCTGTTGGATAGCGGAAGGGTTTCTGCAGAGTCACTTTAATAAGCGCCCTCTGAGCTCTCTCCAACTGAATGAGGTAGGATTTACATGCGCTACCCCAAACAGAGACACAGTATTGGATGATTGACTGGCACAGACCCACGTAAACCATTTTGAGTATATAAGAAGGAGCACAATCTCGTAGTTTTTTCATAATATATATGAGTTTTCTAACTCGACCACTTAACATTGAAATGTGCTTCTTATAGTTGAGATTTTCATCAAGAGTGATGCCTAAGTAGGATGTAAAAGAAGTTCGTTCTATAAGATCACACGAACAGGAACTCTGTGCTCGAACACTGTCCGGACAGGAGTGGATCCTCATTTCCAAAGATGATGGCGGGCTACCAGCAGAAGTTTTTGAGAAAGCGAGATATTTTGTTTTCTTAACGTTTAACGTTGGTAGGTTTTTGTTTAAGGACTGTGCGACCAGGGAAAGACCCTTTTCTGCAAGACAGTATACCTGCTCCCATGAGCTTCCGTGAAATATTAATGCAGTGTCATCTGAATAAGAGATTACTTCTGCATTTTGTAGTGGGAGATGCAGCAAATCATTAATATATAGCACAAAAAGAGTCGGACCCAGTATACTGCCCTGTGACACACCAAAACTAATAGGCAGTGGCTGGCTAAGAATATCTCCAATTTTAACGCACTGTCTGCGATTTTGGAGGTAGCTCTCAAACCAGTTGAGAGATATTCCTCTTATTCCAGCTGACTCTAGTTTGTTTAGAAGCAAACCGACGGACACAGTATCAAACGCTTTAGCTAAGTCAATGAAAACGCCAAGACAGTTCTCCTGTCCATCGACATATTGGGACACTTTATTAACCAGTAACGTTGTGGCGTCTTCAGTCGACCTGCCCTTTCTAAAACCGAATTGTCTATTTGATATTAGGTTGTTGCTTTCTAAAAAGGGAACTAACCGGTTGCTAACAATCTTTTCGAGAGCTTTGGAAAGAATGCTAAGAAGAGCAATGGGTCTATAGCTGTCGGGAGTATTTTTTGGGCCAGACTTGTATATGGGTGAACCCGCAGCGACTTTCCAAAGATCGGGGAATATTCCTGTCTCTAGACTCAGGTTATAGAGATGACTTAGTGGAGCGAGTATATAGCGTAGTATATTTTTTAAGAAAACAGTCGAAAGTTTATCTAAGCCAGGCGCGCTGTCTATTTTAAAATTAGAAAAGATTTTGGTAATTTCATCTGGATTTGTCGGGTACAAGAACAGTGAATTAGCGATAGAGATACTAGGCCTATAAGCAGCTATCAGGGTTTCTTGAGTTTCGTTCATTTTATCTAGTATAGTGTCTGCTAATTTCCAACCTACAGACGTAAAAAATTGGTTGCAGTGGTTCAGGGGTGCGCTGGCGTCTTGGCTCGGGCCAATTAAGTCAGAAGATCGGTTATTTTGTGATGAAGTTTGGCAAATATTTTTAATAGCTTTCCAGAGTCTCTTAGGGTTGTTTTTGTTGTCTTCTAATTGTTTTTTTGTAGTAATCGGCTTTGACTTTTCGGAGAATTTTATTACAGAAATTCCTATATCTGGAGTAAATTTTGTGACGCTCAAAATCATTTGGTTGTGATTTTGAGTCGCGGTGCAACTTGTCTCGGTGGTGTATGCATCTGACAAGCCCTGGAGTGATCCAGGGTTTTATAGTTACCAGTTTGCGACCTATTTTCACAGGAGTGGTGTGTTGACTGACTACTGTTTGTACTAGTTTGTAGAAAGAGACAAGGGCGGTATCTATATTGAAATCATTAATGACCACAGACCAATCTATAGACTTTATTTCAAGTGCAGCTGCTGTAAAGTCAGTTTTTTGTCTATAACGGGGTGCTGACGTGGTTTGCTGTTTTAGTGATAAGCTCACTATTACAATGTCGTGATCCGTTATTGAGGATTGACATACAATACCGCAGGGTTTTGTAATAGATTTAACAAATATATGATCCAAACAGGATGGTCCCCGAGTAGGTTTTGTGATAGCTGGTAACAATCCATGCGAGGCCAGGAGACATAAATAGTCATGAGATTGATTATCAGAAGTGCAGCATAAATCAATGTTCATATCACCTGCGACTACAAGGTAAGGTCTGCTTATATTACTTCTCAAAGCGGAGTCTAGCGAATTTACAAATGGTTCTATATTGGAGTTAGATGGAGAACGGTAGATACCTAAGACTGAAATGTTTTTGTTAATATTAACAAGTAGACAGTCAGCATCACTAATTGTTACAGTCGTGATTGTAGTAACATGTATATCCCGCACATATATAATAATACCCCCATTTTTGTTTAGTTGAGTGACAGATCGGAAAGCGCTGTAACCTGGTAGAGTTTCAATAAACATTGAGTCGGTCAACCAGCACTCTGTCAAAACGATCACATCTACATTAGAATCAAGCCGGCTTAGTGCCACTGCAAAGTTATCGAAATTTCATTGATCTGACAAAGCCAGTATACAGCTTTTTTATACTACACGGAGATGGAATATGCTTATGACCCTCCTGATATTACGTGGTAACCATCGCCTATAACAGAGAATGGCCTCGTAGGTCTCGCATGTTAGAAATGTGCCCTACGATGCACTGCCCAGCGACCATCAACTAGTCATACAACTGTAAAGCCTCATGTGCCTGTTATTTCACCGGTAACCATACCCTTTAAACCGAAACACAACAATGCTGCTTGGTGGCAGAAATAGGTACGGTAATATTAATTCCCCGGGCGAGCCCTTTCACTAGAAACTACTACTCTTACTAAAAGAAACATCCAGACCCGGAACAAATATCTGTAGATCATGCAAACATTTGTTCCGCGGTGGGAATTGAATCCCATTGCACTGCGCCACCGAGATCGTCATGAATGAAAACTTAGGATTATTTTATTTGACGTAACTAAGTGTTCTTTATGTACCCATGGTACAAAAATATTTAAAAAAAATCAAAATTGACTATCACTATTATAAATTCGAAAGTAACTCTATCTCTTCATCTGATTTTTAGGTTTTCACGACTAAATAGCAGCCTAAATAATCATGGGCCTATATGGGCATTGATCGTTTGACGATCGATCTTCAGTACGGGACGCTACGGAAGTTGTTTTAACGGAACCGATGTCGGAGTCAGAGTTTTTAAATTTGGTTTGTCGGAGTCGGAACCGGAATTGGAGTCGGAGATGGTGGTGTTTCAATGAAGAAGTTCCAAATAACACTTGATTTTGCCTAGTCATAATCAAATATTATTAATAATATTAATAAATATTAATAACTATAAATGACACGCCGCACAAAACAAAACAAATAATCTGTATTGCGTAACAAACAAGTGAAAGAGTAATCGACGACAGAAAGCGCGTGTGGAAGGTTCCTCGCGCGACATGTATAAACTTATTCGTACATGCTGACCGCCGCCGCCGCTATCGGCTATGTTATACCTCCGATTTAAAAGTATCGAAGCCGAAGTTGGACGCGAGAGAATACAGTGTGACGATAAGTTTAAATATTAACACCACATTTTTGATTGATTGATCTAATTAGATTTAAAATACTGACGCATCGATTGCAGAAAAATTTATGAAGTTTTACATCAATATGACTTACACATTACATTACAAATTGGAAATCCTAATCACATTTGATGATCTCGGGTCGGTGAAATTTTGACATTATGATTTAGTGTGAGTGCTTCCGAGATCTAAAGGGCACTTTAGATGTCGGCCTAAAAACTCCTACACTAGGATTCTTTTAAAAGGACTTTTAAGCCCCGTTAGTCGGTAAATTTATTTTTGTACATTACTTTATATTTATATTGTATTCCATTTATTTTTAAGAGTCTAGACCCCTTTAATTAGTAGATAGAGCTTGCTTTATCAGATCCTAGGTAAGGCTTTAGAATCAGTATTTCAATTAGGTTTATTTTATTCATAAGAAATTTTATTGAAACCTTTTAGACTCAGTTAATTATTCTCTGTCTCTCTCTCTCTCTCTTCTCAAAAGTGAAACCAACAGCTAGTGATGACAGATATGTACATCTGGCTGCTTCAACAAGAGCACAAATAGCTGTGACAGCCACTTTAAATATCTCTTTTATACTTTAATATAGTCTCGCTCTAGCTGCGACAGAAGTTTTACTGTTGAGTATCCGTGAGCTTTTATTGACTGCTGCAGAATTCAAAAAATGCTTGGCTTTCTAGTGCATAAGCTCCAATGAAGTTTAATATGTTGGATTGACTGCCGCAACTTGGCTGCCTAATGTGCTATCAGCCTTAAAGATCTTACATAATACTATTTCAAAATAACGCCAACTTTATCAAAGATGTGATACAAAATAGACTTATAGTGAACTTATTGTAGTTAAACATCTTCTTACATAAAAGAATAATAAATATGGCGACACGAATAAAAATAGTAATTATTCAAGCAAAAGTGTATCTTCGTTCTCTTACGAAAAGTAATAAATCTTGAGTTTATTAAATACAATTATGTTATAACTAATATTTATATTCATAGTTACCTTACCATAAATACGGGATATATCACGTACCGACTTATCGGTGTTTCGACCGACAATGTTTCGGTTCAATTCGTCAACCTTCATCAGGGTGAGTACGATCCGCTCCGAATAACGTCTCGCCTCGCACTATGCGCCGCAGCCCTCTGCGCGCGAGTATACGGGCGCGGTGGTGGAGATTGCGTCAACGATGGCCCAGCGTGTCGACAGGCTGCGTCATCATCATTATCATCACTGCTGCTCTTTTCGGTAGTTCTCGGTACAGGCACACACACAACACTATGTCTCTACCAGGTTCACTCATTCTTCTGTCGCTTGCATCATGAAGAGGTGGCCTCCAGGCCGACGGTAGAGTTTGTCAGTGATAAATTCCGTATTTATAATAATGATTGAAATCAATCTCGAAGGTTTTCTAAGTAAACAAGTTACGTTACCGTATATTATAAGCTAATGAATATAGCACTGAACTTATACCAAGTTGAATCTACATTACGTAACGCTAAACTATAATTATTTATCTAAAGCAACTCCAAAGCGATCAAAAGCAATTTTCAATATTCATGATTGACAAGTAATTGTCTATTGCAATTTTGTAATTTGAGGCAACCGACAAATAAGTTTATTTCATCTCATTAAAACTAACCTAATTAACTGGGCGTTGCCGATGTCAATAGGTGACCGCTTTCTTTTTTTAATTGGATAGAACTTCGTTTGAGCACAATCTCACCTGATGGTAAGTGATGATGTGGTCTAAGATGGTGCACTAAGATCTAGAAGAAACCTATTTACGGTCGGTCACGATCGGTCACGTGCATTCACTGATCATTCTATTATGAACCATAGTCCAGAGGGAGGTATAGGTATGCCATCATACAGGTCAATCCTAGTTTGGGTACCTATGTTTTCCATCCTGAATTTTATAATACCTAGTAAACCATTGTAATTTTTTTTTTGTGAAATTTTGAAGTTTGTTGTTGAATAAATAATTTATTATTTTATTATTTATTCTTACCTTAAAGAGGCCCGGATTGTATTCTTTAGGAAAAACAAACGACGGCAATATGTTCCATACCTTAGCTGTACGCATCAAGAACGTAGAACCAAAACGGTGTGTGCGAATGGGTGGTATATCGACTAGGTACGGATGGTACTGAGCCGTGCGATTGCTTGTCCTTTGATAGAAGGGAGATGGCGGGATTAGATCGTATAGTTCCTGGGCACATTCTGCAAAATGTATTCTGTAAAAGATCGATAGTCTTGCAACTTTACGGCGGTGTTCGAGACTTTGGGTCTTAGTCTCCGCCATATATTGCTCACCTATAAGCCTAAAAGTCCTACGTTCTATCGAGTCTAAGGCAGCGAGCTGGTATTTGGCCGAACCATCCCAAAGGTGGCAGCAGTACTCCATACCAGACCGGACTTGAGCTTTGTCCTGAAGAAGCTGTCCTGGTGTGAAGTATCTCCTGACCTTGTTGACCATCAGGTTGGCCGTAAGCCTGTTTATCCACTAAAACATAAAAAAACTTTTTACAGTTCATTGACAATCATTTCAGTTAAACAATTGAAACTACATACATCAATTTAAATTTTCAAGAACTTGAGCGAGGCGAGACGCAGTGTCACACTCACCCCGATGAAGGTTCACGGATTGTGCCGAAACATTGTCGGTCGGAACAGCGTCATAACTGTGATAATTCCCGTATACGAGAAACTTTTTAACAAAAATATAATCGCTTCAAATAACAGTAAAAACCAAACTACCCTACCAATTTTCATGAAATTTCCATTGGATCAATATAAACTCAATCTAATATCCTTTAAAATAAAAAACGAATTTTCCTAATCAGTTGATATAATGGAATTCTGAGCTATCAAACATAGAAATTAAACAAATTTAAGACTTATATGGTTTTCTCATGGACGCCATTATCATAACTGGACCAAATTGAAATAGGACTACACGGAAAGCACCAGCTTTTAAATAAAAAATAATCATGAAAATCGGTTTACCCAGTCGAAAATTATGAGGTATCAAACATTTTTTAAAAATAGCTACAGTCGAATTGAGAACCTCCTCCTCTTTTGATTGAAAAATGATTGCTTAGTAAAATTGACGTTAACATATTATTGTCAATCACCATTGATCGTCTCTGAGTCTTGATTGTCCATCACTTTATTTTATCGTATCGCCTCCTATAAAAACGTGCGATGCCCCAACACACATACGAGTAAGACTTGTTAGTATAACTTTTCCCACACGTTGTAAGATCAAACGTTGTTACAAAATAATTATTGCTCGTTAATTAATATTTATTGCGCCGTACGTGGTATGGTTAAAAATAGGTAAATTCTTTATAAACAGGTCAGGGGAAATATAACAATTGCTTAAAAATTTTAGTATATGAAGTACATTGAACATAATTAATAAAGGGTGATTCTGATGGGGCATTAAATATATAGATACTCGTATTTATATTATCATCATGCCGTAACAATAGTTAGAGCCGAGTGTCATTTCATTCCCCCACAGAGTTTTTAAAATATTTTTATATCTTCTTAGCGTGTGGGGCATTTTTAGACACCGTCGGTCATGAAGAATTTAAATATATTTTTTGACGTTTTTTCCACCCGTACAGGTACCTACCTACCTATAAAAAATTTCATGTTTGTCTTCTGTTTAGTCGTGAAAATTTATAATCAATAGTTGTGTGCAGCCGGGTGTTGTTGGCTGGCTCGTCGAGGTTGAGTTTGATAATAAAGACTTGAGCACCATTTAATCACGTTTATTCAGAGCACACACAGTTCGCTACCACGAGTCCGGGTTGACATCTTTGCCATCGACATCTTAGAACTGACCGGAAAGGCCCGAGTCTTTCATAGATAATTTAATTTTACAATAATGTTGCCATCTGTGTTGGTCAGGGATGCCAACATGCTGGGGGCGGGAGATAATTTTTAAGAAACAAGAATTAAAATTAACCTGAAAAACCATAGGTAGTTTATATACCATCCAGCATATTGGTATTACAATATTTAAATGAATAAAGACTCATTAAAAAAATACAGTCTGTTTTCTTTGTTACACCTTTTACTTAAAGAATATGCTTTGTGTATTTATCTTTGTGATTCTGTAGGTAAGTAATAAAGCTTACTTTTACATTAATTTGATAGCACATAGGTACTTTATTTACTTAATCTAGAAATTGCATACAGGTATACTAAACCATTTTATTTATTCTAAGTAGCTAACATAGATGTATACTACATTTTCTTATGCTAGATTCTTATTATTAAATTTCTTAATCTAGAGGCAATATACATATACCGCTCAATGATCTTTTATAGATCTTTTTGTTGGGTGTGATAACATCCACAACTCGAACTTTGTCATCTAGGCCTGGATAGACCTTTACAATTCTGGCCATGGGCCATGTTAGGGGCGGGGAGTTAGGCTCCCTTAGTATGACTAAACCTCCAACCTTGGCATTGAGTACACTGTCACGCCACTTTGGACGAGACTGAAGAACATTCAGGTAATATTTGTGCCAAATATTCCAAAAATGAGTTTTAACTTTATTACATAGTTCCCAAAACTTAAGCTTATTCGTAGGGATATCTATAACACATTTTTCAGGGAAAGAAGTTAATGCAGTTCCTACTAGCCAGTGCCCTGGAGTAAGGTAACTGAAATCGTTTATATCTTGCGCTGTTACAGGTAATATAGGCCTTGAATTTAAGACAGCTTCTATCTGACATAAAATAGTATTTAGCTGTTCGTATGTGAGTACATAGTTTTGAATTATGCGCTTAAGATGAAACTTCATACTTTTTACAGCTGCCTCAGCAAGGCCAGCAAACACAGGTGAGTAACTAGGAGTAAAATGGAAGGATATACCTTGTTGCGTTACATAATTCAGCACTTGTGTCTGATGATCTTGAGAAGCCTGAAGCTCATACAAACGAACTAATTCGTTCCTTGCACCTTTGAAGCAACCACCGTTATCGCAGAACACGTCTGTGGGTAAGCCACGTCGCGCTATAAAGCGTTTGAAGCACGCCAGGAAACAGTCTGTACTTATATCTGATGAAAGCTCGAGATGGACGGCTTTGGTGACGAAGCAGACAAATACACATATGTATCCTTTGGTCTGTATAGCTCGTCGCACGCGCGAATTTTTGACAGTTATGGGACCCGCGAAATCTATGCCAATTTTTTGAAACGGACGGCATGCTGTTACTCTTTCAGGTGGCAAGGAACCCATTAGCTGTCTCGCGCAGTCAGCTTTCATTCTAAAACAAAGTAAACATTTATGTATCAACATTTTTACATGTTTGTAACCATTTATAATCCAGTATTTCTGATTCAAGCTAGATAACAATAACCTAGGTGCTGCATGTAGCAATCTAATATGCTCATGGGTTACAATAAGATCAGTGATTCGAGATTCTTTAGGAAGTACGATAGGGTGTTTTTGCGAGAATGATACCTTTGCATGCTCGATTCTACCGCCTACCCTTAGCATACCTTTGCCGTCTAAAAACGGGTGCAAAGGTTTCAATGAACCTTTGACATTTTCGCCTTTATAAGATAAACTATTTATCTCATCCTTGAAGTAAATACTCTGCTCATGATGAATGATTTTGTGTAGAGAGGTTTGTAATTCGAGAGATGATAGCGAAGTACCCACAATTCGCGCAGTTTTGCTTTTTATATTATGACAAAACCTCAGAACGTATGCCATAATACGCGTCATTTTATTAAGATCCGAATAATTTTTGAGAAAGTTATAGAAATCGACTTTCGGTTGAGCGATAAGAGATACCTTAGCGTCAGAGATCGTGAGGCTCTTCTTCACTTCAGGCAAGTCATCTTTGGAAAATGGTGGGGTGACATTTTCAAAGTTATATTTACAGTCCCGTAGAAACTGTGGACCCATCCACCACAACTCACAGTTTATCAGCTCATCTGGATCAGCTCCTCTGCTCACATAGTCAGCAGGGTTCTCTTTCGTGGACACGTAGAGCCAGCGCCATCTAGGGGTCTGCTCTCGAATCAACCTTACTCTGTTTGCAACATAAGCATTGAGTTTCATGGGCTCAGTGGCTATCCATGCAAGCGAGATTTGTGAATCGGAAAATAAATAGACATTATCAATCTTTATTTTGAGGCTCAGAGTATCATAGACTCGGTTCGTGAGCTTCGTTAGCAGAAGCATAGCATTTAATTCTAATCGCGGTATGGTGAGTGACTTTTTATCGCGGGTGTTGATTCGAGACTTAGAGCAGAGTAAAGAAATTAAAGCTTTACCTGAGTCGTCTACCACCCGAAGGTAGACACAGCAGCCGTAACCAGTAGTGCTTGAAGCATCAGCGAAGCCAATCAGTTGCACAGCAGCATTGTTAGGTATTTTTATATTTCTATCTATAGAAAGAGGTTGCATAACAGACAATTTCATAGCAAAGGAAAGCCATTCAGATTGTAGTGATTGCGGGAGGACATTATTCCAACCGAGTTTTTCGCACCATAGCTTTTGCATGAAAGCCTTTGCTTTCATGATGACTGGAGACATGAAACCAAGAGGGTCATAAAATTTTGAGATATAGCTCAGTACTTGTCTCTTGGTAGGAGACTCAATTTGGAAAGGTTCTGGGCATGAAAACACAAAGCAGTCTTTAGAAACATTGAGTGTAAGACCTAATGTTTTCATGTACAAATTATTCTTTTGTAAATCCAAATCATCAAACTGTTGTTTGTCTGGGGATATGTCCTTTAAAATTTCTTGACAATTCGATGCCCACTTATGGGTATAAAAACTACCTTTACCCAGTAATTCACATAATTGCCGTTTTGCCTTAATAACCATTTGGATATCAGAATGAGAATAGCAAGCGTCATCAATATACATACAGTTTCTTATTATATAACAGGCTAATGGAAACTCATCCTTATATTTGGTAGCAAGCTCATATAAACAGCGTGTGGCTAGAAAACTTGAACTTTTTTGACCATATGTGACCGTATCTAACTGTATACACTTAATATTGTCGTTTACACTGCTTCTCCACAGTATGTTTTGCAAGCTACCGTGCGAAGGATTAATGCTCACGCAGCGAAACATGCGGCGTATATCCGTGGAAATAGTGTATTCACCCAAGCGAAATAAAAGCATAATGTCAAACAGCTCTTTTTGCACAATAGGACCATTTAGCAATAGATCATTCAGAGAAACTTTCTTATCAGTTTGCATAGAAGCATCAAAAACCACGCGCGTTTTTGTAGTAATGCTATTTTCGTTAATGACAGCATGATGGGGCATGAAATACCAAGGTTCGTTTTGAAAATCTATAGAATTTATATCAATATAGTGGCCATGTCCTAAGTCAGTGTATTCATTTATGAATTTTTTATATTCCGAAAGCAAGTTAGGACTTTTATGTAACCTTCGTTCAAGACTGAGGAATCTATAGTAAGCAAACTCAAATGAGTTACCAAGAGAATCGTTTATTTCGCTCATTGGTAATTTTAGTGGCAAATTCACTTGAAATTTGTTATTTTCTAGCACAGTTGTGCTTTGGAAAATGTTTTCACATAAATCATTTTTTGATATTTTTTCAGAATAAGTTTCAGGAACCTTTTCAGTTTCAAAAAATTGTTGTAAAGTTTCATCAAGATCTGACTTACAATCTAAACATAAAAGTGAGACCTTACTTGTGTTCCTATTTGCAGGCTGTGGCAAAGCCCCAGCAATGACGTGACCAAACCTTGTGTTGATGAAGCATGGTTGCGGGCTCTGCTGCTTAGATTGCGAAGCTCGTTGCTGTATAGTGGCTTGTTGCTCCGGAAGCAGCACCTGGAAAAATATATCGGCTCCAATCAGCATATTGATCTCAGACGGGATGTGAAAATCAGCATCAGCTAGCGTCAATTGAGATGGAATGGTCATAGACGTCATGTCCACTTTAAATTGTGGGATTTTGCATGTTATTTTGTCTAGCACATGACAATTTATGGTCACCCTATAAGGGGATGACAGTGAGAAAACTTCTAGGGGTACAGAATATTTAGCAATATTATTTTTGTTGCTGACCCCCACAATGGTTGTACTGTCTTTGTTTGGAGTTATACCTAAAACATCTATCACCTTACTTGTTACCAAGGATACCTGGGATGCGGAGTCCAAGATCGCCTTTACATGTACTTCAGTTCCATTCTGAGAATAAAGTTTTATTTTTACAGTGGGTAACAAAACCTTGTCAGCCTGTGTGTTCGACATCAGTGTGACCGGCCTTGGTGATGGCTCATCATGCAGTAATGTGTTGTGAGCTTGTTTGCAAATATTGCATCGAAAATGAAATTTACATTTGCCGGAGTGAGTGTTGAGACACACATTGCACAGATCTTTCTCCTTGGAAAACTTTACTCTTTCTCCAGAAGGCAGCGCTTTGAATTTATTGCATGCAAATAATTTATGGTCGTTGGACTTACATTGTACACAAGAAGTTGCTCGTGCCGCTGCACCGATGTTCACTACTGTCCTGGTAGGCTTGCTCGACGTCACCGGCTCAGCATTCTCCAACGCTAAGGCTCTCTTCTCCATGAACAACAAAAAATCCAACACTGTTGGATCGTAGTCAGTGCTTCGCTCAAGTTGGTATGCCCGGGACGTATATGCATCTAATTTGCGGAACAAAATGGACAATATAATAGGATCCCAAGTTTCCGTGTTTACTTGAAGATTTTTAAGGCTCGCTAAACATTGTTTAACAAGTGATACAAAACCTCTCAAAAGAATCGGAGTAGATTTGACCAGAGCATTTATATCAAGCAGTGAGTTTATGTGTTCATTTACAATTTTAAATCTATGATTGTATCTTTCATCAAGAAGCCTCAACGCTTCATCGTAACTACCAGGCTCAAAAGGGAGATCTTTGATTATATCAAAAGGTTCTTTTTGCAGAAAGGATCTTAAATAATATAGCTTCTGAATATTGTCGATCGACCTGTCTTTATGGATGATTGCCCTAAACAAGTTAATAAATGGGGTGTACTCACTGTATTTACTGCCGTCAAAACATTTGATCTCAATTTTAGGTAACTTTGTACGAAATGCTGAGTTTCCCGTATCCGAACTCGGAGTTGACTTTGCCTTTATTGCCTCGTTTAGCGCAGACAACACAGTGAAATACTTTGTTTCGCAATCTGCGACATCTTCGTTGTCCTGATCAACAAATGCCAGGATTTGTTTATTATACCCCTCGTATTCACTAAAGATCTCTAAAACCCTTGATCTTTTTGCCTGCAATGATGCTAGCGTACTTAATTCTAAATCACGCTCGGTCTGTACAAATTGGTGAAGCCTTGTAAGGGACGCCTTGGCATAGCCACGAGACGCCCTCAAATGTTTGAGAGTTTTATCGTCAGACATTATAATACAACTTGCTTTCTCACTATAGTTTCTAATCTAAAATACAATTTGTTACTTATTAATATGGTTAAAGCACTTATTTTCACAATAAAAATCTATTTGGTGAATTGAACTGAACTTGTCTTTGAATAAACAACACGGAATAAAATGGCGGCTGCTTGCGTGGTTTATCACAAACACTCGTTTGGTTGCTTGAAATAATTCCGGAAGTTAGACATTGTCCAATCACGTTGCAGCGTTGACAGCTGTCACTCGATGACAGGGAAGCTGATTGGTTCGCAGCTATTTGCGCCTACGCTGATGAAGACGCGTCAAAGTGGCGCGGAACTTTAAAATTTTTGTTGATGTCTTGCGTCTCGTTCTGTTTCCTCGCTTGCACGTATTTTCTTCTTTGTCTTGCCACACACGGGAAATATTGCGTGTATGAAAAATGGCGATTTGACGTAGCAAGAATTTGGTAATTTGGTTTGAGAACGATGACGATACGTATGGACGTAATTTCTTCGACTCTTTGTTGCAAAGTATTGCAAATTACTTGTAGAAATTGTGTGCTTGATGTAGCTGAATAAACAATTGATGGTTTACACTTACGATGATGGTGTCAAACCTGAGCCTCGCCTCGCCACTGGAGAAGAAAGTCGATATTGCGATTTCTCCTCTTTTTGCAGGACGATTGTAGAAAGCTTGTAGCAGGTTCTTTCCAGTCTTGATCGCAGTACTCGTGCGTGGAAGACTTTTTTCGCAGGTTAGGTACGTATGTAACCTGAGTCTCACCACGTGTCGCTGTTCTTGATTATCGCGCCCAATCCTTTTTTGAGAAGCTCGAAGGACCAATGTGTGCAGCCGGGTGTTGTTGGCTGGCTCGTCGAGGTTGAGTTTGATAATAAAGACTTGAGCACCATTTAATCACGTTTATTCAGAGCACACACAGTTCGCTACCACGAGTCCGGGTTGACATCTTTGCCATCGACATCTTAGAACTGACCGGAAAGGCCCGAGTCTTTCATAGATAATTTAATTTTACAATAATGTTGCCATCTGTGTTGGTCAGGGATGCCAACAATAGTTACTTTTGAATTTATAATATTATGAGTGGATATATGGAAAGATAAAGAATCTCTTCATTCTGGACATGAAGTACTCTGCAAGGGAAGCAATTGGCAGAAGATAGTGAACTAATCAACTAATACATAAACGGCGTTCAATTGTTAATTTCAAATGGTAGTCAGATCTACATCGCTTTGTTGTCTCTAGAAAATCCAATTTTGTAGATTTCGTCTCAAGACCTCAAAGATGACATGTGGCCATCAGCACTGGCCATCAGCACGAATGGTTCGGTGGGATAACGAGGACATTAATGTGGCATCTCGAGTCCTGCGAGCCTGGTTACTTAGAGGAAGTAACGTATCTATACTGATATTTTAAATTCGAAAGTAACTCTTGTCTCTCTGTCTGTTTGTTACGTTTTCACGACAAAGCGGCCGAACTAATCTTGATCAGATTTTATATACTTATTGATAGATTACGACCATGATTGAGACATAGGCTACCTTTTATTGACAAATTACGCCTGCGAAGCCACGGGTGGAAGCTTGTTAATCACACTAATATTTTAAATGCGAAAGTTTGGATGTTTGTTTGTTACTCAATCCCGGCGTAACAGCAAAACCGATTTCGATGAAATTTGGTATATAGATAGACTATAGCCATGATTAAAATATAGGCTACGTAATATTGACAAAACACGCGTACGAAGCCGCTGGCAGAAGCTAGTAATAAATCATTTAATTTATTTTTTTTAAGTTGTTGTTATAAGAACATGGTTATTAACATTTTAGCTAATAATATCAGCAGTTAATGCCCTCACCAAAGTGTTAGTGCCGGCAGGTTAGCCCAGCGGTCGTCGGTCCAACCCGGCGAGAAGTTCCGTTGCAATTCTGGCTTTGGTGTGGAGAGCCCTTAACTACTGTCATTGGTTAAAATATAACTTTTGCCTCGCTAACGTCTAATTTAAAAAGTATTAGTGCTTTTTTGCTAGCAACAACTACTACTGTATAAAATATACATGTGACATAAGATATTGGAAACGTGTCAACAAGCGCTAACTTCACGCGCTACTTGCTGACGATCAATTCCTTCGATTGCCACTTATCTAGCAGACATCGGTTCGTGTTCTAATTGATGAAGTAGTTATTATTTAAAGTGTCTGATGTCAAACTAAACTCTGTAACTCTGTTTGTGGTTTGCACATTGTTTTGTGATCTGAAACTTTATCAAATAATAATAAAAATCTGGACTATAAATTCTCATTATGAAAATTTTTGGATCTCGTACTCAGTTCGCAGAACAGTGCGGATTTTCACAAGGGGGTAGTTGGGGGCAAAGATTACGTTTGATACACGCCCACTTTTTTAGTAGCACTTATTAGAATGTTGAATAGCACATACGAATAGCGTTTCTTATGATTTATACCTCCATCGTTTTATACACGTTTCAAAAGTAATTAAATATGAGTTAAAAGTAAAGTATGTTTTACCGACAATCATTATATCTGTCTGTGTCATTGTGGTTCCCAAACAGATGGACCGATTCGGACACGGTTTTTTATTATAGAAAGATAGTTTAACTGTGGTAGTTCTTACCTATGTGTGCTAAAGATCACGTTAGCCGATTCGAAGATATAAGCATTTTTCCTTTTTGGTGAAGTGATTTCAGCTGTAAAATGGAAATATAATCAGGATTTTTTTTAATTTTCATGAATACTTGCTACGATTTAAAAATTACCGTATTTACCTATCTTAATGATATACCTAAACTCGTTTTAGTCGGGCACTCTTGGCAGAGTGGTCGTGGTTATGTCAGATCTTGGCTCTTGAGTAGCGGCTATAGCTATGCGTCTCCATTCTATATCATCTATCATATTCAATAGAGCATATAGCTCTATTGAAGGCATTGCGAGAACATATTTAATCATGGTAGAGTGTGTGAGATGGACTTGATGAGGTCTGATCATCTCGTTGGAGAGCAACCACGCGGTCTCTTGCCCTCCATTCTACTTCTTACGGGTAACGTGTCCAAAGGGCTTAAGTACTCGCATTTGCACAGTGGACAGTAATTTTTTTTTTATCTTGCCTAAGCTCTTTTAAAATCGAAACATTGGTACGGTACACCGTCCACGAAACTCTAAGCAAATGCCTCCAGCACCACATCTCTAGTGAATCGATTTTTCTCCGTTCCTTCAGCCTCAACGCCCACGTCTCATCTCCATAGAGAAAATTTGGAAAGATGAGACTTCTCATGAGTAGAACTTTAGTGGCTCTAGTTATTCTACGATCCTTCCATATCTTCGTTAGCTTCTCAACATCAGAACGGGTCACAGCACAACGTCTTCTAATCTCATCTTCACAGCCTCCAGTATTTTTTTAACCTATACTTTCCCACTGCTGGGCAAAGGTATCCCCCATTCCTTGCGTTCTCCAGAAATCTCATGCCAGTCAGAGTGGAATCCATCCAGATCGTCACACCAACGTTTTCGTGGTCTGCCTCGTTGCCGTCGTCCTGTGGGTTGCCAGTCGGTAGAGATCTTAGTCCACCTTTCAGGATGCATTTGCGTGACATGACCCGGTGACCGGACATGACCGGAGCCCCTGGTATACCTACACTAAAAATACTACTTATATATATTGATAGAGACAAACTGTGAGAAATGAGTCGTGGATCTTTTGACAAAATTGTGAGTAGGTTACTTTTCATACTATTCAGTAGACAAATATTTAACGAAAAGGCTTTCAAATAAAAAGCTTGTCTTTTGTTGTCTTTTTCCCTGAATTAGGACAGATGGATGGTTTCGTCGGAAATACAGAAATACGACCTTTTTATTGTATATCTGAAAGGAACGTGCCAAATTTTTGTAGGCAGACAGCTTTTATCTTTTTACACTCACGCTTAGTCGAACATAAGCTCCATTATTTCAACAACTTACTTATAATCTTACCTATAAAAACATCAGTACATTGATATACAAAGGACGTAAGTCGACTCATTAGGGTCCTCGCTCGCTTTCACTAGCTTGTATGCTAAAATATCTCGGGTGCAATTGATCGCTTACACCCGAGTTTACCCGGAATCCATTGGTTTTTTTTTATCAAAACTATGGCTTCTTTTATTTAATAGAAATAAGGATTTGTTTGAAATCATAAAGATTTGTTATATTTCATGATAGCACATTATGAATGAGGCCTCTTTATTTTTAGATAGAAATAAGGATTTGGCATGGAGGTTGTATATCATTTCAGCATTTATGAATGTAACGGATTTGTCATGAAGGTTATATTTATTTTAGTATATTATGAATGTAATGAGCCTAATTCTATTTTCAAATTTGTTTTGTCTCCTGGGGTCGTGAATCGCATTTACGCATCAGGTATCGAGTTAACCATGACCATCTTTCAGAGCATGAGCGATGTAAAGGTATTTTTGTTACCCACTGTTTTGACACCTTTTGAAAAAGACTTAATTAGAGCTTGACATCGCTCTTATTATAGTCACTGGCTGAATATAAAATTCTTATATAGAACATTCGAAGTCACTGATCGAATTAAAAATGTAAAAGAAAAATAAATTGCTTGATATCCCGGGAATTTGAATTTTGAACTTTGCTAATCAGCTACCTGTAGCGGGTAGAGCCATGTGCCAGAGACCGCCGGCAGTTGCGCGCAGGCTTCCACGCGGTTCGGTAGCGTGGTTGCGTCATGTCGCACTGAAGACACCAAAACGCACCCGTACGTGCTACGAAAACAGTAAATAACATCGTCAGAAAATTTTCAAAAAATTATGACATGGCAAGTGTAGGTCCATTTTAGACGATTTAAAAAAAACCCAAAACCACCTGTTGGTCGCGATTTGACACAGTCCGGACAGCGTCACAATCTGTTTACAAGTAGGGACCACCACCCCAAGCCGTGGGCAATGACGCAACGTTTTATAGGCGCCCCGTGCGTTACTATGGCGGAAAAACAACAGTCGCAGTTTCAAAATAGATTTCCGTGTTACCTGCGTTAAACCATAAACCAAACATCCATTACAACCGCAGTTGGGTAAATTACGACCTGTAAAAACCAACATGCCAGTCATGTGCCGGTATGAAATTATAATAATTTTGTGAAGAATTTTAAAGAATTTCAAGGCACTGTAATGAACGCGAGTTATTTTCAGTTTGGTACATTTTTTGACGCTCAATTACGGAAACAAAGAATCTTGTAGAGCCAGTCTCTTACGGCGTAAATAGTATAAATTATTCCGGTCATTCTAATTTCCTTAAACAAAGACGTGTTGATGGAAGAGGTTCACCTACCTCATCTATTTGGCACTTCATTGATTGATTATGAAAACATTACAAAATAATCTTGAGTTCCAAATCGGTCTTGTGGAATCGTCTTCCGTTTAATAGATACGCTGAGTGATTTATAATCAAAAAAAACCGGCTGACAATTTCTTAACCGTTATCATTAAACTATATCCGTTCAAAGCTAATCGTGTCTTGTTTATTACCGTCGTTTCGTAAACTTAATCTATAGTTAATCTTTAGATCCCAGACCATGTCTCTTATCAAAAATAAACGCCAAAAATATCCAGTTTTATACCAGCGCTCGATTTAATTTTATCGACTTCAATGAGACTGCCATTTTAGAAATTATACATACCTATGTATATTTTATTTATATCCAATGGATTAGTTCAAGACCGTCAGAGCAATGAAAACTGTTAATTTATGAGCCAATACCGAAGCATATCAAAACACACTGCGGAAACCTAAACATATCGAATTTTTAAGTGATTGAGTGACTGTGTCGTTTTAAAAAAGAAGAGTTATGACGAGTGATAGATGTTGTTTTGTGATGTGACAGAAACAACAATTACTTTCCTGAAGTGACATATGTATGTTTTTAAGTGACGATCTGTAGTAAAAATTCAAAGTGACGTTCATTATGTGCGGAGGTATCGTATAATGTGATGATGCGTAGAGGAAAAGCACTGCTGGAAGGCAGTAGACAAGGGTCGGTCGACGGCAAGGTGGCGAACGATAAGGAGCTGGTTCATAAGTGTCACAGTGACCCTGGAGGGGGCAGAGCGCTGGGAGCTGCGCCTAGGACCCTCAGACATAGGTCCACTTCAGGGGCGCCTAGGAAATGCGTGCTCACGCTTGATGGATACTCCTATGTTATTGGTGAGTTGCATGATAAATGCTTAGGGTTATGCTAATTCTCTTAACCGTTTAAAAAGTGTAAAATAGCGATTCTAAAAAAATACATTTTGTTTTGAACGCCATGGTACCTAAACAGACGATGGTAAAACAAAAACCATTGGTAAACATGTGTGTTAAAGCGATTAGACGAAAAAATAACTACTACAATAAATAAATAATAAATAAATAATGCTGGACATTTCAAACAGTCTTATCTAGCCCCAAACTAAGCAAAGCTATGGGAACCAGATATCTACAGACCTGACATACGTTTTTGTTTTGTAAATACAACATGTACCTACTTGTATATATATTCGCATACCAATATTGGTAATTAGTGGAACGACAAATATTCTAATAACAACTACTATACACCCTTTTTCTATAAATAAATAATTCATTCATTTTTTGACTGCCTCCGTGACGTAGTGGGCGTGTAGCCGGCTGAGACGCAGGAGGTAGCGGGTTCGATTCCCGCCGCGGAACAAATGTTTGCATGATCTACAGATATTTGTTCCGTGTCTGGCTGTTTTTCTATATATTATAAGTATGTATTTACAAAAAAAAAGTATATAAGTATTCTATCAGTTATCTGGTTCCCATAGTACAAGCTTTGCTTAGTTTGGGGCTAGATCGCGCTGTGTGAAATGTCCAGCGATATTTATTATTATTATTTTATTATTATTTATTCATTCATTCATACAAACTTATCATAATTAGAACTGCTCATAGTGCCCCAACAGCGCAACACCTTGAGCGACCTCTATGCTGCCACCGGAACGCCATAGACGCGGCCAAATTGACGTTACAATGTTTTTATCATTAACACGACGAAGAAAAAAAAGTATAGAAACAGCCAACCCGGAACAAATATATGTAAATAGCTAGTGCAAACATTTGTTCCGCTCCGGGAACTGAACCCGCAACCTTTCAACGGTAATAGAATTTACCGTCCGTATTTCCAAAAAAATCAAACTGAATCGAGGATTTAAATTTATGTCTAAATTCAATTGAATTACACTAAAAATTCAAAGGAATATTGACTCATTCCTCAAACCCCAGCTTTTGTTATATCACGTGAACTTCAATGCCCTATGTGATTTTCGTGGAACTAAATCCAATTTACAAAACTCAACTAGCGAGCACAAAGTCACAATATAAATCAAACCTACAAAACATGGATATAGAGTTCACAGTGATTTATTTATTTATTAGGAACAGCCAACAACTTTGGCTCTAGCTGAGGTGGTTTTTTTTTATGTTATTTGTGGGGAAACAAGCTTACAGTCCACCTGATGGTAAGCGGTCACCGTCGCCTATTGACACCGGCAACACCCGGGACATTGTCGATGCGTTCCCTACCCTGTAGAAACCTCTTAACATTTCTTTTGAAGCGTGCTATGTCGTAGTCTAACGGGAAAACCTCAGATGGTAGCTCATTCCACATTTTGCAAGTATGGGGTAGAAAAGTCAAGAAAACGTTGTCAAGAAGTGCGGTGGTAAAATCTCGACGCCGGGATCAGATCGAATAGCTCCTCAGAACATTCCCCATTATACGGGTGGTAGAATACACTGAACGATCCGATGTCACGGCGTTGACTCAGTGGTTCCAGCTTGTCGGGGAGTTTGGGATGGATTATTATAATACGGGTTTTATCGGTGTTTCGACTAATAAAAACGATAAAGAGTGCGAGGCGAGACGTTATTCGGAGCGGATCGCACTCACCCTGATGAAGGTTCACGAATTGAACTGAAACATTGTCGGTCGAAACACCGATAAAACGGTACGTGATTATTCCCGTATTTATAATAATGATTGAAATCAATTACTAAAGTTTTCTAAGTAAAATTTGTCATGGAGGTTTTATTTCATTTTAGTATGTAGGTATATTATTCTATTACCAAATTAACTTACGGCCCTAGGGGCATAAATCACATGTACGCATCAGGTATCCTGCTAACAATGATCTACTTTCAGAGCATGAGGGATGAAATAAAAATTATCTGCGAATCTACCTACCATGCAAACACAAGACAGATGGTTAGTAACGATTATAGCTAAATAACTCGTTATGTATCGATTATATCGATATATCGATTATAGCTAATAGTCGTATAAGAACAAAGGTGGCAATCTGTCATTTCTGAAAATATTGCTAAATCGAAAAAACCATTGAAATGTTTAACTGAAATCTGTTGCAGGCCATGATGGAATAAACGCTTATGATTGGCCGAGCAAGACGGATTGTCGCCTTTGATTTTGACATTAGCCACATTTGATGCCAATCTCAATCTTACGGTCAGCTTTTTAAGGTAGTTTGCTATTTTTGATCCTTATTTAATTATTGTTATGGTGTCTTTTTAAATTTCCCGTTTTGCCACATTCATAACGAATTTTTACTCAAAATAACAGATTGCCAACTTTGATGTTATACGACTCATTTGTCCGTACTTATAGTCAACGATATTCTTTTTTGTGAAGAAACATTTTACAAGATGAATGTTCCTCGCAGATTATTGGATTATGCTCCTCTCAGCTCCTTTGGTGGAGTGCTTTCATTTATATTATTCTTAATCGGAGATGAAAAATTGCAATCACTTCAACAATAAACAGGTATTTGTAAGCATGAATAAACCATGAATTATACATTATAATCTTTTATCTGTTGTATCTCTGTCCGCGTCTATCCATCGCTCGAAGAACTGACGGCCGTTGGGGCAGAGAGGTTCTAGTGTTGAGTCCACACAGTCAAAAGTGCATTTAGAAAATTGGAAAAAGATGGAACTCAATAAAAGCGCTGGTAATCCAAGTATCACAACACAATCTGTTTTTTAACTCCTGAGGCAAAAGGCCCGTCCTTGTATCATCATAGTTCTCAAACGGATGGACCCATTTGCACGCGGATTTTTTTAGAAAGCTTGTTTAACTGGGTTGGTTCTTACGTATGTCAGTTTCTAAAACCCGATGCAAAAAGAGGGGGCTCGGGGTATTTTTAAATATATAATAATTTACTTGACCGCAATTTTACTACTATCCTGGCGCATGAACCCCGAAGTGGGCCTTGGCCTCCGACACTAAAAGATGCCACTGGTCTGTATTGTATGCCACTTCTTGCCAGTCTGACGCTTGGAAAATACGAAGGTCTTCTCCACCTCATCCTTCTAGCGATATCTGGTTCGCCCGACGTCGGCCGACCGCAATTTTACAATCATAAATTAATAGTGCATCATAAAACGTCAAAGTCGTTTAAAAATCATAAACAATCGGTATTTATAAACATTTACCTACATAAGTTCAATAACATAATTGAAGGTAAATTTAAATCGATTAGTAATTAATATTAATAATTATGTGTTTTATTTAATCATTTTTTGGATTCTGACGCATACAATTATGCAGGAAAAAGAGATTTGCATTTTAATGAAGACTTCGAGTTTTAGCGAGTTAAACTAAAAACTATAGAAGTCATAAATTTGTAATAAATTAGTGTATGTATTGTAATACTAGCTCCCGTCCGCGTTTTCGCACGTATGATTTGTTACTAAAAAGTATCTTATGAGTAAGATGATAAGTTATACAAATACAAATGTTTTATTTCGATAACTTGTGTTTACAATATCTTAACTAGTAGTTGAAACCTCTTTTTAAGTAAATAATACCTGTATTAGGAGGTTTCACTCTTCCGTTATATAAAAAAAAAATAGACGTAGCTTAAGAAAAACATTTTACGTTTACAAAATCAAATACATATTCTAAAAAGCAATGAACTTAAAATCCATTACTAACATTTTATATTTATATATACTTATTTTATCTTATATAGGTAATAGTGTACAATGAATAAGTGAGTGTGAGTAGGTGCATGTATGTGCGTGTGTGAGTGGGTGTGTGTATGTGCGTGTGTAAGTGGGTGTGTGTGTGCGTGTGTGTGAGTGTGATACGTGTGTTTATGTATGTACGTGAGTGTGATGGTGTGTGTATGAGAGCGCGTAAGGAGGTGCATGAGTGTGTGAATGTATGTGCTTGAGTATGTGCATGGGTATAGTGTTGGTGTTTGGACGTAAAGAGAACGTCGGTACAGTACAGGTGCTTCTATGTTACGGTGGTGGTAGGTAGGTGTGCAATTAGCCTTTCGACTCGATTTATGTTATAATACTAATTACTTAACAATTTCTAAAAGTGTCTCTGTCTCGTCGTAATTTAATGATATTAGCCATTCAGAAACAATTCTTTTACATTTGTGATTGTTCATTGGGTATATATTCATAATTTTATTTATTTTATTGTATAGGTGGGTAGACTGTCTGATGTATTGTCGTGTTGCGAAAGTTGTTTTGACATGTGATTTATTAGTTACATTAGATAATCTTTTTTTAGGTTTTGTAGGGTCATATTCCAGAGTTTTGTGAAGTTTTAATACTGAATTGAGTACATAAAGTTTTCTTACGGACTTTGCCAGTCTGACGCTTGGAAAACACGAAGGTCTTCTCCACCTCATCCTTCTAGCGATATCTGGTTCGCCCGACGTCGGCCGACCGCAATTTTACAATCATAAATTAATAGTGCATCATAAAACGTCAAAGTCGTTTAAAAATCATAAACAATCGGTATTTATAAACATTTACCTACATAAGTTCAATAACATAATTGAAGGTAAATTTAAATCGATTAGTAATTAATATTAATAATTATGTGTTTTATTTAATCATTTTTTGGATTCTGACGCATACAATTATGCAGGAAAAAGAGATTTGCATTTTAATGAAGACTTCGAGTTTTAGCGAGTTAAACTAAAAACTATAGAAGTCATAAATTTGTAATAAATTAGTGTATGTATTGTAATACTAGCTCCCGTCCGCGTTTTCGCACGTATGATTTGTTACTAAAAAGTATCTTATGAGTAAGATGATAAGTTCTACCCAAAAATGCGAAGGCATTTGTCATCAGGTTAGTATTTAAATAAACGACGATGGACTTACAACCGTCCCGTGTACGCTTATGTTCTATGCAATATTGGTAATATATCCAACGTTATTTTTGGACTTGCCCCTGACTATCCCTTGCGATATAACTTCGCTTCATATTGAGTAGTTTAGATCTGAAGTTGTCCATCGTGGGAATTATTTTTAACTTAGTCATGCCCTAGCCATATTTTTTTAATAATTATTATAAGTTAATTACATATAATATTATAAGCTTAATGATTCGTATGTATGGGAATAAATATAAATAAGTAGGTAAGTAAAGTTATCGTCTGTCTAGCGGAGTATCTATGTTTACTAAATCGGAGTGTCGTCTAACATGATGTTACAGTTATGACGTCACGAGAGATAGCAGTTACTGATAACGAGTTTTGATAACAGGTTATCGGATAACGTTGATGTACTGATGTATCATTAATCGAAAGTATTTGTAGGTTTGCTCCACACGCTCTTGATAAGCGAGATATTGATCTGTTTACTTGAGCTGTAATTGGGTGCAGTTTTTGCTCGAAGGAGAGTTTATGAAGGGATGTATTAAGAAAGCAAGTGAAATTGTGATGCTATGTAAATATTAGAAAACAGCTTAGGTAACGTCCCCCATAGACGGCAACGATTTCTTTGCGCAAGCCTTGTGCAAGCTTCTGTGGGAAGCAATCATCAGACAGCAATTGCCTTACGTAATAAGGTGATTGGTCGAGAGGCGTAAAATGATAATTCCAGATTATCTGAAATATTTCATTTAACAAGTAACTTTTTAACAAAAATATAACCGACTTCAAATAACAGCACAAACCAAACTACGTTACTGATTTTGATGAAATTTATATTAGACCAATCTGAAAGTATATCCTTTCAAATAAACAAGGAGTTGTACCTTCCATCATCAGCTCACCTGAATAATTCAAAGGAACATAAGTGGCGGTCTACACGAGTCTATAATATTTAAAGAATTATCCACTAACTCCTAATAGATAAGGAGTTATATTTTTTATCATCAGCTCAGCAAACATGAGATGATCAGTACTAGACGCAAATACTTGAATAGTTGTTTTTATAGGCAAGTAACTTTTTAACAATAACAAACATAAAATTGTTGCGTCCCTATAAAATTTGAGGGTTGCCATCGATTTTTGGATCCCATTATCAGATCCTGACTTGATGCCAGTGGGACCGCCTGGAAAGTAACAATTTCTCGAATCAATTCAGGCGTCTTCGAGTAATCGGGGAACATATATAAAAAAAAGATTCTGAAAAATTATCTAATAGGAATTTCATACATTTAATAAAGGAATTTTGATTTTGACCTGACTAAAATAAATAAATAATAATTAAATATTGCTGGACATTTCACACAGCGCTATCTAGCTCCAAACAAAGCAGAGCTTGTACTATGGGAACCAGATAACTTATAGAATACTTGTATACATTTTATTTTGTAAATACATACTTATAATATATAAAGAAACAACCAGACCCGGAACAAATATCTATAAATCATACAAACATTTGTTCCGCAGCGGGAATCGAACCCGCTACCTCCTGCGTCTCAGCCGGGTATTCGCCCACTGCACCACGGAGGTTGTCGATAGTTTGGACTTTGATGCAAAACGGACAAAGATGAAAATAGCCTCAAAAATCATCCCTTTTAAATAAAGCCGTTTGTGTCTGATTCTGTACCTGAAATAATTATTTTAAAAAATTCTAACCTCTTTTGTAAATATCGGTTAGTAAATAACATGAACATAGTAAGTATGTAAAGTTGGTCAACATGGGCATAAACTGTCTTAGATTACTTAGGACATTAAGGATTCGATTTCGCAAAGAAATCAACACTTGATCAACTAATTAGCGCTCAAGAATGATGTAAGATAAATTGCCCACTAATTAGTAAATGCGAAACTCATAAATGGTCATACAATATTAATTTCAAAACACATGCAGATATTTCTATACATTTGCTATAAATTGCTGCGTTGGATTGGAACAAGCTGCCTTGTTTGGTGTGGGTAAGTTGGCGTGCGGCCATACAATGTAACTTGTTTTAGTGTATAGACTGTGGTTCACCATCCACTATACGAGATAATTAAGTGTTCGTTGGTCACTGGTTCATACGAAGGTCTCGAGGTCCAAATGCCTCTGGCATTGCTTAACGATTTTATAACTGCAACTTTTATCTAACGTGATCATAGCTGTTACTCACTAACAGTCACCGCTTTGCATAATCTAGGTAATTAAGATTATCTACCAATAACTACTCTCAAAGACTTTAGTTTACTCCATGATCTTGGCGCATGCACTGTGCTGAAATACGAGTATCAAAAACTCACATACTATGATTTGTGAGTTTTTCGTTATAATTAAAATAATTTTCATAACTATGATAGTATCAAAAGTTTTATCTTTGTAAAAACTGCTAAGTTAGCATAGAACTGCATATTCTTCACAAAGACAAAATTAGACCTTGTTCTTTCTAACTTTTCTTCTTGTTTGTTGTTATTGTTTTGTATTTAGGTCTTGCAAAAGTAGTTTTGCTAAATTCGCAGGTCAGCGTGCCCATTATGAAAAATACTCATTTGAAATTGTCGCTGACCTTACCAAATCGTGCAGAACGTTTTTTATATAGTTTTGAAACCTAGTTATCTATTATTTTCAACTCAATTTGAAATAATAGGTTCGTTAAATTTTCTTCTTTCTAGTGAACTACCTACACTTTAAACATATTTAGTCTTAGACTATTTTATTTTTTGTTGTTACTTTGTTTTGTCTATGTAAGTAAGGATTTCCCTTCAGCTGGTCTACACAGAACTGCTCTAGAGTTGTAATGCTGTGCTGTGTACACGTGCTCAAAGACGGATTAAGGTAACTTGATACCGTAAGCAATCTTCCCCTATGGGCCCTCCTATCCTTAAGTGAACTACAAAGAATTAATTTTAAAAAATAAGTACAATCTAGGTCTCAGAGTTGATAATTATATTTTGTATCTGATTGATTGTATTCTGTTTTGTGTGCCATGATAAATAAATAAATAATACATATGACTAAAAATTAGTCACTACTATTGCCCTGTTAATGACTTGGTTTAGCATGTTTTTTGGACAGATAGTAGGGCACAACAGACAGTTGAGCATATGAGGAATACTTTAGGTGGGTTGTTCGCAGTCACAATTTAAATAATACACAAAATTATATACAATTAATAAAGCTAAGTGAAAATTTTATACAATTACTGAAAATATCTTCTCCTTGAAGATAATTTGAGTAATTGGTTTGATTGCTCTCAAATAATAAACGAGCTCGATCAATCTGATTTGATATTGCTCATAAATCATTTGCTTGGAACTCACAGTCACACCTCTAAAATCAAAGTTGTAATTTTAAAGCTACCTCATCAGGTAAGGCTTTAAAATTGCTTACAATTGTAATCAGTGGTCTAAGGAGGAGCACGAAGATCTAGGAGGTACCTATTTAGTCTTACTTTTAAGAGACCCAGTACATTATTATCAAGAAAGACAGACGACAGCAAAATATTCTATTGCGTTGGTACGATTTTAAACGTGGAGTCGAAACGGTGGGTGTGAATGGATGTTAAGTTAATGAGGTAGTAGTACTGAGCCATGCATCTACTTGGGTGTGCGAGAAAAAACTAAAGGTTTTAAAATACTTATCACACCATCAGGTGAGATAGGGGTCAAGAAGTTGACTATCACCAATAAAAATAAACAAAGCGTTGTAAAGTCATATGGATGGGGGACTATAAACCGGACGTACCAGTTCTGTGGACATTTCAATGCATCTGCGGACCTACATACTTAGAGCTATTGTTAGAACTAAGCTTTACAATAGTCATTGTTGAGTATAATGTTACTTACCAGGACGGTCTTCAGGAGAAACATGTAGAATATTTAATTATATTTACGGTTTATTTTTTTAGTTGGTTAACTTAGACCTCCTTATTAAAAAACTTTTTGAAACTTTGTCGTTTTAAATGTCTACTTTTGGACATTTAAAATACGAATCCATGCTATTATGGATGTGCTATCCTAATATGTATATAAAAATTTCACAATCCTCCAAAACGGGTAGACCAATTTTAATGATTTTTTTTGTATATTTCGTAGGTACGCGAATAGATCGTAAAATATTTTTCATCTTCCTATTCCCACCCCCCATTTGTTATCCGCAATTTTAGTATTTTTGTATGAATAATATCCATATAATTTAAACGTCGTTCATTGACGTGAAGTCATTTACATGAAGTGTCGCGTCACTTTGACAAGAGTGTTTTATATAGTTATTACCCCGAAGTTCCCACGGGAACAGGAAATGTCAAGAGTGTGAAGCCGCGGGTGGGTCAGCTAGTTATTATATAAATATGTACTACAAATTCGAAAGTACATAACAGTCCCTATATTTGTGTTACGTGTTCACGACTAAATGGCTGGACCGATTTCGATGAAATTTAGTATATACCTAGTAATGTTGGATTACTAGGTAATGCATAATGTGTGTGTGAGTTTAATGTAACATTAATACAGTTATTTGGTATTTATTGGCCTTAATTTCAGGAATATTAGTATCCACAAATGAACAGATTTATATATGCTTCAAACTAATTTATATCGCCTATTTCGTACTTCTTTTTCTTACTAAGAAAAGCCCAATTTTCCCTACATTTTGTTTTGAATTAACTTGTGTTACCTTAATGTTACATGCTCCTAAAGAAAATGTTGTTTGACTTCGCATTTCGTAACGAGCTCATTAAATTAATTATAGCAATCTATGAGAACTTGGTGAACAAAGCCGGGGAATTCTTTGAACGTCTTATGTTATTCCATTTATCGATTTATAATATAAAGTGCTCTTTGTAAAACTTGACACCCTTGAAAAACTTTCTTGAAACATAGCTTTCTTTAGTACAATAACTAGATGTACAAATCTATTTATTGCGTAATAGGGTAATATGGGTAGATACCAGATGTTTAGTATTATATAGAGTAAGTGCAGCCATATTCAACGTGTTACGCATGCAATGTCGCATGCAATGTCGAGTACTAACTATTAGGTACTCGAAAAGAAGCGTCACTAACATCATTATGAAAATCAGTTTATTTCGTAATTGCATTGTTTAGATAAATCTTTATTATAGGTCTAATTCGTTTATTCCACATAAATATAACTTTACAGGATCTGGCCTTTACAGGACTTTACTTTACTGGAACTTTACATGGATATCGCGTATTGGATTACGCGATATCCAAGACTACTACAAAATAATTACATATTATAATAGAAATAATATCACGTCTTAACAAAAACACACATAAACATTCATTTTATAACTTATTTTAATACTACAATTAAGAAATTAAATTTTAAAATGTATGAAAAATAACTCTATCAAGTTCTAAACGTCGATATCCGTAAACAAACGAAAGTTCATGACGTTGGGAATCGATCTATGGAACACAAATGGTATTGGGCGGGACACTTGGCAAGACGTTGGCAAGGTGGAGCAGGGTAGTGACTGAATGTTGGCCGAGGAATTGCTGTAGAAGGGTAGAACGCCCGGCAGTGAAACGGGTGGACGACATCGTTAAAGTCGCGGGACTTCAATGGGTGAGAAAAACGCAGGATAGTGGCGGATGGCATAAACTTGGGGAGGCCTATACCCAGCAGTCGGTGAAATGGGGCTGTGGATGATGATGATGAGATTTTTTTTTTAAATTGTATATCCATTGTTTAGATATA
Organism: Philereme transversata; assembly: GCA_963924445.1. Classification (NCBI taxonomy): domain Eukaryota; kingdom Metazoa; phylum Arthropoda; class Insecta; order Lepidoptera; family Geometridae; genus Philereme; species Philereme transversata. The sequence continues at coordinate 17,768,886 of OZ004337.1, read as the reverse complement.
CAAATACAATATGGACTTAAAGGTTGCTGGGAGCCGTTAGTTGCAGGTCGCACAAAATCGTTCACCCTGGAAATCTATGGGAGAATCTTAAAACTAATGTTGTCTGAAAGAGATCAGTCATCATAGATATAAGACTGTATCTAACAAACATATAACGATAAAATAATTCTTAATTTTATAGCTAAGTACAATTAGTGGTCTTATATCTATGACTGATCTCTTTCAGACAACATTGGGATGGACTGGATTTACATGATTTCATTACTTATCTATTAACTAACATGATACATGCATACTGTCAGATCTTTATCCTTAAGGGATAGACGTCCACGGGTCTCCACTTGCTACAATCCTGACAAACTTCTTTTGCCTCATTCAATCTCATCACTTTCTTCATACATTCTCGTCGGCTTAGGATACTCTTAATAATGATGATGATAATGATGAGATAAACATTTTGCTGAAATTTTGCATATTAATTTACATGTTTGACCTCGCAGAGATTGTCGGTGACCTTTCGCTGACATTTTCCGCCTGATTTTAGGTCACAGCAGCCGACCGCGCTAGATTGACAATCCCATCTCGACGTTTGTTTTGCTCTGTTAGAAAATATCCTGGGTTTCCGATGTAGATTGCTATATGGGTTTCGGTACTGGCCAGTGAACAGGACTTATTGTTCATTATTATAAATATGGGATTTATCACGTACCGTTTTATTGGTGTTTCGTAGTGCGAGGCGAGACGTGGTTCGGAGCGGATCGCACACACCCTAATGAATGTTCACGAATTGAACAGAAACATTGTCGATTGAAACAATGATAAAACGGTACATGATAAATCACGGATTTATAATAACGATTGACATAAATCACGAAAGTTTTCTAAGTAAAAAGGACTTATTGTTTATGTATAAGCCTGTTCTCTAAAACCCTAACTAAATATAGTTTGCCTGCATAAATACGAGTATATAGTGTTGATTGTTGAAAATGAGCTTCTGCTCGCGACTTCTCATGTCTGGTTTGAAAGTAGCTTAGGTCCATCAATTCATATATCAAATTTCATCGGTCTAGTCGTTTAATCGAATTGTCACCCTGACAGTGACCTGACTGACCTGAGGTGACAGGTGAAAAGTCTCTGTGCCTGTTATTTCTAAACAACAGGTTCCTATAAAGCATCATGACATTCTACCATAAATTAAATCATAATAAGGTACATACCTACGTTTTTTTAAACTATACATTCAAACTATAGGTTACGAAATCATATTTAGATTTGATCAGCAACCATTAATATCTCTATTGACGAATGGACGCATCAATAACACTCCACCTTAATGGATCTAATTAAAGTACCCGTTAGTTTTGCAACTTGAGGTGCGGCAGATTATAACCCTGATAAAGTTAAAAGTCACTAAGCTGTTTCTGAACGCTGTATACAATAGCAACATTTTAAAATGTTTTAAGCTGCAGACGATTAAAAAAAAAAGAGTGTGTGTACTTATGTACACGCGTTAGAAGTTATACTTCTTTGGCGTATGGAAATAATGTAATAATTTTTAATTAACGATGTAAATATATTATACATACCGACAATTAACCTCAAATCTATAAATGCACTCAAAACAGTTTATTCAAATCAGTTTTATCACTAATATTCAATATATGTATATATATATATATATATAGATATACTAATAAATAATAAATTATTAGTATCACCGTCGTATATGAAATTGATTTAATAAAAACACCAAAATAATATGTTATCAATTTTCATACCACCTAGAACTAACTTCATGCTGTTAAATTTAGGTGTCGGTGTGCGCGCGCATCGTAAAAATTCACTCTCATCATTTTTCTCCATCGCGCCAAAAGAAGTATAACTTCAAAAAGAGTACATATTACATACCACTCATCATCAGCATCATTATATTAACCAAAGAACGTCCACTGCTGATTTGCGATATCGCGGTGAAGGTAGGTGAATGACCTTTATTGCCAACATATCCCACACGAACCATTTTTTGTTTATGTACCGACCGACCGAGTCATCTCGGGTTAGAACAAAATCAACCCGGGTTGACGGGTTGGATAACTCGGGTTACCCGGGTTATTTGACTCGTATAGCCCATCGATATCCCTCGCGGATGTGGTTTTTAAAAAATATATACATCTATATAGCATTTAATATAGCATTTAAAACACATAAAACAAAGTAGTTTGAAGTAAACGTAAGTAGTTACAAAAAGTAATCATGTAATCGTGATTGCAACTACAATTTGTAGTTAGTAATTAAAAATTTTAATTACATAATACGATTATTTTATGTAATCTTTTATTATGATTACTAACTACAAAATGTAATCGTAGTTAGTAATCAGTAGTTAGATTACATTTTGCCCAACACTGCCTATGTGTTAATCCAGGTTATAATCTACGCACATACCAAATTTCATCGAAATCGGTTGAGTCTTTAAGCCGTTACGACGTGAAAGAGTAACAAACATCCATACATACATCCATACAAACTTTCGCGTTTATAATATTAGTGGGATTTGAGCATTTTTGGACTGTGTTACTCGTCAGTTAAGTTCAACACCTCAAAATGGCAGTATAATAGTTGCGTCAAAGACGGTGAAAGGTAAAGCTGGCTCTACATGAGCTAAGTTAAGCTTGGGACCGGTTAGCGCGTGTTTTGTTTGCGGTTAGTGGGTGAAGTGTTTTGTTACTAATACCTGGTATTATACAGATTTACACATGGATAAGAGAACGGATACTTAGAATGAAGAAAGGAGGTAGGTGCTTTATACATATATCATCCAAATATTTCTAAAGTTTCAGCAAATGCTTAGTTTTCTGGGAAAGAAAAAAACTCTTTATCTAGCGGAGTGCACACGTACACGTAACTGAATAAATAAAAACAAACAACCAGTTATAAAACTAACGACACACAAAAGAAACAGTTGAGCCGCGTATACGACAGGGAAAAATAAAAATAACTAAATATTACCCACAACAAGAGTCATAGTTTTAGTATTATTATTATTAAATTACAGACACACGAGTAGGCACATACTTTTAGCCTGAGGTAAATAATTATTATATTAAAACTAACAATAAACGAGCAATCAATCGTTTTATGAGTTAACATGTGAAATGCGTAGATAACAAGTTATGGAAAAAAATCATGCGGCAGCAGACGGTACTCCCAGCCTCTACAAAAATCATACAACCCTTTTCAACCCATGTTCCATTACGTGTCTATGTCTATTACGTCTATTTTGTAATTAAGGCGTTACTAAACCTACCGTACGTCCACTACAAGGAATAGGTAAGAGAGAAACAGTATAAATCATGTTTTTGCTATTAAACAAAGCATCTTAGGTTAATTACAAAAATTGTCTTCAGGGTATTATTGATAAGTTTTTGGCTGCAAATAAATATTTTTTTATATTATTTTTTGGATTTAATTTTTATATAAATGAATCTTATAATTTTAATTTCTGAACAAAGTTAGAAATCAGAAACATTTATTATTTGAACAAGGTGATCTTAATACAATTCGTACAAGTTAACAAACACGGTTTATCCATTTCAAGATGTACAGTAATATAAAAGTAGGAAGTATAAAAAAGTGATTGGGTATAAAACTAATTCTGCAAAGAGAATTTAACTTGAGGTAACTAAATTTTAACTTATATCATATAAACACAAAAAAGTATATTATATTTTTTCATGTAAATTACGCACATTCACCAAGATGAATCATGTAAAAACTGAAAGTCTGGCTACCCGGCGCCTGTGCTCTAGACTTTGTAAATTTGCTTCCACTAGGGAGTTTTTTATACTGCTTTTTATAGTCTTGGAGAATTTTATGACAGGTAAATCATAAAAAGTATGTACCTAGTACATACTTTTTATGACTTACCTGTCATAAAGTATGTACTAGGTACATACATATTATGAGTTACTTGTTATAAAGTATGTACTAGGTACATACTTTTTAAGATTTACCTGTCATAAAATTCTCTAAGAGAAAAGCAGTATAAAAAACTTCCTAGTGGAAGCCAATTTACAAAGTCTAGATCACAGGCGCCGGGGAGCCAGACTTTCAGTTTTTTACAAGATTCATTTTGGTGAATGTGCGCAAGATCTTCATGACCTTATCCCTCCTTCCTCCTTCCACCACCGGCCAAGCATACGTACCGAGAAGTACCACCCATACTTGGACGGCATACTATCTTGTCGTACCAAATGAATTGCTTCAACTTTTATTGTTAGCACGAGTTAGTAATAGAACTCACTTCCGGCGTATGTTTTTCCAAACCAGTATAATCTCGGAGTCTTCAAGTCCATGGTGAAAAGGTTCTTTCTAAGCAAGCGTGCTCTATCTTCGATCACACTATCACTTACCATAAGGTGAGGCAGTGGTCAAGCGCTTGCCTATCATCAAAAAAAAAACACATTTTCTCCGATCTCCGATAGACCGATCGCAATGATGAAAGACCAATTACATTGTGATTGACACTGATAGTTCGTTGATGAAAAATGTTACGATGTTATACTTTATCTGTTGTAACTATTCTGTACTCTGTGGGAACGGAGGATCTAATCTGTTTGTCTAATGGTTTCTAGTTAGGGCGGTGTCCTGGGCTTACGGTGAAATATAGAGCAGTTTTGATTGGTCTTTTACAAGATATATAAGATATATGAACTAGGTATGGACAAACAAGGTGTTTTAATGTGAACAAGAAACTTTACCAAACTACTTAACTGATTTTGATGAAAGCAATAAGAAAGTATATCCTTTCAAATAAAAAAAGTATTTTCCGTTGATAAATGATGGAGTTCTGATGTAATGACAAGCATAAAACATAATTGTGTCGCTATAAAATTTAAGGGTTGCCCTCGATTTTATGGGATCCCATCATCAGATCTTGACTTGGTGACAATGAGACCATCTGGAAATTATATTCTTTTAAACAAAAAAATAATTTCTCGAATTGATCTAGGCGTCTTCGAGTAATCCGGGAACATACTTATAATATCAAAAAAAGATTCCGACGAATTGAGAGCCTCCTCCTTTTTTTGAATTCGTTCAAAAGTTTTTAAAAACACTTTCATACTAAAGTCCCGCCAGAGATTTTAATATATATATATTATATTATACTATCCGGTGATGGAACAAGCATAAGGCCCACCTGTTGTTAAGTGATAACCATCGCCTATAGCAGGGGTCGGCAACCGGCGGCCCGCGGGCCGCATGCGGCCCGTAGACTATCTCGGTGCGGCCCGCAACCCTGAGGTCCGTAAGAAAAAAATACCGAAGCAAAAGGCCATATAAATTCACTAGAATTTATACGGCCATGCTGCTGGGCCATGAGAGTATTCTTGAAAGCTCGCTCCCACGCGGGGTGATAAAAATGTACCTCTATTTCATTTCTTAAGAACTGTTTATCAAGACTGTGATGTTATGTATTGTTTCTACCGAAAATAAATATTTGCTGTACTTATTCAATTCTTGGCAATTTCTTTTGCGTTTATCCGCCGCACGTGCGGCGGCGGGCGGCTCCTTTGAGACAATAGGCGGGGCGGCAGTCTTTGATTAGACGCAGGTGTGCGGCGGCGAAAAAATTCAAAGCGACCGGTTTTAGTTAAAATCACAGCCGCGCGCAGCTCTCGCCACATTCGGTTGTGGAAATTCGCCGGAAACTCACGTCTCATCTGGTTGCTAGCTACGCGTTTCGTTTCACCTTTCTTCCCTTCGCTGATAGCTTCTCACGCACGACGTATGAGGTAAGTTGTATGCACTCGCGAGCATTTTGTTTTATTTTATTTACTGCTTGTTAATGTGAACCTTCAGATTGATGGGTAAATGTTATAAGGACGGGGATAGTAGTTACATGACATGAAGTTAGTTACGAGTGTGTCATGTTTTAATTATTATTTGAATGTGGAGTTGAATTTGTAGGTGCTAACTGGAACATATAATTTTACAACGAATTTAATTTTTTTCATTATTGTTACAGAATAATTATATAAACATGGCTTCAAGAAAAAGGAAGATAGAAGAAGAAAAAAGAGTTTTTAACGAATTATGGACAGAATTATACTTTTTTATCGAGTTTAAAGGAAAACCGTTATGCTTGATTTGTCAAAAGAGTATTTCTGTAGTAAAGGAATATAACCTGAAGCGACATTACGACACCGAGCACAAAGCTAAATTTGACTGTCTTGAAGGAGAAATACGGAAAAGGAAAATTTCCACTTTGAAATCGTCATTACAAAATCAACAAAACATATTTAAGGTTGTGGCAGACAACAGCGAATCGAATGTTCGGGCCAGTTACAGGGTAGCAGAGATTCTTGCAAAAAGTGGACGTCCGTTTACCGATAGTGAATTAGTAAAAGAGTGTGTCTTAGCTATCGCAGAAGAAATATGCCCAGAGCAGAAAAAAATGTTTGAAAGTCTTAGTCTCTCTGCAAGAACTTGCACCCGACGTACTGAAGACTTGGGTGCTAATTTGTGTGAACAACTCAGGGATAAGGCGCAGTCTTTCGACTACTTCTCTTTAGCGATGGATGAAAGTACGGACGTGTCGGATACAGCACAGTTACTCATATTTGTACGCGGCATTGACGAAAACTTTACTGTTTACGAAGAGCTTGTGAAAATGTGCAGTTTGAAAGGTACAACTACGGGAGAAGATTTATTTCACCATGTGGAACAAGCTCTGGATTCATTGCAATTAAGCTGGGAAAAGTTAACAAGTGTCACTACCGATGGAGGCAAGAACATGAGCGGTCAAAACAAAGGTGTTGTTGGGAGAATCATCAGCAAAGTGAAAGATTCTGGATCTACTGTGCCATTGATTTTTCACTGTATTGTCCATCAAGAGGCATTGTGCTCCAAAGTTATATCCTGGAAAGAAATAATGGATACTGTAACATCCACTGTTAATTTTATAAGAAGAAATGGGCTCACACACCGTCAGTTCCAAAAGTTTTTGGAAGATCTGGAAGCTGAACATGGTGACGTGGTTTACTACTGTGAAGTGAGGTGGCTCAGTCGAGGTGCCGTTTTGGAACGGTTTTTTGATTTGAGGAAAGAAATTGGCAACTTCATGGAGATGAAAGGAAAGCCAGTAGAAGAGCTTACTAACAAACAGTGGATTATCGATCTTGGTTTTTTGACTGATTTGACTAAGGACCTGAATCAGCTCAACAAACGCTTGCAGGGAAAAAATAAATTGATTTGCGATATGTATACAGATGTAAAGTCATTTGAAATGAAACTGAAACTGTTTATCAAGCATATTGATGAAAAAAAGCTTGACCATTTTCCTAATTGCAAGAAAGCCGTGGAAGAAGCTGGAGATAATTTTGTGTGGCAAAATATTACAATGAGAAACGTGTTAACACAACTACAAACTGAGTTTGTAAATCGATTCACCGACTTTAAAAAGAGCTCCCTTAACATGGAAATATTCCAAAACCCTTTTGCAATTGATATTAGTGAGATACCAAGCAATTTTCAAATGAACATAGTAGATTTGCAAAGTAATAGCACACTTAAAACGGCATTTAAGGAAAGCACTGACTTGATACAGTTCTACGGAGGTTTGAGTTCTGAAAACTTCAAAGATTTGAAAAAGTTTGCTCAGCAGATAATAACTATGTTTGGTAGTACATATTTGTGTGAGCAGACTTTTTCAATTCTCAACTACCGCAAAAATAAGAATTGTTCGCGGTTAACGGATGAACATTTAGACGCGATACTGCGCGTGTCTACTACTAAAATGAAAGCAGACGTTAAAAAACTTGCAAGTCAAATGCAGCCTCAAAAATCTCACTAGTTCTTACTTTTATGTTAGTATAGTAGTTCAATTAAAAAAGAGATAATTGTATGAATATATATGCGTTTTATTTCAAATATTAAAAATACATGCCCGAACATATAAATATAAGTGCGGCCCGCACTGATACTCTGGCAACATATGTGGCCCGGCTATAGCATAAGGTTGCCGACCCCTGGCCTATAGCAATGTATTGCCTTGCACGTAACGCAACTTAGAAACGTGCCCTACGCACAGGTACAGGTGTAAAGCCTCATGTGCCTGTAATTTCACCGGAAACCATACCCTTCATACCGAAACACAGCAATGCTGCTTAGCGGCAGAATTAGGTATGGTGACTCTACTACTCTTAAATATCTCGTGACACAAGGATAAACCCCTGTACGTTGCCTGTTAGTGCACTTACGCCATCGTACTCCTACTTCATTAAGCGTGGAATGGCGGTGAAAAAGAGCCTCTAAATTCACTCTAAGTGGCAAAATAATTACTCATAACTCCGCAACGGAAAGGGTTACACGAGATATTGAGGAGTTCTAAAAGATACTTCAAACGGAGTAAATATGATTTTCTCGGAGACCAATACATAATATTTCTTTCGTTTGGAGTTGAAACTATGGGTCCTTGGGGCTCCAGTGCCCGAAACTTCATAAAAGAGCGTCCAGACGCCTTATAGACACCACAGGTGACTGAGCTGGAACTTACCTCGGTCAACGGATCAGCCTAGCTATTCAAAGAGGTAAAGTTCTCAGCTTTTTGGGCACTTTACCTGCAGATGGGGATTTAAATGCAGTTTTTAATTTTGCAAAGAAAGTAAATATATGAGTATCAGCCTAAGTCAAAGATTATCTAAGAGATTAGTTAAGAAAACAAAAGGCCGAGTAAGAAGTTATGCCAAGTGACAGGCAAAACACGTGTTCACGCAAACTCCTATTTATCTACATGAATAGACAACAAGGAGTGTAAATTTATTAAAAAATAATCTATACAAATATTGGTACTAACTTGTCTTAATTCTTCATTTACTAGAATGTGTAATGGGTACAGTTTAATTTCGAAAACTTTACCAGATTTAGATCCGTAGTGACTCATTACACATTTTTAGAAACTAACTACTGCACCACTATCTTGGTGGTCACCAATACCACCAGACTTATTAATCAGTATTCTCTCTTTTTTATATTAATTTGTACTGAACCTATGATTTTGTTTTCTTTTCTTCTGTGTTTTAGAAATTACTTAACTACCTAACTTTTGTTAGTTCAATATTTTATTGTGAATGCTGTGCATGCCTGTTATTAGCACACACTTTATATAATTGTTTTAAAAATGCTTTTTATACTGTATTTACTATGTGTGCTGTTGGCCTTGCCTGAATAAATAAATAAAATAAAATTATAAAGAGGAAAGATTTGTATGTTTGTAACGAAAAAACTCAGAAACATTTCCGATTTCAAAAATTATTTAACCATTAAAATGCCACATTATCCCTGAGTAACATATGCTACTTTTTACCCGACTACGCAAAAGGAGGGTAATGTTTTAATTGTCAAACCATGCCTGCGAAGCGGGAGGCAGGTCAGCTAGTCGTAAATAAATTGTCATGTTTCTCCTAGGTATGGACTGTGACCAGTTTATATAGTTAGCGACTGAAACTTCACCTAAGTGCAGGTTCAGAGAATAGTTGGTTTGTTTGGGTTATTTCATCAGATAACTGTCATAATCGGCTACTCAAAATATTGATAATATATTCAAAATATTATGTATTCATGATTTTTTTGTTGTATTTTGATTTGTAAGTAATTTTTGCTATGGTTTAGGGCGTCTGCGCAACGATCCCTAATCGTATTTAGTGCCTAAATATGATTAAGAGAGTTGTCAAATCATAAATAGGTACGTCAGATTTTGGAAGAAAGAAAGAAAATATTTGACGACCTCCGTGGCGCACTGGGCGAACAGCTGGCTGAGACGCAGGAGGTAGTGAGTTCGATTCCTACCGCGGAACAAATGTTTGCATGGTCTACAGATATTTGTTACGGGTCTGGTTATTTTTCTATATATTATAAGTATATATTAAAAAAAAAAGTATGTAAGTATTCTATCAGTTATCTGGTTCCCATAGTACAAGCTCTGCTTAGTTTGGGGCTAGATAGCGCTGTGTGAAATGTCCAGCAATATTTATTTATTATTTATTTGAAACCACACAGTAAAAAAGAAAAATAAAACACAATAACAACAAAATTTAACCTAAGCACAAACAAACTTAAGAGCTCTATGTGGGGATGAACAGGTACTCAGCTCAGCATAATGCTAATGTTAATATGCCACAGCGCTGGTCTTCCGGTGAGTCCAGTTTAGATTACCTCACGTAAATCTTGATCAAGGATAGCCTTCATAAGAAAATTGAAACATGTTTGGTCACTTTTTACGTTTAGGGATCGTTATGTATATATAATAAATAATAAATATTGCTGGACATTTCACACAGCGCTATCTAGCCCCAAATTAAGCAGAGCTTGTACTATGGGAACCAGATAACTGATAGAATACTTATATACATTTTGTTTTTGTAAATACATACTTATAATTTATAGAGAAACAACCAGACCCGGAACAAATATCTGTAGATCATGCAAACATTTGTTCCGCAGCGGGGATCGAACCCGCTACCTCCTGCGTCTCAGGCAGCTATTCGCCCACTGCACCACGGAGGTCGTCAAAGTCGTAAGCCGGACTTAATCAATTAACCAAATGTGGCCAATAAGTAGACCAATAAAACCAGCTTTCGACCAACTAAAGCTGGCTAGAAAATGCCACCGTTAGAATACACGGGTTACAGTTACCGTTCTGTGATACGGGGGTGGACATAAATACCGGATGGGCATTTTATGGCGGCTATTTAATGTCTTTCAGCTGAAATGGTGCCGTGAATTTTAGGATCCTGGTGAAATTCAACGACTGGAAAAAATGGTGTCTTATAGGGGCTTTATAACACGATAATATTCTACGTGTTTTGTTATGTTAAATGAAAACACGGGTATGGTTAGCATTGTTGTAAAATAAGTTTTGTTAAACTCAATGGTTTTTTTCCATCTAAAAAATGCCCAACGCACCTAAAGAAGTTTTCACTTCAATAATTTTAATAAATATCCTGGCGCATCAACCCTGAAGTGGGTCATGGCCTCCGACACTAAAAGACGCCACTGGTCCCTATTCTGCGCCATTTCTTTCCATTCTGACACTTGAAGAGCGAGAAGGTCTTTCTCCACCTCATCCTTCCAACGATATCTGGGTCGGCCGACTGGCATTCCTAGGTAGGCACGTCTCCCATTCGCTCAACGTGACCGAGCTAGGGTAATCTATGAGATTTTATTTCGCCTATGATGTTGGGCTTGGCTCGCAGTTCCGCTACCTCCTGATTCTTCTTCACTCGCAGAGTGCCATCTTCTCGTCGCAGCAGACCTAGGGTCTTTCTTAGCACCTTTTCGGCGCCAGAAGTTAACGCTCTTCTTTCTGGGTCCGCGTTCAGGCTTCACATCTATACATCAAGATAGGCCGAATACAGTTTTATAGATTCGGATCTTGATGCGTTGGGAAAAGTGTCTTGACATTAGGATCTTATGTAATTTTAATAAATATGACATTTTTATTAAAACTGTGAGTTAAACGATGATATTACCTTAGTATAATATCTTTTCCAGGACAAGAATTTAACTGAGTCCCTATAGTTTAAATAAATGAGTATACAGATAAACACAGGTCGGTTAAAATATAACATTATCCATTAATAATAAAATGCTGGACATTTGAATCAGATATGGGAATGGTTCGTAAACAAAACGCTATTAAAATGAGACTATATTTCAAAAAGCAATTCTACAGTAAAATTGCGTTTTGCTGTTAGTTGAAATGATTCATCAAATATAAACGAACTGTATCTATGCGTGAATAATTTTGTTACACTGATTGTATTTTACGTTTTTTACCTACCTATATCAGTTAAAGTTATGGGTTCATACTCATCGTATTTAAAAAACAAAGTTTTTTTAAGCACAACCTGTGTTGCTATTAAGGCATTAATTCAATTAAAAACAATTCACTCCCTTATATGCTGAGGACCGTCTTGTGTTCCTCGCAACACCTTCAACTTATGACTCCCCAGCACAATACAACTTGCTACACGAAGTCATTTACCATCACTGCTATCAGACTATGGAATAGTATTCCGCAAGAGTTCCGGTATGTTTCCTCCGTTGAGGTCTTCAGATCCAAAGTGTACAAGCATTACCTCACTCTTATGAACGAAGCCTACAAAATGAGCGGTATCCTGTAATACTCTGTTATATCTTTTATACGTTATATATCTATATGGTTTCACTGGTTAAGTCTATGTAGTATGTAATATTATAACGATATTTATTACTTTGTGAATTGTATTACTAGGGCTTATTGTTAATTAAGTATTAGAAAGTATGTTCATTGAAATACTATGTATTTGTCTAAGATTAGTTATATTTATTTCTTTATAGCTATGTGTTTTGTAATTTAAAGTTAGCCCCTCCCTCTACCAAATATGCACTACCTCTAGTAACTGTTTTTCGCATTACACAAACGTTATCTGGAAGAGAATGCTATCTAGCATTAAGTTCGCCTATGCACAGATTATTTTATTTTGTGCAATAAAGGATTTTTCATTAATTCATTCATTTAAAACACACATCCGGAAACCTAATAACTGATTTTAGAGGTGGGCTTAATACCGGTAGCTTGAATATTTATCCAGTAATCGATACATTTCCAATAAACAATTTTTAATGTAAATCGGCGGTGCCTTTGCGGTGATACCGCTTAGCCAGTTTAACAGGTACCTACTTATATGATGAATGAATATAACTTTTTTACCTATTTTATGCAGAATGTTTCATTGATATTTTAGGACTTGATATTATGGTTCTTTGAAAGTTTAGAGTTATCTATGGTAATTAATTTGAAAAAACCTATTTTACAACAATATTAATCATTAGTCCTACCCGTATTTTCATTTTATGTCGTACAACAAAACACGTCCTGATAGTAAGCGTGGTTGCTTATAAATGTTTGTAACACGGCAAGCATCACGCGTTACCGAAAAATTTGAAGAATTTTGAGTGTCCCTTGGAGCATACCATTTTGTAGTCTCTTTATATATCTCTCTATTCTATGTATAGATATGTGTAGAATTTATAGACATGAAAGTTGGTAGGTCATGACCCCGATTAAGTTCAACCTGCGTAGAATCAAACAAGCTACGCCAAAAGAGCTTAAGCAATACAGATAAGCAATACAAAATGTTAGTAATTTATTGCAGGTATAAAATTCTTCAAAGCTCTTTCCAAAGGGAATCTTCATTAGCCTCTGCTCTGAGCTAGAATATTTTAATTTATTACCGTCTGTGACATCAAAGAACCATACGACCACTTTGCACCAATTCTTTAGGAATAATTTTATGAATTTAATTTCAAATGCAAAAGTCGAATTCGAGTCTCGCTTTCAGAACCTTGCTTTGAAACTTGAGATTTGATGAAAATATGTTCTTAATTATGAGTTTTCATTCGAGAATTTCGTATGCATTTTCTTTACCTAAGTTATTCAAATGTAGGTACTCATAATGAGACTGAATGGGTATGGATATAGGAATATAATTAACAAAGAGACAAGAAGGCTTAGGTAGTCATTTACTAAAAAAAAGATTATCGATAGATATCGACCGAACATAGATTTGCTAAAAGAAAAAAAAAGTTTATTTTTAGCCCATTTATAGCAAGCATAACCTAATAAAAATAATTATTTATTTAACTAGTAGTTTGCCCCGAACTGAGACCTCGCGTGTCTCAATTAAAAGCAAAAAAAAAAATTATTTGTAATCTTTGAATACAAAAATAGTGCAACTGACTTGACCTACAGTTTCATTCAAATTACATGTAATGGTAGTTCATGTAATAAGGTTACACTTTTTTGGGGTTCAACTAGCAGTTATTCTGGATGGAGGACTTTTTTCCATATATCTGTCCCTAAAGCTACACGCGTACCAAATTTCAACACTGTGGGTCACTGGTGTTCCCTGTTAATTCCGTAAAAGTTCAATTTTATTATGGCTAATAACTTAAAACGTACTAAGTCTTAACCAAAAATAAAAATGGGATTGAAATGTACTGATAAAGACATTTCATTAAACGTGCCACTTGACCAGATAGTCCCATTTTTTTACCCCTCTTGAACCCCAATATCTCAACAACCCCCAACATTTTTGCTCATTTAATCATACCAGGATTGTGCCATTACTACCTACCTAAATACCAAATTTCACGATGATCTGATCAACGCTTCGAAAGTTATTCTCGGACAAACAAACATACATACATACAACGCAGATTTGCTCAAGTTGATTTGGAGATCTCACTTTGCAAGTAAATATAATAATTTCAGGTTGGAGCAATTCTTTAACAAATTTACAAACATTTTCACAGGTAGGTAGGTACTTACATAGTTAATGTTACAAATTCAAAAGGTACACAATCTCTAACACCTAAACTAGGATAAGCATGTTTAATATACTCGTAGGTCAGTTCCTTCCAAAGTATACAGAAAAAATGTAGTTTATAAATATGTAGTTGAAAAACGAAGCAGCATTATTTTTATCTAAATAATACGAGCAAAGTCGTCGCTATAACCTAGTGTCTAAAATAAATAATTCATGAGCTGATGTTACACAATATACGTACTTCTATGAAGTTCATGATTTATTTATTTAATAAGCATTGTATATTTCTCAAGGTCTTGACTGAATAGTATGCATCCAGTTATGGTATTGTTGAATCGGTCGATGCATTTACTTTAAAACATTATCCATTATGCATAAGCTTTATGAATAAACAATTCTTGTAATATCAATTTGAATAAACGTAGCTGGAATATGGAAATAGTGTCTCTTGAGTGTTGCCCATTCAATTGGGATGATTGGCTGGTCAAAATTTAACAACGACAAGAAGGAAGTATATGATTGTACGCATGCAAATATTTATAGGTAGCTCCCATCGACTAACTGCTAGGCATAGGCTTTTTTTGTTAATGCTCTTCTGAACCTTATATGATCCACAATATTTACAATATCACTAATTTCGCCAGTGGACGACGTGGATGTCACCTATTTTGCGTCCTAGTTTCCAGCTCCACTCGTTTAGCGGCTTGGTTCACCTGCCACCACTACCTATCTCTTGGACGACTTAAGTCCGTTTCCAAATTTCGGTAAGGGGACTTGATTCAAAAGTGTGATGCTGATGCAAGGTACGCTCCATGGCTTTCCATGCAACACTAACTTTACACACAGCTTCCTTTAAAAGCCTCCATATTGTGGTGCATTAAGTCACAAGAATTAGAATATAGACAATATCATTCAACTTTCCCACTTGTTTCACAGAATACCCAAACGGGAAATTGCATTAATACATTGTACCGAAGTTGTCTAAAAGAGCAGTACATTTAAAAAAAATATAAAACGTGGATTTTACTCGGTTCACCGACCGAACGGATTCCTAGAAATTTTGAAATGCAAAATGCAATTCCCCAGGCACATTTTATCATGAAAAATAAATAATGCTGAATATCGCTTTGTTCTAAGCTAATTTATTATGCACTTAAATTGACTTAATTAAAAACGGGCAAAAGGAGATGGTCAGTCCGTTTGGAAACTAAATATGTACAATATAAAGGTACCGATGGGGTTAGAAAACAGAACCTTTGTGCCCTTGTATCGTCCTTGTGAATTTAATTATGCGAACCCTTTGTGAAAGAATATGGCTTTATAATTGCGTGAAAAGAAAAAATAATTTTAGACAGAGGATCTTGACAAACATATTAATAAAACTCGAGTCTAAACACTTGCCTTGTTACCATAAAAAAGTTAAACAACTCTTGAACGCGAGTTTAAAAAATTCTTTACAAATTTTTTTTATAGGAAATTTTATTTTTTAACAGTGGTTGATTATATTTTTATGGTTAAACTTGCTTTTTATCATGTATTTTCTGTTTCATTTGATTTGCATTGTGGCTGATGTAAGGATATGATTGTTTTCACCACAAGTGTCCTTATTCATGATTTAAAAGAAAACCTGTTTCTGTTTAGTGTCTCAAATATTTTTACATAAAATACGAATATATTTTCAGAGCATTCAACTTGTATTTGATAAAATAAAGATAAGTTTTCCGAGGTTCATGTTCTGAGGTTTATATGAAATATTTATAAGAGATATCTTCAAAAGGTCTTAGATCAAAGTTGCTTTATAAGGTGTGAAATCGTTAAAACTTTCGGTTCACAAGATGCCCGTAACGGGATCAAAACAGGGATATCGTTATAAGAAACGTTGATGTTTTCAATAAGACTTCGTCGAAACTTTTTTGTAACACAATAGGACTTCGTTTGGCCTCAATCTCACCTGGTGGCTAGCGATAATGTGATCTAAGGTGGAGCACGAAGATCTAGAAGACGATAAAGTGTCCCATACCTCATCTGTACTCATTAACAAAGGTAAAGGTTGTCTAGAAGACATCGCTTTCCATAGCGATAAGACCGCCGATTATCCTTACATTTATATAATAATAAATATATAAAGTTATAATAATAAATTTCTAGCAATCCTTATACAACTTTAATTTTATTTGTTAAAGAAGCAGGGGGTTACCAGTTCGCAACACTATCTATGCCTACCTACACCCACATATGTAATTAATCGAGCGAAGCGAGATGTCCAAATCAACTTGGGCAAATCGGCATCGTATGTATGTATGTTTGTTTGTTTGTTTGTCCGGAGTCAATTTTGGTGTAACTAAATGAGCTAAAAATATGTGTGGGAGGGGGGGGGGGGGGGTGAGTATATTTCGACCCCGTTTTTATTTTTACTTTAAACCTTGTAGTTTGTAAGTTATTAGCCAAAATAAAACTTTGAGTTTTGACGAAATTCACAGGGTATGCCAGTGACCCCATAGTGCTGAAATTTGGTATGCGTATAGCTTTAGTGGCACAAATATAGGGAAACGTCTAAAATAACTGCAATTTCTACCCCTAAAAAGAGTAACCAATTAACATGAACTCCCGTTACTTGTAGTTTAAATGAAACTGTAGGTCAAGTATTTGGTTAATCATTTCGTGGTAATATTGTGATCAAGCTATAGCCAAAGATTACAATTATTTTATTTTTGTTTTCATTTTTTTTAACTTAAATATTGTTGAAGATTCAATATTTCAAAACATTGCAAATTGTCGTTTTTTCTAACATTGGCGGAGACCTTTGCCTAGCAGTGGGACTGCTAGTCTCTGAAAAGGAAAGTTGTAAAGTCTCCGCCAAATTCTAGAACGTTTGCTTTTGTTAATCTTAACAATAGTAAGAAATTCCTATTGTTTCCACACGACAGGCACAAATTACACAGACAATTCCTAAAGAGCGAGAAATAGCGGCAACCTAGTTTCCCGGGCGGAAAATATTCAACTCGGTATTTACATTCAGACTCAATATTTGAATAAGAAACAAAAGATCTTAGCACAACAGTTTTATTTTTCACTCGGTAAGTTAATTTACAACTTTCAGTACTAAAGATTCACCGCCCTGTATTTCAAGTTTCGTCGAGTCGAGCACCTCTCTGTAAACAATTTCAAAAATTACGTCAATTTTTGGCGAGGAAAATAGCCGTATAATTTGTGACATGGAACACATAGGCAAATTTTACTCATTAGCAATTCTGTAGTTGAAATTTTACATTTTGCTAGTCTGGCAAATTTAAAATTCTATTTCAAAAGTGCTTACCCGACGCCTTTCGGCGATTGGACACTGCTCACAACGACTTGCACTCGTTCGCTCACATTCTCGAAATAACTGAGATCAATTGAATACGAAGATTGTTTGAAATTGACCACTACCAAGTAGATTTCATTGTGGTACCATCTGGAAAATTCAATTGGTATATTATATCATCTCATCTCGGAGTCTTCAAGTCCAGAGTGAATAGGTTCTTCTAGGCAAGCGTGCTCCATCTTCAATCACACCATCACTTACCACCAGGTGAGGTAATAGTCAAGCGCTTGGCTATCATCAATAAAAAAAATATAATTATTATTAGAGGTCATACTGAATAAAGAATCGTCTATGTAGCAATCCCAAAAGTTAATTAGACAGACTCTTTATTATAGTTTTCGCCCACGACTTCGCACGCCTTTATAACAAAATTGATCGAAACTAGTTCAGCTGTTATGACGTAATTGAATAATAAACAAACAAACATCCATTCTTTCAAATTCATAATATGAAATTATTATAAATGCGTTTTTACTGACAAAACACGTAAAACCGCAGGGGGAAGCTAGTATTTTCATAAATCCCAATTTCGTATGTATGTAGCACACCAATACTGATTGTCTGGTAGAGATTGGTATTACATTGTTCTTATTTAATTGCTTTTTAGTGTGCATACAAGTTTTTGCTACTGATAAGATTAATCTTTCTATTTATCGAAATAAACATAGATATACGAATATATGTTTTATCGGTTTGCTACAGATAACATGTCATTGCAACATAACAACTAAATTTATCTTCAATATAAGATACGGTGGTAATTACAGTAATGGTCCACTTTCCGACATGCTGGCGAGACGTCAAATTTTTATTCAGTAAAAACTTGATTGTGTCTCCAGAAGCCAGTATTTCATCCATCAAAGTCCGACTTAGTGCCGACGCGAACTGGGCTAAATTACTGAGATAATCCGATTTGACAGCTTGTAATTTATTTAATATTTCGTGGGCATTTAAGATGATTGAATAATAATATAGTAAAGTGAACGTAACTGAAGCCACGATTGATCTGTTTGGTTCTTTTCAAGAAACTTCTTGGATCGATTTTTTGTGTTTTTGGGCATGCTTCATTTGTTTTTTTTGTACAAGTTTCACGTACATTTATTCACGATTATACAAAATCTCTGGACAGAGTGCAAATAACAAGAAAATGTCACACTCTGAGCGTACTGATCCTCTCGTAAATACGTAACTTTAAGCACCGACCGGCGACGTTGCGATGCGTGACAGCACCACAAATTATCCAATGACGCACACATCGATCAGCTTCAGTGAATAATGTAGCGTCGGTATGTTAGAGATTTTGCGTGTCCGTCCATTAATCAAATAAATTTAAAATATCCCTTCGGTTATGTCGTTAGAAGCTCCTAAATTTAAACATAGCTTTACCTTCTAAAAGCGAACACATCTTGATTAAGAGCAACAGACTCGTATCTTCCGTATCTAAAGGTAAAATCGGCTCGTAGTTGGACTAGAGTCTGATAAACGCGTAGATGAGAGTTCTCGATCTGACTCTGGGCTGCCACATTAAGGGTTTTGTAACCTTCAGCTACTGGAAGCCAGGTCTTGTCACCAGAAGAAAAACCTGCAGAAGAGTAAAATGTAATGGCAAAACTCTATGCAGAAGACATTTTAAATACTTATTTTGTTCTATTAAAATATTTATTTTTGGAGTTATGTTTCTGTTATTAGTATAAAGAACTATATGTGTTTAACTCTGTAAAATTACTTTGTCTTTAAATAATCCATAGACGCCTTCTCTGAATCGCGAGCATGTTAAAATGTCCCTAATAAATGAGTTGCTAAAAGCCACGTGGGAGATATTCAGATGATCTTATAACTCCAGTATTGGCCACTGGCCCGTAAGCATTTTCTTACCAGCGTTTTTCTCAGAGCTCCATTGGAATGGCGTGCGCTCAGGGTCCCTGGACTCTTTCCAGTAGTTAATTGAGTCATCAGTGTTGCAACCACTTGGGTCCACTGTATCTTCCCAGCTTATGTAACCGTCAACCATACCAATTTCTTCACCCTGAATTGAATATAACACATTTTTGAATACATATATTATCAATAATAATTTCCTTTGCGTACACAGTTACCAAATTAACAAGATGACAGGTTTCATTTAGGAATTCTAAATAAATAAAAATATGCGTAAAAGCTATCAGAGATTATACCATCTAAGTATCAGGTAAAAACTGTGTGCATATGAGGAATATTATGGTTTTATTTACCATGTAAGTCACAGCTACGCCAGGCATTAGAAGCACAATCATATTAATTCCATCAACTAACTCTGGACTGAACCTTGATGCTACTCTACTGTTATCATGGTTTCCAGCTACCCAGTTTGCGGCCTTATCAACCGGCTTGTATGTTAAGAACTTCTCTAGAGCATACTTTATATCAGGGGCTGAAGACGATCCATCGACATCAGAAATTAGAACGAAATTGAATGGCATATGCGCGCCCTCTCTATCACTGTCCCCGAAATATCTCATCGTAAGCTGAGGGCTTGAGTAAGCCTCGGTCATCATAACCCTGCTTAAACCATCCTTCGCTTTAAATTCATCAAATACCTCCCTCCATTGGTACACCATATCAAAAGTCTCATCTTGGTCTTTGGTGTAAATGTGGTCTAAGTAATCGTAGTTATCAGAATCCGTTTCCAAGTTACCAGCTAAAGGTTCATCAGGAAACTTTCCTCCATACAATTGTTTATCAACTTCGAACAAATGCGCGATAGCATCAACTCTAAAGCCAGCAACTCCTTTGTTAAGCCAAAAGCGAATAACGTTCTTCAACTCTTCCACCACGTCAGGGTTGCGGTAGTTAAGGTCTGGTTGGCCAATGACGAACTGGTGGAGATAGTACTTGCCAACTTCTTCTCTGTACTCCCATGCACTCTTGCGAAACACACTTACCTGAAAAACACAAGCTGTATATATACCCGATTTTGGAGTCACTTTGTAAAAAGGATCACAAGTTCTTTATTGTAGATATATGTAGAAAAAACAAAGAACCAAAAAAGGTTATTTGAAAGTTAACCTTGAATCGGTAAGTTTTCCTTTAAGTTTTTTTAGTAATCGTTTTCCAGTTGATGAAATAGTTAGCCAGCCCACAATCTATCTCCACTACTTGAAAACAATTTCCTATCTTTTCTCGTTAACTCACCCAGTTATTAGGTGGGTGCAATTCTCCATTTTCGTCTTCCACAGGATCTTCCCACACAAAGTAATCGTAATATTTCTCATGACCTTTCAACGCCTCTTCAAACCAAACGCTCTCGTTACTCGTATGGTTCGGTACAAAATCCAAAACTATTTTAATATCTGCAAACATACAACATCTTGTAACCACTCAAAATGGCTAGAAGTTTGCAGCAAGAATTTTCAATTAAAAAACTTTTTGATATTCGTACCTAGTTCTGTAGCTTTTGCAATGAGCCGATCAAAATCTGCCATTGTTCCATATTCGTCTTGGATGTTGTAGAAATCGGCGATATCGTATCCAAAGTCATACATTGGGGACTTGAAGATCGGTGACAGCCATGTTGCCCCTACCCCGAGCTCTTTTAAATATTCCAAGCTCTCCGTAATTCCTGAAAAAAGAATTAATGAGCTTAGTTAATTTTCTCCAGCTTTAATTACACCTCTTTAAATTTTGTCCAAGTGAAATGAGATGTTATAAGGTTTTAATGGACTACGACATGAGTAAATCATATTTCTGCATTGTTTTATCATACCTTTGCTTGTCGTTTTGCGATCTTAATATTGTAAAAGTAGATACAATAAACCCACAAGGTGTAGATCAAACTTACCATTTAAATCTCCGATACCATCGCCATCACTGTCCTTGAACGACCTTGGGTAGATCTGGTAGAAAACGGTTGTTTCCCACCATTCTAGCTCTTTGTCGTCTTGGGATGAGACAGCCACCAATAACAGTGGCAAAAGTAATAGAGTCTTCATTCTGTTGTACACAATAAACAATTTAAAAAAATACATGTGTAAGTGTTTGCTAATACCATAAGATTTATCGGCCGGCTGAGACACACGAGGTTGCGGATTCGATTCCTGCCACGGAACAAATGTTTGCATGATCTACAGATATTTGTTCTGGGTCTGGTTGTTTCTCTTTATATTTTAAGTATGTATTAACAAAAAAAAGTATATATGTATTCTATCAATTATCTGGTTCCCATGGCAGAAGTTTTCCTTAGTTTAGGGCTAGATGACCCTATGTGAAATGTCTAGCATTATTTATTTATTTATTTATAAAAACAACCGGGAAGCAACGTCGCATGGTCAGGAAAAGTTGAGAAAACTAAGCAATACGTTTCACGAATTTGTAAAGCTGCTTGCCATCTGTCTCTCTTGTCTGATAAACTCGTATAAGAAAATAACACAGCTAAACTATGCGTTGGCCTAACCACTAAATAATAAGAGAAACTTTTTAAGAATTTTTATCCAATAAGTTCGAAACTTATAAATTCTTGGCACACTTTCTCGAGGGGATGAATGGCAAGCAGCTAAAAATAAAATGGGGTGGAAATGCCTACGAATTTCTGAAAAACTTGGATCGTAAATCACTCCATCTTACCTTATTGCCAATATGAAGACCAGTGTAACATCTTGTCCATTTATTTTATAGGATAACTTATATCTATAGAGATTATATAGATAAAAAGCTTATGATAAGCAATCAAGAATCTTCTGTGAAGATATCAACCATCTTCGGTATCTTATCCAAAGTAACAACGGACCTATTGTTATTTCAAAGTTATCGATACTAGCTTTAGTCTAAGTGCAGATTAAACGTAGTATAATGTAGGTAAAACTCACATTATCCATTTCATACAAAAGTTGTGAGGCAGAAATTTAGTTCTACTGAGTGATAAAGTCAGGACTCAAAGTTATAATTATCAAGATTTATCGAAATTATGAACAAAAATGCGAGTAACTTATTTTTTTATTAAATGTTGATAGAATAATACTATTTACTTATGGATAGCTAAGTTTAGGTATATATATATATATATATTTACTAAATAAAACGATTTTCTTTAAAATTTAATAATATAACTGACAGTTTTTTTCCGAGAAATCTTTTATTATATATTGAGAAACCGTCACTTGAATATGGTCGGTATAATACCAAACACCTGTATAATAATGAATCAATAAATAAAACGCTCATTAAATAATGTTAATATCCATTTGTTAGAAGAAATAAATCACAATTATGCTCAGCATGAATCTATTACGTCATCGAAACAAAACACAGTTGTTCACAAAGTTATAGGATATTCAATGAAACAATAGCAAATATATAGATAAATATTTATTACTTAGGAAAACACATTCTATTAGTCATTTTGATGTTTTTTTGTGTTATTGGTTTGTTTTTAGGTCAGTCTAAGCACAAGACCTTCGTACCCAGCAACTGGTAGAGATGTAGCCTCAAATGTGTCTCTGTAAAAGAAAACAATAGGAATATTTGCAACTATTCCTACATTCATGCCGATAGGTTTAGTAGTTGTTGAGACAATCAGCTGTGACAGACAAACGGACGGACAAAGTTGCAACATAAGGGTTCCGTATTTACAATTTTTGGACTGAATCCTAAAAACATCATGACTAAGATAGGCGCTGTCTGATTTCTTCACTTTCTTTCATCGCTAAAAAGGAGTTTTAAAAATTCTACTCAAATTTACCTTTAAAAGAATTACGTTAGCGACCAGTACGATAGTAATATTTTACTAATGTCTCATTTACGTCTAGCCTTCACTGAATTCAGTAACCATTGGAAACAATTAAACTGAACAATTATTTAAAGTTAGAGGGACGAAAAATTCATGTTCTAAAATTCCGACATATCTTGCTGAAATGTCTTGAAACATGTTACAGTCATAAATAGTCTAAAAAACTGGGAGTAAATTGCCTTGTTCTGTATCTTAGAAAATCTCAAATAAGTCTAATACCCTAATTTTCAAATGAGTTGGCCACTGAGCGGTTTTTATGAAAGGAAATAAAGGGGCGGCCATGTTAAAACATTGATAATAAAGTTATAAACCATATTGTGCTTTTAATTCCAAATAAATTAAGTAGAACTTACCCTTCAGACTTCGGCGAATGGATGCTTCTTAATACCACGCTGACGTCACCGGACACATTTTCGAAGTATGTCAGATCCAGTACGTGTTCGGAATCCCTCATGTTGACCAGTACTAGGTAAACTTCGCCGTTGTACCACCTAAGAGAACAGATTAAATTTATAACTTTGATAAATTCATAAATAATGGTGAATATTGCGTTTATAGATTAGAACTCATTCTTATTTGCCGTGACACTTAGTAGTCATTATCATCTCGTCATCAAAGAAAGCAGTCAACTGCTGGATGTAGATCTCTCCCAAAGAGTGCTACTGTGCCCGATGCTTAGGTCTTCTTATCTCTTTGCTAACTACACCGCGCCATTGCTGATGCATGACTGCCTCCGTGGCGCAGTGGGCGTATAGCCGGCTGAGACGCAGGAGGTAGCGGGTTTGATTCCCGCCGCGGAACAAATGTTTGCATGATCTACAGATATTTTTTCCGTGTCTGGGTTTTTTCTATATATTATAAGTATGTATTTATAAAAAAAGTATCTAAGTATTCTATCAACTATCTGGTTCCGATAGTACAAGCTCTGCTTAGTTTGGGGCTAGATAGCGCTGTGTGAAATGTCCAGCGATATTTATTATTTATTTCTTGCTCCATGTAACTGACATGCCTTCTACATTGCCAAAGAATTTGTACTGAAGTAAATTCTTTGTGTAATGATACTGCCTTTAACATTGCTTGTCAGTGAATTCAGATAAGCTGGGCAGCTTTTCGGAAACTTACTTATGTCTAAAGTCTGCGTCCTACATAAGGGAAATGTTCATAAAATCAAAATTCGCTTAGCAGAGTGTTAATGGTAAATTACACATAGGAATTCAATGCTCATAAAGCATTCTTACCTTCTAAATACAAACACGTCATTGTTCAAAGCCAAAGAGTCGTATCTTCCGTATCTGAAGACCTTTTCTCGGCGGAGATCCGCTAGCGCTTTGTAAACCATCAAGTGTGATCTTTCAGAGGCTTCTTGTACCTCCACGTTCAAGGTCTCGTAGCCGTCAGCGACTGGGAGCCAGGTTTTGTCAGCGGTGGAGAATCCTGTGAAATGAAGGTTTAAGTAGAACTTGATATCTATCTATCATTTTACTTGGTAGAGCAGACTGTTTCCCAAGTCTTTATAATTATCAAAAGAACCCCCCCCCCCCCTATACTTTATCTTGAAATCACTCAAATCAGGTTACTGAATGATCTGACAGTTTTTAAAGGCATGCGACAGTTCTTGACAGTAACGTTTAGCAGTTGATAAGCATTTTACTTGGCAAACGTTTATCGTGGGGTGATTTTCAAGATACACAATAGGGGGTAGGAATGAGACGAACACGTTATGAAGAGGTGGGGTTCACGAGAATCTCTGTATATACACAAAATATTGTTTAAGCGTACCAGCATTCTTCTCAGCATTCCATTGGAAAGGAGTCCTCTCGGGGTCTCTTGAGCTCTTGAAGTAATTGATAGGGTCGTTCGTGTTGCACCCAGAAGGATCAACAGTAACCTCCCAGCTAACGTAGCCATCGACAAGGCCGAGCTCTTCTCCCTAGAAGGTAAAGTTACGATAATGGTCTAAAGACATTGTACAGCTTAATATAAAATAATAAATTGAGGAAATCGATTTTGACCACTCGAATTTGTTTTTTTTTTGTACAAAGCTGTAAGATTTGTATGTTAAATACTTGTTCGTAAAGTTGCTTTTACCATGTAAGTGACGCCAACACCAGGAAGCAGCAACACGAGCATGTTGATGCCGTCAACCAAAAACGGGCTATATCTGGTTGCCATTCTGCTGTTGTCGTGGTTGCCCACCTAAAAATAAAACCATTGATCATTTATTTTTGCTTTTATACTTTTAACTATTCATTGTTATTGTTTACTATTCTGCAGTTGGACTCACCACCCAGTTAGCTTCTTTATCAACAGGTTTGTAAGTTAAAAACTTGTCGACCGCTCGCTTGATGTCAGCGGCCGAAGACGATGCATCCACATCAGAGATCAGATCAAAGTTGAAAGGCATTTGAGCTCCTAGTCTCTCCCCCTCTCCAAAATACTTCACCACGTCTTGAATAGCAGCGTAAACTTCAGTCATCATCACTCGTGGTTCACCATCTACAGCTGTAAACTCTTCAAAAACATCTCTCCATTCATACACCATGTAGTATGTTTCATTTCGGTCTTTAGTGTAGATGTGGCTGAGGTAGTCGTGGTTTTCAGGATCTACGTCCGTTCTACCAGATACAGGCTCATCTGGGAATACGCCTCCGAATAGTTCCTTGTCAACTTCAAATAGGCAGTTGACGGCATCTACTCTAAATCCAGCAACTCCTTTACCCAACCAGAAACGAATAATGTTCTGTAAAAATAAATCAAATCAGCAAGAGGTTTCGAATCTAATATATAAAAATCTTGTGTCACAGTTTAAGTGGTTGCTCTTCTCCGAAACGGGTAGACTGGTTTTATTGATTTTGCTTTCTATATTTGGTAGGCATGAGAATAGGTCGTAAAGTCTTTTTTGCCTTCCTAACCCAACCCCCCATTTTTTTATCGCGATTTTAGTATTTTTGTATGAACAATATCCATATAATTTAACCGTCGTTCATTGACTTGAAGTCATTTACAGAAAGTGTCGCACGCGTCTCTTTGACAAGAGTGCTTATATAGTTTTTATCCTGAAGTTCCTACGGGAACGGGAAATTTCAAGCGTTCAAAGCCGCGACCGGTCAGCTAGTAGGTATTTTAAAATTTTTACCTTCATTTCTTCAACCACATCAGGGTTACGGTAGTTCAAGTCAGGTTGCCCAACAACAAATTGATGCAAATAATATTGGCCAACTTCCTCTCTGTATTCCCACGCACTACCGCGGAAATGGCTGAGCTGAAATAAATCAATGAAATTTGTAAGTTCGTAAAAGATCAAGTAAGAGTCGTGTATTTTTTATTCTCCGTAAAATCTCACCCAGTTGTTAGGCGGCTGCCTGTTCCCATCCTCATCAATAATTCCATCTTCCCAAACGAAGTAATTGTAATACTTCTCATTGCCATTCAACGCTTCTTGGAACCACATACTCTCGTTTGATGTATGGTTTGGTACAAGATCCAAAACAACTTTTATACCTGTCAAATAATAAAGTTTGTAATTCCAGAAATTTTGTCTGTTCACCGTTGTAAACTTTTTGATGGATCGGATACCTACTTATCTGCCCTTACCATTTTCCTTTGCCTTAACGATTAGATTTTCAAAGTCTTCCATGGTTCCGTATTCATCGTGGACGGCGTAAAAGTCGGAAATATCGTATCCAAAATCGTACATCGGTGATTGAAACATTGGTGACAACCAGATCGCTTCGACGCCCAGGCCTTTGATGTATTCCAATTTTGAAGTTATGCCTAAAATAACATGAATATATTTAGCCACGTTCGTTCTTTGGAATATAAAAAGTTCTTATCGATAGATCTTTTGTACAGAAAAATATTTGAAAAACCTACCATTTAAATCTCCGATACCATCTCCATCACTGTCTGCGTAGGACCTTGGGTAGATCTGGTAGAAAATCGTAGCCTCCCACCATTCGCTTGTTTTCTCGTTCTTCAATACATTTCCACTACAAAGAACTGCCAAAAACGGCAGAAAAATCACAGCTCTCATGATTTTACTTGCATTTAATTTATTTTAGGTATTACCAGTAGCCTCTTTTATACCAATACTGAAGAAATCGCCAAGATTTATATAAATGAGTCTGCTTTATCAGCATTATCACATCAAGATTGACCAAGTGGTCAGATAAAACTCTCAAGTGGTCGAGTTCATAAACAATTTCTAAACGAATTTATTGACACATGTTTAGCTTCAATTTACACAGAACCCTCTTTAACATCTATATTATGTAACTCAAGTGTGAAAACAACAATAAGCTTGAAAATGAATGATGCCTCGAGTATTGGGGAATACCTATAGGTACTAAAGTGTCAATAAATACTTGATACCTTGCCAGCTGGGAAAACTAATTAGCTTCAGAAATGTCTTGAAATTTGTTGCATAAATGACTTGTAACTTGTAGATTTATTTTTCGTCGAGTTTTTTATGTTAACTTTTTTTATCACTACCATTACGACCTCCGTGGCGCAGTGGGCGTATAGCCGGCTGAGACGCAGGAGGTAGCGGGTTCGATTCCCGCCACGGAACATATGTTTGCATGATCTACAGATATTTGTTTCGTGTTGGGGTGTTTTTCTATATATTATAAGTATGTATTTACAAAAAAAAGTATAGAAGTATTCTATCAGTTATCTGGATCCCATAGTACAAGCTCTGCTTAGTTTAGGGCTAGTTAACGCTGTGTGAAATATCCAGCAATATTTATTATTTATTTATTATTATGACAACGAGTTACGACCTCCGTGGCGCAGTGGGCGAATAGCCGGCTGTGACGCGGGAGCTAGCGGGTTCGATACCCGCTGCGGAACAAATGTTCGCATGATCTACAGATATTTGTTCCGGGACTGGATGTTTTTCTATATATTATAGTACACGTTCTGCTTAGTTTGGGGCTAGATAGCGCTGTGTGAAATGTCCAGTAATATATATTTATTATTATTTTTGTACTGGCCAAAGGTAACGAAGTTAACCGTATTTACCTAATCAAGCCGTTGTTGAGTGTTACCTATTATCTGTCGAAACTTTTAAGACTTTTTTCAAAATCATAATCATTATTATTTATTCGCATTTACAATTTTCATATATCAATTATAAAATAAGATTCATTTACATTCTGCCTTATCGAGGCGTGCAAAATACAAATATGTAAAAAAAAAAGGATTGTGTGGTTTTATGAAACCACGGTAAAAGTGAAATTTGTTTCACATTATAGACATTTAACTAAAAATCACACGGTCAGCTGATGCGAACTATAGGCGCCGCCATATTGGCCTCGGCTGCTCTGACGAGCGCTTTTCACTTTATCCCTACTCCGCGGCCGACCGTCACGCGACATGCAACACACAGACGAAAAAGTTTGAGACGATGTAAAAAAATTTCACTTTAATAATATGAAAAATTTCAAACTCTAAGATAAAATTGAATATAAGTATAAATAATGATAATACTGAATTTCCCGATGACGTTTATTGATTCCTTTGTTTTTATTTGGCTGAAAACGCTATACCTAATGCCAGATTTTTAATGGTGCAGGTATTTATTCAAATCACAGGAGCTTTTAATTACAACAAATCATTTGTCCTTGATTGTTGTTATAAAGAAAAACCCGATCCAAGTCAGACCCACTTTAGAAGTTTTGTGTCCTTTAAGTATTACTAGTTGACCTGGCGAACTTCGTA
Source organism: Philereme transversata (assembly GCA_963924445.1). Lineage (NCBI taxonomy): Eukaryota > Metazoa > Arthropoda > Insecta > Lepidoptera > Geometridae > Philereme > Philereme transversata. The sequence goes on along the minus strand of OZ004337.1, from coordinate 17,739,668 downwards.
CCACCTTGACATGCATGCCAATGTACGTCACCGGTAGAATTGTCAATCGGCCATCATTAGCTGCCTCCTGCATCTATGTATAAGAAAGTGAATTTCCTTCATATTTTTTTTTGCGTGAAGTTTTCCGATATTTTAATAGTTTTTCTGCTATTCGGGACGAAGACAAATCCAACAAATCAAAGACCAATAGTTTTCTACCCATAGTTTTTCAGTCAAATGATACTTTTAAATACCAATTTTTTTTTATTTCGATATTATCCATTTTTTTTTAAGATACCGTTGGAACAAATCGTAAGTTGAAGACACAATCGCTTGTAAGCATCATGTCATTACGTCTCGAGATTATCTGTCTCAGTGGTAAGCCAGCTGCCACGAGTAGGTACCACAAGCATACCGTTATCATGCCAATCTAAAGATCCTTAACTATTATTTATACTGTGATGAAAAAATATAACAATTTTCACGTGATGTTCCTCAACTTTCCTATTTTATAGTATCTTTAGAAGTTAGTGCAATGCAAGTGGAAATTGCGATACCAACCTACCTTTCTTAAAATAGATTTTTGAAGTTACAATTTTGTTTATGTTATATATTTAAAATATAATAATTAAGAAAAATATGGTTTCTGCCTAATAACTTCGCAATAAAATTTCAATTTGTGTAATTAAATTAAGATGCCTGGTATTATAGCAATAAAAATGAACGTACAAAGTTTGAGGTAGAAGGCGCTACCTACGAACACAGTGTATGAAGCAAAAAAAAAAGAATAAATGTAAAAAAAACTTTTGTTTTAAAAACAAGTTTTAACTCTCTTGTTATAAAACAAGAGTTTTGTTACTGTCAATGGTTATTATCTTATTATGCATGTAAACATTTTTATAAGTACACAGGTCTAGATAAACAAAATCTTCCATTGATAAAACAGATCAATGATAGAGGATTTAACGTTGTGGAATCATACTTGCTTATTTTGTAAATGCAATAGTGAGTTTTCTTGATTGCCACGTTTTCACGTCGTAACAGCTGAACTGATTTCAATAAAAAACATCGTAAGGTGAATGAAATTAAAATGATACTGTTTAATGTGCACAATCATTTAATATTTTCATAGAATAAGTTGATCGATAAAATATGGTGGTTTTACACGGGCAATTTTATAAGCTATCGTTATCTGGTAACAATGGAATGATTAAAACTTTCTGAGGCTTGCCATAAAATACTTGGAAGAGTTGTGACTTTTTAATCGCAGGTGCCAAACCACCTTAAGTTTCCAAATGTCGTTAAAATTTCCAAGAATAGAGCAAAGAAAATCGCTTGTGTAAAATCACCTAACCATTTCTTTAATAATAGATTTATGTCGTATTTTCGATTAAACTTGCATCCTTAGTACTAACGCTTCATATGCAGCCAAATCCAAGTAATCTGCTTGAACATTATCACTGCAAAATATAATATAAAGTTACTTGCATTGAAACTTTTATCATCAACTCATGCAAATCAAATCATGCACTACGCATAATACCTCTATTACATAATCGAAATTCGGCGAATGCTCATTTTGTATTTTTCTGTCAATTCGTATAATTCCTCATATGAAAAACAGAGATACACAGACCGAATATTCAATGAATCCCGACAAAGGGACTGCGACATAAGTAAATCTAATTTATTAGGCTAAAATGTTTTGTAGAACCATGTATTGTAGAGATTATTCAGCCTGTCAGCCCTGTGAGCTGCCTGTCAGCCCTTTGACAGGCATAACACCCCCTGGAGTGCGACGATATGTGGCTTGCTTTATTGAAAAACACAAACAAGGGCATGATTATCGACACCCCTTATATGACCATAACATCCCACAAGGCCGCCTTAAAAGTCGAAAGAGCTTTCAACGCTGCAAGGACCACGATCGATGACCCGGCTGCTACTAGACGCACTCTGTGGATAAAAAGAAATTTCCCATCGCCTGATTTTACCACCTCACAGGAACAGTTACCACCCTGGCATGATCTGCCGTGGCCAGTCTGGAAGTCCTTAAACAGGTTCCGCACCCAGGTTAGCCGCTGCAGACTTAATATGTGCAAATGGGGATTCAGGGACCCTAACTTAACGCAGTGTGACTGCGGTGATCCCACGCAGTCAATCCAGCACTTGCTAATGTGCCCTTTATGCCCGAACACCTGCACGATGGAGGACCTAATGGCCGCCTCGCCTGATGCCATTGTTGTGGCCAAAAACCTGTCCAACATACTATGAATAGAAACGTAGAGCTCTTGACACGCTAGGAAGAAGAAGAAGAAGAAGAAGGCTAAAATAACATAACGGGGCAGTTCTGTTAGCACAAACGAAAGAAAATTTATGTTTGATAGCAATAAAATGACAACTGCCATTCGCTGTCCGTATAAAATAAAAAAGGTCTTTCTGTTCCGTACGCAAGCAATACGCTCACGATAATACCTATTTATTTCTGCCACCAAGCAGAATTGTTGTGTTTCGGTTTGAAGGGTATATTTGCCGGTGAAATTACAGGCACATGAGACTTTACACCTGTATGCCTAAAGTTGATGGACGCAGGGCAGTGCATCGTAGGGCACATTGCTAACGTGCGTGACTTACGAGGCAATTATCTGTTATAGGCGATGGTTACCACTTAACATCAGGTGTGCCAAAAGTTTGTCCATCTCCATGTAGTATAAAAAAATAACATAAAAAACAACCTCTGGAACGACTGAGTTCAGAAAAAGTCTGACACAAGAATCGGATAATACGATATCCATCCGATTCACGGAATCATAAACTGACGTATACTCCCAGCCTAAGCATCCAAAAATGGCTATCGTAACGGCCTGCCTGCAGTCTGAGTAAATAATTAAATAAATATAAATAAACAAACTCTACCAGTTTTACTTATACAACTTTCGTGATTGATTTGAATCATTATCATAAATACGGGATTTATCACGTACCGTCTTATCGGTGTTTCGACCGAGTGCAAGGCGAGACGTTATTCGGAGCGGATCACACTCACCCTGATGACGTTCACGAATTAAACCGAAACATTGTAGGCCGTAACACCGATTAGACGGTACGTGATAAATCCCGTACTTATAATAATGAAACTTTACCAGACCGATGGATTCTGTTAGTCACAAAGTCACAAACTTAAAAACTCTGTTTTGTTCTCACGTTTAATTAAGCACTTTAATTAGGCATTTATTCTCACCTGTAAGTTCTACAAGACAAAACACTGCTGGCTTCTACTTCCAGCTGTCCAAAAATGAGATCAAAAGCGGTCAAGTTGACCACACGGAACTGTCGCCCTATGTTCATGACGATAACGTATGTGTCGTCATGGTACCATCTGGAAGTAAACATTTCTTTATGTTATGTTATGTTATGTTAAACCTGTTGCTAAGTTTCTTCGATAAGTTTTCAGTTGACCGAGCGATCGAACCGAGCGAAGTGTCTCAGTTTCAAGATTGGCCAGCAAATGCTTATGTCCGTATGTTTGCCTGTCTGTGTGATTTCGCCTACAGGTCACATTTTTCAAATGATTCTGACAAAAATTGCCATACAAGTTCCTTGATATGTTTGAAATTTTTGTCGATTGTATTTTTGGATGGGGGGGGGGGGAATGGGAAAAAGGGCTAAAGTTTGTTGTAGCGTTATTTATTGACGGATTTCATTCAAATTTGAAAGGCACAATAAGGACTTCATTCTACACAAGAGGTTGCGAAAAAAATCCATAAGGGAGAGTGGAGGGGGGGGGGGAGTTTGCTGTAGCGTTATACATGGACGGATTTCAATTTTTGTTTTTTTTTCGTATATATATACCTATTTATACAAATCAGAGTAACGCAGTCCTCTCCGCCTTCACGAGACGAACCGTGGCCTTGAACCGAACGTGTCTATGACACCAGATTCGACCTCTTAGGATCAAGGAAACGCAAGTAATCGCTAAAACTTATGCAAATATTATATTTTTTGCTTAAAAGTTTACATAGCCTATTGGAAAATTTAAGCACCTCATATTCGATTTAAAATTGGATTTACTTCTTTAATTCTGTTGCGGAGATTACTTTTTGGACTGGGATCCGCGTGGTCTACTGTTCTCACAGAACCACTAGTTATAAAACACTTTTGTTTTAATTATCACTGATCTAATTCATATGAATGCTCGAATATTAGCTTGAAAAGTAGTAAATAGTAGTAATAATAGTAGTAAAACTTCGGTTCTATGAGAAAAAAAAGTGGCACTCCGGAAGTATCGACAGAAGTGAAAACTTGAATAAAAGAAGACTAGACTACAGATTCTTATATACAGAGGTGATAGTAACAGTCAGTGTCAGACAGGTGTCGGTAACAGTGTCACGAATTCAATGGTTTTTCCCCATCTCAAAAAATGCTCAACGCGCCTTAAGAAGTTTTCACTTCAAAAACATTTACTTTATCTACATAACCTTAGAGTAACAAAGATTCTTAAAAAATCTAAAGATTATACTTCTATATCCAGCCTTGATTAACCTAGAAAAGCTAAAACTTGTATTCTAGAATTGTGTTCAGTCCCAATTTCCCAAGTTCTAAATAAAAAAGCCCAGTAAAGATGTATGCTCGAGATGGGCCTTCGAAATGGATAATATTTAAATACTTCGATGTTTGGTATTAGAAACTATGATTATCAGATAAAGAGTAATTTTAATTGTAAAAAATTTTTAATAATTATTATTCTATTAATTTTTTTTTATTCAGTATTTTTAGTTTAATTTAGACTGTCTATTTATAAATTCTTTTTATATAAGTAAATTCATTTTTGGCCGAAGTTAAGCTTAGTAACAGTTTGTCTCTATATAATAACGGCTGTGGATTTTGTTAAATATATAAAATAAAATGAAGCTAATTTTTAAGTTGACTCACCTTTTAAAAGCAAACACATCAGTATTAAGCGCCAAGGAATCATAGCGGCCTATTTGGAAAGCTGGTCGAATGCGCAAGTTGGTCAATGTTCTGTACAACTGGTAGTGAGAACGCACTGCAGATCTCTGATTGGCTACGTTAAGTTGCTCGTACCCGTCGGCGACTGGGAGCCACGTGTTTTCAGCGTTTGAAAAACCTAGATAGAAAATGGTTGATTATGAGAACGGACTGCAGATCGTTGAATCAATGAAGTCACAACCATAAACAATAATCAATGAAATTATAATAATCCTTGAATTCATCACTAAATTCACAATGGGCGGTCTTATCACTAAAACGCTATCTCTTCCAGTTGACCTTTTAATTGGTTTGTGTTTCAATTATTTGAACGTTTTTTCTTCAAAACAATCCCTATTATTAAAATAAGAACAGGAGTTCTAACGAAGCTTTTTGTTATTCAACGTATTATTTTGGTGAGAACTTAATGTGTTACTCACGTTATCGTAAATTAAATAAAGTGGACTACATTTTAGATGAATTGGAAACAAAATACTTCATAAATATGAATAATTTTGACCACTTTTAGCAACTACAAGGCTGTTCGCAGTTTCTAGTGCGTGGTCTTCATTTAAGAACCTTTCTGCCCCAATGGCCGTCAGTTCTTCGAGCTTATGAACTATCTGAGGCAGTCTACTGCAATCCAAGACGAAATCTGGGCTGCGTTTCGCCCATACAAACGTAGTCCCCTGTTTCCTCTCTGTATAGTGATACTAGAGCAAATATTTTTTTACCATACAATCTACAAATACCACGGGCATGTCCCTACGTTTAGTTTGTCTCCATAAATTAATTATTATAAGAACTAGGAACCTTCTAAAGTCACAGAAATTGCAAATGTTTACTGCCCAGACATCCAGCAAACAAGTTTGACGAATATAAATAAAAAAACGAAACATACAAACATAGCCAAATCCCTTTTTATTACATATTTGAAAAAAAAAATTAAAATCGGTCCAGTTTTGGAGGAGGAAACAGGGGACTACGAAACAGTGATTTCGTCTATTTTAAATAGGTATAATCAGTCCGACCTGCAGTTGTCTCTATCGCATGCACATAGGGCATATAGGGCACAGCGCGACAGCAATAGATTTGTTAAATACCTAATTTCCAAATGTCTTGCTTCCCGGATTTCCGGTGGTTTCTGTTCATCATTTCTACAATTATGAGCTGTATGCAAAATAACGTATTGGGTGCAAGCCGCACAAGATCGATCGCTTTGGAAATCTATGAGGAAACCTATGTTCAGCTGTGAACGCCCCGTAATTGATGTGATGATGATAATATAAAATAAACTCTCAGCCGGGTGCCTGTTACGCACTGCGCAAGCCACCGCGGGCGGATGCTATAAATATAACCTTGTCTGAATAACTTTGACTCTACTAAGTACCAACAACATCCTTAAGGCCTCTAGTTTATTTTGAGAAAGTCTTTTATGGACTTGAAATTCAGTACAGTATACAAAAAAGTACCTGCCTCTGTGTAGTCGTACAGCTTCGTGGAAGTATGAATGTATGAATGAATATACATTATTGTTACTAACGTACGTAAATACGTTCACGTACGATATAGATCCAATTTGTACCACCAATTAATATGCTGATAATGTTCATATTGCTGAGTTTCGGTTTTAAGGGTGTGGGAGCCGATGAAGTTACAGACAGAGTCTCCTCAATGGTATGTCGTAGCATCACCCTACGACGCAATACATTGACATGAATACCAAGTCTTGATTGTTACAGGCACCACTTACCATCAGTTAGTGGGGCAATTACGTAACTTTCGTTGCAATCCACTACGATTCAAAGCCGTACGGTTAATAATGGATATTACGGCTTGTTTCAATTCAATTCATTTATTTCAAACCATGAGTACATATAGGACACTTAGTTACGTCGACTTCACTGGTAGGTACATTCATTCAAATAAATTATATATATATCCGGTTCCTACTACAACAATACTTTGTAAATTGGTCGGGTGTTCTGCTCATTGAAACGATTGCAACAAAGTTAAGTTACATAATCCCAGGGTAGGTTGTGCCGTAACCTCATCTTATAAAAAAACCATGGTATCGGCACACACACGACGAAAGAGGGGAAGGGGGGTGGGGGGGGGGGTAAATAGGGAAGTATCACTGATATTTTCCATAAATATAAGACAGAAATATAATATATGACAGAGTATAAGTACTTTACTGTTCATCTATTAAAGTACGTACAATTTCAAAAGATCAAACAACCTACTTTGTGACACGATTATAAGATTAGTGTAATCTACTCAATTCCTTATACGTGTGCTGCGTCAGCAGCGAGTTGAATTACATTTTCCTTACAAGGCCAAGTGGCTCTTAAGCTATTGTTATAAGGTCTAGTTTACAGATTTTCTGGCTATTTAGTAGACATTTGTGTCTACACCTAAGTGTGTCGGCTTAATTTATCAATAAGGCTCACCGTAGTGATGGATTACCTACTCAAGAATTGCATCTAGCTTAAATATTTGACAAAGAAAGAGTTTTATCATTAAAACTGTCAGAAATAGGGTTCTTCGAAAAATATATAATCATCATATCTGCCATAGAACGTCACTACTGAAAATAAGTCTCCAAAATTAAGTTTTTATTTTTTTATAAATAAAAATAAATAAATAAAATAAATATTGCTAGACATTTCACACAGCGCTATCTAGTCCCAAACTAAGCAGAGCTTGTACTATGGGAACCAGATAACTGATAGAATACGTACTTTTTTTTTGTAAATACATACTTATAATATATGTATAGAGGAACAATCAGACCCGGAACAAATATCTGTAGATCATGCAAACATTTGTTCCGCGGCGGGGATCGAACCCACTACCTCCTGCGTCTCAGCCGGCTATTTGCCCACTGCACCACGGAGGTTGTCAAAATAAATAACTAGCTGTTGCCCGCGACTTCGTACGCGTTACACTGCTAAAGGTGTAGGTAGAACCTAGAAATAAAGCTAAACTCGCTGTTGCAAATTGACTTGACACCTCATTTTTATCCCATGGGAACTGATTTGTGGGATAAAAGGCATATGTGGTTATCCAGGTTATAATCTACGTATATACCAAATTTCATCGAAATCGATTCAGCCGTTATAACGTGATTGAGTAACAAACAAACAAACAAATAAATAAACACACATCCAAACTTTAATCTTTATAATATAAGTGCGATGCTGGACATTTCGCAGCGCCATCTAGCCCCAAACTAAGCAAAGCGTGTACTATGGGAACTAGATAACTGATAGAATACTTTTTTATGTAAATAATATACATACTTATACTATATTATACAGAAAAAAACCAGAACCCGGAACAAATATCTGTAAACCATGCAAACATTTGTTCCGTAGCAGGAATCAAACTCGCAACCTCCTGCGTCTCAGCCGGTTATTCGCCCACTGTGTCACGGAAGTCGTCAAACCACCACGAAGGTTTCCAGAGCGAATAAATAATAAATATTGCTGGATATTTCACACTGCATCATCTAGCACAAACTAAGCAGAGCTTGTCCTATGGGAACCAGATAACTGATACAATACTTACTACTTTTTTATTTTGTAAATACCGTACTTATAATATATAGAGAAACATCCAGATCCGGAACAAATATCTATAGATCATGCAAACGTTCCGCGGTGGGAATCGAACTCGCAACCTCCTACGTCTCAACCAGCTATTCACCCACTGTGCCATGGAGGTCGTCAAATCATACAAATACGTCAAAAACAATAAAAAACTATTGATTAAATAGTCTAATTTTCAGTATAAATATACTAATATTATAAAGAGAAAAGATTTGTATTTTTATGTTTGTAACGAATAAACTCAAAAATTACCGGTCCGATTTAAAAAAAATTACTATTAAAATGGTACATTATCCTTGAGTAATGTTGGTTACTTTTTATCCAACTGCGCGGATTGGTCAGCTAGTATTTAATAATATGACTTCTCAAGTGGACTATTTCTATCACGAGCTTTAAATAATAATTTGCAGCACCTGATAATCCTCTCATCTCTAAATTGCATTAGGAACTTCGCAAATGAAGCAATCAAACAAATTGATTGGATACCAGCTAAGTTATATGTATTTCGTAGGAAAATTGGGATTCATTTGCGAAAGCTAGGTGACAAGGAAATGCCCCCTAATCCTTCAATTCCCGTTATTAGGTTTCCGGACCAAAATGGTAAAAACGGAACCCTTATAACGTAAAAACGGACTTTGTCCGTCCGTCCATCTATACAAGTTACAAGTACAAATAATTTCTAAAATGTTACATAGATCAAGAATACGCAGAAGGCTTTTAACGCCTTGCGCGTATAATACTGTTACGCCGAGGCTGTTAAACAATGAGTAATAATCGAAGCTTCTCGAACACTTTTGTCTTGCTCTGTTATTGTTGTTATTTTTTGTGGTTGCGCACAATGGGGATGGGTCGTTCTGTCGAAACACCGACCCTTTCCTGGAAGGATCGACATCGTTCTCGAACAATCGAAATGTGTGCGATATAAATAGGCCGGAGAGATGGCCGGACAGTCAGTCTCGAGTCTGAGTCAGTCTCAGTTAGTATGTGAGTCTCAGCGAGGCCCTGGAAGACTGACGTGGAGAAGGGTCTCGCGTGAACAGTAGTTGCTCCCGAGTCAGTCTGGATTAAGCTATACGTGCGATCATTTCGGTGACTTTAAGTGGTGCAACAGTGGTGTGAATTATTGTGTTGTGATACGTGTGACCAAGTTCGTGTATTCATCATTTAGTGTTGAATAAAAGTGTTATTTTGGTCAGACCGATTCCCATTATTTTATCCCGAACCCTCAGCTCGTAAAAATTTGGTGTCAGAAGTGGGATAAAATAATGCCGGTTCTGCCAAAGGATAACGTGGACGGTGTCAGGACGAGAGGTCAACGACAACAGGAATTAGATGAAAGGCGGTTTGGAGAGTCTCCGGTTCAAGAAGCTCGGCAGAGTCGTCAGTCGATGGAGATGGAATCAGCCGCCGCCGAATCATTTGGAGCACCATCATCATCATCCGTGGGTCAAGCTCCTGTGACAGGCGATCTTGCTGCTGTTATGGCAATGCTTTGTCGTCAAGAAGAACAGCGTCGTCAGGATAAAGAAGAGCAGCGTCGTCAACAGGAAGAGCAGGCTCAGTTGCAAGAGGAACAACGCCGTCAGCATTAGGAAGAGAAGCGGCGTCAACAGGAAGAGCAGGCTTGGTTGCAGGAGGAACAACGCCGTCAGCATTAAGAAGAAAAGCGTTGTCAGCAGGAAGAGCAGGCTCGGTTGCAGAAGGAACAGCGACATGAACAGGTGGAGCAGACTCGGTTGCAAGAGGAACAGCGACGTCAGAATAAAGAAGAGCAGCGTCGTCAACAGGAAGATCAGCGACGTTGGCCATAAGAGCGTGCTCGACTGATGAGGGAATCGTTCGGTTCATCTGGAAAGGAATTCCAGGAAGTGAAAGAACAGATAGAAATCATGAGAGCCGTGTTTTGGAGGCTGGAATTGGGATCGCTGATGAGAAAGGGACTCTGGGTGTCCTGAAGTACTGGAGACGGCAATGTGGCTCCTCTAGTTGCTACATCTTCAGCGCGAGGTGCGCCTAAAATTGTTCGTGTTGATCGGCTGCCGCGATATGGGGCTAAGAATGCTCGGGACGAGCATGTTTTAGGAGGGGGCAGAGTTACGCCGAGGCTGTTAAACAATGAGTAATAATCGAAGCTTCTCGAACACTTTTGTCTTGCTCTGTTATTGTTGTTATTGTTTGTGGTTGCGCACAATGGGGATGGGTCGTTCTGTCGAAACACCGACCCTTTCCTGGAAGGATTGAGACCGTTCTCGAACAATCGAAATGTGTGCGATATAAATAGGCTGGAGAGATGGCAGGACAGTCAGTCTCAGTCAGTTGGAGTGAGTGAGTTAGTGAGTGAGTCTCAGCGAGGCCCTGGAGGACTGACGTGGAGCAGGGTCTCGCGTGAACAGTAGTTGCTCGCGAGTCAGTCTGGATTAAGCTATACGTGCGATCATTTCGGTGACTTTAAGTGGTGCAACAGTGGTGTGAATTATTGTGTTGTGATACGTGTGACCAAGTTCGTGTATTCATTGTTTAGTGTTGAATAAAAGTGTTGTTTTGGTGAAATCGATTCCCATTATTTTATCCCGAACCCTCAGCTCGTAACAATACAATAATGCGTTCAGGGCGTTGTTGGGGCTGCCGCGCTTCTGTAGCGCATCGGGAATGTTCGTGGAGGCGCGAGTAGATGGGTTCACAGCGATTTACAGTTGCTCAACTTGTACCAAGCACAAGTCCAATCGTGTTTGGAGTACTTTTCTCAGTTCTGTGACGGATTAGCGAAGTACCAGCTTAAAGCTCTGGAATCAATTGAGAGAAGAGCCAAGAAGCTCATAGGCAACGATGAGCTAGTTGCTGCAAGGCGAAGAGCCTGGAGCACCGACGAAAGGTTGCTAGCCTCTCGGTTTTTTATCGAGTACCTACATTTCGGGGAGTGGACGGCGGAACTTTTCAACCTAATCCCACCATCTCCATTCTATCATCGGACAACCAGATACTCCGCGGTGCGCCACCGCTATATGGTAGAAATACCTCCCATTTGCACATAGCCGTTCTCTTCGACCTTTACTATGGGCAAACGCCTTGCCAGTCTGTGTTTCCTGATAGCTACAACCTGGGTATCTTTAAGTCGCGAGTGAATAGGTTTCTTCTAGGCGAGCGTTTACCATCATAGACAGCTTCATCGCTTACGACCAGGCGAGATTGTGGTCAAACGCAAGCGTATAATGTATAAAAAAAATACTGCGCAAGAGAACGGCGTCACGGCACTGATGCGCAGGGTGCGCGGCCCCCAACAGCTACCTGCAACTAATTGCAGGGAGGCTGGACTTTGACTGTCCTTTCATGGAACACTGGACGAGAGCACACACTGTGCACGTTTTGTGTTTCCAGCCAACGTCACAGTCCAACATTGACCTGTCTGTTATTTATATGTTTATTTTATGTGTTATGTTATTTTGTGTTTATACTGTATATTGTATTATTGTATATTATATTGCACTTAATATGGACTATATACCTACCTTGTATTTAATTTTGTGTTAGTGCTAGTCTGAAATGAAGAATTGAATTGAATAGATAAAGCCAACAATTCATGCATTACTAAAGAGCCTATTCTATAGAAAACCTAACAATTACTTTATAGAAAATGCCTCGCATTTCGTTGTTCTTTGATAAAGGGAAATGGTGGACGTCCATTTTGTCCGACAAAAGCATTCAGGCATACAAAGCGCATTAAAAATGTATAAAGTATTTGCGTGGACAAAACTTCGTGACATTTCAACGTCCAGTTAACTTGACGTCACGATTGTCGGAGTAGATCGGGAGCTGATGGCGGTTTACTTACATTCGGTCTGTTCAATAGACTACTTAATTTAACAATACCTAGACATTGACGACCTCTGTGGCGCAGAGGGCGAATAGCCGGCTGAGACGCAGGAGGTAGCGGGTTCGATTCCCGCCATGGAACAAATGTTTGCATGATCTACAGATATTTGTTCCAGGTCTGGATGTTTTTCTATGCATTATAAGTATGTATTTACAAAAAAAAACATGTATATAAGTATTCTATCAGTTATCTGGTTCCCATAATGCTCGTTGCTTCTCTGCTTAGTTTGGGGCTAGATAGCGCTGTGTGAAATGTCCAGCAATATTTATTTATTTATCTTAAATCTATGATAGTCGGCAGTAGGCACAGAATGTAAGGGAAAAAAAACAACATTGAATTCTTCATTAAAATAAATAAAAATAAAGGTGTTTTTTTTTTGAAAACTAGAATGATTGAAAGTTATGAAGAGACATTCAACATTTTATTTATCTGTACAAACTATTAAAAAAAATCACAGAAACGTCACCAAAATTGCTAATATTTATAGACTAGTGTTTTCCTTGTCCCGTTCAATTGCCTAAGATCAGTTCTACGGTAATTTCCCACACGCAAACTGCATGCGGACAGGCCGCTGCGTCTGTTGAATGGGTAATTAAATCAGTTCGTTTGTATGAAGTGTTAGGCGCCTGGTCATAAGCTTAATCTTCATTTACGTAAATTTTTTTTGTTAATGTTATTGTAATATTGTGTGCTGCGTGGTGAAGTCATATTTTTCATTGTCGCTTTCTGTTTCATAGAGTACCGTGACAAGCACTCTGTTTAGTTTAATGTAGTAGGAAACCAGCGGTATACTTCTAGCCTACTCCGATTGTCCGAGTGTTTTATTCATGCGGAAACGCAAATATTCAAAGGTCGGGTCATGGGTTAAGGTATGCTGGGTCAGATGGGATGAAGGTATAAAGACCTGCTGATAGTAATGGCCTCATCATTAGCGTAAGTTTATCGGGCATACAGCTTAAATCTCCATTTCAAAAAGATTTTCTGCACCTGCAAAATGTCTCTTAAAAGGTTGTAGTTTGTTTTGCAATTTTAACTATATTCAACTTTCCGTACAAGAAGTACTCGTAGAGATCGTACGGATGAAAGAAGATGGATGTGTGGGGTAACGAGAATGGATAAGATAAGAAATGAGTATATTAGAGGAAGTTTAAGAATAAGTACTCGTAGAGGACACACATACCAGTTAAATAAGTGAAACTTGATATAATCTTATTTAAAACAATCTGTAAAACCTTTTTCTGCGAATAAATAGGTATTTAAATCATTCCTTCATTCGTGAAAGGTTGACACACATCGTCATAATTTGAATTTGACTTAGATTCAGATAATAATAAGAATTGGTCTTCAGGTACATTGTATAATGAGAAAAAAATATTATAATAATACGTGAATAAAAACCGTTGTACCCCTTTTACGCTTATTGTGCTCATGCAGTGTGATGTCATAGTTAAAGTTTATATGGAGAAGGAAGATCGAAAGATAAGAAAAAAAAACAAACTAATATTATACATTTTCAACTAATATTTGGATGTATGTTTATCTATTGGTTTGTATGTCACTCAATCACGTCGTAACGGCTGAACCGATTTCGATGAAATTTAGTATGTACGTAGATTATAATCTGGATTAACACATGGACTTTTTATCCCATATATCAGATCCCATGGGATAAAAATCGGGTGTCAAGTCAAGTTGCAACAACGAGTTTAGCTTTATTTCTAGGTTACCTACTCGTTTAGTAGTGTAGTACGAAGTCACGGGCAACAGCTATTGTGTTGTAAATTACGGTTGACTTCAACCACTGTGCTGGGCCACTAGTCTTAATTATTATCTTTTTGAGCGAGTTTGTATGAGATTTATAGAAGATCGTCATCAACGGTATTTTCTCGATTTTCCAAGTAAGAAAAAAGCTCGCGAGTATAACCTCCTACGTAGATATTCGTTAGTTCTCGGTACACAGATCTGTGAAAATGTATCACTAAGGAGTTTTCAGCGGCTAGCCCAAATATCTAACTCTAGTCTAACATCTAGTCATGTTATCGCGGTCACAACTATCTCGCACACTCATTCAACTAAACAAATAATAGCAGAACTTGCATCGTGAATTAAAGTTAGAGATTAATAATAGGTAGGTATAATAAAACTCGTCTTAATTATTCGGTAAAATCAGTAGAATGTTTATTTTGTAAGTATTGATTATTTTTAAGCAAAGGTTTGTAACTTTGTTTCATTTTAACCTATTTTCATAAAAATGGAGTAGACATATGACGTGTGTAGTTGTGAAAAGTTTATTAAAAGGGTACCTTTATACTAAATTTGGAAAACCGCGAGATATTATTTCGTTCTATCCTGACCCACTTATTAGACACATTTCTATCTTCTAGATATAAAGTGTTCTACTGATATAGATTGACCCTATCCAAGGTTTTTTTGACGGTCGAGCAGACAAAAATGATATCAAAATGATAAGAGCCTCGGAGATCCTCGTATTAGGAAAAGATTTGTGTCTCGAAAGAGAAATAGTCAATTCTCTAGTAACCCTCCTTAGAAGAAATATGCGTAACATCATACCTCCGTTTTTCCCATTGTTCCATTGGAAGGGAGTTCTCACGGGGTCACGGGAGACCTCGATAAAGTTGACGGGGTCATCCGTGTTGCAAGCCAGGGGGTCTTTAGTCTCGCTCCACGGCACAAATCCGTTCTGCATGCCAATTTCTTCACCCTGAAAATTGTGTGCAATTTAAATCAAATTCATAAATTACGTGTGTGCTCGGGTAATCGCTTGCTCTTATCAGTTAGTGAAATGTATTATGTTAGTATCTAAAGTAATTTACCTAGTAACAAAAAAACATTGTTAATCGAGAACCTAACCTAACATTGGTTTTAAGACCTTATAATTTGATAAATAAATGAATGAATGCAGTGTTTGGTTTTTTGGTTCTGAAAGTTTTGTGTAATTCTTTTAGTCAAAGTCATTTTTGTCAGCAATAATGCATTGATTATCTTTTTATAACTATTCTTAAAATATCAAAAACAACAGAATATAATATACACTTGTCCTCACCATGTAAGTGATAGCAATGCCAGGTAGAAGAAGAATCAACATGTTGAAAGCATCTACCAATTCTGGCTTGAATCGTGACGTCACTCGGCTCCTATCTTGATTTCCAATCTGAAATTCAAAATATTGTTGCATATTACACTGACTATCAATCTTGATACAAACAATGTAGCGCTGTCGTTTTTGCCAAAAGTCTTTTGAAGCGGGAATGCACTCAGTTAGGCAATTAACCCACCTCAGTTACCAACCTCCGAATGTCCCCTACGCGGTTGCGTAGCCCACTAAATCCGTAACGTCAAGGCCAAACAATAATTCTTCATTATAAGGATCATTTTGAAACGTCGTACTGTGATTAATCTCAAATATACGCGGTGAAGCCCCGTTTAGGTCCGAAGATATCTACTGGACGTTATCACTACTTGAAAACAACGATCAAACTAATTACGCTATTGGCTGAGGTAAAATACACTTTCTTACAATCCAATTAGCAATTTTCTTCAATGGCTTGTATGTCAGCCATATATCCACAGCGTTTTTGATATCCCTGGCATCGGAATCCTTATTTAGCTGGTTCATCAAGACCATATTGAGGGGAATGTGAGCTCCGGCATAAGGTCCGCCTCCATAGTACCGAACTGCGTTTTTGATACCAGTGTGAGCTTCTGTCATCATCACTCTGAAAATTTTAATGGAAGAAGTATGCGGACTTTTGTAATATGAATATAAAAATAAATAAAATATATACATAAAGTTATTTATAATTATAATCATAAGAAATGATGTCAACTCGTTTAGATTTTATGTTTAGATATTAATCCTACACATAATGCAACATACAGGGTGTAGCGTAATGAGTGGATAATAGGGTACCTGCGGGTAGGGGCCATTGTGGCGGTTCAGAAAAATATTTGTTATGCACAGTAAAAGTGCCTCGGTTTTCGAGATATTCGACATTTTCGAAATTTAAGAAATATTTCACCCTTCGTCACTATTTTTGGCGCCAAGACTGCAAATTAAATTTTTTTTTCTATCTATTTTTTGGATAGTATTCTTGGATAGATGTGCTATCGAATGGAAACTATTATTTTTATAACACAAGCACAGTTATGTTTTTAAAATAAGATTTCACTAAAATTTTACTTGCTTTCGTTTGTTTTCCTGACCTTTACCCTTCTGTGGTGTAAAAAAATGTATGGTCACTTGAATGCCAAATTTTAAAAAAATTAGCCTTAGTTCTGGCTCTAAATCGTACCTTGTCATATTATCCCGAAGAGTGAGTGCATCAAACACATCTCTTAGCTGAGACATCAACTCATACGTCTCTTCTTGATCCTTCGTATAGACATGATCTAAATACCCATAATCTTCTGGAGTTAACAATGGTTTACCCGTTATGGGTTCGTTTGGATATCTTCCTCCGTAGTGTTCTTTATCAGTCTCGATGAGCAAATTGGCAGAGGTGATCATCAAGCCAGCTACGCCTTTTTCAAGCCAGAATTTGATTACGTTCTGGAAACGATCAGAAATGATTAGATTGGGTTTCCTATGCCCTGTTTGAAATATTACTTAGTATTTCAGGTTTGAACTTCGTTCATTAAAAATGTGATTTAATCTCACTAAAAACAAAAACTGCCTACGGATATAGTCACGAGGCCATTATCTGTGATATTAATTTAAAAACTCATCGCTACCGCTGGGACTCTTAATTCAATTTTATGATTTCCGCGACATGCAAATGTTAACGATACGTACTATTTCGTACCTTCATTTCATCAACAACAACAGGATTCCTATAATTGAAATCTGGCTGAGCTGAGCCATACTGGTGAAGGTAAAATTCGTCTCGATTCGGGCAATAGCTCCAAGCACTTTTTCTAAAAACACTGATCTGTAAACAAGATAATTTATTTTGTGAGTAAAAAGGAACGAGGTCGTGCATTTCTAAGCACGTAAATGGTTGGCAAAGTGACGGCCTGAGCAAGGCAGTGACAGGGAGAAATTATCATTTTATTTTCTCTGTAGTCAAATGGAACTCTCGATCGGTCATTTTACATGTTTTAACTCATCATAGACATAAAGAATCTTACCCAATTATTTGGTGGTGATCTCTGACCCTTTGAGTTCAAATGTCCCTTCTCCCAAATGTACCAATCGTTGTAGTATTCGTCCCTATTCGAAGATTTTATGAACCAGTCACTTTCATTGCTCGAGTGGTTCATTACAAAGTCCAAAATAATTTTTAAGTCTGAAAAATATGTGTAGGTACTTAGATCATCATCTTTCAGCCATTTCGTTCCACTGCCACTGGGATTAGGTCTCTTTTCAGTGTCGCCATAGATATCCAGAGCGAACGATCTTAAGTGGTCTACATCCAATAACTTCTAGCAATTTTTAGTAGATCATCTTCCCTTTACAGGGAGTGGGGGGGGGGGGGTCCAGTGAGTGGTAGCTACTGCCACTTAAATTTGCTTATCATCTGGTATCAGCCTATCCACGTCCAAGTGTAGATAGAAGCTATTTTTCCGTAGTTTGAAATAGATTTGATCCTTATTTTGTATTGTATTATCTGTATTGTGTCTGGGTGTTTTTCTATATATTATAAGTATGTATTTACAAAAAAAAAAGTATATAAGTATTCTATCAGTTATCTGGTTCCCATAGTACAAGCTCTGCTTAGTTTGGGGCTGGATAGCGCTGTGTGAAATGTCCAGCATTATTTATTTTATTTTTATTTATTTATTAAAGTAACACTTAACAACCTTTATTATACATCAAAGAAGCGCTCAATGTAACTGCCGGATTAAAGCACCAAATTAAATCGTTTACTGAACATTATTGCCTCGGTCATTTACCGAAATAATTGGAAAAATGGGCAATGTAGAAGATAAGATTATCAGTTTAAAAATCATATAATTATGTAGTCCAAAAATCAGCAACCCAAGGGCTTTCACATCCTCAACCCGACTCTCTGACTGTAAATCATGCAACTTTGAACGTAAAATCGTGTAACGAAAGCTCAAAATATCCTGTTGGAGTATGAAAAATTCAATAATTCCAAGCCTTATGCATAAATTTGCGTAATAATCTTATGAATATTTATGATTACTTACTGAGTTCATTAGCTTTTCTCAGTAGATGCTCAAAGTCGTCCATAGATCCATATTCAGGTTGAACGGTGTAGTAGTCTGAGATGTCGTATCCAAAATCATTCATTGGAGACTTGAAAATTGGAGCCAGCCATGCTGCGTTAGCTCCTATTTCTTTAAGGTACTCCAGTCTTGATGTGATTCCTGTCGATACATTTTTAAATGTTGGTATACCTACTAATGTGAAGTGTATGTAAGGAGGAAAGTTGAGTCTTGATATAAATTAATATCATGTGAACATGTTCTATATTTGTGTACATCTTTGGTATATTTTTTTTATTTGTGGATGCTAGGAACTTTTCAGAAATACATTAGCTAATTGTTTTTAATATAATTTGACGAATTATATGTTTATTTTTACTAACTTATCTCGGTTTACTTCTGGGTAAAGGTCTCCTCCAGATTTTAATACTAATTACTTAATTAATTAACAATTGTAATAAACCGTTTTTCGGATTTGGGGTGGAATAAAGTTCGAAACAAACAAATAATGGTAAACAATAGTAAAAAACAATAAAACATCGGCGCGTATATCGCATGTGTTGCGGCACGCACGACATGTCGTGCCGCGCGACATATATCAGGGTTGCCAACCGTACAACTTTTTTCCTGATACGAAAGCAGCAAACTTGTTTTTTGGATCTTAAACCTCGTACACAATAAATTTCATGGTAATGGTGTATATGTGCATGTTTTTCAGAAGACAAGAGGAGGCCGAATGAGCTAAAAAAAAGATCATTCTACGGTTTTCCATGACAAGTCTCGTACTACGAGGTTGACAGCGTCCTCGTACTTCGTACAGAAGAGCACAAATCTCGTATTTGTACGAGGAACCTCGTACAGTTGGCAACCCTGCCATCTACCTAGTCAGTTTGGCTGAGGCGCGCGGAAATCGCAGCGCGAAAGGCCGCGTTCGAACACCTACTCCGGTAGTTTAAGCCCGCATTACATAATTAATACATACATTTATTAGTATTAATTCATAGTTTATTATAACTAGTGGTTCGCCCGAACTGAGATCTCACGAATCTCTAAAAAACAAACAAAATATTATTCCTATTTATTCTAATCTTTGACAGTGCCACGAAATAAACAACCAAATAACTTAACCTACAGTTTCATGCAAGTTACAAGTAACGGGAGTTCATGTAAATTGGTTACCCTTTTTAAGGGTAGAAATTGTAGTTATTCTGTATTTCAGACTTTTCCCTATATTGTTGTCACTAAAACTACACGAATACCAAATTTCAGCATTGCAGGGCCACTGGTGTACCCTGTGAATTTCATCAAAGCTCAGTTTTTATTATGGCTATTAACTCAAAAACGACAAGATATATCAAATTTCACGATGATCCGATCAACGCTTCAAAAAATATCCTCGGACAAACAAACAACCTACATAGATACATACAACGCCAAGATACATTGGAGATCTCGCTTTGCTCGATCAATTAATGACCTAAAGAAACCGCCATCATTCAAATATCGCGCGGAACAGCCTTAACCAAAAATTCTAATATACGTTAAAGGAGTACATTTTGTAGCTATATTAATATTAGTATCTTTTGAAGGAGACATAATGTTTTAATTCGAGTCTTACCATTTAAATCACCGACTCCATCACCGTCACTGTCCATAAAAGACCTAGGATAGATCTTGTAGATGACAGCGTTTTGCCACCAGTCTTGCTTTTTTACATTTTCATATCTCCCGTGAACAACAACCACGCACATCACCAATAACCGCCACATAACTTTAAAACTGGCATATGTAAAACTAATTAATTTTATATTCTCAATGAGGACTTTTAATTTTTGATTTAAAAATCAAAAACTACTTCCAACTAGCGTAATAGATGGCGCTGTTTGGAGATGCACCGCCAAAATATGGTTCATATGGCAAAATCTCAAACACACAATATCCAAATTAGTCTTAAACAATCTCACTTCGTCAGATAAACAAACACAAATGTTTGTTTTTTTATTTCAAGTTCCTCGGAAAATAATATTGACAGGGCAATTTGATATTGACAATTCACTTTCCTTTGTTAGTGCATGACAGAGCAACGCCATCTGTTAGCAGTTATAAGAGCATCGCCGTGAAAACCCCTCATTGATCGATAAGGATTGATAAAAAAATGCAAAGATTAAACTCTCAAACAAAATTGGGGATATTTTTCGTGAATTTTACATTCAAAACTTTGAGACGAGTGAAAGACACGAGACCGGTTTTTTTTATTGAGAATTATCAAGTGTTTTGCCACCTCGCCGTAAGAACTCTAGACTCGAAAATACTTTTTTTACCGTAATATTTAAATTAATAAATATAATTTACAGAAATAATTGAGCAGACCTGTTAAAATAAAGACCTTTTTTTTGTTATTTCTACGACAGTAATACTGATTTTAGAACAGCTATTTCTATCACCGCTGAATTACAAATGACGGAATCAAACTTTGTCAGAATTGTTTTAAGCGAGTGTCATAATATTATGATTCGCGGTAAATTGAGTCGGAAGTATTTTACAAATAAAATTCCAATTTATGATGGCAATGAGTAACAAATAATAAACTTTGGTAATTTGATTACAAGCTTGCAAAATATAAGTGATTCGTTAAAAGTAGGTAAATTCGTATGTTCTAATGGCCATCTATACTTTCAAAAGTAGTAGCAAAAATATTAAGTTATAGAATAGTTTTAGCACCTCAAACACTTTCCTGAGCAACTGAGAGAAGATATTTCAATAATCGATTTTATAGATTTCGCTAGGCATTGTCAAATCTAATGTTTAAAAACATCGCTATTTAGATAAAACTTAGACTATTGTTTTGAAAACATTGCACCACGAGATTATTTATATTTATGATTTACTTCATAATATTACTTGTATAATTATTAGAGTCACTCCTAGTGTCACTTGCTTAGTCGCTCTTAACAGATCAGCAAAGTTAAACTACGTTTCTCATGGACAGGTGACACCTAGTGACATTTTTAACTGAGCGGCTAAATATGTTGCCAGCAAAAATGGTCAAGCCATGCCATAGTATCGGCCCAGGTGGGCTAGGACATACCACCATGAGATATCAGTCCACCCATCACCACAGCTGTTGGAACACAGTCGAAACGTCGGGATAACAAATATAAAAGGTACATACGCGATAAATACCCGTTTTAATCAGTAATGGTTATATAAACCATGAGATATTTCACGTATGTAAATAAACAAATATTGCTGGATATTACACATAGCGCTATCTAGCCCCAAAATAAACACAGCTTGTACTATAGGAACCAGATACTTAAATACTTGTCGCGTACCGATTCGAGTAATGAAGAACGAAACGTAAAATGTCATAATTCATATTTAAATCTCTGACATCTATCAGATACTCTTGAACCTACCACATACGCACAAAAAACTCTGTAACTAATTAATAAGTTGAATATACGAAAATACAGTTAAAATCTGAGGACTTTGTCATTCCAAACACCACTTGAGGAACCCCTGTGTCCGCGCAGACAATACTGTTTTTTGTTGACATACTTTTTGTCACATACTTATAATATAAGTATAGAAAAACATTCAGACCCGGAACGAATCTGTAAATCATGCAAACATTTGTTCCGCGGCGGGAATCCAACCCGATACCTCCTGCGTCTCAGCCGGCTATTCGCCTACTGCACCACGAAGTTTGTCACGAGTAATTTTATCAATGTCGAATAATTTCTCATTTAATCTAACATACACGCCACGATAGCCACTTTTTAAATTTAGGCACAAATTAGAATTATGGCTTTTAGATAAGATCTTTTATACATTAGAGAAATACTTTAATAAATAATGACATGATTAATTTGACAGAGAATAATTATAATTGAATACTAAATGTTTGACATAAATAGTGTAATATTAATAACAATAAATTTATAAGAATACAAATACTCGTATGAAAGCTTTACAAGCTTATTGCACGCCCCTAAGTGGGGTAGAGTATAGTGAAACTATTTTATATTAAATGTTACATCTTTCTGTATAACCTATATTCTGGCAATAAATGATTATGGTTATAGAGAAGTTTATTGTCATTCGCCGTCATTCTCTTCTTTGGTTATAAAACGTCACTCTACGTTGTATCTCGGTATGATTTTAAAAAAGTACGACGACGTCACTAAAAATGCGCAGCAGTATCAAAATTCGGCTGCGCAAGTTAGCACGTCGCATGTTAGATAATATATATCGATATTTTACACGAGAAAACAAGTCGAGAAGATTTTGTCACGTTACGCATGTTAGCTCTGCTGGCTATAAAAGTCGTCAAACAATGTCGATGGGCGACCCAAAAATACTGACATCAGTGCTGGCCACACACGAAAAACAAAATACAATTAAGTTCGAATTACCTATAGGAAAGAAAATAGTTATTCTTTTGTATTTCTTTTTTGTGTGTGACCTCGAGATGGACTATGTTTATAGCCCACCTGATGTTAAGTGGTCACCATCGCCTATAACAAATAAAAAAGAAAAATAACCAAACTTGGACATTATGGATCCTCTTGTATTTGTTTTGGTCGTATTTTTCAAACTTTCGCGATCACTATCCATAATTATTGATTAAAACGGGTATTTATCGCGTATGTACCTTTTCTATTTGCTATCCCGACGTTTCGGCTGTGTTGCAACAGTCGTGGTTACGGGTTGACCACGACCCACGGGTTGTCAACCCGTGAACACGACTGTTGCAACACAGCCGAAACGTCGGGATAACAAATAGAAAAGGTATATACACGGTAAATACCCGTTTTAATTAATGAATGACTGAATGAATAATGAATGAATCAATAGTTTTGTTTTGGTCATCCCGCTAATAACTTTTAATGAATTTTACTAATATATTTTTTTCTTTTCAGGTAAGCTGCTATGACACTGTGCTTCTGCATCAATTTTTAATTTTGAACCGTGAGTTATTAAAACTTCACCAATTTAACTTAAATGTTTCGTATACAAACTGGATAATTACTGATTTAAACGGGTATTTATCGCGTACCTTTTTTATTTGTTATCCCGATTGTGATCGATCGTCTCAGTGCGTAGTTACGGTTAGTGTGGTGTGTCGTAATAAGAACGAGGACATCTCTAATTCAAGACCAAGTGAGGGTAGTTGCTGCAGCTGTCATCACTTTTCGACGGTAGCTCCAAGTACTCCAGACCGCCCGCGAGCACGGCTGTTGCAAAAGAGTCGAAACATCGGGATGATTAATAAAAAAGGTACATAGTTACGCGAAAAATACCCTTTTAAATCAGTAATTATTTAAGTACAGTGATCGCGAAAGTTTGACAAATACTATAACAAACTAGATATCAATGGTACTGAGCACTGAGCGAAATCCAAGGTAAAGTTTGGATGGAATTCGTTTTCCTTTCGAATAAGATAATCTTATTTCTGAGCAACGCAGCTTCTCTCAGTGGACTTAAATCTCCTTTGTCGCCGATATAATAGATTGTAAATCTACGATGAACTTTTCAATATTCCCTAAGTGTTATCGACACTTCCTTTTGTAAGAGTTCGTCTACTATTGAAACTCTAAGTTTCACGAGTTTTTCCCGAGGATAACTTTTTGCAAAAGAATCGAAAAAGTTACGGGTCTTGAATCTAAAATCTTTTAATTTTAATTCTATTACCAATATCTAGCAAAATATTTTCGAAATAAAACCCAACAGTCACATAAAGTCCAGACCCGAATAAAAATATTTGCTAATCATGCAAAGATTTCGCGTTCGAAACTAAATAATATATTTCAAATAACGATAGTGTCATATCAAATTGATCTATTTTAATCAATCATGACATGGCAAAAACCATTACACCTTCCTCAAGAAGTGGCTAAGATTAATCATTTTCAAGATGAAACCTACTTCAAACCAAAAGCGATACAAAGTTTCATGAAACTATTCTATAAACCCAATTTAATTTTGTCCACAGACCTTTGCAATATTGATTACTCAATCTTTGAAGCCTTATTTATACCTTAATTCTGTTTACATTATGTTTGCATAATACAATGAATTGTAGATTTTTGATTAAGTTATTGATTGAATCTATTTTGAGGATTTCTAACCACCTGATCTCTCAATCTGATCTGAACAGTAGTAACAACAGCACTTTAGCTCATCTTTATTGGTGGTAGAATATATTATTTACCATTCTGTAACTATTTTATTGTATCCGTAATCAAATGATTTATTAATATTATTAGTTAAAGTGGGATTAGTCGTATCATGTCTCCCGCATGCAAGCAGTGGATCCCTGTGGATGGAAAGCTACACCGTGGAACGCCTGAAAAGTGTTGGCGGGATGATTTGGAGGCTTTTTATAGGGATTGGCGGGATTTGGTACAGGATCGAGATAAGTGGAGAGATGAGGGGAGGCCTTTACCCAGCAGGGGGACATCATATAGGCTAGAAAAAAAAAGTATTATTATTATTCAGATATTTTTTTTAAACTCGCTTATAAAAACACATTTTTCACTACAAAGTATGAATATATTATTATTATTGTTATATAATCAACTAATGGAATTAGAGGACTCCTGATGCAAAATAAATATCCTTGTTTCGTAGTTAGTATAGTGCCAAATATCGCTCAGCTTAGCTAATCTAATAAATAATGCTAACTAATAAAAACTTCATCTGGCCATAACCATTCATTCATCCACTGAAGTACGTAGGTTTCTCCTATAGATTTTCAGAGCGATGCAAACAGCACCTAATAGCTCCCTTACGAACTTACTATAAAATCTTATAAACTATCATTACCTACTATTCTCCAGACTTAGTGTGGCTTCATGAAACCATTCTACAAGACCGACCTACATATTTTATCCCAGATACTACAGCACGAATCACCCAAACTTTGACGCCTTCTATCCGTTTTATCCTCGTTAAACTATTCCGAGCTCAGCCAAGACCTCGGGTTTGACTCTTGAGTTTCACACTTAATTAACTTGGCGTAAAATGGGCCTTCAAGTTCCTAAATGCCGTATGCTTGGAAATTAATGGGTCGTCTGTAAATCTGTCTGTTCAATATTTGGAGGATTTAAGGGTGTTGTTTCGTGTTTGGTAATACGCTCTACATTATAAATTACACTTTAAATTAATAGTTATTGTTTATAATCGTGAATTAAAATGTAATCAAATGTCCTGTGATTCCTCAGATCTTTCATTTGTTTCTTGTTTCTTTATTTGCCGTAAATTGTTGTAAAGCACAATTTATTATTTTTTCGTTATATTTCATTTCATCTTCCGTTAACTTGACTATATTTTCTTACTTTTAAAAATATAATACGTTGAATGAAAATCGAATGACATCTTCTAATTTAAATTGACTAATAAGATAACCATGAACGGTTAATTCTTATATTCAGTTTCTCCTATCTTCTGTTTCATATGGTAACCATGGCCATAAAAAAGGTCAAATTAGGTCACAATATCGTAAAATTTGTGTATATTACCTGTGATGGCATATGGCACAAAAACGTGGTCTCTCACTATGGGCCACTGCGGGTTGCCAACTGTATTTTATAATAAAGCCTAATATAACTAGCGCGTGTGATCCCACTTCGGGGCAATGGCCTCCCTTCCATTTTTCCATTATATGCGATCTTGAGATTCCATTGACCAGGATACCGAAAAGGTGTCAAGTAAGTATTTTACATTTGTGTATATTTTTGAATAGCAAAATTTAATTTATTTTGACCAAAACGGTTAAGAAGGTACTTACCATAAATTATTATATTTTTTCATAAAATGCAATGATCCCTACAAAATTCACAGCCGCAATTTAAGACACGATTGAATCGATGTTAAAATTCAGATGAATTAACTGCGTTGTTCAAGAGTACAACTTTGTAAATAAAATCCTTTTTTTTAACCCATTTAGCCGAAAATGCGTAAATTATTAAAAAAATATTGGCAACCCTAGCCACATAAGAAGGCTCGAGGTCACTCAGAGTGCTATGGAGAAGGCTATGCTACAAGTTTTCTACGAGATCGGATCAGTAATGAGGAGATTCCTAGACAAACAAAGCTCACAGACATAGCCAAGAGGATATAGCAAGCTGAATGCCTCGAACACTGACGGCAGTTTGGGCAGAATGGTTCTAGAGTGGAAACCACGTACTGAAAAGCGTAGCGTAGGACAACCCTCTACTAGATGGAAATCTCATTAACACCCACTCTCAATTTTGGCTCATACATTGAGTCGAAAGCCCAGCTGGCCGCTAAGAAGCTTGGAATACTTGCAAAGGTGAGGCAATACTTCACACCGGGACAGTTGCTCAACTTATACCAAGCACAAGTCCGATCATGTCTGGAGTACTGTTCTCACCTCTGGGACGGATCAGCGAAGTACCAGCTAGAGGCTCTAGATTCAATTGAGAGAAGAGCCAAGAAGCTCATTTGCAATGACGAGTTAGCAAAAGCAAGGCTCCACAGCCTCGAGCATCGTCGAAAGGTTGCAAGCCTCTCGGTTTTTTATCGGATACATTTCGGAGAGTGTGCTGCGGAGCTTTTCAACCTGATCCCACCATCCCCATTCTATGATCGGACAACCAGACGCTCCGCGTTGCGCCACCGCTACATGGTAGACATACCTCCCATACGCACAAAGCGGTACTCTTCCACCTTTATTATGCGCACCGCCAAGGAGTGGAACGCCTTGCCTGAGTCTGTGTTTCCTGATAACTACAACCTAGGGATCTTCAAGTCACGAGTGAATAGGTTTCTTCTAGGCAAGCGTGTACCATCGTAGACTGCATCATCGCTTACCACCAGGCGAGATAGTGGTCAAAGGCTAGCCTATAATTTATAAAAAAAAAAAAAAACAAAAAAAAAAATACGACCTATATAATCTGGCTGGTTGCAGGCTCTGGAAATTTATGGGGGAGACCTATATACAGCAGTTGACGTCCTATGGCTATTATGATTAGATGAAGTCGAATAATTCACGCACTCGTCAGTTATAAGTTTATCAATAAAGACGTTGTGTAACGGGTGTGCATTATTATTGAACAAGCAATCTGTTGGAATCACAACAATTGATTCCAAACATCCTATGCGGGATTGGAACGGAAGCCGCAACCGTTTCCTTTCCCGAATGGGACTGGGAAGAACCGATTGGCTTCTCCTAGTGCACGGAACGTCGCTTGGCTGCAAGTTAGATTTATGGGTTCTGCAGAATGTATAGAAAAGGTTGTGTGAAAGAGATCGCTTTGATGATAAAGACCGTTCACAATACATTTCTTGGTTTGTTTTTAATATTTTTGGCCTTTAAAGTGTACACAAAAATTACTGACAGTAAAAGTAGGGAAAAGCAACCATATTACGTTGTAACAAGGCGTTATGCATACCTAATATACCATTGTGCCAAATTGTGCGTTTTTTCATAGAATGTGAATTTTTTTAGACTATATGAGGGATGAATGACATACCATAAAACCTATGCAGCTTAAAGGGATGTCTAGGTTAAGTAGATAAATAAATAAAATAAAAACGAGTGTGCTTTAGACACACGACTTAAGTAAAACTTGAATGCTATGAAGGGACTCAACTTCCGTTCGCCTAGCCCGATCACACTTTTTGTAACGCTCTCATCACGCATTCACCAGCTTACTCCCCAAGTCAAGCGTGCGTAAAGAAGTTTTATTTAAAAAAATTAACACATGATAAATCAGGGAAAATTTTCGACAAAAAAGTGCTATCCACACAAGTGATCTCTACACATAAGTCATAAGTCATTTATTCGTTGCATTAGGTATATGTCATTATATTTTATTATATGTTACAAAATAAGGTCTTAAATTAAATATGTTAAAGATTATCTGCCGTAAGGCTTGCAAAGTTATGCAAATTCTTGTCAGTTTTACAATTCACCAACAATTAATGAACAACAATTAATTTGTGACGCTGAGATGTTATGTTTATTTTTCAAGTTAAACGTTTCTTTAAAACAGGGATATTAAAATGAAATCAAAAGCCAAAACTTAGGTTATAATTAATTTGTCTTCTAAATAAAATAACTCAGTTTCATTATATTTACTAGCTGTTGCCCGCGACTTCGTACGCGTTACACTACTACATGTGTAACCTAGAAATAAAGGTAAACTCGCTGTTGCAACTTGACTTGACACCACATTTTTATCCCATAGGACCTGATTTATTGGATAAAAAGTAGCCTATGTGTTACTTCAGGTTATAATCTACTCGAAATCGGTTCAAACGTGATTGACTAACAAACAAATCAACAAATAAACAAACATCCAAAAATTCGCATTTCATTTTGGAGCATTCAAAATTGGTTCAGCTGATGTTAAGTTTTAACCATTGGAATGTGCCCTACGATGCACTGCCCTGCGTCCATCAACTTAAGGCATACAGCTGTAAAGCCTCACATGACCGTAGTTTCACCGGCACGTACCCTTCAAAAATATTGTATAATGCTAATACAGTGACATATCCATTTGGCGTTATCCATATCCATTGTGAATTGAATTCTACCAGTCAATATCAACTTGTTCCCGAGAATTGCATTTCAGTTTCGGTATAATACTGAATTTAAATTCAGTCATATTATTTTGACGGTTTGAAAAGAAGCTTCGGAAAGTTTTTAACATTATAAAATTTTACTGAAAGATTATTAAATAACACCTTTGATTTTTTTAATGGGTAGGTTATCCTTCTAAGGTCAAAGTCTTAAAGTAATTTCCCCCTGAAGCAAAAACGGGTGAATGAATGTATAAAAATTATGTCTAGTATACCAATTATAAAACATATAAACAAATAAATAAATAATGCAGGATATTTCACGTAACGCCATCTAGCCCCAAACTAAGCAAAACTATGGGAACCAAATAACTGATAGAATATTTATACACGTTTTTTTCATATGATATATAGAGAAACAACCAGATCCGGAACAAATGTGTGTAGATCTTACAAACATTTTTTACGCGGCGGGAATCGAACCCGCAACCGAACACGGAGGCCGACGTATACGTACGAATATATTTTAGCAATTAAAATATAGCTAGATACAATGAAATGAGTACCAATAAAAACATAATGATGTAAGGATGTAAATGCCAAAAGAGGTGTTATTAGGTCTTAAAACCTAATAACACCTCTTTGTCTGTCAGTTCATATGGCATAGTAGTAACTCCCAAATTATGAACCATGTTATAACAAGATTAGATGATGGTAAGAGCTGAGGGCCCAGATGTTAAGCAGTTAAAATTGTAGCAATTGCAATACTTCACAGGTACGTCTTAATAAGGCTTGCACTGCATTGCGCCCAGTGAGATTTAGAGATGAAAAAAGTTATAGGTACCCACACCATACCCATACATTGTTATTTAATTGGTCTATACATAATATGATGTTAATCTTAATTTGTTATACTAACTAAAAGTGTTAACTGACTATATTAAGACGTTCGTAAATAGGTATGTATCTAGAATAACAAAGTACTTAGATTAATGCCGCGGAACAAATGTTTGCACGATCTACAGATATTTGTTTCGGGTCTGGTTGTTTCTCTATATATTACAAGTATGTATTTACAAAAAAAAAGTATTTAAGTATTCTATCAGTTATCTGGTTCCCATAGTACAAGCTTTGCTTAATTTGGGGCTAAATAGCGCTGTGTGAAATGTCCAGCATTATTATTATTATTCACACATATTTATTTTAAAACTCGTTTATAAAAAATACATTTTTCACTACAAAGTATCTTACAAAATATATTTATAAAAACGGTAAACCACCGACCGCGAAGCAAGGCCCAAGCGATCGGTGGCTAGCGCTGCAGAGAGAGGAACCTCCTGACTATGCGTGCCGAGTCCAGGAGTACCGCCTTCTGTATCTGACCCTTGATCCAACTTCCTAGCGAGAGCCTCTTAAGGTATTGGTCGAGGCTCTTCGCTATCAGTCCGTTGACCGACACAACTATCGGAACGATAATTGTTGATTCCACATCCCACATGGCGGTAATCTCATGAGCCAAGTCAAGGTACTTGCTTAGCTTGTCCTTCTCGGCCTTCACGAGATTAGCATCATGTGGGATAGTAATATCAACAAGTATCGCTCGGCGCTCCGACGGGTCTACCAGCACGATATCTGGCTTATTGGCAACAATAGTCCTGTCCGTGATGATAGACCGGTCCCAATAGAGCGTGGCACGGCCATTTTCCAGAACTGGCTCTGGCACATATTTATAATATGGCACCTCAGGTCCAACAAGGCCATACTGAAGAGCAAGCTGCTGATGGATAATTCTGGCAACTTGATTATGTCTATGCAAATACTCAGAGTTAGCAAGGTGCGAACAACCCGAAAGCACATGTCTAAGGGACTCTCCGGGCTGGTGACAAGCTCTGCAGATGTCGACCGTCCCATCCTTTATAATATACTTTCGGTAATTGTTCGTCTTAATAACCTCATCCATAATTGCACAGACAAAACCTTCAGTTTCTCCGAAGAGATCACCGAAGCGTAACCAGATTACCGAGTCGAGCGGGTCTACATCTGGTCCTGTTAGGGCTTTGTAGAACCGCCCATGAAGCTCCTTACTCTTCCATATGGCCTCGCGATCCTGAGTGGTCAGCACCGATGGTTTATGCCAGTTCTCGTTTGCCAAAGAGAGCGGGGTAAAGTTTTATTATTATTATTTTTTTTATTTATGATTTTTATCAACTCGGCTCAGAAAAGCCGGAGAATAACTGAGGTGCACGGGCCTAAGCCAAGTACCCCTCAGTGGGTATTATATTATTATTATTATCATTATTATTATTATTAATAAATGAATTGAAGGATACCTTCAAACATTTTTTCTGTTTCTTATTGTGGCTTAGTGCAACCATCCCACAGAAGAGATCTTTGCAAAAATTACTTGTGTTGATTAAAATAACAAATAAGTTTTTTCTTAGTTCCTTACGTACCCTCTGCTAAATACTCAGCAGTGACTATACAGGCATCATTCTAATACCATAAGGCATCTCAATACAAAATCTGATCGGCAGTGATTAGGGAAATGTCTAAGTGCACATTCTTCCTTGAGATTGCGCCGTCAACTTGCAACTACTCATAGTCAAGTTTAAAAGCACTACGTATAAACCGACACAAGTTTATGTCAGCAAAGTGCACTTGACGCATTTAGAAAGAAAACAGGCTACCTGACCCCTATTTTATATCTTGAAAGTCACCCAGGGATCTGTCATCTTCTAATGTATACAAATCAAGTGTCAATTTGATTTGATTTGTATTTTTGCACCCCATAACAGCGCGGGCGAAGCCACTGGCAACAGCTAGTAATAGATAAGTGGCTAGTTACCATTCCGCGTTATCAACAGCGCTAGTGGTAATTACAAATAAGCGACGTCGTCCGACCATAACATTAACCACACATAGGCCTTTGGGCGGCATAAACACTGACAATGGCCTTTGGGGCATACGAACTCGCTTACTCTAGTTGATGACTTAATACTGGTAGACGCGGGTAACCTGCTTTCTGAGTAAGTCTTAGTTCGAATAACTTCTTATGAATAGCTTAGGGGTGCTGTTTCAAGTTACTAATTACACAGAAAAGGAAAATCCACTAATTTCTTTAAGCATGTTGCTCTATTCCCGTTGGAGTGTCTAGAAACGTTGTAATTATGTTGTCTTATATTTCAAGTGACCTTAATAGGGTTCTGTGTTAGAATTAATGTTTATATTCTTAAGAATATTGTTGATCTGGTGGATTATTCTTATGTTACTTTAGTTCTTCATACCGGACCCAGGACGTCCTAGTGTCTAGTGTGTAGTCTTAGAAAAAATACTTAAAAAAGTGGCATTCCGGGAGTGGCGACAAAAGTGAGAACTTGAACAATTACGAAACACTTATATACAGAGGTGTCGGTAACGGTAACAGTGTCGCGAGTTCAATGGTTTTGCTTATCTCAAAAAATGCCCAACGCGCCTAAAGAAGTTTTCACTTAAACTTGAACAATTACTAGATACTTATGTATATACAGAGGTGTCGGTAACGCTAACAGTGTCGCAACTTCAATGGTTTTGACCATCTCAAAAAATGTCCAAAGTGCCTAAAGAAGTTTTCACTTCAATAATGTGTCTTGGGTCAAAAATGGGTCTATAAAATGTGAATCTGTTATTGGCATTAAGCATTAGCTATAAGAGTTTGTATACATTGATATCAAGTGCTGTTGATTCTGTGATGAATAAATAAAAAAAAAAATCAATAAAATTACATCATACGGTCACAACATTGTCCTGATTCCAGGCTAAGATTATCTGGCTAGGATCAAGAACAACGATTACCATGATTCTACAATATCCAGAATCGAAGCAATTATTTGCAGATTTTGCAAATATTTGTATTGCAGCTGGAATCAAACTCGCAGCCTTTTGCTCACTGACCTACAATCAAAACTCAGAATATACACTGAAATAACTTTTCTATACTAAAAGCAAATAGTATAGACTTTGGACTTTGGCATTTTAGCATGGACTTTGGGACTACAAAAACGTCCTCAAATTACTGTTTACTTATCAGAAACTTGCCGAGTCAAGCACGTCATATTTCATCAATGTAAAAAGTAATTTTATCTATTATGGGATCATTAATCAATCAATCAAAATGTTGTCTTAGTAGTTGTTAATCTAGTCTTTCAATCTCGTGTCACGGTTTTAGTGGTCGCACTCCTCCGAACAGACAGATTTTAATGATTTTTTTTTTGTATATTTTGTAGGTATGAGAATAAGTCGTAAAATATTTATTACCCTTCTACCCTCACTTCCCATTTTTTAATTGTGATTTTAGTATTTTTGTATTAACAATATCCATAAAATTTAAACAAATGAAATTAAATGAAATGAACAATATTCACAGATCGCTTTTAGCGATAAGACCGCCCATTGTACCGTTGTTTATTGTTTATTTCCTTTGTTACTGTATTTTTGTTTGATGTGCCATAAAAAGTATTTCATTCATTCATAATTTAACCATCGTTCATTGACGTGAAGTGATTTACATGAAGTGTCGCGTCACTTTGACATTTCATTTCTTTGTTAATTTATATGGCAGAACAACGTTTGCGGGGTCAGCTAGTAAAATATATTTTCTTACTGTGAGTGTTTGTTTTCATTAAAAAACAATCATTACAATGTACTTATTATACATAGAAAATCATCCAGACCCGGAACAAATGTTTTTAGACCATGCAAACATTTGTTCCGCGGCGGGAATCGAACCCGCTACCTCCTGCGTCTCAACCGGCTAAATGTCCACTGCGCCACGGATTCGTCACTCATCGTCGTCATAATGGTAAGTATTATATACGAGTATATAGTATATATATAATCCTGTTTTTAGTGAAAAATAGAGCTTTCTACCTAGGTGTAGCTGTAAATATCGTTTAACGGCACGAGGCGAGAAAACCGCTTAAAATTTTCATAAATTCTCATTTTTAGGGGCATGTTCGTGAATCTGGATAAGCTTTTTCACATTTGCATGTTGTGATTTGTGGTACCTGACATAATAGGGTCGTATAAGTGCCAAAGAATATGTTTTAAAAACCATATGTACATAATTACTTCTTGAATTTTGCACTTACAGCACACACGAATCTTGCAGTTATAATTTTCACTATACGTACATTATCTGTTCTTATCAGTGGTCTTGGTGTTTAAAAATAACGACATTGCTTGATTACTTTTATAGCCGGGTCCTAAATAGACCTGCCCTCCATAGCCCAGAAGCGCTCCGATGAAAATGACACTAGAGGTAATTGGTGATTGGATCTAACAAGCGATAATTTCTAAAGGTATATTATTCATGTAACTATAGTTCGAAAGAGGGTGCTGGGAGCCGGGAAACAGATATTCTCATCCAACCCTCAGTGCATAGATAATAGTAGATTATTAAACGAGAGGATAAAGCGGTGTCTTGCGTTACGGGCGCTATATTAATAGCACTCCCAAGATTCAGAAAGGTTTATCCACGAGGAGAATACTTTTCACATTTTCTGCGAGACAATAAAAACCAAATCTAGGTTGGTGCATTATGTGCAGAGGTTAGTTCGATTTACGAATAAGTTCTTATTGTGTGGGTCTCTTTGGTTCAAATTTTAATACAGATAAGGTTCCAAATACTCCCAGCTCAACCGTAGGGATGTAATCACCTGCTTTCGGTGAGGTTTACATGACATAATTTGACATGTGTGGGTGTGAAAATGTCATTACTATTTAAGTTTATTATGTATTTGATTAAGCATGCATGTACCTACCTATTAATCATATTATAACTAGTGCTGATTTCTATCATATTTGAGGATAAAATAAACGATATTAATTTAATTTAATGGTGTATTGCAGCACCGAACGGCCAATTTCACGAGATTACTTCCCTAAATTTTTACCATTCTCTAGAAGTTTTTTAGTAATGCTTAAGAAATTGAAGTAAATACCTACAACATGCAAAAGCCAAAGGTTATTGCCCTGGCTAAACGCCAGGAAACTAGAATTACCAAATTCCAAGTAAACTTTGTTTTAAAATGGTATTCCGTGATAATATTTCACTTGAAAAGCAATCGCACTGCGGTACCCTCCTGGGAATACCAACATGCAAACGTTCCTGACCGGATTTATTCCGCATTTATTCCACTTGAAAGGAATATTTTTCATGTTATTGCATTTGGATTTGTGCTGCTATTAGTCACGAACTGTGTTCTGGAATAACAAACTTTCTCGAAATAAATTAGCGGTTTATAAGTGCTTCTAAACTTAAATGCCAACCTTTACGTATATACACTACTGTATATACTAATTATAGCTAGGTCATGCTAAAAAAATTCTATACAAGAGAAAACCTACAAGGTCTTAAAATGATTCTCTAGAGACTCTTAAATTAAAAGTGTGTAGTGGTTAAGCCTAAAAATCCCAGACGATCTCGCAAATCTCGCTTTTAAAACAAAACATTAAAATTAGGTGAATATGCCGACACTAATATAAAAAGACTGTCTTGTAATAATCATACATTATTTAAACACTGGTTGACCAATCAAAGTACTTTTAGAATATTCTGTGTCAATAGTACACACACATATCTTTGTAAAACCAAAATAGTTTGGCAAGTATTGCACTTCACGACGAAGACATAGAAGTCTTGTAAAAGCTGTTTTATCCAATCTATCTGTATGTTTCCTTCGTGCTATATTTTACTCGACACGATTACCCTACTTACTACTCCGCGTTCATACACTGCTGCTTCGTCAGCACAAAGCAAGAGCCCTCACGTCTCTAAAGCTTAACTGAGGCACGTTTCACATCTGTAGAAAACTGTTTAATTGATGAAAAAAAAAACAAGTCTTGTTTGTTGCATAGGGCTCGTTTTACCAATTAATGACACACGATTCTTTTCAATATTGTGGTTTCTCCACAGCTTTAATCTAAGTTTGTTTTTGTTTCAAGGAGATGGAGGCAAAGCGTTTTGTTAAAATGAATTTAGTGTCGTAAAAACTTCAGCGTGCGGTTTGTTGAAGGGTGCTTTACTGAAAAATAAACTATTGGAAAATGTTTCTTGTTTGATAGGTTGTCGATTATACTACCTAACGTTTCTAGGTCACACGAAAACATCTAGTGTTGCAGCAAAATTCTCTATTGTGTATCGTCCGTCTCTAAATCAATCGCGAAGGTTGTAGGTAAACTACATTTTATTATTTACGGCAAAACTCTCACAAAGGAGAATTTGGCAAAATGTTCAAAGCTTGGAACAATTCAGTGTTAATAAATAATGCCCACGGTTGATACATAGTGCGTTCGAAAGAGAACTTATAGCAAAATTTAATGTCTGATACGTGACGATGGTAAGCGGCCTGATGGTATGACTCTTGTCATACGTCATACGCCACGAGCGTCGATACCCTTGCGCATCATCTGTCTGATACAGCAGTCAGAGCCGGTGCGGCGACAAATTCAGCCAAAGATCTCAAGCGGCGCAAATATAGAAGTCTCAACAGAGCTTACATATTTAAGCCATTTGCGTTCGAGACCCTGGGTCCATGGAGTACAGGGGCCCATCGCGTTTTCAAAATTCATTCTGGGTGTCTGGTCGAAACGACCTGTGATCCGAGAACTGGCGCTTATCTGGGCCAACGCATAAGCATTGCAATACAACGGGGCAATGCATCCAGTGTCTTGGGGATACTTCCACCTGGTAGTGATCTGGAGCACTTGAGCTATCTATAGATTGTTTGCAACGGTCTTTAGATGATTCAACTGTTTCTTCCTTATTTTATTATAATTCAATTGTAATTATTTCTGTTATTAAAGGCATTTTGC
The DNA here is from genome assembly GCA_963924445.1 of Philereme transversata. Classification (NCBI taxonomy): domain Eukaryota; kingdom Metazoa; phylum Arthropoda; class Insecta; order Lepidoptera; family Geometridae; genus Philereme; species Philereme transversata. The sequence goes on along the minus strand of OZ004337.1, from coordinate 17,702,621 downwards.
CCATTTATCACCTAACAAATTAATGTTAAGAACAAATTTAATATCTGATGAACATTATACAAAGTAAAGGACAAAAGAATTCATATAAAACAAAAGCGTACAAAATCGCACCTCTTTACGTTATTATTCACAGTATTTTTCACAAGACGTCAACACTAGCTATGTTTTATTCAGGCAGCGTTTGTCACTTACCGGTAATGAGGCAAATCGTTTCAAAATGATCGCAGAATAGCCCAAGAGTAGGTCAGTCGAAGCTTGGTTGGAAAAACAGGTTTTTAGTTCTGGTGACTTTAAATTGGATGTTAATATGATCGAAAGAAATAATCCTTTATTCCTTAGAATCGGTAAAATGAAAAAAATTACCCTAAAAATTAAAGGTCTTCACACACGGCAGCTATAATGTAAAGATGTAAACTATAGCACGATACATCTCATTACATCTTTCCACATAAATCGTCAGGAAACCGCACACGACAGCTATAATGTATATGTTTACATATTCGTATCTTAAGACACAGAGCGATACGAAAATATATATTTATTTACAGCTGGAAAGTACGGTAATCGGGACGTATACCAATGGAATGAAGGGAAAGATACATTACATTACCTGTTGTGTGTGTGATACATTAAGATAATTTAAATCTATACATCCGGGAATGTAATGTACATTAATATACATAAAGCTGTCGTGTGTGAAGCCCTTAGAATCAACTACGTGGCAATTTTTATGGTAACTTTTAGTCAGCTCTTGGAAATACAATAGGTTGGACTTGGCAGGTGTCAAAATACTACCAACGAATAGCATAACCGAATGATACAACTACAACATTGGCATATTGTCCTGTCAAACCATAGATCAAGAATTAACCAGTGTTTCTAAGTGTAATTTCTCATTATAAAGTGAAACTTGGCGCAACTTGTGAAATATTTAATCGTATTACTATTGAGAAATAATACGTTAATTATTACCTGTACAAAATACCCGCATGATTCTAATTGTAGAGTTCTTACCCAGGCTTCAAATGAAAAGCTCGGTATGTGGAAAGTGGACTGTATTTTCTTTCTTCTTAAATACTTGGTTAAAAGGTATATCGATCGGAGCCCTACGTAGGCTGCTAAAAATTTGTGAGTCCTATGCGGAGGCCCATGGGCTCAGATATAATGCTAGGAAGAGTGAGTTTATGGTGTTTAGGGCTGGCCCCAAAAGTTATCAAAATGTGCCACCTATCAATCTAGACGGAACTACTCTCGAGCGTGTTACTAGATTCAAGTATCTGGGCCACTGGGTCACCGAGGACCTAGAGGACAATGATGACATAGAGAGAGAGCGCAGGGCGTTGGTCGTCCGATGTAATATGGTGGCTCGCAGGTTTGCTCGCAGTTCCAGGGAGGTAAAGGTGACGCTTTTTAAAGCCTACTGTCAGTCACTTTACACCTGCAGCCTGTGGGTAGCCTGTGGGTGATTTGATTTAATTTATTTTGATTTGATTTTGTTTAATTTGATTTTATTAATTTAATTTTAATTTTAATTTTATTTATGAGTCAATGGCTTGAAATAAACAATTTTTATTTTATTTTATTTATTTTTTTATAAAGCGTGTACTCGATGGTCACAAATTTGCGCTAGACTTTAAATTTGAATCAAGTTTCTAAGCGTCCGAATGACCGTTAAATGCTAGATAGAGACATGTATATAGGTAGCTATCTCGCTCTTGACCGTTCGTCACTCTAATATTTTTCAAAGGGTAATGTTTTATAGGATAAAAATATCTAACTTATTTAAATCACAGCTGTAGAAATATATCACTTCACTTGGCTGGGCATCATACTCAAACAGATTCGTTTTGACATTTGCCTACGTATGTACGAGTATTTCTTGAGTTTTTGTGAACTCTAAAGGAAAACTATTCAATGCGCTCTTTGAATGTATCTACAGATATTCGATTCCGGTGTGAAAATTGAGAGGCATACTGAACGTTTTGGTTTAGTTCAGTGTTTGATTTTCAACATCAAAGCAAAAGGAAAAATATGAGTATCGGGGTATATATAAATATTGTTCTTATAAAGTGTTGAGAACCTGCCCAGGCTTCGTATAAAAAGATCGGTATTCAGAAGAATGGACTGTATTTTCTTTCTTATTATGTTCTAGGTTTACAATTTAGAGGCATGCATTTGATGACCACAACAATTTTGTGTTTTTTTTTTCGAAGGGACTAAACTCGCTGTTGGCCTCTGAGGCCGTTACAGCTTAACCGAACTTTTGGCGAGCGCAGATGGCGCTCAGCCCAGTAAGTTGTTTGAAGAGGCAACTAGCGCAAGGGCACCACTTGGGTACGAGCCTCGGCTTGGGCAGTTGCCAGGGTGGGGATAGGAGAGAAACGCCCGGGTACATGTCTGTACCTCGTGTAGGCGGTGACTGAAGGGACTCGTTGACCTCGCTGGCGAGGTCGGTGTATCTGTGAAGTGTTTGCTCTGTCTGATGTAGATGACTCGATATAGCTTCCGCGTCAGCGGTGATTTCGTCATCCGGGTCTCCGAGAACATGTCTCGGACGACGGAGGATTTTGATGGCGGGCGGGTCCAACGGATAGACCGGAATGATGTATACCAAAGGATTCGGATGATGGGTGGCAAGTTCATAATGTCGCTTGGAAGGGAGCTTCATGAACTTGGCTATTGACTCTAATATCATATCGCGGTGTAGATCGTTGTTGCGAGAATACCAAGGCGAGCCTGAGGCTTTTCGCAAGAAGCGATTTTGAATGATCTGAATGGAATAATTTTGTGTGAAATTTGCGCTAGACTTAAACAAATCAGTTCCTCGCCCTAGCGCTTACCGCGCAAAGCGTATTTTACAATTTTAGTCATATTCACAAATATCTGAGCATCCTAGTGGCCGTTAAATGATAAACAGAGCCATGTATACACTATATATACACTATACGACCAGCTATCTCGTTCTTGACCGTCCGTCACATAAAGTGTGTAATACTAGAAAAGACAGGTTCAGGTTCCCGGAGGAGAGTAAGCACCGCTACATATCAAGTTATACAATTCCAGTATAAGCTGATCTCGCATTGTGTACGCTTTCCGTACAGTGAGAGGTCAGCTTAACCTGGAAATGTAGCTTGGTGTATAGCCGTGTATACAAACTAAGCCTAGCGGTAGGTGAGCGACTGTGAATAATGATGATAATGAAATTCTTATAAGCTGGTCCGATGATGATGTTTTTAAGCCGCTGTCTGTAATATTATGGGTGAGTATTTCTTCTTATTAATAACTATATCAAATTAATCCATTAATAATAACACAGCGTAATATTAATCTCCGTACAATACATGACATGTAAGCACGATTATGACAAGTAACAAATTCTCATAACGGCCATGTCACTCTCCGATTATGAGATAGGTCCGTGATTCTCAGACTCGTATTTGGACGTGCCGATTGATATTTCAACAACATGTTTTATTAACAGCTGAACTCATAAATGTAGGATTGAAAGGCTGGGTCATTGATAGCGTGATATGAAAAAACCATAAGTTTTTGCATAAAGAATGTTTGAAATCGGACCCGTAGTTTTTGAGTTTATTCGTTACACACATACAAATCTTTCCTCTTTATAATATTATAAGTATAGATTCAAAGCAATGTGTTTTACTTACATGTTTCGTAAAATATCGAGATTACAAATAAAAACATACTTCAGGGTTTGATCCATTTATACCTTGTTCTGAATTTCATTAATTTTAAAGTTTGCAATTTTACAAAATAATCCTTATAAAGGCCAGACTTACTCCAAATATTGGTTTACAACAAAGCGTTTGTCCTATGAGTCTTTGATACACTTTGAACCTAAACTTTACGAGAATAAAGTTGAATATTAAGGTTGTATGATTTTGGCGTAGAGCCAAATACTTAAGTTCACCTATTTAAAACTGCTACCAGGAACTTAGTGCTTTGTAGAGGTTGAACCATAGAGGTAATCTCATGAGGCGTGTACTTTCTATTCGTACATAAAGTAATTAGAGACAGTTGCATTCAATCTTGAGCTCTATTTAAATATAAAATAAACTAGTGGTTTGCCCCGAACTGAGATCTCGCGAGTCTACCATAAAAACAAAAAAATATTATTCGTACTCTTTGACTATCAAAATAATGCCACGAAATAAATAACCAACTAACTTGACCTACTGTTTCATTCAAATTACAGTTAACGGGAGTTCATGTAGATTGGATACTCTTTTTTGTGGTAGAAATTGCAGTTATTCTGGGTTTCAGACTGTTGCCTATATTTGTGTCACTAAAGCTATACGCATACCAAATTTCAGCACTGTGGGGTCACTGGTGTACCCTGTGAATATTGTCAAAGTTCAGTTTTTATTATGGCTAATAACATGAAAGTTCCAAGATTTAAACTAAAAATATTTGATGCAACATTTGACCTAATAGTCTCATTTTCATTTTTTTTTTACCCCTCTTGAACCCCAATATCTCAACAACCCCCCCCCCCAACATTTTTAGCTCATCACACCAAAATTGTGTTATCACAACCTACCTATGTATCAAATTTCACGATGGTGGGATCAACGCTTTGAAAGTTATCCTCGGACAAACAAACAAACATACATACATTCATAAATACAACGCCGATTTGCCCAAGTTGATCGTCATTGACGTTTTGAACAAACGAATGCGACGGCAGATGCTCGATATTTGGAGGGAAATCATCTTCATCTAAGCACTTAAGGTGGTTCGATTCCTATACAAGCTACCAGTGCATATTCATTAGTTAATTAAACAAAAGAAACTTCAACATATGCGTATCGAATTAGTTACGTCGTGGTATCAATCGATATATAAAAGAAAGTCGGGTTAGCTACACCATTTATAACTCAAGAAAGGCTGGATCAATTTTGATTTACCCAAATCCATTTCAATATCAGAAGACTTTACAATTTGTAATGATACAAATATCTGCAATGAGAAAAATAACTACAGATAAAAAATAATTCAAGAAAATCTTCTGTCTTAAAGTCATTTAATAACCTATACTGTCCCACTGCTGGCCAAAGGTCTCCCCCATTCCCTTCCATTCCTTGCGTTCTCCAGAAATCTCCTGCCAGTCAGAGTGGAACCCATCCAGATCGTCGCACCAACGTTTTCGCGGTCTGCCTCGATGCCGTCGTCCTGTAGGTTGCCAGCCGGCGGAGATCTTAGGGTGCATTCGAGTGACATGACCCGCCCAGTCCCATATATTTTTGTCCCAAAGCCAAAGTTAAACCTACATATATGATAAAAACGTGCGATTTCCAGTACATTTTGCAATTACTAGCAATAGTTAATAAAAAAACAATTAATTGGCATGAAGTTACGAGCAAAACAATTTAATTAAGTAATCATACGACTGCACTTTACTGCGGCCAATTAATTAACTATACCTACTATACGTTTCCACTGCAAACACGTTATTATTGAAGACGTGAGTACGATATATTGCGTAAACGTTATACAAATTAGATAAATAGAAAATCTTATCATTGTACATCCATACTAATATCATAAATGCGAAAGTAATTCTGTTTGTTTGTTACCTTTTCACGACTAAATGTTAGAACGGATCGTAATGAAATTTGGCAAGGAGGTAGATAATATCCTGGGGAAGGACATAGGTTAATTTTTACTTTACTGCGCAGAGCCGCGGGCGGATCAGCTAGTTATCAATACTTATATTATAAATGCCAAAGTATTCCAATTATAACGGTTCATATATATTATCAACATCGTGCAGACATTTCGAGTGCGAATGGAAACAGCCCCTAAGGCACGCTACTGTTAATTATAAACTTGTTGAGTTCTTTAGATTTTTTCTTTTCTTTGATTTCTTTGAAAAATCATTGTCATCATTGGGTCCTCCTTATTCAAGCCACTCTAACCGACCTTTTGTTATTTGTATCCAGGTCCGGTTTAGAGAATGTTTATTGTTATAAGAAACTAGCTGACCCGCCCGCGGCTTCGCACGCTTGAAATTTCCCGTAAAAAAAACTATATAAAACACTCTTGTCAAAGTGACGCGACACTTCATTCAATCTTTTCATTCTTTTCAATCCTTCTTCACCATCCTATCTAAAGGAGCGTTTTGTGTTCTTGCACCAGGCGCATGATCGAAATCTACGCTCATCTGAAGCTCTAAGTCTCCAAACCCCTGTCCACAGTTCTCAATTTTATGGTGACTCCTTTACAGTTCAAGCTGTGCGGCTGTGGAACGCTTTACCTTTCTCTATTAGATCATCTAAATCTCTTCCTATCTTCAAAGCTAAGGTATACAACCATTTCCTTTCTTTGTCTACGCACTGCTAGTTTATCGTTATGTTTATCTCCTTTATTGTAGTTTATATATATAAGTATATATTATTATATTTGTAAGTATATATATTTAGTTTATTAGTAAGTATAGGTAGTTTATGTAAGTTTATGAATATACTCGTATTTACACCGCCGTCTTTTTGATTTTGTTTTGTCCTGTCCATCCAAAGGTTGTCTGGAAGAGATCGCTTTTAGCGATAAGACCGCCCATTGTACTTACCTTAATTTTTGTGTATTTTTATTGTATTTTAATTATGTTGGTGTGCAATAAAGAGTATTCTATTCTATTCTATTCATGTGATTCTGATTCTGAAAAATACTAAAATCGCTATTAAAAAATAGGGGGTGGGAGTAGAAGGGTAAAAAATACTTTGCGACCTATTCTCATCACCAATATACAAAAAAAAAATCATTAAAATCGGTCGACCCGTTTCGGAAGAGTGCCACCATTAAAACCGAGACACGAGATTATTATACATATATTAGAAAAATAATACAAAAATATAGAAATATATATACTAAGTTGTACACGTATGATTCTACAAATGTAAAAGTTAATTTTATTATAATACATTTATAAACAGAAAGAATATACATTTATTTACAAGACTAAAATACAAAAGAAACAGTTGAATCATCTAAAGACCGTTGCAAACGATCTATAGATGGCTCAACTGCTATCACTACCAGGCGAAAGTAACCCCAAGATACATGCTACATTGCCCAGCTGAATTGCAATGCGTATGTGTTGACCCCGATAAAATATAGAATTAATTTGTCAGTGGTGGCCAACAAAGAGCACAACAGGCCGTGACTGATCATCAGCCTAGTGGGACCGAGCCTTGGCAGTTCGCATCCAGGTATTAATATCCTCAGTATCACCCACACATCAGCCTGATGGTCCGTCACAGCCTCTGGTTCTCTCTCTGCCACCATTAATAAATTAACTCTAATATTTGAAAAAATATATCCATAAACACTACTCAAATTTTGTTTACATTTTGCGTTTATTTTCTGTTGATTTCCAAGGTTCATTTTGTTTATTTTCTAAACCAAAATGTCAGAATTAAAGGTATTGATGCTCAAATACGAGATGTGTGTTAAGCAAATGCGGGGAACGTATGAATTGTCTCAGAGCCTTAGCCTCAAAAAGGAAATTTCAAATACAGATAAGCGGCACTTTTTAGCGCGGTATAATGATCTAGAGAAGTGCTGAATTAAGATAGATGACTTGTATATTGCTTTGTTTAGCAACAAACAACCGCTTGTAGATGAATATCGTGCGGAGTTGGAAAAATCGTATGAAACTTTTACCGACATGTTCTACAGTGTACAAGTCGTTCACATCGCCTTATTTAAACGAAATCAGCTCCTTCAAGCTGTACCTCAGTATCCGCTCCTAGAGGTAGCAAAATAGAGTTCCATCTGCCAAGGATAAACCTGACACGGTTTTCAGGTTAACTTGAAAACATTAAACAGCTTTACTAACACAATCAAAGAAAATATTCAAGCACTCATCTAAACTACTTAAAATTCTAATATTTATTTTAGTGTAAAACCAAAAATGCCAAACGCATATACAATGTACCGACGTAAACAGTGTAAGTTTAAGGGACGAGTATGCATGTGATATTAGACACATCAAAAAATCAATTATTTTTAGGTATTTTGTCGGTCCTACGCCCGTAAAGTACCAAAGATGGTGGGATCCATTTTAATGTACTATTTACTACTTTCTTATGAACCTAACCTAACCTAACTTATTCAATGCGTGACTTGAGGACAACAGCAGTGCAGTTATGCACAAGGGTCTCCGTATTTTCTCGTAATTACCTTGTAAAGTGTAACGACATTTTAGTGGATATTTTATATGTATCTAGACATGACGACACCCTACTATTTTTTATGGGTGATGTGTAAGTCACATTGATATTTGAGCCGATGCTTATGCAACCGTTTTCCATTAAACACTATTCCTCTTGTACTCAAGTATCATCAGCGCTTGAGGACAAATTCTCTGAATCGATACTCTACGGAAGGACCGCCAATCTTCCTGAGTGGGAAACGCATTTATACATAAAGCAGGTGCTGAGGATAACGTTCTGCTGGCGCTTGTAGGAAACGTCGGCATTGGCATCTGATTGATGTGTAAATGTATTGTGTTTGACTACTTATTTTAGACCTCGACGGTCTATTGGCGTTTCGTACAAGCGCCACTAGACTGTTGGTGTGACATCAACAGTACTACCTATAGCTTACTTTTTCAAAAAGTTCAGTCAGACATAGAATAGTGCACCTTTAATTATAGCTGCTTGTCAATCTGTAAATAGAAACCAACATCTTAGATTACAATATTAAAGTAAGGAGGCAACTACGAGACGCATTCCGATTGCTTGAACCCTGCTTTCTAAGTAAATAAACTTGAGCGGAAGACGGGATGACGTAGAACGGTAATGCATTTTTAATATTCCTTACTGCGGCCCAATTAGGTGTAAGCTAAAATAGCACTTAAGAACTTAATTAATCAAAAATACATTTTTATATTAAGCTCCCTTATTTTTTCTTTATAAATATCCAGCAATTAATTAAAACTCTATAGAAACCGATATACATTTGAATAAAAAAAAACATCCATGTGTGAAAATAGAATTGCGGTTCATTTTTCTCGTAGATTATTCGTAGTGGATGGATTTTTTTATTTAATTTTACCGCAACACCGCATTCCCGGAAGGCACGCTCATGTTCTCGTAAATTCTTTACAAAATGGCTCACATTTTAGAAGGAAATAAGTTAATTTTAAATGAAATATGAGAGTTATTTTTGTATGAATACACATTTTTGTGTAACAACTTTAGTTGGACCTCTGGTGGAGTGTCAGGATTATTTTTATTTTTTTTAACAGTATCACTTTTTATGCGGTGGCTCTCTTGAAGGCGTTCATTTTGAAGCTCACTGGAAAACCCTCCGGGGGAAGGTCATTGCAGGAACACATCTTGCAGGTGCGTGGAAGAAACGAGCAGGTGAAATGCACCGTGTGAAACTTCCATCCATCTACACTATGTGGGTGAGCTCGTTGCCGTATGCGGGAGGTTTGATGGTAGAAGTGGGAAGCAGGGATTAAATTGAACAGCTCTTCAGATGATTCGCCGTTATATATTTTAGAGAAAACGCTGAACGCTCCGATGTCACGACACAGACTCAGTTTTTATTTTTATATGTCAAAACTATCGATTTATAACGTCAGGTAAAAAACAATATCGCAATTGACATAGTAAATTGATAGATCCACTAAAAAAAATGAGATGTGAAAAATGTTGTGTTAAAAATCGATAGCTAACAATGTCGTGACTTCACCCCTGGTAATTCCCTCCCAAGTACCAATTTTGTTTTTATTTTATTTATTTTGCTTATAGACGAGCAGTATTATTGCTGAGAAAATGAGGTTGTGTGTGTCTTTATGAGACCACATGGCAACCGTTTTGCCGAAAATTAATCGTCGTTATAGACGTAAACTGTATCCCTTGCCGGTCGTACGTAAAAAGTACTTATGAGTTTTGAATTTCATGGCTTTTGAAATACTTTTAGTATCATATTTTATGTTATTTACGAGTTGGCACAAAGTAGTGTCCAAATTATCATAGCTTCGTAGCCGCGTAGTTGTTTTCGTAGAGGTGCTACGAAATGTATTTGACGAGTTTTTAGTATTACGAAGCAATAATTTGTTATTCACTGGCCTTCAAAACTTAGTTCCACACTTTTAAAATTACAAATTCTCTTATAATATAGAAATCAGTTTTAAAATAAAAAAAAACGTTTTATAGCAAACCAGCTGACCAATCCGCAGCTTCGCACGCGTAGTTTTTCAATAAAAACATTACCCTCCTTCAGCCCAGTTGAGTAAAAAGTAGCCTATCTCATCCGGGGATAGCTTCAATCGGTCCAATAGTTTCGGAGCCTGTTCAATGTAAACAAACAAACCTTTCCTCTTTAATATTACATTTATATATATTATTATTAGTATACATTTTATATACTTTCTTTGAAATTATAGTGTGTTATACATTAGTAATGTTTTCAACTTAAAAAAATATCTCAACACGTTTTAGTTACTGACAAAATCTTAAACAACATTAATTAGTATGTTTTAGATTTGAACTGTCTGCGCTAAAATAGCTTTTTACGCTATTACTCCGTACGGAGAAATTTGAAAAAACCAACGCGACAACACCAGGATATGATGGGATTTCACGAAATCAACGAATATAAACTAGTTTAGGGTAATTTTTAGTGCATTACAACGACGGCGAAATACAGAACGGTTCCTATAACAATTTTTAAAAAATGCCGAGTTTGACACCTTTTTGTGACTTCCATCGTTTAGGTATAATTGTGAGACACATTTGTTAGATATTGTTTTTTTGAGTATATTAATATGTTTTTGAAGTAAAAACTTCTTTAGACGCGTTGGGCATTTTTGAGTTGGGGAAAAACCATGGAACTCGCGACACTGTTACCGTTATTGACACCTCTGTATATAATTTGAGATGGGAAAAACCATTGAACTCGTGACACTGTTACCATTACCGACACCTCTGTTTATAAGAATCTGTAGTGTAGTCTGTTTTCATTCAAGTTTTCACTTCTGTCGGCACTCCTGGAGTGGAACTATTTTTTTTTACCGACTTCAAAAAAAAAGGAGGTTCTCAATTCGACTGTATTTCTTTTATGTTACGAAAAGTAACATAAAAGAAGAACCTCAGAACTTTCGACTGGGGGAACCAATTTAGATGATTCTTTTTTATTTGAAAGCTGGTGCTTTTCGTGTGGCCCCATTTCAATTTGGTCCAGTTCTGAAAATGTCATTCACATTGTGGTATTTTTTTTCTGTTATTTGAAGTCGGTTATATTTAGGTTAAAAAGTTACTTGTGTGTACCTTACATGTGTGCTGTGTGTGTTTTATTCCGTCACAAATAAATGAGTTTTCTTTCATTCAAAACTGTATTTACATTTTGGTACTAAATGCACTATGTAAAGCAAATATTATCCGCGAAGTTTATAGGATGCCCGAAGGCCCCTTTTACAATTATATTTTTACATCAGCGAACTTAATGCTAATTAGATTGTTTAGCTTACTGTAATTTAAAAATAGATACGTATAAAACAGGAACAATATTACCAACAAGCCTCATAATTATGTAAGTGGTTATACCTATTCAAAAATATATATGCCTATTTCAAAAGCTATTACAAATGCCACTAATTGATAATACGTGTCCCTTCGATTTTGCATAATAATTCAATTTAGCCGGTTTACATTATCTAAACGTTCAAATTATACTTTAATTATTACACAATCAAGAGTATTTGATGCCGATAAAGATTTAAAATAAAAAAATACATCTTTATTCATTTTTCTTATTGCTAAGATTAACATTAGGGATTAATAACTACTTAAAGGTAACACTTAAAAAAAATTATATATAAAAAGATTCAAATAGATGAAACCTGAGGATTCCATAATTATTGAAGTATATTTGGATACTAGCTGTTGCCCGCAACTTCGTACGCGTTACACTGATTATTCAATGAGTGTATTGACTGTGGTGTATTCCCTGATTTAATGAAACACAGTAAAATAACTCCACTTTTCAAATCAGGCACTACTTCTGATCCTGGTAATTTTAGACCAATCTCAGTACTTCCGACATTTAGTAAAATATTTGAAAAACTAATTTTAAATCAACTGCTTAGACATTTCAATTCACATAATTTACTGCATCATAAACAATTCGGATTTACCAGGGGTCGCTCAACCACTGATGTTGGTATTGAGTTAATATCGCACATATTTGATGCCTGGGAGAAGTCTCATGACGCTTTAGGTGTTTTTTGTGATTTGTCCAAGGCATTTGATTGCGTAGACCATGACACATTGATCAGGAAACTACACCATTATGGCATTAGGAGCGTTGCTCTAGACTTTCTCACTTCTTATTTAAGTGGCAGAGTCCAAAGAGTTGACGTGAATGGGAAGCGTTCTCCGGGGTCTCTGGTTAAAATGGGTGTACCACAGGGATCAATTCTGGGACCATTTTTGTTTTTAGTATATATTAATGAGCTTCCCCATCTTATAAGGGACGATCATGAGGTTTTATTGTTTGCAGACGACACGTCACTTTTATTTAAATTAAAGCGACGACAAACCGATTTTGACGATGTAAACAATGCAATCTCTAAGGTGGTAAAATGGTTCAATGTAAACAATCTACTTCTAAATGAAAAGAAAACAAAGTGTATTCGATTTATACTACCTAATGTTACACAAGTTAAAGCAGATATAAAAATCAAAGACGAGGAGTTAGCTCTTGTGGACACCACCGTATTCTTAGGTATAACCCTAGATAATAAGCTTCAATGGGGCCCTCACATTGATGGGTTGTCGAAGAGACTTAGTTCTGCGGCATACGCAGTCAAAAAGATCCGTCTTTTTACAGACGTAGACACAGCTAGACTAGTTTACTTCAGCTACTTCCACAGCATTATGTCATACGGTATACTGCTGTGGGGGAGTGCTGCAGATATAAACACCGTTTTTGTGCTGCAGAAGAGGGCTGTTCGTGCAATTTATAATATGGGCCCCAGAGAATCATTACGCAATAAGTTTAAAGAAATAAATATTATGACATTCCCTTGTCAATACATCTATGAAAATCTAATGTATGTTTACAAAAATATTAATTTGTTTAAGAAAAATAGCGATAATCATAATTTTAATACTAGAAATAAAGATAAACTCGCTGTTGCCACTTGTAGACTCCATAAAGTTAGTAAATCGTTTAAAGGGCAAGGTGTACGCTTTTATAACAAACTCCCAAGGGATGTACAAAAATTGACAATTAACAAATTTAAAAACGTAATTAAACATAATCTTTATAAAAGAGCCTACTATAAAATATCGGATTATTTAGATGATAGAGAAGCTTGGGATTGAAACTGCTCCAACTCGTTCAAAATGTTACAATTTAGACGTAATTTCTTTTGTGTATTATGTATTGTAAAAGGATCATTAAAAAAACAACCAGCCTTGTTTCTTGCCTTTCTTTCCTGGCTTGGTCGCGAAGGAACAGGCAGTAAAATTAACGTTTCAAAGTGATCCTTGTGATTTTAATGAATAAAAATATTTGAATTTGAATTTGAATTTGACTACTAAATGTGTAGGTAACCTAAAAATAAAGCTAAACTCGCTGTTGCAACTTGACTAGACACCCCATTTTTATCCCAAGGGAACTAATTTATGGGATACAAGGTAGCCTATGTAGTAATCCAGGTTATAATCTACGTATATACCAAATTTCATTGAAATCAGTTCAGCCATTACGACGTAATTGAGTAACAAACAAATAAATAAATAAACAAACATCCAAACTTTAACATTATATTAGTGTGATGAGTAAAGTAAGGGAGGGGAAATCTAGTACAATAAAAGTTAGAGTAAAAAGATTAAAGGTAAAAAAATAGTATAGGACATAACTATTGGCCAAAAATAAATAAATATAAATAAAATAAATATTACAGGACATTTCACACAGCGCTATCTAGCCCCAAACTAAGCAGAGTTTGTACTATGGGAACCATATAACTGATAGAATACTATACTTATATATATATAGAAAAACATCCAGACCCGGAACAAATATCTGTAGATCATGCAAACATTTGTTCCGCGGCGGGAATCGAACCCGTTACCTCCTGCGTCTCAGCTGGCTAAAAGACGGCTCAGGGTCATGAAACAAGCTATAAAGAAGGTTAAGTCTGGCGTTCCTTTACGTGTTTGGATCAGATGTATAGATATCAATTCCTGCCACTGGCTCATCCCAAAAACATACCCAATAAGGGTCCAAGTTTAATAACACAATCGATTTATAAATTAAATTAAATTGTGATTTATTTCAGATGTCACAAGATCCAATTAATGTTCTTCTTCTTCGTGTCGATGTGGTTCATAATATTTTAAATATCAAATGTGGTTTTGCCAATACTTACTGCAGCAGCGTTATCTGTGGCGATACTAGTATCCCTCAGGGTGCAAGAATAAGGGCACAATAGGCAGTTTAATAAGTGTGCCATAGTCTAAATGCGGTATGCATGGACTAGTCGCTGACTTTCCAATCTAGCTTACTCATATTTTGCCTGCTGCGACCCACTTGTGTCCTTAGACGGTTGAGTGATTTCCATGTGGGCAAAGGAAGTTCTTTTTTGGCAGGCATCTCTTCAGCAGGCTCTATGTAGTTTTCAGGAGTGGTTCTTAAAACCATGTTAGTTAAAAAGAGTTATAAATTATATTATACTAGCTGACCAATCAGCAGCTTCGCACGCGTAGTTTTTCAATAAAAACATTACCTTCCTGTTCAGTTGGGTAAAAAGTAACCTATGTTACTCAGGAATAATGTAGCATTCTAATAGTGAAAGTATTTTTGAAATCGTACCCGTTGTTTTTGAGTTTATTCGTTACAAACATACGAAAATACAAATCGTTCCTTATTATATTAGAATAGTTTAATACGTGTTACAAAACTTAGGTATATGAGCGGGTAAGTTACCTATACAGAACCCAGTGTTTATATAGAGGGCCGTCATACTTGAACGCTATTGTCCTCAGAATGGTGTTGGCACTATCACTGATACTAGTCACCAACGAAGCTGCCTTTTTCTTCACACAGGCGGCGAACCCGTGCGCGCCTCCGCGAACATACCAGAGGCACAAAAGTTACTGACCAAAGTTTTTGAGATGCTAAAAAGATAAATGTATACGAAATGCTTGTATGTTTCTGGCACCTCCAAAATTATGGTGCAATGCGCTACTTAGATAAACACATGTAATTAATTAACTACTATTATGACGTAATCAAGTGTTCTATAGTGTCCCTACGGTTTAAAAAAAAACGGTTTCGGTTTTGCTTTCTACTTTATGCAGTAAATTTGGGCATAGGATCGCGAAAATGGCGTCATGATTTTTTAATTGCCTTGAATTTGAAGCCAAATACATTAAAAAGATCAATCAAAACCACTTAGCCATCGCCTACAGCTGGTTAATGTATGCACTGGTGATCGGGTCACTGTATTATAATACAATACATTTATAAAATGCCTAACAATTTCTATAAAACAGTATTTAATTGTCTATCTACCGAACTCAACTATAGTAACGCTAGTTACAATCAAATGTATTTTGAGGTTACTATATCTATAACTACCTACAGCAGTGCGATAAAGTGCCTTGCCTTCATTCGCATCACTTGTACTTTGTCACTCAAGTTACAAGTAACGCACTGCACACAGACCTTGCATAAGCTAGTTTTCCGTATGCGATATTATTATTTTCAACAAACTGTACCCGAGTTCTCGTAATTTGACCTTCAGCGAGCTTTTTCGCAATAGGATTTAAAGAGGCAACATGCTTTGACAGGTATAAAGATGGAAGGAAACTCAATTTATATATTGCTCAATATATTGCACCATTGCTATCACATGGTTACAAAATTGTTACAGGTAGATAGTTTCACTTAATGAACCCTGACAGGTATAAGAGGTGGGCAGACCATGTTTTCGTGTCTAAATATGTAGACTAACTGTTTATTTTATACAATTTGTATATGTTTTTATACCTAGTAATTAGGCATATTTCTTAATTTTACGTTAGCTTTTGTAAGTAGGTACGTACAGTACGTTACGGAATTCGAGTTTAATTTGTTTTAATAACCAAAATTGATCTTTTACCTTCTACACGATACACAGAACTTTACCAAACGCAAGTCAGTGCGCAACTCATAAATAACATAAGTTCATGTGTAGTAAGCCACTGCAACTACTAAAATCGCCTTAGATCGTGACTACAGACAGAACAATGCATTGAACTTACAAACCAATGACAAAGCGTTCTTGGAATCTGATAGCGCTGTTGTCAAAGTTTACAGATGGATTATGGAGTTCAAGGGTGAATGGTTAATAAATACAATATCGCAAGCTATTGATGACCTCCGTGGCACAGTGAACGAATAGCCGGCTGAGACTCAGAAAGTTGCAGGTTTGATACCCGGCGCGGAACAAATGTTTGCACGATCTACAGATATTTGTTCCGGGTCTGGATGTTAGATATAGTAATGCGTAAAATGTCCAACATTATTATAAAACAGTAATACTCGTAATAATGATTGAAATGAATCACGAAAGTTTTCTAAGTAAAATTATTATTATAGGGAATCGTTGAAAGAGGGAAGAGGGGTCTTTGCCCTGCCGTGGGCCACGAATTGAAAATAACAAAAAATGATTCATTCATGGCTACTCTAATTTTGAACAGTGATTTGGTTTCCTAATTTTAATTTTATTAGGGCATTTTATAAAGGCAGCGTCACTTGTGAAACAGTAGTGTAGTTTTTATGCTGGACAATTAACACAGCGCTACCTAGCCCAATACTAAGCAAGGCCTGTACTATGGGCACCAGATAACTGATATATTTTACTTAAAAACATTTTTATTGAATTTACTGCATAATATTTTATGAGCATACACATCGTATGTGTATGGTAATTGTCTATTTAATACCATCTTATAAGTTGATTCATAACAATAATCGGCACAATATTATTGCCTACTAGATATTATTGCAAACCAAATGGAATTTCATATTTGAATCTTAATGCTTTGACTTAAAGCTGGAATTGGCAAGTTGTAATACAGCAATAGCATCTTCGATGGGTATAAACGATATAATGAAAACGTTGACCTACTTACAGAAGGGTAAGATTACTGTGGACATGTTGTGTGGAGGTTTATCTCGACGCAATGATGTTATTTTATTGCATAGCGGTCAGTTTGAATGGCGTAACCTACTTAGTATAGGTTTTTAACTAACCTGTTTCGTCCCACTGCGGATGAAGAGAAATATCAACAGATTGGGATGGTCGAAAGGACTTAGGGGAGACCTTTGCCCAGCAGTGGGATGAGAATAGAATAGAATAATCATTTGTTTGGCACACACAAAATTACACATGACATATAAAATCGTCGCTTTAAAGCCTCAAAGGTTTGCTGGAAAAAAACTCTTTTAACCGACTTCAATAAAGGAGGAGGTTCTCAATTCTACTGTATTTTTTTTTATCTTTGTTACCTCAAAACTTTCGACTGCGTGAACCGATTTTGATGATTCTTTTTTTATTTGAAAGCTGGTGCTTCCTGTTTCATTTTGGTCTAGTTCTGACTAATGGCATTCACATTGTGGTATTTTTTTTGTTATCTTGTTAAAAAGTTACTTGTTAGGGTTAAGCTCTCTTTGTAGGTACTCTGTTTCTGTATTTTGCAATATATTTTCTTGTGCACAATAAAGAATAAAAAAACATACATAAGTCATGAAACAATTATGAAGAACGGTAGGTATAATTTAATATTTAAACAGTTGGGGCGAATTGCGCAACAATGCCTGAACGTATTTAGTGGCTAAATATTAAATAAAGAGTTGTCAAATCAGATATGTCGAATTTAAACATGTTTAGTCACCAAATACGTTTAGAGATTGTGCAACCCAGGCTTAGTTTCATGTGTGGCGTACCAAAATGGCGTTCAGTAAAATTAATGGTAGCTAAATTAATGTAAACAAGTAATTAATGACTAGATATAAGGACACTATATAGAAAGACAATCATTATAAAGGCTGCTGGAAGCCGTTGGGTGCAGGCTGCCCAATATCGGTCACTCTGGAGATCAATGGTCCCCCATGTCCAGCAGTGCTCGTCCTATGGCTTATATGATAATGATGACGAGTATTTAAATGAAGCAGTTGAGCTATTCGCCTTCTTAAACATCGCAAATCGATTAATATCATCTTAGACCACGTGATAATCAAAATTCATTTATTCATTAAAATCACAAGGATCATTTTACAAGGTTTTTGCTGCCCCTGTTCATCATCGACCAAGCCAGGAAAAAAACAACGCTGGTTATTCCAGCTTTGTTTCATTTTTGGTAGGCAAGGTAGGCTTTTTATGGCAATGTGCTAAAAATAATAATTCATTTTTATTAAATCATGCGCCATATTTCTTCTTTAATAAAACAGCTAGTAAATTAGAAATAAGTACAAAACTTGAGAGTGTAAAGTTCTGCTCATAAGGTTTCTGGGGTGGGCCGTTTTTCTACTAAAACTTTTTGTTTCACATTAACTTGATATAAAGCTAGTGGTTCGCCCCGAACTGAGATCGCGCGAATCTCCCAAAATAAATATTATTCTTAGGGCGACTTGCACAACGATGCCTAAACGTATTTAGTGGTTAAATATAATTTAAGAAGTTGTCAAATCATACAAATACTTCAAATTTAAACACGTTTAGTCACTAAATACGTTTAGTGATCTTTGTGCATGCCGACTTTAATCTTTGACTAATAAATTGGTGCCACGAAATGAATAACCACCTACTTGACCTACAGTTTCATTCAAATTAGATGTAACGGGGGTTCTTGTTAATTGGTTATATTTTTTTGGGGTATAAATGGCAGTTATTCTGGATTTCAGACTTTTGCCTACATACATTACCATAGATTTTGTTTCAAATAATTTTAATAATATATGTAGTATTTATTCATAATGTAGTAAGTACCTGATAAACTTACTAAGCGGCATCGTCGCAAAGCCACCGCCGATTTACGTTACAAAATTGTTGTTTGTTAATGTATTGATTACTGCATAAATATTCAAGGTACTGGTATTAAACGCACCTCTAAAATCAGTTAATACGATTCCGTATATGTGTTTTTAATTAATGTCGTACATAACAAAACAAGTTGTATAAGCTACAACGCTACAACGCGCTTTTCAAAGGCCCTCTATGTTAAGTTATTTAAAGCATATGCTTGGTTTCCAAATTATATCAAAATCAAAATATTTTTATTCATTTAAATCACAAGGATAACTTTTAAATGTCAATTTTACTGCCTATATGGAAAGACGACAATCAAAAACGGTCGCGTTAAGGCCGAATAATAAGTCAAGTAGCGGCAACATTGTGATAATGCACTGTTAGACTTTTTTTGTATTTCAATAATAAATAGTGTGGACATGTGTATTTTTGACACTTTGTTTTTCTCGTAATTTAAATATTTATGTTATTTTAATCTTAATTATTGTTTTGAATTTTAACAGGCTTTTTTTATATAAAATATGTACTTTTTGTAAGGCAAAATCTAGCGCTTATATAAAACGTGTTAAGTAAAAAGTTTTTAATAATATATTATGTTACTTAATTACTGATTAAAACGGGTGTTTATATATCTACACCTTTTTATATATGCACCTTTTTTATTTGTTATCCCGACGTTTTGGCTGTGTTACAACAGCCGTGGTCACGGGTGCACAGTAATTATGTACAGTAGTCGCGAGAGTTTAAAAAATATTATGTTACTTAATCTGGACTCCTTTACGAACCGATATCAATGACCGTTTAGCGGACATAATTTTCTTAAATTAATTTCAACCAATTTAAATAGGTTAATTGGTTAATTCATAAAAATCAAGAGAAATTCACATTCTAATTCACGGATCTAATTTCAATGACTGTCTATACAAAAGCAGATCTAACTGAAAGACCTCTTAAATTATAATGGGACTGGAAGTCTGCAGCTAAATATTTCTCTCCATCTTCATTTTGTAAAAAAGAAGTCAGTTTTTTTTAAACACGTTATCAGCAAATAAATAGACATCCAGCTTACATAATCAGATCACGTAGCCAGCAAACGTGACGCTGCCCTCATCTGAACATATTAGATTTTGCTCCCATTATACAAATGGATTATACGACGATGACAAATGTTTATAGCCTGGAATTAAATGTCGGTGCTATGTCCTACATTTTTGATGAAAATTTATCTTTTTGATTTTTCAAAGCGCTATTATAAAAGCAAAATTATCTGCTGAGATTCATCATCATCGTCATTATACATTTTCAGAGCAATCGATCCTATGCGGCCTCCCAGCCACCTATAATAACAGGTAGCCTTCGTAGTCTCCACTCTCACCTTTCTGGCCCAACGGCCTTCAGTTCTTTGAGCTACGTGCCCCGCTCATCGCCAATGAGGGTAAATCACATACAATATATATAAACTAGGAATAACCACAAATTCTCCAAAAAATTTCGTCAAAGTTCAGTTTTATTATAGCTAATAACTTGAAAACTACAAGGTTTAAACTAAAATTAAACGGGGTCGAAATGTACTCGTCCTCCTTTCATTAAACGTGCCATTGACCGGATAGTCCCATTTTGGTTTTATTACCCCTCTTGAACCCCAATATCTCAATATCTCCCCCCCCCCCCCACAGTACCTCCCACAAGATTTGTAGCTCATTTACTCATACCCGAAGTGTGCCATAACTACCTACCTGAATATCAAATTTTACGATGATCGGATAAATGCTTTGAAAGTTATCCTCCGACAAACAAACATACATACCTGTACATACAAGCTGATTTGCCCAAGTTGATTTGGAGATCTCGCTTCGATCGATCAATATTGAAAAACTTGGTAAATTTATAAACAGTTCAATAAATAACAAACTTGAAATTCTGCAATTATACAAGTAAACAGTGTAAAATTTAAAAAAAATGGTAAAATTCGTCAAAATTCTTTAAAAATGCAGGGGGTTACCATTTAGTGACGCTGTCTGTATAAATTTATCTCAAAGTCTTGGGCTGATTATGAAGTTCGGTTCAGTATTTGCGGAAAAAAACATTAGCCATTCAAACATCCTTCATTTGACTAACTTTGACGTCATTTGCGTTTGTAGCATGAAAGTCATGTGATTGCCAATTTTTTTACAATTTTGCTTGTTAGCCCTCTGAAGACCACTTTACCGTGACCATAACGATCACATTTATTTGCTTATATCCTAGAGATATCCTAAATGATACCTATAAAATGTACCTTTACCAATTTCTACCCTATTTCTTTCTACTTTTGATTAAGTAATAACCAGCCAAAAACACTTTTATGTTGCGTCAACGTTGTAAGCATAAGCAAAATTCTATACCGATTCGCCTCCAACACCATTAACAATATAGAGGTAAAAATCACTATTAATAAACTACCCTTAGGCGAAGCATGTTGCTAAAGCTCTTTGCAATTTGCAAGGCCCTAGAGGTAACTCTAATATTATATCTTTCAGCGCTATGTGAGCTTCATACGAGATCCAACCTTCTATCTTTGCTCTACGGTACAATTTGCACCAGCAAGTGTAGGTCAAATTAGATTACCACCGGGTACTGCTCATCTTCACTAATTTGCTAGGACTTGGTTTACTACAGGAATCAAATAATTTTCACACGGTTTAGTCTATTTTAAGCCCCTATTTTAGGTTCACAAATGGTCAAACGCAATGATATGAAAGATGAATAAAATCATCTACAGGTCAGATTAGGGTTTTTTTTATGAGAGAAATCGATCGATGTCAGATGAAAGAAGTGTACTCTTCTTTCATCTGACTTCGGCGGCGGAAATACGAATGTTGAGATGAATGTGTGGGGTATCGAGAATGGATATGATAAGAAATGAGTATATTAGAGGAAGTTTGAAAGTAGCGCCAGTGATAGACAAATTGAGGAGTAAGAGGCTAGCGTGATATGGGCATGTCATGCGGAGGGAAAAAAATCATTTGACTAAAAGAGTTAGATATGAGTTTGGATGGATATAGAAGCGGTCGTGGTCAAACGCAAGCCTATAATGTATTAAAAAAGTACAAAGCCTAAGAAGAGATGGGTGGACTGTGTGAAGGAAAGAAGTGACAACAGAGATAACGGCTGATAGAGAGGTGTGGAAGAAAAATACATGTTGCGCCGACCCCACGTAATGTGGGAAAAGGACTGGAAGAAAAAGAAGAAGGTTAGGTTTTTTTATATATGTGGTTTATATTGAACAGCATTCAGTAGTCCAATTTTCAGAAGATTGTACGCTTCGATCTAAAAACTAAAACTACGAGCTACCATAAAAATTTCATAACAATGATGTCAAATTGTTGGATATTTATCGAACTACCCGTAAATTGAATAATTAACGCAATTGAAATATCGCGTGTATAAAGTATCAATTTACAACAACATTCCAAAACAATTTGTTTCTATATCCATGTCACCAATTAAATAAATAACTTGAACACGTCCATCACGAACAATCGCGCAGACAAGTGTTAGTAAATGTGTAACGACACATCAAAACAGCGCAGAATCACGTTTTTATTTTGAGCCTTATAGTCACAGAGATAAGGTGGGGTTTTGTGAATTAATGTTGCTATTACAGGGACACTCCTAGTCTTTATCAGATATCGGATATGTGGAGGTGCGGCACGCATCACGAGGTACAGTTGTGTGTAAATGGATGTTACTTCGCTGATGGCTATTAAGAGCGCCTTGCGAAGAATAAAGGTTAGTGCAAAGTGAAGGCTGCATGTGTTGACTTGTTGATTGGAAGGTGTAGTTATTCAACCTCCGTGATGCATTGGGCGAATAGCCGACTGAAACGCATGATCTATTGATATTTGTTCCGGGTCTGGTTGTTTCTCTATATAGGTAAGTATGAATTTACAAAAAAAAAACGTATTTAAGTATTCTATCAGTTATCCGGTTCCCATAGTACAAGCTCTGCTTAGTTTGGGGCTAGATAGCGCTGTGTGAAATGTCCAGCAATATTTATTTATTCGTTTTTGGGCTTAAGGTCAGTTCGTAGAGTTAGTAGTTCAGCCATTACGACATGATTGACTAACAAACAAACAAATATCCAAACTTTCACATTTATAAAATCAGTGTGATACAGGATTTATCACGGACCGTTTTAACGTCATAAATCCCGTATTTATTATAAAGATTTATCCTAGTATGGTTGTTATGAAAGATACGAATCTTGACTTGTGACTTATAGTTAGTTTATTTTTTTGTTATATTTTCGTTGTTTCTGTTAAGTACTCTTTTTTATGTCCAGGTACCGTAATTGCTCAGGCCACTCAACCGTATAAAAATGAATTGGTGTGATTCTTGACGGTTTCGGTTAGTCAACATCAACAACAACCACACAAATAACGAGTTATTTTTTGTTATTAAGTTTAAGTTTTACATAGTTGTAATATTTATTCAATGAGTGTAAGGTAAGCTTATAATTAATAAAAAAAAATTTAAGATCTTGGGATCTAAAGTAGTTGTATAAAGTAGTACGTATAATTTTTTTTTTATATTAAAAGTATATTTAGACACACAAACTGACGGGCCTCGTGATGTTAAGTGGTCACCGTCACCTATAAACTCCTGCAGGACTCGAGATACTGCAGTCGCGCTGCCTAAAACTTAATGCCTTGTTTACACCTCTCTTGAAGGCGTTCACTTTGAAGCCCACCGTGAAAACCTCCGGAGGAAGGTCATTCCACATCTTGCCACGCATCTACAAAATGTGGGTGAGCTCGTTGCCGGTTGCGTGAGGTACGATGGTAGAAGTGGGAAGCAGGGATTAGATTGAACAGCTCTTCAGAACATTTGCCGTTACATATTTTATAGAACACGCTGAGCGCTCCGATGTCACGGCTCAGATTCAGCGGCTCCAGGTCCTTCGATACTGCTGAGTCATCGACAATACTAATAATATCAGTATATATAATATATAATAATTATCAGAGAATACAATGGTTCACTTTAGGTGATCACTCAAACCGACATGCGACAGTTTCAAAGTAGTATCTATCTTATTTAGAAATGAAGACTTTGCATACTGATATAATTTTGGTGCACATTTTCTGCAGTTCTTCAATCAATACCCTTGATTAAATGAAGTTTTTCTGCACAAATGTACTTTTCCGAGAAGCGTTGAGCGCTTGCCTGTACCTTCGTACAAATTGAACACAATAAAAACATAATAGACGACACATACAGGAAAAATTACGTTCAACTTGCTGCCTTGACACATCATATGTAGAGAAAAGCTTACCTTTTTTCTGAGAGGGTTTCGTATTAGGAAAGAGACATAATGACAGAATATCTTGTATTTAATATTTTAGGTTTGTATTAGAAATCTATATGTACGAGAAGAGAAAACTTTGTGTTCCTTTTGAAGCTTATTGCGCGCACGGAAGAATATGAGATTTGACATAGTTAAAGTTTATGTTCTATTATTTGTTACAAATTATTATTATTATTTATTAAGAGTCTGTAGTGTCCCACTGCAGGGCAAAGGCCTCCTTCTCTCCAGTCTTCTCTATTTTGGGCTATTGTGGACCAATCCTATAAATGGGCATCAATTTCGTCCTTCCATCTTCGCCGCGGTCTGCCACGAGGTTGTTTCCAGTTACAAATAATATATGTACATAAAATAAAATATTCATTGTTTACGTTCATACTACTAACGTTAAACTCATCATTTCATTCATTGAACGAGCGAAGCGAGATCTCTAAACCAACTTGGACGAATCAGCGTTGTATGTATGTTTGTTTGTTTGTTTGTCCGAGGATAACTTTCGAAACGTTAATACGATCATCGTGAAATTCGGTATAAAGGTAGTGATGACACAATCCTGGTGTGACTAAATGAGCTAAAAACTTGGTGGGGTTGTTGAGATATCGGGGTTCAAGGAGGGTATAAAATCAAATTGAAGCTATCAGATCAAGTGGGACGTCTAATGAAAGGTTATGGAAAGGTAATTAAGGTGAGATACAGTTCAGAGCGGATCGCACTCACGCTGATGAAGGTTCTCGAGTTGAACCGAAACATTGGCGGTCAAAACACCGATAAAACGGTACGTGATAAATCCCGTATTCATAATAATGAAGGTCTTCCTCTTCAGGAATATCGAGGTGGCCGACTGCCTTCACTCCTCTCCAAACCGCGCCTGCCCCTCAGAGGTTATAGCGCTGTGCGTAAATATTTGTATTATACCCACGAAAGCAAAACTTACCAACAACAGAGTACACGAGCCTGAAGATAACTAATGAACTGCCCACACTAAGGCCTTGTCAAAGCATATTAATTAAACCCTCATTTCCTACATAACCTTGGATTAAAGTAGAAGAAATACATTCTACAAAGCTTTGGTACATGTAAAAATATTTTAAAATTATTTTTTTGTATTTTTCCTGTTAACTAAAAACTGTAGGTACGGCATAAAAACTGTTTTAGAATGTGTAAATTTAACTATTTCATATGATATCCCAATTGACCTAGTTACGAATTTTCTTTTACTTTACTTAATTTTTAAGGTAGAACGTATTAATTATAACTATGCAAAATTTCAAGTCGATACCGTCTATTTGGCAGTAGTTTAGTAGGAGTTGCTCAGTAGTTTAGCTGTGATAAACGGACAGACAGACGGACAAAGTGGCACCATAACCAACTCTGGACCGACTATACCAGGAAGTTAAACGAGTGGCTCACAATAACGTCTTCAGACACATGATGGGTCTGAAGCGCTATCGTAGCTTTATAGATTTTAATGATCATCAGAAAGTTCACAATGTCAAACTGGCTTAGTTGGAACATACAGGATGTTTGGTAATATACCTACTAACGATATTCAAGTGACGGTTTCTCAAAACATAAAAATTTTCTCGAAAAAAAAACTACTAGTTATATTATCAAATTTTAACGAAAATCGACATCCAAAAATAAAGGCCGATTTGATATCTTTTTCGAAAATTACTGCGGGTTTTGTGTTAGAAAGGGACAACAAGAGATATCTCGAGACGTCATCAATACAGTATCTGTGGTTAGATGGCAAGCATTAAGCAAGAGCACAACGTAAGTTTAATAGTGTTTGTTTTTATATGCCAAAATAAGTTTCACATATCTAAGGTAAACATTTCACAAATTTATTTATTATGCTCATCAAAATAACCTCTTTAATTTTTGTGCGTATATTATCAAACACCCTATATACCTAAATTAAGACCTTCTAACCTCCTCTATTTATATTAATAAAACAATCTATCACTAATCACTTTAACACCCTGTAAAGTCCACGAATGTTTGTGACGATAATGTCTCTAACTAATCCCAAGTTTATCACTAGAATGTAAGGCACCTGTTGAGGCAGCACATCGTTAACGTAACATAAGTTTATGGCGAGAATTGAACTACGCAACGAAAGTTACGGCTAAACATTACTAAAGTAAATTATTATGATGGTGGAACTTTGTGGGTTCTTGTTCATTATGATAAAGGATATTGAAGTGGATGAGTAAACAAAGATTATTTTTCTGGATAAAAACTTTTTTGCTCTTTTCTTAATCATCAGTATCATATCAGTCATAGAACGTCCACTACTGAACATAGGCCTCTCCTATGGATTTCCAGAGTGACTTGTCTTGTGTGACTTACACACAACGGTTCCCGGCAATTCTTATCATATCGTCTTTCCATCTAGTGAGGGCCGTCCTATGATATGTTTTCCAGATAAAAACAGGTTTTTCTGTAATCTTTTTTTTTTATATATAAATTATACTTACGCCTGCGTTCGCGTAATAAATAAAACATGGGAACAAAGAAGAGAGAGTTCTCTGTCTTCTGTTTTAGTTAAAAAACTGTATTACAGAAGACAGCTTGATCCCCGATACAATCCTGTCACGTAAAATTTTTAAAAAAGATACAATTGTTTGTAAAGCAAAAATAACGCTTGGTTGATTGGGCTTAGGGACTAAACATAGGTTTATAATGTAAGAAGGTGTAAACAAGACTAAAATAGTTTTAATTTATGACTACGTAAACTAAATATAACAAAGTATAATAATAATTGAAAGAAACATTCATAATTTGCACAACTTAACCACTAACGCGGTAAGTTATATTGCTAATTGCAGAAACATAGTAGAAAACAATATAGTAACATAAATGACAATTATGTACAAGGCAGGTAAAAACTATGTATTGTATGTCGTTGGTTATTCAGCTAATAACTGACAGCCGTTGAGATAGATAAGAGAGGTTCTCAAGTGGATACCCCGCACTGGAAAGCGGACCTCCAAGCTGGAAAGCCACCGCCCACCGAAGGTAAAAATGTCGGTAAGGGTTCGCAACAACTCATAGCTAACGAGCTGTTGGCGTTTATGGCAGAGTGGAGAAGAAGAAGAAGTTCACTACTCAGAACAAATGCCGTACCGCACCGATTGGGCATATTCTGAGTTCATCAACTCCCATGACGCAGCTTTGTATCCCGTGTGCTACGTGAGGCTGAAGAGGTTGCGGAGTACTTGCGCATGTAGACCAACTTTAATTTGAGGGTCGAGTGGTTGGAATCTCGCCACAGGGTTAATTTTAATTTATTCGTGGAAAGAGTGCCGACCAACATCTGTCGACCTTCATGAAGGTAGATTTTTGGCCGAAGTGTATCGTATTTCGTCGTTTCCGAGGACGGATACCGAACACCGAAAACTTAAAGGGTTTTTGTAGTAAATCGTTAAGTTAAGTTTTTATTGTAATATGTAGTTTATGCTAAGATCTTTTTGGGCCGTAGAATAAGTTAATGGATATCCGGAAACTATTTTATTGTTGCCTGAATTAAATGATTTATTATTACTATTAGAGAAGAAGAGAATAGATTTTCTCGAAATATGGTGCTGGAGAAAAATGATTGGGGTATCATGGACAGAACTCCAAACCAATCAGTCCATACTCCAAGAACTCGGCGTCAAGCAGCATCTTTCCTCTACAGTGCAATTTCGTATCCTCACGTTCTTCGGGCACGTGTCGCGACGAGGAGTGATGTCCATTGAACGCTTTGTGGTGCAGGAGATTGAGAGTACACGACCACACGGTAGATCACCAATGAGATGGACAGACCAAATTAAAGCAGCACTTGACGGTCCCCTTCACGAGTGCACCAGAAAAGCGGCAGTGCGAGAGGAGTGGCGAAGGATTGTCAAGCGCGCCACTACCTGTACCTGTACTGACTAAGAAAATCATAAATAAAATAAAATAAATAAATATTGCTGGACATTTCACACAGCGCTATCTAGACCCAAACTAAGCAGAGCTTGTACTATGGGAATCGGACCCGCTACCAGCTACATCTCAGCCGGCTATTCGCCCACTGCGCCACGGAGGGCGTCAAAAAAAGTTTTAAATGTGTAATCGATCAGGCACCACAACCATATCAAAATGTCTTGATTGGTGTAAAGTATATAATCATTTCTTTTTACGTAACCTTTAAAACATAAAGGTAAAGGGAAGGGCAGATATGGCTTTGCGGAACTTTATAAAAGCTCTCAACCCTCCATAATTGTCATCTCCTCGGTTGCTTATATAACGGACTATAATGGACGCGTAACGGACTCAGGATAGTGTCGAGAAGACTATTTTTTTAAATGGACCCGTCCCTAAAGATCCGTTTGTAATGATACCGATTTTAAACGGCTCGTCGGGTAATTGCTTGTCATTGTTAATATTGTAGGTGAATACTCTAAATAATTGGGTTTCATTTTATCTTTAACTAGCTATTGCCCGCGACTTTGTATGCGTTACACTCCTAAATGTGTAGGTAACCTAGAAATAAAGTTAAACTCGCTGTTGCAACTTGACTTGAAACCCCATTTTTATCCTATGGGAACTGATTTATTAAATAAAAGATAGCCTATGTGGTAATCCAGGTTATAATCTACGTATATACCAAATTTCATCGAAATCTGTTCAGCCGTTACGACGTGATTGAGTAACAGATAAACAAACATCCAAACTGTCACATTTATAATATTAGTGTGATACAGTGTAGATAAAACATGATTTGAGTAAAACCGCATTAGAACAAGGGAACTTGCCGATTGTAGCTGTGCCCCGGCGGGGCAGCATCGACCCATCCCGGAGCCAGTGTGGGGCCTCTTTACAAACAATAGCCCACGTGCTCTCATGTCCTCTCTGTCAGGCCACCTGCACACGAGAGGGCCTGAACCAGGCAACAGAGAAGGGTGTGGAAGTTGCTCATGTCAAAATATTTGATATAATTAGTCATTGATATAATTAGTCTCCGTGGCGCAGTGGGCGTATAGCCTGCTGAGACGCAGGAAGTAGCGGGTTCGATTCCCGCCGCGGAACAAATGTTTGCATGATCTACAGATATTTGTTCCGTGTCTGGGTGTTTTTCTATTTATTATAAGTATGTATTTACAAAAAAAAAGTATATAAGTATTCTATCAGTTATCTGGTCCCCATAGTACAAGCTCTGCTTAGTTTGGGGCTAGATAGCGCTGTGTGAAGTGTCCAGCAATATTTATTTATTATTATTATTATTATTTATTTATTGATACGAGAGAAGAATACGATATGATAAGATTTATTTCCAAAAAAGGTTGCCATACTTTTTTTTTATTCTTCTATACGTAACTTAGTTGGTAGAACTTACTTTAATCATTTACAATTTATTTAAAATAAAACATGAGTACGTACAAAGAAGAGAGAGTCCTCTGTCTTCTGTTTTAGTTAAAAACTGTATTACAGAAGACAGCTTCATCCCCGATACAATGCTGTCACATAAAATAAAATAAAAATACAGTCTACAATACCTAAAGAGAAGAACACTGACTGGCACTTGCTTTAGGTCTTTAGAATAAGACCTTGATTGAGACTTAGGCTACTTTTTATTGATAAACCACGCGTGCGAAGCCGCTACAAAGCTGGTACACTACAGTGCTTGTGCTAGGGTACTGATCAGCCAATTGGTCTGCGGGTCAAAAATAAATTCATTAAATATTACAGAAAATCCCGCATAGTAAACTAGAAGGTACGACTGAAAGTCGCCTGATAAGGGGTTTGTAATTAATGTCTTCAGACTATCTAATCAGCGGGCGACATCAAAGGGGTGATTAGAGGCGTCGTAATAGGCTCAGCTGTTATAGTCCACCCACGCTAAATCTGCAGAATAGGACTAGTGGTACATTGCTTGAAATCAAAGGATGATTTATGCTAGACTGTATAGAGCGCGTGCCGTGCCCCGTACGGATGAGGCGAGCCGTGTTCGCGTCGGTCGTCCGAGCCCTGAGGGCTTAGCCAAGTTACATTCGATTAGCGATGACGCTAGTCGATAAGTCCGAAAATGTACGGGCTTTGACACATGCTATTGAAATATCACGTGATATATCGACAACAAATCTATGTAGAAATCGAATTGATTCGAAG
Organism: Philereme transversata; assembly: GCA_963924445.1. Lineage (NCBI taxonomy): Eukaryota > Metazoa > Arthropoda > Insecta > Lepidoptera > Geometridae > Philereme > Philereme transversata. The sequence continues at coordinate 17,672,079 of OZ004337.1, read as the reverse complement.
CGAATGTAACTTGGCTACGTGCCCTGTACTACACGTCCTGTGCTACACGTCCATATTACACCGAGCGAATCGTAATCGTGCGACCGCCATTGCGCGCTGAGGCAACGGTGGATCGTCCGCGCCTGACACGGTCTAGCATAAATCATCCATAATTTGTGTATTTAACTTTGTATATAAATAAGATTCACTATATTACTTATTGGGATACACCTGAACCTAACGTATAAACTTATTTTGAAATGATATTTAAGTAAAAATAGCAGCGTGATTATAAGTTTTTCACACAATTAATAAGGTCAAACACTGATTTCTACAAAACATTAGGATAACAAGAACGTTAGGATGGTAAATCGAAATCACATATTTAGCTCTATCTCATGTGAGCAGGATTTCCGTGACGCCTTAGTACGTTAGAAACACTTTCCTACATGTTTTTGTTTGTATCATTTAGCAATATGCAGACTTACCGTTGACGTAATATGAAATTTGAGTAGTTTCAAACGGTTTTATGCGTAAAATGGATGGTGTAAACTAATTGTTTGATTTTCGTGTTAACAGAGTAAATACTTCAAATGTAACAATCATCATCATATCAGCACCAGGACGTCCACTACTGAACATAGACCCTCCCCCCCCCCCCCCCATGGATTTCCGACCGATCTTGTGCGGCCTGCACCCAACGGCTCCCAGCAACCTTTTACTAGTCATATTTCCATCTTGTGGGGGGCCGTCCTACGCTGCGCTTTCCATGGCCTCCACTCGTGAAAATTTCCCACTCCACTCCCCAACGGCCGTCAATTCTTGGAGCTATGTGCTCTGCCCACTCCTAATTCAGCTTGCTAATCCTTTGTGCTATGTCGGTGACTTTGGTTGGTCTTCGAATCACCTCAATTCTTCACGCTGAGTACGCACGTGGGGCCTTCTTATGAGGCCCATAGTGAAAGACCACGTTTCTGTACAAATGTAACAGTGTATCCTCAGAATTAATTATTAATTTTCACAAACTAACATCATTACGTTCGCCAGCTTATTTATAACAGAAAAGGCAATTTCAGCATTAATTAACATTCGCGTAGTTATTTGACATCAATTAATTTTGATTGAAATCAATTCACAATTAAAGGCCGGTTTACACCAAAGCGGAGTGGAGAGAAGATGAGTGAAATCAACCACGTGACGTCACGTAGATTTGTCGTGATTATATTAGCATTACACCTCTCTTCTCCGCTTTAGTGGAAACCGGTCCTTAGTCTCGATTTTATTTATAATAAACTTGAATGAATCACGACAATTTTTTTTTCTCATTTTATTCTAATTACACATGCTCAAAATGGTAAAGGAAAACGTCGATTGTGAGGAAACCAGAACCAAAAAGATTGAAGGCATGTGCATTCGCGTTGGTAATCTATTATGCCACGTGTTGTGTAACGCCAAAAACCGTCCGTGTGTGCAAAATCTCAAGCGGGTTGCAAGGAATATGAATATTTGGATATCCAATCGTTCCAATATCAAAGATTCGACATTATTATTATACATAATTATGTATTTATTTACTTCTTCCATGCATATCAACCAATCTTCCACTAAGCAATGATCCTCTCCATTCAAAGTTTGTCCTGAAGAGATTGTTTTCATAAGCGATAAGATCTGCCAATATCCTTACATTTATTGTTTATATTATTTTTCTATTTCTGTTTTTGTGTCCAACTTGTATAATAAAGAATTTTCATTATTCATTCACCTCTAAAAATCTCCGCATTTGAAATAGCGCAATATTTCTCTCGCATTTCCTGACCATTAAAGTGTGGGTACTGCCCATCTGCGCTCACGTTTCGTATTTGATACGGCTGTTAGCTCCATTATGAGGCGTCTTGGTCGAGATAAAGTGGCTGGTTGGCCTTCGCACTAACCTATGATTCTTTAGAGCGGAGATACTCTTTGACCTTTTGTTTCAGTGCGGCGCCAGGAAATTTAACTAGTTTCTGTCTTGGGCGAAGTATCAAGCTTGTTTTATCTTGATGAATGTGAAAGGCAGCGTTTGCCGCTAATTGCTAAATTGTTTTTCTACAAATCGTTATACCATTTAAGTGAACGAAATTTGACGTTATAATGTTATTAGAAGAAACACATGAAGAGAAAACTTTGTACCCCTATTTATGCTTAATGCGCACGTGGAGGAGTGTGATTTTTGGCATAGTAAAAGTAAAGTTAAAAAAACACGAATTAATGTTGAGTTTCTACGACTGTGCACTACTCTTAAAAGGATAAGTAGAATACATTTTGAATTGCACACCAATCTAGAGAAATACAGAAACAATACAGTTGATAACACAGGTACAATTTGCGAACTTAGCGCTAAATGCGATCTCTTCAAAATTCCAGAAATGATGGGTTCAGTATACGAGTAGTAGAAACTCGGCATCTTTACAATATTTTGTGAAACAAATTTATTTAATAAAAACGCTTTTGTATTCAGGAATGGTTGGTAAGATTAAATTTTCTCGGAAGGAGAAATGTTAACCCAAATTACGTTTTTTATTACGTATAAAAACTTCTGATTGATTTACCTTTAAGTCCCTATTTGGCTGGATCGTAATAAATAAATAAATAATGCTGGAACTTTCACACACCGCTATCTAGCCCCAAACTAAGCAAAACTTTTACTATGGGAACCAGGGCCCGTAGCCAAATTACATTCGCTGCGAATCTATTCGATTCCTACATACATTTGCTGTCGCTGAATCACGTGGTATTTCTATAGCATGTGTCAAATCCCATACATTTTCGGACGTATCGACTAGCGTCATCGCTAATCGAATGTAACTTGGCTAAGCCCTCAGATAACTGATAGAATACTTAAATACTTTTTTTTTGCAAATATTTACTTATAATATATAGAGAAACAACCAGACCCAAAACTGTCTGTTGTATCTGTAGATCGTGCAAACATTTGTTCCGCGGCGGAAATCGAACCAACTACCTCCTGCGTCTCAGCCGACTATTCGCCCACTGCGCCACGGAGGTCGTCAAACAATTAGAGTGCAATAAAAATAAACTACCCTTATATAGGAAAAAAATATATAAACAACAAGAAGAATACCTAGGTAAGTAGGTATTCAATCTGTGAAAAATATTTTGGGTAACAAAAAACCTACAATATACAAATCTAAAAACAGTTTGACGATTTCTCTCGTTTTCCTCCAATCACACCCACGTAAGCCTTCGCAAACAACACATAAATTTTAATAGTCGTGATGGCACGTTCATTACTGGCAGTATTGAGGGCCATTGACGGACATACTCGGTCCAGTCCGTCGGGAGCCTACTTATAGGCATAGCTACACACAGAATAGCTCATTCAAGGTCGGTATCCTACCCACCGAAACTGAGAGGAGAGAAGATGAGTAAAATCAACCAATAATAACCCACTTAGATTATGTAATACTAAAGAACCTAACTGATGTGATTTTACACATCTCATTGGCCCTTATTTTTGAAGTAAAATTGTCGGTCATGTTATACGTGTTTTGCTGTGTACGACATTAAATGACAACATGGGTAGTATTGTTGTAAAATAAGTTTTTTTCAAATTAATTTCCATAGAAAATTTTTAATTTTTAAACAATTTTAATATCAAGTCCTAAAATATCAATGAAACAGCCTGTATAAAATAGGTAAACAAATCATATTCATTCATCATGTAAGTAGATACCTGTTAGACTGACTAAGCGGCATCGTCGCAAACGCGCCGCCGATTTTCGCTATAAATTTTTTATTGAAAATGTATGTATTACTGGATAAATATTCAAGCTATTGGTATTAAATCCACCTCTAAAATCAGGTAATGCGATTCCGGATCTGTGTTATAAATAAATGTCGTACATAACAAAACAGGTTTTATACATGAGTAGCACAGCAAGTTCTTTTAAAAGCTATCATGCGTATGAACTTTTTATGCACTAAAATCGGGATCGGCATTTATTACTGGCAAAATATCGAAAATCATAACTTATTTGTAATGTTCGCATGAGCATAATTATGGCTATCCTAAATGGCCTAACGACTTTTTGCAAAATTGAATAGTTGTTCGAGCATAAACGACTTACAAAGCATATTTATTGATCGAGCGAAGTGAGATCTCCAAATCAACTTGGAAAAATCGGTGTTGTATATATGTATGTTTGTTTGTTCGAGGATAACTTTCGAAGCGTTGATCCGATCATCGTGAAATATGATACATAGGACACGATTCTGGTGTGACTAAATGAGCTAAAAATGTGGGGGGGGGATTGTTGAGATATTGGGGTTTAAGAAGGGTAAAAAAAAATTAAAATGAGACTGTTAAGTCAAGTAGGACGTCAAATGAAAGGACTTTATTAGTACATTTCGACTCTGTTTTTATTTTTAATTAAGTTCTTGCAGTTTTTGAGTTGTTAGCCATACTAAAAACTGAACTTTGACATAATTCACAGGATATACCAGTGACCACACAGTGCTGAAATTTGGTAGGTGTGTATCTTTAGTGACACAAATAAAGGCAAACGTCTGAAATCCAGAATAACTGTAATTTGTACCCCAAAAAAACAGTAACCAATGGACATAAACTCCCGATACCTGTAATTTGAATGAAACTGTAGATCTAGGTATTTCGTTATTTGTTTCGTGGCACTATTTTTATAGTCAAAGACAATTATTTTTTTTTGTTTTTATGGGAGACTCGTGAGAGCACAGTTTGGGGCGAACCACTAGTTTAGTTGTTACATTTCAGGTTATTGTTTTCACGCTATTACTGAATCTGTATCCAAAATATGATATAGTTGTCTACATATTTGAATAACTATAAACTTTATATAGGAATTCCTTCTCCCAAACATCGCAAACAAAATTTCACATTTATAGCAGGAAGGATTTCCCAGAAGGACGAAGGACAACCCAAAATCACTTGTATGTTGTTGATTCCATATAGAAAAGCATAGTTATCCTTCTAATTCTACTGTGTAGTGGTTCCCTAGAGCAACCGTTGCTATGCCAATCCATAATCCAGATAGTTAGGGCCGACTTGACAGTTCAATTCACGATTTAAGCCTACTCGCTAAAATTCAATAGTGTTCAGTAAGATAAATTCAGTTTCACTTTACGACCTCCGTGGTGCAGTGGGCGAATAGCCGGCTGAGAAGCAGGAGGTAGCGGGTTCGATTCCCACCGCGGAACACAATAAATAAATATAAATACTGCTGGACATTTCACACAGCGCTATCTAGCCCCAAACTAAGCAGAGCTTTTACTATGGGAACCAGATAACTGATATAATACGCATATACTTTTTTTTTGTAAATACATACTTATAATATATAGAAAAACATCCAGACCCAGAACAAATATCTGTAGATAATGCAAACATTAGTTCCGTGGCGGGAATCGAACCCGCTACCTTCTGCGTCTCAGCCGGCTATTCACCCACTGCGCCACGGAGGTCGTCAGTCAGTAGAACACAATGTTTGCATGACTTACAGATATATGTTCCGGTTGTTTCTCTATATATTATAAGTATGTATTTACAAAAAAAATTATATAAGTATTCTATCAGTTATTTGGTTCCCATAGTACAAGCTCTGCTTAGTTTGGGGCTAGATAGCGCTGTGTGAAATGTCCAGCAATATTTATTATTATTATTATTACTTTGAAAATATTTATTGATTGTCTTTCAAGTCTCTTAGTTAAACCAGTAGTTACGAATTTGTAATTATCCAAACGTTGATTATAAACGAATCTAATCTGAATCTACATTTAATTATAACTAATTGATAACTCTTTGATTATACCTAATTTATTTATTTATGCAATAAATATCTTATATCTAGATAGACAAACACAGTCGAATAAAATTCGAATAATAAATCAATCGTCATCTAAAGCAAAATTTAACCAATTACGCAGGTTAGTACTTAGTTCGAGGCTAGATGGCACTGTCTGATATGTCCAGTATTATCATTATTATTACTGCTGTAGTCAAGTTACTATTACTATAAATATAGACATACGTTACATGTTGACAACATTGCGGTATCCAGACAAATTAATAATCAACTATGATTAAGATTTACTAGTGGTTCGCCCCAAACTGAGATCTCGCGAGTCTACCATAAAACAAAAAAAATATTATTCGTAATCTTTAACTATCAAATTAGTCCCACGAAATAAAACCCAAACAACTTGACCTACAGTTTCATTCAAATTACAGGTAACGGGGGTTCATGTTAATTGGTAACTCTTTTTTAGATTTCAGACTTTCGCCTATATTTGTAATACATAAGCTACACGCATACCAAATTACAGTACTGTGGGGTCACTGGTGTACCCTGTGAATTTTGTCAAAGTTTAGTTTTTATTATGGCTAATAATTCAAAAACTACAAAACTTTACTAAAAGTAAAAACGGGGTCAAAATGTACTAATGAAGATTTGATTTGACGTCTCACTTGACCTAATAGTCTCATTTTAATTTTTTTTTTACCCTCTTGAACCCCAATATCTCAACAACCACCCAAAATTTTTAGCTCATTACCTACCTATATACTAAATTTCACGATGTTCGGATAAACGCTCCGAAAGTTATCCTCGGACAAACAAACAAACATACATATATACATACAACGCCGATTTTCCCAAGTTGATTTGAAGATCTCGCTTCGCTCGATCAACTAAAGGTTCAAACTTGCTAGAAAATGAATCTATACTATCACACCTAATGCGAAAGTTTAGATGTTTGTTTGTTAATCAATCACGTCGTAACTGCTGAACCGATTTCGATGAAATTTGGCATATAAATAGACAACAGTCTGCATTAAAACATAGGCTATTTAATATAGACAAAATACGCGTGCTAGGCCGATGGCGGAAGCTAGTAATATTGTGCGCTTTTATAACAAACTCCCAAGGGATGTACAAAAAGTGACAATTAACAAATTTAAAAACGTAATTAAACAAAATCTTTATGGAAAAGCCTACTATAAAATATCGGATTATTTAGATGATAGAGAAGCTTGGGATTGAAGTTGCTCCAACTCATTCAAAATGTTACAATTTAGAAGTAATTTATTTTCTGTGTTGTTATGATCATTACAAAAACAACCAGCCTTGTTTCTTGCCTTTCTTTCCTGGCCTGGTCGCGAAGGAACAGGCAGTAAAATTGACGTTTCAAAGTGATCCTTGTGATTTTAATGAATAAAAATAATTGACTTTGACCTTTATAAATTCGAAGGTAACTCTGTTTGTTACGTTTTCACGACTAACGGCCGACCGATTGATGAAATTTGGTATGTAGATACTATCTACTAAGCTCATAATCTATTCCCGGTCATAATCTATCTACTAGATAGATTAAGTCAAAGTCAAACATTTATTTCGTACATGTTGTTTTACATAGATCTTAAAAGTATTTCCGTTTCAAACATAAATCATGCAAGGGCACTGCAATTTTTCGCTAGGTGGCATAGTGTCTACTTCTAACTAGGTGGCGTAAATAATAGGTGCATTAATTAAAGGTTAAATATAAGAAATTAAAAGCATAAAAATTAAAAAAAAAAACAATATACATGGAAAATAAAAACAGGTTAGCTCGGTAAAATTCTGCTTACATTACGTAATGAAATTAAATAAACTGCTTATATCTCTACCTACATAAAATTAAATCCATATTAGGATTATGACCGGGATTGAGACACAAGTTACTTTTTACCCGATTGCGCAGAAGGAGGGTGATGTTCTTATAGACAAACCACCGTTTGAAGCTGCGGGCGGGATATTGTAGATTATAAACACTAAATATCCTTAAATCCAGGAGCATGATTTTATATTAGCTCCAGACTACAGCGTTATATTGGCATTTTATAGTCTTGAAGCACCGCATAACTTACGATTTAGTTTCCACCTGGGATTTTCTCCACCTACCCAACCCTATATTAAGTCTTTTTATTTTTAGGTATAGGATTTAATATTCATGAAAAATTATCTGTAGAAACATAAGTTTTATCTTTTTCAAGACGTGTACCGCGTTTTATAATAGACTGTGAAGCCTTTTTTAAAAAGTCGTAGATGAAAACTCTAATAAGAATTAGAGTTCTAATCCATTCAGAATAGAAGGCAAATATGGATGATCATTTTATTTTGGTAGACACTTTCATAAAAACAAGAATGGAAGGAAAATTAGAAAGAAAACGGGGAAAGGGAAGGCTTCGTGTGGAAAAAAACCGCCTATAAAGCGATTAATGCATGGAATTTCATCAGTTGCCAGACGGCCTAGTAGACGGTCAGCCTTACAATATTATCGTTTCTAATAAAAAAAAACTAAATTTATTAGTGATTCTCTAGCTAGTAGATAGCCGGTTATCATCAGTATCAATTTAATATTGGATTATTAAACTAATAAAATGACTTTCAATTTTGAAATCACTTTGCAAACTTTCTTCCCCTTACAAGTACCCACAAACATTTATGTTGTGTATCTTACCGCTTATATCCATGCTAATCTGCTCCAACCCTCCCGAGTGAAATCTTAGAAAGCAGAATTAGCTGAAACATCCTTGAGCTTAGCCGAGATAGGATGTGACAAAGGATAAGCTACCCTAATCCCTTAATATAAGAGTTATGGGAAGTTCTTTAGTCTAATCTCAAATATTGATTCGGATGTAATCGACTTCATATCTTCTAAGAAAGAGTTTTACGGGATTTCAGATTTTTCTTGTTGGAAAAATGTATGAAGAAGCTCCATTGTACTAAATTTCTCTTGTTAAAAATGGTATACAATATTTGTCATCATCATCATCATAACAGTCATAGGACATTCATTGCTAAAGATAGGCCTCCCCCATCGATTTTTAGAGCGATCGATCTTGTGCGGCTTGCACCCAATGTTCATATTATCACCGTCCGCTACCGCTCCGCCCATTACTTTAAATCCAAAGGTTAACAATCACTTTTAGCGTTAAGGCCGCTTATAGAACTATATTTGATCGAGCGAAGCGAGATTTCTTAATCAACTTGGGCAAACCGGCGTTGTATGTATGTATGTATGTAAGTATGTGTATGTATGTATGTATGTTGGTTTGTCCGAGGATAACTTTCGAAGCGTTTATCTGATGATCATGAAATTTGGTATATAGGTAGGTAAAAATGGCACAATTTTTGTGTAACTAAATGAGCTAAAAATGTGTGGGGGTTGTGGAGATATTGGAGTTCAAGTGGGGTAAGAAAAATGAAAATGAAACTATTAGGTCAAATGGGACATTAAATGAAAGGTATTTATTAGTTCATTTGGATTCCGTTTTTATTTTTAGTAAATTTTTTGTAGTTTTTGAGTTATTAGCCATAATAAAAACTGAACTTTGACAAAACTCACAGGGTACACCAGTGGTAATTTGGTATGGGTGTAGCTTAAGTGACACAATTATAAGCCAAAGTCTGAAATCCAGAATAGCTGCAATATGTACCCCAAAAAAGAATAACCAATTAACATGAACTCCCGTTACCTGTAATTTGAATGAAACTGTAGGTCAAGTTCGTTGGTTTACTATTTGTACTAAAAACGGGATATTTACCCTGATTTGTGAGTTTTTGAGTTGTTGCATGTGCCGTGGTCACGGGTAAAGTACAAATAGTGTTCATAGCCATGATAGTTTCAAAAGTTAAAAGTTAGTTGGTTATTTATTTCGTGGCACTATTTTGATAGTCAAAGATTTCAAATAACATTTTTTTGTTTGTTTTTTGACAAAAAAAACTTCTTTAGACTCGCGAGATATCAGTTCGGGGCGAACCACTAGTTAAATATAGTTAAGTATTGTTACGAGCTGGAGGGTTCGCGATAAAATAATGAGAATCAATCTAACCAAAATAACACTTTTATTCAACACTAAAACGATGAATACACGAACTTAGTCACACGTAATCACAACGCACTAATTAACACCACTGTTGCACAATAAACCACTAAAAGTCACCGAAATGTTCGCACGTATAGCCAAATCCAGACTGACTCCTCCGGCCGTCTCTCCGGCCTATTTATACCGCGCACAGTTCACAACACTCGAACGTTTTCGATTATTCCAGGAAAGGGCAGGTATTTCGATAGAACCACCATTCCTTATTCTGTGCAACTGCAAGTAAAAACGTAGCATGTAGGTATATTCCATACCAAGTATTACCCATTCTGCGACACAGCAGGCAAGCCGAGAGCCGTCGAGAAATGCCGACCACCTATCACTTATTCTGTGACAGCCTCGGCGTAACAGTATTTTATATATTTCTATAAGTATATGTACTTTTTCAAATTGTATGAAAGTGTTAACATTGTTATTCCATCTTTTGTTCCAGGTAAATATCTGCGAATTATAACAAAACAACGAGAATTCACAGTGACAATTGTAAGTACAATTGCACATATTAGCACAATGTATCATACAAACTGTTTACTTAGAAACACTATACATCAAACCTATCTGCTTCTAATAATAAAGAACCATTTAAAAGAAAAGAAAGAAAGAAAGAAAAATATTTATTCAGACCACCACATATGGACACAGAAACCAATGATACAAAAGAAAACAATATTATTAAACTTACTAAAATTACAAACTACAGTCAAAACCGTCTATAACGACATCGAAGGGACCGTATAGTTGCCGACGTTATATCCGATAGTCGTTTTTTGTTTACTGAATAGTTTACTAGGAATTCGGACGGGACCATACAATCTGGCTGTAATAACCGATAGGTTGTTGTAAACGATGTCGTTATAAACGGTTTTGACTAACTAAAAATTATAAGTGTAGTGGTGAAAGGGTCCTCAGCTCAGCATTAACTACAGCATGTTGCCATACTGCAGCGCTGGTCTTCTGCTGAGGCCAGGGTTGACCTCCCGGACACCCTGACATTATAATACATTACATTACATTCATTACAGCATTTACATTATACCTCTAGCACCTTCTAGATCGCAAATTCAAAAGTCATACAAACCATGACTGACTCCATACATTTATTAATAATCCGTGCCAAGCCGGGGCGGATCAGTAATAATGTAGTAGTATTAATGCAGACAACTAGGTCCTTTACGCTTTCAAAATTGTTATCTGTGTCATAGGTACAAAGATTTTAATAGTTTATTAACACAACCCAAAGAAAGCTTACTTAGTATGGTAGTTTTACCTTGAAAGTTTTCCAGTAGTTTTAAAAATGTGTGATTTGTTTTTAATGCGCTCTTTCCGCATTTCAACTTTGCCACCCCGTATCTTTGCCGCTCGCGCCGCCATATCAAAAAAATATATTATTCTATTAATTTTACAAAAAAAATTAATAAAACATAAATTGTAGGATTTTTTTCTAGTACAATTTTGTATTGTGTTTTTATCGTAAAATGAGTCGGAAAAGAGATATTGTCAAAAATAGCTATTAGGCGCCATTTTTCCAGTATGGTGGCGAAAGTGGAAATTATACGAGGTGGCAAAGTCAACACTATAAAACTAGACATTTTCAAAACTCCCAGAAAACTTTCCAGTTAACTTTCTTTTTCCAAGCTGAATGACTGCATACACAGACACAACTAGAAATGTTATTGCTTATTCAATTTAGAAAAATAAATCAATGTTAAAGTTGATTTTAGTTTAGTACTTGAGTTAAACCACTAACCAATCACACGCAGTGAAAGTTTATTAAAGTTAAGAAGTAAATCACGTACAACAAATTTTAAGTTAATTTGACGATTCTGACCAATTTAACCACTCTTTCATCACAGTTCGATCACAGACCTCAGTTTGGCTCTGTTTAGGTATTTTGAATTTTTAATCGGTATAAATAAAAAATGTACGACACCGTGCAAGTTCAGTAGAACGGACGTTGATTCAAACGATTTATTTTAAATCTTCTATTGACATGGAGACTTATGTTATAATATTTATTGAAGAAACTGTTTATACAATATTGTATCAATGGTTTTTGATAACGCATAAGCATTGCAATTCAGCGGGATCAGGGGTATTTGAATTACTTGTAATTGAAATACAAATACGTATTTTGTATTTGTAATTCAATTACTTCGTATAAATGTAATTTGTAATTGGTATTTGAAGTACTGACCTGTACCTGACGTTGAGGTATTTTGTAGTTAGTATTTCAAATACTTATGGCTTCAAAATACATCAATACAAAAATATGTTGTATATCGTATTTTAAATTATTCAAAGCATGTATTTTGCCCAGCTTTAAGCGGGATGCAGCCAGTGTCTTGAAGACACTACCTCCTGGTATTGATCTGGAGCAGTTAAGCCTATAGATCGTATTTAGATGTTTCAACTTTAGATGTTCAAACAGTTGAAACATCTAAATACCGTTGCTTTTTATAGTTATTATCATATTGCCTATTTTTTGTTGACTACACCTCACTAGAATATAATTGAATAAACGATTTTTTGTCCACCAAGAATACCTATTGTACAAATGTATTGAAGAGTATCGAAGCGAGCTTGATAAATGGTAGGCGATGTGTTATTAATGAGATTTCAGACACCGCACGCCTGTAGTTATGTGCGCAACAGAATACCTAGATAGCTAACAAAGTACTAGCTACTCACAACACAGGTTCTCCTTGGTTCTCCTAGTGTACCTACCATAAATTTGTATTACCTACATAGGTACTTATTTTTGCTATGACAACATTATTTGTGAATGCAAACTACCTTATTTATGTAAATATTCGTTTTAAAACGCCCATTTATCAAAAATGGTAATACATTTATTAACAGAAATAATATACAATTATAGGTATTTCCAAGACTATCAAATACTAGTGGTTCGCCCCGAACTGAGATCTCGCGAGTCTCCGATTAAAACAAATTAAATATTATTTGTAAACTTTGACTATCAAAATAGTACTACGAAATTAATAACAAACTAACTTGACCTACAGTTTCATTCAAATTACAGGTAACGGGAGTTCATGTATATAAGACAATCTTTTTTAGGGCAAAAATTGCAGTTATTATGGAGTTCAGACTTTTCCCTATATTTGTGTCACTAAAGCTACACGTATACTCACTGCTGTACCCTGTGAATTTTGTCAAATTTCGGTTTTTAGTATGGCTAATAACTTAAAAACTACAAGGTTTAAACAAAAAATAAAAACGGGGCAAAATGTACTCATAAAGACCTTTTATTAAACGTGTCACTTGACCGGATAATCCCGTTTTTGTTTTTTTTACCCCTCTTGAAACCCAATATCTCAACAACCCCTCCACATTTTTAGCATTTAGTCGCAACAAAATTGTGCTTTCACTACCTACCTATATACCAAATTTCACGATGATCAGATAAACGCTTCGAATGTTATCGTTGGACAAACAAACATACATACAACGCCGATTGTCCAAGTTGATTTAGAGATTCCGCTTTGCTTGATCAATAACAGTCTTGGGACCTCTGATCTTCATGTGGATTTTTGGGATACGTTGATCCACAGAGATGAGGTAGTTGAGTTAATCCTTTATTATTCACCATACCATTTTAAAAACAAAATTTAAATAACCAGTCGCGGGGAACATGCGGCGGGCTCTCTTCCAGTAAAATTAACGTAGCATATCAGTAAATAGATCTGAGTCAAAGGCAAAGGTATCATTATAAAACATATCCACTGAAAAACCGAACGATCGACGCCCTCATGTAATCACCACCCGGAAACGAAAGCTATCAGAAGAAGGCTTCCATATACAATAGCCGGGTACTCGACGATATCATTAAATATTTACAACCAGGCTGTAAATTGGACGGAGGCTGTACAGTCAGCAATAAATCTAGAGAAAAAAATACACAGAGGTAATTTATTGGCCATACACAGGTTTTTACCGGTAATACTACTTAATGGACACAATAATGTATTTTCAATATGCAAATTCATTAAACTACGACATGGCTTCAAAAAAATGCAAGGAGGTTTCTGTAGGATAGGGAACGCATCGACAATACCCCGGGTGTAGCCGGTGTCAATAGGCGACGGTGACCGCTTATCATCAGGTGGGCCGTAAGCCTGTTTCCCCGCATCATCATCATCATCATCTACAGCCTGACTTCACCCATTGTTGGGTAAACTCCTCCCCAAGTTTGTGCCATCCACCACGATCCTGCGCTAGGCTCACCCACTGACGCCCCGCGACCTTTACGTAGTCGTCCGCCCATCTCGCTGCTGGACATCCTACCCTTCTATATCCGCTCCTCGGCCACCATCCAGTCACTGCCCTGCTCCATCTATCATCAGCACGTCTAGCCAAGTGCCCCGCCCAAGACAGTTTGAGCTCCATAACTCGAATCCCAACGTCATGAACTTTTAAAAATACATATAGGTATATGTAAATAAATGTAATTTCACGTATTCTTTCTTTCTATAATTATATCACAACTAGCTAACCCGCCTCGACTCCGAAATTTTCCTTACTGGAAATTTTAAGGGTTCAAGTCCCATCCGGGTCGAAAGTTTTAGAGATGGTTTTAATAATCTCAAAAATATTTTTATTTGATAACCTAGCCATCAGGGCTATAGGTTATAAGGTGTAGCTTTATATCAGTGAAATAATTTCAGACCGTGTTCACTAGTTTCTCAATTTACCCCCTTCTAACTTACAAACATACAAACATCTTCAAGTCGCGAATGAAACTTGAGTCTAATTCAAGTGTCAATCTTATTGATATTTTTGTTTTCACATCGTGTTAAAAGTGTTAAACCAATTTTGTAGCCCAGCGTACCTCAATGTTTATGTTGCAATGTTTTTTAAAGGTCTGTAAAGAGATTTGTTTTTCAGCGTTGTTAACATTACCAGGGTAGCCCTTTAAATTCGTTACAAACAAATGTAGCATATTATATGTATGTAGTACGGCTCGCCCGGAGAAGTGTCACCATACCTATTTCTGCCTCCAATCAGTATTGCTGTTTCAGTTTTAAGGAAATTTATTTTAATTTATTATTATTTGCAGGTGAAATTACAGGCACATGAGGCTTGTATGCCTCAAGTTGATGGACGTAGGACAGTGCATTTTAAGGCACCTTTCTAAGGTTCCTACGAGGCAATACTGTGATATAGGCGATGGTTACCACCTTACACCAGGTGGACCATAATATGCTTGTTCCGTACCAAGGTCATATAAAAAAGCACGCCTCCTTTCTGGTAGGTATTTTTCGAAAAATCTTAATTAAGTAAATAGTTGTGGGAAAGACTAATCATGTTATTGAAAGGATATAGAGGGTCTCAGAACTCGGCAAATTGCAAATAGCCCTGTTTTGTAAAACAAAAAAATACCTTCACTAATATTAGTTAGTATTGTTACGCCGACGCTGTTAAACAATGAGTAATAATCGAAACTTCTCGAACGCTTTTGTCTTGTTGTGTTATTGTTGTTATTGTCCGCAGTTGCGCACAATGGGGAGTGGTCATTCTGTCGAAACACCGACCCCTTTCCTGGAACGATCGAGATCGTTCTCGAACAATTGAAATGTGCGCGATATAAAGAGGCCGGAGAGATGGCCGTCATGATGGAGATGGAAGTCAGTCTCAGCGAGGCCCTGGAGGACTGACGTGGACAAGGGTCTCGCGTGAACAGTAGTTGGTCGCGAGTCAGTCTGGATTTTGCTATACGTGCGAACATTTCGGTGACTTTAAGTGGTGCAACAGTGGTGTGAATTAGTGTGTTGTGATTACGTGTGACCAAGTTCGTGTATTCATCGTTTAGTGCTGATTAAAAGTGTTATTTTGGTTAGATCGATTTCCATTATTTTATCCCGAACCCTCAGCTCGTAACAATTTGGTGTCAGAAGTGGGATAAAATAATGCCGGTACTGCCAAAGGATAACGTGGACGGTGTCAGGACGAGAGGTCAACGACAACAGGAAATGGATGAAAGGCGCTTTGGGGAGTCTCCGGTTCAAGAAGCTCGGCAGAGTCGTCAGCCGATGGACATGGAATCAGCCGCCACCGAACCATTTGGAGCTTCATCATCATCCCCGTGGGCCAGGCTCCTGTGACAGGCAATCTTGCTGCTATTATGGCCATGCTTTGTCGTCAGCAAGAAGAGCAGGCTCGGTTGCAGGCAGAACAGCGACGTCAGGATAAGGAAGAGCAGCGTCGTCAGCAAGAAGAGCAGGCTCAGTTGCAGGAGGAACAACGCCGTCAGCATAAAGAAGAGAAGCGTCGTCAACAGGAAGAGCAGGCTCGGTTGCAGGAGGAACAACGCCGTCAGCATTAAGAGAAGCGTCGTCAGCAGGAAGAGCAGGCTTGGTTGCAGAAGGACCAGCGACGTGAACAAGTGGAGCAGACTCGGTTGCAAGAGGAACAGCGACGTCAGGATAAAGAAGAGCAGCGTCGTCAACAGGAAGATCAGCGACGTTGGCAAGAAGAGCGGGCTCGACTGATGAGGGAATTGTTTGGTTCATCTGGAAAGGAATTCCAGGAAGTGAAAGAACAGATAGAAATCATGAGAGCCGTGTTTTGGAGGCTGGAATTGGAATCGCTGATGAGAAAGGGACTCTGGGTGTCCTGAAGTACTGGAGACGGCAATGTGGCTCCTCTAGTTGCTACATCTTCAGCGCGAGGTGCGCCAAAAATTGTTCATGTTGATCGGCTGCCGCGATATGGGGCTAACAATGCTCGGGACGAGCATGTTTTAGGAGGGGGCAGTGTTACGCCGAGGCTGTTAAACAATGAGTAATAATCGAAACTTCTCGAACGCTTTTGTCTTGCTGTGTTATTGTTGTTATTGTCTGCAGTTGCGCACAATGGGGATTGGTCATTCTGTCGAAACACCGACCCCTTTCCTGAAACGATCGAGATCGTTCTCGACCAATCGAAATGTGCGCGATATAAATAGGTCGGAGAGATGGCCGGACAGTCAGTCTCAGCGAGGCCCTGGAGGACTGACGTGGACAAGGGTCTCGCGTGAACAGT
Organism: Philereme transversata; assembly: GCA_963924445.1. Lineage (NCBI taxonomy): Eukaryota > Metazoa > Arthropoda > Insecta > Lepidoptera > Geometridae > Philereme > Philereme transversata. The sequence continues at coordinate 17,655,104 of OZ004337.1, read as the reverse complement.
AGTTGGTCGCGAGTCAGTCTGGATTTTGCTATACGTGCGAACATTTCGGTGACTTTAAGTGGTGCAACAGTGGTGTGAATTAGTGTGTTGTGATTACGTGTGACCAAGTTCGTGTATTCATCGTTTAGTGCTGAATAAAAGTGTTATTTTGGTTAGATCGATTCCCATTATTTTATTCCGAACCCTCAGTTCGTAATAGTATTCTTAGCTCTTGACTTCAAAGCTTACAAAATATTTTTGCAAGAAATATAAACCAATCTACCTAAATTAATTTAATTAACTCATTTATTTCAGATACATAATTTCTTAACAACTAACACAAAATAAAATACTTAAACACAAATGATTACACAATTATATTAAAAAAAATAATAATAATAAATAAATAACCGTGCAGCAATGATTCATATACTGGCAATCAAATCTACTTGCAAACACGCATAGGATGCCGCTGGAGCTAGCCCGTACCCTGCGCAACAGAGATGTACACCGCTTTCGCATGACTGTGTAGAAACAGTCAACTCGCGCAGCGGCAAATATCCCCGAAGCGCTGCAGAATCTAGGCAGCCCCATCAGCCCCTGAACGCATTATTATATTGAATACGTAGCACGTTGTACTGTTTAAGCGTGTGATTCACGCACAGGCTGCTCGTGTAGAAGTTCGTACAGTAAGCTCGGAAAAAAAAGTGAGTTTTACTTCACTTGAGCAACGAGCGAACCTGTGGGCCTAAATACCAATCTAAATAACTACCCACCTACCTACACAATTCTGGGAATGCCTCCAATTATTATTTTCCGAGAATTGGTGTTTCATATTTATATTAAAACTAGAGGTTGGGTTGTGCGCGAGCTGCTCGCAGCTCGCGTGTTTTTCTTTTAGTCGAAGAAGTAATTAAAGAGGATATCGAGCTGTTAAAAGCCATCAAACAGGATATCCATGTGTAAGAAGCAGTCAAAGACGATATCGAAATGGAAGAAGCAATCAAATCAAAGAGGATTTCCAAGTGGAAGCAGCAATTAAAGAGGATATTGAAGGGAAAGAATTAATCAAATAGGATATCGAAGCAGCAGAAACAATCAAAGAGGAAATTAAAGTTGAGTAAGCAATCAAAGAGGATACCGAGGTGGTAAGAGCATTCTTAGAGGATGACGAAGTAAAAAAAGCAATCAAAGACGATATCGAAGTGGAAGAAACAGTCAAAAACGATATCGAAGTGGAAGAAGCAATCAAAGAGGATATTGAAGTGAAAGAAGCAATCAAATAGGATATCGAAGCCGCAGAAACAATCAAAGAGGAAACTAAAGTTGAGTAAGCAATCAAAGAGGATACCGAGGTGGTAAGAGCATTCTAAGAGGACGACGAAGTAAAAAAAGCAATCAAAGACGATATCGAAGTGAAAGAAACAGTCAAAAACGATATCGAAGTGGAAGAAGCAATCAAAGAGGATATTGAAGCGAAAGAAGCAATCAAATAGGATATCGAAGTAGCAGAAACAATCAAAGAGGAAATTAAAGTTGAGTAAGCAATCAAAGAGGATACCGAGGTGGTAGAAGCGTTCTAAGAGGATGACGAAGTGAAAAAAGCAATCAAAGACGATATCGAAGTGGAAGAAACAGTCAAAACGATATCGAAGTGGAAGAAGCAATCAAAGAGGATATTGAAGTGAAAGAAGCAATCAAATAGGATATCGAAGTAGCAGAAACAATCAAAGAGGAAATTAAAGTTGAGTAAGCAATCAAAGAGGATATCGAGGTGGTAGAAGCGTTCTAAGAGGATGACGAAGTGAAAAAAGCAATCAAAGACGATATCGAAGTGAAAGAAACAGTCAAAGACGATATCGAAGTGGAAGAAGCAATCAAAAAGGATATCGAAATGGAAGAAGCAATCAAAGAGGATATCGAAGTGGAAGAAGCAATCAAAGAGGGTATCGAAGTGGAAGCAGCCATCACAGAGGATATCGAAGTGAAAATGCTATCAAAAACGATATCGAAGATGAAGACGCAATCAAAGAGAATATTGCAGTGCAAGAAGCAATCAAAAGGAAATCGAAGATGATATCGAATTGGTAGAAGCAATAAAAGAGGATATCAAAGTGGAAGAAGCAATCAAAGAGGATATCGAGCTGTTTAAAGTTATCGAAGAGGATATCCATGTGTAAGAAGCAGTCAAAGACGATCGAAATGGAAGAAGCAATCAAATCAAAGAGGATATCCAAGTGGAAGCAGTAATAAAAGATGATATCGAAGTGGAAGAAGCAATCAAAGAGGATATTGAAGTGAAAGAAGCAATCAAATAGGATATCGAAGTAGCAGAAACAATTAAAGAGGAAATTGAAATTGAGTAAAAGACGTCGAGGACAATGATAAAAATAAAAAAAGGTTTCACCAAAAACTTATACTAATATTTCGTAAAAGTTTCCTCGAACTATCTCTTCCCGTTTAAAAGATACGAGCGATTTAAGTTTTGTATGAAAACCCATAATTTTGTGGAGTGGAAATTGAAGTAAAAGTTTGCTAGGCGTAACTGTTCCCGTTTAGAAGATACGAGCGATTTAAGATTTGTATTAAACCCCATAATTTTGTAGAGTGGAAATTGTAGTAAAAGAAGCAATTGAAGAAAATATATAAGTAGAAAAAGCAATTAAAAAGGATATCAAAGTGGAAGAAGCAAAAATAGAGGATATCAAGGTGAAAGAAGCATTCAAAAAGGATTTCAAGATCAATGATGGTAATAAAAAAAATATTCGACCAAAAATTTGTACCAATATTTTGTAAAAGTTTGCTAGGCGTAACTGTTCCCGTTTAGAAGATACGAGCGATTTAAGATTTGTATTAAAACCCATAATTTTGTAGAGTGGGAATTGAAGTAAAAGAAGCAATTGAAGAAACTATATAAGTAGATAAAGCAATTAAAAAGGATATCAAAGTGGAAGAAGCAAAAATAGAGGATATCGAGGCGAAAGAAGCATTTAAAGTGGAAGACGAAGTAAGAGAAGCATTCAAAACGGATGTCAAGGGCAATGATGGTATTAAAAAAACTATTCCACCAAAAATTTGTACCAATATTTTGTAAAAGTTTGCTAGGCGTAACTGTTCCCGTTTAGAAGATACGAGCGATTTAAGATTTGTATTAAAACCCATAATTTTGTAGAGTGGGAATTGAAGTAAAAGAAGCAATTGAAGAAAATATATAAGTAGATAAAGCAATTAAAAAGGATATCAAAGTGGAAGAAGCAAAAATAGAGGATATCGAGGCGAAAGAAGCATTTAAAGTGGAAGACGAAGTAAGAGAAGCATTCAAAACGGATGTCAAGGGCAATGATGGTATTAAAAAAACTATTCCACCAAAAATTTGTACCAATATTTTGTAAAAGTTTGCTAGGCGTAACTGTTCCCGTTTAGAAGATACGAGCGATTTAAGATTTGTATTAAAACCCATAATTTAGTTAGTAGAGTGGAAATTGTAGTAAAAGAAGCAATTGAAGAAAAGATACAAGTAGAAAAAGCAATTAAAAAGGATATCAAAGTGGAAGAAGCAAAAATAGAGGATATCGAGGTGAAAGAAGCATTTAAAGTGGAAGACGAAGTAAGAGAAGCATTCAAAACGGATGTCAAGGGCAATGATGGTATTAAAAAAACTATTCCACCAAAAATTAGTACCAATATTTTGTAAAAGTTTGCTAGGCGTAACTCTTCCCATTTAGAAGATACGAGCGATTTAAGATTTGTATTAAAACCCATAATTTTGTAGAGTGGAAATTGTAGTAAAAGAAGCAATTGAAGTAAATATATAAGTAGAAAAAGCAATTAAAAAGGATATCAAAGTGGAAGAAGCAAAAATAGAGGATATCGAGGTGAAAGAAGCATTCAAAGCGGAAGACGAAGTAAGAGAAACATTCAAAAAGGATCTCAAGGGCAATGATGGTATTAAAAAAACTATTCCACCAAAAATTAGTACCAATATTTTGTAAAAGTTTGCTAGGCGTAACTCTTCCCGTTTAGAAGATACGAGCGATTTAAGGTTTGTATTAAAACCCATAATTTTGTAGAGTCGATATTGAAGTAAGAGAAGTAATTGAAGAAAATAGAAAAAAACAATTCAAAAGTATATTGAAGTAAAAATGCCATCAAAGAGGATTTCGAAGTTATAGAAACAATTAAAGAGGATATCAATGTGAAAGAAACATTCGAAAACGAAAAGGAACTGAGAGAAGAATTCAAAATGATGGCAAGGGCGATGATGACCGTAATATAACGATTCCACCAAAAATTTGTTCTACAAAAAAAATTGATTTTCCAAAATGATCACAGTAGATGTTGCATAATAAAAAAAAATTGACGTTCCAAAATGATCATGTGGATGAGGCATAATTTAAAAAAAATGATGTTCCAAAATGATCACAGTGGATGATGCATAATAAAAAAAAAAATTGACGTTCCAAAGTGATCATTGTGGATGAGGCGTAATTAAAAAAATGATGTACCAAAATGATCACAGTGGATGTTGCATAATACAAAAAAATAATAATAATTGACGTTCCAAAGTGATCATTGTGGATGAGGCATAATTAAAAAAAATGATGTTCCAAAATGATCACAGTGGATGATGCATAATAAAAAAAAATAATTGACGTTCCAAAGTGATCATTGTGGATGAGGCATAATTAAAAAAAAATATGTACCAAAATGATCACAGTGGATGTTGCATAATAAAAAAATAAATAATTGACGTTCCAAAGTGATCATTGTGGATGAGGCATAATTAAAAAAAATGATGTACCAAAATGATTACAGTGGATGTTGCATAATAAAAAAATAAATAATTGACGTTCCAAAGTGATCATTGTGGATGAGGCATAATTAAAAAAAATGATGTACCAAAATGATTACAGTGGATGTTGCATAATAAAAAAAAAATAATTGACGTTCCAAAGTGATCATTGTGGATGAGGCATCATAAAAAAAATGATGTACCAAAATGATCACAGTGGATGTTGCATAATACAAAAAAATAAAATAATAATTGACGTTCCAAAGTGATCATTGTGGATGAGGCATAATTAAAAAAAATGATGTTCCAAAATGATCACAGTGGATGATGCATAATAAAAAAAAATAATTGACGTTCCAAAGTGATCATTGTGGATGAGGCATAATTAAAAAAAATTATGTGTTGCATAATAAAAAAAAAATAATTGACGTTCCAAAGTGATCATTGTGGATGAGGCGTAATTAAAAAAATGATGTACCAAAATGATCACAGTGGATGTTGCATAATAAAAAAAAAAAAATTGACGTTCCAAAGTGATCATTGTGGATGAGGCATAATTAAAAAAAATGATGTACCAAAATGATCACAGTGGATGTTGCATAATAAAAAAAAATTGACGTTCCAAAGTGATCATTGTGAATGAGGCATAATTAAAAAAAATTATGTACCAAAATGATCACAGTGGATGTTGCATAATAAAAAAAAAAAAAATTGACGTTCCAAAGTGATCATAGTGGATGAGGCATAATTGAAAAAAAAATGATGTTCAAAAATGATCACAGTGGATGATGCATAATAAAAAAAAAATTGACGTTCCAAAGTGATCATTGTGGATGAGGCATAATTAAAAAAAATGATGTACCAAAATGATCACAGTGGATGTTGCATAATAAAAAAAAATAATTGACGTTCCAAAGTGATCATTGTGGATGAGGCATAATTAAAAAAATGTGGATGTTCCAAAATAAACATGATGAACGTTGCATACTAAAAAAAAAAAAAAAATTGGATGTTCCAAAATGATGATGATGACCTTTGCAAAAACTATGAAAGTTATCTCATGTCCCTCCACCACCATTAAATAGAATCAAGCAAATTTACAGTAATTTTATAGTACACACAAGCCGTGGGCTCCCTACAAAAACAGTATGAAAATTACGGCAAACGAAATATACGGTTTACGGTATTCATACAGAAATATTTTGTATGGGACAATTTTTTTTTTGTATGAAAGACAATTTTTTTTTCATGGAACCGGATATAAAAAAATGTCCTCTGCAACATTAGTTTTTGCACCAACGCTGTAAGACCTATACTTTCCGAGATACGAGGTGGATGGGAGCGATTGGGGGACAAAAGGGGTACTTTAGGATTTATTCCCAACTCATCGGAACTCCCTCTATACGATCCCACCAAACATTTTCACCCTACGAGGTGGCATCTGGGAGAACAAACATGTCAATGAGTCAGTCAGTCAGTCAGTCAGTGAGTGGTAATCGAGCTTTATATAATATAACTAGAGGTTGCGTTGTGCGCGAGCTGCTCGCAGCTCGCGTGTTTTTCTTTTAGTCGAAGAAGTAATTAAAGAGGATATCGAGCTGTTAAAAGCCATCAAACAGGATATCCATGTGTAAGAAGCAGTCAAAGACGATATCGAAATGGAAGAAGCAATCAAATAGGATATCGAAGCAGCAGAAACAATCAATGAGGAAATTAAAGTTGAGTAAGCAATCAAAGAGGATACCGAGGTGGTAAGAGCATTCTAAGAGGATGACGAGGTAAAAAAAGCAATCAAAGACGATATCGAAGTGGAAGAAACAGTCAAAAACGATATCGAAGTGGAAGAAGCAATCAAAGAGGATATTGAAGTGAAAGAAGCAATCAAATAGGATATCGAAGTAGCAGAAACAATCAAAGAGGAAATTAAAGTTGAGTAAGCAATCAAAGAGGATACCGAGGTGGTAGAAGCGTTCTAAGAGGATGACGAAGTGAAAAAAGCAATCAAAGACGATATCGAAGTGGAAGAAACAGTCAAAGACGATATCGAAGTGGAAGAAGCAATCAAAGAGGATATCGAAGTGGAAGAAGCAATCAAAGAGGATATCGAAGTGGAAGAAGCAATCAAAGAGGGTATCGAAGTGGAAGAAGCCATCACAGAGGATATCGAAGTGAAAATGCTATCAAAAACGATATCGAAGATGAAGACGCAATCAAAGAGAATATTGCAGTGCAAGAAGCAATCAAAAGGAAATCGAAGATGATATCGAATTGGTAGAAGCAATAAAAGAGGATATCAAAGTGGAAGAAGCAATCAAAGAGGATATCGAGCTGTTTAAAGTTATCGAAGAGGATATCCATGTGTAAGAAGCAGTCAAAGACGATCGAAATGGAAGAAGCAATCAAATCAAAGAGGATATCCAAGTGGAAGCAGCAATCAAAGATGATATCGAAGTGGAAGAAGCAATCAAAGAGGATATTGAAGTGAAAGAAGCAATCAAAGAGGATATCGAAGTGGAAGAAGCAATCAAAGAGGATATCGAAGTGGAAGAAGCAATCAAAGAGGGTATCGAAGTGGAAGAAGCCATCACAGAGGATATCGAAGTGAAAATGCTATCAAAAACGATATCGAAGATGAAGACGCAATCAAAGAGAATATTGCAGTGCAAGAAGCAATCAAAAGGAAATCGAAGATGATATCGAATTGGTAGAAGCAATAAAAGAGGATATCAAAGTGGAAGAAGCAATCAAAGAGGATATCGAGCTGTTTAAAGTTATCGAAGAGGATATCCATGTGTAAGAAGCAGTCAAAGACGATCGAAATGGAAGAAGCAATCAAATCAAAGAGGATATCCAAGTGGAAGCAGCAATCAAAGATGATATCGAAGTGGAAGAAGCAATCAAAGAGGATATTGAAGTGAAAGAAGCAATCAAATAGGATATCGAAGTAGCAGAAACAATTAAAGAGGAAATTGAAATTGAGTAAAAGACGTCGAGGACAAGGATAAAAATAAAAAACGGTTTCACCAAAAACTTATACCAATATTTTGTAAAAGTTTCCTCGAGCTATCTCTTCCCGTTTAAAAGATACGAGCGATTTAAGTTTTGTATGAAAACCCATAATTCTGTGGAGTGGAAATTGAAGTAAAAGAAGCAATTGAAGAAGACATATAAGTAGAAAAAGACATTAAAAAGGATATCAAAGTGGAAGAAGCTAAAATAGAGGATATCGAGGTGAAAGAAGCATTCAAGGAGGAAGACCAAGTGAGAGAAGCATTCAAAAAGGATGTCAAGAGCAATGATGGTAATAAAAAAACTATTCGACCAAAAATTTGAACCAATATTTTGTAAAAGTTTGCTAGGCGTAACTGTTCTTTAAGATTTGTATTTGTACCCATAATTTTGTAGAGTGGAAATTGTAGTAAAAGAAGCAATTAAGAAAATATATAAGTAGAAAAAGCAATTAAAAAGGATATCAAAGTGGAAGAAGCAAAAATAGAGGATATCGAGGTGAATGAAGCATTCAAAAAGGATGTCAAGATCAATGATGGTAATAAAAAAAATATTCGACCAAAAATTTGTACCAATATTTTGTAAAAGTTTGCTAGGCGTAACTGTTCCCGTTTAGAACATACGAGCGATTTAAGATTTGTATTAAAACCCATAATTTTGTAGAGTGGAAATTGTAGTAAAAGAAGCAATTGAAGAAAATATATAAGTAGAAAAAGCAATTAAAAAGGATATCAAAGTGGAAGAAGCAAAAATAGAGGATATCGAGGTGAAAGAAGCATTCAAAAAGGATTTCAAGATCAATGATGGTAATAAAAAAAATATTCGACCAAAAATTTGTACCAATATTTTGTAAAAGTTTGCTAGGCGTAACTGTTCCCGTTTAGAAGATACGAGCGATTTAAGGTTTGTATTAAAACCCATAATTTTATAGAGTGGGAATTGAAGTAAAAGAAGCAATTGAAGAAAATATATAAGTAGATAAAGCAATTAAAAAGGATATCAAAATGAAAGAAGCAAAAATAGAGGATATCGAGGTGAAAGAAGCATTCAAAGTGGAAGATGAAGTAAGAGAAGCATTCAAAACGGATGTCAAGGGCAATGATGGTATTAAAAAAACTATTGCACCAAAAATTTGTACCAATAATCTGTAAAAGTTTGCTAGGCGTAACTCTTCCCGTTTAGAAGATACGAGCGATTTAAGATTTGTATTAAAACCCATAACTTTGTAGAGTCGATATTGAAGTAAGAGAAGTAATTGAAGAAAATAGAAAAATAGAAAAAACAATTCAAAAGTATATTGAAGTAAAAATGCCATCAAAGAGGATTTCGAAGTTATAGAAACAATTAAAGAGGATATCAATGTGGAAGAAACATTCGAAAACGAAAAGGAAGTGAGAGAAGAATTCAAAATGATGGCAAGGGCGATGATGACCGTAAAATAACGATTCCACCAAAAATTTGTGCTACAAAAAAAAATTGATTTTCCAAAATGATCACAGTGGATGTTGCATAATAAAAAAAAATTGACGTTCCAAAATGATCACAGTGGATGATGCATAATAAAAAAAAAATTGACGTTCCAAAGTGATCATTGTGGATGAGGCGTAATTAAAAAAATGATGTACCAAAATGATCACAGTGGATGTTGCATAATACAAAAAAAATAATAATAATTGACGTTCCAAAGTGATCATTGTGGATGAGGCATAATTAAAAAAAATGATGTACTAAAATGATCACAGTGGATGTAGATAATAAAAAAAAAATTGACGTTCCAAAGTGATCATTGTGGATGAGGCATAATTAAAAAAAATTATGTACCAAAATGATCACAGTGGATGTTGCATAATAAAAAAAAAATTGACGTTCCAAAGTGATCATTAAGGATGAGGCATAATTAAAAAAAATGATGTACCAAAATGATCACAGTGGATGTTGCATAAAAAAAAAATTGACGTTCCAAAGTGATCATTGTGGATGAGGCATAATTAAAAAAATGATGTACCAAAATGATCACAGTGGATGTTGCATAATAAAAAAAAAATTGACGTTCCAAAGTGATCATTGTGGATGAGGCATAATTAAAAAAATGTGAATGTTCCAAAATAAACATGATGAACGTAGCATACTAAAAAAAAAAAAAAAAATTGGATGTTCCAAAATGATGATGATGACCTTTGCAAAAACTATGAAAGTTGTCTCATGCCCCTCCACCAACATTATATAGAATCAAGCAAATTTACAGTAATTTTATAGTACACACAAGCCATGGGCTCCCTACAAAAACAGTATGAAAATTACGGCAAACGAAATATACGGTTTACGGTATTCATACAGAAATATTTTGTATGGGACAATTTTTTTTTTGTATGAAAGACAATTTTTTTTTCATGGAACCGGATATAAAAAAATGTCCTCTGCAACATTAGTTTTTGCACCAACGCTCTAAGACCTATACTTTCCGAGATACGAGGTCGATGGGAGCGAATGGGGGACAAAAGGGGTACTTTAGGATTTATTCCCAACTCATCGGAACTCCCTCTATACGATCCCACCAAACATTTTCACCCTACGAGGTGGCATCTGGGAGAACAAACATGTCAATGAGTCAGTCAGTCAGTCAGTGGTAATCGAGCTTTATATAATATAACTAGAGGTTGCGTTGTGCGCGAGCTGCTCGCAGCTCGCGTGTTTTTCTTTTAGTCGAAGAAGTAATTAAAGAGGATATCGAGCTGTTAAAAGCCATCAAAGAAGATATCCATGTGTAAGAAGCAGTCAAAGACGATATCGAAATGGAAGAAGCAATCAAATCAAAGAGGATTTCCAAGTGGAAGCAGCAATCAAAGATGATATCGAAGTGGAAGAAGCAATCAAAGAGGATATTGAAGTGAAAGAAGCAATCAAATAGGATATCGAAGTAGCAGAAACAATCAAAGAGGAAATTAAAGTTGAGGAAGAAATCAAAGAGGATACCAAGGTGGTAGAAGCATTCTAAGAGGATGACGAAGTAAAAAAAGCAATCAAAGACGATATCGAAGTGGAAGAAGCAATCCAATGGATATTGAAGATGAAGTAGGAATAAAAGAGGATATCGAAGCGGAACAAGCAATCGTAGAGGATATCAAAGTTAAAGAAGCAATCAAAGAGGATACCAATGTGGAAGAAGCAATCAAAGAGGATATCGAAGTGGAACAAGCAATCAAAGAGAAAAAAATTGGATGTTCCAAAATGATCATGATAATGGTTGTATAAAAAAAAATTGAACGTTGCAAAAAAGATCATGATGAACGTTGCATAAAAAAAATCTGGACGTTCCAAAATGATCATGATTGACGTTGCATAATATAAATGTATGTTGCAAAATGATAATGATCAAAAATTTGTACTAATATTTTGTCAAAGTTTGCTAGTGCTATCTCTTCCCGTTTAGAAGATACGAGCGATTAAAGTTTTGTAAGAAAAATCATAAATTTGTTGATTGGATATCGAAGTGGAAGAAACTATCAAAGAGAATGTTGAAGTGGAAGAAGCAATCAAATAGGATATCGAAGTGGCAGAAACAATCAAAGAGGAAATTGAAGTTGAGTAAGCAATCAAAGAGGATACCGAGGCGGTAGAAGCATTCAAAGAAGATGACGAAGTGAAAAAAGCAATCAAAGACGATATCGAAATGGAAGAAGCAGTCAAAGACGATATCGAAGTGGGAGAAGCAATCAAAGAGGATATCGAAGTTAAAGAAGCAGTCAAAGATGATGTCGAAGTGGAAAAAACATTCAAAGAAGATGACGAAGTGAGAGAAGCATTCAAAAAGGATGTCAAGGATGACAATAAAAAAACAGTTGCACCAAAAATTTATACCAATATTTTGTACAAGTTTGCTAGGGCTATCTCTTCCCGTTTAGAAGATACGAGCGATTGAAGTTTTGTATGAAAGACCACAATTTTGTAGAGAGCATAATGAAGTAACTGAAGCAATTAAAGAGGATATGAAAGTAGAAGAAGCATTTTAAAGGGATAACGAAGTGGAACATGCAAAAATAGAAGATGTCGAGGCGCAAGAAACAATCAAAGAGGATATCGAAGTGGAAGAAGCAATCAAAGAGGGTATCGAAGTGGAAGAAGCCATCACAGAGGATATCGAAGTGAAAATGCTATCAAAGACGATATCGAAGATGAAGACGCAATCAAAGAGAATAATGCAGTGCAAGAAGCAATCAAAAGGAAATCGAAGATGATATCGAAGTGGAAGGAGTAAACAAAGAGGATATCGAAGTAGCAAAAACAATAAAAGAGGAAATTGAAGTTGACTAAGGAATCAAAGAGGATACCGAGTTGGTAGAAGTATTCAAAGAGGATGACGAAGTGAAAAAAGCAATCAAAGACGATATCGAAGTGAAAGAAATAGTCAAAGACGATATCAAAATGGAACAAGCAATCAAAGCGGATATCGAAGTGGAAGAAGCAATCAAAGAGGATATCAAAGTGGAAGAAGCCATCACAGGATATCGAAGTAAAAATGCAATCAAAAACGATATCGAATATGAAGACGCAATCAAAGAAAATATTGCAGTGCAAGAAGCAATCAAACGGAAATCAAAGAGGAAGGAGCCCTTACAGAGGATACCGAAGTGAAAATGCCATCAAAGAGGATATCAAAGATGAAGAAGCAATCCAATGGATATTGAAGATGAAGAAGGAATAAAAGAGGATATCGAAGTGGAACAAGCAATCGTAGAGGATATCAAAGTTAAAGAAGCAATCAAATAGGATATCAATGTGGAAGAAGCAATCAAAGAGGATACCGAAGTGGAACAAGCAATCAAAGAGAAAAAAATGGGATGTTCCAAAATGATCATGATAATAGTTGTATAATTAAAATTGAACGTTGCAAAAAAGATCATGATGAACGTTGCATAAAAAAAATCTGGACGTTCCAAAATGATCAGGATTGTCGTTGCATAATATAAATGTATGTTGTAAAATGATAATGATCAAAAATTTGTACTAATATTTTGTCAAAGTTTGCTAGTGCTATCTCTTCCCGTTTAGAAGATACGAGCGATTAAAGTTTTGTGAGAAAAATCATAAATTTGTTGATTGGATATCGAAGTGGAAGAAACTATCAAAGAGAATGTTGAAGTGGAAGAAGCAATCAAATTGGAACAAGCAATCAAATAGGATATCGAAGTGGCAGAAACAATCAAAGAGGAAATTGAAGTTGAGTAAGCAATCAAAGAGGATACCAAGGTGGTAGAAGCATTCAAAGAAGATGACGAAGTGAAAAAGCAATCAAAGACGATATCGAAATGGAAGAAGCAGTCAAAGACGATATCGAAGTGGGAGAAGCACTCAAAGAGGATATCGAAGTTAAAGAAGCAGTCAAAGATGATGTCGAAGTGGAAAAAACATTCAAAGAAGATGACGAAGTGAGAGAAGCATTCAAAAAGGATGTCAAGGATGACAATAAAAAAACAGTTCCACCAAAAATTTATACCAATATTTTGTACAATTTTGCTAGGGCTATCTCTTCCCGTTTAGAAGATATGAGCGATTGAAGTTTTGTATGAAACACCACAATTTTGTAGAGCGCATAATGAAGTAACTGAAGCAATTAAAGAGGATATGAAGTAGAAGAAGCATTTTAAAAGGATAACGAAGTGGAACATGCAAAAATAGAAGATGTGGAGGCGGAAGAAACAATAAAAGAGGATGACGAAGTGTAACAAGCAATCAAAGAGAATATTCAAATAGTGGATGTCGCATAATAAAAAAAAAATTGACGTTCCAAAATGATCACAGTGGATGATGCATAATAAAAAAAATAATTGACGTTCCAAAGTGATCATTGTGGATGAGGCATAATTAAAAAAAATGATGTACCAAAATGATCACAGTGGATGTTGCATAATACAAAAATAATAATAATAATTGACGTTCCAAAGTGATCATTGTGGATGAGGCATAATTAAAAAAAATGATGTTCCAAAATGATCACAGTGGATGATGCATAATAAAAAAATAAAAAATAATTGACGTTCCAAAGTGATCATTGTGGATGAGGCGTAATTAAAAAAATGATGTACCAAAATGATCACAGTGGATGTTGCATAATAAAAAAAAATAATAATAATTGACGTTCCAAAGTGATCATTGTGGATGAGGCATAATTAAAAAAATGATGTACCAAAATATCACAGTGGATGTTGCATAATAAAAAAAAAAATTGACGTTCCAAAGTGATCATAGTGGATGAGGCATAATTGAAAAAAAATGATGTTCAAAAATGATCACAGTGGATGATGCATAATAAAAAAAAAAATTGACGTTCCAAAGTGATCATTGTGGATGAGGCATAATTAAAAAAAATTATGTACCAAAATGATCACAGTGGATGTTGCATAATAAAAAAAAAAATAATTTACGTTCCAAAGTGATCATTGTGGATGAGGCATAATTAAAAAAATGTGGATGTTCCAAAATAAACATGATGAACGTTGCATTCTAAAAAAAAAAAAAAAATTGGATGTTCCAAAATGATGATGATGACCTTTGCAAAAACTATGAAAGTTGTCTCATGCCCCTCCACCACCATTATATAGAATCAAGCAAATTTACAGTAATTTTATAGTACACACAAGCCATGGGCTCCCTACAAAAACAGTATGAAAATTACGGCAAACGAAATATACGGTTTACGGTATTCATACAGAAATATTTTGTATGGGACAATTTTTTTTTGTATGAAATACAATTTTTTTTTCATGGAACCGGATATAAAAAAATGTCCTCTGCAACATTAGTTTTTGCACCAACTCTCTAAGACCTATACTTTCCGAGATACGAGGTCAATGTGAGCGAATGGGGGACAAAAGGGGTACTTTAGGATTTATTCCCAACTCATCGGAACTCCCTCTATACGATGGCACCAAACATTTTCACCCTACGAGGTGGCATCTGGGAGAACAAACATGTCAATGAGTCAGTCAGTCAGTGAGTGGTAATCGAGCTTTATATAATATAACTAGAGGTTGCGTAGTGCGCGAGTTGCACGCAACTCGCGTGTTATTGTTTTTGTCGAAGAAGCAATCAAAGAGGATTTCGAGCTGTTAAAAGCGATCAAAAAGGATATCCATGTGTAAGAAGCAGTCAAAGACGATATCGAAATGGAAGAAGCAATCAAATCAAAGAAGATATCCAAATGGAAGCAGCAATCAAATATGATTTCGAAGTGCAAGAAGCAATCAAACAGGATATTGAAGTGAAAGAAGCAATCAAATAGGATATCGAAGTAGCAGAAACAATCAAAGAGGAAATTAAAGTTGAGGAAGAAATCAAAGAGGATACCAAGGTGGTAGAAGCATTCTAAGAGGATGACGAAGTAAAAAAAGCAATCAAAGACGATATCGAAGTGGAAGAAGCAATCCAATGGATATTGAAGATGAAGAAGGAATAAAAGAGGATATCGAAGCGGAACAAGCAATCGTAGAGGATATCAAAGTTAAAAAAGCAATCAAAGAGGATACCAATGTGGAAGAAGCAATCAAAGAGGATATCGAAGTGGAACAAGCAATCAAAGAGAAAAAAATTGGATGTTCCAAAATGATCATGATAATAGTTGTATAAAAAAAATTGAACGTTGCAAAAAAGATCATGATGAACGTTGCATAAAAAAAATCTGGCCGTTCCAAAATGATCAGGATTGACGTTGCATAATATAAATGTATGTTGTAAAATGATAATGATCAAAAATTTGTACTAATATTTTGTCAAAGTTTGCTAGTGCTATCTCTTCCCGTTTAGAAGATACGAGCGATTAAAGTTTTGTAAGAAAAATCATAAATTTGTTGATTGGATATCGAAGTGGAAGAAACTATCAAAGAGAATGTTGAAGTGGAAGAAGCAATCAAATAGGATATCGAAGTGGCAGAAACAATCAAAGCGGAAATTGAAGTTGAGTAAGCAATCAAAGAGGATACCAAGGTGGTAGAAGCATTCAAAGAAGATGACGAAGTGAAAAAGCAATCAAAGACGATATCGAAATGGAAGAAGCAGTCAAAGACGATATCGAAGTGGGAGAAGCAATCAAAGAGGATATCGAAGTTAAAGAAGCAGTCAAAGATGATGTCGAAGTGGAAAAAACATTCAAAGAAGATGACGAAGTGAGAGAAGCATTCAAAAAGGATGTCAAGGATGACAATAAAAAAACAGTTCCACCAAAAATTTATACCAATATTTTGTACAAGTTTGCTAGGGCTATCTCTTCCCGTTTAGAAGATACGAGCGATTGAAGTTTTGTATGAAAGACCACAATTTTGTAGAGAGCATAATGAAGTAACTGAAGCAATTAAAGAGGATATGAAAGTAGAAGAAGCATTTTAAAGGGATAACGAAGTGGAACATGCAAAAATAGAAGATGTCGAGGCGGAAGAAACAATCAAAGAGGATATCGAAGTGGAAGAAGCAATCAAAGAGGGTATCGAAGTGGAAAAAGCAATCAAAGAGGGTATCGAAGTGGAAGAAGCCATCACAGAGGATATCGAAGTGAAAATGCTATCAAAGACGATATCGAAGATGAAGACGCAATCAAAGAGAATAATGCAGTGCAAGAAGCAATCAAAAGGAAATCGAAGATGATATCGAAGTGGAAGGAGTAAACAAAGGGGATATTGAAGTGGGAGAAGCAATCAAATAGGATATCGAAGTAGCAAAAACAATCAAAGAGGAAATTGAAGTTGACTAAGGAATCAAAGAGGATACCGAGTTGGTAGAAGTATTCAAAGAGGATGACGAAGTGAAAAAAGCAATCAAAGGCGATATCGAAGTGAAAGAAATAGTCAAAGACGATATCAAAATGGAACAAGCAATCAAAGCGGATATCGAAGTGGAAGAAGCAATCAAAGAGGATGTCAAAGTGGAAGAAGCCATCACAGGATATCGAAGTAAAAATGCAATCAAAAACGATATCGAATATGAAGACGCAATCAAAGAAAATATTGCAGTGCAAGAAGCAATCAAACGGAAATCAAAGAGGAAGGAGCCCTTACAGAGGATACCGAAGTGAAAATGCCATCAAAGAGGATATCAAAGATGAAGAAGCAATCCAATGGATCTTGAAGATGAAGAAGGAATAAAAGAGGATATCGAAGTGGAACAAGCAATCGTAGAGGATATCAAAGTTAAAGAAGCAATCAAATAGGATATCAATGTGGAAGAAGCAATCAAAGAGGATATCGAAGTGGAACAAGCAATCAAAGAGAAAAAAATTGGATGTTCGAAAATGATCATGATAATAGTTGTATAAAAAAAATTGAACGTTGCAAAAAAGATCATGATGAACGTTGCATAAAAAATCTGGACGTTCCAAAATGATCAGGATTGACGTTGCATAATATAAATGTATGTTGTAAAATGATAATGATCAAAAATTTGTACTAATATTTTGTCAAAGTTTGCTAGTGCTATCTCTTCCCGTTTAGAAGATACGAGCGATTAAAGTTTTGTAAGAAAAATCATATATTTGTTGATTGGATATCGAAGTGGAAGAAACTATCAAAGAGAATGTTGAAGTGGAAGAAGCAATCAAATAGGATATCGAAGTGGCAGAAACAATCAAAGCGGAAATTGAAGTTGAGTAAGCAATCAAAGAGGATACCAAGGTGGTAGAAGCATTCAAAGAAGATGACGAAGTGAAAAAGCAATCAAAGACGATATCGAAATGGAAGAAGCAGTCAAAGAGGATATCGAAGTGGGAGAAGCAATCAAAGAGGATATCGAAGATAAAGAAGCAGTCAAAGATGATGTCGAAGTGGAAAAAACATTCAAAGAAGATGACGAAGTGAGAGAAGCATTCAAAAAGGATGTCAAGGATGACAATAAAAAAACAGTTGCACCAAAAATTTATACCAATATTTTGTACAAGTTTGCTAGGGCTATCTCTTCCCGTTTAGAAGATACGAGCGGTTGAAGTTTTGTATGAAAGACCACAATTTTGTAGAGAGCATAATGAAGTAACTGAAGCAATTAAAGAGGATATGAAAGTAGAAGAAGCATTTTAAAGGGATAACGAAGTGGAACATGCAAAAATAGAAGATGTCGAGGCGGAAGAAACAATCAAAGAGGATATCGAAGTGGAAGAAGCAATCAAAGAGGGTATCGAAGTGGAAGAAGCCATCACAGAGGATATCGAAGTGAAAATGCTATCAAAGACGATATCGAAGATGAAGACGCAATCAAAGAGAATAATGCAGTGCAAGAAGCAATCAAAAGGAAATCGAAGATGATATCGAAGTGGAAGGAGTAAACAAAGAGGATATTGAAGTGGGAGAAGCAATCAAATAGGATATCGAAGTAGCAAAAACAATCGAAGAGGAAATTGAAGTTGACTAAGGAATCAAAGAGGATACCGAGTTGGTAGAAGTATTCAAAGAGGATGACGAAGTGAAAAAAGCAATCAAAGTCGATATCGAAGTGAAAGAAATAGTCAAAGACGATATCAAAATGGAACAAGCAATCAAAGCGGATATCGAAGTGGAAGAAGCAATCAAAGAGGATATCAAAGTGGAAGAAGCCATCACAGGATATCGAAGTAAAAATGCAATCAAAAACTATATCGAATATGAAGACGCAATCAAAGAAAATATTGCAGTGCAAGAAGCAATCAAACGGAAATCAAAGAGGAAGGAGCCCTTACAGAGGATACCGAAGTGAAAATGCCATCAAAGAGGATATCAAAGATGAAGAAGCAATCCAATGGATATTGAAGATGAAGAAGGAATAAAAGAGGATATCGAAGTGGAACAAGCAATCGTAGAGGATATCAAAGTTAAGAAGTTAAGGATATCAAAGTCACAGTGGATTTTGCATAATAAAAAAAAAAAAAAAATTGACGTTCCAAAATGATCATTGTGGATGAGGCATAATTAAAAAAAAATTGATTTTCCAAAATGATCACAAAGGATTTTGCATAAAAAAAAATGGACGTTCCAAAATGATCATTGTGGATGAGCCCTAATTTAAAAAAAAAATTGACGTTCCAAAATGATCATTGCGGATGAGGCATAATTAAAAAAAATTGATGTTCCAAAATTATCACAGTGGATGTTGCATAATAAAAAAAAAGAAATTGACGTTCCAAAATTATCATTGTGGATGAGGCATAATTACAAAAAAATGATTTTCCAAAATGATCACAAAGGATTTTGCATAATAAAAAAAAATGACGTTCCAAAAGTGATCATTGTGGATGAGGCATAATTAAAAAAAATTGATGTTCCAAAATGATCACAGTGGATTTTGCATAATAAAAAAAAAAAAAAAATTGACGTTCCAAAATGATCATTGTGGATGAGGCATAATTAAAAAAAAATTGATTTTCCAAAATGATCACAAAGGATTTTGCATAAAAAAAAAATGGACGTTCCAAAATGATCATTGTGGATGAGGCATAATTAAAAAAAATTGATTTTCCAAAATGATCACAAAGGATTTTGCATAATAAAAAAAAATTGACGTTCCAAAAGTGATCATTGTGGATGAGGCATAATTAAAAAAAATTGATGTTCCAAAATGATCACAGTGGATTTTGCATAATAAAAAAAAAAAAAAAAAATTGACGTTCCAAAATGATCATTGTGGATGAGGCATAATTTAAAAAAAATTGATTTTCCAAAATGATCACAAAGTATTTTGCATAATAAAAAAAAAAAGAATTGACGTTCCAAAGTGATCATTGTGGATGAGGCATAATTAAAAAAAATGATGTACCAAAATATCACAGTGGATGTTGCATAATAAAAAAAAAAAAATTGACGTTCCAAAGTGATCATAGTGGATGAGGCATAATTGAAAAAAAAATGATGTTCAAAAATGATCACAGTGGATGATGCATAATAAAAAAAAATTGACGTTCCAAAGTGATCATTGTGGATGAGGCATAATTAAAAAAAATGATTTACCAAAATGATCACAGTGGATGTTGCATAATAAAAAAAAAAATTGACGTTCCAAAGTGATCATTGTGGATAATTAAAAAAATGTGGATGTTCCAAAATAAACATGATGAACGTTGCATACTAAAAAAAAAAAAAAAAATGGATGTTCCAAAATGATGATGATGACCTTTGCAAAAACTATGAAAGTTACCTCATGTCCCTCCACCACCATTATATAGAATCAAGCAAATTTACAGTAATTTTATAGTACACACAAGCCGTGGGCTCCCTACAAAAACAGTATGAAAATTACGGCAAACGAAATATACGGTTTACGGTATTCATACAGAAATATTTTGTATGGGACAATTTTTTTTTTGTATGAAAGGCAATTTTTTTTTCATGGAACCGGATATAAAAAAATGTCCTCTGCAACATTAGTTTTTGCACCAACGCTCTAAGACCTATACTTTCCGAGATACGAGGTCGATGGGAGCGAATGGGGGACAAAAGGGGTACTTTAGGATTTATTCCCAACTCATCGGAACTCCCTCTATACGATCCCACCAAACATTTTCACCCTACGAGGTGGCATCTGGGAGAACAAACATGTCAATGAGTCAGTCAGTCAGTGAGTGGTAATCGAGCTTTATATAATATAATTATTGCTTTATCCAAGAAAATTCCTTTCATATTTCTAATACATAACAAAATATAAATAATTTTTCATAGAAAAACGGAATTTTGATAATTTGAGTAATGAAAATAATTTGGTGGTACAATACTTGTAAAATAACATCAGCTTTTTAACACACTTTTATTAGCTTGGTATGTATGTAAAGGAATCTTTGAACTTGATTTTCATACAATTCGAAACGTCTAATTAAATTGAAATTTTGCACACTTATCAAAAAACAATGACAATAGCATAATTCAATCAAAAAAGGCTTTTGTAGTTAGCCGAAATAGAACATAAATAATAGTTTAAAAAAACTAAATAAACACGTTTTTGTAGATAAGCGAACTAAAAAGTAGAAAACAATTTTTAATAAATTTAAATTAAGAAGAGTGTCATTAACAAATAAATGTATTTTATTGTAAAAAAGCGTAGGGTGCTTTTTAAGATATTTTCTAAACGACTCAACTTTTACTAATATCTGTCAATAAAATATTTATAACAATTGACATTAAGCACCCCACGCTTTTTTACAGTAAAATAATTTTTTTTGTTAATTACACAATTCTGAATTTAAAATTATTTTCTACTTTTTAGTTCGGTTATCTATAAAAGCGTGTTATTTAGTTTTTTGTACTATTATTTATTCATTTGCGACAAAACATGGCACTCAATTTGTACAACAGCTTGTACCTATAGATAGTGGTTGCCGTCGTCAGGGCCCAATGAAATCCGATTATAGAACCATACCATTATTTAACGATTATGATTGTTATTCCTGTCATAAGTGTACAAAATAAGTAATACATCATATAAGTAATGATATGCATGCCCACTCGTAATTATATGCCTTTGACCTAACTTATATGAGCAATGTTTAATTTACGAGTTTTCAAAATTCGATGATTTCAAGAATCACTTAGAAAAATAAGCTGATAAAAAAACAATTTATCAGCGGTTTTAGGTCAATGCCCTAAATTAGGTTCGGATCTCTTATATCCTATTTAAACATGTCAAGTCTGCTGTAAACAACCCTGGTGCAAAGTCTTACCAAAACACGCCAAATCAAAATTCTAGTCTCGTAGTACCAAGTCAAGGTTCGAAGCAGCCTATGCTGAGACAGGGATTATTTTGTTCCCACGTAACATCATCAATATAGGGCTGCCTACTTACCCTAAACTGCTTGGATGGGAGAGTAACCTACCAACATACCCACTAGTTTATTTATTATTTATATTATTATCCTTAATATTATTTTTCAAATTTTCGCGATCACTGTACACAATTATTGATTAAAACGGGTATTTATCGCGTATGTACCTTTTTTATTTGTTATCCCGACGTTTCGGCAGTGTTGTAACAGTAGTGGTCACGAGTTGACTGGAGTACTTGGAGCTACCGTCGTGAAGTGATGGCAGATGCAGCAATTACCCTCACTTGGTCTTCAGAATTAGAAATGTCCTCGTTCATATTACGACACACTACACTAACCGTATCTACCCACTGAGACGACCGATCACGACGCGCACACCTAGCAATCACCGGGTTCCAGGACGCTGAGTCTATAGCCATCTTCCCGACACGGTTAGTTTAGTGTGTCGCAATATGAATGAGGACATTTCTAATTCTGAAGACCAAGTGAGGGTAGTTGCTGCAACTGCCATCACTTCTCGACGGTAGCTCCAAGTACTCCAGTCAACCCGTGACCACGACTGTTGCAATACAGCCGAAACATCGGAATAACAAATAAAAAAGGTACGTGCGCGATAAATATCCGTTTTAATTAATAAATATTCTTAATGTTGTAAACTTTCTGTGGGAACAAATAACTGTATTTTCATTCTTTCTTCTTTCAAGTAGAGAACACATCTCTCGATGTCAAACAAAACTGCCTACCTTCTCTAGCGAGTGTAATACCGAAGCATTTGCATAGCATATTCAGGGGATTGATTCTGGTCCTTTTGTGTCAATTGATTAACGTGTCCAGAGCCATTTCAATCAAATCACTTTGATGACGTACCTCGCATTGATAGTTCAACATATTTGGTCTGTACACGCTACTTGAAATGATTACACATACTACACTGAACATAATACTATCACATAATAAAATAACCTGTCCATTATTAATGTTCTCTTGCTTTTATAAAACCGCGATTGGCCAAAAAATGCTTGTGTCCGGCTATCTGTCTGACAGTCTGTTCTCGTCTATAGTTCGCATTTTTCAAAATGATTTTGTCGAAAATTGGCACACAAATTCCTTGATTTATTTATATTTGATATATATATATATATATATGTATATATTAGTCGATTCTATTTTTGATTGGAGGGGAAAAGGTTGCTGTAGCGTTATTTATCGACGGATTTCAATCCAATTTGAGCAGCACACTAAAGATTTTATTCTAGACAAGATGTTGCGCAAGTTTTTTGAAAAGGGGGGAGTGGAAGGGGGAAAGTTTGATGTAACGTTATCTAGGGACGGATTTTTATGATTTTTTTTTGGAAAATGTATACCTACCTATACCAATCAGACTACGCAGTCCTCTTCACCTTCACTAGACGAATCCGTAGACACCAGATTAGACCTCCGTGGTATAAGGCTTAGTTATACCAATATTTTGATCAAAAGTCAAAAGTATAGGTAAGCCTATTGGAAAATTCAAGCGCCTGAAATTCGATTTAAAATTCGACTTTCTGCGTTAATTTTGTTGCGCAAATTTATTTTTGGACTTGGGAAGCGAGGTCTACTATTATCAGATAACCACTAGTCTAATAGGTGCTATAACTTGATGGTGTTGGTGTTGCAGTGGCCAGTCCTCCGGGCGGCGCGGGCGCACCGCGGGAGGAGACGCCCCGCCCGCCACCACCCCCTGCACCCCGCAACGGCACCCCTCCCAGTAAGCACGGCGTAGGACATATCGGCGGCTATAGCGATGTTTTTCTTTCAAATCATATTCAAAGATTTGTAAGCCATTAGGCACTGAATTCATCTTCAGTTGATTTTTAATTCAATATTTTTAATGAAATTCAAGATCATATAGTAGTAATAATTCTGATAAAGTTTTAACGCCAAATTCTACTAAATTCAACTCAAAGTAGATTTCTATTTAATTCGATATAGTTTATCATTGTTTATTAACTGTAAGTATAATTTAAACAACTCAATGTACATAACTAAAAATTTTATAATAATTTTAATTAGCCTTCAGACTTTTAGAGGGTAAACTATTGCAATTTCAAAATTAATAGAGAATTACTAAAATCTCGAAGATTAATTAAATTTAAAAACTTAAAAATTAATGAATATCTTTTCTCTCTCAACTTAAAAGTAATACCGTCTGAAGATGTTTTCAGGATTCCGTACGTAATATTCAAAACGCCTATCTCAATTCATTGCAATAACCGCTATGTCATTTCGTGCACGTACGTTTCGTATTTTTATTCGTTTCGTTCTCCTGCAACTGTCACCGTTGTCATGCTTGTCAACGTCTCTTTCTGTATGTTATTTTGTTAGTTTATTTTCGCATCTTTATATACAACCTGTTGTGTTATGTACGACATTAATTTAAAACAAACATCCGGAATCGTATTAACTGATTTTAGAGGTTAATACCGCTAACTTAAATATTAATCCAGTAAGTATGTAATCGATACATTTCCAATAAAAAAAAAATTAATGTAAATCGGCGGCGCCCTTGCGACGATGCCTCTTAGCCACATCAACAGGGATCTACTTACATGATGAATGAATATGATTTGTTTACTTATTTTATGCTGGCTGTTTCATTGATATTCTAGGATGTTAAGGTACTTTGAAAATTTAAAATTTACTGTAGTAATTAATTTGTCAAAAACTTATTTTACAACAATATTAGGTATTAGCCCTATCCGTGTTTCCGTTTAATGTCGTACATAACAAACACATAGTGTAATTTTTCTTGTTAATGTTGTCTTGTTGTTTACTTATTTTTGAAAAAAAGTCATCAATTTATTATGTATTTTACTTGTTAGTTTAATAAATTATAGAAAGATAGAAATGCATTAGTTTATTTATTATAACTAGCTATTTATTTGAATTGTTTACCTAAACTGTATTAATGATCTATAGTACACCGCACTCCGTTATAACTTCACTAATTTAGTTTCATCCAAAGGGGAACTGGAAGAAATCGCTCTCAGCGATAAGGTCGCCGATTATATGGCCTTTTTAGTTTTATTTTAGTGTTATATTATTTGTGTGTGGAAATTACAATATTATCTTTTCTTATCTTGCACGTCGTATGGTTATTCGTAATATACTAGCTTCCGGATGTGGCTTCTCATGCGTGTTTTGTTGAAAAATAGCTTAAGTCTCAATTCAGGCTCTAATCTGTTTTCAACCAAATTGCATTGAAAACTATTTAGCTGTTACGACGTGATTGAATAACAAACAAACATTAAACTTTCGCAGGTATGATATTATTTATTTATTTAATACTTTCACACAAAACAGAATAGTTGTAATAGCATTATCTACCAGTCATCTTGGTCGTGCTAAAAGAGGGTAAGGCGTGACACAGGAAAAGTATTTTAACGCTAATAATAATTACAGACTCTAAATAACTAAATAAGAACATAATAATAAACACCTAACATAATACTTATTATATATACATATATATATATAATATATATACATATATATATATAATATATATACATATATATATATAATATATATACATATATATATGCTATTTACAGGTAACTTGCATATTATTATTATTATCAGCCATTCGTGGCCCAGTGCTGGGCAAAAGCCTCCCCCCATTCTTTCCAGACTTCGCGGTCCTGAGCTGATTGTCCAATCCTGAGCCAATCTTCAACCGAGTCAAAACGGGGAGGATGCATACTTAATAACTACTTAATAACTTGTATAAAAACATATATAAGTAAGAACATACATATAAGTAGGAACATTACAGAATTTACATTGTAAACCTAAGTCAAACGCAATGATGGTATCAGTGGCTAATTTATCTTCAATTTCTCAAGGAAGCGCTGAAGCACCAATCTCTTAAAGGACTCTCTTGTTTCAGCCTTTTTAATGTTTTTAACGTAAATTCGTATCTTGTCCTAAAACACAGTAAATTGGTATCATAACGCCTAATCATTACCGTGTTGTGGTCTTGTGGTACAATTTCACTGATACAATAGAATGATACTGTCTAACAAATTAGCCGTAACACTGTTGACTCTAGCTTGTGGTCATGGAAACAGGGTTGCAAGTTCACAACCCACTCCATAGAATTGCACCGAATCGCTTCACAAGTAACGATTTTATCGAATGCTTTGTTTTAGTGAGTTTACTCGGTATCTGATATCGGATTTGTTTGGGGAGTATAGTGCTCAAATAAACCTGATAGCTTTGTGAACGTCACTTAATGCACTTGTGGGTAAAATAACTGTGTTTATTTGTTTATTTTAAGAGAGCTGTATACTGTATGCCTTTTCACACAAAAAAAGAGGTAGACATAATGTTTTTCTTCATTTTCCTTTTTGCTTAATCGGTACGCCAAACACTACCCATATTTAAATATGGGAAAATTTTTGCTTTAGCAGAACTCAAAACACTACCCTTTTTGAATAAGGGAAGGCCTTTGATATTCTTTCTCTGTTTGCTCGCGGAGAAACTGGCGGTAATATTGACGTTTTAAATCAGGGATTCCCAAAGTGATATATTATTGTTTATCGTTAGGTACTTTGCTAATTTAATTTTCTTTTTCGTAAAGTAATTACCTACTTAAGTATTTTTACGTAATTTGTATTAATAATTATTATTTACATTTAATATTTACTGAATTTTATGTATATTTATTTTGTTAAATTTTGATGAGAAAATAATGTCAACCCACTGCAAAGTTTTTAATTCGCTAAGTATTTTGTATTAATAGGAAAAAACTAGAGATTTTTAATAACTAGAGAAGTAATTGGGCTCTAGGGGTCAGAGGTTCATATTGTAAAAGGGGTATCTTGTCCAAAATAGTTTGGGAATCCCTGTTTTAAATGATTATTGTAATTTTAATGAATTAATGCCTGGAGGAGCTATTGGTCCATGGGAGATTTGATGAAGGGTAACCTTCCTCTTTCGCTCAAGCGAAAGTTAATGGACGTATGTATGCATCCTCCCCGTTCTAATCTGGTCTTTGACCAACATACAAAAGTATAATACAAGTTGCGATGGAGCGCAGCATTCTTGGATTCAAGCGTATTGACCGCATACGCAACACCGAGCTGCGCTCTCGAACACAAATCGAAGATGTACGAGTAGCTACGAAAGCAGCCAAACTCAAGTGGGACTGGGCTGGTTATGTATGCCGTATGTCGGGTGATCAGTGGGCTAAGCTTATCACCGAGTGGAACCCCGACATAGCCCGAAAACGTTGTGGCAGACCAAAGAAGAGATGGATAGAGAGACGAGCTCACTGATTCCAGAGCGAACTGGATCATCTTAGCGTCTGAAAGATGTGTCTGGAAAGAATGGGGGGAGCCTTTGCCTAGCAGTGGGACACAGTGGGTTTATAATAATAATAATAATTCAATAAGCCAGATATCGTGCTGGTAGACCGGTCAGAGCGCCGAGCGATAGCTCATGAGATTACCGACCTATGTTCCAATAGTTGTGTTGGTCAACGGACTGATAGCGAAGACCCTCAAACAATACCTTAAGAGGCTCTCGCTAGGAAGTTGTATCAAGGGATACAGAAGGCGGTACTCCTGGACTCGGCACGCATAGTCTGAAGGTTCCCCTCTCTGCAGCCCTAGCCGCCGATCGCGAGGGCCTTGCTTCGCGGTCGGTGGTATACCGTTTTTATAAATATATTTTTACTATAACGTTTGTATTTTGTAAGATACTTTATAGTGGAAAAAATATTTTTATAAAGGAGTTTTAAAATAAATGTGTGAAAATAATAATAATTAATAAATTATTCAATTTTAATAAATAAATATTGAATAGAATTTGAATATCCTCTGCTCAAATTTGTCCTATAACGTGCGTAATTTTGCTTTATATTTGCCAGAAGAGCTTCAATTTATAAGTTTTAGGAACATGACTGTTTAGCGAATTAAAAATAAAAAGATACATAGGCGATAAATACCCGTTTAATTGAAATAATTATGTATAAAGAGTTTAAAACATTAATAATATTAATCACATAATCATAATTGGAAGATAAATCTCTCGAAATAATCGACTCTTCAAACTTAGCCAACAAGAAATCAAATTCTGCCCCAGAAAAGTAACCGTGATCTCAATAGAATCAGATTGAAACTATAAGCAATCCCAAAGGACAGAGTGGAAATTTATCTAATACTATAAACACTACAAAATATCCGTCTACGAAGGAAGCCCCCACTTTCTATCCTTATCTATGATTTTCTGTGCCCATGATCTTTAATGAACGCGAGGTTATTTGATCCCTGGAGACTGGAGAGGGATAGGATATTTTATAGACCGCGTTTAACAGAAACTATCATCGCATCATCATATCAGCCACAGGGCGTCCACTGCTGAACATAGGTCTCCCCTATAGACTTCCAGAGCAACCGATCTTGTGCGCCCTGCACCTAACGGCCCCAGCAACCTTTATCAGGTCGTTTTGCTATCTAGTAGGGGGCCGTTCTACGCTCCGCTTTCCAGTGTGTGGTATCCACTCTAGATTCTTTCTGCCCCAACGGCCGTCAGTTCTTCGAATTGTGGCCCGCCCACTGCTACTTCAGCTTGCTAATCCTCTTGGCTATGTCTGAGACCTTGGTTTGCTACGGATCTCTTCATTCGAACTCGTAGAGAAACACCAAGTATAGCCCTCTCCATAGCACGCTGATCATTTTTACTTTAAAGATTACAAAATATCCATCAACAAACACAACCCAACTTTCTTAAAATAAATAATCTCTGTATTTTTATTCAAATGTTAGAAAGACTCCTTTATCTGTTTCTTCATAAACAATGTAGCAATCTACACCTTGCCTTTAAAATTTTGAACATGGTAAAATACTATCTATAAAGAAAAGAGAACCTTGTACCACTTTTTAAGCTTATTGCTTGCACGGGAGGAGTTTGAGATTTGGCATAGTTAAAGTTTATATGAATTAAGGAGTGAATGAAGGAATGAAGGAGAAGCTCCTGTTCTTCCTGCCCTATTCCCAAATTACGTGGTGTCGTCACAACATGTATTTTTCTTCCATTCCTCTCCATCAGCCGTCATCTCTGTTGTCACTTCTTTCCTACCCATATCATTCTTCACAGTCCATCCATCTCTTCTTCGTCCTTCCTCTACTTTTATATCCATCCACACTCATATCTAACACTCTTTTAGTCACATGATTTTCTTCCCTCCGCATGACATGCCCATGCCACGCTAGTCTCTTACTCCTCAACTTTTCTATCACTGGCGCTACTTTCAAACTTCTTCTAATATTCTCATTCCTTATCTTATCCATTCTCGTTACCCTACACATCTATCTCAACATTCGCATTTCCACCGCGTGCATTCTTCTTTGGTTCATAGCTTTGGTGGCCCAACACTTAGAATCATAAATTATGACAGGTCTTATGATCGTCTTGCAAATTTTCTCCTTAAGTATAAGGGCATTCGAGGATCGCATGTTGTTCCTGTTACTTGTCGCCATTTCATCCATCCCGTACTTATTCTATTTTTAACGTCCCGGTCTATGTCGTCATCATTTTGGATCAATGACCCAAGGTACCGGAAGTTGGAGCAGACTGGTAGGGACGTCCATACGTCCACGACCATCCAAGGCATTATTGGCAAAATTGGAGGGACCAAAGTCACAGAACAAATGCTCAGTTTTCGTTCTGCTGATCTTCAATCCGACACTCTCCAGTTTTTCCTGCCATTTTTCCGCCCGCACAGGACCTCGAGTGCATTTTCACCGACAAGAACAATGTCGTCGGCGAACAGCATGCACCAGGGTGCCTCCCCTTGTATATGTTTGATGTCAAGGCATTCATTACCAAGACGGCTATAAGGGCTTAGTGCCGATCCCTGGTGCAAGCCTACACATTGAAATTGTCAGTTACTCCAGCCTCGGACTGAACGTTTGTGCTGACTTTACCATACATAGCTTCAGTGAGCTGTAAATAACTTCCAGGCACTCCTTTCTCTGAGAACGAAGAAGGAAGGAAGTATGAAGAAGGAAAAGCGAATACTAAAATACAGATTTAAAAAAAACTATTGAATTTCGAGCACTGTTCACAGTTACAGTGCAATATTACAGACAACTCCTCAAATGTTCGAGACTTTTCCATCACTATTTTTCCTTTCGACTTTTCAGCGTCTCCTATTATATATTTATAATATAATAGGAAAAACAACAACTTTGAACTTTAGGTAAATATGCATCCGAATATCTGATCTCTACTTATTAGCTTTCACTAACAAGTCAATTATTTATACAGTCAAGAATTCTCATTCAAGGACAAACGTGGCAATTATATAGTAGAGACGTTGAAATATATTACAAGATATTATACCATTTCTAGAGATAGGTTATTAAAGCAATAATTTTGTCCATGTTTGTCAAAGGCAAAATAATTTATTCAAATAAGAAATGTATGCCCTTTAGGCATTTATACATGAAAAAACATACAAAGAAAATGTTACAGTCATACCTAAATATACGTCAAATTAATTTAAATATTTGGATAGGAAAAAAGCTTGTTTTAATTCATCTATTTTCAAAAAAGCCTCTCTTTTATCATTGGTTTTATCATTTCGATGACAGATATATTAGAAAGAACATTTAAATATCTCTTTAAAAATACAAAATAAAAAGTTGAATCATCTAAATACCGTAGCGATCACTGCTCCACTCTTCTGTTGTAAAAAAAACCTGTTGTAGAAAAATCCATATTATTCTCTTAGGTTTTGTTGAAAATTAGTGGTTCGCCCCGAACTGATATCTCGCGAGTCTCCCATAAAAACAAAAATATACCATTCGTAATCTTTGACTATCAAAATAGTGCCACGAAATAAACAACTACATTACTTGACCTACAGTTTCATTCAAATTACAGGTAACGGGAGTTCATATTAATTGGTTACTCTTTTTTGGAGTACAAAATGCAGTTATTCTGGATTTCAGACTTTTGCCTATATTTGTGTCCCTAAAGCTACACAAATACTAAATTTCAGCACTGTGGGGTCACTGTGAATTTTTTCAAAGTTTTGTTTTTATTATGGCTAATAACTCAAAAGCTACAAAGACTAAACTAATAATAAAAACAGGGTTGAAATGTACTAAAGAAGACCTTTCATTTGACGTCCTATTTGACCTAATAGTCTCATTTTAATTTGTTTTTTACTCCTCTTGAATCCCAATATCCCAACAACCCCCCAACATTTTAAGCTGATTTAGTCACACCAAAATTGTGCCATCATTACCTACCTATGTATCAAATTTCACGATGATCGGATCAACGCTTCGAAAGTTATCCTCGGACAAACAAACATACATACATACTTACAGACATACAACGCCGATTTGCTCAAATTAATTTGGAGATCTCGCTTCGCTCGATCAATAAACAATATATTTAAAACATTTAGGTATTTAATTAAGTGTTCACTATAAAGTACAATTTAAATACGTAAAATATGAATGAAATATTCAGAGAACCACTTTGCGATGGCAATTTATTCAATGAGACGTAATCAACCAAATGAAGTTGAAATCACGACAAAATGAACCTTTTGAATTCCAAAGTAGTGCTTTTCAGTCTTGTTATAAAACAAAATTAAATACAATATTGCAAACGTAGTGTCATAAAACAGGTAGTAGGTATGTTATATCGTAAAGTATTTTTTTATATTTTGTCAATCTATATTGTCCCACTGCTGGGCAAAGGTCTCCCCCAAGTCCTTCCATCTATCTCTATCCTGTGCGTCAAACCATCACTCCCGCTCAAAGGCAACGAGATCGCCTCGCCAACGCTTTCTTGGCCGATCCCGACCGCGTCTTCCTATCAGGGTGCATTCTGCTAATGTGTCCCACCCAATCCCATTTGAGCCTAGCTGTCTTTTCTCCAACATCGGCAATGCCTGTCAACGAACGCAGCGTGGTGTTTCTCACTCGATCAATCCGTTTGAATCCGAGAACGCTGCGTCCCATTACCTTCTGGTAAATCTTGAGTTTGGACTTCTGTAACTCGGTCAGCGACCATGTCTGCGCACCGTAGGTTAGGACGAACAGGATACACATGTCGATGAGCTGGCGATTAAACGCTGCGTCCCATTACCCTCTGGTAAATCTTGAGTTTGGACTTCTGTAACTCGGTCAGCGACCATGTCTGCGCACCGTAGGTTAGGACGAACAGGATACACATGTCGATGAGCTGGCGATTAAGCGTAAAATGAAGGTCACCCTTTACGTGCTCGTTTATGGACCAGTAGCTTTTCCAGGCGTTTTCGATGCGACGATCGATCTCCCTGTCCTGCCTGTTTTCAATGCTTGTTAACTGGCCCAAGTAGACATCGACAGAGTGTATTTCATGTCCTCTACCCTATGTTTCTTGCTATTATACATAATCTGCGTTTTAGTCCAATTCATTAGAAGTCCAACCTTAGACTTATATACCATGTTTAAATCCTAAAAACAGCTGACAATCAGCTTTTTAATACACTTTGTTCAAAACAAAGAACAAATCATTATTTGTACTAAAAACGGGATATTTACCATGATTTGTGAGTTTTAGTACAAATAGTAAACCGGCGAATTCAGCTGGGCTGGGCAGCGTTTGGGAAACTTCGTCAGGTCTTCTCGTCACCCATCCCACAATGCCTAAAAACAAAAGTATTTAACCAGTGCGTCCTACCTGTGATGACTTACGCAGCCGAAACGTGGACACTTACGGTGGGACTGGTCCACAAACTGAAAGTCGCTCAGCGAGCTATGGAAAGGGCTATGCTCGGAATGTCTCTGAAGGATAGAATCAGAAACGAGGTGATCCGACAGAGAACCAAGGTGATCGACATAGCTCAGAGGGTCAGCAAGCTGAAGTGGCAGTGGGCCGGTCATATCTGCCGCAGAACCGATAACCGTTGGGGTAAACGTGTTCTGGAGTGGAGACCACGTCTAGGCAAGCGAAGTGTAGGACGCCCTCCGGCTAGATGGAGGGACGATTTGCGCGCTGTGGCAAGGATTGGATGAGAAGAGCTGAGGATCGGGCTCAATGGCGCACCCTGGGAGAGACCTACGTCCAGCAGTGGACTGCTATAGGTTGATGATGATGATGATGAGTACAAATAGTGTTCAAACCCATGATAATTTCAAAAGTAATAACAAATCATTAGATACAATGGTTTATTGAGTTATGCGGCCCGTATCTAGTGGCATCCACAAACCTATAATAGGTCGTCATTTCATCTAGTGTAGCCGTGTTGCACTGTAGTTTCCGTTGCTTAGTCTCCACTCAAAAACCATTCTGACGTAACGACCGTCGGTTCTTCGAGCGATATGCCCCGGCCCACACTTACGCGAATTGTTTCATGTTTGAAACAAATAAACCAGCCCCTTCTATTCCGACACGCAGTAACGTACTGCATTTTCCGGTTAGTAGAACAGCAGCGTAAATTAAATTACGGGCACATGTATTATGCAAATTGCAAATGTTTTACTTTAACACCGCATTTTAATTTATTGTGTCGTTTCTGTAGTGTTTAATAACAGCGGAACTTTTTTGGATACGTTTTTAATTTTAAATTATTTTTTTATTATATATGGTTTTTAAGTAACGGATTTGTGTACAGAAAGTATGATATTAATAAGTACGCAAAAGTCTTGTTTCACTTTATAATATTAATTTTTTTTTACTTGAAATTTGTTATTTATGTAAGCAATACTGTCACTACTCTGTTTCTTGTTTTTTTACAGTTCATCCATTGTGATCTCTAATAAGAATACTTGGCCGGCTTGCACAACAATCCCTAAACGTATTTAGCAACTAAACATGTTTAAATTTGATGTTTTTGTATAATTTAACAAATCCTTAAATATATTTAGCCGCTAAATACGTTTAAGCATCGTTGCGCAAGTCACCCTTAAATATAAGAAACTAATCCTAACCTAGAGTTTGAAGCTTAAAAATAAAAAAATAAAAGTAAATGAAATTAAAATTGGACACAAAATTAGGCCTTTTTACTATGCCTATAAAAATATCCTGAAACCATAAGTTAGTTTGCATGATCTGCAATTCATGCAAATATTTGGTTGTTTTTTTAACCAAAACTTATATTTAACTAGCTTACTCTCCCGGGCTTAACATTGGATTTTATTAAAACAAAATACAGCCTATAGCACTCTAATCTAGGTTTCTATTAGAGAAAAAATTTTGAGAATCGGATAAATAGTTTCGGAGATTAAGCCCTACATCCAAACCAACATACAACAATTTCAAAAACTTTTCCACTTCATATTAGTATAGATTATTTTTAACATTATTGACATCATAACAATCTAATTGCGTTTGTAAGTACTCTGTATTCATAACATGTAACATTTGACCGTTGCCGCGCTGTTGACGCCAAACATTTGATATGAATCCCAGAATTTCCATTTGCGGTTATAATCAATTATCTCTCGTTTGTTGCATGTGCTTACGCTGTATTCTTTAATGTACTGTTTTATAATTAGTTTAGTGAGTTCTTTTGTAAATGCATGTGTTGTTTATATTACACTAGCTGTTGCCCGCGTCTTCGTACGCATTACACTACTAAATGTGAAGGTAACCTAGAAATAAAGCTAAACTCGCTGTTGCTACTTCACCTGACACCCCATTTTATCCCATGGGAACTGATTTATGGGATGAAATGTAGCCTATGTGGTAAGTCAGGTTATAATCTATATATATACCAAATTTCATCGAAATCGGTTTAGCGGTTACGACGTGATTGAGTAACAAACAATCAAACAAATAAATAACCAAACATCCAAACTTTCACATTTATAATATTTGTGTGACTAGACTCTAAGAGCGCAACGATGTCTAAATGTATTTAGTGACTAAACATGATTAAGAGAGTTGTCAAATCGTTTAGAGATCGTTTTGTAAGCCGGGCTAAGTAGCAGAATCCTTATGATTTACTACTGGTTCTTTTTAGTCTCCTTAGGCTAGTTTAGTGACTATAAAGCGAACATATTTAAATCCAGTCTATTTTTATTTTCGATTAAATTTGATTATCAATGTAACTTTAAATACAAATACAAAAATATTTATTTTGTGTACCAAATAAATGATTATTCTATTCTATTAATTCTTAGATTCTATGAATACAACAGTTAAACTTAGGTATACTTTCGACGTATAGAAGCGATTTTGCCTCTTAGATCGTAAACTGACAAAATTTTAAAGTTCAATCAAAATTACAAACCGGTAGTAATTTTGGTTTGTTCGGTTTGCAATTTAAATTAAACCTTAGTAAATTTTGTCGCTGTCGCCGGGTCCGGCCGTCCCTTTTAAACATGTGAGATAAAATAAGATAAGATAACTCTTTATTGTAATTACCACACAGAAACAATATAACAATAAAATAAAACTAAAAAAATAATACAATGGGCGACCTTATCGCTGAGAGCGATCTCTTCCAGGCAACCTTTGGATGGAAATACGCCTATAAATAACTATAATATATAAATATAATAATAGACGACCTCCGTGGCGCAGTGGGCGTATAGCCGGTTGAGACGCAGGAGGTAGCGGGTTCGATTGCCGCCACGGAACAAATGTTTGCATGATCTTTTTTTTTATTTTTTTTTATAAATTATAGGCTAGCGTTTGACCACTATCTCGCCTGATGGTAAGCGATGATGCAGTCTACGATGGTACACGCTTGCCTAGAAGAAACCGATTCACTCGCGACTTGAACATCCCTAGGTTGTAGTTATCAGGAAACACAGACTCAGGTAAGGCGTTCAACTCCTTGGCGATGCGCACAATAAAGGATGATCTACAGATATTTGTTCCGCGTCTGGGTGTTTTTCTATATATTATAAGTATGTATTTACAAAAAAAAGTATATAAGTATTCTATCAGTTATCTGGTTCCCATAGTATAAGCTCTGCTTAGTTTGGGGCTAGTTAGCGCTGTGTGAAATGTCCAGCAATATTTATTTATTTATTGTTATATAAATGGCGTCTGCCTTGCCGAACGACATGTGGGCAACAGCAGCTACCTTACGTAATACGGGTACCTACCGGAATCTAGTTTGAAAAAGACCTTGTGATTTGCTGATAGAACCATTGGAAAAAGGGTTGTGCACCTCGCAGGCTTCTCTCATTCTCAATAATTAAAATTAAACTAAAATGGATTTAAGGTTATTTTCTAGGTCTAAGGTACAAACAAACAGCTAAATTCCCAATTCTCATGAAATTTTCAGTCACTCTTTTTACTAAATATCTTTTTTTGGAACGTTAAACAGTGTACAGAAACAAAATGGAAACGATGACCTGCAGAAGGCAGGCAGGCATCAAATCCCTCCTCCATAAACCTTATCGAATTAAGAGTTTCACATCATACTTGTAAGATGTGGAATGAGGTTTTCCCGTTAGGCTACGATATGGTACGCTTCAAGAAAAATGTAAAGAGGTTTCTGCAGGGTAGGGAACGCATCGACAATACCCCGGGTGTTGCCGGTGTCAATAGGCGACGGTGACAGCTTACCATCAGTTGGGCCCTAAGCCTGTTTCCCCACTCATCATCATCATCATCAACAACCTATAACATTCCACTGCTGGACGTAGGTCTCTCCCAGGGTGCGCCATTGAGCCCGATCCTCAGCTCTTCTCATCCAATCCTTATCAGCCACAGCGCGCAAATCGTCATTCCATCTAGCCGGAGGGGGCCTACACTTCGCTTGCCTAGACGTTTGCCTCCACTCCAGAACACGTTTACCCCAAAGGTTATCGGTTCTGCGGCAGATATGACCGGCCCACTGTCACTTCAGCTTGTAGCTTGTTTCCCCACTAGTAACATAAAAAAAAATGTGGATAAGCTAAACTTAAAATTAATTTTTTTCCACAGAACAAGGAGCCCTTACAATCGTCCGGCGCTCCTCCAGCCGGAATAAAGCCGAGCGCGAGAGCTGTTCGACCCCGACAGACGAACAGCTCGACCAGCTAGACCTAGAAACTGGACACTTGCCCGCCGTCGACACGCCCGACGCGTGTGACAAAGCCGCTCTTAGGTAAGTTTCTACTTTTACCACCTCTTTTGTATACTTTAACTATCCGTAACCTTTGCTGGTAATCAGGTAAAAATATTTTTTTTATGTGATTAAATCAAATAATTGCTGATTTAAACGGGTATTTATCGCGTATGTACCTTTTTTATTTGTTATCCCGATGTTTCGACTGTGTCTCAACAGCCGTCTGCAACGTCGTGATAACAAATAAAATAAGTACATACGCGATAAATACCCGTTTAAATCAGTAATTATGTACATTAATGTACAGTGATCGCGAAAGTTTGAAAAATACAAATCAAATAATTTATTTCGTACAAAAGCAAAAAGGAACGTTGACAACTGCAAAAAGTTGAAATATCCTATGATTCGTAGACTAGGTAATATTTGGATATGTTACAGTCGAAACTCTTAAACCGTCAAAAATACTTTAAACTCCAAATAAAACCGAACAAGTGCGAATCTAACTCACGCTCTGAGAGTTCTGTAGGAAAACTACAAATTAACCTTTTTCGAATTTTTCTCTTTATTTGTGATCTGAGACCTTGCGTCTTGCTAAATTTCATGATTATAGGTCAACGGGAAGTACCCTATAGGTTTCCATTTATTTACGAGTAAAATAAACGATATAAATGGCCATATTTTTTTGATAGCGTTGACTTAAAAGTTTGATTTTTTTTACAACTCTAAGGGATTGTATACCTACGTATTTGATATTAATTCCTACATGATTTCTCCACGCGTCCCTAAGAAAAAGGATATTGGACAGACACATAAAAAGACAGACCAAACACGAAGTGATCTATATGGGTTCTTTTTGAGGTATAGAACCCTAAAAAACTAACGAAACTTTAAACCTGTCTCTGCTGCAACCATCTGATTTATCATTTAAGCAGCACTATTTGCAGTACGCATTGAAATTGCTGCTGTACCTACATACATTACCACGAAACTGTTCTATGTTACTATCTCCGTAACCACGCTAAGTCTGTAAGCTGCGCTTATAACTATGTGCACTAACTCCATCATGAAATACGCAACATCGTTACGTCCGGAATCGTGCTACATCGATACGACCGTAGCAGCATTATGACCTACGTCCGTAGCAGTACTTTACCTAAAACTGAGCTACACCACTCGTTTAAACGTATTATCGCAGAAAACATCTTCGTTGAAACAGGTCCTAATTTAGATATTATGCTGATATAATAGCTATTTTCAGGCAATATCATATTCCATTTCGCGCACTGTACTTGATCCCTCCATGTTGATTTTACGCCAATTCTATTTGTCCAAACTTACCTACAAATTGTTGTTAGTTTAGGATGGCTTAGGGAGTGAAGATTTGTTTTTATAAAAGCGTTGACCGGCTGCCGTAATATTGCAAAACTGCGACCGTAATAAAACGGCAATAGTATATCTAAGATTACATCTTTTCGTGAGTACCTATATTCACCCCTTTTCATGTTTTTATACATTCTTTAGAACATGTTCATCTTGTATTTAAGAGCTTCGCTTGTGTCAGTGCAACTGATGTGATTCCCTCCATTTGTCTTGTTCTAAGGGGGTCCATTTGTCTCTTCTTTGACCTCCTTGCACGACTTTTCCTTAATCAGGCTCATCTGGCTCAAATATAATATAAATACGCGAACGATGATGTTTATCGTAAAGAATAAAGCGATAACAAGAAATCCCAATGATTTACTTGCAATACGGACAAACTGCGATCGACGATACACTTCCTGTTAACGAAAGTGTCCGACGACTTGTGTCTTACAGAATCGCATCTTAGACGGCTGCTATTTGTACAATTTGTATTATGTTAGTAACCCAAGTAAGTTAGTCAGTAGGTAGCTTGAATGTTTTATGAGTAAGCTGGAAGTTACATTGCGGCTTGTGAATTGTTCGCAATGGAGGACTTCATTTAATATTTGCTAGTACCCTACTCAACTGGTCGGAGCAGCTTTTCTACAATGGTCGTGACAGTATCAATGTTATATCGTTGTTAATTTTAAAAGGCTTTGGTCTTGTGCTGGGAAAAGTAGCTGGGCTGGACACGTAAGCCTCATGCCCGAAGAACTGTAGGGTAAGATGACCACTGAGTAGATCCCGATCACACGGTGGCCACGTGGAAGGCCATTTTACGTCTCTTTCCTTCTACATCGGCTATTTGTGTTTAAAAATGTAGATGCAAAATACATACAGAAATAAGAATTACTGTTTGACTCAACAGATTTGAACAGACACAAACATAGTTCTGACTAAATACTGGAATTTTCTAAAAGCCATTAAACATAGCTTAAAAGACATAAACAAAAAGACCTAGTATAGCTATGTATAGTTCGTTCCATTTCATCTCTGCTCAAATATTCATCTCCGTACTCGTATACAACAGTAATAATATAAAAACGGTATGGTTGTACAATGCCATTAAGCAGATTACGGATTCATTCGTACTATATAATATTACTGTATATTACAATATATACAGGATGCTTCATGAAACTTGAATCGAACGAAACAATGGACCATACGCCCATTTAAATAACTACTTTACGTGCCACGAATTCTAATATTTCATAATTAATGTCAAAAAGTGCGAAAAATCGAATGGGATTACGCAAAATCTAATTTTCATAGTAAATCTATAACAATTTTACAAAGAGATAAAGTTTGTTGTTGTTAAGTTTGTAGGGGGTAAGAGTAGTAAACTTTTTATATGTTATTTTGTTTTATATTTAATTTCAATTACTTGTCTACTAACTTAATTGTATTATTGTTTACTAATATCTCTGAAAAATAAATGGAAAAAAAAATCCTTGTGAAAGGGCTCGCCCGGGGAAGTACTACCATATTTCTGCCTCAAAGCAGCATTGCTGTGTTTTGGTGTTAATAGTTTCCAGTGAAATTAGACATAGATAAAGACATAGACAAGCATTTATTTGCTAAACAACGCACATAACACATTTACAAAATATGATTTAAAATAATGAACGTAAAAATAACAATATTAACAAGTACCTACACGCAAAACAGATACAAACGAACAATATAATACAACTATTAATTTTAGACATGATAGTAGGTTGTGTGGTATAGCAGCAAAAGGGCCTCGACTCAGCATTATGTCAACTGGGTTAGCAGTTGACGCTGTTATTCTGCCGAGACCGCTTAATCACCCACTAGACCCTGAGAGAATTACAGGCACATGAGGCTTTACACCCGTAAGCCTCAAGTTGATGCACGAAGGGCAGTGCATCTTAGGGCACTTTTCTAAGGTGCGTACCTACTTTGCTATAGGCGATGGTTACCACTTAACATCAGGTGGGGCATATGCCCACCTTTTCACGCACCTGAAAAATGTGGAATAACCTTCCCTCGGAGTTTTTCCCGATAAGCTTCAGCATGAACACCTTTATGAGAGGTGTAAATACGGCATTAAGTGTTAGGCAACGTGTCTGCAGAACCACGAGTGCTGCAGACATCAGAAGGCCAGTCAGCTTTTGTACCAACAGGTTTAATATAAAAAACACCCTGTACAGCACAGATGTATTATCACGGGTATTACCAGACAATGCCTTTTATCAGGAACAATGGCGAGGCAGATCAAACGAGAACATAACGTGATTCCGCGCGGTTCACTGGCATCGCTGCTACAACGTACAACATACCCAATCCATTGAGTCG
Source organism: Philereme transversata (assembly GCA_963924445.1). NCBI lineage: Eukaryota > Metazoa > Arthropoda > Insecta > Lepidoptera > Geometridae > Philereme > Philereme transversata. The sequence continues at coordinate 17,614,787 of OZ004337.1, read as the reverse complement.
AGTCCACTAGATAGGACATTAACAAGAGTAGATTTTAAAGCTGAAATTTTTTATTATTTCTTCTAAGTAGAATTAGACCGATTCCGACTGATGGTTAATTACAGTCGTGAGCTATATATTATTCATTTGTTATTTCTTAAAAACCCATACTATTTTTGCAATTATCTCTGCTACTCCATCAAAAATATGTGCAAAGTATTATTCTTATTTCGGGGCATGAGAGCAAAAACCAAATAAAATTGTATAAAATAATGATTTATCGCAAAACTGTTGTTTATTTATAATTTCAAATCACGTACCTGCGTCATATAATTAATAACTACAAAGTTTCACGATAAGATCGTTTTTGAAGAGAATTTATAATATTTAAAGAATACGTGATTTGTAATTATTTTTGCTTCATATAGTATTCAGTTTGTATCCTCAACTTTGATATATGATTTATTACAAAGTAAATAATAATAAATATAGATATTGCTGGACATTTCACACAGTGCTATCTAGCCCCAAACTAAACAGAGCTTAAACTATGGGAACGAGATAACTGATCGAATACTTATATACTTTTTTTTTGTAAATACATACGTACTTATAATATATAGAGAAACAACCAGACCCGGAACTAATATCTGTAGATCATGCAGACATTTGTTCCGTGACGGGAATCGAACCAGCTACCTCCTGCGGCTCAGCCTGCTATTCGCCCACTGCACCACGGAGGTCGTCAAATATAAATATAAATATATAAATAAATATTGCTGGACATTTCACACAGCGCTATCTAGCCCCAAACTAAGCAGATAACTGATAGAATACTCATATACTTTTTTTTTGTAAATACATACTTATAATATATAGAAAAACAACCAGACCCGGAACAAATATCTGTAGATCATGCAAACATTAGTTTCGCGACGGGAATCGAACCAGCTACCTCCTGCGTCTCAGCCGGCTATTCGCCCACTGCACCACGGAGGTCGTCAAATGATGCAGTAGTACTAATAAACAAGCTATATAAGTTTAAAAACAGAAACCCGACTACGTAAAACCTATGTTTGACGGCAGTCTATGTCACCCGGACCAGAATAACGAATCGATTTACACCTCATTCATGAGTAGCTTAGGCGCTACGGTGGACCATACATCCATAGACTGCTAAAAACATCCTTTTGGCTTTGCCGCAGTCGAGTCAAAATAGGATCATATGAAGGTTTGAACGCAATGCTTGACGTTACTAAAAGATAATTCTGTTTCTGCTTTGCAACCGCAAGTTGAAAGAGAATAAAGAAAATGAAAGTTCATAGGTTAGGTAAATAATATTTTTTCATTTTGCATATGAAAATATCGTTCACTACAACGAGAATACGGGATTTTAAATACTCTCCAATGGAATAATATTGTGGTATTGAAATCTGAGGACCGTTCAATGCACACACAAGTATATATATACATACATAGAGACGAATACACAGGAAACATATCTCATTCATTTCCGCCAAGTAGTATAAAGCCAGCGTCTATATTTCCGGTTACAAAGGCTGTGTTTTCGCGCTGAACATATTCATAAATGAAATTGCCATTTACTGGCTTATGGCTTTCATTTAGTTTTAGAAGTTACGTTGTCAGTTTTTGTCTCGTAACAAAGTAGACCCAAGTCCTAAAAAACATGCATAATCATCATAAGATATAAGTCGGTGGTATGATAAATCGGTGCGAATCCAGGCCACGTACCTAGTCCTTGGATTATTATAAATCCCTGTTCATTTCGAGTTATATTCATGGATCAATGAAGTCTAAGTAGACTTTTTAAAATTCAATGACAGAGTTCAATAATTAGGGCTTATATTCTGGGACGGATCAGCGAAGTACCAGCTTGAAGCTCTGGAATAAATTGAGAGAAGAGCTAAGAAATTGATAGGCAAGTTGATGCAAGGCTCCACAGCCTGGAGCATCGACAAAAGGTTGCAAGCCTCTCGGTTTTTTATCGAGTACATTTTGGGGAGTGTGCGGCGGAACTTTTACACCTAATCCCACCATCTCCATTCCATCATCCAGATGCTCCGCGGTGCGCCACTGGTATATGGTTGAAATACCTCCAATTCGCACAAAGCGGTTCTCTTCGACCTTTATTATGCGCACCGCCAAAGAGTGGAACGCCTTGCCAGAGTCTGTGTATCCTGATAGCTACAACCTGGGTGGCCACGAGTGAATAGGTTTCGTCTAGGCAAGCGTGTACCATCGTAGACTGCATCATCGCTTACCATCAGGCGAGATCGTGGTCAAACGCAAGCCTATGTGTATAAAAAAACGATTGAAAGCTTTAATAAATGAAATGCATTTTAAACGTTCTTTCTAGGAACTAAATTTAACGCGGCGGATTTAAATGATAATAGATTTTCAAAACAAAAACATGTTTCAGACGATTCTTTATCGTTTATGGTACTGAGACCCTACAGCAGCTCATTACAAGAATACTGTAATGGCCACCTCTGTCTTTTAGATTTAGTAAAAGATTTTTAGATATAGTGATTATGTTTCAATATTTCCGATGGTAAAAGATATCGTCTTACATAGTATTATTTTTAGTCTAACCAAAATACCAGCAAACAGTTTCCTAGTAAACTCCCGTACAATTTGTACTAACAAAGCATTCTTGTCCGAATGAATAATATGAGTTGTGAAAGCTATCAAAATGTATTGTGCTTCTTCAAACAATTTTTCCACTAGATTGTTTTACGAAATTCTTGAAATTACTTTCCTTGAGTGTTTATACTAAAAAATCTCGTCGTTGAGGTAAAATGTTAATTAAAACAAGATACTATAATAAACAAGCTGCCACCCGCAGCTTCGCATGCGTTATTTTTCAATAAAAAGTAACTTATGCCTCAATTCAGGTCTTAATTTATATATTTACCATCGAAATTGATGTTTCATCGAAATTGAAACAGCTGTTATTCGTGAAAATATAACAAACAGACAGACAGAGAGAAAGGGATTACATTAAAATTTATATTTTTAGTATAAGTATGGTGTTATTTACACATAGTGTTTTTTTGGATTATAATTGATTATTTTTTGTCTCTCATGCTCAGTTGGTCACTGTAAACTCGATATCGGCTTCGTAAATGCAATTTACGGCCTGTTAATTCATTAACAGATTTTTATATCAGCTATAAGACGTAAACTACTGAACATAGGCTTCCCCCAAATATATTAAATTGAAAAATAAAACCAGAAACGATTTACACTTTTGATGTAATATATTTTTCTAAAAGAAAGTGACGGCACGCGCTCGTGGCGCACCCTACTTTTAGCTATTACCACTGCAGTTTACCTCACTAAATATATTTTTATTGTTCTTATCTACCTCGTCCCACTACGCAAAGATCTCCTCCAAGTCCTTCCAACCATCCCTATCTGTCGATATTTCCCGCCATCCTCTTTCAAAGTAAAAAGATCGTCACGCCAACGATTTCAAAAAAAAATAATAAAGCATTTCGTGGCACTATTTTGATAGTCAAAGATTACAAATAATATTTTTTTGTTTTATGGGAGATTCGCGAGATCTCAGTTCGGGGCGAGCCACTAGTTATATCGTTTCAATACTTTGTAGGTTTAATAAAACGTCATCAATCTCTGGTCCTCTGGGAGCGTCTAGACACGGCTATCAAACGATTATGAGACAAATCGCACCGCTCAAGTAGGTGTAATGTTACTGCTACCCCTTCAGATGAGTGTTTGCTGTATCTACTAATCTTGGATTCAAAATTGGACAATGAAATAGTGTGGTTCGAACTTTTCTTCCTGTCTTATCATCTTTCTCTTTTTTCCATATAACGTCGGGCAGAAGGTATTCATATTGTTACTACATATGACATACAATATAAAACAGATATTGGATGATAAAAACATAAGTTATTACCACAATAAATTAAACACTGTTTAGCGTGTGCTTAAAAAAATTCTATACTAAAATTGGTGATAAATTTTTTAAACATGAATTAAATAGTTGTTAAACACCTGTCCAACATATGAATGGAAACGTAGAACTCTTGACACACTAAGAAGAAGAAGAAGAAAACAATAGTTGTTTACCTTTTTTGTGGTAACAGGGATAGTTTTTAGGGTTTCGGATCAAAATGGTAAAAACTGAACCCTTATGGTCCGTCCGTCCGTCTGTCACAGCTGATTATCTCAGCAACTACTGAACCTATCGGTTTTAAATTTGAATTAGTTATAAATAATACTGACTGATTTTTTTACTTACAAAAAAGGATATTGGAAGTAATAACATTTACAAATATTTACATTTTGATGGCCAAAAGAGCTAGAATGGTGGGAATCAAACTACTAGGTCAAGTGGGATATCATATCCAAGATGTTGATTTAAACACTGCAAATCATATTTTATGTTGTACAGTTTTGGAATTGTTATGAAATAATCTGAAATTAATGTATTGTTACGAGCTGAGGGTTTTTTATCCCGATAAAATAATGATAATCAGTCTAACCAAAATAACACTTTTATTCAACACTAAACGATGAATACACGAACTTGGTCACACGTAATCACAACACACTAATTCACACCACTGTTGCACCACTTAAAAGTCACCGAAATGTTCGCACGTGTAGCCAAATCCAGACTGACTGTCCGGCCATCTCTCCAGCCTATTTATATCTCGCACAATTCACTACACTAGAACGATCTCGATCGTTCCAGGAAAGGGTCGGTGTTTCGACAGAATGACCACTCCCTATTCTGTGCAACCGCAGGCAAAAACACAGCGTGCAGGTATGTTCCATACCGAGTATTACGTATTCCGTGAGACAGTAGGTAAGTCGAGAGCCATCGAGAAGTTTCGACTATTTCTTATTGTGTAACAGCGTAACAGTATTTTGACATTAATAAACCTTTCTAGGTTCGGAACCCTCGTTGAGCTAGACCACCGACGAGGAAAAGAGGGAAAGAAGAATTAAGATCGGTCAATTACGAGTAGGGTACTTGACCGTTCTTGATTCTTCTTTCTTAATACTCTCTTCAGCCATTAGTTATGTATTAGTAGAAGTTCGTATTTGTTAGGCAACGCTGGTGTCGGATTTTTTTTCCACCCTTTGACCTCCGACATGGTTTGACAACTTTAATAATCGGAACCTATTATAATGTGCTTTCCGAATAACGAATGTTCTTAGTTGGCAATGTAACTTACGATCCAAGTAGTGATCTCGTGAAAAGTCGATTAACATAGCTAAACTAATAAAACCAAGCAAGTTTAGTATAGTTAGCAAGCGACAGCAGTAGGCACCTCGAGTCCTGCAGGAGCTTGTATGTCTAAATATTAAATATTAAAAAAAAAGTTATACTAAGTATAATCATTTAATAATTTTTTGTACTCACTTTCTTACCTATCTTTCAGAGAATCCATCCCCAGCAGCGCTATCTATAGCTAAACGGCTGAACTACTTTCCGGATTACGTTACCATTTTAAATACTAGTTTGCATAATTTCCATACTACTTGGAAAATTGCCTGTATTTTCTAAAACTAGGCCCAAAATACAAATTACTCGTATTTATAGGAATTATTCATAGACAAGTTCAGTCACTGACACACAGACTTCTTAATATCCTACACTATAATGTTTGAATGATCTACAAATATTTGTTCCGGGTCTGGGCAAACACCCATTACAAAAAACTCTATTATCTAATCTATTGTAATTTTGTTTCATCTATTATTTCAAAAATAGAAAAAATATACAAGTACTCACATAACCAAAATACAAATGAAACAGTTGAATCATCTAAAGACCGCTGCACACGATCTATAGATAGCTCAACCACCCCAGATCACTACCAGGCGGAAGTGTACCCAAGACACTGGCTGCATTACCCCGCTGAGTTGCAATGCTTATGCATTGACCCAGATAAGCGCCAGTTCTCGGATCAGACAAGTTACATTAAAAGTATTAATAAGTACCTACACCCATTATAAAAAACTCTATTTTTTTTTATCTACTGTATTAAAATTATATATTTATATTTATTTTTTTAATGGTTATTGGGCTAGATAGCGCTGTGTTAAATGTCCAGCATTACTTATTTTAAGAGGCATGGGAAGTTTCACAGAGTAATAATATACTAGGTGTTATGACAATAAAATAAAGTGAAATTGAGCTGGCAAACATGCACTCCGTTTCATATGCTAATGAAGTCTGTCAATTAACTCCACAATATGACGGGACGTTTAATTATATATCATGTCAGTTTGTTTAAAATCAACCGGTAATTAATTTGTACATGCCAATTACGTCAATGAGCTCGTTAGTTCACTGAAACTGATATCGGAATTAATTTATGTGAGAATATTAATTTTATGTAAATTATAAGCAGTTTTCAATTTATGTTGAACAAAACTTTGTACCTCAAAGTAAATAAACAGGAGTTTCAAGAGCTCACCATGCATAAATCCAATATTTTAATTTTATTTCAAAATTTTATTTTAAATCTCTAAAGTTTTCAAGCATAGACGGGACTTGAACCCGCAAGATTCCTCTTGATACGAGGATGCACTATCCAATTGTGCTTCCGGGCTCTCTCGCGTCAGGGTCGAAATTAGTAAGATAATTCAAATAAAAACTAAAGCGCTGTTAGCTCCATCTACAGGAAAACTTATACAGCTTTTGACCTGCAATTTTTTTTCGGATAAAATCTGTAAAAGTTTTCCTGTAGATGGAGCTAACGGTGCTATATTCAAGATTTTATAATCTTGGTATTTTCGGTATGTACTCGGATAACATTATAAAAAGTATAAATACTACGTGCATAAATCTTTCGAATCCTTTAGATTAAAATAAAAAGGGGAGATACGGTACGCGTTTACATTGCTAATAGTCAAAATAGGCCCTGCTGCACTACATAGATAATCTCACGTACACGTTTATAATAGTGCATTATGATATAAGTGCGGTAAGTTGAAAATTACAGCCGATGCGATATTGCTAGCCCGAGCCGTAGGTAAGGGCTACAAGAAAGCAGAGGCTGTAATTATCAAAGCGCACGTATGTCATACGACGTTTTATAGCATATTTACAACGAAATAAATAAACCTCCGACTTTCTTAAACTAATCAATCTTTAATCACTTGTTAAAGCAGTTAAAAAATTTTAACAATTTGTAAAACTGATTATTACGTTGCCAGTTGGCATTTTTAATATTGTCAAGGTATTATGAAAGCGATACGAAGCGAAGCGCGCGCATCAGCGCTTTTTTTTAAAGCAATGCCACAAGAATAGCCAGTATTACTAATAAAGTAAATTAATACTTTTTTGTTTTTGTTACAGATAATTGTTGTAATTTATTGTCAAAATTAAAGAATTAAATATTTATTTTTTATATTTTATCTCCCAAAGTTAATTTTATTCATAAAATGTTGATCACTTTTCTGACATAAAAACTCTTTGCTAAGATTTAAAATAGTACCGTTCGTTTTAGACGGAGAATCTTGACAAACCGAACGTTTTACCTTATTAAAAACAAACTCGTGCATTTTACATTACAATAAAGCACAAGTACGTAATGACATACATTACGATATTAAAATTGGTGAAATAGGAGACCCTTTACGAGCAAATGTGTTATAAAGTAAGTTACTTCACGTCACGGTGAGTGTCAATCCGGTGATCGAGACAGAGCGAAGAGCCTATGTTTAGTGCAAGCGAGAGAGAAGGGAATAGGTCAGTCCGATTGTAACTGAAGCGAAATTGTGTGCATGAACCTAATTTAAGCTGCCCACTTGCGAGACGCTTGTGCCGTATCTTCCCTTTTTGTTTTAATCTAAGTCGAATCCTTAGACCTTCTAAAGTTTTTCTAAGGATTTGAAGGGTTACAAGTACTACCTTTAGACAGCTAAACAACCTCACTGTAGTTATAATTATCAGACCAGTTTGTTTATCCTTATTAGGGTTCCGTACTAAAACTAGGAACCGTTATAGTTTTGCCATTTCCGTCTATCTGTATGTCCGAGCAGTTACAGCTGTTTTATTCGTACACTATAAGTGATTTAAAGCTGAAATTTGGTATGATGATTAATTTTAGCTTATTATGAATGCAATGAGTTTTATTCTATTTTCAAATTTACTTTGGCCCGTGATTGAGTTTACAATGACCATCTTTCAGAGGATGAGTGATGAAAAACTTATGTTCACTACAACTTTAAGTATGTTGTACTCCATCCATGTTGTTTTACGTCCATCTTCAGTGCATAAAATCTAGTATATAAAAATCTTTTGTCACGGTTTTAGTGGTCGCACTCCTCCGAGACGGGTCGACCGATTCTAATATTTTTTTTTGTATATTTGGTAGGTATGAGAATAGGTCGTAAAGTGTTTTTCACCCTCCTATCCCCATCCCCCATTTTTTAATCTCGATTTTAGTATTTTTGTATGAACAATATCCATATAATTTAACTGTCGTTCATTGACGTGAAGTCATTTACATGAAGTGTCGCGTCACTTTGACAAGAGTGTTTTCTATAGTTTTTATCCCGAAGTTTCACAGGAATGGGAAATAATAAGCGTGCGAAGCCGCGGGCGGGTTAGCTAGTATTTTCAGAATGTTTTATTAACGACACACGTAATCACATTCCTTGCGAAAAGTTTAAAACAATCATGTCAGCTTAGGGTAGTTTTAAAAACGAAGCGTGGCTGGCTTAACTTTATACCAACAGCAAACAATCTCTTGCGAAACTTAGATTAAACTCAAAGCGTAACAAAATATCAATACAAAAGCTGAACCATCTCGATTGGCACAATAATTTATCCTCGGATTCAAATTAAGCTCTTGGATTTTTCTTGTGTACTTTGTTTTCTTTGTGCCCTTAGAGTAACGAACGCTGCGAGTTTCAAACATACATTAGAACTATGTATTTTTTCGTGTTCAACCAAAATCTGGGTAAATAATACGTCCCATAAATGAAACTTTTAAAATAAAATAAAATAGGTTTGTACTGCGTATGGGATCTGCGGATGTCGAACATGGGGATTAATATAATTGTGACCATGTAGCCAGGGCAGTATTTGAATTCCTTGTAATTAAAATACGTAATTGAAACACAAATACGTATTTTGTATTTGTAATTCAATTACTTCGTAAAAATGTAATTTGTAATTGGTATTTGATATACCTGACTCGATAGTTTTCGTAACTATTCGTAAGCAAAATGGCGACCGCTAAATATATCAACCTTTAAAGTTGGCAACACTGCACCTGTACTGTACGTCAAATTGTCAAGAACCTAACACCTGACTGTATTTTGTGATTTGTATTTTGTATTTTGAATAAAAACAGTTAAAATACTGTATTTTATATACTATATTTCCAATACACGACTTAAAAATATTTTTTATTTCGTATATTAAATACGTGCGATATAGTATTTTGTAATTTGTATTTTAATTAACGCAAAGCATGTATTTTGGTGTTTTGCCCAGCTCTGCCTGTAGCTATACATCGAATCAGATCAGTATTCTGAAGTGGCAGTGGGCGGTACACATAGTTCGAAGAACTGACGACCGTTGGGGCAGACAGGTTCTCGAATGAAGACCACTCAACAGCGCAGCGTAGGTTGCACACTAGGTGTAAATACGACCCGATAAAGTTTGCTGGGACCCGTTGGGTGCAGGCCGCATAAGATCGGTCGCTCTTGAAATCTATAGGGGGTTATCTTCAGCAGTGGACGCCCTATGGCTGATATCATGATTATAGCTACACATTACACATTACAGATTAAGCACACTTATCCACACACGCTCCCGTATTAGCGCCTTTCTATGCATACTAGCTGAGCTGAGATCAACTGTATTTAATATTAAAATGAAAACGCGTACCGTCTAAAATCGAATATATGACTTTAACAAATAACAAAACAAGAATCTAAACTACTACAAGAAAATAATAAAATTTAAAATTCTCACACAAAATGAAAATTTTTGTGTGTTAATTTTAAAATGTATTATTTCCTAGTAGTAGTTTATAATAATAATATAAAATTCATATCGAAATTAATAAAATATAAATTAACACACAAAAAGAAAAATTTTGTGTGTTAATTTTACATTTTATTATTTTCTAGTAGTAGTTTAGATTCTTGTTTTGTTATTTGTTAAAGTCATATATTCGATTTTAGACGGTAAGCGTTTTCATTTTAATCCGGTTTCCCGCAACACAGGCTAGACCTAGTGTGGAGATAACTAGCAACTTAAGTCTACCTTTTGTAAACTTTTTTTAGTAAGTAAATGTATTTATATTAAGATAAAATAACTATTTATTTCAATTACCACACAGAAACATATAACAAGTAATCTAAAACCAAAATAGCAATGCAATGGATTTACATACAAACATAATCAAACTGACTGACCTTACTGACCAACCGCTACTAATTATTTGTATCTGTGATGATCACTATCGTATATAATACATATATAATAAATGACGTAAAAACAGCTGAAAATGTAATACTTAGTATCAACATCCTATAGATTAAAGTATCATACAATACCTAATACAATCCTATGTAACTAATATGTATGTATTTAAGGTTAAGTAATTTTTCTTTTTCTATTATTAAGTATATTCTTTTTACATATCGGTCAATCTTCCATTAAGCAATTATCCTCTCTATCCAAAGATTGTCTGGAAGAGATTGCTTTGTTAAGCTATAAGACCGCCCATTATGCTTACATTTATTTGTTATTTTTTTATTTACTTACATCTGTTATGTCTAGCTTGAAAGGCTTGAAGAAATTCATGCATTCATTCATTCTTTGGTAATATTTTAATCCATATATTTTAGAAGCAAAATATATTTTAGACTCTCGCGCAAAAATCGAACCGTGTTAGAACCGTAGCTCCAATAATAAGTGTTCTCCAGTGCTCGGATTGAATCGCTTCCCTTGTTTTATTTGGCACATTCTTTCAGATTTCGGTTTATCTTTCGCTTTGAGCATTTCTCGCTTCATTGGCCTTGTGACAAATCGGGTACGCTCAATGGAATACGGCGTTTTGTTTTGAGAGAGCTCCTTGTAAGAAAACAACATAAAATTCGTGATTTTAAGGCATACTTATTACGTACATATTAGAGCTGCTGTTTCCGCGGAGGATGTCCAAGATAATGAGAATGAACAAAAATACTGGAAAAGCTGAACTCACCACCACGTAGTAGGTTAAACAATCGGGTAAAGATAGAGAGTAGTTAAGCTTGTGAAAGAGTTCGCCCAGGAAAGGACGTACCCCTTTCTGCCATCAAGCCATGTTTACATTGCTGTGTTCCGTTTTGAGGGGTACATGTGCCGGTAAATTACAGGCACATATTTTTACCTGCATGCCTAATGATGATTGACGCAATGCAACGCCATAAAATCCAAGTCTTGCGTACGAAGGGGTAGCATGACCGCGTGAGAAAAGATAATATCTACGGAAGAATAAAGAAAAAAGATAATTTAGCGTAGAGAGTGCGACCACCATACATAACTTAACTAAACATATTTTCTACGCTAAAATGTAATTTAACTATATTGTTCCGTTTGCCTGGATGGAGGGCAATTGGCTAATTTCATCACTTCACCTTACAATAAAAAACATTCTACGAATGAATACTCTAATATCCTATACACGATCGGGATCAAAAACCTATCCAACCAGCTCTCCGCTCTCAAATTATAATACTATTGAGAAGTAAAGTGACCTAATGCAATTTGTACCGCGGCGACGCCAGTAATTCAGTTAGGCTGTATAGCTAGTGGCGCCTAAAGCGAATAAAGGTTAACCCGAGATTGGAGACACGCCCGCTCAAATTGGATTGAGTGCTTCACGCGCCCTCATCGGGTGTTCGAATGACTTCGATTGGCAGGGACCGTGGTGTTAAGAATTAGGAGCGTGAAAGGATTGGTAATTGGGCTGTTGAAAACAGTTGGCTAGAGCCCACTGATTTGTAATGGTCAAATTCCATTCGGTAAAGCAATTTCCGCTTATTTGACGTTATAGAAAATATTTAGCAATTAATATCTTATTATTTACCTTTGCAAAGATGTTATTGTAATACATTAAGGGTTACAATTTGATGTAACCCTAACTGATGTGTCTTGTGATGTGCAAATATAAATAACGATCCATGCTCTGAAGAGCACTACAAATTGGTATTCCCGGCTTCGGCAAATAAGTTCTTAACATGCCGAAGGACTAGGTAGTTTAAAAATAAATAAAATTCGTTTATAGCACGCACAAAATATAAGACCCATATCACACAAACAAAAATAAAATACAACAGAATTGAGAACCTCCTCCTTTTTTTGAAGTTGGTTAAAAATACAGAAGCCACGAAGCAGATGCTCCGGTGTAGTCATTTTTTATTTCCGTACAAGCGGACGGAAATCTAATATTTATAAATTCCATTTTTATATATCTGGTCAGAGACAGCCCTCAATAGGCTATTGTTGGAGCGACTCAGTTTAATATAGCCACCAGTGACAGTACTCGTGAATTGATTTCCTAATATGCTTATTAGAATATTAAGTTGGATATTCATTTAAAAAAATATATTATCTATACAAAAATATATTAAATATATACAATTTTAGTCAAACAAAAAGTGGTCATACATTGACTGAATTCACTGAATAAATTATAGAAATAGAAATAGAAAAAATACTTATTGTGTCCATTTTTACATTCTATGAATACAACAGTTAAACTTATACCAAATAAAAGACTACAAAATAGGTCGTCACTCAGCGGTGTGCCTGTAACATATAACTACTGTGACGATGGTATTATGTGAAGCCTTTAGTGCGTGTGAGCAGCAAAAAAATAGAAACACGCGTTTACATTATTATTTAACATATAAAAGTTTACAATATTCACAAAAAACAAAATAAAAAAATTATATAAAATGTTTTACACAGTAACTACTAAACATTGCACTTACCTAACTTATTAAAGCAAAACTATTTATGAGATATTATGAAATTAAATACTATTTTTCAAACTTTCGCGATCACTGTACATAATTACTTTATTAATTATATACCGGTCAAGTGCGAGTTGAACTAGTGCGCCGAGGGTTCCGTACCTATCCATTATAATACCACGATTTTATTTATTTACTTTATTTGAGGTTGGTACCGATTAAGCTAGTCCTCTAAATTGTATTACCGCCCATACAACTCAGAGGACTATCTTAATTGGCATCAACTATGTAGGTAAATTTAGAATCACATCACGTAGGTACTAGGTCAACGGGAACTACCTTAAAGGTTTTCGACCCAAAACCTATAGAGTACTTCCGGTTGACCTAGAATTGTCAATTTTGGTTAAAAGCAAGGCAGCACAAGTAAAGGTAAAGAAGTTCCGAAAAATAAAAAATGTTGAAAATTAAGGTAAATTTTGGTACTCACAAGTTTTCGCGACAATCCCTTATCTTTTTATCGTGTTGACTCAGGACCTTGATTTTTATACACCTAATAAGGATTATAGACTTCAGTATCTGGTATAAATTTCAACTTGCTAGGTCCACCCGTTCCTGAGAAAATCGTTGGTGACGCACGGACAGACGGACAAGAAAGCGATCTTATAAGGGTACCTTTTTTACCTTTTGAGATACGGAACCCTAAAAATGATTAAATCTAATAATTATTAAAACGGGTATTTATCGCGTATGTACCTTTTTTATTTGTTATCCCGATATTTCGGCTGCGATACAACAGCCGTGTCCATCCGTGACCACTACTGTTGTGACACAGCCGAATAACACAGGGAATAACTTAGTAGAAACTACAGTCCAGAAATCCTCACTGGCCATGCTGTAACGTAGTGGGGACTTCCTGGAATAATCGACATCACGAAAAGTTTCAGTTAGAAATACAATGTGCGTGTATTGTTTTTTTATTATATTGTTTTTTATTTTAAGTGTGATTTACAATAAAGTGTATCTATCTTGTATTTATCTATCTATATACAAAACATTTATTTCAAAAAAAATATGGGTACAAAGAAGAGAGAGTCCTCTGTCTTCTGTTTTAGTTAAAAGACCGTATTGTTTGAGCTTGGGGACTATACGTATGTGTATAATGTGAGATGGTGTAAACTAGAGTTACGTCATTAATCATTCAGTTTTATTGTTAATAGTTCTTATAAGCTTTATTTTATATACTTACACTTTGTTTCTTTGTTTACAGATTACGATACCTCCTAAGACAATTAAATAGAGGTGAAATATCGGCAGAGACTTTACAAAAGAACCTGCAATATGCCGCAAAGGTGTTGGAAGCTGTCTACATAGATGAAACCAAGTATGTACATACCTTGTAGGTGTAGATAGGTGGTATTGTGTTAGGAGGAAGACTACGCTTCATAAATATACGTTTTTAAGCGTACATAAAAAATATAAGCAATGTCGAGTCAATCTAAAGTTTCTAAATTTATAACCGTAAAAATAAAAAAATAATATTTGTATTCATGAAACCCGTTTTTATTGAAGTCGTAATATGAATAAAATAAATTGAATAAGTAAATATAAATAATAATTAAATAAATTAATACCAATATTATAAATTCGAAAGTAAATAAAATGATAATATTATAATTATTATGGTCTTGTTACAAATAGTTGAAATTGACAATGTTAGGTTTTCATTTCTCAATTTTGAATTATAATTTATTAATACAATTAAATAATCGTAGTTGCATACAATACTATAAGATAAAGTATTTGAGCATGAGTTGAATTAATTTCGTTTTCGCAGTTACTATCAGAGATACGTATATTAAATGAGTAAGAAAACTTTTGTGATTTACTTCAATTATTATTGGCGGACGTTACACATATGAAACTCATGTAAACTATCGTCATATTATAAAAAAAATTGCAGTTATTTGTCTAACAAATCATGCCAGGAAAATGAAATAGTGTCTCAACAAGGCATGAGAGGAAACTTAAACAAATTTCAAATGAGTTTATTCCAACTCGAAGTTATACAATTAAAAACGTAATTTGAGAAGCAAAGTCGACCTCGTAAAAGTTTTAATAAATCGAGAAATCCTTTCATAATTTTTATGTTTCAGATTCGTACCTGACTTTATAAGTACTGTTTTACGTCGTGTTTAAATTTATCAGTTTTCCCAATGTGCATAAAATCATCACAATTTAAGACGGAACTTCGTTAGAAAGAATTTGTATGATTATTTCCCCAATTTCAATAAAAACTTGAATTTTTCACACCTTTTTAATACGAGTAGGTTTCAATTCAGTTTTTCACGGCTTTCACTCGAGCATTCAGTTAAACTATTTTGTTTATTTTTTCCTCCTTCAGTTCGTTTATTCTTTTGTATTGGATGTCGGAGCGTTTTATAATTTAAATTCTGTATTATTATTAAATTTTGCAAAAGGATTATTAATTAAAAATTGACAGCACAAATGGTTCGGTATTTTTCTACCAGACCAGAAGATATGAACCTTCTATTTGCATAAAGCAAACATAACCGCCAAATTACGAATCACGGCAAAAAGCACAAAATCTGGAATTAAGCGAACGTTTTGTCTCTAATTAACTTGCCTCTATTCCAAGCTCACGATTAAGGTTTCCCCTAATTTGTTTTACCTTCAGTTTTCCTCCGAAATGGGTCTCATTACTTTATGTGTCTACTTGCTTACTGACGTTAAGTTGATAAAAAATTAGTAACAAAATTAAGTTGAGTCGACAGTAATACTAAATTATCTCTCCAGTACTAAATTATCTTTACAAACTTGTTACGCGAGCTACGCTCGTAGAAAGATGCTATAGGTTTGCTACGTGCGCTACGCCCATAAAAAAAAGCTACGGTTCTAACAGCAGCGCTACGCGCGTAGCAATCGTAGAGACGTGTCGACGACATCACACTATCACACTAATATTATAAATGTGAAAGTTTGGATGATTGTTTATTTATTTGTTTGTTACTCAATCACGTCGTAACGGCTTAACCGATTTCGATTAAATTTGGTATATACGTAGATTATAACCTGGATTAACACATAGGCTACCTTTTATCCTATAAATCAGGTATCATGGTATAAAAATGGGGTGTCAAGTTGAAACAGCGACTTTATTTCTAGGTTACCTATACATTTAGTAGTGTAACGCGTACGAAGTCGCGGGCAACTAGTTATTTATAAATGAATTTCTCAAAGATGAAACAGAGCAGTTATTTTAAAATATGTGTTAAGAAAATACACGAACGAAAGATAAACAATTTTTACAAATCTCTGAATCAAAAAATTGTTTTTGAAACTCAAAACGCTTAATACCTTTTTCAATTTTAATAATCTGTACGAGGCTTTTCGGTAACGACTACGTTACAAACTGGAACAAATGGGAGCACGGTGTAAGCCGATTACAACGGCAAAGGGAACATGCAATGAATTAGCTGCTCAAAATATTATACGGTAGTTTACCGCTGTTGTATGTACGAGTACGTATTATAAGGAAACCCGTAGTTTTATTGTGCACTATTCCTTGGGATGGTAAAGATTCTGGGTAAGCATAAGTATACTATCTAAGCATAGGTACTAGGTACATTGGACGGATGGAAACCCAGTGGCAACAAGTAAAAAAAAATTAAACCTACCAAGTGCGAGTCGGACTCGCGCACGAAGGGTTCCGTACCATTATCTATACCAGGGGTCGGCAACCGGCGGCCCGCGGGCCGCATGCGGCCCGTAGACTATCTCGGTGCGGCCCGTAACCCTGAGGTCCGTAAGAAAAAAATACCGAAGCAAAAGGCCATATCAATTCACTAGAATTTATACGGCCATGCTGCTGGGCCATGAGAGTATTCTTGAAAGCTCGCTCCCACGCGGGGTGATAAAAATGTACCTCTATTTCATTTCTTAAGAACTGTTTATCAAGACTGTGATGTTATGTATTGTTTCTACCGAAAATAAATATTTGCTGTACTTATTCAATTCTTGGCAATTTCTTTTGCGTTTATCCGCCGCACGTGCGGCGGCGGGCGGCTCCTTTGAGACAATAGGCGGGGCGGCAGTCTTTGATTAGACGCAGGTGTGCGGCGGCGAAAAAATTCAAAGCGACCGGTTTTAGTTAAAATCACAGCCGCGCGCAGCTCTCGCCACATTCGGTTGTGGAAATTCGCCGGAAACTCACGTCTCATCTGGTTGCTAGCTACGCGTTTCGTTTCACCTTTCTTCCCTTCGCTGATAGCTTCTCACGCACGCCGTATGAGGTAAGTTGTATGCACTCGCGAGCATTTTGTTTTATTTTATTTACTGCTTGTTAATGTGAACCTTCAGATTGATGGGTAAATGTTATAAGGACGGGGATAGTAGTTACATGACATGAAGTTAGTTACGAGTGTGTCATGTTTTAATTATTATTTGAATGTGGAGTTGAATTTGTAGGTGCTAACTGGAACATATAATTTTACACCGAATTTAATTTTTTTCATTATTGTTACAGAATAATTATATAAACATGGCTTCAAGAAAAAGGAAGATAGAAGAAGAAAAAAGAGTTTTTAACGAATTATGGACAGAATTATACTTTTTTATCGAGTTTAAAGGAAAACCGTTATGCTTGATTTGTCAAAAGAGTATTTCTGTAGTAAAGGAATATAACCTGAAGCGACATTACGACACCGAGCACAAAGCTAAATTTGACTGTCTTGAAGGAGAAATACGGAAAAGGAAAATTCCACTTTGAAATCGTCATTACAAAATCAACAAAACATATTTAAGGTTGTGGCAGACAACAGCGAATCGAATGTTCGGGCCAGTTACAGGGTAGCAGAGATTCTTGCAAAAAGTGGACGTCCGTTTACCGATAGTGAATTAGTAAAAGAGTGTGTCTTAGCTATCGCAGAAGAAATATGCCCAGAGCAGAAAAAAATGTTTGAAAGTCTTAGTCTCTCTGCAAGAACTTGCACCCGACGTACTGAAGACTTGGGTGCTAATTTGTGTGAACAACTCAGGGATAAGGCGCAGTCTTTTGACTGCTTCTCTTTAGCGATGGATGAAAGTACGGACGTGTCGGATACAGCACAGTTACTCATATTTGTACGCGGCATTGACGAAAACTTTACTGTTTACGAAGAGCTTGTGAAAATGTGCAGTTTGAAAGGTACAACTACGGGAGAAGATTTATTTCACCATGTGGAACAAGCTCTGGATTCATTGCAATTAAGCTGGGAAAAGTTAACAAGTGTCACTACCGATGGAGGCAAGAACATGAGCGGTCAAAACAAAGGTGTTGTTGGGAGAATCATCAGCAAAGTGAAAGATTCTGGATCTACTGTGCCATTGATTTTTCACTGTATTGTCCATCAAGAGGCATTGTGCTCCAAAGTTATATCCTGGAAAGAAATAATGGATACTGTAACATCCACTGTTAATTTTATAAGAAGAAATGGGCTCACACACCGTCAGTTCCAAAAGTTTTTGGAAGATCTGGAAGCTGAACATGGTGACGTGGTTTACTACTGTGAAGTGAGGTGGCTCAGTCGAGGTGCCGTTTTGGAACGGTTTTTTGATTTGAGGAAAGAAATTGGCAACTTCATGGAGATGAAAGGAAAGCCAGTAGAAGAGCTTACTAACAAACAGTGGATTATCGATCTTGGTTTTTTGACTGATTTGACTAAGGACCTGAATCAGCTCAACAAACGCTTGCAGGGAAAAAATAAATTGATTTGCGATATGTATACAGATGTAAAGTCATTTGAAATGAAACTGAAACTGTTTATCAAGCATATTGATGAAAAAAAGCTTGACCATTTTCCTAATTGCAAGAAAGCCGTGGAAGAAGCTGGAGATAATTTTGTGTGGCAAAATATTACAATGAGAAACGTGTTAACACAACTACAAACTGAGTTTGTAAATCGATTCACCGACTTTAAAAAGAGCTCCCTTAACATGGAAATATTCCAAGACCCTTTTGCAATTGATATTAGTGAGATACCAAGCAATTTGCAAATGAACATAGTAGATTTGCAAAGTAATAGCACACTTAAAACGGCATTTAAGGAAAGCACTGACTTGATACAGTTCTACGGAGGTTTGAGTTCTGAAAACTTCAAAGAATTGAAAAAGTTTGCTCAGCAGATAATAACTATGTTTGGTAGTACATATTTGTGTGAGCAGACTTTTTCAATTCTCAACTACCGCAAAAATAAGAATTGTTCGCGGTTAACGGATGAACATTTAGACGCGATACTGCGCGTGTCTACTACTAAAATGAAAGCAGACGTTAAAAAACTTGCAAGTCAAATGCAGCCTCAAAAATCTCACTAGTTCTTACTTTTATGTTAGTATAGTAGTTCAATTAAAAAAGAGATAATTGTATGAATATATATGCGTTTTATTTCAAATATTAAAAATACATGCCCGAACATATAAATATAAGTGCGGCCCGCACTGATACTCTGGCAACATATGTGGCCCGGCTATAGCATAAGGTTGCCGACCCCTGATCTATACAAACGACAAAAAATCATGTCTGTTGAATGGGAGTTTCACTTAAATATTTATTTTATTCTATTTTTAGTATTTGTTGTTATAGCGCCAACAGAAATACATCATCTGTGAAAATGTCAACGGTCTAACTATCACGGTTCATGAGATACAGCCTGGTGACAGACGGACAGACAGGCAGCGGAGTCTTAGTAATAGGGTCCCGTTTTACCCTTTGGGCACGGAACCCTAAAAACAAATAAAGCTGACTTTTTAGCCTCTTACAACACTTTAAAATTGTCTCATTAAGGTACTTATTTCTTTTGATACTCAATAAAACTAAATACTGAGTGATACCTCAGCAAATAAAAAATCTGGTGTATGACTCAGTCATTTAGATGTGAAAGTAACTTTTTGGATCCATCGTAGGCTTTTCTAATGAAAAAGCCTAACAAATGAAATTAGTAAAGTGCCTAATGGATGACGGATTCGATTAAAGTTTTGATAGATTAAACAATTGAAATTTATGAATTTTAGCCAATATCAATTAAATTAATTGCCATAGAAGCAGCTGCTTTCAGAAGTAGCTGCGCAACTCAACTGCCTAACATCATCTAGTATTTTATTTTTATAGTGTTATCCGAACATATACGGAAAATTCTTAGATATTAAAACCATCTCAAAAATAACGTATAAGTTTTCCTGTAGATGGAGCTAACGGCGTTTTAGTCGTAATCTGAATCATCCCACTAATTTCGACCCTGCCGTAACAGAGCCCAGTGGCACAATTGGATAGTGCATCCTCGTATCAAGAGGAAGGTTGCGGGTTCAAGTCCCGTCTAGGCTTGAACATTTTTGAGATATTTTTAAAATCTTAAAATCATCTAGACTTGACGTTTTTTTTGGATCACTACTTTATGCCGTCTATCTATTTTTAAAACGAAGCGCTAAAATTGAATATTGCGTATTTTACACTCTTGCAAATTATTAAAAATATATACTTTTATAAAATTTATATTAATCAATTTTTGGTTGATAGTAAACTGGAGGGCAATTGCGCTAATTTTGAATGATAATACCAAAGTAAAACCAAAACAGAAGCATCACATTATGCACATTTCGTATTGCGCTGACACGCGTGACATCAGTCAAACCAACATGAGTTCCAACATTAGACACTTTCAAAATTAGCGCCATCCCTGGATATTTATAAAGATTTTGCATTTATCATGTAAATGTAATCAAATTTTAGGTTGCTAAGCTATTATAAACTTAACAAACACCTAAATTTGTACCCTCTAACATCCTTCAAATGTAAAATAGTAATCAGAGACTGGCTACTAAATCTAGACTATGCTTCTACAGAAGCTATTCTAGCCTCTCTCCTAGATTAACCACTATTGTATTTATGTCATAATATTATTTTGTAATTTGTATGTATATTTTCTAATTTCTATTCAAATTTATTTTCAAGTGTAAATTATTATTATTTTATCTATAAATGTATTTAGTAATTATTGTATAACAATAATTCTAAGTTAATTTATTAAATTTAATTGTAATTTTGTTCTATACTATCAAGCTCGGTGGAGGGCATTAGGATGCCATAACACAGGTTTACCTAGTTTGGATACTAATGCTATCCCACCAGGAACCGTCTATGTGAAAGATAATTATTTCTAGGAATATTGCTGATGATAGTACAAATAAAATACCAATAAAATAAAATAATTTATGATAAGGTTACCTATTCATTGCCATATTAAAAAAAAATACGTTAATAATTTTTACAACCCTTTTTACAGTAAAGTGCATACAAAAACCATGAAATCATAAAACAAGTCGTTATAGAAACGGCGGCAGTTGTAAAACCGTAATAAATGTTCCAAGTGCTTTCTAGAGCAATATCCCGATGGCGCTGTCGCAAAACAATGATAAATTACATTTTCAAATGAAAATACACATTCTATCTTGTAAAATCTTGAGGATGGCAATTGATTGTTTTTATTCTATAATATTGGTTTATATTGTTTTTAAGTTTATTTTTTCGTGTGTATTTGCTAGTCGGTGCTCTATTATACTATTACGAGCTGAGGGTTCGGGATAAAATAATGAAAATCAATCTAACCAAAATAACACTTATAATTAACACTAAAACGATAAATACACGAACTTTATCACAACTTTACCACACACTAATTCACACCACTGTTACATAATAAACCACTAAAAGTCACCGAAATATTCGCACGTATAGCCAAAACCAGACTGACTAACCGATTATTTTTTTTTCGAATGTACTAAACTCGCTGTTGGCCTCTGAAGCCGTTACAGCTTAACCGAACTTTTGGCGAGCGCAGATGGCGCTCAGCCCAGTAAGTTATTTAGGCAACTAGCGCAAGGGCACCACTTAGGTACGAGCCTCGGCTTGGGCAGTTGCTGGAGTGGGGATAGGAGAGAAACGCCCGGGTACATGTATGTACCTCGTATAGGCGGCGACTGAAGGGACTCGTCGACCTCGCTGGCGAGGTCGGTGTTTCTGTGAAGTGTTTGCTCTGTCTGATGTAGATGACTCAGATATCGCTTCCGCGTTAGCGGAGGTGATTTCGTCATCCGGGTCTCCGAGAACGTATCTCGGACGACGGAGGATTGAATACTGACTAACCAATTTTTTTTTCGAATGGACTAGACTCGCTGTTGGCCTCTGAGGCCGTTACAGCTTAACCGAACTTTTGGCGAGCGCAGATGGCGCTCAGCCCAGTAAGTTATTTGAAGAGGCAACTAGCGCAAGGGCACCCACTTAGCTACGAGCCTCGGCTTGGGCAGTTGCCGGGGTGAGGATAGGAGAGAAACGCCCGGGTACATGTCTGCACCTCGTATAGGCGGCGACTGAAGGGACTCGTCGACCTCGCCGGCGAGGTCGGTGTTTCTATAAAGTGTTTGCTCTGTCTGATGTAGATGACTCAGATATCGCGGAGGTGATTTCGTCATCCGGGTCTCCGAGAACGTGTCTCGGACGACGGAGGATTTTGTTGGCGGGCGGGTCCAACGGATAGACCGGAATGGTGTGTACCAAAGGATTCAGATGATGGGCGGCAAGTTCATAATGCCGCTTGGAAAAGAGCTTCATGAACTTGGCTATTGACTCTAATTTCATATCGCGATGTAGATCGCTGTTGCGAAAATACCAAGGCGAGCCTGAGGCTTTTCGCAAGAAGCGATTTTGAATGATCTGAATGGCACAAAAAGTGAACTGACTAACCGATTTTTTTTTTCTGATGGACTAAACTCGCTGTTGGCCTCTGAGGCCGTGACAGCTTAACCGAACTTTTGGCGAGCGCAGATGGCGCTCAGCCCAGTAAGTTATTTAGGCAACTAGCGCAAGGGCACCACTTAGGTACGAGCCTCGGCTTGGGCAGTTGCTGGAGTGGGGATAGGAGAGAAACGCCCGGGTACATGTATGTACCTCGTATAGGCGGCGACTGAAGGGACTCGTCGACCTCGCTGGCGAGGTCGGTGTTTCTGTGAAGTGTTTGCTCTGTCTGATATAGATGACTCAGATATCGTTTCCGCATTAGCGGAGGTGATTTCGTCATCCGGGTCTCCGAGAACGTGTCTCGGACGACGGAGGATTTAACTGACTAACCGAGCGTTTCTACGCTCTATTTATACCGCACGCCCCCACTACACGCCTTCGCGTACGCTCTAGAAGGTTCCACTAGCAACTAGAATCGTATAGGTATTTCGACAGAACTACTCTTTCTTATTCTGTGCAACTGTAGATAAAAACGTAATAGGTATATACCATACTTAGTATTACCTATTCTGTGACACAGTAGGTATAACTTCGAGATACCGACTATTACCTTATTCTGTAACAGCCTCGGCGTAACAATACTTAAGATGATGAACAACGCATTGGCTTAGAGTTTTTGACAAAATTTTGTTATGAAGAAAATGTTTAACATGGTTGAAATTTTAATAAATATGCAGGCATTGTAACAATTGACAAGCGCAAATTACAATATTTGTTACTCAATTACGTTCTAACGGCTAAATCGATTTCAATAAAATTTTGCACATAAATAGATTTTAGCCTAGATTTAAACTTAAGCTACTTTTTATTAAAATAAAACTCGTGTAGGGCCACAGTCAGCAGCTCGTCTTAATTATGTTAAAAATGTTGAAACTGGTATTTTTTAACCTCGAAAAATGAATGAATGAACCGACGTTATGTCGCAAAGGTGATATAACTTTTAAAACTATCATGGTTATGAACACTTCTGTTTACCCGTGATCATGGCGCATGCAACTGCATCGAAATATCAGTATGCTCAAAAACTCACAAATCATGTTAAATATCCCGTTTTTAGTGCAAATAGTGCAAAGATGATGCTGTGAAAGTTGACTGAAATTACATTGACGAGAATACAATCCTGGATCTAGAGGGAGGGGGAAACCGGTGCGCTTGCCCCAGTGGCAATTTAGGGGGCAATATATGTTTAAAAAAACTGGTTTCACAAAGCGCTTAGCTAGCATCCACTGCACGTCGTACTATCGATTATTCCATTGATTTGAGGCCCCAAACCCTTCCCCCCCCCCCCCCCCTCTGGCTACACCCAATATCAGTGTAAATATGTAGTCCAGTCAAATAGCCCCAAAATGACATAAAATGAAACTTTGACATCTGACAGAACCCTGTCCCCCCCCCATCTCCCCCCCCCCCCCCTCCCCGCACGTCTCTTAACTCTGGAAGAGAAGGGGCGACACAAGTTTCTGCCCCGGTTCGGAAATATCGTTGATCCGGGGCTGTAGGATAGAAGTACATAATGTACATAATACAAACACGTACCTATCTCATATTATGTTAATTATGCGCGTACATATGGTAATATAAACAGAGATTTCCCATTAAACACACTACACTACCAAGCCATAACTTCCAAGAAAATTATTATCGCTTCCCAAATCGGAATAACAGTACGTACTCGTATCTGAAGCGAAATTACAAAAGCAGCCTGAACATGAAGCCATTTACATCTGAATGGAAGTAGGGTACATTTTGCATAATTTCTCATTCCATTCAATTTGACTTTTCAGTTATAAAAGATACCTGTAGCAAAATATAAGTTAAGTTATTTACAATAAGTCGGTATAACATAGAAAATCACAATGTTGTTCGTATGTACATATGATTGAATGCTGTTTACATTGCATTGGTGAGCCAAAATTTTACAAAGCTTTAACTTTCTTTTTGTACAATATTTTGTTTTATTATGTATCACTTTTAACTTTGTTATTAGTACGGTTAGCCCAACAAATTATAAACTAACTAGCTGTTGCACGCGACTTCGTACTCGTTACACTACTAAATGTGTAGGAAGCCTAGAAATAAAGCTAAACTCGCTGTTGCAACTTGACCCCGCCCATTTTTATCCCATGGAACCTGGTTTATGAGATAAAAAGTAGCCTATGTGTTAATCCAGGTTATAATCTTCGTAAAATTCATCGATATCGGTTTAGCCGTTACGTCGTCAAAACATTCAAAGTTTCGCATTTATAATATTAGTTTGATATTTTTAAGTTTCTCTTTAAGTGAATGTAATTCTTTGATAAATAAATATCTCAAACTTAATAAGTACGGTTAATTTCCTAACAAATAATTATGTAGTTTAGATAAAGGAATACTTTTCTGTTACATTACAAACTACCGATATTTGAGTATATTTAAGTAACGATCAAGTAAAATAATAACACAACTACGGTAACAATTAATTCTTGTTATGGACAGTCATACATTAAACCCGGCTTGCACAACGATCCCTAAACGTATTTACCGACTAAACCTGTTAAAATTTGAAATATTTGTATGATTTGACAACTCTCTAAATCATATTTAGACATGAAATACGTTTAGGCAACGTTACGCAAGTTGCCCTTAGTCTAAAACCAATACATTAAAATAAAAAATGTTTTCTTTTAAAAAAGGCTAATAAATTTTGAGGTTTATTAAAAATAATTTATGAGAATGTAAGAAAGAAAACGTGTCTATCATGAACAGTAGATTTTATAGAAGAGAAAAATTAAAACTGACATACTACCAAATTGACATCTACGAAAATGTTGCCGTTTTAAACACTAAAATTACTACTAAATTAAGTTTATTTCCATTTTATGTTTGAATTTAACAACTTTTATTTATAAATAACAAAAATATGATGGGATGGTTCGCATTCATGTACAAATACTTGCGATTTATGAAGGAAGTTCACTCAAAGTAAAACGCGAAAGAGTTAAAATGATATCAAGGGCGGCGTTTGAAAGAATTCCAGGCCTTAGAAGTTCTCGATTCAAACGAAACCGTACACTTATCTCATTCAAATTAAATTACTGTTATATGAAACCAAGGAAATGTTTTAAATTACTTCTATCGATCTTTGCCACTTTATTCAAGATTGTTTCTTTTTATTACACCAAAAATGATTATGTGTTTCGTTTGAGTTTAAAGACTTACTCATAAAACTATTAGACGAACTTTACAGACGTACTCGTAACATCTGGGGGCACCGCAGTGCCATAAAACTTTTTCTGAATTTAAGTTTTTCTGTGCCTTTTTTTAATTCTAGATTAATATTATATTGTCGTGTCTATTTTACTCCTGGCAAATATTAACGATACTATATTATGTGTGGTTACTTTGTTTAAAGCTCCGACATCCTAATAAATAAGTATAACAGATTCACTTTGTCCTAATTAAATTTTTTTATGATATGTAAAGTTACTTCTATCATTCCGTCTATGTTTTAGTTTCAGATTTATTTATTTTTCTTTGTTTAACATCACAAGCGTTATAAATATCACTAACATCGCAAAGCATCATTCACAATTCTAGGGTATTATAAGCTTGTGAGCGGTTCGCGTCGCGTCGCCAGTGATTATATCTCACACAGGGATAGCCGTGTAGCTGAGCAGCCTCGCACCCAGCAGTCAGCACTGCACATGAGGCGACTCCGCACTCCTTGCTGGACGAAAGCGAAACCGAACGAAGCAAAGTTAATAACACATCGGCAAACATGGCCAAGTAGTCGCGCATCCCTTCTGTCCGAACTGCTAGGTCTTTTTTTGCTTCCAACCTGTCCTCTGTTAGAATAGTGTTTCCTGGATTATTTTGCTGTTCTGGGTTTTTTAGGTTTCTATGTCAACTATTTATGAACAAGACACGCTAAACTCTGACTGGGATTTCGCGCACTATGCAGACCAAGACTCCTGGCTGTGTAGAGTGATAAAAATACCTATACAACAAGCAGCATTTGCGTCAAAAACACCTTCACATTCATAACGTCAATTGATGTTGTCAACAACCATGTTCAATCAATTGTCATTGTAAATGAGATGATGGTTGATGCTTTTATTTGAAAATATTATTTGCTAGTTTCTGTTAGTGACTACAATGCTATTTACATATATGGCCAGTGAAATTGAACGGGCCTGCCCGTGCGTTAGGTCCCATATTTATCGTAACTTGTTCTAGTAGCATAGTGTTCTACGTTTAGTTTAGACATGGATCACTAGCCCATGTCGTCTCTCGTGTGACTCGTCTTGTAATCGTCCCTGTTACTTCTTTCGTCTGTGTTCTATCCCTAGGCATGTATATGGGTGACCCCTACTAGCTCCATCCAGCTTTTTATTTCTGATACCTACTTCAACGTCTTTACTATTGGTTTTGGACTCAAAGTTGTTCCTTTTCATTACACATTTGTTTAGATCTTACGTTCGCTTCCACTCGATTTTTATGACTAAGTTTATTTTCAGTATTTTAAGTAGCACCTAATTTATTGTATATCTTGTTTTTTTATGTACGTTTTGTATAAAAATTGTATTTCTGATCAGATTTACCGATTGTTATCCATCATCAATGACAATTATTCTGCTCATACGTATAATTACACCACTGCATCAATCCAGTAAGGTAGTTAACCGGGCAGTGGATCTTGAACATGTTTCATCTTACTGTATATACTTGCTTAGTTTCATATATTTTTCTAGGCTACGTCCTAGGTCTCAGTGTTCTATTGATGATGGATAAATCGGTATCTTTTACTCCCAAAAGTGTATATTGATTATCCTTTGCTCTTGTCGTCTGTCCTATGAGCCCCTTTGACGTGGTGTTTCATTTTAGACCGGCAGTGGCGCGTCAGCAGTCTGCCCCTACCCTGGTGTTTAGGTGTGTCGATGTTGCCAATACCTACATTAGACTCTTTTGCCACTTAAACTCAACCAAATAACATTTGAATTTTATATTTTATTATACACACACTTTTTCTTAACGTAGTCAGGTAAATGGACCTGAACGTAAGATTGTATTTGTTCAGTTTTATACGAAGCATCTTATCTATTTTTGTTTAGTCTTTTCGATTAAATTAAATGTAGTTAAAATGATTCAAGTCATCGAGTAATCTGTTTTCTTTTCTTGTAAATGTTCGTATAAACTAGTAATAAACTCTTAGTATACATACCAGGGTTAATTCCCGGGAAATCTCGAGCCGAGAATTCTCGGGAATCGATCGGCTTTGTTCGCGGGAAATTAAGCTCGAGAAAAGTCGAAAACTCGAGAAATCATATGTGAAACAAGTTTTGTTTCTCGATGTCAGAACTAGATGGAATTCAATGCTGACGATGATTGAACGTTTCTTGAAATTAAAAAATGCTATCAAAAAGGCATTGATAGACTTAGATAGCTCATACAAATGGAATGAAGATCATATTACTGTGCTTCAAAAACTGCACATGATATAAACACCAACGAAACTTGCATTTATTTGCCAATTATTATATGCCAATTTATTGACTGCAGAGGCTATAATATACGTGTTGCTAAAAATATTAGAGAGAGCCCTTAAATTAGTAGATTCACTTAAATTGAAAATATCAGATCTCTATCTCTTAGCCCCTATCGCTGCTAAAATACTTAAAGAGCCCCGACAATTTTATGCACAATGAAAGTAACTACTTTATTGACAAGACATACCCCCCCCCCCCCCCCCCCTTATGATTATTTTGATACTTTTATTTCAGAGGAAACCGCTTAATTTATTGGTTAATAATAATTTTTTAATGATACACATTTTTATTTTTATGCCGACTTTTTATAGTAAAGATAAGCAAAAACATACGTAAATATAAATTTCTCGACAACCCGAGAAATTAGCCTCGAGACTTCTCGAGACCCGAGAAATTGATAAGCTCGAGAAATCATGAACATACATACATACATACATATACATGAATATAAATACGAATCACTGTTTATTTTAGTACCCAACTAAATAAACTAATAGCACAATTTACGTATGAAAAGTTCATATTCATTTGAACTAAGTTGAAGAAGTTGTTTCAATCGATCGATTAAAAAACAACTCCAAAGGCTTGGTCTGATAGGTTTCTACTGCGAAGTCCTTATATTGAGCATATGATATATAGATAAAAAACTATATTGCGACCGCACTTAAATTAATAAAAATATTTAAACAAGTAACTAGACATGCGGAAATACAAGTGGGTTCATACCTTTGAATGACAACATGAACATTAAGCTTCCAATACTATTTTATAAACTTTCGTAGTACCTATAGTAGGTTTTGGTATACAGTACGTATACCAAAATTAATTAGGAAAGCAAAATACGCGCTCAAAATTAAAAGTAATATGAGCTAATTAGACTGGTGTCAAAGTTTTTAGCTCGCCCAAAGGTCTCCAACATTGCTTAATTTTGCTTTTGTTATAATTTTCTTATATTTAGTTGACATTCTTTGTAAAACATTATAACTTAATTAGTCCCGATACCTGTCGGTTTGAGCTACTTAATGTTAATTGTATAACATTGTTATTTTGAATTTGACCTTAAGTGTTCCATTGGTACCTACAGTGGAAACTAATGAAATGAAATAATTCAATGAAATCACTTTTATGTCACTGATTCATAGAGTTGCTTTGCAAGAAATGGCATTAGTGGGCAACATATAATAATAATTTTATTATAAAGAGACTACATAAAACTGAAACGCTTTTATTCAAAATGTATTTCAAACTTCACCAAATACAATTCATTTCTTCGAACGATGAAATATCACTATAATTTTATTATACTTATAAATAGCATTGCTGTGATGGTTGAGTTAAAGTGGCAATAGATGTGCCCTATAACCCAGCTTCCCAGTCCCGCTTCACCGTGACTCTGTTGTGCTATTGCTTTCTATTGTTCGTGCTTCTAACTATATACAAAATTACTTGACACAGCCAATAATGCTTACTAAAATTTAATAATTTAAGTTTAAGAACGACTAAAGTTTTAAATTTCAAAGAATTTAAACCCCAAGATTTTTAATTCGAAATGAAAAATACTTTATGTCGACTGGCTTGTGTTCATTTGTGCCAGTGAATTGTTTCACAAAATATACGACATGTTTTGTGCCTTTGTTGTGATAAAAAGGTACAAGGCTTACAGCTTTATTAAATTACTACAATTTTATTTTAAAACGGAGAACATGTGCAGATTCTTAAAAGCAGGGAAGCAGCAGACTTTATTTAAGTATACGTTTCGTTTAGAAGTTGTACATATGTCAAAGTAAAAGCTGAACTAAATAAATTGTGACTTTTCCAGAGGCTTTGTTTATTCAAGAACCACGCGAGCGAAATACTTTGCTTTCGTGCTAAAATAGTATATATTGAAATAAAGGTCCAATGGAAAGCAATAGGTATACCATAGAATGCAGCATGTTGCATGCTCTTCCGTGACAAGCATAGACCTTGCCTGATGGCATGTTCTACTAACCTTTACTAGCACACACAAAACATCACATTTCCAACTTTCCAACAGAA
Organism: Philereme transversata; assembly: GCA_963924445.1. Classification (NCBI taxonomy): domain Eukaryota; kingdom Metazoa; phylum Arthropoda; class Insecta; order Lepidoptera; family Geometridae; genus Philereme; species Philereme transversata. Next base: position 17,584,415 of record OZ004337.1, on the reverse strand, counting down.
CATTCTTTATCAACACTTTTTTTTTAACTCTTCACGATAAAACAATTTATTACTCCTACCGCAAGACATTGAAACGAAGTGGGTCTTTCGATAAACAATAAACCCGTGCCCCATTTAGTTGATTGACTATAAGTTTTCTTCTAAATGGGACGTGTAATAATATTTTCTTTTTCAGATACTTACAAACCTTTAAATACCTTTTAGCGGCTTTACTTCAACCGTTTGGACACTTAAGATAATAGAATTAGCATTGCAAATGGTATAGACTTAACGAAATAGCTTAGACTAAACTAGAATAGTTTTACACTTACGTAAGTTAAACAAAGCCTAACTTTAGGATACTAAAGTAATGTTTTCAGCTTACAATAATCTAGTATAACGAAATCTACTGCCAGCTGAAATCGAATATTTGCAGCTTTCGATGGACACAGAAACTCTACTAACAAGAAGCTTACGAAATCTATCACCAAGTGTCTTCTAACTTGTTTTAACGTTATACAGGAGACTGGCAGATGAAGATGACGAGCTATCAGAAGTACAACCTGACGCTGTTCCTCCTGAAGTCAGGGAATGGCTGGCGTCTACGTTCACGAGGCAGTTGGCAACAGCGAAGAGAAAGTCTGATGAGAAGCCGAAGTTCCGATCGGTGGCGCATGCCATCCGGGCGGGGATCTTCGTGGATCGGATCTACAGGAGGGTCACGAATACTGCACTTATGCAGTTTCCACAAGACGTGGTTAGAGTTCTCAAGGTTAGTACTAGTGGTTCGCCCCGAACTGAGATCTCACGAGTCTTCGATTAAAATAAAAAAATATTATTTGTAATCTTTGACTATAAAAATAATGCCACGAAATAAATAACCAAATAACCTACAGTTTCATTCAAATTACAGGTAACGGGAGTTTATATTATCTGGTTACGCTTTTTGGGGTACAAATTGCGGTTATTCTGAATTTCAGACTTTTGCCTATATTTATGTCATTTAAGCTATACGCATACCAAATTACAGCACTGTGGGGTCACTGGTGTACCCTGTGAATTTTGTCAATGTATGCTTTTATCATGGTTAATAACTCAAAAACTATAGAAATTAAACTAAAAATAAAAACAGGGTTGAAATGTACTAATAAAGACCTTTCATTTGACGTCCTATTTGACCTAAAAGTCTCATTTTCATTTTTTTTACCCCTCTTGAACCCCAATATCTTAACAACCCCCCAACATTTTTAGCTCGTTTAGTCACACCAAAATTATGCCATCACTATCTACCTATATATCAAATTTCACGATGTTCGGATAAACGCTTCGAAAATTATCCTCGGACAAACATACATACATACAACGCCGATTTGCCCAAGTTGACTTAGAGATCTCGCTTCGCTCGATCAATTATTAGAGTTAGAGGTTATGTTAATTATTAGTATTTGCAAAAGTTATTTGGATAAGTACGTTCGTATGAGTTGGTATAGGCAGCCAGACAGGCTCTATATATGATGTCCTATGAAACTACAATTGATATACACAGAATTGACAGATAGAATATTTCTGTGACAAATAAAGACACAAAACATAACTGAGTTTGACCGAATAGTGGAAAACGTATTCAAATACGTTTATTCATTCTGTTTCAGCTTTTCATTAACGACTAATTCAGAATAAATCCAATACCCACTTCCAAGTCCACTTCAATGTTCCCCGACCCATTCACAAGCCAAGCAACATTCAAATTAATATCAAGTACAAATTTCATTACTTAAAGCTAAGGAATCTCCTGTTCCCAGAACAAAGACGATCATCGGCTCCAGGCATTGTCGTTAAACAATAGAATTAGAAATAACGACCCGCAGCGAACTTGAACGAATTAATTCATTTAAATCATTGTAAATACAGTAATTTCTCAGTTACTACGGCTCTTTGCGGACAAAAGGGATGGTGCAGTAACTCGGCATCGTATTGCGTTATCGATCGAGCGAAGCGAGACCTCCAAATCCACTTGAACGAATCGAAGTGTTGATCCGATCATCGTGAAATTTGGTATATAGTAATGGCATAATTTTGGTGTGACTAAATAAGCTTTTATAAGCTTTTTATAATATAACTAGCTGATCCGCCGAACTTCGTAGCGCCTTGACATGCCTATGACGCGAGCTGCCAATGTAATGTCAATCTGCCATCATTCGCTACATCTATGTATAAGAAAATGAATTTTCTTCATAATTTTTTTTTTTGCGTAAATTATTCCGATGTAATAGTTATTCTGTTGTTCTGTTGTAGTTATTCTATTCGGGGCGGAGACAAATTCAACAAATCAAAGATCATCAAAATCGGTCCAGCCGTTCTTGAGTTATAAGTGGTTCAACTAACCCGACTTTGTTTTATACATAAAAACTAGTTGACCCCGTGAACTTCGTACCGCCTTGACATGCATATGACGGTAGAATTGTCAATCGGCCATCATTAGCTACATCTATGTATGAGAAAATGAATATTCGTCATAATTTTTTTTGCGTGAGGTTTAAAATATTTGAATAGTTATTCTGATATTCGGGGCGGAGACAAATCCAACAAATGAAAGATCATCAAAATCGGTCCAGCCGTTCTTAAGTTATAAATGGTGTAACTAACCAGACTTTGTTTTATAATACTAAACGTGACTATAACTTCAATAAATTTTGTGTTTCTAAGCTGAGTTAAATTCATTTTTTTTTAATATCTTTTTCTGTGCAACCTTGGGTAGGTTGGTTAGGTACTATAATCAACAAAGTAGAAAATTATTAAAGTACTAATATCGCTATTAAAAATAGGGGTTGGTGGTAGAAGGGTGAAAATTTATGGTTGTATATATTTTTTATTGCCGAATCATAACAAAATAAACATAAAAAAATTGTCCTAAACATAAAAAAAAATAGAATGACCAATGGCCACGGTTATCACATAGGGGTATGAATAATAGTTTACGTCCTATTCTCAGACTTACCGAATATACACAAAAAAATTCATAAGAATCGGTCAAGCCGTTTCGGAGGAGTTTTGTTACAAACACACGAACACGAGAATTTTATATATCACACTAATATTATAAATGTGAAAGTTTGGATGTTTGTTTGTTACTCAATCACGTCGTGCCTTTTATCCCATAAATCAGTTCCCATGGGATAAAAATGGGGTGTCAAGTCAAGTTGCAACAGCGAGCTTAGCTTTATTTCTAGATTATCTACACATTTAGTAGTGTAAAGCGTACGAAGTCGCAGGCAACAGCTATATAAATATATTTATATATAAAGGGGTTTTGTTTAAATATTGGGGTTCAAGAGGGATAAAAAAACATAATGAGACAATCAGGTCCAATGGAACATCTTCTGAACGGGTCTAAGTGTAGTTTTTAAGTTATTGGACATGATAAAAACTGAACTTTAACCAAATTCACTGGGTACACCAGAGGGCTTAGCCATGTTACATTCGCTTCAAAACGATTCGTTTTCTACATATTGTGTCAAATACCATACATTTTCGGACATAACGACTAGCGTCATCGCTAATCGAATGTAATTTGGCTAAACCCTCAGTACCCCCATAGTCCTGAAATGTTAATGCGTGTAGCTTTAGTGACATAAAATATAAGGAAAAGTCTAAAATCCAGAATAACTGCAATTTCTATCCCTAAAAAGTCATTTATAGCATCTTCTCCGCTTTGTTTATCCCAAGGAATTTGTAAATAAACAATAAATTCCTTATTTAATCATTCCACTATTTATCAGGAAGGTTTTATTTTAAAAAGCGTTATTAAACCTAAATCACCATTTAACCTTCGTACAAAATCAGAAATATAACTTTACGTGGCAACGTTAATTCGCAGGTAGCTCCGAGGCAATAAAATCGCAATGGGCGCTTTTACGGTACCACAATGTATGGATAGGTTTTCCCAATGAATTGATTGGAAAGGTTTACAAAGCTACAGGGAAAAATATAATTTACCATTTGTTTATAAATTGAAAAATTCCACCGTCATAATTATTGATTTGAACAGTCAATCATTTCTGATTACGAAAATCGTAGTGAGTTAAGGAAAGGTTTTTCTTGTATACATGATTATATGTAACCGCTCTTTATTTTTTTACTTCTTATTTAATTGTTAGAATAATCAACAGGTTGATTATTATTTTACAATAAACTGTCTAAAAATTGTTAACTAAATGGATTTATATGAAAACCACACGCTTGACAAAAAAATTATCGATACCAAAATTATTTCCATAAAGAGACCAAAAATGTTTACTCAGACAGTTTCTCTGTATCTGCTTTATTTTAGAATTTCTCCATACTGTCCCAGTTAAAAAAAACACATTTAAGGTAAAATAAAATCCTAATCACATTTTTCAGCTGGGTACTGATTTCAACAAAACCTAACTAACTAGATATCAGACCACCTGCGTGGCAGCTACGTGGCGTTATGACGCGCACGCCACCCAGACGGTTTGAAATCTTCCTTAGAATTTCATACATTACAACCGCTGCAAGCACGCTCACGTCCCGCACATGCCACATACACCTATTCTGTTTGCACAGGCTTTTAGTATACTTATAGATGACTAGCTGACCCGCCCGCGGCTTCGCACGCGTGGGTTGTCAATAAAAACATTACCCTCCTCATGCACAGTACAGGAAAAGTAGCCTATGTTCCAATCACGGTCATAATCTATTTGTATACCAAATATCATCGAAACCGGTGCAGCCGATTAGTAGTAAAAACGTAACAATCAGACAACGGGACAGAGTTATTTTCGAATTTATAATATTAATATGGTTAATGAATGAATGAATGAAAATTATTTATTATACCTTACAAGCTAGATACAATAGTTAAAACGAAATAAAAAAAACTAATGAATGTAAGCATAATGGGCGGTATTATCGCTTAACAAAGCGATCTCTTCCAAGCAATCTTTGGAGGGAGATTTCAGATTGTCACACAAGAAGGCTTATTTCATAATTTGGTACATCTGGGCAATGTTACTCCAGTCACCTTTTCATTGTGCGCTCAGATGGTGAATATTTGATGTCTGAGCAGATTTACGACTGAAGAGAGGTAGATTTAGTGCGGTAATATAGATTTATTGTCTTTCTCCGCTGTGGGATGGGAATAAACGTATCTATGTCGTATTCTCGTGGCGATGTTTTTGAAATGGTGCAGATAGGGATATTTCGACTTCTACGCTTTTGTCCTCAACTTTCAATAATCATTAACAGGGTTTTGTACCTACCTAACTCGGAAGTCAATGACTTCATAAAACATTAAGTGAACGAATGAATTACAATTTATTTTTCACCATATTACAAAACCAGCAACTTCCTAAGTCTTATCCAAAAACTTGTTATACATGATTCATCTTATGCGCGATCAAAGTAATCACGATTATTTAGCCAAAATAAAAGTTTGCTAGCATCTAAATAGTACCTAGCACAAAAACTGCGGGCGCACTGTTTCATTTTACTAGTTCTTTATCTGCAGACCACAAGGTTCTACGAGTGATAGGTAATTACCGTTCAATCAGTGTTGCCACTTTCGCCAGTTTTTGGTTGTATCTAGCCTCATTTTGAGACTTTGTCAAGTAGCTGTCGCTGCCACATAAATACATCGGAAGTTAAATAATTTTAGCCAATTGGGTTTTTCATGAATTGTATTCCAATTTTGGGGCTGCTAAGCAGATATTTTTATGCAGACAGAGTGGTTTTTTTTTCAATTAATTTAATAGGTATGAAAAATAGAAAAGAAGTAATAAAAATATCCCTTTTTTATTATTTCTTGTTACTTTCCATATTCAGCCACTTTTGCAGGTATTAAATTTTCTTAATCTCGCCACTTTCTCGGTACAGTTTAGCTACTAGATCCGTAGCCGAGGTGGCAACACTGTGTTCAATCTCTATGTTCGCAAATCCCTTGACCATCCAGCCACAGCCATGTTAATTATAACTCCAATATTGACTTGCTAAGCAATTTAGCTATGTTTATTCAATGTGACCGGACAAAGTGGATTAGTGATCGACTGTCGAAATGTCTTAGGTTTGATTATACCACAAACGAAGATTAATTTCGGTTTAATTTTGTACATCGATAGATTATAACCTAAATTGAGGCATTGCTTAGGTTATTGCCAAACAACGCGTGCGAAGGTACGGGTGGAATCTAGTATAGTAATTAAGGAGTGTTCAATAGTTTCAATATCATATTCAACGACCATTTCATAATTACCTATCATGTGCAACAAAGAGGCTATATAGAAAGGCAAATATGAGTAGGTACATTTGATTCAATATCCTCTTTGTAGAAAAAACAGTTTCAGTACAAAGGATTTAGGAAGCTGAGGGTAGCATGAATTATGGCTTTTATTGACTCTACATGAGATTTGCCACCGCTTTTACAAAGTGCTTTTTGTTTTTGACATATTGTTTTACATTGGTTTTTTTTGGTATATTTTAGGTTGATACTGTTTTGTTTACTGACTAACATTTCGTTATACGTTCTAGCTTCAATTCAACGCCAATTTAATTAAAATAACTTAATTGTAGATATTTCGATCTAAAGTTTGTCAGTAAAAACATTACTCTCCTTTTGCGCAGTCAAATAAAAAGTAGCATATGTCTCAATCCGGTCGTATTATATCTATGTATATACTTACCAAATTTCATCGAAATCTCTCAAGGCGTTTAGTCGTGAAAACGTAACAAACAGACAGATAGAGTTTCGAATATTAGTATGTATATAATATTAGTATTGAATAATAGATAAAGGTGTATAATTTATTTTTATCAATATAAACACGGTAGACAGTTTTATTGGTGTAATAACATGCTGATACAAAATTAATCTTATCGATTCTATAAGGAGTAATTATCTTGGTAAGTTTTTTTGTAGTGACTAAGAAAACATAATTATCTTTCATCAACTTCTTGACAACCACTGTTGGCACAGAGGGCGAGTAGCTGGCTGGCTGGCAGGTCTAGGTGCTGTGGTACCGACCGTGGTAGAGGCAACGCTAAGGGGATTTCCGGACAAAAAGTCCCGAAATCGGCATTGTTAAGGGCATTTGTGGAATAAGCCGGTAGGTACCCTTCGTTTCTGATCCACGACACAGGGTATCTTAGAGTGGCGTCAGGAATACACGTGTAACTATATTTAAAATATATAAAATAAAAATAAAAAAGCCTGTTTATTCCATAGATACTAATTTCAACACATGCAATTTAAAATCTAAATGTTATATAATTTATTTCTATTATAATGTTAATTTTATTTAAATTATGAGTTTGGTAAGATTATTATAATATAATGATGCCTTTACCCGAGAGGGGTCCTAACCTGTTAAGTACTATTTATTTACGAAAACCTAGAGCTCAGAATGTTTAGGAGGAGGCGCGGGCGGTGGTACAGGGTCTCTGTAGTATTTCGCGTAGATGTCATCCCAAAAGCGCGCGCGACGCTCGAGTAACGGGCCGCGCAATTGAAATTCGTTGCCAAGTGACATGTGCGGCGCCCAATCGCCGCGCACGGCCGGCCATGACGGTAACTCGGAACCCTCAGGTACCGGTTTCCTGAAAATTACATTTATGTTCATATTATGCCAGTCATGCACTGGTCGGCTGGATAGCATATTATTATTATTCAAGGAAGAACCTGTTTATAGAAAAACGTTGTTCTTTAACAGTAAGAGAACCCAATGAGACGAAATCAAATATTGGATGGATAGTTTTCTCCTGACTGTATTTTTGTTTTTTTTAATCTATAAATACTGAAGAGAAGTTCTCCAAATGTAAGGATTAGTATTTTATGATAATTTTATTACAGCTATATCGGTTCTAGTAGCAGACATTTGTGTAATATATTTGTACTCGTGAATATTATAAAATGAATATAATAGGTACATACCCAGTCTTAATGAAGTTAGCCCATAGCTGCCTCATAGTAGAGGCCATTCGCTTAAATTCTTTGGTAGAATTACTGAGATCGATGAATCCTGGAACGCTTTGTTCAATGACTGCAGTTGTTTGGGCGCAGTGATTTGCACCACGTACATTTGTGTACGGTACGAAAGGAGTATTCTCGTCCACAAATGAATATTCATATAAGTATATTTGATCGTGGCCATCTTTTACTTGCAGTTTGGTCGCCAGCAACATCGGGTACGCAAATATAACGTCAGTGAAGTAATCGACATACGACAATACATTCTCCTCTCCTATTGCTTTATCATCAAAGTAAAACTCTTTGATCACTTTCGCTACTTCTTGCTTTTGCTCTTCATTTTCGAACTTCAAATCTGCAGGTAGAAAGTCAGAAAACTTTTCATTCATTTTTTCCTTCCAAAAATCGAAGAATTCAATTCTTATAAGACCTTCCATGTTAGCAAAACCGTAAAGAAGAGGAACTTTCTTGTATCGCCCGTTCTTCAAAATGTTAACTGGGGATTCATCGAGGAAGGCGTCTGCAGAAGGCCGTTCGACACATGGTGAAAATACAAAAGTAGAATCGGGTCTATCGAAAAACGCAGTTATCATTAATTGATCGAAGGTTGCCGTCTTGTAAAATTGTTCCAACGCATAGATATTGTCCACGTTAGTGAAGTTTACAACTTTAGCAAAATACTTTGCATTTTCAATTGGATCAGGTTGGACGGTAAACGCTGCAATGTTTCCACCGCTTTCTGGTATAACCTTAGTAAACAGGCCCCGGGCTGCTTTCGAGAGCATTAACAGATCAACTGCAGCTGATCCAGCAGACGAACCTTGAATTGTTACATGATTAGGGTTTCCACCAAAGCTAGCAATATTTTTCTTGACCCAACGTAGAAGAGCCACTTGGTCCTTCATACCTGCGTTACCAGGCACATCTTCAGTTCCTAGGCAAAGGAATCCGTGGATTCCAAGGCGGTAATTAAAGGTGACGATGATAATTTTATGTTCAGAGACAAGTTTCAATGAATGCATCCAGTCTCCAAATCCTATTTGAAAAGCTCCTCCATGTACATACACCAGAACAGGAAGATTTTTCTCGTCTGTATCAGGAGTGTATACACTAGTGGTAAGACAATCTTCTTGCATGGTTTTACCAGTAGGAAGAATAGGGTTGGGAGCCTGAGGGCATACGATACCCTTATCTGTCGCTTCTAAGGGTTTTAGCCATACCGGTGCAGGGAGTGGTGCCTGAAAATGAAATAATAAATAAATACGTAATGCTTGACATTTCACACAGCGTTATTTAGCCCCAAACTAAGCAAATCTTGTACTATCGGAACCAGATAACTGATAGAATACGTTTTTTATTTTTATGTATATACATACTTAAAATATGTAAAGAAACAACCAGACCCGGAGCAAATATTTGTAGACCATGCAAACATTTATTCCGCGGCAGGAATCGAACCCGCAACTTCCTCCTCAGCCAGCTATTCATCCACTGCGCCACGAAGTTCGTCATAATAATAAAAATAAAATTCACAGTAACAAGCTTTTACGGTACAAATTCTAAATGGGTTCCCACGCAAAAACAACTTCAATGTTATTAAATTTAATATACCTAAGTATTTTCCTGTTTTCCATACTTATTAAAATATATAAATAATTATTTATATATGTGCAATCGTTATTAATTTTTTTAGAAGTCTTCATACAACGTTATCAATGTAAAGGTAGCTTAGAACCTCACGATGAAGTGCGACCAGGGAAAGGGGTCAAAATTGACTACAAAATTCCCGCGCGATTAATGGATTATCCCTTAGCCTTCGTAGTATGCCTCACCTTGTACCGATACGGGCCGGTCGGTGCGGTCGCGTAAGGGATGCTCTGGAAAGCGTAGATGCCATACTCGGGATCCTTGTACCCTCGTACAGATCCATGCGCAGTCTTCACCAGCTTCGATTCCCGCCCATCGTTCTCTGCGCGGACAGCAAACACAAACAAACACAGACACAACGTTCTCCACATGACAGCACTTTAAAACTGACGCAAAGTTGCAGTCATTATTGTCGATACAATTTATCAAGCCAAAGATAACGCTATCACTGTTTCAATTAAATAGTATTTCCACTCACGAACTCGTATCTCTATACGATTTACACAACACCATATTGATCGAGTGAAGCGAGATCTCCAAATCAACTAGGAAGAATTGATGACTTTGTATGTATGTTGGTTTGTCCGTGGATTCAAAATAAGCAGTTAATGAACTGACAATGTTTTTAAAAACATGAACAAAAAACAACGATCTTTTTCAGGAAAAAAAATCTTTATTTTATCTAGTTTTTCAGTGTTATCATTACTTATCATCCAGTCGGGTATCTACCTACTTAAATGATCGAGCGAAGCGAGCTCTCCAAATCAGCTTGGGCAAATCGGCGTTGTATGTATGTATGTATGTTTGTCCGAGGAGAACTTTCAAAGCGTTGATCCGATCATCGTAAGTTTATAAGTAGGTAGTGATGGCACAATCCTGGTGTGACTAAATGAGATAAAAATGTTGGGGAGTTGTTGAGATGTTGGGGTTCAAGAGGGTAAAAAAAATATGAAAATGTGACTTTTAGGTCAAATGGGACGTCAAATGAAAGGTCTTTATTAGTAAATTTTAACCCTGTTTTTATTTTTAGTTTAATCTTTATAGTTTTTGAGTTATTAGCTATAATAAAAACTGAACTTTGACGAAATTACTAGGGTACACACCAGGTCACTACTCGTACCTGTGAGACCACAGTGACCACAGTGCTGAAATTTGGTATTCGTGTAGCATTAGCGACACAAATATAGGGAAAAGCTAAAATCCAGAATAACAGCAATTTCTACCCCTAAAAAGCGTAACCAATTATTTGGTTGTGCATTCCGTGGCACTATTTTATTAGTCAAAGATTAGGGCCAGCTTGTACAACGATCCCTAAACGTATTAAACGACTAAACATGATTAAATTTGACGTACTTGTATGATTTGATTGTTTGATTGAAAATACTTTATTGCACTTATAAAACTAGTACAAAGGCGAACTTAATGCTAAAGAGCATTCTCATCCAGATAAACTTTGTGTATTGTAGATAAAGATGTGTAGGCAAAGGGAACAAATTAAAATTATTGACAACTTCTTAAATCATATTTAGCCACTAATTACGTTCAGGCATCGTTGCATAAGTCGCCCTAACAATAAGATCATAACTCGCGAGATCTCAGTTCGGGGCGAACCACTAGTTATTACGAAAAATAACAAAATATACGCTTTCTCCTTTTAAGAGTTAAACAAACATTTATTTGCATTAAAGAAAAATAAAGGAAGAGAACTCAATTCTAACCTTATGTCGGCCAACTTCTAGATATTCAGGGTATTTAAATGAAGAGCTCGACTCTGACGAATCAATAAAATCTTACTTGTAATTTACGAATAATTTTAATCCTGAATTTGATTATCTTTTCAGACGCTTGACGAGTGGTCGTTCGACGTGTTTGCCCTCCACGAGGCAAGCAGCGGCGCGCCAGTCAAGTACCTAGGATACGAACTGCTGAACAGATATGGAATGATACATAAGTTTAAGGTAAGTGCTTCTTGGCGATCTTATAGCATGGCCCTTGGCATCATTGCCTACATATCAAACAACTGACCTATGAGTCTTAATCTTTCGCGTCTTGTCGAAGCAACGTGTGATCCGGGAGCTGGTGCTTATCTGGGGCAAAGCATTGCAATTCAGCGGGGCAATGCAGCCAGTGTCTTGAGAACATATTTGCCTGTTAGTGATCTGGAGCAGTTGAGCTATATGTAGATCGTTGTCTTTGGATGATTTAACCGTTTCTTCTTCTTCTGTATTTTGGTCATATAAGTAGTTGTTTATTCTTTCTTAAAGGCATTTTGCCCCATTAAAAAAAGTTAAGTTGTTTGATATTATGGTAAAAACTCTGTTGTGTATTTTACTTATAATAATAAATATGGCTGGACATTTCACGTCTCATCTAGCCCCAAACTAAGCAGAGCTTGTACTATGGGAACCAGTTAACTGATAGGATACTTTTTTTTTGTAAATACATACTTATAATATATAGAAAAACATCCAGACCCTGAATAAATATATTTGTAGATCATACAAACATTGGTACCACGGCGGGAATCGAACCCGCTACCTCCTGCGTCTCAGCCGGCTATTTGGCCACTGTACCACGGAGGTCGTCACATTTGTCTTTGTATTTATTTTGTTTTTCTAAGTACATAATACACGTCCGGAACGGATAACCTGTGCAAACTTGTACTAGCCAATATATCTAAGATTAGTTAGATAAGTTGTTCAACAATGAAATATAAAAGCTTTTAAATATTATTTGTAAAAATGTTGTTGTGTAAAAAATATGGGAGCTTAGTTGTCAGAGTCATGATAACCTACGGATAAGCATGATTTTTCATAAAGCTAAAAGGACATAATGTCTCCTTACCTTGATGGATAGGACAACCTAACTAAACCACAATAAGGAAACACTTACAAAGCCTTGGAATAAATGTACGTTAATCATCCAGAAAATATTACTTTATGTCTCAAAGTAGAGATAGGCATTAACAGGTAATAACTTTTCTGTAGTCCCACTGCTGGGCATATGCTTCTCTGCTGCCATTCTTCCCGATCCTGTGCTAGGCTGAACCACGTACTACCCAATGACTTATTGATTTCGTCGACCCATCTCTCTGGGCAAGCCCACTCCATTTAAAATATTTACCCTTATAATGAAAGCCGGTAGCTGTCGCCCGCCTGCCGTTCGGTTGCACTGTAGGTGTTGCTACTTATCCCAGGCACTACAGTGCTTGTGTTATTTACTCAGCTAATGCTGGAACCTGCAAACAGGCACTGTATTAAATTCTCAATCAATAGACGCATGTTCTCAGTTTAAGTACTAATGAGTATTATGAGGGTCTCTTTTCGGTCGCGGGCGGATAAAATTAAGCGCAGAATTCAAGAAGTTTTCCAACTCTATATCATTATTGCTCGGCATAAAATATAAGCATGCCGTCTGTCATCTTTAACTATAGTAGCACTAAGATTTACCACTTGTACATGTAACCGTTAATTACTGTCAGTGTATGCTATGTACCTGAACCTGAACTTCGGCTCGCACATCAAATCTAGGGCCAAAATTGCTGCTATTAAGCTGGGCATCTTAGCTAAAGTTCGGTGGTACTTCTCACGGGGACAGCTGCTCAGTCTCTACAAAGCACAAGTCCGCTAATGTGTATGTGTATAAGTACTGCTGCCATCTCGCCAAGTATCAGCTTGAAGCCCTTGATTTGATTAAGCAACGTGCTGCTAAACTCATTGGGGATGACTCCCTAGTGGAAACCAATTTACAAAGTCTAGAGCACAGGCGCCGGGTAGCCAGACTTTCAGTTTTTTACAAGATTCGTTTTGGTGAATGTGCGCAAGATCTTCATGACCTTATCACTCCTTCCCCTTCCACCACCGGACAAGCAGACGTACCGGGAAGTACCACCCATACCTGGTCAGCATACCACCTTGCCGTACCAAACGATTTGCTTTCAACTTTTATTGTTAGCTCAAGTAAGGAGTGGAACTCACTCCCGGCGTATGTTTTTCCGAACCAGTATAATCTCGAAGTTTTCAAGCCCAGAGTGAATAGGTCTCTTGGCAAGCGTACTCCATCTTCGATCACACCATCACTTACCACCAGGTGAGGTAGTGCGCTTGGCTACTATCAATAAAAAAAATGTAGATGACTCCCTATAAATAAGCTTCAAGGCTCCATTGCTGACCAGTTTCTGCATTTATATCTTCGGATTATCGTACCTTAGGTTTGCCCGAACACTACATTCCAATTCACTTTTAAATGTTTCGCAATCTTTTTCGCTATATTTTTCTGGTTTATCCCTAAACGTTACCCAGCGAGGCCGAGGCGTTGAAATGTGCTGGGAGCAAAGTTAAGTAAACAAATCGTTAGGTAAACTTTCTGCGCAACTTTGAATATTCCGAATAGTCGCTGTATTTTTGTATTTTGTAGCCAAGAATGATTTTAGAATGATAGAAGTGAATTAATACCGCGGATAAATAAATTAACTCATAGTTTGTAATAGCAACGACACAAGGAATCCAAATGCGGGGTATGAAGAATTAAGTGACTTTTAGGGTTACATTTTATTTGTACTAAAAACGGGATATTTATCATGATTTGTGAGTTTTTGAGTACCCCGATATTTCGACGCAGCTGCATGCGTCATGCTCACGGGTAAACTGAAGTCTTTGCGAGTATAGTTTATTTATTTAATTTAAAAGGGTTCGTTCCCAAGATTATGACGTAGAGCTTGATATAATTTGTCATTCCTCAACTGCAGAGTCTTATAAATAAATGTATTTACGTAGCTCAGTATTTTTTTTAACTTAACAAATCCAGTTATATCTGAAAGAAGTTGCCGTGTAAGTCATTATCCATCTCCGGGCCGGCTCAAGAGCTTTTGTTCTCGACCTAAAACAATATTCCCCTTTGTTCTCGTCAAGCTAGATCTTAGAATAAAAGAGGCTATTTCTACTGCTTACCTATACATAGATGTAGATATGATTAGAGATAATAATGAATTACTGCTAAGATTGCAACGGTAAGAACAGATAAACTAAATATCTATATGCCGTGACGTGGACTTATAAATTTGAAACACGCATCCACGAAAACAACAGGAGCAATACTTTAGCACGAGTTTACTAAAAGTTTACCTCATATAGTAAGCGTTTTCATTTTTACCTTAAGCCAGTCTTCTTTATTTGTTTTTTTTTTTTTATTTTATTTTATAATTATGGCACACAAAATGGAATACAACCAATCAGACACAAAATATAGTTATCAATTCTTAAATCTAGATTGTATCCCAAAGCACACATCATGACAACTCTAGAGCAGTTCTGTGTAGACTAACTGAAAGGAAATATGTATCTACTTATGTACATATACAAAACAAAGTAACAACAAAAAAATAAAACCGCCTAAAATAATGAGATAAATAAAAAATAATAAGTTTTGCGGCGATATATCCATATTTTTTACTCAAGAAACGCTAATAGGCAGTTTGTTTGTCTTTGAAGAAAATCTCGTAAACTCAAACGGATTTAGATAACGAGATTTTTATAAAAACATGATGGAGGGATAAGTAAACACACATGTCTTAAGAGTCTTTAGAGTAGTACAGTTTCTTGTGAAAGGACTCGCTGGAGTAGTACTAACACCATACCTATTTAGTCCGCCAAGCAGTATTGCTGTGTTTGGGTTTGAAAGGTATGGTTGCCGGTCCAATCCCAGGCACATATCAAAGGCTTTACACCTGTATGTCTTAAGTTGATGGATGCAGGACAATGCATCGTAGGGCACGATTCTAAGGTGCACTGCATCACCTTGGAGACAATACTTTGCTGTTGGCGATGGTTACGCTTGTTCCAGCTCCAGGTCGGATAAAAAATAAACATGGAACTGGGTCCCACAGTTGGGAATAAAACGTACTTCCACCCAAGCTAAGCTATATTCATACGCTTTAGCCAAAACATGAAAAGAAATTCAACAAAAATATATATTGCTTTAACAAAATAAAATCAATCAATTCAGCAAGTCCCTAGTCTGTCTTTTCTTATAAAAACCATTTATTCAACAAATCCACCACCAAGTTAAATGAAGCTTCGCTTTGTTACATCAATCCAATTATCCGGTTTGTTGCCCCCCGATTAAAGTTATTTTCTACCATTCCCGTGAAGAAACTAGAATAAAGATGGATTCGTTAGAGAAAACTGACGATGATTGGAGTTGAAATAAATTGCTTTAAAATACAATTTCATTTATCCATTGGTGGCAGATGGTTCGGAAATTTATAAGTTTCTTGTGTCGATTGGCTGACCTTACAATATGGTTGCATTACCTAATGAAGAAAAAAGTCACAAAGGATCGGATAGGTAGATTTTCGAACCCTTAAACAGCAATACCCTTAAACAGCAATACCCTAAAACCAAAATAAACTCGAGATATAAATGTTTCCACGGCCCAAGTTCCGACACAATAACATACTAACCAAATTATTCAATAAGTATATATTATCATAACCTTAATTAATTCAGCATTACACTTAGAAACTCCCACCTTTTCTTGGCCGTCTATCAAAATAATCTAAGAAAGTACCGACTTTAACAAGATTAAAGTAGAGATTCCCTTCAAATTTCATCGTCGGGAAAGTTTCTTGCGAACTTTTAATATACCCCCGCTGATAACTGGGGAAAGTTTCAGATTACCTCCTGTTGTGAGTTCACGTTACTCGGTTCAATTTTGCAAGAATAAGTTAAATAAATAAGGAGCATTTTCAGTTTTATAGTCCCTTAAATATCCATAAAAATATACCTAGGTTGCTTCGGAATATGTTTACCCGAAAGAGGGTCATTGTCCATAATTACCAGAATAATGTACGATGACTTTTGAAATACGAGGTTTTTCATTGAAAAATAACTTGTTAAAAATCAGATTGTGTCGGGTACAAAAATAGTTTTACCGTCTAAGTAACTAGTAAATTTTTTGTTCATTTTAAGACTTTAAAATCATCGCATAAATTACAAGCTGGACGCGATTTGAACACGCAACCTCCCTCTTGGTGTGAGGGAAAGGTGCGATCCTTTTTCGCACATTGAGCGTAAGTTCTAGGGAAGGCACAGTCTAAAAAACAGATGATTTGAAAGCAAACTAAAAATCTCTTGAAGTAAATTTTGTACAGTTAAACATTATGCACATGTAATAGTAAGTTTTGGGGAAGGCGCAGTTTGAAAAACAGTATTTTCCTATAAAAATATTGAAATTCGAAAAGTTGGAAAAATCAGCTACTTACATATTTACAGCACCCCGCAAAAAGTTTCAGACTGCAACAAAACCTAAGGTTCTGCCACCTGACCGTTCAAACAATATACCTGGAACCAAACTAAAATGAACTAAGTGAACTTTAATGTTTAAAAATTGTGTAGGTAACTTTGATCGAACATCATTTCCAGTTTTTTCCATTGAAAGCGAAAATGATAAAAACAGCTTAGGACAAGCTATGATCGCTCAAACTTGAATAAAATTGCAAATTCTCCAAGCAACTAAGCTCATTTTCCGCTAACTTTATCTTGATCTCTCAACATTCATGCAAAATGAAACTTTCGAGTTTTCCAAAAGCAATTCTGAGGTTCTCACGCTCATGCATGAAATTTAAAGTTAAATGCGATGAAGTTGGACCTGCATTTGCTATGAAGTGGTTAGGTTAGAAGCTATTCCTATACAATGAACGACGTAGCTTCTTTCTAGCTTTGGCATTATAAAGTAGGTATTAGACTTGTTGCGTATAATGACTTTCCGCACCTTCGTACTTTAGAGGTCATGGTTCTGGCTAAATGCCGTTGAATGCTGCGTGTGACATATAAACTCCGATGTATGGTAAGTATTCAACAAACCTATAATATACGTACCACGTATATTATAGGTATGTACTATAGTATGCACTATGTATGTTCTATGTACCTACTTTCTTTTCCATATGATGTTATTACATTCATAGGAAGTTTAAAAGTAGCGCCAGTGGTAGAAAAATTGAGGAGTATGAGGCTACCATGGGACTAAAAGAGTGTTAGATATGAGTGTGGATGGATATAGAAGTAGAGGCAGGCCGAAGAAGAAATGGACGGTCTGTGTGCAGAATTATATGGGTAGGAAGGAAGTGACAACGGAGATGACGGCTGTTAGAGAGATCTGGAGGAGGAATACATGTTGTGCCGACCCCGAGTAATGTGGGAAAAGGGCAGGAAGATGAAGAACCATAGGATATTCATTCCAGAACATCATTGCAACCATAGATGTCCACAGCAACCGATCTTTGTTTTTTTTTATAGCAGTCATCAACATAGCATGTACTGACAATATTAAGTGGCTACCATGTACAAGTGCTAAATCTAAGTCCTATTATAGTTAAAGAAAAGGATTAAATCTTACGCAGACAGCGCGGCGGTGGGGGCGCCCAGACATTTATAGGTAGTTTTTACAGCAACTGGGGGCCTTTTACGTTGCGCTTTCCAATGCGTGGTCTCCAAATCAGAGCCTTTCGACCCTAGCAGTTGCTAGTTCCCCGAAGTATCCCCCCTTCCACCGCCGGAAAAGCAGACGTACCGAGAAATACCACCCATACCTTGCCGTACCAAACGATTTAACGATTTGCTTCTACTTTTCTTGTTAGCACAAGTGAGGAGTGGAGCCCACTTCCGGCGTATGTTTTTCCGGACCAGTATAATCTCGGAGTCTTTCAGTTCAGAGGGGTTCTTTCTAGGCAAGCGTGCTCTATTTTCGATCTACCATCACTTACCATCAGGTGAGGTAGTTGTCAAGCGCTTGACTACCTTCAATAAAAAAAATGTGTTCTGTGACTTTTTAATCCCCGACGCAAAAAAAGGTGTGTTATAAATTTGACGCCTATATCTGTCTGTTGCATCGTGGTTCCCAAATGGATGGTTGGGACGCGATTTTTAATTCACTATAAGCTTGTTCAACTGGGTTGGTTCTTAGCTAATATGATGAAGATCAAGTCAGCCGGTCCGAAGCTTATCATCAGCACTTTTCCTATTTGGTGGTGTAAAATTAATGAATAAATATATGAATGAAATTAAATATTCTTTATTACACAAAATAATCTGTACATGGGCAAACTAAATGCTAGATAGCATTCTCTTCCAGTTAACCTTTGTGTAACGCGGACAAACAGGTACCTAATGTAGGTTGTGAATATTTGCTAGAGGGAGATGTATATTGATTTAAGAATTATTAAATTTATACGGAAATGTTTAAGAGTCAGGGTTTTTTAAATTTTGTTAGTCGGTAAATATATATATTTCTTGTTGAAACTAAGATAAGATTTTTGTTAACAGGTCCCATCAACGATACTGGAGAATTTCCTCAGCCGGATAGAGGAAGGCTACTGCAAGTTCCATAATCCGTACCACAACAACCTCCACGCGGCGGACGTGGCGCAGACTGTCCATTACATGCTGTGTCAGACTGGCCTTATGGTATGTCATTGGTGCTTACGAACAAGGGCATGATTTCTCCTAAACGGGTAGACAGTAGACAGAGCAGACTGTCTATAACATGCTATGTCAGACAGGTCTTATGGTCATCATCAGTAGCCCATAGGTGCCGACTGCAGAGTACTTATAGATTTAGATTTTGCCAATACTCTCAATCTTGAGCCTGTGTGCCCGCGACTTTTATAATATGTTATTGGAAATCTTATGCACAAGATATGATTCTCAATTATCTATCACCAGGTAAAATTAACCTTAGATGCCATTTTAGCAGAACCATTTAGAATTACTAAATTTTGTCAACACACTGGTAAAAGGAACTGTGAGCTTTTATGTTAACTGACAGGATATTAAAGCTAGCTAAGTAAACTGTTGATCGTAAATGCTTTTTCACACGTCCGGTCAACACATTTAGCTTTCACACGACCCGGATTTTGTATTTAGTAGCGTGTAAACCGCCAACGCGAGTACAGTCGCGTGGTGACTGCACAAATAATTTAATTATCTCTCTTCTCTAAAAATGGAACGTGAACAATTAATTGCAATGTGGATTTTGTACCGAAGATACCACCGCCAGAAAAGGAAGTCCAGAAATCATTGTGTTCATACTACAAAATTCAAAATACAAAAATTTAATACGTATCTATCTCTATTTTGCAACGAATTAAGTAGGTACTATTTATGAACGAGGGTGTCAAACAAAACGAGTCGCGCTCTTCGTGGTTGTACCTGCGCCACTGGCCGACCACTATGAGTCCGGCCGCCGCCTAACCGGTAGGCAGTGAACGGACGCACAGTGGTAGATCCGGCGTACATCCGGCGACCGCTTGCCGGCCAAATTACGCTGGTACGTGTGAAAGCTAACGTATACACGGCCATACACTTCGCCGCCGGGTAGCCGGCGCTGGCTACTCGGCAACCGGGACGTGTGAAAAGGCACTAATAATCAGCTTCAAACTGGACAATTGTGTCTGTAACTGGATTTGCAAGATGTAAATATCTATTAATAACTTGCCGAGACAACATAAGCTAGCGTCTCATAATCATAATCAGAATAATTGTACGATTAGCGCCTAGGGTGTAGTAAAAACAATCCGTCAAACAGTGTAAAATAATTATCACAACACTGTATTCAAATTCTTGTTTACAAATTGGGTCACGCCACGCGTCAGTACCAGGTGTTACCGAAATCCTAATAAATGACGTCAACCACTTATCGCCTTTTACAAAAAATTGTATGTAGTAAAATACGAGTATAACACGTCAACCCAATTCAAATCTGATAGGTAAACGTGAAAATGTGTAATTTTTTTCAGTCAGAGATTTATGATGTCACTACACGTACGTTCATACTCGATGAGCAAGTATAATCGAACATCGGTTTTATTTTATTTAAATAAATCAACTTAAGCAAATCGGCGTTGTATTTACCTGTTTGTTTGTCCGAAGATAACTTTGGAAGCGTTTATCCGATCATCGTGAAATTTGATGCATAGGATTTCAGACTTTTGCCTATAGGTACTTGGGTCACTAAAGCTACACGCATACCAAATTTCAGCACTGTGGTGTCACTGATGTACTCCGTGAATTTCATCAAAATTCAGTATTTATTATGGCTAAAAACTTAAAAATTGCAAGGACTAAACTAAAAATAAAAACAGGGTCGAAATGTACTAATTTGACCTTTCATTTGACCTATTAGTTTCATTTTCGTTTTTTTACCGCTCTTGAATATCTCAACAACCCCCAAACATTTTTAATAAAAGTAAAAATAATGACAAATATTTTTATACATTAAAATCACAAGGATCACTTTGAAACATCAATTTTACTGCATGTTCCTTCGCAACCAAGCCAGGAAAGAAAGACAAGAAACAAGGCTGGTTGTTTTTTTATTGATACTTTTAGAATATATAACACAGTACAGAAAATAAATTACGTCTAAATTGTCATATTATAACGAGTTGGAGCAATTTCAATCCCAAACTTCTCTATCATCTAAATAATCCCATATTTTATAATAGGCTTTCTTATAAAGATTTTGTTTAATTACGTTTTTATATTTGTTAATTGTCAATTTTTGTACATCTCTTGGGAGTTTGTTATAAAAGCGTACACCTTGCCCATTAAACGATTTACTAACTTTATGGAGTCTACAAGTGGCAACAGCGAGTTTGGAGTTCATACTCGTATAGTTACACCAAAATAAAATTGTGCCATCACTATTATATCACCTATATATCAAATTTTACGACGATTGGATCAACGCTTCGAAAGTTATCCTCGGACAAACAAACATACATACATTGCAACGCCGATTTGCCCAAGTTGATTTAGAGATCTCGCTTTGCTCGATCAATGATCTATCTAGGTCATACTCATTTATTTTTATACTACTTTTTCAGAACTGGCTATCAGATCTGGAGATCTTTGCGACCTTGGTAGCGGCCGTGGTCCACGACTATGAACACACGGGGACCACCAACAACTTTCACGTCATGTCGGGCTCCGATACGGCTTTGCTGTACAATGATAGAGCTGTGCTGGAGAACCACCATATCAGCGCTGCTTTTCGGTACGTTATATTGTTTTATAAAAAAATCAAATAGGCTCATCATTAGATCTTTTTTTCATTACACAAACCCGCCAAAATGTCCGATCCTAATATTGTACCTATTATACCAGCATATATTATAATGTGGATTAGCCTAGAGAATAAGTAAGCTGTAGTGGCAATAGGCGGAGCACATAGTAGCTCAAAGAACTGACGGCCGTTGGGGCAGAAAGTTTATCGAGTGGAGACCACGCACTGGAAAGTGCAGCGTAAGAATCTAGGTGTGTCAAACACATTTTTATCAATAATCTTCATTTCATTTGGTTAATTTTTAAGTCATATATACATACTAGGTTATTGTGGGGCTTTGTAAACGCCCTGTATATTAGAGACATTTAAAACAGAGCGTTGCACGGGACCGCCTGCGCGGCTACGCAGCTCCACCGATTTGCATTTTAATCAAATAGAGTCCGTCGCGTCAGCTGCGGATATTGGCATGCTTTTATTTGAAAAATTGTTTGCTACTGAACTACAAAGTAATAGACAAACTAAGCAAAAATGTGTAGAATTTTGTTCTATGAATACACACGACGCTCATCCCGCGGCCACGTTAGCGGCATTCAGCGAATGTTTGTGTTGTACTTATGCCTGTGTCAATTTGACAGAGACACACAGCGAACATTCTCCGAATCCCGATAATGTGGCCGCAAGTGCAGGGTCATCCGGTTGCCTTTCCACCAGAAATGCTAGCAAATTTATTTATAAATAATGCTCATTCTTGCCCGCGACATGTCAAAACAACAGCGGTAACTGTTGATGATTAGGATGAAATTATATCTTTAGGCAGTCCCGTCAAATTGAAATGTTTGACTAATAAAATAATATACATTTGACAAAAATCTAACAACCGACTTGAAAGTTAACTACCCGAAATATATACACTGAAAACTCAGAAATAGAGCACCCATTTGCCTGTGATCCCTAATAGGTACCTACCCTTACAATGAACTTTGCATGAATTTTTTGTCGTTTAAGAGTTCTGTGGGGTACCTTCAAAGCACAAGGTCTGATCAACTAACTGTGATCTCCAATACAAACACTTACTGCGATACATGAACTGTTGCTGAGGAGTTCTATGGGGTATCTTTAAAGTCCATAATGAGATCAGTTAAACACTGATAGGCAATAACCCATATAGATGTTTGTTTGTTAAACATTCTTTGATAATTCGCTGCCACATAATTCAAGCAAATTTGAACACTTATTCCATGTTTTAAATGATCCACAAGCCATAATAGTTTTACATACCTATATTTATTAAAAAAAATTCAAAGTACTACACAATAATATTGTTTATTTATTTTTTTGTTATCTTCTTGTTGTTTGTTTTTCAATGTATTTATGTAATGTTATTTATACTGCAATTCGTGTATTTTATGTATTGTTATTTTATTGGGTATTTTCTTCTTTATTTTGTCTACATGTTATTTTTATTTTAAATTTTTTATTAGTAAGTATTATCTTTTCAAATGATCGTGTCGTCACCTAGGCCCTGTCATAAAACCAGCACTGCATCGTATCCACCGTGGTAAGAAACAGCTTATACTGAGACAGGGACCAATTTGTCCCCACGCAACACCATCATTTTATGTTTGGGTGAAGCTTGTTTTTTTGTGTTTCTATGTTTTTTCCTTTGTTTTTATTGTGTGTGATGGCATGTGGGTTCAAATAAATGTATTTTCTTTCTTTCTTTTGTGATTTTCAAAACAATTACCTACTACATCGCGATGCGTCAACTGTTTAGGAGGTTTTGATTTCTACTCTGTAGGTACTCCAACATCAAAGCCAGACTATACTTATATGGGACTACCCTATAGAATAAAAAATAATCGAAATCCGTTAATGATTGGCGGAGATATCAAGTAACAAACATACAACATAAATTACAACCGAATTGAAAATCTCCTTTTTCTAGTCGGATGAATAATAAGGCAAGGCACTTGAGAAACATTCAGCCAATTTTAATGCCAGAAATAGCACGTCCAATTCGCCAAGTGTCGAACCTACCTATACCAAATGAACGAAAGCCTTGATGGAAATTCAGAATTTTCACACAAAAGATCGGGAGAAGAATGCTCGTTATGATGCTACATAATTTCCCTTGGGATGTGAATGTATGTTGATGTGAACCTGCCTTTTCTATTTCAAGGCCCTTTCTCGTACTTCGTATTTTATAGCCTTAACGATTGTTGGGTAGGTACGAGGGAATGATAATACCGATCTTCGCAGGGTATTTTAGATATTAACTAGTTTGTTAGGCTTGATCTCACGTTTATAATATTTTCAAACTTCTAAAGTGGTATCAGTAGGTAGGTATGTAGTAGGTAGATAGATAGATATAGACATTTATTTCGACACAAGTACCTAACAAACAAACAGAAACTACATAAGGTTGATAAGTAAATACTCACAATTAAAAACACGTTAACTTATTAAAAAAACAAAAGACACGTACCCAGTCACTATGAGCTCAATGCCGAAAAAGGGGTATGTACTTTTATTAGGTAATAAGGTGTCTCCGAAATTAACTAAGTACCCCATGCCAACTATAAGCTTAGTTACGCTGTTTTATCATCAAAAGACAAAAACCCTTGCAACATTCTCCATAAACTATAAAAAAAACAAATGCATTGAAATCTGTCTATCCGTTTAGGTAGGGGCTACTATGCTACGGACACACATATTACCAGATACACTCGGACAAAGACACCCTTATCCAATAATATTTAAGCAATAATTCTTAAGCAATCATAGAGGGTGGTTTCACACACGTAGGCTTCATTCTTTGCAACTTACCTACGTAGTATTTGACAATGTTTTCCATTTGCAAACTTTTTAGCAAGGTTTTTACTACCTACTAATTAAGTAGGTTTCTGCCTACGTTTATACTCGCCCACATTTGCAACAAATATAGGTAAGTAGGTATAAGGTACCCCACTTAGGTAGCTCAAGCAAGGCTCCTTAGAAATCCCCCGCGCCTGTACAAACTTATCTAACCTATTTTGAACGTAATGTAAACGAAGCTAGCGATGGTACGAGTAAACACGATCTCGCAAACTACCTACTCCATCTTCAAGCGCTGACGTGATTGATGGTGACGCAAAATGATCAGTCTAATATTCAATGAGATTGAGGTTAGTTTTATGATAAATAAATAAATAAATATTGCTGGACATTTCACACAGCGCTATCTAGCCCCAAGCTAAGCAGATCTTGTACTATGGGAACCAGATAACTGATAGAATACTTATATACATTTTTTTTGTAAATACATACTTATAATATACATAAATATATATATTATATAATATATACAGAAACAACCAGACACGGAACAAATATCTGTAGATCATGCAAACATTTGTTACGCGGCGAGAATCGAACCCGCTACCTCCTGCGCCTTGTTGACGATAATAAACTGTTTTAGGTTTGGCTTGGATCTACGAAAATTTTAGTTGAAACTATTGTATGTATCTAATAAATGTACTTTGGTAGGTAACCAATCTATAATTACTGCTGGGTGAAGACCTCCCTCTCGCTCGCCACTCTTTAATTAATCTAGATTATCAAGTGTTCTTCTCTGCCCAGTTTCACTCAAGTTTCACCACAACTCTACAGATACCTAGGCATAAACTAGTGGTTCGCCCCGAACAAAGATCTCGCGAATCTCCGAAAATAAATATTATTCTTAGGGCGACTTGCACAACGACGCCTAAACGTATTTAGTGGCTAAACATGATTTCAGGAGTTGTCAAATCATACAAATACTTCAAATTTAAACATGTTTAGTCGCTAAATACGTTTAGTGATCTTTGTGCATGCCGGCTTTAATCTTTGACTAATAAATTGGTGCCACATGAATAACCAACCTACTTGACCTACAGTTTCATTCAAATTAGATGTAATGGGGATTCTTGTTAATTGGTTATATTTTTTGGGGTACAAATGGCAGTAATTCTGGATTTTAGACTTTTGCCTATATTTGTGTCACTAAAGCTACACGAATACCAAATTTCAGCATTGTAGGGTCACTGGTGTACCCTGTGAATTTTGTCAGTTTTGTTTTTATTATGGTTAATAACTTAAAAACTACAAAAATTAAACTAAAAATAAAAACGGGGTTCAAATGTACTAATAAGGACCTTTCATTTGACGTCGCACTTGCCCTAATAGTCTCATTTTCATTTTTTTTTTACCCCTCTTGAACCCCAATATCTCAACAACCCCCCAATATTTTTAGGTCATTGAGTCACACCAAAATTGTGCCATCACTACCTACCTATGTATCAAATTTCACATAATCGGATCAACGCTTCGAAAGTTATCCTCGGACAAACAAACATACATACATACAACGCCGATTTGTCCAAGTTAATATGGAGATCTCGCTTCGCTCGATCAATATACCGTAAGTAGGTAACCTAGAATGATACGTTTATATGATTCACATTGCCTTACTAATTCAGATATTAGAATTATCATATATCAGATATTTAGATATTATAATATTCAATCATAACATAATTGCGACATTAAGGTGGTTTGTAATTATACCTACCAATTACCTAAGTGCTTACGCAATAGACACGGCTCACTGGTCTTCTATGAAATTAATAAGGCTTCTTGTGATGTAGGTACTAAACTGACATTAAACCCGTTACATGGCCAGCGGCTGTGTAATTAGATTTATTGATTTATCTAAGTATCATGGTAAATAGGACCTTGAATCACATTCACTCACGGTACCTTAATAGTGTCCAGGTAATGATCAGATCTCTACTTCAGGTCAGATACACTACCTAGGTTGGTAACTCTTCTGTGGTAAAGCTTTCCCTAGTTGAACATATTTATTGCATTTTTCAGGGTAATGAAAGACGAAGACTGCAACATTCTCCAGAACCTGTCGCGCGATGAATTCCGCGAGTTCCGAACGCTGGTGATCGACATGGTGCTGGCCACAGACATGTCATTCCACTTCCAGCAGCTGAAGAACATGCGTTCGCTGCTCACGCTGGCTGAACCCACCGTGGATAAAAGCAAAGCCGCTTCTATGGTGCTGCACTGCTGCGACATCTCACATCCAGCTAAGGTGCGAAAGTGGTCTTTTATAAAAATATTCCGCTCACACACTTACTCGACAGATTATCCATGGATTCTGGCATATGTCATGGATATATCATGGCTTCTTACTGAATTTTAAGCCTATTTTAAGATATTTAGTTACAAATCTGCCTTGTCAAGCTTGTCATTTTTCAATTACAGCGCTGGGACCTCCACCACAGGTGGACCATGAGTCTGCTGGACGAGTTCTTCCTGCAAGGCGACAAGGAGCGCAACCTTGGCCTACCCTTCAGCCCCCTCTGCGACAGAAACAATACGCTCGTCGCAGAGTCACAGATCGGGTTCATAGAATTCATCGTCGAGCCCAGCATGGGAGTCTGTGCAGATATGCTGGAGTGCATACTTGGACCGCTGCATTCTGGCCCAAAATCAGCCAGCACTGGAGGCAGCGAGTCTATCAGTGAGGATAATACACGTGAGATTTCCATGCATTCTCTTTTTCATCATATTAATTTAGTCATGACACGGGATTTCTGCTATAATAATTATTTCGTTCCCCATCTGCAATGGTATTGGTCATTCTGCATTAGATTCTTGCTCGGGTTCAGATAGTTTGGCCTTGTGTGATAAAGGATTTAATACAGATTTTTTTTCATCAACAATTATAAACATAAATCGCGTTTGTTTCCCTAAGTATTAGACACTTGGAAACGATATAGATCCTCTGAGCTTTTAACTACGCGTTGTAAATAAAGGATTATTTATTTATTTTCATCAAATTTCAGCTAATGAAGTCACAAAATTCAAGATAAGGAAGCCTTGGGTTGCCTGCCTTAGCGACAATAAGAAGATATGGAAAGAGCAAGCAACTAAAGGTAGGAACAAAAATAAACGTACACCTACTCGTACCTACTACAGATAATACCAACATGTAAAATCAGTCTTATAAAAAGCATTATACCGACCGTAGATAAAACTATCTGATATTCATTTACCATTTGAAAAGGAGGTTTTAAAAGGTTAAATAAATTTATAGATAAATATGATATACTTACCACTCAACAATTTGGGTTCCGTAAAAATAGGTCGACAACTTTAGCGTGTTTACCTGTGTAATACCTGTCGCCGCGTTAATGCTGGACCTGAGTAAGGCATTTGATCTGATCAATCATGACATACTTCTAGCTAAACTAGAAAAATACGGGTTAAGAAGCGTCGCACATGACTGGCTGCGCAGCTACTTGTGTGGATGAAGTCAATGCACTGAAATATCTAGACTTACATACTGCGGTAATAATAATCATAAAATGTTAATAAAAAAGCATTTTCCGTTTAAATTTAGGATTTATAGCCGTGGAGTTCCACAAGGGAGTATATTGGACCCTCTGTTATTCCTATTTTTTATAAATGATTTGCCCAATGTAATGCAACATAAATGCTTACTGTTTGCAGATTATACAACTTTAATAATGAAATGTACAAATAAGGAATTATATGAAAATGAAATGAATAATGCAATTAATGATATAGTTACATGGTTAAATATAAATAAATTAATGATCAAAATAAATAAAACAAAACTGATTCAATTTCGAAATTATAAAACTGATCCCCCTAAGTTAAACATTAAATATCAGTCAACGGACATAGAAAGTGTAGAGTCGACAGTATTTCTAGGTATCCAAATTGATCAGCATCTAAATTGGAAACGGCATATTGTTCAGGTCTGCAATAAATTAAATAGATTTGTTTATGCGTTAAAAAGAGTCAGAAAAACCGTTTCTCACAAAGGGTCTCTAGCGGCATATCATGGTTATGTGTCTTCTGTTTTACTTCATGGCTTACCATTATGGGGTAATTCAGTGGATCTACTTAGAGCCTTTAAAATACAAAAGAAATGTATCCGAGCGGTCTGCAGAGCCTGATTCTTAGACAGCTGTAAGCCTCTGTTTAAAAAAAACAAGAGTACTACTACCTTTGCAGTGCATGTACATCAGAGAAATCTGTATTTTTGTAAAACAATTTCCTAACTATTTTGCCAGACACACTAGACATAAAAATAGAATTTATCTACCAAAGCACAACTCGACCTTTTTTAACAGTAACGCTCATTGCATGCCAGTAAAAATATTTAAGAAATTACCAGACGAATTAAAACATTTAACCATGACTTTATTTAAACGCCGAATTAATAAATGGTTAACATCCAAATGTTTTTACACCATTGCGGAATATTTTAATTATAAGTGCTAGACATGACATTATTTTATTTTATTGACATTTTTTATATTGTGTAAGAATAGTAAATTCAAATTCAAATTAATTTTATGTAATATTTCCACACCAGGACATTATCTGGTAGAATGTTAATTGGGCTTAAATTGTATACATTAAGACCAGTGTCAAGATTGTACTAACTTTCTGCAAATTGCGAATGATCTTTATCTTTATCATTTTCAGATGCCGAAGTGCGGGCTAAGCAAGAGGAAGAGACCGTCGACAATCCACCACCGCCAACAGAGGAATAGTATTTAGCCACCTTTGTAAATAGCGTTAGAACTAGTTGTTGCAACATGTTTAACTCCCTCATGAAGAAAAGTTAAACATTTGTGTGCGAACGCTTTATCGTTGCTAATGTTGTGTTGACGCACAAAACGCGAATTGAAAGCACAATGTGAATGTATTATAATGTTTCTCTATGTGGAAGACAACATAGTGAGCTAATTCGGAAGGTGTATCGACGCCAGTAGTTTAACTGCTAAGACTCTTAAACCTAGCCTAACCTAGATATAACGCTTAATCTATTAGTCTTGTATCAAATATAAAGAGGACTGAGATGTTCACCTTGAGGTACACCCTTAAATATCTGTGTTAGCTTTGTTTTTGTTTTACATTGAATAAAATGTCTAAGGCTCAATTTACTTTTCCGTTGACGAACGACCTGTTTTTTGGCTCGTATTTTGTTTGTACGTTACATAATTGACATAAAGTTCGCTTCCATTCCGTTCCGCGGCAATATAAGTTGAGCCTAATACGACAGAACTTTTTACTCATTATTGTAACGTAAAAACGTACTGAACTCATTTGAAATATTGTAGATTAAGAATTACCTAATTTATTAAATCTACCTATAGATAAATAATATGAAATGCTGGTTACGGAGCAATATTTGATTTGTGTAAAATCCAACACAATATATGCACTTCTTTTGAATTATCACTTTTGAAACGTAGTTTATTCTATAGGTATTTATTATATTAATCCACAATAGATAACTTATATCCTTAGAATGTAATGTAGCATAATAAATAACATTAGCGTTAATCCATGAAAAATACGCTTATTAATTTTAATGTTTCCGATTAAATTGGAGTCTTGATATTCTTGACCAAATGTTATTTAATATAAAATTATTTTCTAATTAATAATGCATCTCAAATTCTAGTTATAGGTTTTTAAAGTACCTACTTATTTAGATATACCTAATAGTTCGTACCTATTAATAGTAAACTTCACTAAAATTGTTTAATGAATATATTCCTGTCATTCATGAGAAGATTCAATAAGCATACCTATCTAAGAGTGGTGTAGCTTTCATCTTAAGCATGGAAACCATGAAACCATTTTATCTCAATCATCTACTTAGAGCAGCTATAGACTGATGGTAAAAACACAGCGCATGACATGACCTAGATAGGTAGATTGAAAAGCTTTGCGAAGGACCTTGAGTAAAATGTACCGTCCTTCACTAGACTATGAGGGAAAAATTGAATTTATAGTTACGAAACATACCGAAAGATTTAGGCCAAGTGTTTTACTCACAGATGCCAAATTTTCATCAGAAATTTCTTCTGAAATACTTTAACTTTCTAATGAAACAGTTTTATATCATATAATATCAGAGGCCTAGTTATCCAGATTGGTACGTGGGACCATTCTCATTGAATATCAATATCAAAATAGAACCATAATCATGAATGATTAGATCAGTCCCTATTTCTTTTCAGGGGCTGTGAATAGATTTAACTTAACCGTGGTGACGCTTATCGTAGACAAAACCCGTAATTTTTATATATTTATCGTCTATATGAAATGATTAGATATCTATTGAATAAATCTGTATAATGTGCATTAGTGTACCTATTGATAGATGTAGCTACCTATTTATAGGAATAAATATTATTAAAATTAAGTAAACTAATTTGAGATGTAGTATAGTGCCATTTTTGATTGGGAATACAGCTTTATAAAAAGTAGTATTAATATAATGAGCCTTATGTACATGATTATTGTTGTTTAATAAAAACTAGCTTGCAGCATTACTTAGGGCAACTGTATTTAGTCAGTTTCTAAAACAACAGCTTAATAGCCTTTGTAAATGTTTTAATATAATCAAGACATTCCCCGATTTAATTTGAGTATTATGAATGCTAATAATACCTATTTGTTATATTAAAAGTAGTAGAAAATGATCTATCTTCACCTAAAGGGAAAATAAATATTACTTTCTTACTATGATTCCAATTCAATTATTAAAAATATGAGACTCACGCTTGAATGCAATAACTCCTATTTGCAAGTAGATTTTTTAATTACTTACTTTGGTATATTATGATGGTTAAGATCACACTGAACTTCTAGCTATTACTACCTACACCTATACACCAATTAACTTTAGTTATGAAATCTCAAGTGTTTTTTTTTTATTTCTACTGTGTAAATAGATATACTTAAATCACCTTAACTTTGTGTAAATTATACTATGTAAAATAAAAATAAAGATTTTCGTAGAAAATTGTTTTCTATATTTCATTTTATTTACCTATTAACACGAGTCAAAATAACATCGTAGGTACTTAGAAAATTGCTAAGCAAACCATGAATTACTATCACTGGAGGACATGCCTAACATAGATTTAAATATACATTAACAACACATTAACAAGATTTTAAAACATGTAAAATTAACTTAGTATGTACTTAAAACTCTTGCCAAATATATTGATTTGGACTGACAGTGATCGAACATCAGTTTTCTGCCTGTTACACACTATAGTACCCTCGATAACATCACCTTGCTTCACTTCTTTGCCATCTCTGAAGTAAAATAGTGTTTGCTTCCAATGTGTAGTGGTGGCATGTGGCCCGGTTGATAAGGAAACATTTTGAGGCAGATCAAAAAAGGTATCAAAGTACCCCACTAGCGCTGTTATCGTACCATCTTTGGTAATCGGTAATTTGAATTCAGATGTAAAATCCATTACATCAATAGTGCAAGTATTGATGTCAATGTCTTTGATTACACACGGCTCTGACAGAATATGTTTAGACGCTACAATTTCCACACTGGCTTCTCTGGTCACTTCAGATTTCATACAATTCATTCTGTACCCATACACATCTGACCAGAAGTCAATGAGTTTATTGTGATGGTTTGTATCTCCATTAGCCACAAGGCTTATGTTACACCTATTAGGTAACAAAAGACCACCAGGCTTGAGGTAATTGTCCCGAGCATAAATAACACTATCTAACATACCTTCAAACAGTAGGAAGTATCCCATCCATTCTGATACAATGATATCAACTTTTTCTTCCAACTTTGTATTTTCTAATCTGCCTTTTACAGTTTTTATTACATCATGTAAGTTGTTTTCTCTTATAATGTCCATAGCATGGTAAATGACTTCAGATTGGTCTAATGCGTACACTTTTTTAGCCCCAGCTGTGGCGCAGAACATAGAGAGAATTCCAGTACCACAACCAAGGTCTAACACAACTTTGTCTTTGAAACTTTCTTTATTCTTTAAAATTGCATCTCTGTATGATTCTGTGCGTACTTTGTCAGAGAGCATGTCATAGTGTATTCCAAAGTGGGCATACGAGTTGAAGTAACCTTCGTCACATTCCAAAGGAACTTGTGATACACAGTTTACAATAGTTGTACTTTCCTTACCATCACTTGAGCTGCCTCCTTCAACTAAAGTTTTAATAGATTCTTTCATCTGGTTTATATCATCCTTGGCCATTTGCAGGTGAGTTTGACTTTCCTTCAGCTGTTCTGCATAACTTTGAATAGTCCTTTGAAGTTCAACGAAATGAGCTTGTGAAAGCGTAACTAATCCATTTTCGACATTCGCATGATACGTTTTCGGTGAGCTGGGCTTTTCCATCAATGATTCGAAGTCGAAAGTCAACCATTCATCGTTTTCTACAGGCCGCAGATACTTTTCATCATCCCATTGAGGTTGTTTTGCGTTCATAATAGCATCGGAAGTTGACTTGTGCGTCTTGATGTAGTTGATCATTTTAATGTATGAATAGCAGTCCATGTTGAACTTAAGCTTCAGTTTGTTCAAGGAGAAGTTGTGGACAGCCTCACAATGAGCGATGCCTTCGTCTACGGATGCTAAAACAGAGCTACAGAACAAGCATGTTACCGAAGTGTTATTGCCCTCCATTTCTTGCCATTCATCCTCATCGAAATGTTCCTCGTCGCTGCTTAGGTCTGGAACGTCCGACATTTTGCACACAACAGACTGATATTTAGTACGTAACGTACCTAACGTACGACAATTTAATTATTTCAGCACAAAAGCAAAATTTTAATTACTAAATTTGAATACAGACTCGTTCGAGTAGTAACATGTGGGAACGTAATGTCAATTATGTCAATGTCAGTTCAGACAGTTTAACAAACAGACAATGAATGATAAAACTAAAAATGAGACTTCACAGAATCGTGACATTCAGCCAACGGGGCTGATTTACGATCTATGGGTGGAACGGCACTAAACATGGGTACTCTTTATTCCTCAAAGTGAATGTATTCACTTATTCCGACTCCGCCATCCGATCTGATTCCTCTATTCCTTTGATTATTTTACTCCGTAGTACAGTACGGCGTAAAAGAATCAAAGGAATACAGAAGTCCGTCCATAATCGACCGTTAATCGTTTCTAGTAAGGCAGGAGTATCGGGGTGTGTCGTCTCGCTCTTGACGCGCACAATAGTTTAAACCTTGTTTTAGGTTGGTAAGTCACAGATTAAAGAAGTTTCTACAGGTATGTGCTTAATAGGACTATATAGGAAATAAGTTGGTGGACGCAGGGCAGTGCATCGTAGGGCACATTTCTAGCGAGCGTGACCTACGAGGTAATTTTCTGTTATGGGCGATGGTTACCACTTAACATCAGGTGGGCCAGAAGCTTGTTTCATATGCATGTAATAAAAAAAACCGTTACATGGTATTATAAATTATTATTATATTGAAAAGAGCCTAGTCCTAACGATAAATAATAATGTCAAAAATCTTACATAATTGAAAGAAAATAATTGTCGATGTCAATGAAAATGAAAATGATTTAAAAAATAAGTATTTATTTCCATGCCTACTTAGTGAGCGACTGAGCGGACCCGAGTTTACCCGAGCGCTAAGTAACGATCGAACGGAGCCGGCCGAATCGTGCTGAATCGATGAAATAAATGATTCCTCGGGGTCGGAATCAAAGCAAGCAACTAACTAAACCGAACCCGAGCTCTAACGATCCGAGCCAAATCGAAAAAATAAATAATGATTCCGGAGTCCGAGTCATTAGCAATTGGCCGGAATCAATAAGACTATCAACTCCGAGTGCCGAATCGACTCATTTCATTCACCTACTCCGGAGTTACACATCGCTAAACGGCACTTTCTATATCACTGTTCACAGTATTCACGCTCCAGTATTGCGAAAAAAAAACAAGGTGTTTATGCCCTGTTTTTTTTCCTTGGAATACCCAGCCAATAATTCATTTAAAGAGTAGTTACTATTGAGCTGAGCATACGAGTCATGTTTGAACGTTTACATAACACGTTGTTTGTCGGCATGGTCCAAGAACCTTATAGAGCATGCCTAAAAGGACGAAAAAAATGATAAAACACGTTGCTATGACAACTGCTTGCTGGACAAAAATTTTACATCACAACAAAAGATACGAAAATACGAGTTTCAAAATGAAATTGAAAATTTCTTCTTTCAAGGAACCAAAGCACGTTGGTGTAGTAGTTTGTGTAAGCTGGAATAATACGGAAGACGTCTTTTCATGCGGGTTCGTAAATTGCATCTCTTTACTATCCATTTTCCATTCTATCCATACCTACCTACTACCTACCCATAAAACTACTATCATTGCCCACACTAAACAATGCAAAGCAGTAGGTACTGATAGTGAATCAAATTTTATTTTACCATTGTCTAAATCGAAAATACCTAAAGTGCAAACCTACCTAAGCTATGTACCTACCTACTGAACTACCTTGTCACAATAAATTTATGTATACCTACATATTTTCTTTTTGCGCACCTATTTTGTTTTTGATTTAGCGCTGGACTGGAAGTCAATAAAATGTATAAATTAGTGATGTGCATTTATTCATTATCGATAAAATCAAACTTTATTCTTAATGTGCACTAGCCGACCCACCCTGGATTCGCATGGAAATTTTATCAAAATAAATTTAATCTAGGGTTAGTGTAGTTTACCAGTGAAAGAATTTTAAAATCAGTTTAGTAGTTTCTGTGAATATCCCCATCATAAAAACTTGCAAACTACATACTTTGCTTACATCTATAAAATAATATACAAACATGTTTATACCTACTAGATAATAATTAAATAAAACTGTTCACTTACCTGACTTTTTGTATTAATTCAGGGATGATCATAAACTCCTCAAGTGGAATCTAGTGAACAATGAGTGCATAGTTGTAACAACTTTTGCAGAAGACTTTTATCCTACTGGGATGCATCTGTTTCCCAAAATCAGTATTGGTGGGAATAAACATCAGCATGATGTTATTTTAATATCATCAGCAGATGGAAAGTACGTATATGGATTTAAATTATAATTTTTGTAACGATACACGACGATCAAGGTTAAATTAGCAGTAAAATTTGTAGGTAGATAGTTACCTATTTTTCCATTTCTTTTAGATTCTTTATTGTTAACCACAATGGCCGTATCGAGAAAACAGTAAACGCTCATCAAGGGGCATGTCTCACCGCACAATGGAGTCCTGATGGAGCTGGTCTTCTTACTGGTAAATCATGGTCACCTTTGTATTACGTTTTAGTTCACCTTTTTTAAAATATATATATATAAAATATATGTGTTGTACTTACAAAATATTAAATAAAAAGGTTAATCTTTATGTATATACAGCTCCAAACTACGAGTCCCAGTAGACTTTTAACTATGAGTTTCCACAAGTATACCTTGTTTTGATTGTTTCATTTATTTTGCTAGCTGGTGAAGACGGATTTGTAAAGATTTGGTCACGTAATGGTCTCCTCCGATCGACAATTGTACAATCAGATGTGCCATGTTTCAATGCTGTATGGAATCCAGATAGTTCTGCTATCTTACATACTAAAGGAAATTTTCTCATCATTAAACACTTGAATTCTAGTAATAAAGTGACAAAGGTGAAATCAGTTTAATTTTGCATTCAATCTTTCGCAATGCTAAACGAATTAAGAGTCAACCATAACAATATTTTGTTTAACATTTTAGTGGAAAGCACACGAAGAGCTTATTTTATGCGTAGCCTGGAATGCTAATAACAACTTGATTCTTTCTGGTTCAGAGGATGGATTTTCAAAGGTGCGTCTTTGTTCGTTTATATAAACTTATAGAGACTATGTAGCTCATAAATCTTTAACATCATCGCAGATCTGGGATACCTTTGGACAGCAAATATCAGTGAGCGTCAAACATGACCAACCAATAACGAGCGTTAGTTGGTCTCCTGCTGGAGATATGTTTGTTATTGGCAGTTTCCACCTGATTCGACTCTGTAATGCTAACGGAGTAAGTTTTTAATTTTCTTCAGAGTTCCAGAGGATGCTGCTCAACCTGCTCTTTTTTTCATCGTCAAATTCTGCTTACAGTGGTCTCATTGCTTGGATCGACCAACAACTGGTAGCATTTATAATATTGCATGGTCTGCAGATGGCACACAGTTTGCTGCTGCATGTGCGAATGGCCACGTTTTATTTGCACACATCATTGACAGGTAACATCGTAGCTTTAAATTTCGTAAAGACTGTTGAATTAAAATAAAACATAGGTAAAATAATTTATTTCCTTAATATATTCACCATTGTATCATTTTTAGAGAGTACGCATGGAAAAACTTCGTGTGCACGCAAACTGGTCGCAAAGTTATATCTATCAAAGACATAGTAACCGATCAAAGTGACCAGCTGGATTATCCAGACCGAGTAATACAAATCGCTCTTGGTTTCAACCACCTCGTAACAGCAACTGTGAAACAGTGCTTCATTCACAAGCTAAGTTCATGGAATACGCCCGTTACATTTGATTTGAAAGAGGGCACTATTAGCATGATTTTGCTATCTGAGAGGTAATATACATATATATATATTTCTTCATATATATTTCAGTTAACTTAATAGACAGAAAGTACTTACGATAATAACATTAATCTATTTATTTTTTTCAGATGCCTATGCGTTGTCGAAAGAGCCGGTTTATCAGTTTACAGCTACATAGGCCGACTTCTTGCAAGTCCTCGCTGGGGAACTAGACCTGAGTCTTTAGGGAGAGCGGCTGTTTCATTGGGACCAGATGCTTTGGCTGCCATTGATCATGCCGACCGAAAATGTAAAAATCTAAGCATAGCTTACAAATTATTGTTCTATGGTAAAGATGCTGAAGGTAAATAAATAATAATTTTGTCAATTCGGTTTTCAGTGATACACGTATTTGATCTCCCCACGGGTCTTATTGTGCGCAGCTCAGCTGATAACACCGTTACAAAGTTAACTCATAAAATGACCGTCTCAAGCATCGTTCTTAGTCAATCAGGTCCTATCAATGAGAGACAGCTTGCTCTGTTAGATTATAACAGAGACTTGTATGTAGTGACTGTCAAGGATAACAAGGCAAAGTTCATAAAACTGGGTAAGTCATTTAGTTAATGAAAATATTATGTATTTCGATAGTTATAAAACAATAAATAGAGGAACTGGCTTCATTGCGTACTTTACAGGCTCTCAAGTCCTGAGCATTGCTTGGAGTTACGAAACAGAACTTTTGGTTGGGTTACGAGCAAATTCTATTGTGGCATGGTGCTGTCCAAGAGCAGCTGTGCAACCAGACTGGCTTGCCCTCACAACAGTGAGTAAAGAAATAAAGTGAGTACTCACTTAACTACTCACAATAACTTTAAAATAATTTAATATAATTGGAATTGGTATTTCCTTTGTGTACCTGTGTACGTATATACTTTTCTGTTGTCTGTATTCAGTGATCTGGGTCGAAATCCGACAGTTTTAAGTGTTGAGGATGGCGTGGCACGTGTATGCCGAGGCAATGGATCTATACTGCACCTATCGATTGCACCTTTTCCTGAAAAGCTACTCAAGCAAGTTGCTGCAAACATGTGGCAGGTGGCTTTGCAGGTGTATATCCCAAAATAGTTTCATATATAGGTAGGTACAATCCAAGCATCTAATAATGTATGACCTATTTTTCAGCTTTGCCGTACAGTTGAAGATGAAATTTTATGGGCATGTCTTGCAATTTTAGCCTGGCAAAATCATCAGTTAGCAGTTGCTGAAGAGGCTTTTGCTCAGATTCATCAATATCACCAAGTGTCCTATATACAACAACTAAGGGTGTGTACTTATCCTTGCTAATATAAATGCTTTCATTATAATACAATAAGTATTTAATAGCTCTTCAACCATAGATTTCCGCTGTCCGATTTGAAACTGACCTTCCAGAGTTTGCTTTTGGATGATGTTTTTATGGTCAACAATGACTTAACCAGTAGGTAACTACATATTAAAAAGATACAAAGAGAAAAGACAAATTAAAACAAGACCGTTCAAGTATGAGTAGGACTCGCGCACTGAGGGTTCTGAACCTATAGGTTTATTTAATTATGTTAATTAACCAGCACCTAGTAATGTGACTGGTAAATCACAAAACTTTCGTTGAAACAAAATTTTATTTCATAATTTTTTTACATACAATAGTTTTATTCTTTTTTAATTAATGCTTAAACTTAACTATCCTATCTTTGCTAGACATCATTTAAAATATTTACATGATGGGTGAAGCCACTGGCACCTGAAACAGTTTTTTAACTAGTTCGGGAGCCTATGGATTCAAATTTGACTATGTCATACTTAATTATGTCAATAAATAAATTTTTTTACTTATTTTTTTAAACATGTGTATTATTCTTTACTTAATCCTAATTTCAAGCCGATAGCTTCAGTAGTTGCTGAGATAATCAGCTGTGACGGACGGACGGACGGACAAACTCGGTTCCGATTTTAGCATTTTGGTCCAGTCGTTTTTAGCAGAGCTCAATTTGGTTATGTCTATTTAAAATGTCTGTCAAAATTAGTATATTTTTTTATGCAATGCATTTTGTATATTTTGTTACAGAGTAACCTTCCGGAAAAACTAACAAAGTGAGTGACCATCCTCTCTTAACAACTTAGTGGAACTTGAAGTTGAAGAAAAATCATATGAAACAGTTATTTTTATAAATTATTTAATATGATACTTATGAGTAAATGCACGTTTTTGAATATTCATGATATATTTTTATTACACAGGATAGTTACACAACTTTTTTACTAATATGTATTACCTAAGTAAATTGACAAAATCATCGACAAATTGCTTCGACCTATGACACCCTGATAACCCAACACTATGTGTTTATTAATTCTCTCCGAGTCCAAGATAACATTTCGAAGTTTGAATCGTTCAAACTTCGAAACATTTTCTATTAACTTCGAGTGAAACACAATAATTACATAATCAAACGATGGAAGTACTTAATCTATTTATTACCGGTAGGTAGTGATGGGTTTTTTTGTTTATATTACTCTTTTGCCTGTCAAAACATAAATATGAGGTCAATGAATGAAACACTCACAGACTGTTCTGACTTCTGAGTTCTGTTCTGTTCGCTCGTTCAGTTCAATGTTCATACTTCATTCATTATATATTCATTCAGTCAGTCAGTGTTGTCGTTGCGTTGTGTAGAGAGTGGTTGTGTCGTTTTGTACTCGGCTAACAAAATTACGATAAATGTAAATTATTGGGAACTATGATAAAAACTATGTAATTAACTAAAACTGAGGACTATATGTTTATTGCCATGCGGGTTTAGCTACTGTCACCAAGTTTTAATTGAATGCCCTACATTGAAACCTGTAGGTTACTTCAAAGAAAGTTTGTGATGAGTTTTAGTGAAGATGCGTGCTGCAAACGTTGTGGGATTATGTTTCCTGTTGTCGAGCATTTTGTTGTGCGTCAATGGTGGTGAGAATGATATCGACGGTGAACATTCGCTGGAATTGACACAGTCCTTGAACTTGGCCCGTCAAGAGTTGATTTCAGAGAAATGCCGGCAGTTACCCCCCAAGTATACGCTGGAAGATCTACCTCCTTCCCAACTTGAACACATTTTGGTCGACGAAGAGCACAAACTATTATATTGCTACGTGCCAAAGGTGAGTTTTTCAAGGCGAACCACTTGTCTTAAAACTTTTTGAATCGACGCTTCGTCGCGTTGTTCAAATCACGACACCGAAATTATAATTGTCCCTGACCTAGACAGTAATATTCCTAAACCTCATTTAGTACCTATACTTTTATGATGATCCAATGTGCTTCCTTATTAGATGGAAGTAGTGATTAGTCACTTCCTAAAGATGAACTTGATATAATTTTTCAATGCAATTTCTGGTTAATTACCTACCTGTTTACCTACTTACCGCATTGAAAAAATACCTATTTAATCTATAAAAGATTGCTAAGTACTTAAATAAATAATTGTAAGAAATTACATAGTTGCATAGGTACCTGATACACCAAATTTTATTCACAGCCAAGTTGTAAATTGCATTAATAAAAATAATGTTTATTGTATGCAAACTTTTTGTCAATGTTTTGGTTTACAACTTCTTTGTGATTTATTTTTTTCTAGGTGGCCTGTACAAACTGGAAAAGAATTCTCATGATTATGCAAGGCAAGTGGAATGACACGGATGTCCTTGCCATCCCAGCTGGGCTGGCACACTCCCCTGGATTGTTCCGGAACCTGAGCACAGTGGAAAAACCAGAACGGGACTATATGCTGGAAAATTATCATAAGATGATCATTGTGAGGAATCCATTTGAGAGACTGCTGTCAGCATATAGGAATAAATTGGAGGGAGATCTGCCCAGTGCAAGATATTTTCAGGTAAATACCTAATTACCTAGGTATTCTGATTTCAGTTTTGTAAGAATAAATTATACCTACCTAGGCACATACTTAACATCAAAATATCAATTTACTCACTGATTACCACAAAGTTTTTAATAGGTGCCTAGTGTCAGCTGAATTTCAGATGTGTGTTAGCTAAATTATACAAAATCCATATTTTTTTATCATAATTAAAAATGCACTTATGGATAGGTACTCATCTACTTAGTTATCTTTATATTTGCACCAAATATGTACACAATGACTATTTAAACACGATTGGAGTATTTGTGAGTCTAAGGGTTAAGCTAGATATTGTGATAACAAATAAATGGGATTGAGAAATTCAGAATTCACTACTACTACTAAAATTAAAAAAAACCTTCTCATTACCTAGTTTTACAAAAAGCCTCCTCAACAGGATCGCGTCGGCCGTAGAATCATCAAGGCATACCGCGAGAATCCCTCAAACGAGTCTTTGGAACACGGCTATGACGTCACCTTCAAAGAATTCGCGCTGTTCCTAACGAACAAGTCTGAAGAGATGGCTGATGTGGTGAACAACGAGCATTGGCAGCCAATCACCAGCCTCTGTCACCCGTGCCTTATCAAATACAGTCTTGTTGGTAAGTTTTGTTATATTATTATGAGTTATATTGTGAAGGATGACACAGACCAGTATAATATAAACTGGTCTGTGGTGGTGATAAGAGTGTACTGTCACAGAATAGGATCCCTATCTGTGTTGTGGTTTTGTGTCTACCATATATCATCCATAACACTTTCACTGCTGAACATAGACCTTAATACATTTCCAGAGTGACCAATATTGTACGACCTTTACTTATGGCCCAGCTCCCGGCAACCTTTATTATTAGAAAGAATATACAAATATTTAAAAGACCATAAAATACAGAAGAAACAGTTGAATCATCATCATTGTTAATTTATTTATTAATTCTAATTGGCATCAAATTAATATTTACTAAATTTCATTTATTTAATAAACTATAATTGACATTAGCATCTATTTTAAATTGAGAAACATAACATTGAATTTAACACAGATCGTTTAGTTATAGAATCTGATGCGGCAAAGTAAGTGTTTACTGTACACAGGTTTAAACTTTGACCTAAACGGTCTAAACTGTAAGGATAGGTAATTTATCTCTATTATAGGTAGGTACAGGATGTTCCGAAATATGTATGTTATCCAGAAACAGCGATAATTGGTAGCCTCCTATATCCATCCACTCGCAAAGACTTCAATCCGTCAAGACAGTCTATCCGTGACCATGGCACAAATGTTTCTACTCTAGCTCGTGCTCTGCTCACGCTAAATTGTATATATACATATATATATTCTAAACTGTACTGTCCCAGTGCAGGGTAAAGGTCTCCCCCAATTCTTTCCACTCCTCTCGATCTGTGGCCAACTCTACTCATCATCATCATCATCATTCTCAGCCCGTGTCGACCCACTGCTGGGCATAGGCCTCTCCTTGTTTCTGCCACTCTTCCCGATCCTGAGCCAATCTGAACCACGTACGACCCCCGGTCTTATGGATGTCGTCGACCCACCTCGCTGGTGGACATCCCCTATTTCGATGGCCAGTTCTCGGCCTTCACTCTGTTAGTGCCTTAGTCCACCTGTCGTCACTACGTCTGGCCAAGTGTCCTACCCAACTCCACTTGAGCCCCAATATTCGCTTGCTGACGTCTTGTACTTTAGTCTGCTTGCGAATTTCGGTATTGGGAACTCGATCTAAGAGTGTGATGCCGAGCATGGCACGCTCCATGGCTCTCTGTGCTACACTTATTTTGTGCACAGCCTCCTTCGTGAGCCTCCATGTCTCGGCACTATAAGTCATAGTTGGCAGGACACATTGGTTATAGAGACGTGTTTTAAGACATTGTGGAATATGCGTGGATTTTAGTATTTCATCTAGTTTGCCGAAAGCTGCCCAACTCTACTCAATCCCTGTTAAAGATATCTTAGATCATCGCGCCAGAGTTTTCTCGGGCGACCGCGTCGTCTTCTGCCGCCTACGTTATAAGAAATCAGAGGATCCTATCCTGTTATTTCTTTGGCTCACCTTTCTTGTGTTGCATGTGGATCACGTGGCCCGCGTACTCCCATTTCAGCTTGGCTACCTTGCGACCCACAGCAGCGATACCAGTCTTCGAGCGCAGTGTGGTATTTTGAACTCGGTCTGTTCTTTTAATACCCAAAATACTGCGTTCGTAATTGTTATATATCTAATAAATACATCTTTATTTATTGTCTTAGTGCTAAGATTAACATTACGGATTAATATCTAAATTGATACTAAACTACATTTTACTCTATTCTTCTGTCGAATTACTTGCAATCTCTTTTCGTTGTTCTATTGATAACAATTATTGCATGATGCGTTGAGTCATATCCTTTTGATATAATTATAATTAAATAATAAGTGAGTGCCACTGTCTAGTTGTCTGATAATTGGTAATAGTGTTGATTCAGAACATTTAAATGCATTGAGGTTCGTGCATGACTAAAGTTCAATGAATTGTAATTGTCAGCAATAGGCCAAAATTTTTGCTGTAATTTCCTTCTATATATCAATAGAAGAGTTATATTAGATATGTATTTGCATAAATTAGTGTACAATAAGGTCTTATAGACTAGGTTATTATTACACATAATACCCTTTTAGGAGCATCGCAAATTTCTAATTCAATACTCAATACATTTATTGCTTTCACATGGTTACAAAGTTAGGCAGGACAAAGCAACAGGAAGACAGACCATTTAAGTTTCTTCATCATCATCACAGAAAAAAGAACGAATGAAAAATATTTTATAGGTATGAGACATATTAAATATAAATAAATAATAAATATTGCTGGACATTTCACACAGCGCTATCTAGCCCCAAACTAAGCAGAGCTTGTACTATGGGAACCAGATAACTGATAGAATACTTATATACATTTTTTTTGTAAATACATACTTATAATGTATAGAGAAACAACCAGACCCGGAATAAATATCTGTAGATCATGCAAACATTTGTTCCGCGGCGGGAATCGAACCCGCTACCTCCTGCGTCTCAGCCGGCTATTCGCCCACTGCACCACGGAGGTAGTCAACAAATTAGATGAAATACAATAAGAAGAAGGTAAGTAGATACAACTCTAAATATTATATTTAGAAATGTATGTATCTATGTAATTACTAATTAGTCATTAGGAACCACTTAATAATAAACTCATGATGGAGACCGAGATATGCGTTCAGGACAAGAGTTGAGAAAATAAAATTTTAATAGGTTTTTCCCTAATTTACGTAAGATAGACTTGATCAAGTGAAACCGAAGACGGACCTAAGAAATCCGAGTATTAAAA
This sequence comes from Philereme transversata, assembly GCA_963924445.1. Classification (NCBI taxonomy): domain Eukaryota; kingdom Metazoa; phylum Arthropoda; class Insecta; order Lepidoptera; family Geometridae; genus Philereme; species Philereme transversata. Next base: position 17,539,982 of record OZ004337.1, on the reverse strand, counting down.
AAAAAAGGATTGTGTGGTTTTATGAAACCACGGTAAAAGTGAAACTTCGTTTCACATTATAGACATTTAACTAAAAATTTTCGTTGGCACAAATGAGTCTATACACTACACGGTCAGCTGATGCGAACTATAGGCGCCGCCATATTTGCCTCGGCTGCTCTGACGAGCGCCTTTCACTTTATCCCTACTCCGCGGCCGACCGTCACGCGACATGCAACACACAGACGAAAAAGTTTGAGACCATGTAATAAAAGTTTCACTTTAAAAGAGATGGGTAAAAGACATCTTGTAATGATCGCTGGGAGCTGGACAAGAGACACAGGATAGAGGCTGGCAAAATAGATTACCTTATACCATTTTGGACCAAACTTGAGCTGCATCATGCACATTGGAGTTAGGTAGAACCTTGCTAAACGTGGTTGGTGGTAGAACCTTGAAGAATGGCTACCAAAAACTTGCCATATACACCCTGGACATCCGTCAGCTCGTTGGGTAGACGACATAATAAAACCACCTGATCAGGGAAGCTCAAGGTAGCTCATCAAAGTGTGTGCCAGTCATGCCAGTGGACGATATAGGACTGGGATGTTGATGATGATGCGTTAGTTAGATCTCAGATAGGTTTTATAGGTACATATTGTTAAAAGACAACGGGACTATTTCTGTCGATACCAAGTCGTTGAATCAGACTTTAGATAAATTGGCGAATTTGATACGTGTAAACATGAAACATAATCCGCGTCAAATCGAATGTCGACCTTAATATACTAACTACTCATTACTCTACGGCAGTACCCCATACTAACTACATATTCATCTATGTCAGTATCCCATAGTAACAAAAATGTAATCTACGTCTATATTCCATTCTAACTTTGCCTAAACTATGCTGTACAAAATGTCAAACACGTGTTTCAGTTCACAGATCGAGTTCATTTCTACAGTCTAGCTAGACAATTTGCCATGTAATTAGCTACTTATACCCACTTTTACTGAGGAAAGTGGTGTTACGCGTGCAACGTGTGATGATTTTCCACTTATTAAACTCATTATTATTTTGAAAGTGACATGAAACTATTTTATTTTAGGTCAATTAAGGCTTAATTTATTCTTTCCGTGAAACGGAATGGAAGCGAATTTTCATAAAGAAATTGAACATTACATAATGAACTCTATGTTAATTGTGCAGATACGAGCCAAAAAAAAGGTCGCCCGTCCGGAGTTCCCGAGAATGGGGTAGTATTCTTCCGAAGATGCGAAACCATTTTTTTGGCTCTTATCCAGTTTGTACGTTACACAATTGACGTAGAGTTCATTAATTCCTATTTATTCATTTATTTATTCAGATAACAATAGATTTATTAATATTATGTTGGGAAAAAGCTTAAATCTAGGGGAGTTATTACTTAATTACTAATTGCGATTTAGTCCTCTGCGGTACAGAGGGCAATCAAGTTTATGCGATGCACAATATCGTTACAAAAATTCGCTTACATTCCGTTCCGTGGCAATGTAAATTGAGCCTTAGAGTGTATGTCGCCAAACTCTAATACCTATAAAAAGTTAAAAGTGCAAGTATACGAAACATTTACAAAAAATTTCTCATTATGACTTTTGAATAGACGGCCGGCCGAGGAATCTAGAGATACTTAGAATCACCGAATTTCATAGCTGCTCCTACTCCTTCCTTACTTCCTTGCTGTTCGGTTTTACCTTGTTTACAGTATCGCTAGGTTTCGCAACTCACACACCTGCGTAGGTACATATAATCTCCGAGTCAGTAACCAGCTAATTCAGTAGAAAATTAACACACCTTTGATATTTAATCGGTAATCGATATCATATGTATTTATGGAAATACCACCTAAACTTAACTTGCTTCCCAAATCTTTTTAATTTTATTTCTCAACTTTAGTGTTTTCTGGCTAAATTGAAGTTCTAGTTCGGAATATTTACATATATTATGTAGTATAAACTGAAGTTGCTTCCGCTGTCTGTTCCCTTAGATCTTTTAAACTACTCAACGGATTTTAATGCAGTTTTCAGCAATAGATAGAATGATTCAAGAGGAAGGTTTATTGATTGATTGATTGAAAATACTTTATTGCACTTATAAAACTAGTACAAAGGCGAACTTGATGTTAAGAGCATTCTCTTCCAGATAACCTTTGTGTATTGTAAATAAAGATGTGTAGGTAGTTTATATGTATAATGCAAATACAATACATTCATAACGCTGTTTGTTTGTTACCTTTACACGACTAAACGGCTGAACGGATCGTAATGAAAATTTGCAAGGAGATAGATTATATCCTGGGAAAGGAAATAGGCTACTTTTTAGCCAACTGCGCAAAATAATGTTTTATTGAATAACCACCCGTGTAAAGCCGCGGGCAGGTCAGCTGGTTAGAATATAATTCTAAATTGTATTATTCGGTTTATTATCATCTGACTTTCAGTACGAATTCTACACAATTTTGTTTTGACCAATACCTTTGACTTGTTATCTATTTATAGAAATAGGTAGACAAACAGTAAAGACATCACTTATCTATCAACTTATCCTCTGACTCAGTAACCGCTTGTTACGAATTTAGTGGGAAATCTATGCATCTTTAGATACAATTACACTCGTTATCTATTTACGGAAGAACCACAAACATTTTATTTACTAAACTTTATCTTAAATACGGGCGACATTAATACATTAAATACGGAATAATAATTAATACACAAGACATTAAATACGGGCGGGGTGAAACCAAAACAACGATAATACGGTACGTATTATCGTTGTTTTGGTTTCACCACCAAAAAATATTTCACTTATTTGCATAATCTTTGGTCCTGTAACCGCCAGTTACGAATTCATTTTTAGGGTCCCGTTTTACTCTTCGGTTTAAAGATTTTATTCTCAAAAGAACTTAATATTATATACAGTTCACTTATATGAGATATAGTTTTATAATACCTAGGTAAGACCTAAGTATATTTATGGTACATATTAATAGGTGCTGGTGACAATCAATGCGTTTTATTGAGCTATAGATACTTGTTACTTTAGTATAGTTAAAGATAATACAAATCACAAAAATGCAATACTATTAATTTGTGGGTAAATTTTAATAAATAATTACCCACTTCACTGGCGTTGTTTTGATCGGAAGGAGTAAGAGTGTGTGCGAGTTCGGTCTATGTGTGAGTGAAGGTGCCTAGAACACTGACCACTGTGGCGCAGTTATGTTATAGAATACGAAATGCAAAAATCAATGTGTGCGTAAAAATAGTGTAGGAGTAACATAACTGTTTTATTACAATATGCTTTTGAAGTCTTGCGAATATTCTAGGATTATTTTATGATTTTACATGTTTTATTATAGTAAATTATATATAAATATTTTTGTAATTAAAAGAGTAATGTAATATTTTATAAATAAAAGTAATGAATTAATGATTTAACTAAAGTGATTTGACTCCGATAATGTAGTGCTTAACTTTCTTTTTGTACATTGAAAAACTTTGGCATTCTTTTATTTCATTTGACAATTTATTATACATGTTTACGCCTTCAAATAATATATTCTTTCTTCCGTATTTTTCCGTTCTAGGTTGGCGAACATAGAGTTTATTTTTATTTCTTAGGTTATATTTGTACGTTTTTTTAGTTAGGGTTATATTGGTTTTTATGGTTTTATTCAAAATCTTTTTTATTAGGACACACATATTTAGTGCGTATGTTTGCGTCACATTTAATATTTTTGTTTTTTCATAAAGTATTTTGGTAGGTGTTAAGTAATCGTAGTTGTAAAGTCGTTTAATTTATTTATTTTGTGATATTTGTAAATCTTGAATAACGGTTTTAGATGCTGATCCCCATATCTCAATTAAATATTCTATATGGGGCTTTACAAGAGAGTTGTAGACTGTATTTCTGACCTTTGGGGGTAAACAGCCACTTATTTTGCGTAGGGCTCCGGTTAGAGATATCAATTTTGATCGGATGTGGTCGGTATGTGGTCTCCAAGATAAACTATCATCCAATAAGAGCCCCAGATATTTTTCTTGATTCGATTTGCAAATTATAGTATCATTTACTTTAAGTGGGGTATAGTATGGAATCAATTTATTTTTCGCAGCAAAGATCATTAAAGATGTTTTCGATGTATTTATTGTAAGAAGATTATGTAGAAACCATTCATTAAGTGTATTTAGGTCTTTTTGAGCTTCATCAACCATATCTTGTATAGATTGACCAAAATAAAAAAGACTAGTGTCATCCGCGTACAACGTCAAACTACCTGATGGTCCTATATTGTTTATACTCTTTGGGTACGGAAGCCCCCCTTACATATTTATTTTATTCTGTTTTTAGTATTTGTTGCTATAGCGGCAACAGAAATACATCATCTGTGAAAATTTCAACTGTCTAACTATCACGGTTCATGAGATACAGCCTGGTGACAGACGGACAGACCGATAGACAGACGGACAGACAAACAGCGGAGTCTTAGTAATAGGGTTCCGTACCCAAAGGGTAAAACGGGACCCTATTACTAAAAACAGAATAAAATAAATATTTAAGGGGGGCTCTTCAGACATGATTTTTTTGCCGTTTTTATAGTACGGAACCCTTCGTGCGCGAGTCCGACTCGCACTTGGCTGGTTTTTTTTATAAGATGTGATGATTATGGCCCACTCAGCCCATGGCCAACCTGATGTTGTACGGTAACTCTACCTATAACAATAGCGTTACCTCACATGCTACGTCCAAACCAGCCAAATCCCTGAGACAATGAATATTATTACTATTATCCCATATTGTCCTATGTTTGGGCAAAGGCTCCCCCCATTACCGGTATTCACATCAGTCTCGTGCCACCGTTTGGCAGTCCTTCTCGGCTTCGTCCAGCTGGTCCCGACATCTCCGGCGTGGTCTGCTTCAGCTCCGCCACCCAGTCTCAGGGCTCCACTTCGTGACTGCCACAGCTCGTCATGCGATAAACGTAAGCGGCCCAGTCCGTGACTGTAAAAGTCGATAAGTAATATTATAGTACTAATATTTTCGGGTGGACTAAAAACCACGTCTCCAGGTTGGTTACTAGACACTACCATTTAACTTTCTTTAGTGTTTAGCTTGGCACTATTTCATGTTTAAAATATTTCAATAATTTTGTTAGTGATTTGATTCTACCGTCTATTTTATTTATACACAGAACCACCAATATGGCCGTCCGATCTTTGTAGTGTTCTAGAATATCCGGCAAAGGTTACGCTTCTATTCTACATTTCACTAATATTCAAAATTTGTTAACATTGGTGTAAGATTAAAAGGAAAATCCAGACTTTCATATAATTTTGTGTAGTTTTAACTCGCAAAATAATTTAACTGACAACTCTATAAATAACCTTTGTGAATTCCCACCGTCGTATTCTGAAGGTCTGAAGGCAAAAACATGAACCTGTTTATGGTGACGCAATAATTGAACTGTAGCCAAACGGTCTTCATAATTACAGCCACATGGAACTACAAGTGACGAACATCAGCTCTTTCTTTGTCATTTGGTTAGTAGGTAGGTAATCACGATAAGTTTACATACGCCGAACAAAACATATTCCGAACGCAACAGGAGTTGCACGATTCAAAATCTCATGCTCTGAAAGTTGGTCAATGTTGACTCGATAACGGCTCCGTAATTACGTGAACGGTTTTGGGCCGCAAATTTTCTTTTTAGCAACAAACTGGTATGAATAATACTTTTTTAATTACCTTACATTCATGATGAAAAGTGATGTTATTGCTGACTAAAGAAAATTTCTTGAAAAAATGCTTACAAAGAGATTATTCAACAACTTGCAAAATTAGATTACTTTTACCGATAGAGCACTAGTAGAGACAGAGGTTTGTAAACTTTTTAAACTTTTTTTTTAATTTGTATATATGTTCGTTTGACCACAATCTCACCTGATGGTAAGTGATGATGTGGTCTAAGATGAAGCACGAAAATCTAGGATAAACTTATTCACCTTAAAGAGGCCCGGATTGTATTCTTTAGCAAAAACAGACGACGGTAAAGTGTTCCATACCTTAGCTGTGCGCAAGAACGTAAAACCAAAACGGTGTGTGCGAATGGGTGGTATATCAACTAGGTACGGATGGTACTGAGCCGTGCGTCTGCTTTTCCTTTGATGAAAAAGGGATGGCGAGATCAGATCGTATAGTTCCTGGGCACATTCCCCAAAATGTATTCTGTAGGTATACTAGGTAAGTTCCTATGTTGTCAGATTTGTATAGCAAATTGACGTGACTACATTTTATTACATTCAGTTTGATAATGAGAAACCTCACACGTAGAATGCGTGCTTATTATAAACCGTCAAAGTTCTCGTCTCAGTCTCAGGACATGGTATACAACTGTATGGGTTGGGTTTGTACGTTGCCCACACGTTATTGGCAATAAGAGTTCTATTTTAAGCCTGAAGTAATTTTCTTGTCGTGAACTAAATTTGGAGTGTACAGTGGTACGAGTACAGTTTTTAATTGATACAGCTGTTTTAATTTCTGATGTCATTTCAGATTTGTACTTAATGACAGAAATAATTTAGGAAGATTTTTATTTTGTCTGGTTATTTCAATGTTTCACTTTGGGTATGGGTTATTTTAAAGCTAGATAATTGTTCTTTGAAGGCAATACGTTGGGTTCAATTTCTTCGATTTATTCCATCGATAAGACATTTAATTCAATGACAACTAAATTCTACATAATAAAGTACATTAAATTTAGTAATTTGTTTACGACTTTTCCGTTTTTCACATCTATGACGAAATACGAAAAAAATAAAAAATATCTCGTATAAAATACGAGATATTTTTAAGTTTCTTTATATCCTGTTCGATAAAAAAAACCCGTAGCTCATCTGTTCAAGTTTTTCAAAATAAAATCACGTGAGTTGTCTTGGACTAGGACAACACAAGGTTTTAAACTTGTATTGAATTAATCCAGTATTTTACTGGCGGATTGATTTTATCTTGATTTTTTGTGTCAATTATGGCCGCCATTTTATATTGCGTCATTGACTGATTTATGGTCTCATAATTATTCGTTTGTAAATGCCGCTACGTCAACAGAGGTAGTATTGAAGACTATTATTGCCCATTGATATCTGTTCCTTACTGAACGTGACTGCTCATGCGAAACATGCAATTGACATCAGAAATAGGAGAGGGATAGACATGATAGAGCACATGCCGTAGACTTTAAATTTTGACCATCCGGCAACGAACCGGAAAGGCTAGACACCACCAACCTTTGTATTGATGGTCAAACATCTTTACATAGTATAAAATGCTGTCTGTTACCTTAGATCTTTTAAATCTTCGCACGCGTTGTTTGTCAACAAAAAGTAGCCTATGTGTTAATCCAGGTTATGATATATGTACATACCGATTTGAAAGTAACTGTCTCTCTGTCTGTTTGTTACCTTTTCACGACTTAACGGCTCGATGATTTCGATGGAATTTGGTACCTATACAGGGTGTCCCAGAAGTCAACGTCAAGCCGAAACGGGGTGACAGGATTGATCATAACCATCACGAGAAAAATCTGAAAAAAAATCTATCCCATGCAGTTTGAAAATTATGGGCATTTTAAGAAAAACCTAGAAATTTGATCAAACTGTACCATTTTTCGGTTATTGTGGTTATTCTCTTTTATTTTTGTTCATTTGAACTTTGGAGACGTAATTCTAAATAACATTTCTAGAATCCCAATAAAAAATAATGACACAATTGCCTCAAGTTTCCGAGGATTGAAACTATTTGTTAACTACGAATTTAAAATTTTCAAGATACGTCGACTTTGACAGGCCCTCCTTTAAAAAAATGTACTAGAGTGCCTTGGCAAGTAGCATTAAAAGTTGGCGCATTTTATCAGAATTCTAAAATGATACAATACTTGTTAGTTTCATACAGTAAAAAGAGTAAAAAAATTAAAACCTCAAGTAACCCGATTTTTGCTATCTCAGTTAAAATGTGTTTGATTCGCACAAGCTCTAGGTAGGTTCTTAATTTTAAGGCAAAATGATGATTTACAAAGGCTCATCGTATTTTACAAAGAGCCGAATTGCATCCGTTTCACGTACAACGAGTTCAAAGTCTTCTACCTCGAGATTATCAGGAAAGGATTTCTTTTTGTAGAACAATGCTACAGAGGCATAATGAGAATCCCAAATTCATCCAAAAAATTATCTGGTCAGATGAATCGACATTTAAAAAAGATGGTTACATAAACTTGCACAATTATCACGAGTGGCATGTGGAGATTCCACATTTAATGCGAGAAGATAGATCCCAGTATCGTTTTAAAGTAAACCTTTGGACCGGAATTTTAAACGGTAAAATTATTGGGCCTATTGAACTGCCTCAGAACTTGAATGGAACTAATTACCTACATTTTTTAAGAGAAGATTTACCAACCCTGTTAGAGGACGTACCACTAGCAGATCTTCGCGACATGTGGTTTCAACAAGATGGCTGCCCAGCGCATTTCACACACACATACAGTGCAAGTAAGAGATTTCCTTGACCAGGAATATCCGGTAAGTTGGATTGGGCGTTCAGGCACTGTCTCGTGGCCCGCCCGTTCACCAGATTTAAATCCCCTGGATTTTTTCTATTGGGGAGTTCTCAAAGAAAAAGTTTACTCAAAGCCCATTGAGAACGTAGCCGACCTGCGTGAACGCATTTCTCAAGCAGCTGAGGAGATCAACTCTCGAAGATATGCCCGACTAATAAGTAGATCTTTTTTAAGAAGATGTAGGGCTTGTATTGAGGCTGATGGTAAACAATTTGAACATTTATTGTAACAAAAAATATTATTTCTCTATCTGACTTTTATTCCAGCAAAACTAAATTAAACTAGATCAAGATTTTTCATTATTTTACTAATTTTACTAACTTTTTTCACTTTGGTAAAAGTGGCGTCACTATTTGTCTCGCTCACTCATGGCAAACATACCCACTATCCACCTCTCTCATCATTTTGCCTTAAAATTAAGAACCTACCTAGAGCTTGTGCGAATCAAAAACATTTTAACTGAGATAGCAAAAATCGGGTTACTTGAGGTTTTAATTTTTTTACTCTTTTTACTGTATGGAACTAACAAGTATTGTATCATTTTAGAATTCTGATAAAATGCGCCAACTTTTAATGCTACTTGCCAAGGCACTCTAGTACATTTTTTTTAAAGGAGGGCCTGTCAAAGTCGACGTATCTTGAAAATTTTAAATTCGTAGTTTAACAAATAGTTTCAATTCTCGGAAACTTGAGGCAATTGTGTCATTATTTTTTATTGGGATTCTAGAAATGTTATTTAGAATTACGTCTCCAAAGTTCAAATGAACAAAAATAAAAAAGAATAACCACAATAACCGAAAAATGGTACAGTTTGATCAAATTTCTAGGTTTTTCTTAAAATGCCCATAATTTTCAAACTGCATGGGATAGATTTTTTTTCAGATTTTTCTCGTGATGGTTATGATCAATCCTGTCACCCCGTTTCGGCTTGACGTTGACTTCTGGGACACCCTGTATACCTAGATAGATTATGAATAGACTTGGGATAGGATACACTTTACGCGACTGCGCAGAAGGGAGGTAATGTTTTATTGACAAACCACGCGTACGAAGCCGCGGGCGGGTCACGTAGTAAATAATAAATCGAAAATGTGTCAAAAATGCCACATTCATCGATCTAGCCACATCGAAGATTCCACGACAATATCGTGATTTATTTCCTTATCATCCTAAGTTAACTATTTGCTATGATTGAATCGTAGGTCATCTAATGCCCCTGATGACATCGTACATCAAGGTAACAGTCTGGTAAAACCGCTATTCAGTATTATATCGCTATTATACGCTAACAGTCGCTACTAGTAGAGTCTGAAATACGCAAAACGTTTATGTTACAAATATACAACTAATATAAATTCTATCAGCGGTTATTGTATCGCAAAATATAAACATCGAATATTATACTTCCAGGAACTATTTGGGACGCAAGGCTAATACTAACAACATGAAACAATCCAGAGCAGAAGCGTTGTAACTGTTTCATAAGATAGAAGGAGACACCATGCTTTGTGATGTTTCGGATTTAGCATTCCAAGAAAACAAGGCATAAAATGCGAAATCTGTTTTAAATTTTTAGCGGGCCCATGTTAGGGTTTTGTTGTTTTAAAGGTATGGTCAGAATGACAAAAAAAATATGATGAGGCGGCATGTGTGTGACCCAAGAAAAACTTAATTTAGATATGGAAACGAAATTTAGATAGATAGATATATATACTTGACTGCAGGACTGGACAGTGCACACCATAAATAACAAAACAATTAAAATTGAAAATTTTCAAATGAATGTCTACAATTGACGGTCTTATCGCTAAGAAAGAATCGAGTAAATTAGTACGCAATTTTGTATGGTCATCAATTTTCATCATTTAAGCTGCGAAGGCTGGAAGAAGCAAGGTTAAAAGGGCAATAAGCGATTTAGATAGCGAACAACCGTTGGTTTTTTTGTAGCCAACAGTACTCACAAACGACGTTTTGACGACCTCTGTGGCGCAGTGTTCGAATATCCGGCTGAGACTCAAGAGGATGCGGGTTCGATGTCCGCCAATTAATAAATGTTTGCATGATCTATACGCATTTGTTGCGGATCTGGGTGTTTTTCCAAATCAACTTCGATAAATCGGCGTTGTATGTATGTATGGAGGAATAACTTTCGAAGCGTTGATCCGATCATCGTGAAACGCCGGATTCGTTGCCCCCCGGGCGACAATTTCAGGGGGCGCCAAAATAAAAAAAATTGTTTCCAAAAAGCGCTTGGCATCCACCTACATAGTTCATCTGGCTGTTCATTTGGTTTGGAACTCTTCAAACTTAACCCCCCCCCCCTCTCAAACTCTGGAGGGGAGGGGGCACCACATCACATTTATAATATTAGTATGATTTTGTAACCAACAATCTGCACTTTCCAATTTCCAGGTAAGTACGAGACTCTTCTAGACGACTCCCTGCTAGCTCTCCACACGATCAACGCATCGCGCATCAAGTTCCCACGCTTGTCCAAAACATCTGGAACCTCACAGAAGCTACACAGGTACTTCTCTCAGCTCGACTTACCGTTAATACGAAGGCTTTACAAACTGTACAAACACGATTATAGGTTATTCAATTACGATCTTGATAATATAGTGGGGTTTGATCTAGGATAGTTCTAAGGTCACGTTAAGGAGATCGCTAAGAGATTAAGAGATTTGTTTTGCGATAGGCTGCTCATCAGAAACATGTTTGTTAACATAGGCGTAGCGTTGATGGATTTTGGCCATGGGTGTTACATAAATTTAAGTACATAATAGTTTAGACAAGTGTTTATGAGTGTGTTGTTTTTAATGTCGGGTACATAGTGGATAAGTACAAAGCTACTTTTGATATTATAAAATAGATCTTCAAGTGTGAATGTATTACAATGTATCTGTTCCCATTAAAACGCTTAAAGGACCAAAAGTCCTAGTTAACTGCAAAAAACCTGTCAAAAGTCATTTTGACTAAAGACGTCGATCAAAACTTCAAAAGTACATTTTACTGAGAAAAACCTAACGTTCTACTGCCATCCACTGTGGTAGAGGTTAGGTTCGTTAGGTATTTTTACGTCGATGACGGTGATGGGAATTTTGGGACAAAAGTATTTGTGTCACTTGTCCCATGGAACTAATTGAATAGACTAGTATCAGACGACGTCTTTAGTACTTTTGACTGTTTTTTAGGGTTCCGTACATCAAGAGGAAAAAAGGAACCCTATAGGATAATTTCGATGTCCGTCTGTCTGTCAAGACACTTTTTCTCGGGAACGCGTGGAGATATCAAGTTGAAATTAATATCAAATACATAGGTCTACAGTCCGTTGGAGGTGTAAAAAAATTAAAGCTTCTAAGTCAATGCAATCAAAATATACACCCATCTATGCTGCATATTTTGACACTCGCAAAATCAAAACCTTTAGGGTTCTTACCGTTGACTAGAATTATAAAATTTGGCTAGAATCAAGTTATCACGGCACAAGTTATGAAAAAAATCCGAAAATCGTTAATTTGTAGTATTTTACAGAACCCTCAGAGCGTGAGTTAGATTCGTACTTGTTCGGTTTTATTTGCAGTTAAAAGCACTTTTGACCACATAAGAGTTTCGACTGTAACATGTCAAAATATTACCTACTCTACGAATCTTGGGATATTATTATTATGATACGAAACGTAGGATCAAATAAACCTAAGCGTGTACAGCATCATTCCTTCAATTATTGTCAAGTTTCAAGTTTTGTAAATAATTTGTTCACTCAAATCACAAATCGTATCGGGCAAGTTACTTCGATGAGATCAATTGAAATGAATTTAAAAGCCAGTCATAATCAACGCCTTAAATTGACAGGGCGCCCTCCTTAATTACACTATTAAGACGTCACTGTGTATATGTACTTTGACCATCGTCACCTAAAAACCTTAAAAAGATGAAACCGTTTTATCGGTGTTTCTACCGACTGTTTCGGTTAAATTCATGAATCTTCATCAGGGTGAGTGTGATCCGATCCGCTGTTTATAATTCATTTAATTTATTATCTTTTTGTAAACAAGCAATAGATATAGACGACCTCCGTGGTGCAGTGGGCGAATGTCCGGCTGAGACGCAGGAGGTAGCGGGTTCGATTCCCGCCGCGGAACAAATGTTTGCATGATCTACAGATATTTGTTCCGGGTCTGGTTGTTTGAGTTGTATATTATAAATATGTATATACAAAAAAAAATGTATATTAGTATTCTATCAGTTATCTGGTTCCCATAGTACAAGCTCTGCTTAGTTTGGGGCTAGATAGCGCTGTGTGAAATGCCCAGAAATATTTATTTATATGCTTATTTCGGTATTTATTCGTTGTCTAAAGACCTACAATATGTATACCTATGTACTACAATAGTCAGCAGAAAGTTATCGCAGATAATGTTATTGCCACGAGGAAAATAGTTTTTTTTTTAATTTGTTAAGTAAGGTACCTGTTTAAATAACCCATGCTTCATTATTATGGGTATGGTCAGGGCTCGTAGCCAAGTTACATTCGCTTCGAATCGATTCGAAGTTTCCAACGGAAGACCAGCGCTGTGTTACCTTGCTGTGACATAGCAAAATGCTGAGTTGGAACCTGTTTGTGGCGGCTACTAATAACTTATATTTGGTAATCTTTTGTTGTACTGTATTTTTGTGTGGTTAATTTTGTTGTTATTAGTGGTTGGCATAATAAAAATATTTTCTTTCTTTCTTTCTTTATTCGATTTCTATATAGGTTTGTTGTCGATATATCACGTGATATTTTCATAGCATGTGTCAAACCCATACATTTTCGGACCTATCGACTAGCGTCGTCGCTAATCGAATGTAACTTGGCTAAGCCGTCTGGTCTGGGGAAAGCTTCATTATTTATAACTGACTAGTTGACCCGCCGAACTTCGTACCGCCTTGACTTGCATATGACGCGGGCTGCCAATGTAAGCCGCTGGTCGAATTGTCAATCGGCCATCATTAGCTGCATCTATGTATGAGAAAATGAATTTTCTTCATAATTTTTTTGGAGACTAATCCAACAAATCAAAGATCGTCAAAATCGGTCCAGCCGTTCTTAAGTTAATGGTGTAACTAGCCCGACTTTGTTTTATATACATAGATATGATATTGCCTGAATTATTAGTAAATCGTAAGTTAGTTTTTAGAATGATTTAATAAGTAAATTAAAATTTACTTAGGAGGAATAATTAAATGAGATGGTTTTTTTTATTTTTATCAATTTAAAACTTAACTATCGAATTAATAATGCCCAACACAGTTTTCATTACCGATAAAAAAGTCATAAATTACTCACAATATCGATATATTTTTTAACAATTAATTGAGTCATTCGATATGTGCTTTACCACTCAAAACTGCTATTTAAACTGCCTACTTATATATTTTGTGCTATCTATTCTATATGTAATATATGCTGACTTGCTACTTTTATTTTTAACCATTCAATTTGCATAAACAAAGTCCAATGACTTTTTCCAATGCAGCGTCAGCGCCTTGCACTTAAAAACGTGTAAGTACAATTTTGTAGGTTTTCCCTAAAATTGTATGATAAGGCATTGTTCCTAATTAAATATGTGTATGCATAAAAGAACAATTTTCAACAACAAACGTCAATATTTTCAAACAAAAAAAATATTTCTATGGTGTTTTAGGTATAATACAATTCAAGATGGAAAACATACGTACCCAAACTAGGATTGACCTGTATGATGGCATACCTCCCTCCGGACTATGGTTCATAATAGAATGTTCAGTGAATGTATGTGTGAGTGTGGGATTATGTTGGTTGTGTGATTTGTGTGTGTGTGTGTGTATGCGTGAGTGTGTGTCAATATGCATGTGAGCATATGTGGTGAGTGTTTGTGTGTGAAATGGTGTGTGGTTTGAGTGTGTGAGAGAGGGTGTGTGGTGTGAGTGTGTGAGAGAGGGTGTGTGTTGTGAGTGTGTGTAAGGGTGTCAGTTTGTGTGTACGTTTGTGAGTATGTTGTGTGTTAACTTATCATACATAACTTATGAAAGTATGATTAACAGACTCTCAGTTTCAAGGTAGTTCAAACCTAGCAACCAAATTTTAACGATAAATTTGCATTATTAAGATATTTAAATCATTAAAAAATTAAGAATGGTTTGAAGGTATGGTTACTGGTGAAATTACAAGCACATGAGACTTTACACCTATATGCCTCAAGTTGATGGGTACAAGGCACGTCTCTAAGGTAAGGTAGGACTTACACAAGGCTCTGTTATAGGCGAGGGTTACCACTTAACATTATGTGGGCCATATGCGTCAACCATCTCCAAATCGTATAAAAAAATCAGGCTGGATACGAAGGGAATGTTCCCTGTACGAAAGGGAAGGTTACGGACTTCGTAATTTTTGGATGATTTTAAAAATCTTTACATTTTCCTGTAAGTGTCATACAACAGTTGTCAGATTCAATTGGGCTCCTTTTCGGGCGCTGTCGGGCCAACCATAAAATCATTAATTTGCATCGGGACGTGCGTGATGTCACATGGAGTGGTTGGATCCAGCCAAACTGGATCGTCTGTTAATGCTATATGTAGGATCTTGTTGAATTAAGTCTTTTGTGATGTTGGTAATTTGTATCAATTATCACACTTCACACTAATATTATAAATGTGAAAGTTTGGAGGCTTGTTTACTTATTTATTTGTTTGTTTGTTACTCTATCACGTCATAACGGCTGAACCGATTTCGATGAAATTTGGTATATACGTAGATTATAACCTGGATTGCCACATAGGCTACCTTTTTCCCATAAATCAGTTCCCGTGGGATAAAAATGGGGTGTCAAGTCAAGTTGCAACAGCGAGTTTAGCTTTATTTTTCGGATACCTACATATTTAGTAGTGTAACGCGTACGAAGTCGCGGGCAACAGCTAGTGTTAAAATATAAGTACTTTTTTGCATTCCATGATAAATCCAAAGCTCCCTGTGATAAGTAGTAATAATGAATTGTTATCGAATTTCGATAAATTATAATTGTATCTATTGCAGGTTGCCATTATACATATCTGTTAAAAAATAACTATTTATTTTATGATAATTACAATCTAAGTACCTACGTACAATCAGCATTAATAATCATTAATAATTTGAGATTTTAAATCAGCTTGCGGAGGATTGGTCTAGAATGGTATCGTTTTGAATAGGGATAGTTATATTTAAATAGCAAACTGCAAGTCTCAGAAATATGGTGGTTCTAAATGTTAAGTAATCAATGAATGTCGCTGACTGTAGCTATTTCTTTATCAATTTGGTATCTTTGGCCATATTTTAAATGTCTTTTTACTTTTTAAGTATTATATGTATACGTTTTTCGATGTTTTTATTTTGTTTGTGTATCCTATTTTATTCAAATGCAAAAATAAATGATTGTAACTGACAATTTTATTTTAATTTCAAAACACTCCATTAAAGTTTGCCTAGAAACATTTTGTGTGACTTATCTTCCACACTCCATGCGTAGTTGTTACATATGTTATATCCTCGATCGAGCGAAGCGAGATCTCCAAATCAACTTGGGCAAATCGGCGTTGTATGTATGTTTGTTTGTCCGAGGATAACTTTCGTAGCGTTTATCCGATCATCATGAAATTTGGTATATAGGTAGGTAGTGATGGCACAATTTTGGTGTGACTCAATGAGCTAAAAATATTGGGGGTTGTTGAGATATTGGGGTTCAAGAGGGGTAAAAAAATGCAGATGTAGAAAATGAGACTATTAGTACATTTGAACCCCGTTTTTACTTTTAGTTTAATTTTTGTAGTTTTTGAGTTATTAGCCATAATAAAAACAAAACTGGCAAAATTCACAGGGTACACCAGTGACCCCACAATGCTGAAATTTGGTATTCTTGTAGCTTTAGTTACACAAATATAGGCAAAAGTCTGAAATCCAGAATAACGGCCATTTGTACCCCAAAAAAATATAACCAATTAACCAGAACCCCCGTTACATCTAATTTGAATGAAACTGTAGGTCAAGTATCATTTCATCATTTGTAGGTTATCATTTCGTAGCACCTATTTATTAGTCAAAGATTTAAGCCGGCATGCACAAAGATCACTAAACGTATTTAGCGACTAAACATGTTTAAATTTCAAGTATTTGTATGATTTGACAACTGCTTAAATCATATTTAGCCACTAAATATGTTTAGGCATCGTTGTGCAAGTCGCCCTAAGAATAATATTTATTTTGGGAGATTCGCGAGATCTCAGTTCGGGGCGAACCACTAGTTATCTAGTCATAAAAAATTATATACTTTCTAGTATGTATACATACACCTCTTATCACAATTTTTGTAATGCCCGGTCTTATAACATAATGTTCATATCGTAAACGGTTCCCACGATACAGGCCCCGAGCCTAGTGTGGGGCCATTGGCAAATAACCGACCACTATGACAATTGACTTAAGTCTAAACACAGACGTCGAGTAGCAGTTTTTTATAAGATTCATTTTGGTGAATGTGCGCAAGATCTTCATGATCTTATCCCTCCTTCCTCCTTCCACCACCGGACAAGCAGACGTACTGAAAAGTACCACTCATACCTGGTCGGCACGTATTTGCCGTACCATACGATATGCTTCAACTTTTCTTGTTATCACAAGCAAGGAGTGGAACTCACTTCCGGCGGACGTTTTTCTTAACTAGTATAATCTCGGAGTCTTCAAGTCCAGCGTGAATAGGTTCTTTTCAGGCAAGCGTACTCCATCTTCGATCACACCATCACTTACCACCAGGTCTTGCGCTTGACCTAATCAATAAAAAAATAGTGTTTTATCTGTGTATTTAATCGTTTCGTTCAAATAAATAAATTGAATTGAATCTACTTAATAATCGTTAGATTTTTTTTAATCGTATATAACCCCACAGGCGGTAAAAGACTTAGACGTCTTCCGGAGGCATTGGCAGGCACGGGACCGAGACAAGTGGAAAGAACAGGGGGAGTTATTATTTTGTGGTAGGATGTAGGAAATATTGATTTTAGACACGAAGATATCGATCGGTTTAACTATAGCGTAAAAGATTACAAAGCTGAAATGGCGGTGGGCAGGGCACATAGCTGGAAGAACTGACGGTCGTTGGGGCGGAAAGATTCTCGAGTGGAGACTACGCACTGGAAAGCGCAGCGTAGGACGGCCCAACAGTAGATGGAAAGACGACCTGGTTGCTGGGAGCAGTTTGATGCAGGCCAAGCAAGATCTGTCGCTCTGGAAATCTATGGGGAAGGCCTATGTTCAGCAGTGGCTGATGTGATGATGATAATGATGGTCGGTCGGTTTTAATGAAGTGCGTAATAAGGAAGTCAATTATCTGTCGGAGCATAAATTAACACCTGTGGATAGAATCATTCTTGTATAATTCATTAAAATGTAATTAATGACTGCAAAAGTTATGCGCAGAAACACTAAAATTTTTTCGGTATAACCACAAAAAATACTGATTATTAAAGAGCTGTATTAAGGCTGTATTTTTATTGATCGAGCGAAACGAGATCTCAAAATAAACTTGGGCAAATCGGCGTTGTATGTATGTATGTATGTTTGTCCGAGGATAACTGTCGAAGCGTTTATCCGATCATCGTGAAATTTGGTATATAGGTAGGTAGTGATGGCACAATTTTGATGTGACTAAATGAGCTAAAAATGTGTGGGAGTTGTTGAGATATCGGGGTTCAAGAGGGTAAAAAAAAAAAAAATGGGACTATCCGGTCAAATGGCATATCTAATAAAAGGTCTTTCTAAGTACATTTCGACCCCGTTTTGATTTCTAGTTTAATTTTTGTAGTTTTTAAGCTATTAGGCATAATAAAAACTGAACTTTGACAAAATTCACAGGATACACCAGTGACCCCACAGTGCTGAAATTTGGTATGCGTGTAGCATTAGTGACACAAATGTAGGGAAAAGTCTAAAATCCAGTATAACTGCATTTTCTACTCCAAAAAAGTATAACCAAGAGACATGAACTCCCGTTACCTGTAATTTGACTTAAACTGTAGGTCAAGTTATTTGGTTATGCATTTCGTGGCACTATTTAGATAGTCAAAGATTATGAATAATATTTTTTTATTTTTATGGAAGACTCGCGAGATCTAAGTTCAGGGCAAACCACTAGTTATTAAAACCACGTTAATAATTATATGTACCTACTTATAGCAAAATACGATTTAATATCTCGTTATAATTAATCTTCATAAATTAACTTATAAATTGGTCATTTGGAACTATTGCTATGCTAACTCTTACAATTTACAACTTTTTGTTTTATTTTTAGTTCGTATTGTAGACTCATTTAAAGTAATACATATTTAAAGGACATATTTAAACAAACACAGGACAGTGCGGTTTAAGAGGCTTAATAATTACTAAAGGTCTGAAAAATATGGATAAAATTATTGTCAGATTTTGTATAGGTATAGAAGTTGCATACAACACCTCTGTACTGAGGAACTTGGGACAGAAATGGGACAAATCCATTTAAACTAAAATTTCGTAAAATGCGAACGTTCTTGTTTCTTAAAGAAGATTGCTGAAGGCCAAAGGAGTATGATATTTCTAAATTTAAGTTATTTTAGTTAAATCAGTGTGTTTGCGGGGTAGCTCTAGTCGGCATTTTACGAAATTTTAGTAATACAGTAAACAACAGAATCGCTACCATCGTCAGTTGCATCGATAAGGCAAATACAGAGTTGAAGAAACAAAATGTAGGTTCTTACTCTTATTCGAACTGATTAGTCCTACAGAAATAATTAATATTTTTAATGATGACAAAAAACTTAACGACCTGTATCCAGTAGCAGATGGCAGCAGGTCATTAGGTTTTTTACAACAAAGCAAGGTGCTTTGTTTTCTAACATTATCCAGTCAGTGTTTGACCTATCTGTCCCAGCGGTTTGACCACAAGTAAAATTATTCCTGTCGGACAAATTAGTTTGATCACAAGGAAGAATCTGAATTTCATGGTCAACGAGGAAGAATCCCGAAATTTGGCATTTGTTTCCGAGGTTTTATTTTAAACTTTAAGTAGGTAGTTATACTTATAAATATTGTGTCTATAAATAAGCTTCATAATTGCTTGAAATAAATATTTTATTCGTTTTCGTTCGTTGACTAGTTATTCTACGACTATGTGCCTATTGGTCGAAGATTGTTATTCCCGATGACGTCGGCAGGGATCTTGCAGTCTTTCCAAGGCGTTGATGTGATGGGAAATGGTCCTTCTCCTGTTAGCTCCACTGAAAAGGTACAGTATGTTATGTTCATCATAATCACCATTTCATATAAACCGGACACCGCAATGTATGGAAACGTGTATTTGAATGAAATGAACACAGACGACCTCCGTGGCGCAGTGGGCGGATAGCCGGCTGAGACGCAGGAGGTAGGAGGTTCGATCTCGCTGCGGAACAAATGTTTGCATGATACAAAGATATTTGTTCCGGGTCTGGATGTTTTTCTATATATTATAAGTATGTAATTACAAAAAAAAGTATATAAGTATTCTACCAGTTATCTGGTTCCCAAAGTACAAGCTCTGCTCAGCTTGGGGCTAGATAGCGTTGTGTGAAATGTCCAGTAATATTTATTTATTTATTATTTAGTGTCAGAAGTTCGGTTGTTAGGACGGTTGGTACAAAACGCCGAAATACTATCTACCATTTAGTAGCAATAGTCCGGCTAGTATTGTGAAAATAAATAATAGTTTAAAAAAACTATAATAAAAGTTTTTGTAGATAACCGAACTAAAAAGTAGAAAACAATTTTTAATACATTTAAATTAAGAATAACAAACAAATATATTATTGTAAAAAAGCGTGGGGTGTTTTTTAAGATATTTTCAAAATGACTCTACTTTTTCCAATATCTGTCTGATTAACCAAAAAATCTTTTTTGGTTGATCACTATTCTTAATTTAAATTTATTGAAAATTATCTTCTACGTTTTAGTTCGGTTATCTACAAAAGCGTGTTTTAGTTGTTTTAAACTATTATTTATTTTCTATTTTTTAGTTCGGCTTACACATCCTTGATAAGTGTGCAAAATTTCAATATAATTCGACGATTCGAAGTGGTTGAAAACCAAGTTCAAAATCCGTTACATACATACATACATACCAAGCTAATAAAAGCGTGTTAAAAAAACCTAGCGACCCACTGCCCACGAGGCACACTGGGGCCAATTTCGCTAATTTATAAGAAAAGCTAGTATGGAGCCAACCATTATTTATCGATCACGATTGTTGTTCCTGCCATAAGCTGCCAAATTTTGGATGGTGTTGTCATAGCAACAGATATTGAAAACCGATTGTGTTAGTAGAATAACAAATGGTATCAATATCGGCGACTTTGCAACGATACTATTGTCTTATTGAAGCGATTGGTTTAGTAGAATCTGCTATCCAGTAGCTCACTACTGGATAGCAGTTGGCTACTGTTTACATTATCTGCAAATATTTGTTTCGGGTCTAGGTGTTTATATAACAACTACACAAGGAATCCTAGTGTGGGGAAGTACGTATGTATGTTGGGTGTTTTTATTTTAATAGCGTAGTTTGCATATTTGTTCGAGCGAAGCAAGATCTCTAAATCAACGCTTGGGCAAATCGGCGTTGTATGTATGTTTGTTTATCCGAGGATAACTTTCGAAGCTTTCATCAGATCATGGTGAAAGTTTATAGATAGGTAATGATGGCACAATCCTGGTGTGACTAAATGAGCTAAAAATGTTTGAGGGTTGTTGGGATATTGGTTTTTAAGAGGGATAAAAAAACAAAATGAGACTATCAGGTCACGTGGGACGTTTAATGAAATATCTTCATCGGTACATTTTGACCCTGTTTTTAGTTTTATTTTACGCCTTGTAGTTTTTGAGTTATTAGCCATAATAAAAAATTAACTTTGACGAAATTCACACCCCACAGTGCTGAAATTTGGTATGCGTGTAGCTTTAATAATTCAAATATAGGGAATAGTCTGAAATCTAGAATAACGGTAATTTCTACCCCAAAAAAAAACTAATTAACATGAACTCCCGTTACCTGTAATTTGAATGAAACTGTAGGTCAAGTCTCTTGGCTATGTATTTCGGGGCACTATTTTGATTATCAAATGTTACAAATAATATTAATTAGGGGGGGGGGGCGCTCGCGAGATCAGTTCGGGGCGAACTATTACTTATTTTAAAGACATTTTTGATAAGATCTCGTACTATTTTACCTATGATTCGTGTAAATAAATACATATATTGTGTCTTACTCACCTGTCATACCAGGAACCAATGTGACGTTGTATTTCCCATTGAACATGGTGAGTGTCCAGTTATCATCTACCGAAGAAACCTTTATTGTGGTCGATTCCTTTTTGATCTCCAGGGTCAACTTAGCTCCGAGGTATTTTATTCCTGTAAATTTTAAACTTATGATGCCTTACTGACTACTAAACGGCTGGCTGAGACGCAGTAGGTAGCGGGTTCGATTCCCGCCGCGGAACAAATGTTTGCATGATCTACATATATTTGTTCCATGTCTGGATGTTTTTCTATAAGTATGTATTTACAAAAAAAAGTATATAAGCATTCTATCAGTTATCTGGTTCCCATAGTACAAGCACTGCTTAGTTTGGGGCTAGATAGCGCTGTGTGAAAGGTCCAGCAATATTTATTCATTTATTATTTTAAACGACCGTTGGACAGTTCTTTACCAGTTAATAATAAGAAATTTTTAAATTTAACCACACATGAAAAAGTTTTTTTTTGTATTTAACCAACGTATGTGCTATGCTTTCGGATTTGACTATATAATTTTAAAAAACACAGTACCTAGATTGTCTGTTATCATTATATAAAAAAATGGATATTATAATGATGATTATGAAGTTCAAAGGTCATCTTTTAATAATTCTCCATGTACCTATCATGTTAATATGTTATATCTAAATACAATGCTGGATTTAGAGGTCTGGAGGCCTCGGGGCAACAAAGGAGTGGAGGCCCCTGACCCCAAATTTTTTTCCAAATAAAATGGTCAATTTTTTCAGTCTAGTTTTCCAATAAATAATTTATAGTGGAATCAAGTATTGATTCTTTTATTATTTAACAAACTAATTTTAATTATCTGAAATTAAATTTTAGCGTGAACGAACGGAACCTTTCGAGCTTTTTTCGCCTAAAAATCGTCGCTGAAATCCAGTTCCCTAAGTAAACCACTTTCAATGCTCAGGAGAGAAAGCTTTGATAGACGGTTTGTCCCATCGTGGTTCGAAGCCATGCAAAATTTTCATTTTTGAAAATGAGCGCTCTCCAGCGCAATTTGATACTATCAAAACCAAATACATTCTCAGTGCAATTTCAAGGTTTGGGAATGTAGTTCTGAAATTTTGATTACTAGTGTTTACTAGTCTGAATTTGAATTTGTTTTTCCGAAGTCTATTGTGGGGGCCCCTCTTTTGTGGAGGCCCCGGGGCTGTAGCCCCGGTTGCCCTCCCCTAAATCCGGCCCTGCCTAAATAGACGTACACATCAAGTAGGTAAGTAATCCAATCTTGACTTGCTTATCGTAATGAATAGGTACTACCAATGTTCTTAATATAAATGATGTGAGTTGATCAATTACACTATATGTTATGGACATGGTACTGATATTTCCATTTATTTATCGAGAGGGTTAGAATAAAAAGTAATAAGTTAAAAAAAACTGTAAAGTCGGCAGTTTTTTTTTCACCTCTACCCTATTTTAATACCCGGTTCTCATTTTTTTTAGTTTTTGTTTTGATTTGTTTTACACTAGGAAAATTATTATAGTTGATACGAGATTTAATGTTTCGATAGGTATCTTATTTCTAGCAATAGTCGATTTTCCTACACTATTTTCCATGACCGTATAAGTTGTAAGTCAATGCGTAGAATTAAATTGCTTTCCAACGTAGAGAAAGCTTATAGTCAAGTCAAAGACAGCTTAGTCTTAAGCTGGCCATATACGAGAACGCGACTCCACAAGATTCCGCGCTAACACTCCAAAAGACTAAAAAATCGTCCGTGTGTGTGAAATCTCAAGTGGATTGCGTGGAGTCCTAGGAATAGTCAAGAATTTTCAGCTAGATCTAGTCACACTGAGAATTAGCAGCTACCAAAATAAAATGGTAGCTACTCCACGCAACGCGGACTGATGGAAATGGAGTCGTTTGTGGAGGCTACATTATCTCGAGGAAATTTAATTATTTACCTTGAATTTTAAAGTTGGTTGAGCCAGATGGTAACCGTGGCTTGTCAATCCTCAACTGATCTAGATGTATGCTGAGTCCTGCGTATCCAAATATAAGGGTTTGTAGAAATCCTCCCATGCCGGTGAAGAAATTGACTGCGCCTACCTTTGGACGGGCGAGTTCACTCCACACCTGGGACCAGATTAGATTAGAAAATTCTAAAGTGCACTAATAAAATAATACATAGACGAACTTAATGCTAATCAGCATTTTCTACCAGCTAACCCGTGTGATTGAGTGGTAGTGCTTCCCAAAAAATAGATTTATAAATATTTAACTTAGAAACTAACAAATTTAGAGGCCTAAACCTCTAAAATAGGGGTTAACTTTTCAGTATCATCATCTCAGATACAGGACGTTCACTGCTGGTCTCTCCCAAAGATTTCCAGAGTGGCCTGCACCCAACACTCGTAGTAACATTTATCCACCGTAGGTCGTCTCTCCATCTAGTGGAGACCGGCTTACTACGCTTTCTAGTGCGTAGTCTCTACTCGAGAATCATTCTGCCCCAAAAGTTGCCAGCGCTTAATTCACACAGATGGAAAGACGACAGGCCTTTAAAGTCTACGAGATTACAATGGTCCTCAGATAATGGACATACCTTGAAAGGTTCTCGAACAAAAGCCTGGTAGCTCTTGTTGAAATTCGTTTCGGCCTTACTCTCCTCTCCCAGTTTCAGGTGTCCAATAGCATGCATACTCCACGTCATGGCTGGGCCGTTGCTTCTGGTCACAGACTCATAGTAAGTTAGATCGTTTGCTCTGGTTGACCTGGAAAAATCAGTAATCGCTTTAAAATATTATATATTGATCTGGAAACATCATTAAACGATTATGTTGCTTCACTGTAGTTTCCTTGAATCGTGACAAGATATTTCACTGTATCGCTTTCCAACTTGCAAGGCGTAAATCGGTTTGTTTGGATGTTGATTCTAAATGATCCTTGTGATAACTCTTCTCTCGTATACGTGAGCTATAGCAGTATTGAATACTATTTTTACTAAAACTGGATATTTACCGTGTTTTGACAGTTTTTGGAAATAGAGTTCTTAACCACAGTTTCACAAGTAAGTTAAGTAATATTATTCATTGAAGATGATTAATGCAGCGAGACAAGTCGCAGCTTTAACTGACTGAAGAATGGGTTTGAGACGGTTTTATATGTGATTTGATAGTTTTATAGCTTGCCTAGTAACAAAACTGACTAGTCTCAGCTTAGTCAGCTTTATCATATTCATCATCATCATTATATCAGTCAAAGGACCTCCACTGCTGAACATAGGCCTCCCCCATAGATTTCTAGAGACACCAATCTTGTGCGGCCTGCACCCAACAGCTCCCAGCAACCTTTGTCAAGGGGGGAGGGGGGGGGGCGTAGGAAAGCGTTCCAAACTTTCTGCTCCAACTGCCGTCAGTCCTTAAAGCTATTGCTAAAATGATGATGTTGGTAATCTATCGGATACTCACAGATTCATAGTGTACTGCAGAGGAAAGCCTAGCAGTACGGCATCAGCTTGCTTGATGCCTTCTCCTCGTTTGTACCCTGAGAACTGCGGGTGGTAGTTGTATTTCTCGTCGTAAGGCAACGCGAGGCTCCAAGCTATGTCAGCGTAGTGCTCCGGTTCCTTAGCTTCATAGTACGACTTGCAGAGACAGGATACATAACTGGAAGATGTTTTGAATTGGAGGTTTTAGGCCACTCTGTGAAGAACAACGCAAGCTGCTTCAAGACCTAGTAGCGCTTTTCCCTTCTGTTATACCTATTTTCATATTATGTACTTACTTGGCCAGATAGAGGGAGTAACCAGCTACTACATTGGTGAAGGCAGAATTGGTAATATTGCTGTGATCTTCATCAGGACCCATTACATCTGGAAGGATAGACCTTGTTGAGATTTATCTAGAGTAATATTTTTCTACTGCTGTTAACCTATGCTTATGATTATATGCTGTTGTTCTTACTATGAATATCGTAAAGTCCAGTATTGTAGTTGATCACCGCTCGTGATGCCCAAAAATCAGCGATGTGGGTAACGAGGGAACATCCACCATGCTGAAATTAAAATGACGCGAAGATCTTATAACAGTACAACATTAGTTAACGCAGATTAGTGTCTGGAGCTAAAGCCTCAATTTTGATGGAAAATAGCAAAACATCTCCTATTTGCGTCGGAAGTTATACGCCTACATCTGTCTCCTAGAGAAGAGAAATACTAAAAAACTAGGTCTGTCTCTCTGTGGCATCGTAGTTTCGAAACAGATGGACCGATTTGAACGCGGTTTTTAAATAGAAAGCTAGTTTATCGGGGGTGGTTTTTAGCTATATCAGTTTTTAACCCCTGGCGCAAAATCGGGAAGGGGTCGGGGATTTTTTAATTTATCCTTGTTATATGGAAAAACAATCTAATAATGGTCGCTGGGGCCTGATGTACAAGATCAGTAGTGGACACGGCTAGTAAAATGATGAGCTTGTTTTAAGTTAGTTTTGGACATGGCAGTATCGCTGTCTTACTTTATTAGATCTACATATTGAGACTATCAAATTGATTAGGTACTGCGTTCTGCATTGGTATTTTGTTACTGTTATCAGAGGGCTTATGACTTCAAGGCAAGATTATATTTTTTACCTCTAACCACTCTTCGTTTCTCGTAGTAGCCAAAAACTGCCTCGCTGCGAAAGCAATGCAGCCGCTGATGTGTTGCTCGAATTCTGCCACTTCGGGACAACACGGCTGAGTGACTTCCACGCCTGTGTATGCACTCTCCCATGGGAACCTGGACATAAAAAAAAAGTTAAACCACATATAGATTTGCGCGTACGAGGACCTTGGCTCAATTTGTTTGAAGCTTCGATCCACTTGATCCGAGCGAGGCACTCGCATGTGACTATGTGTGCGTGCGGCTATTTTCGCTCGTACCTACTAAACTTTACATCTAATGCTGACATCTAATACAACAACAAAATAAATTAGTTATTTTAGTAGAGCAGTCATCTACAATACTCTTGACCCCATAATATAATTCCCTGTGTCGTAAGTATCACGGCACCAAATGGAATGAATTCCTTCCACTATTCAGTTCCGGTTCTAGGATTGTCGCCATTCGACAAAAGAATTGTGTGGTGTGTGCCAGTGTCACTTACACGGCACACACCACACAATTATTTTGCCATGTGACACACCACGGGGGCTAGGAAGGTCCTTTCTTTGAATGACATCTAACTGGCCTCTGCATGATCAGTAGCCAGTGGGTCCAGTGGCCTTTTGTGGCCTTGTGATAAGACCATGATGAAAAGATTCAGCTTAGATTTCTCCTTGGTTATGCTATCCTTAAGTAGAATTTATGACCTGTATCCTTTATGCCCAGTGATCTTGGCCAGTTCTTCAGCAACGTACGCCGTGTCCAAACGGTATTGAAGTAGCTTCTGGGCGTATTGAGGGTAGAGAAGTAGGATCGAGGGAAACATCCACGTCTCAGTGTCCCAGAAATTGTGACCTGAAAAATAAGTTAATAAGTTAATAAGTTTATGATGTAACTGTAGTTATTTTATTTAGAAACTATTTAGCGAGTTTATCCAAGAGATGGTAGATTTTGAATTTTGATTATTTTATAATGTACCTAAGCATAAGGATATTTTTCTCGCTCCTGCAGGAATTATGTATCGATGCTAAGGGAGGGGACAACGTAGAGAAAACCCTAATTAATTAGTGTTGTGTAGTATTTTTCAAACTTTCGCGATCTCTATACATAATTACTGATTTAAACGCGTATTTATCGCGTATGTACCTTTTTTATTTGTTATCCCGACGTTTCGACTTTATTGTAAACTTGCAACAGCCGTGGTCGCGGGCAGAAATAGATACTACGATAAATAACCATTTAAACCAGTAATTAATGTTGTGTAGTACCTATAATATTTTATTATGTTAGTCTGTAAGGTATTTATAGTTATGGGCCCTCGTATTTATATTTTTTGTATGAAATAGACGTTAAATGATTATTATTATTCAATACTGAATAGACTGACTACTAAATTATCGAATACGCTCGTCTATTTTTATCAGCGAGTGAATGAAGGAATTGGTATCTATCCCTTCACTTACTGATACAAAAAGACAAGCGTATGTCTAGTGTAGCCCTTATACCTCGTCTACCCAGTAGGTGTACATTTCTTTAGAAGCCATACCTTCATAATCTTCAAAAGTGCCTCCTTTCGCCAGCCCCACGGGACTCAGTCCGTAAAACCGACCGAGGGGATTGTACGAGTTCTCCGAAGGCAACGAGCTTAGGAAGTAATACCATATGCCGTTTACTATTTTAGCCTGAAATGTGATAATAATTGTATGAAATAGTGAATTTAGGGAAAAACTAGAGAAGTTACTGAATTTATCAAACATACAAGACCCACTGAGGACCTTTAGAAAGTGTAGAATAATCTTGTTAGATCTAGTATACCGTCTTTTTAGCTGTTTTTCCCCTTTACTTTTAATTAGTCAAATCTGACTATTCACCAGTATTCAAAAGAGCCAAAAATACACTATTAAGTTGGTAATCAATTTACCAGTCCTCGACCAGTGCAAATTTTATTGGTGGGTAAAAATCTAAAAATGACTATCTCGCACAGCTTTACTACCAATTTCAAGTTGCCTTCGATCTCCATGCTGGCCTGCTGGTAAGTCTTCAGCCATTGGTCCACGTGCTTGTCGAACAATTCCTCACCATCCTCCTGCAACACTATGCACACCTTTATTTCAGTTCCTTATGTCCTAATTGTCCTATTGATTAAGCTGTCCTAAGGTTGTTGGTTTCCTTTGAGTCACATAAGAAATTGTCAGAGGCTATTAACCTTCAGTATTCATTCAGAGATTATTTCAGTCTGTGCCTTTGTAATCAGCAATAGTATTTTTAATGGCTAGCCTATTCAGAATAGTTAACTTTCTGTTATGATAGGAAAGGTCAAATTTAAATCTTCGCTATCGTCAAGTAAATAAAGCTAAACGTAATGGGAATAGAAGCTCTATGACTACATCTCGATTTGACTAGATTGCAGGTAGCTGTGACTAGATCGCTTTGGACCAACCTTTGATGAGCTCCTCCCTCGCAACCGTCCTGTTCTTATCGGCGGTCATCACAAACGTAAATACCCTAGACCCATGCTGGGGCACCACGAGATGATCCGGCACCGATGTCCAATACACACACACATCGACAGGTAGAGGTTGGTAAACAACATCTTCAGGTTCCTCGGTCTGTCCACAGG
Source organism: Philereme transversata (assembly GCA_963924445.1). Lineage (NCBI taxonomy): Eukaryota > Metazoa > Arthropoda > Insecta > Lepidoptera > Geometridae > Philereme > Philereme transversata. Next base: position 17,510,761 of record OZ004337.1, on the reverse strand, counting down.
AAGACCAGATTGTACGCCCTTCTATGATCTCAGGGTGCGGATTGTGGAAGGAAATGTCTTCACTCATCTCGCCTGGCATTAGTTTCAGGGCAATCCATATCTCAGTATGTACGAAGTTTGGATCTACAGAGAATAGTGAAAAATTCAGTAGCAATATAGTAGTAAAAGTTTGTAGCGAGTCAAAGTGAATAATTTAAGGACCATCTTCTTGGAATGTCACCTAAAAGTCTCTTAACCCAAATCTTTATTATCTCGGAACATTTATTAGTCTTTATGGCAGTATGTGGGTGGAATACCTACTTATACCTACATTTGCTCAAATTTAAGCGCGAAGAGAGTAGGCAAGAATTGGAACAGTTCTATTGTTAGTTGTCTAGTTTTTTGAAAGGTAGTAGACAAAGTGAACTCATGGCTCCTCCTGTTTTCAATAGAGCAAAATTAAACAAGCGCCTGCCCTCTTCCTAAAAGCAGTAATAAGTGGGCTATGATAAATAATGATGGCATTTTGTTGTTGATGATAATAACAACTAAACAATTAGCTGCGCAGTAGACAATCATATTCTAAATAATACCACTTGCACATATAATAACACTGACGTCTTGCTTTTGCCTATGACGAGTGAGTCAGTAAAAATAATACCTAGTGATCAATATGTGATGTGATGAATCACAGTGGTTCACAAAAAGTGCTATATCGCAACCGAAATTAAATCAATGTGACACCGAATGTGACCACTTTAGACGGTCGGACGACCCAAAACGGTTTATACCTACTATCTGGAGAGCAAATAGTCCACTTGGTGTTAAATGGTAACCATCGTCTATAGACAGCAAAGCATTGCCTCGTAGGTCACGCAGCTAAGCCCAACGATACATTGCCCTGCGTCCATCGACATGCCTGTTTAATTCACATCACTTTTTGAGTGTCCCCTAAATTACATATCAGTCGAACAGTAAGATGGCTATTAGTAGGTACTTTTGTGAACTCTGACCTTACCTCTTGATTGAACACTCCTGCCTACGCCAAGATACGTTCGTGATGATCACAAGGTTGATTTTAATTCAGCGTTTCCGTTTGCTAAGGATTGAGAATACTTATCACATCACTATTGCGTCAGTGTGGTTTATTCTGTTTATATTTTTAATCGAGTAGGTACCTATTAACTGATGATGTGCTATTAAAATAATCAATTTACGTACAGACAGCGTCGGCAACTAGTAAACTGGTTACACATCATGTGGTTAGATAAAATACTACTAGTCTTTCGCCCCGAACTGAGATCTCGCGAGTCTCTCATAAAAACAATAATATATTATTTGTAATCTTTGACCATCAAAATAGTGTCACGAAATGCATAACCATAATGATCACAGTCTAATCAGAATATTTTTAAGTAATAACAAAATCAAGTCTTACATTTCTGGCTCTTTCAAACTATTTTAAAGTAGTAGGGCCAAGTTTCCAGTCATACGGTGTACTCGTACTAGCTTATGCCTTATGCCAAAAAGATACATTGATAATCTTACTCAGTCATAGGTCTTGCCTTCACCGTCTGTGTTAGATACCAGTGGCTAGATTAAAGTTCATCAAAAAACGTCCAACGTAGGTTTATTTTTGAAATCCCCACCACAACGTCTCCCCACCATGCGTAGCTGAGAGCGTAGCGTAGAGGCCTTGTAGCTAGACATTTACTACAAACATATATACATTAACACGGGCAATTTCTTATTATGAGGAAATGCGGGCAGCAAGAAATTTGAAAATAGGTTTTTATCAAATCTATTGCTGTCGCGTTGTGCCCTAACAATTTATGGAGAAAAACAAAATATAGGGGCATGACAGTGGTACTTATTGATTGTATGGTAAAAAATATTTTCTCTAGTGGCATTATCCAGAGAGGAAACAGGGGAGTACGTTTGTATGGACAAAACGCAGGCCGCATATCCTCTTAAGTTATTTGAAAACAAATTTCCCGTGTTAAAGCAGCATGTTACAAGGCCTCTACGCAAGGTGGGGACGTAGCGGTGGGGATCTTGAGAATAAACCCCAAAAACAAAAAGGAAAAATTATAACCCATTTTCGTAATAAATTAAATGTACTCACCAGCATGAGGTTTTGCCACCACTTGAATCTGATTCACAATCGCCCTCGTATAATACCGATGAGCATAAACTCTCTGAGTCACGACCGATCTATCTCGATCCACTCTCACTTTGAAGGCTCCTTCTCTTGTATCCAGGCTATAAACCGGGCTAAACGGAAGATGGGTGAGCGTTGAGTTCAGGCGGATGTTAGCCCAGTTGGGAATCCTAGCGCGATGACTCTTGCCCGTCCTTCCGTTGTAGAGACCGTTCATGTAAACGGTGTCGCTGAAGATATTAGCGGCTATGTGACCGTTGCCGATTGAAGGCATGAAACGGTCGTTGGATGGGAGCCTGGATAACATACAACTTATGAGTTATGTTAGCTTCGAACCTTGGAACACACTCTAAGTATATCCATACTAATAATATGTAACAATTCGAAAGTAACTATGTCTCTCTGTATTTCTGTTTGTTACTTGCTCACGACTAAACGGCTGAACTGATTTCGTTGAAATTTGGTATACAGCTAGACTATGACCGGGATTAGGACAAAGATTATTTTTTACCCGTCTGCGCAAAAGGATTGTGTTTTTATTGCTAAACCACGCGTACGAAGCCGCGGGTGGCAGCTAGTATATAATATACTGTATATAATATACATTTTTACACTGTAAGACCCTTGTACTTAGATTTGTCTCAGTGCTTAGAGTCACTAGTGCCGGTGCGCATTATCTAAATATATAGGTAAGTACTTAATTAAACTTAGGTATAAGTAGCTAAAGTCCCAAGCTTGGAAAAATAATACGAATAAATCAATGTCAGAGTCAACTACCTATTTTTTTTTGACAGTATTTTACGGTACTCGTAATGACATAAATACTTCCCGCTTAAGAATTTATGAGCTATTCCACGAAATGCACCGATTTGATTAGCACCTATCTTAATAGCACATTGTTCACTAATGCTGAGGGAAACAGAACTCGGGAGGTCTGCCCATAAAATCTCCTGTACTAATAGCGAAGTAATAAGGTCTCCTAGTCCAATACGCCTCATAAAATGTTTATAACTCAGAGCAGTCTAAGTTGCTGGTAATATAATGACAGGCGCTACCTAGACATAATAGTGCAGTCGCTCGCGAATACTTTCAGTACTTGACTTGATTTAAATAGGTTTTTGAAGTGAAAACTTCTTTTGGCGCACTGGTCATTTTTGAGATGAGAAAAACCCTTGAGCTCACGACACTGTTACCGACACCTCTGTATATAATTTCATATTTTTTAGTTTGTGAAGGGGCATAAAACAACTTTGTTAGTAAATTTTCATGTTTATGCGACATCCATCATGATCATTTTGAAAATACGAATTTTTGAAGTGGAAACTTCTTTAGGCGCGTTGGGCATTTTTGAGAAAAAACCATTGAACTCACTACATTGTTACCGTTACCGACACCTCTGTATATAAGTACATATCTCGTAATTGTTCAAGTTTTCACTTCTGTCGGCACTCCCGGAGTGCCTCTTTTTTATGTTAAATAACACACAGATTATATGTTTTATCCGGTCCACCCAAAGATTCTTTGAAAGAGATCGATTTTATTGTGAGGTGTTACTCTTTGTGTCTCTTTGCTACATTAGTCTTGTTCTATTCAGTGTTTTTTATTGTGTTTTGTTTTGTTGTTCTACGAGGCATGCCTTTTAAGTTTTGTCGTTTGAAGAAAAAAACACATCTAGAACCTTATAGTACTTTTTATTGTTTTTCAAAGTATTCACAACGTAGCTTAAAACACTTTTCCATTCGCTCAAACCAGTTATTATAACATTTATTCCACTCTAAAGTGGGGTGTTCAAAATGGCTGTCTTGAAAGCGTCGACTGCTTCTTCACCGGACTGGAACCTTTGACCACGAAGACTTTTCTTAATTTTAGGAAATGTAAAGAAATCGTTAGGGCTTAGGTCAGGACTGTATGGAGGATGGTCAAGAATTTCTACTTTTTCCTGCTTCAAATACTCAATCGTTTGACGAGCGCTGTGTGAGCTTGCGTTGTCGTGGTGCAGGATGATGCGTCGCTTTGAGTTAGATTTTCGAAGTTCGGCGATGACTTGTGGTAAACAAACTGTAGTATACCACTCTGCGTTAACCGTTCTACGATCTTCAAGTGCAATAGTCGCAACATGGCCGGTTTTTCCAACGAACGTGGCCACCATCTTCTTTGAAGTGCTTCGAGAACGAACAACTTTAGTCGGCTTTGGCTCGTCTTGAAAGACCCAGATTGTAGATTGTTGTTTGGTATCAGGATCGTAGGCATAGATCCAAGATTCGTCACCACTTATGATGTCGTAGACGTGATTTGACTCCCCTCGGTTGAACCTTTGCAGAGTTTTCTTACACCATCTGACGCGGGCCGCCTTGTGATCGTCGGAAAGCAGATGCGGTATCCAACGGCAAACTAGCTTTCTCACACCAAGCGCTTCATGCAAGATCTTCTGAATGGTTGTCCCTGAGATGCCTAATAGAGCCTCTATCTCTCGATACGTCACATGACGATCTACGAGAATTAGTTGTCTCACAGCAATGATGTTATCTTCAGTGAAGGCGGATTTTGGGCGTCCTTCGCGAAATCTGTCACTAACACTAGTATGTCCACGCTGGAATTCTAAATACCAGCGTTCGACAGTCCGCAGACATGGGGCTACATCACTGAACACAGATGTTAGCTCTTCTAAACACTGAAGCCGTGTCAGGCCTCTTCTAAAGTTGTAGAAAATTATTGCACGAACATTTTCCTTAGAAAGATTCATTTTCGTACGTGACCTGACAGATTCAAATCGATACTGTGACTAAACAATAGCATTAATCCTAATACTTTCAACTGTTTTGAGATTCAAAATGTAAACACATTCGAATATAGAACAGTTCCAAATTCAAAATTGCCGGAAAATATGGAAACGACAGAACTTAAAAGGCATGCCTCGTAGTTGAAGAAAAACTTAGCTATAAGAAATAATTGTTAGTAACAAATTATGGACCTTGTTTTTCTGAAATAAATGTTTTTTATTAGTAGTACAAATAAGTTTCTGCAGTTTTTTTATAAAAAAATATGAATTTATTGTGGAAGAACGGTACATTTACGTTTTATTCAAAGTATTGTCCATCACTAGCCACTGCTTTTCCCCATCATTCTGGCAGCATTCAGATACCACGTCGGAAGAACTCTTCATCTTTTGAAGCTATTCACGAATCGACAAAATTTTTGGCTGTCAGATGGCGGGAATTTATCGGTACTCAATGAGTATCGATAAGATCGCCATTTGTCCTAAATTATTTTGTATTTTTCTCTGTATTTTCTTCACTGCTCGCAATAACACGATGGAAAGGATGGAAAGATGACTGCGAGCCGTTGGATGCAGGCAGCACAAAATCGGTCACTCTAGTAGGTATGGGGGAAACCTATGTTTAGCAGTAGCTATTATGGCTGATATGATGTTAAAGAATTACCTACAATAAATAGTGTATCTATCTGTTACTAATATTATTATTTATTTAGGCCATTTTAAATAATATTTATGTAAGACACTTATCGTATTTTAATGTCGATTAAGAATTGACATTGTAGATATTTTGTACATGAATGCCACGATCCATTGGTGGTCTTATAGGGATAAGCGAAGTGATCGCTTAACATACTGTAAATCCAGTCCATCCCCAGTTTGCCTGGAATAGATCGTCCGTAGCGATAAGACCGTCGATTATACTTCGCATATTTTTTTAAGTACATGTATTGTACTGTGATTTCTATTGTATATTTTTCATTTCAGTCAACAACGTCCTGAATTCATGAACTAACTATTAATAAAATACTTCTAGCATATAAACATTAGATTTTTCGAAATAGTAAAGACCATTTAGTACTAATTTTAACTCAATAATGTAAAGGGCCATTAATTTTATGACCACATAAAGTTCAGTTATTATTGGACACCTAGAATATATACTCCTACTAATAGTATCATCTATTACTTTTTATATAGGTACATAATGTAATGAAAACTTCTACGGGCATTAGGCCTAGGTATATTGTTCAAAACTACAAAAGTACCAACCTACCATAATTGCTTACAATCAAGTAATTAGGTACAACTCGCCACAAGATCTTGTTCCTTTTGCGCTTCGATTTATCGTAAAATACATAGCTGAAGTTTATTTTCTATTGTAAGAAAGTTAGGTAGAATAAAAAGTGTCCGAATGCATCATAACATTTCAATTGTGACAAGTTCGTGTTAAATCGTAATAAAAACCTTAAAAAACCGTTCCTCCTTATTAAAGCCAATAAAACTAGCTATCAACGTTTCGGTTCACATAATAAAATAAGCCGTTGTAAGATTATTCTCACATTTCGCATTGTTATTCAAGTTTCATTTTATTGTAGAAACCGTTTACTGTAACCATACATCGAATAGGAACAATTTAAGTATCTACAAAAACGATTTTTGTTAAAACTTGGAAAACTTACGTGTTAGTTGAAAAAATGTGAGCCTTGTCACTGACATCTTCAGTCTCCTCCAAGGGGTCTCCAGCAGCAGTATAATTTCCTCCTTTGGTGGCCAGAAAGACCACCAAAATGGCTGCTATGGTCAGCACTCCCAGCATCGCAGCCACCTGCTTATTTCGTACCAAAAAGTTCCACATCCACGCTGTTTTTCATAAACTACTTGTTTATAAACTGTTTGGTGATCCAACTTTTGAGTTCTAAACTTCTTTTATAAATTGGCTGGAATCGTGGAGCACATTTTAAATTCTAATTTCAAACAAACGAAACATTCTAGAAATCAAAAGAGTTTTGTTTAAAAAGAAGAAGGTTTTATCTATCGCGGGCTCGTGCGGTCACTTCTTGGACGGTCAACGTGTGATTACAGGACCTGCAGCTGGCATGACACACTTTATTGTTCTAGTAACAAAGATAACAATAAAGTAGGGTCACCTCTTTGTATGGGTTACAATTACTGTTATTGTGGCGCATTTTTAGAGTTATGAAGCCAATTGGCAAAAACGGAACTTCATTTCGTCTGCCTGCCCGTTAGGTAAGTCACCTGGACATCCTTATCAATTTTGCACCTATTTAACTATTGGTTCGCCCCGAACTGAGATCTCGCGAGTCTCTCATATAAACAAAAATATATTATTCGTAATCTTTGACTCTCAAAATAGTGCCACGAAATAAATAACCTACTTGACTACACTATAATAATACTAATTTGACCTACGGTTTCATTCAAATTACAGGTAACGGGAGTTCATGTGAATTGGTTACTCTTTTTGGGGTACAGATTGCAGTTTTTCTGGATTTAAGACTTTTGCCTATATTTGTGACACTTAAGCTACACGCATACCAAATTACAGTATTGTGGGGTCACTGGGTACCCTGTAAATTTTGTCAAAGTTTTCTTTTTACTATCGCTAATAACTCAAAAACTACAAAAACTTTACTAAAAATAAAAACGCGGTCGAAATGTACTAATGAAGACCTTTCATTGAACGTCTCGCTTGACCTAATATTCTCATTTTAATTTTTTTTACCCCTCTTGAACCCCAATATCTCAACAACCTCCGAAAAATTTTAGCTCATTGAGTCACACCAAAATTGTGCCATCATTACCTACCTATACACCAAATTTCACGATGATCGGATGACGGCTTCGAAAGTTATCCTCGGACAAACAAACATACATTCATACATACATACTTACATACATACATACATATATACAACGCCGATTTACCCAAGTTGATTTAGAGATCTCGCTTCGCTCTATCAACTATAAAACACCTTTTCAAATGCAGATGTGTGCTCAGGCCAGGCTATTCATGATCCAGATACAAAAAAGTATAATTAGGCAATTACACCATTTTGGTGGGGAATCGCTGAGAAATGTTTATAAATAGTTGATGTATCTGTTTTAAAGTCAATGTTACATAACGTAAAAAAATATATTATACATTTTCCAAAACCCTTTTTTTTATTTTCAAGACAGCCCTACACCTAGACCTGATTCATTTGTAAGCAAGTACCTAATTCAATTTGTCGCTTCCTCTCATTGCATTAACTAGGCACATCTCACGCGGAAAGACAATGCCATAGATCTTCTTTAATTACACGAAACTGCGGTTCGTTGACCGGAGTTATTAGATTATTCATAGTTTTTACTTAGCATTAAAAAAAAAATGCAAATTGCTCTTAGAAAGATCTCCAAATCAACTTGGGCAAATCGGCGTTGTATATGTATGTTTGTTTATCCGAGGATAACTTTCGACCTGTTGATCCGATCATCGTGAAATTTATACATATATAGGTAGGTAGTCTTGGCACAATCCTAGTGTGACTAAATGAGCTAAAAATGTAGGGGAGTTGTTGAGATATTGGGGTTCAAGAGGGGTAAAAAAAAATCAAAACATACTTTAGAAAGCGTTTTCGAACTTTGCCAAGGTTTTTTTTTCAAAATCCCCTAACGTAGTGTTACGTAAGTGGTTATATGATTTTTTGAAAGCTTCAGCCCAGAAGATCAGTTCACCAGGTTAAAGCATTTCAATCTCTAGTTGTTGAAATTTAACAACACGGGTGGCGAGGTGGGTTGGTAAAGGAATGCGATTCGATCTCTCGTTACGGGATGGATGGAAATGCTTACATGACTCAAATATTGGTTTCTGGGTCTTGGTATTTATTGATCGAGCGAAGCGTGATCTCCAAATCAACTTCGGAATACACTTATAACTTCGAAAAACAATCGGAGTTGTATGTATGTATGTTTGTTTGTCAGAGTATAACTTTCGAAGCGTTGATCCGATCATCGTGTAATTTTATACATAGATAGTGATAGCACAAATTCATTTGAATAAAAGTATAGGTCAAGTTAGTTGGTTCTTTATTTCGTGACACTATAGATAGATAGATTTTTCATAGTCAAAGATTACAAATAATATATTTTTGTTTTTATGGGTGACTCGCGTGATGTCAGTTCGGGGCGAACCACTAGTTAGATATACAATACAAATACCTTCAATTACAATTTAATATACAAAAAAATATTGTAGTGAGTACCATGGCTCCTAAGCCAGACTGAAGTCGAGACTGCATGAACTCATAAAGTCATCTTCAACGTCAGCAATGACCTCAGGGATTCTGGAAAACTGCTCCCACCAACCCAAACTTCGCTACTTTAAGAAGTTGGGATGGCTGGGGTCAGGTTAGGGGGTAATGCACAATACACCCCTATGCGGGACTTCAGTTAAGATCTTATTCCCCTAGAATTATAATTACAAATCAGGAACGTACGTCGTGAGACATGGAAGTATCGCTATGTTAAAAACCTTTTTCTTAACATTTGTCTCTACAGCTTTCTTCTTCATTATTTCCTTTAGCCCCCAGTACTTCTTCCACGCTAGAGCGATTCTTCGTTAAGTATCTTTTTCGATACCTATCTGAGGTAGTATACACCTCTTTTTGATGTGTGTAGATGGCACCTAAGTACTCGTAGTTCCTCGAAGCTTAGGTAAATGCTCGAACTGGCCACTACTAGGTAGGTATACCATTGTAAATTGAAGGATGGTTATAAAATCGTGGTTTGAACGCGGCGTATGCAAGCATCAGACCATGAACCCTCTAGTTCCGCTCTGTTACTTACAGTGACGCTACGAACACTTTAGAAACCGACCAAATTTCATTTTTATTGTAACAACTGGATGATGATGATATTACTTTTATGAGCGCCCTCATCGAAACTTTAGTTTCATATTATCAGACATAGGACGACCACTGGTGTACACAACCTGTTTTGTTATGTACGACATTAATTTAAAACACACATCCAGAATCGTAGTAACTGATTTTAGAGGTGGGCTTAATACCGGTAGCTCGAATATTTATCTAGTAATCGATACATTTCCAATAAACAATTTTTAACGCAAATCGGCGGCGCCTTTGCGACTATGCTGCTTAGTTAGTCAGTTTAACAGATACCTAGTTACATAATTAATGAATATGATTTGGTTACCTACTTTATCCAGGTTCTTTCATTGATATTTTAGGACTTGATATTAAGATTTAAAATTTAAAATTTTCGATGGTAACGAATTCGAAAATAACCTATTTTACAACAATACTAGACATTAGCTCTACTCGTGTTTTCAGTTAATCGTAAATAATAAAACACGTAGTAGGTTATATATAGGTTATATATATTATATAACCTATACCTACTATACTATATATACCATATATTTAGGTTACCTGTTTAAAATGCGATATAAGTTGTCAGTTTTTAAGAAACATCTCAAATAGAAAATAATGACAAATACGATCTGAGATTCTGAGATGCTAATTTTAATTAAGTATCTAATTGGTTTTTAATTGATCGAGCGAAGCGAGATCTCCAAATCAACTTGGGCAAATTAGCGTTGTATGCATGTATGTTTTTATATATGTATGTATGTTTATCCGAGGATAACTTTCGAAGCGTTGATCCGATCGTCGTGCAATTTTATATATAGGTAGGTAGTCTTGGCACAATTCTGGTGTGACTAAATGAGCTAATAATATAGGGGGGTTGTTGAGATATTGGGGTTCATGAGGCGTAAGAAAAAATCAAAATGAGACTATTTGGTCAAATGGTATTATGTACTAACTTTTCAACCCCGTTATTATTTTTAGTTTAAACGATGTAATCTTTAAGTTATAAAATCTGAACTTTGACGAAATTCACAGGGTACACCAGTGATCCTACAGTGCTGAAATTTGGTATGCGTATAGCTTTAGTGACACAAATATAGGCAAAAGTCTGAAATCCAGAATACCTGCAATTTCTATCCCAAAAAAGTGTAACCATATTACATGAACTCTCGTTACGCATCCCAAATTTCAGGACTGTGGGGTCACTGGTGTACCCTGAGAATGTCATCAATGTTTGATTTTTATTATGGCTAATAACTCAAAAACTGCAAGGATTAAACTAAAAATAAAAACGGTGTCGAAATGTACTATTAAAGATCTTTCATTTCACGTCCTACTTGACCTAATAGTCTCATTTTAATTTTTTTTTTTACCCCCCTTGAACCCCTGAATCTTAACAACCCCCTCACATTTTTAGTTCATTTAGTCACACCAGAATTGCGCCTTCACTTATGTATCAAAGTTTACTATAATTGGATCAACTCTTCGAAAGTTATCCTCGGACAAACAAACATAAATACATACATACAACGCCGATTTGCCCAAGTTGATTTGGAGATATCGCTTCGCTCGATCAATTATAGACGTCAAATTGGAGCTATTAGATTTCCATAACTGAAAGCCAGTGTTTTCTCGTTGAATCTCGTTGGTCATACAGATAGTTTAGGCTACAGAAATAATAATAAGAAATAATGCTGAACATTTCACACAGCACCATCTAGCCCCAACTAAGCAAAGCTTTTACTGTGGGAACCAGATAACTGATAGAGTACTTATATACGGTATTTTTTTGTAAATACATACATATAATAAATAGAGAAATAACCAAACCCGGAACAAGTATCTGTAGATCATGCAAACATTTGCTCCGCGGCGGGAATCGAACCCGCAACCTACTGCGTCTCAGCGAGCAAAGTCAAAGTCAAAGTCAAATATTTTTATTCATTAAAATCACAAGGATCACTTTGAAACGTCAATTTTACTGCCTGTTCCTTCGCGACCAAGCCAGGAAAGAACGGCAAGAAACAAGGCTATTCGCCCACAGCGCCATGGAGACGGTCATAGAAGATTTTTGTGCAATTTTAAAATTTCATAATCGTTAGACATTTATCATTCGCTAGCGCAATTACGCTGTTTGGCATCCCATTGTGCATGATGTGCGCCTTTTCTGCAAAACCGACTTTTCCTATTCAGTTGCTAGTCGAAGTGGCAGTATAACGAGCTAATTGCCAGTGAGATATGCTTGCCTCAAGAAGCCAATGTCATTATCCGGTGGTTGGCGGAGCGTGTCGCCCTCCGCTTCGCTCCGGTTGTCTCGGTCAGCCACCTGAGCATCGCCTTCGAGGCGGCTACAGGTGAGTGGATGAAATTCAAGGCATAGGAATAGAATATGTATTAAAATCTTTGGTCAGCAACATAAGGCTACGACAGTTTGAGATATTAAATGCCAGGTCAGCCACCTTAGAGATGGGATTAAGAAAAATTCAAGAACCAACTTATTCTGCGTATCACCTTGTACTTACAGTAAATTCGAATCTTTGGTTGAGATGGGATTTTTGTTAGAGCTATGAAATCTTATCCGATTGGACGTTTTAATGTTTTTTGCGTGACTAAAAGGAGACACTAAAACGCAATCGATCTGGATTTTTGACATTTTACGTAAATAGACGGGTGACAATTATTAATACAGTGTAGGTACATACACAGTATAAATAAGCAGTATACCTGAGAGTTGATGATCACTTTTAGGCCACTAGAAAGTATAAATTAAATTACTATATTTATTTAGTGAATCTGGGGTCGAGTCTGACAGGGCGTTGCCGGTTATTTTGCTTCTGCGCGCGCAGTATAGGACATAAGCAAAAAAAAATATCCAAAAATTTGTGCTTTAGGCAACTTAGAATTATTAACACGCTTTTATAGCTTGGTATGGATGTATGTAACGGAATCTTTGAACTTAATTTTTAACCACTTCAAAACGTCGAATCAAGTTGAAAAATTGCACACTTCTCAATGACCGATGACAATAGCATAATAAAAAAATAATAATAGTAGATAGCCGAAATAAAAAATAGAAAATAAATAAAAGTTAAAAAAACTAAAAAACACGCTTTTGTAGCTAACCAAACTAAAAAGTAGAAAATAAGATTGAATAAATTTAAATTAAGAATAGTGCAATTAACAAAAAAAATAATTTTATTGTAAAAAAGCGTGGGGTGCTTATAAGATATTTTCAAAAGCTCTACTTTTACCAATATCTGTCAATAAAATATTTATAACAATTGAAATCAAGCACCCACGCTTTCTACAATTAAGTACATTTTTTTATCAATCACACTATTCCTAATTTAAATTTATTTAAAATTATTTTCTACTTTATAGTTCGGTGATCGATACCGTGTTTTTTTAGTTTTTAACTATTATTTATTTTAATTTAAAATATATTGAGTGAAGAAATAAAAATCCCAGACTATATATACAGTTATGAGGTAAATAACCCGACTGCCCTGGACTCTGTCTGAGACTAAGAACGTCTTATTGGTTTGAATTAACCTAACTCAAATACCCAATAGAAAACCATTGACATGACAAACTCTACGGACAGGTGAAAGAAACGAAAGGTAATTATTTCTGTCAAATTATATGAGTAGTCATCATAATAACAGTCATAATAGTAATTTATTGATGATAATCACTATACGTCAATATAATTTGTACCTACATACAATTAGTACCTAATAAAATTCTAATAAAATATAATTAATCAATTAATAACTAAGAATTAGAGTAATAAAAATTAATTTATACAAAATATGATAACCTGGTCATATAAGAGTAGTGATCGGATATTCGGATGCATATTTACCTAAAGTTCAAAGTTGGTTAGTATGGATAGCACTTTTTTATCGAAAAAATTCCGTGATTCCGGGATTAACAAATTTATCACGTGTTAATTTTTTTTTATTTCTTTAGCTACTAAACCTAAACCTCCCTTAAAGCTGCATAGGTTTTTATGGTATGTCATGCATCCCTCATATAGTCTAAAGAAATTTACGTTCTATGAAAAAACGCACAATTTGGCACATAGGTATACATAATGCCTTGTTACAACATAATATGGTTGCTTTTCCCTACTTTTACTGTCAGTAATTTTTGACGAAGCGAAAACAACCTTGTAACAAGTGTCAGATCGGGCCTAATAGACCTCAGGGAATATAAGAATTTTGTAATTGTGCGAGTGAGATGGCAAATTCTACCTGCTTAATATTAAACGTTAAATTAATATGCATCCAATCCCGGGATCCCGGGATTTTATTTTCAATAAAAATATTCTAAGAAGCCGCTTCCATAATTTGTTACCCAAAAATCAACTTTATACGAATATGCATCCGAATATCCGATCACTATTTATTAGCTATAAGCTTGTCGTATAAGAAGCATCATCAACATCATTACCCGACCTAAACACGTATAGGGCTCTTTTTTGCCAACCTCGGCCATGTTCACATTTAGATTTCTCCTGCAATATAAGTTAAATTGGTAAAGTATTATTCAGACTCTACCTATCAACCTTTCTTACTCTACTACTACCTAGAGAGTAAGTGCCCATAATAAAAACCCCATAAAAATTAAGCCACAACTGCGCAAGGTTTAAGGACATATCCGTCTATCATTTGTACCAATTAAGGGGCAGTATTGCACCTGTTGTTGAGATCGGCATGCTCGGCCGAGCGCGACCATGCGTGATGGGCATCGCATGACCGCACATCAAGAAGCCGTTATATATATAAAGTTGGATGTGCCTGTAATAATTGGATATGAATTGAGGATAATGATAGTTAAGTCCTAATGTATGACTTCAGTAGAGTTTAAATAAAAAGATCCAGAGATGTGGCTTAATTTTAACCGACTTTAAAAAAAGAGGAGGTTCTCAATTAGTCAGTTTTTTTTTGTTCCCCTATTACTCGAAGACGCCTGGACCGATTCGAGAAATTCTTTTTTGTTTAAAAGCGTATACTTTCCAGGTGGTCCCATTGGCACCAAGTCAGGATCTGATGGTGGGATCCCAAAAAAATCGAGGGCAACCTCAAATTTTATAGGAACGCAATTCAATTTTATGTTTGTTATTACCTCACAACTTCGTCATTTATCAATCGGTTTGGATTTTTTTTATTTGATAAGATATACTTTCAATTGGTCTCATAGAAATTTCATCAAAATCTGTTCAGTAGTTTGGTTAGTCGCTTATATTTTTGTTAAATAGTTACTTGTTTATAGATTCAAGTATTTTAAATACAAATATAAGATATAAAACAATAATTTCGAGGTCTTATTGAATTAATT
This sequence comes from Philereme transversata, assembly GCA_963924445.1. Taxonomy (NCBI): domain Eukaryota; kingdom Metazoa; phylum Arthropoda; class Insecta; order Lepidoptera; family Geometridae; genus Philereme; species Philereme transversata. The sequence continues at coordinate 17,495,613 of OZ004337.1, read as the reverse complement.
TAGGTGAAATGGAACGCACGTTTGACATTAGCCTTTCATACTTGTATTTCAAAAGTATTTAGCAAATATGTATTTCATATTAGTATTTTAATAACAATTTTCAAAAGTATCTTGTATCTGATCTTAAGTGCTTTAACTGTGAACTAAAAATCCTAGCCTAGATATAATCTATGTTTCATTTATCATAAATTTCAGTTCCCTCCCCTTTTCTTCATACTTCTTTCCCTTCCTTCCAGTTCGGTCCGGCGCCATATTTGATTTGACAAGACGGCAAAACTGAAACTGACGGAAATGCTGTCATACATGTAAAAATATCAAACAAACAAGCTTTTGCTAACCGCTATTGCAGTTTCAAAGTTGTGAAGTTTTGCGAGATTTTATCTCTGTAAAGCTGTAATTTCATTTCGCAATATGCCTACAAGTGCTGTGTTGTGTGTGAGCTGTGCAAGTAGACGAAAGGACGTCAGTTTTCATATGTTTCCGAAAAGCGAGATAGGACTCCAAAAGTGGTTAGAGTGCATAAACTGCGAAAGACTTCGAGGCCTGGAGTTCCAAGATCTTCGCAAGCAATTTGTATGTCGCAAGCATTTTGAGTAGAGGTTTTTGGCTTCCACATATAGGATGTTTGATAATAATATACGCACAAAAATGAAAGGGGTTATTTTTATGAGCATAATAAATACCCACATTTGTCAAATGTTTACCATAGAAATGTGAAATTTATTTTGGCACGTAATAACTAACTCTGTATTAAACTTATCTTATGATATTGTATAATGCTAGCCATTTGACCACATATACTGTATTGGTGACGTCTCGAGATCTCTTTTTGTCCCTTTCTAATCCAAAACCCGCAGCCATTTCCGAAAGAGATATCAAATCGGCCTTTATTTTTGGATGTCGATTGCAAAAGTGGGCAGTAAGTTTTATATCGAATTAATCACCTAAAATTAGTCGATTTTCTTTAAAATTTGATAATTAATAGTTTTTTTTTTCTAGAAGTTTTTTTTATATTTTGAGAAACCGTCACTTGAATATCATCTGTATATTACTAAACAGCCTGTATATATAAAACGAAATTGAGATATAAAAAACATAATTATGTAATAAGAATGTGTTTTTTATTTAGAATACATTAGATCTTTCCTTTGTAGATCGACTTTAGATTTATTAGTAAATAGTAATACATAGTAGCAAATAGGCAGGGAAGGTAAAAATCTTGGTAGAATGCATATCCCAGCTGATGCCAAAAGATATCACAGAATTAAAAACAAAAACAGCTGTCATATATGTGAGCTTTTTCGGGACGAATTTTAGCCTATGGGAGTGCCCCGTCTGATGCGTTAGCATTCTAGTAGTCTGTGCTGATTACACAGTGCATGTATTCAAATGACCTAAGACATGACGCATGCGCGATTGGTCTAAATTATGCCTCACATGTCATCAGTAGGTGGGACTGACTTATGAACAGTTAAATATGAATTTAGCATCCGACGGCCCACGGTTGCAACTAGACCTGGCATTATGAGCTATTATAAATAGCTTTATCATCACTCTGGAGAATGGGTAGTAGATAGATATGAGAAGGATTAGTTAAAACGCAAACATTCTGGCTTTATTATGATTGAAGAAAATTGTATTTATATATGATTTCAGATACTTGCCCTACTACTTTGACTAATTGGATTTGAGTGATTTCTTTTTAAATGAATATAACCTAATAAGAACAATGACGTCCTCCTCTCTCCAAAATATTGTTGTGCCCAACAGGGTCATAATGATGATAATGATGATGTACCCTTCAATCACAACCTATTATTACATTGTGGAATACAATAAATGATTGAGTATTAAGTATTTAGCTATTTATCGATAAGACTGCCAATTGAATTACATAGATTTACGTTGTTATTTTTACTTGTATGGTTTTATGGTGTGCAATAAAGAATTGTCTATCTAATGAATATAATCATGTCATGGCCGAAAAGTCAAAAACTTTGTATTTGAAATGAAAATATTTTGGGTCGTTTACTGACAGTATTTTGAATAAAACGTAGTGTTTTATTTCATATTATTTACATTCCAACCATCATCACCCACAGTTCCGGTTATAGCGATAAGCCCGCCCTTTGATTAAAAGTGTATTTTATTTTTCTGTTTATTTTTAATGGTGTGCAATAAAGCGTTTATCTCATCTTATCTGAACTTACTGCTGGGCATAGTTTGTGCAATTTTCAACCAAGCTGCAAAGCTGAATGTAATTATGTTATATTTTGTTCAAGAGTAAGTTTATAAAACATTTTTAAAAATCCAGTTATTCCGTACTATTTTCTACCGTCAGCTTCGTTAGTTATGCGCACGGATATTAGGCGGATTAATTGTAGCTGGTGTGGTCATAAGAATATTCGCCACATAGCTTACTTAATTACCTGTTTCAGATGGAAAATGGTTCAGCCGTTGCCTGTTGCCAGCAACAAGCAAACAAACATCAAAGTAAATCCATCCACCAGTCTCGCGTCCTTCCTAGACAAACCTTGCACCAATTCTATTCTAAATAGATTCAGATGGTAGCCTTTACTGTGACTTTGATCTAACTATCAATGAGTATTTATGCAGTACTTGGTGATAAGTTGCAGCTTCGCTGGGGAAAGGAAGCAAGATATAGCAGACAACTTTCGAAACTATCATGATTATGAACACTATTTGTACTAAAAACGGGATATTTATGATGATTTGTGAGTTTTTGAGTATCCCGATATTTCGACGCAGCCATGATCACGGGTAAACTGAAGTCTTTGCGAGTAGATGATATAACAATCTACCCTTTATCTCTTCTTCAAACTCACAAATCATGGTAAATATCCCGTTTGTAGTACAAATAGTATAGTAGACTTTTTCAGCATCCATACCATCCTCTTAGCTGAGACAGCTTCAATCCACAGGATAGACAATTGGACATGGTCAATAAGTGCATAAGCCGCAAACAGCTCAATGTTTTCCTTGACCGTTTTCAGCAAGTATAAAACATCCTATATCAAACATCTAAAAAACAATTGTATCCTGGTTGGTAGCCTTCTTCTAAAGCTTACCCTTTAACGAACAGTACCCGTTTAGAACCTGTTGCGTTGCGGGGCAATCTTCGCCGAACGAATCGACCGATCGATAAACTGGACATTATTTAAACTATCCGGTTAGTGTAAATTACCGGTTGGATCGGATTCAAACAAGCATTAGGTGGCCTCGTAAATATAGTGGCTCATTACTGCGCCCTAACGAGCGAGCCCGCGCACGTGCTGCGATATATTAGACTGGATGATGGTTACACCGATGTGTATTGCCGAACCTGTAATTATAAGTCAATGAAGTGGTCACTGCGTCCTCTCTCATCTCAGTAGGTACGTGGGATTTTTAACGATCAGTAACCGGCTACAGATACTACAGAAAAGAGAATAAAATACATTTATTTCAAGATACTTTGACTTATATGAGTCATAGGGATACATAATAGTAGATTATTAAACGAGGGAATAAAGCAGTGTCTTGCGTCACGGGCGCGTTATTGAATCCCGAAAGTAACGAAGGAGTCTAGAGTTACCTCACGAGCAGAGCGAGGGAGTTACTAGAATCCTGAGTGCAGAGAGGGATATAAGTACGCCTAAGATGCAGACAACTTTATCCACGAGGAGAATTCTCTACTTTTCACACTTTCTGCGAGACAATAAAAACCAAACCCAGGTTGGTGCATTCTGTGCAGAGGTTAGTTCTATTTACGAATAAGTTCTTAATGTTTCTCATGGTCTTCATCGGCATGTTAATGTGTCTTCATGGGTCTCTTTGGTTCAAATTTGAAAACAGATAAGATTCCAAATTCAAATCACATTATGCCCGCGGGGCCATAATGAAATTTAGTAAAACTTTACTCCCGGCTCAGCCGTAAGGATTTAATCACCTGCTTTCGGTTAGGTTTACATTATATATAATTTGACATTGTCGAGTAGGTGGGTTGAAAAATAAGTTAAAAACGAATGGGGTTGGTGGGAAGATGTCGCTCACAGCAGCGCCTTGTCAGGGTAGTCTACCTCGGCGGCTACCATAGCCAGGACGGTCAAAAAGCCGATACCAAAAAAATTCTGTAAGATTTAGACAGAAACGAGTAATTGTACAATAATGGCAATTTGCAGATTTTGTTTACGAAAAGTTTGATTGAATATTCTGTATTGCACAAAATTAACATATACGTATACAGGCGAACTTAATACTACAAGCATTTTTTTTTCAGGTTAACTGGAAGAGAATCTTAAAAATATATTTTGTAGGTAGTGCACGACAAGTAGCCAGAAAAGTTTAAAAAATCTGAGATACATTATTACGTAGTTTATACTTATACCGTTATACCTGAACATCAAATATACATATATGTAGTAATAGAGGTCAAGTTTTTTGTTTGTGACACAAGATTGTGGGGGGTAATCTCAGAAACAACTGATCTGAACGGAAATTGTTTAAATGATAAAGCTACATTATTACTAAGTGATCACACTAATATTATAAATGTGAATGTTTGCATGTTTGTTTATTTATTTGTTTGTTTGTTAGTTACTCAATCATGTCGTAATAGCTGAACCGATTTCGATGAAATTTAATATGTACGTAGATTATAACCTGGATTAACACAGGCTTTTTATTTTTTATCCCATAAATCAGGTCCCATATGATGATAAAAATGGGGTGTCAAGTTACAACCGCGAGTTTCGGTTAATTTCTATATTACCTACACATTTAGTAGTGTAACGCGTACGAAGTCGCGGGCAACCGCTCTTAGGCTATATTTAAGCTTGTTAAAAATCAATTTGAAGTTGTGGTGGGTAGTTTTCTATAAGGTCTTTATTTCAAAGTGCAATTCTTTATCATCATCTGTTTGGGATTAGAATGATCGATGCTACGACACCTCGAAGTTAAACCATTTTTCTAACAGGTATTGAAAATCAAAATACGATGTTTGTTTGTAACTTCAAGATAGGTTAATTTGGACTAAATTGACACAAGTCTATGCTTCATATACCAAAACCAGGTGCAGGTGAAGCCGCGGGTAGTCTATTACAGTTAAAGTTTATATGGTAAAAAGAAATGGGATTAATAATTAATTACGATCGTATTACGACACCTATGCAACCTGTACTATAAATTGCATAATTATAGGGTAAAATCTGACTACCGTTTATGTACCCCGTTACAGTACGGTGTAACAGCGGGTCACTTTAAACACACCCTGCTCAGTAGACACATGCAATTGTGGCCAGTATACCTTTTGGTAATTATTGTTTTTCTCTCGGTAAGCGGAGAAAATATCTAATACGTATCTTATGTTGCAATTTTGTTCGCATTCCTGGCGTTCTATACGTCCATACGCTAGAGCGTCGATCTTTATAATGTGACCACATACCATTGATAAAGCTGTCGCCATTTCCAGATTTATGATCATACTTTGTCGCTAAAGAACACATTCCGTAATAAAAAGCTCATCCTGGTTAAGATGTTTAAAACTTTAATGCAAAATTAAAAAAAAAAGCAATGTAATACATATTTATGAAGTCAAATATGAGTCCAAACACTTATTTTAGAGAGCAAGAAAGCAATACTTAGGTACTTACATAATAATGAAAAACAAAAGTAATTCATAAAGTTTTAATAAATTATGCACTAACTATCATCATTGTGACCTCCGTGGTGCAGTGGGCGAATAGCCGGCTGAGATGCAGGAGGTAGCGGGTTCGATCCCCGCCGCGGAACAAATGTTTGCATGATCTACAGATATTTGTTCCGGGTCTGGTTGTTTCTCTATACATTATAAGTATGTATGTACATATTTACAAAAAAAATATATAAGTGTTCTATCAGTTATCTGGTTCCCATAGTATAAGCTCTGCTTAGTTTGGGGCTAGATAGCGTTGTGAGAAATGTCCAGCAATATTTATTATTATTTATTTATTATTGTCAATCTATCTACGATCCAATGTGAGTAACAATGGCATTTTTTTGGAACGTTTTTATATAAAATTTCAAGAAAAGTTTCATAGTGGTTCGCCCCGAACTGAGATCTCGCGAGTCTCCCATAAAAACAAAAATATTATTTGTAATCTTATCTTCAAATGATGTTTACTCATATAATATCGATCAAACCTGACTTGTAAGTTCGTTTCATCAAATAATAGTGCCACGAAATACGTAACCAACTAACTTGACATACAGTTTCATTCAAATTACTGGTAACGGGAGTTCATGTTATTTGGTTATATGTACTTTTTTGGGGTAGAAATTGTAGTTATTCTAGATTTCAGACTTTTTCCTATATTTGTGTCACTAAACCTACTCGCATGCCAAATTTCAGCACTGGTGTACCCTGTGAATTTTGTCTAAGTTCAGTTTATATTATGGCTAATAACTTAAAAACTACAAGGTTTAAACTAAAAATAAAAACGGGGTCGAAATGTACTCATGAAGACCTTTCATTAGATGTACAATTTGACCGGATAGTCCCATTTTGTTTTTTTCTACCCCTCTTGAACCTTAATAATTTCAACAGCCCCCCCCCCACATTTTTAACTCATTTAGTCACACCAAAATTGTACCATCACAACCTACCTATGTGTAAAATTACACGATAATCGGATAAACGCTTCGAAAGTTATCCTCGGACAAACAAACAAACATACATACACACAACGCCTATTTGCCCAAGTTGATTTAGAGATCTTGCTTCGCTCGATCAATTAGGTTTCTAAAATAACTTGAAATAAAGTTTCTGTGTTGCTAAAGATGGCGTTGTTTTTTTAAGTTATTTCAAATGTAAATTATACTCGTGGAAATATATATGGTCGAATTGACAGATAATACACCTACGTCAAATCGGACCTATTAGATTTTCCTTAAGCGGTCTTTAGGTACACTTTGCAATATTCAGTGCACTAAATTCATGACGACTTTGATGTGAAATTAGTGTGACTAACTGGTTAAATATCTTTAAATTTATCTGAATTCAGAGTATTTTTTCAGTTTGTCTGAATATTGCAAAGTGTAAAGCCCGCTTTAGTATAGTCGCAAAGAGAGGCATACTTACACAAAGTAAGATTTGATCGTAGTCCGAACACCAGAATTAAATTTTTATATTTAAAAACCTATTGGTTTTGAGTAAATAACCATGATAACAAACAATATTCGTAGCTTCGTAAAGAACATAGAGCAGTTTACACGAAAATTACATACCTTATTGCTCTATTTAAAGTACAACACCAACAAAACAAGCTTTGAGAAACCTATTTACGGGCCGTGTTTTTGTTTCTATAGGGAAGTTGGACCACCATGGGACCATTCTACTATTATTATAAAAACTGTGTAGCGGTTGTATACGGTCTTGTACTACTTTCTATTTATAATTAAAATTGTATTCATAATTCACAAAGCCCGATTTAATGGGATAAGTAATTAAAAGTGTATGTGGTCATACTCCATAAGATGACCAAACACAGGTACTCGGTAGTTTAAAATAAATTGGTTAAGCACGTGTCCGACCACGCAGTAAGTACGGCTGCAGCTGTGTTCATTTTAAAATACAAAGTTAATTTTGCAGTAGATTTTGGTCATTTTGTATGAAAACATATGAAACACAAGCTTATTGTTTGACAATAAAAGTAGCCTATTTGTTAATCCAGGTTATGATCTACGTACATGCCAAATTTTATTGAAATCAGTTCAGCCTTTCCGCGAAAGAGTAACAAACATCCATACATACATACAAACATTCGCGTTTATAAATATTAGTGGGATGTTTTGTATGTCATGAACAACTGCTCACAAACCCAACTACAGACATAAGTTGTATCATCATGCCGAATTTCAGCTTTACAGCATACGAGTAAAGCAGCTGTAACTGGTCGGAAAGACATAGATGGACTTGGCGAAACTACATGGGTTCCTAACTTCAATCTTTATCATCATCAAGAAAACGATGGGAGACGATTACAGCTTGACATATATGTAGCTCTATAAAATGGCAAGGCGGTGACAAGCGGTATTTTAGCCCTGCCTAGATCCTTTGTCATCCTTTGAATGAATGAATGAAAAACACTATTGTTCTATTTGACAACCCCCAGTGGGGCAGTGGATGAATTGCCGGCTAAGACGCAAGAGTTTGAGGGTTCGATTCCCGCCGCGTAACAAATGTTTGCATGATCTACAGTTATTTGTTCCGGGTCTGGTTGTTTCTCTATATATTACTAGTGGTTCGCCCCGAACTGAGATCTCGCGAGTCTCCAATAAAAACAAAAAAATATTATTCGTAATATTCGACTATCAAAAGAGTGCCACGAAATGCATAACCAATTAACTTGACCTACAGTTTCATTCAAATTACAGGTAACGGGAGTTCATGTTAATTGGTTATACTTTTTTTTGGTAGAAATTGCAGTTATTCTAGATTTCAGACTTTTGTCTACATTTGTGTCACTAAAGCTACACGCATACCAGATTTCAGCACTGTGGGGTTACTGGTGTACCCTGTGATTTGTGTCAAAGTTCCGTTTTTATTATGGCTAATAACTTAAAAACTACAAAATTTAAACTAAAAATAAAAACGGGGTCGAAATGTACTTACAAATACCTTTTATTAAACGTGCCACTTGACCGGATAGTCTCATTTTGTTTTTTTTTTACCCCTCTTGAATCACAATATCTCAACAACCCACCCACATTTTTAGCTCATTTAGTCACACCAAAATTGTGCCATCGAAACTTATCCTCGGACAAACAAACATACATACATACTTACATACATACATATTTACATACATACATACATACCCGATTTACCCAAGGTGATTTAGAGATCTCGCTTCGCTCTATCAAAAAATATATATTTACAAAAACAGTATATCAGTATTCTATAAGTTATCTGGTTACCATAGTACAAGCTATGCTTAGTTTAGGGCTAGATAGCGCTGTGTGAAATGTCCAGCATTATTTATATATTTATTTATTGTATAACACAATAGATACTTACATAAAAATTAAAATTCACAACGCAACAAGTACAATGGGTGGTCTTATCGCTTAGAAGCGATTTCTTACAGACAAACTTTGAACTTTACGTCCAATCAAGTTGGGCTGTCCGGCGTCCTTCCTAGCGCAAAACACTTGTGTTTTTTAAATTTATACTCGCCACTCAAGGAACCACGAATTACCAGGTTTTTTAAGGAATTGTCTTATTTTATCTTTTGTTTCGTAATGTGGGAAAAGGGCAAATGACGATGATGTCTTATTTTATGCATTTTCTTATTCTAAACTCTAGATTTTGTACCAAAATTTAATTTCGAATAGGTATGCACTTTAAAGACGCCTTCTTGGCTATATTTCTCAAGGAATGCAATCCTTTCAGTAACCGAAAATTCCACCAACTCTGATTTTAAACTTCGAACACTCCACACTTTTAATTTTAATCCAGTGTAAAGCTAATACCGGGCATTCATCCAATCCTTTGACAAGTGACCGATCAGGCATGCTGCATTCCGCACAAAACGGTCCCGTACCAACCTACCTGCTCAGTCCCATAATTGGCGGCAAACCAAAGAGATTGTTTGAAAACTTTGAAATCCCGCCACGTGGTTAATAATATCCCTTCTTTAATAATTGGACATGACTATCAATTACTTAACACGTAATTGTTGATGAAACCTGAGAGTGTATAGCTAACATTACGTCTTTTTGGAGCTAACACATTCTTTTATGAGAATAAAAACTCGATTGAGTCTCTGCAGAGGTAAAGCTTGGGTACTCAGTCATAGATAACTTTACCTGATTCGGTGACATTATAAATTTCAATGTGGGAGTCACTCACTATCTAATCCAAGCCATGTTGCCTGTACCTAATTACTTAAACATCGGTTACTCGTGTATCCAGTTGTTAGTCTAAATGCCAGCTACTTTGCTAAATTCTACCGGTAACATTTGCATAGTCTAATTTACAGGAATTAAAACATTTCAAAGTGAACGGATTTGCACAAATTCAAATACTATCGTGTGAAAAAGGACAATCTTAATACCAACAGTATGATTTGGAACAAAGAAAGAATGAAACAAAGGCAAAAAGAGAATCCAGTCAGTTACCTGGAAAAGATCATTTAAGCGATAATGCCACCGATTGTAACTCTGCGTAAGTCTTTAAGTTTTCTAGGTTATGTAATTGTAATTTGGCGAAACAATATGGAGTTACATCTATCTATCTAAAAGAAAAATGCTGGCGATAAGGACTAGCTTTGATAGCTTTGAGTTATTGAGTTCTTTAAAGTATGAAAAAGTAAATTGTTAAAATATGTATCTGTAAATTATGAAAAACTATGAAAAAGTTTAAAAAGAAATAGTAACGAATTATCGATGATTAATTAAATACTGAATCAACATCATGCATTGTAAACGCTTTGTATTTTAAAATGACACAACTTTTTAATACCTTGTGTGGGGATCAAATGGCATTCAACTCAGCACGATGAATATGATAATATACCGGGGCGCTTGTCTTCCGCTGAGTCCAGTTTAGATTATCTCACGTACTTCTTGAACAAGGGTAGCCATATTAATAAACTTACATAGGTACTGCTAAAATCCACCAAACTATACAAAAGACATTATGCATGTCATTGCCCTCTTTTATAAGAACAATGATTTCTTTTGAGAATAATATAGCTCACGACTATATTAATCCCCATAACGGAATCCTCGGATGTGCTACTCACTATTACCCGTGAATATATTCCACAGGGGGGGTAGTCAGCAAGTCCAAACATTACGTTTGATACATGCCCTCTTTGCATAGCAAGCATATATGTGATAGGTTGCAAGCCCAGCACTGCATAATAGAATATTAACCCTTCTCATTTGTTCATATTATATCTTGTCCATCCAAAGGTTGCCAGGAAGAGATCGCTTTTAGCGATAAGGTCGCCCATTGTACCTAAGATTTAAATATTTTTTGGTGTGATTTTATCTATCTATCTAAATATATCGATATTTAATATTTTATTACATTTTTATTATATGTTGTATATTTATTTAAGATTCATAAATTTAGGTTACTATTATGTTACAGTATTATAAGTTTTCAATTGTTATTTTACTAGTCCGAGGTGTAAACAATTGCATAATCCATATAAGTACTTCAAAGTCTTCACGATACAGGCTTAGCCTAGTGTGAAGACCACCGAGTAAATAATTTAATTAATAAGCAAAAGAAAAAAAATCTATCTAACCCGATATCACATGTCTTGAAATTTTTGTTATAAGGACATGATGCCACCTACTAACGATATTTTTCTTCGCATATTTGAGCACTTTTTAGATATTTTCGCATTAAAATGATGAGTGAACTTATGGAAACCGATTGGATTCATGATAAAATAATGAATCACACTAATATTATAAATGCCAAAGTTTGGATGTTTGTTTATTTATTTGTTTGTTTGTTACTCAATCACGTCGTAACAGCTGAACCGATTTCGATGGAATTTAGTATGTACTGGATTAACGCATACTTTTTTCGCTACTTTTTATCCTATAAATCAGGTCCCATGGGATAAAAAAGGGTGCCAAGTTGCAACAGCGAGTTTAGCTTATTTTCAGTCGCGGGCAACAGCTAGTAAAGATTAAATAAATAATGAATAAAATAAAGTTTTCAAGTAGTAAGGTACCTTACTACTTATTTACCTCAAGCAATTATAAAGTTATTTTCGAAGCTTCAACAAATTGTTGGTTTGATATCATCGCAGGTTACGAGATGATGAAATGATTATGTAACTGTCAGCCTTTACGATTTGATACAGGTAATACTTTTCAGGGTTCTGAAGTCTAATTAGGAAACCTTAAAGTTTTGTCATATCTGTCTGTTCGTCCGTAGTTAGGTATAGCATTTTACTTGGAAACACCTGGTACTTGGTTGTTTACTTGGTAGCGTACATTTTCGGGGACGTCTAGTAAGCTATGAATAAAAAAAAGACGTGTGGCACTCGGAGACTGCCGCGGTAAAGCTATTGCATATTCGTTTTTATCAACTTATGCAATTATAAATACGATAAAAGGGGGATTACGAATGCGCAGTAACGCCGATACAACCAATGCCACCTAGAGGCGAGTTGCTGAACTAAAGAGACAAGCGTGATATTTCAAAAAGTCATTAAAAGTTCTGCTATTCATCGATAGATGGCAAAACTAAAAAGTATCACCGCTGTGCCGGTCGGAGTGGGGGGTGTTAGGTTATTTTCGTTACGAAATTTCTGGATTCGGTCTCCACGCTCAAGGCCCGCGATAGAAGCTATGCAATAGCTTAAAGTAGTTTAAATCTTCTTCTTAAATTTTGAATACCCAAACATTGAGCGCTAAATTTTTCACTTCTGAAACAGAAGAAGAAAACTTGAATAAAAGCAGACTACACTACAGATACATACTTATATACAGAGCTGTCGGTAGCGGTAACAGTGTCGCGAGTTCAATGGTTTTTTTCCCATCTCAAAAAAGCCCAACGCGCCTAAAGAAGTTTTCACTTCAAAAACTGCAAAATTTACTTTCTATTTTAAAATAAATGACATCCGTAGGTACCGACTACGCGAAACGCTACGCAATCGACTGACACGACTGAATATAAACTCGTATCGAAACAAAATGAAAAAGCACTTTGCTCTAAAACAATAAAATCCCGTAGAAAAATCAAATACTAAGTACCTAGCTTTTAAACAGTCGTAAATATAAATTCTCAGTGTTAACATTGTAAAGCCATTGAGTTGGCGGCACAGAACACATAGTAAAGGCATTGCGACAGTAAATCTGACCGTTCGGCGCCCAGCGGTCTTGCGCGCGTGCATGTTATGTCGTCGGCCTTGTCGTGTCGCCGACGAAATATCGGAGTCAGCCTGTCTAAACATCGAAGCTGCTTTATACAAGATAAAGAGATTAACGACCTGTTTAACATGTGAATAGAATATGTTTTATTCATCTATTAAAGCTCATTCATATCCATTGAATTAATGTAGTTATTTCATTTTAATTTTAGATGAATAGTTCGAGAATTTATATCCGAAGATTTGCCTTACGTACCTAACAGTTTTTGATTTGATAAAATTATTTATTGTTATTACCACAGATAAACAATATAACACAAATAAAACTAACAGCGATTCATTAGTGAAGCTATAACGGAGTGCGGTGTACCTACTACAGATTATAATTGATGAAGATCCTGTCCTATTAATAAAGTTTAGGTAGGTAAATAATTTATAATTCAAATACGTAAATAGTTATCAAATAAACGACGTACGTAAATAAATAACGTACGTATCTATCTTAGTCCTTATCTCTAAGGCAACTTGCGCATCGATGCCTAAACGTGGTTAAATATGATTCAAGTCAAACCATACGAATACGTCAAATTTAAACATGTTTAGTAGCTAATTACGTTAAGGGATCGTTATGCAAGCTGGCCTAAATACGATTAGGCATCTTTGCGGAAGTCGCCCTAAGTGATTTGACAATTCTTTGACACTTCTTGTAGTCCGGTACGTCCAATAATCCGGCACCATCCGCTTACGCCTCCCTCACCCCTCCCTACTCTCGTTCCGCGCTTGCACACATATTATTTATATTTATTTACCTATTATTAATTTTTCTATACAATCCAATAATCCGGCACCCCCTAGATTTTAATAGTGCCGGATTAGAGAGACTACTGTAATAGTATTTGATAACCGCTTTACTTGTCTAATGTTAGTGACCGGTTTTCATGACACTTGAGATAACCTACGCTTATGATTTATGATGACCTCCCACCCAAACTATTGCTAGAGTAGTTTCTAGGTATTTATTTGTAGCTTTAAAGTTTGAGGTAACGTTGATAAAGTTCTTGATCCATTTGACGGTTTAATATTATGTAAATAAAGGAGTGGCGCATAATTCACGTATAATTCAAAATACCCAAAATTGTATTTCTAGTGACAACGTCATGTTCGAAAGTAAGGCGGGGAGCACACAAATCATGGCGAGCAACGCCCAGTCGACGGCAATGTTGCAACACCCGCGCTGAGCTAGGAAACTAAGGTAAATAACTTTTCAAGGCAAAACACCGACTTACGACACCACCATAGGTTTTGTTTACCATCATAAATAAGTTTACTACTGGTCTAAGCACTGCCTATGTGTGCCACATATTGATTGATTGATTAAAAATACTTTAATGCACTTATAAAACTAGTACAAAGTCGAACTTAATGCTAAAGAGCATTCTCTTCCAGATAACCTTTAGATGAAGATGTGTAGGTAGTGCACAGAAAAGGAAACTAATGAAAATATGCACAGGACTAATAAAAATACCATAATATAGGTACATACTACATAAACTAGTGGTTCGCCCCGAACCACTAGTTCTGTAGTAGTAGATCTGGCAAGTCTCCCACAAAAACACAAATATATTATTCGTAATTTTTGACTATCAGTGCCACTAAATAAAAACCACCCTACATGACCTACAGTTTCATTCAAATTACAGGTAACGGGAGTTCATGTTAATTGGTTACTATTTGTTTGGGTACAAAATGCAGTTATTCTGGATTTCAGACTTTTGCCTATATTTGTGTAACTAAAGCTACACGCGTACCAAATTTCAGCATTGTGGGGTCACTGGTGTACCCTGTGAATTTTGTCAAAGTTTTATTTTATTAGTGCTAATATCTCAAAAACAACGGACTAAACTTAAAATAAAAAGAGGGTTAAAATGTACTTATGAAGACCTTTCATTTGATGTCCCATTTGACCTTATAGTCTCATTTTCATTTTTTTTACCCCTCTTGAACCCCAATATCTCAACAACCCCTAACATTTTTAGCTCATTTAGTTACACAAAAATTGTGGCATCACTACCTACCTATGTATCAATGATTTGATCAATGATGTCACGATGATCGGATCAACTCTTCGAAAGTTATCCTCGGACAAGCAAACATACATACATACATACAACGCCGATTTGCCCAAGTTGATTTGGAGATCTCGCTTCACTCGATTAATGAACCTTTTTAAATACTTTATATGATAGACTAAACTATACCAATATCAAATAAAAATACATACTTAACAATAGAAGATGTGATATGGAAAGATTAAGTTGCTCATTTTTGGTCGGTTTGACCGAGAAGGTGCCTATAGATTCTCAATCTGAATGCTTCCACTGAAGTAGCCTCGAAATATCTGAGCGTTTTTGGTCAACCTTTCCGGCTTTCGCGCGGCTTTCCTTTACACACAGTTGGGCAGGTTATATCAATGTTACAAAATATGCCAAAATTTCAACGGAATTTGATTCACTTGTCCAAAACTGTCTAGATATCCCTCAACTGTGAGGTATTTCTATTCACAGTCACAAATAATGTGGTCTAATCTAGGGTAATATTTTTAATGTTACCAAAAAAGCTTTTCCGGAATTCCAAAGCGGAATGGAAACGCTTTACAGCCGAATTGGAATATCAACCATTGCTCAATATTGATCTATCAAAAAAAAAAAAACATATCCCTACAACATTTCAAGCAATGCGTAAGTTTGAATCCCAGCAATTTTAAATAGGAAAGTATAAAAATCAGTTTGAAACAGCTATAAAATAGTGTTGATTCTACTTTATAATCCAACATAAACCAAACTGGGCATTCAAATAAGGGAATGGCTGTGAAGCAAGCTTCATAACTCCTCGGCAAAGCATCAAGTGGCGCGTCAACTAGACGTTTTGTTGAAATCCGTGCGATTTATAGCGGGGAAATGTTAATGTTTGACTTATGACGTGAGAATAGCTGGCGAAGCATTGTAGGACTATAATTTGTGCTATTACTGGGGCTTTATTACGAACTATATCCCAATTCTCATTATTTTAAATCGAATCAACTTTCAGTTGATACGACTACAGAGATAACTTGACCTTTATTTACAATATTGCGTTGGGCAGATAATAGAAAGAAACTTGAATTTAACTTGTTATTTTTTAGTTGGATAAAACGTGGAAAATAAAACTTCAGTTTACTTACTTTCAAGTTCATTCACCTGGACGACAATGTGCCATCCATCTTCAAATTGGACTCAGCGAATAATTTACGACAAATCGTGGGAATTTAGATAATAATCTTGGAAGAGAAAAACAAAGTCAGGTCTTAAACACCATCAACCGCCGAATTCGAAGTTTTAAACTCGTTAAAAGACAATGTAGCGGACGCCGAGCTAGATCTAGGATAGAAAATGCATTGTGTAAATTTAGAAATTAGAAACGAACGATAGGGTCGCCGCCGCGGAACTGAGCGCGGCAACCGGGCTTTTTTTTTTTTTTTTTTTTTTTCGAATGGACTAATCTCGCTGTTGGCCTCTGAGGCCGTGACAGCTTAACCGAACTTTTGGCGAGCGCAGATGGCGCTCAGCCCTGAAACGCGGCAGCCGGGCGCCGCCGTTTTTGTATATTTATAGTGTGCGAGCGGGAGGGCGCGATACACCCGTCCCTCTCCCACACTATCGAATCGGCAGTAAAATGTTATGGTGTGTGAGCGAGATACACCCGTCTCTCTCCCACACTATCGGATCAGCAGTATAACATTTTAGATCCCGGCCTATAAAAGTAGCGGCGGCCGCCCTCAAAATTGTATTCAGCGTTAAGACTTCGTTTAGAACAGTTCAATAAATAATAACAAGTAAAGAAGAAATCGAAGGTTTTATTCACATCAAATACAGTCCACAACAGTTTGGTCCTTCAGAAGCCGGATCAGAACGCGGATCAGAACACGGATCAGAACACGGATCAGAAGCCGGATCAGAACAGAAAATTCGACGGATTGAAGAATTGAAAAATCGACGACGTTACCATGGTGGTAACCCGGAGCCAAGCAGACGCCGCAGACCAGGAGCGTCGCGACACGGAACGTCGCGAACTGGAACGCGAGCTGCAGGGAGAAGCCGGAGCCGATCTTCAGGCCATCGAACGAGAACGAAGACGAAGACTATCGCTGGATCCACCTGCGTCACCAAACCCACGAGGCGGTGTCGCGATCGAACCAAGGCCAACGAACGTGGCCGCCGATGACGGTGCGGGGGGTGCCAGACCCCGGTCCCCCGCACAATCGGTACGATCGACCGCAAGCACTGCCACGAGGACACGGATGGTGGAGCTGGAGGCTGAAGAAAAGCTAGCCGCCCTGCGAAGAAAGGAGCTTCAGATCGAGGCAGACCTTATCAAGAAGCGGTTGGCTGTGAGCCTAGCAGTCATTCAGGATGACCAGGAAAGCCTTCACGGTGATAACGGAACCGATCATCATCAGAAGGTTGACGCCTGGCTCCAATCGAACACCCTTGATGCACGAAGGGAACGACGGGACGTGCCGAAGTCCGGAACCAAGGACGACCGACACCTGAGGTTCAACGTGAGGGACAGATCAACCACCCCCGTCAGATCAAGAAGTAATGTCGACGCCTTGACCGAGGCTATGGAAAAGCTGGCCAGACCCAGGATCAAGTGTCCTGACTTGCAACCATTCTCCGGAGCTTCAAATGAGTGGTTGGCATTTAAGGCCGCCTTTCAAGATTCGACGACGATATACCGGCTGACACCGGCAGAAAATCTGCAGCGGCTAAGGAGCTGCCTGAAAGGAGAAGCTAGGGAACTGATGTCTGCCCTGCTGTGCACTGCAAGCAATCCGGAGGTCATCCTGAAGACACTTGAACAATGCTTCGGGCGACCTGAGGCCATCATCGACCGAGCCTTAGATGACCTCAAGAGGCTGCCGAAGCCAGGATCATCAGCGGTAGAACTGAACGTGTTCGCTGTTAAGCTTCAGAACGTGGTCTGCGTAATCAAGGGCATCAACCGCCAGGGGTACCTCTTTAACCCCATGCTGGCCCGAGAAGTGTTGGAAAAGCTGAGCCCTCACATCAAGGCGCGGTGGTGCGACTACGCAAACGAACAAGAAGGAACAGCGGACCCAGAAATCGTCGTGCTATCTCGCTTCCTCATGCGAGAGGCAGACCGAGCGCTCCGATATAGTTACGCTCCACCTGCAATAGCAACCGCTGCCAAGAGAGAACCCAGGCCGACCATCACCGATGCCAGACCGAAAAGGAAACCGAACGCCGTGTACAATGTAGCTGAAGACGAACAGCCAGACAAGTGCCCGATGTGTGAGAAGCCGCACAAGCTACCGGACTGCCCGAAATACGCAGCGCTATCCGTAGACGAACGGTGGGAGCTTGTGCGCAAGAACAAGCTCTGCTTCAAATGTATTGCCAAGAGACACATGCGCCTCCACTGCAAGGCCAAGCGGTGCAGCATAGGACAATGCCTACGACCTCATCACACGAGTCTGCATCAGCAAGATAAGGAGGAACGTCCCGAAAACCCGAGGTCCGAAGCAGGCACCGCAGAGTCTGTGCTGACGATGGCAACACCGACCGCCACCAGCAAGAGGACAGTGCTGCTGAAGATGTGTCCAGTCACTGTCGTGGGTCCACGGGGGGAGATCCGCACACACGCCCTCCTGGATGAAGGGGCTACAATCTCGCTGATCGATGAGGAGTTAGCGCAGAACATCGGTGCCAAGGGATCGCTGCTACCGCTACGGATGCAAGGAGTCAACGTGACACAAGAAGAAAATAATAGCAAGCTGGTCACCATACATTTGAGGGGAGCCGACAGAGAGCTGCACAAATTTCAAGCAAGAACAATCAGAGGCATGTAGTTGATTCAACAATCCATACCGAGCACGCTTCTGGAGTACGAACATCTCCGAGATCTATCGCAAGAGGAAGTGTGCTACGATACCGTACGGCCTGGAATACTGGTGGGAGCAGACCACTGGGAATACATCGTAACGCAAGAACTGCGCGTCGGTAAACGGAACCAACCGGCCGCATCCCGAACTCGACTAGGATGGGTGGTGCACGGGACTGTGCCACGCACCATCATCGAAGATCGAAACAGCGTCCTGCACGTCTACACTCCGGAACGAAGAGTGGAGGCGAGAGAGCAGCAGGACAATCATCTCCACAACTTGGTGGAACACCACTTCAGCATCGAAGCGCTCGGCATCACTCATAAGCCACATGTGAGTGACGCGGATCAGCGAGCCGCTAGAATAATCGAGCGAACTATAAAGAAGACGAACAAGGGCTACGAGATCGGGCTGCCCTGGAAGGCGGACGGCATGACATTGCCTCCGAGCTACAGTGGAGCGCTCCGTCGCCTCCACAAAATGGAAATGAAGATGGACACCGACCCAGGCTTCGCTAGAAAATACACCGAGCAGATAGAGAACCTGCTGCAGAAAGGATACGCCGAACCATGCGACGGCACTGAGAAGACAAGTCCGGTCTGTTGGTACCTGCCACACTTCGCGGTACAGAACGTCAACAAACCGGGGAAACAGAGGCTTGTCTTCGACGCGGCAGCGAAAAGTCGCGGAGTCAGCCTGAACGACCATCTCCTGGAAGGGCCGGACCTACTGATGTCACTACCAGGCATCCTGTTTCGATTCCGGGAGAAACGCATCGCAGTCACGGCAGATGTACAGGAGATGTTTCTCCAAGTGAAGATTCGTCGGGAAGATCAACCGGCACAACAGTTCTTATGGAGAGGCGCCGACAGAGAGAAACCACCTCATCACTTCAAGATGACGAGCATGATATTCGGCGCCGCGAGCTCTCCCTTCATGGCGCATTACGTACGCAACCACAATGCGAAAGAACACGCTCAAACTCACCCTCTCGCCTACGAAGCCATCACTCGAGATCACTACATGGATGACTTGGTAGCGAGCTACGAGGATGAAGAGGAAGCCCACCGCGTGATTACTGAAGTACAAGCAGTTCACGCTGCGGCAGGGTTCACACTGCGAGGCTGGAGCGCTAGCAACAATAGCGAGAACTGCGAGCGACCACACCGACTCAACTTGGAAGAAACGGGCCAGAGAACAAGATACTCGGGCTGCACTGGAACGCCGAGCGAGATGAATTGGGGTTTAACACTTCAATGAACAGAGTCCCCGCCGAAGTGCGTGCACGAAGTCGCGCGCCTACCAAGAGAGAAGCACTCAACGCGGTCATGTCCATATACGACCCTCTTGGACTGCTGAGCCACTGCACCATACGCGCGAAGATCATCCTGCAGAGCCTGTGGCGCTTGAACATCTCCTGGGACGAGCCTATCCCTGATGAGGAGAACGACCTTTTCGCCACGTGGCTGGGACACCTCGCCGATCTTTCGGGTCTGCGACTGGAACGACGCTACGCGATGGAAGACGACCAAAACTTGGAGCTGCACGTTCTGTGTGACGCCAGCGAACAGGCCTACTCCACTGTGGCATACTAGCGCGACACACGACCCGACGGAAGCGTCAGACTGAGTCTCGTGGCCGCCAAGTCAAAAGTGGCTCCGAAACGCGCGCAGACCATTCCCCGCCTGGAACTGCAGGCGGCTGTCATCGGTGCCAGACTGGCTGACACCATCAAGAGAGAACATCGAGTCCAAGTCAAGAGAACAGTGTACTGGACCGATTCAATGACGGTGATTCACTGGGTGCGGCACGACGCGAGACGGTACACTCCGTTCGTCGCCCATCGCTTGGGTGAGCTAGCAGAGCTCACTCACAAGGAAGAATGGCGATGGGTGCCCACCAGGGAGAACATAGCCGACGATGCGACGAGATTCGCGAGCACACCAATCTCCATAGAAGACCGCTGGTTCCAGGGCCCAGAATTCTTGCTCCGCCCCGAGAATCAGTGGCCGACAGAAACGACGTCAAGCGAAGATGGCGAGGAAGAAGTGATCCTGCATGTTACGGAAGAAAACAAAGCAGGGGAGTGGCTGCCAGATCCCGCACGCTTCTCCAAATACGAGACGCTAGTCAGAGCGTCGGCCCGCGTGCTGGCATTCATCGACTTGTGTCGGCGCCGAGCCTCGGGATTAGAACATCGACACATCGAGGAAGCGGAACGCACTCTCCTACGTCAAGCCCAACAGGAGAGCTTCCAAGACGAGCTGCAGAAACTAAAAGCATCTCGTCCGATCACCAGGACGAGCCGACTGTTTCGGCTGGACCCGGTCCTGGAAGACGGCATCCTACGAGTCAGAGGCCGCATCGGGGCGGCCACTGCACCTCTTGAAGTCAAACAGCCCATCATCCTCGACGGCCGCCACCGGATCACCAAACTCATCGTGCTGCGAGAGCATTGCGCAGCAGGGCACGCGAACCGCGAGCGCGTGACAAATGATCTCCGTCAGAAATATTGGATCATTCATCTACGACCCACCGTGCGCACCATTGAGAAGGACTGCGCCCTCTGCCGAAGGAAGCGATCGAGACCTCTGATTCCGGCGACAGGGGACCTGCCACGAGCACGCCTCGAGCCCTACCACCGCCCATTCACCCACTGCGGGGTGGACTATTTCGGGCCGATGATAGTGAAGATTGGACGCCGCCGAGAGAAAAGATGGGGCGCACTGTTTACGTGCCTCACCACACGCGCGGTACACCTGGAGCTCGTGTCGTCATTATCCACGAGCTCTGCGATCATGGCACTGCGAAGAATGGCGGCGCGAAGAGGTTGGCCGCGCGCCATGTAGTCAGACAACGCGACCAATTTTCGAGGGGCCAACAACGAGCTGCGAGCAGCCTACGCTGAGTGGGCACCAGCGCTGCAAGACGAAGCCCTGCTACACCGACTGGAGTGGCATTTCATCGCGCCAGGGGCTCCCAACCAGGGAGGAGCCTGGGAACGACTGGTGCGATCCATCAAAGTCGCATTAGCCGCCACACTGAACGAAAAGGAACCGACCGAGGAAGTCCTGCTCACCCTACTGACAGAAGCCGAGTTCTCTGTGAACGCGAGACCTTTGACACATGTCAGCGTGAGTCATGAAGATCCAGAAGCTTTGACTCCAAACCATTTCCTCTTGGGGTCATCCGCCGGCCTGCCCACCGCCGGACAGCACAGCGAAACCGATCGACGCACCTGGAAGGCCAGCCTAGCGCTCGCTGACCATTTCTGGCAGCGCTGGGTCCGAGAATACCTGCCCACATTGGTGCCACGAGGAGAACCCTCGGACGACAAGAGGCGACTACAAGCCGGGGACATCGTCATCGTAGTCGACCACACCTTGCCACGGAACGTGTGGCCCATGGGAATCGTCGAGCGCGCCTATCCGGGTCCAGACGGCGGAGTACGAGTGGCAGACGTCCGAACGAGGACTGGCGTCTTCAAGCGGCCCGTGAGAAAGCTCATCGTCCTGAAAAAAGAAGAGGCTACGCAAGCTGCGCCGGTGGGAGGAACTGTAGCGGACGCCGAGCTAGATCTAGGATAGAAAATGCATTGTGTAAATTTAGAAATTAGAAACGAACGATAGGGTCGCCGCCGCCGAACTGAGCGCGGCAGCCGGGCGCCGCCGTTTTTGTATATTTATAGTGTGCGAGCGGGAGGGCGCGATACACCCGTCCCTCTCCCACACTATCGAATCGGCAGTAAAATGTTATGGTGTGTGAGCGAGATACACCCGTCTCTCTCCCACACTATCAGATCAGCAGTATAACATTTTAGATCCCGGCCTATAAAAGTAGCGGCGGCCGCCCTCAAAATTGTATTTTGATCCGATTGAGCCCTCTGAAGTCTTTGACACTATCAAGGCCCTGCACCCAAAGAAAGCCTCCGGCCCTGACGGCATTTCCAACAGAGTACTCAAGCAGTTCTCTGTACCCCTTATCCATATCCTAGTCTGCATCTTCAATGCGGCCATGGAAACTTGCACCTTCCCTGATGCTTGGAAGGAAGCCAATGTTATTGGCATCCGAAAGCCCAGTAAACAGGCAAACGACCCAACTAGCTATCGTCCCATTAGTCTACTCAATAGTCTAGGTAAGATATATGAGCGTCTTCTAATGAAGCGTCTCTGGGCTCATGTCAATGAGTTCAAACTCCTTCCCGATGAGCAGTTTGGCTTCCGTGCCCAACACTCATGCCCACAACAGGTGCTCCGCATAACGGAGCATGTCCTCTCCAATTGGCAAAGTACCTGGCCTGCAGATACTGGTGCCGTCTTCCTCG
Organism: Philereme transversata; assembly: GCA_963924445.1. Lineage (NCBI taxonomy): Eukaryota > Metazoa > Arthropoda > Insecta > Lepidoptera > Geometridae > Philereme > Philereme transversata. The sequence continues at coordinate 17,472,470 of OZ004337.1, read as the reverse complement.
ATGTAGCGAAAGCTTTCGACAAAGTCTGGCACAATGGCTTGATTTACAAGCTTTTTAAATTCGGAGTCCCAGATAGACTCGTGCTCATCTTACGAGACTACCTGCAAGGGCGCAGCTTTCGCTACACCGTGGAAGGCACTCTCTCTAGTCCTAGACCAGTCAGAGCGGGAGTCCCTCAAGGCTCCGTTCTCGGCCCCCTCCTGTTCACGCTGTACACCAGCGATATCCCCCGCACTCCTCAAGTGGAAATAGCCCTATACGCAGACGACACGGCCTTGTACACATCCAATCGGAATCCTGATCGGGTGGGTATAAGGCTGCAGGCTGCCGTTCAATCATTAGCCACTTGGTTCCGCAAGTGGCGGATCGAGGTAAACCCGTCGAAGAGCACAGCAGTGTTCTTCTCACGGAGAAACCTCACTCCCAAACCGATCTCCTTATTTGGCAAGCCCATTCGCTGGGCCCCATCAGCCAAATACTTGGGTGTCATCCTCGATAGGCGTCTCTCCTTTAGGTTGCACATCACTAAGAGGTGCAATCAGGCAAAGTTCACCCTAGGACGACTGTCCTCACTACTAGGCGCGAAAAGTAAAATGTCCCTTAAAAATAAGGTGACCCTTTACAAAGCGTGCATTCGCCCCATCATGACATACTCCTCTGTAGTATTTGCCCACTCTCCTAAAGTTGGTGCCATTCAGGTTATTCAAAATCGCTTCTTGCGAAAAGCCTCAGGCTCGCCCTGGTACTTTCGCAATAACGATCTACATCGCGATATGAAATTAGAATCAATAGCCAGGTTCATGAAGCTCGCTTCCAAGCGGTTTTATGAACATGCCTCTAATCATCCGAACCCTTTGGTGCACACCATTCCGGTCTACCCGTTGGATTCGCCCGCCAACAAAATCCTCCGTCGTCCGAGACACGTTCTCGGAGACCCGGATGACGAAATCACCTCCGCTAATGCGGAAGGTGAGTCATCTACATCAGACAGAGTAAACACTTCACAGAAACACCGATCTCGCCGGCGAGGTCGACGAATCCCTTCAGTCGCCGCCTATACGAGGTACAAACATGTACCCGGGCGTTTCTCTCCTATCCCCATCCCGGCAACAGCCCAAGCCGAGGTTCGTACCTAAGTGGTGCCCTTGCGCTAGTTGCCTAAAAAACTTACTGGGCTGAGCGCCATCTGCGCTCGCCAAAAGTTCGGTTAAGCTGTCACGGCCTCAGAGGCCAACAGCGAGATTAGTCCATTCGAAAAAAAAAAAAAAAAAAAAAAAAATCAAAATTGTATTCAGCGTTAAGACTTCGTTTAGAACAGTTCAATAAATAATAACAAGTAAAGAAGAAATCGAAGGTTTTATTCACATCAAATACAGTCCACAACAGACAAGAAAGGACACAGGCGGTCGTCGGTATACATTATAAACATTGCAATGTATGTATTTTGAAATAGATCAAAATATAGTTCGAAGAAAGTATATCTGGTCTGATTCATTACTATGCAATCATATAGAAACCTTTTTATTATTCTCTATTTCTCTTCTTATATGTAACTTGATTGTTGCATTTAAATATAATACATTACCTTACATTTAAAAGTAGTAGCGTTCCTTGTGAAAGGGCTCGCCTGGGGAAGTACCACCATACCTATTTCTGCCACCAAGCATCATTGCTGTATTTCGGTATGAAGGGTATGATTTCTAGTGAAATTACAGGCACATAAGGCTTTAAACCTGTAAACCTCAAGTTGAAGGACACATGGCAGTACATCGTAGGGCACGTTTCTATGGTGCGTGACCTACGAGGCAATACTTTGCTATAGCCGATGGTTACCACTGAACATCAGGTGGGTTGTTCCATCTTCGGGTAGTATATACAAAAAAAACAATAGTCTGTCCCGTGTGTTAAATACCTTACCTACTTTATTTTTACCATAAACAAGTATAAATTACAAATTACGAAAACCCCCGACACTTAAACCACCCGTGATAAATTTCCATTTAGCAACTGAGATCTCTTTATCAAAAAGGAAAAAATGCTGATATCTTCGAATCAGCTGACCTGACCTTCATCACACGTAGCTTATAACCTCCCAAGTTAAACTAGCTTTAGATTTAAAAAAACAGAGTTCGAATCGGTTCATCCGTTTGGGAACTAAGGTGCTACAGCCAGACACACACACACACACACACACACAGAGAAATAGGCGACATACTCCCCTCACTGTAACATCCATACGATTGTGGAACGCTTTGCCCTTCTCTTTAAGAACATCCAAGACTAACTATCCCTGTGTTGAAGTTGTAACTGCTTGTTAACTCATCATAACCATTTTTATGTTTGCTAATTATTAAATTTGTGTTTATATTATAATTACGTATCTATTATGTAAATACACGGCCGTCATGACGACCTCCGTGGCGCAGTAGGCGTATAGCCGGCTGAGACGCAGGAGGTAGCGGGTTCGATTCCCGCCACGGAACAAATGTTTGCATGATCTACAGGTATTTGTTCCGTGTCTAGGTGTTTTTCTATATAATATGTTATAAGTATGTAATATACAAAAAAAAGTAGTACAAGCTCTGCTTAGTTTGGGGCTAGATAGCGCTGTGTGAAATGTCCAGCAATATTTATGGGATCAATTATTATCCTGCCCATACAAAATTTGTCTGGAAGGGATCGCTTTTAGCAATAAGACCGCCCATTATACTAAATCTCTTTGTAAAAATTATGTTCTGTATTTTATTTTGGTGTACAATAAAGAGTTATCTTGTCGCCCTGTTTTTGCGTCAGGGGTTAAAAATCTCTCAAAAACAGTAAAAAAACATGTCTTTTAATTCTTCTATATTTGAACTTGTACAATATACCCACGTCTCAAGCAGTAATCAAAGCTTCGTACGCCGGCCTCGGAACCGGAACACTACAGTTATTTTGCTCTTCTCTCAATATAACGGTCCAACCATTTGCAGTACTTTTTCTTTGTGTTTCACTATTAGACCCCTACTAATGCACTTGCTACTTCAATTATTACTTGCTTTTACGAAGACTGGTAAAAATGGAACGAGTACTACCAAAACACACGTTCGTTTTTTTGCTTGGTAAGTGCTATAAGAATAGCTACAAGTATTATCTAGAGTCACATAGTATTTATATCATGGTAGAGCTCACTCAGCACAGTCGGTATTGTCATTTTGATCTACTGAACTGTAACATAATGTCACATACTAAATCTAAAGTTCTTTCTATTCCATTAGACAAAGGGGTTTGAAAATTGTTCTATAGAGGCTAGCATGGTCCTCGATCCGCCATTTTCGATAACTAACATAATGTCAATGGACATTATGCTATATGTCATTTTCTGTTCATCTATATGTTCTCAATACAAACATACAAGTTTATAATAATAATAAATATTGCTGGACATTTTACACAGCGCTATCTAGCCCCAAACTAAGCAGAGCTTGTAGGTACTATGGGAACCAGATAACTGATAGAATATTTATATACCTACTTTTTTTTTGTTAATACATACTTATAATATTATATATAGAAAAACACCCAGACATGGAACAAATATCTGTAGATCATGCAAACATTTGTTCCGTCGCGGGAATCGAACCCGTCTCAGTCGGCTATACGCCCACTGCGCCACGGAGGTCGTCAAAGTGCGAATTTCAAAGTGCGATGCGATATTGAAAAAAAATGGTGGCACGGGGACTATGTCAAAAGTTTTCAAAACCCTTCGTTAACGATGGATTCTCCCATTTTCCTTAAAACTGCATAACTCTATGAATTGTAGATTGAAATTACATACCATCTCAGCCTCATCTCTTGCAGTTTATCAGCTATGTCACGGATTCCGCCGATAAACTGAAAAAGAGTATGTTGAGGTGGTACGGCCATGTCAAGAGGAGGCCACCTGACTACAGTAGCAACCAGGCACTGGAACATTCCATCGGTGTGGTAAAAAATGGATGCCCAATACCACGTGGACAGAAGTGTTGCGCAGACACATGGTGGCATGTAATGTTTCCAAAGATAAATCGAAATGGAGGAAAAACTGCAGTAAGGCACCCACCATACCACCACCATGTGGAATGAAGAGGCAGGAAGAGACATATTCTACTCGATAGTACGAATGTGTAATCACGGCAATAAGATATTGCTACGCTGTTACACAATAAGAAATAGTCGAAATTTCTCGAAGGCTCTCGGCTTACCTACTGTGTCACGGAATACGTAATACTTTGTATAGAATATACCTGCATGCTGCGTTTTACCTGCAGTTGCGCAGAATGGGGAGTGGTCATTCTGTCGAATCACCGACCCTTTCCTGGAACGATCGAGATCGTTCTAGTGTAGTGACCTGTGCGCGATATAAATAGGCCGGAGAAATGGCCGGACAGTCAGTCTGGATTTGGCTATACGTGCGAACATTTCGGTGACTTTAAGTGGTGCAATAGTGGCGTGAATTAGTGTGTTGTGATTATGTGTGAACAAGTTCGTGTATTCATCGTTTTAGTGTTGAATAAAAGTGTTATTTTGGTTAGATCGATTATCATTATTTTATCCCGAACCCTCAGCCCGTAACAATATCTTGACGCAAAAGCGCGTGCACAACAGTTTTGCATTAAGTTGTAATAAAAATAATCATGGTAGGTACCTATAGTAATATTAAGAAATACACAAATAATACTAGATTATTAAACGAGGGGATAAAGCAGTGCCTTGCGTCACGGGCGCTATATTGAATCCTGAACGTAACGACGGATTCTAGTGTTATCTCACGAGCGGAGCGAGAGAGTTACTAGAATCCTGAGTGCAGAGAGGGATATAAGCAAGCCAAAGATGCAGACACCTTTATCCACGAGGAGAATACTCTACTTTTCACACTTTCTGCGAGACAACAAAAAGCAAATCTAGGTTAGTGAATTCTGTGCAGAGGTTAGTTCGATTTACGAATAAGTTCTTTTTGTGTGGGTCTCTTGAGTTCAAATTTTAATATAAATGAGGTTCCAAATTCAAATCACTTGTAAAGTTGTACTGAATTTAATTATGCCCTCGCGGACATAATAAAATTCAGTACAACTATACTCCTGGCTCAGCCGTAAGGATTTAATCACCTAAAAACACAGGCAGGTAACACACAATCAGAGATTAAATACATAGGAATACTAATAACTAAGATAGTCTTCCGTGCTCTGTGTACCAAACAGGCCCCGTCTCAGCGTATTGCTGCCAACCATCTGAAAATAGTAAGCGGCGCTGGTTTTCAGGCGGGACCCATGGTTCGCGAACGCAGACAAAATAAATGAGATAAGTGAAATGTGTGTACATACTCGTATAAAACTAAGTTTTTTGTAAATCTACTATTTCTACCGGTAAACTTGTGACTATTAAATTCGTACTCAAAGTGCAGTACAGGTAATGTGAATTCGATGTGAGTTACAGTGGTAGCAAGAACTGGAGTGCATTCACGATGCTCAGTCACTGGCACAACGAGGATGAATCGTTATTTTGGCTCGTTTCATACAAATCAGCTTTTAGCCTTTTAGTTACGCTCTAGATAGTCTCATTTTATTTTGATTATGACCAAAAACTGTTTTCTTCTATAAAGGTCGTAGGCAGTTACCTATTGTTCTAATGGACGGAAGATCTATGACACGTGCATAATAACAGCATTTAAAAAACATTCATAAAAATAGCTTGCGGAAACGCAGTGCTTTGCGATCTAAAACACGATAAAAAAGTTACTTATCTTTATTATCAGATACGAGTAAATACATTATCGGACCTCCACTAATATCAAACTAGATATTAAAACCTCTTTAGTGCCCGTCTCGTATATAGAATTAAGTCATTACCCTGTGTTTGCTTTAAGTAGCGTACTTAGATAGCAACCTCGAGGCGATGCAGGCTGGTGTATAAATCAGTTTGGTATCGTAAAATCTTCAATAACCGACTACCGAAGCACCGGACCGTTACCCGCCGTTGTAGATACTTTATGGGCCAAAATAAAGTGTTTAGGCTTGCTTACTTCAGTTTACCTTTCTGCGTCAAATAACGGGGAGTGTTGTCTTGTTCCTGTTTTTTTTATAGAAAGACTGCTCTTTTCGAGTTCAGAAACTGTTCGGTGATAAACGTTAAGGTGGTTCGATGCCTATACAAACAATCATAGCGACATGTGCAACGATACCTAAAAGTATTTAGTGGCTAAATATGAATTAAGGAGTGGTGAAATCATACAAATACGTCAAATTTAAAACTGTTTAGACGCACAATACGTTTAGGGATCGTTGTGTAAACCGGCCTCAGTGCAGGTTCACTAGATACTTAATCTGTCAAACTCAACTCTCATCTGATTACTTTTACAATCGCTGATTAATTTTACAAATTTGAACGACCAAAGGCTGCATTCCGAATCACGCTAACATCAATATCATCGCGCTAACAAGCGTTACGAATCACCGTAAGCGCGATAACGATGTCCCGTGAATCGTCATAGATGATGTCATTACGTCCACCATTTTGCGCTAGCAACGTCCATGCTCCAAACCAGAATCACCGTGAGCTTCCCTGTCAAAAGTGACGTGACAGCTGGTTGGTTGGTTGCTTGTGAGTACCAATAGTGCTCTGGTTGGTTGGTTTTATTGTTGTTATGAAATCATAGGAACACTGACTGTGAACGCGTTCATGAGCGTTCCGAATCCTTGACAGCACTCAACTGTCATCAGTGCGATAACTGAATCGGTACGCAAAATAGCTACGTAAACGCTAGCAGCGATTATGTCGTGTTTCGGAATACAGCTAAAGTAAAACCAAAACAAAAAAGTTATGTACATTTAGTATCGCGCTGACACGCGTGACATCAATCAAACCAACGTGAGTTCCAACGTTAGACACGTTCAAAATTAGCGCGATTGCCCCCCCAGTTTTGAGTAATAAACACACTGTGAAAATTCACTGACAGTAGAAGGTTCTCCTTCGACTACGAAAGGTTCTAGTTGCCTAAGTTCAATTTAAGCACAAAATAAAACCAAATACGGCTTTAATCATTTTCCTCGCTCTACTAATTTTATTAAAGGCAATGATTGGATATGAGTAGCTCGGTAGAATTTGATTGCGTTGTAAAATTGATTAATATTTACATATCTACTACGAGCAAAAATTATGATCAATGCCGTATTCGGACTTTTGTTGTGTCTTAATTCAATTAGCTGTCAAATCCGAAAATTAGAGCCTTTTATTGTGGGGGGAGCATTTTCTAAAATTGAGAATTTTCCACACTCCGTCTATTTAGAATCCTTTTGCGGAAGAAAAAGCACAGCGTCATGCGGCGCTTCGATATTAAACCAACAGATTTTGCTCACAGCTGCTCATTGCGTGCCGTCATACGAGTGCCTTAAAGCCAAAAGTATGCATGTAAAGATTGGAAGCGAGAATAGAGCTATTGCCATTCAAATAAAGGCTTCGCATTTCATAGCACATGAAAATTATACCGAATTGAGTGTTATATACGATATAGCATTGGTATTATTGGAGAAACCAATAAAATTGAACAACAGCATCGGCCGAGTAGCTATCAGGAGGGAACCCGTTATTAGTGGCCAAGTCGCTAAAATAGCTGGGTGGGGTTATTCTGATGTAAGTGCCAACCAACTTGATTTGTCACTATTTAAAGATCACTAATTAGTCGCATCACTAAATCATCTCTAACAAGCTTCCGCTCGCGGCTTTGCTTGCGTGATTTGCCAACCATCTGCGAAGTCGGGTAAAAAGCCTATCGGCATAAATACACAAACTCTGTCATCGATGTATGCCGGACGTCGTCGCCCGGACAAATCAGCTATTAAACAAACTACAACTGACATCACACGGACATTTTTTATTTTACATACGTTTGATAAATTCTTAATATGTATCTATTTGTCATCGTAAAACATATTTGTTGTATTTAACCCATACCTTTCCCTTGCTGGCCTAAGGTCTCCTCCCCATCCCTCCAAACATATTTGTTTCATACATAAAATCATAACTTATTCATAATGACTGCCTCCGTGGCGCAGTGTGCGTATAGCCGGCTGAGACGCAGGAGGTAGCGGGTTCGATTCCCGCCGCGGAACAAATGTTTGCATGATCTACATATATTTGTTCCGTGTCTGGGTGTTTTTCTATGCATACCATTTTACCATACCATACCATACCATTCATAGCATACCATGCATGCCTAAGGCAAAGTATATAAGTATTATATTATATTTTATTATTTATCTATTGCTATAATAATCATCTCGAGACCTGACAATGACATTGACGTCAAGGTATTGACGAAACTAGTTCAGAGTTTTTAAACATATAAATGTTTTTCAGCCCATCAAAAAATATAGAACCGTTCTACTGAAACACGTTTCCCAGATTATTATAACACGCCATACATGTCAAAAAATTCTCGGTAGACTCCCAGAGGGTGTATTCTGTGCAAGGGATGAAAGTGGTGAAAGTTATCCTTCAGGGTAAATATGTATTTCTTACTCCATTTACCAGGTAACAGCTAACTGAATTGATTTTCTTCTTTTATTTTCACATTAGCAAGTGCTGCATTGACTGCGCGGGATCACCGCAGTCGCACTGCGTTAAGTTAGGGTCCCTGAATCCCCATTTGCACATATTAAGTCTGCAGCGGCTAACCTGGGTGCGGAGCTTGTTTAAGGACTTCCAGACTGGCCACGACAAATCATGCCCGGGTGGTAACTGTTCCTGTGGGGTGGTAAAATCAGGGGATGGGGAATTTCTTTTTATCCACAGAGTGCGTCTAGTAGCAGCCGCGTCATCGCTCGTGGCCCTTGTGAAGCGTTGAAAGCTCTTTCGACTTTTAAGGCGGCCTTGTGGGATGTTGATGGCTAGATTGTAATCATATTACTAGGGTAAAGTATTTTTCCTAGTGTATACACTAGGGGAATATTACTTTGGTCCCAACGTGTCACTTATGGCCTATCAAAAACGAATGTTGTGCTCTTATGATAACGTTCTACAGTCTTTAAAATATACCAAAATAAATGAATAACATTTAATCATGTTTTTTTCAGCGGTGATTCGGGCAGTGCCCTTATAGTTGATGACTACATTCAAGTTGGCCTGGTGTCTTACAAGCTGTCTATCTCAAAATCTATTATCGTGTACACTGACATAGCCTACTATTATAATTGGATCCAAGAAAAATCGTATCAGCTTTATTGTTGTGGTTCATTAAATTATAATATCGTAAATATAAGTTAAAGAAGTAATTGTAGCAAAATATATTTTTAAACCTGGATTTATAAGCTATTTGTTTAATTTAGTGATAAAATTAGTAATAAGTGGGGCTTTATGTACCTGAAAAGTGATATCGTGGGCATTGCATAAATAAAAATAAAAATAAAATAAATTTCGTTGGACATTTCACACAGTGCTATCTAGCTCCAAACTAAGCTTGTACTATGGGAACCAGATAACTGATAGAATACTTATGTACTTTTTTTTTGTAAATACTTACTTGTAATATATAGAAAAACACCCAGACACGGAACAAATATATGTAGATCATGCAAACATTTGTTCCGCAGCGGGAATCGAACCCGCTACCTCCGTCGTCTCAGCCGGCTATATGCCCACTGCGCCGAGGAGGCAGTCAAATCAATCAATCATGGAATATAATAGGAAACGCTATATTGTATACCACACCTAAATTAACAAATCATATTTAAAACATTATAACTAGATACGCGATAGTACAATGAGCGGTCTTATCGCTAAAAGCGATCTCTTCCAGACAACCTTTGGATGGACTGGATCATATTAGGCAGGCGGAACGCTCGCACTCTACCGAGTAATGCGCGCGCCCGCCCTGGCTATGTTTTCCGTTGGTCTGTTCGCGACTTGCCCCTTTCTATAGTTTCTTACCCCTTTAATACTCCATACTTTTCAAATTCTATCAGTAGTTCGGTTGTTAGTCTCGACCGAACAACTGGTACTATTTAGTGGCAATAGTGTGGTTGGTATAAAAACCAACTGCCATCTAGTGTGTCTGGTTGGCAGTTAGTTCGTTAGGTTTTTTTACGTTTTATTATTCCACACATTAATTATATAATATTGTTTATATTTTTTTGAGTTAAAGGGACAAGTAACTCAAGTAGGCAAGTCGTGAACATACCTTCCCGTTCCGGTGATCGTGAAACATTGCTAGGGAGCGCCCGTAGACAGAGAGAGATACAAAAACAAATCAATTGCTGACCTTTCTGTTGCAGAAACATTATTTAAATTCAAGTGTTACATACTGATATTATGATTAAACATTTTAGACGTAAAGAAAATGATTTTCAAAAATAACATCACTTTGAGCTAATTGGTAACAGACAAACAAACTCATACTCATAAAAAAAGTATCTATCAGTTATCTGGCTTACACGCTTTGCTTAGTTTGGGGCTAGATAGGGGTGTGTGAAATGTCCAGCATAATTTATTTTACTGGAATTAGATATCCTATAGTTGATTAGTTAGCGTATGTGGGAACTGGATAAATGTTAGCAGTACCCTGAATTTATGACGCGGTATCGCATTAAATTCATCACGCTGAAACATTGGTTAGTAAAATGAAAATTAATTTCCGTTCGACTGTAAAAGTCGAAGGTGCTATAACCTAAGCAATCGATTAGCTCAAACAATCGCTTCACGAAAACTCATAAAAGTGTGACATGCTAGCACCAACATGCGTCCTTTTGCTGGGATCGATTGTCTATACACGCGCCGAAATGGAGGGATTCATAGTCGGAAGAGACTTCGCAAAGATAGAAAAGCATCCGCACTCAGCTTTTCTTAGCATAAACTGCGTCACAAATAAGGGTCTAAAACATGACTGGATTTGCGGTGCCTCCATCGTCAATCAGAAGATCCTTCTCACAGCTGCACATTGTCTCTACTCGTGCACTCATGAGAGCCATATCGGAGTAAACCTCGGAAGTGAACACAGAAGCAAAGGCCAGTCTCTATCGGCGTACAGTTTCGTGATCCATGAGGATTATAATCCAGTGTCGACTAGCAATGACTTAGCTCTGTTGAGAATAAACAACCCAATGATGCTAAGCGAGAAAGTCGGTCGAGTGGCATTGATGAGGAGGCCTCCGTATAACGAACTGGCCGTGGTTGCGGGGTGGGGTATGATTGATGCAAGTAGCATTTACCTACCTCCCTTTGTTACTTTTAGAACATTTACCTTTGTAAGGTTGAAAATAGTTTAGAGTAACGTTAGTAGCTGTACAGCCCTTCACACGGCAACATACCTACCGTTTTTTGCAGGTACAGTTTTTGCAGGATCCCGTTTAGTAGTGTGCTTCAATACCAGCAGTCACACGAGTATCCTGTTTACGGTATCCAGCAGAAAACCGATGCATTCGAATTTGGCATTCAGTTGTGTTACTGCAACATGTCCAGTATAAAACTAGATTCAGTTTAATTATACGTATAGTTTAATGGAAGTACTTTTCGGTGTTTTTCAATAGGAGATACAGAAAAGACAATCTGACATGCTGAAGTTCATTTATCAACAAGTATTGGACCGGAATGAGTGTTTACGTACCTTCAGGTATCTAGCGCGGGGCACGCTATGCGCAGCCGCTAAAAGCAAAGACGAGTATGCAGCACAGTAAGTGCAATCACAATTTAATAATATATGCTTAGTTAACACATTATAAAAGCATGTACATAAAAATTGCGAACATTAGTGTACGTCGTCGTCTGTTTTTGCTAACGAATACAATTTGGGCCTCTTTAAAGTAAGAGTAAATAGGTTTCTTCTAGATCTTCGTGCTTCATCTTAGACCACATCATCGCTCACGGTGAGATTGTGGCCAAACGAAGATCTATCCAGTTCAAAAAAAAAGTACGGTATAACTTATAAATATAACTTATGTATATATTATAACTTTAATATAATATTAAAGTTAATTAACATAATTAAATATTATATTAAATTAACTTTAATATAATATTAAAGTTATAAGTTTATGAGTGATGCGATTTAAAAAATATATATTTGTCACTTTTGCCCAATTTGTATAATGTGTGCTATGTACTCAGGCATGAACTTTTGAATACAATATTATTTTTTGAAAAAGAATAACACAATAACATTCATTAATTATAATTTTTGTCTGTTCAAAAAAAAAGTACGGTATAACTTATAAATATAACTTATGTATATATTATAACTTTAATATAATATTAAAGTAATAAGTTTATGAGTGATGCGATTTAAAAAATATATATTTGTCACTTTTGCCCAATTTGTATAATGTGTGCTATGTACTCAGGCATGAACTTTTGAATACAATATTATTTTTTGAAAAAGAATAACACAATAACATTCATTAATTATAATTTTTGTCTCACGCGTAATGGAAGCTTAAACATTATTATATTATATAAAGCTCGATTACCACTGACTCACTGACTGATTGACATCATTGTTCTCCCAGATGCCACCTCGTAGGGGGGAAATGTTTGGTGGGATCGTATAGAGGGAGTTCCGGTGAGTTGGGAATAAATCCTAAAGTACCCCTTTTGTCCCCCATTCGCTCCCATCCACCTCGTATCTCGGAAAGTATAAGTCTTACAGCGTTGGTGCAAAAACTAATGTTGCAGAGGACATTTTTTTATATCCGGTTCCATGAAAAAAAAATTGACTTTCATACAAAAAAAAAAATTGTCCCATACAAAATATTCGTAAACCGTATATTTCGTTTGCCGTAATTTTCATTCTGTTTTTGTAGGGAGCCCACGGCTTGTGTGTACTATAAAATTACTGTAAATTTGCTTGATTCTATATAATGGTGGTGGAGGGGCATGAGATAACTTTCATAGTTTTTGCAAAGGTCATCATCATCATTTTGGAACATCCATTTTTTTTTTTTTTTTAGTATGCAACGTTCATCATGTTTATTTTGGAACATCCACATTTTTTTAATTATGCCTCAACCACAATGATCACTTTGGAACGTCAATTATTTTTTTTTATTATTATGCAACATCCACTGTGATCATTTTGGTACATCATTTTTTTTAATTATGCCTCATCCACTATGATCACTTTGGAACGTCAATTTTTTTTTATTATGCAACATCCACTGTGATCATTTTGGTACATCATTTTTTTTAATTATGCCTCATCCACAGTGATCACTTTGGAACGTCAATTATTATTATTTTTTTATTATGCAACATCCACTATGATCATTTTGGTACATCATTTTTTTAATTACGCCTCATCCACAATGATCACTTTGGAACGTCAATTATTTTTTATTTTTTTATTATGCATCATCCACTGGGATCATTTTGGAACATCATTTTTTTTTCAATTATGCCTCATCCACTATGATCACTTTGGAACGTCATTTTTTTTTTTTTTATTATGCAATATCCACTGTGATATTTTGGTACATCATTTTGTTTAATTATGCCTCATCCACAATGATCACTTTGGAACGTCAATTTTTTTTTATTATGCAAAATCCACTGTGATATTTTGGTACATCATTTTTTTTAATTATGCCACATCCACAATGATCACTTTGGAACGTCAATTATTATTATTTTTTTTATTATGCAACATCCACTATGATCATTTTGGTACATCATTTTTTTAATAACGCCTCATCCACAATGATCACTTTGGAACGTCAATTATTTTTTATTTTTTTATTATGCATCATCCACTGTGATCATTTTGGAACATCATTTTTTTCAATTACGCCTCATCCACTATGATCACTTTGGAACGTCATTTTTTTTTTTATTATGCAACATCCACTGTGATATTTTGGTACACAATTTTTTTTAATTATGCCTCATCCATAATGATCACTTTGGAACGTCAATTATTTTTTTTTACTATGCAACATCCACTATGATCATTTTGGTACATCATTTTTTTAATTACGCCTCATCCACAAGGATCACTTTGGAACGTCAATTATTTTTTATTTTTTTATGATGCATCATCCACTGTGATCATTTTGGAACATCATTTTTTTTCAATTATGCCTCATCCACTATGTTTACTTTGGAACGTCATTTTTTTTTATTATTATGCAATATCCACTGTGATATTTTGGTACATCATTTTTTTTAATTATGCCTCATCCACAATGATCATTTTGGAACGTCAATTTTTTTTTAAATGCAACGTCCAGTGTGATCATTTCGGAACATCAATTTTTTTTAAATTATGTATCATCCACAATGATCATTTTCGAACGTCAATTTTTTTTATTATGCAAAATCCTTTGTGATCATTTTGGAAAATCAATTTTTTTTAATTATGCCTCATCCACAAAGACCACTTTTGGAACGTCAATTTTTTTTTAATATGCAACATCCACTGTGATCATTTCGGAACATCAATTTTTTTTTAATTATGTATCATCCACAATGATCATTTTCGAACGTCAATTTTTTTTTTATTATGCAAAATCCTTTGTGACCATTTTGGAAAATCAATTTTTTTTAATTATGCCTCATCCACAAAGATCACTTTTGGAACGTCAATTTTTTTTTAATATGCAACATCCACTGTGATCATTTCGGAACATCAATTTTTTTTAAATTATGTATCATCCACAATGATCATTTTCGAACGTCAATTTTTTTTTTATTATGCAAAATCCTTTGTGACCATTTTGGAAAATCAATTTTTTTTAATTATGCCTCATCCACAAAGATCACTTTTGAAACGTCAATTTTTTTTTAATATGCAACATCCACTGTGATCATTTTGGAACGTCAATTTTTTTTTATAATGTAACATCCATTATGATCATTTTGGAACATCATTTTATTTTAATTATGCCTCATCCACTATGATCATTTTGGAACGTCGAAATACTTTTTAATTGCTTCTTCTACTTGGATATCTTTTTTGATTGCTTCTTCCACTTCGATATCCTCTTTGAATGTTTCTTCCACTTTCATATCTTCAAATTATGGGTTTTAATACAAATTTGAAATCGCTCGTATCTTTTAAACGGGAAGAGTTACCCCCAGCAAACTTTTACAAAATATTGGTACTAATTTTTGGTGGAATAGTTTTTTTAATACCATCATTGCCCTTGAGATCCTTTTTGAATGCTTCTCTTACTTCGTCTTCTGCTTTGAATGCTTCTTTCACCTCGATATCCTCTATTTTTGCTTCTTCCACTTTGATATCCTTTTTAATTGCTTTTTCTACTTATATATTTTCTTAATCTTCTTTTACTACAATTTCCACTCTACAAAATTATGGGTTTTAATACAAATCTTAAGTCGCTCGTATCTTCTAAACGGGAAGAGTTACGCCTAGCAAACTTTTACAAAATATTGGTACAAATTTTTGGTGGAATAGTTTTTTTAATACTACCATTGCCCTTGACATCCGTCTTGAATGCTTCTCTTACTTCGTCTTCCACTTTAAATGCTTCTTTCACCTCGATATCCTCTATTTTTGCTTCTTCCACTTTGATATCCTTTTTAATTGCTTTATCTACTTATATATTTTCTTCAATTGCTTCTTTTACTTCAATTCCCACTCTACAAAATTATGGGTTTTAATACAAATCTTAAATCGCTCGTATCTTCTAAACGGGAACAGTTACGCCTAGCAAACTTTTACAAAATATTGGTACAAATTTTTGGTCGAATATTTTTTTTATTACCATCATTGATCTTGACATCCTTTTTGAATGCTTCTTTCACCTCGATATCCTCTATTTTTGCTTCTTCCACTTTGTTATCCTTTTTAATTGCTGTTTCTACTGATATATTTTCTTAATTGCTTCTTTTACTACAATTTCCACTCCACAAAATTATGGGTTTTAATACAAATCTTAAATCGCTCGTATCTTCTAAACGGGAACAGTTATGCCTAGCAAACTTTTACAAAATATTGGTTCAAATTTTTGGTCGAATAGTTTTTTTATTACCATCATTGCTCTTGACATCCTTTTTGAATGCTTCTCTCACTTGGTCTTCCTCCTTGAATGCTTCTTTCACCTCGATATCCTCTATTTTTGCTTCTTCCACTTTGATATCCTTTTTAATGTCTTTTTCTACTTATATGTCTTCTTCAATTGCTTCTTTTACTTCGATTTCCACTCCACAAAATTATGGGTTTTCATACAAAACTTAAATCGCTCGTATCTTTTAAACGGGAAGAGATAGCTCGAGGAAACTTTTACAAAATATTAGTATAAGTTTTTGGTGAAACCGTTTTTTATTTTTATCCTTGTCCTCGACGTCTTTTACTCAATTTCAATTTCCTCTTTAATTGTTTCTGCTACTTCGATATCCTATTTGATTGCTTCTTTCACTTCAATATCCTCTTTGATTGTTTCTTCCACTTCGATATCGTTTTTGACTGTGTCTTCCACTTTGATATCGTCTTTGATTGCTTTTTTCACTTCGTCATCCTCTTAGAACGCTTCTACCACCTCGGTATCCTCTTTGGTTGCTTACTCAACTTTAATTTCCTCTTTGATTGTTTCTGCTGCTTCGATATCCTATTTGATTGCTTCTTTCACTTCAATATCCTCTTTAATTGCTGCTTCCACTTGGAAATCCTCTTTGATTTGATTGCTTCTTCCATTTCGGTATCGTCTTTGACTGCTTCTTACACATGGATATCATCTTTGATGGCCTTTAACAGCTCGATATCCTCTTTAATTACTTCTTCGACTAAAAGAAAAACACGCGAGCTGCGAGCAGCTCGCGCACAACGCAACCTCTAGTTATATTATATAAAGCTCGATTACCACTGACTCACTGACTGATTGACATCATTGTTCTCCCAGATGCCACCTCGTAGGAGGGAAATGTTTGGTGGGATCGTATAGAGGGAGTTCCGGTGAGTTGGGAATAAATCCTAAAGTACCCCTTTTGTCCCCCATTCGCTCCCATCCACCTCGTATCTCGGAAAGTATAAGTCTTACAGCGTTGGTGCAAAAACTAATGTTGCAGAGGACATTTTTTTATATCCGGTTCCATAAAAAAATAATTGACTTTCATACAAAAAAAAAATTGTCCCATACAAAATATTTCTGTATGAATACCGTAAACCGTATATTTCGTTTGCCGTAATTTTCATACTGTTTTTGTAGGGAGCCCACTGCTTGTGTGTACTATAAAATTACTGTAAAATTTGCTTGATTCTATATAATGGTTGTGGAGGGGCATGAGACAACTTTCATAGTTTTAGCAAAGGTCATCATCATCATTTGGGAACATCAATTTTTTTTTTTTTTTTTAGTATGCAATGTTCATCATGTTTATTTTGGAACATCCACATTTATTTTTAATTATGCCTCATCCACAATGATCACTTTGAAACGTCATTTTTTTTTTATTATGCAACATCCACTGTGATCATTTTGGTACATCATTTTTTTTAATTATGCCTCATCCACAATGATCACTTTGGAACGTCAATTAATTTTTTTTTATTATGCATCATCCACTGTGATCATTTTGGAACATCATTTTTTTTAATTATGCCTCATCCACAATGATCACTTTGGAACGTCAATTTTTTTTTATTATGCAACATCCACTGTGATATTTTGGTACATCATTTTTTTTAATTATGCCTCATCCACAATGATCACTTTGGAACGTCAATTATTATTATTTTTTTATTATGCAACATCCACTGTGATCATTTTGGTACATCATTTTTTTAATTACGCCTCATCCACAATGATCACTTTGGAACGTCAATTATTTTTTATTTTTTTATTATGCATCATCCACTGTGATCATTTTGGAACATCATTTTTTTTTAATTATGCCTCATCCACAATGATCACTTTGGAACGTCAATTTTTTTTTTATTATGCACCATCCACTGTGATCATTTTGGAACATCATTTTTTTTTCAATTATGCCTCATCCACTATGATCACTTTGGAACGTCATTTTTTTTTTATTATGCAACAGCCACTGTGATATTTTGGTACATCATTTTATTTTAATTATGCTTCATCCACTATGATCATTTTGGAACGTCGAAATACTTTTTGATTGCTTCTTGCACTTCGATATCCTCTCATCAAAATTATGATTTTTCTTAAAAAACTTTAATCGTTCGTATCTTTTAAACGGTAAGAGATAGACATAACAAACTTTTATAAAATGGTAGCACAAATTTTTGGTGGAATCGTTATTTTACGGTCATCATCGCCCTTGCCATCATTTTGAATTATTCTCTCACTTCCTTTTCGTTTTCGAATGTTTCTTCCACATTGATATCCTCTTTAATTGTTTCTATAACTTCGAAATCATCTTTGATGGCATTTTTACTTCAATATACTTTTGAATTGTTTTTTCTATTTTCTTCAATTACTTCTCTTACTTCAATACCGACTCTACAAAATTATTGGTTTTAATACAAATCTTAAATCGCTCGTATCTTCTAAACGGGAAGAGTTACCCCCAGTAAACTTTTACAAAATATTGGTACTAATTTTTGGTGGAATAGTTTTTTTAATACCATCATTGCCCTTGACATCCTTTTTGAATGCTTCTCTTACTTCGTCTTCCGCTTTGAATGCTTCTTTCACCTCGATATCCTCTATTTTTGCTTCTTCCACTTTGATATCCTTTTTAATTGCTTTTTCTACTTATATATTTTCTTCAATTGCTTCTTTTACTTCAATTTCCACTCTACAAAATTATGGGTTTTAATACAAATCTTAAATCGCTCGTATCTTCTAAACGGGAAGAGTTACGCCTAGCAAACTTTTACAAAATATTGGTACTAATTTTTGGTGGAATTGTTTTATTAATACCATCGTTGCCCTTGAGATCCTTTTTGAATGCTTCTCTCACTTCGTCTTCCGCTTTGAATGCTTCTTTCACCTTGATATCCTCTATTTTTGCTTCTTCGACTTTGATATCCTTTTTAATTGCTTTTTCTACTTATATATTTTCTTCAATTGCTTCTTTTACTTCAATTTCCACTCTACAAAATTATGGGTTTTAATACAAATCTTAAATCGCTCGTATCTTCTAAACGGGAAGAGTTACGCCTAGCAAACTTTTACAAAATATTGGTACTAATTTTTGGTCGAATAGTTTTTTTATTACCATCATTGCTCTTGACATCCTTTTTGAATGCTTCTCTCACTTGGTCTTCCTCCTTAAATGCTTCTTTAACCTCGATATCCTCTATTTTTACTTCTTCCACTTTGATATCCTTTTTAATGTCTTTTTCTACTTATATGTTTTCTTCAATTGCTTCTTTTACTTCAATTTCCACTCTACAAAATTATGGGTTTTCATACAAAATTTAAATCGTTCGTATCTTTTAAACGGGAAGAGATAGCTCGAGGAAACTTTTATAAAATATTAGTATAAGTTTTTGGTGAAACCATTTTTTATTTTTATCATTGTCCTCGACGTCTTTTACTCAATTTCAATTTCCTCTTTAATTGTTTCTGCTACTTCGATATCCTATTTGATTGCTTCTTTCACTTCAATATCCTCTTTGATTGCTTCTTCCACTTCGATATCATCTTTGATTGCTGCTTCCACTTGGATATCTTCTTTGGTTTGATTGCTTCTTCCATTTCGATCGTCTTTGACTGCTTCTTACACATGGATATCCTCTTTGATAGCTTGTAACAGCTTGATATCCTCTTTGATTGCTTCTTCGACTTCGATATCATCTTTGATTTCTGCTTCCACTTGGATGTCCTCTTTGATTTGATTGCTTCTTCGATTTCGATATCGTCTTTGACTGCTTCTTACACATGGATATCCTCTTGGATAGCTTTAAACAGCTCGATATCCTCTTTGATTGCTTCTTCCACTTTGATATCCTCTTTTATTGCTTCTACCAATTCGATATCATCTTCGATTTCCTTTTGATTGCTTCTTGCACTGCAATATTCTCTTTGATTGCGTCTTCATCTTCGATATCGTTTTTGATAGCATTTTCACTACGATATCCTCTGTGATGGCTTCTTACACTTCGATATCTTCTTTGATTGCTTCTTCCACTTCGATATCCTCTAAGATTGCTTCTTCCTTTTCGATATCGTCTTCGACTATTTGTTTCACTTCGATATCGTCTTTGATTGCTTTTTCACTTCGTCTTCCTCTTTGAATACTTCTACCACCTCGGTATCCTCTTTGATTCCTTAGTCAACTTCAATTTCCTCTTAGATTGTTTTTCCTACTTCGATATCCTATTTGATTGCTTCTTCCACTTCAATATCCTCTTCGATTACTCCTTCCACTTCGATGTCATCTTCAATTTCCTTTTGATTGCTTCTTGCACTGCAATATTCTCTTTGATTGCGTCTTGATCTTCGATTTCGGCTTTGACAGCATTTTCACTTCGATATCCTCTGTAATGGCTTCTTCCACTTCGATACCCTCTTTGATTGCTTCATCCACTTCGATATCCTCTTTGATTGCTTCTTCCACTTCGATATCGACTTTGACTGTTTCTTCCACTTCGATACCGTCTTTGATTGCTTTTTTCACTTCGTCATCCTCTTAGAACGCTTCTACCACCTCGGTATCCTCTTTGATTGCTTACTCAACTTTAATTTCCTCTTTGATTGTTTCTGCTACTTCGATATCTTCTTTGATTGCTTCTTCCACTTCGATATCCTCTAAGATTGCTTCTTCCTTTTCGATATCGTTTTTGACTGTTTCTTCCATTTCGATATCGTCTTTGATTGCTTTTTTCACTTCGTCATCCTCTTAGAATGCTCTTACCACCTCGGGATCCTCTTTGATTGCTTACTCAACTTTAATTTCCTCTTTGATTGTTTCTGCTACTTCGATATCCTATTTGATTGCTTCTTTTACTTCAACATCCTCTTTAATTGCTGCTTCCACTTGGAAATCCTCTTTGATTTGATTGCTTCTTCCATTTCGATATCGTCTTTGACTGCTTCTTACACATGGATATCCTGTTTGATGGCTTTTAACAGCTCGATATCCTCTTTAATTACTTCTTCGACTAAAAGAAAAACACGCGAGCTGCGAGCAGCTCGCGCACAACGCAACCTCTAGTTATATTATATAAAGCTCGATTACCACTGACTGACTGACTGACTCATTGACATGTTTGTTCTCCCAGATGCCACCTCGTAGGGTGAAAATGTTTGGTGGGATCGTATAGAGGGAGTTCCAATGAGTTGGGAATAAATCCTAAAGTACCCCTTTTGTCCCCCATTCGCTCCCATCCACCTCGTATCTCGGAAAGTATAGGTCTTACAGCGTTGGTGCAAAAACTAATGTTGCTTAGGACATTTTTTTATATCCGGATCCATGAAAAAAAAATTGTCTTTCATACAAAAAAAAAATTGTCCCATACAAAATATTTCTGTATGAATACCGTAAACCGTATATTTCGTTTGCCGTAATTTTCATACTGTTATTGTAGGGAGCCCACGGCTTGTGTGTACTATAAAATTACTGTAAATTTGCTTGATTCTATTTAATGGTGGTGGAGGGACATGAGATAACTTTCATAGTTTTTGCAAAGGTCATCATCATCATTTTGGAACATCCAATTTTTTTTTTTTTTAGTATGCAACGTGCATCATGTTTATTTTGGAACATCCACATTTTTTTAATTATGCCTCATCCACAATGATCACTTTGGAACGTCAATTTTTTTTTATTATGCATCATCCACTGTGATCATTTTTGAACATCATTTTTTTTTCAATTATGCCTCATCCACTATGATCACTTTGGAACGTCAATTTTTTTTTTATTATGCAACATCCACTGTGATATTTTGGTACATCATTTTTTTTATTTATGCCTCATCCACAATGATCACTTTGGAACGTCAATTTTTTGTTTTTATTATGCAACATCCACTGTGATCATTTTGGTACATCATTTTTTTTAATTATGCCTCATCCACAATGATCACTTTGGAACGTCAATTTTTTTTTTTATTATGCAACATCCACTGTGATCATTTTGGTACATCATTTTTTTAATTACGCCTCATCCACAATGATCACTTTGGAACGTCAATTTTTTTTTATTATGCAACACATAATTTTTTTAATTATGCCACATCCACAATGATCACTTTGGAACGTCAATTATTTTTTTTTTATTATGCATCATCCACTGTGATCATTTTAGAACATCATTTTTTTAATTATGCCTCATCCACAATGATCACTTTGGAACGTCATTTTTTTTTTTATTATGCAATATCCACTTTGATTATTTGGTACATCATTTTTTTTAATTATGCCTCATCCACAATGATCACTTTGGAACGTCAATTTTTTTTTTTTTTTATTATGCAACATCCACTGTGATATTTTGGTACATCATTTTTTTTAATTATGCCTCATCCACAATGATCACTTTGGAACGTCAATTATTATTATTTTTTTTGTATTATGCAACATCCACTGTGATCATTTTGGTACATATTTTTTTTTAATTATGCCTCATCCACAATGATCACTTTGGAACGTCAATTATTTTTTTTTTATAATGCATCATCCACTGTGATCATTTTGGAACATCATTTTTTTTAAATATGCCTCATCCACAATGATCACTTTGGAACGTCAATTATTATTATTTTTTTTGTATTATGCAACACATAATTTTTTTTAATTATGCCTCATCCACAATGATCACTTTGGAACGTCAATTATTATTATTTAATTATTATGCATCATCCACTGTGATCATTTTGGAACATCATTTTTTTTAATTATGCCTCATCCACAATGATCACTTTGGAACGTCAATTATTATTATTTTTTTTGTATTATGCAACATCCACTGTGATCATTTTGGTACATCATTTTTTTTTTATTATGCCTCATCCACAATGATCACTTTGGAACGTCAATTATTTTTTTTATTATGCAACATCCACTGTGATCATTTTGGTACATATTTTTTTTTAAATTATGCCTCATCCACATGATCATTTTGGAACGTCAATTTTTTTTTATTATGCAACATCCACTGTGATCATTTTGGAAAATCAATTTTTTTTTGTAGCACAAATTTTTGGTGGAATCGTTATTTTACGGTCATCATCGCCCTTGCCATCATTTTGAATTCTTCTCTCACTTCCTTTTCGTTTTAGAATGTTTCTTCCACATTGATATCCTCTTTAATTGTTTCTATAACTTCGAAATCCTCTTTGATGGCATTTTTACTTCAATATACTTTTGAATTGTTTTTTCTATTTTTCTATTTTCTTCAATTACTTCTCTTACTTCAATATCGACTCTACAAAATTATGGGTTTTAATACAAATCTTAAATCGCTCGTATCTTCTAAACGGGAAGAGATAGCTATAGGAAACTTTTACAAAATGTTGGTATAAGTTTTTGGTTAAACCGTTTTTTTTATTTTTATCATTGTCCTCGACGTCCTTTTTGAATGCTTCTCTCACTTCGTCTTCCTCTTTGAATGCTTCTTTCCCTTCGTCATCCTCTTTGACTGTTTCTTCCACCTCGATATCCTCTACTTTTGCTTCTTCCATCTCGATATCTTCTTTGATTGCTTCTTCCACTTTGATATCGTCTTTGATTGCTTCTTTAACTTCGATATCCAATTTGATTGCTACTTTTACTTCGATATTGTCTTTGATTGCTTCTTTTACTGGGATATCCTCTTTGATGGCTTCTTTAACTTCGATATCCTATTTGATTGCTTCTGTAACTTCGTCATCCTGTTTTAATTCTTCTACGACCTCACTATGCTCTTAGGGCGCGTCTTCAACTTCGATACTGAAACACATGGGCATAGTAAACTTTTACAAAATGATAGTACAAATGTTTGTCGGAATCGTTTTTTTATTGTCATCAACAACCTTGATATTCTTTTTAAATACTTCTCTCACTTCGACATCCTCTTAGACTTCCAACACCTTGATATCCTCTTTTAATGCTGTTCCACAGTATATTGAACCCTGTTTGATTCCTTTTTTCACTTTGGAATTGTCTTTCTTCTTTGATTGCTTCTTCATCTTCGATATCTTTTATGATTGCTTCTTTCACTTCAATATCCTTTTAGAGTGCTTCTTTCACTTCGATATCGTCTTTGTTTGCTTCATTCATTTCGTCATCCTCTTTAAATATTACTACCACCTCGGTATCCTCTTTGATTGCTTACTCCACTTTTGTTTTATTATGCAACATTCACTATTCTGGTATTCTCTTTGATTGCTTCTTCCACTTCGATATCCTCTTTGATTGTATCTTCCACTTCGACGTCCTTTTTGTTTGTTTGTTCCACTTCGTCATCCTCTTTGATTGTTTCTTCCACCTCAACATCTTCTATTTTTGCATGTTCCACTTCGATATCCTTTTAAATTGCTTCTTCTATTTCATATCCTCTTTAATTGCTTCATTTACTTCATTGCCCTCTCTACAAAATTATGGTGTTTCATACAAAACTTCAATCGCTCGTATCTTCTAAGCGGGAAGTGATAGCCTTAGCAAACTTGTACAAAATATTGGTATCAATTTTTGTTGGAATCGTGTTTTTTATTATCGTCCTTGAATGCTTCTCTCACTTCGTCTTCCTCTTTGAATGTTTCTTCCACTTCGACATCATCTTTGACTGCTTCTTTAACTTCGATATCCTCTTTGATTGCTTCTCCCACTTCGATATCGTCTTTGACTGCTTCTTCCATTTCGATATCGTCTTTAATTGCTTTTTTCACTTCGTCATCTTCTTTGAATGCTTCTACCACCTCGGTATCCCCTTTGATTGCTTACTCAACTTCAATTTCCTCTTTGATTGTTTCTGTCACTTCGATATCCTATTTGATTGCTCCTTCCACTTCAATATCCTCTTTGATTGCTTCTTCCACTTCGATATCATCTTCGATTTCCTTTTGATTGATTGTTGCACTGCAATATTCTCTTTCATTGCGTCTTCATCTTCGATATCGTCTTCGATAGCAATTTTACTTCCATGTCCTCTGTGATGGCTTCTTCCACTTCGATATCCTCATTGATTCGATTGCTTCTTCCATTTCGATATTGTTTTGACTGCTTCTTACACATGGATATCCTCTTTGATAGCTTTTAACAGCTCGATATCATCTTTGATTGCTTTTTTCACTTCGGCATCCTCTTAGAATGCTTCTACCACCTCGGTATCCTCTTTAATTGCTTACTCAACTTCAATTTCCTCTTTGATTGTTTCTGCTGCTTCGATATCCTATTTGATTGCTTCTTTCACTTCAATATCCTCTTTAATTACTGCTTCCACTTGGAAATCCTCTTCGATTTGATTGCTTCTTCCATTTTCATATCGTCTTTGACTGCTTCTTACACATGGATATCCTGTTTGATGGCTTTTAACAGCTCGATATCCTCATTAATTACTTCTTCGACTAAAAGAAAAACACGCGAGCTGCGAGCAGCTCGCGCACAACGCAACCTCTAGTTATATTATATAAAGCTCGATTACCACTCACTGACTGACTGACTGACTGACTCATTGACATGTTTGTTCTCCCAGATGCCACCTGGTAGGGTGAAAATGTTTGGTGGGATCGTATAGAGGGAGTTCCGATGAGTTGGGAATAAATCCTAAAGTACCCCTTTTGTCCCCCATTCGCTCACATCGACCTCGTATCTCGGAAAGTATAGGTCTTAGAGAGTTGGTGCAAAAACTAATGTTGCAGAGGACATTTTTTTATATCCGGTTCCATGAAAAAAAAATTGTCTTTCATACAAAAAAAAAATTGTCCCATACAAAATATTTCTGTATGAATACCGTAAACCGTATATTTCGTTTGCCGTAATTTTCATACTGTTTTTGTAGGGAGCCCACGGCTTGTGTGTACTATAAAATTACTGTAAATTTGCTTGATTCTCTATAATGGTGGTGGAGGGACATGAGATAACTTTCATAGTTTTTTGCAAAGGTCATCATCATCATTTTGGAACATCCAATTTTTTTTTTTTTTAGTATGCAACGAACATCATGTTTATTTTGGAACATCCACATTTTTTTAATTATGCCTCATCCACAATGATCACTTTGGAATGTCAATTATTTTTTTTTTTTATTATGCAACATCCACTGTGATCATTTTGGTACATCATTTTTTTTAATTATGCCTCATCCACAATGATCACTTTGGAACGTCAATTATTTTTTTTATTATGCAACATCCACTGTAATAATTTTGGTACATCATTTTTTTAATTACGCCTCATCCACAATGATCACTTTGGAACGTCAATTATTTTTTTTTTATCATGCAACACATAATTTTTTTTAATTATGCCTCATCCACAATGATCACTTTGGAACGTCAATTATTTTTTTTATTATGCATCATCCACTGTGATCATTTTGGAACATCATTTTTTTAATTATGCCTCATCCACAATGATCACTTTGGAACGTCAATTATTATTATTTTTTTTGTATTATGCAACATCCACTATGATCATTTTGGTACATAATTTTTTTTATTATGCCTCATCCACAATGATCACTTTGGAACGTCAATTATTTTTTTTTTATTATGCAACATCCACTGTGATCATTTTGGTACATCATTTTTTTTAATTATGCCTCATCCACAATGATCACTTTGGAACGTCAATTATTATTATTTTTTTTGTATTATGCAACATCCACTGTGATCATTATGGTACATAATTTTTTTTATTATGCCTCATCCACAATGATCACTTTGGAACGTCAATTATTTTTTTTATCATGCAACATCCACTGTAATCATTTTGGTACATCATTTTTTTAATTACGCCTCATCCACAATGATCACTTTGGAACGTCAATTATTTTTTTTATTATGCAACACATAATTTTTTTTAATTATGCCTCATCCACAATGATCACTTTGGAACGTCAATTATTTTTTTTTATTATGCATCATCCACTGTGATCATTTTGGAACATCATTTTTTTTAATTATGCCTCATCCACAATGATCACTTTGGAACGTCAATTATTTTTTTTATCATGCAACATCCACTGTAATCATTTTGGTACATCATTTTTTTAATTACGCCTCATCCACAATGATCACTTTGGAACGTCAATTATTTTTTTTATTATGCAACACATAATTTTTTTTAATTATGCCTCATCCACAATGATCACTTTGGAACGTCAATTATTTTTTTTTATTATGCATCATCCACTGTGATCATTTTGGAACATCATTTTTTTTAATTACGCCTCATCCACAATGATCACTTTGGAACGTCAATTTTTTTTTATTATGCATCATCCACTGTGATCATTTTGGAACATAATTTTTTTTTAATTTTGCCTCATCCACATGATCATTTTGGAACGTCAATTTTTTAATTATGCCTCATCCACAATGATCACTTTGGAACGTCAATTATTATTTTTTTTTTGTATTATGCAACATCCACTGTGATCATTTTGGTACATAATTTTTTTTATTATGCCTCATCCACAATGATCACTTTGGAACGTCAATTATTTTTTTTATTATGCAACATCCACTGTAATCATTTTGGTACATCATTTTTTTAATTATGCCTCATCCACAATGATCACTTTGGAACATAATTTTTTTTTTTTTATTATGCATCATCCACTGTGATCATTTTGGAACATCATTTTTTTTAATTATGCCTCATCCACAATGATCACTTTGGAACGTCAATTATTATTATTTTTTTGTATTATGCAACATCCACTGTGATCATTTTGGTACATCATTTTTTTAATTATGCCTCATCCACAATGATCACTTTGGAACATAATTTTTTTTTTTTATTATGCATCATCCACTGTGATCATTTTGGAACATCATTTTTTTTAATTATGCCTCATCCACAATGATCACTTTGGAACGTCAATTATTATTATTTTTTTGTATTATGCAACATCCACTGTGATCATTTTGGTACATCATTTTTTTAATTACGCCTCATCCACAATGATCACTTTGGAACGTCAATTTTTATTTTTTTTTATTATGCATCATCCACTGTGATCATTTTGGAACATCATTTTTTTTTAAATTATGCCTCATCCGCATGATCATTTTGGAACGTCAATTTTTTTTTATTATGCAACATCCACTGTGATCATTTTGGAAAATTAATTTTTTTTGTATCACAAATTTTTGGTGGAATCGTTATTTTACGGTCATCATCGCCCTTGCCATTATTTTGAATTCTTCTCTCACTTCCTTTTCGTTTTCGAATGTTTCTTCCACATTGATATCCTCTTTAATTGTTTCTATAACTTCGAAATCCTCTTTGATGGCATTTTTACTTCAATATACTTTTGAATTGTTTTTTCTATTTTTATATTTTCTTCAATTACTTCTCTTACTTCAATATCGACTCTTCAAAATTATGGGTTTTAATACAAATCTTAAATCGCTCGTATCTTCTAAACGGGAAGAGTTACGCGTAGCAAACTTTTACAAAATATTGGTACTAATTTTTGGTGGAGTAGTTTTTTTAATACCACATTGCCCTTGACATCCTTTTTAAATGCTTCTTTCACTTCGTCTTCCACTTTGAATGATTCTTTCAACTCGATATCCTCTATTTTTGCTTCTTCCACTTTGATATCCTTTTTAATTGCTTTTTCTACTTATATATTTTCTTCAATTGCTTCTGTTACTTCAATTTCCACTCTACAAAATACAAATCTTAAATCGCTCGTATCTTCTAAACGGGAAGAGTTACGTGTAGCAAACTTTTACAAAATATTGGTACAAATTTTTGTTGGAATAGTTTTTTTAATACCATCATTGCCCTTGACATCCTTTCTGAATGCTTCTCTTACTTCGTCTTCCTCTTTAAATGCTTATTTCACCACGATATCCTCTATTTTTGCTTCTTCCGCTTTGATATCCTTTTTAATTGCTTTTTCTACTTATATATTTTCTTCAATTGCTTCTTTTACTTCAATTTCCACTCTACAAAATTATGGGTTTTAATACAAATCTTAAATCGCTCGTATCTTCTAAACGGGAAGAGTTACGCCTACCAAACTTTTACAAAATATTGGTACAAACTTTTGATGGAATAGTTTTTTTAATACCATCATTGCCCTTGACATCCTTTTTAAATACTTCTCTCACTTGGTCTTCTTCCTTGAATGCTTCTTTCACCTCGATATCCTCTATTTTTGCTTCTTCCACTTTGATATCCTTTTTAATTGCTTTTTCTACTTATATGTTTTCTTCAATTGCTTCTTTTACTTCAATTTCCACTCTACAAAATTATGGGGTTTCATACAAAACTTAAATCGCTCGTATCTTTTAAACGGGAAGAGATAGCTCGAGGAAACTTTTACAAAATATTGGTATAAGTTTTTGGTGGAACCGTTTTTTTATTTTTATCATTGTCCTCGACGTCTTTTACTCAATTTCAATTTCCTCTTTGATTGTTTATGCTACTTCGATATCCTATTTGATTGCTTCTTCCACTTCGATATCATCTTTGAATGCTGCGTCCACTTGGAAATCCTCTATGATTTCATTGCTTCTTCCATTTAGATATCGTCTTTGACTGCTTCTTACACATGGATATCCTCTTCGATAGCTTTTAACAGCTCGATATCCTCTTTGATTGCTTCTTCCACTTTGATATCCTCTTTTATTGCTTCTACCAATTCGATATCATCTTCGATTTCCTTTTGATTGCTTCTTGCACTGCAATATTCTCTTTGATTGCGTCTTTATCTTCGATATGGTTTTTGATAGCATTTTCACTTCAATATCCTCTGTGATGGCTTCTTACACTTCGATATCTTCTTTGATTGCTTCTTCCACTTCGATATCCTCTAAGATTGCTTCTTCCACTTCGATACCTTCTTTGATTGCTTCTTCCACTTCGATATCGTCTTTGATTGCTTTTTTCACTTCGTCATCATAGAATGCTTCTACCACCTCGGTATCCTCTTTGATTGCTTACTCAACTTCAATTTCCTCTTTAATAGTTTCTGCTAATTCGATATCCTATTTGATTGCTGCTTTCACTTCAATATCCTGTTTGATTGCTTCTTGCACTTCGAAATCATATTTGATTGCTGCTTCCATTTGGATATCTTCTTTGATTTGATTGCTTCTTCCATTTCGATATCGTCTTTGACTGCTTCTTACACATGGATATCCTTTTTGATCGCTTTTAACAGCTCGAAATCCTCTTTGATTGCTTCTTCGACAAAAACAATAACACGCGAGTTGCGTGCAACTCGCGCACTACGCAACCTCTAGTTATATTATATAAAGCTCGATTACCACTGACTCACTGACTGATTGACATCATTGTTCTCCCAGATGCCACCTCGTAGGGGGGAAATGTTTGGTGGGATCGTATAGAGGGAGTTCCGGTGAGTTGGGAATAAATCCTAAAGTACCCCTTTTGTCCCCCATTCGCTCCCATCGACATCGTATCTCGGAAAGTATAGGTCTTACAGCGTTGGTGCAAAAACTAATGTTGCTGAGGACATTTTTTTATATCCGGATCCATGAAAAAAAAATTGTCTTTCATACAAAAAAAAAATTGTCCCATACAAAATATTTCTGTATGAATACCGTAAACCGTATATTTCGTTTGCCGTAATTTTCATACTGGTTTTGTAGGGAGCCCATGGCTTGTGTGTACTATAAAATTACTGTAAATTTGCTTGATTCTTTCTATATAATGGTGGTGGAGGGGCATGAGACAACTTTCATAGTTTTTGCAAAGGTCATCATCATCATTTTGGAACATCCAATTTTTTTTTTTTTTAGTATGCAACGTTCATCATGTTTATTTTGGAACATCCACATTTTTTTAATTATGCCTCATCCACAATGATCACTTTGAAACGTCATTTTTTTTTTTATTATGCTACATCCACTGTGATCATTTTGGTACATCATTTTTTTAATTATGCCTCATCCACAATGATCACTTTTTATTATGCATCATCCACTGTGATCATTTTGTAACATCATTTTTTTTCAATTATGCCTCATCCACAATGATCACTTTGAAACGTCATTTTTTTTTTATTATGCAACATCCACTGTGATCATTTTGGTACATCATTTTTTTAATTATGCCTCATCCACAATGATCACTTTGGAACGTCAATTATTATTTTTTTTTATTTTGCATCATCCACTGTGATCATTTTGTAACATCATTTTTTTTTCAATTATGCCTCATCCACAATGATCACTTTGGAACGTCAATTATTATTTTTTTTATTATGCAACATCCACTGTGATCATTTTGGTACATCATTTTTTTAATTACGCCTCATCCACAATGATCACTTTGGAACGTCAATTATTTTTTATTATGCAACATCCACTGTGATCATTTTGGTACATCATTTTTTTAATCATGCCTCATCCACAATGATCACTTTGGAACGTCAATTATTATTTTTTTTTATTATGCATCATCCACTGTGATCATTTTGTAACATCATTTTTTTTTCAATTATGCCTCATCCACAATGATCACTTTGGAACGTCAATTATTTTTTTTTTTATTATGCAACATCCACTGTGATCATTTTGGTACATCATTTTTTTAATTACGCCTCATCCACAATGATCACTTTGGAACGTCAATTATTTTTTATTATGCAACATCCACTGTGATCATTTTGGAACATCATTTTTTTTAATTATGCCTCATCCACAATGATCACTTTGGAACGTCAATTATTGTTATTTTTTTTGTATTATGCATCATCCACTGTGATCATTTTGGAACATCATTTTTTTTAAATTATGCCTCATCCACATGATCATTTTGGAACGTCATTTTTTTTTTATTATGCAACATCCACAATGATCACTTTTGGAACGTCAATTTTTTTTTTATTATGCAACATCCACTGTGATCATTTTGGAACATCAATTTTTTTTTATTTATGCCTCATCCACTATGATCATTTTGGAACGTCAATTTTTTTTTATTATGCGACATCCACTATTCGAATATTCTCTTTGATTGCTTGTTACACTTCGTCATCCTCTTTTATTGTTTCTTCCGCCTCCACATCTTCTATTTTTGCATGTTCCACTTCGTTATCCTTTTAAAATGCTTCTTCTACTTCATATCCTCTTTAATTGCTTCAGTTAATTCATTATGCGCTCTACAAAATTGTGGTGTTTCATACAAAACTTCAATCGCTCATATCTTCTAAGCGGGAAGAGATAGCCCTAGCAAACTTGTACAAAATATTGGTATAAACTTTTGGTGGAACTGTTTTTTTATTGTCATCCTTGACATCCTTTTTGAATGCTTCTCTCACTTCGTCATCTTCTTTGAATGTTTTTTCCACTTCGACATCATCTTTGACTGCTTCTTTAACTTCGATATCCTCTTTGATTGCTTCTCCCACTTCGATATCGTCTTTGACTGCTTCTTCCATTTCGATATCGTCTTTGATTGCTTTTTCACTTCGTCATCTTCTTTGAATGCTTCTACCACCTTGGTATCCTCTTTGATTGCTTACTCAACTTCAATTTCCTCTTTGATTGTTTCTGCCACTTCGATATCCTATTTGATTGCTTCTTCCACTTCAACATTCTCTTTGATAGTTTCTTCCACTTCGATATCCAATCAACAAATTTATGATTTTTCTTACAAAACTTTAATCGCTCGTATCTTCTAAACGGGAAGAGATAGCACTAGCAAACTTTGACAAAATATTAGTACAAATTTTTGATCATTATCATTTTACAACATACATTTATATTATGCAACGTCAATCCTGATCATTTTGGAACGTCCAGATTTTTTTTATGCAACGTTCATCATGATCTTTTTTGCAACGTTAAATTTTTTTTATACAACTATTATCATGATCATTTTCGAACATCACAACAAGGGCTCCTTCCTCTTTGATTTCCGTTTGATTGCTTCTTGCACTGCAATATTTTCTTTGATTGCGTCTTCATATTCGATATCGTTTTTGATTGCATTTTTACTTCGATATCCTGTGATGGCTTCTTCCACTTTGATATCCTCTTTGATTGCTTCTTCCACTTCGATATCCGCTTTGATTGCTTGTTCCATTTTGATATCGTCGTTGACTATTTCTTTCACTTCGATATCGTCTTTGATTGCTTTTTTCACTTCGTCATCCTCTTTGAATACTTCTACCAACTCGGTATCCTCTTTGATTCCTTAGTCAACTTCAATTTTCTCTTTGATTGTTTTTGCTACTTCGATATCCTATTTGATTGCTTCTCCCACTTCAATATCCTCTTTGTTTACTCCTTCCACTTCGATATCATCTTCGATTTCCTTTTGATTGCTTCTTGCACTGCATTATTCTCTTTGATTGCGTCTTCATCTTCGATATCGTCTTTGATAGCATTTTCACTTCGATATCCTCTGTGATGGCTTCTTCCACTTCGATACCCTCTTTGATTGCTTCTTCCACTTCGATATCCTCTTTGATTGTTTCTTCCGCCTCGACATCTTCTATTTTTGCATGTTCCACTTCGTTATCCCTTTAAAATGCTTCTTCTACTTTCATATCCTCTTTAATTGCTTCAGTTACTTCATTATGCTCTCTACAAAATTGTGGTCTTTCATACAAAACTTCAACCGCTCGTATCTTCTAAACGGGAAGAGATAGCCCTAGCAAACTTGTACAAAATATTGGTATAAATTTTTGGTGCAACTGTTTTTTTATTGTCATCCTTGACATCCTTTTTGAATGCTTCTCTCACTTCATCATCTTCTTTGAATGTTTTTTCCACTTCGACATCATCTTTGACTGCTTCTTTATCTTCGATATCCTCTTTGATTGCTTCTCCCACTTCGATATCCTCTTTGACTGCTTCTTCCATTTCGATATCGTCTTTGATTGCTTTTTCACTTCGTCATCTTCTTTGAATGCTTCTACCACCTTGGTATCCTCTTTGATTGCTTACTCAACTTCAATTTCCGCTTTGATTGTTTCTGCCACTTCGATATCCTATTTGATTGCTTCTTCCACTTCAACATTCTCTTTGATAGTTTCTTCCACTTCGATATCCAATCAACAAATTTATGATTTTTCTTACAAAACTTTAATCGCTCGTATCTTCTAAACGGGAAGAGATAGCACTAGCAAACTTTGACAAAATATTAGTACAAATTTTTGATCATTATCATTTTACAACATACATTTATATTATGCAACGTCAATCCTGATCATTTTGGAACGTCCAGATTTTTTTTATGCAACGTTCATCATGATCTTTTTTGCAATGTTCAATTTTTTTTATACAACTATTATCATGATCATTTTGGAACATCCAATTTTTTTCTCTTTGATTGCTTGTTCCACTTCGATATCCTCTTTGATTGCTTCTTCCACATTGGTATCCTCTTTGATTGCTTTTTTAACTTTGATATCCTCTACGATTGCTTGTTCCGCTTCGATATCCTCTTTTATTCCTTCTTCATCTTCAATATCCATTGGATTGCTTCTTCCACTTCGATATCGTCTTTGATTGCTTTTTTTACTTCGTCATCCTCTTAGAATGCTTCTACCACCTTGGTATCCTCTTTGATTTCTTCCTCAACTTTAATA
Organism: Philereme transversata; assembly: GCA_963924445.1. Taxonomy (NCBI): domain Eukaryota; kingdom Metazoa; phylum Arthropoda; class Insecta; order Lepidoptera; family Geometridae; genus Philereme; species Philereme transversata. The sequence goes on along the minus strand of OZ004337.1, from coordinate 17,437,871 downwards.
ACTTTAATTTCCTCTTTAATTGTTTCTGCTACTTCGATATCCTATTTGATTGCTTCTTTCACTTCAATATCCTCTTTGATTGCTTCTTCCACTTCGATATAATCTTTGATTGCTGCTTCCACTTGGAAATCCTCTTTGATTTGATTGCTTCTTCCATTTCGATATCGTCTTTGACTGCTTCTTACACATGGATATCCTCTTTGATGGCTTTTAACAGCTCGATATCCTCTTTAATTACTTCTTCGACTAAAAGAAAAACACGCGAGCTGCGAGCAGCTCGCGCACAACGCAACCTCTAGTTATATTATATAAAGCTCGATTACCACTGACTGACTCACTGACTCATTGACATCATTGTTCTCCCAGATGCCACCTCGTAGGGGGGAAGTGTTTGGTGGGATCGTATAGAGGGAGTTCCGGTGAGTTGGGAATAAATCCTAAAGTACCCCTTTTGTCCCCCATTCGCTCCCATCGACCTCGTATCTCGAAAAGTATAGGTCTTACAGCGTTGGTGCAAAAACTAATGTTGCTGAGGTCATTTTTTTATATCCGGATCCATGAAAAAAAAATTGTCTTTCATACAAAAAAAAAATTGTCCCATACAAAATATTTCTGTATGAATACCGTAAACCGTATATTTCGTTTGCCGTAATTTTCATACTGTTTTTGTAGGGAGCCCACGGCTTGTGTGTACTATAAAATTACTGTAAATTTGCTTGATTCTATGTAGTGGTGGTGGAGGGACATGAGATAACTTTCATAGTTTTTGCAAAGGTCATCATCATCATTTTGGAACATCCAATTTTTCTTTTTTTTTTAGTATGCAACGTTCATCATGTTATTTTGGAACATCCACATTTGTTTAATTATGCCTCATCCACAATGATCACTTTGGAACGTCAATTATTTTTTTTTATTATGCAACATCCACTGTGATCATTTTGGTACATCATTTTTTTTAATTATGCCTCATCCACAATGATCACTTTGGAACGTCAATTTTTTTTTTATTATGCATCATCCACTGTGATCATTTTGGAACATCATTTTTTTTTCAATTATGCCTCATCCACTATGATCACTTTGGAACGTCAATTTTTTTTTTATTATGCAACATCCACTGTGATATTTTGGTACATCATTTTTTTTAATTATGCCTCATCCACAATGATCACTTTGGAACGTCAATTTTTTTTTTTTTATTATGCAACATCCACTGTGATCATTTTGGTACATCATTTTTTTAATTACGCCTCATCCACAATGATCACTTTGGAACGTCAATTATTTTTGATTTTTTTATTATGCATCATCCACTGTGATCATTTTGGAACATCATTTTTTTTAATAATGCCTCATCCACAATGATCACTTTGGAACGTCAATTATTTTTTTTTATTATGCAACATCCACTGTGATCATTTTGGTACATATTTTTTTTTAATTATGCCTCATCCACAATGATCACTTTGGAACGTCAATTATTTTTTTTTATTATGCATCATCCACTGTGATCATTTTGGAACATCTTTTTTTTAATTATGCCTCATCCACAATGATCACTTTGGAACGTCAATTTTTTTTTTATTATGCAACATCCACTGTGATATTTTGGTACATCATTTTTTTAATTACGCCTCATCCACAATGATCACTTTGGAACGTCAATTATTTTTGATTTTTTTATTATGCATCATCCACTGTGATCATTTTGGAACATCATTTTTTTTCAATTATGCCTCATACACTATGATCACTTTGGAACGTCATTTTTTTTTATTATGCAACATCCACTGTGATATTTTGGTACATCATTTTTTTTAATTATGCCTCATCCACAATGATCACTTTGGAACGTCAATTATTTTTTTTATTATGCAACATCCACTATGATCATTTTAGTACATCATTTTTTTAATTACGCCTCATCCACAAGGATCACTTTGGAACGTCAATTATTTTTTATTTTTTTATTATGCATCATCCACTGTGATCATTTTGGAACATCATTTTTTTTTTTCAATTATGCCTCATCCACTATGATCACTTTGGAACGTCATTTTTTTTTTATTATGCAATATCCACTGTGATATTTTGGTACATCATTTTTTTTAATTATGCCTCATCCACAATGATCACTTTGGAACGTCAATTTTTTTTACTATGCAAAATCCTTTGTGATCATTTTGGAAAATCAATTTTTTTTTAATTATGCCTCATCCACAATGATCATTTTGGAACGTCAATTTTTTTTTATTATGCAAAATCCTTTGTGATCATTTTGGAAAATCAAATTTTTTTAAATTATGCTTCATCCACAATGATCACTTTTGGAACGTCAATTTTTTTTATTTTTTATTATGCAAAATCCACTGTGATCATTTTGGAACATCAGTTTTTTTTTTAATTATGCCTCATCCACAATGATCATTTTGAAACGTTATTTTTTTTTTATTATGCAACATCCACTGTGATCATTTTCGAACATCAATTTTTTTTTAATTATGCCTCATCCACAATGATCATTTTGGAACGTCATTTTTTTTTTAAATGCAACATCCAGTGTGATCATTTTGGAACATCAATTTTTTTTAAATTATGCCTCATCCACAATGATCATTTTAGAACGTCAAATTTTTTTTTATTATGCAAAATCCTTTGTGATCGGTTTGGAAAATCATTTTTTTTTAATTATGCCTCATCCACAAAGATCACTTTTGGAACGTCAATGTTTTTTTAATATGCAACATCCACTGTGATCATTTTGGAACGTCAATTTTTTTTTATAATGTAACATCCACTATGATCATTTTGGAACATCATTTTATTTTAATTATGCCTCATCCACTATGATCATTTTGGAACGTCGAAATACTTTTTAATTGCTTCTTCTACTTGGATATCTTTTTTGATTGAATATTCCACTTCGATATCCTCTTTGAATGTTTCTTCCACGTCTATCGTCTTAACGAAAATAAATAGGCATAGTAGAATAACTTTTACAAAATGGTAGCACAAATTTTGGGTAAAATCGTTTTTTCATTGTCATGACAGTCTTTTTACATGCTTCTCTCACTTCGATATCCTCTTTGATGGCTTCTTCCACTTCGATATACTTTTTAATTGCTTCTTCTACTTGGATATATTTTTTGATTGCTTCTTGCATTTCGATATCCTCTCATCAAAATTATGATTTTCCTTAAAAAACTTTAATCGTTCGTATCTTTTAAACGGTAAGAGATAGACATAACAAACTTTTATAATATGGTAGCACAAATTTTTGGTGGAATCGTTATTTTACGGTCATCATCGCCCTTGACATCATTTTGAATTCTTCTCTCACTTACTTTTCGTCTTCGAATGTTTCTTCCACTTTGATATCCTCTTTGATTGTTTCTACAACTTCGAAATCCTCTTTGATGGCATTTTTACTTCAATATATATTTTCGAATTGCTTTTTCTAATTATATATTTTCTTCAATTACTTCTTTTACTTCAATATCCACTCTACAAAATTATGGGTTTTAATAGAAATCTTAAATCGCTCGTATCTTCTAAACGGGAAGAGTTACCCTTAGCAAACTTTTACAAAATATTGGTACTAATTTTTGGTGAAATAGTTTTTTTAATACCATCATTGCCCTTGACATCCTTTTTGAATGCTTCTCTCACTTTGTCTTTCTCTTTGAATGCTTCTTTCACCTCGATATCCTCTATTTTTGCTTCTTCCACTTTGATATCCTTTTTAATTGCTTTTTCTACTGATATTATTTTCTTCAATTGCTTCTTTTACTACAATTTCCACTCTACAAAATTATGGGTTTTAATAGAAATCTTAAATCGCTCGTATCTTCTAAACGGGAAGAGTTACCCTTAGCAAACTTTTACAAAATATTGGTACTAATTTTTGGTGAAATAGTTTTTTTAATACCATCATTGCCCTTGACATCCTTTTTGAATGCTTCTCTCACTTTGTCTTTCTCTTTGAATGCTTCTTTCACCTCGATATCCTCTATTTTTGCTTCTTCCACTTTGATATCCTTTTTAATTGCTTCTTCTACTTATATATTATTTTTAATTGCTTCTTTTACTTCAATTTCCACTCTACAAAATTATGAGTTTTCATATAAAACTTAAATCGCTCATATCTTCTAAACGGAAAGAGATAGCTATGGGAAACTTTTACAAAATATTGGTATAAGTTTTTGGTTTAACCGTTATTTTATTTTTATCATTGTCCTCAACGTCCTTTTTGAATGCTTCTCTCACTTCGTCTTCCTCTTTGAATGCTTCTTTCCCTTCGTCATCCTCTTTGACTGTTTCTTCCACCTCGATATCCTCTACTTTTGTTTCTTCCATCTCGATATCTTCTTTGATTGCTTCTTCCACTTTGATATCGTCTTTGATTGCTTCATTAACTTCGATATCCAATTTGATTGCTACTTTTACTTCGATATCGTCTTTGATTGCTTCTTTTACTGGGATATCATCTTTGATTGCTTTTTTCACTTCGGCATCCTCTTAGAATGCTTCTACCACCTCGGTATCCTCTTTGATTGCTTACTCAACTTCAATTTCCTCTTTGATTGTTTCTGCCACTTCGATATCCCATTTGATTGCTCCTTCCACTTCAATATCCTCTTTGATTGCTTCTTCCACTTCGATATCATCTTCGATTTCCTTTTGATTGCTTGTTGCACTGCAATATTCTCTTTCATTGCGTCTTCATCTTCGATATCGTCTTCGATAGCAATTTTACTTCGATATCCTCTGTGATGGCTTCTTCCACTTCGATATCCTCTTTGACTCGATTGCTTCTTCCATTTCGATATTTTTTGACTGCTTCTTACACATGGATATCCTCTTTGATAGCTTTTAACAGCTCGATATCATCTTTGATTGCTTTTTTCACTTCGTCATCCTTTTAGAATGCTTCTACAACCTCGGTATCCTCTTTGATTGCTTACTCTCTTTCACTTCAATATCCTCTTTGATTGCTTCTTCCACTTCGATATCATCTTTGATTGCTGCTTCCACTTGGATATCCTCTTTGATTTGATTGCTTCTTCCATTTCGATCGTCTTTGACTGCTTCTTACACATGGATATCCTCTTCGATAACTTTAAACAGCTCGATATCCTCCTTGATTGCTTCTTCCACTTTGATATCCTCTTTTATTGCTTCTACCAATTCGATATCATCTTCGATTTCCTTTTGATTGCTTCTTGCACTGCAATATTCTCTTTGATTGCGTCTTCATCTTCGATATCGTTTTTGATAGCATTTTCACTTCGATATCCTCTGTGATGAATTCTTCCACTTTGATACCCTCTTTGATTGCTTCTTCCACTTCGATATCCTCTTTGATTGCTTCTTCCACTTCGATATCCTCTTTGATTGCTTCTTCCACTTCGATATCATCTTTGACTGTTTCTTTCACTTCGATATCGTCTTTGATTGCTTTTTTCACTTCGTCATCCTCTTAGAACGCTTCTACCACCTCGGTATCCTCTTTGATTGCTTACTCAACTTTAATTTCCTCTTTGATTGTTTCTGCTACTTCGATATCCTATTTGATTGCTTCTTTCACTTCAATATCCTCTTTGATTGCTTCTTCCACTTCGATATCGTTTTTGACTGTTTCTTCCACTTCGATATCGTTTTTGATTGCTTTTTTTACTTCGTCATCCTCTTAGAATGCTCTTACCACCTCGGTATCCTCTTTGATTGCTTACTCAACTTTAATTTCCTCTTTGATTGTTTCTGCTGCTTCGATATCCTATTTGATTGCTTCTTTCACTTCAATATCCTGTTTGATTGCTTCTTCCACTTCGATATCGTTTTTGACTGTTTCTTCCACTTCGATATCGTCTTTGATTGCTTTTTTTACTTCGTCATCCTATTAGAATGCTCTTACCACCTCGGTATCCTCTTTGATTGCTTACTCAACGTTAATTTCCTCTTTGATTGTTTCTGCTGCTTCGATATCTTATTTGATTGCTTCTTTCACTTCAATATCCTCTTTAATTGCTGCTTCCACTTGGAAATCCTCTTTGATTTGATTGCTTCTTCCATTTCGATATCGTCTTTGACTGCTTCTTACACATGGATATCCTCTTTGATGGCTTTTAACAGCTCGATATCCTCTTTAATTACTTCTTCGACTAAAAGAAAAACACGCGAGCTGCGAGCAGCTCGCGCACAACGCAACCTCTAGTTTGTGTATATATTTGAAAAATCTATATCCAAAATCCGGTGGGTTTTGAATGAAAGAAGTGTCATTACCAACATTGGGTTTAAAGGCCATCTTTTACTTATCAGATATTCATATAGTGTAAATGATGTGTGTTTTATATTGTTTTCAGAGGAGACTCGGGATCTGCGCTTATAGTCCGTGGCTACATTCAGATAGGTCTAGTCTCCTATAAATTACCCACCGTATCGAAAAACATCGTCGTCTACACCGATGTTGGCTATTTCTACGACTGGATCAAACTTTATTCTAAGCGACTTTATTGTATTGAATAAAACATTTTTTATCAAATGATAACTGACAACATTTATTCATCATCATCATCATCGTCAGCCCTTCTCATCCCACTGCTGGGCATAGGCCTCTCTTTGTTGTCGCCATTCGCCTCTGTCCTGCGCTGTTCTAACCCACATACGACCTGCAATTTTTATAATATCGTCGACCCATCTTGCCGGTGGACGACCTGCGTTCCTGGTTCCATCTCGAGGCCACCACTCAGTCAGCACCCTGATCCACCTGTCATCACCGCGCCTAGCCACATGTCCTGCCCAATTCCATTTGGGTCCCAATATACGCATGCTAACGTCTTTTATTTTATTTTTATTATCTTCAGGAAATTTACAACAGAAAAACTAATTATATTAAAATACATGCAAAACAGACATGTATGCTTAGGGCCAATTACAAATTTCGAAATCGAATCGAATTACGAAAGGCCATAGTCAAACAATCTTTATACCTTGCAATAGTATAAAGATTGTATAAGACAATATAAGTACCATTAACGCCCAAGATCCGATGTATCGGCCAAACAAGTTCGTAATGAACGCGAAGCGAGTTAAATAAGGCATTATCTCTAAAACTACCCCACTTTTTCAAAAACTCCCTGCAAGTTTAGACTAAACTTTGCTATAGATGGTTACCACTTAGCATCAGGTGGGCCATATAGTTGTTCTATCTCCACTCTCCAGGTGGTATAAAAAAAGCTGATCTAAGTAAACCGAGGACGAGGTCTATACAGTATTGCATTGAATACACCTCTAATATTCGTCAGTAAGTCTCAGTAATATGGAGATTAATTTTATTTTACGTTTTGCTGTAAAACGAAACAGCTATAACTCAAGCAATTAATTGATAAGCTGAATCAATAACTTCACGAAAGTTAGACGTTTAGAATGCTGAAATCAAAATTCATCCTTTTGTTGGGTTTGGTCGCCTACACACGCGCCGCCGCCGATGACACGATGGAGGGATTTATCGTCGGGGGAGATTACGCACTCATAGAAAAACATCCCCACTCTGTCATGCTGGAAGTGGACTGTGTCTTGAGTAGTGGTAAAAGAAATATTTGGATCTGTGGCGCCTCCATCTTGAACCAGAGGATTCTCCTCTCAGCTGCACACTGTCTCCACGGCTGCACCTATAAAAGTTATATTGGGATTAATCTAGGGCATGAGAATAGAAACAAAAGCCAGTCATTTTCTGCGTACAGCTTCTGGATCCATGAGAAGTATACCATACCAACAAGTGGCTATGATATATGTCTGTTAAAAGTGAATAGAGTACTTAAGTTAGACAAGAAGGTTGGTCGAGTGGCATTGATGAGGAAGCCTCCCTATAACGAATTAGCTAAGGTAGCCGGCTGGGGAATGGTTGATGTAAGAAACATTTTAGTAGATACAATATTTTAAAGATGTTTTAACTTTAAGTCAACTTATGAATAAGGGGGTGGGGGAGTTTAATACGTGTCGATTGAACGCCATATATTTTTAGTAATATTTAGTACCTAGTTCAAAAGTTATTTGTATTTTTTTTATATTATCTTGAAAATCCGATCTTTGGCTAAATTTTGTCATTTTTTTTTATCTAGCCTATGCTGTCCCACTGCTGGGCAAAGACCTCCCCTCATCTCTCCACTTATCTCGATCTTGTACCAAATCCCACCAGTCCCTATAAAAGGCGTCCAAATCATCGCGCCACCGCTTCTTAGGCCTTCCACGGTGTCGCTTTCCATCCACAGGTCTCCATCCAGTTACGACCTTGGCCTACCTATTTGCTGGCATGCGGGAGACATGACCCGCCCAATCCCACTTCAATTTGGCAGCCTTTATACCGACGTCAGCGATGCCGGTCCTTGAGCGCAGCGAGGTGTTCCGAATCCTGTCTATTCTCTTGACACCCAAAATGCTGCGTTCCATCACTCTTTGGCAAACCCCGAGGCTGGACTTTTGAGATCAGTCAGTGACCAAGACTGGGCACCGTAGGTTAGGACAAGCAGAATATACATGTCGATGAGTTGACGTTTTAATGATAATGGAAGGTCGCCTTTCATGAATGTCTTCATGGACCAGTAGCTCTTCCAGGCATTGTCGACACGACGATCGATTTCTTTGTCCTGCCTGTTGTAACTAAGTAACCTAACTTTGTCATTTATTAAAACTAAACCAACTATACCACAGCTTTATAAAATCGAAGAAAACTCTTCTTCTTTATAACATTTTTAGACATCAATCTTTTTCAATAACTTACGAGACCTCTAAAAATAATAATTTTTTTTCTACAAACTGCTCGGGTTCATTATAACTTAAAAACATTAAAAAATTCATTGGGCTGGCTTACTAGCCAGCCCAATGAGCCAATGTATCATGTTAAAACATAACTTGGATTGACGAAGTGCTTAAATTCCCCAATTTTATAAACTCAAAAACTACCTACTTTTTACCTGAATATAAATATTATTTAAACTGGTTTGGGTTTGATATTTCAGTCAGACCTATTAAATGTTTAGTTTCAGCCCATTTTTTTCGTATCTGGACCGCGAAGTAACCTAGAAAAGTTATCTAAACAGACCACTAAACCTAGTATGGACTTGGTTAGCGCTTATCGAAACTAAAGTGTATAGCAATCAAACAGTTCGGCTTACCACTTGCAGTTTCTGTTTTATTTTCACAGCAAACACGTCTAACGGCAAGCGACAGGCTCAAGTTTATCGCTCAAAAAGTAATAGTTCGAAATGAATGCCTGAAACATGGATATGTCCCAGAGGGCACATTATGCGCATTTGGTGACATCAATGGAGACTATGCATCACGGTAAGTGCAATAAAATACTCAATTTTTAGAAGCAAATAAAAAATAAACAAATTTCTACGTATCAATAAATATTCAATAATCAATAAGTATTCAAATAAATAATCTTATTTATTTGAAATATATTTTAAAGCAGAACATTGGAAAAAACAATTGGCTACAGTAGATACTACTCACTCATACAAATGAGAAAATGAACACCTCATGTTAAGTACATGAGGTGTTCATTATTTTTTGAAGATTTGAAGATTTATTTATTTATTAAAAAACAAAAAACTTCAAAATTTCACAAACAAAAAATTACAATGGTTTACTAGGTATAATACAATTCAGGATGGAAAACATAGGTACCCAAACTAGGATTGACCTGTATGATGGCATACCTATACCTCCCTCCGGACTATGCTTCATAATGGAATGATCAGTGAATGTATGTGCGAGTGTGGGAGTATGTTGGTTGTGTGATTTGTGTGTGTGTACGCGTGAGTGTATGTCAATATGCATGCGAGGATATGTGGTGAGTGTATGTGTGTGAAAGGGACTGGGTGAGAGTGTGTGAGAGAGGGTGTGTGGTGTGAGTGTCAGTTAGTGTGTACGTATAAATTGGTGAGTATGTTGTGTGTTAACTTATCATATTATACATAACTTATGATATTATGATTAAAAGACTCTCAGTTTCAAGGTAGTTCAAAACTAGCAACAAAAATCAACTTTTAACCATAAATTAGCATTTATAGCTAAGCATTGAGTAGTACTGTAAACTAGTATTTATTGATCGAGCGAAGCGAGATCTCCAAATCAACTTGGGCAAATCGGCGTTGTATGTATGTATGTTTGTTTGTCCGAGGATAACTTTCGAAGCGTTGATAACCGATCATCGTAAAATTTGATACATAGGTACATAGTGATGGCAAAATTTTGGTGTGTTTAAATGAGCTAAAAATGTTGGGGGGTTGTTGAGATATTGGGGTTCAAGAGGGTGAAAAAAATGGAAATGAGACTATTAGGTCAAGTAGGACGTCAAATGAAAGGTCTTTATTAGGACATTTGAATCCCGTTTTTATTTTTAGTTTAGGCTTTGTAGTTTTTAATTATTAGTCATAATAAAAACAAAACTTTGATAAAATTCACAGGGTACACCAGTGACCCCACAATGCTGCATTTTAGTATTTGTGTAGCTTTAGTGACACAAATATAGGCAAAAGTCTAAAATCCAGAATAACTGCAATTCGTACCCTAAAAAACAATAACCATTTAAGAAGAACCCCCGTTACCTCTAATTTGAATATAACTGTAGGCCAAGTAGTTTGGTTCGCCTTTTGTGGCACTAATTTATCCGTTAAAGATGAAGGCCGGCATGCACATAGATCATTAAACGTATTTAGCGACTAAACATGTTTAAATTTTACGTATTTGTATGATTTGACAACTCCTTAAATCATATTTAGCCACTGAATACGTTTAGGCATCGTTGTGCAAATCGCCCCAAGAATAATACTTATTTTGCGAGAGTCGCGAGATCTCAGTTTAGGGCGAACCACTAGTTTTATTGTAAAATGATAACGATGAATTTTGTTTGGTAGATCTACGAGTAGGTGAGTAACGCTAAGTAGTTGAAAATGACCGATTGAATTCAGATAGTCTGCATAAGGTTTTTAGGGAAAGAAAAATTGGAAAAGTTGCCCAGCAAATTGAAAAATATTAGAAAAACTGAAAGTGCTTCATTCTATGGGATTTTTGTACTAACTCAAGACTATATAGGGTATATTTTTGCTATACGTGAAAACTTATAATTAGCTTTTTGTTTTATATTTTTAATTGCTAAGCTAATATAGCTGTTGGTTTTCTATAAAAATAAATAAATAAATAAATATTATATTTTAAAATCTGTGCAAAGCTGGGCAGGTCAGCAGTTAAAAATAAAAACTTAAATTTTCAGCGGAGACTCAGGATCTGCGCTCGTAGTTCGCGGCTACATTCAAATCGGACTCGTCTCCTACAAAATACCCGCCTTATTTAAAACATTCGTCATCTACACTGATGTCGGTCATTACTACAGCTGGATCAAAAAAGAGTCTAAACGGCTCTATTGTGAATAAATACAAATACAAAAATATTTATTTAAAAAAACATAGTAATAAAAATTTAAGTATATTTAGAACTGGAGACGAGATAATTAAAATTAGAATTAGTTTTTAGTTAAATACAAGCCTGTTAGTTTTTAATTAATATTTATAGCTGAAAATATCATTTCATTTGATTCATATTTTTAAAAACAACTTATTAAAATCGTATCAATCAAATTAGAGAGAAATCAAATAGATTGCACCTAACCAGTTGAGAAAATTAAATGTAAGGTATTTAGGATCCCTCGCCATGAAATAAAACTTTTTATTCCTTTCAGGCGCACCGTTATAGGCGCTAACTCTCCAATACCTCGACTATGTAAGCTTATTAATGGTCAAACCGATCTGGACATTTATTTTGACTGTTCAACAAAATTACGATCTTGTGTTTTGGGTTCTAGTAAGTCGAAAATTTTATAAATAGATTCGTTGACAACACCGTTACTGGATCTGTCATAGTTGCTTTTGCTACTTTTTTTAAATATTTTATCTTTTACTTTTTAATGCGGCATTATATTTGCAACCCTGTTTTCTATATACATATATATAATATTCATATTTATTTATTTATTTATTGTGAACTTTCTACATGTAACTAAAACAAAGTGAACACTGGAAACTGCATTAGTAAAATACTGTGTCGCAGTTTCCAGTGCAAATAGGTTGGGGAAAAAGTCTTTTCGCATTATAGTATGTATGAACTTGTAATAAAATCTCTTTGGCTATACTATTTGTATCTGGCTGGTTTTGGTATCATTCAAAGTTTTAATTTTAAAGAAGATAATTCCAAATTCAAATTAGGAAAATGTGTGATTTTTATTTGATTTTCGTACTGTAAAGATGAGTGAATATAACGTCGCTCTGGTCGCCCTATTACGGATAAAATTGATGCCATTTTTGAAAAAGTGGAGCAAGATCGGCATATCAGTAGTTACGACGTAGCTGAAGAACTGGGAATTGACCACAAAACAGTTTTGGCGCATTTAAAAAAACTGGCTACACAAAAAAGCTCGATATTTGGGTACCCCACGAGCTCACTGAAAGAAACCTAATGAACCGTGTACTCATTTGTGATTCTTTATTACGACGTAATGAAACCGAACCATTTTTGAAGAAGCTGATAACTGGTGATGAAAAGTGGATCACGTACGACAAAAACGTGCGAAAAAGGTCGTGGTCAAAGGCCGGCCAGGCTTCACAGACTGTGGTGAAACCCGGGTTAACTTGCAACAAGGTGATGCTGTGTGTGTGGTGGGATTATGCATTATGAGTTGTTACCACCAGGCAGGACCATCTATTCTGAACTCTACTGCGAACAACTGATGAGATTAAACCCAGAAGTTGAGAGAAAGCGGCCGGAATTAATCAACAGAAGGGATGTGGTTTTTCATCATGATAACGCTAGACCTCACACATCTTTAGCCACTCAGCAAAAATTAAGAGAGTTTGCCTGGGAGGTGTTAATGCATCCGCCGTATAGTCCTGACCTTGCACCTTCAGATTTCCACCTGTTTCGGTCTCTTCTGAACTCTTTAGGCAGTGTCAGGTTAACATCACGAGAGGACTGCCAAAACCACTTGTCGCGGTATTTTGATCAGAAGCCCCAAAATTTCTATAGCAATGGGATCATGTCTCTACCTACAAGATGGCAAAAAGTTATCGAACAAAATGGTACCGACATACTTTAGTTAAATGTAAATAAACTATATTAAAAAATGTTTTGAATTTTCTTAAAAAATGCGAAGAAATTTTTTCCCCAACCTAATATGAATTATATATTTTTCTCTTATTTAGTACAACTTTTTTGTGAAACAGCTACATATATCCGCTTGTCAACATAGTTTTAGTGCATGTTGTGTTCACCTGTAAATGGTTGTGCATGTAGCTATACGATATAGAAATAAGATTTTTAGCACTATATCATGTAACAACTGTTAGTAAACCTAACAAATAAACCAAAAATCTTATGGTATCATATTCTGTCCCTTTCCGGAAAGAAAGCATCGGGCCACCGTGAAACAGCAGCACAATGCATAAAAACCAACTTGCTGCTTTACCAAGATGATTAGTGCTGCCTTTTATCATGCTATTAAATAATTACCTACCCATTTAGCAATCAAACGGTTATTCAGAGACTATAAAACAATGAAATCCGTTATTCCTTTGAAACTATAAGATTTACTGTGTGGTAGTATTTCTGGTTTTCTGGCTTTGTTTTCCAAACGATGAGCGGTTTCATTTCAATTACCAAGTTTGAGGCTAAGGTAGTTAAAGGAACTGATGTGGAAATTGTCATGTACCCGTACGCAACGTTCCTCCATTTTGACTCAACCAAACCTTCGTGCTGCGGAGCCTGTTTGATCATGGTGGTGGTATCTTTGAAGAGTAGTAGAGTTCCTTGTGAAAGGGCTAGCCCTACTACCACCTATACCTATTTCTGCTGCCAAGCAGCATTGCTGTGTTTCGGTATGAAGGGTATGGTTTATGGTGAAATTACAAGCACATGAGGCTTTACATGTATGCCTCAAGTTGATGGACGTAAGGCACCATGGAATCAAGGCATCATGGGGCACGTTTCTAAGGTGCATGATCTACGAGGCAATAGTTTGTTATAGGTGATGGTTACCACTTAACATCAGGTGGGCCACATGCTTGTTCCATCTCAAGATAGTATAAACAAATGTTTCTGACAGCAGCGAGTTGAATGGACGAGCTCAGATATAATAGAGGAAGAATTTACGCCTACTTTGGAGCTACGGTACCAAAAGACTAGAAAGAAGTGCGTAGAGTGGTCGACTTTAGAATACATTCGAGGTTCAAAAAACAGCGTGGACGAACAACTTGGAGGTGGCGTTTTTGCACAAGCATGTGATGTTGGGACATATTATACAATCAAAAAGATTCTTCTAGCGCCTTGCTCCCCATTGGACGGTAGAATTGCGCTATCAGTCGGGTGTGTAAAACACCTTGTAATGGTTTCTCGTTCTAAATTTCTATTCTAATTCGCAGTTAGGGCAGAAATGTTTTCTAGTAGACCATAGAACAGAAAGCACGTAGAACGGCCCTATACTAGATAAAGTCAACCCAATAAAGTTTGTTGGGAGCTGATGAAAGCCGCACAAGATCAATCCACTGAAGCCTCCTCCATAAAGTTTCAAAGCGATTGATCCTGTTACTTCACCTAATTTTACAATTCATTACGTATCTGTCAAAGTTCTTCCTATCTATATAACGCTATTGTTTATGCACTATTTGTCTGCATCAGAGAGCTGAGTCATCTTATTTTGTTATTATATCTGTCGTTGTTATTGTTTGTATTACAGCTGTTTCATAATTGTATTGTATTTATTATTAGTATTTTAATATTATAAAATATTACATTTATATTAATTTTACCTACCCTGGTATCTATTTATTTTAATGTTAAATGTTTTATTTCGCTTATGTAAGTACACGTTAAATAGAAAGCTTAAGTTATAAAGCGACCGTCCTTTAACATTCTCGTAAAATCCAGTCTATATAAAAGTTATCTGGAACAGATCGCTTTTAGCAATAAGATCGCTAATTGTACTATCGCGTACCTATCTAGATTTAAGTGTTTTAAATATGATTTGTTAATTTAAGTGTGGTATACAATAAAGCGTTTTCTATTTCTATCTTAACTTATTTTGCAACAGAATTCTTCTGATAACTCAATGCATGAATGAATGAAATAAATGCTTTAATAAAAGTACCTGAAATGAGAGACAAGTAAATGTATAATGGCCGGTCTTATCGCTAAATTCTTAATATCTGTCATTAAAATCCGTCGTAAATACGGAACATTTATCCCCGATTTAAGCGAGCGTTGAAATTTAATACGTACGATGTAGAGTATTCTTTCTATAAAACAATGCTCTGATCACTCTTGATTGAAAAAAATCTCCGAGGTCATTGTGTACAGAGTCAATTAAAGGTTGTTTTCACAAGTGAGTTAATACATTTAAGTTTACAAAAATAAATATTACTGTCGATAGGTAGGTATCCAAAGAAACGGCGAGATTCTCTGAACACCTTCGCCAGAGCGTGACTCTAATTTGGCCCAAGACCAAAACACAAGATCAAGGTGATCAAGACAATTAAGGTGATCAAGATAAAGGCGAGTTTTTTATTTTGCGTCGCATGGTTAAAGGCTAGTTAAGTACTGAGACCTTTGCCCAGCAGTGGACCGGAGACACTAATTTACCATAACGGCCGAAAGACAAGTAGCTATAGATTTTACTTAAACTTCTTTCAAGGTATTTTATGTTTGAGGTTTTTTACACTAGAACCTATAAAAACTCCTTAGGCCCTTACCTTGTTACCACGACCAAGAAACTAGAAACCTACAGGTACTTTCTTGGTACCGACTATGGTACCAAGAAATTAGTTGTAGCTCCAGGAAATGTCGAACTGATTAAAGAACCCCAGGTCTTCCGATAATTACCAACCTACCTACTACCTACCGATGTACCTATCTACGGTGCTGATACCGTTTTTTAACTGTAACGAGGCTTTCTTCCGCTACGGGGCGTGGTTATCGCACTCGCCCTACGTTATTTCTAATCTATTTTAGAATTTTTAGAAAAAAACTTTTTTAGTTTAATTTTACGTGTATTTTGTTACGACACGGATTTCATGGAATGATATGGAAAAACGACCTGATAAAGGTTGCTGGGAGCCGCTGGCTGCAGCCCTCACAAGATGCTGTGGAAATCTATGGTGGAGGCCTATGTTCAGCAGTGGAAGTTCTTTACTAATATGATGATGATGTTACGACAACATAAGTCATGGATTATTTCTCATGGCATGGAAAAACCATATAATTTTCCTATAAAATAAACCTATAAAGGTTGCTGAAATTGGGTGCTGCAGAAACATTCAAAGAGTATTTACACTAAAAACGGGATATTTACTATGAGTTGTGAGTTTTTAAGTATCCCGATATTTCGACGCAGTGGCATGCGCTGAAGTATTTGCCAGTGGATGGTTATTAGCAGATGTATCGATCTCTTTAGTGAAAACATCATGATAGTTTAAACGGTTATAACATCAAAAAGGTAGGTTACGAAGGAGGATTTATCATATTTTATAAACGGCCAGTTCTATTTTTCACGCTAGCTTTACTACTTTGAACGACTTCCGTTCGGCGCCCTATTCATTGCCGCATTGTCTCCTATATTAGTATCAGCCCTAGGGAACACCCCTTTTAGTCAAGGAAACTGCAATACGTGTGACAGAAAGGAAGCTCTTTCTTGGAGTGAAAATTCACATTCCATATTCATGCTTTCGCTATTAGAAATCTTTGAAGACGTCCATTTTCAAATCGCTTCAATCTATTCAATGACATTGAGGTAGCATTACCAAGGAAGCGGCTTGCGTCGATTAACGGACGTATTTATCACTTTATGATGCTACGGAATATATAAGTGTGATTGTCCTGGCTTTAATACCAATGTTTGTTCTACGATTTTTAGAAATTCGATGTTTAAGATTCAAGAAACACTTGATAAAAGTCATCTATATTTGGACAAATAAATTTAATATCGACCAAATTTTTTTCAATATGTTCAGTTCCTCCATCAAGCCATAGTAAAAGCAGTATAGAAATGATTTCAATAGAGCGCCAAATAATTAATGTACGCCCACTTCTCCGCTATTTAACGGCCTTCAAATCAAAGCCACTGCTTATATGTAAAATACCTAAGCAACTGTCGTCTCAGCTATCTTCCCTAATAAATAAGCAGGCTGTAGTTTTAGCAGTAACAGATAATAAATAACTCTTTATCAAACCTTGAAAGTACAGGCCTACTTGTTAACACGTGTCGCCAACAATCGATACCACCTGATCGATAGGGGTAAGCGAAAGGTTTTATTCCTATGGCTATGGACGCCTGGTACTTTCGGAGAGAGCAGAGGATAAATAGGTGGTTTGTCATTAAAAACACTACCCATCTTTTGCGCAGTCGAGTAAAAAGTAGCATATGTCCCAATCCCGGTCATAATCTATATTTATACCAAATTTTGTCGAAATCGGTCCTGCCGTTTAGTCGTGAAAACGTAAGAAACAGATAGACAGAGTGATAGAGTTACTTTCGAATTTATAATATTATATTATGGACAGTATGGATGTTCGTTTAACTTTAGAGTCCTTATCTTCTGTTTTTCGGAATATATTTTATGAAAAACCAGCAGAGATTTTGTATTTTTTTTGCTTTGGCCAGTTTTTTAGCCATTCAGAAACTTACCTACCATGTAAAAGCACTTTGTTCGCTCTAAAGTCTCTCTTTCTTGGTCAGCGGTCAGGTTAAAAACATTGGGTTCACGCCCATTAGCTCCTGATCAGTTTATACGGTGGCCCGAAAAAAGACATTAGAATTGATAAAAGATTATTATTTGAACTGGTAAATTAATAACAAAAAAAAAACACTGTAAAACAAGTATAATATGTGTCTTACAGAAGATATTCTCATAAACATTTCTCAGTTGAGTGTGATTATGAGTTAGCCTTCTTTACAACTGTTTTTGTTTTCTCCTACAACATATCAGTTCCGCCAAGTCAAGTCATGCCCATATAAACAAAACGAGATGTCTTATTCTAGGCACACATAAAACATGAATCGACACCTAGTATAAACGTGATAAATTTTCGTTAGGACCTAACAAATGGCCTTCCCTTATCGTGTTTACTAAATTAATTGTTTTGTTGATAGTGTTTTATTGCAGTACGGTTTACGGTACTTGTCTAAGGTAGCAAGGTAAAAGGTACCTACATTTAGCTGTAGGTAATAGTGATGTGCACTACATCTAATAGGACAATCTAATAGGTCCAACTTGACCTGTCATTTTTCTTGCCGTGATAACCTTAAACGAACGTCTACACAAGAAGTTAAACTCCTCTTAGGCTCGCCTTTGTACATGTCCTATTTCTATACTTTTTACTACATTTTATTGTGTGCAATAAAGAATAAAGAAGAAGTCCAAAAATCAACCTCATTATGCCTAGTAATTATTATGATATCCGGCGCTATTCGAATGATGCATCATTGTCAAAAAATCCAATGCTCTGTGCCTAGCCAAGACGTTGAGTTTTTGTTTCTATGACTTCTAAGCAAAGAACAAAAATTTAAAGCTTAGACATAGATATACATTTATTCAAACTTTAGGATCACTAGAAACGCTTAGTTACGTCAGGTTACAGAAAAGAAATGCAAACAAAAAAGAACAAAGTCAAAGATGCAGCTGTATTGGAGCTTTTTCAAATAATATTAATATTAAAAAAAATCCTTAACAAATAATTAAAATTAAAGCGGCTGTAAACCTTTGTCCGATTAAAATACAAATTTTAGCAGCTGTACACGGGCTTTGTAACTAAAACTATTCATTCCAAACTGAGTCTAGTCTAGTGACAGTAAAGTAATTTTTTATATAATATATTCCTTGAATGCTTGAAGTTTAAGACCGCCCATTGTACTATACTATGCTTTGTGTCTTCTATTTTGTATGTAATTTTTATTTTTAATGATGTTACATAAAATGCAAGATAAGATAAATACAATAAAGTTACATAAGATACAATAAAGTGTTTTCATTCATTCATTCATTCATTCATTCATCGAGCGGAGCGAGATCTCTGAATCAACTTAGGCAAATCGACGTTGTATGTATGTATGTTTGTTTGTCCGAGGATAACTTTCGAAGCGTTGATCTGATCATCATTAAATTTCATGCATAGGTAGGTAGTGATGGCACAATTTTGGTGTGACTAAACAAGTTGAAAATATTGGGGGGTTGTTGAGATATTGGGGTTCAAGACTATTAGCTCAAATAAGACGTCAAATGAAAGGTCTTCATTAGTACATACACTACCCAGTTATTATTTTTGATTAAATTTTTATAGTTTTTTAATTTATTAGCTATGATAAAAATTAAACTTTGACAAAACTCACAGGGTACGCCAGTGACCCCACAGTGCTGTAATTTGGAATACGTGTAGCTTAAGTATCCCAAATATAGGCAAAAGTCTGAAATCCAGAATAACTGCATTTTGCTTTATATGAACTCCCGTTACCTGTAATTTGAATGAAACTGTAGGTCAAGTTAGTTGGTTATTTATTTCGTGGTACTATTTTGATAGTCAAAGATTACATTTTTTTTTTTGTTTTTATGGGAGACTCACGAGATCTCAGTTCGGGGCAAACCACTAGTTAATTCAAAAACTTCTAATATTACCGGCTTTCAAATAAATAAAACCTTATTTTATTTCGAAAGTCGAGAAAGATAAAAAGTGCCAGCACTATTCAACTAAAGAAGTTCTAATAAAAACTTGCGAAAAACAGAATCACTTTTTGCCTCAGTATCGATTTCTCCCGCACACAAAAAGTAATCGCTTTTCGGCGCCAAAAAACTCGCTTAAAATTAAAGGTGTCAAGTCCATAAATGTTAAAAAGATAAGAACAAAGTGAAATCGCTACCGGAGGCAAGAAATGAGTCATTTCACTTGTTAACAATTTGTCACAGACAAAAAAATACTGTGATTATTTTTAATTAGGTACAACGTTTTTAAATTGGCAACAGGGTCGTGAAAATGTTGTTCAAAAAACCAGTTTACTTACTTTATTGCATAAAATTGTATTGAGTTTTTGATAAGCTTCAGAAAGTCATACAGAACGGTTTTAGAAAACTTTGGTAAATAGGATACCAATAGGTACTTTGGAAAAATAGGTGTTCAGAAGTTGGCGGATTGGATTGGCACAGAGGGCGAATAGCCGGCCGAGACGCAGAGGGTTGCGGGTTCAATCCCCGCTGCGTGACAAATGGTTCTGGTATTGGTTCCGGGTCTGGGTATTTTTCTATAGATTAGTACACAAAATGTATGTAAATGTATGTATTCTATCAGTTATCTGGTCCCATAGTACAAGCTTTGCTTAGTAAGGAAATAGCGCTGGTGAAATATCCTACATTATTTATTATATACTAGCTGTTGCCCGCAACTTCGTACGCGTTACACTACTTAATGTGTAGGTAACCTAGAAATAAAGCTAAACTCGCTGTTGCAATTTAAACTGACACCATTTTTATCCCATGGGAACTGATTTATGGGACAAAATGTAGCCTATGTGGTAATCCAGGTTATAATCTACGTATACAAAATTACCAAATACCAAAACCAAATACCAAAAAACCAAATATCAAATATCATCGAAATCGGTTCAGTCGTTACGACGTGATTGAGCAACAAACAAACAAATAAATAAACAAACATCCAAACTTTCACATTTATAATATTAGTATGATTACATGTGTTTTTTGTTTATTGGTAGGTACCTAATACCTACCCCTAGAAGTAGTAGTACTCGTATCTGACTCAACCAAAACCTAAATTACAAAATTTGAACAGAATATAAAATACATTTGCGTTTTAGAGCATCATACCTCTTTATTTCTAACGTAATTTATATTCTTAGTCATGCGCAATAAAAACATTCTAGTAGATTTAAAGTCGGCCATTCTAGTTTTTGCGATCTGCCACAAAAAGTAACAATAAATCGTTGAAAATATGGCTTCTAAAAAGTGGCAAGCCTGACTTTCTACGTAGACGCGAACATAGGCTATATCTGGGACGGGCGGGTAGGCATATAATTGAAGAAATCTCCACAGACCGCAACAATTACTGGTGGTTCAAGTAATAGGAGTGCAGCGGTGGACGATACAATATATAACAAATAAAATACAATCGATGTATCTCACATGATCAGACAGGCAAACGGCAGGCTTCGAATTGGGGGCAAGTTATAAGGCCATCATGGTTTTAATTGATCGAGCGAAGCGAGATCTCTAACGAAATAAACTTAGACGAATCGGCGTTGT
Source organism: Philereme transversata (assembly GCA_963924445.1). Lineage (NCBI taxonomy): Eukaryota > Metazoa > Arthropoda > Insecta > Lepidoptera > Geometridae > Philereme > Philereme transversata. The sequence goes on along the minus strand of OZ004337.1, from coordinate 17,416,515 downwards.
AGGTATGTATGTTTGTTTGTCCGAGGATAACTTTCGAGCATTGATCCGATCATCGTGAAATTTGGTATACCTATAGGTAGGTAGTAATGTTACAATCCTGCTAAATGATCTAAAAATGTGGGGTGGTTGTTGATATCTCAACAACCGCCCCACATTTTGGGCGGTGTGGGGTTCAAGAAGGGTAAAAAAAAACAAAATGAGACTATCAGGTCAAGTGGGACGTTTAATGAAATCCCTTCATCGATACATTTTGACCCCTTTTTATTTTTAGCTTATGCCTTGTAATTTTTGAGTTATTAGCCATAATAAAAACTGAACATTGACGAATTTCACAAGGTACATCGGTAATGCCACAATTGCGAAATTTGGTATTCGTATAGCTTTAGTGACACAATTATAGAAAAAAGTCTGAAATCCAGAATAACTGCAATTTCTACCACAAAAAACTGTAACCAATTAACATGAACTCCCGTTACTTGTAATTTGAATGAAACTATAGATAAAATTAATTGGTTGTTCACTTCGTTGCACTATTTTAATAGTCAAAGTTTAGAAATAATATTTTTTTTTACTTTTTACGGGAGACTCGCGAGATCTTAGTTCAGGGCAAACCACTAGTAGTAAATACATTTTTAAAAAGCAACGCTCGCTCTAATTGTTTATCTTAGACCAAACTCAGATTACACTGATGTGCACTGCAATAGCACTTTCCAGTGTACAGGCGTAAAAGTTCTCGTTTTACAGCTATGCACCTGCTTAAGTGTATATTAATGCTGTGTGTACGATTTTATTTGTACACGGTAGCTGGTTCGGCAAGCTAGTTGCTAGTTCTTGATGACAGCAGTACCTAAAACGTGTAATATTTATTCCCATAGTAGGTAATATGTCTCTCTGTGGCACAGTCGACGATGTAAAGTGTTTTTTTATACCAGCTGGCGATAGAACAAGTCTATGGGCCACCTGATGTTAAGTGTTAACCATCGCCTATAACGGTATTGCCTCGTAAGGCACACACCTTAGGAGCATGCCCTACGATGCGCAGCCCTGCGTTCACAACCTTGAGGAATACTTGGCCTGAAATTTCACCGGCAACCATACCCTTCAAACACAGCAATGCTGCTTGGCGGCAGAAATAGTTCCGGTGGTAGTACTTCCCCAGACGAACTTTTTTACAAGAAACTTTACTACTTGTAAAACAACAACTTAACAATTAGTATGTAGTTTTCAAGCAAAACGATGCCTAAACGTATTTAGTGACTAAATATGACATAAGGGGTTGTCAAATCATACAAATACGTCAAATTTAAACATATTTCATTGTTAAATACGTTTAGGGATCGTTATGCTAGCCGGCTGTATATAAAATTAAGTTTTCATTGTCAATCTTTTGAGAATTGAATTCTTGTGACCGTAACAATTTTAGTCAGTTACAACAATACAATATTTGGGTTATAGACTGAAATTGAATGAGTTCATTAAAACACTTTATTGAAACAAAAGAAACAAATAAAAAATACATTGAAATTAGGTTTTTCATGACAAAAGTTTAGCTAGATTAGAGCAAGGTTATATTTGTACGGCAAGGGCCAATTTAATGTACTAAAGGAAACATTTTTAATTTAAAGCAATTTACTCTCGCTGTTTATATAACCTTGGTCCCTATCAGTGTTGCCACCTTACCCCTTTTCGGGCTAGATCTAGCTCTTTTTACAGCGGGGAACCCGTTTTCTCACTGTTTAGCCCGAAAGGGGTGAAATTCACACTATGTCACCACTGTGACATAGTGTGTTATTGGGCGCGGCGGTCGTAAAAGGTCGTATCGCTTAGCACCAGTGATGCCACTAAGAGACCACGGGAGTACGTAAACGGACCCGTGAATTCTTCCAGTGCCATTGCCTGTGCATAATGCGAGTTCTTCTTACTTCTTCTGTTTTCATCTTGTCTTTTTTCTTCTTTACTGCATACTTTTCTGTGTAAATGTATCTATATAAATAAAAATAAAATGATGTCCAACGTACATATATAATATATGCACGCATCACTAGAGAACGGCCGGACAAAATTGCTAACATTTTTTTAAGTAAGTTAAGAGTAATGCTTTTTTTTTTGCTTGCCTACATCTTCCCACTGTTGGGCAAAGGCCTCCCCAAACTCTTTCAAAAGTTAAAAAAAGGATATTAATAGGAATAAGGTTTTAAGGAGAAATAAATTGGAAAAGTTACATAGAAAATTTGAAAATTCGGAAAATACTGTAGGTACTTTTTTCTATGGTATTTTTGTATGAACTCAAGACCATAGGCTATATTTTGTTTAAAATCCATGCGAAGCCGGGGTGCAGATAGTTCATGATAAAAATAGATTATCTAAATTACTAGCTTATATAATAACTGTATGCTGTTAGAGATTTACGTCAAAATAGTCCCTAGCTGTTTTGCTAATTGCATACACGCGTGAATGTGATAGTCAATCGTTGTCTACTATACATATGGTGTAATGAAACCTGAGTACTAGATATCAATCAACTATACATAAGATTAAACTTTAGATTTTATTCTAACTGCATAATTGTTTTTTACATATGCTATACAAGGTTTGCAAACTCATTTACATATCTGAGAAAATGCAGTTTAGATTACGAAATGATTTTAAGTTGTACCATAAAGTTCGCCTATGAATCATGCACAAGCTCATAAACTGGCCAATTATGCTTACGATTAAAGACATGCTCAATGACACTAGAATAAGATACAAGACGCGTGCGCAATTAAAAATAATGAACGATGATGTACTTGCAAACGTAATTTCACTACAGGTTCTAATGAATGAGGATTGTACAAGAACTCGCAAGTCGCAACGCAACTAGTTGGGTAGGCCCCATTGCCATTGACTCTACAGAGGATTTATACGTCTACAAGGAATCTTATAAATGTACATGTTTTTTTATCCACTTAAATACTATTACCCATATATGCTGGTGGTATGGTAATAACGTTGAAAGAAGCTGGATAAATTGTTGTCAAGATTCTCTTTACTGTACTTTACATGTTTGAAGTATTTTCAGTACAAAAATGTACCAGTACATTGTAACAGTAACAGCAACGGCTCATTTCTCCTTTAAAACGTGTCAAAATATTGACACTTTTTAAGGGAGATACGAATCGTAGGCGATTACCGACGGATATAGGAACCCGCCATAAGTATTTTTTTATATTATACATTTAGACACACAAGCTGACGGGCCTCCTGATGTTAAGTGACCACCGTCGCCTATAAACTCCTGCAGGACTCGAGGTACTGCAGTCGCGTTGACTAAAACTTAAGGCCTTATTTACACCTCTCTTGAAGGCGTTCATGTTGAAGCCCACCGGGAAAACTTACGGAGGAAGGTCATTCCACATCTTGCAGGTGCGTGGAAGAAACGAGCGGGTGAAACGCACCGTATGAGACTTCCACGCATCTACAATATGTGGGTGAGTTCGTGAGTATGACTTGACCGGATTAAAGCTATAAGTAATTTTATTAGTCAGTAATAAAATACACAAAAACTAACTGAGAATAAGTAGTTTCTTCAGCAGAACAGTCAATATCAGTATGCAGAGAATGAAGAATATATTCAGTATGATTGAATTCTGATCTGTCTTTTTTCAGTTTTCAATGATTTTATAATTTACAGTTGCACTTGTTTTATGCTATTTTTTATCAATAGGTTTAACAAAAGTCTACACGACTTTGTAAGTACTCTGTAAGTATACTATCATTCTTAGGCATTTTGAGTTCTTGTATGTCTAGTACTGATGAAACGTGGCTATTCAATAGATACCATCACCGAGCCAGATAAGTCTGAACACTCTAAAATAAATCACTGATACTGTTAGCCAACATTGTCCCACTGTTGGGCTCCCCCTACGTAAAATTACAAAGCATTATTCATTACTGTCGACCCGTGGTACAGCTGAAAAATGTCTTGGAAGCTACAAACGGAGACCGACATTTTTTTTTGGGATTCAATTTCTAAGCCAAAATACTATTTAAAAATTATTTCAGTCTACCCATAAAGCTCAGATATCTTTCCGAAACGGATTCAAATGTTGAAGTTTACAAAATAGCGTTCTCAGATTAGAAAAGTTAATTTAATTAATAAAATACGAGTAAAATGAATATAACCTAACAAGAACAATGACGTTCTCCTCGCTCCAAAATATTGTTGCGCCTAACAGGGTCCATAATGATCTTGTAGCAATCAATTACCACCTATTATTACATTGTGGAACACAATAAACGATTGTTTATTGAGAAATGGAATCCATAAAAAAATTGTCGGACCGATCGGATAGGTTACCGATGTTTTAAAATAGCCCCCGCAGGTGGCCAATTCACGTAATAAGTTTAAAAATATAACGACAGTTGACCCAAACGAGATTGGATTACGAATGGAATATAATATATTTTGGCATTCTGCTGCACTATTATTATAATATCATCTTGATATAATTAAGGTCTATAATTGCATGTCAGTCAACTCATACCATTTTATTGTCATTACGTAAATATAGCTTATAACATTTAACATATCGAAACTAGATCGAAGCTTGAATTTTACTATTTTAAGTTACGTGAATTGGCCTTCAGAATGGCGACTATTGGAGGTCAAGAGACACTTCAGGTCGCTGAGCGATAAGAGTAAGTAAGTAAATAATATTAATGAATACTTTTCCCCCAATGAAACCACCTGTTTTAATGCCAAAGCTTTTATCTGCCTCTTGTTAATCTAAATAAATTCCCGATATAATGATCTGAAGCTAGCCGCGGATGTATGGACTAGACTAGATTTATGCATTTTATTACTGAACAGGCCCGCATTCAGGAGCTTAATTTCAAATTGTATTTTATAAAAATCAAAGGATTAAATAAAAATAAATCATGATTATATTCATTATTACAAATACGGGATTTATCATGTACCGTTTTATCGGTGTTTCGGTTCAGTTCGTGAACCTTCATCAGGGCGAGTGCGATCCGCTTCGAATTGCGTCTCGCCTCGCACCAAAATCACAAATAAATCACGATAGTTTTCTAAAACATGATATGTTGATGATGGAGGCAGGAGGTAATCCTAGGAAATAAGGCAAGGCCTGGTGATGAAACCAGGTGATCCAAGGAATTCCCTAATGTTTCATAATAAATTACAGGTAGCCTGAATACGGTTCATACCAATCAAATTATTAAAGTAAGAGTATTTATAAAATAACAAAAATGTCGGACTGTTCAAATAAGTAACTCAAAAACACTCGTACAACAAACTCTTCGCTTGGCCTCAGAGAATATTTAAAATATTTCTTTAAGAATATAAAAAATCTCAAGGCCTTTCTGGATTGCCTGGTAATCCCTATGTTTTCCTTACTTCGACTCTGTTCTCTATATATCCAGTAGAAATAGCTTTTTGTTTGTATAGCTTTTCAATGAACCGATTAAAGTCAATAAAATATGGACTCTTGGAAGTGCTTATTATATTTTATTGTGCTCTGATATTAATAGCTTTAGATAAAGTAGATAATAATATTATAGATTATTATTCACAAGTCATCATCATCCACAGCCCAACTTCAACCACTGCTGGGTATAGACCACGATCTTGCGATAGTCTTATTCATCGACGGCCCGCAACTTTAACTATGTCGTCTACCCATCTAAATGCCAGACGTCTTACCCTTCTATAACCACTTCTTGGCCACCGTGCTGTATAGATCATAATGATGTTGTATAGATCATAATGATGCTGTATAGATCATAATGATGATGCATAGATCATAATGATGAAGTATAGATCATAATGACGCTATATAGATCATAATGATGTTGTATAGACCATGATGATGATGTATAGACCATAATGATGATGTATAGATCAAAATGATGCGATATATCATAGTGCGATCGAAATTTGACTGAACGTAAAGTTATGAGAATTAGAGCACAAAGCTCATAGAATACTCACCTATAAGAGTACTTTGGTATTTACTAAGCAGTGAAACAATCTCAGCAATCTAAAGCCCATAATTGGACCATAGCTCTTCGTTATTTAATAACACACCTCAACATCCGCTGACAACATCTCGAACTCGAAACAGATCGATCTCAGCAATACAAATAGACGAGAGATAGGAATAGTTATATTAATGTAGCAACGGGAAAGTAACTACAGAGTGAATTAGTCAACGGTCAATCAATTTTGAGAAACGTTTCTGTCCGTGACCAGAACAGTTAACAATAAATTTATCTGTATATAGAGTTTGAATACAATCGATGAAATAAATGATTATGTGATGTTTCGACTTGTCTCTGATTACCCCTAGCGGGATGAAGTGAGAGGAGAGGCGGGCAGAAAATTTCAGTATTTTTCTGCCCTCCTCTATTGATTTGTCTAGTTGCTTCATAACGAATCTAGTATTGTCCACATAAATTACTACTAAAGATATAGCTCGAAATTTTTGAAGTGAAAACTTCTTTAGGCACGTTGAGCATTTTTTGAGATGGAAAAAAACCATTGGTCTCGCGACACTGTTACCGACACCTGTCACTGAATTCTGACAATGGCTGTCACTTACATCTTTGTGTATAACTATCTGCTTTTATTCAAGTTTTCACTTCCATCAGCACTCCCGGAGTGCCACTTTATTTTTACTCTTTTCTCAGATCCGTGAGCCTACTTCTATATATTTTTTTCTATATCGATGTTTTATTTCCTTTAGATGCTTGTTATTTATACAACAACGATCGTTGAAGTAATTACCTATAGAAAATTATTTACAATCGTTTCTGGCATGTGTCAATGTCGCATCATCAAAAAAAAACCACTGTTCAAAACTCATACAAGCATAATTATTAAGAAAGGCTAGCAACACGGATCTCACACTTCAAGACATTGATAATTACAGCTGTAAAACGAGTACCGATTCGAATCGGCTCTATGAGAAGCGTGGGTTCGATTCCCATGGGACTGGGCCCGAAGCTTCGCAAAGCAGTAATGTTGAGATTTAATGCTCTAGAAACACTCACGAACACGACTGTGGGTCTACTTGAGCTGCCTCGTTTCGTTTTGTGCATTTAAATTTCTAATCACCAGTGATTTGTCGATTTTAATCGGTATTATGGAATTTATGAAACAAATATAGGTATTCTAAGCACAACGATAAATAGCTGTTCAATTAGTAACCTGAAATAAAACTTTCTGGCAAATTATTTGTTAAAGTTATATATGTTATATATGTATATGTTAGAGCGTCTAAGTTAAAATATATTCTGCAAGTATAGTCTACCTACAGTGTAGACTTTAATTTAATTGAATATTCTTGGGTGTCTGCCACAGCTAGGCTGTCTAAGGCGTGCTAGGTATAACTTCATTTTACTTTCAGCTTTTGATTTTCAAAAACACAACCCACAATCGGTTAGTATTGAGTAGGATTGAATGGTCTCCCTACCGAGGTTTTCCCGAGAGGCTACAATATTGAAAACGGTCGATTTAAATTTTTTAAGAGGTCGGCAACGCACGAGTACCTTTGGTGTTACAAACGTCCACAGGATACGGTAACCGCTTACCATCAGGGGCTGTTTGCCAACTAAGTGGTATGAAAAAATATGTTTTAATCACATTAATATCATAAATGCAAAAGTTTGGACGTTGGATGATGATTTATTTATTTGTTTGTTACTCAATCACGTCGTAACAGCTGAACCGATTTCGATGAAATTTAGTATGTACGTAGATTATAACCTGGCTACTTTTTATCCCATAAATCAGGTCCCGTGGGATGAAAATGGGGTGTCAAGTTGCAACAGCAAGTTCAGCTTTATTTCTGGTTACCTACATATTTAGTAACGTAACGCGTCGCGGGAAACAGCTAGTAGTTTATATACTGCAACGAATCACAAACCTTAGCTGTATCGAGTCTTGCAAGAATCATGTATGGGAAACAAAACGGTATGTCAATTCGAAAGGCAATAACTAAAAGCAAATTTGCATTGTCTCTGTTATAAATACGATCCAGTAATAAATACTTGATTTATCTCAAAGATAACTAACGGCGATAAATCTAGAGGATATCTTTGACTTATTTATCTCATGTCAAACTATTTAAGCCCAAATGGAATATAAGACCAATATATTTTAGTTTACTAATGACTTCAATCAATACGAATATATATATAGTAAAATTAAGTAATAAAATTAGTACATTAAAATGGATGTTGGTATAAATATATATCTGAGATTAATAAACTCCGGCATCGTTTATTGGCGCAACTTAGCGTCAGGCAAAAGGTTTTTAATTATTTGTGCCTATTCACAGTCCATGCTTGCGATTCCGCGGTTGTACTCTGTGTGCTGTGTAGTAGTATGGTATAGGAATAAAGTTTATTACTTGAAAGTTTATATGTTTCTAGGGGGTAGTCTTAGAAATTACTTAACCGATTCTGAAAATTATTTCACTGATCAAAGGCCATACTATACCTGAGTATTTGATTTAGATAAAAAACTAGTATTATTATAAAGATGGGATTAGTCAGTGCGAGGAGAGACGCAGTGCGGAGCGGATCGCACTCTCCCTGGCGAGTTTACGCATTGAACCGAAACTTTGTCAATCGTTAACCCTCAAACTGTTAATACAAAACAGTACGTGGTCAATTCCGTATAAAAAGACCTTAATATTTTGAATGATTGTTAGTTACTCTATTTATTTAGTTAATTCTATCGAGTGGTTAGTCACGTGTTATAAATCAAGCCAATCAAAGAACCAGTAGCAAACATTAGAAACATAGATTAATTTAAACTAAATGCAACAGGTACCATATGATTTTATATATCAAAAAAACTAAAATGTAAAACAACAAGATATTTCGGTATATACCTAACATAACCTAAATGAGTTATTCTCCTCACCAGAAAAATGGTTTTTTTACTACATACGACTTATATAATTCCAAGTTTTCATCTTTACATAGTATAAAATGAAGTCGCTTCCGCTGTCTGTTCGCTTAACTACTCAACAGATTTTAATGCAGTTTTCAGCAATAAATAGAGTGATTCAAGAGGAAGGTTTATACATAACTTTGTTTGTTTGTTAGTTTGTTTATTACCTTTACACGACTAAACGACTGAACGGATTGTAATTAAATTTTGCACTCCTATATCCTGGGAAAAGACATAGGCTACTTTTAAGCCAACTGCGCGAAATGAGGGTAATGTTTTATTGAAAAACCATCCATGCGAAGCCAGATAGATGCGGGTCAGCTAGTTTACAAATAAAATAGGTAGGTACATTTTCACTAAAATCGGGATATTGACCATGAATTATCGGGATACTCAAAAACTCACAAATTAAATATAAATATCCCGTTTTTAATGAAAATAGTTTTCATAGCCATGATAGTTTCAAAAGATATAGGTACATTTTCCATTGAACTTATGTAAACGTGTACAGTCTAATAGCATAGTACACACTTTATCTGTAGATTTTTGACAGTTATTGTAGCAAATAAGGTTTGTATAATGTTTACGTGAGTCGGCCAACAAGTAAAGCCTTATTTGCAACTTTCCTCAGTGACCAGTTACTTCAAACACCTCCATAATTCAAATTAAGGTTTTCTTCATCCGAAAATGCTTAACTATAATTTGAAACGCACCTAGCAGCTTGAGGTCGTACGCACCCACCCGCTGGGCATTTCTCATCAAGTTATGGACCAGAGCTCATTCGAAGAAAACTCTCATAGTTTTATTTCTTTGTGAAATTTTTTTTTTACACCGTACCTTTATAAGAAAAAGAAAAGTCATAGATTTTTATATTGTCAACTTCTTCATCATATTGTTGGTTCAACAAATACTCAGTTGTTTTCGATCAGAAATTAGCTATGTGTACGGATTTGTCCGTAGCTTCACTCATTTCACATAATTTCATTCTAATTTGCGTTTTCTATTTGATCAAGGGAAGCGAGATCTCCAAATCAACTTGGGCAAATCGGCGTTGTATGTATGTATGTTTGTTTGCCCGAGGATAACTTTCGTAACGTTTATCCGATTATCATGAAATTTGGTATATAGGTAGGTAGTGATGGCACAATTTTGGTGTGACTCATGGAGTTAAAAATGTTAGAGGGTTGTTGAGATATTAGGGTTTACGAGGGGAAAAATAAATGAAAATGAGACTATTAGGTCAAATGGGACGTCAAATAAAAGGTCTTCATTAGTACATTTGAACCCCGTTTTTATTTTTAGTTTAATTTATATAGTTTTTGAGTTATTAGCCATAATAAAAACAAAACTTTGACAAAATCCACAGGGTACACCAGTGACCCCATAATGCTGAAATTTGGTATTCTTGTAGCTTTAGTGACACAAATATAGGCAAAAGTTTGAAATATACAATAACTGCCATTTGTACCCCAAAAAAATATATCCAATTAACAAGAACCCCCTTTACATCTAATTTGAATGAAACCGTAGGTCAAATAGGTTGGTTATGCATTTCGTGGCACCAATTTATTAGTCAAAGATGAAAGCCGGCATGCACATGATCACTAAACGTATTTAGCAACTAAACATGTTTAAATTTGAAGTATTTGTATGATTTGACAACTCCATCATATTTAGCCACTAAATACGTTTAGGCATCGTAGTGTAAGTCATCCTAAGAATCATATTTATTTTGGGAGATTCGCGAGATCTCAGTTCGGGGCGAACCACTAGTTAGTTTATAAGAAGAAAAGAACACGATAATCCTGTACCTTACAAATACCTACAATTATATTTTTCTAACACTGTTATGTTTGATGAGCCAAACTTTTAAACAACAAAGCAGTTAAAACATTCTATGAAAAGGGCCTAAGATAGTATATTAGTTGACATATCAGGAAACTCAGTGACCATATTTTACCAGGCGACAACAGCTGTCGCAAATAGTTAAATTGTTAATGAAATAAATCTAATGCATTGTGTTTTGCTGGGCTGCATTCGCGTACTACAATCACTACTGAGGCCCATTTGACTGTTTCCTGGGAGTTCGCGACGCAACGGTAAACAGGCAGATTTGATTTATACTCCAAGCTTTCATCACTTGTAATTTCTGTGCCATAGTACTCGTCAAATTACATTACGGTTGTAAGGTTTAAGCTGGTTTATGCAAATGGTGTTCATAAGCCGAATGAAGGTCGGTAATTTAAACAGCTTAGCGCTCTAAAAAGAAAGAAAGTACTACCAGTAAGTTGCAAATGTAGCTCCGATGTTTTCAAGTATGAATAAGCGAGATGGGATTTAAGAGAACTTTTCGCTTGATTATTATGGTGTCAAACTAATAAATTATGATATTACCACCGACATTCAATCAATACGAGCAACATAATATATTATGATTGCGCTACAGTTGCTTGACCACTCGGTTCGCGATGAGTAATATGCACCGGACGCGCAAATGGATGGTCGGGGCGGCCTCAATGTATCGCTAATCTGACGGCTACCGGGCTTTGCGCAATATGAGTTTCAAAATAAAAGAAAATATAAACTTTTTGTTTTTGGTATGGCATGATTTGTTTTTGGTTTGGATCTAGATGGAAGGGTTTCCTATCAAAAAAAATTACCTAAAAAGTACACATTTTACTTTATCTAAATATATAAAATCTAAATTAGATTTGTGATGTGTTTAAAAAATAGATTTATAAACTATTTTAATCTATATCTTGAATAACAAAAAGCTAAAGACAAAAGTAAACTAAATGTTGCTTATGAAACAAGGATTAATTATGTAAAGAGATGTTGCAAATACTTCGAAGAAATTAACTTCTCAATCGCATAAGATATTTGTATAAGCCAAAATCAATCCGTAAAATACGGCAATGACGCTAAGCCCAAAAGCCTCTTTTATCCCGAAATACGTTTAAAGTTTACAGTGACAGAAAGGTGGGCGTCCCAAAGGCTGCGACAGAACGGACAGGCTATAATTAATTCAGCTCCCGGCGGGGGCTCGGCTGCCGTCCTACGCGTGTGCTCCGGTTGTTGTCCTCTTTGGCACATTAGCGAAACAACGAATGTTAAGTCCAGTATTTAATAGCCTCACAGATCTCGGGCTAAGCCTGGTCTAAAATTTATTTACATATAATTTTGTAATTTTTGCCGTTTCCCACATTACATGGTGTCGGCACAACAAGTGTTTTGTCCGACTGAACTTGTTTCTTCTAAAAACGATATGTATCAAAATTGAGATCTTGATAGGATGATTAGAAAATCCCACTAATATTATAAATGGGAAAGTTTGGATGTTTGTTTATTTACTTGTTTGTTTCTTTGTTACTCAATCACGTCGTAACGGTTAAACCGATTTCTATTAAATTTGGTATATAAGTAAATTATAACCTGGATTACCACATAGGCTACCTTTTATCCCATAAATCAGTTTCCATGAAATAAAAATGGGGTGTCAAGTCAAGTTGCAACAGCGAGCTTAGCTTTATTTCTAGGTTACCTACACATTTAGTAGTGTAACGCGTACGAATTCGAACAGCTAGTGGTTTAATAAATTAAAAAAACCGATACTTTGCTTTTCTAAATCCTCTATAAGCCGTCACATTTCATTTCGTCACCTTACTCATTTCTTTCTCAAATCATGTCTCAGAAAATGCAATCAACACATTTTTGGCCTTTCTCTAATCTAAATATAGGTATATCCACATAGGGTTTACATTATTACTTTGTATCGAGCGATAAATATTTCAAATCGTAATCTTGTTAATCTTAAAGTATTGAGGAGATAAATCAAAAGCAATTTGATAAATCATTGTCAATAGCATATTTAATTGTTGGAACACTGTGCATAATCAAATAAATATTAATTAACACGACTAAGTAACAACGCCTACACGATCCTTTTGTCCGTAAGCCTGTTGCTATATTAGGTAATTATTTTGGACTAGCTGCCGCCCGCGGCTTCGCACACCTCATTTCCACCCCACGGGATCTGATTTATGGAATGAAAAGTAAAGCTATGTCCTATTCCAGGTAATCTTTAACCTAATCCTCAAATTTCATCCAAATCGGTTTAGTAGTTTTGGCGTTAGAGAGGAACAAACATTCAACAGTGGGATGTGGGATTAGTGAGATTGAACCTTTTGAGAGACTGCTCGAATATTACATTAACTTTATTATCTTATTGACGTAAGTTATATAATCCTATTCATTGCTTTGGAGTTGGAGACTACGTAGTTTCCAAAGTTTATTCTAGTGCAAAGTGAACAGATTTTTTCCAGGCAAGCGTGTTTCACCTTCGACTACGCTATCACCACAGCATTATGTGGTTGTGGTCGAATGCGTGGCATAAAAAATTTCAGCAGAAATCATCGTAAGATTATGTTAACCTTATCCTTTTGTAACATTTTTCATATCCGGAACGCCTAATATTATATATAGCGCGCTCTCCCAAAGTCCGTACGAGCTACTCTGCTTAGAAAATATATTTTAATGTGCCAAGTTCTAGCTTCTTTTATTCTTGCTGCAAATCACCCTTTTGGTATCAAACAGTTCAGTTAGTTATATCAGTTTTGTATCACTTTCTTCTGTAAGTTAAGCATATTTTTAAAATTTCTTACATTACAGAAAAGCGACGCTCCTAACATAGCTAAAGAATGTTTTAATTACAGTTGAAGTTATTTAAACACAAGAAAACATATTTTTTTTATTCAAAATATGTTTTAAATAAAAATATTTTTGACAGTTACTATATTTTGTCATAATGTATGTATCTCTTCTTCTTGCCCTTTTCCCACATTACACGGGGTCGGCACAACATGTATTTCTCCTCCATATCTCTCTATCAGCCGTCATCTCCGTTGTCACTTCCTTCCTACCCATATCATTCTTCACACAGTCCATCCATCTCTTCTTCGGCCTTCCTCTACTTCTATATCCATCCACACTCACATCTAACACTCTTTTAGTCACATGATTTTCTTCCCTACGCATGACATGCCCACACCACGCTAGCCTCTTACTTTTAATTTTTCTATCACTGGCGCTACTTTTAAACTTTCTCAAATACACTCATTCCTTATCTTATCCATTCTCATTACCCCATACATCCATCTCAATATTCGCATTTCCGCCGCGTGCACTCTTCTTTCATCCGTCCCTTTCGTGGCCCAACACTCAGAATCGTACATTGCGACAGGTCTTATGATCGTCTTATAAATTTCCCCCTTAAGTTTAAGGGGCATTCGAGGATCGCACGTTGTTTCTGTAACCTGTCGCCATTTCATCCATCCCGCATTTATTCTATTTTTAACGTCTCGGTCTATGTCGCATTCGTTTTGGTTCAATGACCCAAGGTACCGAAAATATCCGAAAATAATCTTGTCATAACGTATCCTTGAACCATAAATAACCTTCGCCAAACATTAGTATAACTAGAAATAAATTCTAAAGAGCGTTCATAACATCACATCAAAAGATAACGACCGTTACTTATCTAACCTAGGGTTGCCATGCCACCTTTTTTTTAAGAGAAATTTGTTTTTTTTCATATATTTGCAAAAATATTTTATAATATAATATAATTTTGTAAATATATTTTTATGAAGTTCAGAAAAAAATAGTTCCAACTCATTTGTCTTCATTATTTCATCATTATTATTATTAAGGTTGTGTGGGTGAAGCGACACTCAGGATGACCACGCGAGAGTTCTGGCGAGAGCCCATCCTAGAAAACTAAAGACAGCATCGACATAGGCAACCCTAACTTGAATAGGATAGGTTCAAAATAGGTCACAGAACCTCCTAATCATGAAGTCATACTTTTTTATGAAGTTTCTTGGTTTTTTTCAAATTTTTGTGATGAAAATACAGTATTTTTCTATAAAAAACGTGGATGTACTCGTAAACCAGTGTTTTGGAGACACTTCCCCTTGATATCTGGAGCAGTTGAGCTATAAGTATAATATAGATCGTTTGCAACGGTCTTAAGACGATCTTGTCAATAATTGTATTAGCTGTTAATTCATGTTTTTCTTTAATAAGTACAACTAGCTTCCGCCAGCGGCTTCGCACGCTTTGTTTGTCCACAAAAAGTAGCATATGTGTTAATCCAGGTTATAATCTACGTACATACCAAATTTCATCGAAATCTGTTCAGGTGTTGTAACGTGATTGAGTAACAAACAAAGAAATAAACAAACATCCATACTTTTGCATTTATAATATTAATGTGATTGACTAAAATATAGTACGATACTATATATTATAGTAAGGGTGGCAACCCTATTCAAACCTGTTTAAGGCGAGGTCTACAAGCACTTAGCCAGGTGTGCGGATTTGTGAACACAGAGGGCAGCACGGGGGCTAGATCTATAGCTATTCATAAGCTGCCTTTATATTTGCAAACCGTCCAGTATTTAATGATTATGGGCCTTGATTGAAAAATATTACAACCGGTAACGGGTGTGAAGACTTACTACCAGAGGATAGTATAATCATTCGTTACTTTCGAAGAATCATAGTAAATTTATTGTATGTAAATATTGTGCTCACTGTGTTCCGTATTTAGTTTTCATATTTCCATTCAAACAGTTTGAACATAAAGAAGAAAATTGACGGGGTTAGTATCTTTACGAGGAGTTAATCTTTACCGATCTTTTTGTGTAGATTTTTTTTCCATTTCACTATTTAGCACCGTGAAACATAACTAATCACACAATACCATGTGAACATTTTAACTTACCACATGAACAGAAGAGAAACTTCCCTAACAAGTTTCCGCATGTCAAATTTTAACGAGAGACTGCCTCCGTGGCGCAGTGGGCGTGTAGCCAGCTGAGATGCAGGAGGTAGCGGGTTCGATTCCCGCCGCGGAACAAATGTTTGCATGATCTACAGATATTTGTTCCGTGTCTGGGTATTTTTCTATATATTATAAGCATGTTTTTACAAAAAAAAAGTATATAAGTATTCTATCAGTTATCTGGTTCCCATAGTACAAGCTCTGCTTAGTTTGGGGCTAGATCGCGCTATGTGAAATGCTCAGCGATATTTATTTATATTTAGTTATAACTTCAAACATCACTCCCTTCAAAAGTTGCGATAGCCACCCACGCGCTTTTAACCAAATGAGCATAGACTTTTATACCATTCCATTATTATAACTATGGAATTGCACCAACGCCCGGCCGAGGCTTACCTAAAACTCTCCGAAACGCGGTACGCGACTCGCTGTCGAGTTGTCAACATGACAAAATGTGCGTTGAAAAATTTGCTTTAACGTTTTTAAAAAGAGGTGCTATTTATTTGAATAACCATAAAGGAAAGTGGTAATTGCTATGTAATCTAGCATCGCACAAAATATGCCACTTTTTTACGGCGTACAATATTTTTAGTTATAATAATGTATCATACTAACAAATTGCATAAAATCTGCATTCATCAATAAAATTGTCAGATGTAAGAAGGGATTTTAGAAATAGGATGTACGTCGCCATCCAGTAATTTTAAATAAATTTCTCATAACTCTAAACTCTGCGTTGAAATTCTACCGAAGATCTTTTTATGTTTAAATATAACTATAGACTTTTTTATAGACTATGTGAGTTTTCGACAATTTAAAGACATTTTACGATTGTTTCAGCCTAAATTCCAAAGTCTAAACATTACATAAGCGGTAGTGAAGCGCCTTGTTTATTTAAATGAACAATAATGCTATTCTTATAAGGACAAGGTAAGAGCTATTCAAATAGAAGTTTATTGGGTCAGGGATTACAGGAACAGAAGGCTACAAGCTCTACAATGAGTCTTATGGTAAGCCTTCGACGTGTTTATGGTAAGTCTTGTGGTAGTGTGTTTTATGGTAATGAGTACATACTTCTCATGAGATGAGCACAATTAGTAGTCTGCCGGGTAGGTTATGATACGCGGTTGCTATTTTAGAATATTGTAGAGACTTTCATTGAAAAATACACTGTAATATACGTTACTTAGTTGAGTTTTAATGTATAATTAGTAAAGATTGAACCTATTTTTGCGAATATTGGTAGTGTTATTAGGTAGCAATATCCTGGAATCGATGAAGTTGTGAGTTTATTTAAGATTTCTTCAGTTGTAATTGTTTGATTTCTTCGGTGAGTAATAAAAGCAGTTTAGCCCCTTGGGTGGTCAAAAATATACAAAAAACTTCCCCCCGCGGCTTCTCATCCGTGGTATGTCAATAAAAACATTACCCTCCTTCCCGGTCTTAATAACATCGTAACGGCTGAACCAATTTCGATAAAACCGCGTGTGAAGCCGCTTGCGGAAACTAGTCACATATGAATACAAAGGTTTGTGAGTGAACAAATGCTTAGAGCAGTTTAGAGTATAGTTTCCCAACAGCTGAATCGTGGCCATAAACACCAGAGGAGCGTGACTCCGGGCTACTTTAGCTACAGAGTGATAACCGTGGGATTCTCCTAATAAAGGGATATTCTAAACTGAACAAATACCTAGCCTGGTAAGCAGTTTAGAATGTCTAAGTAATAAGCTATTTGTTTGTTCTAAGGTTGAGAGAACACCTTTCGCTTTGACAAACAAAATTGTCATTAGACAATTTTGTTAAAATTAAATAAAAATACTATAATTACTTCTACGTGTTCTGCTATGTAAAGAAAGAAGAAGAAAGAAAATACATTTATTTGACACACACATAGGACAGACCATTCAGAGCGTAACAAACATACCTACTTACATAAAGACTATAAATTATTAAAAAGAAAAGAAAAAAATTATATAAACACAGGAAAAAAACACATGATAAAATTTTGTAGCTAGGTATACATACCAATATGGTCTTCCGTGCTGTGTGGGCCAAACGACTATGTGCGACATGTAATGAAAACACGGGTAGGCCTAATGGCTAGCATTGTTGTAAAATAGATTTTATTCAAATTCATTACCATTGTAAATTTAAAATTTTAACCATAACAGGTAGTCTAAAATTTTTGAATTAAACTTCTGTTATTATTTTACTTTATTGATATTAATCAGGTCCTTAAATATCGATGAAACAGCCTGTATAAAATAGGTAAACATATCATATTCATTCATTATGTAAGTAGGTAGGTAGGTACCTGTTAAACTAACTAAGCGGCATCATCGCAAAGGCGCCGCCGATTTACGTTAAAAATTGTTTATTGGAAATGTATAGATTACTGGATAAATATTTAAGCTACAGGTATTGAACCCAGCTCTAAAATCAAATCATACTATTCCGGATATGTGTTTCAAATTAATGTCGCGCATAACAAAGCAGGTTGTGTAGTACACAACTATATATAGTATAGGTAGTTAATTACGTAATAATTCTATAGTTTTTAATTAAAGATGTACATTTTTTATCTAACTTGACAAACTTAACTTAAACAGAGATACCACCTTTAACCTAACCTAAAATTCTTTAACATATTACCATTCGACATCTAAGCGTATTTATAATTAGCATAAACGTATCTTTTTCAATGTTGAAAACCGAATTAGATAAGTTAATTGCTTCTTCGGTTAAAACCATGAAGATCTTTAAAAACTAGAATAAATGTAGGTATTATAAAAACCCATAGAGTATAAACAGGTTCCACTGGTCACAGGTTGCATATTCATAGAGCAAAGCCAGCGTCCGCTGACATAATGCAGCCGAAATTAGATTGAATGGACTTTAGTGATTATCGATATAAATTTTACGTAACCTAAAATGTTCGAGTAATCTTTACATCGGTACATGCTTTGATATAATATACACAGGTATTGTATTAAAAAAGACATTGGAGACTGTATTGCCAAACTACTACGGCAGGCCCTGGCCGTGACTGGCAGACTATTGGCCCGGTGGGTGGACGGTAGAGGCCGTTAAGGGAAAGACCAATACCAATATCACAGGATCGATGAGAGTGGCGCTTACATCCAGCAGTGGGCAGCTAGCTAAGCTGTCAATGACAGTCTAAAATGATGATGATATAATTAATATAATGGGGAAAATTAATTAGATATCAATGGTAGTTTCTGCGAGTTATGTTAAACTTTTTTTACATTTTAGAGGTTTGAAGCGTGACAAGCGTACGCTATAAAGCGTATTAATCATAATCTAAAACTAGTGGTTCGCCCCGTCTGAGATCTCGCGAGTCTCCCAAAAAACAAAAAAAAAATACTGCTCATAATTTTTGACAAATAAAGTAGTGCCACGATTACCCAATTGATTTACTTGACCTACAGTTTAATTCAAATTACAAGTAACGAGGGTTCATGTTAATTGGTTACCCTGTTTAGGTGTTGAAATTTCAGCTATTCTGGATTTCAGACTTTTCCCTATATTTGTGTCGCTAAAGCTACAAGAGTACCAAATTTCAGCATTGTGGGCTCACTGTGAGTTTTGTCAAAGTTTAGTTTTTATCATGGCTAATACTCGTAACTCAAAAACTACAAGGGCTGGAAATGCACTAAATGAGACCTTTCATTAGGCGTCCCATTTGATCTAATAGTCTCTTTCTGATTTCTTTTACCCCTCTTGAACCCCAATATCTCAACAACCCCCCAACATTTTAATGAGTCACACTCATTGAGAATTGTGCCACCACTACCTATATAATATATATATAAAATTTCACGACGATCGGATCAACGTTTCGAAAGTTATCCTCGGACAAACATATGTACATACATACATTAATACAACGCCGATTTGGCCAAGTTGATTGGAGATCTCGCTTCGCTCGATCAATTATAAGTCAATAATAGCTAAGTACGTAATTTTAAGATTATTTATTTATAGAATAAATGTTATTTTGAGACTGAATGGTGTTGATGTCGTATCCTCACCATGGTATTACCGCGTATTACTATGGGATGTTGTCCTGTTACCAAACCTCAGCTAAGACAAAACAGTATAAATGTAATATAGGGTAGGGGTTCATCAGGTGGGAACAGGTTCCTCTCGTGAAGCAGGTTGCATATTCATAGAGCGGACCCAGCGTCTACCGACATAATATACCCGAATAGATTTATTGGTCCTGAACAATTTACATGGCTAATATTATATAAAATGTCATACTGATTTCTATTGAGTGTGAATTTATATATAGCAATTTTACAATAATTTAAGTTGGATGACAAATAACGACATTAAATTATTTTTATCAAATTATGTTACTCTTTACACTATATCTGAGTGCATAAACATTTGTACGATTTGATATTTAATTCAATTTAATGCTGATTTGATACAATAAATATAATATACAAAGAAATTTAAATACGTAGTATTTGAGATTTCAACTTTATGTGAGTATTTTGAGCTATGGATGGGATAAAGCGGCTTGCTTTTGTATGTAGGTATGTATGTATGTAACGGAATCTTTGAACTTGATTTTCAACCACTTCAAAACATTGCACTAAATTGAAATTCGATAAAAACAAAAAAGAATATTACGCTATTCATAATTTAAATTTATTGAAAATTATTTTCTACTTTTTGGTTTAATACAAAAGCGTGTTAATTAGTTTTTTTTAAACTATTATTTATTATATGATTAGTATGACCAGAGGGCTTAGCCAATGGGATATGACACATCCTACGGAAATATCACGTGATATATCAACAACAAACCTATGTAGAAATCGAATAGATTCGAAGCGAATGTAATTTGGCTACGGGCGTAGATCGATGTAAGGAGATTCTGATAGAATGTGACCTTGTGATCGATAATAGATGCATAATTGAATGAGTATGGAGAAGGGATTCAATACAGGATCCACTTGTATTTGGTATATGCGGATACAAGTTATAAACTTGGGCACCATCGAGATTCTCAAGACTACCAACAGTTTTCACAATTCTCTGTTAAACCGGGTTCAAGAATCAAGACTCGTAGTGCCTTAATGGCCGGACTGCCAGATGCAATATAATAAATCATAAAAAGTGCCATTTTGTGCTCCTGCGTCTAATCGTCAAGTATAAAACATCTTGATGGACGTCCTCTGACATGAAGCTACGAAATAATAGCTATTCATAAGTTATAAGGTTATTTAATGAACAGTCGAGAATTCGTTATGCGGTAGTCTGACAATACTAAATAATGAGACATGATGTTAATTGTTATTGTGTGAGTGAAAATTAGTTATTGTGATCTATGGGTCTGTCTTAAGAGGTATTTGTGGTGCGCTAGAAATTATTACTAAAAAATGTTCTATAGTAACCACCACCATACAATATGTTTTTATACTTAAAACTAGACAAGTTTTAAAGGCATCGATATAAACGAATATTCCTTTTACTTTCCGGATGATTCAGAAAGTTCAATTTAGTAAAATAAGTTTGAGTTCAGCGTTTTACATTAACAAGTAAGTGATACCCCTAATACATCAACCTGTTTTTATCGTTTTAATAAAATACTGACACTCACAACAGGTTGCATACATCACCTCCCACCATAAATATATCACCGAATGCGACAAAACATTCAGTAAAAGTTGACTGAATCGGTTTTTACCGTTAATTAGTGTCAAAATAAAAGTTACAACCACCATTTTGAGTTATAAAAAGTTTGTATCGAAGTGTTCGTTATCCTTTTAAATGGTGTCAACACTTGTAATAACTATAAATTTGGCAAAAGCGGATTAAAAGGAAATGCAAACATGGTGGGATTATGAGCAGTTAAGCTGGTTTTGTATCGATATGCGGAGTTAATTGGAAGTAAGTGTGGTCTGTAAGATGAGTCTTTTAATAAAATCGTGGGTTCAAAAAACTTATGTATACTTATAACATGCTAGCTGGCATGCCCCGGTTTCGTACGGATTTTTATCAAAATAAAAGCACTCAGGGATAGTGTAGCTCTTTGTAAGTGAAAGAATTTTCAGAATCGGTTAAGAAGTTTCTGAGATTACCCCGTACAAACATACAAACTAATAAATAACAAGCATTATTTACCTGTTTATATTATACGGTACGGTGTACTTTGTTATCAAAAATCAGTTTTTTTTGTTATTAAAACGAAAGTAAACATCTTAAAAAAACAGGAATTCTTGCTTTAGATAAAAATACTTAGATAGGCAGAGTGAGTAGTTTAAGGTAAAAAGTTATTTGCAACAATCTTCAAACTAGTTCCAAAACTTTAGGCAAACAGAACTTTAAGTTACTTTCATAGACTATACTTCAAATCAATTTACTAAAAAGGTGTATTGCATAAATTGCCACATCTAACTTGCTCTATCATTCGCTACTCCATGTCCTACAACCAGTTTTGCAAAAATATACAGACAACATATGACTCACCAACAGTACCTACTAGAGTTTTGGACATATAAATTAGCTTTTTATTGCTGACAGCATTCAACTACTAATAGACTTGGTTACTCATGTAAGTACCTACTTACAACTTAAGTAGTCAGTATTTGTAAGTATTGCAGTTTGAAATTACGCGCGACTACATAATTATATCAAAGTCAAAAAATCTTTGTTCATAGTAATCATAAGAATCATTTTGAAAAGTCTTCTAATAGTAAATGTGGAGGGGCGTGCAATTTTGACTTGGAATATCTCTATTTTAGAATATCTTTAGTTTTGCTTTGGCTGTATTCCTGTTTCTATCATAAATGACAGGATGTAAGAAGGTAAGTCTTTACTGTACCAGGCTGAACCATTCTTCATCATCGTTTTATCCATATCATCCGTAGACCGTCCACTGTTGAACTCAGGCCTGCCCTTAGATTTCCAAAGAAACCGATATTGATGTGCAGCACGTATCTAACGGCTCCCAGCAACCTTTGCCATCTATCGAGTGGGGGCCCGTATCTACTTATAGTTTTTAAATAATTAAGTACCTACCGGTTTATTTTAATTGCTGCTCAACCTCATAACGTGAAGAATGTTCGCAAAGTTAGTGAAATAATTAAAACCTACAACTGTGTCCTACCGAACCCTATTCTAATTTTCGTTCCTCGACATTTTATGCAAAATGTCGAGTGTTTTCGCGAAATCCCTGAGATAATTGAAATAAACGAGTGTGTCTGGTCCTATGAGACGTTACTCATCGAGTTGTCTCGCAGGTTATGCCAGTTCGTTTCCCTCCCGGACGCGAAACCCGTCTCTTTTAGGGATCCGTGGGATACAAATTTACGAATATACTGTGTTATTTTAACTAGTTGTGAGACGGTGTTAATGTGTCTAAATGTTTTAGAATTTCTGTCATACGTAAATAGAAAAATTATAAATATTTTTAAATTACTTATCTAAGGATAAGTAGAAAACGACATACTTAGTGTCTACTAATATAACAAATAAATATGTCTACTGAAGGTATTTATTAAAATTAACTATTTACTTATTTATTTGATCAAGGACACGTGTACATAAAAATAAATTAGGGGACGGCTGGCAAAGTTTTTTTAAATATTAGCTGAGGAGCCCCGTAAAGTTTTATTTATATTTTATTTTATTAAAGTTTTATTAACGTACATTTTGAATAAATGCACCTCATTATTTAAGCGAATTAAACCGTTTAACAACAGGTGGTCATGACTTTGACACTTGATACCCAAAATCATACATAAAACTCATACATTAAATACCTGTTTAACATATGAATAGTATTGTAATACATTCCTGGAGATTTAGTCATACCAAAGTGTCTACAACCTTATTTAAATACAGTTATTTCGTGAAATCAGCATTGTAAGGTGATTTCTAATCCTGTTTATGGCTGACAAATAAACATACTTACTAAGCTATAAAAATATCAAACACATAGTTATGTGAAAGAAATTATATACGTGGATTTTAATAATTTATAATATTTTTAGTAGGTAAGTAGGTATACTATATTTTATTTTGAACGAATGAGGCTAATTCTTACAAAATATATAATATGTGAAATGTTTTAAAATTGTACACCAATTAAACGGTACGTGATAATCCCGTGTTTACAATAATGATTGTAACAAATCACGAAAGATTTCAAGAACGCTACAATTTTTTTATAAAAAGCATTATCCTAAAGGTCATCTAATAAATAATAAACAAAAAAATAAATAAACAATAAACAACTAATATCCCTTTGCAAATAATTTGGTAGTTTATAAATGTATTGGTACTTAGAAGACCCTTTAAAGCAGACAACAAACTCGCAATAATAACAACCATGTTGTCGCTCAGATTTCATAAATTGTCCAGAGGTCCTATTCGCAAACACATAACGAGTGACTTTTCGCACAGTCTCAAATTTCCTCGGACGGATTTCTGGATGTTTATATTATTTTTGTTATTGGTTCAGTTAAAGTTGAAACTGAGTCCATCCAGTTCTGAGTATAGATATTGGACCTGTATTGGATAATTAGCAATAAACGTGATTAAATAGATAACAGCTGGCGAAGATTTATTAGCGGTAAAGTTAATGTGTCTCACGAGTTCAGAATAAATATTAAATGCACTTGCTTGTTTGTTTGGGTAAATTTGTTTTATGATGTTGTGTTTCTTGTTTTGTGAAGTTATATGGCTTGAATACGTTAGAGTTACAGCTGTACCTATCACACACTGCTTGCGAAATTGACAGGGAAATGCATAATACCGAAAAATGCATAA
This sequence comes from Philereme transversata, assembly GCA_963924445.1. Classification (NCBI taxonomy): domain Eukaryota; kingdom Metazoa; phylum Arthropoda; class Insecta; order Lepidoptera; family Geometridae; genus Philereme; species Philereme transversata. The sequence continues at coordinate 17,391,898 of OZ004337.1, read as the reverse complement.
TTTCTCATGAAATAAACTAATTCAGTTTTCTTAGGCATTGTAAAAAACCGACTCCTTTCCTCAAATGTAAACCAAAACAAAGAACTAACGTAAAAATTTGAATAAACGTCGAGAATGTTTTAACCGCTGTTACGATTTTTGAAGTGAAACTTCTTTAGCATCGTTGTGATTTGAAAGTTGATGAAACGAAAAATCGACAGTAAAAAGAGACAGACACATAAATTCATAAGTGAAGTGAAAACTTCTTTAGCATCGTTGTAATTTGAAAATCGATGAAACGAAAAAGCAACAGTATAAACAGACAGACACATACATTCATATGATTTAACGTGGGAGAAAATGAGATAGGAAGCATTATACAGTGTTTCTTATGTACCTGGTTCTCTTTGTGCTTTGCTTCGTACTTCCTCCACTCGTGTTAATAATTATCTAACTTTGCATCACTATGATCATTACTAAAACCTACAATTATCATCTTCCCGAAATTTTACATTCGTCTCATTATCTTGAAACCAAAATTTTTGAAGGTTTCACTTCTACCACGTGTGAATTGCACACATGCTTTTTTTTCTTTATCTATATTTATATTTTATGTAAATATAAAATATTATAGCATCTTTATCGTGTGTAACGCGCTTTAAGCCATCCAAAGATCGTTTGCAACGATCTACAAAATTAGTATTATTTGATAGTTCAAAAAAAGTTATGAGCGGTCACATCGCAATTTTAAAGCTCGCCAAATGGAAAACTCATTTGTTTTATCTAGTAAGAAGAACCATAAGACCACAACAATCCTCTTCAGAGTATAAACCAATAAAAGTTTTACACTTAAGGAATTTATGTCAAAACAAGTTTTACGGCGAGAATAAAGTCATCAAAACTAATATCCACGACTAAAGGAAAATTACAGGAAACCGGGGAACACGCGATCTCAGGTCGTTGTCTTTTATATAAAATAATAGTTTTACTTCATACGATAAACGGAGTAAAACTTTAATTATGTTATTAATAACTTTGATATATTGATTAAAAATTCTTAGGGCGTAAATATTACCGGGAGAGATGTTTAGTTTAAAGCACAGTATTGTTCCAGGGTGGTTATTCTAAAGTTATTGATCAGTTTACGATTACTTGATACGTACACCTAATAAAAGACATTGGAAATAATTTGTATTTAATGTATTGTTTAAATAATTGTGCAATCAATTCCGTAATTAACCAAATAGCGCTGCTAAATATATCTGAATGTTTGATCGCGCAGAAGCGTTTAAGATTTCTAGTCTAAGGCTAATGATGGTTGAGAATTAGAACCATCATTAATTCAATGGTGTTTTATTTTTATAAGTTTGACATTGCACTAGATATGGACAGGTGGAAGGATTTAGGGGAGACCTTTGCCCAGCAGTGGGACAATGAGGGTAGACAAAAAAGTGGTAAACCCTTCCCAGTATAGTATCAAAAGGTTTAGCTCAAAACATCGCTTGTTTGCATCGTGGATGAAGTACAGTTACAGTTTTTTCACGAAAGTTTTAATTGATGCAATCGGGTATTAGAAATATATTATTATGTTACACAAAAGTTACTAAAGCTGGTAAACAAAAAAACTAAATATTTCAAGGTAAACTTACATTATGCAAAATACCTCACTCAATCCATTGAAAAAAATTCCAAACAAACTCGTGTTTCTTTAACAATGTGCACATTTGCATAGATAGCAGTGCCTGGCAACATTATCACAATACAACTCAGATATCAGTAGCTACGCAGGGCGTTACCGCCACGAAAGCCCGCATCCGTCCGGAAACCGTGAACTTACAAGACCGGTATAAACCGGTAAGAACCGGTACTCGGTACACCGTCCGTTTCCAAACGGAACAACCAATTTTGAACGTCAATAATCTCGTTCTATCGATAGGTACCCAATCGAGTAGAGTCGAGTACCTACTTGATTTAGCTACTAGCTACTAGACTAGACTGTGCTGTTTATCGGGTACTATTTATTGTGTGGTAGCAGATTTATATGCCTGTAAGTATTATCGCAACATTTCCTCTATGTGGGTGATGAAAATACTATGAATTAGTACTAGGTACTAATTTATTATTTAATTATAAGTACAGGATTCTTTGAAATATGTTTTAAAGTGAAAAGGGGTAGTTTTTTCACATATGAGAACCTTTTTTTCGTAATTTAATGTTTTTGGTCAACCTGACTTAAAGCTGCTATTCATCATCATCATCATCATCATATCAGCCAAAGGAAGTCCACTGCTGAACATAGGCCTCCCTCATAGATTTCGAGAGCAGCCGATTTTATGGGGCCTGCACCCAACAGCTCTCAGTTACCTTTATCAGATCTTCTTTCCATCTAGTGTCTAGTGGGGAGGGGGGGGGGGGGGGGGGTTCTACGCTGCGCTTTCTCTGACTCTAGTTCGCCTACGAATCTCCTCGTTTCTGATTCAATCTCGTAGAGAAACATCAAACATAGCCTTCTCCATAGCAAAGCTAAGCTACAAAGCTGTTAGTAAAGTACGTTAGTAAGCCGCCTAAGTTTTAGATCTTCTATCTCGTACGGTTAAGTTACACATTCCAAACCACCCTGTACAACAACTGCAACTTTGCTATAAGTACTCGTAGTTATGTGGGTCCTTTGTTTACCAAAACGGTCGGGTCAATCAAATCAACTCGTGGACCCACTATTACCACCTACACAGATATTTATATTCGCATTATCAGCGTGTGAAGAAACTTTATTTTTTATGAATCACCAACCGATTCTGCCATATATGGCTTAAGGTAAAGAACAAAGATCTAACTGGAAAAATACCTAATAAGTATATTGAAAATAATTTAAGTTATTATTAGTTTTATTGTGAATCGCATAAACGAACAATGAAGTAAGCTAGGTACGCGTAAATTATGAGCAACGAGCTATTAGAGGGTGTTCCAAACTACATCATTAAATAATACTCAAAACTAATTATACTAGTGGTTCGCCCCGAACTGAGATCTCGCGAAACCATAAAAACAAAAAAATATTATTCGTACTCTTTGACTATCAAAATAGTACCACGAAATAAATAACCAACTAACTTGACCTACAGTTTCATTCAAATTACAGAGTTCATGTTAATTGGTTACCCTTTTTTGGGGTACAAATTGCAGTTATTCTAGATTTCTGACTTTTGCCTATATTTGTGATACTTAAGCTACACGCATATCAAATTACAGCACTGTGGGGTCACTCGTGTACCCTGTCAATTTTGTCAAAGTTTAGTTTTTATTATGGCTAATAACTCACTAAACTACAAAAACTTTAGTAATAATAAAAACGGGATCGAAATATACTAATGAAGACCTTTCATTTGATGTCTCACTTGACCTAACAGTCTCATTTTAATTTTTGTTACCCCTTGAACCCCAATATCTCTACAATCCCCCGAAATTTTTAGCTCATTGAGTCACACCAAAATTGTGCCATCATTACCTACTTATATACCAAATTTCACGATGATCGGATAAACGCTTAGAAAGTTATCCTCGGACAAACAAACATACATACATACAACGCCAATTTGCCCAAGTTGATTTGAAGATCTCGCTTCGCTCGATCAATAAGTAAAAAGATAATAATAACACGTTGTGTATTATGTTATGTACGACATTAAATGAAAACACGAGTAGGGGAAATGGTGGTATTGTTGTAAAATAGGTTTTTTCAAAATGTAAAATCAAAGATTTTAAATATTAGCAAACTTATTATGAAGTCTTAAAAATATGAATAAAAGCAAACAAAGCACGAAAGGCAACTTGCGCAACAATTTCTAAACGTATTTAGAGCCTAAATATGATTTAAATGTTGTCAAATCATACAAATACGTAAAATTTAAACTTATTTTTGTCGCTAAATAGGTTTAGGGATCGTTGTGCAAGTCGCCCTAAGTCTTGTATTTCAAAGCGGAAAACATTGTTTCAGAATCGTATGTAAATAGAGCGTAGTTTGTAAGTAAATTAAAAACATAATGCATCATTGAACAGTAGCTGTGGTTCCTCGTGTAGCAGTGTCGTCAGTGGGTTCACGACCCGCGCATTTTTATGCGCACTCGACACGTGGGAACGACACTAATGTTATCGTGTTCTTGGAAACTACTGCTAATGTTCTGGTTTCCTAGTAAAAGTGACCGTCTTTGAACGGCCGTATTGTAGAATATAGTAAGACGAATTATTATTATAAATATGTATGTATATAAATGTATAATGCATTTTACACATCGCTATCACGCCCTAAACTAAGTAGAGCTTGCACTTTGAGAACTGGATGAGTTGGATGACTGATAGAATTCTGATTCTAATAAACATGTGTGTATAATGTGTAATAAACTCGCTATAAAAAATTACATCTACGCTTGTAGTCTTATTTTCAGTTAGTCGGAACAATCTAACATTAACCACCAATTGAGAGAGTAAAAAAAAGTGGCACTCCGGGAGTGCCGACAGAAGTGAAAACATGAACAATTACAAGATACTCATATTTATATATAGAGGTGTCGGTAACGGTAACAGTGTTGCGAGTTCAATGGGTTTTTCTCATCTCAAAAAATGCCCAACGCACCTAAAGACGTTTTCACTTCAAAAATAAAAGTTTGCAATCAAATTCCTAGTTTTTCGCATCATTTTTGAATCAGACCCTTTATCTGTTAAGTTGTTGATCAAAGTTGATACCACTATAGACGTCATTTACTGTCACCATTTCTTAGAAAACCAAGTGTAACCTACTTCATACGATGTAGTCCTGAATAATCAAAGTATTCTGAGTAAATAAATAAATAAATAAATATCGCTGGACATTTCACACAGCGCTATCTAGCCCTAAACTAAGCAGAGCTTGTACTATGGGTACCAGATAACTGATAGAATACATATATACTTTTTTTTTGTAAATAAATACTTATAATAAATATAAAACACCCAGACACGGAACAAATATCTGTAGATCATGCAAACATTTGTTCCGCGGCGGGAATCGAACCCGCTACCTCCTGCGTCTCAGCCGGCTATATGCCCACTGCGCCACGGAGGCAGTCTCTGTTTTCAACTGAAATAAATGAAGTGACGAGATATAAGATTTTTTGCAAAAAAAAAAACACTTTTTCGAAAGAAGCTTTTATAAAATTCATAATAGGAACTGCAAGCAGACTCAAATGTGTCCTAACACTAGGTAGCCTACATTATTCCTTTCAGAATTCCGTGGTCTATCATCTGTCTCCATCATGAGACCACCTCCATGGAACATATTGCATTATTACTGATTAACACGGGTATTTATCGTGTATGTACCTTTTTTATTTGTCCGCCCGCGACCACGGCAGTCGCAACATAGTCGAAACGTCGTGATAACAAATAAAAAAGGTACATACGTGATAAATACCCGTTTTAATCAGTAATTATGTACAGTGATCGCGAAAGTTTGAAAAATACTATATTATTGCATTGTCATCGAAGTTACATAAATGTATTCCAAATTTTACCTCAATCGGTTGAGCGAACTGGTTTAAAATTCAGTTGCAATTACCTAAACAAACATTGCTAGGTAAGTAAAACCTTCTAAAACTAAAGGTGCCTTCATTTGTACCACTGGATTTTACGGGCCACTCTGCCAGAACAGGATGGATTAGGCAACAATCGTAGCTGTTTGCTATATTAAACTGTGATGAGATGGTCTTCTCGAGATCATCTTTTCATCTGCAACCACTCTTAAAACAGTGACTTGAGTATGTTAAAACGATAAACGACAAGACTTAACAAACAACATTATTATGAAAGGGGATATACAAGACACATACGATATCTAAAATTTAACATGGAACAAAAAAAGCTCCTACTGTACAGAGGGACAGTACATTACGCATTCTACCATTTATATAGAAACAATTCAGCTATCACCTGTCTATTAGTACATCACATTAATATTATAAATGCTAAAATTTGGATGTTTGTTTGTTTGTTAGTCACTCACGTCATAACGGCTGAACCAATTTCTATGAAATTTGGTATGTCGATAGATTATGACCTGGATTGCCAAATAGGCTACTTTTTATGGACAGCCAACGCGTGCGAAGCTGCGAGCGGAAGCTAGTACAAATAAAATAATTTATGACATACTGATGGTTTTTTCCTTGCTTCACTTAAATCCAACCCTTGAAGCATCCTCCAATTGAAAATCTGAAACAAAAAGAAATAATCATAAGTTACAAGTTTTTTAGTATTAAAGTTAATATAAGTTACCTATATGAGATTGAAGTATTTATTCAAAAGTAGGTAAATGCAATGTATAAACAAAATACATAGTTCAAAACGATGATAATTGCTGAAAAAGCAAAGAAGACGCTATAGGTCTATAAGTAATCTAAAAACCTGTTCTAAGCACTAGATCAGATGCGTCCATAACCTAGCCACGAACTTGCCAACAAACACTTACAATTTCATCTTCCAATTGATATAGGTATGTATGTAAAAAAGTGCTTAAATATTCTTTCAGTTATCTGGTTCCCATAGTACAAGCTTTGCCTAGTTTGTGGCTAGATGGTGCAGTGTGAAATGTCCAACATTATTTAATATCAAAGTCATCGGAATAAAGAAGAAGAGAGTTAAATGTCATTATAAGGTTGTCTACGTTAAAATGTCATTTTACTCTCTTCTACATTAGTACTAAGATTAGTACGGTCATGTGACTCTACGCGCTAAAATGTCATTTCGTTTCACTCTATTCTTACGTGACATAAACTTTTCTAGAGTTTTCTTTTCCGTTCATGGTAGCCTGGCTTTTACAAAATACTAGCTGACCCGCCCTGGCTTCGCACGGATTGTTATTAAAATAAAATATAGCCGGCAGCACTCAGGAACAGTGAAGCTACTTATCAGTGAAAGAATTTTAAAATCTGTTCACATTTTATCTACAACATACAAATTTCTCCATGGCAGTTGCTAAGATGCAAAGATAATATATAGCTCACTCCAGATCACAATTAGCACTAGCGGAAGTGTTCCCAGCACACTGGCTGCATTGCAAACTGAATAACATGCTCGTAGATGTACATAAGTATCTCTATATACTCAACTCATTACATTTCCATCACGTATTTTATCGAGCAAATAGCTAAACGCTACGATCTAACTTTCAAATCATTGATTAGTTTCAATGGAACGTGATTCGACGTTTTGAAATACTTTGATTGAAGCGATTACCAGCGATTGAACTTGTAGTAATAGGAAAATATATACAGTTATCGACTGACAGTGGCACATAGAGAGATGTTCCAATGAAATTGGTGAAATTAGCGAATGAAAATGGCGGCCACTATAGACTCCAAGCTATTTTACTGTAATTATCACATTGAACTATAAAATCTAGCGTCCCTAATACAGGATACCAGTCTAGGGGTTCTAAAGTGATCACTTTGGGTGTTTCATATTGCATTTCATTTCCGATATAGAATATCTCTATTAATTCTCTTTTTCGTCCTTCAAAATAACATTAATCTAAATATTTCCAGTATGAAATGTTTAGCTTCCAATACATCTAAAATTAATGTACACTCTACGAATAAAAGAGGAACAAAATATATTTTGCTTACAAAGCTCTTAATGAAATATAACAGATGATTCACCTAAAGCCACTTTAGACTATTTGTATTGAGAGAGGTTTTTTTTGACGTATATAAAGACAATAGTGGGACATCACTGTTTATTTTTTCTGACCGGTCCTCTCGCTCAAATTGTTCAGAAACGCGACGGGATAAATCTCAGGACATTATTCAGAGTAATACGATCATTCTTTCTCGCTTTTCCAAATCCACACACAATGGCGTTCATTGCATAGCGATCGTAGATTCCGACAACTTTGAACGTCAGTGGATCGGCCGCTAATAGAGCTTTGAGAAACTAAATTGCAATAAGCTTCGGCCAAACTGAATTTCATGTTTTCCTATTTCAAAATGCACACGTGCCATATAAATAGCCGGTGATTGTATGTTTTATAAAGTGAGTTCTTGCAAGCAGTAGGCATCTTCATTGGAATGTTATAAATGATGAGTACCTGACATATTAATTTATTAATTTCGATGAGCAATGGCACTTCGAAAAAATCTAAAGAGATCTTGAGATGGATGAAACTAGGTACCTATACAAACACGCAAGTTACCCAAGTTTGTACTTAAGGTGGTACGAGTCCCATACAAATGTTTAGTAGATAACTGATCAGCAGAAATGTCTAAACATATGCGAATCGAATTATTATTATTATTATAGCCTCTTTATTTCCTTAACTAATTAATACATTTTTAAGTGGTATGTGTAATGTTTAATGTTGACTTAGTTGAAGCCCCTTTCGGGTAAAGGCCTCCTCCAAATTTTTCCAAGTTGCTCTGTCTTTAGCTTTTTCCACCAAGTTTTGTCCTGCGATTTTTCTTATTTTGTCGGCCCAGCGTTCCAGCAGACGACCTCCTCCTCTCTTTCCGGTTGGTCCTGACCATGCCATTACTCTCTGTGTTCACTTTTTGCCTTGTAGGTGCGCTACATCGCGAATCGAATTAGTTACGTCTTATTATTCCCACAAAATCAATAAACTTTCATTCATAAACGACATAAAAAAAATCGAAAAATCACTTTTTAATGACATTTCAAATAAGTGAATATTATGAATATATTACTTATTTATGAATGAAAGTATGGTATTTTATTGATTTTGCGGAAATAATAAGACATAACTAATCCGATACGCATATGTTTAAACATTTCTGCTGTTCAGTTATCTAGTGTATGTTAAAATGATGTCAAATGTATAATTTATATCCTTCTCCTTATAAACTTTAACTATCACACACTACGCCGTGCGCGCAATAAGTTTAAAAAGGGCTACATTATTTTCTCTTCACGTTTTAATATATTCATGACATGACGTTACAAATATTTAAATAATCATCGCTCCAGTGTCATTTCACATTTGTTAAAAATGTTACAATTTAGACGTAATTTATTTTCTTTATTGCTATGTATTCTAAAAAGATCATTAAAACCAGCCTTGTTTCTTGCCTTTCTTTCCTGGCTTGGTCGCGAAGGAACAGTCAGTAAAATTGACGTTTAAAAATGATCCTTGTGATTTTAATGAATAAAAATATTTGATTTGAATTACCATTTCGCCTAATCGGCTTAATCTTTTCAACAAAATAATGAATGCATGTGAATTACTTTTAAAGATTTAGGATCTCAACACCAAACTGAATCTATAAGATGTAATCTTACTAAATACTCGTAGTACGATGACAGGTTGAGGTCTAATATTAATTGTAACAGAGGTATTACAACAGCTTATCTTGTTCGTTATCGCCATTTTAACACCTGTCAGTCAACAAATAGTGAGCAGGTGAATAGATAAACAAGTATACTATTAAACAATCACATGAGCCATACGTTCCCATTCGTAGAATAATTGATTGGTGAAAGATATCGCTTTCTGTTGCCAAAATTTATGAATACTTGATGAACTTTAGGTAGTAGTTTTAATATTAATTTAAAACACACATTCGGAATCGTAATAACTGATTTTAGAGGTGGGATTAATACCGCTAGCTTGAATATTTATCCAGCAATCGATTCATTTACAATACACAATTTTTAACTTATATCGGTGGCGCCTTTGCGACGACGCCGCTTAGTCAGTTTAACCGTTACCTTACATAGTGAATGAATATGATTTATTTACCTATTTTATACAGGTTGTTTCATTGATATTTTAGGGCTTGATTAAAGTTTGATTGAAAATTGAAAATTTTCTGTGGTAATGAATTTGAGACAACTTATTTCACAACAATAGCCTTACCTGTGTATTCATTTAATGTCTTACATAACAAAACATGTAGTAGAGTTGTTCTAATGGAGCCAAAACTAATACAAAGTTACACAGATACAAAACATTTAAATAAACGTACCTACTCTAGAGCTTGCCTGGAAAGTGTAGAATAGTGACCCATACAACCTTTCTTACATAAAAATACGACGAAAATTAAAAAAAAAAACGGAGCTCTAACCAAAATATGTTTATTTTAAACCTAATATGTTCTAGACTTTTCGACAATACGGCTGGATATTTCACACGGAGCTATCTAGCCCCAAACCAAGAAAAGCTTATATTTATTTATTTAAAGATACACCAACAGTACACATATTTTATTAGTCTATAGCTGATAAAATTTCTGAAACGTGCACAAATTACAGGTGTATAGGTACAACATTAGCAACGATGGTATTTTATACCTATTAACATAATAAATATAATATATATTCACGTATACGAGTATAAAGAGAGAGCTGGTATGTATTTGAATCAACGTATGAGCATTGCAATTCAGCAAAACAGTGCAGCCAAAAACACTTCCACCTGGTGATCTGACTACCTAACCAATCGGTTTAGCCAAGTAAAGTATTCACAATCAATGAATCAAACGTTTTCGTCCAGTCTCCATAACTCTTCATGACATCTACCAATCGTTTGCCAATTAATTTTATTAATTAAATATCTGCCAACGCCGGTAACCGGCCGTTTGAAATCGATGGAATTTATCGAGCTTTTACTCAGAGTAATAAATATCAACGAGGACAAAAAACGTTAATATGTGCGTTAGAGTCATGTAAACCACTATTGGTCTTGTTTGGCGACTAACTTTTACAAACTTTCGGTTTATCATCAACCACTGAGTTCGTACACAATCAATACTCGCCCAAACTCGAAAACTTTGATGAGAAGCGCATAATCATAAATTATTAATAACATTTTCATCACTCAAGCTCTGAAAGTTGGTCATTGTTAGCTCGATACCTGATGCGTAAATGAAATTTACGCCCCTAGGGTCGTAAGTAAACTTGAAAATAGAACGGGGCTCATTGCATTCATAATATACTAAAATAAAATACAACGTCCATGACAAATCTATTTTTCTATTTAAAAATGAAAGAGGCTACATCCATAATATGCTTTGAAATACAACCTCCATGACAAATCATTATTACTATTTAATAAAAGAGTCCATAGTTTATTCGGTAGTGAAAAAACAATGGATACCGGGAACGCAAATTTTCATATGTCTGTGGCCATACGTACCATACCATACGTTTTTGGCGTAACAATCTCGAATAAGCTCGTCATAAATAGTACATTATACAATTAAAAAAAAAATATGGATCCCGGGAACGCAATTTTACTTTTTAGCAATAAACTGTTATAGACTTTTTTAATTTCCTCGCATTCGTGATAAAAAGTTATGTGTTATACTCGAGTGTAAGTGATCAATTACACCTGAGATATTTTGGCGTACGAGCGAGCGAAGGCGCATATGAGTCGAGGATGCTGTTGCTAGCAGTAAAAAGAAAATTTGCGTTCCCGGTAATCATTGTTTTTTTTATTGTATAATGTACTATTTATGACGGGCTTATTCGAGATTGTTACGCCAAAAAGTATGGATGCATACATAGCCACGTCCAATTTTTTTGTCTGTTCAGTGCTTACGGTTCATCGTCATTTCGCTAAGGTGGTTATATATTACTCTTAGTGAATTTATCATCGGACGTCAGGTGCCGAAATGATTAACAGTTTAACCGAAACTTTCCTCAAAAAGGCGGTATATTAATTCAATTTACTTCATTTGATAAAGATTTGTATAAATTATTAAATTTTTAAGATAAATCTTAAAATGTGAGTCAAAAATGTGAGTTTATGTAAATTTTGTTTATTATAATATATTTTTATGTATGTACCTGAAGGTGACACAATAATGTACTAATATCTAATGTACGTACGTAATCACGAACGCAAACATCTTCTACGTCCATAAAGTATTAAAATGTTAAAGTACTTAGCCAAATTAAATATCTTGAATTAAAAAAAATGTGAAGAAGAAACGTCAAAAGTCAATGTTATCATCATTTAAGCCAACGAACGCCCATACGACCTACGTAACAAAAACACGTGTAGGTGTGGCACTGAATACAATTATTCAGAACAGTGACTAACAAAAGCGCATAAAGGATACCCATAGGCTTATAAAGAAATAATAAATATATATATAATGCTGAACATTTCACACAGGCTATCTAGCCCCAAACTAAGCAGAGCTTGTACTATGGGAACCAGATAACTGATAGAATGTTTATATACTTTTTTTTGTAAATACATACTCATAATATATAGAAAAACACTCAGACACGGAACAAATATCTGTAGATCATGCAAACATTTGTTCCGCGGCGGGAATCGAACCCGCTACCTCCTGCGTCTCAGCCGGCTACACGCCCACTGCGCCACGGAGGCAGTCAAATACATAAAATGACATAAAATGGCAAATAAATAGACCATATATACTTAGAGTAACTAACTTTCGTGATTTTTGATTGTTGATTACCTCCGTGGCGCAGTGGGCGAATAGCCGGCTGAGACGCAGGAGGTAGTGGGTTCGATTCCCGCCGCGGAACAAATGTTTGCATAATCTGCAGATATTTGTTCCGGATCTGGATGTTTTTCTATACATTATAAGTATGTATTTACAAAAAAAAAAGTATATAAGTATTCTATCAGTTATCTGGTTCCCATAGTACAAGCTCTGCTTAGTTTGGGGCTAGATAGCGCTGTGTGAAATGTCCAGCAATATTTATTTATTTATTTATTTATTTCAAAAATTATAATAAACACGGGATTCACGTACCGACAATACACTCTGATGAAGGTTCACGCATTGAACTTAAACATTGTCGATCGTAACACCATTAAAACGGTACGTGATAAATCCAGTATTTATAACAACTAGTAGAACTCACAGTGATTTAAATTCGACCTTAAGTTTTTGCTTTCCAAATTCCACACTTCTCCGTGCACGCAATACCTTAAAAAGGGGTACAAAGTTTTCTCTTCACGTATTTAAATATAAATGAGAATAAGGCATAATATAATAATACATAATATAATGAGAATAAAAAATAGAACTATTGCAAATACCATTGATCGTGAACTTCAGTCGCTAGCTGTACCGTCTATGATCGATTATAATCGCGATTATTTCATCGTTGTGAAATTCCCGAGATATTATTAATTGCAGCTTTAATAAAGGCATAGCTTCTCATTAATTTACACTGTAAGCTGAGCAACTACATTATTGTTGTACATTGACCAACTAGGGTTGTAGATTAATATTTTTTATCATATTTTATTTTTCAATGTTCCTTTCCTGTGGACGTTCGCACTACTTTAATTAGCTATCTTTATCCTCAAAGGTTTGCTGGAAGAACACTCTTATTAAGGTTATAAGAATACTCTCAAACTTGCCTTAATTCATATTCTTATTGTAAGCACTTTTGTCTGTAATTTATTTGCGTACAATAAAGAATAAAGAATTCACAAATCAATTTAATAGCCCAAAATGATATTATTAACCCAATATATAATTTTCTTGTTTATTTATTTTTTATTAATTTTTAAGTAAAAAAAATCATAGTTCAGAGATTAGACAGTCCAATAAAATAAAAAAAACAAATACTATAGGTGACTCTTATACTTTTCTTTTCTATTTACGATACCCATCCAATCATAATTTGGGTATACAAATAGAGTAGGCACTTATACAAGAAATTTCTTTTGTTGTTTTAAAGTTATGGTCTTGGCTAACAAATACAACGGAATAATAGAACCATTAGAAAAATTAAAGGTTTGTTTTTTCTTTACGGCCACTTGGAATTCATTCATCCTACCGTTGACAACCCTAATTCATAGACAAAGCACATAGAATAGACAAAAGTAAGGTATAATCCGCTCAGAGTTCGCGCCAGGGCTATCAATCACTGGTAAAGGCGAGTCGGTAATCTTCCAAGTGCATTCCTAACCCAACCTTTTTTCTTTACTACGAAAATCTTCGTGATTTACATTAATTATACACCTAAACACACTTCTAGCCGCTATGGAGGCTCCTTCACCGTTTATGCGGTAAAAATTTGGAATGCCCTTCCTCGTGAAGTTCGCGCTAGCCCATCACTCAACATTTTTAAACGGAAAGTTAAAGAGCACTACCTTTCTCTGTAATTTTATATTATTATATATAGGTATATATTTATATTACGTAGGTATATATTATTATTCCATATAATTTATTTATTATAATTATAATATTATAACATACTTTGAGTATAGTTCATATTCGTTTTGGGTATATATTTATTTATGTTTTTGTGCACTCACCTACCTTTAAAATCATTTCTCTCTCTAGCCTCAAAAGTTTGCTGGAAGAAAACTCTTCTTAGAGTTAAGCTCGCCTTTGTACATGACCTCTTTTTCTGTATTTATAAATGTATTTTCTTGTGTGCAATAAAGCATAAAGAAGAAGTAATTGTTAAAATAAATCTGGAGCGGATCGCACCTTAATTTCGTGAATTAAAACTCATATTTTAGAACTCAACCTAAACTGAATTGAGATACAAGACATCAGTATTTATCTATCTATCTATATGTCTCAATAACCAATTCAAGTTACGGTGCACACTCTTCATTTCAGGTTCAGGGATGCTAAATAAAAAATGAATAGGGCATTATAAATACTATGTAGGTAGTATCGGAAAATAAAAATCTTGTCAATACCATCATTATAATCATAGGTAGCTCAATTACCCCCTATTGGGTAAGCTTCCTTCCTCAAACACCACTCCAACTGATCCTGTGCTATAACCGTAAACATCTTACTAGTTCAAACGTGTTCTCAATACACAAACTTTCGTTGCCTAGTTACACGTTTAGAGTCGAGTTAGGAACAAACCTGCAGAGCGTGTGAACTCGGCCACGTAGAGCACTCTATATTTTATAAATGCCCAATGTTGCAACTCTATGGGAAATGTGTCGAAGATTTGCATACATTTGATTGAACACAATTTCTAGTTTGTTTACGGCAAATTTATGGCCAGTTCACATAACGCATAAACACAAATAAATCCCAGAAATAGGTATTATTCAAACAGATGGCACTGTAATGTTTTAGCAATATTATATGATTTTAAAAATTTATTAGGTATTTTATATGTATAATAGAGGTAGTTTGTCTAAAATCTCGACTTTAAATACCATTATTCAGATAAAAAAATAGTGGCACTCCGGGAGTGCCGACAGAAGTGAAAACTTGAACAGACTACACTACAGATACTTATATACAGAGGTGTCGGTAACGCTAACGGTAACAGTGTCGCAAGTTCAATGGTTTTCTCCATCTCAAATAATGCCCAACGCGCCTAAAGAAGTTTTCACTTCACAAATATTTAAGCTTTGCGCGCACGGAGGAGTGTAAGATTTGACATAGTTAAACTTTATATTAGATAAGATAACTCTTTATTGTACACCAAAGTAAAATACAGAACATAATTTTTACAAATAGACTTAATAAAAATAGACAAATAGCCTTATCGCCAAGCGATCTCTTCCAGACAACTTTTGTATTAAAAAATGAATAATGGTCCAATTTCGAACACTGTGTATTGGCAACTAGTTAAAATAAAAACACAAAAGATTAACTAAGGGGGCGTTCAAGTATAATTGGGGGTGGGGGGGGGGGGGGGGGGGTTACGATGCGTTACAGGGGCGAGAGGGGTATTCGAGCTACGCGTTATGTAACATTGTTTTTTTTGTTTAAATAAAAAAACTATGGAATTAAAATCTCCCAAGTTGGCAAAACCTTTTCGTTTATGATTTACGGGGAATCTCTCGATTGAATTGTACGTCATTTTTATTTTGTTTAACCAAGTTGCAATATAATTGTGACTTTTAGGTAAAAATGATCACTTGGATGTTACGTTAAACCCTAGGGGTAAAGTAACCCCTAGGAAGGGTACAGTAACCTTTACGGTGCGTTTCATGGGGGGGAGGGAGCATCAACAATCTTCAAAAATTGCATTACGTAATTCTTGAACGCGCCCTAAAATAGAAAAATCTATCATTTTTAATCGCGATTTTAGTATTTTTGCATGAATAATATCCAAATAATTTAACCGTCGATCATTGACGTGACGTCATTTACATGAAGTGTCGCGTCACTTTGACAAGAGTGTTTTATATAGTTTTTTTACAGAAGTTTCACGGGAACGGGAAATTTCAAGCGTGCGAAGCCGCGGGCGGGTCAGCTAGTATGTTATGAGTATGTATTTACAAAAAAAAAGTATATAAGTATTCTATCAGTTATCTGGTTTCCATAGTACAAGCTTTGCTTAGTTCGGGGCTAGATGGCGCTGTGTGAAATGTTATTATTATTAAATTAACCATAGTTTATCCAACATTTTTAAAACCATCTTGATACGAGGATACCACATCTATTTTGTCGGCTGTCTGATACCGTTGTCCGGAATCGTCGCGATGACGTCGGAAATAAAGTATGTGTCCGCAACTCTAAGACCGCCTTAATGCGCAAAAGCATCTTCCGTATGGCTCCGTTCATTTGCAACAAGCTCTTGGAGTCACTGAGAGAGCTAACTTGTTCAATGTTTCGGAAAAAGTTTAAACCTATACTGTTAAATAAATCTTACTATACCATAAATTAATATATAAATGAAAAATAATTGCAAAAATGATGCCAAATTTAATCTTTATTTTATTTGTTCTATTTAATTTTATATAATTATTATAATTAATTTTGTTTAGGTGTTATTATTAAGTGTTATGATATGACTTTGTAGATTTTAATATTGCATGCCTTGAAATGCAGAAATGTATTAATTCTGTATTTACAACTGACATCTTTGTAACATGACATATATTTCAAGCAATAAATACATTTGATTTGATTTATCGATGGCTTTAAAAAGCTTGAAATTTTCCGCAAGTGTTCGAATAACACTATAAAAATAAAATACTTATAGTGTACATAGTTCTTAAATTAAAGTGTGCAATAGGAGTTTATACAGTCAAAAGGCTCTATTTCAAATTGAAATACGGCGCGCTAGTAAGTAATGCACCGTGTCTTCAGATATACAATTCGACAAGCGAGTAAATACGGAACACACGCGAATTTTGCACAAAGAGTCGTATTAGGAACATTTTTATAAATGCTATTGTCACTAAATAATGCAATCCTTGGGGACACTGCCGTCTGGTAGTGATCTGGAGCAGTTACATACAAATCATTTATTTCAAATAAGACATGGGAACAAAGAAGAGAGAGTTCTCTGTCTTCTGTTTTAGTTAAAAAATGTATTACAGAAGACAGCTTCATCCCTAATACAATGCTGACACATAACATTTTAAAAAAGATACAATCGTTTGTACAGCAAAAATAACGCTTGGTTGATTGGGCTTAGGGGCTAAACATACGTTTGTAATGTAAGAAGGTGTAAACAAGACTAGATTTCATTTAAAACTACGCAAACTAAATATATCAAACCTCCGTGACGACCTCCGTGGCGCAGTGGGCGTATAGCCGGCTGAGACGCAGGAGGTAGCGGGTTCGATTCCCACCGCGGAACAAATGTTTGCATGATCTACAGATATTTGTTCCGTGTCTGGGTGTTTTTCTATTTATTATAAGTATGTATTTACAAAAAAAAAGTATATAAGTATTCTATCAGTTATCTGGTTCCCATAGTACAAGCTCTGCTTAGTTTGGGGCTAGATAGCGCTGTGTGAAATGTCCAGCAATATTTATTTATTTATCAAAGTATAATAATAATTGAAAGATACATACATACTTGCACAACTTAACCACTAACACGGTAAGCTATTTTGCTAATTGCAGAATCATAGTAGAGGTAGAAGACAACAATATATGTAGTAACATAAATGACAATTGAGTACAAGGCAGGTAAAAACTATGTATGTGTGTGTTGTTGGTGTTTCAGACAACTTTTACGAAAAACTTTTCCACACCATCGTAATCAAAGGTATTTAACCAATTGATGATTTTTGTTTTTAGAGCATAGGAGCTAAGTTCTCTAATCATGTTATTATGATTGTACATTAAATTATAAAGTAGGTGTGTAGTGAAGCAGTAGTGTCTACGTGCGAAAGAGCTTTTAAGTCTCGGAATAGGACATTTGTTTTTTCTCTTACTAAAAGTAGGAAGGCATGGGACGGAATCCCTATGGCATCTTCTTATGCACTGGGAAACATATATTTTTCTGACGGACAGAAGAGTGCAGAGCTTGTAAAGGTCAGTGGTCGGGTGCCTGTAAGGGAGTGACATAGCGACTTTAAGTAGAGTTGAGCTATCTATAGATCGTTTGAAACGGTCTTTAGATGATTCAACTGTTGCTTTTGTATTTTATAGTCTAGTAAATAATTGTATATTATTTCTTAATAAATGTATAATAATTTTTATTTCTTACTTCTTCTTACCCGTGAAGATAAGTAGTGGAGAAATTCAGTAAAAATGCTTTACAATTTACAGTTTTAATAAAATATTCAAAGTTTAATATTTGAAAATGTATTCTGGATCCACCTCTGGCGGTCACGTTCATAGACTTACGATCGAGACCATTTCGACTTTTAAATGAGTTCGTTCACACGTTCCGAGTTCACGGTCAGCCGTCTGTGATGCAGATAGGTATAGTAGGACGGTTAGCAACTAAATACGATGCGTATATTTCCTAAGTTCTAAGTTAAAGGAGAGAAGGCCTTCGAGTCGTCCTGGAGGCCTTTGGAGGGCTGTAAAATTCTGACACTGACTGGTTGGTTACTTTAGTTCAGACGAACTAACCTCTTTATTCTTTAATGTACACAAATAGATTACTGACAAAAACAACTTACAAAATGGGCATTGACTTACAAAGAAGATCTCAACCCTAGTAAAAATTTTCATCCAGTAAATAAATAAATAAATATTACTCGACATTTCACACAGCGCTATCTAGCCCCAAACTAAGCAGAGCTTGTACTATGGGAACCAGATAACTGATAGAATACTTATATACTTTTTTTTTGTAAATACATACTTATAATATACAGATAATATACAGAAAAACCACCAGACCCGGAACAAATATCTGTAGATCATGCAAACATTTGTTCCGTGGCGGGAATCGAACCCACTACCTCCTGCGTCTCAGCCGGCTGTTCACCCACTGCGCCACGGAGGTCGTCAAACCTAAACCTAGTGCCTAACCATAGTAAACCTTTGAAATACATCAATCATTATCATTATTTATTAATATGTATCTTTCTTACTTTAATAAACCAATTTTTGCTATTGAATGGGTGGTCTCTTTTTAACATAGTGACAAAATCTACGGACAAAACAGACAAACTTTTGAACTCTTCAAATAATTTTAATAAATAGTTAATTTTGTTATATGTAGCTAAGACAAAAAATGAATATTGGTATTTGTGCCAAACATTTCTGGAATGTGTTTCATGTCACTACTTTAGAGCACGGAGGGTAGAGTTCCCACTTTTTGTTCAAACTTTTCTCTCTAAGAGAGAATATTTTAAACTAGTTAATCCACCCGAAGCTTCGCGCGCTTCGTTTATCAAGTCGAGTAAAGCAGCCAATGTCTCAACGCCGGCCAAAATCTTTTTTTTATACTACTTGGAGGTTGAACATGCTTAACACACACACACACACTTGCACACCTTATGTTAAATAAACTATATACCAAATTTCATCGAAATCGGTTCAGCCGTATAGGCGTGAAAACGTAACAAACAGACAGACAGAGAGACAAGTTACTTTCGAATTTATAGTATTAGTAAAGATAAACAAAATTACAGCTAAATTACTCCGAAGCTAATTATATACAAGCTAGAGGTGTGAATCACTTGTTTGAGGTCAAATAGTTCCTGAATACAAATTAAGCGATCAATTTGTTTGTAGAATCACGTTAATTCTTACTTTACGAACTAACGTGGTTAATGGTAAGCAGACAGTTTTATAGCTTAGAAGGTGTGTAATGTACTTGCTTATGGTTTTCTCTAATAGAAACGCTTTAGCATATGTAATCAAACTGGTGTTTAATATTTTTACAACGTATAGAATTTATAAAAAATCACATAAATAGAGTTTTATGAATGATTTTACTGCGCGGTCCGGAATCTTTTTCGAGCTAAGCTAATAGGCATACATAATAACTAACTAGGTTAGTAAATTCTTCATGTTTTTAGGGTTGCCTCAACCGTAACTCAAAAGAAAAAATGTATCCTTTAGGATCACTTCGTTGCCCGTCTATGTGTCCGTTTGTCAAGACCTCAGGAACGCGTGAATGTATCAAGTTGAAACAAATATCAAATAAATAAGTCTACGGTCCCTTGGAGCTAAACAAAAATCAAGATTCTAAGTCAGAACAATCAAAAAATACGGCCATATTTGTCGCTGGTTTTGTTCGTAAATAAATCAAAACCTTGT
The DNA here is from genome assembly GCA_963924445.1 of Philereme transversata. NCBI lineage: Eukaryota > Metazoa > Arthropoda > Insecta > Lepidoptera > Geometridae > Philereme > Philereme transversata. The sequence continues at coordinate 17,371,499 of OZ004337.1, read as the reverse complement.
ACTTTTCGTTGACTTAGAATCATGAAATTTGGCGAGAATCAAGGTCTCACAACACAAGTATAGGAAAATATCCAAAAATCGTTATATCTCATGAATAAAATATGTTTACGGAACCCTCAGTGCGCGAGCCAGACTCGCACTAGTCAGGTTTTTTAACCATAGTCAACAATCGAAAATGCAACCGTAATCGGTCTACAACATTCAGTTATGTCAAATTTTGCATTGATAGGTAGGCAACGAGAGTAGATCGTAACCCTCATTTAGTTTTGGTCTTCTAATCTTAACATAAATTCAGCGTTCTTTATACTCAAAAACTCACAAACCATAGTAAATATCTCGTTTTTAGTGAAAATTATGCTAACAATACCCTTCTATTAAATTTTTTTAAGACAGCTTTGTAATTGAGAACGCACTCACACCAAGTGCTTTAGTTTTTTTCAGCTCAGCGCATAGTGATGTAAAGATGAAATAACTCTGTTTCTCCCACGATTTCTCAGCGCGCGGGCAGTAGCAATGCTCTCCCTATTGTCTGAGGCGGTTCCCACGGCGAGACATCTACCGGCACTCATTTCAATTGATTAATTTTAATTGCATTTCGGTGTAATTAAATGTGATATGGCTGTGCTATGAATTTTGAATGAAATGTACGTGGGGAATTTGTGAACAAAAAAAAGTTTTTCCTGATAGCTACAAATCAATGTTTGCAGTTCTAGTTAAGACCCTAGGTATGCTTTATTCTCGAAATCCCCACCACTACGTCCCCATCGGTGCGTAGAGGCGTTGTAGCTGGGCAATTACAACAAATATGCATGCTTTAACACGTGCAATTTCTTATTAAATATTTGATAACAAATTACTCGTGTTAAAGCATGCACCGGTGGGGATGTAGCAGTGGGGATTTCGAGAACATTCACCATCATCTACTCTTTCGTAGCAAAGATTTCAACGCACTCGTCTACGAAACTGCTATTTTGAAAGTGTTTAATTATTTGTTAATGAAAATTCATAATAAATCATGGGTAATCTTCGGAACTGCTGAACTTATTTTGAAAATTATTTCACTAATAGAAAGATAAACTATCTGAGAGCTTATAAGCGTATTTTTATTTGTATAGTGTCTATTACCAAACGACTTCATCGATTGTAATGCCAATTTGTCCTAATCGTTTTTTTAGGATGACAAAAAGATTTTTTTATAAAAACTAGCTGATCCGCCCGCGGCTTCACCTGCTTGAAATTTCCCGTTCCTATGGGAACTTAGGAACAAAAACTTTATAAAACACTCTTGCCAAAGTGACGCGACACTTCATGTAGGTAAATGACTTAACGTCAATGAACGACGGTTAAATTATATGGATATTGTTAACACAAAAATACTAAAATCGCGATTAAAAAATGGGGGGTCGGGGTAGGAGGGTGAAAAATACTTCTCAACCTATTCTCATACCTATCAAATATATTAAAAAAAAAACTCATTTAAATCGATAGACCCGTTTCGGCAGAGTGCGACCACTAAAACTGTGATACGGGATTTTTATATATTAGAGAAAATTACAACTATTTGTGCCATTACTTACGTTAATAACGCGATATTTTTTTGTTCTTCAAATAACAACGTTAAGAATGACTAACACAATATCTAGTGCAAAAAGCAGGTCCATGATTCAGTGGTAGGAAGTAAATCACGCCAACTGGGTCTGCCATACACAATATCACTGCGCATACCACTTCCTCATTCGTCAAGATCAAATCATGATCTGGTGGGCTTATTGACAGTACCTACATTGTTACTCATTGTGAGTTACGAGTACAAGAGTACAAACCAGTGATGGTTTGCACTTGGTCAACCTGCTCTGGGTCAGTGACCTGAAGGCCAGATTTCCCAAATAATTTAGGCAAATCCAAGTTTCGATATAATCTCTCGTCAATGCAACGTTTAACCAGGCACCTGAAACTCCATAGAAACGAACAGATTTAAATTACATATGAAATATATTGCCGTAGCGGCCTGTCCGCACGCGGTTTCTAAATGTGGGGATATTTCGGCTGAGACAAGCCGATCGAGTGGGACAGGAATAACACTATGCGTAAGCAACTTAGGTGATGTCTCATATCGAGCTGCGATGACATCCAATCATTGTCGTCAGCACGGCAACACTTCCTGGGGTCCCCTTCTTTGGTTTTACGTTACTAAAAGATAGTGCTGCCTCTAGACTGCAATGCGACTGAAAGTTGACTGAATTTACAATTACGAACATCAGGGCAGATGCAGTATCTTGTAGAGCCTCATTTAATTTTAAAACTCCGCGGATACCCATTCAATCGTTGACCTCATTATACGTGACCTCACTAACCAGGCAAATAATGTCAAAATGATCTCTATGACATCAATAAATAAAGCACAATTCACGTATCAAACCTTCCGTCAGTTTCCTCGAAGCCGTTATTCAAAACCCTTCTCGCAAGTGACGCATCACCAACACCTGCCGAGGACGTGACGCGACTGCCTACCCCCAGACCACCTGTGCGACTTGCAATTAGACGGCCGACTTGCAAGCGCATGACATGTTTACTATATGTAGTGGCCGACGAGACTGATTTATGTATATTTTTTGCACAGAAATGTTCACTTTTATTTTGTAACACTGAGATATATGATGCAATCCATGTCGCAGGGGACCGAAACAATAAATAAGAAATAAATAATGCTGGACATTTCACACATCTCTATCTAGCCCCAAACTAAGCAAAGCTTGTATTTTGGGAACCAGTTAACCGATAGAATAATTAAATACTCTATCTAGCCCCAAACTAAGCAAAGCTTGTATTTTGGGAACCAGTTAACCGATAGAATAATTAAATACATTTTTATTTGTAAATACATACTTAAAGTATACAGAAAAACACACAGACCCAGAACAAATATCTGTAGAACCCACAACCTCCTCTGCGTCTCAGCCGGCTAGTCGCCCACTGCGCCACGGAAGTGGAAAACACTAATAAGAGAAAGAATTTTGAAAAGAAGTCGTGACCCTTTGCAGTGAGAAATCGATGATCAGAGAGAGATGTTGATTTTAAACATTTCTACATCACCCAGCTTCGAGGCTCTGTCCTAAGACTCTAGCAGGCTGCCATTTTACTCAGCCAAAGAAATTACTAAGCGTTTGCACTGTGTGCACTTGGACTACAGGAGGCCTATTGTGATCGCCACTTGTGTTTATGTCGCTCCTAGTTTATGGGGGTGTTTAAAGTTCAATACTACGGCCTACAGCCTTAGGCCTAATTATTCAACTAGAACTTGGACTGCATGGCGTTGCATTGCGCTTGTTATCTTAAATACATCATACAGGTAAAAAGTCTCTTAAACCTTTTATTTTACCGGAACCAAAATGTTTTTTTTTATACCACTAAGGTGGCAAACAAGCATACGGCCCACCTGATGGTAAGCGGTTACCGTAGCTTATGGACGTTTGTAACACCAAAGGTATTACTCGCGCGTTGCCGACCCTTTAAAATTTTCAAAACGCCCTTTTTGAAAAACCCTATCCTGTAGTCCCTAGGGAAAACCTCGGAAGGGATACCATTCCACAAGCGAAGTGTTCGCGGTAGGAAATTCCTCTGGAACCTCACGGTACGCGACCAGATCGTCTCCAAGGTATGTGGATGGATGGCGATGGCGAGCGATGCGATGATAGAACGTATCGTAAATGTCAATTTGACATTATGTAGGGTTGCCAACCGTACTTTAAAATATTATATTTTACGTTATTTTACTTCTGTGTACTTTAAATTTTTTAATAGAAATAAACTACGGAAATATACTTTATTTCACTTCTACTATAAAAACGTGAAATAAAACGTGTAAAAAGTTAATCATCATTCCTGAAAATCACAAATAAAATGTTAAAAATAATAATTCATGATAGGGTATTTTTTGATGGCTGTACTTTTTATGTATACCCTGAATATAAAATACGTTAAATATTTTTTTTAATGTTAGCAACCTAATCATGTCTCACCATATTATACCTTCTTTTTAAAGTAAAAGCATTTGTATTAGCGTTACATTTAACTTATCTAATATGGTCTTTAAAGCCTTGTTCCATAAAAAGGCCAGTTGGCCAGCATGTGCACAAACACCTGTGCAAGCATATGTCGCGATGATAGTGCCCTCTGTTACACATGCATTTAGACAATATTTTTCTATAAAAAAATATATAGACAAATTAATTCAATGTCTTAGAATATTTTCGCAAGCGAACAATTGTCGACCTCCGTGGCGCCGTGGGTGAATAGCCGGCTGAGACGCAGAAGGTTGTGGGTTCGGTTCCCGCCGCGGAACAAATTTTTGCATGATCTACAGATATTTGTACTGCGTCTGATTGTTTCTCTATTTAATATTAAGTATATATTTACAAAAAAGTATATAAGTATTCTTTAGTTATTTGGTACCTATAGTACAAACTTTGCTTAGTTTAGGGCAAGATGGCGCTGTGTGAAATGTCCATATATATTTATTCTAAGAAAAAAACACACTCTTTATGTAATTTTATGACGAAAAGGAGAAATCAATCTCGAAGTTAGAGTTTCAACTGAATAAGTAATGCGATATAATAAAATGCCAATTTCCATCGACAAATACTCACTATACAGATTTTCCGTAATGATTGAACGGTGAAAATGATTAATATTATTACTGTACATAAAATAAATCAGAATTGCAGTAAGCCGGTAGCGACACTTACGAGTGCCATTTAATTTTATGTTTCAAATCATTACTATCTAACAAACCCGCCATTAAATTATCTCCAGCTTACGCATCTAATATAATTTGAACGATTTTACAGATTTATTTAAATAAATCTCTACAGGTAACTATTAACTAACGTACAGATTTGAAATACAAACTTAATGAACAAAATTGATGTAGCATAGCTTTCTATTTCGTTTATTGCCAACGACAGAATATTGCATTCAGCCACCCATCAAAAAGCTTTCCAATATATTGTTCAATATAAATATGTACTTTTTTCTGCATTTTGTATCAGCATATTGTTTTTTTAAACGATATGATTAATTTGTCATCAACATAATGTTATTTTATATACTTACTAATAGTTTTCGCGAAAATCTAAATTTGCACATATCTTTTTATCGTGTTGACTCAGGGGCGTTGATTTTTGTACACCTAATAGGGACTATAGACCTCAGTATCTGATATAAATTTCAAATTGCTAGTTCTACCCGTTCCCGAGAAAATCGGTGATGACACACGGACAGACAGACAGAAGAGAGTGATTTTATAAGGGTTCCTTTTTTACCTTTTGAAGTACGGAACCCTAAAAACGATAAACTGATAAAAACTCGTCATAAAACTTGCTTCAGTAGGTTTTTTCTTATCACTGTCACCATTAAGCAAGGTTTTTAGCTTACATAATTCATATGATAGTGATTAATGGGCAGAAAAAGGCTTAATCGATTGGTATTTCTAATAGACCTACTTATGTTGAAGTATGAGAGAAACTTTGCTGTTAAAACTAATAATTTACTTTAAAACATACGGTCTGCAAATAAAACTAATAAAAATCATAATAATTACCGAAAAAAATATTGGTCACACAATAATCTAAACTTGTATCCGAACTGATTCACGCCAAAACGGCAGCATCGAATTTGATATATTTTAGTGCATAGATAGGTCTTGGTCTGGAATAACTTAAAAATCCTACCTACCTACATTTCGATGTTACATTTTGTTGATCCTTATATATATTCTACCATGCAGATAGTGTGCAAATATAAATTACTATATACTTAATATATATTAAGTGAATGTCAAATGTCCTGCAAAATATTATCAGTATCATTAAACAAATAAAAAAATAAAATTAGAAATGTCAATACAATACAAAATAAAAACAAATGTCATAGTACCTAGAAAGTCATTGAAAGATACTAAAACACGTCGATGACGCATGTATCTGCTTGTTTATATGTATTATCATTCATGCTCTGAAATCATCATTGTAAACTCGATATCGCCTTCGCGAATGCGATTTACGGCCCTTCGACTGCAAGCAAATTTTTAAAATAGAATGAGGCTTATTGCACTGTTATTAGGCTAACATTAAATACAACATCCAAGACAAATCCATATTTCAATTTAAAAATATAGGAGGTTACATTTATAAATGTTGAAATTAAATACAACCTCCATGACAAACACTCATTTCTATTTAAAAATGAAGGAGGCCAGATTTATAATTTATGCTATATTGAAATACAAACTCCATGACAAATCCTCATTTCTGTTTCAAAATGGAACAGGCCGGTTGTTAGAACAATGGTCACTGGATAAACACATTTTTTTAAACGGAGAATGAACACAAATTTTCTTTTTGGCAACAAACTTTTAGAAAAAGATTTCTTGTAATTTCCTCGCATTCGTGATGAAAACTTGTGTTATACTTGGGTGTAAGCGATCAATAACACCCTCTATTAGCGTTGCTCTTACGCCAAATTGTATAACAATGTAATTTTGTCACCAAATCATGTGTCATTTGACTTTTCAACCTTTTGTTTCGTAACAAAAAAAACCAGCCATGTAAACGCTCAGCTGATCAAATAGAATTTAACTTCAATAATATCCGAAGAATGCTGTTAACGAAATACCTCGAATGCCCATAAGCGTCCGTAAGGTAATTTCAATTCGAAAATTTTAACACCTCAATAAAATTTTAATAAGCCATCATTGTAGCATGAGCTTGGTTGTAAAATCATGGATATAACGAACTGCACACGATGATTGTAATTTTTAAGGGTCCGTAATGAAAACGTATGAAACGAGCTAACAAGATAGATAGATCATCATCATCATATCAGCTACAAGACGTTGCTGAACATAGGCCTCCCCCATAGATTTTCAGAGCGACCGATCTTGAACAAAGTCAAAGATTTTTATTTATTAAAATCACAAGGATCACTTTGAAACGTCGATTTTACTGTCTGTTTCTTCGCGACCAAGCCAGGAAAGAAAGGCAAGAAACAAGGCGGGTTGTTTTTTTAATGATCCTTTTATTGTTATGTGTGTATTGTTATGATACATAACAATACAGAAAATAAATTACGTCTAAATTGTAACATTTTGAATGAGTTGGAGCAATTTCAATACCAAGCTTCCCTATCATCTAAATAATTCGATATTTTGTAGTAGGCTTTTTTATAAAGATTTTGTTTAATTACGTTGTTAAATTTGTTAATTGTCAATTTTTGTACATCCCTTGGGAGTTTGTTATAAAAGCGTATACCTTGCCCTTTAAACGATTTACTAACTTTATGGAGTCTACAAATGGCAACAGCGAGTTTATCTTTATTTCTAGTATTAAAATTATGATTATCGCTATTTTTCTTAAACAAATTAATATTTTTGTGAACATACGTCAGATTTTCATAGATGTATTGACAAAGGAATGTCATAATATTTTTTTTTTTAACTTATTGCGTAATGATTCTCTGGGGCCCATATTGTAAATTGCACGAACAGACCTCTTCTGCAGCACAAAAACGGTGTTTATATCTGCAACGGTGTGCGACCAACTGCTTATTGAAATGATTTTCTGGTTTATTAATAATGATGATTGTTACTATAGTGGACCTTCATCAGGGTGAGTGCGATCCGCTCCGAATAACGTCTCGCCTCGCAGTTGAATCCCGTATTTATAATAATGATTAAAATCAATCACGAAAGTTTTCTAATTATATTTTACTCTTTATTCCGCACCAAATAAAAATATAGTAATAAAAATCAGACAATAAATAACGATACAATTAATGCTAAACGCTCTTCCAGATAGGGTTCCCAGATTAAAAAATCTAAATTCCGGAGAAAATTCCTGACTTTCTTGTAAATATAACATTAATGTCGTTAGCATCGTGCATACGAATGAACGAAGCAAAATATTTGGTTTATTTTATGTTTTATTTTACTCGTTACCTACTTATATTGTATGAATTGTAATTGTCCGGACAAAGACCTACGTTACCGGATATGACCGGAAAATTCTGGACGTATGGCAACCCTACTTCCAGACAACTTCACACGTTGATATTTATTTTGAGCAAAACTTGGATTATAAATAAATAAATAATAAATAAATATTGCTGGACATTTCACACAGCGCTATCTAGCCCCAAACTAAGCAGAGCTTGTACTATGGGAACCAGATAACTGATAGAATACTTATATACTTTTTTTTTTGTAAATACATACTTATAATATATAGAAAAACAACCAGACCCGAAACAAATATATATAGATCATACAAACATTTGTTCCGCGGCCCACTGCACCACGGAGGTCGTCAAAAAGGATTGCAAGAAATCTAAAAGTATAATTAAATAAATATATTTTGACTTTAACAAGATTAGTTTGATGCACTATGCACTTTCTTTTACTTAGAAACGATATTTTAGAAGTAGTATAGATTCATTTTCAATAAAAATTGTATTCAATAAAAACTGCGATTGAGTTTCAATATTCATACAATGAGTCCGAAATATTACAAGTCCCAGAATATAATAGAGTTAGAGAGGTAAAGATATATTAAGCTATATTTAATAGATTTATATTCATTATTATCATAGATACGGGACTTATCTATCACATACCGTTTTATCGGTGTTACGACTGACGGTCACGAATTGTGAAGGTTCACAAATTAAACTGAAAATTCGGTTTTAATGATAATTATTGAATTAACCACGAAATATTTTCTTAGGTTTATATTAATTGCACATAGAATAATAATTTCGTACACACACGTAATGACGGAACTGTTTTTTATAATGTATAATTTGATCATTTAGGCGACCTCTGTCTCTACCATCTTTAACAACCTAATAGAATTATCCTGTCCATACAAAGGTTGTGTGAAAGAGATCAATTTTAGCGATAAGACCGTCTATTGTATTAAATCTATTGGTAAAATTAAGCTTTGTATTTTTTTTTTGTGTATAATAAAGAGTTATATTATCTTATATGTTTCACATAAAACATATAACTCGCTCGCTATTCTACATTTATCAACGTATCATACGGAACCTCTGTATTAAATATTTCCAACTTGAGCAACTCAAAAACTCTCTCAACACTGTCACACCATAACTGTAACTACGTAAATTGTTTATTTAATTGCAACACCAAACTCAAGTTTCGAATCCATTCAAAAATTCACCAAACAAATCAATGTATTTTACAAGTGCCGATAAAATATGTGTAATTATGACTTTTATATGAGCATCTCCTGTCACTAATGTCATTGGCAATAAGTTAAGACGTGCTTACGATGTTTAAATTAGTATTGAAGTGATAACTCTCTAAAGATAAATCATGGTCACCATGACACCAACATAACATAATTACATCTACTTGTCTATGAAAAACCCTGCTAACTAAGTCAATAATCCTTTGAAATGTAGGAAAGTACCCATACCAATACCATAGACAATACAAGCAAGATAAGGTCTTAAAAACTAGGTGGTAGCACGTTATACATATTTGCCCGTTACGAGCATCGCAAATTACTGCAATAAGCTTTTTAACAATAAAAAATAATTACACAATAAAATAAACAAATCAATGAACATTTCAACAATGTAGTACTAAGTAAATAAGTAATGTAGACTCTGATACAAATGAGGTGTCTACACCACACTATTTATCGATCGATTCCCGGAATGGAAATTGAATAGGTATCGAATTTCGAACATGACTTCGATTTAAGTAAGTAGGTACTTCTTACCCTTTATTGAACACGGTGACAACCGTTACAATTCCATTTAAATATGGCAAACAAGTACCGTTAAACTCACGCGGTATTGATTTTTTTAGTATCGATAATGATCAAATTATCATTTTAGGCAAACAAAAGTATTACTAACTGACACACATTACTTCGTTTTTGCTGGTTTCAATTTAACATTAGCCATTATTTTAGAAATAAGTTAATAATCTAAAAAAACCTAACTAGAGTTACAAAAATAATGCTAAGTATGTGCAATACCTACCGACAGAAATAAATCTAGAAAACCCAAAATTTTTGTAACAGATTGAACTTAAAATAATGTAAAATATTACGAAAAACTTACATGAACTGAAACAGAATGACACAAGACCTTGGACTTCGATGTGCCGCTAACCAGCACATTTTCACACAAACTCTCCAGCCACACCGTCGCTAACTTTACAATCCATTACAGCACTGCCTAGCGCGACCACAGGCCCAACGCGTGCGACGCGAGCGATGTAACTGACACAAGTGAGTCGGTGTGAGTCGGAATGCGAGTTGAAAGTCCCGTGGTAGGGGCAGGCAGCGTTGCGTGTCGGCTAGGTACGGTTGGATCGGACACGTCACGGCAATTACCATGTTCCTTGATTATCATTCTTGTTGAAGCATATAGAAGTGAGCATTTTTGATTGTAGTCATGTTTCGACAAATTAAATTTCAAATGAACCATTCCAATTTTTCTCACACATTCGTACTATTTTAAACTTAATTAATATTTTTGCCATGTCCTGTAGTATTTTCTCACGGACCGATTGAACTTTGATCTGTTTTTTTCAACTATTCATCAATATGGTTTTGCTGATCGTACATTATTTTCACACGATCGCTGCCACTTGTATCGTTGCTGTCCTCATTTATTGTTTTCGTTTAGATTTCAAAATTCGAACACGTTCGATCGGCCAGTTTTCAACATTCGAACATTCGTTTTTTAAATATTTTCTTAATTTCGTATTTGAAAAGAGATAAATAAATAAGGAGCGTACACACTAACAAAAAGTGACTTGTACAAAACTTACCGAAATGACGTAATTTTCTTTCAGGGATCAGGCTATTCGCATTTTGCAATGATTCTCCGATACTGCAACAAAAGAAAATATTTTCAAATAATGTGAAATATGTTATACAGTTGTTAGAAGCAGAAATATAAGTTGTTATAACACCACGCGTTATATATAAATATTTTAGACGATCATGTTAAATAAATATTATCGTCTTACTTTGTAAAATAAAATAAAACATAATTTGATATCTTTTTAAAGTGATCTAGTCGAGTAAAATGACTAAATCTGTATTTTTGTACGCATGTTTTGACATTGGCCTAAGTTCTAAGAATTTATGATGTAAAATTTCAATAAACATCAATAAATTAATAATTGTTATTTCATTGAAAAGAAAGACCACGTCATCACACCAATATTGTAAATGCGAAAGTTTGGATGCTTGTTTATTTATTTGTTTGTTTGTTACTCAATAACGTCGTAGCGGCTGAACCAATTTTGATAAAATTTAGTATATATATATAGATTATAACCTGGATTAACACATAGGCTACTTTTTATCCCATAAATCAGATTCCATGGGATAAAAATGGGGTGTCAAGTCAAGTTGCAACAGCGAGTTTAGCTTTATTTCTAAGTTACCTACACATTTAGTTGTGCCGATAGGTTTAGTGGGTAAATTGATAAATGTACGTTAGTTTTCAGGTTTTCAGATGTTACACTTATTTTTATGTCTGTTAATAAAATTACAGTACAAAAAATTTAAAAAACCGAACAAGTGCGTGTCTGGCTCGCGTACCGAGGGTCCCGTTAAATATTATTTTTTATCTGATAGAACTTAAATTGACCATATTCCTTTATTTGTGCTGTGAGACCTTGCTTCTTGTCAATTTCTTTATTCTATGTCAGCGGAAAGTACTCATATTCATATTCATTTATTCTGCTGACATGTACATATACATTTTTTAGCTTAGGTGGCAGGTAGCTTAGAAGTAAGTACATATACCCTGTAAGGGCACTGCAAGTTAGATTTGCGCCTTTTCAAAAGTACAGCAATTAAACATAGAATTAAAAATGTCAAATTAATTAAATTAAAATAGTTTATGCTCTTATAGGTTTTGATTTATTTACGAGCAAAATATGCGGTATAAATGACCATAGTTTTTGATTACTTTGACTTACAAGCTTGTTTTTTGTACTTCTCCAAGGCGTCGTATACCTATTTATTTGATATTAGTTTGAACTTGATACCTGAACGTTTCAGAGAAAAAGGATCTTGACAGACAGACAGACGGAGAACGAAGTGATCCAATAGGGTTCCTTTTTCTTTTCGTGGTGCTGAACCCCAAAAACGATACCCTAAGCCTAAGCCCTAAGACTGCCTCCGTGGCGCAGTGGGCGTATAGCCGGCTGATACGCAGGAGGTAGCGGGTTTGATTCCCGCCGCGGAACAAATGTTTGCATGATCTACAGATGGTGTTTTTCTATATATCATAAGTATGTATTTACAAAAAAAAGTATATAAGTATCTCTCTATAAGTGTCTATAAGTCTATAAGTATATAAGTCTATAAGTATATAAGTCTATCAGTTATCTGGTTCCCATAGTAGACTAGATAGCACTGTGTGAAATGTCCAGCGATATTTATTTATTTAAGTAACACCTATGTAGATTTTCAATTGAGCATTCTACGAGTAAAGACAAGTCTATGGACAAGGCGATAGAGATTTAACCAATACTTAGACGTCATTGTACAGAATTGAAATTTATCGGTCCATTATCTATAAGCGCCGGGAGCGCTCTCAGGCGTCTATTGTTGCACTCGCGCCTTTAATAAGTATACTCGTAGTTGTAATAGGTTACTTCACCGTGTACCGCTATTGTATCGGATAAGTACATGAGAACATCTTCCGTATAAAGTACCTGTAGGGTATAAATCGCCGTGAATTTATATTTGACACGTGTCTGTGGACCTTTATAATTGTTATTTTATCTGTCGAAACGCTAAAGAGGTTTTCATCCTGTACTGGAAACACAAGCGTTCTTTTTTTTTCATAAATATATTTACTAATTTTTTATAAAATGGTGAATAGACAAGCCACTTCATGCCAAAATATAAAAAGGTTTTTAGATTACTGAACTGGCCAAATGTACTTAATTATCGTTAAATTTTACAAAGGGCTTGTATATAATATGTTCCGCTTACTTCAAATATTATAATCCTTCTCTCCTCTTTAGATCTCATTAATATAAAATTCCACTTTTTTTAATGTGAATTTTGTAAATATCTCTTTAATTGTATAATTTCTCTTTCATGTATTCTTTTCCTATCCTGATCCTTTCCTTTAGTGTAGGTATCTCTCTGGTTTTGTGTTTATTCTGTTTCCCTAATTTTCTTATTTGCCACTGGCAAATGTACAAAACAGTGCAACGCCAAAAAAATACAATAAAAAAAACGTATGCAGGTCTGCCTTCACCACTAGTACCTCTACCTACTATGTATTACTTATTCCGTGGCACAGAGCAGACACGAGCAGGGAGAATCATGCGTAAGCCGTGCGGGGTGATGTAATAATATAGTTTATTCATAAAAGCAGGAAAAGGGCTAGAGGCAGATCCAAGAGGTTGACAAGAGTAGTAGAGTTCCTTGAGAAAGGGCTGGCCCGGGGAAGTACTACCACCATATCCATTTCTGCCACCAAGCAGTATTGCTGTGTTTCGGTTGCCGGTTAAATCACAGACCCATGAGGCTTTACACCTGTATGCCTTAAGTTGATGGACGCAGGGCAGTGCATTGTAGAACACGTTTCTAAGGTGAGTGACCTACGAGGGAGTGCTTTGTTATAGGCGATGGTTACCACTTCACATCAGGTGGGTCATATGCTTGCTCCATCACCAAGACGTACAAAAAAACAGGATAAGATGGGCTGGTGAAATTCATAAAATAGTGGGCGAAGACTGGATTGATAAACCGTATGATAGAGACAAAATGGAAACCCAAAAATGGGGCCTGACTTAAAAATTCCTGTGGTTATATATATATATTAATTTAAGGCATTGAAATAAAGTCTCTATTATTAATAATACTCATAAAAATAACAAGAAAAGAAAGCAAAAAGGGAATATGTTTTATTTGAAGGACTGTGTTTTTTACTTGTTTTCACTATTACGTACTCTTATAGGTAACACGAACTATGTAAGTACATACAATTTGAAAAATATTTTTCAGATGTCAGATTCATAGTAAGGTGCAGTATCTTATATTGCCTTATCTCATATTTCCTCAAGGTACTTTAAATATCCAACTTGCCTAACTAACCTTTAGATAACATTTCAAGTCGCAAACATTTTGCAAATTGCACTATTCAAATAAATAACTTACAAAAGCTAACAATGCGTTTTGCTTAACAAATCCGAACTTCATTAGGATTTACCTCATAGTGGTTAGGGTTGTTACCAAGCGCTCCAAAATATATTTACTCTAGCAAAAAGTTTAGGTAAAAAGTAGTGGAGCTCTTTATGTTAGAGTTTAGCCGGGAAAGTACTACAATCGTACCTTTTTCTACCACCAAGCAGCATTGCTGTGTAATTACAGGAACATGAAGCTTTACACCTGTATGTCTCAAATTGATGGACGCAGAGCAGTAATTGATAGGGCACTTTTCCAAGGTGGCCGTCGACCTACAAGGCAATAATAGTTACCACTTGCCATCAGGGCCATATTGCGTTTTATCTCGAGGTAGTATAAAAAAACAAACGAACATGGACAAGACAAAAATTATGTTCACTCACATAGTATCACATTGACGACCTCCGTGGTACAGTGGGCGAATAGCCGACTGGAACGCAGGAGGTAGCGGGTTGGATTCCCACCGCGGAACAAATGTTGTATAATCTGATAGATATTTGTTCCGGGTCTGGATGTTTTTCTATAAAGTCTTTATATAGTAATGTATTTACAAAAAAAGTATATATGTATTCTATCAGTTATCTGGTTCCCATAGTACAAGCTCTGCTTAGTTTGGGGCTAGAGAACGCTGTGTGAAATGTCCAGCCAATATTTATTCAGTGGCTATGTAGAAAGAAGAAAGAAAGATAAATCATTCATTCCACCACACGAAACAAATGATACAAAAAATCTGTATTATTATTACTATTATGTAATATCGAGAATAGGAGAGAGATCTCGGAGCTCTCTGGAACAAGGCTACAGCCGCTGCGCCTGCGATTGTTCGCAGTAAATAGCGATGGAAATATTATTTATCGATAAAAACAGCACTATTTCGCTCTAAGTGGATGTTGATATTATGTTTATTGTTTTCTGATCCATTTAATAATAAACGTAGCAGAATACATTGAATTATTGAATTAACGGTTTGATTATCGGAGAACATGAATTTAGTTTATAAGTAGGTAGATTTATTATATCACGATCGAATATCAGTTAACTATTAACACCTTGTTATTTTAAAATGTTAATGAGGTTTGTTAGTAGGTAGATCTGATCAATCCTTGTAGTTATTGGTGATAAATAGGCTGCCCGAAAAGAAGGACCGTCATAACATAACCAAAACATTGTCAATACCAACCTAGGCATAGAAATTATAATAAAAATGAAGTCAGTTGTGTCGGTCAACGGACTGATAGCGAAGAGCCTTGATCAATACCTTAAGAGGCCCTCGCTAGGAAGTTGGAACAAGGGTCAGATACAGAAGGCGGTACTCCTGGACTCGGCACGCATAGTCAGGAGGTTCCTCTCTCTGCAGCCCTAGCCACCCATCGCTTGGGCCTTGCACAGCGGTGTTTTACCGTTTTTATAAATATATTTTATACTATTTTTGTTTTTTGTAAGATACTTTGTAGCGAAAAATGTATTTTTTATAAACGAGTTTTAAACTAAATATGTGTGATAATAATAAATCATTTAATTCAGGCAACAATTAAATAGTTACAGGATAGTAATTAATTTATTCTACGGCCCATAAAGATTTATCCTTATACCTTAAGCCTTAGCCTAAAATACATATTATAATAAAAACTTATATTTATTTACTACATATATATATAACACTTTAAGTTTTCGTTTGAGTTTGTGAAATGCTTGATATTAATGTTATACCGAACATGAAAATGCCTGTTGGCTAATCGAGCAGACTTTACTAGCATAGACGAATTTACGGCGAGTACTTAAGGTACCTACTCAAAATGGAAAAGACATGTTTATTAACTAGATTTTTTATTAATTATTTTATAGTTATTTATTTTAACATTTAATTATCTTTGACCTTAATCGTCTTTTCTTCTTTACCACGCATAAAGCAAGCGAGCAAAACATCTATACAACGCATTATCTTCACAATTCCCGGTATTCGTATTTTTAATTTGAAAAGTGCAATTCTCGTGTAACCTTTCAACGCTTCTGAACAAACCGTAGTTTTTGCACTAAACTGAATGGATAGAATCTTTCTCACGAGACCATGGGAAGAGCATTAATTTGTCAGTCTTGGGCATGATAGCCATTATAATTGGGCTCTTTGTTTTGTTAAGAATCCTTGTGAAAGAAATTCCTTGGAAGAGAGTATGATTGTTATTTTATCTTTTGACTGGCTGTCGCCCGCGACTTTGTACGCGTTACACTACTAAATTAAATCCAGACCCTAAGGTTTCCTGAAAACTACACGAAATATAAAATTCAAAGTGACTCATTTCGTAATAGCCGCGTTTCTTTTAACGCGAGTTTATCGATCGACAAGGTCCGTATTTCACTGTTGAATCGTAACTCATGAATCGAAACTCATGCATACTTAGGCTCCGCGCTTGAAGAAGGTGACTGATTACTGCTACGCCATCAAACAAATAATTCAAATGTGAAACTTTGGATGTTTGTTTGTTAATTTGTTAATCGATCACGTCGTAATGGCTGAACCGATTTCGATGAAATTGGGTATGTTGATAGATTATTACTTGGATTCAAACATAGGCTACTTTAAACTGTCCAAAGTGTAACGAAGAGCGCTTTTATCGGAATGTTTTTAGCAGTTTACGCGAAGGAAATTACAAGTAGCACAATCGTGAAATTTTCCTTCCCTACAGCTGAGTAAGAGAGACATGTAAAAACATCATAAAATACACGTGATCCCTCTAACAGACCTCTAGCTGAAACATTTCTTTTTATGAAACGAACTAACCTGTGGATAACGTCGTGGATTACAGTATCAATAGCTCACACATGATATACTATGTTCTAACACAGACTGTACCTTACATATATATTGTAGTTGTTTGTTATTCCTTAATAAATAATTTAAAAAAAAAATCAAGGAGTTTGAACCTGAAATATGAAATAACGTTTGAAGTTAATCTAAAGCAGAGCACACATCCAGTTATGTCCGTTAAAGCGGTCGCACATCGGGCACCGTTTCACGCAGTTAATTTTACCGAAGTGTACGGGAGTTTTATAATATCAGGGTACCCCAAATTCAGAACAGCACTGTAAACATGTACGGGATAGGCCGCATAAGTATTATGATGACAAGACTTATAATCTCTGTAGTCTGTGTCTGTAGTTTTAGTGAGTTCAAAGAGCTGTTTTTCAATTGGATCATGATTATGCACTTAAAAAACAGCTCAAAACAAATTAAAAAAAAATATCTGAAGATCAGATTTTTTGTCTTTTCAATGACTAGCATTAATCTTTTTTTTTTATTAGTTTTTGCGGCTATAATTTATTTGCGGCCACGCGGCCCATTGTGATCGCCCTTTGTGTTTATGTCGCTCCTAGTTTACGGGGGCGTTCAAAGTTCACCACTAAGCCTTACAGCTATCAAAAACTGTAGGATCTTCATAGGGGTGATAACTGTTAGCTCCTCTAGGCTAAGAATGTGTTTGCTACGAATGCTACGTTTGCGCATTAGTGGATTAATTATTATTTACTATCTATTAATTATTATTCTTAATAGCTAGTATTTTAAGTAATCTACACATCAGATCAAACGATTGAAAATAGAAAATAAAGTTCAAAATGTGTTTATCGTAACTAGATCTCCACGATACAGGCGTGCATAGTGTGGAGATCACTAAATATTTTTAGTTTAAATGGATACCTACCTACTCTGTCTAACACACTGGTATATCCAACTGAGTTATCTGTCTAATTTATTAGTTGAATGTGTGTTATACATCAAATAAATATAAATAAATAAATTAGACAAGAAAGTTGACTGAAGATAAAATTACTAGGGAAATATAAAATGAGGGCAGTATCAGCCTCCTGGTAGTTGTCGCTGGAAGGGTCGATGGCCACCTCATACAGTACTGGACAGGAATCACACTGGAACTTCTGGTCCTTTGGAAGGACAGAAATAGTCACTTCTCGACGGTAGCCCCAAGTACTCCAGTCCGCCCGTGACCACGGCAGTTACAACACAGTCGAAAAGTCGGGACAACAAATAAAAAAGGTACATACGCGATAAATACCCGTTTTAATCAGTAATTATGGACAGTGATCGCGAAGTTCAGGAGCTAATTAGAGTTTAAATTTAGTTGTTTATTTGTTGTCTACTAACATATTTTTTTAAGCACATTATTTACTAACTATTATGGATCTTCGATCTGAAATAAAATCATTTTATTTTAGTAGTAGAGTCTACTCTACAATAGAGTAGTCTTTCTAGTCTCCGGGGAAGTACTATCCACACACTACTATCCATCCGCACAGCAATGCAAGCAGCATTGCTGTGCTCCGGTTTGAATGGATGTTTCGGTTTTACATATGTATGCCTCAAGTTGATAGACGTAGAGCATTGCACCGTAAGGGACGTTCCTAACGTGCGTGACCTACAAGGCAATTCTCTGTTATAGGCAATGGTAACCTTGTTAACATCAGGTGGGCCATAAGCTTGTTCCATATGCAGGTAGTAGGTATTAAAAAATATACACTACGTGTTTTGTTATGAACGACATTAAATGAAAACACGGATAGGACTTATGCCTAGTATTGTTGTAAAATAGGTTTTTCAAATTAATTACCTTAGAAATATTAACATTTTCAAAGCATCTTAATATCAAGTCCTAAAATATCAATGAAACAGCCTGTATAAAATACGTAAACAAACCATATTCATTCATTATGTAATTAGGTAGTACCTGTAAAGTACCTGTAAAACTGACTAAGCGGCATCGTGGCAAAGGCGTCGCCGGTTTACGTTAAAAATTGTTTATTGGAAATGTATCGATTACAGGACAAATATTCAAGCTATTAAAGTATTAAACCCACCTCTAAAATCAGTTAATACGATCCCAGATGTGTGTTTTAAATTAATGTCGTACATAACAAAAGGTTGTATATATATATATTTAAATATAAACTGAAGTACGTTCGATACCTTCTCCCCGTGTTCACACAAATCGTCAGACGGAAGTGAGCTCTCTCACGATGTTATACAACACTTCAGTTGACTCAAACAGGTTCCACGGGCGCTGAACCAAAATAATTCTATGAAATTATAGTGTTTTAGTACCTGTTTCTTTATTTATTAACCTTTTGTTTCCTAAAAAACCATCGTAAAGCGAAGTAGCCATATTAGTATGTTGGTTAAGTTAAAGGTACCTATTGCTGTTATATGATGTTTTAATTATAATAAAAATTAATTTATTAATTCATTCAACATAGTTTTGACTTGTTTGGTTAAGTCAAATTATGACTTTTCAAACAATGTATTTTTATGGGATAAAAATATTTTGATTTGATTTCATTTGAGTATTGTTTTTAGTCAACAAATGTGAATCATTTGGAAGGAAGCAATTATTTTTAAATAGGTAGCTATGTCAAATTTTCAAATTAATTTTAAAATAATTAAAATTATATAAATAAATATCGCTGGACATTTCACACAGCGCTATCTAGCCCCAAACTAAGCAGAGCTTGTACTATGGGAACCAGACAACTGATAGAATACTTATATACTTTTTTTTTTGTAAATACATACTTATAATATATAGAAAAACACCCAGACACGGAACAAATATCTGTAGATCATGCAAACATTTGTTCCGCCGCGGGAATCGAACCCGCTACCTCCTGCGTCTCAGCCGGCTATACGCCCACT
Organism: Philereme transversata; assembly: GCA_963924445.1. Classification (NCBI taxonomy): domain Eukaryota; kingdom Metazoa; phylum Arthropoda; class Insecta; order Lepidoptera; family Geometridae; genus Philereme; species Philereme transversata. Next base: position 17,351,549 of record OZ004337.1, on the reverse strand, counting down.
GTGCCACGGAGGCAGTCATATCTAATCATAGTTAGTCATAGTTAAATCATATCATCCTGTAGTTAATTAAAACTTAACAAAACGTAATGTACAGTTGTTTTAATGATAATATATAGATTTTTTAAACTAATGTATTTGTAACAACGTAAGATAAACAAACAATTTCCTTATCTACATCAAAAAGTAACTATGTATTTTCGTTCTTATATAAAGTAACTGTCGAGTCAAACTCAATTACATGGACTGCAGAGTCATACTATCCATTCGGGTCCCGTTATCCAAATGACAGACCGACGAACGTTGAGAACAAAGCTTAAAGTATAATACTGGCCATAAGTAGCTATACACTTCAAATTAAATGGCCAAATATAGCTTAGCACTTAACTTTTGCGGCCGGAACGTAAAAAGCATCTTTACATTTAAAAGGTCAATTGATTATTAACGTTTAAGTGAATTGTGTGGGTAGATACCAATTTATCTAACATACCTTAAAAGTTTAAAAGCATAAACAGTATGTGTTCACTTTATATAGCGCCATCTAGTTATTAGGTCGGTACTATTCCTCCAATATTTTAAATATCATTTTTTCTATGTTAGCATGTTTGTTCTTCTTTTCTCAATCTCATTGTAGCTATACAGATTATGATGGATATTTGGGATATTTTGTCATTTGGATTAACAGAAATACATTCATTACGTATTTTAAATAAAATACTTAAATAACAATGCAGTGTTTTGTAAACTTTTGTTTCAATAGACACTTTGTTTCGCTACGTTTTTGAAACTTTTTGCGTATGTTTAAAGACGCATTACTCTTATTCCGTAATCGCTGCAATTTGGGCAACAATGCTAGACGGAGACCGCTCTCAAAATATTTCCATGCAATTAAATATTCATTACCCAACGCCCGCGGTCGTGGACATTTTCTGTCATTATGAGAACACGAAACCTTTCGGTTATATTATTGTGTTCCGTATATGCAAACAGCTTCGGGCTTAATAGGAATGCAGGATTTATTCCTAAAGTTCGTTCGTGTAAAGCCGCTGCTTGTTCTTTGTATTCATATTTTGGATAGAAAAGGCTTTCGACCTTTATGGTTCATGATATTAATTACCAACAAAATCAAATGAAATCATTTGTATCGAGCATAACAGGATCGAGGATCATATATGATATAAATTGGTAATAGATACAAAATATAATTTATAGGCCTAAATATAAAAATAGATCTATGTGTATCCCTGTATCCCAAAGCATGTGTACAATTCTGCAGCAATTCTGTGTAGGCTAAAGGTAAATATTTACAACCATGAACAAAATAAAATTATGAAATAATAAAAACAAATTATATGGCATAAATAACAAGATTAAATTGCAATGTACGAGTAGACAACATAAGTCTATTTAGATGTATATGATGTGCTACGTCACGTTTCTATTCGTCAGCCGATTGTGAGGCAATGAACGATACCACAAAAAAAAAGTATGTTAGACAAGTGTTTTATTTGTTACAATGTCCTGAGACTTTCGAAATAGGTACGGAGAAATTTAAATGTAGTGCCTAAAGATAGAAGTCTGTAAAGATTTAAGTTTCCCACGACTCGCCTGACTCAAATATGCTAATAGAGGCTACAAAAGATACTATCTAATAATTACCTTAATAAGCGTTATATACTCATATTCAAACAAAATTACTTCTACGTTTATCCGGACGTTTTCATTGACCCATTGTATTCGGTGGCGATTGCCAATCAACTTTTGTGTCGACATTACTTGTTACATGTACTCGTAAACCTAATAACTTAGATGCGTGATTGGTTTTGGAAGTGTGTCGTGTGAAATAATAAATTGAAGTCAATGTGATGATGAGATTCACATTTATCAATTTTGAAGCACAGAGGACGTCAAAGTCACCTAAAAATTATATAAAGAGGAAAGATTTGTATTTTTGTATTTGTAACGAATAAACTCAAAAACTACTGGTCCGGTTTCAAAAACTCTTTCCCCATTAGAATGCTACAATATCCCTGAGTAACATAAGCAACATTTTACCCGACTGCGCAGAAGGAGGGTAATGTTTTTCAGCTAGTTATTTATATTGGGCAAAGATAAGCGTTTGACCACGGCCTCGACATTATTTAAAGGAAGATTAGCGACTTCGCACGCTTGAAATTTCCCCTTCCCGTGGGAACTTCGGGATAAGAAATATATAAAACACTCTTGTCAAAGTGACGCGGCACTTCATGTAAATGACTTCACGCCAATTAACGACGGTTAAATTATATGGTTATTGTTCATACAAAAATATTAAAATCGCGATTAAAATATGGAGGCTGGGGATAGGAGGGTGAAAAATACTTTACAACCTGTTGTCATACCTACAAAATATGCAAAAAAAATCATTAAAATCGGTCTACCCATTTCGGAGGAGTGCGACCACTAAAACCGTGACATGAGATTTTTATATATTAGAGTAGATTAGATTACTTGAGCAATATTAGAATCACAAATTAACTTAGATTTTTTGACATAACCTAAAATATTCATCAAGATCTAACATTCTAAAAATCACAATTATAAAAACACATCCTTACTCAGTTATTTAGGTTAAAGCAATATTAACCCTAAAAATCTTTGTAAAATCTATCTCTTCTATTACTCACACAGTAAATTAAAATCCTTTCAAAATCCAAACAAAACTAAACAGCTTCCTACCGGCGACAATTGACGGCGGAGGCTTCGCAGGAGTTCAACGACCCCGGCAACCGCTTCCCCTAATTATCCTGCTTTGCTTACAGCCTCTCTAAAGGCTCTATTGCGGTTTGGATTTACATTAAAAACGGTGGAAAAACATGGCTCTAGAGATTTATAAGTATTTTTTGCATAATCTTACACAGAATGGTAAAAGTATTGACTCGATAAAAGTCATAAAGTTATACATAAAAAAATAACAAGTTAATTTTTGTAACCCTGACACAATTTTATGGCTGAGATCCCTACACAAAAAAAAGAAAACTGCCGTTAGTTTTCAGACCAGCTGACCTGAGGGCTTAGCCAAGTTACATTCGAAGCCCGAAAATGTATGGGATTTGACACATGCTATGGAAATATCACGTGATATATATATCGACAATAAACCTATGTCGAAATAGAATCGATTCGAAGCGAATGTAACTTGGCTACGGACCCAGATCTTTATCACACATTGCTAAGAACCAACTTAGCTAAACTAGATACATACATACATACTTTTTTATACTCTGTCGTTATCACGCCTTTATCCCTAGTTAAACTAGCTTGCTAAAAAAAACTGTGTCTGAATCGGTCCATTTGGGAGCTACGATGCCACCAACAGACACACGGACAGACAGACGTAGGCCTAAACTTTTAACACCCCTTTTTTGCGTCCGGTTAAAAAGGTTATGACGGTCTTTAGATGTTGAGAGTATCTCAAAAAAACTCGACCTAATAGTATAAATACAAATTTTAATCAACTAAAATTGAGTAATAGAAGCTGTAGTACAGACATGAATAAATTTAAGAGTAGTAGAGTTTCTTGTGAAAGGGCTCGCCCGGGGAAGTACTACTACCAGACCTATTTCTGCCGCCAAACAGCATTGCTGTGTTTCGGTTTGCCGGTGAAATTACAGGTGCATGAGGCTTCTCACCTGTATGCCTCAAGTTGATAGAGGGCAGTGCATCGTAGGGCACGTATGTAAGGCGCGTGACCTACGAGGCAATACTTTGTTATAGGCGATGGTTACCACTTAACATCAGGTGGGCCATAAGCTTGTTCCATCTCCAGGTGGTATAAAAAAACAATACTTTATTGCACTACATAAAAGAAACAAACACAAGTACAATCATGTCTATACGGTCTTATCGCCTAGAAGTTTGTTCCAGACAACATTTAGAGGCATAGGTACTCCTGGTAAGTTTAGAAAGCCTTGGATTCTTTCAACTCCATTTCAATTGATGTTTTTCAATAAAAACACTACCTTCCTTCTGCGTAGTTGGGTAAAAAGTAGCCTATGTCTCGATCCCGGTCAAAATTTATTACTAAATTTATAGAAATCGGTCTAGCCGTTTAGACCTGAAAACATAACAAACAGACAGTGAGACAGGATTACTTTCGAGTTTATAACATCTATACATATAAAACAAAGTAGGGTTAGTTACACCATTTATAACTCAAGAACGGCTGGACCAATTTTGATGGTATTTGATTTGTTGGATTTGTCTCCGCCGAATAGCAGAATAACTATTAAAATATCGGAAAAATTCACACAAAAGGAAATTAAGAAGAAATGCGACTAATGATGGCAGATTGACAAGTATACCGGGGCGGCATTAGTAGCCCGCGTCATTATGCATGTCAAGGCGGTACGAAGTTCGGCGGGTCAACTAGTTAGTAATAATTATCAATTTACTTTCTTATTATATAGTTGTGTTATGAATGAAGCCATTGCTTGTCTTATTATCGGCCCCATAGATCGTTATTAACATACGTTATGAAAGGCGGCGCGAATCGATAGCCAGCAGTGTAGTATCCACTTACATATCTACCGGATAAACTATAAATCACTATCTTAAAGATCTCGAGATTACAATTTATCTATGAAATCTACACGTAGATATTTAGCGAACAAATGAAATATATCCATTCATTAACATTCGATAAACTTATTTAAGTAGTTGGAAGCTTAGAAATATTTTAATTGATTATTAATATTATCACACTAATATTTTAATGCGAAAGTTTGGATGTTTGTTTCATTGTTTGTTACTCAACCACGTCGTAACGGCTGAACCGATTTCGATAATATTTGGTAAGTACGTAGATTATAACCTGGATTAACACATAGGCTACTTTTTGTTGACAAACAACGCGTGCAAAGCCGCGGGCGGAAGCTAGTTAATGATATTAATAACTAGTTAACCCGACCGTGTGGATTGTCAATAAACACATTACACTCTTTCTTCGCAGTCGGGTCAAATGAAACCTCTAACAACATAAAAATAAAAGGAATGAACACATTAACACAATGTATACTATTATTTCAAATACTAAAATATACAGAAGAAACAGTTAAAACATCTAAATACCGTTGCAAACGATCTATAGATAGCTCAACTGCTCCAGATCACTATCAGGCAGAAGTTTAAAAATAAAAAACATAAAAATTTAGTGGTCTTTTTTTTTAATTTTTGCAAAATCTTACGGGTTGATTTGATAAGTAACTTTGGGAAAATTGTTCCTGGTAGGAAATAGAGTCGATTGAGACCAACTTGTTTTTTTTTTTGACAAAGGTCATTCTAGCCTGACTGTAAACTTTTACAAAAAAACAGAAAATGCGATTTTTTTTACATTAAAATAAACCTTGGTCTTACCAGAAAATAAATTAAACCCTGTTTAGCGCGTGCTTAAAAAAATCCTATACAAATATTGCTAAGAATTTTTTTCAAACACGCGTTAAACAATTGTTTAACATTTTCCTGGTAGAAACCATGTAACTTCAAAAGAAAGGGTACCCTATACATTGTTCTCCTTTCTTAATTAGTATAAATATTTATGACCAATATCAGTGATTGTTATTAGATCATGATGACATAATGATCCGTAGCAGAATTCAAGTGCATTTTGTAAACTGACAATAGGAATGCCTAGTTTTATACGAGTATATGATTCGTATTGTTCCAATCAAAAATAATAAACATCATTTGTTTTACATCCTTTCTATTGTTAAATACTTAGTTTATGTAGTGCTTTACGCGGCGAAGATAATTCTAATATATATTGATATTTTTTAAATGACTCAGTTTTATTAACCGATATAAAAAATGGGAGGTTCTCAATTAGATGCATAGGTATTCATTTTTAATTGTAACGTTAAATAGATAAAAGCAGTGTCTTGCGTCACAGGCGCTATATTGAATCCCGAACGTAACGAAGGATTCTAGAATTAACTCGAGAGCAGAGCGAGGGAGTTACTAGAATCCTGAGTGCAGGGCGGGATATAAGCACGCTCAAGATTCAGACAGTTTTATCCACGAGGAGAATACTCTACTTTTCACACTTTCTGCGAGACAATAAAAACCAAATCTAGGTTGGTGCATTCTGTGCAGAGGTTAGTTCTATTTACGAATAAGTTCTTATTGTGTGCGTCTCTTTGGTTCAAATTTTAATTATTATTATTATTAATAATTTATTTAATTCAGATAAAACACATCCATAATAACCCTTAAAAACTAACACAAAATCTTAAAATTTAGTAAACAATTATAATATATAGACACAAAATTATTACAAATAAAAAATAAAATAAAATAATAAATTAAATTGTCACATTATGCATATTAAATTTTGAAATTGAATTGAATTAATATGAGTTTCCAAATTCAAATCACAAATTCAGTACAATTTTACTCCCGGCTCAGCTGTAAGGACTTAATCACCTGCTTTCGGTGAGGTTTACATGATACTATATAATTTAACATTGTCAAGCACGTGGTGTGATTTTTTTTTAAATTAATTAACCAATGATTACACCTTTTTTAGTGATCTTTACGTGGTAATAATAAGTATATTATGGTATTACAGGGGTTTTTGTTTTATTATAGTATGTTCAAATACTGCGCTCGGAAATCGTTAATGTTTTCACGCAACACTACTCATATATTGGGTTTTAGTCTAATCTCCTCTGACTTTTACCCGACTACAGTAAAGCCAAAATAAGGGTGATTTATTTAGCAACATGTATGTATGTTTGTATGTTTGTATGACTGCCTCCGTGGCGCAGTGGGCGTATAGCCGGCTGAGACGCAGGAGGTAGCGGGTTCGATTCCCGCCGCGGAACAAATGTTTGCATGATCTACAGATATTAGTACCGTGTCTGGGTGTTTTTCTATTTATTATAAGTATGTATTTACAAAAAAAAAGTATATAAGTATTCTATCAGTTATCTGGTTCCCATAGTACAAGCTCTGCTTAGTTTGGTGCTAGATAGTGCTGTGTGAAATGTCCAGCAATATTTATTATATTTATTATTATCAAGTGTCAAAAAGGCACTAAGTCGTCATTTATTATTCCTGTTGGACAAATCAGTTTGACTAAAAAGTTAGAGCACGAGGAAGAACGCGTAATCAAGATAAGATCTCTTATATCCATACCTGTTGAGTCTAGAGCTGTTCTATCTGAAGACACTTGAGCTATAATGTTATCTTTGTATCAGATGGATGTCGTTCCTACACACTGTGTGGGGTCTAACTGCAAGCTTTTCTACAGTCACTGTCTGAGTTTGCAGTTTCAATGATGATTAGCAAAATGATGGGTGGCAATGAGTGGATTATTGACTTGATTTTCCGTGACTTCGACTCTACAGCGCGTCACACACGATGAAGACACTATAATATTTTATGTTAAGATAAAAGATTGTATATATATTATTATATATTAAATTTATCAATAAATATATTTTCACCATACATTGGATTGCATGGCGGGCGATATTTATATTAACATTAAATATTATAGAATCTACATCGTATGTGACGTGTTAATATATTATGTTAAGATAAAATATTGCTTGCCTAGTAATCCAATGGACCATCATCACGGCGAAGATAAGATATTTTCATCTTACAGTATCATAAGATATCGAGTGATACTAAATGTATCATTACATACGAACGAGTCCTATACAAGTGTGTTACAAGGATACAGGAGTATAAAAGGATTTCCATATCTTACCCGTGTACGATACCTTAAGAATTAAAATACTATATTTCATTAATTAAGATATCGTAACATAAAATATTATGGAATCTTCATCTTGTGTGATGTGCTTAAAAAATTATAAGTAAAGCTATTTTCCTCAAAAAACGGTGACAGTCATAATGACGGCTCTTAAAATAGCGGAGTCACCGCGGTTGCTAATTATTCAACGTCATTATCATACTATACTGCCACCGCGTCAGAAAAACCAATCACAAGCTATTAGGTACAAGCTGCCGCCCGCGGCTTCGAACGCGTAGTTTGTCAATAAAATCATTACCCTCCTGTTGTACAGTCGGGTAAAAAGTATCCAATGTCGCAATGACGATCATAATTTATCTGTATGCTAAATTTTATCAAATAGCTCAGCCGGGTCAGATCAGCGGAGTCAGATGGGGGACAGAGTTACTTTCGAATTTATAATATTTTTAATGGATAGTATGAATATTTTTAAACAATAAATAAACTAACAATTTATTTATATTTAATTAGATGACGATTTATATTATTAAGGACGACTGGCGCAAGGATGCTTAAACGTATTTAGTGGCTAAATTATGATATAATTAGTTGTCAAATCATACAAGTAAGTCAAATTTAAACATGTTTAGTCGCTAAATACGTTTAGAGATCGTTGTGCAAGTCCGCCTGGGTATTGTATTTATTCATTTATCACGAAAATTTTAAGTTTTAGTTAGTTGTGTTTCCGCGATAGAAATTAAGTGATATCGCAATACTTCAACGCAAGTAGCCTATTTAAAGCCTAGGAAACTGTAGGTTATGACTGAGAGTTAAACGGTGTCTCGTACATACCCATTCAACTTTACGAGTTCATTAAACAGCTCTACGTCAATGCACAGAACCAGTAGTTAATATAAAGACCAACTTTTCGCAGAAGCTACCATCTTGGTTGTAATCTAAATGTCTTCTTTTGAACAGAGAGTTTGAATATTAACATTTCTCAGAACTAAGGTAATACCTAGCAAGGTTGTCTGGAAGAGATCGCTTCTAGTGATAAGGCAGCTGATTGTTCGTGTCAATTTTTTTTGTTCTTAATATGTTTGTTTTTGCATTATAGTGTTTTCTATTTTATTCTAACTTAATATTCAAATGTCATTTAGCAGGTAATTCCATGCGACCAAGAGACATTGATTTATACTTATCAAATATTTTATTATTTAAATTTTATAAAAATGTACAACATGTAGAGCCAAATTAAAAAAGGGGCACTCCGGGAGTGCCGGAAGAAGTGAAAAGTTGACTGCTGTAAATAAAATCAAACTACACTACAATATACAGAGGTGTCAGTAACAGTCAGTGACAGGTGTCGGTTACAGTGTCGCGAGTTCAATGATTTTTTCCCATTTCAAAAAAAAGAAGTTTTCACTTCAAAAATCAGTTGAAGGAGAGAAACTCCTCAAAATGTATTTAACAACCCTATAGTCTAGGTAACCCTATAGTATAGTCTAGGTATAAATTTAATTATCAATAGATCTGTATTTTCTTAGCAGTTATCATTCCGAATGGAAGCCAATCGGATAAGATACCATTGTTAATAACCTAAATCATTGTACAGATATCAAGTCTTGTAATAAATTAGCGAATGGTTGCGTTGTAACTAACTGCAATTTATGGGTACCGCTGAAACCAATTTCTAAAAGCAATTAAAGGATGCTAATACTGGAGATTCATTTATTTAAAATCTAGATAGATAGGGATATCTCTTTCCCCCGGATCAAGGCTCTCTCGATGAAAAACTTTACTACTTTTCTCTTTTCAATGACTTTTACCTGATTAGCATATTATCTGTCAAGTTCTACCTATAATTATACCAAGAAGTGTATTTTTAAGTGCAGTAAAATTTTAACTGTACCTATTTAGAATCTTTGAAAAACTCATATTGATTGGCCCTGAAAATCGTTTCTAGATTGTACAACAAAGCGTTTTTGGGTGGCTTCATTTTATTTGTTAAAGGTAATCGATAAAGGAAGTCAAAAAAATGCAAATGCAATGTAATATCCGCTAAGGAGTTATAAGCCATTACTCAACAATCATCACCAAACAAAAGGGCCCAAACAGTTACACTCCGTGTTGCAACCCGACTGAGAATAAAACCGTGTCATTACAGAGCAGCAACTATAACATGGCCTCTCGTAGTCTAGAAGAAACCATCCGATTAGCACAATGAGGGGTAAATAGGTGATATTTCAGAGGTCTCCATCAACTGGACGAAAACGAATCTCAAGCATTTGGCGGCGTAGTTTCTCCCAATTACACCGTCTCTGGTCTACGATTGGCCGCTTCAAGAATCCGGCTTGTCGTGACTGTGATAAAAAAAACTGACGCAAATTGCCGATACGCCTCGTGCACACAATTTCATGCTCCGACTTGTAAAGAATTGTCTAGATTCGTCATATTTCCAACAATGCCCATACTCACGAATCCGCCGTAAATTAAATTAATTAATTGCTTCCAATCTAGATAATGACTGTTTAAGGCCCGTTATACACTGAAGCGGAGAGGAGAAGAAGAGATGAGTTTTGTAGTGGAAAGGTAATTAATAACGCCGATGCTCATCGTATAACTACATCAACTCCTTTACCGATCGACTATAGGTTACAATCATCCAACAGATGAAATATCCTATATCCTATAAAAACGTGAATACGCTTGTCGCATTCAACAAACTTTTTGAAAAAGGGGTAGGCTAACTTTGCTCTTTGGCAAAAATTTATAAAACACCCTATTGTAGGACATCAGTGTAGATCTTATTCTCCTCACCATTTGATTTAGAAATGGTAAACTCAGCCCAGACAATGCAAGTAGAGTTCCCTTCCAGAGCCCTGCTATGTTTTAAAAGAAGAAATTCTTTGGGTTTTGTTTCCTTTTGAAGTTATACTTCTTTTAGCACGTTTGGAAAAAATTATACGAGTAAAATTTTTACGATGCGCGCGCACACCGACAGCCAAAAAGCGACATGGTGAAGTTAGCTGACAACTGTCTGTCAAGTTTCCGTGAAAACTCATAACTATATTCAAAGTTGTTTCTCAAATATTCATAAGTCTACAACACGTGTTTTATATCAGTGCAGATAAAAATATATATATTTATTCATAAATATACATGTGTGTATGTGATTTTTAATTATATATGGTGGTGAATGATAGACCGTTGTAAAAATTCGTGATAAAAGTGACTTTTTTTAATTAATTTATTACAAAGAGTTGTGGCATACGGGATTAAATCTTTAGCTATTTTGGTTCTGTTATGCCAAAGAGGTATAACTTCTTACGTGCGTACATAAGTACACACCCAGGTTTTTTTAACTCTTCTCGCCTCTCTTTCCGCTTCTCTCTGCTCAGTTGGATTTCGGGCCTTATGCGTGTCAAAAACATTAAACCTACGGTTTTATCTCGGTTTTATTCAATTGTTGTAATTGGCATTTTTTGTCGGCATTTATCAATGGCGTGAGTCGGAACTCTTCGGAGGCGTTAGCACTGACAGTGATCTTGGAGCATTAAGCTCTGCCTTCCTAAAAAACGGCCAGCGTCATAAAACGGGTATGATACCTATAGCGGAGAAACCAGGTTTCAATTCATCGAGTATAATCGCTTCGCAAAATATCTGAAACTATTATTATCTGTCACCTGTTTGCAAATAAATAAATGATTTGATTTGACATATCACTACCATCATCATCAGCTGATAGATAGGTAGAAAGAAAATTGTTGATACCTGGGCCCGTAGCCAAATTACGTTCGCTACGAATCTATTCGATTTCTACATACATTTGATGTCGCTGAATCACGTGGTATTAGCCATTTATTCCCAAAATTACATATACTTTACACACTTACACAGTTAATATATTTTACACAAACAATTCACATTAATTATCTCACAATATTCATTATTCCACATTATTATTGATTATTTTATTTTATTTATTTATTTTGGGTACTCATCTTTGGGTAAAGGCCTCCTCCATCCGTCGCCACAGACCCCTGTCTGCGGCAAGTCGCGTCCAGGTAGAGCCAGCGACATCGATAATGTCGTCTCGCCAGTGGCGGTTCGGGCGCCCACGCGCGCGTCTGTCTGATCGTGGGTACCAGTGTAGCACGCGTTCTGTCCATCTTTCATCCGATGTCCTTGCCACATGGCCGGCCCATCTCCACTTGAGCTGACAAGCAAGTGTGGCTGCGTCGATAATGTTGGTTTTATCTCTGATGTCTCTATTTCTGATACGGTCTTTCAGTTTAATATTAAGCATGCTTCTCTCAGTGGATCGTTGAAAGACTTGTATCTTCGTGACAATATTTTTCTCGAAATATTTTCTGTGACGATATTTCTATAGCATGTGTCAAATCGCATACATTTTCGGATGTATCGACTAGCGTCATCGCTAATCGACTGTAACTTGGCTAAGCCCTCTGATTCTTTTGAATAAGCGGTAATAATGTTTCAAAGCGATCGTTGTGGTTTTAATGAATATAACTTTGACGGATATTTGTACATAACAATTTTTGCAATCCATTGGCCGACTGTGATATAATGTATGAAAAGGGAAGGAAGATGATTGCCATTTAGGCCTCTTGCATAGATTGCAGTTCAAACAGTCTTGAGCCTCCATCCACCAACTTCGATTTTCAAAACTCAATAAAACAATTATCTCGATAGATTGCACTGACATAAAATGTTGTTGGATATTTTTGTCAAATTCACAATAAATGTCACTTTCTTTACTAATTTAAACAAAGAAAGCACGATTCGGGGCTCTTAAACCCCATTTACTTATTTCTCGACTCCGTCATATTACTGTCACCGTTTCCTCAGAAAAGGTTGTAGTCTTGAAAGGTTAGGAACGGGACTGGTTCCCGCCTCGATTGCTCAAGCTCTTTCATCTTGTGAGTGGTTTGATTTATTCCTATGATTTTGTCGAGTGCAGAAGACTTTGCTTTTATTAGGGTTCCGTTCACATTGAAGCATGAGGTCCTTCAAACGGGACGTTTTATGATTTTATAAATGGGTCGGGAAGGTTATAAATTACAATATCCGCTTACTATCAGGTGGGCCGTATGTAAATACTACCAAACGCCAAAAAAAAATTGTCTCTATGACACAAATAAAAGTAAAAATCTAGAGTCTTTACACTTTAATACAGTGAGAAATATAAATAGACTAGTAATAAGTGATTTAACAACATACATTGTAAATGCTTAACACGTAATTAAAATACTCTTTACCAATTTTTGTATTGCATTTTCAAACACGCGCTAAACAGACTTTTATATGTTTTGTGATATTGTTGCCCCCAATGTTATGGTCTCGTCCGCGGCTTTGCATGCGTGTTTGTCAATAAAAACATTACCCTCCTTTTACGCAGTCGGGTAAAAGCTCATTACTTTCCATTCAAAGGTTGCTTGGATTCCTTGTGTAAGTATTTTAATAAAGAATTATTATATTCTATTAATAAATAATTTATTGTGAAACATAAGTATAATATATGTCAGGTACCTACAGTTAAAAGTTCACTGTGTTTAAAACATATATGTTGCTCTACACAAACTTATAACTAACAATTCGATGAACCAAAGTATTAGCTCTGTTGAATTATACATTGTGTCTTTGATTAATAAAGTATCGAAATCAGAATATTCTTGCGAACCATAGTAATATTATAAATTCGAAAGTAACTCTGTCTCTCTGTTTGTTACGTTTTCACGAAACCGCTGGACCGATTTCGATGAAATTTGGCATAGAGATATATTATAAACGGGATTATGACATGTTAATTGAAAACAATCAATTACGAGGACAATAGCCATAATCAATTTTATTCATTAAACTTATAAGAATTAAGATAATTAAATAAAAATATGCAACGTTTCGGCATGATTGTCTAAATAAAAGTACGGAACCTCATATTGCCTGCCTTTCTCGCACTTGTCCATATTTATAAAGTTCAATCAACTATCATCCAGTCGGGAGTAAAGCGATGAGATCTACCTAGTCATCACACTATTTCATTTATCGTTGAACCCGATTATTTTTCACGGTTTTTAGGTTAAAGTAATGCGTTAAAGATTCAAGATTCAAGAGTTTCAAGAATAAAATACCTATGTAAGTAAACACTATAAGTTAAGTATAGTAATATTAAGTATAGTAACACTACAAGTGGGGTACCTAATACATATTATAATAGGTTAATTTTATTTTTTCCTTGATATTGGTACCTATCTACGCAGTAATAAGTGCAAAACAATATTATTGTATTGTAGTGCCCCAGCGGGGCTCATGATTTCGACTAAATTTTTTTTACTAAACACGTATTGTAATATAAACATAAAACAATAAATATATATGACTATGACAATGCCTATTATAGATCTAAATATAAGTACTCTTTTAATATAATTTATGAGAAAAAAATATTTTTCTTCCGGTTCTAATTGAAGCCTTACTCCTGAACAGTACATTGGTTTAGAACAAGCTCAATCTAAAAAGCCAATAGCGGTCACACATCGCAGTAAAGTTCGTACTAAACGTCGCTTAACCTAGCTAATCTTTTCAGAAGGTCTAAGCAAGCTACAAGCATTCATTTTTTTTATTTAACATTTGCTATCCCATTACATTTGGCACAGCATCTTCAAATATAAAAGTAACTTTATAACAATAATATTTCACTGACTTCAGATAACCGAAAACCCTAACTACTCAACCAATTTTGATGAAACTTCCAGGGGACAAATCTGAAAGTATATCCTTTCATATAAAAATATTTTTTCAGATCTGTTTTTAAATGGCAGAACTCTGAGGTAACTCACATAATAAAAAAATACAACCGAATTAAGAACCTTCTCCTTTATTTGAAGTCGGTTAATTAAAAATGGATATTCTTCAATATTCTCGTATTTTTCACTCTGCAAATAATTTACCTTCAGACGCTATAGATGACGTAGATGAAAAACGGATACTTACAGAAATTAACGCAAAATATGTGTCATAGAAAAACAAATATTGCTATTGTTTGTTGGGTAACGTTGGACAGGCGTAATTTTTCTTTCTGATACCTACCTATTTCAAATGCGTCACAAGCATTATCATATTTTATCATACATTCATTATTTTTTGAAGAAACATACTTAAGTATACACTTGTATTTTAGTTAGCAACTGAAACTACCTGTAGTTTCTGTAGTTCTGTTCAGTTCTGGAGTATTTTGCGAGAGTCCAAGTCACAATGTTGATTAATGCATTGAGTATCTCAGATATTATTGGAATCTTTTACTTGGTCCGTACATCGGGAAAATCTACCAGCCACCAGTGATCGATTGAGTCATCGTCTTTAAAGTAATAAAATATCACAGAAATTTAATTTTCGCTTCATGTTCAAGCTTTTAGGGATCGCTTAGATTAATCAGTATTTTTTTATTAAAAAGCAAAAGCATAAGTGTCAACCCTACAAATAGGGTTGTCTAAATACTATGAAAATCTTTATATGTAGCAGCCCTAGGCAGTCGTTGTCGATGCCTATCTCCGGCGATTCGTTCCGGACGGGGACCGGCGCGTGACGGGACCACAGACTATATATTAAGAGGTCCTTGCAGTGGTTATAAATGAGGTTATAACATCTATCTCATCATCAGCCTGAGCATTGGAAAACTCAAATTATTATCCCAGTGCTGAAATCTGGAAAGGATCGCTCAGATCCAAATGGTCGTAGACCAGCATAGAACCAGCGTAGAATAGCATTGTTCTCCGTCATAGCTAAGGTTATGGAGCACATGATTAATCAAATCGGCCAAGTGCGAGTCGGACTCGCGCACGAAGGGTTCCGTACCATTATCTATAAAAACTGCAAAAAATAAATCACGTTTGTTGTATGGGAGCCCCCCTTAAATATTTATTTTATATTGTTTTTAGTATTTGTTGTTATAACAGCAACAGAAATACATAATCTGTAAAAATTTCAACTGTCTAACTATCACGGTTCATGAGATACAGCCTGGTGACAGACGGACAGACAGACAGGGGAGTCCCGTTTTACCCTTTGGGTACGGAATCCCAAAAATGGTCTTGAGTGGTTGGTTGACAATCGTTCACTACTTGCTAACTCACAATTTGAGTTTAGAAAGGGCATGAGTACCATGGACAGCCATAGTCTCTTAACAACAGACATCCACATCGCGTTCAAAGAAAATTAACTTCTAGTTGGTGTCTTTTTTGGCATCCACTAGTGGACAATGTGGATATGCGTCTCCAATGTAGAACACTCATCCACAATGAATGGATCTGGTACCGTTAATACGTCATCGGTCTGTTCGGTACAAGGCTCTGCGCAAACAAGCCACCGACCACAGCCACCGGCGGTGGCCACACGCTTTTTCATACGTTTTGTATAGATTTGCACACGTGTGGCCGGTGGTAGTCACTCGCTACAACTGCCTAAGCACTTAAGAAAAATTCAAAATGCTTATCAAAGTCGGTGATTGGTACACAAGACGATTGTAATTGTATGTACTCATTCCGCTGACTATTCATGGTATTTTATAATTAAGAACCTTGAATTTTTTTTTAATGTTTTTATGTGTTTTTCCACCGCACACAATTCACAATTGTTCACAACCAAGATTATTCTATGTTCTATGATTTAAAAAACTACGAGCCTTACAGTAGTCGCAGATGTGTTACATCTTACCCCCGCGCGCGCTTATTGGTCAATCCTGTTACACATTTCCGTCCCTTTTGCCAAAATCACTTCCACAAACCGAGAGGAAAGATGTTACAGATCAATAATGTCGCAATTATTATCAGCTTGACCAGATCAGTACCTACTGCAATTATTTGTTGTAACCAATATAAATAAATAAATATGGCTGGACATTTCACACAGCGCTCTCTAGCCCCAAATTAAGCAGAACTTGTACTATGTGAACCAGATACTATTTTTTTGTAAATACATACTTATAATATATAGAAAAACATCCAGACCCGGAACAAATATTTATCAGATCATACAAACATTTGTTCCGCGGTGGGAATCGAACCCGCTACCTCCTGCGTCTCAGTCGGCTATTCGCCAACTGTACCACAGAGGTCGTCAAAATATAATATTTGTAATTAATTTAATAAACGTAGATGTATGGAACTGAAAGAATCTCTAAAGTTTTATAGAGATCCTATAAGTTACATTAAACTTTGCATCGACAGGCATCTTCACAGACTTTTGGTCAAATGAACTCGACTAAATTATAATAACGAAGAGCGTTCTGATAAATAATAAAATAACCTTAAATACCTACATAATACAACCTTACAGAATAAATAATATATATCTTGAAACGTTTACAATGAATATTGGAGCAGAAGAAACGACTCCTTTGCTTGAAAACAGCTGTTTAAATTTTAATTATTGAGAAACTTTTGAATTTTATATGATTGAACAGAACTGATAAGAGACATTTTTCAAACTTTCGCGATCAATGTATATAATTACTGATTGAAACGGGTATTTATCGCGTATGTACCTGTACTGTTGATTAATTCGTTGGCATAGTACAATCGTTCAAGCTATGGAATGAATATAAAATGTAAAGTTATCCATTCGATGGCATCGTTTTCGAAGACGAACACGTCTGCAGGTTGCTATTTTATTTGATAATGGACTGTCTCCGATGATGGAGCTCAACATTTGGACGTCCGCCGGTGGCTTTGTTAACTGACTGTTAGTGACTTCTCAGTTACTAATAAACTGATCTTCTAAAGACGTGTTAAGCAAAGCGAATGATACGAGTTTATTATTGATCGAGCGAAGCGAGATCTCCAAATCAACTTGGGCAAATTGGCGTTGTATGTATGTATGTATGTTAGTCCGAGGATAATTTTCGAAGGGTTGATCCGACAATCGTGAAATTTGATACATAGGTAGATAGTGGTGGCACAGTCTTGGTGTGACTAAATGAGCTAAAAATGTTGGGGGGTTGTTGAGATATTGGGGTTTAAGAGAGGTAAAAAAAAAATGAAAATGAGAGTATTAGGTCAAATGGGATGTCAAATGAAAGGTCTTTACTAGTACATTTCAATCCTGTTTTTATTTTTAGTTTAGTCTTTATAGTTTTTGAGTTATTAACCCTAATAAAAACAAAACTTTGACAAAATTCACAGGGTACCCCAGTGATCCCACAATGCTGAAATTTTGTATTCGTATAGCTTTAGTAACACAAATATAGGCAAAAGTCTGAAGCCCAGAATAACTGCTTTTTGCACCCCAAAAAAGAGTAACCTTAGTGTAAGGCGGGACAATTTGAGTTAGATGATTTGGTTAATAACATCACAATATTTAGCAATATTTACCGGCAAAACTCACTGGGTTTTGCCATGAAAGCCTTTCTATAGACTAGAAACCTATGATAGTCTGCGCTAGAGATGGGATCATTAAATTCTGGTTATCAGTAGCTAAGTTAGATTATGCAAACGTTAGTAGCGACGAAATAATGGCGTCAACCTTGGCTTTGGAAATTCTCAAGTTCAAAGTTTTAATGAAGTTATTTATATTATTCGCGTTTGACAAGGTCAACCGTTTTGAGAATATTGTAGTCACAATAACGGGTTATAAAACAGACAAGTATCTGGGTAAGTGTCTCCATTACTTGTGCCAGTTTTTTACAACTAAAATTTGCGAAAAATTATGGCGTCCATTTAAAAACTATGTAGATATAGTTAAGTACTTACTTGAACATACTTTAAACCGAAATAACTTTTAATTCTATCATAGTTACCATTGTGAGTTTTTGAGTACTCCGAATTTTTTTTAGTTTCCGAAATTTTTGATATTTTATGCACCAGATCACGGGATAATCTAGTCGGTATCCTTATATGGTTTTTAATGAAAATAATAGATCGATATTTCATGAACTACATTTGTAATAAGTATGTAATAGTTCGTAAGTAATAAGTTTATCCAATCAGTTGACTTTGCAAGCAAAACTAGAAGACAAAAAACTTCAATTAAAGTAGAGACATGAAGGAAGAGTCATGAAATAAATAAGTAAAGTAGAATCAAATGCGACAGACCAAGGCCGATGGAAAAAACGTATGTACCTACCAACACAATAATGATTGTACGTGAACACTTTAACAGTCAGAACAGTGAAACTACTCTGCTGAGACTTCTAGATCTTTTCTTTTGGTAAAGTATTTCGATGCTTCGAAAACTCTACGACATAATGATGTACCTACTTAACTGTAAAAAATCAACTGTTTAATTTTGTGAGAATTACATCGAGATATAAAAACATGTCAGCCGGTTTACTCGTGTAAGTTTAGGTTAGTTACCAAATTTAAGCATCTAAAAATTATAAATTTTAAAGATATTTCCTAAACCTTTACTTGTTGCTATGTTGTCGATGGATCCACCTTTAGGGGTTTTGTTAATTCGTTCCTGAACACGTTTTAATCGATTAGTAACGATTCAGAATCGATTTTGATACCTGTATCGATTCTCTAGGAACTGTTATTATTCATAGAATTCAATTTAATTGGAATAGATTCAGTTATTATTAGTGCCAAAATGTGTTTAAACAAAACGTGGACGTGAATTATTCAGAATTATGTTTCTTTCACGATTTGTCACGTTACGTTGTAAAATCCTATATACCTACATTTTTATTTTCACACTCAAGCAAAGTAGGTACATATGTAGTATAATATCAAACAATGCAGGTTGCTCTTATGATAAGAAAACGATTCCGTGAAATTCGATGGAAATATCGAAAACGAAATACTTACTAAAGAACAATGACCCAGATCCATTGAAGATAACCATCGAAGTTGACGCATGTGTGGAATCGATAACAGGAGGCGTATGTACACGCACGCACTCGCGAACGTTATCGAACCAATACGAGTATTTTACTTAGTCGCAGCAACATGCGAAACCGACCGTGTGAACCGACCGACTACAGCCCATGCTAATTGTACTGCTAGCCCTCGACTTCCCGAAGAAGGGCACGATCAAAGGGCGAATTCAAGAAAAGATTACGACACAATCAACGAATATAACCGTCATACGTACCTTTTCATCGACAGCAGCTGCATTGGAACGGAACGGCAGATGCGCGCAAGCAGACCGACGCTGCTATACAACCGGCAAAAACTCAGCGACCCGTTCCGAGGCTCATGAGAGATTTTCTCGAGAATAATGTGGAAAACTCACCGAATGTTCTTGTAGAAGGCTCGGAAGCAGCGGCGGCGCACTCACTAACAGCACACGTGCACGAAAGGCGCGGGCGCGCACCTGTCGCGGAATGACTGGCCATTTCCATATTAGATACTTTATGTGATCGGACAAGGCGCTCGCGCAGCCCGACGCGCCGAGGTGGACTGACTGCCATTGCTGCCGCGCGCGCGCGCTACCTGCGCCCACCTGTCCCCTCCCCTCCACCAGGAACCGGATGGTGCTCCAAAACAACAGCCAACAAAGGACGTGCCGCGAATGTTCGCGCCACCATCGGGACCCTGCCTGGACACCGGCTGGTCCCGGAGGAGCGCGACCCTTGCTCTGTTTGCGTGACACCTGACTCATGCGCCGAAACCGACCATCTGATGATTAACGACTCACCGCCCGCAGAATAAAACGCCGCGTTCTCAAAACTGAAGCCACATAACGCAACAATTAAAGATGACGTTGAAAATGCAAATTCAGTTGTCGATGAACACAAAGAAATTGTCAATTCAGGTGACGCTCCGTCACCTGCTGAATGCGCTCGATCGGAAAGCGATTGCCCAACTAATTGTCGGAGTACTTGTAAACACAAACAATGGCTGTGGACATCCGAGGCCAATTTTGTCGTTTTTTCAAACACCGATTCGGTTTCGTCGTAATTTATTTACAAATGGGTTCCTGTGTTATTTGTAAACGGTCGGACGCAAACGCTATTCATAGCTATCGTTTGATATGACAGCGGTACTAACAATATCTCCATAATTAAATCCTTTAGTGATTTCGACTGTCTAATCCCCCGCATTGCCGTCAGCAAACCTTTGACACAGGCTTTTCATGTTTGTCCTTTCTATCCTATCATTATCTAATCTTTAGACAACTACTAACTACCAACGTTCAGCTACATATTTTATCTATTACTTCTATTTTTGTTCATGAATTTGTTTGGGCTAATGTTTAAGGTTACTCATCAGTTTGTATCCACAAGTGTTTTTTTCATTCTTATCATTCATAGTGATGTTATCGTGCCTACTATTAGAACTTTGTCGTAGTTTACAGGTTCTCTGGTTTACTAGTCGCGTGCAAGGACTTCATAAAATTCCAAAAACATCACTCTGCTTTATCCCTTTTATCTGTCTCATCATTGAGCTCTTGAAATTGAATAAGGCTTGTTTCGTGCAGATGGGATCGGTCCTCGTTCGCATGGAGCCACGGTACAGAAGACATGAAAGTACCACTTGCAAAAAGATTCACTCCAACAACACTAATGGCGGGTTTGTATATCCGTCGGTAACCGACTACGACTCGTATCTCCTTGAACAAGTGCCAAACAAGTGTCTAACTTTTGACACGTTTTCAAGGAGAAACGAGTCGTAGCTGGTTACCGACGGATATAGGAACCCGCCATAAAACCTTTAAAATTATTGAAACCTAAAGAAAACGCATCAGAATATCCATTACATGATCAACCCTGCCCTCTGAGTTTTAAGAGTTTACTCGTTCTGACGAGTTCTGTTTCTGAACAACTTAAATGTACAATTAGATGTAGACACCTTATTTTACATTGGCTGGACTTATTTTACAGTCGCTTTAAAGTGACACAGAGGATCGCGATAGTACAGCATGAGGTGCGCTTGCGCCGATAACCACGTCATGGCGCCGCCGTCCGATAACAACTGTGGAAGTAACAATTTTACGTTTTTCTTCAGCGAAATGCCATGCGATAACAATAAAATTATTTAATACGGAGGTTTGTGTGAAAAAAAATTATGCCATTTCACACAGCGCTATCTAGCCCTAAACTAAGCAAAGCTTGTACCTACTATGTAAACCAGATAGAATAGATATACATTGTTTTTTGTAAATTCATACGTATAATGTGTAAAGAAACATTCAGACCCGAAATAAATATCTGTAGCTCATGCAAACATTTGTTCCGCAGCAGGAATTTAAACCGCAACCTCCTGCTTCTCAGCCGGCTATTCGCCCACTGCGCCACGGAAGTCGTCTAAAAGGATAAAGCTAATCAAATCTGTGGTACAAAATTGCCTGGTTAGGTAACAGAGTTGGCTAGTCTACGTACATGTTATAGCATGATATTGGAAGTGTCATTACCAGATGCCAGCGGATAGGCGTCACATCCGGTGCCGACCACAAAAACTCAGTAGAGCCTCCGCTCGATTGATGAGATGCTCATTGATGGAGTACTATTTTGTATACTCAAATAGGAATTCGAATAATAAGAGACATAATCCTTTGGCTCACGGGAAATTATATAGACTTTTTAAGTCATTTAATACCTTGAGTCTAAAGTGGTATTCCCTATTGGGTGAGAGAGAACTGAAATTAGAAACCAAAATGCAATATCAAACAAATTAGTCTGGAAGAGATTGCTTCTTAGCGATAAGACCGCTAATTATGCATTTTCTTGTTTCATAATAAGCTCTTGACCACTACCTCATCTGCAAGGCTAGCACAGCGATTTCCTTGTCGACTTCAAAGAGACGACAAGGCTCTATCGATTCTACCGAAATTATCTTTGGCCCGAGCACGCTCTTTATGATTTCCTCCCAGACAAGAGAAGAATACTCTGTCCATAGCAACGGGAGAGTCACGGTAAAAACCATGGAGTACAAATATATCCCACAAATATATCCGAACCAACTCATTCATAACGTTTCGTTATGAATAAACAGTGTATAAGCCAAAAAGTCCAAACAATGTTTTTAGGGTGTTTGTGTAAATTTTGATTAACTTTTTTATGTTTTTATATGATATATATGATGCATTGTATTTATTCTGTGCGCTGTCCAATGGACACAGATTGATCCTACCCGATACTTCTCTGATAGTGGCCAGAGACCATGCACTATCAAAAAAGGTACCTATAAAGATATTTTTTCAAGAGTTTTAACACTTAACTTAAAAATAATGTAATTAAACTCAGGGAATTATTTAGTTAAGGACATAACTGCTCAAACTTACTTTTATAATGACGGGAATCGTGCCAGGGGATAGATCCTCTTTCAGCTCCTGGAACAAATATTCCACCATTTCTTTGTTAACTTTGAAAAGTCGAGTTCACGCACCTCATTTCTTTGCTTTTTTCTTTTTAAATTTTCATCATGGAACGTCGCCCAATAGTGATGGTAACTATTCATTTTATTAGGTAGGTAATCCTTTAACTTAAAAACAAAAATTGTGGACAAGCGCGCGATGACAAGAAACAGATAAACTTTTTGATTTGAGAATTTTGATTTTTGAGAAGATTTTGTCTAGGCCTTGCGAGACCTAGACAAAATCAGAAGAAAGTTGTCATCCTTAAGTGTCAAAGATCGAGAAAATATAGGCTACCGTGCTCGGCGTTGTAGACTACTGTCGAGGAAGTGTCGACAACGTTTCTTCCCGTTCACTCTCGCAAACGCCGTGCTCGAGACGGTCGACAAGCGTCTTCATTCTTCCGAAAAATGACATTTGACTCATGACAAAATCCTTGTCTACAGCTACTGTGCTAGGCCCGCTGATGGTAAGTGATGGTGTGGTCGTAGATGGAATTAAAACATACTTTATACCCTGACTTCACCCACTCACTACTAGCCTCCCTAAGTTGGTGAAGTGAGGATGTGGATGATGATGTTGCATTCCTATTCATGCATATTTGAATAGTTCAAGTTGATTTTGGATGTGTTAGTAGTGAAACCCGTAACCGATCGTACAAAAACCACTAATGTGTTTAGTTAGTGTGTTTTGTTATGTCTTGAACAATGAAGAGCTGGTTTCTCAATGTGACATTATGTGACAATTCCCACGAAAGCCTCTGTCACTAGAGCGGCCCAGCCACTAACGTTCATTCCTGCTGGAATCTACAATTGTTTTGGAATGAAATCCAGTGGATTTGCAAGAACGTGAAAGAATGACAGTATTATTCAGAACAATTGTTATGAGTTTTATCCCGTTGCGTTTCTGCACAGTTTGAACAACTGGACAAGTCAGAAGGAATGAACGTTAGTGGATGGGTCGCTTTATAACTTGGCGACAAGGTTCTTAGGTGAAACCTATCATCATTCAGACTGTCTGCGCCCACTGCTGGGTCACAGGCCTCCTCTCTCGCCTTTCACTTAGGTCTCTTGTGAGCCTTGTCCATAAAATGGTGAATTAAAGCTCAATTAACACCGAGATGGCAGCAAAGTGGCGATCAGTTAATTGCCAAAGATTTGAAACTTAATCTTCATTAGGTACTGTAATTAATAGTATCGCTTGAAAGGGTCGCGAGGCCGCCCGCAGCTACACGGGCGACTTGAGACACCGGGCGCCCTCTCAGCTTGCAATGCTACCATCTTGGTATGAATTGAGGCTTACTGTTATAGAAATTCTATACCTACAATTATCTGAAGTATAATAGTAGGTTATTAAACGAGGGAATAAAGCAGTCTTGCGTCACGGGCGCTATATTGAATCCTGAGTGCAGAGAGGGATATCAGCACGCCCACGATGCAGACAGCTTTATCCACGAGAAGAATACTCCACTTTTCACACTTTCAACAATAAAAACCAAATTTAGGTTGGTGCATTCTGTGGAGAAGTTAGTTCGATTTACGAATAAGTTCTATTGTGTGGGCCTCTTTGGTTTAAATTTGAATACAGATGAGATTCCAAATTCAAATTACATTATGCCCACGAAGACATAATGAAATTCAGTACAACTTTACTCCCGGCTCAGCCGTAGTGATTAAATCACCTGCTTTCGGTGAGGTTTACATGACAATAATATGACATTGTCGAGCAGGTGGTGTGAAAATGAGTATAAATGAAGGGTGTTATAGTAGTTTACCGTAACTTTATATCATAGCTGCATATTATTTTCTAAGTTTCGAAGTCAAAAATTCCCGTAATTCAGTAAAATTTAAGTTTCGATGTAATCTTGATGCCTGTCAATGAAACGTTTGATTTAACAGAATGTAAATCAGAAATATTTACTGATAAAGATAACGATAATATTCAATACTGATGTAGATCTTAATACAGGCAAACGTTGAAAATTAAGGTACTTAAGTGTGATATCAAGTTGATACGAAAAGTTCATCAAAAACCCTTAAAAACCCTCTCTTGAAACTAAATTTATACATTGAGCTGCTGCGTTTATTACTAGATGTCATTGCAAATATCGACAGTTCCATTATTTCCCGTTAAAATATAATGCCTTTAAACAGTGCTGACATATACCCGCTGGCGATGTGTTAAATAATGACTCATAACTAAAATGTAACATATACACAGTTATGTGACATTATCCAGATAAAGGTTTCCGCGTATGTTGTAATCTGAACATTATCATACGAAGTAAATACGTTGGAGGTATTTATATGTATTTATTGTTTATAGTTTTTTATTGCATATCTCTCTATATCTTTAATATATAAAACAAAGTCGGGTTTGTTTGAACACTTATAACTCGAGAACGGCGGGACCCATTTTCATAGTTTTTGATTTGTTGTATTTGTCTCCGTCCCGAATAGCAGAATAATTATTAAAATATCGGAAATGTTAACGCAAAAAGAAATTATGAAGAAATTTCATTTTCTCATACATACGGATTAATATCAAATTATAGAGTAATATAGTCTAAATATAGTCAAAATGCAAACGAGGTATATAATGTACTAGATAAGGTTTGTAACTAACAATTTAATAGCTGTAAATTCCTATTTATATTTTATTCACAAAATAGACCATTTTATTAGGAAAAAATTAATTTGATTTGAATTGATTGTAGATAGATAGGTAATATTTTATTGCAAACCATAAAATAACAAAACAATTAAAATTAACATTATTCAAATGAAAGTATAGAATTGGCGGTCTTCTACCAGACAACCTTTCCATGGAATGGATTGTGTGAGTTTTATATAGGTACTTACTTACATACTTGAAAATATTTTAGAGTCTTGAGTACAAATAAGTAAGAGTATTTTTCTTCCATCACTACTGTTTAATCTCATCTCTATCATGCTAATCTTAATTGCTGATCGGCAAAAAAAAAATTAATTAGTGTCTTAAAATACCAAACAATTAGTAGTAATTTCGCTGCAACTACTTTGCCCTTACAAACATATCCGATATATTAGATCTTGCACCTGCATCTATTATAGAGCATCTATGGAAATGTAGTACTTATCAGGAGTTGACTTTTAGATGTCGCAGCTGCCTAGACCTATTCATAGTTTTGACGTTGCTGGACTTTCCTTTTACTTAGTGAATCCCAAAGCACACATTACATTTTTCTTATGTCAACTGGAGTTAGTGTTGCCAGGTCCAGTATGGCAAATTTCGGAACGGAAGTTTAAAATAATCGGGATTTTGATTTTCAAATCGGGACATCTAAAATAGCTGCAAATAGCTAAAAAAACTGGTTTTTGTGAATCATCATTTATTTTTTATCGGGTGGTTAGTTAATAGACGTAAATAACTGTATATAATTTCTGTTAAGGAAAACCCATATAAAAACTAGGTATTTATTTTCCCCTCACAGACCTACCCAACTACTTAGGCGCATAGAATAAATACAGACTAAGTAGGTTAGTGAAAAATCGGTAAATTCGGCCCCGATCAAGGGTGAATCGGGACGTTTCACCAGATCCCTGAAAATCGGGATGCTCCGCGCAAATCTGGATACCTGGCATCACCAACTGGAGTTGACTTACTAATTAAATATGTATGTTACGTTTAAAACCCATAACCGCTCAAAACCGATTTTGACTGCGAAAATCAATCAAAACTAGTTTTGACTAAACCTCTTCGTGTGCCAGATGTGGATTATTGGACGAAAAAGCCCAGAAAATCCATCAAACATACCTACTGACCTGCTGCTAACCAGATACATTGGATGGCAGTAGTTCATTAAAATAAGTTTCTGATTTTCACAATTAAAATCGATTTTGACCGGTTAAGAGTCTTAACTGTAACATATACCTACATAACCAGCGGCTTCGCACACGGGGTTTGTCAACAAAAAGTAGCATATGTGTTAATCCAGGTTATTATCATAATTATTGATTAAAACGGGTATTTATCGCATATGTAGGTACCTTTTTTATTTGTTATCCCAACGTTTCTGAGTGGAGTTCAAGACTGGAGTACTTGGAGCTACCGTCAAGAAGTGTGGGATGCTGCAGCAACAACCCTCACTTGGTCTTCAGAATTAGAATGTCCTAGTTCTTAATTAATTTTGAAGACCAAGTGAGGTTATTGGTGCAGCTTCCCACACTTCTCGACGGTAGCTCCAAATACTCCAGTCAACCCGTGACCACGCCTGTTGCAACACAGCCGGAACGTCGGGATAACAAATAAAAAAGGTACATCCACGATAAATACCCTTTTTAATCAATAATTATGTACAGTGATCGCGAAAGTTTGAAAAATACAGGTTATAATCTACGTACATACCAAGTTTCATTGAAATCGGTTTAGCTGTTACGACTGAAAGAGTAACAAACATCCACACATACCTACATACAAACATTCGCGTTATTAATATAAGTAGGATACAAAAAACAGTTCAGCTATCTTAATACCGTTGCAAACGATCTAAAGATAAGTCAATAGGCTACTCTACAGTACATTAAGATCTTTTGTAAATGAATGAACGAAATTAACGAATAATTATTGGTGACCAAAAAAGTTAGGGATCGCTGTATTTTGTTTTATAGTGTAGTTTAATGTAGTTCAGCTGCTAAATACGTATTTAACCTACAGAAAAAAATAATGAACCCTTCACCAATGAACCCTAACGAAATAAGGAACACCTTGCGTTGGAGGGGTAGGCTGGGGCAATGTGCAGGTCGGCGACCGACCTTACGGCCGCAGAGCCATCTGCGGCCCGGTGGCAGATACGCAAACACTGACTTGGCTTGTTGTACAATTATTTATTACTAGCTTACCCGCCCGCGGCTTCGCACGCGTTGTTTGTCAATAACAACATTACCCTCCTTCTGTTTCTAGTCAGGTAAAAAGAAGCCTATGGTCTCAATCTTAGTCTTAGTCTTCATACAGGGTGTTTTGCAATATACTGACGACATTCAAGTGACGGTTTCTCAAAACATAAAAAAAGACTTCTGGAAAAAAAAAACAACTAGTTACATTATCAAATTTTACAAAAAATCGACTAAGTTTAGGTGATTAATTCGATATAAAACTTACTCCTCACTCATGCAATCGACATCCAAAAAGAAAGGCCGATTTGACATCTCTTTCGAAAATGGCTGCGGATTTTGGATAAGAAAGGGACAAGAGATATCTCGAGACGTCACCAATACAGTATCTGTGATTAGATGGCAAGCATTATGCAATAGAACAACATAGGTTTAATAGTATTTGTTTTTACATGCCAAAATAAATTTCACATTTCTATGGTAAACACACGTTCACAAATTTATATAACCCCTTTCATTTTTGTGCGTAGGTATATTATCAAACACCCTGTATATATATATAAAACAAAGTCGGGTTAGGTTAGGTTATGTGTGGCTCTCTGGTGCGTTTCTTGTGAGATCCCAGAACCCTGTGACATGCATTGAGGCCGGCCACCGGGGAGGTTTTAGTGGGTCGTTGAGTCCGACAACCTCACATAACCCGTATTGTACCCTGCATGCAATACGGGTATCTGGATGCAGATTTACTCCTCGAAAAAAAAAAAAAAAAAAAAAGGTTATGTGTGGCTCGGGTCCGTGGGTAGTCAGAGCGAAGGCTCTGGCCAACCCGGGTAGCGGACTCAGGGAGGGCGCACCGCGAGGGTGCTGGGGGCGACAGCCCCTGGGACGTGCTCATTATGGGCGATATGCATGAGGGGGGCTCTGGTGCGTTTCTTGCGAGATTCCAGAACCTTTTGACATGCATTGAGGCCGGCCACCGGTGAGGTTTTAGTGGTTCGTTGAGTCCGACAACTTCACATAACCCGTATTGTACCCTGCATGCAATACGGGTGTCTGGATGCAGATTTCCTCCTCGATAAAAAAAAAAGTTATGTGTGGCTGTGTCTATCGTAGGGCATAGTGTTAGGCCTTTATAGTAATATAGGTTTCCATTCTTAGAAGTTAATGACAACATCTACATTTGTAAGGTGGGTTTTGCATGCTTACCAAGTATTTCTTTTTTTATGCTAGCTGGAGATGAAACAAGCTTATGGCCTACCTGGGGGAACTGTTAAGTGGAACTTGATGAAGCTTCGTAGGTCAAGCACCTTAGAAATGTGCCCTACGATGCACCGCCCTGCGTCCATCATCTTGAGATATAAAGGTGTAAAGCCTCATGTGCCTGTAATTTCACCGGTAACCATACCTCTCAATCCGAAACACAGCAATGCTGCTTGGCGGCAGAAATAGGTTTGGTGGTAATACTTCCCTGGGCGAGTCTTTTCACAAGGAAGTCTACTACTCTGACTTGGGTCTGAGTATTACGATACTCCGCAATTCCTAGCACCATGACATGAAATCTTGGGCCAAGAATATGTACGAATACGAATCCCTTGGTGTAATTATCACATCCCACTAATATTATAAACGCAAAAGTTTGTATATATGGATGTTTGTTACTCTTTCACGTCGAAACGGCTGAACCAATTTCGATGAAATTTATGTGTACTAAAAACGGGATATTTACCATCACTTGTGAGTTTTTGAAAAAGTTATATCGATGAAATTTGGTATGTACGTAGACCATAACCTGTGTTAACACATAGGCTACTTTTTATTGGCAAACCACGCATGCGAAGCCGCGGGCGGAAGCTTGTTAATATTATGAATGCGAAAGTTTGGATGTGTGTTACTCAATCCCGTAGGCTAAACCGATTTCGATGAAATTTGGTAAGATGATAGATTATGACCTGGATTCAAACATAGGCTACGATTTGTTGACAAACAACGCGAACGAAGCCGCTGGCGGAAGCTAGTTTCTATATAGCGATGCTTATTCATTTACCCCCACCTTATTCATTTGAAACTCCTCATTTGTTAGACTTATTAGACAATTGACTCAGCTTTATTAGACAATTGAGGAATGTGGACGATTTTGACCAAAAGCTTCGGAACAAATCGTTATAGCCTCTTTTAATTCCGCAGACATAAATAGTACATACATTACTGCAGCAGTCAGCAAAACAGGCATTGATGGACGGACGTGTAAACGTGTATACGTGGACATACGTAAGTCCATCAATGTCTAGTTGTGGCCAAAGCTTGTATAGTACTTTTCTCAAATAATGTGCGGAATTTATAAAATAAAACATACAATTACTTATCAAAATCAATGACGAACAATGAACAACAATAATTTTCCTGTTACGTTAAATGTTACGAACGTTAAAGTGTTCATTTGTTTTTTTTTTCAATAAACAGCTTTCTATTTGCAAGCTAGTTCGAAATTTACATACAACCTTTGATAAGTTACCTCCTTGGTTGCAATGTTTCGGAGGAAAAGATCCTTCCAATTTTAAATTACACGACAGGAGTTTACTATGTAATTTATTTGGCTGCTAATCCACGACAGATATGGATTTTCATACAACTTTTGCCGGCCGCTGCTCGCATGTGTTTGGCCAGTACAGCAATTTCGATTTATCTCGAAGAAGGTTGTCAAAATACTTACCAAATTTCTAAGCATGTTTGAGAAAATGACTTTCTTGTATTTTGACAAGTTTCTGTAGACATAAATAATGTGCTTACCTACCTGGTAAAAACGAGGATGCCCATTGTACCCGCAGGCAGACACATCTGTCGGTGCAGCTGGCGAGCGCACGCGCCGGCCAGCCAGGTTTCTGCACGAAATGGAACGGGCGGGGCTTTTGCGTATATAATAATTATTTTATTTTATTCAATGGCCAAAATACTTCAATACCAAGGTGGTAGCAAATATACTTCAAATTTTTTTATTAAAATCTAATTATAACATAAAATTTTACACACATCACTTACTTAACAAACAGACTAGCTGCCACATGCAGCTTCGCACGCGTGGTCGGTCAGTTAATATTAATAATATAACGATTATTTCAGGCAACAAGCACATACAATAACAAGGCCCATATCTATAAATACCTTAAAGACTAACATAAAACAATAAACCCAAAAATTAACACCATTATTTATTTGGCGGATTTTGCTTCGTAGCCGCTTCCCTATAGCGCCTTTAAAAGATGCCTAAAAGTTAAAAGTAGCCTATTTCTCAATCAAGATAATAATATAGTTTATTCTATACTAGCTTCCGCCCGTGGCTTTGCACACGTGATTTGCTGATAAAAAGTAGCCTATGTGTTAATCCAGGTTATAATCTACGTCCATACCAAATTTCATCGAAATCAGTTCAGCCGTTACGACGTGATTGAGTAACAAACAAACAAATAAATAAATAAACAAATATCTAAACATTCGCATTTATAATATTAGTGTGATGCATATGTATAACAAATTTCATCGTAATCAGAACAGCCGTTATGACGTGAAAGCGTAACAAACAAACTCACTTTGGCATTTATAATGTTAGTATGTTTTCCATTGGCTTCTGCCACTACCCACGATCTTGAGCACCACTGAACCAGGAGATGCCTGTGACTTTTATAATGGTATCTACCCAACGAGTAGTGGATGGTATTTGCAAGGCTAATCCGTAATAACTGCGATAATATCTCGAGCGGACTCAATACAAATTAGTAGTAAACATTAAGCTTCAATTGCACCTCATAATTGGATCATATTTTGTATAATGAAACATTATTTTGCGTACGTAACCACGAAAACTAGACATAAGTTTCATCGGAACGTAAGTGAAAACCGCTAGTAGAAACGCTCCTAAATTTTAAATATGTACTAGTAAAATGTGACGGGGCCCATTGCGCGGTGGATTACGGGTTCAATTCGCACTCTAGGACGAAAGTTTGTAATTTTTTGTGTAATTATTGATTAAAACGGGTATTTATCGCGTATGTACCTTTTTTATCTGTTATTCCGACGTTTCGGCTGTGTTGCAACAGTTACAACGGGTTGACTGGAGTACTTGGAGCTACCGTCGAGAAATGTGGGTAGCTGCAGCAACTACTCTTACTTGGTCTTCAGAATTAGAAATGTCCTCGTTCATATTACGACACACTACACTAACCGTATCTACGCACTGAGACGACCGATCACGACGCGCACACCTAGCAATCACCGGGTTCCAGGACACTGAGAATCTATAGCCATCTTCTCGATTGAAATTTTGAAATTTCTTGATTTCAATCGCTTCTCGAACCATTCTCTTGTAATAATGACGTTCACTAGAGAGAACCTTAGGATCATGAAGTTCAATCCAATGATTCGGTCCCGAGTCTACCAGATGCTCTGCTATCGCTGACTTGTTTACCTGGCGATTTTTGACAGCTGCGATATGCTCTTTGACACTCTCGACTATGGTGCGTTTGGTTTGCCCGATAAAGTAAGAGTGGCCACAGCTACAGTCTATCTTATAAACACCAGGCATCTGCTGAGGTATAACGTCCTTTGAAGTCCGTAAATGCTTGGCCATCTTTGAGAGAGGAGTGAAGACCGACTTAATTGCAAACCTCTTCAACACATTTCCAATTTTATCCGGCACCCCCTTCAAGTAAGGGCTTTCTACAGGCCTCCGTTGGTTTTTCACTGTTCGTGCGTTCTGGCTGCCGTCTACTTACATATCAGTTGGATTTTAGAACCTCCTGAAAAATACTATTTTTTGTGTGTTCTATCTATTTACCTACCTACTTTGAGGCAGAAAATATACCTATAGGTATATTACTGGACTTTACCATTTTCTTTTATGCTTTATTTTTTTGATTGTCGTGTCAAATATTTTTTTGTTTCTTATTTACTCACGACACCCGTCAATCTCGGAAACCTAGTGTGGAAATGTTGACCTGACTGAATGAAGGAATAAGGAGTCGTAATACCGATAAAACAGTATGTACGTGACATATCTAATTTTTATTGTAATGAAATAATGGAGCGTTTCCGTCTATGAAAACAAACTTCATTTCATGGAAATAAAACTGGATTTTTTCAGGATTTTTTTTTTGTGAATGATCTGTTTGCTGACAAATCAGCTCATTTTCTAAGCCTTATTCAGCGTATCTCTGGTGGAAAAGGGCTAGCGAGGTATTTTTACATACTAAAAAGCGAGAAATGTGTGCTGGGGCCGCGAGCGAAGAATGTGTGCGAGGTGGTGCAGTGAGCTAGAGCTACGAATATCAGTAAATAGACGGTGACAGTTGATAAGAGTCCGCTACGCACCCTCGCACTGCTCAGCTTACTCGCATATCACTGGTGGTAAAGCCTTATGCTGGTTGCATGCAATCAGTGCTGGTCTTCCGTAAAATAGATTATGAAACTTGAACTTGTCATTTAATAACCAACAAGTGGACAGTAAAAAGAAGGTTGTGATATTACTCAATGGAAAAATCTTCTTATCAAACGAGCTATCTACCATTAAAATAAATACCGACATAACATTGATACTAGCATCAAATTACAGGTTTATGAAGTATTAGCTAATAGTTCAAGCGTATAGAAACGAAACTTGTTTGTAGAAATTATGTGTTGACAAGATGAGTTTACTAAGTCCCCTATAGAAAGCATTGACGCATGGTCATAAGTCATCTCTGATTTGAGGTTTGAATAAATGAGTATGAGTATGATGTTGTACGTTTGTTGACTGGTTGTATGTTTATTGAAAATGCTGCGCATGCCTGTTATTAGCACACGTTTTATAGTATAATGCTTAAAAATATTACGTAATTTTTCTATTTACTATGTGTGTACTGTTGGTCTTGCCTAATAAATAAAGAGGTAAAGTTTGTTGTTTGTAAGTTTATATGTTTATAGGGATTAATTTCAGAAACTGCTGAACCACTTTTGAAAATTATTTCACTGATAAAAAAGCTACACTATTGCTGAGTGCAATAATACTAAATTTAATTTGATAAAAATATAAACTCTATATAACTACAGGTGCAGTTTCAAAGGGTATCAATTGAGTTTCTGTTCTAGGTACATATTATTAATAAATAACACAGTAATTTCTTGATTCAAGCAGCGGTGAATGATCTTTGCTTCACGGGCACTGAGCAGGCTTAATTGCGAGCCTGTGCGCTATGCCGGCCATTGTCCTACCGAACCTACTGTGAACGAATGTTCTTTTCATTCCGATTCTATAAAAGTTTGCTTTAGCAGAGTTTGCTGCTACCGTAGCATATTAATTCACTTTGTTGCGACTCATTGCAACTACTCCTTTTATAACTTAACTAGCTTCCTCCCGCGGCTTCGAACGCGTGGTTGGTCAATAAAAAGAAGCCAGGTCATAATCTGACTATTCGGCCACGGTGATGACCTCCGTGGCACAATGGCCGTCTGAGCCGCAGGAGGTTGCGTGTTCGATTCCCACTGCGGAACAAATATTTGCATTGTCTAGAGATATTTTAAAAACAAGTTAATTAAATAAAAACATTTGTATGTGTATTGTATTTATTCCGGGCTGGATGTTTTTTGATATATTGTACGCAGTTAGTGTCTGGACTTCATCATCCAAGAAACTGGGCGTGCAAAATGCCGCGTGGCTTCGCTCAAAAGCTGAGGCGTGCCAACCGCACCGTCTAGTCTCCCTAAACTCGGCACTGGTGTTGTCTGGCACACTTACACTTGACCTCAGAATACAAGGTACATATGTATTTACAAAAAAAGTATATAAGTATTCTAAAAAAGTATATATCAGTTATCTAGTTCCCATAGTACCTACAAGCTATGCTTAGTTTGGTGAAATGTCCAGCAATATTTATTAA
The DNA here is from genome assembly GCA_963924445.1 of Philereme transversata. Taxonomy (NCBI): domain Eukaryota; kingdom Metazoa; phylum Arthropoda; class Insecta; order Lepidoptera; family Geometridae; genus Philereme; species Philereme transversata. The sequence goes on along the minus strand of OZ004337.1, from coordinate 17,316,723 downwards.
AAAAAACCTAATGAAACTAACCAGATACAGTAGATGGCGTTAGTATATTAATAACTACAAAGGTGGACCCTTAAATTAAATCAAAGCATCCAGTTATTTTGAGGTGGACCACGGGGATAAAAAATGCCCCTGGTACAGCCAGGTGAACTATGTAGTTGGACCATGGGCAGGGAGCGGTTTAACCGACGGAAGCAAAAAATTTTTTTTCCGCCGTTAAAATTTGTTATAAGTTTTGACTGTGACATACACACCAAATTTAATGACAAAGTTTTGTCGTATTAAATGTAACAGACACAGTTACACACACTATGCTATGACTATGCTGACACAGTGTTCGGTCCAAGGCTCCTGGCTCGAACACAGAAGCTTGTACAAAGGGTACAAAACGCCTGTGCTAGGTTTTGCTTCACGATTCCGCTAAGAGGTCACATTACTCCTTTCTTAAATAATCACTTTGTTTTAAAGATGAAGTCCCGTCAAAAGTTACATTTAGCGTGTCTCCTCTTTGGCGTTATCTACGAAAAATTGCCTGCATACCTATATGACAAGCTCAAGTGGGTGACGAACCAACGAATGAGTATGGGAAGACAGTGCGCTGTGCAGCTGGCAACGCCGCGTCATAAATCTGCTGCATTCCGAGGTAGCTTCCGATACGCAGCCACTAAGTGCTGGAATAACATTCCTCCACCCATCAGAATCCTAAAAAGTAGGTTTGGTTTTAGATCTAAGCTAAAACGCTTTATTCTCGATGAACAGAGAAGGCGTGAAGGCACAAATAATGACGCTTCAATTATATAAAGGTCTATCTAGTCATATTTTTTAAGTTTATTTAATTTATTTTTTACTACACATCTCAGGCATTCGCTTTATTTCATATGAACGGCATGACCTCCTCACTGATAATTTTTTCCTCAGATTAGGTTATAGTACCAATAGGTTTTTTTTGTTTATTTATTATTTAGAATCTCAGTTAGGATTATAAATTAGTGTTTTTGTATATACGTAAAATACTAGGCTATGTAAGTATGTAATTATTTAAGTATTTTTAGTTGTATAATATTTTATGTAGTTATATTTTTGTAATTTTTATCTCACCCACACGACTAACAAACAATAAAAATTATTTATGTGGGTATACATACCTACCTTCACTCAATCCCCGAGAGCAGTGCAGGCTTCTGACGTCCGTGACGACACTATTTGGGGTCAGCAGAATACCAGCGTTAAGTAGCTAGGTTCTAGCCTTCCTACTTAGCACATGCTGAGCTGACGACATTTTGGCATGACTGGAATTTGCAATTATGATGGAAGTTGCGTGAGATATTCCTGTATTTTTTGATTAACCTGTAATCTTTGACTTCTGGCATTCTTGTTACATATCCTTCTATTTACACCCACTCTTAGAGCCAGAAGTCAACATTCGACATTACTTGAATGTCACCATCTTCTTTTGTGTTATATTTTGTAGTGTGTCGTGTTAAATAAATGTTTTCATTTCATTTCATTTAGTTACTTTTGACATTTTAATATTACTAGCTTCCGCCCACGACTTGAATGTAAATTGAGCCTCAGTCCGCAGGAATGACATGATCAACGCGTGCAGAGATGTTTTCATTTACCGTTTTGAACATATAAATGTGCACATAAAAAATAAAAATAACGATAATTATGTTTTATTTTTATTTATGTAAAATAAATCAAATTTCCGAAAAATCGATCAGTTTTATGGTATAATGATATGAATGAATAATGAATATGGTATCTATGAGTCAAACGGTTTTATATTCCATCAGAAAAGGCAGTTAAACTGACTTTTTGTATGATCCTTATGATTATAATTTATAAATAAGTATTGAACTTTTAGAAGTTTATTCGTTTTAGGGTTCCGTCGCCAAATTAAGATATTTACCAAAATATATACCTATAAAAAAATACAATAAAGTTTATTGAAAACAAATGCGTAAACATAATCTAGTGTGTATCACTAGATGATGTTTATGCATGGTGTTTTCTGTGTTCGTTTTCAGGGAGCAGTAAATAATATTAATGAAAATATTACTAAATAGATATATTTAAGCACTTTCTATTACGGAACCCTAAACACAGTAAACACAACAAAAGTAGACCGCACCCGCCGCCCTCATTACGTCGTAATTAATATTATCGACCAACTTCTGTACTGACAGACGTAATTATACCATTCATTAGTCTTTTAAGATCTCAATACAATTCGAAAGTTAATTTTAATCGATTCTGAATCAATAAAAGCTGCGTGCTATCTAGATAATCAAGATTTTGCCCGCAATAAATTTAATTACTGAATACTCATCTCCATTCAAAGGCAGTCTTGAACAGATAGATCTATTTAGCAATAAGACCGCCCATTGTGCGTTTTATTTGTTTCTCATAATTTATTGTCTAGCTTGTAAGGAAGAATTAATTAGTAATGAATATTTTAGTGAATAAATCATTCATGCATTAGAATGTTGAATTATTTGTAGATTAATTGTACAAAGTTTACACATTGTAGAGGCGATTAGTGACCAAGCTATTTAGAATAGCGCCTCTGCGCTTTTCTAACTAAGATCACTTTACAGGTTAATTATATAAATAATGCTGAACATTTCACACAATGCTATCTAGCTCTAAACTAACTAATTAGTGTCATAGGATCCGAAAGCTGGTGCTTATCTGGGGCAACGCAAAAGCGTTGCAATGCAGCCAGTGTCTTCGGGACACTTCTGCCTGCTTTGATCGTTTGCAACGGTCTTTAGATGATTCAACTGCTTCTTCTGTATTTTAGTCATGTTAATATCTATTGTATACTTTTTCTATTATTAAAGGACTCTAAAAAAATAACTTAAAAAAGATTCATATTATAGTATGTAAACCGTATTCAGAATTTTTGGCGAGACTAGCGACAATTTTGCATTAATCATTATGTAGGTAGGTAAAGTTGCGGTTTTTACAGAATCGCGTAAGGGGCGTGGCTAAAATATTAAAAATGTAGATTGGCTACTTTTGATAAGTTAGTTAAGTAGAAATCAAATCAACTATCGACCATATGCTACCTAACGGAAATTTCGCTAGACACTAGAACTGGCAATCAGACTACATCAAAAAAAGAAAATCCGTTGATACTCCACATATACCACACTTATTATATACTATCTTCCGCCAGCGGCTTCGCAAGCGCTGGTTGTCAATAAAAAGTAGCCTATGTATCCAGGTTATAATCTACGTACATACCAAATTTCATCGAAATCGGTTAAGCCACGCAACGTGATTGAGTAACAAACAAATAGTGATTCTGTGATTTTTTTATTTTTGTACTAGAAAGAGATGGAACAAGCAAATGGTCCACCTGATGTTAAATCGTAAAGCTTGCCTATACCAAAGCAATTCCTCGTAGGTTACGCATCTTATGAACGTGCCCTACGATGCATTGTCCTGCGTCCATCCACTTAAGGCACACAGGCGCAAAGCCTCATGTGCCAGTAAATTCACCAGCATCTTCAAACTGAAACAGCAATGCTGCTTGGCGGCAGCTATAGATATAACTAGCTATTGCCCACGACTTCGTATGCGTTACACTACTAAATGTGTAGGTAACCTAGAAATAAAGTTAAACTCGCTATTGCAACTTGACTTGACACCCCATTTTTATGCCATGGGACCTGATTAATGGGATAAAAAGTAGTTATAATCTACGTACATACCAAATTTCATCGAAATCGGTTTAGCCGTTACGACGTGAAAGAGCAACAAACATCCACACATACATCCATACAAACTTTCGCGTTTATAATTTTAGTGGGTTAATAATATAACGATTATTGCAGGCAACAATGTGCACATATAAAAAATTATGACAAGGTACATATCTATAAATACCTTAAAGACATACTTATAACAAACAATAAACTAAAAACAAACACTTTTATTTATTTGGGGGTGTTGCTTCGTAGCCGCTTTCCTTTAGCGCCTGTAAACGATGTCGACTGGCCAGAAACCCGGATGAAGTAGCACAACTTGAGAGAGTGTAGGACTTGAAGTTAATAGTCTTAGTGGACTCCAGTCGCTGGATAGACATGGTGGTAGTACTTTCCTTTCACAAAGAGCTCTAACGAGTATGAAAATTACATTGCAGGCACATCATAAAATTTTCCGTTGATCAGTAATGATATGGCGTGACACCATATCGATTCTCGAAACAATCCGACAATGGCCTGCCGAATCGGCAATCGGCACCTACGGATAATCAGATCATCATAATGTGAACGAACGGTGATGAAATCTTGGGTAAACGCTTTATAAATGTACTAGCTTTCGCCCCCGGCTTTGCACGCGTGGTTTGTCAAAAAAACATTAACCTCCTTCTGCGAAGTCAGAATTGGCTAAATTCCTGCCATAATCTATCTGTATACCAAATTTCATCAAATCGTTCCAAAAGTTCAGTCGTTAAAACGTAACAAACAGCCAGAGTTACTTTCGAATAATTAATATTAGTATGAATATACTTTGAACAAATGACGACGTTTAACGGGCGGCTGAGACATAGGAAGTTGCGGGTTCAATTCGCGGCCGATATAAATATATTTCTATAGTCTACAGATTTTTGTTTTCGGTCTGGGTATTTCTCTACAAATAATAAGTATGTACCTATTCCAAAAAAAAGTATTCTATCAGTTATCTGGTACCCATAGCTTTGCTTTTGCTAGATAGCGCTGTGTGAAATATCCAGCACTTTCATTTATTATTTTATCTATTCAAACTTTAAGAGAATTTTAGCTAATTTAGGATATAGACGTAGATGGATTGTATGAAGTAATAGATATACATACAAAATAATTAAATTATTTTTATAATTACTTTAGCTATAGGTACTGGTTTTTTTACGGTCGGAGCTTGTTTTATTATTCCAGTTAAGCATTTTTTTTTGCAGAAAGCAAATGTTATAAATTATACGTGAAGCGCCAAGTTTTCGCGAATATTATTTGCATTGAAACTTGTGTTTCTAGTTTATATTCTCACGTTTATCTTACAGTACATTTTCATTACCTGTTTTTGAATTTAAAGTCAAAGTCAGACAATTTTAGTTATTTCGAGGTAAAGTCCGGTCTCCCTAAGTCTGCATAGCGGTAGAAATAAATAATATTTCCTTGGGTCGATAACCCAGTAGGTACACAGAGCCCTGAGGATAAAATCAACACAATGGGGTAGAATTAACATTATACGCGACAAAACACCTGTACAGTGTTACTAGTAGATAGATAATATTATAACATAATATAATAAATAAGTGTATAATATAATAATATTAAATAATACAATAATATAATTTATATAACTATATTCTTTATTGCACACCATAAACAACAAAACAATTAAAAGTAACAGTATTCAAATGAATGTATACAATTAGCGGTCTTATCGCTAAGTAGCGATCTCTATCAGACAACCTTTGGATGAAATGGATCATGCGAGTTTTACCTAGGATATCAATGGTGTTCTACATACATCTGTACATACATACTTTAAATAAAAATAACAAAATAATAATAATAAATTTAAAAAAAACTATAAATAAAAAAATATTCAAAATCTAATTACAATAAGTATTATTTATGACAATTCAAATTAGGCAAGTCGTAATCGTTAATTTAACTTTATTACTGTTCTACTTTACGTGATTTACTTACTTCCTTTACTTATAAACTAAATAAACTTTAATTGTGTGTATGTAAGTGTTTAAACACAAGCACTCAACAGTTGACTTAAAATATTAACCGTTTTTAGTCGGATTGGATTGTACACAAATATAAAAATCAATTGCTGTTCGGCTGAACCGGTTTTGATGATTTTTTGTGTTTGATTGGGTCTCTGTATGGTTTAGATTCACAATTGGACAAAGGTGGCGCTGTTGTCGAGATCTAGAAAATTGCGGATGAAGTCGCGAGCATACATCTAGTCAATAGTAGATAAATTAAAAGAAAATCCAGTCCATGTCTATAAATGTCAGTAAAACAGAAAATTATTTAAAAATGTTGTTAGTTAGACACCCAAAACAAAAATAGAAAAGAATAGAATACTCTTTATTGCACAAACAAAATGAAACATACAAAGAAATACACAAAAATAAAGGTAAATACAATGGGCGGCCTTATCGCTAAAAGCGATCTCTATAATAATAATAATATCTAATAGCCACTTCTGCCCCACTACTAGTCAAAAGACTCCCCCATTCCATCTAGACATAATGGAAGTCTACAGACACTAGTCATGTGATATTGTATGAAGGAGAATGTCAGAAAGGTGATTGATTAATTCTTCTACTCTTTATTGCACACCATTTAAACGTACAGTAACAAAGGAAATATACAATAAATGGACGGTCTTATCGCTAAAAGCGATCTCTTCCAGACAACCTTTGGATGGATAGGATAAACGAAAATCAAAAGACAGTGGTGTACCAGTACCTTTAACATACATAAACATAACTTATTATACAATATACGTATTGATTAAACTTAATAAACATAAAATTAAATACAAACAAACAATATATAAATAAACTATACTACACTTACAGGATAAATAACATAAACACTAATTAGCAGTTAAGAGACAAAGAAAAGAAATGGTTGTATACCTTGGCTTTGAAAATAGGAAGAGATTTGGACAACCTTATGGACAAAGGTAAGGCGTTCCACAGTCGCACAGCTTGTACTGTGAAGAAGTCACCTGAGGATGATGATGCTGAGCGTTATGTATACTTATTGTGGACGGACTATAATGCAAAATGGGTCTTTGACCTCTCGACCTAGCATTGCAGCCTTAATAATGAAGAGCTCACGAATATTTGTCGAAAAACAAACTGAATAAGCAGAAAATAAGTATCCAAGTGCTTGTGGGATTAAATAACAGTATTTCATGGCATCAATAAGTTTCTTATAATTCTTGCCTCAAACGCACACAACACAAAAATTGGTAGTATACAGAACCTCAAATACCAAATTTCTATCCTCAAAGGTTTGCTAAAGGAAAATTTAGATTTGTTTGTATGTAGGTTAACTATTTTCCATAATTCCCACTACTATAGAATTTAAAAAAAATTATACAGTCATTAAAGACGACCTCCGTCGCGCAGTGTGCGAATAGCCAGCTGAGACGCAGGAGGGTTCGATTCCCGCCGCGGAACAAGTGTTTGCATGATCTACAGATATGTGTTCCGGGTCTGGATGTATATTTATATGTTATAAGTACCTATGTTCGTATTTACAATTGTATTTGTGTATTTACAAAAAAAAAGTAGGTATATAAGTAAGTATTCTATTAGTTATCTGGTTCCCATAGTAGTTGCAAGCTCTGCTTAGTTTGGGGCTAGATAGCGTTGTGTGAAATGTCCAGAAATATTAATCTATTTTATTTATTTATCTAAACACCGTTACAAACTCAACTGCTCCAAATCACATCCTGGCGGAAGTGTTCCTGCATTCCCATGTTGAAAAAAAAGAAAAAGAAAAAAAATAAAGTAGGTATTTATAATTCATTTATTGGACGGGATAATGAATGAACGAAATGCGCTATTAAGTTAAGTACCGATAAGGGATACACACGAATTGAATTAGCGTCTCGTCTTGTGACCCGAATTGTTTCGCTCATTTTATCAATTAGTACCGAATAAAAATTTGCAAACGATTTTATATTTAGGGTTGTCATCGACTTTTAAACCTAGTTCTATTGTTTTGAAGACCACAACGCAGCGTGGTGAGTTGTGTTACACACTAATATTATAAATGTGAAAGTTTGGATGTTTGTTTGTTTGTTACTCAATCAAGTCGCAACGGCTTAACCGATTTCGATGAAATTTAGTACGTACGTAGATTATGACCTGGATTAAACATAGGCTACTTTTTATTCCATAAATCAAGTCCCATGAGATACAAATGTCAAGTGTCACGTCAAGTTGCAAGAGCGAGTTTAGCTTTATTTCTAGGTTACCTACACATTTAGTAGTGTAACGCGTACGAAGTCGCGGGCAACAGCTAGTATTTTATAAACATACTAAGCACGATCAAATTAATTACAGGACTTATTTAACATCTATACAAGTATAATTTTTTATTTGTAATTAATTTGCATTTTACAGCTGATATCCCCTTACCAAAAATTAAAACTGATCTTCTTCACGCATAGCTAAGAACCACCCCAGTTAAACTAGTTTTATATTGAATAACACGTCCGAATCAGTCCATCCGATAGACAGACGCAAAGATTTATAACACTTTTTGGGACGGTGCGGTGGTTAAAAACTAACCAATGTTATCGATCTAACGTGAAAATGCGCAAAACTGATAAAGCTTAGATTTGTATATCAGTTTAATTTTTATATGTATATGTATGTTACAGTAAAAACCCGGTTTTAGTAACGCGTTATCACTAGTTAAAACCAGTTTTTACTAAATGCCTTTGTAATAACTAGAATTTCCTAGTGACAACTATAATCGACACGGGCACCCCGACTCTAGGCAGTCTTGTGCGTGACACCCCGAGTGTTATAAAAAAGCGCGGAGCTAGAAGCTCGCGTGGAAGGTCCTGAGTGGAGCAAGCCCGCGAAGCCGAGCGGAGTGAAGGCTGAGTGGGCGAAGCGACACTCAGGGCCGACCACGCGAGAGTTTTGGCGAGAGCCCACCCCAAAAATCTATTGGGGCACCCCGACTAGTGTTAGGTTAGGTCTAGATGAGTGGAAGAATCGACGATGGAATATTTACCTTGAAGAAGTTTAATTAAACTCAGCTCACAGTTTTTGTTAAAACGCGTTTTGTCTATTTAAACTAGGTTTAACTGACATTTATTTTTGTCCAGCAATAAATTCTTGTTCTGACGAGGGCATTTAGTAATAACTAGTTTTAACTAGTGAATATGCGTTGTAACTAAAACCGGGTTTTTACTGTAACATATACTTAAAATATATAGAAGAACGCCCAAAGCCAGACAGATTCTTCTTTCTGGACATAGCGATAAGTGGCAACCCTATTATTGACCTGAACAAAAACTTCCTGGCCCGGCGTCACGAGTCGTTCAAAAACTGATTAAAATTTCAATCCGTGCCGAAACTCTTTAACCGTCAAAATGTAGCGTAAAAGATAAAAATCGTGCGGTCGATGCACTTGACGAGACGAGTTACCTAAACTGGGGAAATAAAGTTAAACTTTTGTTTCGTTAGAAGAACCTAGTTACTGTATCTTGCGAATGGTTGGTTAATTTATGAAACCCATGGAGTTTACAGTCTCTCGATAACTAAGAAAGGTTTTTTAAATCATGCAAGATATTGTTAAATTGTTGTTTTGAGTTTTGAAGTATCAAGTTTCAAATTTATTCACCATTCATAATCTAAAATATAATTTACTAATTACCCCGCCCCGGTTTCGCACGGATTTCAAAATAAAATATAGCCTACTTGGTCTTGAGTTCATACGTCATGTGTTTGCGGACGGATGGAAGATGATAATGTTGGAGTGCTTGAGGTTTTGTGAGAAGAGTGTGTGAATGTTATTGCTTAATATTATTATTTATTGCTTAAGTAAACTTATTGTTTTGACATTTTGACATATATTCATTATTTGTAAAAATAATTCCATGTTGTAATTAGTGTAATTGGCCAAGGCCGTTCTAATTAAATAAATAATTGAATACAAAATCCCATGGAAAAAGACATAGACATAGACAATAATTTATTTGCTAAATAGCACACATAACACATTTACAAAAGATGATTTAAAATGTAAAAGATGAAAACATGTAAGACATAAACAAACAATAGGTATAAAAAATAATTAATTCTAAATATGATAAGACTTTAAAGTTTTTCCAGAATTTTCAAATTTTTCGAAGCATTTCCTATTTTTCGTTCCCTAAAAACCCTAAATAGCATTGAAAATATTGACACAAGACGTCGCGGCTGGCCGAGTACAAATAAAAACATAATTACCCTCTTCGCAGTCAGGTAAAAGTGAAACAATACACTTAAATGTGTTTTTTCAACTAGATAAAATTTTCATAGTTGACTTCATGCTGAATCGATATCTATTTAAATGACTCATATTTTGATTGAACTTTGAGACAATATTGTCGTAGTTGGACTTTGAAACCAATATACAAAATGCGTGTAGCGTGGCGCCTAAAAAGTGCTGATATGCTCGTAAATAGATACAAATTGTCAATACGTTCAGGTTAGGCACAATAAAATAATGCCGATCAGAAAATTATCCATTCCTTTATTTATTTTTATTGAATTACTTCACTGCTAAACTATCTTTGTTTATAATTTCAGCTTAAAATCAGCGTTGGGTGCAAAACATCCAATATTATGCTGAGCTGAACACCATTTTGGTACGTAGACAGGTAGTCGAGGTGTTCTAATAAATGCAATTGTACCTACCGTTCTTCATAATTGTTTCATGTGTCATTTTGAATGTACCAAATAAATGATTATTCTATTCTAGATTAACAATCGTCATACAAATTGTATGATGTCTAATATCTGGATCAGATTAGATTAGATTAGAAAATTCTTTATTGCACTAAAAAAATAATACATAGGCGAACTTAATGCTAATTAGCATTTTCTACCAGCTAACACTACACAATAGTGTGGAGAAAGTGGTAGTGCCAGAAAATAGAGATAGAATAGAAAATAGAGAGGTAAAAAAACAACTTTAGCTTAGGTTTAAAAAAAACTTACATAAATTAATAATATTAATAATACACGTACATAAACGAAAAACATAAAATACCTACATAAAGTGCTCAATTTTGTTGGGTATCTTGAAGAGAGATGAAGTGTTTAAAGAGTTTGGATTTGAAGACTCCCATAGAGGCTGCCCTGCGGATTTCCACTGGAAGAGAGTTCCACAAGAGGATAGCCGTCACAGTGAAAGAGTTAGTGAAGAAAGAAGGATGATGTCATCTGGATGAGCAGTTTTTCAAATAAACCTTAATCAAATAGAAACAAGAGTAATTTTGCCTAAAGCTTCTGTAGCGCAGTGCTCCGAAATATGTAACTTTACCTGAAAGGGAGTTCATTTTGCAACAAAAATTAACAACTTTTCATTGAAATTAAATAGAATTTCAGCATTTCTTTTAATATCTTTTTTCAAATTTTTTTGCTTCAGTTCAGCTGTTGTTTAGACTTTACGCCTTCCATAGAACTTAAATTAAAGGTAGAAAGTGTTTGAATTAAGGTCATTCACAGTTTTTTCATAGAAATCTGTTTTTAACAAAGTGATTATTTAATGAAAAACCTCAAATAAAAAAGTTTTAGAACAAACATCTACTAAGTGAAGTCAATGGCCTTCTTTCGAGTAAGATACATCATTCGGATTCGCTTGTTATTGAAGCAGCAAAACTAAATAGGCTTTAAAATCATAACTAAGGAGCACAGGTGATATTAGCGGGGATAGTATTTTGGAAAGGGATTTTGGTGATGGAACACTTACGGAAAATCCAAAGATTTTTAAAACGATCTCCAAAAATTTCAATTCCCTACCGGCTTAATTTATTTTACATAGTTTTAGAAATCTTATCAGCGAAAATGTTTTCAATAGTCTATGAAAAACTGCAGAAGAGTAAATTGCAGCGAAATGAGTCACAGATCAGCTAATAGTTATTGAGTTTGAGCACCGTCATATTACCTACACCGTTAGTGAACCGCTGCGACAAATTTTATTTACTTACGAGTATTAAAACTGTTTAGGAAGCTTGTCCGTTCACTGAAAAGTATAGCACACATATAAACCTGTTTTTTTTTTCTTTATTCGGTTGCATGTTTCAGAAAAATGCTTACTTCTGCCACTCATTGTTTTTTTTTTGATGTGGTAACACCTAATGTTATGTTGTGTTAAGGACGTTTTTTATCAAGTAAATAGAAACTGCCATTTTTTAATTTCGTCTCAAGTAAGCTCTAAGCATTTTACCTAAATCCTTATAATTCCTATAGAATCATCAGATTAATGATTTGTATATATTAAGCACTAAAAGTATTACGCACTGGAAAACACAATGTAGGACGACACCCCCCTAGACGGAAAGACGTCCTGAGAAAGGTTGCTGGCAGCCGATGGGTGCAGGCCGCACAATGTATGTTCAGCAATGGAAGTCCTGTGACTGATATGATGATGATACACTAAAATAATGAGGTAGTCTTCCGGTCTAAAACTTAGCGACCTTCCACTTCGTCTATTTGAAATTTATTCACAGTACGTCGTTTCAAAATGATCCTTATGATTGCAATTAAATGTAATAAGAAACCTATTCGCTCGCGACTTGAAGACCCCTAGGTTGCAGGTATCAGGAAACACAGACTCAGGCAAGGCGTTCCACTCCTTGCTGGATTTGATGGAACAAGCTTATAGCCCACCTGATGTTAAGTGGTAATCATCGCGTATAAAAAAGTATTGCCTCGTAGATAACGCACCTCAGATATATGCCCACCCCTTCGAGATGCACTGCTCTGCGTCCATCAACTTGAGGCATACAAGTGTAAAGCCTCATGTGCATGTAATTTCACCGGCAACCATACCCTTCAACCCGAAACAAAGCAACGCTGCGTGGCAGCCGAAAGAGAATATTAACATCTACAACTAACATACGATACCATGATCTTTAAACCTTTATACTTTGTCACGAGAAGTCACGGGCAAAAACATATCTTCCAACAATTAATTTTTTCTCGGTAATGAGCAATGTCTGGCACATCGTAACCGCCCGAACGGCCGGCCCGGCAATTTGTCCGGAGAACCGTGTCAACAATGAAATAAAACTAACTTGCTCCATTAATTGCCCCATTACTTGCTCCAAGGTGTTGCCAGTTCCCACGGTTCAGAGATTTTGGGACATAAGTATCGGATTTTTGACCATAAGGCGGGCAGTCTTGGACATTTCGTGGGTCTTGAATGGCCCAGGAATTTGTTCAGCAATTTGAATGCAGATAAATTGCGTAAACTGAAGAAAGTTGAAAATGATTTCAATAAATAACTTCCATTGATGTTGAGTTGTTGTCAGTCCAAAAATATTTTGTTTAAATCATTTTCAAAATGAAATGATATTTATTGCATGAAATGTTGAATGAAAACAAGATGCCAATTTTAGTTTAGGTCCAACACAATTCGCTTATTACTCTTAAAATACAAAAGCAATAATTTGATGTGTAGGTATTTTATTTTATTTATTATTGTATTCTATGAGGCAAAAGAAGTATGGCAGGATCGTAGCTAGTGAAGATCCGTGGTATCTGCCTACCCCTCCGGGGTAAAGGCGTGACAGTATGTATGTATAATACTTTATATTATTTTATTTTATTCGGAAAACAAATAGGTAATAAACAACTTACGACATGTTTTACTAATCAAAAAGTATAAAAAATAGTTTCAGAACTATCTTGATACAAACAGGATTTTTTAAAACATGGATAATAAAGTTCTTGAACCGTATTAACGAGTGGTCAGAGAGAACGCGCGGGTTATACCATTTTAAAAACGCAACCAATTGCCGACTTTGCAAAACGATCCCTAAACGTATTTAGCGACTAAACATGTTTAAATTTGACGTATTTGTATGCTTTGACAACTCTCTAAATCATATTTAGCCGCTAAATACTTTAAGGGCGACTTGCGCAACGATGCTAATGGTTGCCTGGAAGAGATCGCTTTGAGCGATAAGGCCGCCCATTGTACCACCATGTATTAGTCTTAGTTTTCTAGGTTAAGTTATTGTAATTTGGTGTAACAATAAAGAATTATCTATCTCTCTCTGTATCTGTAATAATCGTTTAAGGAATGAATGAATGAACACTTTATTGTACTCCATAAAAATAAAAACGGGTATACGTTTAGGGATCATTGTGAAAGTCCAAATTTAAAAAGACTAGGGGAATTAATAGGTAATAAATGAGCGTCGTAGATAAAGGCCTAGCTTTACTTACATAATTAGGGGCATTAGGAACATGGCACTAAACGCATTGATTGATTATAATGTTACCTATATATTTTTGTTTTTAGTTGTTGTGCTGGTTGGGTTATAATTTAAGGTGCATGCTTGTTTATTTTTAAATGTTAGCAGAGTTCCGTGTCTTACTCACAAAGGTTCCAACGGAAGACCAGCGCATTTACCTTGCTATGACACAGCAAAATGCTGAGTTGGAACATTTTTGTGGTGGCTACTAAATAACGAATTTATTACTATTATTATTAGCCCATATTGTTCCATTGTTAGGCAAAGGCCTCCCCGACGCACTGAGAACACCTGGAGGAGCTATTTGGTCGATGAAGGAGCTGATGAAGGGCAACCTTCCAATAGTACTGAAGCGCAAACTCATGGTCATTTCAATCCTTCCCGTTCTAACATATGGCTCGCAAACTTGGTCTTTGACTAATAGATAGATAGATAGATAATTTCTTTATTGCACACCATTTAAATACAATCATTTATAAGAAAATACACTCTTAAACAATAGGTACAATGGGCGGCCTTATCGCTAAAAGCGATCTCTTCCAGGCAACCTTTGGATGGACAGGATCTATGTGAACAAAATAAGGACGGCGGCGTAAATCCGATATTAATAGTACACGTATATTTATAAAAAATATAGATAATATAAAATAAAATGCATAATTATAATGTATAATATAATCATAAAATTACATAAATATTAATATTATAATACATAAAAATATATATTGTCATACCTACATATATAAATTATGAAAATGTAAAATTAATAAGTGGTCTAGTGAGCGATGGATGACATATAGTGTTGTCTGACCAAGTTACTAATATCCAAAAATCCAAACTCAAGTTTTGTTAAACAGCGATGGAGCGTGGTATTCTTGGAGTTAAAATAACTGATCGCGTCCGTAACACCATACTGCGCTCCAAAACCTAAATCGCCGATGTAGAAGGCCGCCAGGCTGAAGTGGGACTGGGCCGTTCACGTCTGCCGCATGCGTGACGAGTTGCGAGCCAAAATTACCACGAAGTGAAGCCCTGTGACAGCAAAGCTGTTCGGCAGCAGACCACGCCGGAGGTGGCGGGACGAGCTGGACGCCTTTGAGAGGGACTGGCATACGCTGGCACTGGACCGTTGTGAGTGGCGGAAACTAATTTATATGTTATTTTTTTGTTTTACTGTATTTTTGTGTTGTTATTAGTGGTTGACATAAGTAATATTTTTTCTTTCGTTCTTGCTATAAGAAAAGCTACTTATTACAAAGCTTCGATATAAATCAGAATGTCTCTCCACCGGAAGAGCACGAACGAAACGTGGCTCATTCAGATTCCTGTCCAGTCCATTACCACCACTTTACCTACGTACTATGTATTAAACTGTGGTGTATTCCTTACTAACTAGTTGTGGTTCTGTGGCACAGCTGTAGTAACTACTGGAGAAGCTGTTGCTTAGCTTGGAATACCAGGGATCGGTTCCGCTTGATGGCGACACCAAAAAACGCGGTGGAATGCCCATTTACGCAATGACTATCTCAAACAGTGATTATAGTCTATGGATGTGATGAGCAAGTTGCTATGCTGATAGCATAGAGGAAACAAAGGCCAAGAAAATACAACAGAGCTTAGGCAATATGCCATAGTAATAGACATTCTTACTGGATAATATTATAAGTAGTTAACTTTAGATCGTTTGCAACGGTCTTTAGATGATTCAACTGTTTCTTCTGTATACTAGTTATGTAAATAATTGTAGGTACCTATATTGTTATATATGTTATATGTTATATTGCTATATTGTTATATTGTTAGATTGTTATATGCTATATTGTTATATATATGCTTGTTATTGCATTTTGCCTACAAAAAAATGTAAACTTTTTAATTATATTAAATGAAATTAAGGCCGGCTTGCACAACGATTCCTAAACGTATTTAGCGACTAAACATGTTTAAATTTGACGTATTTGTATGATTTGACACCTCTTTAAATCTAAATTAGCCACTAAATATGTTTAGGCATCAACGTCGCCCTAAATATGCATTTATTTCAGACAACAGGCGATCCATATAGTGTTAGTTAAGACATAGCTATAGGTGTTACTTTAAAAATATAATTAGAATTAACGTCTTTTGGCTGATATGATGATGAATAATGAATAATGCTGGACATTTCACACAGCGCTATCTAGCCCGAAACTAAGCAAAGCTTGTACTATGGGAACCAGATAACTGATAGAATACTTAAATACGGTTTTTTTGTAAATACATACTTATAATATATAGAGAAACAACCAGACCTGAAACAAATATCTGTAAATCGTGCAAACATTTGTTACTCGGCAGGAATCGAATCCGCTACTTCCTGGTCTCAGCCGACTATTCGCCCATTGCGCCACGGAGGTCGTCAATGACGATGATGATGAAGACTAGAATTTTTCAGGCCAAATATAAACTGGAATTCAACATTTGAATCTCTATAATAAAAGGGTGTATTGAAGACCCATGCTATAATTGAACAAATAAAGTGAAAGCTAAAATATTGGCAGTTGGCACGTCCGTGCGAACCTATTTCATGTCAGTTCACCGGAACGACCATATCGTTATAATATCACGTTTATATCGAAAAGCTGAGATTGACTTACGTGCACCACCGTGGGACAGTAATTTACCATGTTGAAAGTTGCTGGGAAAACTGAAAATTATGTTAATTGATTTACATAAAACATACCTACTTGTTAATTGATATTGTTAAATTTATTATGCGATTAGAGCTTAAATAACTGCCTGACCTTACAAAGTGCTCTTTAAAAACAGGTTTGTAGAGCCACATTAAACAAATTCTCTATAGGTACTAACTAGGCTTGTGCCAGCATTGAAAAGTAAGACACAATGGCCTGTTTCTTAAAACCTGTGTATTTAGTCAAAGTCATTTATTTCCTCTTTATACATTTTACATGCACTTAGATATGTCCGACAGCTTACTGAAAAGTTAAATAATGCATTCTTAGATACTAACACAGATTAAAATTACTACAATTCAAGTTTATTTATTTATTAAGGAATAACAAACCACTACAATATATATGTAAGGTACAGTCTGTGCTAGTACATAGTATACCATGTGTGAGCTATTGATACTGTAATCCACGACGTTATCCTCAGGTTAGTTATATACGTTTCATAAAAAGAAATGTTTCAGCTACAGGGTCTGTTAGAGGGTAACATAGATTATTAAAGTTGTATTAACAAAAACAAATAAAGACCCTCAAAGAAGAAGAAGAATAAACAATATAAAATCAAAGAGTGAAGATAACTAATATAGGCACTTACTATCTAATCTAATTTGTCTAAATCTAATTTGTTAAAATCTAATTAAGTTAAGAGCATTATTGTTTCATACATATAATAATAAATTGTTTAAGTAATTACTACTTACCAACTACAAAACTATGGTTATTCAACGTCAAAAATGTGTTTATCGGACAAAGCCTCGTCAATACTATAACTAGTGGTTCGCCCCGAACTGAGATC
Source organism: Philereme transversata (assembly GCA_963924445.1). Taxonomy (NCBI): domain Eukaryota; kingdom Metazoa; phylum Arthropoda; class Insecta; order Lepidoptera; family Geometridae; genus Philereme; species Philereme transversata. The sequence goes on along the minus strand of OZ004337.1, from coordinate 17,299,185 downwards.
TCGCGAATCTCCCAAAATAAATATTATTCTTAGGGCGACTTGCACAACGATGCCTAAACGTATTTAGTGGCTAAATATGATTTAAGGAGTTGTCAAGTCATACAAATACTTCAAATTTAAACATGTTTAATCGCTAAATACGTTTAGTGATCTTTGTGCATGCCGGCTTTCATCTTTGACTGATAAATTGGTGCCACGAAATGCATAACCAACTTACTTGACCCACAGTTTCATTCAAATTAGATGTAACGGGGGTTCTTGTTAATTGGTTTTTTTTTTTGGGGTACAGATGGCAGTTATTATGGATTTCAGACTTTTGCCTATATTTGTGTCACTAAAGCTACACGAATACCAAATTTCAGCATTGTGGGGTCACTGGTGTACCCTGTAAACTTTGTCAAAGTTTTGTTTTTATTATGGCTAATAAAGCAAAAACTACAAAAATTAAACTAAAAATAAAAACGGGGTTCAAATGTACTAATGAAGACCTTTCATTTGACGTCCCACTTGATCTAATAGTCTCATTTTCATTTTTTTTTACCCCTCTTGAACTCTAATATCTCAACAACCCCCCAATATTTTTAGCTCATTGAGTTACACCAAAATTGTGCTATCATTTTCTACCTACATACCAAATTTCATGATGATCGGATAAACGCTATACATACATACAATACATACATACATACAACGCCGATTTGCCCAAGTTGATTTGGAGATCTCGCTTCGCTCGATCAATAACTTTTATGGAATAAATGTCAAATTTATTTCTAATGTCAATGGGAATTTTATGGTACAATTTTATAGATACATACATAAAGCTATTTAATTTTTGGCCAGTCTACGAGGGGCCACAATATTTTCCTTATTTCTAGTATTATAGTCATGGGATTCGAATTTGGATGTCATATGCTTCAGATTTTCGCGTATGTATACCATATTCTGGTATATATACTCGCCAATTATAGTCATGATGTTCAGCTCTTTGAACCTACTCGTATCTCTACAGGAGTCTCTATATTTAAGCCCTAAAATATACCTAACTGAGCGTTTTTGCAAGACAAAAACCCTTTTTGATTCTGCTGCAGTACCCCAAAACATTACGCCGTCACTCATTATTGAATGAAAGTATGCAAAATATACATCTCTTGCTACTCTTATCTCTCCTAGCTTTTTAATAGCAAAGGTAGCAGAACCTAAATTTTTATATAATTCTTCTACATGAACTGCCCATGTTAATTTAGAGTCTAACCTTATACCTAAAAATTTCATACGGTCAGCAGTTAATAAATAATAATTATATGCACAGTTAATAATTATATGCACTGCTAAAATCATTATCACTATTTAAATGTAAAAAAGTAAGCAGGATAATTAAGAGTTAGAGTAGTAGAGTTCCTTGTGAAAGGGCTCGCCCGGGGAAGTACTACCACCATACATATTTCTGCGACTAAGCAGCATTGCTATATTGCGGTATAAAGGGTATGGTTTCCGGTGAAATTACAGGCACATGAGGCTTTACACCTGTATGCCTCAAGTTGATGGACGAAGAACAGTGCATCGTAGGGCACTTTCTAAGGTGCGTGACGAAAATATACTTTGCTATAGATGATGGTTACCACTTAACATCAGTTGGGCTATATGCTTGTTCTATCTCATCATCAGGTAGTTTAAACAAAATACAATTAATTAGGTACTATAAAAATATTCTTTTTGAGTTCGATGAGTATACAATTCTGCCACCCAGGGAGGCTGGGCAGCTGTTTGCAGCAGGAGCATAAAAGTGGACAAATACGGACATGCTTTGTGGTTTCCATACAATAATTTTCTTCGCCATTTGATCAACTAATAGAGAATCATCCGATCCATTGGTGCACGTTAATTGCTGGATAATGAACGAGGTTTTGATCAACCCACAAACTGGACTCATTGCAATTATTGCAACGAATTATTCAATTTAATTCAATTCATTTATTCAATTTTCAGATGTCAAAGATCCATATTTGTTAGTAAAAAAAACTTAATTAAACATGTCAAATGAGTTATTACAATGTATAGGCATAATTAAACAAACAAAATTTAAATAATAATAAAAGTTTAAGATAAAGTCACTCACTCAAGTCCTGTACCAATAGTCTCTCACAAAGACTATTCGATGAGAACCCGATTTTAGAACTTCATAATGAGTTGTATTTGTCTGCTATGACCTGCAGGATGGTGTTGGTGCTGCCTCGGACTCTACTGAGCAGTGAGGCAGTCTTTTTGCGGATGATGGCGTGGAACCCATCAACCCGCGCCTCTGCAAACATGTTTGAAGCGCTGCAGAAGTGAGGCAGCCCCATAAACATCCTGAATCTATTATTATATTGGACACGCAGTGCACTGAGTGACTTTTTAGAATAGCTGACACACAGGCTGCTCGTGTAGAATGATTGGCAGTAGGCTTTGGAAAGTGTGATTTTTACCTGCCTACTGCAACGGGCAAACCTGCGCCGCGTTCCCTTTCTATGTCATCATGGTCATCAAGGTTGTCAGTAATGTAGATTCAGAGATATTTAAACTTCTGTACGCCTTTTACTACGGTTCCATTTAGTTTAATTGCTGGTATTGATGCTGAAACTTTACCAGCGGCTCTGAAAACTATGAACTCACTCTTCTTACTATTATATACCAGGCCATGTTTGGTCCGGTACTCCTCACAGATGCCTAGCAGCCTCCTAAGAGCACCGACCGATGGACACAGCAGCGCCATGTCGTCCGCGTAGCTGATATTGTGCATACAAACATCATCAACCGAGCAGCCCATACCCTCACTATGAACTTTTATGCAAATTTCCTTTTTTGATTTGATTAGTTAGACCATAAACATCCATTCATGGCCGAATAATGGATCACATCGTAAAGGCTGAACCGATTTTGATCAAAATTGCTGGAGGAATAAGCTAGATTCAAATATAGGCTAGCTTTTATTGACAAAACACGTATGCGAAGCCGCGCACGGAAGCTAGTTATAACATAAGTGTCAATCTAGCACAGACCGTTAACCTCTTAATTCCGTAAGTACTACAGAAAAGCGGTTAAGAAAAAACTAACCAACATAAACGACAATACATTAAAATTATATCAGACATCATCACTTTTTAAGCTTTCGACACATTCTTTCAGCTCATTTCCCGCCACATGCCGGCGTAATGGCGGTGACCATCATTCATAGATCACAGGCTGAGCACGCGGCCGCAGCATTCTTCGCTAGGGGCTTACGGACTGGACGATCTGGTGCACCCAACTTGTGAGATTAGTAGAGGCCTTTTATATGAGTGGTTTATCAGGCATCCGTTACCCAACTAGTGTTGCAACATTTGGTTAAATCTTTAGTAGGTTAATTTGCGTTCTCTATTTCTTATTAGCATAAAATAAATTCATATTTCTATCACCAACTAACGGTTCATCTTTGGGTCGTTTTTAATTTTAAAAACGTGCACAATTTAAAATTTAAAAGTTACTGTATATATTAATGAAATAACTCTACAATCTCCCAAATCTCTGCAGTTTGCAGGTATCACTCCATACCCATGGTACATGACGCCGACGCTAAAAAGTCGTTTGTATTTTAGTGTATTTAAATAGTATTTTTCAAACTTTTGCGATCACTGTACATAATTACTGATTTTGCAATACAGTCGAAACATCGGGATAACACATATAAAAGGTACATACGCGATCAATACCCGTTTAAATCAGTAATAACGTTTATGCAACTTTGAAACGGCCAAGTTCGCTCGTCTGTAAGCCCCCCACCTATGCGCCTACGATTACCCATTACGCGGGAAGTGGTCAATCTGTCATCGGCGATATAGATCGATCACGGGATTGGAAAACTATAGATTGGCTCCACCATTGACGTCTCATTTCCACCCGCTTCGCGTAGGTGTCCATTGTCTTAAAATGACTGTATGATAAAGAAAACGGAACATGTTTTTGATTGTGCAATTGAAATTATTCATTGTTGGTTGTCTTGTAAGTTGTTATAGTTCCTTATTACCTTTACAGATCATGAAGTTAATTTAGGTAAGATAAAATATCGATGTTAATAGTCTAAATTATTTAGCAAGAACTTATTAATCAAATGATATAGCTATTGAAGTGGCAGTATCCGGTGCAACTATGCTAGTTTCAAAAGTTATTACATTTTTTGAATTAAGTATGTCCCGGCTTTTACGATATTTTCAATTCTAAGGGAATTGGTTCCTAATTACCGCTTTACGCATTGACAATACTCCATTGTGCGATGCTTCATAAAACGTCTTGATTATCATTAGGCTGATAGGTATTCCAAGAAGTAGGATTGCCTTCTATCCGGTCTAAGTATCTAAGTACAGCCAGCTATTCGAAATATTTCCACCGTGTCTGTGAGCAAGGTATTCGATTCCTCAATCAATTCGTCTCGATAACTGAGCTCATCTTCGAGCGTTGAACCTATCGCCTAGGTTTTTTGCTTCTGCCTGCCACCGAAATACTTACCTACTGTTCCGTTCAGAGTTCTGTTTTTACCATTTTGGACCGGAATCCTAAAAAATGGTCCTGTACACGGAATAATTATAAATAAGAGGACAAGTCCTGGGCTGGTTATGTATCTGTAATTGGATTAAGATGGATTTGTGGATCATAAAACAGGGCGCCGGTTTTGATTAATGAATCCGGTTCCATTGCAAGTCCATCCACCTTCCAAGATTGACATGGGATAGCGGTTTTTATTAAAACTCGCCCACTTTGAATGAAATTCTTGGAGATTTTAGCTCCTGGATTTTTCTACTAGAATAATTTAGCTAAAACTAAGCGTACTCTATCAATCGAAGGAGAATTAAAAGTGACTTTTCAAACGGGGATATCTCAACCGTGACATTTATTTAGTAAATGAAAAAAAACAGGCTGTGGAAAAACCAAGAGGGCTATTTATATACTGTTGATATCCCGTTTTGATCTAAACAGTCTTTTTATGTGCAATTATGGACGATTTATTCCTCTCTGCGATGAAATAAATGAAGGAAATGGTGTATGTTGGCGGGAACTTATACGTAGTTTAAAAAATCCCTTTATGAGAATTACTTCTCATGAGGCAAGTTAATTCACTAACTGGATAAAGCCTGGGCCGCTATAATACCTGGAATAGGATATTAGATGGCGCTTGCCCAGTTCCTAATTCATCATCATCATCATTTCAGCCCTTCTGCGATCACTGTTGGAAATATGCCTCCTCTTTATTATGTAATTTCTCTTACATCTTTCTAGTCCCTTGCGAGTCACATTGGCACCTGCTACGTTTACAACGTCATTCGACCATCGGGGGAGTTCTGCCTCTTGGTCTACGAGCATCCCTCAGCAACCATTCTGTAATTGCCTTCGTCCAACGCCCGTCATCCCTTCTAGGTTTCTAGCCAATTGTTCAGCCCATCACAACTTCAGCCTGGCGATCCGCATACCCACGTACACAACTTTGTGTCTAATTACTTAATATAAAATATCTGCATGATCTATAAAACATTCGCTTCAACTTTTATCATTTTATTTTCATTTTAGCTTTGATCTAGAGCAATTCAGCTATCTATAGATCATTTGCAACGGTCTTTAGATGATTCAACTGTTTCCTTTAAATTTTTTAAAGATATGTCTTCTTTACGTTAGTAGGTATATGTTTTAAATATTTATAAAAGTATAAATATAAAAACCACCTCTTTTTGCGTCGGGGATTAAAACCAGACATAACTAAGAACCAACCCAGATAAACAAGCTTTCTATAAAAAAAACGCATCTGAATCGGTTCATCCGTTTGGGAACCACGTGCGCCTATTTGCGTAGGGGTCAAAGAACTTCTCATTAGTCTGTTAGTTCTCACAAGTAGAGTGAAACTTGCTACCTTCAGTATCGTTTTTTCCGGACCATTTTAATATCGGAGTCTTGAAGTACTTAGGTTATTTTAAGGCGAACATGTTTTATAAGCACACATCACATCAGGAGAGATAGTGGTCGACATTGCCTACAACAAATTTTAAAAAAAGTTACTTTTCCGCTCTGCAAATTACTTAGGTATAATATATCTTGAGTAGGCACATGTTATAACTTGCATATATAGAGCGTAAATCTTTATAATGAGTGATTTCTCTTAAGAACCTCAAGTAACGGAACGATGTTATCAAAGTACATTAAGCTAAATAATATAAAAGGTATCTTTAGAAACTATCATGAATGCTTCACGTAAGGGCATTGTACTGATTTCGATGAAATTTGGTATGTAGATAGATTATGGACAGGGATAGATAGATAGTTATTATTATTATCGAGCAATTTATTCCAACAAAAAGATAAACAATACACACCTAATAAACATCCATATCAAAAATAAACCAAATAAAAAATATGCAAACACACACATCAACAGTTAGTCATAGGCAACTTTTTCCCGACTGCACAAAAGATGGTAATGTTTTTGTTGACAAACCACGCGTGCGAAACCGCGGGCGGGTCAGCTAGTGGATAATAATTTAGAATAAAATTAACTATAAAGTCACCAGCAGAAGTGATTTTACAACACAACAGAAGTAAACAAGCTTCTTAATAATTAAAATAACGGCTTAAATATTTAATTGCATCTTTGGGTGCAATTAAACATTTGAGACGTTATTTTAACTATTCATAATAAGTCGTAATTCATAATTATATTGTTTGTTGTAATTCATAAAATATTGTCTGTAAACCATAACATAAAATGATTGAACTTACTAAAGAACTATACCAGGTTTCGCCATATTAGCGAACAAACATTACAATTAGTCACATAAATTATAACAATAAAATAAAATTAAATCATAATTAAATACATAATTAATCATAAATTTCAAAGGTTTTCGATGTTTGAGTACAATTGATATATTAACCAGAAGCTTGCTTACACCCAAAGCAAAAAAAAATAGTATCTGCTTCCAGGAAAAAAAAATTCGCGCACATAAAATACCGCGCTGCGTTTGGACTAAATTTTCTTAATTTTTTTCTATTAGCAATGTATTACAATCTTATTGTACTAAAATCTAAATAAAATAGGCTTTCTGAAAGTATAACATTTATGCCATTTTGTTAGTAAATTGTAATAAAAATCACAGGTAGAACACAAAAATCTTATGATTATGTTCCTAATTTCAAATTAAAATGCTTATGATTTGGAAAATATAATAGTTATACATGTAAATGTTGTTTGATTTTATAGCTTTATATATTATTTAAATGGTTTAATATAAAAAATATCTTCCCTTAAGTAAAAATACTAAAATACAAGTATAAAGAGACTGTGACTCCGTCGGAACCCGCGCGTAAAAGCGTGACCCCGCGTGTCCTTTCGTTTATCGTAGGTATGTTATAATCGCTGGAGTTTTGATTTATGGATTATTTATTAATATTAATGTCAAAATTAAGTTAAATGTCAGAAGTCATAGGATCCAGTCTTCGACAAGCACCATTAATCGACACAATTTTTTTGTCTTGTTTTTAATATGCTTACGACAAAAATTGGTCTCATGGCAACACAGAACCATAGACAACACACTTCCGCCTGTCATTTTAGAAAACGTCACAAAAATTGACCCTTTTGTTTCAAGATGGCGGATCATTATGTGTGTGCCGTGTGCCGGCACAGGAGTCGAAAGCACTTCTAGTTCTATGTCTCACTTGAAAGTTGAATCTATTTCTGCATATTTTCATGGTGACTGTACCTACTACCTTTGTAGTAAATGTACCCACTTAATAAGAAGTAAGAAATTGTGCACACTTTGCATTTTTATGGTTTACATATGATTTTATCAGAGCACTAGAGAGAAAATTTTCTTTTCACGAAAAACATACGGTACAACACATCCTCATTTCTGTTTGACATAATTATAATAATGGTAGCGGCCATCATTTACGGCATTTTGTTATAAATAATTGATACAAAGTTTGTTTCTAAAAAAAACGATGCGAGATAACTTATTTTGCAACAAAACTAGATAGAGGTAGATACCTTTTTAAAATATTACTAGTTACTTAACTAAGTATAATCTTTGTAGGTATGTATTTACAAAACCTTAGTCCTTAGTTTGTGGTTATAATGTCTAGCATTTTTTTTTACGCGAACCTTAGCCTACACTGAAAAAACGAATAGGTTGAATTCCATAATGTTGATTCCATTTAAGTTGCGTTAACTTAATATTATGTTTAATCAACTATTATAGTACATTTAATTCTACAAAAATTAAATTGTTAAAAATTAATAGGTTAAACCAACCACTAAAAAAGGTTATTACAACACAACCTTTTTGGTATATTCGAATCTAAGTAAGTCTAACTGATAATTTAGTAAAAGTCAACATGTTAACGAAGTGAGTCAACAAAATAACTAAGTTAAATATATATAATCAGGTCAAATTTACCTTTATAGTTCAACTATTTTTATTTTGTTAATTCAACAAATCATGTCGGTAGGTGCAAAAATCAACCTAAGATATAGGTTGAAAAAAGTTTAAAACAACCTATTATTTCTTTCAGTATAATTTGGCCGCAGGGTTCAAATAGCCGATGCAACTAGAGTACCACAATAGACAGGCAATGTCCCGTGAAACCACGGAATCGACGGAGACGATTAGTCGCTGCTCCACAGTTGGTCTCACGCCATCGGTCATTTCCGACGCCACCGTACCTAAAGGCCCTTCCAATCTATCTACTTTCAAACTGATCTCATTGTAATACCTACTAAATAATAATCGCTAGATATAAATATATATAAGTAATATGAATATATATTAGATAACATAAATATAAATAAATGAAAAATATACCCAGGAATGTACATTGAGTAGTCCTATCACTATAAAGCGAACTCTTCCTAAAACAACCATCGGATGGAGAGGCCTGATTTAGAGGTGAGATATAGCTACAATTGCGCGCTCCTCCAAGCATTCGTTATGAATAAATGAATTAATGAAAATCATTCAACATGGCTACTCTTTCGGATTTCAAATTCATGTAGCGTGTCCAAAGCTGTTTTTCCGTTTCACTAGCCTTTCTCCATTAACTTCCTGCCGGGCTTGCATGACCACCCTAGAAAAGTTTCTCTCAACAGTGAATTTTTAAAAATTTAAAAACATCTTTACTTGTAAGCCCGTAAAAAGTTAAACCAAATCCATTTACAGCTGAAATTCTTTCACTAAAAAGGAAAAGCGCTGATAGTCTTCGGATTGGCTGACCTGATTTTCATCACACACCGATTCGGACGCGGTTTTTTTTAATAGAAACCCAGTTTAACTGGGTGGTTCTTAGCTATGTCTCAGATTAACTTAAATTTTTCTTGCTGCTTGTCGTGCATTACCTACAAAATATATTTTCCACGCTACGTAGAGGTTAACTGGAAGAGAATGCTTGCTAGAATTAAGTTCGCCTATGTATCTATACGACCTATTTTGTTGGCTTGTACTTTGTATTACCTATGTTTGAAAATTGACACAATATAGCTAAATATTTTTGTAGGTATTAGATATGTTAGTTTCTGCAAAAAAGAATTTTCAATCAATCAATATGACAGTTTTTAATCCCCAACGCAAAGAGACATTTTTAATTATACCTACTTTGTTCTTAAAGATTCAAAAACGTCAAAAAAGTTAATAGTCCTCAACTATCAGGCACGTAGAACTGTCCGGAGCTACGAGCCCGTCAGGCCGTCACGCTTCACGCCTCGGCCGAAGACCCCGACGACATTTTTTCGGCTACCAAACAAATCAAAACGACCGACGACTTACGAAATCACGAAAACTCGTGTCGGCAAAATTACCTTCAAAAACCTCTACAATACTTGCAGTTTAAAAATCTCAAATTTATACTTTTATGCGTACGGAATAAGAGTTTGGGAAATGCATTTGGTAGAATAAATTGCCTTTAAGATTAACGTAAACTCATAGAAAGTTGGCATTGAATGGTTGGTAGCACAGCGAAATGCTTTTCAAAGGGCGATGGTGCGGCGTCGTTTAGATAATGACTGCGAGGTTATTTTCTACGGTACTTGCCTATAGAATCGTTCATATAATCTATCTACTTCAAAACAAATTCATTTTCTTGCTGACACAGACCCTTGAAGATATCCCACAAGGTAGTCGGAGGCAGGTCTAAACATTATGTTTGATATGTGCGTTTTTTGCATAGAAGTTAAGAATTCACGTAAACCGTTTACAACCTGCAAACCGATCGTCACTATTAGAATACTAACCCGATGGCACAAACCTTGTAGGTTTGTGCCATCGGGCTAATTTTTGAAATATACTAAGGCAGACTTGCACAACGATCCCTAGACGTATTTAGCGACTAAAAATGTTTAAATTTGACATATTTGTATGATTTAACAACTTATTAAATCATATTCAGCCATTAGTGGCTAGGTTTAGGCATCGTTGCGCAAGTCGCCCTAAAGCATAATAGATACTCGAAATTTTAACAAACAACTGGCAAAAATTTACGCTTCAGTCACAGAATCATTATATATTATCAATATGTTAAGAGAAAACTTGGTACCCCTTTTTAGGTATATTGCGCGAACGAAAGAGTGTGAGATTTGGTATAAGTAGTTAAAGTTTATGTGCAGAAGGAATGCAGAAAGCTAAAATTAAGCTTCAAAAATATGAATTTTGATTACTGTGCGGACAACTAGTAATAGAATAGAACAGAATAATTTATTTATATATGATATATAAAACATAATAAGCCTATGTTAAAATAAAAACACACAAAATAATAATAATACATAAATTCAAAAGTAAAATGTGATAAGTTAAATACAAAATAATAAAAGAAAAATCAAAAGTTAAATGTTATAAATTAAAAATAAAATAGTTAGTTAATTAACCATGATTGTGTTTTGATTATACTATATCTAAACAGTGGGTGAAGTCGTGCTGTGGATGATGATTAGTTTTGATTTCTTTTAGAATACCTACGAGCCTTCTCGAAACGTCTCTCGACTTTTTACAGATGATTTTATAAAGTAGTTATAGTACAACTGAGAAGCAGTATTTGGTAGTGTCTGCGCGGTCATCAACCGTCACGCGCCGCCGGCCCGCTCCTTCACTTGGACAATTATTTCAGAGGATTTAAGATATAAGTCATAACCGGATTATTTTGAGTTGTAATTAAACTGACAGCGAAACAGGAAACTGCTTATGAGCCGTGAACGTTTGTTTAGGAAACCTTTAAGATTTAAAAAAAATGTTTGTAAGATACCTAACATATTAAATTATATGTATAGGTACCGATATCTAAGATTTTCATCATTCACTGTGGGAATCGAACCCACGGCTCTGTCCTGCCACTGAAACAAAAGTCAAATATCATAGATTTATTTTTGGAACTTTTCGAATTTTTTTACACATTTCATGGCGCCCTGCGAAGTTACATTTTGTTAATACAATTATTTTTTATGGATCGAATTGAGAATCTGGATTGGAGTAGATGATGTGATGTGAGATGACAATCAATGATATAAATAGTGTTAACGTACAGATAAGTTGACATTCAGTGTAGAGAGAGATAGGATACCGAAATGGTTTTTACGTCATTACCAGAAATCCCTGTGCTCTTTCTACGTTAATTAAATTGAATCTAAGATTTTTAAAACCATCTCAAAAACTTTCAAGTCGAAAGGTACCGATATATTCCTGAGCCCTTAGGGTTCCCTATATCAGGAAAAGAACCAAGGTACAGTCAGCGGCATAAGTTGATTAACAATTCAAGGGTACATCGTAGGCAGCGTTGCCAGACGTCCCGATTTTTGAATCAAAATTAAATGTCCCGCGCGGGACAGGCTGAGTCCCGCGTTCCGGGGATAACTCGACCGTGCGTGCAGCGCTGAGGAAACTTTAAAGAAGTTAAATCTTTACAGAAATATCATAAAATTAAGAAATAAGTAAGTACTTCTTATAAATAAATTATTCTCATACTGTAAGTTACAATTTGTAACGCTCACTTCGATATACTATTTGTTCAGACCACATTTTTCTAATAAAAAAAACATTTTTAATTGATTTTGGATTTTATTTTTTTATTCAGAAGACGAAGAAGACTACTACCTAACGATAAGGTAACCTGATTTAAGCTATCATATTTTAATTAAAATACATTTTCGATGGATATTTTTGTTAACTATTGTCACGTAAACGTAATTTAAAACTGAAATAACTAAAAAAATAAATATTTAAAAACTTCTGATTATATACGGGTTTTTTACTACCCGCTTTCGACGAAAGAATCCAGCTTTTTTCACTCAAAAAGTTTCAAAATTCCGACTTGACAAAAAAAAATCTGGCAACGCTGATCGTAGGGCACGTTCGTAAAGTGCGTGACCTACGAGGCAATACTTTGTTATAGGCGATGGTTACCATTTAACATCAAGTGGGCCATATGCCTGTTCCATCTCAAGATAGTATAAAAAAAACAGCTCTTTAAACTGATTATTCTGGAATTAGGAGTGGATTTACCAAAATATTCTGGATTGTTTGTCTCTTAACGTATTCTGTGATGCTTTTTTTACCTATAGGTAAGATATTCTATGATTCTACTTTAAAATTGATTTTACTTGAATTGAGAATGTAAAAGCAATTTAATTAACGTAGAAAGAGCACAGGGATTTCTGATTATGACGTAAAAACCATTTCGGTATCCGATCTCTCTCTACACTAAATGTCACCTTATCTGTACGTTAACTATTTATTTATATCATTGATTGTCATCTCACATCACATCATCTACTACAATCCAGATTCTCAATTCGATCCATCAAAAATAATTGTACTAACAAAATGTAACTTCGCAGGGCGCCGTGAATATTTCATGAATGTATACCATGATAAATGTCGGCAGATTATGCCATCACTCACTGTGGGAATCGAACCCACGGCTCTGTCCTGCCACCGAAACAAAAGTCAAATATCATAGATTTATTTTTGGAACTTTTCGAATTTTTTTACTCATTTCATATGTGAAATGAACCTATCATCAACTTTTTCAAGATGTCAAAACATGACATCTTGAAAAAGTTGATTATATTTCTTATTGTTTGAAAGATCGCGTGACCAAACCTCACCATAATGTCAACAGAAAACGTGTTTTAACGTTTCACGTGCCATTTATTAGCAAAAAACATGGAAATAGCACTGTCAGGACTCACTATTATCTATTGTTCATTCGAAGAGGTAACATTTTGTAGAGCTCACGTAACAGTATGAGCTGTATTCTGCGTACGCTCAGACAGAAGGTTCATTCCCGTAATGAAATGTGCATACATCAAATAGTATTTTTATTTTTATAGTGTTATCACATACGGAACATTCCAAGATTTTAAAACCATCTCAAAATTTTCAAACCTGGACGGGACTTGACCCGCAACCTTCTTCTTGATACGAGGATGCACTATCCAATTGTGCTACCGGGCTATATCACGTTAGGGCCGAAATTAATTAATGAATTTTTGAGATGTTTTTAAAATCTTGAAATGCAGATCATTGGGCACCATAACATGGTAACTCTATCCACCGTGTAGAGAAATTAATTAGGTCAAAATTTTGAGATAAATATCTCGAGTTTACGATGTTACGATCCGAGTGTTTTGACGTTAGTGAGTAGTATCGAGTACATTACGTATTATTGGAATCGCGTTAGTCCCTTTTTACATGCATAAAAGACCAAATTATTCAATTAATCTTACAATACCTAATAATTTAATTGTTATAGGTACCTACATGGTTTTATATAAAAATTTACAAAAATAAATTGTTGAATGTAATTAAAATAACAATTTGATCGCGTGAGGACAATATGGCCCCTCATACACACATTCCAAAACACTCTGTTTAATAATGTTGTCTATGGTATTGAAAGATTAATTTGAATTTGATCTCACTCCTTCGATAGAGTTCCCCTACATGTATATAGGGAAAAATATATCTAATGGAGCCCACAAAGGTCAACGATTTCATTTGGAAAGCCTATAGAAATTTTAACAAATTCTTCCCACCGAGGCTTGCACCAATATTTACACGAGGCTTGCACAAATAAATCGTTGCCGTGTCTGGGGCCCATAATTCCACCTTTATAATATCCTCTCCGAGTGTCGAATGTAGTTGCTCATCGTCACGGTTAGAGAACACATTATGCACCCCCCCTGTTAGTGCTGTAACCTTTGAGTCAGCAATTAACAGAACAGGTTCTGGATTCTGGAATATTTGAAATGTTAGGAAGTCCGTTGGCATGGAAGTAGAGAGGGTTTTTTACAAGCTATTTCAACAATAACTAATAGGAAATGTGCAGGCTTACAAATATATTAGACATAACAAGATAAAGCATTATATGTACTACACATACACACTTAATTATTTTTTTAAATTGTCTTGAACATATTTGATCAACTGAAAAATGAATTGTGTGTATATTAGCTGAAATACGTATCTGATATTCCGGACTTTGCTACCTTTCTATTCCTTATATCCGGAATATTAATTTATTTATTTCAAACACTATCATGAATATGAATATCATATCAGTCCTATCAGTTAGTTTTACTAAAATTTCAAAAATTCAAATATGTATATTTAGCAGTTTACTTCGTCTTTGAGTGTCTGAAACTTAAATTTTTTTTTATTCATTAAAATCACAAGGATCACTTTGAAACGTCAATTTTACTGCCTGTTCATTCGCGACCAAGCCAGGAAAGAAAGGCAAGAAACAAGGCTGGTTGTTTTTTTAATGATCTATAACAATAAAGAAAATAAATTACGTCTAAATTGTAACATTTTTTGAACAGTTAAATCAATTTCAATCCCAAACTTCTATATAATCCGATATAATTATAATAGGCTTTTTATAAAGATTTTGCTTATTTACCTACGTTTTTAAATTTGTTAATTATCAATTTTTGTACATTACTTGGAGTTTGTTATAAAAGCGCACACCTTGCCCTTTAAACGATTTACTTTAAACGACTTGATGTTCAAGGTACACAAAAATATTATGTCATAGACTCTACCATTTATTTATTTGATTTGTTTTTAATCATATTATTTTATTAGGCTCCACGATCCGAAAGCAAGCAAGTCTAACAATTTTTCAAAACCAACCGATGAATGAAATCAGAACGATTCTTATTTTGAATCTTAGATCGCCGATAGAGTGATGGCATGCGGCGGAGGCGACGACGACCGGCCACGCGCCGGCGCGCATTCAGCCACCGTGGAAGAAGGTGCATGACATTGCTCGCAAGTCGCAGGTGACGATCCACCTGCCTGAGACACCTGAGAATAAGGTGGAATGCAAGGATGACCTTTTTAAATTGTGTAACTGGCAATTTTGTAAAACAAAAAGTTCTATTTATGAAATGTGGTAACGGTCACGTAATGCAGGATGCTGTAAAAAATAATAGTACGTATTGAAATGCTTGCTCAAACGTTTTCTAAATCGTTATAGCAATTGACTAATTTCTAAATTGTTTGTTAGACTTACTTTGCTTGACTTCAAGCTTATACATAGACTTTTAGAGAAATACCTATATTCCTACAATTCCTGGAAAGATAAGGTTTTTGAGTAGGTATCTAGAAAAAGTTTTGGTTTATGTGCCCAAACCTTACACCTACCTAAGTGGCTAGGAATTTGTAAACTCAAGGATAAAATTTAAGTTAGGCTTATTGGTAAAATATGACTGGCCATCAAGATTCTACAAAGCCAATACGAAGTCAACCACAATTTTCTCATTTCTCCACCATGACACAATGTATCAAGCACAGACGGACTACATACTTTCGTCGACAAAGGCAACAAGGCCGACAAAAAATTGCTTGCTACGCAGCGACTACTGCAGACTTAGCAGTCGTCGGCGCATTGGCGCATAGTTGAGAAAGTAAAAACCCGACTGCAGTCGTATCATACCACTATTTTAATTTAAACTAATAATATCATTACCTTTTTCACACCTCATCATAATCTATATTTCTAAATCTATATTTAGATAATGTTATTTGAAAAACAAACCACATATGAGCCAAAATTGTTCCTGACGACCGCCATTTTTATTGCTTTCACACTTTTGGTACCTCAGTCATTTGAGATCTTATTTATCTAATTTCTCCTGTATTAATAGAGTTTATACTCAAACATACAAAATCAACGTGTTCAGAAAAAAAGTCAGTCGTAGATAAGCGCGATAAAGCCTTCGGCAGTCGATAATAATGTCAGTGACGGCGACGACTACATATTTTATTGGGCGATCGCCAGTCTGTTTAACCTTAGAAAGAATATTGTTTGCCGCGTTTTCCATTATTCTCTGTTTTCCCATAGCCAGTATCATAACCACTGTGCTCATTCGTCCACAACCGAATGACATCATGATAAAATTGCAGAGGTGAATGCTCGGCACATCAAAATAATAATAACTGCCATTGAAACGGCTATTGCTTCCTAAGTAGGTAGGTACCTAGATAAAACAACCTTCTCATTAGTCATTTATTTTGACCACAAAATGGTGGCGTTTCTGACTAGCAATTCGTTTTTTTATTTATATAATAATTATAACTTTCTACCGTGAAAGTTGGTGATATTGATATCTATTTTTGCATTGCTTGGGCCCAGTTTCTGCACACCTGGTCTTTACTACACTTTCTTCTTAAAATTACGAAAATTAGTACCTACAAAATAGTCAGAAGACGTATCGCATATGTAACGTCTACGCGACATCTACGGCTACACAGCATCTGCAAGACGTCTACGTAACGTCTTCGAGATATCTACGGGCTACAATCATCTACAAAACTGCTACGTAACGTCTACGCGACATCTATAGCTACACAGCATCTAAGACCATTGTGCATTTCAGTTGTTTTTAGTATTTTAAGTAACTATCGTGTATTTTATTTCGTTGGTGCTCTGTACAACAAAGAGTTAGCCTAACTATCTGTCTACGATACGTCTATGTAGCGCCTACGCGATATCTACGCTACTAATTTATTTCTAGGAAACCCAACAGATTTTTTATCAATGGGTTTAACATAGTGAATAAGCTTTAGAGAGCCAATTAGAGGTCTATATATAAGGATAACTTTGATTAGTTTGTGGTTTTATTTTGATAACAAGAATGACATGACAGACATGTGGCCAGGCGTGGCGATGACAGGTGGAGCAGGGTGCTGACTGAGTGGTGGCCCCGAGATGGAACCAGGAACCACTCCCTAGTCACAGTAGCCACAGACAAGAACTGAACTGAACTGAACGCAGGTTGTCCCCCGGCAAGATAGGTCGACGACATTATAAAAATCGCAGGTCGTATATGGGTTAGAACAGCGCAGGACAGAGGCGAATGGCGACAACAAAGAGAGGCCTATGCCCAGCAGTGGGATGATAATGGCTGATGATGATGATAATGATGAACACAGAATTACTATAAGTTGCATGAAGTAAAGTATCGTGGTTGATTCAATGTATAGAGCGGAGACCGTAGTCCGTCGATATGATATGACAAGTAAACGTGTCCGCATACAAGCCCAGAATAATTACTCTGTGCGTATAAAATACATCCTAAATACTGTAATGCATGTCTAGGTATCCGCAGTGTAATGGCGGAAGGGAATAATGAAAATCCGTTCGGAAATTATTATTTCCTGGATCCGTTAGATAAATGCTAGGCTAATGTAATGTCATGTGTTGCCATAAGCAGTTGTTGGTTCATCATCATCATCATATCGGCCACACGACGGCCACTGCTAAATAGAGGCCTTGTTTTTAGATTACCAGAGTGACCGATCTTACACCCAACCTTTATCAAGTAGTTCTACAATCTAGTGGAGGGGTGTCCTACGCTGCACTTATTAGTGCTTGCTCTCCACTCGAGAACCTTTCTGCCCCAACGGCCATCAGTTCTTCGAGCAACTGTTAGAGGTAGGAAACTAAGATAAAGAAAGCGAGATATTTGATAATTATTGATTAAAACGGATATTTATTGCATACGCAGGTACCTTTTTTATTTGTTATACCGGGTCCCGTGACCACGCCTGTTGCAACACAGCCGAAACGTCGGGATAACAAATAAAAAAAGGTACATACGCGATAAATACCCGTTTTAATCAATAATTATCTACAGTGATCGCGAAAGTTTGAGAGATATTTGATGTTCGTGATTCTAATGATTACCTCAGGGGTAATTCAGGGCCTTGGGTAAGTTACCCAGACGACGCAAGGGGTTACGTGTTTGATTCCCAACAAATGTTTAAATGAGTGGTAAAGATTGGGATGAGGCTTTTGTAAAACTGCAAACAAGATTTTTTTGACAAAAATTCAAAATAATATCGAAACAAATTAAAATTTTAATAAACTTAAATTTATAATAAATAGATATACGTAATATTGCACACCAAACATAATTAAATAGACAAAGAAATACACAAAAGTAAAGCTAGGTAAGAACAAAAAACGATCTTTTCCAGACAACCTTTAGATGGACAGGACAAACCAAAATCAAAAAGACGTATAACGTACCTATACGGTATAAGTACTTACCTATAGATTATGATCTGGATTTGAGACATATAGACTACTTTTAATAATAATTGACAAACCATGCGTGTGAAGCCGCGGACGGAAGCTGTATGTAAATAAAGAACTAGGTATCTATTTATCTTACTGTTTGTTGATTTCTCTGATTGGAATTAATTATTTGTCCTGTCATGTGCGGTATTGGTGGGACTGGGTGTTGCAAGTGGTACTCCTCGTACCCTCAATACAGAGAAACTTTATAAAAGTTGACTTCCTTGTGAAAGGCTCGCCCGGGCAGTACTACCACCATACACATTTCTGTCGCCAAGCAGCATATTGCTGTGTTTCGGTTTGAAGGGTATGGTTGCCGGTGAAATTACAGGCATGAGGCTTTACTCCTGTAATCAACAAGTTGCTGGATGCAGGGCAGTGCATCGTAGGGCACATTTCTAAGGTACGTGACCTACGAGGCATTACTTTGTTATAGGTGATGGTTACCGCTTAACATTAGGTGGGGTATTTAATAAGCTGATCTGAGGGCTTAGCCAAGTTACATTCGCTTCGAATCGATTCGTTTTCTACGTAGGTTATGATATTTCCATAGTATGTGTCAATCCACATTTACATTGTACATTTTTGGACTTATCGACTATCGTTATCGCTAATCGAATGTAACTTGGCTGAGCCCTCTGTTGCAACTTTTTGATCAATTGCAATTGCTATCCAAAATGTTTCGGATGCTGAGTGAGGATGATTACCGGTCTATAAATATTTCAACCGGCTTAGCGACTGGCGGGAAAGCTTTTTAGTCCTTTTCAAATTTTATTGACTAAAAAAAACGGCCTAGCAATAGCATCTTAGTCCGCATCAATCGCACAACCGTTTATAATCGCTCAAATTGTCCATATCCAGCCAACGACTGTAGAATGGTGCATAATAAACTTACTTACCAACCTATAATTAGAGTTGGTACTGTTGGTACGTAGATATAATTAAATTTATCGCTTATCTTTCATTAGAAGCCTGGGCATGGGCCGTGGCGGGCAGCCAACCGAGCCACGATGTGCTTTCTTGCGCTCTTACTATCAACGGTACATCTTGGCACCATACTTGTTTATTTAGTTTTCCTCTATAAATAAAAGTAAAGAGCTTGCTTAGTTCAACTTGTTGAGTTGTTTGTGAGCCTTTGTTTCGTGGATACCTAGATACTACATGAGCACAATGAGTGTTTCTTTAACCAAATTAGTATAATTTTTTAATGGAACTTACATGATTTCTTTGAAAAATGTTTAGGCGACTTGCGCAACGATGCCTACACGTATTTTTTTTATTGATGATAGGCACGCGCTTGACCACTACCTCACCTGGAGGTAAGTGAAGGTGTGATCGAAGATGGAGCACGCTTGCCTAGAAAGAACCTGGATATTCACTCTGGACTTGAAGACTCCAAGATTATACTGGTTTGGAAAAATATACGCCGGAAGTGAGTTCCACTCCTTACTTGTGCTAACAAGAAAAGCTGGAGCAAATTGTTTGGTACGGCAAGGTGGTATGCCGACCAGGTATGGGTGGTACTTCTCGGTACGTCTGCTTGTCCGGTGATGGAAGGGGGAAGGAGGGATCAGGTCATAAAGATCTTGTGCACATTCACCAAAATGAATTTTGTATTTAGTAGCTAAACAAATCATATAAAATTCAAATTATTCAATCTATGTCAAATTTATACATGTTTAGTCGCTAAATACGTTTAGGGATCGGTGTGCAAGCTGGGCTTAGTGTCCTAAAAGTCTAGAACCATGTGTGGGCGCAAATGTCTTTGAATCAATTTCATTTGTCACCTTGTTCCACACTTTAAAGGCACCGAAAATAATCAGTTCATATGTTTTTTGACGTGAATACGTTTGTAAAATTGCTTCCATAGTGGGAGGCAATTCAATAAATGAACAATAACAAAATCGGGGGATACAGTTTGGTGTTGCAGCTACATCAATCTATCATCTCCATCCAAAATTTAATTACACCACTGGATAGCTAAAGGATCAAAGAATACGGTACGCCTAGTGAGGACTGTGACTCATCGCACGCGGTGGAAGGGGAAGCGCCGCCATTTTGAGGTCATTTTGCTGCGTTTCGAGATTTTCATTTAATATGACCCGAAGGACTTCTTAGTGTTCAAACATGATTATAACATACATTAAATAGCGTGTTTTATATTTTGTCTAGAAAATATTAGTTGTTACGTACACGAATTCACGTACAACACACGCCGATGTCCATGACACATCCACACCCCATTTTTTGACTGAAGCATCTGAATAATTTTTCAGTAAAAATGCACAGCTAAAAGTATCTATAGATATCGGTAGGTAACACTATTATGTGTCATACATAGCAAGGTCTTTTAGTAGCTTTTCATTACTATTAAGATAAAAGTAACGACAATCATGGCATCTCAAAAATAATGCCGGCTTTTGCGGCATTTTGTGGGCAACGGTCGACATCACGGTTTCACGGGAGTGGTAATGGAAGCATAACTGTTGCTTAATCTTCACGTAGAGTTGCCAAGCTGAATTAATGTCCGGTTTTTTAAAAACATAATAGTTTTCGACACAAAAATAATAATAAGTATATAATAAATCACCCGAGATTTCCCAAAAGAAGCGGGTGGTAAGTAATCCCAGGTGGAGATAAAGCGATAAACTGGAAGAGTTGACCCAATAAGTCAATGACAGATAAAAGTGAAAAGAGGGAAAGGCCTTTGCCCTGCAATGCTCTACGAGCTTATAATAAATATCTAGTCAAAATAAATATCTGACCCTACTTTAGGATTCCCTGCATCTCGCTATCAGAAACTACGAATAACGTTGCGTACCTCTAAGACATTTGTGAATCAAGCAAATATTTGTCCCACAGCATCGTTACACTCTTGGCAGAGTGGTCGTGGTCGTCACTTCGGGGGTAGTGGCGCGCTTGACAATCCTTCGCCACTCCTCTCATATTGCCGCTTTTCAGGTGCACTCGTGTAGGGGACCGTCAAGACCTTCCCCTGCACCACAAGGCGCTCAATGGACACCACACCTTTCAGTTGGCCACAGAGGTCAAGAAAAAATATACTCCGGCGTTCTATCCATTTTCATATAGCCTACCCTATTTTGCGGTGATGGAAGTCATTAGACGATTACATAGAAAACGGACGACGACCTGACGGTTTCGTGACGAACATGTTTCGATTTGAATGGAAACGGATTTAATTTTATAATGACCGGTAGAACGAGATTGAGGCAGATCTGCGATTGTTTGCGAGTTGTACGTACCTACCTAATTCATTACGAGTAGTAAAGTTAAACATGATTAAGAATCTTACGATGTTGATGAAAGTAATTTAGAACCGAAATCCCGGTTAATATCTTGTCGATAAAATCATCCCTATCAGTCTAATTACTTTTATTTGTAGTCGACAAACTTTGAGAAGCACTCTGTATACAGGGTGCGATGGAATATTTTTGTCATTCAAAAAGGGGTGTTTCCACCCGCCGATGAAATATAACAACATAAAAAAGTACGGGAACACTTTTTATATGCTGTTACTTTTTTTTTATAAACGTACTAGGTACCAAATATACCTACTCTCAAACATAAATAGATAAATAGGTACTCTTTGTATCCTCTTATCAAATCAGGTAATAGGTAGAATTGGTTCCCTATTTTTAGTGTTGATTAGTGATTAGATGATTTTTTAGTTGGTTTTTTAGATTTTGTAGGTTAAGGTATTTTTGATCGAGCGAAGCGAGATCTCCAAATCAACTTGGGCAAATCGGCGTTGTATGTATTTGTTTGTCCGAGGATAACTTTCGAAACGTTGATCCGATCATCATGAAATTTGATACATAGGTAGGTAGTGATGGCACAATTTTGGTGTGACTAAATGAGTCAAAAACGTTGAAGGTTGTTGAGATATTGGGGTTCAAGAGGGGTAAAAAAAATGAGGCTATTAGATCAAGTGGGACGTCAAATGAAAGGTCTTCATTAGTGCATTTCAACCCTGTTTTTATTTTTAGTTGAATCCTTGTAGTTTTTGAGTTATTAGCCATGATAAAAACAAAACTTTGATAAAATTCACAGCGTAAACCAGTAACCCCACAATGCTGAAATTTGATATTCGTGGAAAGCTACACGAATGAAGTTACACAAGTATAGGCAAAAGTCTGAAATCCAGAATAACTGCATTTTGTACCCGAAACAAGAGTAACCAAATAACATGAACTCTCGTTACCTGTAATTTGAATGAAACTGTAGGTCAAGTAAAGTGAATGTTTATTTCGTGGCACTATTTTGATAGTCAAAGATTACGAATAATATATTTTAGTTTTTATGGGAGACTCGCGAGATCTCAGTTCAGAGCGAACCGCTAGTTCGTTTTATTTGTCTAATTTTTAGTTGACATTCTTTGTGCCATACAATAACATAGTTCCCCGATCCTGTCTGTTTGAGCTACTTTTGTTAATTTTATTACAATTGTAATTGATGAATTCTGAATATGATGTAACTTAGTGTTTTATAATGAATGTATCTACTTACAGTGGAAAATAAATGAAATTAAAATGTGGTTTTGCCTTGAGACTTATGTGTAGTTTACAAGATGTTTAGCTTCGGGCTATGCGCTTAAAACAGCATAATAAAAGAATTTTCATTAAAAACATTTATGAAAAACTGTCATAAATTGTAGCGGTTTGTATGAATTGAAAAAAGAAGAGAATTGAAATTGTACCTACATTACCCCATTAAAACCTTTTACAGGCATTTCTGAAGTACCACTATCAGATTTTATCTGTTAGGGCAGCGAGTATAATGGTGGTCCCGTAATTATAGTATCTGGTTCCGGACTAATAAAACTTTGACTACTTAATTGTACTGGTATTCGCGCGTTCGTTGGACTTTACTTTGTATGCGTATACAATCTTCACTACAGAGTAACCCCCTGCCTGATTCTTAATGATTTTATTAACTCACAAGCTGCCGCCTGCGCTTTCTTGGTGATTTGTGCATAAAATCATTACCCTCATTCTGCGCAGTCGGGTAAAAAGTAGACTACGTCCCAATCCAGGTCATAATCTATCTGTAGGTATCTTATCGCGAACACTTCGCTTGTGGAATGGTTTCCCTGCCAGGGTTTTCCCTAGGGGCTACATTATGGGGTTCTTCAAAAAGGGCGTTTTGAAAATTTTAAAGGGTCGGCAACGCGCGAGTACCCTTGGTGTTACAAACGTCCTTAGGCTACGGTAACCGCTTTTCATCAAGTGGGCCGTATGCTTATTTGCTACCTTAGTAGTATAAAAAAAGGTATACCTCATCGAAATTGAACCAGAGCGTCGTGAAAATGCTATGCCAGCCGGTAAACTTACTTTGTATTGCCTATTGTACTAAACTTGATACAGTTGGTACTAAACTTGGTACATTTGGTATTAAACTTGGTATAGTGGTACTAAAGTACCATTGTACCTACTGTTATTTGTTGTATATTTCCTTTGTCACTGTATTTTTATTTGGTGTGCAACAAAGAGTATAATTCTATCTAAAGGCTCTGACCACCCTAAACAGAATATAATTGTGCTTATACTAATAGACTAACGGCGCTTTGCGCAACTATGCCTAATCGTATTTAGTGCCTAAATATGTTTAAGAGGTAGTTGACCAATCATACAAAAACAAATTTAAGCATACTTAGTCGCTAATTAAGTTACGGGATCGTTATGCAAACCGGGCTCTAGACCTACTGTTGTATTTACTATGTTCTCGCAAATAAACCTTATCTTAAATAAAGATAAACTAAATTACATTTGGTTATAGGCAGAGACAGGAATGTTACCATGTGTAGAGAAAACTTCTCAAATCGATATGCAGTCAAAGTCAAATATTTTTATTCATTAAAATCACAAGGATCACTTTGAAACGTCAATTTTACTGCCTGTTCCTTCGCGACCAAGCCAGGAAAGAAAAGCAAGAAAACAAGGCTGGTTGTTTTTTTAATTATCCTTTTAGAATACATAACAATGCAGAAAATATTAGGTCTTTACCTACGAAATTGTCGTTTTATATGGAATAAGTGAAAGTACTTATTTTTTTAAACTTTTTTATTTGTGTTATTGAAAGTAATCACCCATGCAATCGACGCATCTTTGCCAACGCATTGGCAGTTTATTGATGCCCTTCTTGTAAAAATCAGCTGGACGGGAGGCAACAAACTCTTCAAAGGCATTTTGTACTGCTTCTCGGGAATTGAATTTTTTGTTGTTTAAATTTTGGAAAAAGTAATAGTCGGTAGATGCAAGGTCTGGTGAGTATGGCGGATGAGGGAGAGCTTCCAACCCCAGCTTTTGCAGCTTGGAGACTGTCTGTTGTGCAGTATGGGGTCGCGCGTTGTCGTGAAGAAGCAGTGGGGACGACCGATTGACCAAAGCTGGTTGCCGATATGCAAGCTTCTCCCATCATTGTCTCCAGTTCTTCACAGTACAAATCTGCAGTAATGCTCATGCCGTTTTGTAAAAAGCTGTGGTGTGAATCACACCCACACTAGACCAACAAACAGTGACCATCAACTTTTTAGGGGTCATTTTTGGTTTAGAGTATTGCTTTGGTGATGAACCAGGATCTAACCAACTTGCTGAGCGCTTTCGATTGTCGAACAGAATCTATTTTTCATCGCACGTAACAATTCGGTTCCAAATTCCTTCATTTCTTTGCCTATTGAGCAGCGCGAGGCAGGTCTCGATGCGTACGTTGCGCTGGCGATCGTTAAGTTCGCGGAGCACCCATCTATCGAGTTTTTTTACCTTGACTATTTGTCGTAAATGGATCAAAATTGTTTTGATGCTAACATCAAAAGCTGCTGCTAGCTCAGCTGTAGATTGAGTTTCGTCAGCTTCCACAATCGCCTTTAATTCATCATTGTTGACCAGTCTCCGGACGACCACGAGCCTCATATTTCAGGTCCAAATTTCCAGAACGGAACCGGGAAAACCAACAACGGGTTGTGCGTTCGTTTGTACAGTTCTCTCCGTAAACGTTTTTGATGTTACGTGCCGTTTGTGTCGCGTTGGTGCCACTACGGAACTCATATTCCATAATTACACGAATTTTTAAAGTATCCATTATGACGAAAAATGTTCAAATGTAATGAAAATACGACGCTAATCAATAAACAAAAGACTGAGTTTGTAAAAAGAACGTCATGTTTTTAAAACAAAATTAATTTGAATTTAGAATACAAAGCCATTTCAAACTGTTTTTCTATTTGAAATGACCAGTACTGAAGAACGGTAATTTCATAGGTAAAGACCTAAATTGTAAATCATTTTGAACAAGTTGGAGCAATTTCAATCCCAAGCTTCTCTATCATCTAAATAATCCAATATTTTATAGTACCCTTTTATAAAGATTTTGTTTAATTACGTTTTTAATTTTGTTAATTGTCAATTTTTGTACATTCCTTGGGAGTTTGTTATAAAAGCGTACACTTTGCCCTTTAAACGATTTACTAACTTTATGGAGTCAAGTGGCAACAGCGAGTTTATCTTTATTTCTAGTATTAAAATTATGATAATCGCTATTTTTCTTAAACAAATTAATATTTTTGTGAACATACATTAGATTTTCATAGATGTATTGACAAGGAAATGTCATAATATTTATTTCTTTAAACTTATTGCGTTATGATTCTCTGGGGCCCATATCATAAATTGCACGAACAGCCCTCTTCTGCAGCACAACAACGGTGTTTATATCTGCAGTATTTATTAAAATGCAGTATTTATTTGTGAAAATATTTTATTTAACCAGTTCAACAATAAAAATATTTACAAACTAACATAATATGATACACTGTACAAATATTAATAATATTTACATGACTAATTATCATCTGCACTTAACACCTACGTTAAAAATGTAATTAATTCTTAGAAAACTTTCGTGATTAATTTCAATCATCATTATAAATACGGGATTTATCACGTACCGTTTTATCAACTGCGAGGCGAGACGTTCGGAATGAATCGCACTCACCCTGATGAAGGTTCTCGAATTGAACCGAAACATTGTCGAAACACCGATAAAACGGTACGTAATAAATCCCGTATTTATAATAATGATTGTAATGATTTCATTGTATATTTTTACCCTCTAACCTAATTTTAAACTACAGATAGCGTCACTGACTGGCAACCCCCTTCATAATTAAAGATTGAATTAAAAAATTGTAGAGGGATTATTTCCAATAAGATTTTATTACAAGTTTAGATAAAATCTTAATTTTAATTTAATATTTTAGTTTAATGAATGAATGAATGAATGAATGAAATACTATTGCACACCAAATAAAAATACAGTAACAAAGGAAATAAACAATAAATAACGTTACAATGGGCGGTCTTATCGCTAAAAGCGATCTGTTCCAAACAAACTTTAGAAATCATGCTTCTAAAAGTTTTTAATCCAATCTTTATACTTGGAGGATGTACATTTAGCGATGCATGCAGTACGTCACGTGATCGAATTTTTATGGCATTTTTTTAAACGTTATCACTGTGAATAAAATATAGACTTTTTTAAAACAATTTGACTAACTGCATGTCGGATCAAGCCTAGTGTCGGCTTCCGAAGTTATTCTTCATATTAATTTTTTTATAACACAACAATCTTGATAATTTTTCATTAAAGTTTGTTTGTCCCATGGCCAAAATTATACAAGCCATTATTTAAAAAAATTATAAAACTTTAAAAATTATATTATTTAAAATTGTTATTATGTGCTTGAAATTAATAAAAAATTAAATTGATATTAAAATAATGTACAGTAAACGAAGAGATAAAATAGACTTGTAAAGACCTAGACCTAAAAACACACACAATTGCCTTAATAGATTGTCAAATTCGATGGCTAATAATAATTAAGTAATGCTGAACATGTGCACAGCACTATCTAGCCCCAAACTAAATAAAGCTTTTACTATGACAAATATATACCTGTAATTCATAGAAAACATCCAGATCCGGAATAAATATCTGTAGATCAAGTTCCGCGGTGGGTATTGAACCGGCAACCTCCAGCGTCTCAGCCGGCTATTCGCCCGCTGCGTCACAGAGGTCGTCACGGAGGATGTTATGTTTAAGTAATTTTGTTCAAAGAACTATTTGTACGAACGAACCCTTCTTGTCAGATATACTGCGGAACCCTAAAGCTACAAGTATAAAGAAAACTGGGCATGAATGAGTATAATATTCGACTTAATATTACGTAGTCGCTCAGTACAATAAAATAAAGCATTTCTTATTACTAATAAACTTCCGTATAGAAATTCGTTGTGAAGTATATAAAATAGAGTTAAAATTTTAAAACCTAAATAAACAAGTACGTGACACATCATTTAACAAACTTAAAAGTTACACACACAAAAATATAGAAAAGTATTTAAAAAAACTATTTCTAGTTTGAATCGGCTGGACACAGAACAAATGTTCGCATTAGTCCCGCAGCGGTAATCGAACCGCCTACCACGCCACAGAAATACATTTAGATTAATATTTTTGTGTGTACAATTTAGCAATAGCTACATAATAATGTGCAATAAAAGTCTTTAAAATGGATTAATTTACAAACAACAAACATGAAGTATTTTCGAAAATCTCAATTTACTAACACATTTAAACTAGATATAACTTATTAATCAAATCTCATATCGCAAATTATACAGGGTACTTTGAAATACATCTATATTTATATTACCCCAAAAGGGGTGATTTTTACCAATAAAATAAAAAACTTTGTGGTTCCCTTAACTTTTTTTATAGATAAGATGTTTGACTGTTCAAACATTATAACATGTGGCTTATAACATGTTTGATCGTTATAACATCTTGTACATAATTAGTAATTACTGATTTAAACGGGTACTTATCGCGTATGTACCTTTTATTGTTTTGGTTTAAAACCAGAAACAAAACTAAAATACAAATAAATACCCGTTTAAATTAGTAATTATGTACAGTGATCGCGAAAGTTTGAAAAATACTATAACATCTTGTACGTTAAGATCAGTTTGTTGAAAATGCGCAAAATATTCATAACCCTTCTCGTAAGAAATGCACCTAATACAGCCAAATGCTGAATTTTCATAGAACACTGTTCTTGTAAGTTTCAATCACCCTCTTTCAGGTTACTGTATTTATTCCGAAGCACTCTGTAATTATTTCACATTACACAACCACAATATTTAATTAAAAATATACACATACTTTCACTCATAACTTTATTTACTTATAGAGGCGGTTTTTTTAAATACATATGTACAACAAAGCAATGGACGACACTTATACTTACAAATTTTTATATTTCATTATTTATTCTTACATAAAAATGTATTATATTATTATTTTTAATCCTCAAATCAAAAGGAGAGGTGTAATGAGTCTGACGTCTTTGTCTATCTGTCTATGACAACGAATTCATTAGGAATAAAATCTTAAAAATCATTATGAACCCAAGATAAAATAAAATTAAAACTAGACAGGCCAATAATATTTATTTAAAATAAGCCCGGAACCAATTACGGTAAAAAGAATTTAATGTTTGTAGGAGCACAATTTTACAACAAACTGCCAAAAGATATAAAATCTGTTAAACCACTAAAAAGTTTATAACTGTTAATAGACCACATTTTAAGGGATTTCTCGCAGATTGAATATATGCTAAAATATATTTAATAATTAAAAATTATTTACAAAAATTGATTATGATAAAATTTCTTCCGTCACTGATATTATATATTACATATATATTTACAGTTCGTCCCTAAGGATTTATTGATACCTTAGTATACGAAATTGAGTAGAATTCATCTGATACCTTTTTACGTACAGTTTATATATAAAATTTGTCGTCCCTCCAGTTTGGTCCAATTCGCCACAATAGGAGCATCCCTATTCCACCGCATATAAATTCATATTTCTATCCTTCTTTTCATTTAAGCGGTCACAATACTTCCGCATAATGATCTAACCCGCATTATATATTGTATAATGCCTAAGGGCCTTTTCACGACTAAAATAGCTTTTAAAGAGATGCTGTTAATTCCATACAAAAATATGGTAAATTAACGATTTTTTATCTTGAATTATCACTTACTCTACTGTAAGTCTATTGCGTTGACCAAACACCAAAAAGTATAAACATCCCCGGAGTAATTACTGAGGGAATGTCGTTCTCGCTCACACTCATAATGGTAAACTATACTTCTCGACCAGTTGACACTATCAGGGTGAATTTATAAACATTTATAAACCGCACTGTCTAAAAACCCCGCAATGTATGAGAAGCTGAATTTTCAAATTCGTTATTGGGTTTTTTTGTATCGAAAATTAATTAAATGATTTAAAAAACAAACAAATGTTTTTTATAATAATTTAATTAATTTTAATGTCGAATGTTTACAAATTACACCTTTTCTGGAAATATCATAGTTTTCACTCACACTGTAAGTACTTTAGCTGCAGCAGTATTTTAAAGAGTTGTTACAAGACCTGAGCTGATTAGGGCCAGGCTCGTCTCCTCCTAGCTGTCGATATGATCCGTCTCGATCTTGGCGGGCGTGCCGAGGTTGGGGCGGATCATGATCAGCTTGCCCTCTCCGTCGCCGTCCGCGTCGTTGTGCATGGTCTCTATCGTCAGCATCATCTTGTCGTCGCAGCTGTCGTCGCCTGAGTCTGAGTACATCGACTGGGTGGATGTGGCTACCTCCTGAGATAAATTGATTTATTAGAAAGGAACCGGAATGCGGCATAGAAATGTGGCCTCTCACTATGGGAAAGCGGAAGGTCCTTGAGCGTGTTATGAAGAGGGCTATGTTATTTATCTACGAGATCGAAACAGAAAGCACGAAGAACTGAGTATCGGTCGCTTTAGAAATCTATGGGAGGCCTACATTCAGCAGTGGACGTACTTTGGCTGTTATTTCTTCATTTAAAATAGGGACGCCAACAGCTTTAGTATCATTATACTAGAGCTGTTGGCGTCCCTATATTTAGCCAAAGGACATTGTTTCATTTTTAGGTTAGGTTTTGTACTTATACTCTTGTCAGTGATACAATGTGTTGTCACTTAGTTAGCTGGCTTTTAATTTCCAAGAAACTAACAATATAAACATACACAATTAGAACGATAACACGGGTTGCAATGTAATCTGCCCATGAGTTATACCCCTTTTGGGATCTGTCTTTTATCCTGAGGATGCCTGGGGTCAGGTTAGAAGGGGAATAATGCACAATACACTGCGATGCGGAACGATTATTTTCACTAAAACGGGATATTTACTACAATTTCATGATGTAATCATGGTGCATATAACTGTGCCTAAATATCCAATATGTATCCCGTTTTTAATAAAAATAATGAAATTTGAGTTGTTAAAAAGGATTGTAAAATAGTGGAGGCAAGTTGTCTTACCGCTATCCTGTTTTTGGTGTGAATGCGCACGTGTTTAGCGAGATGGTCGGAGCGCATGAAGCGCTTGCTGCACTCGGGGCACTCGAACCGCTTCTCGCCCGTGTGCGTCCGTCGGTGCCGCTGCAGCTCGTCCGATCGCGTGAAACTACACGACACAACTTGGGTTTTACCACAAAATAAATTAAACACTGTTTAGCGCGAGCTTAATAAAATCCTATACAAAAATTGGTAAGGAATTTTTTAAACACGCGTAAAATTTTGTTTAACTTTTTTGTGTTAACAAGGCTTATGTTTATTTCACTTAGTATTTACTACAGATATGTTTATTTTATTTTTTATTTATTTACTAACTTACCTGCCCACGTCTTCGCACGCGAGGCCCAATAAAAAGCAGTCTGTTTTATCCTCGTCATTTTCTATCTACATACCAAATTTTGTCGAAATTGATTCAGCTGTTTCGAAATGATTAATAATTTTTAACGCATTTATAATATTAGTGTGATTTAATTACTAGCTGAAATACTAGCCGCGGCTTCGCACGCATGGAATTTCTCGTTCCGTGGGAATTTCGGAATAAAAGTATATAAAACACTTATAGACAAAATGCAATGTTGTGTATAAGTCAATCCATCAACTACTTTTCGAGTTTTGTGGACACAAACATACGGAAGCTGAATTTTTATACATAAAAGATTTATGAAATTACATTATCATTACAGGCTTTTCATCTAATATAATAGTGTGTTACATAAGGCACCATGTTTTATACCAGAAATTGTGGATCACTGACGTCTGACATCCAAGAGATGATAGTGCTGACCGTTGCTTAATATATTTAACCTCCGTTTGTGAAAAAAAAAACCAAAACAATTTTCCTAGACACCGTGAACGCAAATTTCCCTTTCAGCAACAAATTGTTATGAAAAAGACTTTTTTTAATTTCTTAGCATTTGTGATGAAAAGGCGATCAATAACAGATTTAGCGAGGAGCGTTCTCGCTCGTACACCTAAATATTTCGGGTGTAATAGATCACTTACAGCCTTTGTATAACAATATACTAAAAATCTTAACATTGAATTTAATATATTAAGTACATAAGCCATACGAGTAAGTAAGTAATAAGTTACCGTTTCCCGCAGAACAGCCAGTTGCAGAGGAAGGGTCGCTCGCCGGAATGCCAGCGCAAATGTGCGCGCAGATGCGACGTCTTGCCGTACACCTTGTTGCAACCCGCTATGTGACACACGTGCTGCTTCTTCCTGTCCACTAGACGGCTGGAATAGTAAAACATAAATCAATCAATATTGCTGGACATTTCACACAGAGCTATCTAGCCCCAAACTAAGCAGAGCTTGTACTATGGGAACCAGATAACTGATAAAATATTTTTTTGTAAATACTGGCTGGTGAAACCCGGCCATCCTAACTGGTTAAAAGCCACTAGGTTAGAAGGAGGGTAATGCACAATACATTCCAATGCGGAACGCCAGTTTAGATCTAATTCCCCATGAAAAATACTTTTTTTTATACGACTGAAGATGAAACCAGCATATGGCCCACCTGATTTAAAGTGGTAACTATTGCCTATAACAAAGTATTGCCTGGTAGGTCACGCTCTTTAGAAACGTGGCCTACGACCATCAACTTGAAGCATACAGGAGTAAAGCCTCATGTGCTTGTAATTTCACCGGCAACCAAACCCTTCAAAGCAAAACACGGCAATGCTGCTTGGCGGTAGAAATTAGTTCTTCCCCGTGTGATCCCATTAACAAGGAACTCTACTACATACTCTCACTTGTTATTATTGTGAAATGGTTTAAGTGATGTATTTATTCTTTAATTATTCTATGCTAACTTCCGCTAACGGCTTCGCACGCTATTTTTGTTGTTAATCCAGGTTATAATCTACGTACATAGGTACCACAAGTCTCATTAAAATCCATTCAATAATTTTTGAATGAAAGAGTAACAAACGTGAAAGAGTCCACACATACTTTCGCGTTTATAATATTAATGAGATTGTACACAAATAAGATTACAAACAAAAACAGCTTACAAAATGGACATGTACAAAGGCGAGTTTAACTCTAATAAGAGTTTTCTTCCAGCAAACCGTTGAAGATAGAGATAGTTGATGATAGTATTTGACTCACTTCTCTCCCTGGTCGCAGTTAGGGCAGGTGCAGGCGACGCGCTTGAGTAGCCGCTTGTTATTGGGGCTGTGCGCGCGCGCCTTGCTTGCCTCGCACTCCGTCACCGGCGCCGGAGTCGACGCGCCGCTTGTACTGACGGTCACCACTTGCCATTTGCCCGGCTCATTCGGGTCCTGCTGGATTTGTTGACCTGAAATTTATAAACACATCTCATCAGCATAGCTTTGTTACTGCTCCGTAACTGGAGGCAGCTCTGCCAGGATAACGACTTCCGGGGAAGCCTTTTCCATCCGGAACTTTCCCTTCCGGTTAAAAATCAAATGTATGTCTTAATATAGGTTGTTAATTAGCTATTTTTATCTAGTTTATCTACAAAAAAATTGTACCATAATTTTTTGGCAAATAAATATCTTTATCAAATTTGCAAAGTCGTATATTGTTTGAACGAAAATCAAACAATATCAAACTTTGCAATAGGCTATGCTCTACCCAGCGGTAGACTTAAACACGTTATATTATAATGACGACATACCAATCACTGGAGCTTGTTGCTGTGTTTGCTGTTGTTGCTGTAACTGAGCTAATTGGACCCCGGGTAGGCCCAGCGCTGGGACAAGCTGGACTGCACCGCCGAGACCGCCCAGAGTAGGGACCTGAAATAATTTCACAACATGTTATGCGTATTTTTTACTGTTATAGTTCGACAATGAATCTGATTTACCATTTAGATTCGCAAATAATACATCTAAGATTGACAAGAGATTTTATTTTATTTTTATTTTTTGAATTTTTGGAAAACTTACAGCTAGGTTACAGAAAAGGTATTTGAATAGGAAATAAACAACAGTAAATGCTACTTATTACAAGAAGGCCAATTAAAAGTTTCCGCAAGTAAGGTAGAAGATGTATAGGCAATATACAGGGTTACAGGAAAAATCGTGCTAGATCCGTTAAGGGCGTGGAGTACCCATCATTTCTGACTTATTTCACTATGAAACATCCTACCCTAAACTTAACCCTTTTCGAGATATTCGACTTTTAATTTTTTTATTGAAAATTGCCGATTTTTAGGCTACTAAATTTATTTTTGTTTATTTTGTGTATCTTATTATTATTATTATTGCATTTTTACATGTGTAATAAGATGCTTTAGGACGTCTATCATTAAAATAGTGCATAAGTTAATTGAATAGACCGTAGTAGACAAGTGAAAGTTAAGAAATAAAAAAAATTCACAATTCGTGGTCTTCCCATGTCTGTATTTCGTCTCAAAACAGAGCCAGTTTCTCGAAGTCTTCGATAGACTCTGTCAAAAACGGCCACATCCGGCACTCGACGACCGGGGTAGCGAGTTATGTATTCGTTGCGAGCTTGCGCAGACACACAATCGCAGTATCCGTAACAAATAAGCATATCAGCATATTCCTCAGGTGTGTAGGACGTCATCTTCAACACTTCCGTATCACAGGTACAAATCAGAGTCCGGTTAACAAGCACAGTAGTCACAAATCAGAAGAAATAGTCCAGAATCACAGCCAAGTCGAGAAAAAGAGCAAAACGATATCACATCTACTATGTACGAAGCACAAAAGCAGACTGACAACCAAAACTGTTGTACCCCCTGTTGTATCCCAGCCCTAACCGGTCTCTACACATTTTTTCTTTCATTCGCACTTACATAAATCGTCACTTGTCTCGCTCGCACGGTGCGTCTTAACTTGAAGGACAATAGGCGCGGGACCGTTAAAACTGCTACCTGGAGCGTCCCAACTACTTTTTTTCCACGAAATGTAATACAAACCCTAGATTGTTATACCTCGTTAGATAGCTGATGAAACGTAGATATTTTAAAAAAACATCTGCCGAACCATTGCCATAATATTTTTTTTAGATATCCCTTAGAGAAAAATAAACTTTCTAATATTTTTTTTTATTTCTTAACTTTCACTTGTCTACTACGGTCTATTCAATTAACTTATGCACTATTTTAATGATTGACGTCCTAAAGCATCTTATTACACATGTAAAAATGCAATAATAATAATAATAAGATACACAAAATAAACAAAAATAAATTTAGTAGCCTAAAAATCGGCAATTTTCAATAAAAAAATTAAGTCGAATATCTCGAAAAGGGTTAAGTTTAGGGTAGGGTGTTTCATAGTGAAATAAGTCAGAAATGATGGGTACTCCACGCCCTTAACGGATCTAGCACGATTTTTCCTGTAACCCTGTATAAACAGATAAGATAGACGACACTTAAATTGAGAGATATTTCATACTTTATAGTGTACTTTATACTTTACATCAGTACTTTATACGTTAAGGTCAATCTTGTTTGCAAGATTTCATGAAAACATTTATAGAAAACGGAAAATCAGGTTGATTGCCTAGCATACGCTCGTTTGATCTTATACACAGCAACGATCAATAAAATACTAGATATACGATCGGCCCGTCAAGGATGTCCACGCTGGAGAGTGCTTAAACGCCGCTTAAGCACTCTCGGCTCTTAGTCGCGCGCTTGCCGTCGAAGTGACAACATGCCCAAGTGCTCCGTCAAAAGTTGCAAAAACAACACTTTAACTACATTAAAAAAAGATGGAATTTCGTATTTCCGGTGAGTATTACCTTAAAGTTTTATAATTTGATGAATTTGATTTTGAATTAGTCTATAATATGCTTTAAAACAATATTTTACGGAAACATTTGTAACTACAGACACACGACTACGCTACGCTACTGTCCCTTTCCCTCGCGTTGTATCGTTCATTTATCTGTACGTGACCGAAGACCAATGAACCGGACTACATTAAATTTCGAATGAATGGAGTCGCATACTAAAAACATTTTAACAAGTTTAAAAAACAATTTTATTAGTAAGCATTATATACTAATCAGATGCGGCCAATTCTAAAACTACCTTCATGAAACAAACAACTCTCGTGTTTTATTTTTATCAAATTCATTAAAAAAACACGGGGTAGCCTACCCTACCGTTAAATTGTGGGCAAATTTTCGGTACTAAAAATACAGGCATTTTTACCACCAGCGCCACCAAGCCCCTTTATCTGAAGTACAATAGCCTAATGTCAACTGCTCGTTATCTGTTACAAAATACACAATTAACAGCAAAAGAGAAATTGAAACTCTTAGCTAGGCTTACAGCACTCTATATCTTTGTCCTACTTCTTGCAATATTTACTTTTTGCTGATTTCTGCCTATACTGTTAAAGTTCTAGTACTAAACATGGTTCTGCAATATGTATACAATACAAAATTCGATTTTATTCAAAACTAGAGGTTGCCCGGGAACTTCGTACGCGAGGATGAAAATGTTATGACCCTCCTTTTTGCATCATTGACCTCGGTATCATACATTGAAGGGAGATTTACGATTTTATTATTGTAGAGAAGAGAATTCATCTAGGACCCGAGTAGTCGGCAAGACAAATTAATCGAGCCCAAAAACTCGATGATGTGGCATCGTTTAATCACAGTTCCCATAGCCATCTTCTGGCTCCATCATCAGACCCTGGATATCATCTAGGTAAAGAATACTCTTTAACACTAATCGAACGAGCCCACACTCGATGTAACTATGTCATTTTATTACAGAGTTCCCATAGCCTGGCTCCGTCATTAAACCCTGACCTGGATATCATTTAGGATCCGAATACTAGTTAAGACAGATCAAATGAACCTAAAGTCGATGTTGTTGTGTAGTTTAGTTTAAGCATCTGATGATGCACCATCTTACTGCATCATGAGATCAGCTTCATGTCGCATATGCATGCAAAATTTCAACTCAAATCAGAAACCGGGCAGGTCTAATATCGCAATATTTTATTACCTATAAACGATAGACAAGACAACGAGGCACATTAAACTGAATAGGAGCCTGTAAAAATGAAAGATTTTATCAAACTATCCGATTATTAAAAAATCCTACTTTTGAATTTGGTTAACAAATGATTTATCCCTACGTAATAGATTCGAAATTTAATTTCTCAACAAAAAAATATTGTGTACGTTTCTACTCCTCCACACTTCTGTTCCGAACGGAGTAATTTTACGATCTTCGAACAGCACATTTTGAATCCGACCTTATTGCCATACCGTTAAAGTCAACAGTTTTTTAAAGGACAAAAGAAGGCAATAAATTTTTACGACTTAACAGCTGCTTCATTTCATAACGTCATATCTCCAAAATGCGAATGCTTGAAATGAAACTTTTAATCTGCGGAATAAAGTCGAGTTTAGACTATTTAACTTTTCGTATTAATAATGTTAGGCATTTTCGGCACTCACACAAATGCAAGGTATCGCTCGCCGCTTTTCTGCGGTGAGTTTGTTAGGGACAGTGATTCCTGAGATTATAATTTCTTTGATACACAGTTACAACATGACAATAATCATACAAATTATTATCATTCAAAGTATTCCAGTTATTTCAAATGCATGTATAAAACGATTTCCTTGTGCAATTTCACAGGTTTTACTAGATAAGAGGAACCATGCAACACATTATAATGGCATGCGAGGAGATACATAGCATATATATTTAATATAAGTGAATTTCCAACGCTAATAGCTTTAACGACCCCTCATAATTAAAAAAAAAAACGTGCCACATACTATTTGAACTTCGAAAAAACTTGCAAATCTAACAGTCGAGTAATAAATAAATCTGGTTTTCTTTAAACAAATTTAAACTTCCCTTTTGGTAATGAATTTCTGGTGGACTAACAAATAATAGAAAACTTATGTGTTTTTT
The DNA here is from genome assembly GCA_963924445.1 of Philereme transversata. Classification (NCBI taxonomy): domain Eukaryota; kingdom Metazoa; phylum Arthropoda; class Insecta; order Lepidoptera; family Geometridae; genus Philereme; species Philereme transversata. The sequence continues at coordinate 17,261,182 of OZ004337.1, read as the reverse complement.
TTTATTTAGGAATATAAAGCACACCTTATGACTAATACTTTTAAAACAGATAATTTTTAAATGAACTTAATGTTGAGAGCGCTTAATAATGGTTCAGTCGGGGGTCTTCCTAGTGTGAAGACCCGGAAATTCTTGTATAGATTGAGCAATTGTTTCTAATTTGGACTAATAAATTAATGAAGTTAACACGTAGTTTGCCTCCCCCATCTTTTATCTGACAGGATATGCTTTGGGAAGTATTCGTGTTGCCGAAGATCGCCTAACGCAGTAATTTTAACAGTGAACGCATGGTAGCGCGCTGTTGTAAGATACAGTTGCTAAACTACTGGCATGTGCGTTCAACACGATGAGTTTGAGAGATTTTAAGAGCTTCGGTGAATATTCGCGTTGCCGAAGATTCCCAAACGCATTGACAGTTACTAAACCAATAGGACATGTACACAACTACTGGACAAGGACGATATGTAAAGGATGTGCTTTGGGGATATTCGAGTGACCAAAGATTCTCGAACGCTTTGACAGTTTCTAAACCAATGGGACAGAAAGGTACTAAACTGCTGGACAAGGACGATATATTCGCGTAGCCGAAGATTCTTGAACGCATTGACAGTTACTAAACTAATGGGACAGGTACGAGGATGTGCTTCGGGGGCATTCGAGTGACCGAAGATTCTCGAACGCATTGACAGGTACTAAACCAATGGGATAGGTACTAAACTACTGGACAAGGACGATATGTAGAGGATGTGCTTCGGGAATATTCGAGTGACCGAAGATTGCCGAAGTACCTGCACGATGTTGGCCGAGCGTACATTGCTGGCCGCCGGTATGACCGTCACTTGTTGTCCTGAGGGCGTCGACGTGATTATAGTCTGCTGTTGGGGTTGTTGAATGCTGGATTCTGTCTGCATCGGGTTAGATACCGCCTTCATTTCCAAGCAGCATGTATAAATACCACATATTTTTAGATAGTTTTGATGTCTCCTGCGCTATTCGCCGCAAATTTCACAACTTAACTTAATGAAATTTAATCATAATTATTTATTTTGCACATGTACATAATTTTGTGTACACGACCCGTATTCTAGAATTCCACTCAAAACTAAATAAAAGATTTTTGATAGTTTGATACTGAATACTTTCGAAAAAATCTACGCTATCTACGCTATCTACGGACCTATGTGAGCAATCTTGAGTTTTAAGTGTGCTCATGATTGCTATTACATTTAAAAATACGGTCTTACGAGGGCTGCTATTTATGTATCCGGAATAACAAAGTGAAACAAACATATAGCATTTATTATGGTTTTATTGCTTTTCAAAACATTCGCCACGATGACGGATATACTTTTGCATACGTTGGAAACAATTTTCGTAGCACTTTTTCCATTCGGATTGAGGTATCTCCAAAACGTGCATTTTGAACGCATCAACGGCCTCTTCACAGCTCGAAAAACGTTGACCACGTAATTTATTCTTCACGGTTGGGAATAAATAGAAGTCGTTGGGGGCCAAGTCGGGGATGTACGGCGGATGACCCGTTAATTCGATCTTTTGACCTTCCAAATACCGAGTTATTTCAGCCGATGTGTGGCAGCTAGCATTTTCATGATGAAGAAGGATTCTGGCACACCGCTACTACATTAACAACATCCACGAGGACCCTGGAAAGCTGCTGCCACCAACCCAAAGTCCTACTCCGTTACTTCAAAGTGTTAGGATGGCTGGGGTCCGGTTAGAAGGGGGGTAATGCACAATACATCCCAATGCGGGACGTCAGTGCAGATCTTTTATTCCCCCCACGCTAGAATAAGAATAAGAAGGATTATGCGTTGTCGGTTGTTTTCTCTTATTTCTCAAAGACTTCTTGCAAACAAATGGTCGTGTACCATTCAGAATTAACCGTTTTACGATCCTCTAGTGGTACTGTAGCCACATGTCCATATTGTCCATTTATACCAAAAAAACAAGCAAACAATTGCTTCAAAGTGCTTTTTGAACGAATGACTTTTGTTGGATTCGGCTCATCTTGGAACACCCATACCGTTGATTGTTGTTTAGTTTCATGATCATACGCATATATCCAAGATTCATCACCTGTGTAGATAATATTATAGACAGCTTTTGACGCACCCTGATTGTACCTTTGTAACATTTTTATACACCAATCGACACGAGCCCGTTTTCGGTCAATTCTCAAGTTGTGCGGAATCCAGCGTGAACAAATTTTTTTTACAGCTTAATGTTCGTGTAATATTTTATATATTCTCGTCATACTTAAACCCATAGACGCCTCTATCTCGCGATATGTAACATGACGATCTTGCATTATTAATTCCCGCACAGCATTAATATTTTGAGGTACAACAACCGATTAAGGGCGACCTTCTTTAAATTAGTCCATGAACATAGACCGCCCACGATTAAACTCACTAAACCAGTGATACACAGTAGTTTTCGATGGTGCTTCGTCCTCAAAAGTCGATGTGAGTTGATCGATGCACTGTTTTTGAGTTAGCCCTCGCCGAAAATCATAAAAAATCATAGCACGAAAATTTTCACGAGTTAAATCCGTGTTGATGAAGACACGCAATTTTCAAAATGACGCTACAAAGGAAAAACAAATGACAGCTACATGAAACAAATTGTATTCTTTAGCCAAAGAGTTCAATTTTTTAATGTAATAATTACTTTTTTGATATTGTTCTGTAACTGGCCAGTTCCGGATACATAAATAGCAGCCCTCGTATTATCCAGAGATCGAATTGATGTAAAGCATCCCAGAAATTAACCTACGTCAAAGATCAAATTGATGTACACTGTACAGCATCCCTGAAAAGGGTTTAGTAACCAGTTTTTAAAGAAAAGATGTATGTAATAATGCAGTGTGCCTTGCAAAGATGTTCTTAATGCAGAAATTCATTATGATAGAAAATGTGTAATTATGCATGTGATGATGTTTATATGGCGATTTCTTAAAAGCCTAGTAAAAAGCTTGATAGATAAATTAGAAAGCTAAACTAAGAAAGTCAAGCTGAGATAATAAAAACCAAAGAAACAGAAAACAAACCTCCAAACAGTGAAAAAAGATATAATGGTCAAAAGAAACCGTGCAACGGAAAATAGTTAAAGGAAGTGAATTTCGATTATGTGTTATGGCTTTACCCAAAAATCCCAATTCCAAAGCCCATAGATTATAATTACACTACAGATAGTATAATAGTTGTGTCCTTTTCTATCTTACGAGCAAGTTGTATCAAGCCATCCCCTTCTCACAAACATACACCCCAAGTCACAAGTTTAGTTTACCTGGAGTGTGATGGTAGTGGGAGTAGCGGCCCCACTTGCGCTTGTCTGCGTACCGTTGCCTTGCTGCACCAAACCAAACCCAGCATTATTTTACAGCGTTTGAGAGCGTTGAGGAAGCGTTATTCAGAATAAATATTACCTAGTTGATGATTACTTTATAGATGTTCTATAAAAATGGGTATAAAAATTCTGACCTTGTAGGCTTAGAGGCAATGGCGAAGACTCTAAGCGAGTTGAGTTAAATCTTCGCCTTTTGGCTTAAGTTACACCTTTGAATTTTTAATTTTCAATCATTGTCCAGTGTTATAAATGGTTCAAAAGGTTACGCAGACTTTCTTAAAAATTCTTGTCAGTAAATTTATAAAAAAATCGCTGCAAACTTCTTTAGAAAATATTTTTGAAGCGATTCTTCTAAAGTTACTATGAAAATCTATATTATTAGTAACAGCATAAAGAAATAGGATATTAATATTTACCTGAACATTAGCAAGCTGCGCTATTTGTATCTGCTGGATCTGTCCGTTCGGTGTGAGAACATTCGCCATTTGTGGTTGCGCCTGCATCTAAAAAAATTGTTTCTTTATTGTACACAAGAAAATACATTAAAAAGTACAAAGACAAGCTTAACCCTAAAAGTTTTCTTCCAGCAAACCTTTGAGGCTAGAGAGAGAGAGATTAGGTAAGTGTACAAGAATCATAAATATATTGTTTATGCGAGGCTATTTGTTATCATTACCATCATATCAGCCTTAGGACGTCCACTCATGAACACCTCCCCATAGATTTAGAGAGCAACCGATTTCGTGCACCCAACGGCTCATAGCAATCTTCATCAGGTCCTCTTTCCACCCGAGAACCTTTCTGTCCCGGCGGCCGTCGTAACGCACGACACCCTAAATCTTGAAATCACCCAATATTTCACTATTATTGAAAACATTTGTCAAATCAACTGGCTTAAGTTGAAAGTCCACTCAGTGGGTAATACTACTTTTTTGCGCTTGTACAATTAGGAACATGTGGTACACATCACAAAGACCAATGTAACACAGTACTCTGCTTCGGTGATCTGAATATGTTGCGGCGTGAGCACAGATACGTGAGCAGTTTGGTACACGGTCAGTCTACCGCAATTGTAGTGTGATCTGAAGGTGTTGTGGCGCGTGTACAGTCTGGTACACGGTAATTGGAGGTACTCATAAGGATTTAAACTAAGAACAATATATATAGCTTTATTACTAACCTGCTGCAACTGCGGTATGATCTGAAGGTGTTGTGGCGCGTGTACAGGCACGTGTACAGTCTGGTACACGGTCTGTCCATTGGCGGTGCTCATTGGGATTTGAACCGGCACCATGCCCATGTTTCCCATCCCGCTGACACCGCTCACTCCTCTTTGAACTGCAACGCCTCCGCCTGAATATAAAGTTTATTTTAAAATACGAAGATGATTAATAAATTATACAATATTATTATTTTTTAGTGAAAATAGTGTTCATATAGTGTCAATAGTTATTTGTTCTTTTATTACTGGAAGTTTATTTCTCAAGTATTTTGTAGAGATTTTCTCAAATAATTCGAAACATTTTTGTTACATGACTCATTACTAAGAGTCGATAAAATGGTTTTGTTTCGTTACTAAGAATACCTGTTTAGGTTGAACATTATAATGAACACATGTTTGCTTAAAATATATATATATATATATATTTACAATGTGCTATCAAGTCAATATCATTGTATTAAAACTGTAGAGGTTTGTGTAAAATCAAATTTATTTCAGAAGCCATAAACAAAAAAATAATAATTAATTTTGAAACAATAGGTAATAAAATGGCGCACGAAGCCGCAACCAGAATGTAATGTGCTCGCTTAAGCGTAATGGTTTTGAGATGATGGTGCAATGACTTTGAACCTTTTATCAGTGTCGACAGATATTTTCAATCATAATTTTATTAATACTTTTCTCAATAATCCACTACAATAAAAGTATATTTTTACATTAATTTGCTCAATGTCTCAGTTTTGATACTTTTAAAATATTATGTATTACCATAAGGCCCGAAGGCCACCATACCTTAGCCAGATATATGGTAACACTAGCTTAATCCATCCGACCAAGAACGCCAGGGATGGAAGTCTCAACATGCGACAGCGATTCGATTGACGATATAATTCGTCAAACTGACAACGAAAATCGATAGCTTTGACAGTATACATAAAATCTAGACACTACCTTAAATCAATACAGTCGGATCGTTGGTCTTTGCGACCGGATTCAGTCGATGTCGTCGCTATAATCTCGAGACTTTGAAACGCAATGAAATCGTGTTAATTTCCATCGACTTAGATAAAATAATGAATATATCTAAAACTAGAACTAGTGAGGGTGATAGTGCTCTAGAAATCATAACACCAAGCAAAGTAATTGCAAGATAATATTCAAGCTGGGAATGTGATAAAGGAAAATGTATGGAGAGAATTTTCTGGTTAAAATATAACTATTTACTCTCTAACTTATTTGAGAGCTATAAAAATGTGTCATTCTTTTATTTGGAAAAGTTTCGTGATTCATTTCAGTCATTATTTTAAATGAGGAGGTTAGGAACAAAAGATGACATTTACACATTTTAGTTTTTTCAGTAAATTGTGAAAATAAATACCTAACCACTACTGTTTTTGAACGAAAATGTTACTATTTGTTCCGGAAGCAGATATTTAGATTGATTTTTCTATTAAACAAGTCACTTTTTGAACTTGATCTTTACAGATAATGATAAATCTCAACCTTTAGAGTCAGATAAAAAAAAACGAAAATTACCAAATACGTAAATGTTACTTTTTGTTCCTAACCTCCTGAAATACGGGATTGATGACGTACCGATTGCGAGGCAAGACGCAGTGTGGAGCGGATCACCCTTATGAAGGTTTACAATTAGAACCGAAACATTGTTTAACAACGATACAACAGTACTTTCAGCCCTTCCAGTATTTTTAATGATGATGTAATGTTTATGAAAAGGATAAAACATCTGTAATGTCATTGTATCTAGAATAATTTAAATAACTGTTTTTACATTTTAGAACAAGATCAAGATGTTCCCAATAATGCTAACATAGTTAGCTCGTTTGGTACCCAAAATTTACCAAACATTTGAGTATCGTAAACAACAATTAATACAGTAACGCAACTCCATTCGTAAATCCAGTCGGTCTTTGGCGTAACATTGTAATAAATTGTTTAAATCTTTAGAAAACCCTTACAATTTTTCTAGACACACTTTATCGGTGTTACATTTTTGTTATTTTATTTTAGTGGTTTATAATGACCAATAAACTCTCTCCACAGATAACCCTGAAACGAACCTTCGGCCGTAGACGTTGGCGGCTTGACATCCTCCTTTTCATCCTTATCCCCCCCATTGCTCATCTGTCCGTTGCTCGCAGTACTAACCACGGCCTGACTGGTCGGGATTTGTAGACTTTGCAGGTTTTGTAGGCTCTGTAGGTTCTGAAGCCCTGGTATAATATTCGAGCCGAACATTTGGCCGCCAGTGAGCGCGCTCAGTGGTATGGACAAGTTAGTGCCAGGTATGTTCACGGTCGCCTGTTGTTCTGTTAGCGGGGAGGTGGGGAGCGGAAAAACACAGATTAGTATGGAAGTAGTTAGAAGCGGAACATGCAGATGGACTTCTACACAGCTACTTCTACTATGCCTATGCTACATAATAAGAACAAATCGTAACAGTTCTTAATGCAAATAAACATTTGTTTTTTTTTTGTCTTAGACCAGACATCTTATTTAAAGTAAATTAATGTTCTTATTTTACAAAATTTGCCAGTCAGGCAAAAAAAACGAGTACAGAAGATCAGTTTGTGTGCTCGATTTTTATACCTCAATGAAATAATTTTCTAACATTTCCTGTTCCTAACGAAAAAGTAAATAAACTTTCAAATACTTATATAAAAAATAAATAATGAATGATTTGTTTCTGAAGCTGTGTGGACGACCATTCAACTTTCTCTTGCAAGTATTGGAAAGTCAACTAAACATTACCATGCACCTAAATGAGACCTATTTATTTATTGTGAGTCTAAAGCAAAAGCAAATGAAACGGAAAATTATTCCCAAAGCAATCCCGAAGCTAAGTGGTCCTCGTGAAACCCAAGCGTGTTTTGAATTGAAAAACCTGATTTGTAATTCTGAACCGAATATGAATGCTTAAAGTTGGAAAAAGATTCAAAATGCCTTGCACATACTTTTTAAATGTTTTGAAACTTTAGGTCTATATTAATTCTAGTTTCTTACAGCGCAAGCTAGATTAAGAATGCATCGGTATAATGCCATATAATTTTTGAGTTTTTGACTATGGTCATGAATTTGTCCAAGACAGAATCCTTTTAAAAATAACCACTCGGTTGTTTTAGTAATAAGTACGTGTAAAATAAAAATATTATAAAATCATTTTGTTTTTGAGATTGCAGTATAATAATATAACTATTTCAGATATTTGACCATAAGAGTACATCTAAATTTAGACATAAACATATTCTTAGCCCGGGTTGTACAACGATTTCTAAACGTATTTACCTACTAAACACTTTTAAATTTGACGTATTTGATTTAACATCTCCCTAAATCATATTTAGCCACTAAGTACGTTTAGACATTGTTGCGCAAGTCGCCATTAAAGGCATACATACGCGATATACTGAAATTTATTACAAATACGCGCCCATTCGATTAATATTTAAAAAGTATGTGCAAAGGAGTATAATAAGGTCACAGTGTGGTCCTTACCAGTAGGCAAATGCATGACGTTCTGTAAGAAGCCGGCAGGCAGCACCGGCGTTCTGACCAGCTGCCCGTTCACCAAGCTCACTTGACCCATGCCGGAAAAATTCTGGATAAACAAAAACAATGTCATTGAAAACCTTGTTTAAAACAATTCTAGGTATGGTTTTTTAACCTACGAAGAAATTAACATTGTTGCTTCAAATAGAGATAATACTAAACTCAAGACCGGTGATACCCAAAGTGGTCTAAATCGACCCCCAGGAGTCGACTAAGATCCTCAAGGGGTCATCGAACAAAAATATTGGGGGGTGTCCATGAGATGTAAATGGATCACGATAACGGATCTCATTTAAGCGGGTCATGACCTTGTTTCTTGCTTTCTATAAATAGAAAAATCCACATACCTATACCTACACACAAAGTAACTATACTTTTTTAGATTTTCATACTACGGTTAAAATTTATCCTTAAAAGTAAGTAGTACCACAGTATGTGTACTATGCCTAATTTTCACCTGCCAATAACACATTGAAGATGATACATTTGCAAAAATGTAATATTAGGTGAGCAGGAGGTCCACCTAAAACCGAAAAACATGGCAAGCATGAGACAAAAAGTTTGGGAACCTGTGCTTAGTCAGACCGACCGTCTGACTTAGTCCCACACTTTGTATTGATCATCTGGAATTCCAGATAGGTTTTCTATGACAGTTTGCACGCTATCATAATTCCGAATACAGCTCGTCCAGCTTGGATTAACGAATATTTAATTTTTTTATCCAAGCTGGACTGCCTTAAGCCTTTGACAGGTTAAGAGTGATAGTAGTTCATATGACGAAAACGTTCAGAAAATTACACTGCATATTCCTCGTTTATGCATTTTGAGAGTGAGATAAGTCGCTTGTAACTTCAAATCCATTCAAATGTGGACAGGAAAAAATTGCTTTTAACGGTAAGACCGCCGCTTGTAGTTTTGCAATATATTTCTGTATATAGTACTTTATTCAATAAAAATATTTATTTATTTGTTATTTAATTTTGGTAAGGCGTACAATAAAGTGTTGTCTATCTATATATTTATATATCTAAGGGTAGATAATGTAAAAAATATATGTGTTGTACTAAACATTGCTTAACACGACGTCACATTCATTATTTGTTTGTATAATCTTTCCATTGGTGTTTTAGGGGTTGAGATTATAATGATCCTATGGTCTTATGATCCTATGATCTCATGGTATTTTATCTAAATACTAACCACCTGCCACCTACGTAAATGCTATAATTAAACTTATTTGTTTATGTACCCACCTACTTATGTAATGTTGATTTGAGACATCATATAATAATTACTGATTTAAACGGGTATTTATGTGCCTTTTCAATTTGTTATCTCTACGTTTCGACCGTGTTGCAAAAGCCGTGGTTGACCACAACCACGGCTGTTGCAACACAGTACGTGATAAATACCCGTTTAAATCAGTAATTATGTACAGTGATCGCGAAAATTTGAAAAATACTACGATAATGTTACTAAGATTATAATTCTTTCACCTAGTAAGTGACAATGTTTTTAAATGAGAAATAAAGATTATTTAAACTGAATGTAGCCTCCCCTAATATTTTGATTACAGCTTCTTGAGTAAGAGGTAGGAATGAGTAGATGCAATTTATATTTCCACAAGTATACATGTGTTTACTGAAGGAGCAGGGAGAGGCAACTGGCGTGGCCACAATACAACAGCGACCATTTTAGGTACGATTTATGCGAGGCAGCTATTCTGTATGTAGTCTTCTTCTTATCCTGTCAAGAGTTCTATGTTTTAATTTATACTATGTTAGACAGGTGTTTGGCCACAACAATAGCGTTAGGTGAGGCAGTTATTAGATCCCCCATCGTGCAGGTATTCGGACACAGTAGCAAGTGCTGCATTGACTGCGCGAGATCACCGCACTCGCTATGCCATAAGTTAGGGTTCCTGAATCCCCATTTGCAAATATTAAGTCTGCCGCGGCCAACCTGTGTGCGGAGCCTGTTTATGGACTTCCAGACTGGCTACGGCAGATAAGAATTCCAAATTCAAATTTACTTCAAATTTAGGCTTGTGTATTTGTTATTCCAATTTAGCGATTCATTTGTTTTCGCGCCATTTGGTTTTTCTTGACATTGTTCTGTTCACAATATGGAAAACATAAAATATCGGGTTATTTACGAATAACCGTTTTGTTTTTTCCATACAAAACGCCAATTTCATATGTAAGGACCTAATATAAGGGGTGTCGACAATATGAGGGTGTATAAAAGATGAATATGTAGTGTCCCTACAGTTTTGTGAGTGGTTGAATAGGAACCTGTGCATGTTGCGCGGGAATGAACAGCGCGTCCTGTCCGTCGACGGTGACAGCTTGCATCGGCGCCACGCCGCCGACGCCCCCGACCAAACATCCGCCATATTGTTGCTGGAATTATAAAACGGAACTAGAGATTAATTACATAACGAGTCATTGGTTTGAACTTCATGATCCTAAGGCTCTCTCTAGTGAACGCCATTATTACAAGAGAATGGTTCAAATTCGGAAGCGATTGAAATCAAGAAATTTCTTGCGTGTTGTAATATGAACATTTCTAATTCTGAAGACCAAGTGAGGGTAGTTGCTGCAGCTGCCATCATTTCTCGACGGTAGCTCTAAGTAATCCAGTCGACCCGTGACCACTGCTGTTGTAATATAGTCGAAGCGTCGTGATAACATATAAAAAAGGTAAGTACATACGCGATAAATACCCGTTTTAATCAGTCATTATGTAGTGATTATTTACTGTTATTTAACGGGCAGCTTAGGAGGGCCCTCACTAGACAGAAGGAAGACCTGTTAAGAGGAAACGCGGGACAGCAATAAATTGAAAAAATCGGTTTTAAACAGATCTATTGTTGTCGCGCAAATATCTTGCTTCCTGAATAGAAAGCGATAGAGACAACTGCAGTTCGTACTGATTATACCTATTTAAAATAGCCGAAATCACTATTCCGTATTCCCCTGTTTTCTCCTCCAAAACTAGACCGAATTTCATTTTTTTTTTCATGAATCTTAATTAGAAACTTTGTCTATGCCTGTAGGTTTTCCTTTTATTTTTGTATTCCCAAATTTTTATTGCTGGACGTTGGATACGGGCGGTAAAACTATTTTTTTTTTGTGATTTTAGAAGGTTAGATCTTTAGCTTAATAATTTATGGATAAAAACAAAACATAGGGGCATGACAGTGGTACTAACAGATTATATTATAAAAAAATATTTACTCTAGTGTCAATATTTAATGAGGAAACAGGCGAGTACGTTTGTATGGACTAAACGCAGCCCGTGTATCCTCTTAAAGGTTGCTGGGAGCCGTTGGGTGCAGGCCGCACAAGGTCGGTCGCTCTGGAAATCTATGGGGGAGGCCTATGTTCAGCAGTGAACGTCCTTCGGCTAGTACAATGATGATGATGATGAACGGGTATTTATCGCGTATTTACCTTTTTAGGGTTCCGCACCTCAAAAATAAAAAAGGAACCCTTATAAGATCACTTCGTTATCTGTCTGTCAAAACAAGTTTTTATAAAATTCATAATCGGAACCGCAAACAGATTCAAATGAGCCCAAACACTAGGAGCCTACTATAATCCATTCAGAAGTTCCGTTGTCTAGCATCCGTCTCCATCATAAGACCATGCAAGTGATGGTACCATATTATTGCATTGTCACCGAAGTTACATATGTATTCCAAATTTCAGCTCAATCGGTTGAGGGGAGCGGGTTTAAAATTCAGTTGCAAGATTCCACCCGGACAAACATACATACATTGCAAGTTAATAAAAAGCTTGTCAAATACTTTTGTATCGGACTTATCCGGTTTTTCATTAATAATATGATTAGCGATAAACGTTTACAGAATAGTCCATCAGTCCATCCAAGGTTGTCTTGAAGATACATATATCTTTTAGCGATTATACCGCCACTTGCATTTCCGCGTCTTTGTATTTGTTTTTTATATGTTTTTTTTTAATTTGAGTGATGTATAACAAAGCGTTATCCAAATAGTAGAGGTAGAGTAATGTATTGAAATGAAATGAAGTCAATTTATTTGTTAAAACACGGTAGAAAACGTTTAAGTAAAATTATAAATAAATATATATAAATATGTATATATTATTGTACCTGTAAGAGTTGTGGATGTATTTGCAAGAGCTGTTGCTGTGGATTCTGATAGGTAGCGCCCTCGCCAGACACGACGCCGCCGCCGAGCAAAGACTGCAGCTGCTGCATGGAAATAACCTGGAAATAACCAATTAAATTTTCTTTTTTGTTGTTACATAATATAGCTATTATATTTTACTTATTTTTTCTTAGTGTGGTAACTTATATTTATCTATATATTCATATTTTTTTGTAATTGTAGTACCGTGCAGGCAGTCATTCGTGTTTTTTTTTTTTAAATGGTTCCAATGGAAGATCAGCAGTGTGCTAAAAGCACAACAAATACTGAGTTGGACGCCTTTTTGTGACGTCGCGTCGGTCGTTTAGGTAATGAGACACATTTGTTGGGTATTGCTATTTTTTGTGTGTATGAATATGTTTTCTTGTGTGTACCTTACTTGTGTGCTGTATGTGTTTAGTTACTCTATAGCTCTTAAAGCCTATGAGGCGCCGTAGAGACCCAATAATCAGATTGCAGTTTTTGCATCGATTTAAACGCGCGTACTAATTATGAACAAAGTTTGGACGCGTACGTGATTGCCTTAAGGTGGCTTTGCAACATAGTTGTACGAGGAGGTTAAGCAGTAAGGCAAGGAAAAATCTACCAAAAGGATAGACAAATGAAGCATATTGATGTTTTTTTTTTCCTCGCTCACCGCTAACTACCTCACACATCTCTAAGACAGTCTTAGTAGCATGACCTTTAAAAAGTTTATCTCTCTTTCAGAAGAATACAGTAAAATTAAAAGAAAGAAAGAAAAAACATTTATTTATAACGGTACAAAACACACACAGCACACAAGTAAGGTACACACAAGAGAACATATTCATGCACACAAGAACAGCAATACCTAACAAATGTGTGCCTCACAATTACCTATATCTAAACGAACGACGTCAGAAAAAGGCGTCCAACTCGGCATTTGTTGTGCTTTTGGCACAACACTGATCTACGTTGAATTACATTCACGCTGAATTACATTCCACCCTACAGTAGAAATACGACCCTTCAAATGTTTTATTTGAGAGAACAGAAAAACTGAATTGAGAGAAAATCTATTCTCATATGTACCAGTATCCATATACTTGGAAATCATGCAAATTTAAATTTGCAGCGAAAATCGAACCTGTATTTTGACTTTTTCGTCCAGTAAACATTATATTTGGCATTCTCATATTTAATTTGCGTCAAGTGACTAAGGAAAATATTCAGTTAATTACTGATTTAAACGGGTATTTATCGCGTATGTACCTTTTTATTTTTATCGTTGAAAGGTATAAGCGCGATAAATACCTATTTAAATAATTAATTATGTACAGTGATCACGAAAGTTTGAAAAATACTAATATTCGGTTAGATTTAAAACCTAAATAATAATAAAAAAATCGTATTCTCTGAAGTTCGTAAAATGCGGAACCGCAGGCAACAGCTGATATGTCTTAGTTTGTACTCTAACTGAATCGTATTTCCTCGCATTGTTCTGTGACTATCAATACACATGACTTGCAAAACATTTAGTCATTCCTTAACTTTTAACATTTAACATCGCACGGGCTCATGCATTCGTCATAAGGTGTTTACATTTCGCATCCGTCACTCGTCAAAATGCTCCGTCGATTTTTTACGGACGTAGGTAAGTGTAGCGCTTCACCGCTACCTCACTTGGGGCCAATCCTGCTAGTTTATAAGAAAAACTATTATGGAGCCTTACCATTATTGTTATCACAGTTTCTAATAACTATTGCAGTTACCATCGTTTCCTTATATTGTTTTCGTGCAGAGGCGGCGTAAGGCGTGGGCGACGTTGGCCACTGCCTACGGCCTCGCGGTCCGAGGGACCTCACGCCTCGGAGGTTTATGCATTACCAAGCCCTGAACGTGACGAAAAAATTACACAGTTTCATGTGTTTTTCTATTTTATTTTAGAAAATCCGTCTTTTTGCGACACCACGGGCTTGATCGGCTAACTTTTGATAGCTACTATTCCATTCTTGTAAATTTAGTTTAAAATAGGTATGTTAAAGTTAATAGGCGGGCTAAATTTATAAAAGTTTAGCATTACGTAATGTAGATCCAATTTGGTTTAAGTTCAGTACTATGTTCATTAGTTTATAATATAAGGTAGATAATGTAACTGTGAATCTAAGCATTAATAAATAAAATAAAATAAAATGCCCTGTACACTGTATGTTACTTGCTCATACCACCCCATTGTCAAGATAATTGCAACGATAAAAGCAATGGGCAGCGAACAATGAATGGAATAGTATCATACATGTTCGAAGAAGAGAAGAGGGCCTCGCGAAATTTACCTTGCCCACATCAAATTAAGGTCTTGCCCCGCCACTGTTTTCGTCTAACATGTATGTTTCAATAAATAAATATTGAATTTTGTATAAGTATTTTTATAGTATTTACAAACAAAAATGTATATAAGTATTCTATTAGTTTCGGTTCCCATAGTACAAGCTCTGCTTAGTTTGGGGCTAGATAGCTCTGTGTGAAATGTCCAGCAATATTTATTTATTTATAGTGTTATCCGAACACTTACGGAAGATTCCAAGATTTTAAAACCAACTCAAAAATTCAAATCTTAAAATCTTCCGTAAGTGTTCGGATCTATAAAAATAAAAATACTATTTGAATTAAGCAAAGAGACAACTCTTGTCAATGTACTAAACCGCAACGTTTGGCATAGAGCATGTCAAAAACTGTATAAGTTTCCTGTAGATGGAGCTAAGAGAGCGTCCATTAATTATGTGAGACGTTTTTAACGATTTTTTGACCCCTTCCCCTCCCAGGTGAGATGTCGCGAGATTTGTTTCAAAGGGGCATTATCTCACGTGAATTTTTTCATAGTTTGTACACATAGGGTAAATGCGTTGGACTTATTTAAAACACAATTGCTTCATTATTTCAAGATGGCTTCTCTCGCAATCTAGATTTACAGTGATAAAATTAAAAATAAATAAATAAATAAATATTGCTGGACATTTCACACAGCGCTATCTAGCCCAAATTAAGCAGAGCTTGTACTATGAGAACCAGATAACTGATAGAATTACGTGATATTAGCCGATACCCCCCCCCCCTCTCCCCCACGTGTAATTGGGCGAGATTCTGCTAGACCCCCTCCCCCCCTGAACACCTCACGTAATTAATGGACGGCCCCTAACGGCGCTTTAGCCGTAATCTGAATCATCTCTTCAATTTCGACCCTGACATGACAGAGCCCGGTAGCACAAATGGTAGTGCATCCTCGTATCAAGAGGAAGGTTGCGGGGTCAAGTCCCATCTAGGCTTGAACATTTTTTTAGATGGTTTTAAAATTTTAGAATTTTGTATTGTTGTTCCTGTCATAAGCTGCCAAATGTTCAATGAGGTTGTCATAGCAATGATGGTCATTGAAAAAAGATTGTGTTAGTAGAATACTAAAAGGTATAGTGGTTATTTTACGACGATTTACACAAAAAGAAGAGAAAGAAGAAAGAAGATTGACATACTAGTTGGCTCGATATTTGGGTGCCACATGAACTCTGATTACAACTTTGTATGTACAAAATACTAAAAGACCTTCTTATATTTATGACATTCAATCACTGTCATAGTGAAGCGATTGGTTTAGTAGAATTGGGCCCTTGATGGTAAGGGATGGTGTGGTCGAAGATGGAGTACGAACTTGTTCACTCTGGACTTGAAGACTCCGAGATTATATGCTTTATGGTATAGACTATCTGATCTTCATTGATAAATTGGAGATAAAGTCAGATCGTGGACCATAATAATATATTATTAAAGTATATTCTTTTGTACACCTCGCCCAATCTTCCATTAAGCAACGATCCTCTCCATCTAAAGCTTGCCTGGAAGAGATCGCGATAAGCGATAAGACCACCCATTATGCTTACAATAATTTGTGTTTTTATTTCGTTTTAACTGTTGTGTGTAGCTTGTAAGGTAACCAAGAATTTTCATTCATTTATTCTTTCTTAATATTTTTCTATACGTCTTACGAGATGTGACAATATGCGTGTAGGAGATTTGTCCATGTTGTAATAATGTTACCTGAGGTTGTTGCTGCACTTGTATGTTGTTTGGAACCTGATTAGCTGCGTTTACGATCGCTGCTGAGAGCTCATTACCCTGAAAAATATAATATACAATTATTATAGTCATCATCATAGAGGTATTATAATTATTTCATAATTAAATGGATATTTGTATCTCTGTATGTAACTTTATTATCACACTAATATCGTAAATGCGAAAATTTAGATGTTTGTTTGTTTGTTTGTTACTCAATCACGTCGTAACGGTTAAACCTATTTCGATGAAATTTGGTACGTACGTAGATCATCAACAACAAAAAGTAGCAGTAATGCAGGCTGCATTAACGCATAGGCTACTTTTTGTTGACAAACAACGCGTGCGATGCCGTTGGCGGAAGCTAGTATTTTAATATAATTTTGTATTGTTATTTATGTACGTGTTTTGTTATGTAGGTACGATATTAAATGAAAACACGGATAGGGCTAATGGCTACTATTGTTGTACAATAGGTCTTTTTCAAATTCATTACCATATAAAATTAAAACTTTTTTAAAGTCCTAAAATATCAATGAAACAGCCTGTATAAAATAGGTAAACAAATCATATTCATTCATTGTAAGTAGGTATCTGTTAAACTGACTAACCAGCTTCGTCGCAAAGGCGCCGCCGATTTACGTTGAAAATTGTTTATTGGAAATGTATCGATTACTGGATAAACATTCAAGCTACCGGTATTAAACCCACCTCTAAAATCAGTTATTACAATTCTGGATGTGTGTTTTAAATTAATGTCGTACGTAACAAAACAGGTTGTATATTATAAGTCTTTTGTTTCCACACGAAAACAGATAAAGAACAAATTATTTTTATCTGTCATTTAAAGTAACTCGGAGGTCGTGAAATAGGCACTGTGACCGAGCGACCACAGTTAGGCCAAACTGAGATCATCGTGGTTCATCATGGACAAATCATATCAAATCATGGATATTTTAACTAAAACGATCACAAATCATGACAAATGTATTCGGTTTTCATGAAAAAATAGATGATTATTTACACACCGATAGTCCTTGCGCCCGTAATTGTTGAACAACCGCTGAGCTGATAACCCGCAACTGCGGCTGCTGTTGTTGTTGTTGTTGTAAGTACTGTTGTTGTATCGCCGCCATTGTTGCCGCATCGCCTTGCACGGCTTGTATTAACTGCGCTTGTTGCTGAGCCTGTACATTAATTGCACATTAGTACGACAGCTCGGAGTACTGACGCCCGTTGGAACGGAAAGGTTCTCGAGTGGAGGCCACGCACTGGAAAGCTTGCCTGGAGCCGTTGGGTGCTGGCCACATAAGATCGCACTCACAATTTCGGTTCCACGTTCATAATACGTCGCGTCGGTCGTCTGTCTTCCCTGACACTGAGATCTGGCATAAAGAGTATAAAATCAAATAAATACCTTCTAGATCTTTGTGCTACGTCTAATACCACATCACATATGTTCAGCAGTGGACGTCCTATGGCTAATATGACGATGATGATTTGACATGAGATGGTATGGGCATGTCAAGAGGAGGCCATCTGGATACATATGCAACCAGGCACTAAATCTGTCAGTCCCCGGTAAATGATTTAGAGCAAAACCCAAGATCACGAGGGCAGAGGTTTTGCGCAGAGAAATGTTGGCATGCAATGTTTCCGAAGATGACAAGGATATATGTGGGATGAATACCTATAAAATCACGAAAGTTTTCTTAGTAAAAAGGATATATGGATTACCTAAGCATCATTAAACGAGACCGCACTATTACAAGCCCGGTCGGGTTAGCTAGTAAATTATATAGAGAATCCAAAATAATCCAAATATCACAATATTATACCTGTTGTTGCGCCTGATGTTGAGCCTGTTGTTGTGCCTGTTGTGCTTGCTGCTGGGCCTGTTGTTGTTGCTGTGCCTGTTGTTGCTGTTGCGCCTGTTGTTGTTGCTGCTGTTGTACCTGTTGTTGTTGGGCTTGTTGTTGTTGGGCCTGCTGTTGTTGTGTTGGACCTATTGAAAGAATATATAATTACTCTGAATTATATGATTTAACTATCGAAAAGAGCCTGTGGAAGTCTAAGTGTGTATGCATATAACTACTCCTATAGTGAGGAGATGAGAATTGCGACACAAGTCCTTACTGACTGACTGGTAGACAACGCACAGCCAATATTAAGTCCTACTTGAAAATTGGAGTGTGAGTCCTATTAGGGTTTAGGGGAACTAGCAAAGGAGTTTTTTTTATTTTCATCCCCTAATTGGGTGCTCTCTTAGTATTAAAGTAATAAGAATTTGAACGCAAAAGACGTGGGCATTTAGCTCGTTTGATATATTCATAATTAGTTTGTAACCAATGCAAGGTTGAAAAAGGTAAGTAATGTGAATATATTATTTATCTGTCTTGGAACGCAAATTTATATTATTATGTTCTGTCTCCTAACATGCGCGTAGGTAATTGCGTATAGTGGTATTCATAAATTGTCAAAACAACTGAGGGTCTACCTACCTACCACATCTACCCCAAAAAAAATTTAAATACTGTTTAGCGCGTGTTTAAAAAATCCTTTACAAAAATTGGTATGGATTTTTTTAAACACGCTTTAAACAGTTGTTTAACTTTTTTGTGGTCACAAGGTGAAATTTTAATCGTAATTAGTTTATATTGGAGCAACAGGCTTCATGAGCACCCCTCTGGAAACGGGTACTGTAAAAGAGGATCTAATTAAAGCCTTCTTTTTTTTAAAACTTATACTTACTATTAGTATTTTTATTTTTATAGTGTTATCCGAACACATACAGAAAATAATTGAAAAAGCAACGCGACATCTCATGTCAATATACTAAACTGCAACGTTTGGCATTGAGCGGGTCAAAAAACTGTATAAGTTTTCCTGTAGATGGAGCTAACGGCGCTTTAGTCGTAATCTGAATCATTTCACTGATTTCAACCCTGACGTAAGATAGCCTGGTGGCACAACTGGATAGTGCGTTCTCGTATCAAGAGGAAGGTTGCGGGTTCAACTCCCGTCTAGGCTTGACATTTTTGAGATGGTTTTAAAAATCATACTTAACAAATACACTCAAAAAACCTTAGAAGGTTTGACCTGAGCATAACATATGTAATGTAATGTCGTGAATAACGAGTTATTGTGCTTTATACAAAACAAAATAGATATTTTGGACGAAGAAAGTTTAGTTAGACTGTGTGTGTCTTCCTTTTCTACGTCGGAAATCAGTGTCGCGAAGGATTTGCTGTTTTCGTCGATTTCTACTACCGTCAGAAATGTTTCGCGACGAAAAAACAAAGAACAAAAGAATTTGGAGGACATGATTTGTGCATTCAAAAACACGGAGCCCGATAACACACCGATCTTTGTGGCAATAGAACTTCATAAGCTACCACCGGTGACTTTTGACCACTTGGATGCTACAAGACTACTAAAATATATTATCGTGCTACAATCGGAAATGAAATGCATTAAAGAAACTTATGCTAAAATTGATGAGCTACATCATCTGAGAGCCGAGATAGACAATATGAAATATGCATCCACTGTAAATAATGATGAAAATGTCAATAATAGACGAGGTGCATACAATCTGCTAGACAGCGGCCCAACCGGTATTTTAAACTTTTCAAACACCCCCACCACAATAAATAGCACCCCTGAGCGTGAAACTCAACAACAAGTAAACGTTGAGGGATCACAGCTATTTCCACAAATTACCAGTAGCACTGTTCGACCTAACAATGTATCGTTCGCACCATCAGCTGGTAAGGCAAGACAGTGTAATGCATCGCATGTGCAGGCGAAACGCAATAGCTCGGCTGCCGCCACAAGTATACCTACGCGCCCGGACCCGGTATCTGCGGAACAGCTGACTTCGGCCGCTGCCAGTCACACGGCGGTGAGCACAGTTACCTGCGTGAAGACAAACAGTACAAAATCCATGGCGGAGATAGTTACGATGGAAGGCGAATGGAAGTTAGAAAGCCATGACCAGGATTGGATTGAGGTACAGAGGAAAAGACACAGAAACAAAACTGAAGGTATCACAGGAAAGGCTGCAATCAAACCCGATGATAAATTTAGACCGGCAGAAGTGAAAATTCCTCTGTTTATATCAAATGTTCACAAAGATACATCAGAAAATGACATAGTAAAGTTTATTTTCTCTAAAACAAATGAAAATGTCCTGCTTCCGAGAATAAAAATGAAAACAGAGCGTGATTACAATGCATACAAAGTAATGGTTGCTAGGCATAAATTAGATCTATACTTGAATGATGAGTTATGGCCGGACGGTGTGACATGTCGTCGATTTATGCCATACATAAACCTCGAGCAGAAAAGAAACATCATATCTTAATGTGTAATACAACCTTGGTAACATATAATTGCAAGAATGTGAAACGGTCTGTGGAAGGTGTACGACAGCTGTGCGGCTTTGCAGATATCATTGCACTACAGGAGACATGGCTACTACAGGCTGAGCTGCCGTACTTGGCGAACATCGATGAGCGCTTCGGGAGCACCGGCACCTCGGCGGTGGACGCTAGCGCTGGCATCCTTAAGGGGAGGCCTTTCGGTGGCGTCGCTCTTCTCTGGCGTAAATCTGTGTTTCAGTGCGTATCGGTTATACCGTGTGCGAATCCGCGAATAACGGCTATTCGGCTTACTACGAATGATAAGCCCGTGTTAGTTGTCAGTGTTTATATGCCGACGGACTGCGCCGAGAACTTGCCGGAGTTTACAGACTGTCTAAGTGCGGTTAGTGCTATAATCGATGAAAGTGATGTCGAATCCGTTTTCATTCTTGGGGACTTTAATGCCCACCCCAGTGAGCGCTTTTATAGTGAACTTTTGGATTTTTCAACGGAGCAGGACTGGATCTGCGCGGACAGCAGTAAGCTGACCTCAGATACTTTTACTTTCATTAGCAAAGTACACGGGTGCCGGCGATGGCTCGACCATTGTGTTGTGACTAAAGCTGCGTGGCAATGCATCATAGATACTTATGTCAAGTATGATGTATTTTGGTCTGACCACTATCCGTTAGTAGTAACATGTAATCTGGATGTTGTTAGACAGAAAATCATGTCAAAAACTTCGTACCGTTGTAAAATCCAATGGGATCAGAGAAATGCAGACCAAGTAAATGAATATCAGAAAATATGTAATTCTCATTTGAAAACCATAGTCTTTCCCAGCGAGTTACAAAACTGTTGTGAAAAAATATGTCATGATGCTAGCCATAAAGAAATTATAAATAATTTATATAATGATGTAGTTAGTATTTTAAGTCAGGCGGCTAGTGCCGCATGTACTGTAAACAGAAGAGGCAAATATAAGAAGATTATAGCAGGGTGGAATCAGCATGTGAGCGACTCTTACTTGAGTGCCAGGCAGAAGTTTGTTGAATGGGTTTGGTACGGCAAGCCAAGTCATGGTCCAATTTTTGAAGAAATGATTCAGTCACGGAAAAAATTCAAAGATCAAATAAAGATGGATTTGATGGCAAAACACCATTCAAATTCAGATTTTAAGAGTTTCTGGAAGTGCACGAACAGGCTAAATGTTCGGCCTGGTACTCCGGTGAGTGTCGACGACGTCTCCAACCCTGGGAACATTGCTAATGTTTTTAAAAATCACTTTGCTGTGCAGTCGCCTCTGGGACCACCATGTCGTAGGTTCGATGCTGGGATTAAGTCGGTAATTTCAACACTAATCCTTGCTAAAGATGTCAGAGCTGTGATCAAGAAAATGAGAAGAGGGAAATCACCGGGTCACGATGGCCTGAGCATAGAACACCTTAAGCATGCTGGTTACCATCTCCCTGGGGTACTTGCTATGCTGTACAACCTATTTCTGAGTCACTCATTCCTGCCTTCAGACTTGATGTGGACTCTGGTGGTACCCATTGTCAAGAGCAAGACGGGTGATGTGTCGGATAAATCTAATTACAGACCCATCTCTCTAGCCACGATCATCGCCAAAGTACTTGACAGTGTGCTTAACTCCTATTTGAATAGGCATGTTAAGTTGCACGATGCTCAGTTCGGCTTTCGGCAAGGCCTGTCAACTGAGACTGCCATTCTTAGTCTGAAGCATACTGTCAAGTATTACACTGATAGGCAAACTCCAGTTTATGCCTGCTTCCTGGATCTTTCTCGTGCTTTCGACCTCGTCTCCTACGATTTGCTGTGGCAGAAGCTGACAGACACTGGGCTGCCAACGGAGTTGGTATCAATATTTAGATATTGGTATCTAAATCAGGAAAACCGCGTGAGATGGGCGGGTGAGCTGTCGGACTCGTGTAGGCTGGAGTGCGGGGTGAGGCAGGGAGGGTTGAGTTCGCCTTCGCTCTTCAGTCTGTACATAAATGGGCTGATCGAGCGACTCAGCGGCATGCCTGTGGGCTGCTACATAGACGGTGTGTGTGTAAATAACCTGAGCTATGCCGATGACATGGTGCTGCTGGCTCCCTCGATTAGCGCTCTCCGAAAGTTACTGGTGGTCTGTGAGTCGCATGTGACATCACATGGCCTTATTTATAATGCCAAAAAGTCGGAGCTAATGGTCTTCAGGTCGGGTACCAAGTGCCCTAAGTTTGTTCCCCCCGTGACTCTCAATGGGGCACCACTAAAAATGGTATTCCAATTTAAATATCTAGGGCATCTGGTAACTGACGACTTGCGAGATGATACCGATATGGAGAGAGAACGCAGAGCATTGGCAGTCCGGGCGAATATGCTGGCCCGCAGATTCGCGCGATGTACAGATGCGGTCAAAGTGACTCTTTTTAAAGCGTACTGTACATCGCTGTACTCAGCGAGTCTGTGGTTTCAGTATACGCAAAGGGCTTACAATGCTCTGCGAGTCCAATTTAATGATGCGTTCAGGGCGCTGTTGCAGCTTCCGCGCTTCTGTAGTGCCTCAGGCATGTTCGCCGAAGCACGAGCAGACAACTTTGATGCCATCTGGCGTAAAAAAACAGCCTCACTAATGCGCACGGTGCGCGAGAGCGGCAACACCATCCTGAACGTCATTGCCAATAAATTCGAGTGTCCTCTGATGTGGAAGCTCACGCAGAGGACTAAATCGCAATTAGTAATTAAGTACTAACTCCCCTAGATTTAAGCTTTTTACTAACAAAATAGATCCATTGTTATCTGATAAATAAATGAATAAATAAATAACACAAAGCATTCCTCTTAATTAAACTATTTTACATATAAAAAAGTAGAAATCAATAATAATTGAATACAATATTATTGGATAAAAAACCTGCATACAATTTGAAATGTCTGCCAATGTAGGCTCTTTAAGTAAGTCCCCCAGTACTTTATAACTTACTTTATTTAAAGTAAAGTTTAAGGAGATCCATAGAGAAACCAAGATCACAGTCATAGGCAAGAGGATTAGCAAGCTGAGTGCCAGTGGGCGGGGCACATAGCTTGAAGAACTGACGGCCGTTGGGGCAAAGGTTTTAGAGTGAAAACCACTAGACCCCAGACGGACCTAATATAGTTTGCGTTGAGCCATTAGATCCAGTGCAGGCCGCACAAGATCGCTCTTGAAATCTATGGGGGTTTAGCTTTAAACGTCTGGCTTGTATGGCTGATATCATATAATAGCTTTAGTTATTTATTTAAAACTTTCACACGAAATATAGTAGTGCTAGAAGGACTTAATGCTAATAGCATTAGATAATGCTATCATCCTGGACATGCAACTATAAAGCATTAAAGCGCAAATGTTATTTATTTTAATGCAAGATATTTTTTTATTAACTGGGCACAGCACTACGACTAACTGAAGCTCCGCGCGCGCGCGCGCGCACGTTCAGTGCGGTACGGGGTTTAGGATACGACCAAATAGTTCCCGTATCGCACTATTGTAAAATAATTACCTTTCTGTGCGTTACGATAAAATAATTCCCGTACATTTTTATTCGTAAATTTCAATACACTTCAAGCAAGGACACCGGCAATATAGGTGTCTCTTTTTTACTTGCACGAATACTTGAAAAAATCACCTCCGCACGGAGTGCAAAACAAGGACAACTAGCTGCCGCACAGAGCAAAGTTCAATTACAACCAAATACTTCCCGTAACGCAGTGAATGTGTTAAAATGTGTACTTCATATATTTGAAATTGCCGCCGGCGCCGAGCCGAGCAAGTACAAGTGTACTATCACGTCACGTGCCATTTCTCGGTATCATTGAGACGCGGCGCGGAGTGGGAGGGCGACCCGCCTCGTTCTCTAAAGGTCGAGTCGACCGCGCTTCACTGAAGATTGTGTGACTTTCTCAAACGATACCGATGAGCATCGAGACATGGTTGCCTGAAGGAGATTACTATAGGCGAATTATATTATAAAAATAATAAATGTGTAAAGTGTACTATGATAAATTTGTAAAACTAAAAACTAGCTTAAAAATAATAACTAAAAATTTTACGAAAAACATGGTCTGCCTTCCTGTTGCTATACCCTGCCAGGATTCATATGTGAAACTATCTACCTGTAACAACTTTGTATAACCATGTGAAAGCAATAAATGTATTGAGTATTGAAGAGGTAAAGTTTATAAGATTGGATGTTTGGATGTAATTGGGTGGTTTCCGGAATGACTAAACCGATTTTGATAATTGTTTCACTGATAAAAAGCTAAACTATCCTTGAATGTTATAGATTTTATTTTATTTTGATAAAATCCGTGCGATGCCGGGCGGGTCAGCTAGTGGCCGATAAGACGGCGGAAGTAGGCTACGACCTCCGTGGCGCAGTGGGTGAATCGCCGGCTGAGACAGAGGAGATTGTGGGTCGATTCCCGCCGCGGAACAAATGTTTGCATGATCTTCAGATATTTGTTCCGGGTCTCGTTGTTTCTCTTATTCTATCAGTTATCAAATAAAAATCATATTCTATCAGTTATCTGGTTCCCATAGTGCAAGCTTTGCATAGTTTGGGGCTAGATGGCTCTGTGTGAAATGTCCAGCATTATTTATCATTTATTTATTTAATATAAGATTGTATATATCTGTGGAGTGTAGCGAGAGACGGAAGACAGGTCAAGACAAGTGACTTACAACACTCGCGATTGTGACTTGTTTCGTTTCGAAATCAGACATTTCACACAAACTCTCTTATTCAGCTAATTTTATGAAAAAGTAATACAATTTCGTAATAATCGAAGTTAATCTGAAAAGAGAACCTGTGGGACTATTTTACGCTATTTTATAAACTATCAGATCTTTGAATCCGTGTCGGAAAGGTATCCAAGATTTATGGTCGATCAGACTAGTTTTAAAAATGCGTTTTGGATTAGAAATCGAATCAGATAAAACTGAGGTTTCCGACCCGACAGCTTTCCGACGTTTTAAAATAGCCCTGCTGATCTGAGTGATTCATTCAAATGAAATCATTTATTAATTCTGAGGAATTGTTAGGGCCTTACCACAAAAAATTTAAACACCTATTCGTCTTCGCCGGAATGCTCATATCCTTTCCGTGTTTTATAACATCCTCCAAAATCCCTTAACCCCCTCCTATTTGAAGGAACGATTTGAGTTCCTTCATTCCTCCAACCCCTGCCTACTCCGGTCGTCTGAAAATCTATTGCTCAAAACTCCAGTGCACACCCGACCATTATCTTTGTTATAACAAAATCCTCTCCATCCAAAGATTGTCTGGAAGAGATCGCTTCTAAGCGATAAGACCGCCCATTGTATTATTGGCTTTGTGTTTTCTATTTTGTTTGTATTTTTTTTGTTTATATTGTGTACAATAAAGTGTTTTCATTCATTCATTCACCCGTTGAACACCTCTTTAATAAATTCCTGAGCATTTCGTAGCAAATTGAGAATAGCAATTGGTATGGAATTTTTTAAACAGGTTGTTCGAATGTTATTTAACATTTTTTAGTGGTAAGGCTCTTAAGTTTAGGAAATAGTTTATCCTTACTATTCTTCATCACCATCATACACACCAGCCCCGGATCCAGGGAGTGCAAACCAGGACACCTGCCGCGGACGCCAATATCAGGGGGAGCGAAATTCTTCTTTTAAAATATGTTTGAAAAAACAGCTTGTTTATAAATCATGTTCATATGATTTGGAACCCTTCAAACTTTAACACCCCCCCCCCCCACTCCACTCTCAAATGCTGGAGGAGAGGGGGCGCCACATCAAGTTTCTGCCCCGGTTAGGAAAAATTCTCGATCCGGGGCTGATACACACCCTAGACTTCTCTATACTGCTGGGTATAGCCTCCCTTATTGTGTGAGTATCGTGGGGTGGTGAGGGGGGCACAATAACGTGCCCCATAGAGATGGGCCACTAGTCTGACCCATCGACGTCAATAACGTACCTACTATTCTTCACACAATTAATGTCATTATAATGTGAAAGTTGTTTGTAATAATCACAATTTCAAATCCCACTTGCCCCCACCTACTTTGATTAAACTGGAAATGCACATTGCAAAATCAAGGTCGAAGAATTGCATATTTACCTCTCCAATCGTACGTTTACCGTTAGCATTTATGATATAACTTTAGAAAGATATACTTTTTATTGCATACCAAATAAAAATACAGCAAAGGAATTAAAAAGGTTACAATAAGCGGTATCTCTAATAGCAATATCTTCCAGACAAACTTTGGATGTACAGGATGAGTAAAGGCGTTGGTAAAGTTTTACTTCAGATAGCTATTATTAAACCCGTTAATGATCACGCCAATACATTTTTGTATGGTTGTGGTGCCTGCCCGATTACGCTATGTATTTTTATTTAAAACAATTTCTTTACACAAATAAAAAACAAAAAAAAATTAAGAAATATTTCGACAAATCACGCACGTTTACCGTTTTTGCGACAAAACACTACGTTATAAGTATAACTACATTATATTTCCTTAAGCATCTAAACGCCCCATAATTATTTGCCATACGTAATATTCCACAATAACAACAAGTATCGCGGTGGGAATATATATGTTTTTTAACCCAGCTCAGCTCCCTCAGGGAGATATCAAATCAATACCGGCGCAAGAAATAGCTCCAAGTTAAACCACGCGTAACTAGGTCATTCATACAAATGTATGCCCGGGTGATAATTATATCAACCCTATGCGCTAAACGTTTTGTCGATAGCTCACTTGTCTAGGGCAGCCTCTTGTCGATCGGTTATTTATGTTGTCATAAACTAGTGGTTCGCCCCGAACTGAGATCTCGCGTAATCTTTGACTATCAAAATAGTGCCACGAAATGATTATGCAAATAACTTGACCTACAGTTTCATTCAAATTACAGGTAACGGGAGTTCATGTTATTTGGTTTTGTTTTTTTGGGGTACAAATTGCAGTTATTCTGCATTTCAGACCTTTGCCTATATTTATGTTACTAAAGCTACACGCATACTAAATTTCAGCACTGTGAGGTCACTGGTGTACCCTGTGAATTTTGTCAAAGTTCAGTTTTTATTATGGCTAATAACTTAAAAACTACAAAGTTTAAACTAAAAATAAAAATGAGATCGAAATGTACTTCCAAATATCTTTTATTAGACGTGCCACTTGACTGGATACTCCCGTTTTGGGTTTTTTAACCCCTCTTGAATCCCAATATATCCACCACATTTTAGCTCATTTAGTCACACCAAAATTGTGCCATCACTATATACCAAATTTCACGATGATCGGATAAACGCTTCGAAAGTTATCCCCGGACAAACAAACATACATACATACAATGCCGATTTGCGAAAGTTGATTTAGAGATCTCGCTTCGATCCATCAATAATCGGGGTCTTAAGTTAACACTAGCTTAAGCGTAAGACGCAGAGAGTCAGATACCGTTTTCCAGTTAGCAGATATACGGGGTATTTAATTGAGATGGGAGGTAATCGGATCTGCGCGACTTTAATACCAGCAATAAAATTACCTGCGTTTTGCAAGAAAATGAGTAGGATCTATTTCCAGCAGGATAGGCGATTTTTCGGAATTCTTTGTAAAAAAAAAGTTACTATTACAAGTTTTTTTGTTGAAAAATTACTTTTTCATAAGAAGCTTTTATACAATTCATAATCGAAACCGATTCAAATGAGCCCAAATACTAGTAGTCTAATTCAATTCAGAAGTTTCGTTGTCTAGCATCGTGAGACCACCTCCATGGTACCATATTGGCATTGTCACTAAAGGTACATATATATTCAAAATTTTAGCTCAATCGGTTGAGAACTGGATAAAAATTCAGTTGCAACATTTGACCTAAACAAAGTAACAAATATTCAAGTTAAATAAAAGCATCTAATAATACAATCGACGACATGGTAACTCTGTCTTACTGTGTAATATCTCCTCCCACTGACCCATTAATTACACACCTATAAGTAATTATCTAAGTACGCTGCGCAACTCAGATAGATAGATTATACTCTTTATTGCTCAAATGAGTAATGCCGAACTATCGATAGTAGATCTTGAAAATCGACACTCGATTATTCTATCGATAGTATCAATAGCATGATATAAATAATAATCAATATTGCTGGACATTTCACACAGCGCTAGTTTGTATTAAGAGTTGCTTTTTTTGTAAAAACATACCTACATATGTATAGAAAAACATCCAGACCCGGAACAAATATCTGTAGATCATGCAAACATTTTTTTCGCGGCGGGAATAGAACCGTGTCAACCGGCTATTCGCCCACTGCGGCAACACTATTGATTTCGTACAATAGTATCGATAGTATAGTCATTTTTCACTTTAATACTATCGATAGTATTAGACGAATTCAATAGTATTGCCTCATATCACGCTATTGAATTGATAGTACTATCGATAATATCGATAATATCGATACTGTCTGATCTGACTGATTATTGATCGATAGTCTATAAATCGGCAACCCTAGCTCAAATGCTCCCCAAACCAAATTACATCTTCAAAAGAGATATACAAATATATATAAAGGCATGTACAATGGGCGGCCTTATTGATGAAAGCGATCTCTTCCAGACAAACTCGGGTACGGCAGTAAGTATTGTTTTTAAAAGGATAACTTACTAAAAACCTGCTGCTGTTCCTTAACATCCTGGTGTTCGGGCCCCATGTTGGCGGCTCCGAGGCGACTACACGTCGCTGCAAGGAGCGCTAGGGGCGATTCCGAGCCCTCCTACAAACAAAACCACACCATTACACACCTTATCTAGATACAAATACAGTCTATAGTAAAATAAAAACTATCTTTAAGACAACGGAAGTTATGTCAGTTGAATTTAAACGGTAAAACGTAGTGCGAAGGCGTGTTTTACGATGCAGGGTGTTGTGAAAGGCAGTGTTGCAGATGTTTACTACCGTTGTTGATTAATTCTCAATTGGTGACTATCGCTACCAGTTTCGATTTAACTTGAGGTTGTAAATTCTAGGCTAGGTCAAAGTATCACGGAATACGTTTCTCTTTCGTAAATAGCTCGAAAAACTGACGGCCGTTGGGGCAGAAAGGTTCTCGAGGGCGACCACGCACTGGACAGCGCAGCGAAAGACCCCCCCCCCCCCTCCTCCTCCTTTTACTAGATGGAAAGATAACCTGATAAAGGTTGCTGGGAGCCCGTGGGTACAGGCTGGGAAATCGGTCACTCTGTAAATCTATGGGAAAAGCCATGTTCAGCAGTGGACGTCATGTGGCCGTGATGATATGCAGATGATCGTAAATACTACAGTTGTGCCCAACTGCTAAGCAAAGATCCCCTTTCCTTTCACATCTAATCCATTGGTTATTACCCCCCCCCCCCTTCCCCTCTTACGATGGAAAGTAAAAAATAAAATAAAATAAAAGGGCATTAATTTACACACACACACCTCTTATGCTAACAGAAGTTGGTAGGTACAATAAGTACTAAATAAAGCTAGGTAAGTTTAACAGTAGGCCTAATTCTAAGACACATTAGTACATTATCGTAGGTAGCACTAAGGTAGAGGATGGTGGTAAATAGGTCGAGGGCTCAGCTACGCTGGTTTTCAGCCTCGCCTTTGCAAAAACATCCGCTGCTGCCGCCGTCACAGATAAGGTTCTCGGGAACTGTCAGCTTTATGCACTGAATTAACAAGTAGTAATTGAAGAAAGAACTTGACAATTACCGAAAACCCATCTAACTGTAATCAGTACTCTAATTACTACTAAAGTACCTACTCTTATCAATTAAAAAGTATTTAAAAGCTTGTAACAGAAAAGGTCAAAGAAAATGTGAAATAATATCTTCATCCTAACAACCTCTGAAACTTAAATTGATAATTGCCAACTAAAACCATTCCTTATCCACATAAGTCTAAAGTTCATAATTCAATACGACAAAGCCGGTGAACTCTATCTCCGTGAGCTAAGGTTTATATTTTAACAGGAATATTGTAATGAAAATAACGCTAGTCTGTCTGAGGGGTGGACGAGTACAAGGTCACGCGTCCCCTGTGGTGCTTTTCCCTCGCTTTTCTGCGAGATATTACTTCGATAATGTTGGCGATTCATTCAATGCCTAGTGTTGAAAATACTATGTTACATATTTAAAAAAGATATTAATTCTGTTAAGAAACTACATTTATAGAACAAAGTTTCGAACTTTTCGTTTAAACGTGGCCTACGTTTTGAACGAAGTTCGAAAGTCGAACAAAAACACGAATGTGTGCGTGAGTGCCGTGTTTCATTTTCGCGGATACGCACACACAAGCGCACTAGTAATGCAGCAAACGGATGCACATTTTCACCGCACAGTCATATTAAAATAAATAAATATTGCTGGACATTTCACACAGCGCTATCTAGGCCCAAATTAAGCAGAGCTTGTACTATGGGAACCAGATAACTGATAGAATACTTATTACATTTTTTTTGTAAATACATATTTATAATATATAGAGAAACAACCAGACCCAACAACAAAATATTTTTTGTTTTTTCCGAAAGCCGCACTTACTAACTGGTTCAGAAAAACCCACAGCGAGGACTTTGTTTGGAGCCATATATGGCTCCAATTTGCTGGTCTATTTTTAACGCGTGTTCCTTTTTTGTTTCTATGTGTAGTTATTCTAAAGGTCTAATTTTCGGTGTTTCCCAGTGATCAGATTGACAAAAACTAATTCCAAACGCTTAGTCCTAAGGTGATTGATCAAATGTTTATTTCTTAGTAGCATTCTAGCTTTGGGTCACTGGGTCCCATGTTCTTAGAAGGTTGCCTATCTCGATAAAATGTAATTTAGTATTTTCACACAAACAAAAAGGTTGCATCTGCAAGAGGTTTTTATTTAACTTTTATTTAGGTAAGTATTGTTTCATATAATGCAGTGTTTTTTTCCCATTAGGAAAAAAGGTAAATAACTGTTTGCAGTAAATTAAGGACATCCAGCTTATCGAAGCCCGAAGCTGATAATTGGGTTGCAAGGAAAATGTAATATTGTCAATCATGAATTCATTCTCTCAAAGTAGGTACTTTTTTACTGGGAATAATCAAGCAATAAAGATTGCTGGGAGCTGTTGGATCAAGCTGCACAAGATTGGTCGCTCTGTACATCTATTAAGAAGATATTCAGCAGTATCCTATTGCTAACATGATGAGTATAATTTTGGGTATCAAGTCATATACTTGACCACCTCACCTGATGATAAGTGATGTTATGATTGAAGCGCGGTTGCCTAAAACGAATATATATTAACTTAAGAACTCCAGTATTATAGTGGTCATATTAAATTAATGTCGATCAAATGGACCTTTAATAATTTAGAGGTTTGTTCATGTTAATTGTTTTAATTAGTGTTAGTTGTCTCACAGCTCATGTGTTGTGTTGGTAAGGAATATCATCAGTTGTAGCTACTTCAGGTGAATCACCATATTTTTCATCATAACATTTGTAAGCTTTTAAGCAATTGTAGAACTCCTCTCTCAAAGATTGAGTAAACACACTCTGTTAAAAGGTGCTATAAATATTCTTTCACTACTTAATCGAATTTGGCCTTTGCCCTGCAGTGGGATCACACAGGCTAATTCGATTAGATTAGATTTAATTGTATTGTTTATAATAAACTACCTGCCCTGGCTTCACACAGATATTTATCAAAATATAGCCCTTAACACCCTTAGCCGGGATTGTGTAGCTTTCTATCAGTAAAAGTTTTTTCAGGAATGTTCAGTAGTTTCTAAGATTACCCCCTACAAACATACAAAGAACAAACTTTTCCTCTTAGGTAGATTATAACATGGATTAAGGCATAGGCTACTTTATTTACTAATTTGAAATGGTATTTATTATGTACCTTTTTTAATTGTCATCCCCATGATTCAACTGTGTTGCAACAGTCGTGGTCTCATAGCTTGAGAAATATTATAGGCTAGTTTTTATTGGCAAAACACTTGCAAAGTTTATGTAGAATTGTAGTGAAATATATGTTGACCATATTTAAATACATGTTCTCTAGTTGGCAACTAATGGATATGTTGTTTTGAGATATGAACATTCAGAATTCATATGTTGGCATCGATCATGAGAACTGATGGTCAGAATGGAACCGGTACACTCCATCAAATGTTGTGTCAGCACTTAACTTCTTTGCCAGATAAAGTTATCAACACTGATACTAAAAGTTTTGTCAAGCTTTCTTGTTTTTGCTAATATTAAAATTTTCTCTTAGGGATTGCACCTTTATGGGAAAAAATTTGAGAGTGATTTTTAATATAGTTTACTAACAAAAGTAGCTATGTTATTTCAAATCCTAGATTATCTTGCATAGGAATTAACTTGAATAAACTAATTTACAAAACAAAAATTATGTAAGTACCTCATCAGCTACATCAGAACAGATTTTTTTCCATCTTGCTTCCATAGCACTAACAACTCCTTGAATTTTTGCACATTTCACAAACTGACCTCTTAAAAATCATAAATAATTGCAGAACCGAGCTTTGCACCATTGCAAGCAGATGTGGCATTTCATAGCATGTTAGAAAAAATATTTTAACAATAGGCTTTGGGTGGAGGGAATTGTTGTAATCATACTGTGTACTGCGTGTGATATACAATAGTGAAGCGAGGGGCTAAAAGGGGAAGTGTTAACGCAACCCTTTTGCATTTTTTTGTCGGCTTCAAAGGGCGGACGCTTGATGTTTGTTTAGAGAACGCGGGAATAGTCGAAGCCCTGCATTAGGTGCCGCTATTAATGGGCACTGTTGTTTTACTTGAAACTGACCTTAAAAGGACTAAATGATAAATAAATCTTTGAAATTTTACAAAACAGAATTCCCACCAAAAGTGGTAAACCAAAATTGAGCGAAAATTTACTTCTTTTCATAGACTAAAATAGACGAATAAATCATTCGGTCAATAGATCAAATTAATGACTTCCGGTTTACATTTATACATGCAATGTTGAATTGCAATGACCTTTTCTTTGTGTCATGAAGTTTGCTGGTAAACTAACTTCAAAGAAAGTTTTCGTAAACACTAAATAGTTTATACATCGTAGTAGTTCAATATCGACACGCCTTTTCCTAACAAGTGCCGGGAGTCGTCGTCCGCAAGGCCGCTGCCGCCCTTTGATCCACCCACCTCAAATCGCGTGACTAATTTTTATGCAGCTACTAAACGATATCAACCAGGTATGCCAGTCGCCAATTGAACAGGTATGTAAGAATTTTAAGTGATACGTCTCGATTATCAATACCAGCTAATAACAATTCTGGATAGACTTACGCTTTATGAATTTTGTTTTTAAAATGGCTACCGTTTCATTAGCTAGCACAGTATTGTAGCGTCGTATCAAGTTTTGGGAGCTGGCTTGCTTGTAGGTATTATTTTGATAGTGTACAGAAAGGATGGTCTACGAACAACAGGAGGAGGATGTTGATGCTATTTTGGCAAGGGAGTTACTTGTGATGCGGTCACAACCTCCTGCGTGTGGCCTGGCGGGCCCCACACGGCCGGGGCCGCACTCGCCCCGCCCTCCCCCTGCGCCGACCGACTCGAGACCGCTGCCCGCTGGCGTCCGATATGTTACACAATAACACTTTACTCATCAACTTGGCGCTCTTTACCTTGTTATCTCTGTCCTCGTTTATGTATTCCACCTGTATTTTTGCGGGCTCAGGCGACATTATCTACTGCACACTTGAAAACAAAATAAATTCTTTGTACACGCACAGACCGCACCATCCTCACGACCGGCCGCCAAACTGCGGCGAGCGAACTGACGAGACTCTACGAATGCGCTCGGGAATATTCGGAGATCCGCCTCCTATCGCGTTCAGATTCGTTTCAGTTATTTATTATTTTAGCCAAAATCCTATGGTTTTCAGCGTAGGAAATGAGTTTTTCCTATAGATTGAAATAGTAAGCAATACTTATCAAAGTCGTAATTTTGTTAGATCTATTACAATGTGGTTAAAAAATAACTTTATAACAATCTTGGTCTATCTCCATCTCACTCTTGACGAGACTGGTCTTGATTATTGGTAGGCAGCAGCTGTGCCTCTCTCCTCCTCCCCGTCGCTGGTGCGGCGCTGACGCCCGATAATAATAATTGAAAGTAGGAAGGACGTAATAATGGGTGTATAACCTCGCGCCCGCGGCCTCCTTGGGCGGGCAAAAAATGCACACATGTCGTGCCAGTCGGTCGACGTGCCAGCCGCATCGTTTTACAAAACGTGGCTTGTAAACAAACGATAAGCGTTCGATGCTGCACTTGACGGCCTTTGTTCACATGACTCCGTCCATATCGTATGTTAGATTACGTTACGACACACTCGATGTCTGAGAATTTATCGCTACTGCATCGAATTCACATATTGTAATATTAATTAATTAAGAGACAAATTTTAAATAAGTAATACAATGGGCTTATAATTTAAAATTCTAATAAAGGAAATAATGTTAGTATTCTATCATTCATCATGTACTGTATTAAAACAATAAAATTTGTTTAAGATCAATCATTTATCAATGAAAATCAGGTTACACGTGTTGTTTTTGAGTAATATTAAAAAAAATTGGCATATAAATTTATAATACAGATGCAGCGACCTCATTACTTATAGCTCTAGAGACTGGTTCGCAGTGAGAGTGAAAGTCAAACCACGTTTTGTCAAGCGTCAGTCGCGTCGCTTTGCTCGAGTCTGAGTCCATTATGCACGAATGAGTAGCCGCCACTAGCCGGCCGCCCCGAGAGAGTGAGTGTCCCGGCATAATTGTCTCGAGCAGTGTACATGCCATTTATAACTCAATGATGGAGCGTTAGAGCTTAAATTTCAATACAGTAAAAAATATTTAATTGCATCCTGAAGAGCGTAAAAACAAAGCATAGTATAAATGGAATTTTATGCTATGCTACTAAGAGTATTAAATGCAAATTAGGTTGAACAACACATAGTCATAGGTTTTTGTAGCACTATTACTGTTCTATTATGGGTGTACACGCACGCTGGTGGCGTGGCACGGCACTGGCGTCATGCAGTAGCAGTAGTGACGCGATTTGCATACTTATAACCAATTTAATTAGGCGATGACATTATGAGAACGATGAAATCATCAGAACTTTGTTGCTTCTATTCTAGCAAAAGTTGATTAAGCTGTAATTATGTAAAAGTCTGTAGCTATGTGGGTAGATATACTTACTTAGTAAAGGTTAATGCAAAAATGACCCTGATCTCGAGACTACTTTTGAACCACTTAATTGTCACTTAACAATTTATTGTCTAGAAGTCTAAGTTCTAGACAAGAGAGTTATTGAGGTGGAAAGATGAGTGTGAGTGGAAATTCAATCAAATACAAACTAACTCATGCTCTTATAATTTCTTAAATATAATTATATTTTATCTTGTTTTAGTTGATTGATATTTATATGCAATTTAGCATTTGGATAGATTTCAGTAGTACCTACTTAATAAGTTTTGTCTTCTTTCCAGGTCTACATGACTAAAAGTTTTTTAATTCTTTATGAATTAGTTTCTGTTTGTACTAAAAACGGGATATTTACCATGATTTAGCATCTAGCAAGAGACTAAGAAAGAGGGTAGATCGTTATATCTGCCAATAACTATCCACTCGCAAAGACTTCAGTTTACAAGTGATCATGGCGCATGCAACTGCGTCGAAATATCGGGACAATCAAGAACTCACAAATCATGGTAAATATCCCGTTTTTAGTACAAATACTGTTAATAACCATGATAGTTTCAAAAGATTAATTAGTTTCTGCTTTATAAGTACGATTCTACAAAAATCGTTCATCAAACAACTATCTGTCTTCACAATTCTCAAATCGTTTTCTTGCATGTGCTCTCTGAATAAATAATTTTTCAGCAAATAACCTACATCTCGCGATTATTACTGCCAAACGTCGGAAACACATTAAAAAATCTCGGTATAAAAGTGACGCTTGACAGTGATTATCGCAAGATTTATGTCTGTTTTATTTCTACCTACCTACCGTGAGTCTTAATTAGGTAAAGTGTGCATGTGCATTAATGAAATTGGGTGGAATTTGACACAATTTGAAGGACAAAAAAATCTAGTTAGATCTATAATTTTTTTTATAGATCTGGACTTTTTTTATTAGAAACTCTTTGTAAAACCCCGAATTTTTGAACCAAGTAGTGTATTACTTATGGTAAAACAAGAACAGTAATAGGTATTGTAAATACATGCAATTACGATGAAACATAATTAACTTCATGGAAATATTATCACTAGGAATCAATGGACAAGAAAGAAATTACAACTTAAAACTGTCATCTATAAAATTAGGTCTAATTTCACCCTATTTCATACGTTTACTATGCGAAGACTTGAGCAATGTCTATTAGTAATCTTCATTGAAGATGACATTGACCGAAATAGTAGAGTTCACAAAATAAACAAATAGCTCAGCTAATTCCCGAGAAGCTGAGTCGAGTAGATGTTAATTGCTTGATTTTACCAATGGGTTTGCATAAAATCCCACACGGGAGTACCTATGTCATAGGATGGTCTAGATGCAGTTTAGATGACTGGAGAACTTATTAGCTGACGGAAGCGGAAGTTACGGTGGGCGGGCCAAAACGCCCGCGTCAACCGCCCCGCGTCCAGACACGCCCTAGCTCTCACAAGTTATGTTGCATCTTATACTAATTATCACGTCATTTATATCACAACCCTGCTTTTTCCTTCCCTATGTACTCTGAAGCACAACTGAATACCCTTGAGACCCAACCTCCTCTTTCAATCTGAGAAAGTTACAAGCAATTTGAGGCACTTCGTGCATATAATACGCTGACTCTTCATCATGCACACCTTGACTTCATATTGAAGTCAGGTGGGCAATAGATATCTAATGATGAAGGGAAATCTAAAATCCAGGCCTAGGTGATTCAAGAAGGTAATGAAAAGCCTTTGCTAGTTGGCTTTGCAGGTACCTAATCGTTCTATTTTGTAGCCCGATATAAAATAGAATGACCGATTGTTCAGCAGAAAAAGGGATTACGATTACTTACGACTGGCTACTTCGGCATTCTCCGGAATATACCTTCTAAGAATACCTACCTAAAATAGTTTATTTCTGAATAATGATATTACTACGACAATAACTTATGAGTTATGTATAACTCTAGACCTGGCTTGCACAACGATTCCTAAACGTATTTAGCGACTATTACAATATAACCATGTTTAAATTTGACGTATTTGTTTGATTTGGCATCTCTCTAAATCATATTTAGCCACTGAATACGTTTAGGCATCGTTGTGCAAGTCGCCCTATTTACTTAGTTAATAACACCTTAGTAATTAGGTTGGTATCTAAAAAGTCAATGAATTTGTGATGAGTTTAACTTATTAGTAGATTATTATTACAGACATGTATACTTAAAATAATAATACTTAACTGAATGTACCTATAAGCTTCATTCATTTTTTACTGACACGTAAAACATTCGATATTATTCTGTAGTACCTAATAGATAATGATGAATGATGCTTCCTGTGACCACTATGTCTGCTCATAACCTAATACTTACCTACTTGTCCTATTTATGGATCGTGTTGATTTCAAGTGTATATTTTTTGTGATAATAAAAAACTTATTGCTTTACATTACTTTAACCTCTACCTCTTACGACAGCTATAGGTAGGTACCTACCTCGTTAACCACATCAGCCTTGGGCTCAAGCGAGAACTACGGCATGGCATTGCGTAACGTTCGTCACTCTGTAGTCCATTTGTTATTTTGCTCGATGAAGTCAGTGTCCCAGCCACTCTCTATCTTAGGTATGTTTTGTGTGACGGTGATTACTGCATTGTTGTTTTGTGACTAGCTGGGTAAGCAATGTCTTGCATCCACTATCGCTAATATTGTCTTTATGATAGGATTGAAATATACATATAATTTTTTCAAAGTGTGCCCTCTTAATTTTTAACAAGTTTAATAATTAGATTCGTAATTAGTAAGCTCTTAATTAGTAGGTAGTAGATACACAGCTTAACCACATGGAACAAGGATAAACCTATGCTATAACTTCAATATTATAAATTCTTCAACCCTACTTATAATACGTCAGTAGGTGCCTTTCGTCCCCTAAGTATTAAAGGTTTTGGAAATCCTTTGTTTTTCTCTTTAAAATATTCATAAGAATGCGGAAGAGTCGAGCCCACCCACCGCCCGCCCGCGACAACGGCCCGCGGGGGCGTAACCGCCGCCCTACGCCGCGTTCGAGACCATGTAATCAAAACTTTTTCCCGCCAACTAGTAAAACATTTTTACAACATTGGTTTACATTTCGATAAACATAATAAAAATAACTATAGGTATATAAAACTAATTTTCTTCAATCTATCAAGACTCCTTGATAGATTGAAGAAAATTAGTTAACACGGTACCTAAAAAAACAGAATTGTAATCGGTAAGTTATTGA
Source organism: Philereme transversata (assembly GCA_963924445.1). Lineage (NCBI taxonomy): Eukaryota > Metazoa > Arthropoda > Insecta > Lepidoptera > Geometridae > Philereme > Philereme transversata. The sequence continues at coordinate 17,221,830 of OZ004337.1, read as the reverse complement.
CCGGAAGTAGCATAAGTATAACATTCATTCAATTTTGTCTATGATATGTAAATGAATGATTGTAAATAATATTTGGGGGGTTGGGATTGGAAGAGTTTCGAGGGAATTTTAAATTTTATTTGAATTATTTTCAGTTCTATCTACAATATATAGTCTACAAACTGCCGAAAAGTCGAAATTAATAAATTATTATGGATACCTTCGCGTTCGATATCTGCATTTATTTTTTGTTTACCTACCTATATATACTTTCATACGCGTTTGTAGGTTCCTAATAAGCGCAGTACTAAGTTTATAGCTTTTTACTAAGAACATACATCCTGCTAAGCTTGCTTTCAAACGGGAGGTAGGTATGTAATGCACTTACTTACCCTATCTACCCACTTACTCTATCTGTGGTCGCATAATTCGCATAGCCAAGGTGATAATAACATAGGTACCCGAGTAGTGTGTACATGCATTCCCTGTATTCTTTTTAATTAAATAAACAACACAACGGGACAAATGAGTGCGATCCGAATCACTCATAAATAGGTACGCTACCTACCTACTACTACTACTCAGCTACGACGTCCCAGAGATATGGACATCTTTAGAGAGCAAAGTTTAACATAATCGCCTCTATTCTAATTCAGGCGTACCTACAAAACAGGTTTGTAGATATTCCTAGCGCCGTTTTCCTTCCTCATACAAGTTGATTAATATTGGTAGTGCAGAGCATTTTTCGTCGAGCGCCTAACTAATTTCTACAACAACGACCAACCTAACGAAACACGTCGATTTTCATGTGTCAAATTGAATACAGCGCCATCTAGTACTGTTTTCATAATTGTATTATACCAAAATGGATTTCCATAGATGGCTCTGTCTGTAGCTTTCGTGACTGGAATTTCAATGTTTGTATTTAACCAGCCATATTATGTAGTTTTTTCCGATAAAATAAATTCAATTGCCTAACCACCTGACTCCACCAGGCCTGACAGAAGACTGATCAGTATTCTCTCTTCGTTTTTCTTTTATTAGTTGTAAGTTTTAGAACTGTTTTATTTTATTTGTACTAAAGTAGGTAGGCTATTATTTTGTTTTATTTTCTTCTGTGTTTTATAAATCACTTATTTACCTAACTTTTGTCTGTTCAATATTTTATTGTAAATGCTGTGCATGCCTGTTATTGGCTCACATTTTATAGAATTATTTTAATAATTCTTTGTAATACTAGACTTTACTATGTGTGCTGTTGGCCTTGCATAACTTTGTAATATATAAAACAAAGTCGGGTTTGTTCGAACACTTATACGTAACTCGAGAACGGCTGGACAGATTTTCATGGTTTTTGATTTGTTGTATTTGTCTCTGCCCTGAATAGCAAAATAACTATTAATATATCGGAAAAGTTTGCGCAAAAAGAAATTATGAAGAAATTTCATTTTCTCATACATAGATGCAGCTAATGATGGCCGATTAACAATTGCAAGTCAAGGCGGTACGAAGTTCGGCGGGTCTGCTAGTAAATAAATAAATACACTTAATTATGAAGAATTAGGTTATGTCTGGTATTGTCGTGAGGTGTAGGCGCGAAGGTGAATAAAACTAGCATCGATTTAAATCAATTTATTGCACAGTAAACACACAAGAGAACTTTAAAATACTTATGCTAAATTGTACGTCGTTTTTCCAGTTTATTTTATTTACTTACTTAAGAATAAATTATGTTTTTTCTGTGCAATGTCAAATGAGTTTAATATGAGACCGATTTTATCAATGGGTTATTGGGAACACATTTTTTTAAATTGCGAAATAGTTATGTGCAAACTCTCCGTTTTTTATGTTTTTAATAACTACATACTTTAATTATTTCGAAGACGTGAGATGTCTTTACCGTATTACATACGATATCTTTAAAATAAATATCTTACAAATTGAAAGAATCACAATATTATTAAATCCATTGATTATTACTATCCTTATGCTTTTGCACAGATGGATAAATAGGTATAGGGTATCTATCTATGCTAATAGGTGTGTTGAAAAATATGTTTAACAAAATTCACATAAATCTCGAAATTGGACTTATGGTACTAAACAATATGAGCGGTTATAATATAACATGACTGTGTTATGGTGATTAATAAATTATCAAAGGTAATTGCAACCTTTCTTTTAGGATTAAAACTTAATAGTGCGTCGGGTCTAAGCAGTGGTGAATTCGAAATCTGAAACAAAATAAGAATAATTAGAAATCTAGCCCTTTTCTAGTATATTCTTATAGATGGGACCGTAAGTGATCAATTACACCCGAGATATTTCTAAATAAGTCGAGTGTGTAAGATCGGTTAAATCCTAGAATAAACACATAACTTGACATCACGAATGCGGTAATTAAAATTTTTTTATAAAATAAATGCTAAATATTATAATATTTATTTTAGGCTAAGGTATTTATTTTTCAAATAACTAACAATGTAAAATTTCTAGTAGTAATAAGTCACAGGTGTAAAAATACAAGAAATAAAAGGCTTTTTTATTTTAATTTTATATTTTATATATTTTTTAAACTCGCGATTATTGTACATAATTACTGATAACATCGATCAGGCTAACAAATAAAAAAGGTAATACGATAGCGATATACCCATTTAAATCAGTAAATACGGTATAATCGTAATTACTAATTACGGACACTAGAATTCGTTATTTACTACCATGTAACAATTTTATTGTTGCCTGAATTAAATGATTTAAAAATAATAATAAAATAAATTTAACTTCGTTAATCGAAATAATATTTTCTTAACAGTTTGTTCAAAAAAAAAATCCTTCCGGTTTCCCGCCTTGTTTTTTTAACGTTTTGACGTGGTAAATTTATATAAATGTTTGTAACTTAACATTTGAGGACCACACAACTTCCCGTTTTCCCATACAAAGAAACGTTTCTATGGCAGTCTGCTTACGTCGGAAAACAGTAAAGCCCATATTAGATCATGGTGTGTTTTGCGATAGGTACACTACCTTTTTATTTTGTTACTTTTTCCAACAATTGATGTAAGAGGTTTCTACAGGGTAGGGAACGCATCGACAATACCCCGGGTGTTGCCGGTGTCAATTGGCGACGGTGACCGCTTACCACCAAGTGGGCCGTAAGCCTGTTTCCCCACAAAAACATTTAAAAAAAATTGGTGTTCCAAATGAACGACAATGTTATCTTACCTTATCTATGTGGTCGTCTACAAGCCCCCGCCACTCCTTTCAACCGTGACTTTGTTCTGAAGAGCCACCCTATCGTGATGCTCCTCCTCCATCTCAGCCATACGCGCGAACCGAGAGTACGCCACGTGGCCAGACTTCACCGCTGACATCATCTATAGTACAAAATAAACTTTAGTACCACGTACACATACATAATTTTTATCGTGCTCCCACACAGCAGCTATAACACGATGACATTGTTAGATGTTCTATACGGCCCACACTCTGGGAAAAACTTTCTAACATTATTTTATTTTATTTTAATCGTTATATAACATATTTCTGTTAACAATTTAGTAGATATGTAATTTTTTTTATTTTATTTGTAATAACTTTTGCAATATTTTGTAATAAAATGTTATCTAACAAATGTAAATCATTACTGATTTAAATGGGTATTTAGGTATACGCATTCCTTTTTTTTTATGGTACACGGACGCAATAAATACCCGTATACGTCAGTAATTATGTACAGGGATCGCGAACGTTTGAAAACTACTGTTGTAAATCGGTTTACAACTGCTGTGTGGGAGCACCCATAACCTTTGGAATGCTTGGATTTCAGATAGAATAGAAATTGTATTGAGTTTCGCAGTTCTATCTTTCAGAATACCAGGGGTTTATGTTTGAAAAATAAATTTCGTGCTTGCTACGAAAACTTGAAATTAAAACGGTTGCAAATAAAAATCATGTTTGAAGATATAACTTTGCTACGCGAAATTGAACTCAAAATGAAGGGATTAGGGTAGTTGATGATAAAACAAGAATGTAATTGTTTGTTGTTCTTAAAACCATGCTCTGTTAGCAGGGTTACAGATCAAATACACGTAGTTTTTTAAAGAATGCAGATATTTAGAAATAAGTATCCTAGTTAAAGAAATTTAAGGAATTAAAATATCATGCCTTATCTAGATTAGTAAAGAAACTAAAATTAAAATGAGGGAGAAAATGGAAATAGTTAAGGACAGTAAAACTGCATGCAAACAAACCAGAGAAAAGCAAACAAAAGCCACCACAATAATATACCTATTTGTCTTGACTGGTGAGGTAACTAGCATATTTTATTTTTAGCTTATAATTACTTATATATATTATATTTTCCAAAAAGGTTTCGAGCATATAAGTATTTTTTTAGGATGGATTTAATTTAATTAAATTTTTGTATTGTTGTAGCTAGTCACATCATTACAAAAAGCGACACAGGTCGATTGAAAATAATCCAAAAAAGAAGTGTTAAATAATAACAATCTCACGATGCTGACTACAGTGGTCGAAATACGAAGGTATTTTTTTAACTTAATTTTAGCTTTCGCCCTTCTGCATATACTATTTAACGATGCCAAATCTCACACTCCGTGTGTGCAATAAGCTTAGAAATGGGTAAAAAGTTTTCTCTTCACGTATAATTTAAAGATACTATGATGTAAGTATATGCAAGACTTTCACGGTGCAACTGCCAGTATTCATTTAGTGTTCAACTACGCAGGTTGTTTCATTACCCTCATTGGCGACGAGGATGGGATAGCCAAAATAAAATAAAACCAGTCAAGACAATTGAAAGGCACACGTTATGCACCTGCAAATACTCGTCGAGTTCGACTTGTCCGTTCATGTTCGTGTCGATTTCTTTGAGGATATCATGAAGCTGTTCGCCCGTCACCTCCTCGCCGTAGTTCTGTGGACAAGGCGGCAGACAATGACAGGGAGGGAGACATGACCGGACTTTGGGAAGAACCACAAATCTTTATTGAATAGATAACGTAAGTGCGTCAATTTGTATGATAAGCAAGCGTGCCAAATTTGTGTACGTACTATGACGTCCCGAGAGCAATTTAGCGTTGGGAGGTCCACACACTGCGCTCAGCCGATTCAAAGGGATCGCGCTGACACCGCTGCTATGTGCTGCTGGTGTTACTGGCAAGCCGGCCAAGTTCGGAATGATTTATGTACCGAAGAAGAGTTGGAGCTTTTCTCCAACTAAAAGACACGCAAAGTAGGTGAACTATCGTAAACTATTCAATACAGATCTATGGGAAGAACTCACTTGGTGTAAGTATGAATGTGGAATTTTCATATTGGGTACAGCTGAGAACTTGAACAGATCTAATTGGTAGGTAATTTGAATATTTTTGTACTGGATCCGTTAAAACTTTTGTAGCTAATTTTCAATTTGGCCCATTATCTGCTAACGGCAGATAAACAGTAGCTACTTATTAAAAAAATCGAACAAATAGCTGTACTTTCTATTATCACTTTTTGAAAAATAAGTATTTTATTTTTGTGGATAATTATCACTGAACGTTCCACAGAAATACTTACCATCTAAATCATGAGATATCTATTCGTCCAACATGATTTCTTAACATTAGATAAAGGGTGATTTGCAATCGAATTTTAAGGTAAAGTTCGTAAAACAAATCATCCTAGATACACATTTAGATACAATTAAGCTACGCCCATCTAAACATTTAGACATATACCAATGGACCAAGACAAGGGTCCGAGTTCACCTGTAGGTAGTCCTGTATTTCTAGCTGGCCGTGGTATGTGGCGTCGATCTCTGAGAGAAGGGACCGGATCTCATCATCACTCAGCTTTACGCCTATCGTCTAGAATCGCCAGACAACTTATTTATATCTTAAAATTTGAAATTTTTGAGATGGTTTTAAAAATCTTGGAATTTTCCGTATGTGTTCGGATAACACTATAAAAATACTTATTTATATCTTATTTTTGTATATAAGTATTGTATGAGTTATCTGGTTCCCTAAGTATGGTTCCCTGGAGTTACTAAGCTAAGCTTGTACTATACAAGCTTAGCTTAGTTTGGGGCTAGCACTGTGTGAAATATCCACCGTTAAATATTTGTTTAATACTAATACAATAATTAGGATTTTTAATCGTTCCAAATGCTTTGATGAATGGCGCTGTGTCCAGAGTTGGATAGTCGAAAAATCTGGTTTGCCGGTAGGCAAAACTGACGATAATTATGTACAGACCATTTCAGCGGCAAGTTTTACAAATGGCTGTGTGAAATGCCCAGCATTATTAAGTGCACACATTACGTTTGATGCACGCCCACGTTTAGTCCATTCACGTGACGGTTGCGCGCCCATCGCCGCTGTTTAGAAAACTAACCGATGACGCACGTCTTACAATTTTTGGTTCTAGGACATTCCGGTTTCCTTACGATATTTTTCATTCTCCTTTTTGAGCACATCCAAATGCGCACATAATTTTTTTGAGAAGCAAAATCCATTGGATATATTATTCGCTGTTGGTTCTAATCCCAGCAGAGCAGCCGCAATTTAAACTCACAACCGAAATCGGAAAATAAATATAAAAACCGGCCAAGTGCGAGTCGGACTCGCGCACATTATCTGTAAAAACGAGCAATAAAATCACGTTTGTAGTATGGAGGCTCCCTTAAATATTTATTTTATTCTGTTTTTAGTATTTGTTGTTATAGCAGCAACAGAAATATATCATCTGTTAAAAATTTCAACTGTCTAACTATCACGGTTCATGAGATACAACCTTGTGACAGGCGGACAGACAGACAGCAGAGTCTTAGTAATAAGGTCATGTTTTACCCTTTGGGTACGGAACCCTTAATAGCAGCGTCATTAGAAACTAGGAAAGTTTAATCGAAGTGGGTCTTGAAACCCTCCTATTTATTAGAGAAAGCACAATTTATTAAAATAGATCATGTTTGACAATAATTAGAATTATGTTTGATCTGTGGAAATAAATATGAATTAACACAATGGTATGTGGAAAGGTATTGTATAACTTTTTTTAGCATGGGATTCGAACCCACAACGCATAATATGTATAATATTATGAATGAGCCTCCTATTTTTTTTTATAATTATAAAGCAGTTTCGATACCAGCCTAGTATTTGTTCTTAATTTCTTTTTTATCAGTCCTTCTGTGTTTTTATAGGTATCTACCATTTCACACTCAGTGTTGTTTTTTATATCTTTCTTCAATGTATGTTATAATTTATTACCGTTTTGTCTGTGCTGTCGTCCCAAATAAATGTATTTTACTTTACTTCTATTTATGTGTGACCTAGTCTCACAGCATGTGTGATAAAAAATATATTATTACCTTAAGACTCCTCCTGATATCGTTAATGGAGACGTATCCCTTCCTATCCACGTCTATGATCTGGAACCGCTTGATGTAGGTTTGGATCTCCTCCTTGGACAAGTTGATGGGGATCTTGTCTCGACTCGCGCGGTTCACCATCTGTCCCATCTCGTTGGCTAAGAAGTCGCCGGCATCTTTGATTTGTTTCTGGAAATATAACAATTTTATTAATCGATCTCAATGCCTTCGAGACAGATATCACGCGAGCGAAAGTACTGGAAGACAGTGAGGGATACCTTTGCCCAGCAGTGGGATGACATAGGTTGGAAAAAAATATTGCTGGATATTTCACAGAGCGCTATCTAGCCCCAAACTAAGCAATACTTGTACTATGGGAACCAGGTAACTAATATAATACCTACTTATATACTTTTTTTTGTATTCACAATATATAGAAAAATATCCAGACCGAATATCAATAAATATCCAAAAACCATCAATATCTGTAGATAAAAATTTGTTCTGCGGCTAGAATCGAACCCCACTGCCCACTTTGCCCATTGCGCCACGGAGATCGTCATCTATACTAATATTATGAATTCGTTCAATACTGCCTTTTCCATCAGAAATGAAGAGCTAGACGAACCAAGCTCACTAACATAGCCCATAAAGGATTAGCAATCTGAAGTGGCAGTGGGCGGGGCACATGGCCCACAGACCGTTGGGGCAGAAAGTTTCTCGAGTGGGCATTACGCAATGGAAAACGCAGAGCAGCGGCCCCCCCACTAGATGGAAAGACGACCTGATAAAGGTTGCTGGGAGCCATTGGATGCAGGCCGCACAAGATCAGTCTCTCTGGAAATCTCTGGGGAAGGCCTCTGTTCCATGTGCTTTTTCTTTCGTTTCTTTTGTGTTTAATACCTGTGTTTTTCTATTATCTATGTACTTTGAGTTATTTATATTTTGATTGCTACTTTTACACTATCTTTAATCGACCTCCGTGGTGCAGTGGGCGAATAGCCGGCTGAGACGCAGGAGGTAGCGGGTTCGATTCCCGCCGCGGAACAAATGTTTGCATGATCTACAGATATTTGTTCCGGGTCTGGTTGTTTCTCTATATATTATAAGTATGTATTTACAAAAAAAATGTATATATGTAAGTATTCTATCAGTTATCTGGTTCCCATAGTACAAGCTCTGCTTAATTTGGGGCTAGATAGCGCTGTGTGAAATGTCCAGCAATATTTATATTTATTTATTTATTTATTTATTTAATGAATTACTTTACGATTTTTTTTTTATTATTTTACTGCGACACAGTATTTTACTAATGCAGTTTCCAGTGTTCACTTTGTTTTAGTTACATGTAAAAAGTTCACAATAAATAAATAAATTAATAAAAATCAACTTGGGCAAATCGGCGTTGCATGTATGTATGTTTGTTTGTCCGAGGATAACTTTCGAAGCGTTTATCCGATCATCGTGAAATTTAGTATAATAGGTAGAGAGTGAGCACAATTTTGGTGTGACTAAATCACCTAAAAATGTTGGGGGGTTGTTGAGATATTGGGGTTTAAGTGGGGTAAAAAAAAATATTGGACTATCCGGTCAAGAGGTACGTTTAATAAAAGGTCTCTATGAGTACATTTCGACCCCGTTTTTATTTTTACTTTAAACCTTGTAGTTTTTAAGTTATTAGCCATAATAAAAACTGAGCTTTGACAAAATTCACAGGGTACACACGTGACCTCACAGTGCTGAAATTTGGTATGCGTGTAGCTTTAGCGACACAAATATAGGGAAAAGTCTGAAATCCAGAATAACTTCAATTTCTACCCCAAAAAAGTAAACCATGAACTCCCGTTACCTGTAATTTGAATGAAACTGTAGGTCAAGTTAGTTGGTTATGCATTTCGTCCCACTATTTTGATGGTCGAAGATTACGAATAATATTTTTTTTTAATTGCGAGATCTTAGTTGGGGGCGAACCACTAGTTAAATGAATTAAATTTTATTTGATTTACGCCATCCGCCGACCTCATTTGTTTGTCATTGTTGTTCACACAGATCCTGTCCATCCAAAGGTTGTCTGGAAGAGATAACTTTTAGGGATAAGGCCGCCCATTGTACCTTTGATTTAATGGTGTATTCTCTATTGTCTGTTTTAATTTTAATGGTGTGCAATAAAGAAATTATCTAATCTAATCTAAATTAAATATTTCCTGTCTTTCCTTTTTTATCTGTCTGATACGAGTATGATGATGATGATGATGATGACTACCTTTTTCTCAGTATCGTTCCAGTTGAGTTCTTCAGCCATGATGTCGACGATGGTGGGCAGCGCCTCGGCCGCGGCCTGCACGTTGAGGAAGGCGAGTCGCAGGCGCCGCGCTATCATATCCACGGCTGTGCAAGCGTATTCGCGGACACCGTATCTAAAAATATATATTGTAGGTTAACAGAGTAGTTTGTATGCCTACCAGAGTCATATGTCTACCTGAAAAAGAGTCATTGGGAGCAATTCTGTTCACAAATCAAATTAAATTAAGGTTTGGCAGCACAAAAACGATTCCCAACCTTTGTTGTACAAACGGAGTGACAGTTGTGATTGTCAACAGAATTGCCATTATGCACGTCACACACGATAATATAAAATATCGCAATCCAATAGACCATCACACACGGCAAATATATTATATCTTACATTGTAAGCGATATTTATTAATTTTATGTTATTTAATATTTTGATTCACAATTACATTACCTTATATTATAAACTAATGAACATAGCACTGAACTTAACCAAATTGAATCTACAATATGTACTTAATGCTGAACGATTATAATCTGACGCGGCAAAGTAGCCTGTTTACTATAACATACCTACTTACAAATAAATAAAACTTTAAAAGAAATAGTGGCACTTCAACTAAATAAAAATAAATAAATCAATCATCTCACGGTCGCCAAAATATGTTCAGGCATGACACCTTAACCCTCAGGAGCCTTCAGTGAAAAACTTATATTGTCCAAATGATTGTATTACTTAATTTATGAATAAAAATATAGTAAATGATGCGCTTTCAGCCGTAATCGTGTGAAAAGTAAAAAGCCACGCCTTTGTAAATGGGCTGCTTTGTCACCTATCGCTCCCGTCAGGCGTTTCCTTTGTTCTAGGTAGCGGTTTGAAGCCGCGACACTGAGTATTAGAGATTTATTCGATTTTAAATAGAGATTTATATAAATGAAACAAGCTATTAAGATATTTATAATAGGTACTTCATCGTTTGTGACGCGCTTTTATACAGTTAACATCAACATTTTCAACACGATCCAAAAATTATATTGCCCACTCACGTGTAACGTTTCACTTTTCAGTATATCTGTCCAGGCCCCAAATACATGTAACTGGACATTTAGTTTTAGGCAACGCGACTGCAGTAGATACCTCGAGTCCTGCAGGAGTTTATAGGAAATGGTGACCACTTAACATCAAGAGGCCCGTCAGCTTATGTGTCTAAATGTATAATTTAAAAGAAATATGCTTAAAAATGGTTAACCTGATTTCAGCATCGATGTATGGGAACTCGGGGTGCACCTTCTTGCCGATGATGGGCCATCTCTTGCCGGTCATGGCCGCCAGCTTGGCAACCGCGAACGCGCGGTCCCCGTACGCCTTTGCCAAGTGTTGAGCTACCTGTTACATACATTTTATTACGAATTAAGTTCACAGCAGACATATCAACTCGGGAAAGGGATCGTCACCGACCTAATGACCTTTAAGAACAAACTTTAGTGCTCATTTCTTATAGTTAAAAAAATTGTAAGGGTACGTTTATTGAGACGCAGCGCATTGCGCGTCACAAATAATCCATACTAATATTATAAATGCAGAAGTAACTCTGTTTGTTTGTTACCTTTTCACAACTAAACGGCTAAACGGATCGTTATGAAATTTGGCAAGGAATTAGATTATATCCTGGGGAAGGAAATAGCTTACTTTTTACCCGACTGCGCAAAAGGAGGGTAATGTTTTCATCGATAAACCGCGCGTGCGAAGCCGCGGGCGGGTCAGTTAAGAATATATTAGAATTAACTGACACGCCCACGGCCTCGCACGCGTGGTTTATCAATACAAACATTACCCTTCTGCACATTCGGGTAAAAAGTAGCGTAGGTCTTAATCCTGGTCATTGATTGAGCGAAGCGAGATCTCTAAATCAACTTAGGCAAATCAGCGTTGTGTATGTATGTATGTATGTTTGTTTGTCCGAGGATAACTTTCGAAGCGTTGATCCGATCATCGTGAAATTTGATACTAATGATAAATGAACTAAAAATGTGAGGGGGGGGGGTTGTTGAGATATTGGGGTTCAAGAGGGGTAAAAAAATTAAAAAGAGACTATTAGGTCAAGTGGGACGTCAAATGAAAGGTCTTCATTAGAACATTTAAACTTCGTTTTTATTTTTAGTAAAGTCTTTATAATATTTGAGCTATTAGCCATGATAAAAACTGAACTTTGACAAAATTCACAGGGTACACCAGTGACCCCACAGTGCTGTAATTTGTTATGCGTGTAGCTTAAGTGACACAAATATAGGCAAAAGTCTGAAATCCAGAATAACTGCCATTAGTACCCCAAAAAAGTATAACCAAATGACATGAACTCCCGTTACCTGTAATTTGTATGAATCTGTAGGTTAAGTTAGTTGGTTAATTATTTCGTGGCACTATTTTGATAGTCAACGATTACAAATAATATTTTAATGTTTTATTCGGAGACTCGCGAGATGTCAGTTCGGGGCGAACCACTAGTAATCTATTCATATACTCAATTTCATGGAAATCTGCCCCGCCGTTTAGCCGTAAAAATGTAACAAACAGACAGAGAGAGAGGCAGAGTTAATTTCAAATTTATTATATTAGTGTGATACATGTGATGGTACATGAGCTGATCTGCGTGAGCAGTACCTGATGGCTGCAGCCACAAAAAATTGTATTTTCCATATTATTATTTATTATTATGATTATCTGACTTTTGTAGTACATTTTTGACATGCTAATATTATAATAAATAAATAGTAAAATTGGTTGAGCGCTTACTTCCATCTCCAATCCGAAGTCCTGCACCAGTCTGATGTACATGGTGGGAGTCCAGCCGTGCGCGCCCTCTATTAGGAACCCGTCGGTCTGGCAATCCTTGAACAGCGGCTTTAGACCCGAGCCTGGAATACAAGTTACCAATTCATATTAGGTTTTTTTTTAATTAGTTTGAATCGGTCGATCCGTTTGGGAACTATGATGCCATAGACAGTCGTAGGCGCCAACTTTATAACCACCCTTTTTGCATAGGGGAAAATAAATAGCAGCCATTTATTACATTATTTATAGTTATCCACCCCGGCTTCATACTAATATATGCGACGACCTCCGTGGCGCAGTGGGCGTATAGCCGGCTGTGACGCAGGAGGTAGCGGGTTCGATTCCTGCCGCGGGATAAATGTTTGCATGATCTGCAAATATTTGTTCCGGGCCTGGATGGGTTTTATATATTATAAGTATGTATGCATTTTAAAAAAGTATATAAGTATTCTATCAGTTATCTGGTTCTCATAGTACAAGTTCTGCTTAGTTTGGGGCTAGATAGCGCTGTGTGAAATTTCCACCAATATTTATTTATTATTTATTTTTATAATTATTATTTTTATGTTTTGGGTACCCGTGCATCTTTACACTGGATTTTAGCATCACAAAATTGCTTAACCTCAATTTTTTTATATACTCTCAATAGCATCGATAGTCTCGGAAGCCATAGAGCGGTAGTTTGTCCATGCCGATGATAGTGACTTAACTGAAGGCGTTAATGTTTTTGAGTACACGGCGCTTTAAGTAGTCTATCTGACGCCTTAAATCCTATCACCACACTAGATTTTAATAAAACAAAAACGATATAAAATTTGAGGAGATTATAGGCTAGCGTGGTATGGGCATGTCATGTAGAGGGAAGAGAACCATGTGACTAAAAGTGCGTTAATATGGATGGACATATAAGTAGAGGAAAGCCGAAGAAGAGATGGATGGACTGTTTAAAGAATGATATGGGTAGGAAGGAAGTGACAACGGAGATGACGCTTGATAAAGAGATATGTAAGAAAAATACATGTTGTGCCAACCCCCACATAATGTAAGCAAATGGCAGGAAAAAGAAGAAGAAAATCGCTAAGCCTCAATTTGTCTACAAACTTACTTTCAATAGCAGCATCGATAGTCTCGGAAGCCATTGAGCGGTATGTAGTCCACTTCCCGCCGGCGATAGTGACGAGCCCTGAAGGCGACACGTGGACGATGTGGTTGCGGGCTAGGGATTGCGTGTCGGGCTTGTTCGGGTCCGACACTAGGGGCCGGATGCCGGACCAAGCTGAGAGCACGTCACCGCGACGAACTGTGGAAACAACATACCATACCGTTATCAAGTCGTGTGTACCTATGTGTGTGTTACCAGTGATGACGTATGGCACAGAAACGTGGTCTTTCACTATGGGCCTCATAAGAAGGTTCAAGGTCGCTCAGCGTTAAGCTCAAAAACAGCATTACTACCAGCTTTTTGAATTTCCGTATGATTGATCGAGCGAAGCGAGATCTCTAAATCAACTTGGGCAAATCGGCGTTGACTTTATGTATGTATGTATGTAACTATGTATGTATGTATGTTGTTTGTCCGAGGATAACTTTCGAAGCGGTTATCCGATCATCGTGAAATTTAGTATATAGGTAGGTAGTGATAGCACAATTTTGGTGTGACTAAAAGAGCCAAAAAAGTGGAGTGGTTGTTGAGATATTGGGGTTCAAGAGGGGTAAAAAAAAAGAGACTAACCGGTCAAGTGGCACATCTAATAAAAGGTACTTTGTAAGTATATTTCGACCCCGTTTTTATTTTTAGACTAAATCTTTTAGCCATAATAAAAACGGAACTTTGACAAAATTCACAGGGTACACCAGTGACCCCACAGTGCTGAAGTTTGGTATGCGTGTAGCTTAAGTATCACAAATATAGACAAAAGTCTGAAATCCAGAATAATTGCAATTTCTACCCTAAAAAAGTCTAACCAATTTACATGAATTCCCGTTACGTGTAATTTGAATGAAACTGTAGGATAAGTTAAGTGGTTATTCATTGGTTATGCATTTCGTGGCACTATTTTGATAGTCGAAGATTACGAATAATATTTTTAGTTTTTATTGGAGACTCGCGAGATCTCAGTTCGGGGCGAACCACTAGTCTATGAACATTAAAAATAAATGGTATAGGTATAAATGATTTCTTAGCTTATTAAGAACTGTGTTGTTAACTTGTATCTAGCTCATACAACGCTTAGGTTGTAAGTTTTGTATCTGATTGTAAGCAGAAAGGAACACATTTTTAAAAAGTTATTTTTTTCTTTATATTTTATACTAGTTGTTGCCCGCGACTTCGTACGTGTTACACTACTAAATGTGTAGGTAACCTAGAAATAAAACTAAGCTCGTTGTTACAACTTCACTTGACACCCCATTTTTATCCTATGGGAACTGATTTATGGAATAAAAGGTAGCCTATGTGGTAATCCAGGTTATAATCTACGTATATACTAAATTTCATCGGAATCAGTTCAGCCGTTACGACGTGATTGAGTAACAAATAAACAAATATCCAAACTTTCACATTTATAATATTGGTGTGATGTGATATCGCCTCAAAGCAATAAAACCGCTGTACTGTAATGCTTTGCCTTCTATAATGTTAGTAATTTTAATTTATACTATAAAATGTATTATTTGATTTTTGTAATCTGTAATAACTAACCTTCAACATCAGGGTTCAAATAGTTCTTGACCTCAGTGAGAATAAACAGAATCTCGTCCTCAGTGGGTTTGGGGTTGTGTGTGACCTTGCAGGGCAGATCCGTGGTGCCGGCGATGGTTCCCTTCAGCCAAGGCAGGAAGAAGATGACGCGTCCGTCCGAGGTGGCCGGGTCGAGGAGACCCATGTGTTCCGGACTGAAATTATAGAGAGATAGATAATGTATTTATTGCATACCAAACAAAATAAAATACGCTATTCAATCATATCATATCTAAATATATAAAACAAAGTCGTGTTACTTACACCATTTATAACTCAAGAACGGCTGGACCGATTTTGATGATCTTTAATTTGTTGAATTGGTCTTCACCCTAATAGCAGAATAACTATTAAAATATCGGAAAATTCAAGATTTTTTCTTCATACATACTCATGATTGCCGATTGACAATTGTACCGGCGACGTACATTGGCAGCCCGCGTCATATGCATGTCAAGGCAGTACAAAGTTTGCCGGGTCAGCTAGTTATACTTAGTATAAATTAGTAAATACCTCAACAACCTGACCTAAAACTGAAGAACTAAAAACACTTGGTTTCTGTTCTATCAATAGAAGAAACCCATTTGGCTCATTAGGCAAATCAATTGGCTAACGAGAGCCAAGTGTTACTATGCCAATCACATATAATCATATGAGTACACAGAATAGTGTCAAACAGACACAGTGTACGTTTGTTTTTTTATATACAAAATGGAGATGGAACAAACAAATGGCCAATCAATGATGTTAAGTGGTAAACAACCAACGCTCGCCTAAAACAAAGCTTTGCTTCGTAGGTCACGTTCCTACGATAACTGCACTACATTGATTAACTTGAGGCTTACAGGTAAAGCCTCATGTGTCTGTAATATCACCGTCCAACAAAAATTAAGGCTCGCAATTTTGTAGGGACGCCGCAGAGCTCGGGTAGACTTTATTTACTTAGCTATGAGTGTGATATATTCAAGAGACTTTTTAGTGGTTTTAAGAATTTGTTGTGAACGATATATGAAGTTTGTGTTATTATGATTTCTGCGTATAATAAATGCGAAAGTTTGAATGTTTGTTTGTTACCCAATCACGTCATAACGGCTGTACCGATTTCGATGAAATTTGGTATGTACGTATATTATAACCTGAACACTAATATTATAAATGCGAAGGTTTGGATGTTTGTTTATGTATTTGCTTGTTACTCAATCACGTCGTAACGGCTGAACCGATTTCGATTAAATTTGGTATGTGCGTAGATTATAACCTGGATTGACACATAGGCTACTTTTTATTGACAAACCACACGTGCAAAGCCGCGGGCGGAAGCTAGTGTTTAATAAATGCGTTATTTTGGTTAAATTGGTTTTAATATTTTATCCTGAACCTCCAGCTCGTAGCAATACTTTGCTAGTTGTAAAATGGTTTATTTGTTAACTATCGGCCAAGTTGGAAGTAGGCCGCAAAAGGTCGGACCCTCTGGAGATCTGTGGGGGAGGCACGTGAGGCTTTGCACCTTTATGCCTCAACTTAATGGTCGCAGGGCAGAGCATCGTAAGGCACGTTTCTAAAGTGTGTGTCCTACGTTCTATCTCCATGTTGTAAAAAAGACCTGTAGGTATTTAGCACTGGACGTTATTTGGGTAATAATTACGATATATAACGAAATAAAAACTACTTATTTCACCATAAATGCATGTCGCGAGTGATAGATTTCTTCTAGGCAAGCGTGTACCATCGTAGACTGCATCATCGCTAACTATCAGGCGAGGTCGTGATCAAACGCTAGCCTTAATTTATAAAAAAAAAGCATGTCTTCTTTTAACATTTAGATTAATAATGGTGTACCTAAGCCCCAAGCGTTATATACCTGTAATATCCTGGCAGTACAATATGGACTCCGGAGGAAGGGCAGCAGATATCCTTAACCTGCTGATCGTCCATCTTCCGGATGCTGTCGGTGAAGGGTCCGGTCGCGTTGATGATGCTCTTCGCCTTGATGTCCCACTCTTTGCCGGTCATCTCGTCCTAAAATACGGGGCCTTCATTACTTGAGTAGGTACCCAATATGTAGGGCACGTTTGGGAAATCAAGCCATTTTATTACCACTCCCTGATAAAGGTTGCTGGGAGCCATTGGGTGCAGGCCGCACAAAATCGGTCAGTCTGGAAATCTATGGGGGAGACCCGTTCAGAAGTTGATGTCCTGTGGCTGATAAGATGATTATGATAGTAAGGCCTGTGGGAGCATCTTACCCTGCGCTTTTCAGTGCGTCGTATCGCAAGCTTTCTGCCCGTACGGCTGTCAGATCTTCGAGCTAAATGCCCCGGCCACTGCCATTTCAACTTGCCAATCCTCTGGGCTATATCAGTGACTTTAGTTCGTCTGCGAATCTCCTCATTTTTGATTCGATCTCGTAGAGAACACCAAGCATAGCCTCTCCATAGCACACTGAGCGACTACGAGCTTTATGAGCGCAGCATAGGACGGCCCCCTCTAGATGGAAAGACGGCCTGATAAAGGATTCCTGGGAGTCGTTGGGTGCAAGCCGCACTCCGTCGCTCTGGATAACAATGGGAAGGCCTATGCTCAGTAGCGGACTTCCTTCTTCCTATGTCAACCAGTTCTGCACCAACAACAGGCCTAATACTTACTCGCTAGGTGTGGTTGCTTTCACAGCGTGAGCACAGAGAGTGCGTCTATTGTATTTTGTTTTAATGTTAGTCTGTGTATGATGCATTAGAAATCCATAATATATTAAATAATTACTCGTAATCTGGCTCCGCTGAGTTTGCCCGCGGTCTTGTGCAGTTTGACCACGCTGACATGGTTGGCGATGGTGGCGCCGTGCCGCGCCGCCGTGAGGGCAATCGCGAGATTCATTCTAGCGTCGTCTTGTTGACCTGAACAATCATTCAAACTAGGTACATTCAATTTTCTTTTCATACATTTATTTTTGTTAATAAATTTATTGAAAGACAGCAATGAAGTCTATAAGTGTTAGTAAAAAAACTTCATAACTATGTTAATACTTAATAACTAACACACACATACCAGTAGTCCAAACCTATGGTATTCAACTTTAATAACATTTTAGCCTATATACCTTTTATCTATTGTATTGGACATTTTAGCTATGTATATATAAACTAGTTTTAATTTTACTTTTCTCATTGTTAGCTTTTCAAAATGTTTTATTTTGTATTACATCATTAAGTAAGGAACACGAATAGTAGATACTGGTTTAGGCACGGGCGCTGAAACTGCTATACAATTTTTTCTAACTTTTTGTAGCTGTCAACGTTTATTATTTGTTTTTGATTCCTATAGTGTTTTTGAATCAAATAAATAAATATATTTTTTTTATTTGAGTGATTTAGTCCTCTGGATGAGTTTTCCCAACAGAGATGCTATTGAGTTTAGGATCGTGTTGTTGCTGGCACGAAGTCTGTTCAACATTGAGGCTGTTATGCCAGATAGCGTCACATGAGTCGGTGCGCGCCTCGGCAATATACCTGACGCGCTGCAGAAACGTGGAAACCGCCATAGCACCCAAACGCATTATTATATTAGGCCTGTAGAGCATTGAAGGCCTTTTGGGTATAGATAAACCACAGACTTACTGAGTACTGAGATGTACAATACGATTTACACACGACATGGAGATAGAACAAACGAATGGCCAACCTGATGTTAAGTGCTAACCATAGCCTATAAAAAAATCATTGCCCTACGAGTAACCTACAAGGTCACGCACGTTATGAATTTGCCCTACGACGCACTGCCTTGCGTCCATCAACTTGAGGTATAAATACCCTTCAAAACGAAACACAGGAATGCTGCTTGGCGACAGAAATAGGTATAGTGGTAGTTCTTCCCCGGGCGAGCCCTTACATACTCTACTGCTATAATTTAATTTTTATATAAATTATTTAGGCTTTGGTATTTTTTTATAAGCTGTCGTTATTGGCATACATTTTAAAATGTAATTCTTATTTATACCAAATATAGTTACTATCAGGTGTATACACTTACCATCGTAATACACGATGCCACCGCAAAGGTTGTCCGACTTCAACATAGGGAATAGTTCTAGCGTGTTCTTCTTAGACAAGTAGTAGGAGCTTTTCACGTTCCTGTCTCCCGCGACTAAATCGTACATTTTGATGCCGAACCAGAAGTAGGGGACTTGCCACCATCTACAATAAATAATCTAGTTAAGTAATAACTAAGTATTTCTGGTTATTTTTGATCGAGCGAAGCGAGATCTCCAAATCAACTTGGGCAGATCGGTGTTGTATGTATGTATGTTTGTTTGTCCGAGGATAACTTTCGAAACGTTTATCCGATCGTCGTGAAATTTGGTATATAGGTAGGTAATGATGGCACAATTTTAGTGTGACTGAATGAGTTAAAAATTTTGGGGGGTTGTTGAGATATTGGGGTTCAAGAAGGGTAAAAAAAAATGAAAATGAGACTATTAGGTCAAGTGAGACGTCAAATAAAAGGTCTTCATTAGTACACTTAGACCCCATTTTTACTTTTAGTAAAGTTTTTGTAGTTTTTTAGTTATTAGCTATAATAAAAACTAAATTTGACAAAATTCACAGGGTACACCAGTGACCCCACAGTGCTGTAATTTGGTATGCGTGTAGCTTATGTATCATAAATATAGGCAAAAGTCTGAAATCTAGAATAACTGTAATTTGGGGTACAACCCCAAAAAAAGCGTAACCAATTAACATGAACTCCCGTTACCTGTAATTTGAATGAAACTGTAGGTCAAGTTAGTTGGTTTTAATTTCGGGGCACTATTTTGATAGTCAAAGATTACAAATAATATTTTTTTGTTTTTATGGTATACTCACGAGATCTCAGTTCGGGGCGAACCACTATTATATATGCAGTTATAAAACTGGAGATCAACTAAAGAACAAGTAGCTAATAAGCAAAGCAAACTATGTTCTCCTATCCATTCTAATGTCTCTATATTATAAAACAAAGTCGGGTTAGTTACACCATTTATAACTCAAGAAGGGCAGGACCGATTTTGATGATCTCTGATTTGTTGGATTTGTCTCAGCCCCGAATACCAGAATAGTTATTAAAATATCGGAAAAATTTACGCAAAAATAAATTATGAAGAAAATTCATTTTCTCATAAATGGATACAGCTAATGATACGTACATTCGTACATACATTGGAAACCCGCGTCATATGCATGTCAAGGCGGTACGAAGTTCGACGGGTCAGCTAGTTACTTATAAATTCGAAAGTAGCTCTAGTCTATTTGTCTATCTGTAACGTAACAGACAGACATACAGAGAGACAGAGTTACTTTCGAATTTATAATATTACTCTAGACTAGTGGTTCGTCGCGAACTGAGATCTCACGAGTCTACCATAAAAACAAAAAACATATTATTCGTAATCTTTGACTATCAAAATAGTGCAACGAAATAAATAACCAACTAACTTGACCTACAGTTTCATTCAAATTACAAGTAACGGGAGTTCATGTTAATTGGTTTTACTTTTTTGAAGTACAAATTGCACTTATTCTAGATTTGAGACTTTTGCCTATATTTGTGATACTTAAGCTACACGCATACCACATTACAGTACTGTGGGTTCACTGGTGTACCCTGTGAATTTTGTCAAAGTTTAGTTTTTATCATGGCTAATAACTTAAAAACTACAAAAACTTTACTAAAAATAAAAACAGGGTCGAAATGTACTAATGAAGACTTTTCATTTGACGTCTCACTTGACCAAATAGTCTCATTTTCATTTTTTTACCCCTCTTAAACCCCAATATATCAACAACCCCCCAAAATTTTTACCTCATTGAGTCACACCAAAATTGTGCCACCATTACCTACCTTTATACCAAATTTCACGATGATCGGACAAACGCTTCGAAAGTTATCCTGGAACAAACATACATACACACATAAATACATACAACGCCGATATGCCCAAGTTGATTTGGAGATCTCGCTTCGCTCGATCTGGATATAAGTAGGTATAGTTTAAAAATATCTTTAAAAGATTTACTAATTAATTTACATAGAAAAGTGGGCAGTTGTCCAATACTAACCGAATCTAAAAGTGGAGCGAAATGAGGCATATGTATATAAAACTTAAGAGCATATCGTTTTAATAGAACCACCATTATATTAATTAAATTAGTTAAATAATGGTATCCTATAAATTAACTGAGTTATTTATTTAACATATTATTTTAGGCCGTTTTATTGTTATTGTTACTTTTTGTTCATGTAAGTACATATTTCCCTTCAGCTAGTCTACACAGAACTGCTCTAGATTTGTCATGCTGTGTATTGCTTTGGGATGCAATCTAGGGCTGAAAGTTGATAATTGTATTTTGTATCTGTTTGATTGCATTCGGTTTTGTGTGCCGATAAATAATTGGTATCCTTCCAATAAAAAGAATAAAATAATACCGACTATGAGTTAAATAATGGGTTTACTTGTAAACCGGTAGCAGGATAGGCAACGGCCGTGTAAGATGAGGCGCGACCTCCAGCATATTGGCACGCTCGTGCAGCGCCTCCTTCACCATCTTGTACTGGTCGTAGTCGAGCCCCATGATCGCCTTCTGCAGGTATCTGACGCCGCCGTGGATCAGCTTGGTGCTGCGACTCGAGGTGCCGCTGGCGAAGTCGTCCGCTTCCACCATGGCTGTTCTGAGACCTGAAATCAAATTCAATTCTTTATTTCATACTAGCACTGACACGACATTAATTACAAAACAGGTATATAGTCCAAATTAAGTATAAAATAAGTAAATATGTAGTAGGTACACAAAAATAACAGCCAGGTCGACATTGGACTATGGAGACACTGGACGTGCACAGTGTGCGCTCTCGTCCAATGTTCCATGAAGTGACAGTCAAAGTCCAGCCTCCCTGAAATTACATAGTTGCATGTAGTTGTTGAAATGAAATTATATTTTATTGCATATAATGAGGTTATATTACATAGTTGCATGTAGTTGTTGAAATGAAATTATATTTTATTGCATATAATGAGGTTATAATTCAAGATGACAATTTTAGGCTATGTAATGTAAATATTTGGATGCGGGGTTTTATAAAATTCGTAGGTGTTATACCGGAAACAAGATTTAGGATAGTAGCCACGCTAAATAGTTCATAGTTATTATTAACTTCTAGTGTCGGAACAATGCTTTGTGATGCTATACCAACAATTAAAGAAATAATCAAAAAAGGCTACAAAAGATATATTTTTTTTATAAAATCGGCGGGCGGATCGCACTGAAGGTTTACGAACTGAACCGAAACATTATCGGTCGAAACACCGATAAAACGTGATAAATCCCGTATTTATAATAACGTTATTACAGTTCACGGTCCGAAATTGATCCATTGGTAGGTATAGCGTGCCACCCAAACATACCTTACATGACGAATGCCCTACAAAATGTTTCTTTATCCTACCTGGATATGGAACAATGATGATGTTAAGTAGTAACTTTCTCCTATAGTAAGTATTGCCTGGTAGGTCACGCATCTTAGAAACGGGCCCTACGAAGCACTGCCCCTGCGTCCATCAAGGCCATATCTACAGGTATAAAGTCTCATGTGCCTGTAATTTCACCAGAAACAATACCCTTCAAACTGAAACACAGCAATACTCATGGCGGCAGAAATAGGTATGATGGTAGTACTTCCCCGGGCGAGCCCTTTCACAAGGCAGTCTACTACTCTTGGATGAGAAGTGTACTTAGTTTATACCTCTTGTAGTAGCATCAAGCGCACACCCCGCCCCAGTGGCGCCACCTCCAATGATGAGGATGTCATACGGATGTCCAGCTTGAAGGGTCTTGACCTGGTCAGCTCTGGACGGCAGGGGTCGCTTCTTCCGCTCTGTCTTCGCAGATACTGTGGCTGGGTTGAACCATTCCTGAAATTACCAATAATATTTTAGATGTCCATATTATTTTCGAAGTGAAACTTCTAATGCGACTTCCAACAAGGTTGCGTTAAACGTTTAACGCTACCATGGAGTGGGTATGAAAGCACTGTTGCGTGAGGGGGAGGGGGAATAGAAAGAGACAGAACGAGAGTGAATGAGTGGCACTCGAACGCATGCGCGTAGTATACCTGTTACAGGCCAGCGCGAGCGTTAGCAACGAGTAGCGTCCAGTATTCCAATGCAAGAGGGAGAGCGAAAGAAAGATACACAAAGGTAGAAAGTAGGAGAGAGAAAGAGAGTGAGTCGGTAGATCCCAAGCACATGCGCGTGGTATATAATTTTGAAGGTTTCACTTCTACCACATGTGAATTGCACACATGCTTTTTTTTTATTGAATACTTTCCGACAAAACAGAATAGTGCTAGGAGGAGCTAAATGCTAATAGCATTATCTACCAGTCACCCTGGTCGTGCTAAAAGAAGTACGTAAGTACAACATGTCACTAATCACTAACATTAGGAATTTATGTTATATGTTACTGTTGGGTACATACAACACTAGGCTAGATTATTCTACTATTTTTTTACTAGTCCGTGCTGTACCACTGCTGGGCAAGGACCTCCTCCTCTTCCTTCCACTTATCACGGTTCAGAACCAGATCCTGCCAGTCCCTTTGGAAGAAGTCCAAATCGTGACTCCAGCGTTTTTTTGGCCTCCCTCGGCGTCGCTTTCCGTCTTTAGGAATCCATTTTAGGACCTTGTCCCACCTATAGAGTTGCATAGTCGGGACGACCTCCGTGGTGCAGTGGGCGAATAGCCGACTGAGACGCAGGAGGTAGCGGGTTCGATTCCCACCGTGGAACAAATGTTTGTATGATCTGATAGATATTTGTTCCGGGTCTGGATGTTTTTCTATATATTATAAGTATGTATTTACAAAAAAAAAGTATATAAGTATTCTATCAGTTATCTGGTTCCCATAGTACAAGCTCTGCTTAGTTTGGGGCTAGAGAGCGCTGTGTGAAATGTCCAGCTATATTTATTTATTTTATTTATTTATACATGACCCGCCCAGTCCCATTTCAGCTTTGTAGCCTTGACGCCCATGTCAGCGATGTCGGTCTTCGAGCGCAGCCAGGAGTTTGGAATCCGGTCAATCCGCTTTAGGTATACCTAAAATGTAATGCTCCATCGCTCTTTGGAAAAGTAGTTTGAACCTAGTTTGATTGGGCACCGCAGGTTAGGACAGGCAGAATACACATGTCAATGAGTTGTCATTTCAGCGATAAGGGAAGGTCACCTTGATAAGTTCCTTCATTGCTAAGTAGGTATTTATTTATACATTATAACTAGCTGATCCCGCGAACTTCGTACCACCTTAGAATCAATAAACTTTGTGTTACTATTAAGCTGAGTTAAATACATTTATTTTTATCAATTTCCTTTACTGTGCTCGTACCCACTATAATCAACTATCTCTATACGAGGCATGCCTTTTAAGTTTTGTCGTTTGAAGAAAAAAACACAACTAGAACCTTATAGTACTTTTTATTGTTTTTCAAAGTATTCACCGCGTAGCTTAATACACTTTTCCATTCGCTCAAACCAGTTATTATAACATTTATTCCACTCTAAAGTGGGGGTGTTCAAAATGGCTGACTTGAAAGCGTCGACTGCTTCTTCACCGGACTGGAACCTTTGACCACGAAGACTTTTCTTAATTTTAGGAAATGTAAAGAAATCGTTAGGGCTTAGGTCAGGACTGTATGGAGGATGGTCAAGAATTTCTACTTTTTCCTGCTTCAAATACTCAATCGTTTGACGAGCGCTGTGTGAGCTTGCGTTGTCGTGGTGCAGGATGATGCGTCGCTTTGAGTTAGATTTTCGAAGTTCGGCGATGACTTGTGGTAAACAAACTGTAGTATACCACTCTGCGTTAACCGTTCTACGATCTTCAAGTGCAATAGTCGCAACATGGCCGGTTTTTCCAACGAACGTGGCCACCATCTTCTTTGAAGTGCTTCGAGAACGAACAACTTTAGTCGGCTTTGGCTCGTCTTGAAAGACCCAGATTGTAGATTGTTGTTTGGAATCAGGATCGTAGGCATAGATCCAAGATTCGTCACCACTTATGATGTCGTAGACGTGATTTGACTCCCCTCGGTTGAACCTTTGCAGAGTTTTCTTACACCATCTGACGCGGGCCGCCTTGTGATCGTCGGAAAGCAGATGCGGTATCCAACGGCAAACTAGCTTTCTCACACCAAGCGCTTCATGCAAGATCTTCTGAATGGTTGTCCCTGAGATGCCTAATAGAGCCTCTATCTCTCGATATGTCACATGACGATCTTCGAGAATTAGTTGTCTCACAGCAATGATGTTATCTTCAGTGAAGGCGGATTTTGGGCGTCCTTCGCGAAATCTGTCACTAACACTAGTATGTCCACGCTGGAATTCTAAATACCAGCGTTCGACAGTCCGCAGACATGGGGCTACATCACTGAACACAGATGTTAGCTCTTCTAAACACTGAAGCCGTGTCAGGCCTCTTCTAAAGTTGTAGAAAATTATTGCACGAACATTTTCCTTAGAAAGATTCATTTTCGTACGTGACCTGACAGATTCAAATCGAAACTGTGACTAAACAATAGCATTAATCCTAATACTTTCATTTGTTTTGAGATTCAAAATGTAAACACATTCGAATATAGAACAGTTCCAAATTCAAAATTGCCGGAAAATATGAAAACGACAGAACTTAAAAGGCATGCCTCGTAGGTATTCAAAGTAGAAAATTATTAAAGTACTAATATCGCTATTAAAAACAGGGGTTGGTGGAAGAAGGGTGAAAATATGTTATGGCTGTATGTATTTTTTATTGCCGAATCATAAAAAACAATATAATAAAAATAAAAAAAATAACCACCCTTCTCATAAAGGGATATGAAAAATTGTTTACGTCCTATTCTCAGACCTACCGAATATACACAAAAAAATTCATAAGAATCGGTCAAGCCGTTTCCGAAAAGTTTTGTTATAAACACTGTGACACGAGAATTTTATATATTAGAAGATTACATTATATTATGTATACACACACACACACACTCAATCCCCGAAGGCAGTGCAAGCTTCGCGTTTGTGACGACACCATCATTTGGGGTCGGGAATACGTACTACGAATACGTTAAGTAGGTACGTTTTTAACCTCCCTACTTAGCACATACTTAGCTGGGGCCATTTTCTAGCGACTTTATAATTTGGAGCTACAGGCAGTTTATTGTTACGTGAGATGTTCTTGACTAAGTACATATTTGCATTATTTTAATTTTATGACTTCTGGCACTTTGTCGTATTTCAGGTACAAATTAACGTAATTAGCCAGAAGTCTAAGTATCCCATCATCTTGCATATGTTATGTCGTGTCAAATAAATATTTTCATTTTCATTAATCAGTTATCTTCCACCGCAATGCAATGATATGTAGGCAAAGTTTGGTTGGACGTGATCTGTGAGGTATTGCAAATTTGCAACTGTTATTGGCAGTGGCCATCAGTCGGGCTACCATGACCGCCCTAGGAAAGTTCGCCTCAGAAGAATCTACAGAAAAAGAAGAGAACATTTTCTATGGCAGTCATGCTACTAGGGCACGTGGTGTCTTGTGACGTCATCTCATTTTATAAAAATACCACGGCTCGACTTTATTCCTATAGCCTACCCTGCATTAAATCGTCTAATCATCTCATTGGTATAACCGGTCAGGCGGAAAATTATTTTTATCTTATGTACTGCATATATTATACCTACCATAAAAATAATTCCTCCCTCTTAAATGATAACAAAACACCATGATTGTTCTCAAGGCCTCGCTATGCTAGGTGATAAATGATAATACATGTTAAATGTTAATTAATGATGTTCGTTCAATAAATCAATGAAGTCTCGGCTACTCGTTACTAGATGGCGCTACTTGTCAGTTACAAACTTTTTTAATCTAATTCCATCACAGCTGTAAGTTATGCCATGGACTATTAAAGAATGAAATTCCATATTAATCCCTGGCTTTGTTAATAATAAAGTATCAATAAACACAAAAAAAATATTAAATTACTGTAACTTTTTTTTTTTAATTACGTTTTCGATAGTGATGGCTGTCAGTGTTATTATTCTCCGACAAAACTAAATCAAAACAAAATATAGAGTATTATTTTCGGTCGGTTAATATGATGCATTAATGGAGCCTGTTTATGAAACCACAAAGTTTTAAAAGCATAAAGTAATTGAAATACCTCCCTATTCTAGTCATATCATAACCTTATAATTTACACGAGTATCATAGTTCCACATCGTATTTTTATCAGTGTATCCTATACTTACAACAGGTGAATCATCGGCTGACAGGATCCAGGCTGTCACAGCTGCGCCCGCGACGCCCGCCGTGCCTGCTAGTAATCTTCTCCGAGACATTTTCTGAAATTAATATGCAAGGACTTTCCAGAAAACATGTCTATCTAATTCAAAAATATGAATGGCTACAATATGTTATACAGGGATGGATAAACAACGCACTTTACTAGGTTTTTGATTTTGCGATTTTAAACATAACTATTTAAAGTTTTATATATTTCAATAGCTGACCCGCCCGTGGCGTGTGTTTTTTCATTAAAAACATTAACCTCTTTGGCACAGTAAAAAGTAGCTTAAGTCCCAATCCCAGGAAATCGGTCCAGTCGTGAAAACGTAACAAAAAGACAGATAAATTATCTACCATTACTCATAGGTATAAGTAATGTAGTTTTTTATGGTTGAATTGTGTATGTACTTATTTAAATAGTTTTTTTAGGTTACTAGGGTAATATTGCACAAATTTTGACGGTAAATCGCGATGGTATTGCTGCTATTACAACTAAACGATTCAGATGATTTGCTCGTGATAAGTTTTTACTTAGAATGCTATTTGCGAGGCTCATTAAAACTATTTTAGTCTGCCAAAAGCATTATGAATATGATAATGTTTATGGTTTAAGGAAGAAACTCGTTTTTGTCAACGAATTATACAATATATAACAAAGCTCTCAGATTATACAAACAAACAGATGGAGTGTACGCAACAAACAGTATGACGCCACTTATCATTCATGTGTGCGTGGCGATTAGAAATAGCTCTGTAGGGACACGTGCATCAGTGTGCGTGTAATGATACCAGAAAAAGAAAAAAACTCCCTGTATTTTTTTTAATGTCCTTTACGACAACAGGTTCTAAAATTTTATTTGGATACATGAATTTGTTACTAATTGAATACAAATTTGTGTGAGTATTAGGATTGAATAATTGTTTAATTAACTAGTTTATCAAACACTTAAATATTTCATGTACCATTGTAAACGCATTGTAAAACTACAGAAGAAATAATATGTGAAGATTTTTATAACTAGCGGTCCGTCCGGTGTTTATTGAGGTTTACATGGACTTTAATGTCCTCCTGGCCGAATTACGGCTACGGCGGCCATCTCGCAAGAGACTAGCCAACAACGCAGGATATATTCCTGACTCCGGACTGTTATTAGAATTTGAAAAATTAGAATAACACTTTTTGGAAAAATGGACTTTATAATAATACTTTAGTTTTTTCTGTAGTAATTATTATATAGTATATATATATATATTATATATACTATATAATAATTATATAATAATAATAATATATTATTATATAGTATATTCATTTCATTAGACTGATAAAAAAAAACATACATATGAATCCAAAATATTTATTAAAATCATAATTAATTATATTGCCAAAAAAATTATGTAACCACCTTAATTTTGCACTAATTTCTTGTAATACTGCCGTTTGGCTTCTACATGTCGAGAATTAGTTTCTAATTTTGCTATATAGTGCAATCGCACCATTAAATACTTTTCTATCAACAACTTCACCAGATTCACTCTGTGAAATTTTGCACATATTGAATATGATCTGGATTAACATATAGGATATTTTTATCCCCGTAAAATGTTCTGGTAGGATATTTTTCCCGAAGCGAAGCGAGGGCGGATCGCTATTACTTCTCTATATATATATCATTTATTATATATGTGTATATGTATATGTAATGTATATACAGGGTGTGGTGTAATGAGTGGATAATAGGGTACCTGCGGGTAGGGGCCATTGTGGCGGTTCAGAAAAATGCGTTACGCGAAACGATAGTTCTCTTTCACTCATAGCATGAAAGAGCAAGATAGACATAGTGTCGATTGCCGCTGGGCCGGGAACCAATCTGTTCCAAGAATTACTAGTAGTTCTGCGAACAGTAGACAATTATTGCTAATAATAGTTAAAAATATTTCTTTAAATTACGCCTTAATAAGTTTGGTAGGAATTAATTTTGAATCAAGTTGTGACAATGATATGTAATATACCATCTCGATGAAATAGGCTAATTTTTTTTAAATTTGGTATTCAAGTGACCATACATTTTTTTTACACCACAGAAGGGTAAAGGTCAGGAAAACAAACGAAAGCAAGTAAAATTTTAGTGAAATCTTATTTTAAAAACATAACTGTGCTTGTGTTATAAAAATAATAGTTTCCATTCGATAGCACATCTATCCAAGAATACTATCTAAAAAATAGATAGAAAAAAAATTTCATTTGCAGTCTTGGCGCCAAAAATAGTGACGAAGGGTGAAATATTTCTTAAATTTCGAAAATGTCGAATATCTCGAAAACCGAGGCACTTTTACTGAGCATAACAAATATTTTTCTGAACCGCCACAATGGCCCCTACCCGCAGGTACCCTATTATCCACTGATTACGCCACACCCTTTACATTACATATATACATACGGAACTAAATTGTTATACATATACAATTATATTTAGAATCCCGCATAAGATATTAATCACCGAATCACAGTAAACGGCAATAACATAATTATAGAAATATATACAAATTCGGAATAACAATTTAGGCGTGAGATTACGCGTGGGAATCGAACCCACGTCCGTACATTTAACAGTCAGGCTAGCTAACGCCTAGATCAACAGGTAGTTTCCCCAATTGAAGGGAAAACATTTTGCCGAAAACTGGCAACACAGTCGAACTAATGTCGAGGTTTTGTGTTTCAAGACAACCGTTTAATTATTGGGTGAATAAATAATAAAATCAATTAAATAATTTATAGTTACTTGTGAAATGGTATTGAATCCACTTTTTTTTTGTTTTTGGGAACAACTTTTACACTGTTTAATAACACAAGACGGCATTTTTGACAGAAAATAATGAATCACTCGAGACGTTCAAGCAGTACAACGCTATCTTTAGCACTACCGCGAGATTGTATTCGCTTTTAAATTTGTATTCGCTTGTGTGGCTTCACTCGCACGTTCGGCGCGCTCTATCTGTTTGTTTGTATAATCTGAGACAAAGTTATACAACTTCAGTAGGTACCCATGAATTACATAAGTGAATGCGGAGTCAAATAACTGCAAAGGCCTGTGTTTGTACAAAATATCTCGGGAGTAGTAGGTAAGTTAAACTAGTCGCCCACTCAAAGCAATGCCACTTGAGCTTAAGTTGGAGCAGACTGAGAAAAACTTTTAAGGGATATTACACTGGTAAAGTCATATCACAATACATACAAATTATTTTACGATTCTTATGACAAAGATGTGTTACTAATTCAGTAGACAATATCTCAATTTGTTTAACGCTTAAGCTGCTAATAATGTTACGTTTTAATTAATGTTATTATAATATTTTTTCTCATAACTGACAGTGTTTTTTATATGAGAAAAATAAAGATTATTTAAACTGAAAGCTGTAAGGGATTTGATGGTATAGTGGTGAATGTTTATTTTAACGCTGTGTGAAATGTCTAGCATTATTTATATTTTAACTTTACAATCCACACATACAATTATTATCCTATTTGATCGAGCGAAGCGAGATCTCCACATCAATTTGGGCAAATCGGCGTTGTATGTATGTATGTATGTTTGTTTGTCCGAGGATAACTTTCGAAGCGTTTATCCGATCATCGTGAAATTTGGTATATAGGTAGGTAATGATGGCACAATTTTGGTGTGACTCAATGAACTAAAAATTTTAGGGGGTTGTTGAGATATTGGGGTTCAAGGGTGGTATAAAAAAAATGAAAACGAGACTATTAGGTCAAGTGAGACGTCAAATGAAAGGTCTTCATTAGTACATTTCGACGCCGTTTTTATTTTTAGTAAAGTTTTTGAAGTTTATGAGTTATTAGCCATGATAAAAACTAAACTTTGACAAAATTCACAGGATACACCAGTGACCCCAGTGCTGTAATTTGGTATGCGTGTAGCTTAAGTATCACAAATATAGGCAAAAGTCTGAAATCTAGAATAACTGCAATTTGTACCCCCATAAAAGTATAACCAATTAACATGAACTCCCGTTACCTGTAATTTGAATGAAACTGTAGGTCAAGTTAGTTGGTTATTTATTTTGTAGCACTATTTTGATAGTCAAAGATTACGAATAATATTTTTTTGTTTTTATGGTAGACTCGCGAGATCTCAGTTCGGGGTGAACCACTAGTTATTTACATTCGTAGTGGCATTAAAATTTTTGGCTCTCCTAAAATCTATTTTTTGTTTTGTTAACGTACACCCCCCTCCATTATTGTTATTTTACAAAAATCTTCTCCATCCAAAGGTTGTCTGGAAGAAATCGCTTCTAAGCGATAAGACCGGCCATTGTACTGTTGCTTTGTAAATTTTGTATTTTTATTTATATTTCTTCTGTGATGTACCATAAAGTATTTTATTCATTAATTAATGCAATCGTTTCATCCTTATCCAAAGCCGTGCCGGATAGCTTTTTGAAGTGAAACTTCTTTAGCATCGTTGTGATTTGAAAGTCGATGAAACGAAAAAGCGACCGTAAAAAGAGACAGACAGATAAATTCATAAGATTTAACGTAGGAGAAAATGAGATAGGGAGCATTATACAGTGTTTCTTATGTTCGTGGTTCTCTTTGTGTTTTGCTTCGTACTCCCTCCACTCGTGTTAATAATTATCTAACTTTGCATCACTATGATCATTACTAAAACCTACAATTATCATCTTCCCGAAATCTTACATTCGTCTAATGAGACGAATGTAAAATTTCGGAATCTAGAAACCAAAATTTTTGAAGGTTTCACTTCTACCACGTGTGAATTGCACACATGCTTTTTTTTAAACCACGAGTAGATCTTCGTTTGACTACAATCTCACCTGATGGTAAGCTACGATTATTTCCCGTAGGCGGACAATAGGTGATCCCGAGTGCGCTATCCGTTATAAGATTGCTGGCAATTACGGGAACACCGACCATTCACAAACGAAGCAGTACATTTTTTTATAACATATTTTTTCCCTTGAAAACTTTTAAGAACGGCGGCTGTAAGTTTGTATGAGCTAGCAGTCAGCCCTCTGGTGTCGGACACTATCGAAGACCAACATGGCTTAACTAATTTATAACCACGACCAACAACGGTCATTTTGAGTTTCATAGAATGCTATTTGGGTCAGTTAATGATCATTTATCGATAAAGGATTTTTTAACTGGTGCGACTGATGCGAGTGACTATTTTACTTTCCGAGTAGTTATTAGTAAAAAAGGTAGTTTGTTGCTTAATGTATTGTACCTAAATCTATGTATTAATTGGATTGCAACAAAGAACTAATCAAAGCAAATTGATCAAGGTATCACTGACTGACAACGTGATTTTAATAAGTGTGTGATTATCACGCACGCATGTGATTAACTGCGATTCTGTGCGATAAGGGTCTTGTCAGTTTTATGTTAATGATTGATAACTTAGTTGTTAAATATTTATAATGGCTGCATATGGTCTTGTCATGCGTAAACTGATTAGAGTATCTATCTGATGACCTTACACGGATAATGCGGTCGTGCATAAAAGTTTATTTATCAAGGCCTTTGTTAGTTTCTATGATCACAGTAAAAATTGGACTGCTTCAGAAAACGATTTAACTCCGTTCAAGATTTGTTAACTACTTGAAATCTTTTAATCGATATTTGTAACAATTTTTAACGCATCTATTTAGTTGAACAACATTTTTTTGAGGTGTTAATTACTTTGCTATCTGCATGAAAAACTTATTTTGTAAAGTATATGACCGGTTCATACCAGTAGTTCGTATCGGCGGCAGAAAGAACCTTCAGTTAAACGTTATCTATTGCGTATCACCTTATCACTGTATTAATGGCTATCTAGTATCTACTAGGGCACGCAGTCTCGATACGATCTCAGTCCCGGGAATGTATAGTCCGATTTTGGCACGGAACCGGGAAGTCCCGGAATGTTCGATACCTTCGAAATTGCTTTGATGAAAATAAGTAAAAAACCTGATAAAGTGCAGAACATGAGAAAAACAATTCAGATTTTTCTTTTTAAATTAGTTTCTTCATTTGTTCAGTAGGTAGTATTTAGCCATAAGACCGCCAATTATATCAACATAGTTTTATGGTGTGCAACAAAGAATTATCTAATGTAATCTAAACTTGCGACGTTATAACAAGCCCGATTTGACGTCTGTCATTTTTATCCTCGTGATAACTTTCAACGAACGTCTACACAAGAAGTCGAAAAGTTATGTAATGCCGAAATTATTATGATATCCGACGTTATTCCAATGTTGTATCTTTGGGTTCAATGCCGTAGAGTTGCGATCGTTTTAAACATTTGGGAACCAAACAAAATCGACTAGTTAAAAAAATCTCAACATTTAGATTTATAAAAATTGAAACGTATTTTTATTTTTTTAATGTTTTATACATAATAATCGATTAAAGATGTTGATGCACCCACAATGAGGAGTTTTCATCATTATTTTATGACTGCAATAAAGAATTTTCTAATCTAATCTACTCATCATCATCGTCAATATTTTCTTTAATGAAAAACGATTCAAATTATGTATATATAGCCAAGCTAGTTCGATATTAATTTAACCTAAGTTAAACTAAACGATAACTAACTCTTAGTCCAATTAATCAAAATGTCTCAAGAATCGGTTTTTTTTTTGCAACCGATTTTTTATTTCCACTCTAGTTTCCATCTCTACTTTCTGTATTTTGACAACGTCAAATCGGGCCTCTTAGAACGGCAAGAGTTTAGTAAATCTTTTATAATATGTATCATAAATACGGATACTCATAAAATTAAACTTAATCATCTTTAAACGAACAATCAATAGCTACTAATCATCAAATTAATAATCTAATCTACTTACGTCTATTATAAAATAAGAAAAATCGCAATACAATCGAATTTATTAAAGTAAAAATATTATTAAAATGTCCAAAACCTCTTGTTCTACTAGCGCACAAAACTGTAAAAAGTAATCAATATTGTAACTATGTTTTGATACCGGGAATTCTCGGGAGCATGCCCTACTTAGGAGGAGTCAATAAATTACGCGAGGTGTTTTTTTAAATTTTCTGTCCCTCCCTCCCCCCTTGGTGAGATGTCGTAAGATTTTATTCAACCCCCTCCCCCAACCCCCAATCACACGTGAGATTTTTCAAAATGTGGGTTTCTTACGTAAACGCGTTGGATTGTTATTGTAAAAAGAAAAAAAAAATTACTTCGTGCTTTTATTTACGACTAGTTAAGACTGGTAATCAATACTGCTGAGAGATTAATTATAAGCGTAATAAAAATTTAACAATAGAATACTTGTTTCAATCAGAAAAAAATTGCGTGATATTTGCTGAGACCCCCCCTCTCTCCAACGTAAGATTAGATGAGATTTGACTCGACCCCCTCCCCCCTTAAACATCTCACGTATTTATGGACGCCCCCTTATCTACCCAAATGCCACTTTATCATCTAATTTCGCAAAGCACCTACTTAATATGAAATTCTGTCGCCAGACGCAGAAATCTAATCAGATGACGTAGTAGTCTAGAATAAAGGTACGAAATGTACAAACGATATTATCAGTGTGCTGTCATTGTTGTGGATTATTAATTATAACAACCGGCTTGTCTATCTATTTTTTTTCGTCTCTGTAAAAAACCAAGGTCTTAATACTTTTGGCATCAATCTTATCTGTGTTAGGTACGTTTTATATTTCCTAGACAATGTTGCGGCGTTGTTCTGTGCATTGTTAGATACAAAGTAGGCAGAGGCACGCTGTGATATGCATGTCACAGATATCGCGGTAATCGCAGAGAATACTTGGCAAGCGTTCGACGCACATCGATTTGAGATCCAATTTTACTCAAGTCGGGTCCCAGCACAACGTGATTCTCACGCTGTACCCACAATATTGTATAACCGAATACACGCACCAGTATTGTAGCCAGGACACAAATAGAATCAGCCCGTGAATTGTACAGTTAATAGACTCTCAAGCGCCGTAAAGTCAGGTGACTGATTAGAGTTTTAATTGAGAGTAGGTACCTACACAAATGTATACTACAATCAATGGGACGATACGGTTTTGTTTATTTTATACTTCCTACATAATTTAAACGATTTGATAATTATGTAAACCATTTTAATACACTGATAATGTATTGTTAAGATAAATAGTTAAGCCTTGCATCAGGTTGCTATGTTAGATGATGTCATGTTGCCGTCGGCTTTAGAAACTTGTCTCAGTTTGTGTTTATTGTAGGTATACTGGCCGTGACACAAAACCTACAATTGAGACACGGTATAAATAAATGTATTAATTTAGAAAAAAAGCTGGAACTCTCATTGCTGAGAGCAGTACGTATTTTCATACGTGGTTTATTCTATGTGAACGTTATTATTATTCCGGCGTTTTCCCTCTGTAGAATAAACCGGTTTTAGGATAAGATTTACTTAAATAGTGCAGGGTTTATATATAGGCAGGTACGTTGGGACACACTTACATTAAAGACTAGAAATTTGATGCTTTTAGCAATTGACACTTTCAAACTTACCTTAAAAGTTGACAATATCGATCATGAAACATTGGGTTGGTAATTGGTGATACAAATTTTTATTAGGATGATAATTTTAAATACATTTATTACTGTCTTAACTCTTAAATCACAATAGAATAATATAAATTTAACTATGGAAGGACTCAAAAGTGAGTTGTTGTAATTTCTTTTTTTTATATTGTTGAACTCATGTTATCTTATATACATAATTAAATGTATTTATCACATACGTTAAAGAAACTCACCTCGATAAAACAATATCCAAAAAAAAAACTACGAAGAATGCATGAAATCTATTTCACAAAAAACTAATTTTAGTACGCAAGGGCAACGCGACAAACTGCAATTATTTTCGCTCGTTTTCTAAAATGAAAATATAATCTCCGCCACAAAATATGATCCAGATTCACATCACTTTATGTAAGTTCGTTGTTTATTTAAAAACTATTTTACTACGTATTACTTAACTACAAAAGGTTCATAATATGCTAATCATACAGCGGTGTTACGCTCGGCGCTTCACCGAGCGACCTACTGACTGACCTTACCTTAGTTTTCCTTCGATCCTATGAGTCATTGTTCGCTTGATGGCACCTCACTTCACTCACTCCTATAACTCAGAGGAAAAATCAAACCCATAACCACGTTAGTGCGATTAAAATACTATGTAGTTGTCATGAGGGCGCTACGTCAGTTCCACTGCGATTCCCGGCCTTATTCCTTCAGAAGAAATAGTTCAATTTATTTCCGCAAAATGGCGGTGACCATTCTCAACTTTATGGGTTATACGAAGCAGAGCCATCTAGCGTCAAGCGGATGAACTACACAATTGTTCATTAAATTAGCGTTCACTAGACAAGGGTAATGAAACTTAACTTTTTATTCTCCTTTAGCGTTTATTAGAAATAGTACTAATGGATAACAAATAAGATTAGAAATTTAGCTAGGCAATTTACACTTCCATGGTGAAAAATGCATGTTATAAAACTCTTAAAAATACGGATTGTAGTTCTACCCGACGCAAGATGGCGTTGTTGTCAAATGTTTTATCAATATTCAATAAAAAAATTTACAGAATATTACTACTATTACTTCCTCCTCAGTTTATTAAAATCAACTACATAAAATATTTGAGATATTATTTATTACAACATTACAGTAATGCTGAACAGACCTGAGAAAACATTACACTCCTTTTTCTCCAAGAAAAGAAACTACTTCTCTTTCTTCTCCGAAGACAGAGAGTTGTAGATCTTGGTGACCTCATTGATGACCAGGTTCTGGGTGACCATTCCGTTGGTGTCGATGAAGTTGGCAAAGGACTTGGTGATGGAGGCCTCGCGGTATTTGCCGTGTACATCGCGCATTGAGAGGACCAAGCTGTATTTGTCATCGTGTCTGGAAGAAACATGGAATTCAAGAGTAGTTATATAAAACCTATTTTCAGCAATAATCTTATGACTGATATGATGATGTAACCAAATTAACATGACTTCCTTGGACTAAAAACATAAAAATAAAGTGTGAAATAGATAAATTATGCTGGACATTTCTCACATTCCATAAATAAAGAAAACTATCAGACTATGAACAAAATAAAACATTGCTACAAAAGTGAGGTAAAGTGACTTCCAACACTGATGTAGACACACACAGACATAAGTAGGATTTGGTAAAATGAAAATAAAGATGTCTTAATAATTATACATTTTTGAACAGATATAAACCTAGGAATCCTTATTACTATATCCTATGACTCGCTTGTTACGTAAATACTTGTAAATTAATCGGTAAGGCACCACAACTACACATAAATGTATTGGCATGATCCTTGCTGCATTAAATTAAGTAATAACTTGTTAATGATGACATCAAAATGTTATAAAACATTTTGATGTCATTATTAATAAGTTATTTTATGTTTATTTCCTCATTCATCCATTTTTGAATGAAAATAATATAAAAAAACTTACTTCTTAACATAAGAGCTGGCTTCCCACACCCTAGTGTTGTTTCCGACCTTCTCCTTGGCAATCACAAAGATTCCCTTCTCTTTGAATGTGGTGTACAGGGTCAAGATGCCCATGAGAATGAAGTAGGATGACACACAGATTATGAGGACTAATCTGAAAAAGTATTTGTATGTTAACAGTACATAATAAAGCAATCATACTAATCATGTTCAAGGAGTTGCAAGTCTAAAGAGGAAAGTAGGATCTTTCATACTGTTTATATTTTTTTAGTCTGCTAGAATAATGGCTTGCTAACAGTTACCAAAAAACAGTCAAAAGAAATCAAGATATTGAGGGTCTCCTGCCTGGGCCATATTATACATATCTTCAAATGTAGCTTACTCATATAATAACAATGAAACTTTACTTGCACAAAGTGCTTTTTGTGCTAGTACAAAATAAAAGCATTGAATTGAATTTTTGGAAAAGTTACATTGACTTATAGTTAATGTAACTTCTCTATTTCCAGCTATAGTGTCTTTTTACAAAGACATACAGGAAATAAATGCAAAATAACAATAAACTAGAAGAAATAAATAGTTAAGGAGACTTGATATTTGCTAGAATTTTTGATATTAGGGAGCCTATTTTGTACACATGTTTTTCAATTTATTTCTTAAACTCTTCTTACCTTGATTGAGGGAACGGGTACAAGTAGTCCCACAGCAGAGCGTAGAGGGCCACACCTACTGCTAAGGCACAGAGGAAGAGCCTACCGTCCATAAGAGCATAGCTCTCTTTGCATTTCAAGTCTCCGGTAAGAACCTGAAAGTAGATTTATATATAATTTATTTTTGAACCATTCCCTCATCCAATAATTAGATTTAAGACTAATTAAAACTTGTATTTCTCAGGTAGTTACCTAGTTACCTTTCGAGTGTAATTTTATCAGAGGTGAAATTGAAAAAGCTTAATTTAATATTTCGAAATACCTCTCTGATAGCATCATCGATGGCATTTTTTGCAGCGGCACCATCCCATTTGTTGATCTTCACAGTCTGTGAACGGAAAAGGTGTTATTTTCATTTATTTCCCTAGTGATTTAGATTGCAACGCGACGTAAATCGTGACGTGTCCAAGAAACGCCGCATGAATTTAACAAGTTTCGGTCATTTCTAAATAAAAGTTTAATTAAATTTACCTCTTGTGTGTCAGTCATGGTTTAATACTTTCCAAGCAGAAGGAACTAGCTCGGTCTATTTATTTTTATTGAATTTATAACAAAATTGTTTTACAGTCGAAGCGCTGCGCTGTTACTTTGCTGCTACTTTTTTGACTTTGACAATTTTGACATTGATTTGACTAACGTATTTGACGTAGGTAGAAAATAAAGTAAGCAAACAAACAAAGCAAGTAGGTTCGGCGAGATTTGTAAGGAAGCTGTATTTCTGTAGCAAAGAAGTCCAATTAATATCGCTTTCAAAGGTTCTTTTAAAATTTCGATAAAAGTAAGAATTTTGACTTTTACTCGCACCGTGGTTTTTAACTTTACTTTAATAAATGGTACAAATTAGCAAATACACTTCATTGTAAATCCACGTAACAATCGAATCAATCGAGTAATTTGAAAGTTACTTGCTTTGCTTGAAAAACTGTCAAAAATCAGCAATCACCAAATTAAACTGAAGCAATCAATCATCATGGTTCCGAAAATGCAATGAAATGAACTGAAAATGGGAGAAACATGAATTTGCTCTTGTTTTTAGATTTCCTAAATTAGTAAAAATTCGTATATTCATTATTCCTAGTACTTTACCCAATCGTTAACAACCAGGTGATGTTGGAAAAGTAATGGTAAGCCAAATATTAAGTGCGAAATGTTTTAGTTGTACTTACAACCGGTGGCGATGCCTTTTGTAATTTTGAGGTTTCCTCTAATGTATTCATTTGTGTGTGAAATAGTAAACCACAGCGTTGGTTTATAAAAACCATGCCATTGGTATGTACTCTTTCAACTGTTAGCAATGTGGCATTGACAGTGTAAAGCGCTATCAATCGAAAGAGGTCATACTCAACTCGACCATGTCGATTTTATAATGTTTATGATTTTAGGTTGTTTGTCGCTGTACTAAAATACGATGGCGAAGCGAAAGACAAAGTCAGCAACAAAGCCCGCAGCTCCACGGCGGACGTCGCGACGGGGCAAGCAAGCGACGCCCGAAGGCGAGACCCCAGCCCCTACCGAGCCTACTAACTCGGAGAACAGTAATCAAGAACCCCCTTCGACCGCCGACAACACCCCAGACCCGCAAGCATCAACCTCAACTGCTTCAGATCCACAAAAGTCTGACCTACCATTAACAAAACCTTGCCAAGTTCCTATTGTAGCAACACACAAGAAGTTTGGCAAATACAGATGTTTATTCAACAGTGATGACCCTTTCACTAAGAAATATGAAATGGGTAGTGATAGTGAAACTAGCAACAGCATGGATATCAAAGTAGCAGATCAATGTGCTGGGTCAGAGTCTGATTCTAATGCAGCCTTGGACACACACTCGGACACAAACAGTGGAGCTTGCTATAGCCCTAGTGCTTCTATTGCTCTACAAGGTGGTTCTAGGGATATTTCCCCTGTTGCTATAACAAGGGAATCCGGTCCTGGCATACCTTTTCTAACTGACAGTGACCAGTCTGAATCTATTCTATCATTGTCCAATCATA
Source organism: Philereme transversata (assembly GCA_963924445.1). Classification (NCBI taxonomy): domain Eukaryota; kingdom Metazoa; phylum Arthropoda; class Insecta; order Lepidoptera; family Geometridae; genus Philereme; species Philereme transversata. Next base: position 17,180,995 of record OZ004337.1, on the reverse strand, counting down.
TGGATGCCTGTGATGAGCAGATTGTAGAAACTCCTGAACCAGTAAATAATGAATTCTTGGAAATAAACACAGACTCCATTCCTTTACCGGATCATCAGGAGGAAGAAAATCAAGACATTCCAGTGGAGGAAGAGCATATAATATATGCAGATGCTGAAGATGATGACGATGATGATGATGATGAGATCATTACTGTTGTACAAATTGTAGAAGATGACCACCCTGAGCTATACTACGACATAAAAATAGATAGTCCAAAAGAATCTGAACAAAATGAAGAGCAAGAAGAAGTAAAACTTCAGGAAAATAATATCCAGAAGCATTTTGAAAGTCTAAACTTAGCATCTACTTCTGAATATCAGTCTCCAATTAATTTTATGGATGTTATTGACATCACAACACCCTGCACCACTCCTGACCTCCCTTTTCAAAAGGAAGAGGTCATAACAAGACCTGACCCCAGCATAACACCCAGTTCTACACTATCTGATGATAGTAATTCATCTAGAGTCACCGAACAAGCTCAAAATGATTCAGCGGAATCATCTCCATCAGGTGTAAGAAGATCCAGCCGCATTAAAACAATAAGCAACTTAAAACAGAAGACAAAAGGCTATGGTTTGGTTAAAACTCCTCTAAAGAAAGCACTAATTACACAAACTAAGCTAAAGCTCGAGGAGTTAGGATCTGATAGTCAAGAGAAGTCTGTAGACATGTCACCTACACCAAACTCTCCAACATTTCCCATTCCTTCAGAAATGCCTGTCAAAGTGAAGTCTCGCTGGCGGAGATCAAGTGAGCTAGAAATGGTAGCAAACTCCCCAATATGCTCTCCTCTAGCCAGCCCAAACCTGCCCCAACCTTTACCTCCAGTGGCTGAATCAGTTGAAGAAATACCCAGCCCACCCTTGTCTAAAGAAGCCTATGATAAAATTATAGAAGAAAGAATGAACCAGTACCAGCATTTGGAGGAAAATGAGTACTTATGCGATAGAATGATCAGTAAAGACACTAAGAAAATGATCTGTGACTGTTTTATGACCAAAGAAGAGTTGGAACGGGGAGAATTGGCTTGTGGAGAAGATTGCTTGAACAGACTGCTCATGATTGAATGGTAAGTGTTCTTCTATTTAAACTAAAATACATTTAAAATTCTTTCTGGTCGAAGCGACGTGTGATCCGAGACTGGCGCTTATCTGGATCAACGCATTAGCTTTATTTGCTTGCAATTTATTGTGAAAAGTACTTTTAACATAATATGCTGGGACCATTACTCAATTGACAATGATTTATAATTCATCTGATGACCAGTTCAGCACTATCTGGGACTACTAAAGAAAGAGATGCTAAAGTGCTTGGAACAGGTTTATGAAGGAAAAGGCTTGCCCAACACTTAAACATACTCTTAGGGCGACTTGCGCAACGATGCCAAAACATATTTAGTGGCTGAATATGATTTAGAGAGTTGTCAAATCATACAAATACGTCAAATTTAAACATGTTTAGTCGTTAAATATGTTTAGGGATTGTCGTGCAAGCCGGGCAGTCCTTTTGTTGTAACATATAATTATGGTGTGGCCTCCACATTTTTGTAACTCAATGTTTATTACAAACACAATAGTGCCTATTTTTTGCAGTTTATCAATACCCTGACTTATTAGTACTCTGATATATTTATATTACTTACCACAAAAAAAAAACATTGTTTAGCAGCTGTTTAAAAAATTCCTATACAAAAATTTGTAAAGAATTTTTAAAGACTTATTAATGTGGTATAATTCCTGTACCAACTTTCAGTGGCGATTCACTAGATAAAAACTGTAAATGTCTAAAAATATGCGTATTGAATCAGTTAGGTATATCTTATTATTGTAGCAAAATCTATGAAATTGCATACTTTCATTAATATACACTATCATATCATTCATATAACTTTTGAAACTATCATGATTATGAACACTATTTGCACTAAAAGCGGGATATTTACCATGATTTACTACTCACAAATCATGGTAAATATCCCGTTTTTAGTACAAATAGATATCATTCATATTATGTTATTAAAAGTTTACTTTGATTGTTATTTGTGGGGAAACAGGCTTACCTGATTGACACCGGGAACACCCGGAGTATTGTCGATGCGTTCCCTACCCTGTAGAAACCTCTTAACATTTCTCTTGAAGCGTGCCATTTCGTAGCCTAACGGGAAAACCTCAGATATCTCATTCCACATCTTGCAAGTATGGGATAGAAAATATCGCGTGAAGCGTGTGGTGCGCGATACCCAATTGTCGATGATAGTTTTGTTTTCTAATTATTATGTATTTTAAGAATGAAACTGTACAATTTTATTGATTTTTCGATAATAATAAGACTTAACTAATTCGATACGCATAAATTTAGACATTTCTGCTGTTCAGTTATCTAGTGAATCACTACTGAACGTTCGTATAGGAATCAAACCAACTTAAACAGTTGTTTAGCTTTTTGTGGTAAGAAGGAAATGTTTTGATATTGAAATTGGCTGAATAAATATAAAAATCAAATTGATGTTTTAGATGCTTATCCATTGTTATAATTTTCAGTAATTCGAGATGTCCTGTCGGCGATAGATGTACAAATAGAAGATTCCAAAAAAAAGAGATTGGACCATTAAAAGTGTTCTATGCTGCGAAAAAGGGATGTGGCGTGGAAGCTGCATCTGATATACCAATGTAAGTTATTTATTTAAACCTTTAATAATTTATATATACCTATATACCATGGGTAGTGTTATTAATACCTATCGTCTTATTCATAATACCTAAACCTTGTTACCATTAAAAGTAAAAATGTAAACAATGTTTAACGCATGTTTAAAAAAATCCTTACCAGTTTTTGTACAGGATTTTTTTAAACAGTGGTCAGCGGGTGTTTTTACTGTTTTTTGGTAAGCCCAAATATTTTAGTTGTTAAGTCTTAAGTTCTCGAATACTGTGTACCTTGTCACCATAGATCATTAATGATAACTATTGATATCTATTTATATATCTATATGTATCTATATATATAGATATATGATATAATATCTAATTGATGATTAATTACAGATAATAATATTTTACACTCAAAAGATAAATTTAGCCAGAACCTGTATCGTACCACTTTTACAATGTATTTAAATTTTTCCAGTGGAGAATTCCTAATGGAATACATCGGTGAAGTACTTGACTACGAGCAGTTCTACAAACGAGCACAGGCATATTCTGATGAGAACAATCTCCATCACTACTTCATGTCGCTCAAAGGGGACACAGTGATCGACGCGACGCTCAAAGGCAACGTATCGCGGTTCATCAACCACTCGTGCGAGCCTAACGCGGAGACGCAGAAGTGGACTGTGAATGGAGAACTTAGAATAGGCTTCTTCAGCAAGAGGGATATTGTTGCCGGGGAGGAGATTACATTTGATTACCAGTTTCAGCGGTTTGGGTAAGTCTTTACATGGATAGAAAGAAAACTTTCAGGTTTTATTTAAATAAGTATTAATACTGCGAGTGATGCTGTGAAGTCAAGGCGAGACGCAGTGCGGAGCGGATCGCACTCACCCTGATTAAGATTAAGGCTGCCTATCCACTGGAGCAGAGAGGAGAAAAGAGGAGCGGAGCTTTACCAAAATTAAACAGTGCACAGTGATCGAAATTCGACCGTAATTCTTTTTTTTTAATTTTTGCTTTTGTCCCTCCATATAAACTTTAACTATGCCAAATCTCACACTCCTCCGTGCGCGCAATAAGCCAAAAAAGGGGTACAAAGTTATCACTTCACGTATTATTTATAATAATGACAGTAATACTAATGTTTAAAAGTAAACCCCACTGCCTTCTTTCATTTTATTAGAGTTTCTAAGCGTTTTAAGGAGTTTTAGAATTAATTGGTCATGGACGCAAGCAAGACATTTTAATAGATCATGATGTCGATTTAGCTGGTTGGATTCGAATACTATTTTATAATCAGAATAATGTTAAACTGGATTTGAACATACATTTAACACCAAAGTTAATAAGGGCAGACACCTTACGAGCAATCATTAGATTTCAATAATGTACCTACTATAGTAAAGAAGGTTTATTAGTTGGGTATATATTATTCTATCTTTAGGTATTTATTTATGTATTAGGATTATAAGTATAGGTTTATATTATTATTTTATTTATCTTCGTTTCTAATTATTATACTCGTGAACCGCTGTCGATTACTTCTTCGCTCATTATTTTCCATCTAAATGTTGCCTGGAAGAAATTGCTTTTAGCGTGAAGGCCGCCCATTAGACTATATTTAGCATTAACTAGTTTTTAAAAATTCCTGGTGTACAATAAGGCATTATTCTATTCTAAAGTACAAGTTGTTTGTACAGGAAGGTGGCACAGCGGTGCTACTGCGGCGCAGAGAACTGCCGCGGCTGGATCGGAGCTGAGCCTGACTCCGATGATGAGGATTATGAAGAGGTTACTACTGTCATCTATACTAAACTATACTTTACAAACAACTACGGGTTCTTTTCGAAGTCTGTTCCTCAAAAGAAACACGCGGAACTCTTCTAGGACTACACGCCCATCTCCTAGGGTGGTGTTTTCAGGAACTGCTACATAACAAATCGGTCTACATCCATATAGTGTATAAGAATCAAGCTTCTAATGTACCAGAAAATAAGTCTATCGCCGTTTAGACCAAGTTTGCTGGGTATTTACGATCATGCCCAAAACACCAGACTTTTAGGCTGCAAGAGCAGACTAAACTGAAGGTCTATGTGCTAAGACACGCAGCACTTAAAGAATAGAATAAAATTTTATTTGCAACAACATAGTAAATACCCAAAAAAAGATGAAGGTACAAAAGATAATAATTTAAATTAAAGTTAATAATGTATTTACCCATTTTTACTTAGAAAACTTTCGTGATCATTATTATAAATACGGGATTTATCACGTACCGTTTTATCGATGTTTTGACCGACAATGTTTCGGTTCAATTCGTGAATCAGGGTGAGGGCGATCCGCTCCGAACTACATCTCGCCTCGCACACATTGTCGGTCGAAACACCGATAAAACGGTACGTGATAAATCCCGTATTTATTATAATTATTCACCCATGTTTGCAAATGAAGAAATAAAACTAAAACTAAATAATCTGTCATAAATTGCATAAAGGACTCTTAACTCAGCATGATGATATAGAAAAACTTTCTTTAAATAATGCCTTATCATTTGACAGGAGGAGGAAGATGTGTCTACCTCTAAAAGTGGCGTGTTGGATGCTTCTGAAGAGACCACGGCGGCGGCTGCGGCAGTGGTGCGTCCGCGACCGCGCCGCGCTAAGAGGGACCGCACCTACAAGCCGAAAGCACCCGATCTGGTACAAGATGCTGATGTAAGTACCGCTTCATAAATTAGTTCCATTCATAACCCTACTAGGGTTCCGCGAGTTTCCTAGATCTAGCAAGCATCGCGGGTCGAAACTGGATGAGGCTGGCACAGGGCCGTGGAGAATGGCACATGCAAAGGGATGGGAAGGGAAATGGGTATAGGCCACCCAGCAGTGGGTAAATTCAGGCTTTACGTTATAGGCACATGAGGCTTTACATCTGAATGCCCTAAGTTGATGAACACAGTGCGTCGTAGTCATATTCATAATAAAATTATAAGTAAATTATATTATAATGTCTTCAATGCAAATATTTATATTTTATGAACAGATTGAAGAAGATCTAGAAGCCCTGAATCGGACGGGCGTTAAGAACCAATCGCACACGCTCCGCTTGTCGCGTACAGTGGTCCGCGCGAAGTCGCGCCGCGCGCAGGTCGCGCTACTGCGGCTCCTGCGAGACGCTGACCTGCCTTGCCGTCGACTGTTCCTCGACTACCGCGGCTTGAGGCTGCTAGCGCCCTGGTGTTCTGATGCTCCTCTTGATTTCAAGTACGTTTTAAAATCTAATAAAATGGTAATAATATGCAGTAATCTTTCTTTGTTAATATATAAAAATCTCGTGTCACAGTGTTTGTAACAAAACTCCTCCGAAACGGCTTGACCGATTCTTATGAAATTTTTTGTATATGTTCGGTAGGTCAGAGAATAGGACTTAAACTATTTTTCAGCCTCCGACCTGTTTTTATACATATTTACCACGAATGAATAAATTAATTATGATAACAATATCCATATAATTCCACGTTCATTGACGTGGAGACATTTACATGACGTGTCGCGTCACTTTGATATTTCATTCTGCATTTGATTTCTTTGATCATTTATATGGCAAAACAACGTGTGCGGGGTCAGCTAGTATTAATTAATGAATTATTTTAATGTAATAAATACACTCTAAGCATTGAAATATTGACTTGTCTTGTAAAGAATTTTTAAATTTAATTAATTCTAATTATTATTTTAGTTTATAAGGATTATGATTTTGTAATTAATTTTTGTGTCGTTTATTTATTTCGGTGTATTTTGTGTTTTTTTTTTAGTTATTGGTATTTTTTTTTTGTTACTCGCTCAATAAATTAGTCAATGTAGTCTTCACCTGTATATATAGTAACAGAAGAAAAGCTGCAGCTCGTGGAAATATTAATGAAATCGTTATAATGTGTTAATATACTGTGTTGGTATTCGAATAAATAATATAATACTATAGTAATAATAATAATATAAATAGAATCTAGTCCAAACCATCAATTATTTTATTATTTTACATGTTATTTTTCCTTTTAGATTGGAAATGCTCCAAACAATAGACCGGCTGCCGATTCCCAACAAGACTATGGTACAAGAGAGCCGGTTCTTCACCATCTTCGAGCGCTGGATGAGCTCCACGGAAACGCCGGCTGAACAAGTTTTCATTGATGAAGCGACAGGTACTTGCAAACCTAATTTACAATGTACATGTTAATATTAGGTATGATAATGATAAATAAATATTGCTGGGCATTTCACACAGCGCTATCTAGCCCCAAACTAAGCAGAGCTTGTACTATGGGAACCAGATAACTGATAGAAATACATATACTTTTTTTATACATACATACTTATAATATACTACGTGATTTTTTTATGTACGAAATTAAATGAAAATACGGGTAGGGCTCTAGTATTGTTATAAAATAAGTTTTTTCAAACATATTACCATAGAAAATTATAAATTTTCAAACAGCCTTTATTTCATGTTTTAAAATATCAATTAAAATGACAGCCTGTATAAAAAAGGTAAACAAATCATATTTATTCATCAGGTATGTAGGTACCTGTTAAACTGACTAAGCGGCATTCGTCACAAAGGCGCCGCCAATTTACGTTAAATATTGTTTATCGGAAATGTATCGATTACTGGATAAATATTCAAGCTACCGGTATTAAAACCACCTCTAAAATCAGTTAATACGATTCCGGATACGTGTTAATTAATGTCGTACATAACAAAACAGGTTGTATAGAAAAACATCCAGACGAGGAAGAACTATCTGTAGATCATGCAAATATTTGTTTCGCGGCGAAAAATTTGTTCATCAGTCACTCTACCATGACTGAATGTTCTCACAATGCCTTCAATAGAGCTGAATGGAGACGCATCGCTAGAGCCCCTACTCAAGAACCAACATCTGCCATATCCACGACCACTGCCAAGAGTACCCGACTAAGAAGAGAGAGAGATTAAATTTTACTTTTTGTTTGTTTTTTTGTGTCTGTAATGGATATATCGCTTTAAATGCAGCATTGGCAATCAAACAAAGTTGGTATTGAAGAGTTGGGTTTTAAAGCTGTTTGGTAGGAACTGGTGTAGTTAACGATTAAACTTTTTAAGAAAAACTTGTTTTCAATAAATACTTGATCATATTGTTTTTATAATGAATGAATTAAAATTCTTTATTGCACAAAATAAAAATAATCTGTACATAGGTGAACTTAATGCTAGATAGCATTCTCTTCCAGTTAACCTTTGCGTAATGCGCACAAATACGGGATTTATCACGTACCGTTTAATCGGTTTTCCGATCAACAATGTAATGTAATAAAACTATATTTTTTAGTTCTGATTTTTTGTTTTTTGTAGATTGTTTTTTTTTTATCTAGGGCGGTGTAATCGCTTTTGCGACAAAGCCCTTTTAAATGATAAAAAAAAGTTCTAAGAGGGTAATTCCTTATATTTTTGCAATAAATAAGCAATAAAAAAAATTTATCGACAATTTTGAATACACATATTTTGTTTGTTCAATAGGTTTGCCGATTGAAATGGCCAATAGAGGAGGAATTCAAGAAAGTACCACAAGCCTAGAGAAGTGTAAAGACAGTGCAGCTATCTTGGATAAAGTCAAGGACTTGTCTAGTCAGCTACTAGAAAGATGGTCTAGTTTGAAGGTAAGAAACGAAATAGCGTTTTAGACCACGCACTGGAAACCGAAGGGTAGAACGACCCCCACTACATCATATCAGCCATGGGACGTCTTCTGCTGAACATAGGATCCCCCATAAATTTCCAGAGTAACTGATCTGGTGCTGCCTGCACCCAACGGCTCCTAGCGACGTTTATCAGGTCGTTTTACCATCTAGTAAGGGGACGTCCTTTTTTTTTCTTTGGGTTAATGCTTTATGCATGTCTTCCAACTCGAGGAGAGCTGAAGGACTTACCGTAGGCTGTCAACCAACGGCATACCGACTAAAAACCAACCGATATTCCTTCATTCACCTCAGTGCCAGTGCATCATAAAACCGTCCATCGGATGAGCGGGTCGATGCTGAACTAGCACCTGACAAGGTCACGGGGTCCCGGTTGGATTCAACCGCGTCAGTAAGGGGCCGTTGTACGCTAAGCTTTTAAGTGTGCGCTCTTCACTCTAACTTTTATTTAAAAATTAGTTACATTGAGCGACGTGCTGCCTAGACTCCATCACCGGCCAAGCATACGTACCGAGAAGTACCACCCATACTTGGTCGGCATACTATCTTGTCGTACCAAACGAATTGCTTCAACTTTTCTTGTTAGCACGAGTAAGTAATAGATAGAACTCACTTCCGGCGTATGTTTTTCCGGAGCATGATCTCGGAGTCTTCGAGTCCAAAGTGAACAGGTTCTTTCTAGACAAGCGTGCTCCATCTTCGATCACACCATCACTTACCATCAGGTGAGGTAGTGGTCAAGTGCTTGAGTATTATTCTTAAAAAAACTTATTTATTACAGGAGGTATTCAAAATCCCAAAGAAAGAGCGAATACAGCAAATGAAAGAACACGAACGCCAAGCGAACGTTGAGCGCCGCGCGGCCGACTCCAGCGGCTCGCGGGACAGAGAGCGGGACCGGAGAGAAGAACGCGATCGAAGAGACGAGCGAGACAGAGATAAAGAACGAGAACGCGACCGGGATCGAGACCGAGAACGTGATAGGGATCGGGAGAGGGAACGGGACAGAGAAAGGAATAGGGATAGAGATAGAGAGAGAGAGAAGGAAAGAGAAGATCGGGATAGGAGGAGGAGGAAGAGTCCCGATGGAAGGAGAAGTATAAGGTGAGAAATCATTATTTCTAGTGCAGTTAGGAAATTTATTGGGCTCTTATATTTATTAAAGAGAGAACTTACAAAGAGAACCTTTTAACACACTGAATTAAACATGGCATAAAAATCGGAGATGAAAATTATTGATGGTCCACAACAAAAACTATACACAGACTTGGTGTGAATATTTTTTCTACTAAAACTAATAAATTATTTACTGACAGTATGTGGGTATTTTCAACTTGGAATACACATCAAACTGAAAACTGAAATATTATTTATTCATCGTGACGAAGATTAATTTTTCAAATACCTAGCTAATCATTAAAGTCGAGCGTTTTTTCCTTTGGCATTCGGAACATTTTTACCGTGTTTTCGTTCATGTAAGTTTGTTTAACACAGGCTTAGTGAACGCGTGCTCGCAGCGGTGCCTCCAATGAGCAAAGAGGAGAGACGCCGCGCGTTTGCAGAAGCGGCGGCCGCGGCCGACGAGTCTCGAAGGCAACGCGAACTCAACCCCATAGGCTACCCCTTCTGGCCACAACCGGATCATTTTCAACAGGTACATATAGGCTGATAAATCTGTCAAAGGTGCCTCCAATGGGCAAAGATCTGGGCATTTTCAGCAGCGACCTCGCACAATGGTTGTGGACGTTGGGTATGCGGATCGCATAGCCGATGACGGAAAGTGTTTTAGGCCACTTGAAATTATCAAAATAGCAGAATCTGGAATCGAGAGTCGGGCAGAGTGTTTCCGGTTATTTCACTTCAGTATATTAAGTGTTTTAGGCAACTTGAAATTATTTTAGTTTTTAAGTTTAGCATTTATCCTATTAATATTTTAAGTACCCTACTATTTTAAGTGGAGATGGGGAGTTAGGCGGGATGACAACAGGTGGACCATGGTCGTCACAACGTGGTAGACCACCGGCCCGATGGTCTAATGATCTTGTAGCGGAAGTTGGACAGCAATGGGTCAAACTTGCTCTAGCACATTAGCGTAATAGAAAAGAGGTTTATTCTATACACCCAACATTGGCGTAAATAAATAGACACTAGAGTTGTCGTCAATCTCATTCGCGTTTACTTATTGACTAGTGGTGTTTTTTGACCAACAAACCAAAAGTGACCTGTTATTGGAGTTTTAAAGCCAGCAAAAGTAAAAAAATAAAATATGTAATAAAACTAAATTATGAAAGTTTTTGTTGAACAGATAATATTAATGTGTTATAATTAGTGATCGGATATTCGGATGCATAAATATGCATTCCATAATTTGTTAGCCAAAAATCTACTTTAGATAAATATGTACCTAAAGTAGAATATTTTTATTAAAAATAAAATCCTGGGATCCCGGGATGGGATGCATATTAATGTAACGTTAAATATTAAGCAGGTAGAATTTGCCATTTTGCTCTAAAATTTTAAGGAATAAACGATTGACTTGTTTTGTTTCGGTAGATGTTCCCACCGGGCATGATGGGACCCAACAACATGCCGATGATGATGCCGGGCGGCAACATGATGCCTGGCACGAACAGTATGATGGCTGGAACCATGCCTCCCGGAAACATGATGCCGCCTGGTAACATGATGCCTCCTGGCAACATGATGCCGCCTGGAAATATGATGCCCCCTGGCAACATGATGCCGGGAATGATGCCGTGTATGCCGCCGACTGAAGTGCCGCCTGAATGGCTTCAGAATGGGCCGCCATTTTGTCCGCCCTTTCAGCCGGGGCAGCCTTTCTGTATGCAGCAACCGAAGTAAGGCCAGTGTATAAATTAAATTAAATTAAATTAAATAAATAAATAATGCTGGACATTTCACACAGCGCCATCTATCCCCAACCAAACTAAGCAAAACTTGTAATGTGATAGCCAATTATCTGATCGCATACCTTTTTTTAGGGACAAACAAGTGCTACTGACAAACAGTCCTAATGAATTGAATAGGCTTACAGCCAACAAAATAGTTGAAGAATATATGTTCCCAGCCATATAACATTTGTTACCTAAGTATTACAATACTCATTTGCTGTCTGTCACTGCTATAAAATTCATAGGAATATGAATATACAGCATATCCTTTGTTATTTTCAGTATGATGGGTATGGGCGGGTTCGGAATGGGTGTCGGCGGGTTCATGTTCGGACAGCAGATGCCGCCCGGGGCCTTGCCACCGCTACACCAACCTAATACACAGCCGGTGAGTGTCTTGTTTGTAGTGCCCGTTTGTTTATATTGGCTAGCCGGTACGTGTTTGTTTGTATGAGCTAGCCAGTGCCCATTTGTTTGTATGAGCTAGCCAGCACTGATGTCTGGGATTTAAGTCTGTCTAATTTGGATTAATCATAAAAAGTAACTAGCGGACAATCTTAAACAAGCATGGTTATAGAATTTTTACTATCAGCGAATAGTTTTTTATTAATTGCTTTTATTATTATGGTCTCCTCATGTTTGACCACCTTGTTGTGCCAAACGATTTATAATCTCAAGAGTCTTCAAGTCCAGAGTGAACAGACTTCTCCGTGTTCCATCTTTAACCACACTATTAGTCATTGTATATAAAAATATTTTTATATTAGCCTACCTTACCTAATGGATGGCAATTTTGAGGTTCTATATTTTGTTAACGGGCTCTTGTATAAAAAAAGTGTTGAGCAAACCTTATAATGTTTTTAAAAGACGTATTGAACGACACCCCACAAGATTGGGTGCGCAAGTAAAGTAAATCACCCTCAACTTCCCAAATTTCCAAAAGGAGTGCTTTGCCTGAGTCTGTTTCCTGATAATTACAACCTAGGGATCTTCAAGTTGCCAGTGAATAGGTTTCTTCTAGGCAAGCGTGTACCATCGTAGACTGCATCATCACTTACCATCAGACGGGATAGTGGTCAAACGCAAGCCTATAATTTATTTAAAAAAAAAATCATGATTCACCTAGAAACCGGTTTTGATTTATTTGCGATCAAAATATGCGACATAAATGGCGACAGATATGAGATGAGACGGACAGACAGATAGACAGACACAGACAGGCAGACAAACAGACGGACAACGAAGTGATCCTCTAAGGGTTCCTTTTTCCATTTGACAACTTTTGGTACAGACCCTAAAAACGATTTTCTTTCCTCGTCCAGATGCCTATAGACGCAGACAGTCAAGAAGTAGTGTTACCGTCGATGTGGCGAAGTGCGAAGGACCAGCGCGGCCGCACCTACTACTACCACGTGAAGATACGTCGCCCGCAGTGGTTACCGCCGCCCGTACCTCCTTCTCCTGATAAGTTACCAGGTAACACCACATTTTTCGGCAAGAAGACAAATTGAAGAAAAATTGTTAGTCAGTTGATAAACATGTTCGGGCAAAAATATAACTTATTGAGGACTACCTACCTTTTCTTAGGATTATCGAAAAAATTACAGATAGTCAAATTTCATTTGTCAAAAAAAAAACAAGTTTATCTCAATCGAATCTATTTCCCATCAGGAACACTTTTCCCGAAGTAATTAAATAGTAAGATTTTGCAAATTAAATTTGGCGATCTCCGTGGCGCAGTGGGCGAATAGCCAGCTAAGACGCAAGAGGTAGCGGGTTCGATTCCCGCCGCGGAACAAAAATGTTTGCATGATATACAGATATTTGTTCCGTGTGTGGGTGTTTTTCTATATATTATAAGTATGTATGTATTTACAAAAAAAAGTATATAAATATTCTATCAGTTATCTAGTTCCCATAGTACAAGTTCTGATTAGTTTGGGGCTAGATAGCGCTGTGTGAAATGTCCAGCAATATTTATTTTATTTATTAAAAATAAAAAACCGGCCAAGTGCGAGTCGGACTCGTGCACGAAGGGCTCCATACCATCTTTACATCGTATAAAATGAAGTCGCTTCCGCTGTCTGTTCGCTTGGATCTTTTAAACTACTCAACGGATTTTGATGCAGTTTTCAGCAATAGATAGAGTGATTTAAGAGGAAAGCTTATATGTATAATACATACATATTGTAGTACAGAAAAGCAGAAAAATATATTTTTGTGCGCTTAAATCGCAAACGCTGGCTAAACCTTACGAGATAGATCAAATTAATGTACTACGGAATTGTACATCTTGAAAAGATCGATTACCTGACTGCGCAGGAGGGTAATGTTTTACGAAGAAATGTGTGTGAAGCCGCGAGCGGGTCAGCTAGTTTTCTATGATAAAACCGGTCAAGTGCGAGTCGGACTCGCCCACGAAGGGTACCATTATCTATAAAAAATGGCAAAAAATCACGTTTGTTGTATGGGAGCTCCCCTTAAATATTTGTTTTATTTTAATTTTATTATTTATTTTTAAAGTGAATATATAACTAAATATTCTGTGAATATTTCAAGCCTCTACCTGTTGCCGTTATCAATATCGAGCAAAAACGAACAAAAAAATCACGATTGTTGTATGGGAGCCCCCATAAATGTTTATTTTATTCTGTTTTTAGTATTTGTTGTTATAGCGGCAACAGAAATACATCATCTGTGAAAAATTCAACTGTTTAACTATCACGGCTCATGAGATCAGTCTGGTGACAGACGGACAAACAGAGAGCGGAGTCTTAGTAATAGGGTCCCGTTTTACCCTTTGGGTACGGAACCCTAAAAATCGCATGTCTGTCATCCGTGACATATGTTTGTATGTATTTGTATACCTACGTATCTCACAGCGCGTATGCTATCTCAGTTGGATTGTTCCTGCTACCTTCAGAATTTCGTTTATCTATCAGACGACATTTGTGGATAAGCTTTGTTATAAATTGCAGATGAAATATCTTCAGAGGAGGAGGAACCGGTGAACTCGTTTGACAGTCCTATTCGGCACATGAAGGGCAGCAGATTCGTAGAGGGCTTGAAAGGCATTTGTAAAGGTAACAATTATAAATACCGTATGATCAGTTTTGTTTAACCCAGTTTAAGAGTACGAGATGTGCGAGGAAACTAAGCGGTTAAGCGGTTAAAAAAAACCCACCAATAAAATAGCTGCGCTGGGCGAAGCTAGGCTAGGAACACCAAAATAACTAACAATTTTGATCAAACCTCCATTTTTTGGGACAAGAGAACGATCTAGGCTGAGCTTAAAAAAAAGTATATCTCTTTAATCTTTGTATATATACACCTATATCTTGAAGGAAGATGTCCAATATTTATTAGTAAAGTCCCGCGGTGGAAAACGGCACTGACACCCCCTATTTGGGCCGTCATTTCAGATCGTATATTGTGCATTACCCCCCTTAATCTCAACTCCTTGAAGTAGCAGAGAAGTACTTAGAATTGATGGTAGCAGTTTTCCAATGTCCCCAAGGTTGATGTTGACGTCGAAGATGACTCGATAAGTTCATGCAATCCCGCTCCACTGTCTCTTTATCCTGTAGGCATTCCCGACAACATGTTATCCTTTCTTTAGGAGATGGTGAAGGATAAGGTGATATGTCAGGTTCGCAAGCAGTATTGCTGTGTTTCGGTTTTAAGGGTTTGGTTGTCGGTGAAATTATAGGCGCTGAGGCTTTACACCTGTATGCCTCAAGTTGATGGACACAGAACAGTGCATAAGGCAGTTACGAGGCAGTACTTTGTTGTAGACGATGGTTAGCATTTAACATCAGATGGGCCATATGATTGTTCCATCTCCAGGTCGTAAAAAAAGTCTAGTAAAGAAAGTGAATCGACAATGTCAATTGCCAAACAACATTATTTTCAGCCATACTTAAAATAAAAGACAAACATTTGTGTTTGTTTATCTGACGAATTGATATTATTTTAGACAAATTTTGATATTGTGTCTTTGAGATTTTGGCCTATAAACCATATTTTAGCGGCGCATCTCCAGACAGAGCAATCTATTACACTAGTTGGAACTAGTTTTTTAATTTTAAATCTAAAATTAAAAGCCCTCATTGTGCAATTGCAGTGAGTAACAAGGAGGCGCACAACGGTTTGATTCCCGACCACGCACTGCTCTCCGTCAAACCGAGGAAGCGGCGTCCGGGGCTCGTCTCCGAAAGACCTATTAGCGTAAGTAGAGAGAGAGATGACGCTTTATTCTACGTCACACTTACATAAAAATAAAAATATAACAAGAAACGCGGAAATACAAGTGGCGGTCTTATCGCTAAAAGTGATCTCTTCTAGACAACCTTTGGAAGGACTGGATTTCACGAGAATGATATATGATGGTAGCTTTTGTAAGTACTCTACGATAACACCATCCTAAAGACAATTTGGCTGCAAATACATAAAATTACTACCATTAAGATTTATAAAATCAATTGCCTAGACAAACAGCTCCCTCTAGGATGGCCCGTTTCTCATTTAGCAATTTGTATGCGATAAAACCGCCAATTGTTATAATAATTTCATTGAAATTGAAATTTTAATTGTTTTGTTGTTGTGTTGTGTTTGGTGTCCAATAAAGTATTTTCTATGTATGGATCTACCCACAAAATTGTTTTTTCCTCATTACACAAAGGTTAATTGCTTTCTAGCATTAAGTTCGCTTATGCGGGGATTGATATATTTTGTGGAAAAAAGAGGAACTTAACTTGAAACTGTTGTTTTAAGTTGAGATCCTTGCTTGATTGCAACTCAAAATTAATATTAATGTACCGGATAATTTATTCTGCTTGCATACATGATTGGTAGTACTCGTTATCAGCCGAATAACTCGGTTTTATTGTCGAAGTACTCGAAAAAATTTCAATTACCTACCTACTTATAACCTTACAGATTGACAGTACTAATATATCTTTAAGGTGTAACGTATTTTTGAAATGTAACAAAAAGTTTGAAGAAGTGAGTTTTAAATATTTTTTTTGCCGATCGCGATTTTCCCGCTTAAAATTTCGACAATTCTTTTTAGAATAATAGATGAGATTCAATCCTCTCGCAATTCAAAGGACTTAATGTTTTTCGCAGACAACAGGTTAAACCTGTTTTCGCGCCCAATCCCTGCGTACTTACTAAACCGAGTAACTCGGCAGAGTATTCGGTTCGGTAAGCGTAAAACCGAGTACTACTCGGTATTCGGTTACTCGGTAAAACTTGTACTCGGCGTATCTCCGTAATGAATTTATTTATTTTATTTATTTATCAACAAAATCCACAGCTCTTATAAGTAAGTTTCAAATGTTGTGTGTCTATGCTGCAGCCAAAACAATTTTACCATTTATAGATATACGCACAATTTATAAGTACATCTACTTGGGCGAGTTAGCATTCTTCGAAAACAGGCAAGAAGAAGTCGGCCTGAAGTCGGAATTGGAAGGAAGGATGAAAGTGCTGATGGAGGGTGACCTTCCATTGGCTCTGAAGTGTAAACTCGTTCATGTGTATCCTACCTGTCCTGACCTACGGTGCTCAAACGTGGTCGCTGACGGAATCACAGAAGACCAAGCTCGGGGTTTGCCAGAAAGCGATGGAGCGCAGCATTTTTGGTATTAAGAGAACAGATCGAGTTAGAAATACCACGCTGCGCTCGAAGACTGGTATCGCTGATGTAGGTCTCAAGGCAGCCAAACTGAAATGGGAATGGACGTGCCACGTGACCCGCATGGAACAAGATAGATGGGTAAAAGAAATCACAGGACGGATACCCGTAGACGGAAGAAGACGACGCGGTCGCCCGAGAAAACGCTGGCGTGATGACCTAGATGTTTTCAACAGTGATTGGGTAGAGTTGGCCAGGGATCGAGAAGGGTGGAAAGAATTGGGGGAGACCTTTGCCTAGCAGTGGGACAGTACAGGTTCGGAAAAAAAAAATACAAATCACGACAATCACCAAAAATATGCCAGTAGTTACATGTGGTGTACATACGATTATTTATGAATGATTTGTGTGTTTCAGCCTCGCACCGAGGAGGACAAGTTAGCCGGCCGACTGGAGGTGAAGCGCTACAAGCAGACCAAAGAGAAGTTACGGCGTCGCAAAGAGAAACAGATTCAGAAGGTTCGCATATTAGCCGGCGCCAAGAGACGTTCTCGTCTCGAAACCGACTTGAAGGTAATATGAGAGCACTGACACTCGAGATTACTCGCATGCGAGATGTCTCGCAATCCGAGGTGGATGGACGTTCGAAATTGGGACGTGATTCCCGACTAAGGATTCTAAGGATGTCGTGCTCCAATGATTTTCACACAAATCGCACAAGAGCTTTGTGTATTGTGTTATTATTATTGAACGTGCAATTCGGTTCAGTTTTCATGAGAGAATAGGCTTATGGCCTTCACTCTATTATTTATTTAATTCATTATGTTATTGCACTTGAACCAAACCCATAGTGATAGAGATGATAATTTATTTTGCTTATCACAATCCAGTAATTTACTTTGAATTATTTTATTTCTTATTTTTTTAGACATCAGCCCTATCTTACGACGGCGAAGCTACTAAACACCATTTCCTCCGCAGATGGCACACCTCGACACAGACTCTGATTCCGAAGAATCGGCACAGATCGAAGAAACCATTGAAAAGTCTTCATCGATACCATCCATTCCCATTCCTTCTCCCGTCGCGATTCCCTCCCCCGCCGCGGTTCCCTCCCCCGAGGTGGTGGTGATGTCGAGTCCCGCGGCAGTGGTGGACTCCGCGGAGACGACGCGGAGGATCAAGGAACAGTTCAGGAGTAGCATGGCGCGGGTGATGGTGGGGCTGCTAAGTCCGTACAGACGCACGGACGCGCCCGCTGGCAAGATCACTTGTACCGCTGATTTCAAGCATTTGGCGAGGAAGGTATGTTTTTTAATTGATGGAGCGATGCGAGATCTCCAAATCAACTTGGGTATATCGGCGTTGTATGCGTGTTTATCCGAGGATAACTTTCGAAGCGTTGATCCGATGATCGTTAAATTTGGTATATGAATCAAATCTAATCAAATAACATTTATTTGTGACAAAACCAATAGTAGGTAGGTAGTGATGGCACAATTCTGGTTTGATTAAATGAGCTAAAAATGTAGGGAATTGTTGAGATATTGGGTTTCAAGAGGGGTAAAAAAACCAAAATGAGACTATCCGGTCAAGTGGCACGTCTAATGAAAGGTCTTCATGACTACATTTCGACCCCGTTTTCATTTTTATACGTCTAAATTGTAACATTTTTGAACGAGTTTGAGCAATTTCAATCCCAAGCTACTCTATCATCTAAATACTCCGATATGTTATAGTAGGCTTTTTTATAAAGACTTTGTTTAATTACGTTTTTAAATTTGTTAATTGCCACCATCTTTCTCCCCCAGCTAACCCACTTCGTGATGCTGAAGGAACTGAAGCACTGCCGTTCAGTAGAAGAGCTCATAGTGACGGACTCCGTGAAGTCGAAAGCCAAGACCTTCACCAAGAAGTACATGAAGAAGTTCGGTCCCGTGTACTCGCGGCCGGCGGACGAGGCCGATTAACGAACACTCGCGGTTGCCGCAACCGCTACACTCGCTGAACCACTTTCATTTCTAGGACTCTTTCCCAAGTGAAGTGATTTAACCTTGACAGGACTCGCTATGTGCGTGCAAAGTCTACTTCATGACGATTACACGGATTCATTTTATTCTTAGGACGCTTTTAAGTGATTGAACTAATTTTAATTCTAGAGTGGAGATATTAAATCAGCACTGACGTACACACGCATTGGAGTGCACTTATCCGTTTTATCTTTTAGTTATTGAACTTTTGACAGGACTCACCACAAAGTGTAGAGGTATTTTATTTATACATTAATGGATTTTATAAAGAGCCTTATTCCTTAGGACTTGTCCGCACCAAGGTATATTGTTTCGCTACATTGCGGCAAAACCATGTGCCTTAGTGCGGACGAACCCTTAAATAGTAAATTGCTCCACCAGTTAAATACCGGACGTCTAACGCTTTGATTGGTGTGGTGAAAGAATTGGTTAGGTCTAACGCTTATCTTATGAAATACTATTCGATTAACATTGTGGGCGTAACATGAACAATCAATTGTATTTAAACTGATAAAGCCCCTGTAAGGCACTTGTCTCAACGCGGGCGAGTAAGCGATTAGCTATCAACTATTTTCTCGCTCAAGAAACGAACAAAAGATATAGATTCCTTGTCAGTAAAAGAGACACGTATTTTAATAGTTAATCGCTGGTCGTTCACCCTGCCGGCGAGAACTCGTTCTCCACTACTTTATCGCAGCGACTACAACACTCGCTCAGCGATGCTCGCTTGGCGGTCAGAACACACGCCGTGAGATGATGAGTATCGGCCGCCGCACTCGCTCACTCGCATTATAGCCGAGCGAGACAACTATAGGAACTACACACTCGTTTCTAGCTCTACTCGTTTCTCGCTTTTCGCCGGCGGTGAGACATGTGCCTAAAGCCGCATCCTTATTGTTTTTATTCTGACGTAACTAAATGTTCTCCAGTGTTCTTACGTTTTTAATAAATTAATAATGACGCTAGCGAGACGCTAGTAATATTTGGGCCAATGTCAGGCCAAAGTATTGTTTACTAGCTGATCCGCCGAACTTCGTGCCGCCTTCATATGCATATGCAAAACACAAAAAATCAAAAAAGTGTTTTAAAAAATGCTATACAAAAATTGGTAAGGATTTTTTATAAACACGCGTTAAACCGTTGTTTAACTTTTTTATGGTAACAAGGTAAATCTTTTAATCTCTTTTCGAAAAAGACCTGAATGCTGCTGTCATTGGCTAAAATGTTATGAATGTCCTAATAAGCTCTGGATTTTATACAAATAACTGTCAGCAAGTTCTCTAAGCTTGGACGTCTAAATACTGGTATTTATGAATATATTTTTATCGCATGTTCTAGAAATTTAGTCAGTATTATATAATGATTTTTTGTTGGCTACTTGAATTAAAACTACCTCCAAGGTTAGGAGTTTAAATTCTTCCATATTTTTTATCACAAATTAAGAAATGCTAGCGAAATGAATTGAATTATGTTGATATGACTGATTTGTTGATTGATAGTGTTTTACCACACCTTTTTATTACTTCCACTTCTGTATTTTGAGTGAATCCAAGAAACTCACAAATTGAAGTATTTATTATAAATACGGGATAGATTACGTACATCGATATTACGACCGACAATGTTTCGGTTAAATTCGCGGGCCCGCGCCTTTCATGTAGAGAGTTGCGGCCCATCCGCAGTGCGCGATGAGACGCAGTGCGGACTGAATCACTCCCTGAATACCGTGATCAGTCCCGTATTTATAATAATGATTGATGTAAATCATGACAGTTTCTTGGTAAAATCAAGTCTGTTTGAGACTAATTAGGTTTTATTATGTGATGTAGAATTGATCTATCGACGCATGTTCCTTGTTAGTTTAGACTTTGGAAGTAATTGTACAGTTGTAAATTAAAAGTAAGGTGTCTTCTAATGTCTTCTAAGGCCCACGTCTCACTGCCGACGAAGCCAGAGATATCGACAACTTTTTATCAAATTGAAATGAAATGAATGAACACATTTTATTGTACAAAAAACCAGTATATAAATTTTCAAAGCAGCGAGTACAATGGGCGGTCTTACCGCTTTGAAGCGATTTCTTTCAGAGAACCTTTGGATGGAGAGGGATTTCTTTTTAAGTTAGTTAAAAAACATTGGCTAAATTATAGAGGCACTAGCATCATTCGCTATCCGTTTTTTTCATCAAACGACTTTTTGCTATTTTTATTGGTAACTTTTGCCAATCGTGTTAAAACCAATTTGAAAGATCAATAGTTGTTAAGTTGATTGCATGTTAGATGCTTAGTAATTAGCAAACTTGCATTATTCTTAAACTAAAAATATCTAATTTTTCTGCTGTTTAATGCAAAAGACAATGAAAGCGTTTATTTGATCAAAGACGTGCAAATAATCAGTGCAGGATTAGGTAGAGTACGGTTCTTGACGGGGAAATTTCGCTATTCGTCGGCAGTATGACAAGTGCCTTATTCTCAGCTATTAACTGATGAGCTAATTTTTTATTATTTAAGTAGGTTCGACTTTTCTATAGTAAAGATACTCCAAGCTGCAACTGCGCGCTTCTTCACCTCGTCTACTTAAAGTTGACTTAGTATAAGACAAAATAAACCTTATGAGGTTTATAAATAAGGATTGTTTGGCTTTGACGTTTTGTTAGAGAGGCGCGCAAATTAAATCTGGCCATATACGGGGACGCCGATTCCATCACTCCGCGTCTCGTGGAGTCGCGAGTTAAAAAACGAGCACACACATGAAGACTACTGCCGCGACTCCAAATGGGCGTGACTTAAATTATACCGTTTGTTTTTTTTTGTAGCTTTGTGTAAAATGTACAGTACTATTAAAAAAAACTTATTCATGATCTACTCCGATGCGCTACCAATTGAGATCGAATTGGATTTATTGGAATGTTGGTTCGGCCACAGACGAGCGCGCGGCGTTACTCGCCGCACTCCGTGGCGTCGAATCTTGGATTTCCGAATGATCGGATATCCAAATATTCCTATTGTCCATGCAATCCGCTTGAGATTTCGCACACACGGCCGGTTTTTTTGAGTGTTGGCGTGGAATGTTGTGGAGTCGCGTCCTCGTATATGGCCAGCTTAGGATTGGAATATGGACTCAAATATTGACAATTACCTAAGTCATCGACGACGGGTAATTAAGTGATAGTATTAGTTAAGATGTGCTTGATTGATGCAAAGATTTTCGACAATTATTTTAAGTACATTCACTAGATACCTTCTTTTGTTAGAGTAAGACATACGGGGTGTAAAAACTCCCGAAAATTAAGGTGAAGTCAACTTCCAGTATGGAAGTAACAAAGCGTAAAAAAGTTCCTAAGATATCTAATTCTAATTATAGGGTTAGGTATTAAGATCTTCGCTGAAACGTCCCGACGATGCATTGGTGTGTATAGTGCATATTCCATACACATTTAATAATTCAGTTAAAATGTATGGAATAGCTGTGATCCCACTATCAATGTTCATTTAAATGATAATTTAGATGACTGGGTACAGTCACTCTGAAGTTTTCGGGATTTTGCACCCTGTACATTCCTTCAAGAACACATTTCAAAATATTTGTTGTTGACAGTTGCTTATGTTGCGCTGGCGCAACAAAACGTCTGTGTAACAAATACCCGTTTACGCAAATAATGCTTTAGTACAGTAAAACTGCTAAGATGTCATCGTTTACATAGTGGCTAAACCACTGCAGGCATTTTCACCTAGACCTTGAATCAAGCTTACAGTGTTGCCCATAGATGGCGTTGCTAATGGTGTCATTTTATAACGTGGACACTTATGGTGAGACTGGTCCAAAAGTTGAAATTCGCTCGGCGTGCTATGAGGGCTTTTCACTGCCATGTTTTTATAGCTGCTAACAGGTGGCGTTGCCCTGTCATGCTCTGATTAACAAAGGAAAGTGAATTGTCAATGTCAATTGCAGAGTCAAAACTATTTTCCGAGGAACTTGAAATAAAAAATCAAACATTTATGTTTGTTTATCTGACGAATTGAAATTGTTTTAGACAAATTTGGATATTCTCTTTGAGATTTTGGCATATAAACCATATTTTTTCAGGGTGCATCTCCAGGCAGCGCCATCTATTACTCTACTTAGAACTAGTTTTTTCTTTTAAAATCGCAAATGAAAAGCCCTCAATAAAAGAGCTTGAAATTTCCCTCATTACGCATCTTGATTGTAAAGTCCGTTTCAAAACAGAAGTCCCGTGGCCACTTGATGAACTACACTAGAGGAAATCTAATAGGTTCGATTTGACGTCTGTACAGTGTGTTTGGTAATATACTGACGATATTCATGTGACCGTTTCTCTAAATAAAAAAAGACTAATAGTTATGTTATCAAATTTTAAAGGAAATCGACTAAGTTTAGGTGATCAATTCGGTATAAAACTTACTGCCTACTCTTGCAACTGACATCTAAAAATAAAGGCCTATTTGATATCTCTTTCGAAAATGGCTGTGTGTTTTAGGTCAGAAAGGGACAACAAGAGATATCTCGATATCTATGGTAAACATTTCACAAATTTATTTATTATGGTCATCAAAACCCTTTCATTTTTGTGTGTATATTATAAAACATCCGTAAATATCATATTTATATGCCGTGATAACTTTGTACGAACGTGTACACAATAAATCGAAAAAACGACCACAATGCCAAATAATTAGTATGTTAGCCATATCATCATCCACTATAACAATGAGTATAATTAATTATACATTTCAACATCCAAAGAGGAGTCGAACAGGGCGATCCTCTGTTTCCAAAGCTTTTTACGTCCACCCTTGAAGAAGTATTTCAAAATTTGACGCCTATATGGGAAGACCTGCGCTGAGACTAATCAATCTCAGATTTGCTGATGATATTGCCCTATTCTTTTCAACACCATCAGAGTTAGACATGATCAGGGTTCCAAACGGGCGGCAGCCGCGTGGTAGGCCCAGGTGGAGATGAAAGGATCAACTGGATGCATACCATAAAGTGTGGCCCCAATTCACCAATAACCGGAATTCAAGGAGAGAGGGAAGGGAGGCCTACGGGCTGATAATAAAAGTTTAACTATTATATTGAAAAAATACATTCAGAAACACTAGTTAACCTTGGATCAATACTTCGGCAGGACGATTTTCCAACGTTGTATCATTTGGTTCTGTTCCTGTGTAATCTTATAAGATGTATCCCTCTAATTTCAAGATCTCTATGTTCGTTAGTAGTATTTTGAAAGGTGTAAAATCTTACCTAATTAGACTACCACAAGTTTATTGGATATCAGATGGAAATGTATGTTTTTAAGCATAGAAACTAGCACTCAGGCCAAGAGACTTTTTTAATGAAACAGACAAACACGCACGAGAAGTTTTAATACGCGTTAATCGATTTGACAGACGTCAGCATCACTAATAGTTTGACACCAGTCATATCATGCTTGATGTTACGGGTTGATATTTGTTTGAAATTATGAAGTATACAGGGTGGTTTGGAACATGCATGTTAACCGGATGGGGATAGACCGTCAAGAATAAATCTTAATTTGTAAAAGTAAAGTCTATTTTCAATATTATTATATTATTTGTAAATCTTAAAAAATAAGGAACTGTTTTGCTGTTGTTTTTGGACCTAGCATTAGCATCGCCGCACGCGAGCATGGACTGCATTTTTTGTATGAATCCGCCGCTCACGGTTGACGCCAGTGGTCGCTACACGCCACAAGACGCCGCTTTTCGCTTCGTGTGGTCGTGTGGCCGCCACCGACCAAAAGTGAAGGAAAAAAGTAGCTTACACGCGCGCTTTCGTTACTAAGTGGCCACTAAGTGTTACGCTTAGGACAAACCTAAGGTTTTTATAGTGTATTTATTTAATAAGTATGTGTTTTAAAAATAAATGTTGGAATAACAACTTCATATGGCGGAGTTTTATGACTGTGGCACGTGGCAAGAGCATGCGGGGAGGCTTAGACTTATCATAACCGTATAAGATGTTTGTATTATAATGTAATGGGTTACATATTCCTTTCTACTTAAAACAGCAGAATTTATCGAATGTCAATAGCTCCCTTTCTTGTTCACATACATATTTGAAAGCACCCTGTAGAAGAAATGAAAATATAGATGTATTTAGTAGTTAGTTTTTCTACTTTGAGTTGAAATACTTCGAGTTTTTTTTTAATTTAGCCAATGTTTTTTGACAGAGAGGTGAATTATTGATTGCATTATGATCTCCGTATGGGATTTAAGATGTCTGAACTCGAATAAGAAGTTAAATGATTTATTTATTGAATATACAGTATTAAAAGTACATAGTTTGTTCGTGTTTTGTTTGATGGGACATGCATAATTTTAATTTGTACAACCCCAATGGTATTCATTATACATATGGTATATACTCCGTCTGACATTTTACTACCAAATAAACGTATGGTTTTGCCACAAAAATAATTAACACCCAGTAAACACTATTAAAAAAAATCTAAACTTTAATAATTGGTAAAGATTTTTTTAAACGTTAAACAGTATTTAACTTTTTTTGGTAACACAAGGATTGTGTACGAGTCTAACCTAACTCTTCAAAACCCAGTTGGTTATTTAACTAGTCGAATCTCGGGAAATAAATTACAATAGATTTTCAAATGTCGGCTCGATATCGGGAGTCAAGGCTTTATAACAATATGTTGTGTAACTCGAAATGTTGAGCCTTACTACAAAAAGTTAAGCACTGTTTGTAATTTTTTTAAACAAAAATAAGTTAGGATTTTTTTAAGCATGCGTTAAACAGTGTTGTACTTTTGTTGTAGTAACAAATCTTGGGTTTCGACAGGTTGAACGAGTATGTTTGATTCTAGTTGTAGCGTGGCCACACATAGCGCGTCTAGCGGCAGACACGCGGCGTTCGTAACTTCGTAGGACAGAATATCTGCCGCCGACATCATGTCGCGCGGCAGTCATTAACGTAAGAAATTAAATTTATAGGTATCAGTACTTTTTCTACGTTCATTATGCCAGCATTTAAAAAACGCTATGTTTGGCTACGCCTTTACAACTTTTAGAAATTTATTCGAAAAAATATAAAATAATTGTAAAAATAATAAATGTTTAGTGCACCTTTTGCCACGCTTCCGTAGATTTCTGATATATTTAATTTTTATTATCAAAATAAACTAATGAATATTTCTATGTATTCTTGATCATGTAATTATATTCTGCAGAATGAAATATTAATCTCATTAAGATTTGTAAATATTATTGTAAATAGACCGAGTGAGTTGAGAGCCTTTGAAAGAGTTGATATTTTTATTTTTAAATTGAAGATTGACTGGAGAATGTTGAACGCAAAATTGTTGGTTTAGATTGCGCCAATTTGGCAATGATAGATGCCGATGGAACAAATAAAAATATTTCCTTTAAACAATTTTTTTATTGCATTTCTCTTATCTACTTATAAGCGATTTAGTTATGAAAAACTGTACGTTACTTACAGCTCGCAGTACGTAAAAAGAACGCTGCTTGAAGTGGGTTTGAAGCTCGCGCAGGTAGCGTGTATCTACGTACTAACAGTTAGTAGTGATATTACATAGTTAGTGTACTAACTATGTAATATCTCGTATGTCAGCGCTCGTTTTACGTTCCGCGTGCTAAATCTATTGGCCTTAGCTCTAACTTTGTCCAAACCAAACTGATGTACCTAAACATTTATACAACCTGTTTTGTTATATACGACATTAATTTAAAACACACATCCGGAATCGTATTAACTGATTTTATTAATACCGGTAGCTTGAATATTTATCCAGTAATCGATAAATTTCCAATAAACAATTTTTAACGTAAATCGGTGTCGCCTTTGCGACGATGCCTCTTAGTCAATTTAACAGGTACTGACATGATGAATGTGGGGATCCTCTCCACAGTACCATAAATATTGTACTTACATTAGTACGATAACACGACCAACGGTGTGCCATCCGATATTTATTCTATTGGAAACGCGCGCGCATCAAATAACTGTAGATAACCGGTCTGCGTCGAGATCACGCGCTCCCCACCCGGCCTCTCGGCTCTCGTTGGCTGCTCGTTCCACGCACGCCAGTCTCGGATGGAATCGCTAGTGCAACGCCCGCGCTATACCGTTTTTGTACCGCCGCTTGCTTAATTTGTGTTTACGTGTTTCGTCTAATACAACCGTTAAATTGAGTGCTGTCTATTATTTTAGTAGTGTTACACGATAAGAAGCTGACCTCTGCAACCGCTCAACCATCTACAACTGGTGACCCCTGAAGAATACCATAAGGTACGATACAATGAGTAGAGATAAGAACTCAGAAGAAACGGGCACGTCGGCTTCGGATCGTAGCGGGCTCGTTTCCACTGACTCACGAGAATTATTTAAAGTTGGCATACGAGTACCCCCGTTTTGGCCAGAGGAGCCCGAAATATGGTTCGCGCAGATTGAGGGACAATTTTCTATATCCAACATCACTGCGGATACGACAAAATTTTATTATGTCGTCAGCCACCTGGATCCTCAATATTCTAAGGAAGTGAAAGATATTATCACTGCTCCTCCAGCAACCAACAAATATGAGAAGCTTAAAGAGGAACTGATCAAGCGCTTAACAGCATCACGTGAGCGGAAAATCCAGCAATTACTGATGCACGAAGAGCTGGGTAATAGAAAACCCTCGCAGTTTCTTCGTCACCTACAGAGCCTTGCTGGAACTGCCGTACCTGATGATTTTATCCGTAGTATATGGTGCAGTCGTCTACCCAGCAACCTGCAAACGCTGATTGCCTCCCAACCTGCTAGCACCCTGGAAGCCTCGGCTGACCTGGCGGATAGAGTCCACGACATCGTAGCACCCAGTCTCCAAGTAGCTGCAGCCTCATCGATGACTCCAGTGCCTGGTTCAATGCAATCAATGGCGCTCGAGATTGCAGAGCTGAAGACAGCCGTCAAAAACCTGACCATGCAGCTTAACAATCAGGCCCGATCACGTGACCGTGCCAGCCGTCCCAGTGATCGTCAACGTAGGCGCTCCAGATCCCGGTCCCAGTCCAGCTACAGGAAATTCCCAAACTGCTGGTACCACAGCCGACACGGAGCCAACGCTACCCAGTGTGTCAAGCCCTGTGACTTCGAGAAGTCGGGAAACGCCCAGGGCAGTCGGTAAAGGCGACTGACGATTGCCCCACTACACCTGGTCGCCTCTTCATTACCGACCGCAAATCGAAGATCCATTTCTTGGTGGACACCGGAAGCGACGTTTGTGTCTTCCCCCGGTCTGCACTTCGGGAACGTCGAGTCAAGACCACGTATGAGCTAACAGCCGCCAACGGAAGTGTCATAAATACTTATGGTTCGGTCCAGCTTAATTTAGATTTAGGGCTTAGACGTAATTACCCTTGGAGTTTTATTGTTGCTGACGTCACTAAAGCAATCATAGGCGTAGATTTTTTATGTTTTTACAACCTTATTGTAGACGTTCGTAATAAGCGCATAGGCCGCATTATAGATAATTTAACATCATTGTCAACGGAAGCTTACCCCGCTAATGCTCCTGACACGATTTATTCTGTAAAGGTTCCATCCGGTGACACACCTTTTCATAAAATCCTTTCGGAATTTCCCGATATTACGAAACCGGCTGGCACACCGCACGTCCACAAACATAACACGGTACACCACATACGCACCACGCCTGGTCCCCCCATCTTTTGTTCCCCTCGCAGGTTAGCTCCTGATAAGCTCAAGGTGGCGAAGCAGGAGTTCGACTTAATGCTAAGCAATGGTACGGCGCGCCCATCTGAGAGTCCGTGGTCTTCTCCTCTACACTTGGCCCCCAAAAAAGACAATGGATGGCGCCCATGCGGAGATTATAGACTACTCAATGCTCGGACCATCGCTGACAGGTACCCTATTAAGCATATTCAAGACTTTGCCCACAGCATCTCTGGTTGTTCGGTCTTTTCGACTATCGATTTAGTCAAGGCCTACAACCAAATACCTGTGAACGAGGAGGACATCCAGAAGACAGCAATAATAACTCCATTTGGCCTCTACGAGTTCAAGTTCATGAGTTTTGGCCTCCGCAATGCGGGCCAGACCTTCCAGCGGTTTGTAGACGAAATGACCCGAGGGCTGGACTTTTGCTATTGTTATCTTGATGACTTTTTAGTATTTAGCAGATCGGCAGCTGAGCACGAAGGCCATCTTCGCCAGCTATTCGAACGCATGCGAAAATACGGCATCGTCGTGAACACTTCAAAGTGTGTGTTTGGGGCCTCGGAGGTAACGTTTTTAGGCTATCACATCTCTGCCACCGGCACTAAACCACTGGATTCAAAGGTTCAGGCCATAAAAGAGTTCCCTGCGCCGAAAACAGTCCGGCAACTCAGACGATTCTTGGGCATGCTGAATTTTTATAGGCGATTCATTCCTGATGCCGCAAAAATTCAAGCCCCTCTAAACACCTTGTTAGCCGGCTCGGTAAAGGCTTCTGATCCTGTAGACCTGACAGGTGAAGCTCTCACGGCCTTTGAGCAGTCTAAGGAGAGCCTTTGCAACGCTGCTTTATTGGCACACCCCGATTGCCAAGCCAAACTCGCCTTAGTCACTGATGCGAGTGACTTAGCATTGGGTGCAGTAATCCAGCAGTTTAAAGATGAGGTTTGGCAACCGCTGGCATTCTATTCGCGGAAACTCAGCCCATCTCAGCAGAAGTATTCACCCTACGACCGTGAGCTACTCGCTATATACGAGGGCATAAAATACTTCCGGCACATGTTGGAAGCTAGGGACTTCACGGTTTATACCGATCATAAGCCTTTATGTTTTGCCTTCAGCGAGCGGAAGAGTAACTGCTCACCCCGTCAATACAGACATCTGGACTTTATATCTCAATTCACCAGCGATATCCGGCATATATCCGGCAAGGATAACGTTGTGGCCGACACGCTTTCACGAATTGAGGAGTTGCAAAGTCCAGTTGATCTCGAAGTCCTCGCTAAGTCTCAGAGCTCAGATGCCGAGCTGGCTTCATTTCTCTATGATGAAACGACATCGCTTCGCTTCGAGAAAGTCAAAGCGCCTGGTAGCAAGGTGGAGATTTACTGTGACGTAAGTACTGGCACACCGAGACCGTTCGTGACCAAGCTTTTGCGAAAGCAAATATTCGACAGCCTTCACTGTTTAAGTCACCCTGGCGCAAATGCAACCGCCAAGCTTATAGCTCAGCGTTACGTTTGGCCAGGAGTCAGAAAAGACTGTCGAGCATGGTCGCGAGCATGCTTGGCCTGCCAGCGCTCTAAGGTTAGTCGTCACGTGTCTGCTCCACTGGGCACTTTCGATTTACCCAAAGCTAGATTCGCGTTCGTCCATATAGATCTGATTGGTCCGATGCCTATTTCTAATGGCTACCGTTACTGCCTTACCGCCGTAGACCGCTTTACCAGATGGCCTGAGGCCATCCCTATTGCGGACATCACGGCCGAAACTGTGGCCAAGGCATTACTGTCTGGCTGGATAGCCAGATTTGGTTGCCCAACCGACATTGTTACCGATCGTGGAAGCCAGTTTGAATCCGCGTTGTTCCAATTTCTCGCGAAAATAACCGGGTTCAAACATCGCAGGACTACAGCTTATCACCCAGCATGCAACGGTTTAGTGGAGCGATTCCATCGACAGCTTAAGACAGCTATTACGTGTCACTCTGATAATAATTGGACGGAATCGCTACCACTAGTCTTACTGGGCATTAGAAGCGCTATTAAGGAAGATCTGCAGTCATCTTCGGCTGAATTGGTGTATGGCGAGCCCTTGCGACTCCCAGGTGAATTTTTTCACCCAACAGTAACCGGTACCACAGATTTTACCGATTTCACCGCGCGACTGCGTTCAATAGCTGGCAAACTGCAACCTGTACCCGCGTCGCGACATAACAATAACAAAACCTTTGTTTTCAAGGATCTCGCTTCTTCGTCTCATGTATTCCTTCGGGAAGAAATGTTACGAGGATCATTTCATCCATCCTACTCCGGCCCCTACGAGATAATTCAGCGCGGAGACAAGGTCTTTAAAATCTTGATTAAGGGTAAAGCGATGACTGTTTCGATAGACCGTCTGAAACCGGCTTATATTTTGTCACCTACTGCATCGCCACTTGAACCTTCTCTCGATCCTGACCCTATACCTACGTTCACACATCCCCCAATACGTACTACAAGATCTGGCAGGCAAGTCCATTTTCCGGATTTTTATCGCCCGTAGTGACGGTCTTCGGAAGGGAGTGATGTGGGGATCCTCTCCACAGTACCATAAATATTGTACTTACATTAGTACGATAACACGACCAACGGTGTGCCATCCGATATTTATTCTATTGGAAACGCGCGCGCATCAAATAACTGTAGATAACCGGTCTGCGTCGAGATCACGCGCTCCCCACCCGGCCTCTCGGCTCTCGTTGGCTGCTCGTTCCACGCACGCCAGTCTCGGATGGAATCGCTAGTGCAACGCCCGCGCTATACCGTTTTTGTACCGCCGCTTGCTTAATTTGTGTTTACGTGTTTCGTCTAATACAACCGTTAAATTGAGTGCTGTCTATTATTTTAGTAGTGTTACACGATAAGAAGCTGACCTCTGCAACCGCTCAACCATCTACAATGAATAAATATGATTAGTGTACATATTTTATACAGGCTGTTTCATTGATATTTGAGGACTAGAAATTAAAGTTATTTGAAAATGGTAATGATTTTGTAAATACCTATTTTAAAACAATAATAACCATTAGCCCTACCCGTATTTTTATTTTATGTCGTACATAACAAAACACGTGGTATATAAGCAACTTCTTGTGTCAGAAAGTCGAGTTGTGTTGTGTGCCCTGAAATGGTAAGTACACTTTCCTCGATATTGCTTGGACAAATGTTAGTAGCTTTAAGTATTTTAAGTTCCCAAGTTTTCCAATAAGTGTTTAGGAAATAGCGGTAGCAAAATAGAACCACTAGATTTTAGTCGCCTAAAACAATGTTCCTATTGCGTTTGCTGCTGTCTCCAAAACTCTTCTCTATTCTCCAAGAATCTGATAGCTTCCTCTGCCTGTTTCATTACTATCCCGTTCTTCTTATCTGCAATGGCTAAGTCGGGGTTTTTCAGCAGGTTTTCCAGATATATCTTGTCGGACATCAGTTGGCCGAGTGCGGGCTTAGAAGATTTGGAGGAGGAGCGTCGGCTGGGCTTGGTTGGTTTTGATGGCTTCACTTCGCTTCCTATGGTGTTCTCGATGGCTTCCTGGAAGAATTAACTCTGATGAGATCTCTACTTT
This sequence comes from Philereme transversata, assembly GCA_963924445.1. Classification (NCBI taxonomy): domain Eukaryota; kingdom Metazoa; phylum Arthropoda; class Insecta; order Lepidoptera; family Geometridae; genus Philereme; species Philereme transversata. Next base: position 17,148,636 of record OZ004337.1, on the reverse strand, counting down.
ACCAGATAATAATTAAATAAATAAATATTGTTGGACATTTCACACAACGCTATCTAGCCCCAAACTAAGCAGAGCTTATAGTTATGTTATGGGAACCAGATAACTGATACTTAGGTACATATATACTTTTTTTTTGTAAATACATATCTACACTAATATTATAAAGAGGAAAGATTTGTACCTATTTTTGTATGTTTGTAATGAATAGGCTCAAAAAGTACTGGGCCGATTTAAAAAATTCTTTCACCAATAGAATGCTACATTCTTCCAATTTGACATAGGCTACATTTCATTTTGAAAAAAATTAGGGATCCTTGGTAAAATTTGAACAATGTAACCGAAGGTGTAGAAAAATGAGTCTTAAAATGTCTTTCATCGAATGCGCTGCCGAAACTATTAGCGATAGAACAAAATAATGTACAACGATATTGAAGAACATCATAATGTCTACAAAAAACTCCGCGGTAGCATATGTTCAACTATTGTACACTTAGCGGCACAATTAACCGCCCACCCTTTTAAAGTGGCAAATTTTGATGTTATCGCAGTTGTAAGTTATTGGGCATAAATAAGTCAAGTGTGAAAGAAATATAGTGACGAAAAAATTACAAACTACCCACTTAACTTTGTTTTTTTTACGCATAAGTTGTGAATACGATAAATATCGAACTTCGTCTCATTATCGTTATCGTTGCCATACTGCTTACATTGCTTCAGTGGCATTAAAAGTAAACAATTTGAGTTTGATTTGGTTTCGTAACTTAAAGCTAGTGTTTGGACATCACAAACATGCCATTTGATGCTAATTCAGTGGCGAGAGCCGTCGCTCTTATCGACGAAGGGTTTAGTCAGCGTTACGTGGCGCGGAAGCTTGGTGTCGCACGTACCACCTTAAGGGATGCAGTGAAACGGTTTCGGGAAACTGGCTCTTATGAGCGAAGACCAGGACAGGGCCGAAAAAGATGCACCTCCGCTCGTGACGGCCCATTTCTTGTGACCAATGTTCTAAGAAATCGGTTCACTACAGCTGTTGAGGCACGAAACCAACTTCGTGAGGTTCGCAATGTTCAAGTGAGTGAAAGAACAGTGAGAAGAAGACTAGGAGAGAATGCCCTTGGAGCTTTTCGACCATCTCGAGTGCCACAATTGCTCGTAGGCCACCGGAGAGATAGACTTCGTTTTTCCCGAGTGCACGCCGAATGGAATATGGAACAATGGAAGAATGTTATGTTTACTGACGAGACAAAAATATGCTTGCACGGTCCTGACGGTCGCCAGCGTCTATACAGACGCAAGAATGAAAGGTTTGCACCATGTACTGTTGTGGAAACAGTAGGTTACCAAGGTGGCTCTATCATGATATGGGGCGGCATTACTTACGAAGCACGCACCGACTTGGTTATCTTCGAAAGAGGTGGAATAAATGCTCAGAGGTATGTAACAGAAGTGTTTGAACCTCATGTAATGCCATTTGCTCCATTTATTGGCGAAGATTTTTTATTAATGCAGGACAACGCTCGCCCCCACGTTGCTAGAGTTGTTACCGCGTACGTGGATACCGTCGGCATTCGAAAATTAACATGGCCATCCCGGAGCCCAGATTTAAATCCTATTGAACACATATGGGACAATTTAAAAAGACGTGTTCGAAGCCGCATACCAGCTCCAACCACCATAGATGAATTAAAACAATCCGTGATTGAGGAGTCGCAGAACATTCCACAACAACAGATCAAAGATGTCATCGACAGCATGCCAAACCGTTTGATGGAAGTCATGAGGGCTAAAGGTGGAAATACGCACTATTAGAATTCATTTATTCAGCAGATTTTTTATTTTTAAGCCATTTCATCACATTTGTTAATTTACGGTCAAAGTGTTTTTCAGACTTTTTTATAAATAAACGTAATAATTAAAAACAATATTATCTTTCATTTTACTTCAATATACCTACGTTATAAAATAACATTCACAAGTAAGGCCACAATCATTTTTTTTAACCAAAATCGTAAAAAATCAAGGTGGGCGGTTAATTCTGCCGCTGAGTGTAGTTATGTCACTACAACAACTTTTTTCATTTTAAACATTAATGAAAATGCTAACCAAATTCAAACCATGCTATTTATGTGTTTATATTAATCCTTATCCAAATAAATTATTTTATGGTCAAGACCATTTAACTACCTATAAAATAGTTTTTAAATTATTTAAATTGGACTTTCCATTCAAAAGATATTACGAATTAAAAAATTCAAACAGTAAACAAAACCGCCATAGCGCCGTGGCCGTTGTTTGCGATGCAGTCTGAAAAGCGCGCCGGGCATCGCGGCGGGCGGGGTGGAGGCTATTATCGTTAATATATAATTAATAAATAATAATTTTTTAATAAATAAAAATATTTGTGAAAAAAAGTGTTTTATGTCCAAATTTCCAAAAATAAATAATTGTCTACCCCGTGCGAAGCCGGGACGGGCTGCTAGTTTATAATATATAGAAAAACCTTCCAGACCCGGAACAAATATCTGTAGATCATGCAAACATTTGTTCCGCGGTGGGAATCGAACCCGCTACCTCCTGCGTCTCAGCCGGCTATACGCCCACTGCGCCACGGATGTCGTCATTAATGATCTGTAGGTATATGAATACGTGAATTAAAACTTTGCAGATAACCCCTTTAATGTTTATTGCGCGCACGGATGAGTGTAAGACGTGGCATAATTAAAGATTATGTGGAAAAGAGGGGTAAATACTAAAATTAAACTACAAAAGGAACAACGGTCGAATTTCGACCACTGTGCAGTGCACTGGCAACTAGTATAATAATGCTGGAGTCGCACCTGCAACATATGCTATGTTCTACTGTGAAGAAATTACTTGGATCATTATTATAAACTAGCTTCCGCCAGCGGCTTCGTATGCGTGGTTTGTCAACAAAAGGTAGCCTAGGTGTTAATAGATAGATAGAAAACGCTGTATTGTAAATCACACTTAAATTATAAAACAAAATAAAAACAAACAACAATACACGCAGAAATACAAGTGGCGGTCTTATCGCTAAAACGATCTCTTCCAGACAACCTTTAGATGGACTAGATTTCACGAGAACGTTATACGGACGGACGGTAGCTTTTAATAAAAAATAATTAAATATTTAATAAACCAGTATACTTACATAAGCAAAATAAATAAATATATATACATATTAATATGCACATAAATATTTAAGTTTAAGTTAAACCGGGTTATAATCTACGTGATAATCGTAATATAATCTACGTACATACCAAATTTCATCGAAATCGGTGCAGCCGTTATGACGTGAAAGAGCAACAAACCTCCACACATACATCCATACAAAGTTTCACGTTTATAATATTAGTGGGATAAGTATTTATCACGTACCGTTTTAGCGGTGTTTCGATTTCAATCCCGTATAACAAGCGAACGATGTACAAAGCATTGCCACGTAGGTAGGTCACACACCCTAAAACGTGCCCTGGGTCCATCAACTTGAGGCACACAGGTTGTAAAGCCTCATGTGCCTGTAATTTCACCGGCACCTTTAAAACCGAAATACAGCAATGCTGCTTGATAGCAGAAATAGGTATGGTGATAGTAGGTACTTCCCCGGCGCTCCCCGAAACCTTTCTTTTAGAACTCTACCTACAACTACTTGTTAGCAGCAATAGTGCTGACCCTATCATTCAATACTATCGTGATAAAGACAGCACTACTCAACGCTCATAGGTATGTAACCAAGTGCGACTTTTAACGCAAACAAACTGAGGTTAAAGTAACTACGGAACTCGTCGATTGACCAATTGACGTTTAAAACGTCCAAATAATTAAAATTTTGAATTTCCCACCTTAGTCTCGAATTTGAAGGGATGTTCTCGAATTGACTAAACGTCCATTTGTCTTAAACGTGTTTAATCTACCGCAATTTACCTGTGCCTTCTGAACTCCAAGTCTAAAATCGCTCAGATCAGGTCGCGCTCGCAACCCTCTGTGAAAATGCACCAGGCTCATTTCAAACTCTCCACAATAGTACAACGCTTCTGCTTTCCTCAGCAACGCCTTCGCGTCTTTAGGATCTTGTTTCAAGGCTACCTCTGCATCAGCCAGAGCGAGGTGTGGTTCGCCGAGAAGGAGGTAGCATTTGCTGCGTGCTACGTAGGCTGCTTTCTCTTCTGGAGCTAGCTCGATGGCCTGAAACAGAAGATATGATTAGAGCTACAATTAAAGCGATAGAAAAGAGATCTAACTATTGTTTAGTTTAGTATCTAACAGAGATTTTTTAATCTTTCCTGCGTTCCTATTTGATCCTGTAATGTCTCCAGACTCCTACCCTCACAATTGAGTAAGACTCTTCTCACTAAGTAAGACGTCCACCACCGGGAAGATAATTTAGCTTGGAAGCTAATTTTAACTCTTATCCTATTTGGTGATAAACTGGGGATTGTATGGTCCCTATCTATAGTGTAACTAATTAGATTACATATTTATCCGTTGCTTAAATTGATTTGTATACATTAGATAAATGAGGCTAATAGTAAAGTACCTTAGTCACGAATACCACAGCAGTTCGATACCGTTCCCTCATCATCTCCGCTCGAGCTAACGCCAGCAGGGTGCCGGAATCGGTTTCCTCCGGTAACTGCAATGCACTGCTCCTCTCCGCCTTGTCTTTCAGCATCATCGATGCTTTGATATCCTTCGAACCCATCACGACCGCAGCAGCACGGTCCTTATCAGTGTAAACCTCTTCTTCGCGCCTTCGCCTTTCACGCTTCGGTTTCCGCTCGCGCCAACGTTTCGGCTTGAGGGATTCCTTTATCTCCTTAGCTTGCTGTTTATCTTCTGTATCCACCTCATGGCTCTTATCCGTCGGTGCTCGTTTGCTGATGGACGCTTTGACCACTGGCTCCTCCTCCTCATCTTCAGAGATACCGACTCTAACGAAGCTTTGGAGGTACCCCGCGTCTACTGTAGGTCCTAAGATGGATCTGGCCTGGGCTTTCGCGTTGTCAGTGCTCTCCATCGTGATTTTCACAAGGATTATGTAACGTGTGAGGTGTGTGAAGAGGTGTCAGTATTGACGCCTTAGCCGTGGTCGTCATGGAGACTGAATGTGTTTTCGCACCCACTTTATGTTCACACTAGTGGTGCTCGAAACGAATTGGGGAGAGCACGTATCAACAATATTTGCATTAAAAATTTCCCTGAACGGTTGATGGATAGAGCAACATTTTAATTTGTCTACATGGAATGATGCACAGGACCGTAATTGGATTTTTTCCTGTGGTGTCTCACTGCTGGGCAAAGGTCACTCCCATTTTATTATATATTGCGGTCTCCAATCACCACCTATTCTCATAAGTATCAAACATCTTCAATTCCACATTATAAATTCGTTTAATTCAAAAGTCTCGCTATATCATGAGACATAAGAACTTACCTTAAACATATCTTTGTAAGGTTGCTATTACCTTGTTCAATGCATTGAGGGCACGGTTATAATAACCATTATTCAAATGACCGAAGGATTCATCCCGATGCTTCTTCGCTTCCACAGGGTTGCTGATCGGTCCTTCAGGTTCTTTGTTTCGTCCCATTCTGAAATACAAATGTATCGCTCTCATAGTTAGCATCAGTATTAGGTACCCTGACCTTAAACCGAACTTAAATCTTTAAATTCGCAGACTTTAGATATTATTCGCTGTCTTTTTTCGAGCCTTTATCTGATTTGCCGAAATGGAACTCTGAGTAGGTCACAGGTAAAATGATATTTTACCGTGTAGGTAGATAAAGTACCTACTCTTATTTCATCTCCTCATTCAGTCAAGGGCGGATCCAGGGGGGGGGGGTCATGGAGGTCATGCCCCCCCCTTGGGCTGGGTCCAGGACGTAGGTGGACCACTAATTAAAACTGTTAAACATAACACATGACATTGACCACGACTATATGACCCCCCCCTGGCAGCAAAGCTGGATACGCTCTTGCATTCAGTTCTCTTATCATCTATACTTATAAAATGCTTTGTCCTGAATGACTGACTGACGGATCAACGCACAGCCTAAACCGCTGATCGTAGAGACTTGAAACTTGGAGGGTGTGTTCTTTGTTTGACGTAGGCATCCGATAAGAAAGGATTTTCCGAAATTCTACCCTTATGGGGATGAAAAAGAGGGGCAAAGTTTGTATGGGACAACGTGATTCCTTGGTCCAATCAAATTTTGCATAAACCTTTTTTAACAGAATTGATGGAAGACGTGTTTCGTATTTTATTGAAATTCATCCCCTAACGGGGTTAAAAAGGGGTAGAAATTGATTTTGGTGGTGATTTGCTTTATAGTTGATATCAATACTCCTTAGTGCTTTTGATTTAAATTACATTTTATTTTGACATATGTTTGAAAACTCAATCCGATTTTATTCAAAAAACGTTGAACTCACTTAAAAACATAAGCAAATACTCTTTAAAATTGGAATGTCTCGAAAGTCACCGCACTATATTAGTACCTCATTTGAAGGTTTCTAAGCTTAAGAAGGTTATGCACTTTTAGGACACGGCCTCATAGGGACGTAGAGTTTTAAATTTGAAATGGTAAGGACTACGAGTAGAACATTTTGTCAGAAGAAAATAGTTTTCATTTAGTTTGTCTTAGAAGTTTAATTTAGTGTGTAATGTTTAGTGCAATTTTTCTACATTACGCTAATATGATAAATGTGAAAGTTCGGATGTTTGTTTGTTACTCAATCACGTCGTAACGGCGGAACCGATTTTGATAAAATTTGGTATATACGTAGATTATAACCTGGATTACCACATAGGCTACTTTTTATCCCATAAATCAGTTCCCATTGGATAAAAATAGGGTATCAAGTGCAACAGCGGGTTTAGCTTTATTTCTAGGTTACCTACACATTCAGAAGTGTAACGCATACGAAGTCACGGGCAACAGCTAGTATAAGTATAATGTGAATAATGCCAATGGTTGCCTGGAAAAGCTCTTAAGTCGTCATTGTATTACCTTATTAGTTAACTTTGCATTGAAGATATCCAACAATCTGCCGCAGAAGGGCGATAATGAGGAAGTCCGTGTGCACAATACCCCCCCCCCATATGTGGGACAGTGAAGATCTTATTCCTTACCTTAGTTTTTTTATACGACCTGGAGATGGATCAAGTATATGTCCCACCTGATGTTAAGTGATAACCATAGCCTAATAACAAAGTATTGCCTCGTAGGTCACACACCTTCGAAACGCGCCCTACGATGCACTGCGTCCATCAACTTGAAGCATTCAGATGTAAAGCCTTATTTGCCTGTAATTTCACAATGTTGCTTGGCGGCAGAAATAGGTGTGGTGGTAGTACTTCCCGTGGCGAGCCACAAATAACTCTACTCTACTACTCTTGAAATTAGAAATTAATAGAAGGATTAGAGTTAGGTACTTAAGTGCTGATTATGTGGCTACTTTTCAAGAAATTTTTATTAATTTATTACATCGTTTTCTACCTGCAATCCTCTAGATTAATTTCCTGAAGTGCGATATAATTAGTGGTTCGCTCCGAACTGAGATCTCGCGAGTCTCCGATTAAAACAAAAAATATTATTTGTAATCTTTCACTATCAGAATAGTGCCACGAAATAAATAACCAACTAATTTGACCTACTGTTTCATTCAAATTACAGGTAACGGGAGTCCATGTAACGTGGTTACTCTTTTTGGGGTGCAAATTGGAGTTATTCTGGATTTCAGGCTTTGGCCTATATTTGTGTCACTTAAGCTACACGTATAGAAAATTACAGGACTGTGGGGTCACTGGTGTATCCAAAATTTAGTCACACCAAAATTGTGCCATCTCTACCTGCCTATGTATCAAATTTCACGATGATCGGATCAACGCTTCGAATGTTATCCTCGAACAAACAAACATACATACATACAACGCCGATTTGCCCAAGTTGATTTAGAGATCTCGCTTCGCTCGATCAATAAAATAATAAAATCTCAGAAACATTAATATCTTTAAATGCCTAGCCAAGCCAACCCCAATACTTTCCGATCGGCAATGGATTAGGCAAACATTGACTTTGCCAAAAGCATACGCGATGAATTATGATGAATGGTCTGCTAACCGCAAAAAATGGGGCTGTAATCGGCCGTATACAGATTCGTTGCGAGGGTTTATGTTCAAAGGGCTATTTTTCAAAGGTATAGTTCCTTTCCTATAGACTCAAGTTTACTCGTTTTTAGGGTTCCGTACCCAAAGGGTAAAACGGCACCCTATTACTAAGGCTCCGCTGTCTGTCCGTCTGTCACCAGGCAGTATCTCATGAACCGTTATAGTTAGACAGTTGAAATTTTCACAGATGATGTATTTCTGTTGCCGCTATAACAAAAAATTCTCCTCCTATACAACAAACGTGATTTTGTTTTTGCACGTTTTAGCTCGATATTGATAACGGCAACAGGAAGACGCTTGATATTTAAAAAAGTCACTTTAAAAATAAATAAATAAATTAAAATAAAGCAAATATTAAGGGGGGCTTCCATACAACAAACCTGATTGTTTTGCCGTTTTTATAGATAATGGTACGGAACCCTTCGTGCGCGAGTCAGACTCGCACTTGGCCGGTTTTTAGAGTTCAGTAGTCGAACTATAGGAACTTTCGCGCGTACCAACCCACCAATCAATCTAAAGCGCAATGTAGGACACAAATTGCGCTTTAAACCATCCCCTTTAAAGCTTTATTTTTGTCAAGTCTCCGATACATCCATTATCTGTTCCAAATGGAATTTGAATTTTGTTTACTTTAAAACCGACAATGGATGGCGACGTTTGTTCAAACTTCAATGTTTAAGGCACATGAGTGGGGCAGGGGTAATAGACGTGAGGGACTTCTAAAAAATTCGCTACTTCTGCGTCCCTGATTGTATGCTAAGCTAATGCTAATACCGATGTGTACCTTCCGTTTGGCGTGATCAGATAACCGTAACAACCACAGAATATATTTACAACCTCCTGCACGATCGCCATCAAAAATAGCTTTACAATTCGGTGAAGTTGTCTCAAATAAAGCTACGCACTCAAAACAGGCATTAGCATAAGTGTGCAGCGTAGGACGCCCCCCGTCGCTAGACGCTACATGGAGAGACGACTTGATAAAGGTTGCTGGGAGCCGTTGGGTGCAGGCAGCAGAAGTTCTGTTGCTCTGGAAATCTATGGGGGAGGCCTTTGTTCAGCAGTGGACATTCCATGGCTGATATGATAGCGAATGTATTTTGATGAATTCACCATATTTTAGGGAAAGGCCAGGTCAAGAGTCATAATCATCATTAGCCCACATCAGTACACTGCTGGATATCTCGCAATTTGCTTGTTGATCTGTCTGTGACGAAGTAGCCTAGTCTTCCTGTCGTTTTTTCATCAGCCGCAAAGTTTCATCTGAAATATCAATTTCTTTACTGTAGAATTGCGCCCTCTTCTCTTAACCGACGAGCATTTATGAAGAATGTGATGAGAGCGAAGAAAGCGAAAGAAGATCGTGGCAATTAGAGATCCGTAGTTCTTGCCTCCGGACTGCGGAAACCTTTTTCATTTATTATAAATTAATGCTCGTTGTAACCACGATTTTGAAAATTTTTATTTTGCCTGTCTTATACCAACAATATTTAACATTTTTTTGGAGAATTTTCAGAAGATACTTTGAACGCGCGCTGGTTAGATGCATATCAGACGCTTACCGCTACAGTCTGTATCAGGTGTTTTTGGATACCTGAGTTGAGAAGCTTTTTATGGCGAATATTTCATGGTTTCCATGTTTCCGTGATGGCAGACTATTTCTCTGCGGTTATTGTGGGATATTCAATGACATCATTGGCTCTAAGTGTATTTTAGGGTGCATAAATTTACTAAGGAAATATGATACTGGATAAAGTAAATCTAATCTATATTCTTTGGTCTAATATTATGCAATTTTAATCAAAAATGAAATAAAAGATTAGGTATTAGGTACCTAAGTCATTTAAAGCAACGATCGACACTAGAACTTCGGGTTAAATGGGATGTACAAAGCGCCCAACATTTAATCAGCTAAGTTTTATGATAAGTTCCTCTCCAAGTTTTAATATTATTTACTAAAAAAATTAAGATGACTGTCTCCAAAAAGCCAAAAGTTAAACAAAAACGCAAAACGTTTTAATACCCCTAAATAGTATCTAATTTCAGTGATTTTTTGGTGGCGGTACGTCTGTGTTGCCTGATTACAACCTAGGGATCTTCAGGTCGCCAGTGAACAGGTTTCTTCTTGGCAAGCGTGTTCCATCGTAGACTGCATCATCGATTATCATGAGGCGAGATCGTGGTCAAACGTAAGCCTTATACTTACTAAAAAAATATAATATACCTACAGGTTGTTTGGTAATATACTGACGATATTTAAGTGACGGTTTCTCAAAACATAAAAAAAGACTGCGAAAAAAACTACTAGTTATATTATCAAAAAAAATCGCCTAATTTAGGTGATTAATTCGACATAAAACTTAATGCCTACTCTTTCAATCGACATCCAAAAATAAAGGCCGATTTAATATCTCTTTCGGAAATGGCTGCGGGTTTTGGGTTAGAAAGGGACAACAAGAGATATTTCGAGACGTCACCAATCTATCTATCTGTGGTTAGATGGCAAGCATTATGCAATAGCACAACATAAGTTTAATAAAGTGTTTGTTTTCACATGCCAAAATAAATTTCACATTTCTATGGTAAACATTTCACAAATGTATTTATTATGCTTATCAAAATAACCCCTTTAATTTTTGTGCGTATATTATATCGACTGCTGAACACAGGCCTTCCCATTAATTTCCAAAGCGGCTTTCAGCTACTTATTAGGTCGTCTTTCAAGTGAAAGGCCGTCCTACGCTGCATTTCCAATGTGGTCCCCATTCAAATACGTTTCTGCTTTAACGGCGTCAGTTTTTCTAGCTCTGCTCCGTCCGCTCCCACTTCAGTTTGATAATCCTCTTGAAAATGTCAGCTACTTTAGTTTGTCTGCTGATTTTCTTATTTTTGTTTAGCCTTCTTCATAGCACATAAGTTATTCACGCGATATAATTAAAATTAAAATCGGATAATGTTTCAAGGGTGGGAAAACGTTATGCCTTTTCGTATTGGCATTGGGCATTTGGAATATATTCCTTACTCTTCGCATAAAAACCAAGTACCTACTAATTGTGTGCTAATGTTAAAAATAACTGTATGTATAGACATACAGTCTAGTTTAGATACACGAACACGAATCTAAAAGTTCTTATTCGGGCGGACTGCCATGAGTTTGGCATTGGTTAGGCCCTCATTATCGAACAGAATTATTCATGCAAGCCTGTAGTAGAAAGAACACGGCATGCCATAATGCAGGGGTGCATCGCGTGGTATACATAATTACATCAAATTAATAGCCCTTTTAGACATTTGTAAGTTTCAGTTTTTTGTGTGAGTGGATTTGTTCTTTTGTCAGGGCTAAAGTTTTCTGAGACGAAATTCTTGGGAGTTATAATTTTTTTACTCAAGAATCGGTAACAATATGTGGTTTTTCGAAAAAGGAACTCTAATAGGATAATTTCGTTGTCTGTCTGTTTTATTCCTGAAACCCAACTTTAGTTTTAGGAAAAGTTATTCATTTTTATGGGTAAAATTACCTCTTTTAGATAATATACTGGTCCCGAAGCACACTACACTACACCTATTGCAGAATTAATTGAATCGTCTTTGTCTTTGCTTTATTTTATGACCCTCTTTCATTTAATAGAAATAAGGATATGTCATGGAGGTTGTAATTAATTATAACATATTAATAATGTGACCTCTTTTATTTTAAAATAGAAATAAGGATTTTTCATGAAGATTGTACTTCATATAGGCTTAATATGAAAGCAATGCGCCTCATTCTATTTTAAAATTTACTTACGACTCTAGGGCATTAAATCGCATTTACGGAGCCTAATATTTTTCATCTCCAATAAAATGCTCTGAAGATTTTGGATTGGTATTTTTTAGGGTTCCGCAGTCAAACTCAGACGGAACCTTTATAGTTTCGCCATGTCCGTATGTCTGTCTGCCGTTACAGCCATAAAGGGTCGAACAGATGGATTTGTACTAGTTGATCGAGCGAAGCGAGATTTCCAAATCAACTTGGGCAAATCGGCGTTGTATGTATGAATGTATGTTTGTTTGTCCGAGGATAACTTTCGAAGCGTTGATCCGATAATCGTGAAATTTTATTCATAGGTAGGTAGTGATTGCACAATTTTGGTATGACTAAATCAGCTAAAAATGTTGGGGGGTTGTTGAGATATTGGGGTTCAAGAGGGGTAAAAAAATGAAAATGAGACTATTAGGTCAAATGAAAGGTCTTCATTGGTACATTTCGACTCCGTTTTTATTTTTAATAAAGTTTTTGTGTTATTAGCCATAATAAAAATTAATCTGTTATTTCATATGCGTGTAGCTTCAGTATCACAAATATAGGCAAAAGTCTGAAATACAGAAAAATTGCAATTTGTACCTCAAAAAAGAGTAACCAATTTACATGAACTCCCATTACTTGTAATTTGAATGTCACTGTAGGTCAAGTTAATAGGTTATTTATTTTGTGGCACCATCCCTAAACGTATTTAGCTACTAAACATGTTTAAATTTTACATATTTGTATGATTTGATACCTCTTTGAATCATATTTAGCCACTAAATACGTTTAGGCATAGTGCCACCCTAAGAATATTTGTTTTTGTGTTTTGGGAGACTCGCGAGATCTCAGTTCGGGGAAAACCACTAGTTGACTGGTACTGGAGTTCCTTGTGAAAGAGCTCGCTCGGGGAGTACTACCACTGTACCTGGTTCTGTCGCCAAGCAACATTGCTGTTTCGGTTTGAAGGGTATAGTTGCCAGTGAAATTACAGGTACATGAGGCTTTACACCTGTAGATATGCCTCAAGTTGATGGACGCAGGGCAGTGCATTGTAAGGCGTTTCTAAGGCGTGTCCTACGAGGCAATACTTTATTATAGGGTGAGCCAAATGCTAGTTACATCTCCAGGTTGTAAAAAAACATTGTTATGCACTGTGGATGCGGGCGGATGTTAGCTGTCTCATAACCGCCTTCAAATTCCTTGCTAAAATCAAATCAAATTCTTAAAGATGGCTAGTCTAATGGATTTCATTTGTGAAATTACATAGATCTATTAACATTAGCGATCACGCGAAGCTACAATACCTGCTTTTTTACGACCGCAGAAATAATGGAATTAACGATTATTTTGCTAGTAAAAAGTTTATACTTCGCCCGTTCACCGGTTATTACTAGACTAAAGATATGGGAGAATGTTTTACCTACTTTATTTAGTACCCTATGCTTATGTTGTTTAATATAACACCTACATATAACAAGTAATGTGCCCAGGAACTTTATAATCTGATTCCGCCATCTCCTTTCCACCAAAGGACAAGCAGGCGCACGGCTCAGTATCATCCATACCTAGTTGATATACCACCCATTCGCACACACCGTTTTGGTTTTACGTTCTTGATACGCACAGCTAAGGTATGTAATACTTTGCCGTCATCTGTTTTTCCTAAAGATTACAATCCGAGCCTCTTTAAGGTAAGAGTGAATAGGTTTCTTCTAGATCTTCGTGCTTCATGTTAGACCACATCATCGCTTACCATTAGGTGAGATTGTGGTCAAACGAAGATCTATAAAGTTAAAAAAAAAGTAAAAAGAGCTAAAACTATTACCTGATAAATAAATATTCCCTCCCAGTTGACTCCTTTTCTTAATAAGTGAAACTTAAAATTGTAGATTTCGAAAATCTAATTGACTAATAGCGCACAGATCACCTTATCTGAACTTAGCTCACGTTGGTTTTCAAGTAGGGAATCGGTATATATAAAACAATTCTCCATTTCTGTAATTGGAGGGATGATTCGCGACCGAGGCTGATTGCAGACTGAGCCAGCAACTAGTTACCTTACCCCTAATAAAAGGTTCCATTGCATGATACCGATACAGTCGCGGAAAGATACGCGATAAAACGCCTTGTGGAGTCTAATGAAAATCTACATTTTGCTGTAGACTTCGACTTGTGCGGATGTTTATTGAAAGCGGTAGAGTTGATACGGAGCCTGTAGAGAGAAGTCTTCATGATCTTATCCCTTCTTCCCCCTTCTACCATCGGACAAGCAGACGTACTGAAAAGTACCACCCTTACCTGGTCGGCACACCGCCTTGCCGTACCAAACGATTCGCTTCAACTTCCATTGTTAGTACGAGTAAGGAGTGAAACTCACTTCCGGCGTCAGTTTTTCAGGAGCATTATAATCTCTCTTCGAGTCTTCGAGTCCAGAATAAACAGGTTTCTTCTAGGAAAGCGTGCTCCATCTTCAACCACACCATCCATGTTAAAAATATAACTACCTATACAACAGACAAGATATTTATATTTCTCTACAAAGCTGTTTTATGATATAGAGCATTTAAACTCTTTTCTGTTGAGCTCTCTTGAGCTAGTGGCCAACTCTGGTGTCGCAATATTTAGGCGGCCGGAAGACCTCTCACATGGCATAAGTAATAGATTACATAAGGACAAACAATTGGGGTTTAAAAAACTAAGCATTAATTTTAAATTACATTAAATTTAGGTAATTGCAAAACATGTAAATTTAGTTGAGGTCCAAGTCCACCACATTTCGCATAGTTAATAATAATAATAATATTGCTGGACATTTCACACAGCGCTATCTAGCCCCAAACTAAGCAGAGCTTGTACTATGGAAACCAGATAACTGATAGAATACTTATATACTTTTTTTTTGTAAATACATACCTTTAATATATAGAAAAACATCCAGACACGGAACAAATATCTGTTGATCATGGAAACATTTGTTTTGTGGCGGGAATTGAACCCGCTACCTCCTGCATCTCAGTCGGCTTTCCACCCACTGCACCACGGAGGACGTCAGGTCGGAGGTTATAGCTAAGCATGCGATAGTCTTCTATTTACACAGAACATAGAACATTTTAAAGTGCTGTGAGCTTATATTTGCTTAATTCTAGGTTTACGATACGAATACGAACTGTCTACGTGTTTATTTCAATAAAGAAGCGAATCGACATCACGCAATATCAATGAAGTCTGTAATGGGTTAGCTAATATTTGTGGAACGAACTTTCTGTGTTTTTGTGCTTTCAGCTTTTTTATAGCTAACGAATGATTGGTAGAAAAGTACCTAAATACCAAAGTAAATTGTCTCTCTTAAATTTTATGGTCTACCAGGTAAAATGCTCTGATTACGATGTGGGTTTTCTTTGCAGCACGCTATCACAGAATGATCATTAAAATTTTAATTATAACGTCGGTATAGGTCTCGTTATCACTCCACTCTCTCCGGTCCTAAGCCAAGCGAATCCATTGCTTTCCGCAACTCGCGCGATGTCGTCTGACCATCTGGCTGGTAGTCTGCCAACTGGTCTGCGCCCTTCACGCGGTAACCACTCAGTTGCTGCCCTCGTCCATCTTCCGTCTTTCCTCCTTGCGTGTGTGTCGCCCATCACCATTTAAGCTGGTTGATCCTTTTATCCACATACACGACTTTGGTTCTGTATCGTATTGCTATGTGGGTATATAGTGGCGGTGTGCATAACATAGCATACTCCATTGCTCTCTGAGCAACTTTAATTCTGTGAACAAGTTCGTTCGAGGCCATGTTTCAGCACCGTATGTGAGGATAGGCAGGACGCATTGGTTGAAGTTTAAAGAAAATCGGTTTCGAATTTTTATGAGGCAGTCACTCACTGGTCAGCAATAAATAATAAATTAATATTACCTACTGGACTTTTCACATATAGCTTACACCCCCAAACTAAGCAGAGCTTGTACTATGGGAACCAGATATTTGATTAAATACGTATATACTTTTTTTTTGTAAATATATCTTTTTTAATATATAAAACAAAGTCGGGTTTGTTCGAACACACGAGAACAGCTTGACCGATTTTCATGGTTTTTTATTTGCTGTATTTGTCTTCGTCCCGAATAGCAGAATAACTATTAAAATATTGGAAATATTCACGCAAAAACAATTATGACGAAAATTCATTTTCTCATACATAACATGCAGCTAATGATGGCTAGTTGACAATTCTACCAGTGACGTACAGTACATTGGCAGATTTCGCGTCATATGCATGAATATGCGCAAGATGCAATGACTTTATTCTTAATTGTACACAAATAGATTACAGACATAAACAGCTTACAAAATGGACATGTATAAAGGTTTTCTTCTAGCAAGAAATTGACATTGGAGTAAAAAACTAAAAAAAAAAATGAATTTAACTCAGTTAATAGGTTAAATACACAGAATTTATTAATTCTAAGGCGGTACGAAGTTCGCGGGGTCAGCTTGTACTTATATATAAAACAACAAAGTCGGGTTAGTTACATCATTGATAACTCAAGAACGGCTGGACCGATTTGATGATCTTTTATTTGTTGGATTTGTCTCCGCCCCGAATAGCAGAATAACTATTATAATATTGGAAAAATTCACACATAAATAAATTATGAGGAAAATTAATTTTCTCATACATGATACAATGATAGCCGATTGAAAAACCGGGGAGACGTACATTGGTCATGTCATATGCGTCTTATGCATTTCAATGCGGTACGAAGTTCGTCGAGTCAGCTAGTAATATATAAAAAAACATCCAGACTCGGAACAAATATCTGTAGATCATGCAAACATTTGTTCCGCCAGCTATTCGCCCACTGCGCCACGGAGGTCGCCATGGGGGCGCAAAGCACGGAATAGAAGTGATTGGAAGCGTTTTGATTATGTTATATACAATTTGGTGGAGAAACTGTGGAGTGATGGTGGTAAGTACCGACTAGCATTGTATGCTTGTTTTACCTACCTATCAACTTAAACTCTCGTGTTCTCTAACTTCGACAGTTTTGTAAACAAACTACTAATTAAATAACAAGGAAACGCCGAGGCACTTGCAATTTTCGACATGAAACTTCATTAGCATACATTTTCACCAACCATCTTTTAGAGCCTTATTGTAGAAGGAATAAGGTTGGAATTAGCTTGTAATTTTTGTTTTTGGTAAAAAATTGTGTCACAGTTTTCGATGCACGCAACCTTACCATATAATTAACGCATTACATTATGAAAAGGGAGGAATTTTAATGGAAAATTGTGGGACGGATTGGTACGAAAATATAGGTCATAATGGAGTTTGGAGAAAAACCACATTGTTGATTGCTTCAATATAATAGGTTATCACAATAAAAATCTCATTATTATAAAGACTTTACTACCCCTTAACTAGACAGTAAGAAAAGTGCTATTGGACACATTCTTAGTTTATGTTATACTTAAAAACTAGGTCATAATTAAATTACTCATTAGCCTATACATGGCTAGATTATAATAATATTACTAGGGTATAATTGAAATTGTACACTAGGAATTAAAAATACAATAAAAAAAAAGACTAGATAATTCTTCTCAGGTACGAAGAGATATTAAAATAAACATACAATGAGAGGATTCCAAGCACCAATTAAACAAAAGTGGCACTCCGGGAGTGCCGACAGAAGTGAAAACTTGAACAATTACGAGATATGTACTTATATACAGAGGTGTCGGTAACAGTAACGGTAACAGTGTCGCGAGTTTAATGTTTTTTCCCCATCTCAAAAAAAGCCCAACGCGCCTAAAGAAGTTTTCACTTCATATACGGAGGTGTCGGTAACGGTAACGATAACAGTGTCGACAAGTGAAAACTTGAACAATTACGAGATACTTATATACAGAGGTGTCGGTAACGGTAACGGTAACAGTGTCGCGAGTTTAATGTTTTTTCCCCATCTAAAAAAATGCCCAACGCGCCTAAAGAAGTTTTCACTTCATATACAGAGGTGTCGGTAACGGTAACGATAACAGTGTCGCGAATTCAGTGGTTTTTACCCATCTCAAAAAATGCCCAACGCGTCTAAAGAAGTTTTCACTTAAAAAAACTGATTGTCTAAGTTATATGGCTCATAAGAGTGGCTATCAAATCAAGGTACATTATTTTCATTCACTCATTTTGTTCAAGGCGGAAACACATTATTTTATTGACAACCGCCCGACCCGATGCGACACGACGGGTGATGAGGCACCTGAGGCAAATCAAATACAGTAGGCCCGCGGTAATCCGATAAACGTTTTACAAGGATTATCGAATTTTTCGTGAAAAGTGAAAAGGTAAAAAACCTTTTCACTTTTCACGAAAAATTCGATGAAAAGGACTACCTTGTAATCTGACAAATTACATAGGTACTTTTTACTTAGAAAACTGTAGTGATTTATTTCAATGAATGAATGAGTGTGTTCAGTGACTGAGTTCGAGGCGAGACGTTTTATTCGGAGCGGATCGCACTTACCCTGATGAAGGTTCACGAGTTGAACCGAAACACTATCGGTCGAAACACCGATAAGACGGTACGTGATAAATCCCGTATTTAGATAGGTACCTATAAAAATCGTAATTAATATGCTTTGTAAATAGGTTCTGCTAAAGGGATGTCGGGTTATAGGGGGCGCCGGATTAAAGAAGGGCCGGATTACCGCGGGTCAACTGTAATACTATTTTATAGCATGTGTGGACCAGACCCACATTATAAACACCTGATTCATAGAAAATAGTATTGTTTGATTTGCTTCAACACGCGTCGACGCGTCATTTTGCTTTTGTACGTAGTCAATAACGCTACCATATACTAGTGCTAACGAAGGATCATTAAAAAACGCCATGAACAACACTGAAAGATAATTACTAATTTAAACTGGTATTTACGCTGTAGCTACACAGTCGAAACGACATGATAACAAATAAAAAGATACATACGCGATAAATACCCGTTTGTATCAGTAATTATGTATACAGAACGCAAAAGTTTGAAAAAATTCAACACTATAAAAGCTTTAGAGTTTGAAGCCTCTCATTTTGAAAAGATGTAAAGCATTTTTGAGTGGCACAATATTAGAAATTTATAGTATACCTTCGTAAAGCTCATACATAATTATTTATTTCATAAAATTACTATTGATCAAACATAAGTAAAACTCTAATTAAAACAACACAGAGCTTTGACATCCAATATTGCTGAAGATATTTTGAGCTACACATTTTTATAAGTTTTCCTTTCATTCAGTAGATAGCACAATAGTTGGTACGGGCGTAGCAGGGGTCGAATGCGGGTTCAGTTCCTGACTATGCCGCACCCATTCCACAATCCTTGTGTTGCCCTCGGAATGAGGCAGAGACCGATTTGATGAACGCTGTGAGGAAAAAAAACATGTCAGACCAGGTCTACATTTTGTTACTAACAACTTTTGTAACAAAATTTTGTAGTATAGTCATAATTATTATGACTGACTCCTGTAACACAGATCTTTGTACCTAGCTCAGATGTCAGAGACATCATAGGACGTCTGTTACAAAGTGTTTTTGAGTAAATAAAAATATATATATATTTCTTACAGGTAAGTTAGCGCCCCAACCAGAACAAAACAAATCACAATAAATTAACAAAAGCAAAAAACACAGAAAAAAACAAGACAAACATGGAGTAACAAAGAGATTATCTTAAAATCTATTCAGGAGATGGAGTAAAAATTACCAGCAAGTGAAGTGTGATAAATTCGAAAGTAGCTCTGTCTGTTTGTTACGTTTTCACGACTGGCTGGACCGATTTCAATGAAATTTGGTATATAGATACATTATGACCGGCATTAAGACATAGGGTATTTTTTAATAATTAATCACGCGTCCGAGGTCGCAGGCGAAAGCTTGTGATGCATAAAAAAACGTCTGGTTACATACCCTATCCTCAGATAGGATCGAAAGTCGTCTCCTGGACATTGAGCTAGCTGTTCTGTGCCTCCTGCCGTCCATCTTCAAGCTAGACGCGGTGGAACCCCTTCGTCTTCTAGAATTAGGCCGATCTTCACTTCCTAAATAAGACAAATATTATTAGGTTCTACAGCGCCTTTGGTATGTGCGTGGACGCGTTCGCGGCCTGTACGAGGAAAAAGACAGTTCGTTGCTTATTTTATACTTAATTTATTTCCATCATGTACATGACATTCATTAAAGCTTTTAGGTCTTACATCTAGTTTAAGGTAGGCACATGCACCCTGCAGGGCGCTGCAATTACATATAGTCGAGCTCAGATTTTATCAGAGTACGCAGGAGTAAAAACCAGTTCTGTGGACAATATAGCGGAGAAGTATGACGGCCCTCTCTATAATGTCTTGCAATATAAGCTAACTATATTTAAGGAACGGTTTCTACACAAAAATAAAAATAAATGTATCTATGTTCTTGTTTTATTATCAAAACCTCGAGAAAATCGATAAAATGCTGCTCGACGAAATGTTAGAGAAGCAGCGTATTGTACGATGCCACAGATTACTAAAAAGTTACTGTGAGCAGTTCAACGAAATCACTCGTTCAATAACTTTCCCAGTCAGTGACCCTGCCCGGTCAACAATCCAACCAGTCAACAGAGAGAGCAATTGCGGCAGGGAGGGAAGTGCCTATAAGTTAACCACAAAAACTAAAAAAAAAGGATTTTGGGAACAAAAAATACTGTATTTTTTATTATTTATGGTCTCAAAAATATACTCCGTCGTTATTTGTAGTTTAAATTGCAACACATTATATAAACATTGCATAGGGGTTCTACCTACCCGCTCATATGCTTTGTAACACATTACTATTTATTATAATTATAACTTTATTTAATTAACATAGTTTTAAAAACCTTGATATGGATCTTGTGGCATCTGAAATAAATGACTATTATTATGATTAGTGTTAATAAAAAATATTTATAAAGTACCTACTGCCAAAGCATTTTTTTAATGAAAAACTGACTATCAATGAACTACTCTAGATAAATAAGCTTTCTAATAAAAAAGAGAGTCAGACAGACAGACAGGTGTCTACTTACCGGCTAAAGCCGCTATTTGAGCCGATCTCCTCGCCTCCTTCTCTTGCAGTCGTTGCTTGGTCTGTCGCGCGGCGTTCTCTCGGATGATCTGGTCGGCTCGGAGACGCAGGATCTGCGCCGCGGCCTTGTGGTGCTGCAGCGCGGAGTTCAGATCGTACCGGGACAGAGCGAACAGGTTAGCGTAGCCGCGAGATCTGTCAACACAATACGCAAAATTAATTATCCTAAAGTTTAGTTTTTGTATTTTTAATGTACAACAAGAGGAGGGGGGCCATTATTGTAAAAATTACTAAAATTACTAATAGGTTGGGGAAAAGTCTTTTCGCATTATAATATGTATGAACTTGTAATAAAATCTCTTTGGCTATACTATTTGTATCTGGCTGGTTTTGGTATCATTCAAAGTTTAAATTTTAAAGAAGATAATTCCCAACTCAAATTAGGAAAATGTGTGATTTTTATTTGTTTTTCGTACTATAAAGATGAGTGAATCTAATGAAGAAATTCGATACATTTTAAAATTTTACTACAAAAAAGGTAAAAATGCAACGTAAGCCACGAAAAAAATTTGCGATGTTTATGGACCTAGTGCAGTGTCTGTGAGAGTAGCACAAATTTGTTTTAAGCGTTTTCAATCCGGAAATTTTGATGTCAAAGATGCACGTCGCTCTGGTATCTGGTCATCATGGTCTGGTATTACGGATAAAATTGATGCCATTTTTGAAAAAGTGGAGCAAGATCGGCATATCAGTAGTTACAACGTAGCTGAAGAACTGTGAATTGACCACAAAACAGTTTTGGCGCATTTTAAAAAAAAAGGTACACAAAAAAGCTCGATATTTGGGTACCCCAAGAGCTCACTGAAAGAAACCTAATGAACCGTGTACTCATTTGTGATTATTTATTACGACGTAATGAAACCGAACCATTTTTGAAGAAGCTGGTAACTGGTGATGAAAAGGGGATCACGTACGACAAGAACGTGCGAAAAAGGTCGTGGTCAAAGGCCGGTCAGGCTTCACAGACTGTGGCGAAACTCGGGTTAACTCGCAACGAGGTGATGCTGTGTCTGTGGTGGGATTGGAAGGGCATTATTCATTATGAGCTGTTACCACCAGGCAGGATCATTGATTCTGAACTCTACTGTGAACAACTGATGAGAATAAAGCAAGAAGTTGAGAGAAAGCGGCCGGAATGAATCAACAGAAGGGGTGTGGTTTTTCATCATGATAACGCTAGACCTCACACATCTTTAGCCACTCAGCAAAAATTAAAAGAGTTTGGCTGGGAGGTGTTAATGCATCCGCCGTATAGTCCTGACCTTGTACCTTCAGATTTCTACCTGTTTCGGTCTCTTCAGAATTCTTTAGGCAGTGTCAGGTTAACATCACGAGAGGACTGCCAAAACCACTTGTCGCGGTATTTTCATCAGAAGCCCCAAAATTTCTATAGCAATGGGATCATGTCTCTACCTACAAGATGGCAAAAAGATATCGAACAAAATGGTACCTACATACTTTAGTTAAATGTAAATAAACTAATTTAAAAATTGTTTTGAATTTTCTTAAAAAATGCGAAGATACTTTTTCCCCAACCTAATATTATTATTATTAGTAAACTTTTGTACTATTAATAATACAAAAATCCTCTCCATCCAAAGGTTGGGTGGAAGAAATCGTCTCAAAGCGATAAAACCACCCATTGTAGGTACTTGTTGCTTTGTGATTTTTTATTTTATGTTTATTTCTTTTGTGGTGTACACAAAGAAAATATAATCTCAGGAATCACTGTCCCTAACAAACTCACCGCCGAAAAGCGGCGAGCGATACCTTGCATTTGTGTGAGTGCCGAAAATGCCTAACATTATTAATACCAAAAGTTAAATAGTCTAAACTCGACTTTATTCCTCAGTTTAAAAGTTTCATTTCAAGCATTCGCATTTTGGAGATATGACGTTATGAAATGAAGCAGCTGTTAAGTCGTAAAAATTTATAGCCTTCTTTTGTCCTTTAAAAAACTGTTGACTTTAACGGTATGGCAATAAGGTCGGATTCAAAATGTGCTGTTTGAAGATCGTAAAATTACTCCGTTCGGAACAGAAGTGTGGAGGAGTAGAAACGTACACAATATTTTTTTGTTGAGAAATGAAATTTCGAATCTATTACGTAGGGATAAATCATTTGTTAACCAAATTCAAAAATCGGATTTTTTAATAATCGGATAGTTTGATTAAATCTTTTATTTTTACAGGCTCCTATTCAGTTTAATGTGTCTCGTTGTCTTGTCTATCGTTTATAGGTAATAAAATATTGCGATATTAGACCTGCCCGGTTTCTGATTTGAGTTGAAATTTTGCATGCATATGCGACATGAAGCTGATCTCATGATGCAGTAAGATGGTGCATCATCAGATGCTTAAACTAAACTACACAACAACATCAACTTTAGGTTCATTTGATCTGTCTTAACTAGTATTCGGATCCTAAATGATATCCAGGTCAGGGTTTAATGACGGAGCCAGGCTTTGGGAACTCTGTAATAAAATGGCATAGTTACATCGAGTGTGGGCTCGTTCGATTAGTGTTAAAGAGTATTCTTTACCCAGATGATATCCAGGATCTGATGATGGAGCCAGAAGATGGCTATGGGAACTGTGATTAAACGATGCCACATCATCGAGTTTTTGAGCTCGATTAATTTGTCTTGCCGACTACTCGGGTCCTAGATGAATTCTCTTCTCTACAATAATAAAATCGTAAATCTCCCTTCAATGTATGAGACCGAGGTCAATGATGCAAAAAGTAGGGTCATAACATTTTCATCCTCGCGTACGAAGTTCCCGGGCAACCTCTAGTTTTGAATAAAATCGAATTTTGTATTGTATACAATATTGCAGAACCATGTTTAGTACTAGAACTTTAACAGTATAGGCAGAAATCAGCAAAAAGTAAATATTGCAAGAAGTGGGACAAAGATATAGAGTGTTGTAAGCCTAGCTAAGAGTTTCAATTTCTCAAAAATTCTTCAAAAAAAATAGGTTATTATTTTGTTTACTGAATAAGGCAACTAAGAATTAATAAACTTTACAAAATTGAATATAAAAATGACTGTATTTTTAGTACCGAAAATTTATCTCGTTGCCCAAAATTTAACGGTAGGGTAGGCTACCGCGTTTTTTTTTTAATGATTTTGATAAAAATAAAACACGAGAGTTGTTTGTTTCATGAAGGTAGTTTTAGAATTGGCCGCATCTGATTAGTATATAATGCTTACTAATAAAATTGTTTTTTAAACTTGTTAAAATGTTTTTAGTATGCGACTCCATTCATTCGAAATTTAATGTAGTCCGGTTCATTGGTCTTCGGTCACTTACTGATAAATGAACGATGCAACGCGAGGGAAAGTGACAGTAGCGTAACGTAGTCGTGTGTCTGTAGTTACAAATATTTCCGTAAAATATTGTTTTAAAGCATATTATAGACTAATTCAAAATCAAATTCATCAAATTATCAAACTTTAAGGTAATACTCACCGGAAATACGAAATTCCATCTTTTTTTAATGTAGTTAAAGTGTTGTTTTTGCAACTTTTGACGGAGCACTTGGGCATGTTGTCACTTCGACGGCAAGCGCGCGACTAAGAGCCGAGAGTGCTTAAGCGGCGTTTAAGCACTCTCCAGCGTGGACATCCTTGACGGGCCGATCGTATATCTAGTATTTTATTGATCGAAGGGTGTACATTAAATTATTTTCATTCATTTATTCATAGTATTTTTCTAAATTTCGCGAGCACTGTACATAATTACTAATTTAAACGGATTTTTATCGCGTATGTACCTTTTTTATTTATTATCCCGACCGACGTTACAACTGTGTTGTAACAGCCGTGGTCGCAGCCAACTCTCGTCGGGATAACAAATAAAAAACACATACGCGATCAATACCCGTTTAAATCAGTACATACTTATGTTTTATCATACTTTGTAGTAAAACATTTGCCCCACGTCGAGCGCCACTTTGTATACAAAACTTGACGTTTTTTTTAAATTCTATGTTTATTGAAATTTTTACATAGCCATTACAGTGTAACACCAAAGCGTCAATAAAACCCTAGATATCTAGTACTTATTAACTACTTATTTACACTTAGGCTAGACAGGTCTAGTAAAAAAAAATGCAATACGTTTTGAATTCTAATACTGTAATTAACACCCAAAGTTATTATTGCCATGCAATTTAATTCTACGCATGTAAAATGGCGCTCAACATGGGGCTTTTAGGCGATTATTAAGTTATGAGGTATGTCTAATAATTTATTTCATAGTATACTGAATTTGTGATACGTTTTAGTATATTTGACTTACCTAACGGTGGCTGTTCGACGTCTTAATCCATCAATTCCCAGTAGACTCACTTCACCGAAAACTGATCCTTCTTTCAGGGTGGCAAGGACTTCAGTTTCATCGGGTGACATCACCTGAGTAACATTCAACTGTTGGGAATAAATCTAATCACCTACATTTCGAAATAATAGCCCCATGTTGGGTGCCAATAAAAATATATAAATAAATATTACTGGACATTTCACACAGCGCTATCTAGCCCTAAACTAAGCAGAGCTATGGGAGCCAGATAACTAATATAATACTTATATACATTTTTTTATTTTTTAAATACTTATAATATATAGAGAAATAACCAGACCCGGAACAAATATCTGTAGATCATGCAAACGTGTGTTCAAACCCGCTTCCTCCTGCGTCTCAGCTGACTATTCGCCCACTACGCACGGAGGTCGTCATATGAATATATTTGGGACGCGATGCACAGATGTGGTATAGGTACCAACTGAATTATACTAATAGCGGCATTCACTCACGTTCATTCTTGCCTCAATCTACTATCGCTATGAAATGAACGCCAGTGGATTTGCAAGAGCGAGAACGAATGACGGTATTACTGAGAACAATTGTTCTGAGTTTTATCATCTGTACAGTTTGAACGACAGTACAAGTTGGATGGAATTAACGTTAGTGGATGGGCCACTATTGTGTTAGGCCAATGCCAATGAGCAGCGCCGATCCTAGCCTTTGATCACGGTAGAGCGAGATTATCTTTTAGCGCCCTTTAGTCGACGTTAATTCTACTTCGGTTTTATGTTAAATTTCTTAATATATAAAACAAAGTCGGGTTTGTTCGAACACTTATAACTCGAGAACGGCTGGACAGATTTTCATGATTTTTGATTTGTTGTATTTGTCTCCGTCCCGAACAGCAGAATAAATATTAAATTACAGGAATGATTCACGTAAAAGAAATTATGAAGAAAATTAATTTTTAGATAATGATGGCCGATTGACAATTCTACCGGGGCTAATGTACGTCACATTGGCAGCCCGCGTCATATGCATGTCAAGGCGGTACGAAGTTCGGCGGGTCAGCTTTTTTGCAAATATCGACACTTATTGAATTTAAATTAAATTAAGTACCTCTAATTAGTATACTCTAGTTTCGTTAACTTCACAACACAACACTGCTCCCGCGCCCCTCAAAAGGCCCCATCAAAAATTTATTTTGCACTGGAAATTATTTCTCGCATTTGGCTTTTTGGCGCCCCTTGCCATCTGGCGCCTAGAGTGACCGCTCCTCTCGCCCTACCCCAGGACCGGTGCTGCCAATAAATATACATAAATTTTGTACAAAACCCACAGCACACACAGCTACGAAACAACAGTTTACCAACCAGCGAAATTATGTGTTTTTTTATTTTAGACATGGAGACCACTTACAAAACATTGGCCAGACTTGATAATGTACATGTGATGGCCGACGTCTCCTCGTCTCACTACCAAGTCTCCCGGGAGGAAAGACACGGGCTTCAGTTGCAGCACCAAGTCTCGGAGCAGCGACTTTGAACAGTCACGAAAAAGTTGTACCTGAGAAGAATAAATTATTTTAAAAATTAAAATTACGAGCTAGTGGCCAATCCTGGTGCGTAGTTTACATGACACCCTAAGAATTCCTACCTGGCTAAACGACTATTAAAAGTTCACCTCATTATAGATACAATTATTATCAGGAAAGAAATGAAAGTATTAATTACCTTGCTGAGTGTCGTCATGTGAACAGCCAATGCCACATCTCGTTTCATGTTGGATGGCAGAGAATCCAAGATCTTTGCTTCATCTGAAATTACGCGTGGTGTTTTAAGGCGTCTGTTTGGAGTGTGTGTATCAAGATTTCTGTTTTAGATTTTTAATCTATATAGATCTTGGATATTGTTTTTCTGTATGTAAATTTTTATCCTCACTCTCTCTCTCTTTTACTGACTGTTTATCGCATCATTGCAAGCCACACGGCGAGCGAGACGATCTCGACTTTTTCGAAGGAGGATTTCTCCAACCATCTTGGTTGGTTGAAGATGGTTGGAAAAATCTGGGGGAGGCTTTTGCCCAGCATTGGGACTAGATAGGTTATGAAAAGATATAGTAGAGTTCCTTACCAAAGCACCGTTGCTTAGTCCACGTGTAGTAGAACCAACAAGTGACCCGCCATTGCAGCCACGCGGGCATATTCAACTGGCGCAGGTAACGGATGCAGCTGTCCACTTTCTTACGATATTCCGCCTGGCAAATTAATTCAGCTTACATTTTATGGAAACCGAGCAGAATTAATCTGTTTTTAGATAATTTACTTTTGTAGTATTTAGTTTGTGTCAAATAATTAATATGTAATAAAAAACTGATATAACAATATAGTATAATCGCAAGGCCATTTTACATTATATTTCCTAATTAAAAGATCAAAAATATTTAGTGAAGAAATTGTTAGAATAGAAAGGCTGCTAATAATGCCACCGAATTCTTTATTGATCAAGCAAAGCGAGATCTCCAATCAACTTGGGCAAATCGGCGTTGTATGTATGTATGTTTGTTTGTCCGAGGATAACTTTTGTAGCGTGTATCCGATAATCGTGAAATTTGGTATATAAGTAGGTAGTGATGGCACACTTTTGGTGTGACTAAATGAGCTAAAAATGTGCGGGGGTTGTTGAGAAGCTGGGGTTCAAGAGGGGTAAAAAAAAACAAAATGAGACTATCTGGTCAAGTGGCACGTCTGATGGACGCAGGGATATGCATCGAGGGCACATTTCTAAGGAGCGTGACCTACGAGGCAAACTTGTTATAGGCGATGGTTACCACTTAACATCAGGCCATAGGCTTGTTCCAATCCCAGTAGTATAAAAAAAGTCTAATAAAATGTCTTTGTAAAACATTTCGACCCCGTTTTTTGTTTTAGTTTAAATATTGTAGTTTTTAAGTTATTAGCATAATTAAAACTGAACTTTGACAAAATTCACAGGGTACACCAGTGACCCCAGTGCTGAAATTTAGTATGCGCGTAGTTTTAGTGACACAAATATAGGGAAAAGTCTGAAACCAGAAAAACTGCCATTTCTACCCCAAAAAAGAGTAACCAATTTACATAAACTCCCATTACCTGTAATTTGAATGAAACTGTAGGTCAAGGAAATTGATTATGCATTTCGTAATACCATTTTGAAAGTCAATTTTATATTGTTTTGTTTTTATGGGAGACTCGCGAGATCTCAAATTTTGCAATTCTCTCAATTCAAAGGTTGTCTGGAAGAAATTGCTTTAAAACTATAAGACCGCCCATTTTACTATTTGCTTCTTGTCTTCTATTTTGTCTGTAATTTATATTCTTTATGGTGTACAATAAAGTGTTTTCATGAATTCATTGAAAGCTTACCTTAGCCCTCGTAGCAGTCGCGATAATATCTCTAATCTGTCCGATCAGCAGCGCGAACACAAACACTCCCATCAGCCAAGCCGCCGTCATAAACAAATACTCAATCGTATTCTCCGGTTTAGGATTCTTGCCTATAGACGTCGCAGTTTTAGTCGCGAAGTAGAAACAGCGGATATACGCGTTCCCTACGTTGTCGTACACCCAGCCGTTTGACGCTAGACCTATGTATGCGCTCATGGCGTAATAGGCACACGCATTCAGATGAATTAGGAAAAAGATATAGAATAATGTTTTGCCGATGCGTACCTGGAAGACAAAATAAATACCTATTTAAAATAATAACGTATAATATGTATAAAAATATATAATAAATCTATTTATAATGAGAGTTATAAGCTCATGCATAAGTAACCTCAGGAACTTCCCATATATAAAAGATTGTATCTTTTTAAAGTGTTAAAGTGAAACTTTTATTACATCGTCTCAAACTTTTTCGTCTGTGTGTTGCATGTCGCGTGACGGTCGGCCGCGGAGTAGGGATAGAGTGAAAGGCGCTCGTCAGAGCAGCCGAGGCCAATATGACGGCGCCTATAGTTCGCATCAGCTGACCGTGTAGTGTATAGACTATTACTCATTTGTGCCAACGAAAAATTTTAGTTAAATGTCTATAATGTGAAACAAAGTTTCACTTTTACCGTGGGTCATAAAACCACACAATCCTTTTTTAATCCAAAACCTTTTTTTTTAATTTGTTTTAGGCTCGTGTTTGACCAAAATCCGCCTTGAATAAAAGTGACGACGCAGGAATACGCTTGCCTAGAAGAAACATATTCACTCACGACATAAAGACACCTACGATGTAGGTCATTATCGGAAAACACAGAATTAGGCAAGGAGTTCCGTTCCACTCTATGACGGTGGGTATCATGAAGGTAGAAGAAACCCGCTTTATAAGTATGGGAGATACCGCAGTGTCTGGTTGTCTGATCACAGAATGTAAATATTGATTCAGAATTTTCAGATGACAAATATTCCAAACATAAAAAATAAAAAGAATAAAACATATTCACGTTATTAATGTTGATAGTACTGTTGATGACCATGTCGGTGTCTGTACTACAAGAGCCTATAAATGGTATAATGTTGTCAGAGGAAATAACTTACAACATAAGGCGATGACAGGACACGGTCCATAGCCTGATGAAAATTCCAGAAGGTTTGCAGTTTGAATAGTCTCGGGAAACGGAGGATCACCATTTTAGGTCCAAATGCGATGTAGAGCAGATCCAATGGTAGAAGAGATATCACATCAAACTGCAATAAAAAAGCAGATTGTGTTAGTCTCCTGGAATCATATATTCTCGAAATCCCCGCCGGTTCGTAGAGGCCACGTAACCAGACAAGTTATTTCAAAAGAAAATAGAATGTACTCGTATGTTTGTAATAATTATCCGGTTACAAGGCCTCTACGAACCTCTACGCGCGGACGTAGCGGTGGCGATTTAGAGAATGTACCCTCCTGCGTTGTAAGTATGGAAAACTACCTACACAATACAATGAAAACCGAGCACATGAACTGCCTTCGAGGACTTAACACAAAGCGTTTCACTTACAAACTTACAACAGTGGTTATTCTGTTTTTATTCTTTCCACAACAGAGTAGAACAGAGAGGTAAAAGTGGGATCTTCTTCGTGGTCAAACATTTTAGTCTAACTGACTTGTCCAACAAGAATAATTTTCCCTGTGGTCAAATTGCTGGGATAGTACATCAAACGTTGTTTGGGTAATGTTAGAACAAAGCACCTTGTTATAACGACCTACTTCTACCCAGTGGCAGATGGCAATAGGCCGTTAGGTTTTTTCGCTATCCAAGTAAATAGTTTGATAGTTTGAAAATTAGTCCTATTGGACCAGTTGAACTATCCAATTTGATCACGAAGAGGAAGCTGTAAAAGGGATCCATGCAGAAAGAAATACATCCCGATATTTTAAATTGCATACAACTTATATAAACCATTTTCCTTGTTGGATTATCCACTTAGACCGCTGCTTTAAAACTCACCTTGTACTGAGCCTTCTTTCTATAATACTTCCGCGTCGCGTCAGGGTCATCGACCCAGAAGCCCTCATGCAGAAACATTAGCTTCGGTTTCACCATCGCTACATCTATCAGGTACACCAAGTCGCAAAGGTAGTCCATGACCATCCAAATTGCTATATTATCTGGGGTCTGATAGGGGAACGTTGCGCGGAGGGGTATACACCATGCGTTGTAACTGTAGCAGAATGTTAATAGGAGAAGCCAGCTGATGTACACGTTTCCTAATAGAAACAAGAAGATTGCTAATTTTAATTTGGAGAAAGTTTAACATGTTTTAATTAGTGAAGTAGTAGAGAAAAGTAGTAGAGTTTCTTGTGGAAGGGCTCACCTGGGGAAGTATACCACCATACCTATTTTTGTCGTCAGCAGTATTGCTGTGTTTCGGTTTGCCGGTGAAATTACAGCCACATGTGGCTTTACACCCGAACGTCTGATGGACGCAGGGCAGTGCATCGTAGGGCACGTTCCTAATGTGCGTGACCTATGAGGCAATTCTTTGTTGTAGGCGTTTGTTACCACGTAACATCAGAGCCAAGTGCTTGTTCCATCTCCAAGTCGTTCAAAAAAGAAAATAAAAAGTGATTCCTAAAACTAACTGGCGCCCAACAGGGGCTAATAGAGTTCAAAGACTACCTCTAGTTCAAAAGAGTAGCCTAATTAGTAATAAAATTTTAACAAAACTGTACTATACCTTGCGGGTCAATAGGTCTGACTAGTTCGCAAATGTTACAAAGTGTCGCTAGACCTTTTGTTTGTTGAGTTCGTACAGGAGAGCTCGGCACTGGACTTTGTGGGGTCTCTATTTCTGGTGTGATTTCTTCATTTGATGGTGATCTGCAAAAACATTCATTAACGGTCCATAACACCACTGCCGAGTATCTATTTACGCTTTTGGCAATGCCTTCGACCTTTAGCTTTGGAAGAAGATTAATAGTTTACCGACTTCAAAAAAAGGTGCTTCGCAATTCGTCGGAATATTTCAATTGTTCACTCATAATTTTTACTGGGTGAACGACATTTTATGATTTATTTTTACTTAATTGGTAGGTTGTATAACTCGAAGGTCCGATTTAAGTTTCATTGAGGTATAATAATTAAGGTACTTTAGATATGTAGGTATAGGAATAGAGGCCATTTTTTTATTTGCAGCCCTATTTGTGTGGTGTAACCACTTTTTAATTTAGAGTTCCGTTTCCGATTTTCTTTTTTCTGAAGTTAGTTATTTTTTTTTGTTAAATAGATTGCTCATACCTTCTTGAGGAAGAACTACTGTTTAATGACTTTCTGAGATCTTCTAACTCTGATGACGTATGTTTGACGACTTCAGCAAGTTCAGAAGCAGCGCTTTTCACCTCCTCAAGAATCTTGCGTTTGATTGGTGGGCTTTCATCGAAAAGTTGGACCTTTTGTAACTGGAATGATCTGTGTTAAATGTTGACCGTTAAATATTGACAAGTTTTAAGAATGGAGTAGACATTTCCAAGTACTTAGGTACTCATCTTTGATCTGTGGTTTAAGTTCTTGACTTGCGAAAAATAAACATAATACTGTAATATTTTAATTCTACTTCTATAGTCTCTATAACACGCGCGACTTAACTATGCACCTCGCACTGTGACGTCACCGTCAGTGAAGCAATAGTTATTCAGCGCGTAAGGCAAACGCGGGGCGCCACGCGGGGAACCGGGAGTGGGGTCGCATTCCAGGGAAGTGCACAGTTAAGTCGCGCGTGTTATAAAGTCGGGTACTGATTATTTGCAACGCAAGCTATGATGAATCATTGCACGTTGCATTGCATGGTGTGTTGCCAATAATCTCTACCCGGCATAAGATATCGTATATTCAAAAATGATTGAACTGACTTTTATGCACATTGACTTTTTTTTCTACGTAACTTTCATTGCAAGTTTTGATAAAAAAATGATATGTAGGTGCCTATAGGTATAACAATATACATACGGTTGTTGTTCCCGAGTCGGTGAAGTAAGTGGAGTGCACCAGGAGCCATGACTACCCTTATTGTCAGGAGGCTTAGCACGCAACTTTGTATTTGGTGAACTCGGGTGAACGGTGTGCTACAAACAAGACAATGTTTTGATTAAAATGTTCATCTATGACATAGGTAAAATTATCAATTGGCAGATTTTGGAACCTAATTGGGTTGTGCTATGTTTGGTATAGGTAGTTTAATACTAAAGTTTATTTTCAATTATTTTAATATGCTGTAGACATAAAGTTTATAGCTCATAACGCAATGACATTCCCTTCATTGCCCGTATTCTCCGAGCTTAGATATCTAAACAAAATATAAGTACCTACCTATTATGAATGCGGGTTTATAAACAAAATGGTATTAATAATAATAACCATAAAAATACTTGACTAAAAATATTGACGACCTCCGTGGCGCAGTGGGCGAATAGCCGGCTAAGACGCAGGAGGTAGCGGGTTCGATTCCCACAGCGGAACAAATGTTTGTATGATTATATAAGATGTATGATATAAGTATGTACATATATACAAAAAAATGTATATAAGTATTCTATCAGTTATCTGGTTCCCATAGTACGAGCTCTGCTTAGTTTGGGGCTAGATAGCGCTGTGTGAAATGTCCAGCCATATTTATGATTATATTATTATTATTACTTGGAAGATACATATCCTTGTACAAATCTATCTGATGTAATGTTCATGATACTGTCAGTCATAGGTGGTACGCCTACGCTTACCAACATTCTCCTGACCATATACAGTTAGATTAGGTACCTAACTAAGTATATGGTATTTTAGAACATAGGGGCTATAAAAACAAAAAAAATAAACTGTGATATGTTTTAAATCAAATAACTTAGACGCGTTCCGGTTTTACAAATGATCGACGGTACATTCGTAGTGCCAAAAATATCATAAATATTTTAGCCTATCCTTACAAATGTGACACTTATTTGCCCTCATAATATAAGCATAATTTAATTTATTTATTGTTTTAATACTTCTATAAAATTCACAAAAACAAACATACACACAAATAATATAAGAAAAATACAATTAACACAAAATTATCATATGTCATATATATAGCATACCATACTACTGAAAGGACCTTATATAACGAGTAGGTATCAAACGTCTTGTATAATTGTTTACGACCGCACGAAAGCACTTATCGGTGCTTTCGTATTCAAATCACAGCGGTCGGGTTCCGGAGGCTAATGGCAGACTGGCCTTGCATTCAGTGATCACAATCTGTTGTGTTTGCTACGTAAATAAATTTATAACTAGCACGCTGATGAGCTCTGTTCTACAACAAATCAACTAACTAGTCTAAGCAACGTTCAGAGTGATCACTTGGACGAGTGACCGCTAGCTAGTTAATGGCAATCACAACTAAGCGCTTTCGCAAGCCCACTTCATAAATGCATTTTCCGGAACTCCTCGGATGGTCTCCATACTTCATGTGACTTCAACACCAGGATTTTTCTGAATAATATCTAAGTATCAATGGTTTTGCGTGGTACCCTGTTTATGCAGCTTGTGCTATTTCAGGCCACGAACTAGGTACATCCAAATTCCAAAGTACCTCTCTACTTATTTCCAATTTCATCAAATCGATCGTATATAGAATACTAGCTGACCCGCCCGCGGCTTCGCACGGGTGGTTTTTCAATAAAACATTAACCTCATTATCCGCAGTTGGCTAAAAAGTAACCTATGTCCTTTTCCAGGATATAATCTAACTCCTTGCAAAGACAAACAGAGTTATGTATCTATGTGTTATACATATAAACCTTCCTCTTGAATCACTCTATCTATTGCTGAAAACTGCATTTAAATCCGTTGAGTAGTTCAAAAGATCTAAGCGAACAGACAGCGGAAGCGACTTCATTTCATATACCTATAGATAATCAAATGTGAAGAAAGATACAATATGGTGTGCCTATTTAAAACGTGGTTTCTTAAACCACACCGTTCAAATTATAATAGAAGTTTTGGAAAAATATCTAGGATAACCTGCTTTAGCAAAATTAATGACGTGAGTTTACATTTGATTATCTAAAGTGAATTGATCTAGTTATCTACTAACACGGATAGTAATTAAGCCTGGGTGTGGCGAACTGGCTAAGTCATCTCATCCATCACGCTAAGCTAGGTACCTACCTAACACAAGTACCTACATAATTATCTCACACTAAAGTAGGTACCGTACAACGCCGTAGATTTAATAAATTATTTTAAAAGCTGTGCCTAACACAGATACATAATACACTATAGATATAGATTATCAGAATTATAACTACAGAGTATCAGCGCTTATTGGCAAGCTTTTAATTGTTGTGTCGAGCGAGGTCCATTTAGGCTCGGACTATATGGCGTCCGGGCTTGTCAGGGGCCGTTCTTTAAAGGCGGCCCCTGACCAATCCGTCGCACAACTAAACGTTTGATTTTTTCCTGCATCGACTACACACGATCCGAGGACATCCGACTCCGATTTTTACCTGGAAGCAACCGGGACATACTCCGGATTAGCAGGATCGGGGAGACCCGGATGCCATATAGTCCGAGCTCTACAATTTCATTGCATCTTAACTTTGTTTTAATATGTTACTTAGTTTTATTCTGTGCGTATGGCGAATAAATGATTGTCTTTGTCTAACAAAAGACGTAGTAACTCAGAAGAACGTATTTATTCTGAGCGTAGTAATCTCTATTTTTAACTCTGGGATCACTGTGAGTTCTAGATTTAAGTCCTTGTCATTTGTAAATACCTCAACTTCTGGGTTATTTAAATTAAAATACTTTCAGGGTAATACATACAGGCTATTTCGTATGCAAATCCTATTACAAGTTAAGGTTAAGCCATGTTTAATTTCCCTTCAAATCAACTCTACAATTCAATTTAATTAGGTACCTACCTAGGAAACAACAACACATATTACATTCCCCAATTCAATGAAGGTAAGTAGGTTTTAATCCAACACAACCACCCTATCCTAGGGTTGCCATGCGTCCGGAATATTCCAGACATGCCCGGTAATAGGCCTTTGTCCGGAATGCGGGGGGAATCCTAAACCGTCCGGAATTTCTACAATTTAAGTAGGTAACGAGTAAAATAAAACATAACATACACCAAATATTATTATTACAAATAAATTAACATTAATGTTATATTTACAAGAAAGTTAGGAATTTTCATCAAATGTCAGGAATTTTCTCCGGTATTTCGATTTTTTAATCTGGGAACCCTACCCTATCCACCATGATCTATATCTACCTACCCACATAGGAACAAGGAGCTATACCTGTAAGTACCTACACCCGCCACTAGGTAGGTAAACACCGGTATCGACTAATTAATTATGTTTTGGCGTGCCGCTGAGTGGACTGTATCGAGAGGAACCACCATAATTGGTGAATTTGATATCTACCCACGCAGAGCCAATGAAGCTAAATACACGCAATACGGTTTTAAGTCTCACACTGAATACAATTTTATTACGGTACGGAATACGGTTTTAAGTCTTACAATTTTCGTTGTAAGAAAAAACAAGCGACAATTGATTAGTGATTTTCACTCATAAAAACTGACCCAATTTCGGGGCTGCGGGCATATACGTAAATAATTTATTTATTTATTTATTTATTTTAGGAAAACCATCAGCACATATTAAACACAATAGTTACAGTGAATAGTAATAAACAGGCCATTTAAAGGTCTCCACTGATAGATAATGTGGTACAAACAATACAAACTTCTCTCTCTAGAAGTGCAACTTATAAAAACTAGTGGTTCGCCCCGAACTGAGATCTCGCGAGTCTACCATAAAAACAAAAAAAAACGTTATTCGTAATCTTTGACTATCAAAATAGTGCCACGAAATAAATAACCAAATCACTTGACCTACAGTTTCATTCAAATTACAGGTAACGGGAGTTCATAAATATTGGTTACCCTTTTATGGGGTACAAATTGCAGCTATTCTAGATTTCAGACTTTTGCCTATATTTGTGATACTTAAGCTACACGCATACCAAATTACATCACTGTGGGGTCACTGGTGTACCCTGTGAATTTTGTCAAAGTTTAGTTTTTATTATGGCTAATAACTCAAAAACTACAAAAACTATACTAAAAATAAAACGGGGTCCAAATGTACTAATGAAGACCTTTCATTTGACGTCTCACTTGACCTAATAGTCTCATTTTCATTTTTTCACCCATCTTGAGCCCGAATATCTCAACAACACCCCCAATTTTTTAGCTCATTAAGTCACACCAAAATTGTGCCATCATTACAGACATACATACAACGCCGATTTGCCCAAGTTGGTTTGGAGATCTCGCTTCGCTCGATCAATTATTTGGTGCTAAATATACCTAAGTAGCTAAGTTGCTATTTTACCTAATTGTATTAATTTGTATGTAGCTGGGCAAAGATAAGTTTATTTCAGTAACTTACCACTTCAACAGTAACTTGCATTTTCAAATCACTTCAGTTCACAACGCAATCTTGCTTTATTTACGTCATCATTCCGTAAGCGGTAAAACTTAGAAAACGCTACTGAACCTCAAAGCGTGCGGTCACTTCCAAAGAGGTCAATTGACTGGCAGAAAACTGACGGACACGGGGCAGTGGGGCAGTTAAGACAAGGTTTTCCTTGATTCTTTAGAAACGTATACTTACAATTAGATAAAAGTAGCATTGCCTTTGTAATTCGTAGACTTCGTAGTCCCAAAACCATTGCCTTATCGTGTTTGCCGCGTGGAAATAAATAATCGCTAAATAGGGCAGGTTAAAGCAATTACAGGAAGTTATATTATTTGCTGTGGGCTCCCCAAATTACCCAACAAGCGGGGTGGTCAATAAAGTCAAGGAATAAATAGAGGAGGGCTAAATTAACTGAAGGATACCGACAAACAACGTAGTAGGTATTCATACATTCTCTAACCACTTGTTGTTAAAAGGAGAATAATTAAATTGTATTCTCACTTTTGCATCTATGGATCTCTTCCTATTGTCACAACGAAACAGAAAATAAATGTCCTTTAATACACACCTACATACCATGAAAATAACTTATGTTACGCAGTACCTAGTGCGTAGGTACAATAGTGACCTTTTCATAAAAATCAACATGAATTAGGTAATTAGATTGTTAGAGAGGAATAATTACACGCAGCCAGTCACGTACCAACTGTACGGTGTTTGGTGGAGCCAGTTTATGAATACCAAAGAAATCACTCAGAAATATAATTTTACACTTCTTAATTACCCAAAGGCAGATTTGTTTCTCAATTAAATGATTTATTAATCTTTTTTCTCTCTAATTTCGATGGCCTCCGTTAGAAACCTACTTTTAAACCTGTGTAAGTAAATAGGTACCTACCTACATTATGGTAACTAGGTAGTAATAGCGTCGCCGTATACGAGCCACGAGACACAGTTATAAAACGCCGCGACTTGAAGCTGGAAGCGGAAGCGAGCGACAGCCCCTTTTTACTTCTTTCCTTCACATTCGGTAGGTGGCGGCCACCGACCACACGAAGCGAGAAGCGGTATCTCGTGGCGTGTACCCCTGGCGTCAGTCAACCGTGTCTGTGCAGCGAGTTTATATAAAATGTACTTACGAAAAATGCAGTCCGCAGCTCGTTTTGTGGCTACGGCGGGGGAGGCATAGTAGGTACACAAATATCCTAACATAGAACTTACCTGTTTGAAACATGGAAAATACATAATGCAACATCACCACATCCGCGCCCGTTAGTTTGGTACGGCTTATTTTATTTAACTTTTTGCGGATTCATCTATAATTCGATTTTAGTTGAAGCCTGTTTGACAATCTTATCATAAAAACACTATAATAGGCTAAACGATGGTCATAGTAAAACACTCGAAAGCCAGCTGGTTTGTTTAAAGTTATTTCCATCAAAAACATTCACCACATTCATTCATTTCACATTCATTTTCATTATTAGGTATAAAATTATAATAGTTAAATAGTGTTTTATTTATGTCAGCGAAACAAATATTTACTTATTATTCTGGAAAATAAATGGATGAACTGACTGACATTGATTCGTCATCCAACCCAACTGAGCAACAAAAGCGCTGTATGAAAATATATGCGATTGATGTGATGTCCTAAAATTGAAATGTACACATTTAAATTGTATGCTATTTATATACTGGTAAGTAATATATAACTAATTTTATTAGAGTAGGCACAATTTATTTACAATTTAAAGTATTGTGTTTTTTTGGTGTAGTCAGTGCTGAAAGCGACTAAAGTATCAAAAGCGATGACGTGAGGGATGCGCGCGCAATTCTTGAATTTACCGCGCAGCAGAATAGCGGGAAGATTGCGCATATCGATTGGACAGAGTTTACTCATTTTCGGTAACTTGGTTTCAGTCATCATTTACATGTGATGTCAATGTCATTGCTGTCTCCTTGTCATTCCTTTTTTCGGTCAGTCAGACAGACACAAGTGTCACGCTCATGCATGTCTGTCATTCAAGTTTGTTCGTTGAATTGATTGATTGATTCTTGAAGTAAAAGTGTAATTTTGCATTGTTGTTTGTTATTGTTTGAATAAAGGTTTTTTCAGTGTTCATGAATGAAAAATAGTTCATTTGAAAGAAAGAAACGAGAAGGAAATATTCATCAAGCTAAGCTACCATGTTAAATTAATGAGTTGTCTTGTATTGTATTGTATTCTTCAAAATAAAAGTTATATACACCCTTGCACGAAACGAATGGATACAGGTTCTCATATTTTAGAGAATTTTATACATAAGTAGTCTATATTTATTAAGATGCTACTTATGTCAATTAATGCAAAAACGAACAAATATGAATGTTACAGATTTGAAAAGAAGAATG
The DNA here is from genome assembly GCA_963924445.1 of Philereme transversata. Lineage (NCBI taxonomy): Eukaryota > Metazoa > Arthropoda > Insecta > Lepidoptera > Geometridae > Philereme > Philereme transversata. The sequence goes on along the minus strand of OZ004337.1, from coordinate 17,108,796 downwards.
GTGTCCGTAGAACAACTGAACAATTTACTAGACTTTATGAAAGAGCACCCTGAGCTGGCGATGGGTCGGAGACGAGGAAAGCTGATGACTCTCAAAGTGTGGAACTTGTGTGCCAAAAAACTCAATGCTGTGAAACAAGGAGCTATTAAAGATGGGAAGGGATGGTCCAAGGTAGATATATGCATCAGAATTGTTTTCATATCGCATCTTAATGATGTGAGTGATAGAACTTATGAGTAACCATGAAACAAACAATTATTACTTCAACATAAATGTATTTCTAGTACTGGTGTGACTGGAAGTACCGCGTCCGCAGACATGCATTAGAGCTAAAAGCAGCTAAAAATAGTAATGGGCCGCCCCCAGAAGGCCTCACATCTCTGTCACCTATTGAAGAGACTATTATGGGTATCATTGGAGAAAATGCACTTGATGGAGTTGTGATTAAAGCAGATCCACTTGCTGGTGGGGTAAGAGAACATCTAACAGTCACATTAATATTATTTTCACTAAAAATTGATAATTACCATTATCTGTGGGTGTTGGAGTATCCTGATACAATATTTTGGCACAGTTCAAGCTGATACAATATTTTGGCCAATAGTCTCACAAACCAAAACTCTCAAACCATACCCTGGTTTGAGAGTTTTGGTTTGTGAGAGAATATCCTGTTTATGTGTTCATAATTTTAGTTTACTAGGATTCTTTGTATGGTGGGTAATTAAATTCTTTTCTAGGGTAAAAGGGTTTAGATCTGCATTGATGCTCTACTTTGGGGGTGTATTGTGCATTACCCCAGTTGTAATCCTCCTATCTACAGTGAGTATCAAGAACAAAAAGTTCCATGGTACTACAACACCTAGAAAAGGGGGAAAAAATAAGCTGATATGACTTGTTGGCAAAACCCAGAAGAAAATCGAAAAAATTCAAATTTAAATTCAATCGTTTATTTGCTAGAATACACAAAAATTACAATAAAAGGTCTTAAATCTGTGCTTGTTAGCACTTAGCATGCCTGCATGCAGGTTGAATACCATATACCAATATTCAACCTGCATACAGGCATGCTAATAAAATTATACTTGCCTTACTAGCACTTATAGCATTTAGTTCCTCAGGGCACCAGTTGTACAGCATGATCTAGTATTCAAATGTTGTAAGAATATTTAAAAAAAATACATTTCAGGACTTAAATGAAGATATGCCAGAAAATAATGAACATGATAGTGAAATACAAAATAGTCAATATTATGGTAAGTAGAGTTTAGAAAATAATCTAGATATTTTAAGTGTAGTGCATAAAAATAGTTACCTCAATTCAAACTCAATATCACTAAAGGTCACAGCTCACTACATCAACCCGGCACCCGATCAGCACCACATAGACTCGAGCGGTTAGTATTCTTTATATGAAATTGAATGGACGTGCGCTCACTACATCACCTCCGGATCGCCTTGGGCGTATGCCGTCACGCGTGGACGACGAGTTGACCACTCGGTGCCCCAATGGTTGACCGCGCGAGGTTCACTGGTTGACCACGCGGCGTTCACTGGTAATAACGAGGCGACCACCCATGGTCCACCCGCTGTCAACGAGTGAACGCTGAGCGGCGAGGCGATGCGGGTCGGGTGCCGGGTTGATGTAGTGAGCTGTGACCTTAAGTTTGCACAAACTATCCCATTTGTCAAAATGACAGTTATTTCCTTCATAGTAGGTATATCTACTATATCTAAGATATCTGTCCAAAGTTCCACTGCATCATTTACTACCTCGTGAGATATCTGCCTAAACTTCAACTGCATCATTTACTACTATTGCTATCATTTACTACTGAGACTACTGATCATTTACTATCATTTACTAATGAGATATCTGCCTAAACTTCTACTGCATCATTTAGTACCGCTCCAAACTTCCAGTGTATCATTTACTACCTCTGAGATATCTGCCTAAACTTCTACTGCATCATTTAGTACCTCTCCAAACTTCCACTGCATCATTTAGTACCTCTCCAAACTTCCACTGCATCATTTAGTACCTCTCCAAACTTCCACTGCATCATTTACTACCTCTGAGATATCTGACTAAACTTCTATTGCATCAATCGGTCCAGCCGTTCTTGAATTATAAATGGTGTAACTAACCCGACTTTGTTTTATATATTTAGAAGATGTTTCTCTACGAGATCGAATCATAAATGAAAAGATTTGAACCAAAGTCACCGACATAACACAATGGATTAGCTAGCTGAAGTGGCAGTGGGTAGGGCACATAGCTCGAAGAACTGACGGCCGTTGGGGCAGAAAGGTTCTAGAGTGGAGACCACGCACTGGTAAGCGTAGCGTAGGATGGCCCCCCACTTGATGTAACGACCTGTTAAAGGTTGCTGGGAGCCGTTGGGTACAGGCCGCACAAGATCGGTCGCTCTGGAAATCTATGGGGAAGGCCTATGTTCAGTAGCGGACGTCCTGTGGCTGATATGATGATGATGATTTTTATATTCTTACAGCCACAAAGTGTAACAAACGCAAGCGTCGGAGAAACTCTTCAAGAGATATGTGTTACTTAGAGGAGCAAGACGCAGCCTCCAGCCCGCCAGAAAGTAAAGCCAGGCTCGGCGCTGGCACAGACTCAGGTATGTCTGGTATAGTATTGAGAGCCCAGCTAAAATACACATAGTGCATTCCATCCAAAGGTTAGATCTACGATAATACCACTAAATGTAAACAACATCTGAAAAAAAACATGTCACAAAATAACAAAAGGTTGATCGTCAGTCATTAACCTAATCGACAAGCGATAAATTTGTTTACATAAAATATTAAATATAAATATGATTAATGTCATAATTTATACTCCTCCCCTCTCCTTATTTCAATATAATTGATCGAGCGAAGCGAGATCTCTAAATCAACTTAGGCAAATTGGCGTTGTACGAGGCATGCCTTTTAAGTTTTGTCGTTTGAAGAAAAAAACACATCTAGAACCTTATAGTACTTTTTATTGTTTTTCAAAGTATTCACAACGTAGCTTAAAACACTTTTCCATTCGCTCAAACCAGTTATTATAACATTTATTCCACTCTAAAGTGGGGTGTTCAAAATGGCTGTCTTGAAAGCGTCGACTGCTTCTTCACCGGACTGGAACCTTTGACCACGAAGACTTTTCTTAATTTTAGGAAATGTAAAGAAATCGTTAGGGCTTAGGTCAGGACTGTATGGAGGATGGTCAAGAATTTCTACTTTTTCCTGCTTCAAATACTCAATCGTTTGACGAGCGCTGTGTGAGCTTGCGTTGTCGTGGTGCAGGATGATGCGTCGCTTTGAGTTAGATTTTCGAAGTTCGGCGATGACTTGTGGTAAACAAACTGTAGTATACCACTCTGCGTTAACCGTTCTACGATCTTCAAGTGCAATAGTCGCAACATGGCCGGTTTTTCCAACGAACGTGGCCACCATCTTCTTTGAAGTGCTTCGAGAACGAACAACTTTAGTCGGCTTTGGCTCGTCTTGAAAGACCCAGATTGTAGATTGTTGTTTGGTATCAGGATCGTAGGCATAGATCCAAGATTCGTCACCACTTATGATGTCGTAGACGTGATTTGACTCCCCTCGGTTGAACCTTTGCAGAGTTTTCTTAGACCATCTGACGCGGGCCGCCTTGTGATCGTCGGAAAGCAGATGCGGTATCCAACGGCAAACTAGCTTTCTCACACCAAGCGCTTCATGCAAGATCTTCTGAATGGTTGTCCCTGAGATGCCTAATAGAGCCTCTATCTTTCGATACGTCACATGACGATCTTCGAGAATTAGTTGTCTCACAGCAATGATGTTATCTTCAGTGAAGGCGGATTTTGGGCGTCCTTCGCGAAATCTGTCACTAACACTAGTATGTCCACGCTGGAATTCTAAATACCAGCGTTCGACAGTCCGCAGACATGGGGCTACATCACTGAACACAGATGTTAGCTCTTCTAAACACTGAAGCCGTGTCAGGCCTCTTCTAAAGTTGTAGAAAATTATTGCACGAACATTTTCCTTAGAAAGATTCATTTTCGTACGTGACCTGACAGATTCAAATCGAAACTGTGACTAAACAATAGCATTAATCCTAATACTTTCAACTGTTTTGAGATTCAAAATGTAAACACATTCGAATATAGAACAGTTCCAAATTCAAAATTGCCGGAAAATATGGAAACGACAGAACTTAAAAGGCATGCCTCGTATCTATGTATGTATGTATGTTTGTTTGTCAGAGGATAACTTTCGAAGCGTTGATCCGATCATCGAGAAATTTGATACATAGGTAAGTTAATGATGGCACAATTTTGGTGTGACTAATTGAGCTAAAAATGTTGGGGGTTGTTGAGATATTGGGGTTCAAGAGGGGTAAAAAAAATTAAATTGAGACTATTAGGTCAAGTGAGACGTCAAATAAAAGGTCTTCATTAGTAAACTTCTATCCCGTTTTTATTTTTAGTAAAGTTTTTGAAGTTTTTGAGTTTTTTTGAGCCATAATAAAAACTAAACTTTGACAAAATTCACAGGGTACACCAGTGACCCCACAGTCCTGTAATTTGGTATGCGTGTAGCTAAAACATCACAAATATAGGCAAAAGTCTGAAATATAGAATAACTGCAATTTGTATCCCAAAAAAGAAAATCCAATTAACATGAACTCCCGTTACCTGTAATTTGAATGAAACTGTAGGTCAACTTCGTTGGTTATTTGTTTCGTGGCATTATTTTGATAGTCAAAGATTACGAATAATATTTTTTTGGTTTTATGGCACACTCGCGAGATCTCAGTTCGGGGCGAACCACTAGTATTAATGTGATATATTGAATATTTGGTAATATATTACCCCCCGGTATTGAACCCCATTCAAACGCGCAGACGACGCGACGTGCAGTTGAGGCGCACTAACGTGTTTCAAATGCGATTCTTAACTTATTTTTAAACCGGCTACAAAACTAGGAGGAGGTTGGAAATGCGCGTCATCTGCGCGTTTAAAATACGCTGTGTGCATAGACCCTTACTGGAACGCCCAAAGCTGCTATGAATCGAACCAAACTTTACCAGACCAATCTCAAATTAGAATCAATTGATTTTTTCAGATGACGATTACGAGTCCACGCAGTTTCTAAGAATAGAAAGAGAAAAATTAGACATATCAAGAAAACTCAATGAGTCAGTGCAAACCTTAGCGACTGAGCTGACTAGACTGACCGATGTTATGTGCCAAATAAAAGATGTGCTAGTGGATAGATTAAGTACCTAAAGGACAAAATACAATGATTAAAAAAATATGCCAACAGTATTTATTTTAGAGAAACTTCCAACGGAACTTTGCACAGTGAGTACCTGCAAGATTTATACATACTATTACCCAGTGGCACAGTGGTCGAATCGACCTTTATTATTATTGATCGAGCGAAGCGAGATCTCCAAATCAACTTGGGCAAATCGGCGTTGTATGTATGTATGTTTGTTTGTCCGAGGATAACTTTCGAACCGTTTATCCATTCATCGTGAAATTTGGTATATAGGTAGGTAGTGATGGCACAATTTTGGTGTGACTCAATGAGCTAAAAATGTTGGGGGGTTGTTGAGATATTGGGGTTCAAGAGGGAAAAAAAATTAAATGAGACTACAAGGTCAAGTGGGACGACAAATAAAAGGTCTTCATTAGTACATTTCAAACCTGTTTTTATTTTTAGTTCAATACTTGGGTGTTTGTACAAAAAATGAGTAACTCGATGTCATCAGTCAATAAAACGATGTATAATTATATTTTATGACTAATTTTAAAACAATTAAAAGCATTTTATTTGGTCACCCAATTTCAGCTATTCATTTTAAATACAAATTTGTAAAACTTCACAATATATTCTCAAAAAGTCAGTACTTTGGCATGTCACAACCTCAAAACCGCGCAATCAAATAGCTGTGTATTAAATATTACCTTTATTATAATTAAACTTACTATTTCACTATAATCTGTGATGTATCTAATAATGTATGATCACAACTTTCATAGTATAATATTCTCATCGCTGTTGTAAAAATAATAAGAAACTTTGTGTTCAGTTTTATTCGTCAGTCCGTTGTGTATTGTTCGAATTTGAATTTCCCGCTAAATACCGGTGACTCAAATTCAAATTCACGTAATAATTCAAGGTTGGTAGGTACTAAAGTTGCTGCAGACCGCGCCAATATTCGGCCGCCATTACTGAGCCAGTGCTAGAGTTGTGTTTGTCGTGTGTACCTGTGCCGATCCAGTCAAAATTTCAGTCCTATGGTGAGTCGCTATTTCCTTGTAAATATGTGTTATATTTTAATTTATACATTGTTTACTTTGATTTGTTAAAATGTATCTTCTTGATATTCGAAAATATCAAAATAAACGTTAGTTCTAAAGATAATTTCAAATTCATGGTTGTTCCGTCAGTCCGTTGGCGTCAGTCCGTTGTCTGATATTGCGCCACAGGACTGACGTGTTTCCAGGGTACTGACTTTTTGAGCGTGTCTAAGCATTTATTTACTTATTTCAGTTGAAAACATCATGGCTCCTAAAAAACAACAAAACATGTCTAAGGATAGAGATATATTGAATAAGAATAGATAAGCCGAAAAGGCTCGCTTAACTAGAATTAAAAGCGACCCCATTAAGTTAGCTGAATACAAAGAGAAACAAAGTACTTAAAAAAGAAGATTAGGGACAAAGAAAAAATATTAAAGACATGACGCCTCGGGAGCAACGGTTAAGTAGAAAAGAATGGAAAAAATATTCATAATTTTGTACGCCAGAATACTCCTTCAACTACTGACGATGAAGCGCAACCAATAGTTGGTGAACTAATACAGCCCATTGTGAACGAAGATCGAAGAGAAATGAAGCAAAGAGGAGAAGTGAAAGACAGAGAAAGTACAGAAATAAGCAATTAAAAGAGATGAAAGCAATGGTTTCAAAACTAAAAGCTAAACTGAACAATCAGCGTCAAAAATATAGAAGAGATATTCACTTTCGATGGTCCTGTAACGCAATATAGGAACAAATCTATGTTTTATGTGTTGGGCTGTAAACTGCAAGACATGTACCCTAATATTGTGCAATATTCCTGGAACTTTTATGACGCCGGACACGGGAAGGGGGCACCTGATGGTGTAAGGGCCACATGCAAGCGAACAGCTGATCAAGTGATTGCTTCAGGAGGTGATATATAACTGACTTGACGGAGTTTACTTCTGTTATCCGCGAGAGATGTCCAGGTATAAAAGTGACGGTGATTGAAGGCTGTGATATCGAGCAGATGAATACCTTGATTAACGACAAGTCGTCTCAAATGATCGCCTTTAAGGGGACGCTCTTGGTACATCAGGTGACCGGCTCTGCTTACATTTCTAATCATCTTACAATGAAGTCACTACGTTGTTTCTGCGACGCTGAACATAACAATATTAGACATGTCAGAAGGCTGTTTTGAAGACTGAGATAGTATTACTTGGTAACTGTTATTATGTTAATTGGTACCTTTAAGGCAGAGAGAGTTATATTTTTGTTTCAATAGTTTGTTGATTACTTAGAAAATGTATATTTTTAAGTTAAACTATCCCAAAGTAGTTAAGTAAAATAAAGTTACTAAAAAGCTGCTTTAAAGGTGGAGAAAGTTGTTCCTATTACGTAAATAAATATTTTTTAATTATTACTTAAGTGAATTTAGATTAAAAGTGAGACTCAAAATATGTGACATTATTAGTTTCTGAGAGATTTCTTTTAAATCGTAATAAATTTCTTGCATATCTTATGAAGTTGTGTGTTTTATCAGTACTTTGTCACCTTCTTCAGTCCCCTGGCAGTCAAATTCGGAAAAATCGTAATATCTCCGCATCTACTTTAAAAAGTGACTGGCCCTATCCTGTGCAATATATTCATTAGATTAGTTATCTTATAATGCGAATTTGAAGGAAATTGATTTAAAAAACTATCATAAACAAAATATTCCGAAAAGTTACCCAACTTTTGTATATTCGCCCACTTGTAGTTTTTGAGTTTTAGCCATAATAAAAACAAAACTTTGACAAAATTCATAGGGTACGCCAGTGACCCCACAATGCTGAAATTTGGTATTCGTGTAGCTTTAGTAACACAAATATAGGCAAAAGTCTGAAATCCAGAATAACTGCATTTTGTACCCCAAAAAAGAGTAACCTTTTTATATGAACTCCCGTTACCTGTAATTTGAATGAAACTGTAGGTCAAGTCAGTTGGTTATTTATTTCGTGGCACTATTTTGGTATTAAAAGAATATTTTTTTATGGGAGACTCGCGAGATCTCAGTTCGGGGTGAACCACTAGTTTTTAGCTTAATTTTAGCATTCCTTCTCTATATAAACTTTAACTATGCCAAATTTCACACTCCTCCGTGTGCAAACAAAGTTTTCTCTTCTATACAGGGTGGGGCAAATTCCTCATTGAGGGCAGCTACTTACTTTTTTTTTGTAGTTAGAAGATTTTGTTCTTAAGATATGTTTATTATATATTTATATAGTTATACTTAAGATATAGATAGGTTTATTTTTAAGAAAACACACAAACGCGTTTACTGATTTAAAAAAATATACATTCAGTCTAGAAAATTACATTTGTCAAAAAAACAAAATTGGTCTCAATCGATTCTATTTCCCATCAGAAACACTTTTCCTAAAGTAACTTACTAAATCAAATCGTAAGATCTAGCAAAAAGTTAAAAATATGTTTACCACACTTTCTTGGGCGGGCACTATCACCGCACTAGTGAGGTGTCCCCTCTCTATCTACGCCGTGGACATCCGGCAGCCACGACAGAACACACAACACTCGTGAAGATTCGATGTCAGTCATACATGTGTCATACAGTGTCATTTACATACATACGTTATACCTAATTAAAGTTCCTTCAGACTTTCTATGAAATGTGAAGAGAAACTTGGTATGAAATTTGGTATATGTACCTACGTAGACTGTTTGTTGACAAACCATGCGTGGGAAGCCGCTGGCCGAAGCTAGTTTTATATACATTAAATTTCAAAAAACGGAGATTTTTAATTAGGCGGAATCTTTTTTTATGCATGTTCCCCGATTACTCGAAGACGCCTGGACCGATTCGAGAAGTTATTTTTTTTGTTTAAAAAGGTATACTTCCCAGGTGGTCCCATTGGTACCAAGTCAGGATCTTATGATGGGATCCCAAAAAAATCTAGGGCAACCCTCAAATTTTATAGGTACGCGTAATGTGTTTTAGGATTATTTTGACGACCTCCGTAGCGCAGTGGGCGAATAGCCGGCTGTGCGGGTTCGCTTCCCGCTGCGGAACAAATGTTTGCATGATCTACAGATATGTGTTCCGGGTCTGGATATTTATCTATATATTATAAGTATGTATTTACAAAAAAAAAGTATATACGTATTCTATCAGTTATCTGGTTCCCATAGTACAAGCGCTGCTTAGATTGAGGCTAGATAGCGCTGTATGAAATGCCCAGTAAAATTTTATTATTATATATTTTCTATAAAAAAACTATTCTTAAATCGGTTATATTTTTGTTAAAAAATTACTTGTTAACATAGTTATTAGATAGGTATGTGTGTCGTCTTATTCAACTCTTCAATTTTATTTTATTAAAGTCAATTATAAAGACTATAGTTAGTATAATATGAGTAATTAATCTAAATTATCTATATAAACATTTTTTTCTAATACCTAAGTAGTTTTCTTTAGTAACTTGTAGCATCTAAGACACTAAGTAAATTCTAAAAGGGTGTCAAAAGAATTTTCGAGTCCTTGAGAATAACTAGGATACCTGCACGTACAGGTCCAGAACATCCAATAATGGAGTGCGGTTTAAATATAACTATAGATTTTATTAGTATTTATATTCTATTAGTATTTATATTCTATTATAATTATAAGAATCAAAGTCCTGACTGACTGACAGACAACGCACAGCCTAACCCGCTGGTCGTAGAAACTTGAAATTTAGAGGGTGTATTTGTCTTGATGCGTAGGGGTGTACTTAGAAAGGATTTTTTTTAATTCAACCCCTAAGAGGGTTAAAAAGGGTTTTAAATTGGTATGAAAAACAGTGGTTCCTGGATTTATAAACTTGAAACTTGGCAAATATATTTTTTAACAAAATTAAGAGAAACTGTACTTTAGTTTTTCAATAATCATCCCTTGGGTGGGTGAAAAAAGATGTTGAACTTTGTAAGGTAAAACATTATTTTTGAGGTTAATTAACGTAAAACTTTGCTTATATACATACTTATCAAGGTACATAATGAAACATGGCATAGTTACTTTTTTTGAAAATCACCCCCTCGGGTTAAAAAGGGATATTGTAGTTTGTTCTAAAACGATGTTAATTGTATTTACGAACGTATAACTTTGCATATAAATGCTTTTTATAGATAAATAATGAAACATTTTATCATGGTAAGACCACCAGGGTCCGATGATGAAGAGGAAATCTACAAATCAAATCAGTTTATTGCGTAATATAGGTAGGTACAAGGTGTTTAGTGTTACATAGTATAAGTGCAGCCATATTCAGCGATTTTGCCTGCAATGTCGAGTTTAACTATTAGGTTCCATTATAATTGTACTTAATAACAATGTCAAAATTATTGAGTTTGTTATACTTAATTATTATCAAACAAGATCCTTGTCATCTAAATATTCCTTACAACTATAATAAGCTTTTCCTACAAGCATTTTTTCAGATTTGCCTTGAATACATTCAGACTTGAAGCATCTAAAACAGACTTTGGAAGTTTGTTATATATCCAGAACTCATTAATGGATAACAGTAGATGTATCGTGTTTGGGTTCTATTAAATTGTTTTTGCGAGGCGTTTCACGATACAATTGACTTACGTCAATCAGCGTCTGAAGATGGGGAAATCGATCGTTCTTAATCAACAATATTATCATCGATATATTAAATATACTGATACGTAGTAGTAGTGTAACGCGTACGAAGTCGCGGGCAACAGCTAGTACTTGTATAAACAGGCAGGCAGTACAGTTCCTAAAAATTTGGGGATTCACTCTGTTAGTAGTGGCGCTTTAGTAACTATCGATTAAAATATCTATGAGTAAAACGGTTCTCTGGTTCTCACGAACACGCGCGAATTATATCATTGAGCGTCTATCAAATAAAGGGTCACAAAGTTCACACGGATAACATTATAAGCCCAGATACTTGTGATACTAAAACAGTTCATGTCAGTGGGGCTATGTAATTGTACGTATAAGTTCTGATTTGTGTTGACTATGAAGCTCTTTTATTTATTAGTTTTCTATTTGTCAAGGTAAGTGTTACAATTTTAATATCGTGGAATAATAACTTTGCCCCGATAGTGCTCAGTAACTAAGTTTAGCTTTCTTGACATACCTTAAAATTCAAAGAAGTAAAATCCAGTACAATTTTCTACTTTTTTACATCTCATGCTTACTTATTTACAGTTTGAAAATATGATACTGATTAGACTCTCCGATTCCCTAGGGATATTTTGTATGTAATGTTTTATGGATACACTTGCAACACAAACAATTATAAATGCAGTTTCACAAAACATCGTGTAAACAGTGCCAAGTTAAATTACAACACACGTTTGAACTTTTTGCCAAACGCTATGATCAGATCCCACAGAAGTTTTGTAACGATCGTCTTTCAAGATATGATTGGTAACATTTCCTTTGCTTCAGTGTTTACGGAAGAGTAACTGTACCAGACCAAGAATTAACCGACAACACAATAAACGATTATAGTAAACCAGATAAAATAATAAAAGATGCGGTATCGAACGACGTCACCGACAATATACTCAGTGTGCTCACGCTTCCAGCCGCTTTAAAGAAAACGTGCCGCATTTCGGTAGACGTAGATAATAATATCGTTGCAAGTGATAATGAACCCTGCGATGACGACATTAAGATAGATAACGGGACGGCATTGATCCTAACGCCGTTGATAGAGCAAGGTCGGATCGCAGAAGCAAGAAATGCAAGTAGAGTGGATCACAAACTATTTTTCGGCATCGAGAGTTACTCAGGATTTTTGACAGTGGACAGCATTTTCAAGTCACATTTGTTTTTTTGGTACTTCCCTTCGTTTGCGAAACCTGTGAATGAGACGCCATGGATCATTTGGCTGCAAGGAGGGCCAGGGGCGTCCAGCATGACCGGCCTCTTCGACGAAATTGGGCCATTCAGCTCCAGTTCTGAAGGGACCTTGAGATGTGAGTTCTGTTTTTGTTTTTGCTATGTTTATTTAAATACATTATCGTTATGATACTGATAACAGATTATTTTCTGGTTGTTTTAACGAGACCAAATCAAACTTTGATATTGTATACACAGATTGTAAAATACTTATTATGAAATCGTTTTAAGTAAATTTGATTTCACTAAATGCAACCTTTTTGCAACTAAGTACGTTTAGCAAGTCTGGAAGTATTAGCATCACATACGACTTTTTCTTCATCATTGACAGCTTAAGCGTTACTCCAATCGATTCTTTGCTCCTCGCATCCAAGTTTTATGCTCTACAGTCTCTGTATCGTCCACTTATGTTCTATTTCGGCCACCACTCGGCCAGGACCTTATACGACGATCAAGTCCAGTCAAGTCCTTTACACTGCACTACTTTAGTCAGGCAATACGGGCTTAAATCCGTCCTCCAAGAGGGTTGACCTCCGAGGCGCAGTGGACGAATCCGAATCCTGCGTCTCAGCTGGCTGAGCCCGTGGAACAAATGTTTGCATGATCTACAGATATTTGCTCCAGGTCTGGTTGTTACTCTATATGTTATAAGTATGTATTTACAAAAAAAACGTATATAAGTGTTCTATCAGTTATCTGGTTCCCATAGTACAATCTTGGATTAGTTCGGGGCTAAATAGTGCTGTGTGAAATGTCCAGCATTCATTATTTATTTAAATATACGGGCATGCTCCAATGCTGTTTGTTTCAAAATTAAATATTTTTTTGCAGTCAACCCCTACACATGGCTGATGAACCATTCGCTGGTGTTCATCGACAATCCCGTCGGAACTGGTTTCAGCTTCACAGAGCACCAGGACGGCTATGTCAAGGATATGGATACTGTAAGTTTTTTTAATATACTACTGGAGATGGAACAAGCCTATGGCCCACCTGATGTTAAGTGGTAACCATCGCCTATAACAAGTTTGCCTCGTAGGTCACGCTCCTTAGAAATGTGCCCTACTATGCACATCCCTGCGTCCATCAACTTGAGGCATACAGGTGTAAAGCCTCATGTGCCTGTAATTTCACCAACCACAATCTTCAAACCGAAACACAGCAATGCTGCTTGGCGGTAGAAATAGGTATGGAGGTAGCACTTCCCCGGGCGAGCCCTTTCACAAGAAACTCTACTACTCTTAATTATTTATTGAGTATCAAATAACTTTGAAAATAAAAACCGGCCAAGTGCGAGTCGGACCTGCGCTCGAAGGGTTCCCTAATATTATCTATAATAAATTGTATGATACAACTCAGAAGAATATCTTAACTGGCGTCAACTATGTATGTATAGGACACCCTAAAATTTTCAACCTTGCTTTTTGCCAAATTTCGTGATTCTAGGTCAACGAGAACTACCATATAGGTTTTCGACCCAAAACCTATAGGGTACTTCCAGTTGACCTGGAATTGTCAATTTTGGTTAAAAGCAAGGTCTTACAGCACAAGTAAAGGGAAAATTCCGAAAAATAAAGAAAATTGAAAATTAAGGTAAATTTTGGTACTTACAAGTTTTCGTGAAAATCTAAATTTGTCCATATCTTTTTAACGTGTTGACCCAGGAGCTTGATTTTTATACACCTAATAGAGACTATAGACTTCAGTATCTGGAATAAATTTCAACTTGCTAGGTCCACCCGTTCCTGAGAAAATCGGTGGTAAAACACGGACAGACGGGCAAGAGAGTGATCTTATAAGGGTTCCTTTTTTTACCTTCTGAGGTACGGAACCCTAAAAAAGTTTTTCGGGAAGGTCAGTATGAGTTCATTCATCACTTACCTATGCTCTGAAAGTTGATCATTATTGTTAACTCGATAACGGCGATAACTCGATAGCAATGGATACCGGGAACGCAAATTTTCTTTTATGTAAAAATTTGTTATAAAAAGACTTTTTTAATTTGCTCAACTATATGGATTTTAATCTGAAATAAATTAAGTAAGCGATCAATAATACCCTCGATTAGCGTCCTCACTCTCATTCGCTTGTTCGTACGCCAAAATACCTCGAGTGTAGAACATATTGCTTATAGCACTTGTATAAGAATGTTCTATTATTTGCTTTGCAGTACGGTAAGCACCTCTACTCAGCAGTGAAACAGCTGGTGCAGATATTCCCGGAGCTGCGCGTGGCGCCGCTGTACGTGGCCGGCGAGTCCTACGCGGGCAAGTACGTGCCTGCGCTCGGGATTAACATACACAGACACAAAGATACTCCAGGCGGGGATATCAATTTGAAGGTGAACTAAGGCAACAATAATTATAAAAGCTTGTTAGAACGTTCTAAGACAATAAGAAAACATTTTATATTTTCTGCATCGATCCATACGATCCGGGGTTTGATCCCGATTTTCTAATTGCATGATTTGGAAAAATCCAAATGTTTTCTTGTGCGTGCGTGGTTGAATCCAGGCTTGTCAGAGATCGTTTTTAGCGGGTCCGGATGAATAGAATAGAATAACGCTTTATTGTACACCAGAAATACTTAAAGAACTAGTTAATGCTAAATATAGTACAATGGGAGGTCATCTCTGAAAGTGATTTCTTCCAGGCAACCTTCAGTGGACAGCGGTGCACAGAGTATAGTTATAATGATGCTTTGTAGTCAGAATATAACCGGTTGTAATGCGCCGGCACATGGAATGGAAGCGAATCTTTGTAACGAAATTGTACATAGCATAATGAACTTTACGTCGTGTGTAACGTACAATGTAGGTGCAAGCAAAAAACAGGTCTCGCGACTTTCGGAGAATTCTCGTGCATTCTCGAGAATTCCTGACCCGCCAAAAAACAGGTCGTCCGTCGTACAAAAATTCGCTTTCATTCCGTTCATGTATTATTACATAAATTATTCGTTTTTTTGACAGGGTCTAATCATTGGCAATGCGTATGTGGAACCCGAGATGATATCGCAAATAGTCCGTCCGTTTTACAACTTCGGCCTGTTAGAGAAGGAACAGATACAGCTAGCACAGCCGCTTATTGATGCCTTCCAAGCGGATATCGCTGCTAATAGAAGTATTGAAGCTAAAGAGGTATATTTCTTTCTCGAAGTTTTTATTAGGTTAGTATTTATTACAAAAACCCGGCCAAGCGCGAGTCAGACTCGCGCACGAACGGTTCTGTACCATTATCTATAAAAACGGGAAAAAATCACGTTTGTTGTATGGGAGCCCTATTTAAATATTTATTTTATTCTGTTTTTAGTATTTGTTGTTATAGCGGCAACAGAAATACATCATCTGTAAAAATTTCAACTGTAACTATCACGGTTCATGAGATACAGCCTGGTGATAGACGGACAGTCAGACAGACGGACAGACAGACAGACGGACAGACAGACAAACACCGGAGTCTTAGTAATAGGGTCCCGTTTTACCCTTTGGGTATGAAACTCTAAAAAACGTAACAAACAGACAAAGAGACAGAGTTACTTTCTAATTTATAAATTAGTATAGATGTCGTCCACATCCATATTGTTATCTCCATATTAAAACAAATGCATGTTACAAATTTTCCGGTTTCGAAGCGGCTACAGTACCGTAGACCACATCCACACAGTGCGGCAGATTATACAGAAGTCTGAGGAGTATAATCAGCCCTTGTGCCTAGCATTTGTGGACTACGAGAAGGCCTTTGACTCCGTTGAAACCTGGGCTGTTCTGGAATCTCTGCAGCGATGCCAAGTAGACTATCGTTACATCGACGTGCTGAGGTGTGTTCCAAGAATCAGCCACCATGAGTGTCCAGGTACAGGACCAGCAATCTAATCCCATCCAGTTGCGTAGAGGAGTGCGACAGGGGGATGTCATATCCCCGAAACTGTTCACCAACGCACTGGAGGATTTGTTTAAGACGCTGGACTGGAAAAACATGGGCATTAACATAAATGGCGAGCACATCTCACACTTGCGATTTGCAGACGACATAGTCCTGATGGCGGAGTCGCTGCAGGAGCTGCAGAGCATGCTTGGACGGCCTAGCTGACTCCTCTCAACGAATTGGTTTACGGATGAACTTGGACAAAACCAAGGTTATGTTTAATGTTCATATACATCCGGAACCAGTCGTCGTACAAGGCCATCCACTCGAAGTCGTTCAAGACTACGTATACCTCGGCCAGATAGTGCAATTGGGTAGACACAACTTTGAGAAGGAGGCCAAGAGGAGGATTCAGTTGGGTTGGGCAGCATTTGGGAAATTAGGTCGAATCTTCTCGTCACCTATACCACAATGCCTGAAAACTAAAGTGTTTAATTAGTGCGTCCTACCCGTAATGACCTACGGTGCTGAGACGTGGACGCTCACGGTAGGATTAGTCCTCCAATTTAAGGTTGCGCATCGAGCTATGGAACGGGCTATGCTTGGAGTTTCTCTGAAGGATAAAATCCGTAACGAGGTTATCCGACAGAGAACCAAGGTCACCGACTTACCTCAGCGGATTAGCAAACTGAAGTGGCAGTAGACTGGCCATATATGCCGGAGAACCGACAACCGTTGTGGTAAACGAGTTCTTGAGTGGAGACCGCGTCTCGGAAAACGTAGTGTGGGGCGCCCCCGGCTAGGTGGAGCGATGACATAAGAAAGGTGGCGGACAGAAACTGGATGAGAAGAGCCGAAGTCCGGGCTCAGTGGCGCGTATTGGGAGAGGCCTATGTCCAGCAGTGGACTAATGTGGGCCGATGATGATGATGATGATGTTACAAATAAAGAGTTGTTAGAGACTCTATCTTACGGATGATACCACGCACAGCCGACAGCCACAGACAGCCACGCACCGCACCGAGGCTCTTCCCACGGTGCGTGTCTGTGAGAATCTCAGATTCGTAGCCATTTTGTCATTTGTGCGAAAGGGAAATTAAAACGCGCCTCACATGAGCTCTCTTCTTTCTTCTCTCTAACTTTCTTGTAAATCTAACATTAATGTCGTTAGCATCGTGCATGTGAATGAACGAAGCAAAATATTTGGTTTATTTTATGTTTTATTTTACTCGTTACCTACTTAAATTGTAGAAATTCCGGACGGTTTAGGATTCCCCCCGCATTCCGGACAAAGACCTATATTACCGGACATTTCCGGAAAATTCCGGACGTATTGCAACCCTAGGTAAAGGCCTCCTTTTTTTCTGCCAGCCTCTTCTATCCTGTGCATCTTTGTTTCCAGTTCTGCTGATTTATAAGAAGAACGATTATGGAGACATACGATAACGATTATGATGGTTGTTTCTATCATAAGCTGCAAAATTTTAAGTCAGGCAGTCATAGCAACGCCTGTCATTGAAAAAATATTATATAGTAGAATACCAAAAGGTATCTACAGTGGCCATTTTGCGACGATACTATTGTCATAGTGAAGCGATTTGTTTAGTAGAATTCGGTCCTCGGTTTGCAATCTTAGTGGTATATAAAAACAAGAATATAAGCATTTTAATCATATATAATTAAGGACCTTATTTTGTAACTTTTTTTTTTAATTGTATAGTACTTTGTTTGACCACAATATCACCGGATGGTAAGTGACGATGTGGTCTAAGATAAAGCACGAAGATGTAGAAGAAACCTGTTCACTCTTACCTTAAAGAGGCCCGGATTGTATTCTTTAGGAAAAGCAGACGACGGTAAAGTGTTCCATACCTTAGCTGTACGCATCAAGAACGTAGAACCAAAACGGTGTGTGCGAATGGGTGGTATATTGACTAGGTATGGATGGTACTGAGCCGTGCGCCTGCTTGTCCTTTGATGGAAGGGAGATGGCGGGATCAGATCGTATAGTTCCTGGGCACATTCCCCAAAATGTATTCTGTAAAATATCGATAGGCTTGCAACTTTACGGCGGTGTTCGAGACTTTGGGTCTTAGTCTCCGCCATATATTGCTCACCTATAAGCCTAAAAGCCCTACGTTCTATGGAGTCTAAGGTAGCGAGCTGGTATTTGGCGTAGGGCTTTTAGGCTTATAGGTGAGCAATATATGGCGGAGACTAAGACCCAAAGTCTCGAACTGATAATAATTATAATATTATTATCAGTGACTTATGAATTAAAAACTTTTATATATATATTTATATTTAACTATATATTACAGAAATGGAACAGCCTCATATCAGTATTCCTGATCCTGTCCCACCAGAAACACGCGTACAACTTCCTTAGTGACGACATTTCGGTAGGAAGATACGTGAAGTTCCTGAACAAGCCGGAGATCAAGAGAGCTTTGCACGTAGGAGATATAAAGTTCTCCTGGGTCAATTTCACAGTGAACGCTCGGTTGGCGTCGGATTTCTTGAGCAGTTCCAAACCGCTGTTCGAAGAGTTGTTGGAAGATTACAGAGTGCTGGCTTATTGGTGAGTTTAAATAAATAAATAACAATAAAAATACCATCCCTCGTTACCCGTGTTAGTTAGCCACGGCAACTGAGTTTCATAACCAGTTGAAATTGAGGGTTTTATACTCTTTTTCTGCAACTAGTTGCCATTTTTTTACTGGGCAACTAGCAAGGAAAAATACTCCCCCATGGCAACTACTTGCCGATAAAGAAACGGAACGAAATAAACGTATTTTACAAAAATGCTAGCCCTACCCGTGTTTTAATTTAACGTCGTACATAAAAAAAAACACGTAGTATATTAAGTACTGGTGAGACTCGAGCACCGAGAGTTCGGCCATTGTATTTGTCCTCTCTTTCCAGCGGACAACTGGATCAGATGTTGCCGTGTGCTTACTCCGCCGAGCGGTACCGCACCTGGCAGTGGAAGTCATCCGAAGACTTTTTAGCTGCCTTGCGATTACCTTACATGCATAAGAACAAACTTGCAGGGTAAGAAATCAAGCATTAACAGACGACCCAGTTTGGCTGGACCAATGTGATGTCACGATCAAACGCACCCAACCAGTAATTATGGTTGGGCCGACCGATAGCTCTCGATAAGGGACCCAATTCTGCTAAGGTGATAGGGTAATGCGAGTTAAATACAAGTTATTGATATTGATACAGCATTTATTTGTAATATCGAACATACACATCCATATTATTTACAAAACGACTTATTAACAAACAATTTAGAAATATACAAAGACAGCACAAAACAGACAAAAAACAAGTAACGACATATTTAAAAAAAATATAACCGACTTAAACAAACTACTTAACTGATTTTGATGAAATTTCTATGAGACCAATATGCAAGTATATCATTTCAAATAAAAAAATATTTTTCCAAAACGGTTGATAAATGAGCTCTGAGGTAAAAACATAAAACAATTATACGTCCCTATAGAATTTGAGGGTTGCCCTCGATTGTTTTGGGATCCCATCATCAGATCCTGACTTGGTGCCAATGGGACCATCATTTTAAATAAAAAAAGAATTTCTCGAATCAATCCAGGCGTCTTCGAGTAATCGGGGAACATACATATAAAAAAACATTTAATCGAATTGAGAACCTCCTCCTTTTTTGAAGTAGGTTAAAAATGAACTGTTATCTGTTTCCCATAGTACAAGCTTTGCTTAGTTTGAGGCTAGATAGCGCTGTAGGAAATGTCCATTATTTATTTATTAATGATATTTTGCAGATACTACAAAAGCGGCGGAGGACTAACGTGGATGGTAATCCGCGGTGCGGGCCACATGGTCCCGCTCGACAAGCCAGCCGCCTCTCAGAAGCTAGTGGCGCAGTGGACCCACAGCCAACCCCTCGCGGGCTGGTACTCCCTGGCCCCGGACATACTGAAGGAGTATGTGAAGAATAGCTCACTATCGAGATCTGTAAATAGCACCGTAGCTAAGACTTTTGTAGCGGCTAATGAAACGTCGACTTTCGTTTATTTGTGAGGGCTAATAGCCAATTAAATATATAGAAAAATTTGGGTAGTTTTTTTTGAATATTCTGTCAGCGTCTGTTCTTCTTGGCCATTAAAATCGATGAGTCTAAGTTTTTTTATGTTATTCGTGGGGAAACAGGCTTATGGCCCACCTGATGGTAAGCGGTCACCACACCACACACAAGTCGACCACACCATCACTTACCATCAAGTGAGGTAGAGGTACCTATTTCTTTAATTACGTATATGGATTTGTGTAGGTATGTATGTATCCTAATTTTTTTATGGATTACTCACGCCTTACAACCATACGAAAATGTATGAGCGTGATGTTGATGGGTTTAAGATTTATACGGTAGATGTTGCGCATAGTGTTGAATTATTTTAATTGGCAAGGTGAAATGTATTAACTTCGCTGATAGCACACACCACAAATCTATAACATATACCTAATAGCTATAAACCTGTAGAGCATTTTATAATATCAGTCTATTGTGGTCTTTGTGCAAGAACCTTACTAAGTTTTAGATAAAGTATTTTGGTCAAATGGATTTTTTGAACATTTTCTTTATTTTTGGGTAAATAATTAATTTTAAATTTGACTTGTTTAATTAGGAAATCGCTCTAGTGTGTAGGTATTTCAGGTGAATTTGTAAGTTATAAAACTATTTATTTGCCAGAAATATACTAGTAGAACTACTAATAGTACACTTTCCTAGCACTAACCATGATGAACGAATTGACCGAAACAAACCATAGTATAATTACAATAGTAATTATCTACCTCCCCGTTGGGTTTGTTTTTTTTATCACGCACGCACCCCCTCGAAATTTTTTCCTCAAAGGGCCGGTTGCGGAATATAAAGCTTCAAAGTTGTAACTTTCGTAATAGTTTTTCTCCGTCGTTCGAGACACGTTTTCCCGGATGACGAAATCACCTTCGCTAACGCGGAAGCGATCTCTGAGTCATCTACGACAGAGCAAACACTTCACAGATACACCAACCTCGCCGGCGAGGTCGACGAGTCCCTTCAGTCGCCGCCTATACGAGGTACAGACATGTACCCGGGTGTTCCCCACCCTGGCAACTGCCCAAGCCGAGGCTCGTATCTAAGTGGTGCCCTTGCGCTAGTTGCCTCTTCAAACAACTTACTGGGCTGAGCGCCATCTTCGCTCGCCAAAAGTTCGGTTAAGCTGTAACGGCCTCAGAGGCCAACAGCGCGATTAGTCCATTTGAAAAAAAAATCGTAATAGTCGTGTGTGACAGACATGATGATGTGGTCTAAGATGGAGCACAAAAGTCTCAGAGGTACCTATCTCTTACCAAATGAGACCTAGATTATAGATTTCAGGAAAGAGAACGACGCGACAGACGGTAGAATTTTTTACATTGTATATTTTTTATTTCCACTTAAAAAAAACTAGTTCCAACAAACTTAATAGACGGCGCTTTCTGGAGATGCGCTGGAAAAAATATGATTTACTAGCTGTTGCCAGCGACTTCTTACACGTTACACTACTAAATGTGTAGGTAACCTAGAAATAAAGCTAAACTCTCTATTGCAACTTGACTTGACACCCAATTTTTATCCATAGGACCTAATTTATGGGATAAAAGTAGTCTGTGTCAATCCAGGTTATAATCTTCGTACATACTAAATTTCATCGAAATCGGTTCAGCCGTTACGATGTGATTGAGTAACAAACAAATAAATAAATAAACATCCAAACTTTAGCATTTATAATATTAGTGTGATGAGATATGTCAAAGTACCAAAGACACAATATCAAAATTTGTCTAAAACAATCTCACTTCGTTAGAAAAAAACACAATGTTTTTTTTTATTTCAAGTTCCTTAGAAAATAATGATAACACGGCAATTGACATTGACAATTCACTTTCCTCAACATATGACAGAGCAACTCCATCTGTTAGCAGATAAAAAAAGGCCGTGAAAACCTCTTATTAGGGATTTCTTTGCAGATTCCTGTCCACATCTGCCGCTATGGATTTTCTAAAGGGGGATTCAATAAACTCAGTGCTACCTAGTATAAGAAGAACTCTCAAAGACCAAAGTGATGTCTTCATGGACGGTGCAATTGTAACAAGTGTACCGATGACCGAATCGCTGCAAAACGGGTTTAAAGTTGTTACCAATCCTGTTCCTGATAAAAGTGAATCTGGTCAGAAACCAGCAATTGTAGAAGGGATGGTTGTGAAGGGCACAGATGGGATTTTGCGATTATTGAGACCTAAGGAGTGAATGTTATTTAGAGTAGAAAATTTAGATAATACCTCCGATTGTAGGTATTTTTATGTAATTTTTTTATGTTTTAATTTACGTTCATTCATTCATTACCTACATTGTAAGTATGTTCAGAAATTAACTATCTCCTACCTCTGAACCTACAATTTTAGGTTTGTTTTTTCTTTAAGTAAGTACCTATGTAGAAAATACGATAATGTAATCACTATAAAAATGATTATAGAACCTAATACAAAAATAATAATGATCCAACAATACTTACAAGAAATAGAAAAAACAATTAAGAAGTAGATAGTAATAATATATTTGAATCTAACATAGTATATGTAACTATATACATATAACTAACATATAACATAGCATGTTATAAAATAATTATTATTATCAATTACTTTCAGCCCTCTGAGCCCCACTGCTGGGCAAAGGCCTCCCCCATTATTTCCAGTCACTTCTTTCCAGTGCTATCCGCTCGGAATTCAAAAAGCTTGTCGCTCCAACTTAAAAAAAAACTTTTTAATAATACAATTATAAAACAAAAATATAAGGGCGTTGAAAAGCCAAGTAATTTAGACAATACTTAGTTGATACTATTACGGTTGGGTAGGTAGGTACCTACCAGTCGTTTTTATACAGCAGTAGATATATCGAAATAAAACAATCACAATGAATGGGTGTCCTTGCGTTCTACAAACAGTAAAACGGGCTTCTGTCTGCGCGTGCCTTTCTATTAATCAATCATAAAGTTGACAGGCCATTTTGATGTCTGTCTGTGCTTTGGTTAGTAATATAATAGTCCAGGAGGTAGCATTGCAAAATGAAAAAGATAATAGTAAGCCGGCTGACAATTGTTTTTAAAATCTTTAACTAAAGAGGGTTGGTTCAGAATTTGAATATGTCTCCCTCGAAGTTACAGTTAAGGGAACGTAGTCATACTACGTGACACATTTAAAAAAAAATTGGCTCATATTTGTCTTTATTAATGAGTTTAAAAATCGTTATATTTGACTATAGCTCGAAAGAGCGCGATATTTCCTTAGTTAGAGGATATTGACGACAAGCGTGGTATTTTGATGACCCCCTTCCCACCCCTGAACGGGTCACATAGAATGGGTACGTTCCCTAACTTAACTAAGTATGTCTTACATTTAATAGTTAATTTGGCAATTTTAAATAACATTTTAGCAACTTTAATCTGGTTTTGCTAAATATAATTACGCATACCTACTACGTTGAAGAAGCTAAATGAAATTATTTTCGCTTCATTCCAGACCACTCCACCATTATAGTAATATGGTATTAATTTATAGAATCCAGACATACTTACATCTTTAATAACATCACATTCTAAAAGTTCGGCGATGTCGTTTTTCCCGTAAGCAAAATTCCGGAACCAAGTCTTAAAGCCAACGCAACATCGGATCTACATATATAATTCTGTACTAACAAACCAAGGTGAGCGCGTCAAGCCGGGTTGAATAGTTTTGTACCAAGCCAATCACTAAAGGCATTTTCTTTAGTGAGTGACTTCTCATCGCAATATTCCTTCCAAAGTTCCGTACATTTTCACTACATGCAAAAATCAGATCTGAAAAATAAAGGTAAACAATCAAAAAACAATCCCTCCGTTCATGCCTCCTTTGCAAGGCGATCTATATCCTTATTTCCTAATAAACTATATGGGAATCCATTTTAATTGAATATCTTTACTACCTAAAATTCCATTTGAGGATCATAGTTTCATAAATAACCGATAAACATTTATAGGAATTCGAATACTTTTGTGTGTTTTGAGAATTTCTTTTAAAAATATAATATGTCGAGGTTTAATTAACCGCTTTCATTTGAGAGTTCCACATCCTAATTAATTTCGATTTTCTCTTTTCTGAAAACGGTTAAGTAGCTACATTTTTTATTAAAAAGTTACTTTCGTATAAATATTGGTTGTAGGAGACAACCAATATAAATAGGAAGTAAGTATCTAGGTTCAACATAGGTATGTAGGTAGGTATAGGGGATTTTTCACGCGGTAAATCCAGTCATGTTCAATTAATAAGGTAAGATAAGTCTGTTTTCCTGAAAATCTTGTAGGTAGGTATGCACCTATCAGGTGTAGGTGCCTTATCATATTCTAGTTTCAACTAGGTTACTTTACCTACTGTGGATCAGGCACCACAAAAGTTACACTAATTAATTAATAAGTTAAACTTATTTGTGCTAACAAGAAAAAATTAAGCAAATCGTATATTGTATCTAGATACATTTAATGGGTAGCGGGGCAATGCAGCCAGTATCTTGGGGACACTTCGGCCTGGTAGTGATCTGTAGCAGTTGTGGTATCTGTAGATCATTTGCAACGGTCTTCAGATGATTCAACTCTTTCTCCTGTAAATAATTTCTTAATAATGTAAATAATTATGTCTTGTAAATAATTTTATATTCTTTCTGTTATGAATGGCATTTTGCCCCCTTAAGATATCTAAAGATTAAATTGCTTTTAATGGGTTTGTCTTTTATGTTAAAAAATCTGTGTTAGAGGGTCTTGCTCTTCCTTTATTTCGGTTATATCGACTAAATATATACAATCAAAATTTATGATATTATATGGAAAAATCAACAAAAATGTATTGCCGTGATCCTTGAAGGGTTAACACTGCTACGCGTTCTTCATACTGACGATTTGAACGCGCTGAGATACCTAACTATTTTCTTTTTATTCATTTTATTTTTTAACCAACTATAAAACCATTAGCAAAGAGCGTAGGTATTCAACAAGGTCATGATAAGCTTTCTTTGTTCTTGAAACTAGGTTTTGTCAACGGCTATGTTTACCAGGTTTCCTACTGTTTACTTAGATAAATAAAATGGTGAATTTGGTCTACATTCTGAAACGAATTTTTAGATTTTACTTACCGTAGCGGTATAGTTTTGAAACTAATGTTGGTTTCGTATGTTTTAACTCTATTCAGCCGTTGCTTGTGCAAAGAAATCGATGACGTGCGTGGGCAGCATTAAATACAGGCACATGAGACTTTTTACCTTAGGTCAGGTTGGGAACGCGCGAGTACGGTAACTGTTTACCTGGTACATGGTAAGTTTGTTTTCCACCTAAGTGGTATAAAAACACTTTTTGGGTGTAAGTATCAATCACTCTTTAAAACCTGTTGAGAAATTAATTTTATTTTGTTTACCATTGGTTTTCCTCGCTACCAATTTATAAAAGGATGCATTGAAAATAAATTAAAAATATCGCACAACTTTTTCACTGAACACACTGACCGGACAGCATACCCAAAAAATAACTAGTTAGACGAGAGTCGAGCAAAGCTAAACAAGCAAAGATAACGCAGTAATACCGGGCAAGCCATGCTGACGACACGTGTCCACTAGCAATTAATAATTACGCGTTTTAATAAATATAAACTATTCGATAAAAACGTGCAAAATGAAACTCGTCATCAGTGGATTATTCTTGATTTTAAGGTAAGTTTATTTTGCTTATTTTATAATTCGTTCTACAATCGATAACACGGGTGCAGTGATAAGCTTAGCTATTGTTTTGTAGAGCATACACGTTTTCAACTAGATTAGAACCGGGTTTTACCTGCTAACTCCTCGGTAATAAATAATAAAGTATTATTTAGACTTTTTCTGTAAATAATAACAAGTCTACATTTCGCCAAAGATTGAAAAATATCTTTTTATGGTTGTGTAGTATGTACAACAAGGAACCCTTATAATTTCGCCATGTTTGCAGTTCAGACGGTCGTACAGCCGTTTTACACGTACAACTTAAAATAGTTGTTGGTTTGATTATTCATTTAATTTCATAAAGAACACTTAGTTACATCAACTTCACTGGTACATAAAATAATGGTAGGATTTCCTTTAAATGTCACAGGTATGTTAGGTAAGGGTACGATAATATTTATGTTGTATGTAGCTATATTTGTCACACGAAAATTAATTTATTATAAGAAAATTAAAAAATAAAATAATATTAGGTGCAAAAAATAACCAAAGCGGCTGTAAAGCCTTGTCATTGACAAATTTAAACTTAAGCGTCTAGTGGTTGCAGCTATATAACAGGGGTTTTGTCAATAAAGGAGGTCACAGATTTATGCGTGTGTATATATTCTGATTAACAATATCAGTACGTTCTTATATTTTTACCTGTAATTAATATCATCATCATCGTCAGCCCTTCTCATCCCACTGCTGGGCATAGGCCTCTCTTCGTTGTCGCCATTCGCCTCTGTACTGCGTGGTTCTAACCCACATACGACCTGTGATTTTTATAATGTTGTCGCCCCATCTTCCAGCGGATGACCTCTACGTTCCTGGTTCCATCTCGGGGCCACCACTCAGTCAACACCCTGCTCTACCTGTGATCACCGCGCCTGGCCACATGTCCTACCCGACTCCATTTGAGTCCCAATATACGCATGCTAACGTCTTGAACTTTTTCAATTAATATAAAAAATTTATTTCTAATAATTATTATGTTATAATATTTGTAAACAGATAGATAAATAGATGAACTATTTTTGTAGATACATAACGCCAATAACAGAATACAATAGATACAAACAAGACCGGTCGACTACGAGTGGGGTTCGTGCATATTATTTGATCGAGCGAAGCGAGATCTCCAAATCAACTGGGGCAAATCGGCGTTGTATGTATGTATGTATGTTTGTTTGTCCGAGGATAACTTTCGTAGCGTTTATCCGATCCTCATGAAATTTGGTATATATGTAGGTAGGTAGTGATGGCACAATTTTGGTGTGACTCAATGAGCTAAAAATATTGGGGGGGTTGTTGAGATATTGGGGTTCAAGAGGGGTAAAAAAAATGAAAATGAGACTATTAAGTCAAGTGGGACGTCAAATAAAAGGTCTTTATTAGTACATTTGCACCCCGTTTTTATTTTTAGTTTAATTTTTGTAGTTTTTGAGTTATTAGCCATAATAAAAACAAAACTGACAAAATGCACAGGGTTCACCAGTGACCCCACAATGCTGAAATTTGGTATTCGTGTAGCTTTAGTGACATAAATATAGGCAAAAGTCTGTAATCCAGAATAACTGCAATTTGTACCCCAAAAAAGCGTATCCAGATAACATGAACTCCCGTTACCTGTAATTTGAATGAAACTGTAGGTCAAGTAATTTGGTTATTTATTTCGTGGCATTATTTTGATAGTCAAAGATTACAAATAACATATTTTATTTTAATCGAAGACTCGCGAGATCTCAGTTCGGGGTGAACTACTAGTTATGTTAATTTAGAAAGATTCAAGGTTTTTATTTTCTGCTGTCAAGCAAACGAAAAAAAAAACGAATTAGTAAGACTACATGGTAAGACAGTACAAACTGTTCAAACTTTCTGTCCAACTGTTCAAGTCCGTTCAAACTGGTTCAGCTGTCACGATTCTTGTCGATAACAAATATGCAAACATTCACACATCGCACCTTTGAGCTTTGTGGGAATGAGAAGGCTACTATGAAAGAATTGTCTCATTAAATAAATAATAAATAAATAAATATTGCTGGACATTTCACACAGCGCTATCTAGCCCTAAACTAAGCAGAGCTTGTACTATGGGAACCAGATAACTGATAGAATACTTATATACATTTTTTTTTAAATATATACTTATAATATATAGAGAAACAACCAGACCCGGAACAAATATCTGTAGATCATGCAAACATTTGTTCCGCGGCGGGAATTGAACCCGCTACCTCCTGCGTCTCAACCGGCTATTCGCCCACTGCACCACGGAGGTCGTCATTGTTTCCATGATACAAATATAAATAATGGAAAAACAGTTTAATTGAGGCTTATCTTAGTTTAGTATTCAAAAACAGATTTTGGTTCTATTTCCTCTACAAACTGTTGACACCAACAAAGTGGCCACTTTTGCTGTATCATAGGTTCATTTCAGTTCCGATAAAGCATATCTCTATAATTTGTGAACGATTTAGAGAAAATAGCAAGATATTTATGTCAGTTGGCTACTAAAAATATTTAGCACAATAGCTTACCGCTTTATAGACACACTAACTATCTAAAATTAAGCACTATAAAATCCAGTCAAATTATGTGTAATTTGAGGTTATAAATAAATCTATAGTTATACGTCGAACAGGTATAAAAATATTAACCGTTTGACCAAGTATTTTATAATTATTTTATAGCCTCACCAAGTACCAACTTATCTACAGGATGCGTATTTTATGCAGAATGTTACAGACACGAAGTAGAGATCTTCCTGTCGCCGTCTACGTCAAGTTAAAACGAATTGAAAGCACCCAGTTTGGCTGAACCCAACCACCCGATGTGAACTATGTGAAGTCACGTACAACCATATTGCATTGTGTGCAGGTTGTTCGGGCGCTGTCGGGCCTACCATAAGGCTGCCTGTCCATTGACGTGTGTCCATGAATTATTCATGCAATCCTATTGGTTAATATTTCCTCGTTTCTCCGCTCCGCCGCCTATCTCCGCGTCAATGGACAGGCAGCCTAAGCATTATTTTACTTTGGGTGCGTCGGGTCGTGATGTTACATCGGTGTTGGTTAATGCTTTTAATGTGAGTAAACTTCAAGTCTTGGTGGAGAGGTGCGCTGATTTGAATACTTACCTATCTCTAGATGGTGTAAGAAAGAGAGTGATAAAAGAAAACGGATAACACTAATATTTACCTACAGACAAATTCAGAAAACGATTGTTACTAGTCGAACAGACAGACAGACGGGCATAGCGAAAATGTAAGGTTTCGGAACGGAATCCTTAAAACGCTTAGCGTAACTAATAAAAACACACAAAAAGTTTAACACAAAGTTTAAATAGCAGGGAAAAATAAAAAAACGCAGGTGCCCAGTAAATTCTTTTCAAAAAGTTGATAAACACGCATGGGAATGTACAGTGCGTGAGACCCTATCACTTCAGGTTTTCATTAACATTTTTAAATAAATAATTAAAATAAAATACATTAATTTCAAGTAACCAGGACTCATATACCATAAAAGTAATGGTGGGTAGGTCTCGCTTACAACAACGCCTTATG
This sequence comes from Philereme transversata, assembly GCA_963924445.1. NCBI lineage: Eukaryota > Metazoa > Arthropoda > Insecta > Lepidoptera > Geometridae > Philereme > Philereme transversata. The sequence continues at coordinate 17,079,326 of OZ004337.1, read as the reverse complement.
CATTATGTATGGACAGTCTACCCAGGAGGCTACCATTGCCGGATTTTTATCCTTGTTTAACTACCTTTGTATCAAAGTGTTATAATCACAGCCTGTAATAATAAATAACGTGTGATTCACAGGTAATATCGTCAAAAAGATGCATTGAATAGGTTCCTTCAATGCAGGTCCAGGAACTGTGAAACAACAGTCTAATTATAACAATAATAATTACTTGTAGCAATTCATAATTGCACTTTGTCTGCGATTCCGCTTTTTTGTTCGTACCTTCTAGGAAGTAGTGTCATTGAAATATACCATTCGCTGATTAAAATCATTCATACAATGTTTCAAACGATCGACACATGTCTCATGTCAGAATTTATTTACTATATCTATTAATCTCCGCTGCCCTCAGTCCTCCTCAATATGTCTTTTAATTTATTTAATAATGAATTCCAATGAGTAATCCACAGACTTACAATAGACGCGCTCCCTGTGCTAACTCTGTGAAGGCAACCACAGCTATCGCAGGTCAGCGATGTACATACAAAAATTGATAATTAACAAATTTAAAAACGTAATTAAACAAAATCTTTATAAAAAGCCTACTATAAACTATCGGATTATTTAGAGAAGCTTGGGATTGAAATTGCTCCAATTCGTTCTGTATTGTTATGCACTCTAAAAATATCATTAAAAGAAACAACCAGCCTTGTTTCTTGCCTTTCTTTTCTGGTTTGGTCAAGAAGGAACAGGCAGTAAAATTGACGTTTCAAGTGATCCTTGTGATTTTAATGAATAAAATATTTTCACTGACTTTGACTTTAGTGTTGCAAAAGTGTAAAATAAAAATTCGGTAAATTTGCCAGCTAAAAATCGGAAGAAATCGGGAGATTTTTATTTGTAATTAAACAAAAGTATTCTATATTATTAATACGATAATTTATTCAGTTACAATGACATGCTCAATTACAATCTATAATATTATATTCAATTCCATTAATTATTAATTTCCGTCTTCATACCATTTCTTATTAACTATTTTTGTGAACATTTTCTCATCTATTTTAAAATTGTAGCAACTTTCATTGTTTATAAACCTTTTTGTGTGTACAAGACCTATCATTGACTCAGTGGAAAGTTTAATTCGTTGTTTACTTTTCATCAAATTCATGTATGAATATGTAAAATATTTTTTTTTAGATTGTCATACCTAATGTGTAAAAGAGTGTTAAATGAACTAAGAAATCAATTTCATAAGTCTATTAAAACCTTTAAATTCATGTCTTCTTCCTACTTAAAAAACCGGTAATTCTGGGAATTTAGGATAGTTATCGGTTTATCGATTATCAAAAAGTTTGATAATTGCATGCCCTTATCGGAACATATCGAAAACTTTTAATCCTAGAACAAAAAATATAGAGATGTGGGAATCAAATTCAATATGAACAAACACCACGAATGTCAACTTTACATGACCTGTGGCATAGCTCGGTTAAGCAACGTTCAGCGTTGCTATTTGGATGGGTGACTGATACTAGCATTTACTTAAACAGACAGTATTCAAAGAATGAGACAATGGGGAAAAAATCAGACACACACCTATATGTTTTTGCATTCGCTATAGAGAATGCAATGAGGAAATCCCCACACTTTCGCTTAAATTAAACTGGTTTTATTATTAAGTCTGGCATGGCTACCGTGTGTTATAATATAAAAACATATTTTAGGTATGGTGAGAAACAATGGGTGCTTTAAGTCCACGCTATTAATATAAATTCGAAAGTAACTCTGTCACTCTGTTTGTTTGTTACGTATCACAACTAAATGGCTGTACCGTATTTGATGAAATATACATAGGTACGAGTACATACCAACATAGAAAGACTAACGGTGACTTGCGCAATGATGCCTAAACGTATCTAAATACGTTACGTTAAATATATTTTTATATTCAATTAGCTGACCCGCCGAACTTCGTACCGCCTTGACATGCATATGACATGGGTTGCCAATGTTCATACGTCGTCTCGGTAGAATTGTCAATCGGCTATCATTAGCTGCATCTATGTATAAGAAAATGAATTTACTTCATAATTTTTTATGAAGTTTTATATAAAGGTTTTACGAGGCTTATGAAAACTGCATTAAAATCCGTTGAGTAGTTTAAAAGATCTAAGCGAAGAGACAACCTAGAAAACGACTCCTCAAAATATATGTGGGTTTATGTTGAAAGTTTACGGGTCTTTTTTTATATTAGACTCATAGATACATAGTCGTATTTTTCAAACATTCGCGATCACTGTACATAATTACTGATTAAAACGGGGTTTTATCGCGTATGTACCTTTTTTATTGGTTATCCCGACGTTTCATAGATAGTCTTCTTATAGAACCGTATTTTTTTTCGTTTTTAATATCACTATGGACACAAGGCCTATTGTGATCTCCACTTGTGTTTATGTTGCCCCTAGATCATGGGGGCGTTCAAAGTTCACCAATAAGCTTTACAGCTGTTAAAACAGTAGAATAAGTTAGGGGTGATAACTGTTAGCTCCTCCGGGCTAAGATTGCGAAAGAACCGTAGCCTTATTACTAGGGGTCGGCATAGGTAGTGCTATTTTGGGTCAATGAACCTGAATGATAAGTTAATATGGATATGCCCCAGGATTTATTCCCCGAATCCCGGGGATATTTTTCTGAATGTCGATGTAAATGAAGTTTAACTGTTTAAGATACCATGAGTACGCACGACGACATATCAGACTAGTAATAAACCGAGTCCTCACCTCACCCGCGATAAGCTACAAAAGCGTGAGGAAAAGGGATGACTTTAGTGACCAATACAACATGTATTTGCATAAAGCTGAATACTTACTATGTAAAATACAAATTCCGAAATACTAAAAGAACCTGTTAAATAAAATAAAAATATATTTCTCGGGATTTAGAAGGCATATCCACGTTAAGTTAACGGTCACTAATTCCCGTGAATGGCACTACCTATGCCGACCAGTACTTATTACGTAAGCAGGGGCCGAGTTCTACTAAACCAATCGCTTCCCTATGACTTTAAAGACAACTTAGACTTTTGTCTGTGTCATTTAAGACCTACCGCATACATAAGTTTATTAAAATTGTTATTTAGTTGCGTTTAACGTGTTTGAGAGCTATGTAAATAGACTTTCAAAATCATTTTAAATCATAGTTGCATAAAATCTTACAATTATGTGACTAAGGTTCCAAAAATATATGGTCCACCATGGTAGTTTTAATTCATGATTTTAATGGCTACACTAACCATACAATTGTAAAATGATATCTAACTATACCTACCATTGAAAATTTAGCAGCATACGAAAGGAACAACAATTGTATGACGTCATAATCGTTTTTCTTATAAAATAGCAGAATTGAGCCTCACGTCACTGGCCATCCTTTACGCATGCAAGCGCACTGTAGTTTGAAAAGGACGGTCTGGCCGAACGACAGGCGAACGACAGCAACTGAGGGTACCGATTTCGTCTTTATCACAGGTGTTTGTTTCAGTGCAGCAGTAAACGCGGCCGCATCACCAGCATTAATCCTCACTCCCCTTATCAAGAGCAAGAAAATCGACCTCGCGAGGCAATCTGCCACAGTCAACCCTCAATACTTCCTGAACGTGACCAGTTACTCAGGGTTCTTCACAGTAAACGAGAAATACAACTCCAATATATTCTTCTGGTACTTTCCTATTGTTGATAAGGCTGTGGAAGATACGCCGTGGATCGTGTGGCTGCAAGGAGGCCCGGGCGCTTCCAGTATAGCTGGTCTCTTTGACGAGATTGGTCCGTTCGAGTACAGCGGTAGAAAGTTGAAATGTGAGTTATTTATTTACGTTTAACTGTTGTTATAAAGTATTGTTGCGTAAAGATTAATCTCTGAAAAAACAAGTTTGAGTGGTTGGTACAGTCGGCAATGAATCTACACTAATATTATAAATTCGAAAGTAACTCTTGTTTTTTTGAATGAATGAATGAAAACACTTTATTGTACACATTAAGGAATAACAATTACAGACAAAATAGAAGACACAAAGCAAATAGTACAATGGGCAATGGGGGGAGAACTTTGTTATATCAAAGATATGGTCGGGGGTTGTACTTTTAAGACTAAGATGTGGACGAAGAGAATGCAACTAATACCTAAATACTTTATAAAATACAAATAGACATAAATACATAAATACTCTTTGTCTGTTTGTTACGTTTTCACGACTAAACAGTGGGACTAATTTCGATGGAATTTGGTATATAATATAGATAGATTATGACCGGGTTTAGGACATAGACTACATTTTACCTGACCGCGCAGAAGGAGAGTAATGTTTTTATTGACAAACAATGCGTTTGAAGTCGCGGGTGGATCAGCTAGTTATTGAATGAATGATAATTCTACATATAATGTAGGTACACCTCGTTACAAGCAACACTAAATGCACAATGGGTTGCGTGGTTTAATTGTTAATCGCCTTATGTCACTGCTTAGACATAAACGTGACCTCAGAACACCTGTATTCTGAGGACATGACAATAGATAATAAAATAAAATTTAGAACGTTCAGAGAAAATATACATTAAAAAGCGGAAAAGCTACAAACATAACATAGAAGGAACAGAATTTAGTAGGTAGGTAGTGTGTACAGCAGTAAATGGGCCTCGACTCAGAATTACGCCCGCCATAATGCTAGACGCTGGTATACTGATTCTGTGATTTCCAAACCAGACACTAGATCCTGTGAGAATTTGAACATTATTGTACTTATGCTTGTATTTTAAGAAGCAATATACTTGGGTAATTAAATTTCGCATCCGTGATGCAAATCGGTATACCGACGTGATGTATATCGGTATACACATTATATAAGGATAAATTAAAAAAATCAAAAACCACCCGACACAAAAAACCCATCATCAATTTCCACTTTACAGCTGAGATACCTTCACCAAAAAGGAAAAGTGCTCGTAAAAATATTAAAAATATTCGAATCAGCTGACCTGATCTTCATCGCATAGCACACCACCCCAGTAAAACTAGCTTTCTATTTTTAAAAAACTTCGTCATAAATAGTTTGTTGTTTTGTTCCTTACACAATATAAAAAAGATCTATAAAACTAGTGGTTCCCGAACTGAGATCTCGCGAGTATAAAACCAAAAAAAAAATTTATTCGTAATCTTTGACTATTAAAATAGTGCAACGAAATAAATAACCCATTAACTTGACCTACAGTTTTATTCAAATTACAGGAGTTCATGTTAATTGGTTACTCTTTTTTAGGGTACAAATTGCAGTTATTTTAAATTTCAGACTTTTGCCTATATTTGTAATACTTAAGCTACACGCATACTAAATTACAGCACTGTGGGGTCACTGGTGTACCTTGTGAATTTTGTCAAAGTTTAGTTTTTATTATGGCTAATAACTCAAAAACTACAAACACTTTACTAAAAATAAAAACGGGATCGAAATTTACTAATGAAGACCTTTCATTTGACGTCTCACTTGACCTAATAGTCTCATTTTCATTTTTTTTACCCCTCTTGAACACCAATATCTCAACAACCCCCCAAAATTTTTAGCTCATTGAGTTACACCAAAATTGTGCCATTATTACCTAACTATATACTTACCAAATTTCACGATGATTGGATAAACGCTTCGAAAGTTATCCTCGGACAAACAAACATACATACATACATACATAGGGTATACAACGCCGATTTGCCCAAGTTGATTTGGAGATCTCGCTTCGCTCGATCAATAAAATAAATTAGGTACATGTCTACTTATAATTAAAATATTCCGCAATAGTGTAAAACGTTTAGATGATAATCGTTTATAAAATAAATCTTTTAATTTGTCTGGTAATTAATAAATAATTTTACTGCCATGCAATGAACGTTACAGTTTAATAACGCTATAATAATAACACAATAGTAATACATATTATTTGGTGGACTCCTTTTTCCGCATTTGAACTCTGTATGGTCCATTATGCGTGAAGTAACACATATTATACTGTAGTTATAAGAATAAATATAAAAGCTGAGTAGCCTGTACTAGTTTACGAGCAGAGTCGACCAACATAAGGCCAAGTTCATATGACCGCGCGGTACCGAGCGGAACTACTAACCGCGCAGTACAAGATCAACTAAATACTGTTTATCGTCTACATTACCGCGTGCTACTCGTCTACATTACCGCGTGCTACTCGTCTACATTACCGCGTGCTACTCGTCTACATTACCGCGCGCTGCCGCGCGGCACAGCGCGGTGCGCTCCGTCCCGTGCGCAAGATCTTGTACCGCGCGTTACCACGCGGTACAAGTTCTACAAACCTGTATCGACTCGTTCAGTTGATCCACGCGGTTTGTGATGGAAAGATGCACTGATTAAAGAAAAAAGAGTAGCGAACACGATGTATCTATCGATTTGCTTATCGATGAAATTGAAAAAAGAGATGCCTGAAATTATTTGCCAGAAATACTCATTGAGGGGTTTAAATCGTTTTCAACACAATCATATAAAAAATCAAAGAGCGCACCGACATCCTGAAATAGTAAAAAAAAATCTTTATATAGTCTCAGGTCGGGATATAAAGTGATAAACAGGCTTGAAGAAAGTCTTTCACTTAAAATAGGATGCACCCAGAATCATCTTTGTCTTCTGCGACGTCTCAGTTTTCGGTACAGAATCCATAAGCAAATTGCCTCCTCCACGTCTATTTGCAATCAATGTTGATGCGAGACTGGCTCGCGTACAATGCTGTCATGTAAACGCTCCCACCGCGTGGTGACGCGCGGTGTCGGTCATCTGAACTTACCCTAAGGGCGCTTTTAGTGTCACGCGGATTTGCTCACGCACGCGGGATTGGACCGCATGCGTAAAATTTCACGCTGCGGATCATACGCAGCATGAGTTTCAGTTTTCTACGGGCTGCGTAACGGTATAGACGTGTTCAAAAATGATCAATGTCAGAAGAATATGTGTCGCTTACATACTTTACAAACGACGAAACAAGAAGACAAGAGTACATGTTGATCCCTTTCTTGAAAATAGGCTTCTTGCTGGGGCGTTTGTTACACACTTTGGAAAACTACAAAATAATGAACGTAAATTTAAAAATTACTTTCGAATGTCCATTCGTTCTTTTGATGAACTGTTGTGTAAAATTGAGAATAAGCTACAAAAAAGCAGTTTACGAAGGATTACAATACAACCGATTGAGAGGCTCGCTATTACATTAAGGTAAGTTTTAAATTTTAAATATTTAATTTCCTGCTATGATTTAGTGGAAAGGGATTTGAACAGGTAGGATAAACGTTTTTTGACTTCAAATTACTGTCATGTGTAAATTTACATGTGCAAAAAAAAGATTTTGTCATGTACTCTGAAATTTCATTGTTCATAATTTCATTCAATTTCATGTTGAAATTTCATAAAATAAGATTATTTCACTCATAAAATGTCGCCATTAAAGTGGAATCATTCCTACCTTTCATCACACGCTACTTATTATAATATAGATAAAAGTTATAGGTTTGCACATGACAGTAATTTAAAGTCAAAAAAAGTCCTTAATTGGTTTGGGATTGGTACGTTCAACCTACATACACAATCCTTTTTTTTATCTGATAAAGTACACATGGCCACAGATCAAGTTACCCAAAACCAGCATAAATGGAACTCGCGCCTTGCGTATTATCATACTTAGGTAACCCGTCGGAGTCCCGCTTATACTGGATTTGAGTAACTTGATCTGTGCCGTGTGTACAACCGCACTCATATGACTAAACAAACAATTAGAGAGAAACTGGAGAAAAAAAGTTAATCGTACTCATTTTAATAAAAAGAGTTTTATTCATAAATTAAAAAATCAAATTTTACATCATTCATTTCTTTGTAAATTTGTATCCTGAGCGTTGACATTACTTTCGCCTGTAGATGATGTTGTTGCTGGGGTATAAATTACGTCATAAGACGTGATATTAAACAGGCCGCTTTCAGTCGAAATAAGAGTTTCATTGTCATTCACTGCAGCAGAACTAATAGCATTGTCGTTAAGACTCGAAGTACCCTGGATTATACTATTGGTTTGGTAATCTTGATTTATCGGTGACAAACTGTCAAGCTCAGTAAAAGCACTAGAACTTGTTGTAGGTATGGGACTGTAGTATGCAGGTTGTGTTTGACTTTCCATTTCCATAACTATATTTAACACTTTTGTTCTGAACATTAGTTTTTGATATCTAGTGAATCTTTTTAATGAAGGCTGCAGAGACTGAAGCATTCTAATAACTGTGCCTCAAATTCAGATGGTGCTTGCTTTTTAGATTTTACTTGTTTTTGTTTTGATGTTGGGTGAGAACTTTCTTGACGTGAAGTATCTGGTTGCGTGGACTCATTACGTGTTTCTAAATTACGTTGTGATGTTAGTTGAGAACTTTCTTGACGTGAAGTACCTGGTTGCGTGGACTCATTAGGTGTTTCTAAATTACTTTGTTCAGACATTTCTTCACAGAGTGACTCTTCTCCAGCAGTTTCCGTTGTACTGTCTAAGAAAGTCAAAATGTCATAGTAAGAATATTTCTTCTTCTTCTTACTCCCAGAGCCGGATGGCTGATTTTTTTCAGATATCTTGTCTTTCTGGTAAGTGTCCCTTGCTGTTCGCCAGCGTTGTTGTATTTTCTTGTCTGAAATGACAAAATATAATAAGTAAGTGGCAAAAGTACACACAGTTTCAGATCAAGTTACCCAAAACCAGTACCAATAAACGGAACTTGCTAGGGCCTCGCCGAGTCGTCTACGATAATAAACAACGCATGAGTCCTGTTTATACTGGTTTTGGGAAGCTTGATCTGTGGCCGTGTGTACAAATCTGATATTAGTTGGAAATTTAACTGCATTCGATTAAAGGCCCTCCTTAATTCACACATGTTGTCAACTTTACACTGTCTCATGAAGCATTAGATAAATCAAGCAATATTATATATACCTATACAGAGTGGAAAAATAAGGCCGCAGTTGAAGGAAAAGTACCCTTAATATTGATGATGGCAAATTTTACTGAATAGAAATAATTCATTTTTTACAAAAATAATTAGAAGTTCATTTAAGGATTTTTGGAAAAACACCGGATTGAATCGGGAAATTTGTTTATTTGTTACAGTAAAATTTGCCATCATCAAAATTAAGGTGAAAACTTCCGGAAGTCACTAGCGCTGTAAGTTTTTAATTTGTTTTAACAAAAATTTGCTTTATTTGCATCTGTCAACCTTCATGAAGGAGGACTTCTGGCCGCAGGGTGTCGTGTTTCGGAAGTTCCGAGGGCGGCTGCCCGCTGACACCGTGCACACGTCGGCGACATTACGTGTGAAATAATTAAAATAGTTTTTGTATATAAAATAATATGTATGTTAGTCTGTAAGGTATATATCTATGGGCCTCTGTTTACATTACCATCTTGTAATGTATATATTGCCTGAAATAAACGATATTTTATTATATTATATTATATATATTTATTAGATTCCTTTCATTTGCCGGAAATTTTACCATAGGGGTTAATTTATACAGAGAAGATTTCTTATAAAATATTTACAGCATAGTTATGTGTCTCAAATCTGCTAAAAGTGGCCACTTTTAGCAGATATGAGATACATAACTATACTTCGAACTTTTCATATGAAATCATAACTGCATAAATACCCCCCTATGATAAAATTTTCGGCAAATCATAGAAATCTAACGTAGCTATAGTACTGTAGTTAAAACGAATTAAAAACTTCTAGCGCTAGCTACTTCCGTGCCCTTTCACCTTAAGGGTATTTATTTTTCTTCTGAAGTAAAATTCGAGCGGTGCATGCTGTCTTATGTCTGATGTCAGCATTATTAATATATTATGTTATCATATTATTAATATATTGTTTTTGTTTTCAGATATTTGGCAACTGGTAATACATTCACTGATCTACACTATTCCTATGTGATTGGAATTGCAACAATTAGCGAAATAGTAAGACAAGTTTGTTACATAATATGGATTGAACTAAAGTCTGAATGTATTCCACAGCTTAATGGGATCAAATGGAAAGAAATCGCAGAGGGATTTCTCACATATACAAATTTTCCTAATTGCTTGGGTGCTATTGATGGAAAACATATAAGAGTGATTCGGCCGCCGCACAGTGGATCACTATATTTTAATTATAAGAAATATTATTCTGTAGTGCTCCTCGCAATGTGTGATGCTGATTATAATTTTACATATATTAATGTCGGTACCAGTGGAAGCAACGCCGATTCAACCATCTTTAGAAGGAGTCAATTGTATACGAAACTGGAAAGTAACACGTTGGGTATCCCTGACCCGCAAGAGTTGCCTATTATTTGCCCCGAAGTAGCTTATCCATCTAGTGTAAGAGCAAAGTTGCCGTTCGTGATAGTGGGAGACGAGGCATTTGGTTTATCATCACATGTGATGCGGCCTTATGCTCGTGATAATTTACCTTACAAAAAGAAAATATTTAATTACCGTCTGTCCAGAGCTAGAAGGTACATAGAATGCACTTTTGGAATTATGTCAAATAAATTTAGAATATTTCACAGATCCATGAATGTCAAGTTAGATCTAGCACAATTAATAGTCAAGACGGCATGTGTACTTCACAATTTCATAAGGAAACGGGATGGCTACAAGGTCAGCCATACATTTGTCACAAATGGTTTTACGGGACCACTACCCAGGCAGCAGACTGAAAGTAGTAATACGTCGGCAAGTAATATCAGAGATATATTTGCAGATTACTTTATCAATGAAGGAAAAGTCTCCTGGCAACACCGATATATAATTAATTAACTAAACTCAAAAGGTTTTAGGTTTTTGATGTTATTTGTGAATTAAATAATTATGCTTATATTAATAAAGTAATGATGCTTGTATAAATAAAATAATGAACCAAACACATACCCGCCTCTTTTCTTTCCTCTTCGCTCAAATTTTCGTAGTTAGGTGCCAATTCCTTCAAAATATCTCTCCATGCAGCCTCCCTCGCGTCCCTGTTTTTGTATAATTCATTGCGTTTATCCCACAAAACGGGCCGCAGATGAACTTCAATGATTACTCGTTCTGTATCGATTTTCATTTCGGTAGTACAATACGGCGCGTGCGCCCCGCTCGACTCTAAAATGGGCACTGAAGTTGTAGGCAGCGCTTACGCATGCGGATACCCCGCACCGGGGTGACGCCCCGCACAGCGCCCCGCGTCCCGCGTGCGTTTATCACGCTTTACAATAGATACCTATATGAAATTGTTCTTTGCGGATGCTACGCATGCGGTCCAATCCCGCGTGCGTGAGCAAATCCGCGTGACACTAAAAGCGCCCTAAGTCAGTGGTTGGGTTTGTAAAAAGTTAATTTAATGTTCATACAAAATGACCAAAATCAACTGCAAAATTATGTTTGTTTAAATATGACTAAGAAACAGTCGTACTGGCTACGAAACCCTACACTGTGAGTGGTTCGACACGCCCTTGACGAATTATTTTTCATCTATCTCTGTATGTTCCAGATTTAATTGTATTGTGTAGTAAAATGTCTATGTCTATACCTAATTCGGATAGTGATGTCTTGGACCTTGTCTACCTCCGAATTTCGAAGTAATTTTGAGAGTATTCTTATTTTATGTATGTACATAAACATAAGGTGCTAGAGCTTAGGAAGATAAATGTCAGGGAAATAATCAGTCAAGAAAAGCCGTTATGATGTTCAACCGGTCACGATTTTATGCATGTCTCATTCAATTGAATAATAATATTGATTAGCCGTATATTTTCTGCTAGAGTCATCAAGCGACCGGTATCTAACTTATTTACATACTTGCTTTGTACAGTTAGGTATATGAAATCATTACGAGGGAACTCGCGACTACATTTGATTTATAGTTATATAGCTCTGGACGTATTCAATAATTGAGTGGAATTATTAATGTCTAAAATCTTAGGACCTTCTCGGTCAAACTGATGAGAAATGAGTAGGTAATTTTATGTCCGCAATCATTATCCGCAATACACAAAAGGTATCTGGTTGTATTATTTTTATAAGTGGAATAAAGTGTTTTCTAACAATCATTATATTAAGTGGCTAAGCTAAAATGGGAGAGGGCGGGCCACGTGCCCTTATGGGCCAAAGAAATCACAGGATGGATACCCGTAGACGGCAGCTGAAGACCAGGCGATCGCCTGATAAAGCACTGGTGCGACGATGTACCATTTCTAGATGTCTTAAACAGAGATTGGGTAGTGTTGGCCACAAATCGAGGTGAATAGAAAAAAGGGGTACCCTGCCTAACAGTGGGACAGTATAGATTAGAAAATAAAAGCTGAAAGGATAGAAGAGATAGTTGCTAGGTAAACCTACTTTATCTAAAATACTGCCTCGGGCACTCTACTGGCTCCGTTCCATCGTGCAGACTAGATACTTGCGTCAGTTCTTCGCGCTTTCAGCTAGTTAATCCTGTGGGCTGTGTCAGGGTCAGTGACTTTGGTTTATCTGGGAATCTCTTCAATGCATTGTTGGTTTTAATTTGGTGATCATCCCAGGTACCAATTTTGGCGATACTAGTTTTTGTAAGTCAAGGATTTTACGCTTTACCTGTACCCTGACTGAAATTCAACATCGAAGCAAAAACACTAATAATTAGTAAGTACTTATGTTTTATAGTTACTAATTATTAGGTGCAACCCAACAATCGACTTTACGAGTAAATACACTAAATAATATTTGTGTGTATAATAACAAAATGAATACTCATATTTGTTTTGTATAAATATAAAGCATTTTAAAATGCATAGGTTCCCAAACTTTTTCAGTTCGCGGCGCACTTACAGGTTTAGTATTTTGTCTCGGTGCCCTAGCTAGTTGCAATAGGGTACAATGATACTAAGTAGATAGGCACAAAAATTAAAACATCCACAATATGAACCTGAGTTTTTATATTTATATACAATAACACATTTGTATTTAATAAAAATAGGTAATAAAATACAATGGCAACTTAGTCAATGTGACGCGTGAGCTTGGTGATCTCCACACATTTTCTCAAAGCGTGGCTTGACACCGCTACTCTCATTTCTTGCTCCACATTTATCTTTGATTGTTCATTTGGTAAACAGGAGCGCCTCACGGCGCACCAGGGCGCCGCGGCGCACACTTTGGGAACCCATGCATTATGCAATATTGCATGGCATTTCGATCGAACTTGACCTCGTTAAAAAACTTTTGGTAAGTAGGTACTTAAAACAGGTTTAGGAGAAACTGGCCGTTTACTGGTAAAATAAAGTCCGTAAATACCACTACCACAGAATAATATTAATACTTTATTATACTATATACGCCTTTAAATATAATTATATCATTTGAGAAATAGTATTTTTAGTTGCAGGTATATTTCTTTATCCTTATTCAGCATTATTGTTACTAGTTGCCAGTGCACAGTGGTAGGGTTACCATACGTTCGGAATTTTCCGGACATGTCCGGTAATATACGAGTAGGTATTTATCCGGAATGTGGGGGGAATCCTAAACCATCCGAAATTTCTACAATTTAACGATGCATGTACGATGAATTTAACGAATGTAACGAGTAAAATAAAACATAAAATAAACCAAATATTTTTATTATAAATAAATTAACAATTAATTAATTACTTATGTTATTTGTCATTTTGATCATTACTGATATTTATTGCTCCCAAAATTCGAGAATACGCTTCGTTCATTCACATGCACGGTGCTAACGGCATTAATGTTATATTTACAAGAAAGTCCGGAATTCTCATCAAATATCAGGAATTTACTCCGGAATTTTGATTTTTTGATCTGAGAACCCTACACAGTGGTTATATTTTTTTAGCATTCGCTTCTCAATCTATACATATAAAATGCTTTGTCCTGAATGACTGATTGACGGATCAACGCACAGCCTAAGCCGCTGATCGTAGAGACCTGAAACTTGGAGGGTGTGTTTTTTGTATGACGTAGGCATCCGATAAGAAAGGATTTTCCGAAATTCTAGCCCTAAGTGGATGAAAAAGGGGGGCAAAGTTTGTATGGGACAACGTGATTCCTTGGTCCAATCTACTTCAAATTTTGCATAAACATTTTTTAACAGAATTGATGGAAGACGTGTTTCGTATTTTATTAATCCCCTAATGGGGTTAAAAAGGGGTAGAAAGTTATTTTGGCGGTGATTTGCTTCGAAGTTGATATCAATACTCCTTAGTGCTTTTGATTTAAATTACATTTTATTTTAACACATGTTTGAAAACTCAATCCGATTTTATTCAAAAAAGGTTGAACTCACTTAAAATACTCAACACGGCCTCATAGGGACGTAGAGTTCAAAATTTGAAATGGTAAGGACTACGAGTAGAACATTTTGGTCAGAAGAAAATAGTTTTCTTTTAGTTTGTCTTAGAAGCTTAATTTAGTGTGTATTGTTTTGTGCATTTTTTTACATTACACTAATATGATAAGTGTGAACTTTTGGATGTTTGTTTATTTGTTTGTTTGTTATTCAATCACGTCGTAACGGCGGAACCGATTTCGATTAAATTTGGTATATATATAGATTATAACCTGGATTACCACATAAGCTACTTTTTATCCCATAAATCAGTTCCCATGGGATAAAATTGGGGTGTCAAGTCAAGTTGCAACAGCGAGTTTAGCTTTATTTCTAGGTTACCTACACATTTAATAGTGTAACGCGTACGAAGTCGCGAGCAACAGCTAGTATATACTATAATATGCCAAATCTCACACTACTCCGTGCGCGCAGCAATAAGCGTAAAAAGAAGTAGAAAGTATTCCTTACACGTATCTACCTAGATATCTGCTAGAAAGCTGCTTGGAATAAGATGTGTGTCTTTGTTATATTCCTATACCAGACTAGCAATCACGTCTTGATTATCATAATAGCAAAACATATTGTCATTTCCTTCAGGAAATGCAAATAAGATTCATTTGACACTATATAATACAATTGATAGCTATAGTACCTACTATAAATAGTTTTTGTATAATCATGAATAACTGGGTAGTAATTTCATTGCAATCATAAGAATTATTTTTGAAATATGTATGTATCCTTACCGTCAGTATAACGGTTAGGAGCTATAGGCGCGCAGTTTTAGATAGGGAGTTTCTCGAATAGCGTTGATGATATACGCCACACAAATTCTCTGCTAATAAATACCTGTAGAATAGTTACATCGCGTTTTGTGCTTTTCAATCGGTTTTCAAACAACCTGACAATGCAAAGAATAAGGGTGCGTTTCCACCACAAAATTCAAAATCCATCAAGAAAATAGCTGCACTTTGCGTGGCTAGGCAAATGACGCAATCATATTGTTGAATATCCGTGCTCAACTCTTAGCTACCTCGCCAATCTCTGGTAGAAACGCAGCCTAAAACACGGTGTAACTATTCCACGTAGTGAATTTATCGCTAAGTTTCCACAAACTCCACATGTGAATCTATTTTCCGCCTCTACAATCCACATGTGGATCTATTGTTATTATTTTTCCTCCTTGATCTACATGGGGATCCATTGAAATGTTTCCAAATTAGATCTACATCCATGGATGATTAAATTTAATATTAATTAGCTTATTGTATTATCTATTACCATGTATAATTAAATAAATATTGCTGGACATTTCACACAGCGCTATCTAGCCCCAAACGAAGCAGAGCTTGTACTATGGGAACCAGATAACTGATAGAATACTTATATACTTTTTTTTAATATATAATTATAATATATGTATAGAAAAACATCCAGACCCGGAACAAATATCTGTAGATCATGCAAACATTTGTTCCGCGGCGGGAATCGAACCCGCTACCTCCTGATTATTCATCATTGAAATCTAGTAATAGTAGGTATTCAATTGTGTTGTTGTATTTGTTGTTACATAATATAGGTATTAGTATTTTTTTTAGTGTAGTAACTTATATTTATTTATATACTAGCTGCTGCCAGTGGCTTCGACGGCGTTGTTCTGGGGTGCAAAAATACATAATATATATAAATTTTGACATTCTATTTTTATCCAATGGGAACTGATTTATGGGATAAAAAGTAGCATATGTGGTAATCAAGGTATTAGCATGTGGTAATACCTTGATTATGCTACTTACTATATATATACTAGTATATATATATACTAGTATATATATATACTAGTAGTATATACTAGTCAAATTTCATCAAAATCGGTTCAGCCGTGATTGGGTGTGATGACGTCCTCCTCTCTTCATAATATTGTTGTGCCCAACAGGGTCCATAATGATCATGTACCTATTATTTACCACCTATTATTACATTGTGGAATACAATAAACGATTGAGTATTGAAATAAACAAACATCCAAACTTTCGCATTTATAATATTAGTGTGATTAATATTTTTTGTAATTGTTGTACTGTACAGGCATCCGTGGTTTCTTATTTTTTAAAATGGTTCCAACGGAAGATCAGCGTTGTGCCAAAAGCACAACAAATGCTGAGTTGGACGCCTTTTTGTGACGTCATTTAGGTATAATTATGAGCCATACATTTGTTAGGTTTTTTTTATGTATAAATATGTTTTGTTTGTGTGTACCTTACTTGTGTGCTGTTTTGTTCCGTCGCAAATAAATGCTTTTTATTTCTTTCTTTCAAATAATTAGGTAATTGTTTTATTGACTAAATATAACAAAAGATTCATGGATCCACTTGTGGATCTTGATTGTGGATCCTAGTGAACGGAACTGAATGAATAACTAACTCGGTTTATGTTTATAATCCACGGTTATGTTCCAGTGCGCGAATCGACATGGACCAAAAGCTACTCCATGCTCTTTATAGACAATCCCGTCGGAGCTGGATTCAGCTTCACTAACAGCGATGATGGATTCATTACAGACATGTCTATGGTGAGTATTATTGTGTAAGCCCAACCCACCAACTAATAGTGGCAGTCAGTTCTATCAATCATTCATTGTTTATCCGATCATCGTGAAATTTGGTATATAGGTAGTGATGGCACAATATTGGTGTAACTAAATGAGCTTGGGGCTCAACAGGGGTAAAAAAAAACAAAACGAGACTATCCGGTCAAATGGCACGTCTAATAAAAGTTCTTTGTGAGTACATTTTGACCCCGTTTTTATTTTTAGTTTAAACTTTGTAGTTTTTAACTTATTAGCCATAATAAAATCTGAAGTTTCACAGGGTACACCAGTGACCCCACAGGGCTGAAATTTGTTATGCGTGTAGCTTTAGTAACACAAATATAGGCAAAAGTCTGAAATCCAGAATAACTGCAATTTGTACCCCAAAAAAAAAGCAATTAACATGAACTCCCGTTACCTGTAATTTGAATAAAACTGTAGGTCAAGTTAGTTAGATATCCATTTCGTGGCACTATTTTGATAGTCAAAGATTACGTGAGATCTCAGTTCGGGGCGAACCACTAGTTATAATTAAATAATAAATGTCTAAACTCAGTTAGTCCTAGTGTCGTTGTTGCTGTGGCAACTACGAGTACGACACATTTTATTACATAATATGCAGTTGTTCCAAATAATGTTTTTGTCAATGTACTTAATAAAAAAATAAACTTTTGAGTTAACTATACCTTGTGTAATGTTCTCAATAACTCCATGCGAAAACACCCGCAGTACGAGAAGGACTAATGCGAGGCGCGTTTTGTTATAATGATTTATAACAAAACTAGATGAATATCGATAAGTATATAAAGTTTCACGAACTCGTTTATAGTATTTATTAAATAAATAAATAATAATAAATAAATATTGCTGGACATTTCACACAGCGCTATCTAGCCCCAAACTAAGCAGAGCTTGTACTATGGGAACCAGATATCTGATAGAATGCTTATATACTTTTTTTTTTGTAAATACATACTTATAACACATAGAAAAACACTCAGACACGGAACAAATATCTGTAGATCATGCAAACATTTGTTGCGTGGCGGGAATCGAACCCGTAATGTTACGCATTTGTTGTACATTTTGGACGTGTCTTTGAAATTATTTTACTTGAAAAAATTTTAAAGAATCGTGTCTTTAGCTTATATCCTCAACTTTTACATATATTTATTATAAAGGAAATGATGCCTAAAAATATAGGATCATATGAAGCTATCTGAGGTATAGTGCACTCTTAAATTTTGTGAAGTATCACTCATGTCATGCCCCTTTTTATCAGAGCAAAATACAACATCTATATACATATCTGTACAGTACCAAAAAGCTTTTGCCCTTAAGGACTAAGTAATAAAGGTTGTTTCCTAAGATTACTGTTCGTTGACAGTGTGCTACCCACCTCTACAAAGTCCTGCAGCAGTTCCTCACAATGTTCCCTGAGCTGCGTTCGGCGCCGCTTTACTTAGCCGGGGAGTCCTACGCAGGCCGGTACCTCCCCGCGCTTGGAATGAAAATCCTAGACCAAGACAGCGTGCTTGGACCCTTGAAAACTAACACGCAGGTATGATAAGCAGATTCTTGCTAACCAGCTCTTACAAGTTGGAGACGATAGCTGCTAAAGCTTCTAAAATCTATCCAAATGATGAGGCCGACATCGAAATTTTTTGTTCCTTCACCACGTCTAGTCTACTTGAAGTTGAAGTCGTTCAAAATGATCCTTTTGATTGTGATGGTGACTTTTTTGGTAGATGTATTATTTACAGGATGAAAAAAATTGCCTTATACTTTTGAATAAAACACGATTAAAAATGTTAGGTTGGGGTATTTTTCATACAATGAAAAAAAATCCCCAACCTTTAATCCCTTGCGAATTTCGAAAATAGGTTTTTTTGACTTTTTGTAAGATCAATATCAAAATCTTTTTGTTCATTAAAATCACAAGGATTACTTTAAAACGTCAATTTTAGTGCCTGTTCCTTTGTGACCAAGCCAGGAAAGAAAGGCTGGTTGTTCTTTTAAATGATCCTTTTAGAATACATACAATAAAAAAATAACGTCTAAATTGTAAAATTTTTTAACGAGTTGGAGCAAGTTGAATCTTTTCTATCATCTAACTAAATAATTCGAAATGTTATACTCGTAGTAGGCTTTTTTATAAAGATTTTGTTTAATTACATTATCAAATTTGTTAATTGTCAATTTTTGTACATCACTTGGGAGTTAATTATAAAAGCACATCTTGCCCTTTGAACGATTTACTAACTTTGTTATTTTTTTTCTACTTAAAAAACCGGTAATTCTCGGTATTTATCGAAAAAAATCCAATAAGTATCGATTATCGAATTATTGAAAAGTTTCGATAATTGCATGTGCACTACTACTAATAATATTTTTTAAGTAAAATTTTTCTGTTACTAACAAAAATTTTGGATCTGAAATAATCGTTTTAATTATTTATTATTATTTATGGAGTCTACAAGGGGCAACAGCGAGTTTCAATATTTATTTCTAGTATTAAAATTATGATTATCGCTATTTTCTTAATCAAATTAATATTTTTGTGTACATACATTCGATTTTCATAGATATATTGAGAAGGGAATGTCATATCATGTTTATTTCTTTAATTAAACTAATGGCGTAATGATTCTAAGGTAAGGCGTTTGGTATATAATATCTCTACCTCATGAATAACTTTATGCTAGAACCATGGAACCTAGAACTCAATAAGGGAACCATTGTCATGTCACATCGCTGGACAATAATAACCAGGTTTGTATCTTAAAGATTCATGCATGGCACACGACATTACTCTTGCCATCTTGATGGGAAAGTCCAAGATTTCTTGAGTTATTACGACGTGTTATCCTTATACAAATATAAATGGGTAGGTATACCTATATTAAGATGGTTCGTTGCTGTGCAAAACCTGATTAATTTACAAAATCCCTCAAGACGACCGCGGTAGCAGACAATTATTCAAAATTAACTGGTTTATAGGAAATCAATGAAGGTCAAACATTTTAAATGCCGTGTGTTAATAATTGGAAAGCAATATAACCTTTATGTTAAATTCGGCAATTGTTCAATTTGGTACAGTCGGTGGTACAAAGTGGTACAATGTTCGGCAATTCGGTACAGTCACGAGAAAAAGTAGTAAACCATGACAGACTAAAGAGCGGATACAGAAGCACGGTGATCGAGCAGGTTAAACTCCGACGTGGTACTAAGGGGTAATCTTTTAATCACGTGAGGTTTTTTCGGCCAATCTTTTACCCCCTCATCCCTCTTGATGATACGTCGTGATGTTTTAAACTACTCCAGCCTACGCACCCAAAATACGTGTATTTTTTTATTAAAAATATCGGAGAATCTGAATGTGTTTTAATGAAAATTATCATAAATTCAGATTCATACAACCGCACAAGGTCGCGCATGGGAGTACAGTCGGCTGAACGCTAAATATTTTTATGTTGGCTTTTTAGGCATAAATTCGCTCGCTCGGAAAATATACACGGGATTGTCACAACATTTGACCCCCTATTATGATCAATCGTGATGTTATTCGAACCCCCCCCCCCCCCTGTTCAAACCTCACGAGATTAAAGGACGACCCCTATTCACCTAAGTTTATAAAAACTCTCAAACTCATGTTGGTGTTGAATACACATGCGCATGTCAGATCTTACAACATCTTACAGCATAATAAGAATATGAAACGAATAGAAGAATATATATATAAAAGAAAAGAAACAATAAGAACAGTAGATTTTGATGGATATTGCTGATTTTGATTATTTATCAAGAGTCGAAAAAAAACCATGAAACCTAAGGTCAAAGGTCGAATGTTTTTGAAACTGACCTCCGACGGGACATTGAAAATATTAAAAAAACTGTTCACAGTCGATTCCTTTATAGTGACATTTTTAGGGTTCCGCAGTCAAACTAGGACCCCATATAGTTTCGCCATAGCCGTTTTATTCGAGTATACCTAGTGCTTTAAGGCCGCCCATTGTACCTTTGATTTAATTGTGTATTCTCTTTTGTCTGTTTTATTTATAATGGTGTGCAATAAAGAAATTATCTAAACTAAGCTTCATTATCGTCGTTGAATAGGTCGTAATAAGAGTTTCCTTATTACTTTTTTGGTCCAAGAGTCCGATTAAGAAATATAAAGCTTCAAAGTTGATATTTGCTTAATAGTCGAGCGTCGGGCACGCACTTGACTGATTATTTTTATTAGAGCTAACATATATGTATAACATTCATTTATGCTAAAGGTTAATATTGATTGCCAAATTATCACGGAATTCATTAAATTTTTTGTACCTTCTTTTGGTATATTTGACTTATCTCTTCAGGCTAATTCAGCTTATTTTAGAACTTTAAATATACCTGGAGGTAACTGCCCTCAAAGGTTTTAGTAATCTTTCGGACAAAGGTACTTCGTTTAAAAAGGCGTAGTTTTTGTTACGTATTTAATCCCAATTATTCTACTTTATCCAGAAACTTTAATTGTTTGATAGTTTTCGGTACGTTTTGAACCCCATTTTTAACTCCTTTTTTTTATCTTCAGGGTATAATCATGGGGAATCCGGTGCTGAACCGTGACGTGATCTCGGATTACAGTGGCATCTTTCAGCAATGGGGCCTCATTGACAGCCAGGGAGTGCAAGCTGTGAAGCCTCTGCAAGAAGCCTTCAATAAGGCTATCAGAGAACACAACTCTGTCAGCGCTGTGGATGTAAGTATATGAAATTTAGTTTGCCTATTTATTAGGCTCATCAACAAAATTTACAAAATGCGAAATTCTAATCAATAATACATTTTATTAACAGAAATAGTACAATTAAGTAAGGTTGTAAATTCAAAAATTATGAACCAGACGGGATTTGAGCCACCAACTCCTCTTGATACGAGGACGCGATACTAATTTCGCCACGGACTCACTGCCGCTCTAATGCGAAATAAGTGGGTTGTTTCTTATTTCGGGTAAATGCGTGGTTAGATTTGCCTATACTTAAATGTCTTTAATATTGAAATTATTTTTTAATTTTTAAATTCGATAGCGCGTCTCGACATCTTCGAAAGGGGATGGTGATGATGATGGAAGGTTGAAAGGATCTGAGGAAGACCTTCCCTGTAGTGGGACGAGATAGGCCAGGAGAAAAAAACGATGATAATCACAAAACTGCAATGGACACTAGTTCTATAAACATGATGACTACTTACAAAGTCGTGAACCTCGATAAAAAGGTGTTCGAACATATTTCTATGGAAGTTTGCATATCCGAGATTAACTCGAAGAGAATGCTTGCTAGCATTAAGTTCGCCTGTGCACAGACAGATATATTAAGTTTTCTGCAATAATCCAAATCTTCTATATATATAGGGTGTTTGATAATATATGTACAAAAATCAAAGGAGTTATTTTGATGAGCATAATAAATAAATTTGTGAAATATTTACCAAAGAAATGTGAAATTTATTTTGGCACGTAAAAACAAACACAATTAAACGTATGTTGTGCTATTGCATAATGCTTGCCAACCACAGATACTGTATTGGTGACGTCTCGAGATATCTCTTGTTATCCCTTTCTAACCCAAAACCCGCAGCCATTTCCGAAAGAGATATCAAATCGGCCTTTATTTTTGGATGTCGATTGCAAGAGTGGGCAGTAAGTTTTATATCGAATTAATCACTTAAATTTAATCGATTTTCTTAAAAATTTTATAATATAACTAGTCGATTTTTTTTTCGAGAAGTCTTTTATTTTATGTTTTGAGAAACCGTCACTTGAATATCGTTAGTATATTACCAAACACCCTGTATATATGTCATAATAAATAAAACAAAGACGGTGTTCATAATAATTTTCAATCAATTTTCAATCTGGATTGATTGAAAATTGACCGCCGCTATTTTGTTTTTTTCTTAATTTTTTTCTGTTTGGCGTCGAATATTTCTTGCTGAATTTGGCTTACCTTTACACTACAGCGGCAGCGTGCTTGATTATCTTTGGCGAAGCACGTACAGCAAAATTACCAAGGTACACTATACCTAGGTCCATAACTACATCTAAGTATCATCTACGTTGAATCGGTTGATAGGTAATTGATATAAGGAATAAGGACGTAATAATAATAATTATATTGCGGTTTAGGTACTGTTGATTATAATATAACTCACACACTATCCTTACTTTTTGATTACTTATTGCGGCTATTATTATCTTTTTTAAAAACAATTTAGTAGAAATCGCGTAGACGCTGCGTAGAGGTCACGAAGACGTTTGTGACAACGACTAAGTTAGAAAATCATCATCATCATCCCACATTAGTCAACTGCTGGACATAGACCTCTCCCAGTATGCGCCACTGAGCCCGGACTTCAGCTCTTCTCATCCAATTTCGGAGTTGGAAAATCGTCAGAGTCTATTTAATAATTTGTCTCAATCATAAGTATTTTATATTATAACCTACTGCCTTATTATGTATGCCAATCGCTGTCGCCCGCCTGTCGCCAGGATGGCCGTCCATTACACACGTGTATCTTACGTGTGGAACGGACGGCCTGACACGAACGACAGCGATGACGTGTCTTCTTCTCACACACACCGGCGAAGCCGGTGTGGGGGATGCAGTGCCGGGCTTTTTGGCCCTTTCCTGCAGAGTTCTTTCCGCCCCCCGTTTCAACGGGGGGGTCATCGGGTCGGCTCGCGGAGCCTCAGGTTTGTTACTCACGCGTTACTGGCCGCCCGATGCTCACTCCGCTGGGAGGATCGTCGGACGGTCGCCGCGCAGGTACCTTTGTTGGAAGGAAGGTAGGGGGAAGGGATGAGGGAGGGATGTCCCCGTCTGACGATGCCTGGTCCTCATCGTCAGTTTCTGTGACCAGCTCCCGCGGATACGGCTTGCTCTTAGGGGGCCTTTCTGTGAGAGGAGCTAGTTCTCTTAGATGTTTGTAAGAGGAGGTGTCGAGGCGCGCAAACATCCTGGTTGCTAGGCGGCCTATAAATTGGTCTAAGCTCTCAATTTCTAGGTCTCGCTGAATGGTGGCATTCCGTACGTACCGTGGTGCGTCTACGATCGTCCGGAGGCATTGGCTTTGCTGACTTCGCAGTGTCTTTCTGTGGCCTTCGGCTAACAAAGCGTACCACGCGGGGGCCGCGTATGTGAGACGCGGGCGGACGTAAGTCTTGTACAGTCCAACCTTCATTCTGAGTGGAATGTTGGACCGGAGGACGGGCTTCAGTAGCGCTCTAGTAGTACTCGCTAGGCCACGGACGTTCCTGGCGTGTTTACTCATCGTGAGGTTCCGGTCTAAAGTAACCCCCAGGTACTTAGCCGTGTGCGACCAGGCCACCGGTTGTTCCTCCAGGGTGAGTTTTGGCGGTAGTGTGAGCCTCTTCGAGAATGCCACCGCCTGTGTTTTACCCACGTTGACACTCAGTCTCCATTTTGTCAGCCAGGCGGGGAGCTCTGCTAGGATCCTTTGCATTTTGGTGGCGGCGTGATTAAGGTTCATGGATTTTGTGATATATGCTGCGTCGTCCGCGTAAAGGGCTAACAGAGCATCTTCTGAGTTGGGTATGTCATCGGTGTATCGTGAGTAACACACAGGGGAGAGGCAGCTGCCTTGTGGCACTCCCGCCTCTATGGGTCGTCTGGAGGAGAGCGCTTGCTCCACACGCACTGAGAAGCTGCGGCCTTGAAGAAACGACGCTATTACCTTCACCACCTTCTGCGGTATTGGTGAGGTAGCCATCTTATAGAGGAGTCCCGCGTGCCAGACTCGGTCGAACGCTTTTTCCATGTCCAGGAATACTGCGACTGAGTGTTCTCGCCTGTTGTGGGCGGTAGTGAGGTGATGCAGTACCCTACACAGTTGTAGCGTTGTGCTGTGTTCCGACCTGAATCCGTACTGTTCTGGACGCGGGGGGATGTGGGGATTAATGTGGGTGAGGAGGAGCTTCTCAAATAATTTTGATAGGCTAGGAAGCAGGGTAATTGGGCGGTAGCTCTCTGGGAGCAGGATGTTTTTGCCGGGTTTCGGTATCATGATAACCCGGCCGGACTTCCAGGGAGAGGGGAAGTGACCGCTTCTCATGATCCCGTTGAAGAGTCGGGTCACGGAGGCGATCATTTTGTAGGGGAAGTGGCGGATGGCAGCGTTCGTTATATTATCTTCACCGGGTGCCTTCCTTGGCTTTGTCCGGCGTATGGCCCGTTGGACTTGCCCGGGAGAGAAGAATATACCTTCTGCGGTGTCTGCCTCCTGGGTATCGGCCTTGAGGTAGTTTTCGACAAAGGTTTCCACTTCTGTTGTGTGTACCGGATCTTTGTCTGGGTTGTTCTTGAACTGAGCCTCAAGGCTGTCTGCGAAGATCTCCGCTCTGTCTTCAGCTCGGTATCTTGGGTTACCATCTTGGTGCTTGAGAGGTCGAATAGGAGTTGGGGTGTTCCTCAGCTGTCGACAGAGCTTGTGGAGTGATGCCCAGTCTTCTGTGGCGTCTTCTATCCTGCTCTCCCATTTCTTGGCGTTGTCCTCCTGTATCTCTGCTTTCACCTCGTCGCAGAGGGCGTTCAGCTTGGTCTTTAGACGTGGATCTCTTGTTCTCTGCCATTGTTTCCTCAGCCTACGTTTCTCTGATAGTAGTTTGGTCAGGTGTGCTGGTGCTCTCGCTAGTCTGTTGTTGCGAGGTGGTAGTGAGGCTTCGGAAAGTGCCCCTTGGATTGCGCTCGTAATCTCCGCGGCCAGTTGGTCCACTTCTGCGGGGTTTTCCACTGGTCGCGTGGGGGCTGTGATCTGTAGGGTCTCCGAGAACAAGGTCCAGTCGATTCCGGGTCTTGGTCTTGGTGGTTTGAGAGCAGCCGGGCTGGTTTCCAGAGTCAACAGGACTGGTTGGTGGTCGGACTGTAGCTCGTCGAGCAGTACCTCCAGCTTCGGGTGGTTTGGTAGGTTGGTGTGGACTGCGAGGTCGATGACGTCAGGTGTTTGGTTCACCTGGGTAGGGTAGTGGGTGGGCGTCTCTGGGCCTGCGACCTCGTAGCCATGGGTTTCCGCGTACTTCTGGAGGATACCGCCGTCCCTGTTCCTCAGGTTTGAGTTCCAGTTCCTGTGTTTGCAGTTCCAGTCCCCGGCCGCTATCATTTGGCCTGTTGGAGGTGTGGGTAGGAGCTTCCGGAGGTCCGCTTGTGCTAACGGCGTACTTCCTGGGGGGTGGTAAATGGCGTGGATTTGAATGGGGTTGCCGTCTATACAGATCTCAACCCCCAGTGCCTTCATGGACATCAAGTCTAGCTCCGGAAGCGGTTGGTGGACCAGCCGTCTCCTGACCAGGACCATCAGACCCCTGATGCACCTTCCCTCCGCGCTTTGGTCGTCCTTTCGATATTCCTGGTAGCCCGGGAACTTAGGCTTATCGGTGCTTTTTAGCATAGTCTCGTTGATGAGAGCCACGTCTATGTTTTGCTCCTTGAGTAGGGGCCTCAGAAGTAGTGTTTTGTTCCCCTTCTTACTTGTGAGGCCCCGAGCGTTCCAGAACATGACTCTCAGTTCCCTACTTTGAAGAGCTTCCCGATCCCGCTGAGCACAATTGGGATCGGGTCTCCCCCCGTTCGCAGGGTTTGGAGGACCTCCTGTAAAATTTGCAGGGCCGTGTCCAGCAACTCCAACCGGTCGCTGTCGTAGCGGTGGGTGGTCTTGGGTGGCGGGGGTGCAGGTCTGTGCAGTTTCCCCCCCTTGCGCTTGTGTTGTTGTGGTGGTGGCTGTGGGTTGGAGTGCTGGCTCAGTTGCCTGGATTCCTGCTCCTGGGGGGCGGGGGTCGGGGGTGCTCCTGTCCTGGGAGCCCTTTTTCCGATCCCCGCTGGTTTGCTGATCCGAGGGGGCTGCGGGGGTCGCGAGGAAGGTGCATCAGAATCCGAAGAAGAAGATGGGTCCTCTGTCATTCTTACCCGCTTGGTTCTCCTTATACACAGCGATGACAGCGACTAGCTTATATATTATTGCCACCGGTCTCCATGTGGTAGTCTTAGTGCGAGGACCACTAGCAACCTAATTGAGGGTGACTTGCGCAACGATATCTAAACGGATTTAGAGTTGCCAAATCATAAATTTGACGTATTTGTATGATTTAACTCTTTAAAATATATTTAGAAACTAAATACGCCCGTCTGGAGGTACTCAAATTATCAATTGACCTATTAAATAAACGTATTAGTTTTGTGTTTCGTTAAAAAAGGCTGTTTTGTGCAATTGTTGTAGTTATTAGTAGGTATGTCATAGTCCACAGACTGAATACGAGTTATGCATGGACATTCTTGAAACCTACTTATTACTTGCGTAGATAATGTTGCTTATAACCATGCGGAATAACCACATGGAATGTCAGGCCCGCGTATGCATACCTGGCACTCAACTATTTGGTGACGAGTAGGTTTTACCTTCTTTATAGCTACGTATTGAGTAAATCATATTTGGATGTAAAGTACCCTGATGATAGTGATGATAGACAAGATATAGATGACAAGACTTAAGACAGTATTTTTGAAACTTTCGCGATCACTGTACATACCCGTAATTACAGTGACCAACTCATCATCACCGCTCGGGACCGAATCATTGTACTGAACTTCATAATCCTAAGGTTCTCTCTAGTGAACGCCATTATTACAAGAGAATGGTTCGTGAAGCGATTGAAATCAAGAAATGTCCAAATTTCAATCGCGAAGATGGCTATAGACTCTCAGTGTCCTGGATCCCGGTGATTACTAGGTGTGCGCGTCGTGATCGGTCGTCTCAGTGCGTAGATACGGTTAGTGTAGTGAGGGTAGTTGCTGCAGCTGCCATCACTTCTCGACGTTAGCTCCAAGTACTCCAGTCAACCTGTGACCACGACTGTTGCAACACAGCCGAAACGTAGGAATAACAAATAAAAAGGTACATACGTGATAAGTACCCGTTTTAGTCAATAATTATATTATTAAGTCAATAAGTTGCATGGTCAAATAATAATGCCCTTGTATTGAATCCCTCAAAATCCAAGTTTATGGTACTGGGTTCAAAGCGTCAAATAGCTGATATTTCTACGCACTCTCTTGACGTTAATATACTTGGTCATGGGGTAGAGCGGGTCCATGAGGCTAGAAACCTCGGTATACTATTTGATAGCCAACTCCGCTTCGAAAGTCACGTAATGAACCTAATCAAGTCCTGTTTCTTTAGGTTAAAACTTCTCTACAAAGTTAGAAATTATCTTAAAGAGGAAATCCGTATTAAAGTCTGTGATGCACTCATTTTATCAAAACTTAACTATGGAGACCTGGTATATGGCCCCCGTCTGATGGCTAAAACAGCACGTCTTGTGCAACGAATTCAGAACGCATGCTGTAGATTCTGTTTTGATATCCCGCCGCGAACACACATCACACCCTACTTAAATAAGTCGTCCACATTAAATATGGCTTCGCGAAGGGATCTGCATATGGCTGTCTTAGTCCACAGCGTAATGACGTCAGGGTTTCCAAAGTATCTCTATTCAAAACTCGACGGGTCGCAGAGCAAGTATAGCTCAAGACCAACGAAAAAACTGCTGCACTACAGCAAGTTCAAGACAGTAGCGTTTAGGGGCAGCTTCCGATACCTTGCAACCAAGTGTTGGAACAATCTTCCACCACCACTACGACTTTTGAAATCCAAATACACGTTTAAAAAACATTTCAAACGAGTGGTGATAGATAGGCAGAAAACTGGGTTGCCTGGTACGAACGCCCCCTTTACCTGCTAGTTTTAGGCTATTTTTTCATTATTTTTATTATTCTAATCCAATTCTAATTATTTAATTTTTATTTTAATACTTTTTTTTTTGTAATTTATTTAGGTAAGTATGTAATTTTTATAATTAATTCACCTGGCATTATTATATTTTTATTTATCATACACATCACATAATTTCATCATTGACATCACATATTTCATCATTGACATCACACAATTATAATTTTGCTCTCACAGGGTCTGGTGGGTGATTAAGCGGTCTAGGCAGAATAACAGCGTCAACTACTAACCCAGTTGACATAATGCTGAGTCGAGGCCCTTTTGCTGCTATAGCACACAACATACCTACCTCATATTTAAAATTAATTATTTATTACACCTATTGTTTGTTTATGTCTTACATGTTTTCATCTGTTACATTTTAAATCATGTTTTGTAAATGTATTATGTGTGCTATTTAGCAAATAAATTATTGTCTATTGTCTATAAGTTATGATGTATATATACTATATAGTAATTGTAATTGATTAATTAATTAATTAGTGCAATTGGCAATCGCCGTTCTAATTAATAAATAAATAAATAACTAAATAAATAAATGAGTAAATATCACATAGAGTACCTCTAGTGGGGGGCCGTCCTACGCTGCGCTTTCCAGTGCGTGGTCTCCACTCGAGAACCTTTCTGCCCCAACGGCCGTTAGTCTTCGAGCTATGTGGATGGAAAAACGACCTGTTAAAGGTTGCTGGGAGCCGTTGGGTTCAGGCCACATAGGATCGGTTGCTCTGGAAATCTATGGGGGCCCCCCATAGATTTCCAGAGCTATTTATTCTATATTCTATGTTCCGCAGTAGACGTCATGTGCTTGATATGATGATAGTATAGTACCTAAACAATTTCTTTAAATGAGTTGATATTCAAAGCAGAACCATAGAACATAAATACAACTAGAACCAGATTCGACGCTCTGGCGATTTTCCAACTTAGGCGTTATCATAAACGTCTACGCGACCTCTACGCAGCGTCTACGCGGTTTCTACGGGCCATCTACGCAACGTCAACGCTTACACGTACCTTGCAAGAACGCCAGTACCGTGTAGAACGACGATAAGAAAAATTCAATTCGTTTGATTTCTGCTTGATTGATTACTTCATCTGAATACAAATGACGAATGCGGGCGGATATCAGGTTTTTTGTCAATCTATTGTATCTATCATTGCTGATTATGAGTAGGTATGAATTATATCTGTATGAAAGATCTTATAGGCCTGAGATTTGCTAGATCTAGAGTGTTTTGAAGTTACTAAGGATTACCGGGTATGTTTACGAGTTGGAACATTTGGAACAGCATTAGGCCCTTTCTACATACAAATGAGTATCAAAAAAAAACTGACTTTCACATTTTTTTAATTATAGTATGTTTATGAATTACCCCCCCCCCCCTTACAACCTTTAAAAATACCCTATTACACATTTTCACAATGGAGTTGGTCTGCAGCATTAAAAGTGTTGGTATAAGAGGGTTTCTCTTACTTACCCTTTAAGATGTGGATGTGGAAACTCTGACTTCTTAATTTAATATACGTGTTCAGACTTCGTTTATCATACAGTAGGTCTACCTCATTATGACGTCATCCCCATACATTAAAATAATGGAATCCCCATACATTAAAATACTGTTGGTATTCATGATCTATCGAATACTAATCGACTGACATCGAGGTTACTTACATAATAACATTTACATAGTACGTAATTCCTGTCAAAACTAGTTAGGATTTAGGACCAAAATTGTAACAGCCCTTTCCCACGGCAATATCCCGTTTTTTGCAGGATCCCGCTTAGTAGTGTACGTGCTTCAATACTAGTATTCACACGACTATTCTGTTTGCAGTATCCTGCAAAATAACAGGAAACAGGACACTCGTGTGAATACTAGTATTGAAGCACATGTATGCTACTAAACGGGATCCTGCAAAAAACGGGATGCCGTGGGAAAGGGCTGTAAAAACGGGGACTGGTGCAACAGTGTACAATTTTTGGCTTTTGTCTATGCAACTCGACGACCTCCGTGGCGCAGTGGGCGAATAGCCGGCTAAGACGCAGGAGGTAACGGGTTCGATTCCTGCCCCGGAACAAATGTTTGCGTGATCTACAGATATTTGCTCCAGGTCTGGTTATTTTTCTATGTATTATAAGTATGCATTTACAAAAAAAAGTATATAAGTAATCTATCAGTTATCTGGTTCCCATAGTACAAGCTCTACTTAGTTTGGGGCTAGATAGCGCTGTGTTAAGTATCCAGCAATATTTATTTACTTATAAAACTGTCAAAATATCGGGAGCCCGGGCACTCAATAACTCCGCCCGTCCGTCTGTTACAGCTGATTTTCTCAACTACTGAAGCTAAGACTTGAACTTTGACCCACTTCTATTGCACTAATGAATTAAAAATATGTTTTATTATTATTGCCAAAAGAGCAAAAAAGGTAGGGAGTGGGGGGGTCAAAATTTCTAAATTAGATCAAATGGGGTATAAAAGGGCTTAACTTGCACATTCCAAAATCTTATTGTTTGATGTCCTATAGTTTTGAAGTTATTATGAACAATTACAAAAAAAAAACCAGTCCGCCCCCCTTATCTCTGAAGTTTGCAAAGTGAACAATTTGAAATTAATATAATCTGCCTTGACTTGGTTTACGGAGTCACATAATAGATGGTGCTGCTAAATTAACACAAATATGTATGGAACCCTCGGTGCATAAGTTGCATTCGTACTTGACCGGTGCGGCGATGAGATTAAAAACTGTCACTAATCAAGAAGTGCCTTATATTATGTATTATTCAAATAGTTTATTTATGACAATGGCATAATGGTCCCAGTTATTGTTTTTATGTAGCCTGCGGGCTCAGGAACCAGGAAAAGGACTAATACGGAGATTTAAAAACATTCGGGCAAGGCGGAAAGGGCGACCCTATCAACCGTTTCTTGAAAAGCGAGATGAAGACTAGTCTGTAATTATTGGGACTAGCTGCGAGTGCTGTTTTTTTAACTTAACTTTAACTTAACTTTTAATTCATCTCTCCTTCTCCATATAAACTTTAGCTATGCCCAATCTCACACTCCTTCTGCACGCAATAAGCTTAAAAAGGGATACAAAGTTTTCTCTTCACGTAGGTATTAATAATCTATACTTTATTATTCTGATATGATTTAAAATCTCAGTTATATTTGTATGATTATTATTTATGTACGTATATATATTATATTGTATAATGGTTATTTTGTATGATTAATGGGATATTCCGCTCTGCATATTGCATTGTAAGAAATCTAGAGCCTATTTTGATTTACAACTATTTTTTACTTCCAGCTCCGCAACCAACTGTTGGACCGATTGGATGAAATGGCCATGCAACAACAAAACTTCAATGTTCTCAAAGATGAGATCTATAACCAACTTAAAGGTAGAACGACCTATTAAATTTATTGTCGTTATTTATACAGATCTTCTGTACATGCCAATGAACTACTCTTAAACGGTTGGACCTATTTTTATGGGTCCCTGGATGGTTTAGATTCACAATTGGACTTGACACAATCGAAGTAGGTAGCGCTGTTGTCGAGATCCAGAAAATTGCGGAGGAAGTCGCAGGCATAGAACTAGTAACTTGATAAAATATTATTAAACTAACTTAATCTTGGAATAGTTAGCATGATAATGTTTACAAATAGATAGATAGATAACTCGTTCACCAAAATTACAAGAAATACTATACTGCCAGCAGACCAAACGCTAGCTAGCTGCTGGTCAGGTTTATTAATAAACTATGACT
This sequence comes from Philereme transversata, assembly GCA_963924445.1. Taxonomy (NCBI): domain Eukaryota; kingdom Metazoa; phylum Arthropoda; class Insecta; order Lepidoptera; family Geometridae; genus Philereme; species Philereme transversata. The sequence continues at coordinate 17,046,684 of OZ004337.1, read as the reverse complement.
CGCCCGCGGCTTCGCACAGGTGATTTTTCAATAAAACATTACCCTCATTGTTCATGCGCAGTTGGCTAAAAGTAGTAGGTTGTCCTTTCCCTGGATATAATCTATCTCCTTGCAAAATTTCATTACGTTTTCATTTGTTCAGCCGTTTAGTCGTGTAAAGGTAACAAACAAACTAACAAACAAGAAGAGTTATGTATGTATTATACGTATAAACCTTCCTCTTGTATCACTCTATCTATTGCTGAAAACTGCATTAAAATCTGTTGAGTAGTTTAAAGATCTAAGGGAACAGACAGCGGAAGCGACTTCATTTTATATTAAGTAAACAAGAAGATTCGCAAATTGATCCGCGATTAAAGTGCGTCACAAACGATGAAGATGCTATTCGCTCGCTAACATAAAATATTATAGCATCTTCATCGTGTGTGACGCGTTTAAAAATGCATGAATTAAAAAATGTAAAAATGTCTATCTTCTTTCTTTTTTTGTTTAATTTCTTTCAAACAAAAATTTAAGCTGTTTTTCTATCTCCACAGATTTCATGGAGTTCTTAACGCACCCTGAAATAAGGGCAGCCCTACATGTCGGCAACGTTCGGTTCACGTTCAGCAATGGAACCGTGCACGAAAAACTGAAGGCAGACTTCGTGAGCGAGGTCGCACAGGATATGACGCGGTTGCTCGACCATTACCGGGTTTTGATTTATTGGTAAGTACCTTTTATAGAATAGGCGGGCAATGTAGGAAACCCTAGATCATCTCTGAGGCATAGAGGCAGCCCTGTTTGTCAGCAGTGTGTGGTTCACGCTCAGCAATTAGAGCAACAAACTTATGAGAGACTATGCGAGCGAGGTTGCACAGGATGTCGCAGTTGCTCGACCAGTTGCTAACCGGGTCTTTATTTATTGTGATCTATTGTATCTTTTAAAAACTAGGCAGCTGCAGCCTTGGTTGTCGGCAAGGTATGATTCACGATCAGCAATGGAACTGTACACGTTTAAAATAATAATAATAATAAAATGGGTCGATAACGGTAACAGTGTCGCGGGTTCAATGGTTTATTCAAATCTCAATAAATGCGCAACGCGCCTAAAGAAGTTTACACTTCATATAACATTGTCGCGGGTTCAATGGTTTATTCCCATCTCAAAAAATGCGCAACGCGGCAAAAGAAGGTTTCATTTCAATAAATAATTTAATACAGGCAACAATAAAATAGTAACAAGATAGTAAATAGCTTATTCTACGGCCCATAAAGATAACCTTAGAGATCTTAATCGAAAATACATACCTATATTATAATAAAAACTTATATTTATTTACTACATAAACACTGCAATTTTAAACGATTAGCTTTGGTAAGAACCTTAAGCCCATTAGATTAGATTAGATAATTTTTTATTACACTCCATAAAACAATACAAATAACAAAGAAAAAACTACGAGCCTTACAGTAGTCGCATGTGTAACATCTGACTTGATCTGACCAACGCGCGCGCTCATTGGTCAAATTAAATAGCGCGCGCTTCCCCAGTTTCCTGTTACACATTTCCGTCCCTATTGCCAAAATCACTCCCACAAACCAAGAAGAAAAATGTTACACATCAACAACGTAAATTTATGGATACAATTGGCGGTCTTATCGCTAAATAGCGATCTTTACCAGACAACCTTTGGATGGAATGGGCTGTGTGGACATTACCTAGGGTGTAACGTAGAACACAATATAGGTCGCTCTGCTAGGCTAGCATGCCAGAGAGATATGTCACGCATGACTCGAACAATTTGGGTGAGAATACGGATACAAAATAGATAAAAAAAAACTTAAAATTTCAGAGGACAATCTGCCAGGTTTCATGGTTTCCTTGGGATTGACTTTTTGAATTTCTTACTCATAATTAATACTTCTAATAATTCTAATAATTAATAATTAATGTTAATGTTGATTTCACGCCCATAAATACGAGCTTTTAGATACATACTCGTAAAGTTCGATTGATATTATAAAACAACTGTTAAACTTCTAGAAGCTTTTAAAAAGGTTAAGCCACTTAAAGTTTAATGAAGAGGATATTGTGTTGAAATTATTTAAGTAAATACCTGCAATCAAATTGTTAAAGGGCAAACACAATTAGTTACACCAATCACATAATATGTTTGAAGCTGCATACATAAAATTTATACTAAGGGATACTTGCGCAACGACCCTTCAACGTATTTTGTGACAATGATTTGACAACCCTCGTTAAACATATAAGTTACGTCTATTTTTATATTACGGAAGAGCGAAAGCTCCTAATACAGGTATTATTTACTTAAAAGGAGGTTTCAACTACTAGTTTTATTGTAAACACAAGTTATGGAAATAAAAATTTGTATTGTAATTTGTATTTTTACATTTAGTCATTAAATACGATTAGGCATCATTGCGCAAGTTACCCTAAGTATGCTAGTAAGTTTTATACTGTGCTTGTAGTATGTATAATCAGAATACTCAACATATGTCCGCTCTTTTAGTAGGTGCATTACCTACAAGGTTAAAAAAATAATAGTAGGATGAAACCCATTGGAAAAGGAAGAGAATATAACAAAAATGAAAGGAAAAATAATTTACGGGCGATCTGAGGTCGGGAAGTGTTTTTAGTTTTTAAGGGTAAAAAACGGTTTATCTCAATTTCCGGCAAAACTACAAGTCTTATCGAAAAAAGTTCAATAACAAAGTTGTAGGTAATAAAAAGATCTACAACATTTGTATGTACACTTTTTTCACATAACCTCAAAATGTGTGTGAAAAATTGAAATAACCATGATTTTGGTTTATTATTTTTATTATTTTACATAATTTTTTTTTCACGAAATTTGGTGAAAACTTACCTTTTTATGTCCCAAACACACTGTAATTGTTTTGATTTAAAATATTATTTTTTTCACCTTATTTTGACTTAATATCGAAAAAGCACCCAAACACATCAAACTAGTCTATCAGACCGGAATTGGGACATTGGGGCATATACCAAATTTCACAGAAATCAGTTTAGCCATTTAGTGGTAAAATCGTAACAAACAGGCTAACAGACACAGTTACTTTCGAAATTATAGTATTAGTATGTATAAGAGCACTAAATATTTAACTTCTATATTCCAGTGGACAGCTCGACCTGACGGCGCCGTGTGTGCCGAATGCTCAGGATAGAAGAAGGAAATGGCACTGGGGCCAACGCGATCTCTTTCTAAAAGCCCCGCGTACGCCGTGGTGGTACAACGATTCAGTTGCTGGGTAAGTAAAACTTTGTGTCTTGTATGTGAGCAAGAAGCTCTTTCTCTGCCACACGGTTTTACTGTGTCCTACTACTACCTAAGTCGTCAAGCCATGTTGGAGGTTAACGGGTGACCTCTAAAAAGTAAAGTCTTCAAGCTATATTGTAGGTCCACGGACTTCTTATAAGACACGAGTTGCCAATGACATGAGAGCCAAGTTGGCAGATACCACCAAAAGCATCAATTCTTTGTGGACTCATGACACAAAAGCGTATTCAACTCTATTGAAAATATCGAACAGCACCAATCAATCATATTAAGGTCTATTTCTGAATGCACTCTTGTTTTTAAGATAATTTAATTTTAATAATTAAACTCTTCCAGCAATGTCTTCATTTTCGCTTCTAAACTTTACAGCTACGTGAAAAGTGGTGGCGGCCTCACTGAAGTCCTCGTCCGAGACGCTGGACACCTGGTGCCCGTAGACAAGCCAGAACAACTCCTCAAGTTAATCAACTTCTTCATACGAGGCTTGGACATGCCTTATCCTCCGAACTATCGAGTAGGAGTCAACGACACACCAGCTTACAGAGAACCAGAAGAAGTAACACTTAGAACTGTAGTAGTAGAGATTGAATCAACAGGAACGAAGATAGTAATGATACTGAGTATCTTTATCAATGTTATGTTACTCCTAGGTATTTTAGCTGGTGTCGTGTATAGTCTTAGATGGAAGCATAGAGTACAAATGTTTAGCTACAATAATGTCGAGGAGACTTCGATCACTGAAGGCGTTTTGGCTATGAGCTGACGATGAAGCATAGAGTTTATTTCTTGCCTAACGGCAACCGCTGACGAGACTGAATGCCGGAAGACCTTTACGGCCTAGAAATTGTGTTATGATAAAATCTTAAGTGATGATTCTAAATGGCTTCGTGAAATAGATGACGAAAAATCTTGTTTGGAAAATTTGACGTGATTTTGTCGACGAGTATTATCCAAAAATGTAGGATTTGAAAAAAAATTGTTGAGATACTTAGCTGAAGAGAAAATAACGCTGACTCTGGCACGTATCAATAATGCTGTACGTATGTTGGTGGCTTGCCAGCACTTATATCATCCTTTATTTAACCTACCCGGGCCCGTAGCCAAATTACATTCGCTCCGAATCTATTCGATTTCTACATACATTTGCTGTCGCTACATCACGTGGTATTTCTATAGCATGTGTCGAATCCCATACATTTTCGGACTTATCGACTAGCGTCATCGCTAATCGATTGTAACTTGGCTAAGCCCTCTGGTCACTACTTCGTTTGCGTCTTTATTCGTTTTATCAGCTTAATAATGTTTTCGCTTGCCACCATGCGATGTCTTAATTCATCAGATGTTGGTATGACTCATCTGAAAAAATACGTAGGAAAATTCCAGATTCAACATCAAACTTTTGAATTTGTCAAAGTTATTGGTTGTTACGCTACTCAGAAATTATGGTATACCCCCTTTTTTAGTGAAAATAAATTTAGTCATGTTGTAATTTTTTTTTATGAAATAAGTGATCTGTGATTTAAAAAGTCGTATATAGTTTTGCAAAGAATTTTGTATTTACTTTTATGCTGATAAAAGGTGTTCCTAAATAAATAAACTGATGTATTTTTATATTTTTTCTATTTATTTTAACTCCCATAGAAAGCAAATGATAATAAATTAAACTACAATGGAATGTATTGATATTTTTTCTTAGGAAAATCAATTTAAACTTTTATCGATTTTTTCCTGTTGTGTTTTAATATTATATCTGTTCTTTAGAGCAACTTTTACCTGTCTCTTACTTAAAGGTAAAGCTCTATAGACAGAGCTTTTAAAATTAAATATACTCACGCTCTAAAAATACAACATAAATAACCAAATATCTAACAATACCTATACGTTATACGTCATCGTCTGTTATAGGCGATGGTTACCATTTAACATCAGGTGGGCCATAAGCTTTGTTCCCTCCCCATTTAGAAAAAAAAAAAAAATTGGAATTCTATTACAAAATTTTGAAGCGCGTTGATATAAGGTTTAAAATTCCAAAGTTGGTAATTATTTTTACTGTCTGAACTTCTTTATAAATGTGTCAATGATGAACTTGGCTACTTCTGGCTGGTCAGCGGGCGCGCTGTGCCCGGCATTCCGGATCATCACGTCCACGAAATTACCACCGCTTTTCTTGTAACTGAAAGAAGAAACATATTTTTTCTCAGGTCTAAAGTGGTGTGGGCTTTATATTTTACAAGCTTCCGCCCGCGCCTTCACAAGTGTGGTTTGTCAATACAAAGCAGCCTATTTGTCAATTCAGGTAAATCTAATTACCAAATTTCACCGAAATCAATCCAGCCAGTTGTTAAAATGTAATAAACAGACAGACAGTTACTTAGAATTTATATTTGTATTAGTACCTTACCCGTACCTATGGATTTTAATTCTAATAAAGCACATCTCAAGTTTTATAGTGGTTATAAAAGCTGCCACAGAATTTATTTGTTTGCTGTCGCATCTGATGACTTGTAGGCTAAGATAACCACCGAATGGGTCCCACAAGGCGCGAGACGCGGGCCGGTCTAGGCAGAGATGGCGGGATGAATTTGACGCGCATAGTGCGAACTGGTCGACAGAAGCCCTAGACCTGGATGAATGGAAGAAGGGAAGGGAGGCTTTTGCCCAGCAGTGGGATCCAGCGGGCTCTTTAGATTAGACTGTCGTATCTATCCTGATAATACACTCTGCTATGTCAATTATACCTATATCCCTTCGAACATGTCAGACATGTATTTTTTTTAACAATAATTTAAAATTTACCGCATACAAAAACGAGTTCATCAATTATCACCAAACTCAGCTAACAACCATGACACTAATATTAGCTTTTCTTATCATCTTATTCGGTCCCACTGCTGGGCAATGGTCACCAGGTCGTTCCTGACACATTCATATAGATCCATTTGGAAGCCTCGATACCTCATTCAGATACAAAGACGCATAGAAAGGTAACATTGGCAGACGGATCGTGATACCAATATTTTTATGAGCATGTACATTCTCGCAACAGTATGTATATCGTCGCTGTCAGTTCAAAAGGTTGTATTAAAAAACAGTAGGTTTTCAAGAGACACAAAAAACTGTATATTTTTTAAATTTGGATTCATAGACTAACATTTTTACAAGGTGATTTACAAGGTGCCTGGTAACAAATGTTGCTTGAAACATGATTTTCGAAACTATACGTCCTTTTAGAAAAAAAAGGAATTTAGACATACGTCCTTTTGAACTGAGAGCGACGATATGGTGTTGCAATTTAAACTACAAATAATGAAGGAGTATATTTTTAATTTTAGTGTAGAAAACGTCATCATCATCATCCACAGCTGACTTCACCCGCTGATGGGTACAAGCCTCCCTAAGTTTGTGCTATCCGCCACGATAGTACGCTAGTCTCACCCATAGAAAACGTCCCTTCAATATAATTAGTTTAAATTAAATCACCTTATATTTTACATAATATTTTTAACACAATACTTACGCAACAGTATTTCCATCATCATCATTGATGCGGATCCTGGGAGCGTTAACATACTCGGAGCGTCGCGACCATTCCAGAGTCTTGAACACGTTCCGGGATAGATAGTACGCCAGGATTATATCGAACTGACCGCTGAAACAATATGGATACTGAGACGACATTATTTGACGCTTTTAGAGCGAATCCTGAGGAAGAATCATCGAAGAGCCTAATGCAAAGGTAGATTTTCTTCGAAAAGTTACCGATCCCAACCAGCAGGGACGTTAGTAGATAATTGATAACACTTAATATACCTACTATGATTTTGAGGATAATGCTGTGTTTCCTAGCGAAGATTAGAATAGAATAGAATAATGTTTTATTGTACACCAAGAATACTTAAATAACTAGTTAATGCTAAATATATACAATGGGCGGCCTTATCTCTGAAAGTGATTTCTTTCAGGCAACCTTTGGGCGGATTGTAATGAGCGAAGCAGTAACAGACAGCGGTGTAGAGTAAAATTATAAAAGAAGAGAATTAAAATAATAATATAAAACTGTATTTATAATCCTAATACATAAATAAATACATAAAGATAGACTAATATACCCAACTATAAACCTATGTTATTATGCGTACTATTCTAAAACGAAGACAATTCAAATAAATAATAAATAGATAGGTAACTCAAATGACAAGAAAGCTAGGCCTTAAGGTAATGCTGCTTTATTCTCAGCTTAAAAGAGTGCTGTGAAGGAGCCCGTCTAATTTCTACTGGTAAAGCATTCCACAGGTGCACTGCTTCGACGGTGAATGATTTCCCGTAGAAGGATTAGAGTGTACAGGGTGTTTTGAGGGATAAGTTTTCTAGCGAAGCTGTCGAATGTAAATGCAGTGTCTACACAGTGTTCCAAACTGTCGCTTAGATAGCGCGTAGACGGTCTACGCAGCACCTACGTAGCAGCTACGTAGATGGTGTGTAGACCTTGTCTGGTAGCCGTGTAGATGGTTTTTCACTTCATATTTGTCAATGTCGCCCCCTCAGTCGCTAGATTGGTTACGAGAAATGGTGAAAACCCCATCACAGTTATAATATGCAAAATACAAATTTCATTTAAATATTTTAACGCAAAATACAAATTTTATATTTTCAAAGAACACTTTTGGGCCATTTTTTAATTAGGTAGTGTGTTTTTATCGGCATCCTTCAAACAAATAGACACAAAAGACTAAATACGAATTAATTCTCACTGTACCTAAGTGGATCATGCTAATTTAACCCATACCTGTAACTCATCACCCCGTAATACTCCAACAACTCTTCAACAAACGGCTTCATACTATTCATTATATCTGGCAGCATCTTCTGATAAACCTTCTGATTATTATACTCAAAGGAGACATTCCCAACGTGGATGAACTCTCTAATATCTTTTCTGTTCAGGAAGTGTTCGAACTTTGGTGCTTGGTTTAGTGGAAAATCTTGGGCGAAGTTGTAAACGTTTACGCTGCGCTTTTTGATGTATTCGATTGTTTCGTTGAATTTCTGTGGAAAAATAGACAGAAAAACTCTTGAAAACTTCATAGGGTATCATCATCGATATGATTATTCACAAATAAATTTCTTTAAAAAAGAAAAAGTTGAATAGTTAGCTCAATTGCGCGAACTAGTTTTTTATAAATTATAAACTCGCGTTCGTTACAATTTTGGCAAGCGATGATGCATTCTACGATGGAATACCCTCGACTAGAAAAAACCTGTTCACTTGAAGACTTCCTTAAAGGTTCCAATTCCCAGGTAACACAGACTCGGGCATGGTCTTCCACTCTTTGGCGGTCTTTGGTGTCTAGATACTTTACTTTTTTTTTTATCTAGATAAAGAAAAAATCTTACATTAGCAGCATCGATCATCCTTCCATGATCAGTGAACCTCACTGCAGATTCCTCGATCTCCTTAAGCTCATCGACCTCCTTGTCGTCCAGGAAGCCGAGGACGGAGCAGAGCTGGCTGTATTTCATCATGTTACGAGGATCTGTCATACCGCTTCCCATCGCAATTCCCTTAAAAATTGTTATTGTTAAATTGCTTTTTTATTTTCGACTGATTGATCAGAAATGCTATTGGGGCCGTGGTATACGCCAAGACTCGTGGCAGACAGGCCAACCAAAAAACATAGAATAGAATAGAATACATACTTTTTATCGCACATCAGCAAAATTAAAAGTACAAAGAAATACACAAAAATAAAGGTAAGTACAATGGGCGGTCTTATCGCTAAAAGCGATCTCTTCCAGACAACCTTTGGATGGACAGGACAAAACAAAATCAACACAGCGCTTTCTAGTCCCAAACTAAGCAGTGCTTGTACTATGGAAACCAGATAACTGATACAATACTTATGTACTTTTTTTTTGTAAATAGTTACATACTTTTAATATAATATATATACAAAAACAACCAGACCCGGAACAAATATCTGTAGATATTTACCTCTTGCGTCTCAGCCGGCTATTCGCCCACTACGCCACGGATTTTAATTAACGCAAAGCATGTATTTTGCCCAGCTCTGGCTACCAGTGTGGTCACTAATTCTCCATTTGACTGTACAGTCCCCAATACCTAATGCTTCAACCTCATTCAAAGAAAGTGTTGTCCAATTATCACCACAATCATACTTAAGTGGAGTTGTATGGAGGTCAGCATGTTATGATGCCTATGTAATATGCATGATAGGAAAGTGAAGCTTTCGTCTCGCTTTCCAATCGCCATAGGTCTACAAACGACTAAACGGCTGGACCGATTTCGATTAAATTTGGTTTATAAATAGATTATGACCAGGTTTGAGAGATAGGCTCTGGAAAGGAAAGTTTTTATTGATAAACCACACGTGCGAAGCTGCGGGTGGGTCAGATAGTATAAATTAAAAAAAAATGTATCCCGAAGCACCCTGTACACACTTACTCGTAAGTTTATAGGAAACCGCAACCTGTTTCGATGTATTTGTATTGCAAGAGCCGGTACGTATTTCCCGGCGTATGATTGTCCAGTGATGAAGAGTGGCGCTTTCTCTAGCTCCGGGAATACTTTGATAAACTGCTGAAGGAATACCAGCATTTGGGCACCAATCTATAGAGAATTGTAGGATATAAAGAGACTGGAAAGCGCAGCGTGGGACGGCCTGTTAAAGGTTGCTGGGAGCCGCTGGATACAGGCAGCACAAGACCGGTCGCTCTGGAAATATATGGTAGAGGCCTATGTTCAGCCGTGGAAGTCCTGTGGGTATGATTATGAGGACGACCATAAGAAATTTTCATCGCTTGTCATAAATTGACAAGTTTTTAATTGAAATGTGCCTTTTATATTCGTTTTTTATGAAACTAGAGTCCTAAGAAGCTATAAATTAAGTTATACAAAAATGATTATTACTCCTCTCAGTCTTGTCAGGTGAAAGTTAGCTAGATTTTATTATAAACTAGCGACTTCGTACGCGTTACACTCCTAAATGTGTAGGTAACCAAGAAATAAAGCTAAACTCGCTCTTGCAACTTGACACCCCATTTTTATCCCATGAGAATTGACTTAGGGGATAACAGCTAGCCTATATGGTAATCCAGATTATAATCTACGTATATACCAAATTTCATAATAATTGGTTCAGCCGTTACGACGTGATTGAGTAACAAACAAACAAATAAATAAACAAACATCCAAACTTTCACCTTTATAATATTAGTGTGATAGAAAACTATATAAATAGGTAAGCATATAAAGGTGTGCTTTACTAGAATTTATAAGCAATATGAAACACGTTGGCCACTGGTTTATCTAAAATACCTACGTTGTTTATTATAATTTAGTCTCAGAAGAGCCGAGTTAAAAGCTATGCAAAATTTGCATAATAGCGGATCGGGTTTTCACCCATGAACGCTTTCAAGTATTCATACAATTTCCATGTTATCGTAAAACGATATCAGTTCTCTGTACCTACATGTATTACACACGGGTAATGCAATATGAAACATAAGATTTTAAAATCTCTAAAATAACGGAACACGGATTTGAACCCTCAACATTTCTCTTGATACGAGAATGCGATACCAAAGTTGCCACGGGCTCTCAGCCCCACTAGCGCGAAATTAGTGGGTTGTTTCATGATTTTAAAATATTGCATTACAGCTACTCCGTTGTAATCATTATTTACTCCGTTAAATCTTCGCAAATTTCGCTCCTTCCAAAGGTTGCCTGGAAGTGATAGCTCTCGGTGATAGTACTGTCCATTGTATTGCCTTTTTGTTCTAGCTTAGTACTTAATTTTGTATTTTCCCTGTTTGTGTGGTAATTAAATAAAGAGTTATCTATATCATTATTTTATCTACAGCTTCAATAGTACTCATTACATTATAAGGTCTAAAGATGCATTGTTTAAGAAATCAAACTTCATCATCATTATATCTGCCACATGATGTCCACTGCTGAACTGTGTCCCTCATAGATTTCCAGAGCGACCTATCTTGTGTGGCCTGCACCCAACGGCTCCCAGCAACCTTTATCAGGTCGTCTTTCCATCTAGTGGGGGCCGGAACAAATCAATCTTACATCATCTTCATTCTGCAAGTATCCTTCTTCAGATGCAGTGAAACTGAACCCAGCTCCTACAGGGTTATCCAGAAACAGTAGCGAGTAGTCACTGCCCCATGTGATGTTTCTTAATTTCACTAGAAAAGTTATTAAATATCTAAGAAGAAAGATAAAGACACAGGAACACACTATCCTTGTGTTTTGGGCGTTAGTGATTAAAAAACGACCTAAGTAGGTAACGGCTTAACCGATTTAGATATATAGGTATAGACTTTGTTTGTAACATCGAACACATGCATACATATTATTAACAAAAAGACTCATTAAATCAATTTAGAAATAAGCAAAAAACTACGAGCCGTACAGTAGTCGCATATGACGTGTAACATCTGACCACCGTGCGCGCTCATTGGACAAATCAATACCTAAGCGCGCGCTTTCCAGGTCTCCAGTTACACATTTCCGTTCCTTTTCCCAAAATCACTTCCACAAACCGAGAGGAAAGATGTTACACATCAAACATGCACAAACCAGACCATATAAAAAATAACATAACTAATAAAAAGAACAAAATAAAATGTGTGCGTTGCGGCGAGACAAAATGATCATAACTCAGCGAATAATTTTGCTCGAGGAACAAATATTGATTTTCAGTTATAACCTTCCGAGAAAACAACTGAAACGAGATGCAATACGACAAAACTCGTCTATCTACTAAACTCTTAAGTTAATTAATTCCTACGTATTTTATAAGTCCCTATTAAATAAAAAAATATTACTGGACATTTCACACAGCGCTATCTAGCCCCAAACTAAGCAGAACTTGTACTATGGGAACCAGATAACTAATAGAATACTTATATACGTTTTTTTTTGTAAATGTATACTTACAATATATAGAAAAACATCCAGACCCGAAACAAATATATGTAGATCATGATATGTCATATATTACAACCATTAGCTTGCTGTACGTGTTGGTTTACGCTGTAAGTGCTGCAAGCAACTGAATTTAAATAAATAAATAATAATAAAATTAAAATAAAGTAATGTGTGTACGTACTTATGTGTGTTACAGTATTATTGTTTCTGTTCATCAGCGTAATAGATTGAAAAAACGAAATAAACGATAAATCAGTGGCAATCTAATTAATAGTTGGCAAAAGTGTTTAGGAATACCCTCATTCTGCTTCATTTAGATTTAGTCCGATAAGCCGTGTAGACCACCGTGTGCAGAGGCCCTTTTAAATGTGATAATATGAAGTCAAACGCAAATAATAGTAAAAAAATCCTCTGAACGCATACTGATTTTTACTCGGAGTTCAGATAGTAAATAATAATAATAATAATAAATATCGCTGGACATTTCACACAGCGCTATCTAGCCCCAAACTAAGCAGAGCTTGTACTATGGGAACCAGATAACTGATAGAATACTTATATACTTTTTTTTTGTAAATACAAACTTATAATATATAGAAAAACACCCAGACATGGAACAAATATCTGTAGATCATGCAAACATTTGTTCCTCGGCGGGAACCGAACCCACTACCTCCTGCGTCTCAGCCGGCTATACGCCCACTGCGCCACGGAGGCAGATGTAAGAGTTCCATATTTTTACTGACCTTGACCATCCTCAACATTGAAAGGTCCAATGACATCAAACAGGCCTTTCAAAGATGTAATTCCAGGACCACCTCCCAACCAGATGATCCAAGGAGTGACTTCCATTCTCTCGGTAGGGAAGAACCAGAAGAACAAATTAGATCCATATTGCTCATTCACATTTATGAATCCCGAATGACTCGTGGTGTTTAGGAATGGTGTTGGGTCGACTTGAGATAAATTTCGAGCAAGTGTTGCTCCTTTTTTTCCTTGTTTGATATAAGGGGAGAGCAGTAGACATCCTCGACGTTCTGTTGCGTAAAGTTTCTTGGAGCTGTAAGACCAAAAACAGAAATGAAAAATTATACTAAAAATTGCAGGTATAAACAGACAACGGGAGACGGGCGGTATCTTTAAAGTAATTAACTAAGGTACAAACTCAGAATAGAGAAAAAACCAGAAGCCGTGAACGCGCCTAATACTGAAACGTCAAAAACTACTCTAAAATAGAGTAGTTTTATAGCTGTTATCATAGGCATAATGTGCAAATGAGGAGACTTCATATACCGAAGAACGCTAAATATTACCACACACACACCTATAAATCCTTAAGTATTAATATTATAAATATGAAAGGAATTCAGTCTGTCTGTTTGTTACATTTTCAAGGCTAAACGACTGGACCAATTTCGATGAAATATGGTATAAAATAGATTATGATTTTATACTACTTAACGGATTTTAATGTACTTTTCAGCAATAGATAGAGTAATTCAAGAGGAAGGTTAATATGTATAACTAGCTTCTGCCAGGGGCTTCGCATGCGTTGTTTGTCAACAAAAAGTAGCATATGTGTTAATCCAGGTTATAATCTAAGTACATAAAGATTTGAAAGTAACTCTGTCTCTGTCTGTTGGTTACCTTTTCACGACTTAACCTTTTAAGTCAAAAGTCACGCCAAGATGGCGTGTTTCTGGGCTAGTTTTAGTCAGCAGTCATATTGGTGCTGATTAAAACTAGCCCGCAAACAAACCATCTTGGTAAAAATTACTTAATTTTAGAAATGTCACTTTAAATGTCATTCTAATTTGATCTTTGGCGTAAACAAAATGAGACCGTTCATATTTATACAATTTTAGTTAGCGTAAACAACAAAATTGCCACCAATGCCTCTCTTACAATGATATGACCACCAACACTATTAAAACGTTCTTCATGACTGTCGACACCTTTATAGTTTAATGTCGATATCAACAGAATCGTATTATGAATTGTGACGATTACGACATGGTTTAGAAATCAATTGAAGTCATCCATATCAATAATATTATTTAAAGTCGGTTTATCTGTTTGTTGAAGTAAAACTTCTTTACGCACGCGTGACTTGGGGAGTAAGCTGATGAATGCGTGACGAGAGCGTTACGAAAATTGTGATCGAGCGAGGCGACGGAAGTTGAGAGGGAGATATAAATTAGTGAAGATAGAAAGAGAGAGAGTTACGTTTCGTATATGACTGTAGGTGTAAGGGAGAGAGGTGTGAGCACATATTTTATTTCTCTTTATTTTAACATATATTTATACATACATATAGATGGAGAAGTTTCAGAAGAAGTTTTACTTCAGCCGTGTGGTCAAAAGCACACTCGTTTTTTTTACATTTTCACAGCTGGACCGTTCTTGATGAAACTTTATCACGGAAATATTGTGAATCATGAGGAAGGATAGTTTTTTTGGGAAAATTTTAATTTTAATGCCATAAATTGAACAGATAAAAAATATTATTTGAGAGCCTGTCAAGATTTGTTTTCTATGAGCTTTTTGCTCATGGCTGATCAGAGTTTGGAATTGGCGCTGTTAAAATTATGTCAATTTAAGTCAAATTAAACGAAGTCGCAGGTAAACAGTTCGTACATTATATTTATGAAATGTGACGATTACGACATTGTTTAAAAATCAATTGAAGTCATTCATATCAATACTAATATTTAAAATACAAAAGTAACTCTGTCTCTCTGTCTGTCTGTCTGTTTGTAACGTTTTCACAGCTAAACGGCTAGACCGATTTCAATGAAATATGGTATTTTGAGTCTTCATAAAGTGCACATAATAAAACTGAATACATAAAACTAATACCAATTTTAACAACGAAAAAACAAATAAAAAAAAATAATAAGTATTTTTGATGTGTAACATCTTTCCGGTCGGTTTGTGGGAGTGATTTTGGCAAAAGGGACGGAAATGTGTAACATGAAACCGGGGAAGCACTTTGACCAATGAGCGCGCGCGGTGGTCATATGTTTTTCACTACGAGACTATATTATGTCTCTTTCATTTAACATAATTATGGATTAGTCATGGAGATTGTATTTCATCTTAGCATATTATAAAGCGCCTATGATAAGAATGAGCCTCATTCTATTTTTAAAATTACTCACGGTTAATCGCATTTACGG
This sequence comes from Philereme transversata, assembly GCA_963924445.1. Classification (NCBI taxonomy): domain Eukaryota; kingdom Metazoa; phylum Arthropoda; class Insecta; order Lepidoptera; family Geometridae; genus Philereme; species Philereme transversata. The sequence continues at coordinate 17,031,238 of OZ004337.1, read as the reverse complement.
AGCCTTTATCGAGTTTTCAATGATCAACTATCAGTGATGAATTCTGTAGATAAGATTATGATTTGCTTTGTGTTTTCTATTTTGTTTGTAATTTTTTGTTTATATGGTGTACAATAAAAATGATGTTACACATCTTAAGCGACTACTGTCGTATTTTTTTCTACGTTTTATAAACATTTTATTATTTTATTTGCATCTGTGGACCCTTTGTAAAGAAAACGTTGTTTAAAGTGGTCTCGAATCAGAGAACGCTATTTTGTAAACTAACCACCTTTGAATCCATGTCGGGAAGGTATCAGAGCTTTTGGTCAATCCGAAATAGATTTAAAATAGCGTTATGGATTAGAAACCGAATCCGAAAAAAATATCGGAACCATTTTTATTTTTTATTGATCTTGATCACTACCTCACCTGATGGTAAGTGATGGTGTGATCGAGGATGGAACACGCTTGCCTAGAAAGAACCTATTCACTCTGGACTTGAAGAAGTTTATAGGTAGGTACTGATCCGGAAAAACATACGCTGGAAGTGAGTTTCGTACGGCAAGGTGTGCCGACCAGGTATGAGTGTTACTTCTCGGTACGACTGCTTGTCCGGTGGCGGAAGAGGGAAGGAGGGTAAGGTCATGAAGATCTTGCGCACATTTACCAAAATGAATCTTGTAAAAAACTGAAAGTCTGGCTACTCGGCGTCTATGCTCTAGACTTTGTAAATTGGCTTCCACTGAGTTATCACCAATGAGTCTAGCAGCACGTCGCTCAATCGAATCAAGGGCTTCAATATATATACTTGTCTGATCCATCCCAGAGTTGGCAACAGTACTCCATACATGAGCGGACTTGTGTTTTGTAGATTCGATAACTTTACGACGTTCTAGCATATCCCTGCTAGATTGAGACAAAAGCTACTTTGACAAACCACGCGTGCGAAACCGCGGGCGGCAGCTTATCCATACTAAGTAATATAAATTCGAAAGTAACTCTATCCCTCTGTCTCTCGGTTTGGTTATTACGTTTTCACGACTAAACGTGTACGCGATAGGCGATGGTTGCCACTTAACATCAGCTCGTTCCTTCTCTAGGTTGAAAAAACCTTTAACAGGCCGTCTTTAAATTCAGTAGGGGGCCGTCGTACGCTGCGTTTTCCAGTGCGTGGTCTCCACTCTAGAACCTTTCTGCCCCAACGGCCGTCATATCTTCGAGCTATGTGCCCCGCCCACTGCCACTTCAGCTCATTCAATTCATGTAAAACCTACCTACGTACGTCGTTGGTAGATACTTTTTGTATAAAACCTTATGTTTCTCAATAGGTCTTCCCACACAACATTACATTCAAATCACGAGCAAAATTAATTAGATCACAACATCGCTAGCTAAGCCTTCTTATAACAAAACCTACTACTGTAGTCTGCATAACGCTATGAAGAAAAAAAGTACACTCATCAAAAAAGTCTAAGCAACACCTACCAATTTTGAATATTTTTAATTTTATAGATTTATTTTAAATTATTTCTTTTCTTTTTAAATGAATTGATATTTTTATTTTGTATTTGTATATTAAAATCGATAAATTTCTTTAAAAAAATGTTTATTAACAAATAAAAGTTTGCTGTGAATCTGGGTGCAATTTTGTATTATATAATAATGGTAAAAATAAACAAAAATATGATTTCTGCGTTAAATACCTTCTTTTGGGTATTTAAATTAAATCGAATACAGCGTGCTTCCTCCTCGGTTGTTTAAAACTTGCCGGCAACGATTCTGCATGGAGTCAATTAGGTTATTGATTTTCTCCTAGGGCAATGGGCCTCAGTGAAACATGAGCAGGTATTTTAGCTGGTGTTCTGTTAAAACCCTATCAAGACTTTCAGGACCCTTTTCTGGAGCATATCCCACACATGTTCAATGGGATTCAAGTCAGGCGATTGAGCTGGCCATGGCAAAACGCGTATATTTTCGCCCTGTAGCCATTCTTGAGTCCGCTCGCTGTGTGCGGACGGGCATCGTCGTGCATCAATGTAAACTCAGGTCCCAATGTTTGTGAAAATGAACGCAAGTAGGGAGCTAGCACATGTTCCAGCACATAATTTTCAGCATTCCGGTTGCTATTTATAAAAACGAGATCAATTTGTCGCTTTTTAGCTATTCCAGCCCAAACCATTACTGTCGAACTGCTGTATGGGTGGACTTCCTGGAACCTCGCCTAGGAAACGCTGAACGTCTAAGCTACACAGCTTAGACGTTCAGCGTTTCCTAGGCGACCATATACCCTCATTCTTCTAGTATCAGGTTTGAACCCGAATCGAGATTCGTCGCAGAACAAAATTGGGTCCCATCGTTCTTGCGACCATAGCACGCGTGGTCTGCACCATTAAATACGACGAGCTCGATTTCCGTGACGGATCTGTGGGCATCTAATTGGACCACGTGCACGTAGACCATACTCTTGCAGTCTGTTTCGCACAGTTTGGGGACCCACAGCGGGACCATCAGCATTCTGTAGCCTTGATGCGATATCTTGGGCAGTCAGATTTGGTTCACGTCTACATGTTACCTGGATGTATTGGTTTTGACGGCGAGTGGTACCTACTACGCCCTCGGCCTGGGTGCTATTCAGACGGATCACCTGTGTCACAATAACGCCTCCAGAGTTGGCAAATTACGCTTCGATGAACTGTTTTCAATTTTTATCATCCCTACAGCTCTTTGCATCTCTCCTGTGGTAAGATGACGACGCTCCATTACACAGTAAAAACTCGTGGACTATTATTCGCAACACACAACCAATGATTACTGTGGTTACTAATTTTTTTTTCGACATAATTTACTGAAAAAAACTGCCAGTATATATTTGTTTATCAAAGAGGTTGACTATTTAAAGAAGGTTTGATATTCTATGAAAGTTTAAAACGAAGTAAAAAAAATAATACTAAAAAAGTTTTATGTTGCTTAGACTTTTTTGAGGTGTGTATTTTTGCAAACACATTTTTTAAAGTTATTTGCATAAATTCCGGTGTTTTTTTCGTGAGGCGTCCGTCACTGATAACGCTGCTTTAAGGTACTTACTAATCACACCACAGTTGTTTTACTACTAGAATTAAAGATTTAATTTTATTAGTAAGCATTCACGGGCCATATTCAAAATATTATATTAATATACTAGTATATTGAAATAAGGAGAGGCGAGGAGTGTTTTATTACATTAATATTTTATGCCAACATTTTCCTTGTGCTATTTTACATTTTTAATTTTTAGTTTCATATGTTTTTTTATTTTATTGAACCCTTGATCCTTCGCCACGAAGGCCGTCAAATATTTGAGTATACATATTATAAATACAATTTAAAAAGACGTATATTTTCGTTTCCGGTAGATATCTATTGTTATTTGTCACTATGATATACTTTCACTTATAAATAAAAATAAGAATTTGTAATGGAGGTCGTATTTCATTTTAGCTTATTATGAATGTTAGGAGCCTCAGTCTACTTTCAAATTTACTTGGTGTAGCCCTAGGATCGTAAATCGAATTTACGGACCAACTTTCAGAGCATGAGTTATGAAAATATATTTTGTCGTTTTGCGGAATTAGCAAGGTCGGCCTGTTGGAGGTATATGTTACTGTAGGTACGAGACTGTTTTTATGAGCGTGGGAAAATCGACCATCGCCTCCGTATCAGGCTTCTCTTACAGAAACGGTACCTACTCTGAAATACCATTAATATGGATGTTCTTGCAAATAGCTCGTACCTAAAGCATAAAGGTAGATAAATGGACCTGAGTGATTGAGTTTTAATAACAATTTAATTACTTAATTAATGATTCACAGAAAAAATATAGGGTGTCCGAAGCAGTGTTTTTGTGCATGACCTATATAGTTTTAATAAAAAGAAGATATACATATGAAGAATAAAAGAAAGAAAGAACAAACAAGAAAGAAAATAATAAATATAAGAAAGAGTAATCAAGAATAATTTAAGAATAATAATCATGTATAATAATTTATATCATAAGAAATTACATATTATAAACATAAGTACAAATTACGGAATGAATCATCTACAAATTCTACAATAAGAATAATGTACACTGTATAAAAAATATATTTGTAAATCTGTACACGCTTCTCCTCATTTTTTGTGATTACTGATTACACAAGACAAATGCGATGGAAACTTCGTTGTATATGTACTAACTATGTAAATGATACTTTTACAAAGCCTCCCACGTAGGAAATGTATCACATCGAAGTTATTTTACTACGAAGATCCTAAATATAGAGCAAATCCCATCTGGGAGCGTGCAAGAATCTATCGCGAACAGGCCGTGGGAGCCATTTTATGCTAATCAGGTCATTGGTACCCTATACCTGTTCGCTGGACACACAGGGTGTTCCGATATTTATGATAACAACTGATTATGTTGATTTGACTTGATAATGTAGAGTCAAAAAGCAGAGGTCCTTACATCAATTGATGATGATTTATGTAGTGTCTGGCGGTGAGCATTGGCTGTATCTAGAGACAGGATTTATGAAGTAATTTAGGCCTGTATTATGCAAGTGTGTTTAAGCATTTTTTGGCAGTTTCAATAAAAAACAGTCTAAAATGTAAGCTTGAGTCTTTACTAAAATTTAAGCTTAGTTTTGACATACGGGCCATATTAAATAATAAAACTCATTATTGATCAAGCGAAGCGAGATCTCCAAATCAACTTGGACAAATCGACGTTGTATGTATGTATGTTTGTCCGAGGATAATATTCGAAGCGTTGATCCGATCATCGTGAAATTTGATACATAGGAATTTGGTACATAGGCTAAAAATATTAGGAGGCTGTTGCGATATTGGGGTTCAAGTGGGGTAAAAAAAATGTAAATGAGACTATTAGGTCAAGTGGGACGTCAAATAAAACGTCTTCATTAGTAAATTTCGACCCCGTTTCTATTTTTAGTTAAGTTTTTGTAGTTTTTGAGTTATTAGCCTTAATTTAAACGGAACTTCGACGAAATTCACATGGTACACCAGTGACCCCACAGTGCTGAAATTTGATATGCGTGTAGCTTTAGTGACACAAATATAGGCAAGTCTGAAATACAGAATAACTGCAATTTCTCCCCAAAAAAAAAAACATTAACATGAACTCCCGTTACCTGTAATTTGAATGAAACTGTGGGTCAAGTTATTTGGAAATGCATTTCGTGGCACTATTTTGATTGTCAAAGATTACGGATACTTAATTTTTTTTTTGTTTTTATGGGAGGCTCGCGAGAGCTCAGTTCGGGGCGAATCACTAGTAATTACAAATAATTACCGCCTGCACTCAAAACTTTAAGTGCATATTTTAGGATTACTGAAAACTGTGTTACATTTACGTCATGTGATATGTTATAATCCTGTCCATACTAAGGTTGTCTGGAAAAGATCGCTTTTAGCGATAAGACCGCCCATTGTACTAAATTTGTTAGTAAAAATTATGTTCTGTATTTTACTTTGGTGTACAATAAAGAGTTATCTTATCCTATCTTATCTTATCTTATTTACTTTTACGACTTATGTATATTTTATATTTATTTGTTACATTTTTTGGCTTATAATGGCCATCAAAGTACCTAATCTAAATTCTTAAATCTACCCATTGATGTAAACACAAAATGTCCTCAGTGGTTTTTCTGGACGCAATACGGAAGAATCCGGAGCCAAGTTGATACCTAATTTTTCATTTATTTTTATTAGAGACTCGCGGATTCGAACTAAATGTAGTTATTGTTGTATAATGGAAAAGTTTTATCATTAAGTGGTTCAAGTACCTTTGAACAATTCAATCAATGTACAGGTGCTTGAATGTAGGTAAGTAAATTAATGTGGTATGCTATCAACATAACCATGTAGCTAATATGGCACTTAAAATAACAAATCATAAATGTGTAAGGCAAACAATATGCGACGTTTTATTATTTACAAACGTATAACAGACCAGGGGGGGGGGGGGCAATCGCGCTAATTTTGACGCGTAACGTGTTTGTTTTGGGTTACACGTTGGTTTGACAGATGACACGAGTGTCAGCGCGATACGAAATGTGCACAATCGTAAAGTTTGTGTATTGGTTTTACTTTGGTATTATCGTTAAAAATTAGCGCAATTCCCCCCCCCCCCCCCCCCGAATAAAAACTAGATACCTAGCATGTACCTACCTCGTCAATCGCACTAATTTTGAACGATATTACCAAAGTAAAACCAAAACAAATTCTAATTCCACTTGAGCTTTCCGTATATCTTTATCTATTATTTGTTATTAGATTTATTTATTTATTATTTTTATAATTTTTATTGTATTTGTGAGTATTATTATATTTATGTAGGCAATTAGGTAGTTAGTAGTGTTTTTATTTCTATTTGTTGTTTTTATGTTAGTAGGTATTAAGCACGCCAACCTAAGTTTTTTTACCTATCACGGTTGACTAGTAGAAAATGTTTTTAGCATTAAGTCCTCCATTTGTACATTTTTCTTTTTGTGCAATAAAAAATTTAAAAAAAAACAAACAAACAAAACAAAAACGTTACGATTGACAACACAACAACAAAAACTGACACGCGTGACATCCGTCAAACCAACGTGAGTTACAACGTTAGACACGTTCAAAGTTAGCGCGATTGTCCCCCTGTATAACAGACTCAATCGATAATTAAGCATCTACACAATTAATTTCACTAATTGTAAAAGAGCCCTACAGTCCATCGGCTCTATCCTATCTATCTTACGAGGTAACTAGGGAACAACAGTAATAAATATAATTATGTAAACTTATACCCAACTATGTTAGCACTTGGTTTATCTTTCATAATGTTAATAGATTTTAAGTTTATTAATTTGACTATTCAGAAGTTGAGCCCGTTTAGGCTTGTTCGTCTGAGATACAGGTTTGCATAAAAAAATAATATTACGTACCTAAAATGATGAAAAATACATCCTGTATACACGATCGAGATAAATCCAAGTTCAAGGCACAAGTGCACGCGGGGTATACAAGGTTCGTCCCACGAGGACGCGAGGACCAGTCGCCAGCGGTGGACCACACGGGCAGGACCTCATCATGCCTTTCATAACTACCATTGTGCTATTATCGTAAGTACCGGCAATTTATTATTTAATAATCCTTTTTGGACACTTAAAGCTGAGCTGCCATTTACATAATTAAAAAAATCAACCAGTGCTCGAAATGGACCGGAGCAAACCGGAACCGAATCGTTCCGGTTCGTGAAATCACCGTTCCGTTTCGTAAAAGTTCTTGAAGTCTATTTAATTTTTAGTGACCTTATTAAAAATATCGGAAGGTTTGAAGAGAAATGCGTTCCGGTTCGTGAATAAATCCAATTCGGACACTGGTCACGATATTTATGATGACGATCGAGTTAAGCTATCTATTTACGAGCGATCATTTGCAAGTCTTTAGATAGTTGAACTGTTTCTCTTGTACTTTGATAGTAATATGTAAAAAATTGCATATACTTTCCGATAATAAATGTATTCGAATGATTTATGATTAGAAAATTATTCAGATCTTCACCACAACTACAGAATTTTCTACGGTTGTGGTGAAGATTATTATCTGATTAATTTTAAGAACATAAAACGCTAGAAAAATAACAGATTTGATCTATCTATAGGAACTAATATAAATATGAAACACCCAAAGACTCCACTTTAGACGCCCATGATTATTCACTAAAGGAATTAGTTCTAACATGATGCAATTTTTATGCTTCGATTACTTTACACCCAAAGATTGGAAGAAATGCATTCAGTTATAAAGCCGCCCATTTTACCAGTTATTATGGTGTACAAGAAATCGTTGATCTATCGATTTTTAAGATGATAAATAAAAGTTATTCTACTATCTCATATATTTACCAGATGCGTGACGCACGCACTAAGTGGGGAAAGAGCTTCTCTACCCCTCCCGGACTTACCCCCCGGCGAAGCACCAGAACCCATCATAACCTTCATGGAGAGAACCTACGCGGCTGGCAGAGGTAGAGCCACCTTTGACGCCGGTGATCCCCTCCTGCTAACCCCCTATATTGAAGAGAAGAAGTTAAAGGAGGCGAGAGAAGCAGCGTACGTTGATCAGGCTTACTTGCTGCCAGGAATGGACAGCTATGCTGGGTATTTGACGGTAAGTCTATCTGGGAGTATATAGTGGCCCAATATAGGTGAATCGCTATCTACTTATAATAATAACTAGCTGACCCGCCCGCGGCTTCGCACGCGTGGTTTGTCAACATAAACATTACCCTCCTCCTGTGCAGTTGGGTTATAAGTAGCCTACGTCCCAATCCCGTTCATAATCTATTTATATACTAAATTAAATCGAACTCGGTCCAGCCATTTAGTTGTAAAAACGTTACAAACAGACTGAGAGACAAAGGGACAGAGTTACTATAGAATTTTTAATATTATTATGGATATCCAGAGAGATAAACTTTGTTGTATGTTTGCTGGGTGTAATCTCAGAAATTACTGAATTGAATTTGTAAATTCTTTCACTGATAAAATCTCCAATATCCCAGAACTTTATTTTGATAAATATCTGTGCAAAGCCGAGACTGATCAGCTAGTAATTTAATTATTTCATCAGCAACTATCATTAGTTTACTACATAAATCGTAAAGAATACATAAATTTTTCAATTTAAAGCAACATTTTTAGTGATAGAATCAAATATTTGAAACGAAGAAAATATGTGTTTTATAGGAATATATTATGAAAACCCCAAACCACTCTAGTGCAGCTGTAAAAGCGTAAAAATCAATTGCTATTATAACGCAACTTTTGCTCTACTAAAGGTAACCGACCTCAAACTATGATGTTATATAGATATAATCTCTACCTTTCCCTATACCAGGGATGGCCAAGACGGCGAGGTAGGTGATGTAAGGTGGCAGGGCCTTAGCGCTTCTTTGAAAAGATTACGGATTATGAATCATACGAATCAAATCAAATCAAAATACTTTATTTGGAACATTAAACAGTATACAAAAATAAAATGAAAACGGTGATATCTGCAGGAGTAAAATATTGTGTGAAAGACATGAAAACCCTCCTCTATAAACCTTAACGAGTATAGAGTAAGAGAAGCTAAACTTATATTTAATTTTAAAGAAACAAACAACATACAGATTCCTTTTAGCGATGACATTTTATTTAAACTGTTGCTGACGTAAGACCGCTAGGATATTTTGAATCATAATGTAGACCGCATAGCCGCATACCACTAAAGTTTAACCAGCCCTGTAGGAAATAAGGAATACAGTTTAAGGATCCTAAAGATGGACTTAGTCACGTTGCCACAGGCACCGTGTTAGCACGACTTTACGATTTAGTTTATAAAGACGTCGAACTGGTTTGTGGAATGTAGCAAAATGTTTTGATTTGTATTTAAAGATGCTTGTGTTATGTACCTACCTAATAAAGAAGTCGATAAACTCATCAAATAGTTGGTTTGTATTATTGTTGAATAGCTAACTTTTTTATAAATTCCTGATACGTGAAAATAAATTGTTTACCAAAATAGTAAAGGAGATAATTTTCATAACGCTTCAAAATATGTATAATACGGTTATTGGGAATGAACACTTTTGAGAACCTTTAAAAAAAGAGATCTCAATTTACGAAAAAGCTTTTTTAAGATTTCGAATCACCCTTGTAATTTTATTTTCTTCATAAATTCATTACCACCTTAAGTTATTTCTCTTTTAAAACGTATAGGGACTGGATGCAACTGTTTTTACCGCATTTCGACCTAATTCGGTAATAGTTAATGAAAGGAATAATTAGTAGACATCCGTGCTAATATTATAAATTCGAAAGTAACTCTGTCTCTCTGTCTGTTTGTTAAGACTAAACGTCTTAACCGATTTCGATGAAATTTGGTATACTTATAGGTAGTTTATGACAAAACATGATGATTAGGTTACGATGGGGTTGAAACAGGCTAGTTTTAATCGACTGTGCGACTTTTTACTGACAAACTACGCGTGCGAAGCCGCGGGCATGTCAGCTAGTAAGATATAATAAGATCCTCTGCATTTGGTTTTTACAGGTGAACAAAGAATACAACGCCAACCTCTGGTTCTGGTACTTCCCAGTCTCAGGTCAGCCCGTAGAAGACACCCCTTGGATCATCTGGTTACAGGGAGGTCCTGGTGCCTCCTCTCTCTACGGTCTCTTCACTGAAATAGGACCGTTCTTTGTAACTGAAGATAATAACTTGGAAGGTATCTGCTTTTGTAGTAAACGTTTCTAGGATTCAAAGCATTATTACGCAATACACCGTGTCACTTGTTTCTTCATGGGCAACCCAGTTTGGGGTGGGTAGAGGAGCCCTGAATACCCTATATGAAATCGATAATGAAGGAACCAATGTGGTGTCAGAGCGCCGAGAGCGGCATAGAACACTAGGCCACTGGCTTTAGGTCACAGTTCAGTGTGGTATATAATTATTGCAGCCACTTTTAGCCTTGGTAGTTTTCGGTAATTCAGTCTTACAAATCATGTAAGTCAGACGACACCCCGTTTTTAACTATTTATATTCTATTTCCTTCCTTCCCCTATCCTTTCCAGACATCTTGATCCTTTGCCACATTCGCCCATTCCACTAAATTTGTCCCATTTGTTCACAGAAATAAAATACTCCTGGGGTAAGAATCACTCTCTGCTCTTCATCGACAACCCAGTTGGCACAGGGTTCAGCTTCACTGATGATGATCGCGGCTACGCTACTAATCAGACTACGGTAAGGTTCTTCTTGCAAGCACCATATTATCTACTTCATGAATTGTCAGTCCTTTAAAATTAATTACACTGAAACTGTTTGATATAATTTATACTTTACATACCTTATATATATAACACACACACTTTAGGTATTTATAACGGTGAGCTAATAGGCCAATATAGTGGATGCCTGGGAATCGACCAAATTATATTCCGAAGAAAATACAAATCAAAGTTTATCTGCATTTTGACCTCCACGTAGGTCCAAAGCCTGATCAACTATTTTATATGTATTTTGAAAGAACGTCTCATGCCTTTTCACAGATCGGAGAGAACCTCTACACGGCTCTTCAGCAGTTCCTGACCATTTTCCCGGAGCTCCGGAAGGCACCGCTGACGATTGCTGGAGAGTCTTACGCGGGGAAGCACATCCCTTCTATCGGAGTCCAGATCCTCTGGCATAGGCAAGAAGACGAGCCTATTAACCTTCAGGTATTAAACTGATAAACGAGAGTCAAAAAATTTAAAAAACAGCTTCTAATCATCCACTCAATCCTCAGCATTGAGTTAAAATATTGCCACTTTGGTCTTGTGTGGAGATCCTCGATTGGTGGATCGGTTTCACCGCTTATTATAACCGGAATCAATGCTGAACGTGTCTTCCGAAGCACAAAGGTTGTGGAACCACTAACATGTGGCCATCCAAGTAACCATGTGGAACGTAAGTATATGTCAACCAGGAAAGCTAGGTAGGTACGCTTCTGACACACTCGTAAAAGTTCTTTGTATTGGGAAAACCAGGGAAAACGTAAACAAAAGTTTGTGTGACAGCTAAGTCATATAAATTATCTTCTAGAAAAGGCAGTTATTCCATCTCAACGTTTTTTTACAAGCTTTTTATTAACTTGCAATTTATATGTATATGTTTGTCCGGGTGGAATCTTGCAACTGAATTTTAAACCCGTTCCCCTCAACTGATTGAGCTGAAATTTGGAATACATATGTAACTTCGGTGACAATGCAATAATACGGTACCATGGAGGTGGTCTCATGATGGAGACGGATGCTAGACAACGGAACTTCTGAATGGATTATAGTAGGTTACTAGTGTTTGGGCTCATTTGAATCTGCTTGCGGTTCCGATTATTAATTTTATAAAAGCTTGTTTTGAAAAAGTAATTTATCATAAAAAAACTTATTTCATCTCAGGGTCTTGCCATCGGCAACGGCTTCATAGACCCTCGCTCGCTGCAGCGCTACAGCCACTTTGTACGCGAGGTGGGGCTGGTGGACGATGGCGTCGCTGACGTCATGGAACAACTTGAGACGGCGGTCGTGCAGTTTATCAAGGAAGGGGAGATGCTAAAGGCTTATGCTGTAAGTATCATATATATCTCGGTATATTCTCAAGTTACTACTGACTAATCATCTGTCACAGCGGCCTTTTTAAAAGGATCTCAAGCCTGACTCAGAAATAATTAAAGTGGGATTTAATTAAACTGCTCCCTCTACCAAATATGCACTACTTACAATAACATTTTTTCCGCATTACACTAAAGTTAACTGAAAGAGAATGCTATCTACTATTAAGATCGCCAATGTACAGATTTTTTTATTTTGTGCACAAAGATTCATTTATTCATTCATTTAATTCATTCAAAGATAGGGTAGAAAGAAACTAGGTAGATACGGACGGAAAAGAATGGTTGGAAGTGGTTGGCAGGAACGGTTTTTTTATACGATCGTACCTACTCGTATAAATTGAGATAGAACAAGCGTACCTATGGCCCACCTGATGTATATCTGTGTAGTGGTATCTAACTATCACGTATTTCCTAAGTATTGCCAGAGACCAGTAATATACTGGTCTCTGGTATTGCCTAGTAGGGCACGCACCTTAGACACGTGTCCTACTATGTACTGCCCTGCGTCCATCAACTTGAGGCATACAAGTGTAAAGCGTCAGACATAAGAATCTCTGCAATGTACTTAGATTATAGATTTGATTTGATTTTGGCTTCAATGAACGTTTTTCGATAAGAATAGAGAGAAAAAACTGGTTAGTGAACCTTCAAACACGCGTAGATAAACGTAAAAGACGGAAACTGCTTCCCAAAATGTATTAATATTAGCTGCTTCCGATCCTAGCATGATGATAAATAGGTAAATTATACTGTGTAAGTAGGTACCAAAGCATAATGAAGAGCCAAACATACTCTTCATATTTTTTTTCTTTTCCAGTATTACAACTATCTGCTCCAGCTGTTCCTCTCAAAATCCAAGCTGTCAAATCTCTACAACTACCTTCAGGACGAGATCAGTCTAGAAGGAGCCTACATGAACTATATACAGCGTGATGACGTCAGACGGGCCCTCCATGTTGGCAACACTAACTTTACTTCTATCGGAGTGGTTTATAGAAAACTGGTGCCGGACTTTATGGGTAGTGCTAAGATGTGGTTGGAGGAATTGCTGGAGAATTACCAGGTGATGTTGTACAAGTAAGTCACTTTACCACCATACTACCTAGGTATCTATCATTACACAAGTCGCAAATATGTTCAGAATTAATAATAATAACCCATTGATATTTATGCTTCTAAATAGATACCTACATAACACCAGCCCTAGTTAGTACTACTAGGAAGGTATACCTTTCTCTTCTGTGCCAAAAGATCAAGTAGGTACTGGACATTCTTTCTTCTAGGAAGGTATACCTTTCTCTTTCTACCAAAAGATCAAGTAGGTACTGGAAATTCTTTCTTCTAGGAAGGTATACCTTTCTCTTTCTACCAAAAGATCAAGTAGGTACTGGAAATTCTTTCTTCTAGGAAGGTATACCCTTCTCTTTCTGCCTAAAGATCAAGTAGGTACGGAAAATTCCTTTTTCTATGAAGGAATACCTTTCTCTTTCTGCCAAAAGATCAAGTAGGTACCGGAAATTCTTTCTACCATCGCACTGCAGGACAATGCGTGTGTGAAAGCAAATACTCTACCTACCACTTAAGGGCTCTGCCTCACCAATTTTAAGGCTGTGGTACCTATCTAGAAAGTCTTCAGCCTCAATATTTGCCTAGATTTAGATAAATACTAACTTACATAACTGTTTCCTTTTTCCAGTGGTCATTTGGATATAATTGTGGCGTACCATCCTTCAGTCAACACCTACAACTCACTGGACTTCTCTGGGTCCTCAGAATTCAAGAACGGCAAGCGAGAGCCGTGGTATCACAATAAAGACTTGGCTGGGTATGTATATAAACAAAAGGGATTTCATTTACACTTACAAACCTTTTTGGACAATGTTTTATAAAATTTGAATTGATTGATTTACATTTTTTTCGCAAAGCTACTAGATGGCACTGTGTATTTTATTTGCGGTAACTTTGTTGATTACCGGTAGAGGGCGTCAAATTACAAACGGGATTGCATTTACATTACAAACCATTTTGGCCAATGTTTCTGTTAAGTTTAATTTATGCCGTCGATTTACATTTTTTCGCAAAGCTACAGCTACTCATCAATAGATGGCGCTAAGTAATTGATTTGCGGTAACTTTATTGATTACCGGTAGAGAGAATTAACTGGTTTTTATACTTTTATTCAAGGTGTTTGTAATCGACCTTGCTATTTCAGGTATTACAAATTAGCGGGAAACCTCACAGAAGTCATGATACGGGGGGCTGGACACATGGTGCCAGCTGACAAGCCGGCTGCGTCCCTCGGGCTGATCTCAGCCTTTGCACGTGGCATCTCCCTGGATGAAGACACTGGCAGCCTTGTTAATGTAGAAAAAAACTTGGTTCGAAGACATCAGCTGCCCCTGCAATAAAGTTAACTTTGGTCCACGCGTGTTTAGTATTAGTTTTAAATGTGGTTGTTATTTTTAGTATGATTAAATCCTGTCTCAAATAAAGGTTTTTAGTCGAGTATAATTTATATTTTAAGTATTAGTTAATTTGAAGCATTACCTACATAATGTTAACTAGGTACATGTGTTAGTATCTAAGGCATTCACATAACTGTACCTACTTTAGGCATAGCAAGATAGCAACAATAATAGATGTTGCTATGCAGGGTTGCCAACCGTACGAGGTTCCTCGTACAAATACGAGATTTGTGGTCTTCCGTACGAGGTACGAGGACACTATCAACCTCGTACAATTATGTACGAGATTTTGATAATAGGGTCATACGCATATTTGGAGAGCAGATGTAAAAAGTTACCTTGCAAATTTTCGTAATAATATGACCGTTTTTGTGATTTTACTTGAATCAAATGATTAAATAATAAAGACATAATAAATGATGAATGAAAAAATTATAAACATTTTTTGAAATACAACTTAAAGTGATGTTTTATTTAGTAGGAAACTTGGAATAGTTTATTTCATCATGAGTAAAAAGTTCTAAATCCAGTTGTTCAATATCCCTTAATTTTGTAATAATGTAAGAAATGTACGAGGTTTGAAAGTCACAATACGAGATTTTTAGCTGCATATGTACGAGGTAAATTTTTTTACGGTTGGCAACCCTGTTGCTATGCCTAAAGTAGGCAATTGGTTAGGAATTATAGAGAGAGTATGTAACTAAACAACCGGAAATATACAAATGTGAATCTGAAAACCCGTCACTAGTGCGATTGATAATAAGTAAGTATAATATACTAACTACATCATAATACTGTTAATAATTATGATTGTTGCTCTTGCTTCATGACACAGGATGGCAATGTAGGTACTAACCTAACGATTACACACAATTATCACAACGAAGCTTGGCGGACGATAGGTTGAAAGGGTGTCCGAATATAAGTCATACGTCTTGATACGGAGGACTGGGCACATGGTGCCCTTGACAAGCCGGCTGCGTCCCTCGGCCTGATCTCAGCCTTTGCACGTGGCATCTCCTGTAGAAAAGAACTTGATTCGAAGACATCAGCTGCCCCTGCAATAAAGATAACATTGGTCCACGCGTGTTTAGTATTAGTTTTAAATGTGGTTGTTCTTTTTATTACGATTAAATCCTGTCTCAAATAAAGGTTTTTGGTCGAGTATAATTTCTATTTTATCTTCTACAAGCTTAGAAGAATAACGGCTACAAGTTTTTTGTCATCCTCACTTTCCCACGTCGAC
Organism: Philereme transversata; assembly: GCA_963924445.1. Lineage (NCBI taxonomy): Eukaryota > Metazoa > Arthropoda > Insecta > Lepidoptera > Geometridae > Philereme > Philereme transversata. The sequence continues at coordinate 17,015,325 of OZ004337.1, read as the reverse complement.
GATGTGATAAGAGGGGGTTTCAAGTCAAGGCATCATGCTCTCCGTTTTAGTTTAGATGGCGCTGCCCATTTCAGTTACTTTGATTATCCATTCGGAACTATAAAAATGTGGATCTGAAAACCCGTCACTAGTGCGATTGATAGTTTATTCTACTAACTAGGTACATCTGCTGCTTGAGGAAGAGAGAGATCAAAATGTACGAAGATGACCATTATGATGATATCGTGTTATTTTTTTGAATTGAAATCGTTCGCCAAAAAACGATGACACAACAATACAAGACCAAATTTAACATATTATTTTCTCACAATCTATGCTTATGTAGGTACCTACTATCATATTATTCCTTTTACTAATGTGAATTCGTGATTGACTGTGTACGCTCGATCTTCAATCATCAGTTTGAAAATCAAACAAACTCAAGAATGACAGATTTTGTAAATTGGCAACACCGGCAATGCTGACGTTTCCTTGGTGGAGTGCGACGATCGAATCATCAATGTAAAATTGGAAAAATCTAAATAAACTTCCTCAAAGTGATCTGATCTTGTAATAGTGCATGATTATGTGTAATTCGTCCGATCATTACAAATAAGGATAGTTCTCGCATCAAAACCCGGACGGAAGTGAACTGACAAACAACACCATGTCGTGTATTTCGTATATAGTTTGCGCATTGCTGTTTATAACGCTTAGTAAAGCGTTTTATCTGCCGGGCCTGGCCCCTGTGAACTACTGCAAAGCCGGTGAAGACAATGGCAAGTCGTGCAAAGTAAGTAAATGTATTAAATTCTCAAATTGTCGGCATCGCCAAAGGCCACTTGATTGAGTACATGTCCTTTGGTGCACGCACATTGAACCTGCATGTGGTGCAATTAATCCTTTTTGTGCATTGAGAATCGATTGATATATATATGTTTCCGCGCATGTACACATACTAACAAAAAAAAATTGTTGTTATTAGTACCATAATAATAACAACTATTTTTTTTTGTTCCACTTGATTTGCGTGCCTGAAACTAATCAAAAAATGACTTTAAATTTACTTTACAGAACGTAATTCCGCTATACGTAAATCGATTGAACACAGAAGAGTCTGTTATTCCGTTTGAATATCACCACTTTGACTTCTGTACATCAGACGAGAGCCAATCTCCAGTTGAAAACCTTGGCCAAGTTGTATTCGGTGAGAGAATTCGTCCCAGCCCTTACAAACTGAACTTCTTAGAGAATGTTGAGTGTAAAGCTGTGTGTACTAAGAACTACAAAGGCTCAGATACAGACTCTATTAGAAAGTTGAATCTTTTGAAGATGGGAATGGCTCTTTACTATCAACATCACTGGATCCTAGATAATATGCCAGTAACTTGGTGTTACCTGGTCAATGAAGGTGGAAAGATGTACTGCAGCACAGGATTCCCAATGGGCTGTCAAGTTAGGAGAGATATGGTAAGTGTCATACACTTGTGAGTATACTATTTCTAGGATTTTTCAGATATTCAGCCTTAGAGTATTTTTTATTTCATTTGTTTGGGTAAAAGTTACACGGTATGAATTTTTATTTAAAATAGGTATTCAGTATAAGAAGGATAATTGTGACACCAACACCATTTACCACAGGTTACTGAAATATATTAGAGAACACAAATTAATTTAATAGTTAAAAATAGGTTGTTCTAGGGTTTTTTGGTTTGACTTGCAAAAGTGTATAATTGTTTCAAATTGTAAGTGAATATACCTAACTAATAAATATGTATTTATTTTTAAATGTATATATTTATTGTATTTATTTTAATTGTATATAATAATATGTATATATTTTCAAATGCAGAAAGAAAAGTCCACTTACTTTACTTTTGAATATTCAACCATCAGAGCCACAAAATATTAGCTGAATATAAATAAATAAATTATGCTGGACATTTAACATTGCTCTATCTAGCCCCAAACTAAACAGAGCTTGTACTATTGTATATTATAGAGAAACACCCAGACCCAGATCATTTGTTTCTCAGCGACTATCGAACACACAACCTCCTGCTTCTCAGCAGGCTATTCTCCTATTGCACCACCCAAATCTAATATAAAAAAATTGTTTTCTAAATTCATGTTAGATATATGTTCTTAGTTAGCACAGGTAAAGCTGATGTTTTATCAAAATCTTATTGGATAATCTGATGTAAGTCCTAGCAATTAACACTGATGATTTAATACAGGATACCTGCACACCGATCGTCAATGTATCTCCTGGCCAAGTTGGCTCATACTACCTGTTCAATCATGTGGACATTGAGATCACCTACCACAGCGGCCGAGAGGAAGAGTGGGGAGTTGGCTTTGGGGACAACGGAGGCAGGATCATATCAGCTAAGGTTATTATTTATTAGCTTATTCCCGTGGCTTCAATTGTGTTAGCCCCCATTTAATCCCCTTAGAGAAGGATTTTGAGAAATTCCTGTGCCTATGATATCATGTATGCAAACTTTAAGACGTATTAAGTTAGTTAAGGCGTAATGGAAAAAAAAACAAACAAACTCACTTAATATAAACAAGTATGGATTGCACAATCAACAGCTTTTAGTTTCAAAGTAATGAAACTGTTATAGCGAATGCTTCTTGCTAATAACAGATGCTCAATAAACATATACCTGGAGTTGTGGGGCATTCTAAAGTTTATGAAACTGGCTGGATAAACATACAGTCAAATTAAATGTTCAATAGGTAAATAAAAATGGAACATATATCATGATGATATTTATTAAAGTTTTTCATTGGAAACTGATAAAAACAATTATGATAAGCTTGTACAATATCAAAATACTAACATTTGTTTCCTAAAACATAGAAAAGCACTTGAACTGATTATCAATCCTAAATAGAATTGTTATAACCCACATTTGTTAATTATCCCATTCTAATATGTATCCATTATAGCAATATAAACATGAACATTACATTAAAGTTAACAACATTAACAAAACATTCGTTTCTAATTAAATAATAAATAAATAAAAATAAATATTTCTGGACACTTCACACAGCGCTATCTAGCCCCAAACTAAGCAGAGCTTGTACTATGGGAACCAGTAACTGATAGAATACTTATATACTTTTTTTTGTAAATACTTATAATATATAGAAAAACACCCAGACACGGAACAAATATCTGTAGATCATTTGCCCCCCTTCTTACCTATCGCCAGCCGTCCCAACTCATTAAAGTAGCGGAGTAGAACTGAGTTGGTGGCAGCAGTTTTCTAGAGTCCCCGATGTAGTTACTGACATCGAAGATGAGTTCGTTTCTAGAGAGATGTCTTAGAGATGTTCCGACTAGTCAGTAAAGCCGACTGTAAGGCCACTCGTAGTCGGCGACTACTATCACTATAAGCACTGTTGTAGGTAGTTCTTCTATTTAGATTTGTGATTGGGAGGATGTTTGACCAGAACCCGCCCCAGACCGAGAGCCTAACTGAGGTATCAAGGTTGGATGTCGGTATTGTATATGGTTATTCATACTCGTAGTATTTGCTGTTTTTCCTGCCCACCATGAGCAAGTATCATTTTGGCTCTGGTTACATTTGACCTTAGGGAATCCAAGGGGTCCAATTGGTCAAAAAAAAAACATACATATTAAGTATTCTATCAGTTATCTGGTTCCCATAGTACAAGCTCTGCTTAGTTTGGGGCTAGATAGCGCTGTGTGAAATGTCCAGCAATATTTATTTATTTATTTATACATCAGACTTCCTTTTTAACATGATTAAATTTTAGTTGAGCTCTTTCACTTTGTACAATAACGTATTGTCTTTATTTTTTCACACAAACACCACTCTGACCAGTGCAAAAGCAACAATCAAGAAACAATGCATAGTAAACAAAACATGCTCCGACATGCTCCCAGGTGGCGGTTGCGACTTGCGCGCGAAATGTCCTAATACCTCCGAAACCGTGATCGGCTCGGCCGACTAGTCGGTCTCTTTACAACCGACTAATCGGCTAGTCGGCCAAAGTCATAGTCGGCACATCTCTAGTTATTATTGTTAGTACCACAATCAGTTTGGGTTATTCAAACTTAAATCAGCCTTATCTCGGGAGCTAGACGTTCTAGGCTAGCGGTGTCTTTAAACAAATGGTAGGTATCAATGAGATCTGCAATGTACTATTCTGTTTTTTTTAACCAAAGAGTTTGAAAAAAGTATCAAGTACCGGTATCTCATATTAAATACAAGCTGACTCGCTCCGGCTTCGCACGAATTGTTACTAAAATAAAATATAGCCTATAGCTTACCATCAGGTGAGGTAGTGGTCAAGCGCTTGACTGTCATCAAATACTAAAAAAAAAACAGCTCCTTGAAACAGCTTAGATTATTATTAGTGAAATAAATTTCATAATCGGTTCAGTAGTTCCGGAGATTATTTATTACATACAAATTTTACCTTTTTATAATATTAGTGTATATATATAATACATATCCAGGAAACATTGTAACTATACATTATCAACCCAGGAAACAGGAAACAGTACTTACCAGATATTTTAAATACATGTAACATTTCGTCAAACTCATTTATAATATTATCACTATGGAGTCTATGGATTTCGCACCAACCTCACAACAAACTGGTACTGGATTGTCGAGGATACGAACGGCTCTGCGTTGAAAGGAGTCTAGGGGCTGCAGATGGTATTTCGGTGCACCGTTCCAGATGTGCGTGTTCCACGTGGGGCCGGAATTGTGATTTGTAGCACCGAGGTACCGCTTCGACTCTACGACTCGCGGCTTAGCTTAAAGTTTTAAGACAGCTCCTAAACTCTCCAAAACCTTTCGTTGCATCCGTCACTCGATAGCTGTGGAGGTGTCAACATGACAAAGGGGCATTGAAAAAATTTACTTAATGTTTTAGTATAGAGTCGTTATTTGTTTGATTAGCCGTAAGCGAAAGCTGTAATTACTTTGTAATCTAGCATCTCAAAGTCTAGCATCGCACAAAATATGCCACTTTATCGCAGTGACGCAGTACGGCGTGCGATATCCTTATTTATAGTAAACACGCGTAGTTTTTCAATAAAAACCCTCCTTCTGCGCAGTTGGGTAAAATGTAGCCTATGTCTCAATCCAAGTACCTATCTATATACTAAATTTCATCGAAATCGGTCCAGCTGTTTAGTCGTGAAAACGTAACAGACAGAGACAGAGTTACTTTCGAATTTATAATATTAGTATTAGGTTGGGGAAAAAGTTTCTTCGCATTTTTTAAGAAAATTCAAAACATTTTTTAATATAGTTTATTTACATTTAACTAAAGTATGTAGGTACCATTTTGTTCGATAACTTTTTGCCATCTTGTAGGTAAGGACATGATCTCATTGCTATAGAAATTTTGGGGCTTCTGATCAAAATACCGCGACAAGTGGTTTTGGCAGTCCTCTCGTGATGTTAACCTGAAACTGCCTAAAGAATTCTGAAGAGACCGAAACAGGTAGAAATCTGAAGCAAGGTCAGGACTATACGGCGGATGCATTAACACCTCCCAGCCAAACTCTCTTAATTTTTGCTGAGTGGCTAAAGATGTGTGAGGTCTAGCGTTATCATAATGAAAAACCACACCCCTTCTGTTGATTAATTCCGGCCGCTTTCTCTCAACTTCTTGCTTTAATCTCATCAGTTGTTCGCAGTAGAGTTCAGAATGGATGGTCCTGCCTGGTGGTAACAGCTCATAATGAATAATGCCCTTCCAATCCCACCACACACACATCATCACCTTGTTGCGAGTTAACCCGGGTTTCGCCACTGTCTGTGAAGCCTGACCGGCCTTTGACCACGACCTTTTTCGCACGTTCTTGTCGTACGTGATCCACTTTTCATCACCAGTTATCAGCTTCTTCAATAATGGTTCAGTTTCATTACGTCGTAATAAAGAATCACAAATGAGTACACGGTTCATTAGGTTTCTTTCAGTGAGCAGTAAGGGGTATCCAAATATCGAGCTTTTTTGTGTACCCAGTTTTTTTCAAATGCGCCAAAACTGTTTTGTGGTCAATTCCCAGTTCTTCAGCTACGTCGTAACTACTGATATACCGATCTTGCTCCACTTTTTCAAAAATGGCATCAATTTTATCCGTAATAGGGCGACCAGAGCGACGTGCATCTTTGACATCAAAATTTGTGTTGGTTCGTTTTAGCAAAACACCGGTATATCGAGTTTTGTAGTGACTAGCGACATTTTATTATGCATAGATTAATCACATATTTTATGATAAATAATTATTATTATTATTTGGAGCCTGTACTGGAAGGAAGGAAGGGAGGCCTTTGCCCTGCAGTGGGACAGTACAGGCTCCAAATAATAATAATAAATAAATATTGCTGGACATTTCACACAGCGCTATCTAGCCCCAAACTAAGCTTAGCTTGTGCTATGAGAACCAGATAACTGATAGAATACTTATATACTTTTTTTTTTGTAAATACATATTTATAATATATAGAAAAACATCTAGACCCGGAACAAATATCTGTAGATTATACAAACATTTGTTCCGCGGCGGGAATCGAACCGCTACCTCCTGCGTCTCAGCCGGCTATTCGCCCACTGTACCACGGAGGTCGTCACATGTAACTAAACCACAAGCAAATAAAATGAATTATTAATTACTAGCTGACCCGCCCGCGGCTTCGCACGCGTGGTTTGTCAATAAAACATTACCCTCCTTCTGTGCAGTCGCATAAAGTGTATCCTATGTCTCAAGTCCATTCATAATCTATCTAGGTATATAGGTACCAAATTCCATTAAAATCAGTCGAGCCGTTAAGTCGTGAAAAGGTAACAAACAGACAGTGAGACAGAGTTACTTTCAAATCGGTATGTACGTAGATTATAACTTGGGTGAACACATAGGCTACTTTTTGTTGACAAGCAACGCGCGCGAAGCCGCTGACGGAAGCTAGTTATACATATTAACCTTCCTCTTGAATCACTCTATCTATTGCTGAAAACTACATTAAAACCCGTTGAGTAGTTTAAAAGATCTAAGGTAACAGACAGCGGAAGCGACTCCATTTTATAATATGTAAAGAAGATGAACTGACTTCCTTCATTCCACAGATCAAACCAGCCAGCATCAAGCACCCGAGCCCAGACAATCTGAACTGCGACGCGCGAGGCTCCCCCGTCGAAATCCCCACCAACATCGAATCCGACAAGTCCTTCAGCGTGACATACTCGTACCGAGTGACCTTCATCAAGAATAACACCATCAAATGGTCCTCGCGATGGGACTACATCCTCGAATCGATGCCTCAGACGAACATCCAGTGGTTTTCGATCCTAAATTCGTTGGTGATCGTACTGTTTCTCAGTGGAATGGTCGCTATGATTTTGCTAAGGACGCTGCATAAGGATATCGCGAGATACAATCAAATGGAGTGCGGGGAAGATGCTCAGGTAAATCTCTTAGTTTTTTTTTCATAAATAGATTTTCCGGGAAGCAATTTTAAATATTTATTGATGGAGCGAAGCGAGTTCTCCAAATCAACTTGGGAAAATCGGCGTTGTAGGTATGTATGTTGAGGATTACTTTCGTGAAATTTATAACATAGGTAGGTAGTGATGGCACAATTTTGGTGTGACTAAATGAGCTAAAAATGTTGGAGGGTTGTTGAGATATTGGGGTTCAAGAGGGGTAAAAAAGATGAAAATGAGACTATTAGGCCAAGTGGGAAGTCAAATGAAAGATATTCATTAGTACATTTCGACTCCTTTTTTATTTTTAGTAAAGTCCTTGTATTTTTTGAGTTAATAGCCATAAAAAAACTGAACTTTGACGAAATTCGCAGGGTACATCAGTGACCCCACAGTGCTGTAATTTGGTATGCGTGTAGCTTAAGTGACACAAATATAGGCAAATGTCTGAAATCCACAATAACTGCAATTTGTTATTATTGATTTACCGTTACCTGTAATTTGAATGAAACTATAGGTTAAGTTCGTTGGTTATTTATTTCGTGGCACTATTTTGATAGTCAAAGATTACGAATAATATATTTTTGTTTTTATGGGAGACTCGCGAGGTCTCAGTTCGGAGCGAACCACTAGTTATCTTAAAATTGTAATCCTTGACCTTTATGTTAGTATTGTGTAAGTTACTAATGCAATTAATTGGTATGCAGTGTGGTCATGATTTGAATTTAAATGTAGTCCGGTTACAATGAGATCTATAAGTGTTTGCGAGACAGTTCTAATCTGAAATTGGATAAGCCAAATAATTTTTTTAAGTATAGAACTCTAGAGGTATAAATAAAAATAAAGTTGATTAAAATTTTTCTATATTAATCTCAGGCATAATATCACAGATTAAAATCTAAATGTGTTAATCTATGATTATTAAGTTCCTGACATTAGGCTAATAAATTCCAAGGTCTGTTTTCTCGGATAAATCTCGTCCACGAGATGACGTCATATTTCATGACGCGCCGCCATGCTAAAATTAAGTTTGTAAGCAAAATTTCATCTCGCCCACGAAAGATAAACTAGCCTCCACTCGCGGCTTCGCGCTGGGGTTTGTCAATTAAAAGTAGCCTATATCTTAATCTATCTATGTATCAAATTTCATCGAAATTGGTTTAGTCGTTACAACTTAAAAGCGTAACAAACTCACTTTCAACAAAGTATTGACTAGTATGTCACGCACCTTAGACGTGTCCCATGATGGCTTGATCTGCGTCCATCAACTTGAGGCATACAGGTGTTAGCCTCATGTGTCTGTAAATACAGCGGCAATCATATCCTTCAAACCGAAATACAGCAATACTTATTGGTGGCAGAAATAGATATGTGGGTAGTACTTCTCCGGGCGAGCCCTTTCACAAGAAACTACTACTCTTGATGATACAGTAAAGTAAAAAAAAATGTGATGTGTTTGCAGGAGGAGTTTGGTTGGAAGCTAGTGCACGGAGACGTGTTCCGGCCTCCGCGGCGAGGCATGCTGCTGGCTGTGTACCTGGGCTCAGGCGCTCAGGTCAGTACTCAAGAGATACTCCAATGTATAACAAATCATTTTCTTATAAATTAACTACATATATTATAAAAACTATTTTAAAAAAATTCCTGGTAATGAATTTGAAAATAGTTTTTTTTTAAACTCATTACCATGATCTTTTTTTAATTTTCAGTCTACTTTAATTTCTAGTCCTAAAACATGAAACAGCCTGTATAAAGTAGTGTATGATACGTACATTATATGTTTACAATTCGTAAATAAAACGTTAGTAGAATTATAATTTCATGAACATTAAGGGTGTCTGGCAAGACGATGTTAAGTATCTGGCAATGAATGACGTGATTTTTAATAATATTCTGAAGGTAATACCCAAAAATCACACTTTATTATTTGATGGATTTAGATCGGCATTTTACACACCTTTAGTACCGTTTACTTGCCAAAGCCAAACTACCTAAACTTAATAATGGTCAATCATTCTTACCTGTGTTGGGAGCATGCGCTGACAAACTTTCAGCTTTTATAAAATAACGAAAGTCTGGGGTCCACGGGCTCATACTCTATGATAAACCAATGTTTGTTTTTTTTAACTTCGTTGGAGCACAATATCGCCTGAGGGTAAGCGATAGTGTGGTGTAACTGTTAGCGATGTATTGCAGGTATTCGGTATGACGCTGGTGACGCTCGCGTTCGCGTGCCTCGGGTTCCTCTCGCCCGCTAACCGCGGCGCGCTCATGACCTGCGCGCTGGTCGCGTGGGTGCTGCTCGGCGCGCTCGCGGGCTACGTCAGCGCAAGGATATACAAGAGCTTCGGGGGAAGGCGCTGGAAGAGCAATATACTGCTCACTTCTATGGTCTGCCCTGGGTGAGTTATACATACATGATTGATAACGCTTTCTTTTACATCACACTTCCGCTGTCTGTTCGCTTAGATCTTTTAAACTACTCAACGGATTTTAATGCAGTTTTCAGCAATAGATAGAGTGATTCAAGAGGAAGGTTTATATGTATAATACATACATAAAGCTGTTTGTTAGTTTGTTTGTTACCTTTACACGACTAAACGGTTGAACGGATCGTAATGAAATTTTGCAAGCAGATAGAATATATCCTGAGAAAGGACATAGGCTACTTTTTAGCCAACTGCGCAAAATAAGGGTAATGTTTTATTGAAAAACCACCCGTGGGAAGCCGCGGGCGGGTCAGCTAGTAAATAATAAAGCAATATAAAAAACAAATAACAATACACACAGATATACAAGTGGCGGTCTTATCGCTAAAAGCGATCTCTTCCAGACAACCTTTGGATGGACAGGATTTCACAAAAACGTTTTAGGACGGTAGCTCTAATCGACTGTTATCTCTAATGTCGTTTCCAAATTCAAAATGTATTTATTTGGAACATAAACAAATTAGAACAATAGATAAAAAGTGAGTGAATTTGATTACGCTATAATATTATTGATGTGCCTTCCAGAGTGGTGTTCTCCCTATTCTTCGTGATGAACCTGGTGTTGTGGGGCAAAGGGTCGTCCGCAGCTATTCCGTTCTCGACGCTCGTTGCCCTATTGGCTCTGTGGTTCGGAGTATCCGTACCTCTCACGTTTATCGGCGCTTACTTCGGATTTAGGAAGCGAGTGAGTTCATTTTGTATTAAATTTTAATTCAATCAAGGAAATTTAAGCAAGTTTTGGCCAATGAATATAAAATTTCAATCAAGAATACTAAACAAATACATAGAGAGATCCGAACATCGTTAACTTGTTATTTATATAATATATTTTTACAGAACCCTTCGTCCGTGAGTGAGACTTGCACTTATCCGTTTTTTTTGTAAATAGTTACTTAGATATAAGAGAAACACACATACCCGGAACAAAAGGTTATTAGAGCTAGTGGAAAATACTAATGCATTATTTGATTCTGTTGTCAGATCCTCGACCACCCGGTGCGAACCAACCAGATCCCGCGTCAGATCCCGGAGCAGTCTCTGTACACACAGCCCATCCCCGGGATTGTGATGGGAGGAGTGTTGCCCTTCGGATGCATCTTCATACAGCTGTTCTTTATCCTCAACTCGCTTTGGTCCAGTCAGGTGAGATATAATTCTATTATGCTTACTATTAGACGCCAATGCTCCTGGCAGACATCATAAAACGTGGGACTAGCGACGATGATATTGCTATCTCGCTCGCTCTAGCAGCCCTTGCGGGCGCCGTTAGTGATGCGCCGAGTATCTATCGATAACACTAATTACCTGTTGTATTGAAAAGGAAACAAACATGTTTATTGGTTGTCTACCAAGATAAATTGTCATTGTATTTAACATCTTTGCCCGCAGATGTACTACATGTTCGGCTTCCTTTTCCTGGTGTTCGTCATCCTCGTGATCACCTGCTCGGAGACCACCATCCTGCTGTGCTACTTCCACCTGTGCGCGGAGGACTACCACTGGTGGTGGCGCGCCTTCCTGAGCTCGGGCTCCACAGCAGGCTACCTCTTCATATACTGTTGCCATTACTTCATCACCAAGCTTAATATCGAAGACGCCGCATCTACCTTCCTCTACTTCGGTTATACGATCATAATGGTGTTTTTGTTTTTCCTGCTAACAGGAACTATAGGTTTCATGGCCTGCTTCTGGTTTGTAAGGAAAATTTACAGCGTTGTAAAGGTGGATTAGGTTAGTGTGGATTTGTCTATTGTGATGGTTTAATTATTACGATGCTGAAAACTATTCAGTGTTTTTATCGAGGTAAAAAATGCAAGTACTGAACAGTTTTTGAACTGAATCGCAAGGAGTGATAGGGCACCAGGACCCTAGTATACACGGCTACAGTCAAGTTATACATTTCCAGTATAAGCTGAGCTATCATTGTATGGAAAGTCAACACAATCCGAGGTCAGATCCATACTGGAAATGTTTGACGTGTACGATAAATCTCGTGCACGATGACAAAGTCCATACATTCGAATTCTGTTTCGATCCATTCAATATCCTCGGCTAGCTTTAGCTAAAGCTAGACTTACTTTTAGTGAGGGCTTACAGTTAGACACTACCAGGCTCATTTCGCTCACGATTTGAGCTTTTCGAACCTAGAACTTTCTACTGTTATTTTATTCGCTCGCAAAATTGACCTTTTTCTTCAAAAGGGGAGCGGGAACATAGATGTAATCGGCTTTTTATAATTTTCTAAGCTGATTTGATATTACATTCAGTCTGAAGAATGTTTTCCTAGTAATCTTACTTTAGGGGTAATCAGATAATCATAATTTAGTGAGCAATTTTTGCTGTAGATAGCATTAAATGTGCGTAGATAGATCTAGGTTAACCACTCTCAATGTTTAATGTACCTTCTGCCACTAAAACGATTCCACATTTATTTTACCATCTTCAAGCTATAGCAGTGTGACTAAAAAAGAACTAGTACAGTGATAAAAAGATGGAAACTACTAAATCGTTCACAGTAGACAAGTTTACAGAAGCTTGGATGAATGGGCTGCGCGTGCGCCGCCTGCCCAGTGTGTTAAGATCGTCGAGAACCCGCTCTACAAATTTAATTTACTCCTATGATATGCATTTCACAATCTCAGTGACTTTAAAAGGTTGAGATTATGAGTCAATCAAAAAAAACAAGAAAACTGTATCTAAAATAGGTGTGACGAGTATACCATTTACACTCGTCACTCGCATAGAGAATGCCCACAATGATGAACGCAAAAGTTAATAAGGAAAGTATTATCAAAAATGGAGGTAACTTAGTTTGTACGTGTGCTATCGATAAAGTCGAGACTGCTGTTATGTGATTTTATAATGAATGAAGAATAAATGGTCTCATGAGCTGATTGCGTATAATAGTTAATGTATGTCTCGTTTACACTTTGGAAAGTCCTTAGACTTACACTTACGTGTACGATGGGTTCCCAACGAGTCACAACCAATCTTTTTTTCCCAGCATGTAACACTGTGACTCGAGAATCTTCTTTAAAAAAAGTTACAACAAGTAAAAGTGTAAAACATTGGGAAAAAATCACAACCAGTAACACTATGACAAATTAAATGCTTTTATTCATTAAAATCGCAAGGATCACTTTGAAAAGTCAATTTTACTGCCTGTTCCTTTGCGACCAAGCCATGGAAGAAAGGCAAGAAACAAGGCTGGTTGTTCTTTTTGATGACCCTATAAAGAAAATAAATTACGTCTAAATTGTAAAATTTTTGAGCAATTTCAATCGCAAGTTTCTCTATCATTTAAATTACGCGATTCAGTGACTCGTTGGGAATCCATCAGGCCATAATTATAAAGAAAAACGCTGAAAAAATGTATGACTGAAACCGAGTGGCACACTGTCAAGGTTAACGCTGTTCCTATAGCGCTTATCGTTTGACGTGTGTATCTAGAGGCCGGTCGGGTTCTAACGTTTAATGAAATAAGAAATCTCTCTACAGATTTTTTGATTCAAAATTGCTTGCGTAATGCCCATTCAGAACCTTCTTACGATAAAAAATAACTGAGTTGAATTGACTGTTTCAAAATCAATTGCTTGCATTTTGTTATCGAAATAATTCAAACTTTTGTACGGAAAAACCAGTCCTTATCTCACAAAAAGTGAAACACCCGCTAAACACTGTATAAAAAATCTTATACAAAATGGGTAAGATATTTTTTAAACACTTGTTAAACAGGGTTTAACGATTTTTGTGGTAATAAGGTAAATGTTTAAAATGATTTCCAGAATGTAAATGAGGCTCGTGCGACATCGGGCCATTGTGCATTCATGTCGCTTTTATATTAATCTATATAGTCGTTAGTTGTAAATAAGTCTTTGTGAAAGAGCTAATCGATTTATTTATTAAATCAATGTTGCACTGTTTAGGCAATATGTAGTACTATGGAAATGCATGATAGGAATAGTACTTAAATGTCTTAAGGCACTTGTCTCACCGCCGGCGAGTAAGCGATTAACTATCAACTATTTTCTCGCTCAAGAAACGAACAAAAGATATAGTTTCCGTGTCAGTAAAAGAAACACGTTATTAGTTAATCGCTGGCCGTTCACACTGCCGGCGAGAACTCGATCTCCACTATTTTAACGCAGCGACTACAACACTCGCTCAGCGATACGCGCTCAACGATGCTCGCTTGGCGGTCAGAACACACGCCGTGAGATGATGAGTATCGGCCGCCGCACTCGCTCACTCGCATTATAGCCCAGCGAGACAACTATAGGAACTACACACTCGTTTCTCGCTGCTCGCCAACTTGTTTCTAGTTTCTAGCTCTACTTGCTTCTCGCTCATCGCCGGCGGTGAGACAAGTGCCTAAATTCGGTGTCAGAAAATAGTTACTAAAAATTTTGTGAAATCGTATATCAGCTATTCGCATTTTTATTCAAGTTTTTAAATCGCAGTCTATAATTTGAAGTTAATTATTGGTTTAGTTAATTTTGCCTAATTATAAGTCCTTAGCCTACAATGTTTTCATTATTATCACATTTTGTGTTGCACTAACATGAAATGTGTAGTTTTACTATTGATGTACTAAAGTGTATTTGTATTCTAACTCAAGATTATTTGTATCATCTTCGTTTGTTTATCTTAGATATACCTATTTGTAAAACTATAATTTAAAACAAAAATGAAATAATAAATTGACTATTTTATATTGGTTTTTTATTTGCTGATCAGCTGAGTTAGGTAAGCTTTAGTACTATCTTCTTTAAAATCTCATGTCACATTCACTCCTCCGAAACGGATCGACCGATTTTTATGATTTTTTTTTTGTATATTTGGTAGGCATGAAAATAGGTTGTAAAGTATCTACAATATATATGTATCAAATTTCATGATGATCGGATCAAAGTTCGAATATTCATAATAATCGGATCAACGTTTCACGATCATCATGAAATTTGATACATAGGTAAGTAGTGATAGCACAATGTTGGTGTGACTGAATGAGCTAAAAATGTAGGGGGGGGGGGGGGTTGAACCCTCCAACTCCCACCCCCATTTTTTTAAATCATAATTTTAGTATTTTTGTTTGAACAATATCTATTTAATTTAACCGTCGGCGTCGTCCATTGACGTGAAGACATTTACATGAAGTGTTGCGCCACTTTGACAAGTGTTTTACCTATATAGTTTTTATCCCGAAGTTCCCACGGGAACGGGAAATTTCAAGCCTACGAAGCCGCGGGCGGGACAGCTAGTAATATGTAATTTGTGGTACACAATTTATTCGGTATGATCATTTCATCATCACAAAATAAAAAAACCATTCAAAACATGATTTACGTCTCGCCAAAGCGCCACACTCACGGCTGGCGTTCGATCGACTTGATCAGAGATCCTCGTACGCGCGTCTATGTGTGCGTGCGACTGTTCTTATCACTCGTACTAAGTAAACTTCTGTACTATTCTGTCGCCGAGCCGCGGAGAGAAATATACGACAGGGATGTCAGTAAAGCAACAAAATATGAGTTGCAATTTAACTAATTATATTAAAGCGACGGTTTCTACACAAAATGTAAATGTATCTTTAAAATATTCTTGTTTTATAATCAATATCTCGATAAAATGCTGGTCGACGAAATGTAGAGAACTAGCTTATTGTACGATGCCACAGATTACTAAAAAGTTACTATGAGCCGTTCAATAACCCCGCTAGTTCAATGACCTCGCCCAGTCAATTACCTGGCCCGGGCAATACACCCAACCAGTGAACAGGGTGCGTACGGCAGGGCGGTAAGTACCTACATGTTAGGCACAAAAAAAATTGTTTTTGTATTTAAAATAAAACATTTTTTTTTAGTTATGGTCTCATAAATATATTCCGTCATTGTTTGTAGTTTTAATCGCAATACCTTATATTTAAGTAAGTAGCTCAGTTACTATCACTGCTTTCAGAAAGTTCAGCTTTTTCCTTGGGTAAGATGGGCTTCCGTTTGGTGATCTTCTTTTTCTTATCAATATTTGTTTTCCTAAAGACTTCTATAGCTTTCATCTTGTTCTGAAGCAAGCTTTGTTTATCCTTCTCCCTCTGTGGAATAATTTCTTGGAATCTATCAGTTTTGGTTATCTTAATATCAATCTCTGTCTTTCCATCCTTCGTTTCGGATACAACTTTCACGCTAAGGTTTTTAAGTACACTGTCATCAGTTCTTTTCTTTTTAGCTTTGGAAGGTCCTGCTTCTTTATCTTTGTTGGTTTTCCTTTTACCTGCCGGTTTTGTTTCGTTAACAGTTTGTACTACATCTCCAATAGGTAATTCTGGACCAATTCTTTGCACCGCTGCCTTCACTCGTTTACTCATTTGGTCTTCCAACGATTCAAAATCAATCTTCTTCTTAAAATAGTCTTCCATACTTTTCTGAGTTTTTCGTTCTACCATTCTTTTAAGTACTGGCTTGATAATTTCATCCAACTTATGTTGAGACCAACCGAATTTAGTTTTTGTGTAATCTCTTAATATAGTTATGTCTAGTTCGCCCCACGAGAATTTATCTTCGCTTTTTTCTATGTTCGGATCCAAGTATGCTTGAACAACCTAAAATGATACGACAGCTATAATATAATAATACATCATTAATATAATACATCATTTTCAACCGACTTCAAAGAAGGAGGTTCCCAATTGGTTTGGTTTTTTAAAGTACAATCACATAGCAGCAGATGATAAAAAAATATACATAAAATGATAATAGATGGAAAGACGACCTGATGAAGGTTGCTGGGAGCCGTTTAGAATAGAATAGAATATATATTATATTTATTTGACACACACAAATAAACACAGAACGGCTCACAAACAAAATAGTAGACAGACAGGAAAAATACAGTAAGAATGAGATATTATAACATAGGTTTGGTGCAGGCCAAAACTATGGAGGAGACCTATGTCCAGCAGGGAACGTCCTGTGGCTGGTATAATGATGATGCAAACATTTATTATGCGGCGGGAAGCGAACCCAATCTCCTGAGTCTCAGCCGGCTATTCGCCCATTGTGCCACGGAGGTTGTCTACTAAATAGTAGGAAGTACTAAATAAAAGAACATTACATACAATCTATACATCCTGTTTTGTTATGCATGAAATTGTACTACTACTTACCTATGTATCAAATTTCATGATGATCGGATCAAAGTTCGAATATTCATAATAATCGGATCAACGTTTCACGATCATCATGAAATTTGATACATAGGTAAGTAGTGATAGCACAATGTTGGTGTGACTGAATGAGCTAAAAATGTAGGGGGGGGGGGGGGTTGTTGAGATATCAAGAGGGGTAAAAATAAATGAAAATGAGACTATAAGGTCAAGTTGGACGTCAAATAAAGGTCTTCATTAGTACAGTTAGACTCCGCTTTTACTTTTAGTAAAGTTTTTGTAGATTTTGAGTTATTAGCCATAATATAATAGTAAACAAACATACATACATACAACGCCGATTTACCCAAGTTGATTTAGACGTCTCGCTTCGCTCGATGAATTAATAATACTCACACGAACACTAGGAAAATCATCGTGCAGATTAATATTTCTCAACTTCTTTTTCAAGGTAGTATTGTCTGTTCTCTTGCCAACTCGGAGCCACTGTTTGAATGCGTGCAGGCCGGTGAGCAGGTGCGCGTGGCGAGGCTGCTGGTTCGCCTCGCTGGGGCTCCGCTGGTTGAAAGGGAAGGAGGCCAGGATTTCCAACGCCGTGACCGGCCCTACGCCATCCACACCGGTCGTGTAGTCACTTCCCACTAGGAGCGCTAGTAGTACTAACTGCTCTCTAGTCAGTTCTGAAAAAAGATTGTTTATTAACTCTAAATCTTTTGTAAACAGTTAGAATTTGTGAAACTGCTAATCTTTAAACTAACTTTTAGCCTCAATATCCACCCGACGCACAAATAACTCTTGTAACCTATCCCGTTTCGGAGTTATGACTAATTCTTTGGTCGAGCAGAGTTCATTTCGAGGCTTTTTTTCAACGATCAGTCTTTGACTGCAACTGTTTGTTTTATATTTTTATGGCCATACTAGCTGACCAGCTGAACTACATACCGCCTTGACATGACATGCATATGACGCGGGCTGCCAATGTACGTCGCCGGTAGAATTGTCGATCGGCCATCATTACCGGTGAATTTTTCCGATATTTTAATAGTTATCCTGCTATTCGGGGCGGAGACAAATCCAACAAATCAACGATCATCAAAATCGGTCCAGCCGTTCTTGTGTTATAAATGGTGTAACTAACCCGACTTTGTGTTATATATACACAAAAAAAGGTCTAAAGTTAAAGGATACGTACTAAAAGATTTCTCAATCCTTTCTGCTAAAAATTGTAGAACATGCTTCTTCTGATTGAAGAAATTCTTGTAAACAGTTCTGCCGCCAAACAGCCAAATATCGCTATCATCAGTAATAGTTCCATCGGTGAGGTTCACGCTTTCTAGAAATGCGCATTGTGCTTCGGCTTCCATCGGAGCAACTATGTACGGAATGCCGAATATTTGAAGTAATTCTTGTGCCTCTTTCGTCATTTGCTCGGTTATATTTCTACCGATGCGGTCTAGGCGACCTTTCTCTTGCTCCAAGCTTTGTTCCTCAGTTTGGATTTCATCTACCATGTTATTCAGTTGTTCTGATGACATTGGTGCATTCCTTGTTTTATTAGAGGTGTCCCTATTATTTACTTCTTTCACTTTATTAGCCTGTTTTACTGATTGTGCTGAAAGAATTTCATTTAAACTTTCTACAGTTTTTGATGTTTTAGGTAATTCTTTATTGGCTATATCTGTATTGAGATCTTTATTATTTTCTGGTTCATCATTTACCATTTCAGTTATATCCTTATTGATTTCAGAATCAGAAATATTGTTTTCTGTTACGCATTCTAAGGACATCATAATTGCTTTTTGAAGTTCATCCTCATTTTCATCTTGCTCATTAATAATCTGCTTTTCAATGTTTGGCGCCACAGCGATTTCACTTTGGATATTTTTAGCTTGTTCAGTAAAGACATCTTCAAATATATCATCTACTAAGGCTTCGTTTACATTTAAAGTTAATTGTACAACAGGTTTATAATCTATTTCAGGAACTTCTTCAAAATCATTATCACTGTCAGATTCATCACTCGCATCTGATTGTTTGGCACTGATTTTAGTTGCTGGTTGTTCTATTTGTGGAACGTCTTCGAAATCATCTTCACTAGATTCTGTAGATTTTCCCTGGTTATCTACATTATATTCTTTGGAGTTTATGGCTTTTTCAGGGCTTTCTTCTATGGTAGAATCTAATATAATGACTTCTTGGCTTAGATTCTCCAGAACAACTAAAGATTCAGTTGGGTCTACATTATCAGATATTGAATCTAACACTGCTGTTGTATTTACCTTATTAACATCTGAATCTTTGTTTGGGCATTCATCATCACTGGATAAAATAAGAGCATCATCAATTATTTCAGCTTCTTTTACATTGATTTCAGCTAAGACTTCATCTACTTTCGATTTCTTATTTTTACTAATTACGCATTTATTTCTACTTGCAACAATACTGTCTATGACTTCATTTGTAAAATCACAATACTGTTTAATATAGGCTTTGGCGGATGTCATGTCAGGAGCCACACCACCATCCTCTTCTTCAGAATCAGTGTTGTTATATTCTATATCAGAATCACTCATGCATGATGTCCAGGAGTCATCAGTTTTGGAGGTACTTGCTGTGTCAGCCTCATTTGTACATTCTAGAGACATTTTGATTGCTTTTTCTAAATCTTCTTCCAGTTCATCTTTTTTACTTTCTTCTTTGTTTGTAATTTCATCAACTTGACTAGTACTTGCTAGATTTTCAGATTCTTTTTTCTTTTTAGCATCTGCTAAGGCTTGTTTTACATCATTAATTAGTAAAAACCTTGTTGAGTTGTTAGAAGCTATGCGCCTAGTGGGTAGGGTTTCTATTTTAGTGTCAATGCCCTCTTCATTAAGCAAGGATTCTAGCTCATTTAGGGACATTCCTGAATCACCCATTTCTTTTTCGGTTTCTTCTAAACATTCCTGGACTTTTCTTCGTTTGAGCAGTCTTTGCAGCTATGAAAATAAAAATAAAAGTTACTTATTATAAAAAAAACTAATTTATAAAGTTAAAACAACGTGGAAGCACTTACTTGAAAATCAGAGAAGTTATCACTTTTCTTAGGCAGTTCATGAAGTCTCCCCCATGAGTTCATCTTTCGCGTTTCTTTGAGCTCCAAGAGTAAATCATATTTCTCTTTTGTTGGGAGTTTTTTGAAGTTTTGAGATTCCAAATCAACTGTGTGTAGATCTATTGAACTATTGCTGGAACTTGTCTCATCTTCAGATCTGTAAATGTATCAAATAAATTAATTTGTGATTTCAAATTGAACAAAATTATGCAGAATGCAATGTAACCTGTAACGCCATCGGTCTGTGAGTAGCTAAACTTTTATGCTTAGAAAAAAACTTAAATTATATCTTTCTGATTTGCAAAAAATGCAGGAAAGCCTCTTACATGACACAAGTGCTATCTAAATGAAGATATAGTCATTAAATGTATTTAACATTTCAAAATACATATTTATTATTATAGATTTTATACAGAGTTACAGGAAAAATCGTGCTAGATCAGTTAAGGGCGTGGAGTACCCATCATTTCTGACTTATTTCACTATGAAACACCCTACCCTAAACTTAACCCTTTTCGAGATATTCGACTTTTAATTTTTTTATTGAAAATTGCCGATTTTTAGGCTACTAAATTTATTTTTGTTTATTTTGTGTATCTTATTATTATTATTATTGCATTTTTACATGTGTAATAAGATGCTTTAGGACGTCTATCATTAAAATAGTGCATAAGTTAATTGAATAGACCGTAGTAGACAAGTGAAAGTTAAGAAATAAAAAAAAATATTAGAAAGTTTATTTTTCTCTAAGGGATATCTAAAAAAAATATTATGGCAATTGTTCGGCAGATGTTTTTTAAAATATCTACGTTTCATCAGCTATCTAACGAGGTATAATAATCTAGGGTTTTATTCAAATGCATTGAAAAAAATTAGTTTTATAGGCGACAGTGGAGAAGAAAATTTATACTTAGCCCTAAAAAGTAAAATAAAATAATAGGTAAGCATGAAATGTCATTTATTAAAGATTTTCACACAACTTTTTCTTATTCTACAGTTCATGTTCAACATGGCCGCCTCTATTTCTGATACATTGTCGCATCCTTCTACGGAGACCAGTCTTTAATACTCCAGTGGTTAACGTGGTCCTCATTTTATTGGCTATACCCGTACCATTACACGCCGGTACACGTTATTGAAGAAGGAGACCCCGCGAGAAGATTGGACTTTTGCAGATTTATGCTAAATGCTGACGTAGAAGACCCAGATTTTCTAAGAAATATCTTGTGGACGGATGAGTCCAAATTTGATAAAGATGGCATAACTAACTATCACAACGCCCATTACTGGGCCCCAAAAGAGCTAAGGAATCCCAATAAGAAAAGAGTGAAGGGGTCCCAACGAAGATTCAGCGTGAATGTGTGGATGGGCATTATCTCCAATCATTTGATTGGACCTTACTTTCTCCCGGATAATCTAAATGGGGAAAGCTACGAAAATTTCCTGAGAGCAGACTTAAGTGATTTGCTGGATGATCTGCCACTCAACCTGATCAGGGACATGTGGTTCCAACACGATGGCTGCCCTGCCCATTTCAGGAGAAGTGTCAGAGACTGGCTGGACACAAATTATCCAAACAAATGGATAGGACGAGGTGGACCGTTGCCATGGCCAGCAAGAAGTCCGGACCTAACCCCCATGGATTTTCACGTGTGGGGGTGCATGAAAAGTCTTGTGTACAGCGAGCCGAATCCAGTTTCGTCTGTGGAAGACTTACGAGAAAGGATTGTGGATGCAGCCAATAAAATGAGGACCACGTTAACCACTGGAGTAGTAAAGACTGGTCTCCGTAGAAGGATGCGACAATGTATCAGAAATAGAGGCGGCCATGTTGAACATGAACTGTAGAATAAGAAAAAGTTGTGTGAAAATCTTTAATAAATGACATTTCATGCTTACCTATTATTTTATTTTACTTTTTAGGGCTAAGTATAAATTTTCTTCTCCACTGTCGCCTATAAAACTAATTTTTTTTCAATGCATTTGAATAAAACCCTAGATTATTATACCTCGTTAGATAGCTGATGAAACGTAGATATTTTAAAAAACATCTGCCGAACCATTGCCATAATATTTTTTTTAGATATCCCTTAGAGAAAAATAAACTTTCTAATATTTTTTTTTATTTCTTAACTTTCACTTGTCTACTACGGTCTATTCAATTAACTTATGCACTATTTTAATGATTGACGTCCTAAAGCATCTTATTACACATGTAAAAATGCAATAATAATAATAATAAGATACACAAAATAAACAAAAATAAATTTAGTAGCCTAAAAATCGGCAATTTTCAATAAAAAAATTAAAAGTCGAATATCTCGAAAAGGGTTAAGTTTAGGGTAGGGTGTTTCATAGTGAAATAAGTCAGAAATGATGGGTACTCCACGCCCTTAACGGATCTAGCACGATTTTTCCTGTAACCCTGTATATGTCACACTTTTCAATGTATTTTTTAATTTTATTATTTTTGTTTGTTAGTCCGCAACTCAGATTCGGCCCAAATGGAAGACCAGCGTGGGTTGTTATACTTGTATTACAACCCGCATTATGCTGAGTTAGAGTCCCTTTTGCAACTTAATTTGTATTTTATTGTAAATTGTCTAGTTTTAAGTTATATTTTGTACCTCATTCTTTTGATCCTGTGTGTTTTTACTGTAACGTAGCAAATAAATTTTTATTCTATTCAATTCTATTCTATATGTGCGAAGTCACGGGCAGCAGCTAGTATTAAATATAATAGCTTACTCAGATCCTTCATCTTCATTTTGTGGCATTGCTGGTAGTGCAGGCAACTTGAACAAGTCTTCCTCATTTTGTGGAAGCGGCTTACTAACTTTCTTTGGAGATATTTGTTTTCCCAGTAAGCTACTAATTGCAGTCTTCTTTGTAAGCAAGATCGCAAGTTCCCTCTTAATTCGTTCTGATTCTGAATTGTACTTCTGTTTGCTGTCCTGACGTTTGGCCTAGAAGAGATTATATTTTTTGAAATTGTTGTTCTACTACAAGTTCCTTTATTAAGAAGCAATTTGTACTTACAATTGTTTCTCTTTTCAATTGTGGAAATGCACCATCAAAGACAAAAACTGGTTTTATTCGAAAGTACAATAATTTGCAGAGCCGTTGAAATAGTCCTATTAAGTGAGCATTGGGTAGAGGAGCTCCTTTGGCATCTTGGTACCCTTTCACCATCTGATGCAACCATATTGAAATATCTGGAAGCAATGAATAAGTACTTAGATAATTTGTAATCTAATATGATTAGCTAATTTGTAAGTAACTTGATCTACTTTACTTCTAATAGTAATTACCTACTTTATTAATTATAGATCTGTAAACAATCATCTTGGTATATCTGAGTATCTGCTCGCATTCTTACCTACAGCTAATACTTTGTTCTCTAAAGTCTCTACCGGCACTGGTTTTCCAGCCGGCTCAATAAGTCTCCACAGTCCAGTGACTCCCATTGCGTGTGATTACATATAATCCAGCACAGATTTTTTGTTTATGTTAATGTGTACACATGAGTGTACATAATAAAGGTCGTTTCCCACGAGATCTCCGGTCAATCGTCGGTCTCTTCCTCACACATTACAACCTTTTCGCTCCATGAACTCGATATTTATCACACACACACACCAATCTGTCTGTGGCTGCCGGCCGCGTTTGCTACTGGCGCGCCGCAATGCGTTTGTAACTCTACAAACAACAATGTTTTAACTACGCGCCGCCCACTCTTTCCCACACTTTATTTTCCCACGCCCCATGCGTAACCCCACATCCGACGACCGGCTGTTTGCTGTCAGTCGGTGACTCGCGCTCCGCAGCAAAGCCGCTGCAGCATCGCGCCCCCAATTTTTCAGAAGTCGCATCACTCATCTCGATTACAAAATAATCGAATTATTTGTCACAATATCGCGAGCAATCCCAACAGTGCTACACGCTTCTTGCTTGCTTGCTTCATGTCTATGGTCGAATTTGACAGTTCGTTTATCTGGCGTTGTCGTATTTACTGAAGTAAACACAAGTTTTATCAACTTTTGCTCAAAATTTTAAATAAAAATCAACAAATAAAAGCTTAAAACCGATGCTGGCGGCTACACGGAGTTCCATTCTAAAAGAAGAACGAAGAAAAGTCGCGCCGAAGATCAGAAAATATCCTTCACGAACAGGTGTTTTCGAATGAAATGTGTGCTAGTTCCCATCGTTATTAATTGAGAGCTGTGAATAATACGGAACCGTATCGATCGCGGAGATAATCGAGGGCACCCCACCGTACGGTCGGCAATCAGGGTGCGATAATAGGGGACGCTGCACGGCCACCACTCGACAGCGTAAAATGTGCACGGAACGAACCTGGAGTTCCAGATAGCTGCCGTTAGCCCGACGGGATACATCAAGATACAAGTATGGTGCTGTCTCGGAGGTGACTCTCGGTCAGCGTGGCGAGCATGCCGCACCAGTACGGCGCGGGGGCGGGCGACGGCGCGTCGCCGCCCGCGCAGCACGGCGCTCTATACGGGCGCTACGCGAGCGCGGCTGGACCCGGCGCCGGCGCCTACCGCCCCGAGGAGCGGCGCCTCACGCGCGAGGCTATGGAGCGCTACCTGCGCGACCGTGCCGACATGATCGTGGTGATTCTGCACGCAAAGGTCGCGCAAAAGTCGTATGGTAACGAAAAGCGTTTTTTCTGTCCGCCGCCCTGCATCTACCTATTCGGTGATGGCTGGCGGCTGCGGCGCGAGCGCATGCTGCGCGAGGGTGAAACGGAGCAGGCAGCTCAGCTCTGTGCCTTTATAGGCATCGGCAACTCTGACCAGGATATGCAGCAGCTGGACCTAAACAACGGCAAGCAGTACTGCGCTGCCAAGACCCTGTACATATCTGACTCGGACAAGAGGAAACACTTCATGCTGTCCGTGAAGATGTTCTATGGCAATGGGCATGATATTGGTATTTTTAATAGTAAAAGAATAAAAGTGATATCTAAGCCGTCAAAAAAGAAGCAGTCTCTGAAGAATGCAGATTTATGTATAGCTAGTGGTACAAAAGTGGCCCTATTCAATCGATTAAGATCTCAAACGGTATCCACTAGGTACCTACATGTAGAGAATGGTAATTTCCATGCATCATCCACTCAATGGGGAGCATTTACAATACACTTACTGGACGACAATGAAAGTGAGTCAGAGGAGTTTGCAGTGAGAGATGGATATGTGCACTATGGATCAACGGTGAAGCTAGTGTGCTCAGTCACTGGTATGGCCCTTCCAAGACTGATTATAAGAAAGGTGAATATAGTTAAATATTCAAGTTTGTTTATCTTAAAGATATGATTGGTTGACTACTTTTGAGTAGAAATAGTACATGCAAAGGCTAGCCTGTCTTTTATGTCACAAAGAAAAAATTAATTAAAATGGGTTCTGGGATCTTGCGATTCAATGGTTTATTAGAAACTAGTTTTCACACTGACAATGTAGCATGTGTTGTAGTAAAACATACTTATAATGTACAAATTACAATACACAGAATTTGTGGTTTGACTTTGTAGTCAAAATCCTGTGTAGTGTAATATACAACCTTTTCATAGCTTAAAAATATACACATTTTCGCATCACATATGCTAAGTAAAAATAATGCATATGCATCACATATCAACCTGTCAATACAAGTTACAAACTTCAGGCTTCACTGGTTCACTATCCCTATAAGCGTTATCAATGACATCTAAAGCAGGTTACCAACTGACAACACTACTAAGAATAACATAAAATACCCAATAGCTTTCAATATAAAAATAGAATAAGCCTTTTACTTATACTAATACTACAAATTTGAATGTAACTCGAATGTAATGTAACTGTCTGTTATGTTTTTACGACTAAACGTAGGGCCGATTTTGATGAAATTTGGTAAGTATACTGATAAATTATGACAGGGATTGGGACATAGGTTACTTTTTTACATGGGGATAATGTTTTATTGATAAACTATTCGTGCGGAGCCGTGGTCGGCAGCTAGTTTAGATATAGTTTACGATTTTCTTATTCTTATTTTTACACTTTTTAGTCATATCCGTTTGCCATTTGTCAGAAGCCTCCCCCAATAAGAAGCTTGCATCTACAATTCTACAAAGAGCTTTTCCCCTTTCCTAGGTGGACAAACAAATGGCACTGCTTGAAGCAGACGACCCAGTATCCCAACTCCACAAATGCGCGTTCTTCATGAAAGACACGGAACGGATGTACCTTTGCCTCTCGCAAGAGCGCATCATACAGTTCCAGGCGACGCCCTGTCCTAAAGAATCTAACAAAGAGATGATCAACGATGGAGCCTGCTGGACTATTATATCCACTGATAAGGCGGAGTATCAGTTTTACGAAGGAATGGGTCCTGTCAGGTATGTCTCTGCTTGTAATTACAATTATTAAAGCTATAATTAATTCATGCTGGACATTTTACACAGCGCCATCTAGCCCCAAACTAACTATAACAGGTACGCCGAATCCATACCTGTGATAGTAGTAGATCGATATGTAAAATCCGTAAAACTGATATATTAAGACCATTTTTTGCTGAGCTGAAAATACTGACGCCGCCCAGTCTACATCTAGCCTTCCATGCGCCTTTATCGTGCGTAATTCGTTCATATCATTTTTACCTCCTCCTCCTCCTCCTCCTTTGTACAGAGCATTTGCAGCGAAGTTGTAAGCAGAGAGCGCGTAGAGAGAAGACGTAAGATGCAAATGTACGCTTTTGTGGATTACGGCCTTTATTTTTGGATGTCTAATGCAGACAAGATGTAGGCAGTATGTTTTATATCGAATTAATCACCTTTGTCGATTTTCTTTAAAATGTGATAATATAAGTAGTAGTTTTTTTTGAGAAGTCTTTTTTTATGTTTTGAGAAACCGTTACTTGAATATCGTCAGTACATTACCAAACATCCTGCATATAACAAACTTCCTAAGTCTGTATTAGATGCTTCAAGTCTGAATGTATTCAAGGCAAATCTGAAAAAATGCTTGTAGGAAAAGCTTATTATAGTTGTAAGGAATATTTAGATGACAAGGATCTTGTTTAATAATTATTATAACCAACTCAAAAATTTAGACACTAGTTATTACAATTAAAACTCGACATTTGAATGATTGAATGATTGAATTAATTCGATTTGAAGCAAAGCTTGTACTATGGGAACCAGATAACTGATGCAATACTTACTTATGTAGATTGGTACTTATTATTTTTTTATAAATGCATTCTTCTATCGTGTCAATGGTTTATGCATAAATATTTATAGGTTCGAAACTAAATTGACATTGAGTAGAACCTGGCCACGACTATTCCAGCGTTGGTAGCCTTGTTAAGGTCGTCCTTTGTGCAGGTCGTAGGGCACAGAGGACAGCTAAGCAGGTGAGGCATGGTCTAGAGAGGGTGCCCACAATCACAGCTGGTTAGTGAAGGGTCTCGCATTCCCCACCTACAGAGGTTTTTCCTGCACCGCCCAACTTGAGCCCGGAGTCGGTTGATAGATTCTAGATCGGCCACGGAAGGTTGTATCCAGGAGGGAAGTGTTCGTGAGGTGCAATAAAGCCAGGCGGTGGTGGGTGCTTCTTTTTCCACAAATTTACCTTTAGTGGGGCCGGGTGGTCACTGGCGGCGTGAGTTGTGCGTAAAAAAACTTTTTCGGCTTTTTAGTCGGACTTGTGGAGGTTGGTGTCCATAGAGAGGATGTCAGTAGTCAGTTTCTTGTTATGTCTTTTGGCGACAAAGCGTCGTACACAAGGTGGAGGGATGCCGGCTATTGGGTATACCATGTTTAGAGGCGTAAGTTTTAGAAAGCCGGTCTGCATACTTAGAAAAAAAAATCTGAATGCATACTTATAATATATAGAGAAACAACCAGACCCGGAACAAATATATGTAGATCGTCCAAACATTTGTTCCGAATCCGAATCGAACCCGTAATCTCATGTGTCACAGTCGGCTATTCACGTCATACGTGTCACGGCGGTCGTCAGGATATAACCTCTGGCGGTTTTTCATCAGACCTTCTCGTAAGCCATAAGATTGTCCCACAAAAGTTTCCTCAGAAAAATAATACGAAGACAGGGACAAATGGAAAGATTTGGGGACCTTTGCCCAGCTGTGAGACGGAATAGGTTAAATTAAAAAGAAGTATATTCCCTCTTCACCCTAAAATAAAACACAAATTTCAAGCCTCCAGACTGACAAACACACACACACACACACACAGCTTATGTTTAGGGTGACAGAAGGGAGGTGGTTCAATGGTGGTTAGGGGACCGCACGCCATATCCCCTACGTATGTTCTACCAATTTAAATAGTTCAGGAGCTATGGTTATTGTAGCGCAAAAATATGACCATTTCTTAAGAAACAGGGGTTACGGAAAATCAAGTTTTATTGATGAAAAATTTTAATTAGCCCAATGAAATTTGCACTTATTGTATGTTGATGACGTTATTCTCTAAAATATCACAAAAAAGTCTAATCACCAAAACTTTCTCATTTTAAGGATTATCTTATCAGAAAAAATAATAAAAAATATGACAATAGGTGTTAATCAACTCTGAAACAAGGATACATTTTTCGTACCTAGTACAAAAAAACCCTACGCGTTACACAGTCATTCGGTCGGAAGATATTCACTAATGAGAGATTCGTTTTAAAACTACAGAGCCTCGCATGAATTCGCATATTTTTTGTACCACACAGATTTGAAATAAATAACTAACGCGGTGTATAAAGGCACTTAAACAACTCCCCAACTACTATGACTATAAACACGCAACTTGAAATTGATACAAATATTCGTAAATCACGAAATGTACTCTAATTTCGATTCGATTCGATATATATTTCGAATATAGGTTTGTTGTCGATATATCACGTGATATTTCCATAGCATGTGTGAAATGCCATACATTTTCGGATTTATCGACTAGCGTCATCGCTAATCAAATGTAATTTGGCTAAGCCCCCTGGGAACCAAATCGCGTGTACTGTGCCCGATTTTACAAACTGGCATGTGAGTTAATAAATCAATCAAACATGTTGTTATGTGCGGCGTCCACATCTTCACACGCTCATGATTGATTTGAATTATTTGATATTTCCTGTTAACTTGTTCCTTGAACAAATCTTCCTTCGGGATGTGTTAGAATCTCTTGCAATACTAATTTTGGTCGCAGATTAGGTACCCACGATTAGGTACATCTATAGCAGGATGATCAAGCGAGCTTATTACACTATAGCTGACTATATTGGTGATAAAACCCGGTGGCCCGATATCGCTCAGATGTCGCTCTCTCGACAGCTGATATTATCGCAATTTAGCAATATCAGTATACATTTTCTTCTGATTTACAAATGATTGATTACAAATTTGACGACCTCTGTGGTACAGTGGGCGAGTAGCCGACTGAGACGCAGGAGGTAGCGGGTTCGATTCCCACCGCGGAACAAATGTTGTATAATCTGATAGATATTTGTTCCGGGTCTGGATGTTTTTCTATATATTATAAGTATGTATGTAATATATTTACAAAAAAAAGTATACATATATGTATTCTATCAGTTATCTGGTTCCCATAGTACCAGCTATGCTTAGTTTGTGGCTAGAGAGCGCTGTGTGAAATGTCCAGTCAACATTTATTTATTATTATTTATTTATTTATTGATATTACTTCGTTTTATTTTTGTATTATTCCTATTGTTATATTGTGTAAAGGATCATTAAAAAGAATAACGACTTGTTTGTTGCCTGATTCTTTCCTGGCTTGGTCGCTGAGGAACAGGCGGTAAAATTGACGTTTCAAAGTAATCCTTGTGATTTTAATACAAAATAATAAATTAATACTGTGACCAATAAAACAGTAGCAGTAGTACAGGAAATTAGCGAAATTTGAAAAATTATGAAACTATTTATGAAGAGTATAAATAAACAATTTTTATCTATTTTATTTATGTACGCAGCAGCGAGCTAATATTGCCAATTATGACGATGTTACCTATGGCGGGTTCCTATATCCGTCGGTAACCAGCTTTTAACTAGAACCAACGAAATGAAAATGAAAAAAAAATATGAAAATTAAAACATTTATGTGATACACTTTATGTAATCCAAAAGTAAGTTAAGATGAGCTTTGTCCCTGGTTCCCTGGTATCGGAGATAAAAAAAACCACCCTATGTTTTAACTAGAACCAATGAAATGAAAATGAAAAAAAAATGTGAAAATTAAAACATTTATGTGATACGACACTAAAAAAAAGCACAAATGATGATGAAATACCTATTGTTTTTTTTATTTTTTTGTTTATACTGTGGAGATGGAACAAGCCTATGGCCCACCTGATGTTAAGTGGTAACCATCGCCTATAACAAAGTTTGCATCGTAGGTCACGCTCCTTAGAAATGTGCCCTACGATGCACTTCCCTGCATCCATCAACTTGAGGCATACAGGTGTAAAGCTTCATGTGCCTGTAATTTCAAAGTCAACCATACCCTTTAAACCGAAACACAGCAATGCTGCTTGGGAGTAGAAATAGGTATGGTGGTAGCACTTCCCCGGGCGAGCCCTTTCACGAGAAACTCTACTACTCTTATATATATCTCTATATAGGACTTCTGACTCAAAGTAGGTAGGTAACATAAACAGAGCAATATGAGTAATATAAACAAAATCTCAAGTAGAGTTGGGCGAGACACCTAGCCAGGCGTGGTGATGGCCGATGGAGCAAAGCCTTGACCGATTGATGGCCGAAGTCAGGTCAGAGAAACCCGGGTCGGTCGAAGGCGAGATGGGCAGACGACATCGCGAAAATCGCGGGAAACGCCTGGATGAGAGACGCACAGGACAAGCTGGCAGAGAGTGATTCCGGGCTGAAATAATGATGATGATGAAACAAAATGCCAAGTACTTAGTGCTCATTTCTCCTTTTAACCCCTTTTAAGAGGTCGCCTATGTCTGTCTGCGGCATCGTAGTTCTCAAACGGATGGACCGATTCGAACGCGAGTTTTGAAATAGAAAGCTAGTTTGACTGGGCTGGTTCTTAGCCATGTTAGTTTATAAGCTCCGGCGACGGGGTCGGGGAATTTTTAATTTAACATTCATCTACAGATAACACTTCTAGGAAGCTCTGTAAAACTTCTTTCTATCTAAGCCCACATCCACCCCCTGGGTGTAGGCCTCCTCATTATCACGCCACTCTCTTCGGTCCTGTGCCAAACAAATACTTTTTTTCTCCTAAAAAACCGATTTCGTAATAATTGTACCTCGTTTATCACCAGATCACCAGTAACCCCTGTACCGCTCGTGCATTCGTTGAATCTGAACGGCGGTGGTGACGTGGCCATGCTTGAGTTAGCAGGCGACAACTTCACGCCATCTCTGCAGGTAATGATTTAAGGAGAAAAGCTGTGTAGATGAAATTACTGACATAATATCAAGGGTATGTTACTTTTAGAAAAAAAACTGAAGTGGTTTCTTTTTACAAATTTTAGAATCTAGACAGACGCTCTGCTCTCGAACTGCATTGCATAGAATATGCCAATCGTATGTAGCAAGAACTGCACGCCAACGGACTCCACCGTCGGTTGGTAGTGTGTAGTTCAGATGCAGACTGTCTGTCTAGACCCTATCAATTAAAGATGATTTATACGGAGCATAGTGGGAAGTTGCAGCAACTAGCTGTGTAAAGGACGCTTAAGGCCTAGTGGGACTTACCTCGATTTGTTTAATCTTCGCCAATACCTTAGCGTTGGCGTCGTCATATAAAGGTTTTCAGGATTGCTTTTTTATTTCACTTTGATAAGAGAATTGATATGTTTCCCACGTTTAAGTAAAATATGTTTTCATCACTTGTGCTCTGAAAGTTATTGCTAACTCGATATCGGATCCATAACTGCAATTTACGGCCCTAGGGTCGTAAGTAAATTTCAAAATAGAATGGGGCTCATTGCATTCATAATAAGCTAAAAAGTAATAAAATCTCTATGACAAATCCTTATTTATATTTAAAAATAAAAAAGGCTACATTAATTAATTCTGAAATTAAATGCAATCTTCATGACAAATCCATATTTATTTTAAAAGAAAGAGGTCTTAATAATCTAGCAGTGGGAAAAAAACAATGGATACCGGGAATGCAAATCTTATTTTTACCTACAAATTGTTATAAAAATACTTCTTTAATTTCCTCGCATTCGTGATAAAAAGTTATGTGTTATGCTGGGGTATAAGCGATCAATAATACCCTCGATTAGCGTCTTCGCTCGTACGCCAAATTATCTCGTGTGTACAATAGATCGTTTACAACCCTTGTATACCAATGTACTATTTCACACCACCTGCTCGACGATGTCAAATTATATGTCATGTAAACCTCACCAAAAGCAGGTGATTACCTACAGCTACAGCCCTACAGCTGAGCCGGGAGTAAAGTTGTACTGAAATTCAGTACAACTGATTGGAATTTGGAACCTCATCTGTATTCAAATTTGAACCAAAGATACCACAAGAACACAAGACAACAAGAACTTATTCGTAAATCGATCTAACCACTGCACAGAATACACCAACCTAGATTTGGTTTTTCATTGTCTCGCAGAAAGTATGAAAAGTAGAGTATTCTTCTCGTGGATAAAGCTATCTGCATCTTGGGCTTGCTTATATCCCTCTCTGCACTCAGGATTCTAGTAACTCCCTCGCTCCGCTCGTGAGTTAACTGTAGAGTCCTTCGTTACGTTTGGGATTCAATATAGCGCCCGTGACGCAAGACACTGCTTTATCCCCCCCCCCCCCCCTCGTTTAATAATGTAGTATTGTTGTACGTGTAGGTGTGGTTCGGTGACGTGGAGGCGGAGACAATGTACCGGTGCGCGGAGTCGATGCTGTGCGTGGTGCCCGACATCTCGCAGTTCCGCGGACAGTGGCTGTGGATGCGACAGCCCACACAGGTACGCAAAGTGAGAACATTTTTCAACTATAAATAAATAAATAATGCAGGATATTTTACATAGCGCTATCTATCCTCAAACTTAGTCAAGCTTGATTATGGGAACTGGATAACTCATACAATATTTATATACATTTTGTTTGTAAATACATACTTATAATATATAGAACCACACTCAAACCTGGAACAAATATCTGTAGATCATTCAAACATTTGTTCTGCGATGGGAATCGAACCCGCAACCTCCTGCGTCTCATCCGGCTCTTCGCCCACGGCACCAGGGAGGTTGTCTATCACCGACTAACATTGCTTATTTTATTTGTATAATATTTGAGGGTATGGTTTCCGATAAAATTACAGGCAAATGAGGCTTTACACCTGTATGTCTCAAATTGTTGGACGCAGGCCATTGCATCGTAGGGCACATTTCTAAGGTGCGTGACCTACGATGCAATTCTCTGTTATAGGCTATGGTTACCAATTGAATTGAATTAAATATAAATACATAATTGAAATCCAAGCTGTGTTTGTTGCATGATTTTTAACGTGGATATGACTACAAAGTTCAATCAATCATCATCATCATAGCCATAAGATGTTGAACATACTCATAGATATCAATAGATACTGATTTAAAAAAATCTAAATCACGGTAGTACAATTCCGATACTTTACCATATTATTCGTAAATGACTGAACTGAAATTTCCTTCACACAAAATCTTTACAAGCCTAAACTAACCACAGTCCTATTCTTCCATAGATTCCATCGTAAAGTTCTCTCCATCGTAATCTCCATTGCAAAGTTATCTGAAAGAAATCGCTTTAAGCGATACGACCGTTCATTGTACATTTCTGTTGTATAAGTATCTTGTTTTTTGGTATTGCAATAAAGAGATATTTTTAAATAATTTTAATGCATGTAAGTATCCTGAATGAGTCGATGTCGTGAAATAAACAATATATATTCATCGCTTACCATCAGGCGAGATCGTGGTCAAACGCTGGTATATAATTTATAAAGAAAAAAAAAAAAATATTTATATTATTTGATTGTGTGGTCTGTATTTGACGTTAAGTACATTGTACAATAAAGTGTTTATCTATCTACCTTACACAGCAATGATATTGTTTTTTTATATAGACTACACTGAGAGAATTGCACACTCAATTCCTTGCCCTCTTATTTCAAAGTAATGTTATTCTGTGATTAAGTTTTCATAACGTCTCATTGATCAAAGAAGGTCCATTAACCGATTCATTGCGGATGGCACGGCAGCCGTGTCATCATTTTCTTTTGCGTGTGGCGTTAGGCACGTGAGCCGTGCCATTTTGAAATCGATGGTAATTCCTTCAAATTAAGTTTTAGGGAGATCTACCCCAGAACAAAACTTTTTTATTTTTAACGTTAATCAAGCTTGTAGCATTCGTTTCTGGATATTGTATTGTTTTTTAAAAAATAGGGGTCACCAACCTTTTTGAAAATTTTAATGATGAGGATTTTTGTATAATAGTATAATTGAAATAAATAATATTAAAAAATTGCTTATTTTTATATCAGAAATGTGAACGATTTGAGAGAACATTTTTTTAACATTTTAGGAGAATCTTAGCGCAAAAGACAATTACCGCTACCGAAATAGGATGTCAGAAACTAATCAGAATATTGGAATATCGGAACCAGTGGTATATTGTCGCCACATGATGTACACGTCCAAAGTCCTTTGGACTATTTCGTTTTATTTTTGAATGCCCAATTCATGAATTTAATATTGGATTGTACAAATAAGTACGGCAACAGACTGAAAGCAGCAGCGACTACTTCTCGAGCTCGATTTAGACAATGGACCGATGTAAGTGTCACCGAATTTAAAACATTTCTAGGCATACTGTTGCTGATGGGAACAATAAAACTCAATAGAATGGTAGATTATTGGTCCACTCATTATCTGTTCCGCTTAAGTCCACATATATTTATGTCGAGGGACAGGTTTTTTTTAATTTTAAGAGCCTTAAATGTTCAGAATAATGAAAGACCAGAGAGTATATTTAAAATTAAATCTTTAATTGATTTATTCAACGACACGGTTAATTCAGTATATTATCCATTAAGAGAGCTAACAATCGATGAGTCTCTTATTCTGTGGAAAGGAAGACTTTTCTTCCGTCAATACAATAAAGGAAAAACACATAAATTTTAAAAAAATTTTAATTTCAAAAAAATTTTCTTTTCCGCATGGCTGAAGACACAGGAGCCATGTCATTTAATCGTATGGCGCTTGGCACGGCAGCCGTGTCACGGTAATTTTGTTCAACGCTACAGTTAGAAGTTTGCAAAATTAGACATCGCAACGAATCGGTTAAAGCTGTGGGAAAAACACGTAGATTATGTTCTGAGTGACGAATATAGATGGTATTGTATTGGTTAGCAGAGGATGTCACTTATCAATATCATTGCCATGACACTTGTCACATCAGTAATGTTAAGTGGCAAATAGCCTGACCACTTACACATTGAAAAAAGCCCTTTCAAATGATTTAAAGGGCTTTGTTTGACCCAAAAATTTACAAAAAAGTATGGGCCTTATTTCACTTTTTCCACTGCTCTCAATCTTGAGCTTTTCTGATACAAGTTTTGTAACAAAATAGAAAAAACAATAAAAAAATTAAAAAATATCAATCCTTGATCTTGTTACCAATCGCACTGATTCTGACCAAACTGCTGAAAATCAAAGCTTTTTATTAAAATATCATCACACTAATATAATAGAAAGTTTGAATGTTTGTTTATTTATTTGTTTGTTACTCAATCACGTCGTAACGACTGAACCGATTTCGATGAAATTTGGTATGTACGTAGATTATAACCTGGATTAACAAATAGGCTACTTTTATTGACAAACCACGCGTGAGAAGCCGCGTGCGGAAGCTAGCAGTAAATATAATAAAATACTTGCATGCGCCGAGGTGTCATAGAAGTAACGTAAAATTATATTCAACTAGCTTCCGCCCGCGGCTTCGCACCCGTGTTTTGTCAGTGAAAAGTAGCCTATGTGTCAATCCAGGTCATAATCTATTGATATATCAAATTTCATTAAAATCCATTCAGTAGTTTTTGTGTGAAAGTGTAACAAAGATCCACACATACATCCATAGAAACTTTCGCGTTTATAATATTAATGGGATTGCTGTATCAGGTTAAAGTATTCAAAATAAATATTTTTGAATTCGTACCTACAAAGCTTTATGTATTCATCATAATAAAAAACGATTGTAATTTAATTTACGTTCGAAATTATTTAGATTCTAAATAAATTTGTCTGGAAATTGGATACAATATGGCCTTATCCATATTTTATACGGTAATAAGCAGGTGTCCATTTTCAAGAACTCTATCGTGTAGTGTATATCATACGACCTCGATACAAATTATACCCTCGCTTGAAAATAAACGCTTGACAATTGAAACGGTAAAGTGATATTCACCTTTATAATGCTGTTTTAATGGACATGCGGCAGCAATTACGGTATGTAGGACTTGGGACTTGAAGTACTAAGGGAAAGACCTAGATTTCTTCATGTCGCTGTGAAGCGAAATGTCTCTTTTTGAATAACATTTTTATTTTGTTACTACCTAACCCGCCCGTGGCTTCCCACGCGTGGTTTGTCAATAAACACATTTCCCTCCTTCTGCGCAGTCGAGTAAAAAGTAGCCTATGTCTCAATCCCGGTCATAATCTCTATATACCAAATTTCATAGAAATCGGTCAAGCCGTTCTTGAGTTATAAATGGTGTAACAAACCTGACTTTGTTTTATATAATAAGTCTTTACCTATGAAATTGCCGTTCTTCAGTGCTGGTCATTTCAAATAGAAAAAATTTTGGAGTAGCTTTGTATTCTAAATTCAAATTAATTTGGTTTTAAAAACATGACATTCTTTTTACAAACTCAGTCTTTTGTTTATTGATTAGCGCTGTATTTTCATTACATTTGAACATTTTTCGTCATAATGGATACATTAAAAATTCGTGTAATTATGGAATATGAGTTCCGTCGTGGCACCAGCGCGACACAAACGGCACAAAACATCAAAAACGTTTACAGAGAGAACTGTACAAACGAACGCACAACCTTTGGTTATCCCGGTTCCGTTCTGGAAATTTTGACTTGAAAAATGAAGCTCGTGGTCGTCCGGAGACTTTGGTTAACAATGATGAATTAAAGGCGATTGTGGAAGCTGACGAAACTCAATCTACAGCTGAGCTAGCAGCAGCTTTTGATGTTAGCATCAAAACAATTTTGATCCATTTGCGACAAATAGGCAAGGTAAAAAAACTTGATAGATGGGTGCCCCACGAACTTAACGATCGCCAGCGCAACGTACGCGTCGAGACCTGCCTCGCGCTGCTCAATAGGCAAAGAAATGAAGGAATTTTGAACCGAATTGTTACGTGCGATGAAAAATGGATTCTGTTCGACAATCGAAAGCGCTCAGCAAGTTGGTTAGATCCTGGTTCAGCACCAAAGCAATGCCCTAAACCAAAAATGACCCCTAAAAAGGTGATGGTCACTGTTTGGTGGTATAGTGCGCGTGTGATTCACCACAGCTTTTTACAAAACGGCATGAGCATTACTGCAGATGTGTACTGTGAAGAACTGGAGACAATGATGGAGAAGCTTGCACATCGGCAACCAGCTTTGGTCAATCGGTCGTCCCCACTGCTCCTTCACGACAACGCGCGACCCCATACTGCACAACAGACAGTCTCCAAGCTGCAAGAGCTAGGGTTGGAAGCTCTCCCTCATCCGCCATACTCACCAGACCTTGCACCTACCGACTATTACTTTTCCAAAATTTAGACAACTTTTTAGTGGGTAAGAAATTCAATTCCCGAGAGGCAGTACAAAATGCCTTTGAAGAGTTTGTTGCCTCCCGTCGAGCTGATTTTTACAAGAAGGGCATCAATAAACTGCCAATGCGTTGGCAAAGATGCGTCGATTGCATGGGTGATTACTTTGAATAACAGAAATAAAAAAGTTTTAAAAAATAAGTACTTTCACTTATTCCATACAAAACGGCAATTTCATAGGTAAAAACCTAATATTTAGATAATACTAAGCCCGGCTTGCACAACGATCCTTAAACGAATTTAGCGACTAAACATATTTAAATTTGACGTATTTGTATGATTTGACAACTCCTTAAATCATATTTAACTACCAAATACGTTTAGGTATCGTTGCGCAAGTCGGCCTAAAT
Organism: Philereme transversata; assembly: GCA_963924445.1. Classification (NCBI taxonomy): domain Eukaryota; kingdom Metazoa; phylum Arthropoda; class Insecta; order Lepidoptera; family Geometridae; genus Philereme; species Philereme transversata. The sequence goes on along the minus strand of OZ004337.1, from coordinate 16,976,870 downwards.
AAATAAATAAAATAATAAATATTTCTGGACATTTCACACAGCGCTATCTAGCCCCAAACTAAGCAGAGCTTGTACTATGGGAACCAGATAACTGATAGAATACTTATATACTTTTTTTTGTAAAACATACATATAATATATAGAAAAACACCCCGACACGGAACAAATATCTGTAGATCATGCAAACATTTGTTCCGCGGCGGGAATCGAACCCCGTACCTCCTGCGTCTCATCCGGCTATACACCCACTGCGCCACTGAGGCAGAAAAAATAACTAATCGCCGACTATTTTAGGCTTCTGATTTAGAAAAAAAAAGATAAGTAAAAGACATCGTCAATTATTATCTGTAGTACCCCGCACTCCGTTATAGCTTCACTAATTTCGATCCATCCATAGGTTGTCTGAAAGAGATCTCTCTCAGCGATGAGGCCGCCTATTGTATTGCTTTTTAGTTAAGTGTTATTATTTCTGTGTAGTTATTACAATAAAGTGTTATCTTATTTTATCTTTAAAGTATCTCAATACCAATTTTAATGAATGTTTGTTCAACGTTTTAAAAATTATTAGTAACTTCGTACCGCCTTGACATGCATATGACGCGGGCTGCCAATGTACCTACGTCAATCGGCCATCATTAGCTGCATCTATGTATGAGAAAATGAATTTTCTTCATAATTTTTTTTTTGTGTGTGAATTTTCCGATATTTTAATAGTTATTCTGCTATTCGGGACGGAGATAAATACAACAAATCAAAACCCATGAAAATCGGTCCAGCCTTTCTCGAGTTTTAAGTGATCTAACAAACCTGACTTTGTTTTATATATTAAGATTACTTATTAACCTTAATCATTATTATAAATACGGGATTTATCACGTACCGTTTTATTTACGGCTGACAATGTTTCGGTGCAATTCGTGGACTTTCATCAGGGTGAGTGCGATCCGTTCCGAGCCGAGTCTCGCCTCGCACTACGGTACATGATAAATTCCGTATTGTAATAATGATATAAATAAATAACAGATTTATGTTCTTAACCTTCTCAACAAAAGATAATCTCTTCCCCAAGAACATTCTCTCAAAGTCCAATTTTTTCCCCAGGTACCAGTCTCGCTAGTAAGAAACGACGGCATCATATACGCGACTGGACTCACCTTCACGTACACACCAGAGCCAGGCCCCCGACCAGCCATTCCACCAGTCAACGACGTCATGAGACCAGCCGACGCCGCTCCCAGCTGGCACCACGAGACCCATAGGCTCTCAGACAACACACTTCAATAGCCCGAAGACTGCAGGCTGGAGGAAAGTCTGCAGTAAAATATAGTGATGTGTTGTGCTCCAAAGAATCGAACGCGGTGAGTGATTCAATGACATTCTCGTAGTGCCAGTGTGAACGCATTGGAAATTCGGAACTATTGAAAGTGGTGCCTGCAGATAAATTATGCTTTGTTTACGGAGGCATTGTATGGCAGTCGTGTCTTTCAATTACAATGAATGGTTTACACGGCCATGTTTTTATAACTGTTAACAGATGGCGTTGCTCTTTCATAAGCTGATTATCAGTGTCAATTTCTGTGTCAACATTAAATTCCGAGAAACTTGAAATTAAAAAAAAAACATATTTATTGGCGGCTTATCTCCTAACAGCGCCATCTATTACGCTAGTTGGAAGTAGAACTAGTTAAAAAAATAAAACCCTCATTGGGCAAAAAGAGTGTTAAAAATAATGTTGTTGTGTTTCAAAGCGGGCAACTGCATACACAGGAACTTCACATTTTGTCATTGGTCTTTAAATGGTGGTTTGCGATGTCCAGGTTTTTATATTTGTCATTGTAAATGTTAGCACACAGTAAGCCAACCCTAACAGCCCTTTCCCACGGCAACATCCCGTTTTTTGCAGGATCCCTTTTAGTAGTAGTAGTACACCTGCCAAAAACTGTACCTGCAAAAAACGGGATGTTGCCATGGGAAAGGGATGTAACATGAGTAATGTTCAATTGTTTGAATTTGAAAGGACACAGACACAATCGCAGTATGTCTCCACAGACGAAGTATAAAATCGGTACCGACTTTGCGAGTGATTCAAAACATTGTCCTACAGTGCCTGTAGTGTAAATCTCTAGTATCGTAATCTTTTGAATAAGTGAAGTGGTATTTGGTCAGTACTGCTCAGATAAATACAATATTTTATTTGTAAAAAAATACATACGCGGCGTAATAAAAACATAAATTTTTGAAGTCAGTTACAAATAAGTCAAATAACGTAGAGGGCCAGAAACAGGATTCCGAAATCTCTTTCAAACTAATTTATTTTTCTTTAAACAAAGACTTTTTGCGCCTAACATGTAGGTACTTACCACCCTGCCGTACGCGCCTTGATCGGGTAGGGTCATTGACCAGACGGCTTGTGGTTCAAGGTCTATTATCTGTCTCTAAAGTCGATTTTATTTACTGCAAGCGTAATATTAAGCTGGAAACATACTATCGGACGCGACTTACTAATCTGCACAGACTGCACAGTGTGCATTGTGCACTGCACACCCCGTGTCAGACGTGTTGCTGTCTCTCTCTAACGTTGTGCACACGCGTCGGATGCGTCCGCGACTTATAAACACATCCGAGGAGCCGGATTCTCGTCGTACGTCCGATCGTTTATGGTCACGTCTGCGACTTATTGCTGATAGCTTGCACATGTCTAATGTTATTGGCTACTGCATAAGTCGCGTCCGATATTATGTTTCCAGCTTCACAATCTCGTCTCAAAAGTACTCACAAATGCAAGAGGGTCCCAAAGGACTACAATGGTGTTAAAGCTGAATATAAACTCTTATCAATTTTTTATCTTCCTTACATACATAATTAAAAATATATGTAAAAATATATCCTAAGCTTTGCTTTATCTATAAAATGACGCTTAGCGGTTCGTAAAGTGCATTACGTACGGTAATTTTAAGAAATAAAGTAATATGTCTAAGAGATTATGACACCAAAATACTGTATAATTAATAATTTAAGGTGGTAAAGACAGCAATAAAATAGTTGTGTAAACGTGACTGAAGAATATCAAGTACATGCAAAACGACTGTCACGTAACTTTAAAATGTAAGTAAGGTATATAAAGTCGAATTTTCTAATGTATTGTTAAGCTGTGTATAGGATTTTTACTAGTTCCTTAACTGTAGCTTCGAAGGAACTATTGAAACTTTTTTTCCCAGTAGTTTCTTTGGCAGAAGGAACTACCAGTTTGTGTCGCAGTTCACTGGATTCCAATTTATTTTCATAGTAGCTCGTTTTGGTAGTTACTTGGATGGAACTTTTGAAAAAATCTAGAAAGGACAAAGTGAACAGATCGTACCTACATTTAAAAAAATAAAAGCTACTTGAGCTTTTATTTTTGGAAAATGTATTTCTATTGAGAAAATCAATAACAGACAAATTAACTACTGAAAACAGATCGTACCAGTAGTTTTATTGGAAAATGTAGTTCCTTTAAAGCAACTATTGTAAAAATCAATAACTGTAAAAAAACTACTGCGAGAAAATATTCCAATTATCCCTTTTAAGCAGCTACTGGGAATAAATCGTATAATGTCCCAATGAAATCCTTTAGAAGTAGTTCCTAAGGCATTTAATGTCCACGCCATTCTGCGTTGTTCACATTCAAAGAAGATAAGTCTCGTAAGGATTTGTTTCTTGGGGCCAAATAGGTTAAATATCCATGACAAGTCATTGTGTTTCTAAATATATTATAATTTTAAGAAGGTGGGCTAGAGATAAGTCCATATAGAGATTGCCGAATGTTTTTATTGATTATTAATTTTAAGTAGGATTACTTTCCAAGGGCCGCTCCCACTATTGACATATAAGTGGCTACCTCCCACTTATAGTAAATCAATGGAAGGTAGATTCAAAAGCCATACATTCATCATTTTCAGGCATATGACGACCCATTACAACCCGCACACTAGGCAGCCATGAACTGATATAAAATTTGTCCGCCTAGCGCGCGGTTTGCTACCGGCCACTTTTCTGGCAATAGTGGCTTTAAGTATATTATTATTAACAACTGTAAGACGAAACACCAAATTAGATTAGTTATCTCACTAATGATTTTCAATTACATCTTACCGGTTCCTAGTATGCAATATTTATAATGAGCTTTCCTTTATTCAAAGATAAATCAGTCAATATGCACAATATTCTTGTTATTGTTAAGTGGTAATGGAGTAAGTACACCCATTATTAATCGCTGATTGTATATATTTACCTATTTTAATGAACAATAATTATGTAGCCTTTAGTTTGTAATTTAGTTTTAATTATGATCAGCTAATACAATTGACTTTCTATTTATTTTTTGCGATACTAAATTATTAGACAAATTATCATGGATTTGATGATAAACGAAAGTGTGATTTTGAACATTCCATACGGAAATGTAAAGATAAGTACAAAAGAATATCAAATATTTTTGTAGCGAACATTGGACTAAAGTTATCTCGTGGATTAAAGTTGCAGTATTACATGGAAATTAGTATTAACTGAACGAATGTAGCCTGTTATGTCAATTTGTAATGATACACGAATGATGAATCATTTTTTAAATTATAATGTATGCACATGTACATTTTTGTCATTTTACATAATATTGCTACCTATTTCTGTATTGGAAAATGGTTATATAAGGTAACTGCTCTGGTAAACGTACAAGTTGTACATAAATGATATTCGGGGCAGTGAATTTGAGATATGAATATTTTTTAATAAAAACTGAATTTAAATATATGGTAATTTTCTTTGATAAATGTAAGAAGTATTTCGAAAAGTAATCTAAAGAGAAGCAAAACGTTGTTGTGAATCGGAGCCGGTTTAGGCGGTAAAAGAGTTCTCACAGTCGCGGATTAGCAAAACAATATTTTAGCCGCGATCATTGTTTAATTAAAACAGAGGGTCAAGTGTAATTAGCTGTTTATGAATCAGAGTTAATCAAGGAATCAGTGCTCCGTCGACTTCTGTGGGAACGTCTTCAAAAAGTCTTCACATGATAATAACAAGTGTATTCCCCTACATACCGTTCCGGGCTGCTGGCTGCGACCTCAGATAATTATCAACTTTATACCCATCTTCCATTGTTCCGTACACAGATTCAGTCTACTACACGGGATTTTATTTATGACATGGATGATTTCCGAGCTGCCAAGTAAATTGGCACTCAATTGAGGCAATTGCTCTTCGAACCCAGCGGCGCGGCGGTCATAGATCTCTTTGTATGAGAGTTGTCAGGTGCCTGTACATGTTTGGCACTCACATATGGAACAATAGTTTATATTATCAGTCGACAAATATTGAGTAATAGCTCTATCCATGATCAAATGAAGTTTAAAATCTCCAGCCAATGCCACGGAATCTACAGATTGTTTGCTAATATACTGACGATATTCAAGTGACGGTTTCTCAAAGCATAAAAAAAGACTTTTCGAAAAAATAACTACTAGTTATATCATCAAATTTTTAAGAAAATCGACTAATTTTAGATGATTAATTCAATGTAAAACATACTGCCCACTCTTGCAATCGACATCCACAAATAAAGGCCGATTTGATATCTCTTTCGGAAATGGCTACGGATTTTGGGTAAGGGACAACAAGAGATATCTCGAGACTCCACCAATACAGTATCTGTGTTAGATCGTAAGAATTATGCAATAGCACAACAAGTTTAATAAAGTGTTTGTTTTTACATGCCAAAATAAATTTCGTATTTCTATGGTATACATTTCACAAATTTATTTATTATGCTCATCAAAATAACCCCTTTCATTTTAGTACGTATAGTATCAAATTTATGAAACACCCTATATATACATAAAATGAATTGAAGTTTGTTAGTCTCACAAAAACTCGAGAACAGCTGAACCAATTTGCTTAGTTTTGGTTTTGAAATATTTGTAGAAGTCCAAGAATGGTTTAAAAGGTGAGAAAATATAAAGAAATTGCAATGAAAGTAGTAAATATTTTATTTTCCCATACAAACTGTTCGTACCTGTCAAACAGGATGCGTTTATTTCATCTGTTATCAAAACGTTATTTCGATATTTAATTTCTGAACGCACTATAAATATTTGACCACAGACAAATGTGACATATAATATATGTTTGTTGTCAAATATTGGTGAATCCTTGGATATCTTCTTTATAATTTGTGTTTGTGAATTCGTGAATGTGAATTGAATTGACACAAAATATGAGAGAGAGTGTTTTATATAGTTTTATCCCGAAGTTCCCACGGGAACGGGAAACTTCAAGCGTGCGAAGCCGCGGGCGGGTCAGCTAGTAAATGAGTAAAAATAAGGTACCCAAATTAGTTTCAACCAATGAAATAACAAGCAAGTACAGTCAACAACAACATCGTACGATAAGTATAAAATGTTTTATTACTATCTACATACTCTACAAGCTGTTTTAAAATGCTAGAGCGAGAAAGGTTATAGGTAAATGCTGAGAGCCAAATAGATTATTGTTTTACAAAGACGATGTGTCTCATCGAAATATTTTTTCAAATTAGTCACGCAAAGCCTGCCAGGCTGGAAGCCGCGTAAAGGGTTTTTGATTTTGAGATGAGCACAATCAACGTTGTACAAACATGCTTGTCTGATATTGCAATCAAAGGCTGCTACTTCCATTTCAAACAGGCGTCGAAGAAATCATAAAGCGTTGTTTTTCCCACACGAAAAGAAAAAGACCATGTGGCTATATCTGCTCTGACACATATGCGTATCAGTGGTGTGGAAGACGAGTGGTTAGCCATTATGGAAATAGTGTGAGAAAAACAAAAACAGAAAGTGAAAAATTTTATTAATTAATTTGTTGAGACGACTAATGAATAAATAATGCTGGACATTTCACACAGCGCCATATAGCCCTAAACTAAGCAAGCTTGTACCATGGAAACTAGATAAATGATAGAATATATACTTAAATACTTTTTGTTTTGTAAATACATTCTTACAATATATAGAGAAACAACCAGCCCCGGAAAAAATATCTTTAGATCATGCAAATATTTGTTCCGCGGCGAGAATCGAACCCGAAAATTTGGGATTGTGAAGGCGAAAGGCACCGCGCTACTTATTTGAACTTAGTTGAAGCTTGCACAAAAAAATAAAGGTGACATAAAATAAAACACCAGCTACTAGAATTACTTTTTATAGTTCGGGGAACATTAAGAGTGTTTAAAAAAAATACCATGCCCTTATTGCTCCAACAAACGAAGTCGATTAATAAGGATCAGAAAACTACCTACATGGGTAGGTAGGCAAAAACTATAGTCTTAGGCTTTTTTTATTAACTGTACCTGCCTAAAACGCATTAATAAAATTAGCATTCATTGAGAAAGTAATAATATTATATTAGTGGAAGCTCTATTTATCGTTATTTATACTTACGTTTAATTTTAGTTTCAAGAGTAGGTAGGTTTTAGTTTTCTGGGTGAATAAAGTTTACATACAATTTATTCATTTTCAATTACAAATCATAAGCATTTATTGGTAATTTTTTTACAAAATGTCAAAATATATACAATAAAATCTACATATAAAACAAAATCGGGTTAGTTACACCATTTATAACTCAAAAATGGCTTGACCGATTTTGATGATCTTTGATTTGTTGGATTTGTCTGCGCCCCGAATAGCAGAATAACTATTAAAATATCGGAAAAATTCACGCAAAAAGAAATTATGAAGAAAATTCATTTTCTCATACATATATGCAGCTAATGGTGGCCGATTGACAATTCTACCGAGGCGACGTACATTGGCAGCTCGCGTCATATGCATGTCAAGGCAGTACGAAGTTCGGCGGGTGAGCTAGTAGGTAGATAATTAATAAAAAATGTAGTCCATAAAAGCATCTGAGTACACTAAGTACCTACTAGTCATTAAATTCGTCTACACTAGTATTTTTAGTATTTATGAATGCAATGAGCCTCATTCTATTTTCAAATTTACTAACGTCCCTAGGGGCGTAAATTGCATTTACGCATCAGGTATCGAGCTAACAATGACCATCTTTCAGAGTATAAGTGATGAAAATAATAATGATTAAAAATCAAAACAAACTTCTCATCATAATATTTCACCGTCGGGAGTCGAGCCGCGGGCGTCTAGTATCCGTGAGACTCTGTTGACATAATCCTTATTCCTCGTACCTACCCCCTATAATTTGCTCACGCAATGAGTGACGCCTCTCAACAGCGTAAGAGATGAACTCGTAATTGCACTCCCATTCAGCCGTTGTGGAAAATCGCATGAAAAACAGCAATAATCTTAGATCTAACGATAATCACCGTTTAAGCAAATGACCGGGTTTGTCCCATGTCCTGCTTCTGTTTCCGCGTGCTAATGATGATGAGAAAGTACAATTGACTGCTGAAATTATATTCAACGCTATGTCATACCTAGGACGGACGGGGATATCGTTTGGGGAGATTCAGTATATATTCTTTATTTGATGGCACTGCATATCTGATTCGGGTTCATTTAAGTAGAAAAGCTATCTCAAGTTTTGCAACCTTTAAAAGTTGTTATTACTTTCGCTCAACCGGGAATAAAGTTAGAAAGAAATTGTGGCTGTTAGGATGTGCTTTTTTTAGAATAAGAGACGATAACTGCGTTTAATGATTTAAAATTTTCTTTTTTCCTTATCACTTATTATTATTATTACATATTATTTTGACGATCTCCGTGGTACAATAATAGCCAACTGAGACGCAGGAGGTAGCGGGTTCGATTTCCACCGCGGAACAAATATTTGTGTGATCTGATAGATATTTGTTCCGGATCTGGATGGTTTTCTATATATTATAAGTATGTATTCACAAAAAAAAAACGTATATAAGTATTCTATCAGTTATCTGGTTCCCATAGTACAAGCTCTGTTTAGTTTGGGGCTAGGGCGCGCTGTGTGAAAGGTCCAGCCATATTTATTTATTTATTACTTATCTAGCAGATAGCATGGTACGGCAAAAGCAGATAGGTAACAGATAATTCTTCTTCTATCACCGTAGTCTTCATTTTGCGCACAAGACATTAAATTAATCACAGTTATTGTAAGTTTTAACTATTTCTAGATTGTTACTCACGCAAGTAGATGTAAGTAATAGCTATCATAAAAAGTCCTGACGCCAATCGAGGCGTATCGTATCTATCCTATATTTTTTATCTAGTTTCTATGCCGTGACTGTGCTCATTAATTTCTAAATCGGTGACGTGCAAGAAGTCATGACGTGATTGCTATTATACGTAACCATTCATTCATGATCTCATAAAAAGTGTCATTGTTGAAAAAAGTTTCAGGATCTTCTACATCCTGGTTGGTAATTAGGGGAAGTCCAGAGTTTTCTTCAGTTGTACATAACCTTTCGATGTGACAGTTTATTCGTCTTTGACTACCTCTCTCCTATGTGATAGAAGTCGGAGTACAGGATCACGATCTTGACGAAAAAGGGGAATAAGGAATCGAATTTTGCAAAAAAGCGTTCTTCTTCTCGGTTTTGGAAAATTGGCTCAGCTTGAGTAGCTGGTCATTTACCCCTTATAATTAAAACTATGACGATTATATCAGTACTGGGACTGTGAGAAAGCTATGTGCACACAATTGAATCATTGTGTGCTTTTTTACATTCTGCCAGGTTGATCTATGGGGCCAAGATATGCAGAGTGTGGGAATGTTCAGCGGTGGCCGTGTTTCCCGACATGTCATCTTCTACCGTGGGAATGACGCCACCTGAATTAACATGAGCAATTACATTTTATTTAATTTTATGTCCAATTGTTTTCAAAACAGCCTCGTAAAGATGGAGAGATAATTCGGGGTTCTAGATCTTTCGACGGTGGCTGTAGACGTCTTTAAAATTGTATCTAACCTCTCGTCTTCAATGTTTCTCTCGGATGTTATTGAAATAAATTCAAGTTTTTGTAGTTTTGCAGCGTCGCTGGTAGGTATTAATACTATCCGAACATTGAATTAAATTAGATACTTTAATAACCACCTTTAGAACTAAGCAATGTCAACTTTGAAGATTTCAGAGGTTCATTATGACTTGCTTATTCTATATTGTTCTTGAAACTACAGGAATAGCCGCTAATAGTATTCTATTCATTCATAAAACTAATTAGTTCTCTAGAACTGGACAATAATTGTATGCATGTTGTACGCTAAGACGGATGCGCGGATGGCGCATCCGTCTTAGCGATTTTACTGTCACAGATTAAAATCCCACTACCATTAACTGATTTCCTCAACTTGAATAAGAGATCATTATTGTGTGATTACATCTCTTTTGTAAGATCTAAAGTAAGCATAACCACACAAGGAAGTGATTCTAGACACCTATTCATTCGTAGGTCTTGTGAAAATTATATCAGGTACCTATATCAGGATGGAGGATGTCATAATCTGTGGTCTTGATTTATTATGGCAAAGAAATTCTTTTAGAAAATAACAGCGATTGAAATTAAGGAAAAAAAGGCCTCTACATATTGGCCGAAGATAAATATCTAACGAATGTTGACGAACACGAGTGTGTGGAGGAAATAATTCGCCTTGCATAATTCTCATCTACACAGTCGAGATTTAGCAAATGTATATCTGAGAGATCTCAGCCATTATGTGGAGGGCTTTTACATTTGTCAGGTTGCTTGTTCTATCTTTTGCTGATAAAATAGCTTGTAGAATAGAATACTTCTAAACAAGTCGCTGTCAGAAAAATTGCTATTAGAAGAAAGCTGGTTACGGCTAATTTGAACCTATGGTGCTTCAAAATCCGTATGTTGACTTTAAAGGGTGTGATTCTAGCCATGAAAGTGAACAACAAAATCTAAAAATAACGTCGAAATTCAGGAAAAAAATCATTAACTACAAATCATCTGTTGCTTGGATTGTGCTTACTTTAGAATTTAACTATACCTACAAAATGTTTGACTTTGGGTTTCGCACCTAAATCAGCTGTTACAGCTTATAGGTACAATTTTTTTCCAAAAAAATTGCTCATTGCTACCACGTGGTTACCATGAAATTCATCGAACTTCGAACAGAACAACAGGGAGCACAATTGAAGTAGCAATTAATGTCAAACTATTTTGATATATTATTATTTTGCTCTATTTAGGTTTACCATGGACCTGTAACCTAATCCGTCATCGGCCTAAATATGCCGGGTGTCGTCAGCTGAACTTGGCCGAGCCAAACGTACCGGCCGACCCCTATATTTTAACTATATCTGCTTTACCAGCAGTTAGCAAATAAAAATGTAAAATATTTTGACTTGCGCACGGTTGCTTATCGCTGGTAAGGCAAAATCAGTGATCGATAGAATATAGCGTTTAGCCGTTAGTCGAAGTATTGTTACACCGAGGCTGTTAAACAATGAGTAATAATCGAACCTTCTCGAACGCTTTTGTCTTGCTGTGTTATTGTTGCTATTGTTTGTGGTTTCGCAGAATGGGGGGTGGCCATTGTGTCGAGGGACCGACCCTTTCCTGGAAGGATCGACATCGTTCTCGAACAATCGAAATGTGTGCGATATAAATAGGCCGGAGAGATGGCCGGACAGTCAGTTGAGTGAGTTAGTCTCAGCGAGGCCCTGGAGGACTGACGTGGGAAGGGCCTCGCGTGAATAGTAGTTGCTCCCGAGTCAGTCTGGATTAAGCTATACGTGCGATCATTTCGGTGACTTTAAGTGGTGCACCAGTGGTGAGAATTAGTGTGTTGTGATACGTGTGACCAAGTTCGTGTATTCATTGTTTAGTGCTGAATAAAAGTGTTATTTTGGCCAGACTGATTCCCATTATTTTATCCCGAACCCTCAGCTCGTAACAATTTGGTGTCAGAAGTGGGATAAAATAATGCCGGTTCTACCATAGGATAACGTGGACGGTGTCAGGACGAGAGGTCAACGACAACAGGAAATGGATGAAAGGCGGTTTGGGGAGTCTCCGGTTCAAGAAGCTCGGCAGAGTCGTCAGCCGATGGAGATGGAATCAGCCGCCACCGAATCATTTGGAGCATCATCATCATCATCATCCGTGGGGCAAGCTCCTGTGACAGGCGATCTTGCTGCTATTATGGCCATGCTTTGTCGTCAACAAGAAGAGCAGCGATGTTGGCAGGAAGAACAGCGACGTCAGGAAGAAGAGCAGGCTCGGTTGCAGGAAGAACAGCGACGTCAGGATAAGGAAGAGCAGCGTCGTCAGCAAGAAGAGCAGGCTCGGTTGCAGGCAGAACAGTGACGTCAGGATAAGGAAGAGCAGCGTCGTCAGCAAGAAGAGCAGTCTTGGTTGCAGGAGGAAGAACGCCGTCAGCATAAAGAAAAGAAGCGTCGTCAGCAGGAAGAGCAGGCTCGGTTGCAGAAGGAACAGCGACGTGAACAGGTGGAGCAGACTCGGTTGCAAGAGGAACAGCGACGTCAGGATAAAGAAGAGCAGCGTCGTCAACAGGAAGATCAGCGACGTTGGCCATAAGAGCGTGCTCGACTGATGAGGGAATCGTTCGGTTTATCTGGAAAGGAATTCCAGGAAGTGAAAGAACAGATAGAAATCATGAGAGCCGTGTTTTGGAGGCTGGAATTGGGATCGCTGATGAGAAAGGGACTCTGGGTGTCCTGAAGTACTGGAGACGGCAATGTGGCTCCTCTAGTTGCCACATCTTCAGCGCGAGGTGCGCCTAAAATTGTTCGTGTTGATCGGCTGCCGCGATATGGGGTTAAGAATGCTCGGGACGAGCATGTTTTAGGAGGGGGCAGTGTTACGCCGAGGCTGTTAAACAATGAGTAATAATCGAACCTTCTCGAACGCTTTTGTCTTGCTGTGTTATTGTTGCTATTGTTTGTGGTTTCGCAGAATGGGGAGTGGCCATTGTGTCGAGGGACCGACCCTTTCCTGGAAGGATCGACATCGTTCTCGAACAATCGAAATGTGTGCGATATAAATAGGCCGGAGAGATGGCCGGACAGTCAGTTGAGTGAGTTAGTCTCAGCGAGGTCCTGGAGGACTGACGTGGGAAGGGTCTCGCGTGAATAGTAGTTGCTCCCGAGTCAGTCTGGATTAAGCTATACGTGCGATCATTTCGGTGACTTTAAGTGGTGCACCAGTGGTGAGAATTAGTGTGTTGTGATACGTGTGACCAAGTTCGTGTATTCATTGTTTAGTGCTGAATAAAAGTGTTATTTTGGTTAGATCGATTCCCATTATTTTATCCCGAACCCTCAGCTTGTAACAGTATTTTAACGATTTTGCCGAATTTTATCGTCAATTTGTCGATCAACAAGTTCCGTACTTGCACTGTTGACTTGCTGATTAGTAAATGCTGAATGGAGAACCGTGTGTGAATAAATTGAATTCTTACAAATAAATTAAACTATAAGATATTATGTCATACATAGTTTAATTTATTTGCAAGAAATCAATTTCTTTAATAAGACGCTGATTACTCAAAGGCATGCCTATTGTTCAGTATAACTAGACAATCAAGAAAGGCAATAATCAACGAATGACCACCATTGGCTACACGCACAGGAAAATGACGCTCTGTTTCCGCAATTTAATGTTAGCTTAGAAAAGAAAATTGAGCTCATGAATCATAATTTTGTCAGTCAATCGCGGGTCAAAGTTTTTGAAAGTATAATCAAATATTTTGAATTTTATAAAAACGTTTAAAATTCAAAATATTTGATCCTACCTTGGTAAAACAGCAGATATTTTAAATAAAGAAATAAATGATGTATTTCTACTTATTTAAGTCTCCTACTGCAAAAATATAAGAAATAAAAGATTTTGAACTGCATCGTTTATTGCCCCCTACAGAAACTTATCATATCGTACAAGATGATATGAGAAGACCGCCATGTTGTTTACATAGCGGCTGCGAAGTTTCTAGAATCAAACGGTACCTGGCAGATTGCCTGACTCCGTCACCCAAAATTGCACACTTTAGGATGAGAAATCAGACACGAAATTGCTCTAAACACTCATATTCTTGATGTTAGATAAATGACTTCCTGCTGGTACAATGGAGCCATCATTATTCCCCGTGAATGCCCTCGCGTGAGACTCTCCCACGACTTTATTACGGATATTTTTTTTTTGTTAGCTCTAATTAACAGTTTTTTTAATAGCCCGCTTTTACTTTAATTGTTTGCTCAAAATTGTAGTTTCGTGCAATTTTTGAGGAAATTACACGGAATTTAAAGATACGGTTGCAGATCCCTGATGTTTGTCGAGCAAGCTTATAAATTCGGATGAATATGGTATGTAATCTCAATAATTACCTATCAGACGATGATAGTAGGTACCTTTTAATAAGTGAGGTATATCCTTTATGCAAATACGAGGCCTTTACATTTATCAATGGATGATTTATAAAACGGGGCCTGTTAGTAAACTGCAGCACTAGCTAAAACCAATTTTTAGGTGGAATTAGCATTATGGAATAGTGTGGATGGATATAGAAGTAGAGGAAGGCCGAAGAAGAGATAGATGGACTGTGTCAAGAATGATATGGGTAGGAAGGAAGTTACAACGGAGATGACGGCTGATAGAGAGATGTGGAGTGGAATACATGTTGTGCCGACCCCGCGTATTGTGGGAAAAGGGCAGGAAGAAGAAGAATTTCACCTTGAATTAACATTATTTGTAATAGGTCGCCCAAAATGATAACCAACTGGATGCCGCAACAGAAGAGACCAAGACGAAGGCCGTAAAATAGATGTTGCGACTGCGTCGATGAAGATCTTAAGGCCTTCAAAAAGCTTGGCACCAGGAGAAGGAAAGCCAAGGATCGACGCAAGGGGCAGTCCATAGTAAAGAGGCCATAATCCAAAAAAGGGTTGTAGCGCCGAAGAAAGTAAAGTAAGTATCATTATTTTCAACACACTTGCTCGTAAAGTGAGCTTTATTACATCTTAGGGCCATAAACCGAACTATAACACACACGTGCATAATAATATTGCGCACTAGTGCATAATAGAATTATCCCTACAAAGTTAAGTTAGTACCTAACTGCAAATTATATGCGAATAAACAGAGCATTTTCAATTTAACCGGGTAATACAGTTTTGTACAACAAAGAGGTTTCATACCGCTGAAATATATTTACAATTTTAGAATAAATAAATGTATCCCTAATTAGGGCGAAAAAACATTTATTATTATCAAATTATTTATGATTCACAATAATTTGTTATAAAATATTTGCATTTTATCACTAAAATTATAATTTTGAAGTAGGCTGTATATGTAATATGTAATCAATCGCCGTACATATGGCGCGTGCAACAATATCGTTATGAAAATTGTACATTCACTAATTATTTTAATAATTTGATGCTTAGCGATTTATGCAATACATGTTTGTTTTTTCCTCGCAAGTGTGTTGAAAAAGTGCGTATGAAACTCGTGAGCAACTTGCTCACTAGACACTCGGCTGATTTACGCAACCCACAGCCTCGTGTATAATGAGCAACTTAGCTCACTTGTATCATAATATACTATTACTTACTTTAGTTGGGTGAGCTAAGTTAAAATAAAACACCTTGTTAATTGTGACTCATGTTTACAACCACTCACAAATGCACTTTGACTCTAAAGCAAAATAAACAAATCAACATTATCGTCACCGTACTTACTCATGGCATAACATATCCTTTACCTATATTCATAAATACAATTATTATCAACATTATAATTGGGGTTTAGGATGCAACGTGCAGAGGGCATAATTGCAGTCATGTTTGCAGTCAAAATGGTCTGCAGCGATTTAGCGAAGGTTCACCTATGAGGTATGACTTGCAATTATAAGCCCTGACTTCGCTTTAACATTGATAATTGATTATTTATTTATAAATATGTGATAGTGTTCAAGTTTATTCATTATATAGTAATTATTTAACTGCGAGATTACATAAATGATAAGACATGCATAATAATTAACTAAGGTAGAATAAATACTTAAACATCGCGGTTAGGTAAACAGGTAAAAATTGGATAAAATTGTGTATAGCTACAAATCCTTGTTACATGTACTACCTATGTATAGAAGATAACCGATCACCTTAACTAAGTTAATAACAGATCTTCTTCGAATATTATCTAAATCAAAAGTAAACATTTGAAACAACGTTTTAATAGACCTTACGATTTATCTCGATTAATATGAAAATATAATACTTAACTGCATATATCTAGGTATTTGTTATACATATGCTTAGCCGACTATATTATATTTTTTATGAGCTAGTCATTTTAGAAAAAATATAACATTAGAGACAATCCTTACAAAGGTATGATGTGAGAAAAAATTATTATTACATGGACGGAATTGGATTAACATTTAAATAAAAGCGTGGTTTTACGTATATTGTGCAATTAATTTTCTTTACACAACATACGGATTTCTTCAAAATACAGGGTGGAAACGATAAACACACAATTTCGTTCGAAGTTCTATTTTCACTAAGAACGGGATATTTAAGTACCATTATTTGTGATTTTAATTTGTTGTTAGTTTTAACTGTGCCGAAATATCGGAACACTTAAAACTTATGAAACTAATTATAATTATTAACAAAATTTTAACTCCAGAGACGAAATTGGCTGCACTATCAATTTACATCAAATTAAGCTTTTAATAAAATCTCGCTAACACAGAATAAATAAATAACAATTAATCCGAATAATAGGTGAATCGTATTGCCTTAAGGTACAGACAGACCACGTATTAAAAAAACACACATTTTTCTGTTTATTGCTTGACATTTTGATCGGAATTAGGGTTAAAACTCAAAAAGTTCTTCTTTTGCATCGGATAAAATAACAAGATATTATGATTAATGACTGTAGACACCGTTTCCACCCTGTATTACATTGGATTTGTGATGTTAACATTTTAAACACGCCTCTCGAAATATATTCCGAACAATAACTTTAATGTAAAACTGTTTAATTATGTAAACAACAAAGCAATATCCTAAACCTTACCTAACTTTGTTATAAAGAAAGCCCTGTCTATTATAAAATAAACACTAATGTATTTTGTAATAAACATGCCTTTCATAAATTGGTTTGTATTCTGAATAACTTAATTTATTATCGTCGTAAATAGACACAGTAAAAACTTTAGCCTGGTTAGCTTTTCGCGTTAGTACCCTGACTTTTAACATAAGTTTTAAAGTAAATAAAATTCCTAAAAACATAATGAAAATAACAAAGCAAAATTAATTTCTGCGATCCAAAATCATCCCCAAATAACACTAGTCACACTAACTTGTTTATTCATTTTCGTAACTAAAGATTCCGCATAAAAAACGACTGAACTTTAACCTTGACCTCTGACCGTTAACATTGACCTTTGACCTTTAACATTGACCTTATTTGACCCTAACTGACCTCTGTTTATTCATATTGGTGAGCATGAGTGAGATGTATGATGTAAGGAGATCGTCCATTTTGTACCCCAGCGAGGTCTCACAGAGGAGCTTGGAGCCTCTGACTAGGTTGCCGATGGTCATGTGGAAGTAGGTGTTGCCTGATGACCAGTTCGATATCCTTGTGAACGGGTGGGTGACCAGAATATCCTGGAAGAGAACAAGTCAAATTATCGTAGTTATACAGACCAGAAGGTATGATTGATTGTATTTTGGTGGTACATATAATTTTTTTTGTTAAAAAATTAAATACTGTTTAGCGCGTATTTCAAAAAATCTTATACACAAATTGGTAAGGATTTTTTTAAACACGTGTTTTTTTATTTTTACTTTTATTTATTTATTCGACTAAATACATAAAGCACTGTAAAACCTTAAAAGGTTTGCCTCGGTGCTTAGAGACACTCGAGCCGCTACACATTGTTTAGATACTTAAAAACACGTTACACAGTTGTTAAACTTTTTTGTAGTAACAAGGCCAATATTTACGAGTTAATAACTGAGCTCATATTTTTTATAGAATCCTGTCATTTCAACATGGGTATAAGTCATTGTAAAATAAAACTGCATCATGAACATTATCTAGAAAACGTTCACTGGTTCATAGAATGTTTTTAGTTGCCACAAATAGACTTAGTACTTTATTTCCAAGATTGATTGTCCAGTATCAAAGCATATGAAAACGCTATCTAATGTCTAAAATTCAAAAAGAGAGACTTTTAATTACCTTTGATTGTGGGTGTATCAAGCTAACACCATGCTTATTGATAGCAATCAGGAGCAGCTCAGGATAGTTTGGTTCAGTCGTCTGCTTGACCTCGAAGAAGGCAGACCCGAATGTTGGCCACCGATAGATGACCTTGAGAAAGGTGATCTTGGCATCCTCGGGGGTCATGCCGGCGTCTTGGTTGTAGGAGGCTACGATAGCTCGCTTCCAATCCGCTGAACTTTGCATCTTCACGAGGTCGGCTGGTATTAGCTCTCGAAGCATTTGTCTGGAATACAAAGACGGTTTTTCTCGACTTTGATTTTATGTTCATTTGGCATATTGGAAATTAATTGTTTAAACATATATATAAAAGTTATGCAGGATAAAAGATAGAATTAATAAAAAGAAATCGTCTAAATCCAATCGACTCAAAGTTACATAAAAAAATATAGTTTCGTCCGTGTTCTAAGATTATAAAATCAAGACAATAAACCAATTAATAAAATATACTGCGTTTTGCTATCTAGAACCTACTATCAAATCTTTTCTATCGGGAACGTAGTCTCTTAAATCTCTAAAATCATTATTAGGACGCGCGTTGATGTGCGCGTCTTTTGTAAAGCGCTGCGTAGCTTCGTTCACATTTCTTCGTTCCCATAAATACGTATTTTAAATATCTAATATATAAAAATCTCGTGACATGGTGTTTGTTGTCGCACTCCTCCGAAACGGGTCGACCGATTTTAATGAATTTTTTTGTATATTTGGTAGGTATAAGAACGGTCGTAAAGTATTTTCACCCTCCTACCCCCCCTACATTTTTTTATCGCGATTTTAGTATTTTTATATGAACAATATCCATATAATTTAACCGTCGTTCATTGACGTGAAGTCATTTACATGAAATGTCGCGTCACTTTGACAAGAGTGTTTTATACAGTTTTTATCCCGAAGTTCCCAAGGGAGCAGGAAATATGAAGCGTGCCAAGCCGCAGGTGGGTCAGCTAGTTATTTAATATATCCTTTTAATGAAGTACAATTTAATGAAATGTACTCACGGAATAGCTTGCAGTTCCTGTTTATTGTCTCCGAACCTCGCTCTGTAAGCCAACGCTGCTAATCTAGCCGCCTCTTCCCGCCCACAGCGATGGTACCCCCGGAGCAACTTAGGCAATTCTTGATGGAAATGGAAGATCACATCAGCTGCGCGATCTCTACCAGGCACTGTGTTCGTCCATAATTTCTTCATAAAGAACACCTGTAAGATAATAAAACGTATTGTAGAATGAATTTGAAACGCTAGTTCAACCTTTAATTCACTGGACGGGTCTTACCTGATAAGTAAATTGTGGAGTGATGCCATCTCTCGTGGGTCTAGCTTTCTTAATCCAGTCAGTCAGATGCCGCACGAAATCGAAGAAGAAATCACCCTCTGGCACAGATATCACCTTATCAGCTATCTTAACGAATAAACTAAAGCCTTCACTAGATCTGAGATTCAGTCTCTGAGCGATGTTTTGACAGAAGTCTTTTGCTCTCGTCGACGAGTCCACTTCGAAAGCCTCGTCTGTATCATCGGGGAAATACACTTTGTGGAATATCTGTGTCGTCTTATGTTGTATAGCTTCCACCTCCACTTGATGTGGTGGGTACTTTCTCTGTCCGTTTCTTAAGGTCTTCTGAAGTCTTTGGAGTGAATCTTGAGCAATTGGATACCTTCTAGTTCTAAGGAATAACGTTAATTCTCTAAGCAGTCCTTGACTACAAGCGAACAGACCTGTTGCCAACCACATTAGTTCCCAACCTCTCTCTTCCGATATCCTGTTCCGATTATCAGTCAATTGTTTCATTATTTGACAGTAGATCTCATCTCGTAGGATTTCGTGTTTTAAAGGTCCGTCGAAAATGTGGTCTGTGTATTCGTTCCCTAAACGTGGACGTTTAGATGGTAGATCGCTCATATATTTGAGCATGGCAGTGTATGCAAAGCAAGCTTCTTCTGCTAGTTCTTCTTTCGCTTGAAGTTTTTTCAACAACGGTGCTTTGATTGGTTCTCTGGAGTGCCGCCATAACTCTTCTGTACCACCTCTTTTTGCAGTTGATAACGTAAGAGCTTTGGATACGGTACGTTTTGGTGGTAGTCTGAAGTGATCCAAAGCATACTCCAATAACGTGTGTGGCTTGTCTCGAGTCTCAGTGCCATTTAATGTGCTCGTAGGTGCCCTACGGCCATGTGATGCACCTTCTTGACAGAACAGAGTGAGTATATCTGGTGGAGGCTTCGTCAATGCGGGTAACACGTAGACAGTTTCCGCGGGGAAGTCACCTCTCTCCATAGTCCTCTCACAGCGACCGATGCACCAACCATTGTTCAACACAGACTCGCCTGTACTATCTTCCTCTAAAATAATCAGATCTCCTTTGGAGAAGGTCAAAAAGCTAGAACCTTCTCCTGGTGCTTTGTAATCTTGCAACGCAATCACGAACTTTGATCTCTTTTTCAGTCCTTCCAAGAAGTATACTACTAAATCGCGTATGTCTTCTGCATTTGGGCTTTGGAAAGTGAACTCTTCCCCGCGAACGGTCGCAAGACTGAAAGTCTGCGTGAAAACTTTGTTGGTCTTCTGACTTGACACTGTTGTGATTTCTGGGAAAGACAGTTCTAACAGCACTTGTTCTTGGTCGTCCACAACGTAAACACCAGTCCAGTTCACAGCAATAATCACGTCGTTCTTAGGCAGATTTGGTCCTGAATTCCTATACGCTTCATAGAATCTTGAAAACAGTAATGGCCACTTGAACTTAGCGTAACTGACCACGTCTTCTTTCACTCTGTACGCAGGCACTTTTTCTTTCACGTAATAACTCTTTTTGTAAGCTTGTACTACTAGAGTTCCCCACCGATCCACTGCTTTTTCTACACCAGTTAGGCAATAATCCGGTATGTAATTCGGCAATAACGTGTAAAGCCGTTCATTGTTCATATCTTGACCATATTCGATGTAATACTGCTGAGCCGCTATCATAGCCAAATCTTCTTCTTTATCACACCTGTATTCTCCAAACTTCACACCTCTAACCACTTGTTGGTAGATCAGATTTGTCGCAACTTGATCTTCTGTGGGATCATGCCACGGAGCGAATATTTCCTTCCTAAAGAACAGTCTCCAAGGAGCATTTCTTTCTTGAGCACCCTGTTCCTTTGCATATTGCTCGCATTGAGATATAGCATCCATGACATGGTCTCCACCACTGCCCAGCGAACTAACTTTATCAAACAGAGCTATGTACAACGAGAAGCCGAACTGATCTCTCAGAGCAATTTTATCAGATAATTGATTGCATAATTCTCTGGCAGTTGTTGCCGAATCTGCTAACAAAGTTTTCGTGTTGCCATCCATGAACGTGATGGGTAACATTATCGGCTTTTTGGATTTGGTTGCTTGTAGCTCTAACCAGGATGGTGGCTGGTTTCTTGTGCCATTGTTGAAAGTTCTCTTTAGGCGGTCTTCGCAGTACGGGGCGTACCCAGGCGGACCTTCTCTGATGAAAGCTCGGATATAGTTAACAAACTTCTCACTTGGAGCAAAACATCCTACGCACAAGGACAGTAAAATCCATCCTCTGGCGTGGGATGATTTCGAAGGATTATTGGTGAGCTGCTTGCAAATCTGGCAATATATTTCGTCGCGCAACTCGGCGCGTAAGATTCCGTGACCAATAATAAAGTGCAGCTTTTCTAAATTAGATGTGGGGCGTGATTCCAGCCATGATTGGTAGCTGTCTGCTGTGTACTCCTCGTCCTGAAACCAACAAAATATCGTTAAGTACCAGAAAGGTATCAAAGTAAAGTGATTAAGGGTGGTGTGTAAAATAAGCATACCTGTAACTTCCTCCGAATATCTTCGCCCATTTTATTCTTCCTCTTCAAGGTCAGTGATACCAACTTGTGCCTGATCGACCTCGGCTTTTGTTTGTTCGCATATGCGTCAGGATCGACACCCATCATCTGTGCCTCTTGGAACTCTTTAGACCTAATGAAGTTTCTTCCAAGAGTAGCTGTGACTTTAGACATGACAGAAGTGTTATCTCTGTCCATCGTGTGATAACGCGGCTCCGGAAGGTCTCCCGTGAAGCGCAGTATAGTAACCCACAGCGCTTGTGCCGCCTGCAATTAATTATTAGAATATAAAATCAAACACGTAGTTGATCAATATAAAGAATGCAGATTGAGATTCTGATAAGAATATTTTTGTATTTTAGCAGGATATTGAAATTATCTGAAAATCAATGTATTTCACTAAAACTTGCACCGTTACCTATTAGAAGCAACTTACCAATTGATCTCCTTGAGTGTGCAGCGGTAGTAGTGGATGTTTGAGAGGTTTCCTCGAGTACTGATGAGTTACGTTTCCTTGGAAGTAAGTGGCTGCAAATTTCTGGAACTTGAACTCTGAGAGATCCTCTTCATCTTCAGATGTTGTTTGCATCGGTGTCACCATCTGTTTATAACAATCGCAGTTTATTTTAAAATCACTTGATGTCATACTGTATTACAATTTTTCGCTCTATGTAGCATTGTTTACTACAATTCCATTCATGTTCTTAAATCTGAATTCCCTAATTATTGCCATAATACAATAAAGTTATTTAATCCTACTGATAATTCATTCCAGTGCAAACTTGCTTCATTACATCATTTTCTTGCCCTTTTTCACTCAATGGGATTGACACAATAAGTTTTTCTTTTATTGTATTCTTTACACCCATTGTATTTCTTACTCCTTCTCTCAAGCCATCATCTTTTCTAGTCTAAGCTTTGCTTCTAGGTAATAACTTACCTCTTGTTGGTCCGCTCTTTGCTGCGGAAGATCACTAAAGACCGAAGTATCCTTGGGCGCCGGAGCTTCGCTGCTCGAGTCGGGCAGGAAGTCAAACATGGCTTCCACCAGCTTGCTGTCATCCACCGGCTCGTCCTGCTTGCGAGCCGCTTCTTGTAGAAGAGTCCTCTTTGCTTCGAGTTGCCTCTTCTCTTCAAGGGCTAGTTCTGCGTCGCGCCGTTCTAACTCATACATGCGTTCCTGAAATGTAAAGGGTTGTTATTAGGTCAGAGTTTGTCAAAAACCGGAAATATTTTTTGGGGATATTTAACGTCTAAAATTACATTAACCAATAAACCAAAACCCAGTTTTCGTAGAAAAACCTACTACGCAAAGTAAGAAAGTATCCATTAGCTTCCAAAATCGAGGGTGCATTATGTCATCGTAACACACTGCCATATCGTGATAGTATCTTGTGTATTCTACGCTACTAAACTAATATATTTCTATAGCTTGCCAATTGTATAAACTATTAATAATTACAGAAAATTAAGAAATTATTAGTATTATCAAATTCATGAGTAAATCGATAACTACGTGACTTGATATGGATTTTATTTCACATCGTACTTAAAAGAGCAGTAACAAGGATTTATAACTAAAGAATCGCACAATACCATCCATAACTAAAATAACAAAACAATCAAAATACTAACATAACGGAAATCAAACACCTTATCATTACAAACACACTGGATCCACATGTTGACCCTCGAAGATTTCCAAGAACTGTGGCTTCCACACACCCGCACAAGGCATTATTTCGCGTTTGACCACTTCTTACGTAGATATTTAGATGGACAACTGGAACTAAGTGCCGACTGCGTTATCCAAGCCATTCCAAGCTGGGAATGCAACTGTATCGATACCTAAATCATATTGCACAATATCTTCGCTTGATCGGGTATGTATAATAATGTGCAACGACGCGGAACGAAGGAACGTTGAAGCTCTAATTAATGTATGAAATATTAGCTTTTATTGTTCTTCTACAAAGTTAACGTATGCATTGTGTACTCTTATGCAATTTTCAGAATCGGTATTGTTTTCACACGTGTCTAAATCAGAATACAATACAAAATTCAGAAAAATTGTTCATATTTAATGTAAATTTTTTGCACACATTTTTATAATACTACACCCTAAAGAACGTTGATGGACGCAGGGCAGTGCATTGTAGGGCAGGTTTCTGAGTTGCGTGACCTACGAGGCAATACTTTACTGTTGGCGATGGTTACCACTTATCATCAGGTGGGCCATATTCTGGTTCCATCACCAGGGTGTATAAATAAAAAACTGAATTTATAGTTTTTTTTAATAGCTCTAGCCAGTATACAAAAAACAGTACGCTACGCAAATAGAAAATACGATATGAAACAGTTATGGATTGCTCCCAAAACTACAAATAATTTGATAGAAGAGAAACAATTTGAAACACAGAAATCTACGTAATTTAAAATCATCTAAATTATTATGTATAGGCGCCCGGTAAAGTCATGCATTTACAGCATCTTTACTACAAGTGCAACCTTACTTTAAACGTTGTTGATTATACTTTTCAAACTGACTGCCTCCGTGGTGCAGTGGGCGTATAGCCGGCTGAGACGCAGGAGGTAGCGGGTTCAATTCCCGCCGCGGAACAAATGTTTGCATGATCTACAGATATTTGTTCCTTGTCTGGGTGTTTTTTTATATATTATAAGTATGTATTTACACAAAAAAATGTATATAAGTATTCTATCAGTTATCTGGTTCCCATAGTACAAGCTCTGCTTAGTTTGGGGCTAGATAGCGCTGTGTGCAATGCCCAGCGATATTTATTTATTAATTATTTTTTTATAACTGAATTTAGAATTGTGAAAATAAAACAGTACCTATTTTTAATATACATAATGTATACCAGGGAATTCCAAATAAGCTATTCCCTGGTACATATTTAATGAATTTTAGACAACAACTATATAAAGATATCGGTAACCCAAGCAGCATTTACCTATCCACGGAAGTTTTTCCCAGAACCATTATATCCAGAATTTTCACGGCACTTTATACAAGTAACAACTACACCGCCCACCTTAGAAAGCTTGTCTAAATTACAAAAATGTGATAAAATGTAAATCTGTTGCGATTATCTTACAAGATAAATGACCCTTGTCAGTTTGCTGGTTCTTTAATCAGTTATCTTATAAATCACTGCTGATTATTGTATCGCTTTTGTCATTAGTTAAGAATATCCACTAGATATCGTTTAGCGTGTTTTAGTTTAGTTATTAACAATCGTATCAGACTGACGTCAGTATAAAGTTTTTCCTAACGCTGCGATCATCGTTAGAATAATTGGTCAAGCACGAATCGGACCAAGCATAGTGAAGAGTTCTGTAGTTATGCAGTTACGGCTGTACCTTAGTACTTTTAAAAGACAGTTGATTTTGGACATTTTAGAAAATAACATTTAGGAACTGTTTACAAACTCAACTATAGACATAAGTTGGTCGACTACTACTCGTAAACTTGTAGTAGTAGCTTCGATAATTCTTGTACATGATATTTTCATACAACTATTAAAATCTGATGTAGGTATGTTCAGAAAAATATTAATTTGTTTAAGAAAAATTGCGAAAATCATAATTTTAATACTTATAGACTCCATAAAGTACAGGACGACGACACACGGCTTATCACGGCTATTAAGAAAATGCTCACTTTGAAGCTTTATATTCTGTTAACGGGTTCTTGTATCATAAAAGTGTTTAGAAACCCTTATAGTTGTTTTGAAAGACCTATTCAACGACACAATATCTAACACACTAGTAAAAAAAATTGAGTCGGACAGAAAGACAGACCTGACCACCTGACTGGACAGATAACTCACCAACTGACGGGTCAGATAGCTGACCAACTGACGGATAGATAGCTGACAAATTGACGGGGCATAGCTCACCAACTATCCGCTGACGGGGACATGGCGAAACTATAAGTAGTTCGACTACGAATCCCTTAAAATGTAATTAAACTGCGACAATTTTAATTGCGTAAAACTTATGAACGAATAAAAGTTTCAAATAACGAATTTAAAATAAATTCAAAGTTCTTCTCCGTACCTAAAGAAAATAGAATAGAATAAAATACTCTTTATTGCACACCAACAAAATTAAAAATACAAGAAAAATATACAAAAATTAAGGTAAGTACAATGGGCGGTCTTATCGCTAAAAGCGATCTCTTCCAGACAACCTTTGTCACCTACCTATACACGGTGTCCTTTAAATCACTATTTTCCTAGAACAAACGTTGTTCAGACCATGGTCTACTAACTGTTTATAACATCATATAAGAAAAAAAGAATCTAGTCCTTTTCAAATAAGTCTATATTTGTTCAATAATTAACCGTGACATAAAGTTCATTGGCACGCTAGCCGTAGCGTATTACCTACTATTTTTTTGTGTTGATACGGCGGCATTCAAGGGGTGAACGACAGAACTCCTGTCCATTAAAATAGACATTTTAATGTTTTTCAAAGACCGATTTCGTTTTTTTTTATTTGATGTTATAAACTTTGTAGACCATGGTCTGAACAACGTTTATTGTGAGAAAACAGTGATTTAAAGGACACCGTGTATATTATGACGTTGAGTTGTACGGATTATTGCGAATTATTGACGTACATACACAAATCTTGATTATTATCTACAACCGCCAACGTGAAATACAAAGGTTTGATTGTACTTGGCAACAGCCATTCATTTGGAAATTCATTGCGTGCGTGTGAAAACAAGTGTTGTTGATTTATCTTTTATTGCTCGACATTTTATAGCTGTGATATTACTTTAACTGGATCATGCACTTTCTAATTAATGAACTTATCTTTACTGCATACAAAAGTAGGATATCTATGAAATCATAATGAAATGAATGGTATCTTAATTATTTGGATAATCGGTGAATTAATTGTTGCACGCAATAAAAATAATCTGTAGGTACTTAGGTGAACTTAATGCTAGATAGCATTCTATTCCAGTTAACCTTTGTGTAATGCAGACAAACAGTTATTATAGGTAGTGCATATTTGGTAGAGGAAAAATCTTCCAATTTCTGTGTAAGATTTTTTAAAACACGCTTTAAACGGTGTTTAACTTTTTTGTGGCAAGGGTCTAAACACAAAAAAAAATAAACACTAAATAGTGTTTTAAAAAATCCTTAAGTAAGTACCTATTTTTGTTTGGGATTTTTTAAACAATGTTTAGCGGGTGTTTAACATTTTTGTGGTGCTTAAATTTGGCATGATGGTACGTTTTATAGATGCCTAGTAAGCTTAAAATAAAAACTAACAAAACTTGTTATGTTTCGCACACGCACCCCGGCGTGTGAGATACCGTTGAATAGGTCTTTCAAAAACACTGTAAGGTTTCCTTGAACATTTTTTTGATAAAATAATCTGTTTACGAAATATAAAACTGCAAATTGGATATTTTCGTAATAGTTGTGTTATATCTTAACAGTTTTATCAATATTAACCCTCCTTTCAATTATCAAATCCATTAAATTCGACACAGATTTTATCTAATTCTTAGAAAATTTTATTTCATAGATGCCGAAATTGATTAAATTTCTGTTGTTATCTGTTGTTAATTTATAAACTTCTTTGATTGAATATCAAGTTATTAAGTTGACGGATTTTGAACGATTGTGCCGGATAGGATCGGTAGGTAGTAGGTACATAGAAATTAATCAACTTTGATGATCTATAAATAAGCAAATAGTAATTAAGTTTTTTTTTATTTCATTAAAATTACGATTTCCTTATTTATAGATCACCAAAGTTGATTAATTAATTTCTATGTACCTACTTAGATCTGTCACAATCATATTAACTCAGCCTGTTTTTAATTTGAACAACGTTTTGTGAATCGCAAGTCGCAACTAGATCTGTCAAAGTCAGTATTTTCTTTTTTGCTTCATTACTTTCTCAAACGTGTATGAACGAAAAAACTAAGGACTTATATGTAGTGAAAACATCCAAATTGAGGTAGATAATACATGCAAGTTACTTTGTTATAGGAGATGGCGGAACGAGTTACACAAACTCCTGGAGGACTGGGCAGATTTGGCACAGGGTGAAGATGTCTGGAAGGATGAAGAATGCGGGGGGAGGCCTTTGCCCAGCAATGGGAAAGAAGTGGCTAATAATAATAATAGGCCGCGAGTGTAAATTTCATTTGTAATTGTGACAGTAGAGTTATGACTCACCCTATAGTTTTGTTCGGCGATTTCCTTAGCGCGCGTATTACCCTGGTGCTGCAGTCGCTGCTCCTCCTGCCTGCGCAGGCGCAGCGCCTCGTTATGCGCCAGAGCGTCTTGTCGCATGCGCTTGTACCGACGCATGGCGATGAGGCGACGCGCGTGGCTTTGGATCTTCAGGATCGCCCACATCTTGTGTCCGTACGAACGGCGGACGAGGTAACCGCGGGCGGCAGCCTGTAAACAACGGTGATACAAATTCTAGTGCATATATTTGAAAGAAATCGCGTGTCTACGTGCATAATGAGTGAAACTTGGGTCGCAACCTCGAAACCCCACGGGTGATTAACTAATTACAAAATAATGTGCATGTTCGCAATCATACAATTTGAAGTGCCTGTATACAGAAACACGACAATTAAGTGGCAAGAACCACCACGGCATAAAAAAATTTGCATCTTAACTTAGAAAATAACAATGAGAACACTTTCACCTGTAACAAGATCAGCAAAAACTTACTTGTAAAGACACGATGTGCCCTCGCAGATGCCGGAACCGATGAGCGAGCACTCTCGCCCGGATCAACGCCTGGAGTCGAGCGTATCCCACTTTCATCTTATTGTATCTGATCCGTTGCAACTTCCCTCGCCAATGTCGCTGGATCAAGATAGCCGCCGCTCTCATTTTCAAGAACCGTCGCCGATAAACCCAACCGCGAATAGACCTCTGAAGAATAAGGATTTTTCTAGTAAGAACTCTATCTCTCTCCTGTTCCAGGAACAAATCGTGAGCATCCTTTAGAAACACTTTGGTATGACCCAGCTGATAGTCTGACTTCCCTAGCACTTGTGCGCAGATCTTAGCAGTTGCTGGTCGACAATCTGTTTTATGCGCTGGTGGAACTCCTGATATCAAGAAACGATACCTTTCTACGAATTCCTTGAAACTGTGTCGTATCGGATAACCTGCCCTTCGAATTCGAATAGTCTCCATCATCCCGGAATATCTGAGTTGCCGGCAACAGAGTCCACGGTCGAACATTTTCGGCTTCTTGAATTCGTTTGGCTTAATACATCGGATAAAAAACGGCTGACATGTTCCTAAAGTCCTCATCAGAAGGTCTAAAGACTTCTTGAATTGGGTTGAGAGTGTGGGAGTTCGTTTACGAGTTTCAGAGCCCATCGTGATGTCTTCATGGAATATCTGCTGTAAAAATTTGTTTGTCGAAATGTGGACGAGTTGTAACAAATCAGCACTGAATGTATCTCTGTTCTTTTCGAGGAAACCTCGCGTGTCGTAGAAGACTATTCCAGCAAAGTGGTTCAGACCAAAACTGGTGTTGATATCGGACTTTGGTTTGAGGTAGTTTCGATGCAGACCGTGAGTTTTATGCAACTTGGCCAACATAGTTTGGTCAGTGCCTTTGGGAAACTTCGACTCTTCGTCTATTAATGCCATGATGTTGAGCTGTTTCAGTGCAATCAAGTCTAAAGCATCTTGATTGTCCACGAATTCTATATGTTGCCAGTTGATTCCTTCATGATTATACTCTTCTTGTTCCAATTTGAAAATATGCCGTACGAAGAACTGCTGAAGGTTTTCATTTGCGAAGTTTATACAAAACTGTTCGAAACTGTTCTGATCGAAGTTTTCAAATCCGAAAATATCTAAAACACCAATCGCCGTTCTCATTGTAGACTTTGGCCTGTAAATGGCAGCGTTGATTTTCTTTACAATGGTTACAAAGAGGCGACCGTATATGCCTTTTACGAAAGCGTCTCTGATATCGACTGATTGGTCTCTACTTAGCGTGGATATGACGGTTTCTCCGTGAGCAAACAACGTTTTTCTTGTCAGAGCGCTTATAAGTGACTGTACCGGAACTCCTAACAAATTAGCTACAATTCTGACATTTGCTTGTTCTATAATTTCAGTAGCGTCTAGGTTATCCACAACGGTTGCTTCGTACTTGATGTTTCCACAGTGAAGGACAGACGCTAGGAGTTTGAGAATTTCCCATATCTCTGATTCACTAAATAAAAGTACTTTCATAGCAGATCGTATGTCTGCGAATTCTGCTGCATCATCCCGACCTTCGCAAGAGAACTGCCCACCCTGGAAACAAAACAAAAATATTATGAAACTTAAATATTGTATCATCAATCATTCATCATTTGATTACCTCCGTGGCGCAGTGGGTGAATAGCCGGCTGAGACGCAGGAGGTAGTGGGTTCGATTCCCACCGCGGAACAAATGTTTGCATAATCTACAGATATTTGTTCCCGGTCTGGTTGTTTTTCTATATATTATAAGTATGTATTTACAAACAAAAAAGTATATAAGTATTCTATCAGTTATCTGGTTCCCATAGTACAAGCTCTGCTTAGTTTGGGGCTAGATAGCGCTGTGTGAAATGTCCAGCAATATTTATTTATTATTTATTCATCATCCTTGTTATGACCATTTCTTTATTTTTCCCGATAAGTCAAATATTCAATAATTCCATTTTGTTCATTCAATCAGTTGCTAGGTCACACTAAGGTGGACATTTTTTTTTTTCGCTAAACTAGGCTCCAAACGAAAGTAGACCAAATTCATCGTCCTTCAAGCCGGATAAATAATAGCGCACTGCTAGGTAAATAAATAAAATAAATATAAATATTGCTGGACATTTCACACAGCGCTATCTAGCCCCAAACTAAGCAGAGCTTGTACTATGGGAACCAGATAATTGATGGAATACTTATATACTTTTTTTTTGTAAATATATTATTTATAGAAAAACATCCTAACCCGAAACTAATATCTGTAGATCATGCAAACATTTATTCGCGGCGGGAATCGAACCCGCTACCTCCTGCGTCTCAGCCGACTATTCGCCCACAGCGCCACGGAGGTCGTTAAATAAGTCTCCTCCTTCAATCTAATGCCACTCCAAACTGTCCAGTGCTATTCTTAAATTCTTAATTGTGCTTTATTTAATACTAGCTGACCCGCCCGCGGCTTCGCATGCGTGTTATTTCAATAAAAACATAACCCTCCTCTTGCACACTCGAGTAAAAGATACCCTATGTCCTTCCCCAGAATATATCTATCTCCTTGCCAAATTTCATTACGCTCCGTTCAGCCGTTTAGTTATAAAAAGGTAACAAACAAACAGTTATTTTCGCAGTAACTATGAATGTATTTTACATATAAACTTTCCCCTTGAATCACTCTATCTATTGCTGAAAACTGCATTAAAATCCGTTGAGTAGTTTAAAGGATCTAAGGGAACAGACAGCGGAAGCGACTTCATTGTATACTATGTAAAGAAGAACAGGATATTTTATAGTGTGTAGGTACTTACTGCTGATAAATATCGATATTCAGACGCATTTCCCAAGTCCAATTTCTTCTTCTCATCCTTTGACAGACCAGCCAGCAAGCAGTAAAACACATGATAGTTCCTTTCTTCCGGTCCCTGAGAGACTATTCTAGACTTTTCTAGAAGATATTGCTCAATCTTAGCGCCTTCAATGACTCCATTGTTGCTGAAATGGATGTCGATGTATTTGCCGAAACGCGAGGAGTTGTCGTTTCTTACTGTTTTTGCGTTTCCAAATGCTTCGAGGATGGGGTTGGCTTCCAGGATCTGAAAGTAGGTTTAATATTCAGTTATTTTAACCCTTCTTGCAGCATCAAGAGCTCACGAGGTATTTGCTCTTATTAATTCGGATTAAGAGAGGCTCAATTAAGTGCTCGTGCTAATTCTTGTAAACTCCGTGACAAGACAAAATCTAAGGTTTCCCAAGTCCCACTTCGAAAGGTTTTTAACTTTATTAACTATTATACATTAACTACATACCGGAATATAGTTTCCGATGAAAAACACCAAGATGCATATCCCAAAATCAACTAACGTTAAATATGTTTGGACGAATATGTTCACCAATATTTAGAATAGACAGAATATATATTATGTAGAGATGTATTCCTCCTATAACTCAAATAGAAATGTTTGATTACCTGTTGTTCAATCCAGGAATGCTTTCCACTGATCGCAGCTAGGTATTGCAGTATAAGCTTCGTGGACTCAGTCTTCCCCGCACCCGACTCACCACTGATGACTATACATTGATCCTGTCCATATCTTCGCATATGCGCGTAAGCATTGTCTCCAATTGCGAATATATGCGGAGGCAACTCTCCTATTTTACGCTCTTTGTATAACTTAATTTGGTCTGCTGTGTAGATTGGTAGTATCTGGTATGGATTCACTGCTACTAATATTGAACCGGTGTATGTCTGGAATAAACAAGAAAGGAATCAGAAAAAGTCAATTACGACGGTAATAAACAAACTTGAATATAAGGTGACTTACAAAGCAAGAGGATTGGATTTATTGAGCTAAAAACTTCTATAAAAAGTAACGGTGATTAAAACAACATGTGATGAGTTATAAAAGATAAATAAAGATGTAGCTGTAACTATTGAAGCGTCGCAAAATAATTCAGAACGAAGATAGCAGTTAACTAGTTAGACATAGATTGCTTGGTCGTCCAATCGATACGTCTGTGGTAGAAAAAGCTGATCAAAACATCCTTCAGTACACTACTTTTGCTAGATTATGGTTTTTTATACATCGTTGATGTTTATAGCCTAGTGTGGGATTTTCTCATAGCAAAATATCGCTAGGTTTTGGAAATCCAAATACAGTTTTTTTTATTTTCTACTGCTGCAGTCGCAAGTAGGTAATCCTTTAGCTCGATATTTTTCAGCAAGACATATATTGCATACCTTCAATTTCAAATAAGAGACCGGTACTCACATAAATGAGATTCTCGCTGTATCTGATGAGAAGATTTCTGAGTATTCCCGCCTCGTGTAAATCCCCCAGTGAGATCATGTCCTCCACGCCATGCACGGACGTAGCGTGCATCGCCTTGATGCGACGCTCCGGTGGCAGCCATTGCTCCTGGCCGTCGTCGTCCCGGACGCGGATCCGGCGCCCCTCGGCGGCCAGCACCCGGGCTCCGATGGCAACATCGAACTCGCGACCCGACACCGGCTCGATCCATATGTAATCGCCCTGGAATTACAAAAATACCTAATTAAGTACGTATGTACCCGCATATCGTCCACTCACTAGTAGATAATTAGAGAACATCTGGATACCTTGGTATTTTACGTAGGGCATTCAGTGTGAGATCAGAAGCCTTACAAAAGATAAAGGTTAGTGATCTACGTATTGTATGTGTGTATGGGGTTAATTGTATTGTTGATAATAAACTTATCGAATTTCGTACGACATTCGTAAATCATTGTATATACCTATTACTGTATAATAGCTAGAATGGGAAGGTAATATACTGGCAAAGGTCAGTTACTTCGATGTTACTTTATTGCTTTGGGCAGTGTTTTATACGCAATACAAAAAATTACAAATTCTGCAATAGAGTGCACCACGATTTACCATAAATGGAATATAAATTATGTGCAAAAGGATGTGTTACTTAATCTACCTAGGCAGATTGTGCAATCGGCTAAAAATCAAAGCGTATTGCGTGATAAGCAAGTAATTTAGAACTTACAATAAGCAGACAAGTTATATGCGATAGCAATCTACTGCACGCAAAATATAGCATTGAAAAATGTAAATATCTACTTTGTAGGTTACCAAACTTAATGTAGGCACGATACTTAAGGACCTTTTCAAAGCATCGTTCAAATGCTGCAAATTTATAAACAATATTATAAATGTCATAAATCACTAATCATATACATAGATGAAAATATAATTATGGCTTATTTTCGTAAATCACAAACGAGAAAGCATGCTGATTAAACAGCTGCTTTCTAATTATTTCTTCGCAAAACACAAATTTTTGCCTCACCTCAAAGAACAAACCGGTTTCCATAACAACACATTTAAATATAATTTACATTATTGTATAAATTTTGTATGTACTCGGATGGAACCAATCGATAAGTTATCATCTGACCGCGTCCATCAAAGGTCGTGGTATAGATACATACAGTATTATACCAAGAGCAACTTTTATTATTTTATAAAACAGCTATTTTCAAGATGTGTTCATCGCGAAAGACCAAATGTTACTTGCTCAAATTTTTAAAAACTGATTTTAGTAGTAAAATTTGCATAATTTTAATGGTATGTTTGTCTGCCTGAATTTCTACCTACAGCCTTACGTATGTTTAAAACCAATTTAATTAAATTATTACTCATATGCTATGAAAGCAAAACATGTAACATTTCATATAATTTTTACTAGATGTTTTAAAATAAAAGCTAGGATATTAGTAGAGTTTTTAAATGTAGTTTTGGCATTTCTGGAGGTTTTCTGGTTAACAGGTAACTAATTTCAACCAAATTTGGCGTTTCAATGGCATGCGTATCACTTTTGGACATTTTGATACCGGTTTCTGGGGACCAGATGCTGCTGTGTGTGCCCATATAATATATAGCTTTCCAAACGTCTCTTTATGTAATGCATTCAGGCATAATAATAGAAAGTTATATGGATTTTGAATTAAAATAATACTTACTTCAAAAACACCATAAAAGTTTTTGAAAATATTCTGGTCAATTACCATTTATGTTTGAGAATTCGATTTTACCATTAGATAGGAAACAGAACGATTCGTAATAAAGACAGTAATGTAATAATAACGGAGCTCACGGCTGTATTCATTCCGATGATAAAAATACTCGGAACTTTTGCTCTGTACCTGTGAAGATACGATACTTGGCAATTCTCTGTTATAGATGATGGTTACCACTTATCATCAGGTGGGCCATAAGCTTGATATATCTCCAGCTAGTATAATAAAAAGATGTCCCACAAGGGGATATGTTCAAACATTACGTTTGATAGGTACATTCCCACTTTTTGCATAGAAGTAAAGCATAATATATAGCTTTCCAAACGTCTCTTTACGTAATGAATTCAGGCATAATAATAGAAAGTTATATGGATTTTGAATTAAAATAATACTTACATCAAAAACACCATACAAGTTTTTGAAAATATTCTGGTCAATTACCATTTATGTTTGAGAATTCGATTTTACCATTAGATAGGAAACAGAACGATTCGTAATAAAGACAGTAATGTAATAATAACAGAGCTCACGGCTGTATTCATTCCGATGATAAAAATACTCGGAACTTTTGCTCTGTACCTGTGAAGATACGATACTTGGCAATTCTCTGTTATAGATGATGGTTACCACTTATCATCAGGTGGGCCATAAGCTTGATATATCTCCAGCTAGTATAATAAAAAGATGTCCCACAAGGGGATATGTTCAAACATTACGTTTGATAGGTACATTCCCACTTTTTGCATAGAAGTAAAGCATTCACGTGACAAGTTGCGAGTCCATGAATGAAGAAGAAGACATGCCGGTTTCCACACGACGATTTTCTTCGCCGTTTTTAGCACGTGTAAATATGCACATATATTTTTCGAGTAGAATAATCCATTGGAGAATGCCGAGATTTGTACCCACAAGCTCCAAATCGGATATGAAGGTACAGTACCTATATCCCATTACACATTAGGCCACCACGGCTAATATACATGGGAGATGTCAAATAACAACATTGTTTTGTATAGGTTACAAAACGGCTAAAGCATAATATAGTTCAAAATTTTGTCATTTTACTGAATATTGGTTTCATTGCAAAACTTGTCCACTCCTATAGTGACTCCCACTCGAGCCTTAAATAGTTTATAGCTCTTTGTGCAAACGCGGCCCCGTTTGCTCTCATTTTGGCTATCGGATTTCGATATTTTGCTTCTTTTTTTTTTTTTTTTCGAATGGACTAATCTCGCTGTTGGCCTCTGAGGCCGTGACAGCTTAACCGAACTTTTGGCGAGCGCAGATGGCGCTCAGCCCAGTAAGTTTTTTAGGCAACTAGCGCAAGGGCACCACTAAGGTACGAGCCTCGGCTTAGGCTGTTGACGGGGTGGGGATAGGAGAGAAACGCCCGGGTACATGTCTGTACCTCGTATAGGCGGCGACTGAAGGGACTCGTCGACCTCGCCGGCGAGGTCGGTGTTTCTGTGAAGTGTTTGCTCTGTCTGATATAGATGACTCACCTTCCGCATTAGCGGAGATGATTTCGTAATCCGGGTCTCCGAGAACGTGTCTCGGACGACGGAGGATTGATATTTTGCTTCTTTTTAACAATATCCGTTTTATATCTTGACAAATTATAAAAAAAAAATTACTTTACCATAATGCGACAAACCCAGGATTTTAAATTTTTATCGAGACAGCGAGGCATCCTAAGATTAAAAATTGTTGGTGTATAATACATTTCAAACGTTTGGAGGTTGCCAAAAGCACTTCTAAGACTACTCATGCAATTTAATAATCTCGGAAGAATAAATCTAGATGTATCCACAACATAGGCAGTTAAATGAGTATGAGCTAGATCCCTACCCCCGTCAGGGTCTTCGTGTTAATCTGTTTCAAAATTTTAGAATTGTTTAAGTATGCAAGGAAATCAATTAGTCTGGTCTGAAAACAGATTTGTCTACGTAATCTCAACTTGCTATGTAGTTGAATTAATTGGCAGCCTTTTAGGGAGATTGCGGAACTATTAGACTAATGGCTAGAACCGGTATGTAAGTTTAAACTCAGACTTTAATTTTACCAATTACAAATACATAAGATGGCTAAATAACGAAAAAGTAGATAATTTTTATACTACTAGCTGACCAATCTGCAGCTTCGCACGCGTAGTTTTTCAACAAAAATTACCCTCCTGCGCAGTTGGGTAAAAAGTAGCCTATGTTACTCAGAGATAATGTAGAATTAGGTGAAAGAATTTTTGAAATCGGACCAGTAGTTTTTGAGTTTTTTCGTTACAAACATACAAAAATACAAATCTTTCCTCTTTATAACATTAGTGTAGATTTAAACATAAACACAAAAACAAAACGATCCCGACAAAAATTTCTGAATCTGATACGGTCAAATCTCTCTACATTGCATGATAAAGTAATTGAATGTCAATTTGCACCTACTTAGCCAAAAATTAAATTTCCGCCATGATCATTTTATAATTTCATATGTTCGAAACAGGTACTGTATACCTATATGTAGTAGGTATGTTGAGGTGAACGCTCTCAGTATTGCTGGATTGTGAGTCCGGCTGACGGAATGTGTTGCCAAACGCACTGATCGGAACTCGCCGCGAGAAAACGTACGCTTTGGGAATAAGTAGGTCCGTCAAACTAGCCACTTAATTAGACCAGTGACCAGAGTTTGTTCTTCAAGACGAAAATGCTAAAACTACTCTACCATGAGTAACTTAAGGTGTTTTACGGCTACTTTATGAAATAACCAATCCATACTAATACTAGTGGTTCGCCCCGAACTTAGATCACGCGAATCTCCAAAAATAAATGTTATTCTTAGGGCGACTTGCACAACCATGCCTAAACGTATTTAGTGGCGAAATATGATTTATGGAGTTGTCAAATCATACAAATACTTCGAATTTAAACATGTTTAGTCGCTAAATACGTTTAATGATCTTTGTGCATGCCGGCTTTAATCTGACTAATAAATTGGTGCCACGAAATGCATAACCTACCAACTTGACCTACAGTTTCATTCAAATTAGATGTAACGGGGGTTCTTATAATTGGTTACATTTTTTGGGGTACAAATGGCAGTTATTCTGTATTTCAGACTTTTGCCTATATTTGTGTCACTAAAGCTACACGAATACCAAATTTCAGCTTTGTGGGGTCACTGGTGTACCCTGTGAATTTTGTCAAAGTTTTGTTTTTATTATGTCTAATAACTCAAAAACCACAAAAATTAAAATAAAAACGGGGTTCCAATTTACAAATAAAGACCTTTCATTTGACTTTCCACTTGACCTAATAGTCTCATTTTCATTTTTTTTTACCCCTCTTGAACCCCAATATTTCAACAACCCCCAATATTTTTAGCTCATTGAGTCACACCAAAATTGTGCCATCACTACCTACCTATATACCATATTTCATGATGATCGGTTAAACGCTACGAAAGTTATCCTCGGACAAACAAACAAACATACATACATACCTACATATATACAACGCCAATTTGCCCAAGTTGATTTGGAGATCTCGCTTCGCTCGATCAATTATAAACGCGAAAGTAACTCTGTTTGTTCGTTAGTTTGTTTGTTTGTTACCTTTTCATCGACCAAACGGCTGAACGGCTCGTAATGAAATTTGGCAAGGAAATAGATTATATCTTTGAGAAGGACATAGGCTATCTTTTGTCTTCAAAAATAATCTTGAAGGGTCAAATAGGAGTTGAAAGTTTGTATGGGCAATACATAATTCCTTAAGTTAAAATTCATATTTAGGCTTTTGGTGATAAATATACATATTTATATATATATAATACGTGATTAACTTTTTTGAAAAATTATCCCTATTACGTGGTATTCGTTATATACACTCCCTATCGACCATTGGTAGGTATATAGATAAATTGTGACCAGGATTGGGACATAGGCTAATTTTAACCCGACTGCTCAGAAGGAGGGTAATGTTTTATTGACAAACCACGCGTGCAAAGCCGCGGGTGGGTCAGCCAGTTTATATTCTAACTAAAGCCTGAACTCTAATCCATTTGTTGCAATTCTTGAAATATACTGGTACCATCTATATCACTTCCATTTTGCGATATTCATATCATAGTACCTTTAGGACTAATGTAAACAAGCCTCTTTCTCGTTGGCTTCGGCTTTGGTAATGCCTATCTTAAAAATCTTAAAGACAAAGTAAATATTTGGAAAACAATATTAGTAGTTTATTTATGTCTCTCTTTAGGTAACTCTGCTTGTCTCGAACAGATCGTTTAAAAATCTCAATCCATATTTACTTGTAGACTGATTTGCAAAGGTAGAATACGCCGCATGTCCAATGCAACGAAGCGTCAAGTTTATGAAAAGATTCCAATCAATAGACTATTCGAATGACTGACAGCTCAAATCATGAGCTCATCAAATACTTTATTAGCTTGTTTTTATTTTAACATTTAATTATCAGGATGTTTACCAATCCTTATATCCAATTATGAGTTATATAAACATCAATACATTTTATAATGTATTGATTCCAAATTTGAACATATATTATTTTAGTATTTATTTAAATACTTTTATGGCATGTTTTTATTTAAGAACTTGTAACCAACCTCTTTTGAATTTACTCGCGGGTACTAGAGGTCGGACGAAGAATTCTTGAATATGAGTTACCTTGACCTCGATCACAAAGTAAAGTCACTTCAGATTAACTAACATTATGTCTCAGAATAGATAAAACACCAGAAGACGCATTCAGCTGTGATTGCAAGCCGTGCGCTGTGTCCATAAAACAAAATCCGCATCCCGCGCCTACCTCCCCCCACCCGCGTAATGTTGCTATATAGCTTAGTCATTATATATCTATTTTTGGGTAAATGTTTTTGGTAAGATACAACTAATGTAACTATTGCACTATTTTATTAGTCAAATATTAAGGTCGGTTTGCAAAACGATCCCTAAATGTATTTAGCGACAAAACATGTTTAAATTTGGCATATTTGTATAATTTGAGAACTCCTTAAATCATATTTAGCCACTAAATACGTTTAGGCATCGTTGCACAAATCGCCCTAAAAATTTTTTTTTTTGTTTGGGAGTTTTGCGAGATCTCAGTTTGGGGCGAACCACTAGTATAATTTAAAACTACAACTAATAAAAGTTTTTAATCTCAGAACTTTAGAGTAGGGAAAATAATAACACTCGATACACAACACCCTTTACCTTTACGATTCGCAACACCAACAAAACTGTAACAAAAGTAACTAAAGGCGTTCGTGTACAACTACTCTATTTAGATTACATGTTGACGCTTCAGTATTAGGCGCGTTCACTTCTGGTGTTTTATTTATTCTGGGTATTATGTATCTGTCTACTCAATAGTCCTAGGAACCTAGGTCTTATCTCTTCACCGCCTGTTTTTATGCCAATAAAGCTACTAACGAGGCCGGTGTTTTGTTTGATGTCGCTCTGTTGCTTTACGAATAGTTCAAAGCCAAACGAAAGTACCTATACAAGTAGAGCCTCAAATGTGTATTTGATAACCTTTCTAAAGGATGTACATTTCACTTACCCTGGTAACGATCACCATGATGAAGGCGGCATGTGGTCACCAGCCCGATCTGTAGACAAAGAAGGACATTAATAAGTAAATTAATAATTCTGGACATTTCACACAGCGGCATCTAGCCCCAAACTAAGCAAAACTTGTACAATGCGCACAGCCAAAGATGAGACTTGACGGATCACGTGGACATACCTGCGCGGTAGATAGTTCTCAAGGCATTTTGGCGGCAAAAAAATATAAACGGATGACCATTTTTTTCCTCTTTTAGTGAGACGTAAAATAAATCGAACAAACGATTCCTTGATGTGTCTTACAATTTTGTGCAATAGATATTTTCTGAACATGTAAAAAAACATAGGTATTCTATCAGTTATCTGGTTCCCATAGACAGTTCAACGCGCCAAAGATGAGACTTGACGGATCACGTGGTCATACCTGCGCAGTAGATAGTTCTCAGGCCATTTTGGCAGTATGCGAGGCAAGCGGGGAGGGTCGACGCGCGGACGCCATACCTCGCCGTCCCTCCCCGCTTGCCTCGCGTACCGCCAAAATGGCCTGAGAACTATCTACTGCGCAGGTATGTATGACCACGTGATCCGTCAAGTCTCATCTTTGGCGCGTTGACCTGTCTATGGGAACCAGATAACTGATAGAATACCTATGTTTTTTTACATGTTCAGAAAATATCTATTGCACAAAATTGTAAGACACATCAAGGAATCGTTTGTTCGATTTATTTTACGTCTCACTAAAAGAGGAAAAAAATGGTCATCCGTTTATATTTTTTTGCTTGCTGTTTTTGCAAAAGTAAATGATCATTTAAATAGATGCCTTTTTTAGTTATTTATTATTTAACTTTGTAGATATATTTTCTTGGCATCACTGGGATTGTGTATTTGTTTTGTTCTTATAGACATGTTATTATGTATGTAATTTTGGTGTTACAATTTATTACAAGAAATTCTTAAATCTAAGTAACTAACACTAATACGCAGTGGTACCATAGGTGACATTATCGCTTAAAGCGATCTCTTCCAACCAACCGTTGTTGGATGGACTGGATTGAAAATAACGTGAGGAGGCGCTGTTATAAGTATTTACGATAAAATACTAAATATACCTAATAAATATTCAACTACCTCGGTGGCGCAATGGGCGAATAGCCGGCTGAGACGCAGGAGGTAGCGGGTTCGATTCCCGCCGCGGAACAAATGTTTGCATGATCTACAGATATTTGTTTCGGGTTTGGATGTTTTTCTATATTATGATAAGTATGTACATATATACAAAAAAAAGTATATAAGTATTCTATCAATTATTTGGTTCCCATAGTACAAGCTCTGCTTAGTTTGGGGCTAGATAGCATTGTGTGACATGCCCAGCAATATTTATTTATTTATTATTTATTTAACATACCTATCTACATAATACGAGTATATAAAACATCAACATATACCAAATTATTCTGATATATAGGTAAAACGTAATTAAATATATACAACATCAGTTTCGAGACCTAATTTTTCCAAATAGGCAGGGATTTGTGGCATGTCTGATGAAAACAGGCAAATCGTTCCATAATCGGAAAGCTCGTGCCTTAAATGAGTAACTAAAAAAAATAAAGTTATGGGCCGCAGTTTTTAATTTGAGCGTGGTGGACGAACACAGATTTCATTCATTTATCTTTAAAACAAAACGCCTGAGATTTTAGGAGAAGGATCAGGACAGTGTAGTCGAAAAATAAACAATTACTTCTAACTGCAAAAGCAGGTACAACACTATAAACAAGAGATCTTGTTCAGATTTTTTTTATTTTTCGCAAAGGCTTGTCCATTCACGGTGGTCGATCGCCTTCGATATTTTGAAATCGCCGACCATTGTTTGGCTCATGATGTTCTTATTGAAAAGCATTGTTTTCTGCGATGGGCTCATTACGATAAGTATCATTAAGGTCGGACAATTATTCGTTTTTGATACAAAATGTATGTTCAGACATTACAATAACATTCTTCTTTATTAAAGTGAAAACTTCTTTAGGCGCGTTGAGCATTTTTAAGATGGGAAAAAACCATTGAACTCGCGACACTGTTACCGACACCTCTGTATATAATTAGAGATGGAAAAGAACTATTGAACTCGCGACACTGTTACCAACATCTCTGTACCTATATAATTTGTTTTTTTTTTTAGTTTGTGGAGACAACTTCTTTAGTAAATTTTCATGTTTATAAATATCCATCATGATCATTTTTCAAAATTCAAATTTTTTTTTAGTTTTTGGAGACAACTTAGTAAATTTTTATGTTTATGCGACATCGATCACGATCATTTTGCAACATTCAATTTTTTTTATTTTTTAGTTTGTGGAGTGGCATAAGAAAACTTTCTTAGTAAATTTTCATGTTTATAAACATCCATCATGATCATTTTGCAACATCCAAATTTTTTTATTTTTCAGTTTGTGGAGTGGCATAAGAAAACTTTCTTAGTAAATTTTCATGTTTATGCGACATCCATTATGATCATTTTGCAACATCCAAATTTTTTTTGGAGTGAAAACTTCTGTAGGGCATTTTTTGAGATTCAATAAATACACACGTAATTGTGTTCAAGTTTTCACTTCTGTCGGCACTCCCGGAGTGCCACTTTTTTAACCCTTGTAATCTCGAAGCTTTTTTATCATTGCTGACCTTTTATCGATGTACAACCATTTTCATTCACATCACTTTATTTTCCAATACGTAACGTACGTAAACATATTTTTTCTTTCATATCTTCAACAGTCGTCACCTCAGTACTCTCTCCTTTCTTACCCATATCAGCTTTCACACAAACCATCCATCTCTTTTTTGATATAACCTTCTATCCATCCACATTTAATATTTAACATTCTTCCAGTGACATGACTTTCTTCGTGGCATAAGCCGTACCATGCTAACCTTAACCATTCTTTTCTTTTGAACTTTTTCTGTCACTGACGCTACTTTCAAACTTCCTCTTGGGTATTCGAGTATTTCACAGACAATTCCCAAATGATTTGATAATTAACACTTTAAAACATAACACTATAAAATACATTCCACACCTCACACACTAGGTAGGT
This sequence comes from Philereme transversata, assembly GCA_963924445.1. Taxonomy (NCBI): domain Eukaryota; kingdom Metazoa; phylum Arthropoda; class Insecta; order Lepidoptera; family Geometridae; genus Philereme; species Philereme transversata. Next base: position 16,933,283 of record OZ004337.1, on the reverse strand, counting down.
ACACTATACACACATAAACACACACACTCCAAATGTCATCAAGCAAACATTGTAGCTCAAGGGGCACTTTTTTCATTAATTTAAATACATTATTCTAAAAATTTTTAATACTGAGTTAGTTTTTCTTGTAAACTAGGTATTTATTGTAAATTTAGTTTAAAATAGGTACTTATGTATATTAAAGTTAACAGGCGGGCTACTTTGCCGCGTCAAATTTATAAAAGTTTAGCATTACTTAATGTACTTAGGTTCAACTGGGTTCAATTTCAGTACTATGTTCATTAGTTTATAATATACGGTAATTTAACTGTGAATCTAAGTACATATTAACAAAAAAATACAATAAATAAAGCACAAATTATTTCCAGACAAACCAATTTGCTTTTTAAAATCGTATTTTGGTTAAGTTTTTTCGATTTATTTTCCAAACAACTCCCCATTGGTCTTAAACAAATCAAGAATAGTATTTTAAAACCATTGTTCAGCCTCGGTTTACAGAAGCACGGCAAATCGATGAAACAAAGAACTTCGAAGGGCGAATAATATTTGCGTTCTGTGGGCTAATACAGCTGGCTAAAGCAATCAAAAAGCCATGTGCGAAGTGATCCATTGTGTTCCAATGTTTGTTGTTAATTCGCAAAGTTCTTGTCCAATATCTTTACTGCGAGTAGTATGGCGATGTCGAATAAAGTGAGAAAGGAGTTTGCAAGTGATTGATGATCTTCCAAGACACAGATAACAGGTGTAGGAAGGAACTATCTAAATCTAAAAGAAAACGCTCGTTCTTTCTGATCCATATTTCATACAACTCGTAATCCTATCGCAAGGAATCATTCGTCAAGTCGCCCGCTAAAAACTCGACTGTTGAGGCGAGCCAGCGATTTTCAGAAAATATATTATTTTCGTTCGTCACCTCGCCCAATTACTTTTTCGCGTTGAATATATGCTTTAATGGACGTCAAGTACCTTCAGCGAAAAAAGTGTTAGCACAACCTGAAAACCTGACCGTCTATTTATATTATTAATGTTATTGTGCCTCTACTCGTACGTTCAGTTCAAACGTATGGTCAGAGAACACTATTTGAGTATTTGTCGCTTAATATCTATGTATTTAATATTAATTAATATGTTTCTTATATAAGTACCTAGTTATTATTTAGGTTCATTAATTTATGGTTTTTTTATTTTTTATATTATAAGTATGTACTTAACATACTACATACATATGTATGTAGTATGTTAAGTACACCATTACACCCCAGGTAATGTCCACACAGTCCATTCCATCCAAAGATTGTCTGGTAGAGATCGCCACTCAGCGATAAGACCGCCAATTGTATCACATAGTTTTACGGTGTTCTATTTAGCTGTTTTGTTTTCTTTGTGTGCAATAAAGAATTATCTAATCTAATCTACGTTCACGCTCGATGATCATAATATCGAACATCTGTTTTCACGGTTTGTGACATTTCGGGTACGTTCAATCTTGCTCGATCTTTCACCAAATAGGGGTAAGCTACCATTAGATCTTTTCTATACTTCATAATGAGCAGTTCATTATCAAGCCTCTAGCCTGTGCCTGTGTTGCTCATATATTCGTTTTACCTAGGTACCTACTCAAATGTCAAATTCATGTCCTTATAATCTTTGTCCATTAGTATTGGTATAGTAGTCACTTGCTACATTTAATGTAAGACAAAACATAATTAAAATGAATGAAAACATTAAAAAAAATGTTGATAACCCTTGACAGTCAGCGCCATCCTACATCCTAGGCTTTTCAGATTATTTTCTTCCTTTTCATTTACTTAGTACTACTTTGCTGGTGAAATTACAGGTACATGAGGTTTTACAACTGTATGCCTCAAGTTGATGGACGCAAGGCAATGCATTGCAGGCGGCAGGGCAAGTTCTAAAGGTGCGTGACCTACGAGGCAATTTGTTATAGGCGATAACACTTAACATCAGGTTGCCATTTGCGTGTTCGACATGTTATGATAGAAAAAACTTCTTATAGGTCCATATTGTATCATTCCACTCTCAAATCACAAGGCGTGATAACATTATAACTGGACCATTCGCTTCCTAGCTGTTACACGCATGTTTGATCTCACTCACGAAGATTACATTATAATATAGGAGTCGTGATTCAACCTCTTTTGCACACACTTTATACCTTATTTTCTTCAAACTCAATGGCCTGAATAGGGTTGACATTCCCTTGCAGAGTTGATGTTTCGGTGACATTCCTATGCGATGCGTGCGCGCACATCACATCGTGGCATAATAGCGCACGTGTAAGTGAGCAGCGGAACTAATAAGGCCGGAAGTCCTTTATCTGCCGGCCGTTCATCTCCAGGGTAGAGTAAGTATCATTCACAGAAAATTGTTTGTTTGTTTAATTTAGTGTTCTATAAGTACCTAGTTCTTGTTTAATGATTTTAAGCAATTGCTAATGTAGTATTGAAATATCTGCTAAGAAAATCGACCCTAAGTCAAATAGACATTGGTTGACAAAATCAATTATTTATAATAAACTAGTTGTATGCCCGCTAGGTTGCGTTTGCGATTTTCTGGATCTTGACAACAGCGCCACCTACCGAGTCCAATTGTGTTTTTAAACCATCCAGAAACCCATTGAAATATACACACAAAATTTCATCAAAATCGGTCTAGCCGTTTTTGAGTTTTAGCGAGACTAACGCACGTCAATTGATTTTTATATAATACAGAAGAATACCTTCACACCTACATTATCTGCTTGAAGACATCGAATCAGATTTACTGGCTGTCTTACTGACAGAAATACTGGCCTTAAAAATAAACGTATCTTTATATTCCCAAAAAGTTTTTAATGCAGCTTAGCGCCAATAGAGACTATGATAAAAAAGAAAATAAGAAACATGCTTTGACAAAAAATATTTATGAAGTCTGTAATTAATTATGCAAAGCAGGTATGCACGTACAAAACACAATATTTTGTGCTTAGATTATCTCTAATAATATTTATTGCAAAATGCAGTAAATGCCAAGTGTAAACTTGTAAAGCAATTCTTATGGCCCGAGTAAAAACTATAAAAACGCATACTTATCCACGCTACTCGTAAAATTATGCGAGAGGCTGTCCATGCCATGTCTGTCGCAGGCATGGGAGAGCCGCTATCTAACGGGGGAATATACCATACGACAGCTGGTTCCGACTTTATTTACTTAGAAAACGAGGCTTGTGATCCACTTAGGAAACTATTACGAGCGGCTAGAGATTCAAAGGGTGATGAAGGTGTCCATGTTTTAGAGAGATTTTGTTTTGAGTCTCTTATTCTTACAATCATGTATATTAAGTCTTTGTATCTTATAGAAAGGCGGGTGGAAAACTTCCTGCACATTATGACGACCTCCGCGGTGCAGTGGGCGAATAGTCGGCTGAGACGCAGGAGGTAGTGGAACAAATATTTGCATGATCTACAGATATTTATTCCGGATCTGGTTGTTTCTCTACATATTATAACCTATGTACAAAAAAATAAATGTATATCAGTATTCTATCAGTTATCTGGTTCCCATAGTACAAGCTCTGCTTAGTTTGGGGCTAGATAGCGCTGTGTGAAATGTCCAGCAATATTTATTTATTATTATTACAATCAATACTTGCATTTGAATCTTTTCACCTTGCAATGTTTGCCATTGTTTATCCGTTTAACATGGAAGTTGTTCCGTCTCATTCAGTATTTTTAAACTTTTGAGCTAAAACAAAATAAGTGAACATACAGAAATATACGTATATTCTTTTTTAGACTTGACCGACTAAACCGGTTTAAATGAGAAGTTTTGTACTACTTTTTATAAAACTTACTACCACACGACAACAGATAGGTAGTATATTTGTAGGTTCATTAGTATAGACAATTATGTGATAATTTATCAACAAAACTCGAGAAAGGCAACGGCTACACAATACTTACGTGCAGTAGTATCTACGGAGTAATACAATGGAAGAGTAGAACTACAAAAAGTAATCTGATTATCTTAATTGTGTATCTGAAAGTGTGTCAAGGCTGTAATGGATCCTTTACGGGGAAAATGTTCTCCGCTCGAGGACAGTTTTATGGAGACTACTGAGATAAAAATACATTTTGTTCACATTTTTTCTACCATTGTACAGACTTCGCTTTGCGGCTTTTATGGGTTAAATTCCCAATATTTAGCATTAGTTTATTTTTATTTTTTCTTTAAATCATACATCATAACTTTGGATGGGCAAATGGCCCACCTAAAGTTAAGTGGTACCATCACCCATAACAAACAATTGCTTCGTAGGTCACTGCGTCCATCTACCATGACGGCCTCCGTGGCGCAGTGGGCGAATAACCGGCTGAGACGCAGGAGGGGTTCGATTCCCGCCGCGGAACAAATGTTTGCATAATCTACAGATATTTGTTCCCGGTCTGGTTGTTTTTCTATATATTATAAGTATGTATTTACAAAAAAAAAGTACATATATAAGTATTCTACCAGTTATCTGGTTCCCATAGTACAAGCTCTGCTTAGTTTGGGGCTAGATAGCACTGTGAAATGTCCAGCAATATTTATTTTTATTTATTTTATCTACTTGCGGCATACAGGTATAATAAAGAATTTTCATTCATTCATTCATTCACAGGTGTAAAGCCTCATGTGCCTGTAATTTCACACGCACCTATACCCTTCAAAAATGCTACTTGACGACAGAAATAGGTATTGTGGTAGTACTTCCCGTGGCTTCCCCTACTAGATAGCTAGTATTAGTGCTGTAGTAACGTGGAAGCCTTAGTTCCCACAATATGTAAAACCCTGGTCAGAGGGTGTTATTTAGTATAACCGTACATGCTACATGACCGGTTCATAGCTATAATGTCATTATTATTTTTATTCAGTAAAGTTAAAAATACTTACAGCTATATTATGAGTATTACAGTAAAAGGCAGGTACTCAAGCTACTTACATATAAATTAGTTAAATGGTGACCAATTTATTATGTTTTTCTCGGATCAAGTTTTTAGTTTTACTCATAAGAATATGTTGGCGATCTTGCTTCACAGCATTTTATTGACTAACGCTTTTCATTACATGGTAGCATACGTGTTTTTGCATATTTTATACATACTTACCTAATGTTTATGCTGAACTAAGAAATCATTAGGTACCCTTAACCGTTGTCTATTGTTTTCATCCCAATACTCCTCGTACATGTCGATGAGAAACGCTATTGTTATCAAAACACTTTCTCGTGCTGCTTAGAAATCGCTTTCGTCTTCCAATATCGATCTAGTACCATTATTTAAAAACAAGCTTACTGTATTTTGAACTCTATCACATCGTATTAACGCTGGAACCAGAGGTCACATGTTTAAAGCTTGTGCATTGAATTTAAAGTCCTCATCGCGATGCAAAAGTGCATTTTGGTCTTCCGTAATGAAAGTGAATTGATCAGCGTGTGTTATGTCATTGGGTTACAAACTTTCTTTTACTTATTCGTACAAAAGTTTACGATTTAATTATAAAAAAATATATTTTACAGGCTGTTGAAGTTGCAAATACCAATAAAATCTGATCAGAAGAATGAATAACATGGTAGGTTAATCTCCAAAACAAAACTAAGGGAAAAAGTATTAGGCTCAGATAGCTTTATATGATCGTATTTTTGATCGAGCTAAGCGAGATCTTTAAATCAACTTCGTCAAATCGGAATTGTATGTATGTTTGTTTGTCCGAGGATAACTTTCGAAGCGTTTATCTGATCCTCGTGAAATTTGGTATACATAAGTATGTATTTACAAAAAAAAAGTATATAAGTAGGTATTCTATCAGTTATCTGGTTCCCATAGTACAAGCTCTGTTTAGTTTGGGGCTAAACAGCGCTGTGTTAAATGTCCAGTAATATTTATTTATTTTTTATTTATTTAGTATTCATTTGCAACACGAAAATTTTGTTATATACAACTTTGCTTCATACAAAGTAATTAACCTAATTGACGTATAGTAGTACCCTGTAAGGGTGTGGCAAGGATATCGCATGATTTAACTTGTCAAATACTGGTCAGGAACGGAACGAACCATTTCAAGGTAGAAAGTTATAGTTCATTCTTTTAGACGACCTTCATAAAAGAAAAAGTAGTAAACTCGTGCATTGTGTTTATACTATATATCTCGTTGTTAACGGCAGTTTACGCCAGTTAAAACTAGCAGGGTATTAACTACGATTGCGGTTGGGCCATGACCCGGCACCTGCCGGTCACGGGTGAATGAAACGTAGGTACGTGTATGTACACTACCTTGTACTGTTTGAGTACTGACATGAGTAGTTGGACAAAGTACAAAGCGATGAGCTAGTTTAGTTGTAAAACCAAGTAAAACAGGCTGAATACAGAGAATATTTTTGATCTGCAAGTATTTTAATTACAAAAACGATGATTGAAGACGGATATGGTGAGTGATGGACGAGACACGCTTGGTGGATGTTCTGTACTGTCATCTGTCAAAGAGATCTCTTGTGACACTTGGAGTATATAATGATCTATTAATTCGGTGTTTTTGTACTTTTTTCGGTGTCCATTGTTTGTTTACAACCGTACTATAGCCTGTTTAATTTTGAAATAAAAATAAGGATTTGTCATGGAGATTGTATTCCATTATTTTCAAAATTACTTATTTACTTACCGGGGGTAAATCGCATTTACGGAGCCGTTATTGAGTTTACAATGACCAACTTTCAGAGCATGAGTGATCAAAATATCTATTAATATTTTATTATTAATGAGAGGCCTTTTTCTGGTTCCGTTGTACGAAATATCAACATTGTCTGCAAGGAAATTAGCCAAATTGTTTAGAAAGAGAAAACATAACACGAGTTTGATTGATTGATTTGTTTGATTGATCAATTCGCAGTTTGTAAACTTAGAATGTTTAGTAATCGCATAAAAACGTTTTTTGGAATCATTTGTGAACATTGAACCATCATCGGTACGTCACGGAGGTGACCACCCGATGTTTGACTTCCTGCGTCCGCTGTCTTCAGGAAGTGTGCTCATTCAGCCGTGGTACTGGTAGCCCCTGCGGCATATGTCGTGACATGCCTCGATACTGCTGGTTGCCTAAACTGTTTATAACGGTAACTGATAGTACTAAGTTAAATAAACGATAAACGCAGACGATATTTTCATCTACAAATATATTTATTTACAGTATAAGTACTTACACGACTTAGGTGGTCCCCGTTGTTTTACCCAGAAGTAGAACTAGGTTGTCTATGTACTAATTAAATAATATGAATATTATCTAATAACGGTAATATAAAAAAGCTTCAAATCAACTTTTTTAATCTAGTGAAGTGTTTCAATCTCCTCAAGTCAAGGACAAGTTTTCTAGTTTCATGTTGAAATCTAAATATCTAAATAATCTAGCCCCAAGCTAAGCAGAGCTTGTACTATGGCAACCAGATAACTGATAGAATACTAATATACTTTCTTTTTGTAAATAGTTACTTATAATATTTAGACTAGTGGTTCGCCCCGAACTGAGATCTCGCGAATCTCCCAAAATAAATATTATTCTTAGGGCGACTTGCACAACGATGCCTAAACGTTATTGCTCAATATTATTTAAGGAGTTGTCAAATCATACAAATACTTCAAATTTAAACATGTTTAGTCGCTAAATACGTTTAGTGATCTTTGTGCATGCCGGCTTTAATCTTTGACTAGTAAATTGGTGCCACGAAATGATATCCAACCTACTTGACCTACAGTTTCATTCAAATTAGATGTAACGGGGGTTCTTGTTAATTGGTCAAATTTTTTTGGGGTACAAATAACAGTTATTCTGGATATCAGACTTTTGCCTATATTTGTGTCACTAAAGCTACACGAATACCAAATTTCAACATTGTGGAGTCACTGGTGTACCCTGTGAATTTTGTCATAGGTTTGTTTTTATTATGGCTAATAACTCAAAAACTACAAAAATTAAACTAATAATAAAAACGGGGTTCAAATGTACTAATACACCTTTCATTTGACATCCCACTTGACCTAATAGTCTCATTTTCGTTTTTTTTACCCCTCTCGAATCCCAATATCTCAACAACCCTCCAATATTTTTAGCTCATTCAGTCACACCAAAATTGTGCCATCACTATATACCAAATTTCACGATGACCGGATAAACGCTTCGAAAGTTATCCTCGGACAAACAAACATACATACATACGACGCCGATTTGCCCAAGTTGATTTGGAGATCCCGCTTCGCTCGATCAAAAAACATCCAAACTTCAATTCTGATATATATATGCAACTGTACTACAAGTATAACCCCTTGCAGAAAAAAAAGACCAATTAAACCCAGCCCTAAAGTATCAGCGGTTGTTATGCACATTTCTGTTTGTATAAAGGCATTCAGAACTTACTCTCGATCAATCGCGTCTTTTCACAAAGAAACCCGTCTAATATATACGTGATTACGCGTTACTCACGCAAGCTATTCCCCTCGATCGAGAATTCAATAAAAATTCTAATTACTGCGCCGCGTGCTCATCAACTTTATCTATATTTGCATTGCCTTTTAGATAAGTGATAATGGAGAGTAGGTAATGGAAAATAAAGTTCTACTAACGGCTGACATTAAATTGAACCCTTTTGGTTACTACTCCTACAGAAGTATTTTAGGTCGTTTCATTGTTTTCTTCTAGCATCTTAGTAGATTGATGTATCTTGAAATTTTTAGGATACCTAGATCGGAGTAGTAAGAATTGATTGTACGTGTCGCACGCAACCCAGGAATTTCCCGTATTAAAATTTCTAGTCAAATTTAAGTTCAAATCTAATTTCAATGCCTGCAAGGTAAGTCATATAGTAAAATATTTTTTTTAGGTAATTAACTATGCCATAATTTAATCTAGCTTAATATACTAAGAGGTTTCTACAGGGTAGGGAACGCATCGACAATACACCGGGTGTTGCCGGTGTCAAAAGCAATAGGCAACGGTGACCGCTTACCATCAGGTGGGCCGTAAGCCTGTTTCCACACAAATAACAATAAACAAAAAATTATGGCACTCCGGGAGTGCCGACAGAAGTGAAAACTTGAACAATTACGAGATACTTATAAACAGAGGTTTCGGCAACGGTAACGGTAACAGTGTCGCGAGTTCAATGGTTTTTCCCATCTCAAAAAATGTCCAACGCGCCTAAAGAAGTTTTCACTTAAAAATAATGTAGCTGTGGGAGGCTGGACAAATTAATTTGTGTGTTTCACGGGTTCGGAACACTAAAAATAGAGACTTGCTTTTGACGTCAATGTTAACATCTTATCTCTGTATAAAACAGAGAATAGGTTGAGTCAACACGAATTGTGTACCTGTTATCTTTGTTCAACACTTTGTTGCAAATGACACCCTAACACCAATTCTATAAGAACTCTAGATATAAAGATAGGCCTTTGCATAAAGGGTCTAAAGAGACTGGTTATGTAGTCGGGACGGGCTAATTATCACCCAAGAATGTTACCAGGCAACGTCTACCTGAGGATCTGGCTGTAGGTTCCTAAGAAGCGGTACCTGTTATATGGCGACCGTAATACAGGGATGGAATAAGGAGGTATGTATGCCTTATTTACATGAGCAATGTTTAACGACATTGGATTTAAGAGGCCCCCAGACGGGCCATACTTTTGATGAAATATGTGGCTACAACATTGCCGACTATATTCCGGCAATACAGAAAACATTTTAATGCAGCATATGGCTGGAGAATGTATATCTCGGCAATATTTCTGAAGCAGTAGGTATATGGCTCATTATTTTGTCTTTACATGGGCTACATACATGGCTAGTATGCAGAGATGCGATTTATTTGAAATACTTCTATTTAAAATGCAAATACAAAATGCAAAATACCTATTTTGTATTTTGCATTTAAATGCCTTTTAGTAAAAAACATTTTGTATTTTATTTGAAATACACTTCGAGATGTATTTTGCATTTTTCATATTTATTTAAAATGCAAAATACTTTGTGATTAAGTTAAGCCAACATCACCAGTCAAACAAAATGAAATGAACGAATGACGCTTGTATTGCTGAATTTGACCGATAGAGGCGCCTGCTAGCCATGCGCGCCCTTTTTTCTTTGGTCAGAGTGAGTCACTAGTGTCAATGTCAAAAGAAAACGACGAACATTATCTATGGCTATGAAACGCAACGCCGCTGACGCCGACAATTTGAATTCACGGATTTATATAAAAAATAAGTATAAAGTTTGCTGGTGCTGGTGAAGTGGTTACTGATTTGATTTGATGGTATGGTTAGCAAAAAAAATGTAAGTACTTACTGAGATACAAATAAAATAGGTAAATAGTATAAACAAATAAAATACATACTAAAAACTAAAGACGTCGACAAACATAAATTGATTTTAAACTTTACAAATTATAATAGTTCAGTTGGTGTTAATATCTACTGTACATTTGTGCAAGTAACAACATACAAAGTCTACTTTCATTTTTAGTTGAAAGGTAAAGTATTGTATTTTCAGTTGTGTTTTGTGTCAACGTGTCACCATTCACCAACAAAATAATGATTGTCAAACCAATAAAGCTAATGAATAGTGGTTATAGTATTAGATTCAATAACTAATTCGTATTTGATTTTATTTCAGGGATAACCCTAATCTACCATTTATATTAAGGCACTGTTTTAAAGACGTGAAGAAGGAGGCTGATCATGAAAGCAATATAAGTGCTGTTTGCAAGATATGTTCAAAAACATTGAAGGGAAGTCTGCACGCAACAACAAACTTCTTAAATCATATTAAAGTAAGATATTAAGTAACCTATGAGAATTTGCTTTTGTATGATATGATATAATAACATAGCTATAGGATACCTACTAGTTACTATTAATTAATTAAGAATAGGTAACTATGTAATTTTTTCTGCGTTAACAAATAATTAACCTGGTTGTTTTTTCTTTAGAGAAAAGGCCATGAAGATCTTCTGAAAGAGTATGAAGAATTGAAACCCCAGCATACAAAGAAAAGAAAGTGTAGTGTTGCAGAATCTGATAATAATAGTACCACAAGTACGGCAAAAAAAAATGAAACAAAGTATTCTTACAAATGCTGTCAATAAATCTGGATAAATTAATAGTAAACTTTGTTGTTGACACAATGTCACCCATGTCTATAGTAGAACATTTTCAGCACCAGTAGAAAGACTTTTTTCGTACGGTGGGATGATTATGAGACCTCACAGAAGAAAAATGAGTGATGATGTATTCGAACAACTGGTATTGTTAAAAAGCGTAATAAATACAAATAGATATTTATTTTTTTCACTTTTTAACAATACCAGTCCAGTTGTTATTAATAAAATAAACGTGTAATAATAATAAAATAAGAACTAAATACACAATCAACCGAAATAAATGGCCACACAATTCACAAAATGGAGCCATGGCTCTCTTTTCGTTAGTCTAGTTTTTTACATTATTTTAAGTGAGTATTATTATTATTAATAACATAACAAAATTTATTGATACGCGTAATGATAAATATGACCAAAATGTCATGCATAAGGTGCCATGTTATTAGACGTTTTTGTTCGGATCGGCATTGTGTCTCTATTTCTCATGATAAATACCTAAAATAAATAAAAATATCTGAAATTTGGTAAAAAGGTATTTTATTTTGAAAAAGTATTTTGAAAATACCTATTTTGCATTTAGCATTTGAAATACAAAACGCAAAACTATTTGGTATTTTGCATTTGAAATAGTAAATCTGAAAAGTATTTTGCATTTTGTATTTAAATGCTTTTTTAAAACCATTTTGTACATCTCTGCTAGTATGGCTACAATGGCTGACGAACTCATACGCGTTGCAGCAGCTTACATTGTTATAAAAGCAAAGTCAAAACCAAAAAAACCAAGAAAAATGTGGATTCGGCCTTACTTCAATAAACGTGATACGTTAGATAATTTAAGTCTGGAAATAAGACTCGACGAACAACTATTTAAGAACTTTACACGAATGTCAAAGAGTGACTTTGATCTCATTATTCACAAAATTGGACCAACGATACAAAGAAAAGATACTAACATGAGGAAAGCCTGTTGTTACAAGATTAGCTATAACTCTACGATTTTAGCGACGAAAAAGGGACGCACTTATGCCGTAAAGTGAGACAACAATAGAAGTGGCTAAGAAATATTGCAGTATTTTCGATTGCAAAGCGATTATTCCGGCAATATGGCTGGGATCCTAAACATTCATCAACATTTAACTACCTCCGTGGGGCAGTGGGCGAACAGCCGGCTGAGACGCAGGAGGTAGCGGGTTCGATTCCCGCCGCGGAACAAATGTTTGTATGATCTACAGATATTTGTTCCGGGTTTGGATGTTTTTCTATATATGATAAGTATGTATTTACAAAAAAAAAGTATATAAGTATTCTATCAGTTATCTGATTCCCATAGTACAAGCTCTGCTTAGTTTGGGGCTAGATAGCGCTGTGTGACATGTCCAACAATATTTATTTAATATTTATTTATTTATTTATTCATCGGCCACACTTAAAATATGTGACAATATATCCCGGCCATACTAAAAATATTGCCGAGTGTTGCATAGTCTAGCCGTAAATGCTGGCTGATGATGCCAGCCACACTATTGCAGCTATACATTTTCGTGGAAATATAGCCCGTCTAGGAACCCCTTTACAGGTGTGTTTTTAAATTACCGTCATATCAGCCATAAGACGTCAACTGAACATAGGCCTCTTCCATAGATTTCCAGAGCGACCGGTCTTGTGCAGTCTGTACGCAAAGGCTCCCAGCACCTTTATGAGGTCGTCTGTCCATCACACTAATATTATAAATGTGAAAGTTTGCATGGTAGTTTATTTATTTGTTTGTTTGTTACTCAATCACGTCGTAACGGCGGAACCGATTGCGCTGAAATTTAGTATGTTAGATTATGACCTAGATTAACACATAGGCTACTTTTTATCCCATAAATCAGGTCCCGTGGGATAAAAATGTGGTGTCAAGTCAAATTGCAACAGCGAGTTTAGCTTTTTATCTAGGTTACTAGTACTAGGTACGCGTTACACTACTAAATATGTATAATATTTAGTAGTGTAACGCGTACGAAGTCACGGGCAACAGCTAGTCTATAGTAAAGTTAGATGGAAAGACGACCTGATTACGGACCTTACCTGTTATAATGGGGTGCATCCTACGCTGCGCTTTCCAGTGCGTGCGGTCTCCACTTGAGAACCTTTGTTTTCGAGAAATGTTCTTTTTTGTGAAGTGTTAATCTTTAGGAAAAATTGTTACTTCCATACTTATTCGAAAGCATTCATATTATGGTCATCAACTCATCAGTCGTTTGATGGTCGCCGCTTATATGAGAGCCGGAGATTTATATCAATTGCAAATAAGTATGACGGCATTACTGGCATCACTATATATTACGGTAATAAAGTTTCAGGTTTCTTGTCCTCGATAAGTTGAGGATATTTTAATGCAATAAGTGCTTAATTACGAAGATGCTCTTGAGCCCGACTCATTTACAAGATTCTCGACTTCAATTTTCAATTTTAAAAGTTCTTTATTAGTTTATAAAAGCTTAGTTAGTACAATTCCAGTGTGAATTAAATCCTAGAATTAACAATCATAATTTACAACGTTAATTAAGCTAAAGCGCTTCTCAAAACTTATACAATAAAATTTTACCTAAAGTAGGTACATATTTCGTATTACGAAACATAACTATTGTAGTTTTAGAATTTTAAATATAAATATTTAAACACATGTAAGCTTTGATGAGCATTACATTAAACATCAGATCTTATAAGATTCTCGACTAATGATATCCGATCTGTCTGATTCAGAGTTCAGACTTTGACATTGACTCGTGGTAATTCACTCTCCAGAAATATGCTATAGATCGTAAAGGTACAATCAGTTTGAAATCGTGTCGGACCACACACATCAAGGATTCCGTAGACAGTATGGCTGTCTCTTTATACTGTACAGCTAAGGTTTTAAAATACGGGGTGCCAAAAGAGTGTCGTCAAAAAAAATTTACTTCGTCCACCCTGTATCTGAAAATACACCACGTATTTTCCCCGATTTTTTGTAGTAATTATGATTTTGTTGTGATTTTTTTATCGAAATGGTAAAACTTACTTATTATAATTTGTGATGTGTTTATTTCCGTTTTTTTTTTGTCAATTATTTATTCTCTTACACAAAAAACCGTTTGCTGACAGTAAATCAAGTTACAAAAATTTTAAACTAAAATGGAGAATTTACGTTTGAGCGTGTTAAAGTTGAACTTTCAACAATAAATAAATAATATAAAATTAAAAATGCATTCAACTGATTTTAATTATTCGGGACCCCTAAGCTTTCATTGATCGAGCGAAGCGAGATCTCCAAATCAACTTCGGAAAATCGGCGTTGTATGTATGTATGTTTGTTTGTCCCCTTGGTTTGCCTTAGTTGGCCGGTCAAGGGTGGAGGTGCAAGAGCGGAACCTATGCTCCAAAGGTTGAAGTGTTAAAGGCATAAAGCCGGGAGTAGCGCTTAGTGAAACTGCAGCACACCTCTCAAAACCCTTTAACCACCCACACCAACGTTGCCCCTTACCCTGCTTTCTATTGGCGGCACTTATGGGGGGCTGTTTAGTGGACGGCTAGTCACCACCTGCCTCAATCATTCTTAATATTACAAGATTGGCAGGTGCCGTATCTCATTTCTCTGATAACCCGTACTCTATTTCATAAGCATTACTCTAACAATAGCCCGAACTCTAATCCATGTGTTGCAATAGTACTGTTACGAGCTGAGGGTTCGGGATAAAATAATGGGAATCGATCTAACCAAAATAACACTTATTCAACACTAAACGATGAATACACGAACTTGGTCACACGTAATCACAACACACTAATTCACACCACTGTTACACCACTTAAAGTCACCGAAACGTTCGCACGTATAGCCAAGTCCAGACTGACTCGCGAGCAACTTCTATTCACGCGAGACCCTTCTCCACGTCAGTCCTCCAGGGCCTCGCTGAGACTCACTGACTGTCCGGCCATCTCTCCGGCCTATTTATATCGTACACAATTCGATTGTTCGAGAACGATCTCGGTCGTTCCAGGAAAGGGGTCGGTGTTTCGACAGAACGACCAATCCCCATTGTGCCCAACCACAAACAATAACAACAATAACACAGCAAGACAAAAGCGTTCGAGATGTTTCGATTATTACTCATTGTTTAACAGCCTCGGCGTAACACTACTATCACCTCCATCTTGTCATAGTGATTTTTATAAAAACAAACAGGCCTCTTACTTGTTGGCTTCGGGCCCTGTAATGCATTTGTAAAGGTCCAGGCCTAAAGCTTGTGTAAAGTAAGAAATGTTAGTAATATAATGGAATGTCGGTCGAAACACCGATAAAACGGCACGTGATAAATCCCTTATTTATAATAATGGTTAGTAAATGTAATCTAAAACCATTTATTATTGCCATCTAGCATGGACAATACACATTTAGAAACTCCTAAGGCGTTAGCAAGCGTATATTGGGGCTCAAATGGAGTTGGGCAGGACATGTGGCCAGGCGCGATGATGACAGGTGGAGCAGGATGCTGACTGAGTGGTGGTCCCGAGATGGAATTAGAAATGCAGGTCGACCACCGGCAAGTTGGGTCGACGACATAGGAAATAGCGCAGATCGTACGTGGGTCAGAACAGCGCAAGGCAGAGGCGAAAGCGACAACGAAGTCTAGGCCAGCAGTGGGATAAAAAGGGCTGATAATGATGATGATGATGATGAAGGCTTATTAAGATAGGAAATACCTCAAAATAATCAAAAAAACACATAATGGCTGGTCAGTGAAACTGCCTAAAAATTCAATTTTTTAAAGTAATCAGAGTCATTCCTTTGTTTGATTCATATTTTGATTTGAGAATCCTAAAATAAGCTAAAATAACCGACTAGGGAAACGATACCTTATTGAAATAAAATATGTATCACCAACGATACCGCACAATACGGGGTGTGTGAGTAACAAAACACCCCCCCCCCCCCCCCACCCCCCACTTCCATATAGGGGAGGTATCGTAAAAACAATTCATAAGTTACTAGCTAGGCGTAACTAAAAAGAATCGTCAAGTATCAGATCTACTGCACAAATTTAAGTATACGAGTAAAACGGCTGTAACTGGTCGGACGAACAGACAGACAGACGACATGTCGAAAGTATAAGCGTTTCGATTTCGACTATTGAACCCAAAAAAGTTGTAGTAAATAATGCAATACATGTCGAGCTATCGATTATGGCATTACCTATCGCAACAGTCGTATGGTTTCCTGGTGACTTTGGTTACATGATGACTTACATCTTACTTTATTACTGCATCACCAAACTGGTGTAATGATACCATAGTACCTGCGATCGTGATTTGATGATTTTTTATACAACATTTAGTAGGAACAAGCAAATGGCCCACCCTGATGTTAAGTGGTAACTATCGCCTATAGCAAAGCATTGCCTGGTAGGTCACGCACCTTAGGAACGTGCCCTATGAGGCACTGTCCTGCGACGATTAACTTGAGGTATTCAGGTGTTATGCCTCATGTACCTGTAATCTATCCTAGTGTGAATTATGACAGGAAGTGACTCTTCTTCTGTTGATAGGTCGAATTCATTGCTTTCTGGATCATTCAGAATTCATTCAGTACAATGTTTAGTCATAGTTTTTTTATATTATTACATATTTTCATATATAATATTTCCAGTGCGACCGATCTTCTGCGGCACCCAGAGAGAGACTGCAACTCTTGTTGACTCCCAGCAACATTTACCAGGTTTTTTATTGATCGAGCGAAGCGAGATCTCTAAATCAATTTGGACAAATCGTCGTTTGTATGTACGTATGTATGTTTGTTTGTCCGAGGATAACTTTCGATGCGTTTATCCGATCATCGTAAAGATTAGTATATAGGCAGGTAGTGAGTGCACGATTTTGGTGACTAAATGAGCTAAAAATGTATGGTGGGGGAGGGGGGGGGGGGATTGAGATATTGGGGTTCAAGGGGGGTAAAACAAACCAAAAATAATTCCAATTAACATGAACTCCCGTTACCTGTAATTTGAATGAAACTGTAGGTCAAGTTTTTTTCGTTTAGCATTACGTGGCACTTTTTTTGATAGTCAAAGATTACAAATAATGTTTATGTTTTTTTATGGGAGACTCGTGAGATCTCAGTTCGGGGCGAACCACTAGTTTATATATTTATTTGTTTATTCAGGTTTTAGGTCCGGAATTTTAACATCGGGCTTACCGGAGCCGAAGTCGATAACTAAGAGGCCTATTTGTTTAGGTCAATCTTATAAAATTCACTATGAATATTGTAATACGGTAGTGAGACAAATGGTACCTATTTAATATATTATGACCTTTTATTACTATAGTTTTTATTTGTTTTTTACATAGTTAGATGTGCTATAAAGTCTTTTTCACACCACCTGCTGGACAATGTCAAATTATATGTCATGTAAACCTCACCGAAAGCAGGTGATTAAATCCCTACGGCTGAGCCGGGAGTAAAGTTGTACTGAATTAAATTATGCCTTGCGGGCATAATGTGATTTGAACTTGGAACCTCATCTGTACTAAAATTTGAATCAAAGAGACCCATAGAATAAGAACTTATTCGTAAATCGAACTAACCTCTGCACAGAATGCACCAACCTAGATTTGGTTTTTATTGTCTCGCAGAAAGTGTGAAAAGTAGAGTATTCTCCTCGTGGATAAAGTTGTCTGCATCTTGGGCATGCTTCTCTAGAATCCTTTGTTACGTTCAGGATTCAAAATAGCGCCCGTGACGCAAGACACTGCTTTATCCCCTCGTTTAATAGTCTACTATTATATTACAATATTTGGGCAAATAATAAACCAGTATAATACAAAGTGCAAATGTGAAAAATCAATCATGTAGGTATGTTGAACACTCAAAAACAATGAAGCATAAAAATGTTTTCGTCAATCAAGTCACGTCTGTTCGAAAGACTCCAAACAAACTAAACCAAATCTCGACCTCGCATGCTCATCGCGACTTCTAGTGAAAGTCGACGATGTATATAAAAACTATTTTACGTTTCTCATCACGTCCGATTGCAAGGACACATTTACGCAGAAAGCAGGCTGCCAGCGCGTTACAGACCGAAACTGCACATCGATAAAAGTGATTCTTATTGGGTATTTCTTCTGCATTACTGTTCTTACATAGCCATTAATTACAAAATATTATGCTGTACCAGAGCACATTTTTCAAATCATGCATTGTATGTAATAATGACATAAAGATATTTCACAGATATTTCCTTGTGATTTGCATATTTTTTATTTAACATGAATAGATCTTCGTTTGAACTTATTCTCACCTGATGGTAAGCGATGATGTGGTTTAAGATGAAGTCCGAAGATATAGAAGACACCTACCTACTGATTCTTACCATAAAGAGGGCCGGTCTTTAGGAAAAACAGACGACACGGTAAAGTGTTCCATACCTTAGTGATGTGATCAACAATCGAAAATACTGCAATTTAATCGCCGTAATTGTAATTTTTTCAGCCATCTTCTCCAACCAAATGTTGATAATAATATGATGAGGTCAATAAAGTTTTAGCTAAATTATTTCTGAAAAACAAAAGGCCTGACCGCATTGATGTATTTTTAGTGCTTTCTACGTAAATGCGTTCAAAATTAGGACATTTCAAACCGACATTCCTTCATACAGTGGGCTTCCTGTGACCATTTTTATTTCTTCGGCTATCAATGCATCAACATTCATCTGTGGTTTGAAATTTTGATGCAAAAAGAAAGTTTAGTTTCTCATGGTGATCGTGAACCATTGTTGTTTTATGACTTGACTAGAGATGTGTATAAGAGTGCAGTGTACGGGCGAGGGCCAATTCTCTTAATTAAATCTAATTTTTCAAGTTTTTATCTTATCGTGAGTTTGAGGTAACAGAAAGGTCATGTCAATCATAAGGATGCTGCTTTTATATCGTAATGCGCCCGTAACTTGATAACGAGAATTGGAGTACCGGCAAAGAGATAGACTAGTGACAAGACTAGAGACGCTGTCCTAAGAAACAATCAGCAAACAGCACTTTACAGTAAGATTTCATTATCATAGCTTCATATTTTAGCATACTTAGCCATGAATTAAAATTAGGCACAATCGAATTTGAGACAACTTTAAATTTTTATTGAGCGAGTATGATTACCTAATTATATTTTCATTTCACTGCTATGTAGTTTTAGTTCAAGGGAAAAATATTAGGGTGTTCGTTCGTTGTGTCACTAGTTCTTTCTTTGGAACCCTGAAAATGGTTTTGTTGACAAAAACAACAAGTACGGTGTAGGTTGTGGACTGTGGACAACGCGGCAGTTAATAAATGAATTTTAGCATATTCCACTTCTTTCTAAACAATGTATACACAGGTGCATCAAGCTATACATTTCCAGTACTATTTACTGCTTCCAGTCTTCTTCTTTCGTGTCAATTTGCAATTATATATGAGTTGAGTAGAAGTTGGCCATGTCTATTGCATTTATGGTAGCCTTATTGAGATCGTCTCTTGTGCAGGTTGTAGAGCACAAAGGACAGTTAAGCAGGTGGGGTATAGTGATGGGGTGCCCGCAGTCACAGCTGGTTAGCGGAGACTCTCGCGTTCTCTACAGAATTTCCGCATTCAGCTACAGAGGTACCTCTAGAAGGCCCAACCGGAGTCCGGAGTCAGTTAATAGACTTCCAGACCGGCCACGCAAGGTCATGTCCAGAGGGGAGATGTTCGTATGGTACTATGAAGTCGGTGATGGGTGCCTCTTCTTCCACTATATACCTTTTGTGCGGTCGGGTGGTCACTGGCATGGCAGCGTGAGTTCGAAACAAACTCTTTCGGCTTTATAGTCGGGATGGTAGAGATTGGTGGCCGTGGAGGTATATCGGTATATTCTATTGAAGAGTCGAAGTCCTGTCAAACAGAAGGTGTTATGAATCCAGTTAGTGGATACACCAGTAACTATGTATGTATGATGTACCAATAACTGTTTGCAGTATCCAGCAAAAAAAAGGGGAAACGGGATACTCGTGTGAATACTAGTATTGAAGCACGTACACTACTAAATCCTGCAAAAAACTGTACCTGCAAAAAACGGGATGTTGTTGTGGGAAGGGACTGTAACAAGTACTAGTTACTGGATAAAACTTTCAAATAATAATAGGTACTTAGAAACTTATCCGAAAGAACGATGATCTGGCGATCATAATCAAGTATGAAGACCGTCCCAGATACTTAGTTCAAGTTCAATGTCGGTCACGCGTCTCATACAAAATCGAGTTTCGGTGAAAACGTGATGCTTCACTATTCATTAAGAAGCAATTTTACACCTTATATTATTATTATACCGGCTATATTCAATTGATTACTCAAAAGCTCTCTAGAACGCTAAAAGAATATAATAATGATTGCTCAAATACTATATAGGTATAATAATAATTGTGGCTTCGTTTTCTTCGATTGTTACTTGTCATGGTCCCTGGGATATGCTAAATAACCATTGAATTCTTATAAGGTCATTATAAACTTTATAAGAATTGGATAAAGGTTAATTTAGCTTGGATACTTTGGGTGCAGCAGCTCAAGTGTTGGCGAAGGGCAAATAAAAATAAAGACTCGCTTTATCAATAGCAAGTTTCAATGGGAACCCTCCTAAAGTTTATTTATCACTCGCTAGTTTAATTCTTTGATTTTTTTTATTTTACAATTCCTTCTAACATTCGCAACCTGCTTTTCAGGGTTCCGTACCCAAAACGTAAAACGGGACCCTATTACTAAGACTCCGCTGTCTGTCTGTCGGTCTGTCACCAGGCTGTATCTCATGAACCGTGATAGTTAGATAGTTGAAATTTTCACATATGATGTATTTCTGTTGCTGCTATAACAACAAATACCTACCAAAAACAGAATAAAAGAAATATTTAAGTGGGGCTTCCGTTGACAGACATGATTTTTTTGCCGTTTTTATAGATACAGAACCCTTCGTGCGCGAGTCCGACTCGCACTTAGCCGGTTTTTATTTATGGTAATTGGAGATACAAACCTATGGCCCACCTGCTAAGTGCTAAACCTCACCTATAACAGAGAACTGCCTCGTAGATCACACACCTTAGAAATGTGCCCTACGTTGCACTGCCCTGCGACCATCAACTTGAGGCATACAGGTGTAAATCCTCATGTGCCTGTAATTTCACCGCAACCGAACCGAAACAAAGCAATGCTGCTTGGCGGCAGAAATAGGTACGGTGGTAGTACTTCACCGGGCGAGCCCTTTCACAAGGAACTCTAATAATCTTGATTTTTGACCCTTAATTTTTCAACTGTCAAAAAAGAACGCGTTGAAGTCTTTTGTACTAAATGTTATACTAATAACTGCTGAAACTGTAACTTAAACAGGAAGGGTGAGGAAATAAATGAACTGTGAAGTTATTAGATCAAACCTACTTAACAATTATAAGACATAGGTATTCATAAGCATAAATTACATAGAAAAAAACGTGTGTGAAAAAAAGTTATACTTCTTTGGCGTAACAGAACAAAAACAGCTAAATATTTCATCCCATACGCCACAACTCTGTTTGTAACAGGAATGATAAATTAATAAATATAGTTAAGAGTTTTCACGGACACTTGAGAGACGTTATCAGCTAACTTCATCATGTCGCTTTTTGGCTGTCGGTGTGAGCACGCATCGTAAAAATTTTTCTCTTATATTTTTTTTCCATACGTGCCAATATAAATATAACTTCAAAAATATAAACAGCGATGATTTAAAATCACAATAAATACTTCTCTACCTACACACAGCTCAAGTATAAGATCTTGTATCGATTAGGTAGATTATTTGTAATATCTTAGAATTTACATCAGTAAAATGAAGCTGCACATTGATAAATTAGCATATCTACGTAAAGTGTCCACCATTCGTGCAGTTAGACTATTATCACTTTTATAACGAATCGTATTGTGACATTCGTGATTTTGTTATATGAATTATTGCTTACATAATTTGTTACTTACGTAAAAAATGTGTGAATACTTACTTCACATTTAATTTGAAAAGTATACGCAGTATGCACTAATAATACGATTCAAATAATTATATATTTTTTTTGTTAAACGTTTCCCACGTTTCGATGTCATTAAATTATTTTTATACGTAGTACGCACATCAAGCTAAACACTTCCAGTATACGCAGTCTCGCTTGTGTAGGCTTTTCGTACAATGAGAGGTCAGCTTTTACTGGAATGCATAGCTTGATGTGTAGCCGTGTTGAGTACACATGGCCATACATCAAGCTTTTGTTCTTAATTATTGAGGTTTAGATAATAAACAACAAACCTTATTAAGTTATTGTTATTTTGTTTATTTATCTTTACATAGTATAAAATTAAGTCGCTTCCGCTGTCTGTTCCCTTAAATCTTTTAAACTACTCAACAGATTTTAATGTAGTTTTCAGCAGTAGATAGAGTAATTCAAGAGAAAGGTTAATATGTATGATATATATACATATTAGCTGCGAAAGTAACTGTTTGTTTGTTACCTTTTCATAAGAAAACGGCTGAACGGTTCGTAATGCAATTGGGCAAGGAGATAGATTATATCCTGAGAAAGGACATAGACTTTTTACCCAAATGCGCAAAAGGAGGGTAATGTTTTTATTGAAATACCACGCATGCGAAGCCGCGTGTGGGTCAGCTAGTTAGAAATATAAACGATTTTTATGTTTATTGTATTTATTATATTCTATGAATGTATTTACAAAAAAAAAAGAATATACTTAAGTATTCTATCAGTTATCTGGTTCACATAGTACTAGCTCTGCTTAGTTTGGGGCTAGAGAGCGCTGTGTGAAATGTCCACCAATATTTATTTATTTAGTGTATTTTTTTAATTAACTCCTACAACTTATGTCCATTCTGTGCTTTCATCATCATCAATAACATCATCATCGACAGCCCGACTTCACCCACTGCTGGGTATAGCCTCCCCAAGTTTGTGCCATCCGCCACGATACTGCGATAGACCCACTGACGGCTCGCGATTTACGATGTCGTCCACCCATCTCGCTGCCGGACGTCCTACCGTTCTACATCCCTTTCTCGGCCACCATTCAGTCGCTACCCTGCTCCACCTGTTATCACCACGTCTTGCCAACTGTCCCGTCTAAGACCATTTGAGTTCCATTTAAGGGTTTACAGAGTACGGTAACTTTTTGTAAAAGAAATAAATAAATTTAAAACACATTAGAAATATGTAAATGTACAGCACATTTAAAACTTTCATCACCTTGCCATTATCAAGCAGGATTGCTGTGTTTCGGTTTGAAGGGTATGGTTGCCGGTGAAATTACAGGCACATGAGGCTTTACACCTGTATGCCTCATGTTGATGGACGCAGGGATGTGCATCGTAGGGCACATTTCTAAGGAGCGTGACCTACGAGGCAAACTTATTATAGGCGATGGTTACCACTTAACATCAGGTGGGCCATAGGCTTGTTATATTACCAGTAGTATAAAAAAAAAAATCAATAACGTAGGTACCTGTTATCCACTGCATTCTTGATACATATCTACGGTAACCGTGACAGCGTGGCTCACAATAGCGGTTCCCATAGAAAGTTGTAAACAAAATCAGTGGTCTCATTGCCTATTGATACGAATGTCATGGGTATTGAGCAGTGATGCATCTCGAGTCGAGTTTGGAATTATCGGTTTCAGCGACTTTAGTTGATTTCGTTATGTTGTTAACGAAAGTTAAAAGAGGAAATGCGTTGTCTTCTCAATTTTGGTAGAAACTTCAGAAGTCTACAATTCTCGTGTTATGTATTGGTCATACTTGAACCTATCTAGGGACTGTGAACGCAACCTTTAGTAAAAGCAATTAAATACTTTAGATATGTAGGTATATTTTTGTATTGCTCAGATTTCCTCGTACTTATTATGTGATGGAAAGATTATTTTGTGATTGCGTCATGAAGTAATGTTTAAATGCTGTTTAAAATCGTAATGACAAGTTGTAATAAAAAAAGAATTTTCTGTTTGTATCTATTAATAATTGGAAACAGCATTAAATAACCATTAGTCACGTAATTATCAAACAATGCCGCTTAAGCCAATTACCAACCAATAAGAATCTTAGACGATCTATCGTATAATCGATTGCACATTGAAATTTTACCTACTTAGTGTTCTCCACTTTCCTTTGTAACGGTAAAGTCTAAGTTTTTGTATAAATACATTTAATATATGGTTTTAGTTAACATCATTTACAAAACTTTATTGTAAACAAGTTATTAGATATTATTTTGAAAACCTACCACCTTTAACATTCCTTCGTCTACCGCAGCGCCCCCCATAAGGTATGTAACGATAAAATATAAAAACTTCCTTAAACAGATGTAAAAACAGTATTTTAAACAGTTTAGCCGTTTGGGAGATACCTATAGGTAAATAACAGGTAACAGACATACACAAAATCCAACAAAGTTCTTACTTTAAATGCTTTAACGAGCAATTTTCCGTTATAATAACAAGTATTTTAAGAGATTTGCGAGGTGTTTAGTGTCGTTCACACAGACGCATTGGATATAGGTGTCATAATTCACGTGTAAACACCGCTACGGGCTACGTGGAAGCCGACGAGACGGCACGCCTCGCCTGAATGTGGAACATGCGAGCGGCATTTCATCACGATTAACAACCCAACATTTGATCACTTCTCTTTGAAATGGAACGAGAAATATCTCGCATCAGCTACGGGTAAACAGAGGTAACGTCACTGCTGAAATTTACCGTTAGATCCGCTGCTGCGCTGGTTCAGAATCCGCAGCCGGTCCTCATATCACAACACAGACACTAGTTATTCGGTTATCACTGATTGACACTTCACACGATCACCGATGGTCCGCGTACATTTCGTCGGTTGTCGCGAGGGCTGAGAGCCGGGCGCATAGGACGACCAAATGCGGCGGAGCGTGAATGTTAACCTACCTGTAGCGCTTGCGTGTCGACACTCAGCGGCCCACCGATCGCGCACCCGACCGAGGAAACCGCTACACCGACGCAGCAAGCCGCCATCTTTAAAACAACCTCCAATACATCGCAGAAAACACTTCAAACTAACTCACGACTAACATAAAACCCAACAATCGGTCGTTTTTAAACAATTAACAATTTAGTCCTGCAAATTCTGCAAAAATAATCTTGAAATCTACGCATAAATAAGCGTAAAAGCCTTAATCTGCTTTATCGACGTGGTCTCGCCATCTGTTGGGATTTTCATGAAACGCACGTTTTAAGTTAGCGCTAAGATACTGTTAAATCGATTGTTAAGTCACTGTTAGTGGGTTTTCAACCGGTTTTCAATAAATGAACTCATTAGATCGCGACTATTCGTTTAAACTATGATAAAACCATAAGAAAAAGTGTGCATGTCCGACTGAAAATATTGCTTCGAAATATTTAGTCACCGTTATCAGAAGGTTCTATTCTTTAACGATTAGAGATTTTAGTTTAAGCCAGTTTTCATAGATGGAGCTGTGCGAATGATAGAGCCTATAAAATCATATTTTGGTGAAAGTATATGGCTTAATTGTAATTTCGTTGATTTTGACTCGGTTTGATTTCTGTTGATGCCATATTTCAATACCACGGGGCACTTGTCTTGTACATTGAGAACGTACTGTCAGCAACATAAGTACATAAAAAAATAGATTTTTATACATACCCCAATAAATTTATAATAAGCGTTTTTAAAACCTGTTAATGTTCATGGCGTTCACTTGGAAAATGTGATTGTCATATATTTCAATCAACTTAAAGACCGCTGACTTTACTACAATGTTTTGACGTACGATGCTAGAAAATACTTCTGGAACTATATTTTGTTGTACTTGCCCCTTTTGAACCCCTGATGCAAAAAGAGGGGAGTTATATGGTTGACGCCTATTTCTCTCATCATGTCTGTCTGAGGTATCGTAGTTCCCAAACGGATGGACCGATTCGGATGCGGTTTTTTAATAGAAAGCTAGTTTAAATGGAGTGGTTCTTATCTATGTCAATTTTTAACCCCGATTCAAAACAAGGGGGTTGACAGATTTTTAAATTTTAAATTTGTACTTGTAGTTTTATCAAATACCTGATTAAAATATAACTAAGAAAATTATACAGGTGCCAACCAACTAGGTACTTTACTTAACTATTTATAAAGCTTTGAAATATTCAAGTTCATGTTGACAAACAAACAACCTACACCCTAGTTTTGCATATCTAATCTAATAAATAACGCGTCGATCGTAATCAGAATTACTTCAATGTTGATATTAATTGTAATATAACCTATAAATAAAAATAAATCCCTTCTTTTTTTTTATCATAATCTCCTCCTTATGTCGATGTCCTCACTGCTGAGGGTCATGAGTTTTATATTCCTTTATGTTTGACATAACTCATACTTCGTTTATTTCCTGTAAACCCAGGTACAAAAGATGGTTGAGCTTAATAAAGAACTACTTATACTAAGTTTCGCCATTTTAGCGTACAAACATTACATTTAGTCACATAAATTAAAACAATTTTTCGATATTTGAGGACGATAATATTTTTTGTTTTATGGGTAAAATGCCTTTAATAACAGAAATAATATACAGTTATTTACAATAAAATACAGAAGAAACAGTTAAATTATCTAAAGACCGTTGCAAACGATCTATAGACAGCTCAGCTGCTCCAGATCACTACCAGGTGGAAGTGTCCCCAAGACACTGGCTGCATTGCCCTGCTGAATTGCAATGCTTATGCGTTGACCCAGATAAGCGCCAGCTCTCGGATCACACGTCGCTTTGACCAGACGCCCAGAAAGAATTTTGAAAACGCGATGGGTCCCGGTACCCCTTGGACCCAGGGGTTCGACCCCAAATGGCTCAAATACGTACCTAAGCTCTATCGAGATTTCCATATTTGCGCCACTTGAGATCTTCGGCTGAATTTGCCGCCGCACCGGCCCCAACTGCTGTACCAGACAAATGAGATGGCGCAAGGGTATAAACGCACGTAGCGTCCCACACCAAAGGCCTACCCTCCTCCCATGGTACAAGAGTCATACAATCAGGACTCTTACCATCGTCACGTATCAGACCGTTCGGTTCGAGAACGGCTGGAACGTTGACACTGCAAAAAATTAATAATGTCAAAATTATGATAAATGTCAGAAGTCATAGTAACAATAATAAACAACGTAGTCTCTGTCAGAATCAATCCTCAGCAGAACTGATGGCGTCGCTTACCGTGGTGCTCCTTGCTGAGCCCGCTCCAACTCATAGGACTTCGGTCCCGAGCTCCTTTCCTTCCAGTAACCTCAAGCTTTTCGGGATTACCTCTATCCTGCCTGGAAATTAAGCCAAAAAACTCGATGATTCTACGGAGTTTTGGTGGATAAATTACGTTAGATTAGAATTAAATTATAATACAAAATACAGTCACGCAAATACAAAATAATAAATATATGTATTTTTCTAAATCTTTATTATATTTAATGAGGGTTTAATCAGCATGATTATGACACCCTCGAAAATACACTCAAACCGAATCATCTTCTTCTTATACCTATTTTAACAACCTTAATTAACATCTTGGCTTGCTCCGATAAGGGGCAAGCCAAGATGTAACAAAACATTATTAATAATAAAAAAAAACTCAAAAGTTAAGTATTAAGGTCGCAAATTAAAATTACAAAAACAAATAAAAATAGGTACTAAAAATTTTAAATCAAAATCGACTACAAAAATTATAAACAATCAAGCCTACTGACTGCCCGTGATTATCTCTACCTGAATGGGGCAATTGAAACGGGTAGCAAACATCTTTAGAATACTGTTGGGGCTACCGCGCACTCTGTATAATAAGGACGCGATTTTTTTCCGTATGATTGCGTGAAAGCCGTCGACTTGCGCGTTTAATAAATAAATATTATTATAATGGTACCTAATATTATAATGAACTGTATATTTTATGAGAGAAAGTTCAGACCAGTCTGCCAAAATTATACTTTTACCTATCATTAGCGATGTCAACCGCCACTTATTTTCACTTTGTACCGCCTTGGCATGCATATGATGCGGGCTGCCAATATACATCGCCGCTAGAATTGTCAATCAGCCATCTAAGAGAATGATATGAGAATGTTCAGAAAAAATGAATTATCATCATATTTTTTTTGCGTAAATTTTTCTAATATTTTAATAGTTATTCTGCTATTTAGGACGGAGATAAATCCAACAAATCAAAGATCATCAAAATCGGTCCAGCCGTTCTTGAGTTATAAATGGTGTAACTAACCCGACTTTGTTTTATATATATATTTATGTTCCCCTGGGACAGGGCTTGTATTTCCCACACGAGCTTAAGTAAATAGGCATAGCCAATATCTGTTGTTGTAGCATCCGCTAAACTTAGTTTTCGCCATCCGTTGTAAAAATGTTTTTAAGAATAAATTATCTTCGAGGTTTATAAAAATTAAACAAATAATATTCATATATGTATATACAATTCTAGAATAATCAACTGAAAAAAAATATATTCAAATCCACTTAGGTACACGGAAAATAACATTGATATAAATTAGTCAGGCTTACCTGAGTAGTTTAACTAAAGTTCCTTTAAGTTAGTTTCTTAGATATGGCTCAAATTAAGGTAAGTTACTTTATTATTTATTTTTTGAATCCCCGTTAAACTTTAAAATAATATGTAAATTTGGTATCGCGTGTAACGCGCGTTGAAATCTTTTGTATGGGGTCTACTATCGTTCTTAATAAAGATCTACTTTTGTATTTGATTCAAAAATGAAAATCCTAATAAAAATAAAACATTTTTATTTTGGACCAAAAACATGGTACAACAACTACTGGACTACGATAGTATTCACAGAAGTTATGAACTGTTCCGCGAACACTAACGCCCCTCTCCTAGTTTATTATTTCCAATGTTTTAATTGATCGAGCGAAGCGAGATCTCCAAATCGACTTGGGCAAATCGGCGTTGTATGTATGTATGTATGTTTGTTTTTCCGAGGATAACTTTCGTAGCGTTTATCCGATCATCATGAAATTTGGTATGTAGGTAGGTAGTGATGACACAATTTTGGTGTGACTCAATGAGCTAAAAATATTGGCTGGTTATTGAGATATTGGGGTTCAAGAGGGGTAAAAAAATGAAAATGAGACTAATAGGTCAAGTGGGACGTCAAATGAAAGGTCTTCATTAGTAAGTACATTTGAACCCCGTTTTTATTTTTAGTTTATTTTTTGTAGGTTTTGAGTTATTAGCCATAATAAAAACTAAACTTTGACAAAAATTACAGGGTACACCAGTGACCCCACAATGCTGAAATTTGGTATTCGTGTAGCTTTAGTGACACAAATATAGGCAAAAGTCTGAAATCTAGAATATCTGCTATTTGTATCCCAAAAAAGTATAACCAATTAAGAAGAACCCCCGTTACATCTAATTTGAATGAAACTGTAGGTCAAGTAGGATGGTTATGCATTTCGTGGCACCAATTTATTAGTTAAATATTAAAGCCGGCATGCACAAAGATCACTAAACGTATTTAGCGACTAAACATGTTCAAATTTGAAGTATTTATATGATTTGACAACTCTTTAAATCATATTAAGCCACTAAATACGTTTAGGCATCGTTGTGCAAGTCGCCCTAAGAATAATATTTATTTTGGGAGATTCGCGATATCTCAGTTCAGGGCGAACCACTAGTAATTTTTAAACAAGTTATTTTGTTATGTTATGATTGGGTTTAGATTTGGTATAAACTAAGAAGTAACATTAACTTTCAATGACTTTTTATAACTATTTATAAATGTTTTGTATAAATGTAATGAATTGTTTTGCGATGGTGTACAAAAATAGCTACCTTCTAAACAAAGAAATTTGTATTATTCGTATCAAAACAAATGAAATATATTACATAGGGTCTTCATCTAGAGGCTATCGACAAATGCTTCCATCTGAGACAATTTGTATACATGGTGTGTTATAGACACAGGTCAGGGGAAACCTTAAACTGTAACTGGGTAGGGAAGGGGTGGTAACATAAAGATATTTGTATAAGATTGTTATATTTCGGATTAAATAAATAAAATAACCTATGGAATTTCTAGAGATGGAAGGCGACGTCTGCTTCTATGAGCTGTGAGTTAAAATCGACCACAAGGTTCCATTTAACGTTTTTCTCTACCTTTTTAACCAACCGGTAATTTTCCGTTAAAACTTACTCGAAGACGCCTTGCCCGATTCGAGAAATTCTCTTTTGTTTAAAAGGGTATACTTCCCATTCCCAGGTATACCATTAGCACCAAGTCAGAATCTGATGATGGGATCCCATAAAAACGAGGGCAACTCTCAAATTTTTCTGTTATCTTAAGTTGGTTATGTTTTTATTAAAAAGTTACTTGTATGTTTTAAGATTTCCTATATTAGATATTTTTGATCGAGCGAAGCGAGATCTCCAAATCAACTTGGGCAAATCGGCGTTGTACTCGTATGTATGTATGTATGTTTGTTTGTCCGAGGATAACTTTCGAAGCGTTTATCCGATCATCGTGAAATTTAGTATATAGGTAGGGAATGATGGCACAATTTTGGTGTGACTCAATGAGCTAAAAGTTTTGGGGGGTTGTTGAGATATTGGGGTTCAAGAGGGGTAAAAAAAATGAAAATGAGACAATTAGGTCAAATGAGACGTCAAATGAAAGGTCTTCATTAGTACATTTGGTTTTCGTTTTTACTTTTAGTAAAGTTTTTGTAGTTTTTGAGTTATTAGCCATAATAAAAACTAAACTTTGACACAGGGTACACCAGTCACCTCACAATGCTGTAATTTGGTATGCGTGTAGCTTATGTATCACAAATATAGGTAAAAGTCTGAAATCTATAATAACTGCAATTTGTAACCCAAAAAAGAGTAACCAAATAACATGAACTCCCGTTACCTGTAATTTGAATGAAACTGTAGGTCAAGTTAATTGGTTTTTATTTCGTGGCACTATTTTGATAGTCAAAGATTACGAACAATATTTTTTTGTTTTTATGGTAGACTTGCGAGATCTCAGTTCGGAGCGAACCACTAGTATACCCTATATGTATAATATTATATGAATTAGATACCTAAGAGAATCCAGTTTATAAATAAATCAGTGATCTATAATATGTAGATCTCAACCAGGATCCATCTGCCAAATTTGGCAGACAATTAGGTACCACTCGAATAGATATTTTTGAAAAATTATTCATTCTATTAGTAAACATCGGCTTTGACCACAAGCTTTTAATTTATTGCTTGTGTGTAGACATATTACAAAACCGGTATGTTTTAAATTTAACACAAAGAAATAAAATAGCCGCGAATGTTTGTTATAATTTCGGAGTAGTGGTAATTTTCCGCTAAAACTTAATGCACACGTTAAATAGGTAAAATAGGCATTTTTTTCATATAAACCTATCAATTTGACACTATAGTTAAAATTACCATCAACTGCGTTAGCAAATAGGAGATGGCAATCAATTTTACAGACAAAGTTTTTACCTCATATTTAGTGTTTGTAAGAAATATTTCTGGGTAGGCAAAGTTACGAGCGATGGCTAGTCTACAATACCAAAATTTTGCGTCTTGTAAGTCCGTGCTTTGAGGTCATGTGAATCATATTAATATTCTAATCAAAACGGAACTTTGGTGAACGTAATAATCTGCGATGAGCGGTTTCAAATCGTTTTACCATTGTTTCTATTACCACTGATATACTTTATATTTATATATGCCTCACCACCGAGGTCTTTAGTTACCTACATCAAGTTGAAGATTATTTATACAGCACCAGCCCTACATGACCTAGAAAAGTATATCTCTAGAGCCACGTACTGATTATTTGCAACACAACATGCAATGCAACATTTTGTGTCTAACAACTGAGCATACTTATACATTACATAGATAACCATAATAAACGTTCGCGTTACAATAATAAGTTGCATAATTGCGTTGCAAATAATATATATATCTGTATCCGCCTTTTTTTAGTACGAATTGGAGACGGAACAATCATTTGCCCACCTGAGGTTATGTAGGAACCATCACCTATAACAAAGTACGCCTCGTAGGTCAGCACCTTAGAAACGTGCTCTGCGATGCACTGCCCTGCGTCCATCAACTTGAGGCATACAGGTAAAGCCTCATATGCCTGTAATATTGCCGGCAACCATACCCTTCAATCAAACCGAAACACTTCATCTTAAGGAATAATAGAGTAAAATTACATTTTAGCGTAGAGAGCAGGAACACGACTGTACAAATGCTTCAAATCTAATAGGTCGGATTTGACGTCTTACATTTTGCATGGCGTGATAACTTTGTACGAACGCTACACAAGAAATCTAAAATCAACCATATATCAGTGCCAATATATGTAAATAACAATGAGTATAATTTTTTAAATGGGCAAAATGCATTTAATAACAATTAACACACTAATATTATGAATATGAAAGTTTGGATGTTTGTTTATTTATTTGTTTGTTATGCGATCACGTCGCAACGGCTGAACCAATTTTGATGAAATTTGGTATATACGTAGATTACCTGGATTACCACATAGGCTACCTTTTATCTCATAAATCATGGGATAAAAATGGGGTGTAAAGTCAAGTTGCAACAACGAGTTTCGATTTATTTATAGGTTACCTACACATTTAGTAGTGTAACGTGTACTAAGTCGCGGGCAACAGCTAGTAATTAATTGCTTATTAATTACTAGTTGTTGCCGGCGACTTCGTACGCGTTACACTACTAAACAAGTTTACTATAAGTTCCTACAAGTTTCACTTTATATTGAAAAAATACACTCTGAAACAATCCGACATATTAGATTTCTACGAGTTTAGAGTGGTCATACTAGGCTGGCTGGTAGTAAGTTGCAGTTCTACTGGGTGAAGACTGCAGCCAATGTGTGCCTGGAATAAGATATTTTAGAAATGGAATAGGCTAGCCCTGTCTGCTAGAGGATATCTAGCAGACTATGGACGAGCTTTTAGGGCACCATAGGTTTCCAAAAAATCATAGGTCAAAAATTTAGAATCGCGTTTGCAGCGCGTCAGCTGGCAATACACCGAGTGCATAGGCCCTATTCCGCAGTACATAGAAATAATACCTACGTAAAATAATGACAAAGTTTATATTTACGTACAGAGGTATCTATGCTCAGGTTTCCTCACGATGTCTCAACGCGCATATACATTTTTCATGAGTAGAAAATGATTTTCGTTTATAAATTGATATTGATTCGTTTACATACTTGCTTAATTTTTCCTTTAACTCATATTTGAATAGTAAGTATGCCATTTATATGACTTATTACTTATATAAAATTATATAAATGTATTCACAACATATTTAAAAATATCCGTCATAATATTTAATTGCAGGTTACCTACATATACCGTCTACACTTTGAAGTAAATGCTTAAATGCTGATAAAAAACCAGGTGAGTTATCATATACATTCCCGAAAAGTTCCTGTATATCATTTTCATGAAATAATTACATTAAAGTGTTTTTAAGACGGTATGTAGGTACATAACTTACCTTATTAGCTTATTTATTTATTAGCTTCGTATTTCCATACAAAATGGTCTAAATAATAACTTTCCGAACACCGTGATCTTTTGTTATCAATAATAAATAGAGGTTAATTTTTTTTACCCAAATCGGTTTTTAAATTAGGCGCGAATAATAAAATAATATTTATCGGCGGGAATTGCAGTGATTCTGAGTAGACAAGTCATTTAGATAGTACCTATAGACGAATTTTGCATTATTATTGTTGGCTACGTATTAAAATAATTAAATAAATTTTAAGTTAAATTTATATACATACTTAACTTTTATTTAATTATATTTAAATAAAATTTTAAAATAATCTATAAATTTAAACTAAACTATAATGTATAGTTTTTATTTTATTTTAATAGGTAGCCAACAATAATAATGCGAAAATCGTCTACCCAAATCACTGCATTTCCCGCCCCCAAATACTAATTTTGTAAAAAAATCGCTATTTATTATTGCTAAAAGATGCAAAAGATCACGGTGATCGGAAAGTTATTATTTAGACCATTTTGTATGAAAATGCGAAGCTATAGGTAACTAAAAATACTTTTATTTAATTATACCATGAAAATAGACAGGTATGAATTTATAGTTTTCCTTGAAGATTTAAAATATTAAGTAGCCGATCTGATTTTGATTTGATTTATGTGTCTAAAATGATTTGCATCCTTCTGAACCTGTTTTCGCACCAAATGATCTTGTAAAACCGCAAAACTGATTTTTATTTTAGTCGATGCTTTAGAAAAGGCCATTAAATGTTTATCGACTACAAAACGCAGGTGCAGTGATGATCAGTCGTAAAAAGTAACAAGTAGGTACCTTAGTACCTATAGTAGGTAATATATACTTATGTTAGTTTGCCAATTAATTCTAAAAATACAGCAGTTCATTGAATATTTACCAATTTTTAACCCTCCAAGCAAAAATACTGTTTGTTTTTCGGCAGTTTAAGAAAAGTGGGATTTTTCAAAAATAAACCATGGCGTGTATTAAATTTTATTGTAAGTTTCAGTATCTTCTCTTTCTTACGATCATAACGAATTTCTATACCTCATACATTGAAATCCATGATCCATATCACCTCATGGATGCGCATTATTAACATACTCCTTTCAGCAAACGAGTAATAATAATAATGCAAGGGCTTAAATCGATATATAATATATATCAGGTGAGTATAACGTATAACACATAACTTTTCATCACAAGTCCGAAGAAAAAAAAGCCCCTACCCCGTTGGCTCCCTCTTCCCCGTTTACTCTTGCGTGGCTCTCTCTCCCCGTTGTTTCCACTCTCCCCGCTTGGCTCCACTCTACTCCATTAGCTCCTGTTCCCTTTGGCTTCCCATTTTTTCACAGCCAAACTGTGGCTTTCCTTTTTATATACTTAAAAATAAGGATTTGTCATGAAGGTATTTAATTGTACAAATGTAATGAGTCTCGTTATATTTTTTAAACTTACTTTTGGCTCTAGGGTCGAAAATCGCAGTTTCGGAACAGCTTTCGAGTTAACAATGACCTACTTTCAGAGCATGAAACATGAAAAATATATAACATTTGCGAGGGGCTGGGTTGAGGCCACAAGACTGTGTCAAGAACAAACACTTGTGTTTAACACTAGATAATTGATAATTTGTAGCCTGCATGCTTTACCTGGGCATAAACCTGCCTATTGTTTCAAGAAATGATATCATAATGTATTTGACCTAGATTCTATCGACGATATAAGTAGGTGTTATAACGTTGAAGCCCTTTTTCAGAATGTTTTTGAGATGGCTTTTAGCCATGATTAGTAAAATATGATGAAGTTAATAAAAAGATCTACATGTTTTAAATAAAATAAAAACTTGTAGGAAAATTCTTTTACTAATGAATAACATACATAAGTTTTTTAATAGAGCTATTTTACTGATTATAATAAGATTGGAACAAATAGGGTTATTCCAAAACTGAACCCAATTAAAAAAATTTCACAGGAATGACACAGGATTCAAGAAAATTTTAATAATAAATAAATAATGCTGGACATTTCACACAGCCCCATCTAGCCCCAAACTAAGCAAAGCTTATACTATGGGAACCAGATAACTGATAGAATACTTATATAACTTTTATTTTGTAAATACATACTTATAATATATAGAGAAACAACCAGACCCGGAACAAATATCTGTAGATCATGCAAACATTTGTTCCGCAATCGAACCTGCAACCTCCTGCGTCTCAGCCGGCTATTCGTCCACTGTGCCACAGAGGTCAACAACAATATTAATAGGTAATCTATATATATAAAACAAAGTCGGGTTAGTTAGGTACACCATTTATTACTCAAGAATGGCTGGACCGATTTTGATGATCTTTGACTTGTTGGATTTGTCTCCGCCCCGAATAGCAGAATATTAAAATATCGAAAAAATTCACGCAAAAAGAAATTATGAAGAAAATTCATTTTCTCATACATAAACGCAGCTAATGATGGCCGATTGACAATTATACCGGGGCGACGTACGTCGTATACGTTGGCAGCCCGCGGCATATGCATGTCAAGGCGGTACGAAGTTCGGCGAGTCAGCTAGTAAATACTCGCTGACTCGCCGAACTTCGAGCCATTTATAATAAATTATGGTAGATAAAAATTCTTATTGGAAATATAAAATGCAGGACTCGTAAATACGATAAACAAAAAAGCTTGTAGGTAGATAATATTGTCCGAACTCTGAAAGGCTTGAAAGGCAAATGGCAGAAAAGAAAAACAGGACCATCTTGTACTGCTACAAAGTTTTAAAACACATCTTTATAACATGTTATTGAAGCAGTTCCGGCTAGCAGTGAGCTCCTAATTATGATAAAACGAGCAAAATATAGATATTATCCTCACGCCATACAAGACACCGCCAATATTTTCCGCTGTTTAACCTTTTTATTGGTACTTTTATACCTACTACAGGTAAGTACCTGCCTACTGACGTGTTGCTGTGTCCGGCTTCGTACAAGCTGAGCCTCGGAAACGGAAAGCCAATGACTCAGTATCGATAAGTGCCCAAAGATATCATACTCGGTACGTAAGATATTACCCGTTAGTAGGAAAAAAATGAGGACACACTGTAGGTTATTTAAATAAAGATTGCCAGTAAAAAAGGTAGATCAAGTACCTGCTTAAGAAGTTACAAAGGTACCACAAGAAATGTATGACCCAATAAAATTTGAAGTCGCATCTTTTTGTGATTTATTCTGAATAACAGAGAGCTGCTGTTTCAAGGAGCAAGGAGCAAGGTAGGACACATTATACTACCTTGCTCTGTGCAGTGTACTTCGGAATATTTATGTAAAAGTAAATATTTTCTTATGTAGAGTCACCCTCTTCCGAATTCAAAAACAAAATTTAAATTCCAATATTTTTTTATCAGCTGTTTCTTGGACCTTGTGTCAATCTTAGGATTTATCTGTGGGGATTGTGCCTAAAAAGCAAGTTTGTTGAATTTTCCCCAAAAACAACGGATTTAAATAAAAACAACAGAATATTTCGTCAGTGAAAAACACTAAGGGCGACTTTCTTAACGGCTAAATGTACCTATTTAAGGGCTAAATATATGTATTTAAAAAAGTTGTCAAATTACATATAAATCACAAATATGCCAAAATTATACATAGTCGCTAAATACGTTAAGGGATCGCTGTGCCGTGGGAAGCCGGGCTTAAATTTCAAAATTTCGTAAAAAAATAATTGTTCCTCTAGTAAAGGCATGGAGCAATCTAATATATAAAATTCTCGCGTCACAGTGTTTGTAACAAAACTTCTCCGAAACGGCTTGACCGATTCTTATGAAATTGATTCGGTAGGTCTGAGAATAGGACGTAAACTATTTTTCATACCCCTACGTGATAAGTGTGGTCCACCGCAAAATTTATTTTTTTATTTTTTGGACAATTTTATTATATTTTTTACGATTTGGCAATAAAAAATACATACAAATTTATTGATTCTAAGTCGGTACGAAGTTCGCGAGATCAGCTAGTTAACTATAAAAATTACAACTGTCATTTTCTGTCAGTATAATAAAAAAGATATCAATAGTTTGAGTGATCTCAAGCCTTAGTTTAGTTTAAACCAACAGAATTGCCCAAAATTACTTTCTTTCGCATTCTGTATACAGTCACAATGTATAATCTAGTACCTATCTATTTTAGAAGCAATCATCAACCTGGCTCAGAATAATATCACATAAAATGATCAGCAGTTATGTCTTAAAATCACGATATAATTTAACAATTTCATAATACAATTTAACGTATAACATTAGATCAAAATCTGTAGACAAATGCCGATTTCGTAGACCTTGAAAGCTTTTACTTGAGTTAAACCCGGATGAGCTCGCTAAAGTAACAACAAGACAGCACGGAACTGAAGATTATTTATTATGACTATTATATTTATGGTAAAAATATCAATAAATTATAAAAATTACGAAAATATTTATCTTGTATCTGAGTAATCATCCTATAACATAAAACCTACCTATTAGTTTAGATAGAACAAAATAGGTCCATTAAAATTACACAAAAAATAATCATTGATGTATTAAAATTATTATCAGCTGGCTTCTGCTCACAAACATACTCACACTTGTTTTTTTAAGTAGGTCACAATTCTAATCAATCGTTGCCTCGTTTTCTTGGTAGTTTGGTTAATAACCACAAGATTTAAGGTTGGCACAGCTTAGATATTTATATGACCTTAAACAAAGTAGGCTTTCTATCAATATAAAATAAATAAAAATCGTGATATCCGTAATATTCCAAGCAAACAATAATTAAAGCTTCTTCTAATCTAAATGCACGCACAGCATACTCTACCTATCTATGCTAACTCATTAACAACAGGATGTTAGTTTGTTATCTAGCGGTATTGTCATCGACAAAAGGTGTAGATAAATACTTTTGCTTTTTACTTTTCATCTTTCTCATCCAAAGGTTGCCTGGAAGAGGT
Source organism: Philereme transversata (assembly GCA_963924445.1). NCBI lineage: Eukaryota > Metazoa > Arthropoda > Insecta > Lepidoptera > Geometridae > Philereme > Philereme transversata. Next base: position 16,894,438 of record OZ004337.1, on the reverse strand, counting down.
CACTTTTACCAATAAGACCGCATATTGTACCGTTATTTAACTTGTCAAAGTTCACGCCAGTACATTTTTATTTATTTATTCACAAATAGGAACGCCAACAGCATACTTAAGTATTTTTACGACCTCAGTGGCGCAGTCGGCGAATATCCAGCAAAAGTATACGCAGGAGGTAGCGGGTTCGATCCCCGCCGCGGAACAAATGTTTGCATAATCTACAGATATTTTTGTTGCGGGTCTGGATGTTTTTCTATGTATTATAAGTATGTATTTACAAACAAAGTATACTTATAAGTATTCTATCAGTTATCTGGTTCCCATAAGTACAAGTTCAGCTTAGTTTGAGATTAGATAGCGCTGTGTGAAATGTCCAGCAACATTTATTTATTTATTTTAAACAGACATGAAATTTTAACATCTAGAACCGATACCATTAATGTACGGCTGTGGTGCCTGACTGATAAAATGTAACGCTGTTGTTTAAAATTGTAACATGCATAAGTACCTAATAAACTAATAATGAACCATATGTAGTATATTTTCAATAAAACAATACCCTCATTTTGCGCAGTTGGCTAAAAAGTAGCCTATGTCCTTTCCCAGGATATAATCTATCTCCTTGCAAATTCATTACGATCCATTCAACAGTTTAGTCGTGTAAAGGTAACAAACAGTTATGTATGTATTATACATATAAACCTTCCTTGAATCCCTCTATCTATTACTGAAAACTGCATTAAATCCGTTGAGTAGTTTAAAAGATCTAAGCGAACAGACAGCGGAAGTGACTTCATTTTATACTATGTAAAGATTTCCCTGTGTAACAAACCATAGATACGTGTTCTAGGGAAAGTGGATTTTTAAATTATCTGCTTCCTAATTGACTTATTTCATTATTAATTATCGCTCGATGACGATGACGTTCTGAATTTAGCGATTATTTAGAAATTCACATTATCGAATCAATGTCGTTTGCTAATATTCTACATTGTTCTTTTATTTTCGTTGCTTGGATTGACCCTAAAACTCATAATCATAATCATTTATTTTGCAACATGTACCTACAAAATTCTGTGGACGTACAAAACTTTGTTACGTTTATACATTTTTGTAGTGGACTGTACCTGTGTTCAATTCTATTCCAACGTATATTCTCACGTAATTTGATATGTTGCAAGATAATAGGTACATAATATTCATTCACATTAAAATTGGTTACCTAATAAATATCAATCAAGAAGTTATTTCTATTAATTTTTTGGGGCTATAAAATTTCTCCCTAGTACCTACTACAAACAGGATTTTTCAACCCATTGAATATTTATAACATGCGAGAATGTTAAAATTAATAAATGAAGAGTTATAACCCTATATCCGCCATATTTAAGTGCGTATCGAACCACGCACAGTGAAGGGTTCCGCAGTCAGTAGGTAGTACGGCTCTAACTTGGACATTTTAAAATAAAAAGTTGATTTTGGTAATTTCGTATGAACATGTAACGACATCTATCACCACATGAAATAACTACCTTGTCATCAAACTAACCTGCAGAGCGAGCGTCAATATGACACTGAGACGTCGACATCGAAATAATCTGACGATTGTAACACACTTCTCTACAAGAGCTGGTTGTCTTAGGACACTTTTCGTCCGCCAAAACATTATAAGTTTGTATACTATACTGTATAAGTATATTATACTGTTTGCAAACCAAACTACAGATATGCCAACTTAATAAGCTTGAGCGCCTTCAAAACGTTTGCATTCGATTCATATTTGGCTTGCGCAAATATGATCATATTTCCGTGTTTCGCGTTAAACTCAAGTGGTTGAGAATCCGCCCTCGTCGGGATGCTCTTATTCTAACTCTCTTATATAAAATTCTATTTACTTCTTCTTCTCCGCCGTATCTCAAACAATGCTTTGAATTCCTAAATCTATCCAATCCCCGCCATCTGCGTTCTTCCACTACTCTCCAGTTGAAAACTCCAGTGCATAATTCCAACTTCTTCAGTAACTCGCTTACGGTACGAACTGTCCGATTATGGAATGCCTTGCCTGTTTCCATCAGACATGCTAAACCTTTACCTATTTTTAAAAGTGAGGTCTACGAACTGTACTTAGCAGCTTCTTTAGAGTAAAGACTGTATTTCCTTTCGATATATGTATGTATGTATTTTATATTTATCTAAGTAAGTATATGTAAGTATATTTTAGGTTTAGGTATTTATTTATTATTATCCTACATAAATAGGTATTTAATGTAACACCGCCACCTCACACGTTTTTTCAATCCAGTCCATCCAAAGGTGGCCTGGAAGAGATCGCTTCGAGCGATAAGGCCGCCCATTGTACCACGATGTATTAGTCTTAGTTTTCTAGGCTAAGTTATTGTAATTTGGTGAAACAATAAAGAATTATCTATCTATCTATAATGTTTGGATACTTTTTAGTAATACAAGAATAGCGGTTTGGTTGGTAGGGAGACACACATACAAAAATGGCGCCTTTGAGGCTTTATATTTATTGAACGGGCTCTTCAAAAAAGTGATAAGAATACCTTATAGTGTTTTAGGAACATTCAACAATACCCATAAAATTTCTATGAATAAAACGGCGGTAACCGGTCTGACAGAAAGACATGGCAAAAATATAAGCTTTCCTAGCTCGACTACTGAACTCTAAAAACCTAGAAAATTATAAAACAATTTAAACCTGTTTAGCGTAGCCTCTAAAGGTTGAAATGTACTAAATTCGCAGTCAGGCTGTCTGCTGTTGAAAAACTGCGATCGTGTTAAGACTCGTTCAGATTTGAAGAAAAGCATTTACATAATTTGGTGAGTCCTTTAAAAATAAGGAAAACAAATATGAAGTGTGAACGTCTTGCTGACCTTGGTATATAAAATCGCTAGAGACCATCTAATTAGGTTTTTCCTATTTTGAAAAACCCGAAACTGACGCAAATATTAATAAATGATTTCGTAGCTGTAACCAAACTTAGTTAAAATTGTTTCTGGGATTCGAGATCTGGCTGAGTGCGATCATTGCGCTCGATATAATATACTATAAATGACATATAAAGTTTTCATATACCTTATTGTATATGGAGATGTGAACAGCGCCCCTAGCAGGAAGTATAGATAACTAAAGAATAGATAAGAAAATATTGTATACGAAAACTTTATACTTTATAATATAACGAGCGCAATGTTCACACTCAGCCTACTGGGGGCCAATTCACGTAATACAATTTCAAAGTCTTAATGACAGTTGACCCAAACGAGATTGGATTATGAATTGAATACAATATCATCTTGATTTAATTAAAGTCCTGATCGCATGACAGTCTAGTCATACCATTGTATTGTCAGTTACGTGAACACCGTTTATAAAATTAGTTCGAAGCTTGAATTCTACTATTTTAAGTTACGTGAACGCCTTCTGGCGTTTTCAAGCCTCCTAAGCAAGCATTTCAATTCAGCGGGGCAGCCAGTGTCTTGGGGAGACTACCGCCTGGTAGAAGTAGTTATTGGGATCAGTTGAACAATCTATAGATCGTTTAAGCCTGTCTTAAATAGCTCGACTGTTTCACACAAACGATATCAATATTTGCAAATATTATTTCTGTGAATAAATGATTTATTTACGAATACAATACATCCTCCTTTAAAACGAACAAAACACCATTTATCATTTAGATGCAGAAGTAATAAATAACATAGAAATACTTTGCATTTAAGACAATGCTAGCTTTTACATGTCGATCGACTCATGGCTTACATTAAACTATTGTCGCCTATTCCATATGTATAGTTACGACGTTTATATTGATTAACGCAATTTTATGCAATTACCTCTTTAAGTTATTTCTCAAATAATAACTTTACTTACAATTTTGCACGGCTGGGATTGAAGTCCACAACCTCGATGTGCCAAAACGATCGATGGTCAGGGCACATCCCACTGGCACAGTGATATGAAGTTTGAATACTGCAGCTTGACTTCACATCAGGTTCTATCTAAATCATATTATATAATGTTATGAAGAAGGCCTCAGTTTTTTTGACCTAACGTCCTAATCTAATGAAACTTAATTAATGATTTAAACGGATGTTTATCGCGCATGTACCTTTTTTATTTGTTATCCCGACGTTCCCACTGTGGTGTAACAGCCGTGATCGCGGGAAGACTTTGTCGGTTATTATCTTTACCGGTGTATGGTCAAGATCAATTAATAGTTAAGTAAGTAATCCAAACCATTCAACTATTCGTAACAAATAGACTTTTCGTATTCCAAATCAAACCAAAACTTGGAGCTCTACTAAATTAAGCTCTACCAAAATCGTCTACGCGTCAATTTGTAATTATAAGTATTCTAAACTCAATTTGATTTGAACAATAATAGCTTAACCTACCTAATAAAGTTAATAATAGGGGATTTTTTTTTGCACACACTATTAAATATAGGTGTTATCATCATCATATCAATCGTAGGAGTAAATGACGAATATAGGCCATAGATTTCCAGATCGACCGATTGTGCGGTCTGCAAAAAGGCTCCAAAACGGAAAGGTTTTAGAGCGGAGACCACGCACTGGAAAGCGCAGCATAGGACGAGGAGGGGGGAGGGGGGGCTGTCTACTAGATGGAAAAACTACCTACGACGAAGTCATTTAGTGTTGACCTAAATTTTGTATAGTTTGTGCCAACACAATTGCCTCCATTACCAGCGACTAAACATGTTTAAATTTGACGTATTTGTATGATTATAAAATCATACAAATACGTTGTAAAATCTAAACGACTAAAGACGTTTAGGCATCGTTGCGCAAGTCACCCTTAATCTTTATTTGTTGATTTTCATATTTTTTTGTTTCCTCGTTGAAGGAAAATTTAAAAGCTAGCTGATAAATACACTCTACCTACTTCTTGTCAGTCAAAGAATCGAACTAAGACAATACTATGCGGAACTAAACTCGAGGTTATCGCTTATTGTAATTGTTGCCGCGATAATGATCGAAAGGCAATTGATTACAATACAGTCCGCACAATAATGTATTAGCTTAGCTTTGTACAGTCGGCAACTTTGTAATAATGAGATGCCAAAAGCCAAAATTTTCGATAAATGATGACTTCCGCCCACTAAACTATTGAACCACGTAAAGCCAGGAATTCACTGCTGTCAACTCTAGCATGCATAAAGGTTGTTTACTGGAACGATGTAAATATTTTAGGAGCCGAAGGGCACCAATGTGATCATGTTAAACCGTATTATTTCACTATGACTATGTCTTTTTATGATAAAAATATTATCATAAAAATACGCTAAGTGTAAAATCACTTGGGTACAAGTAGAAGAAAGACTACCCATTACACAGCGCAATCTAGTTATCTAGACCATTTATTTTACTTGAAATTAAAATCTACTTGTTTTTTGAATACTTAATAATTAGTTGTTGTTTTTAGGTGATGACATTGAGCGCGCAACCGGCTCGACCCGGACCGGACCACGTTGCTCAATGGGTGATGATCACGACTTCTCTGTCCAAAGTGGATGGAGAAGATTTTGAGTTTTTCGTCGACCATTATAATCACATACGCGTTCTGACTACTTTTAATAGGTGTTTCAATATTTTTGATGGCGATTGTACAGCGTAGAAAATGACCGTTCGCAGCTCATAAATGGCAAACGATTCACACGTGACGGAACATCCTGCTTTAAATGTGTAACGCACAGCTGACTGTAATCGCGAGGTACAGTCAGCGATATAGTTTAAACAATTTAACATTTTTACACCATTATACTTATCGTGCTTATGTTATTAGTTAAACTCTGTTTGAAGATTCTTTGGTAAAGTTATGACGATGTTGCAATTTTTAGAATATGGATTCCAATATTTTAAAACGTTAATTAAATTATTTCGCTGACTGTACCTAGTTGCAGATCCGTTAGTGTAATGAATATTGTTTCGAAGTGGCATAGAATGGGTTCTGAACTTTAGGGCAAAGCGCAGTCCTCTTACTAGCTCTACATGTTCATGGCCTTTACTTGCGGGTATTTCTTGAAAAAGTTCAGTTTATGTGCGGAAGCTCTTACGTTCCGCAATATTTCTTAGGTACTCCACCAATCTACCTGTAGATGGAACAAGCATATGGCCCACCTGATGTTAAGTGGTAACCATTACCTATAACAAAGTATTGCCTCGTAGGTCACGCACCTTAGAAACGTGCCCTACGATGCGCTGCCCCGCGTTCATCATGAACGCAACATGTGCCCGCAATTTCACCGGCAACTCTTTAAACCGAAACACAGCAATACTGCTTGGCGGCAGAAATAGGTACCTACGGCGGCAGTACCTCCCCAGGCGAGGCCCCTCACAAGGAACTCCAATGAATAAAGAATTATAATTTATTAATCCATACTCCAATGAGGGGTTTTCACGGCAGTTTCGAGTCAAGCTTTCTGTTTTAATTTATGGTCTTAAAATAAGTGCACTGTATAATAATCAATTAGAAAATAAAATACTTATTTTAATTGGGGTTTTGCCAAAAAAACTAAAATGATTTACTACCAGTTTTTGATTGATCCAGTTGAAAATTTAATTGGACCATGAAATAAATAATATTGTACAAGTATGTACTCATTATGACTATCTTTTACATAACTAAATAGGTCTCAATCCAAAGGTAGTCTGGAAGGAATCGCTTCAAAGCGCCCATTGTACCTACTATTTGCTTTGTGTCTACTATTTTGTTTGTAATTTAATAAATAATAAAGTGTATATAAAGTGTGTATAATAAGGTGTTCATTCGTTGAGATATTATTTGTAAGCAAGTGATCGTCGACGTAGTTGATGAGGAGGTCCACTGAGGAGTCAATAGACCCTGAGTATAACTAAGCGGATTCTCAGAGATTCCGGCTCAGTACTAAGAATTTATTACGTTACTACACGAAGTTTGTTTTTTATTAAAAAAAAAATCTAACTGATTCTCACGACCGCCGTACAACGCAGACGTAGTTGAGCCATACAATAGATAAATAACTCTATAGAGTAGCTTCAAGTACAATTGGTAAATGGTCTAAGTTAATAACCAATTTTTATGCTCATAGAGAGCGTCTACATTAGGAATTCCCCTCCCAAGAAACTCTTGTCTTCCGAAGCTCAATAGAAAAATATGTCGGTAGGTTAGGTAGGTAGGCAGCGGTACCTACGTACATCAGCTATTAAAGTTCTCACGGATGTGAATGGAAACCGTAATGCTGGCGCCTCACATTGGCTTATGACTTGGTTCCAACGTTGGCTACGAATAGAATGGCCAATAATTGCAACCAAGATTGCGGCCTCATATTGGCTCCAATATAATTGGGCAAACACTCATGCCAAGAGCATTGGAAGGTTGGACGTTTGAGCAGGTATCATTTAATCGTCAAATTTATTGCTAGCAAGTCATGTCGGACGGGACACTTTTCGCTCTGGCTACTTACGCCCACGCATTGAGCACATATTATTATTATTTAATTACTCAAAGAAAAAAGAAGCCAAGGAAAAGGCGATTCTGGATGATAAAAATGCACGCTAATCGAATAAAGTAAGTTTGATCCTATATTGCTTTTCAAGACATGTTTTGTCACACTACCTTTGTTTATACATACCTATATCATCCTCATTGTACACATGTCTTATACAAATAAATTTTCTGTATTTTTATAATAGGTATATTTTATTTGTTACATTTATGAATATTTTATGAATCAACTAGGGGAAGCAGGGGTAATGGTGCTCGCCGGGTAATACCGCAAAAAATCAAATAGCTAGTAAATCAAATGTTGTGCTAGCTATATGTATGCCAGTTAGCACATACACATGACAACACGTGCAAGAAGCTGGTATGCTAGTGTACAAGCTACGGGCATGTTTATCCCCAGCTTAACTTATTAAATACGTTGTCTTGAAACATATCGAGCAAATTAATTTTGTACTTTGTTGATTTCAGAAACGACGAAGGAAATAATTTACTAGCAGACTTGAAACATGAACCTTCAGGACAGTTTGAGAATTTTTGTCGGATGTCGTCGAGTGATTTTGAATATCTACTTAATAAAGTTGGTCCAGTAATAGCAAAGAAAGATACACGTTGGAGAAAGGCTCTTCCAATTAAAGTTCGCTTGGCAGTAACGTTAAGGTTTCTAGCCACTGGCGATACATATAAATCTCTTCATTTTCTATTTAGAATATCGAGCCAAATAATATCAAAAATTATACCCGAAGTTTGCAATGCGATTATCAATGCTCTCCACAGCGAAGTTAAGGTGAGATTTTATTATCTACAAATATAAAAACAATTTAATTATTATCCATTTATTTACCAAAATTACGCAAATTCAATCAACCTTGTTCGGATTAGTGAGAGATCCGGCCTAAGAAATTTATTCACCCATCTGTTATTTGATTATGACTAGGCTTATTATGGTAGCACACTGGTTGCCTAGCCAAATCGCGTACAGAAGCTGTTAAATATTATAAATTCTCTTCTCTTTGCATCCCTGTCTGTCGCATGGAGAATTTATAAATGTAACAGCTTCTGTGCGCTATTTGGCTAGGCCACCTAAGTGCGATATATTTATTACTAAATTATCTGCCATATAAGCCAAGTCATAATCAAATAACAGATGGGTAAGTAAATTTCTTAGGCCGGATCTTAGACCATATAATGTTATGTTTGCACTAGTGAGCCACTGTTCATTTAATTTTCTTCTTCTTCTTCTTTTTCTTCAAGAATGTCTTGGGTCCCATCAGTTTCTGCTGATTCATATGCTTGTTGTATAATATCTTGCGACAGTAGTGTGATTCGCTTACTATTCTTAGAACGAATGCTAGACTGATTGTTAGGGGTGGATATAGAAGTGTTGGAGGTGGATGTAGAAGCTCCATAATCATATACATATTGGTTGAGGGATGGTTCAACGTAGTCATTTGTATCGATTTGATAATAAGGCGAAGGAGTTTGAACTTGACCATTGTATGTAGTATTAGAACTGGTGCTACTAAGTGCAGTCGAAGGTCGAGACGAATAGGTAGTCTGGTAGGTCAGAACATTAATATCATACATTAGTTTGTCTCGGTCGTTCTCGTTCATTTTTTTCAATTTCTTTGCTAACATATGACAGAAATAATCGGTTTCGTCAAATTCTTGGCGTTTTGCGGCCACTGTCATTACTTCGTAAGCATTATCCATCTGTTTTTTAATTTGCTGAAGTTCAAGATTCGGTACAGCAAAGTTTTTGTTATGAATCTTTCGTCGTGTTTGTTGTTCTTGCTGCCCAGTTGCTTCTTGTCGTTGTTGTTTTGGCTGTGGTTGTTGTGTTTCTGGTACATTAGTTGAGGTCTCACTTGACTCCTGTCTGTTCTGAAAAGAAAAAAAAATATAATAATAGTATTAATTAATATTGTTTACTTTTTTTTCAGTGGCCTTCTACGACAGAAGAGTGGCTTCAGAAAGCATCCAAGTTTCAAGAACGTGGGCATTTCCCACATTGTCTAGGAGCCCTAGATGGAAAACACGTTCGTTTACAGTCTCCTATTCATAGTGGATCTGAATATTACAATTACAAACACTATTTTAGCATTGTTTTGTTAGCAGTTGTAGACAGCGATTACTCGTTTATGTATGCTGATGTGGGGTGCCAAGGAAGAATTAGTGATGGAGGGGTCTTCAATAACAGCACTTTAAAGGAAAAAATACACGCAAGTGAAAACTACCCTAGCGACAGATGTTTGCCTGGTCGTACGACTACGTGCCCTTTTGTATTTCTCGCTGATAACGCATTTGCTCTAAGTAATAGAATAATGAAACCGTTTCCTGGTAATCCGCCGAATGGTAGCAAAACCAGTGTATTTAATAAGAAATTATCAGGTAGCCGAGTTGTAGTTGAAAATGCCTTTGGCATTATGTCATCAGTTTTCAGAGTGTTTAGAGTCCCAATGCTCTTACAGCCAGAACAAGCAAAAGTGGTCACTTTGACTTGTATCTATTTACACAACTTTTTATTAAGGAGTAAAACTTCTAGTTCTATGTATTCTCCAGATATAGAACACAGTGAATTACGTCAGGATACTTTGATGCAACAAGAACAACAAGCTAATGCATTCCGTCCAATTTCGAGAGTTCCTGTTAGACCACCGACAGCGGCTATAAATGTTAGAAACGAATTTGCTGATTTTTTGTACCAACAGTCACAAATACCAGAGTTACTTCATTGTACACTTAGTGATTAAATAAGGCTAGCGTATTAATGTGCCCCTACCACCACCCCCTATTAGCTATCAATGTACCACATCTCCCCCTATTACCTATATTATATGTTAATATGAATACCTAACGAAGTTAAATTGTGATAAAAATATTGTGAAATTATATCAATGTACCCCATCTCCCCCTATTACCTATATTGTAATATGTTAATATGAATACTTAACGAAGTTAAATTGTGATAAAAATATTGTGAAATTATATCAATGTACCCCACCACCCCCTATTACCTATAAAATATGTTAATACCTACCTATAGAGGTTCAATTGTAATAAAAATATTGTGAAATTAAAATGCGTGAATTATTAAACTTACCTCCGTGTCTATTGTTCGTTTGCAATCGTAATTCTGCTCCAAAAAGGAATCCAAACTTTGGTAAGCAAACCAATTGGTTTGGTAAATTTCATCTGCACTAGCGCCTGATTTTAAAGAATTTTTGTATTTTTTGAGATGATATCTATAAGTTGTCATCAAAGATTCTTTTTTCTTTTTTAAATCGGCAACAGTCATATCTTCCACGCACATCTTTTTTCGAATCCTTTCCCACGAATCTGCTAGTACATTTTTATTTTTGTGGTATTTATTAGCTGGATTCCACAGTGCTTCTTCTGCTCGATATAATTCAATGAACTCCAACACTTGTTCATTCGTCCACTCGGCGTTCGGAGAAAACATATCGCAGCACGTCCAACACTCACATCGGCAGAGCGCGTACTGATGCAACCAATGTGTGGATCGAGAAGTGACGTTGGACCCAAGTTGCCCCCCCGCCTACACACTTCACTCCCCTCGCCTTTGAACTTGTACAAAAAACCGACACAAGTCGGGTTGGCATTGGCTATTGGACGCAATGTTCCGTTTTTATCCAATAACGTTCAAAGATCGATCCTCACATTGGTGTGTTGGATCCAACAGTATAACTTGGAGCCAACATAGCCAATGTGAGGCGCCAGCATAACATAAAGCGCAAACAAGCATCCGCGCTAATTGAATGGAGGACTGCCTCGTTTTAGTTGATTCATCGAATATTCTTCACCGCCGTTACGTAAGACGGCAAAGTTCACGGCCGGCGAGCGACGTCTTCGGTCATTTTCACTCGAGCGGCGAGCGTTCGACAAACAAGGCGTGTCTAGATTCCTAACTCGGAGGCTGCATCCGGGCCGCTGCCGGGATCAGGTTACGCGGGGACGAGCGAATGTCAAGGAACCCTCGCAAGCCGCGCGCAGCCTCACTCGCAGCCGACATGTCTGCGCGCGCGCCCGCTTTCAGCCGCGCACTGCCCGCCATCGCGCTTGCGCTCCTATTCTGTGAGTGATTACATTTTTTGTAGCCCTACTACTAATTAGAATTCGATCGCGTTTTTAAAACATGATAACTACATACCGTTTCGCCGAACGGTTCTACATTCGCGAGCCAGCTATCGCATAGTCAACACCGCTGATAAAAAATTTCATCTTTCAGCCGGAGCCGGCGCCAGCGGAACGATTTCCTGCCACCGGGACGGTCTGTTCGCCGACTACGACAGCTCGTGCCACGAGTACGTGAAGTGTTCACGCGGAGAGGCGCGCCGCTACAACTGCCCCGCGGGACGTACATTTAGCGAGGCGGCCGGCGCCTGCGTATCCGCGGGCCGCAACCCCTGCGTGCGCCGCGAGTGCGCCCCCCACGACAAGCTCGCGTACGCCACGCCCGGCACCGCCTGCCGACACTACTACCGCTGCGACAATGGCACCGGTGCCGATCGCGCCTGCCCTTCCGGCTCGTGGTTCGACCTCGAGCTGCAGGCATGCGCACGCGGCGCCGGGACCTGCTACGAGCCCGTGTGCGCAGGCCTGCCCGATGGTGACCACCCAGACTCCTCGCACGAATGCCGGCGCGCGATTCGCTGCCGCGGCGGCGAGCTCGTAGCTGTCAGACCGTGCGACGTGCCCGCCTGCAGCCGCTCTTGCCCACCACCGCGCTCCGCCGCCGCCGCGCTGCCGGCCGGCGACGCCGACTTCTGCTCCGACGAGGCATGCTCTTCGCTGTGCCAGCACGCGGCAGACGGCGCATACGCGGACCGGTCGACCGGCTGCCGCGAGTACTTCGTGTGCGAGGCACGACGCGTGACGCGGCGCGGCGTGTGCGAAGCCGGCATGCTGTTCGCGCGCGGCGGCTGCGAGCCGGAAGCGCGCTCGGCTTGCCCGCCGCCCGCGCTAAGTCCGTGCTTTAACCGCGCGGACGGACCACACCGGGACTGGCACGCCTGCGACGCGTGGTTTGAGTGCCGGCGGGAGAGGGTGGTGTCGCGCGGCGCGTGCGGTAGCGGACTCGTCTTCGACGGTGCGGGTTGTGTGCCCGCGGGGTTGTACCCGTGCGCGGGGCCAGAGCGTGCGCGCGCCTGCGAGGGTCTCCCGAGCGGCACATACCAGGACCTCGAGTCGAACTGCACACGATACTTCCACTGCGAGGGCGCGATGCGAACGACCCTCGCGTGTCCAGTGGGCGAGGTGTACGACGGCGCTCGGTGCTCTCCCGCAGCAGATTACCTCTGCCCGAGTTTGCAGCTCGACTCGTGCTACGGACGCGCGGACGGGAGGTACCGCGCGGCGGACACGGGGTGTCGCGGATACTACGCGTGCGTGAACGGAGAGCGCGCTGTCTACGCGTGCATGCCTGGCAGCGTCTTCGACGGTGAGCAGTGCGCGCGCGCAGGCCCGGGGCTCTGCCCTAAGGAGGACTACTCGTGCGACGGACTTGCTGATGGATACCACGCCGAGATAGAATCCGGTTGTAAAAGGTAAGAGACTTGTATCATGTTGCAAAAAAAGTCCAATACAAGAACAGTCCAGCATCATCCATTCATAAAATTCCTTTTGGTTTAGCTTTAAATGTTGGACATAATAAAGTTACATGAGTACCTAAATACCCATAAATTAAACAAAAATCTTATTACCAAGACTATCTGGCAATGCCATCACTAATCTTACCATTATTTCAGATACTTCTACTGCGAGAGAAGCGACCGACTAGTCACACTAACCTGCCACGGCGGCAAGATCTTCGACGGTCAAGCATGCGTCGAGCCATACCAACACGAGTGTGGTGCTTCCCGCAAATCCACCGTAGAAGCTGGCAAATGCGAACGAGACGGCTTCTTCGTGCATGAGGGAACTGAATGCTCGAGATATTACTTCTGTGTGTCTGGGGTAAGGACTGCGCTGAAATGTGGCAAAGGGCAGGCCTTTAACGGGCAGGTGTGCGTGTCTCGTGACCAGTACGAGTGTCCAGGCTGAGCTTGCACTTGGCTTCTCGCCTGTACTTGACTCGTCTTTAGAGAGATGTTAGTGACTGTATTAACTTCTGATCGTGAAACACTTTGTAGAAGTGGCGATGTGCAAATGTTTTACGCAGGACGTTATTATAATACACTTCCGAAGCAGCAGTTATGGAAGACATCGTTTCTACAAGTTTACTGGTAGCGACTTCTAATTGAATGTTGACATAATCTTTACATAGTATAAAATGAAGTCGCTTACGCTGTCTGTTACCGATCTTTTAAACTACTCAACGGATTTTAATGCAGTTTTCAGCAATAGATAGAGTGATTCAAAAGGAAAGTTAATATGTGTAACTAGCTTCCGCCAGCGGCTTCGCACGCGTTGTTTGTCAACAAAATGTAGTCCATGTGTTAATCCAGGTTATAATCTACGTACATACCGATTTGAAAGTAACTGTCCCTCTGTCTGTTTATTACCTTTTCAGGACTTAACGCTCGACCGATTTCGATGGAATTTGGTACCTATACACCTAGATAGATTATGAATGGACTTGAGACAGGATACACTTTACGCGACTGCACAGGAGAGTAATGTTTCATTGACAAACCACGCGTACGAAACCGCGGGCGGGTCAGCTAGTTAAGGGTGTTTGTTTGTACAAAAAATGGGTAACTCGATGTCATCAGTCAATAAAACGATGTACATATAATTATATTTTATTTATATTTTATGACTAATTTTAAAACAATTAAAAGCCTTTTATTTGGTCACCCAATTTCAGCTATTCATTTTAAATACAAATTTGTAAAACTTCACAATATATTCTCAAAAAGTCAGTATTTTGGCGTGTCACAACCTCAAAACCGCGCAATCAAATAGATGTGTATTAAATATTACCTTTAATATAATTAAACTTACTATTTCACTATAATCTGTGATGTATCTAATAATATATAATCACAACTTTCATAGTACATATAATATTCTCATCGTTTTTGTAAAAATAATAAGAAACTTTGTGTTCAGTTTTATTCGTCAGTCCGTTGTGTATTGTTCGAATTTGAATTTCCCGCTAAATACAGGTGACTCAAATTCAAATTCACGTAATAATTCAAGGTTGGTACTAAAGTTAGCTGCAGACCGCGCCATTATTTGGTCGTCATTACTGTGCCAGTGCTAGAGTTGTGTTTGTCGTGTGAACGCGTGCCGATCCAGACAAAATTTCAGTCCTATGGTGAGTCGCTATTTCCTTGTAAATCTGTGTTATATTTTAATTTATACATAGTTAACTTTGATTGGTTAAAATGTAGCTTCTTGATATTCGAAAATATCAAAATAAACGTTAGTTCTAAAGATAATTTCAAATTCATGGTTGTTCCATCAGTCCGTTGGCGTCAGTCCGTTGTCTGATATTGCGCCACAGGACTGACGTGTTTCCAGGGTACTGACTTTTTGAGCGTGTCTAAGCATTTATTTACTTATTTCAGTTTAAAACATCATGGCTCCTAAAAAATACCAAAACAAAACATGTCTAAGGATAGAGATATATTGAATAAGAATAGATAAGCCGAAAAGGCTCGGGAGCAACGATTAAGTAGAAAAGAATGGAAAAAAATATTCATCAAAGTACAGGCAAAAAAAAAACAACTTATGAACAATAATACTGATAATTTTGTACGCCAGAATACTCCTTCAACTACTGACGATGAAGCGCAACCAATAGTTGGTGAACTAATACAGCCCATTGTGAACGAAGATCGAAGAGCAAATGAAGCAAAGAGGAGAAGTGAAAGACAGAGAAAGTACAGAAATAAGCAATTAAAAGAGATGAAAGCAATGGTTTCAAAAATAAAAACTAAACTGAACAATCAGCGTCAAAAATATAGAAGAGTCAAAAGGAAGTTAGAGAAAATTGTAAAATCTGTGGAAAAAACTCCGAAAACCAGAATTGAAGGAATGAGCAAAGATATAAGGAAAAAGAAGGAATTATTTGATCATTGAATGAAATATCTAAGTGAAGAAGGTCCTTTTCGCAGAAGTTATCAAAATTCAATTAGAGGAAAACTGCACTAAAATAAAGAGCCATGAAGATAAAAGAAAGTTCAAATAAGCTATATCCGGAAATGTGGTAGACAAATACGACAATACCAAACAAAGCAGTGACTTATAAAAAGCAGGATATAACCAGCAAAAAAAAAGTCACAGTTAAAGTGCTAAGTCTGGTTCAGCAATTTTTAGAAGATGATTCTAACAGCCGCCAAGCAGCAGGCAAGAAAGAATTTGTGTCTCGTAAACAAATTAAAAACAGAAAAGATAAAGACAGTATGAAAAATCTTCATGAGAAGTTCTTGAAAACCATTCCATTTAAAATGGGTTATTCCCTATTTACCCGACTCCGACTATTTTGGGTGGTTCGCCCTAAACTATCAAACCGTGATACTTGTGCTAGTACGGTCCACGAAAACATGGACCTTCAACTTGCTGCTCTAAAAAAGACACATATTCTGACAACAGTGAATACCCCTAACCTAAACCTGTTGTTGATATTTTATATGGACGGACACTGTCTGAAATAAATGATTATTCTATTCTATTCTAAAACCTGTGCTGACATCACTGCCATCAAACATTCAAATGATTCACTTTCTTAGCGATGGTCCTGTAACGCAATATAGGAACAAATCTATGTTTTATGTATTGGGCTGTAAACTGCAAGACATGTACCCTAATATTGTGCAATATTCCTGGAACTTTCATGAAGCCGGACACGGGAAGGGGGCACCTGATGGTGTAGGGGCCACATGCAAGCGAACAGCTGATCAAGTGATTGCTTCAGGAGGTGATATAACTGACTTGACGCAGTTTACTTCTGTTATCCGCGAGAGATGTCCAGGTATAAAAGTGACGGTGATTGAAGGCTGTGATATCGAGCAGATGAATACCTTGATTAACGACAAGTCATCTCAAATGATCGCCTTTAAGGGGACGCTCTTGGTACATCAGATGACCGGCTCTGCTTACATTTCCAATCATCTTACAATGAAGTCACTAAGTTGTTTCTGCAACGCTGAATATAACGATATTAGAGATGTCAGAAGGTTGTTTTGAAGACTGAGATAATATTACTTGGTAACTGTTATTATGTTAATTGGTACCTTTAAGGCAGAGAGAGTTATATTTTTGTTTCAATGGTTTGTTGATTACTTAGAAAATGTATATTTTTAAGTTAAACTACTTCAACGTAGTTAAGTAAAATAAAGTTAATAAAAAGCTGCATTAAAGGTGGAGAAAGTTGTTTCTATTACGTAAATAAATATTTTTAATTGTTACTTAAGTGAATTTAGATCAAAAGTGAGACTCAAAATAAGTGACGTTATTAGTTTTTGAGAGATTTCTTCTAAATCGTAATAAATTTCTTGCATATCTAATGAAGTTGTGTGTTTTATCAGTACTTTGTCACCCTCGTCAGTCCCCTGGCAGTCAAATTCGAAAAAATCGTAATATCTCCACATCTACTTTAAAAAGTGACTGGCCCTATCCTGAGCAATATATTCATTAGATTAGTTATCTTATAATGCGAATTTGAAGGAATTTGATTTAAAAAACTATCATAAACAAAATATTCTGAAAAGTTACCCAACTTTTGTATATTCGCCCTTAAATATAAAGTGGTAGTTTACAGTGGCCCGCTAACTACCTACTAATAGATAAAATAAAATATTCAAAATGAAAGAATAGTTTATTTATTACATAGACATTACACGCCGATATAAATTAATATATACTTACATTACATAATTCAACGACCGACTTCAATGTTTTGATTACAAACGTGAAATAAAACAAACTAAATATTTTTTTAACGAGTGAAGTTACACTTTAAAATTATACAGAGGTACAAAAATCGCGCGTATATTTATATTAAATTGAATATGCTATTACCATAAATAGATTATATTACTACAAACCAAGTAATATAGTTTATCTAAGATATTACTAAGTAAAGCAAAACTAATACAGTGCATTAATTACAAATGGTCATATTATTATAACCTTTCACTTTTTTCTTACTGGATATGGGATTTAGCTGGATACATTTGTAAATAGTCTGACAAACTTTAGGAAATGATCCCCTCTTTGATCCAGAATAATAATCTGGTCTTGGTATTTTTCAAACTTTCGCGATCACTGATGATTACTGATTTAAACGGGTATTTATCGCGTGTGTGCCTCTTTTATTTGTTATCGTTTCAACTATGTCTGCCCGCGACCATGGCTGTTGCAACACAGTCGAAACGTCGGGATAACAAATAAAAAGGTACACACGCGATAAATACCCGTTTAAATCAGTAATTAAATCTGTGATTAGTTTAATGCAATACAATGTGAAAATCCAGTATCATTGCGGCTTTTTTTTGACAGCGCGGTTTGTATGGAACGGCGGATATAACTTAAATATTGGATTCAATTAAATAGGTACCGATTATTGGTCAAGAAAACGGACACAGTGTTTAAAAATGTAATTTAAAATTCAAACTAATGACAAGTCTCTCTTTACGCTAAATATATTTCGTTTGGCAATATACTCATAATCTAATCTAGATTATTTAATAAGTCAGTAATATTAAGCTGAATGTCTTTTTGTTGTTTAATTAGATAATTTTGTAAATATTATTGCTTAAGTTTGGTATAGGTTAATATTTATTGTTATTTCGATTGTAATTTGGACCATCGTAAGATCTACTAGATCTACTCAGTGTGCCAAAGTGAAGTTCATTGAGATCTAAGGGCCTAACCTGAATAGAGAAAAACACGTTCTTTGTAGAAGTTGGTAAGTTCTCAAATTCCTACTAAACTCGTGCAAATCTAATAGGTCGGATTTAACAGGTGTCAAAATACTACCAACGCACAAAGTATATCTGTCCTTCTCTCTACATTTTAGGAAGAAAGGGACAGATATATTTCATGGATTCTGAAGTCATTAAATGCCCGCCTAAAATTGAAATATAATCGCTGGTGTTAATCGCGATAATTTTTAAATGTTTCGTTCCTATGGTTAATCAAATCACTGTTATATAATCAGTGACCCCAATTCATTTATCGGACTAAACTAAATTTAGATTCACTAAAACGAAAACTCTGGACGTAATACAACCAGATAATAACTCACTCGGAGTGCGTCACTTACTGGTTAGTTGTGCGCCAATTCACTATACGTAAACTTCACGCAAACATTTGTAACACTCGCGCCGATCGGCACCACTCGGCGTGATTTGATAACTGTAATCAAATAACGCACACATTAATCGACGTAAGCTTCAGTGAAAATATGACGTCGCGTCGGTCTGTCCAGAGTTTTTGTACGTTTGTGACTAAATTTTACAACGCATAAATATTCCGTCTTTTTTAACTATAAAATTGATATAAAAAAACGATATTTTAGCATATTATATAAGTTTAACTTAGTCCGATAACAGAATTAGGATCATTTATCAAGCAATGGTTGCCTTATAATATTATATCGAAATAAAAAGTGCTGACAGACTGAATTTAAAGTTTCTTTACACCTTTTATTTCTAGTTTTGAAAATTAACTCAAAATAGTTACTAAAAGTAACTCATAACCATCATTGTTTCTTATTTAAATCAGCACTTATCTAGATTTATTTAGCTGAAGTTTTGGTTCTGCAACGAACATTAACTTTATAATGGAAACCTTTTGCAGGAATTTCAATTCAATATCGATCATAACAATTGTAATATTGTAAATCTAATGATTTATCTAGGTTTTTATTTTAAGACCCTCTAGAATATGCCTAATCGTTGATAAAGACTCAAGCTAATACTTTTCTCAATTTTTTTTCGCATTTGAGAGGACGGCACTTCCTCATGCTCCATCTCATTATCACTGCCTACATCAATGAGGGGGTTTCATTTTAGATTTACGAAAAAAAACTAGTTCCAACTAGAGTAATAAATGGCGCTGTCTGGATATAATCCGCCAAAAAACATGGTTTACATGCCAAAATCAGAAGACACAATGTCAAAATTTGTCTAAAACAATCTCATTCCGTCAGAAAAACATACATAAATTATTATTTTTTTACTTCAAGTTCCTCGGAAAATAATGTTGAAACGCCAATTGACATTGGCAATTTACATTCCTTTGATAGCTTATGGCTGAGCAACGCCATCCCTTAGCAGTTATAAAACATTACCTTATAGCCAGGGGTGGCCAAGAAGTCGACAGCGGAGGCCCGCTAGGTAGCCCGCGCGAGTGAAAAATGATTTAACAATAAATATGTAATTTAAAGTTCATTTTTAAATTATCGCTCCACTCTGTTTTACTCTCTCTTACTCATTCGCTGTATGAGGGCAAGCGAGAGTGCGATGAACAAAGAATTACCTACCCACCAAAATATTTTCGGCTTTTAATTTAAATTATTGCTGACGGTAGACCAGTACGATATTTTGGATCATTAGGTAGACCGGATACCTCAAAATCTTAGATAGATACCTTGGCTACCCCTGCCTTATAGATTACGTCCTTAGACTGGGCATATATGGCATTCCATTGTGCCCGCTACATACAGGTTAAAAGTCAAAATTAAATAACTGATAAAAATCTATGCTCAATTTCGTTCAGTTTTGAGTTCACTGATAGAATACAAACTTGAATTTCTATAACTAATCCCATTGATAAATACAGTCATATATAAGGCATGTACCGTATGTATGAGTAATGTGTATTGTTTATTGTCGCATACAATTCGTTTACACAAATATTAATATTAATAACATTTCATAAAACGATAATATAGCTACAAAGCATACAATACTAGTAAATAATTTTCCAATTCCCGTAAAACGCTAATAATGTAATTTTAGTTATAACTATGACAAAAACATTTGCATTTAAAAAAGTAAGTTCGTAGAACTGCCAACACTAGTGCCACAATATTTTTGGACACGGCGACTACTTTTCATAGGCGGGAACTGATATTTCACCGTGTTCTCCGAAGCACAGAAACGATCAGTTTAAAAAGCCACTAGCGCTCTCGTTCGACATGTGGTCGCCTTATTACAATTTTAAGAACAACTAGCCAGGATTTTCTGTACTGTTTTAACTAAAGTCAGTCTACTAGACTAAAGTTTCAACGTCTTCTATAGTCTACGCGCGAGGGCTGGACACGGCCTGCGGTATGCGCGCGGCGTGAGGGGGGACGGGGCAAGCAGTTCTCATTCGCGCAGTCCTCTCGCCGCTCGCATACCGCAGGCGATGACTTACCCTCGCGCGCAGTATGTACGGACCTTTACGGCATTCCACCAGTTCTAAACAGTGCGGTGATCGAGGAAAAATCCACCAATAGAATTGCTGTTCTCGCACAGTGCAGCTCTCTTATTGGTGCATTATTTCCCTCCCTCGCACAACTCTGGTCGAAAGTTGCCCATGTGCCACAGCTATGTAATAAACAATTGCAAAATAATATATGTGCCACAAAAAAGATTTTTAGTTACACTAGATATATCTCTAATATAAATAACAAATAAGTGACTCTGCAAGCTCTAATACGTTGAGCTAACTGGCAAAATTACTTTAAGAGTCGTATTCAAGAACTTTACTATTGACTTCCTTTTCTCTCCTATTTGACATGTGATAAGAGAGAAAGAAACACCTATAGTAAGGATCCGGCCTCATCTTAATGGTCGCGACCATATTTCCGCCCGTTGAAGAGTGCGGGAGCTCTCAAGTATTGTTTTTCATTCTAATGAACGACGATTCTGAGCGGCAGAAAGAGATAGAGCTAGCCAAGGAAAATGTGGTCCCATCCAGTTACTAAGGCTGGCCCTACAAGTCTTCAATATGGCATCTACGTTAGATCTACTTATACGACCTATTTTGGCGACCACTTGGGGCTATAGTCAGATTCCTACGTGACACAACACACAATATTCGTGACTATTCTAGCGCGACATCAAAGCATTATCCTATGAATAATCAAAGCCAATTTTTAGTATATTTTGACGTGGGTTTACATAAGCTCTATAGAACCGTTTAAGATATTTTTGAGAATAGCCCAAAATAGTCACTAAAATCCACTCCGTAAATATAGATAGTAATGACTCTACTTTCAACCTTAACAAATCTGAGGGAGCGTTATGGAGCTTATGTTAAGACTTAATAATATTGTAATAAGGTTTTAAATTCAATGAAATGCGTAGTGTAAGTATCAAATATAAGCTACTTCAGGCACTATTTCAATGTATACATAACACGCTTCATCAAATCAGTAACTAAGTTCTAACATTTTTTGCTAAAGTAGACGAAAATCATAATAGTGGACGAAAGTTATTTAATTTCAACTTTTCCTAAAGACCAATTTTGAATTTTGAGATTTAAAACAATCATATAACTTTTTCAATAATTTATACCAACGGAAGAATGGAGTAAAATAGATATGGAAGAACGTCATCATTATCATCAACACAAATATATATAGGGTAGAAACATTTGTACGGTCTCGCATAGAAATGTTTCTACATTCTACGTTAAAACATAATTTTACTCCATTCTTTCGCAGAGATAAACTTTTCTAGGTACATGCTAGTCTGGCAAAGTTTAATATCTGCTGGTTTGAGATAACAAAGGCATTGTTCCCCCAAACGAGGGGAAAATCTACTCTTTCTTCTCATATATGGAAAAATAACTATTATTGTGTTCACCGTCTACTCAAGCCAAAAACTAACGATAGCACATCTTGAACACAATGACTAATAGACCACACACTATCCTTTACCGACAGTTTTGACTGACGGCCCTTCAGTTTAAACTGTTCAGTTATACCGAATTTACTGTCATGCACCATTAACTTGACCGTTAACTGAACCATGAACTGAAACATGAACCGAACCATTAACTGAATTTTAGTAGGTAATATACGATTCTGGCACTAAATAATGATTAGGAAGTCGGTGGCATATCCATACTGGCCAATCAAATCAGAAACTTTCAATACGCGTGGACACCATTGACCAATAACTCGCCAACGACTTCTACGTCAGAAACTTGTGCTGAATAGTCCACGTTTTTAATTACCCCCTTGAAGTTAGCTCGTTAAATGCGTGATAGATAATTTGGTTCCTATGAATATCATTGCGCAGACAAACGGCTAACTTCAGGGCGGTCGAGTTAAACGGCTGACAAGTGATCTGGGGGGCTATTTTTAAACGTCGGAAAGCTGTCGAATTAGAAACCTCAGTTTTTGCCGGATTCGATTTCGATACCGAGAACGCTATTTTGTAAAGAATCAACCTTTAAACCCGGAAAGGCATCCGATTCTTATGCTCAATCCGTAAATAGTATTAAAATAGTAGTCGAATCGGACAAAAACTGACCAAAAACTGTAGTTTTCGATTGGACAGTTTTCCGACGATTGAAAATAGCCCCGCTGAACTGTTTATGACATATCATTACGTTTAAACTGAACAGTTAAACGTGAGTTTAAATAGACAGCGTGCGTTAACCAGAACTAAGAGTAAGTTACAAAATACTCGTATCAGTCATAATAAGTAAATACGTTTTGCCAATAACTTTATACATTTTTTTAGTAACTTGTAAATAGAAATCGTTGTTTTTGTATTAAATATTAATTTTAGACTTATATAGTAATAAAGAAATAAAGGAAGAACAACAATTTCAATTCACTAGTAAATTTTAAACCACGAGATCCAGATCTCTTCAATATTTTGATTTATACCTTACCTACATTAAATTTTTTACATTTTTCCTCGCCGTTTAAGAGACACCGCGTATACAACTAAGCTATCCGTTACCTGAAAGTAAAAAGTAAAAGTAAAGTAAAAATTTATTTATCGACATAATTAAGTATGACATAGTCAAATTTGAATCCACAGGCTCTCGAACTAGTTAAAAAACTGTGTTTCAGGTGCCAGTGGCTTCTCCCATCATATGAATATTTTAAATTATGTCTAGCAAAGATAGGTTAGTTAAGTTTAAGCATTAATTAAAAAAGAATAAATCGTATAATTAAAAAAGTAAGTATTTAAAAGAAATACTTAAGCTCTCTCGAATTCAAGTCTGTTACATAGTAGGTACTATACTCATGTTTTACTTAGTAATTAGATTATAATATATATATTGTTTATAATTAACAGCATCTATGAATATATGTAGTACGTATGTACATATGTATTTAGTGTTTAAGATATTCGCGTATAATTAACAGCATCTATGAATATATGTAGTATGTATTTCGTGTTTAAGATATTCGCGTATGTGGGTAGAGTAGTAATAGGAACTTAGTGATACAAAAAGAAATCAAAAATAGAATCCATTTAACATTGCTTCAACACCATCGTAATCAAGTTCTTTGAGCCCGGTAAGTATTTTTTTTTTATTTCAGTGTTACTCTTCTTCTTCACTCTAAGCACTCTATTAAGCGCATTATACAGATGGAGAACAACGACATTATATTGTTTTTGTGCAAATCGGGATCTAACTATTGGAACAGGACAGCGGTCAACCCTTTTCTGTAAATCAGGTAGATAGGGAACAACTTTTCTATGGTAGCGACGTAAACTTTCATAAATGAATAATTTTCTGATGCTAAGCGCATTAGTTTTCTCATAAACGTCTGTAGTAGGGTGCCTGTAGGGTAGGTATAGAAGCAACTTTAGAACGGCACGTTGTGCACGTTCAGCTGTGATGAGATGAGATTTTGCCGCTATACCCCATGCGCAAATGCAATATCTTAGGATACATTCACATAAAGCATTATATGTTTGCATAACAAGTTTGGTCTCAGCAACTGCTCGAAGAGTTCGAAACACATAAATAAGGTTTCTGATTCTAGAGGCCATTGTTTCTATGTGCACGTTCCTGTTAAGCTTATCCTCTATAACGAGTCCAAGGTATTTAATAGTATTAACACGGGTCAAATTAGAGCAGTTACATGATTCACGACTGTTACGACAACAGGGAAATGTATGTATCTTTACATTTATATTGGTTCCTGGGTCTCCTGCGGCCGTCATACTGTAGCACATATATTTCGTTTTACTAGTATTTAGTGTAAGGAGGCTATTCTCTAACCATATCGTCACTTTTGAGAGGCAGTCCTCGGTTAGCGCTACTGTTTTTTTCCAAGTTTTACCATGAAGTAATAATACAGTGTCATCTGCAAACATTAGCAAGTAGAGACTAGGCATGGTAGTACTGCATAGGTCGTTAATCTAGACGAGGAAAAGCGTAGGCCCTAGAGTACTACCTTGTGGTACGCCAAATGTACACACTGCATTGTCGCTTTCATGCCCTTCGACACGTACTAGCTGCGATCTTTTGGTTAAATAATCCTCAAATCAATCATGAGCCAGGCCCCTGATTCCAACATTTTCCAGTCAAGATAGGGATGGAGATAGTGTGAAATGCTTTTTGGAGGTCCAAGAAAACACCTATACACTTGTCTCTGCCATCCAGATAGGATGTAATTTTCGATGTTAGCATCAGGACTGCATCCTCGGTGGACTTTCCATCTCTGAAACCGTATTGGTTTGTGTTTATGAAATCATTATTTTCAAGGCATCGCATGACTCTTGTCTTAACTAGCTTTTACAAGACTTTGGACATCGTGGAAAGAAGAGAAATAGGCCTACAATTTGAGGGATTATTTTTATCACCAGCTTGAAAAATCGGACAAACCACAGCTTGTTTAAACTAGAAAGAAAAAGATATTCTTATTTCTCGGCACACATACGAGGGAGCGTTTTTATGTTCGCGGAATGGGGGACATAGGGAGGCAATAAAAAACCCAAATTATTTTTCCTCTTCAATACACTCACCTGCAAGACGGATACAATTTTCAGATCTTTCAATTTATTTATTTATACCCCCATAAAAAAAAAGTTTATCTTTATCTTCTAAATACGCCAAAACTGCCTTCATCATCGGTGGTAAATTTCTTACCCCGCAGCTCTTTTTTCATTTTTGGAAACAGGTAATAATCACTCGGGGCCCGGTCTGGACTGAAAGGATGGGTGATTCAAAATATCGAAGTCCACCTTATGCAGGGCAGCCAACGCAACACGACTCTTGTAGACGGGCGCGTTGTCGTGCAAAAGCAGCACACCTTTCGTTAATTTTCCCCGTCTTTTAATCTCTTTAATGCCTTATTTTAATCACTCTAATATTAAAGCATAGTATTCTCAGGTTATAGAAACACCTTTATCTTTATAATCGATCAATAATATTCCTTCAGAGTCCCAAAACACCGTTGCCATGACTTTACTAGCTGACTGTGACACCTTAAACTTTTTGGGAGGTGCTGTGCCCTTTTTATGCCACTGCATGGAGTCTTGTTTCGACTCAGGTTCGTAATGATGAACCCAAGTTTCGTCTCCAGTAACAATTCGACACAACACACCATCCTTGTCTTCATTGCAGAGGTTCAAAAATGCACGTGAACACTTTACGCGCTGTTGTTTTTGTGGCGGCGTGAGCATTCTCGGCACCCATCTTGCGCTGACTTTAGTCATGCCAAGATTTAAAAATGGTGGTATCGGATACTCCAACCATTTCTGCGAGTTGTTTCTTTTTTAGTCGAGTATCGTCGAGTACAATTATATCGACTTTTTGGATAAGTTCTGGCGTGGCCACCTCAATGCTCCTCCGGCATCGCCCGGCCTCGGGTCGTCTTCAAGTGATTCCCTTCCATGTTTAAATAAACTGTGCCACTTGTACACCATGGTTTTTCCTGGGCAAGAGTCGCCGTAAACCGATGGCATCTCATTCAGTATGGTCGGAACTGATTTTCCTTGCTTGATAAGGAACTTTATAACGGCACGATATTCGATTTTTTACATATTTAATTTTTCACTCCCGATTATGTTGCTTGGTTGACGATCATTCTAATTCAAATTTTAATTCTAAGGTGGGGGGGAATAAGATCTGCACTGACGTACCGCATTGGGGTGTATTGTACATTACCCCCCCCCCCCCCTTCTAACCTGACCCCAGCCATCCTAGCTCCTTGAAGTAACGGAGCAGGATTTTGGGTAGATGGATGCAGCTTTCCAAGATCCCCGTGGATGCCGTTGTGGTGTTAGCGGATGAGGATTCGATGAGCTCCTGCACCGACCAGTCCTCAGCCTGATATCGCTCGTGGCCGTACAGTGAAGCATCACGTGCTCCACCGTCTCTCCCTCCTGAAGACATGCGCGACAAAGCCCACTGTCTGTGGCCCCGGTCTTCAAGAGGTGATGGTTAAGTTCGCAGTGTCCTGTGATGATTCCCCCCATCATCCTTAGATCCACGCGTTTCATTTTTTACAGGGTATTTGTTGTTTTTCGATTCTTTGCAGGGAACATTGTTTTTGTTTGCTTGCAGTCGGCTTTCTGGTGCTCCTTTTCGGAGTTCATCCTCAGTCTATTTTTGATTTCCGCCGTTGGCGGATTGGAGGTTGACGATAGCTCAAAGACTAATTGTCTAATAACAATGAACCCTTGTATTTATACTAATTATGAGTCACTGAACACGTTACGATCCTAATAAGCTTAATCACCCCCCTCCAACCCTCTCATTTCGCGAACTTAAAAATGCACCATCGTATAACATTAGTATTTTTATTTTTTATAGTGTTATCCAAACACATACGGAAAATTCCAAGATTTTTGAACAGCGCTTTAGTCGTAATCTGAATCATCTCACTAATTTCGACCCTGACGTGACAGAGCCCGATAGCACAATGGGATAGTACATCCTCGTATCAAGAGGAAGGTTGCGGGGTCAAGTCCCGTCTAGACTTGAAAATTTTTGAGATGGTTTTAAAAATATTAACATAATTTTATTTACACTTTTTAACTGCAAAGCGGCGATTTTCTGGATTTGAAATTCCGATTATATCCCGAAACAGAATTCTGACTGTATGTGAGCGGCCTTGCCGCCTGTTGGCTATGAAATACGTATAGCCGCGATGACGAATTTGGAGAAGGTATTTTAGACAATTTGAAATCATAAAAAATAGTACTAAATGTATGCAGTAAATCTGGAATCTGGAGCGTTTACGGTTATTTCCCAACTTCGCGGTATAGGACATTAACCAGTATGTCATTTTTAACTAAAAACAGGAGGTTTTCAAGTAGACGCGCTTGTCGTATCAAGCTTTAGGAACTAAGTTACATTACTGATATCGCCGGCTCTACCTGGACGCGACATACCGCAGGCGTACCCAAATTAAATCAATAAAATAAGAATACTATTACTATTCGCCCATATTGTCCCATTGTTGTGCAAAGGCCCCCCCCCCCCCAATTCCGACAAAAAAAAGAAAAGTTCAAAAATGATAATTATTGTGTACCTACTAATGAATATTGTAAGATAGTGAATGTGAATGTTTTGTTTAAAATGTATATGTAATTTTGAAAATAAATGGCTTATTACTATTAAGTTACATTACTGGGCCGTGCTGGCGCCGGGCGCGGAGGTCGCGGGGCGCGGCGCGGGCGCTAGTAGCTGCCCGATATCCCACACCTGAAAGAACAAACAAACTCACAACAAAACTAGTGTGCGTTCACAAGCGTAAATGCGCGGCGCGGTGACTAGGGCTGAGCCACGCGACGCACGGGGCTTGCAGGCGGCCACAGTGCGTCACGAGCTGTTTAAAATAAAAAACGCTGGACATTTCACATAGCGCTACCTAGCCCCAAATTAACCAAAGCTTGTACTATGGGAAACACTTATCTAACGATAGATTTTTTTTGTAAATAAATAATTTTAATATATAGAAAAATACTCAAACCCGGAACAATTATCTGTACACTATGCACAAATTTGTGCATAGAATAGAGCGAGAATCGAACCCGCAACTTCCTCTTTGCACGCCACTATGGCTGAATATGGTGAAACTATAAATTTTGGTAACATCTGTATAATTCTACCCATTTTTCGCAAATAAATAAATCTTTAACATTTTAATCAATCATTACGGCTGTATAAGGTAAATTCTAAGACGAAAAGTCTAAAAAGCAGCTGAGTTAAAGTCTAACAAAATCTCAAGAATAAATCTCCTGAAAAATAAAATGTTTAAATTATAATTTAATTCTAAGAAAAGTTGTTAATTTTCATGGTCGGAATCACCCCGTTCAAGCTTATCATAATAGTTCCGCGACACCCTGTATAGTAGGTACTAGATATTCTTAAAATAACCTGTAACTGGTAGATTTTCAAACTTTCGCGATCACCGGACATAATTACTGATTGAAATGGGTAGTTATCGCGTATATACCTTTTTTATTTGTTATCAAGATGTTTCGACTATGTTGCAATAGCTGTGGTCGCGGGCGAACTAGAGTACTTAGATCTACCGTCGAGAAGTGATGACAGCTGCAGCAACTACCCTCACTTGGTATTGAGCATTGGAAATGTCCTCGTTCATATTACGACACACTACACTATCCGTATTTAAGCACTGAGACGACCAATCACGAGGCAGGCCGCTGAGAGTCTATAGCGAATTTTAATAGATAACTTTGTTTACCTTGATGACGCGGTCTCGTCCTGCCGTGCACATGCGTCCCGTGGCTTCGTCTACGAATAGGGACGCCACTGCGTGCTTCATATCGTGGAATGACGCCAGGGATTCACGCCTACAAAAAACAAAATAGTTATAAATAAGAAATCAAGTCAAATTAAGATATTTATATGCAACACTAAAATTAAAACAGTATATCAACACCATAACTACGTAATACATGTTTTGTTATGTACAACATTAAATGAAAACACGGGTAGGGCTGATGGCTAGTATTATTGTAGAATATTTTTTTTCGAATTCATAACCATAGAAAATTTTAAACTTTCGAACAACCTATCAAGCCCTAAAATATCAATACAAAAACCTGTATAAAACAGGTAAACAAATCATATTCATTCATCATGTAAGTAGGTACCTTTTGAACTGACTAAGCGGCATCGTCGCAAAGGCAGCGCCAATTTAAGTAAAAAATTATTTATTGGAATTACTGGATAGATATTCAAGCTACAGGTATTAAACCCACCTCGAAAATCAGTTAATACGATTGCGGATGTGTGTTTTAAATAATGTCGTATATAACAAAACAGGTTGTACATAAAACGTAAAGCTAATGTGTAAAAATTGGTTGCAAAAAGGTCTCAACGCAGCGTCTGCTGGACGTTAGAACCTGCGCTGGTCTTCCGTTGAGGATAGGAATATCTGGGATGGCCGGTATATACCGAGAGTAAGCAGAGAAGATACATAAAATCAGCCATTGGAATCACGTCTACATATTGCAAGAGGTGATGACGTAACCACGCAACATGCGCAGACCGCCTCCATACCGGCACGGCGTGTGTCGATAACCCTGCCCGCCACCGCCGCCCGCCGTCATAACGCCTGCACCACTGACGTCCCTGGCGGCCGCTCACATTACAATTCATTCGTACACCACGCTATAAGAAGGTCCGCTTCAGCGTCCTATAGAGAGGGCTATACTTGGTGTTTCTCTACGAGATCGGATCAGAAATGACTCGTACACGAACCAAAGTCACCGACATAGCAAAAAGGATTGCAAGCTGAAGTGGTAGTGGGCAGGGCATGAAGAACTGACGGCAGATGGGAAGAAAGGTTCTCGAGTGGAGACCACGCACTAGATAGACGACCTGTTAAAGGTTGCTGGGAGCCGTTGGGTACACAAGATCGATCGCTCTGGAAATCTATGGGGGAGGCCTATGTTCAACAGTAGTTGTCCTGTTGCTGATATGACGATGGTGATGATAACAAGAGGCTCATCGGGTGTCCAAGGTTTCGTTGGCACGATGAAGTCGATGTATACCTGCATAAACTTCGTGCAGTCGACTGGAACGATGCGGCAATGGATAGATATACTAGTAGTCGCACATTCTAGAATGGCGTATACCTCTGCTTGGAATTTGGAGGCTTAATTTCCCTTCCATATTATGGAAGACTTGAAAAGAGCTTACTATAGAAATAATCCTGAAGTAAGGTCTGTAGTGATAGATAGCTGGCTGACTCTAGTGTCGCGGAGGGCAAGTCGTTACGCGTGCGCAGTAAGCAAGGGGCCGTCCTATAATCACGTTAGGTACGAACAGGGCGGGGGAATGAAATCACGATTGATCACGATGGGGGAGATGTATTTTATACAATGTACCTATTTATTATTAGTATGGAATATTTATATACTATGCTATATTATTATGTACCTACCTAATCCATTAATGGGTACTTACTTATACATATTTATATATTTATTTATTTTGCAATGTTGTTCATCATGAATCAGTCGTTAGAATCTTCCACTTACTCGTGATTCATCTCAACTCAAAAGTACTCAAAGCGAGGGCCATCCCTCGCTTTAAATACGTCTTTTATTAACGAATTGCAAAATATACTATTTCTTTATTTATTTTGAAAGAATGTAAACTCACGGCTCGTGCCGCAGCTGGTCGTAGCAGACGGTGCAGACGCGCTGCGGGAACTCGAAGCCCATGACGGGCAGCGGCAGGCGGTGCGGCGAGCACGCCGCGCACGTCGCCGCGCCGCACCAGCGGCAGTGGTGCTGACGCAGACCTGTGCATACAAAACTCATTCATTATAATTCTGAGGTCCCGCATTGGGGTGCACTGTGCATTACCCCCCTTCTAACTTAACCCCAGCCATCCTAACTCCTTGAAGTACCGGAGTAGGACTTTGGGTTGGTGGCAGCAGCTTTCCCCGTCCCCAGAGTCCCCGTGGATGTTGATACACAACTGTTTAAGGTTCGATTCCTATACAAACGTTCAATGGCGATTCACTAGATCAGGGGTTCCTAAAACTCCAAACTTTTAAGGTAACGGAACACCCACTAAATACCTTTTATTTTAAGGAACCCCTCATTCAGAGATACAGACTCTAATGTGTGTTTTAATGTGGATGAACTTTGAAGATCTATAAATGCTCTGGTTACGTGCGCTGTGCCATAGTCCGGGTTGAATTCTTGCTACTTGCATAACAGTATTGCGTTTTTCTCATCACATATTTTGCGCTATTTCAAAATAATATTTGTACTTAACTGTGGTTTTATTTAACAGCCGAAAATACAAATAATTTCACGGAACCCTGGTGACTTTTCTACGGAACCCACTATAGGAATCGCTGCACTAAATAACTGAACAGCAGAAATGTCTAAACATTATGCGTATCGAACTTACACGTCTTATTATTGTCGCAAAATTAATAAAATGCACACTACACAGAATTTCTATGAGACCAATCTGAAGGTTTATCATCACCTTGACCCTCAATCACCCAACTACCTTAAAAAACCATTCACTCCCTTATATGCTGAGGACCGTCTTGTGCGTTCCTCGCAACACCTTCAACTTACTCCCCAGCACAAAACAACTTGCTACACCAAGTAATTTACCATCACTGCTATCAGACTATGGATTAGTATTCCGCAAGAGTTCCGGTATGTTTCCTCCGTTGAGGTCTTCAGATCCAAAGTATACAAGCATTACCTCACTCTCATGAACGAAGCCTACAAAATGAGCGGTATCCTGTAATACTCTGTTATATCTTTTATTATACGTTATATATCTATATGGTTTCAATGTTTAAGTCTATGTAATATATAATATTATAACGATATTTATTCGTTTATTAATTGTATTCCTAGGGTTTATTGATATTTAAGTATTCGAAAGTATGTTTATTGAAATACCATGTATTTGTCTAGGATTAGTTATATCTATGTGTTTGGTAATTTAAATTTAGCCTCTCCCTCTACCAAATATGCACTACCTCTAGTAACTGTTTTCCGCATTACACAAAGGTTAACTGGAAGAGAATGCTATGCAGAGAATGCATTAAGCCTATGTACAGATTATTTTAATTTTGTGCAATAAAGAATTTTTCATTCATTCATTCATTAAAAAAAAAGAATTTTCCCAATCAGTTGTTAAATGACAGAGTTCTGAGTTAACAAACATTAAAAAAACAACTATATTGAGAACTCCCTCTTTTTTTTAAGTCTGTTAAAAAGGAGGATGTTCTGAATTCGTCGCTTTTTTACATTTGTTCAGGCGTAACTTCTTTGTTTATGAACCAATTTGGTGATCCCATTTAGTTTTATTGAGATCAAATAATTGAGAAGGTACTTTCCATTCAGGTAAAGAGTGAATAAAAAAATGCGTAAGTGTCAAGACGTTGCGTTGTTACAAACCTAGTTGTTTCTTCTCCATCATAGCGCGTACATTCCATATGAAGGGCGCTCGGCATATCTGGCAGAGATCGGATTCCTTCCACGCGGGCGTCTCGCGCCGCTTCACACCCATCTCCCACACTCCCAGAGCGCCGTCTTCGCCCGCCGATATCAACCGCTCACAGCCGCCTACGTACCAGAGACCAGTTACTTTGTTGCTGGAAAATAAATACGTTCGTCCAATCATTATGAGCACCAGTTGCCACTTGCCACAGCACAGTGAACGAAATTCACCGCTCCTTCTTCATATACACTATAACTATAGTGAAGCAGTCAAAACGGTAACAACCGGAAGTACCCTCATTGTATTTCGTTTTATATATATTGGATTGGATTGTTACTGCTATAAATTTGATTGTTTTCGTATGCAACTAATATTATTTTCAACAAAGTTAACTATTTATGTCAAATCTCACATTCCACCGTGCGCGAAATAAGCTTAAAAAGAGGTACAAATTTTCTCTTCACGTAGCCTTATAACGTAAGCCAGCTGCTATCGCTTTGCTGTTGCTGGTCAGGCCGTCCCTTACACACATGAGATACGCACTGAAGGTGTAAAACAGCCTGACGCAACAGCAACTGGTTTACATAATAAGGCGTATACGAGACCGCCTTACAAATAAATAAATGGAGGGAATTAGATAAAGGCGGCATACAAGACCGCCTTAAACAGAAATAAATGAAGGGAATTAGACAAAGGACGTATATGAGACCGTCTTGGAAAGAAATAAATGGAGGGAATTAGGTAAAGGAGGTATACAAGACCGCCTTGAAAAGAAATAAATGGAGGGAATTATATAAAGGAGGTATACAAGACCGCCTTGAAAAGAAATAAATGGAGGGAATTAGATAAAGGAGGTATAGGAGACCACCTTAAAAAGAAATAAATAAAGGGAATTAGATAAAGGAGGTATAGGAGACCACCTTAAAAAGAAATAAATAAAGGGAATTAGATAAAGGAGGTATAGGAGACCCCCTTAAAACGAAATAAATGAAGGGAATTAGATAAAAGAGGTATACAAGACCGCCTTGAAAATAAATAAATGGAGGGAATTACATAAAGAAGGTATAGGAGACCGCCTTAAAAAGAAATAAATGAAGGGAATTAGATAAAGGAGGTATACAAGACCGCCTTGAAAAGAAATAAATGAAGGGAATTAGATAAAGGAGGTATAGGAGACCGCCTTAAAACGAAATAAATGAAGGGAATTAGATAAAAGAGGTATACAAGACCGCCTTGAAAATAAATAAATGGAGGGAATTACATAAAGAAGGTATAGGAGGCCGCCTTAAAAAGAAATAAATGAAGGGAATTAGATAAAGGAGGTATACAAGACCGCCTTGAAAAGAAATAAATGAAGGGAATTCGATAAAGGAGGTATAGGAGACCGCTTTAAAAAGAAATAAATGAAGGGAATTAGACAAAGGACGTACACGAGACCGTCTTGGAAAGAAATAAATGGAGGGAATTAGATAAAGGACGTACACGAGACCGTCTTGGAAAGAAATAAATGGAGGGAATTAGATAAAGGAGGTATACAAGACCGCCTTGAAAAGAAATAAATGGAGGGAATTAGATAAAGGAGGTATAGGAGACCGCCTTGGAAAGAATAGTATCAGTTGCACCACCTTTAATCATCACCTTAATCACGATCAATTATGCACCCCCTCATCAATGCCCAGTCTACGTACTTAGCCGGTTTGTTTACAAACATTTAAATTACATTTGGCTGAAAGTATAAGTTGTTGATGATTATATATTAGACTGACCTGTGTCCTTGAAGTTCGTAAGCGGTGCCTTTTTGTCCCCCTATATCCCACACTATGATGGTTTGGTCAAACGATCCACTGAATAATAACTGAGGTATCGCTGCCCAGTTTAGTACTCGGACGGAACTAGAAATTAAAATAGAGTTGTTTAGTGCCTGTCAACAAAAAATACACAACAAACAAAAAATATAGGCGTCGAACTGAGAACATTTGAGGTCGGTTATTCGGTCGGTATATTTCCTAATTCTTTTTGACATTTAATTAAAATAAACATATGATTATTATCTGTCAAAGAACGTTCCCCAGGTTCCCTTATTCAATTTTTTAATTGCATTTGAATTATATTTGCAAAACCTGTGAATTTCCTAGTACATTAACGGCCGAAGCCTATATTCTATCTATCTTTGCTTTTGCACACGTCAGTCTTTTGCGCACAGTTGCCTACCGCCGGTAAGGCAAAAACAGAGATAGATATAATATAGGGTTAGGTTGGGCCTTTAGTGAAAAGTCGTTAAAATGTATGAACCACAAATTTTTTACCATGTTAAAAAGGTTGCAAATTAACTGCAGTTCCTAAACTACAATTACCCTACTATCCGGTTAATGAAACTAGAATTTACGACGTGTGGCTGCTCGTAAACTCAACTAAATCCCTGAAGCTCTACCCCACCAGTAGGGATTATGAAAAAAATAAAAAGTCGTGCTATCAATATCCCCATCTGTTTGTTTCATAATCCCCAGCGCTCTGCCCCACCAGTAGGGATTATGAAACAAAGAGGTGGGGCTAACCCAGCTCAAATACCTACCCGGTATGCCCCTTCAATGTAGTGACTAGAGTTGCTCCATTATTATCTAACTTTAGCATAGTTATCTGACCGCTGTAGTCGCCCACAAACGCGTATTTGGATTGAGAGTCGAATCTGATACAAGCTCAGGAAATCATTGGCTTATCATAAATCAGAATTATGAGTGGAAGTAGCTTATCACATACAAGTAGGTAAATTATTTTGTTTGTTTAATTTATAATTTTATGACTGTTATGTCAAATGATGGGGTTATTAACGACAACGTTATCATAATGGCAAAAATAAAAAAAATGTTTTAACAATTTGCAAATTCATAGTAACATTATAAATTAGAAGGTAACGTGTGTCTGTCTTTATATACCACCTGTTTACCTATTTGTTAGGTTTTTACTGAAATTTAAATAAAATTAGGTATACTTATAGATAGATTATGACCTCGATTGAGACATAGGCTACTTTCTATTGACAAACCACGCGTGCGAAGCCGCGGGCGTGTCAGCTAGTAAGTTTTGTAAAAGGATACTGCAATGCAGTGCACCAAGCCTCGAAGGAGTACCCACCGATCCTACGGCCGGTCTCGCTGCAGTGGTAAGAAAACAGCTTGTCTCGACTGACGGACAGGACCCACTCACAAGCGAGTGAGAATACTACAGCTGTTACCCTCGCTGTGTGCGCTAGGTATTCTCGTGACTGTGGAAAAACGAACTTGAAATTATCCCGATCCGATTCGAATGATTTTTCGGAATCATTTTGATGTTTCCCTTAAGTGAAGGTTCTTTGGGGCATGCAGCGTGGCGGGCGTACGACATGAAAACATGAGGCACTGCCATCAAAGGCAAACACCACGCCTTCACGCAAACGTCCCGTCGACAGGCGACACTCAAACAGCTACTCAAGCATTGGCTATAAGAAACAATAAAAAAAAGCTTGTTTTAATGTGCTAGGTTAAGCAAACCTGGGCGTAGTTTTTACTTGGATAGGTTAGTGGCATTTACAACTGAGCGCTTCTGTGCTTTGGAGAGCCCGTTAAAATGCTTGTCCTATGTTATATCACTTCTTAAGTTTTAATTCTTGGTAACTTTCATTATTATGTACATTGCAGCATCTTAGGGCGGTCGCCCATAGATAATTTTTGCAGCGATTCAGTAGCGATACAATCGCAAACAGACGGAGATACAGTCACGATGCACTTGCTGGTTTTATACCTTCGCCCACGTAACCACGATTCTGCATCGCTACTATCGCGATACAGAATCGATACAGTCGTGCGCTGTATTGACTACCTGTGAATGTCGAAGTCTGCCTGTCTGTGCCTTCACAGCCGCGGCACCCCTCACTCTTCCTTTACCTGATCAGACCCGATGACGCCCGAAACAGACACACGTTAGTAGCGATGCTGAATCAATACAATCACGCGTTATCATCAATGCAGAAGCGATGCTGAACCGCTACTATGCGATTGTATTGCTACTGAATCGCTTATGTCGCTCGTCGCAAATGCGTGAAACAGTCAACGGTAACGATGTAGACGCGCGTTACGGAAACGCGCCACAGAATCGATGCAAAAACTCGCCGTGGGCGACCGCCCTTAGACACAAAATGCATGTACCTAGTTCAATTTGCATTAATTAATATTCATGTTCTTGCTCAAAAATATTTATCATCCTCACATTTAAGGACAGTGATAATAAGACTTTAACATTGTGTTTTCAACCTTGTCTTACATTGTATGAGCTTATCAGTATATAGGACCATGTATCACAATGTCAAATGAGTTTATAAAAGAGCTCTTCTGAGTTGGCACCAATACAAAACAAGAAAAAGGCTTAGTGGAAACTGAAGAGTTTCTACTGTATTTTTCTAGAAATAATTTAAATGTTCCATGAATGGATGAAAATTGCAAAGCAATATTTATGTAGTGGACTCTGTGATCTAACTCTATACATATTGATTTTCTTTAGTTATTCAGAGCAATTGATTTCGACACTTTGTTAGAATGTGGTAAATTATTTAGGTATTATCTAATAAGTAACATTTAAAATTAAAAAAAACCCAACACACAAAACCAGTACAAAATTAAGTTTGTATAAGCTGTTGCCAACTGATCTCAGATCTGGGTTTAAGCCTTCCTAAGGTAATCTCTCACTGTTTGGCTATTTTAGTCAGGACCAACACCTTAACATGCCCACCGAAACTCAAAAGTGCTCCATTGTAAATGCTACTAGTTACTCAACGTAACTTATATTCAACAATCATCAGCTGCAGCTAACATGCTCTACTGGTTCATATACAAGCTGGTAAATGAAAGTCCTTGAGTAACTGTAATTGTATTTATTTGAAGTGAAAACTTCTTTAGGCATGTTGGGCATTTTTTGAGAGGGGAAAAAACCATTGAACTCGCGACACTGTTACAGTTACCGTTACCGACACCTCTGTATATACGAATCTAGTAATTGTTCAAGTTTTCACTTCTGTCAGCACTCCTGGAGTGCTACTTTTTTTTAATAGAGAGTATTATGGAGCTAACATCGTCGTTAAACAACACATAGATCGTTAACGAATTAAAAAAAAAACATAGCTTATATTACTTAGAACAAATATGCTAGCTACTCTGATATTTTAACACCACCAATTAGTTCAATTTATAAAACACAGTACTAAGCATTTGTTATAAATACTTACAGGGTTGATCCTGTTACAATCTGGTGCCAGTGTGAATTCAGATATAGTTCCATTTTCCTGTCCGATAAACAGCTGTCGGGTTTCAGGAGTGTAGAACATAGATGTACAGCCTGATGGCATGTACTGACAAATACTTGGCCAGTATTGCCCTGAATCGCGCTTCAGCCATACTCTTACCGTTCTAAAAGGAGTTTAGACATAGAATAAGTGACCAATGAAGTGCTACAGAAAAATATTACTTATAATAACAAAGACCGTTACTGTTACAGAAAATAAAGGAATGTTTATGTTATGAGAGTCATACAATTACTTTATTTATTATGTATTTGAGGGTACTTTGCACAACGATTTCTAAAGTTTGGCTAGGTCATATTTACATGATTTTATCAAACAACACGCTAAATATGAGTCAGATCTCTTACTTATCATCACAAACGCTAATTACACCGTCCTCGCCAGGAATAACTACGGCGGCGTTTACATCGTCGGTACAACCCTCTAGTTTATTTAGGAGACCCGGTTTCATCACTGTGGAAAATCTGTCGTTTGGCGTCCTTGGTGCGGGCTTAATTTCTGCAGCCATAATTGTTTCTTCGCGCAAAATTCGCAAATAAATGCGATAAATAAAACAGACACTTCCTTTGTAAAAAGAAAAACGTCATTGAAAATTTGACACAACAAGCCAGCAAAGTTTTGTCATTGTCAATTTGTTACTAAAAATTTTAGTGTCTTCATTGACATTGGCAGTTTACAATGGGACCTATTCTTAAAATCCTACTGGAATGGTTTTTGCCAGAGCGCATTTGGAAAAAACTTAGGTTCTTTCTCTTCATCATCATATCAGCCACAGGACGTCCACTGCTAAACATAGGTATCTCCCAACAGCTACCAGCAACCTTTGTCTCGTAGAGAAACACCAAGAAAAGCCCTCTTATTAATAGCACACTGACTGTCTTGAGAGGTGAGGCACAAATCGACACAATAGTGAGAGACTACGTTTCTGTGCCATGTCAGTACTGATAATATTACACACTGATCAAAGTTGGCCTCGTAGTTCTAGTTCAATCTACTTCCACTTTTTTGAAGTGAAAACTTCTTTAGCATCGTTGTAGCCTCGTAGTCCTAGTTCAATCTACTTCCACTTTTTTGAAGTGAAAACTTCTTTAGCATCGTTGTGATTTAAAAGTCGATGAAACGAAAAAGCGACGGTAAAAAGAGACAGACACATAAATTCATAAGATTTAACGTGGGAGACAATGAGATAGGAAGCATTATACGGTATTTCTTATGTTCGTGATTCTCTTTGTGCTTTGCTTCGTACTCCCTCCACTCGTGATAATAATCATCTAACTTTGCATCACTATGATCATTACTCAAACCTACAAATAACATCTTCCCGAAATTTTATGTTCGTCTCATTAACTTGAAACCAAAATTTTTGAAGGTTTCACTTCTACCACGTGTGAATTGCACACATGCTTTTTTTTCTTATTTCACTTTTTAAATTATTGTTTTGCACGATCAACACTAAGAGCGGCTTGCATAACGATATCCCTAATTTTAGCGACCAAACATATTTAAACTTGACTTTTTTGTATGATTTAACAACTCTCATAAACATATTTAGGCACTAAATGCGATTAGGCATCGTTGCGCAAGCTGCCCTTATTTTCATACCTACCTAAAATAAGTTAGCAACTACAAGGTAATAAATAAACTATGAAAATAAATAAATAATCTACAGAATAACCGTCCAAACCGTAACGTTCCATTCTACGCGATTTAATTGTTTGTAAAATTACTTGCGCAAAATAAAAAAAGGCAATAAGATATGATAAAAATAAGAGGGCTTTTTCGAAATACTGTTGATTTTATGACATGAATTACTGAATTTCCACTGGAATAAATACCTATTTTATTGCATGTAGAAACATCCTACCCTACTTTATTCATTTAAATACGGTTGTTTGGAGGGAAGCTGTTCTTCAAATCCTACCTTACAGTACTGTGCTATAAAAGTTGCCTAGCTTGAGCATCATGTTTCATCTATTTTATTCAGATAGCAACTTGACACACTTGACCTTTCTTGACATTGCATCATTGGTACAAAATTGGCAAAATGAATAAAAACACGACGTCATTCAATCAATGTGACGTCTTTGTCATAAATGATACCATATTTTTTAATTTCCGCCCAAATGCGCAACAATTATTAAAAACGGGATTAAACCATGAATTTCGAGTACGTATCGAGTTATAAAATACAAAACCAATCTTCTAGTTACTTAATAAAAGTTAATTGTGTTTTTGTCTAGCAAAAGTAACTTGTTACCGTTATCAAAAAACAGCAGTATGTACAGACAGCGCTGCGCCTGCAGCGTCGATTGAAATTCAAATTCGTTTATTTACACTTAAATATAACTTTACAGAATGAATCTAATGCGCTATATCTAAAACTACTACAAGAAAAAAATACAAATTATAATATACTTACCTTAGGTACTTAACTTACAAACTTAGGTAGATATTTTAGGTTAAAAAGGTACACAAAAAACACAACAGATATACAAATACAATAGGCACTTAAAATAACTAACATAACACAGGTATACATAATTAAATACTCTCACAATAACTGAGACATACTCGCTCAATCGTCTTGCAGTCATCCGCAAACACATCAAACTGAGGATCTATAGCTATCTATATAATCTCATTAAGGCTGCGCTGCGTACGGGAGATGGGTGACTGTTGGCAGTGCAACGTACCTACGTGCTCGCAGTGGTTCCAACAAGCGCACTCGGCCTGATCGAAATCTCGTTTGGGCACGCAAAACCGGCTGGCTTCAGTGAGAAGAGTGGGACAGTCAGTTATACCTTTCAACAAACTGCACAGAGTTATGATTTGGACATAGAGCCGCCTTGTTTTTAGAGAGTTACTAGCTGACCCCGCGAACTTCGTACCGCCTTAGAATCAATAAATTTTGTGTTTCTAAGCTGATAGGGGTTGGTGGTAGAACGGTAAAAATTTAGGGTTGTATGTATTTTTTAATGCCACATTATAAAAAAATAAAAACAAAAAATTTCGTCAAAAAAAAAAAATTAAGGGTAAACAACCCTTATCACTTAGGGGTATGGAAAATAGATAGTAGCCGATTCTCAGACCTACTGAATACGCATATAAAATTTGGTAAAAATCGGTAAAGCCGTTTCGGAGGAGTACGGTAACTAACATTGTGACATGGAAATTTTATATATTAGAGAAGATAACCGCGGCTTCACACGCTTGAAATTTCCCGTTCCCGTGGGAACTTCATGTAAAAAAACGACGGTCAAATTAAATGCATATTGTTCATACAAAAATACTAAAATCGCAATTAACAAATAGGGTGTGGGGTAGGAGGGTGAAACATAATTTACGACCTGCCAAATATGTACCTATACAAAAAAAATCATTAAAATCGGTCTACCCGTTTCGGAGGAGTGCGACCACAAAAAACGTGACACGAGATTTTTATATATTAGTTAAACAAACTTGTTTGAAATCCATCTAGAAGTTTATTTTAATCTCATAACATGGAGGGATTACTAGTTTAGCGGCGCTGCGTGCTGTCTGTATTACCTACCTAAACAGATTAGTTTACTCATCATATTATCATTCCCACCCAGTTACCCTACAGTAATACTGCATCAGGTTACGAGCCGGGGCCGGACCAAGGCGGCGCGGCATTGAAAACCCAGCATATAGAGTACTTAGCTATGTACCTACATACCTACCTATAATGGAAAACCTGATAAACAACACAGATGGGAAATTTTAAGTTAGGTCTGGTTACCTTGAATATTTGACGTTTCGTTTCGTTCGCTTTCAATTCTGCTCGCAAGCAACTTCATTTCGTTCGGTTTCGTTCGTAGATAGGTACGACCGGCAAATAATTATCACGCGCGGCGGTCTCTAGTGCCGTGAAATAACTCGATTTTAGCGGTTAGTTAATAAATACGTACAGTGCCGGTATATACGAAAACCATGGCCCAAGCTTTAAAAAAGTTGACTACTCAAGTGCTAAAAAACAACAATGTGGACACAATCATCAGCTGTAATGCGATCAGGGCCAGCAGGTATGTGCACCTCCGGTATTATTTCCCTGGAGATTTACGTAACATGAAGTACAAACATCAATAACAATTTTTTTTATCTTTCAACTATATTGGATGTATTGATGTTCCTGGGCATGGTGTGATCGGGAATGCTAAACAATTTACTACACCTTGAGAAACACTTAAACATTGCGGCCACGTTTCCGCAGCGGTATTTTCAACTCGAGTTACATGTATACATACCTACCTACTTAGTTCATTGATTGATTACTTAAATCAATATACATACCAAAGAGATCCAGAAAGAGAAGAGTAAAAAGGTCACATTAAGTTAATAAGGACCTAATGAAAATTTATGAAATTAAAAAAACAATTTATGAATTCTAATTTTCTAAAGATGACCTATCTTTCGTTCTTCTTTTTTTTAATCTATAATTCCTTACCAGCCTTGGATCTACTATTACTGGCAGCACATTAATCTATGTAATTTAATTGAATTTTTATTTGTATCCAGTCAGCCCGTTGTTAAAGTTTTATAAGGTATTTAAAAAAAAAAGTTAAATTTGTAGGTCCTTTAATTAGGCCATAAGCATGGACCATGTTACAGATAAAACAATGTTAAATTTCAAACTTAATATACTTATATTACGATTATCTTATACCTACTTAGTGTTAATTTTAAATTTTTAAGCACCTGGTGGAACAATGTACAAATGGGACCCCCTGACGTGATCCTGGGCATCACAGAGGCCTACAAGAAAGACTCCAGCCCCAACAAAGTCAACCTCGGTGTTGGAGCTTACAGAGATGATGAGGGCAAACCTTTTGTTCTACCTTCAGTCAGAATGGTGTGTTTTTTTCTGTAAACCCATTTTATGAAACTTTGAAAAAGTCTTATTAGAATTTAGCAAATTTCGATGCTACATAGACAATCATTTACCTATTTGTTGTTATTTTTTCTATACAGTGTTGTGATTGCTATAATACAACACTGTTTTTACTACTCCAGCAGGTTTGTGGCTACATTGGCTATTTAATATGTATATCAATTAGAATTACATATATGTATTTCAATGGTTAATATTTTGTTTATATTTGGACATCAAACAAAAAAATTGCTCACAAACTCAAAAAATTTACAATTTACATAAATGCTGGACAATTCACACAGCACTATCTAGCCCCTAACTAAGCAAAGCTTGCACTATTGGAAGCAGATAACTGATAGAATACATAAATATATATCCAGTCCTGAAACAAATATCTATGTATCATGAAAACTTTTGTTCTGCAACGAGAATTGAACCTGCATCCTCCTAAGTTTTGGCTGGCTATTCGCCCACCGCACCACAGAGGTCGTCATTATAGTAAAATTAATGCAATGCAATATGGACAACTATTTTAACCATATTAATTTAAATTTAAAGTGATCCTAATTTAACCAAAGTGACCACGTCTTATACTATTATATTTAGTTAACACCAGTAGGTACAAACAAGTACATAGTTGCTTCAACAGGACTTAGAATAATAATTTTTTGTGTGGTGTTAATATCTGCCTAAGAGTATAAATCCAGAAGAGAAAATTATAAAATTACCAACCTACAAGTACATTTATTTCAATACAATAGTAGAGTTTCTTGTGAAAGGGCTCGCCCAGGGAAGTACTACCACCATACCAATTTCTGCCGCCAAGCAGCATTGCTGCGTGTGTGTTCAGTATGGTTGCCAGTGAAATAACTGGCATATCAGCACAAGAGCTTTACACCTTTATGCCTCAGGTTGGATACTGGCAGTGGGCACATTTCTGCGGTGTGTGACCTACGAAGCAATGTTTTGTTTTAGAAGTTTTTTCCACTTAAGATCAGGAGCACCATATGACTGTTATATCTCCAAGTAGCACAAAATAATTGTATTATTTGATCTCAGGCCGAAGAAAGCCTGCACAAAAAAGCATTAAACCATGAGTATGCTCCTATTGGGGGCGAGGGCTCTTACACCGATGCCGTCGCTAAGCTGGCCTTCGGGGAAGATGCTGCTGTTATCAAGGACAAAACCAACTGCACTGTACAGGTATGTATAGGAATTAAGATATCCAATAACTATATAAATTATTTATCAAAATGAAGCCCAAAATTATAAAATTATAATATATTAGTTGAACATTTTCGATATAATTGCAATGTAATTTACAGGACCATAAATTCCATTCATTCATAATATACTTACTCATGTTATGTAATAATTTATTACATAAATGATTATATTATAACATAAATAATTATTATTATGTCATAAATTATTATATAGTATATGTAGTATAATAGAAAACAATGATATTTACTTACTTTAACTTTCCAACAAAATGCTCACATACCAATCTTATAAAAGACTCTTTTGAGTCTTTTTAATGACAAGTGTCAAGTCATTCCAGAGTCCGCCTGAATGTAAAATAAGTACATAAACGAACAAAAAATAAATTATCAACTTATTTATGGGAATGTTAAGGCTATATAATTTTATTATGACATTTTTCAGACACTGTCCGGCACTGGCGCGCTTCGCCTGGGAATGGAGTTCATCGTCAAACACTATGCTAAGAACAAGGAGATCTGGCTCCCCAGCCCCACTTGGGGCAACCACCCACAGATTTGCAACATGCTGAACATACCCCACAAGCAATATCGCTATTTCGACAAGAAAACTAACGGCTTCGACCTCCAGGGAGCTATTGAAGACATCAAC
Organism: Philereme transversata; assembly: GCA_963924445.1. NCBI lineage: Eukaryota > Metazoa > Arthropoda > Insecta > Lepidoptera > Geometridae > Philereme > Philereme transversata. The sequence goes on along the minus strand of OZ004337.1, from coordinate 16,849,477 downwards.
GTAAGTAATACAAAAATTGTGATCAATGAATCAATGGACACCGGGAATGCAAATTTTTTTATTAGCAAAATTACTGGTTTTCGTTAAAAAGATACGGATACTTTTTTGATTTCCTCGCATTTCATTAGTGATGAAAAGTTAGGGGGCGTCCATTAAATACGTGAGACGTTTATTACGATTTTTGACCCCCCCCCCCCCCCGTCGTGAGATTTGTTTCGACTCCCCCTCCCTCCCTTTATCTCAAGTGAGATTTTTCAAAATTTGTATTCATAGGATAAATGCGTTAGACTTGTTTAAAAAAACACAATTGCCTTCATTATTTCAAGATTGCTTCTGTCGTAATCTAGATTTAAGTTGATAAAACAAAAAAAAATTACGTGATATTAGCCGAGACCCCCCCCCCCTCCTCCCCCACGTGAGATTGTGCGAGATTTTGGCTAGATTATGTGTTATATTCATCATAAAACATAATCTTAGGTAACCTTGAACGTAATTTTCTGCATCTGAAATTAGAGTACCCCTCACATGACTTTCACCCAGAACATGCAAACAATTAGTACCTACGTTAAAAGAACGTCATTTCAATCAACAAGCGACTGAGTTGTTTAGCGACTAGATACAACTATTTTGTATATATATATGTATGCTAGAGCTGATTGCGTTGAATACACCTCTTATCGATATAATTTAATGCACGTACATGACATGTAATAAAACGGCCTTTATAAGTTATCATTTATTTTATTAAGAGATTTCAACTCCAATACAATATTTATGGACACATAAGGCATGTCGAGAAGATAACAAAAAACAGCTGCAGCTGTTGTGTTTTTTGATTATCAATTGAATATGATTATTGTCTCAATCATCTCCAATTGATATACTTTTAAGGTAAATAAACATAATGTTACTATATTATTTCAAAGTAACAACTTCATGTATCAGAAATCTGTGATTTTATCTCCTAGTCGATTAAACCCAATCGCGCTATATTCGCGAAATCGATTACATCATTATTACATTCGATACATCCAATAATATAGGTACTGCAGGGAAGCTGTAATGAGGACTCCAAACACTGAATTGGATATGCTTAAGCGGCTCATTCCCAGGCAATGCTAAATTTTTTCCCAGCTAATGCGTATAATAATATGGTACCCAAGTTAATCCCAACAAATGCGATGTCAAGCAAGTACAGTCAACAACATCGTACTTGATGCTACGTCTCACATATTTCATTTGGTAAAGATTGGGTTAGTCTTGGGCTTTGTGTGTTAAGTGTATCTGCCAAAAACTCGTACCATTTATTGGAAAAGAAATAACATTGAAAAGGAGATTTAAAATAACGTCGCATTGCTTGGGAATCAATGTATGAAGTTTTAAATTCAGAGAACATGGATTTCGCATTGGTGGAAGGGAGTAAGCTGCTTAATCGAGCTACTCTATACTAACAACAATTAGATTATGAATGTAACATTGAGTAGGAATTTAGTAGCATTTGTGTAGAGGCAAAGATTTCGTAGCTCTTTGTATAATAATAATCTTTATTATGCGCACCGCCAAAGAGTGGAACGCCTTGCCTGAGTCTGTGTTTCCTGATAGTTATAACCTGGGTTTCTTCTAGACAAGCGTGGTCCATCGTAGACTGCATCATTGCTTACCATCAGGCGAGATCGGGGTCAAAAATGAGCGTATAATTTATAAATAAAACTTGCCCATCGGTGCCATTTTCTCTGGTGCATGACTCTTCTTCTCTTCTTCCTGCCCTTTTACAACATTACGTGGGGTCGGCACAACATGTATTTTTTTCCATACCTCTATCAGCCGTCATCTTTTTGTCATTTATTTCTTACCCATATCATTCTTCACATCTCTTCTTCAGCCTTCCCCTACTTCTATATCCATCCACATTCATATCTAACACTCTTTTAGCCACATGATTTTCTTCCTTCCGCATGACATGCCCATATCACGTTAGCCTATTACTCCTCAACTTATCTATCTGGTGCATGACTATGCACCATAATACAGTCTTGATAAAGGTTAATATTACTTTATCCTTAAAATTTTGCAGTATCTTGGAGCATGTCACAAAATACTATAAACTCTGCTATCTGATAAAGCGTTTGTGATCACGCTCGCCTATAATGGTCATAGCATGACAGATAAAACATATCTTGATGATTGACGAACACTAGTATTAAAAACACGTTATCTTAGTTCAAGGCTGTATGGTTCATTGATATCTGTCTTGGGGGCATGTTAGGACATCTTTATAATTTTTTCATGTGTCATTTTGTGTGTACGCAAATAAATGATTATTCTAATCTAGGAGTTAAAAAATTCAATCTGAAGTGTCGTACTTTCCAATCCATATTCGCGTTATATGCCATTTAGCTTAACCTAACGCTGTCGACATTTTGACTGCAGACTTTTTGTGATATTACCTACGTACTTTAAATATATAAGCAAATCATTCTCCATATCAAGAGTTAACAATAGATGATAGATGACCAGTATACATTGAAAAAACTATTTATATCACTGACAGAAAATGGCCAAGAAACCGACCAATAATAAAATAAGAAAATAGCAGCTTCATAACATAACTCTTATAATTGCGTTATGTTCTGCGTCATCACTTATCATTATCACAATAATGTTGTGTTGTGACACAGTTATAATCGCAATATATTACAATTTAACAAATTAACAACAACATCAAAGTTAAAACCACTTGTATCATTAAAAAAATCTAAATACATTTCACCGACACGGTTGAACGTTCCAACTAATCGATCAATTTATCGATCTGTTATTATATTGCCTTTGAACATTTATTTGACACGACATGACATATCATGTCTTGTCAAATAAATGTTTTAATTTTCAATAATATATCTAATCAGCAATAAAAACTGCTGAGTATATGCCTCTTTCTATCACGCTACTTAGCGATTATATTTCTTTATTTTCTCCCTTAAGAGCCCACACAATATAATTACAACATTACACATACAATATATCGCAGCCCTAGAATCATGATCGCCCTAGAAAAGTTTCTCATTATGAAATAACAGTGTAAAATAACAAAACAGCCTAAAGCGCATCACACACGATGTAGATGCTATAATATTTTATGTTATGATAAATATCGCTTGCCATGTAATCCATTGTAAGATGAAAATATATATATATATATACTAAGTATTACTAAGCATATATAAGTATTACTAGTAATAGTAATACTTATATACTGACGATATTCAAGTGACGGTTCCTTAAAACATAAAAAAGACTTCTCGATAAAAAAAAACCCACTAGTTATATTATCAAATTTTAAAGAAAATCGACTAAGTTTAGGTGATTAATTCGATAAAAAACTTACTGCTTACGCTTGCAATAGAAATCCAAAAATAAAGGCTATAATCCACAAAAGCGTAGATTTGCTACTTATGTCCTCTCTCTACGCGCTCTCTGCTTAGAACTTCGCTGCGAATGCGTTGTAGAAAATAAGACATCGCCACTTGACCGTTTCCACTAAAGCTGAGCGGAGAGATGTCGGAATATCGCTATGCTATTAGTTATTTTCGCATGGTATTCTCATCTCTGCAAATCTACGCTTTTGTGGATTACGGCTTTTATTTTTGGATTTTATTATTTTGAATTGCAAGAGTAGGCAGTAAGTTTTATATCGAATGAATCACCTAAACTTAGTCGATTTTCTTTAAAATTTGATAAGTCTTTTTTTATGTTTTGAGAAACCGTCACTTGAACATCATCAGTATATTACCAAACACTCTGTATATTATTGAAATAATTTTTGATGTCTTCTATTTCTGCACTTGTTAATGTATTTCGTTGTGTACAATAAAGGAACATCAATGCATCCTACATAACTGGGTAACTTGAATAACGTATTTCTTTGTTTGTAGAAAATCCCGGAAGGCGCCATCATCCTGCTTCACGCGTGCGCACACAACCCCACCGGAGTGGACCCTAAGCCCAGTGATTGGGAGAAGCTTTCACAGGTATTGATATAGATATAGCATGATATAGTAGGTACACAAGTATAAATAACTATCTGCCGCCCGCGGCACGCGGTTCGCACGCGTTGTTTGTTAAAACATTACCCTCCTTTTGCTCAGTCTGGTAAAAAGTAGGCCATGTCCCAATCCTAGTCACAATCTATTTGTATACTAAATTTCATAGAAATGGGTCCAGCCGTTTAGTCGTGTAAAGGTAACAAACAAATAGTTACTTTTGCATTTATAATACTAGTATAGATGGATCGATGGACGTCGCAAAAAGGTGTCTAATTCAGCAATGTGTACGTGAAGTCTTTTTTTTAATCACGAGTGGATTGGTCGGTTCAATACGAGTGGCACACTTTTATGCTTGTGACGTTCGCTCTGGCCATCTTGCTATTTTATTCGACCCGATCGTGCTTACAAAATTAACTCTACCTTCTTAATTTTTCATGAACTACAAACGTAATGAAAAATAATAATACCCTTGAAAACTAAATGCAGCAAGGTTACGACAGTAACGTACCCGATAAGTTATCTAGACTTGATAGGTACTAGTTAGGACTCAAGGGTTTAACAGTACAGTTGGTTATTTTCGTATTGGCGAAATTATTAACTTCAGATTAATAAAACCGAACAACTCAAATAAGAATATATTTATAAAAATAGGCCTTATCACAAAAAGTATAGAGAATCTAAAATAATTTGGTTTTCTACGTATTTTTTAAATTTAAATGCGTTTTATTTGAAAGCTTGTGTTTGCAAGATCTTGGCTAGGTTTTGGCAGTTTTCGTATGTGCAAGTTAATACGACTTTGCTAAAATGGTCCAGAAAGATCAGAAAAATGGGGGCAGAAAGATTCGAGAGAGTACGGACTGGAAAGCGCAGCGTGGAATGATCCCCCACTAGATAGAAAGGTGATAGAAAGCGAAGGGTTTCTGGGAACCTTTGGTTGCAGGCCACACAAAATCGACCACTCTGGAAATCTATGGGGAGGTTCATAGATTTCAGAGCTATCGATCTTGTGCGGTCTAAGACTAATAATCAATGCTGTTCATGTAACAGATATTAGATTTGGTTAGTAGGTACTGATTAAAACGGGTATTTATCGAGTTTGTAACTTTTTTATTTGTTATCCCGACAGTTGCAACAGTCCGCCCGCGACCACATACAGGTACATACGCGATAAACACCCGTTTTAATCAGTAATTATGTACATTGATCGCGAAAGTTTGAAAAATACTAAAAGTAAAAACTAAAAAAAAATTAAGATGTTATTTTAAAAAGTAATTACATAAGTTTATAGGTACCTCATCCTTAGCATCGGCTTGATAGTCATACTTTGCGACGTATAATCTCTGTAAATAATATTAAAATAATGTAAATTTTAAAATATGTCGGATAGTACCTACCTAGTTGGTTTATCTGTGCTGCAGGCATACTTAAATATATTGCGATGCATCGACACATAATTTACATAACTTGAGTTCGTTATTTTTTACCAAGGATTAAATATTAAAGGAATACTCGATCGAAACAGAATCACACTAACTTCTTCGCCTGCGATCTTCAACATCTGATCCTTGGTCATCATGTTACTTTTGAGCAACTTAATCTCGTTTTCTATGATTTTCTTTCAAAAGCTGGTGCAATGGGTAGTCTATTAATGGGTAGCGGGTTCGATTCCCGCCGTGGAACAAATGTTTGCGTGATCTATAGATATTTGTTCCGTGTCTGGGTGTTTTCTATATATTATATGTATGTATTTACAAAAAAAAAGTATATAACTATTCTATCAGGTATCTGGTTCCCATAGTACAAGCTCTGCTTAGTTTGGGGCTAGATAGCGCTGTGTGAAATGTCCAGCAATATTTATTTATTTTATTCAAATCACGGGCATTGAAAGTAGGACCTTTCTGACAACAGAGAGTATTTTACAGTAGAATATCAGTATTCATGTTATTAAGTTTTAAACGCTAACATTTCGTTCACAATGATATTGCAGCTTTTACATTGTTGCACGTTTGAAGACATTGTTAACCGTAAATATAAACCGTACTCAGTAAGCGAATGCTTGATTCAGACTGGCTAGACGTATGCTTTTGATTGGCCGTAATGCAATTTGTACCGATTTTGTAGGCATTTATTTTCCTGCTGATTATCTATGTATGAAATGATATTTAAAATTAACAGAAAATGTTTATTTTATTATTTTTTTGTTTTGTCAACCTATATTGAATTTCGCAGTAAGCTCAAGTGGTTACCCATACGCTTTCGCCGGGATACTCACATCCTTCAGCATTTATATAACATCCTGTTCAACCCTTCCTCACCTTCCTATCTTAAAGAACGCTTCCATTTCCTCTATCAATCCAATCCTCGATCCTTGCGTTCATCTGGCACACTCCAACTCAGGACACCTGTACACTCCTCCTCTTACTTTGATAAGTCTTTTACAGTGCAGGCTGTCCGGTTATGGAACGCGCTGCCGGTGGCTATCAGATGTGCCAAGTCACTTGCCATTTTTAAACGTATGCTCAGAGAACACTATCTGAGTATTTGTCGCTAAATATATATGTATTTATTATTAATTATTTGTTTCTTAAATAAGTCTAAGTATGTATCTATAAATTATTGAGTAGTTATTATTTAGATTCATGTAGTTTTCATTTATGTAAGTTTTATATTTTTTATTTTTATATAATTAGTATTAGTATGTATGTACATGTAGTATGTTAGGTACACCCCAGGTAATGTCTACACAGTCCATTCCATCCAAAGGTTGTCTGGTAGAGATCGCTAATTAGCGATAAGACCGCCAATTGTATCCATAGATTTACGTAGTTGTTTTTTTATATGTATTTGTTTCGTGGTGTGCAATAAAGTATTATCTAGTATCTATCTATCTATCTATTGTCTCACTGTTGGGCAAAGGTCTTCCCCATGTCCTTCCATCTATCTATATCCTGTGCGACCTTGTTTGAGTTGTGCAATCCATATTTGGGGGGGTTTGGACCATGACCCGCCAAGCGGGTTCAATTTTATTATACAGTGTGTCCCTGGATAAAGTGCAACCCCGAAAGGGGGTGAAACTAGATCAAAAATTATCGACAAAAAAATAGAAAAAAAAATTAAAAAAAAATTCGTATATACTTTATTGATGTATTAAAATTTTTATTACTCACTAATTACTCTATTTAATAAAAAAATTATTTCTTCCAAAGTAGTAGGTCTATTTTGTTAAAATAAAAACCATAATCATGTCAGATATGTGACGATGACGATAAAATAACAAATAACTCACAAACGAGTGGCTATCGTGACTTAAAGTTTAATTTTTGTATTAAAATTACATTTTTTAGGCTGTTTTTTTCAAATAAACTCCAAAAATCTTAAAATTAAGCCTATAATACTAGAAATTTTTATGACTTTTTATTATTGTCTATCATAATAGCTTTTAAATAAAAAAAAAACCTACGTTCTAACATAAAAAATGTGCTGGCTAGGAGCTTTTAAAGTTGACCACTGATTACGTCACCACTCAGGTAGAGACACGTTTTTTTTTGCTGCTCAGGTAGTATTAAAAATCAAATTTTAGTTACAACATTTTTATTTAACTTATTACATGTAAGTATGAAATAAGGGTTTTGTTTAATGCATTAAATGCTCAAAATGGCTTCCTTGTTGTTGTAGGCACATTGCCGCACGAAGAGCGATTTGTTGTGTGGCTCTAAGCACCATCTCTGGGTCACTTCTTATCTCATCGGCACATCGCATGATTTGATCTTGTAACTCTGCCTCGGTGTCTACGGTCGTTCTGTAGACTCTTTGTTTCATAACACCCCACAGAAAATAGTCTAGGGGTGTCAGGTCAGGTGAACGTGCCGGCCACCCGACTGGTCCATCCCGGCCGATCCACCTATTAGCGTAGTTTTCGTTTAAAAAACTTCGCACATTGCGCCCGTAGTGCGCAGGGCATCCGTCCATCTGCAAATACATCTGTTGCCTTGTAGCCAGCGGAACATCTTCCAGCAGTAGTGGCAGATCGTCTCTTAATAAGTTTAAAAAACTTTCGGCATTTAATGTTGCGGGTAAAATAACTGGCCCAATCAGCGTGTCGTCTATTAGAGCTGCCCATACATTAACTGAAAATTGCACTTGAAAAGTAGACGCCCTCTTTAGGTGTGGATTTTCCTCGGACGATACATGTAAGTTTCTGCAATTTGTGATTCCATTCCGGGTGAATTTCGCTTCATCCATCCATAAAATTTTTTTTAGGAATTGTGGATTATTTCTAATTTTTTGTTGAATCCACGTAGACATTACGCATCTTGCACGATTGTCTACATTTTCATGCAAATGCTGTACTCGCTGATAATGGTATGGATGCAATCCCTTCTTTTTCAAAATTCGCCATACGGATGTTTTTGATATACCGTGACGCAAAGCTAAGCGTCTAATGCTGGTTGTGGGATCAGCAAACAAATCGTTTAAAACGGCCTCTTCTATGGAATGGTCAATAATGGTAGCTTGTTGCTCACGGCGATCTCTTGCTAATCCAAGTCCGATGTTGGATAACTTTCGGTGAACTTCTTGGAAATTTCGTGCTGACGGTATAAATCTGCTCGGAAACGCATTTATGTATGCAGAACGAGCGACTGTTGTGTGTCCACGTGACATACCATAATAATAATGGATGTCAGCGATTTCTCGCGGAGAGAACTCAGTCAATCGCGGCATCTCCACAACACAACAAAGTACAGTCAAAAACGTAACAAAAAGTCAAAAACAAAACAAAAGCAAAACAACGTAACAAAAACTTGAAGGCGCAGTAAGGTACGGTAGGCGGTAGCAGCGGCGAGAATATCGGAGCGACTGGCGTGCCTTGTTGTGAGTCCTGTTTCGATCCCCACCCTTCATCTTTCATAGAACAGGCCCAGCGACCATAATCTACAACAATATAAGTTAAAAAAGGGTCTCTACCTGAGTGGTGACGTAATCAGTGGTCAACTTTAAATGCTCCTAGCCAGCACATTTTTTATGTTAGAACGTAGGTTTTTATTTTATTTAAAAGCTATTATGATAGACAATAATAAAAAGTCATAAAAATTTCTAGTATTATAGGCTTAATTTTAAGATTTTTGGAGTTTATTGGAAAAAAACAGCCTAAAAAATGTAATTTTAATACAAAAATTAAACTTTAAGTCACGATAGCCACTTGTTTGTGAGTTATTTGTTATTTTATCGTCATCGTCACATATCTGACATGATTATGGTTTTTATTTTAACAAAATAGACCTACATACTACTTTGGAAGAAATAATTTTTTTATTAAATAGAGTCATTAGTGAGCAATAAAAATTTTAATTCATCAATAAAGTATATACTAAATTTTTTTAATTTTTTTTTTCTATTTTTTTGTCGATAATTTTTGATCTAGTTTCACCCCCTTTCGGGGTTGCACTTTATCCAGGGACACACTGTATAAATTAAAAACGCATAGAACCAAGATAATGATTCTATTACTATATCCGGGTCATCATCATCATCAAATCAGCCATAGGAAGTCCAGTACTGAACATAAGCCTCCCCATAGCACAGATAAATATTATACCCCATTTTCCCAGAGCGATTCTGTGCGGAAACTTGTATTAGTTCAATACCTTTATTACATCCGGGTAGAAACAATATCGTATTACGGGCTGTGGCCACTATAATTTGCTTTTTAACACTTTTTTGTACCTTATATATAAACTTAGAACAATTCTTTAGAGTCTAAAGAGTTGTCTAAAGAGTCTAAAGTTTAGACGATTCAAATGAACCTCATTCATTGAAATTCGTGAAGTGGTTTGGGATCAACGAGCCAACTTAGAATACAAAACAACGTATTCACTGAATTTATCTATAGTATATGTTATGTTTTAAGAAAGAGACTGAAGATTCTTATAATGTCCATTCCCACAGGTAATCAAGGCCAGGAAACTGTTCCCGTTCTTCGATATGGCGTACCAGGGTTTCGCTACTGGCAACGTCGACAACGACGCATTCGCTGTGCGTCTCTTCGTCAAGGAAGGCCACCAGGTCACCTTGGCTCAGAGCTTTGCTAAGAACATGGGTAAGAAAATATTTCTGCTTAGAATTACATCAGTTTTCGTGTTGTTTTGTGTTGATCGACAGTTCTGAAGTGTAAATTGGCCGTGAAACTTGGCAAAATTACTAATCCCATTAGAAATATGAATATGTTTTAGAATCTGTTTATTTTTAGTTAATATTTTTATTAAAAAAAAAAGAAATATACAACCTGTTTTGTTATGTACTACATTAATTTTAAACATATCTGGAATCGAATTAACTGATTTTAGAGGTGGATTTAATACCGGTAGCTTGAATGTTTATCCAGTAATCGATACATTTCCAATAAACAAGTTTTAACGTAAATCGGCGACGCCTTTGCGGCGATGCCGCTTAGTCAGTTTAACAGGTACCTACTTACATGATTAATGAATATGATTTGTTTATCTATTTTATATAGGCTTATTTTATTTTATACAGGGAATATTTTATTCATTGATATTTCAGGACTTGATGTTAAGGTTGTTTGAAAATTTAAAATTTTCTTTAGATTTGTTTTTTTGTATGTTTGTAACGAATAACTCAAAAATTAATGGTCCGATTTAAAAAAATTATTTCACCATTAGAATGCTACATTATCCTTGAGTAACAAAGGCTATATTTATTATTAGAAAAAACTAGGGATCCCTACTAAAACTTCAATAATGTAAACCTTGGGTTAAAAGTTAGTCATAAAAACAGTTTAAAAAATAAATGTCCACCCGTGCGAAGCTGGCACGGGCCGCTAGTATATAATAATTATTAATGTTTGATTTTGGCGGATATTATTAGGAATAGCCTTAGATAATTGAATTGGTTACATTTTGACCCATACTATCTTATCACTGTTCTATGAATATGTCAATCCTGTCGTTATGTAGACCCGGGTTGTTTATTTGTTGCTATCTATCCTGCCATGGATATATATAGTTTAAAAATAAATGGCTCTACTGATAAGTTAGTGAATGAAATCCAACTGAAAAAATGTATATTTCTTAATTTCGACGACCTCCATGGGCTCTCCAGTGGGCGAATATTTAAAAATTAAATCTTAAAATTTAGGCCTAATGATAGGAACATTTGATTTGAAGACGGGCTTCAAAGTTATTGAATTTTTTTATAAACAATAACTCTATAAAAAATGTTATAGAGCTGTTGTTAATTTTGACGACCTCCGTGGCGCAGTGGGCGAATAGCCGGCTGAGACGCAGGAGGTAGTGGATTAGATTCCCGCTGGGGAACAAATATTTGCATTATCTACAGATCTGGATGTTTTTCTATATAATATAAGTACGTATTTACAAAAAAATATATAAGTATTCTATCAGTTATCTGGTTCTCATGGTAAAAGCTCTGCTTAGTTCGGTGCCTAGATAGCGCTGTGTGAAATGTCCAGCAATATTTATTTATTTATTTTAAGTATAAATGGGACTGGGCGGGGCATGTCTCCCGTATACAACCCGATAGGTGGGCCAAGAAGACAAGCATATGGACTCCTAGAGAAGCACATGGACGCGGAGGAAGGTCTAAAAAGCGCTGGAGCGATGACTTGGACGTCTTCCAAAGAGACTGGCGGGATCTAGCTCTAGACCGTGATAAGTGGAAGGAAGAGGGGGAAGCCTTTGCCCAGCAGTGGGACAGCACGGGCTAGAAAAAAAAGAAAAAAAAAAGTAAAATCATCCTTATGAAATATTTCAAAGAACATTATCAGATTATCGGATGGGTTTAGTCTTTATAACTGTTTTGTATAATTCCAGGATTGTACGGTGAGCGTACCGGCGCCCTGACTTTCCTCTGCGGGGACGCCGAGTCGGCTGCTAAGGTCATGTCTCAAGTCAAGATTATGATCCGTACAATGTACTCTAACCCGCCGCTGTACGGCGCCCGTCTTGTACAGGAGATCCTCGGTAGCCCAGAGCTCAAGAAACAATGGTAAGTTTTATTGGTAATACCGCTGAGTTATAATATACTTCATTGTATGAGCTACAGGACGTCCACTGCTGAACATAGGCCTCCCCATAGACCCATCCCCAACGACTCCCAGGTCCTCTTTCCATCTATTGGGGGCCGTCCTACGCTGCGCTTTCTAGTGCGTGGTCTTGAGAACCTTTCTGCCCCAACGGCCGTCAGTCCTTCGACCTATGTCCACTGTCACTTCAGCTTGCTAATCCTTTGTGCTATGTCGGTGACTGGTTCGTCTACGAATCTCGTCATTTCTGATTCGATCTCGTTGAGAAACACCAAGCGTAGCTCTCATACACTTATTGATAATAATATGCAATAATATACATACTTACCAAGTATTTAATTCCAATAGTGATAACCTATAGACAATTACTTCACAGGTAGAGCTTGTCAAGCATAAGTTGGTATTTTGTCTATGGTTTTGTGACGCCATTTTCTATTTATTTGCGTCATCTGTGTTACCTATAACGACTTTGGCATACTTTAGCCACTAGTAATAAGGACATATTTGTTAGTCAATAAGATTTAGTTCTATTTTTCGCCACGTGCCAACTTATATTTTACAGACTATAACATCAAGTGCCCTAAGAGAGATGTCACGATTGGCAGAGTCATGTCATGACAAATGTTGAAAAATAGAAGTGTGTAGTTGACAGAAACGGCCTTATTCCAAAAAAGTACATTAGTCTAGGTTTAAACCAGAACTAAGAAGTCTAGGTTTGTTTCGGTATTAAAGTTGGTACCAGGATTAAAATGCGTCCTTATTACAAAACGTAGATCAACCAAAGATCACTTAGTACCAGAAATAGTCCATGGTTTAACTGAATCCATAGATTATATTATAAATATTGATAATGCATCATTCATTCATTCTGCAACCATTCGATGCAACGTTCCGTTTCAATAAATGTGATATTTTCTTTATGATATAAAAGGATAAGAAATATGTTTAATGATAGATTATTAATCTATTTGTTACTAAAATATGTTATAATCTCTCAAATATGGGCGATTTATTGTTTAAAAGTTTTTCTTAAAAGAGTTGTTATCATTTCTTGAATAACTCATGCGTGTATTGGAGTGAAGTTTCATCATGCACGCAAAATTCGAGACCATCAGTCAGGCCATGTCAATCAAAACAATATTTGTGATGGAGCTTTGTTTTGTTGAGAAACCACTTGAAAGTTTTGAAGACTTCTTCAACACTCAAGGGAATCCTAGGCGATTCACCTTGAGCCTGAACAAATATACCAATATATCCATTTATACATAATTGACCTGAGTTGAGATCGTGTTGGTGTAAAAAAATGAAACAAAATGATGGAACTTTAAAGGGGTGAAAACAGGAGTTTTGAAGAAAGTCTTGTGAGTACCATTAGATACCTAATAAGTACCTATATTACTTTGTTTCCCTTCATACGTTTTTAACTAGATAATGAAATTTCATACAATGTTTTTTATTGTTTTACAGAACTGAAGAAATGCAGCAGCATATCTCAAAGGGATTAAAAAAAAACAGAATTGCTGGAAATAATGTATAATGATGAATAATTTTTATTATTATCAATAAATGACTATTATTATGACACCATCATTAAAAAATGTACCTAAAATTTACCATATATAGAATAAAAATAAAATACATATTTATTTAAGACATTACATTAAAAATGAGTTTCAATAAACTGGATTCTCCTAGTATTCCCCTGTACTGTGTTATGAAGATACCTTGGTATTGGCATGGGTTCCCTTGAAAAAGTCAGCTCACTGCTATCCTCCTCACCAGGAAAACAGGTCTTCTTTCATGTCAGTGGCAATAGTGTGAAGGACAACGGAACTGTTGCTTCGATAGACCAAAACATCTTTCCATTGTGTTCCGGGTACGGATATGGCACCTATTGTTGTTTTCATCGTTGGGACTTCTGGGATTCAGCAATGGTAAATAAATACACACAATGGTAAATAAGTACATGGATAACCACTGTCTCCCTGTAATATTTCAAAGAATGCACCAGCCTCAAATCTCTTGATTTAATCTGCATTCCCGGAATATTCTTGAGTCATACACGCTACCTGGTCACCATTTTCATAGTTTTTAGATCAGCATCACAAACTACCTGAAAAGTTAACACTTTTTAGTATAATCTAACCATAACACTTTTATTATATTTAGAATAGAAAATAATAGACCGCTGTATACTGATGATAATCATCAATATTATAACATGTTTAAGATTAGACAACAACAAACTAAAATCAAAATACTTGTATAATAATTACCTGTACATTAATAGAAGAAAATCCTTTTCTATTAATATACAGCTGACCTCCATCAGCATTAACTTTTTTCACTCTTATGTGAGTGCAGTCAATTGCACCAATAACTGTTGGAAAATTCGCTATTGTTCGGAATTTTCTTATGGTCTCCTGTTGCTGGTCCTAAGTGGCAGGCATTTTTATAAATCTTTGGGACATCCGTGCAAGAATCTCTGCAACTTTTTTGCATGCTTTGCTGACAACTGGTTAAGATACACCATGTAAATCAGCCGTATCGTCTTGAATCTAGAATTAACAATAATAATGTATTAGAAAATTGATTATTTGTTTTCTTACAACTTATGCATTACAAGGTCATAAACACTTACTTCACGGCGAGCCCAGTTGCGAAGCGCGCAAACCACTTGGATTTCGGGGCTTAAGGGGGATCCTCGAGGATCGTGAGACAAATCTTCACGCAATAAATCCACTATTTTTTCGCCAAAACGTTTTGTGAATCTATACTTATATCTAAAATCTTCATTACACAATTCAAAAGGATTCACTCAATAACGACGTCTATCCGATCGCCGGGACGTCTCCAGCACATCTGTATCTTCTAAATCCATCAAGTCAATCATATTAATGTCCATTTTGGTAATAGGTATTTGTATAAAAAGTAACACAAAAATTAAAATCAACACTAACCTCAAAGTATGAAATTTGACGTTTATGAACTTAGACCAAAGATAAACTAGGCGTCTCGTGGGTTTATCTTTAGACCATAGATGATCCATGGTTTTAGTGATAAACTTCGTTTTGTAATAAAGTTTATTTTAGTCCCTGGTTTAAATCTGGTTTAAACCCAGTACTATTTTTAGTCTGCGTTTTGGAATAAGGCCGAAAGGGTTTAAAAAAAAACAAAAGGGGAGATATACTGTGAAAGAGATAAAACAATTGCATGTGTAAATCATTTTAGCCACTTATGTAGGTCATAAGATTTTTTATCGTTTTTTTAAGGGAGGTTTAATAATCCAATAAACACGATTTACTTTACATTTATTTTAGTCTATATATGCGATGTTTAAACCTAAATATATTATATCTAATAGCTTTATTATAAAGTGCGCGCCTTATTGCGTCGCTTCTCGGTGTGAACTGACCCTTAGATTGTAAATAATGTTTGTTGTATATAGCCTTGAAACTGTGTATCTACATGTAGTAGGTAAGGTACACCATTACACCCCAGGTAATCGCTATTTAGCGATAAGACCGCCAATTGTATCCATAGATTTACGTTGTTATTTTGTATTTGTTTTATGGTGTGCAATAAATAATTATTTAATGTAATTGCAGGCTCGCTGATGTAAAGCTGATGGCCGACCGCATCATCTCGATGCGCACCCGGCTCCGCGCCGGCATCGAGGGCGCCGGCAACCCGCACCCCTGGCAGCACATCACCGACCAGATCGGCATGTTCTGCTACACCGGACTCAAGCCAGAACAGGTTACCGTTTATACCATACCATACCACCCTGTATACCCTATATACCATATCACACTAATATTACTAGTGGTTCGCCCCGAACTGATATCTCGCGAGTCTCCCATAAAAACAAAAATATTATTTGTTATCTTTGAGTATCAAAATAGTACCACGAAATGTATAACCTATGAACTTGACCTACAGTTTTATTCAAATTACAGGTAACGGGAGTTCATGTTAATTGGTTACATTTTTTTGGGGTAGAAATTACAGTTATTCTGAATTTCAGACTTTTCCCTATATTTGTGTCACTAAAGCTAAACGCATACAAAATTTTAGCTCTGTGAGGTCACTGGTGTACCCTGAGAATTTTGTCAAATTTTTGTTTTTATTACGGCTATTGACTTAAAAACTACAAGGTTTAAACTAAAAATAAAATCGGGGTCGAAATGTACCCACAAAGACCTTTTATTAGATGTGCCGCTTGACCAGATAGTTCCATTTTGGTTTTTTTACCCCTCTTGAACCCCAATATCTGAACAACCTCCCCACATTTTTAGCTCTTTTAGTTACACCAAAATTATGCCATCACTGTATACATACCTGTATACTAAATTTCACTATGATCGGATAAACGCTTCGAAAGTTATCCTCGGACAAACAAACATATGTACATACATAAATACATACAACGCCGATTTGCCCAAATTGATTTGGAGATCTCGCTTTGCTCGATCATTTATTATAGAGGAGCAGTTATGTAACGTTCCTAGCTGACCCGACCCTCAAACGTGGTTTTTCAATAAAAACATTACCTTCGTTTTGTGCAGTCGGGTAAAATTAGCCTATGCCCCAATCTCGACCATAATCTATCTGTATACCAAATTTCATAGAAATCGGTCCAGCAGTTTTGTCGTGAAAACGTAACAGACAAAAAAAATATATCTAATGCTGCCTCGGATCTAGGGTGGAGGGGAAATAATCCCTGCCCCCCCGGGCGGAAATTTCTTCAATAAAAAATGTTTGAAAAAAAAGCTTGTTTCAAAAAGCTCTAGTCAAAATGCGTAAGTGCACTTTGTACTATCGATTATTCCACTCCCTGCCCGTGGTCCACCTACGTATTTCATTTCGCTGTTAATTTGATTTGGAACGCTTTTAGTTTTAACCCCTCCCCCCCATACCTTCTCCCATTCTTAAACGACGGAAGAGAGGGGGCGCCACATCAAGTTTCTGCCCCAGGTAGGAAAAATTGTAGATCCGGGGCTGATCCGATGAAACGCCTCAGTTCCATCATGTTAGCACAAATTAATGCTGAATATGTGTCATTCAGGTGGAGCGCCTCACAAAGGAGTTCCACGTGTACCTGACTAAGGACGGGCGAATCTCCGTCGCCGGCATCTCATCCAAGAACGTAAACTACATCGCCGAGGCTATCCACAAGGTCACCGCCTAACCACTACAAGTCTGCCATGCCAACTACATTCGTCAAGAGCGAAGCGTGCCCACCTTAAGGGTGGATTTTGTTTGAAGTGACCAGGGGCTGATAACAAGGAGGGCGGCGTTCACTTGCTTTCTCCATCAGTAAAACCAACCATAAAAAATAAATCACCTTCCTACTACATTCAAATGCGCAAGACCTTGGCTCTTGTCGACCTAGAAGAGTCGCGAGTGAACAGGTTTCTACTAGGCAAGCGTGTTTCATCGTAGACTGCATCATCGCGCGATATCTGGCGAGATCGTAGTCAAACGCCTATAAAATATTAAAAAAAACCTACTTCGATACACGCCATAAAGTACCGAAAGAGTATTTAACCGAGATCATTTATTTTAATATGTAAGTGTTGATATAAATTGCGTTTCTTTCGTATCTTTTTATAGATTCTTATTTGTATCGTATAAATCATGTATCGTTTTTATAGGTGTATATGATATAAATATCTGTTGTTTTAAACTGTGTTTTTATTTCATGTATGATTGAGGGAGGTACGGTAAGTTATATACAGGGTGATCCAGAATGTGTAAAAAACCATTGCCTTCCATAACAAGAACAATGCGAGTTCTACTTTTCGAAATCGATGTCATTGAACTATCACTTTGTACTTTGGTGTTTTCGATGTAAATTCATTTATGTAGTCAGTTTTATGGGTATTTTTCAAACGTCTTATAAACTGAATGAATGAATAAATGAAATAATCTTTATTGTACACCAAACAAAAATACAGTAACAAAGGAAATAAACCATAAATAACGGTACAATGGGCGATCTTATCGCTAAAAGCGATCTCTTCCATACAACCTTTGTTGAAGATAGGCACAAAGTCCTAAGGTATCCAAAAAACCTCAGGATACCACAGCGTATTTATTTTTATTTAATTCTTTATTGGATAGAAAAATATATACAAAAGGACTTATTGCTAAATAGCATTATCTACCATCCGTAACGAATTCAAAGACTAAAATTAGATTTTGGTTAAAGTTCGCCTTTAGGACAAACATATTTCTAGCAAAAAAATATATTTAGATTTTTTTTTATTTTCAGGAAAATTAATTAGTTTTCATGTTAGAACCACCTTCTTCCGGGTTAACATACGTATTCTGAAGCACCCTGTAATCTATAAAGATTTGTGAGGAAAAGAAATAAGTACATAGCTTTTGTGATTAAACTTTTATTTGTTAAAATAAGTAGATAAAATAAACTTGATGCCAAAAACACAGAAAATTGTATTAACATGTTTGTGGTGATTCAACTATTGTTCTAAAACTACGCGAATTATTTACAGCTGACAAACAAAACGAACATCTTAACTCTACTTTGCAAAATAATCTGATGCAGGTGAATCGTTAACATTGCTTTAATTTTTAAATAATATTTAAATGTAATGTACAAAAATTTTGTCCTCATAGGATACTTACAAATAATGGGAACACATCTTTACAAATGTTTGTATCGCGGCGGCAATCTTAAACATATTCACCTGCATCTTACACCTAGTAAGAATCCACTAAACTAGTATACGTGCAATGACACCACAAAAATGCGCTCCTCATACATTTTATTATTATGATACATCCTAAAAAAGTCTGTCATCTATGATATTTTATTAAAAATACTATGTACATTTTGTCACACAATAAACTTATGACATTATTTCTTTAGAATATTCTAATGGTGCTAACATAGCAGTCATATAACATTTTGTTATGTACATTAATTTAAAACACACATCCGGAATCGCCTTAACTGATTTTAGTGGTCGGTTTAATACGAGTAGCTTGAATATTTATCCAGTAATCGATACATTTCCAATAAACAATTTTTAACTTAAATCGCGCCTTTGCGACGATGCAGAATCCGATCAGTTTAACAGGTACCTACTTACATAGGTACCTAGACGCTTGCTTGCCTGCATAATATAGGTTCATTTATATTTTTATGTGTATTTGTGTTTTTAATATTCGACACAATCATCCCCACCATTTGTGTTACCTAATCTGTGGACAACGGTGCTGATTATGCCTGTAGTATAATTGTTGTCTCATAAATAAAAATAAAATAAAAAAATACACGATTTCTATGGTAATTCATTAAATAAACGAATTATAACAATACAAGCCATTAACCCTACACGTGTTTTCATTTAATGTCGTACATAACAAAGCAGATGTAACGTTATATAACTGCTGGGAGCACCATACGAAAGAATTATGTTCCATTCACAATCACTATTCTATCAATAATCTTACCTAGAGCTGACTTCAACTTGTACTGTGTTACATAATAACAAGTCCATTTGATTTACTCATTTTAACCAAAAGAGCTTCAACTTATTAAAATGGGGATACAACATTATTGTAACTACTTTGAGAAGTATGTACATACAAACAACATATTTATAACGGAGCAAACATAATAACAACCTATAATATGGGAACACCTCAAGAAAACTTTTGTTAATCAATTATGCTGTATTCTTTTAAACCCTGATCGACCAGCTAGTTAAACCTTTACCGCATTATTCAAAAAGCCAGATTATCTAAAATACTAGTAGTCCACCCCGAATTAAGATCTCGCGAGTCTCCCAAAAAACAAAAAAAATATTACTCGTAATCTTTGACTAACAAAATAGTGCCATTAAATTAATAACCAAATAACTTGACCTACAGTTTCATTCAAATTATAAGGAACGGGGGTTCATGTTATTAGGTTTCTTTTTAGGAATAGAAATTGCGGTTATTTTGGATTTCTCTATATTTGTGTCACTAAAGCTACACGAATACCAAATTTCAGCACTGGGGTCACTGGTGTACCTTGTGATTTTCGTCAAAGTTTCGTTTTTATTATGGCTAATAACTCAAAAACTACAAAGACTAAACTAAAAATAAAAACGAAGTTGAAACTTACTAATGAAGACCTTTCATTAGACGTCCCACTTGACCTAATAGTCTCATTTTTTTTTATCCTTTTGAACCCCATTATCTCAACAACCCCCAACATTTTCAGCTCATTTAGTCACACCAGTATTGTGCCATACCTATACATCAAATTTTACGATGATCAGATCAACGATTCGAAAGTTATCCTCGGACAAACAAACATACAACGCCGATTTGTTCAAGTTGACTTGGAGATCTCGCTTCGCTCGATTAATTATATTTATACCCTTGGTAAAGATTCCGTTAAGATATTTGTGTTCTGTGGTATACATGCGGGGCTGTTTGAAAGTTTAAAAACGGCGGAAAGCTGTCGGGTTCGATTTGGTGGGCCCCTGCATTTAACATTCTCTCCTTTTCTGTCTTAAATGTTAAGGAAAGTTAAATCACATGTAAAGCGAATGTTGAAATAACTTTTTGAATAATGCAGTAGACTACACGAAACCACCAGGTGACTATTAATTTAACGTTTCGAAGTGATCCTTGTGATTTTAATGAATTTTGACCTTGTCCAATAATCCTAAAAAATTATGGAAGTCATCATCTGTACCTACATACGTTTTTAACCACAAGGTATATTTTGCGTATGAAAAAATAATCATATAATAATTCGTAATGATAAAATATTGCGATACACATTTAATAAAACGTAAATATTGCTACTGTGAAAATATCTCACAAAAACGCGTTTATGTATATGTTAATAAATATTAATTATAATATTTTCTACCATTAAAAATATTTGTGCGTTAAAACAGAAGACATTAAATACGTACAACAAGAGGGAGACAAAACGTTAGAGAAGATTGCTATTTACAAAATAGTGAAGTGCTAGCACCACCAACTTATCTGGCCTGCGCGGCTATTTTAACACGTCGGAAAGCTATCGGATCGGAAACCTTAGTTTTTGTCGCCATTTTAAAACTAATTCGGATGGACCATAAAGCTCGGATTACTTTCCGACACGGATTCAAAGGTTGATGGTTTACAAAATAGCGTTCGAAAAGTCTTCCGATCCGACAGCTTTCCAACGTTTTAAAATGCAGCAAGCAAAAAAAAGGGGCTGAATGTTTAATAGACGCAGAGGAGTGGCGAAGCCGTGGCACCTCTAAGAGGTTAAATATTGTTCTTTCGTACAAAATATAAAAGCGTCGCTACGTAAAACATACAGAGGACGGGACGCTTCTATCTATTTTGTATGACAAGTAACTTTAACAAAATTATAACCTACTTCAGAAAATCGAAACCAGTTGTGCTTTAACCATTGTGTTTTAAAAACCAAACTAAGGAACCGATTTATTGAATTTTCTATGGGACTATCTGAAACTGAATCCTTCTTAATAAAAAAAGAATTATCCAAATCGGTTGATAAAAGACGTAGTTCTGAAAAAATAAACAAAAATACAACCTAACTGAGAACCTCCTCTTTTTTTGAAGTCTGTTAAATATGGAGCTACGTCTGGCGGCCATTTACAGGGTTAATTTGTTTCAAAAAGCGCTTGGCATCCAGCGCAAGTCGTTCTATCGATTATTCCTTCCACCTACTTAATTCACCTGGCTGTTCATTTGATTTGGAACGCTTCAAACTTTACCCCCCCCCCCCCCAAACGCTGGAGGAGAGGTTAGGAAAGATTCTAGATTCGTGGCTGGCTGCAATGAACGGTCCTGAGTCGCCTCCATCAACCGACATACCTACGACTACATCTTCCAGTTCGTGGCCGCCACGATAGAACCTTATTCCATAGCAGTTTTCAGTTCTGCGAACTATACGGCCTATTAGTGTACATTGCCACTTGCCAATTTTCGGAGCTATGTCGGTAACATTGGTTCGTTTACGAATTTCCTCGTTTTAAGAGTTATTACTTTATTAAGTATACATTATTATTTTAAAACAAGCGTGTCTCTAAGTAAAATTAAGTTTAAAATATTTACATGTATGTAGGCGATGGTTACCATTTCACACCAGGATGACCATATTACATTTACAAAAAGGATTAAACAAAAATTGAATATGACTGGCTCATATTAAAGATACACACACACACATAAACAATTAAAGATTCAACATGAGTAAATTTTACTAAGAGTAAATATTTACTCTGTACTTATATGATAGAGCCAACAAAAACAGCTCAAAATACAATAATTATACTACACTAGGTTTCTCATCTAAATAATTTTACAAGAAATGTTCCCAAATCATCGATTTTACATTCGAACTAGACACTTTAATTTCAAAAAATTAACGAGATACACAAATAGTATACAAAAACCTTTTAAAACGAATGTATAATTTTATTAAAAATAAGAAGCATACGTCGGGCACATAAGTTCAATCGACAAGTTCATCGCGTCTAAGAAATACCTTAAACATAATCACTTTAAACGTAGGAAGAGTTATTGCTCACTATTTAGTTAAAGGCATATGTTCACTTACTGGCTGCGAGGTGGGAGTCGTTGGAGTTAGCGGAGTCGTCGCCGAGCAGGCGGCTCAGCTGGTCGTCCAGCGCATCGGCGCGGCGCTCGCGCTTGCTCTCCTCCGTCGCGAACACGTCGTCCCCGACCAGCATGCCTTCCTCCAGGTACGCGAACGAGTCCAGGTTCATGTCGGACGGAGTGATCGCTGTGCTGTAGATGTCTATCCTCTTCTGCTGCGACCGCGCTTCCCTGACTTTCTCCGAGAGCTTCTCCTTGGCTTTCGTCAGCTCGTCCGACTCCGTCCGGTCGAGCTTGGAGTCCTCCCTCATGCGCGAGATCTTCGCCTTGAGTGCGAACGAGGAGTCGTTGCTCGAGGAGCCGTCGTCCTGCAGCTGGCTGAGGAGCGTCCGCGTCGCGACCGACATCGCGCTCGAGCTGCTGTATACCTCGCCACTCTCCCCTAAAATCGTATTCACAATTTTAATAAAAAAATAAAAATAAAAAGCCAAAACGGAAAGTTATTTGATTAGGCTAGGCCGCAGTCTTACCGCTCGTGGTCGCCCGCTGCCGCCCCTGCGCGTGCTTGCTCTTGGACTTGCGGCCTGTGGCCATGTACTCAGAGTCGCTGTCGCTGGACATGCCCAGGTCCAGGTGCAGCGAGTTCAGCTTGTCGTCGTCGTCGTCCTTTTCTTTCCTCTCGACCACGGTGTCGAGTTCCATCTCCCAGTCGGTGACGCTCGACGTATCCTTTGCATTATCAGAGTCCTTGCTGAAGTTTGATTTCGCTTCGTCTTTCATCATAGCGAGGCCGGCGCCGGCGTCCACGACGATGCCTCCTATGCTCTCCGTCGTGGAGTCCAAGCTGCTCGCGTTGCACGTCTCCTCCGTCATCTGGCTGTCGAACAGCACCGGCGTGTCCGGAGTGATCGGAGTCAGCTTCTTGTCTCCGGACAGGCGCGCGCCGCCGCCGCTGCTGCGACTGTCCAGTATCTCGGACATGGTGGTCGGTCTTCCGGAATGCTCGTTATTGAGCTCCAACACGATAACGTTCCCCGCGGATTTTGCCGCGTCCGTATGTTCAGTCTTGGAAGCTTGCAGCAGCTGAGTTACGTTCTTGCCCATTATTATTTTAGACATGTCGTTTCCGTTTTTGGCGAACGCTAAAGCCTTGCCTATGTGCGTTCCTTTTTGCACCACGATGACGTTGCCTTTCGTGCTTGAAGGCCGCACGATAGGGTTCGTTATTTTGGGAGTAGAGGGCGTCATACCCTTTACGGGAACTATATCTGCGAGATTGGCGGTCTTGATCGGAATAGAGTTATCCATACCGATAACTTTGGTTTGCGCGGGAGGTTTCGATATGACTTGAATCGCCGCAGACTTGGCTACTTGAGTCACCTGCGGTTGCGAGCCGACGGGCAACAGTTTCATAGCGGTGGAGATGCCTTTGAAATGTAGGAGCGGTATTTGTCCGTCGGGTTTCGTCCGCGCTTTCGACGCAGGGACTACTACCATCTTTTGTCCGGACTTGGGATTCAAAACTAACGCTTTAGCCGATACTTTCAGATCTGTGGCGGGTAAGCCTTTTGGTGTGAGAGTTTCGGTTACTCTGTGAATAGGGTTGTTTCCACTAAAGGTGCGTTCTCTGTTCGGAGTATGGGTATTAGCCGACGATGTGACGATAACTTTCGCACTTGGCGGGTTTTTATTGTGTTCTGGAGTAGGTTTCGATACCACTATCATCTTTTCTGTCATGACGGGCGTGTTGGTGCCCCTACTTTTTGGCATCGATCCTATGACTTTAGTGGTGACGAGTTTACCGGGTGTACTGAGCGGTGCTTTCTGAGCGGATGAGGCGACGACCATTTGTCGATTCGACAAAAGCTTGATGTCGGAGGGTCTTTGCACTATTTTGACATCGCTTTTCTGAAGTTTTTTATCAGAAATTTCGCCTCGATTTTTTATAATAAGGGCTGGTTTGCTAGGTATCGGTATTTTGGGGGGAATTTGCGCATGGAGGGTCGAATGGTCGTCAGGATGGGAGTTTTCTGAGACCTCGAGCTCGTGCGGGAGCGCGGCGGGTTGTGTGAGGAGCTGCATAGTGGGGGAGTCTATCGCGCCAGTTTTTTTTACCTCGTCCAAGAAGTCAGGTTTCGTTTTCCCTCCTAGAACAGCCTGCGCGTAACTCGCTTGGAAAGTATTCGGCGGGCCGGCGTATTCTAGCGGCATGGAGGCATTGTACTTGCCGGGTGAAGTATGAATCTCCTGTGCCTGTGCTTTTTTCTGCGCTTTCGTTAGTTTGGGTGTTTTTTGCGCTCTGGGCTTATGCGGCGTCGAGCGCGGCGCGTGCGGCTGACTTGATTTACTAGTTGATACTTTGCTTACTTGATTGTACGAGTGTTTTGATTGGCCTCCTGCTTTACCTATGAAAGAGAATAGTAATCCTACAATACCTGTATACACAAACCAAATTTAAAAGCAATAATGCACTAATTTAATACAAAGAAAAGCAAAAGCATTTTTAGACATTTATTAAAACTGATTTCATTTTTTATTTATAAGTCTAGACTTAGTAAAACTTACTTGTGGCTGGCTGTGAGAACTTAGAATATAGCTGTGACAAGTTGAGGTGTTTCTGATTGGTGTTTGCGGGTATGTTTCTCATGTTTTTGATGGCAGGTGGGGGTTCGTCTGGTACTCCACCACCCTCGGGCTTCCGTTTGCGGGTGATTAGTTCAGTCTCCCATAGCTATTAATAACAACCAAGTCTTATACATCATAACACTATACTAGAATTCAGGGCGCCTTGCGCAATGATGCCTAATAGAATAATATTTATTTGCAATAATACCAATGCATAAGTTAACAAAAACACAAATCTAAATATAAGCACAAAGTATTAGTGTTTGCAAAGTCCTTAACCCAGCATGTGCTAGTTACAACAACCAACATACGGCTTCGCACGCGTGTTTAGTCTTTTAAAATTAACAGGCAGACAGAGAGTCAAGAGTAACTTTCGAATTTATAATATAAGTATGGATTTTACCGGTAACTAACCTTAGTAGTCTGATCTTCCATAGCAATAGGAGCATACATAGCTTCATCAATTTCATTCAAGCTCTGTCCTTCTTGGTTGTACCCCTCAACATCCATCATCTCTTCTTCATTAATCTTGGAAGCAATAAGTTTCTCAGCTGCTAGTCTCTTCTGGATTTCTTTATTCTCTGCAGCAGCAGCCTCAGCTGCCTTATCCGCAATCTCTGTGTACTCGGTTTGAGCTATCCCTCTGGGTAGAAGGGGCACTCGTCTTCGACCCTCGCAGATCCATGCTATCCCCGTGTTAGGTCCTGATAATCTGAAAAAATATTACAATTTAAAAAAAAAGCTTCATTTCAAACTGTTGAGCCGTTCTTGAGATTTTACACCAATAATGTATCCAATTTGCATTCCATTACAGGTATTCAATAATTTAGTTGAATAATGGGCCACAGTTAAGTTACAGTTATCAGTCTCTAACAAAGAGTTTGTAAAAAGAATTGGCCCAGAAGTATGTACTTACTGTTTGTTTTACTAACAGCAACTAGGAACCAACGAGAAAACCTAAAGAATGCTATGATTGTTTAAACTGCTGCGTTTGAGATTAATAAACTTTAAAATAAAAATTATGGGTAGAAAATGTGGTGACATAAAAATATCCTGTTTAAAAAAAAAATTACAATGATGCACAGATTTTACATCTGTGATATAAATTTATAACAATTCAATGTTTTAGGTTACCTGTCAAAGTTAGAAATATAATTATTATCGTAATGTTGCATATTTAGGCACTAAAAAATGCTGAATTACAACTTCCAATAACAACACTTTTACCATCAAACAAACCCATAGCCATATTGTAGCTCGTACAAAGAATACATAATCAAATATAGTTCTATAGAAAATTATAAAAACCAATATAAATTCACTTCTTATTGGAAGAAAGTTCATAAACACACTAAGATCCGTTCTTAGAAAGGTAATTGTATTACAGAGTTTGTCTTACTACCAACCACAGCCATCTTTGACTTTGTGTAACAGAGTTTATAAATAAATCAACAAGCCTACATTGGAAATAATATTTCCAACTTACTGTTCTGCTATTGTAGCTAATAATTGGTCATTTGACACGCGGCGTGCCTCAGCGCTATGCCGATCTTGGGTTATGTGTAAAACAGCGCGCAGTTCTTCTAGTAGCTTTTTTCTGTTGTCTTCCAATGCTCCTTGTGCTCTAAACACATTGACCATATTCGAGTAGGCTTCAAGTTCTACAAACAAATGAATAAAGTGTAATTTATGTGACATATTTGGGATATTGTGGGCGACAAATTAGCCCCGAGCTAAGGATTAAACACCAAGAAAACCTTAGGAGGGAAAATGAAAGCCATTTCTTAGACTAAATTTATACCAAGTCTACGAAGCGTAAGGCGACATTCGTCGCGAGTCATGTTCAGGAGCATGGGCCACATTTTTATTTATTTGATTTGTACACATAAAAGTGACGCCAGTTATAATAATTTATCCATAATTTCATAGAAAAACTTTTATTGGCAAATATCCATACTGTTTACTTCAAACGACAATTCGTTCATTTTGACACTTCAAACGGAGTCGGGCAACAGCATCTTGTCTATGACAAAGTGAGCTACCAGAAAATAACATAATTTACCCATATAAACATTTCACTATTCTAACAATGTGTTTTTGAATATTTGTTTGTAGATTCTTATTTTTGTACCACTTTCTAATAGGTGCACGTCTATCTATTCCATGCACAAGATCCACCAGAATTCACTTCGCAAGAAGAGAGTCATAATGAACTCTTTTGCTTCAGCAGCAGAACAAAATTCACGTGTGGAGTCGTTCAATGTGGAGCAAAAATTGAGAGGAGCGGTGTCACGCCTTATCCACAGACCACTTAGATGTACTACGTACACGCTTTGAAAAAATTGTGGAAATAGCGGTGTGAATCTCATTACGGATATGGCTCTGAGAGTCGTTTCTTCATACTGACATAAATGATTCATATCATTCAAGTAAAATAAGTGCTGCTTTGCATCTGGCTCTCGACGACTGGTTCTGACGCCGCAGGCGCCGCACGGATACACAAGACAGAGAGAGATAATTAAGATAAGTAGATCATTTTTTGCTCGTGAAACGAAAGAAATAAAACTAGACTTCGGTTTTAATCGGATGACCTTGGCATCATGCTAGTGAACGAGATAACCAGTTAGAGTTGAGTAAGCGTAAAAGGAAAGATGCAAATGGATTGGATACCTACCTACATAATATGCTACATAACTTCATTTAACTTTAGATTCATTAACTTCATTAGATTAGATTAGATAATTCCTTTATTGCACACCATTAAATACAAACATATACAAGAAAATACACTCATAAATCATAGGTACAATGGGCGGCCTTATAGCAAAAAGCGATCTCTTCCAGGCAACCTTTGGATGGACAGGATTTATGTGAACAAATAAGGGCGGCAGCGTAAATCCGAAATTATTAGAACAAGTATATTTATAAAAAATATACATACTTAATATAAAATAACATGCATAATTGCAATGTACATAATCATAAAATTACATAAATAATGAAATTAATGAAATGAAATATCATAATGTGTCAGATCTAGATGATACATACATACTATCTAGATCTGGTTCTGTGTTGCGATTGCTTTACATGAACGTCAGAGCCAGTGATCCGAATGATAAAAATGAAACGTTTCAGTGAATCAGATCTTAGGTCAGATCCAGATACAGATAAGCCAATCTCAACCAAGAGTTATTTTAACCACCTCTGTAGAAATCACCAAGCTCACACATCACATTGAGTATATGTATAATAAATTTACTCTGTGTGTCAATTTACATATAACAACTCCGCTTCATATCGTGGATGTTTTAGTTTTTGTGCCCATCATTGTACCTTATTTCGACTAACTAGTGCGCCGAGACAAAATGTTAAACCTGTAAGTTTAAAGTTTGGGAGCCCCTGTGTCAGGCATTAAGTTACAACAAAACTCCTTAGAAATAGGGACAAATTCTTTTGTGGCTGTCAAACGTCAAAAGAGCCATAGACAAAAAAGCGTTAGAAGAACAAAAGAAAATATGAGATGTTTACGAAGAATGCTTTGATTTTAATCCTTTGACAGCTCTCCATGGTGGTTGATCTCCAATCCAAAATCCTCACTCAAAAACTCTAACTATGAATTGTTAATTATATGGCCTGCGTCTACTTTAATTCGAACGATATCTAAACGTTTATGGGCTAAATAATGATAGGTCGAGTTGTCAAATCATACAAATACCTACGTCTAAATTTAAAATGTTAAGTCGCTAAATACGTTTAGGGATCATTGCGCAAGCCGGGCTTATTTAAAGACTGGACTGGTTTTACTATAATCACACTATTATTAAAAATGTGAAAATTTGGATGTTTGTTTATTTATTTGTTAGTCAATCACGTCGTAACGGCTTAACCGATTTCGATGAAATTTGATATATGTATACGTAGATCTGGATTACCACATAGATTACGTTTTATCCCATAAATCAGTTCCCATGGGATAAAAATGCGGTGTCAAGTCAAGTTGCCACAGCGAGTTTAACTTTATTTCTACGTTACCTACACGACGACTTCCGTGGCGCAGTGGGCGAATAGCCGGCTGAGACGCAGGAGGTAGCGGGTTCGATTCCCGCCACGGAACAAATGTTTGCATGATCTACAGATATTTATTTCGGGTCTGGATGTTTTTCTATAAACCATAAACATGTATTTACAAAAAAAAAACAGTACATAAGTATTCTATCAGTTATCTGGTTCCCATAGGACAAGCTCTGCTCATTTTCAGGCTAGATAGCGCTGTGTGAAATGTCCTGCAATATTATATTATATTTAGTAACATAATAATTTTTTGACCGAATCGGCTGCATGCATAGTTCTGGGCTAAATAGCTTTCGTGGTTTCTGGCACACTAGTTCATTCTATTTTCTAACATCGTTTAACTTACCCCACGGCTACACTGTGCTCCTGCTCATGCTTCTCGCGCTGTCGCGATGTTGCCGCGATTAATGCCGTAGGTGGCCTTACACAGCCCTCCTCGCGGGAGTAATCACGCGATTATTCGCTCCATAGATAGATATAGGTACTAGCTACATAGGTACTAGGTTTCAATAGGTAGGTAGGTGTATTAACACAGAGAAATAATATACTCACTACGTTATTAGGTTCCTACCTACTCGTCACTTTTATGACTAGAATTTACATACATAGATATACCTTTTGTTCGTTTCCTGAACACTCTCTATACTTAGATACTTTTTAAAGTTACGTTTTTAATGTAAACTTTTACTTTTAAGTCGAGACAAACTGTTAACAACCAATATCAATTTTAAACAATGAGTTAAGTAATCATGTAGGTGTATAGGTACCTAGTTGTCTGGTAATAGTGGTAATACGAAACCAAAATTAGACACCCCCTACTTATCATATAAATTAATTATATAAATTGTGGATTCATTTGCGGTGGCATAATTTTTCTAAATCCCTTAACGCATGCGCTTCCTCTCTGAGAAGCGGTACACAGACCAATAAGCGGTATGAGGCGCGCGATGCGTGTGACCAGCTTACTCGCGTTCATGTTTGCCGGCCCTATGATTCGTGCACAAAAAACCGACAAAATGTGAAGTGGTAGAGGATGAGAGCAGCATGACATTACATCCCTGCCCTCTTTCCTCGCGCCAAGGCCAGTAATGTGGCCGCGGGGTTATAGTCTGTGAATTGTGATTCAATCCATTCATTTCATTCATTCTTTTTGTAACTATGGAGCGTGTTTTGAAGATTTGAAATTAACGAAAGCGTTATTTTTGTTTTGGACTTTGGTTGGATGGAGTATAGTTGTGAATGTTACTGAAATTGTGATGACGGACGTTGACGAGATTATTTATTTCATCAAGTCCCTGAAGAAGGGATTCGACAAGGATCTATTCCAAAGTAAAATCGATGATTTGGCTTACGCTGTAGACACCAATGGCTTATTGTACGAAGATTTTCACACATTGTTCAAAGTTTGGCTAAATTTATCAATACGTGAGTACTTCTTTCCTAAGCTTGGTCATTACCGACTCGAAACTTACCTTGAAATTCGAAATTAACTACATTATTGAATAAAATTCACATTTTACAGCGATCACGAAATGGACGAATCTTGGGTCATGTTTGGTCCCTGCCGATGTGGTGGAGAGCCGTACTGTAAAGTACGCTCTTCGTTGGATTCTGGCCAATTTGGACAATCAGTCTAATTATTCAAGAGTTGGGTTTTTATTAGACTGGATCAGTGGTAACTACCAAAACCTACTCATTTAATTTTAAAGCTGATGTCTTTAGACACTTTGCTCAGAACACAGCCCCAAATATAAAATAAGCTCTGCAATTATGTTGAATCTATTGAAGTTATTATAAACTCCATTGCACAACTGCTAAATACAGGGTGAATTTGGATAATCCAAAACAATAATCTGTATTTATTTCGATCCAATAATTAAGTTTAACATCCTCCTTTCCATACATTGGTATGTGATTTGTATGGAATGGTGGATTTCAGCGAAAATTTGTTGCTGATTTTCAAATTGACTGTGTATGTGTATAGGATGACATATACATACAATATAACATACTTTACTTACTGGGAATAAGTTATTAACATTAACCCACAT
This sequence comes from Philereme transversata, assembly GCA_963924445.1. Lineage (NCBI taxonomy): Eukaryota > Metazoa > Arthropoda > Insecta > Lepidoptera > Geometridae > Philereme > Philereme transversata. Next base: position 16,818,014 of record OZ004337.1, on the reverse strand, counting down.
TTTCAGCGGCTATGGAATGTGAATCTATTGACATGGTTGCTTTAGACATGGGCTATGAAGTTTTCTACTCAATGCTGTCCTATGAAGTTCTGGTAAGTGTAAATAAAGAGGTAACCAGCCAGATCACATGCATAGTCAAGAGGATTAGCAAGTTGAAGTAGCAGTAAGCAGGGCACATAGCTCGAAGTACTGGTGGCCGTTGGAGCAAAAAAGTTCTAGAGGAGCATGCGCTGGAAAGCGTAGTGAAGGATGGCCCCCCACTAGATAGAAAGACAACTAGAGCCATTGGGTGCAGGCAGCTAAAGATTGGTCTCTCTGGAAATCTTTTGAGGAGACCTATGTATATGTTCAGCAGTTATCAGAATTCTTAAGTCCATATATGGGAAAATTTTACAAGAGCAACAAGAAACTGATTTTATCACAAAGTTTGAGAGATTTTTATTGGGTTAAAGTAAGAATATGGACTTACGAATTCTGATAATCAGGCCAATGATATGATGATTTAATTTAATTTATTTTTATTTATTAAGGATACCCAATGAGTAATACACAGACTCAAATTAAAATACAATAGATACGCTGCCTGTGCTCACTCTGTGAGTATATGTCAATAGATCTACTTTATTGTATTGACTGTGTAGGATTACTTCCGTGACACAAAACAGGCTTAGGTCTCTGAACCCCCATTTGCAGTCATGAGTCTGCAGCCAGCAGCCAACCAGATTTTAAGACTTCCTCTAGGACTAGGCAGATTGTGCTCTGGTGGTATCTGCCCTTGAGGAGGGATGATTATCCTGTAAACGGCTAAACCTATTTCATAATTTCATTTACATATTTCATCTTTTGACAAATTCCATTTCCAAATAGTAGTTAGGATGAGGATCATCTTGCAAACACCAGCATTTTTACAAGGTTATACTATTAGTATGTGTGTAGTATAAGTCCCACTTAATATGGCATCAAAGTTTTATCAAGCTTATTATTATTAGGTATTGCAGTAGCAGATTATTATTACTTTGCTAAAAATATATCTTCATTTTCAGACTGTCCATGCTTTAAAGCTGGTGTATACTTTAACCAAGCCTTTGGATGTCACAAGGAGAAGAGTTCGAGAATTACTTGAATATGCCAAGATTCGAGAGGCTAAAAAGGTAATGGACATAATACAGCTACTGCATACATTTAACAGCATCTGCCAACTTGCCACTGAATTTTATAAATCATTTTCAATAGATGTAGTGTGCCACAAACACATCTGTTCCAGAGACAAGATCAATAAACTAGATGCCAACCCTCCTGGCAGACGGGGTCATAAAAAGTGGGACAAGTAATGATGATATTGCTGTCTCGCTCGTTCTTGCAGCCCTTACAGGAGCCGTTAGTGATGCGCCGAGTACCTATCGATAACACTAATTACCAGTAATTGTATTGAAAAGGAAACAAACATGGTTTTTGGTTGGCCCTGTCTGCCACGAGTCATGACGTCTAATGAACATTAAATTTAGTAAATTTGAGTCTTGCACAGTAACTTGTTAGTGTTAGTACTATCCAGCATTTTGCACTGGGTACAACAAAATTAACAAGTTACAATGAACCTCCAAGCTTTGTAATAGGTTCATTGTATTCTGAAAAGCTTATGTAATCCAATTAATTTATTTTCCAGAACTTGTTGCGCCAGTTACAAGTCCTACTAGGCCTCTTCAAATCTTACAAGCCTGAATGTGTTCCCGAGGACATTCCAGCCATCTCTGTACATGCTGCATTCAAGAAGCTGAATGTTCCATTACTCACTAGGTTTAGGAGGAATCAGGTACTTCGGATTTAGTTTTGAGTTTGTTTATGAGCTGGTTCCTAGGTCCCCTGGATGTGTTGGTCTAGCTGCTAGCAAAGTTTCTCGTACTAGCAAAAGTTGTACTAGCACAACACAGTATAAAAAACAAGATGCTTAAAAAAAAACAAATGTACAATGGGTGGACATAAGGTTAAAGGATTTTTTTAGATTGGTTTTACTCTATTGGTATACATAGTTATAAATTTCTTTATGAAATTACAGGAATTAAGAAACAGACTGAGCAAGGAAACAAATTACTTACAATGGATCAATCCTTTGAACTCTGTAAGTATTGTTGAAACAGCTTTGTCCGATGACTTGATCAACCAGTGGACCTGTTTGTAATTGCTTTTATGGACTCTTGAGCATTTTACTACAGTGAACCTCGACTTATTTTATATTTCAGAATCACAGTAAAAATAAGAAGGCAGGTCCCTTGGTACCTAACATGCACTTCAATATAGAATCAACACGACTAGGCAGCGAAGGACCAAGACTGAAGAACTTTCTGGAATTCTCAGAGTAAGTACTTGAGTAAGATGTTGCATTAAGGTAGTAAGAACTTATATTGCAATAGTTATACAAATGTTCAGTGGCGAATCACTAGATCACTGAACAGCAGTAATGTCTAAACATATGCGTATCGAATAAGTTACATCTTTTTATTCTTGGAAAATCAATAAAATAAACTAAGCAAAGTTTGTACTATATTGGAACCAGATAACTGATAGTAGGTATATGTAAATATTTTTTTTGTTTATATGTATACTAGCTGAACATTACCCTCCTGCGCAGTCTGGTAAAAAGTAGATTATGTCCCAATCCCGGTCACAATCTATCTATATACCAACGGTACTTAAGGAGTGCATCTAAAGAATACCTCATAATTTTAACCCCTTTATCTCCCCCCCCCCCCCCCCCCCTTTAGCGATGATTTTCCTTCTGAATCATCCTTATTTCTTACCAAAAGCCTAAAAATGATTTTTCAGATCCCTAACTTAGGAATTATGGATGGATTACCCATACAAACCTTCAACCCCTATTTCCATTCAAGATTATTTTTTGAGACAAAAGATAGCCTATGTCTTTCTCCATGATATAATTTATCTCCTTGCCTAAATTCATTACTAAAATTTCATTACGATCCGTTCAGCCGTTTAGTTGTGAAAAGGTAACAAACAAACAGTTACCTACTTTCGCATTTATAATAATGTATTAGTATGGATATGTATGGAAAGTATGGATACTTTATATCTTACTACTTACTTTCTACTTTATTTCTTTTTGACGTGACAACGTCTAATAAATCGATGAACGCCGGCTGCATGTACGAAAAGGGGTAACTCATTGTCCCGTTACCCGCATTGTCCCGTTACGCTCATTGTACTCTTGCGCCGCATCTATCTCTCTTCCACTCGATTGGCCTATGCGTCCGTGGAGAAGAAAGACAGCGGCAGCACACAACTTACATCTACACGTGAACTGTTTCGTCGACTGTTTAAAGTGATGTGAAAAGTTAATGTGGTTTTCATTGCTTATTACAACAATAATTTCGGCAATAAAGGTTAATTATTCTTGCATTTTAAAAATCTGATTACTAGTAAAATTTCAAGTATTTATTCTTTTTTTATTATAAAAGTAGCATCTGTCGGCAAGTGCAGTAATAATAGGTTATGTTACAATTGACAAAAAAATTATAGTGATTCATATAATTGATGATAGATATTTGATTACAGTTTATTTCTATGAAAACTTGTTCATATTAAATTGTATAGCTAAACGCCAGTTTTAAAATGAATTATAAGTCATTGAATTTAGATTAACAATGTCTTAAGCAGTATATTATCTTTATTACTAATTTAAGATTTTAATATTTTTGAAAATTCAATTATTTTATTACAATTAAATTGTAGATTTCATTTCACTCCTTCTTTGTATCCATTTAAAATAGGATAATTCAATTAAAATTATTAAATTTTATTTATAAAAGTATGCAATCATTTCATCAATGTTTTGTTATGACGTTGTCACGTTAAACTATCGTCCGTAAACCAATTTTACAGACAACCAATTTTTTGTTTGTTTTTTATCTCTGTTATTTCATTGTATCTTTTTTTTTGTCTTTTCTCTATTTTTAAGTGTAATAATCGTATTGTATGTAATTGTAGTAAATAAATTATTGTCAATGTCTATATAGGTTTAGAGAAACATCCAGACCCGGAATAAATGGTCCTGGATCATGCAAATATTTGTTCCTCGGCAGGAATCGAATTCGAACTGGTGCGTGTTAGTTGGCTTTTTTTTTGTGCTCGAATATGTTTCGTTTGACCATAATCTCACCTGATGATAAGCGATGACGTGGTCTAAGATGAAGCACGAAGATCTAGAAGATCCTAGCCCTTCATTGATCGAGCGAAGCGAGATCTCTAAACAACTTGGGCAAATCGGCGTGGTATGTACAGGGTGACAAATGGGAAGTTGCCTAAAGTATATGCATCTCTTTCCTCCTTTATTCTACAGTATAAGGCTGGGCCCACGTAGGTATATTCTAGAACGTTGTCAGTTTCTATTGAGACGCCATAAAGAGCAGTACGTGTACTTTAAAATGAGTGACCTTACGAACGAAGAAAAGGTGTATCTCATTGAGTGCTTTTATTCTAGAGGTAAAAACTATACTGAAGCATATAGAGGTTTTCGTACCAAGTTTGGAAGTAAAAGAGTAGCTAGTAAAAATACTCTTAGAAGGTAAGAATAAAAAAAAATATATTTGACTTTATAGTATGACCGTATTCTTTAATGAAGTCTTAATTTTTTTTTTACTTCTTTCTTAGAGTAATTGATAACTTCATCAATGAATTGATAACTCTTGACGATCGTCGTCATGATCTTCCTGGTCCTTCATACACAGTTACCACAGAAGATAAGGTTGCCGAGGTAGAAGAACATTTCAAGAATAACCCAACGGATTCAATAAGAAAAGCTGCAGTAGCTTTAAAATTGAATCGAGAGACACTAAGATTAATAATGAAAAAGTTCATCAAGTTACATCCTTACAAAATGACAACTCATCAATTGCTCCGTACATTCTAAAGAAAAAAGAATTGAGTTTAGTAAAGTTATGACAAATAAATTGGAAAACAACGAGATCAATATTAATCACATAATTTTCTCAGACGAGGCTCACTTTTATTTCAACGGATATGTCAATAAACAAAATTACCGTTTTTGGGGTACTGAAAATCCACATTTAACTGAAGATAAACCCAAGACCAAAAATGATTTGAGAGAAGCTATTAGAAAAGGAATTTCTAATATTTCTTCATCTACAATTGAACAAAGTTTTTATAGCTTTCAAAAACGACATGATTATTGTGCAAGTTCAGATGGGGATCATTTCGAAAATATTTACCATTAATAGTCATTCCCTAGCCAGATTTTGTCATTTTTTTTTTAAACTTAAATTGCCTATTGAAAATGTTCAATTAAACTGAAACCTATCCAAATAAAAATGACTACTTCAGTGATTCAATGTATGTTTTTATTATTTTTTTTCCTGAACCTATCTCAAAATTATAAATGATTACTTTAGGCAACTTCCCATTTGTCACCCTGTATGTAGGTTTGTTTGCCGGAGGATAACTTTCGAAGCGTTTATCCGATCATCGTGAAATTTGGTATATATAGGTAGGTAGTGATGGCACAATTTTGATGTGTCTAAATGAGCTAAAAATGTGTGTGTGTGTGTGGGGGGGGGGGGGGGGGTTGTTGAGATATTGGGGTTCAAGAGGGGTAAAAAAAAAACAAAATGAGACTATCGAATCAAGTAGCAAGTCTTAATAAAAGGTGTACATTTCGATATTTCTTCGTGAATACATTTTTATTTTTAGTTTAAACCTTGTAATTTTTAAGTTATTAGCCATAATGAAAACCGAATTTTAACAAAATTACACAGGGTACACCAATGACCCCACAGTGCTGAAATTTAGTATGCGTGTAGCTTCAGTGACACAAATATAGGGAAAAGTCTGAAATCCAGAATTGCAATTTGTACCCCAAAAAAATATAACCACTTAACATGTACTCCAATTACCTATAATTTGAATGATACTGTAGGTCAAGTAAAATAATAATAATAAAATAAATAAATATTGCTGGACATTTCACACATCGCTATCTAGCCCCAAACTAAGCAGAGAAATCAAGTTTATTGGTTATGCATTTTGTGGCACTATTTTGATGGTCAAAAGATTTTAAATAATACTTTTTTGTTTTTATGGGAGACTTGCGAGATCTCAGTTCGGGGCGAACAACTAGTTCTTACTTTAAAGAGACCCGGATTGTAGTGTGCACTCACTGCTGTTAGCTGTTCACACACTGCGCCACGGGGACATTGCTATCCAAGTAGATATATGACTGTTAGAGGTTTAGCACCTCTTTACTTAAACAAGTTTTTTGAAAAAAAAACCAAATGTTCTGAGTATTACGATGCTAACGAATATATTATTTTTCACGAGAAAACGTTTATTTTAATTTGACACAATGACGGTTTAGCACTATATGACGATTCGCTGCTACTTGGTGTCAGGATATAAGTGAACCTTATATTTCAGTCCAGTGTCCCTCGTCCAATACAATCTTCACAATGTGATGAATCGTCCGGCGCAACTCCGGGCACTGCTGTGCAACGCGACGGGGCTCACGGTGCTGGCGATGCTATCCCATTCACAGCAGGCGTTCCTGTCACATGATCTACATCATTTGCTGCAAAGCTGTGAGTTTAATAAACATTTTATAGGCCATCATATTAAAAAAAATGTTTCACTGAGCCCCGTTTATTAGTGAAAAGAGGCTCTTCCGTCGGCAAAGCAATATTTTTCAAAAGTCTAAATAACCATTGAGCAATTATCATTATATCAGCCTTAAAATGTCAACTGTTGAACATAGACCTCCTCCAATATTTCCATAGTAAGTGATCTTGTGAGGCTTGCAGCTAACGGCTTCAAACAACCTATATTAAACAACTAACCAGCCTTTTTAGGCTAAAATTAACAAACTCTTGTTATAATTTTAAATTATTCAGAAAACTACGGATTAGGCATAATTGAAACATGCACATTCTCCTACAGGTACAATGACTTTGCATAATGCCTGGTTGTATAACACGCGCGAGTTACTGTGCACTTCCCTGGAATGCGACCCCACTCCCGCTTACCCGCGCGGCGCCTCGCGTTTGCCTCACGCGCTTAGTAACTATAGCATCACTGTGACAGTGACGTCACAGTGCGATGTCCACAACTCGCGCGTCTTATAATTATTCAGATAATAATACATCTCCTAAATGAACTGTTGTTAATAAATAAATAAATATTGCCGGATATTTCGCACAGCGCTGTCTAGCCCCAAACTAAGCAGAGCTTGTACTATGGGAACCAGATAAGTGATAGAATACTTATATACTGTTTTTATTTGTAAAAACATACTTTTAATATATAGAAAAACATCCAAACCCGGAACAAATATCTGTAGATCATGCAAACATTTGTTCCGCGGCGGGAATCTAACCCGCTACCTCTTACGTCTCAGCCGGCTATTCGCCCACTGCGCCACTTAGGTAGTCAAGCGTAAGATCGCCTGCTTAAAAATGGGTTGGGCAGGCCATGTGGTTCAAATGCATCCATAACATTGGGCGAACCTAGTCATCCAGTGGATACCGAAAGAGCGACGCAGCCGTGGTAGGCCCAGAAAAAGATGGAGACGACCTGTGTGCCTTCGAACCAGATGGGTCAGAATTGGATCAGAAGTTGGACACTAAGAAGTTGGTTAATAAAAAAATATACTCACAGGTTTCCTAGACGTGTCTCCTCATAGCTACGTCGAGAAGCAAGACTTACTGCAAAGACTAGCTGTGCTCCAACGCACCGTGATGCAGGGTATCCCGGTCATCACCAGGTTCCTGGCTCAGTACCTTCCCTTGTGGAATGAGAGGGACTATTTTAACGAGGTAAGGAAGTATCAAACTCCTACCACTTCATCATCATGTATTGAAGCGGTCACTAGTAACGTAAGCGATAATATCCATCTAAATAATTACTAAGTTATAAGTGCGAATAAATACTGCAAGACTGCGCAGTAGCGGCCACGGATCATTGGCTGCAGAATCACTACAACAGGTGTTGCAAATATGTGCGTGAAGTACCAGTATTTTTAGTTTTTAGTTTACTAAATACTGCAAAAACATACTACACAGGCGACGAAGCTATGAACTGCCAACTTAAATATGTATTTTTCAGGCAGTTTAGGAACACACAAATACGCTATACCAATTTGAAGCTTGGCTGTTATGTTAAAATTATGTTACAGATCTTAGAACTGATAGAATGGGTGAGCATATTGTGCCCGGAGCACGTCGAAGGCATAGTGGAGTCGTTGTCTCGTCTGTACCGACGCGCGCAGCCGATGGAACAGTGTGCCGTGCTTCGGAGCCTAACTGCTATGTATACTAACCTTGTAAGTATTTGTCTAAAAGTTGTACCAACTCATTTGGAAAATTATTTTGTTACTGTCAGATTTGTCTCGTATTTTGCTTTTAACCAACTTCAAACCAAGGTCAAGTTTTGGTAATGGAATCCATGAGAAAATAATTTTATTGCGATGATTATTTTAAGTCGTATATATAAATGTATATAAAATAAATAAAACCGGCCAAGTGCGAGTCGGACTCGCGCAGGAAGGGTTCCGTACCATTATCTATAAAAACCATGTCTGTTGTATGGGAGCCCCACTTGAATATTTATTTTACTCTGTTTTAGTATTTGTTGTTATAGCGGAAACAAAAATACATCATTTGTGAAATTTTAAACTGTCTAACTAACACGGTTCATGAGAAACAGCCTGGTGACAGACGGACAGACAGACAGCAGAGTCTTAGTGATAGGGTCCCGTTTTACTCTTTGGGTACAGAACCCTAAAAAATGCAAAATGTATTTATTGCTACATAAACAACTAAATAGGTACCACGTTACCTATTCTTAAACATTACGAAAACGGGTTTATGCAGATATGGTTATCAGATTTATCTAACTGACGATCCCTGCACTTGGCAAAGCTTGTATCTTATTAAAAGTTACTTGTTATTAACACACTGTACAATACGTTGGCAAAATTCAAACACAATGCCAATAGAAATTACTAAAAAGTACAAATTGTGACTCCTACATTTCGTGGATCGTAGTTCCAACTAAACTTGATAGATGGCGTTTATAGTTAAAACATTTACAGATATAATATACAAGTATACATATCTCAACCATGTATAAAAAACTAAAATGAATCTGTCTCTGTCTGTTTATTACGTTTTTACGACTAAACGGTTAGACCGATTTTGATGAAATTTGTTATATAGATAGATTATGACTTGGATTGACATAGGCTTTTGATATTGATAAACCAAATGTGCGATGCAGGGGGCGGGTCAGCTAAGTTTACTATGAAATTGAATCCATTAGCGGCCGAAGTGCATTAAGCAATTTTCACTAGATTAATATTATGATGTTACTCAATCAGCACAAGATTTGATTCTTGTACAGGGTGAATTTTATGTAACTTCTATGTATAAGAGTTCATCATCTAAACTAATATTATAAATTCGAAAGTAACTCTATCTCTCTGTCTGTTTGTCACTTTTTCTTGACTTAACGGCTGGACGGATTTCGATGAAATTTGGTATATACTAGATAGATTATGACCGGGATTGGGGACATAGGCTACTTTTTACCTGACTGCGGAGAAGGAGGGTAATGTTTTTATTGACTAACTACACTTACGAACCCGCGGGCGGGTCAGCTAGTATGATAATATTACAAATTAAATGGTTATCGTTGGTAAGCACATCACTTGAGAACGGCTGGACAGATTTGTATTTTTTTTAATGTACGATATGGTTTTATGGAGGAAACAATTGAAAAAATTGCCCAGAAAATTTAAAAATCCTGGAAAAACAATTTACTTTATGAACTCAAGATTTTATTTTGAAATTCGTGCAAAGCCGGGGCAGGTCAGCTAGTCATTTTTTTAAATTAGGGTATATTCAATATTTCATTTTAGTATTAATGTGATGAGCCTCATTCTATTTTCAAATTTACTTACGCCCGTAGGAGCGTAAATTGCATTTACGCATCAGGTATCGAGTTAACAATGTCCAACTTTCAGAGCATGAGTGATGTAAATTTATGTGTTAATTAAACTCGGGTGTATCACTAGCACCTTCGACTCTTTAGCTCGGGTAAATATATCGGGTACAATTGATCACTTTTTTTTTATTGATGATAGTCAAGCGCTTGACCACTACCTCACCTGGTGATCGAAGATGGACCACGCTTGCCTAGAAAGAACCTATTCACTCTGGACTTGAATACTTCGAGATTATACTGGTTCGGAAAAACCTACACTTACGCCCTTTGTATGACAATGTGCTATAACATGACTGTCTCTCAAATCCAATGTATTTGCAGGTATACGCAAGTACAAAAGCCCGCTACCACTTTCTGAACATAATGCCGTCACAAGCAAACTACCAACTTGTTCTCCCAGACGTCGCGGCCAAGATCAGTGATCTATGCAACAAGGAGCTACAAGTCAACCCTGGTTAGTTTAGCAGTAAACATCACTTTTTCATCATCATCATCATCATACTAGCCACTGCTGAACATAGGCCACCCTCATAGATTTCCAGAGCGACCGATCTTGTGCTTCCTGCACCCAATGGCTCACAGCAACCTTCTAATTCTAGGGGGGGGGGGGGGGGGGGAATAAGATTTGCACCGACGTCCCCTTCTAACCTGACCCTAGCTAACCTAGCTCCATGAAGTAACGGACTTTGGGTTCCTAGTAACCTTTATCAGGTTGTCTTTCTATCTATTCCGTACTATGCTGGGCTTTCCAGTATGTTGTCTCCACTCTAGAACCATCTGCCCCAACGGCCGTCGGTTCTTTGAACTATGTGCCCCGCCCACTGCCACTTCAGCTTGCTAATCCTTTTGGCTATATCAGTGACCTCACTTTTACTTCGCTCGAAAAAGCATGTTTTCTCCATACAAAGATTGCCTGGAAGAAATCGCTTCTAAGCGATAAGACCGCCCATTATACTTTTTGCTGTGTATTTTATATGTATGCTTATTTATTTTGTGCGTTAGTGTTTTTATTAATTCACTTTCTGTTCCTGTACAGCAGGCGCAAATTAGTTTTTGGTGCTTAACTTAACTAATTAATGAACAAATGAAAATTTTATACGTATAGCTTACGGGCTAGATACAACAAATGAAAAAATAATACTTATACAAAAAACCAAAAACCGTCTATCGTCTAAAATTTTACATGTTACCGTCTAAAATAATAATTAGAGGTGAGTATAATGGTCGGACTTATCGCTAAAGACAGCGATCCCTGCCAAACAGCTATTGGATGCAGTGGACGTGATTGTTTAGAATCTATTTTGCTTATAAGTTGAGAAAATAGTTTTCTATCGCGTATTTTTTTTGTAGATTGTATCACTTATACCTGCTTATACTTAAACTTGACAACTTGATGGTGATTTCACTTAGTCACATAATTATTAAATCAAATAAGTTGTAAGCTTTTATTTTTCCATTTCGTTCTCTCTCTGTTACTATCTGATCAAATGAAATTAACCGATTTCAAAGAGGCTATTGTTTAAAGCTTGTGTTTGCCAAGTTAAGTCAACTAGAAATATTTTGCACTGAGGAGTTTGATAAAAAATATTATTGTACGAGGGCTGAAAGCGATCAATTACACCTGAGAGGACTCTAAGAGTTCGAGGTTGTTATTGATACCCCGAGATACACCCGAGTAAAACAGAATTTTTAATCACGAATGTGAGATATAATAAAAAAAAACTGTCACAGATGAACTACATGTCCTGTACTCGACAATAACATCGGCTGAGCGTCGCGCGACGGCCGAGCTGAAGTACGGCGTGACTATCGGCGCATTACCGGCACCGCTCACCCTCGCCTTGCCTCTGATCAGCGTGTCCGCCGCTCTCATAGACAACATGGCGACTCTTATAATACTGTAAGTGTTTTATATCTTTTTACACCACCTGCTCGATAATGTCAAATTACATGTCATGTGAACCTCACTGAAAGCAGGCAATTCAATCCCTACGGCTGAGCCGAGAGTAAAGTTGTACTGAATTTCATTATGCCTGCGCGGGCATAATGAACCAAAAGGATCCACAGTATAAGAACTTATTCATTAATCGAACTAGCCTTTCTGTACAGAACGCAAAATTATGTATTACGTCTCCTTAGGTTTTCTTAGGTCTTCTTGTGTCTCCTTATGTCTTCTTAAGTTTTCTTATGTCCTTCTATTTGTTCTTATGTCTTTAATCTAATAAAGCAAATGCCACGAGACGCTGTTACAAAGACAACATTGGTCTCGCAAAAACTGAAAAGTAGAGTATTATCTTTGTGGATAAAACTATATTTGTCTTGGGCGTGCTCTCTGCACTCAGTATTCTAGTAACTCCCTCGCTCCGCTCGTGAGTTAACTCTAGAATCCTTCGTTACGTTCGGAATTCAATATAGACGACACGATACGCAAGACACTCCTTTATGCCCTCGTTTAATAATCTACTATTACCACCGTCTTTGTACGATTTGTAACTTATTGAAATTGCTTCAACTCCGTCAAAAAGTTACAATTTAGACGTAATATATTTTCTTTATTGGTACGTATTGTAAAAGGATCATTAAAAAGAACAACCATCCTTGTTTCTTGCCTTTTTTTCTTGGCTTGGTCGCGGAGGAACAGGCAGTAAAGTTGATATTTCCAATTGATCCTTGTGCATAAATGAATTTTGAGTGATTGATGGTGTAGTACCCGGGTAGAACGTATTCTGAGCTGAAGTAAAATTCAATCTCAAGTATTGGTCCCTACTTGCAATCAACAGAGACGAGTAGAAAGAGGGAAGGGAGGCCTTTGCTCTGCAGTGGGACACAACAGACTTATAATAATAATAATAAAGAATTTTCTAATCAAATCTACCTACTGATTGTTAATATTTTCTTGAATGGCAAACTTTATAAATTATATGTATATTTATAAAGCCAAGCTAGTTCGATATAAATTTAACATAAGGTAAACTAAACGAGTACAAACTCTTAGTCGGACTCTAGTAGTAGTTAATCGAAATGTCTCAAGAATCTGTTTTTCTAGCAACCGATTTTTTTATTTCTCCTCTACTTCACATTTCTATATATCGTCAAAATACTCTCTTATATTTTTACAGCGTCAAAACGGGCTTGTTCGAACGACAGTATCTTTAGTTAGGTAATTAAAATTCAGTATCTCATTCACATCTTTTATAATGAAACAATTTTTTGTATTGTAAGTTATCGAAATAAAGGCGTATATTTTACTAGCTGTTGCCCGCGACTTCGTACGCGTTACACTAGTGTGTAGGTAACTTAGAAATAAAGCTAAACTCGCTGTTGCAACTTGACACCCCATTTTTATCCCATGGGACTTGGTTTATGGGCTAAAAAGTAGCTTATGTGGTAATCCAGGTTATAATCTACGTATATCATTATTATAAATACGGGATTTCTCACGTATTACCCGTGCGCGATAAGTTGGGACCTGAGCGCGGTGACGTCATATTGGCGTGTTTGTACCGCCCGCAAAAAAGCGAACATAACAAGCAGCCGCCCGCGGCTTCGCCTTTGTTTTTTTTAACCTAATTTATTATGTTACTCAGGGAGGACGCTGCTCTTTATCTAATCTTTTTTACACTATTTGAATAAAATAAAAATACAATGTTTAAGTTTATACATTTATTTTATCTATTATTTACATTATCTCATCTTCGTCACTACTTAGTGGATTTTATGCCTTCTAGAGGACTATAACAACAAAAACTACAACAACAAAACAATAACACAAACGAAAACTAAAAGAATTCCAGAGCGCGTCGTTACGTGACGTAGGCCAGTACGAGAATAAAAACCCTAGTAAAAAATAGTGATGCGAACGGTACAATACGGGCGCCATCGGGGAAGTGCAGGGGAAGCGGTCGGGGAGTCGCATTCCTAGCAGGTCTCAAGTTATCGCGCACGAGTTATACCGTCTTATCGGTGTTTCGACCGACAATGTTTCGGTTCAATCCATCAGGGTGAGTTCTACAATGAAGAATGTCGACTCTAACAGTTCTGTAGTGGCGGAACATGCTTTAGATTCTGATTCGACGCCCTACATACGTTTCGACAAGGCCCGGGTCTTAGCGAGAGAGAAGTTCTTCGTTCCTCGCAAAATCCGAGAGGCGATAGAAATAAGTCGTGTGCCGAATTTTATCAGAGATAGAGGATGGGTTCTACCGCCAGCCTGGAGGCAATGTCTTCATGATGCAAGCGACAGAAGAGTGAGTGAACCTGGTAGAGACATAGTTAGTGTTGTGTGTTTGCCTGTATCGAGAACTACCGAAGACAGTGATGATAATGATGATGATGCATCCTGTCAACGCGCTGGGCCATCGTTGGCTCAATCCCCACCACCGCGCCCGTCTACTCGTGCGCAGAAGGCTGCGGCGCGCAGTGCGAGGCGAGACGTTATTCGGAGCGGATCGCACCCACCCTAATGAAGGTTCATGAATTGAACCGAAACATTGTCAGTCGAAACGTCGATAAGACGGTACGTGTTAAATCCCGTATTTATAATAATGATTGAAATAAATCACGGAAGTTGTCTACGTATATACTAAATTTCATTAAATTTGGTTAATATTGAATGGATAGAATAGAATTCTTGCCCATAGATTATAAATTCAATTCCCGTGCTCTTCTTCGTCTTACAAAAACACCGATTAGATTTTTTTGTCGTGTTTTTTTATTTTCAGGACAAGGTTTGAATGAAAGAAAATTATGTAAAGTTACTCGGGAAATTTTAAAATTTTTGTATGATCTATATTTTATTTGGAAATCCGTGCGAAGTCGGGGCGGGTCAGCAAGTAAATAATAAAAAAATATTTGGAAATGTATAATTGCATGAAGTCATTGAATCAAACCACTGTTATTTTTTCAGATACAGGAGAATACTATCAGCGAACAAAGACATGAGCGAGAAACAGATTGATATCCTAAACGAGTACATGGCGGACTTGCTGAACTGTCTGTACAGCGAGGAGGCGCTCAGCGGACGCAGCAACGGACTCGTATTCGCCAGACTGCACCCGCAGCTCGTCTCCAAACTCAGCTCGCTGATTCCCGACGTGGACGCGAAGCTGAGCTTCAGGAACCATTTGGCGTTCGCGAGCTACACCTACTTGCAGCAGCCCTTCGACCACACTCACACCGATACTAAAATCTGGTTTAGAGTGCTTGATCGAGAGTTTGCCAATTTGGGCAAGTTCTTTAAGAAGGCCGTGCCTGAGTTGCGTTGAGAGACACAGTGGGCCAATTACTGCTCATAAGAAAAACTATTATATAGCCATACCATCATTTAACATTGTCATAGTGCAGCGATTGGTTTAGTAGAATTGGGCCCGGTGTTGCTTGCTCAGCCGTTCTTATTAGATTAGCTAGGTTAAGGGTCTTTCCGCATGGTCGGAACTAGTGACGAGTATTTTCCGTTTCTCGGAGATGTTAAAATATCGGTTCTGGCTATTAAAGCGGGAAGCCGCGTTGAAAGCCTTCAGGCGCCGTAAAACTGCTGAGGGCAACTATATATCTATATATCTATATATATATAAATCAATTGCTGTTCGTTACGCTAAAACTCAAAAACGGATAAACCGTGAATTTTTTGTGTCTTTGAGTGGGTCCCTGGAAGATTTAGATTCACGATTGGACTTGGTAGGTGGCGCTGTTTTCGGGATCCAGAAAAATGCAGACGAAGTCGCGGGCATACAACTAGTAAAAAACGATTTTTTAGACTGTGGCTTCGACTTCGCGAATTTTTTTTTAGTTAAAACGTTAAATTTGAATATGTGTAGTTGTAATTTTTTAATGAAACAATTATGGTATCTTTACATAGTACAAAATGAAGTCGCTTCCGCTGTCTGTTCGCTTAGATCTTTTAGACTACTCAACGGATTTTAATGCGGTTTTCAGCATTAGATAGAGTGATTCAAGAGGAAGGTTTATATATATAAATATACATAACTCTGTTTGTTTGTTAGTTTGTTTATTACCTTTACACGACTAAACGGCTGAATGGATCGTAATGAAATTTTGCAAGGAGATAGATTAGCATACACACATACACGTAGTTATACATACACACACATATGTACATAGACTCAAGCACCCCCAAAATACACCCTCGCGCGCACACACACACACAGGCACATACTCATAAATATATGTATACATAGATACATACACACATACACACTGTATGTGTAACTAATGTAACATGATTGGAACCTTCTTTAATATTTCCCTGTGGGCGTTGATGTCTGCGACACAGTTTAATACTTCTGCAGATATCATCGTTTATCACATCATTTGTACCATTGTTTATGTTCCAAATAAAGAATTTATGAAAAGAAAAAGATTATATCGTGGGAAAGGACATAGGCTACTTTTTTTACTTTACTGCGCAAAATGAGGGTATTGTTTTATTGAAATAACACCCGTGCCAAGCCGCGGGCGGGTCAGCTAGTATTATTATAATTATGATTGTTTTCCAAGTAAACAGTAAGTTTACTATTGGTAAGTATTTTTTATAATTGTATAATTGTAATACACTTTATGATATTAAATTTAAAGTAAATCAAAATAAACGAGATTCTTACTTTAAAAAGATGAGCCACCTTGTTAGTAACAAAAGTACATATATACGACGTGAGTAATTTTAGGGGAATATAAACTGTCACAGTACTCTATAGGGGCAATGTGGCGATTGGTTACGGAGTCGGCACAGGTGATGCAAATGTGTGCGTGAAGTACGGGTGAGTCCTACCTTTGCAAGTTTTTTTTAGGAAAACTACATCGCTTGGAGATTATATATTCTAATTGTATACTACTGAATTGCCATTAATAAGTTTCTGTGACGCTAAGTTAGTGTCACTATCCATATTTTTTAATGTTTTTGATGCAAAGAAACGAGATCGATATGTACACAAACGAATTATTGCACTGATGTTATCCATCCAAAAAAACGTCCTACACATCTTTTCACAAACAAAAGCGGACACGAAAGACAATAAAAACAAATGAAAACGGGCGAATGAAAGACAATGCTTCGTTTCACAGTCTAGCGACAGGCGAGGATGCAAACTCATAATTGCAAATTAATATCATTGTGTTGTCCAGTGGTACGTCGAGGTACTACGTCCCTGTTTTATTTTATAGGGTGACTATCATTCTCAAGTTTAAGATTCGCTCTTTACGATATTCGAAATCACTTTTAACTTTTAATCAACAACCTCACAAAAACGTATGTAATGCTGTACTACCGCTGATCAAGATCCGAATGCTAGTTCAAACCGATTAACGTCTCAAAACGCGTTTTACGTCGCGTTACCTATTTATAAAACAATTTAAAAAATTATTAATCTTCAATAATAACATCTTTCTTTATTTAGTCTGCGGCCATTCTTCACAACCTTGCACTTCGCATAAATATTCCCACGAAACTTACTCTTCTATTTCCTCTTGTTACTCGCGTTCATTTATTTTTCGTGGTTCGCTCGAGAGCATAAATTATGGACACCCTGGTTGGAGACGAGCACGTACAGGGTGGCCCACCCTCCCCCACCTTACCTTAGTGAGAAATGTTTCGCCCCTTTTGTCCCCTATGCCCCTTTTTGCGAGAGGCATCCTCAAGGATACTGTGTTAATCGGACTATGCTATACTTTTTGTGAATTGCGAGTGTGTCCGAAGCAGTCGACCGGCAGAACTGCGGGGCTATTATCTACTTTTGAAGGCGAAGACGAGTGATGTGACATAAATCGATGATGAATTTTCTTCTGTTTTCCGATTTTGAGGCATTACCTCGTTAATTCTTTTGTACAATTACAAGTCTTCAATCATCAAGATCCCAAGCAATAAAAAAAATAAGTATGTTTTTTTTAATCTTTTCATTCTTAGACAATCTTTATGTTTCTTACAATAAGGTCATCATTGTAAGTGTTTTTATTTTGACTTTGTACATTGCTATAAAAAAAATTAGCATCTAAATAGCGCGAGTACAGAGTTGTAATAGTACATTTTGCTTTCAAACAGTGAATGACACCGTTTAAATTAAACTGCTTTTTGATATTTTATCTCGTACATCTATCTGTTTTGCATTTTTTTAGGTTCATTTATAGCATACAAGCTGACCTGCCCGCGGCTTCACACGCGTGGTTTGTTAATAATAAAACATTACTCTGAGCAGTCGGATAAAAATAATCCCGATCATAATCTATCTGTATACCAAATTTTATCGAAATCTGTCCAGCCGTTTGGTCGTGAAAGCATAACAAACAAACAGACAGAGGGACAGAATGAATAAATAAATGAATGATAATTCTTTATTATACCTTACAAGCCCCAACAGTTAAAAAGAAATAAAAAAACAAATAAATGTAAGCATAATGGGCGGTCTTATCACACAGATACAGTTACTTTCAAATATATAATATTAGTATTAGCATGGATGATGGACTATGGGACCCTTAGAATACGGCTCCCTTCGCAGTTTTCCTGCTCCGCGCTATTCATCTACTTATCGGAAAAACTGATATATTCCTTTAAAATGAGCTTTATAACGGGCATGAACCTGTCAACATTTCAACTTAAAATCAGACGACATTACGACCATAAAATGGCCTATTTATAAGATAAAGAACGGAAATTATTATTTGCCATAAAAATAACGAAACCGTGACCGTTTCTAAAGCGGGGTACATTTGCGGGATAAAAAATATGCGCAACTGGTAACAATTGATAGGGGACGTAGACAAGGGGTGCGGTCTCAGAGGGATTATTCTATATAGAGCGCGTTTTATGTACGAACACTGGAATGAAACTGTAGCCTGGCAGAATTTGTTTTACTTTCTACGCTAAAATTACATTTTGCTCTATTCTTGCGTAGATAAATATATCTAGGACGGTCATGCTTTAGGCTGCCTGTCCATTGACGCGGAGAGAGGCAGCGGAGCGGAGAAACGAGGAAATATTAACCAATAGGATTGCATGAAATTCTATTCATGCAATCCTATTGTTATTATATATATATATATATATTGTTAAATATTAACCAATAGGATTGCATGAAATTCTATTCATGCAATCCTATTGGTTAATATTTCCTCGTTTCTCCGCTCCGCTGCCTCTCTCCGCGTCAATGGACAGGCAGCCTTAGGGCTGGATTAATAAAATGATTTGCTACGCCGCGTAGACAGCCTACGGCGTAGCTCTGAGTAGGCTGTGCTTGATAACTTTGAATCTGAAATCAACCTTTACACTTTTATTAGATAAAACATTACAATTTTTACTTAAGTACCTACCTAAGTTTTTTTTCTTAACCTTTTCGTCTCACTGCTGGGCAAATATTTTCTCTAAATCCTTCGTCTTGTCCCTGCCACCGCTCTTTCTCCAAAGTCCCGCCAAAGCTTTCTGAAGTGCATTAAACTTGTCTAATTATGTCATAAGATAATTATCCAAAATAATAGGTTGGCAAGTAAATAATTTTTCTTTATAATTTGTCCTTCGGAAAGTTTCCCATCGAGTGAAGATGTTTCTTTAAAGCAGTGTGGGAACATTCCTTTTTCTCTGCCAGTTTCATTGTCGTTTGACGCGCAGAACGAGGTGCGCCTTTGAGGTCAAAATTTCCATTTTTGTACTTGGTATATCACGAGCGGTTCTTTTAGCTATGGCACCCACTCTCAATGTATACCTAATTGATCGAGCGAAGCTAGATCTCCAATTTAACTTGGACGTATCGGCGTTGTATGTATGTTTGTTTGTTTGTCCGAGGATAACTTTCGAAGCGTTGATCCAATCATCGTGAAATTTGATATATATAGGTAGGTAGTGATGGCACAATTCTGGTGTGACTATATGATATAAAAATGTTGAGATACGGGGGTTCAAGAGAGGTGAAAAAAAAAAAACTAAATGAGATTATTAGGTCAAGTGGGTCAATCAGTACATTTCGACCCCGTTTTGTTTTTTAGTTTAATCCTGAGTTATTTTACGAGCCATAATAAAAAATGCACTTTGATGAAATTCATAGGGCACACCAGTGATCCCACAGTGCTGAAATTTGGTATTCGTGTAGTTCTAGTGACACAAATATAGGGAAATGTCTGAAATCCAGAATAACTGCAATTTCTACATCTAAAAATGAAACCAATAACCATGAACTCCCGTTACCTGAAATTTGAATGAAACCATAGGTCAAGTTGGGGGTTGCGCATTTCAGGGCACTATTTTAATTGCCAAAAGTTAAGGCCGGCTTGCACAACGCAAATTAACATGAACTCCCGTTACTTGTAATCAACTTACTGAATTACTTACAAGTTACTTAAGAAACTATAGGTCAATTAGTTGGTTGTGCATTTCGTGACACTATTTTGTTAGTCAAAGATTATTAATGCCTAATATTTTGTTGTTTTTTTTTGAGACTCGCGAGATCTCGGTTGAAAAAGGCGACCTGTAGTTGAGAACATAGGCAATTTGGGTGGGTAGGCCGGTTGTGTGTGTGTGTGATTGTGTAACTATAAAATTATGTTTAGGTAAAGGTGGCGGGACGGGTATTTTAAGTATTTAAATAATGTGTAGCGGCTCGAGTGTCTCTAAGCACCGAGACAAACCTTTAGGTTTTACAGTACTTTATGTATTACTATTAGTATGTAGCCTTTTGTCATATAAATATTGAAAAAACAGACAGACCAGACAGCCAGACAAAAGCATTTCTTGGCCAGAGACGCTTCGCTCGCTCGGTCAATAAGTATTCTATCAGTTATCTGGTTCCCACAGTACAAGCCTTGTTTAGTTTGGGACTAGATAGCGCTGCTGTTTGGAATGAATGCTGAAGATTGCGATCTATAGTTTAATTACCATCTCTCTATGGATTGCTCTTCATATTGCTTCATATCTCGGCCCTTGCACACTTTATCCCTTCTCAAAAATCGTTCCCGATGTCGTGTTTACGTTTCAGAGTAACTATTGCTCCCATTACTGCCATTGTTCGAGAATGGATGATTATTGAACATTCGTTTTTGTATGTTTATATTTTTTATTGAAATTCGTTGTAAAATCCGCAAGATTCTGAGACAGTAAAGAAAAGGCTGACTGATCTAGTTGGAAGTTATCAAAATATCATAGTAGTTCTTATGTTTTAGATAGGTATCTATTGCCTTGTTGCCTTTAACCAAAAAATGTCTTTCTTTTTTAGTTAGTTAGTAGTTGATCTTTTTTTAAATTTTTAGTAGTAGAATATGGACGTGGGCACCTACCGCTGTCTAGGCATCTACTGGTATTATGGTCTGGGTATAAATAGATATCTACAATTAGCATGCTATTCGCAATATCTTGCACCTTTCCATGTTAGTTTCTAATAGACACATCAGATGCATCCGGCAAGCCATTTTCCACTCGAACAAACACGTACAGAAGCAATCCGCACAGGATGGAGTTTACTCAGAGTTAGATGGCTATTTAAACAGGCTACGTGTTTCCGAACGTCAAAGCCCTTTATAAACCTCTGAATTCTGCAAACATGGTGCTAGCGTGTTAGCGTGGAGAGCTCGAGCTCGGCTGCTGTCTGTATCAGAATCGATAAAATTCGGGTCCGGACGGGGGCGCGTCGCCATGGCAACCCTCCCGGCCACCCCACCCAACCCGCTTCCATAGTACACCGATGTTGACTGAGACGGATAGGGTAAGAGGCTTATTAATGGTTTTATGTTACTTCGGTAAAGTCACCTTCAAATTTGGACGAATTCTTTGAATGCATTCTACCTACAGCTAAGACTGAAAACTACACTGGTACGGGTACTTCCACTTTTCACCCGATTAATTCTTACATTTTCACCAACCAAGTTGTAAAAGTAAAGTATATTCCGTACGTGAGTAAAAGTTGATGGAAAGTGGAGAACGAGGGCCTGCAAATAACGAGGGTGTCCGCCATCTTGGCAGCGCCAGACCGCGTGACGCCATTGCGGAGTGCGTTTACATCTGCTCTCGTGGCACACAGACATTATTTTCAGGCGCTTTTGTATGGAAATTGGAATCGATTTTCCGCAACTTTTATGGGACATTCGATACTCGTTAAAATGATGAACTGGGGTACAGAGCGATCATCATCATAGTCGGTTTATTCCCATGCTAGGATAGGATGCTATACTAGGATCGGATTATCGGTTGATAATCACAATATCTAAGCCCAAAAGATAATTCGGCCTTAATATTCTTTTCTGGATCACTTTTATATTCACTCCGTGTTCTTGCCGTATTTCAGGGCTTTTTGTGTTCTATGAAATAATGAATAATAGATTGTTTAGGTGCTTCATTTCTACTCTCTAGGAGCCACTGTGATGCAAATTTGCTCAAAGAATGCTCCACTTTACGCGATGCAAAGTCACGACGCTCAAACAAAGTCCGTACACAACGCCTCAAAGTGGTATTAAAAGGAAATAATTAAAAAACCTTGTTAGTCTTAGCTGCGAGCAATAAAAGCGCTCGCAAAGGAACGTAGAGCAAAATAAAGCAAGCTCTACGCCCGTCTGAGCCTGTATAAAACCTGTATAAATGCTGCACATTTCCAGCCGTCTACCTCTTTATTGCCGCGCTACGCTGAGACAAAAGAACTCGAATTACGCCCCGGGAATATTAATAGGAATTTATCTCGCGCGGCCAAAAGATATCTGCACCGGCTGTTTTAAATTCATAAGGTTCTCTATGCGCTACGATTTAAATATAATTTACTTTCCTGAAATTATTAATCTGAGCCGGGAAAGAACTGTTTGAACTGGCAGTGTAAACAGTACGGAGGGAAAGTTTGCGCCCCCATTCCCTGAAACGACGGCTTCCGGAATCGGACCGGCCGCGGCCGTTGGGAAAGGCAGCGGAATCCAGTGACCAAAATGCTCTCAATAAAAAATCAAACTCCTTCCTAATGGAAAATTCTGGGGAGACGGTTGCGACAATCTATGCCGATTTCCAATTTATAAGAACGCAGAATAACTACTCAATCTGAATCTATTAGGTATTCGTAAATATAGGTAGATAAGTAGGTAAGACTCAAAAAAACAAGTTATTGGCCCGTGTTAGGGTTTAAAGGCAACCCCGAATACCACTAACTTAACATGCCCTACGAAGTATGAAAAAGTTACCAAAAACACAGCAATAAAAACAGTACGCGTCAGAGACATTCACCCAATTTCTCCTAATTTTCGCAATATATAAAAGCTTTCATCTGCGTCCGCGTAAAAAGGGCCGTAAAACGTCGTTGGTAGACGCAATAAGGAGCCATGAATCTTTTTGGTGATTTATAGCGGGCGTCCGGGTTCACGAACTAAATAATATTCTTTGGCACTGGGATAGAGGCTATGGCACTATTTCATGGTGGGAGTAGAGTTAATCAGTAAATTCAAAACGTCCAGCTCTCATCGTGTGATCTTGTGTATTTATCTACTTTCCAATTCTATATAGAATCTCTAAGATGATAGATTGAAATATATTAGTTTAAAGAAGCAAAAATTTAAAACCACAAACTATAGGTAGAGGTGAGTAGCATCAATTCAATACATTGCACTTAGAAAAGTGATTTTTACAAGAATAACGACGTAAAACATAGGTACCGCTAAAAATAATTGTCACGCATTGACTATAACCCTTAAACACAACCGTAAAATAATAAATTGCAGATGCCAACCCTGGCTGATACAACCTACTAAGTATTGTTTATTCTGCTTCATGCAAGGGGTGTCAAGAGATACGCGATGATGGACGCGGCCGGTGGGATTAATTTGACCTTTACTGCTTTAGTTACGTAAAGGTTGCCGATTAAACTCTATGGTGAATAACTTGATGGTAAATTCATCGATTCATCGGTGAAGAACTTTTAAAGAACCGGTCCTTAGGTATGAGTCTAAGTATAAATTGAGTGTACATCTTGACTTAATTACCTGCTGCTAACAGATTTATTGAATTTTAAACAATGGTTTTGTAAATCATAATAATTTATTGTAGTAGTAGCCATACGTTTTTGAGAACATAATAATAACAAGTAATAGGTAGGTAGTCCTGTGTAAACCTAAGTTATAGATATCTTACGATTCAAAAATTCATAAAACAGAAGTCTATAACGATTTTAATAAGCCTTAAGGTTATTCACTAAGAAGAGTTTTTATAAGAAAGATGCAGAAGTTAAATTGTTTTATCCGGAAGCAGTTTCAAATGTATTTGCATTTGTAATACCTTATTTAGTAAACCATTTTATACATAAATCTAAACATGATATATAACTATCATGTTTAGATAACACAAAATTTCTTCCAATATAAAGTACAATGTACAACTAAGCTACACACTCATACATTTACTTAGACGTAAGTACAATATCGGAATTCAGCGAAGGTTCGCGTTATCGCGGCCGCCATCGGCGTGTCTGTCTGGGCAGGTAGTTCACCTCGTGATTTATTCGGGCGAACACGAATAGCGTTCGCTCTGCTGTCGATAAATGAGCGCACACCAAAGGATTTTGTCGCGACAAAGTTCGTGCATACACACTCATCACTACGTACGTACGTGTTTATGTTCTTCAGTTCACGTTCAGTTCGAGCGAGGGCTTCGCCCGCGTCGGATGTTTTGTTTTGGCGCCATGGAGTGGAGCAACGAGAAAGTTCTCGAATTTATTGACAATTATGAAACGGAGCCCATTTTATGGAACCCTCGAGACCCCAACCACAAAAAGAAACATATGATATACGAGGCTTGGATTAGAATTAAAAATAACCTAAGTTGGTCAGCTACTGTGGATGAGTTGAAAAAAAAGAAAGATTCTTTAATGGCGTACTACAGGACTCATTTAAATAAGCATAAAAAGTCTGTTAAATCAAGAGAAGGCATCGATGACATTTATCAAACTAATTGGTTTGCATTTTCCGCCATGAATAATTTCCTATGGCCAATATATGATTCCAAGCCGACTATACATACACAGGTTAGTAATTACTTAAATAACCTAAACTTTGTTATTTATTTCATTATTATGTACCGTAGGTATGTACTTATTTATTTGTTAGTTGGATGCGAAATATTGAGCAAACTGTCATGTTCGATTGGTCATTGTAATTACATAAGTAGGATACCTACCTACCTACTTGAAAAGGATTCAGATTAACTTACTTGCATAGTTAGGTACCTTACGAACGAATCATAGAAAAATATTAATGGACGGGGTACGAATACTTGGTTTCGTCATTATAATTATATCTAGCGAGCTGTACCTACATACTTAGGCGTTGTCAATGTCAAGTCAAGATATAAGATTTTTTTTAAACTAAAATAGTTGTGTAGTTATTATCAAAACCAAAAACAAATAAAGATCAAATTACTTACAAAAACAAAACCTAGACTAAAGAAATGGCGTTAGTTGTCAATGTCAAATAAATGTTGCCAGTGTCATAACTTTAAATTTCTACCAAATTAATAAAATTTAAATGAGGTTGTAAAGAGGTTATGAATTAAATAGAAGAAAATATAAATTACATACATATTAAAGATAAATAACCAGAGTACTGCAAAAATATATTTTTTTTGAAATAATTAAAACCAATGTACAAATACATGAACCATCATAACGTGGTTTCTGTAACCGGTATATTAAAATAGCAAAATATATTATATAAATCAATAGGTAGCTCCTGAACAATGCGGAAAAAAGTAATTTCTTTTTCAAGCTGGTTCATTTGCAGGCATCTAAAACAATATGTTTTTTCAGATAGGTGAAAATAGTGATCATCAGGATTATATTGATAGTGAAGATACGTCTCATTCCACAAATGAAGAAACAACTCCGCAGGATACGAGATCGATACGTATCGGTGGCACAAAAAGAACTAAAATTGAGCTGGCGTCAGAAATCAATGCTAAGACTCAAATGCAAGAAGCTTTAGATCACGTCAAAGGCTTGAATGACGAATGTGAAATGTTTGGCAAATTAATTGCAAGTAAATTAAGGAAACTCAGAAACCCGAACAACAGAGAGATTTTAATGAATGATATATATAATATGGTTTTCCGAGCGTGTATGATAGATCGTGTTGGACAAACTGTACCGGTTCCACAATCCTTTACGAATCAATCGTCATACAATATAATGGCAGACAACTATCCAACATCACCATCATCATCATCTGAGTCAGCTCAGATTCAAAGATACCAGTTGCCACCAGACCCGTTGTTATCTCAGTCATCTCAACAGACATCAACAGTATTATTGCCGACAAAAAAAGCCTGTCAGATTATCAAATCGGAATTTAATGAAATAACTTTAGTTGATGACACAGAAAAAAACTAATTAATTTTTTTTTATTAATATTCTTGACACAATATTTTTGCACTGTGAAATTAAAACGATATTGTTGCATAAAAGTATGCTTTTCTTACCCTTACTTCGTCCTTCATAACTTTAGATGGCTGCAAATACTCCATGGACGATTTCAGGTGATGAGAAATCTTCATTATCTACTACGTACAAAGTGCAGGCTTCGAAAGCCGAGTAACGAAGTGCCAACCGCATTTTTATTGTCAAAGGAGCCAAAATGATGAGGGTCAAAATTTTAAATTAGGGTTATTAGGTCAAATGGGGTATCAAACTTTTAATTTTAATTTTCTTTTATCATATTGTTTTGGAGTTATGATGAAAAATACTTCATACGGGACAAGTTGCAAGCCCGTTGTCGCGTATTTATTAGAATAGGATACGAACCTTTGAATTTTCGGATCTAGGGCGGTAGAAAAATGCATTGGTACACGGAATTCGAACCCACTACCTACGAGTCAGAAGTCGGGATACATCCAACTAGGCCAGAGGTATTCATTCAGATGGTTCTATAAATATCAACCTCGTAAGTTGCTTTTTCGGCTGCCCGTCCGTTCCTAATTTGACAGGTGAAGCTTTGCCCTGTTTGCTCGACTGCCGAAGGAGAGATAAGCATGTATAGCGCGTATTATTGTAAGTATCTATTTTTATTTTATTTACTAAGCTGGCTCGGTTTTTTTCCGGGCTAGCTTCGGAAACGAACGTCAGGAATTGTTTCGGAACGGAAAATTTAAGAGCGTGTATTAATTAAGTGCATTTGGGTACCTGAATGGAAAACAAATTCGGAAATCGAATCAGGAAACCGAGCATGTACGGCCCAGCCTAATACTCTGTATAACCTTATAGCTATTTTATAGCAGCAACTATTGGGCGGATTAATTCAAATCAAAAGTTTGATTGGTAGTGAATACAAGTGATGGCTGGGTTTTAGTTTGTAAGCTGTCATGAATCACGCCAATAGATACATTTTTGTATGGTTGTGGGGCTTGACCGATCACACAATTAAGATAATTTCTATATTGAAACCTACCAAAAAAATATTTCTACCTACGAGTATACTTATTTCTAAAACTTACACCCTAATTTTACTTTCACCACGCTACGAGAAGTTCTCGAATTGGTGTGATAAGCCCCTACCTCAGTTTTAAGGCAGCTTAATCCTACCTCTCCGTAAACTAGCTGAGAACTTTAAGAAGATTCGTCTGTCATCACACACACTACAAGGCTTGGCATAATCCCAGGGGCAGATTTATACGCCTCCCGGGTAGGTAGATAACAAGAACATCGCTGAGGGGCAAGTTTCCCTCATTATAATAAAACAACCCTTTCTATGTGATCGCTTTCTTTGCAGATACAAGCTTCTGCCCTCGGCTTCGCACGCGTGGTAATTCAATAAAAAGTAGCCTGTGTCTCTATCCAAGCCAAGATTTATGTTTATAGACTACATATTTGTGTTTTTTTTTTATTATATTAGTCCAAGTAAGGTTTTAGGGAAAATTGGAAAAGTGTGGAAAAACTAAAAGTACCTAACTTCTTTAGGCGCGTTAAGCATTTTTTGAGATGGACCATTGAACTTGCGACACTGTTACCGACACCTGTCACTGACTACTGACACGGACTGTTACTGACACCTCTGTATATAAGTATTTGTAGTGTAATCTGTTTTTTTTTCACTTCTGTTGGCACTCCCAGAGTGCCATTTTTTATGGGATTTTTGTTTTTGTGTCTGAACTCAAGACCATATAGGCTACATTTACTTTTGCGGAGCCGGGCGGGTCAGTTAGTTCTCAATAAAAAAGCAATATTTTATCTGTTTCATCCGTATATTCGCTTCAACAGATAGCTATCACTTGTGCAAAGTTTGGCACTCAGCCAACAGATTATGGTCTTGTTTGAAACAAAGAACGGCAGGTGCTCTTATATTTTTAATGCCTTTGAAATATTGGTGTAGTTAAAATTGGTTCTGAGAACAATGGCTACCGAAACATTGCGCGGGTTGAAGGGTTTCTATCGATATTTTCTTCTTTATTGGAATAAGCTTTCAAGCCGCTTTTTTGTGTTTTAACTAAATATTGAGCGTCTTGTAGGGTAATTATATTATTATGCCGTGGAGACGCGTTAGACAGGTTTTGTAGTCATCTTAGAGGAAAGAAGTACCACCCATACCTGGTCGGCATACCACCTTGCCGTACCAAACGATATGCTTCAACTTTTCTTGTTAGCCCAAGTAGTGGAACTCGCTTCCGGCGTATGTTTTTCTGAACCAGTATAATCTCGGAGTCTTTAAGTCCAGAGTGAATAGGTTCTTTCTAGGCAAGCGTGCTCCATCTTCGATCACATCATCACATACCACCAGGTGATGTAGTAATCAAGCGCTTGGCTATCATCAATAAAAAAAAGATATTTAGACAAATTTTGAAAGACAAGGACTTTTTTTCGAGTTTATCAAACTAATCACACTTATATTATAAATGGGATTTTTGTTTATTTGTTTGTTTGTTACTCAATCACGTCGTAACGGCTAAACCGATTTCGATGAAATTTGGTAGGTGTATTATAACCTGGATTACCACATAAGCTACCTTTTATCCCTTAAATCAGTTCCCATGGAATAAAAATGGGGTGTCAAGTTGCAAAGATGAGTTAAGCTTTATTTCTAGGTTATCTACACATTTAGGAGAGCAACGCGAACAAAGTCGCGGGCAACATCTAGAATTATAAATTCAAAAGTTTGGATGTTTGTTTGTTACTCAATCACGTCGTAACGGCTTAACCGATTTCGATGAAATTTGGTATATAGATAGATTATGACCTGGATTAAAATATAGGCTGCTTTTTATTGACAAACTACACGTACGAAGCCGCGAGCAGAAGCTAGTATAACATACATATTCGGTTGCTGGCAGTAGTTGGATGCAAGCCGCATAAGATTGGTCGCTCTGGGAATCTATAGGGGAGGCCAATGTTCCGCAGTGGACGTTCTATGTCTGATATGAAGATATAGAACAGATGAGCATATAATATATGTATTAAACATATTACTATATTTTATCATATATACAATTCATATCAGCCCAATGTGGAACATTGTCTTCCCCCATAGATTTCCAGAGAGACCGATCTCCAGATAAACTCGAAAAATATAAATGTCTTTCGAAATTCGAATTGTATTTTTTTTTTGTAATTTCTAGTGTACTATTTTAATTATACCCTAGTAATATTATTACAATCTAGCCATGTATAGGCTAATGGGCAATTTAATTTTGACCTAGTTTTTTAGTATAACATAAACTAATAATGTGTCCAATAGCACTTTTTTTACTGTCTCTAGTTAAGGGGAAGACACTTTGTTCGTGTGTTCGTTATAGGTAGCACTAACACTTTCACTACGCACACACTATTATTAATGTACATTACACTAACTCTCTAGTTCTCTTGAGGCTTTTCACTTATGTCCGTGTTGTCGAGGAGCTGGATAGCCTCAACGTTCACATGCTGATGAAGTCTATGCTCATGAGCTTCAGCATATTTTTTTATAAACTTTGACGACCTCTATGTTAAGATCCCGGTCCTTAACATCGTATTTTATTGAAGAAACGCTAAGTTAACATTGTTTAGGTAACCGCTGAATTAAAACATCTTGTTGGAACTTAGGTTATGAAAAGTCCTTAAGTAGGTATAAAGTTCAAGAAACAGTAGTATCTTAAGGCAGGCATCAGTTTGTTTAAGTTATATTTTATATTCAGAAGATTTGCTATGAAACTGCTACGACAATTCGCAAAAAAAATATGAAAGCAAAGTAAACGCCCACAGACCTTCCTCCAGCCGGGTTCCAGCCGGACACGGCTTTATAAACCGGGGTCGAGCATAAAATGGCTGCTGTGTAAGTAATGTGCGCAAGAAAATATTCAATCAAGTTTATAGCGTCGATTCTTCCTGGGACACGGCGAGCGAGGATCAGGGCTGTCCCGTCGTCGAAATCTTTACGGTTATTTGCTTGTGCTTCATGTTAGCCTTGTTGTAAACTACTATTTATTCTACTACTCTTGTATATGATCGATAAGAGCCTACATTTATTGATCGAGCGCAGCGAGATCTCCAAATCAACTTGGGCAAATCGGCGTTGTATGTATGTATGTTTGTTTGTCCGAGGATAACTTTCGAAGCGTTGATCCGATAATCGTGAAATTTGATACATAGGTAGGTAGTGATGGCACAATTTTGGTGTGATTAAATGAGCTAAAAATGTTGGGGGATTGTTGAGATATTGGGGTTCAAGAGGGGTAAAAAAAATGAAAATGAGACTATTAGGTCAGGTGGGATGTCAAATGAAAGGTCTTTATTTCAACCCCGTTTTTATTTTTAATTTAACCCTTGTAGTTTTTGAGTTATAAGCCATAATAAAAACCAAACTTTGACAAAATTCACAGGGTACACCAGTGACCCCACAATGCTGAAATTTGGTATTCGTGTAGCTTTAGTGACAAAAATATAGGCAAGAGTCTGAAATCCAGAATAAATGCATTTTGTACCCCAAAAAAAGGGGTTCCATTTAATATGAACTCCCGTTACGAGTACCTGTAATTTGAATGAAACTGTAAGTCAAGTGAGGTGGTTGTTTATTTCGTGACACTATTTTGATAGTTAAAGATTACGAATAATAGTTTTGTTTTTATGGGAGACACGCTAGATCTCAGTTCGGGGCTAACTACTGGTAATAGAAATAAACTATAGATATTAGACCATTCTTTATTTCACAATACCATGGTTAGTTATCCTGTAAACTGCGCTAAAATATCGAGAAAAACGAAAACATACAAATCCATGTAAATATCCTATGTATTAACCCTCGATTCAAAAAGAGGGGTGTGTTAAGTTTGACGCCTAACTCTGTGTGTTTTAATTTATCTGTCTGTCTGTCTGTCTGTCTGTGGCATCATCGTAGTTCCAAAACGGATTGTCCGACTTAGACGCCGTTTTATTCAATAGAGAACAAGATTACCTGGGCTGGTGCTCAGCTATGTCAGTTTTTAAACCCCGACGCAAAAAGAGGGGTTGGGGCTTAATTAATTTTGATAAAAACACTATTTGTTTTTTATAAAGCAAAGCGAGATCTCCAAATCAACTTGGGTAAATCGGCGTTGTATCTATGTATGTATGTTTGTTTGTCCGAGGATAATTTTCGGAGCGTTGATCCGATCATCGTGAAATTTGATATAAAGGTAGGTAGTGTTGGGACAATCCTGGTGTGACTAAATGAGCTAAAAATATTGGGGGGGTTGTTGAGATATTGGGTTCAAGAGGGGTAAAAAATAAAAACAAAATGAGACTATCGGGTCAAATGACACGTTTAATAAAAGGTATTTGTTATTCTGTTCATTTTGATTCTGTTTCTTTTTTTAGTTTAAACCTTGTAGTTTTTCAGTTATTAGCCACAATAAAAACTGAGATAAACTCGCTGTTGCCACTTGTAGACTCCATAAAGTTAGTAAATCGTTTAAAGGGCAAGGTGTACGCTTTTATATCAATCAAATAAAATATATAATATCGGATTATTTAGATGATAGAGAAGCTTGGGATTAAAATTGCTCCAACTCGTTCAAAAATCTTACAATTTTGACGTAATTTATTTTTTGTATTGTTATGTATTCTAAAAGGATCATTAAAAAAAAACAACCAGCCTTGTTTCTTGGCTTTCTTTCCTGACTTGGTCGCGAAGGAACAGGCAGTAAAATAGCGTTTCAAAGTGATCCTTGTGATTTTAATGATTTAAAGATTTTGACATTGAACTTTGACGAAATTCACAGGGTACACCAGTGACTCCACAGTGCTGAAATTTGGTATTCGTGTAGCTTTAGTGACACAAATATAGGGAAAAGTCTGAAATTTTGAATAACTGCAATTTCTACCTCTAAAAAAGTAACACGAACTCCCGTTACTTGTAATTTGAGTGAAACTGTCAAGTTAGTTGTTTGTGTATTTCGTGACACTATTTCATTAGTCAAAGATTAAGGCCGGCTTGTACAACGATCCCTAAACGTATTTAGCGAATAAAAATGTTTAAATTTGACGTAGGTATTTGTATGCTTTGACAACTCCACTAAATACGATTAGGCATCGTTGCGCAAGTCGCCCTAAGAATAATACCTTTTTTTTTTGGGAGAATTGCGAGACATCAGTTCGGGGCAAACTACTAGTATAATAATGTTTATAACTATGATGGTTATAAATTATTTGTCTATATATATTATATATATACTTATAATATCGGATTTACGCCGCCGTCCTTATTTTGTTCACATAGATCCTCTCCATCCAAAGGTTGCCTGGAAGAGATCGCTTTTAGCGATAAGGCCGCCCATTGTACCTATTATTTAAGAGTGTATTATTATAACACATAAAACATACAACATTATAAATGTTTGTATTTAATGGTGTGCAATAAAGGAATTATCTATCTATCTATCTATATAAACAAGGTGTATTTTAATAATGGTGACGGTGAAGCTTTAACTATTGTATTTATAACTTTTTAATTGCGTCTTTCAATTAAAAAGTCTTCTCTCCCCTCTTCTCTTTTCTGTCTTCATAAATACCTTAGACTCTGGTCTCCGTTCCTCTTCATTTCACCCAGTGGCGGATTAAAACATTTACCTCCAGTAGGCTATTCGAATTTTGCCGCCTCTACCGACCTCTACAATTTGATACCCTAGTTCAGTGTTTTTCAACCTTTTCAATTCGCGAGCTCTTTACACGTAAAAAAAATTTGGCACCCCTGGTCTTTAATAAATTTGAGTGATTCAACAAAACCGGTCAAATGTGGGTAAAACAGTGGGTGACTTTGGCCCCAAATTTGCCGCCCCTAAAATCTGCCGCCCTAGGCTCCAGCCTACTCAGCCTGCTGGTAAATCCACCACTGATTTCACCTATATGCTGATGACGTACCTACTTACTCTACCTAGCTCTAGGTAGCTTTACCTTTCATTCAGTCCCGAAGACATTCACACCTCCTGACTGAGAATTTACGTGTCAGTCTTGGTCACATATATTTGGACTACAGATCAACACTAGTAAAACCCAAGTTATGATTACTGGCTGCCGGGTCTTCATTTCTAGGCTTGATCTAAACTCTTTCCCTTCTATTACGTATAACGATGCCCCCTTAGCTTACTGCTCTGAAGTAAAGAATCCTGGCCTAATCATAACTGAGAACATATCATGGGAGCAGCACATTACTGAAGTCAGCAGGAAGATGGGGAGCCCAAGCGGGGATTTCGTGATTTACTAAAGCGCGGCAGATTAATATACAGAGAGATACCTTGTACCCGGTTAAGTACCTCCACCAAATACGAGCCCCATATATAAGGCCACCCGTGAAGGATAAAGGATCTGATTAGTAAAAAAAATTGATCATCAGAAATTCTCGAGCTCGTCAGATTAAGGTAGGGTGAGTTAATTGCATCCTAAAAAGTGTATATTCCACTAATCTGACAATTTGAGAGTGACGTAAAGAAAGGGGAGGACAGTAAAGTTGTAAAAAAACGTCATCTCGACATTCTCGAGCGTAGCTAATTTTTTTTTATTTTGAAGGAACTAATTCAAGGATAACGAAAAATATATAATCTGACGATTTCCGCAAGCCGAAATAACAAAAATTCGTCGATTAAGTTTAATGCGTGCAGCGGCGTGATTCCTATATTTCCCTCTCCGCGTTTCAATTCCTCTCTCACTCTTTCTCTATCTATTACTCTCTAACTCCGTGATGGCGTAATTATAAAAAAATAAATTTTTTGAGCATTTTTTTAAATTATTTTCTTATAATATACAAGTATTCAACTTAAAAAAACATACACTTATTTATTTGCATGCTATTTCTTGAGCTTTTCAATTAATTAGGTTCAATGATTTAAAAAAACAAAATATTTTTTTTTGTTAGTTTAGGCGAATCCCTCTAGATAATCGTTAGATTATGAGACAGCACGTCTAGAATATAAAGATGAACCATATATATCTTAATAATCTGACGCGCTTGAGTATTTCAAAATGGCGATTTTTTTTACACATTATAGTAATGGCCGCGAGCTTGGGTCACATCGAAATCGTCAGATTGTTGAATGAGAGCTTTTTTTTGGTGCACTTAACACCTTAGAAAACCTGACGCGCTCGATTAAATGTTATTTTTTTTCATTTTCAACCCTTACGTACAACCACCCGCATCATGCAAACGATCAGATTAACATACGTACATTATTAAAAATACGTAGGACATTGATGCTATCAATATCTGACGCGCTCGAGTATGTCCATGCAACAGTTTTTTTTACATGTTTAAAAATCTATAGCCGCTTCCCCCACCGATGAAAAGGTATATATTTTATATAAAAAAAAATTCTTCTTATCATCTAAGCTTTGCAACCAAATAGGTCTCTATGACGTTCGAGTAAATCCCCATTTAGCATCGTGGGCTCCCCTACTATATGGATAAATGCACGCTCTGAAGCGCATGCAAAACTTTTTTTTTTCGGCTAAAATTACACTTGTAAATTCTACTCTCTATCCTAGATTATGCAAATGTGTGCTATCCCGACGCTTTTGAGGAGCAACTTCATAAACTGGAGCGGTTATTAAGCCTCTACATAGGTACGTATACGGGCTACGCAAGTACGACCACATCTCACAGTACCACTCGCAGTTAAAGTCGCTCAAAATCCGGTTTCGTCGGGATACTCATATACTCTGTCTTCTTTATAACATCTTTCAAAATCCTCTGTCTTCATGCTGCACCTTATAGAACGGTTTCTCTTCTTTTTCCCCCTGGTCGTCTTCGTTCTTCTCAAAATCTTTTACTCAAGACGCCTGAGAATAAAACTGCTTTCTTCACTGACTCTTTCACCGTGACTCCTATCCGCCTGTGGAACTCTCTTCCTTCAGAAATCCGTAGGGCCGCCGCTATGGGAATTTTTAAATCCAAACTCTATAAACGCGTCATCTCTCTTCAAGATACATAACAAAATTGAGCACTTTATGTAGGTATATTTATGTATTTCGTTTATGTATGTGTATTATTATTAATTTTTGTAAGTTTATTTTATGATCCTAAGCTAATGTTTGTTTACCTTTCTATTTTCTGGCACTACCACTTTATCTATACTACACAAAGATACGCTGGAAGAAAATGCTAATTAGTAGTATGTTCGCCTATGTATTATTTTATTAGTTCAATAAACAATTTTCTAAAATAATTTAAAAAGTTTACCTGTGAAAAGTGGCAATCCTAGTTTTATCTCATGCGCTCAAGGCTCATTTGGCTCAGTGTAATGGCGAGCGCGCAGTTAGGTAACCAACGACGGCTTATGCCATCATCTCGGGTCGTGCGATCAACAAAAATATAATATACACTACTGTATACCTACTGCGGTATTCTAGGCTTCTATGGTACTTAAGATGTTGAACTGCGGAAAATCCTTTATAAGGATTTTGTAATGTAATTTAATAGTGAATGCCAAGATGGCGGGACCACGTTTCCACAATATATAATATATCTTTAACGCACTTCTTTTTGCTGGATGTGAATTTCGTGCTTAGACACTTCGCATCGAGGAAGGCTAGGAGGTGTTTCGCCAGAGGTGTCAAGACGTGAAGCTTCCGCAAATTGAGTTGCAAACAAATTTGCTTTCTCAATAGCAGTGTGGGCTAGGGAACCATCCAGTTTCAGTAATGGGGGGAGTGAAGGGCGGTTGAAATTCGCTTCCACCGATTTAGCCAGAGACCAAAAAGCTTTACTTCCCGCGGGGTACGCGGCAAGCTTAGACCCCATGCGGCCAATCCGATCGAAGCGAGCTTTCCGTATCACCTTCTTGCTAGACTTGGCGGCTTTATTGAAGGCTTTCTTCTTTGACCGCACATCCGAGGCTTTACTATTTCGTGCGTCTACCCA
The DNA here is from genome assembly GCA_963924445.1 of Philereme transversata. Taxonomy (NCBI): domain Eukaryota; kingdom Metazoa; phylum Arthropoda; class Insecta; order Lepidoptera; family Geometridae; genus Philereme; species Philereme transversata. The sequence goes on along the minus strand of OZ004337.1, from coordinate 16,781,690 downwards.
GGCACGGTACGCCGCATGTTTATGCGCTTCTGCGCTGGCACATGCGGCACTAAGGCTGCCTGTCCATTGACGCGGAGAGAGGCGGCGGAGCGGAGAAACGAGGAAATATTAACCAATAGGATTGAATGAAATTCTATTCATGCAATCCTATTGGTTAATATTTCCTCGTTTCTCCGCTCCGCCGCCTCTCTCCGCGTCAATGGACAGGCAGCCTAAACCATGGGCGAGCGTTGCCTGAAGATGAAGCGTCAGAGAATAGAATAAAATATTCCATTGCCTTTTTTATCACCTCCGTAACGGCATCAGCGCAGATCGTTGGGTCAAAGGAAGAAAAGCAAGTTTGCCGCCAAGGATAAGATGCGAAGAAATAAATATATATTTTTTTCAATAACCTATACTTTCCCACTGCTGGGCAAAGGTCTCCCCCATTTCCTTCCATTCCTTGCGTTCTCCAGAAATCTCCTACCAGTCAGAGTGGAACCTATCCAGATCGTCGCGCCAACGTTTTCGCGGTCTGCCTCGTTGCCGTCGTCCTGCAGGTTGCCAGTCGGTGGAGATCTTAGTCCACCTTTCAGGGTGCATTCGAGTGACATGACCCGCCCACTCCCATTTGAGTCTTGCAGCCTTGTACCCCACATCGATGATTCCGGTCATGGAGCGTAGAGTAGTGTTGCGGATTCTATCGGTTCGCTTAACACCTAAAATGCTACGCTCCATCGCTCGTTGGCATACCCCGAGTTTGAACTTTTGTGAGTCCGTCAATGACTAAGTCTGAGCACCGTAGGTTAGGATAGATAAGATACACATGTCGATGAGTTTTCGCTTAAGTGACAGTGGAAGGTTACCCTTCATTAGCTCTTTCTTTCTTCTTATTAATAATATATATATATTATAGAGTATAAAAATAATATAAATAATAAATAAAGGGAGAGGCCGGGAGTATTTAAGTGTCTATTTAATCTATTATAAAGTGTAATCTATTATATAATATAATGCATGTAAGTTATGTAAACATTTTGTGCATGATATATTTTGATAAAATAAACGTATTTATATATCTTAGACCTTATAGGCATACTGCCCTTTCTTAGAAAAAACTACAGATCACTGAGACATTAATAGATTTTGTTATATTCGTGGATTTTTACATGTAGCTTGTTATGTTTCAGTATTATGAACGTTCCAACCAAGCAGAAGATATTACTACCTAACTAGATTCCAAGACAAAACTAATTATATAGATACAGAAATGTTGTTATGTTTTGGGATTCCTATTAATTATGTTCAAAGGCTATTCCGTTTACAACCTAGTTATTCTGGTGGGACATGCTGTGAAAACACACAGAGAACGTCGGCGTTCCTATTCCAAGGATCATGAATAATTCGCATCCTTGATGATGTTGGGATTCTCGTAAATGCAAGCATTCCAAATTAGATGCTTCCTACAAAGGCACACAAAATTAGAACTACAGCTTTCTGGCGGGTAAAAAAAAACATTGATTTTAACAGCATGCTTTCAGGCAGATAAAATATCAACATTTTTCAAACTGATTTTGTCGTTCTAAATTTAAAACAATGTTTTATTTTCTTTTTTTGGATCATGTGTCAGGTATGAGCCAGTATTCAGACCTTCACAAAAAAACAATGAAAAAAATTATTCATAACTCGACTGAGTTTAAACGAATGTTGAATTTATATTTTCATGTCATGTTAAAAATACAAGGGAAAAAGTAATATCTCGCTGAAAATTAATTTCGATGTCCTTTCCGGATTTATTAGCACTGGCAGAGGTAGGCCGCGTAATAAATTTAAGAGCTCAAACACGGTGGCTGTCAGAATTAACCTCGACCGGCTCAGGATGCATACGATAGATCCTTCGCTTGAATTAAGTTTGTTGTTTCATGAGTTAGGATTCCTATTTTAATGAATAATAGCTGTTATGTATGTAAGTATTAGTACAAGTAAAATTAAAAAAGAATGAATCATAGAATAACAAGCATTTACTGTGGACCCGCATAAAGATAACTGCAAAGCGTATAATAATAGCATAGACTATAAATCCACATTAAACTGTGATAGCAGTAGGTACATGTTAACTGTATTGCCATGCGAAAAAAGGCTGACTAATAGAAATAAAGTCCACTTTGAAGTTTATCAAAGAAAGGAGGTAATCGTTAGAAGCAAACTTCCGTTAGAAGAGTTTCTACTATCAAGAGGTTCTTTGTTTGGGTAAATAAAGCTTGCACCTGCGTACTATCAAATTCAGCTCCATCGATTTTCATGCATCTCCCGGGATCCTCGGAAACTGTCCATGCTATATAAATATTCGCAGAACATCCCTCGTCAAATATTAACTGTGTATAACGCATGTAGTGCCTCCCCCTCCCGCCGGCCCAGATGTAACCATTGGCAACGGGTGCTGGGTTGGCGGAGGATGGCGTTTGCAATTGCACACACAGATAGGTACATCGCCTGCGGCTCGGGTACCACTATACATCTAAATTATGGCTCGATAAGGTCGCGAATGGCGTGATGGTGGAACTGTAGGTGTATTGCATCACCTCGCTGGCACCTGATTCCCGGTCGCGGCCCGGGCGAGCTGGCTGGATGTTTGCCGGTCGTCGCTTTATGCTCGCTTAATAAGTACATGGTGGATGCACACGACAGCGTTGACGTGGCGTAATTACGTGGAGAGTGGACCCCGCCCCCCTCGCCGCTCGCTCTCCTCTCCTCGCCTACGCGGCTACACAGTAGGGAGCTTGCATCAAACGAATTCGATATTGAATTCGTTAATTAATTCTACCTTTGTGATAGGCATTTCGCATTCGACGAGCGGACATTGACGGACGCAGGGACTGAGCACTAATTAAGGGATTTGCAATTGGTTTTGTTTTGTCTGAAAGAAGAGACGGAATGGTCGAGTGTTCATTCAGTCGTCTTGGAACGGAGTGCCTGGGGAGTTTTACATTAAATCTGTTATGAGAGATCTAATACAAAATAAAATTGGTGTTAGAATTTCAATCCTACCGAAAACAAGATTCTTGTGCTTTATTCAAATAACAATTATACTCATCTTCAATGAGGCGAGCCAATCATCGTCCCTAATAATTTTTCGTATAATATTATACGCTTATCAAAATTCAGAACAATATTTAACGCTCGTAGCTTGTAGGCATGTTTTACGGCTGACGATATTTCATACATGACACATCTCGTATCCAACTATAACAGATGGCGCTTGTGGTTGCATAATATATGTATAATGCTGTTATATAATAACCGTTTATGAGGACAATAATGTGATAGCTTGCTACGGATTTACTACGCCCCGCTACGAGCTACGTTGCTGCTACAAAATTCTACATATTATTTTGAGAACAGCTTTATTTTACCCTGAGATAATCTATTTAAAAGTTGCGTATGGTAGGTGTTGGTACAGTACAGAAAATAACCATAGTTATACAAAATGAGATAAAAACAAAAAAAAAGCATTTTAAAACTGTGCTCAAGCAAAAATCAAGCTCGAGGCTAGATTTCTGTCAAACTTTCAGGTAATAGGTAAGTTTAAAGTATTATAATACCATTTTATAGCAAAATATCCCTTCACCAAAAAGAAAAAGTGCTGATAATCTTCGAATTGACTAACCGTCATCACTCAAAAATAAAACCACCCCAGTTAAGTTTTACCCTACCTTACCTTTTAGTTATAAACTCACTCAATAACAAATGTCACCATCAAACGTCAATGTGACGTGATGTCAGGTAATGTAACCGAAGCATATCTCTCTCTCAGTATTGCCAACTTGAGGGTTTTACCCCTGAATTTGGGGATAAGTTAGATAAAAAGGGGTATTTTTAGAGGCCATATTTTTTTAGGGGCATACTAGGGGTACAATTACTTGACGCATTTTTCAGGAGTTATTTTAGTATTTTAGTTTATTAGGGGAATTTTCTAATTAGAAAATAATTGCTTAGATTGATTAATTAAATTTTATGAAGGTGTGTAATCTTGTAGACATCAACAGACAAATGTTCTCTTTAAATTAAGATAAAAATTAAACGATATTAGTATCTAGGGTGATCTTGAGTGAGATTTCGGGGGAAAAAGGGGGATTTCAAGATGACGCTAAGGGGGGACGCTTAGTCAAGGTTGGCAGCACTGCTCTCTCTCTGACTTCAACTGTATTGATGTGTGCCTGCGGTACTAATAATTTACCAGAATCAACATCAGAACCCTTTCTTTTATCCCATAAACCCATCAAGTTATACTAGCTTTCTAGTAAAATGATAAAAAACCGTGTTCGAATCGATCCATCAACTCGGTAACTACGATGCAGCAGACATACAGACACACAGACAGTATCGGCGTCAAACCTATAACATACGCCTCTTCTCGCGTAGGGGTAAAAAATGGAAAAATCTACGCATTTGCATAGTTCTAAAATGTGGGCATTAAGAACCAATAACAATTTAAAATCGATTCTGTTCTAATCCCGGGGTTTTCATTAATGATCTTTTGTAAGATAAATCTTTTTACACGAGTTGCTACAAGAGTAGGGTCGTTGTAAGCTCCTGACTCCACTAGCAACTTGAATATCAGATACCTACAATACAAATGTTGCCAAAACGTTACAATTGTTTCTGAGTAAGTTTAACAAATGTTAATCTTAAGTCATGCATTATTCATAGTTTTGGCAAAGTGCCGAGTGAAGACAGTTTAACACTTTCTATTATTACAGTAGATTATTATTATTATTTTATATTATTACTATTAGGTACTATTATTATTTTATTCGAAATTGCATTTGTCTTTTGATCATGTGATGATCAACATGTGACTCGCAAGAAACCGGAGAGAATGGCGCAATAAAGAGAGCTATGCCCACTCAGAAAGATTAGAGGTGGTTCAATACTATTGTAGCACAATAATTTACATTAAATTTTCCAGTTCCATCTTACAACTGATCTCATTCTTTCGCACTTCCATTGCTTTTTAGTGTCGAATATGTCAAAGAAATATAGGGCGCATTTTGAGTGCAATATTCCCGGGAAGTAGAGGAAGGTGGGGTAGGAGGGTAGGCGGGGAGAAGATCGCACCGAACCAACATTATGACATTTTACTTGGACGATGGTATTCAGAAAATATGTACCACTATAAGTTATCAGATGCGCGCACAACATTGCATTCAGCCAGTAGCAAGTATTTTATATTGCAAATTCCTTTGAGATGTTTTAAGGACGTCCAGTATTTTTATTTTTAACTCTTGAGATAGAAATATTAACAAGGGAAAAATTTTTAATATGCGAAATAATTTTCCATTTAGAAAAATCTGCAAGTTCTTTGACGTTTTTTGCTGTTTTTAGAGATGTTTCTTCTCATAGCATATTGCTCAAAGGCACTTCCTGTTTTCCAAATTACATCCTGCTATTTTTGAAACAAATTTTTTTTGCAGAATAGGCGTTTTCTCATTAGCAGACGTTAACACATCATGACATTCGTATGTGCTTCATATGAATTCTTTTGAATAAAACGAACGCAAAAAATATCAGTAACTGTGCTGTTGGGTAATTTCTAGGTTTACTTATAGCATGTTCATCCTATTCGGATTAGCCATTATTCTGTCACAAACATGTAACATTAGAGGAACATGGCAGTTAAATCTGCCAACATCTATAGATATAATGTCTAATCGGATTCGTGCCCTGCGGCGCGCTCCTGGGATGAGTCGAGATAATGTCCTACATAAATACATTCATAATTACTTGTACACAATTTTGCATCAGGGAAGTGAAGCTGGCTGTTGTCGAGCTTTTTTGACTAGCGATCCTTCTACAAATATACGATGATGACGAAGAATTTACTTTAAAAAAAAATGCGATATTAAAACAATTTCGACGTACATAGCCAAAAAATCTGCGCTGCACACTGTCACATTTTTCAAAATGTAGTTGCAATCAAAATGTCACCTACCTGCTAACCTATCTTAACAAAAAAAAAGTGGCACTCCGGGAGTACCGACAGAAGTAAAAACTTGAATAAAAGCAGACTTCACTACAGATACTTAGGTACATACAAAGGTGTAAGTAACAGTCAGTGTCAGCAGTCAGTGACAGGTGTCGGTAACAGTGTCGCGAGTTCTATGCTTTTTCCGATCTCAAAAAATGCTCAACGCGCCTAAAGAAGTTTTCACTTCAAAAAACAAACTGAATTGAGAACCTGGCTCTTTTGAAGTCTGTTAAAAACTAAACAAAATATCGGCCCCTATAGTAATTTTCAGTTAAGTATTTCTAGTATTTATTATAAGTTAGAAAGAACATTATTGTTAATGATGTAACGGTTATTGGAAGATGTTTGTGGGAAGGAAGAGTAATCTGTCCCAGAGGATTGGAGTTGCCACCTTGGGGCTTAAGGTAGATTGATGCGTCCGTTGGCGATTTACTTCATTGCCGTTGATGAATTGGATTATTACGGTAAAAAATAGTTTGATTTCTTGATTTTTGTGCTTAAAATAGTATGTAGTAGGTACCTACCAATTAATTTCTTTATTAAAATCATTTTCAAAAAAACAACAGAAATAGATCATGAATTTTCATAAAAATTTAAATAGATCATTAAAAAATTTAACACTTATTCTCCGACTTGAAATCACAAAACCTATCAGAAGTATTTTTATTTATTTCAATGCATCATACATCACAGGTTTCTTAAAAGTAATCTAAAGGAGTATGTACCCTGTAAGGGCGTGGCAAGCTAAACCAACAGCTTAAATAATGCTCCTAACTTTTAGACTAATAGTATAGCTTTATGATACCCTATAGTACTACTTACATAACTTAATTTATCATACTCTAAAATTATCATATTATGAGGGTTTAGGAACATGTATGTTATAGGTAATTAAAATATAGGCTACCTATATATAATAAGTTGTATATAAATATAAATTGGGGGTACTGTCATTATTTAAATTTGACTAACTTATCTTCAAAAAAATTATTTAAACTATTACAGCATTTGTTAATAAGTAACTTTCTTAAGCTTCGTATTAAATTTTTGATTTTATAATTTATTTTTGATCACAATTGGAATTTTATTGTATATTTTAATGGTATGGTCCTTTCCCGTATATTTCTAACCTGGGTTCTGGAAGTACTTACCTTGGTAAGTTTTACTTAAAGTAAATTGAAGAATGTAAATTGGACGGTAGGTACTGTAATCTCCTCTGCCCTCTACATTGAATAGGTGCGAGCAAAGAACGAAGCGAATTGAATCATCTCCAAGGAGATTACATCAGAACGGTCTCACCTAGAGCGAGCTCCGAGACGGCTCAAATAAAAAACTTGTTCGGAGAGCGCGCGCCATCTCGCGCGTTGCTAGGCAACGCCGCGATCAATACAGCCTCCGCCGGCCCGCCTAATTACCCCCTCTAACCCACCTCCCCGCGTCACCCCACCCACCCCCGTTCGAGGAAACTTCGCCCGCCCAACCGCACCGCTCTCGGATTTAAATATCGAATGATAGAATTCAAATTCAAAATATTTTACGCTTTATGTGAATGTTTGCTTTGAGAGCGGCACTTTTTATTATTACTCATTCTTCGTCTGTTTGGGTTCGATGGCTGTTTTTATTTGTAAATTAAAGTTACTTCAAATATTATTGCAATGCATATACAACTATTTTTAAATTAATTTATTAACTATTTTATGTGCTCCCTTGTTTATAAAGGTGTCACGTCTTGTATATAAGGATTTAAATGCAATACAGAATTTTTAGGTCTTTTAGTAAATAAATTTTTATAATATTTCATGTACCTATGTACCTCCGTCAGTAATAAAGTATGCTTATATATGTACTATGTAAGCCGTAGAAAAAGTTAATGTACTACTTTTTTACTATTTTAATGTTGCCCAAAGTAAATGTTTTTTTTAAGTAAACTCCTTCATAATTCACCTTCATTTCCATATAACTTCAGCTCGAGAGCCTGAAATTATGTACGGCATAGATAGACAGGTGTCTCGGTAGTACTCAGAGCACGTATTGGTGCATTGGAATATTATACCTGTTCCTATCTGTGTGAGATGACTAGGTATCTAGGTACGTTCCATATCTCAAAAAGTTTGAATCACAGGATAACAATTCTGAGTATTTACCGTTATAAAAACAATTCTAACACCTATTTCTATGATCTTAAGAGTGAGGGAGAAGTTAATTGTTAAAAAAACGCAAATTGAATAAAAATATGATACTATTGATTTATTTGTGATCAAACACATTTTATATGATCAAACATATCTGAAACAGATATCACATTCAATTATTGTTTCTTCTTTACATACCTGACGATGTTATTTATTCTATTGTAAATTATTTATTACAGAAGAGGATTAATTCTTGCAGTCTTTGACTAATCTAAATAATCAAATATTGTCGTTTTGATTTACTTTTTATACATCTTTTAAACCGCTCTTATGCCGCAGTATTTCCTTTCATCTTTACGAAGATCACGTGGTGAGAGAAACACTTTTCCCATAAATCTAATTAAAAGTGAAGACCAGTTCTTTTTTTTCCACCCTTTCTCGCTCAAACAAAATCTTTGAGAGCCTGTCTCTTCTAATTCATTAAAATATCTTAGAATTCTTGGATCTTTTGGTAAAGAGACAATCGCATCATCACCAACAACTAAAAATGATAATGAGTCGAAATAAGTGATTAAATTAAACTAATAAAACAATATTTTGATTAAAAACGTTATACATTTTGATTAAAAAAATTAACTTTATTCCAAAATTTAACAAAACTAAAGTAAGTTTGAAATAAAATTACTAAATTAAAATCAAATCAGTTTATTGCGTAATATGGGTAGGTACAAGGTGGTGTTGCATAGTATAAGTGCAGCCATATTCAGCGTTTACGCATGCGCAATGTCGAGTTTAATTAGTAGGTTCTATTTTAATTGTAATAACAATGTCTAAATTATTGAGTTAGTTAATAATTATTATTAAACAAGATCCTCGTCATCTAAATATTTCTTACAAATATAATAAGATTTTTCTACAAGCAATTTTTTCAGATTTGCCTTGAATACATTCAGACTTGAAGCATCTAATACAGACTTAGGAAGTTTGTTATGTGTACGGGCAGCCATATAGATAACACTTTTGTTATAAAGAGCAGTCCTATTAATTAGTCGCGAAGGTGCCTATCTGGTATACTGGTAGCCCGCCATCATCATCTTTGGAAATGAGGATCCACTCCTGTCCGGACAGTGTTCGAGCACAGAGTTCCTGTTCGTGTGATCTTATAGAACGAACTTCTTTTACATCCTACTTAGGCATCACTCTTGATGAAAATCTCAACTATAAGAAACACATTTCAATGTTAAGTGGTCGAGTTAGAAAACTCATATATATTATGAAAAAACTACGAGATTGTGCTCCTTCTTACGAGTATATACTCAAAATGGTTTACGTGGGTCTGTGCCAGTCAATCATCCAATACTGTGTCTCTGTTTGGGGTGGCGCATGTAAATCCTACCTCATTCAGTTGGAGAGAGCTCAGAGGGCGCTTATTAAAGTGACTCTGCAGAAACCCTTCCGCTATCCAACAGACAAACTTTACAAGGAGTTCCAAGTACTGCGTGTCCGACAGCTCTTCCTTTTAAGCGCCACTGTTAAAACGCATAGAAGCGTTGGGTCCCGGTCTGACTATGAGGAAGTTATGGAAAAGCGTGTATACCGCATCCCGCTTCCCTGCATTAGGTCTGTGATGGCTGGTCATAGCCCATACTTTTCCTTGCCTCACACTTATAATAACGTCTGCAGGCTATGTGAAATTAAGCACTGCAGTGTTTACACTTGCAAGCGCATGGTAAAAGAACTGTTACGCAATCTCTCCTACTGTGATACCGAGAACTTAATTTGATATAAGTATACTCGTACTTCACCTTTGATTCCATATTTCCCATTCTGCGCAATCTTGTTCACACACATACATATACACACACACACCCTCAAACACACGACACAATACACACATATACACGCACACATACCCTCAAACACCCACACACACACTCACCACTAATATAATAAACATAATTAAGCCCTGTAAGATTTTACCTAAATTTTTTTATTATTATTCTATTTTGTTTTATTTTATTAAGTAATTATAACGTAATGCATGCTCATGATAATATTATTAATAATTATATATATATTTTTTCTCAATTATATTGCTGTTCGAGCAATTCTGTAGTTTGTGGTTTTGTAATTGTATTCGTACTCTGAACCTCAAAACACAAGCTTATTCTTTAAGCTTAGCTTGAGGCTCTCTGTAAGCAATGTTTATTATATAATCAACCTTTGTGAACTAGCACTGTATCATAAACAGCATTGTCAGCTCTGTAAATCGTGATGGAAAAATAAATGATTTGATTTTGATTTGATTTGATTTGATCTCCAGTGATTCCGTATAAATTAGTCTGAGACGCCTTCAAATTTGCCGCAAAGTGCCGCGAGGAGGCAGCTCGTCTGCAGCGCTGCGGCCGCGCTGCCGTCGCTAGGTTCGAGAATCGTAGTGTCGCACATTAACCAATGTACCAATATTCAAATAAATAAAAAAGTACTTATTTTCAGACTTTTCATCCGTTAGTGTCAGGGTGACGGGTGCAATGCAATGCTACGTAGGCCATGTCTTAGGCGGACGAGCGTTTTCTATAAAACAGAAGGTCCTATGCTGTGTAATTGAAATGAATTATTTGCCTAACGCTTTGAAATAATATCAACGATTTAATTGCTATAAATCTCAAGGGAAAGAATGGGACGAAAGTGTTCGAAGCATACATTTTCTTTTATTTCCTAGGAAAGGCGAGTGGAGTAGCTAAGTGGTTGTCACGGCTCCCTCTGTAAGCTGCAGGCACGTCGGATGCAGTTCCTAGTCGCGCCTCGTCGCGTTTCCCGACACCTCGCTTTATCAATGTACCTACTGATATTTACTGCAGTACATTTTAAAAGAGGAAATTTTTTTTATTTTAAAACTTTTGTTATAGCCATATTGAACCCATGAGGGATTAAGAAAGAAGCTTTCTCAATATGCAAAAAACCTGATAGAATATTTAGCAAATATAAAACTTGATAACAATAATTAATTTATCAAGTTTAATTAATAGGTTGTATTTAAAAATAAAACCAAAAACTGACTTTAAAGTTATCCTGAATATTTGATCTAAAAACTGAAATTTAAAGCACATGTTATGTTTACTTTTTTTAGAATTGTAAAATCCATTTGTGTACCCGACGTTCGGAATTAATGTTTAGCAGTTTTTTTTGTAATACGATGGCCACAGTGGCAACTGAGGCACCTAAGCAGCGTTTGCCTCTTATCTTCAATGAATACAATACCTCAATCGCAATACATGAGCTGTTTGTCGATAAGGAGTTTGTTTCTGTGGAGTATCTTCAAATCCCATGATTAGGTCAGTTGACCACTGAGAGGTCTCCAAATAGATATTTCCTCGCATTGTATAAATTGTATTGTATATTGGAAGAGATCGCTTTCAGCGATAAGGCCGCCCATTGTATTGCCTTATTTATTCTAGCCTTATATTTATTTTTGTATTATTTGTGTTTGTGTGGTAATTCAATAAAGAGTTATCTATCTATCTATCTATAAAATGTAAACAGGCGGTAGCTAAACGATGGACTGGTCATATAATGCAAAAATTCCAATAATGTAAACTTCTTATATTCTTAATTGTTAATAGAATTTATTTATTAATAGCTTTTGGCCAGGGCTTCGCACGCGTGGTTTGGTTTGTCAATAAAACATTGCCCTTCTTCTGGTTGGAATTAAAGTAGCCTTTGTCTCAATCCATGCCATAATCTAACTATATACCAAATTTCATCGAAATCGGTCAAGCCGTTTAGTCGTGAAAACGTAACAAATAGACAGACAGACGGACAGAGAGACAGACAGGCAGAGTTACTTTGTAATTTATAATATTAGTATGCATAGGAAGATCCTATGGAATCACAATAAGTTATACATACCTACAAAACAAAAATACAACCTCATTGAAAACCTCCTCGCTTTTTGAAGACTTTTGAAAAAAGCTTTAAACAAGTTAAGACTCAGGTTACTTTCGTGCAAGCCAGCTAGTTGTTTTATCCCTTCTTTTCCATGATATTTGTCCGGTTAGGCTGTACTAGTACAATGCTTGATTTTTAAAACTATGTCCTTGTCTCTGCAGTCTACACCAAAGACGCCGACCCGCCGACACAGCCCGGCGGCTTCGTGTCGGCGGCTTTATTTAGACAATCATGTTGGCGATGACAACAATATCGCTGGGCTGTATCGGCGAGTTGCCGACTCGCCGATACATGCTTTAGTGCGCTTTAATAATAGTCCAAAATCTACTTAAATACAGCCAAACCACCTAACTTTATAATGTGTCATACTGGTGTTCAATAGGTAAGTATCCTAAAGTGCATTTTAGTCTAAAATATAAGCAAGTATGTACGTTCTTTAAAATATGTACTTGGTTTCCCGAGCGTAAAAGATATCTCATTGCACTTGTCTCTCGGTTGCAGCCTCCTTTAAACTTATTATACTCGTATCATAATGTTAAGTAACCGAGCTTCAGTTGTTTATTTATTATATACTTAGCTTCGGATGGAAGTAAATAAGGGAAAAGTTTGATAGAACTTCTAGCGATGAAAAGGCTTAACATTTTGTATGTTAAGATAAGTTACTTTAATCCGTCCCGCACACAAACCACAGCCACAAAACACCGCCACCGAGCTGCGGACTGCATTTTTCCTACATTTAATATGAACTCGCCGCACACGGTTGATGTCATTGATCGCTACACGCCACGTGACGCTGCTTCTTGCTTCGTGTGGTCGCCACCGACCGAAAGTGAAGGAAAAAGTAAAAAAGTGGCTGTCGCGTGCTTCCGCTACTAAACTTCGGGTGGCGGCGTTTTGTGGCTTTAGATATTATCACCTTCGTCCTATCTTTAGCAAACATGACTGATTACAGGGCATGGTTTGGAGACCTTTGGTTGCCCTATAAACTACGGTTAGTCAGACTATCGGCCACCATTGCTCCATATATTATTTCACGATGCATCAGAATTAATTACCTACTGTGGCAACAGTGTCCACTTTTGAAAATCTATTATTTGATGTCTCTGGCCTTATTCGTATACCTAAGTAGGTATTTAAAGTTATCAATTTTAGCCTTGACAAACGAAAACAGCTGCACATATTTCCAATAATTTTGAAGAACCATCTTGTAAACGCCGTTAAGTTATACGAGTAAGTATTATAAAAAAATGTCAATCAGTTTCGGAACTACAGTATCATGAACAGATACACAGATAGTCAAAGACATCCCTCTTATTGCGTTGGGACCCGCTGTGTATCATTACTTTTGTTTTCAGAATATAACATTCTCAAAATAATAAATTCGCAATAAGTTATAGGTATATTCGTACAATACCTATTACATTATCAAATTACTACAGTTTCGACAATCACGGCCAAATTTATTGAAAAACAACTTTTTTACTATAAAATATCAATACATCAAAAAAGTCTAAGCAACACCTACAAATTTAGAATATTTTTAATTATATAGATTTGTTTTAAATTATTTATTTTCTTTTTAAATTAAATGATATTTCTATGTTGTATTTGTATATTAAACTCGATAAATTTCTTAAAAAAATGTTTATTTACAAATAAAAGTTTGCTGTGAATGTGGGTGCAATTTTGTAATATTTATTAATAGTAAAAACAAACAAAAATATGACTTTTGTGTTAAATTATAACCTTCTTTTGGGCATTTATATTAAATATTATACAGAGTGTTTCCTCCTCGATTGTTTAAAACTTGTCGGCAACGATTCTGCATGGAGTCAATTAGGTTATTGATTTCCTCCTGGGGCAATGGGTCCCAGTGGAACTTGACCAGGTTTTTTAGCTGGTGTTCTGTTAAAACCCTATCAAGATATTTCAGGATCCTTCTCTGGAGCATATCCCACACATGCTCAATGGGATTCAAGTCAGGCAATTGAGTTGACCATGGCAAAACGCGTATATTTTCGCCCTGTAGCCATTCTTGAGTCCGTCTCGCTGTGTGTGGACGGGGATTGTCGTGCATCAATGTAAACTCAGGTACCAATGTTTGTGAAAATGGACGCACATAGGAAGCTAGCACATGTTCCATATGATGAATGCTGAAAATTAGCATTCAGGTTGCTATTTATAAACACGAGATCGATTTGTCGGTTTTTAGCCATTCCAGCCCAAACCATTACATACTGTCGAACCGCTGTACGGGTGGGCTTCCTGGACACATCTTAGACGTTCAGCGTTTCCTGGGCGACGATATACCCTCATTCTTCTAGTATCAGGTTTGAACCCGAATCGAGATTCGTCGCAGAACAAAATTATGTCTACCTATGTCTACCTATGTGTTCTAATATAAATATTGCATTTTTTTTCTGTATTTTTTCCTGTCTGTCTACTATTTTGTTTGTAATCCATTCTGTGTTTCTTTGTGTGTGTCAAATAAATATATTCTATTCTATTCTAAAATTGGGTCCCTTCCTTCTTGCGGTCATAGCACGCGTGGTCTGCATCATTGAATACGACGAGCTCGATTTCCGAGACGGATCTGTGGGCATCTGATTGGACCACGTGCACGTAGACCATACACTCGCAGTCTGTTTCGCACAGTTTGGGGACAAACAGCGGGACCATCAGCATTCTGTAGCCTTGATGCGATATCTTGGGCAGTCAGCTTTGGTTCACGTTTACATGTTACCTGGATGTATCGGTCTTTACGATGAGGGTACTACGCCCTCGGCCTGGGTGCTGTTCAGACGGATCACCTGTTTCACAATAACGCCTCCAGAGTTGGCAAATTACGCTTCGATGAACATGCCATCGGTGTTGCCTATTGTTCATTCACTCAATTAGATTGGGCCAAAATATATAAAAACCCTTAAGAGGAAATCTGGGCTGCGTTTCGCCCATACAAACGTAGTACCCTGTTTCCTCTCTGGATATTGATACTAGAGCAAATATTTTTTTACCATACGATCTACAAGTACCACGGTCATGTCCCTACGTTTGGTTTTTCTCCATCAATTAATTATTATAAGAACTAGGAACCTTCTAAAGTCACAGAAATTGCTAATTTTTACTGCCACTTTTCAGACATCCAGCAAACAAATTTGACGAATATAAATAAAAAAAACGAAACGTACAAACATAGCCAAAGCCCTTTTTATTACATATTTGAAAAAAAAAATCGGTCCTGTTTTGGAGGAGGAAACAGGGGACTACGAAACAGTGATTTCGTCTATTTTATATAGGTATAATCAGTCCGACCTGCAGTTGTCTCTATCGCACGCACATAGGGCATATAGGACACAGCGCGACAGCAATAGATTTGTTAAATACCTATTTTCCAAATGTCTTGCTTCCCGGATTTCCTCTTAATGCGTAGATACTAGACGTAGCAAAGAGCCTTGACTAGACAGACCAGAGGATAAACCTATCGGTGACAAACACAAACGAGTTGTAAACTTTGTCTTATGATGTAAAGTTCGTCACACGAGAGAATGCTCCAACATTCGGCGGCGAGGAATCGCGAGAATGTTTGGCGCGCTTTGTGAGACAAATACCGCCTGCCCACTCTTCTGTGCGAATTACGAATATTTTCTTCGAAGCGTCTCTTCTCTGGGAATGCTTGTAACTTACAATTTACACGGAATGTACGAGAATCTTGAAGACATATTTAAGATTTTTTACGTTGCAGAAAAAGTACATTTTACACAGTACGTTTTAGTCATTCTAAGGTAAGAGTTTTAAAAATATTCTGTTAAGATTTCAGACTGTATGTAGATTATAAATTTTGAAACTATGTATCATAATTATTAACACTATTTGTACCAACATATCCCGTTTTTAGTACAAAAAGTGTATGTAGGTTATTATAAGTTTAAATGTATTAGTTACATTTATTGTACCTAGCTTGTAAGGTATACCTGTTACAAGATTTCCTTCAATCGAATCTCAGTGATGTTTCATACTTCATACTTGGACAAAAGCTTTATGACGTTTGTTACAAATTTTTACATTTCTTTATTTTGTTCTATGACGAAGTAATAGCATTATTTTGTTTTTTTGAATATATGAATGGAACATGACAACGTCCTTTTGATGACAAACAGAATACTTATCCCTAATCTTTAAGGTGTTAAAGGTATTTAAAATGTCAAGGAATCGAGACGACCCAGTACAAAAGTTACAGAAGTTTGCTTTATACAGTGAAAGTTAAATTATTATTTCGAGAAGAGAAATATTGACTTAACCAAAATAAAAAACATAGACTTAAATAATACAAAAACAACCCCAATTAGCCCGTATGGCTTTTTTTAAATTAAGTTGATAAACCAAGTGCGCAAGTTACTTAAAATACTAAAATAAATCCAGAAAGCAACGTTTCGTTATTTTGCAAATAATATTCCAAAATGCAAATAGTTTGAAGTCGCATTGATTTAAACAGTTTTTTAAACTTTCCTGGGCACCCGCCAAATCTAGACTTTACGCATAAGATGGAGTTATACAATTTTATCAGCCAATCCAATTGTTCTCTCTTTGCCAACAAAAAAGGAACCCACAGCGCATTGAATAAAATTAAGTGTTTCAAATCGTTGAAGTGAACTTATAGATTGTGTTTAATAGCATAATATTAGGCAGGACTTGACACATTTTTAGATTTAAATGTTTCTAAGATTCTATCAATGGGTAGCAATGAAAAAAAAGTAGCACTCCGGGAGTGCCGACAGAAGTGAAAACTTGAACAATTACGAGATACATATATACAGAGGTAACGGTAACAGTGTCGAGAGTTCAATGCTTTTTTCCCATCTCAAAAAATGCCCAACGCGCCTAAAAAAGTTTTCACTCCAAAAAAATAAATTAAAACCTTTGTGAAAAAATAATTTTTACGAGTACTAAAACCAAACTAGTTTTGAGTGATCATTCTAAATTTTATTTGAAATTATGTACAACGTCATATTTTCTTTTCCACCACTCGCAAGCGCCGTGCTCAAACAAATAAAATAAAAGAAACAGAAATGCTTTTGACAACTGTTTGCGATTTCATTTCATTGCCTTTGACGGGGAGTGAAGCCTGGCTTTCAGTTCTCAGCCTGAAGTCGTAATAGAGTGTAAGGTAAATAAAAGTCGAGATCCTTACCGAGGACTTTCTGCGGAGAGGGATTGGGGAAAGGTTTGCTCGGGTTGTAGGATTTCCTATGGTAATGTTGGGGTATAATGGACGGCAAATATTTTATAAGGCAACGTATTTCCAGCTCAATCTCAAACCATGATAGCTTTGCTGTAAGGCTTGCCATTTTAGTTTTTTGTTGGTAGTCAATTTTTGTAGTTTTGAGTTATTGGCCACAAAACAAAACTTTGACAAAATTCACAGGGTACACCAGTGACCCCACACTCCTGAAATTTGGTATTCGTGTATCTTTAGTGACACAAATATAGGGAAAAGTCTGAAATACAGAATAACTGCAATTTCTACCCCTATAAAGCATAACCAATTTACATGAACCCCCGTTACCTCTAATTTGAATGAAACTGTAGGTAAAGTAAGTTGGTTATATATTTCGTGGCACAAATGTATTAGTCAAAGATTATGGCCGGCATGCACAAAGATCACTAAACGTATTTAAGCCTAAACATGTTTAAATTTGACGTATTTGTATGATTTGACAACTCCTTAAATCATATTTAGCCACTCAATACGTTTAGGCATCTTTGAGATTTGCGAGATCTCAGTTCGGGCGAACCACTAGTTATTTAATTCTTTAATGCACAGATAAACATGTACAAAAGAAGGACATAATAATAATAATAAATAATAAAAATTGTTTATTTCAAGCCATTGACATAATGCTAAACAGCATTTTCTACCAGTCATCTGTGACGGGTATCCTGGTTATATTAATAAGCGAAGAGAAAACTTTGCGCCCCTTTTTAAGTATATTGGGCGCACGGAAGAGTGTGATATTTGCCATAGTTAAAGTTTATAAAGGAGAAAGTAAAGCTAAGATATGAATAAAAATTAATAACGGTCGAATTTCAACCACTGTGCGAGAAATTCTGTTATTCTTCGTTCTAGATCTTCTAAAAAGGTCTTATAAATTGATCTTCCAAAAACAAAATACGAGGATAGAAACACTCAAATATCTGACATCATAGCAAGTTCTCACATGCAGTACATATTTACAATTTAACAACATATCAACCAATTATCTCAATTAGAAAAGGACCTTAGAAATATAAAAGTGGAAAGCACTTATTCAGGCTGCTACTTACAGCTTAAAGAAATGTTATTAGGAGACAGTTCTCGTCCTGTCCCCCTGCGTACGCCCACTTCTTGTTAGTCTCTCGGCTGGGGAAGCGACGCTTTCAGCTCCTTTGAGAGCCGGCTCTGATATAATTGGATTGCCTCGGTGTTTTATAGCAAACAACGCACACGGAGGGTCCATGCCTTTCTTTCAAAAACTATTTAGTACAAAAGAGGAGACTTCCACATTCCGGTAAGTTCAAACTTGTGTCTTTATTTTCGATCTTTCCGCTAGAATATAAGTTTAGCTTTTTTGAAGTACACCAAAGAAAAACCGGGTAAGATTCAAGTATCAAACTAATGGGTATTTGTATAGACCAGTATACATGTTTTAACTTCACTATTAAATATTTTTTACATAAAAATGTATTAAATGGACTCACGCAAACTGTTATAATATCTTTACCTATGAAATTGCCGTTTTGTATGGAATAAGTGAAAGTACTTATTTTTTTAAACTTTTTTATTTCTGTTATTCAAATTAATCACCCATGCAATCGACGCATCTTTGTCAACGCATTGGCAGTTTATTGATGCCCTTCTTGTAAAAATCAGCTGGATGGGAGGCAATAAACTCTTCAAAGGTATTTTGTACTGCCTCTCGGGAATTGAATTTTTTACTCACAAAAAGTTGTCTAAATTTTGGAAAAAGTAATAGTCGGTAGGTACAAGGTCTGGTGAGTATGGCGGATGAGGGAGAGCTTCCAATCCCAGCTCTTGCAGCTTGGAGACTGTCTGTTGTGCAGTATGGGGTCGCGCGTTGTCGTGAAGGAGCAGTGGGGACGACCGATTGACCAAAGCTGGTTGCCGATGTGCAAGCTTCTCCATCATTGTCTCCAGTTCTTCACAGTACACATCTGCAGTAATACTCATGCCGTTTTGTAAAAAGCTGTGGTGAATCACACCCGCGCTAGACCACCAAACAGTGACCATCACCTTTTTAGGGGTCATTTTTGGTTTAGGGCATTGCTTTGGTGCTGAACCAGGATCTAACCAACTCGCTGAGCGCTTTCGATTGTCGAACAGAATTCATTTTTCATCGCACGTAACAATTCGGTTGAAAATTCCTTCATTTCTTTGCCTATTGAGCAGCGCGAGGCAGGTCTCGACGCGTACGTTGCGCTGGCGATCGTTAAGTTCGTGGGGCACCCATGTATCAAGTTTTTTACCTTGCCTATTATTTGCAAATAGATCAAAATTGTTTTGATGCTAACATCAAAAGCTGCTGCTAGCTCAGCTGTAGATTGAGTTTCGTCAGCTTCCACAATCGCCTTTAATTCATCATTGTTGACCAAAGTCTCCGGACGACCAGGAGCTCATTTTTCAAGTCAAAATTTCCAGAACGGAACCGGGAAAACCAATAACAGGTTATGCGTTCGTTTGTATAGTTCTCTCCGTAAACGTTTTTGATGTTACGTGCCGTTTGTGTCGCGTTGGTGCCACGACGGAACTCATATTCCATAATTACACGAATTTTTAAAGTATCCATTATGACGAAAAATGTTTAAATGTAATGAAAATACAACGCTAATCAATAAACAAAAGACTGAGTTTGTAAAAAGAATGTCATGTTTTTAAAACTAAATTAATTTGAATTTAGAATACAAAGCCATTCCAAACTTTTTTTCTATTTGAAATGACCAGTACTGAAGAACGGCAATTTCATAGGTAAAGACCTATTATTTGTTATTAAATTGTTTGTTTCTTCTGACAAACCAGCAACTGCAAGTCAACCTTGTTCTAGTTTACAATTCGTTGAACAGATAATAAAAAAAACATACCACAACAACATCACGTATCCGATGGAGAGCGCGAGGTTCGGGATACAGTTTTTTCTCGTCCGACCACCGACACACCATCATCTTAACAAGTACAATTTATTTATTTTAATATTATATGTTGACAGAGAAGCCTCAAGATAAATAAATGCTATTTTCAGCCTCAATTTACCTTTTCAATACTAAACCATTCTTAACATGACTCTTCAACAGACGAACGTTTGAAATAGGACGACCGACGTCTCTCTTTCTTACAAAGTTATACGAAAACGTAAGGAACTGTTAGCAAGACAGTAAGTTAGAGTTCCCAAAGGACGTGCCATAAATGGCACGAGTTGGAACGTTATCGCTGCATCGCTCCGAGCCAAAACTTTTCTATCGCTGAAACTTCGGGCGTGCCAAAACTTGCTCTCCTATCGATATAGTGGAAAATACTGGTATCGGAATGGCTTTGGCACCAAAACTGAGGTTCTATACGGCTTCGAAACATTTTCTATGCATTTCAAATAGACTGGTGCGTAAAATAGTTAGGAGGATTTCGTACAGAATTTAAATAAAACGAAGTAATTCAAGGAATTCAAGTAATCTGAAGGTTTTTTCTCCAGTCTTGGATTAAGAGAGAACTTATTTTGTAATCCTTCTAGATTATGAAAAGTGCTCGCAGCCCGAGGTACCTACTTATTGCATAATTACATCTAATTAAAAAGTAAAAGAGCTTCCAATCTCAAGGGTCTTTAAGCACTGCCGCCGTCAAGAATACAAAAATATTTTCTGGCTTCTCTCCGTTCTTTCTGGTGTCTTGAAAGGATATTTTGAAAAGCCTTTGTAAGTTGTTTTTGCGTCCCTCGCGTCGCCGCCTCCCGTAAATTGGCTTTGAAACTACAAACCAAATAATAAAACAGCAGCGGAAAGAAAATGTTGCTTCAAAGTGTTCTCATTCTGAGCGGTTTCTGGAAATGTAACTTTGAAAGTTGAGCCCGTTGCCAATTGCAAAAGGAATAAGCGTGCTTTGAATATACTTAGACCCAATATTGGAGAGACCATTTTTCATTACGACGTTTGCTCACATATTGTTTGTGTATTTGGAACTTGTTATATCGTTTGTACACATGTTTTCATAACGATTAGTTAAAAAAAAAACACTGGAATTTTTTATATAAATATATGAGAAAGAATATACAATTATTTACTATAAAATAAACTATAAATAAAAAAAAATATAGAAATATATTGATGTGGTTGGTCTACCAAGTATTTTTATGTATAATTTTTTAGTAGTTTGTAATATACTTACCTAGTATATATGGCTATTATAAAATTATAATACATTATACTAGGGTAACCGACTGAGACGCCTGTGTTGGTTCGATTCTCAAATGTTTTCATGATCTGTATTTGACCTAGCTCTGGGTGTTCTGGTACCAAGATAATCCTAGTTCCTGATACCCACGATACAGGAAAATTCAATGTGGGCCAGGACTATTAGTTATGACTCTTATTTATTTAATTAATATTATTTTTTGATCACCAACGCATTAAATAGGTATGTACAGATAATATAAAAAAATATGCAAAAGTGGAGGGGTTTCCCACAACAATCTTTTCAAAGGAAAACATTGTTGTGGGGAAACCTGCGCCTTAGTTGTGTTAAACTTGAACACATACATTAATCAAGCACAAAATATCCAAAATTCTACGGGTAAATATCTCAATTATTTATTATTATGATAACATTTTTTCATGAATAATATTTTTTTGTTTCATGAATAAAACACAAAATGTAACCATATATTATATATTTATTAAATAAGTACACACTTAGTAACTCTAATCAAATTAAATCTCAGGTAATAATAACAACATAGTTTGGCATGGGCATTAAACTACATAATTTGTTTTTTTGCTAAAATTTCTTCAAATCCAACAATATTTATATTTCGAGTTTCTAATAAATAACGTTATTTTCAACTATAAATAAGAGATCAAACTTCAATCAGGTAACGATTACGCAAAATCCGAATGGTCGTTTTATTCCACGACGCTAGAGAAGTAGATAGATGATTCAGTGAAAGTTTTAACCAATTACAAAATAAGCTACTGGTAACCGTAAGTATAAATTTTCCTTTCCCACTAATATCACCAATCACCACAATTATCACAATATGTACTTTAAGATTTGGTTAGTCTATGGGACATTATTCTTAAGGTTTAGTTATGATTAAGGGGCACTCAAAGTGCTATAAAATTACATTGATATATTCAAAAGTTAAATAGTTACAAAGAGGATACAGCCTCTGGCTACAGTTGTAAAGCATAATAATATTATTATCATTGTAATAAATGATTAAAAACATCCGGAACAATTAATTTCCTATTAAAAAGTCGTATGAAATAGGCAACATAACAAGATAATAATAATTAAGAGGTGTAAGCCATAATAGTACTTAAATTAGTTGAGCATCCACTAGGATTTATTGGCTTCTAGCACATTTAAATGCCACAAATTTCGGAGCCAAATTGGTCAAAGCTTAGTTGGTTAGAGGTCGAGATAGAGAATTTGGGTACATTTTTTAATACAATTATGGAAGATGTGTTACCGAAATTAAATGTAGCCAAGACTCCCCTAAAGAACATTATAAATAAAGACCCTAAATCTATTTCCATACTTTCACATCTCCGTACGATATGTCAAAAGTACACCATGCTAAATCACAGCCCTTATCATTTACCATAAAAACAAAAATTTAACTAAACCACTATTTAACTAACATAACCATATCCGTTTTTTTACCAACAGTTTTTTGACAGATGTGTTATTAAAATTAAAACAATAAAAATACTTATTTCTTGTCATTTGACTTTCTGTTTTATAAAGGAGACATGATGAGTTTTAGGATCGTATTTATGTGGTGGCCTTCTAATTTCGGATCCTAAAAGGAGACCCAATAATGCTAAAAATTATCTAGAGTATTTTACCTCTGACTTTCTGATATAATTAAATCTGAACCACAAAAAAATAGCAGGGGTAGTCATAACATTGTGCATGGAAAAATAATTTGAAATTACCTTCTGAATCATCGAATATCAAAGTCAAAAAGTTGTTCTTGAGCTGAGTTCAAATGATTCAATTAGTCAAAGGCTCGGAAGATCCTTTTGATAATTTTGTACGGCTCAACTTGCTTGAAACAATAATTTATACAATTATATTTAAATCTTGGGTAAGTATTATCTTTGTATTATAATGAACAATTTATAATTGAGAACATTCGCGCATATGTGAGCTCTCATTGGACACATACATATATAAATCATGAGGCTCTCACGAATTTGACCATTGTACTTACGACTAGTTTAAAAAAACCTACGCAACGAATTATCATGAAAACTGACACATAAAGTGATAGAACTGGTCGAAGTTCACGGGTTCCAGTCCCATCTCGTGGTCTGACTTTTCAAGCAGTTCAGGGTTCCTTTTGAGAAAGTTTCTGACCCAATCTTCGCCGGCCATTCGGCTGTTGACATCAAACGGGTGGTTGAGTTGGTTATCTTCAGCATATTGGAATGCGATCTCTCTGATATCGCGTCTGGAGACGCCCATGAAGTATTTCTCCATGCTCTTGATGTAGCCGACGAGATCCTTCTCCTGATCGACGGTGAAGACGCGCCGGTACTGGCCCATGAGCGGCTTGGCGTCGTCGGGTAGCTTGTAGCGCACCTTGCTGGCGCGCCGCTGCAGCGTGGAGCGCGGGATGTGGAAGGTCCTGGCCGCTAGCTTGTAGCCCATCTTACCTGACACGACGGCGGCTACTGCCTTAGCCATATCCTCTTCACTCCAGGACTGGCGACCGCTCAATCTTTCGTATTTTCGCACCATTTCTGAAAAACATAATGAAAACTATTTGATTTTGCGGAATGAAATTGGAAGGCTTCTTGAAAATCTGAAATATTTTACGTTGTATTTTCTTCCAAAGATAATATTTAAAAGAGCGACTGAGATATTCTTTGAGGGTCCGAATAATGAATAATAATTGTTGTTTTGTAATTGTTAACTTCATTTGAATACCTACTAAGGTACCGTGGATACGGCTGAGTGTTCGGCGAAGGGTAACCGCAGCCTTACCGGTTCTACCACGATCAATGCCAACTCGAGGTGAAAAAAGTACAACTAAAGACGTTCTAGAAGAAATATAAATGGGTAAATAAACACATTATTGAAAAAGACAAAATGTGCTAGGTAGAAGGATTCCAGGATCTAGCTCAAGATTGATTGGCTTACATTAACATTTAGATATGACATTTATATATACTTTTTTTTATTTGTTATATTTTTACATTTATTATGATTTAAAATACACATTATTGAAAAAGACAAATTGCTAGGTAGATGGATTCTAGAATCTAGTTCAAGATTGATTGGCTTACTTAAGACATTATTATGACATTGGTATTTATACATTTATTATGATTTTAGAAGTTTATTTTTGTTTACCTACTTATTGTTAAAGCTATAAGTAGAATTAGTTTATAGATTTTGTATGGGCTAGAATGGCCTTACATCGTAAAGTAATAAACAATGGCTTGCAATATTTATTCCAAAGTGGATTTTGAACAGAACCTTGAAACCTATAATCGGCAAGTTAAAGAAAAGTAGTACACGGCTACTCAGTATCAAAATACCACATTTGGCTGTATATGGGCATTATATGGATATATGGTGGGAAACAGTTCGGAGTAAATTAAAAATAATACCTTTGTTGATGAGATATGACGTGATTTATTTATAGCCAAGCCAAGTCAGTAAACAAGTATTCCAAATACGCAAGGCTGCCTTCACCGTCGTTGGTTAAGGTCGAATTTACCATAATACAAGTACTTGCTTCATATGTTACTCAAACAAAAATACTTCGGTTAAATAAAGTGTGAAACCAAGCCAGTAGTACTCGTGTACGAGTGTCGGAACGAGTTTGTCATTGACGGGAGCCTCTAACGTGCGCGCGGTACACCACCGCAATCGTAGCTGGCATACCTACTGATAGCGCACACAACGCGCGATAAACGTATGGCGTGTTTTTCCAATGCGATAACTCTGGAAATGAGGCCCCTCGTCCGCTTGCGCGTGCATTGTTGCCAACATTGCATCGACCCATTTCGAAATGCATCAATCTTGCGCTCCGACCGCAAAATAAACGCTTAATTAGGTAAGGTATCGCCAGCACATTATTTGATAACAATTCATAAATTTGTCGACCTCAAAACGGGAAAATATCTCCACTGCGATCGACCGTCCTTGAATGACCGCGTCATATTTTTTATCAGTCAAAAAAAGAAGTTCGTCGTCGTCAGCGGTCAGCTGTTTGTGTTAATTCCATAACGCGTCTATCAACAGGCCTCCGCACTAAGAAGAGTCATACTATGCGACCGACTCTACAAAACGCAGAACCATTGCTTGTTTATACGGGCCGGCGCACTCCGTGAAGCACAGTGAGGAAGCGATGGTTCGGAAACAACAGCAACGCTACGGTCTATAATCGCGAGTCAAATAAACTTAGTAACTGGCCGAGTACGGCGTGAGTCGAGGTTACTCTGACGCGTGACTTGCAAGGTCCCCGCTGCATTGCACGATGCGCCAAGGTTGATTCGCTTCTCTCGGCCCCGATATATCAGCAATCCTTTTAATTAGAAAATTCTAGCTAACAATTTCTCTAAGAAAGCGCGCGTAAACATGCGGAGGTAGCCACTAAACGGATGCCTCGCGCGGCAGAAGTGAAATCTGCATCGGACGTTATCGCGGTGCATCGTTGCAATTAGACACAATAGCTTTCGTCACGTCAGAATGTAGAAATAATAGAATATTAGTATGTACTCACTGGTGTGTAGGTATGTACGTAGGCAGCAATGGGGGCGGAGCAGACGGCGCCGCGGTGGCAGGTGGAGGGAAGCTCGCGAGCGAAGGCGGCTGGCGGTGGACTGGTGGCGGTGCAGGCTCGGCGGGTAGCTACGTGCGGCCGGGCTGACGGCGCGCGCGGCACTGGCGCGGGGCCCGTCTTGCCCCGCCGCCGGCCCTGGCGCGTGACGTCACCTGGCCCAGGGCCCGACGTCGACGACTATTTTTGTCCTCAACTAATTATCTAGATCCTGCCTTTGTCTGTCCGCTCGTCACCGACGAGGAAACCTGGGTTTTATCTGTAGATATGGTAGGCGTAAATACTCGTTCGCCAATAAATTGCATATTAATGATCGCACGTCATTTAGTTTGTTGTAGTATTGTCGTCAGTGTCGACGTAGTAGCGAGCGCTTCTGAGTCATTGCACTCGAAATTGAATACTTACATGGCTATTAATGTGATGAGGTGCATCGTTAGCTGTTTGTAAACATTTCAATATTTAGAAAAGTAGAGCGGCCATTTGACACGAGGTATAAGGTCATCGCGCTTTTTGTTTAACCTTTATGACTAGTACTTACATACTTATACTAGCTGTAACTTGTAAACCAATAAATTTAGTTACTTAGTTTCATTTAATTGGCAAGCTAACCTGACTCATATCTTGCAAATGATAACTTCAGGTATATAAACAGGTTGATAAAATAGATAAGTACTTACCTACTTCAATGGTAAATCTGTATCTGCAAACAAACGGTACCTACATTAATACAGTACATATTGTATGATAAATTGATCAGGTACCCTACAGCCACTTAGCTTAGCATTGCATGCTTGTTGGACCTACAGGTCCAACAAGCATGCAATGACAATTGACATCTTGTAATTTCATGCAATAAATATAATTTCATTACATCGCTTACCATCAGGCGAGATCGTGCTCAAACGCTAGCATAAAATAATATTTAAAAAACGAACGTTTAATTTCACTTTAGAATGACCGACTGTTATTATTTTATTGAATAAAAATAATAAGCCTCTATTCTGTAATTTTGCATTATTTAAATGAATTTAAATTGAAATTATATAATATCTCTTAGTTCAGAGTGCCCATCGGCAGAGGCTCTCGCATTGGAGAGAGCTAGAACATGTGTGTGCTACACACAAACTTCTCTTCTCCACTAAGGAGTAAGGACCGGCAGTCAATTTTATTTCATCCTCCCATCTTTTGATTTGTCTTCCTTTTGACCTTTTCCATCTTTTGAGTACCAATTTGTTATTATCTTGCTCCATTTTTCGTTTTTGCTACGGATCATAGTCCCGTCCAGCGTCATTTATGTTGGTCTACTTTGGTGAGTATACCAATTATTTTTGTTTTGGCTATTATACTGTTTATACTATCACTTTTTTATCCATAGTAGGTAAACTTCTTTCGATATCTTGTTGGCAGCCTTGAAGTCTATCTATCTATCCCTGAGGATTTGGTTTAGTGACCTCTCTCGCTCCCATATGTAAGACATGGGAGTATGCAGGTATTAATGAGAGAATAGGTGTCTTCTAGATCTACGTGCTCCATCTTAGACCACATCATCGCTTACCATCAGATTGTGGTCAAACGACGATGATATCGAAATAATAAAAACCTGTTTAACTTCTGTACTTATGTACTTCTTTTATTCTATTGCTAATCTCTACGTTAACTAAGTATTGCGGAGTCTAAGTCCAGAGTGAACAAGTTCTATCCAGGCAAGCGTGCTTCATCTTCAACCACATCTTCACTTACCACTACTAAGCTAGCACTACTTAGCGATAAGACCGCTAATTGTATACATTACTTTAAATACTGTTACTTTTAATTGTTTTGTTGTTTATGGTAAGCGTTATCTAAGCTAATCTACCATGAGGTGAGGTCAAAATTTACTCATTATAAAAAATCCTTTTCTTTTAAGAAATAACTACGCCGAAGCCATTACAGTATCTAAACTAGTTTTAAAATAACAGAGACGTTTCCATAGCGCAGGTGACGGGCTTAGACAGACCTTAGGGCTTAGCCAAGTTACAGTCGATTAGCGATGACTCTAGGCGATAGATACCGTTTTTAGTACAAATAGTGTTAATAACCATGATAGTCTCAAAAGTTATATCTAGTCGATAAGTCCGAAAATGTATGGGATTTGACACATGTTATAGAAATACCACGTGATGTAGCGACAACAAATGTATGTAGAAATCGAATAGATTCGGAGCGAATGTAATTTGGCTACGGGCCCTTGTATGCTAAAACTAAAGTCAAAATTTAATCGAGATTCAAACAAAATTTAGTTTTTTCATAAAATTCTATGCTTTTTTATATTATAAGCGTAAAAGTTTAAGCACAGTTCAAGAACTTTTACTATATGTTTTACAAAACATGAGTTCTTGAGATCTAGTCTGCTTAAAACTATAAAATATTTTTTCAAACAGAATACACAGAATGTAAAATTAGTGCTACCATACATTTGGACATACATACATCTTAAAGGGAGCAAAATGTCTTTAATAACAATAAATATTGACTAAAATACAGAAGAAACAGTTAAATCAACTAAAAACCGTTGCAAACGATCTATAGATAGCTCAACTGCTTCAGATCACTACCAGGCGGAAGTGTCCTCAAGACACTGGCTGCATTGTCCCGGTAAATTTCAATTCTTATGCGTTGACCCATTAAGCGCCAGCTCTCATCTCTCATACATCTTGACCGAGTAGTGTTGAATTCGGAAGTAAAAACGGAAGATCGCGTTCACAATGTTGGTTTCATAGTAAATGATGTTCGATATTTTTTACAAAAATCTAACAACCGACTTCAAAGGAAATATATGGAATGGAATATTCATATGGAATTGAGAACATCCTCCTTTTTTGAAGTCGGTTAACCCAACCAAACTCTCATCAAACTACCCTTGAAGTACATCCTTTCCAATAAAAAAAGAATCATCGAAATCGGTTGGCGTGATATTGAGTTATTCGTCCATTTGTCGCGCACATACTCAATGCAAATTTAAGACTTATATGGTTTTCTCATGGATGCCATTGTCAGAAATGAGGGCTTAGCCAAGTTACATTCGATTATCGATGACGCTAGTCGATAAGTCTGAAAATGTATGGGATTTGACACATGTTATAGAAATATCATGTGATATATCGTGAACAAACCTATGCAGAAATCAAATCGATTCGAAGCGAATGTAACTTGGTTACGGGGTTTCAAATAAAAAAAGAATCATCATAATCGGTTCACTCAGTCGAAAGTTCTGAGGTAATAAACATAAAAAAAATACAGTCGAATTGAGTACCTCCTCCTGTTTTGAAGTCGGTTGTAAAGAACTTTTATCCTCTTTATATTTTTGGACGTAGTTGTACACCCGATGTACGTGATATATTTATAGGTATTTGCTATCTCATCACAAACAGATATTGAGGCCAAAGTTTTGTCGTCACTAGCGCCGTCATCAGCAGTTCTGAGGTAAATTCGAGGATTGTACTCTCAGCAAATCTATGGTCTCATTTCTTGTGGTTTTCCCTACACTAACAAATAAATAAATAATGCTGGACATTTCACACAGCGCTATCTGGTTTAGCTTGTACTATGGGAACCAGGTAACTAAACTAATAGAATACTTATATGCTTTTTTTTGTAAAAATACATACTTAGATAAAATAGAGAAACATCCAGACTCGGAATAAATATCTGATGTGCAAACATTTGTTCCGCGGCGGGAATCGAACCAGCAACCAGCGTCTTAGCCGGCTATTCACCCACTGTGCCACGGAGGTCGTCAAATATTTGTTCGGTTATCATCATCATCATCATCATTCGCAGCCTGTCTTCTTACAATGCTGCGTACAGGGGTACACCTCCATAAGTTTATAAATATTTGTTTATGAGACAATATTATATTGTTAAATTTTAAGTTAATAAACATTTAGTAGACCAGTTTCTGTCGAATTACAAACTAAAATAACACGGTAACACTGCCGGTGTTACCTTTGCATTGATAAATATCGATATTGGATCAAAACTTGTGCAAGACTAGGTTTTAATTACGGGAATTGACCCTCTATAAATAAAATAGTAAATCCTCTATAAATTGCATTTGAGATGATTTTAATTGATGCTATGAAAATGAAACAAACCGCATGCTAAATAATAATAAAACATTTATTTCAGGCAACAATGTGCTCAAACAAAAAATGACTACAAGGCCCATATCTATAAATACCTTAAATACATAAAACAATAAACTTAAACTTATTAAAAACTATAAAAAACGAACACTTATAAAAATAAGGGTTTTTGCTTCATAGTCGCTTCCCTAAAACTAAACTCATTGGAATCGGCATAGCAACGCAGTCTAAAACAAGTTCGTTGTATGCGTCTCTGTAACCCAATTGTTGCTAATTTAGCCTTTTGCCTTTTAACAGAACAGTTTAATTTTTCTCGGGATAGTTGAATCGCCGCCAAAAACCGACAAAAGCCAAATTCCCCCCGAGATAAAACTGGGCATACTGAGCCAGTAAATGAGTCATCCGGTTTGCCCTCGCCTGCCGGAAGTCTCTGGGGATATACTTTTATGATAATCTGCAACACGGGTCAAAGTTCATACGGACGTACGGACTACATCCATACAGGTACATGAGACTTTTCATCTTGTAATGCAACTAATATAGGGAGATAGTTCTAAAGACTTCTAGTCTAAAGGTCTTTACATGATTCAACTGTTTCTTCTATATTTTACTGTAAATAATTATATATTCTTTCTATTATTAAAGGCATTTTCCCCATTGATATAGGCTGTGGTGACCTAACACAAAAAAACATGAGGTGATTCATGTTTGTTTATTTATCTTCTTATCTTCTAATATTATAAACATCTCGTGTCACGGTTTTTGTGATCGCACTGCTCCGAAACGGGTCGACCGATTTTATTTACTTTTTATGTACATTTGGTAGGTATGACAATAGGTCGTAAAGTATTTTTTGCCCTCCTACCCCCACCCTCTATTTTTAATCGCGATTTTAGTATTTTTGTATGAACAACATCTATATAATTTAACCGTCGTTCATTGACATGAAATCATTTACATGAAGTGTCGCGTTACTTTGACAAGAGTGTTTTATATAGCTTTTATCCCGAATTTCTCACGGGAACGGAAAATTTCAACCGCGCGAAGCTGCGGGCCGGGCTGATGGTAAGCGGTTACCATTGCCAATTGACACCGGCAACACCCGGGTAATTGAAACTGTTGTTATTTATGTTAGAATAAATTAGGTAGTAATAAGGAGTAAAATAATCAAATAAATCTTTATTCATTGTCTTAGGACGACTTGCGCAACGATGCCTAAACGTTTTAACGGCTAAATATGATTTAAGGAGTTGTCAAATCATACAATTATTTCAAAGTTAAAGATGTTTAGTAGTTAAATATGTTTAGGGATCGTTGTGCAAGCCGGCCTTAGTAATAAAAAAATAAACTAACTGCTAACATAACAGGTATAAGTTTACGTCATTATACAACTCTTAAATCTTACTTTATTACAATTCGTAGTATCTGCTGTATATTTATAGACCTACAGCTGAAACCAATATGACCATAAACCTCGATATTATTTTTGACTAGCTGTTGCCTGCGACTTCGTACGCGTTACACTACTAAATGTGTAGGTAACCTAGAAATAAAGCTAAGCTCGCTGTTGCAACTTGACTTGACACCCCATTTTTAATCCATGGCACCTGATTTATGGGATAAAAAGTAGCCTATGTGTTAATCCAGGTTATAATCTACGTACATACAAAATTTCATCGAAATCGTTTCAGCTGAAATCGGCCAGATTGAGTAACAAACAAACAAATAAATAAACAAACAAACATCCAAACTTTCACATTTATAATATTAGTGTGATGATATAATGATTCTACATTGAGGCATAACTAATAACCACCTATTATTACACTGTGGAAAGCAATAAACAATTGAGTAGGTACATATTGAATATGATTCTGACTTTGGGTAATTCGAAATATGTTAACCTGAAGGGTCATGGTTCTCACTCACTGCAATGACTGATGGGCGACTTTTTTAAAATTTAATATATATCGATTGATGATAAATAAGTAACTTTTTACAAAAATATTACTGACTTTAAAATAGTTTTTTTTATAGAAAATATATAAAACACAGTATGCGTCCCTATAAAATTTGAGGGTTGCCCTCGATTTTTTTGGGATCCCATCATCAGATCCCGACTTGGTGCCCATGGAACCATCTGGAAAGTATTCCCTTTTAAACAAAAAAATAACTTCTCATCGGTCTAGGCGTCTTCGAGTAATCGGGGGACATGCATAAAAAAAGATTCCGACGAATTGAGGACCTTCTCTTTTTTGAAGTCGGTTAATAATCAGCTGCATTGGTACATAATCTGAAGTCAAGCATCTGGTATGGTTCAGATAAGTCCACAGGTCCAAGAATGGGATTGTAAGTAATGGAGCCCAGACACGCCAACGATTTCTTTGCACAAGCCTTGATATTTTAATAAATTCTGCACAAAATTCTGCAAAAAAACAAAATTGCATAAATCAGGCTTGCACAAGGGCTGCGTAAAGAAATCGTTGACGTGTGTGAGACCCATAAGATGATTTTATTTATACTACTAAAGTAGCAAACAAGAATACGGCCCACCTCATAGTAAGCGGTTACCGTAGCCTATGGACGTTTGTAACACCAAAGGTATCATTCGCGCCCAAACGATGTCATACAACGCCACATACAAGTTATTTTATTATGCTTGTCAATTGATGCGAACCTTTTTTTCTTTCGGTTCATTTCTTCGTCATAAAATACTTATCACCAGCTTGACATATCCTTTCCCAGCCAAGCTAACTTCCTCCGATGTAAAGTTCTCTTCCGTCTTGTCCAATTCTTCACTGTCAAATGCCAGCGTCAATTAGATTCAGCAGATGATTCAGATGGTCTTCTTTATTAGTCTAGTAAAAAATCTTACAGAAATCCTTTTTTTTCTTATGAATGCATCGTGGCATCTCTTTGTTTTATCATCACCTAAAACTGGTTATGACTCTACCAAATGACACCAGTTATACGTACGTGTTTTGTTATTTATTTATTTTTCATCACAGAATCAACAGCACTTGTTATCAATGTATACAAACTCTTATAGCTAATGCTTAATGCCAATAACAGATTCACATTTTATAGACCTTGAAGAAATTAAGAAATTAGTCGCCTAGAGAAAAAGATCAAAAACACAATACATTATATTAATTAATTTTCGAGGAATTTAGTAGGTACGCATTTGAAGAATGACAGGGAGGGAGGGATGCTGTGTAAATGTGTATACTTGAGGGGGTGAGGGAGGGAGTGTAGTGTTTTGTGAGTGAAGTTCTTTGAGTTTCTGAATATTTTATGGAACGCGCTATGTATGATTAAGAACAGATATAACTTGTTTCTTAAAAGATGCCTTGCTATTAGAGAAGATGTCTATTTTCGAAAAAACCTTGTTGTAGCTATCTAGCGTGTGACAGATGACAGAGTTTTGGGCATAGTTGTACACAAAAAACGCGTAGTAGGTATAACTGATTCGAGTGGCATTTCAATAAATTTTATAATAATTTTATTGGTTTTCTGCATCAAACTGTCCAAAGTAGTGATAATTATCCTTCTCTGTTAGTAGATTTTTAGAAATTAAACTGACTTATCATAGGTCTGACCTATCATGTTAAAAGGTAATTATGTAATTCATTAAAAGACGAAGTCCAGGGCGAACTCAGTTTCAAGCACGTACAAAAAATTAAAACACAATGTCATAATAAATATACTTTAATCATGTAACATCTTATCACTAAATAAATCCAAAAATCCAACCATCTTAGATTCTCCTTATCTGCATGACTTTTATATTAAATGGTTTAATATAAAACGGTTAACGGTTATATATGGTGGTTTTAATTGGACAAAGCATATTATAATGGACTTTAGTATCACAAGCTTTAAGTAGTTTACTTAAATTTCAATTTATTTTGGTATCAAGACATATCTTTTTATCAAAATCATAGTTTAGTTTGTAGAACCAGACATACAAGGCAAAATAATACACTCGGGTTTTTTCTGGGCAGTCGTGTACAAATACTGGCTTAACTCCACTGTTTAACTATGCGGGTGTTTTCGTCTATCATATAGGGTGTATAATAATATACGCACAAAAATGAAACGGGTTATTTAGATGAGCATGATAAATATATTTGTGAAATGTTTACCTTAGAAGTGTGAAATTTATTTTGGCATGTACAAATGTATGTTGTGCTATTGCATAATGCTTGCCATTTAAACTGTATTGGTGACGTCTCGAGATATCTCTTGTTGTCTTTTTCTAACCCAAAACCCGGTGCCATTTCCGAAAGAGATATAAAATTGGCCTTTATTATTGGATATCGATTGCAAGAGTAGGCAGTAAGTTTTATATCGAATAAATCACCTAAACTTAGTCTATTTTTTTAATTTGATAATATAACTAGTAGTTTTTTTTCGAGAGGTTTTTTATGTGTTGAGAAACCGTCACTCATCGTCTCGAATATCGTCAGTATACATTAACAAACATTCTGTATAAATTAGTTCAATGGGAATTCTCCAAGTCTGTACAATGTAAAAGCAAGACGAACGAGAAACACCCAATTATGGTCGTGTTTAATAATAATAATAAATATTGCTGGACATTTCACACAGCGCTATCTAGCCCCAAACTAAGCAGAGCTTGTACTATGGGAACCAGATAACTGATAGAATACTTATATACTTTTTTTTTGTAAATACATACTTATAATATATAGAAAAACATCCAGACACGGAACAAATATCTGTAGATAATGCAAACATTTGTTCCGCGGCGGGAATCGAACCCGCTACCTCCTGCGTCTCCGCCGGCTAATGACGCCGGTTTAATGAATTGTTATCACTCAAGTTCAAGATAGCGAGGGTAGCACCTTAGCCAAAATATATTATTTTCTTTGTTTGTTTTTATAGATATCTTTGTGCTTCGATAACGATTCGATCAATCAACTAGTTCCAATGATATCTTCTGTTGTTTCAGGTTTAGATCCTACCCACGGTTTCTTCGCACGGCGTACCCGCCTAAAATTGATTAATATTAGCGACATCAATCAGTCGCGAAACGTCAATTTGCACATATGTAGAAACTAGCGCTACCAGTAACTGCTAGAAATATTTTTCCATTGTAAATTTGACGTTTCGCGACTGATTGCTGTCGCGTTGCAGTAACTAATTTTAGGTAATTTCCCGGACGGATTAACAATAGCATAAATGTTTTTTAGGCCCCAACCTGTATATCATCTTCCTACTCCTCTTTCCCCACATAACGTGATGTCAGTACATCTTTTTCTCAACTTCTTAAAAATGTAATTTTCGTTTTGTTTTTTTTTGTTTTTAGTATAATATATATGTACGGAAACTGGTTAGTCGTTAGTACAAATGTTGTGATTAATCTTTATTTAACTTTATTATTTATTTTATACATCTCTAAGTATTGTAAGAACCTATTGTGCAAGTTTGAGTAGTGCAATCCCTTCCCTAGTATTTGCCTCCTTTGTTACGAGGCTGACAAATTTTATAAATTCATTTATACTCGTACCTTCTACGTTGTTCACATATTCCAACAATGGTGGCTCTAAACCTTGCTCTACACGTAGCATGTATAATCAAACATCAATTTTGACGGTTTGTGAGCATTTCGGTATTATCGGAATACCGATCTACACGTATACGTTCTAAACGTTCGATTTTGCTTGATTGGACGCAAAAACATCAAGCACGTACGTACGTGGAGACTTACCACAAACTATAATTATTACGAATTTCATCTATATTGATGTATGATGTTCAGCATTATTTATTTATTATTATTGTGCCACCTGCACGATGGAAGATTTGAAAACAGCTTTTCCTGACGTCATTAGTGTGGCGAAGTACCTATCAAACACAATATAAGTAGAACTTTTGACACGCTAAAAAGAATACTCAAGCAGAGTAGGCACAAATTAACTCGCTTAAAGAAAGGTAGAGTTGATGTTTTTTACTTTAATTCTTAGTATGAAATCTAGGTACTAGATAATTGTAGTGAACTTGTTTGTTCACGGCATGTTTTAAACGTCTTGAATTCAATCGAACTTTAGATAACTAATTTAAATAACGAATTTTGGAAATTTGCATGAGTAGAACAAATAAGGATCAACGAAATGTAACATAATAATGTTAATTAATTATGTTTGAACAGATAAGCGATCTGATTTCTGATTTCACTATGAATCTGTGCGTGTCAGCAGCAGGGACATAATCTATTAATATCGTGCCAAGAGAGTAGAAATGAGAACCTCTACAATATCTGTACAATTGTCAGTTCATAGATCATTTTTATAATCTAATAATTTGATAGAAATTGCACAAGAACTAGTTTTTAGGTATATTTCTGATCTAATCAAAGCATGTTCGACTAATAAGGCGGTAATGTATGCTACTGGTTCATGGTTGGGGGCCGCGAACTGGGCGTTTTACCATAAAGTATAGAAGTTTGCGGTAGCATTGAATGTACAATGAAAGAAAAGATGGAAAAGTCATCGGAAAGATGTCTTGTAGATATTTTTTTGCAAGCCATCAGAAACCAAAAAATAATACCTACCAAAAAAAAATACGGCAAAAAAATCGGACCCCAAATTTGCCGCCCCTAAAATCTGTCACTGAATGAGAAAATGAGTATTCGTGATGATTATTATTTATTGACCTCCGTGGCGCAGTGGGCGTATAGCCGGCTGAGATGCAGGAGGTAGCGGTTTCGATTCCCGCTGCGGAACAAATGTTTGCATGATCTACAGATATTTGTTCCGTGTCTGGGGGTTTTTCTATATATTAAATAAAATAAGTAATAAATAAATATCGCTAGACATTTCACACAGCGCTATCTAGCCCCAAACTAAGCAGAGCTTGTACTATGGGAACCAGATAACTGATAGAATACTTATATACTTTTTTTTTGTAAATACATACTTATAATATATAGAAAAACATCCAGACACGGAACAAATATCTGTAGATAATGCAAACATTTGTTCCGCGGCGGGAATCGAACCCGCTACCTCCTGCGTCTCCGCCGGCTATACGCCCACTGCGCCACGGAGGCAGTCAGTATTGTAAGTATGTATTTACAAAAAAAAGTAAGTATATAAGTATTCTATCAGTTATCTGGTTCCCATAGTACAAGCTCTGCTTAGTTTGGGGCTAGATAGCACTGTGTGAAATATCCAGCAATATTTATTTATTTATTATAAAACTAGGTGCGGATCTCACAAATTAAGCTCAAGAAATCTTTTAAAGGTATGGGTTAACCAGCCCAGTTAACTAATTAAACTTTTATTTCAGGAACTAATAAAACACGATCAATGTTTATTCTACGACTTTTCAAAATTTCGTAGTCTTTCATTGAACACTGTAAAAGTCAGCAATTTTTTGGGGATACTTCTGACACCAAAATCAAACATGCGGGGTCCAAAAAACAGCTGACGTGAAGCCTAGCTAAAAGTTTAGGATTTTTTCCTGATCTATGGTTTTAGGTATTAAAAGCTGTTCAGCTTTATAAGTAGAATAATCTCATTTTATGT
Organism: Philereme transversata; assembly: GCA_963924445.1. NCBI lineage: Eukaryota > Metazoa > Arthropoda > Insecta > Lepidoptera > Geometridae > Philereme > Philereme transversata. Next base: position 16,743,872 of record OZ004337.1, on the reverse strand, counting down.
TAGAAAATAGAATTTCTCTTAAATTCTGTATACCCAAAGTATGTACCTATGTTCAAAACCATCAACTTCAGATGCTAAATACGAGTAAACACCACTATTTGTTTTACACAACATACACAATCATCATAAAATATTAGCCTTGAATCTATCTAACATAGGCTTTAACAAAATGTACGCAAAGATAAATGCATCTAAGTTAGGTCACGTAGAGAACGTGACTTCATTGGACATTCACAAGCCATCTCTATCTATGTGTGCATAGTGCACACGCCATCTGAAAAATATCTAACTTCAATATAACTACAAATAATAATAATTGATTATATAGATCAATCTAAGAGCGTGATGCCGTGCATGGTGCGATCCATGGCTCTCTGTGTTAATCTTATTTTGTGCACAGCCTCCTTCGTGACCCTCCATGTCTCAAGCAGACTAAAGTACAAGACGTCAGCAAGCGAATATTGGGGCTCAAGTGGAATTGGGCGGGACACTTGGCCAGACATAGTGACGACAGGTGGACTAAGATACTAACAGAGCAGAGGCCGAGAACTGGGCATCGAAACAGGGGACGTCAACCAGCGAGATGGGTCGACGACATCAATAAGTCGCGGTCGTACGTGATTCAGACTTGCACAGGATCGGGAAGAATGGCAGAAACGAAGAGAGACCTATGCCCAGCAGTGGGTCGACACGGGCTGAGAATGATGATGATAATGAATAATATAGATCACGAATATATTAATCCCCCCTCAGATATCTTACTTGGTATGCAGATCCGTAAAATATCCCACAAGGGAGTTTATAAAAAACGACCGCATTAAACTTAACTACCATCGATTCATTAGTATCTGTGTATTAGTTTATCAAAAACAGACATAAATGCACAATCTAGGTAGCAACATTTTTTGCTAGGCACACTTACAAAAACCGCCAAATCATGTTTTAATTTCGAATGTTATGCAAAATAATTGCATTGACTGCATAATTATGCAGACCATGACTGTGCAGACACAAAACAATCTAGAAGTAACAAGTTTTAAAAACATCATTTATTTGATTTATACAAATGTCTCCTTGATGCTGAAGTTTTGTTTTTTTTTAGTTGTTTTTTTACAAGCGAACGACATCCATACCTACTAATATTATAAATTCGAAAGCTGCTCTGTCTGTCTGCTTTTTACGTTTTCCCGACTAAACGGCGGGACCGATTTAGATGAAATTTGGTTATACAGATACATTATGGCCTGGATTGAGACCTAAGCTACTTTTTACCCGCATGTGCAGAAAGAGGGTGATATTTTTATTGACAAAACTGGCGTGTGAAGCCACAGGCGGAGGCTTGTTTCTGTTATATTCGTAGATATCCAGTACACTTTACGAATACGCAAGTTTGACGCACGTTATTTCGATGCCCGTTTGTGTAACCAATCGCGACAAAATGTTATCGCTACCTACGCACATTGTAGTAAAAGTATTCGTTAAACCTTCTGGCATTTCTGAATTGTATTCTTCATTCTCCTAAGTTGTTCTGCTTCAACGATGATCTTCCGTAGATTGAGTCCGCTCTTGGCATTCACCGCGTGCCTTATGGTGTTTTGGACATAAAAGCAACGGGATGAACGCGAGGAGTAAGACGTTATAATTCTTCATCTTCGTTCTTCTTTTCTCTCTTCTTTGTTCTTAGCTTATATTTATATAAGCTTGCCTTGAGGCTCTCCAACAAACAACATCTTATCACCAAAAGATATTTATTTGCATTAATGGCGCGAGCATTTTGTTATATTTTAATTATCTGAAAAACTATAAACGACATTAATAACGATAATTTTATCTAAATAAAATGATTCGGCATAATTTATTTTTGTAACGGTCCATAGACTGTACATAGGGAGTGTGCATCTAAAGAATAGGTACCTCATATTTTGAACCCCTAACTTTGCCCCCTTTAGGGATGATTTAAAAAAAGTTAAAACACGTATCGGCTTCGCACTCGTGGTTTGTCAATATAATCTCTCCTTCTGGGCAGTCGGGTAAAAAGTAGTCTATGCCCCAATCCCGATCACAATCTATATATATATATACCAACGGTACATAGGGAGTGTATCTAAAGAATACCTCATAATTTTAACCCCTTACTTTATCCCCTCCCCCTCCTTTAGGAGTGATATTGCAAAAAAGTTGAAACACATATTTCTTTATTTCTTACCAAAAGTCTAAATATGAATTTTCAGATCCCTAACTTAAGGACTTATGGATTGCCCACACAAACAACTTTCAACCCCTATTTCACCCCATTCAAAATTATTTTTTGAGACAAAAGATAGCCTATGATACGATCCTTCCCTAGGATATAATCTATCTTCTTGCCCAAATTTAATTACGATCCATACAGCCGTTTAGTCGTGAAAAGGTAACAAACTATGTAACATAGTTAATTTCGCATTTATAATACTAGTATGGATAAGGATGTATTAGAGACTCTCTTCATATCGTTTTAAACATGCTAAAAAACTACTTAGCCACTCTAAAAGTTAGGGCGCCTCCAAATGTTTTATATAATTGTATGAAAATTTGTAGTGTCATCACAATGGCGTATATCATAGCGATAAGACCGCTGATTGTACTTCGCGATATAAATAAGAATTTCTTTTATATATTAATATGTTTATTTAAATGACGACCTCCGTGGCGCAGTGGGCGCAGTGGCTGAGACGCAGGAGGTAGTGGGTTCGATTCCCGCCGCGGAACAAATGTTTGCATAATCTACAGATATTTGTTTCGGGTCTGGATGTTTTTCTATATATTATAAGTATGTATTTACAAAAAAAAGTATATAAGTACCTATTCTATCAGTTATCTGGTTCCCATAGTACAAGCTCTGCTTAGTTTGGGGCTAAATAGCGCTGTGTGAAATGTCCAGCAATATTTATTATTTATTTCTTTATTTATTAAAGTGTTTTCCAATCTATTCTATTCTATAATCTCTCAAGTTGATGGACGCATGGCAGTGCTTCGTAGGGCAGGTTTCTAAGGAACATGACCTACGAGTCAATGTTTTGTTTCAGGCGAAGATTACCACCTAACATCAAGTGGGCCATTTATTTGTTCCATCACCACATTGTATAAAAAATAAAAATAATGATAAAGTATTTCATTCCACATTTTCCTTGTGCAGTAATAGAATTTTCTTTGCGGCAATTTGCTCTACTTATTTATAAAGGCATCAGCCGAATGCAAGTTTTGGAGAAGTACTCGTAACTTTATATAAAACTACAAGCTGACCCGCCTGCGGCTTCGCACGCTTGAAATTTCCCGTTCCCGTGTGAAGTTCGGGATAAAAACTACATAAAACACTTGTCAAACTGACGCGACACTTCATGTAAAAGACTTAACGTCAATGAATGACGGTTAAATTATATGGATATTGTTCATACAAATATACTAAAATCGCGATTAAAAAATGGGTGGTGCGGGTAGGAGGGTGAAATATAAGTACAAAAAAAATTATCTTAATCGGTCGACCCGTTACAGAGGTGTGTGACCACTAAAACTGTGAGACGAGATTATTATATATTAAGAAATATGGTAAATTAAGATTAAGAAGAATAACTTTTTTAAGTTGAAGTTATCTTACGACTTCCCATCATAATATGTTTTAAGAACATTTACAGTATTGATATTTGTACTTATATTTTCGATAGGATTTGGAACATAAGTACTTTACAAGAGTATAACATTGTTTCAACCTGTAGTAAGTTCGTGCTTATTTGACCTGCTTATACGGGCGTAACCTTGACCTAACAATTAAGTACTGACCTCCGTAGTTAATCTTATTTTAGAACTACAAGGTACCGGTAGGTGCTGGCACATCCCCCTTTCACATTTGGCTTAGCAACAACCATGTTTAGAGTATAGATAATGTGACACAATTAGGGTTGCTATACATCCGGAATTTTTCGGACATGTCCGGTAATATAGGTCTTTGTCCGGAATGCGTGGGGATCCTAAACTGTCCGGAATTTCTACAATTTAAGTAGGTAGGTAACGAGTAAAATAAAACATAAAATAAACCAAATATTTTGATTCGTTCATTCACATGCACGATGCTAACGACATTATTGTTATATATATATTTGTTTTTATGTTATTTGTGGGGAAACAGGCTTACGGCCCACCGGCGGTGGCGGTCACCGTCGCCTATTGACACTGGCAACACCCGGGGTATTGTCGATGCGTTCCCTACCCTGTAGAAACCTTTTAACATTTCTCTTGAAGCGTGCCATATCATAGCCTAACGGGAAACCCTCAGATGGTAGCTCATTCCACATCTTGCAAGTATAGGGTAGAAAAGATCGCGTGAAGCGTGTGGTGCGCGATACCCAATTGTCGATGACATGTGGATGAGCTTTATTACGTTGTCGAGAAGTACGGTGGTAAAATCTCGACGACGGGATCAGATTGAATAGCTCCTCAGAACATTCCCTATTATATAGGCGGTAGAAAACACTGAGCGATCCGATGTCACGGCGTTGACTCAGTGGTTCCAGCCTGTTGGCGAGTTTGGGGTCGCCGATAAAAATACGCGTACTGTCATCCGCATAAAAATGTAGACCGCTTATGTGCAGCATATCATTCATATGAAGAATAAACAGTGAATATCTACAAGAAAGTCAGGCATTTTCATCAAATGTCAGGAGTTTACTCCGGAATTTTGATTTTTTAATCTGGGAACCTTAGACATAATGGAATCCTAAGGTTTCAAGAGAGAAACATAATGATAACTTTGACATTTAAACAACTTCGAAAAACCATCACGTTTTATAGTCACAAATCAGTTTCCACTTTACTTTTACAAGTTACGTGCTGTCCGCGGCATATGCTTTCGCGGACGATACTAGAAAAGTGCAATACATACTCTTATTTCTTTGCCCAATACAATCCAAAATCACTTCACACGCGTAGGTTATTAAAAACGCAATTAGCATGCATTTAGCACGCATACGCAATAAAAGTAAACCTCATGTCATCATATTTGGCAAAAATATAACTCTGTACGCTGGACACATGGTATATATACATATTCATCAATGTGGCACAGCGTCACAAAATAAATATTCACAGTACCTACACTTTACTGAGGCATAGTTCGAAATTTACTTTTTACCGATTGACTAAAATTTTACCTCAAGAATCCTGAACGTAATTTTAGTTCGAATCGTTTGTTGCCTAAATATCGAAGTCTAACGCATTGCATTCTTGTAGCTAAAAGGGGGTTTACCCTGTATCCACGCTGCTGCAGCTGTAAATAAATATTTAGAGCGACATGCGTAACGATGCCTAAACGTATTTAGTGGCTAAATATGATTTAAGGAGTTGTCATATCATACAAATACGACATACAAAAATATTAAAATGTTTAGTCGCTAAATACGTTTAGGGAGCGTTGTACAAGCCGGGCTTAATACCTATAAATAATCTGAAAAGTCACATCACTTTTTGCCCGGTAATTTCAAAGATCTTTCAAAGCCTCGTCCCAACTATAATGAACTCTAATAAAATGTAGAGCAGGAGTCATTTTTACCACTTATATTTATAAAAATAATTGACCGAGCGAGCGAAGCGTCTCAGTTTCGAGATTGGCCAAAAAATGCTTTTGTCCGTCTGTGTGTCTGTCTGTCTGTTCTCGCCTACAGGTCGCATTTTTCAAACGATTTTAACGAAAATTGGCACACAAGTTCCTTGATTTATTTAAATTTATTAGTTGATCGCGATTTTTGATTGGGGGGTATATTGGGGGAAAACGGGGGGAAGTTTGCTGTAGCGTCATATATCGACGGATTTAAATTTTTGTAATTTTTTCGGAAAATTTATACCAATCAGACTACGCAGTCCTCCCTCCTTCACTAGATAAACCCATATACATCAGATTCGACCTCTTAGGACTAAGGGAAAGCGAGTAATCGCTAAAACTTATACCAATATTTTGCTCAAAAGTCTACATAGGTAATCCTATTGGAAAATTCAAGCACCTGAAATTCGATTTATTCGACTTGGGACGCGAGGCCTACTGTTCTCACAGAACCACTAGTTTGTTGCACTAAACAACAATACAAACTGACGTGACATCACATTATTTATGTGAAAAAATCCTATGTATTATGGGCTCCGGAATCTAGCTATTAAATAGTTCGAGGCTTCGGCGCTTGCACGGTCGACTGTCTTCAAATACCTTACAGGAAGAAAATGATACTTAAGTCAGTCACTGTCTAGCGGCAAACAAGCTTCGTGTCCGTCCTTCGCTTGAAAAAATGCATCCAAACTGTGACTCGCGTACGTCTAAACGCGTTGGTCTCTCATAGCTCAAGCGCAGGGCGTATTGTCCGCACACAATAGACGGGGATGCAGCTGTCGCATGTAGCCATTATGAGGGGTCCGGGCCACGCTAGGATAGTCTATTACAATATTACGCTACTTTTTAGGTTAAGTGCTGTCTGTGCAGAGTTCTGTACAGCCAAAACGGTGGAAAAAATTACTTCGTCGTATGGAGATTTTCCAGTTGTAGGAGCGTGATGAACAAACGACCCATTTAAATCAAACCTAATATGTATTAGTCAAATCTATCCTGCTATATAAAAATAGTGATTGATTAAAAGTTTTCAATCTTTAAAAACACATCATACATTCTACCTATAGCGACCAAGGTGTTTAAATAGAGCTTCGATTAGCTTTCTAATCTAATTTATGTTGTGAATCACATATCGATCGGCGTCCCCTGATAACATCTACGAGGGTCGTTCACTTCGTAGTAAATATGGCATCGAGCTGATGGCTGATCAAGTCAAGGTCATTACGATAGTACGGTGCCTAAAGATTGAATACCTAAATAAACATTTTAAGCTAAACTAAAAGTGTTAGTATTATTCAATTAAATAGGAGAATAAATCATCAATTCGTAACTATTTACGTGTCTTTTGACCAATTAGCTAATTATTATAGATAGACGTGGTACAAACGATTTTATAACTACACCTGTCAATCCCTTAACCCATTATCTTAGTAGTTTTGCTTTATTCAAATTTATAATTCAGAGAACCTAAATTAGAAACTCCATTGTGCTTAAGCTTGTTTACGTCGTACGTACGCATGTTTCATTGATGAGAGGTCTGAACGAGGATTAGCCGTCCTTCACGCCCTGATGAGCAGCAAATAGGTAAGGTTTTCGAAAGGTCAAGTTTATTTGTCGGCGATAGATATTTTTAGTTTACAAAAATGGAACAAATTAATGTGGCAATTAGAGTTTTTATAATTTTATTTTGCGTATAGGTACAAAAGCGTTGTAATATTTAGAATTTTTGTGCCGTTGATGTTTATTTTGTAACGTTACTCTAATTAGAAAACTCTAAGGACTTAGCAAACGAAATAAGAAAATATCAATGAAAATAAGATTAAATCTTCTGAAAGTTTTTTTTTTCACACTTAATGTAGGATCAAGAAGTAGACCACCGTCTATCGTCCGGTGGTCAAATAATATTTTTAAAGTAGCTGGTTGTCAATGGACACGATTCGCAAAGTACCGGAGGGCATGGCTTTTTTGTTACTTCTGTGGTATGCAGGTAGACAATGCTTTTAGCCTTTTGTACATTTAATGTGTATTTTGTGGACTAAGTATTAAGTAAATAAATATATAAATGGCGTAACGATGATGGCCGATTGCGACCATGATGACTACCTTTACACAGAAAAGCTTCGTAGGTTTGCTTATAAGTGACTGGCATACTCTGTATTGTTTTTAGGGTTCCGAAACAAAATAGTAAAAACGGAACCCTTATGCTGCCGTTTTGGTGTGACTTTGTCCGTCTGTCTGTCACAGCTGATTATCTCAGCAACTACTGAACCTATCGGTTTAAAATTTGGAATGGTTATAAATAATACTGACATTCCTCTATTGCAAATAAAACCATAAAAAAACACAAATGGTGGGGGTTAACATTTCAAAATAGGGTTACTAGGTCAAGTGGGGTATCAAAGAGATTTACTCATTCCAAAACCATTTTATATTTTTTTATTTTACAGTTTGGAGTTGTCGAGAGAATGTCGAAAAAAATACCGTTTCCCCTTATCTCCGAAGTTTACAAAGCGAATATTCATACTCGTTTATTTAATCCGCATAGACACAATAGAACACTTGCAAAGTTGTCAAAGTGAAAAATCTGAAATTAATATGATTGATAGATATATATGCAAAGAGTACAGGAAAGTGATAACGAAGTCTTTATCTAGAATAGTTTTTTAGATATCTGTCCTTGGTTTACTGGTCACGTAACTAGATGGCGCTGCTTAATTAACATAAATGAACCTATCTAGGTTAGGGACCCTCGGTGCGTGAGTCTTACTCGTACTTGAACAGTTGTTTAATATGCTTTTGCTAAAAAAAACTACGTACATAATAGTAATGCTCTAGTAATCGCATAATAAAGTTGGTTGCAGAATAGTCAGTGTTTTTTATCGTCATGGTTTTACATGTCGATAAAAAACACTGACTATTCGATTAATAAAAGTCTGTTTGAGGACAATGCGGCAGGTTACGGAATTAGACACAGGCGGTGCCATCGCGTACGCGTTGACGAGTCCACGATATAAATCTGTTGAGCGGGGAAAATACGAGTACCTTGAACTGCTTAGGGTAGGTTGAAAACAGACACAAGAAGACCTAGCAGATACTTCGGTGTATAAATTTAAAAATCTTTATTTTATTTTAATTTAATTTATTTCGGAACAACAAACAGTTACACTATAATAGTTAGGTAAGATACAGTATTCATATGATAGAAGTATTAATAATGTAACCCGTACGTTATCCACATATTGGTAAGACAGACAGAGTCAAAAAATAGATGCAACTGGAGGGCCAGAAGGGCCTTCTATCTATTTAAAACAAAATAATAATTATATAATATAAGGTAGTGTTGGTAATATAGAAAATTTTAATGCATGTAATATTACAAGTTAAATTAAACATTTTATAACACATTTGCTCGTAAAGGGTCTCTTATTTCACCAATTTCAATATCGTAATGTATGTCATTACGTACATGTGCGTTATTGTAATGTAAAACGCACGAGTTTCTTTTTAATAAGGTAAAACGTACGGTTTATCAAGATGCTCCGTCTAAAAACACGGTACATTTTAAAATCTTAGCAAAGAGTTTTTATGACAGAAAAGTGGTCAACATTTTATGAATAAAATTAACTTTGGGAGATAAAATATAAAAAATAACATTTAATTCTTTAATTTAATTAATTTTGACAATAAATTACAACCATTTATCTGTAACAAAAACAAAAAAATATTAATTTATTAGTAATACTGGCTGTTTTTGTTCCATTGCATTAAAAAAAAAGCGCTGATGCTCGCGCATCGTTAATTTGTGAACAAGTAAAAAATATTCCGCGCGCTTTTTCTTTCCGAGAAAGTCTGAGTTTTATTTATTTCCTCGCAAATATGTTATAAAAGTCGTATGAAATACGTGCGCTTTGATAATTACAGCCTATGCTTTCTTGTAGCCCGAGCCGTAGGCGAGGGCCTCGGCTGTAAAATTCAACTTACCGCACTTATACCATAATGTACTATTATAGGAAAAATAAATAAAGTTAAAGGAAAAGCACAGAACGGAATTAGGCTAAAACAGAAGCGACAGAAGATCGTGTTTTGAAAGTAGGTATTATAGACACTAAGTTCTTAAATTGATAGGTTGAATCTCTTTTTTTAATAGAAAATACAAAGCTTAAACCTGAAGTTGGAACTTGAAGCTTTGATTTAATCCACCCGCGGGACACTATTTAAAAAAATCTATACAAAAACTGATAAAGATGTTTTTTAAACACGTGTTAAACATTGTTTAACTTTTTTTGTGGTAACAAGGTTAATGATGATTTTTTAACCATGATTGAGAAATTAAGATGAAATATGAATCTGATTTTACAACGACTAAATAAGAATTAATTCATGGTTGTCGAATTGTAATATTCACAATTTTACGTACTATCTAAATCTCCCTAAATACGCACAAAAACTTTGATAGGATCAATTTAGTTCTTTTTAACATTCAAAACAGTTTGGTTGATCGCCATCTAATCGGTCGGCTGCATTCTCCATGGTGAAGGAATATAAACATTACCGTAAAGCTACCCCAGGTCAACCCTAAGTGCGGGGGCGGCCGCCGGCTGTTAGCTAATTTAGATTTGATTGTATGGTAGAGGTAAACTAACAAGTAAGATTCCGATTCAATAGCAAAACTCATTAAAAATAAAAACAAACATGAAAAATAACAATGAAAATGTGTTTTTGTACCTACTGTACCCCAATTTTCACTATTAAAATTTGATCAAATTTTAGTCCCTTTACGATCTACAGGCAGTTTGCTGTTTTTTAAATCACGTTATACGTTACTTAACAGCCATCTCTAGTCAAATTGGCTCTGATACTCGTAGTAAGTTCAGAGTGCAAGTTGGTATAATGCTTAAAAAAATGGGCTCAACTGAACTGAACCTGAACTTTAAAAGGTGTATTTATGAAAGGTACCGAAATCGAAATACTACGTTTAAAAGGTCACGCGAGATAATTAAAGATATCATCCTTTAATTATTTGTGAAATATGGCGGTCAATAAAATGATGTATGGGCAAAGGTTAATTGGAAGAGAATGGTATCTAGCATTAATTTCGCATATGTACAGAGTATTTTTATTTTGTGCAATAAATAATTTTTCATTCATTCATTCATTCACTTTGGGCAACTAGCCTGCAATGTTTAGTGTTGAAAAGTTTATGCGGAGTTGCCTTGGTGACTGTTTTATATGCAACGTGGGGAATCCCAACTAACGGCTTCCCGTTCCTACTACCAGCCTTTACCAAAATGAAAAAATATATTGAATTACCTGCCGTACCAAGTTTAAATGAGCCCTTTTCGCCGCTACTTACGATATTTCGTACACTTTTCGTACACACTATTTTGGCACAAAAGTGTACACTTATGTATCATTCAAATGTACAATTTTATAAAAAAAGTACATACACTCCAAAAATATGATTGCTAGTTTTACAGATGTAAAACATGTGTTTTACGCAGAAGTTGCAAAAGTTCGAATTTTTTTGAGAAAAGCATTTTTATTGAAGTCTTTGCCCTGGTATAAGAAATAGCTTACTAGTTATCTAATAGATAAATGGGACCTACCTAGTCTTGCTACATTTTCACAGGTGCTTTTTTGGATATAATTAATGAAATGTCATTTAACTTTTCAATTTCACTTACAACACTGAAGCCACTGAATCTATAAAAAAAATACATATTAAAATTTCATACACACGATAACTTGCGTTTATTTATGGACACAAACGTGCCTAAACCACCTTTATCCATAATCACGTGTAAACTGAAATAATTAATGAAAATTATTCCTTCCGATACGTGCTATCGTCGTTATAAATTCAGAAGTGTCAGCCGGAGGGGTGGCTAGAGGGAAGCCCTTTCGCTACATTTCCGCTGACGTCACGTGGTACTCACTACTTAGCAAACTATATAAGTAGGTACGATACATCAATGATCGCACCTCGTGCCATTCAATAAAGGTGAATGAATCCGAAGCTGTTCATTAAGGCTTGTGTCAATCATAACTTATAATAATTTATCAAAAAATTGGTAGAATATTTCGTTTTTGATAAATTAGTGCCAGTTTATAAGAAAGGTAGATTAAAATAACAGGTATGTAGTAAAATATAAAATAACAATTATAAGTATTATGAATAGTATTTAAAAACTTTTCTTTAAAGTTCATATAGAGACGATCCCTCACTTTCATTGCAAGACCCTATCGAATTGGCACCCAATAAATTCATCCCACTTTTAATTCCAAAAGAACCCTTCTCTTAAAAAAGTGGTCGTCCTTAGCACACTTTATAACGCCGTTGTATTTTTGTACGGGAATAAAAATAATAATGGTAGGGGTTGTCGCGTGGCGCTCCAAAGGACATTGAACCTCTTAGCATTTTGGAGTCGTACGCGATGCTATTCTAATCTGTTAATGGATGTCCATCCAAACATGGCATGCGTAATTGCCTGTTTTGCTCCACTTGCACACGCACTTGTGTAATTTCAACGTTCTTAAATCCATAGCTACCTTAATACAATATTTTAAACGCGTAATTGTATTTACGTTTGTTTAGTTATTGTTATGTCGTAATGTTTGAACCCATTTCGATGGCAGTCAAATGCCTGTGTAACATTAACCTATTTCATCACTTTATTGAAATAATCTGGCTTGTTTTTGAAAGCCCTTTCTCACGATTTTGACTTTTCTAATCTGGTTCTTCAGCCTGAAATGAGAATACTGGTCAAGATGTCAAAAGCGGCCTATTTTTGACGTTTCCATTCAGGAACCCAACCCGTTGCTTCAGTCCAAAACTGGTATCCTAACACAATTTCTTTCTTCATTATTTTGTGACAATAGCTGAAGTGAAATGGTAGGGGTGACCGTGGGAGATGGGTCCCGGGGCTGGTTCCAACGGGGTGCCAGCTGTCGCGATAATGTCCCGAATCGACTTCCCATCGATTGTTTCGACAGCCATTGTCCTGGCTGATTGTTAGTTGATGTAGTTTGTCGCGGACATTGCATCGTCGATTATTGTTCGCATTGAATCGGTATTGCGTGGAATATGATGTGAGTAATCTGGGCGTAAATTATAGTGCTGGCGTCAACGCAACATGGTTGTTTTAACGACTATCTTACTCCAGTTTTACACACATCTCTTAGAAATTATAATCACAATGTCGTAAGCTCTATAAGTATGATAAATATTTAAAAACAAGTATATAACTAATTATTATCCAATCAATTAATAATTTGTTTATAAATACACTTTTATGCTTAAGGGGGTTGACGAGGAAAAACTTGATTTATTTAAGTTACTGGCCAGACTATTACATTTTACATCACATTTTAAAACCTGTTTGACGGATTACATGCATCATATGTACCGGACGGCCACGCTCCTCACTACAATAGATGCGTTTTAATGTATTGCATATGCTGATCAGTTGCGTTCGCGCGCAAATAATGCAAGAAGGATTTAAAACCTAGACAAAGCGGATTGGATTAATGATTTAATTTTTAGGGTATTTTTTTATAGTTGAATAGTAAAGTAAAACAGGGGTCGTTGATCGCAGCTGCGCGGTCGCGGATCAATTTGATAGCGCACACATGTCGCGGCGCGTGCGCATGTGACGTCATGCAACATGGTCGAGGGTGACCCGGTGTTGTAGTAGTTCTTGGATTTTGGGTGAATATCAAATGAGTTAGATAAAACAAGGAACGGTTGTTCTGCTTTTAGTGTGAGTAAAAATTTAGTTCAATTATAATAATTTTGCATTTTATTTTGCGAATAACATATTTTTGTTTAATTGTAGTAGTCTAAAAGCTCTATTTCAGATTTTGGTAGAGTTCTAGAAGATTATTAATTGAGCGAAGCCAGATCTCGAAATCAACTTGGGCAAATCGGCGTTGCATGCATGTATGTATGTATGTTTGTTTGTCCGAGGATAACTTTCGTAGCGTTTATCCGATCATCATGAAATTTGGTATATAGATAAGTAGTGATGGCACAATTTTGGTGTGATTCAATGAGCTAAAAATATTGAGGGGTTGTTGAGATATTGGGGTTCAAGAGGGGTAAAAACAATGAAAATGAGACTATTAGGTCAAGTGGGACGTCAAATGAAAGACTAAGAATTTGTACATTTGAACCCCGTTTTTATTTTTAGTATAATTTTTGTAGTTTTTGAGTTATTGGCCACAATAAACACGAAACTTTGACAAAATTCACAGGGTACACCAGTGACCCCAAAATGCTGATATTTGATATTTGTGTAGCTTTAGTGACACAAATATAGGCAAAAGTCTGAAATCCAAAATAACTGCTATTTGTACCACAAAAAAATATTTCGAATTAAAAAGAACCCCCGTTACATCTAATTAGAATGAAACTGTACTCGTAGGTCAAGTAGGTTGGTATTGCATTTCGTGGCACCAATTTATTAGTGAAAAATTAAAGCCGGTATGCACAAAGATCACTAAACGTATTTAGCGACTAAACATGTTTAAATTTGTAGTTTTCGTATGATTTGACAACTCCTTAAATCATATTCAGCCACTAGGCATCGTTGTGCAAGTCGCCCTAAGAATAATATTTATTTTGGGAGATTCGCGAGATCTCAGTTCGGGGGGAACCACTACTTATTATACGAGTAAATACGGGATTTATCACGTACCGTTTTATCGGTGTTCTAAAAGATTGTTACAGATACTACGAGTTACTCTATAAGTATGTATGTAAAGTTAATATGTATTCTATCAGTTATCTGGTTGTCATAGTACAAGCTTTGCTTTTTTTGGGGCTAGATAGCGCTGTGTGAAATGTCTCAATCCAGGTCGTATTCCATCTATATACCAGATTTCATCGAAATCGATTAAGCTTACGACGTGAAAGCGTAACAAATAAACATACTCACTTTCGCATTAATAGATCAGTATGATTTATTTATAGTAGTTGAATGATATAGCTGTTTGGTTGGAACAAATTGTTTGAATATCAACACGATCGATTGTCTATCATGTAATCAGCTGTAGACGTTACATAATTAGTTTTGATTAATATTTCATGCATACTCGTAGTAACATTTTTGTTCTAAAAAACAAAATAAAATGTCTGTGATTTGAAAAATCTATGATTATCTCATACGAAAGTACCCCAAATAATACAACCGTCAAAAATATAAAAAAAATGTTATTAAATAGGGTACTTGGTAATATACACAAAAAATGAAAGAGGTTATTTTGATGAGCTTAATAAATGAATTTGTGAAATGTTTACCATAGAAATGTGAAATTTATTTTGGCATGTAAAAACAAACACTTTATTAAACTTTATGTTGCGCTTATACATAATGCTTGCCATCTAACCACAGATACTGTATTGGCAACATCTCGAGATATATCTTGTTGTCTTTTCGATGTCGATTGCAAGAGTAGGCAGTAAGTTTTATATCAAATTAATCACCTAAACTTAGTCGACTTTCTTTTAAATTAGATCATATAACCAGTAGTTTTTTTTCGAGAAGTCTTTTTTTGTGTTTTGAGAAACCGTCACTTGAATATCGTCAGTATATTACTGAACACCCTGTATAACTATAAAAGTTGTTTAATATAACTAGCCGAGTATATAGACAAGCTACAAGTTAAAATCAATGATACTCAAACGTTTTCTTAATTTATTCAATTTTTGCGTGGCCTATTCCATCATATCACTCGTACCGCTAACAGCTTTATATCTTTATAAGTATAAGTATCCACATCCTCATAATTACGTGTACGTGTACACTTTGCCCACGTAATTCGTGGACGAGTTATGTTTTATTGAGTAGGCCGTGATCAATAACCCGATGAAAATGAAATGACTACCATGGTTCAAGAGTTATTGTGCTCCATTGATTTGGTAGATGTGAAGTTAGACATTACGAACTTTATTGATTTTATCGTTTATTTTAGAAGTTTCTAGGGTGATTTCTTTATAAAAAATTATAAAATAAATACAGTCCCGAAATTAAGGAAATTGGGACATTATGCTACGGTTTATGTTGTTTATTTCAAAGGTTGTCTAGTAAATAACGTTCTCAGCGATAAGGTTACCCATTGTATTAAGTACCTTTTTACTAAGGCTTCTATATTTGTATTAATTCTTTTATGTAGCAATTCAATCTATCTTTAAATGTGTTTGTGCATATTTTATAAGATTTTTTATTGCATCTAGAAACAAGACCGAAGGTAGAAGAACAAGAGGTAACCGTCGGCAACATTAGGTACTATTATAAATATTTTTACTTCCTTAAGTGCTTTCAAATGAGCTGAAACCTTTATAACTTGTGTGCCATTCATTACTCGCCCACGCATGCTACGACTGGCTGGCTACGGCAGTACCGTAGTCTTTAACTCGTAGAATGTGCTACGCGATACTGCAAGCTTACCTATACAACGTATTATTTTATGAAGCTCTACAAATAAATTATTGCGCGATCAAATATGTTAAAGCATTAAACTCAATTAATTAATAAAGTAATAAAGGTTAAATGCAAGTTTTAATCCCTTGATTTTAACGAATGTTATTTTAAATAGCTAACAAATATTTCAAACTAGCTGACCCGCCCTCGGCTTCGCACGCATGGTTTGTCAATATAATCTCTCCTTCTGGGCAGGCGGGTAAAAAGTAGTCTATGCCCCAATCCCGGTCACAATCTATATATATATATACCAACAGTACATAGGGAGTGCATCTAAAGAATATCTCATAATTTTAACCCATTACTTTATTCCCTCCGCCTCCTTTAGGGATGATTTTGCAAAAAAGTTGAATTTTTAGATCCCTAGCTCAAGGATTTATGGATTGCCCACACAAACAACTTTCAACCCCTATTTCACATGCTTCAAGCTTATTTTTTGAGACAAAAGATAGCCTATGTCCTTTTCGAGGATATAATCTATCTTCTTGGTAAATTTCATTACGATCCGTTTAGCCGTTTAGTCGTGAAAAGGTAACAAACAAAACAAACAAACAAACAGACAGAGTTACTTTCGAATTTATAATATTAGTATGGATAGGTGCAATGTCAAGTCATAGAATAATAATTATGTCAAGAATAAGTGATAAATAAAATAAAATAATTGCCATTGTTAAAATTTTCATCCTTTCAATCAGGTTTGAAACTGCCAGGTAGAAAAAATAACTATTTAGGGGTCAATACCTTTTTGCGAAATAAAAGTCTAATAGTCGTTAAAAAGTGCCACTTCTTGGACTCCCCGGTAAAAAAGACAAGCTTTGTCACTATTCGAGAGTACTAGTAACGCAGTTAAAGTTTCAAGCCTCTTTTGCGAAATAAGAACACAAGTGTGAATTTTTGTGCAAAAGTGACATTGAGAGTAAAATATTCGTAATTTCGTACAAAAACGAGATTGTACGCACGAAGGGGAAGGCGGTGGATGCTGGCACGTCGCCAGCGACAAGGTGAAGTGGCGACGCCGGTGAAAGTCGCCAAGTTCTTCCCAGCCTCCTCACGCGTCTCACAGCCGCCTAGTATCGACCGCACAAATGCGTAGCTACTGACTCTTTTGTACTCGGCACAAAATTATTCTAGTAGGGTCTGTATTCAATTGTTTATAATTTTTAGGTTTAATAATCATTTATTCTCAAAAATATAATAGTTATCACTTACATGAGAATCAGTAGACATAGAAAAGAGATTGGAGTTCGATCGAGTTAGGTAGGTATTCAATTAACGCATTCAGGTAGGTCGTTCGTTAATTATAGAGTCACTTTTTTTGTAAATATTAGTCGTATATTGAGCAAGTTTAGTTTTAAATGCGTTAAATCATTTTTGTTTTATTTTTAAAACAAAACAATTTTATTTTTGGAAGCATCAAGTGTTACAAAGTTTACCTATCTACAATGAAGTTTAGAATGAGTACGAACTAGATTCTTAAAATTTGGAAAATAGGAATAAACTGATATAATGGCAGTATATACGCAGGCAAGTCTTATATTCGTACAAAGAAGGTACTAAGTTGGCATCAACCCCATCTCCTCTCGGGTGGCTCTCAAACGCGTCTATCGACCGAGTGCGTCAGCATCTCGCTGGCTTTCTTTGTAAGCTGAATTCAATAAATGAAACGCGTAGTGAGTACGTTATCGAAGGAGTGAGTAAATAATCGACTTGTGTACTCTATTCAGGTATTTTAAATTAGGTTATATACTATTTGTATTGGTTATAGGTACATATTTAACTTCTTTTTAATGTATTAAATACTTCTTTCGATAGGGCTATGTAAGGTGTCATTGATGGCTAAGAAGTTATGAATTCTATACGCAGCTATTAAATATTTAAGACATCATTAATGTTTAACGAGGAAAATTTTTTTGAAAAAAAAAAAAAAATATTGCCTTCGACTAGGTCAGTAAAACAGTCGTAATATCCAGCAGGCATCCCTTGATACTTAAGACACAAACATGTACATTTTTCAATAATTAATAGATTTATATTACGACAACAATTAAAGCGTACATTCATTTCATGCGACACAGTAAGCAAGTTCGTTCCTAAATATTCCGCAAATCCTATTCGATTCCAATAACTAAACATCAAATGATCCGTATTTGATGAATTCCGATATGAATCACGCACGTAATTAATTCAAAGTGAATGAAACACGCGTAATTATGATAATAATTGTTACACAAATCAGACCGTATCTGGAACCAGAACGAAAAACCCTGAATCTATCTGGAAGTAAGTATGTCAAGTATGTCACGAATACTAAAGTTGGGGGTGCGTTTGCAGTGGGCACATACAATAAGTTTAACAGTGTAATGTGGCACAGGCTAGCGTGGCGGTGCGCTCATGCAACTTACCTTCAGTAAGCTTCGCCCTTCCGCTCCCAGCGCCCACCGAGCACGGTTCACTCACAGCCACAGCACGACCGACACTCGCGACCGCGCACGGCAGACGAACGTTACGTGCAAACACCAAAAGCAAAATGGACATACCTGAGGGTGGCGGCTGGCACCGGGCGCGCTCGCTACTTGAATGAGGTCCCGGGCGAGCGGCGCGCGCAGGGGGCGCGGCCAGCCCGCGTGGCTCCAGCGGCCCCTCCCCGCGCCGCCCCGCCATCATCCCCCGCCTGCACCGCTCAGCTGAGCCCTGATTAGCCCCCGGCCGGGCTATTCAATTAAGGGTCGCTTGGAGCTCGCTGGCCGGTGCATCTCCGCCAGGGTCGGGCCGCTCCCGGAACTCGCCCGGACCGAACTCGCCTTTGAGTGCTCTTCATTAAGTCCTCTCTATAGTCGTTATTCTTATTGGTCCCAGGGCTCTCCGAATCTGCCGAGAAATTCGAGTTGCGTAAAGCACGCGCTATGAATATTCAGTGAGGTACTATGTAGTGAGTAGCGTCCGAATATAAACAGAAAATATGTATATTCTGCTGATCGCAACATCAAAAAAGGAATCTAATATGAATCTTGTTAAACATGAAATGCGACATAAACGAGGAACGATTTGAGCTTTTATTGTGATCCTTACTGGTTAGTAGAGCTGGGAGCATCTTAAGGCGAGGGTGGCCGACGCAGCGGTGACTCGTTACGCCTCCAAAGAGAGTTGCCAGCGACAATAACGTTTAATTCTATAGTCACCGTAATTGAATTGCTTGATGAAGGAACTCCTGAAATTGAATTTGAGACGCATTGTGAGCTAAATCAGAACATAGAACGTGTGCTTCCATAATTAATTGAAGAGAACTTGAGTTCTCTATTTCATACAATACGCTTAGAACAAGTTACATTTATATTTTTTTTCAAGATAATTTCATCAAAGATTTTGTATCAGATCAAACTACCATGAGGTTCCTTTTATCTGATATTATTTGCCTACTAAACACGTATCTCTTAACAAATAGTACTCTGAAAACGTAGGTATTACATTAATCGACGATAAACTTATATAGCCCTGCCACTACCCTGTAGGGTACGTCCCTGATTGCAACGCTTCAACCTGCATTGTAAACTTTGCTTAGTGCAAAGTTTATCTTTAGTTATCACTAGCTCAAATCGTACCTGCAATTCGCACTTTAGTAAAACCGTTTAGAACTTTTATATTATCTAACATAATATTTCCGGCCGGTAATTACCCTAAATGTTTACAAGGCTGAAAGAAAAGCATTCCATACCACCGCATAGAGCAAGAATTTAGAAGATTACCTGAACATTGATTTAAAATAATACCATGATCGCACCATTACATTCAAATATTACCTCTCACAGAGCCACCAGTTATTACTAGTGGTTCGCCTCGAACTGAGATCTCGCGAGTCTCCCAAAAACAAAAAACATCTTTGACTAATAAAATAGTGCCACGAAATGAACAACCAAATACTTGACCTACAGTTTCATTCAAAATACAAGTAACAGGAGTTCATGTTAGGTAGTTACTCTTTTTACGGGTAGAATTTGCAGTTATTCTAGATTCCAGACTTTTTCCTATATTTGTGCCTCTAAAGCTACACGAATACCAATTTTCAGCACTGTTAGGTCACTGGTGTGCCCTGTGAATTTCGTCAAAGTTCAGTATTTATTATTTATCTATTTAAGGTGTTTCTTAGTCCAGCTAGGACAAACACATAAAGGTTTCTTTACATACTTAAAAGATACGATAGGATAAAATAAGATAAGATAACTCTTTATTGTACACCAAAATAAAATACAGAAAATAATTTTTACAAGTTGATTTAGTACAATGGGCGGTTTTATCGCCAAAAGCGATCTCATCCAGACAATTTTCTTTTTATTGTATAGTTCTTCGTTTGACCACAATCTTACCTGATGGTAAGCGGTGATGTGGTCTAAGATGAAGCACCAAGATCTAGAAGAAACCTATTCACTCTTACATACCTCAGCTGTACGCATCAAGAACGTAGAACCAAAACAGTGTGTGCGAATATCAACTATACTTATATCAACTAGGTAGGGATGGTACTGAGCCGTGCGCCTGCTTGTCCTTTGATGGAAAGGGGATGGCGGGATCAGATCGTATAGTTCCTGAGCACATTCCCCAAAACGTATCTTTGTATGGACAGGATAATTGATCACGTGACGGCGGTGTATCTACATAATATATAAAAAAACATATATATATATATATATATACTATATACCTAAAATAATTATAATCATACAAACGAATGAATGAATAACGATGAATTAACAAGTAGTTACAACTTCAAAACGCGGACAGATAATGGGTGTGTACTTTATAGAACTGTAATATATAATATAAATAAACGACAGAATAAAATAATCTTGATCTGTGCATCTCACCTCTGGAGCAATAATAATTTCAAAAGCCTGGAAGAATATTTAAGGCCAATTCCGCAATATCAAGAATAATTGAGACAGGTGGTGACTGGCCACCCACTAAACGGCCCCCATAAGTGCTGCCAATTATTATTATCTAAGTCGAAGAACTTATAGACCAGTATTTATAGTATAACTTTTGAAACTATCATGGTTATTAACACTATTTGTACTAAAAACGCGATATTTACCATGATTTGTGATCATGGCGCATGCAACTGCGTCGAAATATCGGGACACTCAAGAACTCACAAATCATGGTAAATATCCCGTTTTTAGTACAAACAGTATTTATAGGTCAATACTTATAGGTCAATACTAATAGGTCAATACGTGCAGAGGTAACTAAACTGGGGGTTTCCCTTGATCCATAAGCTCAGTTTGAAGGATTGACTAGCACTCAACTTCAGTATCAAAATGCTAATATTTTCAATTCATTTATTTTCAGATGTCAAAAATCCATATTTGTTAGTAAAAAACTTAATTAAACATGTCAAATGGTTAGATAATGTGTCTAATGTGCTAATGTGTTGATACACCAACTTTATCCTCTAACTTTTAATTAAACACCACATGGCTAATCATCTGACACAGTGAAAACAGCGCGTACCGATACAGCAGCATCGGATTGAACATAGTTGTTCTATCTCACGAAGGCGGGTTGAAAATAAATATTGATCATGAAAATGAAATGAAAATTCACTTCACTACTAATCTAAACGAAGTACAAATATTGCTACTTGAATTAAACAGTTAATTAGTAACCTTTGACGACCTCTGTGGCGCAGTGGGCGAACGGCCGGCTGAGACGCAGGAGGTAGTGGGTTCGATTCCCGCCGCGGAACAAACGTTTGCATGATCTACAGATATTTGTCCCGGGTCTGGTTAGTTTTGTATATATTTTATCTAAGTATTTACAAAAAAAAGTATATTCTATCAGTTATCTGGTTCCCATAGTACAAGCTCTGCTTAGTTTGTGGCTAGATAGCGCTGTGTGAAATGTCCAGCAATATTTATTTATTATTATTAACCATTTAATTGAAGTACGATTGTGTTTCGTTCAGATTAGTGGTGAAATAAAATATTTTTCCGGATCAATATTTATTTTCAACCCGCCTTCGTGATATAGAACAACTATACCTCTGTCATTAACCTTTCCCCCTATTTATTTAGGAAGCTTTCTGAAAATAAGCTTTCCATATATTTTTTGTGGTACACGACCACATAAAGTCTTCTAAGTTAGGTATAGATAAAACTGAGCACTTGCTAAATATGAAGAAATAAAAATACACTCATATACCTATAGGTACAATGTAAACATTACGATTTTTTATTTATTTAATACTAGCTTCCGCCAGCGGCTTCACACTCGTGGCCACAAAAAGTAGACCATGTTAATACAGGTTATAATCTACGTACATACCAAATTTAATTGAAATCGGTTCAGCCGTTACGACGTGAAAGAGTAACAAACATCCACACATAAATCCGTACAAACTTTCGCGTTTATAATATTAGTGGGATGGGATACACAGTCATCAATATCAATAATATAATTCAAGAATGTTTATTGGTAACAAATAGATAGATACAAAGGAGTATAAATGCCAACATTAGGCAGACACAATAACAATAGCATTATAAATAAACACGCATGTACCATTATATGATATAATAAAACATGAAAATACATATCACATATTGCAAATTATTTATGAATAAAGTTGTTGTATTCTTTATCATGGGGGGTTCGTTGAATTTCGGACTAGAAATATCTGTTTCACGAACTTCAACGCTCTCCATCGGATATACTCAACATAGGCCTCCCGAATAGATTTCCAGAACAATACACATATAAATATACACTTTGTTGTAATAAAATGAATATAGGCACATGTGAATCCATGTTGTTTTAGAGGATGCCCCTAAAATTGTATTTTATCCTGGAAGTATAAAATCCATGAAGCATCTATGAATATATATTTAGTAAACTATAGTTCCGAAATCCGTCGCATCCTCGATTAATAGTGCATTGTTATACAAGGGCTGTAAGCGAGCTATTGTACACTCGAGATCTTTCGGCGTACGCTAATCGAGGGTGCTATTGAATGCTTAGACCCGATGTCACATAATTGTTCATCACGAATGCGAGGAAATTAAAAAGTCTGTTTATAATAGTTTGTTTCTCACAAGAAAATTTGCATTCCCAGTATCTATTGTTTTTTATTCACTAGTAAACTATGGCCTCATTCATTTTTAAATTGCCTTTGTCATGTCATTTTATTATAGCATATTATGAATGTGGCGTCATTCATTTTTAAATAGAAATAAATGTTTTTCATGCACTTTGCATTTAATTTTAGAATTTAAGAATCTATTTTTTTAAAGATAAAATTTAAAAAAAGTCATTGTTTTTTTTACAGAGTTGTCGTGAAGATTGTTATTAATTTCAGCTTATTATGAATGCAATAAGCCTTAACCTATTTTCCGATTTACTTACGGCCCTAGGGGCGTAAATCGCATTTAAAGAGCCGTTATCGAACTTACAATGACCAACTTTCAGAGCATGAGATATGAATTTTTTTTGTTGGCAGTTTCCCTACCGGACCAGGAATAATTATTGTTATTTAACCGATTATAACCACAAATTATTTACGATTAAACGGGAATCTAACTCAAAATAGCTTATCCACGTTTATCTGTATATTCGCTTAATACTCTGAGTCGCTCAGGCCTCCCTACCGTATAAAAGTATTGGCGTGACCTTTGACGCGTTAAACTGCATAATGGAAAAAACTCACAAGAATTCAATTTGTACAAGAACGAAAAAAGGCTACGTTAAGTTCATTAAGAGTCAGAAGATGATAATTCTTAAAACTATAATGGTTATGACTATTATACAATAGAGCAACATTACATGCCAAAACTAGTTTCAAGAGGCAATTGAGATTACCAAACAGGAATTTCAATCCAGAAGATGGTAGCCTGGAATCCTCTGGTAAGAATGTGTAGGAACCGAAGAAGTGAAGTGCAAATTACGCGTCTTGATGTGTCTTGAAGTGTTGTGTGTCGGAATCGAGTTATGATCGAGGATGAAGCCGGTGGCAATAATATTAGTGAGTTTATTCCAAGCAAGAGGCTGAGAACGAGGATAGATCTATACATATAAAATGCTTTGTCCTGAATGACTGATTGATGGATCAACGCACAGCCTAAACCGCTGGTCGTAGAGACCTGAAACTTGGAGGGTATGTTTTTTGTATAACGTAGGCATCCGTTAAGAAAGGATTTTCCGAAATTCTACCCCTAAGGGGTTGAAAGAGGGGGGGGGGCAAAGTTTGTATGGAACAACGTGATTCTTTGGTCCAATCTACTTCAAATTTTGCATAAACCTATTTTAACAGAATTGATGGAAGACGTGTTTCGTATTTTATTGAATTCATCATTCAACCTAACGAGCGTGTTTTTTAAATTAATGTCGTTTGTAACAAAACAGGTTGTGTAAACAAATATGTACGAAACAAAGCATAAAAACATAAAGTTATAGTGTAAAAGTGGGTAAACACATGGGTGCAAATTTGGTAGCGCACTAAGCTCTAACCCTAGGTAAAAACCTGTGTTGGTGAAAATTATCATTTTTAACCGATGACGCAAAAAAGTGGTGTTATAAGTTTGAAGTAAGTGTCTGTGTGTCTGTCTGTCTGTGGGAACCTAGTTCCCAAACGGATGCACCGATTCAGATGCGGTTTTTTTAATAGTTTATCTATGGTGATTCTTAGCTGTGTGAGGAAAATCAGGACGTTCGAAGATTATCAAAACTTTTTATTTTTGCTGGAGGGATATAACCTCAGCTGTAAAATGGAAATTGCCTACTGGTTCTTTTTGTTCTAGCTGAACCCGCCCGCGGCTTCGCACGCGTGGTTTGTTAACGAAAACATTACCCTCTTTCTGCGCAGTCGGATAAAAAGTAGCCTATGTCTCAATCCCTGTCATAATCTATGCCTATAACAAATTTCATCGAAATCTGTCCAGCTGTTTAATTGTGAAAACGTAACAAACAGAGAGAGTTACTTTCGGATTTATAATATCTATAAGTAAGGATAGATACATACATACTAACATTGGAGATTCGAAACTAAATCTGTCTCTATGTCTGTTTGTTTCGACTAAACGTCTGGACTGATTTCGATAACATTTGCTATTTAAAAAGATGATGACCGGGATTGAGTCATATCATAGGCTACTTTTTACTTGACTGCGCAGAAGGAGGGTAATGTTTTTATTGACAAATCACGTGTGCGACGCCGCGGGCGGGTCAGCTAGTCGATATATATATCTGTCAATAACCATCCACTCACAAATACTTCAGTTTATACGTAATCTTGGCGCATATAACTGTGTCGAAATATTGGGAAATTAGAAAACTCACAAATCATGGTAAATAACCCGTTTTAGTGAAAATATGGTCAAAATACTTCCAAGATAATATATAAAATTGAGGACACCTTCCTAAATACGTAGACATGGAAAGATCTGTCCTGATATCTTCAGTACCAGAAACCTGCGTCCTCTTCTTCCAGCAATCCTCTTCAACACTCACCTTATCCTTTTCACTTAGATACACTTGTACTGTATTAAACTTCTCAATAAACAATTATATACGAAGTAACATATTTGAAATATTGATTAGAATATAGTAAGCTTTTTAGAATCAGAAATAGTACATGAATATTAATTTAAGTTCGTTGAATCCTTTGCGCCCAGTATCTGCTTCATTTTAACCCCGTCCAGAGTTAGGTGAGGGGTTGGCGCTGTGCCAATGTTTGGGGCAACGATCGTCTTAACATTTCCCGATAGCTACATTCACAGTAAGTCGACCGGATAAAGGAAGTTTCCAAAACGTGCACAAGAAAATTCTAGCGCCGTTCAAAATACGGCTCAGTACGCGGCGATTCCAATTTCCACTTCGAAACGTTTAAGGGGTGAAGCTTGCACGAAACGAATTCCCAGGTTATGAAGTCTAAGCATTAGGCACTACTCGTAGAATATTTGCTTTGTTATTTAAGGGGGTTGAAACTAGGGCGGCGAAAGTAGCACGAACCGAATCTTTAAGTTATGGAATCAGACACTAGTGAGGCGGCCCCCGGTGGGCTATCCGGTACAACAGCAAAGTGAGGTCGTAGCCAGGCGCTCTTCACCGCGCCGCCCGGGACGCTGCACCTCGCAGCCCTGCCACCACTTTATATATTCTAAACCAAATAGAAAGGCTTCGTAGATGGTACGGTTCAGCCAATTCGATACGAGACCTTCAAGCGCAGCAATAAGACTCGTTATTAATTTATAGCATGCAGATGCAGCCGTGTGCATGCGATTGGAGTGGGTTGGGTTTCAGGTAAGGCTGTGTGGGTGCCGGCAGGTGAGCGCTGGCTTCCCAGCTCGGCCCGGGAGACCGTTGCCATGGCTACCGCCGGGAACTCAATATAGATTATGATGAACATGTACTTACAGGTAGCTCTGTGAACGTATGTAATTACGAGAACATATTGGGTTGGTATTCCATCTAGTCTCATGTAATTGGATTTACGTTAGCTAGCATAATTATACAAGCGCTTGGAAATCAGAATAAAGCGTCTTGTTTTATCGAGGCGTAACAGGTGAATTGTTGGCAGCCAATTGAAGAAGTCGTCACAACCCTAAAAAATGCGGTTTTGTTTTTTATGCAACAGTCACAAACTGGATTATTAAAAAACTAACGATGTCAGAAAGAACTCACTAGTTTAAAATAAACAAGGATTATAGTAAATAACTCATAGGAACTTTTGGCACTTGTGTCACCGCCGGCGATGAGCGAGAAGCGAGTAGAGCTAGAAACTAGAAACGAGTTGGCGAGCAGCGAGAAGCGAGTGTGTAGTTCTTCTAATTGTCTCGCTGGGCTATAAAGCGAGTGAGCGAATGCGGCGAGCGATACTCGCGCCACTCGCAGAGCGACGTGCGTGTGTTCTGTTCCGCTGGTTCATTTCACGGCTTGTGTTCTGACCGCCAAGCGAGCATCGCTGAGCACGTATCGCTGAGCGAGTGTTGTAGTTGCTGCGACAAAATAGTGGAGAGCGAGTTCTCGCCGGCAGTGTGAACGACCAGCGATCAACTATTAATATTCGTGTCTCTTTTACTGACACGGAATCTTTATCTTTTGTTTGTTTCTTGAGCGAGAAAATAGTTGATAGCTAATCGCTTATTCACCGGCGGTGAGACAAGTGTCTTACTTTTAAACTGTTGTGTCCATCATCGTTCTAAATCACAATAGAGATAAGTTTAAAACTGTCATTCCTCCTATTTCTTGTACAAATATACTTATCCCTAAGAAAATGAATCCCCAGTCTGCTGCTAAGCCTTTTTGAATAAATGGTCCGAGAGTGGGAGCTAGTGGGAGGATAAAAGCCGGTTATTGAGGATATTAAAGACAGACGTCGTTGCCTTCATAAAGAGGTTTACAGACTAATGGAGGGGTTTCTTTCACCTTTGATTTTAGATCATATTTGCTCGTAGCGCATAGCCTCGAAGCCCGTAGTGCATAGCCTCAGCTATCCCTCGGAGATTCTAAAATAAATACTGCAATCAACCTAAAGACCTTCTCGGTTATTTCAAAGAGTTAGTGTATCTGGAGATCTGCTGATAATGGTAATGCACAAACACCTCAATGTAGATTATCAGTTTAGCTCTTATTTCTCTTACTATGGAATATGAATTCGTAGCCCCGGAGCCCATAGCTTGTACTCTTAAAGCCATATCTTCTACTACGTCAACAATACCTTCGAGAATCATGGAAAACCGCTGTCATCAACTGAAACTCCTTTTCTGTTACTTCAAGGAGCACAATACTCCTATGCGAGGTGTCAATGCAAATCTTATTCCTCCATAAGGATTACTAGCCCCAGACCCATAGCTCGTAACTTCGTAGCGCGTAGCTTCGTAGCGCATAGCTCGTAGCTTCGTAGCAGCGTAGCAGAAGGATTTACCCACGTAACTATTAAGATGAATTTAAAATTCAATGTTGCTTATAATTTTTTGTGAAAAATTACATTGCGAGAGAGAGACTCAGTTGAATTCGTGTTTTTTCAGCATACAATCCATATTATTTTTATTTCATTATTTTAACAAAATTGTTATGTTCGTTATAATATTCACCCACTGCGCCAAGGACGACCTCCGTAGCGCAGAGGGCAGCTGAACTGCAGGAGGTTGCAGGTTCAATTCACGCCGCGGAACAAATGTTTGCACGATCAACGGATCCGGGGTTCCGGGTCTGGGTTTTTTTCTGTACACTGTACACTTCTGTATGCATTTAAAAAAAGTATTTAAGTATTCTATCAGTTACCTGGTTCCCAGAGAACAAGCTTTGCTTAGTTTAGATAGCGCTGTGTGAAATGTCCAGCATTATTTAATATTTGGAACGTCAAACAACAATTGTACATACGTCATTTCACCATAAACCAAGTTATCTTATCTGATTGCAGGCAATGTCATTTACGTTTAAAGCTTATCTAAATCCGGATGAAGCAATTATCGGCTGGATATTAAAGCTGCTATCAAAGCGGTTATAACCAATGTTTGCAGCCCGCTCTGGATAAATTAGCGAGCGTTGTTTAGGAGCTAGTGTTGATTTACTTACTTTATCAACATCCTTCAACTCTTTTCCCACATTACGTTTGGTCGGTGCTACATATGTTTTTTAGATAAATAAGCAAAATTTAATGCAAAAAATAAATACGAGTAACCTATTACCTATTCACTATATATGAAACTATATTATGCAGGCAAGCAAGTTATATTTATTTGTATCTGCAGTATCAAATACGAAAAGTGAGCGAGTAAGATAACACATTACAATAAGAATTGTTTGTATGTTTTTCCATAATTATCTATCAGTCTTCATCTAATAAACCTGGCAGTTACAGATTTATAAGCAAGGAAATATGTCGTTGACTTCCTACCAGTTCCTCTTATTAATGAAAACTGAAAACGCTTTATATTTTATTTTAATTTCTTAAGAAATAATAAAAATAATAATAATATCCTCTTTATTGCACACCAACTAAAAATACAGTAACAAACAAAATATACATCAAATAATGTTGCAATGGGCGGTATTACACGAGTAGGTACCTTCAACATACATAAACATAACCTATAAAATACAAAAAATTAAAAAAATAAAAAATAAATTTTTTAAATTCATTCAAATTCTTTGCGAGATACACACTAAAAACTTCAAAAAATATTAAAAAACCTGAAAACTCTACAATTTCAGTCTTCAACTTTTCAGTCGCAACTTTAGGTCTATTGATCTGTTTTTAGAACTTTAGTTGTGCTCTTTCAACTCAACAACCCAAGATGTGCGGACCTTGCGGACCTTGCGGACCTTGTGGACCTTGTGGACCTTGCGGACCTTACGGCCCTAGCGGAGGTTGCTGCGGAAGCTGCTGCAGTGGCGGATGCCCTTGCATCACTATTTACACTTGCTGCACCAAGATTTGCTAATTACCAAGCGAAGGCCGGTTGCGCTGTTGGCGCATAGGCGATCCTTGGTGCCTGTGCGGTCAGCGTAAACAACGCCAGTTTGTCTTGAATTATATTTACGTGGCGTTCCGTGAAAATAAACCTAAACCTAATGAATAAAATACAATATACATATATACTAAAATACATACAAATAATATATAAATAAACACTACATACGGAGGATAAATAAATAAATTACATAAAGACAACAAGCAGTTCAGAGATAAAGAAAAGAAATGGTTGTGCTTTGAAAATTAGAAGAAAAACAAATGTTTTAATTCATTGCATAAACAAAACACCTCCATGCTCCTAACCTGAGATCGAGTTCGCTTGAAACGCGTTTAATTACGCTCTGTGGCGGGGAGCGTTCTACCACAAATATTTGTAAAGTTAAATTATTACCTAGCCTACTAATACTACCAACAGACGATTTAATGGCGCAGGATGCTGACAAAACTATTACTGTTGCTCCGACATTCGTTTAACTATATTCTTACGGGCTTCCGACCCGACAATCCGACGAGTAACATCGGACCGACCAACGTCCTTATACACGTTCCTTCTTGGACACAGCAGGATATCCGACGGTGATCGGAACCGAATATATTGAAACTTGGTATGTTACCTATAAATATACTTCATTTCACTGCTATCCGCTTGATTATTTAGTTTCCGGCTTCATAAGGCTGTATATAAATTGTAATTAATTTATTTACCGATCTCGCGAATTGAATTCATGGGTAACACAAATTAATTTTAAATGTGCGTTTAAAAAACTCTTGTTTAAGCCCTGGAAAAAATTGGTTGTATATAAATTGCCTTACAACTTTACAATTAGTTATAATATAAACTAGTGGTTCGCCCCGAACTGAGATCTCGCGAGTCTCCTATAAAAACAAAAATATATTTTTCGTAATCTTTGGCTATCAAAATAGTGCCACGAAATAAATAACCAAACAACTTGACCTGCAGTTTCATTAAAATTAGATGTAACGGGGGTTCTTGTTAGTTGGTTATTTCTTTTTGGGGTATAAATAGCAGATACTCTGGATTTCAGACTTTTGCCTATATTTGTGTCACTAAAGCTACACGAATACCAAATTTCAGCATTGTGGGGTCACTGGTGTACCCTGTGAATTTTGACAAAGTTTAGTTTTTATTATGGCTAATAACTCAAAAACTACAAAAATTAAACTAAAAATAAAAAAGGGGTTCAAATGTACTAATATTTCATTTGACGTCCCACTTGACCTAAGAGTCTCATTTTCATTTTTTTTTACCCCTCTTGAACCCTAATATCTCAACAACCCCCCAATATTTTTAGCTCATTGAGTCACACCAAAATTGTGCCATCACTACCTACCTATATACCAAATTTCATGATGATTGGATGATCTCTCAATGGGGCACCACTAAAAAGGGTATTCCAATTTAAATATCTAGGGCATCTGGTAACTGACGACTTGCGAGATGACACCGATACGGAGAGGGAACTTGCTTAACGGTCGGTGGTTTACCGTTTTTATAAATATATTTTTTACTATAATGTTTGTTTTTTGTAAGATACTTTGTAGTGAAAAATGTATTTTTTATAAACGAGTTTTAAAATAAATATGTGATAATAATAATAAATAATAACAACAACTAATATATATATAAACGCTACGAAAGTTATCCTCGGACAAACAAACATACATACATACATACAACGCTGAATTGCCTAAGTTCATTTGGAGATCTCGCTTCAGTCGATCAATAACATAAGAAAAAACCATCTGCCCTATCGGTGCATAGTTTTCTTGAACTACGTTTATAATAAAAGGAATAAACATTCGATTCAATGCACCTCTGTTTGTAAATAAATAACGTCTTTTCCTATTTCCATTAGAAAATACTAGTAGCATCGGAGTTTGAAGCAGTTTGCGGAACAGCATGTTTGCAACATTGATCGAGTCAGAGAGCAGGGTTCCAGGAAAATTGTGCCTTAATGTACCTTCCGATGTAATATAGGAAAGCGGGACTGTGATCCACTATTATCTATGAAAATATATCTATGATTGAGAAGTCACTTACTCTGGGCCTGTTTGATAACCAGCGCAGCTTGCTACATATCCATGTATATGTAGCAGCATTATGCTGAGACAAGTCCTTTTTAACGGACTTCAAAAAAAGGAGATGGTTCGCTATTTGGTTATATTTTTTTTAATGTTTTGTACCTCAGAACTCTGTCTCAGACTCAGACATTTGAAATCGATTTAGATTTTATTTTTATTTGAAAGGACTTTCAGATTGAGCCCATGGAAATTTCATCAAGTTAAAGCACGCGGATACAGCTGGAACGAAAAAGAATGCTATCAATAGAAGACATTTTGATAACGTCATTATAAGGTGTGAATTTGAAAATATTATAATTATTTATTACATTTTACATGTTATTATTATTAATGTACTTATTATTTTTATTTTATCGAAAAAACTACTTTGGTTTATATGTTAACTACTATTCCCAAATGTAATCTAATTTGGATGCTTGCAGTTATTCTGAATTTCAGACTTTTGCCTATATTTGTGCACTTAAGCTACACGTATACCAATTTACAGCACTGTGGGGTCACTGGTGTGCCCTGGGAATTTCGTAAAAGTTCAGTTTTTATTATGACCAATAACTCAAAAACTACAAAGACTTTACTAAAAAGGAAAACGTAGTCAAAATGTATTAATAAATACCTTTGATTTGACGTCCCATTTGACCAAGTAGTCTCATTTTTTTACCCCTCTTAAACCCCAATATTTCAACAACCCCCCAATATTTTTAGCTCGTTTAGTCACACCAAAATTGTGCCATCACTACCTACATTTGTATTAAACGATGATTCACGATGATCGGATCAACGCTTCAAAAGTTATCCTTGGACAAACAAACAAACATACATACATACATACATACAACGCTGAATTGCCCAAGTTGACTTGGAGGTAAAAAAAGTGTATGGCGTGGATTTATTCGACACCAATAATAATAGATTATTAAACGAGGAGATAAAGCAGTGTCTTATGTCACGGGCGCTGTATTGAATCCCGAACGTAACGAAAGGTTCCAGAGTTCACTCACGAGCGGAGCGAAGGACTTACTAGAATCCTGAGTGTAGAGAGGCATATAAGCACGCCCAAGATGCAGATAGCTTTATCCACGAGAAGAATACACTACTTTTCACATTTTCTGCGAGACAATAACAATCAAATTTAGATTGGTGCATTCTGTGCAGAGAGGTTAGTCCAATTTACGAACAAGTTCTTATGGTGTGGGTCTCTTTGGTTCAAATTTTAATACATATGAGGTTCCAAATTCAAATCACTGAATTCACGTAACTAAATTTCAGTTACGTAATTTCAGTATGAAACTCAGTTACAACTTTACTCCCGGCTCAGCCGTAGGGATGGAATCACCTGCTTTTGGTGAGGTTCACATGACATATAATTTGGGTGTGAAAAAGTATTTATCTATTTATCTGAAGTACTTGCCTACCAAACTGTGTTTCTTTGTTCCTTCTTACCTTTGTATGGCGTGTTCAAGAAATATGTTTCTTACTTTCTTTGGGTGTGTGACAGAACATTAAGGACCAAAAGATAAACTATATTTATATCTGCTAATTATTTTGCCCTGAAATCAGTTGAACGGAGAAACCCATCTGACTGTTTTCAATATTTTTTTATAAGTTTATCATATCTTTTTTTAATATTATGATTTGTGAAAACTATTTTTAAAATATTTGCAGATAAAGCTTTTCATACATATTAGTAATTTAAATTACCCTGATTTAAATGGATTCTTTTTTTGCGATATTTTTTCGTGGTCTAAAGTGTCACAATTACAGAAAAGATATTTTGTAAAGGCTTTGAGATAACACCCCAGTGTTGCACAGTTACACTGTTGCAAAGCACAAACAGAACTATCTAATCTTGAAGAATAGCGCATCTGCGTCAACATCGCCTGCGTCCCATTGGAACCGCGGCTTTACCGAGCCGTCAGCCCATTCCCAGCGTGCTGCGGACGCATCCATGCAAAATCACTGAATGCCGCCAGCGCTCGAGCGGAACTCCTCGCATGAATTCAGCCAACATTTCCCCGAAATCATTCCCCACATGCTGTCATATGAAAATTTTAGATGCATCTTACTAAGGTTCCTGCAATAATTCAGGAACCGGTAATAGCTTTATTTTCTATTTTTTGGTTAAAAAATACGCGTTAAATTAAACTTCCAATGGTGAGTAGTAATGTTATACTATGTACTGGCACCTAATTAATCAACGTTTTATAAAATCAAGCAATTATCTAGCCATAACATAGCTAAGAAATAATAACAAATAGAAGTATTATATACTAGGTAAGTAGGTTAGGCACATATCTTTGAAAGTAACTTCTTTGTTGTCTGTACGTAGTGTCAGGTGCCACGTAACTCGTAACATAATACAAAACGTGCTCTATACTTGCTAGGGAGGGTTTTAGAAGCTATAACTCCCTGGTTAAGCCTCCGGACCGAAGAGTAAGTTGCCAACTCGCATACAACTTCCATCTAACGTACGAGAGTACGTCAGCGTGAAATTTGCAATCCGGCTTCTAGTTTCATCTTTTGTTGGAAAGTTTGTGAACCCGAGAGCGGTCGAAATTCGTAAATTACGGCTTTTTAGCTCTAGTATTGTTCTGTATCACGAACGAGTACCTTTCATTAATGAAATGAATATTTTATGCTGCTAAAATCAAGTAATTAATAAAAACGTTTGTAAAAATATGGGTGATTAATTTCGATACCGGTTTGTATGGAACGGGTGTGTGGGTGATATCAAAAGATCGACGGCGGCGGCGGCGGTGGCGGCGGAGCGTCGATGGCCGACACAAAAGTTAACGGACATCCGGCGTGATTGAGTGAGACCCTCGATACATACTCTAATGGGTCTCTCGATGACACGCCGACCGACTACGGGGAGATACGGGAATGGGAGGCAGGGGGGTCAATGGAAATTGCGTAAGCCTCCGGCTATCCAGTAAATAGCGCCAGGGGACGTCCTGATTTCGATATTAACAATAGTTTGTTGGCCATCCCTAATTAAATTATTTTTTCATTAGGTGCCATTATGGGGGATAATGCGACATTTGTACAGTTCGTATTTATGTTTACTAGTATTACTATAAACTGCCAATAAACTGAACCGTAATTGTTTGTAACGAGAATGGTGATAACAGAATATTAATGCTGTGTTTTTGTTTTCGTCTTCGAAGAAAGTTGAAACTTTGTTCGAGTAATATTTCGTCTTACAGCAAAGAACATTGTAGCCGCTACAAAATAGATTCCTTACCATATTTCACGGCGTCGTATACCCGGGTATGTGATCGTTAGTTTGCATGAACATAAGCACCCTCGCTCGGGAGAGCTTTTCAGCTAAATCTGAGAGGTTTGACGTCGCAAGCCTTCATTCTTCGGCTCTGCTTATGTGCTTGTTACTGGAGATTCTGTGATGGAAAATAAACAAGTTGCTTTGATAAAATCTGTTATGTGCTATTTAGGTAACGATATTTTCTGTTTTCCTGGTATAATTTTATTGGGGAAAAGAGTTTATTTAAAAGTGACTAATTCTAATTTTCTTTTTACCACCTCTACAGACTTTGTTAAACCCGAACCTTGTTCTACAAAGTTATTAAAATCAAGAATCGATTAATCGAACTTTATCCTCGCAATTTTCTTGAGAATAAAGCTATTGAATCTTTTTTTTTATTTCATTTACGTTTGATTTTTTTAACCTTTGACTATAAGAGGTTTTGTCTTATTGTCTAAAATTTGCGAAAGATTTCATTCCATCATTTGCAATTTGAATGGATCTTTCTAAAACATGTCCGTACACACTAACAGTGTCCGTAGACAAAGAATACTAACCATTCCGTTGATAAGGATTCCCTAATACTATTGCAGTTATCGATACAATCTAACGTTAAGTACTTTTAAATTTCCATCGATTGCTGTATACGATTTCGCTTTGTGTCTCAGTTCCCCAGTTTCTAAAAATTATCATTCCAGTCAGTGGTAAAAATAAATGCACGATAAATATACAAGACACGCGTGGTTGGGCCCGGCCAGTACTCCCGAGTTGCATGATATATGAGGGATACGATTCAAAGGGAAGGGTGTCGCGGTCAGCGGCGCGCGCTCAAAGGAAATCTCATTTCGCAACCCCCAGCCACCCCGCGGGTGGCGGACATCTATTAAAATTATTTGAGAAATCCAGCACTTCGGCACCAATTCTTGTGTTTTAGAGATTATATCAAACTCAACATTTTTCTGAGTACTTACTATTAGTGTAGACAGATCTTTCGTTACCATTTATGTAAAAACAGACAGAACAAATTCCAAATGTCGCATTCGATATAATCTC
Organism: Philereme transversata; assembly: GCA_963924445.1. Taxonomy (NCBI): domain Eukaryota; kingdom Metazoa; phylum Arthropoda; class Insecta; order Lepidoptera; family Geometridae; genus Philereme; species Philereme transversata. The sequence continues at coordinate 16,707,885 of OZ004337.1, read as the reverse complement.
TAAAGAAGAATTGGACCCTTGGACGGCCATCCGGATGTCGACTACGCTCGTCCGCTCGCTCCAATTTATACCATGTTTTATACCTCGTAGCTCTTTTGTTCGATATCGACAGCATAATTGGAAAGCTTTTTGAAGAGCCCCATTTTTCCGTAGCCTTTCATTTTAAACTTGTATTTTTTATCTGTTTATATTTTCTGCTCAAAGAAGTTTAACGGAAAATTCATTCTGTCCAGATTCTATTTTGTTGTTTAACACAAAATTGTGCTGGGACTACGTCAGTACCTACGTTTTTCTATTGAAATGATTTTATTAATGGCGTGCAGAGTACGTACATCATATACATATATCTAAGTAGCGTTTCTTAGGTTTTATGTTGTTTACTTGGTACAGCCCTGGTAAGGCCACCAAAGCCCTTTGACAAAGCTTTCATTTTATAGCCACGATCAACATCTCCGAGCACATTAACGCTCAGTTGATAATGCCGCTGCTAGTGGTAATTCATCCAAGCAATGGCCTCGTGAATTGTTACTTAACTAGGGCGGAATTCTTGAGCTTATGAGCGATGACTTTTCGGTTGCTAAGTCCTAATTGGCAATCGCTATCATAGTAGTGATTGACATTGTCAATTAGGACTAAGCGGCCAAAAATTCATCGCTAATAATGCCCAGTCATCCGCCGTTACTAAGCTAGTATACCCTAGAAAAGTTTATCTCTACGGAAGAATAGAGTAAAATTACATTTTAGCGTAGAGAGCGTACAAATGTATCTACTTTCTAGGATGGTCATGCTAGTTTGGCTGATCTGCTATGAACGATGAAGCAAGCTACACCATGAATGCTTTCGCACAGTGGCTCTATTGTACGACATAGCCTGTCGTAGCGGTAGATTCATGCATCGCTGCATTTCCAATTCGGCTTTGAGCTTAAAAATATGGTACTGATGTGTTTCTACAAATACTATTTTGGTTAGGTCGTAGAAATGCGTCTTTTTTACTTTTCAGGTATTTTCGAATGATGGGTAACTTTTTACTTGAAATACATTTTCATTTATTGGGAGATTTGAAAGCCTGATTATCATCACGTGGAAAACTGATAACAGATTTCCCTATAGAACGCCCCCATTAACGGTCTTGGGTCAGGGTCAGGATATAATTCTCATAAAGAGGCGTTTTTGACCGATTACTGTCGTCTACGTATTTAAATCAGTATCTACAGGTTTCTTTTTGTACCATCAGGATTTATGTTATATATTATAGTTGTTTAATGATGTAACATGAAATGATTTTGTAATTAAAATAAACGAATGACATTGTGGTTGAAATGTTGCATAATTCATACCCCCGAGCTCCTAATAAATGTTATTTGTATCCAGAGCGGTTTCACGTATCAGTAATCCATCAAATTCGCGCCGTTTGAGTTTCGCCATTATTCGACGGCCGCGAAACAAATGATTACAAATGAATCGGGCGGGGTGCGGGCGGTGCGTTGTCATGGCGACGCGAGACGATCGATGCCTTCCCCGCCCCGCACGTCCTCCACTCCTCAATTAAACAATGATTCACACGATCCTGATGATGAACGGGCCAGTTTTATAACTAGGTAACTGTGTCTACTGTGTTAGACGTGTCCTATACTTATGCAGTGTTAGACTACTCATTTTATGCTGTAGCTTAGTCATGCTGCTATTTGCTCCAAAACTCATACGATAGTTAAAAAATTTGCTTAAATTGTATCAGAGTCATGCATCACTAACCCATACGAAATTCACCTAAGTTACTTCATTGCTATAATTTTATTGGAATGACGTTATTTTAAATTAGCTTTCCTGCTTTATATCAATATAATCAGCTGTTTACATGGCTAATTAGAATATTATGTAAGTATGTGAACACACGCGTCACCCATCCCACAAGTATTCAACCAGTGCATCCTACCTGTGATGACAGCCGAAACGTGGACACATACGGTGAGACTGGTCCACAAATTGAAAGTCGCTCAGCGAGCTATGGAAAAGCAAGCTATGCTCGGAATTTCTCTGTAGGATAGAATGCGAGGTTATCTGTCAGAGAACCAAGGTGATCGATATAGCTCAGAGGCTCAGCAAGCTGAAATGGCAGTGGGCCGGCCTTATCTGTCGCAGAACCGATAACTGTGGGGGTAAACGTGTTCTGGAGTGCAAACGAAGTCTAGGTAAGCGAAATGTAGGAAGCCCTCCAGCTAGATGGAGTGACGATTTGCGCGCTGTGGCTGGCAAAGATTGGATGAGAGGAGCTGAGGATCGGACTCAATGGCGCACCCTGGGAGTCCAGCAGTGGACTGTTATAGGTTAATGATAATTATGGTGTTAGCATAGTGTGTGACGAGAGAAAGCGTTCTAAATACAAAGGCAATACATAGAAGCTATACCGCATCCATTTATCTTACCAATCTGTGTTCCTGATGATGAACGAACACGTACAATGGAAAAGGGATCAGAGTCTCAAAGAGCATTGTTTCGTCACCGGCGCGCGACGTGTTAAAATCAACGAGGTGGAAATCATTAAGGCACCTCGTGTCACACACGAGCTTTCCCAAGGGGATGATAATACTCTGCAGCCACATTTTAATTAATCTCTCTTGTTAACAAGGGTACAAATATGTGTGTTTTTTTCGGGTCTAGACGGTTTCACATTTTAATGAATAGGTGATGATTTAATGATGTTGATGGTCTTTTTACTTCTTAATTAATTATGCGTTGCTTTTTACTTGTACTACATTTTCATTTTCGGTTTAAAGTGAACAGAAAAATACACAAAACATTGCTTAACTTTTTCCGCCCTGTTATTTCAGGGAGATTAACAAAATTACATTTATTTACCTTCCCTTTTCACTGGGAATTACTTATCTCTTTGTAAACCTTTTTGTGAGTTTTCAGGAGTGCTGCTGACGTGGTGTTATTAGAGTAAACTAATTTCAGGCTGAATAATAATCATGTCGACTTTTAGGCTCTATACAGACGGCACAAGTTTTTTGCTTCAGTAAGTGTAATTACAAAATTTTATAAATTGAATAGTTAAACTCGTTATCTCAAATGTTCCATTTTTCTGCCAAAAAATTGTACCTCGCAAAAGTCGAGAAAAGTCCGAGCTCATTTCTAGAAAGTAATGAAAGAAAGTTTATTTTTAATTATGCTGCACTAATTAGAAACGGCGGCGGCGGTAGAAGTCCAACAAGTCGCTAGTTATAACTTCCCAGATGGTATCTAATGAGTTGCCAACTTGGCGAACTTGCATCGCTGCAGATTCTTGATACGAATGCGATCAGAGGGAAGGAAGTGGGTATTACGGAAATGTTGCTTGGTACCTTACTAGGTGGTTTGGAAGAAATAATATTCGGACAAAGTTATTTGTAGATGAGTTTCATTCTATTCTGATATTTATGTCCTTATTACATCTTGTAGATATGTAAATATAAACGAACACCAATGAAAATCCAGCTCCAAATAATTTATTTTCAAAATTACCTTCATTGTTAGCACATAAGCTTTAAATTACACCGACCAAATCCAACTGTAATTAATTTCGATATGAAAAGCCTGGCAAACATGAGCTGAAACCACATTCAAAGCCGATTTTCGGCCTAAACGAGCTTTTTAATTACGACAGGCAGAACACAACTGTTATTTTACCCTTAAAAAGCAATATTTATACAAAACCAGTCGATGAAGCTGGTGTTTAAACTAGCAGCCGAGCGAGCGCAGCGAGAAGTAATTTGGTTCCGCAACAAACATTAAAATTGGAAGGGCAGCTCGGTTCTAGCGGAAAGGCTTTGCTTCCAATCTCAATAACCAATTATTGATTTTGAATTCTGTGCATCGCCATGCCACCACGCTTCGGCCACCAATAGATGACCTGTAATGGTCTGAAATAGCTTATTTAAATATGGATTCATTTCCCGCCAGAGGCTCTACGGGATCAAACGTAGATATGAGTACGGACGCTGATAATATTTAAAGCTTTTGAATTACGAACAAAAGGCTTCAAAGGAATTGTTTTCAAAATGAAAACAAAAGAAACGCACAAAGGCCCAAGCGGAGTATTTATCATTTAATTACAAGGGTGGACAAGGGCAGTTGGATTCAGTTATACCAGAAAGTGTATGCAAGCACGCAGCCGCGAACAAACAGGCACCCACTCCACAGAGTGAGAGTGGGTAGCTCGTAGCCCGACGCGTGAGAGCTGTGCTAAAATTAAATTATCATTTCCCAGAGATAAAACTCCTACAAATATACCGACATTTTTACGAGCGATTTCCCCTCACCTAAAAAATTAAAGCGCTTAACCCCGTAGCGCGGTTACTCGCGTACCGCGAAAATGATAATGCACAGTATAACAGGAGGTACTTGGCAACCGAGAGCGACTTTTTCGTGATTAATTTCAACTTTAAATACTGTAAAGTAAATTAAAACACGGGGGTTCCGACAAAAGCACCCTGTAACAAAAAGCTCCGTATTGGCGTGTTCGGCGTGTTGTTGACACATCTCATTACTCACGGTACAAAAGGCACGATGCGGTGCCACCGTTCAAAAAAGTAATCATCTCTAAATTGATATTGATAAAATTACGTCTTGTTTTTGAAAGTCGAATAGAGGATCGTCTATGTAAATTGAGTGGGCTGGTTTCTGCCAACGTAATGCTCTACTAACTGCGTAAATCGGGGTAAAAAAACGGCGTAAATCGTCTCTTAAGTTCCAGACACAAACAGTCTTTCTGTAAGCATTGATGGTGGTTGTCATGGAGTCTCGGATAATATGAAATCTTATAGATCTCGTCTCTCGTCATGGCAACGTGGAAATTAGACACTGAACTGTCAGAGCGTTAACAGTCAGTGCCTACTTCGTTAAATCGGAGGGTGGTGGGTAGCGGCAGGTGTGAGGCAGGAAGGCTGAGCCACGGGAATAAATCATAGACTAAAAATTAAAACACTGTACGCTAGATACGGCCAGCCGTCGTTTTGCTGCGCTGGACAAAACGAACTTGGACGGCTAAAGTGCTTTAGCTTGTTGATCTTTAATTCAATTTAATATGAATCGGGCCTAACGAAATTATCTATTTTATAATGGTTTTAGTCCGTAGCCCGTAATTACCCTAGAACAAGTAGGACATCTGTGTCAATGCTTGTTGTTGAGTTTTTTGGTTGATATGTCATATAAGATAATCAGCGAACGTTTCTTACTATGTATATTGACTTATTGTCCCGCCCCGGCTTCGCACGGATTTCAAAATAAAATATAGCCTATACACAGGATGAGACAAAATTTTACTTCATCGAGGGCAGCTACCTTTTCTTTTGTAGTTAGAAGGTTTTGTTCTTAGAAAACTTTAGGTTTAAACATCAAAATGGTGTAACGTGAAATTTGGAGTAGGGGTTACTTTTAGTGCATTTGTGTGTACATAAAAAGGGTTTTTCAAAAAACAACCCCATCGCGATCGAAAGGGCGTAAAAGTAAACACGTCATGTATTTTCTTTACAAATCTTCGCATAAATATTCATTAAATTAAATTTGTTTATTGTGGAAAAATAGAATATTACTTACTAGTACAGGTAACGTTACAATCGAATAACCTAAATAATATATTTCCACAGTACGTAAAGGTTAACTGGAAGAGAATGCTTGCTAGCATTAAGTTCGCCTATGTACAAATATATTAATTTTGTGCATTAAAGAATTTTCAATCAATCAATCAAACCTAATGAAATGCTACAGTGTCTATATACACAAAAGCAAATAAGAGTAGTAGAGTTTCTTGTGAAAAGGCTCGTCCGGGGAAGTACTACGACCATACCTCTTTCTGCCGCCAAGCAGCATTGCTGTGTTCCAATTTGAAGGCTATGGTTGAAGGTGAAATATCAGGAACATGAGGCTTTACACCTGTATGCCTTAAATTGATAGATGCAGGGTAGTGCATCGTAGGGCACATTGCTAACATGCGTGACCTATGAGGCAATTCTCTGTTATAGGCCATGCTTACCACTTAACATCAGGTGGGCCATAAGCTTGTCCCATCTCCATGAAGTATATAAAAAAAAAATCTATGTTTTTTTTCAAACTGCTGCTATAAAATGGCGCTACATGCTATCAAAGTTTTTATGGAAGATTTTGTAGAAGATAGGTGATACGCACGGATGAAGTCGCGAGCAACGCATGGTGCGATTCAATTCCAGCTCAGGATACATTTTAATACTCTCCAAACCAATTAACGAAACATTTATGTAGGGTTTTCAAAACTACCCTTAACTAAAAAGTTGTCAAATAGTTTCAGCCGTTATCAAATGATGCTCTAATTCCAATGATTCCGGTCAAGTACGAGGGTTCCGTACCTATATTTATATTAATTAAACAGCGCCACCTAATTATCTGAATCAGAAAACAAGTAAACTTTTAAGGTAGATTTCTAAAAAAACTGTTCTAGGACTTTTGTTTTATTTTTCCTGTATTCTTTTCATATTAATCTATTAATAATATTCATTTCCGACTTTTTGTATTTGCATACATTGGAGGTCATCATAACGCAAAAACAATTAGACGTCAAAAAAAATATTTTGGAGTGAAAATTAAGTTATTTTATATGATAACCCGCTTGAACTAGGTCAAGCGGGTTATCCAATTGTAAAACGTTAACCCTCACCATTTTGCCCCCTTTGGCAATCAAAATGTAAATAATATAGACTTTATTTTATTGAAATGTGACAGTATTATTTATAACTACATATTCCAAATTTCCAGTCAACAGCTTTCAGCAGTTGTTAAGATGTGACAGACGGACGGATAAACGAAGAAAGTCGCAGTATAAAGGTTACAATTTTACTATTTTGGTTTTAAACCTTAAAAATGTTTAAATACTGAGTTTCATGCTATCTACGAGAATCTTCTCGACATTAGTGTTACGATGTACATTGGATGTCGAATGCGAGACACGTGCCGTGCGGCATACATTGCCGATGATCTCGATAAATTAAACGCCATCCGCTCACATGGCACACATTCTTGTCGCGCGAAATATACGGACCTACATTCAGCTAATTCAATGAGCTATATGGCTATTTTCTAGGAAAAACTTACTGAACTTACTCCGTGTGCGCAATAAGCTTAAAAAAGAGTACAAAGTTTTCTCTAGTTTTCAGATTTATAACGACTTTTACAGAACTGGTTATCCAGAATATCAAACGAACATAGGTGTTCACGTAACTCTCGCTTTAAATAAAATCTCGTATCAAAACGGTTGAATCATAAGCAGTTTTTTCCATCAGATTACGTAGAGTGGTGTATGTAGTGCGAATGTAATAAGTATTTGCAGAGGGTGGTTTGTGGCATGGGGTGGTTGGCGGTCGAGCGGCAGAATCAAGGGCGAGTCGCGGGGTGGGGCGGGAGGGATGCTGCGCGGGCCGCGCTCGTGCGCAGATCAATATCTCTCGTTGCCGGGGCGACGCCGCGCCAGACCGAGTGCCTCCCGACCTAGCCCCCCCACCTACGCAGCTCCCCCCCTCTACTCGCTTACTGGGATGCGAGCATTTTGAGCTAAATGACAGGGCAAAGTATTACAAAATTTAGATTCACTGTCTCTGTAATAGCCACAGAGCCATTGTGTTTGAAGCTGTGCTGTTCCCCTGCTGCCCAAGCAGAACCGTACTGGGGTAACGATGACATTGACCCCTTTCCCCCGAAAAAACTTCCATTTCATCTCGTCATGTCTTACTAAACATGTATGCCAAAAAAGAAATAAATTATTTAACCGTCTCAGTGGCACAAAGATAACGCGTCGTCGAAAATGCACAGAGTTAACTGAAACGTGCCTTTATCTTGATTTTTTACCTGAAGAATTAACTGATGAGGAAAGATGGCTGAAATTTAATTTTCACCTCATCTTTAGTACCTAGTCAAGTTACAAAGGTGAAGGTGGTGCTTGTAAGACTTCCCTTTGCGAGAAAGCTCGAGCTTATTTCATTTCTCATTTTCTACGAAGGACCTACGACTTCTTTGACTTAAGTATTCCAAAGCGCAAAGTTACCTTAAGTACCTATTTACTAATAAAATAATATTCTGAGACCTTTTTATTTTTTTAACTTGGTAGGTCTTCGTTTTACCATAATCTCACCTGATCGTGGCGATGATGTGGTCTGAGATGAAGCACAAAGATCTAGAAGAAACCTATTTACTCTTATGCAAAACCTTTATTTTTAAAGGCTATTAGTAATAAAAACTACATTACCCACTATTGTATATGCGATGTTATTAAAAAATGTTAAATCGTTAAATGTATACGCTAAAGTATTTTTTAGGCTATCAAGCAGTAAACTCATGATTTTGTGATAGATTTTATTTCAAAACAATTAGAATAATAAATAGTTGCACATATTGAATAAACAACAAATACCATAAAATCGATTATAAATGGTATACCATAAGTAGACTAGATATTTCTCATAGGTAACCATTTTCTAATTAATCTAATCTAATTAAAAGTATACAATTTTACAATTTTAAAGTAATATAAAATAACAGAACCGTTTAATGGCCCAGTTGGCCAGTAGCTGTACTTTACTGTTCGCCAGCTACTGGGTCTTCGAAAACCAGAGTTACAGCCAAGGCTGATAATAACGATGACAGATAGAACAACATGTATTCTGTAAAATTTTCTCAAAATATTCCGACAATAGCGTCCCTCAAATGTTTTATTCATTTCCGCAAGTCTACAACAAATCGGTTACAACTGGCTTCTCATTCTCACAGGCCAGTAATTGTCCTTGACTAACTGGTCAGCTACTGGTCCATTTCAAACTAGGCCGACACTCAATCAATTATATAGTTTTCTTCGTTTAATTAATACATTTTCTCTAGATGGTTTTGAAGTAATAAACTAGTGCAATTTTAGGCTGAAAAATCTGTGTCAGAAACTAAACAAAACTATTCTAAGGCTGCCTTTCTATCAGAGATGTGCTTCGTTGTTTAGCTACGGATGTCACGCTACGGAGTGTCAAACCCACCAAGAAAGAATGAAGAAGAAGAAGAAGAAGAAAGAAAGAAGAAGAAGAAAATAGCCAATACCACCATTTCTTATAAGACTGCTGTATTTGCCTAGCCTCTCATAACCCATCTATTTGATCAAGCGAAGCGAGATCTCCAAATCAACTTGGGCAAATGCGTTGTATGTATGTGTGTTTGTTTGTCTGAGGATAACTTTTAAAGCGTTTATCCGATCATCATGAAATGTGATACATAGGTAGGTAGTGATGACACAATTTTGGTGTGATTAAATGGGCGAAATATGTGGAGGGGGGGGGGGGGGGGGTTGTTGAGAAATTGGGGTTCAAGAGGGGTAAAAAAGCCAAGTAGCAGTACATTTGGATCCCTTTCTTATTTTTAATTTAAACTTTGTAGTTTTTCAATTATTAGCCATAATAAAAACTGCACTTTGACAAAATTCACAAGCTACACCAGTGACCCCACAGTGCTAAAATTTGGTACGCGTGTAGCTTTAGTAACACAAATATAGAGAAAAGTCTGAAATCCAGAATAACTGCAATTTCTGCTCCAAAAAGTGTAACCAATTACCATGAACTCCCGTTACTTATAAGTTAAATAAAACTGTAGGTTTTTAGTTACGCATTTCGTGGTACTATTTTGATAGTCAAAGATTACAAATAATATTTTTTTGTTTTAATGGGAGACTCGCGAGGTCTCAGTTCGGCGTGAGCCACTAGTCTATTGGTAGTTTTTTCCTCGTTCACCAATTAGCTATGTCAACATCTCTGGCGGAAAGGAAACCTTAGAACCGTCAGTTTTGCTATCTTATAAGCTCTTAGAACGGTAGCTGTGTGAGCAAGGCCACTCCTCTCATGATCCAGTGATCCGGTTCCTCAGTGGTATTCAGTCTCATGAATAGAATATAGTTGGTCGAGTGACCAGTGGTGGAGAGGACACCGCGTCTGTCGCCGGTCTTGTACAGCGGACAGTTGTAGAACACGTCTGTCGGTATGTCGTCGCGTTTTAGCGGAATCAGCCATACCTGTCGACGAAATTAAGATTTTGGATCCAACTTAATAAACTTGATAAAAGGCAAGATTAGCCAAAGGTTTTCTTAATTGCATATCAAAATAAATAGCGCATATCTTATATCTCTATCATTGAAACTACTATAGCACCAATTATACTTATGCTACAAATAAACAAATTGTCTACCAATTATTGCAAAACCCAAAAATTCAAGCAACTTTAACACAAAAACTCAAAGCAGCATGCTTTTTATTTTACTTAGAATAAATAATAAATGAATAAAATATTGCTGGACATTTCACACAACGTTATCTAGCCCCAAACTAAGCAGAGCTTGTACTATGAGAACCAGATAACTGATAGAATGCTTTTTTTGATAGAATTTTTTTTGTAAATACATACTTATAATATATAGAAAAACACCCAGACATGGAACAAATATCTGTAGATCATGCAAACATGTGTTCCGCGGCGGGAATCGAATCCGCTACCTACTGCGTCTCAGCCGGCTACACGCCCACTGCACCACGGAGGTCGTAAATAATATAGAACAGAATAACGCTTTATTAAACACCGTGAAAACTAAAAGAACCCGTGTATGCCTAAATTAGTAAAATGGGCGGCCTTATCGCTGAAAGCAATTTATCTCAGGCACTATAATTACTATTTGAGCAATTTGAAAGGAAAAAAGCAAGAACACTGAATCAATAATTTGAATCGATTTATGAGAACTGCTTTTTAAATACTGTCCTTGATGAAACATCAAAAACTGAAGAACTTTTGAAATTGTAAAATTGAAAGTACAAAGCGGTTGGCCAACATGACCTATTTTTGATGCTATTAGCTATTTTTTTTTATAAATTAGAGGCTAGCGTTTGACCACGATCTCGCCTTTTGGTTAGCGATGATGCAGTCTACGATGGTACACGCTTGCCTAGAAGAAACCTTTCACTCGCGACTTGAAGACCCCTAGGTTGTAGTTATCAGGAAACACAGACTCAGGCAAGGCGTTCCACTCCTTGGCGGTGCGCATAATAAAGGTGGAAGAGTACCGCTTGTGCGTATGGGGGGTATGTCTATCATGTAGCGGTGGCGCATCGCGGAGCGTCTGGTTGTCCAATGATAGAATGGGGATGGTGGGATCACGTTGAAAAGCTCCGCAGCACACTATTTATTTACCATTTATCTATAGTCCACGCTTGGGAACTTTAGCAGCTCTTCATTTGGAATAAATAATATAATATCTATCCCGAATAATGATTGAAATAAATCACAAAAGTTTTCTAAGTAAAAATCTATCCTGAAGCTGATGTATTAGCAAATATTGTACATGTTACGTTGACGCAGCCTTCAGTACTGCGAGGGAGATATTATCCCAAAATAGTAAAGTTACTAGCTAACCCGCCAGCGGCTTCGCATGTGCAAGGACCAAAATATTTTTTCTATAGAAATTTTAACATCCCATTTTTATCCCATGTGACCTGATTTATAAGATAAAAAGTAGCCTATATGTTAATGCAGGTTAAAATCTACGTAAATATTAAATTAGATCGAAATTGGTTCAAACGTTACGACGTGATTGAGTAACAAATAAATAAACAAACATCCAAACTTTCGCATTTATAATATTAGTGTGATGTGATAACGATTTGTTTTTTGTAATCTGTTATGTTATTTATAAGTTAATAAATGAATTGTAATTGAAATTAAAGTTATTAGTAAAGTGTTGTTACCGGCGGGAACTCATCATATAGTATCTTGGGATAGGACTCGTCGATGTGAGACTCGTCGATGTTCCACCGCGCGCCCTCCATGAACAATCCGTGCACGTACACGCCTTCTGGCGGGGATTCTTCTAACACGAAGGTTTTTTGCACCTATAGAATAACGTATAACTTTACATCACGAACACAAAAAAACAAAACAACCAAAAAAAAAAATATAGTAGAAAGGTAGTAGTAACAAATACTTTTGGTCAAACAGCATTTAATTTAAATTACCTACCTAAAGTCTTTATAGTTTGAGTATTTTGATACCTAAGTATATAGAAAACCTTTGATTTATATAAATATCTGAACAATTTCTGCAATGTAATATTTTAAGTTTATTAATGAATGCATCCTTTGGACACTAGCAGAAACTTACTGTACTCTAAGGATCAGGAGTAGATTCAAGATAAAAAACAGAACTAAACACCTAAACTTTATTTATATTACAAATTTTACACAATCAAACAGAAAATTAACCAAAATGGAACAAATCAACTTTAACACAAATATACACAAAATAGCACTGACCACTTAGAATACGAATAAACAGAAAAATGGCTCACGTAGCCCGATATGCACATTACGTAACCAGTCCAAGGTGTTTTTCCATCGAGCGCCAGCGAGCAAATGCGACCGCCCGCGAGGCGCGTCTGTTTTATAGAAGTTATAGTTTTATAGACTTCTATTCCGTATCGCTGCAGGATTTGGCTAATAGTACTATATTTAATCTCATTTTAAGTGAACTGTAATTGTTCTTATGAGAATATACTCTTTAAACAGAAACCGAATGCAAGGAAATTAAAAAAAAATGTTCATAATGGCCCCACGTAAATTGGATTTCCTAGCGCAAGAAATTTCAATGAATTCTTCTGGCTTCTGCGCAAGCCTCTGTGGGAAGAATTTGTTCAAAATTCTAGACTTACGCAAGGCTTGCGCAAAGAAATCGTTGACGTGTGTAGGACCCATTACAGTTTGTTGTTAGGAAGAAAATTTGCGTTCCCACAACGACTCACCATAACTCTAAAAGTTAATATTACAATCTTAAAACATGCAGAGAGATGCTGTGTGGAATAGAGACAATCATTCAATACACGTACCTCATAATGGTATGCAAGCTGGTCGATAGGAATCTTATACTTTCTCGCATAGCCCTGCTGCACGGCCGTGAGGAAAGCTTGCGGGAAGTAGAAACCAGAGATCCAGAACACTAGCGGCGGACCGTTTGTATGCCAGTGCTAAAACAATATCACTTTCTTTACAAGGTGGAAAGTTAAGTGAGCCACAAACGGCAGATACTAGAACCGTTTTAAAGCTACAAAAAAACGTTCGTACCAAATTTAAACCAGACTTTTAGACCTTCACTTCTTCTGGAATAAGTAATTTAAAAAGAATGTAGAGCGTATATTCGTAAAACTTTTTAATTCCATTCAATTCCTTAATTTAACTGATGAGAAACTTAAGTATTCAAGAGGTCAACTGAGGGTATGAGAAGTCAATTGAAGTCAAGAATGTAAAAATTACCTAAGTTTGTAACTAACCTGTAAGAAAACCAATCTTGCTAGCAAATCGCTAACGTAGGCAGCCATCGGCTTGAGCGACGGGTAGCTCTTGCCGGCCCACAGCGCGGGGATGCGACCTCGCACCATACTTGTCAGCACTTCTTCTGTTACATCGGTCAGTACAGACACACCTGGCACACGGAAATATACCTTAACCTTAGCCATTTTGTTTAGCATTTAGCAAGCACATTGGGCCATTGTACAGTTAAGGCAAATTGCGCAAAAATGCCTAAACGTATTTAGTGACTAAATATGATTTAGAGATTTGTCAAATCATACAAAGACACTCCAAATTTAAACATGTTTAGTCACTAAATACGTTTAGGGGTCGTTGGTGCAAGCCGGGCTTAGTGTTTATTATGAGTAAAAATTTATGCCCATATTTACCAAATACTTGGAGAAAAAATTCAATTCATATATCAATTTGTCATTTTTATATGTAAAAAGATTTGCGCTGTGTCTTTAGCGGTAGATGTCCAGGTCAGTGAATATAGACATGTCAAGTTCTGAGAGAAAATCAATCAAATAACTATTTCGATGTGTTCTATTTAGTTTGAATAGTCATATAGTGTCTTTTTAGTGTATTATTTTTATTTCATTCAAATATTAAACAGATAACAATCTATTTAAACAATCAAATAAACAAATAAATAATAAATGCTGGAATTTCACACATCTAGTCCTAAACTAAGCAAGGCTTGTACTATGGGAACCAGATAACTGATAGAATACAGAATACATTATTTACGTTTTTTTGTAAAATTTATAATGTAACGAGAACTACATTTGTACCGCGGTGGGAATCGAACCCACTGCGCCACGAAGGTCGTCAATAAATAATAGTTTACTAACTATGCTACTGTTGCTACTGCATTTGAAATCAATTTTATGGCTCACCTTGAACAGCACCTATGACGGCTCTTGAGCTGGACCTTACAATATTAACCAGCTTATCATATCTGGCGGCTTCCTGTATCACCACTATGGACATGGGGGTCATATCCTGGGGCTTCAACTCGCCCTCGTGCGAAGGCCCTGAGAGGATCTTGTTGGGCAGGCGTCGTAGAATATCCTCTGCGATGGCCATGGCTTGCTCTTCCGGTGTGGCAACACCGCCGCCGGAAGCCATTGTATCCTATTATAATTGATATAGTTGAGGATAACCATGACCATGACCTACGGTGCCGAGACGTAGATGCTCACGCAGGTGGATGTGTACGGGTTAAGAGTTGTACAGATAGCCATGGAGCGTACCGTGCTCGGCATCAGACTGTTAGATCGAGTTCCAAACGTCAAGATCTGTAGACGAACAAAGGTTCGTGACGTTGGGAATCGAGTTATGAAACTCAAAATATAGTCTTGGGCGGGACACTTGGCTAGACGTGGTGATGACAGATGGAGCAGGGCAGCGACTGAATGGTGATCGAGGAGCGGGTGTAGAAGGTTAGGACGTCCGGCAGCGAGATGGGTGGACGACATCGTAAAGATCGCAGGCCGTCAGTGGGTGAGACTAGCGCAGGATTGTGGTGGATGGCATAAACTTGGGGAGACCTATATCCAACAATGGATGAAGTCAGGCTGTGGATGATCATGATGATGAGGATAAAAGTATAAGATGAAAGCAGCAAATTGGAGCCTAGATAAAAACTTTCGTCACTATATTTCAATTATTGTAGCAAACATGTAACAAAAACAATACGAATACTGGAAAATGCATAGTAAAATACTATGTTGCAGTTTCCAGTTCCCGTACTTAGAATAAATGAGTTTAACGTTCCTGATTTTGTAGGTATCTATACAATTCACCCATTTACCATTATATTTTTAAATAAGAAAACTTAAAATGAATTTATAATGATGATGGTTAAGGAACCAATAAAATACGGTGTAATTATTTCAAAAATTATACAAAATTATTGATAGGCCCGTTTAGTTATTTTGGAATATTAATAAATTACTCAATGACAGAACAAGTGGAAGGATTTGGGACGGACCTTTTCCCAGCCAGAAATATCAGTAGAAAAAAATAGCAGTCGAAATTAAAATTCTTATTCAATAGATAAATAAAATATAGACCCACAATTGGCACAACTTATGTAATATGCAGATTTTGAGTTATGAAACGTGAAAACAAATAAGTCAACACATCATAATTTAAAAGAAATCTGACTTACCAAGTATTGCTTTAGTAGATCCTGGTAGCATGTAAAGAAAACAATAGTAAATTATCTAATGCTACGTACTACGCTACAATAACTGTTCTACAAATAAGTACTTACCGTACGATCCTTCACGTCCCAAATATCGTTGGCAGATGGAACAGAAACATTACACGATTATAATGAAAATATGGTTATTTCTAGTTATTGTTACATGACTTAGGTATTACTTAAATCTATCTAGCAGCCTGTTTCACAATGTCTCTATAACATTATCAAACATACCTGTATATTTATCAACATCATAAGATTAGCCAAAGGATGAGAGCTGCTGAACATAGGTCTCCGCTATAGATTTCCAGAGCAACCGATCATATGCGGCCTGCACCCAACAGCTCCCAGCAACATTTATCAGGTCGTCTTTCCATCTTTCATTAATACGTGAAAAGAAAACTTTGTACCCCTTTTTATGCTTATTGCGGGCATGGTTGAGTTTGATATTTGGCATACTTACAGGGTGTTTGGTAATATACCAACGATATTCAAGTGATGGTTTCTCTAAACATAAAAAAAGAATTCTCGACAAAAAAAACTACTAGTTATATTATCAAATTATAAAGAAAATCGACTAAGTTTAGGTGATTAATTCAATATAAAATTTGGTGCCTACTCTTGCAATCGACATCCAAAAATAAAGGCCGATTTGATATCACTTTCGGAAATGGCTGCGGGTTTTGGGTTAGAAAGGGACAACAAGAGATATCTCGAGATGTCCCCAATACAGTATCTGTGGTTAGATGGCAAACATTATGCAATAGCACAACATATGTTTAATAAAGTGTTTGTTTTTACATGCCAAAATAAATTTCACATTTCTATGGTAAACATAAAAAAAAATCTTAAAGTTTATTCATTATGCTCATCAAAATAACCCCTTTAATTTTTGTGCGTATATTATCAAACACCCTATACAGAGACGGAATGCAAAAATTAAACTAAAAAGTCGAATTTTGACCACTGAACACTGGCAACTAGTAAAATACCATTATATCTCGTTTTCTTTAACTTTAAAAAAGTTCTGCAAAATTGCGTTATCTAGTGATATTGAAACCAGGCATTAAAAATGGCTACGCATTAGTAAAGTTGTTATGCAACTATACAAAACTATTAATAAAATGAAAAGCAAATCTCTAAAATTATAACTGTGGCAAAAATATCTATGTAGTTACTTCTCTAAAATTACTTCAAGAATGTAAAGTTGAACAATTTCAAATTAGAGTTATTTACTTAGAAAACATTCGTGACTTATTTCAACCATTAATGTAAATACGGGATTTAACACGTTACTAGCCGGAGCGACGACCCAGTACCGAGCGAATCGCACTCACCCTGACAAAAGTTCACGAATTGAACCGAAACACTGTCGGTCGGTAATCCAATAAAACGGTACGTGATAAATCCCGTATTAATAATAATGTTTTAGTATTATAGAGTTCACGTAAAATTGCCATACCTGAGTTAGAATAGCGGTATTAAGCAACTCCTCAGCCTCTCTGAAGTGCTTGGTGATGTCAGCGTTCGGATGGAAGCCGAAGACACCAGGCGGAGTGGCGACGGGCAGAGATCGCGCGAACGATATGAAATCAGCGTGCTCTTTCAGAGTTGGAATGTGATATACTCCTGAAAATTATTAATTTTTCTCGAATTCAATGTGAGGAATGGATTAGAGCTAATACTAGGACTCTAGGGTAGGGGGAATAAGATTCGCACTAATAAAAACAGCAAAACCAAATGATATAACATTGGAATATCGTTGTGTCAAAATTAAGTCCTCAATTGAAGTGTATTATTATGTATTATTATTATGCTAAAACCTCTTAAATTCCAAATCAGTGTTATCGAAACAATACAATGGAATCGAATCGTTCTGATTGGAAATGAGATGGCAAATCATTCAGTCAAAAAATTATAATATTT
Organism: Philereme transversata; assembly: GCA_963924445.1. Classification (NCBI taxonomy): domain Eukaryota; kingdom Metazoa; phylum Arthropoda; class Insecta; order Lepidoptera; family Geometridae; genus Philereme; species Philereme transversata. The sequence goes on along the minus strand of OZ004337.1, from coordinate 16,690,389 downwards.
GACTGTCTTTTCAAAGGTACATTATCTATAGATAAATTCAAATTAATTTATTCCTTGTAAATCTAGGTACAATGTTAGGTGGTAGGGGCTGTTTATAAGCGCTAGATTTTGCCTTGCGGCGTACAAGTTTTTTAAATTAAAAAATAAACATGCAGATTAAAATTACATAATTGATCGAGCGAAGCGAGATCTCCAAATCAACTTGGGCAAATCGGCGTTGTATGTATGTAAGTATGTATGTATGTATGTATTTATGTATGTTTGTTTGTCCGAGGATAACATTCGAAGCGTTGATCTGATCATCGTGAAATTTGATACATAGGTAGGTAGTGATGGCACAGTTTTCGTGTGACTAAATGATCTAAAAATGTTGAGGGGTTGTTGAGATATTGGGGTTCAAGACGGGTAAAAAAAAATTAAAATGAGACTGTTAGGTCAAATGAGTTTGAAAAATCAGGTCAAATGAGGTTTTTATTTTTAGTTTAATCTTTGTAGGGTTTTGGTTTATTAGCCATAATAAAAACAAAACTTTGACAAAATTCACAGGGTACACCAGTGATCCCACAATGCTGAAATTTGGTATTCGTGTAGCTTTAGTGACACAAATATAGACAAAAGTCTGAAATCCAGAATAACTGCATTTTGTACCCCAAAAAAGAGTAACCAATTGACATGAACTCCCGTTACCTGTAATTTGAATGAAACTGTAGGTCAAGTAATGTGGTGTTTATTTCGTAGCACTTTTTGATAGTCAAAGATTAGGAATAATATATTTTTGTTTTTATGGGAGACTCGCGGGATCTCAGTTCAGGCCGAACCACTAGTTATATAAATTCATAAAGTCACTGCCTGACTGGGTATCCTTCAGTATATATTAGTGCGTCGGTCAGACGATCTAAATCTCAAACTGTGGTGCAATTGGCAGCCTTTTATAGCCGAAATGAGCTCATCTGACATAACACTTATCTCTCACATCACCTACCAACCACATATCTTTAGATAGTGGAAGAAGCCCTAATTAATCAATTGAGTCAGATTGAAAACCAGACTGCATGAGCTCATTAAGACATCTCGTACATTAAAAACATCTTTGAAATTGTATTTATATTTTTATAGTATTATCCGAACACTTACGGAAAATTACAAGATTTTAAAACCATCTCAAAAATATTCAAGCCTAGATGAGACTTGACTGTAGATGGAGTAGTGTCGTAATTTGAATGATCTCACTAATTTCGACCCTGACGTGACAAGAGCCTGTAGCACAATTGGTAGTGCATCCTCGTATCAAGAGAAAGGTTGCTAGTTCAAGTCCCATCTAGGCTTGAACATTTTGGAGACGGTTTTAAAAATCTTGGAACACATTTGAAGATTCAAAAAAACTGCTGACATCCAAAGTCCTTCTCCGTTATTTTAAAGAGGTAGAATAGTTAACGTTACTAATGCATTACGACTTAAATCCAGCTAAGACAAAATGTAGGGAAAACGTACATTTCCACAAATGGAAATGGAAATTCAAAGACAACAAAGTCTCAAACAAGGTTACATAGTTTCCTTGCTACTATTTATTTTAACAGTACATTCCCGCACAATGTACGTATTACTGATGTTGGGATTCCTGTACGTAGGGAATTAAATCAGACGACACAAAGGTTACATTACGCGACCTAATGAGTACTCGGCGGGGTAGTTCCTTCCCATTCTACTCACAATTATACGGCTTTATTTAGTGATGTTAACGTAATTCGTGATAAGTTTTTTATTTTATTTATTTTGGCATAAACAGTCCTTTATCTATACCAATATAAAAAAGATAAGGAACTCGGTTATACGCTCCCGAACACAGGTAGCCGACGTTGCTCAAAAAACCTGGAAGACTCAAGTGAGCCTGGGCTGGACACATGTGCCGTATGGCGGACACAATGTGGACGAAAACCACCACAGAATGGCTCTCAATCTACGGACGATGCCCGCGTGGAAGGCCCAGGCGAAGGTGGCGAACATAGATGAGCTAAACTCCTACCTCAAAGACTGGCCCCTACTTGCGAACAAAGACGAGTGGAAAGAGGGAAGGGAGGCCTTTGCCCTGCAGTGGGACACAACAGGCTTATAATAATAATAATATAAAAAAGAAGTAAGGTTTGTGAGTGTATAAGTATGTAGGGGGTAGGTAATCTCAGCAACTACTGAACGGGTTCTGATAATTATTTTACAGATAGAGGGCTATAGACTATTTTAGTTTGATAAAATTCCGTGCGAAGCCGGAGCGGGTTAGCTGGTCTATACTAATGTTACGCCGAGGCTGTTAAACAATGAGTAATAATCGAACCTTCTCGAACGCTTTTGTCTTGCTGTGTTATTGTTGCTATTGTTTGTGGTTTCGCAGAATGGGGAGTGGCCATTGTGTCGAGGGACCGACCCTTTCCTGGAAGGATCGACATCGTTCTCGAACAATCGAAATGTGTGCGAAATAAATAGGCCGGAGAGATGGCCGGACAGTCAGTCTGAGTGAGTCAGTCAGTGAGTGAGTCTCAGCGAGGCCCTGGATGACTGACGTGGAGAAGGGTCTCGCGTGAGCAGTAGTTGCTCGCGAGTCAGTCTGGATTAAGCTACATATACGTGCGATCATTTCGGTGACTTTAAGTGGTGCACCAGTGGTGTGAATTAATGTGTTGTGATACGTGTGACCAAGTTCGTGTATACACCGTTCAGTGCTGAATAAAAGTGTTATTTTGGTCAGACCGATTCCCATTATTTTATCCCGAACCCTCAGCTCGTACTCGTAACACTAATATTACAAAGAGGTAAAGTTTGTGAGTTTGTTTATTTGGATGTAGGGGGTAATTACTGGAACTACTGAGCCGATTCTGAATAATTTAACTAATAGAAAGTTACATTATCCTTCAGTGCTTGGCTATTATGATAAAAATCCATGCAAAGCCAGGGTGGGTCAGTTTGTTACTTATAACTGGCATAATTTTTTCATATAAAAAAATTTATACCAAAAGACAAATTCAAAATTCAATATCTTTTTATTCATTAAAATCACAAGGATCACTTTGAAACGTAAATTTTTGACAAACAGACAAACAGCGGCAAAATTTCTACACCTAGACCCGGAACAAATTGTTTGTTCCGCAGCGGGTATCGAACCTCTTGCGTCTCAGTCGGTTTTTTGTCTACTCCGCTACAGATGATATCAAAATCAACTTTTTTAAAACCTCATTTGCTATTTCAGTTTCATTAGCCGCACATCCGTTACTACCTGCCGGAATCTACAATCGCTATGGAATGAACGCAAGTAGATTTGCAAGACGTACTGACGGTAGTAGTTTTAACGACAGGACAAATCAAAAGGAATTAACGTTAGTGCATGCGACGCTATTAACAGTATCAACCTACTTAATTATCTTTCTATTTCATTGTATCTTTTCTCTGATCTAAAATTTAATTGTAGGTATTGTGTAGTGCAGGGTTTCCCAACCTTTATTTCTTGGCGCCTCCCCAGTTTATTTTCAAGACATTTATTTCCCATCAAAATGAAAACACATATTTGATGTTACTTACTGTATGTGGGTACATACCGCGCACGCACGAATGCAGTAAGAGCGCGCCTTAAATAGTACAATGAGTGATCGAACAAATACATTGTAGTTATTTCGTCTGATTGGAACTGGGTGGCGCGACTTAATCTGTATCAGGGATCTTGCGAATATTCGCATCCGCATCCGCAAATGCAGAGCCTCCGCATCAATTTGGACATCAGCATCCGAATCCGCAATAATCGATGCGGATATTCAATCGGATGCAGATGCAGCGCAGATCGCGACAAGAAAAAAATTGTGTAGGGCTTGCGAGTGGCACGTGCCGTGGGCACGTGCTGCTTGATAAATAGGAGCGAAGACTTTGGTGACAATATCTGACGCGTTTGTTATTGTTTATCATTTGTATCTTGTAAATCAAGCATAACTTGTTAGCTTGCGCTCATTGTATGAAAACTGCAGTTTTTGAGGGTTATTGTGAGTATACAGTGAGTATTGTATGTTAAGCGAGTTTTCTGCAGTTAATAGTTAAAATTTTTATATCTGCACAGAAACGAAGTTTCTAAAAAAAAATTTAAGATCCGAAATCGCACCCGCATCCGCGGATGTGAGCCTTCAAAAATTCGCATCCGCAACATCCCTGATCTGTATGTAGTAAGTGTTAAATCATGAACATGAATGAGTCCATAATGTCCGAACATATTATGCCCCCCTAGGATCTCTCTAAGCCCACAGAGGGCTGCATTCTACGGGTCTGGTGTAGTGAATAAATGGTTGTCTATGTCTATGCTACCTGAAGGATCCAAAGGATACTTGTCCTCGAAGATGGTCTTTGGGTTGTAGAATTTGTTGAGAATCGTGTTGAGGCACCGCCTGTCCCAGTCGTCGGTGACTCGCCCGCCGTAGTTACATTCGCCCGTCAGGTAGCGGAGGGCGACGAATTGTACATCCTCAACAAAAATATATCAATAAATAAATAATGCTGGACATTTTACACAGCACTATTTAGCCACAAACTAAGCAAAGTTTGTATTATAATCCATACTAATATTATAAATTCGATAGTACCTCTGTATCTGTCTTTATTTGTCTGTTTGTTAAATTTTCACGACTTAACGGCTGGACCAATTTCGTTAAAATTTGGTTTATAGCAAGATTGTATCTTTAACCTGAATTAAGATATAGGCACAAAAAACGGTTTATTAAACTTAGTACAAAACGAATTTATGCCCGTGGCTTCGAACGCGTGGTTTGCCTATAAAAAAGCTATGTCTCAATGTTTGTTACGTCCAAACAAACAGATAGCCAAAGGGGCAGAGAGACACTTTCGTTACTTTCGAATTTATAATATTATAGAGTGGATAGTCAAGCACTTGACTTGCGCTTATATTAGTCGCATTATTGTACCTATTGAATTTCGGAATATTGAGAAACCACGCTTATATACAGAGTTTTCGAGGTTCTCAAATAAAATGAACAAAGCAATGATACATCGGCAACAGTGTGCTACCAACTTTTAATTACAGAAAGTGTGAATAACAATCTGGGGCTGTAAAACTGAAATTGAATTTGTACCGAACAGTTTTCTGTAACACGTCGCGGCGTGCAAGAGACATCGTTACCACAAACTCGCAACTTTTAACTGGGTTCAAATGCTACGAAACACGGAATAATTTTGAAGGGATAATCCTAGCTTTCATTGTTTAGGGCAGTCATACACAAAATGTCGCTCGACCAAAAGTTTGTTAGGTACTAGCAAGTTAAAGCCCGTGCATCGTGATTCTTATGATAGCTTATGCATTCAGGGCGTTGTTGGGGCTGCCGCGCTTCTGTATCGCATCGGAATGTTCGTGGAGGCGCGAGTAGACGAGTTCACAGCGATACTGCGCAAGAGAACGGCGTCCCTGATGCTGTGGGTGCGCGGCCCCCAACAGCTACCTGCAACTCATTGCAGGGAGGCTGGACTTTGACTGTCACTTCATGGAACATTGGATGAGAGCGCACACTGTGCACCTCTAGTGTCTCCATAGTCCAATGAGCTGTTATTTTTGTGAGCATTTTGTGTTTTTATGTGGTTTTTTTTATATACTTATTTCATTGTATTGTATTTAATACGGACTAGGCCTTGTATGTTAGTGCTAGTCTGAAATAAAGAAATTGAATTGAATTATGATACGATCACAAGCCGTATGATTCCTCTCGAGAAGCTACAAGGGATTTTGTGGCGCAATTCACGAAGCGTTCCTAGAACCTGAGGCTCAGTAGTTTAAATTATTTGTGCTAGGCCTTACCATGCCAAAATATAACATGGTACGTTTTCAAGTCAACTTCTTACCGGATCGTCATGTAATTTTGTCATGGGTACAAAAAAGAACATAGGGTACTAAATATTTCTAAAGCGATGAAGTGAGGGTTAAAAGTTTATATGAAAGTCCTATGTTTTTGATGTCACAAACATTACGAACGTAGCTGCGGTAAAATACTAGTTAATAATAATAAAAACTACATCATACAACACAATCGACATATCTGACACATTATGTTATAGTATAGACCAAGACTCGTTGCAGACGCGCCATAGAATTGTCATAGAATAGGATGCCATGCCACCTACGGACACGTGTGTCATAGCCTTTAGATGCTATGCCGTAGCAATTGTGGTTTGTACGCTGCTACGCAAATTGCTACGCTTTGTAGCTGTCTACGAGCTGCGGTCATAGTTACGAGCGCTTCACTGTAAAGTTAGACGCGCGGTCGCTTGTCAAATGATACAAGTTTTAATAACGTGTTTTACACGCTCCTACGGCATAAAAGCAGTTGGGAAATATGTAACAGTTTTCGAAATAATATGTTTTAGTTTTATCATAATAGTTTTAGAATAATATTAAATCGGATCATCTTGGTCAAATAATTAAAATAGAAATTCAAACAAAAAATCTTGTTAAAAGTAAAATTACTTGTGTACCTATGACCATTAATCGATTGGACAAACTTAAATTAAACTTAACTTCTGTACTTCCATGTGTACATAATAATAATAATCCAAATAATTTATACAACACGTTTTTTAAGAAATTTTGTGATGTGTTTAATTCAATTTTTACACCTAAATCGATCATGGTCTCTGATGGTCAAAAGTTCTGTGATTGGGCAACAGTGGGAATACATAAAAGCAGAAAAACATTGTATGATCTTTATGCTGAAAAACAATATAATTTTAATGAGGAGTTTAAAGAAAAAGTCAAAAAATATTCAAAGATTTTTAAAAATGTTTGTCGTGAAGCAAAAGCGCGTCATTTGAGTTCAAAAATAAAAATTAGTCAAAACAAAGTAAAAGCCACTTGGAAAATAATCAACAGCGAGACTGGAAGAGTCGCAACTAAGAACAATAAGTTTAATTTGAAAATTGGCAATGCCACGATCAATCAGGATGGTGATGTAGCTAATGCGTTCGAAGACTTTTTTACCGATATTCCAGTCTCTACCACAAAATCTTTAAACTCCTCTCCCATAGTCGCAGAGTCTTTGTTAAAAGCAAACTTAACGGAATGCAAATCACAATTCAAATTTGATTATGTAAATAGTGATGACATTATAAAAGCTTTCAAACTGATAAATGTTAAGAAAACCACGGACCTCTGGGGCATCTCTGTTAGCATCATAAAAACATTGATTGACATAATTGCTCCTGAACTAGCTTTAATATTCAATGAGTGTATTGACTGTGGTGTATTCCCTGATTTAATGAAACACAGTAAAATAACTCCACTTTTCAAATCAGGCACTAGTTCTGATCCTGGTAATTTTAGACCAATCTCAGTACTTCCGACATTTAGTAAAATATTTGAAAAACTAATTTTAAATCAACTGCTTAGATATTTCAATTCACATAATTTACTGCATCATAAACAATTCGGATTTACCAGGGGTCGCTCAACCACTGATGCTGGTATTGAGTTAATATCGCACATATTTGATGCCTGGGAGGAGTCTCATGACGCTTTAGGTGTTTTTTGTGATTTGTCCAAGGCATTTGATTGCGTAGACCATGACACATTAATCAGGAAACTACGCCATTATGGCATTAGGAGCGTTGCTCTAGACTTTCTCACTTCTTATTTAAGTGGCAGAGTGCAAAGAGTTGACGTGAATGGGAAGCGTTCTCCGGGGTCTCTGGTTAAAATGGGTGTACCACAGGGATCAATTCTGGGACCATTTTTGTTTTTAGTATATATTAATGATCTTCCCCATCTAGTACGGGACGATCATGAGGTTGTATTGTTTGCAGATGACACGTCACTTTTATTTAAATTAAAGCGACGACAAACCGATTTTGACGATGTAAACAATGCAATCTCTAAGGTGGTAAAATGGTTCAATGTAAACAATCTACTTCTAAATGAAAGGAAAACAAAATGTATTAGATTTATACTACCTAATGTTACACAAGTTAAAGCAGACATAAAAATCAAAGACGAGGAGTTGGCTCTTGTGGACACCACCGTATTCTTAGGTATAACCCTAGATAATAAGCTTCAATGGGGCCCTCACATTGATGGGTTGTCGAAGAGACTTAGTTCTGCGGCATACGCAGTCAAAAAGATCCGTCTTTTTACAGACGTAGACACAGCTAGACTAGTTTACTTCAGCTACTTCCACAGCATTATGTCATACGGTATACTGCTGTGGGGGAGTGCTGCAGATATAAACACCGTTTTTGTGCTGCAGAAGAGGGCTGTTCGTGCAATTTATAATATGGGCCCCAGAGAATCATTACGCAATAAGTTTAAAGAAATAGATATTATGACATTCCCTTGTCAATACATCTATGAAAATCTAATGTATGTTCACAAAAATATTAATTTGTTTAAGAAAAATAGCGATAATCATAATTTTAATACTAGAAATAAAGATAAACTCGCTGTTGCCACATGTAGACTCCATAAAGTTAGTAAATCGTTTAAAGGGCAAGGTGTGCGCTTTTATAACAAACTCCCAAGGGATGTACAAAAATTGACAATTAACAAATTTAAAAACGTAATTAAACAAAATCTTTATAAAAGAGCCTACTATAAAATATCGGATTATTTAGATGATAGAGAAGCTTGGGATTGAAACTGCCCCAACTCGTTCAAAATGTTACAATTTAGACGTAATTTCTTTTCTGTATTATGTACCTATTGTAAAAGGATCATTAAAAAAAAACAACCAGCCTGGTTTTCTTGCCTTTCTTTCCTGGCTTGGTCGCGAAGGAACAGGCAGTAAAATTGACGTTTCAAAGTGATCCTTGTGATTTTAATGAATAAAAATGTTTGACTTTGACTTTGAATCATTTATACGAATAATTCATATATAATACTGGTATTATAAACTCGCAGAAACTCTGTATCTGTCTGTATATTACGTTTTCCCCACTAAACAGCGGGACTAATTTCGATGAAATTTGGTGTTCAGATTAATACCATATTAAAACCTAGATAAATAAATAAACAATGGAGGGCATTTCACACAGTGCTATCTAGCCTCAAACTAAGCAAAGCTTGTGGGTGGGCACCAGATAACTGATAGAATACTCATATACATACTTTTTTTTTGTAAATACATACTTGGTTGGTTGCCTGGAAGAGGCAAGGTGACTCTCAGCGATAAAGTCACATATTGTATTGCCTATTTAGTTTTATTTTAGTGTTATATTGTTTCTGTGTGGTTATTATAATAATGAGTTATCTTATCTTATCTTTGAATATATATAGAAACAACCAGAGCTGGTACACACATTAATAGATCATACAAACTTTTGTTCCGCGGATGGAGACACAGGCCACTTTTGATTGACAAACCACGCATGCGAAGCCGCGAGCGGAAGCTAGTGGTGAAATAACGAAAGAAACGCAGCGTACCTCATACTCATTAAGGAACATATAAAGCTGCGTCACACTGATCTTAAGATCAGTCTCGTTGAACTCATATCTGATGTTCCACCCCAGAGGACCAAACTGTCTTCTCTCCTGAACGACCGCGTGGAAGAAACAGAGGGCGAACAGTAGCTTCTTGAAGTTCTCCGGCTGTTTGTTCCCCTCGAACCACTCGGCGTCATTGATGGGGTCACTTTGGTACGAACGAGCGACGTTTGCGCGAAGACCTGAACAACAAAGAATGATAAAAGTATTGTTTCATTAGAGTTAAAACGGCTCCCAGCAACCTTTAACCTTTATAATGTATGTAGGACCTAACATAATCACATATGTTTTAGCAAATAAACAAATTTCGTTTCATTTATCAGGACGTCTTTCTATAGTAGTTTGCTGGGAGTCATTGGGTGCAGGCGATGCAAGATCAGTTGTTATGGAAATCTATGGGGGAGGCCTATGTTCAACCGTGGACGTCGTGTGGCTGATATGACGAAAATAAGAACAGAACATTTTATTGCTACAAAAACCTTCTTTCACCAGGGCTCATAATGACTAGGTACATATTAATTATTGATTAAAACGGGTATTTATCGCGCATGTACCTTTTTTATTTGTCATCCCGACGACGTTGCAACACAGTGGAAAGTCGGGATAGCAAATAAAAAGGGTACATACGCGATAAATACCCGTTTTAATCAATAATTATGTACAGTGATCGCGAAAATTTGAAAAATACTATAACATATTTTTTTATTTCCCGTTATGATAGTGTCTGTATTATTCACCGGATGTAGTTTCTGTGGGTTTGTTACTATGTCAAAATAAATGTCTATATCTATCTATCTAAACTATCCTTGGGTGGTGTAGGCTATATTTTATTTTAATTAAAAACTTCGTGCAAAGCCAGGCAGGTCAGCTAGTGATGTACATATATTAATGCTTAAATTTACAAAAAGTTATTTACCCTGCGGCGGTTCGTTCGTCATTTTGACGCCGTTTTGCAGCACGTACACAGGGAAGTGATCCGCCGGGTATGACGTCAACCAGAGTCTGAAGTCTGGATGAGTGTTGTCTGGAGTCAAACCTTCGCATATCTGTGGGAATATTTACAAGATTTCACGCAAAATATTTAAAGCTGATTTTTATATTAGAGATTTCTTTAATATATATATTTAATATATTACATTTCCTACCGCCAGTTTTTTTAATGTGAAATAAATATTGCTGGACATTTTGACACAGCGCTATCTAGCACCAATCTAAGCAGAGCTTGTACTATGGGATAGGGTAACTGATAGAATACTTATATACTTTTTTTTTGTAAATATATACTTATAATATATAGAAAAACATCCAGACCCGGAACAAATATCTGTAGATCATGCAAACATTTGTTCCGCGGCGGGAATCGAACCCGCTACCTCCTGCGTCTCAGCCGGCTATACGCCCACTGTGCCACGGAGGTCGTCCTATCACGGAAATATCTATTGGCACGCCTTGGGAGTAAGACCGACCGTGTGTCGTCATGGCTTCAGAGCGATGCCATAAAATATTACGAGTATCATCTTGATAGATGATACTCGTTTGATTCGATTTCGATGATATCACATATCGTCGTTGGACCACTCGCCACTCGATACACGCTACTAGCCACTCGCCACTAGCCAACGGGTTTCTTTAGTTATAAATTCTTTCAATAATTTAGATGGTTCTAAATCCGGAAAATCTGGTTTTACATGTTGACATTCTTTTTTCCATAAACGGTTTTGTATGTTCTTGGCATCTGACATTTTGACAGCCACATTTTTATATGTTTATTTTTTAACTGCGATATTGTCTGAAAGATGTGTATGAAAGATACATCAAAGGATAATCAAAATCTTATTTTTTTTGCATTTGTGAATTAAAAAAGTTAATTTCACCAGCTGGCTTTAGACCTATCCTAAAGTAAATAGTATTATGCGAGTACCTTTTCAAGCATAGGCATCCAACTCTTGGCTAAGTGACAGTTCTGTAAGACTACCCAGGTACCACTGCGGACTCCGTCATCGATCAGTTTCACAGCAATGGGACCTTGTCCCTGACCCAGTGATAGTGAGAACAGACGGGATGCTCCAAAGCCCTGGAAGATATTATACGATAACATAAATTCGTACGTGGGGATGTTCAAATTAAAACAATTTTCGGGCTTCTTACGTAACAATTTGTATGTTGATATAACTAGTGGTTCGCCCCGAACTGAGATCTCGCGAGTCTTCGATTAAAATAAAACAATATTATTTGTAATCTTTGAACATCAAAATAATGTCACGAAATAAAAACCACATGACTTGACCTACAGTTTCATTCAAATTACAGGTAACGGGAGTTCATATTACCTGGTTACGTTATTTTGGTGTACAAATTGCAGTTATTCTGGATTTCAGACTTTTGCATATATTTGTGTTATTAAGCTACACGCATACCAAATTACAGCACTGTGGAGTCACTGGTGTACCCTGTGAATTTTGTCAAAGTTTTGTTTCTATTATGGCTAATAACTCAAAAACTACAAAAATTAAACTAAAAATAAAAACAGGGTTGAAATGTACTAATGATGAACTTTCATTTGACGTCGCACTTGACCTAAAAGTCTCATTTTCATTTTTTTTTACCCCTCTTGAACCCCAATATCTCAACAACCCCCAAACATTTTTAGTTCATTTAGTCACACCAAAATTGTGCCATCACTATCCTACATACCTATATACCAAATTTCACGATGATCAGATAAACGCTTCGAAAGTTTTCCTCAGACAAATAAACATACATACATACAAACATACATACAAACATACATACAACGTCGATTTGTCCAAGTTGACTTAGAGATCTCGCTTCGCTCAATCAATTACTTATGATGATAACACACAACTTGGCATGGATTGGCTTGGGTCGTGCATTTCCATCATTTTACTTAGGAAAAGAATCGAATGGCATGAAAAAAAGATTTGCAAACATGGTGACTTTTCTAGCCAATTGCATTTTTTACAAGCTTTTTATTAACTTGCAATATATTATGTTTGTCCGGGTGGAATATTGCAACTGCATTTTAAACCCGTTCCCCTCAACCGATTGAGCTGAAATTTGGAATACATATATAACTTCGGTCACAATGCAATAATATGGGTACCATGGAGGTGGTCTCGTGAAGGAGATGGATGCCAGACAACGGAACTTCTGAATGGATTATAGTAGGCTACTAGTGTCTGGGCTCATTTGAATCTGTGCTTGTATTGCATTTGAATTTGCTTGTGGTTCCGCTTATGAATTTTATAAAAGCTTGTTTTGAAAAAGTAATTTACAACAAAAAACTTATTTATGTCTATATTATTATGCACACATGAATATCTTTAAACGTTTAGATTAGTGCGAAGGTTATGTTGTAGGTGTAAACGTTTTAGGCAGGTAATTCTCCAATGAAATACATTGTATGTACTTCCAAACAGCCGTAGAACTAACATTGTTCTTCTGAGTGAGTGAGGATAGTGACCCCCTTTCGGGATTACATATATATTTCGGAGCACCCTGTATATCCCACCTGGTCATCAGCAAACTTGAGCAGCGTCCCCATTGGATCAGAACCAGGAGTCAACACAAACAGCAGGGGAATGCAGCAATGCGAGTCCGAGTACGAAGACGCCAGGTCGAAGAGTGGTGGCTCCACGAACTGACGACTCATTTGTGCTAAAACGGAAGCCTGAGCTAAGTCACAGAATAAATAATACTAACCAGCTTCAAGCCATGTCACAGAATAGATAGCACTATTTAGCAGGTGGCGGGCATGCGTGAGTGAACTCAAATGTTCGAGAAATTTGAGGATAGAATGCGCGCGAGTATAAAAGGACGCCACGGAGATCGGGCGGACAGTCTTAACATAGCGAATAAGTGTGATTTATTCAAGCGGCGTTTAATTGTGTTTAACAGTGTATGTTAATGCTGAGATTATTTACAGAAATGCGTTATTTTGATTAAATTGGTTTTAATTATTTTATCCCCAACCCCCAACTCGTAAAAATATAGGAATAGGATAGGATGGAAAAATAGGAATGTTTTCAGCCTCAGATGTGTTTTTTCCGCGAATGAAAACGGCGGAATCTATGACAATTTCTATGTATCCACTTAATAATGTGACTCAGTGCTGTGTACCGACTTATGTAAGATCCTTCTAACTTTGGCATATTTGAATACATATTAAGAACGAACATTAAGCTATAAACGTGCCAAAAAGCTTAGATCATCTACCTATTTTTCTTATTTTCTTATCAAAAGTGCAGGCGTGACTAAACATACCTTCTACAAAGTTTTGCACAGCTGGTACCATCATGTCCAAGCGCATACATCGTAGAACCATCATTTTCTGTAAATAAAAGCAGTTAAACGTTAATGTGAATTGTATTTAAAGGTGTTTTACATAAATAGCAAAATGACATAATTTCTCTGCTTTACAAAAAAAAAATATCGTTTTTCTAGACACAATTCTCTCGAAACGTTCGAAGACCTCATATCAGTTGGCTTGAACAACGTTCCGCATGGTTACTTTGCGAATGGGTGGCCACTAGTGACACTCGAGGCTTCGGATGTCAAGTCACGCTATTAAAAAGTCGTCAAGCGTTGAGGCATTCGTGTGGTCTATAAATAATTCTAACACCAGGGTTGGCAATATTTAAAAAGTCCAACTTCCCCGACTGTGTGTAAGTTTGAAGCCTTCCATCACGATCTCACCCCATCTACGGCCCTGGACTTGGACTAGTCATCCACCTTGCCGGACGACCTACAAACTGTCAAAACTATCAGGTTTAAGATATTTATTTCTCAAATAATTACATTCACTTACAGAGAAACTTAAAATATTAGTTTACTAGATGTTGCCCGCGACTTCGTACGCGCTACACTACTAAATGTGTAGGTAACCTAGAAATAAAGCTCAACTTGCTGTTGCAACTTCACTTGACACCCCATTTGTATCCCATGGGGCCTTATTTATGGGATAAAAAGTAGCTTATGTGTCAATCCAGGTTATGATCTACGTACATACAAAATTTCATCGAAACCGATTCAGCCGATACGACGTGATTGAGTAACAAACAAACAAATAAACAAACATTCAAACTTTTGCATTTATAATATTAGTGTGATAATTTGTTAGGCTAATCTTACTAATAACAAATTTAAAAGTAATAATACATAATAAAACAAAAGTTTGTACAAAATACTAATATTATAATTATAGATTTGATTGATTGTTTGTTTGTTTGCATTGAATAGGCTCAGAAACTACTGGACCGATTTAAAAAAAATATTTCACCGTTGGGAAGCTACACTATCCCCGGGTGACATAGGCTACTTTTTACCCAACTGCACAGAAGGAGGGTAATGTTTTATTGAAAAAGTACGCGTGCGAAGCTGCGGATTGGTCAGCTAGTACAAAATAAAAGTGTGCGTGCTTTGCAACAATTGACTCATTGCAATGTATTCAAGTGACACAGATATGCGCAACTGGAAGTGGTATGGACATTATTCTGATTTTGTATATTGACAAAAGGTTAGGTAAGTATATCTTTAATTCAACATACTATCACAGTATACATATAACAGTATATCGATTTCAAAGACATTAGCACCCCTAATAAGTTGTATGCGTTACCTCAAACATGGATAGTTTCGTGTTCCAAGGTGGTGGCAGCGGCTGCATATGAGGATCAGGAGTGTTGCAGTATTCTTCCCACTTGGGTATGTCCTTCATGAAGTGGTCTAGTATCCCATGGAACCCTTCTATTTCGTTCAAACTGTTTATTAACACGGAATATAGAATTACAATCTGAAGGCCTTTGCCAATAAGGGTTAATAGTTTTACCAAAAAAAACTTTCGTGATTTATTTCAATCATTATTATAAATACGGAATCGCAGTGCTACGACTGACAACGTTTCGGTTCAATTCGTGAACCACCCGATCCGGTCTGGTATGGAGTACTGCTGCCACCTTTGGGATGGTTCGGCCAAATACCAGCTTGCTACCTGAGACTCGTTAGAACGTAGGGCTTTTAGGCTTATAGGTGAGCAACATATGGCGGAGACTAAGACTCAAAGTCTCGAACACCGCCGTAATGTTGCAAGCCTATAGATCTTTTATAGAATACATTTCGGGGAATGTGCCCAGGAACTTTACGATCTGATTCCGCCTTCTCCTTTCCACCAAAGGGCAAGCAGGCGCACGGCTCAGTACCATTCGTACCTAGTTGATATACCATTCGCACACACCGTTTTGCTTCTACGTTCTTGATGCGCACAGCTAAGGTGTGGAATACTTTACCGTCATCTGTTTTTCCTAAAGAATACAATCCGGGCCTCTTTAAGGTAAAAGTGAATAGGTTTCTTCTTGATCTTCGTGCTTCATCTTAGACCACATCATCGCTTACCATCAGGTGAGATTGTGGTCAAACGAAGATCTATAAAGTTTAAAAGAAAAAATCCTCGAAGGTTCACAGATAGAACCGAACCTTTTCCCCAGACGCAACGATGTGTCAACTTCTATTTTCAAATCTATGGCCCCGTCCAAGTCTAATTGATTATTTTTCGATAATTTATAGCAAAACATCAGAATAAAAAAAAAACTATCCGATGACCTTTCTTGTACACAGCATTATTTTATTCAGTTTCATCAAGATCGGTCTAGACATTTAGTCGTGAAAACCTAATAAACAGACAGATAGAGAGACAGAGGGACAGAGAGGCAGAGAGACAGAGAGGCAGAGGAACAGAAAGACAGGGACAGAGAGACAGAGGGGCAGGGAGACAGAGTTAGAGGATAGAGAGCCAGAGGACAGAGGACAGAAGACAGAGGGACAGAGACAGTTACTTTCAAATTTATAAATTAGTTTGGATATGAATAATCATCGGCTTACCCATTAAACTCAGACCAGGCTTGTGGACTGAGGAATTGCACCGGGTTGGGTGGTATATTCCGCGCTTGAGCACCACCGAATAGAAAAAGAACTTGGTTTTGTTCCAATTTACCTTCCGCGACCATTATCGTTATGGTTAGAAGTAGGGAAAATACCAGCTTATCCTAAAAACAAAAAGTAGATATATAATGAACTTTTAGATTGTTCTTAAGGATAATTACATTTAATAACAGAAATAATTTACAATAATTCACGTCATGATTATAAAATATATAAGAAACAGTTGTATCATCTAAAGACCGTTGCAAACGATCTATAGATAGCTCAATTGCTTTCTCGGACCTTTTTTATGAATACCTTAGGTGTAGCAAACGTCTAAGCTACGGTAATCGCGACCATAGTCGTATTTAAAAAAGCTATTGTGGTTATGCACATTGTTTTTACTGCTTTTATCATATGGTTTTAGAACTGTACGTAATGCAAATCTACTATTAACAAATCGTATGTTTAATATTTAAAACTTAGTATTTAAGTACAACTGTTTTTTTTTAAGTTCTGTTAAAATAAATAATTCTTATCCTTTTTCTTCCCAACAACGGAATATTTATATCATGCTTGTTGTTGATGCATCATGAGTTTTTTAGTACGAGGCATGCCTTTTAAGTTCTGTCGTTTCCATATTTTCCGGCAATTTTGAATTTGGAACTGTTCTATATTCGAATGTGTTTACATTTTGAATCTCAAAACAGTTGAAAGTATTAGGATTAATGCTATTGTTTAGTCACAGTTTCGATTTGAATCTGTCAGGTCACGTACGAAAATGAATCTTTCTAAGGAAAATGTTCGTCAATAATTTTCTACAACTTTAGAAGAGGCCTGACACGGCTTCAGTGTTTAGAAGAGCTAACATCTGTGTTCAGTGATGTAGCCCCATGTCTGCGGACTGTCGAACGCTGGTACTTAGAATTCCAGCGTGGACATACTAGTGTTAGTGACAGATTTCGCGAAGGACGCCCAAAATCCGCCTTCACTGAAGATAACATCATTGCTGTGAGACAACTAATTCTCGAAGATCGTCATGTGACGTATCGAGAGATAGAGGCTCTATTAGGCATCTCAGAGACAACCATTCAGAAGATCTTGCATGAAGCGCTTGGTGTGAGAAAGCTAGTTTGCCGTTGGATACCGCATCTGCTTTCCGACGATCACAAGGCGGCCCGCGTCAGATGGTGTAAGAAAACTCTGCAAAGGTTCAACCGAGGGGAGTCAAATCACGTCTACGACATCATAAGTGGTGACGAATTTTGGATCTATGCCTACGATCCTGATACCAAACAACAATCTACAATCTGGGTCTTTCAAGACGAGCCAAAGCCGACTAAAGTTGTTCGTTCTCGAAGCACTTCAAAGAAGATGGTGGCCACGTTCGTTGGAAAAACCGGCCATGTTGCGACTATTGCACTTGAAGATCGTAGAACGGTTAACGCAGAGTGGTATACTACAGTTTGTTTACCACAAGTCATCGCCGAACTTCGAAAATCTAACTCAAAGCGACGCATCATCCTGCACCACGACAACGCAAGCTCACACAGCGCTCGTCAAACGATTGAGTATTTGAGGCAGGAAAAAGTAGAAATTCTTGACCATCCTCCATACAGTCCTGACCTAAGCCCTAACGATTTCTTTACATTTCCTAAAATTAAGAAAAGTCTTCGTGGTCAAAGGTTCCAGTCCGGTGAAGAAGCAGTCGACGCTTTCAAGACAGCCATTTTGAACACCCCACTTTAGAGTGGAATAAATGTTATAATAACTGGTTTAAGCGAATGGAAAAGTGTTTTAAGCTACGTTGTGAATACTTTGAAAAACAATAAAAAGTACTATAAGGTTCTAGATGTGTTTTTTTCTTCAAACGACAAAACTTAAAAGGCATGCCTCGTATCCCGATATTTGTAGATCATGCAAATATTAATCCACAGCGGGAATCATTGTTCAAACATTGTTTTCACTAAAATGGTATACGCGTATTTACAGCGAGTTTTTGAGTGTCCCGCTATTCCATAATAATATTTTATTGTAACTGTCCCAGCGAAGCTGGCTCATAAATTTAATATATAATCTAAAACCTTTGTTAGTACGTACAACCTACCTATATTAATTAATAAATAAGTAACATATTTAATTAAATAATAACTTAAGCAATTATTAAATAATAATAAACATATTTTTTAATTATTTTCGTCTACCGAATAAAAACTAACTTACTTTCTCAAACAAACTCCTACAAATGTTGGAATACAGTGAATATGTGAAGGAATTCCGCAAATTGGTCAGTCTCTCCGGAATCTCATCGGCTTTCTCCGTGTTGTCGATAGCCCCCATGAACAGCCCCTCGAACCAGCCGAGGGAGTACTGGTACATCGGATCGATGTTGGCTAATGACGCTGAAAGGTTATATAAATCATTTAAATTTTATACGATCTATTTCTGCCTCGGGCGTCGTCCGTTATTTGGGACCCATTCTGTGGTGATCTTCTCCCACATTGTGGCTGACATACGGTACACGTGTCCAGCCCAGTCCCACTTGAGTCTTCCAGGAAGAAAGCCCAGGCGAAGGTGGCAGGATGAGCTAAACTCCTACCTTAAGGATTGGCCCTTACTCGCGAACAACAGTGACGAGTGGAAAGAGGTGAGGTCTTTGCCTTGCAGTGGGACACAAAAGGTTTATAATAATTATAATCCGTTTTGTTGGTCAACGGACTGATAGCGAAGAGCCTCGACCAATACCTTATGAAGTTCTCGCTAGGAAGTTGGATCAAGGGTCTGATACAGAAGGCGGTACTCCTGGACTCAGCACGCATAGTCAGCAGCGCTAGCCACCGATCGCTTGGGCTTTTTACATAGCGGTCGGTAGTTTACCGTTTTTATAAATATATTTTATACTATAATGTTTGTTGTTTGTAAGACCTTTGTAGTGAAAAATGTATTTTTTATAAACGGTTTTAAAACTAGTGGTTCGCCCCGAACTGAGATCTCGCGATAATATTTTTATTCGTAATCTTTGACGATCAAAATAGTGCCACGAAATGAATAACCAGCTAACTTGACCTACAGTTTATTCAAATTACAGGTAACGGGAGTTCATGTTATTGGTTATGCTTTTTTGGGGTAGAAATTGCAGTTATTCTGGATTTCAGACTTTTGCCTATATTTGTGTCACTAAAGCTACACGCATACTAAATTTTAGCACTGTGGAGTCACTGGTGTACCCTGTGAATTTTGTAAAATTCCGTTTATATTATGGCTAATAACTTATAAACTACAAAGTTTACACTAAAAATAAAAACGGGTTCGAAATGTATTCACAAAGACCTTTTATTAAACGTGCCATTTGACTGGATAGTCTGATTTTGTTTTTTTTACCCCTCTTGAACCCCAATATCTCAACAATCCCCAAACATTTTTAGCTCATTTAGTCACACCAAAATTGTGCCATCACTACCTACTTATATAACAAATTTCACGATGGTCGGATAAACGCTTCGAATGTTATCCTCGAACAAACAAACAAACATACATACATACATACTTCGCCGATTTGCCCAAGTTGAATTGGAGATCTCGCTTCGCTCGAACAATAAATATGTGTGAATAATAATAATAATAATATTTCTGCCGACAAGCAGTAATGCTCGCATAGCTGTGTTACGGTTTAATGGTTATGGGTGCCGGTTAAATTACAGGTATACACCAGACTTTGCATCTATTTGTCTCAGGGTGACGCGCGAGTGATGCCTTTAGTTTTACACGTCCTTATGCTACGGTAACCGCGTACCATTAGGATGTGTTACTTATGAAAACCATATAAAAAATAGTACATTATTTTACAAGGGCTGTAAGTGATATATTGTACACGCGAGATAATTTTAGGTTTTCGTACCTCAAAAGGAAAAAAGGAACCTTTATACGATCACTTCCTTGTCCGTCTGTCTCTGTCTGTCTTTCCGTCTGTCAAGACCTTTTTTTCTGACGCCTGGACGTATCAAGTTTAAATTAATATCAAATTCATAGGTCTATATGCCATTGGAGCTGTAAAAAAATTAAAGCTTCTAAGTCAACGCAATCAAAAAATACGACCACTTATGCCATATATTTTGCTCGCAAATAAATCAAACCATATAGGCGGCTTCCCGATGACCTAGAATCATAAAATTTGACAAGAAGTAAGGATACATAGCACAAGCAAAGGAAAAAATCCGAAAAAGGTAGTTATATCACTTAAAACTACCCTCGGTGTGCGAGTGAGACGCGCGCTTGTCTGGTTTTTTTTTTCGACTATCCAGTGTGTTATTGATCGCTTACACTCGATTATAACGCATGCATTTTCACCAGAATACGACGAAATTAAAAAAATAATTTTATAGTTTGTTGCTACAAAGAAAATTTGTTTTCCCGGTATCCATTTTTTTCCATAAAACATAAAGGGTAGCAAAAAAAACTGTTTAATGAGTATTTAAAAAAATTCTATACAAAAATTTGTAAGGAATCTTTTAAACACGTGTTAAACATCTGTTTAACGTTTTTGGGGTAAACAAGGCATATTATCACAGGATGTTTACCACCTAAACAACAGTAATTGTTTTTACATGTAAAATACATTACCAACAAGAAAGAACAAGTTAGTTGAATACACAGCAATTGGTAAGTACTCATTTCGAGCAGTGTCGATGGCTTTTTCAGTGACCATTGCCACCTCCTGCTTTTCCTTGATCTCGTTTGAAGTCTCTTTGGCCGAATTTAGAACCTAAAAGATAAAATATAAAGTGAATTTTGCAAATCACAGATTGCCAGACTACGATTTTTGGGAAAGGAATATCCTAGGAATGTCTGATTTGTTTTATAAACGACTTTCTGAGAAAGGCGTGTGGTGAGGTAGGCGTGACTGCAATTGTGGGTTCGATTCCCGCTACAAGACAAAATATAACAACAAATATAATTCTTTCCGAATCTATACGTGGTGGTACCAATTCCTGGTACCCGAAGATAAAAATTTCCTACCATTCCTACCAATTAGTCACGCTAAAGTAGTTGTTTTTTTGCTTAAATAATCGTACAAACCTGAACAGCCTCTTCATCCTCCAACAAATGCTCAGAAGATGACAGTACATTCAATATCTTTTTCTCAATATCCTGCAAGAGTCTCCTATGCTCAGCTCCTTGCGTAGTCAAATCTGACTTCGCTTGCTGCAAGTCTGGTCTTTCCCTAGCAACAACTCTGGCTAAGAGTTGGGCTTCCAATCCATCTTTGGCCAACATGAAGTTGACAAGTGTCACACGAACGCCAACTTCGGGGAGGTAATGGGGATTGGCCAACTTTGTGCTAATATAGAGCCTGAAATAATGTCAATGATCTTAAAGTTTTTTATAGAATATCTAGCTAAGAAAATATATTTAGAAGTATTTTTTCACTAACTTAAAATCCTTGTTATATTCAACAATGGTGTCACCAATCTTAATGCAAAGCGCACCGCCTTGCCTAAAAGTTTGTTGTTGGAGCAATGGTTCCAACATTGGGTCCAACTCCTCCAAAACGTTCTCCAACAACACCTGAACAAAGAAACCACAATGTATACAAGACAATGTCCGTTAAACAGTCAAATTCTAGATTTGTACCTGCCGCGAATTGTTAAAATCTCCATCGGATCATATAAGCTAGTGGGGGTGTACATGTAATTGACATTTCTTTCACATAGCATAGTATACTAAATATTTAATTTAATTCATTTATTTAATACAACTTTAGCAATAATAAATTTGTACGTCTGTTTTAATAGGAACTAGAGGACCTTAAGGACAATAATGTATTTTTAAAATCATCTCAAATATTACGGGTCTTATATAGCGGATAACACTTTAAAATTAAAGTAACTATTAGAACCTATTGTAATTTTTATGAACACGAAATTTATCCTAATTTTACAAACAATAATTGTAATGATTATGTTACTATAAAAGTGTTTTTACTGTTTGACTACCCTCCTGTGCCTGTTTCGTAAAACTTTTGCGGCGCGAGTGAGGTGTTTCTGTGAATTGAAGGTATAAAGAACAAAGTAACAAAGGTATGAAAATTTACGGCGGCTTGCTTTTATAACAGAGTTTTTGTTATTCTTTTTCCTTATTCCAGAAAGAACGTATCCAGTATTTTTATTAAATGATTTTAAGATTCGAAGATGTTTTTACTAAGTTGACGAAATATCAAAAGTAAATTCTGATGATAGGAATTTGTTAAAAATTACATTAAAATTTGGATTAAAAACTTTTGATATTTGACTTTGAAAAAAGTGATATTAAATAAAAAGTATGCGTTAACACGTTTGACAATCGAATTGTGAAATTTGTGCAGCTTTGTGTTATTGTGTTCATGAAAATTGGACATTCCAAAGCCAACATCATGTATGTTCAGACAAACATACAGAACAACATACAGTACAGTACTGATTTCGAAAATACTAAATTATGTCATTTTTATAGCGATGTTGGTATGGGGATTTTTTTATTTACTGACTACTTTTGTTATTAAAAGATAAAACGTAAATTGTGAACTATCTTTCTTTGAAGCTATAAACCAGATTAGCATGATATTTGAAAAAAACATTTATAATAATTAAATTATACTAATTAAGTTAAATTAGTATAATTGAATTAACTAAATAGGTTAAATAAAATTAGTTAAATTGGCAGCAAGAAAAATTGACGTTGACGTCAAACAACAGAACCACAGTCATTGTTTTTCAAAATACCTGGAGATGGAACAAACTTAAAGCCCACCTGATATTAAGTGATAACCGTTGCCTATAACAACGAATTGCCTCGTAGGTCACGAACGTGCCCTACGATGCACTGCCCTGCGTCCACCAACTTGAGACATACAGGTGTAAAGCCTCATGCGCCTGTAATTTCACCAGCAACCGTACCCTTCAAATCGAAACACAGCAATGCTGCTTGTTGCAGAAATAGGTATGGTGTTAGTACTTCCCCGGGCGAGGCCTTTCACAAAGAACTCTCTACTACTCTCTTTTCTCTTCTTGGCTAGTCAATGACTCCAACTAATGGGATGATTTGTAACGGTATAACTTACGGGTTGACCAAACTGTACAGCATTTTCTAGAACTCTTCCAAAATCAGATTGTGTCATTCTCACTATACAAAGGTTATTGGGCTTTTCCATATTCTTGATCCAGCGGTTCGCTTGTCCTTGAGGGTCTATCATAAGTGGCCAGCGCCGAGCCGTCCTGACAGATGAACAATAATGATTAGAATTATAGACAATCCAATCTAAAAATAGCGTTGTGCGTCTTTTTTGTAGTAACGTAATTAATAAAGATTAATTGATTTCAGCGTAATAAAGCCGAATGCGTATGTTGTTCCTCGACTACTAGTGCTACTCAATAGTCGAGTGCTACTAGTGGTCAATTATTTAATTATGTACCTATATTCGATAAGGCGACTATACCACATAGCGCAAGTGCGTCACACGTCGCAGACTTGACGTGTCAGCAAATAGCTTTATGTGTATTATTCGCTTCGGTATATATGTATACGGGCCGCAGAATTAAGTTTTAAGATCTTGGACTTTTCTATTGTTGCCTTAAATAAAGATCTATTATTACTATTATTGCTTAACACAGGCTTTAGGCCTAGACCTTTACAAAGGCATTACCGGGGCCGAAGCCAACGAGTAAGAGGCCTGTTTGTTTTTATAAAAAACACTATGACAAGATGGAGGTGAGACAGATGGTAGTACTATTGCAACATATGGATTAGAGTTCGGGCTATTGTTAGAGTAATGCTTATGGAATAAAGTACGGGTTATCAGAGAAATGAGATACGGCACCTGCCAATCCTGTAATATTAAGAATGATTGAGGCAGGTGGTGACTAGTCGTCCACTAAACGGGCCCCCATAAGTGCCGCGAATAGAAAGCGTAAGGGGCAACGTTGGTATGGACGGTTAAAGGGTTTTGAGAGGTGTGCTGCAGTTTCACTAAGCGCTACTCCCGGCTTTATGCCTGTCTTATTATTATTATTATTATTAAAAAACTATATTGAATAGGCAGGTACACATATTTGAAATAAATACTTAAGTTTAACTAAAAGATTTTATATTATATAATATTTTACTAAAATATTTACTAAATAAATTCATAATATTGAAAGAATGAAAGAAAAATATTTATTCAGACCACCACAAATGTACACAGAAACAAATGACAAAAGAAAACACTATTATTAAACTTACTAAAATTATAAACTAACTAAAAATTATAAGTGTGGTGGTGAAAGGGTCCTCAGCTCAGCATTAACTACAGCATGTTGCCATCTTATTATATTGTAATAGTAATAATATTTTTAATCAGGGCATTGTATCGTAATATAATGTAGCTACCTAGCTACCTGACATGTAACTTGGCGTTATTATTATATAATTGTAATGTATTGTAGGTCTCTAACAAGGTCTACGTGACAAGGTCTAAGCTTCTAAAGATCCTATTGTGTGCGTCCACACTGCGAGCCTAGCGCGGTTGCGACGACGGGCGCGAAGTATTAAACATATGAAAAGCGCCTTTGCGTCCATACTGTAGTGACTAAGGCGGAAGCCTAGTGCGACGGGACCGAGCGAGACAGAGAGCGTAGTTTTCAAACGTTCCTGTCCGCGCGTTCTGGCCACACTACGGGCCTAATCAGCGAGCGACCCAATGCGCGGGTGGCAGGGATAACAAACCTGTTCGGTCTTGTCGCTCGGCGTATGCGCATCTGTTTGTAGTAAAACTTAAAATGGCAATAAATACGGAATTATTTATAAGTGCGATTCAATCTAAACCACCCCTATGGCAAAGCAAACATCCACACCACAGTAATCGCACAATAACGAGAAAGTTATGGAGTGAAATAAAAGAACAATTTCCTGAAAGTGAAGGTAAGTTTATTAATTTTATTATTATAGTTATTACATTCTTTGATATTGTTCCCAGAAATAGTTTGTAAATTTAATACGAACATTTTTTGCTCTTCGTGATGGGTTATTATTGTTTCTGAGATTTCTGCGACGATTTTCATATGATGGTGGGTTAGATAGCACACGCTGGACATCCGGATCGAGATCGCCGTTTAAATCCATTATAACATTGTGAAGTATACATGCGGCTTTTATTATAGACAACGCATTTTTTCGGTTTGTTTCAATAGATTTAAGTAGTATTCGCCATTTGCATGTTAAAATGCCAATATTTGTTAAAATGTTTATAACATCTGACATACTTCGAACCGCTGCAAGAGCTCGCGCGTCACTGTGGCCACCTCACGCCCCCGCTCGCCGCACTAGCATTAGGCCCTAGTCGCCGCGCATTCAGTGTGGACGAAGCCATTGTGTGACTGCGCAATCTTAAATGTAGCGTTGTAGCCAAAAACCCCTCTTAACGAGGATGTAGGTAAGATAATTAGACCAGCCAGGCTAGTGTGACCAGTAGAATAGTAGTAAATGTATACAGTCGGGTTTCTACTCTCTACGCTAAAATTTCATTTTATATATTTTTCCCGAGGGAGAAACTTTTATATGTTGGTCATGCTACTAGGACAGGATTAATGTGCAAAAATACTTAAAAATTAAAGAACCCGTGCGATAAATAGGATACCTACACTGCATATTGGCATCTTTTAAACATAAAATCATTCATTCTAGGAATAATAATAACAATTCTCACATAATAATAATAGCACTCTCCACACTGAAGTCATCAGAAGGCAGTCCGTCGATATTCCACTGTTGTATCGTAACCGGATCTCCGAGTGATTTGATCAAACTGAATTTCAGGGTACACACAATACCGCAGTCGTGGCATGCTTGTGCCCACTTCTCTACCTGTTACCGGACAAATGTCAGTCAAAAGACAATATCGAGTATAAGTGACTTAAAAAAAAGGAATGAACTATAAGGCCCGGATTCCACAATAGCGGAGTGGAGAGAAGATGAGTGAAATCAAACAACACTAACGCCACGTAGATGACATAATACGATCCTGATCGTGTTTCTATGGGCTGTTTTTTTATATATTAAATTTGTAGACACACAAGCTGACGGGCCTTCCGATGGTAAGTGGTCACCGCCGCCTATAAACTCCTACAGCACTCGTGGTACTGCAGTCGCGTTGCTTAGCACTTAATCCCTTATTTATACATCTCTTGAAGGAGTCTCTCGTCTCGCGTACGAATAGTGAGCGAAAACGTGTAAACGCAGTATACAATGGCGAATTGTGCCGATTCGATTGAAAACGTTACTTCACAGATGTTTTTACATGTATATATAATCCCCAAACCTAAATGTATACACGAGATCTTTATATTTTTAAAAAGACAAATTCTTTCCTAAAAACTAAGCAAAAAAAAATTCGATGGTATTTGAGAAAATAGTCCCAAAAAGTTGCGTCATTCTTACCTGTCCGATTCTAAATAGGGCAGTGAACGGTCCAAGGTACGCAATGATGCCAGCGGCAATTAGGATATCTCCTGAAAACAGAAACCGAACCGATTGTTATCTGTTTTTTCCATTAACAAATAAAATAAATAAATAAAAATAAACTTGGTAAAATAGCCACTTGTCTTTATCAACACGTTTTTGATACAAGAACCGTTCACGAAATAAAAAAATTAAAGTGACCATTCGTAATAGTTGTATGCATACAAACCGGTCAGTGAATTATACGTTTCTCTCAGTGACTTGGCGATCTGTGTCCACCTGTTCTTCTCACCACCCAATCCAGAAATGAGCATCTCAGCTCGCTTCAACTTGTTGCTGCAGTCCAGAACTTCATCGTCGAGCATCTTCTGCTGACGATTTTGTTCTGCTAGGGCGTCTTCTAGCTCGCCTAATTTTATTTGGACCTAGAGGGAGACAAGTTAAAGTAGTTTATAAGGTCTCTTTTACCTTATTAATCCCTAAACCAGAAGAATATACCATAGTGAAGGCCGATGGCAAAGTAACAGTCGCTTAAGGTTGGTACATGAACGTGGCCTTGGGTCGTTCATGGCATTCTACTGAATAATATAATGTAATAATACAAAACATAGAATTTTTGACACATTAAGAAGAAGTAAATAATTCTATGCCTACCCGTAAACTTCTTTCAATTGATGCTAATGATAATAGGGTCGTATATTCGTGGGATCAATAGAACAGAGCAACTTTATTTACCTATATCTCACTAGATTCTCTAGAAGATGGATGTTGTCCGGCATCCCTTAAAAGTACTTAGATTGAACACAAGAAGGAAAGATCTTAATGCTCCACTATGTCCAAAATTAAATGTTGACCCGTTGACATGAAAATTATAGATAGTCCAATTACAATTAAGACTAGGCTAAAAAAGCTTTTGCTGGAAGGGTGTTTTTATTCAGTGGATAATTTCAAGTTACAATGCAATTTTAAATAATTTAAGTAATTCTATTAATTTATGACATGTTTTTTTATTATCTGTTTGACATTGTTATTTAAGTGTTGTTTTCGGTTAGGTTTGTAGAATGAATTGTGTTAGTTTGATTGATTTTTTTTTGTTTAATGTGAATGATTATTTAATTTAATGTATATGTATGGTATTTTCAAATACAATTGGTTGATTGTTTTATGAATAAATAAATGAAATGAAAAAAGATGTATGGTATTTTCAAATACAATTGGTTGATTGTTTTATGAATAAATAAATGAAATGAAAAAAGTTGCGATTAGCTGCTTAAATACGGTTGAGTAGTATAAAAACTAGATGATTTTGGTTACCTCTCTGAGTTGGGCCTGCTTCACAGCGAGAGCAGCCATGGCTTTGTCGTAAACAGCTTGGGCAGCTGCCAACTTTTGCTTCTTGGGTGCGACTACTTTGGCCACCTTGTCGTACTTCGTCATCGCAATCACCCATTTGCACATACCTTGATGATATTATGTTTAGATTTAGATACAGAAAAAACAGTATTAAATAGGTACTGATCGTTTTCTTATCAATTAAATCAGGACCAAAGGAGTCAGGACCTTTTGGAAAATAGGTTAAGCAGAATACTTAGATAAAGTTATAGGCTCAAGAAAATAAAGCTCACATTAGTGAACTTTATACCCCATACACTTTTATTCTGCAGTAAGACAATTCAAGCAAAAATAATAAATTAATAAAATGAATGAACTAGTTTGTAGCAAGTAGTGTTGTATCACGAGCTAAGACATTCCGATGTAACTTTATTCAGTGTTCCAGACCATGATTAGGTCTGCATAGAGACTTCTACAAAATAATTATTACGAGTCTGAAGAATGCTATCAAGCAATAACAACTACAAAATAAAAGATTTAAGATAAATTATACCTTCTGCAGCAATAGACACGGCTCGAATCTTCTCAGGCTCAAAACCATCATCTTGCATCACAGTTGTCATCAGTTTTTTCATGACAGGCGAGGGGATGTTATCCTTGTCATAGTTTTGCAATGACTCCAGGAATTTGATGTCATTGAGCAACTTCTTGGAAGGGCCCCAGTAGTCTTCCAAAGTACCGACTCCGGAGGGGTTAGGGATTTTGTCAGGTTTCACTTCCTATATTTACAACGAGCTGTTATTTTAGTAAATAGCTATTTACCATAAGCATTTAAGCGTACATAAAATCCTAGCTGGGCTTATAAACTTTTAATTAAATTGCAGCAGATAACATGAGCTTTGCTGAGTTGAATAGACTACTTTAATTTTGTGATGTCATAGTTTTAATGACATCTTGAAGTAAACTTACCGGATCGTCGTGCTACCGAGGCGAGCATTGAAAAATAAACAGGCATTATACAATATAGCATGGGAAATGCAAACAACTCCATATTTATAGTCAAAGAATAGCGTTTTTCCCATTTGTCGTAATAATGAGAGGTATACTGGTTACAAGCAGAGAATTTCTTACGGAAACACTTTCTACATAATCTACATATATGGTATTTCAATTTACTCTTAAACATAAGAAAAAACATCCTATGAGATCAAATTTGTAAAGTTAGTAAGTCTAAAATACTTCGAAATCAACTGGAAAACAATGAATTGCTGATTTTTTTGCGAAATGAGAGTTGGAACTTACCCATAGCTATAGGTAAAAATACCTTTAAAATGCAAATAGCTTCCATCACCAGCTTGATGCCTCTAGGAGGACTCTTCATGGTCTTGATGAAAGTGATGTCTTGAGGAGTGAGAGTGTCGAGTGCAGCCAGCGCCGTGTTGAGAATCGGCATGGCTTCCGCTAGGTCGGCGTCACACTCGTCTTTGATGCCTTGGGCTTCTGCTGCCTACAAATTAAATGGTCTTTTAGAGAATAATGGTTTTGACTTCGGAACTTATAAAAAATATCATAAGACAAAATATACGAAAGTCTAGTTAGGGACGAAATAATGTTTTCATCTAGTATGTTATTGCACGACGACATACGATGAGGCCCTAACTTGATGATATATTAACGTACATTTGTTATTTGCAACAATTTTTATTAGTTGATAGCTATTAAAACATTTACGCACCTAAGTTACCTCTGAAAAAGGTCAAGACTTTACCTGTTCCTCAGCCGCAGCTTGATCAGCCAACACTCCAGCCTCTATAAGTGCTACTCCTTCCTTTTCCTTCTCTACTTTAGCTGTGGTCTCAGCCACGGCCGCCGCACCTGCCGCTAACTTTGGCTGCAGAACTTCAAGTGCATTTTGTAACGCTGCTACAGATTTGGCAGCGATGGCAAGTTGGTCTAAGCCGGTAACGTAGCGTTTTTCACCACTTAGCAGCTCCCTGGTAAATGTAATAGAATAGAAAATCTTTATAGTAACTTTTTTCACAGAAACAGGTACATTAAAACAAATAGACTAAGAGTTAGCCTCTTTCGGACATAAATTAGGTTAGCACATAATTAAATATTAGCATTAAGTAAGCATAACAATAGAAGCAGTAAAAAAAGTTAAAACAAAAAAGTTAAAACAACTTCTTAAATAAGCTTAAAAATATCAAACATTCCGCTAATAATGCAAATTAGGAATCTTCTGCTGTAAAAATAAAATACAACTTGAAGAGAGGAATGCTAAATATGAATGAAGATGTATGTAGGGCTAGGAGTAGACCAAAGAAAAAAATATACTATTATACGTAGGGTAAAAGATGAATGACTGGTTAAATACGATTGGTAGCAAGAAACCTGTTAAGTTGACCAACAACAGAAAAATAATAATTAAAAGTGACGAAAAACCAATGCTTACGTTCGTTTCTTATTCAGCAATGTCTTGAATATATTGATCAGCTCCAGATACGCAGTGGGTGTGACATAGTTGTATCTCTTCATTCGAAGTAGGAACTGTTTCGTCAGCTCTTGTGTGTTTACGTGAAACATCTGACACAGCTTGATGGCCGTGTCTCGCTCTAGTTGGGTGAGCTCCACGTCTTTGAGGAAACGGGTAGCTACCGCGAGCAAAGCGTCTGGTGGCCATTCCTATAGAAAAATGATTTCACTATTTTTCAATGAACGGTTCTCACGGCCTAATATGCCATAAGCTGATTAACAAAGGAAAATGAATTGTCGACGTCAATTGCCGTGTCAACATTATTTTCCGAGAAACTTGAAATAAAAAAAATATTTTTGTTTGTTTATGCGTGAGTGTAAGATCACGAAGTGAGATTGTTTTAGAATTTGATATTGTATCTTTGAGATTAACCACATTTTTGGCGGCTTATCTCCAGACAGCGCCATCTATAACGCTAGATGGCAAACGAGCATGCAGTCCACCAGATGTTAAGTGGCTACTGCAGCCCATGGATATCCACATAGAATTCAAAACAAGGTATAACGTTGTCTTGATCTCTATGTGGATACGTTGCCATACTATAGGACTTAGCTGTTATACCTATGTGCCAGTAATTACATGAACATACCATTACCATCTAACTGGAACACAGCAGCACAAGTACTGCTATTTGGCGGCAGATAAAGGTAAGGCGGTGATGCCCACTTCCTCGAGCCCAAAGTTTTTTTTTGAATCGAAAATGAATAGTCCTGTTTTTTCTGTCATTGTTTGGTTTTGAAGTGTAAAAAAACTGAGATTATTAGTACATTGTTATACAAGGGGCGTAAGGGAGTATAACATTTAACTTTTCTTGAATGCGAGGAAATTAAAAGTCTTTACGACGACGGCCTCCGTGGTGCAGTGGGCGAATAGCCGGCTGAGACGCAGGAGGTAGCAGGTTCGATTCCCGCCGCGGAACAAATGTTTGCATGATCTACAGATATTTGTTCCGGGTCTGGTTGTTTCTCTATATATTATAAGTATGTATTTACAAAAAAAAGCATTTAAGTATTCTATCAGTTATCTGGTTCCCATAGTACAAGCTATGCTTAGTTTGGGGCTAGATAGCGCTGTGTGAAATGTGCAGCAATATTTATATATTATTTATTTATTATAATAGATTGTAGCTGAAAAGAAAATCTGCGTTCCCGTTATCTATTGTTTTTTTTTTATTTTCACTATATAACTATGTTTACAATTCTATATCGAGTTTGGGTGAAGTATAGTTTTTGAATGCTACAGGACTATAAGCGATGAGGAACACTTTACATCAGGATGCCTATTTTTCTTGTTTTCGGAGTCAAGTCCCAACAAGTGACGTGCGTGGCCAACAATTTAACGAATTAGTACGCTGTTAATGCAGTAAATATTTTGAATACAACACCTGAAACCAGTCGATAGTGCAGCAGTTAACAAGAGAAGGGAATTTTCGTATCCTAGTTCTCAGTGCGGTGCCGGCAGGTGACATAGCCAGCACAATATGCAGCTGATCTCGAACGATGGACACAAAGTACGCGTAGAGCGCGGTTGGACTGCCATCAGTTTGCAACGACTTGTCACGTTGTCGGTCAATCTGTAACCACACTAATTATTATGGAAATGTACCTGGATTGTTTTGTGTGGAATACTTTATATAAGGAGTAGAAATGAAAAGTGTCTACATGCGATATTTTTTTCATATACGTATAGTGCGGCCAAGACGGTGCGCGAAGAAGACAAAAACTACCTCGAGATACAGATCTCTCAACTAGTTTGGAGGGTAGGATGAATCCAATTCAATCACTTGTCATCAAACTACGTACACTTTGCCGTCGTCTGTTTTTCCTAAAGAATACAATCCGGGCCTCTTTAAGGTGAGAGTAAATAGGTTTCTTCTAGATCTTCGTGCTACATCTTAGACCACATCATCACTTACCATCAGGTGAGATTGTGGTCAAACGAAGTTCTATCCAATTTAAAAAAAAAAAAACCCGCGTACACGCAAATTACATTAAATTTATATGTATGCTTACAATATGGAACTGTTTTCAATAACAAGTTCAATAACATAATTGTAAGTAATTAAGTATTTAAATATCAAAGTAGCACGGAGTGATGGACACCAGTTTTTTGTTCGACTGTTTCTTTCAGAATCTTTTGATAAATTAATTGTTGATAACACTTTTTGTTTGTATCCTGTTCAGGATTAAACAGATTTTGGAAGAGGTAAGTAGTGGGTGGTTGGGTGAAAACTTACAACTCTCATCTTCTCACACAGTTCAGATTTTTCATCAGCACAGAAAATATTTGGTACTTCACCAGAGTTTAGCATGTTGTTGACGTCTTCGAGAAAACCTTCTTCTTTGATCTGTACAATTTTGCAAAAGATTATAAAAGTTAGTCTAGAAAAATCACTAACTTACTAATTTATTAAAAATCTCTGTCTTAAATTACGCGCCCCATTACTTCGTTACGACAAAGCCAAACCATCTTCACTAATTTAATTTAAAAAAATTGTCATTCATCGTAGGTACTGTAAGTAAACTTCAAGTAGATGCTAGATGGACTGGAAGATTTCTAGCTCCGTGCATCCATGTATATACCTGCGATTCAATAAACAGGAACACCATGTGCAAATCTGGTGTACTGGACTTTTTCAGCAAAGTCTTCAAATCTTCACGCCATTCATTTTTTCCATATGTTCTGCTCATTTCAACCTACAAGGAATACAAAGGAGCATTGAGCAAATGTTAAAAGGCAATGTTATATTGTTCATTTTAAGAGATGAGTTTTTTTGTAATTTATTTTCTAGAGAAATTGAATAGATTAGAGTTTTACCTGGAATAGATCATACTCATTGATATGAGCCGCTAGGCGTGTGAGCGACTGTCTTCCTGATCCTCCAAGTCCTACGAGCAAGCCGTGAGAACGAGGCTGGGTCAGCACTCGGCAGATACGAGATACATGCTCGATGGCAAACCTAAATATATAATACATAAATAATCGATTAGAATTTGGAAAATAACTAACCGGGTGTAACCGGGTAACAGCTTTAGATAACCACTTGTGACTGTTTTAGTTCCATTATTTTGCAACAAAGTTGACATTAGAGAGACATAGCAACATATCGTGATTACATAAAATAGTTAAAATGCAAAATAAGGTGGTAATCTCAATATTTTTCAGTTGATATACTTGGCGCAGCCGATTGGATATTTGCGTTTTTGAGAACTGTTTGCTGAACTGCTTATAAAAGCATAAAGAATTATGATTAGCAGTAATAAAGAGAACTTTTAAATGTACTTGCTTGAATAGCACAAGGTTCATCGGCTTCTTGGACATGTTATTGAACTCGATAAGGAAAGCGTCCACAGTTGAATTCATATGTTCCATATTCGTCGTCTCCATGTAGAACCGCGTATCTACTTTGGGATTTGCAAAATCGCAATAGATTAAATTCCTTAGGTGAAGATCTGTGATCTGTAAAATAAATTTATTACTAATACACGAAAATAAAATAATATTAAAACATTTTAAATACAAATACAGAAATATTTATTTGTGTCAATTTTACATTCTATGAATACAACAGTTATATTTATACCAAATAAAAGACAACAAAATAGGTCGTCACTCAGCGGTGTGCCATTGCAACGTATAGCTACTCTAGCGCTGGTATTATGTGATGCCTTTAGTGCGTGTGCGTAAATACTCGTAGCTACAACTTACCGTATCATTTGGTCCATTTAGCAATCTAGATAGCATCTTATCAAAATTATCGTTCAAACACAATGATGTAGCTTCTCTAAGACATTGGACCAACCAGTGTCGATCCGCATCTTCGACCAGTCGATCGGAGAACACTCGAAGGCATTCGTGCACCCAAAGACGTTTTATGGATTGAAGATCTGGGGTAACTTCTGGGACCGAAAGGAGGACACCCTAGGTACAAAAATAATAAAAGCAATAATAATCTTTAACACGAAAAAGATCATGGAGAAAAGGAAAAAAATTGGAGATGTTGCATTGAAAATTTTTACTTACCAATATGACTCTTGAGAAGTCTCGTAAGTTAAAGGTATAGTGAGACTTAGACGGCGTGGGTAACAGATTTAAACGGCATTGCTTATACACTTCTAATGTACCAGCCACCACTTCCTCTATACATGGATCAAACTCTTTTGAAAATCCTCTGAAAGTAAAACCAGTATTATATTTAATGTTTCCAGATATAGATGGATGAAATATTGAAATAAGCACTACAAATCACCTGGTATCGAGATGCCATAGCATAATCCTCTCAAATATGACTCTGAGAGTTTCATCGTCAAACTCATCGATGCAAAAGAACGCAAAATGTCTTGAAAATCTGGGAGTAATAAGCTTAGCTCCTGGAGTAGGTTTTCCCATTGCACACATAAACTGAAAAAAAAATATTAACTGAACTTGTGAACCGCGAATACGAAACTCTTAAAAGCCTTGATAAACTGTCTCTGTCAATCCATGCAAAAATACGCGCAGTGCGAGAAGGACTAATTCGAGATATGAACGCGAAAACCAAACAAAACATGGTTTATGACATTTGACACGCAGCCAGCGAACCAATATGAACTTAGGGAGGGTGACAATTATTATTAAGCTCAAATAGCATACTTGTAATCGTGTAGTGAGTCACCACAAGTATTAATAGTGATTATAAGAAAGCGGTTCTTACCTGTACATCAATAAGGTGCATTGCAACATTGATTTTGCGGTCGTACCATAATCCCAAATCAATTCCTTGTCTGAGCACCTCAATAGGAGGTTGGGCTCCATATGTCTCAGATTGAGGCATGCTTACGTCATCAACAAAGACCACACAGTGACAACCAATCGGGGGACCGAATACACCTGGTAATAGGAAACTAATCAAAATGATTGATTGAGAACAGAGGGCTTAGCCAAGTTACATTCGATTAGCGATGACGCAAGTCCATAAGTTCGAAAATGTATGGGTATTGACACATGCTATGGAAATATCACGTGATATACCGACAACAAACCTATGTAGAAATCGAATCGATTCGAAGCGAATGTAACTTGGCTAGGGGCCCAGCACTCTATGTTCACACTTTCACTTCAGTGCTTATGATATGAAAGGATATAGGTACGCACATTGTTAGTGAAGACAATGACCCCTTTTTAAACTTTTAAAGTTACATAAAATTAATTTAAAAGTATACCTTTTCGCCTCTTATCAAGTTTGCCCATAATGATATCTTGTGTTTGGTTACAATTGGTCTGCGCAGAGAAACCCATTATAAGAGCCTTGTATATTTTGGTATCAACCCTCTTCACCAAATAATCCTGCAAACCAAAATACGTAACACAGTCACTAAAATAACACGGAAGAATCTAGATTTCTAATAAATATCTCATAACAAGTACGAAACATAAACTGACGAGTATTTTTAAAGATTTTGATGAGTACTTAACCTATATTTGTACTTAACCTATATGTATAACCTATTATTACGCCGAGGCTGTTAAACAATGAGTAATAATCGAAACTTCTCGAACACTTTTGTCTTGCTGTGTTATTGTTGTTATTGTTTGCGGTTGGGCACAATGGGGATTGATCGTTCTGTCGAAACACCGACCCCTTTCCTGGAACGACCGAGATCGTTCTCGAACAATCGAATTGTGTACGATATAAATAGGCCGGACAGTTAGTGAGTCAGGAGTCTCAGCGAGGCCCTGGAGGACTGACGTGGAGAAGGGTCTCGCGTGAACAGTAGTTGCTCGCGGGTCAGTCTGGATTTTGCTATACGTGCGAACATTTCGGTGACTTTAAGTGGTGCAACAGTGGTGTGAATTACTGTGTTGTGATTACGTGTGACCAAGTTCGTGTATTCATCGTTTAGTGCTGAATAAAAGTGTTATTTTGGTTAGATCGATTCCCATTATTTTATCCCGAACCCTCAGCTCGTAACACTATTATCTATGAAGACACTTCGCCACATAGCGAAAATTTTGCAGTGCCCTTGCGTGGTTCATGTTTTAAACAGAAACGCTTAGATTAGGACCCTATGTATGCAATTAATGTTTGACTTTGACTTTGGAGATGAGAGTCAAGACAAGACAAAATGAGGACAAGAGGAGATCCATGGTATTTGGCAGTTATCTTCTTACGCTAACCGTCGGTTGGCGCTGATAGGTTAATATTGTATATATTACTTTAAAACATTTTCGAATAACGCTGAATGGGCTGATGAGCGTCAGTGCTCTCTCTCTCTCAGCGACTCGAGGACGCATGCTACACGCCAACGGTCAGCGCCGACAGTCAGCGTGCGAAAAGCGAGTCTTTCAATTCAATTCAATTCAATTTCTTTATTTCAGACTAGCACTTACATACAAGGCCTAGTCCATATTAAATGCAATACAACAATATAAAATAAACAATGAAATAAGTAAATAACAAAAATAACATTAAAACATAAAATACACATAAAAATAACAGCCAGGATCATTGAACTATGGAGACACTAGACCTTTATCTACCCCTCGGCAAAAAAAAGGCGTAACAGTATATACCTATGTACAGTATTATCTCCTGATATCGCCGTTATACTGCCAGAACCAATTAAATGGAGATATATCAAAGGAGTTAGCAACGTAGCTCGATTCGGTTTTTTAAGCTCTAACGAATAATAAAACCGTTTATGCCCAGAAATGCTTAATGAATGAGATAGCTTTACGATAATCTAAGTAATAAAGGAACATTCGTTAATACTTCAAATAAAATTATTATTAAGAGACTTATAAGACAAATCGTTGTCGTACAGGTGATCTTTACTCTAAAAGCAAACGAATCTCCAATTGATTGAGTCAACAAAATGAAAAAAAAAAACTAAAATAAATGTAACTTAATATTTTTTATTATTCTTCATATTGGTTTTAACAGCCTTTCTACTCGTACCTTTTCATATTGTTTTCATATTATATTTCATAGTGTGTTCCTATTTAAGAAATATATTAAATAAAAAATTTTTTTTTTTTGTACTTTTTTTATAAATAAGCACAGTCTCGCCTGTTGATAAACGATGTCTTCAGTAAGTCTACGACGGACCATGCTTCCCAGGAAGAAACCTGTTCACTCGCGACTTGAAAACACCTAGGTACTTACAATGATATACGAAGACTTCCCGGTGCCGGTGGGTCCGACCATCATCACCGCCTTATGATGGGTCACCATGAGCTTGAACAGTGCTAGATAGCGAACACTGTCTAGCGTCGTCACTAATATCTGATTCGGTGGTGTGTCCCTACTAATCGCCGGGGCTGTTACCACGTCATCCTGCCACGGCTTCCATTTACCTTTACCCTGGTGAAGTGAAGAAAATAAGAATACTAATAATAAATGCCTTTTTTGATTTTTTATTCCCCAAATAAATCAAATTCTATATTTTTACAAATCAGTAAGTAAATATATTATGTATAAATTTGTCCTTTGTTTATTTTTTATTTTTTTATTAATTACTTGAATTCTAAATCTTAACTACATATAGGGTAAGTATTTGATAATATACGAACAAAAATAAAATTAGTTATTTTGATTAGCATAATAAATAAGTTAGTGAAATAGAAATGTTAAATTTATTTTGGCATGTAAAAACAAACACTTTATTAAACTTATGTTGTGCTATTGCATAATGCTTGCCATCTAACCACAATTACTGTATTGGTGACGTCTCGAGATATCTCTTGTTGCCCCTTTCTAACCCAAAACCCGCAGCCATTTCCGAAAGAGATATCAAATCGATTTTCTTTAAAATTTGATAATAGTATAACTAGTAGTTTTTTTCGAGAAGTTCTTTTTTATGTTTTGAGAAACCGTCACGTTGTATTGTCAGTATATTACCAAACACACTGTATGTAAAAAAAACTATAGAAAATAAGAATAGGTTTAACAAAAATGTTTGTAAAGTGTCTTAGGACACAGAAGAGACGTAGGGCGAAGACGAGGCGACGAGGAGACATGTTATTGACATGTAAATGTAATTTCATACAAAATGTATCTAAAGAAGCGTCGCAACGCAGAACATATTATAGAGAAGACGAGATTGACGATTTTGTATGAAAGAACTACACATCTTTGCTCCGACCTCCGCCTTTTAGTCTCTTCTGTCTGGCCTGCCCCTTATATTGTTAAAAAACTTTTAACTTCGACTATACAAATGGGCAGCGGTGCATCGGAGTCACACACACGCATGTGTGTCAGCCGTGTGACGTCGGCTGTACATACTACCAGGCCCACTGCTGCGTTGCGTTACTCGTATTACTTACCTCTTTGATAAAGCGATAGTCATAGACAAGTCCATCCTTAGGTATTATGAAGATGTACTGCTTTTCTGGTTTTGCTATTTCTCGTGGGTAATTTAGAACTTCTATGACCTGGGGAATAAATGTTGGTAAGAAAACGTACGTTCACATTACCAGAGTTGATCACTAGCTCTTATGAACAAACATTTTTAGGGTTCCAGACCAAAATAGTAAACTCGGAACCCGCAGGTAGTCGATGCAGGAAATTAATTTTTTTTCTCGTACGATGGATAGAACCGGTCGTTTTAAGCGGTTCCGTGAGATTCCGGATAATTTGTAGTCTGAGCCTTAGGCCAGTCACACACAGTCGGAATTCCGTTTCGGAATATCGAAACGTAATTTCGAAGATAACAAATCCATACATAATAAAGGACACTATCACACACATACCTAGTAGTTTTACGTTCGATTTTAATCCGAATTTGTATGAATTTGCTGCCTTCGAAATTCCGATTCGATATTTCATAATGGAATTCCAACTGAATGTCCGTCTGTCCGTATGTGCGTCTATCACAGCTGATTATAAATACTGAAAATAATTACAAAAACGTTTCTTAACGCACCTTTTCAGGGAACTCCTTCTCGAGTAGTCCACGGAACAACATATCAAACTTAGGTCGACTATCGGCTTCTAAAGTAGCTCCAATCGACCATATACATGAGAAGAAGAAAACTCCCTGTTTAAAAAAAACATCTAAAGCACACTAATATTATAAATGGGAAGTTTGGATGTTTGTTTATTTATTCGTTTGTTTGTTACTCAATCACGTCGTAACTGCTGAACTGATTTCGATGAAATTTGGTGTGTACGTAGATTATAACCTAAATTAACACATAGGCTACTTTTTATTGACAAACCACGA
Source organism: Philereme transversata (assembly GCA_963924445.1). Lineage (NCBI taxonomy): Eukaryota > Metazoa > Arthropoda > Insecta > Lepidoptera > Geometridae > Philereme > Philereme transversata. The sequence goes on along the minus strand of OZ004337.1, from coordinate 16,650,410 downwards.
GTGCGAAGCCGCGGGCGGAAGCTAGATAATAATACGTGAAGAGAAAACTTATTAATTTTGGCTAGATAATTGGCTTAGTTAAAGTTTATATAGAGCAGGGCGAAGGATGACCGAATGCTATAATTAAACAAAAATAAATAAATAATAAATATTAATTAATTGTTAATGTATTGCGGTAGTATTAATCAATAACTCATTTACGTTAACGTCCCTTACTGTTAAGCTATTTATAGGTCGTATGAAACTGTCCTTAGATAGCTCCACTGTTTATTTATTTTTATTTTATTTATCAGGAAGATGGGTATAACGAAATCACTATTTCTCTGCTGTTTAATTGTATTTTTTTCTACGACAATGAATTTGAAAAAAAAACTATTTTACAACAATACTAGCCCTACCCGTGTTTTCATTTAATGTCGTACATAGCTAAACACGTAGTTTAAATTACTTCTAAAAATTAAAGTATGTTTTAAAAAACTTCTCATAAATGCTTATAAAAAGCAGTTACCTCAAGTTGAGCTCGTATATCTAGATCGGACAACTGCTCCACATACTTTTCATCGTAGAAGTCGTCCATGTAAGTATCGTATATTTGCATACAAGCGACGACCAAATTGCTTCGCGAGGTTACATACATTTGCTGCAAGAATTTTTTATTAAGTTGTTGGTAATGCACGACCTCCGTAGCGCAGTGAGCGTATAGCCGCGGAACAAATCTTTGCATGATTTACAGATATTTGTTCCGGGTCTGGATGTTTTTCTATATACTATAAGTATATATTTACAAAAAATAAGAATATAAGTACTCTATCAGTTATCTGGTTCCTATAAATAAATAAATATTGCTGGACATTTAACACAGCGCTATCTAGCCCCAAACTAAGCAGAGCTTGTGCTATGGGAACCTGATAACTGATAGAATACTTATATACTTTTTTTTTTTGTAAATACATACTTATAATGTATAGAAAAACATCCAGACCCGGAACAAATATCTGTATATTATGCAAAGATTTGTTCCGCGGCGGGAATCGAACCCACTACCTCCTGCGTCTCAGCCGGCTATCCGCCCACTGCGCCACGGAGGTCGTCAAGCATATATAGAGGTATAGTACAAGCTCTGTTCAGTTTGGGGCTAGATAGCGCTGTGTGAAATGTACAGCACTATTTATTTATTTTTATTTTATTTTGATGTATTTTTTTCTTTATAGGTTATAACTGTAGCGAGTGTTTGCAAGATGTGGAGAAATATGGGGGAGACTTTTGTCCAGCAGTGGGAAAGGACAGGTTAAAAAAATCAATCTTAATTTAGAAATATGCTGATAATTTACTTAAATATTGACGCCTGAAGGAGGTTAGCGAATATCTGAAAACGTAGGACCCAAAAAATTATCTGTACAAAATACAGAGTAGATGTTGTCTAAGACTAGTGTCGTAAAGGAATTCTCAAAAAATCTTTAACTACACAGTACCTTAAAGATTATTATTATAAAGGTATTCAGAAAACACACAAGTCTAGAATCTGACAAAAATTATGATATATAGGGAGCCAAAAAAGTTGTTAGAGGTAAAATCTTAAGTTCCGCCAGTAGAAACATTATTCTCTCTTTTTAGGGTTCCATACCTCAAGAAGTAAAAAAGGAACCTTTATAAGATCACTCACTTGTCCGTCTGTCCGTGTGTTACCACATATTTTCTCAGGAACGGGTGGACCTAGCAAGTTGAAATTTATACCAGATACTGAAGTTTACAGTCCCTATTAGGTGTTTAAAAATCAAGGTTCTGAGTTAACACACACGATAAAAAGATATGGGTAAACTTGTAAGTACCAAATTTTACCTTAATTTTCAACTTTTTCATTTTTTGGAATTTTCCCTTCACTTCTGCTTTCTTTACCTTGCTTTTAACCAAAATTGTCAATTCTTAGTCAACCGGACGGTAGTTCCCGTTGACCTAGAATCACCAAATTTGGTAAAAAGCAAGGTAAAGCACAAATACAGGAAAAATTCCTAAAAATAAAAAAGTTGGCAATTAAAGGGTGTCCCCATACATACATAGTTGACGCCAGTTACGATAGTCTTCTGAGTTTTATGGGCGCTCATACAATTGGTTATAGATAATGGTACGGAACCCTTCGTTCGCGAGTCTGAATCGCACTTGGCCGGTTTTATTTAATATGAATTTCAATAACTGACCTTGACTTTCCCAGAGTACTCGACAAGCCACAGTAACGGCGACATGAATCTATTAAACAATGTCCTGATGAGATTTCGATTGACGTTGTGAAGCGTAGGTGGGAGAGTATTGAGCCAGGACTCCAGCAGGCACTTCCAGCCGAGGCCCTTCGGCTCCATGTAGATCATACCGCAACGAGACACCTGGAGATCATGAAGGGTGATAAAACCTACATCTTGCATATTCCATTAAGCAATGATCCTGTCCATCCAAGGGTTGTCATGAAGAGATCACTAGCGATAAAGCTGTCCATTATACTTATATTTGATCGAGCGAAGCGAGATCACTAAGTTCACTTGGGACAATCGGCATTGTATGTATGTATGTATGTTTGTTTGTCCGAGGATAACTTTCGAAGCGTTTACCCGATCACCGTGAAATTTGGTATATAGGTAGGTAGTGATGGCACAATTTTGGTGTGACTCAATGAGCTAAAAATATTGGGGGGTTGTTGAGATATTGGGGTTCAAGAGGGGTAAAAAAAATGAAAATGAGACTATTAGGTCAAATGGGACGTCAAATGAAAGATCTTCATTAGTACATTTCGACCCCGTTTTTACTTTTAGTAAAGTTTTTGTAGTTTTTGAGTTATTAGCCATAATAAAAACAAAACTTTGACAAAATTCACAGGGTACACCAGTGACCCCACAATGCTGAAATTTGGTATTCGTGTACCTTTAGTGACACAAATATAGGCAAAAGTCTGAAATCCAGAATAACTGCCATTTGTACCCCAAAAGAATATAACCAATTTACAAGAACCCTCGTTACATCTAAATTGAATGAAACTGTAGGTCAAGTAGGTTTGTTATGCATTTCTTGGCACCAATTTATTAGTCAAAGATTAAAGCCGGCATGCACAAAGATCACTAAACGTATTTAGCGACTAAACATGTTTGAATTTGAAGTATTTGTATGATTTAGCCACTAAGTACGTTTAGGCATCGTTGTGCAAGTCGCCCTAAGAATAATATTTATTTTGGAAGATTCGCGAGATCTCAGTTCGGGGTGAACCACTAGTTATTTATTTTTTACTGTTGTTGTGTCTAACTTGTAAGGTATAATAAAGAATGTAATTCATTCATTCATTCAAAGAACACAGTGAGTGCGCATTTTACAAATAATCCTTTATGATTTTCTTCTAAAAATTGCAAATTTGTTTGAGTACGAATAGCTTCCAAACAGTAAATAAGTATTCAGTATTTTATTTCTAAATAACGTATTTAATTTCTCCTTACCAAAAATAAGATATTAAATATTTATCTAGCTTTCCAGGCTACTCTACCATGCGTCTCGAACCTAACTCAGTTTTTGCAATTTACCAATAACACAACACAACGGCGTAACGCGCACGTAGCGTACAAAGCGTAGTGCGAGGCGAGACCCGGTGCAGAACGGATCGCACTCATCCTGATGAAAGTTCATAAATTGAAGCGAAATATTGTCCGTCGTAACATCGATAACACGGTACGTGATATATCCCGTATTTAAAATAATGATTCAAAGAAATCACAAGAGTTAATTAAAATAGAGACAAAACGTTTCATGGAACAATGTCGTCGATCTTGTAAATGCTATTCTACTATTCCATACCACCCGTATATGTTTTTTTTTTATATCCGTATATCCTTAACGATTAAGAAATGTCTCCGGACCAGATTTATTTATTTAGAAAATCAACCTAAATTTGATCGAGACTATACGTCAAATCGCGACAGACTACTGGTCCTTAAAACCCTTGTAAATATGAAATCAGACTGTAAATACTCTCTCAAAGGCTCTAATACTTACAGTAGCCGGTGAAGCAGCTTCCAAGTCCATAGGCTCGAAAATGAGATTGGTGGTGGGAGCCAATTGGATGATTTCTCCACTCATGAGACATAGCTTCTTGTTATCGTCCAGTACCGTGTTCAGATTCTCGATCCAGATCGCATCTACTGGCCCGTCGAATATTAACCATTTTCTGTATCAAATAATTTAGTTGTAGAGACCGTCTAATTAAAAACTGAACGCCCCTACTGCGTTTACTTGAAGTTGACGCACAGCAAATCAATTCAAAATGAGCCTTGTGATTACTATGAATAAAGAACATTTTGTTACGACGTAATGAAGTAGAGGGGCGATCAGTTTTAGGTAAGATGGTCTTTACTTACATATTCTTTGTTAATTTAAGTTTTTTTCGCCTGGCACATATATATGTGAACACTAGATCACCTAAATACTTACACCCTAATTCGTAAACATTTTAAAAGCCTATTTTAGCTCAAACAACTTTTGTTGTAAAATGTTATCTGTGAAAGCATTACTAAAAATATTTTAGCTTAAATACGATTATGAATTAGACCTTAAGCCGGGCTTGCACAAAGATCCCTAAACGTATTTCCCGACTAAACATGTTTAAATTTGACGTATTTGTATGATTTGACAACTCTCTAAGTCATATTTAACATTTAAATTTTCCACCCTGTATGGAAGTTAATTTTTTTGAAGTGAAAACTTCTTAAGGTGCGTTGGGCATTTTTTGTGATGGGAAAAACCCATTGAACTTGCGAAACTGTTACCGTTACCTCTGTGAATAAGTATCTCGTAATTGTTCAAATTTTCACTTTTGTTGACACTCCCGGAAGGCCACTTTTTTTTATTTATTTGACAAAACGTTTCATACTTACAGTATTACATAAAGCACTGTAAACCCCTTGGGGCCTTACCACAAATAAAATTAAATACTGTATAGCGGGTGTTTAAAAAATCGGCAAGGTACTTTTTAAACACGCGTTAAATAGTTGTTTAACATTTTTGTGGTAACTAGTTAGAAGTTTGTCTCGGTGCTTAGAGACACTCGAACTGCTACACATTATTTAGCTACTTAAAGATCCCTCCACCTTTACCTGAGCATAATTTTATACTAACACAATTACAACAGACCTGTCCACCAAAATTACCGTCTATAACGTTCGTTTGAAATTTGTATCAAATGCAATACGAAAGGCAGCTACTATAAACGTAAAAGCTATAAGAAAACGCTCTTAGGTAACTAACCTATGGAGGCTAAACATTTAGAAAACCATAAAAAGCTTTAGTAATGTAAGATTCTCGCAACGAGTCTTTGTGCCCCTTATTAGCTTTCCACCCTGTATAACTTACCCAGGTAGAGAAATGATAAGAGCGAATTAAGTTTCATGAATAGAACTGAAGACAAAACCTACATTTACTTAAATGAAATCTGTCTGAAGTCAAGTTACAGTAAAGGTAAGTTCTACAAACTAAATTCTTCCAACTTAGTTCCACAAGAACTCATATAACTGAGACGCCTTTGAAATTATGCCAAACAACTTTCAAGAAATTTCATCATCTTTTGAATATTAGGTTGGGGAAAAAGTTTCTTCGCATTTTTTAAGAAAATTCAAAACATTTTTTAATATAGTTTATTTACATTTAACTAAAGTATGTCGGTACCATTTTGTTCGATAACTTTTTGCCATCTTGTAGGTAGGGATATGATCCCATTGCTATAGAAATTTTGGGGCCTCTGATCAAAATACCGCGACAAGTGGTTTTGGCAGTCCTCTCGTGATGTTAACCTGACACTGCCTAAAGAATTCTGAAGAGACCGAAACAGGTGGAAATCTGAAGGTGCAAGGTCAGGACTATACGGCGGATGCATTAACACCTCCCAGTCAAACTCTCTTAATTTTTGCTGAGTGGCTAAAGATGTGTGAGGTCTAGCGTTATCATGATGAAAAACCACACCCCTTCTGTTGATCAATTCCGGCCGCTTTCTCTCAACTTCTTGCTTTAATCTCATCAGTTGTTCGCAGTAGAGTTCAGAATCGATGGTCCTGCCTGGTGGTAACAGCTCATAATGAATAATGCCCTTCCAATCCCACCACACACACAGCATCATCTTGTTGCGAGTTAACCCGGGTTTCGCCACAGTCTGTAAAGCCTGACCGACTTATGACCATGACCTTTTCGCACGTTCTTGTCGCACGTGATCCACTTTTCATCACCAGTTATCAGCTTCTTCAAAAATGGTTCGGTTTCATTACGTCGTAATAAAGAATCACAAATGAGTACACGGTTCATTAGGTTTATTTCAGTGAGCTCGTGGGGTACCCAAATATCGAGCTTTTTTGTGTACCCAGTTTTTTTCAAATGCGCCAAAACTGTTTTGTGGTCAATTCCCACTTCTTCAGCTACGTCGTAACTACTAATATGCCGATCTTGCTCCACTTTTTCAAAAATGGCATCAATTTTATCCGTAATAGGGCGACCAGAGTGACGTGCATCTTTGACAACAAAATTTCCGGATTGATAACGCTTAAACCAAATTTGTGCTACTCTCACAGACACTGCACTAGGTCCCTAAACATCGCAAACTTTTTTCGCGGCTTGCGTTGCAATTTTACCTTTTTTGTAGAAACATTTTAAAATGTATCGAATATTTTCATTATCTTTACAGTACGAAAAACCAATAAAAATCACACATTTTCCTAATTTGAATTTGGAATTATCTTCTTTAAAATTTAAACTTTGAATGATACCAAAACCAGCCAGATACAAATAGTATAGCCAAAGAGATTTTATTACAAGTTCATACGTACTATAATGCGAAAAGACTTTTTCCCCAATCTATTATTATTTCACAAAAGAACAAAACAAAGGGGCAAATCCACGCAATACAATTTTAAAATAGTATTTTTATAGTTTTATCCGAACACTTAGGGAAAAATCCAATATTTTTAAAACCATCTCAATAATGTTCAAACCTAGACGGGATTTGAACCCGCAACCTTGCTCTTGATACGATGATGCACTACCAATTGTGCTACCGGACTCCTGTCACGTAAGGGTAAAATTTTAAAAATATAATAATAGTAGATGGTTGACCTAAACCAGATTTGATTAGTAATGTTTTGGCATTCTGCTCCACTAATATGAGATACAATTTCATATAATCGCATGCCAGTCAACTTATACCATTTACGAGCTTTTTATTAACTTGCAATGTATGTATGTTTGTCTGGGTGGAATCTTGCAACTGAATTTTAAACCCGTTCCCCTCAACCGATTGAGCTGAAATTTGGTATACTTATGTAACTTCGGTGACAATGCAATAATATGGTACCATGGAGGTGATCTCATGCTGGAGACGGATGCCAGACAACGCAACTTCTGAATGAATTATAGTAGGCTACTAGTGTTTGGGCTCATTTGAATCTGCTTGCGGTTCCGATTATGAATTTTATAAAAGCTTGTTTTATGAAAGTAATTTTTCAACTAAAAACTTATTATCATTGTGTTGTCATTACGTGAATACCGTATATGACATTTATTATAACGGAACTAGATCTAAACTTGCATTTTATTATTTTAAGTTACGTGAACTGGTCTTTTGCCCACAAAGAAAACGAATAAGTGATAAATTATTCTAAATACTAATTCACGCCAGAAAAAAACATTTCTAGGGTTTTATAATACCCAGTTTCTTCTATCCTGCTACCAACCAACTGCTGTACATAGACCTCTCTTTATCATCTAGTGGGGGCCACACTACGCTTTACTTTCCAGTGCTTATGCGTAAACTAAGTACAAAAGTAGTCTACAAACATACGAAAAACAAACTTAACATCGTACCAACTTTTAATAAATAAATATATTCTCTCTCTCTCTCTCTTAAAAATACGTGCAAATCTACTAAGAAAAAAATAAAACAACACTATCTGAATAATCTAAATAAAGTTTTTTTTAACCTATCTCGGTGTTAAAACCCTACCTGTTATCATTAGGAGAAACGGCAAACGATCGGTAGCTCACTGCCAATATTCCATCTGACCACTCGTGAGACACCGGGTCGAACTGCCCGTAAAGTTGACCCATCGTGATCGACTTCGGGTTTATCACTGTCCATTCTACTGGGTTCTCGTCCATCAGACCCTGACGAAAAATATCTGATTACGCAACTTGTAAAATGGTTGGTTTTTATAGTACGCAATTGTTAGCTGGAAGAAAATGTCATTTTGGTATTAAGGTCACCTATGTTTTATTTTATTATTGCAATAAAGAATTATCTAATCTAATAATTTTGTAGGAAGATAAGAATAGATAGAAAGCAAATTAAGGTGTGTAAAAAACATTCTAGACGAACCTTTTCAAAAACGCGCCCTAAAGCAGCTCCAAGGGCGTGATAGCATTTCGTCTTCCCGGAGAAAGGAAATCCGACCAACATGAGACCGTGTCGTACCAGAATCATCTCAAACAGCTGAAGAACCTGTTATATATAAAATGGTGATACCATCATCAACATATATTTTTTTTGGGTCATACCTGCATAACAGACTCAACCGTAAATTAAGCATCTCGGACCTCGGGAACCTATGGATTTTTTTTAAATATCTTTTCAATGAATTTTACAAATTGTCAAAAAGCCCTACAGTCTGCCCTACCCAATCTACCTAACGAGGAAACTGAGGAAACTAACAAATTTAAAAACGTAATTAAACCAAATCTTTATAAAAAGCCTACTATAAAATATCGGATTATTTAGATAATAGAAAAGCTTGGGATTGAAATTGCTCCAACTCGTTCAAAATGTTACAATTTAGACGTAATTTATTTTCTGTATTGTTATGTATTCTAAAAGAATAGTTAAAAAAACAATCAGCCTTGTTTCTCGCCTTTCTTTCCTGGCTTGTCAGTAAAATTGACGTTTCAAAGTGAATTGTGATTTTAATGAATAAAAATATTTGACTTTGAATTTGACTTTGAGGATTACCGTAATAAAGTAAGATTTAAAAGTTGTGTATGACACATACTTTTACAAACCTATGTTACCACTTAGTTTATTTTTTATTATGTTTATAGATTTAATATTTATTTTTAATTTGCCTATTCATAAGTTACCCCTGTTAGCCTTTTTCGCCTGAGACGCAGGTTTTCCTAGTTCAGGCGTAGTGTGAATTGTTAGCTATATTAGATATTAATCCGTAATGTTAATCTTAGCACTAAGGCAAATAAAAAATAATAATAGAGCCGGCTGAGACACAGGAGGTAGCGGGTTCGATTCCCACCACGGAACAAATATTTGCATGATCTACAGATATTTGTTTCGTGTCTGGGTGTTTTTCTATATATTATAAGTATGTATTTACAAAAAAAAAAGTATATAAATATTCTATCAGTTATTTGGTTCCCATAGTACATGCTCTGCTTAGTTTGGGGCTAGATAGCGCTGTGTGAAATGTCCAGCAATATTTATTTATTTATTGTCAGCCCACTGTTGGCAATAGACCTCCTTCCTCAAACGCCACTGCAATCTATCCTGTGCTATTTGCATTCTTACCCTCTGTGACCTCTTATCTTTAGTAAAATCATATTTTGTAAATTGGATAGTACCTACCCAAGCCTACAACTTGCCACTTGATTTGTGATTTGATACTTTGATTTTTCACCTTTCAGATCTTTTATCCTGATTAGTTACACAATGTAAGTCGCAATTAACTTATAATAATATTATAACGTTTATTTCAGGCAATTATCTATGCTAATATTATAAAGAGGAAAGATTTGTATGTTTGTAACGAATAAACTCAAAAACTACTTGTCTGATTTCAAAAATTCTTTCATCATTAGAATGCTACATTATCCCTGATCCCGCCATCTCCCTTCCATCAAAAGACAAGCAGGCGCACGGCTCAGTCCTATCCGCACCTAATTGATAGATCTTGATGCGCACAGTTAAGGTATGGAACACTTTAACGTCGTCTGTTTTTCCCAAAGAATACAATCCGGGCCTCTTTAAGATAAGAGTGAATAGGTTTCTTCTAGAATCTAGATCTTCGTGCTTCATCTTAGACCACATCATCGCTTACCATTAGGTGAGATTGTGGTCAAACGAAGATCTATCCAGTTAAAAAAAAATCTTTGAGTAGCATAGGCTACTTTTTACCTAACTGCGCAGAAGGAGGGTAATGTTTTTTATTGAAAAACTACGCGTTTAAAGCTGCGGATTGGTCGGCTAGTACAAAATAAGATTACAATGCCCATATCTATAAATACCTTAAAGACTAACATACATAAAACAATAAACTTAAAAGTGACACTTTGATTTAATTGGGGTATTTTGCTTCGTAGCCGCTTCCCTGTAGCGCCTGTAAACGATGCCCGCTAGCCAGAAATCCTTATATCTTTACTTATGTGGAATACTGCGTAAGAATGGTGAAAACGTGTACAATGTAGGTAAAGAATAGTTTTGGAACTGTATCGCAATAAGTAGGTCGTGGTATGGTACCATTTACAGTTAGTTGAATACCGTGGCTTTTATTCCGGCTCCAAAAAAATTAAGATTCAGTAGATTTATGTATCTCTTTTATACTGCGTGTCGCTGCATTTACGAAATTAATTCAAATCACAGGTAGAGATGATGCCTGCCAATTTACATTAAAAATTGTTTATTAGAAATATATCGATTGCTAGATAAATATTAATACGATTCTCCATATGTGTTTTAAATTAATGTCGTGAATTCGGTGACAGACTGTATAATAGAGGGTTTTAGGAAGAGATAACGTCCCAGCTTATTAAAAACCTTATTAACAAAATATACAAATACCTTTTCAATAAAGAAATCGTTCGCCTGCAAATTAAGAGGTACGCAGACTTCTATCAGAGACGCCACCAAATGCGGCAGACCAGCTGAGGGCAGCGGCAGTCCAGGGAACAAATCACCAATAATACCCTAAAATAAAGAATAAACTGGTTAGTAAAAAGTCGAATTTACCTGACAAAGAAACAATAAAGAAGTTCACAGCTTTTAAGCAAAACGACTGCATATAGGGCTTAAAATCATATTATAATATATAACAGATCTTCCATTATACCTATTCACTTCTAACGGTAAATTTACCATGATCTGTAGTCTATGCAACAAGTTGTTTAGTAACAAGGTTAGACTGGATTAACTCTACTACCAAAAACTTACGTCAAGGATTAATGTATTAGCAGCATTTGCTTCGAAACAGCCCCGGATCTACGATTTTTCCGAACCGCGGCAAAAACTTGATGTGGCGCCTCCTTCCTCATGTGTTTGAGAGACGAAGGCAGGGAGAGGGTGGGGGGGGGGGAGGGAGGGTTAAAATTTCAAGCGTTCCAAATCAAAAGAACAGCCAGGTGAACCATGTAGATGGACCACGGGTAGGGGGTAAAATAAACGTCGTGCGCTGGATGCTAAGCACTTTTTAAACAATGTTCTTTTTTTAAACATATTTTTATTGAAGAATTTGGTGCCCCCTTTAATTGCCGCCCAAGGCAGGCCCCTCGGTTTGCCCCCGCCTAGATCTGGGGCTGCGCAGAAAGGACCGTTGCCCAATGAAAATGACTAAAACATAGATGGTAGACAAAGTAATGCTAAAATTCTCCTATACAAGATAGATTTGATAAGATTCCTTACCATAAACAAAGGCACGTCATGTTCTAAGAATTTTGGCAGATTGACGTCTTTGATGGAGCGTAGGAGGATAACGTCCTCGTCTTCATCGGGATAACGTAGTTTGAGCGCTCCCGCGGCTCGCAGCACAGACTTAACAGCTCGCATACCTATAATTATATTTTTATACTACATGAAGATGGAACAAGCTTATAGCCCACCTGATTTTAAGTGGTAACCATCGCCTTTAACAGAGAATTGCCTCGTAGCTCACGCACGTTAGAAATATTCCATACGATGAACTTCGCGCGTCCATCAACTTAAGGCATACAGGTGTAAAGCCTCATTGGCCTGTAATTTCACCGGCAACCATACCCTTCAAACCGTAACACAGAAATGCTGCTTGGTGGCATAAATAGGTATGGCAGCAGTGCTTCCCCGGGCAAGCCCTTATTTTTATAGATAGATAGATTTTTATACTAGTTGACTAGCTTGGCACTGATTTTTATCATAGTAAAATATAGCAAATCGCCTCGCATTAAACACGCTCACCACTCGCCAGTGTTACATTTACGCATATCGAGTTAACAATGACCAACTTTCAGAGCATGACTGATGAAATATAAATTTGATTTCTGTATAAAAATGGACGATAGAAGATATCGACGGATAGAAAAGGAAGGAACTTTATCTCTGCAGAGTGATACTAGTTAAATAAACTCCCAGTTTAGATTACAAGTCTAGAGTAATGAATCGTACCGTAATCATAATGACTCTGTGAAGAGAGCTGTTCAGAACAAAGTCTGTAGGTCGCCACGATTTTCACAGCCAGAGGTTTAGCGTTCAGGTAGCCGAAGGCGTACAACTCAATCTCAGAAATAAGCACGTAATCCGGCACCATCATAGCCACGGAACGGAACAGAGCCTATAACAAAATCAAGTTTTTAGAACAAAGGATATTGCTGGATATTTCACACAGCGCTATCTAGCCTTAAAAGGTATGTACAGAATCACCCAGCCAGACCCGGAACAAATATCTGGAAATTATGCAAACATTTTGTTCTACGATGGGAATCAATCAAACCCGCCCACTGCGCCATCGAGGTCGTCAAGAAGATAGATAGAAAACGCTTTATTGTACATAAATTAGCAAACAATATTATAATAAATAAATAAACACGCGGAAATATATGAGTCAAATGTGATAGGATCTATTTGGTTTCAATGCGCAGTTAGGCGTGAATGGACGATTCAAAATGACCTATTGAATAAAGAAACTTTAACTTTGACTTGACTCTAATAGCTTTTGTTGCAACTTGACACCCCTTTTGTCCCATCGGACCTGATTTATTGGATAAAAATTAGCCTAAGTATGTGTTAATCCCGGTACATACTTTAATCGAAATCGGTTCAGCCGTTACGACGTGATTGAGTAACAAATAAACAAACAAATAAATAAACAAATAAATAAACAAACAAATATCCAAACTTTCGCATTTTTAATATTAGTGTGATATGTATCATTGCTTGTAATAAGATGTACCTACAGTACAGAATTTTACTTTCATGTATTCTATAAAATTTACCGAAATCAATACTTTAAAACAAACACGCGAATAACTTTCCTAAATACAGACCTGCTAAAAAACAGATTTTATGAATATACTCGGCTCGACCTATAGGATACTTCCGGTTGACCCAGAATTGTAAATTTTGATTAAAAGCAAGGTCTTACAAAGGTAAATTTTGGTACTCACAAGTTTTTGCGGAAATCTAAATTTGCCCATATCTTTTTATCGTGTTGACTCAGAACCTTGATTTTTATACACTAATAGGGACTATAGACCTCAGTATCTGGTATAAATTTCAATTTGCTAGGTCTACCCGTTCCTGAGAAAATCAGTGGTGACACACGGACAGACGGACAGACGGACAAGAGAGTAATCTTATAAAGGTTCCTTTTTTACCTTTTGAGGTACGAAACCCTAAAAAACACTTTGTTATCATATGCGGGAACACTAATGTAATAGACATTTTTATTCGGAACGGAATTATTAACAGACCTTATCTTATGAAAACCCCCACTAGATTGAAAAAAGACTTGATAAAGGTTGCTGGGAGCCGTTGGGTGCAGGCCACAGAAGATCGGTGGTTCTGGAAATCTATGGGGGAAGCTTATGTTTAGCCGTGGACGTCCTGTGGATGATAATGATGATGATACCTTCAAGTTATCAGGCAATTCAGATCGGCCCGCATAACCAGGGTTCATCGTGATGAACACTGCACAGCTTGGGTCCAGCTGCAACAGCGTCCCTTCAAACAGCAGTTCCGTGGAGCCAGAGTTGATTCCTCGCTGGATGGAGAGGATCTGCTGAGCCACCACGGACAGAACCTCGAGATCGATTCTGTTGAACTCGTCAAAGCATGACCAGGCACCGCAAGATGCCAATCCCTGGGAGAAAAATAGAGTGTGATTCAGTTGGGTTTGATTTCAGAAGAATATACCTACAAGTACCTATAAAGTGCCTCATTACTTTCCCTCCCAAAGGTTGCCTGGAAGGGATCGCTTTAGCGATAAAGCCGCCCATTGTACTATATTTAGCCTTAACTAGTTCTTTAGGTATTCTTGGTCTTTAAGTATTTTATTCTATTCTTATTTCACATATTTTGTCAGCCTTAGTATTCTGGCACTGATATCAAAAGTGAATCAAGCTTAGATTTTTAATAGTTATTTCTTCTTAAAACATAAGCTTGAGAGTCTAATGCTAGAGTATACATCATTATAGGCCTGAATGACGAGATATCCACCGCCTAAAACCAATTAAAATGAATTGATATGAATTACCAATTAAAATGTAATATCATAGTTTTAAGATTTTATTTTTTACTAAAAAATTATGCATGTACTATCTGAAATAAAATTGAATTGAGTTGAAAAACTAAAAACGTGAAAGATTATGTAAGGTCTCCTTTTATACCAGCATTGACGGTACCTCAAGTTTATGACCCCAACTTTATGATAGTATCGATCAGTATAGGTAGATTTTTAACAGTTAGGTATAATAATAATAATCCATTTATTTATTTTCTCTATAAACAAGGTTTACAAATATCACTTATATCTAAGAGACTGGTGCCTGTGATAGGTTTATAAAACCTGTGATACAATAGTCTGTAGTACAGATGATGTGGTAGACTGAAGTAAATTGATTTCATTTGCTTAAATATCAAAACTAGTAAATTTATTAAATGTATTTGAGCTGAAATATAAAAGAAACTTGAGAATGATACTGGTTTGAATCTGTAAGAAGACCTGCTGCTGGGTATAAGCCTACTCCAGTTTAACGGTTTTTTTTAAGTGAATAGCTTTTTAAATATACTTTACCTGATGATAAATGATATAGAAATCTTACCTTGAAGAATTTTCCGAGAGCAAGGTAGTCTAAGCCATCAGAACAGTTGAACACTACGCACTGTTTTGCAACGGCTTTGGCCAAGTCCTTAGTGGTCTCCGTTTTACCGGTGCCGGCCGGGCCTTCAGGGGCACCACCTGTATACAATTCTAAATTGTCTTTTCTTTCCTCTAATAACCCACGTGGAAGGCCCAGGTGAAGGTGGTGGGATGAGCTAAACTCCTACCTCAAGGATTGGCCCTTACTTGCGAACAACAGAGACAAGTGGAAAGACGGAAGGGAGGCCTTTGCCCTGCAGTGGGACACAACAGGCTTATAATAATAATAATAATAAAAGTTCTTGAAAATGGCCGTGCTACGCTCTATTAGGACCGGTCTATCATCACGGACAGGATTATTGTTGCCAAAAAACCAGATATCATATTTGTAGACCACTCGGAGCGCCGGGCGATACTTGTTGATATTACTATCCCACAAGATCCTAATCTCGTGAAGGCCGAGAAGGACAAGCTAAGCAAGTACCTTGACTTGGTTCATGAGATTACCGCCATGTGGGATGAGGAATCATCGATTATCGTTCCGATAGTTGTGTCGGTCAACGGGCTGATAGCGAAGAGCCTCGACCAATACCTTAAGAGGCTCTCGCTAGGAAGTTGGATCAAGGGTCAGATACGGTCAGGCGGTACTCCTGGACTCGGCACGTATAGTCAGGAGGTTCCTCTCTCTCTGCAGCGCTAGCCACCGATCGCTTGGGCCTTGCTTCGCGGTCGGTGGTTTACCGTTTTTATAAATATATTTTTTAATATAATATTTGTTTTTAGTAAGATACTTACCTAGTAGTGAAAAATGTATTTTTTATAAACGAGTTTTAATGTAAATATGTGTGAATAATAATAGCATCTTAAAGCATACACAAGGCGCTGCTGTGAACGACACCTGCCCACCACATAAATGCTATTACATTAATAGTTATTTTATAAATCCCTATTTGAGTCTTGGTAACTTGAAATGTATGTACAAATTTTTAAATCAAGAATGGTTGAACATGCTGGAAAAAAAATGTGAAGTCCGTCTGAATACTGGCTGCAAAACTTACCCAAATTCAAATGCAAAGCCCCGAACAGAGTTCTGAAGCATCGATCAGTGAGAGGTGTGACCACGAGACGTCCAGCGTTGCCCAGATACTCGTAACCGTACATTAGTTGCGAGTTGATCATGCGTGTTGCGATCTGCATCGTCAAGTCTTCTTGTTCCTGTTATAACCATAATATTTGGCATTAAATAGTTGTATAATATTTATATTTTTAAAGCGGTGTGCTTTAATATTGAGTGAATTTGACCTGTAAATTGATTATTTTAAATATCAGCCTTCATCTCTTTGGTTCATCTCTGTCAAAGGTTGCTGGGAACCGTTGAGTACAGGTCGCACAAGATCGATTGCATTGGAAATCTATGGGGGAGCCCTGCGGAACTTATATGGCGGATAAATGATGATATATATGTTTTAATGATCTATGTAGTTTTTGAAGAAATAAATACCTCCCAGTAGTAGCGGATTTGTGACAGCCAGTTGAAATCATTGTCAGTTTGAACGCCGCATTCAATCAACAACATCAGGGTATCTCTAGCGTGCACATCAAGAACAACCAATGCTCCTAAAATTCATAAGTAAATGGTAGTTTTCATTCTAACGACATAAAAAACAGTGAGTTTTATCAAACTTGGCTGTAAACAAACTTAAAACATAAGTTATTTTTATTTTAAAGTGTATGAAAAATCATAAGATTTTTAATATCATTGCTAAAATTACGAAGCAGCCTGGTTCGAACCCGCACCCTTCCCCTTGATACGGGGATACGACGACAATTTCACTACTGGCTCACCAGCGCGACATTAATGAGATATTACTTTACGTCTTATCGCGCCATGAGCTCCAACTATAGCAATTACCCCCGAAACAGTTTTTCCCGTTTTTTTAACGATTCTATTATATAGGGTGTTTAATGCACAAAAATGAAAGGGGTTATGAGTATAATAAATAAATTTGTGAACAGTTTACCATAAAAATGTGAAATTTTATTTTGGTATGTAAAAACAAACACTGTATTAAACTTATGTTGTGCTATTGCATATTGCTTGCCATCTAACCATAGATACTGTATTGGTGACGTCTCGAGATGTCTCTTGTTGTACTTTTCTAACCCAAAACCCGCAGCCATTTCCGAAAGATATATCAAATCGGCCTTTATTTTTGGATGTCGATTGCAAGAGTAGGCAGTAAGTTTTATATCGAATTAATCACCTAAACTTAGTCGATTTTCTTTAAAATTTGATAATTATATCTAGTAGTTTTTTTTTTCGAGAATCTTTTTTATGTTTTGAGAAACCGTCACTTATAATCGTCAGTATATTACCAAACACCCTGTATAATGGCTAACTAAAATCTGAAAATACGAACGTTTTTATTTCGTTCACGCTAAAGACAAAATTAGCTTGACAACTGTCGTGCTTTCAGGTAGAATAGTCAACGCCAATTTTTCTTACTGACACGAAAAAACTCAACTTTAGAAATCATACTAATTTGGTCTTTAACGTGAACAAAATAAGAACGTTCGCATTTTACAAAACTTTGCTAGACAGTAAACAGAATCATCACCAGTGTATCAAATAT
Organism: Philereme transversata; assembly: GCA_963924445.1. Lineage (NCBI taxonomy): Eukaryota > Metazoa > Arthropoda > Insecta > Lepidoptera > Geometridae > Philereme > Philereme transversata. Next base: position 16,632,667 of record OZ004337.1, on the reverse strand, counting down.
TATCTTACCAAGAGTAATCCTGTTCTGCAAAGACAACTCTCCTCGCACTAAATCGACAATCTTGGAAATCTGAAGGTTGCACTTGTCCCAGTATGCACGCATGGCCTGTAGGCTGATGTGAATGGCTTCCGTCACTTCTGAGGTCCAGAACGCCATTGCAATACATTGCACCTGCCAATAACGAATTACTAAAGAAAATCTTAAAGGTCCGATTTGACGTCTATAATTTTGTATGCCTTGATAACTTTGCACGATCGTCTACACAAGAAATCGAAAAATCAACTACATCATGTAAAACAATTATTATGTTATCCATACACTAGTGGTTCGCCCCGAACAGAGATTTCGCGAGTCTCCGATTAAACAAAAAAAATTATTTGTAATCTTTGACTATCAAAATAGTGCCACAAAATAAGTAACGAAATAACTTGACCTACTGTTTCATTCAAATTACAGGTAACGGGAGTTCATGTATTGTAATTACACTTTTTTGTGGTGCAAATTGCAGTTATTCCGGATTTCAGTATTTGCCTATTTGTTTCACTAAAGCTATTCGCATACCAAATTAAAGCACTATGAGGTCACTGGTGTACCGTGAATTTTGTCAAAGTTCAGTTTTTATCATGGCTAATAACTCAAAAACCATAAAGACTTTACTAAAAATAAAAACGGAGTCGAAATGTACTAATAAAGACCTTTAATTTGATGTCCCATTTGACCTAATAGTCTCATAGTCATTTTTTTCTACCCCTCTTGAACCCCAATATCTCAACGACCCCCCCCCCCCCCACCAACATTTTTAGCTCATTTAGTTACACAAAAATTGTTCCATCACTACCTACCTATTTATCAAACTTTACGATGATCGGATCAACACTTCGAAAGTTATCCTCGGACAAACAAACATACATACAACGCCGATTTGCCCAAAAATCACAAAAATCATAAAGTTCTTCAACTGTATACTTACTTACCTACCCACATTGTTTCGTAGATTACAATTGTTACACTATTTTATATTATTTATTAAGATAAGCAAGTTTTCAAGAAGTTTAATAAATGTAGATATTCTTATGACTTTATATTCAAAAATAACACTCAGAAACACCAGTTAATCTTCTTCTTCCTGCCCTTTTTCCACATTACGCGGGGTCGGCACAACATGTATTCCTCCTCCACATCTCACTATCAGCCGTCATCTCCGATGTCACTTCCTTTCTACCCATATCATTCTTCACACAGTCCATCCATCTCTTCTTCGGCCTTCCTATACTTCTATATCTATCCACGCTCATATTTAACACTCTTTTAGTCACATGATTTTCTTCCCTACGCATGACATGTCCATACCACGCTAGCCTCACTAGCTAGCTTACTCCTCAATTTTTCTATCACTGGCGCTACTTTTTTTTTTAAACTTCCTTAAATTTACTCCTTAACTTATCCATTCTCGTTACTCCATACATCCATTTCAAAATTTGCATTTCCAACGCGTGCACTCTTCTTTCATCCATCCCTTTCGGGGCCCAACACTCAGAACCATACATTACGACAGGTCTTATGATTGTCTTGTAAATTTTCCCCTTAAGTTTAAGGGGCATTCGAGGATCGCACGTTGTTCCTGTAACCTGTCGCCATTTCATCCATCTCGCATTTATTCTATTTTTAACTTCCCGGTTTATGTCACCCTCGTTTTAGATCAATGACCCAAGGTACCGAAAGTCTGAGCCGACTGGTAGGGATACACCATCCAAAGCAATATTGGCAAAACTGGAGGTACCACCAAAGTCACAGAACAAATGCTCAGTTTTTGTTCTGCTGATCTTCAATCCAATACTCTCCAGTTTTTTCTGCCATTTTGCCAGTCTGTTCTGGACCTCAAGCCCATTTTCAGCGACAAGAACAATGAAGAAGCACCTGTTAATCCTGGATCAATAATTCGGCAGGTCGATATTCCGAAGTTTTTGGTTTTGTTGTTCGTTGGTAGTATTTTGGACAAATCCATAGTTGTCACCTACAGTATGATCTCACGTGTGGCGGCCTAACCAGCGACAGGTACGCGACAGTAATTGGCTTACGTAATAAGGCTATCGACCTATCAGATTTCCATAAGTATAATTGGCCCCACAGACGTCAACAATTTCTTTGCGCAAGGCTGTGTGGCAAGAATTTCTTTAAATTTCTAGACTTGCGCAAATAATTGTGTATGTGGATTTCTTAAGGCTCGACGGTACCATCTCGACACCTTCGAAAGAGGATGGTGGAGTTACCGAAGGGTAGGAACGGTTGGAAGGACTTGGAGGAGACCTTTGCCCAGCAGTGGGATGAAATAGAGAAATAAATAATAACATGAGTAGGTTAAATTTTTATAAAGTTACGACTTACAGCTTGTCCAGGCCACACTAACACCCAGCGATCTCGAGGGCACATCGTGTAATCATCGTAAGACCGCGCCAATTCATGATGCACTGACGATTTCATCGACTTCTCCAGTTCCAACAACCATTTCTCCACCTAAATCGTAGAAAATTATACATATTTTACAAATCATAAGGAAACAAATCACATCACATCGTCTGACAGTAACTACATAGTGATGTTATAAATAAATAAATATCAAGTAATCGCCGAAGAAGTGTACACCCGGCTTGCACAACGACCTCTAAACATATTTAGCGACCAAAAATTTTTAAATCTGGCGTGTTTGTATGATTTGACAACTCTCTAAATCATATTTAGCCACTAAATACGTTTAGGCATCGTTGCGCAAGTCGCCCTTAATGAATTATTTAAGATACCTCTAAAAGTAGTGATATTTAAAGCCATATAGGTATTAAATTAAACAATGAGACCGACTAGGTACGCACGCGCAGTAATACCAGTCAAACTTGTGGGTTTTCAAGCTATAGTGATATGTACGCATGCGCAAGACGTTTCAAAATGACCTTTTTTAAGACCATGAGTATATATTATTTAGCTCTAAAGTAGTGCGGTGATCAAATCAAAGCTAAAAAACCTCTAACAATGCGGCCAAACTTTCTTTGAGGAATATAAACATTGATATAAATAATTGCGTTAAATTTCATCTGAAAACTATATGTAGTGAGTACCTGCCCTCTCGCAGCAACGGTATTGATCTGTATCGTGAGCTGCGTGATCTCTCCTTCCGAGGACCTCATGTGGGTCACCACCATATCCTCGGTGAAAGAAAGCTTCGCAATACCCTCAAAACATTTCTTGAGGTGAGGTTGTACACTGAAAAATGTTGGTTGCATGAAAAGGAATCCTGTATAGTGTATGAAGTTTCAAACTTCCAGAAGCAATACTTAAAATAATGGAATAATAGTTAAAAATATTGTCTTTGACTTAGCTCCTAAGGGAATAATTCGAAATACCACGCTTGGTCACAGGGGCGGCAAAGGGTTTAGGTTTTCGTCACGTAGTCAATATCCTCTAGGGAAATATCACGCTTTTTCGTGCTATATTCATACATAGCACTATAGCAATATAGGTAGCTAAGCTCGCACTCTTGACGTCACGCGGCAAGCGCCGTATTACTAAAGACAAATATGAGCCAAATTATTATATTTTAGACTTTTTGTTTGCAAAAAAATATTTAAAACCATATTTATGAATTACTACGTGAAAACTAGAGGGGGGGAGGGTCTTAGCATATACTACAGGTGGTCAGTGGAGTAGAGGGAGTGGGGTTATTTTTTTTTAATGGGATAAGTAGTATGGTTACTTTCCCTAATATACAGGAATATTCCTATATTCAGTGTATAATTACCCACTGTCTGTTGGCCTTCCCATGTGAACGCCAGCTTTATCACTATTTTTTTACTATTACTTAGCAGACCCACCCGGCATCGCACGGATTTATATAAAATATAGCTTAAAGCACTCAGGGATAGTGTAGTGTTCTTTCTTTCTCGTCGAAGATAAAGCACGCTTACCTAGAAAGAACCTTTCACTCTATTTTTTATCATTACGAGTCATCAACATAAATGTTTATAAATAGATTTAGTACTATGGGCGGTCTTGTTACCGATTATTAATATCAACGGCGGTAATATTTTATAACAAGCGAGACAAAGATGGATTCCGATTTGATAATGGTTCCAAAAACGCCAGCAGCAAGTTCTGCTCTATACTCTATTTAATTTTAAAAAATATAAGCTAATTTAGTATGCTAATTTACCCGTACAGCGGTGGGACTACGGGTAAAATAAATTAATGAACCCACCCGTGGGATACGACGGTGGGACCATGGGTCAAATTCAAATTCAAATATTTTTATTCATTAAAATCACAAGGATCACTTTGAAACGTCAATTTTACTGCCTGTTCCTTCGCGACCAAGCCAGGAAAGAAAGGCAAGAAACAAGGCTGGTTGTTTTTTTTAATGATCCTTTTACAATACATAATACAGAACATAAATTACGTCTAAATTGTAACATTTTGAACGAGTTGGAGCAATTTCAATCCCAAGCTTCTCTATCATCTAAATAATCCGATATTTTATAGTAGGCTCTTTTATAAAGATTTTGTTTAATTACGTTTTTAAATTTGTTAATTGTCAATTTTTGTACATCCCTTGGGAGTTTGTTATAAAAGCGTACACCTTGCCCTTTAAACGATTTACTAATTTTATGGAGTCTACAAGTGGCAACAGCGAGTTTATCTTTATTTCTAGTATTAAAAATATGATTATCGCTATTTTTCTTAAACAAATTAATATTTTTGTGAACATACATTAGATTTTCATAGATGTATTGACAAGGGAATGTCATAATATTTATACCTTTAAACTTATTGCGTAATGATTCTCTGGGGCCCATATTATAAATTGCACGAACAGCCCTCTTCTGCAGCAAAAAAACGGTGTTTATATCTGCAGCACTCCCCCACAGCAGTATACCGTATGACATAATGCTGTGGAAGTAGCTGAAGTAAACTAGTCTAGCTGTGTCTACGTCTGTAAAAAGACGGATCTTTTTGACTGCGTATGCCGCAGAACTAAGTCTCTTCGACAACCCATCAATGTGAGGGCCCCATTGAAGCTTATTATCTAGGGTTATACCTAAGAATACGGTGGTGTCCACAAGAGCCAACTCCTCGTCTTTGATTTTTATATCTGCTTTAACTTGTGTAACATTAGGTAGTATAAATCTAATACACTTTGTTTTCTTTTCATTTAGAAGTAGATTGTTGATTGTAAAAGGGGGATTTACTACATTCATACTACATACCGCATAGGATCTTTCGTCTCAGACAGAATCTCAAGCAGCTCATCATTGGACAAGAAGAAGAAGCGAGGGAAATACAGACGCTTCTTCTCCAAATACGCGTTCAATCCGCGCTGTACCAACTCCAGTAGATTGTTGGACTTCTTCAGTCGGTCCAGCATCTTCTCTATCATGATCACGTCGAGGACTCGTGGCTCAGCGAAGGCTGCTTTCATGATTTCACGCCACATCTATTGTTCAAAAATCATGTTTTTATACAATTAGGAGACAAGCAAATGGCCCACCTGATGTTAAGTGGTAACCATCGCCTTTAACAAAGTATTGTCTCATAGGTCACGCACCTTAGGAACGTGCCCTACGATGCGCTGCCTGCATCCATCAACTTGAGGCATACAGGTGTAGAGCCTCATGTGCCTGTAACATCACCGGTACCCATACTCTTCAAACCGAAACACAGCAATGCTGCTTAGCGACAGAAATTAATATGGTGGTGGTGAACTTCCACAAAGAACTCTACTAATACAATTATATATCACACTAATATTATAAATGCAAAAGTTTGGATGTTTGTGTATTGTTTGTTTATTACTTATTTGTTTGTTACTCAATCACGTTGTAACGGTTAAACCGATATCAATAAATAAATAAATATTACTGGACATTCCGACTTGACGAGCTCCGTAGCGCAGTAGGCAAATAGCCGGCTGAGACGCTGGAGGTTGCGGGTTCGATTCCCACCGCGGAACAAATGTTTGCATGATTTAAACATATTTGTTCCGGGTCTGGATGTTTTTCTATATATTAAAAGTATGCATTTACAAAAAAAAGCATATAAGTATTATATCAGTTATCTGGTTCCCATAGTACTCAATCTGCTCTGCTTAGTTTGGGGCTAGATAGCGCTGTGTGAAAAGTCCAGCCATATTTATTTATTTCTTACAGTGCTATCTAGCCCCAAACTAAGCAGAGTTTATATTATGGAAACTAGATAACTGATATAGTACTTACATACTTTTTTTTTGTAAATATATTGTTACGCCGAGGCTGTTAAACAATGAGTGGTAATCGAACCTTCTCGAGCGATTTTGTCTTGCTGTGTTATTGTTGCTATTGTTTGTGGTTTCGCAGAATGGGGAGTGGCCATTGTGTCGAGGGACCGACCCTTTCCTGGAAGGATCGACATCGTTCTCGAACAATCGAAATGTGTGCGATATAAATAGGCCGGAGAGATGGCCGGACAGTCAGTCTTGAGTCTGAGTCAGTCTCAGTCAGTGAGTCTCAGCGAGGCCCTGGAGGACTGACGTAGTGAAGGGTCTCGCGTAAACAGTAGTTGCTCGCGATTCAGTCGGGATTAAGCTATACGTGCGAACATTTCGGTGACTTTAAGTGGTGCACCAGTGGTGTGAATTAGTGTGTTGTGATACGTGTGACCAAGTTCGTGTATTCATCGTTTAGTGCTGAATAAAAGTGTTATTTTGGTTGGATCGATTCCCATTATTTTATCCCGAACCCTCAGCTCGTAACAATTTGGTGTCACAAGTGGGATAAAATAATGCCGGTTCTGCCAAAGGATAACGTGGACGGTGTCAGGACGAGAGGTCAACGATAACAGGAAATGGATGAAAGGCGGTTTGGGGAGTCTCCGGTTCAAGAAGCTCGGCAGAGTCATCAGCCGATGGAGATGGAATCAGCCGCCACTGAACCATTTGGAGCTTCATCATCATCACCCGTGGGCCAAGCTCCTGTGACAGGCGATCTTGCTGCTAATGTGGCCATGCTTTGTCGTCAACAAGAAGAGCAGCGACGTTGGCAGGAAGAACAGCGACGTCAGGATAAGGAAGAGCAGCGTCGTCAGCAAGAAGAGCAGGCTCGGTTGCAGGAGGAAGAACACCGTCAGCATTAAGAAGAGAAGCGTCGTCAGCAGGAAGAGCAGGCTCGGTTGCAGAAGGAACAGCGACATGAACAGGTGGAGCAGACTCGGTTGCAAGAGGAACAGCGACGTCAGGATAAAGAAGAGCAGCGTCGTCAACAGGAAGATCAGCGACGTTGGCCATAAGAGCGTGCTCGACTGATGAGGGAATCGTTCGATTCATCTGGAAAGGAATTCCAGGAAGTGAAAGAACAGATAGAAATCATGAGAGCCGTGTTTTGGAGGCTGGAATTGGGATCGCTGATGAGAAAGGGACTCTGGGTGTCCTGAAGTACTGGAGATGGCAATGTGGCTCCTCTAGTTGTTACATCTTCAGCGCGAGGTGCGCCTAAAATTGTTCGTGTTGATCGGCTGCCGCGATATGGGGCTAAGAATGCTCGGGACGAGCATGTTTTCGGAGGGGGCAGTGTTACGCCGAGGCTGTTAAACAATGAGTGGTAATCGAACCTTCTCGAGCGATTTTGTCTTGCTGTGTTATTGTTGCTATTGTTTGTGGTTTCGCAGAATGGGGAGTGGCCATTGTGTCGAGGGACCGACCCTTTCCTGGAAGGATCGACATCGTTCTCGAACAATCGAAATGTGTGCGATATAAATAGGCCGGAGAGATGGCCGGACAGTCAGTCTCGAGTCTGAGTCAGTCTCAGTCAGTGAGTCTCAGCGAGGCCCTGGAGGACTGACGTAGTGAAGGGTCTCGCGTAAACAGTAGTTGCTCGCGATTCAGTCGGGATTAAGCTATACGTGCGAACATTTCGGTGACTTTAAGTGGTGCACCAGTGGTGTGAATTAGTGTGTTGTGATACGTGTGACCAAGTTCGTGTATTCATCGTTTAGTGCTGAATAAAAGTGTTATTTTGGTTAGACTGATTCCCATTATTTTATCCCGAACCCTCAGCTCGTAACAATATATTAGACTTATAATATATAAATAGAAAAACATCCAAAGCCAAAACAAATATCTGTAGATCATACAAACATTTGTTCCGCGGCGGGAATCGAACCCGCTACCTTCTGCGTCTCAGTCAGTAAGTCCATAGTAAATTAAATTTAGTATGTTCGTAGATTAACCTGGATTAACACATAGGCTACTTTTATCACATAAATCAGATTCCATAGGATAAAAATGGGGTGTCAAATGAAGTTGCAATAACGAGTTTAGCTTTATTTCTATGTTACCTACACATTTAGTATTGTAACGCGTAAAAAGTCGCGAGCAACAGCTAGTATTTAATAAAACTAATTCCATAAAGCCCTATCAATATTCGAGATCAATAGAAACTAAAGCTATCCGATACAGTAGTAAAGAACATAAAAATTAGTTCGATCTAGTGATTAATCGGTTGGTTGACTTTTAGACCCTCAACGCCAAGAGCACTTCTTATGGCGCTATAGATATAAATGAATGAAAATACTTTATTGTACACCAAACACTCAAATGTTACATATTTTAATGCCTTACCTTATCAACAGCACTGAATCTTCTGCCCTCCTCTGGGATCTGTTGCTGGATATCGGGGGAGCTGAAGATTGGCTCGAGGTACATCCAAGTGGCTTGCACCTTCAGCCACTCGTCCAAAATCTCTTGCAAGAGTATCAACTTGCCTTCCCAATCACTAAAAAGATTATTATTTAACTCGAAAATAAATATCAACCGTTGCACTAGTTCTAAAGGACCAATAATTACAAATAGATAAAGATAGGGTCTCATACACAACTGCTATGAAAAATGGTCAACTCAAAATAAACTTAAGCTTTGATACGTCGTACATCATTATGAAGATCTCCCTCTTTATTGACCCCTCATCGATCTATTTATTCTATGGAGTCCCGCCGGCTCAATATGAAGCCTTGAACAATTGAAAATATATTGTTTTTCATTTCCGGTGACCTTATTACGTAAACCAATAGATGTCGCGTCGCTGTTGCTGGTCAGGCCGTCTCCCTTACACATGTAAGATGCGCACTGTAAGTTTAAAAGGGACGGTTTGAGCAGCGATAGCGATACGACAGCAATTGGCTTAGGTAATAAGAGATTTGACTGGTTAATGTTAGACTTGTCATGTAGGTAAATCAGCGTTGGATGCACAACATCCAACATTATGCTGAGCTGAGCGCCATTTTGGTACGCAGACACATGAGTCGAACTGTCATAATGGATTCAATTGTATCTACTGTTCCTTAATAAAGTTTCATATGTAATTTTGTGTGTACCAAATAAATTATTATTCTATTCTATTCATGTTAACATTGTCGGTCGAAACGCCGATAAAACGGTACGTGATAAATCCCGTATTTATAATAATGGTTAGACTTTTCTTTGACAAACCAATTTGATACGGCGTGGAGCGTTATTTACCGGTGGTTATTGTTGATGCCTTGATCAGTTATATTAGATACCATTGTTCGAAAGACATACGCAAAAATTTGTGAAATGTAAGAAATTAATATAAGAACTTACTAAATAATATCCTCAAATGGTTTGATGTATGGAGAGTTCTTCATAGTCTGCGTCTTGATGATGTGGTCATCCAAAAGCAGTTGAATTTCATCAACACTCGATAGAATGTAGGATCCAGTGTCCCTGAAATAAGATTAACGGTTCAGGCTGAGGAATAAGTCAATACGAATCAGTTTTCGATCATTTTAGTTGGCTATCTTTAACACATATAATTCATAATAATCGTAGCTTTAAGTTTTTATAATATAATAACAAAGTCAGTTTAACAAAGTATAATAAATCAAATTCGTTATTTGGAGCTATTGGTAAAACAAATGATATGAAAAACGATGACATCTATAGAAGTATTAAAATGTGTCTCACATTAAAAAAATGCATTGGAATTTAGAGCTACTAGTACAAACACGCAGTTGGATTTAGTTTCGGTATTAACAGTTCTCTTTTGCGTTAGGGCAAACAAAAAATAATATTTTAAAAAATGTGTATTAGTACGCACTTGTAAGGCAAGATTTCGAATCTGAGATCGGCCCACTCCTTCATCATCTTATCCAGCGCCTTCTCCAAATTATTTTCTTTAGTGGCCGCCTCCGAAATACCCTCGAACTTATCAATATAGTCCACCAGGTTGAAGTCTATGACCTTCTCTAGAGATAAATCCTCATCCACGACTATGGGGAAACCGACGATGTCGGAGATCTTCTCCCAGTGCCGCGGTTTCATACCGGGATTGCCAAGCGTTTGAATAATAGGCAAATTGGTCTTGAATTCGTCCATCTTTGCTCTGTAATTAGATGAAAGTTTGATAAACAGGAACACTGAACCATACAGTGCTTCAAAATATGTATTAACCCAAAAGTTTGTTTAAAACTAACATCTAACATTGTATATTCACAATGGGTTTTTGAAATTAGATTAGATTAGATAATACTTTATTGCACAATATAAGCAACAAAACAATAACAATTATAAAAAAGTAACAGTATTCACATAAATGTATAAAATTGGCGGTCTTATCACTAAGTAGCGATCTCTACCAGATAACCTTTCGATGGAATGGGTCATGCGAGTTTTACCTAGGGTATCAATGGTGTTCCACATACATATGTACATACATACTTAATATTAATGTTAAATAGATATTTATATATTACTCTTTATTGTATATAACACTTGATATAATTCAACATAAAAAGAAAACTATTTTTAAAAGTAAAAACAATAGAAATACATAATTATTGCTTAAAGCGATTACCTCCAGACAATCTTATGATGTTTATTCGTCATTGGTTGGTATATGGTTTCACTTAAGTCATAATGTAAGATCACGGTCCAAGAAACAGCTGATTTAATGGTGGGCAAACCTTGATTTTTTCCCCTATAACTTTTTTCTGTCAAAAAATATTCTTATAGTAAAAAATTAGGGGTTCTTGAGTGGACACCTCGTTCGCACTCGCCGTTTTGGTTCTACGTTCTCAATGCGTACAGCTAAGGTATGGAACACTTTACCGTCGTCCGCTTTTTCTAAAGACTACAATCCTGGTTTCTATAAAGTAAGAATGAATAGGTGGCTTCTAGATCTTCTTGCTTCATCTTAGACCACATCATCGCCACCACCAGTAGAGATTGTGGTCAAACGAAGATCTATCTATACTAATATTGTAAAGATGAAAAATTTGATTGTTTGTTTGTTTGCTTTGAATAGGTTTCGAAACCTCTGGACCGATTTAAAAAAATATTTCTCCGTTAGAAAGCTACACTATCCTTGGGTGGCATAAGCTACTTTTTACCCAACTGTGTAGAAGGAGGGTAATGTTTTTATTGAAAAACTACGCGTGCGAAGCTGCGGTTTGGTCAGCTAGTACATGATAAATAAGTTTTTTGTTCAAAAATTACTTTTTAATACAAGTTTTTATAAAATTCATAATCGAAACCGCAAGCAGATTCACATGAGCCCAAACACTAGTAGCCTACTATAATCCATTCATAAATTTCGTTGATTAGCATCCGTCTCCATCATGAGATCACCTCCGCGGTACCATATTATTGCATTGTCACCGAAGTTACATATATATTCCAAATTTCAGATCAATCGGTTGAAGGGAACGTGTTTAAAATTCAATTGCAAGATCCACCCGGACAAACATACATACATTGCATGTTAATAAAAAGCTTGTAAAAAAAGACCACGCCTTTCTAAAGATTGCTTGGAGGTGTTACAGGCCGCATAAGAGCCAGTCACCCTGGAAATCCACGAAAGATAGCCGATAGATAGATAAGAAGATAGATATAATACCTATAGCTGGTTAAAGTTTAATTAAAACTACTTTCAGCAAACTGTTTTGTTTACCTCACAGAACAGGCAAGCTTGAAAGTATCAGGGGTTTCTTGGAAGGACTTCTCCAACTTGTAAACGATCTTGTAATAGTAGCTCACGTCGCCTTCAATATCTTCAGGATCGAAGCTTCCTACCTATAAAAAAAAAATTTCTAATAACAACTTCTTAGTTTTCTTGAAATAGAAGGCATAGTAGGTAGAGTAGTAGTCGCGATAAGATTGTATATATACATTTTATATAATATAATGATACTAGTGGTTTTAATGAATGAATGTTAATTCAAAAATAAACTAACCCTCCGGAAAAAAGGCATGAAAATATGTTTGTGTATGATAAGAATAAGCTAAAATAGTTTACCTTAGATTTCATCCAATTGTTATGTTTTTCCAAGAAATCATATCCAGCGTCAAAGAGTTTCTTGAAGGGCACCAGTCGATCGTACACGGCTTTTCTCTTCGGGTACTGAGAAACCTCAAAACCAAACGATGTTTCTTCTTCGTTGAACTGATCGATCTTTGTTAATGCCATTGACAATCTATGATAAAAAATTTAAATGATATTACAAAAAGTTATCCACCTACGCCGTAGAGGCTCTACGCCGTAGAGACTCTACGAACAATTTTTTAATCTACGTCCACGATTAATTTTATTTCTGCCTAAAATTGCTCACTTCCCATCCAAATGTCGTGCACGCGTGACGTATTTAGGCAGTTCAGCCAGCTCTCCCCAATATTGCAGCTCATTACATTGGTTCTCGTAGATATCGAGATCATCGATGAATTTGGCGATGCGGACCTAAAAATTATTAATGTTTTTAGAGTTAAAAAACCAAAGATTATGTGAATTTATTAGTAACGCTGTTACAATGTCGTTCACTTTACCTTCAATAATTCCTGGTATTCGACCTTTTTCTGTTCACAAATCACTTTGGACTCTTCTATAACGCCTGCCATGCGAGAATACCTAGAAAAAAGTGCGGCACATGAATATAAAAACATAAATATTTCGGCCCTAAGCATTGTGGTACGTTGGTACTTGTAGTTGGTATATACCCACGGTACAGGAAACGACATTGTGTGGGACCAGGACCAAGTAACTTTGGTTTTACATAGAAAACTTTCGTGATTTATTTCAATCATTATTAAAAATATGGGATTCATTACGTAGTTTAATCATTGTTACAACCAACTGTGCGCACAGAGTGTGAGGTGAGAGCTAGTGCGGTATTTTAGTCACACTATAATATATATGCGAAAGTTTGGATGTTTGCTTGTTTGCTACTCAATCAAGTCGTAACGGCTGAATCGATTTCTATGATATTTGGTATGAACGTAGGTTATAACCTGGATAACACAGGCTACGTTTTGTTGACAAACAGCGCGTGCGAAGCCGCTGGTGGAAGCTAGTAGTTATATATTTAAGTAAAGTCAAATAATCCGGTAATATTCTCACCAATGGAAAGACTGGTTGTTAGCCTTCATCTCCAAAGGTGTGAAGCTGGTGTGATCGCCTAAAAACGTGATGTATCTCAACACATTCCTCAGTTTATCCTCCATATCTGTGAGGAGTACATCTTCCACCTTCTTGATATATGTTATCAGATCCATTAAAGCTGCCGTGTCGGATGGAGGGGTTAACAGCGTGTTGGCGATCAAGGAATATTCATCGAAAATTCTAGAAATAAACGTTAATCATCATCATTTCAGCCTAGGGATATCCACAAGGATAATAAAAGCCATTTTTTATATATTAAACTTGTAGACACACAAGTTCACGGCCTCCTGATGTTAAGTGATCACCGCCGCCTATAAACTCCTGCAGCACTCGTGGTACTGCGGTCGCGTTGCCTAGCATTTAATACCCTATTTACACCATTAACGTTAAAATATTAGAAAATGCAGCTCCTACTGATGTTTTAACAAGTTTGTTAAGATAAGGGGGTATAAAGTGACTACTTGGTGAGATAAAATAAAAATATTTGTGTCACTTGAGTCAGGGACTTCTGAGACAGAATAGTGTCAGATGCCACATCATGTTGGGACAACACGATGTAAATTGTGGAGTTGAAGAAAATTATTGCCTTTTCATTCAATTTACATACACGCGCAAAGTTTCAAATCGATATGACGATTAGAAGTAGGTTAAAATCGACTTCCTAGATTTATTTATTCTGACGACCTCCGTGGCGCAATGGGCGAATAGTCGGCCGAGACGCAGGAGCGACGCTTTCGCGGGTTCGATTCCCACCGCGGAACAAATGTTTGCACGATCTACAGATATTTGTTTCAGGTCTGGTTGTTTCTCTAATATTATAAGTATGTATTTACAAAAAAAGTATTCAGTTATCTGGTTCCCATAGTACAAGCTTTGCTTAGTTTGGGGCTAGATAGCGCTGTGTGAAATGTCCAGCATTATTTATTTATTTATATACTTAGTTATATAAAAGTAAAGCTAATAAAAGCGTGTATTTACTCACGCCCGGATCATATTCTGATAATCCTCAGTCATTCTCCTTAGCAGCGTATTAGCAAGCCTGGTAGCCGCTCCTCTGAACGAGGTTATCAGATCTCCCCGTTGCATTCGAAACATACCGATGACTATAGTGCCTTCCAGCTTAGATGGAATCTCTCGAGCTAAATCTACGTACTTTACGGATTCAACACAATATTCTTCGAATGTCTTTTCTGGTTCAGAGTTTATGAAATTCTCCACTTTTTGTAAGGACTGAAAGGTATTAAATAAAATCAATTTATTTCTATTGTTATTTTACTATTAGAGCCTAAAATGTCCCACTGCAGTGTAATGGCCTCCCTTCTTTCACTACTTTCTCTTGAGGTCCATTCTTTAACTAATAGACCAATTCATATTTCGATTGTTGCCGTGGTCTGCTGCGAGGTATTTTGCTGTTCCATGGGATCAAGTCAGATTTATATGATGTTTATTCCTTTAGTTTTTAAGCTATCAATTCAAGTGAATGTTAATTATTTTGAGAATATAGTTATATAATAAATAAACAAACTTTTTTTTTATTCCAATTTATTATAAGAACCTTTATAAATTATGCATTTCGGTCCTATCGTATGTACATTTTTTTAATACGTTTTTTAACTTTATATATTTATGCTACTAAACCAAACGTAGACATTGCAAATGATCTATAAACGATAGCAAACGATAGCTCAACTACTCCAGAACACTACATGTACAAATTAGTTATATTAAAAGTTACAAAGCAAAAAAAAAAAAAAGTTGATTAAAACAAACAATTAACTTATTTAAAGCGGTCCGGTACCTCAACAATACAAAAAAGTATTGGCGTGATCCTTGACGGGTTAATTTAAAAAAAACAATTATCTAAACCTATTTAACGTTTTAGTGCTGATAAAAATATCTAAGTAAGACATAGTCTGAAAATACGTAAGACAATTTATATGCATATTTATTCTGAAGCACAAATATTTGTTGATAATTACGAAAATATGTAAAATAAACAATTTAAAATTATCTCAGTTATATTTTAATAAATATAAAACACTAGCTGTTCCCCGCGACTTCGTACGCGTTACACTCCTAAATGTGTAAGTAACATAGAAATAAAGCTAAACTCGCTGTTGCAACTTGACTTGACATCCCATTTTTATCCCATGGGAACTGATTTATGGGATAAAAGGTAGCCTATGTGGTAATCCAGGTTATAATCTATCTATATACCAAATTTCATCGAAATCGGCACAGCCGTTACGACGTGATTGAGTAACAAACAAATAAATAAACAAACATCCAAACTTTCACATTTATAATATTAGTGTGATTATGTACTTTGTGTCTACAAACAATATTTTACTTACATCTCCATTGAGCAAACACACGTAATCATCAAAGTCCTGTACACGCAGCTCCGGTCCAATTCTCTGCTCACTGATCAGATCTGCAATCAGTTTCTTGTATCCTTCTACCAGATCATTATCGATGATAGGCTAAAATCATAATCATTATGTTTTTGTTCTATATTTTGAGAAAGTTGTGAAGTTTTACATTTAGCTTTAACACAAAATTCTGAATTAAATAAAACAAAACAAAATAAAAACGAGATTCAACCGTAGATTGTTTCAAATTTACTTATATAAAAATGTTTATAACTCCATTTTATAGTATAGATATTACTATATTATACAATGCCGTTATAAGCGAACTTTAGCTTAAGACACTAGCTCGCTAGTCGCTACGTACCTTATAGACAGGTCACTCTTAGGTTCTTGCAGTATAAGATATTACTTTAACGTTCCACAAACCTTAAGTTTAGCTCTAACAGTTGGAACATAGTCCTGATAGAGCATGGTCTCCAAACGTGGAGATTGTCTACAGGCATCCATCAGAAAGTCGTACAGCAGACAAAGTTGATCTTTAAACTGTTTGAATGACGGTTCAAATTCTATCGCATCATTTTGGAAAGCCAGATTAATCACAAAGCCTTGATTTGTAGCCTGAAAGTGTAATAAGTATTACCGTTTTGTGAACTAAGGTAACTTAGATCTCAACATAACATCAAAAGATCAGAACCTTCTTTATTTAATACAAGAATCACATTTTTATTTAACAGTAAAACTGATCTATCTTACGAAACTCTTAGCATACAAATTTAAACTTTAAACTAAGGCTATTACGGTTCAATCTAAATTAGTTTTCGTAGTATGCCGGGCAATGTAGATCGATTGATTGCTGAGGTCTAATCTGGGGTTGATATCAATCTAACTTGGACGTTGGCTGAACAGATATAGATAATGATCTTCATTGAGTTAATATTCACTCAAAGCAGCAAAGGTTCAAATGATACTAGTTTGAATGGATCTTATCAAACACGTACGTAATTTTCCGTTGATGTTTTTGTCGATTTTGTATGGATTTGCTGTCTTCGAAATTCTGATTCGATATTCCGAAACGGAATTCGGATAATGTGACCGGCCTTACTCATAGTAGCAAAAGTAGAAATTATACTAGTTTGAATCAAGTGAATCACATACCCCAACATCCACGATATAGTCAGTGAATTCTTTCATAGATTTAAGGCATAACGTCTGAAGATTGTACGTCATGATACAGCCCAGACAGTTATAGAAGCGTTTCATCTTAGAAGCCTGCTTTGGGTCGGGAATCAACTTCTTTTTGTTGCCCTGTAAAACATTCAATCCAATTTATATTAATTAAATTTTTATTTTTTATATTTTGTTATATTTTGACGACCTTCGAGGCGCAATGGGCAAATAGTCGGCTGAGATGCAGGAGCGACGTTTCCGCGGGTTCGATTCCCACCGCGGAACAAATGTTTGCACGATCTACAGATATTTGTTTCGGGTCTGGTTGTTTCTCTAATATAATAAGTATGTATTTACAAAAAAAAGTATTCTATCAGTTATCTGGTTCCCATAGTACAAGCTCTGCTTAGTTTGGGGCTAGATAGCGCTGTGTGAAATGTCCAGCAATATTTTTTTTATTCACATAAAACAGAATAGCTAGGAGGACTTAAACCTAAAAGCATTATCTATCAGTAATTAAATTACAGTCGTACTAAAAGAAGGTAAGGCGTAATAATGCATGGTTGTTGATTGTTTTCCTACTCTTTAAATCTCAAAACTTGAAAGCCCACCACTACTTCATAGCTATTAGTCCTATTTTTGCAAGGTTTTTTTTTTTGTATACTACATGGAGATGAAACAAGTTTATGGCCCGCCTGATGTTAAGTGGTAACCATCGCCTATAACAGAGAATTGTCTCGTAGGTCACGCATGTCAGAAATGTGCCCTACACTGCCCTCCGTCCGTCAACTTGAGGTGTAAAGCCTCATGTGCCTGTAATTTTACCGGCAACCATACCCTTCAACCCGAAACACAGCAATGCAGATTGGTGGCAGAAATAGGTATGGTGGTAGTAATTCCCCAGGCGAGCCCTTTCACACATTTGTACGATAATAGGTATTTATTTAGTTGAAATAGACTATTATGTACAATAGCTTAAGGTCAGTATGAAACGGATTGAAAACCCACTTTTTACAACCAAATTCAACCCTATTAAAAAATTCCTTTTTACTACAGACGTAAATTAAACTGAAGCAGTGTTAAAACGAATCCAAACAAACATCACGTGTACTCGAATTAAAATACATTACACGAGTTAATATGAGACGGCAAACATTCAGCTGCAATGCAACCCTCAACCTTCGTTCAAAGAGCTCAGGACCCAATTAGTCTAGCTAGACTGATCAAATTTGATTCGGGCCGACCGTATGATGGTGCACGTATATCACACATTGACAAGATAGGAGAGCAATATAAAGGAAGCTATATGTGACTGCGAAGGCGTGATTTTAAAACATTATATAAATCATTATATAAAACAATATGTATCATGAACACAGGTTAAAAAACCAATAGTCAGCTTTTTAACAGTAAAAGTAAATCTTTATTAATACTTTATTAAGACCCTAAGAAAGAACCACTTCGACAGCTCACCTAATTTCTGAGATGGCGACTTCGATGATATGGAATGAATGAATGAAAATTCATTATTATACCTCACAAGCTAGACACAATAGTAAAATCGAAAAAAAAAATTAATGTAAACATAATGGGCGCTCTTAATGGATATTTTGTTCCTACTCGCCCAAAGTGGAAAGAAAATTTAATTAACAAGTCTTTCAAGTCTTTCACTTGTTAACTAAATTTTCGTAAATGGCACGACTTCTGTGGCACGCCACTACATAATTTCTAAGTGATCCATTGTACACAAATACTTTGAGATAGGAATTTAGTCAATAAAATTATAGTTATATTAGCTTCCACCTGCAGCTTTACACGCATAGTTTGTCAGTCAAATTCAAATTCAAATATTTTTATTCATTAAAATCACAGGGATCACTTTGAAACGTCAATTTTACTGCCTGTTCCTTCACGACCAAGCCAGGAAAGAAAGGCAAGAAACAAGGCTGGTTGTTTTTTTTAATGATCCTTTTACAATACATAATACAGAACATAAATTACGTCTAAATTGTAACATTTTGAACGAGTTGGAGCAATTTCAATCCCAAGCTTCTCTATCATCTAAATAATCCGATATTTTATAGTAGGCTCTTTTATAAAGATTTTGTTTAATTACGTTTTTAAATTTGTTAATTGTCAATTTTTGTACATCCCTTGGGAGTTTGTTATAAAAGCGTACACCTTGCCTTTTAAACGATTTATTAACTTTATGGAGTCTACAAGTGGCAACAGCGAGTTTATCTTTATTTCTAGTATTAAAATTATGATTCTCGCTATTTTTCTTAAACAAATTAATATTTTTGTGAACATACATTAGATTTTCATAGATGTATTGACAAGGGAATGTCATAATATTTATTTCTTTAAACTTATTGCGTAATGATTCTCTGGGGCCCATATTATAAATTGCACGAACAGCCCTCTTCTGCAGCACAAAAACGGTGTTTATATCTGCAGCAAAAAGTAGCCTATATTTTAGTCCTGATCATTATCTATTTATTTGCCAAATTTAATTTAAATCGATTCAGCTGTTACGACGTGATTGAGTAACAAAGAAACATCCAAACTTTTGCATTTATAATATTAGTGTGATGATTAATCAATCATCATCAAAGCAGGGTGCTTTGATAAATCGCCACTAGAATTCAACAGTATTCTATAGCTTTCAATCACTACTTCAAGAGCCTGAATATTACACGTAAGTATTCACACGTTGATAGGGAGATCCATCACTACCCACCCCACCCCGCTTTAATAGACAGCCAGACATACTACAACAAAAAACTTTTAGAGGGCGGATCGGTGCCGCTCTTGCTATCTGTAATTTAATTAACTAGGATCGTCCATGCATGCAAATTGATTTTAAAGAGCATGAAATCTGATAAAGAAAATCTTCATCAAACACCGCCTTAAAAATACTTGCTCTTATTTTTGATGGTATAGTTAGTTTTTCTGTGCCACTGAGTTTTGCTCATTATTGTTAGTTAGATCTAATGATGGAGAAATATGGCATATTAGGCTTTTGTGATGCTGTGAATAATATAGTACTGTTTGTTTCCAAAGCACAAATACCAGAAAGATAAAAAAAAAACTTTACAATTTCGTGCGACATGCTTAAGGATTTTAGAGCTATTAACATAGCCTCTCTTTCGTTCCTGGCTTGGTCGCAAAGGAGCAGGCAGTAAAATTTACGTTTCAAAATGATTATAATGAATAAAAACATTTTTAATATTTTTTTTGGCAAACATCTGTCAAATAAGATTTAGGCAAAAAACGTTGACACGCCATGAAGAAGAAAATATAATATAGCCTTACCAATAAGAACACAGCCTGAACGGTAGGTATCCATTGATGCGTCAGCACGTTGCCAGCAGCTTCAATATGTCTCTTGCAGACAAAGCAAAAGTCTTGCAATTCGTACGCGTCATTCGTAGTCATTATGTCTTTCATGCTTATAAGCCTCAAATCACTGGGGATAGTGAGGAAATTAATTCAAAATACGTACCTTTTTCAACCTACTAATAATAAGTTGGTTAATATAATTCATATCTACGCAAAAAACAGTGTCAAAACGTTGAAACCACCAGATGAAAAGCACAAAATAAATAAAGAATATTATAATACATACAAAACTATATTAAAAGCAAACTCATATTCAGATTTCAGACTGACCAAGCCTTTGGAGACTGCAATCATGCAAATTCAAGCTGTGCACGGATGCAAATAAAGTTGAACATAATTTGATTCGCGTAGTTTTCCCTGGCCCGGGCAATGTAGCTCGATTGATCGGTGAAGTTAAACTGAGTTTCGCGTCCACCTCGCATCTGATCTCTACTATCGAATTTATTACATTACATCCATACAATTCGTAATTGCCGGCATGTTAATTCAAACTGTGCATTAATGCATATAACTATGTTCTAGCCCCCTCCGCCCGGGCAAGGCAGTCTGATTGATTCAAAGCGCTGTATACCTAGAACGGATTGCCATCTCACATTGACACATTTGTCAAAGGTGAGCTAAATCAAGACAGATTATCTCTGCCTTGCTAAATGCAACATCGTAGCTATACCATGGAAGTAAGTGCTCCTATTATCAAGTAGGGAGATATCAATTATTATTCGCTAATGGCGAGGTGTGAATTGGATATGATATTTAACTGGGTTGTATGAATGGAACCTATTTTTTTATTTTATCAAATCAGCCCACATCAACGCACTAATGAGTATTGGCCTTCTTATTTGAACGCCATTCTTTCTTAGGCCCTACACCAATAAATAAAGCTTGTTTTAAGGATGTTCAGAGGCACCTTTTGAGGTGAGGATAATAAAAGATATACTGACTTCACTAAGTATCAATTCTTATTATTTTTCAAAAACAACAGTTCAACTTCCCTCCACAACTTAAAAAAAAGATTAAAATCTCAAGCAAAATTCACCCTATTCAACAGCGAAAACCACTTTTAAATTCGCTCTGCAGTTTGGAAGTTTTTAAAGCATCCGCGGCGGGAAACTTTCTTTGCAAGTACTTGAACAGTACTTGCTTGAACTGACCAAAGGCACACAATAATGGGATAAAAGGTAAAGATAAAAGTTTATTGCTGTTCAGGATGCAAGCGTGCAAATATCAGCTGAGCACTGATGCAAATAAAGATTATTATACGTTGGTTCCATCTGTGAAGGCTTTCCGACCCGCACGTAGCTCGATCGATCGGTGAATTCTAAAACTAGAATTTATTTATATGTAGCAGTTGCTGGCCAAATGTGAACCCACTCCAGAAAAGAATCGATAGTTGCTCCCATTTGATATACTCACGTATCAATACTTAGTAGTAATGTCGCGTAAGTACGTCAGAACAGCAACCGCTAGCAACCTACCTAAGTTTCGTAGCAATTTTTCCTTTTGAAATTTTAAGAAGAGAAAATATTTGCTGATGAAAGTAAATTTTTATTATAATGAACAATATATGTATATGGTTAATGATTCGAGCTCTTTCTTTGTAAAGGTAAGACTACTAAATCAGTACAAAATTATAGATTTTTGTTTATATCGATGACTTATGACATAACTAAGGCCTAGTAGCATTAATATTTACGTTTTCGTACCACTAGAAAAAAAACGAGTATAGCAAACGTTGCATATTAATGACGTTTGATATACTCATAAATATACCTATAAATAAAAAGTTTATAAATAAAAAGTAGCCTATATCTCAACCCAGGTCATAATCTATTTGAATACCGAATTCATCGAAATCGTTAAAGCCGTGAAAACGACAGACAGAAAGAGTAGCTTTCGAATTTTTATTTTGTCACAATATATTGACCAAAAAAACATAGTTTTTTGCCAGTCATTATGGTCAAAAGTGTATAATTTGGATAAAATAATGAGATCTTTTCTAAAATTTACTTATTTGTTATTTTATTTATTAATTTAATAAAATCCACAGCCTTTAATATATAGATAGATAGATAACTCTTTATTGATTACCACACAAACAGAAATAGTACAAAAATAATTACTAGGCTAGAATAAATAAGACAATACAATGGGCGGCCTTATCACTATATAGGTACAAAATATTCTTACCAAGGATATCTGACGGCCAATAAAGAATAAACTACTTACTTGAACTGTTTCCACCATATCTGTAGTACCTGTGCAATACAAGAGTTAACGCTATGTAGGTTCTTTGTCAGGTACTTCCTTGCCATAGCGTATCGCTGTCGCCAGGCATCGTCTTTCTTCGCCAGTTCTTGCTTTAGAGGAGTGTCATCTTCTTCCAATGACTCTTCCTGTTAATGGTAATATTTCTATTACTTACAGGATATAAATACTTTAAGATTCTTCATATTAGTGCCTTAACACACTGACGAGTTACGAGCGTGTTTCCAGCGAGGCGATAAGTGAGCGTGTTCACCGCGAGCGAGCACGTCACAAATCGCACTTAATAAGTAACCTGCGTCCCACCAGCCACAACATTTCAGCCAGACATATTGTAGAAACTATTGTAACTATTGTGGTGTACCTATCTATAGTTATAAATGTATTGTGTCTTGCTCCTACATTAATGTCAGATTACTGTCAAATAAATCAGTTATCCGTCAGTCACTGCGATGTCATTTAATCCCGGCCTCAATACCTACTCATACACAGCAACTTTTTTCGAACAAATGTTTGCACGATCTACAGATATTTGTTCCGGGTCTGGTTATTTCTCTATATATTACTAGCTGATCTATCCGCAGCTTCGCGTAGTTTTTCAATAAAAACATTACCCTCCTTCTGTGCAGTTGGATTAAAATGTGTGAATCCCGGTCATAACCTATCTGTATACCAAATTTCATCGAAATCGGTCCACCCGTTTAGTCGTGAAAACTTAACAAACATACAAAAATACAAATATTTCCTCTTTATAATATTAGTTTAGATAAGTATGTATTACAAAAAAAAAGTATTTAAGTATTCTATCAGTTATCCGGTTCCCATAGTACAAGCTTTGCTTAGTTTGGGCTAATGTCGCTGCGTGAAATGTTAGTATTATTATTTAAGTTTACGTATTGTAACCACGCAGCATACACATCGCAAACTCGTGGCGAGTTCGTGACGCACTCGCAGAAAACACGTTCACAAATCGCCATGCTGAAAATCGCTCGCAACTTGCCAGTGTGATAAGGCTCTCAAGAAACACTACCGTCAATCGCCTGTCTTTCCTGATAACTACAATCTAGGCCTCCTAAGCTACCTTCTAAATCTTCGTGCTCCATCTTACACACATACCATCAGGTGATATTGTTGTCAACAAAGATCTTCTATGTCAAAAAACAGGACACATTTGAAAATAATTTGTATATCCGTGTTATGAGTGTAAAAATATGTTTTGACGGCTACTTATTTCATCATTCGATCCTAATGAATTCGTCATACTATAATTTTAATAAGCGTTTTGACTATCATACCAACTTAAACAAAAAATATGGGTATTTTGCAAGCCTTTACGATATCCTACATTTTTTACAGTAACTAAAGTTTTTAAAAACAGATTCCATAAGAATAAATAATCGCATTCGAAAACAATGCCACTCCCTGATCACTCTGATTCCAGACAAAAAGGGTAAAGGTTAAAACCCAATATGATGTCGACATAACAGAATAAATACCTGAAATACTCTCCACAGAAATATTGAATCATTCAAAACCCTTTTGGCAGGGGGGAGGGATGGGGGTGAAATTTTCCACCCTATACAGTATACATTCAACGGTACAATAATGTAGCTATAGATATTGTTATCGATACTAATATTGTACGTGCGAAAGTGAGTTTGTTTGCACTGACCGGATCATCAGAAAATTTTGCACACATGATGTAATGGATTACAGAAAATAGCATGGTACAGGAATTACCCAAATTCCTTCTCTGATGTGTAATGGGGGTTGAAAGTTTCTATAAAACTCTTTGTTTTTAAAGCTAGACATAAAACTTGGCAAATATATAACAAAATATAAGTTTGCATGATCTATAGATATTTGTTCCGAGTCTGGTTGTCTACATGTATTTACAAAAAAAATATTTAAGTGTTCTATCAGTTACCTGGATCCCATAGTCTTAAATCTTTCTCTAATGTGATGAAATGGGTGTTGAAAGTTTATATAAATGTCGTATATCTTGTCAAGAAAATCATATTTAACGCGAGCATAGCCGCGGGAAAATGTTAAGCTATCCATCCGATATTACAGAGTTGCTATGCTACGGGCATAATTTTATTACAGGTGCCCTCGACAAACCCCCACAGCACCTAGTTATTAGCTATTGTTCGAACAGGATAGATAGATTTATGTAAGGAACTTCCGATACCCATAGATATTTATACCTGTATTATTATAGGTATGTATTTATAGGAACCGAGTAGATAGGTAAAGGAGATCCTGTTTATGTACAACTTATGTATTAAGTTGGCCGTTTATTAGTCTAGTTAGCTGGTGCTGCTGGGCTATTTTCAACCAACAGATAATTTAGCAATCGATCCTGTACCTTTGTCTCGCAGTAGCCACTATCCGCTCCCATTGCACGGCGATCACGGAAGACTAGCGCTATGGCCGTCGTATCTGCCATAGCACATGCTGAGTGGTGGCCATTTTTGTCACAATTATCTCTTTTAAGCCTGGTTTTAACATTCTTTGTGTTGGTGACGAAATAAACGCTTTTTATCTTTATCTTTGTCACAAGTTTAGAGTTTAATTCGTAGTACAATCTAATACTAAGTCTTCTAATAGAAAAAACTATATAGGTAAGAGATAGATTAGATTAGATTAGATAATTCTTTATTGCACACCATGAAACTGGATACAATTGGATACAATTGCCAGATTGTATTAAGATTCAATTGAGATACTACCCCTAGTGTCAGATTTTTTACGCTTTTGATATGACTTAGAGACATTAATAGCGTAGACCAACACCTAAATGACGTGCCGTTTAAATAGCTCCGTTAATACAGCAATAGCGGTCACCCATGATCTTTTAAGAAAAACTAAGCAAGCTACAATAAGAGCTCTTCAAAACAGAGATCGCTTAAAATAAAAACTACACATAATGTATTTACACGTAAATTATGAAATACATTTCTGAAATCCAAGCTAATAACAGCCTAAATTAACTTTTAATGTACGTTTTTTGCAACCGTAGTATCTACGGCGTAGAGGTAGCTACGGTACGTGTACAAAAAAGATATATGGCCGAAGGCACTTTCTCACATAAAACCTCTATACAATACTTTAGACTCATAGAAATAGCTTCATAGAGTGGTTCCCATGTGCTACCTGCTGACAGACAAAATGAGAAAATATTTACCCGTTTTAAATAATATTCATAAGAATTTTAGCGTCAAACGTAACCTAGTCCCATGACGTCACTGACTAGTAAGAATAAAATGTTAGGACCTATGTTGTCCTACGTAACAAATAATTCAAAATATACTCATTTTCTCCATTGACTTCATTTTCTATGGAACAAATGGGAGCCAGCCGCTTCATCATTTACCACCGAATGATCTTAGACACTGTTGAATTAACCGATCTTCCAGCCTTTCCATCCGAGATGTGCGAGGTCGATAACCGGTCAGTGAAGTTAAGGCTAAGCTACGGAACTATGTCTATCCCCACCAAAGCTAAGCTCAGTAGTATAGCGATGAAGATGTACTTTACGCGAGGTGCGAGGAAAATGCGCGACGCGATCCTTCAACTTGCATCCTTAGCTCCATAGTACAAGTTTTGTTTAGTTTGGGGCTAGATGACGCTGTGTGAAATGTCCAGTATTATTATTATTATTAGCTACTAGCTAACATCCTTTAGCTTTAACGAGTATTTAAAAAACTTAACTTCGTTAAGGTAAAAAACTTATATTTTTCGAGTCATGTCCCTCATCTCTTTACAAATGTGTATTTTACAATTTACATACCGTGTTTGGATCCTTGAGAACAAAGTCAACGATAGCCTTCTTCATGCTCATCATAAAGTCTTCGCGCATCTCCTCTGTACACGTAAACAGTGTCTCCTTCCATTTCTTCAACTTGGGAGATATCAAGTTATGTACACTGAAAATAAAAATAAAATAAAGAAACATAATAATAAAATGTTGACGACCTCCGTGGCGCAGTGGGCGAATAGTCAGCTGAGACACAGGAGGTAGCGGGTTCGATTCCCGCTGCGAAACAAACGTTTTCATGATCTACTGATATTTGTTCCGGGTCTGAATGTTTTTCTATATATTATAATTATGTATTTGCAAAAAAAAGTATATAAGTCTCGTATCAGTTAACTAGTTCCCATAGTACAAGCTGTGCTTAATTTGGGGCTAAATGGCACTGTGTGAAATGTCCAGTACCTAATATTTTTTATTAAATATAGCTCTAAGAGTTAAGGGTAAATTTTCTTTCATTGTGATAATGTATTATTATTTATTTATTCATTACAGAATCAACAGCAGATATCAATGTAAACATACTCTTATAGCTAATGCTGAATGTCAATAACAGATTCTTATTTTATAGACATAACTTTTAAGAAATTATCTAGAGAAAATTATTTCAAATAACAATGTAGTACTTAATTTTAAGGAATTTAGTAGTTACGCATTTGAAGAACGTAAGGGAGGAAGTGTAAATTTGTATACTTGAGGGGGTGAGGGAGGGAGAGTAGTGTGTGTTGTGTGAATTTCTGAATATTTTATGGAACGCGCTATATAGGATTAAGAACAGATACGAGTATAATTTGTTTCTTAAAAGATGCTTTGATATAAGAGAAGATGTCTATTGACGAAAAAACCTTGTTGTAGCTATCTAGCGTGCGACAGATGACAGAGTTTTGGGTATAAATGGTGTGACTGAAAAGACCTTGAAAGAGGGTTGTGTTTAGTAAGTTTAAAGGCGTTTTGAATTGAAGAACGAGAGACGCTAATTCGGGGATATCAATTATTATACTGCAATATATTATATCAATTATAAATACTGCAAACGTTGTGTAAAAACCTGAGTTTATGAAACCTACACGATTCCTCGTAAGTCATGTCTCTTTTACAATGGGTGCGATAGTTTAACGTTTTAACTAATATTCAGCAGTTAAATATAGTGTTTAAATATAGTTTAAAAATGATTGCCAGAACTAATATTATTTTATTCGTTTTTTTTTACTAGCTGGAGTTGGAACAAGCACTTGATGTTAAGTGGTAACCATCGCCTATGGCAAAGTATTTGGCACCTAATGAACTTGGCTTACGATGCACTGCCCTGCGTCCATCAACTTGAGGGATACAGGTGTAAAGCCTCATGTGCCTGTGATTTCACCGGAAACCATACCCTTTATACCGAAACACAGCAATGCTGCTTGGCAGCAGAAATAGATATAGTGGTACCTTGTGAAAGTACTACATCCCGGGCGAGCCTTTTCACAAGGTACTCTACTAGATTCCACACATGTGGGCATTCTAAAGTAGTAAGTGAAGGCAAAAAATTTAAACAAAGGTATTTTCGCCACAATGTTTTCCTTCATCGTTTTTGAGCTATGTAATATCTACACGTGTATTAGAAATTATAATTACTAAAATTGTAAAAGGAAAACCTCAATAAGTTGTCTGGAAACCACTGCTAAGGGTTTTTCTACTATATCAAATCGGGAAATGGCAGTGCTGGATTAACCACGTAGCAAGAGTGGCAATTCCTTTTTTTGTTTTTTATTGATGATAATCAAGCGCTTGATCACTAGCTCACGTGGTGGTAAGTGATACTTAAGAACCCATAGCAAATTAAGGGCCCCTCGATAGAATTTGCTACTGACCCCGAGCTTGTTTAATCCGGCACTGGGTATTGAACACCGCTGGGAAATATGAAACGTGATAGTTCTGCTGATATAATAAGACCGCTTTAAACATAACACGGTTTTTCCAGTGCTAATCCAAACAGCTAAAATAACGATGGTCTTGTAATATCGGCCATAAGTACATTGTGCCTTGTGTTTTAAACTCAAAATAGTTTGCTCTGATATTACCTGACTTTGTATCTTATGTATAGCCACATTAGACACATAGTCTGCACGACTTTTTGACAGCATTCAATGAAAAACCGACTAAAAACTATGCTTACGTCTCGATTCTTATTCAGTTCTGGCGTAATGGCTGGCTTAATAATTATTCTACTAAATTCCTAACGTCTAAAGAACAGTTTAACGCTGCCTTCGACTACATACGGTTAAAAAAGTCAATGCAATGGCTGAAACTAGACTTATACATAGAAAATAAAAAGAACCTAATTACTGCAGCTAAAATAAAATTATCTCAATTCCGTTTTCATAGTCCGGTGCAGAGGTACTACTATCCGTCCCAGCAGTTTATTTCCGAAACGGACTGGCACGAGGCCAGACTCATAGTGGGTTGATCATGAACTACCTAACTACCTCAGGTACTAAAAGCACTCCTGGGAACTAACAAGAATTATTGAGCCTATTTTTTATCGCTTGTTAGAACTGTGTATAAAAAATGGATGCGAAAATAGATTAGAAACTGGCTTCTGCCCGCAGCTTCGCACGCTTGTTATGTCAATAAGAAGTTGCCTACGTCTCAATTTAGGTCATAATCTATCTATATACCAAATTCCAACGAAATCGGTTCAGCGGTTATGACGTGAAAGCGTAACAAATAAACTAACTTACTTTTGCACTTATAATATTAGTATGAATATGAATAAAACTATGGCATTTTTATATCTATCAATTAAAGATGACTGCGTCTGGTGGTGGTATTAAAATTGGGAAACAAAAAACCTCAAGGAACTTATAGTAACAAAAGATATTCTGAAGAAAAGCCAGATCCTACTCTTATTAGTCGACGGACATGTATGAATTAATAATGTGTTATGATGGAAAAGACGTATGTATTATAGTTAAGTTGGTACATTCGTTTTGAAAGCGAAAGAAACTGGGAATAATCAAATAAGTAAGTTTTTTTGTTGAAAAATTTATTTTATAAGTGAAGCTTTTACAAAATTCATAATCGGAACAGAAAGCAGATTCAAATGAGCCCAAACACTAGTAGCCTTATAATCCATTCAGAAGTTGCGTCATCTAGCATCAGATGCCACCATGAGAATGTAATGTCACCAGAATTACATAACTAAGTAGGTATTCCAAATTTCAGCTCAATTGGTTGGGGGAAACGGTCAGTTGCAAGATTTGAGGACATACTGAGGCAAGATAATTAAAAGCTTCTAAAAGCAGAAGAGGTTCTCAATTTACCTGTAGGTAACTATATACTAAAATTAAGTATTTGAACTATGACATTTCCTCACCGCAATATAATCTTGTTATCCAACGGAGCGACATGTATCGTGTCGATCCCGTACCGCAAGTAGTAATAGTACCGCAGCATGTTCTTCTCCTCGGCCGAGGGTATGGCGTCGCCGTGCTCCCTCGGGTCAGATTGGCAAATCAAATTCATTAGCTTCGCTCTGAAATCCTCACGCGCTTTCCGCATCGCGGTGAAGCTTTTCATTACTGTAATGGCCAAAACCAGTAACCTCAGGTCATCACGTTTCTTTTAATACATAACTATAACATAATTACCTACGTCGTTACAAAAAAAATAATGCTAAATATTCTATCAGTTACCTGAGGGCTTAGCCAAGTTACATTCGATTAGCGATGACGCTAGTCGATAAGTCCGAAAATGTATGGGATTTGACACATGCTATGGAAATATCACGTGATATATCGACAATAAACCTATGTAGAAATCAAATTGATTCGAAGCGAATGTTACCTGGCTACGCACCCTGGTTTCTATAGTACAAGATTTGCTTAAATACTGATTAAAACGGGTATTTATCGCGTATGTAACTTTTTTATTTGTTAACCCGATGTTTCGATTGTGTTGCAACAGCCGTAGTCACGGGCGGACTGAGAGAAGATTTGCTTAGTTAGTTGCTAGTAACGCTGTGTGAAATGTACAACATTATTTATTTATTTATTAACTAGCAATGCACGTCACCCTGAGATAGCTACTTACTTAAGCCTGAGGCCTGATGATTACCATCATCATTTTTAATCCACCCACTGCTGGGAATAGGCAATAGTGTAACTATCTTAATTAAAGATCGATAGTAATAAATACCTCGACCAATACTACCGACCCTATGCTATCCGAACCAAGCCCCGTACGGTCGACCAGCATTACCACGGTAAATGCGTATAGATATATTTCCAACAAAAGTCCATTGAGTGTGTATTCCAGGAAAGTTAAAGAAGATAGATTGTGGATAGAACTCACCACTGGACCTTCTCCTTGGCCCACCCCGTCCAGCCGCTTTTGCAGCTTGAATTTTCGCGGCCTTTGAAGTAGGCGGAGGCAATTTCAAAACTTCTTCTGGCAGCGAAAATAAAGGTCGTGTCCGTATTTTGAAATCTTCCGGCATACTGATTTTTGGTATTTTCGGTAGTTTCACCTCTGAAGTTGAAGGTGTTGGAAGACTTTTCTTCCGAGTTGGCTTGTTTGCAGTTTGCATGATTGCAGTTTACAAGAAAATCCTCCTGTGAAATTCCCTAAATTATTTACCGCCATATTTTCAGCGTTTGGTTATTATTTAATTATACATATCGTTACAAAGTTATTTCTAGGGGCATCATAGGTTCCATACAGTTATTTGCAACGTATTTTTTATTAGAGAATTAGAAACCGTAGTAGCGACCGTTTTATAATAGAACTAGCTGAACGCCCGCGACTTCGTACGCGTTACACTACTAAATGTGTAGGTAGGTAACCTAGAAATAAAGCTAAACTCGCTGTTGCAACTTGACTTGACACATCATTTTTATCCAATTGTACCCGATTTATGGGTTAAAAGTAGCATATGTGTTAATCTAGGTTATAATCTATGTACATGCTAAATTTCATTTAAATCGGTGCAGCCGTTACGACGTGATTGAGTAACAAACAAACAAATAAACAAACGTCCTTACCATTTCAAATTTCGAACTCTACTTCCCTATGAGGCCGTGTCCTAAAAGTGCATAACCTCTTTAAGCTTAGAAACCTTCAATTGAGGTACTAATATAGTACGATGACTTTCGAGACATTCCTATTTTAAAGAGTATTTGCTTATGTTTTTAAGTGAGTTCAACCTTTTTTGAATAACCGATTTTATTCATGGATTGAGTTTTCAAACATGTGTCAAAATAAAATGTAATTTAAATCAAAAGCACTAAGGAGTATTGATATCAACTTCGAAGCAAATCACCGCCATAATAACTTTCTACCCCGTACAAACTTTTTCACCCCCTTAGGGGTTGAATTTCGGAAAGTCCTTTCTTATCGGATGCCTACGTCATACAAAGAATACACCCTCTAAGTTTCAAGTCTCTACGATCAGCAGTTTAGGCTGTGCGTTGATCCGTCAGTCAGTCATTCAGGACAAAGCATTTTATATGTATAGATGAGGGGTTTTCACTGCCATGTTTTTATAACGGCGTAGGCGTATCTATAACAGCGCCATCTATTACGCTAGTTGGAACTAGTAGATCCCGCCAAAAAATGTGGTATATTCCAAAATTTCAAAGACACTTATCAAAATTTGTCTAAAACACTCACTTCGTCAGATAAACAAACACAAATGTTTGTATTTTATTTCAAGTTCATCGGAAAATAATGTTGATACGGCCGACAGTTGACATTGACAATTCACTTTCCTTTCCTTTCCTATGCCAGAGCAACGCCATCTGTTAGCAGTTATAAAAACATGGGCGGGAAAACCCCTCGTTTTTATGGCGTTTTTTTTTTCTTTCTTCAACGAAACGTTCTTCGCCACTGGCATTGACATATTTACTTATCCTGAAATGACACTGACAAACAACTAACAGACCTCAACAATCTGCTGAGGCTGGTTCAGCAGCGCAAGAAAAAGAGCAAAACAAGAAATTGTAAAAGTTATTTCTAGGAAATAGATAGGACAAACGTTTAAAGTTTCTAAATGTAAACCAAATTATCTACAGCTTTAACGAAAAGTTTCTGTCAGGTAATCAGGTACCTGTAGGCGCAATTAATCGTAGAAAGGTAAGCAAGCACAGTCAATTTTTAACTCGTTGGTTACAGAACATCCTAATTATCACTTATTACTCAAAAAATACCCTAAATAAAGCTTTTTCCAATTAAAACGAATTAAACTACTAGTTTTGGGTCCTACCACTAGAATAGCAACTGTCTAATCTATTGATTTCTCCATGACAACAAGATTGTCTTGATTTGTTTTGTTATTTTTTTGTTAGTTGCTAGTCTGGTAATCTTTGAAAAAGTTCAGTATGATTTTAGTTTTAGGAAACCAACCATAACTTCTCTGTCATTCAATGTTGTGATGTAATTTTTTAGGTTAGAATTTGATTAATGAAGCTGCGAGCAAAATCATATTCAAAGGTAAACAATGCTCCACCAAAGATCTGGCGTAGACTAAATTAAACCTACTTAATCAATGGCACTAACTATATTATATAAACTAGTTGTTTGGCCTTGAACAGTATCTTTCTATCCCACTCTGATGTGATGATGTCATGAGTTTACTCATCTAAATCCATGGCTGTATAGCACCTCATACATTCTCAATGGCTGTGTTCTAAGCTATTAACAACGAGTTACAGCTTACAGTTAGTTTCTCACTTTAACTGCAATATTTACATTCAGATTTAATATTCTGTTGAAATCTTCGTATGAGTGTGTTTGTATTTTCTTTGTTTTTTATAAGCTTTTATTTATCCTGCAATGTTTGTTAGTTTGTGTAGGTCAAATCTTGGAACTAAATTTGAAACCAGGTTCTCCCAACCTGATTGAGCTGAAGTTGGGAATACATTATGTAACTTTAGTGAAAATGCAATTATATGGTACCATAGAGACCACCTCTATCATGATGGAGACAGATACTAGACAGTGGCACTTCTGAATGAATTATAGTAGGCTACTATTGTTTGAACTCATTTGAATCTACTTGCAGTTGTGATTATGGATTTTAAAAAGCTTCTTTTTTAATTTTTTTTTTTACTGGGAATGTTCTTTCTAGATGCACAAACATAACTAATTTATTTCAGATGATATTCCAGTTGGTGCGGAGACTCCACACAGGGCCTATCTGCCGGGCCGCTGAGTCATCCTTGCTTGCCAAACTGAGGAAGAAGACGGGCTACACCATTGCCAACTGCAAGAAGGCCCTCGATATGCACCAAAATGATACAGACAAGGTAAGTGACTGTATTAATAGGTTGGGGAAAAAGTCTTTTCGCATTATAGTATGTATGAACTTGTAATAAAATATCTTTGGCTATACTATTTGTATCTGGCTGGTTTTGGTATCATTCAAAATTTAAATTTTAAAGAAGATAATTCCAAATTCAAATTAGAAAAATGTGTGATTTTTATTTATTTTTCGTACTGTAAAGATGAGTGAATCTAATGAAGAAATTTTATACATTTTAAAATTTTACTACAAAAAAGGTAAAAATGCAACACAAGCCGCAAAAAAAATTTGCGATGTTTATGGACCTAGTGCAGTGTCTGCGAGAGTAGCACAAATTTAGTTTAAGCATTTTCAATCCGGAAATTTTGATGTCAAAGATGCACGTCGCTCTGGTCGCCCTATTACGGATAAAATTGATGCCATTTTTGAAAAAGTGGAGCAAGATCGGCATATCAGTAGTTACGACGTAGCTGAAGAACTGGGAATTGACCACAAAACAGTTTTGGCGCATTTGAAAAAACTGGGTACACAAAAAAGCTCGATATTTGGGTACCCCACGAGCTCACTGAAAGAAACCTAATGAACCATGTACTCATTTGTGATTCTTTATTACGACGTAATGAAACCGAACCATTTTTGCTTGAAGCTTGAAGCTGATAACTGGTGATGAAAAGTGGATCACGTACGACAAGAATGTGTGAAGGTTGTGGTCAAAGGCCGGTCAGGCTTCACAGACTGTGACGAAACCCGGATTAACTCGCAACAAGGTGATGCTGTGTGTGTGGTGGGATTGGAAGGGCATTATTCATTATGAGCTGTTACCACCAGACAGGACCATCGATTCTGAACTCTACTGCGAACAACTGATGAGTTTAAAGCAAGAAGTTGAGAGAAAGCGGCCGAAATCAATCAACAGAAGGGGTGTGGTTTTTCATCTTGATAACGCTAGACCTCACACATCTTTAGCCACTCAGTTTGACACACACATAGAGTTTGGCTGGGAGGTGTTAATGCATCCGCCGCGCCGTATAGTCCTGACCTTGCACCTTCAGATTTCCACCTGTTTCAGTCTCTTCAGAATTCTTTAGGCAATGTCAGGTTAACATCACGAGAGGACTGCCAAAACCACTTGTCGCGGTATTTTGATCAGAAGTCCCAAAATTTCTATAGCAATGGGATCATGTCCCTACCTACAAGATGGCAAAAATTTATCGAACAAAATGGTACCTACATACTTTAGTTAAATGTAAATAAACAATATTAAAAAATGTTTTGAATTTTCTTAAAAAATGCGAAGAAACTTTTTCCCCAACCTAATATTTTCTCATGTTTCAGTATAAGTTTATTTCACATTAAATTAAACAGTTTTTTATGCATCTCATTTTATGAAACTATTTAATGTGAACAATTTAAATTAACCTTGGCATTTTAACTTTTTACCTGTGTGCATGACAACATATCAACCTCATATTCTTTATTAAGAATTAATAAGAGAACACATTATATTGCACACCATAAGAAAACTCAAGGCTTAAATATATATTATATTGCTTCTTTTCTTCATTCCAGGCTGAGGCATGGCTGAAGGAGCAGGCTCAAGCTATGGGCTGGGCGAAGGCCACTAAGCTAGCTGGACGCAATGCTTCACAAGGACTTGTAGCTGTGAAGTTTGACACAAATCATGGAGCTCTTGTGGAACTAAACTGCGAAACTGATTTTGTTGCCAAGAATGACAAGTTCCATAAGATGATTGAAGATGCCGCTTTGGCGTGTTTCAAGATGGCACATACTAATTTGCAATCTAAAGGACCTATTACCAAGGTAAGCCTTTGATTATTAACTTGATAAGTTTTAACTGATTTAAAACAGCTGAGTTCCGTAAGGGAAATAAGAAGCTAACAATAAAATTATTGGTTTTAGATGGAGCTAGATAGTGAACAACTTGGGAACCTGAATGTGGAAGGAAAAAAACTATCTGAAGTCCTGGCTTTGTTTATTGGGTCTGTTGGAGAGAATGCAGTGCTTAGAAGAGCTGAATGCTGGAAGGCCAACAGCAAAGACATCAAAATCGCAGGCTATACCCACCCAGCACCGGCCACTCCTGCCGACTACTCATCCGGCAAATATGGAGCACTCCTCGCTTACAAACAGCCCAGCGACATAGAAGATGTCGGCAGACAACTCTGCCAGCACATTGTGGGCTGTGCTCCAAGAAAGATTGGCCAGAAGGATAAAGATGAGCCTGCCAAAAACTCTGATGATGAAACCTGCCTTATCTACCAGGAGTATTTACTTGAACCTTCATATACGGTTGAAGAGATTCTAGAACAAAACAAAGTGGAGGTTTTGGATTACGTCAGGTTCTCATGTGGGGAGCCTGTGGAAGCTAGTATGCTTGGTGTTGAGAAGCAATCATTGGACTCGGTCCAAACTTTGCAGTAAACATGTTATGAGATGTTAATTGTTGTGTAGCTTTTTCTAATCAGAAATTATGATGTTGATTTTTTGCAGCATTCCCTTAAACATTTTTTCTCATTTCATTTCATCATTTCTCTTAGTATCAGTGGATACTAATGCATTTATGCTGAGGACAATGTTGCACTGAATTTAGAGCCGTGTTGCAGGAAGTATGATTTATTTTGTTAAGTTATTAAAATTGTATAGTAATCAAAAAGCTGATAATTTTTTATTAATGCTAAATTTGTATTTAAATAACGCAGGAAATCACTTTTTGTAGGAGTCAGCATGAATCACGTTCTTCTGTTCAGCCTTTCCTTTCCAAAGGAACATTCTGCAATCTTTTTTCCAAAACATAGCAATTTGGTTTGGTTCAAAGAAATAGCCGTGATGGTTGAGCACTTCCGGTGACACTACATACAGCGCGAGGGTATTCTGCTCCCTTGTTCTAAACGGCCCCGTGCTCGCTGGCCGTGACAGACACCCGCATGGACACAAAGGAGCCGTTTTTGGCGTGGTCATAACATTCATCCTGTTGCATAAGTTAATTCTCTGAAAGTTGCCACAAAGCTCCTCTACACCAGTGAATGATTTAGTCGCTCGGGGATCAAGTGGCGTCGTTAAATTATCTGGGCTGTTTCGAAAACCAACAGTTGATAGAGATTTTTTCCATAAGTTTGGGCTGTCCTCAGGACTTCTTTCTTCGAATTCGCTCTCTTTATCAGAGTTATCATCGGTGTACATATTTATTTTCGAAAACGGCACTTAGTTGCAAAGACCACAACCAAAAACGTTAAATTGTAATGACAGTTCCCGTCACTTGTTGACCTGCCCAGGCAGGCAGGCGTCAACAGCCAGTTCGGACAACTTTACATGCATAATCAGGAAGCAAGGCAAGGAGGTTTCTGTTTTTGAATTTTTGATAGTTTTGCTTGCAAAGTATTTTTTCATACCTCACGCTCTGAATAGAGCTAACAATGACCAACATGAACTTTGGTCATTGTTAGCTCAATACCTGATCCGTAAATGCGATTTACGCCACTAGGGCCGTAAGTCAATTTGAATAGAGTGAAGTTCATTGCAATCATAAAACCTATACTAAAATTGAATACAACCTCCATGACAAATCCTTATTTCTATAATGAAAGAGGTTACATTCATCAATACTGAAATTAAATACAACCTCCACGACATACTTATTCCTATTATAAAATGAAAGAAGTTACATTCATGATATGCTTTAGAAATACAACCTCCATGACAAATCCTTGTTTCTATTATCTACATATAAAATGAAAGAGGTCACATTCACGATACCTATGCTTTTGAAAGACAACTTTCATGACAAATCCTTATTTCTATGAAATAAAACAGCATACTAATAATGAAAAAAAACAATGGATACTGGGGACGCAAATTTTATATTTAGCAAGGAAATGGTAGGTACCTTTTTTAATTTCCTCGCATTCGTGATGATGTTATCTGATAGGTTTATAGGATATTTTGTCGATGCTAATGAGTCTCTTACGCCCCTTGTTTAACAATGTAGGTACGAATGTAGAAAAATAAGAACCTTACTAATAGTAATAATAGTAAGGTTCTTTTCTACCTCATTCAACCATTCTCCTTTCTTTAACCTTGTCTAATGAGTTTAATTTCTTGTGATACATTTATGCGTTTTGGTTGGCCAATGGCCTTGAGTTTCACTACCTTGTTTTACCTGAAACATCCTACGTTACATAAACAGTTACAGTTAGTTCGTTTTTAAAAATTTTAGGGTTCTGTGGTCGAACTCAAAACCCATATAGTTTCGCCATATCCGTCTTATCTGTCTGTACGTCCGACCCTTTAACTCGTAAACAATAAGTGCGTTAGAGCTGAAATTTGGCATAATGATACGTTATACTTGTGAAACAGTAGGTATCTTAGATAATTTGCCAGATATGAAACAGTATTAGCCCGACACACAAAACATAAAAATATAATTTATCTACCAAAGTACAATTCGACATTTTTAGCAGTAACGCTCATTGCATGGCAGTAAAAACATTTAATAACCAGACGAATTAAAAGATTTACTTTTGACGACTATATTTGCACGACGAATTAATAAATGGTTATTATCCATTTTTTTACGCCATTGAGGAATAGTTTAATTATAAGTAGACAAAGACATTGCACTTTATTTATTTTATATTACATATAATATTATATGTAATATTTGCACACCGACAGAAGTATCTGGTAGAATGTTAATTGAGCTTACATTAAGACCAGTATAAAATTGTACTAACTTTCTGCGAATAAATTATCTTTATCTTTGATGTTCACACAAAATTACCAAAATGAAATGCAAAATTCATTTTGTATTATAAACTGACTAAGATACAGTCGAACTGACTACGGTACCCTTCACTGTGCGTTGTACGACACGCGCTTGACCAATTATTTAAAGCTAGAAATTGTGGGATTGCTAAATTTGTATCTAACTGCATCTGATTGTCAAAATCAATATGGGTCACTTTAACGATCAGTCGGGCGTATCAAATCAATTTGCGCTCGTGTCATGTCCGCACTCCACGACTGAGCACGTATCTCGTTACAGATATACACAATACACATCGATTAACGGTAAACGAAACTGGGGTAACTGCTTCATGTTGCGAAAATTATAGCTGATTGTTTTTAGTGGTTTGGTTTGGAGATGTGGGCAAGAATTTTTAGATGATTTTTGATAGGTAGAGACAAAAGCTGGCCAAAAGCTACAATTATGTACCTACCTAATTATTTTCCGAGTTTTATGATTATTCGCCCATTGCACCACAGCCATAGAGACATCGTCAAAATCACAGAATATTGAAATAGTCAGATTTGTAGGTAGTTGAGGTGCCCCTATGAAATACTACACCTGACATTGCACACCGTGTCCAAACGATGAACGAAAGTGAAACACGAAAATAATACCGAGACAAAGTGCGCGTCGGAGCGCGTTTCCTGTGGCAGAATGTAGCGAGTCACATGCCGCGATCAATCAGTGTAATGTGTGTGGTCCTCTACTCCAGATGGCCCACAAGCACCAAGTATCGGAAATCGGATGGACGATACCGATTGCACGCTCATTGCAAATGAGAAAGTGAGATAATAACGCCGTTGATGGACGAATATCAGGTAAATTCCATGCACAATGAATTTTATGCGCATAGCTAATTATTCCTAATCAACTAGCTGGATCGTATGGCACGCTAATATGATACCTTAATTAACATTGTCTCCAAATAGGTATTTTATTTATTTATATTTTTCAACAAAATTCACAGTTCTTAGATTACATAGTAGGTACAGGTGGAACTTGTGACGAAACTTACTGCCAATAATGGATTTTCATTTAATTAAATAACAACGGTCACTAAAAATCTAAACAAATAAAATAAGATACCTATATGAATAAAATTACAGATAGTGCATCCAAATAAGTACCTACCTCCTATTAGGTAGGTAGTATTTGTTTTTCTGTGCCCCTAGAAAAGGCGCGATTTATGTATGCATAAATAAATCGAATAACTGTATCATTTCATACTGTATATTCAATTTTTATAATTAATTATAATGCTGCACTAATAAATTGGCGTTTATAATTGAGTTGATAAGATGAATCGACTGAAGAATCATCGATGAAACCGCGATAGCTGCATCAACCACGCACGTTCCCGCCCCGACTTTCGCAAGAATTAATGTATTCTTCTCCGATTTATAAAATAATGTGAGTGCAAGAAGCGTGAAACAATTTTCTTTTTTTCTGCATCGCTCGACGGTGCGACCGGCCGTCGGTTGGTTGGTTAGACTACGGGTAGTTTAGTTTGTGAGTAGTGAAGAGAGGTTGTGGTCGCGTCGCAGTTTCGTGTTTACCTATAGCGCGGTGGGAGCAAGTTTGCCGGTCTCGTGATGGTAGCAGTGCGCCCCTGACTACACGAAGATGCACATACTCGAGATTGGAGCTGACCAAGTAATTGCGTGATTGTATACAAACAGAGAAAGAAATCGAAAGTGTCAAGAGTGTGCGATGTTTGTACAGTCTACTACCGATATGCTTGACATGTCGCATGATTGATTGATTGGGTGTTTGTAAAGTGTATTGTGATGATGTGTTCCGGTAACAGAGCTGCAAAAGCTGCATTTCCTCTAACAATTATTTATTCAATAAGTATACAAAAAGTTTATTAATTGCTTATCTAATCAACCTCTTATTATTCAAATGAAACGTGATACTACCCTCAGTTTATAACACAATCAGCTTTGCAAAATAAACCTAGGAGAAACACTTTAGATATTGCTATACATACAAAAACAGCTAGATTGATAATTTTGGTACCTACCTATATAACTTAAGTCTTCACTCATTGAAACATGATGATACAATAACAGTTATCACACTAATATTATAAATGTGAAAGTTTGGATGTTTGTTTGTTTGTTACTCAATCACGTCGTAGCGGCTGTACCGATTTCAATGAAGTTTGGTATATAGATAGATTATAACCTGGATTACCACATAGGCTACCTTTTATCCCATAAATCAGTTCCCATGGGATAAAAATGGGTTGTCAAGTTGTAACAGCGAGTTTAGCTCTATTTCTAGGTTACCTACACATTTAGGAGTGTAGAGTGAAGTCGCGGGCAACAGCTAGTTTTCAATAAACTAACTGCGTCCTTAACTAAAGGATTTACAGGCTATTCATGACGACCTACATTAACCCATTGTAGATTCAGATTAATGGGAGACCGCACCCTGAGATCTATTGTGGCGATGACCTAGAATCCGCGATTCATCCATTTATTACGATTCTGTCCACCTTCAACCTTCGGCCACTCCTTTAAGACCGGCTTATTGTAACCCCTTTACACAGCATATCATTCTAAGTAGGTACCTAAAAATGGTAGGGCCTGGCTGTGGATGAATATTTTGAAGACCTGAGGATGCTAACAAATTTTTGAAATGCAAGCAAATGTTCTTGATCGAAATAAACACGCGTAAATTCAAAAGTAACTTGTAAAACTTCAGCCTTAGATTATACTCGTACATACTGAAAAAATAAACAGTATTTATTTACAGAAAGACGTACAGTAAAAAATACAAATGACACAGTTAAGTTATACCTAATAAAAATACCGTGCACACGTGCTCTACTTAAAAACTAAAAATAGTAACAAAAATGGATTATTAAAGAATATTTCAATTTAGGATGAAGAAGGAGGGAGCGCGCGCGCAGTGGATGCAGCATTTCGCACAGTGCCAAAGGACCACACCACATTCCTTGTCTGGAGAATTGCGGTAAGTGACATACCTACCCTCATAGTAGTTCAAGACTACGTATACCTCGGCCAGATAGTGCAATTGGGTAGACACAACTTCGAGAAGGAGGCCAAGAGGAGGATTCAGTTGGGTTGGGCAGCTTTTGGGAAATTAGGTCGAATCTTCTCGTCACCTATACCGCAATGCCTGAAATCTAAAGTGTTTAATCAGTGCGTCCTACCCGTAATGACCTACGGTGCTGAGACGTGGACGCTCACGGTAGGACTAGTCCACCAATTTAAGGTTGCGCAGCGAGCTATGGAACGGGCTATGCTTGGAGTTTCTCTGAAGGATAAAATCCGTAACGAGGTTATCCGACAGAGAACCAAGGTCACCGACATAGCTCAGCGGATTAGCAAACTGAAGTGGCCATATATGCCGGAGAACCGACAACCGTTGGGGTAAACGAGTTCTTGAGTGGAGACCGCGTCTCGGAAAACGTAGTGTGGGGCGCCCCCCGGCTAGGTGGAGCGATGACATAAGAAAGGTGGCGGACAGAAACTGGATGAGAAGAGCCGAAGTCCGGGCTCAGTGGCGCGTATTGGGAGAGGCCTATGTCCAGCAGTGGACTAATGTGGGCTGATGATGATGATGATGATGACATACCTACCGGAAAGATATAAAATAACATTTAAGTCGCTTAAGGCTCTACACCCCAAAGCTGCCGGCGGCGCTGGGTTTATTTTGAAACAATCAATTGAAATGTTATTGAAATGGTTTTTCTATATTTGACGACCTCCGTGGTGCAGTGGGCGAATAGCCGGCTGAGACGCAGGAGGTAGTGGGTTCGATTCCCGCCGCGGAACAAATGTTTGCATGTTCTACAGATATTTGTTTCGGGTATGGTTGTTTCTCTATATATTATAAGTATGTATTTACAAAAAAAAAGTATGTAAGTATTCAATCAGTTATCTGGTTCCCATAGTACAAGCTCTGCTTAGTTTGGGGCTAGATAGCGCTGTGTGAAATGTCCAGCAACATATTTTTTTTTTTGCTGGACATTTCACACAGCTCTATCTAGCCCCAAACTAAGCAGAGCTTGTACTATGGGAACCAGATAACTGATAGAATACTTACATACTTTTTTTTTTGTAAATACATACTTATAATATATAGAGAAACAACCATACCCGTAACAAATATCAATATTTATATATTATAAGTGTGTATTTACAAAAAAAAAGTATATAAGTATCCTATCAGTTATCTGGTTCCCATAGTACAAGCTCTGCTTAGTTTGGGGCTAGATAGCGCTGTATGAAATGTCCAGCCATATTTATTTATTTTTAAATTTCATTTGTACTTTTACCGTTTCCAAAGTAAATGACAGCGGCAGCTGATCCCTTGAATGATTGTTATTTTTTTTTATATTAAACTTGTAGAAACACAAGCTGACGGGCCTCCTGTTGGTCACCGCCGCCTATACTCCTGCAGCACCCGTGGTACTGCAGTCGCATTGCCTAGCACTTAATACCTTATTTACACCTCTCTTGAAAGCGTTCATGTTGAAGCCCACCGGGGAAACCTTCGGTTAATTCCTAAGTATTGAAAAACATAATCATAAAACCCTCAATATTACTACAAAATTCGGTATCCGTGTA
The DNA here is from genome assembly GCA_963924445.1 of Philereme transversata. Taxonomy (NCBI): domain Eukaryota; kingdom Metazoa; phylum Arthropoda; class Insecta; order Lepidoptera; family Geometridae; genus Philereme; species Philereme transversata. Next base: position 16,589,497 of record OZ004337.1, on the reverse strand, counting down.
CCGTGTACATATTGTAGTTACCTAAAATGTGTACCAAATAAATTCACACGATTTTGCAAATGATCTACTTAAATGTGTAAAGTAACAGCGTCCTTGATGCTTTTCAAATATCAGTGTACTGTGTATCACGATTTTCTTTCGAATCTTGAACAAAATTGTTTGACCTATCACGCAAAAATTGTGAATAAACTTTACCAACTTAATATCTATGCTTTGGTAAAAAGAATGGGTGCATTTATTCGAGTTACGTAAGATTGAACTCAGTGCTGATGTATGAAACAAAGAAATGATAGGGAAGGGTTTTCTAAGTATAAAGGTCACAAGAGTGATTTGGAATTACATATATATCATGATAATGTTTAAGAATCGGTACTATGGTGTATAACCCCATCAATTTCGTCTAGACGTTTCAACCGAATGAATGTTCAAACACCATGACCCACTATTTTTAAACAAGCCGTTGTTTAAAGATTCAAATAAGATTTTAATCATAATAATCTTGTTTTTGGTTGTTGATATTCTGATGGATAAAGAGAAAGTACCTAACCTACATATTACGATATTAAAGTAATTGTTTAAGAGCGTCGCGAATTTTACCTGCTGTCACAATTTCCGCTGTTTGGAAGTTAGAACGTGTGAAAGGCCAGGTATAGGTATTTCTCACCGAATGAGTACGTACTGCACGAAACAATCACAATAACATTGTGGTAAAATGCAAATGTTCGGTCGGTCTGTCAAAAAGATTTCATGAGATCGCAATCTTTAACTATGTATGTGGAACGAGGTTGTACATGCACTGCCATAAAATAGATGGTATAAATAAATTTTGTTTGTGCCAGTGCTACTGGTAACTAGCACTGCCACAGACTATACCAAACGGTCCCAAAAATTACGAACCACACGGGATTCGAATCCGTGACCCTTTTATCTGTAAGTATAAAGATGTTATGGGTATACGCGATATTAATTTCGCTACGGGGTTAACACTGAATTAAAAGCTGAATTTATGAAAATAATTACTGTAATCTAATGTGTGGTATGCGTAGTTGCTAGCTTGAAAGCGGGCCCCCTTTACAGGAAGCAAGTAAAAAGTTACCTACTTGAAAATATGCTGGCTGTTTTTTATTATGTTTTGTAGAATATTGTTCAAAACCAACATTCACTATTTTCCAGACCCCTCCCGTGGGACATAGCTAACACCAGACGCCATAAGGCTCTTAAAAAAATTTGGTTAATTAACTAAGCAGATAGATAGATAGATAGATAACACTTTATTGAATTACCACACAAATAAAAATAATACAAAAATAAGTACCAGGCTAGAATAAATAAGGTAATACAATGGGCGACCTTATTGCTGAAAGCGATCTCTTCCAGGCAACCTTTGGTTAGAGCCAAAATTACGAAGATACGGAGTGCGGTGTGCTTTGGACGTTACATATATACATTTACACATATATTCTTAAATATAACCAAAAATCAAAAAAATCAAAAATAAGATAAAAGTTAATAAGTCATAGTAGCAAGACTTAATTTTTATTTATTCTAAGCAATAAATAAAAAATTAAGGCTTGGTACTAATTAGGTGCTTAAGGTATTTGAAGACCTTTTGTAAGCAGCCGCACTATAATATAAACGTTTCGCTGTAAGCGCGAGGCATTATTCAAGTGCGAGTGAGAGCATTAGATGGCTTTATAAATCGGATGCTTGGTCCACTGCCTGCAAAAGGTCTTGAAATAGTACCTTAAGCAACATATAAAAAATGTAAGCTTCCTACATGACGTAGAGCCTTAAAGGGCCTAGCGGAAGTGAAGGCCCACGGGAGGGGCCTGGCAATAGTGATTGTTTGTTTTTTATTAGTTTTCGTGTATAGTTGATATATATATATATATAGTTTATAGTTTGTTATCTACTTGTATAAGTACAGGATATAAACGAATTGTCGGTATAAATTTGCTTATTCTTATGTGAATAATAACATAATTTACAGGCAATTGTGGAACTAGAGAGATCTAATTCCACAATTTCCTGTAAATTATGATTGATAAGAGAAAGTGCACGGTTACCGGCATGCAGAGATAAGTGCATCAGCTTAGATGCAGCCACGCTCGCTGCCCAGCTGCTATGCAAAACGACCACTTACTGCCACTCACGTCTTAGTAGTTAACTAATTATTTACCTATCTCTAACAATAAGTAAACTGACTAAATTTTTAGACTGCAATTCCATGTACTTATATGATATGAAGATACCTAAAGTTCCTAAGCTGGAAAAAGATACCTAAGCTAGAAGAGAGGCAAAGCAAAACTTCTGCAAAAAGAAGTGTTTATTGACAAATTACGCAAGCGAGGCCGCGGGCGGTAGCTAGTTATAACATTAATAAGTTATTCATATACATAATTTTCATCAAACGTACCTAAGTAAAGAAGGTTTTCAAGTAAAAAAAAGGTCGAGGGCCCAGCCAGGTACTAATAAAATAAGTATTTAAAGTAAGTACTTACTCAGAAACAAACAAAGCTACTTAAAGTAATTTGTTTTAATTAAAATGAAACAAGATAATATCTACATGCATGGTGCATTTCTAGAGTTGGGAATTGCGTTTCTACCTATCAAATGCTGACCACACTCAGTCGATCGACGCTTTCACAATAAATCTCTAAGCAATAAATTGCTGAAAGTAGGTACCAACTTACCTATCAACTACGAATAACTTATTTATATGTTAAACATATCTTAGAGCAGAGTACCGCACATTTTTTTGTCTCGTAGACCACTTGCCATGTTTTTTGGTTTTAGTGTTTGGGTTGAGATACTTAACTTAATTACATTTTTGCAAATTCATCAGCTTAAAATGTGTTTTGACTGTTGGCATAGTACAACTCACTTTAAAAGATAAAATTTTAACAATATTGTAAAAAAGTAAAAAACTTAGTATGTGAGTACATAGCTGTAGGTACGTGAATTCTTCTATTCATGGAAAGCCAAAAATATTCACATCTAATGGACGCCCAAAAATTATTCAATGACGTGGATCCCTTGCAAATCATAGTCGACCCATAGGGTTCGATATAAACCACTTTAGGTATCATCGATTTAGAGAAACCCGATTCACCGTTTACCAACTTTATAGAACTTGCGTCGTTCTTTAAAATCTCGTATGGATTCGTAGCACATCGAACGCGTTGAAATCTTTTGGTTGGAAAAACGCAGTTCCTTTTTATAACAAAAGAATAATTTATTGTTATTTATAAATTATACGAAATTTTAGTGTGTTTGATGTTAATTTTAAAACAAGTAGTACTTTGTATTTTAATCCAAGGTGATTTACAAAAACATGCAGTAGAAGTGAGTCACAGCGGAAGCACTCGTAACGCACTGCGCAGCGTTACTAACGATGAATCTACTCATGTAGCGTGAAGATAACCCGAGTACCCAGGTATTAAATCTATTAATATTATTCATTTAATTTTTACCTTACATAAGATTAAGTAATTTCTTATTGGGCGTAATAGTAGAGTGGAAAAATTACGCTGATCAAGCTTAATAATGCGTTTATTATTTGACGTGACTTACACATGTGAGGTTGGTAATCTATACAGATACGAGTAAAATGCTTTGTCCTGAATGACTGACTGACGGATCAACGCATAGCCTAAACCGCTGACCGTAGAGACCTGAAACTTGTAAGGTGTGTTCTTTGTATGACGTAGGCATCCGATAAGAAAGGATTTTCCTAAATTCTACCCCTAAGGGGGTGAAAAGGGGGGGTAACGTTTGTATGGGATAACGTGATTCCTTGGTCCAATCTACTTCAAACTTTGCATAAACCTTTTTTAACAGAATTGATGGAAGACATGTTTCGCATTTTATTGAAATTTATAACGCCCCTAACGGGGTTAAAAAGGGGTAGAACAGACACACGTTTGAAACTCAATCCGATTTTATTCAAAAAAGGTTGAACTTATTTAAAAACATAAGCAAATACTCTTTAAAATTGGAATGTCTCGAAAGTCACCGTACTGTATTAGTACCTCATTTGAAGGTTTCTAACGCTTAAAGAGGTTATGCACTTTTACGACACGGTCTCATAGGGACGTCGAGTTTGAAATTTGAAATGGAAGGATGTTTATTTATTTATATGTTTGTTTGTTACCCAATCACGTCGTAACGGCTGAACCGATTTAAATGAAATTTGCTATATACGTAGATAAAACCAATAAAAAAAGCTATAACCTGGATTACCACATAGGCTACTTTTTATCTCATAAATCAGTTCCCATGGGATAAAAATGGCGTGTCAAGTCAATTTGCAACAGCGAGTTTAGCTTTATTTTTAGGTTACCTACACATTTAGGAGTGTAACGCGTACGAAGTCGCGGGCAACAGCTAGTAGAGGATAAAGGTCTGCCTTACGTGAATTATTGCAATCTAAAAGAAGAAAGCTTTTCATATTATATAGCGAGCAATGAGTACGTACAGCACATATATTTGACCAAATTAAATCTGTGAACACATGCAAAAAATTGCAACAATTTACACTCACAAATGGTCGTGAAATTACACATCGCTTGAGTAGCATTTATCTAATACCAGAGATTAACTGTCGAAAGTGTAATCGCAAAAACTGATGCCGTGATTTAATGATAATCCAGGGTTGCTGCTCCGTCATCAGCACGCTCCTATACCGTAAACTATACACTTTCGATTGCTCGTCATGTCACGTCACCGATTCTTTTTTTAGATGTTTTGTAATTTTAAGTGGATGAATGCTAGCCCTAAATCCTTCCCTCTCATCTTCGATACAGAATGAACTGGTAAAAGGGTTATAAGCCTCGCAACGGCTAAAATGTCTTGCACCTCCCCTCTGATGATATAAGCAAGATAAGACTTTGCTAGATTACATAATTTCAGTGCGAATTTTGTTGAATAACCAAATCACCATTTTGTCAAGAATGATAGGAATCTTTTCACATCTGATGATGTAAAGCGCAATTCTGCCTACCTTTAAGACTATAGCTTTTTCACACCGCATTATGATTGATACAGATCTAGTGACCTACATAAGGCTAGAATCGTTCAATGCCCGCATAATTCTTTCTGAATTTATTACTGATTCGCAGCTACATCCCTGTGATACAACGTCATACATCTACATATTCAGCGCGCCTGTGTAATTGGTGTCTGAGGAGCATGCAAGTCTCCTCAACCGTTCACCGCTCTGACTGTCAGTTTTTCATTCGGCTTTGGAAACTGTAATCGGAACACTTGGAATATTCCGCTTCAAAGAGCGTTTAAAAGTAACTGCACTTTAAGATATGCATTTCTATGCCCTTCTTGAACTCGAAGGATCGCTTACAATCTGTAGATACATGATCTGGAACGTAGTTGACTTTTTTGTACTGTATTGTCTGGTTTGATACAGGAATAGCTAACGCAGGTATTCAATGCTCAGATAAGAACAAAAACTTTTTCTTATTTTTATGTTATTTATGGGGAAACAGGCTTACGGCCCATCTGATGGTAAGCGGTCACCGTCGCCTATTGCCACTGGTAACACCCGGGGTATAGTCGATGCGTTCCCTACCCTGTAGAAACCTCTTTATATTTCTCTTGAAGGGTGCCATGTCGTAGCCTAATGGGAAAACCTCAGATGGTAGCTCATTCCACATCTTGCAAGTGAAAATGATAGGGTAGAAAAGATCGTGTGAAGCGTGCGATATCCAATTGTCGACGATATGTGGATGAGCTTTATTAAGTTGTCGATAAGTGCGGTGGTAAAATCTCGACGACGGTATGAGATCAAATAGTTCCTCAGAACATTCCCCATTATACAGGCTGTAAAAAAACTCTGGTAAACACGCTTAATAAGTTAGATTTATTTTAGCTAGTGAAACACCATTAAACTTATCTATGACTGCCTCTGTGGCGCAGTGGGTGTATAGCCGGCTAAGACGCAGGAGGTAGCGGGTTCGATCCCGCCGCGGAACAAATGTTTGCATGATCTTCAGATATTTGTTCCGTGTCTGGGTGTTTTTCTATATATTATAAGTCTGTACTTACAAAAAAAAAGTATATAAGTATTATATCAGTTATCTGGTTCCCATAGTACAAGCTCTGCTTAGTTTGGGGCTAGATAGCGCTGTGTGAAATGTCCAGCAATATTTATTTATTTATTTGAGCTTGCTTTTATTGCACTTTTTACAGCAACAGTGAAAAATAGATCTAAAATGAGTTCCATTTAGTTTGGCACATATTATTTGTTCGCAATAACGGTAGATTCGATGCGCTTGCGCAGGCGGAGCGCCGTCTGAGAAGATTAATGGCAACAGCGATACTGATTTCTATTTATTTTCAAAGTATTAGAGATCATTGGCCTCGGGTTGATTAACTGTATTGTAATGAAGGAGTAGGTCAATTCATTACAATGTTTGTACAATTTGGAACAGTTGAAAATTGATAATATGACTATGTCGATCTACCGTAGCCTGTATCTCTGTTAATGGGCTTCAAGTTTTTGTGACTCGTCTGTCTAAACTAAGGCATGTTTTTTATTTAGAAATCGGCCTTTTATTTTTTTTGTGTTAAAACTTTTTTTTATTATTATTTACAGGAAAATAGCACTGAGCTGTTGCCTCGAACACATTACGGAACATTCTACGATGGTGAGGCGTACCTAGTGTACTCATCATCGCTGCCGGGACAGCCTTCAGGGCCTGATGTCATTGTAAGTCATCCATAACAAATACCTTTGTTATCGATATGCCCCCTAACTACGGTAGCAACATGACCATGAGGAATGTGACAAATAAATAACAATCAAATGAAATAAATTTGTTTTTTTTTTCAGCATAAAAATATAAAACACAGATAACATAATAACAAATTTTGAACAGCTAGGTATAAGTAGAATTAATATTTACATCAAGTAGGTACCTTTAAGAAATTATTGACAATGACCTTTTCTACAGTACTTGCCGTGTCCAAAACTAAACTTATAATACTCATGGAGTGGATCGATGCAGGTACTGTTATTGAAGGTCATGCTGTTATAATCTAGACCTAGTTTTTAATCGAAATGCGAAAGTTTGGATGGTCTAATGTAATTACGTAAAGCAGCGATACTGATTATTTGGATTAACATGCAACCCCATGGCCATTTTGCTACGTAATTTTAGGACAGTTCCAAAACATAACCTTTGCTTCTTGAATACTTATCCCCAACAATACCTCTTTCAAAGAGTTTTTTTACCCGACTTCAACAAAAGGAGTAGGTTCTCAATTAGTTTTTTTATGTTTGTTACCTCAGAACTCCGTCAACCGATTTAAAAAGTTTATTTGAAAGAATACACTTTCAGATTGGTCCTGTAGCAATTTAATCAAAATCGATTCAGTAATTTGATTTTTTTTCTGTATCTGAAGTGAATATTTTTGTTGAAAAGTTGCATGTGTAACTCCTATTTCTATGACCCTATAGACGTCATGTTAATGTCTCCACAGCGACGTGAAATCAAGGAGCACGGAGAATGCCCGGAGCGTCACATCCACACCTGGGCAGGGGAGCGCAGCGGCAGCCTGTCTGCGTTAGCGCTGCGTCGGGGCACTCAGCTGACCACCTATCTCGGAGCTCCTGTGGTCATCCATCGCGAAACTGCTACTAAGGAAACTCCGAGACTGCTGTCTTACTTTATAGATGGCATCAGGTAATGTATTACCTACCTACATTTTTTATGGATCTAAGTAGTTAGATTCGTCTCACGCAATTATGTTTATCACGTCTAGGTACTTTTAATTTTATATTTTATTTTTAAAAACACATACTTATGAAATAATATACTTAAAAAACCTTGGCAGGTTTGTCCTAAGCATAACTCAAAGCATTTGTATACATGTAGGTACGACATTCTTGTAAACATTCCACTGTTTTTAATAATGTGCATTTTTATAATGCACTTAGTAGAAATCAATAATAATTAAATACAAATACTATTAATTAACTACTACTTTCCAGTAAATCATAATAAACTCACATTCAGTGATATTCTTCTCTAGAATACTTCGCAGCGGCACTCACAACTTGAACGGTGGAGCACGCTTGTACCGCGTCCGTGGGCGCAGACCAGTCCTAATTCAACTGGAACCGGTGTCATGGTCGCAGCTGGCTGCCGACGGCGTCTTTATACTTGACACTTCATCCCTGCTTGTGTTGTGGCTCGGACGAGCCGCTAACCTAGTAGAGAAGATATTTGGAGCTAAGGTATCTTTACGATATATTGAAAACTTCGAGATGATATCACGACAGGTCGAGATAAAATTGATTTGATCTATTGCATTTTATTCTTTGACTTCACGGCCTTCCATGGACCTTCTATTAAAGACATATTAAATGACATGGACATATTAAATTAGCTGTAAATAATGTTGTTTTGTTTCTTAGTGCTTGTTGTCCAGGCTAAATCCTTCATCTAATGCCCGCTGCACTTGTAAGACTGCCATTTCACAATGCCGTTAAAATGATGGTTTGATTACTCAACATCGTTGACATTCAGCATTGCCTTAATCACATAAATAGTTACCTACTCGAATAGAACATAGGCGACCAGAGTTGCGAATTTTAGAATTAGCCAATATTTTGCTAGCTTGCTAGCTAGGACAAAAATATAATTACATACCTACTTGTTTTTTCATCACTCATGCTCTGAAAGTTGGTCATTGTTAGCTCGATACCTGATGCGTAAATTCGATTTACGCCCGCTAGAGCCGTAAGTAAATTTGTAAATAGAATGCGGTTCATTGCATTCATAATATACCAAAATTAAATACAACCTCCATGACAAATCCTTATTTCTATTTAAAATAAATGAGGTTACATTCATAAATAATAAAACTATTGGTTCGCCCTGAACTGAGATTTCGCGAGTCTCCGATTAAAACAAAAAAAAAAAGTATTTGTAATCTTTGACTATCAAAATAGTCCCCCGAAATTTATAACCTTAATAAAATTTATAAACTTGACCTACAGTTTCATTCAAATTACAGGTAACGGCAGTTTATGTTACATGGTTACTCTTTTTTGGGGTACAAATTGCAGTTATTCTGGATTTCAGACTTTTGTCATATTTGTTTCACTTAAGCTAGACGCATACTAAATTACAAGAATGTGGGGTCACTGGTGTACCCTGTGAATTTTATCAAAGTTCAGTTTTTATTATGGTTACTCAAAAACTATAAAGACTTTACTAAAATATAAAGACTAAAAATATAAACGGAGTCTAAATGTACTAATGAAGACCTGTCATTTAATGTCTCATTTGACCTAATAGTCTCATTTTTTTTATCCTTCTTGAACCCTTATATCTCAACAACCACCCAACATTTTTAGCTCATTTAGTCACACCAAAATTGTGCCAGCACTACCTACCTATATATCAAATTTCACGATGATCGGATCAACGCTTCGAAAGTTATCCTCGGACAAACAAACAAACAAACAAACATACAACGCCGATTTGCCCAAGTTGATTTAGAGATCTCGCTTCGCTCGATCAATTAAATACAACCTCCATGACAAATCCTTATTTCTATTAAATAACAGAGGCCATAGAAAAACAATGGATACCGGCCTACTACTATCCTCTAACTAGTATGCGGATACCGGGAAAGCAAATTTTCTATTTAGCAAACTGTTATAAGTATACCTAACACTTTTTTAATTTCCTCGCATTCACGATGAAAAGTTATATACATATGTATGTTATATACTCCGGTGTTCAATGATCAATAGCACCCTCGACTCATTAGCGTCCTCGCTCGCCTTGTATAACAATAAAGTATTGTTCACCTCTCTATCTATCCTTTTAGTTCGCATACCGCATGGCAAGGGGCGCCGACAAGGGTATGACGGCCCGGCGTATCGCCATTGCCCATGACGGGTACGAGCAGACGCTGCCAGCCAACGACAGAGCTCTGCTTGACGCTCTGCTGGAGTTACGCGCGAGGTCTGTCCGACCGGTGGTCGCTACTCCTGACCCTCCGCGCCTTGCGAGACTATACCGGTAAACTGTTTAAGGTTTTACTTAGAAAACTTTCGTGATTTATTTCAATCATTATTATCGCACTCACCCTGATGAAGGTTCACGAATTGAACCGAAACATTGTATGTCGAAACACCAATAAAAGGGTACGTAATAAATCTCATAAGAAGTATTTTTATTCATGTGTAGAGGAGGCCAGCTGAGGCGCAGGAGGTTGCGGATTCGATTCCCGCCGCGCAACTAATGTTTGCATGATCTACATATATTTGTTTCGGGTCTGGTTTTTTCTACATATTATATTACTTCTCATGGTACAAGCTTTGCTTAGTTTGGGGCTAGATGTCTCTGTGTGAAATGTCCAGCATTGTTTATTATTATTTATAATACTTTTGAAGTGAAAACTTCTTTTGAGATGGGAAAAAACCATTGCACCCTGTATACAAGTATCTCGTAATTGTTCAAGTTTTCACTTCTGTCGGAGGATGCCACTTTTTTTTGGATACCAGAAAATAAATATTATATTATTATTAAATTTATATTCTGGTTTGAGGTATTGGTGAATTGACGGATACTTAAATGAGATGTATCTTCATTTACGTGTTAGTTTAATTCACGGCCTTCAAAAGAAGTATGGGCAATTCTAGTTGATAAAATATACTGGAAAATAATTACTTATGATTTTATTTACTCTGTTTATCTAAGGTAGGGTAATAACTGGCTACAAAAAAATAATATTACCTTATATATCCAGGGCTACTCAGCCGCCGCGTATCTCACCCATCACAATTCCGTCGCAGCGACCAGCAGCCAGACTCGAGGAAGTGAAACGGGCTCCACTCTTCAGAGATGATTTAGCTGATGATGTAAGTTTAATTATGAGGCAAGAGCTTTTTAGCCACTTATGTTAACAGCGGAGTTCCACTTGGGCCAGACACATTTCTTTCGGTTTATTATTGGAGTTAAGTTCCTTATAGTATTTTTCAAACTTTCGCGAAAATAATTACTGATTAAAACGGGTATTTATCGCGTATATACCTATTTTACTATTTTATTTATCATCCCGACGTTGCAACTGTGTTGCAACAGTCGCGGTCGCGGGTCTGCCCGGACGATACTGTATTATATTCCGGGGAATACTATTCCAAAGTCGGTTAGCCGTGATGGTGAATGAGTTAGAATAGCAGGTTGTATTGTGTTGAGGAATTATTAACTGGAGATGTTGTTAACTTGTCAGGTACTGTTTAAATCATTTTCAATTGACAGGCCTTAGTTTATTCATTCCAAAACACTGGTGAAGGTTCGCAAATTTAATAGATATAACCGTTTTTCAGGGAGTGTACATAGTGGAGAGTGGAACCCGCGGTGTCTGGGCGTGGGTAGGCGAGACCGCAACCGCCGCCCAGTCCCGCGGGGCACTAGCCGCCGCCCGCGGCCTCGCCCGCGCCAAGCGCCACGTCGGACCGGTCGCAGTGACCGCGGCTGGACATGAACCGCTGGAGTTTGCGGCTTTGTTCCACGGGTGGCGCTGGTGCGACGCGCGCCGTGACGTCAGAGTGCGGGCTGCGAGATCTGCCACTACGAAGCTGGATGCCGTTAGCCTTGCGACCAACGCTTGGCTTGCAGCTGAGGTAACCCACAGATTATATGAGTAGCTAGAGTTTGCAGCCTAGTTCCACAATAACATTAATAATAGCAGTATGTTTGCCCCAACAATAAAAAGAAAACATTAAATTGATAGTGCTAAGGTGATACAGTATTATTAATCCTATATTGTTAGAGTAAAAGTTAATTTGTTTAGATTAAGACTCAAAGCTGATATTCTCTCATCGCAGCTAAATCAACCGTAGTGGCAGTAGCTGAAGCTCTCTCTCTCTCTTTCCAATAAACCATGGAGTCCAGTGTCTCCATGGGTAGTCTAAAATATATCAGTGAAATGTTCTTAAGTGTGATAGTTAGTAGTGATAGATTTATTGGATTAAAATAGTAGGTATTTAATTGTATTATGTATGTATTTAATAGGATTTGTGGTATTTAATGTGAGTAAGTATTTAATGTAAGTATTTAATAATGATAGTTGTGTTTTCTTATAAAAACTACCCTTGATCAAGATGAACGTGAGGTAACCTAAACTGGACTCAGCGGAAGACCAGCGCTGCGGCATATTAACATGCCGTAGCATCATGCTGAGCTGAGTACCAATTCATCCCCACACAGAGCTCTTTAATTTGTTAAGTTTGTTAGTGCTTAGTTTCGGTTTTATTGTTGTTGTGTTTATTTTTTTTTCTTTATGACTGTGTGGATTTATGAATAAAATGTTTTCTTTCTTTCTTTCTTTTGTTACTTTGTATTCGTCAATGTTTTCAAGTGGCAACCAGGAACCCAAAGAGCTCCCCCTACTCAATGATATAATGGTAATATAACAACCACAGCAATTTTGTCAATGGAGGAGCCTGGTTTTATGAGAAAACTAGCTGACCCGCCAAACTTCGCATCGCTTTGACATGCATATGACGCGGTCTGCCAATGTGACGTACATTAACCCCGGTAGAATTGTCAATCAGCCATCATTGGCTGCATCTATGTATGAGAAAATTAATTTTCTTTGTAATTTTTTTTTTGCGTGAAATTTTCCAATATTTTTATAGATATTCTGCTACTCGGGACGGATAGAAATCCAACAAATCAAAGATCATTAAAATCAGTCCAGTCGTTCTCGAGTTGTAAGAGTTCGAACAAACCCGACTTTGTTTTATACAGGGTTACAGGAAAAATCGTGCTAGATCCGTTAAGGGCGTGGAGTACCCATCATTTCTGACTTATTTCACTATGAAACACCCTACCCTAAACTTAACCCTTTTCGAGATATTCGACTTTTAATTTTTTTATTGAAAATTGCCGATTTTTAGGCTACTAAATTTATTTTTGTTTATTTTGTTTATCTTATTATTATTATTATTGCATTTTTACATGTGTAATAAGATGCTTTAGGACGTCAATCATTAAAATAGTGCATAAGTTAATTGAATAGACCGTAGTAGACAAGTGAAAGTTAAGAAATAAAAAAAAATATTAGAAAGTTTATTTTTCTCTAAGGGATATCTAAAAAAAATATTATGGCAATGGTTCGGCAGATGTTTTTTAAAATATCTACGTTTCATCAGCTATCTAACGAGGTATAACAATCTAGGGTTTGTATTACATTTCGTGGAAAAAAAGTAGTTGGGATGTAGAAGACCCAGATTTTCTAAGAAATATCTTGTGGACGGATGAGTCCAAATTTGATAAAGATGGCATAACTAACTATCACAACGCCCATTACTGGGCCCCAAAAGAGCTAAGGAATCCCAATAAGAAAAGAGTGAAGGGGTCCCAACGAAGATTCAGCGTGAATGTGTGGATGGGCATTATCTCCAATCATTTGATTGGACCTTACTTTCTCCCGGATAATCTAAATGGGGAAAGCTACGAAAATTTCCTGAGAGCAGACTTAAGTGATTTGCTGGATGATCTGCCACTCAACCTGATCAGGGACATGTGGTTCCAACACGATGGCTGCCCTGCCCATTTCAGGAGAAGTGTCAGAGACTGGCTGGACACAAATTATCCAAACAAATGGATAGGACGAGGTGGACCGTTGCCATGGCCAGCAAGAAGTCCGGACCTAACCCCCATGGATTTTCACGTGTGGGGGTGCATGAAAAGTATTGTGTACAGCGAGCCGAATCCAGTTTCGTCTGTGGAAGACTTACGAGAAAGGATTGTGGATGCAGCCAATAAAATGAGGACCACGTTAACCACTGGAGTAGTAAAGACTGGTCTCCGTAGAAGGATGCGACAATGTATCAGAAATAGAGGCGGCCATGTTGAACATGAACTGTAGAATAAGAAAAAGTTGTGTGAAAATCTTTAATAAATGACATTTCATGCTTACCTATTATTTTATTTTACTTTTTAGGGCTAAGTATAAATTTTCTTCTCCACTGTCGCCTATAAAACTAAATTTTTTTCAATGCATTTTAATAAAACCTTAGATTATTATACCTCGTTAGATAGCTGATGAAACGTAGATATTTTAAAAAACATCTGCCGAACAATTGCCATAATATTTTTTTTAGATATCCCTTGCAGAAAAATAAACTTTCTAATATTTTTTTTTATTTCTTAACTTTCACTTGTCTACTACGGTCTATTCAATTAACTTATGCACTATTTTAATGATAGACGTCCTAAAGCATCTTATTACACATGTAAAAATGCAATAATAATAATAATAAGATACACAAAATAAACAAAAATAAATTTAGTAGCCTAAAAATCGGCAATTTTCAATAAAATAATTAAAAGTCGAATATCTCGAAAAGGGTTAAGTTTAGGGTAGGGTGTTTCATAGTGAAATAAGTCAGAAATGATGGGTACTCCACGCCCTTAACGGATCTAGCACGATTTTTCCTGTAACCCTGTATATTAAAAAGATTTGCGCGGAAAAATTCATCCATAAGTAGGTACATAGATTATAAATTCAAAAGTACGAGTAACTCTGTCTCTCTGTGTGTTTGATACGTTTTAATCACGACTAAACGGCTGGACCGATTTCGATGAAATTCGGTATATTAATAGATTAAGACCGGGATCGAGCCGATGACATATTTATACTTATTAACTACAACTTTTAATCCGACTGCGGGGGAGGAGGGTGATGTTTATGAAAAACAACGCGTTTTAAGCCGCGGGCGGAAGCTTGTATTATGTATTTTTCTATGGTTAAAAATTATTATCCAGACAGATAAATATATATTTTCTCCAGGCGCAATTACCAGATGACGGTTCAGGAGCGCTTCGCGTGTGGCGCGTCCGCTCCGAGGCCGAGCCGGGAGCGCCCCTGGTGGAAGTGGAGCGTCCTCAAGCCGCCGCCTTCTATGACGGAGACTGCTACATCGTGCTGTACACCTACCACGCGCCTATTGGAGACCAGACTGTGCTTTACTATTGGATGGTAAGATGTTGATGTCAAAGGATAGGACAATAGCAAACAGCTTACTACATTATGAGTGTATTGTGGATTATGCAACGTAGGATTATTGTTCGCAATATTTTGAAGTGAATATGTAAGACTTCGTACCGCCTTGACATTCATGTGACGCGGGCTGCCAATGTAGTCGCTGCATCTATGTTTGAGAAAATTAATTTTCTTATTCTTTATTGCACACAAGAAAATACATTTGAAAATACAGAAAAAGAGGTCATGCACAAAGGCGAGCTTAACCCTAAGAAGAGTTCTTAATATTTTTTTTATGTGAATTTTTCCGATATTTTAATAGTTATTCTGCTATTCGGGGCGGAGAGAAATCTAACAAATCAAAGATTATTACAATCAGTTTAGCCGTTCTTGAGTTATAAATTGAGCTGAGGATCGGGCTTAATGGCGCACCCTGGGAGAGACCTACGTCCAGCAGTGGACTGCTATAGGTTGATGATGATGATGATGATGAGTTATAAATGGTGTAACTAACCCGACTTTGTTTTATTGTTTATTATAGATAAGAACATAAGTACCATATTTCTGCCAAATAAATAATTTTGATTTGATTTGAAGTACTTTTAAGATTAAGTTGCTACTGGTCCCTACTCCCCGCATTAGGACTAGCTTGTATTTATTTTATTTATTTATTAGCTATAATCAGTTATTGATATTTCCATAATATGTATTGTAGTATGTGTATTGTATATGTAATATGTATTGTGATTGTGTGTCGGTGATATTTATTAGATCACAATCTAATAAATATCACCGACATAATGCACTACGATAAATATTATAGAAATTATCAATAACTGATTATAGCTAAGTAATTAAATAAGTAAACAAGTTTAAATCTAGAGTGGGGCCCAACTTCCAACCCTATTAAGCTCGTGGATTTGATGGATTTCGAATGCACCTATAGATATTCCACGTCCACAACTATTTAACTGTGAACTTTAATGTTACAGGGTGGCTCTTCGCCCAATGATCTGAGGAATTTGGGCGCAAAAGAAGCCAAAGATCTTTACACCAAATTAGGACGTCTACCCGTTCAAGTAAGTAACCCTACGCTAAGAACCATTATAAGGTGTATTTCTGCCATTTTGTTTAATCAATCTAAGGCACTTGTCTCACCACCGGCGATGAGCGAGATGCGAGTAGAGATAGAAACTAGAAACGAGTTGGCGAGCAGCGAGAAGCGAGTGTGTAGTTCCTATAGTTGTCTCGCTCGGCTATAATGCGAGTGAGCGAGTGCGGCGGCCGATACTCATCATCTCACGGCGTGTGTTCTGACCGCCAAGCGAGCATCGTTGAGCGCGTATCGCTGAGCGAGTATCGCTGAGCGAGTGTTGTAGTCGCTGCGACAAAATAGTGGAGAACAAGTTCTCGCCGGTAGTGTGAACGGCCAGCGATCAATTATTAATATACGTATCTCTTTTACTGACACGAAATCTATATATTTTATTCGTTTCTTGAGCGAGAAAATAGTTGATAGCTAATCGCTTACTCGCCGGCGGTGAGACAAGTGCCTCATGATCCAATTCAGTTATCAGTTATTAAAAACTTTCGACCTTTACAATGGAAGAGTTTTGGGCGAAGTGTGTTGTTTAGTCGTTTTCGCGGGCGACTACACTACGCAGCGCAAGAGCGTCAGCAAATATTTTTAAGTATTATAATATGTATATAAAGTTATTCATATATTTATATGGACCATAGAACTAAGTTTTAACATCTTGTACTTTTCTCTTGTTGCTTGAAATAAAGATTATTATTATTAAAAACGCTGTTATTGGCATGATAATTACCATTGTTGTCTTGGTAACTTATATCAGGGTTGAAAAAACTAGTGAGGATGAAGATTTTTATTTTTTTTTTATTTTTATTTTATTAGGAGTCATCGATATAGCATACAATCACAATATTTAGCGGTTACATACATAAATGGTAAATCTTAGTCCCACTATAATTAAAGATGACACAGTGCATGCCTCAGTACATGACCCATTTGCAACGTTTCAGGCATGGGTGTATCAAGGAAAGGAACCAGCGCATTTCCTTCAGATATTCAAAGGTCGAATGATCACATACATCGGCAGAGCTGCTGATGTTGATCGTAAGTTGTCTTATGTTTTAACTCATTGATGTTCTGTTGCCGTTACAATGAGCCAGAATTAACTTGAAGCTATTATCTAGGTAGTTTAGGTCGACACCACTTCTTGATGTCTGCTTGACCTGTCGTTTTTCATAGGTCACTTAACTGATAGTGAAATGAAAGATGGTCAAAAGAACTCTTTGATGGATTAAAGTTAGACTCTGTTTGAACTTTCTTAATCAGCTTTAGAAGCATAATTTTCCAATTTGTGAAATGTCCTCAAAGTTATAAATATATGTATTCTCAGATGAATATTGAATCCAATTTCGTAAGGTCAAATGTGGAGTAAATCAACGAGGTAATCGAATTTGCATGCTTTGAACTTTCCCAGCTAGCGGCCGTCGCGTGATCCCTCCAGCTAGAGCGCTGATCCGCGTCTCGGGCCAGTACGCACGCGAGGCTCGTGGCGTGGAAGTGAGAGGGGAAGAGGGCGGCGCCGGCTCCTGCTACGTGGTACGAGAGGGACAGCGAGTGTGGGTGTGGTGTGCTGCGAGTGCTACGGGGGATGAACGCGAAGTTGCCAAGAATATGGCAGCGGCTGAACATACACTCGTAATGCAAGGTACCTTCGTATTAGGGTGTTGACACGCCAATCGATCGAGCGGCGATCGTCGATCGATTGGTGTGGTGACACCATTACTTACGATAGGAGCATCGGTGAGACCCACTGAATTGTTTCACCAATTCAGCACCAGTCATACTGACCTTTTACAAAGAAAGAAAAAAAACTTATTTATTCAAAACCACGCAGTTAAAGACAGAAAAAACGCAACAACAACAACATCTCACTTAAACACTTAGGATCTTACCACAAAAAAGTAAACACTGATTAGCACGTGTTTAAAAAACTCCTATGAAAAAATTTTGGTAAGGAGTTTTTAAATATGCTTTAAATAGTTGATACCTATAGGGTATTTCCGGTTGACCTAGAATTGTCAATTTTGGTTAAAAGCAAGTTCAAGCACAAGTAAATGCCATGTGTGGCATGCCCTTTTTGTGGATTATGGTGACTAAGCTAAGAGTATCTAGGGTAACAGATGCTAGAGTCTACCCCATCTATAAACCTGTCAAACCGAGCAGACGAAAGTTACAGCAATTACAAAATCCGCGCGTATTAAATTGTCGTTGACGTTCGGTTCGGTCGCAGTCATGGCCCCACTTCCGCTCGCTCGCTCGTAGGTCCACCTAGGTAACCATAGGTCCTAACCATAGACTATAGGTCCTGTCCATCCAAAGGTTGCATGGAAGAGATCGCTTTTAGAGATAAGGTCGCTCATTGTACCTATGATTTAAAAATAGTTTTTTGTTCTATTTGTTTATTTATTTTTTAATGGTATGCAATTAAGATATATCCATCTATCTATCTAATGTGCAAATGACGATTGTCAATTGAATGGCTAATTATCTAAGAAGCCAGTTTCAGTTATATAACAGTCGTATAAAGGAACTTGCTTATTTTCAGGCAAAGAGAAGGCAGATTTCTGGACAGCACTGGGCGAGCGTCGCTGCTTTTTGTTAGCTGCGCCGGTGAAGGAA
This sequence comes from Philereme transversata, assembly GCA_963924445.1. Lineage (NCBI taxonomy): Eukaryota > Metazoa > Arthropoda > Insecta > Lepidoptera > Geometridae > Philereme > Philereme transversata. The sequence goes on along the minus strand of OZ004337.1, from coordinate 16,570,758 downwards.
GTGGAGCGGCCATTGCCGCCGCGCCTCTTCTACGCCGCGCTCGGCCCGCCTGGACACTATTCATGTGAGATGATCTGACTTTATATCAAGAAAGCATACTTTTAAGAGAATACGCGGGCGGTGTTTAGTCCATGCAAACGTACTCCCCTGTTTCCTCCCTGGATAGTGACAATAGAGCAAATATTTTGGTACCATATTTACCATTGTCATGCCTCTATGTTCTGTTTTTCTCCATAAAAAACTAATTAAACGGTGAAGTTTGTAAAATTAATCAATCATAACTATATCTAATACCTTCATACAGCCATGCTTCCGGCTAAATAAGTTATTGCATTTCATAAATTACTTAATAAAAGTATCTCAATAATTTTAAAGACCTTTTAAAATCACAATAATTGCGTGGCTATCAAGTTGGAAGCCTCACCAATTTTATGGTTTCAACTAGGGATGCCAAAAACCTGTGTTGTGATAAATAATGGCGCAAAGCAGAGAAATAGTGACGCTGTAGTTTAGGAGATATTTTAGTCATGAACTGACTTGACGTCAACGTTAAGTTAGAAGCCTCACCAAGAACGGCTGCACGGATGATTTATATACTAAAAAAAACTGTGCTGAAATAGTGACGCCGGCATAAAAAGTTTCAATAATAGTGATAACTATTTATTTATGTGTGATACTCTATCTATACTATATCAGAACTAGTAAGTTCTGGGACACCCTGTATTGTTTGTTTTGATGATGTGATGTGTTTGTGTACAGTCGAGGAGATAGTATCATTCAGCCAGTACTCGTTGGCGCCGGAGATGGCGGGCGTGGTGGACGCGCACGGCGCCGTGTTCGTGTGGCTCGGCGCGCACGCCTCGCCGCGCGCCAAGGACGACCCGAGGGCGCTCGCAGCCGCATACCTCGCACAAGGTAACTAAACCTTACTCTCCGCCTAACAGTACAATACTTTTAGTAGGTCGGTTGTTGGGGCAGAAAGGTTCTAGAGTGGAAACTACACGCGAGAAAGCGCAGCGAAGGACAGCCCCATTTGTCAACCCTACTATATAATATAGTACCCTACTATATTAGGGGATCAAATACAATATTTCTAAAAAATATATATACTTAGTAGTCGAAACTACTATATTTTGCGTAAAGCGGTACGCAGCCTTAATTTTTTTTTTAAGCCCGCGGATTGTGCGCGGAAAACTCGAAGAGGTGCGAACGATAAAGAAAAACATTTTTCCTTGATTCTCCTACATACATATACATACTATATATATTTTTCTTTTTTTTGCCATGTACTATATTTTTAGCGGTAACAGCTTCGAAAATACTATGCTTGACAGAAAAAAGTTGATAACCCTAGCTAGCCCCATTAGATGTAGAGACGACCTGATAAAACTTGCTGGGAGCCATTGGGTACAGGTCGCACAAGATCGGTCACTCTGGAAATCTATGGCCTATGTTCAGCAGTGGACAACCTATTTCATGTGCATGCAAACTAGCACCTACCCTTCAAAACATATAACTTACTGCAAAATGGTTTGTTCCAGACCCGGCCGCGCGCGACCCCGAGACTCCCATCATCACCATCAGCCAGGGCCGGGAGCCGCCGCACTTCACCGGGTTCTTCCCGCACTGGAAACATTCTATGTGGAAGGTAAACAAGTATAAATTAATAAGATGCAAAATACCCGACTCTAAAAACCAGAAAGAATTTTTTTTTCGCCGCCGGCAGCCTACATACTTGATCTGTGATATGTGTAGGCTCATTAAATGTTGGATTCTTCGTAACACGAACATTGAACCAAAGTAATCTACCACCAAAGTAACTTAGTCAAATCTAATCAAACATAGTTACAAACAGTATTTTACATAAATCCAAAATGTTAGCACCTACCTAACTCATCAGTTATTCCACTTTTATTCAATTCAACTTACCTATTTCACCATCAGGGCCACAAGTCATTCAGCGCAATCATCAGCGCGCTCGAAGGTAAAGCGATAGTCCAAGGCGGTAACAGCGCGATGCAAAACGGAAACACCGCGAATCGCTTCGACCAGTACGAGAAGTATCCTCTGGCTGTACTTCGAGGGCCCAAGGAGCACCTTCCGCCTGATGTGGACCCTCTTATAAAGGAGGTAAGGTTCAACAGTATTCGGTTACCTGTGGCACCCACACTAAAATCAATTTAATTGATTGATGAAAAAAAAGTATAAGTAAATTGTTTTTTCTAAATAAATCTAATGCAATCAAATAAAAATATGCATTTCGAAAAATCTCACCTGAGATTAGAGGGGGGTAGGGTGTCGAACAAAATCTCACGAAATCTCACCAAGGGGGGAGGGGGGATCGAAAAATCGCCAAAATTGCCTCATGTAATTAATGGATACTCCCTTAGCATTACCATTTCATGCCTATATTTCGTTTCATGAACACATGTTGGACAGATGTTTGGCCACAATAATAGCATCAGGTGAGGCGATTATTAGGTCTTCCATCGTGCAGGTGTTCGAGCAATAAAGGGCACAATAGCAAGCACATTGACTGCGCGGGATCACCGCACTCGCACTGCGTTAAGTTAGGGGCCCTGAATCCCCCTTTGCACATATTAACTCTGCAGCGGCCAACCTGAATAATAAACCTAAAAAATAGTATATAAATAAAATTAAACGAAGATATTTTTATTCCTTATCCTAACAGCACCAATTCTAGTCACTATCACATCACAAAGTGATTATACAAATCAAATTTGGTTACAGCTATACCTTACCCACGATGACTTCGTGTTTACATTCAACGTGTCCTACAACGAGTTCCGCTCCTTGCCCGGCTGGAAGCAGAAGGAATTGAAGAAAGCCGCCGGACTCTTTTGAACGTAAACCCGCATTAATCCGTCAAGAATCATGCCAATACAATTTTTCATGGTTTTGGCGCCTGATCGATGATGATTACACATAGTATTAATTATAATATTCCTTCAATAGTGAATTAGGGCCGGCGTTGACTGACGGCATGGTAAAACAAAGGATTTTTTGAGTGAGAGTCATTTTCGCGTACAAAAACCCTTAGTTTTACCATGCAGTCAGTCAGCGCCGGCGCTAATATTCAAATAGGCACAATTATTTGTTATTTTAAAATAGTTACTGAGGAGATTAATTGTGTTGATTTTCACATAGATTTACAAAGTGTGCACTAAACATGTAGTAGTGTGAATAAGAAGCATTTAATGTGTGTCCGGATTATTTGATTTTAATATTAAATAATTATAGGCACAGAATAACTGTATTTTGTGAACTAAGAAGCCTATTTATTCATAAACTTAAAGCTTGAAAACGTAAAATAATGGAGATGTATGTCGCCGCCTGGTCCTGGTCGTGACGACTAAACATGTTATGTTATTTAATTTGAAATAAGAAATAAAACAATTTGTTATTTTTTCCTGTTTATTCTTTCACAAATTTAGCCCTTATTAACTAGGCGTTATTAATGATAAAATCAATTACTTTATACAATATACATTTTACTTATAAAACTCAATAGAATATTGAATGATAATGTACAATAAAATAGCTATTGATACATATAAATATGCCTACATGATAAGAGGGCCATAGCCAAGGCACGTACAGGTATCTACTGCCCGGCACAGCGCGCACCGTGCTCCGTGCCACAGCACGCACCGTGCGTCGTGCGCCATGCAGCGCGCAAACCATCCCTACCTAATCAAGATTGCGATATCCATAGATTCAACAACATTATATCAATAATACAAAATATTAAATGACCTGCTCTCGATGATTTAATGTTTTAGCGTGAAGCTACTTTAGTTTTATTATTTGAGAAGCTAGCTAGATAGGAACTTCTAATTTATAGCGAGATAAATAAAACGATGATGATTTCATTAATAAATACTTTACATAATGATTTAACATTGATTATGTTATACACTGGACAGTTAGGGAGTATTTCTAGTTATACATTAACGCGAAAAATACTCCCGGAAAATGTCAACATTATAAAACCAGGTTTATAATAATTATGCACAATCAGTAACAATAAACGTATTAACATTAGTTATAAGCATGAAGAAATAACATACGACTTTGAAATTTCCAAATTACAAATGTTTTGTTAATTCTGACATCTCAAAATTTCTTTGGCAATAACCATATCCAAACGCATGAAATACTATAAAAAAATAACTACGACACAATATGGAATGAAATAAAATAAAATGCAATAGCTGCCCTAATAAAAAATTATATAAAAATGCATTTCGAAAAATAATTAGTAGAGCTACGATGACGTTCCTACGCGAAAACTTAAGTACGTAAATTTAAAAAATTCGCAGTTCAGTTCGTAGTGAATTAGAGATTTATCAAACTTATATCTAGAAAGCATAAAGCCCGGCGCAGACCACAGACGATCAATAGCGGATATCTTAACGTTAAATATGGTCATCCCGCCATTTAAACAGGTAACAAATAAAAATAGCGAAATGAATGAATGAATATCTGCCACCATCGTCCGTCCACAGTCTCAGTCTGCGCAGGCAAACCGGTCAAGCACAAACATTATGTTCAGGTCGACGTATAACTAACAAACAAAACTCAACATTAGCTTTAATTGCAGGAATGTAAACAAAGTTTAATCGATAAACAGCAATTAATATTCAACAAGAATTACGAGTAACAATAATGCGTCGGAGGCCTGATTCCGTTTAGCACCACGGGTGTCGAACACTACTTCTATCACAGCTGTCAGAGCTCGCGCATGCGCACCGACCATCACTATTCGCAACATCACTCGTCACCAGACCCAGTAGTAGGTGGCAACGTGGATTGTAACAGCGCATATTTTGCCTATTTTTAACTCCACCGACACAAACTTTGTACTTCAAAATCACTAACAAAACTTTTGTACATTCAATTTAATATTACATAGAAGTATGAAGGCCGAAATCGAATCAGTGTAAGTCACCTATCAGTTCTAGTTCTATTCCCTAACAAGACAATCTTATCGGCAAAGGCATCCGTTTACTATACATTTATTGCAAGCAGTTTCCAAAAATGCTCAGAGCATATTTGGACCAAAGAATTTAATTTCTTCGTACTACATAAAGAATTAGGCTTGAATCCTTACCTACATAAGCTCATTCAATAATTTCATTATTAAACTACAAATTGATTGCGTGAAACAGGAAGCCCGTTTAAAGGTCTTTTGTTAGAAAATTATTTGAGCAATAAATTGAAGAAGGTATACTATTATATATGTAAGAACATAACACGCTATGGCACTGTCTATTCGTTAGTTTGAAAGTTTGAAATACAAGCAAATGACAAGTGAACACTATTAAAAAATGTGCAATGTTAAGTTTGAACTGCATAAAAATTATTAATTTAATTCATAATTATAAAAAGAGTAATGAGTGAATCCATTCAGTTATTATTGAATGGTTTCTGTACTTGATTAAATGAACTAGGAAATATAAGTGCATCTTATTTCAATTCCTGTTTGATTTAATATCACAATACCAACTAACACTATTCATATTAAAAACAGTGCAAATAGTCTATAAAAGTTATGGAAACGTCTAAAGTGATCTATTTTCAAAGTTAGTGATGGGTAACATTTATTTTATATCGTAATTACTGATTAAAACGGGTATTTATCGCGATGTACTTTTTTCAATAACAAATAAAAAAGGTACATTCGCGATAAATACCCGTTTTAATCAGTACTTATGTACAGTGAAAGTTTAAAAATACTATTTTATAACGTGCTGAATCTGTGTCCTGGAGATTTTTTTGTATTTAAGGTGTTGCAATTTAAACTAATTGGAGGGACGGTTTTTACACAAAATATAAAAATGTATCTATAAAATGTTCTTGTTTTATCATCAAAATCTCAAGAATATCGATAAAATAATGCTCGAGGAAATGTTAGAGAACTAGCTTATTGCACGATGCCACAGATTAATAAAAAGTTACTACGAGCTGTCTAACGACCCTGCTAGTTCAATGCACCCAACCAATTCAAAAATAAAGTTTTTGGATTTAATAAATTACATTATTTATTTGTGGTCTCAAAAATATACTCCGTCATTGTTTGTAGTTTAAATTGCAACACCTTATATAAGTTTTATTGTTTAAAGGCGTAGAATTTGCGAGTGAGTAAAATTTAAGACGGTGAACTCCACAATATTAGACATGAGAAACCATGATATGAAACGACACGACGAACGCAAATCACACATTTTAGTTGCCACACAAAAAACCAACACAGAATCAAAACAAATGTCAACAATTTTGTTTTTTAAGGTTAATACAAACTTATGTAAATGATGTTTTAATATCAACTCGTGTACCTAAATATTTACAGGAACAAAATCCTTATCGTGATTTTTAGTATTTTAATTGGCACTGGCAAGGCATACATTATCATAATGATTTTGTGATAACCCATATAGCACCTGTTCTATTGCCAGCGGTACGATTCTAGTCTAGTCATGTAAAATATATTTCTTGTCAATAAAAAAACCTAAAAACAAAGTTAGTCAATTCCATTGGACTATGCGGATTTAAGTAATTATAAAATTGCTTTCGATAAGTACAAATTATTCATAATTCCCAACAATAACGACAGCATCAGCTGTATTTGAAATCAAAATTTGGACAAAACACACTTAAATTTACATAACGACTAGCTAATTTATACAATCGAAATAGTTACAAAATTGTATAGATTCAGAATAATAAAGTTCTAACGACAGATCAAATATAAATATACCGGCTAAGTATTCTACGGACATCACATGTACTTATTTAACAAAAGTACAACGATATATCGATAAATAGGAAGTGTAGAAACAAGTTGTATTCTAAGCCGTATAGAATAAAGTGTTCAAAAATGCTAGTTCATTTAAAACTGATGTGGGATGGAATAAGCCAGTAATTGCATGATGTGAGTGAAGTGGTACGGTAGAATTGACGGTTGTTTGGAGAGCGGTTACCTGCGTCAGTAAAGCGTCACTGACGTGTCACTGACGAGTCACTGACGCGGCAGCGACGCGTTGGCCGGCAAGGTCGAGCTGCGCTGGGACGCGTTCATATACGCTGACTTCAAGTTCGACCGCATCGAGTCTCTGGAATAACATCAAATTCATGTGATTTTATTTGATTGCAACCTAGGCTAGGTGAGCTGCAACTAAACTTAGTAAATCAAAAGTTTCCCTGGACGCGAGTTAACTAGGATCAGCAGAGTTACCTATACCTGAGAGGGTAGACAATTTTGTTTGAGTTATAGCCAGCTATATCTGGGTTAGATTTCGTTATACCTGGCCTAGATTCCGTTATACCTTCCCTATGAGGAATTATATCTGGGCCAGAGTCAGTTATATTTGGGCTAGAGTCGGCTATACCTGGGCTAGAGTCAGTTACACCTAAGCTAGAATCAGCTATACCTGGGCTAGAGATGGCTATACTGGGCTAGAGTTAGCTATACCTTGGCTGAGTTAGCTATACCTGGGCTAGAGTCAGCTATACCTGGGCGAGAGCTTGGTGTGGTCGTGGTTGGTGTGGTGCGCGGCGCGGTACCCGTAGCGCTGGACGCGGCGCGCGAGACGCGCCACCCAGCGCCGCTGGTCGGGCGCGGCCGGCGCTAGCAAGAGGAGCTCCCGGGCGCGGTCCGCGTGCAGTTTGCAAGCGGCTACGCCTTCTCCTTCATTTATGTGCTCAGCGTGGATCTTCATCCGGCAGCCTGTAAACGATTACAAGTTGGATAAAACCGTTTCAAAACTATACTCATTTAAAATTATCACAGGTTATTTAGTAACGAGGACAACCCATGTATGTATAAATGTTAAAACATAACTTTTGTCTAAATAGATTTTGGTGCTTTATTATTTGTATGGGGAACTCAAGAGTTCCTATATTATGCCACCATTTTCTAAACTTCTCCGCCAAAATGTACGGCTCAATGGTGCAGTACCATAACCGTACTACACCGTACTATAACCGTATAGTAGGAAGGTAATACTCACGGCGACATTCATACGCGTGCGGCGGACGGAACATGTTCCACAGCGGCCGCGTGCAGACCTCGCACGCGGTCGGGATGTGGTACGTGATGCTGACGAGGTCGTGTCCCTTGTGCGCCACGGTGTTCCCTGACAAAAAAAACTTACGTTACTGGTACTACGTACGTGCGAACATGATCCACGATTTTCCGTCCAACCGAGATGGATCGATAAAACTTAACCTTGTTACCCACAAAACAGTTAAACAACTGACTGAACTTAACACGTGTTTAAAAAAATCCTTACAATAAAAAGCATTCATATAAATTCTAGATTTACAACGTTATAACAATTTTGCCAAAAGACTTACAGAGACGCTTCAGCCTGTCGAGTCAGTGGATTATTAGTTAAAATACCTAGACAGTGTTTAGCCTTATTTTGTTACTCATGTATTTCTGTTAATAAAAACCTTTGAAAACAAACAAAAAAATCCTTACCAACTTTTGTATAGGAATGTAAAATACCCTGCCAAAAGTCCAGACTCGGGGTTTGTCAGCGAGCCATGAAGCGCAGTATTCTGGAAGTCAGACTGACAGACTGCGTTCGTAACAGTATACTGCGCTCTAAAACGCAAATCGCGGATGTCGGACAGCAAGCTGGTAAACTGAAGTGGAATTGGGCGGGCCACGTCTGCCGCATGTCGGATGCGTCACGGGCTAAAGCTACCACAGAGTGGATGCCTCTAAACGGGAAACGACCTCATGGCAGACCGCGGCGAAGATCGAAGGACGAAATTGAAGGCCATGTACAGGATTGGTCCACAATAGCCCAAAATAGAGAAGACTGGAGAGAAGGAAGGGAGGCCTTTGCCCTGCAGTGGGACACTACAGGCTCTTAATAAATAATATTATTACCCTATGGCACAACATTATTACCCCACAGGGCACCCTCATATGGTTTGACAATTATTTCTTCATACTAATTTTTGTTTTAATGACAAAATGTTTTGATTATCATACAATTATACATGCAACTCGAAATTACAAATGCAAACTTTGATCCATAACGCTGATTATTATCAACACTGTCAAAACTGGATACATTATGAAATTTAAACGAAATCAATAATCCAAGGTGGCCTCGAGATGGAACTAGGAATTCAGACATCGTGTCAACAACCTGCATTCCTGGTCGACTACACAGTAAAACGTACTTCGATCGGCGCAAAACTGGCGCATGGCGAAAACAAAGAGACCTATGCCCAGCACTGGACTGTGAAGAGTTCACGATAATGATGATGATGATAATAACAACAATAATTTATTTAATCAGCAACAAACTTCAATATTACACAAACCAAAATTACAATGGTTTACTAGATGTAATACAATTCAGGATGGAAAACTAGGGTGGACCTGTATGATGGCATACCTATACCTCCCTCCTTACTATGCTTATCATAATGGAATGTTCAGTGAATGTATGTGTGAGTATAGGGGTATATTGGTGTATGTGATTTGAGTGCGAGGGTGTGTGAGGGTGTGTGTGTGTGTGTGTGTTTGTGTGTGTACGTGTTTGTGTGTCCATGTGCATGCGAGGGTGTGTGGTGTGAGAGTGTGTGAGTATGTGTGAGAGGGTGTGTGATGTACCTGATTCCGATCCGTCAGCCGGTTGGTCCGTCTCACCCGGCCGCCTCGCCTCGCCCTCGCCCGCGTACAGCAGCTGGAAGATCCGCGGGATGTCTTTCGCGTCAGCGCGGATGACGTCGCCTTGCGTCACAGACCGCACGTGGAACACTTTGCTGTCGACAAAAACCCATTCTTTTAATAATAATAATTTGTAACGAAAAAGCTATTCAGTAAAGATCTCCAAGTAGGGAACGTCTCAGGAATAGTAGAGTGATAGTCCTAAGCTCACACTAGGATTCCCTGTAGTTCCTAATTTATTTATTTGTTTGTGTAACTAGAACGGCCAAGGCCAATTATACTAATTACAATATTTATAATACTCATTATTATCTTAATATAATATATAAAATTCTCGTGTCACAGTGTTTGTAACAAAACTCCTCTGAAATGGCTTCACTGATTCTTGTGAAATTTTTTGTGTATATTCGGTAGGTCTGAAAATAGGACGTATACCCCTATGTGATAAGGGTGATCCACCCCAAATTTTTATTTTTTGGACAATTTTTTTAATTTTTTTATTATGATTCAGCAATAAAAAATACATACCAACCATACATTTTCACCCTTCTAACACCAACCCTTATCTCAGCTTAGCAACACAAAATCTATTGATTTTAAGGCGGTACGAAGTTCGCGGGGTCAGCTAGTATACATATATAATTCTTCTGTACGTGTGTTTGTTACCTAACTCTTCCTAAACGACTGAACCAATTTGTATGAAATTTTGTATATATTTTAATAAGTTCCTGGATGGTTTGAAAACGCCATTGGACCCGGTAGGTGGCGCTGTTGTCGAGATCCAGAAAATTGCGGACGAAATCGCGGGCATACAACTAGTATTTGTAATAAGAATAGGTACATCAGGTCAAGTAAATTAAACTGTTTAAATGAATAATAAGCACATGAATTAAACATTTAAATATTGTTATTAAGTAATACGTGGAGACGCATACCTAGAGCCGTTACTCAGGAGCCAGGACCTGACATAACCACGACCATTCTGCCAAGAGTGCCCGAGTAAGAAGAAGACGAATTAAGTATTAGACACTCGTAATACCCAGGTGAGGTATTAGAAACTACGAGTACTATGGTACTACAACCACCTAGACCCATAACAAATAAAATTGCAAGTACAACTACCAAATTATTACGGGGTAATTCATAATAACGTGGTCCCTTTTTTGAGTTGTTAAAAATGATGTCTTACCTCAGATCTAGGATCATGACCGGGTCGGTAGTATTCTGTTTGTCGCTCTCCGTATTGTAGAATATAATTTTCTTGGAAGAAACGACTACATATTGCCGTTTCCAGCCGTGCCGCTTGATGTTCTGCTTAAGAGGGATGGAGAGCCAGCCCTCCAGGGTCTGTTCCGTCTCACCGTCTTCCGCGTCGGCAGAGGACTGCGACGCGGTCTCGCTGGTAAGCGCGGACAGCTTCTCCTTTAGCTGCTCGATTTCAACGTCTTTGCTGTCCACCTGCGAAGTATATCATTATTAATCTTAAATAATAAATAAATATTGCTTGACATTTCACACAGCGCTATCTAGCTCCAAACTAAGCAAAGTACTATGGGAACCAGATAACTGATAGAATACTTATATACTTTTTTTGTAAATACATAGTTATATTATATAGAGAAACAACCAGACCCGGAACAAATATCTGTAGATCATGCAAATATTTGTTTCGCGGCGGGAGTCGAACCCGCTACCTTCAGCGTCTCAGCCGGCTATTCGCCCATTGCGCCACGGAGATATTGTAGTCGGTCTTCGCATAGTTCTGGCACAGGGCAACTAAATTAACCAAATTATTTTGATATGGTGGGTAGATAGATAATTATTTATTGTTAAACCAAATAACAATTACTTAACCTAGAAACCCTAAAGACTAATACGTGGTGTTACAATGGCCTTATCGCTTAATGGCGGGTTCCTATATCCGTCGGTAACCAGCCACGACTCGTTTCTCCTTGGAAACGGTTTGACACTAGTTTGACAAGGAGATGATACGAGTCATAAAGCGATCTCTTTCAGGCAACTTTTGGATGCATGTTTGGAAGTTTACTGATTCTGTTATATCAACAATCACATATTTTTACTTATTTATTTTGCTTCCAGAAAATATCCTATATATATAAAATATCCATAAAATATAAAATATCCCCAAGATTTCGGCAATGAACAGTCTTGAATGCATGGTGCATTCTCGCCCTGTGAAATCATGCAAGACTAACCAGATTTATTTGATTTGAATTTGGAACCTCCTCTGTATTCAAATTTGACCCACAGAATAAGAACTTATTCGTAAATCGGACTAACCTCTGCACAGAATGCACCAACCTAGATTTGGTTTTTATTGTCTCGCAGAAAGTGTGAAAAGTAGAGTATTCTCCTCGTGGATAAAATTGTCTGAATCTTGAGCGTGCTTATATCCCGCCCTGCACTCAGGATTCTAGTAACTCACGAGTGGAGCGAGGGACTGTAACTGTAGAATCTTTGTTACCTTCGGGATTCAATATAGCGCCCGTGACGCAAGACTCTGCTTTATCCCCTCGTTTAATAGTCTACTATAATAACGGCTTTGCAATTTATGTAGTCTATTATGCCTCTTCAACATGCGAATTGTATCACATAATGTTCATGCAAATAAAAAATATTTCAAGTAATCTTTAGTGCCTATTTCACCACCTCTGAATAACAAACCCAACGGATATACTTTTGTCTTCACATGAACAGATAAACAGATCATGATTTTTATCCATCAATTAAAGTTACTAGGTGGTCGTGAAATAGGCACTAACACAAATTATTTGTTACTCGTACATACAAATGCAAAAAGGAATACCTTCAACCCATTAAAAATACACCTGTGCCAAATTAATCAGCTTCGTAGAGTTACACTTGACGACCTCCGTGACGCAGTGGGCGAATAGTCGGCTAAGATGCAGGAGGTAGCGGGTTCGATTCCCGCTGCAGAACAAATTTTTGCATCTACAAATATTTGTTCCAGGTCTGGATGTTTTTCTATGTATTTACAAAAAAAAAGTATTTATGTATTCTATCAGCTATCTGGTTCCTATAGTACAAGCTCTGCTTAGTTTGGGGCTTAGATAGCGCTGTGTGAAATGTCCAGCAGCAATATTTTATGAACACTTACCTCCATAGCAAGCCGCATGCGCGTGGTTTGTTCGTCCAGCAGCTGTTGCTGGCAGTCCTGCAGGTCACGCTGCAGCTTGGAGATGTGCTGGTCGAACTTCTCCTTTTCCCGCGTGAGTTCCTGCTGCAGCTTGCGGTAGTCCTTGTCCTTGCGCACCGACATCTTGCCTTTGTTCTTCGTTGTGGTCGGATTCATGTCTTTTCTGGAATTTCAAGGCAGAGGTTAACAATGGTTTCTGTCAGTCAGTCATGCTCGCAGTCATGAACATACAAATGCCATGAAGAGTATGAACACGATATTCTAAATCACATTTTTTTAATTTCCATTGTTTCTTAAATGTTAGGAGTATTTTATAAAACCAAACAACATCATTTTAGTCATAGGATATCCACTGTTGAACATAGGCCTCCCCCATAGATTTCCAGGGCGATTTCTTGTGCGGCCAGCACCCAACAGCTCCCAGTAACCTTTTTTAGGTCGTCTTTCCATCTAAAAGCGTGCTGTCCCTTGCTGCACTTTCCAGTGCTTTGCCTCCACTCGAGCACTTTTCTGCACCAACGGCCGTCAGTTCTTTGAGGTATGTGCTCTGCCTACTGCCACTTCGCTTGCAAATCTTTTGTGCTATGTCAGTGACTTTGATTTGTCTATGAATCTCCTCATTTCTAATTCAATCTTGTAGAGAAAACAGGAAATAACCTTGGGTTACTGATCCAAAACGAAAGCGACATACACCGGGACGTAAAAAATAGAATAAATGACGACAGGTTACAGGAACAACGTGCGATCCTCAAATGCCCCTTAAACTTAAGGGGAAAGTTTACAAGACGACGTTAGACGTTAGATATGAGTGTGGATGGATATAGAAGTAGAGGAAGGCCGAAAAAGAGATGGATGGACTGTGTGAAGAATGGTATGGGTAGGAAGGAAGTTACAACGGAGATGTGGAGGAGGAATACATGTTGTGCCAACCCCGTGTAATGTGGGAAAAGGGCAGGAAGAAGAAGAGAGAATCAGCAAATAACTTACCTGTTCATAATTTCAGCTAGTTTATTGACAGCTTGTTGCTTGAGCATGATCTCAGAGTTGAGCTTTTTATTGAGCCGGTCTACATCGTCTTGCAGCCGTTGTAACGTCGCCACACGCTCCGCCAGCGCCGTGCCGCTGCGGCGGAGCTCGTCTACCTCCTGTGGCACAAACTTACAGTTTACAGATACATGGGACTATACAATGACGATCTGTATTCAAATGAGTGTTAGATTCACCATTGATTACATTTAATACTACTTATTTTGTAATGACCAATATTTTTTCCAATACTTCTTGCTAGAACATCTAACTGTTCCAATTTGCATACACTTTCCCTGCCACCATACATTGTAATAGTATCCGACAGTTGTAAAGGTTTACCTTCCGTTGGAGGTCGATAGTGGCTCTATTCTCGTGGTCGCGGTCGCGCCAGCCCGCCAGCGCAGCCTCTCGAGCCTCCAACTCCGCTCGGTGTTGCGAGATGGCTTCCCGCATCTCCAGGTCTTTCATGGTCTTCTCCTTTTCAAGCTCGCCGACTGTCTCCTCAGCTATCGATCTGAGGAATTTATAACATTTGTTAATTCAAAAGATTAAAGGTCGTGGAAAGGTGCGAGAAAAGCATTGCATATTCGCAGCTCGAATTAGCACAATCCACCGATTTTTTGTGTTATTGAACTATGATCTTGGAGTTGTCAAATCCTTGAGATCAAGGTCAGAGCTGTAAATGTTATCCATCCACTGGAATGTGTTCTCACCTGGCGATGGCCTCGGAGTCTGCGCGCGCGAGAGCTAGCTGCAGCTTATGCAGCAGGCTGGAGCGCTCCTGTTCCAGGTCTCGCGCGGATCGCGCGCTCTCGTCCATCTGCTGGCGCACCTCGTTGAGCTGGCTCCGGTAGATGTGGCAATAGTGCTGCTCATTCTCCAGCTGCGAGCGTAGCTCCTCGCTCTGGAACGGACACTTACAATTAATTTCTAAACAAATCACGCTGTGATGGATTATTAACCGAATTAAAAAACCGGACAAATGCGAGTCGGACTCGCGCACGAAGGGTTCTATAAAAACGGCAAAAAAATCACGTTTGTTGTATGGGAGCCTCCCTTTAATATTTGTTTTATTTTAATTTAATTATTTATTTTTCAAGTAAATAATAACTAAATATTCTGTGAATATTTCAAGCGTCTACCTGTTGCCGCTATCAATATCGAGCAAAAACAAGCAAAAAAAAAAATTACGTTTGTTGTAAGGGAGAACCCCCTTAAATATTTATTTTATTCTGTTTTTAGTATTTGTTGTTATAGCGGCAACAGAAATACATCATCTGTGAAAATGTCAACTGTCTAACTATCAGCGGAGTCTTAGTACCTATTACCCTTTTTCCCCTTTTGTCCCATTTTACAATTTGGGTACGGAACCCTAAAAAAGGAGAATATTTTTTTATGTTTTTTCAGGCTTTTTACTGGAACCAATTAAGATGATTTTTTTAAATTTATTGCAATAAACATAAGATTCCTTTCCAATGGTGTTTAAAATAGGTAAAAATCGTATTTCATGGAAGTTTCTTGACATGACTTGACTAACTATTTTACCAGAAATTGCCTAAATTCATGAGTATCAATGGTAACATTAAAATTTACTTTTTCGAAAATTTATCTACCATAACACTTTTACCTATGTACATTCAATCCACACTTGAATCAAATTTCATCGAAATCTGTTCAGACTCACTTTCGCATTTATAATATTGGTATACGAGACAAACATTTCATAGCATTGATATAATCAAGACTCAACAAAACAGTCATAAACAATAGACGTAAAGTAGTATTTTATACTGCAACCACATTAGTCCCACTTGAAGAAGACCAGGAAATTAAACAACTACAGCGCATTCCTGTTTATTAATGGGTGTCAAGATCATTACAAGAATGTTTTATTGACATGCTACTATTGCCAAGGAGCAATTTGCCGGCGCCTAGACGACGCACATCTAAACATATTATTGCACGGTGTTGCCAATTCTACCAAAGCAGCATATTGAAAACTAAATAATACTTGTGGCTCATTAAGGGCTTTGTTTTTCGAGCGCTGTGGATATTTGTTTTGATACCAGCTAACTACGCGAACTACTATTTAAAAAACAGACCTCCATCAAATCAAATAGTTCACTATTTATTAAATCCATTCTTAGATACATCTTTCTATAATCTATATCTACCAACACCAACGACTACTATACTGATCATCATTATTCGAAAAAACATGAATGGAATTCTACTTTCAAATATGTAATATAAATTCTTTTTTTGATTCCTAAGTATCACCACAGTATCCCGCTAATAAGACAAAAGAGTTTCACACATCGACCAAAAACTTTGAATTGGAGGTGAGTTTTCTTCCTTGCAAATAAAATTAAATAGTGAAAATTTGCTATTTCCTTACATTTTTAGTAATACATTTCTTTGCAAAGATTGATCCTTATTAGCAACAGAATCCATTGGTTCAATAATAGAGAGCGTCTTTAAAAAAAAAACATAGGTGTCGATTTCCGTCAAATGTAAAGATTAAAAAGAAAACTAAATATGCAGTTATTGTTTTCTTATAAATCAAGGGCGTGACTCTCACGACTTTTCTCTAACTCTCGTGGTTTCGGACTTGGCCATCACCGCCCTTCTCAAAAAACCACCATGTACACTGCCGGCCAAAAGTTTGAGACCACTGTAAAAATCTTTGTCACCAACAAAATATTTCAAAGTACACATATGATAATGAGCTAATTTGAACACCTGCGTATTCTATTATTATTAAAGAATTTCTAAGAGTCATTATTTATGTTGTTGTTTAAGTTATCATCCTAAAAAGGTCTATTGTTTCAAAACATCAATGAGCGCCGCGCAAGGACCAGGTGGTAGAGTCATTGTAATATTTTTATGATCTGCTCATTACTTATTGTTTTGGGTTTGTTTCGCGTTAACCGATATCAGGGATTATGTTAGCTTCCTAAAACATATTTAGTACCTAAGTTTTATGGAGTAAATTATTTTCTACCTTATTAGTCTGAGCTCGTCGTTGTTACAGTGAAGACATCTTAAAATGGGAAAAGTTCGCGAAATTAGCAGTGAAACTCGCTCTGCCATAGTTGTTTTATACGGCGAAGGCAAATCTGAACGTGCGATTGCCTCTCAACTTAAGTTGTCGAAGACTTGTGTTCATAACACAATAACCCGATACAAGGAGACTGGCAGTAATCAAGATCGTTCGCGTTCGGGAAGGCCGAGAACTACCACTTCTCGCGAGGATCACTTCATCGTCACTACCAGCAAGCGGAATAGACGCCTAACAGCACCAGAAATCCGCGTAGAAGTGAACAAATCCCGATCAGAACCTGTATCATTGACTACAGTAAAAAGACGTTTGAGAGATGCTAAGTTATTTGGTCGCGTCGCCGTTCGAAAACCACTACTAAGGCCACAAAACAAAAAGAAACGGATGCAGTGGGCCCTTACCCATCGAGACTGGACTGAAGAAGACTTTAAACAAGTTCTTTGGTCAGATGAATCCAAATTTGAAATATTTGGTTCAAAACGACGAATTTTTGTTCGACGTAACGTCGAGGAAAAGATGATGCCAGACTGTGTGGTGCCAACAGTCAAGCATGGTGGTGGTTCCATTATGGTCTGGGGATGCTTCTCGGGCCATGGAACCGGAGATTTGGTACGAGTCGAAGGAATCATGAAAAAGGAGCAATATAAACGAATACTACAGCAAAATGCCATTCCGTCTGGTTCAAGAATAATTGGAGATGGATTTTTTTTCCAACAAGATAATGACCCAAAACATAGTTCAAAATTATGCAGGGGTTATTTAGAACACAAAGAAACAGAAGGGGTTTTAAAAAACATGGTGTGGCCCCCTCAGAGTCTGGATCTCAACCCGATTGAGCTTTTGTGGGAAGAGCTTGATAGAAATGTGCGCAGTTGTTGTCCCACTTCGCAAGAAGACATGTGGAAGGCTTTACAAGAAAGCTGGAACAATATATCACAAGATACAATCGACAAATTGATTGCTCGTATGCCAAGAATAGTGAAAGTAGTAATATAATGCAAGGGAGGGTTTTTCGACGAAAAATCTGTATAAAATATGAGCGACATTTTTAAAGTAAATGGTTGATTTTTCTTGATTTTTTTGTTTTCTTCATAATGTATGTGTATTAGGAAATAAGTATTTTAATTCATAATTAAACCTCTTGCTTTGTATTTTGAGTTTTATTTCATTTTCCTACTTTGATGTAGGTGGTCTCAAACTTTTGGCCGGCAGTGTATATGAAAATCAAGATCTTGATGATTTAAAAAGTAAATAAAATTTAGTATCAAAACTGGCCTCGTTTACCTGCAGTTGGATTTTCTAATAACTTGTTAAAACATATATTTTATCAATGCATGTTTAAACAAATGCAGGACACCAAGTCCACTTTAGATTCCTAGAATGTTATCAAAGTATTGACAAAGCATCTGTGCACTTACACTATTCTAGGAAAGAGGTGCCTATCCATTAGGTAGGTATTTTACGATTAGTCTTGTGCTATAACAGTTAGTATACGGCATTTGGATACGGTATTTATGTTCATAAAGTAGCATACACAACGCTATATTTGTTTACTTTATAATAAATTGAGATTGTCGATTCGGAGCCGAGCCTATCTATCAATTTGTTGTTCGAACTGCACTATAACAAACAAGTTTTTTGTTGAAAAATTAATTTTCAAAACAAGCTTTTATAAAATTCATAATCGGAACCGCAAGCAGATTCAAATGAGCCCAAACACTAGTAGCCTACTATAATCCTTTCAGAAGTTCCGTTGTCTGGCATCCGTCTCCATCATGAGACCACCACCTCCATGGTACCCATATTATTGCATTGTCACCGAAGTTACATAGTGTATGTATTCCAAATTTCAGGTCAATCGGTTGAGGGGAACGTAATTAAAATTCAGTTGCAAGATTCCACCTGGATAAACATACATTGCAAGTTAATAAAAAGCTTGTAAAAATAAATAATGCTGGACATTCACACAGCGCTATCTAGCCCCAAACTAAGCAAAACTTGTACTTGGAACCAGATAAGTGAAATAATACTTATTTTGTAAGAACCGAAGCAAAAAGGGATATTTTAAGTTCGAGAACGTCCTATAACGTTGCCGTGAAATCCAGTCCATTCAAAGGTTACCTGGAAGAGATCGCTTTTAGCAATAAGATCGTCACTTGTATTTCGGCGTGTCTTGTTATTTGTTTTTTTTTTATTTAAGTGTGATGTACAGTAGAATATAGCGTTATCTATCTATCTAAGTTTGACGCCTATGTCTATCTGTGTGTCTGTGTGTCTGGTTGTGGCATAGTAGTTCCCTACCTAAGGGATGGACCGATTCGGAAGCGGGTTTTTTTAATAGAAAGCAAGGTTAACTGGTTTACTTTTTGGCTATGATAGTTTTTAACCTCTGGCGCAAAAAGAGGATATCGGGTGTTTTTTTAATTTAAATTTAAGTTTTAATTTTAAAGTAACACCCAGATCCAGAACAAATATCTGTAGATCAACATAGGGATTTACATATGTATTCTTTTAGCCAGATGTTCCCATAGTACAAGCTTTGCTTAGTTTAGGGTTAGATAGCGCTGTGTGAAATGTCCAGCATTATTTATTTATTATTATTTATCTCGACAATGCTTTCTTGGAACGTTTTAAACCTTTGCAACTGTATTATTATGAATTTGTACACGAATGATAAATTCTATCTACAGAATGAATCTCAAACTTTGTGTCATAAATATCAAGGTCGCAATGAATACTTTTTCATACTTGGTGAGTTCGTGAGCCAACAAGAATGCAATATTCATAATGTGTTTATCTTGTTCCATCAAGATATATACCTACCTACCACCGGCACACCAAACCGCACACTAATTTATGTACGCGTACATTAAACATAAAATAGGTAATTAAAATGATTACAACAACTCATTTCTTGTTTGGTTCATATCTAAGCGAAATAATGAATAGGGTACGTTATAAGTTTGAAACCCTTTATAACTAGTGGTTCGCCCCGAACTGAGATTTCGCGTAATCTTTGACTATAAAAATAGAGCCACGAAATACATATCCAACTAAGTTGACCTACAGTTTCATTCAAATTACAGGTAACGGTAGTTTATGTAAATAAGTTTTCTTTTTTTTGGGGTGCCAATTGCAGTTATTCTGGATTTCAGAATTTTGCCTATATTTGTGTTAATAAAGCTACACGCATACCAAATTACAGCACTGTGGGGTCACTGGTGTACCCTGTGAATTTCAGTTTTTATTATAGCTAATAACTTAAAAACTACAAGGTTTAAACTAAAAATAAAAACGGGGTCGACATGAGCTCACAAAAACCTTTTATTAGACGTGCCATTTGACCGGATAGTCAACAATCCCCCCACATTTTTAGCTCATTTAGTTACATCAAAACTGTTCACTACCTACCTACATATATACCAAATTTCACGATGATCGGATAAACGCTTCGAAAGTTATCCTTGGACAAACAAACATACATACATGCATACAACGCCAATTTGCCCAAGTTGATTTAAAGATCTCGCTTCGCTCGATCAAATACCTCATCAACGTACAAAGGATAACATTCCGTGAATTACTATGAATAAAATTTCTAATAATTGTTTAAATAATACGAGTGAGTCGTAGAAAAACCGCCGTGTATTAATTACATGATAATGTTTATTTATTTGGGGGCATCTCTCGCAGGCGTACGTATCGTTTAAGGTAAATGTTGCTTGTATGTTTGAATGTTTGACTAGAATGACTCACTGTTTCGTAATGCCGGAGGACAGTCTATTTCGGCGCGATGAGATTATGATTAATTAAAAAAAAAACACTCGGGAACTTTGTAAATTCATCTGTTGATAATATTGTGTTGTATTACCTTCATCTATACTAATTATAATTCTAATTATAATGAGGAAAGACCTGTATTTTTGTATGTTTGTATCGAATTAACTCAAAAACTACGGGTCCGATTTCATAAATTATTTCACCATTAGAATGCTACATTATCCCTGAGTAACATAGGCTACTTGTTACCCAACTGCGCAGAAGGAGGGTAATGTTTTTATTGAAAAACTAGGCGTACGAAGCTGCGGATTGTTCATCTAGTACTATTATTTAGATATGATACGGAGGAGTCGGATGTGGTGACTGAGGCTCCTGCATTTACTATCGTGATAAGGTCGTGCAGTAGTCGCAGTAGGGTGCTTTCTTAATTTTTTTTGCTCACGATAAAAGTGCTAAGAACTTAATACATAATTGTGTGAGGCAGTCATTGTTAATTTATATTTTCACTTGAAGTGGTTGGCGATCTCTTAAACCTAATGTACATTTTGTATAAATAACCTCATTGCTATACATAAGGCATACTTATTATCCTCAAGCCTAGAATTGACTACCAACACACCGTATCCTGACGTCATTTCATTAATAATTTGAAAATATCAATTGTATGTTTGAATATTCGTTCATTCAATACAAATCAACATATAAACCTACGAGGTCAATATAGGCGATGGGAATTTTACTTTTTTCATTGAAACATGCTTGTAAACATGACCTCAAGCTGAGCCTATGTGCTCGTGTATTGACATCACGATGACACCATCTTATTAAGATGTATGCCAGAAATATCCTCTAGCAAAATCTCTGATTCATAACATGACGGTTGCGTTGACCCGCAATCCGTTATGTTACATGGGTACGTGTCATTTGTAAGTTTTCACGAAACATCATATTTCGTTGTTTTACTTTGAAATTCTATACTGTCTTCGTAGGTCATTGCCAATTATAAGTGTCTTACTCTGCTGTTGAAAAATTAACAACTCCTTCAAAAGAGGATGATGAATTATGACAATGTTTGACTACAGATATATTAGGCAAAAATTTTAACTAAAACAAAAACATGACATTCAACATTGTAGTCCCCTCTTCGAGATGGGTGAAGGTCACCCAGTACATCATCCATTTTCCGTCGGGAATGTCTCCCCTTCGTGCTCGTGACGTCTAGATCGATTTGACAGACATGCTTTGTTCACATTTACATATTACTGCTGTGTTTGTGTACAATTCTGTACACGACATGGGCACACGAGCAAAGAGAATATTTTTAATAATATTTTTGCAGATTTTGAGATCAATGACACCATTGTAATATGAAACTATGCAAGTACTAGAAGAATCTAATTCTATTCCATTAACAGTTAACTAGTTAGCGCAGTAAAATTTACGAATAACCAACAGTGACTGTCAGAAATCGCGATTACCCACGGGTCAGATTAGATCGTAAACTAGGCTTATTACCTCGGGCTACATCTTTGCTGTGTCTCGGTTGAATACTTCAACACTTAACATTATGCTTTCAAGTTACCTTTGTGTGACCTCTCCTCCTATTCTCGAGCATGACGACTTATACCTCGCACTATGAATATGTTTAACGTAAAGACTCACCCTAGCATAGTGCATGTCTCGCTCAGCGCTGGCGGCAGCCAGTTTCTCAGAGGTCTCGTGCAAGGCGGTACGAATAGCATGTAGATCGCGCGCTCTTGCATCTCTCTCTGCCTGAGCGGTTCGCGCGGCGGCCTCTGCGGCGCCGACCTCTCCGCTCACAGCGGCGCGGGCAGCTCTTTCTTGCTCTAGAGCCGCGGCTAGACCTATAACCTGAATAAGACAAACAATACATGTTATCGGAAGAAAACTATCATCAAAAGAACTAAAAACAGGAGTTTGGAGGCGCTACAGTCAACCGAAATATTATATGACGGCGATAAATGCAAATACAAGCAGAATGTTAAGTGAAGGGTACCTTTTCGCTCTCCTGTCGATGTTCGCCCTCTAGTTTCTGCAGGCGTTGCTGCATCTGTCGGTAGTCCACACTGAGCATGGACATTTGACGGTCTTTTTCTTGGCATGAGGACTCGGAACGTTGCCTCGACGCTTTCTCTTCGTTCAGCTTGTTTTGAAGAGCTGTGCCGTAAAATATTGTGAAAGGATAGCTGCATATAATAATATGACGATAATAATGAAGTGTCTTATAAATTGTGTAACAGGAAAGTATTTCCTTGATTGGGAGTAATGAATGAGCTATAATCATATGGAATTCGTTAGGCAATAAATAGGTCAATGTAAATAAGATCCAATGCTACAAAAATGAAATCAAATGGCATGGATGAACTTTAGAGTTCTACAAGGAAAGGAAGGAAGGTTAATATAGCAAACTGAACTATACCTTTAAATATTATTTCCAATGCTCCTGAGGCATGCAAAAAGTGAAGGTTTGTATATCTTTTGGGGGCAATTTGCAGTAGCTCAAGTTATTATGAGAGGAAAGTAGCATGAGCTTTACTCAAGAGGTACTAAGATCATACAAAGAAAGTAATAGACAGGTATATATTTACCCTTGACGAGTTCCAGGTTGGCTTCTTGCTTGGACAGTAGTTGCGAGCGCTGCGTGTCCTGATGAGCGCGCACCTCCTGTTGGTAAAGATGCTGGGCGGCGCGAAGTTCGTGCGATAAAGAAGCACATTCCTTCTCCAGAGACGAGACTCGCTCGGTTAGCTGACGATTGTCCGACATGATCTGAGCTAAACGTGCCGATGAGCGCTCCAACTCAGCATGTGCCGCGTTCAGCCGGCTGGTTGCTTCAGCCACGGCTGCGTCAGAACGCTGCTTGGATGCTTTCACTGCACTAAGCTCTTCGGTTATCGTGCATCGTTCCCTTTCGAGCGTCTCTCGCTGCGCGCGTAAACTGGCCATAGTACCATCGTTGACTGCTGCGGCGGCTGCCTGTGCGGCGGATAACTCAGCCGCTTGCTTCCTTGACTTGGCCGCAGCTTCCGATTCATGCTTTAACTTCTCACGCAAATCGGAAAGCTGCTTCTCAAGAGCGTTAAACTTATCGTTGTAATTTTGAAGATTAGAAATCTCTTTTGACCTCTTGCTCTGTTCCTCTTCGAGACGCCGCTTGGCTTCGAAGAGGTTCGCTTCTGTTTTCTTCCTAGCTTCACACTCCACGTCGGCTTTTCGCTGAATCTCTTTCAAGTCGTGTCTGAGAAGGGCTATCTCCTTGTCAGCGTCGGCTATCATTTTCTTATTTCTGGAATCTCTCTGCGCAAACTCGTCCAGTTGAGCGCAAAGAGTGGACTGATTGTCTTCCAGTTTGCGGCGACCGTCTCTTTCCCTTTCGAGAAGTTTCTCCAGTTGTAATATTGCTTCGGAACCAACATTATTTATATGATTATTGGAGATAGTATCGACGACATCAGCCGCCTTTAATTTACGACCACAAAGTTGATAATCTCCATTGTATGTGAAGCCGACGAACGGTAAATGGTTTCCGACAAACGCTTTTGGCACTGGGAACGATTCATCTAGGGCGTCTGATTTTTCGATATCATCAAAATTCCTAGTGTCGTCGTCACTTGATAGTTCTGGCACTACCGGAGGAACAGAGTCTCTCAAATTCTCAAAACTCCATTGGTCATTTTTGAAGAATAGATGATGTTTGATCTCATCAACACTGTTTTTACCCAATCTCTTGATTCTGTCAGTTAATAAACCTCGAATAAGAGATTTGGCATCTTTAGATATTTCAATATCATCAGGAAACTGCAATGAGTTTCTGTGATCCATAATTTTCCCATAAGTACCAACTAAGCTGTCAGCATAGAAGGGTGGATCACCTATTAGCATTTCGTACAGAAATATTCCCACAGCCCACCAATCACACTCCCTGCCATAAACACCTTCACCATTTTGTGATTGCAAAACTTCTGGTGAAATGTAGTCAGGAGTGCCCACTGCATTACTGGCACGCACCAGCCCATCAGGCCCCATCCTCATGCAGGTGCCAAAATCAGCCAATTTCAAGTGACCATATTTATCTATCAGCATGTTATCTGGCTTTACATCCCTGTGTACAAAACCCATGCCGTGAATTACATCTAGTGCTAGGACTATTTCCATTGTATAAAACTTGGCCCACTTCTCAGGTATATCATAGTTAGACATGAGGCTGACGAGGTCACCCCCAGGCATGTAGTCCATCACCATATAGAGGTATTTAGGGTCTTGGAAGGCAAAGTGTAGTTTAAGTATCCATTCGGAATTTGCATGAGCCATAATGTGTCGTTCCTCCCAAAAGAATGTAGAGTCAGATCTTTTGATCATTTCTACCTTACTAAGCAGCTTCATGGCATATACATGTCTCGTAGACTTGTGTCTGACTAGTTGCACCTCACCGAATGCCCCCCGGCCAATTACCTTGATAAGATCAAAGTCCGCTGCTTTCATTCGCAAATCAACAACATCTGAGGCAAACTCCTCATCTACAACAACAGAAACACATGATTCAAGATATTTTTGGCCATAAATAAATTGTCTAATTTCATTTGTTTTTTTTAGTTTGGGGCTAGACAGCACTGTTTGTCCAGCATTATTTATCAGAGTGGCAATACATTAGTAAAGTTTAATGTTATTTTAGAAGGACAGAGAACCTAAAATGTGACTATTATAAATTGCATCATCATCATCATCATCTCAGCCCACATCCACCCACTGCTGGGTATAGGCCTCCTCGTTATTACACCACTCTCTCCGGTCCTGTGCCAATCACATCCATTGCCTTTCCCTAACTCTCGCGATGTCATCCGACCATCTGGCTGGTGATCTACCAACCGGTCTGCGCTTTTCTCACGGCCACTTCTCATAAATTGCATAATTGCACTGGTTTCCCATTTAATTTTAGTTTCAACTTGAATATTTCACAAATGCTTTTACAATCGATCAGTATTTAATGTTGTAACTATATCATTGTTTCTGCTATCTGTTTACAGTTGCAACACTACCTGAAGACTAACTGATGAGTCGGGTAGACATTTCTATTGATTATGAAGAGTTACAGTTCAACTATAAAAGCCTATGTATCAGTGCAACAGTAGATAACATTATTTGATAAACAGACAGAGGTGATAAGACATGTAAACATGTTTGTTATGGTTCTTGTACAAAATGCAAGGAACATGCGCATGTCCAGGCACATATGCAGGTTTAAGGTACAACGTAAACTACTGTGTCAAGTATGGGGCCCAGGCATCCTGTGTAGTAAGTAACAAGCAATCAGTAAACTAAGACCGTGCCTTTACTTGCTCCAGTTACATGCATAGTGTACTTGCACTATGTAGGGATACAGTACTCACAGCGGCTGGTGTAGGCCTCGACGTTCTTCATGCGGCGGATGGCGGGGTGGTCGCAGTCGGAGACGAGCGCCACCACTGTGTCCAGCAGCCCGTCCACGTTGCCAATGGAACGCGGGTCGCAAAGCCGCTCCTCTACCTCCCGCAGCCGCGTCCTTCGTTCCTCATCCTTCACGCCCTCCATACCGAACCGCGCTACTGACGTCCGCTGCCACTGCCGCTCAGCCTATACACCACCGTACATTCTCCCCAATACTGCCCCGTCAAGAAACACCACTCTCATCACGACACATCAACCACTCGCCAGTCCCGTTCTTCTGTTGCGACGGCTGCACTCGAAACTTATGCTACGCACGCGAAATGTTTTTCATTGTAGGTACAAAAATTCTGTTGCCTACTACAGCTCAGAATGACAGCAGATAAAGGTGGTTCTCACAACAAAGCATAGGCACCGTTGCTAACACAGTCGAACGATTGTCCACATTTATTGATATCTAATGATATGAAATTGCGTACTAACACTAATTTATGTACGATATTGGCACAACATGAGAAATTATGAAGTAAAATTGAGAATAAAACCGCTTGCTTGCTTGACTGATGGATGATCGAATCGAACGTGAAGTTGGAAGCAAATGATAAATAAATCAATCATGTTCATTCATTCATTCGGGTTCCACTTACACGGCTACAAGCAGATATGTTCATGCAGTATCTGTAGTCTATAGTCGATGGTTCATGCTACAACGTTATTTCCATAAAGAAGTTGTACTAAAATTTAAAGAAGTATTATTGATCGAGCGAAGCGAGATCTCTTAATCAAATTGGACAAATTAGCGTTGTATGTATGTTGGTCTAAGGATAACTTTCGAAGCGTTGATCCGATTATCGTGAAATTTGGTATAGGTATAGGTGGGTAGTGATGGCACAATAAAATTCTGGTGTGACTAAATGAGCTAAAAATATGGGAGGGTTGTTGAGATATTGGGGTTCAAGAGGGGTAAAAAAATCCAAATGAGACAATCAGGTGAAGGGGGACGTTTAACATGAACTCCCGTTACTTGTAATTTGAATGAAAATGTAGATCAAGTTGTAGGCCGTTCATTTCGTGGATACTTTACTTACACTGTATAGTTTACATGTCACTATTTTATTAGTCAATCAGTAGAGAAACAATGCTTGAATATGCTATAATAGACATCAATGATTATGAGAAAACTGAGGGAAAAATTCTAGCTGTTTTCAACAGGGATTTTCACTATGTTCTTGTGTGAGTACGGACGGACTTGGCCCTCGTATGAAGACAGCTTAAAATTAAACAAATTTATTCTATTCTTCAGCATTATTAGACTTTTTATTATTATTAGTAATTATCTATAGCAGTTTAATTATTTGCGCTTAATTTCATTCTCAATATTACACTTACAAGCTAATTGCATAAACTTTTGGAAGGTTCCTCGATTTGAGTCTTCCTAAATAAAACTCCGGTTACTTGCTCGCTACGTTTATATTGGAGCCACAAATGGTACAATATATCAAAGGATTGAGACCAATTACAATAAAATTCTCAGGACCAATGTCCGTCTCTCGAAACCTTAGAAGAATGACTATCTACTCTCACTGACGCCGGAGCGGCGTAATGTCATTCTCACCGACAGTGACATTTCATATGTCACTGTCATGGGAGTGTGTTAGCATTCGCCACAACCACCCCCCTACGGAGAATCGTAAGTACATAGTTGTGAAATTACCATACGAGGTAGACATATAAAAGTTCTAACATACAACAATCTAGTCTAATATAACAGAATTTAATGCAACCTTAACTTACATTACAAATCTAACCTAGGTTTAAATCTAACATAACAGGATCTAATGCAACCTAAACTTACATTACAAATCTAACCTAGGTTTAAATCTAACAGTTCAACCTGACCGAGTGGTAACGGGCTGCTGAGTAGTTTTATTGTTATTAGCGGCACCAGCAGGAGGGCCGAGAGACTGTTTCAATGCAGCCGGCGTTGCCGCCGTAGGCAACACCAGCGAAGCTGGAGGCTCCGGGGAGGCAGCTGTTTGCGCAAGCAGGTCAGGTGACATAAATGCAGGCTTCACACGATCAATGCTCACTGTGGATCGCCTTCCTGTAATATCAATAGTTATTAATTTACCATCCCGTGACAGTACCTTGTACGGACCAGTGTAGGGTGGCTGGAGAGGACGGCGGACTGTGTCGTCCCGAAGTAAAACGTGGGAGGTACTGTCTAGGTCTTTGAATATAAACGACGTCGGCTGAGTGTGTCGGGCGGCTGGAACGGGACGGAGCTTTGCCATATGGCGCTGTAGCTGCGAGATGAAATCATCGGAAACAGGTTGAATGGGACTTCCAACTATAAGTTCCCCTGGCAAACGCAGTGGCTCCCTGTAAACCAGCTCGGCTGTTGAGCATTTCAAATCCTCCTTCAACGCGGTTCTGATGCCCAAAAGGACCAACGGGAGTGCTCTATGCCAGCTCTCGCTAAGGGCACATAAGGGCGGCTTTTAGCTGGCGGTGAAAACGTTCAATCATCCCGTTAGCTTGAGGATGATAGCTCGTTGTTCGAATGCGTTTAGTAGCGCCAACGTTCATGAGCCGTCTGAAAAGATCGGACTCAAACTGACGGCCTTGGTCGGTCGTTACAGAGGTGGGCACACCGAAGCGTGCGATCCACCCATCGACGAAACGATCAGCTACTTCTTCAGCCGTTATAGTAACCATGGGCCAGGCTTCGGGCCATCGTGAAAATCGGTCGATGGCAGTTAGGCAATACGAAAAACCCTTGGACATTGGAAGAGGGCCTATTATGTCCAAATGGACATGCCTGAACCTAGATGATGGTGTAGAGATATTACCGAGTGGCGCGGATACATGGCGCGTCACCTTTGTCTGCTGACAAGGCAGACACTCCTTAGCCCAAGCGCGACAGTCTTTGGCAACACCGGGCCACACGTAGCGGTCAGAAACGAGGCGCGCGCTGGCGCGACCGCCAGGGTGACTGAGTGAATGCAAGCGCTCAAAGGCCGCGCGACGGTGCGCCGGCGGCAAGTACGGCCGCGGTTTACCCGTCGATACGTCGCACTGGATAGTGATATCGGTGCCTGGAATGATAGTGGGTATAATTTTTAAAGAGGAATCTGTGAGAACCGTCTTTAACTCGACATCTGCCTCTTGGTCTTGGGCGAGGACGACGTAGTTAGCGTCGAGAGACACGACCTCGATTCTGGACATTGTGTCGGCGACGACGTTTTCTTCCCCCTTCACGTGACGAATGTCAGTAGTGAATTGTGATATGAATGTAAGTTGATTAAGTTGAGCAGGGGGCAGCTTTTCCCTGCGCTGTTTAAAAGCATAAAGCAGAGGTTTGTGGTCCGTATAGATTGTGGCGTGTTGCGCCTCTAATATATGACGGAAATGCTGCACTGCCATGTAAACTGCCAACAGTTCCCTATAATATGCAGGCCACACAGAATGACTGTCCGTAAGTTTCCTACTAAAAAAAGCGAGCGGTTGCCAACCTTGGTCTGTTTGCTGTTGCAAAGTTGCGCCTACTTGAGTACTTGAAGCATCGGTGTACAAGGCCAATGGGGCATTAGGTACCGGATGTCCCAACTGAGTAGCCCGTGAGAGGCTTTCTTTACAGACATGGAATGCTCGCTCGAGATCAGGAGTCCAGGGCATCGGCTTCGCTCCCTTAAGCTTTGTAGCTGTAAGGAAATCAATGAGAGGTGCTTGGGCTTCAGCAGCGTTCGGCAGAAACTGACGGTAGTAGATAATCATTCCCAGGAATCTACGTAGGCCTTGGGCAGTTTTAGGTAGCGGGAAATTTTGGAGTGCCTGAATTTTCTCATGTGGTGGACTAATACCGTCCTTGGACACCCTGTAACCGAGGAAAGTAACAACGTCGGCACCTAAAACGCACTTGGCAGGATTGACTACCACGCCGTAGTCAGTCAATCGCTGAAAAAGTATACGGAGGTGCTTAGCGTGTTCCTCAGGGTTCGGAGAAAAAATTAAAATGTCATCCACATAGGGAAAACAAAAATCCAGTCCTTTTACGATCTCATCCATAAAACGCTGGAACGTCTGCCCCGCATTGCGGAGCCCGAAACACATGTACGGAAACTCGAATAAGCCAAAAGGCGTAGTTATCGCTGTTTTACAGACGTCTGCTGGCTCCACTGGTATCTGCTGGTAAGCTTTAACTAGATCAATCGTACTGAAAATAGTGGCGCCAGCTAAACTATGGCCAAAATCCCCAATATGACGGATAGGGTACCTGTCGGCGATAGTGCGGGCGTTCAACGCCCTGTAGTCACCGCACGGGCGCCAAGAAGCGTCCTTTTTCAGCGCGAGGTGCAGCGGCGACGACCAGGGGCTTTTAGAAGGCCGCGCAGTCCCAGCTTCCATCATACTGGAGAATTCCTTCTGCGCCGCACGCAATTTGTCCGGTGCGAGGCGGCGTGGCCGGGACACAATAGGTGGGCCATCAGTGGTGCTGATGTGATGTACAGTATTGTGCTTTGCAGTGCGCTGTAACCCAGGCGGCTTTGTAATTTCTGGAAATTGAAATAAAATCTCGTTAAATTTTCAGTCATTGATATGAACTGTCCTAATACTGGGTTGAATAGAGTTAGTTATAGAAGCAGGGGAAGTAAGCCCTGTCACTCCACAACGTAAACATTTGTTCCGGCAGTCGGGTAATAAGTTATAATATGCCATGAAATCGGCACCTATGATTGCAGTACTGACATCAGCAATAATAAAATTCCACTTGAAATCGCGGCGAAGACCAAGATTTAATCTAAGCGTATGGCAGCCGTAAGTTTTAATGGTAGTGCCATTGGCAGCAGACAAATTGAAACCAGCATCTTTAAGGTTATTACTTAGGAGTTTCTTCGGGAAACAACAAAGATCAGATCCGGTATCAAGCAGGAATTGATACTTTGTCTCCTGGTCTACAACAAATAAGCGGCTACTTTTTGATATACAGTCAGTTGCCGCTGTCACTGACTGTTGGGTGCGTTTCCCGACCAAGAGCAGGGACTGATGCATTTATTAGCTTTGGCTTTCCACTTGTCATGGTACCAGCACAAAGTCGCGTTAGCATTTGCCCTTGGTCGAGACCTAGATCTTGACCTAGAATTTTTTCTTGAATGCTGTGATGATAAAGCTGCAACCTGTTTGGTGAGCTCTTGTATTTGGGCAGTTATTGCTGCCAACTCAGGAGAAATAGCGGTAATAGAAACGGCGTTAACCGAAATTGGTGTTACTTCCAGAATCTTATCTGCCAGCTCGGCCACTTTGTCCAGGGAAAGGTCAGCCTGGGCAGTCAAAATTGCCTGAGCATTGCGGGGCAGACGCTGGAGCCATAGTTCTCGCATAATTTTATCATCTGAGAAAGTTTTACCTGCTAGTGAGCGAAGGTGCCGAAGGAACTGGGACGGCTTTCTGTCGCCTAATTCTTCACCAGACAACAGTTGTCGAACCTTTTGCGTCTCAGAGGTTGAGAAACGCCGAATCATTTCTTCCTTAATCCAGTTAT
The DNA here is from genome assembly GCA_963924445.1 of Philereme transversata. Taxonomy (NCBI): domain Eukaryota; kingdom Metazoa; phylum Arthropoda; class Insecta; order Lepidoptera; family Geometridae; genus Philereme; species Philereme transversata. The sequence continues at coordinate 16,539,011 of OZ004337.1, read as the reverse complement.
ACTTATCCTTAGAAGGAGGGCTGACTACCAGTTCCTCTACCTCATGACACAGACGAGAATCTATATGCGAAACAACATAATTGTATTTAGTCTCATTTACCGAAATATGACACAGTGCGAACTGGGATTCTATGTGAGCAAACCATGCCGCAGGACATTACGCACGGCATTAGTGGCCAGTGTTTGAGATGGAGAAATTTTCAAATCTTCTGATAACTTATCCTGAAGAGCTGCATTTTGAAGAACCAGTCTCTCGTTCTGAGCCAGATGTTGGTCCAGTTTGGTCTGCATGCCCTCTGCCATATTAACAAAATAAAAAATACAAGGTAGGTATTGTGTAAAGAGAAAATTACGTTCCTACTCGGTCAGGTCTCAACGCTATGCTAATTTGTTTACAATACACACAATTTAAAAAATACCACGATGCATCCGTCGTCTGAACACTATGCTAATTGCTTACAATCACAATTTATAACACAACAGTTCAACCGTAGACAGTCAAGATGGCGTGGTAATCGCCCGACGCCAACACGCGAACCAAAATGGCGTCTGAAAAACGGCCGGCCAAGAGTAGTGGCGGCAGCGAAACGGCTGAGGTGCCCAATCTTCTGCCTTCCTGCCGTCGAGAAAGGTTCTGGCGTCTGATAAACAGCCGGCCAAGAACAGTGGCAGTGAAGGCGTCGTTGAGACAGGTCCGATGGCTCCGTAGGTTGCGATGTCCGGACGATCGGCTTGGCGCCTCTTTGAACACGCCTCGCCGAATTCTTGTAACGGGGTCACCAATTTGGAAGGTTCCTCGATTTGAGTCTTCCTAAATAAAACTCCGGTTACTTGCTCGCTACGTTTATATTGGAGCCACTAATGGTACAATATATCAAAGGATTGAGACCAATTACAATAAAATTATCAGGACCAATGACCGTCTCTCGAAACCTTAGAAGAATGACTATCTACTCTCACTGACGCCGGAGCGGCGTAATGTCATTCTCACCGACAGTGACATTTCATATGTCACTGTCATGGGAGTGTGTTAGCATTCGCCACAACCTTATCAAAGACCGACCACGAGCTGGTATTTGGCCCCGAGAAAGTCCTCTTGAAATTCTTCCCAGCCCCTTTCTTCTAGGCGTTGTTGGAGAACATTTGGACATTGAAAAAGTCTCGTCATTTACATTAAATGACTTAGTTCCTGTTAAAGTACTCTGGAAGATGTGACCAGCCTTTTTCTACTTGATGGTGGAAAACATATTACTGACAACAGGATAGAAGAACTGCAGGCTTACTCCCCAAAGTGATTCGATTCTGATTTTGTTTTTGATTCGAACTCGTTTCTGATTCGAACTCGATCCAAAATCTTACTCCCGAACCAATTCGAATCGAAAACAAAGATCGACTCCCAGTTCGAGTTCTAACGGTGTCGTTATGCGTATCCGGCTGATTACGTCATCGTCAGTCTTTGGTTAGATTCTTTTGAGCGCTTGGATATTTTTACTTGTCTGTCATTTTCGCACTTACAAAACAATTTGACATTGTTTTAGTAACACTATCAAGCTAAAACTTAAAAAATTACATAACATTTAATAATATTTTTTGGGAATAATGAGTGACGACAAACAATTAGAACGAATTATGCCTATATTTATTCTGTGCAATGAACTGTCAAGTGTCAATGTCATAAAAATATAGCGCGGTTGGCGTCAAATTTCAAAATATTCGTAGCTACAAGAAGTGTGCCAGCCACTACAAAGATTTTGTTAATTAATTTATTTTTGAATGAGTCTGTGTAAGTACAAGACTAATTTGAACTTTTATAATGAAATTAATTATTTAAGTGTGCATACAGTGTGTGATGATGAGCTTCTAAATTATGTTTGTGTCATTTCAGTGTATCTAAACAATTAAGTATGTCTCGTCCATCATATACCCAGATGGAAAAGTTGGTGCAATTCCTTGAAGACAATCCAGGAATTGCTAAAGGATATTTAAGATCAGCTCAAGCTCGCCATCTAACAAAATTAAAGTGGGACGAAATAACTCTCACATTAAATTCGTTGGGTGGCGCAAGAAAAGACGCCAAAACATGGGCCAAGGTAAGAGCACTACTCAAGGAACACTTGAGATAATGTAAATATTTAACTATCTGAATGAACGCATAATACTGTATTGACTTGCCTAGTTAAAATTAAATAATACCTGTATCATTCCCATATTCATTGCTAGCCTCCGCCTCCGGCTTCGTACGCGTGATACCCGTTTAAAATAAGCTTATATTACTCAGTGAAGAGGGAAATCGGTTCAGGAATTCCAGATATTACAAAAAACATTTACCTTTTTATAAGTACTTATAGATTTTCTAACATTTATTTAAATTACGTTGTTTTCAGTTTTGGGCTGATAAGAAATATGCCCTAAAAAAACAAGTGGCCCAACGCAATGCTTCTGCTTCCCGGACTGGTGGTGGAGTAGATAGGCTGCAGCCTATCTCAGAATTTGATGAAAGGTTGATTTTTGTAATGGGAGGATCCAGCTTCGCAGAAGGTGACCAGGAGTTGAGTGTCCCGCTAATTGTTTCTTTAGTAAGTTTCAATTATTTATATTAAAAAAAACTCGCTGACCCGCCCGCGGCTTCTCACGCTTGAAATTTCTCGTTCCCGCGGGAACTTCGGGATAAAAACTATATAAAACACTCTTGTCAAAGTGACGCGACACTTCACGTAAATGACTTCACGTCAATCTACGACGGTTATATTATATGTATACTAGCTATTGCCAGCGGCTTCGCCCGCGTTGTTCTGGGATGCAAAAATACATCTAGAAACTTTGACATCACATTTTTATCCCATGGAACTTATTTATGGGATAAAAAGTAGCCTATGTGTTAATCCAGGTTATAATCTACGTACATACTAAATTTCATCGAAATCGGTTCAGTCGTTTCGACGTGATTGAGTAACAAACAAACATCCAACTTTCGCATTTATAATATTAGTGTGGTTGTTCATTTAAATATACTAAAATCGCGATTAACAAATGGGGGGTGGGGGTAAGAGAGGGTGAAAAATATTTTGCGAACTATTCTCATGCCTACAAAACATACAATAAAAAATTAAAATCGGTCACCCGTTTCGAAGGAGTGCGACCACAAACACCGTGACACGAGATTTTTATATATAAGATTGTAATAAGCGTGTTGATGAAGTTAAAAAATAAAATAAAAAAAAAAAATATATTACTGGACATTTCACACAATCTAGCCCCAAACTAAGCAGAGCTTGTACTATTTTGTTGTAAATACATACTTATAATATATAGAAAAACATCCAGACCCGGAACAAATATCTTTAGATCATGCAAACATTTGTTCCGCAGCGGGAATCGAACCCGCTACCTCCTGCGTCTCAGCCGGCTATTCGCCCACTGCTCCACGGAGGTCGTCAAACAACAGTCAAACAAAAGTTAAAACACGATTTTTAATTATTTAATCAATTAATAGGCCGAAGACCCACTGAGACAGGAAGATATAGTGGTTCAGATAGAGGAACCCATGCCCAGTACCTCACAAGCTGTGCATCCACCAGCTAGCCAATCGTCAGCTCCTTCCAGTAAGTATTAAAAGAATACCAAACTATTTTTTTTATAAACCTATTCATTAAATGATGATATATTAGATGTTTTGTATGTAACCTCAGTAAGTAAGTATAAATTCAAGTTTCAGATTTGTTTATTACACTTAAATTATAACAATACAGAAAAATTCCAATACATACAAAACAAAGACAAGAAATAACAAAATTAAATCTAGAGAAAAATAAATAATTTAAGTTACCTACAACTACATATATTCTGGAAGAAATCATTTTAAGCGATAAGATCACCCATTGAACATTTCTTTTGTTTTGTACAATAAAGTGTTCACCTATCTATTATCTACACAAAAAAGACACCCTATGAAATATTATTTTTATAATTGAACAAAACTTAACAAAATAAAAATGCATGACATTAATAAGTTGATGACAATTGAATCCCAACTTAACGAATGTTATCATTATGATTACAGCCCCAAGACGTAGCCCACGCAGACCTAGGCGATTGCAGCAGAGCCAACTCCAAACAGAGCGACAACGGCTCATAACAATAGAGGAAAGGAGAGTGGAAGCTGAAGTGGCTAATGCTGCCGGTTGGGGAAGGCTTGTGCAGGCAGTCGATAATTTGGCTAATGCTATAATTGTATGCGGTGATAAGATCGCACAAGCATTAGAAAATAGAAATTAAACAATATTAAATATATAATAAAATAGATATTAGGTAGTAAATTAACGAGGCTGACAGAGTATGTATGTAGTATAGTATTTAATTCTAGTTTTAAGAGATAAACCTAAGGAGTATACATAAATGCTTATAACATAATCTTATATCATAGTATAGCGTAAAAAGTATTTTTTTAGTATTTGCAGTAAAACATTAACTTACGACTTACAAAAAAGGTTTTTTTTTTTTTATTTAAATCTATAATCTTTGCCTTCTACTTCTCCATAGAGTTTCAATAAGACTTTGGCGTGCCGCTTGCCCCTGAAGTAACTCATCAGTTTGTGATGTTGATGGCTGGAACATCACTGCCTGCGGCGTTTGTAACATCTCCATCATCGGTTACATCAAATGTGTCGGGTACAGGGCAATTATTTAAGTTGCACAAGTTGTGCAACATGCAACATGCGTTTATTATTTTGGCTGCATTCTGTGGATCGTAGTGTAACACCCGGTGACGCAATAAACACCTCCATCTAGCTTTCAAAAGCCCTATTGTACGCTCTACTGTGTTCCTGGCCGAGCAGTGTCTCTGCGTGTAATGCTCCTCAGGAGATCCAGCTTCTGCATTTAAAACAGGTGTCATCATATATGCTCTCTGAGCATACATTCACCTATAATAAAAAAAACCTCTGTAATTGGTCAGGCACCACAACCATACAAAAATGAATTGTTATGATCCGTATCGGGTCAATAATTGATTTTAGTATGCTATTGTAATTTAATTTACTTACCTAATAAATATACAGTTTCACCCCGACTTTTTAATTCTAATAAATGTGCCTTTACTGGATGCTGATTAAATATAAAAGAATCATGGGTGGCACCCCCAAATATAGCATCTACACTTAAAATATTCATGTTGCTGTCACAAATCTGAAAATAAAAGAGAATAATTACAATTAGATAATGAAACTATGTACACATAGGTACATGGACTTAAAATGGTAATGTAAGCTTACAATTTGTACATTCCTGGAATGATAATGTTTCCTGTTAAAATATATTTCTTCATGCTCTGTAGGTCGAATGATGGTCACATGTGTTCCATCAATGCAACCTACCACACTTGGTATATGAAATTTTTCATAAAATCTGTAAAAGAAGAACAATATATAATAATAATTATTACAATCATGCTGTCACACATACATAATAATGTCTTCTACTTACTTTCTTTTAATAACATTTCTTTCTTCAGCAGTTTGGGGAAACTTTATATACTTTGTTAAAATGTCTCTGTGGTTCAATGCTTTTGTGACTTCTCTTATAGCTTTTGATACGGACTGTTGAGACATTACCATACCATTTCTTCTTACTACTATTCTTTGGTAGCTGCCAGTACCGTAGAATGACAATGCAACCAAAATCTGTAAAGACAATTATTTTGTTAAATCAATTGAAGATGAAGATTGTATAGAAAATACGCGGACATTTATTCGGCGTATCCTGGATAATCAATTGTTTTAAAATCAATTACATGTATAGAAGACTTACGATTTATTTTTTAAAACCTAGAAGAAACTCACCTTGCATTTAACAGAAATATAACTTCGTCTGATTGTTTGCTTCATGAGCGGTGTTAAATCTTCTACCAACACATCATATAACTCCTTGGACAAACGATAATTTCTCCGAAATTCTTCAGAATCCATTTCCAATGCCCGGGTGTTGTAGCGAATCATTCTTTGCATATTTCTTCTCACCCGAATGTCCATACGGTTCGCTTCTTCAAGAACATTGAAAAACAACGCAATGCGAGCCATAATTACGACGAATTTGAGGAAATATCACAGTAAATCACAGTAAACAATCTCACTCGAACCAAACAAAGTAGCCATTTTGCTATCGTAACATTTGACGTCTAGCTTCGATCCTACAACTCGATACATAGCTGTCATCGAGAGTGGGGAGTAAGGATTTTTCGATCCTAGCGACTGAAGACGATCAAAGTTAGTTCCGATTTGAGCCACAGCACGATCGTGCGCTCGTGTCGATTTCAAGAGTACGAAAAGGCATTAGATTCGAATCAAATTCGATTGATTCAGAACTCGAAGCTGTCGGGAGTAAGCTAGCTGATTTGACCAAACTTTTTTCTGGTAACGCCATCTATTAACTATCTAAGGTAACTCTTTCTTTGCCCCATATTCTATCCACAAAACCGTTTCCTTTTACTGTGCGCTTGTTCCTGCTGGGGGTTCTACTAAGAGGGCAGACAATTACGCACCGAGTTACTGCGCGAGCTGGTCAGAATTATTGACCTCCGTTCGCGATCGCTGAAACCCGCTAAACCGCCGTTATACCACAAACCGCTGAATTCCGTTGATTATATACTAATAATTGTTTTACCAAAGGCATTGATATAGCCACAAACTTTATAAGGTGACGTTCTATAAAATACCGCGACCCTGGTGATTTCGCAATGTGTGCAAAAGGGACCATCATCAAGGCTGTTCCAGGATTCAAGAGGTCAGTGCGCATATCCATTTCCACAATTTCCTCCAGGGTTATGAGCCTTATGAGCTGTCAAGAGCTATCGAAAGCGTAAGATTGTTATAAAAGAGCGTCATCATATTCATTTATTTGGAAAAATAAAAGCATACAACTCTAAGGCAATCTGTTAACAAGTAATGTCAGGCAAAATAAAAATATGCAATTAGGTTTAACACCGGTTAAATTCGATTAAACTCACCTCGTGACATGGTGTGTTTTCGTGATTTGATTCATAAGCTAGGTTCATATTGCTGTCGGGGTGTGTCGGGGCGCGTCAGAACGCAATCGGTTACATTTATTACCTATGACTAGGTTTACATTAGTAGGTTGTATTGTGTCACGGTCAAAATCACTCGACGCTTGGTCGCGCCAGAGAGGTGGTGGGGGATCTGTCGCGCCACAACACGCCACACCAATGTGAATCTGCCATTAGTACTCGCACATGACCGTGCGATCTCTAAAGGTTATAAGGAATTATTTTGTTTAGTTTTTATGGGAGAGCACTAGTTTACAACTATTCCAAATAGTATTTTAAAACCATCTCAAAAATGTTCAAGCCTAGACGGGACTTGAACCCGCAATCTTTTTCTTGATATGAGGATGCACTACCAATTGTGCTACAGGCTCTTGCCACGTCAGGGTCGAAATTAGTGAGTTAATTCAGATTACGACTAAAGCGCCGTTAGCTCTATCTACAGGAAAACTTAAGACAGTTTTTGATCAGCTCAATGCCAAAGTTGCAGTTTAGTACATTGATATAGACATTGACACGCCTCTATTGTTTATGGAAGTGAAGGAGGCCGCTTTGGAATGAGCAATGGAGCAGGAGCATCATCACGCCGACAAGAGCTATGCTCGGTGAAAATTCTCAAACTGCTGACGCGAAATGATTGGAAAACGAGATGTCAAGAAACAGATTTGTCTATTCTGGGTAGAAAAAAAGAAAACCGTCTTTCTAGCCTGGCTGGGCACATTCCCCAAAATGTATCATGAAAAGATCGATGAAAATCATCTTATTTCATGTGTTGTGGTCATCTGTTGTTGTGTGGAACAAACTATTTTTATTAAACCATAGGCAACCATAGACAAAAGAGCATATATCCTCACGGTTTGTTCACTCGCTCCCTTTTTATATTCATTCATTCGATCGTCGATGGAACATGGCGGTGCTAGACAGGATGTGCATTTAATTTTTTTGATTTTTGCGTAATTTACTAACCACTACAAAATTGGCTTTAATTTAGCGACGACTTTAATATCATTAGTGAAAATCACAAGTTATAAAAGTGCCAAGTCAATATAACATCTCACAACTTTTGGCTAGACATTAAAATTTTGCAATGAAAATTATTACTTCGTTGGTGTAAAAATAATTGTGAGAAATATATCGCTTCAAATCAGGTAATTTGTTGTTTTATGTAATAACTCTGATTACTTGTTCCATCTAACAATGATTTTTGATGATACCTAGGTAGGTGACTCCATTTGATCTCAATAAAAAAATGACGAGAGTGAATCTGTGTGCCCCATTTTGGTTCAAGTTCACTCTTGTGTTATTTTGCTGGCTTATTTTTAGTTCCTAATTTTCTGAAAATGTATTTTCTTTATTCATAGTGAACTCCAAAGTTTCAACATCTTGATCAACTCAAGTACTGCTAAAAAAATCTATGCCCTAAAATCACGTGTCCTGTGCAGTGGGTCGTTATGGGGTCAATAACTTCCCAACTTTAGAAGATAAAGGTATTTTGTCTAATCATCTCAGGGGTTGCATAGAAATGCAGTTATTTTAAAAAGATAAATATATAATAAACTTATAAGAAATTCGCGATTATGCTCTTGTAGTCAATTTTAATTAAAGGGATGAGGAGTCCAGTGCTCTCAAAAGTAGTGGGATGAATCGGGAGGCAATCGCGTGCATGTGCGTGCAATGTAATGTATAGGTAGCCGCAGGGCGCAGGAGCGAGACTAGAGGGCGTAGAGGTGGGCGCGGCGCGGGGGGCGGGTCCGTCCGGCAGTCAGCTGTGCAAAGTGTCATGTCGCGCCGCGGCCGCCTGTGCTGCTGTTCTCGGTGCCGCGCCGTGGGAAGTGGCCTACATCTCCCTAATTGTGCCCCTCCATTCAATCTTTATAAGTTTAATCCTCTTGTCGAATCTGACGGGATCCTGACAAGTTAGATAGGACACAAAGAACAGATGTTTTTACATTGCTACTAACCAGACTGCTCCATTTCTTTGTTATCCCAGTGAGGTACCATGCAGGTATATAAAGAGTTTATTTGAATTATTGATGTGAGAATGTAGTTATCAGTTTTACAGTGAGATGACATTTTATTGAAATGATCAATACTGTTGAGAGTACAATAGGTATTATAAAATTATAAGCTTTATCCATTGATTTTAGTTATTTTGGGCTAAAAAAGTGAAAAGACATTTAATCAAAAGTACATGACATTCAAATGCTCCCATCAACATTCATTGTTCAAAAATAAAACTAAGGGTGTGTCTATTTAGGTGTTTACTGTAAAAGCTTTGAATATCTTGAATACATTTGTTAGAAGTTTAAGCAGAAGTCAGTTTTATAGAAAACACTTGTATTTTGAAACTAAGTGTGTGAGCCAGACTTTCTGTTCCATTTGAATGAAGATCTAGATATTCAATGGGAAGGATTATTTGTAATTAAACATTTGTATAGGTATAGCAAACATAATTGCATAGATTCGATACTGCTTAGTACCCACGTAGCTGCCCGCACATTTCAGATTAAGTTTTGATGATCTAGTATTAAAAAAAAACCAATCAATCTTTATAAAAAACAAAGTTAGGTGCCTAATTAGGTATCTCTATTTTTAAAACAGCTAAAAAGTGTACATTTGAGACAATTTTATGAATGAACCATAAAGGCTAGCTTTAAAATGAATGCTGTTGAAATATTGTGTGATGCAATCATGTGCTCCTTAAAAAACTTTCTAATATCAACTGTACCCATGAAGTAAATGCCTATCTCTATGTTAGGTATTAATTATTGAAATTCAAATCAGAGAAATTTAAGATGGACTGGACAAGTCTTACATAACATGATTAAGTGTAAGTTAGTGTAACAAGTTTAGATTGTTTCTTGAGGTTTAGCGTTTGCCATTGTTGTGCAATCAATAATTTTCAATAAACTCCTCTGGTAGTTCCTGCAAGTTCATGATAACACACACAGCTATGCGCTTACATGTGTGCTCATGCTACATACTTAAACATACACATACAGCATACATGCTTAAAATATGTTTAATCAATGCTTGATTAAAATTTTTTCATTTCCTTTTGTTCTTGATAGTGTCCATGCGTATTGATGTCTGAAACTATAGGCAAGATTATGTTTAAAATTACTTTGAAGCAATTAGATTATTGTAAAAACATTGAGCACCACAGTATGCGTTGATCCAAAAATAAATTCAAGGACGAATGCAGGCTATTTGATACCCAGACGAACCAACAAATGACTCACACTAAGTCCACATAGGTAATGAAACAGGAGATGTCTCACTGCTGATAATAGGTACTTAGGTCGCCTTTTTGGTTCAGATATTGAAATGAGTGCATATAATTCATATTCAATCCAAATATGGTTTGTGATGTGTAGGTATTGATGGGTCACCTCAACATGACCGATAGTAGCGGTGTATTGTTTCAGCGCGCCGTGGCGGACATGGCTACGCTCATCCAGGAGAATGGCATGAAGGAACTGAGGGCGGGCGGCCACGGGATCACGTCGCATATGGTGCCCGACCATGAGTACTGCGAGGCGGGCGCGGGCGGGGGTGGCGCCGGCGAGGCCCAGCCGCGCGCTGACCCCGCCGCCATGGAGATCGCGCCGCAGGACGAGGAAGAAACCCCAGAAATAGACATCATGATAAACAATGTCGTGTGCAGTTTTAGTGTTAAGTGTCACCTGAATCTGAGACAGATAGCCCTGCAGGGCGTGAACGTTGAGTTTCGCCGCGAAAACGGGATGGTGACGATGAAGCTGCGGCGGCCGTACACGACGGCGTCGATCTGGTCGTCGGGCCGCATCACGTGCACGGGCGCTACGAGCGAGGACCAGGCCAAGATCGCGGCGCGCCGGTACTCACGCGCGCTGCAGAAGCTCGGCTTCCAAGTCAGATTCCAGAACTTCCGCGTAGTCAATGTATTAGGAACATGCCGGATGCCCTTCGGTATAAGAATCATATCCTTCTCCAAGAAATATAAGGAAGCAGAGTGAGTATTCACTTTCACTACTTCACTTTTAGCTTTTTTTATTAGTAATCAATAGCAATGGGTAATGGAACAGCCTACGATTGTCATCTTTGTATCGTCAATAGGCCTGTGGCCATGCATTATATCATACCTACACAATATTTGGAAATACTGAATGTCTGTCCAAAACCAGTTTATTTTTTGACATGGATATAGCTCAGGCATATAGCCCACCTGATGTTAAGTGGTAACCATTGCCTATAACAAAGTACTGCCTCAGATCACGGACCTTTGACAGGAGCCCTACGATGTACTGAATTAATGTCGTCCTTCAATTCCTTAGTAAGGTAAAAATAAATTATCTGATTTAGTATGCTTATGTATCTCTTGTTATTACATTTATTTTTAACTTTGCTATCAACAATGTTTTATTCATCAATAGATGCAAATAAGCATTTAAAATCCACATTTGTGTGCATAGTTTGAACAACTCTCTTTGATATTTGTCTTAATTGGAGTCAATGAGATAAAACTTCAGTTCATTTACCTCATTTATAACATGTAATAGTGAAATATGTACAGATTTAAGTTCATTTACTTCAATAATTTATTAACAATGTTAAAACCAACTCAATAATTATCTGCATAACATTATTATCCAATGTTTTGGCTTGTTCCACTAAAGATCTAACAAAAAGGTATCTAATTTAGGTCAAATAAATGGTATCTAAGTAGTATTAGTGGTTTTCCTTGTTTATCAGGATTTAAAAATCGCCAGAAAAGTATATTTTAGTCTTATGTTTCATTGATACAAAATTTAACAAATACTTTTTTGTATTCCAGCTATGAACCTGAGCTGCATCCTGGTGTTACATATAAGCTATATAATCCTAAAGCCACACTAAAGATATTCTCCACGGGAGGTGTTACAATCACAGGTGAGATTTAGGATAAAATTTTTGCATATGCAGTCTGGTCAGTTTCTCTGATATTTGACTCGCTAGGAGAAAGTTACAAAAGAGACAGAATTTTCAGATCTAGTAACAGTTGACCTTTATGGCGTGGTGTACTGAGAGGCAAGAGATGCCGATTCGAATCCTTCTGTGAGACATGAATGATCTGCAATTATTTGTTCTGGGTGTGGATGTTGTAATTGTACACTATGCCTGTAGTTCCCAATGCCCACAATATATGGAGTGCTAGTGTCAGGTCAGGAGTAGGTACTATGTGCTTTAAATAAATAATAATATGTAGAGTGAGCTAGCTTCTTTAATGGGTATTAGTCTTTTGTATTTCTGAATTCATTAACTGCTGCAACACCATCATAGAAGTAGCAACTTACCGGTGAAAATGGCTATAACATTGAGACATCACCAAAGTCTTTAAAACTTTGATAGAAAAAAAAAACTAAATAAACAAAACTATTAACCCAGAATAGTCTTTATAATTAATGATGAATCAAGTTAATGTACTGAAGTGGTACTGAACTGCATAATCAAATATCTTTATTTGGAACATTTAAACAGTATACAGAAACAAAAACGGTGATATCCACAGGAGCAAAATACTGTGTTGCAGGCATCAATGCCCTCCTCCATAAACGTTGTCGAATATGGAATTCCACATTAACTGTTAAACTTACATCTAATTTTAAACAAACGAATTGAAAGTATATAAGGCGACCTCCGTGGCGCAGTGGGCGAATAGCCGGCTGAGACGCAGGAGGTAGCGGGTTCGATTCCCGCCGCGGAACAAATGTTTGTATGATCTACAGATATTTGTTCCGGGTCTGGATGTTTTTCTATATATTATAAGTATGTATTTCCAAAAAAAAGTATATTCATAAGTATTATATCAGTTATCTAGTTCCCATAGTACAAGCTCTGCTTAGTTCGGGGCTAGATAGCGCTGTGTGAAATGTCCGGCCATATTTATTTATTTATTTATATTGATTACAAAAATTAAGTTAAATTACATATATATGTATAATACTGACTACAGCAGGATATAACAGCTTACATCGCCCAAAAACCCTTCTTCCACCTCCATGTCAGTAATGGTGTTATTGGTACAGTTAAAATGAGCCCCGACATACTGTTGTTTATTTTAATACTAGCTTCTGCTAGCTGCTTCTGCTGCTTCGCACGCATTGTTTGTCAATAAAAAGTAAATAAATAAATAAAAGGGCATTATTTAGTAGCATTAAGTAGCCTATGTTTGAATCCAGGTATATCTATTAACAAACCAAATTTCATCAAAATCGGTTCAGCCGTTATGACGTGATTGAGTTACAAATAAACAAACATCAAAACTTTCACATTTGTAATACTAGTGTGATGGCAGCAGTCAGTTAGTTTCATTTTTATTTGACTACTGCAAAGCCAAAAGGGGTTATGTTTTTGTGTGTGTTTTGTTGTTTTATATTATATATTACTAGCTGACCCCGCAAACGGTGTTCTGCTATATAAATTATCAAAGAAATCAAATGCAGAATGAAATGTCAAAGTGACACGACACTTCATGTCTTCACGTCAATGACGATTAAATTATATGGATATTGTTCATACAAAAATACTAAACACGCGATTAAAAAATGGGGGATGGAGGTAGGAGGGTGAAAAATACTTTACGACCTATTCTCAGACCTATCGAATATAGAAAAAAAAAATCATAAGAATCGGTCAAACCGTTTCGAAGGAGTTTTGTTACAAACACTGTGACACAAGAATTTTATTTTTTAATGTTATTTATGATAGACCAGCCTTTGACGTTTGTTCCACCGTAACGCCTAACTATTCATCCGATTTTGATGAATGAGGTGTCAATCGATTCGTTTTATGGTCCGGGGGACATAGGCTACCATTGACATAGGTATTACGTAGTCAGGTTTCAGTTTTTAAACATAAATAGCTTGAGGTGATTGTATGCCTAACTGATGTTAAGATATTACTGTCTATAACAAATACATTAGCGCAGGTTACGTCCAACAGATTTGCCTTAGAGGTGAAAAGTATTAATGTGCCTAAATTATAGGCATAGGCAAATGGCACTCATACCCTTCGAACCGGAACCACAGACTCTCTTTATACTATGCAAGAATGGAACACAGAAATAGTTTGTAATTTTTAGTGGTAACCCTAGGGCTCGCAAATGGCTCTATATCAAGATAACAATAGGTAATTTATTGTGTTAACCCTAGGGTTTAACAGGTTAAGGACTTAAGGACTAAAAATAGTAAAGGAAAGCATATTATCACAGGTACTAGCTTTTTTACAACCAAAACTTATAGCCTAAGCCAAAACGTTGTATGATCCAAGGTTCTGTTGATTGAATGAGTGTTGTGTGACAGTTGTGTATTGTTTGTTGTTAGCTCGGAGCGTAAACGACGTGCAGTCAGCAGTGGAGCGCATCTTCCCACTGGTGTACGAGTTCCGCAAGCCGCGCACGGCGGCGGACGAGGAGCTGCTGCGAGCCAAGCGCGCGCGCCAGCAGGGCCCCCCGCCGCCGCCGCCGGCCCCCGCGCCGCGTCCTACGCTCCCCAACCTGCTCACCCTGTCCGACGACGAGGAGCCCGCCGGTACCTGGCAGTGACGGGCCGGCGTCTAGTCTCTCTCGGGGAGCCCCGCGAGGTTCATGCCAAAGATATTTATTAGGGCCGCGACGCCCGTATCGAGGCGCCCGCGCTTCTCGCCCCGACGTATCTTGTATGTGATGGTCCCGCGACCCGCGCGGAGACCGCTCCCGGCGCCGCTCGTGCCGCTCGTGCCGCTCGTCGCCACACAAGGACGATGCTCGGTCTCGTTTGTCGTTTGCCGTTATGATTGAAGATTAGTGATAATAGTGTTCGATAAGTTTGTTCTAAAACAAGATGACTGAATGATTAGATGTTAGTGATTGTAAATACGAAGCTTGGACATTAAAATGTTTCAGTAATATGAATTCTTTTATTTGGATAAGATGGTAAAAAGTAGAATACAATAGAGTACAAGTAGAAATGCAATAGAATAAAGTTGAGTAACTTCAGTGCTTGTGATCGGAGTCAGACTCCTGTGTGTCGTATTCGTCGCTGGTGAGCCTGGCGTGCGAGGGCCGCGGTGCACGCGCCAGACGCCGGCGCCGCGGCCGGCTCTCCAGGTGGTACGTGAAGAACCCCGCCGGGGTGCGGATGTACGCACTCATGTCCACTACGGACAGACGAGGCGTCTTCACCGCGATGCCTGAAACCAAATACTACTCATACAAAACTTCACATAGGTACAGCATTCAAGGCAGAGTTTAATACAACTGCCCCAATCGAATGCAAATCGCGGACCGTCTCAACCCTAAACAAGTTTTATTATGGAAACAGCTGGTTAGTCAACAGCACCAGCTGACTTCCGGTTATCAGCGCCGCGGTGTCACGTTACAAAATTGCTTTACTTTCGTTAGTGTATCTTATTCCGTAGGAATAATAATAATAAATAAGGTAGTAACATTGAGAAGTCAAAAAAAAGGCTCTCGCTTGATGCCTTGTAGCCTTTTAAATATGTAAGGAATAATTTGACCATTATTGAAATATTCACCCTTATGTTTTAAAAGAACCCAAGGACCACCTACTTAAATTATTTAAATATATAAGCATATTTTCTTTTATATGTTTGAAGTATGTTTTTACAAAAAAAATGTATATTATCTGGTTCCCATAGTACAAGCTTTGCTTAGTTTGAGCCTAGATAGCGTTGTGTGAAATGTCCAGCATTATTTATTTAGTATACTTTGTATCATTTTAACAAATAAAAAGACTACCAGTAATTATAGGAAGCGCGTGATCGTAGGCATCTGGCAAAGTCTTGGGTCTTGCGACCCGCCAGTGCTTAGCGGTGCGCGGAGGTAGCACGTTGAACGCGGGCGACGCGGCCGGCAGCGGCGGGGACACCACGCGGGGAGGCAGGACTCTGCGCTCGGGGGACGAACTTGCCGACCTGGTTGTAACTCAAAACATGCCCATCAACACGGAACACTTAGCGGCCTATCCATTAATCTTACGCCGGTCACATACAGTCGGAATATCGAATAGGAATTTCGAAGGCAGCAAATCAATACAAAATCGGAAAAAATGGAACGGAAAATAACGTATGTATGTGATAGATAAGGTCCTTGACCTTTGACGTTTCAAAGTGATCCATGTGATTTTAATAAAAGATTTTGACTTTGACTTAATTTTGTATGGATTTGCTGCCTTCGAAATTGTAATTCGATATTCCAATTCGAGCTCCGACTATATTGTATTCGACCTTTAAATGCTTCTAAAAGGAGAATATATCACCTTATTATACAGGTATACCGAGACGTGAGATGACAATTGAAGTAACCGTGCAATATTGCCGTAAAAGGTCTAAGAAGCACCTTTAGCTGTCAGCATGAAACGGAGACGCGTGTCCATAAGATTTTGTCAGTTGTTGCGCTATACAAGCAAATTTTATTGATACGAGTGGAAAAAATGGTATATTACCAAAGTTACACCACAGTTACATCAGAGCTGTCAGAACTAGAGGGTGAGAATTTTGTCCTCAAGTCAGCAAGCAAAGATTTCAAATCAATATGCGCGTCACACACGATGAAGATGCTATATAATATTTTATGTTAAGATAAAATATCGCTCGCCATACAATCCATGGACCATCACGCACGGCGATAATAAATATAGGTATTTTCATCTAAAATTGGATGCTATGGCGAGCGATATTTGTATGAAAATAAAATATTATAACATCTTCATAGTTTGTGACGCGCTTTAGATCTTTTGCTTTGCTTGTTTATGTATTTATGAGGATCACAGAAACTTTTGATCATCAGCTTTTATGTTCCAACGTAGAACTCATAGCTACGATCAACCATCTATAATGTATGTATTAGCGCAGCTGGCGCCGACATATGGGTAACTAAGTTGGTAGACAGCGACCGGTTATAACCTCCAGCTGCCACTAGGCGCCTCGTAATGTCGGGTTCAAGCAGTTCAAAGAACTTATAAATCAGATACATTTATGGCAAACAGCCAGCTTCGTACTAATGCATTCTATATTACAAGGTCTATCACAGAAATTGTAAACAAGTACTTATTTCTAGAAGCCGTTGAGAAACTTTCCGGCTACTATTATTACCGCTCTTTGCTAGTCACTGGCCGTTTCCTGCGGCGTCTTCCTCTTTCCTTCTTCTTGTCCCGTCCGACGCGCGGTGGGATCACACCGATGTGCCGGTAATAGTCGCACAGGGCTTTGGCTATGGACCTGCCTATTTTAGCATCTGAATATCGATAAATGTAAGGGGCTACTTTAGGAAATATTCAAATTCTTATCACGTTATCATCTCATAGTCCGGAATTACCCAATGCGGGGTATTGATTGGTGATTTGTGAGACTCAATTCACACCGAGATGGCAGCGGCCGGCTGCGCCTAGCTGCCTAGCGGTGACGCCAAGATGCCGCCTCTTTGACTGATTGCGAGTGGTGCTTGGTCTAGGCCTCACAAGCGATACATAGTATTATAATGATTAAGATAAAGTTTAAAATGCTGTAATTTTTTTACAATGAAGCTGCTCGCTCCTCAGCCGACCGCTCCCACGATCGGTGTAAATTGAGCCTTATAGGCAACGATCAATAAAATACTAGATATACGATCGGCCCGTCAAGGATGTCCACGCTGGAGAGTGCTTAAACGCCGCTTAAGCACTCTCGGCTCTTAGTCGCGCGCTTGCCGTCGAAGTGACAACATGCCCAAGTGCTCCGTCAAAACTTGCAAAAACAACACTTTAACTACATTAAA
Source organism: Philereme transversata (assembly GCA_963924445.1). NCBI lineage: Eukaryota > Metazoa > Arthropoda > Insecta > Lepidoptera > Geometridae > Philereme > Philereme transversata. The sequence goes on along the minus strand of OZ004337.1, from coordinate 16,521,183 downwards.
AAAAGATGGAATTTCGTATTTCCGGTGAGTATTACCTTAAAGTTTGATAATTTGATGAATTTGATTTTGAATTAGTCTATAATATGCTTTAAAACAATATTTTACGGAAATATTTGTAACTACAGACACACGACTACGCTACGCTACTGTCCCTTTCCCTCGCGTTGCATCGTTCATTTATCTGTACGTGACCGAAGACCAATGAACCGGACTACATTAAATTTCGAATGAATGGAGTCGCATACTAAAAACATTTTAACAAGTTTAAAAAACAATTTTATTAGTAAGCATTATATACTAATCAGATGCGGCCAATTCTAAAACTACCTTCATGAAACAAACAACTCTCGTGTTTTATTTTTATCAAATTCATTAAAAAAACACGCGGTAGCCTACCCTACCGTTAAATTGTGGACAACGAGATAAATTTTCGGTACTAAAAATACAGGCATTTTTACCACCAGCGCCACCAAGCCCCTTTATCTGAAGTACAATAGCCTAATGTCAACTGCTCGTTATCTGTTACAAAATACACAATTAACAGCAAAAGAGAAATTGAAACTCTTAGCTAGGCTTACAGCACTCTATATCTTTGTCCTACTTCTTGCAATATTTACTTTTTGCTGATTTCTGCCTATACTGTTAAAGTTCTAGTACTAAACATGGTTCTGCAATATTGTATATAATACAAAATTCGATTTTATTCAAAACTAGAGGTTGCCCGGGAACTTCGTACGCGAGGATGAAAATGTTATGACCCTCCTTTTTGCATCATTGACCTCGGTCTCATACATTGAAGGGAGATTTACGATTTTATTATTGTAGAGAAGAGAATTCATCTAGGACCCGAGTAGTCGGCAAGACAAATTAATCGAGTCCAAAAACTCGATGAGGTGGCATCGTTTAATCACAGTTCCCATAGCCATCTTCTGTATCCATCATCAGACCCTGGATATCATCTAGGTAAAGAATACTCTTTAACACTAATCGAACGAGCCCACACTCGATGTAACTATGTCATTTTATTACAGAGTTCCCATAGCCTGGCTCCGTCATTAAACCCTGACCTGGATATCATTTAGGATCCGAATACTAGTTAAGACAGATCAAATGAACCTAAAGTCGATGTTGTTGTGTAGTTTAGTTTAAGCATCTGATGAGGCACCATCTTACTGCATCATGAGACCAGCTTCATGTCGCATATGCATGCAAAATTTCAACTCAAATCAGAAACCGGGCAGGTCTAATATCGCAATATTTTATTACCTATAAACGATAGACAAGACAACGAGGCATATTAAACTGAATAGGAGCCTGTAAAAATGAAAGATTTTATCAAACTATCCGATTATTAAAAAATCCGACTTTTGAATTTGGTTAACAAATGATTTATCCCTACGTAATAGATTCGAAATTTCATTTCTCTACAAAAAAATATTGTGTACGTTTCTACTCCTCCACACTTCTGTTCCGAACGGAGTAATTTTACGATCTTCGAACAGCACATTTTGAATCCGACCTTATTGCCATACCGTTAAAGTCAACAGTTTTTTAAAGGGCAAAAGAAGGCAATAAATTTTTACGACTTAACAGCTGCTTCATTTCATAACGTCATATCTCCAAAATGCGAATGCTTGAAATGAAACTTTTAATCTGCGGAATGAAGTCGAGTTTAGACTATTTAACTTTTGGTATTAATAATGTTAGGCATTTTCGGCACTCACACAAATGCAAGGTATCGCTCGCCGCTTTTCGGCGGTGAGTTTGTTAGGGACAGTGATTCCTGAGATTATAATTTCTTTGCTTATAGGTCTTATTTTGGCATCCTCGGTCATTTAGTCAAATGAATTCTGCTTTAAAAATACTAGGTAGGTATAATATTATATGGTTGTCTAGTTTTCGTGAAATCGTTCGGTAATGAATCAAACGTTATATGATATTGTTACCAATAGAGGGCATCACTAGTAGGTACCTACTAAAAGTGTGGCTCAGTGTATTGTTCAAAGGATACAAGCATCTTCAGTATAATGAATGTACGGTCCCCTAGGGGTCAATCTTCGTCCTCCAAGAGACGCCGTCAAGGAATAAGCGTCTATAGCGCCGATAGGTAGCGCTCTGCGGGCGGTGCCAACGTATACAGGGTCTGAGTTGAATAGACACGCTTCTTGTCGCCAAGCTTCTACACGAGCTCCTAGAAACTTCGGAAGCACTGCGTGACGCTCAAACCTACAAAACATAAATACACAAGTCGTGACAATAATCGTTACGTAATGCTAACCTAACCCCACTGTCCTTAGCACCACAGAATTTAAGTTTTCGCGTATTTTGATAATTGACCGGTCTTGAACAGTGGCTCGCCGAGGCTACTTTGCACATGCTAAGTTGCGTCTATTTTGAACTACGAACTTAAAAAGAAGAAAACTTCAGTATTGTGTGTTCACGTACCTGTATACATCATCATAGGTGTTCCCTCGCACGAAAACCCCTTCATGGCTTACGTCTGCGTGAATATCGATGATGTAGTCCAGTTGAATATCCTGTAAAAGTATTTACCCACTTTCTAGACTTCCCGATAATAGTTTTAAATCCCTATTGAATTCCGTTAAAATAGATAGATTTTCCTAAACATTTCCTAAAATGGGTACGTATTAGTTTTGTAACAACTGACGGCACAGTGGCTGAGACGTAGGAGGTTGCGGGTTCTATTCCCGTCGCGGAACGAATGTGTGTATGATTCATGTTTGTGTATATCAGTTATCTGGTTCCCTTATTACAAGCTCGGCTTAGTTTAGGGCTAGTTATCGCTGTGTAAAATGACCAGCGTTATTATTTTTTATCAAACGGACTCAGGAAAGTACCTACATGTTCACGTGCCTCAACAAAACATGTAGGTACCCTCCATTGAAACGTAGAAACCTATATAATTATAGTTAAAAAATCCGATAACATTAAAAAGTTTTAAAGAAGGCGTAAATTGGAAGCATAAAGTTCATAATTTTATTCCTTTTAACTATACCTTCCTTCTCGATCTTTGTTCGGTCCCGCGTGACGTGTGCAAGAATTTAAAAACACGTGAATTTTAGCTACCTACCTATTTTTATATAAAGTTTATACCGGGTCAGATATTACTATAGGTACTTATATACACAAGTAGGTAGGCAAAAACCTTCTCTTCAGCTGTGAGTTTGTCGATAACATCTATGGCTGCCATAAGACCTGGATGTGCGAATTTTGTAGCATTGTCCCAGCTTCTGTTGAGATCAGCACCAAGGAGATCCGACCTCTGATTACCCAGGAATACACCGTCAGGATTCAGCATTGGAAGTACCTGTCAGAAGCGAAATAAGTACTAGATATTTGCTCGAGATTTGTATTGATGATAAGCAGATTGCTTCAGAATACCTACGTAAATGAATGAATGAAAATACTTTATTGTACACTTCAAAAGAAACAGACATAAAAATAAAAATACACAAAGCAACAAGTACAATGGGCGGTCTTATCGCTTAGAAGCGATTTCTTCCAGACAAACTTTGGATGGAGAGGACTTTTGTAGCATTACAATAATGGAGGGGGGTGTACCTACATTAACAAAACCAAAACTAAATTTTAGGAGAGCGCTGATCACTTACAATAAATAAAACAATATACATACATAAGTAAATAAACCTACATTGGCAATAATATACCTATAATAAATAAAATTAAACAAAAATATAGGTACATAAACATACATATCTATAGCGATACTACGACGTTTCTGAGAGATACAAATTTATCAATCTGGTTTTAAATGTGGCTAATGATGGAGCTTGCCGTATTGAGACCGGCCGTAAATGTTAGTTTTTTAAACGAGATTTGTTTTTGTTTTTTTTTTTTATTGTATAGGTATATTTGCATCCCGGATGGAGAATATTAATTGAATATTATCTTATATGATCTATGTACCTAAACCTAATTATGAATTACTAGCTGTTGGCCGCGACCTCGTACGCGTCACACTACTAGGTAAATGTGTAGATAACCTAGAAATAAAGTTAAATTCGCTGTTGCAACTTGACACCCCATTTTTATCCCATGGGAAATGATTTATGGAATAAAAGGTCTATATCGTAATCCAGATTTTAATCTACGTATACATATGTATACCAAATTTCATCGAAATCGGTTCAGCTGTTACGACATTGAGTAACAAACAAACAAATAAATAAACAAACATCCAAACTTTCACATTTATAATATTAGTGTGATGACTTTTCAAAACTCAAAGAATCATTGGCTCATCAAAAATTTGCTGATTTCGGTAAAAGCAGTTTATCAGCTGTTTTCGGGCAATGACCTTTGGGTAAACGTTTCTTACGTTTATGGTAAGTTCTAGGCAAGGCGCAAAGTATAAAAGACAAATAAAAATTTCAACAAAAATACTAGAAATTTTTTTATAAATTAACAAATATTTATTTTTATGAAATGACCACTTTCGGGTTAAATAAAATAGGTAAGTACATATTTCAGAACACCTTGTATATTTACAGATTTACTTGCCTTTATGACTATTCCGTTACGTAATGCACTCGCCTTCTCTGAAGAACTCACCATGAAATCCAGAAAACCTGCATAAAAATTAAATTTATTGAGTACAAGCTTCCGCCGGCGTCTTTGCACGCGTGGTTTGTCAGTACAAAGTAGCATAAGTTAGCCTCAATCCATGGTCATAATCTAAGTACAAAATTTCATCGAAATCGGTCCAGCCGTTTAGAAGTAACAAAAATACAGAGTTACTTTCGGCTTTATAATATTAGTACGGATTTCATGAATTCAGCAGGCTCAATGTCGCTGCTATATACTCTTAATATCGTTACTAATGTGGAATGTACCTATATCAGAAGTGAATTTGATAATACGATGTTAGGTCTGTCGTGATTTTTAATTTTGTGCGATAGTTCATATTACGAACGCTGCGCTGCCTGAGGGCTTAGCCATAGGTTTGTTGGAGATATATCACGTGATATTTCCATATGTGTCAAATCCCATAAATTTTCCGACTTATCGACTAGCGTCACCGCTAATCGAATGTAACTTGGCTAAGCCCTCTGGTGTCAGATTCTTTGTTATATCCAACTAATCGTTTTCTGCTACAGAGACTCGGTTTAAGCTTTAGTTAGGGCATGAGTTTGTATGATCTACAGATATTTGTTCCGGCTGGTGTTTTTCTATAATATTGTAAGTAGGTATTTACAATAAAAAGTATATAAGTATTGTATCAGTTATCTGGTTTCCATAATTCCAACTTGACTTAGTTTGGGGCTTAGCGCTGCGTGAAATATCATTATTTATTTAACTAAAAGGAAGGGTAATGTTTTGAGCAGTCTATGGATGTTTATTCCACCGTAGCGGCTAAACTACAAATTCGATTTTGATGAATGAGGTGTCAATCGATTGGTTATTATGATTCGGGTGATCAAAATACCATCGAAATAGGCCGAATTAGGTATTAAGTAGTCGGGTAACAGTTTTTAAACTTATTGCTTTTTTATAAGCGGCCATATGCTGTAGTCTGTTTTGCTGCGAGGCATTTGAGTTTCACCCTGAATTTTACTTTGCTCTGTTGACCTAATTGTTCACTTATTGATGCAAATAAACGTCTATCTTGTGGTACAATTTTCTTAATTGGAATTCGACTTTTACCTTGACATATAAAAGAAGCAGGTGGTTCACCGCCGTGACTCCTCGCCATGATGACGACGTACCGTTTCTTCTGGCGACCACCATGTTTGCTTTTCACTGGCACTTGTTCCTCTGGGGCAGTCTTGTTCTCTATCGTTACTAGATCTATGCGACGTTTTTGCTGAAAATTATAGGTTTTATTACACATCTCTATACTACAATCTGGTTCCCATAGTACAAGTTCTGCTTAGTTTGGGGCTAGATAGCACTATGTGCAATGTCCAGCAATTTTGTTTTGTTTAGTTTTTTTATATTAAAATGTCTGTAAACATAAATGTTCTTTCGAGGCGTGCTCTATCTTCGAGCACACTTTCACTAACTACCATTAGGTAAAATATCTAAGGCTGAAACCTTTACTATTAGCAAAATAAAAAAAAACTATTAGAAAAATGTATGCCTAGTTGCTAAAGGGCAGGATAAAATGGTGATGTTTGATCAGACCTAGTTTTTCATACCCAGTTTTTCCATTAACTTTAAAGTGCTATCTGTCCCGTTCTACTCTGCGCCTTACCACACGCCACATGATCCTCATTTATTCTTATAGCAAAAGGACAAATCAACTTACAGTAGTTTGAGCAATAGACTCCCTAGTCGCGAACGCCTGTGCTCGTTTCTCCCATAAAGCCAGATGCTTCTGGAGCCTTGTGTAGGAGTATGGGGCAGCGGCGGTGAAATGGTAGATATCCTCTTCGCGGTCGAATGCGAACGCTATGCTAAGGATCTTGTGGCCGCGGTGGAGGATAGACTTGTGGCAGAATAGTAGCCTCCTTGGAATTCGCACCCTATATTATAAATGTTAAAAAGAACATATCAAACACCTTTAAATTATTTTTTTACGATCTTTTTGCTTACATCAAAGGTTCTCAAAAACAAGTTAATTACAAAGGTACTCGTAAGTACAAAGTATTGTTTTTGCTTACCACTTATTTCTTGAAGTAGAACGAACCAAAGGTGTCATATCCCCGTTAAATAGAGTCAAATCTTTACCAAAGTTCACGATATTGAAGATAACTCTCTGCAAATGAAAATTATCAACGTAAAATACCGCTATCATTATTTTTATGGCATTTGATGTTTCAGTCTACGAACCTGATCCTGCTTAGTGTTCTCCACAGTAAAGTTGAACCAGAACCTTGACCGGGGTCGGCAGGTGTCCGGGCGGACGTGCAAATCATATTCAAAGTCCGAGATGTGGTCCGCACGGCCGAGATTGCCGCATTCGAAGGCCGCGTCGAAGCAGAGGTGTCCTCTCTTGGCCTTACCACTCTGGCCTGCCGGTCGGACGATTAGGCGGTTCACGTTTCCCAGACCAGTCTCTCCTTCGCTCTCTTCACTGTCTATTGGTAGTCAATTATTTAATGAGCTTACCAAAATAAATCAATTACATCCAGTCAGCCCGGAAAAATATATGCAGATCATTCAATGGTTGTTATTTTGCTTGACCTGGACACGGAGATGAGAAACATTTTAAAGCTAATAATTTGAACTTTCTCGTACAAAAAAAAGCATGTGTGTAATTCACACGTGGTAGAAGTGAAACCTTCAAAAATTTTGGTTTCAAGATAATGAGACGAATGTAAAATTTCGGGAAGAGGATAATAATAACGCGGACGCTCACGAAGGAGACTGTGCACAGGATTAGAGTCGCACAGAGAGCCATGGAGCGCGCCATGCTCGGCATCACACTGCTAGACCGAGTCCCCAATACCGAAATTCGCAAGCGGACTAAAGTTCAAGACGTCGGCAAGCGTATATTGGGACTCAAATGGAGTTGGGCAGGACATGTGGCCAGGCGCGGTGATGACAGGTGGAGCAGGGTGCTGACTGAGTGGTGGCCCCGAGATGGAACTAGGAACGCAGGTCGTCCACCGGCAAGATGGGTCGACGACATTATAAAAATCGCAGGTCGTATGTGGGTTAGAACAGCGCAGGACAGAGGTGAATGGCGACAACGAAGAGAGGCCTATGCCCAGCAGTGGGATGAGAAAGGCTGACAATGATGAATTATGATGATGATAATAATAATAAAAATGGTTTTAGTAACGATCATAGTGATGCAAAGTTAGATAATTATTTTATATTTTTTTCGTTTATTATATATATATATATATATTTAAAGACTCAGAGCTTACATTTTCGATAAATGATACAAGAGGCTTATGGTAACTATGGTAACTAAACTGTTGCTTTTTCGTTTCATCGACTTTCAAATCACAACAATGCTAAAGAAGTTTTCACTTCAAAAGTTCTAAAAAGAAACCTTTTTTCTGTTTATAACTTTTTGCTCTATGTCCTAAAATATGCCTGTCATGGTACAGGGATCTATTACGATAGGTTTATAGAGAAATACCAACAGCATGTTGCAAAAGTATAAAATTTGTGAACAGATGAATATTATAATAAGTGATAAGGCGGTCCATTGTATTGCCTTTATTTTATAACTTAGCAAAGTGTTAAATTGTTTGTTTGTGGCAATTCAATAAAGAGTTATCTATTCTCATATACATAGGTATTCTATTGCTCATTTTTTCAGACCTATAAAGTAAACAGCATCGCAATGTTTGATTTAACACACGATACGTTTATTGGATGCACGATTGATGGCCAAACATTATAAAGTTGGCATCCACACGCAATATGCTACATAATGCATTTTATTAAGTTAAATACAAATGCCTTGAGTGGTGACTTGAGAAGTGATTTTTAATCCCTTGCATTCATAAATTCTAATGACAAAGAGGGGAAATAAACGAGTGTGCTTTAGACCACACGACTGAAGTAAAACTATCTCCCTCTCAACTATCGTTCACCTCGCTCGATCACACTTTTCGTAACGCTCTCGTCACGCATTCACCAGCTTACTCCCCAAGTCAAGCGTGCGTAAAGAAGTTTTACTTCAAAAATATCGTGAATATTTATGTTTGACGTCAGACATAGACAGACAGGCTATTTATTGATTTTTTTTATAGCACTAGCACACATATATATAAATTAATACCCTCGCATACGAATAACTTTTAGTGTGAGAGTAAAATTGCGAACACGGCAAAAAGAATATTAAATAAGGTACCGTTAGGATCACGATTATAAATCGTAACCGAGTGTTGATCTTCATTGCCAGCCATCACACCTTGCTAGCTCACTCGCAGAACTTTCAGGCCAAACTAAATCACTATTTCTCACAACAGGCTAAATAAGGCGTAGATTGGATCGCCGATTGACGGCAATAGGTACTGAGGTACCTAAGTGCACGAATGTGCAAGAAACCGTTTACTAAAACACGCTATCGGACAATTGAATTCCTTTTACCTTATTTATAACCCACACGTCGTCAATTGAAACGTTCTGCAATATCGCACAATTCCGGCACAACTTGAGTGACTATTTCCTCCACATTTCCTGGCTATAAACTTTCTTGTTTGCATCGGGAATAGGTGCCATTAGAGATTGTACTGTATTATAATCATCTGTATAGCAACGAAGTTTTAGATGTTTTTCATATTTAACATTTCTACCATATAAAAACCTTCTCAAATACCTACACAAAAATTTAAATGACTCTGAAATCTCCTCAGAGTAAATCTCGCCTGCTTCGCTCTCTCAATCGAAACTAACAATGCGGCCGTAATATAAGTTAAAATTTGCGACAGCAATCGGTCGCGAATCGTCAAAATCTGTTGCCCTCTGAGGTTGCCGTTCCTTTGCTGGTAGCGCTAGTTTCTATATGCAATTTGACATTCCGCGACCGATTGCTGTTGCTGTCGCTAATTTTAGGTAATAACCCCCAGGATAAACACTCAGCGATTTCCTAAGTATTAACTCGCAATACTCAATCGTTTATTGTATTCCACAATGTAATAATAGGTGGTAATTGATAGGTACATATAGTGTTGCCCAAATGCAAGAACAAGACGAGACTTAGCCAGTCTTGGTCTTGGTCTTGCGCCAATACACCTGGTCTTGGTCTTGGTCTTGGTCTTGCGCTCCCAGTCTTGGTCTTGGTCTTGGTCTTGCAGCAAGAGTCTTGCAAGTCTTGCAATTACCTATTAGTCTATTACTATTTATTAAAGTTTACTTTAAATCTTAGAAAAACGTATTAGAATTGGAACATTGTGAGCTTAAATTAACATAGCCATAGTAAAGATCAAGCAGATTAATAAATAACTGAAGATTTGATAAGAAATTCGAAAAATCAACTGACCTATATGTCGTTTTCCATGGAAGTAACTGTTTCTTAATAAACATTTATGATTTATAAGCTTACATTTGCTAAAACATGTAAAAAAACAAATTAATTACAATAACTTGACTGTATTTTAAAGAACAACACTTATCTGTCTAGAAAGAGATTGAACCCTCAACTTATAAGAAATTTAATAAAAGAGTTTTACGATTTATCATTTATTTGAATAAAAAATAAAATACAACACAAATCAACAGCTTTATCATTAGGTTATGATACTTTATATAATTTTTTTTGACCAAGAATTAATACAAAGTAACCATCTGGCTGACTCATCACTTAACCTATTTCTATGTTTTCTAATTACTAATGATGCTTTAGAAAATAACCTCTCAGCAGGTACTGAAGTTGCAGGTATTGAGAGAAAATCACGGGCCATTTTCGATAAAATCGGATACTCTGTCTCATGCGTCCTCCACCAATCTAAAATGTCTTCCGAGCTGGCAGTTCTTGGTTTTCTTAGGTACTCCTCCAACTCGTCTATCACCAAGCCTTGAAGACAAGATCCAGATGACGTCGAGGGACATTCATAGAGTTTATCAAAGTCTATTACGTCTTCATCTTCATCACATACTTTATTTTCTTTTTCTGGTAATTCCAGAGATTTGTTCAGTGAGTGTAGACTTTTATATTCTTCATAAAGTTCATTGAACTTGCGCAGACTTTCTGTTTTAAGTTGCTTCCCCCACATTGTCAGGTCAAAAGTCTGAGCCTTATGCCTTGGGTCTAAAATTAAAGAAGTACAATAAATCCAGTTGCTCTTCTTGTAATGTTTAAGCATTTTGTCTCGAGCTGCTTGGAAAGCTAGAATGAGCCTTTCATCCACTTCAGATCGATTAGGTTTCTCATCTAACTGTTTTACCATGGATTCAATTTTATCTAGCAAGAGATTGAATGATACAATGACTAGCGGTAATGTAACATATTTGTCTCCACCAAGTTTTGTACTTAAAAGTTTAAAGTTTATTAGAAATTTATGTAATTTTTCGAGTACCTGCCATTCATTAGCTGTGATTTGAAAATCATTTAATTCGGTGACAGAACTGCACAATATGTCAATGCCCGCTCTCACTTTTAAACCAAATTCAATCATATTATGTGTGGAATTCCATCTCGTTGGACAGTCAAGAATGGCATTTAGATTTGATGGCACGCCAGCTGCTTCACAAGCAGACTGAAACTTCTTCTTCACTATCTCACTTCTTTTTATTTTACTGGAAATACTGCGTAACTTTGTTACAGATGTACGCGAGTCAGCAATATTTGGTGCAGATTCTTCATCTTCCTCATCCTCAGTTTTGTCTGCATAGTCTTCGTACTGCTGATCTTGCGCGTTAGTGTCAGACTCACAGTGTAATGCTAAGGTCTTTAATAAATCTTGTACACCAAGGTTTAAAATGTGAGCAAAGCACCGGAAATGTTGATTGTCTGAATCAAAGTGTGGCGGCAGCTGTTTGCCCAGTTCATACATAAATTTGGTATTTGCAGTTGCGTTGTCGACCGTGATACCTTGTATTTTATCAATTATGCCATATTCCAATAAACATTCATGGAAAATCGTTGCAATATCTTCCCCAGTATGTCGACCGCGTGATGGTATAAAATCAAGAACTACAGATTGATACTTCCATTCGTTGTCTATATAATGAATAGTAACCCCGTAGTAACTCCTACCAGCAATTGACGTCCACCCATCAATGGTAAAAGACATTTTAGATGATAATTGTTGAAGTCGTTCCTTGAGATTCAATTGGAGCTCTTCAAATCGCTCTTTGACTTTCCTTCTAAGTGTAGACCTTTTAGGAAACACCATATTAGGGCAAATACGTCGAAAATATACTTGTGTAGCTTCGTCATCGAAAAATGAGAAGGGAAGATATTTTTTCACCACCCAATCAACTGTAGCTGTCGTGATGTTGTCACTGCTGTTTTCCGACTGAAACAAAACAATAAATCTTGTGTTATTATTTAAAACATACTAGGTTTGTTTGAGCGTATAAGAGGAGGAGGTTTGTTGTTGTTAAATCGAGAAAATCGTTAAATTGATATTTGTTATATTAAGGTTGCACTGTACTGTAATTTACCAAAATAAAGTACTTAGTTGTTACTGGCCGATTAAATGAAAATATGGGTGTTTATAAAAAATATTTAAGACGATAATTACATACTTAATATGTCGCACCCCTAGATGAAAACTGTGAAAACACCACTAACTCAAAAATACTTACGTAAGTTAATGGCGTTTTTGAAAGTATCGCATGAATAGCTACGCGGAGTTAAAATTCTTTTAACTGTTAAAAAAATATTCTTACCTGTCCACTTCTTCCAGCGGTTACTAAAAAGCTTGTGATATCTCCACTTAATTTTGGTTTAACAGGAAGAAATATTTCTGATTCCTTTTTGTGGAAAGATATTAGATGTTTCCTTAAGCCTGAAGTGTTTCTGTTTTTCATTTTTATTTCAATCTTTTTATGTTGGCACAATTTACAGAAGGCAGTTTGGGATGCATGAATTATTTCGAAAAACTCCTCAAATTTGCTTTTGGGTCTTTTAGATCTGTGACTCAAACTCTCGTTACTCGGACTAGAATAATTTGAATCTTCGTCACTCATATTAAATTGTACACGTGATACGTTTTTAGAAAACAACGAGAATTAGTAAAAACAATTATTAAGTTAGACTCGAAGCACAGCTCAATTGGAAATGACTGGAATTAAAATAATTCCTTTATTTATAGTACGTTTCCTTGCTTTCTACCGCGCCGCCTCGCTACGTGCCGGCTCTATGAAAAGGATGCCGCCGCAAGTCAAACAATGCCGCGTGCGGCGTACAAATACACACTAAATATAACCTACTTGTACAGACGCGACGCGTGAATAAAATAGAATTAGTGCCAATCACTATTCTTTACATATAAGTGAATGTTTTGGCGTACATCTATACTAATATTATAAAGCTGAAGAGTTCGTTTGTATGTTTGATGACAGAAGTTTTAAAATAAATAAATAAGTCCTGAACGTCACTATACCTCCAAAGTTACTATTCCTCGTGGACGAAGTCGCGGGCACAGCTAGTAAATACTTACTCTCATCATCTCTCTCAGAGATATTCGGGCTGGTAAGTAATACAAAACTCTTATCGCAGGCTTTTTATTTTATTAGTAGGTAAGTACCTACGCTTTTTATATTATTTTATTAGTTTCGTAGAATTTTTTTACACGTTTCAAGGATATTTAAAAGTGGCTACAATATTTATTAAACGGGTGATATTTGAACACTTTTTTGCTATTTTTTCTTGTAAAAACTTAAGAAATATAATGACTAAATGTACAACAATAGTACCTAAGTAATTAGTTTAAAACCATATAAGTAATCAATATTATAATATATACTTACTATAATGAATTAATATGACATCTACTACCTATCCTTACAATTTTATCCTAATCATAATACTACTTGCGTGATCAGTATAATGTATTCATTTTCATTCTAAGCACTCTGAAACTTATTTATTCTTTGGAACACCTGTAGGTACTCTACTAGGAAATTATTTTGCATGAGTATACCTACGCCCTATGGCGGCAATCAAATAGTGTCAAATGTTATGATTTCGGCGTGGCGGCAACGATTGTTTTAGATTTCAAAAGAAGCCGCCGGCGCGTGTATCATAACCATGTACTTCCGAAAAGCGGCAAATTTCTTTGAGAAGTAAGTACAAAACCTTTGACGCCGCATTATCAAAGTGCCGATGGTTAAAACATAACTATGCATGCACTCAGTTTGATTTTAATAGATATTTTTTTATTCGCTATGTTTATGGTATTAGTCGTAATGCGCATAGGTCCAGTTTTTCATATTCTTTGATACAGTTTTTTGCGTCTCATAGAATTCCTAAGCGTACCTACCTATACACCGAACTGTTACACCTAACTACTCAGTGAAATAGCGCTAAGTCCTAGCTGCAAGACGCAAGAGTCTTGCAGGCTATGTCTTGTTCTTGCTCAAGTCTTGCACGGTCAGTCTTGGTCTTGGTCTTGCTAAAAATACGCGGTCTTGTTCTTGGTCTTGGTCTTGCAAAAACGCAAGAACAAGACCAAGACTGCAAGACCAAGACTGAATTTGGGCAACACTAGTACATGATCATTATGGACCCTGTTAGACACAACAATATTTTTGGAGAGAGGAGGGCGTCATTGTTTTTGTTAGGTTATATTCATTTAAAAAATAAAATATTCAAACGAATGTCCAAGTAGGTAGTAGGACGCTGCTGTAACGCTATTCAGTTACTTACAATTTCTCTTTGTGTTTTTCCGTAGGAATATTTTAAAGCCCACGCATGCAGGAAAATAACATCAAGTAGGCCTCATAATTTAACTACGAAACGTCTACGCAGCCGCTACGATGCTACGACCAGAGTTTAATATAACTTTGAGACTATATTTATCTTCTTATTTTGGAGCTATAATGGATATTTACTTATTTATTTATTTATTTATTAATACTTAGATTCACAGTTACATTACCGTATATTATAAACTAATTAACATAGTGCTGGACTTAAACCAAATTGAATCTACATTATGTAACACTAAATATAATTGTATAATTAATTTTAGTTATTTAGTTGTATATTATTGTATAATTATATAATTGTTTTGTTTGTTTTCATCCTTTATTGCACAAACAGAAAAATTTATAAATGGAGGACTTAATGCTAAAAACATTTTCTACCAGTCTACCGTGACAGGTAAAAAACTTAGGTTGGCCTGCTTAATTAGGAACTAATAAAAAAAAACAAATAGAAATAAAAAAACTATTGATTACCTAATTGCCTACATAATAATAATTCTCACAAGTACAATATATGTAATTATAAAAAAATAATAAAATACACAAATATGACACAAATAGATAAAATAAATAAATAATAATTAACATGCATATGCTCAGAATACCTATGTATACCTATTAACCCGAAAGGTGTCATTGTATTGGTGTTTTTAGAGAAATAACTTTTCAAATATATACTGTTAAAATTGTAACACATTGTTTCGTTACTCCTACATTCCATAATAATACGCAGTGTTACGATTTTTTTAGTCCAATTTTTTGTGTATAATTGTATGACTTTTTTATAATTGATTAATATAGTGATGTACCTAATGACATATTTTATCCAATTAAACTAACACACAAATGTTAGCACGGAGAACCTTTTAAAATACCATTAAAATGTTTACGAACATATTAATTATATTATTTGAATTTAGCTATGAATTATAACTAAACATTAAATTATTATTACTTGACAAGCAGTATAACTTCTATTACAATGTGTTTTCATGGCAAGTAAGTTTATCCGTAAACTTGGCCCGTAGGTAAGTACACTGTTTCCGTAACACTTCGCTCACTGGCTTACTCGTGGGTACCTGCAGTCACGCTATCCTTCGATGAAATTAACCTCCTTGCAATTTAACTTTATTTTAAACATGATTTTGTTTTTTTATACACTGAAGCAATAGTATGTACCCTAAGCGCCTTTACTTTAAGGATAATGGTGAATATATATCTTCTAGATCTTTGTGCAACATCATCGCATACATGAGTTTTTTTTCTTCTTTTGAAGTGAAAACTTCTTTAGACGCTTTGGGCATTTTTTGAGATGGGAAAAAACCATTGAACTCGCGACACTGTTACAGTTACCGACACCTCTGTATATTAAGTGAAAACTTCTTTAGGCGCGTTGGGTTTTTTTGAGATGGGAAGAAACCATTGAACTCATGACACTGTTACCGTTACCGACACCTCTTTATGAAGCGAAAACTTCTTTAGGCGCGTTGGGCATTTTATGAGATGGGAAAAAACCATTAAAACGCGACACTGTTACCGTTACCGTTACCGACACCTCTGTATATAAGTATCTCGTAATTGTTTAAGTTTTCACTTCTGTTGGCACTCCCGGAGTGCCACGTTTTTTTAACTTCTTTTTGATGTATCAAGCATATGGTCCACCTGATGTTAAGTGGTAACCATCGCCTATAACATGATTGGGGTCAGACGAAGATTAATTTATGGTAAACACAAGATTGGTCAATCTAACTTAACCTATATTTATGTAATTTAGGAGTACAATCTATACCGACGGTTAATTAGACTCAGAAACCAAGTAAACTGAACTCAACTCATTGATCTCGTACCGATAAAACGGTACGTGATTAATCTCGTTTGCTTTGATTGTTATGATTTTTATGGTGCACAATAAGTAGTAATCTAACTCACACACTAAATATAGGTATTTGGGTTTACTGGTCTGCTCTTCTTTTGATTTGCGATATTTTGTTAGGGTAACATACGAGTAAAGCCGGATACCAATTGAGTTTAGAACCTCTCACGCTACGAATCCCTACGAGTTTAAAAATTGAAGTTATTACGAAATAACATAAGGCCCCTGGGTCCGTAGCCAAATTACATTCGCTGCGAATCTATTCGATTTCTACATACATTTGTTGTCGCTGTATCACGTGGTATTTCTATAGCATGTGTCAAATCCCATACATTTCGGACTTATCGACTAGCGTCATCGCTAATCGACTGTAACTTGGCTAAGCCCTCTGATCACACTAAGAGCTAAGATAAACTAAGCCACGCTGGGTGCTTAATGAGTGATCCTAGTGACGTATTAATAACTATCTCAGTGCCCACACTGCAAGCTAAGCGCTTCGCTAGGAGCCTAGTTAGCACAGAACACAAATAATAAATAAATAAATATTGCTGGACATTTCATTCAGCGCTATCTAGCCCCAAACTAAGTAGAGCTTGTACTATGGGAACCAGATAACTGATAGAATACTTATATACTTATTTTTTGTAAATACATACTTATAATAGATAGAAAAACACCCAGACACGGAACAAATATCTGTAGATCATGCAAACATTTGTTCCGCGGCGGGAATCGAGCCCACTACCTCCTGCATCTCAGCCGGCTATACGCCCACTGCGCCACGGAGGCAGTCAAATATCCTATAAGTAGTTCGTCACAACCATAGCTCCTAGCGTAAGTCTCACATGCACGTAAATATGATTTAAGAGAGACAAATATGATTATTACGAGTTTTGAAATCATACAAAGACGACATATTTAAACATGTTTAGTAGCTAATTACGTTATGCATTAGGGATCGTTATGCAAGCGTTTTGCTCGCAGCACATTTTGGGAAACGCGATCGTCAAAAGTTAATGTTTCGGGGAAAATAAACTTCAGTCACATGCGGTCACGTGACACGCGTCTGCCAAACGAGGATAATATTTATAATCAATATACGTTCGATGTCGGTTAGTAAATAAAGTAGCAACAAATTTGAATAAAGAATAGGTACTTGTTCTATGATCAAAAAGTCCAAATATATTTTTTACTCGACTTAAAAAAAGATGGAGGTTCGGCTTCATTTTTTTTGTATTTTGTTACTAGATATCTCCGACAAATGTTATGCGATCTTATAAATCTGTTTTTTTATTATATAGGGTAATTCTATATATAAGTTTGGCGAGGATCTGATGATATTACCTACAAGATAGCAACCGTAAGCTCCTCAACTGATGATAACCGCGTGCTAATTCATGTATTTTTATTTTTTTTATTTGCAGTATAAAGTGGACATTTTAGGTGAATAATCATTATATGATTCATCAGCAGCTATGTTATCTGATTCATCTATTGTTGAATATGCTCAAACAAATAAATGTTTACTTAGATAGAAGTGGGCAACATTTCATATCATAATACGAGAACTTTTATTGATACTTCGAACAAAAAAAAAAATAGAGAGTAGGTACTGTATCGGAATTGTAATGTAAGTTTAAAAGAAACACTCAAAGTGGCTATTTTATTTCTCCAGAAAATGTGACTTACCTGACATTGTTCTATCAGTTGCCTTCACACGAAAACAGCACGTTTCAGGGTCTTCCCTTCACATCACAAGAGAAGCAGTATTGATACAGGAATCACCTACAGTGCTTGTTTTCCTTTGTTTTCTGCAACATTGCCGGTGGTGGCTCTGTTGGCGCTGGTTGCCAAGATACGCCGCGATGCGCCATTTTCTTCCGCGTAATAACAAAAAACAAAATATGTTTTCAATGCGTAATAACTTGTGTAATTTTAGTTAGTTACTGTTGCTAGGCAACGGATGACGCTAGTTTGTAGATGCAGCTTTAAAGATGATCAGTACAAGTGCCTGAAGGTAGGATACGTACAAAAAAAAATTAAATTTACTATCTTTTTATTCATTAAAATCACAAGGATCACTTTGAAACGTCAATTTTACTGCCTGTTCCTTCTCGACCAAGCCAGGAAAGAAAGGCAAGAAACAAGGCTGGTTGTTCTTTTTAACGATCCTTTTAGAATCATAACAATAAAGAAAATAAATTACGTCTAAATTGTAAAATTTTTGACCGGGTTGGAGCATATTATTGACTGCCTCCGTGGCGCAGTGGGCGTATAGACGGCTGAGACGCAGGAGGTAGCGGGTTCGTTTCCCGCCGCGGAACAAATGTTTGCATGATCTACAGATATTTGTTCCGTGTCTGGGTGTTTTTCTATATATTATAAGTATGTAATATATATACAAAAAAAAGGTAAGTAAGTATATAAGTATTCTATCAGTTATCTGGTTCCTATAGTACAAGCTCTGCTTAGTTTGGGGCTAGATAGCGCTGTGTGAAATGTCAAGCGATATTTTTTTTATGTTTTTATTATTCAATCCCAAGCTTCTCTATGATCTAATTAATCCTATATGTTTTCAAATTTGTTAATTGTTAATTTTTGTACATCACTTGGGAGTTTGTTATAAAAGCATGCCACCTTGCTCTTTAAACGATTTACTGACTTTATGGACTGACTATATTTATGTCTACAAGTGGCTTATGGCGTAATGATTCTATGGGGGCAAAATTATAAATTGCACGAACAGCCCTCTTCTGCAGAACACAAACGGTGTTTATATCTGCAGCACTCCCCCACAGCAGTATACCGTATGACATAATGCTGTGGAAGTAGCTGAAGTAAACTAGTCTAGCTGTGTCTACGTCTGTCAAAAGACGGATCTTTTTGACTGCGTATGCCGCAGTCATGCCGCATACAGGTTGACTTGCTAGTTTCTGGCATGTAAACGAAAACACTATGGAACACACGATTATGGAAACGAAAATGGCAACTTTAAAGCTTTATATTTCTTTCGTTTATTCAATCGTTTAATATAAAGTACAATTGGTACTTATTTTAATAAAAATTAAAACTTGACGTTAAAATTCCATTGCTACGTCATCGTAGCATCGTAGATGCTTCGTAGAGGTCCTACAAGAGAAAAAAATTAGACATAATGGGATCGTTCATATCTTTTGTAGAACAAAACATAGAGTTCTTTGTTCATATCTAAAATCTAAAGCCGATGATAAATAATGTCGGATAAAAATGTTGCTTTATTAGAACAAAATATATTTATTGATTGACAAAAAATGCAGTGACATATTTGGCTTTTTTAAATTCATTATTTAGTTAAAAAGGATTTGTTCACAATGATACAAGAGCCTGTTTACGAAATATAAAGATTTAGTTGCCATTTTATAGTTGCCAACTATAGCTAAAATGGGTGTTGAGGCAGAAAGGTTTTCAAGTGGAGACGCACTGGAAAGCGCAGCGAAAGACGGCCCCCGTCGGTTTCTCTGGAAATCTATGGGGGAGGCCTATGTTCAGCAGTGGACGTCAGCAGTGTGTGTGTCTGTGTGTGGTTGTGTATACTTGTATCGTCTATTGATTACCTTGTTTTTAGAGATTTGAAAAATGCAAAATGAAATTTTCATAAGAATCAGAAAACAAATTGATATTATGTAATAAATGGCACAATAATATAAGTAGGTATTCTTCGCGAACTTAGTTTATCGATCGGCAGAACATCTTGCGATGTTGCGATACGAAAACGCATCAAATTTGGTTTAGTTATCTAAAACTACCAATATCAACAGTTCATACAATTTTATTCACGGTTTTGAAATAAGACTGTCCGGTTTAAATCCATAACAAGAAATAGCGCTAGTCTATCTGCAACTGCTAAATACTGGGCTACTGGTAAGTGGTTTATTAAAACGAATTATGTACGAATATTGTCATTTATTTGATAAATAAATAATTATAAACTAGTTACATACATACAACTATATGTATTATTTGCAATTCGCCTCACGCTCCGCGAACACATAAAGCTCAACATACATTAATATCGGGAAATAAAACATTCGCATAAAATTTAATAAAAAACTACTATTTACAAGACGGTAAGGCTGCCTGTCCATTGACGCGGAGAGAGGCAGCGGAGCGGAGAAACGAGGAAATATTAACCAATAGGATTGCATCAATAGAATTTCATGCAATCCTATTGGTTAATATTTCTCCGTTTCTCCGCTCCGCTGCCTCTCTCCGCGTCAATGGACATGCAGCCTAACTTATTTATCTTACGGTAACATTTATACAAAACTCTAATATCTAAACATTCTATTGGGTTTAATGTATAATACTGCTTTTTACTATTGTGAGTTAAAGTTCTAAATTATTAGAACCTTTTTGGTCTTTATTATATTAATTCATTATTCAATAAAGAGGATTTAAATTGGCCATTTTAGTACTTTCTCATTCCATTTCAATTTCGATAGAGCGTTTTTTCCTCATAGTAATAAATTCCTCAAGATTATTCAGATATTATTTTTTTTTTTCAACATATATTGTCCCATAGCTGGGCAAAGGTCTCCCCCAAATATTTCCTGTCCCTATCCTGTGCGATGTTCCACCATTCCTGCTCGAAGGCATTAAGATCCGACGCTTTCTTGTCGATCCTGACCGCGTTTTTCTTATTTAGATTCATCTCGTACGTCCAATTTACAAAGAGGAAAACAATATGATCAGTTACAAAGTCTACTGATTTAATATATGATAATCCCTTAAAATATCCAATTTAGACCCAAGTTGATAATAATCAACGTAGAACTGCTACAGTAGCAACTACTTATATGTTAATAGGGATAAATTGTATGAAAGTGTAAACATTGAAACAATTTTGGTCGACAGCCAAATTTAAAAATGGAACTCGTTTACTGAAGGACAAATTAGGACATACAAACCGTTTTACAACAGATAAAATAGAAGTTGACTAAGAATAGTCAATGGTTTCAGCATTAAGCCCATCTTTTGTACATGTGTAGTTTGTGCAGAAAAGTAGGTACCTACTAAAATAAAATAAATAGGTAAATAAAAGTAAACAAAATAAGCATAACCGGCCTCAAACAAATTCAAATTTTGGAATAGCGTCGTGTTTTGTTCGAATTTGAATCTATCTCTGTCAAAGAACAAAGCATGGTTAGTATTCATTGGTGTATCTATTCCGAGGTTCATTTGAATGTATTAGTGACGCGGTTAAAGGTACTTACGTAATTTAAAGATTTAGTTCACGTATAAACAACACTAGATACAATTCCTTTATTTTGAAGAGATACTTTGATGAAGTATTATCTGATCAGATCCATGAAATAAAAATTTAAAGTTTCCTAAATAGATCGACAAATTCGAAGGTGATCGTCAGTGATCGGAGTAGATAGATTGATTTTATGTACTTGCATCATAAATCATGATGATAACATAACATGGACATAGGTACATTTGTTTTCGGAAATTTACGTTATTTACGGGATTGAATTAAATATTAAACTAGTGATTTAGTAACTACTATATTTGTAATTTAAAGGAATCTATAGTAAAAAGTATTTATCTGTCGAATAATAAATGAATGCTTGTTTTTTGTTTGCAACCTATGCGTTTCCATAAAATTCATCCGATTGAATTAAAGCTTTGGTGAGTTTCTGCGTGCAAATTCGTGAAGATTTTTACGTACTAAAGTACGTAGAAATCTTCGTAGTTCTTCGTAGTTCGTAATTTTCGTAGTTCTCTTTGGAAACGTCGTTGCTTGATTTATCAAAATACTTTAATGTATTCTTATGAAGCACTCCAAAAATCATATGTAGCGGCATCTATCACCACATGGAAGAATACTTGGCCACCAAAATAATTTTCAGAGTAAGCGTCAACATGACATCGTCATCTAACGGCTAAAGAAATAACTTTCCTAGATCCCGGAGGCATGTCCATATAAACATATACGTTTGAGATCATTGACCCTCAATCAATTAAACTCCGACTTTACACCCAGATCCACTTTATAATTCAAAATCCCGGAATCCCGGAGGCTTTTATTCATTAATCCCAAATCAATCTACCTACTCCGATCACTAGTGATCGTAATATATTTTAGTTTTCTTCTTGCCGTGGAAATGTTGCTCGTTTAGGGGTTATTAATGTTTGCTTAAACTTGGAACTATTTTAATCAAATTGTAACTCTGCTCTTTAGTTGTAATATGAGCGCCGTAGCCTAGTCAGTTAACTCTTCGCCTATATCTTACTAAGGTTACAATTGTCAGTTCCTGTAAAAAGCATTAAGTTGAATGCAATGCTTTATCAATATATTAAGTAAATACAGAAACGTTTTATATTTACCTACTTAGATATTATAAGTATCGAGTAATTGGATTTGTGAGATACTTTTCAGGAAGACCTTAGGTATTTGGAAAATAATTAGCTAAGTTTCGATCGGATTTGTTTCCTTGTATTAGAATATTTGGAATGAGGAAGTTGATAAGAGAGCTACACCAAAATATTGACTTAAAATTATAAATCGGAGACAAGAAGAGAGAGATAAGACGGAGACTGTAGAAACATTTCTACACCGGGACAGTAAGTCACACGCACACCGCACACGCGTTGTCAATAAAAACATTACCCTCCTTCTGCGCAGTCGGGTAAAAGTAGCCTATGCCCCAATCCCGGTCATAATAAAGTCGTGAAAAAGTGACTAACAGACAGAGACAGAATTACTTTTGAATTTATAATATTAAGTAAGTATATGTAGTATATATGTATAAAAAAACAAATTAAACTTCTATTTCTATAGTATTATCGCGATTTTATAAGGCTTTTTGTATTATATCCTAGGCTTTTTAACTTATACTTTTGGTGTAGCTGTCTATTTATAATTTGAGGTCTTGAATTTCGTTCAAGCATGAATCGAAATTCAAGTGTAGATTATTTGGCAGCGTTCATTTAAAAACTGATATTTTTCAGTTTTTAGTTTAGTTATTTGACTAGACAGTTGGTGACTTACATAATAATTATAACCTAAAGAATTTTCTATGTAAAGTAACACAAGTTTCGACGACTGTTTTCAAAAAAATTTTGGGCCTTACAAAAAAACTAATCCCTCTAAAAGTCTTAGCAATTATTGCTAAGACCTTTTTTAAACAGGTGTTCAGCGGGTTTTTAACTTTTTTGTAGAAAGGCCCTGTACATCTATCTATATGTTATAGCCGCTTTCAGACGTGCACTATACAATTTATATTATCTGTGCTAACTTTTCTATCAGATGTGATTTTTCACGGCATATAGGGTGTTTGATAATATACTCACAAAAATGAAAGAGGCTATTTTGATGAGCATAATAAATAAAATTGGGAAATGTTTACCATAGAAATGTAAAATTTATTTTGGCTTTAAAAACAAACACTTTATTAAACTTTTGTTGTAATATTGCATAATGCTTGCCATCTAACCACAGATACTGTATTGGTGGGTGACGTCTCGAGATATCTCTTGTTGTCCCTTTCTAACCCAAAACTTAAAACGTTTCCGAAAGAGATATCAAATCGGCCTTTATTTTTGAATGTCGATTGCAAGAGTAGGCAGTAAGTTTTGTATCGAATTAATCATCTAAACTTAGTCGATTTAATTATATAACTAGTATTTTTTTTTTCGAGAAGTCTTTTTTTATGTTTTGAGAAACCGTCACTTGAATATCATCAGTATATTACCAAACACCCTGTATAGGTAGCTTTATTTATTCATCATCTGTTCTAACTTTTTTATCAGATGTGATTTTTTACGACATATAGCTTTATTTGTTCAAGACATAGTTTAAATAAAATTAAGAGGTCTAAATTTAATAATTTAGGTCAGTCATGATTCGCGTTCTATCAGGCACACAAATAGATTACATAGCAGGCCTGATAAAAAAGAGAACGATATTTATAGCACAGATGCTCTTTATTAAAAAGCTTTCGCCTGAAACCGTATTTATAAGACATGAAAACAATGTTCACAGATTAGCAGTACTCATCGTTTCAACGTAGGAAACTTTTAACAAAGTTCAAAAACGTTTTTACTTCGCTTTAACTAATTAATTATTCTTCCAACACTGGCCGACCAACAATGATTTAGCTTTAACGACACCAATAACAAACAACGTTCTACAATATAACTACATCGGAGTAGGCTCGTCCGTATGCCCGGGGCGAATCCAGGGTAACAGGGGCAGATCATGGGCAATCATCCAAGATGTCAGCCTCTGATGATCTCTCAAACACACCCACCGGTAAAGCCGGTTATTTAAACATCCGACATCGCATCGAAATAATACACTCTTTTTTATAAAGTTCTAAAGATGACATTTGGTCTCGAACTACTCATCTGGGATTTATCAACATGTCAGTGCACAAGATTTTTCATAAAGCAAGTATGCTATGTATTTATTATTAATTAATATGTTTCTTAAATAAATCTAAGTATCTATATATAAAAATTGTTATAAGTAGTTATTATTTAGGTTCATTCATTTATGTAATTTTTATTTTTTTGTTTTTATATCATTAGTATTAGTATATACATGTAGTATATTATGTATATTACACCATTACACCCAGGTAATATCCACACAGTCCATTCCACCCCAAGGTTGTATCGTAGAGATCGCTATTTAGCGATAAGACCGCCAATTTTATATTTAGTCCATAGATTTATGTTATTTTTTATTTGTATTTGTTTCATGGTGTGCAATAAAGAATTATCTAATCTATGCTTGCTTTACGAAAAATCCTGCTTATTAGGATAGGCATTGCTTGTTTTTCGCTATTTTACCGAGTAAGTTTTAATACGCATGCCGAAATAGAGAACATACTTTGTATCAAACAGCAAAAAAAGCAGCCAGTATGAGTTGAGTAGTTGATCAACATAGCTGACCCTTGTTGCAAAACGAGCGTCAGATAATAAATAGGTATACTCTTCGATATGGCCTATATATAAGCCTTTGATTTTTGGATCCGCCCATTCTACAAATACACATCAGAGTAGCCCCGACCCCTGCATCACGCCTGCGTGTCTCCATCCGTGTAGTGTGAAGGCCCCTCCACTGAGCACACGGAGTCCTCCGGAGTCCTCGAGGCCCCCGCCTCGGCCTCGCTCGCCTCCATATTGCTATTCGACTTGCCTTTCCCCCCGCGGCGAGCTTGGAGTGCCTGGGGAGATTGGTATTACGATATTGTATTGTTTCAATATTGTGACTCTCAATCAACATTGGTGATAGATATGTTGATTGGGGGTTGAGGTTGTTGATAGTGATTTAAACTTTTGGAAGAAAGCTTTTGATCAACGAAACACCCGGTTGATAGCGATATCAAACGAGAATTGTATTTTATTCGTCGATTAAATAATAGTAAAAGTGTAATTGATTTGTACATTATTTAATGTTGTTCAGTTTGTATACACGGAGACAGACAGGGCTATTTATGCTTAAATTTTTTGCACTCCTTTAGATACGGGGAATTTAAACGATTTAATGAAATTACTTACGTTAAAATCACAATCAACAACTCTTAAACTTATTCTAGTTAGCGCAAAATATGTACAAATAGGGTGTTTGATAATATACGCACAAAAAACAAAGGGGTTATTTTGATAAGCATAATAAATAAGTTTGTGAAATGTATAAAATAGAAATGTGAAATTTATTGTGGCATGTAAAAACAAACACTTTATTAAACTTATGTTGTGCTATTGCATAATGCTTGCCATGTAACACAGACACTGTATTGGTGACGTCTCGAGATATCTTTTGTTGCCCCTTTATAACCCAAAACCCGCAGCCATTTCCGAAAGAGCTATCAAAAATACATGCCTGTCTAGATCCACGGTCGATCTAGTACCGTAGCAAATCTACGCTTTTGTGGATTTATTTTTGGATATCGATTGCAAGTGTAGGCAGTAAGTTTTATATCGAGTTAATCACTAAACTTTCTTTTACTTTTTCTTTTCTTTTTCTTTCTTTAAACCGATTTTCTTAAAAATTTGATAATAAAAGAAACCGTCTCTTGAATATCGTCAGTATATTACCAAACACCCTGTATAGCCGGGAGTATAAAGCCGAGTTTGCACTGTCACGTCGTGATAATATGAACCATTTTTAGCGTGAGAAGAGTCAGCCGTCAGACAATATCTAGCGATAGAGGTGCTTCAAGAATATTTTGGTAGTTGATAGTTTCCGTCGAACAGAGAAAGCGACACCTGGAATATTGCGGGGGGTTGCGTGACGGGGGCGGTGCGAGGCCGGGCTGCTCCGGTGAGGGGTCTAAAACCTTGCTAAGTAGTGGCGACCGTAATACAGCTTTTAATGAGTTAAATGGTTAGGAACATGTTTATTGCACATCTGTCCATCTGTGCGTCCAAAAAGGCAAACCTTATGCTAGAAAGCATTCTCTTCAACAGTTAGTTGTATCTTACAGGCCAGAGAGAAGAGACGTAAGCCGAGGACGAGGCGAAGACGTGACTAAGACGTTCGCCTTGTCCACGTCTAGTCCTCGCCTCGTTCACGCCTTACGTCTCTTCTGTCTGACCTTCGCCTAAGTTCGTGCTATATATATGAGCTAGTGGCCTCCCAACTTTTTTTTATAATAATAATTTTATGTTTATTTAAATGAACTCTCCGGAAATATGGAAGCCTAAATCAGTTGTAAATGCCACTTTTTTAAATTTATTTTTTATTCTACGTGGAGATGGAACAAGCTTATGGCCCACCTGATGTTAAGTGGTAACTATCGCCTATAACAAAATTGCCTCGAGATTACGCACGTTAGAAACGTTCCCTACGATGCACTGCCCTGCGTCCATCAACTTGAGGCATACAGGTTTAAACCCTCATGTGCCTGTAATTTCACGGGCAACCGTACCCTTCAAACCCTGCTTGGTGGTAGAAATAGGTATGGTGGTAGTACTTTCCTGGGCGAGCCCTTTCATTAGAAACTCTACTACTCTTAAATTGGCATCATCTTGCTACTAGAAATGAAACATGTATTGAGGTTTTGCGCTACGATCCGTGTCATGTGGTGAATGCCGAATGCGTATCGTAAAGGTGTCGTAAGCTCGATACGCAAACGTAATTAGTTGAACCATGTAACGTATGCCATTAAGCGCAAAAAACGGCATCGCTGATGAACAGAGTTCGGGACAGTCGCAACAGCGTTCTGAGGACGGAGCTGCATATCTCCGCTCTGGAAGTGCCGCGTGCGAAGGGTGATTAATGAAGGAAATCATTTCCTCAACCTTGGCACAAAATGGTGTTTCTATTTTTCACCCGGTTCCTATTTTATTCTTGTATTTATTTATTGTATTACTTTTGTATGTATTTGTTCTTGGTTTTTTTTTCTGTGTGTGTTTTAGATATTATGTATTAAGTTGTCTCAATTAAAATATTGTTATTTGATTTTTTTATGCTCCTAATCACTTTTAACTGATGGTTACCCCTTTACCTTGTTTTACCTATTAAACTGTTATGGCGGTCGCCGCTTCTTAAGGAGCAAGGCCTAACGGGGAGAGTCCACGGGGGCATGCGGGGTGCTCCACGTTTTCAAATGCATGCGATTCAGACTCAGATCTCCTTACCTTTTCACGACTGCCTTTTTTCTAATGTTGGAGTGGGATGGAAGATGAAACATTTAATTAATGGACGTGAAGATTATAATACTGATACAGAGTATATATTTGGGTTTTGTCATACATTCATTCATGGATTGGTACCTACTATATAATTCTATGATCTGTTTCACAGAACTAAGCTCAAACTGCAATAACACATTTTTTTTTGTAAGATTAGTATTATTATTTCTTCTTGTATATGTATTATTAGACTAACACATTTTTGGTTTTTTAAACCTGTCTTCTGTTTTTAGTCCTGATTCACTTGAGTTAAGTTCTGCAATACTGACATATGACATTTAGTTTGTTGGCAACACCGGATAAACTACATAGAAGTTATGTGTAATATATGTTAACACTCACGCCGTACATCCACTAAATACCTTCTAATTATAATTTTCCTACTGGATAGATACATAAGGAATATGAAAATAATTAAACAATCAACTAAAATACACCAGAATCAAACTAATGGAACAAAAGATACTTATCTCCTACATAAAAAGTATGCCTTTAAATACTTATCAAAAGAGGTATATAACTATAACTTACGAAGTAGTTAATAAAATTGTGTGGCCGCAATAACCACGTTTTACGCTCACATCGAAATTACTATAATTAGTTAACTTTGCAATTTCCTTTCGCTATGACTTCCTAAGTGCGGTCTATTAAAGTACCAGGAAAACAAAATATGTAGTTCAAGATGTTTGCGAGTTGCACGTAACAGAAATACTTGTAGGTTACTTACTTATTTGCCGTTACATTTTGAATTGTTTCACCATTACTTCGCAAGAAACCGGACTAGATTTTGGAATTAGAAGGGTATTAATTAAGTATAAGGTAAAAAAATTCGCCTTTTTCGGATGAATCAGGCTAACCCGGAACAATCTTTTCGGATCAAAAATGAATCTGGAAGAACTTTTAGGATCAAAACGGATCGCATCGAACGTCTTTCTGGTTGAATCAGGATATTGCAAATTTGGGTGAAACTTTTCGGATTAGGATTAAATCAACAAAAGTATTATTTGTATACCTGTAACGAAAACCGTCTATGCGGTGGTTTCCGTCCGCCCCTTCGCTTGCTGATATGCGGATTGTCTCGAAGTAACGTCTTACTGCGCATGATCTCGAGTTGTACGTACAACCGCTTGAGTTCGGCCCTGATCTCTTCAGACGTGGCTTCTTCCTCGCCCTCCAAGCCGAACCCTTCGGCCGGCCCGCGACGGGATACCTGAAAGCACGTTGGTGGTCTAAAAGTAGAGATATACCAGTCTGAAAGTCATCAGTTGCGCACCCCTCCACCACGTCTGCTTGATTTTACTCACAGCACGGACGTTTCATTATTATTCTTCAAATTACAATGACAGGGTAATTAAAGAGTGAAATCACTAGCTGTAAATGAACTTTAGTTCTTTCAAAACTAGTAGGAACAAGTTCTGGAGTCCAGAAGCCCAATTCTGCTAATTGCTAAGCGATTGTGGAGCCATACCATTAATTAACGATTATGATTGTTATTTCTGTCATAAGCTGCCAAATTTCCAAAGGTGTTGTCCTAGCAACGGATTCTGCTTAAACCATCTTTTATAGATGATGATGTCATAGCAACGACAGTCATTGAAATTAGTAGAATACCAAAAGGTGGCGATTTTGCGACGATACCATTGTCAAAGTGAAGCGATTGGTTTAGTAGAATTGGGCTACAGATAACAGTTTTGTAGATACTCTGGAGGCATAGTTACATACCTCCTGCGCCAATGAGCGTGCGCGGTAGCCGTGCCACAGCCGCGGCGCCAGCGCACAGGCGAGCGCGGCACCGGCGGAGACCTGTGCACGCGCCGCCGCCGTCACCGGCCAGCGCTCCGGCGCCGCGGCCGGCTCCACGCCCGCTACAGCGCGGAAACACACGCCGGACAACCCTTCCACCCAGAGGGCTGCCGACAGCCATCGCCGCTCCTGGAAACACAATAGGGTGGAGTTTTCAAGTAGTCCTGCCTAGTAGTCCTGAATTGCCAAATTTTCAGGGTCAAGAAGTTACTAAAAGTATTACTAACTTCTATTCCATGGAGCCGTAGAAGTAAGAACTTGGCCAACATGTCGTCACCTTTTAAACACAGCACGTAAAATTATATGAACTTACGTATTGTTTTTGAACAGTCAGTTACGTGGCAATTACAAAGTAATTTAGCATTAAGATGTTTGATAGTCTTTGTGAATCAAGTCTAATATAGTAAGACCTAACCTCCCAGGTTTTATCGTACCTGGAATGGCACATTGGCATTCCTTGCCGCATGCGCGATCCTAATGCCCGCTAACAGCAGCAATATTTCACCCGCCGCAGTAACGTGATGCCAGGATGCGCGTGCGCACCCATTGCCATCTTCACACGCAGCGGTGGCTGTGAACGCAGCGAGGTAGCAAGATGCTCCGAGGACCATCGCTCCTACTATCCGAAGCACCTGGAAAATTTTTAAAAGCTGAGAGTAGAAGATCAGGAAATGTGAAGCTAAAATGAACGATTTTTTGGTGTGATAATTTTGAAGGTTTTTGAACATTACTTATTTTATTTTTCCTATCGATGTATTAGTCCCTACTACATCGAAATTTGGTTTTATTGGTACATCACCTTAACACGTTCGAGCGCGGTGCCCGAATCACGGCGCCGGCGCCGGCGCCGCGGCGGTCCGTGATATGACACTAAAAACTCCGGCGACGTCTATAAAAGTAGTACAATACTCAATAAATACATTTAAGCATCTTGTGACAGTAACGTTTGCGTACGGTACTCGTGTAAATACGTTGCGTCAATTTCAACTTGGTCATAATCATAAGACTGGGCAGTTGTAAACCAATTGCCGAACATCTGCAAAGATCAACTGACTATACGTGAGAAAGTGGATTTTTTCATCTTATCTATTACAGTTCCGTCATATTGTCTGGGAGAGCGGCTTTCTAACAAATTTACCATTGTTTATACATTTCAAATTAAACTTAAGCTAAACATTCTTTAACCTATTCTAACTAACACTTATTTAACGCCGTCCTGCACAAATATCGACTTTCATTCACATTTTTGTTCTTATACTGGCGGAAAACCGACGTGAGCGCACCTCCTGTGACACTACTCGACTGAATGTACGGGTACGGGGTGACGGTGGGTCGGGGGACGTATAATAACGATGTATTTTTCTGTTTGTCGGTCACCACACAGTGACACCACATCTCATTGGAGTGAACATAAACTGTCAATATGTAACGGTAGGAATTTGAAATTTGGATATGATGTGACGGTAAAAGGTATCTAATAGGATTTAACATTCTCATCAATCACACATTCAATCACCGTGAGTACACGTTCTGCCTAAAACAAAATATTTTTTCTGGACGAAATTAAATGTGTCATTTCATACGGCAAATTTTCTGACGTACAATCACGTATCGCGCTCGAACGTGTTAATGAGGGAAGGATGTTATAGCCTAAACAAGTATTTACTATTGGAATTTAAGCAAATAGAACTTCGTATTAATGAGGGATATAAAAACGATGAATATAGCGCTTAGTATAAACAATGCTCCCTCTTCATGAGGTAGACGGAGTATTCCCACTGTTCGCGGGAAGTTCCGTGGACAGTCAAACAGTTTCTTACTTCCGAATCCCTCGGCGTCCATCTATGTGCTTTCCTGGTCCTGAATTCTGCCAGTAGAACCCAAAGCCTCAGCACTACAGAGCCATAGCATGCCACGAAGCCGAGCTCTCGTAACCATGCGCCCGCTATGCACCGCCACTTCGCCTCCGATATGTACTGAGACGCCGCCTAAACGAAAAAAAAAAATTAGGCTTCTAAAATAATTGTGTTAGATTTAAACTTATACGTTGAAGCTAAATCGCGTCTGATAGAATTGCGACTGTAAAGAGAAGGTGTCTTACCTACACAGACTAAAATTTATTTAATGACAGATAACTCACCGAGGCATACATCAGTAAAGCGCCGAGTAACACTACTTCCAAAACAGTCCACATCCCCATAGCGACAGCCTGGAATCAGATTTAGATTTTAACACTCGTTTTCTATTGAGACTGATTATCGCCTTGGGAGAGCCTTACTTTGCATTTTCTCTTCTTGAATATGATGAGGGCTATAACCAGGCAGATGAGGATTCCCGCCAGGTTACCAGCCAGCAGGCCGATGCGTAGAGTGTCTGCCAGGCAGGCCGTAGCGTCGCTGCCCATCCCGCAAGGAGTGCAGGTTAGAGGCCCGCGATCAGCCGCCACTGACGAATCTGTCAACCAGCCTGCTCCTCCCGTGTTCCAATGCCCGGACTGGCACTTACAGCGATACTGTTGAAGACGGTTTATGAAGAAAGCTGGCAATTTAAAAAGTTGTTTTTGTAAGTACCACTTACCTCTATCCGCCGTTCAGAAGTCCCGAAAGACGGCACAGCCTCACAATCAGTCGTATCAGTATCGCAAAGCGGCGAGCCCCCGAGCCAGTCGTGCATCGCCTCCTCGCAGGGTATCGACGGCCAGCGCCGGAATATCGCAGCGGCAGCTCTACCGTGCGCGACGCCTCTCGCAGCCGCCACCCCTCCCCACCAGCCTTCACCGTCACTATCGCAAGAGAACCAGCCGTTCGACCAGATGACTGCGCTTGCGTTCCAAGCCGAGGCTAAGGTTTTCCAGAACTGTCGAAGGGTTATGGAATTGTTTTGTTGGAAGACGATGAGTCGGGGTGGTTCAGCGACGTAGAGGACTCCTAGATGTAGTTGCGGGGCGCCAAGTGCGACGGCGGCGGGGGGAGGGGATAGGGGCGCGCGGGCCGCGGCACGGGCGAGTGCCGCCGCGCGAGCTTCGTCCGCCACGCCCTGCTCCACCAACTCGGCTAGCGCTCGCGCCGTGTGCACGGCTGCTGCTTCATGTTCACGTGCATTCTGGAAATGAAAATAGGCACATTTTATCATACAGATATCGCTCAACTGGAATCAAGGATGTGTAAGAAATATTATAGGGCCTGCTATTGTACCTTTGGCCATTATTGATCGAGCGAAGCAAGATCTTCAAATCAACTTGGGCAAATCAGCGTTGTATATATGTATGTATGTATGTTTGTTTGTCCGATGATAACTTTCGTAGAGTTTATCCGATCATCATGAAATTTGGTATATAGGTAGGTAGTGATGACACAATTTTGGTGTGACTCAATGAGCGTAAAATATTGGGGGGTTGTTGAGATATTCGGGTTCAAGAGAGGTAAAAAAAAATGAAAATGAGACTATTAGGTCAAGTGGGACGTTAAATGAAAGGTCTTCATTAGTACATTTGAACCCCGTTTTTATTTTTAGTTTAATTTTTGTAGTTTTTGAGTTATTTTATTAGCCATAAAAAAACAAAACTTTGACAAAATTCACAGGGTACACCAGTGACCCCACAAATTTGGTATTCGTGTAGCTTTAGTGACACAAATATAGGCAAACGTCTGAAATCCAGGATAACTGCCATTTGTACCCAAAAAAAAAACCAATTCACAAGAATCCCCGTTACATCTGATTTGAATGAAACTGTAGGTCAAGTAGATTGGTTATGCATTTCGTGGCACCAATTTGTTAGTCAAAGATTAAAGCCGGCATGCTCAAAGATCTCTAAACGTATTTAGCAACTAAACATGCTTAAATTTGAAGTATTTGTATAGTTTGACAACTCCTTAAATCATACTTAACCACTAAATACGTTTAGGCATCGTTGTGCAAGTCTCCCTAAGAATAGTATTTATTTTGGGAGATTCGCGAGATCTCAGTTCGGGGCGAACCACTAGCTACTTATTTATTCAATTAGAACGGCAATTAGAACGGCAATTATACCAGTTACACTAATTGACAAGACAACAATAGAATACAAGAACAAATTTAAATTAACATAATAATAAACTTGTCAAAAATAATTAAAAAATCTTAATAAGATTAAATTAAAAATTGTCAAACTCTTTCTCACTGTACTCCAGACATACAATTAGGATCTTTCCCAATGCATCCGCAAACAAATCACATGACTTTGTCAGTTACCTCAGGCAGCGGGGGCGGGTTTTTCAGTAGCAGCGGGTCGCAGTGCAGGTGCGTTGCGGGCGCGGACGGCGAGGACGGCGGGGCGCGTGGCTCAGCGGGCGCGGCCAGCGCGCAGGCGAGGCACGCCAGCGTGCACGCCGCCCACCGCGCCCGCATCGCTCACCTGCCGCGCCTGATCACGATATACCACCGCTGAAACATCATCACAAAGACATGTTATATGTGATGTCTCCATTCCGTTCTCTTTAATCTAATCGTCTATTTGATCGAGTGAAGCGAGATCTCTAAATCAAGTTAATTCAATAAATTATCGACAAATATACACATATATACAACGCCGATTTGCCCAAGTTGATTTAGAGATCTTGATATCGATAAAGAGGAAAGATTTGTATTTTTGTATGTTTGTAAGGAATAAACTTAAAAACTACTGGTCCTATTTCAAAAATTCTTTCACCATTAGAATGCTACATTATCCTTGAGTAACATAGGCTACTTTTTACCCAACTGCGCAGAAGGATGATAATGTTTTAACGAAAAACTACGCGTGCGAAGCTGCAGATTGGTCAGCTAGTATTATTTTATAAACTTATCAAAAAAGTGTTTCGGGAACCCTAAAATGTTTAAGAAAGACCTATTCAAGAATACCCCACACGATAGTGTTCGTCCAATTTTCATATGGGGGGCATACTCTAAAAACAAGCTTTTTTTATTTTATATCATCATCATTACTGAAACGTATCATAATGCCTACCTATATATTATGCTTTACCTTTTTACGGTTACTAAGTCCTAGTTCGACTTAGTAACCGTAAAAATGTTGCTGTAATAGATAATTAATAAAATTATGGGCCAAAAATACAGTATAAAACGTATATTTATTTTCAAGTGTTTTGAAAAACACACCGTAGGTAGGTACTTCTAAAGTGGGCTGTATTTCAAGCGTTTCATAGCGACATCGATTAATTCACGTTCCTCTCATCCATCTCATTGATAAAATAATGTTTAGGGTTGACACTTTTTTCATGTTATCTACTGGAAGCTAGACTAGTAAAGTCTAGCTTTATATATGAGGTAATACGTCTCAAACAAAACCATAGTTAATTAAATGCTGCTCTACACATTTCTATTCAATAATTGCAATCTATTTACAAAAAAAGCTATTGGTCTTTACAATTGATGCATAGTTTAGATTGGCTGCAGAGAACCCTACGTGTCGGTAAAAAATGATAACGTAGTCTTACATCTATAAATAAACGAAATTCGCGGGGCATCTCTGTGTAGTTTCGCCATATGAACAGGTAAGTCATCTCAAATGCTCTTTATACATCGATAGCAAATCCATTGTGTAAAATATACTTTCTGTCTTTCAGAACACCGCTAACAATATGTGGTCTGGTCTAGGATTGTAAGTGTAACATCTTAGCTACTTATTTTTTAGTCAACATTTATTATTTCATAGACTGTTTAAATTTTTACTCGCAGATTCATTCTAGTTTCATTAGTTCGTTCCGAGGCCAAAGTAACTGGCGAGAAACAAAAGGTGAGGAAGATCCCTGAGGGTTTTAAATTTGGCGCATCCACAGCATCTTACCAAATTGAAGGTGGATGGGACGCTGATGGTAAGTTGTAAAAATAGCAAGGTTCAAATATTGTTGTCGCCTTAAAAAATATACAAGGTATTTTGTTAGGGCCGGCACCAACCACACGATGTTTTTTGCAGGAAAGGCTGAAAATATATGGGATCATATGACCCATGAAAACCCTTGCCTAATCGCTGATTGTTTAAATGGCGACGTGGCAGATGACTCCTATCACCAGTACAAGAGAGATGTGGAGATGATGCGAGAGCTCGGACTAGACTACTATAGATTCTCCCTATCTTGGACGAGACTCCTTCCCACCAGCTTTCCTAACAAGATCAACGCGGCTGGATTGGACTACTACAATAATTTGATTAACGAAATGCTCAAGTATAATATCGAGCCCATGATAACATTATACCACTGGGATCTCCCTCAGAAACTGCAGGAGATGGGAGGTTGGACCAACCCTCACATTGTAGAATGGTACGCTGACTATGCACGTGTAGCTTTTGAACGATTCGGAGATAGAGTGAAATATTGGATCACAATGAATGAACCTCGAGAGGTGTGCTACCAAGGATACGGAACAACTTCATTGGCCCCCAGACTGAACATTCAAGGGATAGCAGAATATATGTGCGCTAAAAATTTGCTGATGGCGCACGCAACGGCGTACCACATTTATGATAAGGAATTCAGAACAGAACAAGGCGGATCGATCTTCATTACAATAAGTGCTCACTGGTATGAGCCTGAGAATGAAAAGGATGCTCTCGCCGCGGAAGAAACCATGCAATTTGAGGTAAAATAATGACCGTACTTTATCATTTAGCTTGGAGTTAATTTTTATAAGGCGCACTTTGACGATTTAATATTTTTTTCCAGTGGGGGCAATATGCCCATCCCATATTCTCAGAGAGCGGAGACTTTCCCCCAATAATGAAGGAAAGAATCGCAGCAAAGAGCAAATCTCAAGGATTCCTTAGATCCAGGCTGCCAGAGTTCACACCAGAAGAAGTGGAGTTCGTTAAAGGATCATCAGATTATTTTGGACTGAATCATTATTCTACCTATTTGGTGTACAGAAACGAGTCAGTATATGGATTTTATGACAGTCCATCGTATTACGATGATCGTGATGTGATCGTTTACCAATCGCCTGAATGGGAGCATGGTGCTTCAAGTTTTTTGAAGGTAACATTAAGCTTTTTTGTAGTAAATTCACTGCAATAATAAACCTTATTAATAAACGCGATTCTGTCATCGTAAGTACAACATATAAACTTCATCTACTGTTAGACAACGAAAGAATGTTATGCTGACAAAACAAGATTTACTAATCGGACTGTGCGTTACAATCAAGTTATATGTTAAAAAAACATCAATATAAACGATTCGTGTATTCTCGATTTTTGTGTGTATTTCTCGATTCGATTCGTGTAGGTCGTGCCATCGGGTTTCTACAACCTGCTGACGAAGTTCAAGGAAAACTACAACAACCCCCCTGTGTTCATCACTGAGAATGGCTTCTCCACCTACGGGGGATTAGATGATGATGACCGTATCTCGTACTACAGGCAATACATCAGTGCCATGTTAGATGCTAAAGAAGATGGTGCTGATATCAGAGCGTACACCGCCTGGAGTTTGATGGATAACTTTGAATGGATGCAAGGGTTCACGTAAGTGTTTTGCTGTTATTCTTTTGGTAACTCGAGCCAAACATGTACACCTTTTCCTTGGTGGACACCTTTCTAGCTGTCGCCCGCCAAAGTCTAATAGAGAGGTTTGTAAGGCCATAGGGATTCTTAAATTTTTGTTGAACCATGACGGCTTTAATAATGATTTACCATTCAACGAGTCAACATCAGAATACAAACACTAATTCACTTCTTGTAGGTTACAAATCGTAATTTTTTTCTACAATTCCAGATATAGGTAATGGTAAAAAAAGTTGTACGACATTTTTATACAAGCATGTTTATATCATTCCAGTGAACGGTTCGGTCTTTACGAGGTTGACTACGAGAGTCCGGAGAAAACGCGCACTCCGCGCAAGTCTGCCTTCGTGTACAAGGAGCTGCTGCGCACGCGCACCTTGGACTTCAGCTTCGAACCTGGCACGACCATAATGACAATCGACGAGGGACATTGAGAAACTAGAGCAATAAATACATTATCAAGCATTATATCAGTGTTTTTGACATTCTTCTGTACCCGTCCGTGGTCTCGTAGCTCCCAATTACTATGATTATTTCAATTTTGAAAAAGTGTACATCTGTGTATCATCAAAAGTTGCTGACCATTAGTCCCCATGGCCTAGGGATCCGCCAACTTTTAGTTATGATTTTGTAGTACCCGAAAATTCTATATTGGATTTGTAGATCTTTAGTTTAAAAGTTATGGGCATTTAAGTTGGTCCGTACAGCCTTATCTCAGGCCGTACGGACCAAGGATGTCGCTGATTCATTTTGCTTCGAAGTTGATATCAATACTTCTTAGTGCTTTTGATTTAAATTAGATTTTATTTTGACACATGTTTGAATACTCAATCCGATTTTATACAAAAAAGGTTGATCTCACTTAAAAACATAAACAAATACTCTATATAATTGCAATATCTCGAAAGTCACCGAACTATATGAGTACCTCATTTGAAGGTTTCTAAGCATAAAGAGTTTATGCACCTTTAGGACACGGCCTCATAGGGACGTAGAGTTCAAAATTTGAAATGGTAAGGACTACTAGTAAAACATTTTGGTCAGAAGAAAATAGTTTTCTTTTAGTTTGTCTTAGAAGTTTAATTTAGTGTGTATTGTTTTGTGCAATTTTTTTACATTACACTAATATGATAAATGTGAAAGTTTGGATGATTGTTTATTTGTTTGTTTGTTACTCAATCACGTCGTAACGGCGAAACCGATTTCGATTAAATTTGGCACATACGTAGATTATAACCTGAATTACTACTTGTGCTACTTTTTATCCCATAAATCAGTTCATGGGATAAAAATGGGGTGTCAAGTCAAGTTGCAACAACGGGTTTAGCTTTATTTCTAGGATACCTACACATTTAGAAGTGTAACACGTATGAAGTCGCGGGCAGCAGTTAGTTATGCAATATATGGCACATTAGGTTGGTATTCTTCGAGAACTTAGCTTATCGATCCGCGATGATGCTGATAAATAAAACACGTCAAATTTGGTTTAGTTATCTAAAACCATCAATATCAACAGATACGAAGTTCACAGTATTGAAATAAGACTAGTTATGGGTTAAACCCATAATAAAAGATAGCGCTAATCTCTCTCCATAATCTTGACGAATATAGGCAGCTCTCAAATCGAATAGGTAACAGAAAACCTATCGCGTCAAATTCAAGTACCTAAGTAGTAAGTACATAATCTCGATATCTGTTGATGGAATTTTTATATAACTAAAAGAATATTCTGCCTCTATAGACCGTATTCCGAAAGAAAATTAACTGATGTTAAAAATAGGAAAATCGGAGTAGGTCCATGCAGCATTTTCTTTTCATTCTTCTTCGTTCTTTTCTACGATTGACCACAATTTTATCAGATGGTAAGTGATGTGCTCTAACAAAGAGCTTACAGATCTAGGCGATGCCTTTTCACTCTTATTCGTACCTTAAAGAGATATAGACTTAGAAATAGACGATGGTAGATTGTGATAAATTCATAAATATTTATTTAATAAACCCTTTATAGCCGCTTTCAAAAAACTAACCTACAAAGTTCATCGAGTACATTTCAATATTTTGATGCGAGCTCATGCATAAGGCAATTAACCCGCCATCGGAGATACAACACTCCATTGCCTTGCTATCGATAACAGGCTTTATCAAGCCTACGCTCAACAGACTATACTTAATACCTATTAGCTATCGGTAAAATGTAATGCCTACCTGAGTATAGATACACGTTGATGTAGGGGGTTACCCCTACAGTATTAACTGTTACTGTATTTAACTATTGGTTCGCCCCGAAACTGAGATCTCGTGAGTCTCCGATTAAACATAAAATATTATTTGTCATCTTTGACTATCAAAATAGTGCCACAAAATAGGTAACCAAATAACTTGACCTACAGTTTCATTCAAATTACAGGTAATGGGAGTTCATGTTATGTGGTTACACTTTTTTGAAGTAAAAAATTGCAGTTATTCAGAATTTCAGACTTTTCCCTATATTTGTATCACTAAAGCTACACGCATACCAAATTACAGCACTATGGGGGCACTGGTGTACCCTGTGAATTTTGTCAAAGTTCAGTTTTTATTATGGCTAATAACTCAAAAGCTATAAACACTTTACTAAAATTAAAAACTGAATCTAAATGTACTAATAAAGACCTTTCATTTGATGTCCCATTTGATGTAACAGTCTCATTTTCATTTTTTGTAACGAATTTTTCCTCTTGAACCCCAATATCTCAATAACCCCTCAACAT
Organism: Philereme transversata; assembly: GCA_963924445.1. NCBI lineage: Eukaryota > Metazoa > Arthropoda > Insecta > Lepidoptera > Geometridae > Philereme > Philereme transversata. The sequence goes on along the minus strand of OZ004337.1, from coordinate 16,481,210 downwards.
TTTTAGCTCATTTAGTCACACCAAATCTGTGCCATTACTAACTAGCTATGTATCAAATTTAACGATGATTGGATCAACGCTTCGAAAGTTATCCTCGGACAAACAAACATACATACTGTTACGCCGAGGCTGTTAAACAATGAGTAATAATCGAACCTTCTCGAACGCTTTTGTCTTGCTGTGTTATTGTTGCTATTGTTTGTGGTTTTGCAGAATGGGGAGTGGCCATTGTGTCGAGGGACCGACCCTTTCCTGGAAGGATCGACATCGTTCTCGAACAATCGAAATGTGTGCGATATAAATAGGCCGGAGAGATGGCCGGGCAGTCAGTCTGAGTCAGTCTGAGTGAGTGAGTCTCAGCGAGGCCCTGGAGGACTGACGTGGAGTAGGGTCTCGCGTGAACAGTAGTTGCTCGCGAGTCAGTTTGGATTAAGCTATACGTGCGATCATTTCGGTGACTTTAAGTGGTGCAACAGTGGTGTGAATTGGTGTGTTGTGATTACGTGTGACCAAGTTCGTGTATTCATCGTTTAGTGCTGAATAAAAGTGTTATTTTGGTCAGACCGATTCCCATTATTTTATCCCGAACCCTCTCAGCTCGTAACAATACATACAACGCCGATTTGCCCAAGTTGATTTAGAGATCTCGCTTCGCTCGATCAATAATGCGTTTAGGGCGATGTTGGGGCTCCCGCACTTCTGTAGTGCTTCGGGAGTATTCGCCAAAGAATGCGCAGACACCTTGAAAACTACTTATCTACTACAATAAGTCTCTATAACAAAAAGATATACCATGGACTTGCTATGAGATAAGATAAAATCCCTCGAGTGGATTTGTTTCAGTTTTCGAATAAACCAATTATAGAATTGGTTTATCGATAACCCGGTTTATCAAGTCTACGCTCCAATCGTACTCGTGGATCGGTGAGGCATCATCAGTTCCTAAATAAAACGAGTATGGCCTAGTTTACGATCTGCAATATGATTCCGATAGAATATTGGTGTTCTGTAAATATGATTATTGAAATGGGTTCATTGGATCCCCTTTGAATTTGTTTGTAACGGAGATGGTGTAGCTCAACTAAACTTGTATGCTTTGAAGATCTAGATTATATGAATAGGTACCTAAGTATCTAATAGATTCTCCTTCAGGTGATACTAAGAGATGGGTAAAAGAATATATATACAAGCACGTCCCTAAGCCAGGTACAGATTATTTGCAACACTTAAGTAATGTAACGCGATCGCATATGGTTCTGTATGTAATGTATATGCGCAGTTGCTTTTAGTGCATTCGCAATCACACATAAAAAAGTACGGGAAACTGCTTCCGCCCGTTGCTTCGTATGTGTTTTTTGTCAATATTAAGTAGCCAATGTTTTAATCCATGTTATAGTCTGTCTGTAAAACAATTTTTATTGAATTTGGTTCAGCTGTTACGACGTGGTTGAGTAACAAACAATCATCCAAACTTTTGCATTTATAATATTAGTGTGATATTGCATTGCACTTTGCATTGCATTGAGTTGATGATACACTTAATTTACACAATATATTTCCTATTGTCACCAAACACCACCACTTAACTTACTTAATATATATACTTAATAAATTAATACTGCTTTCACATAATATTCGCCTATCCGTGCCCGTGTTTTTTGTTTTTACCCAGATAAAAACAATTTAGATTATTGTTTTTTAGGATTGGTTATAAAATAAGTAAAAACCTTTGTTTTCCAATTATAGCACTATTAGAAAATGTTTTAATACATATAATATAGCATATAGAAAATGTTGTGTACCATCAACATTTTATGAGCCAACATTTCGAATTCAAATTTTCAATTATCCTACAAATTACATCGTGTTTTAATTCGGTTTTGGGTATAAGTATAAGCATATTAATTCACACACGGACTTTTCCTCGGGCGTTATAATCCACTATGTGAGGGCTTTTCAATCAGATCCACAAAAAGTGAGGCGGTAAACTTTAGATTCAAAATCATTCGCGATTCAGTATAGCTGAAAAAACGGCTGCTAAATAGCAACTGCAAACCAACCGCTTAATATGCTATAAATACCATATGTAGGAATAAATGCCTACCCGGGAGCAAGATGCATTGCAAATTGCAATGCGATTCGAAATGGCCTTGCATCGCTGTTTTGAGTTTCGGTCCTAAGCGCTTAGCTTAGCTCGTATTTGGCAGCTGTTTTGTGGCCACGCTGATCTACGTAAAGCACTTTCAGCTATCGTATACCCCCATCCTGGTAACTGAATAGGCTTTAAGCCACAATGACATTTGTGAATGACGTTGATGGACAAAACACATTATAGACGGAATGCGGATTGTTTTGTTGTCATTCGTAGTACATTAATAGCTCAAAGACTACAATAGTAGTTGTCATGTGTTTCTAGCCTAGTATCTGAAAAGGTGTCAAAATACATTTGAGTTCTCAGACCATATATGCAACCACAAGCAGCTTGAACATTTTCCGCGGAATTCAATTTTGTTTCTTCGCTATTTCGCGTGTAGCACTTTCGTAGCTTATGGTTCTGGTAAGTTGAGTGTAGCGCTAATCAGAGCCTTAATCAGAATGGAAGACATATACATAATATTTATTCACTACTTAGCACACATACTTAATACAATTACAACAGAGTATGTACTCGTATGTATGTGAAATAACCCACAGATTGATTAACCGGCCAGTGCAGCCGTAAGAAAAGTTTAAGTAAGGAAAGTACCGAGCGTAGCACTCTCGTAGCCGTGCCTGACAAGGCTCTAAGCGACATAATACACGCTTTACGCCATTTTGGCGTAATTTTCGGCTGATTTAGCGCGAGCTCCGCCTCATTAACGCCATTGTCGTTCACCCGCTCACGACAGCGCTCACGCCAGACACTGGATAAAAAATTGAATAGAAAATTTACCCTGGCTCTGATAAAATTGCCTACTTAGATATTCATTCCCTCCTCATAATTATGGCTATCATTATTACCTGGCCCCAGCCGACCTTCAGCTTTTATTGGTTACTAAGGCGTTTTCTAGGAGCTATATTCTGAGCTAGCGCCCAAGGAAAATTACTAAAAACGCTATCCCCGTGTGGTTAGATCCAAGAGTACGTTTTACATAAGATTGTGGAAAACTATCCCATGACCTGAGACAATGTTGTTACGTTACATTTTGGATTATCGTAAACATGTATAATGAGTAAGTTGGATAAGATAAGTACTTGGAATACATTACTTGGATACTTAGTTTACTCATTAGCTGATATCATTGGATTCCTAAACATATAATGAGCTGATAGCTTACCTACGCAATCTACTACTCATACTCATTTCCTAGATATTTACCTACTTAAATAAATACGAAAGGGCAAGTACTTTCCACTTTTACGTGACTTCTGATGTTGTGAAGTTTTTCACGCAATTCCTTCATTATCCCTCTTTGCAAACTTTTCGCCGAAAAAAGCGACGAGTCATTATCTGGGGTTACTTTTTAATGAAGCTGACCTCTTCAGCTAAAGGACGCCTTGTTCACCGAGTATTACTCGAGCACCGACCGCCATTGACTGGATGCCAGGCTTGCCGCCATTGTCTGCAAAGTACCCTTTCTCCTACAAACTAAAATCGCTGACTCACGTCGAGATCATCGCCGAAAATCGGGTCTTACTTCACACTTGAGTTCGAAAGGCTCTCAGATGTTCATGTTATAATATTGAAGTACTGTTGAGATACGCCGGGAACCCAGGTAGTGCGTATTGCGCGATCATTCGGGTAGATAAATTGCACCTACAATCTTCTAATAAGAGCCTAAGGATTGGCAGTACATGTGCTACGTATTCTCGTAAAAAAATATGAGTCTCTTGTGCTACGAAAAATACCAAGATCACTGTTATAAAATATATCCAAACTTAACCAATTGTATAATAGATGAATAAAAAAATATAAACACCTCTTAGTTTTAGTACAGAAATTATAACATTCGTTTAGTCGGCGTGTAATCCAGATGGTAGAGTAGAGATTACGTAGGGGCTGTTCATCCCAACACATTTGGAGATAGCTTTTTGAATTATACATTAATAAGAAAGTACGTGCCTACCGAATTTCTTAACATTTCATGGACCTTTCAGTAATACCAAAGTGAACTCAAAGTGTAGTAAATAAATATAAGTTTTTATTATAAAATGTATTATAGGCTAAGGTATATATAAATAAATAAATATTGCTGGACATTTCACACAGCGCTATCTACACAAACTAAGCAGAGCTTGTACTATGGGAACCAGATAACTGATAGAATACTTAAATACTTACTTTTTTTTGTAAATACATACTTATGATATATAGAAAATCAACCAGACCCGGAACAAATATCTGTAGATCATGCAAACATTTGTTCCGGGGCGGGAATCGAACCCACTACCCCCTGCGTCTCAGCCGGCCATTCGCCCACTGCGCCACGGAGGTCATCAAAATACATCTCTATGGGCCGTAGAATAAGTTCATTACTATCTTGTAACTATTTTATTGTTGCCTGAATTAAATGATTCATAATTATTAATACCGGAACTTAGTTAATATTGCATAGCGTTTGATAGGTAACGGTTCAGAATGGTTTCTAGCTAGCAAATCCATTACTTAGCTGAGGGAAATTAAGAATAAATCAGAAAACTGTATAAGTCATTGATTCTACAAAGCTGTAACTGAAAATGTTTGTTCTACCCACTGTAATAAAAAACACGTGGACTTCATCGCTTAGTTAGATAAACAATGCAATTGAACTCGGAAATTACTTCAATTATTTTTCTATGGCCATAAATCCATAAATTATCATTGAATGATTCCACGAGCCAAACCAATCCTTGGCTAAAAGCCAACCGACTATTCGGTAGAAGCGTACGCAAATGCTAGTTTAAATTAAATTAAATAAACGCTTTTGTACAGATCAAATCATTACAAAACATAATGGAATCATTATGAGTAAATTGTCGTAATTAATAAAAATTACATTGAACAGTAGTAACACGTGTAGTCACCTTACGTGTAAAATGTATACCTATTTATAAGAGATGACTTATCGATATGCGATTATAAGATATACGATTATAAGGCTTATTGGCATGCGATGACTTATTCAGCGAAATTTCTATAGCTATGATGATTTCATCTATAAAATTTTTGTATTTTTGTAAGTTTGTAACGAATAAACTCAAAAACTACTGGTCCGATTCCACAAATTCTTTGACCATTAGAATGCTACATTATCCCTGAGTAACATAGGCTACTTTTTACCCAACTGCGCAAAAGGAGGGTAATGTTTTAATAATACACTACGTGTGCGAAGCTACGGATTGGTCAGCTAGTAGATTATAAAATGAAAATAATGTGATATTAAATTGTATTTTGTGATTATTTTGAAAATTTATTTAATTTATTTTGTGCTACTTTAAATATAAATGTGTTTTATTATTAATGTGGGTAAGTAATAAATTTTATTATTACATTGAGTACTGTAAATTAGGTATCACTCTGATATCTTGCATCTAAATAAAACTGTTTTTTGAATACTTCCTGGAGATGGAACAAACATATGGCCCACCTGATGTTAAGTGGTAACCATAGCCTATAACAAAGTATTGCCTCGTAGGTCACGTATCTTAGAAACGTGCCCTACGATGCAATGCCCTGCGTCCATCTACTTAAGGCATACAGGTGAAACACAGCAATGCTGCTTGGCTTGTAAATAATATGGCCAATAAATTGACTATTATTACTATTATAAAATGGGTCAAGACTATCAAACTAAATCGTAATATTAATAATCCTGCGTAACATTGCATGGAGTTGTATGAAGCGAGTTTCAGTTGAATTGCGCAAACTTCCACACATGAAGCACCACATTTTAGTTTAATATAGGCACAGCTTAATATATTTAATATAGCGAGCTTTACGGAGACGTGTAAAATTTTAAAAATATACAAGTACTAGAAAGGCGTGTACAGACGGATAGACAAACGCAATAATATCGAGCTCATCGTGCAATTGAGACAGCCCTAAAATGCGCGCCTATAAATTTTTTATCGGTTTTTTGTTTAATTTTTGATGTAGGTATGTGACCCCATATAGCCGACCGGCAGTTATTTTGTATTATCGGAAAGCATTTTTTCAAAGAGTCCGCCTTCGCCTACTTGCGCCGTAAAAAAAAGTGACACTCCGGGAGTACCAACAGAAGTGAAAACTTGAATAAAAGCAGACTACACTACAGATACTGATATACAGAGGTGTCGGTAACGGAAACAGTGTAGCGAGTACAATGATTTTTTCCCATCTCAAAAATGCCCAACGCGCCAAAAGAAGCTTTCACTTCAAAAATGTAGTACGTGTACGTATTTACAGTCCTGTATTAGCCTATAAGCTATTTAAGCAATTTCTTACAGCATCCAGTCTAGGGGGGCACTAGAGACGACCGAGAAATAAAAACGAGCACACGAAAGTTAAAGCAATTTCAAAATCCGCGCGTTTTAAATTGTTGTTTGTTAATTGACGTTCGTTCGGTTCGGTCGCAGAACCGAACGTCAACAAAGTTGTCGTCGAACGAACGTCGAAGTTCGGACCGAAGCGACACGCAGACATTTTTTTTATTAATTCTATGTAGTTTACTTAAGGATAGGGAGGTCCACAGGGGAAGATTGATTAGGTCATCAAGTTACCTTAATCCGGCACTGCGTATTTATTTAACTAAAACTAGCTAACCGGCACCGATTTTATAGTAAACAAAATATAGGTAGCTTGCTAACTGACCCGCTCGCGGAATCGCACGCGCTGTTTGTTAATTACACATTACCTTCTGCGCAGTCGAGTAAAAAGTAGCGTATGTCTCAATCCCGGTCATACCCGTATACCAACTTTCACCGAAATCGGCCCAGCCGTTTAGTCGTGAATAAGTAACCAACAGTCAGACAGAGACAGAGTTACTTTTTAATTTATAATATGTATTAGTAAGGTTAAGGACAGTACGGATATCACTCGGGATGGTTGCTGTGTAGATTTCTATCAGTGAAAGGATTTTCAAAATCATTCAGTAGTTTCTGAGAATACCCCCAACAAACAATACAATAATTTATTAATAAAACCATTGTTACATGTCAAATTCATACTTATATTATTCTATAAAATAAATTAGTGCATAAAAACATATTTTCATCATTATCTAATTCATTAAAGTACATAAATACATTGTTAAATTGATAAATTAAACTACAAATAAAAACTTTACCTCTTTATAATATTAGTATAAATAAATTGGTTAAGCGCGTGTCGAACCACGTTCAATGAATGGTTCCTTAATCAGTAAGTCAGTCATTTTAACGACCTAAAATGTAGCTAAAATTACCTCGAATGAGTTCTATAGGGACCGCGCGGCCGACCAAATAAAAAAGCGGGACGTCGCCTTTTCGATATCCTGTAGGAAATCGCGTTCAGCTATACGGCTGCGATTATGCAATCTAGTTATATTATTATTTATAATAGTATTAATCTATTTATTTGACAAGCTGAACCTATTTATATTACCTACAAACTTTAAATTCGAAAGCTACTGTGGCCTAATTAGTCAATATTAATTCGACTTCCGGCTAATGATCCATTATAATGCACCACCCATTAATTATGTGCTAACCATGCACGTGGCATTAAACTAATCGCATTAAGTCCGTTTATTCAGTTGAACAGTACAGTTGGACTTGCTACTTAGCACGTTAGTTTGCGACTGTACATTGCACGTAAACCGATTATTTGTTTGTACATCGTAAATGAACGTCCTATTGTGGGATCTATGCGGTTCTTGCTTGTAGGTATTACGAGTAAAATAAAAAGCCGGAAAAATTAGATGATTTTCACCATTATGGTTTATTAATGTGAGATCTGCGTGGTTCTTAGTTTTATAACAGAAAAGGCAGAAAAGTTGTAAGATTTTTATGATTTTACACAAATTAAGTTTTGCAGATATTTTTGAAATATGTATTCATAAAGAACTACCTACTACCTTTTCAAATAGTTTTAACATCAAAATATCGGAGTGAGTACTTATATTTTAATTATTTACCGTTATTTATTGTTTATACCACCATATCTATTTCTGCCGCCGAGCACCATTGCTGTGTTTCGGTTTGAAGGGTATGGTTGTCGGTAAATTATAGGCACTTGAGGATTTACACCTGTATGCCTTGGGTTGATTCCGCCGTGACACAGAGCGGTGTAACGTGGGGGGCGTGTTTCTGGAGTGCGTGACCTACGAGGCAGTTCTCTGTTATAGGCGATGGTTACCACTTAACATAAGGTGGGCCATAAGCCTCTATCATCTCCAGGTCCCATAAAAAAATATATATATACCGCCAAGCAGCATTGCTGTGTTTCGGTTTGAAGGGTATGATTACCGGTGAAATTCCAGGCACATGAGGCTTTACACCTGAATGGCTCAAGTTGATGGACGCAGGGCAGTGCATCGTAGAGTAGAGCACGTTTCTAAGGTGCGTTACCTACGAGGCAATACTTTGTATAAATTATAGACGTTGGTTACCACATAACATCAGGAATATGCTAAGTTTATGCTTGTTCCATCTCCAAAACACAAAACTGTGTTTTGGAGTGTTTCAAATTTCAAACCTTTTCCGTACCGTTCAGTACTTGCCGAGACAATCAGCTGTGACAGAAGGACTTACGAAGTCGCACCATAAGGGTTCCGTTTTTCCATTTTGAACCGGAACCCTAAAACGAACTCCTGTACGAAGAAATTTAGAAAAGGCAAAACTATTCGCACAAAACGAACAGAATCCGACAAAAGCGTAACTATACTAAAGGTATAACGGTACGATCGAACGTTTCGATCCATTTGACGAAATCATAACGATCGATCGCTTCAAAAGTGCCGCCCGCTCATACACGAAACGATTGGTTGTTACGATCGATCATTTATTTATTTGAAACAGAACGATGAAATTCAATAAGTGCCCTGTATAATGGGCAACGAACTTCTTTTCCTTACGTATGTGGCGGTAACTTTGAATAAGTTACAGAAGAAAAGAAAACCTAGAATATTGTGGGTTAAGAAATGGCTATTAAAGCGAAATCAGTATTCGCAAATGTAGCAGAACCCGTGCGTGGCCTGAGCTAAACCGAACGCTCACTACCGTGGTTTACGCATTTATTCAACATCAAAGGAAATAAACGTTATTGCCATGTTGCGGGCTAAATCATACTACACGCTCATAAACAAACTGTTACTAAACAAAACACTAACTATAGTCTTCCTGTATAGTATCCATGGAATTTAAGAACACTCAACAGACATACGGTACGACACACATGTGTTATAGTAGCAAATCCATTGGTGTAGAGCATACAAATATGTGTCATCCATGCATGAAAAGGACGTTCTCAATTCGATTGATATTTTTTTCTTTATATGTTTGTTACCTCAGAACGTTATTTAAGAACACATTTAGAAATTTCTATTTTTATTTGAAACGTCAATTTTAGTTTAGGTCCAACATATTTCGCATTTATTATGACAGGATATACTTTCAGATTGGTCCCATAGAAATTTCATCAAAATCAGTTCAGTAGTTTGGTTAAGTCGGTTATATTTTTGTTAAAAAGTTACGTGTTATATTTTAGTCTATTAGTTTTAGGATTCATTTTTTTTTTCTATTTTTGGTTACAAGATAAATTTCTTTTCTTCGACGTTATCGATCTTTATTTTCTTTATCTCTACCTAAGCGTCACCAGTACGCCCCTGATGGTAAGTGATGTTGTCGAAGATGAAGCACGCTTACCTGGAAAGAACCTCTTCACTATGGACTTGAAGACTCCGTGGTATAAGAGACCAGACACTATCGTAGCAAACAACCGGTAAACAAGTACTGTACAGTTTGATTAAAATAGCTGCATATTTTAGCAAACATTAACAATCCATTTAAATTAGGCATCATCGGATTAACCGATATCATTAGGCGTATGTATAATATTTCAAATACAATTGGTTGATCGTTTTATGAATAAATAAAATGAAATGAAATGAAAACTCCCATTCTTCCTTAGTCCTCTTTATCCAAACTTTACGTAAAAAAAATCGCTATATACTATAAAACAGCCCATTGTATATTTGTATTGTTTTAGTCACCACACTAATATTATAAATTCGAAAGTAACTCAGTCTATCTGTCTGTTTGTAATGTTTTCACGACTAAACTGCTGAACCGATTTCAATAAAATTTGCTATAAGTAAAGATAGATATGACCTGGATTGAGACGAGCTTCTTTTTATTTACAAACCGCGTCCAAAACCGCGGTTGGAAGCTAGTTTAGATATTTTTTTTAATTCCTTAATTGGTCTTACGCATGTTTTATGTAATAAGGAGTTAGGTAATCTATTTAGCCGTGAATCTATTTATATTTCGAGTCTGGACGCTTATTTTGCCTTCGGACTGTGCATATAATCTCACATTCATAACAATAGAATAGTTAACTTTAAGTGAGTAAACTCATTAACGCTATCAGACAGAACTTTCCTCTGAAATTATACGTTAGCAGTTTAGTTGCTGGATCATTTCGGAAGTCAACACAAATAAGTGTTTAGGGGCGGGAGAATAAAATCAGCGTAGTTAAGGCTCAAACTCTAACGGGATAAATATTTGCACGCTCTAGTACCATGGTAATCTTCATCTTCCTATTTCTAACTGCTATTCTATAGTTAAAGTCTGTCCATCTGGAGTTACAGCCGTTTTACTGTGTGTGTGTGTGTGTGTGGTGCGAGAGCCAACTTAATCGTACACTAAAATTATTTATTAAACTACATTTAAGTTAGGTACCTACCTACTTAGCTAATTCGTTTGTGATTTTGTCTTAACAAAATCTTCACTTTTAAATCCCCTATATTTGGAAGAAAAAAGTTCACATGGTAGGCAAAATTATACAGATTGTGTGAATCTCTTGAATTATACTTATGACTCCCCATTTACCTAAATACTTGTATAACTGCTTTTTATAGACAATCAATCCAGAAGATATGAAAGCCTTAGTTCCTGGCGAGGCAAATAACCACGTCTTCAGTTAGGAGTCCGGTCTGCCGGACACTATAATACCGACACCACTGGCTATTTATAATGGAATGAGAACGCCTGAGAACTAGGCTCCGAAGAGTTTCGGCTCTAGATTCGGTCTCGCTTCACCAAAACGTTCGGCCTCTCGTGGCACCCAAGGTGGTTAAATAAGTAAGCATTGAATAAAATAATGGATTCGTGCTCTACGGTTTCAATTTGATTTAATACTTATATCTCGAAAAAGCTCTAAGTTAAGAGCCTCAGAGCCATATCTCTAAGTTTAACGACAAATAGAAGATAATAAATAAGTGATTTTCTTTAGAGTTATGGCAGCTTAAATAATATCGCCACAGTAAGTACTCACCCCCAGACTAGAATGTGTTGCTAAACAAACCCAAATTCCAATAATGTGTTTACGTCGTTATTAATTTATCTAAAATGGCTGCTCACAAAATGACTGTAGGTACTGTTTTATGAGTTATTAGCATCACTCATCACAATTAACTAAATTGCCAAATTGGCGTATGAAATTTATCAACGAAACCGAATTTCGGTCTCAGATTCGGGCAACAATGTGACCTAAAAGCAACTCTACTGAGACTATCCAGTGGACTGGAGATGAAGGACACAAGAATCGCTCCATTTAACATACTCGCATCGTACGCGATGCTTCATTGCAGAACCCGATAGCAAGACAAAAGTAAAATATAGTAAAGTAATAACCTGACGACTTTATCAATACCCATTATTGACATTCTCTCAGATCTTTATAGCGTTCCGGACCGGACCAAAATGGTTAAAATGTATTCTGTGATCCTACCGTCTTTCTGTCACAGCTGATAACTCAGCAACAAATGAAACTATGGACTTGAAATTTGAAGTTAAACAATTAAAAATTTTAAGTTTAATTTGAACAATTAAATATAGTTTCGTTTAGATTACCAAAAGGGTCAAATGGTGGGGATCAGAATGAATGAAAATTAATTAATGATGAACTCTTTCACAAGGATTTCTACTACTCTCTTTCTACTTTTCTCTTATTCAGGACGTACGAAAAGTTTCCCACTAAAGAGGAAGTAAGAGGCAAATCCAAACATAACGTTAGATACATGCACACTTTAAGCAAGTATTCGTATTCCACTTTACAATTTGCAAACCCATCGCCGTTAGATCCAAACCTTCGAAGTTTTGGTTATAAGTTCACCCAATAATACCTACCTAACGATAAACTTTCAAAAAACGCTTGAAAGTGAAAGTATTACATGTTATTATAACACAACTATTAAATCCCGCTTTTTTAAATTCCGTAGGTACGGCTATCTTGTTTATATCTTTGCCGAAACATTATATATTTCGTAAAGGAAAATAAATTAAAATCCGCCAGCCTCAAACTGCTTATTGAGGCTACTCGATGTTAAATTTCTCAGGTAAGTCCACGTTAAGATGAAATCTAAATATTACCAAGCATGTGTCCCGTTCATTTTCCTTTTTTTAAATATTGACAAAAACTCTTTTTATATGTAAGTACCTACTGAGAGATCTTAGAACGTGTGCAGAGGTTTACTGACTGCGACTGAATCTCGTTTGAAGCGCGTTAGCTAACGTCCTCTATGTGGGCGTTGTCTGCGCGTTTAAAATACGCCGTGTGCAAAGGCCCTTAAGCGCGTCACACACGATGAAGATGACTCTAAATATGTAAGTATTCAACATTTTTACTTATTTTTTCGAGTTATTATGTATTTTATGAATTAAAGTGTGCACTTGGTCTTCAGAATTAGAAATGTCCTCGTTCAATACGCATATATTAAGAAATTTCAACTGTTCAATTATCTAGTGAATATGCACTGATTGTTTTGTAGAAATAGGAATCGAAATATCGCTCGCCATGCAATCCTAAGGACCATCACACACGACAAGATAATATATATTTACATCTTACATTTGGATTGTATTAACATTAACATAAAATATTATAGTATCTTCATTTCTCGTGACGTGGTTTACAGTCATAAGGTATATACTACACGTACGTTACTCGATGAGCAAGTATCGGTGTGCTCAATGTTTTAATGTTTTGTGAACATTTCGGTTCGGCTACGAACATCTTAAGTTTTATCGATCTGTGCGTTCGGTCTTGCTCGATTGGATGCAAAAACGTCGAGCATGTACGCACGTGGGGCACGTCCATTAAATAATGTAAGAACCAGATAATAGTCTTTAATTTAGTTAGTAGCTACCAGTCCATACTATACATAGTACCGCCGTTGGTTTCTCTAAATTGCATGCATGCTCTAATATCGCTTGAAGATTACAAATAGTAAGAAGTGCCAAATTATCTAAGATTGTTTGCATTTATCGTAATGAAGTAGATCTCGCCATTCATTAATTATGAATGGCAGTTCTTTACCTATCTAAGCCCATGTATATTCTGGGCCGCAAATGGTACCTTACTGATTTTTATTCCAATAACGATTCAATTAAAAAATCCAATTCCGTTTTGACTATTTGCATAACGTTTTGATATAACACACGCTAAACGTTAATTAATAACTTGTACTTTTCTATTCATCCCAGATTTTTCTTAGGGTTCCCTACAATGAATAGGTATTTTAAAAACATTATAAGGTTTCCTCAACACTTTTTCGATACAAGAGCCCGTTTACGAAATATAGAGCCTCAAAATTGCCATTTTCGTAATAGTCGTGGGATCTCCCCCTCTTCCAGCCAATATGCTATTTCTTCTTCTTCTTCCTGCCCCTTTTCCATATCACGCGGGGTCGGCACAACATGTATTCCTCCTTCATATCTCACTATCAGCCGTCATCTCCGTTGTCACTTCCTTCCTACCCATATCGTTCCTCACACAGTCCATTCATCTCTTCTTCGGTCTTGCTCTACTTCTATATCCATCCACACTCATATCTAGCACTCTTTTAGCCACATGATTTTCTTCCCTACACATGACACACCCATACCACGCTAGCCTTTTACTCCTCAATTTTTCTAACCCTGGCGCTACTTTTACTCGCTCTAATACACTCATTCCTTATCTTATCTACTCTCGTTACCCCACACATCCATCTCAACATTCGTATTGCCGCCGTGTGCGCTCTTCTTACATCCGTCCCTTTCGTGGCCCAACACTCAGATGCATACATTACGACAGGTCTTATGATTGTCTTGTAAATTTTCCCTTTAAGCTTAAGGGGCATTCGAGGATCGCACGTCCTGTAACCTATCGTTTTCCCGTCAAGGATCACGTCAATACATTTTTATGGATGTGGTGCCTGACCAATTACAACGTAAGCCTCTGTGGGGGCTCTACATGCACAGAGCAGACAGCGTCGCTAACTGTTAACACCATGCATGTCTATGCAAGTAGAGATTCAAATAAAAACTTGTAGAAGAATGATTTTCAAAAGTTTGTTTATTTAAGTATAGATTTTTTTCCTGTTTAACGCCTTACCTTCTTTTAGCACGACCAGGATAAAATAATAATAAATAAATAAATATTGCTGGACATTTCACACAGCGCTATCTAGCCCCAAACTAAGCATAGCTTGTGCTATGGGAACCAGATAACAGATAGAATACTTATATACTTTTTTTTTGTAAACACATATTTATAATAAATAGAAAAACATTCAGACCCGGAATAAATGTCTGTAGATCATGCAAACATTTGTTCCGCGGCGGGAATCGAACTCGCTACCTCCTGCGTCTCAGCCGGCTATTCGCACACTGCGCCACGGAGGTCGTCAAGGATGACTGGTAGATAATGCTATTAGCATTAAGTCCTCGCACTATTCTGTTTTGTGTGAAAATATTACTTAAATAATTAAAAATAAAAAAACACGCGTGTATTCTAAATTTTTTGGAAATCACCCTTTTACAAGTTTTTATTTCAATCTTTAAACATGTAGGGGGTTACCGTTGACTGAACAGACGGAGGGAGGATAAAGATCTTCCTTATGTATGTATGTATGTCTGTTCATTTTGCGCGGCTTGATTTACCTAGACAAATGAGGTGTTTTTGGATTCATCTGAACCACGTACCTACTCCTTTATGTAAAGTTGCAAGAAATATACAACATGGCGGATTAGAGCCACCATATTGGATTTCCAATGAAACAACAATTGATCAAAACATATCATAGGTATCAAAATGAAGATAAGTATGTAAAATACCATTAAATTTTTTTTATTTTATATATTCAGCTCTCACAGCCTGACAACATCAACAAACAAAAATTTGAAAAACTTAATATAATTAAAATAAACAAAAAACCCGACTTCGAAACAAACTGAAAACACGTAAACAAGCTTACACATTTTGATAATCGCAAGCGGGATCTATAATTAGACTTACTTTAGAATTCAGTATCCATTAGCCGTAAATATTAATCGTTACGGTATTGTTAATGTTGAAATAGTCCCCTGCGATTACGAAATTTACAAGCTCTTTTCAGTTTGTTTTGCAGCCGGGTTTTTTGTTTTCTTTTACAAATTTGTTGTTTAATTGCTTCCAAATTTGTGCCGTACACTGTAGACGCACATCGCCATCCATCGTTCCACGGTTTTAAGGAAGAGAAATAACCTACCCTACTTAAATAGGTACCATATTTAGAGAATGGTATAACACATTGCCAAGATAAAATATTCAATTAAAATTGTCCACGAAAACAATCCGAATCCCAAATGTCTCTTTACTTGATCGAAGCTTTACACTTAAATTTTACCGTTACGATACAATAAACCACAGATTAAATACAAAACCCTAGGCTAATAAATCATCGTACCAGTATCATAGAACGAATGTAAGTCCCCTGAACGAAGCTTTCAAGTAAAACGCAAAGTTGTGTCATCGATTCGCTTGCAACGCCAAATTTCGGACCAATACATTTATAAACCGCGACGGACATGAAGGGATATAAGTCTGTGTCTGTCTGTGACATCGTACTCGTAGCTCCCAAACGGATAGACCGATTCAGATGCGATTATTTTTAATAGAAACTGGAGAGCTATGAGTGATGAGGATCCGTTCAGCCGGTCCGAAGCCGATCAGCTGTTTTCTCTTCGGTGCGTTCTCAGCTGTAAAAAGTTTTTTTTTTACTTTATACGATTTTTTAGAAAAAGGTATTTTTAAATTTTGATTTGTTTTTTATACGACTTGGCGATGGAACAAGCGTATGACCCACCTGATAGTGGTAACCATCGCCTATAACAAAGTTGTAGGTTACGCAACATAGGAACGTGCCCTACGGTGCACTGCCCTGCGTCCATCAACTTGAGGCATACAGGTGTAAAGCCTCATGTGCCTCACACCGGCAACCAAACCCTTCAAACCGAAACAGCAATACTGCTTGGAGGCAGAAATAGGTACCTATGGCGGTAGTACTTCCCCGGACGAGTCCTTTCATAAGTAACTAACTCTACTACTCTTAAAAAGTGATTTCCTACTTGTCTTGTACTTGTGATCTAGGTACAGATTCACTGAATTTTGGTATCGCATGAGATTTTATTCTACCCACAACATAACTACAGTAAATTGTAAAATTGTTTGACAAGGTATCCCTTTTTCAATAGGTCTTTGAAGTTACGTTTAAAACCACACGGTGATACACACCTTGTATATAACAACAAGTTAATAAATAAGGATATTCAGAAAGTTATGACTGAAATTTTACACAAACATTTAGGATAGCAATAAAACATGATAATACAACATAAAAGTACTTATTTCATTAATTATTTCGTAATAAAATACAGTGATTTCTTACCTTGAACAACAAAGACGATGTGAACCCAATCATGACTCTCCAACAGTTTGTTTAATCGCACATCTCACTCACTTTACTTTCATTATCTGTTATGTCACAACAAAAACATTTGACCGTGATTTATCAGTTATTTAATCCGACGATTAACTTGCTTCGATTAACGCACGAGTTTTTGTTATCACATGACAGCAGGTGCCGCGATTAAAAGTCCTGTGCACCAAAAAAAAAGATGCTTTAAAAAATTGATAGTAAATATTGTTTTTTATTTAGAAACGGTAGTCGTTAGGAGATTTTTAGTGCGGAATTTACGGTTGATTCGTTTTGTATTTGGATATGGCGCGGTGGAGAATCGACCGCGTCCCGGCGCGCCACTGAGCCTGGAAGCTCCCAGCCGGCGCGCGCCGCGCATGCGCCCTCCACCCGCCCACGCCTCTCACCAGTAATGCCATCAGCTACTGCGAAACTGTCATGTGAACGGCGGGCGGATAGACCGAAGATAAGCTTTTTGTAAAATACTTACTAGCAGGCAACAGATTTTTATTCCAATTTTAAATACGATTTAAAATCTTATCCGAAAATAAACGTCATAACCAGAAAAACAGCTATTTTGTTTTTGTGATTTTGGAAACAATTCAATAAGTTCTTCAGAGTAAATGGCTTTAAGTTGAATAGGCTTCGAAAACGTATTTAGGAAACAGACAATTTTAACTTGATCGGAATTAGGCAAGTTCAAAATTGCAAAGTCATAAAATAAGGGATCAAGAAATGGTTGCGCGTAAAAGTCTGCATATTTCAGCGGTTTTTTAAATCTTCACAATTGATTTAAATATAAATCTAATTTCCTAATGTCCAACCAAAAACAATTATGAAAACTTCATGGTAGTGCTGATGAGCTTTACATTACGCGCTAAGCACGCGAGAGGCAGGCACCTACATAATCGCCCATAGCAATGTGTACAGACATCGCAAATGAGTCGATAAGGCGCCCTAGTCACCGGTCAGAAATGTACAATACTTCGAACTACAAATATGATGTCATAGTAAGGGTATGCCCTAGATAATGTGGTCGGTAGGCCCAATATAAACAACACCCGATCATAGAATACTAAATTACTGAACCGGTATTGGTCATTCAGGTCGCGTAAAAGAAAGGAATTCTCCTATTGGTTATTTATTGACCGTTTACTACCGAGTCATGAATCTTTGAAAGATTCGTTGAAACATATCGTAACGAATGAAGTACTTAGACCCGAATAGATATTCCTGATCCCGAGGGGGAATATGAAACTGCAGATAGCTACCGTGAATTCACATAGTAGATTTTAATTACTAGAGACTAGTAACATTATTTTTCGTACAATCAGCGACATAGTGACCTCTGTGGCGCAGTGCGCGAATAGCCGGTTGAGACGCAGGTGGTAGCGGGTTCGATTCCCGCTACGAACCAAATGTCTACAGATATTTTTTCCGGGTTTGGCTGGGTATGTATTTACAATAAAAAAATATCTATTTATGTATTCTATCAGTTATATGGTTCTCATAGTACAAGCTTGGCTTAGTTTGGGGCTAGATAGCGATGTAGGAAATGTCCAGCATTATTTATTATACCTAGTTGATAAACAATTTCGGGTTCTATATTTCCGTAATCATTAGTTAGGCTCTATTTCAACTTGTTCATTAAATGTTGTAATTAATAGACAAAATCCATGAAAAATCTATTTTGAGATCCTAAAATGTTCATTTACTTATGTCGCTGACCATAATAGGTATTATCCATCTATCATCATCATAACTGATTTCAGTCAACTAGTGGTTCGCCCCGAACTGAGATCTCGCGAGTCTCCCATAAAAACATAAATATGTATATTATTCGTAATCTTTGACTATCAAAATAGTGCCACGAAATAAACAACCACCTGAACCCACAGTTTCATACAAATTACATTCAAAAATTAACCTTTTTTGGGGTACAAAATGCAGTTATTCTGGATTTCAGACTTTTGCCTATATTTGTGTCACTAAAGCTACACGAATACCAAATTTCAGCATTGTGGGGTCACTGGTGTACCCTCTGAATTTTCTCAAAATTTTGTTTTTATTATGGCTAATAACTCAAAAACTACAAGGATTAAACTAAAAATAAAAACAGGGTGGAAATGTACTAATGCAGACTTTTCATTTGACGTCCCACTTGACATTATAATTTCATTTAAATTTTTTTTTACCCCTCTTGAACCCCAATATCTCAACAACCCCCCAATATTTTTAGCTCATTTAGTCACACCAAAATTGTACCATCACTACCTACCTATGTATCAAATTTCACGATGATCGGATCAACGCTTCGAAAGTTATCGTCGGACAAACAAACATATATACATACATAAATACAACGCCGATTAGCCCAAGTTGATTTAGAGATCTCGCTTCGATCGATCAATAATTCGTTACAAAGTGGAGTGGGAGAACAAACAAATAAATTTTGAGTATGTTCTTTACGTATATTTAATTTGTACATCATAAAATATTAAAATAATAACACAATAACATAGTTGAAAAAACAAATAAGGATTCGTGTAATAAAATAGAATAACAATCAACAAGCGAATCGTGAAAAAGCTATTAAAACATATTTATGATAGAAAATTCATTTAGACCTGCACAGCTATTAATTGCACACATTTCATTATTATGAAGAGTTTAGTGTAGCGATACACAGTGTAGAGGGAAGGCAGTCTACCAACTACAGTTTTATATCTAGCGCCTCTACAATACTACAAGGATTGCACTGCATTCTACAGGGTGCTCCGAAATATTTATGTTATATAGGGGGTCATTGACCTCACTTACCACGGCAATTTTAGTTCTATGACTTTATGAAACATTGAATAATCCGGTAAAAAAACAGTTTATCAGCTGTTGTAGGCAAATGACCTTAGGTCAAACATATTGTATGTTTAAGGTAAGTTATAGTAGAGTTGAAGGCGAACTAAAATTATCCAGAAAAAAGTTAATTTTAATTTTTATAAAACGTTATTAATTTCCATGCGGTCAATGGTAGAATCAACCCCTTCGGGTTATATACATATTTGGGAGCATCTTGTATAATAAATCACGAAGAATGCACCGATTTACAATGCCTATTTAGTGTATCGCTACACTAAGCTATCAAGTAGGGATTTCATCTTAATCCTGATCGATATCATTCACTAAGGCCCAAATCCACCAGTCCATTAAAGGGTTGTACCAACGTTAAACAGATATAATATCCGTTATAATGATTGAAAGTTTCGACCGAACAGCTTTGATTCGATTACATAGTGATGCCGTTCGTTCATGTGTTGGTAAACTGGGGCCGTAACCGTCTAAGTATCTACCTACAGACTATCTCAACAAATTTAAAGGCCGCCACTGCCATTAATGACATTAGATGCTTTATACACAATAACGATATTCTATCAAAGAACGATCTGAACTGGAAGACTGCATAAGCTGAATACTGAAATGCCGTTCGGATAAAAGGTTTTCTCAGTTAGGGCGCATTTTTATTGGTGCAAGGCCTGAAATAATGGGGAAATTTTGTCCCGAGATTTATGCCAATACAATTATGCCCTAACGAACCCGATTTGCGTCTTCATGATTTGATTAACGATTCACAAGCCAATTAATATAAAATTCATATCTCATCATTGATCATAGTTTCAGTATTCAGCCGTGATAAGCAGGGGCTACAAGCAGACGATGCGTTCGGTGAACGCGCCAACTAAAGACATATCGTCTGCTAAAGCGGCTCTTAAAACTTGAGGGGCAACCGCGTCGCGAACTCTGAGGGTGAACTCCCTTCGAGCGGCCTGTGGGAGGACGCCACCCGCCGCGGCCAGCACGCGACTGCGGCCTGCCGCGTCCAGCGCCTGACCTTCCATCCCCTGATTACTTAGCACCATTTTAGAACAAAGAGCGCGACAAGCTTCCCGCTCAGCTTCTTGCAACTCACGCGCCGCCAGTTCTAGAGTCCGTCGCGTGTCCACTCCACCTGTACAACTACTACCACTAGGCGCACCTTCCTCTAAAGCCTTCAAGGCACCCGCGCGCAATACCGCTGGCAGTAACAACTCAGCCACGGAGGACACAGGACGTGCACGCAGGAAATGCAACACCCGTTCAGCTTCTCGGACTTCATCAAAGAGTCGCCTTTGTCTCGCAGCAGGTACCGGCCGTGCTACGCTCCACGCTTCTACCCAGGGGTTACCGGGAAGCAACATGCGATCACCAAGCGCGCCGCCGTCTTCAGGCAGCCAATCACGCGGTGAATACCACCGGACAAAGTCACATAGCTCAGACCCTGGGTTGGCGGCTTTGAACGCTTCCATATCGGAAAGTAGCGAGGCACTCATCATTCGTGCACGAAGCTCAGAAGCACGAGCGTTGTCGCCGAGTCGTATCATCAGCTCTGCATCCTCTTCTAATTGGTCTTCAGTTTTAGGTGCGGGATCCTAAGATACAAAAAAATATTCTATGGTAATAACGGAATCAACTGATCTTTACGCGTTTGGTTTAATAACAGAATAATCAATAACATTTTTGCTTGAACCTTACCTGGGTTCGAGGTACGTAAAGAGGGGCGCCACTCTTCAGCGTCGCATCAGCTAGCCTCTGCAGCCGACCAACGGGTCGGTCCCAGGGTAGCTGGTCCTCTGTCTCTCCTTCAGAGCAATCGTAGAACTCGTCATCCGATGAGTTTCCCGCTATGCTGCCCGCGCCTTCCAGAGTACGTTTGATGCAACAGTTTAGAAGTTGAAGCTTTTGATGGAGCAGGCAGGTGCGCGCATTTGGAGTTCCTTCAGCTACACTGTTGACAACGGAAAATTATGATATTTATTGCGTGTTGTAAGACTTAAAATTAAAATTACCTTTAACATTCCTTCGCTTACTTCATGCAGCGCTCTTAGTGAAGTGTAGTGATACAACCTAAGATAAATCTTAAAAAGGTTTTTCTCTTTAGAAGTAGGAAATGATTGCATAGAACCTCTTGTGTAACAGATAAGTAATAACCCCTAACCAACAACGACATCAGCGGTTAGCCACTCAAATCAATGCTGCGTCGTTTTAAGGTATCGTCATATTAGGTTCTATTTAGTCTTGATCTCTACAAAAAGTCTGCAACAAGTTTCAAAGTAAGGCTCTTAAATATGACCTAATAAAGTACCAAGAGAATAAGTGGATTCAGTTCGTTGCAGGCGGAAAAGATAATTAGATTTTTCCATTTCTCGTGAAACACTTTGAGCAAAGGTACGTGCAATTACAATTTCGTAGACATTAGGTCCATTCATTAAAAATAACAAGTACCTATCACGTTTTAGTGTCAACATCGTTTTTAACTTTCACTTCGTAATTTTAAGTAGACAAATAGACGGTTCTTGAAAAAGAAAGTAAATAAATCAAGAGAACGCTGGAAGTCGCGTACAATCCGCGATATGTTTTCTCTTTCGTGTATGCAAATTTTGCAGAGGCACGAATGGCTTGACTTGGTTGTCCACTGCCGCATTAGAGAAGGTAAATCCTTAAAAGACACCTGGAGCATACAAGAGGAGTCCGAAATGATCCTCTCAATTAGTGTTCCGCGACCTAGAATCGCCGAGATTTGAACTGAACGCGCCAACGCTCTCGGAACCGTTATCATATTGAATTACAAATAGATCTCGAGACGGAGAGCGCCGAGCGTCAATGTGCGTGCTTCTCAGCAGCGCGTCTTGTAATCGGTCGCTGAACCGTTTGTTTACCGGAGTCGGTGCGGCAGCAGCAACTAGGTGTAGGTCAGGAAGCTGGCGGGGGCCGCTTGATGCGCCAGTCCGCCGCCGACGACCGCCGCGAGCGCAGCCTGCGCCGACAGACATGGACCCGCGCCTTCCCTGACTACACACAACCGGAACCGACTACACCCCAACCTCAACTAAAGTGACCCTTCTTCCGCTTTTGTGTTCTAACTATGCTCTAAGAACGGTGATTAAACACAACACATCACGTGTCAGTGAACTGAAGTGACGAGTTTTGAGGATTACCGCCAGTTTTGGAGGATTTCTCCGAGATGGTATGTATTTTTTTATATCGCCACCAACATTATGAAAGAATCTATGAATTAATTGAAACTTTCCGTCATGCTCAAGCTGATTCCGTCCGTTAGAAAATATGGAATATCTCATCAAGTATACTGACCCACTAAGAACATTTTCCACGACCGGCGCCGGCGCAAACACTATACTTGTGACTATGATGAATGCAAACGTCTTTTCTAATCAAATTTATTCATAACATCAGTAGGTTGCTAAATTATCACGCATGAACAAGCAGAAGCTATAATTACCGGAAAACTAATAAATAAATCTTTGAAGAAATTCACGATTTTCTGTTACCCAATAACTTAGCACAACAAGCAAAATGACATTTCAAATTAATAATTTCCGCTTTCATTGTACAATATTAAAACCCTCGTCCGCGGCCCTGTCCAAACCTCAATGCGTGAATAGAAAATTCTATGCGAAAAGCTCGTGAAAATACAAAATCAATTCATGAACTTGAGTGTCAATAATGTATTCTATTAACAAGCTTTTTTGAATTATTCATATATCTCTACATCTGAATGCACATATTTGTATGTATGTATGTCATAATGGATCTCGCGAGGCGCATGACACCGCAGCCTCACGTGTGACTATGTCAAACGCGCACTTTCTCTACTCTGAGGAATTTATCATTTTCGGAGAATGTGTACTAGGATGGCTCGTTATGTGATAAAGGACTCTGAGGAGATTAGTTTGGATAGGAAATTAGTTCGACACGAGGAAGCGAGTCTTTCAGAAGTAGTTCTGTATGTTTACTTGGCAAAGTTTTCTAGTCTGCCGGCTTAATGGCGTATTTGTAGAGGCTGCAGGGGCGTTCACCTTGCGGGGTGACCTCAGCTCTACTCTAAGCTTTTCGAGAGCCGATTTCCTTCTTTCAGCTTTGTTGATGGCCGTCCTATTAACTTTATCCATTTGACCGGAACATTTTCATAATGACGACAGGCCATGAATTGAATCTGAAATTATATCTACATACTTTCTAGATCTTAGCTTCGATGTTTAGTGGTAAACTTAGTTTGATGGTTTGTTATTTGAATGAATGAATGAAAATACTTTATTTTACACAATATAAACAAAAAAAAATACGAACAAAATAGAAAACACAAAGCCAATAGTACAATGGGCGTTCTTATCGCTTAGAAGCGATCTCTTTCAGACAATCTTTGGATGGAAAGGATTTTGTTATAACAAAGTTAATAGTCGGGGGTGTACATTTATGGTTAAACTATTTATGAAGAGAGTGCGTCTATACCGAAATAAAAATATAATTAAATGCTAAAAATTTTAAATAAATATGAATACAAATAGAACATATGAGGGGTGTAGTATCAAAACTCACTAAAATATTTTCTCCCGAATTTTCACAGGCTTAATAATACTGTTTCAACTTGACCAATAAAACGTTAAATCGTAGTTTTTGGTCATAACGATTGCTCTATGGCATGCGACACATAATTTGAGCTTGACAAACAGAAAACATAGATACAAAACTGAATAAGAAGCAAATTAAAATCCATTTTAGAGGAATTTGAAACTAACCTTAACTAATAGCGGGTTTTGAAAATGAGCGATCATATTTTGGGGGGTTTTGCAACTAACAAAAACAGCAATAAAATGGTGGGTGGATGGCGTTCTGCGACATTATGGTCAGGTTAGTTAATTTATTACGAGGTATGTTATCGTAGAATAGATTTAAACATTAAAAATTATATTTACCTGCGCTGTGTAGGAACTTAAATAAAATAAAAACATAGGGACTATTTTTATGCTTAATGTTTATTTAAAATATTGTATTTTTTATTCAATAAACAATTAAATATGGTTATGTTTTATATATGTAACGGAACTTCTCCAAAGCCTGGCTCACATAAACCGTCACATTCCTGATCTTGGTGATTGTTATCTTCAGCGTTCGGCCTTTCATGATCATTATTACTTACATTCGCTTCTAAATTTTTATAATATTCCAAACATTGTAAATTTTTCCATTCCTTTCCAAAATGTTTCTGAAGGAGATCAAAAACATCTTTTAGTTTCGTTGCCTTTGGCAAAATTGTGTGAGGCTGAATTATATCCGGTGAAATATTTGTGATTTTTTTATTCTTTTTAGTAACAATTTTTTTTAAATTTGTCTCCATTCGATACGTCTCTTCTCCCTGAACTAAAACATTTTCTGTTTTAGTGCGAGTTATAAAAAACCGCTTAGCCTTCATGAACGCGAAGTGCCAGGATGACGTCGGTTTAATAATGGTAGCGTAAGCTGTCTTCCAATCGTAAACTGGAATAGATGAAAGGTCTACGCATGATGCATTTTCTTCCAACACAGCCACATATCCTGATGGAGATGTTACGACTTCTTTTGTCTTCAACGTGTTTTCAATTTTAGCGAAGACACGATCGGGTGGTATGAACGAGTGCCCTACAACTGGAAAAATCAATTCAACTTTCTTTAGATGTCTTGGAGCTTCGATATACAGCCATTTGCCAAGCATGCTGATCATGCCCGTGTTTTTATTTTGGCCCGAACAACCATCACACACTATACGTAGAACTTTTACATGTTCTGGGATCGAGAAATTCTGAAGAAAGTGGTATACGGCACTTATAATTTCATTGCCCCCTTTGGCGTGAGTAGTCTCATTCCAGTAATAAGAATGCACGTTTTCTTTTCCGAGTTTAGCCTTTGAGTTGCCTTCAACTATAGCAAAGTGATAAAAATTAAATTGTCTACTGAAATATGCAGATCGATCCGGCAGTTTTGGAAGTGACTGATTTTTTTGGCAGTCAAAGCTGATCGTTTTTGTCGTTTCACTCTCTTCCTTCAGTATGCTGTAAAAAGACTTGTATTTAAGAGAGTGGATTTTTTTCTGTATGATAAGCTCATTTCTTTTTATCGGATCTTTTTCAACTTTCAGTTGTTCTTGCAACGAGATACAAGTAGAGCAGACATCTGTTCTTGGTGAGCCGAACCCGATGTTGTAGTCGGTGTTAAATATCTTTCGAAAAAAACTTTGTTTTACTTTGAGATCAGCGTCTCTTGCGCTATTGTACATTCGCCACATTTTTCGAATGTTTAATCCGGCTGGCAGGTATATCCTATTTGTCTGCGACCTACAGTAATGGCTTTTTTGGCCTTTAAACTTTTCTATGAACCACTGAACTGACAGTCTTTTTGCTTCGAACACAGTAGTTTTTCGATCGCCACCTCTGTTTTCTTTAAGGGGAGAGCCATCACTTTTGTAAAATCGGTTCATCACCCCTTGGACCCGATCTTTCTTTATTTGCAACGCATTCTGAAATGTTTTTTGGCATACGGATACTAGTGATCCGTCTCTCGTGCATATAATATACTTTATAGTGAAGTTCCTTTTGCTGTTTTGCTTGGATTTGCGCGCTTGTTTTATAATGCAGTATCTCAGAATAAAATTGTCTTGTTGAAGCTTTGTCGTGCATTTATAAAAAAATTTGTGAAACCTTCTTATGTCTTGGCATGTCAACCTGGTACAGCAAAAAGCTTTCTGGTTGTGCCTACATTGTGGAAATTCTGGCAGTTTCTTGGCTTCGTACCTGAATGAAAAACATCAAAAATGGTATACTACATACACACATAATACGGAATACTCGGAGGACTATTAACCAAGTTAAATCAAAATTCATCAATATCGGTTCAGCCGTTTTGTAGTTACGAACTTAGGAGGGAACAAAGACGGACATACAAACATAGGTGCATACAGGCCAAACACATAACCCTCCTGTTTTGGCTTCGCCGCAGTCTACAAAACAACAAACAAAAACGTGCTCATCGCAAGATTGTTAGCCTTTGGAAATCTTTGATAACAAAACTTATTGAACTTTGCTTCAGGTACCTAAGTACACGACTAGCTGGATTGGATACATCTTGCATAAAACTTTTTTTGTTTACGATCCAAGTGATTGTTGACAAATTTTCACTCACCGTTTTTTGCGCGCCACTTCACATTTCCATGAAGATTTATCGCGTGGTCGTTTCCTTGCATGTTTAGGGTCAGATTTTTGTACAAATTGGGCTAATTCATCCATGTTATCACATTAAATTTGATAAAAAACCACACACTCTTTTTTGCAGACACTCATCAACCGCCATACTGTTTTCACGGTCAGGTGACGCAAATGCGGTGCTGTCATTGGTCGATTTAGTTATTGAGGATTTTGATACTAACATACGATGTAATAGGGGCTTTTGATCCTGAGATCGTTCTTTACTGTCCGATTTCTCTATCTTTTAGAGGATTTTGCTACAAAACCAGCTAACCATTTCAAAGCAATTTTTAAGATCTTTCTATCGATGGTACTAACCATAATTTGGTCAAGAAGCATTATAGCGGGTTATGATACTACACCTCTCATATGTACTTGCATTAAATACATATAGATACATATAAATGATAATATATATTAATAATATGTAATATAAAGATAAGCTAATAGATGCAAGTACATACATAAATGAATTGTGCAAAACTACGACATTTCTGCCAAATACAAACTTTTAACCCTAGATTTAAATATGGCTAAGGCTTGCTGTATTGTTACCGGTAACGCGTTTCAGAGACGTAATGCACGGACGGTAAAAGAATTGTCGTAAAAGCTATGTAGTATTACGCACTGGAGTTTTGAGCAATAGATTTTCAGACGACCGGAGTAGGCGTGGATTGAAGAATAAGAATCAGAATAATTTTTAATTGCCAAAACTTAAAAAACAGTGGCACGCAAGTGCTAAGTTTTTAAATAATAAACATACGATTTGTTGAGGGTAGATTTGCAATACGTACGAAAACCATTACCTCCCGCGCTAGTTGTAAACTGTGTTACGGCAAGGTAAGATCCTCATCCCATACAAATAAGGTTCAGATTGCTAATGCGATTGTGGTCCGAACAATAGAGCCGAACGAGTCAGTTCTAATGACTCAGCCATCTGCAGTTGGACGTAAACAAGTTATCACAGTATACCTTATGTAGCAGACAAAACAGTACTATTTGTACTAAAAACGGGATATTTACCATAATTTGTGAGTTCTTGAGTGTTCTTGAGTGATCATGGCGCATGCAACTGCGTCGAAATATCGGAACACAGAACTCACAAATCATGGTAAATATCCCGTTTTTAGTACAAATGGTGTTAATAACCATGATAGTTTCAAAAGTTATGACAAAACAGTACATTGGAGGAATGAAGGAACTCAAATCGCTCCTTCAAATAGAAGGAGGTTAAGGGATTCTGAAGTATATTGGAAAGGGAAAGGATATGAGCATTCCGGCGAAGACGAATAGGTAGCCACTTGAGTTTGAGACGAAATTCAGAGATGTGATCGAATTTCCGGAGATCGAAAATGAATCTGATGCAGAGATTTTGAAGTCGCTCAAGCTTGTTGAGCTGGTTCTCCGTAAGGTAACTGGCATCTGCATAACTGTCATCAGCATAATCAAGGACAGGGAAAAGAAGAGATTGTGTACTATTACTACTATTTTTGTTACTTGTTGCTTCCCAAACATCTTTTCGGTTTTTACAATTGTATGTATAATATATATTAAAGTGCCAAACAGAATTACTTACTTGAATGTATTAGTTATAACATAACTACTACAATAATGAAACTTCACTCTATTAAAGTTAAAAACGCCATTAAACTAAAATCTAACTTGAAATTAATTGCACGAGTTGAAGCCAAACCAAACCAATTCCAGTGGTTCCCACAACAAAGGCATTTTGCTGTTCTAAATATAAAGAAACAGAACAGATATGTAAAAGCAATCAAATAAACGTTTGATCAGCATTTTCAGCTGTCGGCGATCATTATAGTTTACAGCAAATAAAGTTTCTTTACTAAAACATAAAATGTCTAGACGAATAAAGAATAAAATAACTTTAAATAAAAGAACGACCACAATTTCACAACCAAATCATCATCATCATATCAGCCAAAGGCCGTCCGCTGCTGAACATAGGCCTCCCCCATAGATTTCCAAACCAACTGATCTTGTGCGATCTGCGCCCAACCGCTCCCAGCGACTTTTATCAGGTCGTCTTTCCATCTAGTCAGGGACCGTCCTACGCTGCGCTTTCCAGAGCGTGGCCTACACTCGAGAACCTTTCTGCCCCAACGGCCGTCAGCTCTTCGAGCTATGTGCCACTTTGTGCTATGTCGGTGTCACCACCAAATATACTAAGTATACTTATCGTAAAAAAGCTTACAGCAGATATACTTGCTTGAAAACATAATATGACATGTAACACGAGCTTATCATAAACACGTGAAAATTATAAAATGTTTTCTGTAAAAAATAAGCACCCTCGCAACCTTTTTAATACGTAAGTACCCCTATATGTGATGTGAAAGGAAGGGGTGAATGCGCTTCCCCTTTAATTTATATGAAAAGGCCAAAAATAACAGTTAACTTTCATAGACGCGACGGGCACCTTTTAAATTTCATGTCGAAACTGCGCACTCTTGAGAGTAAATATAGCGTTTGTATGTATTTATTTAGTTTAATGTTGGCTGACTCAACAACTTGCAAATTTTCTGATCTTATGCAGGCCAAAAGTTGTTCAAACATATTCTAGGATATCTAACCAAGATATGGGCTTCGCTTAATTTGATGAGAGGGCCCCGAAGAAAATCGAGTATGTTAAAAACATAAAATTTTCTTTTAAAGACTGTCAAATTCATTTTTATTGAATAAGAAACTTTAAACAGTGTTGTTTCTGCTCTATGATGCGTAGGTATCGCGAGCTTTCTTAATTTAAGTACGTTATGTTCGATCATAAAAAGTCTCTTAAATCTGCACATTTCCTATTAAAATATTGGTGCATAGGAGCGTGAAGGCAGCTTGTTACTGTAGCCGAACGATGCGCTAGGTTACTGGAGGCATAACTAACGACGTGTCGACACGGTTTCAATTCAATAACTTCTGGGTTCGATTCGTATTTCGCACAGGCTGCCGCGAAAGCAGTTCGGTTACGCTGTCTGTCACCGTGTCGTTGACCAAACTACAAAATCGTTCTCCAACTTCCGACAAACCTACAGCATTTCGAGAATTTAATAACAACCCTGTCATTTACAAGTTTATGCGAATGGCATAAATAATGAGACTGCCGCGAAGCTATTAAAATATTTCTTAAGCCGGTGCAATTGTAGGTATGTAGATACATATCTGCATCTATGTTTGGTATTCACTCAAGATCTATTCTAATATTACAAAGAGGTAAAGATTGTTTTTTGTTGGGGGTAATCTCAGAGCCTACAGCATCGATTCTGAAAATAATTTCACTGATAGAAAACTACATTTGCTATATTTTTTTATATAAATCTGTACTAAACTGGGACGTGTCCGCTAGTTTTTCATAAATCTGAAAGTTTAATAAAACTGATAAACCTATTATGCCGATATTTGAGAAAAACATTTAAAAGTTATACGTTTAAAACTGTCAGCCAACAGATTACACGTTGTACATGGTACAAAATAAAATAATTAAACGGGGGGGCTCCCACAAACGCTTGAATATGAATGAGTGTTCTTGCCTTAATCCTAGCACTTCAAACCGTGTTTCCAGTTTACAGAAAAAGCTGGAATACTGAAAACACGGCTTAAAAGCCGCCGCTCACGAAATTCGACAACTTAATTAAGTTTTGTACGACGCGAACGTGAACCCCATTTTAATTACCTTTAACGTATCAACACAACAACCCCTCGAAACACTCGACCTGCAGACTTATTAATTAATTAACTGGCATTCGAGTTCGAACCGCTTATTGACTCAATTGAATTGAAAGAACGAAAACATTGCGGGCTCATCGACTCGATGGAGGGCTGCGGGCCTCCATCGGCCTATAAAAAGCCTTGATGACTTCGCACTTGCGGTTCTTTACGTGAGCCATAAATCGAAAATAACTTTAGGGTTGAAAGCTTCTATTTATAGGCTAGACAATCACCCCCCAGCGATGCGAACGAGGGTCCATCGTCGGTGTTCCGCGGAGGTCGCCTCATACCGCCGCGCCGCGCGGTGTGTCCGCCCACCTCCGCCGCATCGGGAATTTCGCACGCTATATCTGCCCCTCAACCTTCATTATTCTCCGAGATTTCATAAAAATATTATTACGAGTAGGTATAGCTTATAAAATAGCTGTTTTAATGCGGTACGAAATTCATCGCGAAAATATTTTGCTACAGCGATAACATTGTGGTGCTGAATTGTGAAGGAAAGTAGGAAATCGCCGGCAAAGCGATGCGTCATCGAGCAAATGTTGTTTTTATGAGGCTTTCCACCGAACGTCGCGCTGAGTGGACAAAAACCCTATGAGGGAACAATAGGCAGAGTAACTGTGCCGCTGATTAGGAGGCCCGGCGCATGCCCGTGAGAGGCACCAGCCATTGTCTCACTGCAGATTGTTCGGTTGACACTCATCATGCGTTCCAATGTTACGAAGATCAAGATTGCAACTGAACTAAACCAACCCTTTCATTTAATTGGAATTCAATAATGTAATCATAGAGATATAAGTCTGCTACTACTCTGTAGTTCTTTGTGAAAGGGCTCGCCCGGGCAAGTACTACCACCATACCTAATTCTGCCAGCAAGCAGCATTTCGGTTTGAAGGGTATGGTTGCCGGTGAAATTACAGGCACATGAGGCTTGTATGCCTCAAGTTGATGGACACGGGGCAGTGTACCGTAGGGCATGTTCCTTAATGCGTGACCTACGAGGATATCCAGAGAAAAAAGATTGATCCATCTAAAAAAAAATTGATAGGTACTATGTATGGAATGTAGAGCATTCAAATAAAGAGGCGAATATATTTGTCAAGACACTTTCTAAATCCAAGATCTGATTTTTCAAATTATACATAATGATAATAAGTAGATTTATAACAACAAAACTAGAAATGCTATCAATTAAGTAAGTCTAGTGTCTACTTTAAAAGCATTCAAATAAAGTACATTTAGACAAACAAACAACGAAAATCACATTTGCAGATTAATTATATAAAAACTCAAATATTTTATCGGTCTTTTCGATCGGAATTAAGTTCTACAATAGACAAGATAATAATTAAGCTCGAGTTCGATATCTATTAGTTTGCTTCTTCTACGTAACCAAGATTTGATCCAAGAGTGGAAAGGCTATGAACAGAACGAACAGAACTGGTTGCTTTAAATTATACCAAAAAGTATCCTGACTTTTTGGTATAATTTAAAGCAACCAGTTTGGAAAGTGGACACGCCGACGAAGTCGCGGGCGTTCAGCTAGTAAAATATATAAAAAACCCGACTGCAAAACGTATTGAAAAGAAGCAAACAAGCTTGCATTTTGAGAATAGCAGGAGAGTACTATAATAATAACACCGCAACTTTAGTGTCATTACATTACAGAGCTTATCAGATAAGTACAGTAATGTGCAAGCTTGTTTACTTATTTTCAGTTTCTTTCAGATTTTGTATTTTTTTTTTAATAAATATGTTTTTTCTTGTTTTCAGTGCCTAAGATTAATATCTCACAAAAATGTTATCGTCAAGGACTTCAGATATTTTTTTAACGCCTACTTTTGACCTATAACAGTTACATATTTTTGAAATGTTTTTATTTTGATACGTCACTCGATAGGTTCTTAATGTTTTTATCAGCTTTTGCTTCGCTAAAATGTTTCAAGGAATTCAATATGACGGATATTGGATATAGCCTATGTATATTCATACATGCTTCCGCCCACGGC
Organism: Philereme transversata; assembly: GCA_963924445.1. Lineage (NCBI taxonomy): Eukaryota > Metazoa > Arthropoda > Insecta > Lepidoptera > Geometridae > Philereme > Philereme transversata. The sequence continues at coordinate 16,448,456 of OZ004337.1, read as the reverse complement.
TTCACACGCGTAGTTTGTAAAAAGTAGTCGGGTAAAAAGTAGCATACTTCACATAATATATCTGAATACCGAAGGTATAAGTTTAATAGTGAAAACGTCACCAAGAGACAGACATATAGACAGAGAGAAAGTGTTACTTTCGCATATATAGTACAAGTCTCTTATTATCTGACGCAAATCTTTTATTTATTTTATTTCTAACTAGATGACCCGCCGAACTTCGTACCGCCTTGACGCCAATGTATTGTCAATCGGCCATCATTAGCTACATCTATGTATGAGAAAATGAATTTTCGTCATAATTTTTCCAATATTTTAATAGTTATTCTGCTATTCCTCTATGCTATTGCTGACTGCCTCCGTGGCACAGTGGGCGTATAGCCGGCTGAGATGCAGGAGGTAGCGGGTTCGATTCCCGTCGCGGAACAAATGTTTGCATGATCTACAGATATTTGTTCCGTGTCTGGGTGTTTTTCTATATATTATAAGTATGTATTTACAAAAAAAAAGCATATAAGTATCCTATCAGTTATCTGGTTCCCATAGTACAAGCTCTGCTTAGTTTGGGGCTAGATAGCGCTGTGTGAAATGTCCAGCGATATTTATTTATTTATTCGGGACGGAGACAAATCCAACAAATCAAAGAACATCAAAATCGGTCCAGCCGTTCTTTAGTTATAAATGGTATAACCAACTCGACTTTGTTTTATATATATTATATAGATTTAGTTTTATTTTGACATCGTAAATTAATAAATAAATAAAATTATTAACTTTATCTTTTGACTATCATACGAGTACTACATATCGATTCTGTTCGATTTTATAATTAAAAATTTACTTGACATATTATTTATTATTCACACATATTTATTCTAAAACTCGTTTATAAAAAATACATTTTTCCCTACAAAGTATCTTAGAAAAAACAAACATTATAGTAAAATAAGTAGTTATTTATTATTATTATTTTCCGTTAACATGTTATTTATTATTTGTATTATTTTTCGTTGACATGTTATATCATATTGTATTTTTAGTTTTTTGACATGTTATTAATTATCATATGGAAATATGTATCTACATACTTACCAAAACTGTTGTTCTTTCACATTAATTACTTATAGAATATTTTCTAACTGTGCAGAATGACAAAAATTCCGACACACAATAATTTACTGTTTGAGAATAAATGAAAAAATAAATATAATATTAGTGTGGATAGCATATATAGCTCTCGTGATTCACACTAATCTAATAATACATCGTTTGTTAAAATCCGTCAAGCCGCTTAGCCGCTGGTAATTCACCAATAAGGGCGACTTGCGCAACGATGCCTTAAGACATTTAGCCACTAAACATATTTAAATTTGACGTATTTATATGATTTGACAACTCCTTACATCATATTTAACCGCTAAATATGTTTAGGCATCGTTGCGCAACTCGACCTAAATTAATAATGTACAATCGACTTTTATAGTTAGTAAGTATTCGAGCTTTTACGAACTTATTCAAAAAACCTCATATACAAGATTAATGATATTCTATTTATTTATAATCCCACTTCGAATAAAAATTAACGTTCTAAAACAAGTAAAATAAAAAAATCCTTTTAATTATGTTAAACTTACATAACTAAGAACCGCCCCAGTTAAACTTTATACTTTATTTTTAAAAACCGCGTCAGACTCAGCCACAGCGCGATGCCACAAAAAGACACAGAAACATTTAACACCTCATTTTGCTTTGGGGATTAAAAACCTTTCATTACACATTGAATACACTGCAATAAAATTATACAAATGATATAGCAACTTATGCCCTAATAACATAAATAATAGCTATTAACTTTTTCCGCCGTTATTGTCATAAAATTCGTAGTTTGTGAGCGAAACAGGGCGTAAATACCTTTATGACTGGCATTGGTCTTTAGATTAAAGAAGGTGTCATTTATACCTCGACTACGAAATGTGGGTGTACTGGAGGTAATACGCCAGAAATCAAACACAAGTTCCGTCTTCAAAAGCTTCAAGCAGGCTTATAAACGAAATAATAAGTTAGATAACAAGTTCTAACCACGGTGTAAATACATTCGTATGATTTAAACATAGCAGGCATTCCAATGATAAGGTGGTGCGAATCCTTTACAAAGTGTAAAGCAAAAGTTCAGTGACGATTCGCGTGCAATTTTATTGATTTTGCGGGAGTAATAAGACGTAACTAATTCGATATGCATATGTTTAGACACTTATATAAACAATTATTTTGCATTCACTAGATAACTGAACAGCAGAAATGTCTAATGAATGTGTATCTGTAAAATACATAATAATAAAAAAAACTCACTTTTGTAATGACATTTCAAATAAGTGAAAATAATTAATATTTCAATATTTATGAATGAAAGTGTGCAATTTTATTGATTTTGCAGTAATAATAAGACGTAACTAATTCGATACGCATATGTTTAGACATTTCTGTTGTTCAGTTACCTATCGTGAATTTCAAATAATTGTTTGTATAGGAATCGTACCAACAACAACAAAATATAAATCTTTAGCAAGTTCATCAATAAATAATACTTCTTTCTAACCTATGTAGAGCAAGTAAATTTTTACAAAATTTGAAAAATTCCCGGCCTTTTTTGCGTCGGTGTTAAAAATTTACCTAGCTTAGACACACCCCAGTTAAACTAGCTTTATTAAAAAAAAAAAACAGAAAAAAGACAGACATAGGCATCAAACTTATAACACCCTTCTTTTTGTGACGGGGATTAAAAACGATATCTAAGGGCGACATGCGTAACGATGCCTAAACCTATTTAGTGGCTAAATATGATTTAAAAGATACGTCAAATTTAAACATAATTATTCGCTAAATACATTTAAGGATCGTTGTGAAGCCGGGCTAAGTAAGTGTATTAAAAGTGCCTTTCGTGAAAGGTTAACCAAGTACTTATAACAACAGAAAAGCCATATTTGCAAGCTCAAATTAATTGCTACGATAATTTTGCAGACAACTAACCAATATTAGAACCCAAACGCGTGTAATTTAGCCCACGTTGCTTACATTAACGTGTTTTATTATATTAATCAATGGGTTTCCAATATCGAAAAGTTAATTAAACATACAGGTTTACTTTTAAATGTTGGTGTAGAAATACTTTTTTGAATACGTAAAGTGAACGATTAATTACTAGTTAGTACTTGTTTCATTAGTACTTAGTTGGCAGAGTACAGTAGTAATATTTTTTTCTTAATTTTAACACTGGCCCCTTCTTCATATTAACTTTAACTATGCCAAATCTCACACACCTCCGATCGCGCAATAAGCTTAAAAAGGATGCCGAACGAACCACAAGGATGATGAAGTATTCGCTTCACGTATTAATTTATTCGTGAAGCGAAAACTGTACCCCTTTTTAAGAATATGAAATACTAGCTTGCGCACGCGGCTTCGCACGCGTGTTTTGTCAATGAAAAGTAGCCTGTGTCAATCCAGGTCATAATCTATCGACATACCAAATTTCATTAAAATTGGTTCAGCTGTTATGACGTGATTGAGTAACAAACAAACATCCAAACTTTCGCATTTATAATATTAGTGTGATATAGAATACTCCTCTCTATCCAAAAGTTTGCTGGAAGAGATCGCTTTCTTAAGCGATAAGACCGCCTATTATACATTTATTTGCTTCTCATTTGGTTGTATTTATATTGTGTCTACTAAGGTATAATAATAAATTTTCATTGATTCATTTCAATTGAGTAGGTAACCAACCGATCGAATTGAAATGCAAATTGACGTCGATGCTATCTAGAGTTTTTCTTTTATCTTTTTCGCTTTGTCAACTTTGCATAAGAAAGTTGAAACGTTTTAGTCGCAGCTTATTAGTTTTCAGAAACGATTGTACTATGAATTTTTGAATTTACGAATATGACCTATGGGACACACTAGGGAGTATTTTATTTTAAATCAATTCACGGACAGACGGTCATGGCGAAAAAGTAAGGTTTCATTACATAACCCTAAAAAATAAGAGTAAAATAGTGTTCTTGAAATTGAGAGGTCGATAGCTTTAGCTTCTTTCAGTGTCTCCAAACGACACGTCTAGGAATTTTCAACAACAACCATCTGTATACACATTAAGGGCATGATACTCGCAAGCCGGGTTCAGCGCCCAAGCACAGGTGCATAGCGAAGTACACAACACATCAGTACAGTATAGCGACATTCATTTGTCATGTCTGCGACACGGCGACACCCGTGAAGATGGATTGCCCACCTCACGAGGATTAGTGCTGCTTCGCCTAACTTTACAGTACGGATTGTTCTTCGTTCTTAAAGTCACATCATACAACTTTGCGTAAGAATAAGTTTAATGGTTTTCCGCTTGTTACATTTTGAATCAATCTTGGTACAGTTGTAGCAACTTTCTATTTTAAGGTTCTTTCTAGCTATTACGCTAAAAAACTCACGATTTGGATTTACAGTGATTATAAACGTTGCCTCTGTAACATGTCTGTGTATTACAATACGTATCTACACGAGAGAAACAGAACCTACATGAATGAAACAGTTATTATGTCTATTCACGGCCTCACAATCTTTATCAATTAATTTCCTGGCTATAATGAGAATTGAGCTAACGTAAGATGTGGGTTTGATAAAACATAAATACTAACTATTCCAAATCGACACAGTCGTAAAGTTGTAATAATTTAATTGTGTTAATGGAGAGGCAGCCAAGCATGGAGGCTGGTTATCACGATGGTCAGCGCTGGTCTCGCGCCACTCGCCATCGCGGACAAAACACGTAGGCTAGCTCACATACATACCTAATGAATCTTCAACACACGAGTACACCTAAATCTTGGAGTAAACCTTGAAAATGTACTAGTTGGTAAGTCACGCATCTTAAATTCCCTAGCGTGAATAACTGAAACTCGAATTGACGACCTACCAAGCCTAGGTTTCTTGACATTTACTTCCGCAAGGCAATGCCTCAACATTCGAAGCTAGAATAACTGAATTTCAGAGGCACTGTTACTCTGCACATGTATTTACCAACATACTCGTATAGTTCGCAAGCAAGCACGCGACGTTTGCTTGTCTAAGTAATACTTTTCAGAGTGCACTCACATTGACGCAAACTACTTTGATCGATTATGATAAATGAGCAAACTACTGCACAGCTCGTCATCATAGCTATAAAACTTTAATGGCACAAGCAACGCGTTAATGGAATTCCTATTCTTAAGTCCCGCTTCTTCATGTAAATATTACCATTATGAAGTCTGTTGGGTGATTCGAGTAGCTGTTTATGTAGAGATTGTGGAGGGTGTTCGAGATATACTTGCGTACCTAACAAACCGAATCCACTCGGAATCTTCAACGCACCACCGCGTGCCAATGTGTTTTTACACCCACTCACGTCTCACTTGTCTCAGGAAATATAACCAGTGTTTTCACTTGCATAAAAATGAAAAAGAATCAGATATAAAATCAAATGCGAGCAGGACCAAACTTTTGTCTATAAATATGATAATCTACAACTTTTTGCGCTTTCAAAGAAAACGATGGCCTTCTACTAAGAGATATTATTTTTATATCACCATAACTTTCTGAATGGAATGGGTACTTTGTTATTTATTACCACTGGGAACTGGCGGAGGCTTTGCGCTCTAGTAGCCTCTGTTTGGTGTTAATGAACTTCTTAACTATTTACATGACAAAAACTAAGTTTGCTGAATTTCATGAAGGTCTATTAAGGGCACGGACGGAATATATAACTATTTGCGTAATTTGCTTGAAAGTGACTTAATAAATTGATGTAATGCTAGGCAATCTATCTTGCTCAAGCCATAATTGCATGGAAATTATAAAAATCATAGGATGTTACAATCGGCGCAAGGAAGGCGCGCCTCGCGTCGCTTCCCGCCAAAGCGGCTCTCTAGGATCGCGGTCATTATGCTCTAGCTAGGTACAACCATTCCTTCCGGTCTTCAGCATTCACAAGCTGGGGGAATATGACTTTAATTGTGAGCTCCGTTGTTGTCACGGTACTACAGTCTTATTTATCATGGAACGTTTATGTCTTTTACTGCAACGGAACGGCGATGCGTTCGTTAGAAGTTAGTCTACCAACTTACCTACCAATCAATTTATCAATGATCTTCAAGAAGTAATGATCAAAGCAATTTCAATATAGTTCAGCTGGTTATTAATTTTGTAAAGGGTAGCGCTACCAAAACGAGCCATGTATGATCAAAGCTAATGAGTTTGCGTGAATGCCTGCCTACACTTATTAACCACACTGTTTTAATACAAATTACTCAAGTACAGATCTGTATTTAGGATAGATAGTTAGAACCAAATATATCGGATTTTACTAGTGGTTCGCTCCGAACTAAGATCTCGCGAGTCTCGCATAAAAACAAAAAAATATTATTTGTACCTAATCTTTGACTATCAAAATAGTGCCACAAAATGATTAACCAGCTAACTTGACCTACAGTTTCATTCAAATTACAGGTCGTTACCTGAGGAGTTCATGTTATGTTGAATCAATTTTATGGGATACAAATTGCAGTTGATCTGGATTTCAGACTTTTGCCTATATTTGTGTTACTTAAGCTACACACATACCAAATTACAGCACTGTGGGGTCACTGGTGTACCCAGTGAATTCTATCAAAATTCAGTTTTTATTATGGCTAATAATAATAATAATTCAAAAACTATAAAAACATTACTAAAAATAAAAACGGGGTTGAAATGTACTAATGAAGACCTTTCATTTGACGTCCCACTTGACCTAATAGTCTCATTTTCATTTTTTTTACCCCTCTTGAACCCCAATATCTCAACGACCCCTCAACATTTTTAGCTCATTTAGTCACACCAAAATTGTGCCATCACTACCTACCTATGTATCAAATTTCACGATGATCGGATGAAGGCTTCAAAAGTTATCCTCGGACAAACAAACATACATGGGTACATACATCGCCGATTTGCCCAAGTTGATTTAGAGATCTCGCTTCGCTATGTCAAAAATAGCATCTATGGCCATTAATAATATTAAAATGGCCTTGGCTTCGCTCGAACGTTTCAAAATTGAATAACCATAGATAATAAATCTACAGTATTCTATCAAACCGTGCCTAGTGACAAAAATCTATAATTTCACATTGCCAATAAAAGTAGGAAGTAGTGAGAAACGGCAGAATACTATACAAAAAAAATGTTACCCTTTTATGGCAAGCAATAATCCTGGCTAAGAATCTGCTAGAGCCAATATCCGGCAGAATATGTATGTCGTAGAGAGAAAATTACATGCTTATTGATTAGTTTCGAAGGTACTTCTATAGAAAGAAAGCAATTATGACGGAATATTGAAGGCAGACCCGGAAGTAATAAGGAAAGCATGAATGAGTGAATACTTTACCTAATGTAACAAAATGTATGGCACATAGAAAATACGTTTACAAAACTTGCCCAAATATGAATTCTCGTCAACCGTGGGATTTTAATACCTAGTGATGAGTCAGTTTTTATTTCTTCTTCGATAAGAATGTGTAGATTTTTATCTCACTAAACCAGTGAATACATCTGGCAATTGATTACCAATTACACTAGCCTCCTATTTTTAAGCAGGAGTTAATCCTGCTGATCAGACGCGCAGAAAAGATTTAATATATTGATTTTTCGAGGCATCCTCAGCTCGCTGTGAGAAGTGAAACTGTATCTTTAGGGAATACTTGGTTTGGATAGTTGAAAATGATAGAAGTCAACTTACATCCGACATAGTCCGGTCGCCATACCCGACAAGAAGTTACGCTTTCTGTTCACGTTCATTGTTAGCTCAGAACAAACGTACTCTATACAAAAACGCGAGCTAATAAATAGAGGCGACATTGAACTATTCCATGTTACAATTGATTTCCTCATGTGAACAGTTTTTTTGACTTTATACTTTGTAGCGTTTAGTACAGTGTATCATGGTAGAGTCACTTCCAGATATATATAATCATAAAATTATTTATTTGGAACTTAAACAATGGTTCAAATTATGTTAAAAACGATGATATCTGCAGAAGTATTAAACTGTGTCGCATACATCAACATCCTGCTCCGGGAAATATTAAAGTAGGTTCCAATCAAGGTACATTAGTTACACATACCGTGTATACGTGTATGTATATATTTATGAGTCTGTGCCTTTAAGTGTGTGTATGTTGTGTGGGTGTGTGTACTGTGTATGTGTGTGCGTGCGCGAGGGTGTATTTGGGGGTGCGTATACGTGTACACACACGTACTACACCTATGTGTGTTTATGTATACCTACGTGTAGTATATAATATAGGTCGGTTACATCTAAGCTTCGATATTCTTATCAAGCTATTTGAATACGTAATTATTTCTGTAAACCAGTGATCATATATTTCGAAAATATTACGATACATCGAGGTGCAAACAAATACGCAGTCTAGTTCGACATAAAATCCTTTCGATCTGACGTAACTATTAATAGTTTCTACGTGTTTATAGAGGCATTAAAATAGCTCGGATTCCATGCATCATATATCATACTTGTCAATCAACTTACGGTAGTTGATGTTCAAACGCGTAAATAGCAATAACAGCATGAGTCGATAAAGTCTATATCGGTGGCGATGCGGTGTAACGGGATCGAATCACTTAAGAAAATAGCACATATAACATGAAGTTTTATTGTTCCTACAAGTGTATCGTTCAAGAGTGAAAGCCCGGTGAAAATCTACTACTTAATTCAAATTGCTCAATCATTCGCATATGATAATTTGCGATCATTGAAACATTTCCTTTATTAACCCCGCCTGTTGAGCCGGGAAAGTACCTAAGTAGGTAAAATACTACGAATATAAAAACTTAGTGACGCGGTTTTATTTCTTTATAACCATACTTGATCGTGACAAGTAAATTAAATAATTTATTTTTTTAAACCCGACTTGCACAACGATGCCTAAACGTATTTAGCGACTAAACATGTTTAAAACGTCGCGCAAGTCGCCCCAAATGTAAACTTATTTTACCAATAATACTTTTCGCTAAACACTTAATGTGGTTTGGCTTTATTTGCCCTTAAAATTTCGCGTTCCTATTCCTAATCACTTTCATTCTGATTTGATTGATTTGACTGCCTCCGTGGCGCAGTGGGCGTATAGCCGGCTGAGACGCAGGAGGTAGCGGGTTCGATTCCCGCCGCGGAACAAATGTTTTCATGATCTACAGATATTTGTTCCGTGTCTGGGTGTTTTTCTATATATTATAAGTATGTATTTACAAAAAAAAAGTATATAAGACAAGATGTGGTCGTCCAAGACTGCGTTGAAGGACACTGGAGTAACGTTATCAGAGTTCTTAACCAAGGCACGCCATGAAACGTTCATGGCAGCACGAAAGCGTTTCGGCGTCACAAAATGCTGGACCAGTCAGGGTTCAGTTTTCGTGCTCGGGCCTGATGGAGCTCGGCACCGTGTCTCCAGCATTGAGGATCTGAACAAGTTCCCACAGCGGGCGGAGGCACCGGCGCCGGCTCCGGTGGCAGCTAAAACGACGCCGGTTGTGAAGGAGATAGCGGCTCCGTCGAAGGTTCGACGTGCGGCAGCTCTTCGGAAATAGTGTATCGTTGTGTTTTTCATACGAAGTTGAATCCGATCGAACGGACCCCAGCTCATTTTATTTTGATGTTGTATGTACCGTCTATTCACTTTATTACTCTAATTAATTTAATTTTCAACCTTCAATTTATATTTTTAATTTGTACTATACTATACAGCATACAGCTATCTACGATTGGTACTATCAAAGTTGTAGAATGTCAATGTCAATATTATCAAACGAATCCTAATGTCAATTTCTTTCCATACGTTTCATTCCACGAAGAGTTTGTTTTGCATGAATATGAAACCGGTCCGGTTGGATTAATTTTAATATTTTGAAAATTTTGCTTTCTTTTTGTCGTACTTTAAATTTTATTTTATTACTTTGTATGATTCCTTTCTTTGTTCATGTAGTCTACAGTAAACAGTTGGCTGGCGGGTGGACACGGACATAGCAGAACATAAACATTGTTTGTGTAGCATTCTGTTTAGAGGTAACTTTATCTTATTTATTTATTTATTTATTTATAGGTATATATTATCTAGTTTATTTAGTATATCAACTTGATCTTAATGAGTGATAGTGATGAATTTATGTCTTGCTCCTCTTCTGCTGGGAACTGCTCTGATGATAGTTTCAGGAGCATTCCGACTCTCCATGATACCCTGGAATCGACCTTTACCGATGTTCCAAAGAACTTCAATGTGGTGCATATAAATGCACAGAGCATTCCGGCTCACTTTTCTGAAATGCTGGCGTCATTCAGTTTAAAAACTATTCACGCTATTCTTGTGTCAGAGTCCTGGTTGAAACCTTGTTTGCCCTCTACTCCCTATTCACTGCCAGGATTCCAACTCATTCGCAACGACCGCACTGGAGCGAGGGGCGGCGGTGTAGCTATATACCTCCGCTCTCATATTCCTTATACAATCATTAATATGTCCGCACAGCCGCCTCTATCTAGTGCCGGTGAGCATCTGTTTCTCCAAGTTTCACTATCTCATCGCAAAATACTACTTGGTGTTTACTACTCCCCATCAATGCGTATCGATTACTTCTCCTCTTTTGAGAAGCTTCTTGAAGAGCTTGTTCCCCTCCACGACCATACCATTATTATGGGAGATTTTAATACCTGTCTTAATAAAAATGACCACCGTTCCGCATCTCTTGAAAATATCGTTCAGGCTAACAACTTGTCCATTCTTCCTTTGAATGTGACTCATAATTTTCCAAATTGTCATCCATCTCTTCTGGATTTAATCTTAGTGTCATCTTCAGTTCATGTCGCCAAGCACGGTCAGTGTGCGGCGGATGATTTCTCTTATCATGATCTAGTATTCCTTTCATATAAAATCCGCCCTCCCAAAGCCAAGCCAAAAATTCTTTTTCAGCGCAATTTTGGTGGAATGGATATGGAGTCTTTGCGCAATGATGCCGAAAATGTAGATTGGTCTGAGGTTTTTAACGCTGATACTATCGACGAGAAAGTAGATTGTTTTAACAGCATCATAACGAAATTGTACGATGTTCATGCGCCAGTTCGAGCGGTCAAGATAAAACATCTCCCTGCACCTTGGTTAACTGACCAGATACGAGCTGAAATGCGTAAGAAACTCGCTGCCAAGGTTAGATGTAAACGCAAGCCGTCTGACCAAAACAAGGAAAAATATGCTGAAGTTAGAAATCACTGCAATAGAGTGTGTAGGGATGCTCAACGCCGATACATCCATGAATCTGTAGAAAATAATGATCCATCCAAAGTATGGAAGTTCTTACGGTCATTGGGAGTTGGGAAGTCACGTCAAGATAGTGTTCCCAAAGACTTGGATGTACATTCTTTAAATGTGCACTTCTCCGCTTCGTCCAATTTTGATGGGCTTAGTAAAACTCAAACGTTAAATTATCTTTCCTCTCTACCAACTCCCGACTTTTCACCATTTTTGTTTCGTCAATTTACTGATTGTGATGTTAAGAGGAGCATATCATCCATCTCATCTAACGCCGTTGGCAGTGATTGCGTTAGTAAAAGGATGATTACACCTATCCTTGATGAAATTGTCCACATCATTACCCACTTACTTAATTTCTCCATCAACACGGGAACCTATCCAAGTGCATGGAAGGAGGCTCAAATAACGCCTCTTCCCAAAAAACCTAACCCTGCGTCCTTTTCTGAATACCGTCCCATATCCATCCTCCCTTTCCTATCTAAAGTCCTAGAACGTCTTGTACACCAGCAACTTAGCCGTTTCCTTAACACAAACAGCCTCCTTAACCCTTTTCAATCCGGTTTTCGTCCAGGCCATAGCACCGTGTCTGCTCTCATCAAAATCACTGATGACATCAGGCATGGTATGGAAAACGGACTGGTCACTGTCCTTTCCCTCCTGGATTTCAGCAATGCGTTCAATAACGTTGATTTTGATATTCTCTTAGCTTTTCTTCGCTCTCTTAACATATCTCCAACAGTAATTGAATGGTTTCGTAGTTACCTGTTTGGACGCCGGCAACGTATCCGTATTGACGATACATATTCTTCTTGGTGTCAATTGAGTTCCGGTGTACCTCAGGGCGGCGTGTTATCTCCTCTTCTTTTTGCTATTTTTATAAATTCTATCTCCGAACAACTCACTTCGTCCTACCACCTCTATGCAGATGATTTGCAAATTTATACCCAAGCTCCTGTTGGGTGGTTAGGTGAAGCCATTAATGGCATAAACAATGATTTGCAGAATATACTACAATGGAGCAATTCATACGGGCTTAAAGTCAATCCATCAAAAACCCAAGTAATAGTAATAGGAAGCTCGCGGATGATTACTCAAATCGATTGGCTTGATCTCCCAAAGGTAAAATTTGATGGTACTTCAATAGAAATCAGCAAGGTAGTCAAAAATCTGGGGGTACTTATGGATAGTCACCTATCTTGGGGACCTCAACTAGCAGCGGTAAGCCGAAAAACCTTTGCTGCAGCTGCCTCTCTTAAACGGCTGCGAAACTTCCTTCCGACTTCCACCAAAATTGCACTTGCACAATCATTGTTGCATCCTATTCTCGACTATGCTGACGCCAGCTATCTTGATTTAACTGAAGATCAACTCAACAAGCTTGAGCGTCTCCAGAATTTCTCTATTAGATTCATATTTGGCTTGCGCAAGTACGATCACATTTCAGAGTATCGCCACAGACTTAAGTGGTTACCTATCCGTCTTCGCCGGAATGCGCACATCCTTTCCCTCCTTTACAGCATCCTTTTCATCCCTTCTACTCCGTCCTACCTCAAAGAACGCTTTGACTTTCTTCACCTTTCCAACTCTCGACCCTTACGTTCCTCTGAAACCCTTCAATTAAAAACTCCTCATCATACCTCAGTATTTTATAGTTCCTCTTTTACTTTGCAGGCTACCAGGCTCTGGAATGCCCTACCTGTCTCAATTCGTCACGCTAAATCTCTCCCTATCTTTAAAAACTTGGTCAGACAACACTATATGTCATCCATCGCTCACTAGACCACTTATTAATTTTACATTTTTATAATTTATATATGTAGGTATGACAATATATATTTTTATGTATTATAATATTAATATTTATGTAATTTTATGATTATATTATACATTATAATTATGCATTTTATTTTATATTATCTATATTTTTTATAAATATACGTGTACTATTAATATCGGATTTACGCCGCCGTCCTTATTTTGTTCACATAGATCCTGTCCATCCAAAGGTTGCCTGGAAGAGATCGCTTTTAGCGATAAGGCCGCCCATTGTACCTATTGTTTAAGAGTACCTATTGTTTCTTATAAATGATTGTATTTAAATGGTGTGCAATAAAGAAATTATCTATCTATCTATCTATCTATATGTATTCTATCAGTTATCTGGTTCCCATAGTACAAGTTCTGCTTAGTTTGGGGCTAGATAGCGCTGTGTGAAATGTCCAGCGATATTTATTTATTTCTTTATTCAGTAAAGAGCGGTTTACCGCACACCACACATTTACAGTACACACATTTTAAGTATTGAAATTTTAATTCAAATGCTTATGATACATAACAACTTTCCATTGACTGTTACTAAATTTGTGTAGTCTGCGAATTACCGAACACGCAAAACAAGCAGTCAATCGAAATCTATTTGCGGATAATGCCTGCGGAAATGAAACTGTGAAAACAGAAAGCACCAACTTGCCGATATGAGTCGGAGCTTGAAATTTCTCGTTAAATACACAGAGCGAGGACAAACTGAATGAAAACAGTGACTTCAAATACGGTGGAAACTGGAAGCTAAACAATGAGAGATTTAGCAGACGATTGCAATTTTGCAATAATCCAAATACGGCAACATTTATACCATCCATCGTAAAGAGTTTATTGAAAAACTCTTAGTTTTTCTTGAAGACACTAGGAAGTCCTCAGCGCTTTCCTTTAACTTCCAAAAGCACTGGTATCTTTTATTGTATATTTCATCAAAGAAGTTCTACTACGTGCCCACGAACAGGGGACCTATGGAATCCTAAACAAATATTAGCCCCATTTTATTTCGGCTCCAAATTAACGGTGTTCGTTTAGGCTTTGACCAAACAGGAACTCACGTTCAATTATTATAAGGGAGATAATTATCTACTTTTACAGGAAGGAAAATACTCGACGGGCTTCCTTTGGTTTAGGTTTGGCAAAATGTCATGAATTTTACTCTCTTTCGTTAAATGTGTAACACAGAAACGGATATAATAAAGCTGATTGCAACGAACATAAGCAAAATGGCTTTTTAAAATGATTTTACTATAGTGGAGCATATTATGCAGATTGAGTGGCGAGGCGACGTAGTTAGCTGCTAAGCGAGTCTCAAGTGGGGCACGCATACCGCACGACCAGCGCGGCGGCGGCGGCGGCGGCGGCGGCCCGGGAGCGGACGGCCGACTTAACAAGCCGCTTAGATCAACGGCGCATTCATATGCAAAACCATCATTTCGCCCACCCTCGACAAAACTTGAAATAGATTTTTAAACGACTTCAGTCTTTGAAAAGCTTTGATAATCAGCAAAGATTGCCCAAGTTGACCACACGCTCTTTAAACTGGATTTTGATTGTATCTCTAGAAGTGTACACTTTCAAAGTTATAATTGTATATAACTGAAGATTGCAAAGTTGTTCAAGGGAGATACAAATTTAAATAAATAATCTGAAAACAAATTTGATACTACAATGAACAACTAAATATTAGAAACCAGAAATATGATTCAGTGGAGAAAGGATGGGTTACCACGAAACCATGACTTATCGACGTCGTGCCAATATTTGAATCACCAACTTTCCCCCGATATGTGACAAACTAACTTATAAAATAAATTGTTTTGTATATATTATAGGCTAGCGTTTGACCACGTTTGATCTCTTATGAGAAACAATACAAACTGCCAAAGCCCTTAAATCTCAAGATAACATTATGAAGGAAAGTACCTATCATGTATACTTTTGAATAAAAAATTGAATCAATCATTCTTGCGAGTCCCAAGTTTAAATTCAGTTAAAGCTCAAGAAGTGAAATTAAATTAGAAGACTAAATTTGTAGAATGTACGAGGCGAAGTTGGCACGGCCGTAAAACTTTAATGGCGTCGGCCCAGTAGGTATATCTTGGGAGGCTCGCTATAAATTTACCGAGACTTACAACGCCGGAAGGTAATATTGTCGGAAAAAGGTCGCAATATGAATTAGAAATTACTCGCCTATGATACTTTGTTTGAGATCCTTGACATTTATTACAAAAATCTTTTTCAAACTGATTTGAACGGTACAAATTTTGTAACGATCGAAGCGAAATGTTAAAATATCTTTAGGTAAAGAGCTACGCGATTTTGCTATAAAAAATATTTTGTCGCTCGCTAAATCACTTTTTCATGTCCATATTTCCCAAGTTTTTTAAATATCAAAAAGTCCATAAACTATCATCCGTTTTTGTTTGGAAAACCCGCTAGTAAAACAAGCGATTTTAATACAATGAAACGTTGTATATACTCTGATAGAAGCAAGCCCGGCCCACAAACAATAGCCATGAAATTGCTTCCACTGAAATGGAAAAGCGAAATGAGTAAAAATGTCAGAGCAAGCAAGCTAGATGAAAATATTCTCATGTCACCTCATTCATAAATGCTAGCAAATTTGAAGATTCGAGGAGATTCCACTGCTAAAAGATTAAAAACTAGGTTAGAAGTTGAGAGAATGGAAATGGCCGGAGACAAAACTATGCTTTCAAGATAGGTAGGACGAATCGAGTACATTCAAAGAGCTCTATTGTTCTTTGTCAGCCACAAGTATGTCAATAACCTTTGTTAATTTTAACGTCCATAAGCTTTCGATGAAATATGTATCGTGCATTTTGAATTTCACTGAAACTTTATCAATTGAATTTTTTCAGTTGCTCGGAAATTGACAAGATAAAATTTCTAGAATATCAAGCGCCTGATTTGTTTAACAAAGGTAGCATTTTACAAGAGTTTAGGTGAGAAAAGCTTTATTATCTCATACGGATCGTGTCTTGAATTAATTTTGGAGCTCGCCGTGACACAGCTTATCTGATAGTTAGTACTGGCGCCACGTCTTTAGATGCTACATTGTGTTCAAGTGTCACGTACCTTGCTATGAATGTAATAGCGGTAAGTAACAGAATTAATTAATTATATAATGAAAACATTTATACTTTCCATCAACTATTGAAGAAAAGAATAGAATAGAATACTCTTTATTGCACACCAACAAAATTAAAAATACAATAAAAATACACAACAATTAGGGTAAATACAACGGGCGGTCTTATCGCTAAAAGCGATCTCTTCCAGACAACCTTTGGATGGACAGGACAAAACAAAATCAAAATACCTACTCAATACTTAAATTAGCATTACTTTATTTTAATCTAACTTCATAAATAAATACTGTGAACTATGTTACATAAGTAACATATCGGCTTGTTATTTTATGTTTCCGTTGTCTCATAACATTAACGTATATAAACTTTGTTAAAAAAATATTTTACCTATTACTAGTTGATCCGCCCGCGGCTTCGCACGGGTGGTTTTTCAATAAAACATTACCCTCATTTTGCCCAGTTGGCTAAAAAGTAGCATATGTCCTTTCCCAGGATATAATCTACATCCTTGCAAAATTTCATTACGATCCGTTCAGCCGTTTAGTCGTGTAAAGGTAACAAACAAACTAACAAACAAACAGAGTTATGTATGTATTATACATATAAATTTTCCTCTTGAATCACTCTATCTATAGCTGAAAACTGCATTAAAATCCGTTGAGTAGTTTAAAAGATCTAAGCGAGCAGACAGCGGAAACGACTTCATTGTATACTATGTAAAGAAATAAAAAAAATCGTTACCTACTCATAAACTATTTCTGGATTTGCTTTATGATTGGCCATATTTTGTGATGATTTAATTCAAAAATATAATCCCGATTAACATAATAAAGTTTATTAGAAATCTATTAACGGGCTATTCATAATTTTTGTAAACCAAAGGCAGACACAAAAAACTTGTTAAATTTAACATTTAAAATGCAAAGATTTATTAAATAAATATTTTGGTTAACAAAATGCATGTACCTCCATTATATCACAGAGATTTATTATACCACGTACAAATTATAATGCAATAATTTTCTTTGATATGCGCCAATAGTTACTTTTATTTATTCCGTGTACTCCGTTATCATTAATAAATTTTAGTGTAGCTAAACAGAACTAGATGTCGCCACCAGTACTTTAGAACGCGCTATCGATGCGTTTTTAACGGCGCACGGCATTCGTTGCCAAAAATTAGCAATTCGATCTTTCCAAAGGTTAAACGGGGAATGATGATCGGATTAATCTTGCGTCTGCATGATGTCCACTTCCGAATGTTACGCTTTAGTGGGCTAAAATCCTTCTGACTCCTAACTTAAGACTGATCCAATTTTTAAAAATTAATCCTAGATGGCTAGATCTTCCTTTTACTTATTATATAATTAAATGTGGGTGTATCGTAAAAGATAATTATGCTTTGGTAGTCCTTATAAGTTTGTTAGTACATGTATTAAAAATATCGAGTAATTGAAATAATTAAAAGATCACTCCGACCTATCAATCAATTATAACATCAAAAGTTTTCTGGAAGGAAATTTTTATTAGGATTAAATTCGTCTTCGTACCTGTCTTGTTTTTAAGTTCATCTGTGTGTACAATAAAGTTTTTTTTAATAGTTTTCAGCCTTTATTGTCCCACAGCTGGGCTAAAGAATTATTATAATATTTTGACAGCTCTCAGCTATTTAAGTATCCTCTATATATCCTTTCCAGTACTAAATCAGACGCTAAGTAGTCTAGACAGTATGATATTTTAATAATATTTAAAACGACAGGTGAGAGAGTCAACAAATACCTTTAAATTGTATTTCAGTCGAGCAAAGTTTAATCGATCTGTCAGTCAGCCTCTCAGCAGCACAGAGAAATCCTTTTGAAGCAATTAACAGAATTTAATATATATAAGCCTGTAAAACAAATGGAGATTGATGGGATATTTATTACGGCTGAAAATTGGTTTACGCATAATAAAAACCTTTTTTGATTCCAATTAACTTATTCTATAAAGGTTATGCTAATCTTATGCCTATGATCGCTAAATTATGTTTACGATGGTAACTCCACAAAATTGAAGGTAACAAACACATAAATCAGTTATTAGACGCGTAAAACACAAAGTAAAGCCATAGATAACTGATCTTCGATACAATGCGTTCTACTGTTAAACCCCAAACTATAATCCTGAAGAACTTAGATATGGAACTGCTTTTATAGGAGATCTGTTTCGTAGATTTACTGTACTAATGATATTCTAAAAAGGATAGGTACCTTCCTAGCGATATAGATGGAATACAAAGTATCAGATCAAATGGAATGTTTGGCATACGATTGTAGAGTAATATTTATTAGAAACTAGAAAAAAATAAAAGATGATGCCGTATCGTTTAGAGTGCTTCGTCTACTTTATTGTTTGTCTTTGCATTTGATTTAGAACTTGTACTTGAAGATTATCAAACAAGACGATCGAATATAAAAATCTATCTATCGAATCTCCGTTTATTTTCACCAATTACGTCAATTTGCTTAGAAATTATGCAGAATGGGATATAAACACAATTCAACGTGTGGTATTTTAGAAAGCTTAGAAAGGTGCCAGACTTGTGGGAGAGCTTTTGAATAATTTACAGAGAACAAGTTTATTGCTAAATGAAACAGAGATAAAACTTACTAAATAAGTGATTCAAGGACTTTAAGAAATGTATTACTAATTTATAACACAGGAAAAGATGTCTGAAATAATTGTGCTTAGTGAAAGTTGATCAGATTTTACACAATTCGGCTATGCTCACTGAATATATTCCAAAACCAACTTAATATCCAGTTGATAGAACAACAAAAAATTAATAACCGACATAACGAAGTTTACGATCTGTTAAAACATTAAGCTGCTTGATGCAACATTACACTCCTTGATCGATTTACAGTTTGAACACAACAATCATAACTCGTTTCGATGTTTCGACGCTATGAGAAAGTGAAACCCGTCAACAATCATACGTACCACCTAGCAGAATTCTGAACCGGCTTACTGGCCGGCAGCAAATACCGTTACAGCGAAATCGGATGACTTGCAAACTCATGTAAATAGGCCAGTGTTACGTTCAAGCTTACACGGTTACATCTTGAGGCCACTCGCACTCCCATTATTAATGATTCGTCGTATTGAATAAAATGTGAAATAGTGTCACATGCTGCAAATTGTGGTGCAAATAACCAGTTTGATTGACTTGTTACATTTTATTTACAGTTAATCGACTTTAAAACGTATCATAAGTAAAGGTTAAAGCCTCTCACATTGTTTTAAAGAAAAGAACCGATATGAATCGGTCCTTAGAATCTATTTAGTTGTGTCTAGAATGCAAAACTTTAAATTTGTAGGATAGTGATCGAGCAATGTTTCGGAGGTTTTAGGCCACCCGGAGGTTTTTACAAGCTTTTTATTAACTTGCAATGTATTGTAATTGTTTGTCCGGGTGGAATCTTGAATTTTAAACCCGTTCCACTCAACCGATTAAGCTGAAATTCGGAATAGGTACCTAAGTAACTTCGCTGACAATGCAATAATATGGTACCATGGAGGTGGTCTTATGATGGAGACGGATGCTAGACAACGGAACTTCTGAATGGATTATAGTAGGCTACTAGTGTTTGGGCTCAATTGAATCTGCTTGCGGTTCCGATTATGAATTCTATAAAAGCTTATTTTGAAAAAGTAATTTTTCAACAAGAAACTTATTTTTCTTTAAGATATTTTTATTTCGTGGTACCTATTTGTAATGGAGTGGCTAATACACTCCTCAATTAAAAGTATGATTAAGATTAGGTTTTCGAACAAACGTGCGTTACACCCCTCTGTAATATGAGACAATGTTTGGACCATCGATTATTTCTGGACATCTAAACGTTTACTATCCGTCAGAGCAGAGCTAATATTTGTACGACATATTGACTCTTCTGTCTGTCACAAATTATTTCTATTAAAGGGTTAAACGCATGTATAATGGTGGTCAATTTCAGTGTGTATTGGACAATCAGTAGCTAAATAATTTGCTTTGGCTTCTGCCTCATATAATAAGACAATATACGTAGTCTCTCGTTTATTATATATACCATAACATTACAGATACATAATCAATCAAATAAGCAATAACATTTAAACAAATAAATACTAACTCATTACTTAAAATAAAATACATTATGTATGTAACGCCAACGCAATAAAAATAAAATACTTTATACCTATGTACTTAATCCGCTACAAGTACGCACATTGCTCAAGTGCATAGAAAATCATAAATGCATAGTAGTGTAGTGGCACTGCAAATGCAGGGAAAGCCATATTTTCCGGGCTACTAGCCCGTGGCCGCGCCGCACTCGTCAACGGTCTGTGCACACTTTGATAACAGCTTACGGCAAAAAAACGGTAAGCCACTGTCCCATAGCTGTCCGTAGAAAGCAAAAACTCACGTTTATGTGAAACGACACTGTATCAGTAACTGTATCAAATAGCTTAGATGCATATGGATAGATGCTACAGGTATAGAAGTTTTTCTAAGTATAAAACAAACAAACACTGTAAAATTCAACAAACACAAATCGGACTTAGTTATTAGCATTAAGTTCGCCTATGTATTATTTTATCAATGCAATAAAGAATTATCTAATCTAATACTTCAAGACTTTGATCTAAAGAACGAATATAATTGATATACACGTGTAATTTAAAGAATAATTTAGAAAGCATAATGAAGATTGAAAACAGTAATGGAAAAGTTTACGATGTAAAGTAAATTAAAAGCTATCGCGAGTACTTAAATTTTAGAACAAAGTTTTTGATTCCACCGGGTTCTATAAATTCCATTATGTAGGTAGCGCCTACCTAATCTTTTTAATTAGCGTAAGCCCTGAAAATTATATTCTGTAATATTTATAAGATGTTTTGAAAATATCAATATCAAAGAACAAAAATAATTAGAAAAAATAAATACCTAGAAAGTAGGCAGGCAATTATAAATTGAGTTTCTGCTAAAACAAAACCACTCGTTAGAATTTTCATAAAAAAACTATCCTCTGCGTTTCCAAGGAATTTATTTATAAGTGTAATTAATTGACCATAAATCTGCAGCTTACTTCGCATTTAGTCAGCGCTAGTTGAAAAATGCATTTTCACAAACATTAAATATAAACTTTATAAAGAAACGAGCGGAAAAACATAGTTGTGTTTGGTGTCAGAGATGCTGCCGATTAAAACTATTAAAACATTCCACGTTTTGCCTTTCTTCTAAAGAATCTTATGATTCTCAAGCCATATGTATGATAGTTGTCAACAGCTGAAGGCAAAAACATATTAATGGAGGCACTCTGTGACTTTCTACTGGATAATCCCGCATTATAATCCAATATGCCTACACTAACTAAAAACTTTCCCTCGATCTTTATCAACGCAAAAGGAATCAACCTTTACCGGATTATGATCCTTGTGGTATGTTGATAATTATACAAATGGCCCAAACAATTATTATACCCTCAACAAAAATTCTTGTAGTAATTATGTTTGCTATCAATTATGAGAATTGCTTTCGGCACGACAACTTCAATTAATTATTCGTAAGGCGAGAAACTAAATGCGAACTGTTAGAATTGAACAAAGTATTCGTCGAATAAAAAAACTCCGATGCTTCCGCATATCAACAAAATGAAAGAAAAAATATTATACTTTCAGATGCCCCCATTTGACGAATTCAAGTTTAATGCTGTGAAGGTAGATGTATGACGTTTCCAAGTTAATTTATGTTTTACGTTTTGTTTCAGGGGTACCGCCATATACGTCAAACTTCCTGGCTATCAGCACTGCTGCTCATATCTCTGCATTATACGCAAGCACAATGTCCGTGGGAGCATTCACCGAGTCTTCAGGCTTCTTGTGTTTGCGCCTTCAACCTGGCCCGAGACCTCTCGGTCCAATGTGATCAGGTAAGAAAAATATTTTTCACCACGAAAAGTTTGTCATTGTAAATTCGATGACGGCTCCGTAAATGTAAATGGCCGTAAGTAAATTTGAAAATAGAATGAGGCTCATTAAATATAATAATAATAAATAAATATCGCTGGACATTTCACACAGCGCTATCTAGCCCCAAACTAAGCAGAGCTTGTACTATGGGAACCAGATAACTGATACTTATATACTTTTTTTTTTGTAAATACATACTTATAATATATAGAAAAACTTCCAGACACGGAACAAATATCTGTAGATCATGCAAACATTTGTTCCGCGGCGGGAATCGAACCCGCTACCTCCTGCGTCTCAGCCGGCTACACGCCCACTGCGCCACGGAGGCAGTCATAAATTCATAAATGCTAAAAATATATACAATCTCCATGACAAATCCTTATTTATATTTAAAGTAAAAGAGACCATAGTTTAGTGGTGAATAAAAAACAATGGAGACCGGGATCGCAAATTTTTTTTTAGTAACAAAATGTTATAATAATGCTTTTTTATATTCCTCGCATTCGTGAAAAAAGTTATGACAACATACTAATAAACAAACATACAGCTCTAGGGCTGGTTCTAGCAAATCTTCAAGCACTGGCTAATCAGATAATTTACTTTTCAGGTTGACTTCCCTTCACTCATGTTAGCGTTGAACTCCAGCATGCGAAATATTGGATTAGATCTACTTTATGTCAATAATTCCACGATCCCAATTCTCACAAACAACATGTTCGCAAACCTAAGAATCCACAATCTACAGATCTCTGGATGCAAGATAAGGCGAATAGAAGATGACGCTTTTAAAGGACAGGGACTTTATCTGAAAAATCTAAACCTACAAGACAATGAGTTGGCAAGAGTGCCAGTAAAAGCTCTGAAAGTGCTCGCCAATCTATCCCTCTTAGATATTTCTAAAAACCGTTTAACAAACATTGATAACGAATCGTTTAGTAGCCTTAGGAAACTAACGACTTTGAAACTCTCAGACAATAATATAACTTTAGCCACACGCGCTCTAAGTGGATTAGAAAATTCAATTAAAAACCTAAATCTTAAAGGGACTAAACAGAAAACCGTGCCAGACTGTATCAGGGGTCTACGCAGTTTAGCGTTCCTTGACCTCTCTCAAAACGGCATTAGAGAATTACCAGGACCAGATGGAAGCCAAACGTTTGAAGGATTAGTCTCCTTAACCGCATTAAACTTAGAGAGAAACTTAATAGTAAATCTTAGAGAAGACGCGTTCGAGGGAATTAAAACTACACTGAGCTCACTCAGTCTTTTAAACAATCTTTTGCCGGAGTATCCAACGGCAGCTATTGGATCTTTGTCAGATCTAAGAGTGCTCGATATTGGATTCAATCTTTTGAATAAATTACCAATAGATGCGTTCTTAAAAAATCCCTCGGTAACCTTACTGGCATTGGACGGAAACCCTTTATCCACAGTGCCAGAGGCGGCATTCACTCATCTGAACCAAACACTCAGGGGCCTGAGCGTCGGCGGGCGATATCTGAACTGCGACTGTCGTCTTCGGTGGATTATTGAGTGGATACGTAATGGAGAACTTCAAGTGACATCACGCGAGAGAAATCCACAATTCTGTGGCCATCCCATGCATTTCCGAGAACGTGGTTTTTACAGCTTCGAGCCGAATGAGCTGGTTTGCGAACATGATAGTACAACCACTTCGGACAAACCAGTGACAGCTGTGGTGGGAGGAAACGATTGGAAAACTTTTGTTACATCGACAACAACAACCACAACTAGATCCGCACCAACGACAACTACAACTAAAGCTGCACCTATGAGTACACCGCGGGTGACGACTACTTTAAGCAGCACTTCGTCATCTACGTCAACTACAAATAACATAGTGAGCAACAATATCGAGAGTATAACTAAGTCTGCTTCGACGCAGACTTCTACCTCGAGTACAGCACGCCCTAGCCGCGTCCCTTCGGTACGCCCCGCCGCACCGACCTGGCGACATGCTCCGCAACAACGACCACCGCTCATCATGAGCTTCCCCCAACAGAAACCTAATGTAGATGACAGCAACGAAGTTATCGTCAAGAACGCATACAGACAAGAAAACTCCGTGATTATTCAATGGGACTCGGATGTAGCGAATATACTCGGGTTCCGCGTCGTCTATCGTCTTTTCGGAGACAAAAGTTTTAAGCAGGGTCCACCTCTAGAAGCAAGCGAAAGAGAATTCAAGATTAAAAACGTTCCTTCTCAGGTAATATTTTATACCTTACCTAAGTGTCGACATCTCAAGACGACATCGCTTCAGTACAGTACTAATAAATTACTAAAAACTTCTCTACATGCATATATTTTCTGTTTATTTTTAGGAATGCATCGTGGTCTGCGTGATCTCCTTGGAGGAGGTCCACGTGAGTCCCGAGACCGTGCCGTACTCTCAATGTCGCGAGGTGCGCACCGTCTCCGCCGCCGCCTCCAACATGGACAAGATCACGATAGCGGCCAGCGCGGCCATCTGCGGGACTATCGTCGTAGCCGTGCTAATTTTTGCAGCAGCTTCACGACGCCGCTCACGGACCATACACAGATTACACCAGCAAGCTCCAGAGAAGATGCCTAACCCTTGCTGCGGTGGGCTGACAGGCACACCTAGCCCTAGTGGACCTCTATCATCCTTGGCTACTCTTGGCGCTTTCGGCAAGCAACGTGAGTGGGATCAAGTGTCGGCTTACAGTGCACGCTCGATCCCCCGCGCCCGCACCTATACAGAGCCCCTCCAGGCGGACCCGCTTCCGGGCCGGCCTGGCCGAGCTAGATCCCTTGCCGACGGCCAATCACAGCACAGCTACTCGCAGTCCGGCCGGTATGGAGTACCCGGGTATCCAGGCAGTCTACTTGGATCCAGAGCAGGTAAATTTCCCTCAGCTTTTTCCAATCTTTCTCGCTTAAAACCATTTAAAGCTCTATTGTTATCTATGTATGTATACTAATCGACGCCTTATATTTCAGATCTTCGGCAATCTCGTCAGAGTTTAGGAGCGGCTTCGGAGCGCGCCTCACGTCTATCACTAAGCGGCGCTGCGGGCGGGGCTACCGGTGGCACCCAAGGTTCCCGGCGGAGGCCTCGGTCCCGCTCGCGGCCCGCCAGCCGGTACAGCGTAGGTTCCCTCGGCATGGGCTATTGCGACACCTCAGACAACTGGACCGACCACGACATGGACATCTACATGGCAAGGAATCCTACTACGCGGGGTGGATTGGTGCCGTTATAGCGTGCGAAAGGCGCGAGGGCGTCGATGGGTGACGTGACGCGTTACGGGCGCTGCTCGCATTCGAGCGCTTATCCTGACTGGTTGCATGCCCCTCGTGACGCTTGCCCACACCACTCCCGACATATACACAGGCACAAGCATATTGACGAGGGTCGTGTGCATAGATGTGACAGACATCGTATCCGGGACAAGACAATGATCGATGATTAATCCATTTGAGGGAATATGTTACCCATGGTTAACGTAAGCTTGTACAGTAGTAAATATTTTCGTAGATTAGTTATGTTTTTGGGTTACGAGTTATACGACAACGAAGAACCAATAGTTAAAGTTCAGACAGTATATCCGTTCAAGTTCACTACAACTAATTTAAAACCAATTTAAAAATTAAGATTTTATTTATAAATTATGATTTTTATTGATGTTTTTTCTTAATTTGTTTTGAGGAAAAACATCAATCTTATTTTAGTAGGTACCTACCTACATACATTAAAGTGCAATGAAACACGACCTAGTTGCTTGATGATAAAATGCTACATACATAATCTAATTTATATTTCTTAAAAATTAATTGGTTTGTGAAAGCTTTACCTTACCTATCCATTCAATAACTTTAAATCTAATACTTAATAAAGACGTAGGTAGGTACCTACCAAATTAAATCATTGCTACATAAGAAAATTGTACTTACCTCAATGTTTTGTGTAACAATGTGCTTTGAAAAAAAATAGTTAGGTTTACTTTAAATTGTACATAGTAGCCGATATTTAATCATAGAATTTTATCAGAAGTTATTTTTTACGATATAACCAAATGCAAACGACAATCTAAATGGTGCTAAAATATGTATACTTTTATTAAACTGTAGGTTTAAACCAGTAAGGAGTAAGCCAACTAAGTTATTTTTCTTGGCTCAAGATGAAACTATAGTGTAGGACGTAGGTAGACTGAAATAATATTAATATTTCTGTTATAATAGTAAATAGAGTTTATTTACATAAGTTGATCTTTGAAATAAATAATGTATTAATGTTGACTTTGTTTCAGCTTTATTTGTGAACTAGCTAAAATATCCACTTATACCTTTTATTATATTTGAACTTAAATTATAAATAAGAGTATCTTACACAAGCACTGACATGAATTCCCTGAAAATTGGGCCTTGTTTCCTTTGGATCAAACAAGTGTTATTGATTGTAATGGTAGAACCTCCTTCTATGCATCATTATTACCTATAGCAGTCCAATGTTAGATGTACCTCTTTTGCATGGTGCACCACTGAGCATTTTTATGCATAAAATTGATTTAGCTTACCCAGGCACAGAAATGCGGTGTTCCCACCGGTACTGCAGTTCCTGAGTGAACTCGTACCACAGGTGGGCCAGGTAGGGTAACCCACCAGCATGGTGAAGCATAGCGGCTGTCACTGAGAGCCTCCAGACCAGGCTGCCAACTGGACTTGTCTTCACATAGTTACATAGTCTCGGCTCGCTGGTGTCTGTCTGAAAATACGTGCAGTATTCTTTTAGAGAGGAAAATAATGATAAATAAAGTTGTTATTTGCCTCAAGATATAATGTGTAAATATGATTATCAAAATTGTTACAGACTGATAGAAGTTAAAATGGTGTACCATATATACCATCAAGTATCTAAAGCCTTTGAATCAATAGTCTTAGTAGTGGAACTAACCTGTTTGAACTCAATTTCCAACTTTTCTGGATATGAAAATGTATCATCCTCCACTGCATCAGGGAAAACGTAGTAGAGAAGAGGCATCAGCAGATCATCTGGTATTGGTCCTTTGAAATCTCCTACATTTTTACTGTGCCCCATTGCAGCTTTCACTAATTTAGATATGGTTATAGGAGCTTCAGTTATTTTATGCAGTGGATTTATGAGCCCCAAACTTCTACTGAGACCCAAAGTGTCCATCAACAAATTGTTGTTTTCTAGTAAATCCATCAATCTGCCGATAGTCTCAGATAATTGACAAGTGAAATGATCTCTGATTTTGAGAGTAATTGTCCATGTAGGAGCCATTAGTGGGTCAATGTCAGAGAAAGTAGATGACTCAACTATAGTACACTCTCTGAACTTTGGCCAGATTGCATTCAACAACACACTTTGAATAGGATTTCTCTCAGAACCGAATGGTAGATCAGTTAACTTTTTTACATCAAATCCATCTATCGATAGAAACTCATTTGAGTTTGTCATCTTCTTCCAAGCAAATGCCTCCAGATCTTTCAACTCGTATGAAAACTTTGTCGATACTACAACTGCATCAAGAGCAACCGGGGAAGCAATTTTAGATTTAAACAAACTTACGAGTCCACTAAGGTGAGAACATTGATTTGATATCCTCTTTAGATGTATTGTGTCAAAACTAGTTTTGTACTCATTATCTTCATAAAAACCTAGATATTTATGCTGCCAGTGCTCGCGTATTTTCACAAATAAAGGCACACCACAATCCACATTGGCAGATGCAATGCTTACAGAACTCATTACTAGCTTTATCAGACTTCCATCCAACAGGGGGGCGCTGGGATAGAGCATTACATATCGGTTTAATCCATACCAATTCGACACTGGAAATGGGCTGCCGTCTACGTCGTCCATAAAGTGTGTAGTGGCCTCCCAGATCCCATTGTGTAAATCCACTGTGACTGATTTGTCATCAGACCCTTCAGCGCTGTCTGTGCCTTTAGCTACTTCTACAGTGTGATAAGAGAGTATAAACTTTAGCCCGTGAAACTTGATTTCTTCAGTTTTGCCAGTCCATTTCTTTGTACCCTCTGGCGATGTTGTTAACTTTGGCAAAGAAGCTTTCGAAAGCCTCCAATCATTTAGGATCTCTTCGATTCGTGCTATGAATACTTCCCACTCTGAGACAGTTGTGAAATCCTGATGATAAGTATCATACTCATCTATTTCTTCATTCATTTTTGATCAACTAATTCAAGAACAACACAACACAATAGAAAAACAACAGCTGTTTCGTTTTGACATTGACATGATAATCGATTATGTGAATGATAAACTGACAGCGGCGTTCCACAGTCAGCTCCGTGATTCGACTTTTAGCTTGTAGTAACATTCCAACGATTCGAACAAGATAAATAACATTTTGCCATTCGTTTTTACATAAAACCACAAAACATCACCCAAGATCACAATTTCTAAAATAATACTTATACTTACTTATATTATATTTATACTTTTATACACTTATTACTTATGTATATACTTATAAAATAAAACTTTGCATAATTTGGGGCTAGATAGCGCTGTGCCTTACATAATTGTTTCTAATGATGCGTTAGCCATATAGTTGATCTGTGGCGTAAACTGATATTTAAAAAACCGGTTACAAAAGTTTATGAACCATAACCAATTTTTCATCATGTTTCCATAGCAACAAAAAAAAACAAAGCAGTAATTTTTAAAACAAACAAAATTACAATTTCGTCCTTTCCAATTTTTAGAATGTTTCGTGGTGAAAATTCACATTCATTGAGTTATGAACAGCAAGCTAAATTCATTCAAGACCGAATTACAAATGTTGAAAAGAATTTTGGGGATTTATGTGTTGCATTTGGTGATTATGCTCGAAAAACAGCAAGGTCCTAAGGTTTTCCTCAATGTTTTAATTATACAGAGCTTTTTGATATAGGTACCCTCAAAAAAACCTTCCCTTAACTAATATAATTAAGTAAAAACCCCTTTTTTATTATATGCCTGCAATAACAGAAAGAATATACAATTATTTACATGACTAAAATACCTATAGAAAAAACAGTTGAAACAGATGACTCATTTAAATATTAGTTTATTTAATATATACATAAAAAGTATTAAATGTACATTTTACCTACCTAAAATAATTTTGTACTCTCCGAAACGAAATTAATCTAACTACTGCAGGGACTTGAATTGAACCCACAACCGACCGCCTGCGGCTTAGCGAGTTGGATCGTTGATTCCACTTGTTTACTTGTCCTACCATAAAATTATAATCAATACTTGACTCGTTTCAGTTTTTTTAGGACTGAAAATAGTAGGTATGCTTTCCCTAATTTTTTATCGATAAGTACCCCAGCTCCACATTCCAACCATCCAAAAATGTCTCCAACCTGTCCAACACATCTATTCGAGCGAGAGTGCTAGGCTATAGAAACTTTTGGCCGAACCATTTTATAGAAATTCAGGCTAAAACGGTAAACTCTAAAGGTGTAGGCAGGTACTTTACAGCTTTTACTATTTTAATAATCAGTTCTATTCGTTTTAAATTATGCATCTACAGATTACGTGATATGGGAGACGAGTTGACGAAAACTTTAAAAGACTATGCGAACAATGAAATTGTGAACAAATCATTGAGCACTGGTCTTGAGAACCTCTCCATCACTCTGACTGCTATTGAGGAGTATCGGAACTGCGAGGTACAGCGTTTGGAGGCCAAGGTTTGTACCGGCTATTCAGGTCTACGTAGACTCTACAGTAGAGTATTCTAAGGACCCTGTATTCTACTGCGACCATGCAACACTTAGATAGAGCTAGTGATAAGATATGGCACGTATTGCCCCTACAAGTAAAACAAGTAGCTAGGTACGCGGAGAACTTTATTACTTACATACATAGGTATCAAGCATGTTACTATAACGGTCGATCCATCGGTACCTACGAGTACCTACTGGAACATGGTATCAACCGTGCTGGATGTGCCAGGCACGAAATACGGTCGATCGCAAGGAAATATGACAAGATAAATTAATAGGTAGGTGGATAAATAATGAGAAACGGAATTGCGATCAATAAATCGGCCTATTTTGGTCAATTTACAAAGGAACTACCGAGATTTACTAGTAACGAGGGCTTTTCACTATTAAAAACTAGTTCTTTCTAATGTAATTGATGGCGCTAAAGATAAGCCACCAAGAAATATGGTTTTAGGCCAAAATTTCAAAGACACTATCATAATTTGTCTAAAACAATCTCACTACATACGTCAGATAAACAAATGATTTCATTTTTATTTCAAGTTCCTCGGAAAATTATCTTGACAGGACAATTGACATTGACAATTCACTTTTCTTTTATAATCAGCTTATGACAGAGCAATACTATCTGTAAGTAGTTAAAAAAATATGGCTATAAAAATCCCTCATTGCCAGAAAAAAGTCATATGTACCTTGAGGTTAAATGTTTGCAATAGTTTGCATTTAATTTACCTAAAACCGTTTAGCCGCTTACATAAATCTAGGAAGTGGGTACCCGTACAGTATAGTACAGTATTTCTGTAAATTCAGTATTCAGTATTTTATTGCGTTTATGCAATGTGGATTAAAATGTTACATGTCAGATCATATTGACTAGTCAAAAGTCCAGAACTTCATATGTACCCTACAAGTAAGGGTGTAGCAATATTTAAGCTATTAATTCTCAACTAAAATAGGTAGGTACTTCTCTTTTCTTATAACTGCAGGTAATTGGCGAGCTATGCCAGTACGACACGATCTGCAAGCATGCGAGAGAGGAAGTCAAACACACCATGAATGTTAGGGAAAAGGAAATGGCGAGGAAGAAGGTTCTGGATAAAGCACGAGAGAGGCAACCCTTCAACAGACAACAAGTCGTAAGAACCTATTGTGTTTTTTTACATAATTTTCTGGGATTTCTAGTAATATGGGCCGAACTTAGGTTCTATTAATCTCTGATTTATATTACACTAGCTGACCTGTCCGCGGCTTCGCATGTGTGATATTTCAATGCCCTTCTTTTGCGCACTCGGGTAAAAGGTAGCCTAGGTCCTTCCCCAAGATTTAATATATCTCCTTGCCAAATTTCATTACGAAACGTTCAGCCGCTTAGATATGAAAAGGTAACAAACAAACTAACAAATAAACAGTTACTTTCGCAGTTATTATGTATGAATTATACATATAAACCCTCCTCTTGAATCACTCTATCTATTGGTGAAAACTGCATTAAAATCCGTTGAGTATTTAAAAGATCTAAGCGAACAGACAGCGGAAGTGACTTCATTTTATACTATGTAAAGATTAGTTACAGAAGAATTGACAAATTGAATGGCTAAATTGTCACAGGATCATTTTCTGTATCGGAGCCAAATATTTATTTGACAACAATGCGTGGCTGTAGGTAGGTATGTAGTCAACTTGCCTAAGTGAATATATTCATAGACGCCATGTTCGACAGTAGTCCGGCTCCTTAGGAAATGCATGGCGTGGACACGTGGACATCAAGGCTGATTGATGGCAAGGCAAATAGGTACAAGTGGATATGTTTTTTGTATATTTGGAGTTGTTATTGTGTTATTCATTAATTGTGATGTACTTACCTACTTTTTGTTCGTTTCTGTGGTTGTTTGTCTAATGTTTAATTGTTTTGTATCTGTGTTAATTTTTAAGTTCATTTTTATTAATTCTTGTGTATTAGGGTAACGACTTGGATTTGTCTGTAATGTTACTCTTATTTGAATAAATAAATCTTGAATCAAGTGACTTCAAATGCCGCGTAAAACGGCATGTCCGGAAAATTACACGCTGAATGTTTACTTAGACTATTATAGTGTTTCTAATAATCTAGTTTCTTTGACTGAGAGTTAGTTAGGTATATTTATGAAATAACCGATGATTGTCATTCAATCTAGACCTACGCAGAATCCGAGCTTCTAAAAGCCTCAGCAGAGATGTCTCGCACAGCGAAAGGCCTCGGCGAGCAGACGGAGTTCTTCGAGCGTCGCAAGCTACAACAACTAAAGGCATTGCTATCAGACTTCGTGATGATTGAGATGAGCTTCCACGCAAAAGCCGTGGAGCTGCTCACAGCGGCTTATCAGCAGATTGGGGATATCAATGATAAAGCGGACTTAGATGTGAGTTATTACTTTTACTATTTCTTTTTTTATTGAATAAGATGGTAGGTATTTATGTCACGTGGAACCTAGTGGAGCAAGGCAATGCAACGGAGTGACCGAGGATTCATATTTCTTTATTTGCTACACGCTATCAGTTACAACCACACTAATATTATAAATGTGAAAGTTTGGATGATTGTTTGTTTGTTACTCAATCACGTCGTAAAGGCTAAACTGATTACGATAAAATTTGGTGTGCTAATAGATTATGACCTGGATTAAAACATAGGCTACTTTTTGTTGATAACCATGCGTGCGAAGCCGCTGGCGGAAGCTAGTACATCATAAAATAAAAGTATTCATGGCATCTAAATACATAGATAACATGTATCCTGTAAGGGTGTAGCAAAATAATATAATTGCATTTAAAATGCTCACTGAAACTAAATAAGACATAAAATTAATTTATCATAAATTATAAGACTACGAGTATTAGTAAGTATATGTATATAGACGTCATACGTATCTAGGTCTCTTTCTTTAATTTACGTATCTATACCTAATACTACCAGGAACTTACGTATATCTACTTATTTGCATATTATTGAATGTATTATCTTCAAAAAAAAATCAGATAAGCCACGTAGTCACTAGTCCCGGTGAGATTGGATAAGATCTTGGTGAATGGCTCTTGGGTATTATTGAGGGCTATTCAAATGTATTTCCAACCTTTTAATCCGAATTATAATTACTTAGATGTCCACCTTCCTACGTAGGTAATACCTACCTACACTTTACTGCATGTAACCGCAATGTGGTAAGGTAACCTAAATTAAACCTGAGTTATACAGATCATCTTACTTGACCTTGGCATTATCTTGGCGCCTGGCGCATACTTAAACAGTATTATAGCCGGCTGAGACGCCAGGTGGTAGCGAGTTCGATGCCAGCTGTGGAACAAATTTTTGCATGATCTACAGATATTTGTTCCGGGTCTGGATGTTCTATATATTATAAGTATGCATTTACTAAAAAAAATATATAAGTAGGTATTCTATCAGTTATCTGGTTCCCACAGTACAAGCTCTGCTTAGTTTGGGGCTAGATAGTGCTGTGTGAAATTTTCGAAGATGTCGATGCCATTGTCGTTACTATATAATTCTTATCTCTACTTACTCGTAGCTAGCGTAGGGCCTGCGCTAGCTACGCCGTAGACCTACTTTATAGGAAGTCCCGCGACGTATTGTATCCGATCCGATACAGAGGTGATGCACAGTACCACTCAATGTCTGCTTTAGATTTTTTACTAACTCGTGTTTTTTTTGTAAAGCTGTTAAACCTAGGTCTTTCAGATAGCGATGAACCAGCGGTAAGAACTATGTTTATGTAGAACCTAAGTACTAGTTATGTCTCAGCAGTGGCGGGGCAAGACCTTAATTTGATGTGGGCAAGGTAAATTTCGCGAGGCCCTCTTCTCTTCTTCGAACATGTATATTACTACTATTCCATATATTGTTTGCTGTCCATTGATTTTATTGTTGCAATTATTGACAATGGGTTGCATGAGCAAGTAACGCACAGCGAACAGGGATTGGAATAGTAGCTATCAAATGTGGTAGCGAAATATTTATTGATAATATTTATATTATTTAAAGTTATTAGTTACATACCGATTGCAATATATTATAAAACGATCGAAAGAAACTATTTATCTGAAGAGCTAGTATAATTTTTGAAACATTTGATACTTAACATTATGATTTATGAGTTATTCGGAGAAAAATTAAGAAAATTGTTTTTTTTTTATTTTATATTAGTAAAATAAAAAAAATTTTGGAAATAATGAACCGATTTTGACGTTCGAGAAGGCATTCCACGCAGTTTTTTGACCTCTAGCATTAAAAAAAAATATCATCGATCAGATCAACGATTGTAACTTTATTAGAAAAAAACACTTTTCGAAAATCTTTCGACACGGTCTCTCTTGAACAAATAAACCGATTTTCATGGTTGAGGTGGGATTTGACGCGGCTTAGAGCTGATTTGATTTTGGAATTAATCCAGCGAGTCCATTTCAGTCGCGAGGTCTGAAATGCGAGGCCCCTCGGATCGCAAGGTCGTGGGCAGTGGCCCATGTCGCCCACGCCTTACACCGCCTCTGTATAAAATGAAAATGAAAACATTTATACACATTACAACAGTATAATCGTAAGAAATCTTATGATACCTCTACACGTACGTTTATGCTCGATGAGCAAGTCGAACATTGACGTTTTGTGAGTATTTCGGTTCAACTTCGAACTTTAAGAAACTTTGAACTTTGAAGTTTAATCAGTCTACGTTCGATCTTGCTCGAATAGACGCATAAACGTCGAACGTGTACGCACGTGGGGCTTACCATTAGACTATAAAGGTAGGTAGGTACTGCTTTAGTTTCATAGGTAGGTATTCTAATGCTACTGCGTTAAACACTTGCACTACCTATTTTTATACATAATGGAGCACACACTCGTCAACAATTTCTTTGCACAAGCCTAGAAATTTGAACAAATTCTTCCCACAGAGGCTTGCTCAAGCCTTACACAAACCGTTGGCGTGTGCGGGGCCCATAAGGCTTTGCCAGGCAGCAAACCTACCTACCACTACTATCTATTTGCTATAGCAGCTATTGTTTCTTCTTTTGGGCTGATTATTACCTTCAAATTAAGTACCTAAATGTCAACAATAACTTGCAAATTTTACACAGAATTTTAAAAGGAAGTTACGATCACCTGAAAAAATGGTCAACGCGGGTATTTCTGCGAGATCTTCGTCGTTGGCTTCCCTGATGACCCAACCATCGCCAGTGAGGGATGAAGATGCTATGGTGAGTTTTGAAAACCTCTTTTTCAGACCCAGACTCGCACAATAAATAGGGGAGATTTTGTTTTACAGGTAAGTACGATACTCCATTTACTTTCTCATCAGGAATTGAACCCGCGTCCATTATAAAAAGGAGTTTGTAGGTATCCGAATCGTCATTAAAAGTAGGTACACCTATTTCAACATGGCTCTTCAAAATATGTAGGTACCTAGTTTTTATTCTGAAGCAGCCCTGTATTCTCAGTAGGAAGTGGAACTTTGGTAACAAATCCTCAATAGTGTGCATTTTTCAGAACATAAGAAGGATGAGATCTCCAGAGAAAGGCAACACAGGGATGAACAGATCTAGTTCCCTGGCAGCACTTATGAACCACTCATCCTCGAGGGATGAAGAGGAAACGACTGTAAGAACATTACTGATACTTTTGTGCATTGTTAGATATATCGTGAAGTAGTATACCTACTTGATTTTACATTCATCATTACCCCTACACACTAAGGTTATTACTACGTAGTAATAATACCTCAGTGCCCCTACATGGGGGAAACTAAAATTGTCAGTCATTTGATAATTTCATCAAAATAGGATATGTATAGAAAAAAACTACTGAGTGTTTGGAATTATTTGATTTTTTTTTTCAGGAATCTGATAGCTCTGAAGAGGAAGCTTCGGAAGAAACGGAATCGCGCTAAGTGTAACTAGTTGTAAAAGCTATTTAGATAATAAATAAATAAATAAAAGGTATTTATTTACGCACACACCTATTATGCTAACAGAAGTAGGTAGGTAGGTACAATAAGTACTAAATAAAGCTAGATAAGTATAACAGTAGGCCCAATTCTAAGAAACATTAGTACATTATTACACTAAGGTAAATAGGTCAAGAGCTCAGCTACGCTGGTTTTCAGCCTCGTCTTGGCAGAAACATCTGCTGCTGCCGCCGCCACAGATAGGGTTCTCGGGAACTGTCAGCTGTATGCATGCACTGAACCTAGTAGAGTCAACGCCAAAACTCGCTGACCACTTACAAACTTCCAAAAGTCCTATACACCTAAAAGATTGAAAGCCGGTGATCTGGTATGGCCACATTATTCAGTGAACGTAGTAGGTTCCAAATATCGGTGAACATAATCGCAACAAAAATTACTGTACGCATAAAAAGAACCACCCATATATCGGAAATTAGACTTTCTAAGCTAGCTGTGTCTTAGGACAAATGGTACATATCAATAAGATCTGCATATCTGATGACAACTGTCAAACTTCAAACAGTAATATCTTATGAACAAGACGGTCTAGGCAAGCGGTGTCTTGGGACAAATGGTAGGTATCAATGAGATCTGCATTTCTAATGACAGCTATCAGACTTCAAACCGCCGTATCTCGGAAACTAGATGGTATATGCTAGCGGTGTCTTAAGACAAATGGTAGGTATCAATGAGATCTGCATTTTTGATGACAGCTGTCTAACTTCAAACAGCCGTATCTTGAAAACTAGACGTTTTAGGCTAGCGATGTCTCGGGACAAATGGTATGTATCAATGAGATCTGCATTTTTTATGACTGCTGTCAAACTTCAAACAGCCTTATCTCGGAAACTAGATGTTCTGGGCTAGCAGTATCTTGGAACAAATGGTAGGTGTCAATGAGGTCAGTATTCAATGAGGTCTAGTTAATAAAATATGACTGTTTGAAGTTTAACAGTTGTCATCAGAAATACAGATCTAATTGATACCTACCATTTGTCCCACGATACCTCTAGCCAAGAACGTCTAGTTTCCCAGATACAGCTGTTTGAAGTATGACAGCTGTCATCAAAAATGCAGATCTCATTGATACCTATCATTTGTCCCAGGACACCGCTAGCCTAGAACGTCTAGTTTCCGAGGTACAGCTGTTTGAAGTTTGACAGCAGTCATCAGAAATGCAGATGTAATTGATCCTACCATTTGTCCCAAGACACCGCTAGATTAGAATGTTTAGTTTCCGAGATACGGGTGGGTGGTTATGTTTTTACGCGTTCAGTAATTTTTGTTCCGATTATGTTCACCGATATTTGTAACCATAAATAATCACTGAATAATGTGGCCATACCAGATCACCGACTTTCAATCTTTTAGGGGTATAGGACTTTTGGAGGTCTGAAAATGGTCAGCGACTTTTGGCGCTGACTGTACCAAGTACCTA
This sequence comes from Philereme transversata, assembly GCA_963924445.1. Classification (NCBI taxonomy): domain Eukaryota; kingdom Metazoa; phylum Arthropoda; class Insecta; order Lepidoptera; family Geometridae; genus Philereme; species Philereme transversata. The sequence continues at coordinate 16,410,967 of OZ004337.1, read as the reverse complement.
GTAATTGAAGAAAAAACCGAGACAATTACCAAAAACCCATCGCTAAATATTTAAATCAGAAAAATTCCACACATACAATACATAGGGAAACTTAACGCTTATTAGCATTTTATTCCAACTAACCTTAGTGTAGATTAACCGGTTCAGAGTATAATGATGTGTTAGGGATAGGTTTAGAAAGAAATAAATGTGTTTAACTTGCACAATACTTTTTATTTCAAAGTACCTACCTAATAGCTTCAAAATGTCAGACAATTCAACACGTCTAGATTAAATCAAAATTTATAGCCTTTTAGATTTGGAACACGCGGTGTCTCGTCTCCCCTATTTCGTGACAGGCTGTATCAAGCACAATTCCAATCAATATTCACCCCCAAATTGTACAGACATATATATACTATATATTATGTATGTAAATTTATAGAAACAGTAGGTACCTACCTACATTCAATATAATATGAACAATAAATTAGAGATACCTAGTATTTTTTGTGCATATTGAATTCTTATTTTTATGATTTTATTGGCAAGTTTACATGGTAAATAAATGAATGATAATACAAATTAATAAATTAAGCTAAGCTCAATTCATTTGAAAAAAGTAATTAAGCTTAATTAAATAAAATTCTTATTTGGAATGACTCCCATTTTCCGTAGATTCTTGGTCCGAGTTTCTGTAGTTTTATCACAAAAGGCATACTATAGTTTTGCTGATCTAAATAAAACAGTTCAGGTAGAATGTATGCCATCGAAATATTTCACAGGTGTTCAATATGTAGATAAAAACAGGTCACATTCATAAAACATTTAAATAAATAAATATGGCTGGACATTTCACACAGCTCTATCTAGCCCCAAACTAAGCAGAGCTCGTACTATGGGAACCAGATAACTGATATAATACTCGTATACTTTTTTTTTTGTAAATGCATACTTGTAATGTATAGAAAAACATCCAGACCCGGAACAAATATCTGTAGATCATACAAACATTCGTTCCGCAGCGGGAATCGAACCCACTACCTCCTGCGTCTCAGCTAGCTATTCGCCTACTGCACCACAGAGGTTGCCAGTTTGTTTAGAAATGGAGTGCTAACTACTCGTGATAAAAAAATTATGTTAGATACATTGAATGTGATAAAATTCTGATATCTTTGGGTAAGGTGATTGTTTATTATGATAATTCTACATCTAATGGATTACACCATGATAACTTATACTATTGAGAAAATCTAATCTACTTTTCATTTTCAACACCTGCTTGAGTCATGAGGTCTGTTATGTTTTTCTCAAGTTCATCGACTCGGGTGCTCATGTCATCTATTCTGTTGATGATCTGATCTGACATGTTCTGGAACTTATCTTGCATGTTTTGTAGAAGTGATTGTACCTGGAAATAATGAAAATAACTACTGTTTGATGATAATTTCAATTCAATTGTAACACATTGATTGGTTACAGTTAAGGATGGTCTATAATTGGAACATCGTACAAAATGTTGCTTTTACAATTTCAGTTAAATGCTTAAAAACAAGCTTGTTATCTGGCCCTGAATGATTAAATTATTGCTACAAAAGTGAACAATTATGTGAAATGACTTTCAACACTGAGTTATGTAGACTTCATCAATAATGCAGTTCATCTACAAATGGTTTTTCTTTTAATGTCACATTGTCCTTTGAAGGGAATAAAAGGTGACCGCTGCTTAGCTTGAGTTGTGTGAGAATTATGTATACTTCGCATTTCTATCATCGAAGACCTCACAAGGAAATACACATTCATAGAGGAAACAATAAGTCAATCATTGGTTGTTTTTTAAGACGTAGATAGTTAAGTATCTAACAGATTGTTGGTTCCAAGACGCATTGTTTTACTTACGTATTGGGTCACTTCCTGCATGTTTTTAGGATCTGCCCCGCCAGGCGTTGAATACGCATTCTCTACATCACTGCTCACTGAATCAATGTTTTGTTCAGCCATTGTTTGTGTTGCAGAATACTGGAAATTACTGCTGATTAATTGGTCGGGAAAGTCTCAAACAAATCGGCAAAACAACGTCGTTTTGATCCTCCAGATTCCTCCACTTCCAACAACAAGCGAATGATGAATGATAATATTTTTTTTAGTTTGACTGACGTTGACATAATTTGACTAACCAATAAACTGTAACGTCAAATTGAGAGAAATACCTATTTGCTGAGATTTTAAGCATGAAAAAGAAAATGTTCTCCCCAATGACATCGATTGAGTTGCTTGATAGTCTGTACGAGGTCTAACCCCTTGCAAAGAATCAATGAACGTCAAAAAGATATGTTTAGTAAATTTTTGTTTGCTTTCATTCAACAGTTTCGTTCGTTCTATTTTGTTTTGTTGAGTGAGACGTGAGTGCACTTTTAAATTTATTTCTTGTGGCGACTAGACTTCGGTTTCCATAATATATAAAATGCAGCCCGTACAAATACACCCAAAGGGTGATATTCAAATAGATTTGACCCAAGTACGGAAAGATATTCGGCATGGAATCCGAGAAAGTAGTGATCGGTGTCTTGTGCAGACTACCAAATGGCTTGCCGAGTTGGATTACGCTTTGAAAGATCACAAAGTGAATTTTGAAGAGTCAGATGCTGTTAATCAAATCGATGGCATAACCCCCGAAGAGAAGGAAGCTTACACTTTAGCTAAAAGTTACTTTGAATGTCAGGAGTACGACCGGGCGGCACATTTCTTAGAATGCTGTACAAGTCTCAAATGTGTGTTCCTTCATAAGTATTCTCAGTACATGTCCAGTGAGAAAAAACGTCTGGACAATGGTATAGACTTGGGAATTGAAAATAGCGAGTCTACACAGGCTCTGTTGGATCTCTATTTATATTTTAAAGTGAGTGTACCTAGCTGTTGTTTTTATTATTTATCCGCATGTTCTATTTCTGCTGTGGGAAAAATGTTTGCATTGTGTTCAAATATTCTTTCCTGCTCTAGTAGTAGTAGCAGAAGTAGCATGACCACCATTGAAATAATGTTATCTCTACAAAAGAATATAGTAAAATGACATTTCAGCGTAGAGAATAGAACCACAACTGTTAAAATGTTATTTTACTCTATTCTAACCTGCAAGTCAGAGTGGAATGGAACTCATAGTTTCTAATACCTACCTACTATACAGGAAATCCTAGAACAGCATTGGGATGTTTGTATGTAGTATTTTTCAATCTTTCAATTTTCAAACAAATGTTTAATATGAACTTTATTAAAACAAATATAGAAGATATAGTAGAGCCAAAAAGTAAATATGATAATAGAGTCCTTATGTATAATACATTACATATATTAAATATTGAGTATACTGGTTGGCATAGAATATTTACTGATGGATCACTAAGGATAGAAGTGGTGCAGCATTCTATGACCCCAGGTTAAATGTAAAAGAAAGTTTTAAATGTGATAATAATAATACATACAATTGTATTATGATACTGGAATTGTTTGCGATCTCGGAGGCGCTGTCCTACGTTATTAGCTCAGGACTCAAAAAAGTGGTTATTCTGTCTGACAGCAGAAGTGCACTGCAACATGTGGCTCGTTATGCCTCTGGCCGCAGAGGTGTATCGCTAGCCTACACTATTCTTAATAAGGTTCTGGAGCTGGTAGCTGGGGGAGCGACTTTGGGATTTCAATGGATTCCTTCACATGTCAACATACATGGTAATGAAGTGGCAGATGCCCTGGCTCAGGAGGCAATATCAAATGGTACTAAAGTTTTTGTGAAACCTGACTATTCAGAATTGCTACATAAAATAGAGAAGATATAAATGGAAGGAATACTTTGATATTGCTTCCCGGGAGAAGGTCATCTGGTATCGAACTATGCAAAGCAAGCCCCCTCACATACCATGGTTTACCAACGCTAGTACAAGTAGGAAGTGGATTGTAATCACTCATAGATTGCACTCCGGGCATATGCCTCCAAACAGCTTTAAATTTTTAATGAAAAAGATAGATACTCCTAATTGTAATGATTGTGGAGTGGTGGAGGATGTATATCACCTTGTGTGTCCGGAGTTAATCTATGAGAGAGGAGTTGTACAGAAATTCAACAAGGTCGATATGGGCCTGTTTCAGAGTGTATTAGCTGAGCAAACATCTGACATGCTCTACCAGTCCATATACGACCTGCTGAAGGAGAATGCTGTGTAGTTATTAATTACTGTAGTCAATTATGGAACTGACATCGTCGTAGAAAACGACGCAAGTTCCCTAAAAATAGATTTAAATAAAAAAAAAACTATAAATTATTGTTAAAATGTTATTTTACTCTATTCTAACCTGCAAGGTAGAGTGGAATGGATTTCAAAGATTCTAATACCTACCTACTATACAGGAAATCCTAGAACAGCATTGGGACATTTGTATGTATGTAGTATTTTTCAAACTTTCACGATCACTGCATGTAATTATTGATTAAAACAGGTGGACCACCTGTGACCATGACTGTTGCAACACAGCCGAAATGTTGGGATAACAAATAAAAAAGGTACATACGCGATAAATACCCGTTTTAATCAATAATTAGGTTTGTATGTTTCATTGGAAGTGTTTTATTATAATGATTATTTATGATTTATTTCAAAAACTTAAGCTTAAGAGTTTAAGATAAGCAAAATCCCTTTTTTTAACAATCTTAATTTTTCTTCAGGCTAACCGCAATGAGCAAGATGGATACTTACTCTACCTTGAGGGAATTGTGTTAAAGAAGTTAGATCTACGGGCGCAAGCTGTCACAGTACTTCAAAGTTCAGTGGGTGCTGCACCCACCCTCTGGGCTGCCTGGGTGGAACTAGCTGGTCTAGCCAATGAGTATGAAGCACTAGATGCATTACAGCTACCAATGCATTGGATGATGCAGTTCTTTGCGGCCCATGCATTTGTAGAGCTAAAGCTCTCTGAACAGGCCCTTGTAGAGTACATGTCGTTAATTGCAGCTGGTTTTGAGAAGAGTACTTATGTGACAGCTCAAATGGCTATTGCACATCACGACAGGAGAGGTTTGATTAACTTTAATATGTATAGCGCCTGTTTGTGGTGTAGCTTGATTAGCCTTTCTAAACAGATTATGCAACTACCTGCACTGTCACTACTTAGATGGCAGTTCTATAAAAGTCATCTAGCCACATCGGCTATCTTTGAGAGGGCTTAAATCACCAACATCATGTTGTTTACCAGCTTGTTTTTGAAGAGTGAAACGGTTGGTTGATCTTTTCCAAATGGATTATTTGTCAAATATGCTTTTTTATGGCCAATACCTTGGATCAAGATTTCTACCAATATTAAGCACTAACATTTACCATTAGCCCACATTATCCACTTAAGTCTTCTAATATATGTTTTCTCTCATTCCAGATGTAGACTCCTCACTCGGCCTGTTCAGAGAACTATACACAAATGACCCGTACAGACTGGACAACTGGGACGTGTATTCTCACCTACTCTATTTGAAGGAGAAACGAATGGAGCTGGCCAATTTGGCACAGAAAGCCGTGTCCATTGATAAATATAGGGTAGAAACATGCTGTGTTATTGGTGAGTTGAATTATTAATACAAATGATATTACAAACACTGGGATATTATTATTATTAATATAAGCAATTTATTAAGTAATCATTGTCCAGCAATGGAGCAATGCTAAATAGAGACAGCTTGAAAAAAAAACTATTTTGCAGTTTAACTTTTTGGCATTATCTGGACAGTGTGTCTATTAGGCTACTGTGTAAGGCGTTAAATAAAGCGCCGCTCCTGTCGCTACAACATCTTCATGTGTTTTAAATAGCGTCATTAACCATCGCCACAACAGTACATGATTTCCATTTCCTCTAGAAGCTAATTAGACATTAAATTTATGAAATTTCAGGAAACTACTACAGTCTGAGAAGTGAGCATCAGAAAGCTGTAGTGTACTTCCAGCGAGCTCTATCTCTTGACCCTCAGTACCTGTCCGCTTGGATCCTCATGGGCCATGAGTTTATTGAGTTGCAGAATTCAAATGCTGCTATACAATGCTACAGGCAAGCTATAGGTGAGAGAAAACAACTTGGACTTTTCCAGTGCTTGGTTAAACAAATCTTGAATCCCGTCCCTCGAAAGGCCTAAAAGAGTAATTGTTCATTTGGTGTAATAATAACTATCTAAGGTATTCCTAGAAAAGCAATTAACAACCGATTCTACTTTCTGACATTGGACAGATATATAGATTCTGAACTGATAGTGGACATCCTATATAAATAATAAATAAATAAATAAATATGGCTGGATATTTCACACAGCGCTATCTAGCCACAAACTAAGCAGAGCTTGTACTATGGGAACCAGATAACTGATAGAATACTTATATACTTCTTTTTTTCTGTAAATACTTATGATATAAGAAAAACATCTAGACCCAGAACAAATATCTGTAAATCATACAAACATTTGTTCCGCGGTGGGAATCGAACCCGCTACAGTCCGTCTAAGAAGAGTAGAAATTAATGTTTAAGGAACTAACTATATTCTGTGGCTGGTAACACTTCATTAAAAGTCAATCTTGTCACTTGCTTGTCATTGTAATGTAAACATTGTTTGCTTTCATTTGAATTCTTGCTTCAATTCTAGTTTTTATCCAAAAACTTATTATAAACATTTGAAAAATGAAAAAAACAATCCGCAGCGGCACTCGTGAAGTGATATACAATGTGTTTATGCGATGTTTAGCCGAATTCCAAGCCGGCATATTGCCCACGCAGATGGAACACGTTTATAAACGAACAGCGGATCTGACTGGTAAGTTATGAATTAATGTAGTACTTTTAGTCACTTTACACTCCTTTAAATAGTAATGTCTTATCCAAGAGTGGTCTTTTTTTTTTTTTCCGAATGGACTAATCTCGCTGTTGGCCTCTGAGGCCGTGACAGCTTAGCCGAACTTTTGGCGAGCGCAGATGGCGCTCAGCCCAGTAAGTTTTTTAGGCAACTAGCGCAAGGGCACCACTTAGGTACGAACCTCGGCTTGGGCTGTTGCCGGGGTGGGGATAGGAGAGAAACGCCCGGGTACATGTCTGTACCTCGTATAGGCGGCGACTGAAGGGACTCGTCGACCTCGCCGGCGAGGTCGGTGTTTCTGTGAAGTGTTTGCTCTGTCTGATATAGATGACTCACCTTCCGCATTAGCAGAGGTAATTTCGTCATCCGGGTCTCCGAGAACGTGTCTCGGACGACGGAGGATTTTGTTGGCGGGCGGATCCAACGGGTAAACCGGAATGGTGTGTACCAAAGGGTTCGGATGATTAGAGGCAAGTTCATAAAACCGCTTGGAAGCGAGCTTCATGAACCTGGCTATTTATTCTAATTTCAAATCGCGATGTAGGTCGTTATTGCGAAAGTACCAGGGCGAGCCTGAGGCTTTTCGCAAGAAGCGATTTTGAATAACCTGAATGGCACCAACTTTAGGAGAGTGGGCAAATACTACAGATGAGTATGTCATAATGGGGCGAATGCACGCTTTGTAAAGAGTCACCTTATTTTTAAGGGACATTTTACTTTTCGCGCTTAGAAGTGAGGACAATCGTCCTAGGGTGAACTTTGCTTGGTTGCACCTCTTAGTGATGTGCAACCTAAAGGAAAGACGCCTATCGAGGATGACACCCAGATATTTGGCTGATGGGGCCCAGCGAATGGGCTGGCCAAATAGAGAGATCGGTTTGGGAGTGAGGTTTCTCCGTGAGAAGTACACTGCTGTACTTTTCGACGGGTTTACCTCGATCCGAGTGAAGGGCAGCCTGCAGCCTTATACCCACCCGATCAGGATTCCGATTGGATGTGTACAAGGCTGTGTCGTCTGCGTATAGGGCTATTTCCACTTGAGGAGTGCGGGGGATATCGCTGGTGTACAGCGTGAACAGGAGGGGGCCGAGAACGGAGCCTTGAGGGACTCCTGCTCTGACTGGTCTAGGACTAGAGAGAGTGCCTTCCACGGTGTAGCGAAAGCTGCGACCTTGTAGGTAGTCTCGTATGATGAGCACGAGTCTGTCTGGGACTCCGAGTTTGAATAGCTTGTAGATCAAGCCGTTGTGCCAGACTTTGTCGAAAGCTTTCGCTACGTCGAGGAAGACGGCACCAGTATCTGAAGGCCAGGTACTTTGCCAGTTGGACAAGAGTGGTCTTATCATGAAATATTTGCTTTTATATGTACAGTTGAGGTTATGAAAATAAAACACATATTTATAGTGCGTGTGACTGGTTTTGATACTTAACAATATAATATATTATTTTCAGGTAAGTCCGAGAGTACAGTGCGACGAATAGTTTCGGAAGGATCCAAAACTAAAGGAAAATTCAGTACTCCTGCTAAACACAAAAAGGGGCGACCAAGAAAAGAATTAGACGATTTTGACCAGTGTGCAATCCGACAAAAAGTGCATTATTTCTATAGTGTAAAAAAAGAAGTCCCTACACTTAATAAAATACTAACCATGGTAAGGGAAGACCTTGGTTTCAATGGAAGTCGAGCCCATTTACACAAAGTTTTAAAATCTATTGGTTTTAAATACAAAAAATGTAAATCAAACAGAAAAGCTTTGATGGAAAATACTAATATGTATTTGTATTAAAAAGGAAAAACATTTAAAAGTTATTATGGACAACCGTAACTTACCTGAAGAGTTGCAAAAAGATATTATATATATAGATGAAAGTTATATTCACTCATCATACAAATTAAAAAAATGTTGGCAATCTATTGAAACCGAAGGAGTTATTCAAGATATCTCAAAAGGGAAAAGATGGATTCTCATCAATGCAGGAAGTGAAAAAGGATTTGTACCGAACTCTCTTCTTATTTTTAGTGGAAATAACAAACAGGAAGACTATCATTCTGAAATGAATAGAACAAACTTTAATAAGTGGGTAACCGAAAAGCTCATCCCAAACCTTGAATATCCTTCCATTATTATAATGGACAACGCCCCATATCACTTGATTGTGAAAAATAAGGCTCCCACAACATCCAGCACGATTGCCAAAATCAAATTATGGCTCGAAGAGAATAATATTAATTTTGATCCGACCCTACGAAAACCTATGCTTTATGATTTGGTGAAAAAAAATAAACCAGCACCAGTTTATGAAATTGACGAGTTACTGAGCGAGCATGGACATACAGTCGTAAGGCTGCCACCCTATCACTGCGACCTGAACCCGATTGAACTTATATGGTCTTTGGCAAAAAGAAAAGTGGCAGCACAAAATGTTGGATCCAGAGATATAAAACAATTAACCGAAGAGGCTTTTGCTTCTATAACTCCAGTAGATTGGAAATCATGTTGTGACCATGTCAAAAAAATTGAAATGGAGTACATTGAAGAGGCTGTATCAAAATATAGAAGAATTAATTATAAGAGTTGGTGAGGATAGCAGCAGCAGCAGTGAGTCTGAAGCAGAATCAGAAGATTCCTGTCTGCCTAGTACTTCTCGGCAAGATTCTCCTGGGGCAATAGATGACAACATGTCTGGTGTCGAATATTTAGATTTTGATATGTTGAACTACTAATTTTATGAATAAATATTTTATTAATAACACTTAACTCTTGTTTTATTATTTTACTAGCTGCGCCCTCTAGTTATTCCAGGTAATAATCTATTCCTGTGCCAAGTTCCATCCATCCTCCCAATCTTCCGTATTTATAATAATATGTATTAGTAGAATTTAACCACAACTTGTGATGTAAAGTGGTTATGTGAAGTACTAAGTTAGCTTAGAATCATAAAATATTAATGCCAATAATACAATAAATAATTAGCAAGTATCAAAACCAGTTATTGTATAGTAAGGGGTATACCAGTTAAACGACAGTGGCGCCCTCATTTTTTGTCTACTCTTTTTAGACGGACTGTACCTCCTGCGTCTCGGCTATTCACCCACTGCGCCACAGAGTTCGTCAATAATATATTCAATATGTATATTCGCATACCACATTTAGTTTGAGAAAATTCCTTTATTTATAACCAATACAAAAAAAGGAGGAGGTTCTTAATAAGTTTATTTTTTTATTTTTGTTACCTCAGTCAACCGATTTGGAAAATTATTTTTTAATTGAAAGGATATTATAGATTGGTTACATAGAAATTTCAAATCAAAATCGATTCAGTAGTTTGAATTTTTCTGTTATATAAGCAAAAAATATCACGTCTTGTCTTAAAGTTTTGCGCCATGTCTTCGCCTCGTCCTCGCCTTGCGTCTGTTCTGGCATGCATCTTAGGCGATTCCATTTTTTATACAAATCTACATCGTCCTGCTAACGCTTTGACCGACCTCGGCTTCCATCCTCAAGCCCCCATGGAGTAAAGATACCTACCAATTGCGATTACAGAAAAAAAAATACTCTAATGTATATTTAATTTACCTCCTTCTAGATGTAAACAGAAACGACTATCGCGCATGGAATGGTCTCGGACAAGCCTACGAGATTCTAGGACTCAACGGCTACTGCATCTACTACTACTCTCGAGCCGCGCAACTCAAACCAGATGATTCGAGAATGTTGGTGTCGCTCGGAGAGGCTTACGAGAAGATGGACAAGATACCGAACGCGTTGAAGTGTTATTATAAAGCGCATAGTACCGGTGATATTGAGGGAATGGCGCTGTTCAAATTGGCTAAGTATGTTCTCGAGTACACAGTACTAAATTCTCTTCTGTTTGTGTTTTATATGTATGTTTTTAGCTTTTTCGCTTTTTATTGTATCTTTTTTCTAGTACGTTCTAAATTTTATTTTATTGTGTGCTTATGTAGTATATAAACTAGATTATATACTATATAAACTATACTATAAATAAACTAGATAATTCTAAAAGGATCATTAAAAAAACAACCAGAATTGTTCTTTGCCTATCTTTCCTGGCTTGGTCGCGAAGGAACAGGCAGTAAAATGGACGTTTCAAAGCGATCCTTGTGACTTTAATGAATAAAAGATTTTGACTTTGAAACGAATGTCTAATTCTTCTCTTGTAAGACAAGTTACTTTAACAAAGGTATAACCGACGTTAGAAAACCGAATATCGAAAAATGTCGGAAACGGAACTCTAAAACGAAAAGTGGTTAATAAAGCGCTACTTCATTTTTAAAGAGCTTTTCATCAATACCATATACACTAGGAAAGAAGCAAAAAAATTTTTTTCATTGCCTCAATACCTTAAAAATTACTTGACCTCAATAAAACTTAAAAACATTCAAACTGTACTGAACTCAATACAAAAATAATAAATCAAATCGGTTCTAATAAAATGAAGTAATGTCCAAACATACATTAAAAAACACACTACACAAAGGTTAGCTGGAAAAAAATGTTAATTAGCATTAATAATAATAATAATGACACTCGGTCCCGCGTCCGGCTCCCGCCTCCAGCAGCATAGTGCGTCGCATGAAGTGGACAAACCAAATGAATGTGAACGTCATGCGCGCATTTTATAGAGCTACAGTGGGAGGAACCTACCTGACCGTTAAAGTACCTTGACTTGGCTCATGAGATTACCGCCATGTGGGATGTGGAATCAACAATTATCGTTCCGATAGTTGTGTCGGTCAACGGACTGATAGCGAAGAGCCTCGACCAATACCTTAAGAGGCTCTCGCTAGGATGTTGGATCAAGGGTCAGATACAGAAGGCGGTACTCCTGGACTCGGCACGCATAGTCAGGAGGTTCCTCTCTCTGCAGCCCTAGCCACCGATCGCTTGGGCCTTACTTCGCGGTCGGTGGTTTACCGTTTTTATAAATATATTTTTTACTATAATGTTTGTTTTTTGTAAGATACTTTGTAGTGAAAAATGTATTTTTTATAAACGAGTTTTAAAATAAATATGTGTGAATAATAAATAAATAAATATCGCTGGACATTTCACACAGCGCTATCTAGCCCCAAACTAAGCAGAGCTTGTACTATGGGAACCAGATAACTGATAGAATACTTACATACTTTTTTTTTTGTAAATACATACTTATCTAATATATAAAATTCTCGTGTCACAGTTTTCGTTGCCATACTCCTCCGAAACGGCTTGACCGATTTTGATGAAATTTTTTGTGCTTATCCGGTATCTATGAGAATCGGCCAACATCTATTTTTCATCCCCCTAAATGTTAGGGGTAGTCCACCCCTAAATTTTTATTTTTATTTTTTAGACAAAATTTTTTGTTTTTATTTTTTTATGATACAGCATTCAAAAATACATGCAACTTTAAATTTTTACTTATCTACCACCAACCCTTATCTCAACTTAGCAACAGAACATCTAAGGCGGTACGAAGTTCGCGGGGTCAGCTAGTAATATATAGAAAAACACCCAGACACGGAACAAATATCTGTAGATCATGCAAACATTTGTTCCGCGGCAGGAATCGAACCCGCTACCTCCTGCGTCTCAGCTGGCTATACGCCCACTGCGCCACGGAGGCAGTCCAAATTAAGGTCGCCTATGCACTATTTTATTAGTACAATAAAGAATTTTCTAATCTAATCTGAAGAATTGAAAACCTCTTGAAGTCGGTTAAAAATATAGCTTCGACTCAATTGAGGTTAAATTTGAGGCCAAGTATGGACCCTTGCATGACTATAGTTCCAGCAGTGATTTCTAAAGAATGGCTTATATTTTTTAGTAGCAAATTGCAAACACTACTGAGTGCTTCGAAACATAATTCCACACATAAAAATTAATAACTATGTTGAATCACAACAAAAAAAATTGGAAAAACGTCATGAACTTAGTACACTTTTAAGTCAGTAAATTGTTCAACGACTACAGTTAACTGTACACGATTTCCAAGATTTTTACTTCAATTAAAAACACCAAACTTAAAAACATCGTAGAAAAATTATTGTCTTCGTAAGTAACCCTCTTTGGTTTTTCAAAAGTAGTGGAGTTCCTTGTGAAAGGGTTCGCCTGGGGAAGTACTAGCACCATACCTATTTCTGCCGCCAAGCAGCATTGCTGTGTTTCGGTTTGCAGGGTATGGTTGCCGGTGAAATTACAGGAACATGAGGCTTTACACCTATATGCCTCAAGTTGATGGACACAGGACAGTGCATCGTAGGACACGTTTCTAAGGTGCGTGACCTATGAGGCAATACTTTGTTATAGGCGATGGTTACTTAACATTAGGTGGGCCATAAGCTTGCTCCATCAAAGGTAACGTAAATAAAAATCGATTTGACCTTGTATACGCCCTATACAAGGTCGAATCGTTTTTGAAGTGGAAACTTCTTTAGGCGCGTTGAGCATTTTTTGAGATGCGAAAAAACAATTGAACTCGCGACACTGTTACCGACACCTGTCACTGACCACTGACACCTCTGTATCTGTAGTGTAGTCTGCTTTTAATCAAGTTTTCACTTCTGTTGGCATTCCCGGAGTGCCACTTTTTTTTTCGTTATTCCCTGAAGATCTGACTAGTTTCACAGCATTTTTCCATAATTCCAGGCTCTACGAAAGATCCAACATGCCAAACAGCGCGGCTGCAGCGTACACCGCCGCTTGCCAGGACCCAGCCAACGCCGGCAGTAAGGAGCTGCCCGCGGCGCAGCGGTACTTGGCGCAGTACTACCTGCGGTTCTCATTGCTAGACCACGCCGCTCATTATGCCTATAAATGCTTGGAGAATGAGAGTGTGAGTGTTTTTAACCGACTTCAAAAAAAGGAGGTTCTCTTTTTTTTTATCCATTTTTTAGGGAACTTGCGTCGTTTTCTACGACGATGTCAGTTCCATAATTGTCTACAGAAATAACTACAAAGCATCCTCCTTCAGCAGGTCGTATGTTGAGCATGTTAACTGAGTCAGATGTTTGTACGGCTAACACACTCTGAAACAGGCCCACATCAACCTGGCTGACTTTTAGTACTCTGTACAACTCCTCTCTCATAGATTGACTCCGGACACACTCTGTTAAAAGGTGGTATACATCTTCTATTACCCCACAAGCATTAAATAAGGAAGTTCTCAATTTGGTAGTTTTTTTAATGTTTTTTAGCTCAGAACTCCGTCATTTAACAACCGATTTGGAAAAATATTTTTTATTTGAAAATACTTTGGATGTGTGTTACCACTTAACAATGATGATATATGGCAAAGATACGTGGTCTTTCACTATGGGCCTCATAACGTTCAAGGTCGCGTGCTATGTAGATGGCTAACACACCTCAATAATGAGATGATCTTTGTAGTACTAATGCGCATATGCCCGTCAATCATCTATTAACGTTTTTGCGTGCGTAAGGTATCATTATATGTTAATACACCGTTAGTAATTAGTTTGCCCATTCTGCACAATTAATTCTCAAGGCTTCATAATTTGTTACAGACTAAAGAAGCTGGGAAGAACATATTGAAAACGATATCTGAAAAGCGGTTGACAGCAACGACATCACAAGCCAGTCTACCAGAGGATTTGCCCGAGGCCATAAGGAACGCGTCAACAGCATCCGCTCCGCTCGAGAGTCCGAATACGCCCAGCCCTAATGTGACGCCCGATAACTTTTCAACCCCTCTCTTTATAAGGAAAACTAGTAAATACAAAATGTGATCAATCGCTGTACAAGTAAATTATAGCAAAATAGCTGACCGCCGTTTGTCAATAAATACATTACCTGCGCAGTCGGTTAAAAAGTGGCCTGTCTGGATCCTGGTCATAATCTATTTATATACCAAATTTCATCGAAATCGGTCCAGCCGTTAAGTCCTGAAAACGTAACAGACAGAGTTACTTTCGAATTTATAATATTAGTATGGATCGACAAACCCCGTCTCAAAAACAGCTGCAAAGTGAACTAAGACGACCTCCTTGGTGCAGTGGGCGAATTACCGGCTGAGACGCAGGAGGTAGCGGGTTCGATTCCCACCGCGGAAGTGTTTCCATAATCTACAGATATTTGTTCCGGGTCTGGATATTTTTCTATATATTATAAGCATATATTTACAAAAAAATATGTATATAAGTATATTAAGTATTCTATCAGTTATCTAGTTCCTATAGTACAAGCTCTACTTAGTTTGGGGCTAGATATAATTTTTATTTCATTGTTATTATTGTACGTACTTGTGATGTATAGAAAAACACCCAAACACGGAATAAATATCTGTATTGAACAAACATTTGTTCCGCGACGGGAATCAAACCCGTAACCTCCGGGTTACGCGTCTCAGTCGGCTATCTGCCCACTGCGCCGCGGAGGTCGTTAATCAATCGCTTAAAATACTTACTTTTAAAAATGTAATGTACTTACTAGTGCTTGTGACGAGCTGTGATGAACATTCTTAAAATTGTGCAATTTAAAATGAATAATCAAGAAGTGACTGATTGTGTATTTAATAAAGTATCGAACAACTACATACTGCTTATTATTAACTAGCTTCCTTCCGATCGTGGCTTCGCACGCGTGTTTTATCAATAAAAAGTAGCCTTTGTACCAAATTTAATTAAAATCCATTGATTGATTGATTGAAAATAATAGGTCTTTACCTATCAAATTGCCGTTCTTCAGTACTGGTCATTTCAAATAGAAAAAAAGTTTGGAATGGCTTTGTATTCTAAATTCAAATTAATTTTGTTTTAAAAACATGACATTCTTTTTACAAACTCAGTCTTATGTTTATTGATTAGCGTTGTATTTTCATTACATTTGAACATTTTTCGTCATAATGGATACTTTAAAAATTCGTGTAATTATGGAATATGAGTTCCGTCGTGGCACCAACGCGACACAAACGGCACGTAACATCAAAAACGTTTACGGAGAGAACTGTACAAACGCACAACCCGTTATTGGTTTTCCCGGTTCCGTTCTGGAAATTTTGAGTTGAAAAATGAAGCTCGTGGTCGTCCGAGACTTTGGTCAACAATGATGAATTAAAGGCGATTGTGGAAGCTGACGAAACTCAATCTACAGCTGAGCTAGCAGCAGCTCTTGATGTTAGCATCAAAACAATTATGATCCATTTGCGGCAAATAGGCAAGGTAAAAAAAACTTGATAGATGGGTGCCCCACGAACTTAACGATCGCCAGCGCAACGTACGCGTCGAGACCTGCCTCGCGCTGCTCAATAGGCAAAGAAATGAAGGAATTTTGAACCGAATTGTTACGTGCGATGAAAAATGGATTCTGTTTGACAATCGAAAGCGCTCAGCAAGTTGGTTAGATCCTGGTTCAGCACCAAAGCAATGCCCTAAACAGGTGATGGTCACTGTTTGGTGGTCTAGTGCGGGTGTGATTTACCACAGCTTTTTACAAAACGGCATGAGCATTACTGCAGATGTGTACTGTGAAGAACTGGAGTCAGTGATGGAGAAGCTTGCACATCGGCAACCAGCTTTGGTCAATCGGTCGTCCCCACTGCTCCTTCACGACAACGCGCGACCCCATACTGCACAACAGACAGTCTCCAAGCTGCAAGAGCTGGGGTTGGAAGCTCTCCCTCATCCGCCATTCTCACCAGACCTTGCACCTACCGACTATTACTTTTTCCAAAATTTAGACAACTTTTTAGTGGGTAAAAAATTCAATTCCCGAGAGGCAGTACAAAATGCCTTTGAAGAGTTTGTTGCCTCCCGTCCAGCTGATTTTTACAAGAAGGGCATCAATAAACTGCCAATGCGTTGGCAAAGATGCGTCGATTGCATGGGTGATTACTTTGAATAACAGAACGAAAAAAGTTTAAAAAAATAAGTATTTTCACCTATTCCATACAAAACGGCAATTTCATAGGTAAAGACCTAATACTTTATTGCACTTACAAAACTAGTACAAAGGCGAACTTAATGCTAAAGAGCATTCTCTTCCAGATAACCTTTGTGTATTGTAGATGTGTAGGTAGTGCACAGAAAAGGGGGACAAATGAAAATTTGCACAGGACTAATAAAAATAGCATAATATAAGTGCATACTACATAAATAAACCTACTTAAACACTTTATATGATGACTAAATTATACCAATATCCAATAAAAATATATACTTAACAATAGAAGAGGTGATAAGGAAAGATTACGTTGCTCATTTTCCATTCAGTAGTTTTTGCGTAAGAGTAACAATCCGCACATACATCCATACGAACTTTCGCGTTTATAATATTAGTGGGATTTTTGTATCGCCATGAAGTGAAATACAGATTTATTTATAAAAATATTTTAATAGTGATTAAAGTTTCGCATCTTTATACAAATTAACAGATCTTAGTGCTCAAATAGTAAAAAACCATTACAATTACAACTAAATAAATAAAAGTGCATTGATTAGAAAATAAAATTGTTCAAGTTAGCTCCACGCAAATAAAAAATAAAACTGATTACAATCACAGATGAAGCGCTAAATTTGAGAGCTCTCTTTTTCTATAATTTTTTTAAATAAAGCCTATCTAAATTCCCGGTTGTCCACTGAAGCGTGTCGTACGCCTCATACGCGACACGTTACGCTTAGTGTACACCTGAATGCGCCAATATACTTAGTCGCAATATGTATATTATACGCTTCAGTTGACAATACCCCTAATATAAATAAGAGTTCAATAGATAAAAAACCCCTGACAAAGGAAGTGTTCAGTACAATTTGTCAAGTAAAATCGTTAGAACATTAAATAACATTAAAAATAACATCAATGTAGATTAATAGCGACTAAAAAATGTAACAGGTCAACAATTCAAATTATTTAATAATTATTTAGCATAAAACAGCTACGAAGCGTCTTAGGTGGTACTTAGAACCTCTATGAAGTATACTCTGTTTTAGATTTACCCTACCTTAATTAAATAACATTTGCTACAGTATATCTCTTCGATTGTGTGTGCACATATCTATTAAGGTAAATCGTTTTAGAAAAATACACATCTTGATTATGGACGGGAATCTGACATGTATTTTATATCTAGTCACTACGTATTTTAAATCCCACCCTGGTTTAATCCAGCCCCGGATCTACGATATTTCCCAACGAAAGCTGGATTCTTGCTAAGCGCTTTGTGACACAAGTTTTTTTTCAAACATGAATCTGCCGCCTGGGGCAAGCGCCCTGGTTTGCCCCCCCCCCCTAGATCCGGGGTCTGGTTAATCCTCTAAATACTGTAAGGCACACGCTAACTTGACTCGGGCCGCGATGACATCAGCTGAACGCTGCTGACGCATTATCTAAATAGGTACTTCATAGGTCGTAAACGGAAATGCTCATGACAAAAATAATCAGCGATAATGATGACAATAGTTTTGTCTAGCATGCAAGTCTACGGGACCTAGTATCTAAATAATTTATCATAAAGCTAAGACCAGAATCTGGAAATTCATCATGCAATCTAAAATCTTATTCGTAAAATACTATTACAATTTCATTTTATTCTATAATTATAATTTGAGATATTTCATTGTAAATATAAAAATATGTAAGGCATGTCGAGGCACTGAAGTGTTACAATACTTGTGTGGGTTTAGGTACATTTATAATGTTAAACATTCTAACGTGTAACAGATTCCACTCGGAACCGACGATACAGTTTGTAGGCAGCGGCAGGTATGCATTTTGAGTTTCATTAAGTAATTGAGTAAAGGCCGTATCTATGGCAAACACATTCATTAAATAAAGTTATTTGACTACGAATTTACATTCTTACTATTTGTAGCGTATTTGTGCTGTTTGTTCCGCATTTTGTTCAATTCTCACTTAGCTTAGTTTGTGACCAATCACAGGAATGGATTCTTGGAGTTGACAAAGGTTCCGTTGTTTGTTGCCGGCTGAAAAGTAAACAAATATACCTATGAGGATGTTTATAAATTAACACTGATAGCTCAAATTCGTAAAAAGCCGTGAATCACTGAATTATCCACGCTCATATTACCTAAACACGCGAATTTGCACCGATAACGGGTTCTATGAACTGTTGCGTCCAACGAAGCTTAGGAAACAGATACGTGTTGTATCAACCATTACTTCCTGCGGGTTATTGCTTGATAACGATTGGAGATAATTTGTCTCGCGTAACATGCATAACTATTTGCAAGTTACACCAAAATAAATAACCAGGAAATTGCGTGAATCACTCGCCCTTGGGTTTAAACCATTTTAATTGGGGCATTTCATTTTTGTTACCGATAATGTACATGATTCATTAAGGCTGTTATGAAAATGTAAGTAGGTAGGGGAAAGTTTAAAACATTGATTCAGAAAGTGGTCCAGGTGGACCCCCAGGGGTCCACTGGAGACTCGAAGGGGGTCTACGTTGGCTTGACAAAAAAATGGGGGTTCACAATTCGTAAGCGGGGGTCCACGAAAATTATATATCTGGTTTCGATAGTGAAGAACTAAAATGTTGGCATGACTTCACCTATCAATGTAGGCATATAATATTTTAAGAAGCTCAGCGTCTGTTAATTGTAAAAACTTGCATCGAAAACTGTTAATTCGTGGTTGAAACTCAGCTGCACGCAAATTTCTATAGTTAGATCTAATCTTTACATTTTTTGTCGACTGGGAATATGGTAGAAATGTAGCTGCAGGGGGTCCACCGAAACTAGCAAAATTTTGAAAGTGGTCTATGAGAAAAAAGTTTGGGAACCTCTGGTTTAAAATATAACTTTTAGCAATAGAATTCGCTCCTTGATTTACTCAACAAAAGAATACCAATGTGGATTGTTATTCACAACAACGACAAACCCCCATTGTTGGTAATAGATTCAGGTCATCACGTCAACTATAATGCCTGAAGCCGCGAAGTACGTTATCTGATCTAGTTATGTCTACAGGTTAAAGTGTCTCTGGGATAAATTTAGAACACCCCGATAACTCAGATAAGCAAAAGGTCAGTAGGTCTGGAGTAGCTGACTGTATGCCAAAAGTCATTGGAACTTCTATTCTATAGAGTAGAACATTGAGTAAGAAACTAGCTAGATAGAGGTTCAAATTCACGCTGAAACCTTGAGATAAGCCGAATTTTATTCCAGTACCAAAGCGAACGAAATATTTTGGAAATTAAAAAATTGTGGACCAAATCAGAGCGTTGGAAACTCTTGTACCAAAAATATTATGATCTTTGTATATCTCCTTATTTGAACCAATTTCAGACAAATAGTGTGCCACGGTGTGGTGCTGGCTTGCTCGTAACTTAAGCCGATCGGTTGCCAAAGGCCGCATGGTCACCATTGTGCAACGTGATAGTCCGTATTGTAATTGGCCTTTAAATAAAACACTATCGTTCGATGGGTGCTTCAGTTAACGATAAGGTAGGCGGCACGGTATCCATCTTTTACTCATCCGTCTACAGGGCCTTCTTATGGAATAATTAACATAATACATTCTAATAAAATAATACATTCTAATTTAGTGGTAGTTTTTTTTTAATTAACTTTCTGTGGCTTTAAATTTGCCATATGAGCCGCCTATTGTGACCGTCTGATATCCAAAGACATGACTGAAGGTGCTTTTCCACCGGCAAGGCGAGAATTGAAATTTCGCCGGCCCATTTCCACAAAAAAAAAACGAATTAATACCATTTTATTTTTTAAATACCAATAGAGAAAATGAATTACCTAACCCGAGCGCGATACAACGCGAGCCATCGCGAGAATCGTGTTTCCGTTGCATAGTTAATATACACTATTTATGCAGCAATACAGTTTAATATTACACCAATAAATCATCTTCAAAATTCAATCAAAATTACTACCGAAGATGCGCTAGGAAAGAATTGAAATTTTGCCATACATATTTCAATTGACTCCAGTCCAATACTCTCCTCGCCTCGCCATGAAATAACACCTACTTTAACTTGATAGACACTATTCTAATTGATATTCGCATCAAGACTGATAGCATCAATTTGGAGCTCGTTGACGTTAACAATTTAGGATATAATTTATTTCAGTCGTGTGCATGACCAATCAATAAGATACAATACAATGCTAATAAATTTTGTATACACTGATTCAAGGTCAAAGACACGGGCCGCTGTGTGCATACACTAACATTCCGTTTATGATAACGATACGTTAAATATGTATCTGATTCTAGGGTATGGGGGATCTGCACTGACGCCCCGCGATAGGATATATGGTGTATTCTACGTAAACCTTTTTCCTTAGAAAATTATCGAAACTAGGACACACAAATATCCCCAGCTCCTGAACTATAAAAAACGGGGTAATTCGGGACGGCGCCGGGAGTCCCCCATCGCGCTGCTCCTTTTGGACCATGGTGCTTGAATCAACCTGTATAATTCAGAGCCACTTTTTATAGTTATTTTTATTTTAAAGTGTTATTTAGCACAGTCAAATCTTATGCTTTGAGCTGTAAATTATATATATCTCAATAATTCCGCATTGGACGAGCAGCGAGCCCGTAGCGAAATTGAGATCCTGTCCCCGTATCAAGGAGAAGGTTGTGGTTTCAATCCCATCTGATTCGCAATTTTTGAGATGATTCAATAAATCTTAATTCACTTTTAATCAAGTAAATGCGTTGATTGGGGATGTATACTTGTTAGCAAGCTGAAGTGGCAGAGAGCTTGGAGTAGTGGTGCTGTGGTAGTCATTAGAAGAAATGGTTCTTGGGCGAAGACCATGCAATGGAAAGCTGCAGCCCCTTCTGATGACGACCTGATAGGTTGCTGAGAGCTTGGGTGCAGGCTGCACAAGATAATTCACGGTGGAAATCTATTGAGGAGGCCTATATTCTGCAGTGAAAGTCGGATACTAGGCATGCCTTTTAAGTTCTGTCGTTTCCATATTTCCCGGCAATTTTGAATTTGGAACTGTTCTATATTCGAATGTGTTTAAATTTTGAACTTCAAAACAGTTGAAAGTATTAGGGTTAATGCTATTGTTTAGTCACAGAGTCGATTGGAATCTCTCAGGTTACTTACGAAAATGAATCTTTCTAAGGAAAATGTTCGTGCAATAATTTTCTACAACTTTAGAAGAGGCCTGACACGGCTTCAGTGTTTTGAAGACCTGTGTTCAGTGATGAAGCCCCATGTCTGCGGACTGTCGAACGCTGGTATTTAGAATTCCAGCGTGGACATACTAGTGTTAGTGACAAATCTCGCGAAGGACGCCCAAAATCCGCCTTCACTGAAGATAACATCATTGCTGTGAGACAACTAATTCTCGAAGATCGTCATGTGACGTATCGAGAGATAGAGGCTGTATTAGGCATCTCAAGGACAACCATTCAGAAGATCTTGCATGAAGCGCTTGGTGTGAGAAAGCTAGTTTGCCGTTGGATACCGCATAGGCTTTCCGACGATCACAAGGCGGCCCGCGTCAGATGGTGTAAGAAAACTCTGCAAAGGTTCAACCGAGGAGAGTCAAATCACGTCTACGACATCATCAATGGTGACGAATCTTGGATCTATGCCTACGATCCTGATTCCAAACAACAATCTACAATCTGGGTCTTTCAAGACGAGCCAAAGCCGACTAAAGTTGTTCGTTCTCGAAGCACTTCAAAGAAGATGGTGGCCACGTTCGTTGGAAAAACCGGCCATGTTACGACTATTGCACTTGAAGATCGTAGAACGGTTAACGCAGAGTGGTATACCACAGTTTGTTTACCACAAGTCATCGCCGAACTTCGAAAATCTAACTCAAAGCGACGCATCATCCTGCACCACGACAACGCAAGGTCACACAGCGCTCGTCAAACGATTGAGTATTTGAAGCAGGAAAAAGTAGAAACTCTTGACCATCCTCCATACAGTCCTGACCTAAGCCCTAACGATTTCTTTATATTTCCTAAAATTAAGAAAAGTCTTCGTGGTCAAAGGTTCCAGTCCGGTGAAGAAGCAGTCGACGCTTTCAAGTCAGCCATTTTGAACACGCCCACTTTAGAGTGGAATAAATGTTATAATAACTGGTTTGAGCGAATGGAAAAGTGTATTAAACTACGTGGTGAATACTTTGAAAAATAATAAAAAGTACTATAAGGTTCTAGTTGTGTCTTTTTCTTCAAACGACAAAACTTAAAAGGCATGCCTCGTATTATGAGTATGTGACTTATCTGTTAGTCATTCTGAGAACAAATTTCTTATTATTAATAATATGACTAAACCATAAAATAAATGTTTCTTCAATTTCTGGGCATTCCCAGTCGCGTTATACACGCCCCCTTTTCGCAAAAACATGTACGTAATATTATATAACTAGTGGTTCGCCCCGAACTGAGATCTCGCGAATCTCCCAAAATAAATATTATTCTTAGGGCGACTTGCACAACGATGCCTACTGGCTAAATATGTTTTAAGGAGTTGTCAAATCATACAAAAACTTCAAATTTAAACATGTTTAGTCGCTAAATACGTTTAGTGATCTTTGTGGATACCGGCTTTAATCTTTGACTAATAAATTGGTGCCACGAAATGTATAACCAACCTACTTGACCTACAGTTTCATTCAAATTAGATGTAACGGGGGTTTTTGTAAATTGGTTATATTTTTTTGGGGTACAAATGGCAGTTATTCTGGATTTCAGACTTTTGCCTATATTTGTGTCACTAAAGCTACACGAATACCAAATTTCATCATTCTGGGGTCACTGGTGTACCCTGTGAATTTTGTCAAAGTTTTGTTTTTATTATTGCTAATAACTCAAAAACTGCAAAAATTAAACTAAAAATAAAAACGGTGTTCAAATGTACGAATGAAGACCTTTCATTTGACGTCCTACTTGACCTAACAGTCTCATTTTAATTTTTTTTACCCCTCTTGAACCCCAATATCTCAACAACCCCCCAATATTTTTAGCTCATTTAGTCACACCAAAATTGTGCCATCACACCTATGTACCAAATTTCATGATGATCGGATAAACACTACGAAAGTTATCCTCGGACAAACAAACATACATACATACAACGCAGATTTGCCCAAGTTGATTTGGAGATCTCGCTTCGCTCGATCAATTATGTCCCACTGCAGTGCAAAGCTTTCCCCCAAATCAATCCAACTATCTATATTTTGTGGTCTCCCTCCATCTTCTCTCAAAGGCGTCAAGATAATTCCGCAAATAATTTGAAAAATAATAGGCAAAAAATTTTAAAATATAATTAAGTGACTTACCATAAAGGGGTTAACATGCACAGGGTTTGTGTTGGTGCTCCATCCTCCATTGAAAAAAGGGTTCTTATTTGCAAACAGGTCATTGGTAGCTGGGCTTTGGAATGGATTTCTGTTATGTACAGTATTTGTTTCCTCTGCAACAGAAATGGCATTAGGTAAATGATGATAGTACTAAAGAAATCACACCTTTATGACGACGTGGTCGTGCACCCTAAGGTTACAGACGAATTTCCTCAAGTGAACAATTTGCTTGTGAAATGGTCTGCCTGCTGAGGTTTTACCTAGTGTCTTACAGTATCCTTTAAAACCTTTAAAGGGTTAGCAATGTGCGATTTATACCTTTGGTGTTACAAACAACCATATGCAGGGCTTACTTCCAAAATGTATCTTTTATAAAATTCAAAAGATCTAATTCACTAATTAGATTCTTAAATGTTGGCATTCCCTTATTTAGGGAGAGGATTGTGAGTTCCGCCCGCACCTAATATTTTTTTTGGATATATGTTACTTACCCATTTGTTTCATATTTTGCTGTCTTAAAGCTGAATCTAGATCTGCTAATGCTGCATAGCGGTCATCTATAAAAAAAGAGATTCAAATTTTCACATAATAGTGGGAGAGTAAGTTAAAACATACCATTATTTATAACAAATTCTTGACCTTTAAAGAAATAAATAGGTGCATGACTGGTTAATGAAAAATAGAGACATCTAGTAAGATGATTGCCATCATAGTATTAAAATATAAATGTTATGTGTAAAGATATAATTAGGATTAAAAATAATTAATCTTATTCTCATTAATCATTAAATAACTGATTAACTCACTTGTAGCAGCCGCAGGGGGACTGAAGGCATTGAAAGAATGTGTAGCTGTGGCAGGTTGCGTTGGAAACTGAGTTGAAAAATTATTGTTTGCCATATTGTTATTGAACTGACTACTGTTGTATATATTCGCAGTAGAAAAGTCTACCGGGAAACTGAAACAGGAAAAAATATTATCAATGCTGAAATATTCCCTTCTCAATTATTATATATGTAATAAATCTATTAATAAATAAGTTATTATTTATTTTGTATAATTCACAATTTATTTGAATATTAAAGTCAGTGATTATTTGAGAAGACTTACTCAGGTACTGGTGGTTGGGTAACTGGCGACGCTGGAGACACACTGAGCGTGGTAAGGGGCAGTGGCTGCCCTGTCGTGATGGGCCGCGCCAGCCTGTGACTCACATCACTACCAGGCGCTAGATTGTTCACAACTTTCACCGTATTCACTAAGCTGTTGTTATTAGTCACAGTCTTCGACATCTGCGGCGAGATCGATATGAGCGGCGAAGCGCTCTGCGCTATACTTCCGGTCTTGCTTTTTACTTTGTTCCTCGAAGCCGAGCCCCCATTCACAGCTCCATTACCCCCCGTCAGTTCCAGATAATAACGCTTCTTCTCATATTTATCCGACATAAAATCTTTAACGCTTTGTTCATCGGTAAAATTCACACTTTCACCCTCGTACAGACCCAACCAAATGCGCCTGCAGTAATCGTTTCCTCGACCTCTTATCAACTCTATCTCCTCCGGCGTGAAAGTGGCCATCGAGATAGACTTCACTCGATGAGGAGGAGTAAGGCCACGCCTGAAACATAACACTGTTTGTTGATCTCATTGAGACAAAAGCACATAATAACGCAAAAATAACACTTACAGCATTCCTGAACATTTTGAACACACGAATGAACCTATTGTAGTATTAACGTACGTCGGACCCCTTTGATCACAATCTAAACAATATTTATTCCCATTTATAGAAATTAGTTCACGTAAAATTTCTAAATTTTTATCGTCTTGCTTGCGACGGTTCGCAGCCATTTTTGTTGTGTGAATGAGTTGATTGATTTGATGAATGAAGGAAGAGAATGACCGGTCCGAAGTATCTTGTTATCTTTACAGACTCTCGTGTTGACCAATTGAAAAACATTCTACCTACGCACCATAGAATGCAGTACCTACAGCAGTCATCAATCGTCAACCAAACAAACTTTTGAACTTTAGATTTGGAGAGGGGGGGGGGGGGGGAATTATCCTGAATGTTTAGCCAACTTTATTTACGTAGGTATACCCAATGTAAACGATAAACAGGGAATTACCAAATGATTTCATGTTACATAAATAAAGTCGAGATACATTTTTTTTTACGAAAATGACTTTAGAGCAGTTAGTACATTTAAGAGGTTTCACTTCGGGGTTTGTACTGAAATCAGCTGATATTATTAGGTTGGAGAAAAAGTTTCTTCGCATTTTTTAAGAAAATTCAAAACAATTTTTATTATAGTTTATTTACATTTAACTAAAGTATGTAGGTGCCATTTTGTTCGATAACTTTTTGCCATCTTGTAGGTAGCCATTGCTATAGAAATTTTGGGGCTTCTGATCAAAATACCGCGACAAGTGGTTTTGGCAGTCCTCTCGTGATGTTAACCTGACACTGCCTAAAGAATTCTGAAGAGACCAAAACAGGTGCAAGGTCAGGACTATACGGCGGATGCATTAACACCTCCCAGCCAAACTCTCTTAATTTTTGCTGAGTGGCTAAAGATGTGTGAGGTCTAGCGTTATCATGATGAAAAACCACACTCCTTCTGTTGATTAATTCCGGCCGCTTTCTCATTCAACTTCTTGCTTTAATCTCATCAGTTGTTTGCAGTAGAGTTCAGAATCGATGGTCCTGCCTGGTGGTAACAGCTTTTAACAAATAATGCCCTTCCAATCCCACCACACACACATAGCATCACCTTGTTGCGAGTTAACCCGGGTTTCGCCACAGTCTATGAAGCCTGACCGGCCTTTGACCACGACCTTTTTCGCACGTTCTTGTCGTACGTGATCCACTTTTCATTTCATCACCAGTTATCAGCTTCTTCAAAAATAGTTCCGTTTCATTACGTCGTAATAAATAATCACAAATGAGTAGGTACACGGTTCATTAGGTTTCTTTCAGTGAGCTCGTGGGGTACCCAAATATCGAGCTTTTTTGTGTACCCAGTTTCAGTTTTTTCAAATGCGCCAATACTATTTTGTGGTCAATTCCCAGTTCTTCAGCTACGTCGTTACTACTGATATGCCGATCTTGCTCCACTTTTTCAAAAATGGCATCAATTTTATCCGTAATAGGGCGACCAGAGCGACGTGCATCTTTGACATCAAAATTTTCGGATTGAAAACCAAATTTGTGCTACTCTCACAGACACTGCACTAGGTCCATAAACATCGCAAATTTTTTACGCGGCTCTCGTTGCATTTTTACCTTTTTTATCTCAGATTATACAAACAAATGTTTGTATAACAATTTGTTTGTATAATCTGAGTTTTTATAGTAAAATTAATTTTAAAATGTATCGAATTTCTTAATTAGATTCACTCATCTTTACAGTACGAAAAACAAATAAAAATCACACATTTTCCTAATTTGAATTTGGAATTATCTTCTTTAAAATTTAAACTTTGAATGATACGAGGGGTGATCCAAAAGTAATGATAATCAATAATAAACACAATGAATAAAATAAAAAAATAAATTTATTTCTCAACACAGTCTCCTAGCAAGTCTATACATTTAGTCCATCTCTTTTCTAAACCTAAAATTCCCTTAGAAAAAAATCTTTATCTTGACTCTCAAAAAAGTCCTCAACCGCGGCCATCACGTCGCTATCATCATCAAATTTCTTGCCTCGGAGGTGTTCCTTGAGTCGTGGAAAGAGATAGAAGTCACTGGGGGCTAGATCTGGTGAATAGGGGGGGTGTTCCACCAGCTCGAAGCCCGCTTCCTGAATGGCAGCCATGGCAATTGCAGCTTTGTGAACCGGTGCGTTGTCTTGATGGAACAGCACTCCAGCCCGCAGTTTGCCTCGCCTTTTCTCCTTAATAGCCTCCCGCAATCTTCTTATTTGTTCTGCATAGTAAGAGCCTGTAATAGTGGCCCCCTTTTCCAAGTAGTCCACCATGATTATTCCTTTAGCGTCCCAAAAAACAGACGCCATAACCTTCCCTGCTGAGCTTGACATGAATTTCTTCGGCGTCGGTTCATCGGATCGTTTCCATGTCATCGATTGTTGTTTTGTTTCAGGATCAAAATGGTGGATCCAGGTCTCGTCCATGGTCACAAAACGTGACAAAAAATTATCTTTGTCTGCCTGAAACTTTTCGAGATTTGCTCTTGACATATCGACTCGTTTCTTCTTTTGCTCGTCGTTTAACATTTTCGGTACCCAACGCGCGGAGACCTTTCTCATATGCAATTCGTTCGCAAGGATTCTTTGAATGCTGCCATATGAGATCCCTGTGACCTCAGCTACATGCCTGATAGTCACTCTTCGATCTTCCAATACAACTTCTTCAACTTTTTTCACATTTTCTTCAGTGAGGGACGTCGATGGGCGTCCTTCGCGGTGTTCGTCTTCTGTCGATGTTCTTCCCAGCTTAAACTCCTTAGCCCAGCGTGCAACTGTGGAATATGGAGGAGAAGAGTCCCTTAATGTTTCCACCAAGTCGCTGTGTATGTCTTTGGTACACATTTTTTTCAAGCAGAGGTATTTAATGACAGCTCTGATTTCGTGATTTTCCATTTTTATGTTCACTCCTTGACAGTCCGTATTCAAATGAACGTAGCTCCCGGGAATCGTGGCCTATTTATATGATTTTTTTTCCTGAACTAGTGGGTAACTGAGCAAGTGAATGATATTTTTTTGTATTTTTGTGTGAACTAGAAATAACTGATTATCACTACTTTTGGATCACCCCTAGTACCAAAACCAGCCAGATACAAATAGTATAGGCAAAGATATTTTATTACAAGTTCATACATACTATAATGCTAAAAGACTTTTTCCCCAACCTATTATTAAATACTTACTATTTTTCCCCATTAGCAGCAGATTCTTATCAAATGTTTCTTCAATGAAATAGAAAAGATGTAAAATAAATATTGTTTCTGTGAGTGAGGCCAATGACCCCTTTCGGGTTAATATGTAATGGGTGCATGTACCTAATAATATTTTTGATATACACCTGTAGATAAATAAATTTTAATTGAGTTCCATGAATCATGCTTGAAGTTGAATGAATTAAACATAATATTTATTTATGTAGGTAGATAGCCATAATACAATTAAGTAAACATCTAAATTGAAATTAACCTACATAATAGAATTACAAAAAAGAAAACCATTGTTTGTTATTAGTACTTATACAGATTTTATTAAATATTTTTTCTAAATGATTTAGAAATATCTGATCCCTTTTCTTTCTTGTTTGCAATCCTTGAACCAAACTGCAAGGCTCTTTTAGGGAATGAAACCACATCTGACAAACCAAGATTTAGAGCGACCAGTCTTAGCATGAGCTTATCTCCGACACCAGGCCCTAATTCTTCGCTTGGAAAACACCTGAAATTAAAGAAACCCTGTTTTAGAACACATTCATTGGTACTTTAGTAATTTTTAGGGTTCCGTACCCAAAGGGTAGAACGGGGCTAGGGTTTCGGATTTCCCGGGTTTTTTGCGTTCCCGGGAACCGGGAATAATATTTTCAATTTCCCGGGATTCCCGGGAAACCGGGAATTTTTTTAAAGCCCTTAATTAAATTTTTTTTAACTACAAAAAGTCAAGAAAACACATAATATATTAGATAAGCTATTTATTTGACTCCGAAATAATTAAACATTCTCGATCGATCATAAACAGAGGTAGTATAATAGAAAGTCAAAGTCAAATATTTTTATTCATTAAAATCACAAGGATCACTTTGAAACGTCAATTTTACTGCCTATTCCTTCGCGACCAAGCCAGGAAAAAAGGTAAGAAACCAGGCTGGTTGTTTTTTTTACTGATCCTTTTACAATACAGAAAATAAATTACGTCTTAATTGTAACATTTTGAACGAGTTGGAGCAATTTCAATCCCAAGCTTCTCTATCATCTAAATAATCCGATATTTTATAGCAGGCTCTTTTATAAAGATTTTGTTTAATTACGTTTTTAAATTTGTTAATTGTCAATTTTTGTACATCCCTTGGGAGTTTGATATAAAAGCGTAAACCTTACCCTTCAAACGATTTACTAACTTTATGGAGTCTACAAGTGGCAACAGCGAGTTTATCTTTATTTTAGTAGTATTAAAATTATGATTATCGCTATTTTTCTTAAACAAATGAATATTTTTGTGAACATACATTAGATTTTCATAGATGTATTGACAAGGGAATGTCACAATATTTATTTTTTTAAACTTATTGCTTAATGATTCTCTGGGGTCCATATTATAAATTGAACGAACAGCCCTCTTCTGCAGCACAAAAACAGTGTTTATATCTGCAGCACTCCTCCACAGCAGTATACTTAATGAAAGGAAACTTAATGATTGGTTTCAGGCATGCAAAATTACACTTATAATATAAAACTTCTGAACACACACAATGGTATAAACATAATATAAACGGAGTAATTAAGTATTGCTATTATGATAACAAACAAACTTTGCCATCAATGTGTGGCAGAGGTACAAGAGTAGATAAAGTATTATACGTAAATGCACATCATTAAAGTATATAAACACGAGAGTAGTTTATCAAACGCAGCGAATCCGAGTTTAATTTGACCATAAAATGATTCGAGTGTTTAAATACCTTAACTCTGTGCAGCAGTTCGTATAATATTTTATTTACTCTCTTGCAGCGGCCACACATCGTGGGCAAAATTTTACTTATGCCCATATTATGTAACAGTCACGTAAGCTTAAGCACTATTTCAGTTTAAGTCTTAAATTATTTCATAAAGTAATACTTGAGAAAAAAGTTTTAGATCTATCACATACTTTTGGAAATTCCCGAGAATTCCCGGGAAATCAGAATTTTTTCCCGGTTCCGGGAATGACTTTTTTCCCGGGATTTCCCGATTCCCGGGACCCGGGAACGAAACCCTAAACGGGGCCCTATTACTAAGACTTCGCTGTCTGTCTGTCCGTCCGTCCGTCTGTCTGTCTGTCTGTCTGTCCGTCTGTCACCAGGCTGTATCTCATGAAACGTGATAGTTAGACAGTTGAAATCTTCACAGATGATGTATTTCTGTTGCCGCTATAACAAGAAATACAAAAAACAGAATAAAATTAATATTTAAGTGGGACTCCCATACAACAGACGTGATTTTTTTGCCGTTTTTATAGATAATGGTACGGAACCCTTCGTGCGCGAGTCTGACTCGCACTCGGCTGGTTTTTTTAACAAACTAAGCCGTTCGACTAGGAGTTGTCTGGTCTGCATAAGGCGGCATATAAACTTCATAAGGTTGAATTGGCTATTTGCTTAGTGGTCTAGATAAATAGGTACCTACCTACAAACTTTCTACTTCCTAGATAAGCATAATTTACATTGCCGCAGATCGGAATGGAAGCAGATTTGTGTAAAAAAACTATGCATCGCGAAATTTTACATAACATTGAAGTTTATGTCAATTGTGTAACGTACAAAGCTGCGTAGCTGCGGAAATTCCCGAGAATTCTCCGAAAGAAGACCTTGTATCTAGTTTGTACGTAACACTATTATCATAAAGTTTATTAAGCTATGTACAATTTCGTTACAAAAATTAGCTTCCATTCCGTTCCGCAGCAATATAAATGGAGCCTTAGAGCAAGAATGAACGTAGAATATAGGTAAGGTGTAAACTAAAATTGACATCTTGTAATTCACATTTCATGCAATAAATTTCATTTTATAATGTAAGTAGGTACTCACTTTAACCAAGGCTTGAGTTGCAATACATATTCCGTAAAGTTTTCATCTAAGTAAGGCATTCTCGGCTGCCGACCATGATCGCAGATAACTCTATTATCTCGTGATAAATTCCTAATTGAAATCCTCTTCCAGTCAAGCATCAGTTCTTTCGCTAGTCCTGTCCAGCCAGTACGTCTGTAAGCATTTCTGTGTCTGGTGTAGCCTCCAAAAAGTTCATCTGCTCCTGAACCTAGAAACAAAACCTGAAAAAGAGCTTTGATTATTTTGATGTGGACATAAGAACAGAAATAGTAGGTACCTAGTTATCGATTTTTATAGAGTAATGTACGGTAATGTTATCTATAAAGTATTCCGTCTTCATACAAACGGCCGGAACGTGAGTCATACATACGCTTCTCGTATTCGGTACCCCACTCGGTACGGTACTCATACTCAACCAGTCGTGAATGCGCCGCAGTGACGAACGGTGTGATTTTTTTTTGTAAGCAGTAAACGTGCGATTTGTGAATATGTATTTTATTGAAATAAGTATGTACAAGTACTAACTTAATATGGAAAAGAGCACAAATAGACTATATTGTGCTGTTTTTGGTTGTGTTGTGTTGCGGATTTTTTATACTTACTATTAAATTTAAAAATAAAGCTTTTCGTATGTCTCAGTCGAGGTGCAAATATTTTTCTGTATCAAATTTATAAGGGTGGATTTTTATTAAATCTTATTATATTATATTAAATAAAAAAACACACATGTATCTTTATTGAACACTTCTTATTTCATTCACAACGAATTTTTTTTATATATAAAATATACAATCATAAAACTATAAAGAAATTCAAGTAGGTAGGTAGATGAAATTAAAATACAGCAGACGGGCAGCCCTATCGCGTGTTTACGTACCACGCGGGTGTAGGTAAATAATTCAAGGACAGGGCCGAGTCACAATACTGTATAGTTATCATTACCGTGGTACTAGCTGCCACCCACAGCTTCTCGCTCGTGGTTTGTTAATAAAAACATTACCCTCTTTCTAAGTCGGGAAAAAAGTAGCCTGTCAAGCCGTTTTTCGTGATTGCGTAACAACCAGACACAAGAGTCAGAGAGTTACTTTCGAATGTATGACTCTTACCTCTATGTAGATATGCGGCTGATGAGTTTTATTTATTTGCTAATTTCATTTTATGCTAAAAAAGAGAAAGAGACATGTTGTGCAGACCCCACGTGGTGTTGAAAAGGGCAGGAAGATGATGACATTTTAATTTAATGCTTGCTTGTGTTTTGAAATATTCCCTTTTCCATGTTAACTTATCTTACATATTCTGAAGCATCCTGTACCTCTAAAACATTCGGGGCGAGACTATAGCTAGATAATTATTATTTATTATTTTATTAGAAATGCAATAACAGTTTCCGAACCGTTAGAGATTTAACGAGGAAGGAGTAATATTCACAATTTATTTTCTTTTGCAATTCATAAGAAGGCTCAAGGTCGCTCAGCGTGCAATGCCTCTAACTATCTCTGGTGTTTCTCTACGTGATCTAATCAGAAATTAGGGGATCCGTGGACAAACAAGGTCACTGACATAGCCAAGAGGATGAGCAAGCTGAAGTAGCAGTGTGCGGGCCACCTAGCTCGAAGAACTGACGGCCGTTGGGGCAGAAAGGTTCTCGAGTGGAGACCACGCACTGGAAAGCGCAGCGTAGGAAGGCCCCCACTAGATGAAAAGACGACCTGATAAAGATTACTGGGAGCCGTTGGGTGCAGGCCGCGCAAGATCAGTCGCTCTAGAAATCTATGGGGAGGCCTATGTTCAGCAGTAGACGTCTTTTTACTGATTTGATGATGATGTACTAAAAAATACTTCTAAAGTGGTTTTTACCGGTGATAAAAATCACTTACTCTAGAAGAAGATATTGTGTTATCATTAGCTTTTCCTCGGGCAGCAAACCAGAGAGCTGATCCAAGTGATTCATCTAAAATGGTTTTTCTGGGATAAACCAAGTCAGCTATGGTTGAAGATTGATACTCTTCTAATTCCTCTTTTGACACATTCACTTCTTTGAATTCCCAAATCCTGAAACATAGTATTTTTGTGATGAGTAAATTAGTCAAAGCATAAATATAATTTGTTTAGTTTCCTTTTACCTATCTGGACACAGTTTCTTCAATTCCTCATAAGACTGTCTGCCTGTTAATCTGTCTGGCACATCAAAAGTAGCTTTGCCATCTTTCCTAAAAGCCACATTTATAAGATCAATTGGTTGATCTTTTGGTAAAAACTTGTCTGCTAACAATGCCAAAATAGTACAATCTAGTCCACCAGAAAACAGTACTCCAAGTGTGCAATGGCAACACTTTCCCATTCCTTCATTTTTCACACAATCCTTGCATCTATGTGGCTGTCTTTTTACTCTTAGAGATACACTTGCTTCCAATAACTCGGTAACCTTTACAACCACTTTTCGTATGTTGGTATTAGCCATTAAATTCTTAAAAACTGATATCTTGTCAGAATCTTTGGATGTTGTTTCTATGAAGTTTATAATATTTCCCTAAAAAAATTAAAGTGAATTATGCTTCATACCCAAACCATCCAAATAAAAATAGGTAAAATAGAGGAAAAAGTTACATACATTATCACTTAAATCAATATTTTTATCAAAATTAAAGCTAAATTGATCATCAGGTTTGCTTTGATGCAATGATTGAGTTTTCAACCAATCATCTAGTGGGAAGATATCTGGACCTAAGTAGCCAGCCCATGAAAATATCTGTATTAGTTTTTCTTTTATATTTAAAGAAAATATATATTCAGCAGGAACTTCTATACATCCTTCATAATCTCTCCCTGAAACGTATTAATGGACCAGTTTAAAAAATAGTTATGTTTATGCAAAAAGGTGTGTTTTTTTTAGTTAACTAATCTTACCTAAGACACTGCTTATAATTATTCTATTAACATTTTCCTTGTAGAACAATAAGGTGCTTCTCCCTATTCTGTCCCTGGTAAAGTATATATTACAAGAACTTTTGTCATAATAAATAAGTCCATATGGCCCCTTCAGTGACCTGAGCACTTTAACGATATGGTCTTCTCGATATCCTTCCTAGAAAATTTAATAATATAGCTATGTAGTGTAAAAATTGTGACGGCTATTTTTTTCAGCAATTGTTTTTGTTAATTACTTTACTCTTTGTAATAATTTATTATGTGTCTGGCGGGCTAAAACCATAGAGATAGGAAAAGTATTATTTTTACATTAAAGGTACAACATGAAAAAGTTTTTTAGACAATGCAATAAATGAGTAATGAGTAGAAAAATAAGCAATAAAAGAGTTTGAAATGTTTTCAAAGAAGCAAAGTGTGAACTTCAAGTCACTAGTCAATAAACAATATGTGCAGACATCTTTTCCTTCTTAGAAACTCTTTATTTCTATGGTCTAAAAAATGCTGCAACTATGACAATACAAGAATCACTTAGCAATAGGTACAAAATAGGGAAAATAGTGGACTCTAATCAAGAAATACTTTTAGGGTTCTGGACCAAAATGGAATTCAAATGGTGCTACTTTGTCCTGCAGTCTGTCACACAGCTGCTTATCTCAGCAACTACAGGGGATGGACTATTTGGAATAGGCTCAAGGTAAGGAACCCTCGCCGCACGCGAGCCTCACTCGCACATGGCCGGTTTTGTTTACTTACAGTATTTTCACTGAGCTTGTTCATGATCACCTGTGTATCACTGACATCACTACTCCATGTTTCATCAAATATATCTCCGTTGTAAAGGAGAGTCCCGCTTTCGTTTTCAATTGGCTGTGGGGTAAGTTGAGCACCTTGCATCCAGAGTACAGACCCATGAAAATAAATAGGCACTGTTTCATTATCATCGACATATTTCTCTACAGTATACGTACAATCCGGCCCTCTATTTGCTATACGATGGATAATATCCTGTTCCTGTAATAGAGAAAGAAAATCGGGATCTAAGAGGAATACGTGGATTCGAATAATACTTCTAGGTAAGTTATATTTCTCTGTGGGTACGTTTGTGCACATAAGTCGGAACTTACACGATTATTGAAGCATATTTCGCAAAAAATTCCACACATGGTAAATCTGAAAACTTTCGCCAAAATTATTCTTTTACATAGCAACCATCATGGCAAACTTTTTGTTTTAGTACCTACTTTAGACTTTACATACTTCTACTTTAATTTTGGTAAACAAATCAACAAACAGCTGACTGACTGACTGAACTGACTCTGTCATTGTCAAGGTGGTTGTCTAGGGATTAGTGATTAACTAGTGATCAAGTTGTGAAGGCTCAGACAGACCATCATTCACATTAAGTGAACGAACCTCTTATACGGTGGTGCACACACTTTTACTAAACTATGGATTACATAGTGCCTGGACATTTTCACTAAAGAGCCCAAAATTCCTAAAAAGATGAAACATTTAATAAATAATAAATAAATAAATATTGCAGGACATTTCACACAGCGCTATCTAGCCCCAAACTAAGCAGAGATTGTACTATGGGAACCAGATAACTGATAGAATACTTATATACTTTTTTTTGTAAATACATACTTATAACATATAGAAAAACTTCCAGACACGAAACAAATATCTTTAGATCATGCAAACATTTGTTCCGCGGCGGGAATCGAACCCACTACCTCCTACGTCTCAGCTGGCTATTCGCCCACTGGAGGTCGCCATTAAACGACAGCGGAAGTTTAAACAAAGCGCAAATAAATCAAACTCAAGATACACGTCTTCAGCAGTGCCGTACGCAGTGGGAGATCATTTTGGTGAAAATGCTCGCCTATGTACCAAATAAAGATATGTATTTTGATTTTTGATTTATTGATGGATGCCTGATTGAGAACTCTGCTCTGACGTTACTGACGTACGTCAAACAAACACAAAAGTCAAAAAAGCAATTACCTAGTTTGTCCGTCTGTGTTGCGAAATTTGTTTTGAAAAACACTAGTTTAGGTTCTATAAATCTTATGAAATTGGAATGACAATTTTGCACTAGGACCATGACTACAAGTGATAATGATGGAGATAAAAGTGAGAAACCGGTGGAAGAAGCCTCCGAAGCTACGGAAGAAAGCGAGAAAGCCATTCTCGCTGAGTACGTATCTAACCTAGAAAACAGGCTCAAACAGAAAGCAGAATTGAGAGCACAAAATTTAAACTGCGTCCGCCCCCCAGAAATTTATTTCTCTAAGTTAGATTCCGGATTGAAGAAAAATACAACATTCGTAAAGAAATTGAAGTCGTTCAGTGCAACACAAATAGATTCGCTTTTGAAGGATTTCAGCGTTCTAAATCTTACAAAATACATATCGGAAGTGGCATCAGCTATAGCAGAGGCGAAGCTGAAGATGTCTGACATCGCCGGTGCAATAAAACTGTGTTCTGCACTTCACAGTACATATTCTGAGTTTGCCCCAAACTTCTTTGAAAACTGGCAAAAGATACTGACTTTCAAAGCAACTGATAAGATCACTAATTATTCAAAATTGCGTGTGGATATTAGATTTTATGCAGAGCTGGTAGCTGTGGGTATATTTGCCAATAAAACAGGACTACCCTTACTAGGAAATGTTCTGACAGTTCTCATAAACATGGATAAAGAAGACCACAACAATATACCAATATTGATGTCTTTTTGCAAGCATTGCGGGGAGGATTATGCTGGTCTTATGCCAAAGAAAATCAGGGATATTTCTGAGGTAATTACTAGCTATAAGGGTAACCATTGTAATATGTATAATTGTGCTATTTTTTGTAGAAAATCCTGGTGTACAATAGTGTCAATATATCTATCCAACTATTTGAAGCAAATCTTGATCTTGTTGATGACTACTACTAGATCTGGCTGGTCTCATCTAGTAGATTTTGTCTTGTTGTCTTTTGTGGTATAAAATCTCCAAAAAGTCACTGTTATAAAATTGACCAAATTTTTCATTCATTATTTTTACTAGAGCTAATTTAATAATTTTGGTTGTAAACCAAACCTCATCAAAATGCAATACTTGCAGAAGTACAACATTCCCGTGCCACGGAATATCTTTCTTCCTGCTGAGAAACAGACTGCTGTGAGAACACTGCTCAAAGACTACTTTGCTTCCCTGACTAAGCATTTACTGGCTGAGCGAGCACAGTTGCAGGGGTTGCATGCAGCAAATCAGAGGACATTGCATACTAGGGGAGAACTGTCACAGGAGAGGAAGGACCTGTTAGAACAACATCAGGTACACATTAATTAGGGTTGCTAAAAACTATTAAGAATTTGATTACCTCATTAATTTCATGAAGTTTTATTAAAATCTTGATTCTTTCAATGTAAGAGAAAATTAGAATCAAATTAACATAAAGGAAGTTCCAATCTTTTTATCATTGAAATTATTTATAATGCTTTTAAACAGTTGAAAAATCAACAGTGTAGAATAGAATAGAGAATACTTTATTGGATAAACAATTAAAATTAGAACAATTTAAATCTATGTGATACAATAAGCGGTCTTATCGCTAAATAGCGATCTCTACCAGACAATCTTTGGAAGGAATGGACTATTTGAATATTACCTGGGGTGTGGTGTAGACAGATACCAGCCCAAAAAAGTTTATAGGTAATAGTTTGTCTAAAGTTTGCATTTTCTTGTTATTTATTCTTTATTGCCTACAAGAAAAGAAATTATCATCATCATAACGGCCAAAGGATGTCCACTGCTGAACAAGGGCATCCTTGTTCTTATCCAGAGTGGCCGATCTTGTGCAGCCTGCACTTAACACATCTTTTCATTGCATGGTCTCCACTTGAAGGGAACCTTTCTGGCCCATTGGCCATCAGAAAAGTAATAGTATACACCAAATGACAGGAATAGAGGGCATGGATAAATCATCATTATCTCCTTGCCCTTGCAATGCAGACTCTTCACAATTTGAACATCTTGCATATTACATTTTCCATTGATTTCCCTATCTTTCAGGCCACTTATGACAAACTTCTAGCCGGCGCTCAAAGCATTGCCGAAGTCCTTGGTGAAGAGTTAGGGGAAGCGGGTGAGCCCCCCACTCTAACCCTCACAGTGATAGAGACACAGGGCTCGGTCACCATCGGAGGCAATGAAGAGTTCAACATGCAAGCTGGCACAGATCCGTGGCAAGATGAGGACACAAGGACTTTTTATACCAGTCTACCTGACTTGAAAGTTTTCATGCCACATTATCAATTGAAAGAGGTTTGTTTTTTATATTAACTAGTTGACCCACCCTGGCTTCACACAGATAATAATAGCCTATCTATAGCCATCAAAGTTTTAGCTTTTAGCTTTCTATCAGTGAATAATTTTTAGAATTGGATCAGTACTTTCTGACATCCCCTCTCCCCCCCCCCCCCCCCGCTCCATTAAAACAACAAACTCTTTACAATATTCGTATAGATAATTATCCAAAAAAGGACTATGACTTCCTATTGAGTTTCAAAAGAGCTTTAAGATTTAGTCATAACATAGAGGAAACTTTACTAACTGGAGTGGTCTATAACAGCTCTAGCTACAAATAGAATTCCCTAACAGTATTTGGCCCTAATTCTAAATCTAAAGTTAGGGGGTAAGATCTGCATTGATGCCCCTTATAGGAGTCATTATAAATTGGAATAATCCAATAATGAAGTTAAAAACACATCACTTTACTCATCCTCACTTATTGAGGCTTCTATAAACTAAATAAAAAATTACAGAATTTTTGTTCTGATTGTGGACCATTCCTTACAATTGTTGACAAACAATATGGTTTGGATTTTGCACCCTCTGTTTTTAAGAAAGCTTTTTTCTTATCAAACTAATATTCATTTGTTTTAGGCTGTAAAGAATAAACCTGAAACTGTGACTGAAGAAATGCTTGACGAAGACTTAAAGGAGGATGAACTCAGCGATAATGAAGAACCTCCAACAGTCACTGAGGTGGAAACTGAGGAGGTGCAACCAGCTAATGTTTCTAACAAGTAAGTTTTTTTTATCTCTGGGTAAGTATGATGTTTAAAACATTTCTTTACTAAATCTTTAGAAAATCTTA
Organism: Philereme transversata; assembly: GCA_963924445.1. Classification (NCBI taxonomy): domain Eukaryota; kingdom Metazoa; phylum Arthropoda; class Insecta; order Lepidoptera; family Geometridae; genus Philereme; species Philereme transversata. Next base: position 16,370,970 of record OZ004337.1, on the reverse strand, counting down.
TTTTGCTTGTTGGGCAATTCCGTGTAAAAGTCTACCAAAATTTTAATTTTAAATAATTGTTATTTATAGTAAAAATACTTTAATATGGTAGCAGCACTATAGTACTTTGTTTTGACTTTGACTTTAGCAACAAAGTTTAAATAATTATTTTCTGGCAATACTATCATATTCGGGATGGCGTCTTGAGTATCCGCTCAAAGTGTATTTTGTAGTGGAGTTTAAATTACATTTTCCCAGTAAGTATTTTAAATTATTGTAATTATTTGAGAGATACTGATAAATTAAGTTGCGACTTACCACTAAATTATTCGTAATTTGTGAATACACTATGTTTTTAAGAGATATAAAATTTATAAGGCTGGAATGTCGGTCACAGAATAAACATAATTTTCTCTCTAACTTTTGTAAAACTTTTTCTACCTAATGATAAAAAAAATACTCTCTTGGCAGATTTACTTTCATGATGCCGTCATCAAAAATATATTATGTTTATTATTAATTGATGGAGCGAAGCGAGATCTCTAAATCAACTTGGGCAAATCGGCGTTGTATGAATGTTTGTTTGTCCGAGGATAACTTTCGAAGCGTTTATCCTATTATCATGAAATTTGGTATATAGGTAGGAGGTAGATAGTGATGGCACAATTTTGGTGTAACTAAATGAGCTAAAAATGTGGGGGGGGGGGGTTTCAAGAGGGAATAAAAAATGGGACTATTCGGTCAAGTGGCACGTCTAATAAAACCAAATACATGAACTCCCTTTACCTGTAACTTGAATGAAACTGTGGGTCAAGTTAGCTGGTTATGTATTTCGTGACACTATTTAGATAGTCAAAGATTAGGTACAAATAATTTTTTTTTGTTTTATGGGAGACTCGCAAGATCTCAGTTCGGGGCGAACAACTAGTTCTTAAACTTCTTTAAACATTTTTGTAGTGTCAGTCACGCAATAGGAAGAATCACTTACAGTGAAATGTAGCGTTTTGTTTGTTCTTTTTGCTTGTAGATGACCAAAACAGCAAGAAAAAACAGAGGGAGAAGACGGATTATTTAAAAATAAAAAAAATCAAGAAATTGAGAACAGAAATCGACGACGACAGTCGATAAAACAAACAGCATCAGGTTAAAAAAATGTATACGTTTTTGAAAAGAGTTATAATAATCAATGTTTTTAAAAATGTTTTGATTCGAATTATTTTAGTTTAAGCGTTGGCGTTGTTGTGATTTAATTCATAAATATATAAGTACGTTTTTGTATGTTATTAATAGTGATCGGATATTCGGATGCATATTTACCTAAAACTATTTGCTAAGCTATATTACTATTTGTGAGCCAAAAATCAGGCTCACAAATTATGGAAGCGGCTTCTTAGAATATTTTTATTAAAAATAAAATCTCGGGATCCCGGGATTGGATGCATATTAATTTAACATTAAATATTAAGCAGGTAGAATTTGCCATCTCACTCGCACACTTACAAAATGCTTATATTCCCTGAGGTCTAATAGGCCCGATCTGACATTTGTTACAAGGTTGTTTTCGCTTCCTCAAAAATTACTGACAGTAAAAGTAGGGAAAAGCAACCATATTACGTTGTTAAAAGCCATTATGTATACCTAGTATACCTAATAATATTATAATAATATAATGTAATATGAATAAATAATAATATAAATATAGTGGCAAAGTGTGCGTTTTATCATAGAATGTGAATGTTCTTTAGACTATATGAGGGAATGACATACCATAAAAACCTATGCAGCTTTAAGGGATGTCTAGCTTAAGTAGATAAATAAAAAAAAATAACACATGATAATTTTGTTGATCCCGGAATCACGGAATTTTCGATAAAAAAATGCTACCCATACTAGCCAACTTTGAACTTTAGGTAAATATGCATCCAAATATCCAATCACAAGTTATTAATTATTTTAAAACGTCTATTTTGTATCCTGTAATGTAAGTTTCTTAGGTTTCATGTAAAAAGACTACTTACTATTTTGCAATTCAAAGTGACTATCAGTCACGTTTTGGGCTGTAGTGTCAGTCACGAATTATTTTTCTAATAACTAATTTTCTAAAAAAGTTACGTGTTTTATTTTTCCATTTCCAATAATTTTTTCAATGACTTCGGCTAAAGATACAATTTAAAATTATAACGCCTGTACAGAGGAAGATTTTCGTAGCTTATAAAGACTCGCAAACGCGACTTCCTTTTGCGTGTATGTCAGTCACATTTACATTTTATTAAATAATTCATATTTCACAACTTTCTACATGTACATTTTTTACTACAATGAGATAATTGGACTATGAACTTTACTATAAAATCATGCTAAAATTGAAACTGTAAACATAGTGGTATTCGTAATATAAGGTAAAATGAAACGCAAAATGTGTCAAATGTAGAGTCAGTCACATATGGAATTGCCCAGTTGTAAGACTTGATTAATGGATTAGAAACGCTTTATTGTACACTAGCTGTTGCCCGCGACTTTGTACACGTTACATGTACACTAAATGTGTAGGTAACCTAGAAATAAAGCTAAACTCGCGGTTGCAACTTGACTTGATACCCCATTTTTTTATGGGATAAAAAGGTAGCCTGTTAATCCAGGTTTTAATCTACGTATGTATATACTAAATTTCATCGAAATCGGTTCAGCCGTTACGACGTGATTGAGTAACAAACAAATAAATAAATAAACAAACATTCAAACTTTCACATTTATAATATTAGTGTGATCATAATTAAATTAAAATAACAAATAACAAGACACGCGAAAATACAAGGGGCGGTCTTATCGCTAAAAGCGATACTAATAAGACTTCTGGTACCTTAACCTCTTAAAGACTTCATGTCAGAAGTCCATTGCTGAACATAGGCCTCTCCCATAGATTTCCAGGGTGACCGATCTTGTGTGGCCCGCACCCAACGACTCCCAGCAACCTTTATCAGGTTGTCTTTCCAACTAGGGAGCCGTCTTACGCTGCGCTTTCCAGTGCGTGGTCTCCAGTCGAGAACACTTCTGCCCCAACGGACGTCAGTTCTTCGAGCTAGGTGCCCCGCCCACTGCTATTTCAGCTTGCAAATCCTGTTGGCTATGTTTGTGACCTTAATTTGTGTACGGGTCTCCTAATTTCTAATTCGGTCTCGTAGAGAAACACCAGCGATAGTCTTCTCCGTAGCACGCTGAGCGACCTTGAGCCTTTATATGAGGCCCTTAAAGACTTATGAATTGCAAAAGGAAATAAATTGTAAATATGAGTACTTTCTCGCTGAAGCTATAAACTGTTCGGAAACTGTAAAAAATAAATAAATAAATAAATATTGCTGGACATTTCACACAACGCGAACGCCATCTAGCCCCAAACTAAGCAGAGCTTGTACTGTGGGAACCAGAAAACTGATAGAATACTTAAATACTTTCTTTTTTGTAAATACATACTTATAGTATATAGATAAACACCCAGACCCGGAACAAATATCTGTAAATCATGCAAACATTTGTTCCGCGACGGGAATCGAACCCGCTACCTCCTGCGTCTCAGCCGGCTACTCGCCCACTGCGAAGGTCGAATGTATAAAAATTATTTAGTTATAATCTCGCCCCATTTACAGATTCGCCCTTGATGCATTCTTCAATGAGCTGCCGAACTGCATCAACCGAGAACTAATCGACAATGCGGCAGTCGATTTCGTTTTGAATCTCAACACAAAGAATAATCGTAGAAAACTAACCAGAGTGCTGTTCGGTGTCGCCAGAACCAGGCTAGATTTGTTGCCGTTTTACTCGAGATTTGCGGCGATTCTGTACCCGGTGTTGCCTGATGTGTGTGTGGATTTGTGCCAGATGTTGAAGCAGGACTTTAAGTATCACGTTAGGAAGAAGGATCAGATCAATATTGAGTCAAAAGTAAGTTATCTTAATTTTTCTATCTAGCATCCATTTAGATTTATACAGACATCTTAGATTAAGAAATGAATTTGTTTGAAACAGTAACATTTTTAAAATAAATAGAACAAATGGACACGAAAAATAAACAAATATAAAGCAATTTAACAATAGGGTTGGGATCAATCTTCTAATGAAATTATTTTACTTGTTTTGTAGATCAAAGTGGTCAGATTCGTGGGTGAGCTGGTGAAATTCAGCCTATATTCTAAGATCGAGGCACTATACTGCCTGAAAGTGTTGCTGCATGATTTCAAACACCACCACATCGAGATGGCGTGCAACTTGCTCGAGACCTGCGGCCGGTACCTGTACTGCAACCCGGACACGCACCAGAGAACTATGATTTATTTGCAGCAGATGATGAGAAAAAAGGTAAACTATTCTTCTTTGGTTACTATGAATTAATGAAAATACTTTATTATACCTTACAAGTTAGATACAACAAAATGTATAATAAACGGTCTTATCGCTAAAAAAGCGATCTTTTCCAAACGATCTTTGGATGGAGAGGATTATTTGTAAATAGCCACTCTTAATAAAGAGAGTGTTTCTATGTAATATTTGTTTAAACGTTTCTATTTAATTTATTATTATTTTATTTATCTTATTATTTTATTCTATTTTTATTATTACTTTATTTTGTTTATGTAAGTACATAGTACAGTACACAAGTAAGCCTTCAGGTAGTCTACACGGAACTGGTCTAGAATTGTCATGCTGTGTACACATGCTTTGGGATACAATCTAGGTCTAAAAGTTGATGATTATATTTTGTATCTGTTTGATTGTATTCTGTCTTGTGTGCCATACTTGATGCAAGATTTTTAATATAAAAAAAAATTAATATCCTTCTGATGCGCTGGTGGCCAAACAAATTACTATATGGATACAGGAATAACTTTGGGTATAGGATTTTGTAAGAGATGAAATGAGTTTGTATGAAAGTCCGAGAGCCAAGCTGCTGGGAAAAGCTAGTGTTTATCATATGTATTATTTGTTTCAGACTGTTTCAGCGCTAGACTCCCGATACGTGACGCAGATAGAGAACGCATTCTACTACGTCTGCCCCCCTGAAGCGCCCGCCCAACCCAAGGAGGAAGAACCTCCAATGCACCAATTCATACGAAAAATACTCCACGAAGACTTACAGAAAAGTAACGAAGAGAAAATCCTAAGACTGATGCGCAAACTGAACTGGGACGAGCCGGATATAGCCTCTATAGCGATACAACACTTAGCCGGCGGCTGGAGAGTACGCGCTAGTGCACGCAGAGCCTTGGCCCGGCTGACGGCCGAGCTTGCGGCGTGGCAGGAGAGCATCGCGCCGGCCGTCGTCGACACCATCCTAGAGGAAATAAGGGTCACAATGGAAGACCCACACCCTCGCTACAACCAACGACGGATAGCCACAGTCAGATATCTAGGAGAGTTGTATAACTATAAGCTGTTAGACTCGCGCGATGTCTTCACGGTCCTGTACTCGTTTATCACGTTTGGAGTGATGAATGATCACAGTGTACCGGCACCGTTGGATCCTCCGGACAATGTCTTTAGGATCAGACTAGTTTGCGCGCTTCTAGAGACTTGCGGGGCGTATTTCAACAGCGGTTCCAGCAAAAAGAGGCTCGATTACTTCCTGACGTTCTTCCAGCATTACTACTGGTACAAAAACGCGGACCCGTACTGGACAGAAGAGAACAAGTTTCCGATTTACGTAAATTATATCTACCAGGAATGTTTGACGACTTTACGCCCTAAGTTGAATATGTATACGAGTTGGCAGCAATGTAAGGATGCTTTGGAAGATTTGAGGCAGATTTTGTACCCGGATTTGGGGGAGGAGGACTTGGAGAATGAATATGAGGACCCTAATGAGGATAACAGCGCTAACGACGGTCAGGACGGCCTCGATACTATCATAGAAACTGATGATGAAACTGACAACCCGCAGCTTCCCGGCGAGAGCTCCGATGACGAACCGACCACTGAGAATACGGCGAACGATGATAATGAAATGACGGCGAATGATGACATCGCAAATGAACCGAGGAGACCTGCCGCTAAACCTGTAAGTAACCATCTTACAGATAGCAATCGGCTTTATTTGCACTCCAGCTAATATAAGTACATTAATTAATTAAAACTAAAGGTATTAGTGGTACGTTAAAAGCTGGACTAGTTTATCTGAATCCTGGCTCCCAGCACCCTCCAGGCAAACGATCTTAACTCAAAGTTGTGTGAGGATAAATGTTATTTAGGTTGTATGAGGATAAATCTGAGATAGAATGTATAGGCAGGTGTGCATATTAAAAGCCCATACTACCTCGTGTAACTGTAATGGGATGATTCATCACATAATAATGGGTTGTATCGTTACAGGTAGAAGATACGGAATTCGAGGTTGCGTTTGAGAAGATGGTAATGGAGAATATAGCAGAGAGACAAAGAGAGAACAGACCGCAAAATCGGGATATATCGGTGCCGATGACGTGCAGACAAACTACCAAGAAAACTTACGAGCAGTTGATGGTAAGTCTTCTTCTTCCTGCCCTTTTCCCACATTACACGGGGTTGGCACAACATGTATTCCTCCTCCACGTCTCCGTTGTCACTTCCTTCCTACCGATACCATTCTTCACACAGTCCATCCATCTCTTTTTCGGCCTTCCTCTACTTCTATATCCATCCACACTCAATTATCCAACACTCTTTTAGTCACATGATTTTCTTCCCTACGCATGGCATGTCCATGCCACGCTAGCCTCAATTTCCTCAATTTTTCTATCACGGGCGCTATTTAGTTGATGGTAAGTGTTCCAACATTTAACCACACGTCAAAAGGAGGTTCTCTATCCGCCGAGTTTTTTATGTCCAGGCATAACTTCTTTGTTGAAATGCTTCATACAAGTTACTTTTTATCACAAATATAACCGACTTTAGAAACCGGAAAATCGAATCATAAACGGAATTCTTAAATGAAAAGTAGTATTCATATTTACTTCATTTTTAAATAGCTTTCCAACAATATTATACCTCACACAATAGGATGGAAGCAATCTACGCATTCCCCCAATGACTAAAAATGAATTGACCTCATGAAACTTAAATGAGACGGCCATCGCAACCAACCAACCCATCGCAAAAATAATGATGCAAATCGATTCATCAACAAAGTTATGCCTGAAAATGCATAAAAAATATTCTGATGAATTGAGAACCTCCTTCATTTTTGAAGTCATACATGTTGTTATGGTTTATTTACCATGATTTGTAAGTTTTTGTGTTTTCCGATATTTCGGTACAGTTGCATGCGCCATGATCACGGATAACTTTTTTTTTTAAACTGCATCCATCTTTGTTTGACCACAATCTCACCTGATGGTAAGCGATGATGTGGTTTAAGATGAAGTACGAAGATCTAGAAGAAACCTATTCATTCTTACCTTAAAGAGGCCCGGATTGTATTCTTTTGAAAAATCAGACGACGGCAAAGTGTTCCATACCTTAGCTGATTACTGAAGTATTTGCGATGGTTATTGGCAGATTTATCGATCTACCCTCTTTCTAAGTCTCTTGCTAGGAATGAACTTACTAATATTAATACCATACCGGCTTTATTCTAGATCATAGCTCGATTCTGACACACAACTAAGATTATATTTGAGTCGTTTATGAACAAAGGTGGCAATCTATTATTTCTCAGAAAGTTGATAAATCGAAAAAAAACGACTCCATTCAATCGTCCAACTGAAATTTGTTGCAGGTCATGATGGAATAAACGCTTATGGTTGGTCGAGCAAGACAGAGTTGTCGCCTTTGATTTTAACATTAGACACAGATAGCTACATTTAATGCCAACCTCAATCTTACAGTCAGTTTTAAAAGTATTTTGCCATGTTTGATCCTGATTCAATTATTATCTATCTTTTTAAATTTCCCGTGTTGCCACATTCATAACAAATATTTACTCAAAATGACAGATTGCACTTTGATGCTATACGGCTCATTTATGCTTCACATTATTCTAATTATAAAATTTTGGGTATTCCCAATAGTCTTACCAGTAGGGCTACATGCCTTCCCATTAGTCTTACTTAAATCACACACACCAACATACATCCACACTCACACATACATTCACAGAACATTCCATTATGAAGCATAGTCCGGCGGGAGGTATAGGTATGCCATCATGCATGTCCATCCTAGTTTGGGTACCTATGTTTTCCATCCTGAATTGTATTATACCTAGTAAACCATTGTAATTATCGTTTGTGAAATATTGAAGTTTGTTTGTTACTACTTAATAAGACTGCGCGGGTAAGACTACTGGGAAAGACCCAGATTATGACCGTTCCCAGTAGTCTTACCATAATAGTGTTATTAGTAGGCCTACATTGATTTTCAGCAAGGCAAGCCAGGCGTGGAGTTTGTCCTGATGGTCCGTAAAGGCACGAAACCGCAGTACAAGTCGTTCAACGCGCCGCCCGAACTCGCCAGCAATCTACAGCAGCAAGCCTTGGCTGATAAGCAAGAGATGGAGAGAGTCAAACGGTATGTACTTGTAATAAATACTTTTACGACTTTAATCCTTATGCTTAATATAATAATATTTCTTTTTCTACTGAATATTATGGTGGGTATTTGAGATGAGTCAGTAATGGGAAATCGTAAACCATAAAAGTGAACTTTAACTTTGTTACTGTATTTTAATTTGATGTGCAATAAAGAGTATATCAATCAATCAGTCAAAAGATTTTAAGCAAGCAGTCATGTCGTCGATTTAAGGTAATTTGAAAAGCTTAAGTATAAGCAAATATATAGCTTATTATTTTCGTTAGGTTAGTGAAAGTGGACATTACACTTAGAACTAGAATCGTGAAGATATTCTAGCGGTTAAAATCATTTCACAAGTAATCAGAGCTAACAAGTAAGAGTTAACAAATACGCAAACGTCAATAGTTTGCGTGAGCTTGTCTATGTACGCTGCAAAAAAAAAAATACGGAAACTATAGCCTTGTTACTACAAAAAAGTTAAACAACTGTTTACCGCGAATTTAAAAATGCCTTACCAATTTTTTATGATAATTTTTTAAACACGAGTTTTTTTTTTTTTGTGTGTGCTTGATGTATGTATATTTGGCATGTCGTACTAACGGTCAAGAACTGCAAGCTGTTCAAATCGAACATGAACATTGAGTTTACATTGACATTAAAATTGATGACATACCTGATAAAAAAATTATTTTAAATTTACCGCATCATAAGACACTAACTTTTACCATTCTCATTCATCATCATTATACCAGCCACAGGACGTCCACTGCTGAAGATAGGCCTCCCCCATAGATTTCTCCACTCGAGAACCTTTCTGCCCCAACAGCCGTCAGTTCTTCGAGCTATGTGCCCCGCCCACTGCCACTTCAGCTTGCTAATCCTCTGAGCTATATCATTGACCTTTACTTGTTTACGAATCTTCTCATTTCTGATACAATCTCATAGAGAAGCACCAAACTTGTATGCTGTATGCCTCAAGTTAATGGACGCAATGCAGAACATCGTAGGGCGCTTTTCTATGGTGCGTGACCTACTAGGCAATAGTTTGCTATAGGCGATGGTTACCACTTAACATCAGGTTGGCCCAGGTCGTATAAAAAAACTAGGGTGTGCCTGTGTCATGGACACGGTTGTACGTGAATACGTGTACGAAACCGGTAATATTTTCTATACAAAGTATAAAATACGCTATTTTATGTATGTTATCTTTCTTCTAATATATAAAAATCTCGTGTCACAGTGTTTGTAGCAAAACTCCTCCGAAACGGCTTGGCCGATTGTTATGAATTTTTTTGTGTATATTCGATAGGACATAAACTGATTTCACACTCCTATGTGATTAAGGGTGGTCCACCCCTAAATTTATATTTTTTTTTTGACAAAAAGTTTTTGTTTAATTTTTTTATGATACATACAACCGTAAATTTTCACGCTTCTACCACCAACACCTATCTCAGCTTAGCAACACAAAATTATTGATTCTAAGGCGGTTCGAAGTTCGCGGGGTCATCTAGCTAGTATAACCATATAACTTTTGATGTTATAACCATGTTTGAGCACTAAGAAGTCCTTCGGGTCATACTTAACGGAAATCTCGAAACGCAGCAAAATGACCTCAAAATGGCGCTTCCCCCTTCATCGTGCACGATGCGTCACAGTCCTCATTTAGCGTACCGAATTCTTTAATCCTTTAGCTATCCAGTGGTGTAATAAAATTTTGGATAGAGATGACACATATGTAGCTGCAACACCAAACTGTATTTTGTTAACATTCGTTTTTTGAATTTCCACCCACTATGGAAGCAATTTTAAAAACGTATTCTCTATCCATTCCCATTGTCTTGCCTTTTATTGCAGACTAACCCTCAACATATCCGAAAGACAAGAGGAAGAAGAGTACAGTGCAGAAAGTGGTGGCGGTTCGGGCGGACTCGGGAACCCGAACCGCGGCCAACACGTGAGACAGAAATACCAACATCCCAAAGGAGCTCCCGACGCCGACCTCATATTCGGACCTAAGAAATACAAATGACACGGAAAGAAATCGGAAAAACTGGGAACACTGCCTGAAGAGGAAGAATACTGAAAGATGTTCATTTAGAAATGATTGGGACGATGTGAACGAATGTGAAGCATTATATTTTAGTCATTTATTATTTGCTATTTTTTTGTTAATGGTGTTAATTATGTTTATAACTGTCTAACTAAAATTTCGTAAATTGCGAACGTTCTTTATTCGCTAGACCAAATTAGTATGATATTTTACTTTTAAAGCATATTGGCCACTAAATATCTCCTGCCGTGAACCACCAGTAGCATCATATGGACCACAGAACAAAGGACCACTTTAAACCGTAATTTTAAAGTTTAAGGTTCATTTTACAATGATATCACTATTCTACCCAAAGCTTGAAAAATTCTATCTACAACCCGTCCGACTTAACTGTGCACCTCGCACTGTGACGTCACCGTCACAGTAATGCTATAGTTACTGAGCGGAAGTGGGATCGTACTCCAGGGAAGTGCTCAGTTAAGTCGCGCGTGTTATAGCATGTTTATGCAGTGGTCGAAAGTTGTTAAAAAATTTATGAACTACGGTTACACGTTTGAAATTAACCTACTTAGTGTTAGGGATATCACAATTAATATTTAAAAAAAAACGAAGTACGGCGTTGCACTCAAATATTTTTTGTTTAAAAAAAAGGATTGAAGGGTAGTGGTATTTCTAAAATTAGGTTATTTTAGTTAAATTTCAAGTGTTAGGTGCAATTTATATACTGTGAAAAAAAAATCTTGGGTAAAGGTATGTAAGACAGGGCTCTAACGCGCTGCTCATCCCGTGCACTAGATAATAGAGTACTAATTTAGTGCTCTACAAATTAGACAATACAATGTGCACTTATGTTACACACATGTTAGAAAATACAAATTGGCGTTGACTATTCAACCTGCTCTTAATTTTAGAAATGTCGTGCTAAGGTTTTTGCTAAGATTGAACGTATTCGCATTTTACGAAACTTTAGTTAATGACAACTGAATAACTACCATTATGACATAATAACAAATTATAAAATCTATTTATCTCAAAAAAGTAGGTTATAAACACTATTCAGCTCGGGTTATTAATTTATTTTTCAAGCTGATGCAGTGTGGCCACTTATGGCTTCGTATTAATGTATTTGGTATCATAATATCATGCATACTGATATTGATCTTTAAAATATGATAAACAAATGGAACTAGATTAGGAATCAAAAGTGTTTTACGTAAGTGTTTAAAAAATATTTTGAATTATTAGAGATTCTAATTCTAGGGTGGAGATATAAATTGACGTCCCGCATAGATACTTTGGGTTGGTAGCAGCAGTTTTCCAGAGTCTCCGAGGTCGTTGCTGACGTCAAAAATGACTCAATGAGTTCATGCAGTCCCGTCTTCAGTCTGGCTTCGGCCGTACAGTGCAGCAGCACGTGCTCCACTGTTTCCTCATGCTGTAGGCAACCCCGACATAGCCCACTAACCGTGGTTACCATTCACAGTTCACACCCATTTCACAAAGTAGTCCACCCTGAAGACAGGCTTCAGATAGTGAACTACTTTGTAAAATGGGGTCTAGTTATTATTATGATCTGTCTTCATTTTTGTTCTGGTAGTGTAGCAATTGAAGTAGAAATACCTACTTAGTCATAAATCATAATGGATACTTCTAATAACTAATTTAATTGTTGCAATAACTTTTAATTTTGTGTTGTGTAGATGTTTACTCTCTTGACCAGCTGTTAAAACCTGACATGAATAAAAAAAAATAAAAAAGGATGGTCAAGTCTACGTTTATTTCTTCCTTTGGGATTTATTTTGGTAGCGTGGTCCTCTAGGGGATTATCATCATTACATAGGTAGGTAGAGACCGTCTACTCTAAAAATGAACGCCCCTCCACTTCTTTACTGTGCGTCAACACCGCAGCAAGACAATTCAAAATGAGCCTTGTGATTACAGTGAATATAGATCATTTCGCTTCGACGTAATGAAGTGGAGGGGTGCCCATTTTTAGAGTAGACAGTCTCTATACTATGTAAGACAAGAGCGAGACCGGCTCATTTTTATTTTTTATACAAAAATGACGTCAGGCGTTTGAAAAAAATAAATACAATTAATCATACGTAGGTAGGTACTAGATTGCTTTATTTAGAGGTATATTTATTAATAAGGCATCCAGTCTTCTCCATTGTCCATAATGGCTTGGCATACTTTCGGCAAATTTTTCTGCGTAGTCACGAGGGAGGGGGGCACATGGATATACAAAAAGTTCAGCAGCAGAGTATTTCTTTTCCTCGAAGTTTAAGCTTCATCAAAGCCTAAACGTTATCAATTAGGTTCGCGTCAGGAGATTGTGAGGGCCAGCCCAAAATCAAAATGTTTTTATTCATTATAATCAGAAAGATTAAAAACACAAAATTAAAAAAAAATAGAGAATTCAAAAACTATTCACTAAAATCACAAGGATCACTTTGAAACGTCAATTTTACTGCCTGTTCCTTCGCGACCAAGCCAGGAAAGAAAGGCAAGAAACAAGGCTGGTTGTTCTTTTTATTGATCCTTTTAGAATACATAACGGAATAATTTATATATAAAGGAAATAAATTAGGTACATCTAAATTGTAAGATTTTTGTCCGAGTTGGAGCAATTTAATTTCCAAGCTTCTATATCATCTAATCCGGTAATGTTAAAGTAGGCTTTTTTAAAAAGATATAAAACCAGCTGTGGACGAACAACTGATGCTAGTGCTCAGACTGAGAAGAACATGTCTCTATGCAGGTGTAAGAAAAATATTGTAGCAGTTTCCATTCGATGAGGATGTTCATGACAATCATCTGTTGCACTTTTTAAATTATATACAATTAAAGAAGATAAATATAAAGATAATTGAAATAATTTTTAATTATGTACCTAAGTATATTGATTCATCTAACTTTCTGCACTCTTTAATATTAATGTTAGTTAGGTTAAAGTACCTAAAATAAAACAAATTTAATTGATTTAATAACATTTGTTTACAAATTAAAATTTTCTATTACATGAATATGATAGTATCACATACCTACATAACATAACAAAGATTTTCCCATTTGGAAAAATAACTCATTATTATTAGTTATATTTCGTTTTAGTTTGTAATGGTGGCGTTCATGACAAGTCGAATATCTAATTACAGGCAAACTTTCCAATAATTGTTGCCCAAAACGATGCTCCGCAAGAAAGATTATCTTATCCCGTCATCACGATCTGTTTTCTCGCACCCGGCCCATCCTTTTTCAACATGCTCTTTTAGAGGTGCTTATTTTAACGTAATCTCCACTATACATGTTTTAATTGTAGCTAGAGATATATGTAAGTACCTAGGTACTCCCTATTTCTTCAATTCTTCTTTTCTTTTATTCTTTAGTGTACACAAGAAAATACATTAAAAAGTACAGAAATAGAGGGCATGTACAAAGGCGAGCTTAACCCTAAGAAGAGTTTATTCTTCTTGTGCAGATCGCAAAGATAGGCTTGGATTTTTCAAAAACATTTAACTAATCCGTTCATTCATCCTCGGCGGACGACGTCTTTCTCGTTTTACCACGGTTTGGTAGGTCATCAACATTTTTTGCATTTATATATCGGTTCACCCACTTGGTCACGAACGCCTTAGACTTATTCATATACTTTGCAGCTTGAGCACGCGACATTTTGGGTCCTTTGGGATGCGTACAAAGAAACACTGCCTCATAGCGGGAAGCATACGCGGTACTCATCTAGTGAAATGTGCGCTCTGTGAGAAGCGAACGCGATAACTAAAGGCCGGTTCCTATAATCAGCGGCCCGTTGTCGGTAGGAACTAGGAACCAGTGTAGGAACACTACGAACGAACTAGGAAGTTACTACGGCCTCGTAGCTCGTTTTCTTGCTACCTGGTAGGTGTTCTAAGCGTTCCACAAGTTGTTTTTGAGATTGTCAATCTACGGATATCAACTAGAGGTGCATTCCGAACATCTCCTGAAGTCCTGAATAATAGTGTTCTGTGATTCCGAAACGCGACATAATCGCTGCTAGCAGTGTTGCCAGCACCTCAATCAGAAAAAGGCCGGTAACTTTGTTGAAAAAGGCCGAAATTGAATTAAAATAACGTTATTTAACTAAAAAATATACAGCTTGGCAAAAAAGAGTAGAAAATCCGGAGGCCGCCACTGTGCTGCTCTTATGGCAACCCGCTGTGACCGTATAGCGTACGCGTACCAACCTATAGTCTTGATACTTTTGTTACTATTTTTTTGTACATATAGTTTATTTATTAAAATCAGTAAATATCATTTAATTAAACAATAATTTATAACCTAAAAATAAATATATTATGCTAGTAGGTAATACTGTGTTTTTAAAATTTTCTCTCTATTTTTTTCTAGGATTAAAATAAGACGCAGATACAATGTTATTGTAATTAATCTAATATATTTTCCTCCAAATATTCCACCCCCTCCATTTCATCCGAGTCTTGGCTAGAGTTAGCCGCATATTCGTCTAAATCGTTCTCCGATTCAGAGGAACTACTATCGTCTTCGAGGTTTATTATAATTCGCTCCATGTCTTCGTACATAGTTAGTTCCCGCTCGTAATAATCTTTTTCTATTTTGATTACATGCTGGCATGAATTCTTCCAATCTTCCTCCGTAATTGATTGGAATGCGCGCTCAGCTGCTTCCTATAAAGACGAAACATTTTAATTAAACCTTTATCAACATTAAAAGTAAAACATCAATATAATCTCTCTCAATATCATACTTTAATAAGCCAAACTGTACCTTTATGTCGATCGAGCCTACATTTTGGGCTGCAATTTTATGTTTCGCTATTCCCCAAATCAGCTCAATAGGATTCAGATCACAGTGGTAAGGTGGAAGTCTTACCACTGTATGTCCATGTTCTCCTAACAGCTCGTCTATTTCAAATTTCGGCTCGGGCTTGTGCCGTTTGACCAGCATCAACAGCTGTGGCTTTTTCAACGACACATCAAATGGAATTCCATTTTTGAATAACCATTCCTTTATATCGGCTACTTTAGTAGCAGAGGTAGGCGCTTTGTTCAATACCACGGAATGATACGGCGCATTATCCATTACCACAATAGATGCAACTTTTGAAACTATCATGGTTATTAACACTATTTGTACTAAAAACGGGATATTTACCATGATTTGTGAGTTCTTGAGTGTCCCGATATTTCGACGCAGTTGCATGCGCCATGATCACGGGTAAACTGAACTCAAAAACAAGAACTCACAAATCATGGTAAATATCCCGTTTTTAGTACAATAGATGCAGGTGGTAAATTTGGAATCAACCTATCTTCAACCCATTTTTGAAAATTGGTTTTATTCATTTCCGAATGGTAGTCGGCATTTTTATTTGTTCCAGTAAATATGAGCAAAGCATTAGGAATAAACCCTTTTTCACTGCCAGCATGAACAATAATATAGCGTTTACCCTTTGAAACATTCTGCTTTACTCCACTTACATCAATCGACTGCCAGCACTTTTTTAATTTATACGATTGGTGAACGTAGCTTTCATCGAGGTAAACTATGAGCTTTCTAAGCTCTTCGGGCAAATTTCTATTGCTGATAATTTTATTTAAATACGCTGCCCGTTTCGCTGCTATATTCGGCCGTTCAATTAATGCACTTCTTTCTGACTGACATCTTTTATATTTGAATCCTAGGGCGATAAGTATTTTCCGTAAATGCTCACGGCTTCCGTCATATCCCAAATCTTCTCTTACTACTGGCAGTAAGTTTCGTAAGGTTGGTACCTGAAAATAAAATAACTATGTAAAAATTTTAAATTTGAAAGTTGCAGTGACGTGTCAAACGAATGAACACTGCTAGTACGTATTATTTATTCAGTTAAATTTTAATACCAATAATAATAATGATAAATGTACCTGATTTCTCACAGTGTAAAAAAATTGAACTTTTTGTCTGATGGCACATAAGTCAAAGTTATCCAACTGTTTTTTAGGACGACCTTTTCTATTTTTTCCGGGTGTAGAAAATACGCCTTTGTTTCGATCTCCTTCCAGCACGACTCTTCTTACAGTGCTTACTGATTTACCTGAGGTGAATAAATAAATATACAAACAAAATATTAATAAAAATACATTTTTGGTAAATTTCTAATTGTAATGATTTTCATTCAACAATAAAGTTATGTAGAAATCGAATTTAAATTTAGGTACATATTGCAAAGTACGCCACTCAAGTATCAACACTGATCTGTCGCACTATACCAAAGTAATGTTAGACAAAATGTAAACATAACCTATGTGCTCGATGATTATTGTTCAAAATTCCACTTATTTCGTATGCAAGCTATTCAAAACAGAATAGCATTCATCAATTTACACTTAATTCATCTAAAAACAACAATACAAACAGTTACATACCTGTCATATCAGCGGTTCTTTGGTAAACATCGTTGAGATCGGTAAGAATGGTTTTGGCCTCTTTTTCTGCCAAACATCGCCTATAAACCTTATAAATAATTTGTCTGCCAGCACTTCGGATGGTTTTATTCATTTTTAAGTTAGTTTTATCACGCTTTTATGGCACAAATTATAAATTGTATAAACTTCCGAACTTTGTTTACTTCAAACAATTCAAACGTCATCATTTTTTAAATGTTGCCAGCAAACAAAAAAATTAGTTCCGTTTCTACTCATTTTTGCCAAACTGTATTTTAATTTTATAAAGAACAAAGACTGGACAGTCTATACGTAAATTTTATTTTAGCACATTACGTTTTTGGTGATGCCTCGAAATTTAATAAACCACCAGTTTTTTATGTCTACAGTATACTCGGCGCGGCGAACCTTGATCCCTATGACAGTTCGTGTTATACAGTGTGTCCCTGGATAAAGTGCAACCCCGAAAGGGGGTGAAACTAGATCAAAAATTATCGACAAAAAAATAGAAAAAAAAAATTAAAAAAATTTAGTGTATACTTTATTGATGAATTAAAATTTTTATTGCTCACTAATGACTCTATTTAATAAAAAAATGATTTCTTCCAAAGTAGTAGGTCTATTTTGTTAAAATAAAAACCATAATCATGTCAGATATGTGACGATGACGATAAAATAACAAATAACTCACAAACAAGTGGCTATCGTGACTTAAAGTTTAATTTTTGTATTAAAATTACATTTTTTAGGCTGTTTTTTTCCAATAAACTCCAAAAATCTTAAAATTAAGCCTATAATACTAGAAATTTTTATGACTTTTTATTATTGTCTATCATAATAGCTTAATAAAATAAATAAAATAAAAACCTACGTTCTAACATAAAAAATGTGCTGGCTAGGAGCATTTAAAGTTGACCACTGATTACGTCACCACTCAGGTAGAGACCCTTTTTTAACTTATATTGTTGTAGATTATGGTCGCTGGGCCTGTTCTATGAAAGATGAAGGGTGGGGATCGAAACAGGACTCACAACAAGGCACGCCAGTCGCTCCGATATTCTCGCCGCTGCTACCGCCTACCGTACCTTACTGCGCCTTCAAGTTTTTGTTACGTTGTTTTGCTTTTGTTTTGTTTTTGACTTTTTGTTACGTTTTTGACTGTACTTTGTTGTGTTGTGGAGATGCCGCGATTGACTGAGTTCTCTCCGCGAGAAATCGCTGACATCCATTATTATTATGGTATGTCACGTGGACACACAACAGTCGCTCGTTCTGCATACATAAATGCGTTTCCGAGCAGACTTATACCGTCAGCACGAAATTTCCAAGAAGTTCCCCGAAAGTTATCCAACATCGGACTTGGATTAGCAAGAGATCGCCGTGAGCAACAAGCTACCATTATTGACCATTCCATAGAAGAGGCCGTTTTAAACGATTTGTTTGCTGATCCCACAACCAGCATTAGACGCTTAGCTTTGCGTCACGGTATATCAAAAACATCCGTATGGCGAATTTTGAAAAAGAAGGGATTGCATCCATACCATTATCAGCGAGTACAGCATTTGCATGAAAATGTAGACAATCGTGCAAGATGCGTAATGTCTACGTGGATTCAACAAAAAATTAGAAATAATCCACAATTCCTAAAAAAAATTTTATGGATGGATGAAGCGAAATTCACCCGGAATGGAATCACAAATTGCAGAAACTTACATGTATGGTCCGAGGAAAATCCACACCTAAAGAGGGCGTCTACTTTTCAAGTGCAATTTTCAGTTAATGTATGGGCAGCTCTAATAGACGACACGCTGATTGGGCCAGTTATTTTACCCGCAACATTAAATGCCGAAAGTTTTTTAAACTTATTAAGAGACGATCTGCCACTACTGCTGGAAGATGTTCCGCTGGCTACAAGGCAACAGATGTATTTGCAGATGGACGGATGCCCTGCGCACTACGGGCGCAATGTGCGAAGTTTTTTAAACGAAAACTACGCTAATAGGTGGATCGGCCGGGATGGACCAGTCGGGTGGCCGGCACGTTCACCTGACCTGACACCCCTAGACTATTTTCTGTGGGGTGTTATGAAACAAAGAGTCTACAGAACGACCGTAGACACCGAGGCAGAGTTACAAGATCAAATCATGCGATGTGCCGATGAGATAAGAAGTGACCCAGAGATGGTGCTTAGAGCCACACAACAAATCGCTCTTCGTGCGGCAATGTGCCTACAACAACAAGGCAGCCATTTTGAGCATTTAATGCATTAAACAAAACCCTTATTTCATACTTACATGTAATAAGTTAAATAAAAATGTTGTAACTAAAATTTGATTTTTAATACTACCTGAGCAGCAAAAAAAAACGTGTCTCTACCTGAGTGGTGACGTAATCAGTGGTCAACTTTAAAAGCTCCTAGCCAGCACATTTTTTATGTTAGAACGTAGGTTTTTTTTATTTAAAAGCTATTATGATAGACAATAATAAAAAGTCATAAAAATTTCTAGTATTATAGGCTTAATTTTAAGATTTTTGGAGTTTATTGGAAAAAAACAGCCTAAAAAATGTAATTTTAATACAAAAATTAAACTTTAAGTCACGATAGCCACTCGTTTGTGAGTTATTTGTTATTTTATCGTCATCGTCACATATCTGACATGATTATGGTTTTTATTTTAACAAAATAGACCTACTACTTTGGAAGAAATAATTTTTTTATTAAATAGAGTAATTAGTGAGTAATAAAAATTTTAATACATCAATAAAGTATATACGAATTTTTTTTTCTATTTTTTTGTCGATAATTTTTGATCTAGTTTCACCCCCTTTCGGGGTTGCACTTTATCCAGGGACACACTGTATAGTAGTCAATAAAGAAGCTACCGTCTCCGTATTGAGACGAGTGCGGCTTTCAGTTTTAATCCTCTTGAGTTTACTAAAAACACGCTCAACACTAAGCCAATTAGTTTATGTCAATGTTCAGTTTTTAATATGGCTAATAACTTAAAAACTACAAGATTTAAACTAAAAATAAAAACGGGGTCGAAATGACTCACAAAGGCTTTTCATTAGACGTGCCACTTGACCGGATAGGCTCAATTTTGTTTTTTTTACCCCTCTTGAACCCCAATATCTCAACAACACTCCCACATTATAGCTCATTCAGTCACAACAAAATGCTGCCATCACTACCTTAGGTATCAAAATTCTTGATGATGACAAACATACATACATACAAGGCCGATTTGCCCAAGTTGATTTGGAGAAGGAAAACTCCTACTTTTGCGTAAAACAAAACGGTTCGGGAGGTCTCGGTTTTCTAGTAACGAGGGTGCATTCCAAATCACGCTAAAATCGATAACATCGCGCTAACAAGCGTTCCGAGTCACCGTGAGCGGGACAACGATGTCCCATGAATGGCAAAATAGCGCAAAAGAGCGGATAGCATCACATCCGCCATTTTGCGCTAACAACGTCCATGCTCCAAACCGAAATCACTGTGAGCCTCAAAAAAAAGCTGGTTGATTGTGAGTAATAGTGTTCTGTGGTTGTTTTGTTTTATTGATAAGGAAATAAAGGAACTGACTGCGAGCGCGTTCATGTCATGAGCGTTCCGAATCATTGAGAGCACTCAACTGTCATCAGTGCGTTAACTGAATCTGTACGCAAAATAGCTACGTGAACCAGCGTTGCCATATATACGGATTTGTCCGTATTTGTACGGATTTTGGAAGCTCAATATGGATGATTTAGACATACGGATTTTTAAACGGATTTATGCTACAGGCAGATTAAACTCTACACAGACTCTTTTAGGGCAGATGCATTCGATGAAGAGGACATTTAGATGTTTTCATTATTTAAACCATAACTATCATATTTATTTAAAGTCTCTACTGTTTCCCAATTTAATTGAAGGTGAAAATATACAAGCCCTAGACACAGAATGGCGACATCTACGGAACAACACAGAGTTGCACTCCACGGATTCTGAAGACATGGAAGAATTTTGGGTAAAGATAATGACAGCTCGTAATCCCCATGATGACATCTATTACCCGATTTTGACTATATTCAACTCAGCGTTGATGAGTTTGCCACACTCGAGTGCGGCGGTAGAGCGAATTTTCTCCGCCGTAAATCTTTTAAAGACAAAACAAAGAAATAAATTAGGCACAGATACGATAACAGGCCTGTTACATACTAAGCAACTTTTAGGTAATCACCCTGTTATGATTTAAATATCGATGTAAATATGTTAAAAATGATATGTATAAATAAAATAATTATTAGTTGTTTCATTTTTATACGGAATTTATACGGAATTTCACTCAGAATTGTAATACGGATTTTGTACGGACTTTTGGAACGAAAATACGGCATCCATGCCTTATCCATATGGCAACACTGACGTGAACGCTAGCAAGCAGCCAGAGTTGCCAGTTCGCTATAGAAGGCCGATTATCGGCCTTTGGAAAGTTAGTTATGTCGGCCTTTGGCAGCCCACATATTAGCTCATTAAGTCACACCAAAATCCGTATACCAATTCACGATGATTGGATAAACGCTTCGAAAGATATCCTCGGATAAACAAAGATACAACGCCGATTTGCCCAAGGTCATTTAGAGATCTCGCTTCGCTCTAACAAAAATCATATAAGTCAGTTTGAAGAAACGACTCCCAGAGCCATATCCGGAAAGAGATACACATCGCTACTGAGCTACTTACTGCGTTCATTCTATTCGTGTCAACCTGCTGTTGTGATGGATGTTATACTGGCTGAAAATCTCATCTCACTTACTGCACTCTATAACTCTGAGACTAAAACATTTCCCATTACATACTTTATTTTCTTTCCCTAAATTTTATTCTTATGGAAAAAATCTTGCGTGAGTAGCTTATTAGTAATGAACACATTCCATAAGATAAACATTCTGCGAGGCAGCTCTTCCACAGAGAAAATAAGCCGCCGGCATATCAAAGACACGTCCGATTGTTTAGTTTTGCCGGATTCGTATCTATTGAAGAATTGTGGAGTAAACAAGGACTTATTCCATCAAATCATAAGGATTCTAGACCCTGTCGTGCCGAAGGCCCAACGTTCTAATGGTATACCCTTTCCATTAAAAGTAAGTTGTACTATGTACTCTCTTTCCTTCCTTTAGTCTTAGTTATCATCTATGTGTCAATATTTTTTTTAAGTTTTTTCTTCAATCAGTTTTACAACTATGAGCAAATTGTGTCTGTTTTGTGTTGAGCAGAGTGCACTCTTATATCTTAGTCTTCATTTATTTTAGTCACCAAGTAGCATGACATCTTTTCTTTTCAGTCTTATATGAAGGCTTTGTGAGTTGTTGTGCCAACTTATTTGGGTGTTTTTTCGGCTTTTTCTGGTAGGCTTGAGTATTAGCTTTGATCTCATCAGAGACCGTGTTGATTCGAAGTATGTCGTGCAGCTCAGTACTTCTGATGAACCAGGGTTTTGAAATATTTTTCAAGAGGTTATTCTAGTAGCACTGGATGCAGTTCACATTAGAGGTACAGGTTATCCCCACAGTTGAATCCCATAAGTCCAAATTAAAAAAATCAAAATCGAAAATACTTTATTTGTTTTATATCAATTTTTTACAATTCTGGTTGAAGCCGTGGCTCCTGAACTAGCGTGAGCTGTATGTCAGGAGTCAGTTTCTTCCCACGTTTCCCAAATTGGCATTAGTACAGTCTTGTATACAAATAATTTATTATCGACTGATAGGTTTGAGTTTCTACCAAGTAGCCAGTAGAGACCTTTGAATCTCAGATTGAGTTGATCCCTTTTAATTTAAAGGTGTTTCTTCCATGTTAAGTTGGTCCAGGTGCATGCCTAGGTATCTGACAGATTCACTATGTGGGAGTGGGTGGTTACCCAGGTTCATTGCAGGGCAATCACCTTTTCTGAGTGTTAAGGATATGAACAGACTTTGAGGCACTTGCTTTAATCCTCCATGTTTTAAGCCAGTCATCTACCTTGTTAAGGCTGTTTTGTAGGAGCTCTGATGCTTCAAGTGGATCCTTACTATTTGCAAGAATTTCTGTGTCGTCGGCATAGGTTACAATCTGTGTTTCAGGAAGGTCAGCTGTAAAGATTGTGTAGAAAATCTGCCCCAAAACAGAACCCTGTGGAACACCAACAGTTATATAAAATCCAGATGTCTCCTCTCCATCTTTGATTTGGAAAATTCTATCTTGAAGATTGAGTTCAGTAGTGTGTATATGTGTGGTAATGTTTTTATTTTGCATAACAGGCCTTCATGCCAGACTTTGTCAAAAGCCTGCTGGATATCCAGGGAGGCTGAGGAGCAGTATTCCTTGTTTCCAGGGCACATTGTATGGTATCATAAACTCTGTGAACTTGCTCTGTTGTTCAATGTCTTTGTCGGAACCCAAATTGATGATCAGGGATGATATTTCAGTCTGCCAAGGTAGGGGACATTCTTTTTAATAGTACTCTTTCAAATAGTTTAGATGGCACTGGCAGGAGGCTTATTGGTCGGTATGAGGTGACTTCATTTGTCTGCTAATATACAGATTGTAATATGGTCTTTGCATGATTACTAGTAATGCTCCCACTCGCATTATTGTTAGAAAGAAGCCTGTTGACAATGCCTCTCCTTTCACTTGTCTCTGTTGTTAGGGGGTTAGGGCCAATCCTGAAGAACGTAGCTCATCCCACCACCTCCGACTACTTACATATAAAACTTTAAACTTGTTCTCAGGTTTTAGTAACATTATCATTTTTGTCAAGTGGCTCCCATCAGAAGTCCATTAGCAAAGACTTCAACATAAATATCTCTCAGAAGTCTGTGAGCCGGATCATCAGGTTTATTGTTGAGGGCCTGAATGCTGTGTTGGACCACTGGGTAGTTTTCCCTTCATCTGCAACTCAGAGAGAGCAAACAAAAGAAGGGTAAGTGTAACTTGCTATTGTGTTATCTACTAGTCATTTTAACATCCTTCATATTATCCAATCCTCAATGGTCCACCATCCCAACCGGTAAGAATGTGTAATACACAACATCTCAGTGGATGGAGATCTTTGACTATATTTACTATAATTAGAATTCAACTTCAACTGTATGATGTAATGATTGTATCCATTATTTCCATCATCCAGTTCAAAGCCCGCTGGCCACTGATGGGGCGATATGGCGAGGGGTTTTCAATAAAACCATGAAGAAATATAATATTTTTAAAGCATCCCTAAGCATTCTGCAGCCTTAAAGAATTGCATTATCTACAGAACAACACAACTTAATTTTATTAATCTTCTTTTCAGCTTCTACAGAAAGTACCATTTCCCAGAAACAATAGGATGTCTAGATGGGACCTACATAGAAATAGTTTGTCCTAGGGATGATGAAGAAGCTTTTTATGATGGTAAAGGCCAATATTCATTACATGCACAACTTGTAAGTAAATTCTTGTAACAAAATCTGTGTACTTAGCAACATCTAGAACAAGTGTTGCCAAATATGTTATGTGATGTTGCTGGCCATCATGCCAAAAAGAGGGGTGTTATAAGTTCAAAACTTATGTCTGTCAGTTGCATCGTAATTCCCAAGCAGATTGACCGATTCAGGATGCGGGTTTTTTTAAAAAGAAAGTTAGTTTAACTAGAGTGGTTATTTCTTAGCCACCTATGTCAGTTTTAGGTGGTGGTATTACAGGTGTTTGTTTGCAGAATAACTTTTTTTTTTATTTGATACTAGAAAAGCAAAAATTATGGTAAATCCAAAGATTTCCAAGTAATAACAGTAAATGTACGAACTGTTGTGTTATAGTCGTACACTTCGGACTTTTACCTGCATGCACTTGGTAAATCTTAGGTTATTTATTAAACCTCAGAGATTTCTGCATGATAATATGTTTTTTCCAGTCAAAAGTAATTTTGATTGACATCTTAAGTACTTTGGTAAATTTTAAGATTTACCAAAACCTAAGATGTACCACTATTCGGGATTTATAGTAACATATTATATTGTTTACTTATTATTACCAAATGTCTGAATATTGAGCATAAATGATTAAATAAATATAAAATAAATTTCAGATTTGTGATGCAGACACAAAAATAATAGGAGTATGCTGCAGATTTGGTGGATCAGCTGGCAATACATTTATTTGGAACAAGATGAATATAAGACCATTCGTTGAGAATATCAGTAGACAAGGAGAGACTAGTTGGCTTTTAGGTAAAAAAAAATATTTTCATTCAAATTTAAAAAATGAATCTATGGTTATCTTCTCTACCCACACTTATCTCGTACTATTTTATTTCTTACTAGCTTCCGCGCATGGCTTCGCGTGGTATGTATGTAAAAAAATGTCTCAATTCAAGTACCTACATAAACCAAATTTCAAAGAAATCTGTTCTGACGGATTGTCCGTCAGCAAAGCTCACAGCGAAACAAAGACTAATGTCAGTCCGTTACTTCAAGGAGCTAGGATGGCTGGGGTCAGGTTAGAAGGGGGGTAATGCACAATACACCCCGATGCGGGACGTCAGTGCAGATCTTATTCCCCCCACCCTAGAATTAGAATTAATGTCAGTCACCCGCGAGCTTCAAAGGCGGTAGCAGTATTTGGAAGTACATATATAGATTCCGAACTTCCGATGATAGAAGAAATTTCCCGAAGCTTTTTACTTAAAATGCCTTGGAATGTTAAAATTTTTTATTAGTAGTATTTCGTAATTCCTTCATAATTTTCCCAGCTGACAACAAATACCCTCAAAGAGCGTGGTTGATGACGCCAATACTCCACGCCCCACAGGGCACTCCTGACTCTCAGTACAACCACTTCCACGGACGAACTAAAACTTCTATAGATAGATGCATAGCAAAGCTGAAGGGACGATGGCAATGTCTGTACAAACGGCCTCTACACTACGCACCACAACGAGCCGCCAAGATAATCAACGCGTGTGCGGTTCTACATAATCTCTGTATAACAGCCGGGCTGCCTGATCCGGAGCTGCATGCACATTTGGAACCAATGCCTGTGATCAATGAAATAACAGAAATGCCAGAGGATGATGTCAATGATTTGTATATTGGCATGGAAATAAGAAGACAGCTTGCTGAGAGAATTTACTATAGTGTCTGATAATCTCTTAAGACTATCATCGAAAGGAAAGGAATACGGCGCGTAGAGTAATTCTACGTATTTGCACGTCCTGGTTAAAAACATGTAACGCAAAACGAATCAACTGTTGTAAAATAAGACTGAAATATTGTATAAGACTGAATCACTTGTATTACAATAAAATAAATTATAATTTTAGAAAATATCAGTTTATTTGAAAAAAATAACCTAACAATACATAACTGCCAATACAAAGTCCTCAGTGCATCAATATTTGCATTTGCGCTAGCTGGCTGTAGGTGTCGCCTGGCATCCGGTACGTGATGTTACCTGCGAATGTGTTGAGCACTTCCGCCTGTTCGCGCAGCCATTCCACTTGCTGCAAAGATACCAAATCATGGATTAATTCAATATTATACATGTGGAATTTGTAAACAGTCGATAAAAGGGTTTGAAAATTTAGGCATAGTCCCCGATCCGTCATTTGCGTCGTACTTTTAAACTTGTATATTTGGATTGAGGACATATTATTATAAACAAACAAAAAACATAATGATGCAGAATGTCCTAAAGTGTCACGTTCCACTTATCTCCATGACGTGACACTTCTAGGGCCCTATTTCATTAGGACATCATAGTGGCGCCACCGGTCGCACCATCTTGGTATCTTGAGCTACCAAGCGAGAAACTCCAGAACAAATACCAAGATGTTAGTTTCAAAATGGACGTCGAAGAGTTAACAGTTATTTTGTTAGGCGTACGATGTAAAAAAAAGATAAATAAAAAGTAAAAAAGGCAGTGGTGGATACATCTTTTCTTAGCCGATCGTGACATCGTGGACCCACAGTGCGGATTCAGAGGGAAGCGTCCCTGGTAGCGCAACTTGTGGTGGAGTGAGTAAGACGCCAAATAGCTCTAAACATATGCTGCGGTTGCGCCATCGGGTGAGGTAGTGGTCAAGCGCTTGGCTATCATTATTAAAAAAAAAACCACCGGGTGATTCAGTTGCCAGCAACAAATTTGTTGTGCAACCAAGCTGATACCTGGTGAGATACCGATTATACAACTGTATACATTTTGTTGGTGGCGCCGCTATGGTGTCCTTTGAGATAGGGCTCTAAGACATTGAACACAAATTGAAATTTTTGTTCATCTACTATATGTCCCTAATCCAATCCACTTTTATGTGGCTTGAACGTGGGTTGAAATTTTCTTTCTTTCTTTTTTACTTCAGATTAATAATCTGTACTTATTTAAATCTAATAATGAAGTTGAAAATTTACCATAAACATTGCAGTTTGTGTGGAACAGTGGATTGTGTACTTCATTCATGGATTGAAATTTAATTTCTTCATTTCAGTTACATAGCAACATATGATAAATAAACATAAAAAAACAAATGATCAAAAACAGAAATCAACACAGATTATTAAATATGGGCTTAGTAAGTCTATTTTTAGTAAGTGAATATAATGTTTAGTTGTAATATTTACCTTGTCAGTCTGCACGCCTAGCTGGTGCGGTCTCGGTGTGTTCCGGAGCCGCTGTCGCTGCGCCAGGAGAATGGTGCACAGCGCGCGTAGCACGGCCGGCAGCGCACGCAGCAGCTCGCCGCGGGCCGCCCGCGCGCCCGCCACGCGCGCTTCCACCTCACTGGCGCTTAGCGGCACGAGCGAGCATTCACGGAGCGTCTATAAATAAACATCTATCAATTAAACATATCGACGGCCTAATTACCAGAAACTACGTTACGTAATCAATTATTTAAAAAAAAAAAGGCCTAACCCAAAGCACGGGACTTATGTCCCTCATTGGTCAAACCAAAAAAAGGCTGGACATTCAAACGAAAATGCATTCAAACTGGAAAGGCTTGGTTCTTGTTGACTGCACATACATACAACGCCGATTTGCCCAAGTTGATGAGGAGATCTCGCTTCGCTCCATCAATAATAGATACATTACCTCGAGCGCCCCCTCATAGTTGTCAGCATGGAACTGGTCGAAGAATGTGCACAGCTTGCACAGCTTTGTGTAGGCCTCGACGAGTGCTGCTGGCAGCGCGGCGCAGTCGGCGCGCAGACGCCGCGACACGTGGTCCGCGAGCGCGGCGAGGCGCGCGCGCAGCCCACCCGCGCCGCCGGCGCCGCCCGAGTTCACCACTTGTGAGAGCAGCACGCAGAACAGTTCTAGGACTTTCTCTAAGTTCTGAAAATGGACAAGAAGATGCATTCAACATAATCTCCCACTAGAATAGATGTAAAGACGACCTGACCGAGGTTGCTGGGAGCCGTTGGATGCAGGCTGCACAAGCTCGGTCGTTCTGGAAATCTATGGGGGAGGCCTATGTTCAACAGTGGACGACGTGTGGCTGATATGATTTTTTATTTATTTATTCACAAACAATACATGTGTTGTAGCGGAACATTTGTTACAGTAATGATGATGAAACAGCTCGTTGGTCTATGTTTGGCGACCTCCATGGCGCAGTGGTGAATCACCGGCTGAGACGTAGGAAGAACTTCTTGCTTTAATCTCATCAGTTGTTCGCAGTAGAGTTCAGAATCGACGGTCCTGGTGGTAACATCCCATAATGAATAATGCCCTTCCAATCCCACCACACACACAGCATCACCTTGTTGGGAGTTAACCCGGGTTTCGCCACAGACTGTGAAGCCTGACCGGCCTTTGACCACGACCTTTTTCGCACGTTCTTGTCGTACGTGATCCACTTTTCATCACCAGTTATCAGCTTCTTCAAAAATGGTTCGGTTTCATTACGTCGTAATAAAGAATCACAAATGAGTACACGGTTCATTAGGTTTCTTTCAGTGAGCTCGTGGGGTACCCAAATATCGAGCTTTTTTGTGTACCCAGTTTTTTTTAAATGCGCGTAAACTGTTTTGTGGTCAATTCCCAGTTCTTCAGCTATGTCGTAACTACTGATATGTCGATCTTGCTCCACTTTTTCAAAAATGGCATCAATTTTATCTGTAATAGGGTGACCAGAGCGACGTGCATCTTTGAAATAAGAATTTCCGGATTGAAAACGCTTAAACCAAATTTGTGCTATTCTCACAGACACTGCACTAGGTCCATAAACATCGCAAATTTTTTTCGCGGATTGCATTGCATTTTTACCTTTTATGTAGTAAAATTTTAAAATGTATCGAATTTCTTCATTAGATTCACTCATCTTTACAGTACGAAAAACAAATAAAAATCACACATTTTCCTAATTTGAATTTGGAATTATCTTCTTTAAAATTTAAACTTTGAATGATACCAAAACCAGCCAGATACAAATAGTACAGCCAAAGATATTTTATTACAAGTTCATACATACTATAATGCGAAAAGACTTTTTCCCCAACCTATTATAAACGCTAGTGACAGAGAACGATATATATCGTTCATTTCGCTCCCACGTTCAATTAAAATTTTCACCAGCCTTCAGACATAAAACTCGTTACAGCTTGTATTGAGTAAATTCACACAACAGATTGTTATTATGAACCATGACTCTGATAAAACATATTTTAAATCAGTTAATTAAGGGAATAATGTAAGTCTTACTATAAACTCTGAAAGTTGTTCACTTTCTTATTCTTCTTCTTCGTGTCGATTTGGTTCATAATAATTATTTTAAACATCAAATGTTCTTTTGCCAATACTTGGCCACTGCAACAGCATTATCTGTAGCGGAACAACTTTCACAAAGTTACTTGCTGTAAATTGAGAATTAACTTACCCCAGCAATATCATACATAGTGATAGCATCTTCAAACAGGCCCTTATTTACCAACTGCTCGGCCACATTCAGTGCAATCACCTGCAAACAGAAATAGACTTTAATAAAAACAATATTTTTATTGTTTTTTACAATTAAGTACAATTTTTAAAAAGTTGACGTAAATGGTTGTTTGGCTGCGTGACGCCTGAATGGTGTTATGACGCATTAGGGTCCGTCCACACAGACCGGCTCGGAGAGAGAAAACATTTTTATCATCACAAAACGTCAAAGTCATAATCATGCAGGCAGGAGCTGTCACAGCCAGTTACAACAGGATCAATTATAACTTTTGAAACTATCATGGTTATGAAATGACCATGGTTATAAATGACATGGTTAGAAAACATGTAAATGGTAATAAGTGTTTAAAGTTGTGTCTTGTTAGACATGTTTCTGTATAAAATAAACAAAAAAAAAAATGAACACTATACACTAAAGCCGGTTGCAGACCGAAAACTAAGCTATGCCGAAGCTAAACTGAGCCAGCTAAGCTAAGCCAAGCCGAGCTAAGCCAGAAATATGTGCCGTGCACACCAAAAACTAACCGAAAGATCAGTCAGTGTTGCGAAGTTCAATTCGACGGGCGTACGCTCGCCATGAATAAAATTGATGAATAAAGTTCCGATGAATATGTTACACATAGAAAAAGAAGATTAATATTGACTTATCATTATTTGGATTACTTATTTCC
This sequence comes from Philereme transversata, assembly GCA_963924445.1. Lineage (NCBI taxonomy): Eukaryota > Metazoa > Arthropoda > Insecta > Lepidoptera > Geometridae > Philereme > Philereme transversata. The sequence continues at coordinate 16,340,352 of OZ004337.1, read as the reverse complement.
TCCACTATTCTTTTCCATACAACATCTTTTTTAATTAAGTTGTGATACTCCTTTGACTGTGTGTTCCATAGTACAGGAAATTGTTTAACAATTTCAATAAATTGCTCCACATTCGCTACAAAACGACCGTACGTACGACAAAGGACACTGGACAGCACTGGCGAAGGATGTGCGTAGGGCGTGCGGGGAAGGCGGGAGGGGCTTAGCTTAGCTCCCGTAGCTGCGCATCGGCATGCACAACTAACTTAGCTTCGCATATTTTAGTTAGCTCGCATAGCTTAGTTCTCATAGTTTGCGGTCTGCATACAAGTATGGAAAACTGCGTCAGCTATGCGAGCTAAGCTAAAATAACTTAGCTTAGCTCTTGGTCTGCAACCCGCATAAAAACGGAATATTTACCATGATTTGTGATGAGTTTACACGTGATCATAGCGCATGCAACTGTGCCGAAATAGCATACACTCACTCACAAATCATGGTAAATATCCCGTTTTGAGTGAAAACAGAATGCATTATATAGGTACGTTAGCTTGTGGAGCGGACTCTCTTAAAAAAAAATGTAAAAATTAGACCAGTAAAAAATGGTCGTAAAACACAATGTTTTGTTGCATTCGTCCACGACGCCGGAAAAAGATCAAGGTCGCAAGCGACTGCCTGCCTGCCCCTGCCCTTCCGCGCGCCTGCAAGCCAGCGGACATTGTAAGTTTGTGTATTTGCAAGACTCTACGAAGGTAGTTCTGCTTCGCGGTTCAGCTACATCTAAAGATGGCGCTGTGCTCATATATCAAATTATTATAAACTTTTCATAACGTACGCTTTGAAAGTTATTAAGATACCCGATGCATAAATGCGATTGTCGGCCCTTGGGCCGTAAGTCAATACGAAAATAGAATGATGCTCATTGCATTCAAAATATACCAAAATTAAATACAATTTCCATGACAATACCATCTTTCTAAATAAGAGGTCATGATTTAGCAATGAAAGAATCCAAGGGATACCGGAACGAAAATGTACTTTTTGGCCACAAACTGTTATAAAGACTTTTTAATTTTCTCGCATTCGTGATGAAAACTTATGTGTTATACTCGGGTGTAAGCGATCAATAGCATCCTCATTAGCGTCCTCGCACAGTTTCACTCGCTCGTACCCCAAAATATCTCGGGTGCAATTGATCGCTCACACTCCTTATACCTATAAAAATGTACTGTATTTGCCCTAAATAGAGCCTCGTGGTTCAATACTTACGGTGCTATCAATATGAGGGTTGTTGAACTGGTCCAACAGACCCTGACTGCGTAATCCGGTTGTAGCGTCCATACGACCGAACAGTAGATCGTAGTCTCTGCTTTCGACCGCAAGGTCTGTACAGCAGCACATAAAAAGATTCTTTCCGCTGGGATCTTTTAAGTTCCTGAAAAAAAAAATTATAGATTGTCGGATTTTTTGTAGGTACAAATCATTATGTTGAACTTAAATATTAAGGTTGTCTGAAAGAAATCACTTTAAAGCGATAAGACCGTCAATTGTCTATTTGCTTTGTGTCTTCTATTTTGTCTGTAATTTCTATTGCTTATGATGTACAATAAAGTATACAAGTTATTGAGGTGGAGCACTAAGGGTAGCTACTAGAACCATATTGCCATAAAAAAGCACCTGTTACTGTAACTTGTGTAACTTTTGGAGAAGTTCCCTTCTCTTTCTGAGAAGTGGCCAGTTTTCTCTTACATTCTGTGACTATAAATAAATAAATATTGCTGGACATTTCACACAACGCTATCTAGCCGGAAGCAAAGCTTGTACTATGAGAACCAGATAACTGATAGAGTACTTACCTTTATACTGTTTTTTTTTGTAAATACATACTTATAATTTATAGAAAAACATCCAGACCCGGAACAAATGTTTGTAAATCATGCAAACATTTGTTCCGCGGCGGGAATCGACCCGCTACCTCCTGCGTCGATTACTAAGTTAACTACGTCGATTCTTTAATCACACTAATATTATAAATGCGAAAGTTTGGATGTTTGTTTATTTATTTGTTTGTTTGTTACTCAACCACGTCGTAACGGCTCAACCGATTTTGATGAAATTTGATATATACATAGATTATAACCTGGATTACCACATAGGCTACCTTATATCCTATAAATCAGTTCCCATGGGAGAAAATGGGGTGTCAAGTTGCAACAGCGAGTTTAGCTTTATTTCTAGGTTACCTACACATTTAGTAGTGTAACGCGTACGAAGTCGCGGACAACAGCTAGTCTGTTATAATCTATTTTGGTACCCCCGATTTAGTCTGATTGATTAGATACGTGAGACATGGTTCCTCACTATTGATTGACTTTATAAAAAAGCATAAGGATGCTCGACGAGCTATGGAGAGGGCTATGCTTTGTTTCTCTTCAAGATTGACTGGTACAGTTGTTAAGCAATACGGCCACCGCTGTAACAATAAACATTCCGTTCCGGCGGAGACAGTTTGAGCGCTACCGCGTTGGAGACAATGATTCTGCTAACGCGAGTTCTTCGTTTGTTTTAGTGCCCGAACAATTTGTAATTGTTACATTTTTTATAAAGGAATCACTTCAGTTCCTTAAATCGGACTATCGTCACGTTATATATAATAAGCCTTATAAATTATATTGTATTTTTTTGATTAATTAAATAATTTTATAGTATCAATTCGGTTCTTTTACACCCTAGTCGGCAGCTACACATTATTCAGTCAGGAACATAACTTGATTAACAGTTTGGGTTATTAAAAAAAAAAATCTGGTACCAGGCTATTTTTCAATGGAATGTTTACACCGTTTTTGAAGGTATATACCTTGGATTTCTAATAATGTCGTGTAAAAAACGACTTTTTTCTGATAATATACTTGAAAAAATAAATTTTAAAATCTCAAATTGTTAATCAACTTACGTTGCTGACTGTACAGTTATCAAATAAACGATCCTACCTCAAAAAGAAGTAATAGTGCAAAGCATCAGATGGGTCTGTGAGCTCGAATTTCCTGACATATAGGAGTAGGAGCCGCGCCAAGTTCAGACGGCGAAGGGGCGCGGGGTCGTCCGTATCGACGGATACTGTAAACAAATCAATCCATATTAATATCAAAAAAAGGTTTGACAAAAAGGGTGTTTCAAAAATTTTAAAGGGTCGGCAACGCGCGAGTGATTATTTTGGTGTTACAAGAGTATGGCAAGCAAGCAAGGCCACGGTAACCGCTTACCATCAGGTGGGCCGTATGCTTGTTTGTTACCTTAGTTGTATAATAATAATAATCCCACTAATATTAAAAACTCGAAAATTTGTATGGATGTATGTGTAGATGTTTGTTACTCTTTCACGCAAAAACTACTGAATGGATTTTAATGAAATTTTGTATGTCGATAGATTATGATCTGGATTCACACATAGGCTACTTTAGATTATATCCTGGGGAAGGACATAGGCTACTTTTTACTCGACTGTGCAATAGGAGGGTAATGTTTTTATTGAAAAACCACGTGTGCGACGCCGCGGGCGGGTCAGTGGTTTGTTACGCCAAATGGCACATTACCTTATTTTTAATATAAATTGTAATTTTCTCTATAAGTGAATTTGTAATTCTTTTGAGAAATAATTGCTTAAACCATACTTAGCTTGTCGTAATTGGAGTCTGAGTTAAAGTAGTGATTTACTCACATAAGGGAGCTTGTACATTTCTTGGTGTCCCCAGCATGTAAACATCATGCAATGCTAATGCCATGTGGACGCCGTGCACTTGATATCTGTAAACAAATATAACACAATTACTATTTAGTTAAAAAAAAAATTTTGTCTTCTTAATCATCCCAATTTTAGCTAACGAACGTCGTCAACATAGATTTCCAGCATGCCCAATCTTGTGCAGCCTGCACCCAACAGCTCCCAGCAACCTTTATCAAGTCGTCTTTCCCATGAATCCTTAATTTCTTGCAATCTGCCCATGAGGGCATTAAGTTAGAGTTTTAATGAATGAAAGGTAATTCTTTAATATATGGTTACAACAAGCTAGATAAAAAACCAAAGAAGAAAAATAATATAAACACAAAAAAAATTTTAGGACAAAAGGCGGTCTTATCGCTAAAGAAAGTTATCTCTTCCAGACAACCTTTGGATGGAGAGGATCTTGGGGGAGGAGTTTGGTTTTTGCTTCTAGTTTATCAAGCCCAGTAAAATTAGTTTTAGTTATGAAGTGATGGAGTAACAGACCTTGGTATTCTCGATAGAAATTCAAGAGCTGGTTCAAATTGTCCGGTCAGAGACAACATCTGGAAGTAGACGACAGGTTTTTCGTATGCGTGGTAGTGGGTTTCACCTGCAAAACAAAAACTATTTGATAAACATTATCATTACTTTGATCTTAAGTAAAACTAATGAGTGAATATTATTCTTAAGTGAATGACAATGAATGTCGCTGTCATTGGCAAGCGTGGCGCACTCCTCACAGATCTACAGATACTAAGTGACCGCTTCCAGCTTCATGTGGCGCGTTTTGTGCCTGTGGCGCGTGCATTATTGGGGTTTTATTGAATTGCCGCGCGTTAGAAGAGAAACGAGATAGAGAAGTGCCTGTAGGTGAATATAATTGTAGGCATGCAGCACTGTGCGCGCTGAGTTGCACTGTGTTGCGTTGGTTCAAGAGTCTCTATTTATTTAAATTTCATTGCGGAGTGATCCTTCTATACCGGTTTAAGTATTCTGTGTAAAACATAGCCAGTGGCTATGTTTTCTTTAAGTTTTGAGCATGCGTTAATTCGCACATCTCACTAGGCCTGTACAAGCCAAACCGTATATTCAGCATGTATTTTTAAGTTACTCAATACAATAGTTGCAAACCCACATTGGTCTCGAGCAGTTTGAATCATACAAACCCAGTCCCATCTAATATCATAGTAATCATGTTATACAGGGTTAGCAGTCTCCCAGTCCCAGTACATAATGGTCTTTAAAGCTGGATGTGAGTTTGCACTCCGTTAACTTAGTTGGACTAAGCTCTTAAAGTTCATAAAGTATTGGAGTTGGCCAGAAAATGTGTTCATACCATATTCCTCCAAAATAAGTTTCTGCAGGTCGGAGTAGGAGAATACGTCAGTCTCGTTGCTGTCGCGCGTCCTGATGAACGACAGCTTCAGCCAGAGGTAGTCGTCGGCGGTGCGCGCCACCTCATAGTGCTCGTCGCCGTGCTCGCAGCACCCTATAACGCAGTACACCTGCAAAATATCATTTATTATCACCTGCATTCTTTACAGCTTTTATTTAGCTTGCAATGTTTGTTTATGTCAAATCTTGTAGATAACTTAAATGACTTCCTCTTATCCTACATTCCTAAATTTGACATGTTGGTTCAGTTCTGATGATAATGCATTTTTTTGGTAAGCATGACCTGATTCTACACGCTGGATTAGGTCCTGACGAAGGAACTTCTCAACAGCACAGACACAACATTTTTTATACGCATTTAATTATGATCGCCTTTTCTGAGTTCCACCATGACATGGGTGGTGCACTCAGGGTTGGATTCCAAAGATGGAACTCCTCAATGGTCAACAGCAACAGCAGTTAACAGCACAGACGCGAAATTTTGTATATGCATAGAGCACTTTTAAAAAAAGCTTGTATGTAAAATGTTTTTTACTAATAATTTATTTATGGATTCCGTTGAACTAGGACCACTTATAATTTAGCCATGTCTATCTACCGGTATATCTGTCTGTAGTTATAGCTATTTTATTCATAGACTATTGGTGCTGTAAAGCTGAAATTTAGAATTACGCTACACCTTGTTTTAGGGTACCTTCCCTTTTTCCACTTTCTTGTTTTTTTGGGTTTTTTTCCACTTGCTTACCCCATTGTGCGGGCTATCGTATAGGTCTTCCAAAACCATCTCAAAATTTTATCAACAGTTTTTCCATGCCTGCACCGGATTCCTGAATCCGTTTACGAAATATGAAGCTTCAAAGTGACCAATTTCGTAACAGTCATGTGGTCATGCTAAGTTAATGCTAAATAAAGTTCTTGTTATTGTTATTATGACTTTCACTTCTGGATCCTAAATATAAATTCATACATTTTTGAGTGGACTCAGCAATTGTAACACAACTTACAGCTCTCTTAAAAGGATCGGTAGAGTTCCTGACTTGGATTCTGTACTGGAAATTGATGGCAGTTTGCAATTTATCAGTGAGTGGTTTCTCAGGAGATCTGATATGCTCCTCCAGAGCTGCTATGAACTCTTCATGGTCACGACTGAAATTAAAGAACAGAAGTAAGTAGTCATGAAGCATGTGTATGTAATATAATGTTGCAACAGCTTTACAGAAAACTGAAGATGTATTAAGAGCAGCAAGGTGCACTAAATCCTTTAAAGAATCATCATCAGCTTTTAAAACCCTACTTATTGCCAAGCAATTCAAATCTATCCATACTAATATAAATTTGAAAGTAACTGTTGTGTGAATAATTTGAACTGCATCACAATAGGTACGTTGTGATAAGACACTGGTCATCATTGTTTACTCACCCAGTGTTGTATCTAAACGTGGGTCTTTGTTAAACCTTCTTGTCAGTTAATAAGGTTGACTAAGTAGAGGGTAGTTATACATATGTAAGTCAAGTCTGATTTTTACGTGTTCTGCTACCAAGCTCAATAAACCTATTTATGGGTAGGTGTGGTGTATCCTAGTGTGTTGTGTGGCTAGATAGGTATCTGTCCGTAGCCGGAATAATAAGATAAAGTTCACAAGACACTGATTGTTTATTAACCACAAACACCACATATAAAAAATAGAAGGAGTATAACAGAAAGAAGAAGAAACAATAGTTTAAGCACAAGCATAAGGGTTCCTTGTCAATACACTGAACAAAATATCTAAGCGCGTAATACAGCTTCGAGCGGAGCACAAAGTGACGCGGGCTTCGCGGCAAAAGGTAGATCGGGACTGGTGCGTCGAACGAAACTCAATTTGCGGCTGAGCAATGCACTGGCCGGGGCCGGCACAGATTAGGCGATAGTTATTATGGCCGCTGGAAGCAGTTTGCGTTTCCATACTACATACTGATGGCGGGCGCTCGGTAACAATATAAAATTGAAATATTTTATATAATAAATAGATAAATAGTATGTAGTGTTTTATTTATAAAGTAAGTAATATATTTGTTAAATATTATATAGCTGTATTATTATTTATGTAAGTGTAAACTGTAATAAAATATGTATTTATTTATGTATATAATTATTGATATATACAAATAAATAAATAATATGTAGGTTCACCACATATTTACATAAATATGGTATTTTACTAGACTTAATACCCAGCCTTCCGCAAGCAATGCAGTGCAGCATTAGCATGCACGTTAGAGCCTTGAAGATGGCGACCTATTAACCCACATACTAGCAGATAGAAGGGACAGTGCTTACTCACCCAGCTTTCCGCAAGCAATGCAGCGCAGCATTAGCATCACCACTTCTCAGACAGTAATAAACCATAGGCCAGAGCGGGCGCTCGTCTATCACTCCGTCGGTGAACCCCTGCACGTTAGAGCCTTGAAGACGGAGGCCGACGAACCCGCGCACTAGTGGGTAGGTGCCGGGTTCACCGCCTCGCATCGCCGCAGCAGGGTTAGCGCGGACGACGTCGCTCATGTACTGCTTATATCTGTGGAAATAACGATTTGAGTTAACATATTGTAATATTAGTAAAATTATCTACCATCAACAATAAGCAATATTCGAGATTGACGAATATTTTAATGATAAGTTTTAGATATGTACTACCTACTTTGACAATTAGATTTGAATGTTTTCTTTTTAAAATGAATATAACCTAACAAAATGACAATGACGTCATCCTCTCTCCAAAATATTGTTATGCCCAACAAGGGTCCATAATGATCATGTACCTATCAATTACCACCTAATACTACATTATGATATACAATAAATGATTAAGTATTGAGATGAGTCAGTATTTATGAAAACAACAGTAAAGTTAGACAGACATGTATTTAAACATCACATTGAATCCTCTTAGAATATCAGCTAGGTCACTATCACTTGCAATCTGTTGGACAAACCAGACAAAGCAAAACTCATATTCCAGTGTGACCTTAGTAAATAAAGACATACATACCTTTTCTCTAAATACTTCTTTCCCTGTGCAATGAGACACTGCTGGATGGCAGAATTGCCCCTGGCCTTCAGTGGATCCTCATCCCTGACCAGAGCAGGAATGCTTGACATTGTTTTGATTATATCCCACATTTCTTTCACTTTCTGAAATTAATGTAAGAGTGTTCTGTATAAGTTCAATATATGGATTAAAGTTATCTGAATAAAATACCTTTATTGAGGTGACATTTAGTTGGGTATATATTTAGGTCATTTAAGTGTGTACTTAGGCCTTAAATTTATGTGTAAAAGGAAATAAATTAATAAACTGAGCGATTTCCGTCAAACTTCGACTTCTGAAGCTATGTTGTTTATTTGAGAAATCTAAATTTCTGCACACTTAACATTTTTTAGTAAATAATTTGTGAGGAAACATTAAATCTATGATCTTCAAATTAGGCACATATCAAACTTTAATATACTCACAAGGTCATTGAACTCCTCAGCAACCTGTGCAAACTTCTGATGCAGTGCGGTTCTAGACTTGGACCCTTGGAACACCAGCTTATTATACTGATGCACTTGCCTTGCATATGCTGCTTCCACATTATCCAACATGGAGTGCCCAAACTTCTTTGGTGTGTCAGCTATACTGGGCGGTTCAGGTGCCCGTTTGAGGTCTAACCAATTCTGTGAGGGGCCGATCATGGCGTTCATGAGCTTTATCTTCTCCCGGTTCCATTCTGAGACCATGTGCTCCCATTTTTGATCTTCTGTGGTTTGTAGCGACTGGAAACACGAGAAACAAAAATTTGAATTAGATTTAACCAAGCCCCAATATATTCATCTGACCAACTGTTAAAAAGACTAAGCAAACTTGATAATGGTAAATATTACTTACATTTTTGTTAACCTCATCAATGAGTGATAAAATAGCATTCTCCCTTTCATTCTTTAGAAAACTTTCAATATCTGAGTCGGCAATAGGTTGGAGAGGCTCAAATGTGCGTTTAGAACTGAGAGTTTCCAGCTTCTGTGATATTTGTTGCAGATCTATGCCCTTTGAACCGAACAGAAGATGTCTGGCAGAAAAAAGAACAAATTAAGTTTTATTAGTAAAGTAATTAGCTAGGACTTTTCAAATGATTTTTAAATTCATACGTAAGTACAAATACATACGCTTGGATGTCGTTAGCGCCTGATTGTATAACTCTCGAATGCAGTTCCTGTGAGGCTTCCAACACCTGCCCCAGGGAGCGTTCGACCCTCGGCAGCTCCTCATTGCCCTCAATTTCCGTCGTTAACTGCTCAGCTTGCTGTAATAACTTGTTGAAGTCGTCCGCCATCGCGGTTGAGGTTATATTTTTATTTACACAATCAGGGTGAACACTGCAATCTTATATGGCACAAATTCGTAACTTGGATTGGATATGACAGATTGATTCATAAAAACTTAACGATTTCGGCCAATTTACTAACAATAAATAATGTAAAACTAAGTCAACCGGTAGCAAGCGACGCGATAAATAAATCAAAATACCTACAAAGCAATGAAAGCAAAGCAAGCAAAGCTGTCACTCAGTCTTGCCAGCAGGCTCTAGTCAAAAGTAACCCTAGAGTGATACAAAAGTAACCTTTTAATAAGAAAAAAGTAGGTATCCTTTTATATTTTTATGGCTCAAAATTTTGCTTAGTTTTTAGTTTTGCGTTTAACTAAACTGGTAAATATTTTGACGTGATAACGTGTTATAAATCGATGAACGCCAGCTGCACGCACGAAATAACATGGCTCATTGTCACGTTCCGCCTAAGCCGAGCGTGCAAGCGAGAGCGCGGAACAAGCGATAGAGAGGCACGATCGGCATAAGCATTTGGCTTGTGACGCATCTATCTCGTTATCACGTAAAATTATCGTCCGTAAACCGACTTTACAGACACCCAATTTTTTTAAATATAAATTCAATCAAAACGTCAACAACACAACACCATTATATCGAGCTAGCAGCCACTTCATATTTTCTAAGTATTCAAAAAAAATAAAACTAAAATGGTAGGTGGTAACAATCGAAACATGTAAGTTACAGGGTAAGATACGTTTACCTTCTTGTCGCTAGGCAGTGGACCGAATAAGATACAAAACAAAAAGCTTCTAAACACTATCTCTGTTATCTAAAGAGATCTTTAGATAACAGAGATAAGAAACTATCTTAAGATATGTACTAGTAGCGGCACGAAACTTTAGCGCTGACCGTTACTGCGCAGAAGTCAAAAGTAAGGTACCTGAGGGGGGCTAGCGGGATGAAGGGCAGGCGTGCGTAGCGCCGATTGGCTCTCCAGTCGCATTCCGTTCCCCGCACTCATACGACACCCCGCGCACATCCAGTGTACAGTCGCGTCCTTAATTGTATTGTTATTGCTGTTATTTGATATCTTTTTGCTAAATTAACTTTAACATCATGTTAATTATGTCTTAGGTACCTACTATAAATCTTTGGACATTAGAATTGGAGATAAACTATTTATTAAACTATAGGTAATATTATTTGCGTGCGCGACAGTACTCATGCGCAGCTATCCTCCACATTTCGTTCAGCGCTAGACTTACTATTTGACATTACATTAAAATAATGTCATTAACGTTATTTAGCTAATGTGACAGTACCCATGCGCAGCTATCCCCTCCGCGTAACGTTCAGCGCTAGACTTACGTGCCGCTGTTTATACGTTCCACCTTCTAAAGAACCAACACAAATCTGTTCCTCTCCAGTGTCGATCTGCCGATAACGTTATGTGCTTATCACCCTACGTGTCGGGTGAACGCTGGCAGCACACAATATCGCACTTCGGAAAATTTATTGCTACCTATTTCAAAACTACCGTATCTATCTCTTTCATTCTTTCGGATAATTATTTATTAAAAAGAAGGATAGATAACAAATGTACTTAATTAAAACTCCAATGCCTAGAAAATTTGTCAGGATTCTGAATCTTGGACATTTTTCTTTTTAGACATGGCATTTTCTTTCATACGTTTTAAAAATTAGACTTTTATAACAGGATACATTTAAATTAGATTTTAGTACTTACAAAAAAAATCAACACGTCATGTTTCTTATAAAATATTGATAAATCTTAATCTAAATGCAGCGCGGTATTTTTGGCACACACAAACCAGAAATACCTTGCCACGCAATGGTTTATGGACCTCAGGATGTCCGACACTTGATAGGTCTTCTATTTCCACTTTCACAATAATTTTTATAAATCCCAACTTAATAAAAATATAATAAACAACCAACCGACCGATACATGCCAAAGTATTATGAACTTACGAACGAGTTAAAGTGAGTAACCGAGATAGATGCTCACTCTTTAAGCTCATAACATAACCCATTTTATTGTCATCTAGTGGGAAAGAGAAAAAGGCAAGTTAAGATGTAACGCAGTTCTGTGTTGGGTAATTTCAATGTTACTAATCCACTGCTCGAGAGAAAAGTGAAAGTGCGTAACGCCACGATGTGTCAGCCTACGCCACAAAATGGCAAACGAAAAGAGCCAAAGAGCCACCTTCTGCAAGATAGGCAGGCAACGAATAGCTGAGCCTAGTGACCCGGGTTTCGTAAACCCCACGAGTAGATGCCAGGGTAATGAGTCACATACCTGAGCCCTTACCTGCAGCTCATGCAAAGCAGAGTGTGCACTACGCACTAACTCATACTGCAATATGAGCCTGTAGACGACCCGTAGCCTTCTAATTCTAATTCTAATTCTAGGGTGGGGGGAATAAGATCTGCACTGACGTCCCGCATTGGGGTGTATTGTGCATCACCCCCCTTCTACCCTGACCCCAGCCATCCTAGCTCCTTGAAGTAACGGAGCAGGATTTTGGGTTGATGGATGCAGCTTTCCAAGATTCCCGTGGATGCCGTTGTGTTAGTGGATGAGGATTCGATGAGCTCTTGCAGACCCGTCCTCAGCCTGATATCGCTCGTGGCCGTACAGTGAAGCATCACGTGCTCCACCGTCTCTTCCTCCTGAAGACATGCCCGACAAAGCCCATTGTCCGTGGCCCCGGTCTTCAAGAAGTGACGGTTAAGTTCACAGTGTCCTGTGATGATTCCCACCATCATCCTTAGATCCTCGCGTTTCATTTTAACAGAGTATTTGTTGTTTTTCGATTCTTTGCAGGGAACATTACCCGTAGCCTTATTACGTAAGCACAATTCATACCTACAGTGCGTATCTCACGTGTGTAAGGGACAGCCCGACCAGTGACAGCGACGCGACAGTAATTGCCTGACGTAATAAGGTTACCGGGTGGTGAAAAAAGGGCTATTGTGCGTTCTGTTTCACGTGATTAAATAATTCTGGAAAATCACAAATCCATGATCTCGAAAAGTAACCAAAAAGTAACCCCCAAGTCAAGTAACCTGGAAGTAACCTACAGACCACTTAGATGTACTACGTACAGACGGTCATCTGACGTATATTCGAGTTGGAGCGTAAAGGACCGAATTGACCGATGCCACAGTAGATTTTGACAAGTTTTTTTAATATCATCTTCACGTAATCTCGCGAAGGTAAAAGTAACCTAACAGGTTACAAAAGTAACCTTCTGGCAACGCTGCATTTTAAGCAAACTTGCTTGATTGATCATCCATCTATCTATGGTTACTATCGTGTTATTATGGTGTGGTCGCTAATTATATCACCAATACAAGATGTGTAAATAACTTGATCTTTTCACCGTTTGTTTTTGTTTTGTTTGATTTTTTAACATGAAGATATTTTGCTAGAAAACATAGCCTAACGGTTTTAAACATCAGTGAAACTAACTAATAATGGAGAGGCGAAAAGCTAGCCCGGAACAGTTGAACATGCTATTACATTTTCTTGACGAAGACAAGGAACTTGCCATTGGAAAGTTTACCGGTTTGGAAGGCAGAATCCGGCAAACCAACGCTTGGATAAAAATCACAGAAAAACTCAACGCTAACTCTGGATTTGGTTCAGGTGCTATAAAGACTCCAGATAAGTGGCAACAGGTACTGAAAATCTTAACTTTATTCATAAATAAAAATATGTACACTAAGTAATATCTGTGAGTTAATTGTGATAATTTTTTTCACTATTTGCAGACATGGAGAGACTGGAAATCCAATGTTAAAAAAAAAGCCTTCAAAATACGCAAGAACAGGTTCACACCAGGCTTTAATGCAAATACTCAACTAACAGATGCTGAAGAGAAAATTTTAAGACTGACTAGTACCAACACTTCTGTATTTGGTTTGACTGGAGTGCCTGAGACTTCGGCTATAACAAACTCTTTGGTATGTCTGTTTGAGTTCTTATACACAGACAAATAATTCACTGTAAACATATTTTTAATAAGTTTGTACTTCCAGGATCCAACTCAAAGTAATGTAACTGATGATCTCTGTGGAAGTGATGCCTCTACAAGCACAATGGTAGGTACTCTATTATCTTTATTAGGTTCTGGCCAACCAATTCCCCTGGCCCTTTAAATATAGGTATCTTCACTAACAGTCAAACAAAAGTAACACTGTCTCTCTCTCTCTGTTAGACTTACTTTCTAGACTACTTTTGATGACTAAACTACTGGACTAATTTCAATGAATTTGGTAATGTGGTTTTTTATGACCTGGATTAAGACAAGCTTGAGGTCCTGTTTTCAACAAAGCAGAGCGGAGAGATGAGAGTTCGACCAATAGGATGATGTAATAAAATTTTGACATTACTCTATTGTCTTTTACACTGAAACTCTGCTTGCTGCTTTGGTGGAAACCACTGTGAGGCATAGAACTATCACATTTTGCACATTGAGTTAAGGTTTTGTCTCAACAATATCTTAATAACTAACTGTTTTAAAGAAATGGCCCCCAGACCCTGAGCACTTCACTCAAGCAGACTTGGACATGACTCTTGAGGCAGCTGTGACTCATCCTGATGCTGGCATGGGACCTAATGAGGTGACTTCTGCTCCCAACACTATAAAACCTGTATGGAAAAGGGGAAGGCCATTAAGTAAGTATACATGGTATAAACCTAATGAACTAGTTTTTTTTATCAAACATTGCATTTTGCTTCATATAATTTCTAATCTTTGTAATTTGGGAGTCTTCAAGTCCAGAACAGGTTATTTTTAGGTAGATATGCTACATCTTTGACCACACTATCCCTTACCATCAGTGAGGTAGTGGTCAAACTCTTTACCCCATTAAAACAAATTATTTTAATTTCTCTAATATTGTGTTCCAGGAGCTGTTCATGACAGACTATTAACCCTAGAAGAGGAGAGAATAAGAATCAAGAAACAAAAACTTGTAGAGAAGAAAAGGTGCAATAATATAAGACTGAAAATGGAAAGAGATAGATTAGAGATTGAGAGGCAGAGGAATTTGTTGCTAGAGAAGTAAGTTTATTCTGTAAATGCAAATAGTTGGTTTTTTGAACTCTGATAAATAGGTACACTGGCTCAGTGACGGAACTTTAAAATAATGGATTTATTTTGGGGCTAGATATCTCTGTGTGAAATATCTATCATTATTGATCGAGCGAAGCGAGATCTCTATATCAACTTGGGCAAATCGGTGTTGTATGTATGTAAAAAACCGAAATGGGACTATCCTGTCAAGTGGCACGTCTAATAAAAGGTCTTTGTAAGTACATTTCGACCCCGTTTTTATTCTTTAGTTTAAAACTTTTACTTTTTAAGTTATTAGCCATAATAAAAACTGAACTTTGACAAAATTCACAGGGTGCACCAGTGACCCCACAGTACTGAAATTTGGTATGCGATGCGTGTAGCTTTAGTGACACAAATATAGAAAAAAATATTAAATTCAGAATAACTGGAATTTCTACCCCAAAAAAGTATAACCAACTCACATGAACTCCCGTTACCTGTAATTTGAATGAAACTGTAGGTCAAGTTTGTTGGTTACGCTTTTCGTGGCACTATTTTGATAGTCAGTTATAGATAGATAGATAGATATAGATAGATAGTGAAGATTAGGTACAAATAATATTTTTTTGTTATTATGGGAGACTCAGTGCGGGGCGAACCACTAGTTTATTGATCGACCGAAGCGAGATCTCCAAATCAACTTGGCCAAATCGGCGTTGTATGTATGTATGTATGTTTATTTGTTTGTCCGAGGATAACTTTCGAAGTGTTTATCCGATCATCGTGAAATTTGGTATATAGGTAGGTAATGATGGCACAATTTTGGTGTGACTAAATGAGCTAAAATTTTTGGGGGGTTGTTGAGATATTGGGGTTCAAAAGGGGTAAAAAAAAATGAAAATGAGACTATTAGGTCAAATGAGACGTCAAATAAAAGGTCTTCATTAGTACATTTCGACCCCGTTTTTATTTTCAGAAAAGTTTTTGTAATTTTTGAGTTATTAGCCATAATAAAAACTAAACTTTGACAAAGTTCAAAGGGTACACCAGTGACCCCACATTGCTGTAATTTGTTATGTGTGTAGCTTAAGTATCACAAATATAGGCAAAAGTCTGAAATCTAGAATAACTGCAATTTGTAGCCCAAAAAAGAGTAACCAAATTACATGAACTCCCGTTACCTGTAATTTAAATGAAACTGTAGGTCAAGGTAGTTAGTTATTTATTTCGTGGCACTGTTTTGATAGTCAAAGATTACGAATAATATTTTTTTTGTTTTTATGGTAGACTCGCGAGATCTCAGTTCGGGGCGAACCACTAGTTTAACAACTGTCTTATTTCTAGGTTGTTGGTTGCTGTGGAAGCAGTTGCAAGAAGATGAAATAGAAAATATATTACTGTGGTACGATTTGGTGATGACTTAATTAATTTCCTACCTAAGCTTAAATATGAACTTTGTGATATTTAATTTATGTGTTGGTATAATATTTATACAATATACCTGTACCTAAGGTTCTACTTGTTTTTATTGGGACCGACCTACCTATCTAGTACTTCTTGTCTCCGAAATATCCGACTAGACACAGATATACGTACCTACCTACTTACCGTAAGGCGTAATCCTGCAGCCACATTACTCGCCTTGGGCTGAGGAAAGTGGGCAGGGACGTAATGTGGCCACGTTACTCATGTTCCTCGTCATACCCTACCGCTCCACATTTTGTCGGTTTTTTGAGCACGAGTTAAAGGGCCGGTAGCATAAATGCGAGTAGCATAGCCACACGTCACGCCCGCCTCATTCCGCTTCGAGCGCTAAGGGAGGAAACACATGCGCTTTGGGATTTGCTACGACGGTTGAGTGGTCAAATGAAACCACGTATATAGCATCATGAAAGTGACAAGTAGGTAGAAACATAATACCTAATAGTAAATATATTATTTCACTGTGCTGGTACACCTTCCTACCTATGGAGCGAATAATCGCGCGAGGAGGGATGTGTTTTACCACCTACGGCATTAATCGCGGCAAGGCGAGTAGAATGGGCAGGAGGATAGTGTAGCGGAGGGGTATTATGACGACAACATTGTCATGCCCGGGCAAGATTGCGATCCTGCCTCGAATTTATGCTTTGACAGATAGGCAAGTTCGTGCTCTTTCATGCTTAAGATACTTAAGCTGAAGCTTGGAACAGTAAAGTTTTATAATCTGTGTAATATACTGTCAGGTCAGGTCAGTGAGAGTCAAAATGTCAAATCAAAAGAAAATAGAAAAAGCGCGTGTTTACATTTAAAAACAAACAGTGCGTATTACTTCGCATAAAATTAAACTCGTTGTTTTATTATGGCTAAAGAAAAACCTCTAAGCTTAGATCACGAATTAGTGGGCGTTCTGTTTCCTGGTGTTGTGGTAAATGATGAAAAAGCATTGCAGTGTTTAGGAGGTCTCAAAGTTATTTCACAGGTAAGTTTGCAAGGGGCTAGTTTACGATAACACATAGATCCTGCCCTTTCAAAGGTTGCCTGGAAGAGATCGCTCTTAACGTTAAAGCCTCTCATTGGACCTATAATTTTATAACTGTATTTTCTTACATTAGTTTATTTGTATTGGTGTGCATTAAATAGGTACATTATCTAATCATATGTACCAAAATCATATAGAAGAGACCCAACTTTAACCCTGAAAGTAACCTAGTCACAACGAATAGGTATGGTTTACCATTCGAACTAAATATTTGAAAAACTTTCCATTTCCAGATATATTGCCAACCAACTAAGAAAAGACTGGGTCTAAGCTACCAACCTGATAACCCTTTTGTGAAAAAAGTCTATGCAGACACAAAGAAAGCAGCTGGAGTCCTTTTGAAAGTCAAAGTGAAAAAAGTCAAAGTAAATGGTGAAATCCAAAGAAATGTTATTTCTACTGATGTGGTTGGAAAAGTCAACAAAATGTATAAGTTTGAATGTAAGTATCAGTAAAATTGAAAATATGAAATTGCCTTTAGTTCGTCAAAATGAATTTTTAATAACCTGGTATAATCATTCATAGGTATGAGGATAGTCTTCCTTTTGCTTCTGCCACTGCCCTAGATCTTGAGCTTCTCTGGTCCTGGTGTTGCTCATGTCTTTTATTATGTAGTCTATCCAATAAATAACCTGTAATATTTGTTTTTACTTTTTTATCTTTAATTGATTATTTATTCTGTTCATTCAGCAATGTGTGATTTTCAATTCTTGCCACTACATAGAGAGGAAAGTACTGGCCAGATAGAATGCCTTTTGGACAAAATGCTTCCAACTGGATTAGACAATCTGAGCTTCCTTGAGTAAGTAAAAGTCTTGCAATCAATCAAAAAAAGAATCTTGCAGGCAAGTAGCATGATGCCACACCAAATGATCCTGGTAGGAGTGTACCTATATAAACTCCTTCCATGCCATCTGTTTCAATCATTCACATTTAAAATCACTTTCTGACATATTCTTCCTAAATTATCATAATAGATCTCTGGCCCTACATAGTAGAAGATGATGTGGTTATGTCGGTGGACATTCTTTTCCGCTTTTGAACTCTATGTGGTTCATTACGTGAGAGAAGATGACGTGGTATAATGAGTACAAATTATTTTACAGTGGCCCATGCCCTTTATTCATTGTCCCATCAAACTTCACAAGATCGGACAAGCCTATCCAGTATGCTTACACGGACAAGCGCTACCCAGACCGCAGTGGCTCACCTAGTAATGATGATTTCCACAATAAGTGCCGGAGTGAGAGAGGAATGCCACTTGGACACTGGTGGTTTTATAACACGATGGATGAGTTCCCATCTGAGCCTTTAGAGTTTTATATCAAGAATAGAGATATGAGATATGAGTATAATTCTCTGCTGAAGAAAGAGTTTGAAATTGTGGAAAAGGTAAATTCATTTATTTATATTTGGATAAGAGACATAAAGTTCAAGATGTTAGCAAGCGTATATTGGGACTCAAATGGAGTTGGGCAGGACATGTGGCCAGGCGTGGTGATGACAGGTGTAGCCGGGTGCTGACTGAGTGGTGGCCCTGAGATGAAAAACCAAGAACACAGGTCGTCCACTGGCAAGATGGGTCGACGACATTATAAAAATCGCAGGTCGTATGTTGGTTTGGACAGCGCAGGACAGAGGCCAATGGCGACAACGAAGAGAGACCTATGCCCAGCAGTGGGATGAGAAGGTCTGACGAGGATGATGATGATGATATTTGGACATTCAATAAACATTAGTCATCTATACTAATATTATAAAGAGGAAACATTTGATTGTTTGTTTGCATTCAATAGGCTCTGAAACTACTACGTTTGGAAGCTACACTATCCCTGGGTGACATAGGCTACTTTTTATCCAACTGCGCAGAAGGAGGGTAATGTTTTTATTGAAATACTGTGTGCGAAGCTGCGATTGGTCAGCTAGTTTGTAATAAAATAATTGACATTCATAAATCTGTGTTCTTTCAAGTAAAGGATGCAATGAACAGAAATAAGGCCCTTATATTGTATGCATATACATGCAATACATAAAAATTAATAATAACTCAGGATAAATAATATCACTTAGAAAACTTTCGAGATTTATTTCCATCATTATTATAAAGACGGGTTTATCACGTACCGTTTTATCGGTGTTTCAACCGACAATGTTTGGGTTTAATTCGTAAACCTTCACCACCTATGATTCCTTTTGTTCGGAGCGGATCGCACTCACCCTGATGAAGGTTCACAAATTGAACCAAAACATTGTCGGTCGAAACACCGGTAAAATGGTACGTGATAAATCCCATATTTATAATAATGATAAATAATATAATTGTTGTTAATTTGCAGCTATTCCAAGATCGGCCAATTTGGTCACTGAACAGAATCAGACACCATACAAAGGTTCGAATTGCTTCTTTAAAAACATTAGCGCCGTGTGTTGCCCTTCTTATGAAAGATGGGCCTTGGAAGAGCATGTGGGTGAAGTACGGATATGACCCAAGAAAGGAGCCTTCAGCCCGGAGATATCAGACTGTGGACTTCAGGTTAAGGCATTCAGGTAGCGTGTTCATCCTTACTAATCTTATAAATTTGAAAGTCTGTCTGTCTGCTTGTTACGTTTTCACAACTAAACAGCTGGACCAATATCGATGAAATTTGGTATATAGATAGATTATGTCTATTTTTTATTGCACACAAGGATTTTTTTTGTTTTTTATACATCCTGAAGATGGAGCAAGCATATGGCTCACCTGATGTTAAATGGTAACCATCGCCTATAACAAAGCATTGCCTCGTAGATCACGCACCTTAGAAACGTGCTCCACGTCCATCAACTTGAGGCATACAGGTGGGCTTACGTGTCTGTAATTTTACTGGCAACCATACCCTTCAAACTGAAACAGCAATGCTGCTTGGCGACAGAAATAGGTATAGTGGTAATGTGTACTCTTTAATATTTTGTGATAACACTCGTCGTTTCTAATCCTTGTTAATTTCAGCCGGTGTCCACTCAATGGTGATGACTCGCGATCAGATAGGCCACTACAAGAAAGCGGACCGCGTTCGACAGCTTAAACGGAAGAATCGAGAAGAGCCGCTGCCCAGCGAAGAGGTTAGCGAGGGTGCTGTGTTCTTCAGACCGGGCATGGTTCCCACGCAGAGGCAGATATTCTACCAGGTAATAATGTCATAGGGCGCTGTCAGCTGCAGTGGTTAGTCGGTACGATTAGATTAGATTATTCTTTAATTGCACACCATGAAACAAATACAAATAAAAAATAACATATTGTGTATAAAAATAACATACAAAAATAACTTTTTTGTTATTTGGTTACAATTGGCGGTCTTATCGCTAAATAGCGATCTCTACCAGACAACCTTTGGTACTTAGGTACAGGCAACTGGTAACCTCCTGCATGTTTAAACATTGTAATAAAAAGTTGTAGAAGGATGTTATTCAAAAAAATTTGTTTGTTAAAATATAGATTTAATCTAAACACATGACGAGTAATAAATACTTTGGAAATCATCCTTCTTCAAGTTATGATTTGTACATACATATGTGTGCTACAAGCATCCCGGGAGAAGGGCATCTGGTATCGAACTATGCAAAGTGAGCCCCCTCACATATCATGGTTTACCAACGCTAGTATAAGTAGGAAGTAGATTGTAATCGCTTATAGATTGCGCATATGCCTTTCAACAGCTTTACATTTTTGATGAAAAAGATATACTCCTAATTGTTGTACTTGTGGGGTGGTGGAGGATGTATACCACCTTTTAACAGAGTGTGTCCGGAGTCAATCTATGAGAGAGGAGTTGTACAGAGAGCTAAAAGTCAACCAGATCGATGCGGGCCTGTTTCATAGTGTGTTAGCTGAACAAACATCTGACTCAGCTAACATGCTCTACCGGTCTACATACGACCTGCTAAGATGCTTTGTAGCTGTATTTGTTACTGTAGACAATTATGGAACTGACATCGTCGTAAAGAACGACGCAAGTTCCCTAAAAAGAAGATAAACAAAAAGTTACGACTATGCTTACTCGATCGAGCAGACGATGTTTTCTGACGTACGCGATTTTCGGTAATAGGCGCTGTTATAATTATTATGACAATGGATTTAAGTCTACGAAAACGAAGTCGTGTGTGTGTGGTCGCGCGTATGTGTATTTGCGTGCGCATGCATGTGTGCGTGGGGGTGTGTGTGTGTGTGTGTGTGTGTGTGTGGCCAGTGATGGCGTACGGTACAGAAAAGTGGTCTTTCACTATGGGCCTCATAAGAAGGCTCGCGGTCGCTCAGCTTCCTATGGAGAGGGATATGCTTGGTGTTCCTCTATGAGATCGAATTGGAAATGAGGAAATTCGTAGATGAACCAAAGTCGCTGACATATCACAAAGGATTAGCAAACTGAAGTGGCAGTGGACAGGGCACATAGCTCGAAGAACCGACGGCCGTTGGGGCAGAAAGGTTCTACAGTGAAGACCACGCACTGGAAAGCGCAGCGTAGGACAACCTCTCACTAGATGTAAAGACGACCTGATAAAGGTTGCTGGGAGCCGTTGGGTTCAGGCCGCACAAGATCGGTCGTTCTGGAAATCTATGAGGGAGGCCTATGTTCAGCAGTGGACGTCCTGTGGCTGATATGATGATGATGAAACAGCTCGTTGGTCTATATTTGGCGCCCTCCGTAGCGCAGTGGGCGAATAGCCGGCTGAGACGCAGGAGGTAACGGGTTCGATTCCCGCCGCGGAACAAATGTTTACATGATCTACAGATATTTGTTCCAGGTCTGGATTTTTTTAAATTAATATATTATAAGTATGTATTTAAAGAAAAAGTGTATAAGTATTTTATCAGTTATCTGGTTCCCATAGTACAAGTTCTGCCTAGTTTGGGGCTAGATAGCGCCGTGTGAAATGTCCAGCAATGTTTATTTACAGGTGGGTGACATCGACCTGGCTGAAGTTCAAGAGATATTAGCTGAAGAGCCGGCCCCGGGCGCGACATGTCACGAGAAGCACGGCTGGCTGCCTCCTAAAGCCATCGACATCTGTCGCGATCATATCTACCAGTATGTGAAGGAAACGCTACTGGCCACGCATAATACCAGCTTGAAGTTTGATGTAAGTTGTTAGATAATTCTTTATCGCACACCATAAATAGTAATATGAAGCAAAATCCCCAAAATAAACAAAAGTGATAGATTTTAAGTTTATTGTTTTTCACATCACCTGCTCTACAATGTCATGTAAACCTCACCGAAAGCAGGTGATTAAATCCCTACGGCTGAGCCGGGAGTAAAGTTGTACTGAATTTAATTATGCCCTCGCGGGCATAATGTGATTTGAATTTGGAACCTCAACTGTATTAACATTTGAATCAGAGCCCCACACAATAAGAACTTATTCGTAAATCGAACTAACCTCTGCAAAGAACGCACCAACCTAGATTTGGTTTTTATTGTCTTGCAGAAAGTGTAAAAAGTAGAGTATTCTCCTCGTAGATAAAGCTGTCTGCATCTTGGGCGTGCTTATATCCCTCTCTGCACTCAGAATTCTAGTAAATCCCTCGCTCCGCTCGTGAGTTAACTCTAGAATCCTTCGTTACGTTCGGGATTCAATATAGCGCCCATGACGCAAGATACTGCTTTATCCCCTCGTTTAATAATGTTGCCTGCAATAAAGTTTATATTATTATCAGTATAAAGCAATACAATTAAAAAAAAAACGTAAATCTATGTGATACAAATGGCAAAAAATAGGGAGAATTTAGGTATTCTCAGAAATCGGTAAAAATCATTAAATTTCGGTAAAGATTTCGTCTTAGTTCCCATAACAGACGAAATACAAGAAAATCAATAGGTTCGAGAACTTTGCGTGGCGTGTTAACGGCGGGTCGCTGTGCTGTGCGCTTCACATGATAATAAATTTAATAATAAGAGTAAAAAAAGATAAAAAATCGCGATACTTTTGTGATAATCGTGATCGTGATAACGTCGTGACTGTACTTTTTATTTATGTCCACTGTAACATAAAATATCTTAAATTCTTAAAAAAAAGTGTGCAACCCGAGTTTCACGTAGCGCAGCCGCAGTTTATAGACAGAACCTCCATACAAATGGAGCCAACTAACGTGTGTAGTCTCTGCTTGCACATCCTGTTAGTTTGTTAGTGCTTAACTTAGAGGTTGTTGTTGTTCTTTATTTTTCTGTTTTACTGTGTGGTTTTAATTAAAATTTTTTCTTTCTACGCAGCGATGAAACGGCGCCTTTAAAGTGTCGCCAACATATCTGTGCCCTTGATAAATTTGAGCTAAGCGCTAGGTTCATTAGTACATTGTTATACAAGGGCTGTAACAGTAACACAATGACACCCTCGATTAGCTATCTCGGGTGTAAAATAGATCGCTTACACTCGAGTGTGACACATAAGTTTTCATCACCAATGAGAGGAAAATTAATTTATAACAATTTGTTGCTAAAAAGAAAAATTTCATTTCCGGTATCCATTGTTTTTTTACAAGCTTTTTATTAACTTGCAATGCAAGATTCCACCCGGACAAACATACATATGTTTGTCGGGTGGATTGGTGCAACTGAATTTTAAACCCGTTTCCCTCAACTGATTAAGCTGGTGACGAACTTCGGTGACGATGCAATAATATGGTACCATGGAGGTGGTCTCATTATGGAGACGGATGCTAGACAACGGAAGTTCTGAATGGATTATAGTGGCTACTAGTGTCTCATTGAGTGACTCATCAGAGAGTGGGCTCATTTGAATCTGCTTGCAATTCCGATTATGAATTTTATAAAAGCTTGTCTTGAAAAAGTAATTTTTCAACAAAAACTTATTTTTCACTACTAGACTTATGCCCTATGCCATTTTTAAATAAAAATAAGGAATTGTTATGGAGATTCAATTTCATTTTAGCTTATTACAAATGCAATGAGTCTCATTCTATTTTAATAGAATAAAAATGTATTTGCAACATCACAGTACATACGAGGCATGCCTTTTAAGTTCTGTCGTTTCCATATTTTCCGGCAATTTTGAATTTGGAACTGTTCTATATTCGAATGTGTTTACATTTTGAATCTCAAAACAGTTGAAAGTATTAGGATTAATGCTATTGTTTAGTCACAGTTTCGATTTGAATCTGTCAGGTCACGTACGAAAATGAATCTTTCTAAGGAAAATGTTCGTGCAATAATTTTCTACAACTTTAGAAGAGGCCTGACACGGCTTCAGTGTTTAGAAGAGCTAACATCTGTGTTCAGTGATGTAGCCCCATGTCTGCGGACTGTCGAACGCTGGTATTTAGAATTCCAGCGTGGACATACTAGTGTTAGTGACAGATTTCGCGAAGGACGCCCAAAATCCGCCTTCACTGAAGATAACATCATTGCTGTGAGACAACTAATTCTCGAAGATCGTCATGTGACGTATCGAGAGATAGAGGCTCTATTAGGCATCTCAGGGACAACCATTCAGAAGATCTTGCATGAAGCGCTTGGTGTGAGAAAGCTAGTTTGCCGTTTGATACCGCATCTGCTTTCCGACGATCACAAGGCGACCCGCGTCAGATGGTGTAAGAAAACTCTGCAAAGGTTCAACCGAGGAAAGTCAAATCACGTCTACGGCATCATCAGTGGTGACGAATCTTGGATCTATGCCTACCATTCTGATTCCAAACAACAATCTACAATCTGGGTCTTTCAAGACGAGCCAAAGCCGACTAAAGTTGTTCGTTCTTGAAGCACTTCAAAGAAGATGGTGGCCACGTTCGTTGAAAAAGCCGGCCATGTTGCGGCTATTGCACTTGAAGATCGTAGAACGGTTAACGCAGAGTGGTATACCTCAGTTTGTTTACCACAAGTCATCGCCGAACTTCGAAAATCTAACTCAAAGCGATGCATCATCCTGCACCACGACAACGCAAGCTCACACAGCGCTCGTCTAACGATTGAGTATTTGAAGCAGAAAAAAGTAGAAATTCTTGACCATCCTCCATATAGTCCTGACCTAAGCCCCAAAGATTTCTTTACATTTCCTAAAATTAAGAAAAGTCTTCATGGTCAAAGGTTCCAGTCCGGTGAAGAAGCAGTCGACGCTTTCAAGTCAGCCATTTTGAACACCCCCACTTTAAAGTGAAATAAATGTTATAATAACTGGTTTGAGCGAATGGAAAAGTGCATTAAGCTACGTGGTGAATACTTTGAAAAACAATAAAAAGTACTATAAGGTTCTAGTTGTGTTTTTTTCTTCAAACGACAAAACTTAAAAGGCATGCCTCGTACACAAAAAAGAAAAAATATAACTTAAAACTAAACAATCTACTGTCATAAGTTGCATAATTTTCAAACTTACTTACTAAACCTAGGGCCGTAAACGCATTTACTGAGCCGTTATCGAGTTTACAATGACCAATTTTTTGAGTAAGTGATGAAATAGTAGATTGTGTCATAAGGGACCAAAATAATGTATTGATGGCGAGAGCGATTGTTTGAATCCAGAACGAAGCGAATGATTCTAAAGTAGAATCCTAAGCGTAACGAGGGATTCAAAGTACGTCGCTCGAGATTAAATAATTTTGATACCGTGTGGCACACTCTGCTTTTATACATACCTTCTATGAGAAAAATAAATAAGAGATGCTTTTAGTAGTGATGAATATTTATATTTACATAATAAAATTACAAATTTATATTAATATTAGGTACGTTTTGAAAGTCAATTTTGAAAGTTTATTGTAGCTGTTTTGTTGGGAACGGAAAATGTCGTTGACTTATTTATCACTTGGGTATTCGTAATAACTTCTGACTCTGGTTGATGATCATGTTGATTTAATGGTGACATTTCACGCTGTTTTGAATACAGTTTCTGAAAATGACTGCATCATTTTCCCATGTTATTAAATTTTCATAGGCTTTTAGATATTTTTCTTTTGATTTGTTTGATGGTAAATTGTTAATGACAGTTTCTGCGATTAATTTTACACTTTCTGGTGTTAATATTTCACTTTCCCTGCTAGAACTCATCTTTTGCACAATTTGTGCGAATCAAATTAAAATTGTCTGTAATATTTTGATAGAAGTAATAAAAAAACGAATAAGAAATTCCCGTATTTTTTTTAGTTTGATTCAATATTGCCGCGTGGGCAGGCGCGCTTATTTTATTACCGGCCAGCACTTTATCGAAGCGAATTGCGTTCAGTTTTTTTAATTAAATAGTGTTACAAATTCAAACGTAACTGTTGTGAAAACAACTGTGCGCCGGAATGACCCAATTTGCGCGCACTTATCGAGGAACCCTTCGCCTCTTTTCGAATAGATGGGATGAAAAATATTTTTACTTGTTTTACCTTTATTATTATTACTATCAGCCCACTGTGTCCCACTGCTGGGCGAAGGCCTCCCCCCATTCTTTCCAGACACTTGAAATTAGTGAGCTCGTCCCTCCATCTTATCTTTGGTCTGCCACGCGTGACGTCTTCGGGCTGTGCCGGGGTGCCACTCGGTGGTGAGCTTAGCATATTTATCACCCGACATACGGTAACATGACCAGCCCAGTCTCACTTGAGTTTGGCGGCTTTCGTAGCCTACATCTTCGATTTGTGTTCGAGAGCGCAGCTCGGTGTTGCGTATGCGGTCAATACGCTTGAATCCGAGAATGCTGCGCTCCATCGCACGTTGCCAAACCTTGAGTTTATACTTTTGTATGTTGGTCAAAGACCAGGTCTGCTCACCATACGTAAGAACGGGGAGGATGCATACGTCCATTAGCTTTCGTTTAAGCGAAAGAGGAAGGTTACCCTTCATCAACTTGTTGTTACCTACTTGTTTGACCTAATCTTTTTATACTTCAATTGAACACGTGCCTAATAACTCGTTCACAGTATTATCTTACCGATAGATATTGCATATACGTTGTAAATTACAACTAGCCTATCAGTTGTTATTCGGCTAACATTCTATACCAATGTTATCATGTTTGTTATTAGTACCATGTCATAAACAAATTCGAAAATAGAAAAAGTTTATACGTATACTTAGATAAAAATTATCCTCAACTACATACCTGATGCTAAGCCATAAGTTTAAAAACTGAAGCCCGACTACGACCTATGTCGACTGTGTAGCTTATGTCATCCGGACCATTGGTTGATACCTCATTCATCAAAATCGGATGAGCAGTGGGGGGCATCCTTGACACTTACGAGAACAAGAATTCTATGACTTTTGTTATGTCGTTGATTTTCATTAACGAATCACTTGGTAAAAGTCAGCAAAAAATATATGAAAAGTTTTTATTCATGGTCGGAATCATCCTGTTCAGGCTTCAGATAGTAGTTCTGGGACACCCTGTATAGAGCGAAAGTATGATAACTCTACAGGGGACCCTAGTGCGCACTGGGGTTCCCTGTAAGGGGTATAAAACTGGGACCCCGCGGTCGGGGCTAAGTAGCCATTCTACTATTTAAAAGGTACATATTTATAATTACAATAAAGTATTTTGCTTCTTTGTTTCAGGATGGATTGAGCAGCGATGATGACGATGAATTCGAAGATGGTGATATTAACGAAGTGGATGAAAATATATAATAAATCCTACTAAAATGCAATCGGTTTGTTATTTTTTATTATTATTTAGCCTTTTTCTTTTTCGTAGTCCGAGTCCGACTAACTTATAGTTTTCCGTTTCAAACAAGCCGTTATAGTTTTGCTGTTTGTCCGTGGTTATAGCCATTTTACTTCTAAAGTAGCCACTTTCTGTGTTTAATTTCCAATAAATGACAGCTAACCACGTGAAAAGTCAATGCGTATAACGTATAGCTAAGATTTTTAAAATCATCTCAAAAATTTCAAGCTTAGACGGGACTTGGACCCGCAACCTTCCTCTTGATACGAGGATGCACTATCCAACTGTGCTACCAAGCCATGTCACGTCAGGTTCGAAATTAGTGAGATGATTCTGATCACGACTAACGCGCCGTTAGCTCCATCTACAGGAAAACTTATACAGTTTTTGACCTGCTCAATGCCAAACGTTGCAGTTTAGTACAAGAGATGTCGCGTTGCTTAGTTCAAATAGTAATTTATTTTTATAGTTCCAAACACTTACGGAAATTTCCAAGATTTTTAAAACGTATAGCTAATCCTCGAAGACCGAGTTCCTGGTTCTCGAGTGAAGACCACGTACTGGAAAGCGCAACGTGTACAGGACGGCCCCCCACTAGATGGAAAGACGACCTGATAAAGGTTGTTGGGAGCTGTTAGGTGTGGGTCGCATACAATCGGTCGCTCTGGAAATCTAACAGAGAGGTCTATGTTTAGTGGACGTCATATGGCTGATATGATGATGATGATGGCTAATCTACATCACGATGTGTAGAATTTGGCTACATAATGGATATATAGAGTTTTCAGTCATTCATTAATCACATTAATGTGTTGAATTCAGATAGGTACTTATTGTCAGTATCGAATATCACTAACCAGTGTAACAAACTAGTTCTGGAATGGGTTGATGTAGCCCCCACTTGGTTAGGTCAGCGGCCATTTGAGTTATTTCCTTACCACGTGAATTGATGAAAAGTAAATTCGTATAATCGAGTGGCTAACTCTCTCATCTATCCTATTGGTACTATCGTATTATCATACGAATTAGAATAACTAACTAGCTCCGGAATGGATGAAGCCCCATTTGGTAAGGATGTCTCAAAAGCGCACATACACTTGGAGTGATGTTAAAGTTCCAACTGAAACAAAAGTGCGGGAACAGCCATAGATCACCGGAAAGGGTTGACTATTTTAAACAATAATAACTAGTATTTTTTTCTATATTTTAGTCCTCCTAGCACTATTCTGTTTTGTGTGAAAGTATTAAATAAATAAATAATTTTTTAGCTGCATTAAATTTCGTGAAATTGATTTTTAACCGGCTAGATTGGCCAGATACCCCTGCAACGGTCAACTTGAGTCATTTCCTAACCACATGTATTGGTGAATAGTAAATTTTTATAAATAGTGGCTCACATCACGTGTACCTCTTGGCTACTTAATGGTGTTATCGTAATATCATTCAAACTGATGTAACTAACTAGCTCCAGAATGTGTGGATGTAGCTCTTCTTGGTTAGGTTGCCTGAGTCTGTGTTTCCTGATAACTACAACCTGGGTATCTTCAAGTCGCCGGTGTACAGGGCCCGTAGCCAAATTACATTCGCCACGAATCTATTCGATTTCTACATACATTTCTTGTCGCTGAATCACTTGGTATTTCTATAGCATGTGTCAAATCCCATACATTTTCTGACGTATCGACTAGCGTCATTGCTAATCGACTGTAACTTGGCTAAGCCCTCTGGTTTCTATTAGCAAGCGTGATCCAACGTAGACTGCATCATTGCTCACCATCAGGCGAGATCGTGCTCAAATGCAAGTCTTTTTTTAGCCTATGCTGTCCCACTGCTGGGCAAAGGCCTCCCCCTCATCTCTCCACTTATCTCGATCCTCTACCAAATCCCGCCAGTCCCTATAAAAAGCGTCCAAATCATCGCGCCAACGCTTCTTAGGCCTTCCACGGTGTCGCTTTCTACCCACAGGGATCTATCCAGTTACGACCTTAGCCCACCTATTTGCTTGCATACTTGAGACATGACATTACCCAATTCCGTTTTAACATGACAGCCTTGATACCGACGTCAAAGATGCCGGTCTGAGCGCAGCTAGGTGTACCGAAACTTGTCTATTCTTTTGACACCTAAAATGCTGCACTCCATCACTCTTACGTTAGCCTATAATGTAAAAAAAAAGAAGGTTGACTCGGCAGCGACGAACTTGAGTCATGTAAATTAGTGAAAAGTAAATTCGTTTATGATAGTGGCTAATCACATCACGTGTAGCATTCGGCCGCGTATTGATATTATCGTATTTTATCATCATTACTTCATTCTTAGTCATTACCGATTTATGGCTAGATTATGTCCTTTATCGGTAAAAATTGGATGGCACGCGTTTGTAATCAAATGTAGCTTCGTTGTAATTCACAATGACAAGCTTTAATCCTTATCTTAACTTCTGCTACTGGCTTCACGCGTGTGACTTGATGTTGTCGATGTTGACTTGAGAAATATTTCTACGGCAAAATCA
This sequence comes from Philereme transversata, assembly GCA_963924445.1. Classification (NCBI taxonomy): domain Eukaryota; kingdom Metazoa; phylum Arthropoda; class Insecta; order Lepidoptera; family Geometridae; genus Philereme; species Philereme transversata. The sequence goes on along the minus strand of OZ004337.1, from coordinate 16,310,110 downwards.
ACGATTTTCTGAAGAGAAATAAATCCCTTGGTTTTTAAAACCATCTCAAAAATGTTCAACCCTAGACGGAACTTGAACCCGCAATCTTCCTCTTGATACGAGGATGCATATACATAACTGATGTGTGTCAGTTCTTTTCAGACTATAGCTAAGCAAAAATAGAATTTCGGTTGATTTATTGATCAGTCTAAAATCAAAATCAAAATCTTTTTAGTCGCTTAAATCACAAGGAAACTTTGGAACGTCAATTTTACTGCCGGTTTCTTCGCGACCAAGCCAGGAAAGAAAGGCAAGAAACAATGCTAGTTGTTCTTTTTAATGATTCTTTTATGTGAAAATGAATTACGTCTAAATTGTAACATTTTTGAACTGGTTGGAGCAATTTCAATCCCAAGCTTTTCTATCATCTAAATAATCCGATATGTTTTATCAGGTTTTTCATAACGATTTTGTTTAACCTTTGGTATGCCGGGCTTCGAAACACAATAGAAATTCTATTATGTCTAGCGTGGATGTGTGTTTCGGTGTACCAAAAGTTAATTACGTTTTTAAATTTGTTAATTGTAAATTTTTGTACATCACTTGGGAGTTTGTTACAAAAGCGTACACCTTGCCCTTTAAACGATTTACTAACTTTATGGAATCTACAAGTGGCAACAGCGAGTTTATCTTTATTTCTAGTATTAAAATTATGATTATCGCTATTTTTCTTAAACAAATTGACTTCTAATGTCTATGTTTACAAAATAACAGAGAGACGCATCGTTTTTCATATATGATACACGGATGACGATTGTTGATACTATCAGAACCTGTCGGACTCTACCCGAGTTCCGGCATAGCAACCTTTATCTATAAGCGATTATACTTATTTGAAGTTATTTATCAATACTTTTTTTACGTAGATTGCGGTGACATTGCACACACACATATTAGGTATATATTATTTGTGTTAATAAATTAGTGAAGAGCGTTATTCAGAAAACAGCTTCTAGTATGAGCTGTTGTGTAGTTCTTTAGTTTTGTAGCTGTTCTACTGCACTATTTGATCGAGCGAAGCGAGATCCCTAAATCAACTTGGGCAAATCGGCGTTGTATATACGTAATAATGTATGTATGTATGTTTGTTTGTCCCAGGATAACTTTCGAAGCGATGAGCCGATCATCGTGAAATTTGATACATAGGTAGGTAGTGATGGCACAATTTTGGTGTGACTAAATAAGCTAAACATGTTGGGGGGTTGTTGAGATATTGGGGTTCAAGGGGGTAAAAAAAAAAGTGACTATTAGGTCAAGTGGGACGTCAAATGAAAGGTCTTCATTAGTACAATTCGATTCCGTTTTTATTTTTAGTAAAGTTTTTGTAGTTTTTGAGTTATTAGCCATAATAAAAACAAAACTTTGACAAAATTCACAGGGTACACCAGTGACCCCACAGTGCTGTAATTTGGTATGCATGTAGCTTAAGTGTCACAAATGTAGGCAAAGGTCTGAAATTCAGAATAACTGCAATCTGTACCCCAAAAAGAAGAACCAACACACATGGACTCCCGTTACCTGTAATTTGAATGAAACTCTAGGTCAAGTTATTTGGTTATTTATTTCGTGGCACTGTTTTGAGACTCCTATTTTTTGTTTTTATGGGAGACTCGCGAGATGTCAGTTCGGGGCGAATCACTAGTAGTTACACTAGTTTACACAAACTGACATATATGAAATATATAACATAAACAATATTCAAGTTAAATTGATTCTAACAACTAGTTTATATATATATATATATATGTATAGTTTATATATATAAACTAGTTGTTAGAATCAATTTAACTTGAAAAATTATTCTAAATTTTAGAGAATTCAGTAATATTGACAGAATAACATGATAATAAGATAATAGTTGTAAGTAGTTCACAGTACTTTCTAACAGAATAGAGAAAAATAACATTTTAGCGTAGAATTTAGAAATTTTAAGTACAAAACTTTTGTGATTGATTTCAATCGTTATTATAAACATGGGATTTACCACGTACCGTCTTATCGGTGTTTCGACCGACAATGTTTCGGTTCAATTCGTGAACCTTCATCAGGGCGAGTGCGATCAGCTCTGAATAACGTCTCACCTCGCACAGAAACACCGATAAGACGGTACGTAATAAATCCCGTATAATGAATTTAAAAATATTTCTATGCAAGACAGTACATTTACAAATTATTAGGTACGCTAGAATTTGTTGTCAAGTTGCTCATCTGGAGTAGACTGAACACCTTAAATTTTAGGGTGTCCGGTTAGACAACTTTATTAATGTTACGAGCTGAGGGTTCGGGATAAAATAATGGGAATCGATCCAACCAAAATAACACTTTTATTTAACACTAAACGATGTATACACGAACTTGGTCACACTTAATCACAACACACTAATTCACACCACTGTTGCACCACTTAAAGTCACTGAAATGTTCGCACGTATAGCCAAATCCAGACTGACTCGCGAGCAACTACTGTTCACGCGAGACCCTTCTCCATGTCAGTCCTCCAGGGCCTCGCTGAGACTCACTCACTGAGACTGACTGTCCGGCCATCTCTCCGGCCTATTTATATCGCACACATTTCAATTGTTCGAGAACGATCTCGATCCTTCCAGGAAAGGGTCGGTGTTTCGACAGAACGACCAATCCCCATTGTGCGTAACAGCAGACAATAACAACAATAACACAGAAAGACAAAAGCGCTCGAGAAGTTTCGATTATTACTCATTGTTTAACAGCCTCGGCGTAACATTAATTTTGGGACCCGTTGGGAGGCACAGCAGTGAACGTCATAGGACGATGTACAGAAGTTGATAATATGGTGATGTACAGAAAATAGTGTATGTGACTTTCTATTGCAAATGCGTAAAATGTGTAATTCGTATGTCCTCTGACTAGACAGTCACAAATAGAGGTCTAATTTGAATATTGCAGACTTTGCCCTATGTTTAAACATCGTCACTATTTTCATATTCATTACCTACATGTACCAAAAACTAAAACAATGCGTAGGTACTTTCGTTCTTTCAGGATATGATTTGGGCCGAAGTAAGGTTCCTAAATAAAAAAAGGGTCAAGACTTGCTCAAGGTATTCCTCCTCCGTAATTAGACGTAAGCGACGTTCGGTTTTTGTCCAACGAGGCTGTATATAAATACTAGCTGGCGCCCGCGGCTTCGCACGCGTTGTTTGTCATTAAAAACATTACCCTCCTTCTGCGTAGTCGGATAAAAATTAGCCTTTGTCCTAAACATTTTAATAACATCAGCTATCATAACAGCAGCAGACGATATGGTGCTGTTGGGCCCGACTGCGGGATCACTCGGAGAAATGCTGAAGGTCTGCGCCAGCTAGCTGCTTCTCATGGGCTCTGCTGTAATGTGAAAAAGTGTGAATACATTGTCCTTGAGGCCGCAGGTAGTAACATGAAAAGTTTTCTTGATTTACCCTTAACGGCATGAACATTAAAAGAGTAGCGGTTCGAGGGAACATGTTGATCCGTAAGTTTACACGCTGTACTGAAGAGGTTAAATTGACACTCTTCAAGGCGTATTGCCAAAGCTTCTACACGGGAAACCTATGGGTCAGCCACACCAAATAGCCGCTGGAGATCCTGCGTGTTCAATATAATAATATCTTCAGGATGATGTTGGGACTGCCCCGCTTCTGTAGTGCATCAGGGATGTTTGCAGAATATCAAACGGATGGTTTCGAAGCAACCCTACGCAAGAAAACTGCATCCCTGATTCACAGGGTGCGGGGCAGTCAAAACAGCATCCTGCAAACCATATTGGACAGATTTACTTCTCCGATATGGAAGTGCTTCGTGTTGAGAGTGATCAAACCGACCTAGGGTGGTCACTCTCAGCGCGAAGACCTTTTGTCCTTATGTTTTGTGTGATGTATTTTATTTTATTTTTCCTATTGTGTGTGTACATACTAATCTAATCTTTAAGTAACAAACTAACAATGTTTGGATTTATGATATCTGAAATAAAATATTTTTATTTTATTTATTTTTATTAAACCCGGTCATAATCTATCTGCATACCAAATTTCATCGAAATCGCTCCAGCCGTTTACTCGTGAAAACGTAATAAACAGACAGAGAGACAGATATATGGATAAAGTTTTTTTTATATAGCTGGACATTTCACACAGCGCTATCTAATCCCAAACTAAGCAGAGTTGTACTATGGGAACCAGATAACTGATAGAATATTTATATACTTTTTTTTTGTAAATACATACTTATAATATATAGAAAAACATCCAGACCCGGAACAAATATCTATCAGATCATGCAAACATTTGTTCCGCGGTGGGAATCGAACCCGCTAACTTCTGCGTCTCAGTCGGCTATTCGCCCACTGTACCACGGAGGTCGTCGAAGTTACTTTCTAATTTATAATATTAGTATGAATTTATAAAGTTAAAAATGTAGTAATTTGTTTTAGACCTTTTTGAAAGCTTATTATTAGGTTTAATTGTTTTTTTATACCAAAAGGTGGCAAACAAGCATTCTGCCTACCAAGGGCCTACCTGATGGCAAGCGGTTATCATAGACTGATGACGTTTGTCAGACCGAAGGGATCACTCGCGCATTCTCACCCTAAGACTTACACGTGAAGAGTCTGTAATTTCGCCGTCTGGAATGTATTTGTTATTAAAAAAAAGAATTAAAGTACTGCGAAGGAGGGTAATGTTTTTAGGGTGTATGTTAATTCGGCGTATCGGTGCTAAACACCTTGACGGATTTTTACAAATGAGGTGTCATTGGAATCGTCTATAATCTTGAAACTAAACTTGATCAAATCAAAATGAATGTAATGAAAATACCATTCCATAAATATAAAACAGCTACAGATAAAAAGTATCAGTTGGTGCTAAAATAATGTTTAATGTAGAGATATTCCGCTCTCACAGCCGACATTTTTTAATGAACAAATTCGTGGGCAAAATCATCGAACTAAAAAAGCGTAAAAAAAATATATTTCAATAACATGAAAACCCGACTGCATAACTAACTGAAGTAAATAAGCTTGCTAATTTTGATAAGGGCAATAAATATTACAGGTCGAATAAGTTCAGAATCTACTATCTCTCATTGTTTATCGCCAAATATGACGCATAAATACATGATGATAATATATATTATAATTTAGGTCACGACTCGAATCAAAACAGGCCTATCTCTACCTTCTTGGAGCAGTAGCTCTACCAGTAAAGTGGTTATGAGATTTTTGTATGGAAGGCTGGCACTATCGTCTGCCGCCGCATGATTTTATCCCCAAATCTTGCGGTGCACGATAAAACCTAAAAATAAGGAGAAAGGACACCTACTAGATGAATAAAAATATACCAAAACTCTTCAATTATCTCGGAAACGTGGCGCTTTAGAATATCAGAATAGGTTACCTACCTACCTAATTTTTTTTTGTTCGTCTAAGTGTCCTATAGCAATATTTATATGTAGGTTTTATTAAAGGTGTGTTCTATATTTATAGGTAGAAAATCATGTGGCGGTAGGCTAAAACCACAGTCTATAAATCCATATAATATGTTAGGACTGTGCCAAAATCTTATATAGGGGTTTGATAATATACGCACAAAAATGAAAGGGGTTATTTTGATAAGCATAACTAATAAATTTGTGAAATGTTTACCATACAAATGTGAAATTTATTTTGGCATGTAAAAACAAACACTTTATGAAACTTATGTTGTGTTATTGCATAATGCTTTCCATCTAACCACAGATACCGTATTGGTGACAACTCTAGATATCTCTTGTCCCTTTCTAACCCAAAACCCGCAGCCATTTCTGAAAGAGATAGCAAATCGGCCTTTATTTTTGGATGTCGATTGCAAGAGTAGGCAGTAAGTTTTAAATCGAATTAATAACCTAAACTTAGTCACTTGATAAACCGTCACTTGAATATCGTCAGTATATTACCAAACACCCTGTATAGGTACAACCCCATTGATTCACACTAAGCTTACGTTTTTTTCTTTTTAATTTTTTTTTGTTGTGTCTATCTTGTAGGTATAATAATGAGTTATTTTTCAATCATTAATTAATTTATTTTGTTCTGCCATCGACTTATCGTAATAAGAAAACTGTGTAGGTAAATACGAGTATACTATGACATTTATTGGCAGTGTTCTAGCTAAGTACTGGGGCTTCATATAATATTAAAATACATAGAGTAAGTTCCTACTGTACATTGATGGGAGTCTGAGATAGTAAGAATGAATAGCGCCGCAAATAGTATTTCAAGTTGTAATGTTTGATATGGCAAGAATCTGTTGGAATTACTTTAATTATTTTAGAGACAGTTGGCCTTTTATCATCAGTGTCCTCAAATTAAATTTAAGTAACTGATCTACCGCAGTATTTCCTAGGAAGTATCTACTGTAATTTATGAAAAAATTTGCAACACCTATCTACGTATATCTAAGAGATATACAAAAATGTAAAGTATTTTTTATTAGATGTTTGAAAGTAAGATTAGATTGTTTTATTTATTATTTTTAGAACTAGTTACAGTTGGATAGTTCGCATAAATTAGTGTCTCAAAAGCAAGGGCCAATCTGATGTCTTGAGATAGAACAACCTCAGGCGCCTACTGAATCATCCATATCATACTCCATCATGATATCATATCGAAACTCATACTTAACACAACACTCAACAATCACACACACTCTGATCATAACACCGACCTAATTCATGTTCCTATTATTGCAAAAATCAAATATTATACAGCACATTTGTATTTTAATTTATATTAATGTTATTCTAATTGCATATATACATATACACAATAATAATTGGTCTTATTTATATAAAATTAATGTATTGTTATTTTTTATTCCACTTGATATTAAGCAGGGGGAGTACAGCTGCCTATCATACATGCTTTTCAGTCTAGTTTAGGCAACTGAGGCTCATACATATTTGTTGTCTCATAATAATCATCTTTATTTTTGTTACATGTACCTATCTAATAATTATGTATTGTATTTTTGTACTTGTATATTGTGTCAAAATAAATAAATATTGTATTCTATTCTAAAATATTCTATTCTATTCATATGTAGGTAACTACTAATGTTTTAAAATGTCATTTTGTTTAAGTGTTAAATAATATGCGAACGCCGAAGTGACCAATTCCTATTTTGTGATAATATTTGTGAAAATGTCCGATTACCCTTCGAGTTTTCGGGAGTAGCCTTTTTACATAAGTACTACTCCAATTTCGGAATTACAAATCCGTATTATACAGAAAACACGCGTTAAAACTCGCGATTAGAAGTTAGTTTAGCCGCAGGATTTAAATATACCAAGTACATTAAAATATGTACCAAGTGAAAATTATACAGTACTAGCTGACCCGCCGCGGCTTCGCGTGGTTTTTCAATAAAAACATTACTCCTGCGCGGTAAAACTGCGCAGTCGGGTAAAAGGTAACTTAAGTACTTTCTTCTTTCGTGTCAATGGCTGTTTGACTTCTAAATTTTATTAGCCCAATAGAGAGCAACTTCCACACCCCTCTCTGTTGCCTGGTACAAGTCCAATCCCGATCATGATATATTTCATCGATATCGGTCCAGCCGTTTAGTCGTGAACACGTAACAAACAAACAGAGAGACAGAGGGACAGAGTTACTTTCGAATTTATAATATTAGTAAATATGGATATATGTACGTGCCAAGAAAATAAAACATTAATATTATCATCTACTCGGAATGTGAACATCAAATAATCCTGACAAAGACAATATGTTATGATAAAGGGCTTTGTGCAAAACATTCATTGTATAGAAAACCATCTCTCGTACAAACATATTGTTTGCATAATTAGACGGACTTTGTCTCCGAACTGTCCACACAAATAACGAAGTGTACTGTGGCGCAGTGGGCGTATAGCCGGCTGAGACGCAGGAGGTAGCGGGTTCGATTCCCGCCGCGAAACAAATGTTTGCATGATCTACAGATATTTACTATTTGTACTAAAAACGGGATATTTACCATGATTTGTGAGTTTACCCGTGATCATGGCGCATGCAACTGCGTCGAAATATCGGGACACTCAAGAACTCACAAATCATGGTAAATATCCCGTTTTTAGTACAAATAGTGTTAATAACCATGATAGTTTCAAAAGTTCTACAGATATTTGTTCCGTGTCTGGGTGTTTTTCTATATATTATAAGTATGTATTTACAAAAAAAAAGTATATAAGTATTCTATCAGTTATCTGGTTCCCATAGTACAAGCTTTGCTTAGTTTGGGGCTAGATAGCGTTGAGTGAAATGTCCAGTAATATTTATCTATTATTTATTATTGACTCACGATATGGATACGAATAGATACAGTAATATCTATGCACTTTTGAACTATGATCTGTCCCTACTGGTGATAGGTGAACTGCCTATCAAGAATCTACCTACCTACCTAGAGATTGTACAGACTAGAAATAATAAGTTTACTTTATGAGGTTACATTAGGTATCTCTGGTCCCTCATGTTTTCTATCCAATCAAATTAATTTATTGCTTGAAATACACGCTTAATGAATGTCAGAATTACAATTATTTTATAATTCATATATTTCTACCTAAACATGCACTATTAATGTTTACATATAGAGAATTTACAAAATCAAATACGAAATAATATGAGTAATGATATAATATAATCAATAACGAAAATAAGGAATAAAATAAGATGTATTTATAAAACTAATAAAAAAGAATATATGGTCACGAAGAATATGTATTTATCACTTTTCGCACAAGATAATTTGTCACTGAAAGCCTATGTTTCAATCCTGGTCACAATATATACCTTGTATGAAAATCTGTTCATCTGACATGATTGAGTAACAAACATCCAAAATTAGCACACATCATAATAGTGTGATAATACAAAGATTAATTGTTTTTTCTAGCCTTTTGTTCTGTTAAAAAGAATTGAGCGCCATTTCTCTTTGCGATGGTATATTTACATAAACTGTGTTTTACGTATTGCGTAGAAGAAATACAGAAAGGGCTTGAGGTCCTTACATATCTAGATTAATCCACTCAAATGCCTGTAATTATTATAAGAAAACAAATATCTAATGATATGGGATGAACTAAATCTCATTAGTTCATTTTAGTCTCACACAAATTGAAGTCCAACCCCTTAAATCATAATAAGTATTTAATAAACCTATTTTTGTCATCAAATTGTTTTCTTATTCTTCCAATGTGTCAAAACAATAAAATGTGTTTTAAGTACATACTTAAATTATATAATTATTGAAATAAGTTAAGTAGAACATAACAATTTATTGTTCTACCGTATCCATCTCCATTAACAATCAAATGCTCGCTAACTTCACGAATCTAAGCGCTCGTCTTTCATAATCATCCCTTTCAAACTGAAAGCCCTCAGGGGCACAACACAACACAATGCGCGCTTATCTCGCGTCCACTCGTATATAACGGACGGGTGGGTGCGCGCGCGCACACTCGCTAACGCCTCTCTCACGCGCACGATTGATTTCCGCCCTTATACCCGGCGCATTTTCTAGCGCAAATTTTACGCGAGTGAGGTGCGTTGAACATTTTCTTGTGTTATCCTTCGGTTTAGTCGTTTCCGCTTTGTGCTGTGTGCCTTTGTGTGCCGTATTGTGTATCATCGAATTATCAATCGATTATTTTTAGTGAAATTACCGTAATCTCAAGATAAGGCGTAAGTTCCAGAATATTATTGTAGGAATTAAATGTGAAAATAATTTTATCTGCGTAAGCATTCGTCAGTTTTATACAAATAAGTTGGTTCAGGAAGTTTAAAATATATAATTTATATTAATTATGAAAAATTGCGTAATAAAGCCAGTTACCTACTGGTTAGTATGCAATAAAAAATGCAAAATCAGGAGTGATGAGCGAGCATACTTTGCGAAACCGGTGAACCGGCTAGGAAGAATTGCCTAAACAAACATTCTCAGAGTACCTAGTCTAGTAAGCATTCCTCTATTTTAGTAATAGAGAGTCAGCTATTTGTTCGGATTATAGCAATGACTCGTGCCCGGTGATTGAACTGCAGATAAACTACCTACCCGCAATTTGACTTGATATGACATTATTACCCACTCTTATTCGAGTGGATGTCAAGTACTTATGTCGATAAGTAAATAAATGGATGGTAGACTCCGCAAATAGAAGATAAAGCTAAATTTAGATAAGTACTTGATAGGTTGACTTATACAGGTTGAATTTGTAAACATCAAGAAATATTGGGAAAAGGCTCTTCAATTCTGTAGGTACCTGTAGTTCCAATATCAGTTACCATAGCAACGTTCACATCATCCAAGATCATTTCCATGGCACAGGTGTCATTTCTTATGGAAATGATCTTAGAGAATATTATCAGCAATAACTTTTCTGTCACGTGTTTATAATCTTTATTGTTACGTATTGCTTAAAGTACAGTCAATTGTTTAAAACAACTAATTATGTCAGGGAAATCGTGCCTCTAACTTTAACAATGGAGTGCACTGGGCTATCTGAGACAGATAACGTACAGTATTTTAAAAGTACCAAAGCAAATTTCACCAAAGCAAAGTGGTTAAATAACCAAAACAAATTTCATTAGGCACCTAACCAACATAAAAAAAATCACACATCTTGTTATTTCAAAACAATGTGTAGAAACATTGTTTTTATGTTTCTGAATCGATGCGTATAATCAAGACGGCTGCACGTGTTCCGATAGGTACCGTGGCGTGCCCGGAATCCACAATTAGTCCTTGCCTAGCGGAGTACCTTGCGGCCAGAGCCACAGTAGGTATAAACAGAAACCTATGTAATGTCACCTACTACCTAACTAGTGCCTATTTAAATATTTGACTCAGTCCAGTTTAGTTTTAACTGCGATTTTGCTACGAAAACTGAACTTTGAGTCATAGATAAAACAATGAAAATGAAAGTTTAGTCCGTCGATCGATAAATCGATATGCTATGTAGAAGGATGTTTACTTTAGATTTTAAAACCATTAACATACCGAGTCATTTCTTATAGACGTCTAAATAATTGTAACATCGATAAATTATCAAAACTATGAGTACTTACCGTCATAAAGTTATGACGAATCCGCTATAGTTTCCACTATTATGAGTTATGACCGACAGACATGTAGGTAATAGGATGCTTACTTAAGCTATTATAACCTTATAAAGACCTTTTTATACGGAGGCCGCTGCATTTGGTGTTTAACTATGCTTATAGAGTTATGGGTAATGGGTATGCCCTCTATATTGTTTAATGAAAACAATATAAACACAGATTGTTTTGTTTATATAAATTCGGCCTAGTTTCAAAGTAGAGACCTATATAAGGAAGGCTGATAATTTCCAACTTGAATTTGATATTGGATAGAATAGATAAATATTTGATGGCACGTCGTATAATACTACTCTACATTTGTTTGCATTTTAAATATTAAATTATTTTAACATTATTTGATAGATTTAGTTATAAAATCTGAATGATGAACCATCTAAAAATTTTTAAACATAGCTTAGTTTTATTAAGTATATTAATTTTGTATAGTGGGAAACTTGCGTCGTGTATACTTATTCTAGTTAGGACGTTAACTTTAATTAAAAGTTGAACTTATTAATTCCTTATAGATCGTCAAGATCAAGATATATCCGCTTAGCGCTAGTTTACATAAGTGCACATAGCTTTCGATTGTTGATCTGAACGTGAATATCAATGATGTTTTCCAAGAGTTATTTTTAGTTATATCTAACTGTTTTGGTTCAATTTTCATTACCTTAAACCAATTAGCAACAAATTTTCCTTTTGATCAAAGACACACAGCACATAAATTTCGTACGAACTAGCATAGCCGGTTCCATTGTGAAACCTATTTCACTAACCTAATCGTGCATTATTGTACAGGTAGCGAAACCAAAATGAGTTCGGCCGAGTTCAGATTGGAGCGCAGCTTGGAGCTCTCGCCGGCCACCAAGACCGTCGCCGAGACGGAGCTGAGAGAGTCCCCTGAGAGAGTCAGGGAGGCTCTCGAGAGGCTGCGTGAATTGCTGAAGGAGAACAAGGACTTGGTCTACGGAGATGACGACGAACTGTTAACGATCTTCCTAAGGCCTTGCAAGTGGTATCCAGAGAGCGCGCTGGCACTTGTGAGTAGCTTTCGTTATTTTTTTAAATAGAACTGAGAGTTGGTGGGACTCGTTTGCGAGTCCGTGAACGGTCCGGTTATTATAGAAATTATAGAGCATTTTAAGGTAACATTACGCAAATACTACGCTGCTCTTTCTTCGTTTTTACAATCGATTAACATGGTTATAGTTGAAACACTATTTTTTATTCTACAAAGGATAATGTTTCATAGCTAAGTTTATTCCATTTGAGAAATGCATCAACACCGTGGGGATTCGACATGTTATTGAACGTGAGAAAAATGGGCTAATGTCTCAAGTACCTACGTAATTTAACCTGAAACTAGATGATGAAAATATATACTATAGGTACATATAACGTATTCATGGTCAACTTTTGTTTTTAAACATAGTTCGTCAACGTGTGTGAGTTGCTGGCAATACAGTGTGTTGTAGAGTTGATGACAGCAATTTGACAAGCACAGATATCATCATCAGCTTAGCAACAATTGCTTACGCGTGTGGGTGTGTTTATGAAAGTTGATAAACAATGGCGGTAGTGTGGAGCAATGGTAAAATTATGCAGTTAATAAAAAACAATATTGTGGAATTGTTCAAGAAAATAATATAAAGATAAAATTAAATAAACGATGATTTGGAAGAAATCTGACAAATTCTGAACATGTCTGTTCTCTTTTAATAATTTCGCAACATTTTGCAGCAGGCTGGCTGTGTGGCAGTTTGATCTAAACATTGTTTCCAACAACATTTATGTTGATCAACTGTTGCTCAACGAAAGTTTACCATGAATACGTGGCCTATGGAGTCATGTTCTTTGTGACATAAGCACAGCTTCAAATGGCATTCGTAAAACAATACCGCTTAAGTACCTACTTAAGTAGAGGTGTAGGCTTACTTGCAAAACTATTGCAGACAATTTCATTTGTCTTGGAAATGCGTACAAAGTCTGCGCTAATTGGTGTTGGTTGTCGTAAATAAATTAAATCTAATTTAAACTTTTAGGTCAGCTAATAAAACTAAAGTGTTAATAATTCATTTAAAAGTTATTTAACACTGTAAAAAAACAAACCAATGTTATTCATACCTACTGCAATAATGAAAAAAACCATACTTGTCAATGTGTAATTAAAACATAAAGGTATTTTTTTACAAATCATGCCTGAAAATTACTTGACCCATTAAACGCGTCCCATTTTTCCTTTACCACTGACTTACCAAATTTAAGTAGCCCGTCCAAAAATAGCAAGAATAAACATTTAATTAAAAATAAAGAAATGAATTCCATATTGACTTCATACGTTGAGTATGCAGTATGCGAGTCATATTTGTTACAGCCTACTTACTTTACGCAATGTATTCGACGTTTCGGCAACACTCATTATTAGGAACGGTTTATGTGTACTTGTGGCTAGTTGAACCGTCCTAGACCTCGGCGATTATGACAAAATGGTAAAACAATGATTATAATCTACTTAAGTTAAATGAGTTACATTATTTTTGAGAAGGTCGAGCAATGAGCCGCATGGAACGCAAACATGTGACGAATTAAACTCTCGTTATTTCCAAACGTCGAAACAATCAAAACAATCTTTGGTAAGTAGGCACTTCCCTACTAAGTATTTTTCAAATATTATGTATATTCAAACATTATATACGGCATGTAAATAATTGTAAAAAAAAAACAAATATTAAATATTGCTGGACATTTCACACAGCGCTATCTAGCCTCAAACTAAGCAGAGTTTGTACTATGGGAACCAGATAACTGATAATAGAATACTTATATACATTTTTTTTGTAAATACATACATATAATATTAGAGACACAACCAGACCCGGAACAAATATCTGTAAATCATGCAAACATTTGTTCCGCGGCGGGAATCAAACCCGCTACACGAACACTGCACCACTGAGGTCGTTAAAATTGGTTATTGTCGTTACTGCATTATATCTTTGCCGTGAATGATCAATTGGATTACATGGTGAGCGATATTTAATCATAAAATAAAATATTATAGCTTCTTATAGCGCTTATAGCTCAATGCGATAATGTTTATTTTTTACTTGCTTGCTAATTTCTTAATATTGCCCTCTGCGGTTAAATTTTCCACAAATTGGGATATAAATATGTATATTCCATGTTTAGTTTTCACATTGTGAGATGATTTAGTGTCACTTTTTACATTCTGCTAAGCCCATTGGCTAAACCCATCATTCTAATAAATACACGGTATAGTAGAATGTAGAGGGGATATCGAATCGAACACCCATCATTCTAACAAATACACGGTATAGTAGAATGTAGAGGGGATATCGAATCAAAAACCCATCATTCTAATAAATACACGGTATAGTAGAATGTAGGAGGGATATCGAATCGAAACCCCATCATTCTAATAAATACACGGTATAGTAGAATGTAGAGGGAATAACGAATCGAAAACCCATTATTCTAATAAATACATGGTATAGTAGAATGTGGAGGGTATATCGGATTGAAAACTCATCATTCTAATAAATACACAGTAGAATGTAGAGGGGATATCGAATCTAACACGAGCTAGGGTTGTGTTTTTAATAATTTGGCGAGCATTTTCTGACTCAGTTGAACTTTAGTCTTTCTCTTTTTTTAAACTTAACATCTCTCTGAATTACAAAGATAATTGGTTATATAATAGTATCGACTGCATTTTGTTCTTATTATTAGTTGGTCTGAAGCCAGCTTCAGTTTAAAACAAAACAAACGCCACTCGGCTGTCGAGAAAGATAACTCGGTCAGGCTAAAGGGCATCCGTTATCATAACCGTTGGACTGAGCTATCTGCTGTTGTGCCATTCAACGGAAACTATTAGAAATGTGGTGAGGTCGGGTAACAGATAAACCGAGATGATGAGAAATAAGGAGACTAATGTTTAGAGAGATATAACTAAACTCAAAACTGAATCAAGAGACTAGCAAGACTGATATATTTTTGTGATATTTTTCAAAAGTCAAGCAAGATTTGGTTATAAAATATGGGTGGCAAAGCTTTGCGTATAACAATATTAGAATTTCCTATGACTTTGACGTAAAATAAATGCTTTAATCAATATATGTCTCTACTTCTAAAATCAAGTATAAGTTTACTGAAAACAGGTTTTTTTTTACAATTTCTTTCTGTCTTTTCTATTTTTTTTTTAATTTTTATTATTTATTCATCACAGAATCAACAGCACTTGATATCAATGTAAACAAACTCTTATAGCCAATGCTTAATGCCAATAACAGATTCATATTTTATAGACATCATCATCATCATCATTCTCAGCCCGTGTCGACCCACTGCTGGGCATAGGCCTCTCCTTGTTTCTGGCACTCTTCCCGATCCTGTGCCAGTCTGAACCACGTACACCCCACGGTCTTATGGATGTCGTCGACCCATCTCGCTGGTGGACGTCCCCTATTTCGATGGCCAGTTCTCGGCTTCCACTCTGTTAGTGCCTTAGTCCACCTGTCGTCACTACGTCTGGCCAAGTGTCCTGCCCAACTCCACTTGAGTCCCAATATTCGCTTGCTGACGTCTTGTACTTTAGTCTGCTTGCGAATTTCGGTATTGGGAACTCGATCTAAGAGTGTGATGCCGAGCATGGCGCGCTCCATGGCTCTCTGTGCTACACTTATTTTGTGCACAGCCTCCTTCGTGAGCCTCCATGTCTCGGCACCATAAGTCATAGTTGGCAGGACACATTGGTTATAGAGACGTGTTTTAAGGCATTGTGGAATATGCGTAGATTTTAATATATCATCTAGTTTGCCGAAAGCTGCCCATCCAAGTTGAACACGCCTGGTGACTTCCTTTATTTGATACTCTTTGCCAAAAGATAAAACATGGCCAAGATAAACGTACGAGTCGACTATTTCTAGTTTCTCGCTTCCAACAACGACGTTTGGGACCGAACCTCCAGAAATACTCGACATAACTTTCGTCTTGCCCATATTCATCTTGAGGCCCACTCTGAAAGATGCATTATAAAGCTCATTCAACATGGCCTGCAGGTCGTCTATCGTCTCGGCAAACAGAACAAGATCATCAGCGAACCGCAAATGCGACAGGAAGACACCATTAATATTTATACCACATTGGTCCCAAGAAAGCGTTTTTACGACGTCTTCTAAGACAGCCGTAAAAAGCTTGGGTGAAATTGTGTCTCCCTGCCGCACCCCCCTTTTGATCGATATGGGGTTTGTTAAGTTGTGTAGCCTCACTTGCATGGTAGCTGAGCTATATATCTCCCGAAGCAGATCCACATACCGGGCGTCAATGTTGCAGCGATGGAGAGAGTTCAACACGGCCCAATGCTCAACACTGTCAAAGGCCTTTTCGTAATCGATAAAGGCCATGCAAAGGGGTCGGTTGTACTCGTGACTCTTCTCCATCAGCTGCTTGACTGAGTGTATATGATCAATGGTAGAGAACCCACTTCGGAAGCCAGCCTGTTCAGTTGGTTGGTATTCATCGAAAGATCGGGTGAGTCTATTACATATAATTTTGGCAAAAAGTTTGTATATTTGCGAAAGAAGACTTATAGGCCTGTAGTTGCTTAATTTTGAAATGTCTCCTTTTTTGTGAATAATTGTTACCAGGGCATTCTTCCAAGACTCAGGTGTGCGAGCTTGGTACATAATGTCATTGTAGAGTTTGCCTAATACGTCTAACACTGGTGGTCCTCCTGCACGCAACAGTTCGATGGTAATGCCATCCTGGCCAGGGGATTTCTCATTCTTCATCTGGTAAAGTGCATGTTCCACCTCACGAGACAATATGCGAGGTAATTTATCCTCATTGTCTAGGATCCGAACAGGTGGTGCTCTAGGATCGTCAGTCATTTGCTCGATAGACATAACCTTTAAGAAATAATTCACCTAGAGAAAATGATTAAAACACAATATATTAATTAATTTTCAAGGAATTTAGTAGGTACGCATTTGAAGAACGAAAGGGAGGGAGGGATGTGTATAATATACTTGAGGGGGTGAGGGAGGGAGTGTAGAGTGTGTTGTTTGAGTGTATATAATTAATATTATATATATATATATATAATTTAATGTAATGTATAATTTAATATAATGTATAATATAATATGTGTATAAATATAATTTTATGGATTTTTCAAAATAAGACGACGTGATATTTCCCTCTTTGGCATTCTGTTTTAATTATTTTATCAGATTCAGTTACCATACAATCCGGTTTTTCTAGTAAATAATAGTGTATGTGGCCGTTTGTTTAGTAATGTTAATGCTGTATTACCATAACTCTGCTATAACGCCAGTCAACAACAACCGATCAATGCCAACAATCCAACATCTATGATTTAAACAATATTAATCGCTTATGAGCTGCAATATAATGTTTATGGGGATTAATGGAATATTACGAGGGCCTATAATTGGAAACGTAAAGCGAGAATGCTTGGCGTCGAGTTTCTTTGTCGGAACTTTGCAATCAGTTTAATAAAATAATTTGAAAAATTAGATCAAATCCATTCAAATACTTGTAGATTCTAAGCAATTAGAATAAAATATTCATTTTCTAATGATAAGTTCCTATCTCTATCGGAGATATGAGTACATAATGGATGACATAATACGCATTTACGTATGTTTAATAAACTACGTTTTATTGACATTCTGCACTCGAGTCCCACGTGAAACTCTAGTAGGTAAAACCGGTAGTGTATTTTCAATGTCTGTGAAAATGCAATTCCAAGGTTCACAATTGAATGTATCATTTGTAGGTATGTAATTAAATTTTGTTTTACTCATCGCGTAACTCATTGGAAAATGGGAATGATTCTGCGATGCATTTTTAAAATGAACAAACAAAACGATAGCCAGGGTAAAGACATTGATTATAAGATAATGCATACATGAGACATACATTAGCTAAACCGAAATTAGAGTTGTACTTATCGCGTTTTTGAATAATGTCGCAAATGTGTACCTATCTGGTACTTACTGTTTTGAGCATTTGATATTTTTATTTTTATGTTCATTATTTTAAATCATCTTTCTTTCTCTCTTGTGTCTTACTCAACTGTTGTAAATGTATTGGACGCTATTTAGCAAATAAATGATTGTCTATGTGTATGTCTATACTTAATTCATTTATCAGGTTATAGTGTAAAATGATCGATAGTTTCAACGTTTTTGCTTATGACATCCGTTTCACAGGATTGCAAAATATAACAACATTTTATTAAATTACTGATTTAAATGGGTATTTATCGCGTATGTACCTTTTTTATTTGTTATTACGACGTTTTGACTGTGATGCTATAGCCGTGGTTGCGGGCAGATATTTTATTGGTACTTCAGAGTTAATACTACATCTTGACAATTGCTACATCTCCATTCGCGTTTCTATATCTTGTAATTTACCGTGACTTTTTGAACTTATGAATTCAGCCATTGTGTTGTGAAAATGAATGCTCTTTATACAATGTTTCGTCGAGCCTGTTGCCCCTTGTTCAAGTAAAGAGCCAAGAGCTAAATAATCGTTTTATCAGTAAGTGGTTTATTTTGAAACCTTAAACTCTTATTAAATCAAATCAGTTTATTGCGTAATATGGGTAGGTACAAGGTGTTTAGTATTACTTAGTATAAGTGCAGCCATATTCAGCGTTTACGCGCAATGTCGAGTTTAATTAGTAGGTTCCATTTTAATTGTAATAACAATGTCTAAATTATTGAGTTGGCTATAATTATTATTTGACGACATCCGTGGTGCAGTGGGCTAATAGCCGGCTGAGACGCAGGAGGTAACGGGTTCGATTCCCGCCGCGGAACAAATGTTTGCATGTTCTACATATATTTGTTTCGGGTCTGGTTGTTTTTCTATATATTATATGTATGTATTTACAAAAAAAAAAGTATATAAGTATTCTATCAGTTAACTGGTTCCAATAGTACAAGCTCTGCTTAGTTTGGGGCTAGATAGCGCTGTGTGGAATGTCCAGCAATATTTATTTATTTATTATTAAACAAGATCCTTGTCATTTAAATATTTCTTACAACTATAATAAGCTTTTTCTACAAGCAATTTCTTCAGATTTGCCTTGAATACATTCAGATTTGAAGCATCTAATACAGACTTAGGAAGTTTGTTATGTGTACGGGCAGCCATATATAGGGCCTTTCAACAAGGACGGGTCGATGTTAAAATTGAATAAAACAAGATGTGTGTGAGATATTAACGAAATTTATTTTTTATTTAAAAGGCCTATTTATTCCATTATGGATGGAATATGACATCGTTCAAATGTCCGCCGCGGCTTCGTATGGTGGCGCGAATCCGAGAGCTCCAATTTTTAATGACTCTGCTGCATAGATCCGGCTGAATCCGAGCGATGGCCTGCGTTATGTTGGCTTTCAGGGCAACGGTCGAATGTGGTTTATTGGCATAGACCTGCGACTTCAGAAAACCCCACAAGAAAAAGTCTAGCGGAGTCAAATCACACGATCTTGGTGGCCAATTCACATCACCTCTGCGAGAGATAACTCTACCCTCAAACCGTTCATGCAGAATGTCGATTGTGTCGTTCGCTGTGTGGCAAGTAGCGCCATCTTGCTGGAACCACATGTCGTTCACGTCCATATTGTTCAATTCAAGCCAAAAGAAATTGTTTATCATTGATCTGTAGGTCTGCGAAAGGCCGAGTTCTTGAGCACGGCGAGAAATCGACTGCCTCGGAGTCTCCTGAATACTCTCACGTACAGCGGCGATGTTCTCGGCCGATCTGGCGTTCCTTTGACGTAAAGGTGTTGGTTGGTTGTTTACCGAACCGGTCGTTTTAAATTTAGTCACCAATCGTTGGAGAGTGGACTTTGAAGGGCCACCGCGTCTGCCGTAAAATGGGCGCAATGCGCGCAACGTTTGCACTAACGAACACTCATTTTGATAATAAAGTTTTATCATTTGCACATGCTGCTCAACCGTGTAACTTGCCATGGTGATTTGGCACCAGTGACTGAATAAGAAAAAACAGATTTGACAGATGCCGCCAAAACAAAATGGCCGCCACAGATTATTAACATCGACCCGCTCTATTTGAAAGACCCTATAGATAACACTTTTGTTATAAAGAGCAGTCCTATTACGATGGAAACAAATTTTATTATTGTGGCGTTTGCTGTTACATTTCATAAAAAGGTCCATATTTGTTACTACAAATGTCCCAAGTTCATAAATATAATATAAAAGGGACTGGGGCAGCGTCAGTATTTTCAGCTCAGCAAAAAATGGTCGACAGCTATCAGTTATGGATTTTACATATCGCTCTGATGCATATTAAAGCTTCAGCAATGTATAACTTATTCGGCAAATGATATACAGTTACTCTACTCTATTTAAATAAATACTAGACAAAGAACAAAGGCATTGAATTGTTTTCAAAATGATGAAACCTTGTACAGGATTACGATAAAACTATTGTCCAAAGGGCGTGTTCATGATCTGATTCGACTAAAACAGTTGCACAATCCAACTCATTAGTCATAAACACAGATATTTACTCGTATATTGTGGCTTATAGATAATTACATTCAAACAACAATATCAATGTATGGATGATTGTTATTGTGTGCTCAATCAATTACGCCGCATTTAGCTATTGAAAATAATTTCGAAGAAACAGTCAATATTTTCTATGCTATCCGAATACTAATTACTGATATAAACACACTAGACAGTTAAAACCCTCAGAAATCAGGAATAATGTCTAGTGAATTAGCAGATTCTCAGAGCAAGCTTTGTTTACTCGTCCATTCAATAACAAAGTATAGCAGAGGCAATACCCAAGAACGCCCAAGGATACACATTATTTATCAGGCAATTGATCATCATTATCATATCAGTCACAGGACGTTCACTCCGATCTTGTGCGGCCACAACGGCTCCCAACCTTTAACAGGACGGCAAGGAGTATCCATCAAACATGAAAACCTCCCAAAATACCTGGGGGTAACGTTAGACCGGTCTTTGAATTATAAGGTTCACTGCCACAAAATTAAAATGAAAGTGTGAGCACGAAACAAACTCCTCCGTCGATTAACATCTACTAAATGGGGAGCAGCTCCAGAGGTTCTCCGCACGACGGGTCTGGCATTGTGCTTTTCAGCCGGCGAATATGCTTGCTCAGTCTGGAACCGGTCCGCACACGCTAGGGTCGTCGATGTTGCGCTGAATGACACTAAACCTCATCTACCCTTTGGCAGGTATACCACCTCCCGGAGTGCGGCGGGATGTGGCCTGCTCCATAGAAAAATATAAGCAGGAACATAATAGTCGACATCCTCTATATAGCCATCAAATTCCACAAGGCCGCCTGAAAAGTCGTAAGAGTTTTCAGCGTTCCACGCAGGCCACCAGCGACGCCCCATCTGTTGCTACATGCGCACTGTGGGTAGATAGTAACCCCCCACCACCTAACTTAATTCCCCCTCAAGAACAGCTTCCACCAGGGCACGACCTGCCGTGGCCAGTGTGGAAGTCCTTAAATAGGCTTCGCACACAGGTTGATCGCTGCAGAGTTAATATGTGCAAATGGGGGTTCAGGGACCCCAGCCAAACGCAATGCGACTGCGGTGATCCTGCACAGTCGATGAAACACCTGCTAATGTGCCCTTTGTGCCCGAACACCTGCACAATGGAAGACTTAAAATTGGCTTCTCCTGACGCCATCAACGTAGCCAAGTACCTATCTAACACAAAATAAGTAGAGCTATTGACACGCTAAGAAGAAGAAGATAGGACGTCTTTCCATCAAGTGCGTGGACTCGAGAACCATTCGCCCCGACGGTTGTCAGTTCTTCGTCCTTCGAAGCAATTGATCGCCTCTACAATATTGATAAAAATATGATTTCTGCGATCCTATTGATATTACTCCTTCACTTGCCCAATGTCCATCTACTAACTTACCAACTCTTTGAAATGTACAAACTTCAAAGCTGGCGAGCTGCACACTTTACCCCTTAGGTCACAACTCACATACGTGACTGAGGACGGTGTTTATTTCTGTTTATCGCTGGCTGCGACCCGGATCTCTATGTTTTATGTGCATCCCATTTCTGATAAGCGGTAAATTATCATTTTCAGTGGAAAACTTTAGTGTTTTGTTAGGAAACAGTTGGTCTTTAAATTCATCAAAGGTATCCTGGGTTTTCCTTTCGCTCTTGGCTGATTGTTGGTTTTATGTCATCTTTATCCAAACATTTTAATCTTGGGAATACCTACCATAAATTATCATTTATATCTTTCCTCTTTCTAATAGATGTTAATATATTGCCATATCAATGGCTTAGTTCACAAACTAGAAATTTGGCAGTTGGCATGATAAGGGTAGGTATATTATATGTTAAATTAACAAGATTAAACCTGACGATTATCGGATTGTGACGTATATGTTAGTAATGAAAAAATATTTAAATGCAATAAATAACTAATACCTTATTATCTGCAATTGATAACAGTTGACCGAGGTTGTGATAAGGGTTAAGATAACAAACACATTCATACGGACCTTCTGTGAAGGAAGTCAATATAATAAATAAATATCGCTGGACATTTCACACAGCGATATCTAGCCCCAAACTAAGCAGAGCTTGTACTATGGGAACCAGATAACTGATAGAATACTTATATACTTTTTTTTTGTAAATACATACTTACAATATATAGAAAAACACCCAGACACGGAACAAATATCTGTAGATCATGCAAACATTTGTTCCGCGGCGGGAATCGAACCCGCTACCTCCTGCGTCTCAGCCGGCTATACGCCCACTGCGCCACGGAGGCAGTCAAAGTTATAATGTAACTGGCCAGGTGGCCATTTATGAATAAAACACTGTGGCGGTTCAATTTATGAATAAAACAAAAGAACGTACGTTCCAATTTTAAATTATGTCAATAATGTTTAACGTTAAGCAATAAAACTAGAACTCTGAATCCTGAACCACGATATAAGAGGGTGGGGTGGTTGGTGGGGTCTGTACGTAAACGTACTCTACCAAAAACAAGTTTTATTAGTACACAACATTAATAACTCGTACGCAAAATAAGTTCTAAGTGGTCAGAGCCTTGCAACTCCTTGCAAGTTGCAATACGATACGAACAACCACAGAATAAATAAGATTCACTAATCGTGTACAGTGACAGTTATAGATAGCATGGTGTTATGTACGTGCTCGTTATAATATTCGCAATCCTAGCCCTGCACTGGCCCGGTTGAGCAACACAAGATGTTGCCTCTTGCTTGCAACATGATCATAATTAAATCTTGCGCTCGAGACACAAGTACATTAATGAACATACGACAGGGAATTTTTATCTTGTTTCGCTTGTCGGTTTCAAAATAGTACGGTATTTAAGAATAGTAGAATTCCTAGTGAAAGGGCTCATCTGAGGAAGTACTACCTGGCGATCATCGCTTACGCCCCATAATATAACAATATAACAACTCAAGAGCATAGTTTCCTGGTTATAAGTAAAGGGGGATGCTGATTGGTCAAGTACTTATTATAAGGGTCAATCAAAACAGTTTATTTCGGAACCGAAACTACCTATGATTAATCGAAATGCCACATTGTTGTTTCGATTTGTAAGTGAATATTGTAGAGTCATATTTATAGTTACTAGTTGCCACTTGCCAGTGCACAGTGGTCGAAATTCGACCTAAATGCTTGTTTTTTTAGCTTAATTTTAGCATTCGCCATATAAACTTTAACTATGCCAAATCTCAAACTCCTCCGTGCGTGCAATAAGTTTAAAAAGGGGCACAATTTTTTCTCTTTACGAGTAATACCTATATAGGGTGTTTGATAATATACGCACAGAAATGAACGGGGTTATTTTGACGAGCATAATAAATAAGTTTGTGAAATGTTTACCATAGAAATGTGAAATTTATTTTGGCATCTAAAAACAGACACTTTATTAAACATATGTTGTGCTATTGCATAATGCTTGCCATCTAACAACAGATACCGTATTGGTGACGTCTCGAGATATATCTTGTTGTCCCTTTCTAACCCAAAACCCGCAGTCATTTCCGAAAGAGATATCAAATCGGCCTTTATTTCTGGCTGTCGATTTCAAGAGTAGGCAGTAAGTTTTATATAGAATTAATCACCTAAACTTAGCCGATTTTCTTTAAAATTTGATAATATAACTAGTAGTTTTTTTTTCGAGAAGTCTTTGTTTATCTTTTGAGAAACCGTCACTTGAATATCGTCAGTATGTTACCAAACATCCTGTACAGATTGATATTACTATTCTGTTGCACATAAGAAACGAAATAGTTTGGTAACACTGTCATAGAATCACATAATAAATAAGGTAGAGTCGATGAAAGTGTCGCTTACGCATAATGGGATGATAGTAACATAGCAGTTCGCCCGATGGAGCTGCCATGAAGCTGCTGTGCGGTAATCGGACATCTAGGCTGCTATGACGATAAGCGGTGATATATTTTTAGAACTGCAATGTCTATTGCGAAAATATGCGCCACTGCTAATTTTGCATGGTTGAATAAATAATGCTGGACATTTCACACACTGATATTTATGGGTTTATCAAAAGTATTTCCTTTAAGAAAACATCACATTGTTTCATCAACAGCTTTATAAGCCATATTGTATTCCTCTATTATTCATAATCTAGGTGACCCACAGAGGTTTCGCATGGATTTTTATCAAAATTAAAAATGAACCAGTTCAGTAGTTCCAAAGATTACATTACATACAAAAAAACTCTACCTCTTTATAATATTGGTAAAAATGTATGGATATACATTTCATAACTGAATTAATTTAAGATTTTGTATTGCAAGACTGTAAAAAACAGAGATGAGCTACTCGCATATCAAAACTGAAATGTAATAAGAAACACCCGAACTAGCTACTTTTCACCCAGAAATCATCAGGCTAACAAAGCTGTTGCAATTCGGTAGTTGTTAATATTCCGCACCTCATATCGTAATCCGCTGGCAATTATGTTTGCTCACATGGTTATTTATGTAGAAGTGTGCCCGCTTGTGCAAATTAGGCGATGTCTCTCCGTGTCATCCACCAGCTAGTTACGTGGTTTGAATTGGTAACGTTCGCTTCCATAGTCGGGAGATAAAAAGCTCTTCAACTCTTTGTAAACCTTAGGACATGGACAAGCAATCGTATTCGTCGCAGGCAAATGGACTGAAACGAGGTTGAATTGTACGTATAATATCTTACGACCAAATAAACTGCAAAATTCAGTAGGAATATAGCTGGATTCCAATTTATCAGTTACTAGCTGTTGCCCGCGACTTCGTACGCGTTACACTATTAAATGTGTAGGTAACCTAGAAATAAAGCTAATGTCGCTGTTGCAACTTGATACCCCATTTTTAACCCATGGGAACTGATTTATGGCATAAAAGGTAACCTATGTAGTAATCCAGGTTATAATTTATGTATATACCAAATTTCATCGAAATCGGTTCAGCCGTTACGACGTGATTGAGTAACAAACAAACAAATAAACAAATATATGATTTGCGTAATTTCGCGATGCTATCAACCCTTTCTATCATAGTTGTAATTCAAAATCGAACTACAAAAGCTGATTTATCGGAAATCGGTATCTTGAATGTTGCAAAAAACCGGCTCGTGCCATGCGCACGCGCTAGCTGTTGCTAGGCATTGCCATAACCTAGTTTACCTATAATTTGACCTTCTGCAATAGCCTGGTCAATAAATTGCTCACTGTTAGTTTCCATCATTGCATTGTAATATACCATATTATCGAAAGTGCTGAGAAAATGGATCCATTGTTTGCAGCATAATGTAAACTCGAATATTATCATAACAAGACCATGATTCAAGAGCGATTTGAATTGGCGATATTCTTTTTCTTAAATATTTACATCGTCTATATTACCTTTCTATCATCACATCACATATCATCATCATTGGATACATAGGTAATTTTATTGATCGAGCTAAGCGAGATCTCTAAATCAACTTGGGAAAGCATTTGTATGACGTGACAACTGATTAAATCATATTTAGTAACTAAATACGTTTAGGCATCGTTACGAGAGTCGCCCTAAGAATTTTTATTTTTAATGCTTTGGGAGACTCGCGAGATCTCAGTTCGGGGCGAACCACTAGTTATCCTAATAATAAGTTATGTAATAAGTTTTAAATACAATGTGATGATGTTATCAGATGCAAATCGTAATTATCATTTTTGCAATTTACCTATTATAATAATTTAATCACAGTTCATATTTGATACGAACTTTCAAGATACCCAGTGCCGTATCAATGATATTTTAATCTTATAATTACATAATATTTAAAATGTCTTTGACTTCTGTATCTACCACGCCCGAATTTGTGCGATTATTCCAAAACCATGGATATAACTTTAAATAGGCATCGATCAATCATTATGAGTCAACAAGCTTTCGCACGCGGATTCGCGCGCGTTGTTTTTTAACAGTAACCAAGTCATAACCGTTTAGTCGTGAAAACGTAATAGTGAAAAAGATACGAGTTACTCTCGAATTTAGAATATTAGTACGTCTATGGATAATTTTTCCACTTCTGCAACTCGGCTATTCAGGCAATATCTAGTAAAGCCGTCTTAGGATGGTTGGTAGCCATTTAATTATATCGTAATTATTATGCAGGAAAATTATTGGTTGTGATTACTTGAGAAAGCCGCCGTTACTAGCTGATAAGAGTCTATGCATAAACAGTAAGGAACTTGTTCTAGCTCACTTCCCTTTCTCCGTAATGATACAGGGAATTAACCTAATAGGCCTCTCTCGTATTTGAAAGTCAATTGGTCATTAAGGCTGTGTACAAAAATATAGGTGTTAATAATAAATAAATAATAATAATAAATATTGCTGGACATTTCACACAGCGCTATCTAGCCCCAAACTAAGCAGAGCTTGTACTATGGGAACCAGACAACCGATAGAATACATATGTATATACTTTTTTTTTGTAAATACATACTTATAATATATAGAAAAACACCCAGACACGGAACAAATATCTGTAGATCATGCAAACATTTGTTCCGCGGCGGGAATCGAACCCACTACCTCCTGCGTCTCAGCCGGCTATACGCCCACTGCGCCACGGAGGCAGTCAAATATATAATATAATAAATATAGTAATAGTAAAATAATATTGACATCGCTTTATAAAAACTACATAAAAATATACATATTAGGACTAAAATAAATAAATACTTAATTTTAATAAGTATCTGAACTACTTACGATATATCGTAAAATAATCTAGTAATCTGCGAGTCTGTTTTAACTGCTGCCTGTAGTCCGAAATACACGATAATAAATTCCACAAATAAATAATACAACGCTAAACATTATTTAAAATAAAATCTTGAACAAAAATTGGTAAGGAACTTTTTAAACAAGCTTTAAACCGTGTTTAACTTTTTTTGTTGAAACAAGGTTAGAATCTACCGTAGATCTACCGTACACCTTGACCAATCTTCAGTTATTTATAATCCCTTCCATTTAAAGGCTGTCTGGAAGAGATCGCTATTATAGTGATAAGGCTGGTCATTGTATAATGTACATATCACAATGACTGTTTTATTAAATTTCGTTTTAACTATGTAGCTATTTAATTATTCATAGATGTACCTACCGATGCTATCAATAACTAAAGATGTCACTTTCCAGTATAATACATATATGACTTGGCTAAATGTCTAATGCTTGGTAATGCTAATATGCTAAAGAAATAGGATATCTATTTAATGTCACTTAATGTATTGCAATACTTGATTTTAATGTGATCTTGAGTTAAGTAAATATGGCAACTCAAATAGTTACTGCATACATGTGCATCACACATTGAAGGTGATTCTTGTTTATAGACAAGTGATTTAGCACTTTATTCTAATTTTGGAATAAATTATAAATAAGGGCTATACTTCGGGTTGTAGGGGAAAAGTTATCTCATCATCATCATTCTCAGCCCGTGTCGACCCACTGCTGGGCATAGGTCTCTCTTTGTTTCTGCCATTCTTCCCGATTCTGTGTCAGCCTGAACCACGTACGACCTACGGTCTTTTGGATGTCGTCGATCTATCTCGTTGGTGTACGTCCTCTATTTCGATGCCCAGTTCTCGGCCTCCACTCTGTGGGTGTATTAGTCCACCTGTCGTCCTACGTCTAGCCAAGTGTCCTGCCCAACTCCACTTGAATCCCAATATTCGCTTGCTGACGTCTTGTAAATACTTTAGTCTGCTTGAAGAGTGTGATGCCGAGCATCGCGCGATCCATGGCTCTCTGTGCTACACTTGTTTTGTGTACAGCCTCTTTCGTGAGCCTCCTTATATCTCAGTTAAGTATATATTACAATATATTTATAACTCTACTTTTGCTCTATTAAGAAAACCTATCTCAATCTACGCTACAGCGGCTGTGCCCATTAGGCATGGAAATGATTGCTACTTTTAATTTATTTTGATTTCGTGATATGATTAATTTTTTCACTGCTATTTCGCAGGCAATAAACTCGCTGTTGCCACTTGTAGACTCCATAAAGTTAGTAAATCGTTTAAAGGGCAAGGTGTATGCTTTTATAAGAAACTCTCAAGTAGTGTATGAAAATATCGGATTATTTGGATGATAGAGAAGCTTGGGATTGAAATTGCTCCAACTCGTTCAATTCAATTTCTTTACAACTTAGACTTAATTTATTTTCTTTATGTACCTACCTATTTTAAAAGGATTATTAAAAAGAACAACCAGCCTTATTACTCATCTGCTAACTTGTTTAACTAAGCTGTTATTGCTAACTAAGCGCTGTTTAAATAAAAGATAGATAGAAAATACTTTATTGCACATCATAAACAACAAACAAGTTAAAATCAACACAATTTATGAATGTTACACAATTAGTGATCTTAACGCTAAGTAGCGATCTCTACCAGGATGGAATGGATTTGGATGAAATTGAAGATACAAATTAATGCTGTCTTTCTGCATTGCACTAGTCAATTAATACATCATTATCATCATCATCTCAGTTCGTCTGCACCCACTTTTGGGTATATACCTCCTCTTTATTACGCCATTCTTTCCGGTCCCTTGCGAGTCTCGTCCATTGGCACCCAGCTACGCTTTCAATGTCATTCGACCATCGGGTTGTTGGTCTGCCTCTTGTTCTGCGAGCATCCCTTGGCCACCACTCTGTAATCACCTTCGTCCAACGTCCGTCATACCTCCTAGCCAAGTGTCCAGCCCATCTCCACTTAAGCTCTGCGATCCTCATACCCACGTCCACAACCCTTGTGCGACGTTCGATTTAGACACAACTAATACACAGGCAAAATTAATATTAAATAGCATTTTCTTCAAGTTAATCTTTGTTTAATACAGAGAAGGCGGTAGTTACAGGCATAAGCAAACGCGGATTTTTATTAAAATACACTATAGCCTATATAGCCCTCAGGGATAGTGTTGTGTTCTGAGATTGCTTTCAGTGGATTAATTTTCAGAATCGTTTCTGAGATTATATACCCGCTACAAACATACAAATACACAAACTTACAAACAACAAATTCAACCTTTAACAAAAAAACAAACCTCTTTTAAATATTAGTAACTAGCTTTTGCCTGCGGCTTCCCACGCGTTGTTTGTCAATAAAACAATTACCCTCCTTCTGCGCAGTCAGGTAAAAAGTAATCTATGTCCCAATCCCGGTCATAATCAATCAATCGGTCCAGTAGTTTAGTCATGAAAATGTAACAAAGAGAGAGAGAGAGACTTAGGGACGGAGTCACTTTCGAATTTATAATATTAGAATGGATAAGTAAAGACATACGATGTAAATTTTATTAAACATTTTCTTGTTTGAACAGATGCGTCGCGCAGCAGAGTTCAAACGCGACAATGCGTTGCTCCTGGATGGACTTCTGCCAGAGCACGAGCAAGTAGCTTTCCTCGAACACAAAGTCGTCAACGTGATGAAGGGACGAGACCACAAAGGGCGGCGAGTACTCATCGTTAATGTTGGTGGTTAGTATCCTTGTGACTGCCAGTCTACAAATAAAATAACCCATGTTAGGTTGTTGGAGTGGAGTTAGAGACAAACAGCCGTACAGAAGAATATATATTAAGATAGGCTAGCGTTTGACCACGATCTCGCCTGATGGTAAGCGATGATGCAGTCTACGATGGTACACGCTTGTCTAGAAGAAACCTTTTCACTCGCGTCTTGAAGACCCCTAGGTTGTAGTTATCAAGAAACACTGACTCTGATATTAGACTTGGCTCTTAACTCAAACGAATTTACTTTTGTGGGTTTCGTACCTCAAAAGTAAAAAAGGAACTCCTATAGGATTACTTGGTTGACTGGGGTTGTTCCTAGCTATTGTGACGAAGAACAGATAAGCCGATTCGAAGATTATTATTTTACCTTTTTGGTCTCAGCTGTAAAATGGAAGTTTATTACCGGTTTTATTATAAGATTTTGTTTTAATTCATAATTTAGTCATGTTTCAACAACAAGTCAGTTTTCCGGAAGAGTTCCAGAAATTTTTACATGCATTGTATAGTCCCAAACAGGGATGTTGCGGATGCAGAGTTTTTGACATCCGCGGTTCTTAGATTGTTTTTAAGAAACTTCGTTTTGGTGCAGAAATAAAACAAAAATATAAACTATTAACTGCAGAAAACTCGCTTAATATACAATACTCACTGTATACCCACAATAACACTAAAAAACTGCAATGTTCATACATATAATGACTGGTTTACGAGATACAAATAATAAACAATAACAACGGATCTTGTCACCGAAATCTTCGCTCTTATTGGTCAATCAGCACGTGCCTACGGCACGAGCTACTCGCATGCCCCACTCAATTTCTTTCTTGGCGCGACCTGATCTGCATCTGCATCGATTATTGCAGATGCAGATGTCCAAATCGATGCGGAGGCTCCGTATTTGCAGATGCGGATGCGAATATTCGCAACATCCCTGGTCCCACAGTATTATACAAACGTACATTTTAGTATTTTTTATACCTAACTCGTTAATTACACTATCATTTTGACATTATCGAGTTGTAACAGGAAGCAAGTAGTTTTGTCATCACAAAAACAAGATGAAATATTCAGTGCTTTACCCTAACATTATTATTTTATTGACCGCTGCAAATGATAGTCTAACTACAATATTATTTAAATAAACATCATTGTTTTATGCAAAATATTTAAATTACTTACATAATAAAATCCATGAAGGTGCCTTGTAGTCAAATTATCAAACCTGCAAAATGCCACCTTACTTTAAAATAGGCACTATAGTACCTACCTAAAAATATACCTAAATATAAAATAAATACTACGTTTAAAATGCGAAACGATTCTAACTAAAATAGATAAAATGTTAGAATATAAATAGTTCGTATGATGCTCAAAGAAATTTGGCACTTAAACCGAAAACTATAGGCATTCTTATACCAAAAAGATGTTTTTGATAATGTTATTAATCTTCATACATTTATTTTAATTTGCCAGGTTCATGGGATCCGAGTAAGGTGACCGCAGACCAGCTATTCCGACTGTTCTACCTCATACACGTGGCTGCGACTCTTGAACCCGAGTCACAGGTCAATGGCACCGTTGTCTTGATGGACTTCCACAATATGGGCTTCAAACAGGTAAGCAGACACATTAGGATATCACTGCGTTTAATCGGTACATAAAAGAGAGATCGATGCTAATTGTATTTTTATAGTGAAATTAACTTTCTTATATATGTTTCGTTTCTTTAGAACCCATGTAGGTAGGATTTCTATCAAATCTATGTACTTAATTAGTTCACATCTAACCACTTTTGGCCTCCTTGTCCTCTTTATTAGCACGCTCCTTCTGATTCTGCGCTAATCAAATGTAGTGACATCCCACCGTTTTTACGATATCATCTGACCAGGCTATCATAAGGCTGGTCATCATCATCATATCATCCAAAGTACGTCCATTGCTGAACATAAGCCTCACCATAGATTTCCAGAGCGACCGATGTTGTGCGGCCTGCACCCAACGGCTCCCAGTAACCGTTATCAGGTCTTCTTTCTAACTAGTGCGGGGCCGTCCTACGCTACGCTTTCCAGTGCGTGGTCTCCATTCGAGAACCTTTCTGCCCCAACGGCCGTCAGTTCTTCGAGCTATGTGCCCTACCCACTGCCACTTCAGATTGCTATTTGAAATATAAACAACAGTTTAATTGATTTAGCATAAATAGCATCATCGTTTTCGAAATTGGTTTCGTGGCATATGATACTATCAGCTTAGACCAGTTGTGGTCAAGGCACTCTTACTCGTTCAAGTTAGTGCGCGAGGGCAAACGAGAAAGTGCAATGAACAAATAAATAACTACCCTCTAAAATACATATTATCGCCTTTTTGTTTGAACTATTGCTTACCTTATGCCTGACAACCCTGGCCTTAGCTATACTTACACTGCAGCAATGTACTAGAAAAAATATCGTATGATGGTGTGATGACAGCGCAAAACATTTGTAAAAACACCTGTAAAAAATATAGGCAAAAAAGACACGTTTTCAGAAATTGACATTTGCAGACACACTGAAACGACCGTGTTACGTCAATAAATGTGTGTGTAGAAAAAGGCTTGACATTGCTGGAATTAAAAAAGTAGCAATTTCATCAAAATATAAAGGGTAATAAAATTATAGATAAGACATAGACATAGACAATCATTTATTCATTCCATTAGAAACAATATACAATACAGTTACATTTTAAGACAGAGAAAAAAAGAAACAATGAAATAGTATATAGGTATAAACAACATATGTAGCGTAACGTAAAACATAAACAAAAACAAAGGGGAACTAGGTGTATACTGTGCTGTGTGCTACATCAGTAAATGGGACTCGCTCGACTGGGATCGAGTTATGATGAGAGTTACGCAGCAATTTGCCATCCCAATCTCATATTACTTTTTCACACAAGTTCACAAGCAATGAGTCTTACTCTGTTACTAATAAAACCGATGCTACTGCGTAATACATCGTCTGTAGTATGGTATCGATAGCTTCATAAATAATCCCATAAATGCAAACGGGTAACAAAATGTTTTTATAGAGAACAAATGATAAAACCAATATGCCAAACTGAAAGTCAATTCTTTTTGCTGTTTTTCTGACACATTCGTCTTTCTTATTTTATCAATGGCTCTGTCTGGACCTTTATTTTATTGGAGCAATTGAGATCAACCTGAGACACCTCTTCACGTTCAAGGTCAGCCTGGTTCAAGTACTCTGTTGTGGTAGAGAGGACTAAACATTTTGTCTTTCGACAATGTTTGCAAAGGCTGATGACGACGTCGAGTCATCAACCTTTGCAAACATTGTCTTAGAGTTCAGAATCCCTTAACTGCGTGTTTTGGCAAGCGATGCCGGCTCATTACTAATTGTTTTTTTCTTTAGGAAATTAGGTATATGAGACAAAAGCATTCGTAAGTAGGTCATTGTTTCAATTTAATATTGCGATGTTACCAAACTATAAAACAGGCGAGGTTCACGAATTTCAATTAATTTCCTTGAATTTTAATTCGCTCTGTGTTTTACAATTACAACACAATGTCTTTACCAATAAAATATATATTTAAATGATGTACTGAAAAAAGAAAGAGTGACAACTATATAGACGCAACATGGTTTGGTCAATATTGTATTGATCTAATCAGACCACATCGACTCACAGCTGGCTATAGGCACAAAAGAGACGTTAAGTTTTGCAGTACGAGCTAAAACTCTTTGTGCTATAGCCCTCTTCATTTGCAGGTCATACTTATTAATCCTGCGCCATTCAATGCTTGTGATTTCCCACCGTTTTAAGATATCATCTGACTAAGGGTGATCTTTTAGTTTATTTTTAAATCCTTGAAAGTCGTCTTCGGATTATAAAAGTGGTTTTCCATGCTCTTCTTGCTATTTACTAAAGTTGCAGTAATGAATCAAACATCATGTGTTTGTAATCAAATATCTCTATGTCATCTGTGTAAACAAACAATACGTAAGGTATAGATTCTGTTATCACGCCAAGCAGCTGTGTTACGGTTTGAAGGGTATGGTTGCCGGTGGAATTACAGGCTCATGAGGCTTTAAACCTGTCTGCATCAATAGATGGACGCAGGGCAGTGCATTGTAGGGCACGTTTCTAAGGTGCGAGACCTATAAGGCAGTAGGTACCACTTGACATCAGCCATAAGCTTGTTCCAACTCCAGTTAGTATAGAAAAAAGATGCAGCTTTAGTACTGTCTCTATACTATTTATTGTCCATGCCAGGAGCAGATTTTTGTATAATTGCAAACATTTAACCTGCGATAATCGAACTTAGAAGAAATAATCTCATAGGTACGTTGCTTGTTAGCTGAAAAGTGTTATGGGGTATTTTTGCAAGCAATAGTTCAATGCTACCTTCAAGTACCTTAAGTATTTTCTACTGTAAACAATAATATTGATTTATTGTTTTGCTAACTTAACATCCCGGGTATAAATATTCATGAAATTGAAGTTGTATCATTGTTTTTTAAGGCATATAACATGTAATTAAACGGAATTGATTTAAAAAGTTCAATTTGTAAAAAAAATCTATAGATAATACAGAGTGCTTCGGAATATATTTATTCTTAACACGAAAAGGGTCATTGACGTTACAAGAACATGTTTGTTCTGCGACTTTTCGATGTTGTTCACTGAAGCATAATTCGATAAAAATCTGTTGTATTGACGTAAAGTCAGTTAATAAGAAAAGTTACTCGATTAAAAAATCGTTAATTTAAGGGCATATTATTAGGGGAGAGTTATTTGTGAGTCGCCCATAAACTTATATATGTATACGTATACGTAAATACATGATGAACCAAATTCCATCATTTATTTTCTCAAACATAAAAATGACTTAAGCAATTAAGGAAAAGTTTAATGAAATCAAATCAAATCAATTTATTGCGTAATATGGGTAGGTTACTATTACATAGTATAAGTGCAGCCATATTCAGCGTTTTATGCATGCAATGTCGAGGTTAATTAGTGGGTTCCATTTTAATTGTAAAACAGTGTCAAAATTAATCAGTTAATCATTTTCGTGGTTAAAATCATCCCTTTCGGCTTTACATATTCTGAAGCACCGTGTTAAAACTGCGTTCTAACGTATTGGACTGTGATGTGACCCGATGATTCACCAACAAGTGTTTAACAAAGTAAAAGGTACATAGTAGGGATGCCAACTTTTTTTACCTAAATATACTATTTTAAAGAATTACACCCAAAAATATAGAAGTCGGGAGTAAAAAATTATAAAATATGTTATCAGCAAAACATTTTAGTTTATAAAATAAAGTACATTCGCTTTCTAT
Source organism: Philereme transversata (assembly GCA_963924445.1). Taxonomy (NCBI): domain Eukaryota; kingdom Metazoa; phylum Arthropoda; class Insecta; order Lepidoptera; family Geometridae; genus Philereme; species Philereme transversata. The sequence goes on along the minus strand of OZ004337.1, from coordinate 16,274,408 downwards.
ATATTTTTAAAATTAATGGTAGATGCTCTGAGCTCCCAAACACAAATCGCGGACGTTGGGCACCAAGTAGGCAAGTTAAAGTGGACATGTCTGCCGCATGTCGGAGAAGTTATGGACAAAATTCATCACCGAGTAGATCCCAAAAGACAAAAAACGATCACATGGCAGACCGCGATGCCGATGGAACTCGACTCTTATATGGAAGACTGGACCACACACGCGCATGATAGAGTGGAGTGGAAGGAAGGAAGGGCGGCCTTTGCCCTGCAGTGGGACAGTACAGGATTAAAATAATAATAATATTAATGGTAGATGGGCTATTAAAATAGTCGTATACTTTGGGTAGAATATAGTAGGGTTGGCAACCCTAGGCACTAGTCCAAGAGTGCAATAACACAAAAGTGCATGTTTCTGTTTGCCAAACAAAGAATACAAACTAAATGTACTTTAGCGTGTCTGCTCTTGCATTGTTACGTACTTTATCTTTGTTTATGTTCGTTTTGAAACACTTAATACATATAATTATCTCTACTTTATTCAGGGACTTTTGGATAAGTGGTAGCTGCTGGTGTCTGTTGCAATGTTATTAACTCTTGGATACAATTTAATCACTTCGTTCACAAAAAAACGTAATTTAACTCTTTGCGAACCACAAACCATGGTTATCCTTTAGGTTATGTTAGGTTTTGTGTCCATAATTTCATCATTCATCATTATATCAGTTATAGGACGTCTACTGTTGAACATAGATAACCTTTCTGCCGCAACGGCTGTCAGTTCTTCGAGCTATGTGCCTCGCCTACTGCCACTTCAGCTTGGGCTTTGGTTTGATTACGAATATCCTCATTTCTGTGTATTATTCTGTCCATAGTAATGCTTATAATCACCAATCTCTCTGCTTTAAAATATTTTACTTCTCTGCACGATATGGACCACCCTCAGTTCCTCATGACATTCTATAGCTGATGGCTATTTGTAACTTCAAAAAAAGGATGTTCTCAACTCGTCGGAATCTTTTTTTTTTAATGTCTTTTCCCCGATTACTCGAAAACGCCTTGACCGATTCGAGAATTCTAAAAGGCTTCACTTCCCAAGTGGTCGCATAGGCACCAAGTCAGGATAGGATGATGGGATCCCAAAAAAATCGAGGGCAACCCACAAATTTTATAGGGACGCAATTCGGTTTTATGTTTGTTATTACCTCAGAACTCGGTCATTTATCAACCGATTTGGAAAATTCTTTCTTTATTTGAAAGGATATACTTTCATATTGGTCTCATAGAAATTTTACCAAAATCAGTTCAGTAGTTTGGTTAACTCGGTTATATTTTTGTTAAAAAGTTACTTGTTTATATACAATGTGGTTTGGTACTTATAACTCTTTTACAATTTACTTTACTTGCATATACATACATTAACAATTATATTTTAAGTTCGTTTCAGAATTGTAGGCTTCTATGCCTGACTTACCAGGATATCATAAACACCCTAATATTTCTTTGGTCACGCATATAAATATTTCTACATTCGATGCTAAAATGATATTTAACTCTATTCTTCACTTTTGGCGGGTCTAACCTGGTGTAAAAACCTGAGTTGTGCCTTTAAACTTGTATTCTATAATGCACAATGTTTGGCTCTCAAAATTCATTCTACCAATTAGCTTGTCAATAGAGTTAAATTATTTATGCATTGAATAATGATATCTCCACGAAGCGTATCTTATCGTTAACCTTTATTACAATATTAGTTAATTACACACACATTGTACTTATTATCTCCGGATTACTTAATATTTGTAAGCACATAAAATTTAATTACGATTAATTTTCCTAGCAATAAAAAGCACAATAGTCATAGATTTTTTTGACATTCTAAGGCGCAGACCACATAGAAGAGTTGTAAGACGAGGACGGGGCGGAGACGTGGCGCCCCTTTAATGTACTTGCATACAAAATGTATAGAAGCGTCGTGATGCAAAATATACGAGAAGACGGGATGCAGGAGCGACGCTTCGATACATTTTGTATGAAATGCAACTTTATCGCCCTGTCCTCGTCTTTTCTCTGGCCTTAGGCCTCTTAGGATTTTTGGTAGATTTTAAAGTACCACATGCGAGTTTTAATATCGAATTTAAAATGTCAATCCATCGGAGCCCGGTCCATGGCTGAATTGACGATTATTGCATTTGAATTACATTTTTAGGATTTTTGCCTTATCAAATCCTTGATCTCTTTATTATTTACACAATACACATTTCTTTGTTAACTGAGAAATGACTGGAAAATATAGGTCACTATTAAATCAAAAGTCCTTCCATAGAATAAATCCTATATTTAAACTCAAGGGACGTCACGCCACACATCCGAGGTGATCGCTCCATACCATACATTAGTTGTTTATTCTAAAGACGTGGGTGAATCTCTTTCCGACTCTAGATTATTCACTGATACCGATTGTACTTATTAAGGAAGTAGGTGCTTTCGTGATGTGACTCAATAATTCAATAAAAATCCCATGAAAACCACGGTCAAAATATCGTAATTTAAATCCAGTCCATCCCAATGTTGTCTAAAAGTGATCTCTCTTAGCAATAAGATTTTGTTTTATTGTTAACATGTTTGTTTTTATTTGGTATAAAACGAAGTGTTTTTTATTTTTTTAATAGTCATAATAAAATAAGGTTTCTTTTTTAGAAAACAAAAAGTCCGTACAAACAAAATCAAATCAAATGTATTTATTGCTTGAAATATATGTCATGTTACAAAGATGTCAGTAGTAAATACAGAATCATTACATTTCTGCCTTTCAAGGCATGTAATATTATAATCTACAAAGTCATATCATAACACTTAATGATAACACCTAAACAAAATTAATTATAATAATTATATAAAATAAAATAGAACTAATAAAAATATAAAATTAAATTTGGCATCAGTTTAGCTATTATTTTTCATTTATATATTCATTTATAATATAGTAAGATTTATTTAACAGTGCAGTTTTAACTTTTTCCGAAACATTGAACAAGGTGCTCTCTCAGTGACTCCGGGAACTTGTTGTAAATGAGCCATACAGAAGATGCTTTTGCGCATTAAGGCGGTCTTAGATCCAATCATCTCATCTCTCTTGATTTTTGATATAGATTGGGTTATGCTCGTCTTTCTGTCCTTTATGTCTTCTGTTTTGTAACAACATCAAATATGAACAATTTGTCTTGATATTTTCTTCAAGAAATAAATACAGAAAGAATATACAATTATTATTATTTTGTAATTTCAACAAAACATGCTATCCGTGGTAGTGTGCTCTATTATCAAGGCTGTTTTAAATTGTAACGAGAATATTACGAAAATCGCAGGAAGTTGTGTAAATATAGTTTGCTTTACTTTAGTTAGCCTTATTAGGTATCCACTCAGACCTGCGTTTAGGTTTATCTAAAGTACAATATTTTTCGCCAACATCCGCTTGTTTTATACGCAGGAAGTGGATTTTCCTTGATGATAAGGAAAACCGTATATGTCTCAGGAAGATTCTAAAGATCGATCGATAGGTTATGTACTCATACCTGGAGGTCTACTTCAGATCTATACATCCGTAGTTGCGACACCGAACGATGTATGATCGCAAAACGTAATATCGTGAGAGTAGCTATTTTTTTTCTTTAGTATCGGCCGTTTTCGTGCGGCGACAACCCGTATATTATCCTTTACGTAACTATATAAGTACTAACTTCCGCTCGTAGCTTCGCACGCGTGGTTTTTCAAAAAAAGGAGCCTATGCATCAATCCAGGTATATCTATCTGCATACCAAAATTAACCGTAATCCGTTTATACGTTTAGTCATTACAAACAGACATATAGGCAGAGTTGCTTTCGAATTAATAATATTAGTGTGGATGGATACCTAATCGCTTGTCATAGGAAGTTTACAAGTGTAATGTAATATCGACCGATTGATCGGGTTATAATTAAAAAGATCCACCGGTCATGTTTGTTTCTTTCCTTGCATAATATGGTTCTAAACGTAAAATAAAGTAATATTCTACCTAATCTATCGACCTGGCGTGGATGCGGAACAACATGCGGCTAATATTGACGTTAGAAAAAGACCCTTGTGATAAGATTGTGCAAGTTAAATTAAAGTTAAATTTCTTGTACTCTATTATAAGTTTAAGTCGCTAAAAATATTATAAGTCGATCCACTTGTCAGTTCCTCCGTTCCTTAACTTGATCTTTACCTCGACCTCAGTGGTAAGCCGCAACTAGGTCGATTGTACCTTACCCGTTTAAGTGGATTAAACAGTTGATGCGTAAAATCGCATGTAACCATTTTCAGTGTACAAAATCGGTCATGCATACGTTATTTCTTACTTCATATGGAGCAAACACGAAATTGTTAACCTTAGAATAATAATCAGGCGTTATTGTGTTAAGGTTTTAAAACGGGCTTCGGTTATTTCCTTCCTAATTGTTCGGGAAATTAATCATTTTTGGATAGATTTAAGAGGATTGTTTTATGAGTTTGATGACCTTTGTTAAAAAACCGCGTTTCTGTCAAAAATCCGGCTTCAAAGTTCTCCAAAGCTCCTTTTTAACTCTCTTTAGTAGATAGGTACTAAGGCCAGCTTGCATAACGATCCCTAAACGTATTTAGCGACTAAACATGTTTAAATTCGCTCTTACATTCTTTATTCTCTTTATCCACCATATAGTACCTAATCTGATAAAGTCTAGGGATGAGCGTAGTAAGCACTAGAGATGGGATTGTCCATGGAAAATCTGGCTATGACTACGTAACCAGTCCTGCCCCTCATATTTATTCTCTCAACTATATAAGTAAAACAAGAAGTAAGGCTGACAATCGGTGAACTGAGGAGAGCTTTCTTAGTAGTAGCACTCATGGCAGGCACGCTTATCTAGCCTTCACCACTGCTTCCGGTCCTTTAAGTAATACTTAGTATGTTGTATGCGATACTTATTAATTAACCCCTGTCATTTTCTTTCCAGACAATGGGCCTGACTCCAAGTTTCTCAAAGCGTCTTCTCACCTTCATCCAAGACGCGATGCCTCTGCGTCTCAAGGAAGTACACTTCGTAAAGCAGCCCATGATCTTCAACGTCGTCTGGAAAATGTTCAAGCCATTCATTAGGGAGAAGCTTAAGAACAGAGTAAGTAGATCTGATAAATAAATGAGACTCAATAGCCCCGATTGGAGACCTTGCATTGGAAAGCACAGCGTAGGATGACCCTCCATAGAAAAATGACCTGATAAATATTGCTGGGAGCCGTAGAATGCAGCCAGCACAAAAACTGTCACTCTAGAAGTTTATGGGTGAGGCTGACATAATGATGAAGAACATTTACATACATCCTGACTCTCAAGGTTCAAAACTATAATTGTTCCATATTGTTCCACACAGACACACAGAATAGCTGATTTGCGCAAATTTTAAGTAGATGCTTGCTACTGTACTGTTTGTCCGAGCCAGTCGTGCCTCACTCATTCAGTAAACTCAACAGTAAAGTAGCAGTTAGGGAAATATATTTGGTATGCAGAAGGTGCATCTCATTATTCTAACCTCATGAAAGAACAATAATAAGTAGTAAGGGGTCGCATCATAAGCCCCTACATTGCCATTGCCCATATAAGGTACAATAGAACTGTACACAGTACAACAGAAACGTAGCGGGACAGTGCCATCTAGTGACGAATAGCAAGTGCTGAGTGAACTTCGTAAACGCCTTCTGAAAATACGACTCAAAGACGCTTTGTGAAAAAATGCCAACAATGCTTTTGGAGTTGAATAACCTTTTCGGCAAAACTGGCTTTATGTCAAGTTGTGGAAAATCCTTTGTTGAGTCATCAATACATAACTACCTACTCTCAGTTAAATGTAAACGATGCATTTTTGTTGAATAGACCTTGTGAGGGTTAGTCGCAGTTTTCTTTATAGGTATTCGAGTTGTAAGATAATAACAGTAGGCGACGAGCCAAAGAAAATGAGAAGTAATGTGGGTCCAACGGTATGGGACCTTTCATCTAATTTTCACCAACCGATCAAATACTATTTACTGTATATTTGTGCATAAATGTAATTGTGTTATGACTCAAATTCAGACTAGAAAAGTGATAAATATAAATGTACCGTCACACCTTATCTGTTCCGTTGACAACGTCGCTAGGTCAACTGAACAGCCGCATTTGTGAGTAAATTTGCCGGGATTAGTTTAAATTTTGTCCATCTGAACAGATAAGTTGGTGGCGCTGTAGAGGGATATAGAGGTAAAGATATGCCAAAATGGAGAAGGTTAGATTGTGTAAAAGTTGATATGGGTATTATCAAAGAAGTGGGTACTAAGATTTATTTATTTATTAACAAATAGGAACCCGAACTGCATCCATATTTTCACATTTTACAAATTTTAACATTGAGTCTAGGACTGATACATATGCCTATATTATGGGCGTATACAACACTGAATCGAGTTAGAAAACATATTTAAGCAACTGACAAAAGATGTCGGCTGATAGAGCGATATGGTAGAAGAAAACAGGGCAAACAAATGCCGACTCCTCGTAAGTCGTACTACTTAAAAGATGTAGTAGATGACAGTATCAGAGATAAATGTTTATACAAAATTATCCTTTCCCGCTGCTGGGCAAAGGCCTCTCCTGTTCTTTCCACTTGTCTCGGTCCTGTGCCAAATCCTGCCAATCTCTCCAGAAATCCGGAAGACGTGAAAGTCATTGCGCCAGCGTGTTATCGGTCTACCTCGGCGCCATTTCCCGTCTGTAGGGCTCCAACCCGTCGTGATTTTGGCCTCTCTGTTAGGTTGCGTTCGATACAGATGACAATATTACCAAATTCAAATGTTTTTTCAGATCTTCTTCCACGGCTCGAAGATGTCCTCACTCCACGAGCACCTGGAGCCTTCCCACCTGCCGGCAGACTATGGCGGCGAGCTCCCAGCCATCGACTATACTGGCGCAGAGTGGTACCCGGTCATCAACGATATCCTGCCTCATATCCAGAACTGGAACAAATATGGAATCGTTAAGGATACGTAGACCTTGCATTTGAAGTATAGTTGTAGTATAGATATTAGTTAGAAACTTCATAGAAAAAACGGAAAGACACAGAGTGATCTTATTAGGGTTCCGTTTTTCCTTTTAAAGTACGGAACCAGAAAAAAAGTTGATAAGTTGAAAAAACTTCGTTATACTATCTTGACTCGTGGGACACACCCAAGAGATAAACTGCTGGGAATTAAAAAAAAACTTATACCGTGTAAATTGCTCTCTTTCAATCGGATTTGAAGATATAACTCGGTAAAACTGTTCTAAGGATGGTATGAGTTTAATAACGTGATAAAAATATAAAATAAGCAACTTAAAAATTATAACGGCAAATCTGCTTCGTAATTTCCAAAGGCAGTCTATTCCGGTAACTTGTCGCACAACTTTTTCTTTATTGGATCAATAGAATTGATATTAGAAATTGGATATTAATAGTTGTAAATTCTGTGTTACTCTTTACATGAAAATTAAATGTGAAATGGATTCCAAATCAGGTACTGTTTGGTACAATTTCAATTATTTAATTTCTAACTTTGTTCTTTTATTGTTTAAGTAATTTTAGTACCTTTATATAGCATTTCTGTAGTAACATACGTAATGCATGGTTAAATAAGCATAAAATATTATAATGGGGTTAGTTTTGATACCTATATTAGTTTCCTAACATAAGGTGTATTTAGTAGAGATATTCCAAGCTAAAATTCAACACTCCTTGAAGTTTCTCAGTAAAACAAAATTGATCCTTAAATTTCATTAGATAAAGTTTGTTTTCTTTTGAAGTGTTGCAATTTTAAATTGGAAGATCTAGTTGTATTTGTAAAGCAAAAATGTGAGCGAACTTCATGACATGTTAGAATGATTTTCGAATTAGATGGTATGTAGTTTGGGCTTTATTTATTTACCAAATGGAAACTGTATGCATGAATTTAAATGTAGTAAATAAACTCGCATGTCGGTACTGAGGCTGTGAAAGAGTACTGTGCCAGTTTTGTGCCTACCATATTTACCAAATGTAGATAGGTTTTGTTTTTAGAGTAAGATTTTTTATAAGTTTATTTTTTACAGGATGCTTCGGAATATGTTTTGTTAACTCGAAAAGACGTAATTGGGGGGAAGAGGGAAACAATGAACTTTTTCGAGAACAATGTTTGTTCTACGACTTTTAAAGATGGTTTTTACTGAATGTTTTGTGAACAGTAAAGTTAATCTGCTGATTTCTTCCAACATATTGCAAAATACGACAAAGTTAAAGAACTATTTTCGAAAAAAAGTGAGATGAAAAAAAGGTGTGAAGGTGATTCTACAAATTCATAATTTTTATTTTATATTTGTAGAGTCACCTTTTGGGTACATATATGAAACACCCTGTATTATTTATAATATAAGTCTCAATTTTTATAACGTGTTTAGGAGGCGCTATTTCGCGTGACACACGCGAGGTCTGTGTATAAATTATAGAGAACTGAAGCTGTTTTGGGACCAATTATGTTTTAGGCCAGACGTTTAGAACGGTCACGAAGAATTGTAACAAGTCCAATCTCCGGCCTCAAAATAACCAGTTGTTAGATCTTTCTTTTTGCTTTTAAAATGAGTGAGCTACATTTAAACGACACTATAGCCTTGACATTGACCTGCGCAAAACGTTTTATAGTTATACCTATATTTATTCTAAGACCCTTAAGTGATTAACATCATCAGCCCACAATAGTCCACTGCTGGACATATGCCTCTCCCAATACACGCTACTTAACCCGGGCATCAGCTTTTCTCAACCACTTTCTGCGCGCCGCTTTTCTTAAGTGTTCCATACTACGTTTGCCAAGACGTGGTCTCCACTCAAGAACTCGTTTCTGCCAACGGTCGTCGGTTCTCCGGCATATATGGCCAGCTCACTGTCTCTTCAGCTTACTAATCCGCTAGGCTGTCTGTGACCTTGGTCGGGATATCTCCTTCTCGCACTGCGCGTGTTATCGCATGGAGTAAAAGAGATAGTTGCACAAGGTAATATGGGCTCCTAAGCTTGACTAAGCGGCACAGGAGCGTCGAGCATAACAAGTTATTTTATGGTCAAAAAATGTACACCTTTACTAACACGCATCTTAAAATCGACCGAAATCGATCAAATGTCGTATCGACATAGGATTATAAAAACTTCACTCATATCACGACAAAAACTCAACCTTCTGCTAATACAATTATCGCTGACCATTTAATAATATTTGAAGTTCTCTTTATTATTTAAAAATGTAGTTTAAACTGAAGTACTTGTGATGTTAATGTGCCTAAGTCGTAGGAAAGACATTCCCAAACTATGTAAATTCATAGTAGCTGTTAATAAACAAGACGTAACAACCTGATTTGCTCAAATAGATATTGTAATAATTCCTATAGCTATACATATTTACAGAAATTAAAATAAAGTATGTGAATAATTTACTACGTTTTACTACTAACCTGTATGGACGCCTTAATCCTTAATAATAAACCTTAATAATTATTTATTCACCAAATAATAATAATAGTACATTCTTATACAAGGACTGTAAGCGATCTATTCTACACCCGAGATATTTAATCGAGGGTGTTATTGATAAACCTGAAAAGTTATGTGTTATACTGGGGTGTAAGCGACCCCAGTATAACAGTATCTTTTCAGGTTATATTTTCATTTTAGCTTATTATAAATGCAATAATGAGCCGTAAATCGCATTTACGGAGCCGTTATCGAGTTTACAATGACCAATTTTCAAAGCAAAAGTGATTTAAAGAATATTTAAATACAAATGTATATATAATACATTATATAGCAACTGTGTATCTCATATAAATGTACTTAACACCATAGGTAGCTACTTATATTAAACAGGGTTTTAAGAACATGCCGGTCACAGCAATGTTTGGTGTACGGACACTCGATGTCTACTCTGCTATCAGTTCCAAGACGGTGTTGGAGCTGGTCGGTAACCTGCGCACCAGGGAACGAGGATAACAAAAAACAAGAAGAAACAAAAATTGACCAATTCTATCCATCTAAACCTTTCCCTGACAAAATATTTGCAGGTCTGCAAACTTTGTTGCCATGTCGTGAAATTAGATGATCAATAATAAAGTCCCTCAATGCATCTGTCTGCCTGTTTGTTCGGGCTACTCTCGAAAAGTAATTGTTGGATTGCAATACCCATTGGTATTGCAATATATTCCAGTATTGTTACGCAGTAACTCATAGTCCCCACGATACACACGACACAATGTAGATAGATAGATAACTCTTTATTGTTACACCAAATTACCATTATTTCATCATCATTATCATCTCAGCCCACATCCACCCACAGCTGGGTATAGGCCTCCTCGTTATCACGCCACTCTCTCCGGTCCTGTGCCTAGCGCATCCATTGCCTTCCCGCAACTCTCGCGATGTCGTCCGACCATCTGGCTGGTGGACTGCCAACCGGTCGGCGCCCTTCTCGCGGCCACCACTCGGTTGCTGCCCTCGTCCATTTTCCGTTTTTCCTCCTTGCCAAGAGTCTAGCCCATCTCCACTTCAGCTGGTTGATCCTTCTGTGGGTAGAATCCACAATTACTTTTTTTTTTTTCTCTTACCTATCTCGTCCCACTGCTGGGCAAAGGTCTCCCCCAAGTCCCTCCAAGTATCCCTATCCGTCGCTATCTCCCACCATCTTCTTTGGAAGGTGACAAAATCGTCCCGCCAACGCTTTCTCGGCCGACCCCGACGTCGCCCTCCGTCTTCAGGCGTCCATGGTGTCACAATATGGGCCCATTTCTCGGAGTGCATTCGGGCAACGTGGCCCGCCCAGTCCCACTTAAGTCCAGCCGATCTCCTCCCTACATGTGCAATGCCGGTAAGTGAGCGCAGCATGGTGTTACGAACTCGGTCGACACGTTTAAAGCCGAGAATGCTGCGCTCCATTGCTCTTTGACAAATCTTGAGCTTTGACTTCTGGGCTTCAGTCAGAGACCATGTCTGCGCACCGTAAATTAGGATGGGCAGGATACACATGTCGATGAGTTGGCGCTTAAGTGTCAGAGGAAGGTCACCCTTCATGTGCTCCTTCATGGACCAGTAGCTCTTCCAGGCATTCTTGATACGGCGATCGATTTCCTTATCTTGCCTGTTTCCGAAGCTAGCTAACTGGCCCAAGTAAATATACTCATCAACATACTGTATTACCTGCCCATCTACCTCGACCTTACGTTTCGTGCTGTTTGACATGATCTTCGTCTTCGACTGGTTCATTCGAAGCCCAACCTCAAGACTTGCCGCGCTTAGATCTTGGAGCATTTGTTGCAGTTCTGGAGGAGTATGTGCAAAAAGTACTATGTCATCCGCAAACCGCAAATTTGTCAAGCGTTTGCCTCCGATGACAATTCCCTTTGTGGTCCATGTGTCTGCTAGGGTTTTGAAGATCTCTTCCAAGGTGCTAGTAAAAATTTTGGGAGAAAGCGGGTCTCCTTGCTTCACTCCCTTCTTAATATGAAACAGTGGGCCGATGGAGTTGAGCTTTATGTTGGCGGTACTATTGTGATATATGATTTTAATTAAGTCTATATAAGTTTTGTCTATCTGTTGATTTTCTAATGCTTTGAATATGGCAGAATGCTTTAAACTATCAAAAGCCTTTGTGTAGTCCACAAAGGCTAAATAAAGGGGTTTATGAAATTCAGTGTATTTTTCTATTATTTGGTTTAGGGTATGTAAGTGATCCGTGGTTGAGAAACCAGGACGAAAACCTGCCTGCTCGGGTGGTTGATGTTTGTCGAGTTTGAAATTAATGCGATTTTGTATTACTTTGATGAAGGCTTTGTACAGGTGCGATACTAGGCTAATGGGTCTGTAATTGCCGATGTTAGATTTGTCCCCCTTCTTGTGAAGAAGGACAATATTTGAGTGGCACATCTGCTTAGGGAGCTGCCCGGTTTCAAGTATGGAATTAAACATATTCGTTACGTGAAGGAGTAGAGTCGGAGCACCAATCTTCAATGCCTCTGTCGTAATGCCATCGTCACCGGGGCTTCTGTCATATTTCATAGTTTTGAAGACGTCATGGACTTCTTTGCCGGTGATGAAGGGTATAGTGTCAGGGCGGTGGTATTCTTGGACATTGGTGTCACTACTCGAATCGTCAGTATAAAGATTCTTATAAAAGCTGGTACATATCTCCATTATCTTTCCACGACTGTTATGTTTCACACCGTTGTCATCTTGTAGGCTATTAATCCAAGGTTTAGTTTTCCAAAATCCCTGTTTGGCTGCTCTGAGAGAGGTATGTTTTTCTATTGCAGTCTTAATTAGATGTAAGTTAAATGATCTTATATCCTTTCTTATGCTACGCTTAACCTTTCTATCGAATACTCTATATTCATTGGTGCAAATTTCAAGCTGTTCTCTTTTTATTATAATTTCTTTGGTTTGGGTTGATAATTTTGCTTTATTTTTCTTGGCGCCTTTCATTTTCTTGCTGCTAAGTTCTATTCCTTTTACTATGGCTTTATACTGATCTTCAACTACTTCTATTTCGTTTAAACCTAGACTAGAGAATTGATTGGAGAGCTCAGTATTAAACTGTTCTGCACAATTACAATACGTAATCCACAATTACTTAACCTAGATTAAATACTGATGGCGGTGGTACAATGGGCGGCCTTATCGCTTAAAGCGATCTCTTTCAGTCAACCTTTGAATGGACTTAGGGCGGTATTCTAGAGCTGTGCTCAAGCGTAAATAGATTGCAATGAAAGAAAGTGAAAAAGAAGCGTATGCAAAAATCTATGCTTGAGATACGATAAAGTTTTGAGTTCAATTTTAGAATAAGGGCCTTAGAACTAATACGTGATGATTGAAGGGGCGCCCTCATCGATTAAAACAATCTCTTATGTCGAAGTGTGTGATCAGGACAATGATGTATTATGTTATTTATTATCTCATTTGGGTAAATATGTAGATTATATTTTGAAACCTTTTTCATTCATGGAAAACAACGCAACAATCTGTACCCATTACACAACTTGTTGCCCAATCAGGGCACAGCTTATACAGATATCAGCTACAACATTGCTTATTGCAAATATAATCTTGGTAGAGATAAATAAATAACACACAGCCTAGAGTCGTGGTAGGTAGGTGTATAATCGGCTATAATAATATCTCGTAATTAAAAATAATTTCAAATATGGTATAGGTCCGATGTGCAAAGTGATTAATAATTATTATTGTACGCTATATTAAAATTGACGTTCCGCTTGGCCGGGGGGCGCCCCACACTCGTTTACCAAGACGCGGTCCCCACTCAAGAACTCGTTTACCACTCGTTTTGCAAATGAAATACGACCAGTGGCGGTTTTACACGTTTCCCAAGTAAAGGCTGTTAAAATTTTGCCGCCATTACCAGTACAATTGTCAGTTCATAGATTATTTTTACAATTTGGTAGAAATTGCGCAAGAAATAGTTTATACCATATTTCTGAGCAAATAAGCATGTACGATTACGAAGACGGTAATGTATTCCACTGGTTGGGGGCCGCGAACTGGGAGTTTTACCGTAGAATATAGAAGTTTGCGGTACCGAAAAATTACTTACAAACTTTTTCTGCAAGACATCAAAAAACAGTCTTAAGAAAGAGAGAGACTAAAAAAAATGAGCCCTAAATTTGCCGCCTCTAAAATCTGCCGCCCTAGGCTCAAGCTTATTCAGCCTCCGGGTAAATCCGCCACTTACGCCTTTAGGATGATAAACCTATAGTAGGTTTATCTACTACCTACTGGTTTTTCTTGCTATGCCTTTGTACTCGTTTTTGAAATAAATATTCTACATAGAGCACCGGAATCTTGCCCCTCTTAAACGTCAAACATACATTTTTAGTAATGATTCAGCTATTTCATAATTAGCTGTAATCGAGAGGCTTAGGCAAGTACCTTCTATGGAATGGAATGGAGGGATACCGTTAAGATGCGCGTACGCCGGTCAGTGTAATAAGCTCTCTAGTGGCGACAACGCGTCACTGAAATTTCATGTTTTTAATATTAATTTATAATCTAAATTGATAATGTTGTGTGATTAAATGTACAAACGAAAATAATAAAGAACTATATTCGACTCAAGTCAATCTGTCAGTGAATATCGATAAAGTGAAAACAAAAGGTTGAGAAAATAAAATTTAGTGTTTTTCAATAGTTTGAAACTAAGTTTTGGTTTTCCTATCGAAATCTACTTACTATAGATAAATTAACCACAAAACAAATAAAAACAACGTATTATGGAGATGCAAATAGACAGTAATGGTGCACCCTTTGTGATGTGGGGTGATAGCAAAATCCAGTTAGAAACAAAGTCTAATTTAGATAAAAATGATATAGAAAAGGCTGCGAAGGAATTGAGAGAAACGCCGGAGGTGGTAGAGCAAGCGCTCTTAGAGTTGCGACAGCTTTTGAAAGGTAAGTGACGGGTTCTACACGATTCTGCCTCAGCTAATACAGGATGCTTCTGAATAAGTTTGTTAACCTGAAGGTCATTGACATCACTAGAGCAAGGTTTGTACTACGACTTTTTGAAATTTGGCAAAATTTATTGAAGAATCACTCGGTGAAAATTTGCTGACTTCTTTAAAAATTCAGTTTACCTGCTGCACTGTTTTAGGTGAATGACCTTATGTCAAATATTTTGTACGGATTAGTTCTAGGAAATGCACAAATTTTAAATAATAGTAAGTATGAAAGTAAACTAAAAAGTGAATGAAATTTTTTGTATATATATGTCAAAAAAAGGAGAAATACAATTTTTTTTTATGAAATTCTTAATTCTTCTTCTGAATTCTTTTAGGCTTCCGCCCGCGACGTTAGACGCGTAGTTTTTCAATATAAAGTAGCCTATGTATCTATCAATCCAGGTATCCACAATTCATCGAAATCTTATCCATCCGCTTAGTCGTAAAAACGAAACAGAGATACAGAGTTACTATCGAGTATATAATATTAGTATATTTAGTAATATTTTATTATTTTTGTATGGATTGTTCATTTTCACGGGCAGAACCCTTTCGGGCTAACACACATATTTCGGGGCACCTTGTATAGTTCAATGAACCGTGATTTTAACAAACAAAAGTACCTACCTAAGTTTAATTCATTTTCTCAGAGGTAGAGCAACTTCCGAAAACTTTAAGTGGCTCTGTCTGTTGGTTATGTTTCAAGACTAAAAACGTCTAGACTGATTTCAATGAAATTTGGGATGTCGATAGATTATGACCGGCATTAGGACACAGGCTATTTTTACCCGACTGCGTAGAAGGAGGGTAATGTTTATTGACGAACCACGCATGCGAAGCCGCGGTTGATACCTTGTGATATATTTTTCCTACGATGATATGCAATAAAAATACTTATTGCTATGAATTAATGATACATTTATAAAGTGTAGACTGAGTAAGTAATTAAATCAATTATCTATAGGTACTTTTTATCTTATCTTGCTTTGTAACATTATTTATAGTTTTTTTATACTATGGAAATGGAACAATCCTATGGCCCCCCTGATGTTAAGTGGTAACCATCGCCGGTAACAAAGTTAAGTCATCAGTTATCAAGTTTATCTTAGCTATTTAGAAGAAAACTAAATTGCTAATTGATATCTACATTTATTAACAGAAATAATATAGAAGACTTCCGCCTGCGGCTTCGCACGTGACAACTCAAAACAGGTCATAATCTATTTGTATACCAAATTTAATCGAATTCGATTTAGTTGTGAAAACGTAACAAAAAAAAACAAATAGTGAAATACAGCTACTTGCTTTCGAATGTTATATTAGTGTGTATTCCCATCTTATATACTAGTTGTTCGCCCCGAACTGAGATCTCGCGAGTCTCCCATAAAAACAAAAAAATATTATTTGTAATTTTTGTCCATCAAAATAGTGCTACGAAATGCATAACCAAATAACTTGACCTACAGTTTTATTCAAATTACAGGTAACGGGAGTTCATGTTAATTGGTTTTTGAGGTAGAAATTGCAGTTATTCTGGATTTCAGACTTTTGCCTATATTTGTGCTGCTAAAGCTACACGCATACCAAATTTCAGCATTGTGGGGT
Organism: Philereme transversata; assembly: GCA_963924445.1. NCBI lineage: Eukaryota > Metazoa > Arthropoda > Insecta > Lepidoptera > Geometridae > Philereme > Philereme transversata. The sequence goes on along the minus strand of OZ004337.1, from coordinate 16,258,215 downwards.
CACTGGTGTTCCCCGTGAATTTTGTCAAAGTTCAGTTTTTATTATAGATAATAAATTAAAAACTACAAGGTTTAAACTAAAAATAAAAACGGGATCTAAATGTACTCACAAAGACCTTTTATTAAACGTGCCACTTGACCGGATAGTCCCATTTTTTGATTTTTTTTACCCCTCTTGAACCTCAATATCTCAACCCCCCCCCCCCCCCACTCGCTCATTTAGTCACACGAAAATCATGTGCCATCACTATGTATCAAATGTACCAATGTATCAAATTTCACGATGATCGGATAAACGCTTCGAAAGTTATCCTCGGACAAACAAACATACATACATACAACGCCGATTTGCCCAAGTTGATTTAGAGATCTCGCTTCGCTCGATTAAAAATACTAAAAACCAGTTGAGCCATCGAGGTCCTGTCCTGGTCCTGTCCTAGTACTGTCCTAGTCCTGTCCTGCGGGGCTAAACTCACAAATCATGGTAAATATCCCATTTTTAGTGAAAATATACTGCATTATGGAGAACGACTCTACCCTTTGTCCAGATCAATAATCTGTATAGGTTCCGGTTCAAGATATTTATTTCTCTTAAGAATTAGTAATTCACTTACAGAGAAAACTTAAAAATAATGTAAAACTAGTGTGCCTTACAGCGTAAATTTATATAAATGTATAGTGTATACATATATAAAGGTATAGTAAAATAACATAATAACAATCACACACAACAAACCAAAAAAAAAATTGTTAAAGTGGGTAGGTGCCTAATTTGTGCATCTGAACAGTAGCGAGCAAACGCTGAGCTTGCTTTCCGCGATTGTTGTCTAAGGCCTAGGCCATAGTGAGTTAATAAAATATTGCACTAAGCCGATGCATCTATTAATCAATAGATGCATCGGCTTAGTTATGGTTAGGACAAACTATATAGGTATAGGTACATTTCAATCCAATATTAAAATTCAATTTTGACCGTCGATCGACAGTTTACTTACACCCTACTTATGTAATACTTACGTTTAAGTAGGTATGCAAGAGATATGCTGAGGAGAGCATGACGAACGTATTATGATTGTGTATGATAGACTATTAAAGTTAATAAACGAGAATCTAGACAATTTAGACGCTCGATGCACAATCATGAAGTATGCCTTCAAATACTACTCTGTTAGGAGGCTTTGAATGTCTGACATAATGATTCCCTCAATTTATATACGGTTATATTTTATGCATTACAATTTACTTTCCTAGTTTAGGTTATAGCTTTTTTATTTTAGCAAGATCTCCACTGCTCTATAAGTTTCTCTGATTCCTAATGGGCTTAGCTACCTTTTATATTTTATAGGTACACACTCCTCCGCCCCAGCTTTAAACTTAAATTTTTATCAATATAAAGTAATTAAAGCCAGGGAAATAATTTTCCAAATCAGTTTAGTAGTTTCCGAGATTACCCCCTCCAAACATACAAACTTTACCTCTTTATACATATGTATTAATAACGTATATGTATGTAGTTATTCTGTCTTTAAATTATTATTTAAAGTCTTATCCGACGATTACAACATCGCGTAATCGATGCAAGCGGCCCCGTATCGAAAAAACAAGTAGCGGTTTAATACCGCTATAGATATATAGGCGAATAGAATAGAATATATTTATTTGACACACACAAAGAAACACAGAACGGATCACAAACAAAAGTGATATTTATCCTAAACTACCCACATTTTGATGGCTAAATCTATGTTGAAGATTTTTTTTTGCTTGATAATGATTATAGCAGGTGTGTACCGGATAATACTTACCAATTTGTATAAAATTATGAGTGTATAAAATTAGAAACATGCATGTTACCGCTCACTGTATCGAAATAATACTCGTATCGTACTAAGAATAATTATATTTCTCAGTAAGTGATTTATTTTGTAAATCGTATGAGAATAAAGAATTTTAAACTACTATGGTAATGTAGCAAACGGTGAGTGGTGGCAAGCGTTCGAATAAATATCGATTACTTGATTGATTACTTGATTGCCTACTTGATAATGATGATGTGGATTCAGTTTTCCCATGTGGCTTTCAGGTGAGGCGGACCTGCATATTCCCGTAGACAGAGATGACTTTCTGCTGAAATTCCTGAGGCCGTGCAAGTTTTATGCGGAGAGTGCTTTTAAAAGGGTGAGTAAGTACTTATAAGGCACTTATCTGGTAGAAAAGGTTAACAAGAAACAGAATTAAACGAGTATTACAATTTACAACTCTCCTTAGAAAAATCTATTCAATTGTTTTACATTGGTAAAACATGGTAATGCAATGGTTTTACAATGGTATCTAATGCTTTGGTATCTCTTCACTTTTTTTATTCATTTGTGTTTGTTCGAATCACAGATGAATAAAAAACATCGATTGATTCCCCTATGTACCTTCGATCTTTGTTTATTAATCGGTATTCAGAATCTGCATATTTCGTTCAACGGTGGGTAGGTGCAATACATAATTGATCGAGAGATTGTATGCATGTATGTATGCTTGTTTGTCCGAGGATAACTTTCGAAGCGTTGATCCATTCATCGTGAAATTTTATACATGGGTAGGTAGTGATGGCACAATTTTGGTGTGACTAAATGAGCTAAAAATGTTGTGGGGTTGTTTAGATGTTGGGGTTCAAAAGGGGTAAAAAAAATGAAAGTGAGACTATTAGGTCAAGTGAGACGTCAAATTAAAGGTCTTTATTAGTACATTTCGACCCCGTTTTTAGTTTTAGTAAAGTTCTTGTAGTTTTTGAGTTATTAACCATAATAAAAACTAAACTTTGACCAAATTCACAGGGTACACCAGTGACCCCACAGTGCTGTAATTTGGTATGCATGTAGCTTAAATATCACAAATATAGGCCAAAGTCCAGAATAACTGCAATTTGTACCCCAAAAAAAGTAACCAATTGACATGAATTCCCGTTACCAGTAATTTGAATGACACTGTAGGTCAAGTTAGTTGGTTATTTATTTTGTGGCACTATTTTGATAGTCAAAGATCGGGGCGAACCACTCGTTAAATTTTGTACGGTTTTATAACCTGATATAAAGACGTCACTCTCCAAAGGTTTTTGTAAACTAGCGACTTCCATACTTTCTCTGACCCGATTACCATAATAAAATTCAATAAAGATTTTAGTAGGTATGGTCTCACAGTGGGTCCACGAGAGTTCGAGCTATTGAAGTCGGTATTGGATCGAGCGAAGCGAGATCTCTAAATCAACTTGGGCAAATCGGCGTTGTATGTATGTTTGTTTGTCCGAGGATACCTTTCGAAGCGTTGATCTGATCATCGTGAAATTTGATACATAGGTAGGCAGAGATGGCACAATTTTGGTGTGACTAAATGAGCTAAAAATGTGGGGGAGGGGGGGGGGTTGTTGAGATATTGGGGTCAAGAGGGTTAAAAAAATGAGACTATTTCAACCCCGTTTATATTTTTAGTAAAGTTTTTATAGTTTTTGAGTTATTAGCCAGAATGAAAACTGAACTTTGACAAAATTCACAGGGTACACCAGTGACCCCACAGTGCCGTAATTTGGTATATGTGTAGCTTAAGTAACACAAATATAGGCAAAAGTCTGAAATCCAGAATAACTGCAATTTGTACTTCAAAAAAGTATAACCACATAACATGAACTCCCGTTACCTGTAATTTAAATGAAACTGTAGGTAAGTTGGTGACATTTCGTGGCACTATTTTGATAGTCAAAGATTAGGTACAAATAATATTTTTTTTGTTTTTATGGGAGACACGCGAGATCTTAGTTCGGGCGAACTACTAGTTTATTTGGCATTGAGAGTCGTTTATAATTCGGTTGGTGACTTTGTTTTTTGAGTAAAGCGGAATCAGGTTTTTTAAAATTTATTCAGTTGATATCATCTTTAAAAACGAATACCTACTTATTTATGTACTTAGCCGTTTGTGGGAACGAGCTGAATTTAGAACCTCTGAGACTTTTGTTTAATTCTGGACAACTAAGTTTTTGTATTTAATCTTGAGTAGGTTCCGGTTCTTAGGTACACGTATTGACCGTGTCTTTCTTGCGAGCGTGTGCGAGGAAAATGTGTGATTTTTATTTGTTTTTCGTACTGTAAAGATGAGTGAATCTAATGAAGAAATTCGATACATTTTAAAATTTTACTACAAAAAAGGTAGAAATGCAACGCAAGCCGCGAAAAAAATTTGCGATGTTTATGGACCTAGTGCAGTGTCTGTGAGAGTAGCACAAATTTGGTATAAGCGTTTTCAATCCGGAAATTTTGATGTCAAAGATGCACGTCGCTCTGGTCGCCCTATTACGGATAAAATTGATGCCATTTTTGAAAAAGTGGAGCAAGATCGGCATATCAGTAGTTACGACGTAGCTGAAGAACTGGGAATTGACCACAAAACAGTTTTGGTGCATTTGAAAAAAACTGGGTTCACAAAAAAGCTCTATATTTGGGTACTCCATGAGCTCACCGAAAGAAACCTAATGAACCGTGTACTCATTTGTGATTCTTTATTACGAAGTAATGAAACCGAACCATTTTTGACGAAGCTGATAACTGGTGATGAAAAGTGGATCACGTACGACAAGAACGTGCGAAAAAGGTCGTGGTCAAAGGCCGGTCAGGCTTCACAGACTGTGGCGAAACTCGGGTTAACTCGCAACAAGGTGATGCTGTGTGTGTGGTGGGATTGGAAGGGCATTATTCATTATTAGCTGTTACCACTAGGCAGGACCATCGATTCTGAACTCTACTGCGAACAACTGATGAGATTAAAGCAAGAAGTTGAGAGAAAGCGGCCGGAATTAATCAACAGAAGGGGTGTGGTTTTTCATCATGATAACGCTAGACCTCACACATCTTTAGCCACTCAGCAAAAATTAAGAGAGTTTGGCTGGGAGGTGTTAATGCATCCGCCGTATAGTCCTGACCTTGCACCTTCAGATTTCCACCTGTTTCGGTCTCTTCAGAATTCTTTAGGCAATGTCAGGTTAACATCACGAGAGGACTGCCAAAACCACTTGTCGCGGTATTTTGATCAGAAGCCCCAAAATTTCTATAGCAATGGGATCATGTCCCTACCTACAAGATGGCAAAAAGTTATCGAACAAAATGGTACCTACATACTTTAGTTAAATGTAAATAAACTATATTAAAAAATGTTTTGAATTTTCTTAAAAAATGCGAAGAAACTTTTTCCCCAACCTAATATTTACAAAAAAAACTGTATATAAGTATTCTATCAGGTATCTGGTTCCCATAGTACAAGCTCTGCTTAGTTTAGGGCTAGATAGCGCTGTGTGAAATGTCCAGCAATATTTATTTATTTTATTATTTATAGCATTTCATGATTCTAGGTCAACGGGAAGTACACAATGGGTTTTAATTTACGGCTTTCATCGCCATATTTTTTGATTGCGTTGATTTAGAAGCTTGATTTTTTTACAACTCCAAGGGACCATAAACCTACATATTTAATATTAATTTCAACTTAATACCTTCACATGATCCTGAGAAAATGGATCTTGACAGACGGACATACAGACAGACATACGGACAACGAAGTGAGCCTATAAAGGTTCGTTTTTTCTTTTGAGGCACGGAACTCTAAAAATAGAGTATAATGACATATTTCTACTGATTATAAAAAAATGATATTTTAATCTAATCTTCCGTAGAATTTTTCTAGGGCGTTCATGCTATGGCGGATTCCGTTGTAAATCGTGTTAAACGAGTATTTATGGGTATTCAGTTGTTGTGCTCTTTTTCAGATACAATTATACTACAAGTTCAGACTATCCCATGCGGAATACTGCCGGGATCTCCTTCCATCAGCGACTAAGACTGTCTTCGAACACTCCACGGTCTCCATTCTATCTCCGAGGGACCAACATGGTCGACGTATACTGCTTTTGGAGGCCGGAGGTCAGTAGAAGTTTATTTAAAAAAAAGTAATTTACTTTGACCTGGGGTCAATTATATAACTTTCGTTAGATTTAATTTCAATTTAAAACCGGTAAATATGGATAATACGGTTGATTGAAAGTGGTTGGATTCTAGAGGTTTTCTTTTACTATAACACTTTGTAAATTGGTCTACTGGTACTACCGGTACTGGTAACTGGTAAAACTGGTTTTCTGCCTACTCCTATGGCTAATCCTTTAGGATAACACAAAATTAACAATAGGATACAGAGAGAGTTACTCAGCTTCAGGGACACTTAGTTAACTTACACTTTTGTTTTTGATCCAAATATGTACCTAAATAAAAACTTACGACATCAGAAAGAGAACATGTAGTTTTGTTCACGGTGTCAACTTCTTGCTATTGTTCTACCAAGGCCAATTCTTATTCAATGTGAATGACCGATTTTACTGCCAACCGTTTATACCTACCATCGTCGCTTAAGGCATTATCATCATCATCAGAAGATAGGTCTCCCCCATATATTTCCAGAGCAACCGATCTTGTGCGGCTTGCACCCAACGGCTCCCAACAACCTTTATCAGGTCGTCTTTCCATCTAGCGGGAGGCCGACCTCAAATATTAGTAGAGTTCCTTGTGGAAGGGCTCGCCCGGGGAAGTAGTACCACCATGCCTATTTATGCCGCCAAGCAGCATAACTGTGTTTCGGTTTGAAGGGTATGGTTGCCGGTGAAATTACAGGCACATGAGGCTTTATACTTGTAAGCCTCAAATTGATGGACGCAGGGCAGTGTATCGCAGGGCACATTTAGGGCTCCATGTAGTATAAATAAAAAGTCCTAAAGGCATTATGCTAACGGCAAACTTATTTGTTGTTATTAATTCCTATTAATGGAAGAGACACTATAATTAGAAGCAATTTGTTTTGGCTTAGATTGTATCTTTTGTAAGCGGTGGAAAATTCAGTGCGTCACAAAAACGAATGATAAGTACATTGGTTTAATATTTGTGTTCATGTCTTAGTAACTAGCTAGAGTATGATGAATGGCTTTAGATAGTTTTGGTCAGTTAAACCATTGTGCAATAGAATGAGCTACATGGTCATACATAGAGCAAAGGATACTTATGAGTTGTACCACAGACCAGTTTAAATCAATTTTAAGGAATTAAGTAATTTATTATAATCTTTACCTTTTTCTAAATAATTCTACTGTACATGTGTATTAGGGTGTCCCTTATTTTTCAAAGTTTATATTTTTTAACGCATAGGTCTTAGTTTTGTTCATTAGTACCTAAAACACTCGGGAATTAATTTTTACCTTATTTGGAGAACGAAAACCCGTGCCGACTTGCATCGAATCATGTTCATACAAGTTACGCGGAAATAGCGGCGCGTACTCGCCGTATTTGTCATTTGTTATTAGTTAATCTCGTGATGAACACATATTGTTTTACGTTAAAAAATGGCAGTGGAATTAAGAAGCAATAAAAAAAGTATTTTCTTAGTAGGTGACTTGAACTATCAAATAACTGGGGCAAAGTTACCGTCTAACCGTCAAGTTCTTGCAGTCCTCTTTTTTAACATTCGTGAAGTTAAATTGAGTGTTAGTGAAAGCGCAAATCTCGTCGTTCGAGAGTGTATTATATTCTGGGAAAAAGCTAGAATCCCTACTAGAGCTATTCCTAACTGCGTAAAGAAACTTGTGGATCTTCACCATGCTTGGAGAGAGTTGCAAAAAAATTCCAAAAAAACACAAGATATTTACAAGCACCGTGAGAAGGACTTTCAAAACAATTTAGATAATTTATTCGACATAGCACACGCTAATGCTTTGGAATGGATGAAAATAGAAGAAGATAAAATCTTTTTACAAAAGCAAAGAGAACCAGGGCGTCCAGGATGTTTAGCCGGTGTAGATAAAAAGTTAGCTGAGAAAGAAGAAAGATCCAGACAGAGAAAATTAAAAGAAGAGAAAAAAAGACATGATCAAATCTGTTCCGAGAGTTTATCTTTATCTTTAACTACACAAGATCTTATTGAGACACCAGGATATCCCGATCAACCTACCAGCTCTGATGAAAGCATCGACGAACCCTTACCGTCGACATCTCAAACGGTAAGTTCTGGAAGTATTACAAAAAGGGGAAGGAAAGATTTCATCACTCCTAAATTAGTTGCAGCTTTGGATAGATGTCAATTAAGCATAAGAGATTCCGTACCTATATATACTTCAGGCTGTAGTGGAAGCCCTAGATCTTAGTAGTGATGATTTCCCGATAAACAAGTCGTCTATTCAACGCATTCGTACAAAGACTAGAAAAGATAGAGCGGAATCTATAAAATCAGATTTTCAGAATAATTTACCTGAACGTGTGACCGTTCATTGGGATGGAAAATTATTACCTGGACTGGACGTAAGAAGTTCTAAAGAAGAACGCCTGCCAATCCTTATATCATTTGAAGAAAAGGAACAACTTTTGGCTGTGCCTAAGCTGGAGAGCTCTTCTGGTCAAGATCAAGCTAAAGCTGTGTTAAACGCACTTTATGACTGGAACCTCGAGGACAAAGTACAAATAATGTGCTGTGATACAACTGCATCTAATACAGGGCGATTGAAAGGAGCTTGTGTACTTTTGGAACAAAAGCTAGACAGGGAGTTATTACTCTTTGCTTGCCGCCATCACGTTTACGAACTGGTTTTAAAGTGTGTATTTGAAACAAAAATCCACCAAATAACAAATAGCCCTGATATCCCGATGTTTAAAAAGTTTAGAGACAGCTGGAATACTATTAATTCTGCTGCTATTGAAATACACAGCCACATCGTCACACAACATTTTTGTAATACAAAAATTAAAGAACTGTTGACATTTTATAATGAAGAACTGCAAAAATCTATTGTACGTGACGATTATCGAGAACTGATTGAACTGTCTATTATTTTCTTAGGAGGCGATAGTGAGAAAAAAATTAAAATAAGACCTCCTGTAGCAATGCATCAAGCAAAGTGGATGGCAAGAGCTATTTACTGTTTGAAAATATGTTTGCTGCAATCTCAATTCAAAATTAGCGCCAAAGATAAACGAGCACTCCAAGACATTTGTTTATTCATTGCAGTTGTATATGTGAAATCATGGCTGGGATGTAGTCTGGCGGTGAAGGCACCAAATCAAGATTTGTCCTTTTTAAAAAGGCTAAAGGAATACGAAACTATTAACAAAGAGATCTCCCAAGCAGCTTTGAAAAAGTTTAGTCAACATCTTTGGTACTTGTCAGAAGAAATTACTGTTTTGTCACTCTTTGATGATGAAGTTGATGAAGCAACCAAGAGAAGTATCGTAGAGAACTTACAAAGAGAGAGTTTGTATGATTCTGGGAAGAGATACATTCCATCGAAGGAAGATATGTCTGATTATTTGCATGGTAAGTGGGAATACTTAATTTTATGTTAAAGTTAGCTATTAATCATTAATTAAAAAAAAACATGTAAAAGGATCTAACGCTAAGCTTACTTTACTATGTCTTAAATTGTTTTAATAAACTGATAATAATACTGTCTTGTCTATTGTTACAGGAAAATCATTGAGTGATTTTGTGTCTATCAAGAGCAGAAAATTATTTTCTCGTTTAAAAATTGATGATAACTTCTTGGAGAAACCTGTTTCTACGTGGGAAGAAGATGTTGCCTATTTACAGGCAAAAAGAAAGGTTTTTTCTTTAAGGGCAGTGAATGATACAGCTGAAAGAGCTGTAAAACTTATGCAAGATTTTCATGGTTTAATTACTGCAAAGGAAGAACAGAAACAATTTTTACTACGCTGTGTACAAGAGCACAGAAATCTTTATCCAGACTGTAACAAAGAGACCCTTAAAAGAAAATATCCTTGCTAATCTGTAATTTTATGTTCTTTTAATAAATAAATACCTATTTTCTTACTAAATTTTTATTATTGTTTTTATAAAATATAAATATTTCATTTTGTTTAGTTGAATATCGAAAAGGGTCAAAGGCAGCTATTTTCAAAATCTTTACGGCCTTGTCGGCACGGGTTAATGTTGACATAGGAAGATAAAATTTTGTATTTAAGTAGATCTGGGTAGTTTAAAAAGAATTACGGGGTATGCATTTCGATATCCGAAAAAAAAATTTTTCACGTATATAAGGGACACCCTAATGTGTATGTCACTGAACTCCTCTTAAACGGCTGGACAGATTTGAATGATTTTTTCTGTATGTGTTTGTGTCGGTCCCTGGTTGGTTTATATTCACAATTGGACCCGGTAGGTGGCGCTGTTGTCGAGATCCAGAAAATTGCGGACGAAGTCGCGGGCATACAACTAGTATAGTATAAAATGAAGTCGCTTCTGCTGTTTGTTCGCTTAGATCTTTTAAACTACTCAACTGAGTTTTTTCAGTTTTCAGCAATAGATAGAGTGATTAAAGAGGAAGGTTTATATGTATAATACATACATAACTCTGTTTGTTTGTTAGTTTGTTTGTTACCTTTACACGACTAAACAGCTGGACGAATCGTAATGAAATTTTGCAAGGAGATAAATTATATCCTGGAAAAGGACATAGGCTACTTTTCAGCCAACTGCGCAAAATGAGGGTAATGTTTTATTGAAAAATCACCCGTGCGAAGCCTCAGGCCCAATATTTCGACGCAGTTGCATCCACCATGATCACGGGTATACTGCATGCATGTAACTGCGTCGAAATATCGGGATACCTAAAAACTCACAAATCATGGTAAATATCCCGTTTTTAGCAAAAAAGTGTTCATAACCATGATAGTTTCAAAAGTTAAATTGAAGATGATTTGAATGAATGAATGAATGAATACACTTTATTGTACCCGAACAAAATAAACAAACATTCGTGGAGTAGGCACTGGTGACCTGTCTCTCACAAAACAGGTTTATTACTAGTATTTACACAGAGTTTACTGTATTTATTTAATGAACCTTTTGTGATAAGCAAAAAAGAAAGTTTTATTATTATTATTATTAAACATAAATATAAAGTACACATAGCAAAAAGTACAATGAGTGGTAAAGTACGCTTAAAAGCTATTTCTTCCAGACAAGCTTTGGATCGAGAGGATTTTTGTAATATTACTATAACGGAGGGGGTGTAGATAACTTACATAAAAAAAAAACAGAAACTTAGGGCGACTTGCGCAACAATGCCTAAACGTATTTAGTGGCATATGATTTAAGAAGTTGTCAAATCATACAAATACGTCAAATTTAAACATGTTTAGTCGCTAAATACGCAAACCGGGCTTAATGAAATAAACAAGTTGCGCAGAACTAGCTGTGTGAAGAACACAGTTGCTGCTTGGGGTTTTAAATGACCTGCCACGCACGTATACACACTATGAGAGATGTATGAGAGTACAACAATATGAGGAAAACACATTTCGATAGAAATATCTCCCAAGAGTATAAAATGACTTAGATTATCTCATCACGAATATCAAGAATGGTTATTGAATCAACCTCATTTATAATGATACTATGACGATATGCCTACTAGACAATGATACTGATCAATCTTCGTTTATTTACTAGGGAAATTATATGCACACAGAAATATGCCCTGTTCTAATCGTCTCAAAGTTCAATTCCAAATATCTAATAAGATAAGTGTAGACTGCGTAACTAATTGGAGCGTATCAATAAACGTGATCTCAGTATAATTCCATGAGTTGTCACTAATGTTGGGAGCTGTTTGTTGTCTGAGTTTTTAGAGATTACTGTACTTACGCTGCTTACCTATAGACGAGAACACACACACAAAAAAAATAACATAATGAGCCCGCAGGCTTAGTTGGCCTTTTTTATTTATTTACTAGTATTTATTTATTTATTTAATTAGAACGGATTACCCAATTTCACTAATTAATTTAAAAGAATTCAAAACATTAATTTCATAAATTGTCAAATTAAAATCTAAATTACATTGTAAATCTACTTATTATACTAATTACTAACAATAAAATTCAATCAAAATATGTAATACACAAAAATACAAATAAAGTCATCAGATCACACACATAAATAATAAATTTAATTGTTAAATTATAGAGTATAATACTTTAGACATAATTCCTTCCATTCGTCAGCAAACACATCGCATTCAGGATTAGCAGCCAGGAGTTTGTTGAGGGGTAACCTTTTAAGGGGTAACTGGACCCGCGGGCATTGTGGGTTGAGTTGACTAATAAAAACACTTAAAGTGATCTACTGAGCGCGCAGGCTGAACGGGCTGTGGGCTGAGTTGGCTATAAAGACAAAATGTGTGCTCCGAATGGACCAATTTTAAACCCTCCGTCGACCGAGACACGTTCTCGGAGAACCGGGTGACGAAATCACCTCCGCTAACACAGAGGAGATTTCTGAGTCATCTCATCACATTAGACAGAGCAAACACTTCACAGATACACCGACCTCGCCGGCGAGGTCGACGAGTCCCTTTAGTCGCCGCCTATACCAGATCCCAACGGCCCAAGCCGAGGTTCGTACCTAAGTGGTGCCCTTGCGCTAGTTGCCTCATCAAAACTTACAGGGCTGAGCGCCATCTGCACTCACCAAAAGTTCGGTTAAACTGCAACGACCTGAGAGGACAACTGCAAGAAAATCCCATTCGAAAAAAAAAGATGCGGCCAATTCGCTTGTGGTACTTCACGCACACATTTTTAGCAGTCGTCGCGTCGATCGGCGTTACGTGACAGCATTCAGCACCGTTTATCAAATATTTTTTAATTAAATGTTATTGTCCATACTTTTTTATGTCCATTTGCTAAGCTATAAAACAGGTTGTTGCTTCATAATCAATGTTAGGTACTGACACTAAATTGTATTTTACGTATTTACAATAATTTTACAAAAGGCTCTTTACTAAAGTTGTTTAAGGTGAGTCAGATCTATCTGAATAATGAACCTTAAATTTTGTATTGACGGTGGAACTTCTAATAAAACAACAAGCATTGAGTTATTTTCGCAATAAATAGAGACTCGTATTTTGAGAGCATTGTTACAATAATAATCTTTCAATTAAAGTATGTTGCTTGATCTCAAATGATTCAATACAATTGTAATGTTCACACCTTATTATAGTCTAATTATAGCTAACCACAAAGGCCATACAGTATATATCTATTATATACCGCACAATGTTGCAAAGGTAAACAATAGTAGTAGGTACCAACATAGTTCCTACCTAAACAGGTAGGTTCTACATAATATAAGGCTATTTAAATATCTACTGTTAAGGAAAACAAACGTTGAGGTTTACCGGCTCATAAACCTGTACACAACTAACAATTATAACGACTGACATTAAAAATACATTTATAAAGTTTATTTTAACAAATTTACATGTAAATATGTACCCTACAGAATGGTACCTATTACGTACCAACACTCGTCATTTCAAATAATCATTAAATAGATGTTAATAATTTAAAATTATGAAAAGTGTGGGATGGGGTTCTACAAACGTGAATAAGAAGGACATGGAAAGGAATCAATTGCGTACTTGTAATAGAGGTAGTTTAAAAGTGAAATAAATAAAAATAATATAATTTACTTTATTTGTAATGCATTTATTATAATTTAATATTTCTTTTTTTTAACTAAAATGACAGCAAGACAACGACCGCTCGAAATGAAATCAATAATTCACTAGACAATGGTAACGATTCTCTGAATATTTATCTTAGTAAAATTTCCAAAAAACGGAAAAAATTAAGTTTGGGAAAACTTTAATAAACAAGGTTTCTCTTGTTTTTCAGAGCGATGGAACCCCCGCGTAGTTCCCCTGACGGACGTCTTCCGAGGGACCCAGATGGGCCTCGAAGGGGCTATAAAGGAGCCTCAGACTCAAATCAATGGCGTCATCGCCATCTTCGACATGAAGGGGCTATCATTCAGCCACGTGATGCAATTCACGCCTTCATACGCCAAGATGGTCATCGAATGGATTCAGGTAATTTTTTTAAACAAGATTGAAATGTAAAAAGCCATCTTAGTCTTCCGACCAAATATGTTGAGATCACACGTAGGAATACCCAGCTTCTGGATCCTTAGTACCTTTGACTCAAGATGCGTAAAGACGTACCAGTTTGTAAAATACGAGTATAATGCTCGGTAAAATCTCCTGCTAGTGAAAATGGGCTTCATCAAATGCGCCATAAAAATTCTAATGTTATCATTGAATAAAAGCACTTTAACTTTGGTTAAGAGCACTAACTATTAAAATTTAATTCAATACACTCTTTAATGTTGATAAACCTGTTATCTACTGAAGTTGAATCTTTGATGCTGGGTCCACTGTGGCTAACAACTACTAACTCGTTGATCTTATATAAAAGTGAAAAATAAGTATATATACAGGATGGGGCAAAACTTTATCTCATTGAGGGCAGCTACTTTTTCTTTTGTAGTTAGAAGCTTTTGTTCTCAGCGAACTATAGGTTTATTTTGAAAAAAAAAAACAACCGCATGTTTGTATTTAAAAATAAATTACGGTCAACCTTGAAAGTGCCTTTTAATTGTGTCAAAAAAAAAGCAAGTTTGTATCAATCGACTCTATTTCCCATCAGAAACACTTTTCCCAAAGTAACCTACCAAATGAACGCGTAAGATTTTGCAAAAATACAAAAAAAACGTTTTAAATACAATTTATTTGAACTATCATTCCTACATGCATGCTATGCAAACACTTGCAGGGAAATACATGGTTCTTATTTCAAATTGATAAAACTATTAATACAAAATCAATAAACTTTGTAAGTAACCAACAGTTAAAAAAATCTCCAGTAACTTCTCGGTTTCAGTGTATGCTTCAAGTAAATATATTTTAAAAGTTTGTTTCATCTGTTTATACTATTATTATTTTACAAATGATGTCCATTTCTGATGTAGACTTTTACTATCTTTAGCCCTAGAAAAATGTGACAAATTATGAAACAAGCCAGAACAAAAATTGCGATACCTTAACTAAGCTTAACAAAGCACCGCCAATTAGTAACTTAATAGTGTTGGCTCTCTCTGAACTTGATAGTACCGGTTCTGACAATTTTTTCCTCTTTTAAATCCCTTTTCAGCGTGAAACCCACCCTAAGTGTAAGAAAATAAAATATTTCAATCAAACTTAAAAACGAGAAACCTAAGAAAAGGCCCAGCAGCCCTCCAATATTGGCCAGAAAGTCGGTCAAACCGAAGATTTCCGATCGCTTCATCGACACAAAACGAGGTTTCTTAAAATACACTTCTATGCTTGAATACGTCATTGAATCATTATATTGCATATCAGTTTCCACATAAATACTTTGATTAATAAACCTCTTTAAATTAAACTTTGTCTTCAAAATTTCGGCATCGTATTCCACACTATTGCAAGCAAGGAGACATTGGCAACCTTTATTTTCTGATGCCAGCTCTGTCATTTGTTCTTTTGTTGCCATTTCTTCGTGAACACGTTGCATGCATTCTATTTTATTTTCAGCACAAATTTGACTACTGTTATCATGCGGCATATAGTATCCAACACATCCACACAATTTAAAAGTATTATTAGACAAGCATTCTGCGTGACAATTTTGAGCTGTATATATTTTAAAGTAGCGTAATGGACGTTGCTCTGGAAAGTAGCATTGCCGAACTGTTGCATCGTATCTGTGCAGTGCCTCTGATGTACTCAGACGCTCGAAGCTGACAGCTAGTGAAGACACTTGATTGTCGAGTGCAGCGTAGTAATACATAGATGATTGGGGAAAGTCTGTTGGATGATGCAAATAAATTTTGTATCCCGATTTCAATCCATTGCAAAGCCCGTCGCTATCTTCAGGCATAGTCATCAGTATCACAGTTAGGTCTGGATGAGCACCGTTTCCGCGGCCACGTAACGGGTATTGTTCTGTGACTGGTAAGGGGTTTTGGTTGTTCTGGTATTCCTTCTCTAAAGACCATCCACTCATTCGACGATTACTATCAGTGTAGTTGTAATCCAGCTGTACAGTATCATTCAGCATTTCCTTTGCTGCTACACCATTCATGTTGAAGCATAAACCTTCTGCTGTGTATACTTTACTAAATAATGAACTGCAATCTCTTTTTTGATGATGCCATGTGCAATACATAAGTACATCGTTTATTCGCGGTGCCACATCTGTTATGTGCTTAACAATTCTCGCATTAGTGAAGTTTCTATTTGTCTTTGCATGTAATGTTTTATCTAAATAATCACATACGATACTAATGTCAGCCAATTTTTCGACGTTTATTTCGTTGAACCTGCCGGTTTTAAAGTCCTTTAATTTTTTACTAAAATCATAAACACTTGCCCTGCTTTTGATTTGAGGGCATATAGTTATTGATGGAAATGGAACTTCACCGACCGAGACAAGTTTTTCGCTGACCGTGACGATTACAGGACTGTGTATCCACTTATCATAGACGTTACTGATGAGATAGGAGCAAAATATAATGCTTACAATGAAAGTTATGATCCAGAATAGTTTCTCAATAGTCGTGAGGCCCTTTTCAGTGATGTACCGCAGACCGTGTAGCGTTGAGTTCTTTGCATAGTCTAAGAAAAGGTCGACTACGAGTACTTTTTGTCGTTTTCTTCTCTGCTTTCGAAGACAAACGTCTCCGTACACGTGAGCTATCTTACCCAGTTCACTTGCAATTTCTCCCATCGCACTTTTGTATACTTGTGTGGCTGGCAAGCGCGGACGTGTTACTGAATAAATGGAATTTCACTGTATAATAATTAGGTTAATTGAAATTAGTGGTTTTTGCGTGTTAGATAGTTATTGGCGACACATTAGAAACTACCTTAGGGAGATCGTTTATGTTGATACAAATGTTCCCAAAACCACTTAGTCTTATTAAGTTGCTAGCGACATGACCCGGCTTTGGTTACCTAAATAACTTACCTGTATATTATTTGAATACGAGGGGAATTTTTATTTAATTAAAAAAGATTATTTGTATATGTTTTAGACATGAGCAGGTAGTCAGAGTGTATCTCACATCTTTTAATAGATAGATAGCTATAATATAACTCTTTATTGAGTTATCACACAGACAACACAAGTACTAGGCTAGACTAAAATTACAATACAATAGGCGGTCTTAACGCTAAGAGAAATCTCTTGGAAACCTATGGATGTACCTACCCAATAAAATTTACGACGGTATTACGGAAATGTAACTTTGTATGATAGAAAATATAATAAAATTTAATGTGATAAAAACATTTATTTGGACAGTGTAGGAGAAAATTAGTCCAATACTAAATATTAAAAGTGAGTTTGTTTATTTGTTACGACTTCACGTCATAACGGCTGAACCTATTTGGATGTAATTTGGTTTATAGGTTGGTAGATTATGACCTAGATTGAGACGTAAACTTACTATTTGTTATTTATAAGCCACGCATGCGAAATCGCTGGCGGAAGCTGGTATATCATAGTTAGCACCACCCAACTCTGTTTGGTTATTATTTAGGTACATGCTATAAACAAAACTTACTATTATTTTGTAAACAGCACAACGATGAAAGTTGTATATAAATCGGGTCAATGGTTCGTTAAAAAAAACCAAACCTCATTAGTTTATGTAAATGGCAACATAGACATTATACTCGTCTGTGATGGCAATTACCCGAATTGATACCTAACCTAGATATAGCTCGTATTAATAGCTCCCTAGAGCCATTATATAAAATTAAGTAATGCTATTGAAATATTTCAACCGCCCGTTTGTTATGTATGACTTAATAAAATAAAAGTTACCTACACTTAGGGTTGCCAACCGTACTATTAATATATAGTATTGTACTATATTTCGAGTCTGCGTACTATATACCTATTATTGAAATAATATATAGTATGCAAAAATACTATATTTTCAATACCGAAATCCAACAAAAAATTCCTTCATTTTAAACATTTATGATATCCGAACTCATCGTGTCCTAATGCCAAAAATAACCACCAAAAACATTTTGCAATCTTTAGAAGTAAAATCCTCCACAGATAATTCAAAATATTTTTTGATATTTATTGATAAATGTTAAGGACATCTTATTAAATGGTTTGATTTTGGTTAAAGCAATTGGTTATGTAAAATTAAATTTAAAACAGGAGATGTAAAATAATAAATAATAATGTAAATAATGACTGAGACAATATTATTTTAATTTAGACAAAAATAAATTTAAAAGTGCAAGAAGTGCCAAGAAATATAGTTTTTATAAAAATATACTCGTATAAGTGACAAATTATATCTTAGTTTATTTTATGGTTTTTCCATAAAATACTATTTTTTAAGTGTACTATAATTTTTATAGCGTATTTTCAAAAATGCTATATTTCCCCGAAAAAATGGCAACCCTACCTACTCTACGCAAGTATAGGCAAAGCGGAAATACCTCCTAGAGATACCTACTTAAGTTTTGTTTGTGAAAATTATGTAATGACTTTTTTTGTGTTCGAAAAATTTGCATTGAATGTAGGTATATCTATCCGCCGATAGCTTTTAACAATCCTCTTTCGGATAACCAATACTAAAATTATATATATTATATTCCAATATTATATTCTAAAACAAACTGTAAGTAGTTCTCATAATACTTATATCCATGGTGATAAAAAAAAACCCGCGACGCAAACGGAGGAGTGTAATTACAACATGTTAATCCATTGAATGCCGCCTGTCTGTTTGTCCTTGGTGCTGTAGTTCCGAATCTGATGGACCGATTTGGACGCAGTTTTTGAAGTGAAAACTTCTTTAGCATCGTTGTGATTTGAAAGTCGATGAAACGAAAAAGCGACAGTAAAAAGAGACCGACACATAAATTCATAAGATTTAACGTGGGAGAAAATGAGATAGGAAGCATTATACAGTGTTTCTTATGTTCGTGGTTCTTTTTGTGCTTTGCTTCGTACTCCCTCCTCGTGTTAATAATTATCTAACTTTGCATCACTATGATTATTACTAAAACCTACAATTATCATCTTCCCAAAATTTTACATTCGTCTCATTATCTTGAAACCAAATTTTTGAAGGTTTCACTTCTACCACGTGTGAATTACACACATACTTTTTTTAAATAGAAAGCTAGTTTAAGTGGTTTGGTTCTTAGCTATGTGTGATGAAGATTCAGCCGATCCGAATATTATCAGAAGTTTTCCTGTTTGGTGAAAGGATCTCACCAAAAACGGGTTTATTATGTGTTTGGGTTTTTTAATGTTTTATTTAGACTTGATAAAGCCTGTTCATTGGGTGAGACTAGCGCAGGATCATGGTGGATGGCACGAACTTGGGGAGGCCTATACCCAGCAGTTGGTGAAGTCGGCCTGTTGATGATGATGATGATGATAAAGCATGTTCACGAGACTGATCTTTCTCTCAAGGCTTTATTTGTTTATCTAGACCAGTGATGGGCAAACTTTCTAAATGGGGGGCCAGAACGTTTAAGAAATTTCAGAGGAGGACCAGAATTATAGGAAAAATGCATTTTGTGTTGAAATTTTTAATCATATAAAAACATTACAGCATTAGCAGCGAGCCCCGAGTTGGGAATTGTAGAGAGGGAGCACTGTGTTATGTAGAATCTACTTTATACTTCTGGACAGTCAAAATAGAATTATCGCGGGCCATATACCACCCATATATATATATAACCATATACTATTCATGTCGAAGGACCGTCCGTCGGCGGGCTGGATTAAATGCTTTCGCGGGTCGGAGATGGCCCGCGGGCCGTACTTTGCCCATCACTGATCTAAACCGTTCTCTTTCTCTTTCAGGACTGCGTACCAATCCGACTAAAAGCCGTACACATTATCAACCAGCCGTACATTTTCAACATGCTCTTTGCACTCTTCAAGCCGTTCATGAGGGAGAAGCTTCGGTCTCGTATCTTCTTCCACGGTTCTAACAGGGAGTCGCTGCTGGCTCATGTGGACGCCAAGGCCTTGAGGATGCGACATGGAGGCTCTTTACCCGAGCCTGAGATTCCTGGATATGTGCTGTGGAAGATGTTGTTGCATTACGAAGATGATTTTAAATGTAAGTAAACGAAATGTAGTTGATGGAAGTGCCACTGGGCTTATTCCACTCATGCCAAGCGTGAAGTAACCCCATAGTAGCTAAATCAATGCGCTCATGGATATATTAAAAAAATATATAGTACATTTCGATCGTAACAGTTAACAGGTTAAGCAACGGGGAGGCTCCTAAAATTGTATGATCAGAACAACATGTCTCATCAATGTAAAATTATTAAAAATCTATTAAAATTTTGTCCTAGTAGTTGATAAATAAACTATATTTTCTTGTATGAGTGATTGTTTTCGAAAAAAGATATGAACAGTTTCAGAGAAACTACAAAAAACAAAAAACTACAAGTAGCCAATAAATCATACAAATTTACCTACCTTTGGTGAACTCGTATCATACTAGAGCCAAAGTTGTAGGTGGGAAAACTGGAGTTTTTTTTTAACTTAATTACTCTTTTCGATAGATTTTTTGTAGTCTCTTAACGTAAGCGATGGTTGCAACCGTTTTTACTGATAAACTTGAACATCATTAAAAAAAAACAATGTATTTCTTTTTCAAGTAAATAAAAATTAAGATAATTAGAGATATCAAGTAATTAGATATCTAAATAAAAATAGACTTCATAACAATTATCAGACTGTATTTTTATTTTTAGTGTTATCCGAACACTTACGGAAAATTCCAAGATGTTATACCATCTCAAAAATTAAAAAACGGCGTTTTAGTCGTAATCTGAATCATCTCACTAATTACTACCCTGACGTGACAGATCCCGGTAGCATAATTGGTTAGTGCATCATCCTCATATCAAGAGGAAGGTTGCGGGTTCAAGTCCCGTCTAGATTTGAAAATTTTTGAGATAGTTTTAAAATCTTGGAATTATCAGACTGACCATAAACCTAATTTAAAATTCCTTTTTCAGTGGCGAACTCATACGGTTACTCTGCGAAAACCAGCCAATGACAGGGACGTGAAATTATAATAATAGATAGCTAAGTTATCCTATCATTCCTATAACGTTTTCTCGACTGAAGTTTGCGAAATGAAAACAAATATATTTAAGTACTTTAAAGAGGGCGTAAAGTCCCTTATTTTAGCTGGAAATATGCCTGAATCGAGACGTAAAGCGTGTTACGGTGTCACACACGACGATGATATAATATTTTATGCTACGACATCTTAGGTTAATATATTATAGTGTCTTGACACACGAGTAAGATGTGTTTGTATGAAATCCTTATATTATCTTGACACTCTATAACAAACCTGTTTACGAAATCGTATCTTAAGATATATTTTCGTATCATAAGATGTAATATTCATATCGCTCGGTATCCCGTGTGTGATAGAATATAACTATATTTGTTGTGACCATAAACATATATGTATAAGTAGATTTAGTCCCTGTTTCATAGAAAAGCGTAAGCTGTGGCATGGATTGGTCCATTATGATGGTCCATCGGATTATATGGCGAGTGATATTTTATCTTAACATAAGATAAAATAAAAAAAAGATATAGCATCTTCATCGTGTGCGATGCGCTTTAACGTAGTTTTTTTAGTTTAAATGAACTGTCGATATATGTTTTTGTCTCGATATACTTTTATGTAGTTATATATACGGATCATTTTCCTAAACTCATAGATCGGTCTGAGAATATACGAAAAAATTCACTTTAAATCACAGCTGACACTGTTAATGATTCAAAATCTATTGTTTTAATTTTGGGCTTTGGGTTTTGTCAAGTTTAAAGGATTTCTTGTGTAGAAAATTATTGTTTGTTTAAGTATAGTATGAATTTAAAGATAGGATCTCGAGCGTTTGTTAAAAGCTCTTCTTGTGATGTAAATGAATTTAATCTCTTTAAATTTTATTGCAAATATTACAAAAAATATATAAATTTGTTATTGCCAATTTTTACACGTATTTTTTAGTTGTTTATAAGGAAAGGGGTAAGTTATTAAAATAAAATAATTAAATATAATCACATTGTTTTATTAAAATAGTTACATATGATATACATTTATAAATCGTATGGAGAGTATAGGTTTGAGAAATGTAAAGAACTGAACTTGTAAGCTGAGGACTTACAAAGCTCTACAATATATAAGTACTAATATTATGAATTCGAAAGTAACTCTCTGTGTGTCACGCATGCGAAGCCGCGGGCGGTTGCTTAATATATTTCCAGTGTACAGTCAGTGGCATAAATTAATTAATAATTTGATTTTTATATATATAAATAAATTTGTAAATAGCAGTTATCAAATTTGTTATGATACATTTTATTCCACTTTGTCTCTAATAAGTCTTAATCCATGAAGTTATTTAAAACACAATTTTAAAATATTTAATTGCTAAATGTCACTAACTGTACCAACAATAAATATTTTTGTATGAAATAATATAAATTACTTATTAGTTTTGTGTGAAAATCAGATATTGCAAAGCTGCATACAAAACAAAAGCTTAGGTAAATAGTTTTTGGTCCCTGTTTCATCCAATAAAATATGAAGCTATTTACATTATTAACCTTACAAAATATCTTATATAAAACAAAAAGGCAGGCAATTAAAGACTTATAATTATCTATAAAACACCTTGATTAAATAAAAAGATATTTACAAAAAAGTATGTTGGCATTTTTTTGAGATTCTGCTTTCACTTGTTATGAAGAGGGTTTACAAGGTTTAATAAAGGTTTTGTTTCGTGCGACAACTAAAATGCCCTATGCGGAATTTGTTTGAGATCTCGTATACTTATGTATATACTACTTTTCGATTAATAAAATAAAAGTAGGTAGTGTACAAAACTCTGCAAACTTAGGAAACTGCTCTAGCCATAATTCAAAACAAATAGGGAACCTTTGTTTAATCTACCAGTAACATTAACCGTCCAATACATACCCAATGTGTGAGACAGATTTCCTCTTACAATTTTTTTGGTGCTTGGTAGTGATATTTTTTTTCCTCTTCATAACTACAAAACTGTATAATAAAAAACAAAAAACATGATTTTGGAATGTGAAAATTAAGCTCTTATAATTATAGCCCACTTTAGTAAACATATTTTAAAATTTTGTAAATTTTTTTTTATTGCCATTGAGGTGGGCCAATATTATTCGCCAATAGCTTCAGTAGTTACTAGTTACTGAGATAATCGTGGCACACGGACGGACGGACAGGCAAGGCGCACGAAGGGTTCTTTTTTTTATCATTTTACCATTTTAGTCCGTCACCCTAAACAATGATTAAAACAGTATTTTAGTTTTTATAGTGTTATCCGAACACATAAGTACGGAAAATTCCAAGATTTTAAACAATCTCAAAAATTTTCAAGTCTAGACGGAACTTGAATCCGCAAACTTCCTCTTGATTGAGTTTTCCTGTAAATGGATCTAACGGCGCTTTAGTCGTAATCTGAATTATCTCACTAATTTCGATCTTGACGTGACAGAGCCCGGTAGCACAATTGGATAGTGCATCCTCGTATCAAGAGGAAGGTTGCGGTTCAAGTCCTGGGCTTGAAAATTTTTGAGATGGTTTTAAAATCATGAAACGATTAAAATATAAATAATAAAGTGATGTAGGGGTTAATATCACAGCCAAACAGAACATAAAATATACAGAAAGCGGAGCTTATTAGTAACCCCCTATGAAGCTCAACGATTTAATTTAAAAAAGAAATATTATTAATAATTTTTTAACACCGTGCCGTATTTTTAGACAAATACTTTATTTTAGAAAAACTAACTTTTAAATTGGGTCATAATTTACATTTATTTATTTTCAACGTTCAAACATACAGAGGGTTTATTAGCGCTGCTTTCACTAAATGAAGTTACCGTAGAATGCCATTCCGAATACATATTAATAATAATGAACCCCAAATTACGTTCCCTTTTCTCCAATAAAATACACCTTTTATCCATAAAATATTTTAAAACAATAATAAAAATAGTAAAGTCAGCGTCTTATATCATATTAATGTGAAATAATGAATTTATGATAATCTGATAATTTTGAGAACCTTTGACGTAATCACGGCTACAAGTTTCCACTATAAGCTGACCTCTCATTGTACGGAAAGCCTGCATAGTGCGAGGTCAGTTTATACAGGTATTTTAACTTGATGAGTAACCGTGCGTACATCAATTAGACGCCGATAACATGCATTTGGAATGATTAGAAGAAACAGTTATTTGTTCACTCGGTTGAACCAAACAAAACATCGGTATTACTAAATTTACACGTAAAATTAGTATATAAGATAAATGAGTTGGTTTAATACCTGCAGAGCTAAACAAATTTGTATTACGAAATAAAATGCTGAATTTGAACTAAGACCTTACCACAAAATATGAGGAAGTAGGAGGATCTCCGATCAAATTGAGACCGACTTGATCCGAGCTCCTCGTACGCGCGCGTCTATGTGTGCGTGCTCATGTTTTTCTTCGTTGTACTAAACTTAACACCTATCTATTATGTGCCTTAACTATATCGACACGCAATTATTTTTTTGTTAAGTAACATTCAATTAAACTATACAGGGTGGAAGAATTAACGAGTCCTGGAGGAAAAAAATCCTACCCTGAATATTGAGTAGGTTATGTACCTGTCTCACTGAAAGCTAGTTAAAATATTATATGTTTCTCGAAAGACGCCCCCTGCCGTGAGCATCATGTATGGATGTTATCTTATTTCCATCTGTTCCTTAAACGGCTGCGGGCCTTCCTTAGTTTCCTGGCATTCGTTATGGAAAGTTATGTGTTACCGTACACCAAAATATTTCGGGTGTAATTCATTAACTTTATACTATCGATAAATTTTGCTAACTTCATATTTAAGCGTGTCACAAACGATAAGATGCTATAATATTTTATATTAAGATAAAATATTATGTATTTTCATCGTGTTTGACGCGCTTTAGGGTAGGTTAGTTGTCCCGTTAATTATTTCCTCCCGGTAAATACATTCATATAATTTACTTTATAGGCATTTTATATCACGATGTCTTACACAATATCACATAATAATAGTGCAACCTTGAGTTCCATCACTTCTTCTTGTAGCCGAATGAGTTGATTGCTGAAACGTAGAAAAAGATAATGCTAATTATGTATAATAACAAATACAAATACCTTTATCCTGGACATATTCTTTCTTTTGGTGAAGAAAATCAGAACAAGGAGGTCTCTAGACGAATACGACTCGGGTGGGCTGCATTTGGAAAGCTTGAAGATGTTTTTCGGTCAAAGAAGATCCCACAATGCTTGAAAACCCGTCTGTATAACCAATGTGTCCTGCCAACAATGACTTACGGTGCCGAAACATGCGCACTCACTAAGAAAACTGTGTACAAAGTACGAGTTGCACAGAGAGCCATGGAGCGCCATGCTTGGCATCAACCTGCTGGATCGAGTTCCCAATACCGAAATCCGACGCCAGACGAAAGTCCAAGACGTTGGAACAAGGATGGTGGAACTCAAGTCGAACTGGGCAGGACACTTGGCTAGACGAGCTGATGGCGGGTGGAGTAAATCTTTGACCGAATGGTGGCCAAGAACAGACCTAAGAAATCCAGGATGTCCGTCGGCGCGGTGGGTCTACGATATAAAGAAAGTCGCGGGCAACTCCTGGATGCGCAAAGCACAGGACCGGGAAGGGTGGCGTTTACAAAGGGAGGCCTACACCCAGCAATGGGTACTTATGGGCTGTAGATGATGATGTATAATAATATACATACATACATTGTGATTCTGAATATGTGCTACGCCTATGGTGGTTATCTTCCCCATCAAGCTAAACAATGCTTAAGTGACAATACTCGAGCAAGTGACAATGACCTCCTTTATAGTTAAATACCTTTTTAGACATTATGTGTAAGAAATATATATTTTATTGCTGCACAAAAAAATTATTGCTGGACATGTCACACAGCGCTATCTAGCCCCATACTAAGCAGAGCTTGTACTATGGGAACCAGATAACTGATAGAATACTTATATACCTTTTTTTTGTAAATACAAACTTATCATATATAGAAGAACATCCATACCCGGAACAAGTATCTGTAGATCATGCAAACATTTGTTCCGCGGCGGGAATCGAATCCGCTACCTCCTGCGTCTCAACCGGCTATTCGCCCACTGCACCACGGAGGTAGTCGATATGACACTTTTTTATACTACGTGGAGATGAAACAAGCTTATGGCCCCCTGATGTTAAGTGCTAACCATCCTAAGTGGTGGCTATAGCAAAGTATTGACTGGTAGTTCACGCATCTTAGAAACGTGCCCTACGATGTACTGCTCTGCGTCCATCAACTTGAAGCATACAGGTACATGTGCCAACCATACCCTTCGAACCGAAACAGCAATGTTGCTTGGCGGCAGAAATAGATATGGTGGAAGTATTTTCCACGGCCAAGCCGTGGACTAACTCTTAAAACTCTTTACTTGATGGGATACGTTCAGAAACATCATGTAGGTATCACGAGCCTTTTTGGACATATTACTAAATGATCATACATCATCATCATCATCATCATCTACTGATGTATCATTTGACGTCATTCTATTGCCATCCTATTATATTTTCTCATTTGTATGACTTATCATAAAGATATGATACGTACCAGTGAATTCCTGATCACACATTAGGAGTAGTTCCAACCACTGCGCTCCTGTTACATTTGGTATAGATAAAGTTCCGCCGTAAGACTCCGGCAGGCTCTTGGGGCTGATGTGCTTGTGAAGCAAATCCCTGTCATTGCCCATGAAGATGATCCGGGAACGGAGCTTCTCCTTCAGGAACGGCTTGAAGACCGTGAACACCATGTTGAAGATGAAGGGCTGGTTGATGATGTACAGGCCTTTGACTCGGAGAGGGATACATTCCTAAAATTAGAGCAATGTAAGTAAAATGGACATATCTACCATTGCTGTTGAAACGATATAGAAACCCACGAGGCAGGCAATGCTTTGTTATAGGCGATGGCTACCTACTTACTATTTTTTTATAATTTTTTTATGGATTAAGATGGCTTCAAATAAAAGTCATTTCTTAACAAAAATATAACCGACTTTAAATAACAGAAAAAACAAACTACGGAACCGATTTTGATAAAATTTCTATGGGACCAATCTGAAAGTACAGTGACGGAATGAAAAGGTTCGTCACCTTAGAGTCAGTCGGGTTTCGCTTACACCAGTAATGCAAGAATCGATTAATTCTTTTTGACAAGATAAATAGTCAAACAACTTTGGTCTGAATAATTTTGAACTTTTTTAAAAAACAGTTAAAGATTATTTTCTCTAACTCAGTCTATTCTGTAACAAAGTTTCAAAAGGTAATATGTACTCGCGATACATTGAACAAATCAATTTGAAAATTGACGAACCTTTTCATTCCGTCACTGTACATAATAAAAATAAGAATTTTCGAAATCGATTGATACATGACGGTGTTCTTAGATAAGAAACGTTAAAATAGAATGCTTTCGATAGATCACATATTTCCATCATTCTAAGGTTTATCAGTAGCTTTAGTTTGATTGCCTACGAATTTTCTCATTTTTGATTTGATCTCGCAGAGAAACGCCAAGTATTAACGTGTATTGCCCTCTCCCCTCATAGCTCACTGAGTAACCTTGGGCCTTTTTGAGGGCTACACAGGGATCACGTCCATACATACGTTTCATACCTGATTCTTTCCTAGCTTGGTCGCGGAGAAACAGGCGGTAAAATTGAAAAGTGATCTTTCTGATTTTAATGAATAAATTAATATTGACTTTCATATAATAAGAGGAAATAACACACCTGAAGCCAATCGACAATTCTCTTCGCAAATGGCGGCGTGAATTGCATAACCTGCTGCATGGATAATCCGTCCATATCGAAGATAACCACGGCTCCACAGATCTGAGTCTCCGGCTCCAACATGGCCGCCTCCAGGAAGAGAACACAGCCCTTGAACACCTCGTCTAGCGAACACTTGTTGTGCTTCCATTTTTCTGCAAAAACATGTGACTATACCAATGATGGTGAAAAACTTATCCTAAATAAAAGAAAACTTTTAGATCAGTGGTTTTTTAGATTAGGGTTTGCATCAAGACTTTTTTAAGCGTACAAGACGTTCCACTTTGGATTCTGCACCTTATTTTGACAAAAAACAACGGATTTCTAGTTTTATTTTAATTTAAAAATAATTATATCTCATCCTATCCGTACAAGACGTTCAACTTCGGATTTTGCATCATATTTTTACCAAAAACAACAGATTTCTAGTTTTATTTTAATGAAAAACATCGATTTTAGCAGCTTATGACATTTTTAGGATAAAAGGAACCCTTATAGGATCACTTCGTTGTCCGACTGTCAGCCCGTCTGTCAAGACCCTTTTCTCAGGAACGCGTGTATTTCTCGAATACAAAGGATCTTCGATCGCTCGGAGCTGTAAGAAAATTCAGCTTCTAATTAGTGTTGCCCAAATGCAAGAACAAGACGAGACTTAGCCAGTCTTGGTCTTGGTCTTGCGCCAATACACCTGGTCTTGGTCTTGGTCTTGGTCTTGCGCTCCCAGTCTTGGTCTTGGTCTTGGTCTTGCAGCAAGAGTCTTGCAAGTCTTGCAATTACCTATTAGTCTATTACTATTTATTAAAGTTTACTTTAAATCTTAGAAAAACGTATTAGAATTGGAACATTGTGAGCTTAAATTAACATAGCCATAGTAAAGATCAAGCAGATTAATAAATAACTGAAGATTTGATAAGAAATTCGAAAAATCAACTGACCTATATGTCGTTTTCCATGGAAGTAACTGTTTCTTAATAAACATTTATGATTTATAAGCTTACATTTGCTAAAACATGTAAAAAAACAAATTAATTACAATAACTTGACTGTATTTTAAAGAACAACACTTATCTGTCTAGAAAGAGATTGAACCCTCAACTTATAAGAAATTTAATAAAAGAGTTTTACGATTTATCATTTATTTGAATAAAAAATAAAATACAACACAAATCAACAGCTTTATCATTAGGTTATGATACTTTATATAATTTTTTTTGACCAAGAATTAATACAAAGTAACCATCTGGCTGACTCATCACTTAACCTATTTCTATGTTTTCTAATTACTAATGATGCTTTAGAAAATAACCTCTCAGCAGGTACTGAAGTTGCAGGTATTGAGAGAAAATCACGGGCCATTTTCGATAAAATCGGATACTCTGTCTCATGCGTCCTCCACCAATCTAAAATGTCTTCCGAGCTGGCAGTTCTTGGTTTTCTTAGGTACTCCTCCAACTCGTCTATCACCAAGCCTTGAAGACAAGATCCAGATGACGTCGAGGGACATTCATAGAGTTTATCAAAGTCTATTACGTCTTCATCTTCATCACATACTTTATTTTCTTTTTCTGGTAATTCCAGAGATTTGTTCAGTGAGTGTAGACTTTTATATTCTTCATAAAGTTCATTGAACTTGCGCAGACTTTCTGTTTTAAGTTGCTTCCCCCACATTGTCAGGTCAAAAGTCTGAGCCTTATGCCTTGGGTCTAAAATTAAAGAAGTACAATAAATCCAGTTGCTCTTCTTGTAATGTTTAAGCATTTTGTCTCGAGCTGCTTGGAAAGCTAGAATGAGCCTTTCATCCACTTCAGATCGATTAGGTTTCTCATCTAACTGTTTTACCGTGGATTCAATTTTATCTAGCAAGAGATTGAATGATACAATGACTAGCGGTAATGTAACATATTTGTCTCCACCAAGTTTTGTACTTAAAAGTTTAAAGTTTATTAGAAATTTATGTAATTTTTCGAGTACCTGCCATTCATTAGCTGTGATTTGAAAATCATTTAATTCGGTGACAGAACTGCACAATATGTCAATGCCCGCTCTCACTTTTAAACCAAATCCAATCATATCATGTGTGGAATTCCATCTCGTTGGACAGTCAAGAATGGCATTTAGATTTGATGGCACGCCAGCTGCTTCACAAGCAGACTGAAACTTCTTCTTCACTATCTCACTTCTTTTTATTTTACTGGAAATACTGCGTAACTTTGTTACAGATGTACGCGAGTCAGCAATATTTGGTGCAGATTCTTCATCTTCCTCATCCTCAGTTTCGTCTGCATAGTCTTCGTACTGCTGATCTTGCGCGTTAGTGTCAGACTCACAGTGTAATGCTAAGGTCTTTAATAAATCTTGTACACCAAGGTTTAAAATGTGAGCAAAGCACCGGAAATGTTGATTGTCTGAATCAAAGTGTGGCGGCAGCTGTTTGCCCAGTTCATACATAAATTTGGTATTTGCAGTTGCGTTGTCGACCGTGATACCTTGTATTTTATCAATTATGCCATATTCCAATAAACATTCATGGAAAATCGTTGCAATATCTTCCCCAGTATGTCGACCGCGTGATGGTATAAAATCAAGAACTACAGATTGATACTTCCATTCGTTGTCTATATAATGAATAGTAACCCCGTAGTAACTCCTACCAGCAATTGACGTCCACCCATCAATGGTAAAAGACATTTTAGATGATAATTGTTGAAGTCGTTCCTTGAGATTCAATTGGAGCTCTTCAAATCGCTCTTTGACTTTCCTTCTAAGTGTAGACCTTTTAGGAAACACCATATTAGGGCAAATACGTCGAAAATATACTTGTGTAGCTTCGTCATCGAAAAATGAGAAGGGAAGATATTTTTTCACCACCCAATCAACTGTAGCTGTCGTGATGTTGTCACTGCTGTTTTCCGACTGAAACAAAACAATAAATCTTGTGTTATTATTTAAAACATACTAGGTTTGAGCGTATAAGAGGAGGAGGTTTGTTGTTGTTAAATCGAGAAAATCGTTAAATTGATATTTGTTATATTAAGGTTGCACTGTACTGTAATTTACCAAAATAAAGTACTTAGTTGTTACTGGCCGATTAAATGAAAATGATAATGAGTCGTGCTCGAGCCGTCGTACAGTGCGGACGTCTCTGGGGCGTCGTTACGCTGCCCGTTGAATATACGAAGATTCGATCGTCGTTAGTGGTCGAGGCAACATCGCCTATAAAAGGCTCCTCAGATCGCGCGGCACGCATTCGATCGTCGTTAGTGGTCGCCGCTATAGCATGCAGCGGCCACACCTTAGGAACCTAGGCTGGTAGAGGGGGGCTCGAGTGCCGAAACACTTTGTTGTAGCAACGGCGTGTTTCGGCCCTCGAGTCGGCACGGTCACTCCCCGTGCTAGTGCTCGTTGCTTCGGCGTCAACGCAATCCACCTCAAGTGGCGAGGCAACCAGGCAACTGTAGAAGGCCTGAAAGTAGCGATAGGAGTTTTTATCGTTGCCAGATACTGCGTCCTGTTCCCTTCCAGTCGTAGCGGTTCTCCGTTCCACTGGGTCAAGGGGAGTAAGGAGGAGAGGGTGCATCTGTGTACGGCGCGCACACTTATGCAACTTAATATATCCTGCGCATCTGACTTGGCTTTGTCATTCCGAGTTTAAAAAAGTCCTGGGCTTGGTCTAATACCTGGACACGGGTGGCCTAAGGAGAGGAGAGTGGTCGCTCTAGCACTGCATCGGGGTGACAGTGTGGTTCGGCAGCACTCTTTGAGACAAAGCAGCTTTATTTAGAGAGGCACTGCTTTCCTCGCTCAGCCGGGGAGGGGGCTATTCCTCGCAATAAGAATAAATCTAAAAACATGCAGATGAATATGACTTTTGGTGCGTGGAATGTACGTACTCTTTTAGACCGACCCAACAACCTCTGCCCAGAACGTAAAACCGCCATTGTGGCTCGCGAGCTCAAACGCTATGACGTCGACATAGCCGCTCTCAGCGAAACACATCTAGCTGACGAAGGTGAGCTTGTTGAACGTGGTGGTGGGTACACTTTCTTCTGGAAAGGCACACCAGCTTCTGAGCCTAGACGGTCAGGAGTAGGCTTTGCTATTAAAACTACTTTAGCCTCTAAGTTGGAAGAACATCCAGTTGCTATCTCTGATCGTGTCATGTCCTTACGTTTCCATCTTCGAAACAATAAATACTTAAATGTTATCAGCGTATATTCGCCAACACTCGACAAAAGTGATGACGTCAAGGACAAATTTTATGAGGAAGTGTCAGAAGTGCTGACTAAAATCCGGCGCTGTGAGAAAGTTTTGCTTCTTGGCGACTTTAATGCTCGCGTCGGACGTGATTTTGAAGCTTGGCCTCGGGTGATAGGGCGACATGGCATTGGTAACATGAACAGTAATGGGCAACTGTTACTAAGCCTCTGTTCCCAATTTCATCTGGGTATTACCAATACCATGTTTAGACTCCCAAATAAATACAAAACTACCTGGATGCACCCAAGGTCCAAGCATTGGCATCTTATTGATTATGCTATAGTCCGTCAACGGGATATAGCGGATGTCAAAGTAACGAGAGTAATGAGGGGCGCAAACTGTTGGTCGGATCACCGACTTGTTGTTACAAAACTATTTTTGCGTCTTAGCCCTTGCCGTAGACCTCGCAGGGCTAAGCCTAACTGTCTCCATCTGAAAAAGCTAGAGTCTGCTGAAATATTGGCAAATTACAGGGAAGCTGTCAATACCTTTACAGCAGGCATACACCCCGAAGATGAACAGTTAGACGAGGGCTGGAAACTGTTAACTATAAATACCATCAATGCGGCTACTGAGATCTTAGGCCAAAAACCTCGTGTCTGTGAAGACTGGTTTGACGAAAATGATAATACATTGACAGTCGCCCTAGAAAAACACCGCCAGCTCCTTCGAAAGGAAAATCAGACAACTGCTTCTGAAAAAATAAAGGAGAGTACGAGCCAAATAAGGAGACTAACTCGAAACGCAAAAGATGAGTGGTGGCTGAACAAGGTTCGCTATATTCAGTGGCTTGCTGATTCGAATAGACTCGGCGATTTCTTTAACGAGATTAAAAAGTTAGTAGGAAGTCCACATCGAGTAAACGTACCACTGAAATCACTTTCAGGTACCCTCCTGGTAAGCAAAGGAGAAGTTCTTACTCGCTGGGCAGAACACTATAACAGCTTACTCAATGTGGATCGTTCTGCTGACATAAACTATTTAGCATCACTTCCTGCCTTACCACAAGCCGTAGATCTGGATCAGCCTCCTTCTCTTGAGGAAGTTATCATCGCCATCAAAGCGCAGAAAAACAATAAGGCTGTCGGCATCGATAACATACCAGGAGAACTATTAAAATATGGCGGAGATGAGTTGCACTACAAGATTTGGCAATTTTTCCAGCGCATGTGGGAAATGGAGTTCGTTCCTCCTAGTTTTGGCGTATCACTAATTTGCTCTTTGTATAAAAATAAAGGTGATCGATCTGTTTGCAACTCTTATAGGGGTATATCACTTCTGTCTACTCCAGGAAAAACTTTTGCCAGAGTACTCTTAAATCGTCTTATGGAGCTCTCTGAAAGTATATTGCCTGAAACGCAATTTGGGTTTAGACCCAATCGCGGCACATGCGAGGCCATATTCTCTCTTAGACAACTGCAAGAGAAAAGCAGGGAACAGTGTCAACCTCTGTTTCTCTGTTTTGTTGATCTGGAGAAAGCTTTTGACAGTGTACCTCGCGAAGCTTTGTGGATTGTGCTTTCGAAACTTGGTTGCACCGACAAATTTATACGCTTGATAAGACTTCTTCACGACAACGTGACTTGTTGCGTAACCGTCAATGGTGAGCAGACAGAGCAATTCCCTGTCACTTGTGGTGTAAAACAAGGCTGTGTATTAGCACCCACTCTTTTTGCTCTGTACTTTTCCGTTGTCGTGAGGGAGACTTTACAAGCCAACACCGAAGGGATCCGCATACGTTTTCGCACAGATGGCAGTATCTTTAACCTGGCTAGGTTAAAAGCGCACACAAAGGTATCGTATGACCTCATTACCGAATTGATGTATGCTGATGACCTATGTTTCGTTGCGGAATCTTCTGAGGGACTCCAGGACTTGATGACTCGGCTTGACGCTGCGTGCTGTAGATTTGGCCTCAAAATTAATATTACAAAGACAGAGGTGATGGCCATGGACACTGTTAACCAAGCTCCACTGAATCTGCAAATCGATGGAAAGCCCATAAAACAGGTCGATACATTCAGATATCTGGGAAGCAGCATAACAACAAAATGCGACCTTGACTCGGAGATCAACAGCAGACTTGGCTCCGCTATGGCTGCTTTTGGTAAACTACGAGTCCAGGTATTTCGCTCCCATAACATCAAATTGAGTACCAAGATTAAGGTGTATATGGCTATTGTACTTCCTAACATCTTGTACTCGTCAGAGACATGGTGCCTGTATCGCAGACACATACGCACGTTAGACAGATTCCATCTGAAATGCCTCCGCGACATTCTTAACATCAAGTGGTCGGATCGGGTCCGTAATACCGATGTTCTACGACGGGCTAATGTCTGTGGCATAGAGGCATATTTGATGCGGCGTCAGCTGCGTTGGTGCGGGCACCTGTCTCGGATGTCTGATGAGCGAAGGGCGAAACGCATTTTCTTCTGTGAACTAGAACATGGTAAGCGGAAACGCGGAGGTCAGTTCCTACGTTTCAAAGACGTACAGAAGAGGCACATGAAGAGGTGTTGTATCGATCCGTCGCGCTGGGAGGCTCTCGCTGAAAAACGACCTGAATGGAGGCGTCATGTTCAGGACAAAGTGTACGAGTTTGAAGAAGAAAGGAGGCAAGAACTAGACTTAAAACGAGATCAGCTTAAAAGTCGACCGCCGGCTAATATCAATTACAACTACATTAATGGCGCCTTAACTTGTGTTCATTGTAACCGGACTTTTAGCGCAAAAATAGGGTACATCAGCCACATACAGGCTAAACACCTAGGCCAATAATCACAAAGTCAAGTCTCTGTAGCCGAAATCGGCTAGGAGGATTATTATTATTATTATTATTATTAAATGAAAATATGGGTGTTTATAAAAAATATTTAAGACGATAATTACATACTTAATATGTCGCACCCCTAGATGAAAACTGTGAAAACACCACTAACTCAAAAATACTTACGTAAGTTAATGGCGTTTTTGAAAGTATCGCATGAATAGCTACGCGGAGTTAAAATTCTTTTAACTGTTAAAAAAATATTCTTACCTGTCCACTTCTTCCAGCGGTTACTAAAAAGCTTGTGATATCTCCACTTAATTTTGGTTTAACAGGAAGAAATATTTCTGATTCCTTTTTGTGGAAAGATATTAGATGTTTCCTTAAGCCTGAAGTGTTTCTGTTTTTCATTTTTATTTCAATCTTTTTATGTTGGCACAATTTACAGAAGGCAGTTTGGGATGCATGAATTATTTCGAAAAACTCCTCAAATTTGCTTTTGGGTCTTTTAGATCTGTGACTCAAACTCTCGTTACTCGGACTAGAATAATTTGAATCTTCGTCACTCATATTAAATTGTACACGTGATACGTTTTTAGAAAACAACGAGAATTAGTAAAAACAATTATTAAGTTAGACTCGAAGCACAGCTCAATTGGAAATGACTGGAATTAAAATAATTCCTTTATTTATAGTACGTTTCCTTGCTTTCTACCGCGCCGCCTCGCTACGTGCCGGCTCTATGAAAAGGATGCCGCCGCAAATCAAACAATGCCGCGTGCGGCGTACAAACACACACTAAATATAACCTACTTGTACAGACGCGACGCGTGAATAAAATAGAATTAGTGCCAATCACTATTCTTTACATATAAGTGAATGTTTTGGCGTACATCTATACTAATATTATAAAGCTGAAGAGTTCGTTTGTATGTTTGATGACAGAAGTTTTAAAATAAATAAATAAGTCCTGAACGTCACTATACCTCCAAAGTTACTATTCCTCGTGGACGAAGTCGCGGGCACAGCTAGTAAATACTTACTCTCATCATCTCTCTCAGAGATATTCGGGCTGGTAAGTAATACAAAACTCTTATCGCAGGCTTTTTATTTTATTAGTAGGTAAGTACCTACGCTTTTTATATTATTTTATTAGTTTCGTAGAATTTTTTTACACGTTTCAAGGATATTTAAAAGTGGCTACAATATTTATTAAACGGGTGATATTTGAACACTTTTTTGCTATTTTTTCTTGTAAAAACTTAAGAAATATAATGACTAAATGTACAACAATAGTACCTAAGTAATTAGTTTAAAACCATATAAGTAATCAATATTATAATATATACTTACTATAATGAATTAATATGACATCTACTACCTATCCTTACAATTTTATCCTAATCATAATACTACTTGCGTGATCAGTATAATGTATTCATTTTCATTCTAAGCACTCTGAAACTTATTTATTCTTTGGAACACCTGTAAGTACTCTACTAGGAAATTATTTTGCATGAGTATACCTACGCCCTATGGCGGCAATCAAATAGTGTCAAATGTTATGATTTCGGCGTGGCGGCAACGATTGTTTTAGATTTCAAAAGAAGCCGCCGGCGCGTGTATCATAACCATGTACTTCCGAAAAGCGGCAAATTTCTTTGAGAAGTAAGTACAAAACCTTTGACGCCGCATTATCAAAGTGCCGATGGTTAAAACATAACTATGCATGCACTCAGTTTGATTTTAATAGATATTTTTTTATTCGCTATGTTTATGGTATTAGTCGTAATGCGCATAGGTCCAGTTTTTCATATTCTTTGATACAGTTTTTTGCGTCTCATAGAATTCCTAAGCGTACCTACCTATACACCGAACTGTTACACCTAACTACTCAGTGAAATAGCGCTAAGTCCTAGCTGCAAGACGCAAGAGTCTTGCAGGCTATGTCTTGTTCTTGCTCAAGTCTTGCACGGTCAGTCTTGGTCTTGGTCTTGCTAAAAATACGCGGTCTTGTTCTTGGTCTTGGTCTTGCAAAAACGCAAGAACAAGACCAAGACTGCAAGACCAAGACTGAATTTGGGCAACACTACTTCTAATGCAGTCAAATAATTTTGACTGGCAAATAAATCAAAACCTATAGGGCTCCGTTGATCTAGAATCATGAAATTTGGCGAGAAACAAGGCATAGGAAAGGTAAAGGAAAGGAAAAAATACGAAAACTGTTAATTTGTAGTTATTTAGTAAAAAAATCGCGTTTGTTGTATGGGACCTTAAATATTTATTTTATTTTGTTTTTAGTATTTGTTGTTATAGCGGCAACAGAAATACATCATCTGTGAAAATTTCAACTGTCTAACTATCGGTTCACGAGGAGCCTGGTGACAGACGGGCAGACAGACAGACGGACAGACAGACAGCGGAGTCTTAGTAATAGGGTCCCGTTTTACCCTTTGGGTACGAAACCTAAAAAGTATCCACAATAATGGCACATATACCTACTGTAGTCATAAAAAAATATTACCTAAAGCTGCGTAGACTTTACTCGTTTACGAGCAGTAGTCGACCAACTTATGTCTGTAGTTGGATTTGTAAACAGTTCATATTAAATGACCAAAATCAACTACAAAGTCTACAAAATTAACTTTGTATTTTAATATGACAAGATAGGTACATCCGTATTGGCTATGGAACCCTTCTCTGTGCGTGGTTCGACATGCGCTTGACTAATTTATTTGTAAATGTGTCACACTAAAATAACTTTTGGGCTAACATATGTAGGTACAATCCAAAGAGTTCGGAAAATAAATATTCTTACCTATTAGGTACCTATACTATGGATACAATCAGAACCTCCTTGTGTGTTGACGAGACTTTTGACACAGATTACAAAATAGGAAGCTACTGCGTAGGTACTGCGTTTGACGTCATCCTATCACATCCTTTTGTTTTTTTTTTTCATTTGTAACTAAAAAGGTAAGATAAGGAAGACGGCTTGTAATTGTTTTCCTGTTGGAAGCTTGAATAAATTGAATTCGTTCGCATCTTTTTTCAAGATTTATTTGTTTTGGCCCTTTTTATACCTGCTTACTTTATTTTATCGAGGTAGGTAAATGACCTGCATTAGGATATCTGTAAATCACTAGGTACATTAGTATAAACTAAAGTTTCTTTTCGTTTCTGTCTGTCTGTTCGGGCCAATCTCGAAAATACCTAATACCTACGCTTTTTTACTAATGAGTAGGTTTATTAACAGGGTTATGAGTAGGTTTATTATTAGTACGTTTAAGTGTAAAAATAAAAAACCGGCCAAGCGCGAGTCGGACTCGCGCACGAAGGGTTCCGTACTATTATCTAAAAAAACGGTAAAAAAATCACGTTTGTGGGAGCCCCCTTAAATATTTGTTTTATTTTAATTTAATTATTCATTTTTAAAGTGAATATTCTGTGAATATTTCAGGCGTCCACTTTTTGCCGTTATCAATATCAAGCAAATACGAGCAATAAAATCACGTTTGTTGTATGGGAGCCCTTCTTAAATATTTATTGTATTCTTTCTTTTAGTATTTTTTCTTATAGCGGCAACAGAAATACATCATCTGTGAAAATTTCAACAGTCTAACTATCACGGTTCATGAGAAGCCTAGTGACAGATGGACAGACAGACAGACAGACAGCGGAGTCTTAGTAAAAAAAAGAGTGTGTGTACTTATGTACACGCGTTAGAAGTTATACTTCTTTGGCGTATGGAAAAAAAATAACTAAAATGCAGTAGTGATTAACGATAAATATTAAAATTAATCAAAAAGATTTTATTTAAATAAATAATAAATTATTAGTATCACCGTCGTATATGAAATTGATTTAATAAAAACACCAAAATAATATTTATTTATTCACACTGTTTAATTGTACCCTTACGAAACACGTGTTCTACATATAAAAATACTAGAATATACAACTTGAACATAGTTATCAATTTTCATACCACCTAGAACTAACTTCATGCTGTTAAATTTAGGTGTCAGTGTGCGCGCGCATCGTAAAAATGCACTCTCATCATTTTTCTCCATCGCGCCAAAAGAAGTATAACTTCAATAAGGTCCCGTTTTACCCTTTGGGTACGGAACCCTAAAAATGAATGTATCGTTTAAATGTACAAGTAAAATAGAATGTATTCAAAGCCAAAGGCAATGTACTAACAGCGTCGCTAACTATACACACACACTATACATGTCGTGTTTAATAAAATCTATATTTCATCGAGCGAAGCTAGATCTCCAAATCAACTTGGGCAAATCGGCGTTGTATATGTATGTTTGTTTGTCCGAGGATAACTTTTGAAGCGTTTATCCGATCATCGTGAAATTTGGTATAATATACGAGTAGGTACAATATATATATATATATGTAGTGATGGCACAATTTGGGTGTTTCTAAATGAGCTAAAAATGTTGGGGGGTTGTTGTGATATTGGGGTTCAAGAGGGGTAAAAAAAATTAAAATGAGACTATCCAGTCTAGAGGCACGTCTAATAAAAAGTCTTTGTGCGTACATTTCGACCCCGTCTTTATTTTTAGTTTAAATCTTATAGTTTTTGAGTTGGGTACACCAGTGACCCCACAGTGCTGTAATTTGGTAGGTATGCGTGTAGCTTAAGTGTCATAAATATAAGCAAAACTTTGAAATCCGGAATAACTGCAATTTGTACCCCAAAAGAGGTAACCAATTAACATCAACTCCCGTTACCTGTAATTTGAATTAAACTGTAGGTACAGTGTGGGTTGGTTATTTATTTTCGTAGTTTTGTTTTTATGGGAGACTAGCGAGATCTCAGTTCGGGGCGAATCACTAGTTATAATAAAATAAACAAACTTTTTGGAAGTCATCCTTGTTTGCAAGTTTTTATTTAAATGTTTAATCATGTAGGGGGTTACTAGTTCGCGACGCTGTCTGTACCTACCTACATGGATGATAATATCAACTAACAAGATTATAATGTAATTACCTTAGTATACCAATATAATTTTACTGTCTTGGGAGGTATGGGATAATAACATATAATTTGTGCTGGATTAATTTTACTGTCACGGTCTCGTGAATCTAAAACTTCCATGATACGAGTACTGATCAAAATAAGTTTTTACAATATTAACCTTCGACTTCAATGCATAAAAAAATTTATTCGTTCTAAAGTTAATTGCGGATAAGAAGACGCTATGAATTTTTTGCATACTTTTAAGTATTGGCATTTATGTTGTCGGCAAACTGTAGGTACGTAATTAATTTAATTAAGTAACAATATAACCAAGCTCCGGTTGTGCGTCACAAATAGTTACAACAGACGCTTTGGGTAGGTAAGGTACCTATTTCCTTACAATGGCAAAAACCTCTAAATTTAATACGTACAGTATACGGCAAGCCTCATCCTTAGCCATGTTTAAATCTAGGGTTTAAAGTTTGTATTTGTCAGAAACGTCGTAGTATCGCACAATTCATTTATTTATGTAATCGCATTTATCAGCA
Source organism: Philereme transversata (assembly GCA_963924445.1). Lineage (NCBI taxonomy): Eukaryota > Metazoa > Arthropoda > Insecta > Lepidoptera > Geometridae > Philereme > Philereme transversata. The sequence continues at coordinate 16,217,764 of OZ004337.1, read as the reverse complement.
TAACTTTATATTACATGTTAATAATATATATTTATATGTATCTATATATATTTAATGTAAGTACATATGTTCTATTTGTATTCATATTTATTTATAAATTTTAGTATTTAATTATATTTTTATTTTGGTATAAGACGCACTCTCTTCATAAATAGTTTAGCCATAAATGTACACCCCCGACCATTATCTTTGTTATACCAAAATCCTCTCTATCCAAAGGTTTTCTGGAAGAGATCGCTTCTAAGCGATAAGACGGCCAATTGTACTATTTGCTTTGTTTTTTCTACTTTGTTAGTATTTTTTTGTTTATATTGTGTACAATAAAGTGTTTTCATTCATTTATTTAATTAACAAACGCCTTTCGACATTAACTAAACGGGTAAAGTTCTATAACATCTATAATTTTTTTAAGGTAGGTACTTTTGGTATTAAGGCACGATATTAACAAGGTTCCCTCTTAAATCTAGATTCCGTTTTACGAATTTACTTAATCAAAAATGTTTATTTAAAACAGTATGAAAAAATTAAATCTAATTATATCTCTTTAACATAAAAAAAAATAATTGAGATCGGATAATGCATGAGCGTGAGAAACCGTTTTTTTGTGCTTATACTTTGGAAAGGCTTTACAAGTTAGTCAAGCATTTTGCCGATTACTGGCGAAGATGCAACCGCGTCCCAGTGTTGTTAGTTTGGGAGTTTTTCCAATCAGTAAATCACGAGGTTTCATAGCAATAAACATTGATAATTAATTATGTTACTTACTGCCTAGCTCCAGCAACAAAACACGTCGTCCGTTCTGGTCTCTCGTCGGCAGCACGGTCAACACATTCTGGTTGAAGACATTCGTCTCTTTGCTGGGCACTAGCTCGTCGTAATGCTTGTGATGCTTCAACTTGAATCCGTAGTATCGCTTGATCTGAAATATGTTCAAATTACACTATTACATCTTTGTCTAAATACTGATACTCCAATTACAATAAGAACAATTTCATACACCTATCTACCAATATAATTATTTAAGGCTTTGCAATACGTTTATAGGTAGGTATGATATAGGTATATATGTATTTTACTTGTAGTTTGCTGAAAGGATATGGTTTCGTGTAGTGTTTATAAGGATACAAGCATTTTATTAGGCAATATCACTTAGACAGAATGGGCCCCAGACAACGGAAGGCCCAGGCGAAGGTGGCAGGATAAGCTAGACTCCTACCGTAAGGATTGGCCCTTGTTCGTGAGAAATAACAGGCTTATAATAATAATAATAATAAAAATAAAAAGTTGGAAGTTGGATCAAGGGTCAGATACGGTCAGGCGGTACTCCTGGACTCGGCACGCATAGGCAGGAGGGTCCTCTCTGCAGCGCTAGCCACCGATCGCTTGGGCCTTGCTTCGCGGTCGGTGGTTTACCGTTTTTATAAATATATTTTTTACTACAATGTTTGTTTTATGTAAGATACTTGTAGTGAAAAATGTTTTTTTATAAACGAGTTTTAAAATAAATTTGTGTGAATAATAATAATAATAAATAAATATTGCTGGATATTTGACACAGCGCTATCTAGCCCCAAACTAAGCAGAGCTTGTACTATGGGAACCAGATAACTGATAAAATACTTATATACTTTTTTTTGTAAATACATACTTATAATATATAGAAAAACACCCAGACACGGAACAAATATCTGTAGATCATGCAAACATTTGTTCCGCGGTGGGAAGTGAACCCGCTACCTTCTGCATCTCAGCCGGCTATACGCCCACTGCGCCACGGAGGCAGTCAGTCAATAATAAAAATATATTGATCTCAAAAACAAAATAACTCGCATGTGGCATCTGCAAAGGGTTTCTATTGTTCCTATATCTTGTCCAATAGTCTTGTCAACAACCGGTGTTATTCCTAAACAGGTTTCCCAATTTTTGGAGTATATAGACCAGCCGAAGCACTTTTACATTCTGCTACAAAAAGCGGCTATTTTGAATACGTGTAGGATCGTGAGAAAGTTCCTACAGACTGAGCTTCCTAACAAAGTTCGGCCCACTGAGGTGCAGTTCTCTTAGGCCCGTGGCCCCCAGTTATTACTGATTCTTAGAAAATCGAGTAGAGAAAATCTCACCATAATAACTAGTGGTTCGCCCCGAACTGAGATCTCGCGAGCCAACCATAAAAACAAAAAAAATATTATTCGTAATCTTTGACTACCAAAATAGTGCCACGAAATAAAAACCAACTAACTTGTCCTACAGTTTCATTCAAATTTCAGGTAACGGGAGTTTTAGTTAATTGGTTACTCTTTTTTGGGGTACAAATTGCAGTTATTCTAGATTTCAGACTTTTGCCTATATTTGTGATACCTAAGCTACACGCATACCAAATTACAGCACTGTGGGTGTACCCTGTGAATTTTGGCAAAGTTTAGTTTTTATTATGGCTAATAACTCAAAAAGTACAAGGATTAAACTAAAACTAAAAACGGGGTTGACCAAACGAAGACCTTTCATTCGACGTCCCATTTGACCTAATAGCTTTATTTTCATTTTTTTTACCCCTCTTGGACTCCAATATCTCAACAATCCCCAAAAATTTTTAGCTCATTGATATACACCAATATTGTGTCATCATGACCTACCTTTATTCCAAATTTCACGATGATCGCATAAACGCTTCGAAAATTATCCTCGGACAAACAAACATACAACGCCGATTTGTCCAAGTTGATTTAGAGATCTCGCTTCGCTCGATCAATAATAATAATATCACTTACCAGATCATAAGAGCTTTCAGGGTAGAACTTGCAAGGCCTCAGGAAGCGCACTAGCCACGCTTCGTTGTCCGTCGGCACATGTAGATCCGGATCATCTGAAGAGATACATTATCATTTTTAAGTTTTATTGTAATTCGAACAATTTATGTCTAACTAAAGGTATCCAGGGGAATAGAATAAAAAAATAGTGGCACTCCGGGAGTGCAGTCAGAAGTGAAAACTTGAACAGACTACACTACAGATACTTATATACAGAAGTGTCGGTAACGGTAACAGTGTCGCGAGTTTAATGGTTTATTCCCATCTCAAAAAATGGCCAACGCGCCTATAGAAGTTTTTACTTCAAAACCTTCCTAGGTCCACAAACTATCTCAATTTATCACAAAATCTTTCACTGCTTTTTCATGTGCAAAACAGAAGATGTTAAATTGTTATTATAATAATGATGAAATGTTGACTCATAAGTATATTTTTTACATAATTATGCCTTTTTAACTCGCTTCTGTCTGTATTTTATAGGTACCTATAGTACAGGGAGATTTTTAAGTAAATTTGCTGCGTACGGAAGTTCAAAGACCCATCAAAAATACCGCAATGCAGCTCGAGTTTTGTTGGTGTAGAATATATATTATAATAAACAATATTAAGTGCCAAATATTGTAAGAGCAACCAATTATGTATGGTTGGACACAAAACCAGTCGTCAAATTTTAGCATTCTCTGATCTTTTTATTTTTCCACCCACCATCCACTGATGTCTCTATGATCCACTGTTTCAAACTGCTTGCCAAAATATTTAACATTTAAAATAAAAAAAAAAACCATCTGATGAAAATAAGTACTCATACAATAGATAAACATACCTTGATGTTTAAGATCCACTCCACAAATTACGTAGGTATGTACCTACCAACGTATTTATTCTTCGCATATTTTACATACGAATAAATAAAATTATTATGTGTAAAGCATTAGTCGTAACTAAATATTTATATGGGCATATATGTACTGCAAAAACCAGTCTTGCGAATTGGTGGACTTACCATTTAAACCTGCTGTTAGAATATTGTACATCCCGAAGTACAAAAACTGTCTTGTACATAATTTTACAACCAGTTGAAAGAATAAATGTTTCTGTTTTCTGATTTCACGTATCGTCTTTGCAGAATACACACCGTATTAAACTTTGAGTAACTACCAACATTATAATAAGTAGGTAGGTAATTTCTTCAGTATAAGATCTTCGATTGAAGTAATCAAAGTAATAAAAAGTTGTTTCGAAAGAAGTATATCCGGCTCCGATGACCTTGGCCACAGGGAAGTCAACTGCGCAGTCTGCGACTATTGTACTCTCCTGCTTCACGTCCTCACCAGCAGAAGTAACGCGCAAGTGTCATGCCAGCCTTGGCAGCCGCACCCTGCGCTTTGCGTTGACTCAGCTCAAAGGAGAATGGCACAAGGCTACAAGCAAAGAAACCAGATACAAACCGCAGGAGGTCGACGTGGATGGCTTCACCCTCGCGGATAAGTGAGGTATCCAAGATCGTCACGCAATCAACGCGGCACCGGTATGATACAGACTGAATTGACAACACTGCATGAAGTCGAGCCGACCATCAACTACTATGTTATTGTGGCTATATTTATTTGAAATTAAAATTACCCCTATGCAGTGTTTATAGAGAGGGCCGTTATACTTGTCCGCTATTGTCCTAAGAATGGTGTTGGTACTCCCGCGTACTCTTGTAAGCAACGAGGCTGTCTTTTGCAACAGGCGGCGAACCCATCTGTGCGCGCCTCAGCGAACATACCAGAGGCACTGCAAAACCGCGGGAGACCCAACAACATCCTGAAGGTATTATTGTATTGGACGCGAAGTGTATTGACGGACTTTAGATTCCACATGAACCACAGGCTGCTCGTGTAGAACAATTGGCAAAAAGACTTGAATGAATAACGTTTTCATTTTGATAAAAATCCGTGCGAAGCCAGGTGGGTCGACTAGTATATAATAAACTATAAGACTAATGTAAAACATGTACATGTCGGACGGAGTCCCTGACCATACGTAGATGACAAGCTCTTTGTAACATACCTACAAAGGTAGGTAGGTAGCTACCTACCTACAAAGCTAACTAAAATTTGTCTTGTGTTTGTGTAAGGTTAAAAGTTCGTGGCAGTGATTTGCAAACAATGTGGGTCATGTAATGTCTTGTCTGTCAATTTTAAGATTTATCTCGACTTTTCAGTACATAGGTGCACTATTTGCACTAAAACAATGTTTTTGATCGTCTTATGATTTTGAATATCTAACTATGCAAAGGTATAAATGTCTACTACATATTTCTACTTTGTGATTACTTTGCAACGATGTGCCTTATCTTTTCATAATCACTAATCTTAAATTAGTGATTCCTAAATTAGAGATAATATTCCTATCGACTTCGAATTTAGAGATAACACGATTGCGATAAAAATACGACTTTTATCTTCCTAAAAAATATGTCTTTCTCATAAAAATCTATTTAGCCTGATAGCTAGTATTTTTTACAAGAGGTTCTCTGGTCAAATAGTTGCGTTGGCCAGTACCGGCGTTACGAGTACGCCGGTAAGACGCTGCGGCCAGTGTATTGACGATATTTTTTTAAACAAGTTTCCATAATTGGTGTTCAGGTCTTTTTAGGTCTAAGGCGGTGTTTATAGACCCGTTTATACAACATAATCTATTTATAGCACATCTAGACCTTGAAACTGGACGTCATGGCTACCCATTGAACTCTTTACATTGCGTCTTCTAAACTGCCTTCCATCGAGTCCAATCCACTCAATAAAATAGATTAACTATAATAATGCAACCAGTAATTAACCTATTGAACTTTAAATTAGTATTTTGTTGACCATTGATGAAAATACCGTAGATTCCTTATTTTTATTGATTTCATCGAGATACTGTTTCGAATCCACATTTGTATTAGTTATATAGTTACAATTTGTCTAAAACGTAGCTTTTGACTGGATCCAGATCATCCTTTATTCTTTATTGTACACAAGAAAATACATTTGAAAATACAGAAAAAGAGGTCATCAACGGCAACAAAGGCGAGCTTAACCCTAAGAAGAGTTTTCTTCCAGCAAACCTTTGAGGCTAGAGAGAGAAATGATTTTAAAGGTAGGTGAGTGTACAAAAACATAAATAAATATATATATACCCAAAACGAATATGAACTATACTCAATCATCATATCATCTTTCTATATACCAAATTGCATGGAAATCTATCCAGCAATTTTGTCGTGAAAACAGACAGATAAACAGAGTTACCTTCTTATTTTTAATATTACTTAGTAGGTACACGATTATCTACATAAAAAATAGCCTATGTGTTAGATTTTTTTCCGAACGCTTCCCCAAGTCACGAACTAACTAATTATTACTTTAATAATGTTGGAGAAACTTCAAGACAAAAACATTTGCAAACTAGGTTTCTTTAGCATACTTAGCGCTTAAAAACGAAATGTGTTGGACCTAAACTAAAATTGACATCTTGTAATTAAACCACATTTCATGAAATAAAATATAATTTCATGTTTTTTAGAATACACGGTATCCTTTAAATCACTTTTTTCTCACAACAAACGTTGCTCAGACCATGGTCTACTAACTGTTAGAGAATAAAAAAAATTAGACCTTCTCAAATAAGTGTAACTTTGTTCAAAAACTAACCGTGACATAAAGTTCATGGGTACGCTAGCCGTGGCGTATTATCTACTCCTTAGATACGAGTAGCTACTGGTCAGCGCGCTGACTATGTTGTAGGGCGTAATGTTTTTCAAAGAACGATTTCGTTTTCTTAAAATTTGATCTCATAAATAGTTAGTAAACCATGGTCTGAACAACATTTGTTCTGGGAAAACAGTGATTTAAAGGACACCGTGTATAATTAGTAGAGATAAAACTATTTTAATTATTATGTTGCTTGAACTCTCTACTGACATCGTTATTATTTTAATTGGCATCAAGAACATTGAAGATCAAATCCATTACACTTTTATTCGTGTCACCTGAATTGTGCAATTACATTTCTGTAGACCTTTTCGATTCTCCCAATATGGAAGCAACCTCGAGATAATTAGGATTGAAAACTCATCCGCCTTGGAAGAAATGCTCTCGAAATCTCAGAGTCAATTTACCTGTTTATAGTTTCGAAATATGGATATTTTTTTGTAGTAATCAAGAAATTGAAATTATGATCAGACTTTTCTCCAAATTTTTGTTCCGATGCTATAAATAAAGTTTTATCCCACGTTATTGGCGAAGGATATAAGGGATACCTTGTAGCTGTTTGAACCTTTTAGTTCTTCCACAACGGGTTTAACAGTATTAAGGTATACTCGTAGTTGGTTGTCTGTGTGTGTGTGTGTGTAGATAATTTCTGCTAACAACGACACAAAGAATCCAAAAGAAGTATGTGTGGAGTGCTCAGATCCTAGGGAATTTAGGTACCTTCCAGAAGTCTCCGCAGCTCTTCTACAGCGGGTTTAACAATATCCGGCGTCTCTCGGAGTTCCTCCTTAGCGATGTCTTTGACGGAGTCTCGCGGCTCGTCCAGCTCGAACTGCAGAAGGAAGTCTCCGAGCTGCACTCCGGGCAGCTTATCCAGGTCTGTTAGCATGTGCTGCGATACTGGAACAAAGAACCTTATGTTATTTATGGCCCGTATCTAATCACAAAGACAATGCAAGGACTTTTATAAATTCTAGGGATTATATTTGGAACTTTTTTAGAAGAGTAGTGAGGTTACGCCCGATGCAAGGGCGTTTTTTAAAGTTTGTTTGGTGTGTATACGCCTAATCAGATTATTGTGTATTTTTGTTTTTTAAATTTTTTTTCATCAATTGATCAAAACCTTTGAGATGGGGCTTTCCGTACAAATTAATTTAGTGCTTATATCTTAGACATTGACGTCATCCCGCCAATATAACCTTTGCTTCATAACGTTAGACAATACTTACATGTAGGTACCCTAATATTACTGTGACGGTGATATACTCGTATAATTTCGTTGATTAGCACGAGATGTAGGTGGACGTTCGCATAAGAGTGTGATATCCTGCTATTGAACGAACCCACAAACCAGTTTGGTCCTGGTGTCCTTTTATCGCATCAGGGCCTTGACTACCTATACTTAGATTTTTATGAAATCAGGAGTTTGATATTTGAAATAACTTTGAAGGTATAATATTTCCTAGCTATTTAATTCTTCAGTCATTTAAATGTCTAATGTCAGTGTGTGTCAATTTTGATAATATTTGTTCTTTTAAGGTTTTTTCATATTTGTTTTTACGTATTGACTTATCCAGGAATCTTTTTTTCACTCCACGCAAGAATAGTGAGCAGCAGTAATTGGTAATGGAATTTAGATTTAAAGAATTCATGTGCTTAATATTTGTAAATCAAAATCATTAAAAATACTTTTATGTTATTTCTGTTTCAATATCTAACTTATCTATACTTCTGCAGAAACTAAAAGGTAAATGCATGATATAAACTAATTAATCTGCCTCAATTTGACGATTCATTCAAACAACTGACATACTACCCACACGCATAAAACATGCATAACATTGGTAATTGTAAATGCGGGTTTATTTCGGCTAGATTCATCTGCACAATATAATATTTTATTACTTTAGCGAATAGTAAACGAAGGTTTTCAGAAATTATGCTTACCTAGCTAGTTTTTCACTGTTAAAACTTCATGAATTTTCGACTACCTATCTACAAGAACAAAAGAAGACCTCATGGCCCAACCAAATCACCCTTTCTTCTTTATTCATTATTGTACGCAAGAAAATACATTAAAAAGTACAGAAATATTATAAATATATTAATTAATAAATATTATACTAAAAATTTATAAATTTATTTATATTTGTTTTCTGCTTGAAACTAATATATTTAGTATTATGATGTGTTCACATATTTTGGAATAATTCCTGTTTCCTAATTCTTTATAGTAATGTATTTATTTCATATTTGCTGGATGTTTTGTTTGCCATACGAAATAAATAATAATAATAATAGAAATAGAAGACATGTACAAAGGCATTGTATGTATGTATGTATGTATATTTTATTCAAGAATTTGGATAGGTAAGGAACTATCGTTAATTAAGTGCAATATAAAAAGTGGTTACGCAGAATAAAAAAATTCTTTAAATTATTTTCTAGGTAGTAAATCGATTCAATCTCAAAGTGCCGGTACTTTAAAGCAGCCATTGAATACTTTTAACTAATATCACCCTTTCTCTCACTAGTAACCCTGAAATCTAAAATTACAAGTAAAATAAACGAGCTCACCTTTGCCCATTGTTTACGTATTTATGATGAACAATAATTTGAAAATATCCAGGTGAAATTATCACTTGATATCGCGATCACGGAAGGCTGCCTCAGACGTGTCTGAGCACCGAAGCAAGACTGCGTTTCGGCTCACCAACATAATTGCTTATAACGGCCAAACCGCTTTACCCACATAACATAATTGTTTACCGAACAATGAAAAACCCAAATTAATGATCTTTATGACTCATTTTAGAGAATGAACTTCGTCTATTATAAAACAATTAATACATTTCTTTAAATTAATAGCTTTATTACATACGTAAGCGCAAGTTATTCTGTGAATCGGTTTGATGAAAGTCAAAAGTAGATAGTGCGAGGCGCGACGTTATTCGGAGCGGATCGCATTCACCCTGATCACGTTCCCTGTTCACGAATTGAACGGAAACATTGTCGGTCGAAACATCGATAAAACGGTACGTGATAAATCCCGCATTTATAATAATGATTGACAAAAGTCATATTTTGCATTTGTAATGTAAATTTATATTCTAGCTTTTAAAAATGTTATCAATAAAAATCCAATTCATCCTCCAATTAAAATTATCTGGTGATGATTATGAAGGGGTTTTTAGATTGCTTAGTTCTAATTCCGTATTTTTTACTGAAAAAACCAAGCAGCCTTGTTTTTATTAATCGAGCGAAGCGAGATCTCCATATCATATTGTATGTATGTATGTTTGTTTGTCCGAGGATAACTTTCGAAATGTTTATCTGATCATCGTGAAATTTGATATATAGGTAGGTAGTGATGGCTCAATTTTGGTGTGACTAAATGAGCTAACAATGTGGGAGGGTTGTTGAGATATTGGGGTTCAAAAGGGGTAAAAAAAACAACAAAATGGGATTATCTGTTCAAGTGGCACGTCTAATAAAAGGTCTTTGTGAGTAAATCAAATCACATACAATGTTCTGCCCCCTCCCCCCCCCCCCACTAACTCACTCCTCAATTGATCCCCCTACCTACCCCCGCCCTCTACCACACTCCATGCACAGTTTTATTAATTTTTATCATGTATTATTTTCTAGTATGTAAATTATGTATGTATACACCTCCAGCGCTGTTTATTTAACGCCCGGTCTTTTAAATCTTGAGTATAATGTTTATATTCGTAAACGGTTTCCACGATACAGGCCCCGAGTCTAGTGTGGGGCCATTGCCTAATGACCACTATTGTAAAAAACTATTATTATTGTATTTTATCTGTGTTGGTTTTAAATTGTATTTGTGTTTTGTTCAAGTGAATAAATAAATTGAAATTGTAAAAAAAAATTACGACCGCGTTTTTATTTTTAGTTTAAACCATGTCGTATTTAAGTTATTAGCCATACTAAAAACTAACCTTTGACAAAATTCACAAGGTACACCAGTGACCCCACAGTGCTGAAATTTGATATGCGTGCAGCTTTAGTAACACAAATATGGGAAACGTCTTAAATCCAGAATAACTGCAATTTCTACTAAAATTTTTTTAAAATTTTTTTTGACTTCATAGAAACCGCGCTGGTGTAAAGTCAGAAGCCGCAATGTACCACAACAATAACTTTAGGATTCTTATATAAAGGTACTCTGAAAAAAGTTACGAATCAAAATTACCATTTTCCGATTGTTCAAAGACAATATTTATTTCTTTGAAAACTATTTACCGAAAGTTCAAAAGACCAGAGCCAGGTTTTGTGTATATATTATTTATATATGCAGTAGATGTAAGCACTAGATACAAACCATGCTATGCTGATAAGAAGCTATAGTCATTTAAAAGACCTTTTCTGACACGTCTTTTATCACTTTACTTTTATATAAATAATCCTGTTGACAATCATGCGGTTTTCATGCATTTAAGGTTCGCGATGTACCTGTAGCCCGCAGCTGTATTAGCGGTCAATGTCATGTTCAATGACCTGCAGAGAATCTACTTACTATTATATAATACTCTGTGCCTACAGTGGATATTTTGCAAATTTTATTGTTTGCTGCCATCTAGCGTGAAGTAGCGAAACCTCTGCTGGGGCTACGACGCGGGCGGTGCGACGTAGAGCTTGCGTAGCAATGTAGAGCCGCTAGTATCAACAATGTTGATAATTTTAGTTAGTCTTAATGCCACTAGATGACACTGTTATACACATTTTTTCATGTTTCATTGACGAATGTAATAAATAAATGTTTGTATATAAAACCAATGAAAATCTAAAGAGTTGATTATTTTGATTGACCCGGGGTCTATAAAATGAAAAAGTTGCATATTCATGTATCAAATCAACATAATTGAGGAGCCATATTTTAGAGGTAAAACACTGACATGAGACATTTGAAGATGTTTTAAGGCCTTTGGTGAAAAGCACTAGCGGGGTAGAGGAGACAGTCGCTGCAGTGACTGGCATGAGCTATAGATGGAGTAGGCTTAACAACATCCACCTCAACCATCCTGTCAGCTGATAAAGAATACCTACCTAATAAATTACTTTCGTTTGTCATTTATGGTTGGGTTAGGTTAGGTTAACATTTAAAAGTAACATAGAGAATATGTTCCTATTAAATGCACGTAGTGTTAAAAACGACAACCAATTTTATCTACCATCAGCCACCACTGGCTGTTTGGCACGGGTTTGGCTGGCAGAAAACTTGTTACATTTCGTGTGAAATTTTAAAGTTCCTATAAAATAATATAAAACTAGGGCAGTACCAACTTGTAATAATTGAAGTTATTGTGATCATATATTGTTAAATAAAGTATTTGTTATATTAAACATAAACTAGCACACGAGCCCTAATTACAATAATTATGCGTTATATTAACCAAGCTATTATAATAACATAAGATCCAGCAAAAATATTTGCACCAAGCAAGGATTACACGCGATCAGAAAATGTATTTGATCGATAAAACCTTTTATAGCTTTGATTTAATAGCTAGAGAAGCCAATGAATGCTATTTTTGTATGAATTATATTGTTTAAAATTCAACGAGCCCCTTAATAAGCACTATTTATAGCTACATACAAGATCATAACTTTTTGGACTAGGCGTTTTTGGACATTCACAACTTTAAAGGCAATGTCTGAAGGTCAATTAAACCACAGAGATGTTTATTGGAAGGTCTTATTCTGGGTCAGTCTATTATGAAAGGTGGTACCCGTACCAGTGATAGTAATCCGAATTTTATGATAATTAATCTGTAATATTTGAGTCGATATGCTTGAGTATTTTTAATCATTGTCGCAATCAATGTTTCTAGATGTTTATAATGTACTGTTTAGTTTTAGAGTTCCTTAGTAGGTAATAGACAAGATCGTATAGTCAAATGTACTCAAAGCTAAATCAACTCAAGTATAGATTTTTGTCAGTTCCTTCAAAGAAAACTGTTAAAAAAATAAACGCTCGAGTCTAGATTATTGTTCACACAGGAGGTAGCGGGTTCGATTCCCGCCGCGGGACAAATGATTGCATGATCTACAGATATTTGTTCCGGGTCTGGTTGTTTCGCTATATATTATAAGTATGTATTTACAAAAAATGTGTATAAGTATTAGGTATTATATCAGTTATCTGGTTCCCATAGTACAAGCTCTGCTTAGTTTGGGGCTAGATAGCGCTGTGTGAAATGTCCAGCAATATTTATTTATTTATATTTCTAAGGTGAATATGTGTTTTTCTATTGATATCGACTGCCTTACTACTTTTATTAACAGTAAGTTTCAGGGCATTTTTCATTTGAAGGTATCCTTTAGTGACGTCATAGGGCAAAGTTTCATATTAGGGCTCGCACATGTTTGGGACCGCGCCAAAATCCTATGGTGACCATGACGTGGAGAAAGATCTCATGCGTAGCCCCGCTTTGTATTTTCTTTAAACGTCATTGATCTAATACCATGCTGTGTACGTTACTATGTCACCAAAACATAAATGAACATAAAATTGAGAGAATGTAGGCATAATATTAATCATTTATTCTTGAGAAAAACATTGCACACATTGGTGTTTTGCTGTAAGCCAGATTATTTCCATGTCAAAGTTAGAATTTCACAATAAGATTTCAGAACAAAAAGAGTTTAGTTTTAAAGTTCAATGTGCTGGGAAGTAAATATCTTCTGCGCCTATTTTACACAAAGAAATCGTCCCAATCATTCATACTAATGTTATATATTCGAAAGTAACTCTGTCTCTCTGTCTGTTACGTTTTCTCGACTAAACGGATGGACCGATTTCGATGAAATTAGGTATACAGATCATGACCTGAATTGACCCATAGGCTAGTTTTTACTCGACTGCGCAGAAGGAGGGTAATGTTATTATTGAGCGAGCGGGTTTGTTTGTTTCTGAAAATCACTTGACGACGATGTATATAAAATAAAATAATATTGCAAAATAATAAAATTTATAAAATAATACATATTTAATAATTAATGAGTCCAATAATTATGTATTTTGCTAGTACAATGATGTAATAAAAATAGGTACATAAAGGGTGAGCACATGTTTGGAGTTGCTCCAAAACGTACGGGTGAATGCACGATTACACGTGGGCCTTGCATATACTGATCTAATGGCTTATTGTTTCCTCTAAAAATACATTTATCATCAGCTGTCTAAAAAAAAAAAAACAATGGGTAGATTGTCTATCTCTGTAACTATACGGGATGATTAGTAAACTGTCAACGAAATTTTAAATTTGAGAGTCGGTGTTTTATCATCATCATATCCAGCCATAGACGTCCACTACTGAACATAGGCCTACCCCACTGATTTCCAAAGCGACCGATCTTGTGGTGGCCTGCACCCAACAGCTACCAGCAACCTATACGAGTACCTATATGAATCCGTGTTCATTTAATTTTGATTCCAATAATAAAGTTGAAAATCCACCTTCTACGGTTCCATCATTGCCCAAAGGGGTATGCTTGCTTTATTGTATATAAACAATGAAAAACAGAGCAGTTCCTCTGTTTTTTATTATTGATAGAGTATAATAATAAAAAGCCGCTGCCTCACGCTCTCGACGCCCTCAACGGAATACTTAAGATTTTCCCAGACTGCGACATAATACACTACAGCCTTAGAGTACAATTACAGCCAACAATTGGACATTGGTCTCTTCCAGTCGGTATTACGCGGTCGGAATAATATTAAATTATCTATCGTTCAATCGTAGGCCTCTTTTTTATTAGGTGTTTATAACTCTGTTTTTAATACCCTATCTAACTCCACCTGTAAATAAGATAGATTATTATTAACTAACATGCGCGCAATTAAAGGGTTTTGTTGTGGTAGACCTTTCGTAAAACATGGGCGCTGAAGTTTTTTGCATGACTTATTTAACTGTTTTATGTAATACTACTGAAGGAGTGGAGGCCTCTAATGGTAAGTTTCTTACCATTAGAGGCATCTTCATTTTTGCATTCATCGAGCAAGATCAAACGGTTCGATCGATAAAACAAGCCCGGCTTACAAAACGATCTCTAAACGTTAATAGCGACTAACATGTTTAAATAAATAAATATTACTGGCCATTTCACACAACGCTATCTAGCCCCAAACTAAGCAGAACTTGTACTATGAGAACCAGATAACTGATAGATTACTTATATACTTTTTTTTTGTAAATACATACTTATAATATATAGAAAAACACCCAGACACGGAACAAATATCTGTAGATTATGCAAACATTTGTTCCGCGGCGGGAATCGAACCCGCTACCTTTTTTTTTTTTTTTTTTTTTTTTTTATAAATTATAGGCTTGCGTTTGACCACTATCTCGCCTGATGGTAAGCGATGATGCAGTCTACGATGGTACACGCTTGCCTAGAAGAAACCTATTCACTCGTGACTTGAAGATCCCTAGGTTGTAGTTATCAGGAAACACAGACTCAGGCAAGGCGTTCCACTCCTTGGCGGTGCGCATAATAAAGGTGGAAGAGTACCGCTTTGTGCGTATGGGAGGTATGTCTACCATGTAGCGGTGGCGCAACGCGGAGCGTCTGGTTGTCCGATCATAGAATGGGGATGGTGGGATTAGGTTGAAAAGCTCCGCAGCACACTCTCCGAAATGTATCCGATAAAAAACCGAGAGGCTTGCAACCTTTCGACGATGCTCGAGGCTGTGGAGCCTTGCTTTTGCTAACTCGTCATTGCAAATGAGCTTCTTGGCTCTTCTCTCAATTGAATCTAGAGCCTCTAGCTGGTACTTCGCTGATTCGTCCCAGAGGTGAGAACAGTACTCCAGACATGATCGGACTTGTGCTTGGTATAAGTTGAGCAACTGTCCCGGTGTGAAGTATTGCCTCACCTTTGCAAGTATTCCAAGCTTCTTAGCGGCCAGCTGGGCTTTCTACTGCCTCCTGCACCTCCTGCGTCTCAGCCGGCTATACGCCCACTGCGCCACGGAGGCAGTCAAAATCAAAAAGTCAAGTTTAAATTTGAGATATTTGTTTGATTTGACAACTCATATTCATATTTAAGCACTGCATACGATTAGATATAGTTTCGTTTGAAGTCGAACCGAAATGTTTGATTATACTTGCTCATCAAGCATGAACGTACGCGTAAGGCACCTTAAATTAAGTAGTGGCAAAACAGTATAATTAGCAGCACCAAAAACATCGCAAAATCCATTCACTCCAAAAGGTAGTATCTGACATATTTCGTAATAGCCTGTTAAACATTTCATTATAAATGGGTTGCAGAAGATAAAAAACAGATATTGTAATAATTCAGGATGCAACTGATAAGGCGGTGTTGTTGTTATCTCATTTGTAGGCCGTGCTGTTTATATGCGACGTGACCGACGTGATACTTAGTTCAAAATAGATAGGACTACGATTGATAGTAAATTACACAATTGTTTGGTAAATTATATAATTTATCTATGTACGTGGGATGAGCATAAAATTGTAGCTTTGACAAAGTTATATTATATAAATTGTATACCTATGTACTACAGAGGTCATATCGGGTATTATTTTTCTGTTCAATTGAAAAACCTGGGCCCCAATTCTACTAAACCAATCGCTTCACTATGACTATGGTATCGTCGAAAAATCGCCACTATAGATACCTTTTGGTATTCTACTAACACAATCTTTTTTCAATGACCGCCGTTGCTATGACAACCCCATTGAACATTTGGTAGCATATGACAGGAATAACAATCATAATTGTTTAATAATGGTATGGCTCCATAATAGTTTTTTTTATAAATTAGCAGAATTGGGCCCCTGTTTTTTTCATAAAGAGTAAACAAGCTTTCCTTTGATGTTCTCTCATTATTAAATGAAGAGCTTCATTCGATTCATATACTTATCGTATATGAATCCTTCCCACTCTACCCATTGGTAAGATTAAAGGTAACGTTACACATGCTTATTACTAGCATGAAAGCATGCCACTATTGAGCAGTTGCTACTTAGTAGCATGTGTGTCGAAACATTGCTAATAATGAGCATGCTCGTTTCGAGTTTACTCAAAAATCGACGGTCTTGCGATTTTTGCTTATTGAGCATGCTAGTAAATGATTTTTGTAACCATCAATATCTTCTTCTCGCATTTCTACTAGCAATCGAGTACTTGCTCCAAGTTTTCCTCTTCTACTTAGCCAATCACGAAATCAAATAGTCTTATTCCTTTTTTTTTCTTTCTTGACAAAAGTTTTTGGACACATTGTATTGCAACCAAAATCATGATTTTATTCAGTTTTGAGGCAAGGGCCACTTGGTTTTCCATTTTTCACTACCTGCACTGGAACACTGAATACCGAAGCTTCTAGCCCGCGCATAAACAGCATGTGTATTGAAATGTTTGCTTTGAGCACGCTTATTTAAAAGTATGCTTAAAAAAAGCATGCTAAACAAAAGCAAATGTGTCAGTTTAAAGAGCACGCTCGTGGCCCGCATGCTAATAAGTATGACATTTTATGAGCATGTGTAACTGTACCTTAAAATAATTGTTTTTAATGTCTAATCAAATGTATGTACCTATTCAAATAAGTAATTGGAACGCGATAGTTCAGTTATTATTGATTACTAGTTGACCGAGTTCATGTATTAATCAAAAGTAGGCCAGCATGATCTGTTCAGCTGGCTATAATTATTAAAAAATTAAATGCTCGCATTCCCCTACAATTTTAGTAGCTCAGTCGGTAAATAGGTACTCGTACCTACTTAACTGATCATTAAATACATTATAAATAACATAAGCGTGTAAAGACTTCGTTTGGTATTAATATAATTCATATATAAATAACTTTCTTATTTCTTGACCAAAGAAGGAAAGAAAAAAACGTTAAACCAGATATTTTACCAGATTACATAGTTTACACCTTGAGGAAGCGTATAAAAGTTATCGAACAAAATGGTACCTACATACTTTAGTTAAATGTAAATAAACTATACTAAAAAATATTTTGAATTTTCTTAAAAAATGTGAAGAAACTTTTTCCCCAACATAATATATTGTATGTATGTATTTACAAAAAAAAAATGTATATAAGAATTCTGTCATCTGTTTCCCATAGTACAAGCTCTGCTTAGTTTGGGGCTAGATAGTGCTGTGTGAAATGTCCAGCAATATTTATTTATTTATTATTTATATATATTATTATGTATGATAGTTCTAAGGTATTATGTAATGTATGTATGTAGGTAATTATGGATCCGTACTTAAATTAAAGTCTGTTTCAAGTTTTTATTATTATTATTAGTAGGTATATAGACTGTAATTGGAGTTTAGTTTATTCATTTTTGGTATACCTACGTCTTATGAAAATGAATTACGAGATCTTATGACGAGGTTAATAAAAAAGTGGATTATAGAATTATAGGTACAGGAAAATTCCGATAAAATGGCTATTCAGTTTTCAATGTGCATTACTAATTATTTGAAGGCGGATTGGTGGTGAGTGATGCTCTAAATGGAAATACGATGTTAATAAAGGATGCAACGATGAAAAACAAACAAACGTGTTATGTCAACGTTAGATCCCGGTGCCGCTACCAAACGTTCGGTGGTCTACCGCCTTTTTGGCCGAAGTGGGAGTGAGCGGGGCACATAGCTCGAATTAATTGGGAATTGGTGTAAAAAGGTTCTATAGGGACTGGAACTACAGTGTAGAACGGCACCCCACTAAATAGAAAGACGATCTAATAAAGATTGCTGGGAGCCGTTGGGTGCAGGTGGCACAAGATCGATTGCATTGGCAATGTATGGAGAGGCCTATGTTCAGCAGTGGATGTCCTATTTCTGATAAAATAATTTGATATGCATTTCGCGAAGCAGTGGTCCTTGTGGACAGAAATTCTTGTGGTAATTGTTTAATAAGAAAAAAGAACCCCTTGGGTCTACTTGAATTAAAATAGGATACTTCAACGTTAAACAGGGTATACAGTTGAACTTTCTAATTATTTTTCTTTGTTATACTTAATACAATACACGGATGTAAATGCAAATTGAATAAAGTAAACAATGCTAGAGCATTGTTTAAATCGTACTAATGAGTATCGAAATATAATAAAAGTTAAAATTAAAACCACATCATAAATGTCATTGACACAATAAACTCTCTCATCGATCGAACTAATGAAACTACGCTAGTGTTACAAGGCTGCCGTTTCTAAGGAAAGCGTATCCTATACTCTACTTTGCCATGAATTTTTGATACATACGAGAAGCAGTTAAGGCTTTGAGGTAGGTACAGCCTACGTTTGTGCTAATTTTTTTAACTGGACCTAGATTTCTTCCATTTATACTTAATTAGGTAAATGACCTTAACTCGAAGGTTAACATGCGGTGTCACACAGCTGTTATGAAAACCCCCAATATCTTTTCATTGATCGAAAATAAACGAATGTTAACCAAAATTATGCTACATTTGGTAGACCTGATTCATTATCCTGTATTTTTTTATGGAAATAAACTTTGACCGTCGTAAATCACATATTTAGTCAAATCAAGGATATACAATGCTGTTTTTAGTGTTCCTATTCAAAAGATAATTAATATAAATGTAATAAATACCACAATTTATGGTATAATTTAACATAACAGTCAACATATAAAATAAATGGAAATACAGTTGAGTAAATCGCATAAGCGTTATTCTTTTTGATGATGTAATCTAAAGAAAAAGAGGCTCTAGGAATAAAGACAAATGGATTTACTAAGCTGTTAATTAGATGCATTGTTTCTATTGGTAGCAATAACCTATTTGCGATTGCTTTATTCAAATAGGTCGCTATTATCGTAAATAATCGCAATCGTCTCGTCTACACGAAACGAAACGTATTCTCTAGACAAGACGAACTGCAGCTGGACTTTGGTTATTGATAGAGACTGAACTACATTATAAGCTGTAGTAACGTACCTACAATTATTGTTGTTGATTTTTATGCTCGATGCGTCAGACCCATAAGTTACCTATTCCAAAAGTACCAATAGACAAAGAATTACGTTGTTCGTATTTGCTTGTCCTACAATCGTCAAAGGTATCTCAGAAAAAAAGCAGCATATTTTTTTCCCCACTTTGACTGTTTTTATGTATTCTTGTATTTTTTTCCTATATCATTCTGTTATTTCAGCAGATTCCAAGGTTATCCGGAAGAGATCACTTGTAGTAGTATGATCCCCGATTGTAATACATCCATGTTTCTTAAGTTTTTTATATGTTATTTATTATATAAAATGTTTCTATAATCTATCTTTTTATCGTTTGAGTCAGAAGTCGATATGAGCGAACTTTTGCCATATGGTATTTGAAATTCTGTTTCTCCATCTATATTTCAAAATGTATCATCATATCATTTCAACATTGCTCTGCTGGTTCTCCAATCATCACACATGTCATCATCTACCTACGTGGTTATTTGTGCAATTCACCGCCTAAGTTTTCTTCCTCAATTTAATATGCATTTGCTACTACATTGTGTTTGCAAAGGACTGTATCAATGTCCGCATTATCATGTATTGATCAAAGGTCAAAGTTGTTTGAATTAGAAATAGATTCTGGATGGAAGTATTTACAGCTAGCTACGCTTCGTAGAGGCAAATTCTTTACTCTTTCAGCGGTTTTGTTTTGCTCGTGAGACGTGGGTGGATTATCGTGATCGTGACACTGGGCCTTATTCTGTATTTTAAATAGTAGGATTAATATTATGTATTAATGCGTTCCATTCTTCCATAAAGTTGCTTCCATCTTATGGTTGTCCGGACGAACTTTTTAAGCGATATATTTGATAAAAACCATAATAATATATAATAATATTATAAATTCGAAAGTATCACTTTCTGTTTGTAACGTTTTCACGACTAAACGGCTAGACCGATTTCGATGAAATTTGGTATACAGATATATTATGACCAGGATCAGGACATAGGATACTTTTTACCCGACTGCGCAAAAGGAGATTGATGTTTTTATTTAAAAACCACGCGTGCAAAGCCGCGAGCGGGTCAGCTAGTATAAAATATATCATTGATGCATGGCACATGCTATAGTTGCATGGAGGGTACTGAAGGTCGATGCTCCCTCCCTTATGACATGGGATCAGAATGAGGAAATCCGCAGTAGGGTTAGTCATTGACAATCGGAAAGAAATTCCCAAGCTGGTATTGCATGTGTATAGCTGAATGGATTGCTGTAATACAATTGTCTAAATAAATAAGCAATTGACTAGACTGAACTCTATCTCTCATGTACTTTTGTATCTCTGGGTCTTTCTTGGCCCGTTTTAACCCCCGACGCAAAAAGAGGGGTGCTATAAGTTCGACCCCTGTCTGTCGGTCTTTTGCATCGTAGTTCCCAAACGGATGAACAGATTCCGATGCGGTTTTTTTAAATAGAAAGCTAGTTTAACTGGGGTTGTTTTCAGCTATTAGTAATGAAGATCAGGTCAGCAGTCCCGAATACTATCAGCATTTTCCTTTTTGGTGCAGGATTTCAGCTGTAAATTGTTTATTTTTAGTTTTTATGGATGGAGTAGGGGGTTTTTTTTTAATTAACTTGTAGTACTTAATAGTAAGCCTTTTTATTTATATTTTCGTCCATTTATGGCCTGCTCTTTGGGAAAGGCCTCACCTATTCTTTCCATTCACTCCTTTCCTGTGCCAAAATGTTCTAATCTGCTCGGAAATTAGTGAGTTCGTCCTTATATCCGTTCTCAGTCGTGATGACGACTTCAGCCGGCTACAGCTTGGATACCTCTAGAGGTACCTCTAGAGTAGGCCTACCATAAATGTTAAAACGCCTACCGGGACATACCTATGGATTTTAAGGAATAGAAAAAGGGTAGCTCTACCATGGATAATACATACACTCGTGTAATATTATAGAACTCGTTCATTCATTCACTAAAATAAATAAATATTGCAGTACATTTCACACAGCGCTATCTAGCCCCAAACTAAGCAAAACTTGTACTATAGGAACTAGATAACTGATAGAATACTTAAATCCTTTTTTTTTTTGTAAATACGTACTTATCTAATATATAAAAAATCTCGTGTCACGGTGTTTGTGGTCGCACTCCTGTGAAACGGGTTGACCGATTTTAATGATTTTTTTTGTATATGCGGTAGGTATGAGAATAGGGCGTAAAGTATTTTTCACCCTCCCACCCCCACCCCCTATTTTTTAACCCCGATGTTAGTATTTTTGTATGAACAATATCCATATAATTTAACCGTCGTTCATTGACGTGAAGTCATTTACATTAAGTGTCCCGTCACTTTGACAAGAGTGTGAAATATAGTTTTTATTCTTTCGTTTTTATCTTCAAGCGAGCGAAGCCGCGGGCGCCAGCTAGTAATATATAGAAAAACATCCAAACCCGGATAAATATATATATATATAAATATCATGCAAACATTTGTTCGCGGCGGGAATCCAACCCGCTGCCTCCTGCGTCTCAGCCGGCTATTCTCCCACTGCGTCACGGAGGTCGTCGTTTCTTCATTCGTTCATTCTTTAATATACAAACTAAGCTAAATCAGAGTATTTAGGCAACATTTTTGGTAGATATTCCTTAATACTAAAATAATATTTGAAAAATCAACGATATCTATCGATCGAAAAAACAACAATCATCTAAGCAAAAACACAATTTTTGTCATTGACTCAGTCCACTGTTCGAGATAAAGAACGGCAGTGCTGAAGAAATCTTCAGTTTCTTTGTCAAATGTGACTTGTACGAATTGTGCTTTCATTCTTCAGTTTGTTATAGAGTTGTCGTGTTTGGTACCTACCGGTTTATAGTTAGGAATAACTATAATTTTTATAAACTGGGACATTCGATTTCCTGACCGGGACACGGGAACACAACGCTGCAAACCCGGACGTGTCCCGGTGTACCCGGACATGCCCCGGTGTACCGGGACGTATGGCAGGCAGCCCTACTCTAGGTACCGTTAACATGAACTTTGTCCTTGCATTTGGTTTATATAAAGTGACCTATCACTCTGTTAAGTGATTCGCGGAGACAATGCAGTCACTGACAAAATCGACCTTCTCTGCATCGATTGTTTTGATCATATTGTTTCTGGATTACTCAAGGATTTCGATGCGGTTATCGGATTGGAATCGGTTAGTCTAAGAACTTTAACAAAGTGGACTAGGTTATCAATACAGTGTTTAAAATAAAATAACAACATACAGTTAATAATTATTTAGCTATATAATACTTAACTCCTTTTATAAATAAATTAAAAAACAAGAGTCTGTTTGGTACCTACCTACTCATCTAAAAACTGGTCACCCAGCTTTGGCAATGAAACCAGGTATTCCCAAAGTTTCATGCTTTTGAAATCCATATTGCCGATTTAAAGGTCTCCATTTAGTTCAGAAAAATAAATGATGTGTCTGGTAAAGTTTTTAGTTATGAAAGTAGCCTAAACTTTAAATTGTGACAGAAAATACCTATTACACTTTTTAAGTGTATTTTTAGACATGTATTCACGCCCTGACTAGGTACATTAAATATGACATGTTTAGGGGACATGCATGTTAAGCATCTACTTAGGTACACTTTACAACAAAATACATATTATGATGTTATCAAATAATTTAGACAAATCCAAAATTAACCCTTCTGTTGATATAATTTAAATTCAACATAATTTAACTTCTAATATTTACTATATATTATCCTTATAACTGATAGATCACCTACCTATTTGGTATAAAGGAAAATAATCATCTATCATATTCAAAGAATTCATACTTCAAAGAATGTTTATTTGTTAGTCACCGTCATATAAGTATATGTTGTATAGTCATATATGTCAGCTGGGAAACCTGTATCGCCTCATATGAACCTAAAACGCTTGAAGCATTAAGTATAATTTCACCAGAACTTACACAAATTATACTACTGATTTCCCAGCACACTCTCATTTAAAGTAATACTTAGTTAGTTACAAAAGCCTTCGTCATGATGTATGCACAAAAGTTCCTGAAGAAGACAGGAAAACTTGCATGCACCTAATTGTTAAAAGTAGGTTGTATATTAAAAATATACTTACTTTCAGGGGTGACATCTCTGAGTACAATCCTAACCTCAGCTTGGGCAGGCATTGTTGATGTCTGAACCTTCAGCACAGAACTTACAAAAGCTCTCAGTTATTATGAGCACAATATTTACAAATACTATGAATCAGTGTTGTTATAACGCAAATTACTTTCAGTTGAAGTATTATCTCATGTTAAGGTTTGTTTTTACGTCAAATC
The DNA here is from genome assembly GCA_963924445.1 of Philereme transversata. Taxonomy (NCBI): domain Eukaryota; kingdom Metazoa; phylum Arthropoda; class Insecta; order Lepidoptera; family Geometridae; genus Philereme; species Philereme transversata. Next base: position 16,193,884 of record OZ004337.1, on the reverse strand, counting down.
GCGAGCGACGAGAAGCGAGTATCGTTGATCAAGAGTGAGCCGCGACTGAGTTTGTCTAGCTGGTCGTCACTCCCGTCGTTTTATCCATCTAAAATATACTACATATACGATTACGTGATACGATATTGGTACAGCTGGTGCTTAGGCGTAAGCTCGTCTGGTGCAGGATCTACGTCGGGCTGAAGAAATAATTTCGAAACGAAATTACTGTTTTAGTGCATGCAAATATGCAAATGCAATATGCAAAGCAAGTGACAAAAACACGTCACGTAATATTATAAATTCAAAGTAATTCTGTCTTTCTTCCTGTCTTTTTTGTCCGTTTGTTAGGTACGTTTTCACGACTTTGCCGATTTCGATGAAATTTTATATATTATGATCGGGATTGAGACAGGCTACTTCTTATCCGACTATAGATGCACCGTTCTTCTGCATAATAGAAGAATGGTGCATCTAAAAATGATTTCAAGAGTTAGAAACAATTTCCGGTGTTCCCTGTTTTAAAATCTACCATATAGCGCGAACTGAGTGTATAGTAATTGATCTATTATTTGAACGGGAATCCCACTGACTGTGTATCGAAAACAGGGTCAATCATACCATTTAAATATTATAATAATTAAAATATAAAAGCACCCTGTATGCTGGCTATAATGTATTTTCTTTATCAAACCTAAAACAATTCAGCACAACTGTCAGAATTCAGATAATTCAAAAGCCCGGTGCTAACTTCACGCACTTCTATCTATCTAATGCTTTGTAGCAACTTCATATTCATTTTAATTTATTCCGATTTGTAAATATTGGTAAACTTTTTAAACTGTTGCAATAATATTCGACTGCAATTATATTGACTGTGGAGATAGAATTAGATTTTATAAAATATGTTGGTATTTGTAGAACTGCGATAACATTACCCCACTCTCAGGAACCATATTTATTTACTTTTTTAAGAATCGTAAGATTTCGTAAGAGATCCTAATTAAATTTACTAAAGCTTGCATTCATTCTGATTCTTAGACGTAGGAAAACGAGAGGAAACTCAAAGGCATGCGTGGGTGTCCTGACATTGCCAACTACCGGATCAGAATACAATAGCAGTTCTGCAGAGGAAAAAGCCTCGGTAAAACAACAGTTTAAGAGTAAACTACTAATTATCTAAGAATAGACACCCCCGACTTCTCCCGACTTAATATAAGTTAAAATAATATTATTATATATTTTAAATAATATTTGTTTTATTATTATATTTTGTTGTTACTTATAAGAATTTCGGATCAAACATGATTTAAAAAATTGTTAATGAATAAATGAATTATGAACTTCGGGCTCAGGTATACTTTATTTGATACAAAATATTTTAAGTATTATGTTTCAAACAATTTGTTACAAAAAGGATTCATAATATTTGTACAAGTATATTTTATTTCTTTGATTATATTTCGTTTAAAAGCGCCATCTTTGAGCAAGTAGCTAAACTGTATAAGGTAACGTAGCACTAAGTTTCTACTGAAGTTATCAAATTATAAGCGACATCTATGAGTCTGCGGGTGAACGTGTTACTCTACATTCATAACATAGAACCATTGTGATTCTCTATGCTTATGGTTCTAACATATCTTACTAGCAGCGTCAATAGTTCGATATATTTTTACTAGGAGGAGCCTTTTGTGTTAAAATTATTACAAAATAATTTTGCTTCAGTCGGGGCGGGAAGTTAGTTATGGATAAACTAGAAGGGTTGTGTTTGGGTTCTTTGCTATACTTTACTAGTTGACTACCCCGGCTCTGCACGGGTTTTATAAAAATAAAATTTAACCTATATCACCCACACTCGGGAATGGGATGATACATCCTACCAGTGAAAGAATTTTCAGAATAGGAAAAGTTTTTTTTTATACTACTAAGGTAGCAAACAAGCATACGGCACACCTGATGGTAAGCGGTTACCGTAGCCTATGGACGTTTGTAACACCAAAGGTTGCCTCGCGCGTTGCCGACCCTTTAAAATTTTCAAAACGCACTTTTTGAAGAACCCCACTGTAGTTTCTGGGGAAAACCTCGGCAGGGAGACCTTTCCATAAGCGAAGTGTTCGCGGGAGAAAATTCCTCTGGAACCTCACGGTACGCGACCACATCGTCTCCAAGGTGTGTGGATGGATTCCTTGCCGATGGCGAGCAGTGCGATGATAAAAGGAACCTGCAGGCACCATATCAAACAACTCCCTCAGAACACAACCCTTTATACAAGCGGTAGAACACACACAGGGAGGCAAAATTCTGGAGATTAACCCCTACATCTAGGTAAACAAATAAACTCACGTTATTACCTCTTTATTAAGTTAGTGCTGCTGGGCTCATTGGTGATGACTCCCTAGTGGAAGCCAAAGTTACAAAGTCTAGATTCATTTTGGTGAATGTACGCAAGATCTACATGACCTTATCCCTCCTTCCCCCTTCCACCACCGGACAAGCAGACGTACCGAGAAGTAGCAGCCATATCTGGTCGGCATACCACCTAGCCGCATCAAACGATTTGCTTCAACTTTTCTTGTTAGCACAAGAAAGGAGTGGAACTTACTTCCGGCGTATGTTTTTCCGAACCAGTGTAATCTCGGAGTGAAATCTCAGAGTCTTCAAGTCCAGAGTATTCACTCTGGACTTGAACTCTGAGATTATACTAGTGAATACTCTGGACTTGAAGACTCCGAGATTATACCTATTCAGCAGCTATTACTATACTATTACTATTCGAACCTATTCAGGTTATTTCTTGGCAAGCGTGCTCCATCTTCGATCACACCATCACTTACCATCAGGTGAGGTAGTGGTCTAGCGCTTGACTACCATAAAAAAATAGTATAGATAATAAAGATGCCACTATGGTAACGTCTGGTAACTTTTGAAACTATCGGGGGCCTAATTCTGCTAATTTATAAGAAAAAAATGATGGAATCATACCATTATTTAACGATCATGATTGTTGTTCCTGTCTTAAGCTGCCAAATTTTCAATAGAGTTATCAAAGCAAAAGCTAATAGTAGAATATCAAAAGGTATAGTGGCTATTTTGCGACAACACTATTGCCATAGTGAAGTGCTTGGTTTAGTAGAACTGGGCCCTTAATGAACATTTGTTCACTATATTTTTATTTTGGTTTTTAGAAAATAGTCTTCTTTAATAGGTGTTCAAAATATGGGAACTCAGAGCCGACTGCAAGCGAACAAAGACATTGTTCCCGGCAAAGAATCGAAAAATAACAAATAAATGCCCTGCGAGGATCTAAGGATGATGGAGGGAATAATCACAGGACACTGCGAACTTAACCATCACTTCTTGAACACCAGTGGGCTTTGCCACGGATGCCTTCAGAAAGAAGAAACAGTGGAGCACGTGATGCTTCACTGCGACACCACAAGCGATGTCAAACTGAAGATGGGTCTGCTGAAGCTCATCAAATACTCATCCGCTAACACCACAACACCATCCACGGGGATCTTGGGAAGCTGCATCCATTATTATTATTATTTTTTAAAAATTAGCTTTTGCCGCTTTAGTTTCACTGCGGGCACGAGGCCTATTGTGATCGCCACTTGTTTTTGTGTCGCCCCTAGGTCGACCGCGGTGTCGCCCCCTTAAACCCAAAGTCCTGAGGGCTTAGCCAAGTTACATTCCATTAGCGATGATGCTAGTCGATAAGTCTGAAAATGATTTGACACATGCTATGGAAATATCACGTGATATATCGACAACAAACCTATGTAGAAGTCGAATCGATTCGAAGCGAATGTAATTTGGCTACGGGCCTTGCTCCGTTACTTTAAGGAGCTAGGATTAGATTAAATTAGAAAATTCCTTTTTGCACTAATAACACAAAACATAGGCGAACTTAATGCTAATTAGCATTTTCTTCCAGATAACCTAGTAGCTAGTGTAGATTAAGTGGTAGTGCCAGAAAAAAGATAAAAAGACTTTAACTCAGGTAATTTTTTATAAATTTTTTTATTTAACTCATTTATTTCAGATTAAAAAATCCATAATTTCTTAACACTAACACAAATATTTAGGTACACAATTAAATTACAAAACTAATAATAATAAATAAATAATAATAATTTAATGGTATATCTAAAAACTACAACTAATCTAGGTATAATACTTTAACTGAGGATGGCTGGGGTATAGTTAAATGGAGGATAACGCACAATGCGCCTCAATGCGGGACTTCAGTGCAGATCTTACTCCTCCCACCCTAGAACTTGAATTAGAATTAGTTGTTCAAAATGCAGAAAGCTACTCAGCACAGGGCACCAATTTTTAACAGTTCGTCTAGAACTATGACTATTGTAAAACGTTTAGTAGTCTAACGCGTACGAAGTCGCCGGATACAGCTAACCTTACAGTAACGTTTTCATCAAATCAAGATAATGAAATACTTAAAAAAATCGAGTCAATTAACTTAGATGCCAAATATAAGTAGATATATAAAGTTATTTGCATAAAATATGCTATAAAATAAATTGGTTCTTATTTGGTTCATTTATGATGAAATTAGCTTCCGCCAGCAGCTTCGCACGCGTTGTTTGTCAACAAAAAGTAGCCTATATGTTAATCCAGGTTATAATCTACGTACATACCAAATTTAATCGAAATCGGTTGAGCCGTTACGGCGTTATTGCGTAACACACAAATAAACAAACATCCAAACTTATTTATAATAATAGTGTGATACCTATTTTTAAATATCATCATCATAATTTTAGCGTGCGGAGACTGCTGTACAAACCTACACGTTGTATACAGACTCCAGAAAATATATTTAAGAATACGTGTACATACATACAACTTTAAATATTCTTCTAGACATTTCTAATAATTAAATAAATAAATATCGCTGGACGTTTCACACAGCGCTATCTAGCCCCAAACTAAGCAGAGCTTGTACTATGGGAACCAGATAACTGATAGAATACTTATACTCGTACACTCATGGACAAATTTAGAGGAACGCAACATAAAAAAGACAAATTAACATAAAAATCGTGGTGTTTGTGTTTAATTGACTTTCAATAGGGTTTGATCAATAAAATGAAAATTTTTAAACAAAACTAAAACAATCTCGATAAAAAAAACAATTTAGTGACAATTATCTTATTGCAGTAGTTGTAAGGAAAATTAACACTTGTATCCTATCATATCGCAAATTGAATAGTGTTCAAACGGATGATTATTTTTTTACGTGTGGCACACTCAGTATTTAGTGTTACCTCCTCTTGCTGTCAAAGCTGCCTGCATACATCTGGGCATTACTTTTTATTAAATCGTCAATAGAAGTTTGTGGGATGAGAATCCATTCTTCTACCAATGCGGTTTTGAGATCTCTAAAGTTAGCTGGTGCTGTATTTCTCTGTTTAACATATCTTTCCAGCTTATCCTAAACGTGTTCTATCGGGTTTAGGTCTGGCGAGCGGGCTGGCCACCCCAGAACTTCAATTTCCACCTCTCTTAGATACTCCAAAACTATCCCTGCGGTGTGGGGCCGTGCATTATCGTGCATCAAAAGAAAATTATCTCCAACATATGGAGCAAAAAGCATCACAATTGGTTCCAAGATGCCCGTTACGTATCTTGAAGCAGTCAGGGATCCGTTTTTCACGATGTGTAGCTCCGTACGAGCCCCTATACAAATGCCACTCCAAATCATTACTGACCCTCCACCATAAGACTCTCTTACGACAATGTTACACTGAGCGATCTTTCTCCAGGTCATCTCCATACTTTGACCCTTCCATTATCTGGCTTAAGACAAAACCGGGACTCGTCAGTGAACAATACCTTACTCCAAGCATCATCATCCCAGTTTCGGTGTGAACGAGCAAAGTTGGTCCGAGCTATTCGATGACCTGTGGCTAGTAATGGGCCCCTGGCAGGCAAGTATGCCCCTATTCCTGCCGCACTAAGTCTTCTTCTCATGGTTTTGGTGCTAACTGCTACTTGCCGTACATCCTGGAGCTTAGTTTTGACCTCGGAAGAAGTCGAAGTGCGATTTCTTAGCACACTGCTGACAATAAACCTGTCGTCTCTCGCAGTTGTTACTTTTTTACGACCTTGTCCTTTGCGTCTCGTGTACTCTCTAGTCTGGCGGTATCGTTTCACAATTCGAAAAATTACAGACTTGGATACTCGTAACGTTTGAGCCACGTGATTGTAAGTGTTTCCATTTTCAATCAAAGTCACGGCTCTAGAGACTTGAACCACGCCGAGATCCGGCATTATAACTTAATTCATTTAAATTAAGTGTACATAAGACGACTACAAAGTTTTTTGATAAAAAAGTTAATAACAAACTGTAATTTGTTAAAAAACACAAACGCGGGGAAAAATTCTTGCAGTACAAACCAATGAAATTAACAATAAGCCGAAAAAAACAAATGCAACTCTGAAACAAAAGACAATAACAATTCTTCTTTTTTAAATTACATGCGCCTGTATATGTGGCCAGTGCGTTATATAAACATAATAAAAAAAACAAAAATTTTTTTGCATTCCTCTAAATTTGTCCATGAGTGTATACTTTTTTATTGTAAATACATACTTATAATATCTAGAAAAACACCCAGACACGGAACAAATATCTGTGGATCATGTAAACATTTGTTCCGCAGCGGGAATCGAACCCGCTACCTCCTGCGTCTCAGCTTGCTATACGCCCACTGCGCCACGGAGGCAGTCAATTTTTTTATGGTTAACATCATAAATACAGACCTAATTATAAAAAGATAACTTGTTTTGTTTTGAAATTGACTTTTTTACTGCCATTTATTTAACTATTCTATGGGTCGGTGGTTTCATTTATTTCAGTCTCTAGATTTAAGCTATATTTTTTTTAATACGATCAAAGCATACCAAATATGCTAATTGCGACTGATTGGAAAGATGATGATAAAAATAATTGTTAATAACTATTCAGATTTAAATTCTTACTCAAATTAAATAAGTACTTACCATAGTTTAATCTTTTCTTAATGTATTCGATGACATTAAAAACCATGTTATATTGATAGTTTGGCAACACTTTCGTTAAATGTCAATAGCTGCAATGTTTTGAGTGTTTAAGAGCTGAAATTGCGTTAAAAATCGATTGGATGCTTTCGGTATGGTCATTTTAAATGGCCGTCTCGGTTAACTTGCATTAGGTGTGGTAACGAGAAATTAAAAATATTATTTATAGGACCATCATCAAATCAGTCAAATTTCTGTTCACCATATTACCTCTTAAGTCGTCTTTCCATCTTATTATGTAGTTTCCATGTTTCCCACCCATGTTTCGCTGTGCTTTCCAGTGTGTGTAGTACATAATTATTTACCCTAAACTTAACTACACAACAGGTTCGCCCCGAACTGAGATCTCGCGAGTCTGCCATAAATACAAAAAAAATAATTGTAATCTTTGACTTCCAAAATAGTGCCACGAAATGCATAACCAACTGACTTGACCTACAGTTTCATTCAAATTACAGTTTACGGGAGTTTATGTTATTTGGTTAAAACTTTTTTAGGTTAGAAATTGTATTCTGAACTGAACTGATTATAGAACTGATAGAACTGTATTTCAGACTTTTACCTATATTTGTGTCACTAAAGCTACACGCATACCAATTTTTAGCACTGTGAGGTAACTGGTGTACCCTGTGAATTTCGTTAAAGTTCAGTTTTTATTATGGCTAATAACTTAAAAACTACGAAGTTTCAATTAAAAATAAAAACGGGGTCGAAATGGTATTCACATATACCTTTTATTAGACTTGCCATTTGACCGGATAGTTCCGGTTTGGTTATTTTTACCCCTCTTGAACCCCAATACCTCAACAATCACCCCACATTTTTAGCTCATTGAGTCACACCAAAATTGTGCTATCACTACCTACCTATATACCAAATTTCTCGATGATCGGATAAACGCTTCGAAAGTTATCCTCGGACAAACAAACATACATACATACATACAACGCTGATTTGCCCAATTTGATTTGGAGATCTTACTTCGCTCGATCAATAAGGTATAAACTTATCCTAAATCCCAGTTTAAATAAAAAATAATTGAGTAATCAAATCAGTGCCATAATTCTTAGTGTGCAATTAAGGCATTAACACGCCTTATATAGAAAAGTAAAGATATTCATCAGCTTTAAGAGGTTTCTTAACTGTAAATAATCATGTAGGTATAAAAAATCACTGTAATAAATGTACATTCACCATTAAGCGTGGTTTCCGTGGTTACCGTTTCTACAGTAATGTTTTTTTTTCAATGTACCTATATTAGGACATCCTCGCCTACGGCGCGAAGACCTGGGCCCGTGGCTAAATTACATTCGCCACGAATCTATTCGATTTCTACATACATTTATTGTCGCTGAATCACGTGGTATTTCTATAGTATGTGTCAAATCCCATACATTTTCGGACGTATCGACTAGCGTCATCGCTAATCGACTGTAACTTGGCTAAGCCCTCTGGTCTTTGACTGTTTGCAAATGTCCAGACTCGAGGTTTGTCAGCGAGCCATGGCTCGCAGTATTCTGGGAGTCTGACTGACAGATCGTGTTCGTAACAGTATACTGCGTTCTAAAACGCAAATCGCGGATGTCAGACAGCAAGCGGGTAAACTGATGTGGGATTGGGCGGGCCACGTCTGCCGCATTTCGGATGCGTTATGGGCTAAAGCAACCACAGAGTGGATGCCTCTTAACGGGAAATGACCTCGTGGCAGACTGCGGCGAAGATGAAGGAACGAAATTGATGCCCATTTACAGGATTGGTCCACAATAGCCCTGCAGTTGGACACTACAGGCATAATAATATTCTTATATAATAATAATAGGACATGTACTATGGAACTTACACAGATACTTTATAGTCTGGTTGGTAGAAGAAAATGGAAAACTATACATAGGTACGTACACTCCGACAAATAATTCGTCGTCATCGCCAATAATCCGAAAGTTAATAAAATAATTTTGACGTATAACAAATGCCAAAATGATGCCATACTCCAACCGCTAGGTACAGCACAGATTTTTACAAAAGAGTGAGTAAATTCAGATCAGTATAGTTTAAATATGTATATAGTTCAATTTTCTTTTAATTGAGTCAAAGTCTCAGCTCTTTAACTCTCATCAACTCAATGAGCTAATGAGTTTAATTTTTACTCGAAAAGTTCCACCCGCTAAACGTACAAAATATGAATCGAATTATTTATAATTCACAATTCCTTGTAAGTCTAGTTAAAATATTATGGTATATTATGGTATCATGGGTAGGGTTTTATATACACGCTAGATTTTGCCTTGCAGCGTACATTTAATTTACAATTTAAAATAAACATGTCAAAATAAAAAACAACAATTAAGATTAAAACTAGTGGTTCGCCCCGAACTGAGATCTCGCGAATCTCCCAAAATAAATATTATTCTTAGGGCGACTTGCACAACGATGCCTAAACGTATTTAGTGGCTAAATATGATTTAAGGAGTTGTCAAATCTTACAAATACTTCAAATTTAAAAATGTTTAGTCGCTAAATACGTTTATTGATCTTTGTGCATGCCGTCTTTAATCATTGACTAATAAATTGGTGCCACGAAATGCATAAGCAACCTACTTGACCTACAGTTTCATTCAAATTAGATGTAACGGGGGTTCTTATCAATTGGTTATATTTTTTTGGGGTACAAATGGCAGTTATTCTGGATTTCAGACTTTTACCTAAATGTGTGTCACTAAAACTACACGAATACCAAATTTCAGCATTGTGAGGTCGCTGGTGTACCCTGTGAATTTTGTCAAAGTTTTGTTTTTATTATGGCTAATAACTTAAAAACTACAAAAAATAAACTAAAAATAAAAACTAGGTTCAAATTTACTAATGAAGACCTTTCATTTGACGTCCCACTTGACCTAATAGTCTCATTTTCATTTTTTTTTACAACTCTTGAACCCCAATATCTCATCAACCAATATTATATAAACCCCCCAATATTTTTAGCTCATTGAGTCACACCAAAATTGTGCCATCACTACCTACCTATATACCAAATTTCATGATGATCGGATGAACGCAATAGCGAAAGTTATCCTCGGACAAACAAACATACATACATACATACATACAACGCCGATTTTCCCAAGTTGATTTGGAGATCTCGCTTCGCTCGATCAATAAAATAACTAAAACAAAATGACAACAAATAATAATAAGGCTAAAAATAAATTGTGTAAAAATAAAAATTACAAAGAGAATTAAAAAGTAATTAGTGTATTTGTCACGTATAGTGTCTATATGACGTGGGCCTGCTTAGTGTTCAGATTTTTTTGTCTCTAAAATGTGTAGGTGTTAATAGCATTTCGCAATTAGACGATATATGGTACTCCTCCAACAACTTTTCCTTAAGTTCCTTTGGTAAGCCTTTTGTAAGTATTTCCTTCCACCTGGCTGCAATAATAAGGCCTTTCATCTATCAATTAAAGATGATTTCATTACAGCGCCTAGCAAGTTGCTGTTTTTGAGAATTCTTTCACTGATGAGCTTCACTATTCCTGAGTGCTTATGCTACATTTTATTTTGATAATCCGTGCGAAGCCAGGGCGGGTCTGCTAGTTATTAATTGATAAATAAATTTCAATAATGAAAGTGTCATAAAAATGTTTTGTGATAAGCTGGAGATTAGAAACTTATGACATGTCATAAGCTAATAATTATTTCGAAATCTTAATAGGTATGATTCCTTATTTAATAACGTACAGCTTAATTTTAAAATCTGTTATTTAACTACTTTAATCTACGCTCTTTTAGAAAGAATTGCGTGGATGGCTGCACAACTATAATATCCAAAGTTGGAAAAAAGTTTTGTAGCAGTTTAGATAAAAGAAGCAGAGCTCCTTGTGAAAGAGTTTCTCGGGGAAGTACCACCGTACCTATTCCTCCCGCCAAGCAGCTCACATTGCTGGTTTTCGGGTATGATTGCCGGTAAAATTACAGGCACATAAGATTTTTCAACCGCAAGTCTCAGGGTGACGCAATGCATTGCAGTCAAGTCTTAGTAAGATGTAGGACGTAACCTGTGTACTCCAAGAACTCGGCATCAAGCAGCGGTCTCACCTTCATTGGACACGTGTCGCGCTGCGGGGAACTCTCCATTGAACGCTTGGTGGTGCAGGTGGAAAGGTTGAGGGCAAAAGAGCGCGTGGCAGATCGCCTATGAGATGGACGGATCAAGAAAAGACTGCCATAGATGCCCCTTTGAACAAATGTGCCAGAAGAATAGCAGTGTGAGAAAAGTGAAGAGTGCTACGACTAAGGCCCGTAAGATCAATAGCAGTTTAAACTAAAATTCTAAGCTTAAACTAACACTTTTCTTGTCAGTGATGGTTTAAGCTTAGAATTTTAGTTTAAACTGCTATTGTTTTTACGGGCCTAAGAATAAGAATGTTGTAGCATCTGTAACCACATAACATAAGGCGGGCCATGAGAATTCGCAGTCACCTCATCGTATTAAAGAAATATTAAATAAAACACCCCCAATATTTAAGATGTAGCACTAATTAACACCTGTTTAGTCTAAAACCAAGATACCTAACACCCCAAACTTAAAAATAAAAACGCCTAGAAATACCATCTGTTTAGGAGCTATGATACCACCAACAGATGGACTTATAACATCACTTATTCTGCATTGGGGTAAAAACAATCATTATAGTGTTGACAGGATTCAAGGAGACTTTTGCATACCTACCAAAAAATACCACAAAAAGGGTAACAAGTTGTTGTTATTTATTTATAAATTCTGAAAGTGTTGAAAGAATGCAACGTGGCCTTTAGGCAGCACTTTCTTAACAAATTGGTTTAACGATTAAATAAATAAAAATATAGTCAATGAATTGCAACAGTAGGTATTTTCTCAATACAAAACTTCAAACGATAGTTTATCAAATCATGAATCAGATCATTTATTTGCTAGAATATAGCTAGGTATACCTATAACATAGAGTGACCAAGAAAAAACCCGAGAAGGAAAGGAAATGCATTTCTATAACAAATTTTTTTTCTTGGTTATAATCAAGCGTTTGACCACTACCTCACCTGGTGGTAAGTGATGGTATCGAAGATAGAGCACGCTTGCCTAGAAAGATTCACTTTGGACTTGAAGACTCCGAGATACTCATGCAAAAATATGTTTTGTGTATCAAATCATTAATTTGTCTTGTTGATAGCTTCATTTTGCCTGCGGCTCGGTGCATTGATTCATTTGCGTTTTTAATTATTCATGACGTGTAAATTGCTGTTGTATCACTAGTGGACAATGCATTGTTCACTGATCAACAAAGATTTTGACAAGATGTTGTTCCAAACTATCTTGTAAAGTTGTGTGGCTGTATGAAATAACACTAACATAAAACACGTAAAATAACTTGATAATTCGTCAAGTGCGTGTTGGACCGCGCGCAGTGAAGGTTCCTGTGGTCAGTACGACTGTATCTTATTTCTCAGTAGATCTTGTATGAATATTATTGATCGAGCGAAGCGATATCTCTAAATCAACTTTGGCAAATTGGCGTTGTATGTATGTATTTATGTTTGTTTGTCCGAGCATAACTTTCGAAGCATTAATCAGATTATCGTGAAATTTGGTACATAGTGATGGCACAATTTTGGCCTGACTAAATGAGCTACAAATGGGGGGGGGGGGGGGTTGAGATACTGGGGTTCAAGAGAGGTAAATAGAAATTTAAAAAATGAGACTTTTAGATCAAATGGGCCGTCTAATAAAAGGTCTTAATGAGTACATTTTGAACCCGTTTTTATTTTTAGTTTAAACCTTGTATAGTTTTACAGTTATTAGCCATACTAAAAACAGAACTTTGACAAAATTCACAGGGTACACCAGTGACCCCACAGTGCTGTAATTTGGTATGCGTGTAGCTTTTGTGGCACAAATATAGGCAAAAGTCTGAAATCCAGAATAACTGCAATTTTTACCCCAAATAACATGAACTCCTGTCACCTGTAATTTGGATGAAACCTAACCTAACCACATTACATGAACTCTTGTTACATCTAATTTCAATGAAACTGTAGGTCAAGTTATTTGGTTACTTATTTCGTGGCACTATTTTGATAGTTAAAGATTACAAATAATACTTTTTCGTTTTAATCGGAGACTCGCGAGATCTCACTCAGTTCGGGGCGAACCACTAGTATGAACTGTTTGAAAAACCCAACTGATATTTGATTTATTAATCTTTGATAATTTACACACGATGGGGTTGGGAAGTAAAAATAATAAATAACTGACGAATACCCTGTATAGAAGAGAAGCTTGCTTCGATATTCTGTCGATTTCGACCGGACCGAGCGAGAATGAAGTAAACAAGATATGTAGTTGATACCTAGCTATATGACACGTGCAATGTACATTGTCTTTGCGTTCGGTTTGCATTGAGGATTATTGTGCCGTTTTTTCATTATGAACTAACTTATGAAATTAAAACTAACTATATATAAAAAATTATAACTCTTGTAATTATGATTGCCGCCGCCGACTTACTATGTTTGCGTATCTACATACTTTTAGGGTGACGGGGTTTATAAGTACCTATTTAAATAATGTGTAGCGGCTCGAGTGTCTTAAGCACCGAGACAAACCTTTAAGGTTTCACAATGCTTTATGTATGTTTATGTATGTAACTTTTTGTTAAATAAATAAAAAAAAAAAAGTAAAAATTGTTCAGTTTTATTTCATAACTGACTAGACTACACTCAAAAGTATTAGCATGTCAAATGTCAGAGGTACAGCACTTGTAGTTCTCGACTAAAACGGCTGTAATCGGTTGGACGAAAACACGGACATGGTAAAAGGGTTTCGAGTTTGACTACGGAATTCTAAAAACTAATGGGGTTGGTGCGACTTTTGTATGACCATTCTACCCTGGCTGGCGGCTATCAAAGCCAGCTCGGTTTTTGAGTTGGCCCGTAACCTACTCCTTTTTCTTCCTGTCCTTTTCCCACATTACGTGGAGTCGGCATAACATGTACTTTTCTTCCATATCTCTCTATCAGCCGTTATCTCCGTCGTCACTTCTTTCTTACCCTTCTTCACACAGTCCATCCATCTCTTCTTAGGCCTTCCTCTATGTCTTTATCCATCCACAACCCGCAACCTATGCACCAGGTAGTTTTGAAGGCCCAAAATTTTTGCCATTATTTGAGTACATTAGATAATTCAGAAAAAAACAATCCGCAGTTAGCTCTTAATAATAAGCCTTTAGGTATATCTGTTAACAATATATAAGTACCTAAAGGCCTAAGGATATTTTCATTGATATTATAAGAATGATCTACATAATAAGAGAAATATATGTCGTCATCATTATCATATCAGCCAGGACGTCTACTAATAACATAAGCCTCTCCCATAGATGTTCAGAGCTTGGGCGGCTTGTAGCCAATAATTTTTTTTTTCCTAGTTATATATAATACAAATAATGAGATATTTTATATTTGTCTCGAAAAAATCTAATCTAATCTTACTAGCTAATGTGATCCCACTTCAGGGCAAAGGCCTCCCTTCCCTTTTTTCATTTTATGCGATCTTGAGATTCCGCGGGCCTGGGCGCCAACCACTATCTTTTAGAAAACCATCATGGTTCAGGAGCGTTTTGTTTCAAGCTTGCAGCAATATTACTTCGATTTGGACGACACAACTTTTAATCATTACTTTTATAATCGTAATAATGTTGTATATTTAGTGCTTTCTAGTGATTACACCACGTTCAGTACATTGATAATAAACACGATTTACTTACTTTTTAGGTTAATTTTACGCTTTATTTGGGCTCTAATGTGAAACGTTTTGAGTGAACGATTTATGGTGACGTCACCGAAACTGCTTCACCTTTACGATAATAAAGTAAGCTTACCTACTAATTGAGGGTCATGGTACTGAATGCCAGTGTAATATTATTTATTATACCGAAAAGGCTTCAAGTACTTCGCGCCGTCTCCACCTGGGCCGACCACGTGGTCGCAGTCCTTGTAGAGCCCACTTAGTGGTGATGTTAGGCCAAATAGTCCGGCATACGGCACAAATGGCCGGCCCACTCCGATTTTAATTTTAATTTTTTTTTTTAACTTCTTTTAACCTAAAAAAAAACATTATAAAAATAAAGTCCCTCCACCGACGAGATGGGTCGACGACATCAATAAGACCTGAGGGCTTAGCCAAGTTACAGTCGATTAGCGATGACGCTAGTCGATACGTCCGAAAATGTATGGGATTTGACACATGCTATAGAAATACCACGTGATTCAGCGACAACTAATGTATGTAGAAATCGAATAGATTCGTGGCGAATGTAATTTGGCTACGGGCCCTGTTCGTACTTGGTTCAGACTGGCATAAACATAAAGTGGCATTTTAACGGGCTGAAAATAATGATAATAAAAGATTATAAATTCAGCGCTTACGAAATCATAACATAAAATTTAATTAAAATCATAGATTTTTGTATACTATATATTTAATATATTTAATACCATTTGGCATTCAGTCGAGGTCAAGTACGCACGTTGCAAAAAATATTTGAATTAATTGCTGTTAATAAAATGATTATCAATAACAAAGTACATAAATTACCTTGCGCCTTTAATTGAGGACCTCTAACTTATGTCAGGTTTGCTAAAACACGTTTGAAACTAGCGATAAGGAATGCAAGAAGAATTGGATACAGGTTTTATGCATACGCCTATTCGATACACATTGCATGGTTGTTATGAAACCAATGCAACGTAATAAATAGCAACGGAAGTTAAGTTTAGTACAACGTGTGAAAAAAGGACGCACATAGATGCACGCGTACTAGGATCTCGGATCAAGTCGGTTGAAGCTTTGAACAAATTGATCCGAGATCCGTGTACTGGCGCGTCTATAAATAATAATAAATAAATATTGCTGATCATTTCACACAGCGCCATCTAGCCCCAAACTAAGCAGAGCTTGTACTATGGGAACCAGATAACTGTTATAATACTTATATACTTTTTTGTAAATACATACTTATAATACATGGAGAAACCAGACCCGGAACAAATATCTGTAGATCATGCAAACATTTGTTCCGCGGCGGGAATCGAACCCGCAACCTCCTGTGTCTCAGTCGGCTATTCGTGCACTGCGCCACGGAGGACGTGCGTGCGGCTGTTTTCCTCGATCTACTAAACTTGAAATCTATACTTATTCTGTGCTAAATTGCCGATGCACATGTTTTTTGCCAGCTTATAAAATTACCTAACAATATTTTTTACGTCAGGTGTATACTTCGATACAAAGCTGGGTTGTTGAAGTGGTTTAATGGTTAGTTTTATTGTCATAAAATATTGATGGGAATATATCACGTAGTATATAAAAAAAACCGGTCAAGTGCGAGTCGAACTGGTGCGCCGAGGGTTCCGTTGGATTGCCCTCTAAATTGTATGATCGCCCATACAACTCAGAGGACTATTTTAATTGGCGTCAACTACGAGTATGTATGTATGGGGGCACCCTTTAATTTTCAACTTTTTTACATTTTGGATTTGTTTCTTTATTTGTGCTGCTTTACTTTTACTTTTTACTTGCTTTTTGCCAAATTTTGTGATTATAAGTCAACGGGAACTACCATAATAGGTTTTCGACCCAAAACCTATAGGGTACTTCCGGTTGACCTAGAATTGTCAATTTTGGTTAAAAGCAAGGTCATACAGCACAAGTAAAGGGAAAATACCGAAAAATAAAATAAGTTGAAAATTAAGGTAAATTTTGGTACTTACAAGTTTTCGCGAAAATCTAGATTTGTCCAATCTTTTTATCGTGTTGACTCAGGACCTTGATTTTTATACACCTAATAGGGATTATAGACCTTAGTATCTCGTATAAATTTCAACTTGCTAGGTCTACCCGTTCATGAGAAAATCGGTGGTGACACACGGACAGATGGACAGACGGACAGATGTACAGATGGACGAGAGTAATCTTATAAGGGTTCCTTTTTTTACCTTTTGAGGTACGGAACCCTAATGAAGCGATAATCATAGAAATAATTACACCTACACAAGAGTTATTAGGAATGCAAAATAAATGTGGATTAAAAAGCTTTATTTTCACTCGAAAACGGTCATAATTTCAAATTTTAATTTACATCTAGGTAGGTTTGTAGACCGAAACTATAATAAAGGTTTACGTAGGAGATGAAGCCAAAAATAGGTCATTTTGTAAGATACTGCCTCTCCAGACTAAGTCTTATATAAATCGCAAGATATATTTTTATTCGAGGGCTAAGATATTCCTAGGAGCCTACGCAAGCGTTCCTTCAAACATAGGTAAATTAGGATTAGGCCAAGACAGTCGTGATGTTTCATAAAATAAGTTAAGTTTGTTTGTGAGAAAGTAAAGTAATCCAAAAAGTTTTTTTTCTTAAAGAACCTTAGCAATTTGAGATTGTATCTCGTCGAGCAGTAAAGCGTAGGAGTGTAATGTGTCCTAGTAAATTTTCACTTCAGAACAGCTATCAATGTATAGCCAACAATATTTTTCCAACAATTCATGAGAGTTTCGTTAGTCTGCCCTTTTTGGGTTATGTATTTGGTTGGTAAATGTACAACCACATTTTGGGCATGCACCCAGTGCACGCCAATGCAGTTATTGTGACATGGTTGATATGGTAAAGTCTTAAATCGTCTCACTTTAATCGAAATCATGCTCAGCTTTATATACACATCAATGCGACTTCTGGACCCTGAGCCCCAGATTTGTATTTTGAGGGCGTCGCACACGGTGAAGATGCTTTATTATTTTATTTTAAGATAAATATAGCTCACATTACAATTTAATAGAAGATCAAAATATATATTATCTTGGCCGTGGGTCCATTGGATTGTATGGCGAGCGATATTTTATTTAGTGACGCACTCAAAAATTAAAATTTTGAAGGGGTACGACATATCGTATTTTTCAAACTTTCTCGATCACTGTACATAATTACTGATTAAAACGGGTATTTATCGCGTATGTACCTTTTTCATTTGTTATCCCGACCTTTCGACTGTGACCACGTCTGTTGC
The DNA here is from genome assembly GCA_963924445.1 of Philereme transversata. NCBI lineage: Eukaryota > Metazoa > Arthropoda > Insecta > Lepidoptera > Geometridae > Philereme > Philereme transversata. The sequence goes on along the minus strand of OZ004337.1, from coordinate 16,175,731 downwards.
AACACAGTCGAAACGTCGGGATAATACCTAAATAAAAAAGGTACATACGCGATAAATACCGTTTTAATCAGTAATTCTAATAGGAGCTGGTGGAATACTAAATCTTTTTAGCCTGGTGGCCACGGGATGTATGGCGCCCGCGCCGCTTTGCCAGCCTTGCTAACATTATAAGAGTTACCTCGTCAAAAACACCCCATTCCATTGCCGATGTTTGCGCGCATGACGTCATGCCATCTGATATAACAGACGTCAATTCACCTGAATTCCGACATTATGGTGACTCTACACGAACGTTCATGCTCGACGAGCAAGTATTAGTGCTCGATGCTGTGACGTTTTGTGATCATTACAGTTAGACTTCGAACATGGCGACTTGCGCAACAATGCCTAAACGCATTGAGTGGCTAAAATATGATTTAGACAGTTGCCAAATCATACAAATACGTTAAATTTAAACACAGCTAGTCTCTGAATATGTTTAGGAATCATTGCGAAAGCCGGGCTTAATAATAATCGCCGTGGTCTGTCCGTTCGATCTTGCTCGATTGGACGCAAAAATATAGGGACTTACTATTAGTATTCACCACTATCTTACTTTTATACACAACTAGCTGACCCGCCGAACTTCGTACCGCCTTTACATGCATATGACGCGGGCTGCCAATGTACGTCGCCGGTAGAATTGTCAATTGGCCACCATTAGCTATATCTATATATGAGAAAATGAATTTTCTTCATATTTGAATAATTATTCTGTTATTTGGGGCGGAGACAAATCCAACAAATCAGAGATCATCAAAATCGGGTCCCGCCGTTCTTGATTTATAAATGGTGTAACTAACCCGACTTTGTTTTATATATTGTTACGCCGAGGCTGTTAAACAATGAGTAATAATCGAACCTTCTCGAACGCTTTTGTCTTGCTGAGTTATTGTTGCTATTGTTTGTGGTTTCGCAGAATGGGGAGTGGCCATTGTGTCGAGGGACCGACCCTTTCCTAGAAGGATCGACATCGTTCTCGAACAATCGAATTGTGTACGATATAAATAGGCCGGAGAGATGGCCGGACAGTCAGTCTCGAGTCTGAGTCAGTCTGAGTCTCGAGTCTGAGTGAGTCAGTGAGTGAGTCTCAGCGAGGCCCTGGAGGACTGACGTGGGAAGGGTCTCGCGTGAATAGTAGTTGCTCCCGAGTCAGTCTGGATTAAGCTATACGTGCGATCATTTCGGTGACTAAGTGGTGCACAAGTGGTGATGTGAATTAGAGTGTTGTGATGACGTGTGACCAAGTTCGTGTATTCATCGTTTAGTGCTGAATAAAAGTGTTATTTTGGTCAGACCGATTCCCATTATTTTATCCCGAACCCTCAGCTTGTAACAATATGTATAGATTACTAGCTGACCCGCCAGCGGCTTTGCAATAGTTCGCGTGGTTTTTCAATAAAACATTACTCTCATTTTGCGCAGTTGGCTAAAAAGTAGCTTATGTCCTTTCCCAGGATATAATCTATCTCCTTGCAAAATTTCATTATACGATCCGTTCAGGCGATTAGTCGTGTAAAGGTAACAAACAAACTAACAGAGATAAATAAATAAATATTGCTGGACATTTCACACAGCGCTATCTAGCCCCAAACTAAGCAGAGCTTGTACTATGGGAACCAGATAACTGATAGAATACTTATATACATTTTTTTTGTAAATATATACTTATAATATATAGAGAAACAACCAGATCCGGAACAAATATAGATCATGCAAACATTTGTTCTGCAGCGGGGATCGAACCCGCTACCTCCTGCGTCTCAGCCGGCTATTCACCCACTGCACCACGGAGGCGTCAGTTATGTATGAATTATACATATAAACCTTTCTCTTAAATACTAACTCTATCTATTTTGCTGAAAACTGCATTAAAATCCGTTCAGTAGTTTAAAAGATCTAAGCGAACAGACAGCGCAAGCGACTTCATATTATACTATGTAAATATTAGGAATGAATACAGGGTGTTTGATAATATACTGACGATATTCAAGTAACGGTTTCTCAAAACATGAAAAATGAAGTCTCGAAAAAAAAACTACTAGTTATATTATCAAATTTTAAACAAAATCGACTAAGTTTAGGTGATTAATTTGATATAAAACTTACTGCCTACTCTTGCAATCGACATCCAAAAATAAAGGCCGATTTGATATCTCTTTCGGAAATGGCTGCGGATTTTGGGTTAGAAAGGGGCCACAAGAAATATCTCGAGATGTCACCAATACAGTAGGTACATGTGGTTCGATGGCAAGCATTATGCATTATGCAATAGTATAACATAAGTTTAATAAAGTGTTTGTTTTTACATGCCAAAATAAATTTCACATTTCTATGGTAAAAATTTCACAAACTTATTTATTAAGCTCATCAAAATAACCTCTTTCATTTTTGTGCGTATATTATCAAACACCCTATATATTCAGTATGATGATCTAAAAGATTTTAACAAAATAAAATACAACTCATTGTCTTCGCATGTCGTTTTTATGCATGCAACTGAGTACTTACCTCACTGGTCATTGAATAAATGACGACAGTATTCTTATCCATTGTAAATTGTAATACAACAGGTTTCTCATTCATATAAACTGCGGCCAAGATATTTCAGTATTCTGGCCCAATTGAAATTAATTGTAAGGTCAGGCGTCATCATCATTATCGCTAGCCCTTTTTATCCCACTTCTGGGAAAATGGCTCTTCGTTTTCGCCATTAGCCTGTCTTGCGCTATTATTATATTATATTAAATAGTACTGGACATTTGACACAGCACTATCTAGTCCCAAACTATGCAAAACTTGTACTATGGGAACCAGATAACATAATACTTTTGTGAGTAAATTTTTTTTTGAAAGCCCAGAAGAATGATCTATAGGTCATACAAATAACTGTTCCGCGGCGGGAATCGAACCCGCAACCTCCTGCGTCACAGCCAATCGTCGGTTGATAATGAAACACAACGCCTGGCCATAATACCAATATTAATTCAGTGTATGTGTACAGTTAATCAACTCCAAGTCCTTGAGGCAAATAGCATTTGTACGCCTGCGTTAACCATTACGTATGTTATTTTTCGACAAAAGAAATTGCTCTAGTGTGGATATTGTACACCATTGTACATACATAATTTTAAAAACGGTCTACTTTTGAGGAACGGCTCTTCCTAAACCAGAACAGTAATGTATTTCTGGTTTATAGGGTCCCGTAGTTGAACTAGGAACCTACATTACATATTATAGTTTCCTTAGGTATTATAAGGAAATAATGTTTGTTTATTTGTTTGTTTGTTACTCAATCACGTCGTAACGGCTGAACCGATTTCGATAAAATTTGGTATATACGTAGATACCTGGACTACCACATAGGCTACCTTTTATCTCAGAAATCAGTTCCCATGGAATAAAAATGGGGTGTCAAGTCAAGTTGCAAGAGCGAGTTTAGCTTTATTTCTAGATTACCTACACGTTTAGTAGTGTAACGCGTACGAAGTCGCAGGCAACCATACGTAATAAATTTCATCAAAATCGGTCCAGCCGTTTAGTCGTGAAAACGTAACAAACAGTCAGACAGATAGACAGGGACAGACAGAGTTACTTTAGAATTTATAATATTATATTTGTATGGATTACGAAGGTCGCGAGCCGTCAGTGGGTGAGACTAGCGCAGGGTCGTGGTGGCACTACGTTGGGGAGGCCTATACCCAACAATGGCTGAAGGCAGGCTGTGGATGATGATGATGTATGGATTACGAAATATAATAGTAAGTATTGTAGTTTCCGACCAGAGTTAAAAATTCACCCTGCCATACAAATCGCATGTCTCGTCGACACTGTTAAATATTTATGGCGAGACGTTATTCGGAGCGGATCGCACTCACCCTGATGAAGGTTCACGAATTGAACCGAAACATTGTCGGTCAAAACACCGATAAGACGGTACGTGATAAATCACATATATATAAAATAAATAATGATTGAAATAAATCACGAAAGTTTTCTAAGTAAAACATATATAAATATATAAAGGTTTATATATATATATATATATATATAAAGGTTTGCTGGAAGAAAACTCTTCTTAGGGTTAAGCTCGCCTTTGTACATGACCTCTTTTTCTGTATTTACAAATGTATTTTCTTGTGTGCAATAAAGAATAAAGAATAAATAAATGAATATTGCTGGACAATTCACACAGCGCTAATTAGCCCCAAAATAAGCAGAGCTATACATTGGGAACCAGATAACTGATAAGAATACTCAATACATTATTTTACTACATACTTAATATTATACAGAAAAACATCCAGACCCGGAACAAATATCTGTAGATCATGCAAACATTTATTCCGCGGTGGGAATCGGACCCGCTATTTCGTCTGTTCGCCCACTGCGCCACCTCCGTGTAGATGGTAGTAGAGAAGAAGGTAGATTTTGAACTACAATATTTCATTGAAAGAATCATGGATTACTGTTATGGTTTCTTGCAAAGGAGCTAAACCGGATAATTCGTCAGTGTTTACAAATAATTCACAGTTATAAATTGAGTGGTTGAGTTAAAATGTTGCTATCCAAAGCCTGTTGAGAAGTCTATCAAGTACAGCCTTGAAAGGTTTAATTTGTCTCGATTTTCATTCTAGACCGGTGTCATGGAAAACTACCTCTATGCGTTTGTAGCGGTATTTTGGTCACGACTCACGACCGCCTTAACAATTAAATATATTTAAAACTAGATTCTTTAGACACCGACATGGATTTTTTTATTTCAATTTTTTTATCTATAAAAATATAAATAAAAGAAAGTAATAAAGAAAGTAATAAGAATTTAAGTGTGATTTACAATAAAGCGTTTTCTATTCTATTCTATTCTAATAGACTCACGATTATCATGATTATGTTACTTAGAAAACTTTCGTGATTGATTTTAATCATTATTATAAATACGAAACACCGATAAGACGGTACGTAATAAATCCCGTATTTATAATAATGATCATGAATATCCTAAGACCCTTTCCATCCCTCTTATGCTAATTCAAAATTAGATTATACTCCAGAAATAACATAACATTTAATAAATACAAAAGTGTTAGATTAGGCTAGATATTGTCTTTATTGCACACCATTAAATATAAACATATAAAAGAAAATACCTATATAATTTAAGAGTAGTAGATTTATTTTTGAAAGGGCTCGCCCGGGGAAGTACTTCACCATACTTATTTCTGCCGCCAAGCAGCATTGCTGTGTTTCGGTTTGAAGGGTATGGTTGCCGGTGAAATTACAGGCACATGAGGCTTTACACCTGCATGCCTCAAGTTGACGGAGACAGGGCAGGGCATCGTCGGGCACGTTCCTAAGAAGCGTGACCTACGATACTTTGTTTTAGGCGATAGTTACCACTTAACATCAGGTGGGCCATAAGCGTGTTCCATCTACAGATAGTATAAAAAAATGAAAGTCACAGGCAAGAACAGAGTCAAAACATTACCACCCACTGGCGAAGTATTTAGAATTACATACGTAATAGACACTCATGGACAAATTTAGAGGAACGCAACAAAATTTTTGTTTTTCTTTATTATGTTCATATAACGCACTGGCCACATATACAGGTGCATGTACATAATTTAAAAAAAGAAGGATTTTTATTGTCTTTTGTTTCAGAGTTGCATTTGTTTTTTTCGGCTTAGGTATTGTTAATTTCATTGATTTGTACTGCAAGAATTTTTCCCCGCGTTTGTGTTTTTTAACAAATTACAGTTTGTTATTAACTTTTTTAATAAAAAAACTTTGTGGTCGTCTTATGTACACTTCATTTAAATGAATTAAGTTATAATGCCGGATCTCACCGAGGCTCAAGTCTCTAGAGCCGTGACTTTGATTGAAAATGGGAACACTTACAATCACGTGGCGCAAACGTTACGAGTATCCAAGTCTGTAATTTTTCGAATTGTGAAACGATACCGCCAGACTGGAGAGTATACGAGACGCAAAGGACAAGGTCGTAAAAAAGTAACAACTACGAGAGACGACAGGTTTATTGTCAGCAGTGTACTAAGAAATCGCACTTCGACTTCTTCCGAGGTCAAAACTAAGCTCCAGGATGTACGGCAAGTAGCAGTTAGCACCAAAACCATAAGAAGAAGACTTAATGCGGCAGGAATAGGGGCATACTTGCTTGCCAAGGGCCCATTACTAACCACAGGTCATCGAGTAGCTCGGACCAACTTTGCTCGTTCACACCGAAACTGGGATGATGATGCTTGGAGTAAGATATTGTTCACTGACGAGTCCCAGTTTTGTCTTAAGTCGGATGATGGAAGGGTCAAAGTATGGACACGACCTGGAGAAAGATCGCTCAGTGTAACATTGTCGTAAGAGAGTCTTATGGTGGAGGGTCAGTAATGGTTTGGAGTGGCATTTGTATAGGGGCTCGTACGGAGCTACACATCGTGAAAAACGGATCCCTGACTGCTTCAAGATACGTAACGGACATCTTGGAACCAATTGTGATGCTTTTTGCTCCATATGCTGGAGATAATTTTCTTATGATGCACGATAATGCACGGCCCCACACCGCAGCGATAGTTTTGGAGTATCTAAGAGAGGTGGAAATTGAAGTTTTGGGGTGGCCAACCCGCTCGCCAGACCTAAACCCGATAGAACACGTTAGGGATAAGCTGGAAAGACAAGTTAAACAGAGAAATCCAGCACCAGCTAACTTTAGAGATCTCAAAACCGCATTGGTAGAAGAATGGAATCTCATCCCACAAACTTATATTGACGATTTAATAAAAAAGTATGCCCAGACGTATGCAGGTAGCTTTGACAGCAAGAGGAGGTACCACTAAATACTGAGTGTGCCACACATAAAAAAATAATCATCCGTTTGAATACTATTCAATTTGCGATATGATAGGATACAAGTGTTAATTTTCCTTACAACTACTGCAATAAGATAATTGTCACTAAATTGTTTTTTTTTATCGAGATCGTTTTAGTTTTGTTTAAAAATTTTTGTTTATTGATCAAACCCTATTGAAAGTCAAATAAACACAAACACCACGATTTTTATGCTAATTTGTCTTTTTTACGTTGCGTTCCTCTAAATTTGTCCATGAGTGTATTTTGGAAAAGCGTAAGGAAACTATCGACTAGTCACCAGACACCTAACACCAGGTAACAGGTTTAGTTTTAGTATATATATGTATATATATATAAACTAAAACTATATATATATATATATATTTATATATATTACTGGACATTTCACACATCGCTATCTAGCTCCAAACTAAGCAGAGCTGCATATAGGAACCAGAAAACAGATAGAATACTTATATACTTTTTTTTTGTAAATACGTACTTATAATATAACATATATATAAACATCCAGACCCGGAACAAATATATGTAGGTAATGTCCACACAGTCCGTAAAGATCGCTTTTTAGCGATAAGACTGCCAATTGTATTACATATATTTACGTTGTTCTTTTTAATTGTATTGTTTTATGGTACCTACCTACCTACAGAACTTAAACCCCTACGCATATGTGCAAAACGACCTATATCTAACTATTTAAAATGAGTTCTAGGTTAATTGTACCTACAGGAATACTTTGATATAATTGTTAAGTTAACAATAGCATTATGTAAACGTCGATGAAGGATCAATCAGTATGACGTAATATAGTTAGTTTTTATTATGATGTTGGCGAGCGCTTTATCCGGTGCGTTCAGGAGCTTTGCGCGAGAGTTGTCAGCACATCAGTGCTGCACGAGACGCGGACGGGAGCGCACGCGCATCCTTTGTTACAATAATTTGAGGGTAAGTGGGAATTTTTTTTTCTCAAACGCTTAAGCCATGTTTATAAATGTATTTTTAGAAATAGAAACAGGATTAAATTCATTTAAATGCATGCTTTTTAATGCGTAATTTCATTTAAATAAATAGTTTATCTAATTAGGTTATATCGATCGTACATGACCTCATTTATACCACAGATAGATAAGTCCATCCATTAAACTTTATCTAATTAGTGTCACAAATTAATATTGTACTGATGGTACAGTCAAACATTTGTTTCTATAGTGATAATATAAATCTGTTGCTCTAGATATGCATAATCATAATGCGATAACGATAATATGATTTAATAAATACCTAGGAACTCGAGTAAACGGGCAGTTTTGTGATTAAATTGCGTATTATAAGTAGTGTAAATCGACATAAAACATAATGGTATGTTAATCGATGTTTGTTTCCGCGTTTATGGAGTAACTTTCAAGGCTAACAATGGACACTGTTTATTTGAGAAAATAACGTGTTCATCCCAACTCATGATTTTTTTATTTATTATGCGATGCTATTGCAAATTTTTAGTTACTTTGTAATTAATAGCTATGAACAGTAATTGGTTTTTTGTCTCATATTTTAAGTTAACATCATTGTATTGTTCTAAACCTGTTGGACTTCCTAAAATTAAATATACTTAATCATAACCTGATTATAAATACCAGTTACTAATTCGTTAGCTAACGATATATTTTGTATTATTATAACGAATATTACGTTCTAAGACACAACTATAACTCCTAATATAATATAATAAGCCCTCAATAATTATCATAAATGTTTGATTTAATTTTCGTAAGCTGATGTAATTTAGGTACTGATTTATAAACAAAAAAAAAAAATCGAAAAATTGCCTAAAGATAACCTTTGCCTTTGGTTGTTATAGTGCAACTATTATTAAAAACTCACAAATCATGGTAAATCTCTCGTTTTTAGAACAAATAGTTAATTATCATATAGAGTTCAAGTCAAATACCAAACCAGAAAAAAGCTAAAAATATAAATAAAAAGTGTACCTACCTTCTCTGTTTTTGAGCAGTCGCGTAATAAAAGCTCTGAATGCTTTTTTTTTTACAAAATACAACGCCAACTATATTTATAGGTGTGCTGCAGGCCTTTTGATCAAAAGCAAACCAGTAATCATAAAAAAAACAATGTTCGTTTTTTTACCTGACTACGACAAAGCCAAAAGGGTTATGTTTTTAACAGTCTTTAATAATAATAATAAATATTTATAAATTTTTCATATTGCTAAGATTAACATTAGGGATTAATATCTACTTATAGGTAACACTTTATACATTTGCTTGAACTAGGAAAACCAGACGAAAAAGGCTGGTCTGGGGTAACTTATGAATACTCAAATTAACAAAACTTAGAATTTATTTACATAATGAAACAAAAAAAAATTAAATGAACTAAGTGAAAATACAGGCACGTATGAGTTTACGTATACAACATTTAGTCTATGGATATAATGTTCCACCGTAGCGTCCAAACAACTCATCCGATTTTTATGAATGAGTGTCAATTGATTTGTTATTATAGTCCGGGTGACAGGCTACCATCGACATAGGTACTACGTATTCGGGTTTCAGTTTTTAAACATAAATAGCTTGTTGAAATACTACGTGTTTTGTTATGTACGACATTAAACGAAAACACGGGTAGGGTTACTGTAAAATATATTTTTTCAAATTCATTACCATATAAAGTTTTAAACTTTCAAGCAACCATATTATCAAGTCCTAAAATATCAATGAAACAGTCTGTATAAAATAGGTAAACAAATCATATTCATTTATCATGTAAGTACCTGTTAAACTGACTAAGCGGCATCGTCACAAAGGCGCCGCTGAATTACGTTAAATATTGTTTATATATCGATTACTGGATATATATTCATGCTACCGCTATTAAACCCACCTCTAAAATCAGTTAATACGATTTCGGATGTGTGTAATAAGTTAATGTCATACATAAGAAAACAGGTTGTCTAATGCGAGCGCTATAAAGCCGCCCGTTTGCATGGTCTGCAGTGCACGGGCGCGGGCGGCGAGTGGTGACCTTGGTTACGGCTATTCGCTTCGTACACGTGGGACCGCCAACCACTCAGATTGATTTCTTACTTTGTTGTGATGCTGCACTTTCCTTTCATGATCGATTTAAATATAGAACACACAGAGAGCAAATATGTAAGTACACGTGAACCATTTCAGTATGAAAATCAATACTAAATCTAGACTCGAGCATTCCATCATTACCGGAGTTTACTAGTGGAATCGGTTTTGTCGATGCATATACAGGAGTCTCACTAATCCGCCACTATTAAAAACTAGGGGGTGCCGGATTATTGGATTGTATAGAAAAAATCATAATATATGAATATAATAAAGCATTTTATAAAAAAATTACCGTAGAAAGGGGTGAGGGAGGCGTGAGCGGAGGGTGCCGGATTATTGGACGTACCGGACTACTGAAGTGCCGGATTAGTGAGACTCTACTGTAGGTACTAGCATAGTTCTGAGAAAAAGAGTGCTTCCGCATTTAATGGTCAAAAGTAGCGTGGCTAAATTATTGTTATAAGATTAGATTAGATAATGTCTTTATTGCACACCATTAAAAATAAACATACAAAAGAAAATACACTTTTAAATCATGGGTAGAATGGGCGGCCTTATCGCTAAAAGCGATCTCTTCCCGGTAACCTTTGAATGGACAGGTTCTATATGAACAAATAAAGACAATAATTATTAAGGTTCTCGAACAAAATAGTAAAAACGGATCCCTTGTGGTGCGACTTTGCCCGCTTGAAATTTAGAACAGTTATAAATAACTAGCTTCCGCCAGCGGCATCGCACGCGTTGTTTATCAACAAGAAATAGCTTATGTGTTAATCCAGGTTAAAATCTATGTACATACCAAATTTAATCGAAATCGGTTCAGTCGTTACGACGTGATTGAGTAACAAACAAACAGCTAAACTTTCGTATTTATAATATTAGTGTGATACGCACCTTCCTCTATTGCAAGTAAAAAAATTCAAGAATTATTTAATTTTGATGGTCAAAAAAGCCAAAATGGTGGTGGTTAACATTTTAAAATAGGGTTACTAGGTCAAATGGGAAAGATGACGGGAAAATTATAACGAACTCTCTATCTAGAACAGTTTTTTAGATATCTGTCTTAAAAGTTTTCTTGGTTTACCATTACCGGTCACATGACTAGATAAACAAAATAAAATAAAAAAACCTTTATTGAATTCTTAATTAGTACATAGTTCGTTTTCACTTTAATAGTTTTTAATTTAATTTCTTTAATATTCACTTTAATATTTTAATTATGAACCCCCTCGACGGGTATATGCCTGCTCCAAAAGTTTCAATTTTTATCGGTTTTCTGTTTCCTTCACCCATGTTTTGCCTGCTATCTCTGTTATCTCGTCCTGCCATCTTTCTTGGAGTCTCCCTTTTCTTCTCTTGCCAACTGGGCCCCTCCATAGGGTTGCTGTCCACCTGTCGTCTTGTGTGCGTACCAAGTGGCCCGCCCACCTCCATATTAGAGCCTGTGCGCGTTGGAGAGCGTAAATTTTGTTTCCTGATTAGTGTGTTTCTTTGTTTATGTTTTAGTTTTATGTTTGGTAAATAAATAAATATTGCAGGACATTTCACACAGCGCTATCTAGCCCCAAACTAAGCAGAGCTTGTACTATGGGAACCAGATAACTGATAGAATACTTATATACTTTTTTTTTGTAAATACATACATATTATATATAGAAAACACCCAGACACGGAACTAATATCTGTAGATCATGCAACCATTTGTTCCGCGGCGGGAATTGAACCCGCTACCTCCTGCGTCTCAGCCGGCTATACGCCCACTGCGCCACGGAGGCAGTCTAGTAGTAGTAGTAGTCTCTTCTCCATCGCGCTTTGGCAAACTTGTATTTTATTTTTTGCAATATTATTGAAAATACAGGTTTGGCAGGCATATATGAAACAGGGAAGCAACCATGAATTCATCACTTTGGTTTTTAGTTTAATCGGCAATTCAGATTTCCTTATTTCTTTGTAGCTTCAGAACTTGTTCCATGTTAGATTAATTCTTCTCTTGATTTCCTCTATGTTTCTGTTTTTCGTTTTCTTAGGTATCTGTCTACGTATTCTACTTCTGTGTCGTTTATACCTTTGTCCTGTTTGTAAGTAATTTAGTTTTTAGGGTGTTAATTTCTGATCCTACTTCGCTGCTTACTTTGTGAAGGTCATTTAGCATTTTCTCCAGCTGTTTAGAAGTCTCTGATACAGCGATAATATCGTCTGCAAATCTCAGATGATTGAATTGTTTATTTATGATCAGATGAGTAGCCAGATGATAGCGCTGCTTAATTAACATAAATAAACCAATCTGGGTTTTGAACCCGCGCGCCTCGGTGCGAGTCCTACTCCTACTTGACGGGTTTTGTTTTTTAATTGGTCATATTATATTGATAGCTGTCTTATGTGGAACAATCAGAGCAACTATAAGTATAGGTACATATGTATAAACAATTCGATAGGAAATAAATAGCTCGAAACTAGTGCTTGTGCTTAAGATATCGGGTTTCTACAAGATCCATTTAGGTGAATATGCACAAGATCTGCACCACATAATGCCTCCTTCTTCCTTCCACAATCAGACTAGCAGACGTACTAGGAAGACCAGCGTGGGTTGTTATACTCGTATTACAGTCCTCCACGACGTGTCAGTCGATGGCGAACCTCTCGCTATGCTACCTATGCTATATAACCTATGCTCTGTCATGGGCGTGAATATGCCTGCAAACCCAAGTTTAGTTTTAAATACTCTGTTACACGATATAATGCAGTTGATCAGACGAGTTGTAGGTGTAATTGTATATTTGCCTTGGTTTTGTTTTTTGAGATTGGCTTTTAGCGTCTAGGTTCTCGAGATGAACGGCCTCATACTTCACGGTAGCCTGGTGGACAGACTTACGCCATTTAGGTCCTCGTTGTGCGAGCTCTTCCCAGCCTTCGCGCGTATTACAACTCTCATCATGCTGAGTTACAGTCCTTTTTGCAACTTATGACAGTAGAACTTATGCAGTTGTTTAGTTTTAAGTTATTTATTATATTTTGTACCTTTACTGTTTGTTTCTTTTTTTTTTGTATTTACTGTGTTGTATGTTCCACCTTGTCGATCCAAATCGCTTCAACCAGTTTTATGATATATTATCGAAATCCCCACCGCTTACGAGACCTCTACGAACAGTACGAACCGGTGCCGCGGTGGGGCGGTTCGTAGAGGTCTCGTAACCGGACAATAACTGCAAACATACTATGCTTTAACACAGACAATTATTTATTAAATTATTTAAAAACAAATTGCCCGTATTACAGCATGTATGTAGTAATTGTCGAGTTACAAGCCCTCTACGCACCGGTGGGGACGTAGGGGTGGGGAATTCGAGAATAATCCAAAATTGCGCATATTTTTTAAATTATTCTTTTATTATAAGTTCAACCAAAGTTACTTAATACAATAACTTAAGCATTGTAAAGTTTGACAAAGCTTAGATATACTCGAGCCGCTACATATTATTTTGTACAATTAAAGAATGAACTCATTTCATCTTCGACCGTATAATCACTTACCATCCATCTGGCAGATGAGGTAGTGGTCAAAGGATTGCCGTATAACAACAAAAAAATGTTAAATGATAGTTTTTAAATTGAAAACTGGCAAGGCTATGCTTAAGTCTCGAATAACGCTTGAGCGTGAGCATAGTTTTAGAATAGACAGTGACATAAAAAGATTTGCAATTTGTAATTTTGAGAACAGATTTTCCACAGGAAAATTTTATTTTTAATTATTGATTAAAACGGGTATTTATCGCATATGTACCTTTTTATTTGTTATCGCGACGTTTCAGCTGTGTTGCAACAGTCGTGGTCACGGGTTGACGGATAACAAATAAAAAAGGTACATACATACGCGATAAATACCCGTTTTAATCATTAATTATGAACAGTGATCGCGAAAGTTTAAACATTTTTATTTTTGGTATGGTAAGGGTAAATATCCAGTCTTTATAATTGAGTATACAATTTTGACCATAACACTGATATTTACAGATTTATTGGGACTAGTTGCCAGTGCATAGTGGTCGAAATTTGACCATAATTAATTTTGTTTATTTAAATTTTAGCATTCGCTCTACTTCTCCATGCAAACATTTTCCATGCCAAATCTCACTCTTCCGTGCGAGAAATTAGCTTAAAAACGGTTCCAAAGTTTTCTCTTCACGTATTTATATACCTACATAGATTTAAAGATTTAAATTTTTTAATCAAATTGCGCCACTGACTGTATTGAGATTGATGTCTTTAGGTGCATTCACATCTAGAGATAAACGACCAGACACGAAAATAAAAATGTTGAGTTGTAGATCGACAAATTCAACGGTGCCCGAGTTCATCCGAAAATATTTGCAAAAATATTTGCTATTTCAAACCAGAGTTCATTCGTTCGATGACTGATGATATTTGCTAAAGTATTTGCTATTTAAATCAAACTGAAAAGAACTGTTTACTGGTTGTAAGTTAGGTTAGGCACTTATCTCTTCATCTGAGTGTACGTACTTCGTAAAGGGCAATACTTCGGGGTTTTATTACTCGACTGCAAAAGGAAGGTTATGTACATGTAGCTATGTTTGTGTGGAATTGTTACCTTGTAGCACCTAAACACGGCTTCAAGTTGATTTTAATTATAAGGTATCTAGGACTCATCATATTTGTACAGTGATACATTTTAACATCATTGGTCTGCTTGCTCCAATCTTCATCGATCATAGGAGCCATTTTGCTTCCATTCTGCCAACAAAAAAACATAATTGCATTGAAATAGGTCTATTCATTTGGGAGCTACTATGCTACTTGCAGACATGTTGCAGAAACAACAACACAGAGACAGACAAAGGCTTAAAAAATCACCCTTTGTTTTGCGTCGCGAGTTTACACAAAGGTACTCGTACATTTTAGGAATGCTACGAATACTTGTAGCTTCGCTACGACAGTTGAGATACGAGTATATTGGGTGTAAGGTTCATGCAAGTGCTGCGTAATTTTATATCAGTGTATTAGTTGTGACTCAGACTAGTATCTACACCAGTTGTGTTTGCAATAAGTAAGTAGTATAAATACACAGTAAGTCAGGGGGTTCTCAAACTTTTTCAGTTTGCGGCGCACTTACAAGTTTAGTATTTCGCCCTAGCTAGTTGAAATAGGATACAATGATACTAAGTAGATAGGCAGAAAAATTAAAACATCTACAATATGAAGCTGATTTTTTATATTTATATATAAGAAAATATTATTTAAAAAAAATCTATTATATAAGAATCAAAGCCCTGACTGACTGACAGACAACGCACAGCCTAAACCACTGGTCGTAGAAACTTGAAATTTAGAGGGTATGTTTGTCTTAATGCGTAGAAGTGTAATAAGAAAGGATTTCTTAAAATTCAACCCCTAAGGGGGTTAAAAGAGTGTTTTATGTTTCTACGAAAAACAGTGATTCCTGGATTTATAAACTTGAAACTTGGCAAATATATTTTTTAACAAAAATAAGAGAAATCGTGTTGAACTTTGCAGGGTAAAACATTATTTTTGAGGTTAATAAACGTAAAACTTTGCATAAATCAATAAATAAATCATAATTTTATCAAGGTACATGGCATAGTTACTTTTTTTGAAAAATCACCCCCTAGGGTTGAAAAGGGATGTTGTAGTTTGTTCTAAAACAATGTTAATTGCAATTACGAACGTATAACTTTGCATAAATGCTTTTTATAGGTTAGTAATGAAACATTTTATCATGGTAAGACCACCAGGGTCTGATGATGGAGCCAAGAGGGAATCTACAGAACTCATTAATGGATAACAGTAAATGTATCGGGTTTGGGTTCTATTAAATTGTTTTTGCGAGATGTTTCACGATACAATTGACTACCAGCGTCTGAAGATGAGGAAATCGACCGTTCTTAATGAATGAAATACTCTTTACTGCATACCAAACAAAAATACGGAATCAAGGAAATAAACAATAAATAACGATACAATGGGCGGTTTAATCAACAATATTATTATCAATATATTAAGTAATCGTTACGGGTTCTGACTGACTGACTGAAAATCAACGCACAGCGTAAACCGCTAATCTTAAATACTTGAAATATGGAGTAGTAGTAGTGTAACGCGTACAAAGTCGTGGGCAACAGCTAGTAGGAAATAAAATACAATGGCAATTTAGTCAATGTGATGTGTGCTAGGTGATCTCCTCACATTTTTTCAAAGCGAGTTATAAGACTTGACACCGCTTGTCTCATTTCTCTCTCCACATTGATTTTTGATTGTTCATTTTGTAATCGCGAATGTCTAAGTTTAGTTTCCGGATAATGGTAAACAGGAGTGTCTTACGGCCCCCCTCTTTACTCTCTATGGTGCACCAGGGCGCCGCGGCGCACACTTTGGGAACCCCTGCAGTAAGTAAACTTGTTATTCTGTGGTCGGTTTCCGTTTACTATGACATTATTGCTTACAAAGTCATCTCTTTGTTACGTTATTTGAAACACTTGGCATATTGGGTGGGCTAGTTCCGTGTATCGTAGGTATGACTTGTCCACGTGGAAGCTAAAAATAGTATGCAATACGAAAGAATCAAAAAAGATTGACAGATTGATTCAAAAGTGAACCAGTTTACGTATACCGGCCTGCTAAGTACTTCACGCACATTTACTCGTAATTATGCCAAACGTCGCTGGCTGCCATTGGCCCTTACTCACGTATTGATCGATAGGTGCTTCAGTTACTAATAAGGCAACGCGGCATCTTTTTACCCGACTGCGTAGGAGGGTAATGTTTTAGCTGTATTTTTATTTTTTTACTAATAGCCTATACTTTCCCACTGCTGGTCAAAGGCCATCCTCTCATCCCTCCACTTATCTTGTGCAAATCTTGCAAGCCCGTAAGAAAAGCATCTGAGTCATCGCGCCAACGCTCCTTTGACCTTCCACGGTGTCGCTTTTTTTCCATAACGATCCTTCCAGTTACGACTTACGACCTTACCTTTTTAATTATCCTATTTATATCTGTTTGGATGTTTGTTAATACCTATATTTTTTGTCATTGATATTTTTGATTATTGATAATGAGGCTATAGATAATATAAGTAATTATGACGCTACACGTACCAAATTATAAAACGGATAGGTACATTAGAACGAGTATTGCGTTGACTATAATAATGCCCATTTATTTAATAACACTCAAAATTACAGTAGAACTTCACTACGTCTACATGACCACAGGATCTCTACCACGACCTTTAGGACTGCGCAAGGATCATGTTTAGGTACTTTAAACTTGTTTTACGAGATATTTGACAATATTGTTGACTACCAGGGCGTGAGGATTAAGGTGATCAACAAACCATAATGGATGATGGTAGAGGGTCGCGTTTGGGTTCTTTGATTACACACAATGATAACTTGTACCTACTTTCGATGCTCTCATTAAAAGTAGGTACCAAATTTTACCAGTTGGTCAAAAACTGCAGCTACTGTACACATTTAGCAGGTAGGTAGTAGTTGTATGCGTTCAAAGTCGTGGCTATAGCTAGTTCCATTTTAAATGACAAAATTTTATATTTATTTATTTAGGGTTTCGTACCCAAAGGGTAAAACAGGACCCTATTACTAAGACTCCCCTGTCTGTCCGTCTGTAACCAGGCTCATGAACCGTGATAGTTAGACAGTTGAAATTTTCACAGATGATGTATTTCTGTTGCCGCTATAAAACAGAATAAAATAAATATTTAAGTGGGGCTCCCATACAACATACATGATTTTTTTGCCGTTTTATAGATAATGGTACGGAACCTTTCGCGCGCGAGTCCGACTCGCACTTGGTCGTTTTTTTTAACACGTGGTGCATATTTGAGGATGAAATAAACCTTGAAATTATTCCGTTAATGTTCCAAACCCAGAACCAATGAAACTAATATTATAAATGCGAATTTTGGATGCTTGTTTGTAACCCAATCATGTAACGGCTGAGCCGATTTCGATGAAATTTGGTATATACCTAGATAGACTTTGAGATTACTTTTTAACGACAAATTACAAGTGCGAAGTCATGGGCGGTAGCTAAGCTAGTATCCAATTTGCAAGCAGTGGATTCAGCGTAAATCACGTTTCCATGCACTACATCCAACTGTGGGCTTCGCAGAAACCCGATTAAAGATCATACAGGAAGCTATTCTTAGAATGCAAATAGCAATTATATTCGGTTCCGTATAGGTATCAATTTTATAACCAGTGATCTGTTTGACCTGACCATCTTGACTTTTATGGTCAAGACTTTGATTATGATTTTATTCAGATACCCACCGCGTCGCAGTTAGGTACAATGTTATGGTGAAATATGTAAAAACATATATATAGTAGTGTGCGTCACTTCATTGTTACACTCGCGTCGTCAATAAACAACAGATGTGCTTAAAGTAGTTAAATAATATAAGTAGACTACGATATCTACATAATTGGATATTGTTTTGCTCTACATTAAATTCTTCATTGAGTACGATGGCGATTACCGCGGTAATTTATCCTCCATATTTTCGACTGCGATTGTCTATGTAGGCTAGTAAATAAATAATCAAAGAGGTCACACATAATCATAGAATAAATGTACAGAATGATCATTTATTTGAAGTGGTACACACTAGTATTTACGCAGTTATTTATCACTTTATTTGAATAAATGCAGTTGTACGCACATTGTTATTTTTCAACTGGCAAGTCTCCAAGTTAGAATGTGTATTAAAACGGATCGAAGTGTGCAATCCTTGAACCTAAGATATACTGGAGATACAATTCAGACAAATAGGCCCAATTCTGCTAATTTATAAGAAAAATGAGGAGCTGTACAGTTATTCAACGATTATGATTATTGTTCCTATGCTATTCTGCCAAATTTTCTATAAAGTTGCCAGCAACGGCGGTTATTGAAAAAAGATTCTGTTATTAGAATACGAAAATCTATAGTAGCCATTTTGCGACGATACAATTGTCATAGTGAAGAGATTGGTGTGGTATAAATGTTGTCGTAAGTGCCTCGGAACCTCTGGGAAGAAAATTCCCAGTAGATCCGTCACGGAACAACTTTAAGGCTACTTGTACACGCTAAGAAAAATTGCTGCGCAAGAATTCAGCCGGCGCAGACAAAGAAAAAAATCTTGTCTGCGCTAGACCCGACGCGCTGTGTGTTGTTGCGTGAAGGGAGGGGCGGAGTAGTTGAGGTGTAGTAATGTGTCGTTGACTAGTGCACCCTACTATACACTACGCACGAATGCCCGAAAACAATATCATCGATTACACGTTCCTGTTTATCTTGTCTGGAGCAGACACGACACATTTTCATGGCTAGATCGGTTTAAATTCTAGTCGTGTACGATGTGTACATGATGAATTGGTCCTATCTGCCGCAGACACGGTGAAATTTTTTACTAGTCGAAATACTCTAGCAAAAGTGATAAATGCATATTTCATACGATTTGTGTTGTACAAGAAACATTGATTCTATTCGGCTGAGACCCAGGAGGTTGCGGATTATAAGCTTGTATTTATAAAAAAATACGTATATACGTATTCTATCAGTTATCAGGTTCCTATAATACAAGCTTTGCTTAGTTCGGGGCTAGATGGTGCTGTGTGAAGTGTCCAGCATTATTTATTATTTATTTATTGATAAGAGCCGTGGTGGCCTAGTGGTAATGACGACTTCTAATCCAGAGGTTGTAGATTCGAATCCCAGCCGTTAAGTGCTGAAAACGGTGAATAAAAACATCGTGAGGACACTGGCATATCCTATAACTAAACATTCGCTATTTTTAATAATTTATTTTGGACAAATATTTACATACTAACTGTATTACATAAATCACTGTAAAACCTTAGAGGGTTATCTCAAATATTGATTAATGGGTTAGTTTTCTACTAAGCGGTGACGTGTTTGCAACCTCTCACGTGAATGCCTAACTTTATGCAAAAATATGGATACAAACGTACCTAATCTTTGGACATGTCTCTGACTACCTTGTGGGATACCTTGTGGGTCTGCGTTATTGGGATAAATATAGTAGTAACCTACATTATATAATCTATTCATATAATTTATATTGATTCTTGATTCTAACTTTGTAAGTATTCTGTAAATTTTATAAATTTATACGAGTTGTTATAAAATGAGCACGTCCAGGTGATTTTACAACGGTTTAATATTGTTTCAACAATGAAATGAATGGATAATAATTGTAGGTGTAGTTTATAAATTCGCGTTCGTCCCTATGTGGTAGAATGAATGGCGCCTGCTGCGCGTGCGGCGCGGGGAGGGCAAGCCAACCCGCCTGGGTCGATGTATGGTAGGTAGATATCTGTGGCGTTAACACGAGTAAAGATGGTTTTTATGGCTATGTGAACAATTATGGTTAAGATGAAAAGGATACCTTCATTAATTTGAGGAAAACAATGCAATTGCACTTCAATAACAAATATTGTATGCAAAGATTAGGTGGTTGAACTCATCTTTTTTGTATGAACGGCAAAGTAACACCTACTGCTGAGTTGATAATGGAGGCTGAAGATGGAACTCCTTGATTGGTAATACATAGTACCTTCAAATAGTTAGTCTAAATATAGGTCTAAAGATCAAAAATATCCTTCCATTGCTGTGGTACCATTAGTTCCATTGATGGTACTGTGTTTTTTTTTACTGTTGTAACATTACGTCGTATTTACTATTATGGTCAATTTATTTTTGGTATCCGTGGTACCATCCAAGAAATAAAAGGTAGAAATGAAATGTGATTCTAAAACTTTGTTTACATAAAGTCTGTATAAAAACAATGAATAGCGTATTATAAAACTTACTTACTTTATGTGCAAAAAAAACCTAAGAACCTAACGCTAACGCTATCTGCCACTACCACTCTAGATGGCAATAGGTCGTTAGGTATTTTTGGCATTGTTTTTTTTTAATTTTGTAGAACTTCGTTTGACCACAATCTCACCTGATGGTAAGCGATGATGTGGTCTAAGATGAAGCACGAAGATCTCGAAGAAACCTATTTACTCTTACCTTAAAGAGGCCCGGATTGTATTCTTTAGGAAAAACAGACGACAGTAAAGTGTTACCTTAGCTGTACGCATCAATAACGTAGAACCAAAACGGTGTGTGCGAATGGGTGGTATATCATATATATATATATATATATATGTAGATATAGATAGACCATTCTATGTTATATGAAATCTTTAATGGTACAAGGGCTAAAAAATGGTACAATACCATCAATAGATAAATTATTATAGCAAGCAATAATTTATCTATGTCAGCTTACGTACTACCTAAAAATGATTTAAAAAGTACAATAGTTTCGTTTGCTTACACAAGAGTAAATAGGTAGGGGGAGGTGGGGTGCGATGATGCATGGGGCACATAGATACACAAGCATGATTTAATAATCGATTGAATGTAGGTATTCGTCAGCGCGATTCTAATGGATGCGTTCAAACATTTATAGTTGACGACCTCCGTGGTGCAGTGGGCGAATAGCCGGCTGAGACGCAGGAGGTAGTGGGTTCGATTCCCGCCGCGGAACAAAATGTTTGCATGATTTACAGATATTTGTTCCGGGTCTGGTTGTTTCTCTATATATTATAAGTATGTATTTACAAAAAAAAAAATGTATATAAGTATTATATCAGTTATTTGGTTCCCATAGTACAAGCTCTGCTTAGTTTGGGACTAGATAGCGCTGTGTGAAATGTCCAGCAATATTTATTTATAGGAGAGTTTTAGAGATATCACAAATCAAATACATTCAATCGATTATAAATAATAATTGTGTATCTATGTGCCCCTTGTATCATTGTACCCACCTCCCCCTCATTAATTTTATTTAAAATTGTTATCCGACACTTACGGAAAAAATTAAGATATTTAAAATCATCTCAGAAAAGCATTGCATCCTCGTATCAAGAGGAAGGTTGCGGGTTAAAATACCGTCTGGTTCGGATTTTAAAAACTTTAGTAAACAGGTAGCTTTCATAATATAGTTATCGTATAAGGAGGTGAAAGACACCGCTTTAGAAAGGAGTAAAACGAGGGAGTAGGGTCTTGGAGCGACAAGGGTAATACATAACAGCATTATTGATACTCTAGAAATAAATCATTATGTCCCTATATATATATTCTTGTAATCCCACTTTCCACTATATACATGGATGTTTGTTACTCTTTCACGTCGGAACGGGTGAACAGATTGCGATGAAATTTGGTATGTACGTAGATTATAACCTAGATTAACAAAGGCTACTTTTTGTTGACAAACCAAAGCCGCTGGCGGAAGCTAGTAAGTATATATTTATAAACATTAATAGTTATAAAAAGATAAATCAACATCATCATATCAGCCGTAGAACCTTCACTGCTTTTCCAAAGATTTCCAGACCAACCGATCATAATTTCATATATTTCGTCTTTTGACAAATTATGTGTTCTGAAATAAGTCAGTATATTAATAAATATTCAATTAAAGATAATTAACTTAATTACAATGTCACATTGCTAGAATTAAATTATGATGTTAAAAGTGAATAACAAATTTTACAAGATAAATTAAACACATAAACGAAGATTTAATTTGATTAATTAAAAATTGTAATTATTCAAATTAGAAGTATCTGCAAAAGCATTGCCAATTGTATCACTAGTGGGTCGCCCCGAACTGAGATCTCGCGAGTCTCCGATTAAAACAATAAAATATTATTTGTAATCTTTGACTATCAAAATAGTGCCATCAAAATAGTAATTTCATAAATTACCACCTTACTTAACCTAAGGTTTCATTCAAATTACAGGTAAAGGGAGTGCATGTAATGGGGTTACACTTTTTTGGGGTACAAATTGCAGTTATTCTGGATTTCAGACTTTTGCCTATATTTGAGTCGCTTAAGCTACACGCATACTAAATTACAGCACTGTGTACTGGTGTACCCTGCGAATTTTGTCAAAGTTCAGTTTTTATTATGGCAACTATAAGAACTTTACTAAAAATAAACGGAATCTAAATGTTCTATTAAAGACCTTTAATTTGAAGTCCCATTTGACCGAATAGTCTCATTTTTTTACCCCTCTTGAACCCTAAAATCTCAACAACCCCCCCACATTTTTAGCTCATTTAGTCACATCAAAATTGTGCCATCACTACCTACAAATGTATAAAATTTCTGATGATCGGATAAACGCTTCGAAAGTTATCCTCGGACAAACAAACATACATACAACGACGATTTGCCCAAGTTGATTTAGAGATCTCGCTTCGCTCGATCAATAATAAATCAAATAATAAAATTAAAAACCTAATAAAAATTTACAATGCCAAAACGTATGCATTTGTATTACCTACATGTTGCAAAAAGACTTTTATCTTCAAAAGCTTCGTCCAAACGATAACATTTTTTGTTAATTATAATTACCTATCCTTTAATAAAGAATTTGAAGTCATTGTCGGCAAGAATTTTAACATTTCTTACGGTCTGCGCGGCTCATAGTTGAACTATATGGAATAGATTAACTTTATTAGGTCTGCCCCTCTTATGGCGGGTTCCTATATCCGTCGGTAACCAGCTACGACTCGTTTCTCCTTGAAAACGTATCAAAAGTTTGACACTAGTTTGACACTTTTTCAAGGAGATACGAGTCGTATTATGGCGGGTTCCTATATCCGTCGGTAACCAGGTACGACTCGTTTCTCCTTGAAAACGTGTCAAAAGTTTGACACTTTTTTAAGGAGATACGAGTCGTAGTACGCCATTAGTGGAGGGCTGTCATACGTTGCGCTTTCCAGTACATGGTCTCTACTAGGGAACCTTTCATCCCATACGGCCATTAATAGAAGCCACAGCAGTTAAAACACTGAATTAGCTCTGATTTATCTAGTATGGTACAAGCAAATGAAGCAATAACAACTTATACGCGGTTATTTTACGTATATTTTATTTATACCTTCAAAAAATAGCTATTAAACTATATTTTTACAATGTATTTATGGGAAGGTATGTATGTATTTTCTTAGATACCTGCCGAAGAGAACAATGCAGTAATATTTTAATTTAAATACGAAATTGGCTGACCGTGGATTTTTGATCTTTGGTTATTCTATTGTTGCATTTTTTTGGGCAAGGAACTAAAATTAAATTCATTAAAAGAATGAAATCGTGGAATGCTGTTTGCAGTTTAAAATTGGCCAAGATGTGTCTAGCCAGTGGCCAGACTTAGCCTGATTATTATAGAAGTTAGAAACATACAAATTTGAGTGTTTGAAAAATGTTATTTATCGTCCCGTTAGGTCATGAGAAACAGGATTTAATATTCCAATTTGCACTAATAGCTGTTTCTAATCCTCACAAAATTTTATCCACATCCATCCAATAGCCTACCAAGTAAAATGATTGAGTTTGATTTATAATTAAATTTATTAGGCGTTTATTTTAACTCAATTTATTTGAAATTAGCTTTAATTCTAATTTTTACTAGTACTTTTAATTGAATTTGTTTTTGATTAAATTAAGTACCTGCCTACATAATTTGTGAGTCTATTCTCAAATTAGGTACTTATTGTAATTAAATAAATAATAAATATTTCTGGACATTTCACACAGCGCTATCTAGCCCCAAACTAAGCAGAGCTTGTACTATGGGAACCAGATAACTTATAGTATACTTATATACTTTTTTTTTGTAAATACATACTTATAATATATAGAAACACAGCCAGGCACGGAACATATATCTGTAGATCATGCAAACATTTGTTCCGCGGCGGGAATCGAACCCGCTACCTCCTGCGTCTCAGCCGGCTATACGCCCACTGCGCCCCGGAGGCAGTCTACTACTAACATAAATATAATAACAAATGCATTACTAACAATCTTTGGACAAATGTTATGATGTCAATTTATTAAATTATATTGAAAACCGCGAAAGTAAAAGTTCCGGGATTTCAGTTCCGATAGAGGACATTTTTTTTAACTTCTTTGTTATTGAACAAGCAAGAGGGTCATGAAAAAAAAATTAATTATAATTGTCGTATTAATAAAATAATTTTAAACGTGTCTAACGTTGGAACGTAAGGTTTTGGTTTTACGTTGGTTTGACAGATGTCACGTGTGTCAGCGCGATACGAAATGTGCATAACGTAATGTTTTGTTTTGGTTTTACTTTGGTATTATCGTTCAAAAGTAGCGCGATTGCGTATTGCGATTGCGAATTAGCCCCCTGATGTTAAATGGTAACTATCATCTATAACAAAGCATTGTATCGTAGGTCACATATTTTGGGAACTGCCCTATGAATCGACGATGCACTGCCCTGATGCCATGTGACATCAATTTTTTGTCCATGCTCGGTTATAAAGCTGCTAATAAAACTCATGATGATTCTACTAAATTGGCCACTTAAGGACCTTGAACAATTTATTAAACTGAATTAAACAATTGAACGGTGGCCAACATAAATAATATATGATTTGATTTTTCAAAGGCAGCTATTTGAACTTGGCTTTAAAACGAACAACAAAACTATTTAAACAATGCCTGGGAAAATGCTGTGGAACAACCTTACAAAACTACAATCAAAGCGACCAAGCAAGCCTCAAAGGCTCAAAGTATATTCAGTAGATATTTTGTTTTGCTCCTTTTTCTCAGCAACCGGTCCTGCATTCTTCAATCTTTGAACGAAGCCTTTCGAACTGGTCACCTTGAACGAATTCACTATTAAAACGACATTATTTTTTGCACAAGTTTTGGTTTTGTAGGGCAGGGAAACCAATTTTGGTGATTAAATCGGCCGTTTTTGGCACATAATTAAAGGCTTAATCGTTTGCAACTAAATATAGTGCACACATTTGCATATTTCCCGTGATTATATAACATGTAATATCATAAGGCCAAAACATATAAATATTCTACTATATACATAATGTATTTTATACCTTGAACATGGATTTAATAATCAGAAATCATTAACATGCATATTATTCTCGTCCAATATAAAACATTATTCGTCTCCTAACCAGAATAAACAATATAATTATTAGAAAATATCAGAAGATACATTAGAAATCTAAAATAACAGATATAAATCGATCGAAGGTTGCCTGGAACAGATCGCTTTCAACCTTTGGATGATGTGTTTGTAACTTATGTTTATGTGGTAATTCAATAAAGAGTTATCTATCTATCTATCTAACTCTCAGTATTTCAAGATGTTTTTTTTGTATACTTAAATATTATACTTTTAAAAAACATTTTCCCGTGACAACTGTTCTTTAAATTATAATCATTATTCTAACTAGAATATCTTTGTTTATAATAATAAACAAAGATATTCTAGTTAGCGCATACCAAGTATTGGGGTTTCTCGCAATCTTGAATCAGCAGATGAAGCATATCTTATAGTACCTCGATATCTTTTAGAATTGCATTTAGCAGCTGAATTCCAAAGCCCTTATAGTTTTTGTTAAACCTCGCTCAATCAACGCACGTGTTTATAATTATCATAAGAACAATAAATTACGTTCGAAGGTCTTATATTTCATGGTCGAATCTAAAATCGTTTTAAACTGCTATTTCTGGAGTAATAAACGAATATTAGAATAATGGAACGTCAGAACAATATAGTTCTACGGACGGGTCGCATTTTCCAGTATTCATACTATTTTTGTCTATGTAACTGAAAATAAATAAATATATGTATAAAAAATCCTTTTCCATCTGCGCCAAACTCTTTACTATATTTGCCTGACTGATATTGGAGGGAAATGTTCTGGGTAGACGTTATATTTTTCAAATCCCATAAAATGATTTAATTTTACCTATTGCTTGTGAATCCTTAAACTAAAGATAAAGATGGTAAAGATCTTGCTATACTCTATAAATTAACAAAATTATAATGTAACTGAAGAGAAAAAAAATAATAACTTGCATTGTAATATTTTTATTATTGTTTCTATGGCCAGTTGAAGGTCAGATACAGATTTAACACTAAGGCTAAAAGGGAGACTTGCAAAACTGGTTTTGCAACCTTTCTTATGCAAAGCGGCATACAGAACATTGTTTATTTTGAAAATGCAGTCTATGTAAGAAATGCCTGAATAAGAAAGTTTCAGAGTCGATATACCTAAGCTTTAGAATCTTATATTATAGATTGACGTTTAATATTATTAATTGTTATTAATTGTCATCTTCTCAATCAAGGCAAAATCATTCGTATCAATATATTTATTCGAAATCTCCCAACAAATGTTTTATTTTTCCCAACGAACAATGTGGATCGAAACTCATCATACTCGTAGACTTAAAATTTACAAGGTAACCGAGAGACTTTATTGAAACTCGTCTTATAAAATGTAGCATTACTACTAAGTGACTATAAATACAGGTTGGTTTTCCTAAATGGATTTTTCCACTTATTTACAATTTATTTCTACTAAAATATGTATGTAAATAAAAATGTAAGTAAAGTGCATACGTGATAGTACTAAAAGTACCGAAAACAACTCAATCAAACCATCAACCAGTATTATCCATAACATGTTATGCAGTTAAGCAAAAACTGCTTCATAAGAAACAAGCAACACAATTCAGTACACCCGCGATGCTCGTATCTGCCATCAAGAACCTTTTGCTTTTTACTCATTGAAATCGATACGAACGGGCGTTAGTTCTAATTAGTAAACCGTCGCGAGTGTACCCTCTCGTGCTTTCATTGATACAGTTTTAATTATTTTGAAAGTTGAAAATGTACTTTCGAATGTACCTTCATATATCCTCACTGAACTTCGCGCCAAAACACACATTAAAGCGAGATTTTTACGAGATTGCTCAACATCCATGTATTGTTTGCGAAAATAAAGTACTTATCGGGTTTTATAACAGTTTTTATAGAGGTACTTAAATACTGCATGTTCGGGTTAAAAGCTATTAAATATCAAACTAACTAGTGGTTACTTTTTTCGGGTACAAATTGCAGTTATTCTGAATTTCAGACTTTTGCCTATATTTGTGATACTTAAGCTACACGCATACCAAATTACAGCTATGTGGGGTTACTGGTGTACCCTGTGAATTTTGTCAAAGTTAAGTTTTTATTATGGCTAATAACTCAAAAACAACAAAAACTTTACTAAAAATAAAAACGGGATCAAAATGCACTAATCGAAATACCTTTCATTTGACGTCTCACTTGACCTAATAGTCTCATTTTCATTTTTTTTACCCCTTTTGAACCCCAATATCTCAACAACCCCTCAACATTTTTAGCTCTTTTAGTCACACCAAAATTGTGCCGTCACTACCTATGTATCAAATTCCTCAATGTTTAGTTCAACACTTCGAAAGTTATCCTCGGACAAACAAACAAACATACATACATACATACATACAACGCCGATTTGCCTAAGTTGATTTGGAGATCTCGCTTCGTTCGATCAATTAAATAAATATCATATAGTTATAGTCGAAACACGCATAATGAAAGAAGTTTTATATGACATGGCCTGGAAAATAACGCATAGAGAAGATTACAGCGCAGTAGCGTTTACAGATGAATGCCTATCAAAAAGGATAGTTCTGATAAATTTAAGGCAAGGGCACCTGAAGATCGTTATCACAATAAGCTCTGCAATGTATTAAAGCGTTGGCTTCCAGTAAGAAATTAACTAGTCGTTTTCACCGACTGATTTGCTAAACAAATCATTTACCTTTTGGTAGTACATATATTCCAACTGTTGTGATTTTTTATAATATGTGGGTACTTAATTGTAACGCGAAGTATGTTTCAGCGAGAATCAGTAACTTAAGTGCCTGTAGTTGTATCATTTCCTGAATTGGAACCACCTTTATTGTTTCGTAGTAATCATTTTTGCTCATTTATTTTTTGGTTATAAAAATATCTTACTTTTATGTCCATTCACCACACCTACTCGCTCAAGGTTGTAACTATAGTTTTTATTATTCTACCTCAAGAATACTTCTGTTTAATTTTGATCAAATAGTAAAATGTTCTTCTCACCATCCATAAACTACGCCATCTGGCATATGAAAGCCATTTCTACATAGAAACAGGCATATCGTGACCAGTTTAACCACTAGGAGCCTGTTCCTTGGCCATTTCACTACTTTCTCTGCTCACTGATACCCTAGTATCGTACCTTCGGCAGCATTCACATAGAAATCAGATTAAAAAAAAACCTTATAGAAAATTGTGCACCGGCTTTAAACCGGCTGGGTGTACCGTTTTAAAGGAAAACACTACTTGCCGCCGGTTTAGACAGTAAGTATAACTTTAGCTCACAAGGAGCAAGGATATTGTCTATTCTTGGTAGGCAGACATCTCAGACTCTGTAAGAGAATACAGATTCGCCTGCTGGTAAGCATTG
The DNA here is from genome assembly GCA_963924445.1 of Philereme transversata. Classification (NCBI taxonomy): domain Eukaryota; kingdom Metazoa; phylum Arthropoda; class Insecta; order Lepidoptera; family Geometridae; genus Philereme; species Philereme transversata. The sequence goes on along the minus strand of OZ004337.1, from coordinate 16,146,274 downwards.
AACAGGCGTTGGACCAATAATTGTTCATTCGCAGTTTCCTCTCGCAGAAATAATTCCAATATAACTTACATAACTATTTTGTACAGATCTGACTCCTAGATCCTTACTTTTTGCACAAAAATAATCAAAGCTTCAGTATGACTTTGGATTTTATCTACAAAAAATGTGACTTCTCTCTTTTACGTGCGTGATTTTCTACGTGCCTATTCCACGTAGAAAATCTGTCGCAGGAACGACAGCGTTAACGTCAATTGAAACATCCAACTTGCCACTATATGTACTAATCATCCCCAATATAAGAAAATGAAGGCTGAGTTTACCCTGCTTTCTGTAAAAGCGTCTACTACCCTACACTATTAAATGCAGTGATTGCGACTCTAATAATGCAGTTCGCAAGTAACTAGAGTCGTGAGCTTTAATTTGTGCCTTCGCAATTCCATGCGAGTATAATTAGCTATCATTCGCAGTGCAGTGGCGGAGGACAGATAAGGCATATCTGTGCGGATGTGGCTCATGGACAGTATTCAAATAACGATTAGCTGCCGAATACGTGAATAAATTAAATAGAAAACATGTGATGGTTTTAAACTGAGACTGCTGAACAGAAAATGTGATCAACTTGTATGTTATCAAGTTTCTATCAAGCAGAACAGTGTAAGGTGACCCTAGTGGTATAAATAAACAGCCGTGGTGAGAATTAATAACACAAACTCCTCATTTTAATTTGCCGTACTCGGATAAAACTTAAATAAATAAGAAAGTTCGCGTGTTATCGACGAACGTTGAAAGTAAAATGACGTACCTAGCATGAAGCAATTTATTTAGTTATATATATATGCGTGTAAATAACAGGTAAGTGCAATTCCCATAACAATACCGAGTGAGAACTCTATACCATAAAGCTCGTACTGAACAAAATATTTCAGATTTTAACATTGAATGCTGCGAATTTGCGAATATGCGAATTGCTGCAGATATAAACACCGTTTTTGTGCTGCAGAAGAGGGCTGTTCGTGCAATTTATAATATGGGCCCCAGAGAATCATTACGCAATAAGTTTAAAGAAATAAATATTATGACATTCCCTTGTCAATACATCTATGAAAATCTAATGTATGTTCACAAAAATATTAATTTGTTTAAGAAAAATAGCGATAATCATAATTTTAATACTAGAAATAAAGATAAACTCGCTGTTACCACTTGTAGACTCCATAAAGTTAGTAAATCGTTTAAAGGGCAAGGTGTACGCTTTTATAACAAACTCCCAAGGGATGTACAAAAATTGACAATTAACAAATTTAAAAACGTAATTAAACAAAATCTTTATAAAAGAGCCTACTATAAAATATCGGATTATTTAGATGATAGAGAAGCTTGGGATTGAAATTGCTCCAACTCGTTCAAAATGTTACAATTTAGACGTAATTTATGTTCTGTATTATGTATTGTAAAAGGATCATTAAAAAAACAACCAGCCTTGTTTCTTGCCTTTCTTTCCTGGCTTGGTCGCGAAGGAACAGGCAGTAAAATTGACGTTTCAAAGTGATCCTTGTGATTTTAATGAATAAAAATATTTGAATTTGAATATACACAGGTTTTAAATAAAGTCATTATATATTTATTTATGAATTCGATATGCTGAATCAAACCCTAGTTTTATCGGTGCTAGGATGTTATGATTGGATTTGAAACGGATGTTAGGATATTGTAAGCTAACAAATAAAGTTCAGTCTCGTTTATTTTTAAAAGATCTCGTCGCTAATTTTCTTATACGATATCAATTTAATAGGTAGCCCTGTTCATCTTCTTAATATTGGAAACATCAAATACAATAGCGAACATTTGATATAAACTTGTTACAGTAAGTGTAAATACATTCTAATTCCATGAAATATGCGTAGATCTAACTTAAATACTTATCCATTTTCTTATGTACTTATTAGGAAACCGCAGAGTTGCAACAGGCTATTAGCCATTGTGATTGAAATCCGTGATAGGAGTCTGTTATGTCATTGTTGTCATTCTCGCATCACCATTTCCCAAGAAATGGTCGCAGGAAATTATAGCTTCAATTGAAACTGTCTTCCCGGAGAAGGTGGGCTAGGTAAATGTTATATTTCCCAACAATTTTCCAACAACGTCCCTAAGATTCATCGATGGAAAAGATGAAGAAGTCCGACGTTGGGCGGATCTTTCTTTTCTTCGGGCCCTAGGGGAAGGAATTTTGTATTATTCCTTGGAACACAAATTTTAATCTTGCTTTAATTATTAAAGGATAGCCTTTTCTAGTTAGTTGTAGGTTAGTAACACAAACATTCTATTTTTGTGTTTAAAAGTTACATTCGCAGAATTATAAAATATTGAAATAATTAATCAATAACAATAAAACTCAGCACTACCAGTCTGCATATTATGGTTAGTAATAAAGCCATATAATCTTTCAGTCATCCACAAAATTAAGAAACTAAGAAATATCAAAATGTACATAATCAATTTGAATTTTACTACAACTTGGTTGATTTATACATATTTAGTTTTATAACACTAAAGTTTTGTTGCCAATATTCTTTTAATTAAATAAAATTAAAAATTGGACACCCATACATACGTCTAAAATTAGCCGGACGCAACCATTCTAGTGCCTGGGAAAGGGACATAAATGGAAAAGAAAAAGGTTAACCACCCTCTAAATATAGCCGGAACGTTATGGTAGATAGATACATAGTACGTGCAGAGCTAATAAAGGCGCGGGTTTCCTTACGATACCTTATTTACTGTGCTTACCGCACATACATTTTGCAGATAGTAAAATGTTCATGGCCGTGATTCGAATCCACAACCTCTGTGTTGAAAGTCAGAGTACTTAACCAACATGGCTGTTAATTGTAATAGAGTTCTTTCTGCAATATCTAATAAATAAATAAATATTGTTGGACATTTCACACAGCGCTATCTAGCCCCAAACTAAGCAAAGCTTGTATTATGGGAACCAGATAACTGATAGAATATGTACTTATATATATTTTTTTGTAAATACATACTTATAACATATAGAAAAACACCCAGACACGGAACAAATATCTGTAGATTATACAAACATTTGTTCCGCGGCGGGAATCGAACCCGCTACCTCCTGCGTCTCAGCCGGCTATACGCCCACTACGCCACGGAGGCAGTCATCTGTTAGGTATAGTTTTTATAATTCCTTGTGTCCGTTTCAAATTCTTGTGGGGTTAGGCCCTGCCTGCCTATTTCAAATGTTCCTGCCTGGGTAGGTGGTCTTCCTGTCTTCAATGTGCCTAGCCACCTCAATCGGGGATAGGTCAATACAAAAATTAAATACGCGTTCTTCAGTAAAACCACGTAGAATAAACGTAGGCGTTCGCTTGCATTTCAGTCGAATGGGAAAACCGGAAGTGAGTTCTTTTTGAAGGCTACAATAAAAAACTTGTTCCCTAGAATGCAAAGCTTACAATATAATTGAGAAAAAGGTCCATTGACAAAACGAAAGTTATAATTAACAGTTACGAGTGCAATCAATTGTATTGCGGGAAGTATACCATAATGTCTACTATAGTAACAACGTCGTAATAAATAATATTGTAATTATTAGAGTTTAAATATAACGTAATATTTTTAAGTACCGAAGCGGTTTAAGTTATAATCATGTCTCCTACATGAATAGGAAATGTGCTGTCATGTGGCTTGTATGGAAAAATGGCATAACTTCTGAGTCATATCAAAACTACTTAATAAATTATTCCAGAGGGCTTAGCCAAATTACATTCGATTAGCGATGACGCTAATCGATAAGTCCGAAAATGTATGGGATTGACACATGCTATGGAAATATCACGTGATACATCGACACCAAACCTATGTAGAAAACGAATCGATTCGAAGCGATTGTAACTTGGCTAAGCCCTCAAGCTAGCTTATGACTTCCAGTTGATAAAGTACGATTTGCCCACTTACGGGTTCATTAACATTTTACTAAGGCGAAGGTTGAAAATGTAATGGATTTTGATTATACTATACACCAGTAGATAAAGGGTCAAATCAATTACCATGTTAAGTTTCTGAGTATATCTACTTAATTATAAGCTTCATAGAAAATTAGAGGTAATGAACAAAAGAAAATACAATAGAAAACTGCGCGCATTGAATCACTACTATTGGTCTCATGATCTATCACTTCGTTGACTAAAGTCATTTTGAATTTGACTTTGGAGTGTGCGGCTTGTCTAATTTTGTTATATTCATTTCCAATATTTTTAAATCAATTTATTATAATCCCGCGCGTTGTAAATTAACAAGGTTAAGTCAGCCGGATTTAGCCTACACGTTAATTGATTCCAAAAGCTATAAAGTAGTTCACTCATGATTACTGTAATAAAATTGTAAAACTGTAATATGCAACTTTTCAATTAAAAGTAAATTTAATCAAAAGTAATCTCAAGGCTGATATCCCACGGTCGATTGACTGGTTGCAAATTTTTATTTGATTCGTCACTTTTTACATACATAGTAATATTTTTACAGCGGGTATCAATACTGCAGTATCCTTGATGGTTCAGAGAAAGGCGAATGAAATAGTAAAAATCGACCAAATTGTAGTCATTGAGGCAAAGTTTGAATCATATTTAACTTACGCTGAACTCGCGCCTAAACGCCTACTAAATGAATACTTAAATTCAATAAAGCTGCTCTTTAACTGACCTTACTGATTTGAACACATGAGAAAAAACTTTGTCAGTATTTTATAGAAAGTTATATTTTTATATGTATATTAAACGTAATTAAACAAAATCTTTACAAAAGAGCCTACTATAAAATATCGGATTATTTAGATGATAGAGAAGCTTGGGATTGAAACTGCTCCAACTCGTTCAAAATGTTACAATTTAGACGTAATTTCTTTTGTGTATTATGTATTGTAAAAGGATCATTAAAAAAAAACCAGCCTTGTTTTCTTGCCTTTCTTTCCTGGCTTGGTCGCGAAGGAACAGGCAGTAAAATTGACGTTTCAAAGTGATCCTTGTGATTTTAATGAATAAAAATATTTGAATTTTGAATATATAAAACAGAGTCGGGTTAGTTACACCATTTATAACTCAAGAACGGCTGGATCGATTTTGATGATCTTTGATTTGTTGGATTTATCTCTACCCCGAATAGCAGAATAACTATTAAAATATCGGAAAAATTCACCCAAAAATAAATTATGAAGAAAATTCATTTTCTCATACATAGATGAAGCTAATTATGACCGATTGACAATTCTACCGGGGTGACGTACATTGGCAGCCCGCGTCATGTGTATGTCAAGGCGGTACGAAGTTCGGGGGGGGCAGCTAGTAAAATACACAAAATATATATTTTCCGTTTTTTTTACCTTTCACATGTAAACTAAGCTTGTAAGTTTCTTAACAATTTTATTTGTAAAATTACGTATTATTCATAAAATACCCAGTCCCTGAACAAATATCTGTAGATCGTGTAAACATTTGTTCTGCGGCGGGAATCGAACCCAGATATTATGCCATAGTTGGCTGAATCCTTTACGGATAGTGTAAGCACAAAATAGATAGTAAGGTAGTTTAAGTAAAGATTAGGTTTATCTTCGCTTTTGATTTTTTTACCCACAGAATAAAAGGATTTTATATATTTACATATCTTATCCGTGTGTGATAGAAGTAGTATAGAGGATCTTGGTCACAGATTCAACAGTAATTATTTCAAAACATTTTATATTCTATGATAGCAATAGTTCTATAGCCTGAAGATACCAGCTGATCGAGCTGCAATCTACGCAAACTAAAAGCAACTAACCGTTTTTTTATATTTTCCAGAGCAAGATGCCGACTCCAGACTACAGCGTTGACCTGGACCTGGGAGAGCCCCCACCGGAGCTCCAGGACTACGCCCGTGTGCACTGCGGAGAAGACCCTGAGACGAAGCTGCAGGCCATATACGAACTCAAAGAAATGATCTATGGTAAGGTTCACAGTGTAGCTCGCATTGTGATTCTAGATAAAACGATGTTCCGCGCGGCCACTACTTTCATGAGTGACCGTTCGTTAGTGGCCTTTTCTGTGCTTCGGAGTTAAGATATCTATCCTGATTATAAAAGTAATCAAGTCATATTAGGGGCCTTAGAAGGGCCTAAAACTCCGATACCAGATTTCACTAATAGCTTTTACAACTTAACATTAAAAGCAATCGAGAGGTTACGTTAGTAGACTCAGATCGGATTTTAAACGTGGACTATGAATCAAAAGATGGAGATTCCTTCTTCTTACATCATAGGGCTTGTAGGTGACACTTGGCTCATGTTCAGATAGTTCAAGGTATTGTAAGGGACTTCGCAAAACTTAGCTGAATTTACCATCATAGCTCAAGTGCATAGCTCAAATATGTGAACATAATGTACCTACGAATTAAATTGATGATATTTTTTTTTATGTAATAACGGAAATAATATACTATTATTTACAATACATACAGAAGAAACAGTTGAATCATCTAAATACCGTTGTAAACGATCTATAGATAGCTCAACAGCTTCAGATCACTACCAGGCGGAAGTGTCCCCATGACACTGGCTGCAATGCTTATGCGTTGACCCAGACAAGTACCAGCTCTCGGATCATACGTCCCTCCGACCAGACGTCCAGAAATAATTTTGAAAACGCGATGGGCCTCGGTACCCCATGGATCCAGGGTCTCGACCCCGAATGGCTTAAATACGTAAGCTCTGTCGAGACTTTCATATTTGCGCCGCTTGAGATCTTCGGCTGAATTTTTCGAAGATTCTTGGTTAAATTATTACATGTTATCAAATTAATTATTCAAATTATTGGTTTTTGCCAACTTTGCCATCTTCATGTATATCGTTTTTTTAAACCCCACGCTAAATGAGGGGTGTTATAAATTTGACAGTTATGCCTGTATGTGTGTTTGTCTGTGTGGCATCGTAGTTTCCAAACGGATGGACCGATTCGCACGCGGGTTTTTTTAATAGAAAGCTGGTTTATTTGGGCCACCCTCTTGGTTATGCGTGATGAAGATTAGGTCAGACGATCCGAAGATAATCAGCACTTTTCCTTTTAGCTAAGATCCCTCAGCTGTAAAATTGAAATTAATGAATTTATTCCGGGTTTTTATGTGAAGGTAGTTATTTTGATTTTATTTATTCTTTTGTTAAATGAAAAGTATATCAACCCATAAGTTGCTAAGCAGGTGTGAATAGCAACTGGAATCTGGATTTTTTTAGGAGTTTTGATTTATGAATAGATTCTTGTTGGAATAATAAGTTTTTTAACGACAAATGTAAAATTTTTGTAAAATTGTAATAATGTAAAATAATCATGCTGAACTGTCCTAGTTGCCTACATCAAAAACAATGTTTTGTTTTGTCTTGATCAAGAACAGGTTTTAAGCTTACTTCAAATCGATTGCGTGATTATTATAACCTTGACCTTCTATAACAGATATAGCCTCCTTTAAAATTCACGTCCTTTACGTTAATGTTACGTATACGTTAAAGGTGTAGTTATTATAAGAGACCTTCGAAAAATCAAGCAGGTCTGTAATTTAAGAAAACCCTTCGTCGTTGCTATTGTGTAGCTTACATAATACTTAAAGATAGCTGCCATATGACCGTCTTTGAAAAGCTTATCTCTAAGCTTTACGGAAGAATACAGGGTATTACATCGAGATGGGTCAGTGAGGGTAAATCCTAAAAGCCAAGAGCAAAAATGCTGAAAAGACACGCGTCACCGATATTGATAAAAATAAAAATTTTGGAATTATCTCAAGCTACTAAAATATTAAACACAAAAAGGTTTTGATCATCTGTTTTAAAATAAAAAACGAGATTAGACAATCGAACAATGTGAGTTGACCCTGGAATAAATGGACGAACTTAGATGTCACATTATTAAGTAACGTTTTCTAGGTCAGGGAACTAAATCATTCAGGATTAGCATAGTGACTAATAGTGTACACACGACAAAGAGTTAAGAGATCTACAATGTAAGAGATTAATGATCGTATGTTGCTTCTAAGCACAATTTTACAAAAGAAAATAAGATAACGTATTTAAATAATAGTTTTAAATGAGTTTTCAAACGACCATCTACTATTATCAATCGAGAAGTTGCGTTTTTCCGTCTCCACCATTAGATCTGCCTGTAATTTAATATTTTAGATGTACTTAGATTGAGTCATATTATATGAATGTGTTAGATTTTATATTAAACGATGGGTTCGATTCCCACCGCGGAACAAATGTTTGCATGATCTACATATATTTGTTCCGGGTCTGGTTGTTTCTCTATGTATTATAAGTATGTATTTACAAAAAAAAGTATATCAGTTATCTGGTTCCCATAGTACAAGCTCTGCTTAGTTTGGGGCTAGATAGCGCTGCGTGAAATGTCCAGCAATATTTATTTATTTATTTATTTATTTAACTATCTGATTCCCATAGTACAAGCTTTGCTTAGTTTGGGGCTAGATAGCGCTGTGCGAAGTGTCCAGCGATATTTATTATTATTTGGAATACACAATGATGAAATGCACAATGTAAATACTAACATCGTGGGAGTACAAACAGATTTAAGTGCGATACCGGGCGTTGTATTCTAAAATGATAGTTAGGCGCAAGGACGTGAGCCTTTGTTATTGTGCCGTGACTCGTTTCTGCAGCGATCGATCTCATTAGATACGCATCGTGATGACAATAGAGTATGTATAGTTTGCTACACACATATATAGGGTATTCTGAAACGCAATATTACTAAATGTATAACAGAGAAGCTCAATGTTCAAACTAGCATATGTATACCTACTGAATAAAACTTATATTCTTTGTTTCTTTTTGGTCTGGTTTAGTGTTTGATTATTAAAGGCGATTCATAACGGTTTTTCAGAATATTATCTAAAAAAGCATCACATTTAATTCCGATACATGAAACATACAATTAAATCCTTACAAAAAAGTACAAAATGAGTTTTTGCCTATAAAAGACTATTTTTCAAAGAAAATCATAAAAGCATGCTGGGTCCCCAGAAATAAATTTGTACTAGGTAAAAAGTATCGACAGAGACTTGTAATTTGTCTGGAAGTAGCTTCACAAGGTTATATAGTGCGATAAATTATACGCCTAGTTCCGAAGGCTTTATTTTTTCTATATTTATAGGCAGTTTGAACGGCGTATAAATTTATGTTAATATAACAATTATATTGCCTTCAGTCATGCGTAGCCTGATTTCATATCCATAATATCTCAACTTTTATTTCTTGGATTTTCAAAAAGTTTTCTGTTTTCTGACACATGAACAAATTTATGAATTTATTAAGTAATATTATAATTTTTTTTACTTACCTACCTAATTGTTTTTATATTGTTTTCAGAGCGCGGTGAATGCACGCCTCATCGGATGGATGACGAGTTTTTGATAAGATTTCTGCGCGCGCGCAACTTTATTCCTCAAAGGGCGCATAGATTGGTGAGTATTCTCTCTCTAGCATTTAATAACCGAACATGAAAAAATATTTTTCACTTTCTTGCTCAAAAAGCCCGTCATTATAGTACCAGAGCGAGGATAAAATGGCATATTTCGCTCTAGGGAAAATTTATTTGTTTTTTAATTTTTGTCTATTATACCGAGTCTTTAAAAACAAGTCTTTATTCATCAGTAGAACAATTATGAATAAAGACTCGACTTATTAGTGTTTAGAATTGTACGTTTATATTTTATTTTATCGCAATCGTAGTAAAAAGTAGAATGTAGCACACGGCACTAAACACCCATTATAACTCGGTTTTTATTTACTCCGTCTCGTGTATAATAATCTACTATTATATTCATAAAGTACTATAAACTAAAGTTATATATTACTGAACGAAGTATCTTCGTTAAATTACTTAGCGCAAATTATGCTAATTTACTTCCATTAATAGATATGGACAAAAAAATCGCGTGTCACGTGACACGTGTACCAATCATCTAGACTAGAACTATAAGTACTAATAAATAAATAATAATTTAAAAATCATTTACAACTACTTATGTTAATTATTTAAATATGAATTGGTCAGGTAATACTTTAACACGAATGTAAGGTCAAAGGGTTGTTGCCAATAATTACCTAGTAACGATCCTTTAGCCTTGCAGACAGACAACGATTAAAATATTTTTTGTAAGCATATTGAAATTTCCAGATATAAATATTATTTAAAATTACAAAAGAAGTACTAAATACGTTAATGCTGGGACAAATCCATACTTCATCCATATCTTAAGTGCACCCCTGAACATATCTTAGACATCACTAAATCCTCTCCATCCAAAGGTTGTCTGGAAGAAATCGCTTGAAAGCGATAAGACTGCCCATTGTACTATTCGCTTTGTGTCTTCTATTTTGTCTGTAATTTTTATTTTTTATTGTGTACAATAAAGTGATTTTTCATTCATTCATTCAAAAGATCTAAATGAATAAATGGTATTACTGCGTTCAATAGCAATAAACCAGTTGGCATAATCTGGGCTCGTTTTTTTGCTGAGAATTTTCAAAAGCTTAAATAAGTAAGACTATGTTCTTTTTTACGACCACCGTGGCGCACTGAATGAATAGCCGTCTGAGACGCAGGAGATAGCAGGTTCGATTCCCGCCGCAAAACAAATGTTTGCGTGATCTACATATATTTGTACCGGTGTGGATGTTTTTTAATGTATGATAAGTATGTATTTACAAAAAAAGTATATAAGTTTTCTATCAGTTATCTGGTTCCCATATCACAAGCTCTGCTTAGTTTGGGGCTAGATAGCGCTCTGTGAAATGTCCAGCAGTATTTAAATTTATTTATTATTTTTTATATTTCAGATTGTGAATTACTACCAGTTCAAAGAAGACCATCCTGAGTTGTTCGAGAATATCTTTCCACTAGACTTGCAGACTATAGGCGATGCCAATGTGATCGCCGTGCCGCCATACAGGGACCAGGACGGAAGGAGACTCATGATCTTCAGGATAGGTGAGGATAACCGTACTATTTTGCCTATCACTTAGCTCTAAAGGGAACTTGGAGGAGCTAACATCAACCACGTTGTAGGTCGTTGGATGGCCTAAGGCCCGAATGCCAGAACTAAACTCAAAATTGAAGCTTTCAGTAAAAAAATCTTAACTGTTTTTCATTGAAATCTGTCTAAAATCTACGCTTGAATTAAATCAAAAATCTCTAATCTCGATTCACTCTGAGTACAGTTCTAAAATACGGACTTAAAACTCGGATAACAGAGTTTGCCACTTAGGAATAAACTTTGGTCTTAGGAATAAACTTTGGTGTTAGAAATAAACTTGACTGGTAAAAACCTCCTTTAGTCAAAATAAGAAATTCTTTGTTGATCGTCCAATTAATATCTCATCATAACTCGATGTCATTTATTGACATGCACTCGTGAACGTAATCTTTTTTATGATGATATCTACAGGCAATAAATCAATACCTACTAATTTAACAAATTAGGTACATGAGTGACTATTGGGTGCTATATATTAAACAAGCTTACACCCGCGGCTTCACACGCGTAGTTTCTCAATAAAAAGTAGTCTATGTCTCAATCCAGGTAAGAATTGATCTATATACCAAATTTCATCACGATCATTATTATAAATACGGGATTTATCACGTACCGTCTCATCGGTGTTGCGACCGACAATGTTTCGGTTCAATTCGTGAACCTTCAACAAGATCGGTCCAGCCGTGAACAGACCTTGATGAAATTAAGACAGGAGTTACTTTCGAATTTATAATAATATGTTTTAAAGTATGGATAAATTAATAAATCAAGTTCGTATAACTGCAAAGTAAATAAATCCCGTTTTCTATGATAAACTTTTTCACAAAAATATATTGTGACTGCGTACACATTCCGTACATTATTATACAAGGTGTTTGGTAATATACTGACGATATTCAAGTGACGGTTTTTCAAAACATAAAAAAAGACTTCTCGAAAAAAACGACTAATTATATTGTAAAATTTTAAAGAAAAACGACTATATTTAGGTAATTAATTCGATATAAACTTATTGCCTACTCTTGCAATCGACATCCAAAAATAAAGGCCGATTTGATATCTCTTTCGGAAATAGCTGCGGGTTTTGGGTTAGAAAGGGACACAAAGATATCTTGAGACGTCACCAATACAGTATCTGTGGTTAGATGGCAAGCATTATGCAATAACCCAACATAAGTTTAATAAAGTGTTTGTTTTTACATGCCAAAATAAATTTCACATTTATATAAACATTGCACAAATTATGCTCATCAAAATAACCCCTTTCATTTTTGTGCGTATATTACCAAACACCGTATATACGAGGTTGTAGCTATTTACGGTACTTTGGTTCAACTGAGAACTTTTACATTAGGTATGCGTTTCGTAAAGAGATTCCTTTGCATAAAATGCAAACTAAGGGAAAATTGTAGCGTTGAGAGAGCTTTCGTAATGTCGTTGCTATTTCTCTCCATGTTGGGTAATAAACATTGTTTATCTAAGGTTCTGCCCACGAGCATTTTAAACCAACTCATTTCACTTTACTTTAAATATTTACTAGTTGTTTTGAAGCCTGTAAAAAATGACATTAGGTACTTTACGGTACAATAACACTCTCGTAAACATCACAGCGGTCATTTGGATATCACATCTAGAATCTGTTGCTAACACATGAAGATGCAAATATAAATTACCATGTTTTGAATGAATGTAAACAATTTATTGTACACCATATAATATACAACAAACATTTACAAACACAAAGCAAATAGTACAATGAGCGGTCTTATCGTTTATAAGCGATCTCTTCCAGACAACCTTTGGATGGAGAGGATTTAGTTTTAACTAAGATAATGGTCGGAGGTGTACATTTGAGCCTTAACTATTTATGAAGAGAGTGCATCTAACACCAAAATAAAAATATTTGTTTTGTGTACGCAAATAAGTCTATAAGTGAATCATTTTGAAAAAAATAAATGCCTTCTATATTTTGGACCATATTTTCCTGAATGAATGCTAACTTGTAAGGATGGTAAAGGTGCTGGCAAGCCTGCTCCATCTAAAAATCCTGTCCCAGACAAAACAGCCTTGTAGGTTACGCACCTTAGAAACGTGCCCTACGATGCAGGCCTCATGTAAAGCCTCATGTGCCTGTAATTTCACCGGCAACCATACCCTTTAAACCGTAACACAGCAGTGCTGCTACGCTAAAATTACATTTATCTCTATTCTTCCGTAGAGATAAACTTTGTCTATCAACCATCTGACCTCTGACCATCTGCCATTCGAGATGTAAAAGAAATCAGTTTTACCATGTCTATCTTTACCAGGTTGTTGGAACCCCAAAGCTATTCCGGTCGAGGACCTGTTTAGAGCTACGATCCTGGCGATAGAGTTGGGGATGATGGAGCCTCGCACTCAGATCCTCGGTGGAGTGGCGATATTCGACCTGGAGGACATCGGCACACAGCATGCCTGGCAGATCACGCCGTCTGTCGCTTCCAAGATCATTAAAATGCTTGTGGTAAGTTTGTTCATCTAATAAACTTTTGATCAAACACGCAGGGAGTTCTGCAACTTCCCACACGCGCTGGATATATCATCTTCAACGACTTCCGTGGCGCAGTAGGGGACTAACCATCTGAGACGCAGGAGGTTGCGGGTTTGGTTCCCGCCCTGGTACAAATATTTGCATGAGCTATAGATATTTGTTCCGGGTCTGGGTGTTTTTCTGTATACTTTATGTACAAAAAAGATTTACAAAAAGGATTGATGTATTCCATCAGTTATCTGGTTCCCACAGCTTTGCTGAACTTGCTTAGTTTGGGGCTAGATAGCGCTGTGTGAAATGCCCATTATTTACGATTTATTTATCTTTACTTGATAGATGTTACAGATGTATATATTGGTCATTCGGATAATTAAAGTTGTATGGATGAGTTCAGAAAATTGTAAAATGAGGAAATTGTCACTGATGGCGGGTGGAAAATGCTTTTAGCATTAAATCCTCATTTTGTAAACTTTCTGTTTATGCAATAAAGAATTAAATAAATAAATAAAGTTGTAAGGAAAAACATTATCGTAGGAGCATTTATGCCAAAATCCCAATTGGTTAATATAGTCTTCCAAATTCGTAGCGTAGCGTACTTGAAATTAATTTACACCGTACTTTGACTCTTTTGTTCGTGTTGACTATCAGTGCAAAAGACAAAACATTGTAAATATTCCAGGGTTACGCTAAAATTAGTAACACGATAAAGCTTTTTAGTGAAATCTTCTTACGGAAATCTGTTTTTCTAGACTACAAAGCTTTTTGAACTAGAGGATCAGACAGTGTTTCGGACATACATTCAATAAAACAAGAATTTTATACCTTTGTTTCAGTCCTGCTACCCATCGTCCACGCACTCTATCCACGTCATCAACCACTCGTGGCTCTTCGACAAGATCTACAACATCTTCAAGCCGATGCTTACCTCTGAGATGCGGTCGAGGATCTACTTCCACGGATACGACCTCTCCAACCTCACCAAACATATAGATAAAGAGCACCTCCCAGAAAGGTACGGAGGCATCTGGCCTGATTACTCCTACACCATTTGGTTTGAATCGTTGAGAAAAAATGTTGTCATAGCGAAGGAAATGCTTACTTGTGGATACAAATTCAGAGAGGAAGAATTTACACCCGAAGTCATCAAACAACTGAAGGAGGAAGGCATATCAATCTCCTGAAATTCGACGTTATCTTAGTTTTAATATGGGAGTTAGTTTAAGCCAGTCCATTCCAGAGTCATTTATGGAGTTTAATTTTGTTAGGTTAGGTTAGTTTGTACGAGTTGGTAGAATTTTTAAGAATTTAAGGTGTTATTATAAGTTAACAATAGAGTTTTCCGTTAATACCCGGCAGTTAGTTCGGCAAATCCCTTAAAATAATTCATTAAATCATTGCTTGGATCTTATTGCAACGAAAACTATTACATGAATGCTTTAGGGGTTGTTTAGCGCCATCTAATGAGCCCGATAGAACCATTGTACTACTTCTAAAATGGCACAATGAAAAAAAAACAAAGTTTTGTACAAAATGTGGAAAAATCACTTGGTTAATCGATTGAACACGCTTACTTATAAATATATATAGTTATTGGGTTTATTCGGATTGAAAATTTATCTGCATAATTAATTCATATAATTTTTTCATCTTTTGATATGATAACATGAACTTAGACAAGTCGAAAGTTTAAAAGTTATTATTATGAACTATTCAACTTAACTATCCAAATAAAAACAATCAATCAAATATAAACAAAACAGATTAAACATAAACAACACCACAACATAAGATTTCAGTTTAGAACTTACAAACAAAATAATGTTACCAAAATTAAATAAATTTTCTGCAATAGCATTGTCAAATAAATAAAGAGGCAAAATTAATAATAAACAATTTGAACAATAATAACAAATAAAAAATATGTCAACAATTAAAATTAATAATAAATAATTTGAACAATTAATTTATAAAAACTTGCCCTTAATTAAAATTCATTAAAAGTCAATAATAATGGGACCATTTTTAAAATACATCTTTGCCTTATTTTACTAATTAGATTGGGAAACTGTTTTAGGTAAGAAAGTGGAAAAAGCCGCGTGTTAACTTAATGTTTCTAGGTTTAATTATAGTTATGTAAGGAATTCGTCAAAAGCCTGTGATAGAAAATTGTAAATAAAGTTAATTTTAGTTTGGTCGTTTACCATTTTTGTAGTTAGTTATAGTAAAGCAAGTGTCTTAGAAATTCTAGTAACATTAAGAAAGGCAAAAACATGTATTGTAACAAATATTTGGGTAACTCTTATATTAGGTCTGGTAGTACAATTAGTTTTAATTTGTCTATAAGTACATTTTTCAGCTTACATAATGTAGTTTTATTTACCTATGTTGTTATTTTTAACCGACTTAAAAGGAGGAGGTTCTCAATTCTTTGGAATGTATGTTCCCCGATTACTCGAAGACGCCTGGACCGATTCGAGATTTTTTTTTTATTATATGGGTATAATTTCCAGATGGTTCCATTGAAATCAAGTCAGGGTCTGATGATGGGATCCCAAAAAATCAAGGGCAACCCTCAAACTTTATAGGGACGCAATTCGGTTTTACGTTTGTTATTACCTCCGATTAGGAAAATTCTATTTTTATTTTATAGGATACACTTTCATATCGGTGTCATAGAAATTTCATCAAAATTAGTTCAGTAGTTTGGTTAAGTCTGTTATATTTTTGTTAAAAAGTTACTTGATATATGTATGTTTGCAAATTTTGTACGCCACGCTTTCAATCAATAAGTACCGATGTACCTAGTCGATTTTATGAAACCTAAGTACTCAAATATCAGACATTTTTACCCACTATTTTGTGGAATACTAAAATAGGAAAGGTAATATCAGGACATAGTTGAGAATAGCAAAGGTCAAACACCTTTGTAAAGGCGTCATACCTTTAAAAACATCTCATTTGTTTAAGCAGTTCATAAATCTGCCTTGAATCCTGAACTAATGCGACGTCATTCTTTTCTTTATATCAAAGATTTTCTATTTCTAGCTGTCCCAAATACAATTCATCATAAGTTTTGGCATCGCAAATGGAGATTTAAATTTAATTAATTAGTTCTATTTCTCAAATTAATAACAAAAATTTGAGATGAAGTAACGTACACAAGGTATTTTGCTTACCGGAATAAATAGTGATGCACAATTGATTGATATTAGTTTTAAACAACATTTTTAGTTACATGCGTTTCGATCTAAAACATTTCCTCCATCAATCCAATCCTCGATCCTCGCGTTCATCTGACACACTTCAACTCAGGGCACCTGTATAGGGTAGAGTAGGGTAATGGGAGTCAGCGGGCAATGGGAGTCACCCACACCACCACGAAGCACTACATGAGACCGACGCGTAAACAGCGTCCTCAGCCCCCACTTCGGGCCCCCGCGCAGCCGCGAACGGCTCGCGCCAGTCGACCCATGCACCACTGAGAAACGACCGTCTTTTGTTTTTGCGCTCCACTGATGTAATTTTACGTAAATGCAAATTAGAAGGTAAGTGCCAAATATCTTGCAGTATGCGATTATGATAGTTACACTTACTTAGTTAGATGTTTCAAATTGTGATGTGCAGTCCAGATTATATCAGTGTATTAAAGATTTTTTTTATTTCTATTTTTTACTCATCAGTGTAGTTGTGGGTAATGAGAGTCAGGTGACTCCCATTACCCGCAAGTAATTATTATTGCCCGCAACTGTGCGTTACTGTTGAATCATGTTTTTATTATTTCTTTCTAGATGCCGAAAGTACGCGTCAGGAGAACTGAAAAGGCTTCCTGGTCTTCTGATAGCCTAGATAAAGCTATCAGCTCATTGATGGCGGTTCTTCTATAAGAAATGCTGCTAAAGTAATGGGAATCCCTTTTTCAAGCCTTCAGAAGAGGATAAAAAAAGGTTCTACCTTAGGACCACATCTAGGACGATTCACTGTCTTTAGTCCTGAGGCAGAAGCCGAGCTAGCGAACTTGGTGAAGAAAATGGCAAATACCCCCAGGGTGATCACCATTACCCCTACATTGGTGTAATGGGAGTCAAATCTGTTTTTTATTTAAACTTTTATAATTTCCAAAGTTGATTGCCAAAGTGACTGAAATTGATCTCTAATGTTAGTTACTAATTACATTATGTTTACAGGCGGTTGCAATAAATATTTTCTTTTTAATTAAAATTTTATTTGAGTTCTCGCTTAAGTGACCCCCATTACCCTCTTTTACCCTACTGCTCCTCCTACTATGTTAACTCTTTTACGTTGTAGGCCGTCCGATTGTGAACGCGCTGCCGGTTGCTATAGCTAAGCTATAAGAGAGCTTAGCCAAGTTACGTTCGATAAGCGATGACGCTAGTCGATAAGTGAAATCCAGAAGCAGAGAGATGAGATTCTGCAGCGTTTGAATTTAACACTCAAGGCCATCTCTGACTGGGACAACGCAAATCTATTCAAATTCAATGCCTCTAAAACGCAAGCATGTCTCTTCTCAGCGAAAAAGAGTCAGTTTTTTTTCTTGAAGCCGATCTCTGACTGGGGCGATGCAAACTTGGTTAAGTTTAATGCAAATATAACTCAGGCTTGTCTGTTTTCCGCGAAACGGAGCCCATTTCATCTGGCTCCTACTTTACGTAATGTACCCGTGCCGATTTCTGACCACCTCGAGCTTCTTGGTGTCTCATTAACACCGACTCTCAATTTCGGCTCCTACATTGAGTCGAAAGCCCAGTTGACTGCTAAAAAGCTTGGAATACTTGCAAAGGTGAGGCAAGACTTCACATCGGGACAGTTGCCCAACTTATACCAAGCACAAGTCCGATCATGTCTGGAGTACTGTTCTCACCTCTGGGACGGATCAGCGAAATACCAGCTAAAAGCTCTAGATTCGATTGAGAGAAGAGCCAAGAAGCTCATTTGCAATGACGAGTTAGCAAAAGCAAGGCTCCACAGCCTCGAGCATCGTCGAAAGGTTGCAAGCCTCTAGGTTTTTTATCGGATACATTTCGGAGAGTGTGCTGCGGAGCTTTTCAACCTGATCCCACCATCCCCATTCTATCATCGGACAACCAGACGCTCTGCGATGCGCCACCGCTACATGGTAGACATACCTCCCATACGCACAAAGCGGTACTCTTCCACCTTTATTATGCGCACCGCCAAGGAGTGGAACGCCTTGCCTGAGTTAGTCTGTGTTTCCTGATAACTACAACCTAGGGATCTTCAAGTCGCGAGTGAATAGGTTTTTTCTAGGCAAGCGTGTACCATCGTAAACTGCATCATCGCTTACCATCAGGTGAGATCGTGGTCAAACGCTAGCCTATAATTTATAAAAAAAAAGAAGTTTCTCCAAGTTTCCATTTTCCGAGATGTACCGGTAGCTGTAAGACTATAAGACCGTGGGTTGTACGTCGTTCAGACTGGCACAGGATCGGGAAGAGTGGAATAAACAAGGACAGGCCTATGCCCAGCAGTGGGTCGGACACGAGCTGAGAATGATGATGATGAATGACCGGTAGCTGTAAATGGTCACCTCGAGCTCCTAGGGGTTTCGCTCACGCCTACTCTCAACTTTAGCTCATACATCAACTCTAAGGCTAAAACAGCTGCCATGAAGCTGGGCATCCTCAACAAGGTCAGGAGATTCTTCACACCAGGACAGCTTCTTAGTCTTTACGAACCACAAGTCCGGTCTGGTATGGAGTACTGCTATCATCTTTGGGATGGTTCGGCCAAATACTAGCTCGCTGCCTTAGCTCGCTGGTTGCGGGTTCGATTCCCGTCGCGGAACAAATCTTTGTATGATCCACAGATATTTATTCCGGGTCCGGGTTGTGTTTTTCTATCACTATAGGTGTATTTACATAAAGTATACAAATATTCTATCAGTTATCTGTTAGTATCAGTTACTACAAAACCCTACATCTCATAAAACCTGCTACAATTTTTATAATATTGCTCTAAATAGTGGGTCCAAGTACCCGCCGTTGGTAGCTACATAAGTGACACTGTTCCCTAATACGTTGACCTATGCCCTAGAAATAAATTAAGGGTGACGAATAAAACCCCTACGTCACGAGACGTGCCCCCAAGCGTTGACCCTAATTAATGTCTCACTCATGGTAGTGGACAATTTTATAAGACTTCACTGTCTCTAAAAGATTTGGAACGGTCAAATGTGAAACATGATGTGAGTACCTATTTCATTCAATAATTTAAAACTAATACGTTTTGAGGAAGAATTGAAAAGAACTCAATATCACACTAATATTATAAATGTGGAAGTTTGGATGTTTATTTGTTACTCAATTACGTCGTAACGGCTGATCTGATTTCGATGAAATTTGGTGTGTGGGTAGATTATTACTTAGATTCAAACATAGGCTACTTCATATTGACAAACAACGCATGCGAAGCCGCTGGCGGAAGCTAGTACTTTATAATATACAATCTTCTGCTAGCGGCGGATGATTCGAACATCTGTAATAAAAATGATAGGCAAGCCATCATCATTATATAAGCCGTATACTTTCCGATAGATAGGCTAGATAGACGAGTAGGTATGTTTATTTATTCCGATAGTTTTAAAACTGTAACCCTGGAAGGGTAAAACGGGACCCTATTACTAAGACTCCGCTGTCTGTCTGTCCGTCTGTCTATCCGTCTGTCACCAGGCTGTATCTCAAGAACCGTGATAGTTAGAAAGTTGAAATTTTCACAGATCATGTATTTCTGTTGCCGCTATAACAACAAATACTAAAAGCAGAATAAAATAAATACTTAAGTGGGGCTCCCATACAACAGACATGATTTTTTTGCCGTTTTTATAGATAATGGTAGGGAACCCTTCGTGCGCGAGTCCGACTCGCACTTGGCCGGTTTTTTATGTTCTTTAACACCATCCTTATTTCGAAAGGTTATTCGAACACGAGTGAGAAAGTTCTTTAGTCATTTTATTTCAAATACAATGACATTGCTCGCATCGAAGGAATTTGAAATTAGAAATATTTAACGTTTCGCAATCCTTGTTCTCAGTGTCGAGACTGGGAACTCTTAAACGGAACTTTCTGGATGCATTCCTTAGACGAGAGAAAAAGTTGTCCTTGTTAGTCTTAGGAAATGGTAGTATCTGGTGCATCGACAACGATGGCTCTAGGAGCGAGTTAGGAAGTTCACACTTTGAAAATTTGTGAGAGTACAATAACGGACACTGGCCGAATATAAAAGTTTCTCGTCTTTGAGTTTAGTGAATCTGTCCAAAAAATCAAATACGCATTCTGATTTGAGTTTTCCGGCACCATCGCCGGTTGCATCACTTGTCTTTGATTTAATTTTTGAACTCATTGTTGATGTAAATTATTAAATCAATACCTGCTAAGTTTTTATGAATGTGATATAATATTTATACTATAAATTTTCCTCTATGCAAGTCAGTAACATCCATCGAAGTTATTAGAATGTCAATAAGATGTTAATGTCATTATTGTTTAAGCTTTCTATAGATTATGTATTTATTTCAAACCTGGAAGACTCAAGGAACATAATGGAAAAGTTTTTTACAGAATCTATGATATAATAATGCGACACGACTGGTTTGCTAATTTATAGAGTTTCTGTTCTTTTATTACAAAATTTAAAAGCTTACTTACTTAGAATCTATGCTAAAAAAGAGGTATTCTAAACAAGGTTTTTTAATGTTTATTTTTAACTTACAAGGCATCACATGCCTTTCAGCGGTACAACCTAAGGGCGAATTGCACAACGATGCCTAAAGGTATTAAGTGGCTAAATATGATTTAAGGAGTTGTCAAATCATATAAATACGTCAAAGTTAAATATGTTTAGTCACTAAATAATTTTAGGGATCAATGTACTAGCCAGCCTAATTATTTCAAGGGCCTAATTATTTAATTATTGCACGGCTGTAACTGATGGTCGGACAGACAGAGAGATAGCATAGATAAATACTAATAGACGGAGATAGACAGACGGGCATGGCGAAAATCGACTACAGATCCCTAAACCCAATGGCTTATCAAAAATTAAAATGGTTTTCACAGCACCCTTACCTGCGGAGGCTGAATAAAATGAGAGCTGATGAGGCTGACCGTTTCCTGAATTGACCCTCTAATTATAAAGTAGGTAGTGATCAATTTATAGGTATTATAATTTATTAGGTTATTTTATTTTATAACGATGACTCAATAAATAGAAGCTTTATAATAAATAGTACTAAAGAGTACAATAGTACAGTTTTCATGAAGAGCAAGATAGTATTATTTACAAATTAATGCATTTTTTGGTTCGTCTGCTATTTAGGAACCTATTTCGGTATTTTTATGGATCGCGAAACATTATTACGTTTATTTCTTGAATTGAGATTTTGAAACTCCAAAAAATACGTAACTATTAGCAGTTATAACGACACTTTCGCAACGACTAAATGACTCGATTAGAATATAAATTAGTACTTATCTAATTTTTCGAATCTTAATATTTTTGACTTTTATTAAAGTAGCCTTTTGTAACATGCCTACATTTTCAGTCTGCTGGGCAAAGGTTCGATAGTTAGCATTCCCGATGTGGGAAATAAAACCACGAAACTCTTAGAACATGCCAAATACTTATATATTCTGTTATTCAAAGGGATAATTTGCTGTACTTTTTGAATGACCTCGTAACTCTCTAAGAATTCTCGGCGAGAATCCTAATCCTCGGTAGAAAATTTCCATAGTTTACAGATTCTAGCGCAATCTCTTTGAATCAATAGTGGCTCGGGGGCGAATATTGACATTACTTCTCGTTGCCATTCCACCTCCCACGCTTTCCAGTAATCCAATAGAGTTAAAGCGATCAAGTGATTCGTGGTAATTTAAAATCGATTATGGTATTAAAACTTTTGATATGGACATTCGTAAGTTCCATGACTCAGGCCACGTTGTCCAACTATGGCAAATGTTCGCGCTGTGTCTCTGTCTTTTAAGTGACGAATGATACAGAAGACAACACGAACATTCGCCGTAGTCTGACAATGTGGCCGTAGGGTTATTGATATTCAGGGAACCTAACATATATACTATATATACTTTGTCTATAAGTACCTATAATAATCTCACGAAGCATATCTAGTTATTTTTCCAGTCTTTAATTTAAATCCATAGTGACAAAGCTTTCCCCTTTGACCACAGCATCTCCTATCAGGCGAGGTAATGGTTTCCACCATCATCATCTTAATTATTTTTAATTGTCAAGTTATAGTTATTTTAAAATCGATTATAATTAGCTTCTTTCTCAGATCGACTTACCATTGTAACGCTGCCGATGACTACGTAGATCTAAACTGCATTTGAAATGGCAACATAAATCAACATGATACCGGTGGGTGGACGATAAAAGGCCCGCCTCATCAAATGTTGAAATAATACATCTGAACTTTAGCTAATCTATGTGGGCTCTAAAACTACCTCAATGTTTCAGTTCGTAGGTAGAGCTACCTACATGTTTTGCAATTTGCAAATATAATAACAGAAAAATAACTTCATCTACCTACTCAATTTTCAATGAAAACAAATTAAAAAATATTTTATGTACTTTTGTAGATGAGAAAATTCAAAATTGTATGAAAACTTCTGAATAATTGATCAAAATAAACACTATTATTATTGGTTTTACAATTACTAAGTTCTGCCTTTTTGTGCCAAAAATGAAAACACAGCGATCTGGTGGAAGGCTTGGACAACATATTAAAGAACACTCTATAAGTAGTCGGTTTTGAATATCGACTTGGATGACAGGCATGGTTGCAGGACTCAACTTTCCATTTGGAAAGTTGTGCTAGGACTTTCATTTATTTTTCAAGTGTAGATATAAATATAGGAAGCCTACATGTGAAGTGACGACTTGCGCAACCCTATAGTTTTTGAAATATAAATTTTTGAAAATCCGTAATCGATGCGAAGTTCGCTCGAAAATTAGTGTCCGACCTTTCAGTTTGCGTACTATCGATTATTCCGACATTAAATTGACATGACAGTGACAGATAATACGGGTTTTTGATGGTTTACATTTTTATTGGCGGGAATTTCGAATTTCGCAATGACATTGACATTGCTTTTACAAATTTTACAATACATTTGTTCACTGTTGGATGGATTTGGTGGTGTTATCTTTCTCTTGCGGTCGAGTCTTGTGCAAATGTTGGACTAGTGAGCCGCTTGTCGAAAAAAGCCGAAAAATAGTAGGTTGAATCGAGACGGAGCACCGCAACTTGAGTAGGTTAGGTTCAAAAAGAGTGACAGTATACATACATACGACAGTGACAGACATACGAGTCTAAGTGAAGCGAAGGTCGAGTTTGACTGGCTTCACTCAGGGGCGACCTTAAGAGCTTCTGGCGGGAGCCCACCCAAAATCCAGGGGGTTGGAGAAAAAAGTGGTCTATGAAAACGTTGTGCCCTTTCACCGCTCCTGCCCATTTCCAACAAAAAAAAATTTTCATACTTAACCTCAAAATATTTTTTTTTAATTTTCTCAAAAACTATAGGTTTTCGTAAGTCCTAACTTGACCCACTGAGGGGGGTTTTCCAAATCCCTCCTCCCCTCCTCCTCCCCCTCCCCCCTCCCCCTCTCCCCTTCCCCATCCCCGTAACGAACCGTCTCAAATGGAAAGTCCTTCCTTTTCATCCTCCCTCGTAAGCATTGCCACCGTCTTGAGGACACTTCCGCCTTGTAGTAATCTAGAGCAGTTGAGTTATCTACATTACATCTGCAACGGTATTTAGATAATTCAACTGTTTTTTTTTATTTTCTGAAGAGATTATGTAAATGTAAGTACTCAGCCATATTCTTTTTGTTAATTAATGGATTATCATTTTACGTAAATTTTCCTCCAAAGTTTTCTCCTATATTTACAGTAACTGCCTTCGGCTTTCTACGTCTGCTACAAAGGAATTAGAATCCATCTACTTAAAGGGTTGGCCATCTACTTGGTTTGAAGGGTATGGTTGGTGAAATTATAGGCACGTGACCACGCTTTACATGAAGTTACATGAATTATGCATGAAGTTGATGGAGGCAGCTGCAGGGCAGTGCGTCGTAGGATACGTTTCTATAGTGCGTGACCTACGAGGCAATACTTTGTTATAGGCGACGTCACTTAACATCAGGTGGGCCACATTGTTCCACCTCCAGGTTGTATAAAAAAACCAAAAAGATAAACGTGGGCTAGACATTATGCAATATGATATATATTATTTTGTTCGTCTTTTTGTCCCCAATCCAAATATACAAGAATAATAGAGCGAAGCGATTAAAAAAAAAATAGCGAGTCAGGATTATGCCCGAAGATTCTATCGATAGAATAGAATAGAATAATGCTTTATTGTACACCAGGAATACTTAAAAATACTAATTAATTCAAAACATAGTACAATTGCTATGTGTATTTTCAGAAAATCAAAAAATGATCAAATCAAATCATATATATATTTTTTTAATGCAATTTTAGTTTAGAAATAATACTTTTTGATCGGACCACTCAGAAATACGACCATTTGATACGTCACTTAAATAAATATGCCCTTTTGATCAGTCACTTTTAGAAATAAGGCTTTTAGACTAGACTATTTGGAAATACTCACAGTGAAGTTTTCTGTGGTTCTGTCAAAAGTATAATACCTATTATTATGTATTTATTATAATAAAATACAAAATTATTTTACAGTAAAAAAATTTTAATCAATACACAAAAAAAAATAAGTCCACAAACCCTAATCAGAAGAATATTTTTGTACCTCAGTAAATCTTCAATCGAGGCCCAATTCTTCGCCAAATTGTTTCACTAGTAATCTGCTTCTTCGTTTTTCGTGTCGATGTCTCAGGCTATAGCCATTTTGAACAGTACGTCGCCACGTTCATGGCAGCGTCGGAGCAGGTCATCAGTTGCTCCATTGTACAGGTGGTAGGGCAGGATGGGCATGTAAGGACGTGTGCCATTGTTTGGAGCTGGGCACCACATTGGCATTGCGTCGCCGATTTGTCTATAATACCCCATATACTAAGATTACACCTGTGTAACAGTGTCGGACATCACATTCCTGTTTTGCCTTTTCTGTGGCACAGACAATGTCTCGCCGGATGTCAGGTGGCGCTATACCTGCTATATAGCTTGTGTAACGGCTTCAGACATCCGGTTAATATTCTATTGGTCTCGTTTAGTGCAGTGTCTACTTCTCTAGCGTGGCTTGAACGATGCCCTACTGGGCATGCGTACTCCCCAGCTGAGAAGCAGAGGGAGAGACCAGTTGTTCGGAGAACCGAAGGTGAAGCGCCCCAGGATGTTGTGGTAAGCCGACGAAGAATACTATTTCGTGAGCAGACCTTGGCTTTTGTTTTCTGGCAGGATGTCTGTGTAAGTTCTGAAAAAATGAAAATGTGATTATTTTAAGTGTTAAACCCATAATAAAGAAGAAGCAATAGAACGTAGGTACCTACACCAGAATGTCACTTACGTTTTACGGTATTCCGAACGATCTTTACGCTTTTTTTTCTTGATCCAGCATTCAAAGTCTCGATCAAACCTTGCTCTGAAGGAGCCATTCCAAAGCAATTTTTACTGTAATTCTCAATAATAATAATTTTTGAGCTTTCAAATTTCCTAATGCAATCCACTCACATTAAAAGATCAACGGTTAGGAAAAACTTGTGTCATCTGTCATCTTTGATGTGATATTTTAGAGGTGCAGAGACAATCATACTTTTTTTTTATTTTGGCAGCGGTTGACAATGGCAATGACACTTCAGTATACAGCCACCAGTTGTCAATTCTACCGTTCCTAGTCGATTTATATCGATTTTCATTAGTCGACAAATAGTATGAAAAAAATATGACTTTTTGAACGGAACAAAAAAATGGAAGATGCTTTTTGTAGTAGAAATTTGCCTGTTTTGCATAGGACATTTGGAGAGAACAACTTTATGTGACATGGTGCAGAAATACGCCTGTTTTGATTGGATTTAAAATTTTTGGAATTTTATTCTATGGAAAATATACTCGTTTGCACCATTATTTGGGCTCATTCGTCGGACTTGTACGCCAAGAGTTCAAAAAAAATATAAAATCAATAAAAGTTAGCTAGTGAAATACGACCTTTTGAACAGATGCTCCTCAAATCATACAGTATCATCATATCAGCCGAAGGACTGCTGAACATAGGCCTCCCCATAGATATCAAGAGTCACCGTTCTTGTGCGGCCTGTACATGTAGGTATGTTCATCCGAAAAATGATGATTAAACCCATGAAAATGAACAACAGTTCAATCACACTACAAAAAGTTGTCCATGTTTCTGCCACTTCAGTAAATTCATTTAAAATCAAACTAGATAACTGACTAATAAGACATCACTACAAAAATGTTCAAATAAGAGACTTTCAACATTGTGTGATGTAGACACATCAGCAATAATCCTGCTTGTCTATAAACGTATTCTATTTATATAAGACAAAGTTTGGTTAGTTACACCATTTATAAACAGAACGGCTGGACCAATTTTGATGATCTTTGATTTGTTGGATTTGTCTCCGCACCGAATAGCAGAATAACTATTAAAATATCGGAAAAAATCACGCAAAAATTCACGCAAAAAAAAAATTATGACAAAAATTCATTTTCTCATACATAGGTGTAGCCAATGATGGCCGATTGACACCGGGGCTAATGTACGTCACATTGGCAGAACGCGTCATATGCATGTAAAGGGGTACAAAGTTTAGCGGGTCATCTAGTACCTTATAAACTAACATTCGTATAATATACTTAAAATCGAACGTATTTATTTATAAGGCAAGTGTTTTCGTTTTATTTGCGATCGGGTTTTGTTCTATTTTTAATACCTATCTAGTTTTTTTTTCTTGACTTAACAAATTCGCTCTATAGAGTATTTTCTGCACGTGTAGTAGGTAGGGTATGTATCCAGGTTAATCCCAAGTACGTGATGTAAACAAGTTGATTCAGAATCCCGATGCCACGAGGCAGCTATTTGATCGGACTCAGCGGGACAGATATCGTTATAATCGCGATTGATTGTTTATTTCAACACGGTTATTGGGTATTGCAAAGCTTGATTGTAGGGAATTTGTATCCTCATGTCTGTGTAGTACTCTACCTGCCTGTCTTGGAAACAAGTTTTAGTTTCATCCACACCACGCATGTGAATAAAATAAACCTATTGTTTAGGCACATTTGTTTAATATTTCGTAAACAGGCTCTTGTATTTAAAAAGTATTGAAAAAATCTTGTAGTATTTATGAAAGACATTTTCAAAGATACCCCAAACAATGGAATGCGTGGGTAAAAAAAACCATCCAACTTCAATATAGTGGAGGATCCCTAAAAAAACAAGTTTCGTTTGTTTTTATTTCATACTTTCTAGGCATCGCTAAAATCATGCCATCATGCAAAATTTTCAGCTTTACAGCACTAATAGTTAGTCGAACAGACAGACAGATATGGTGAAACAATAAAAATAATAATCTAAATTAAAAATGAAAGTTTAAAAAAATATATAGGCAAATATTTAATCTTGATGTAAAAAAAGGATTCCGCAGATCATTGCCGAAAAGTAGAGATCAAAAACAAAGGGTCTTACCACAAACAAAATTTAAATGACCCGCCGAACTTCATACCGCCTTGACATGCATATGACGCGAGCTGCCAATGTCACCCCGGTATTGTCAATCGGCCATCATTAGCTGCATCTATGCATGAGAAAATTAATTTTCTTCATAATTTCTTTTTGTGTGTATTTTTCTGATAATAGTTATTCTGCTATTCGGAGCGGAGACAAATACAATAAATCAAAGATCATCATAATTGCTCCAGCCGTTCTTGAGTTATAAATGGTGTAACTAACCCGACTTTGCTTTATATATATAGATTGACATATTCTCTCATTCATACTCTCACTACTCACTTTTTAGTTCCTAATGAGTATTCCTTGTCATGATAATAAATGTAATAAAAAGCTTCCTAAGGCTTATTTGCAACCTTTCTATTAGTACTGGAACGAGTCCTTAACAAAGTTCAAAATTCTTAAAAGGTTTGGCGTCCCAGAAAATAAATCTTGTATTAAAATGTGACCCGAATACTAAAAAGTAAAAAGCTTATGGATTTTTTAGACTTGTCCTCTCTCCAAATTCAGATCAATAGCCACGTGACCTGATCAGCATCCTGTTCCGACCCGGAAGATTCCCCTATACACATTTTACGTTAACAGGCATTATAGGAATTTAGGGCACCATTTAAATCCCCGATCCTTGCAGAAATGGGACTTCAGTTCATTGCCCTTTGTAATCCTTTACCTTTCGATGATAATGCGAAAGGAAGTTTCAAAGTTTTTGTAAGTTTTCATTTTCTTTTTCAAAATTTACCTATAGGAACAGGTCGCTCTGGAAATGTATGGGGACGCCTGAGTTCAGCGGTGGATGTTTATGTTGATGTTGACCTTCGAACACCTGTACATATGTTTCGTTTCATCTATCCTGTTTTAGTCTAGTAAGTGCGGGTAGTCCGTCAATATTCTCCCTAGTGATATCGAGACGATCTCCGTGGCGCAGTGGGCGAATAGTCGGCTGAGACGCAGGATCGGTCCAGCCGTTTAGTCGTGAAAACGTAACAAACAGACAGACAGAGACAGAGTTACTTCAGAATTTATAATATTAATATGAATATAATGACAGAAATCATTTAAGTATTTAAAAAAGGATAAAAAATATAAAAGAAACAGTGAAGCCGTCTAAACACCGCTACAAAAATGGTCTATTGATAGCCCAAAGAATCTAAATAAACTCACATATTCACATAAGATAAGTCAATATAATCAAATATAATCTTATGTAAATTAAGTATTATGCTAGTGATGAAACCCAGCTACCAGAGAAAAGGTTCATCGACCTGAGCATCCCTAGGGATGTGTACGACGAATGTTTAGTACCTACATATGTGTGAATCTTCTCCATCCATTCATTGTTGAGATATTTTGATTGTCTTTCGACTTACCACGCATGCGCTGTTTGCGAGCTCATTCTATGACAAATAAACTCTCAAACATATGACATTAAATTAAAACACACATCCGGAAGCGTATTAACTGATTTTAGAGGTGGGCTTAATACCGGTTTAATGCGACGTTGCCGCTTAGTCAGTTTAACAGGTACCTACGTAGGTACATGATGAATAAATATGATTTTATATTTTTTAATATCAATGAAACAACAAAAAATATCAATAAAGTTTATAATTTTCCATGGTCTGGGGTGGTAATTTGAAAAAAATCCTATTTTAAAACAATACAAGCCATTAGCCCTACCCGCGTTTTCATTTAATATTGTACATATCTTTGGTTGTATGTATACATAACACAGCACGTGGTACAAAATATATAAGCTTAATTAGATTTCTGTTTCTATAATACTAGTTGAGTCGCATGGATTTATTATTAATTTATAATTAGTGAAAGAATTTTCAGAATCGTATCAGTCGTTTCGGAGCTTACTCCTACTTCCAAACAAACAAACTTTCATCATCATCATCTCAGCCCGTCTGCAATGTTGGGTATAGGCCTCCTCTTTATTACGCCATTCTTTCCGGTCCCTTGCGAGTCTCATCCATTGACACATCAGACAAACTTTACCTCTTTATAATATAAGTAATAGATAAAATGCGACCAAACACCACAATTCAATTATTTATCGATTTGTATGGTGAAAAAAAAAACGTGTGTGTCTACTTATGTACGCACGAAAGAAGTTATACCTACATCTTTGGCGTAACAGAACAAAAATAGCTAAAGATTTCATCCCGTATGCCACAACTCTTTGTTTGTAAAAGGAATGATAAATTAATAAATATAGTTATGAGTTTTCACGGAAACTTGAGGGGCAGTTATCAGCTAGCTTCATCATGTTGTTTTTGGCTGTCGGTGTGTGCGCGCATGAGACAGATAGCAGCTAACTTCATGATGTCACTTTTTGGCTGTCGGTATGCGCACGCATCGTATAAATTTTACACTCCTATTGTTTTCCAAACGCGCCAAATTTAACTTCAAAACTAACTAAGATAACACCAGGTGAACAACCCGTAATAGCGTTAAAAGGAAATGTTTGGAAAACGATAATTATATCTATAAAGGTTTTCCTGGGGAAACGTAGAGAGGTTAATGACTTTCTTACATCGGTATTAATATAAACACAATTTCTCGTGCCTAGAGAGCCGTAAGCAGTAGGTAGCATAATCTCTCCCTGTCCCTAGTGACCTGTAGGGGTTTCTTCCATTGCCAGGCAGTTATCTAATATTATACGTTAATTAAGCAAAATCTTATGCGGAAGGCTTATTATTTAATTAATGATGACTTGGAATAGATACGAATAATGTAGTTATAGTTCTGACAAAGCCCCTGTACAACCGCCTACATGACATTCTATTTTGTTATTCTAATTAAATTAATATTATTGACAATCTATACAGCCACTTCAATCTATATTTTAAGCGGTTTTCCCTCATTTAACATAAAAAAATAAATATCGATCAAATAATTTGACCCAAAAGTACAGAAATAATTCAAACGAACAACTAAAATAACAATTACCCATTAAAATTAAAATACTCAAGTTGGCCAACAGATATAACCAAAGTGACGAGTTGTTACCTCTACGAAGTCTCGATACAAAGTGACCCCGAGGCTTTTTTTTTTCGAATGGACTAATCTCGCTGTTGGCCTCTGAGGCCGTTACAGCTTAACCGAACTTTTGGCGAGCGCAGATGGTGCTCAGCCCAGTAAGTTGTTTGAAGAGGCAACTAGTGCAAGGGCACCACTTAGGTACGAGCCTCGGCTTGGGCAGTTGCCAGGGTGGGGATAGGATAGAAACGCCCGGGTTGTACCTCGTATAGGCGGCGACTGAAGGGACTAGTGAGCCTGAGGCGAGCGAAGGCTGCCTTTTTATAGTCGACCGCTGTGCACCTGTTCTTAATAGTCGAGCGCTGTGCAGGTGTTGTTTTTAAGCCATTTATTGTTAAAACGGCCTCTCCTGACGTGTGGTTGTCCTCGACCACATTCTTTATTAAAGTTCTGGAAGACATCCTTCGTGTGTAGCGTATCTTGCAGAGACAAAGCTCAATGCCCAGAGTATGACAGAGGCACCAAGTTAGCGTGTCATGCAGAGACCAAGCACAATGCCCAGAGTGTGACAAAGGCACCAAGTTAGCATGTCATGCAGAGACAAAGCTCAGAAGAAGACAGAAGACCGAGGCATCTTGGCGATTGCGATTATCATCCAGCAGTTCAGAAGCACGTGGTCGGGCCAGTTTGCACAACGATTCGCGACTTGGACTTACTGCCTCTAGAGCCACATCACACATTAGAGATCGTATGACATGCGTTGTTCTATCATTGCCAACTAACAAATTCAAAGGTGAACATTTAATATACTTTTCAACGATAATATTGTGTAAATTGCAGCTTACCTTATACAATATTTACAATATTGTGTAATATTTACACAATATGTTAGACCAACTATCTTGTCTGAAGTTTGATTCAACACGAATCATGTTCATTACAGTATGATAATAGCGCTCAATTTTGACCATAACTTTGATGCATTTCAGGACTAATTAAATTTATCTCACAAACTAATTCCTTAACCCAATTCATACATCGTACTTACATACATCCACGTTCAGCCACTATTAATTTTGGAGACCCAAAAAGAGAAATAGCATTTTCAAAAGTATGCTTCAATTTGTTTGCTTCTTGCTTTCGTACTGGATATAGATTAGATTAGATTAGAAAATTCGTTATTGCACTAAAAAAAAAACATAGGCGAACTTAATGCTAATTAGCATTTTCTTGCAGCTAACCTTTGTATAGTGTGGAGAAAGTGGTAGTGCCAGAAAATAAAGAAATAAAATAACTTTAACTTAGGTTTCAAAAAATAAACTTGCAAATATTAATAATAATAATACACTTATGTATGTACATAAACGAAATACATAAAATATACCTACACAAAGTGCTCAATTTTGTTGGGTATCTTGAAGAGAGATGAAGTGTTTAAAGAGTTTGGATGTAAGACGCAGTACCGATACATTTAAAACCGAGAGTCTGGAAACGACCCCAAAACATCGCTGTGAACAGTATCGAATGGTGTACTCGTGTATTATGAGAAAGAAATACAACCCAATGTTAATTGTACTTCTATAAAAACTGTCGCAACTTAGGAAACCTAAAAAATGTTTCAAGATTATATAAGTTGTCTTGTCGATACCAATGTGCTGGTGATCATTATGAAAAACACGCAAAAAGCTAAAGCGATAACACTCTGGTACATAGCACAGAAAACGAGGCTGCTCGCTCGGTCTCACCTGACCATTACTGCTCGTTCAGCCCAAGTCTACCTCTGTAGGAAGGAACTAACATTTCTTTAAGTTGATAGAAAACCCTGCCTATGTCAGAGTCTCATTGTGTAACCAAATGTCAATTGAACCTGTTTGCACCGCAGTGGTGGCCATACCTACCACAAGATCAAACTCATTAATAACGCTCATCAAGCGCTCCCTATCAGGACCTACCAACGGAGTCTACTATTAATCGGTAAAGACACGTCAGATTTTACCATAAAGACGTGATCAGTTCGGGTAAGCCGTTGAAGTATTCGAAGTTTTCGTAAATAAGTTACCCCATCTCTATTCGGTAGGTCGGTATCACATTATGAACCTATCAGAAACGACATGTAAGTCTACTTCGAGGATGATTAAAAAAACTCCACAGTCAAAGTTGTTTCTACATACCTCCTGACTACCTATGCTTCGTAGAACTTAAAATAAAGGCTTCGGAGTGCATCATAAATGTGTTGCAACAGATTCAGATATCAGGGAAATTGTTGACCCGCTGTCAATGAGAATATCAACGGGCGCACCCTGAATTACATTAGTCGCAATATTCTTTTGCTTGTAGGCATCAACGGTTTCATGACAAAGTTAACGTTCGATTTGGCACACTATTTCGCAGAACAGTCCTTGACTTTGTGACCTAGCATTTTGCAGAAGGAGCATGGTTTTGATTTAGGTAGCTACCAATTAGCATGCGATAAGCTTGCTTGTGGAATATCACTATCTGATTTTACACTCTTGGTACAAGAAATCTATTTATGAACATACATTTCACAATAAAAAAAACACCTTACTTTCGATTCTCTATGTTTCTGTTTATGTAGCGCCCGCTCGATTGCGAATCGGTTTTACAAAAACCACCACATGTTCGCACTGGCATAACCTGAGCAGGTTTAACGTAAATCGACAAAAAGTTAACCAGACCGTCGGGCAATAGCTGCGTGGATTTGAGGGTAAATAATACCACGTGTCACTATGGCTGCGATCAAAGTTTGAAATATAACAATAGTTGGATCTGACCTTGGTTAACGCGTTCAGTGCCCCAATGAGGCAGTCTGTAACATCCATCGAAGTACCACCAAGAGATTCTCCTGCTGTGGTGACTATGGAAGCAGGTGCTGCTGGAGGCACTGGTGGTGACGGTGATGATGCCGCGATTGTAAGCACGTCTGGTGACGTCAGCTCGCCACCATGGGGCTCGTTACGGGTAAACTATTTTCAGGCTGTTGAGGCGCACCATAATAGCCAACAACGTCTACTGTAATTCACTAAAGTTTGCTTCACTATCACTGTTTTAGTTACACATAGTTTTACCCTTCGTTTTAGCGGTAGAACATAATGTTTGTTTTTATTTTGCCTTTTCATAATGTTTTTATTTTGCCGTAATTAAGTGATCGCCGTGTTCTTACTGAAAAAATGACTTGTCAAGGAGACAAATCCTTTTTTCTATTTAAAAATAAAAGAGATTACATTCATAAATTCTTAAATTAAATATAACCTCAATGACAAATCCTTATTTCTATTTAAAAATTAATGAGGCCACATTAATCTTATTGGGCTATAATGAAATACAACCTCCATGACAAATCCTTATTTCTATTAAATGAAAGAGGCCATAGTCTAGTAGTGATAAAAAAAACAACTGGATACTGGGAACAGTCTGGTGAAGCTAGGAACAAAAAACTTTTCTATGGGCTATACGTGGCAAATAATGGTGGTATCACACTCCCTCAGTGCAGTTTCTTTTTGTTGCAATACTTCCGTCAAGTGTCAGCCATGTTGTTTGTCAAAACTTCATTTCGTGCCGTGTGTTTTGAATGTAAATGCTTGTTTGATTGTGGATTTTAATTGTTTAAAGTGAAAATTCTCATCAAAATTAGTGACGGGTGATCAGAGGTGTACTTTGAATCAAAATGCCACCGAAAATATGGTTTATTACTTGTGAAATTTGTGAAAATCGAGCCATTCGAATCATGAAAAAAAGGATGTTTAAGGCGAGATTTCCTTTAGATGAAGCCCGGTAAGCACTTAAATATGATACTTTGCAGCCATATGTAAGTAGAGCAGGCTAGGAACAAATAAAATTAACAAATTTATCGCATTTAAATTGTGTGCTAGTGATATACTGCAACTGTAATATCCACATATCGATAACAACGTTATTGTTTATCATTTAAAAAAATAATAAGATTTATAATGTTGCGTGAACAATGGGCACAATGTTTTACAAATTTGAATGGCGTGCCTACATAAATAAGCAAGAATCGGAATAGGTTGTGCGACTTTGCAGGATTTAGAAACATAATCTTTATAATATTGATATGCCACACAATTGATTTTGTGTGCCGAGTACGCAAGAAAAACTTCGTACGCTTTACGCAAAGCCTGGCCATTATTTGTGCCTAACACTCCTGGGCCCGTAGCCAAATTACATTCGCTACGAATCTATTCGACTTCTACATACATTTGTTGTCGCTGTATCACGTGGTATTTCTATGGCATGTGTCAAATCCTATACATTTTCGGACTTATCGACTAGCGTCATCGCTAATCGACTGTAACTTGGCTAAGCCCTCTGACAGCAATAAAGTGGCGATGGCCCACAAAAATTGTTTTATCCGGACATTTGGACGGAGCAAAGGTGCATCTTTAAGTTTTATAGTAATATTAATGTTTATGATCACTCATCACTAAATGCACTTACCTACTTCGAACATCGGTATCAATATTTATGATTTTAGCCAAGAAACATTGATTTAATTTTAATAAAAAAATAATTCAGCCGCTAACAGTGGGTCGAATTTGTGGACAAGGAAGATTTAATATATGTTCCCATTGAAAAGTTGCATACATTAGAATATGTATGTGGAAACCACTTTCACAACAGAGCATTTAATAAAGAAAAAAATCGCCTTAAAAATTGTGACATACCATCAAAAATTTTTAAAGCTAATCCACTTCCTGATGAAATGTTGCTTGAATTTCCGTCACATTTACTCAAACATTGACGTTACAACGACAAATACCTCTCAAGGGATAAACGACAATGAAGCTTCATTATTCCAGGCTGGACCTAGTAACTCAGGTACAATGTATTTTTATAAATTTTGTTTGGCAGCTGAACTTTTTAGAACTTTAATATTTTAGTTTTTTTTATTTACAATTATTTCCAGACTCATGTACAGGACAGCAGGACAGCAGCTGTTGGCACAAAAATCAGGTGACAAGAAAGAAATTCAATCACCTAAAAGAAATATAATAATAATATATAATGAATAAGTAATTTCATTTCAGTAATACAACTTTAACTAAATTAGCAAAAACAGTTTTTTATTTTATTTCGGGTCCGCATTTAAGTCCAATCTTGTATTAGTACCAAATATCCCCCCTCATCAATATTGGTCTCATAAATACGGATTCGATACTTACCTAAAATTAATAAAAAATATTATTTAGTAGTAACCTCGCTTTCTACCCTGCATATTTTGTCGATATCGTTAAAAAGCTATTTGTTAAGCACTATTTGGTTCGTTAGGTTGGTACTCCTGTTGTTTGACATATTTGCGGTAGGTATCTGTTGGTATTAGAATGCCGCGTAAATTGATTAAATTGGCTAGTATGGAAGTCCCGTCTCTTAAACGTAGTGATTACATTATCTCCGAATGAGAACGCAAATATTCTTTTTAACAACAAATTGTTATAAAAATATTTTGTTTAAATTCCTCGCATTCGTGATGGAAAGTTATTAATAACACCCGCGACTAGCGTCCTTTGCTCGTTCGTACGCCAAATTATATTAGGTGTACAATAGATCGCTTACAGCCCTTGTATAAAAATTTATTATTTAACTTGATACCTCTAGCCACACCGAATTCCTGAGAAAAAAGGGTATTGTCAGACAGACGACAGACAGACAGACAACGAAGTGATCCTATACGGGTTACTTTTTACCTTTTGAGGTAGGAACCTCGAATAGGACCGGGGAGGATGAGTAACTCTAGTCTATACATATATGCATATATTAGTTGACCCACTGAACTTCGTATCGCCTTGACATGCATGTGACGCGGGCTGCCAATGTATTGTCAATCGGCCATCATTAGCTACATCTATGTATGAGAAAATGAATTTTCATCATAATTTTTTTTTGCGTAAATTTTTCCAATATTTTAATAGTTACTCTGCTATTCGGGGTGGAGACAAATCCAACAAATCAA
Source organism: Philereme transversata (assembly GCA_963924445.1). Lineage (NCBI taxonomy): Eukaryota > Metazoa > Arthropoda > Insecta > Lepidoptera > Geometridae > Philereme > Philereme transversata. Next base: position 16,108,953 of record OZ004337.1, on the reverse strand, counting down.
AGATCATCAAAATCGGTCTAGCTATTCTTGAGTTATAAATGGTGGTAACTAACCCGACTTTGTTTTATTTAGGTATTAGTTGACCCAGCGTACTTCGTACCGACTTGACATGCATATGACGCGGGCTGTCAATTTACGTCACCCCGGTAGAATTGAAAAACTGCCATCATTATATATATGAGAAGATGAATTATCTTCATTATTTCTTTTTGTGTGAATTTTTCCGTATTTTAATAGTTATTCTGCTATTCGGGGCACAGACAAATCCAACAAATCAAAAACCATTAAAATCGGTCGATCCGTTCTCGAGTTATAAGTGTTCAAACAAACCCGACTTTGTTTTATATATTAAGAAGAGAGATATATATAGGTATATAAGATGATTATGATGTTAAATATAAAAAAAACATAAATTCTATTTTTGCGTTTTAATTACTATGATGAAATCGAATATTTCGAATAGCCGATGATAAAATTTCCATCGGCTTGTTTGTTTATAAATAACGATCTCTCCAGTGTCATAATTCTTCAATCTGGTGGAAAATATCGTCAGATACTTGACAATTTGTTTTGAATCTCGTTATTGACGGAATCTGTTTCAAAAATAGGGCATCGGAAGATTCCTAGGCATACGTATCGACGATTCAGAGCTTTGTGTCTTTTCTGTAGCAACAACCATTCTGACAACAACGGGTCTTAATAGTTTTTTTTTTTATTTTTCCTTTCATCATCATCATCATATCAACCACAGGACTTCCACTGCTGTATTAGCCTCCCCTATAGATGTCCAGAGCGATCGATTTACCTTGATTATATCGTCCTTCCATCGTCCATCGCCAGGAAACAGTAAAAAAAAAAGCATGTGTGTAATTTACACGTGGTAGAAGTGAAACCTTCAAAAATGTTGGTTTCAAGATAATGAGACGAATGTAAAGTTTCGGGAAGATGATAATTGTAGGTTTTGGTAATGATCATAGTGATGCAAAGTTAGATAAGAATTAACACGAGTGGAGGGAGTACGAAGCAAAGCACAAAGAGAACCACGAACATAAGAAACACTGTATAATGTATATCTCATTTTCTAAAACGTTAAATCTTATGAATTTATGTGCCTGTCTCTTTTTACTGTCGCTTTTTCGTTTCATCGACTTTCAAATCACAACGATGCTAAAGAAGTTTTCACTTCACTTATGAATTTATGTATCTGTCTCTTTTTACTGTCGCTTTTTCGTTTCATCGACTTTCAAATCACAACGACGCTAAAGAAGTTTTCACTTCAAGAAAATTGCCTGGTCACCACTTAATAACTTTTCTGCCCCAACGGTTATCAGTTCTTCGAGCTATAAGACAGTGAAATAACGCAAAAATGTAGTTTGAAATTGTAGTTTTTTTTATGGTATTTGTGGAGAAACAGGCTTACGGTCCACCTGATGGTAAGCGGTCACCGTCGCCTATTGACACCGGCAATACCCGGGGTATTGTCGATACGTTCCTTACCCCGTAGAAACCTCTTTACATTTCTCTTGAAGCGTACCATGTCGTAGCCTAACGGGAAAACCATTACATGATGATGATGATGGGATACATTGAGTCGAAAGCCCAGCTGGCCGCTAAGAAGCTTGGAATACTTGCAAAGGTGAGGCAATACTTCACACCGGGACTTATACCAAGTACAAGTCCGATCATGTCTGGAGTACTGTTCTCACCTCTGGGACGGATCAGCGAAGTACCAGCTAGAGGCTCTAGATTCAATTGAGAGAAGAGCCAAGAAGCTCATTTGCAATGACGAGTTAGCAAAAGCAAGGCTCCACAGCCTCGAGCATCGTCGAAAGGTTGCAAGCCTCTCGGTTTTTTATCGGATACATTTCGGAGAGTGTGCTGCGGAGCTTTTCAACCTAATCCCACCATCCCCATTCTATGATCGGATAACCAGACGCTCCGCGTTGCGCCACTGCTACATGGTAGACATACCTCCCATACGCACAAAGCGGTACTCTTCCACCTTTATTATGCGCACCGCCAAGGAGTGGAACGCCTTGCCTGGGTCTGTGTTTCCTGATAACTACAACCTAGGGATCTTCAAGTCACCAGTGAATAGGTTTCTTCTAGGCAAGCGTGTACCATCGTAGACTGCATCATCGCTTACCATCAGGCGAGATAGTAGTCAAACGCTAGCCTATAATTTATAAAAAAAAAAAAAAAAAAACCCCAAATGGTAGCTCATTCCACATCTTGCATGTATGAGGTAGAAAAGATCGCGTGAAGCGTGTACTCGTAGTGCGCGATACCCAATTGTCGACGATATATGGATGAGCTTTATTACAAATATTTTGTTCCGCGGCGCGGCGGAAATCGAACCCGCAGCCTCCTGCGTCACAGCTAGTTATTCGCCCACCGCGCCGAGGAGGTCGTCGAAAGTTATAAGTGAACTGAGTACAGATATTGTTTTAATAGGATAAAACTAATAAATGTCAGCGCGGAAGTCCTTCTTATATGAGTAGGGGTTGGTTGCTCTACCTATTTATTTCAGCTACAGTCATAAACTAAATTTTATAAAATATAACTAAATTATCGAGCATTTTATTAGATTACACAAGATAAACCTCGGGTGGAATCTGTGTCTTATATTTGGATGAAGCTCATTAAATGTGGTCACAATTAATTTACTAAAACTAATTTATATTTGCAAAAACAACTCGAGCCATTTGAACTTGCTATAAAAATTTGATATGCGGTATCGAAACATGCTTAAAATAGTAAGGTTTAAAAATACAATATTACGAGAAGTTGGGGCAATCAACCTATTTCTGGTAAGTGACTTTTCCAGAAACTCTTTACTATTGTAGCTATTATAGTCATTTCTGAAAAATCTAGCTCTTAGGTAACATTGTCATATCAGCCAAAGGATGCCTGCTGCTGATTATAGATTAGTGTAGCCAAACGATAGTCGAATATCGATAGTCTATCCATAGTCCACCACAAACCAATAGTAGGTACATCATAGTAGAAGTCCATATCAAAAGTGACGATGTATCGATACTACGAATATCTATATCTATATAAATATATAAAACAAAGTTAGGTTAGTGACACCCAATCGGGTTGGATCGATTTCTATGAAATGTGGTATATATGTATAGATAGATCATGATTGGGATTGTAACATAGGCTAATTTTTACCCGACTGCGCAGACGCAGGGTTATGTTTTCATGGACAAACCACACGTGCAAAGCCGCGGGCGGGTCAGCTAGTTATTACATAAAAACTATCGGTCATATCGATAGTTTTATACTATATAAGCTAAGTTCGGTCTTGCCAGCCATATTAGGGCTCACGCTAAAAATATGTAAATAATTTCTGGTTAGTTTAAGATGTTTGTATAATAATTAGTTTTATAAAAATGTAAATAATGTCCTAGTTTATGGTTAATTTTGTTTATCTTCACTTTATTAATTTTAGGTTAGTGTTTCTTAATTAGCTGGGGTCGCCGTCACGGAAACCGATATGGAGAACTATATGTATATTTATACTATAGGTAGTGATATTTATTTCATTAGTATCAATTACCTTTTTAGCACAGTATCTTTTAGGCTCCATTTCTGCCAATTTACTTTTTCTAGTCAACACTTCCTTAGCCAGAAAAATAATAAAATATTTTCCGTAATATTCAACATCAAAAGTGTATTGATACTATCGATAGACCTACCGATAGTTAACTCAATTTCAAATATAACTTTATCGCATAAAAATATCGATAGTTCGGCAACACTAACACAGACCTCCAAAAAATTCCAAATTCACCAATTTTATGCTGAAGTGGATGGAAGCTTGAAATGTTGTTCGTGCTACAAGCCATATATTTTTCTTAAAAACATGATATAACACTACATAATAACGTTTTAATCTACCTACAACAGCTCGAATCTATCTTCAAGTTCACAACTTTGCAACTTATAAACATTACTTTACAATTACTTAAGAACACTTGAAAAGTTACATTGTGAATTAATTTGGATCTAAGAACACAACGCAAAGCCTTCGAAGCCAATGTCCTTTATGATTCGTTATTCTTGCAACTGAGTAGGCTCGCTTTTCCGTAATAGGGCAACGTCCTTTAGGATTCTCAGGTACATGGGTGAATTACTTGTGCTTACTTAAGCATGAACCTTTTAATTACCTACCTACCTTCAGTCATTGAGCTCGCGACTCGCGCGCGACACTCGTCGTTATCAGAAGCTGCTGCTCGTAAACTGTAATCATATCGCGAACAATATTTCCCGACCCATAATATCTTTATGAAGACCGCTTATCGTAAGACTTCAAAGATCGTACAAAATTTACGATGTTTACTCAGGAAATAGATGCACTTTTATATCATCCGTCTCGGTACCGAAATAAAAAAAGTTTAAAACGATCGAGACATTGGTTTCGGCCTTCGCCGACGGCCTGGAGTGGTCAAAAGTTCGCGATTAATTTATAATTAGTTCGTTTCGTTTGAAAGAGATAAAACAAACAGGAAATAGGATCTGTAACCTTAAAATGAAAGCCGGTAGCGTCTGAAGCCATCACCCTGAATTGCACTACTTTAAACATCAAGCACTTCAGGTCAATCATAGATTAATGTACCTATTAATAAAGTCTGTTTACTAATTTATTAGGGTATTCGGATCATTACTCTAAAGATTTATGCCCATTATCAATTTAACTTTGTTTATGTACTATTAACGAGTAGTGTACTATTCTCATAATCTGTGCAATAAATAGGTACAATTAGCAAGAAAATCATCCATCTTTAGTTAGTTTTACCTTAATAGTCAATTTTGCCTTGAAAATTGAAAGACTTCCAAGGCCAAAACAGGAACCCGCTACGAATTTATATAAATGTATCATCGCTAGTTCTAATGAGAAAATATAAACAGTTCCTGCCACTTAGTACATAGGCAAGGCACATATGAGTATGTATTTGAAAGGCTTTAGCGGAGTTTATTATGGAAATGGTTAAAGAAGCGGAGATTGCAGTTATGGTTACGGAAAGTTACGCGAGCGCCATAACCAAGTTGTAGGACGTGCTTCGCAAATTGTATTTGGTGTGGTTTATGTGCCTACATATTGCGGAAATAAACCACCTACATTTCTTATTATAAGTTTATTCGTAGTTCGTAAGGTTTCAAACTTTGTTTGTTGGGTGGGGCCTGGTGACCTGTAATATTTGACGACCTCCGTGGCGCAGTGGACGAATAGCCGGCTGAGACGCAGGAGGTAGCGGTTTCGATTCCCGCTGCGAAACAAATGTTTGCATGATCTACAGATATTTGTTCCGGGTCTGGTTGTTTCTCTATATATTACAAGTATGTATTTAAAAAAAAAAGTATTATAAGTATTCTATCAGTTATCTGGTTCCCGTAGTACAAGCTCTGCTTATTTTGGGGCTAGATAGCGCTGTGTGAAATGTCCAGTAATATATATATATAATATAAGCTCCTACGGACCTACTAGTAATACGTATAGGTAAACATAAAATACTCAAGTGTGTATGTCATTATTATGGAGCACGAGGAAGTCGAAAAGCTCAAGTTCACTGAAAATAAATATAAATCGAAGTAATAATAATAAAATAACTAGACATTTCATAGAAAAAATACACAGCGCTATCTATAGCGAGGTGTGGTTTTTTTAGCTATCTAAGATGAAAACTGGTTAGCACTTTATATAGTTCAGAATGCACAAGTTTGCATTTGGGAACTGATTCTGCAAGTGGCAATGAAAAACTTTATAGAGAAATAATATAATACGGTAATGAACGTAAAACATTAAATGAACCTAAAGCTAAGTCAGAACAAAGATTAAGCGATAAGCAGAAGCATAAAGCGTAAAGGTGCGTCTACACCGAAGTTACATTTGGTGGAGTTACTGTTATCGAGCAACAATGGATAAAAAATAAGTATGTACTTATTATAAAATATAGTTACGTTACTTCGCGTTATCGTGTTGCAAAATGTGCTCCACAAAAAGTAACTTCGGTGGGGACGGACCTTATTAAATAAGTTATGAAACATGACTCGACAAAAGTCTACAAAATATTACATAGCAAAAATTGTTATTTATGAATGAATTATTGAAATTCTTTTATGCTTCTGTCTTCTCTATGACTGATGAGATCTCATCAGTCATAGAGAAGACAGAACCATTTACTATTTGACTTGGCTAATATGTAACGATTTTATATTTGAGACGTCATGATGAAATAAGGTAAGTATTCTAGATAATTATAATATATACTTATCTTTATCTGTACACCAAGCTCAACAACTGTCAAGGATATGAACACTTTTTTTTTACTAAAAACTGGATATTACTCGATGATTTATGTCAATAAATATCGGGATACCTTGAAAATCAACATATGAAGCTTAACGTTCACAGAACAATAGATTTCGCATTGGTGAAAATAGCCCCAAAAACACACACGTAAATATTTCGTTTTTAGTGTAAATAATTATTAAACAAAAAACCAGCCAATTGAGGATACAATTGACAATGTTATCGCTGAAAGCGAGCTCTACATTTGGATTGACTGGATTTCACGAGAACGTACGAACACTAAATCCTGCTTTTTAAAATTATGAAAAACGTCCACAGCCCAGTAAGTTCACAGTCCGGCGCTTTATCTATCTGGTGAGGAGAGCGAATGCTGAACTGAGATGCTAAGCTGGCTTGCTCGCGGAGAAGGCAGGTACAGGAAAATATCGTTTCAAAGTGACCCTTGTGATTTTAATGAATAAATTTAATCAAATCAATCAATATTTATTAATATATAGGTAGGTACACAGGCGCAATAATATTAACATTAGGCATAGGTACACTTATTAAAAAACTTAATGCTTCTTTTGATTTCCTCATTTGTCAAATATGATACAGCTTCCTAATACTTTAATTTGTAGGATTATTATACAAACTCAAATATTTTAACGATGATGTTCGCGCATTGCCAATATTACAGAAGGTCGAGGCCTCGTATATATGTAGGACTGTTGTATCGTAGACATTCAAAATGTTTTTATGTTTGTCTTATGTGCCGGAAGGAAAAGTACGCGAGAATTTTCCACTGCGAATGTTACTATGTAATCTATCTTGTTGTCGGACTTTCGGGTCCTTGAAACGTGTTTTGTGAAACTTTAATCGGATTTCACTTGTTTTTGCTTTTAAGGCCGCGGCCTTAAACGCCACGCGGCCGGTGCAAACCGAATGCACGTCTGTGGCGTGTGCGTGACGTGAGCGTGCAAGCAGCGGTTGTAATAGATTAAATTCTAAGGACCATGGAGACCTTTATTTATTTACTTAATACTTTCACACAAAACATAATAGTGTTAGGAAGACTTAATGCTAATAGCATTATCTACCAGTCATCCTGGTCGTGCTAAAAGAAGGTAAGTCGTGACATAGGAAAAAAGGTATTTCACAGCTAATTATTGATCGAGCGAAGCGAGATCTCCAAATCAACTTGGGCAAATCGGTTTGTTTGTCCGAGGATAACTTTTGTAGCGTATATCCGATCATCATGAAATTTGGTATATAGGTAGGTAGTAATGGCACAATTTTGGTGTGACTCAATGAACAATATTGGCAAATAAAAAAAATATTGGGGGGTTGTTGAGATATTAGGGTTCAAGAGGGGTAAAAAAAAATGAAAACGAGACTATTAAGTCAAGTGGGACGTCAAATGAAAGGTTATATTAGTACGTTTGAACCCCTTTTTTATTTTTAGTTTTATTTTTGTAGTTTTTGAGCCATAATAAAAACAAAACTTTTACAAAATTCCCAGGGTACACCAGTGTCCCCACAATGCTGAAATTTAGTATTCGTTAGTGACACAAATATAGGCAAAGGTCTGAAATCCAGAATAACTGCTATTTGTACCCCAAAAAAATTAACCAATTAACAAGAACCTCCATTACATCCAATTTGAATGAATGTGTAGGTCAAGTAGGTTGGTATGCATTTCGTTGCACCAATTTATTATTACCTATGTATGGAGGTTTTATAAAAATTACGATGATATTGTTTAATTAAATTTTAATGCTATTGATTACTTTACTATTATTTTTGTGTTGTGTGTATTATTCAAAATGTATTCTTTAATTCCTATTATTATTATTATTTAGTTAACTTTTCAGATACGATTGTATAATTTTAATGAAATAAATGAATTAATGAAATGACCGGCCACGTGTCGCCTGCGTGGTGTTATGACGCGCACGCCACGCAGGCAGTCTGATATCTTCCTTAGAATATCATATACATATAACAACCGTTGCGTGCATGCTCACGCCACGGACACGCCACGCATACGCATTCGGTTTGCACAGGCCTTTATTCGTAGTTATGCCCTTGGACATAACGACTTGTATTTGTGGTTATGAAAACTCTTATTTTGGACTTGCATAGATAAAGGAAACGAAAAGTGTCTAAGATATGTGATAATTTCGTCTATTTTAGATATTATCAAAAACTTATGCTTAATAAGTCTAATAAAAATGTGGTCTAATAAGTCAAATGCAAGTTTTCAAAATTATACAGTGTATTTTCCGAAAAATTTACTCAAATTGTTTACTATTTGTCAAAAGAACTTCCATGTATTTTATGTACCAATGATTTTTAACCTATTTTTTTCAATCCAATCAAAGTAATTGGTATACTGCAAAATTTATCACATACGTGATTGCCATGCGATTTCTGCACCCCTGTGACCTAGCTCGTGTAAATACTGAAATTGCTTTACTATAGAAACCTTCATACTACATTACTGGTCTCTGATACTACAAGTACCAGTAAACTCGACCATCTTAGTAAGAGCTCAACCCTTACATGTTTTAAGTGCTTCGATGGAAGGAAATGAAGGCTTTTAAATAAAACATAATATGCAACCGCTGACTCTAAGGGAGAAGTTTTTCACCTAAGATCTGATCGTGTTCGTTCGTAAACCACTTCTGCCACAGAGTTGTCAGTAACATTAGATCGTCTACGAATCTCCTCATTTCTAATTGATCTCGTAAATAAATACCAAGCATAGTCCTCTCCATAGCACGCTCGACCTCATGGCTCAGGATGATATATTAACTAAAACTTGACTCAAACAAGCCATCTTATTAAAATTTAATTAATTTTGGAAATGTAACTTTAAATGTCATTCTAATTTGTTCTTTAGCGTGGAAAAAATAAGAACATTCGTATTTTCCAAACTTTTTTTTTAGTTTTTAGTTAGCATAAGCAACATAATCGCCACCAATATTCGCTGGAGAAAAGTTATTGATCTCCAAATCAACTTGGGCAAATCAGCGTTGTAAACAAACAAAGAAATACGCAAAAATAAAGGTAAGTACAATGGGCGGTCTTATCGGTAAAAGCGATCTCTTCCAGACAACCTTTGGATAGGCAGGACAAAATAAAATCAAAAATATGTATATAGACAGAAGCATTTATTTTGGCACAAGTAACACAACACACAGAAACTACATACAATGGGCAATTACATTAACTAAATCAGAACAATATTGTTACTATGAACCCTGTGCCGAATAATTCACAATTTATTACAATTTGAATATTTGATCGAGCGAAGCGAGATCTCCAAATTAACTTGGGCAAATCGGCGTTGTATGTATGTTTGTTTGTCCGAGGATAACTTTCGAAGCGTTTATCCGATCATCCTAAAATTTGATACATACGTAGGTAGTGATGGCATAATTTTGAAGGTGGTTGAGATATCGGGGATCAAGAGGGTTAAAAAAATTAAAACGAGACCATTAGGTCAAGTGGGATATCAAATGTAATGTCTTTATTAGAACATTTTGACTCCGTTTTTATTTTTAGTAAAATCTTTGTAGTTTATGAGTATAATAAAAGACCATACAGCCATAATAAAAACAGAATTTTGACAAAATTCAGAGGGTACACCAATGACCCCAAAGCGCTGTAATTTGGTATGCTTGTAGCTTATATAGGCAATCGTCTGAATCCCAGAATAACTGCAATTTGTACCACAAAAAGATAAACACTTAACATGAACTCCCGTTACCTGTAATTTGAATGAAACTGTAGGTAAAGTATGAAGGTTATTTATTTCGTGGCACTATTTTGATAGTCAAAGATTACGAATAATATATTTTTGTTTTTATGGGAGACTCGCGGGATCTCAGTCCGAGGCTAGCCACTAGTATTAAATACTGTTATTACATTTTACCACACCGGGATCATCCCCTACAAGCCTACAAGAAGTTTGTAGTTGTTCGTTTGATTCAGCCGTTACGACGTGAAAGAGTAACAAACATCCACACATACATCCATACAAACTTTCGCGTTTATAATATTGGTGGGATGGGATGTGTTCCTTCAACCCGCTTACTTAAAATCTTCGGTAAATCGTTTAAAGGCCAAGGTGTACGCTTTTATAACAAACTCCCAAGTGATGTACAAAAATTGACAATTAACAAATTTAAAAACGTAATGGATTTGTAAAATTTTAGTAAATGAATAAATCTTAATAAAATTAATGAATCTTAATGTAAAAAAAACGTAATTAAACAAAATCTTTATAAAAAATCTTACTATAACATATCGGATTATTTAGATGATAGAGAAGCTTGGGATTGAGATTGATCCAACTCCTTCAAAAATGTTACAATTTAGATGTAATTTATTTTCTGTATTGTTATTATTCTAAAAGGATCATTAAAAATAACAACCAGCCTTGTTTCTTGCCTTTCTTTCCTGGCTTAGTCTTGAAGGAACAGGTGAATTGAATTGACGTTTCAAAGTGATTCTTGTGATTTTAATAAATGAGAGGGCTTTGGTTTTTGATTTTGCTATTTACGAAAATGCTTACAATACCGTCGATATAACCCCACTCACTTTTCACAATTGCTCATTAGTCCATACAGCTATTTTCATATCACACTAAATAAATAAATATTGCTGGACATTTCACACAGCGCTATCTAGCCCCAAACTAAGCAGAGCTTGTACTATGGGAACCAGATAACTGATACAGATAACTGACTGACCAGAATACTTATATACTTTTTTGTAAATACATACTTATAATATATAGAAAAACACCCAGACAGGGAACAAATATCTGTAGATCATGCAAACATTGGTTCCGTGGCGGGAATCGAACCCGCTACCTCCTGCGTCTCAACTGGTTATACGCCCACTGCACCACGGAGGTCGTCAATACTAACGTTATAAATGTGAAAGTATGGATGTTTGTATGATTGTTTGTTTGTTTGTTTGTTACTCAATCACGCCGTAACGGCTGAATCGATTTCGATGAAATTTGGTATATATGTAGTTTATAATCTGAGTCACTACATAGGCTACCATTTATCTCATACATCAGTTCCCATGGGAAAACATGGGGAGTTAAGTCAAGTTGCAACAGCGAGTTTAGCTTTATATCTAGGTTACATAAACATTTAGTAGTTTAACGCGTTCGAAGGCGCGGGCAACAGCTAGTTTGGAAATAAATTAAAGCTAAACAAAGGGTTACATCACAGGATGCTCTACATTCTTGCAATGTATCATCATAGTTCGCGAATAGTGGTCACCCACCAACGTCAAGGGACTGTGGACCATCCGTCATAAAATGGGAAATTCATTAAATCGACATAGCTATTTCTTACTATGGGTTCGGCACGATTCTAGAACCACATTACACTAATATTATAAATGCGAATGTTTCGATGTTTGATTATTTATTTATTTGTTTGTTACTCAATCGCGTCGTAACGGCTAAACCGATTTCAATGAAATTTAGTATGTACGTAGATTACAACTTGGATTAACATATAGGCTACTTTTTATTCCATAAATGCTCCCCCATGGGATAAAAATGGGTTGTCAGTCAAGTCAAGTTGCAACAGCGAGTTTAGCTTTATTTCCATGTTAGCTACACATTTTGTAGTGTAACATGTACGAAGTCGCGGGCAACAGCTAGTTATTTTATATTTCTTACAAAAAAACTAAAAATCCCGAACTTATTTAATTATTTTTTTAAGGAATGGAGGCTTTTGCTCTGCAGTGAGCCACGTTTGGTTGTAAGAGTCTGGCTTTATCTGAGGCGACGCAGATATGTTCGTAGCTCTATCCGGTGACATCCGGTCAGAAGAAACTTGACCCTAAATAATCATGCTGAAAGGTGACTATACACTAGAGCATTTTCTCGAGCATTTCCACATAATGTAACGTTCTTACGAATAGTGCAATACAAACAAAAACTCAAATTAAATAACCATTTTCATGAAATGCAACGTTCCTGCTCATGCTCGACGGTGTGGTCAAGTAATGCCCACACCGAGTGAGCCTGTAACATTCCTTTCTATTTGTATACATTCCGTTACATTGTCGCTCGCACTTTTTGCCCGCGCTCGTGTCTTTGCTCGATGAAATGTTACACAAATTCGCTCGGTGGTTTGTAAAATCGAGTCATTACAAAGTTTGTAGCGTCATGCTCAATATTCGGTTCGTAAAAGGGTGACACATTAGAGCGGCTCAATGTAATGCTACAAGTAAATGCTCTAGTGTATACTCACCTTAACTTTGACGCCAGAGTCACTGATTCTGAATAACAATTTCAAGGCTGTGACAATAGTTTGCTCTTAGTTGGGCTGTAACTGAATTTCAGTAGATTCTTTATCAAATGCCTAAACGTCTAAGTTGATGCGTATTAAAGTTTTATGCTTAATATGACCCATCTGCTACTTCTATCTTTCATATAAAAAGTTATTTTTACCAGTTAGTAACATTTTATTGATTTTAAAATTAATACAGAGTAGGTACACGTAGGCGTAACTATAATCGCTTCCGCGGCCGTAAACTTCAACACAACTATGTAATGCGCTTCAATGTTGTTCTTAAACCGCATCTCTTTGTGAAAGCCACAGACATTCGCATTTTGCACGTTGTCAGTAGAAATGAAACTAAACATTAGGAAGTCTTTAGTCATCTTGCGTTTTATATCGCTCTCGACTCTCGCCACCGTTGTCACAACATCCAGCGAATAAACTTAAGAATTACAGGACGGATTAGTATAACGATTCTGTCAACACACGGAAACAACATTGAATGGCGAATATCTCATTTCGAAGTCCTCGTTATTAAGCGGGATGTAGATATTAGTACACAACTGTCTGGCAGTAGTGGTTGGGTATGAATGAAGTCGTGTGTAGTAGCTGAGGACAAGGTCTTTGCCGGTGCTGATGGATCGAGGCCAGCTCAGCGCTTGACAGTATAAACATTGACATATAACACTATTACTCTTTGTTATACAAATTGAATTTGCATGTTACAGGCGTTATACCAACGGTTTCACGCACAATTTTGTGGATTTCCAGTTTATCAAGACGTTTATGATCTAAACTATACCTACACTTTGGCAATGTATGTTGATGTTAGAATCAAAAGCTGTTGCTAGGCCGTTGTTCACGAAAATATAAGCATAAATTAAACAAAACATTGTGTAACAGTGTTCAACGCTCGACGGCCAACTCCTAAATTTATTGTATCATAAACATGTAGTTCTGGCCATCTTGCTGCTTCAACACTCGTGCAACGAATGAAAGCTGTAGATTATAAATTCATTCAACTGCCGTTTCTAGGTGAAGATCTTTTGTAAAATATTCGCTACTGACAAATTTATAAATACCATTTTTTATGTTATGAAATAACGTGCATTATTTATTTAAGTAGTTTATAACGCAAATAAAACTTATGGTTGTGTGGTAGAGGTCGCTTTGTTTAGCGATAATACCGCTCATTGTGTTTACATATATTTGTTTTATTTTTTTTTACTTTTGCTTTGTCATTTTTTTTATGGTACATGGAGAGGGAACATGCTTATGGCCCACTTGATGTTAAGTGGTAACCATCGCCTATAACAGAGAATTACCGCGTAGGTCACGCATCATAGATTATGTGCCATGCGTTGCACTACCATGTCTAGGTATAATATAATTGTAAGGTATAATATATAGTTTTCATTCATTCATTCATTCAAAACTTATATCGATGTGTGCGTGGCAATGCATCTATTTTCAAACAAACAATGCACCACATAGAAGGATCCTAGGATATTGTAACAGGACCATAATTATATGCTTTTGTACACGTGCCTTTAAAAAAATATACAGAACTTACATTAAATCATTCCTTACGTTAGGTTTATTAATTCACTCGTCGTAACACAGTTTATTTCTAAAAAGGAAAGCAAATGGTACGTCTTTTCATACAATCATTCAGGATGCGAAACGAAACGGCATTAGGAATGGCTAATACTGTTTATTTATTCATACCTATGGCACTCCATACCAGCGAACCGTTTTTTACCTAAACTAATTTACTTAGACGGAAGTGCTTTGGGACACATCCGCCTGGTACCATCTAGAGTAAATTCAAATTCGTTTAATACTCCAGAAATAACGTACCAGTTTACAAAAACCAAAGCGTTATTACTAGTATATAAAAGAATAATAGTACATTATGATATAAGTGCGGTAAGTTGAAAATTACAGCCGAGGCGATATTGCTCATATGCAGACATAAAAATTCTGTGCTAAGATTTAAAAAAGTAGCGTTCGTTTTAGACGGAGCATCTTGATAAACCGTTTTTACCTTATTAAAAAGAAACTCGTGCGTTTTACATTACAATAACGCACAAGTAAGTAATGACATACATTACGATATTGAAATTGGTGAAATAAGAGACAAGTGTGTTATAAAAACAATATTACAAAATATAAAAATTAAAGTTATAGTACACGAGCAGTTGAGCTATGGATTGTTTGCAAGTTGCAACGATCGTGGTTATTAGTTCAATTTTTTATTTTGATTTTTTTCTAGTTTGAAAATGCTTGCACATTATTTCTGTAAATAAATGTATTATTCTCCACATTTACATTTATTTGTATAAGCGTGAATACTTAGTAAGGCTAATATCGTTATAGAAAGAGAGGGGCACCGTTAAAACATAATATGCGTATCAAAATAACTACGATGTAAAATTTCACCGGTAGAAACGAATGTCGTTTCTGAACCAGTAATTATAGTATTCTTTGACTCGACACAAAAAGCTCTTCGAGTAATCCCAACGAATCTCAGAAAGGACCTATTCTTCATATCACTGTTTATGTTAAACGGCTGTTCAGTTCGTAGAAGTTCTTGTATATATCAAAATCATATTACTGGAAATAAGGTAAGGTGATAACGAAGATACAGCGATGTTTTGATGTTTTTGATGATTTTACAGAAAGTCTGCTAGGCACACCTCGATAGATAGATACAAAAGATATGCACTTGCAATCGTAGTAAGATCAGTAGATGTAGGTAGGCAGTACCTATAGTGCTTGTTTTTGATTTTGTGGTGTTTATTCAAAAGTAATCACTGACAAATATTTGTGTGTTTGTTAGATATTCCCCAGACCAGCGCTACTCCGCATAACCGCCGCCTGTAACCTCATTCGCGGTAATTTGATTACACAACACACGGTGAGTGAAAATTTATGAATGAAATCTGGAACTTTGTTTTATTTTGCATATGCTTTTATTTTATTAAACACCTACATCCGTCCGCTATATTTTTTCTAACGTCCGCTAACAATTTAAAACTGAAATACTGCAGTCTTTAAAGATTTTGCTATACAACAAATACTGAAATTGGGTCACATGTGGTATTAAAAGTGTGGCAAATCAAATATTATGTAATCTCATTATTTCGTCTACGACAGATGGTAGATGTTACTCGTATAATCTAGTGTGATATTTGGATGAGAATAGCTGGAGTTCTAATTAATTATATTAGGTTGGGGAAAAAGTCTTTTCGCATTATAGTATGTATGAACTTGTAATAAAATCTCTCTGGCTATACTATTTGTATGTGGCTGGATTTGGTATCATTCAAAGTTTAAATTTTAAAGAAGATAATTCCAAATTCAAATTAGGAAAATGTGTGATTTTTATTCGTTTTTCGTACTGTAAAGATGAGTGAATCTAATAAAGAAATTCGATACATTTTAAAATTTTACTACAAAAAAGATAAAAATGAAACGCAAGCTGCGAAAAAAATTTACGATGTTTATGGACCTAGTCTGTGAGAGTAGCACAAATTTGGCGTTTTCAATCCGGAAATTTTGATGTCAAAGATGCACGTAGCTCGGGTCACCCTATTACGGATAAAATTGATGCCATTTTTGAAAAAGTGGAGCAAGATCGGCATATCAGTAGTTACGACGTAGCTGAAGAACTGGGAATTGACCGCAAAACAGTTTTGGCGCATTTGAAAAAAACTGGGTACACAAAAAAGCTCGATATTTGGGTACCCCACGAACTCGCTGAAAGAAACCTAATGAACTGTGTACTCATTTGTGATTCTTTATTACGACGTAATGAAACCGAACCTTTTTTGAAGAAGCTGATAACTGGTGATGAAAAGTGGATCACGTACGACAAGAACGTGCGAAAAAGGTCGTGGGCAAAGGCCGGTCAGGCTTCACAGACTGTGGCGAAACCCGGGTTAACTCGCAACAAGGTGATGCTGTGTATGTGGTGGGATTGGAAGGGCATTATTCATTATGAGCTGTTACCACCAGGCAGGACCATCGATTCTGAACTCTACTGCGAACAACTGATGAGATTAAAGCAAGAAGTTGAGAGAAAGCGGCCGGAATTAATCAACAGAAGGGGTATGGTTGTTCATCATGATAACGCTAGACCTCACACATCTTTAGCCACTCAGCAAAAATCAAGAGAGTTTGGCTGGGAGGTGCTAATGCATCCGCCATATAGTCCTGACCTTGCACCTGCAGATTTCCACCTGTTTCGGTCTCTTCAGAATTCTTTAGGCAGTGTCAGGTTAACATCACCAGAGGACTGCCAAAACCACTTGTCGCGGTATTTTGATCAGAAACCCCAAAATTTATATAGCAATGGGATCATGCCCCTACCTACAATATGGCAAAAAGCTATCGAACAAAATGGTACCTACATACTTTAGTTAAATGTAAATAAACTATATTAAAAAATGTATTGAATTTTCTTAAAAAATGCGAAGAAACTTTTTCCCCAACCTATTATATACGAGCTAGGTTGTTAAATGAGACAATAGGAAAGCCAAAGGACTCCTTTTGATAGCATAGGCCTTCCCAGGAACCTACGCTACGCTCTCGACCTTGCCGACAGGACCCCCAGGAAAGACGAGGCGATACATGCGGTGTCGATTCGGTTGCAGGTGCATAACGGCTGGCACCGAGCCGGGTTTCATTCAAATTTTCCTTCTCTGTTGCTAGCTCTTCTGTTGGTCAGCAGGAGGACTGCGTGCAGGCGAAACTAGCGGGGCACAGAGACCCCACCCCCCTGGCACAGTGGCGTCAGTGGAGAGGACACTTCACCCATCTCAGCTTCATGGGGTGGATAACAACACGGGGACTGGCAGTGACCGTTTATAAGCCTACGCAGATATACGTATGTGCGGGTGCCAGGGGTCACTCTCGAGAGTGGGAGGGTCCATCGAAGGCCCACGACAAGGGGTCGTATTTATCTGTAAAAAGTGCGGTCGTGGCTGCCGCTCCCAAATAGGCCTCTTTAGCCATGAAAGAAAGTGCCTATCCTATCCACCCTGACGCTTACTTAAATCATCTTCTATAGATGTAAAGGCCCATGATGATGATGAGGAAAGCCAAGGAACTCTATGGGATGCAGAACTTTTTTTTTATATGTAATATCATCGTTCCATTGGTTATATTAAAATTTCATTGACCGTGGAATATATTTATGTTAGCCCTGTAATAGCTAGAGCACCATTCATCTCGCCAGATGACGAGTAATATTTCACTCCGATCCTAAAATATGGATAATTAGCTACGAGGGGTCGTTTTGTGGTTTTATTTAACCAGACTTTCTTTAACTTTGGCTCTTCCCACGCGGAAATTCAGAATAGGGTCATCCTATTTCGACACATTGTAAACTTTCTTACAATTAATGGTGATTTAGGTATAATTTTAACTGGAAGTTACACTTTCATTATAAAAAAACATTACTAATTATCATCATCATCAAAATTATTACCTATTTCCTCCTTCCCTCTTCCACCACCGGACTAGTAGACGTATTGAAAAGTATCATCCATACCTGGTCGGCATACCACCTTGCCGCACCAAACGATACGCTTCAACTTTCATTGTTAGTGCGAGTAAGAAGTGGAATTCACTTCCGGCGTATGTTTTTCCGGACCCCCATATTCGGAGTTTTCAAGTCCAAAGTGAACAGATTCTTACTAGGTAAGCGTGCTCCATCTTCAATAACATCATCACTTACCATCAGATAACGTAGTGGTAAAGCGATTGACTATCAGCAATAAAAAATACAGCAACTTGGGTTGCTTGGTTTTTTTACGGTTTTTTTCCTACATCAGAACTTTTGTTTAACCTCTGTTATTACTTCTAACTATTTGTCTTTTCTAGTTCCATAGTGCACTGTAGCTATAAGCGAAGGGCCGAGGAGATAGAAATAGTGACGGATTCGACACGCCCTCGTCTACCCGGCGGTATGTTAACAAATTGTGAGGAAGGTTAATAGCTTTTCTTGATGGATAGAATTTATGTAATATATTTATAAATAGATTTACTGCTTTCAGTTTCATACATTTAAGAATAACACGGAATATTTGTGCGTTTTTATGAATGGATGTTACAATATTTTTATGATTTAACATTCCAATGAATTAAACACAATAAAACTCTAGTACATACTCACACCTCTACATACTACAGTTTAATGAGATTTTGGAATAAACTAAGTCTGATTCTCATAAATTTTTTATAGGTTAAATGCTACAGTCTGACCGGTGTTAGAGATAAAAACTATTAGTAAAAACAATATTCGGAAACTCCGAAATTAACACGGAAGCATCTTGTAACGGGTGCCGATTGTGTAACTGGTTTCAACATCCTAAACACCAGCGAACTCAATGAACGGCCGTTGGCAAACAGCCCTTTATATGACCGACTTTGAGTCAAAGGAACTGTGAGTGAACACAGTCAATGTTTGGTTTCGTGAATAATCTTTGCTGCCACTTTTTTTGAATCTGTCATTGGTCCACAACTCTCTGACCAAAACGACAGGACCTACATATATTATATAATCTAAATAAACGAGAATCTAAGATTATGTATTTCAAAAAGCAGGTTTTGATTTCTTTCCAAGAGATGACTACAGTTTAAATTGAACGATTGCCTAAACCTTCAAACAATAATAGTCGCATCATTTTACGAACAAATTTCAAGACACTTGAAATACTGTTAATGATATCGACATGAAACCCTGACATCGAGACCGCCTTGAGTTATTTGTTGAGAGCGACTATCAAGGAAACTGAAGTGGCTAAGGGCCGCCACAAACTGGAACAGCCGATGAAGTTTTCTTTTGGAGCTTAGCTAAATTTAGAACATTTATTTAAATCAGCCGCTGCTGTAGAGCGCTGAATTTCGTTTGGAAACCCATTGGAACGCCACAAAGGTTTACGGTTTCTCACGAGTGAAATTATAATGGAATCTTTAGAGGAATATATTGGAAATAGTTATTTAGGTAAGCTGTGCAGGTACACTGGGAAGAAATGTATGCATCATCACTCAACCTTGTGTCTTCCAAAATTAAAGTTTTCAGAAAAGATAAGTTTATCGTAGGAGATGGATTTTGAGGTGAATATTGAAATGGACCCATACCTTTATTCCACTGTTAATTATTTGATGTATTTAATAAATAATTAAAACAGAATTTAATATCTTATATACCAAAACAATAGATACGTAACTAGGTGTTTATTATGAAGAGTCTAAACTAGTGCCGATGAAATGTATAGTTTTTATACTCTGCCAATAATTTGCTAAGTTTTTTGAATATAATGTTGTTTCGTCGCTAAAACAGGAATTTGAGAAGAACTATGCTTCTTGCAATAGTCATTTCCTGAAATGGGATTAAACTGCAGAGTTCGAGTTTTAATTAACACCAGGCTTTCCTCAAGTCCGTTGCTTTAAAACAGGAAATAGAGTATCCGTGTGCGTTTTTGGCCTGCAGAATCAAACTTACAAAAGCGACTTTATGTTTGAAACAAAAGATTGCGACGAAGACACATGCGATTACGGCTCGGATTAAAATACATCGCTGAATGGCTATAAAAAGCAGGATATTTTTAACGTCTGTATACTGTCATTAAAAGTAATATTTTTATATAGCCAACAATTAGAGAATATAAATCTTGTAGTCGGCGCCGAGTTCGTAGGCGCCGTGTCGAGGCGCGGCGCGGTCCAGCCGCTGAGCGGTTCATAGTGGGGCTACAAATCGTGGAGTTAGCTTATTTACGACTATATTTATCCGCTAAATTGAAATAATATGTCACCGAAATTAAAGGATATCTTTCTTTCTGTCACAATGTATTTTTATTTTAGTTTAAAACGAGACTCAAACATCAATAAAACTTGCAATTGGATGTCTTTATGGATCCTTCAGAGATGATAATTTACGTGATGCATCAATTGATTTTACTTAAAATATGAGAAGGTTATAAAAATGCAAACAATACTTAATTCAAAAAAAGGAAACAGTCTCTTCATTTATCAATATGAGCTTATAAGAAAATACATCCTTTCAATAACATTCTGCAGACTAATGAAATGTGTGTCAAATATGCGCAACAACATCATCTTTATTAGTCAACAAGTATTTCATCAAATTCTATGTAAACTGCGACATCTGTAAGAGCATTGGATACTCCGATATATTCCACAGTGGTTAGCGCACGCGCATAGTTGGCTCAGTGCCAGTGCACTCTCCGGATGCCGGAGCCCTAAGGGATGAGTCAAACGGTGTGCTGTGATTTCGTACAATGATTTTGTCGCATAGTGCGATCAAAAAGAAAAAGTCATATTACGTCCTGACATTGCCAATCATGATGAGAAAGGGTGCCACATAGCCCCGGGGCAGCGGTGCAACTCAACACAGCCTTACTTCTGTACTAGTCTCCTGCCTGTCTCCTCCTTTCTTCTAGTGCACATAACTGACGGCAGTTACGGCCGGCATCGCATTCGAATGGCGCCGCATGCAGTGAACTTTATGGTATAATAGCGGCACCGCAAGCAAGGCGCAACACACCGTATATAGTTATAACCAGGATATCACATTTTTATTATGTAGGATGCCCCAACGCACCGTATGGCTTGTTTTTAAAAATCCAAAAATCGAACCACGACGTACCAAACATACAACATTTTATCTATAAAATCAGTGGTTCATGTCCATATAAATGCGACAACTCAATTCCAATAAACATACGTACTCACAAGCATAAAACAATGACTGCATAAACGGTTATCAAGCTAAATCAATAATACAAAGACGCGCCGAAGTTGTTGAAGTACTGTTCTAAAAGTTTTACTATGGTCAAGAGATAACCGAACAAATCGTGAGATCTACATATCGATTTTATAACAATGCTTTCCAAATTCATGTAAATTTATATGCATTGCAAACAGATTCATGTTCTAACATATCTATAACAGCATGAATTTATGTGAGACTTCCTTAATAAAGCAAATTGGATGGAGCCGTATTATTTAAAGTTCATTTAATATTATTATTTATAGTTATAATACAGTAGTAGACTTTGTGTGTAAGTGGGTCATATATTTACGAGAAAATTCAATATTTGTTGTGAATTCTGCAGCTGAAGATGTGTGACACATTTTAATAAGCACATCCACAATGAACCACCAATCATTCAGTAATGTACGAACAGTGTCGCTAGGAGATTGAAATAAAGACTTGTAAGTACAAGAATGGTTTTGAATGTTTGTTTAATAAAATATAGATTATACTAGCTTCCGCCAGCGGCTTCGCACGCATTGTTTGTCAACAAAAAGTAGCCTATGAGTTAACCCAGGTTATAATCTACGTTCATACCAAATTTCATCGCAATCGTTTCGTGATTGAGTAACAAACATTCAAACTTTCGCATTTATAATATTAGTGTGTGTGTATCTACACAACGTGTAATAAAAAAACTTTTGTGATTTATTTCAATAATTTCTATAAATACGTGATTATCACGTACAGTTTTATTGGTGTTTCTGACCACCCGTCTACTCGCGCGCACAGGGCTGCGGCGCTTAGTGCGAGGCGAGACGCAGTGCGAACCGGATCGCACTCAACCTGATGAAGTTTCACGAATTGAACCGAAACATTGTCATACGAACACCAATAAAACGGTACGTGATAAATCCCTTATTTATAATACGGGATGTAATAAAAACTTTTTGGAAATCATCCTTCTACAAGTTTTTATTTCAATCTCTAAACCTGCAGGGGGGTTTCCAGTTAGCGATACTGTCGTACATACTTTCGGTAATAGATTGAAGACGGTAATTTGGGTGGGTAGGTTGGTTATGCGTGATTGTGTAACTATAAAATCGTAAAGTATTTAAATAATGTGTAGTGGCTCGAGTGTCTCGAAGCACCGAGACAAACCTTTAAGGTTTTACAGTGTTTGTAGTACTATTAGTAACTTTTTGTCTATTAAGTAAAATAATTATAATAATAATAACCTATATAGAAAGTATTGTATAAAGCTTAGTGACATAATGGATACATTATCCTGTGTCCTAAAAGTTATTTCGACCTTGAACAGAAGGAAGCAAGTTATGCGTAGTTCACTGCCGTATTTAAAGGAATAAAAGCGAACCCCACTGTTTTATTAGAAACCTTTTAGGCATGTCCTTGCTGAACACAACCTTGATAGGTTCTACCTAATTACATTTCTATTTATATGACGCAGTGGGCGAATAGCTGGCTAAGACGCAGGACGTTACGGGTTTGATTCCCCACCGCGGAACAAGGAAAAAACAACAACCCAATGAAGAGGATATTAGACGGACGCGACCTCACACAGTGCGTCCTAAAGTTTGAGTAGTGTTGCGCGGTTAGTCTACAGTTATCTTCAAACATAAACGGCGTTTACCAATTGTTGCTGCTGTCTGTATATAAGGTTCTATGATTTTTTTTGTAGAACTTTAACATTAGGTAAGTTACTTGTATAAAATGTAAATCTCAAATTCTTCGCACGATGTCTGAACCAGATATGCAGGATAAAAGTCATCGACCATTTCGTTTTCACAAGACACTTTAGTTGGCTAGAACGAGCTTTATGTGTTCAGTGAAAATCATTTGACGACGGATCCAGAGAAACTCATCCGTGTCCACAGCAAATATGAAGAAGTTAGCTCAATCTTAGCCCGATCACTAGTACCGGTATTCCGAGTTTAGTAGCGACTAGCGATAATTACGGTGCGCAGAATGATCACATTTATAAAGTGTAAAACAGCTTTGTAAAGTGGCTGGTTTTTACGCATCAAAAAAAAAGGGACTCGGATAAAATCGTGGAAAATTTTTGATTGGGTACTTTTAATAGGTATCTAATTAACCAGGCTAATCAAAATAACTAGTGGCTCCGAACTGCGATCTCGCGATATCCCAAAAAACAAAAAAAATATTATTCATAATCTTTTACTAATAAAACAGTGCCACGAAATGACTATCCAACATTCTTGACCTACAGTTTCATTCAAATTTCAAGTAATGGGGGTTCATGTTAATTGGTTAATCTTTTTAGAGGTCGAAATTGCAGTTATTCTGGATTTCAGACTTTTTCCTATATTTGTGTCACTAAAGCTACACGAATACTAAATTTCAGCACTGTGGGGGCACTGGTGTACCCTGTGAATTTTGTCAAAATTCAGTTAATTGTATGGCTAATAACTCGAAAACTACAAAGATCAAACTAAAAATAAAAACGGGGTCGAAATGTACTAATAAAAAAACCCATTAGACATCCCATTTGACCTAATAGTGTCATTTTGATTTATTTTTACCCCTCTGAACCCTAATATCTCAGCAACAACCCCACATTTTTAGCTCATTTAGTCACACCAATCAAATTTCACGATGATCGGATAAACGATTTGAAAGTTATCCTTGGACAAACAAATATA
Source organism: Philereme transversata (assembly GCA_963924445.1). NCBI lineage: Eukaryota > Metazoa > Arthropoda > Insecta > Lepidoptera > Geometridae > Philereme > Philereme transversata. Next base: position 16,084,866 of record OZ004337.1, on the reverse strand, counting down.
CATATATACAACGCCGCATTGCCAAAGTTGATTTAGAGATCTCGCTTCGCTTGATTAACTATCGACGAATTCGACTATTAGCTTACAAAATCGATGATAATAACTATAGAAGTGGTGATAGAGCTACAGTTCTAATCTCTAGCGAATTTTTTGTCAGTTAACTGTTGATACGATCGATACTTGGTTTGATTGACCGTTAGTTAGAAATCTATCAAAAAATGCGAATAAAAATGTTAATAAGATTATTTCGCGTTTCAAAGCGCAAAAGTAGCAATTTTACCTATACACGCACATTTTGTAAATACCAAACAAAAATTAAGGGCAGCCGCAGGAGCGATTTCTAATGATAAAAGCGCTGTCAGGATTTTACTATTATTCACTTGTTATAAAGTTATTGAGGTTTGCTTTTAAACAAATATACACACACATTTATGGTCACAGTACTTGAAATACTACAGTCAAGTCAATCTCGTACGCACTCTATTATTGTCGCACATCTAGTCGTGTTCTCTCGTTCACACAAAAATACGGCGGGCTCGAAAATACTTTTATTTGTGATTAATTGCAACTTTTATTCATATTATTCGTACGGGCTTAGAACCGTCAAAATAACTTTCAAATGCCCTACTATTAGTGCATTTACATAGTTTACGTATTTTAATCTTCCCTTATCGTTGCGCAATCATGTGACCGACGGACGACGGTAAGTAAAAAACATGATACAATATTCGCGGGTAAATGAACATGTTACAAAAACAACAGTTTGCGATAAATACGTAAGGCTAGACTCATGTTTTACTTGACTACACCAAAAATACGCTTGTAACATGAGCGCATATTCTCTGTTATTGAACTGAAGCGATCACTCACAAAATGATAATTATTTGCAATTAATAAGCGCGTGCACGGTACAGTGCGTTGGTTGGTGCCAACCAGTCTTCACAATCTGAAGTGAGGCAGCTATCGTACCAGGGCCATAAAACTATCGTATATGGATCAAAATTATCGTATACATACATCGGGATAGTAACTATAATACATAAAAAAATCATATGAAACGTAACAATAATATGTTGCAAATTCTTTTTGTAGTTTAAATCTTGTAAAGTTCTGTTTTTCAAATAAAACAATTAATAATTTCAAATTAAAGTGTGGACGTATGGCACATACCTGAACTGGGCCCCCTCCCACTTTGAGTGTAATAAGCGCGCCAACATTTCGAATGTATAAAGAAGAAAATAATTTTGAAGGATAGAGGAAAAATAAAACAGACATAATTTTTAAAATTTTATCATAATGTATTCTATATTTGCGAGAACAGAATATACAAATATTGCTGAAACTTAAAATTTTATATAAAATCTTACATCTTGATCGATATTGATATCAATCGCTGATTGACAGACGCTAGCAACCAATGAAATTATTGAGACATGAAGCAGTAGCATGCGTTCCTAAGAAAGAAATAAGCCAATAGATGACGCTGAGAGCAGATAACAATCGTATATTTTGTTATTGGCTGTCAGTTCAATTCTCAAATTTTGCCACAATGGAAATTACCGTACAATCAAAGTCAAAGTCAAAATCAATTATTTTTATTCATTAAAATCACAAGGATCACTTTGAAACGTCAATTTTACTGCCTGTTCCTTCGCGACCAAGCCAGGAAAGAAAGGCAAGAAACAAGGCTGGTTGTTTTTTTAATGATCCTTTTACAATACATAATACAGAAAATAAATTACGTCTAAATTGTAACATTTTGAACAATTTAGACGTAATTTATTTTCTGTATTAGCTGTATTCTGTAATCTGTGTACGGTAGTAGTGTACCATCGTACATCGTTACGTAGTCCTGAAATTATCGTATTTGTACGATAATCATCGGACGGTTCCGAACGCTGATGCCAACCGCCGGAGTCACTGTTACAATAATCAATTTCACAAAACCTTAAAGATAGGGTAGTTCTAAGGATCCCGTTGCGAATACGGCCCCGCTGCCGCCGCCGCCTTGGCGCCGGTGTGACCTTCGACTTGAGTAGGCGACCAAGGATAATAATTAGTTAGTATGAAGCAAACTTTGTAAGGATTTATGAATGAAAATGAAAAAATGGCAACGAAAACAATGTAATGATTATCTTATAACTATTGAAATTATCATGGTTATGAACACTATTTGTACTAAAAACGGGATATTTACCATGCTTTGTGAGTTTTTGAGTATCCCGATATTTCGACGCACTTGCATGCGCCATGATCACGGGTAAACTGCGTCGAAATATCGGGATACTCAAAAACTCACAAATCATGGTAAATATCGCCTTTTTAATATAAATAGTAATGATTATCTGGCATTGTTTATCTTTATTAGGAAAATCTTTAAAGTTATTTCATGTTTTAACTACTATGATGTCATCAGTCACAGACTATGTGTTTTTGTCAATACAAATATTGGTGGATACATGTGATTCTGCGCATCGTAACCATTCCGTTACTAATAGAAACTCAGGATACCGGATCTGAACGCTTCGAGACGGAAAAGAAAAGCTTTTTAAATTGCAATTAATTCCGTAGATGACTTGCTTTTCAATTTTACGGTACAAAAGTTTCGATTATTGCTGTACGAGTATGTTTGATCCGTTTCTCGGGTAATGAACTTAACCTACGGGTATTGACAGCATACGCTAAACAAATATACTCAGTGAGTAAGGTTAGAAACCTTTTTTTTAGGTATATTTTTAAATGCTGAATTCATCTGACACATGACGGATGAGTCAGAGTTTTTGAAATGCATTTAAAATTGAATATTTGATTCAACAAAAAAGATTTGTTTTTCTTAGAAATGGTAGCCGTCAAAGTAAAGCGGAGGGTGGTAGATTCAATTATTGGGGTTAAAACTCTGGGTCCATAAGGTACCGCGGCCCATCGCGTTTACATAATTATTTCTGTGCATCTGGTCGAAAAGACGTGTGATCGGAGAGCTGGCGCTTACCTGGTTCAACGCATAAGCGTTGCAATTCAGCGGAATAATGCAGCCAGTTGGAGACACTCCCGCCTGATCTGGAGTACTGGATCTATCTATAGATCGTTTGCAACGGTCTTTGGATGATTTAACTATTTCTTCTGTATCTTAGTCTTGTTCATAATTGTACATAATTTCTTTAACATAAAGTTAAAAATTGCGTCTAAAACGGCTGATGTTAAGCGGTTATAACCTATAACAATTTCATAGGTCTAACTAAGACGTTGCCTTATTGCATTGCGTCGGTTAGCCTGATATTGATCCGGTAAAAATTCTACTAATACTACTAATACGTGCACCCTCCGGAAATAATCGGATAGGTATAAAGAAAACCAGCTTACTTCTCCGGCCTGTGGAACAATGACACATCTGACACAGCGGCATGCTTTATTGCGGATAAACAGATTGGACTTATATCCTCGTTATATCTTTCAGTTGGTGTATCCGAACGGCCAAGGTTTCAGGATTGATTGACGGACAAGGGCATTGTTTGATTATGAGTGGATCGTATTGACGTATGGCTTGAGGGCACATTGAAAGCTGCCTAGAGCTTTGAAGCTATAACTATAAATTTTTTAAGCTTTACCGTTCATAAAAGTTATTTTTACGGCAATCTGAACCAAGCACAGTTGAGTATTTATTACAACAGCTTTTAATTGTAAATAACATAATATTTTCACGGTTTATTATTCCTTTGTTTTAATGAGAAGCCCAGCTTTTATCTGCTCATTTTTAGGTACTCGTATAATTTTATTGTTGTACAATTTAATTGAGCTACCATCTGCAAGCAACTAATAACCTTGGTTCTTAGATAAACACATCCACTTAAGTATCCTATACAAAGAAACCGCAATGTCAAACTGGAAATTTTTTATTTTTACCAAATATTCCGTAAGGCCAGGCGAGTGAAGTGGTACAGGTTGACCTAGAATATGTCCTCATCCGAAACTTTTGTTCTTACTAGGAGATTTTTGCGACTTTAGGACCCTTTTATTGAAAAATAGTTGGTCAAAATTAGAATTATTAATTAAACGCTGCAAACTATCCTGAATACATGTACACTATGTAAGCCAAGAGCGTGACCCTCTTCATTTGTGAAACAAATTATGTCTAGCGTTTGAAAAAACTAAACACATAGTTAATCATACGTACTAGGAATTCAGAATTCAGATTTCAGATGTTACATCCATAATTAATAAGGTTGGACACCTTCGTCTCCTCCGCTATCCACAATGGCCTGGCATCCTCGAGGCATACTTTCGGCAAATTTTTTAGCGCAGTCACGGGATAATGATCTCTATATGGCATTTATATGGCGAATAAGCTCAGCGGCGGATAGTGTTTTTTTTCCTTTAAGTTTAAGCTTCTTCAACGCCCAAACGTTTTCAATTGGGTTTTCATCAGGAGATTGTGAGGGCCAGTCCAAAACCTCGATGCCATTTTCTTGTTTCCAGGCGGTGCATAGACGACTTCGGTGTTCGGGGTCGTTGTCCTTTTTTAATATCCATGTTACATTCTACCTTGATAACAGCCTTCGGGCAGATGGTAATAATGCCTTCTGGTATATTTTGTTCATCCTCACAGCATTCAGGGAACCAGTAAACAAGCTCAAATTGCCAAATCCTCTTTTTGAGAAGCATCCCCAAACATGCACCTTTACCGGGTGTTACTTAACAGTTCGTTCAACAAGTCTGCTATCGGCAATTGACCAAGCACGAGGCAATACTACGAGATCTCGGTTCACCCTCTTGGTCACGAACGCCTTAGATTTATTCATGTACTTGGCAGCCGGAACACACGAAATGTTGGGTCTTTTGGGATGCATACAAAGAAACACTGCCTCATAGCAGGAACCATACGTGGTACTCATCTCGTCCGGTACTCAAACGTCCGCTCTGTGCGAAGCGAAATCGAAAATTATTTTTGTTTGTTGATGCTGTGGACAAAATGTTGGGCTACCAGCTCGTATTTTTTATTTTGAAACCAATTAAAGAATACTTTTTTTATCCTGGTCACGTTCTTATTAAACTCACGGTAAATGTCTGAACTCAACCATCACGTCACATTTAAAACTACCTAATGCATTAGTCGTTTATTTTCATGGGTTTAATCACAACTTTTCGGATGAACATACATGTAAAGGCCGCACAAGAACGGTCGCTCTTGAAATGTATGGGGGAGGTATATGTTCAGCAGTGAACGTCCTTCGACTGATATGATGATGCACGTTATGGGACACTTTGTATAGCAGACTGTTATTCCGTGCGTCGGTGTCGGCTTACTGACAATTAGCCGGTTGAAAGACAGCTGCTGGGGCGCGCCGCCCAAGAGCGCGACATTGTCATACCTACATTTCAACGTTCGACCAAATGTAGTCCGGGAGTTGGTGCTCACGTGCTTATAATAATAATTGTAATATAACATAAATCCTCTTCATCCAAAGGTTGTCGCGAGAAATCGAAAGCGTCTATCGCTAAGCGATAAGAGCACCCCTTGTACTTTTTGGCTTTGTGTATTTAATTTTTTGTTGTTTATTTGTTTAAAAGTAATGATGTTTCATTCATTAACACATTCATCCATCGAGATGGGACTAGATTAGTTGACTCTGTGGTAAAGGTTTTGTAATTTCGTTCCGAATAGATGTAATGGTCTTTAAACTACAGCCTCATAACCTCTTTCTTGAAAATAATTCACTAACTGTTAATCATTCTGATTGTGTTTTTAGGCGTTTACTTCCCAAATGTTGGTCACTCAATAATTTCCTTAATACTTAAGTGTTATATACTCTTGCCCTTACTGATACTCTGTGAAGTTACCCCCTGCCTGTCAATAGTGCTAATCTCGTTTGTCAGATTGTCATTAGGAATATGGAGGGAACTCATGCAATGGCGTTGTAATGTGTGGTAATGTGTAATAAAGCTAAATTATAAGTATTAAAAGTGGTTTTGGTAAATAAACTTAACAAATTGGCGGCGAGGATGGAACAAAAAAGAATAAGGGAATAAGGAGGCATGTTATCAAATTACATATTGAACGGAATATAAAATGGAATTCAACAACAGTATAAATAAAAAAATGTGGCCGTCACGGAATGCCCGGCAAATATTTAACATCTAAATTGATGGTTAATGAAAAAAAGGATTGTGTGGTTTTATGAAACCACGGTAAAAGTGAAACTTTGTTTTACATTATAGACATTTGTCAGCTGATGCGAACTATAGGCGCGACATGCAACACACAGACGAAAAAGTTTGAGACGATGTAATAAAAAGTTTCACTTTAATCATTTATAATTAAAGAAAACTGTTTTTAATCAGCTTATCTCATCCTACGCAATATACATACGCATAACGGTAAAAAAATTTATCCGTACTTTCGACAATTATTGATAAACGCCATCTTACCCCCAAGGCGCACCAATAGATGTTTCATATAAAAAATATGTCCACATCTCTACTCAACACTACGACTTAAGAAAATCATCGGCAGTTTCTGGGCTACATTTCAACGTTCTGCCTAATATTGAGCACGATAATGGCTCAGCCTCAAGTCACAGCGGGATAACCATGGTCTGGGTAATTTTCCTTTGATTTACTTCTGGTCAAATGATTCCCGCTGTGATTTTCTTTTTGTTAATTTCATGAAGTGCCAGGCGGTTGACCTTTTAGTACAATTGCAATTCACGGTCTTGACATTGTTTACGCTGGTTTCTTGATGACTGATCTAAATATGGGAAATAGATCGGCTTACAGTCCAAAATATGAAAAGCCGAAAAAACCAAGGTGACATTGGTCAGGAAATGTGCATCACAACTGAGTTGGCTTTCTACGATTTTTTACTAGCAACTTTCTATATCTTTCGCGTTCTTCTCATTTTATCTGGGCGCTTAGAACTTCAGAGCCAGAATTCTTCATTTAGGGTTATATCGCATGCAATTTCTCATCTTTGATCTTTTTCTTGATATTTTCCACCTAAACTTTAAGGATTAGTTCTAATATTTAGGATACCTAGTCTTTACTGAGCATCTTATCATGGGAGCAGATCCTACTTTTCAAGTAATCATTAAGATACGAGGCATGCCTTTTAAGTTTTGTCGTTTGAAGAAAAAAACACATCTAGAACCTTATAGTACTTTTTATTGTTTTTCAAAGTATTCACAACGTAGCTTAAAACACTTTTCCATTCGCTCAAACCAGTTATTACGAGTATAACATTTATTCCACTCTAAAGTGGGGTGTTCAAAATGGCTGTCTTGAAAGCGTCGACTGCTTCTTCACCGGACTGGAACCTTTGACCACGAAGACTTTTCTTAATTTTAGGAAATGTAAAGAAATCGTTAGGGCTTAGGTCAGGACTGTATGGAGTATGGTCAAGAATTTCTACTTTTTCCTGCTTCAAATACTCAATCGTTTGACGAGCGCTGTGTGAGCTTGCGTTGTCGTGGTGCAGGATGATGCGTCGCTTTGAGTTAGATTTTCGAAGTTCGGCGATGACTTGTGGTAAACAAACTGTAGTATACCACTCTGCGTTAACCGTTCTACGATCTTCAAGTGCAATAGTCGCAACATGGCCGGTTTTTCCAACGAACGTGGCCACCATCTTCTTTGAAGTGCTTCGAGAACGAACAACTTTAGTCGGCTTTGGCTCGTCTTGAAAGACCCAGATTGTAGATTGTTGTTTGGTATCAGGATCGTAGGCATAGATCCAAGATTCGTCACCACTTATGATGTCGTAGACGTGATTTGACTCCCCTCGGTTGAACCTTTGCAGAGTTTTCTTACACCATCTGACGCGGGCCGCCTTGTGATCGTCGGAAAGCAGATGCGGTATCCAACGGCAAACTAGCTTTCTCACACCAAGCGCTTCATGCAAGATCTTCTGAATGGTTGTCCCTGAGATGCCTAATAGAGCCTCTATCTCTCGATACATCACATGACGATCTTCGAGAATTAGTTGTCTCACAGCAATGATGTTATCTTCAGTGAAGGCGGATTTTGGGCGTCCTTCGCGAAATCTGTCACTAACACTAGTATGTCCACGCTGGAATTCTAAATACCAGCGTTCGACAGTCCGCAGACATGGGGCTACATCACTGAACACAGATGTTAGCTCTTCTAAACACTGAAGCCGTGTCAGGCCTCTTCTAAAGTTGTAGAAAATTATTGCATGAACATTTTCCTTAGAAAGATTCATTTTCGTACGTGACCTGACAGATTCAAATCGAAACTGTGACTAAACAATAGCATTAATCCTAATTCTTTCAACTGTTTTCAGATTCAAAATGTAAACACATTCGAATATAGAACAGTTCCAAATTCAAAATTGCCGGAAAATATGGAAACGACAGAACTTAAAAGGCATGCCTCGTATTGACCAAAACACCAGCCGGCGTTATTACTAGATTCTTCTCGCTGATTGGTAGCCAGGGAGATGTCAACTGACAATTTAAAAATATCTTAAAGATTTAATTGAAAAAAGATATTTTTTCATTAACTATAATTTTGACTCCCTGGCGTACTCATTTACGTCGCGTTGCGGATCTTATTGTTACGCCGAGACTGTTAAACAATGAATGGTAATCGAGGTTTCTCGAGCGCTTTTGTCTGTTATTGTTTGTGGTTTCGCAGAATGGAGAGTGGCCATTGTGTCGAGGGACCGACCCTTTCCTGGAGCGATCGAGATCGTTCTCGAACAATCGAAATATGCGCGATATAAATAGGCCGGAGAGATGGCCGGACAGTCAGTCTGGATTCAGCTATACGTGTGAACATTTCGGAGACTTTAAGTGGTGCAACTGTGGTGTGAATTAGTGTGTTGTGATTACGTGAGACCAAGTTCGTGTATTCATCGTTTAGTGTTGAATAAAAGTGTTATTTTGGTTAAATCGATTCCCATTATTTTATCCCGAACCCTCAGCTCGTAACAATTTGGTGTCAGAAGTGGGATAAAATAATGCCGGTTCTGCCAAAGGATAACGTGGACGGTGTCAGGACGAGAGGTCAACGACAACAGGAAATGGATGAAAGGCGGTTTGGAGATTCTCCGGTTCAAGAAGCTCGGCAGAGTCGTCAGCCGATGGAGATGGAATCAGCCGCCGCCGAATCATTTGGAGCACCATCATCATCATCCGTGGGCCAAGCTCCTGTGGGAGGCGATCTTGCTGCTATTATGGCAATGCTTCGTCAGGATAAGGAAGACCAGCGTCGTCAACAAGAAGAGCAGCGACGTTGGCAGGAAGAGCAGCGTCGTCAACAGGAAGAGCAGGCTCAGTTGCAGGAGGAGCAGCGCCGTCAGGAAAAAGAAGAGCAGCGTCGTCATCAGGAAGAGCAGGCTCGGTTGCAGGAGGAGCAGCGCCGTCAGGAAAAAGAAGAGCAGCGTCGTCATCAGGAAGAGCAGCGACGTTGGCAGGAGGAACAGCGTCGTCAACAGGAAGAACAGCGCCGTCAACAGGAAGAACAGCGCCGTCAGGACAAAGACGAGCAGGCTCGGCTGATGAAAGAATTGTTCGGTTCAATTGAAAGGAATTCCAGGAAGTGAAAGAACAGATAGAACATCATGAGAGCCGTATGTCGGAAGTTGAAATTCAGATCGCCAAGATAAAAAAAGCTCTGGATGCCCTGAGTTCTGGAGACAGCAATGTGGCTCCTACAATTGGTACACCTTCAGCGCGAGATTTTAAAATGCCACCATATGATGGAAGTTCTTCGTGGTCAGCCTACAAGATTCAGTTTGAGGCTGTGGTCAAGGCCAACGGATGGACAACGGTACAGGCCATGACGGCTTAACACTGGGCCTTCGTGATAAGGCACTTACGGTTTTAGAGGCTCTTGGAAAGGATTTCACCTATGAACAGCTATTGGAGGCACTGGAGTCACGCTATGGTGACGCACATCTGGAACATGTTTTTCGAGCGCAGTTAAAGGACCGGAGCCAGCGTATCTCGGAGAATTTACAGCAGTGGGCTCTTGAGATAGAAAAGCTGGTTCGAAAGGCATACCAAACCTCTCCAGCAACCCTTGACAGTTATTTGGTTCAGGCATTCGTAGACGGAATACGTGATTTGGAAGTGAGAGCTGCTGTAAGGCTTGGACATCCTGATTCTTTGAAAAATGCCTTGGCCCATGCATTGGAGGTGGAGGCTGTACGTCAGGACCACCGAGCTCACCGCATCAGAGAAGTAAACGACTCTTACACTCACGACAGTCGTCCGAAGTTTAGCCCTAGATGCTGTGGGTGTGGAGAAAGAAGACATCTGAGGTCAAGCTGCCCAAAGAAGGTGGAGGCCGTGCGTCAGGACCACCGAGCTCACCACATCAGAGAAGTGAAGGACTCTTATACTGGGTACAATCGTCCAAAATTTAGTCCTAGATGCTACGGGTGTGGAGAGAAAGGGCATCTGAAGTCAAATTGCCCAAAAAGAGAAGAGAGCATGGATGAGTTATCACGACGACCATGCCCTGAAAACTGGAAACATTGTGCCGAAGAGAAGCCTAAAGAAGCGGTGCCCGTCAGGCTGTTGAGAAGTTTGAGAACGGATCTAAGTGACGAATGGAAAGAAACTTTGCAGCAGGCACAACAGGATGACAAAGACCTTAAACCCATCATTGAAAGGATCACAGCGGGTAGCACTAAGCCTTTGTGGAGTGACATTGCTGCTCTGAGTTCAACAACGAAGAGTTATTGGGCACAGTGGGAGAGCCTGGTTATCCACGACGGGGTGCTGTGTCGCAAATGGGAAAACGCTCGTGGAGATCACTGTCATCTGCAAATGGTGGTTCCCAAAGCCAAGGTCCCTAACGTGCTACAACTCTACCATGAAGGATGTTCGGGAGGCCACATGGGAGTAAAAAGGACACTGTTAAAAATAAGGGAGCGGTTTTACTGGATACATTGTAGAGAAGATGTTGAAGACTGGTGCCGAAAATGCACTACCTGTGCGGCAGTGAAAGGACCCCATACACGCAGCAGAGGAGCACTAAAACTGTATAACGTTGGAGCCCCATGGGAGCGTATAGCCCTGGATATTGCAGGACCATTCCCTGTAAGTAAAAATGGAAATAAGTACTTCATGGTCGTTATGGACTACTTAACGAAATGGCCCGAAGTTTTCGCCATTCCTAATCAAGAAGCTTCGACGGTAGCAGATAAACTAGTCCACGAAGTTTTCTGTCGTTTTGGAGTTCCCCTGGAAATTCACAGTGATCAAGGAAGGAATTTTGAATCACAAGTATTTCAGGAGACATGCCGAATAATGGGGACTAATAAAACAAGAACCACTTCTTATCATCCTCAGTCTGATGGAATGGTGGAAAGATTCAATCAGACGTTGGAGAGATATCTGGCCAAAGTGGTCGAAAATAAGCAAAACGATTGGGACCAACACATACAGCCGTTTTTACTGTCATACAGAAGTGCAGTCCATGAGAGTACAGGCGCCACTCCTGCGTTGGCAAATTTTGGAAGAGAACTGCGGTTGCCTGCAGACCTGATAACTGGCATTCCTCCAGATTCTCCGCGTGCCATCACAGATTATGCAAACGACCTGCGCAATAAAATGAACGACATAAATGAACACATTCGACTAACTGGTCAACAAATGTCTGAGAAAATGAAGACCCGTTATGACCGGAATTCAAACAACTTGCGATTTGATGAGGGGTCACAGGTCTGGTTGCACAATCCGATACGGAAAAAGGGAAAATCCCCTAAACTACAAGCAAAATGGGATGGACCATACCGTGTGTTGACCAGGATCAATGACGTCACATACCGAATTCAGAAGGGAACGCGAGGTGCGCCTAAAATTGTTCATGTTGATCGGCTGGCGCGATATTACGGGGCTAACAATGCTCGGGACGAGCATGTTTTAGGAGGGGGCAGTGTTACGCCGAGACTGTTAAACAATGAATGGTAATCGAGGTTTCTCGAGCGCTTTTGTCTGTTATTGTTTGTGGTTTCGCAGAATGGAGAGTGGCCATTGTGTCGAGGGACCGACCCTTTCCTGGAGCGATCGAGATCGTTCTCGAACAATCGAAATATGCGCGATATAAATAGGCCGGAGAGATGGCCGGACAGTCAGTCTGGATTCAGCTATACGTGTGAACATTTCGGAGACTTTAAGTGGTGCAACTGTGGTGTGAATTAGTGTGTTGTGATTACGTGAGACCAAGTTCGTGTATTCATCGTTTAGTGTTGAATAAAAGTGTTATTTTGGTTAAATCGATTCCCATTATTTTATCCCGAACCCTCAGCTCGTAACATTATTTACATCGTCGCCTGCTCCAAGAAACATTTTCTTTTCAGCTGCAGTGAAAAAATTTCTAAAAACTCATTTACTTTCTTCTGTTTACAAGCGGTTGCAATTAGGCGGCCTTCCCCGAGGACGCTACTGACCTGAATTCCGCGCTCGCGCATATGACTCATTGTTATGGTGCGCTGCGAAACATCTAGCGTGCTTGTATTATGCTACACGTACTTTATGACTAGGGTTCATCGAAAAAACGCAGATAAAAGAGATTGGAGTTTTAGTATGGATCTAGTGTTCCTATTTTGAGATAGGTTCAGTAAAACGCGGTGCACTTTAATATACAGTTGTGATGATTGATCGAGGAATTCAATACCTACTTTAAAAATTAACTTTCCTTTACATATCTTATGCATACGAGTTTTTTTTGTATAATTTATAGGCTAGCGTTTAACCACGACCTCGCCTGATGGTAAGCGATGATGCAGTCTACGATGGTACACGCTTGCCTAAAAGAAACCTATTCACTCGCGACTAGAAGACTCTTGAGAAGGTTGTAGTTATCAGGAAACACAGACTCAGGCAAGGCGTTCCACTCCTTGGCGGTGCATAATAAAGGTGGAAGAGTACCGCTTTGTGCGTATGGGAGGTATGTCTACCATGTAGTGGTGGCGCATCGCGGAGCGTCTGGTTGTCCGATCATAGAATGGTGGGAATGAGGTTGAAAAGCTCCGCAGCATCCGAAATGTATCTGATAAAAACCCTAGAGGCTTGCAGCCTTTCGAATTGAATCTAGAGCGTAGCTGGTATTTTACTGATCCGTCCCAGAGGTGAGAACCTGGAACATGATCGGACTTGTGTTTGGTATAAGTTGAGCAACTGTCCCAGTGTGAAGTATTGTCTCACCTTTGCAAGTATTCATCCAAGCTTTTTAGCGACCAGCTGAGCTTTCGACTCAAAGTAGGAGCCGAAATTGAGAGTCGGTGTTAATGAGATACCAAGAAGCTCGAGGTGATCAGAAATCGGCACGGATACATTACGGAAAGTTCTGGAAAAAAAGGCTTTTTGTGCCGATCCCACGTAATGTGAGAAAAGGGTAGGAAGATAGCAAGCTTCAAATCATTAGAATTGAGCCTAAGAAAATTAAATGTTGGATTAAAATTAACATATTAAAGATTAACGTAGTGTTCCGAACATGTGCTCAAACATGGTTCAAGCAGAGTTAAGAGTACTGCCTCTACGTGTAAGTCAACGACCGACAAGACTTTGATTTTTAGAATGAGTTGTTCTCAACAATTTCAAAGTAAGTGCCCTCAAGTGGAAATCATGGTTTATACATAATTCATACCGAGACTGAGTTTGTCAACTGGCTGTCGGGGTTGTTAATCCATTGTCAGAAAAGCAGAAACAATTCCGAAAGTTTGTTAAATATTAGATGGCTTCCCGATTCACAAGAAATATGGATGCAGTGTGTCTATCTTATTGAATCACTAAAATGTAATAATAATACGGGGTTCGCTATTGTGGAATATTTGTGTAACACATAGTTTGAAACACAAGCTAAAAAGTATTTTAAAGATCTCTTAAATATTTTTGTGTTTCCAAAACGGTTCTATGCTAGAATAATTAATAAGAATGAGCTAAGTTGTATCTGTATTAACAATTTAGTAGCCAAACACACAACATCAATCTTCATACTAGGTACTAAATATAGGATGTTTGATAATATACGCACAAAAATGAAAGGGGTTATTATGATGATCATAATAAATACATTTGTGAAATGTGAAATTTATTTTGGCATGTAAAAAACAAACACTTTATTAAACTTATGTTGTGCCATTGCATAATGCTTGCCATCAAACCACAGATACTGTATTGATGACGTCTCGAGGTATCTCTTGTTGTCCCTTTCTAACCCATAACCCGCAGCCATTTCCGAAAGAGATATAATATCAGCTTTTATTTTTGGATATCGATTGCAAGTAGTTAGTAAGTTTAATAATATAACTATTAGCTATTTTTTCGAGAAGTTTTTTTATGTTTTGAGAAACCGTCACTTGAATATCGTCAGTATATTACCAAATACCCTGTATATCTTATTTTATATCCGTATTTTCTGTAATTTTCTATGATGTGTCGTTGTTTTTAGGCCAATAACATTTTCTTGTTACAATCAATCACATGCCTCATCTCAATAACTGTTTGTTCCCTTTGATGGATGAACTCGGACGAATGTTGTATGACCCCAAAGTCAGAGTTCACTGGTGGTGATACGACTCGACTGTTTTAGTGGGTAATAATGACCTATAAAGTGATCCACGAAGAATTTAATAAAAATCCTAGATGGTAATGAAAATGGTAGGTGATTTCAATCAAATGAGGAACTTTTTTTTCATTTCACATTTCATACATCTTGCCCCAAACTAAGCAGAATTTCTACTATGGGAACCAAATAACTGATAGAATACATATATACCTTTTTTTTGTAAATACATACTTGTATTGAATTAGCGGCCCGTCCCGGCTTCGCACGGACATTTATTTTTTAAATATTTTGGGATAAACGTAATTAAATGTATGGATGACATGGTCTGATTTTGGTCGGCATTTCTATCAACTTTTAAAATGTAAAATAGAAGTTATAATAGTTACATAACTACAATAGTTGGACCTATGGAATCACGTAATTTTTTGTAGATATTGATAGAACATTTTTTAGTTCTATCATCAGCGCATGCGATAAGACATCTTATGGCAAAAAATTTTACACCTTGGGTTACATTATTGAAGTTTTGTGTTTATTCGGTACAAACATATATATAGGTATATATATAGTATATATTAATGTAGATAGAAATACTTCCAGATCCAGAACAAATATCTGTACATCAGGCAGACATTTGTTACGCAGCGGGAATAGAACCCGCTACCTTCTGCGTCTCAGCCGGCTATTCACCCACTGCGCCACGGAGGTCCTGAAACCTCATTACTTTGATCGTTAGATGATTTTGGTTCAGGTAGGTTCAAACTATTAAACCATTTATTTAAATCATTTAATATCATAAAGGTAAATAAAATAGAATAAAACTATATTGACAAAAAGTATTGTTGTAATGTTGAATATGTTCAGTTCAAATGGAAAATACACCGTAATTTGTGTGTTTGATTATGTCCGGATATTTCAGTACAATTGTATGTACCACTAGCTGACCCGACGAACTTCGTACCGCTTAGAATTAATAAATTTTGTATTCATGCATATGACGCGGGCTGCCAAATCTGCCAATGTCTGCCACTGTACGTCGTCGCCGGTAGAATTGTTAATCGGCCATAATTAAATAAATAAATAAATAATGCTGGACATTTCACACAGCGCTATCTAGCCCCGAATTAAGCAAAGCTTGTACTATGGGAACCAGATAACTGATAGAATACTTAAATACTTTTTTTTGTAAATACATACTTGTAATATATAGAGAAACAACCAGACCCGAAGCAAATATCTGTAGATCGTGCAAACATTTGTTCCGAGGCGGGGATCGAACCCGCTACCTCCTGCGTCTCAGCCGACTGCCCACTGCGCCACGGAGATGCATTAGCTGCATTTATGTATCAGAAAATGCATTTTCTTCATATATTTTTTTTGCATGAATTTTTCTAATATTTTAATAGTTATTCTGCTATTCGGGGCGGAGACAAATCCAACAAATCAAAGATCATCAAAATCGGTCCAGCAGTTCATCTATATATATAAAAATGAATCCCTATTTCCTTTGGTCACGCCATCACGTGTGAACGGCTGGACTGATTTCGCTAATTCGTTTTTCGTTGTGTTTGTTATTCTCAGGAGAAGATTCTTATGAAAGAAAAAATTAAGAAAATTGCGCGGAAAATTAGAAAATTTAAGAAATTTAACTACCATATAAAATTATTTCTAATCTAACCTTACATTATAAACTTTTTTAATGTAGAATTGACAGAATGCGAGCTGCAAATATCGTCAAAGAGAATGTAAAAAACTGAATATCGTTTAAAACAGATGCTTCGGTCGGAGTTATTTTATTGATAAAATACATGTAAAATAATTAAGTAATTATTTCTTACAAAAAGGATGTAAGAAAACTGAATTTCTTAGTGCACTACAAGAGCAAGTCAAACTGACGAGCAACGCGAAGCGCGGAATGAAGTTGAACGGAATCGATGGAATCGAAACAAACAACATTCAATTATAACGTGGAAATCGATTACAGTTCACAGCAAATCGTTGCTATTGGACCAATGAACGTTGTGTGCCAATATTGTAAGGCATTTAAGTTTAAAAATGAAGCTCCTGAGGGCTTAGCCAAGTTACAGTCGATTAGCGATGACGCTGGTCGATACGTCCGAAAATGTATGGGATTTAACACATGCTATAGAAATACCACGTGATTCAGCGACAACAAATGTATGTAGAAATCGAATAGATTCGTGGCGAATGTAATTTGGCTACGGGCCCTGGATTGTGTTACGCGACGGGTCAAGTCAAATTGACACCATTGGTACCGCACCTAGAGCCACTACATTCATTGGTTTCCGGAAATGGGCCAGAATCTAAACACTTTTTGACTCATATCCAGCAATACAATAATTGTTTTCAAATGACGTCATTTGGTGCAACAAAAGTTATGCAAGAAAATTTTATGCCAACTTTCAAGATTCAGGGTCAAATATATAATCTGACAGGTTCCTTATTGCCAACGACGAACAGTGACTACAAATTTTTGCAAATTTATTTTATGGGCGATTCAGCAAGACAAGTCGATCACAAAATTGTCATCAAAGCTGATAAGAAGCCTGCAGGACAACACACGAGACGTTTTAATGCGCCAACAATTGACGAAGTCGCTATTGTCGTCGTGGGCGAAAATTTAGAAAACCGAGATATTGTTTTACATCGGCGTAGCAATCAACTGCACGGTGTGTCCGAAACACATCGATCATATGATGCGTTACAATATCCTATGAAATTAATAAACAACGTCATCGAAGCCACAATTTTGAAAGGGAAGTACTAAGGCGAAGACGTTTTGATTCCACGAATTCCTTTGATTCCGAACGACATGCCATTCAACTTTAAACGGTTGCAATTTCCAGTGCGGCTAGCATATGCAATGTCAATAAATAAATCTCAAGGGCAGTCGCTAAGTGTTTGTGGCATCAATCTTGAAAATTCATGTTTTTCACATGGCCAGTTATATGTCACCTGTTCCCGTGTCGGAATACCAACAAAACTATTTATATACGCGCAAGAAAAAAAACCTAAGAATTTATCATAAAGGATTAGAATAATAAACACTTTTTTTTTGAAATATTTTTATATTAATTATACCAATATTCAATAAATTATTCAATATTCATAGTTAAGACAGGACAACGTCTGTCGGGTCAGCTAGTGAGTTTTAAATGGTGTAACTAACCCAACTTTGTTTTATATATCTAGATTAGTAACCATATATCCTAAATATCTCGCTTCCGGTAAAACATATTTTAGTCAAAGGTCCGACGTTGAAGACATTCGTAGCATAATGCTACGCCGTAGCAATCGTAGGTATGATCAGTACGACCACATAATATTGTATTGGACAAGAAGTATTAAACGTGCCTGACCCAATTTAAGTTCAATCAATATGAGTGTCATTTATTTCGATACACTACCGGTCACCAATTACCCAAATGATCGGTCCTGATAATTGATAATAATTAACGACTAAAAAGATGACTATTTGAACTCTTATCGAGCGAATCTATCGCAAAAGACATCAGTTGGTCGACTATTTCCTTTGTTCGGACTATTTTGTATATTTTTTTTAGGTAAACAAAACTCGCGTACCCCACACGATGGGGTGCGTGAGTAAAAAACTATTGGTCAAGCACGTGTCTTTTTAACTTTTATTTCATAGCGTACTAGGCGTCCCTAAAGCACATCACACACGATAAAGATGCTCCAAATCAACTTGGACAAATCAGCGTTGTATGTATGTATGTTTGTTTGTCCGACGATAAGTTTCGAAGCGTTGATCCGATCATCGTGAAATTTGGTGTATAGGTAGGTAGTGCTGGTACAATCCTGGTGTGACTAAATGAGCTAAAAATGGGGGGGGGGGGTATTTATGAGATATTTGAGTTCAAGAGCGGTAAAAAAAATCATAATGATACTATTACGTTAAGTGGGACGTCTAATCAGAACATTTCGACCCCGTTTTGTTTTCAACGTTTTGGCCGTGTAGTTTTAAGTTTTTAGCCATAATAATAACTGAACTTTAACAAAATCAAAATTCACAAAGAACACCAGAAACCTAACAGCGCTGAAATTTGGTATACTTGTAGCTTTAGTGACACAAATATAGACAAAAGTCTGAAATCCAGAATAACTGCAATTTCTGCCCCTAAAAATGCATCCAATTTACTCGAACTACCGTTACCTATAATTTAAATGATACTGTAGGTTAAGTTAGTTGGTTAAGCATTTCGTGACACTATTTTGTTAATCAAAGATTACAAATAATATTATTTTTATTTTTATAGGAGAATCGCTCATACAATCCATAGGCGAAGGTAATATTATATTTTCATCTTACATTGGATTGTATGGCGAGCGATATTATATCATAACATAAAATATTATAGCATCTTCACCGTATGTGAGGCCTTTAACTTCATCGTGTGTGACGCGCTTAGTCTACGAATAAAACTGTTGTAGCTGGTTGGACAAACAGATAGACATAGGGACACTGTCAAACTATAAGGGTTCCTTGTTTGAATACGGAACCCTAACTAAGCCAATTGTACTTCGCGATTTAATTAAGTGTTTATTTTGCGTTTGTTTTTATGCGATGTACAATAAAGTGTTTTTTTATTATATTACCTATATTCTAAGGTTCTAGCTCATTAACGTATATAATACATAGAGACACATGTAGGTATGATTCCTGTACCTGCATTTACAAGATATAAGAAAGCACTATAAAGTTGTTATAAACATATTTTAAAGAAAACTTAATATAATGAAAACATAACGTTTTTGATAACGTATTAAAATATATAATCACTAGCTTCCGACAGTAGCTTTGCACGCGTTGTTTGTTAACAAAAAGTAGCCTATGTGTTAATCCAGGTAACAATCTACGTACATACCAAATTTCATCGAAATCGGTTAATCCTTTACGACGTGAAAGAGTAATAAACATCTACACAGACATCCATACAAACTTTCACGTTTTAATATTAGTGGAATATAGTGGAATAACAAAAACATTACAGCTAAGAAAACCCACACTGTTGTTTTTGAAAAAAAGACCCAAGTAACGTCTAAGATACTTAGTATTATTTTGAACACCGATCTTGTATCTACTAGAACTACTTATACCTACCAATCATTTCATTGTGAAGTTATATCACCCTTCGATATTTTTTTCGCATGTTTTTGACGTCCAAATATATTTACATAACCATAGAAAACGTGCAATTTATACCCAAATCACCTGCGTTTGAGTTGTATTTCTCAGAAACACGTGATCAACAGACTTCCAAACAATGTTTGCAGAGAACAGCAGTAACGTGCTCGTTTTTGGTAAATATCACGCGACTTAGATATTTCTGTCAAAACTCCGCGCCCCCCTTGAGGTACTAGCTTCATTACTTTAAAGCCAATCAACCTTTATTCAATTAAAATCTAAAGGTGAGTATATACTGAAGTATCTTCTCGAGCATATCCATGTAATGTAACGTTCTTACGAATAGTATAATACAAGCAAAAGCTCAAATTTTAAAAGCATTTCCATAAGTTGAAGTTTCCATAGTAATGAAACGTTTCTGCGAATGATTGATGTTCGACGTAATTATCCGAACGTTGATTTCTATGTTGCGTTTACTCTTCGTTGAACGCACGTTGTGCTCGCGCTCGTAGTTACACAAATGTTACACAAATACGCTTGTTGGTTTGTAAAATCAAGTATCAAAGCGTCGAGCTTTGTTCGGTTCGTGAAAGGGTTACATATTAGAGCGGCTTGATGTTCTGTTACAAGTAGGTAATAGTTTAAGTTAGTTATTAGTTTAGTTTAGGACAAGTTTAGTTTAGTTACAAGTTTAGTTTAGTTTACACACATGGGGTTTACGTGTGTAAACTAATTATTGCTAAGAACACTCTCGGTTTAGTTTTTTTTTTGATTGAAAAGTGACATAATTAAAAAAAAACTAAATCAAAATCGGTTTATCCGTTTGGGAGCTCCGTTGCCATATACATATATAGAAATACACACGTCAAACGTATAACACCCCCCTGCACCACCCCCCCAATACCATTGAACAAGTGATTTTGCAACTTTTAGAAATTTTCTCCGCTGTAACTCGTGAACTCTTCATATGATTGAAGTATTTTTTCTTCAAAAGTTGCAGGAAATTACATGGTTTATATATTTGTAGTATATATTTTTCACCTAGCTGGCGCTGGAGAGAATTAATTTATTGAAAAGCTGGTTTTCGGTACCATTTTTCCAATATGGCGACGCGAGTGGCGGTCGCTCAAGTTCGCAAACTCTGATTATTAAATAAGACCCCAACTGTGCAAATCTACCAAATTAGAACTCTCGTTGACCTTTTGTAGTGAAATCCCCTTTTTTGTCTTTATTGCCTGGACTATAAATGCTCTAATGTACATTCACTTTAAGGATAATTCTGAAACGTCATACCGTGAGTAAATTTGATGTAGACGCGATATGCGCACAATTTTAGACATGACACGAAGTTTTTATACATAATTTACCTATAATTTTTTACCTTCTGCGTCTTCCAAAATGATTGTGACTTTCACTCATGCGTGATTTTCCTGTTGAATGATATATAAGTGCGTATCGAAGTCACCAAAGTAAATAATTGTTATTATAATTTCATTATGGACATGTCACCATCCTCGAGAATATTGTGGCCTATTTACATTGAATTTACTTCGACAAATATCGACTTGTTTAGTTGGAAAACAGAACTATTCAAAGCAATATGGTATACTCCATTTTGCAAATTTCACTTCGATCATGATTGGTGACAAGATGTTGATGGCGTCGGATGAAATTAATAAGTACTTATTTCAACTCCAACAGTCAACAGAAAGTGAATGAGTAACAAAGTAAGTCGAGTGAATTATTGCATATCCATTCAATCCTTATGGACTGTCAGCATAATCAAATTAGATCATATTTTAAACTACTATGTTCTAACAATGACTGATCCCAGATAATAAATCAGATCAGAGAAGATAAATTTACTGAAATAGATAATTCATTCATACAAAACCTTTCATAGGTTCTCCAGTTCAATGTCAGATTTCTAGAACGAAAAATAGGGAGATATATTGGCCTAGATTATCATGTTACAGTTACGTCTTAACCCGTCTCAAATATAGACAAGAGTAGGTGCCCTAAAGAATTTGAGGACGTGATATTACACCAATATGATCCCAATAATATGTAACGTCCATCACGAAATGGGAACGGATTGAATTTGCGATGGGAATTGGAATCCCCGTGCCGTAATAGGTGTCTTCCTTCGCACGTAGAAGTGAGCTTTTCTCCGAATCCACGCGGCTGATTTTTAACCTTGCTAAAAGAAGTATAAAGTTTATTTTGGTGTGAAAGGAATATGTATGCTTGCACGGCAGGTGGGGTGCTTGACCGCACACTTGACATACCGTAGCGATGCGTGTGTGCCTGGCGCCAAACAAATAAGGATGCGAAGATTAAGTTGTCGCAAAGGAATTCAACTCCACGTGGCCGCCGGTGGACGACCCACAGATTCACTTCCAACCTCCTTCATATCTTAACCTCCTTACTAAGAGCTGAAATAAACAATATCCTTTATTAGCACTACATAAAATTGAAGCGAGCATTTTGTACGCTTAATGCGTGTTTTCCTTACATAAACTCTTATGTATGTATTTTGAAAAAGCGTACATTTAGAGGCAATCTCACAATTTTATGTAAATGTTCACGCAAACAATAAATTTTATGTGATAAAAGAGAGCTTTCGGATTAATAATGAGGCGTTTTTACTATAGACCATATTTGGGATGTAGTTGAGAACGATGTTCAATGAGTGTATCACAAGTTTTAGCGGAATTAAGTTTTCACGGTTTCTAGTTTTGTAAATAAGCAATTATGAAAATCAATGGTCAAATACTTTGAAAACATTTGATGTTCTTAGCTGTGAATCAGCATTTGGAAGAAAACTGTGGGCGAATAATACGTTTTATTTTTACAACTACGGTTTTGTGACATGATTCAGTATAGGGCTAATATTAGCCTGTTTGTAAATATTGTTTGTATTGAAAACAATTCGAGTGCTATCAATAACAAGCGATAATTTTAAGGTTTCAGGTAGTGCGATGCAAAGAGACGCCGCTCAGTTGAATGCTAGGTGAAAAGTGAGAGTTTTTGCAGAAAACTTATAGGCCGTGCTTTCGTCAGAGTGATATGCATCTAGCTAATGTTTGTAAAAGTCAAAACTATTACATATGACTTCTAGATATTACTAACTTGTAAGTATTTTTCTAGGAATAATATACAAAAATCGTCTAATCCAATAATATATAAATAAAATCTCGCGCCACGGTTTTAGTGGTCGCACTCCTCCGAAACGGGTCGACCGATTCTAATGTTTTTTTTTGTATATTTGGTAGGTAATAAGTCGTAAAGTATTTTTTACCCTCCTAACCCCATCCTTCATATTTTAATTGTGATGTTAGTATTTTTATATGAACAATATCCATATCATTTCACCGCCGTTCATTGACGTGAAGTCATTTACATGAAGTGTAGTGACACTTTGACATTTCATTCTGCATTTGATTTCTTTGATAATTTATATGACAGAACAACGTTTACGGGGTCAGCTAGTAACATATAAAATAGTCTCCATGCCACTAAGTGTCACTAATAAATGTGTCGTCAGAAAAGGTAAATATAGAAGACAAAAATGCGATACCGCTGAATAAATATTTGAATTTCTCATAATAGCTCAGATACAGTTCCTGTGGATTGAATGGATTTGGATCAGCCCCAATGGACGGCACGTGGCAGGCATCCCGCCGTAATGTGCTCTTATGCATGACAAACTATAATTCTTGCAATAATTAACTACCTAATTCATGAACAATGTCCTTCATTTACATAACTTCCGTAGACTTGATCATGAAGCAATGAGTAGTGAAATCCACGTGGGTTGTTATTTTGAGAAGAGATAGTTGGATAAAACTAATACATGAATTACTAAATAATAAGCATCATCTGGTCGTTTTTACATCTAATGGTGGGGGGGGGGGGCGTCCTACTTTCAGTTCTACGTCCGATGTTCAGTGACGTCTCGTGGCTAATAAGATGATTATGATCTATAATCAAACTAATTCATGACGTTCATAAAATCATCAACGAAAATCGTGGGAATTTAAAAAAATACTTAATGACCAATAAATATGACTACAGTACCTAATTTTAAATTAATTAACATGTTCGTACAAGATACACAGGAAAAGATAAAAAAGATATTGGTCTAAACTCAAGCAATAAGCGATAAGTCTACCTATTCTACTTTTCTAATGTTTTTAGTTTTAAGTATGTTATTTTTAGGGTTCCGTCTTCTGGTTCCGTACCTCAAAAGGTAAAAAAAGCAATAAGATCACTCTCTTGTCCGTCTGTCCGTGTGTCACCACCGATTTTCTCGAGAACGGGTGGACCTAGCAAATTGAAATTTATACCAGATACTGAGGTCTATAATCCCTATTAGGTGTATAAAAATCAAGGTCCTGTCAAATCAAGTCAACACGATAAAAAGATATGGGCAAATTTTTATTTTCGAGAAAACTTATAAGTACCAAAATTTACCTTAATTTTCGACTTTTTTATTTTTCGGAAATTTGCCTTTACTTATTAACCTTGCTTTTAACCATAATTGAAAATTCTAGGTCAACCGGAAGTACCCTATAGGTTTCGGGTCAAAAAGCTATATGGTAGTTCCCGTTGACCTACAACCACGAAATTTGGCAAAAAGCAAGGTAAAAGAAAAAAAAGCATATATAAAAAAAACCAAAAAAAAAAATGTTGAAAATTAAAGGGTGTCTCCATACATTCCTAGTTGATTAAGATATAGTCCTCTGAGTTATATGGCCGCTCATATAATTTATTATAGATTGGCCGCACTTGGCCGTTTTTTTTTAACTGTGATCTGTAATTAATGTTAACAAGTACAAATCTAAAATTTCAAATCCCACATCCGTTTTTGGGTCGCGTATTAAACACTGACATAGCTAAGAATCACTACAGAATAACAACCTTTCTAATTAAACTGACGACCTCCGTGGTGCAGTGGGCGAATAGCTGACTGAGACGGAGGAGGGTTCGATCCCCGCCGCGGAACAAATGTTTGCAAGATCTACAGATATTTGTTCCGGGTCTGGTTGTTTCTCTATATATTATAAGTATGTACATATTTACAAAAAAAATGTATATAAGTATTCTATCAGTTATCTGGTTCCCATAGTACAAGCTTTGCTTAGTTTGGGGCTAGATAGCGCTGTGTGAAATGCCCAGAAATATATTTTTTTTTTTATTAAACACCGCGTTCGAATCTGTCCATCCCTTTGGGGTACGATGCTACAGACAGACATACCGACATACTCGTCAATCTTATAACACCACTCTTTTAATATCTTTTAAATACTCTTTTAATAAGATATTAAAGCATAATCCAAAACTTTTGCGAAAATAATGCTTGAGCAGTGATTTCAAATGATCGGCCACGATACATAAAATTGGGTCCATTTTCCTCATGGAAGTCTAAAAATAAAATATCGAAAATTGAAGTTGAAAGCTGAAGGGCAACACTTTGCAGTAACTTCCTTAATTCTTCGTCTTGGTTTTAGCACAAAGAAATGAATATGAGAGAGCGAATGATGTACGCTTTATGTCTTAAAAAGTAATTATTTTTAATAATGATATGAATTAGGAGGTTTTTACGTTTGTTCAGTGCATTTAGGCGCCAGTTTCATATTTCAAAAGAAATTGAGATCATTATGTTCAAGTATTATCGTAAATTAAACCGCTTAAAAATACAGGAAAAATGATTTTTTATGATGAAGAAGTATTACAAAAAATATTATAATGACTTTTCATGTAAAATATTGTGGTTATTTTTGGTAGGGTCTCACTATCAAATCAAATCAAAATATTTTTATTTCATAAAGACACATTTTATGTGCACTAACCTAATATGACCTTTCGATCATACGCTTTACAGAATATAATCATACATACCTACAAAAGTTCACTTTAAAACATTTAAGGACAAGTTGACAAGTACAAAAGTACAATCAGAAACACACGGCACAGCAAAATAATTAAGGGTTTATTCATACAGTCATAACTAAATAGTACTTAATTTATCAGCAAGAGCTTCGTCAAGCGTATAATAGGACTTATCCATCAACAACCTTCTGACTTTATTGCTGAAGTCTGCAGTGTCCGCGTTTCATACATCATGTGTAAGTTTTTTGAACAATATAATGCTTATGCATAAGTAATTGTTGCCTATTTTGGCAAGTATATGTGGAGGAATTGATATAATATTTCGATGTCTTTATCTTTGTTCTTTATTGCACACAAGAAAATACATTTAAAAATACAGAAATAGAGGTAGAGGGGAGAAATGGAGTTTAATTTAAAATTATCAATATATAATTTAACATACATCAGGTTCTGAGGGCTTAGCCAAGTTACAGTCGATTAGCGATGACGCTAGTCGATAAGTCCGAAAATGTATGTGATTTGACACATGCTATAGAAATACCACGTGATGTAGCGACAACAAATGTAAGTAGAAATCGAATCGATTCGGAGCGAATGTAATTTAGCTACGGGCCCTGGTATATATATTCTCTAACCATTATCATTATTTTTAGGTGACGAAATTTATCTCAACCGGATTCTATGTTTTTCATTTGTAAAATGGAACGTACTGATCTTTTTTGAAGAATAAAAATCCTAGAGGATTGTGAGGCATTTCCCCAAGCAAGCATACCGTATGTCATAATCGAGTGATCGAGCAACCATATAGTACAGTAAAAAGCCAGGAAGATCGATGATCTGAAATATGCGTAGGCGTATATTCAATGTTCATGTACTTACCTGGTGAGAACTTCTAACATGAAACGAATAAAAGTAAAAATAAATTAGCAGACACCATTAAATTAAGTAATATCCATTGGGACGTTTAAAACAATTAGTTCAGTGAACTCCAGCAAGGGGCCATTCTCCGGGGCAATAGCCAAAACCTTTAAAACAAGGATATTGCCCTTTCTCAGAAGAAGAGAGGCAAAATTTTTAAGGCTTCTCAAGGCATAAAGTAAAGGCCGAAACTTTTTTTAGACAATTTAATTAGCAAAAATTAATAGTAGCTTGGTTAATGAAACGTTATTTCTTTCGTTTTTACCTGAATACATTAACGGTCCCTGCGGGTTGATGAACTTTGGTCCATTCAATTGTCACTTGATGGGTCAAAGTTCATTAACATCAACACTTTTTCATTGTCAATCATTGTTGAAACCAAAGTTGCAAGAAGTTGCACTTTGGATAGAGGCTACATAATAATCCACTTTTACCAACTTATTTATCTCCCTTACCTTACATAATATAAAGAGGAGGGATCTTCTGACATAATCTAAGCACGGATTACAGCGTACTTGGAAATCGTTGTAAGCAATCCATCAATATTTGTTCTCAATTTAACTGAAAATAGAACGGTATCAAACATTAAATAACTCCAGAAATAGGCTTTTGAGAGGCTTCAAACGATAGCGACCGTCATGTCGTTTCGTTGATATTTACAAAAATAGGTATTGAATGAGTCTAGCCCAATTTTTACTTAGCTTACGATTATAATGTGTGTAAGGACAAAAGACGAACATACAAGGAGATTGGTTAAATAGCATATCTTCCCTTTGGTCTCGTAAAATTCAATGTCATCGTAAATTAAATTGTTTTAACTAGCTTGTAAGGTTAAAAAAACATTTAGGTATTCATTAAACCACTTAGAACACGGAAAATCTTTCACTCTCCATCGAACTTCGTACGATACACTGTAGGTAGGTACCATGGGTACGTACACTGTTTATTCCTTTATATAGGGAGTTTGATAATATACGCACAAAAATGAAAGGGGTTATTTTGATGAGCCTAATAGATAAATTTGTGAAATGTTTACCATACAAATGTGAAATTTATTATGGCATGTAAAAACAAACACTTTATTAAACTTATGTTGTGCTATTGCATAATGCTTGCCATCTAATCACAGATACTTTATTCGTGATGACTCGAGATACCTCTTGTCGTCCCTTTCTAACCCAAAACCCGCAGCCATTACCAAAAGAGATATCAAATCGGCCTTTATTTTGGATGTCGATTGCACAAGTAGGCAGTAAGTTTAGTAAGTAAAGTTAGAATTAATCACCTAAACTTAGTCAATTTTCTTTAAAATTTGATAATATAACTAGTAGTTTTTTTTTGAGAAGTCTTTTTTTGTTTTGAGAAACCGTCACTTAAATATCGTCAGTATATTACCAAACATCCTGTATAATAAAAACTAGTTTTGAAAAAAAAATTACAAAAAAACATACTTATTTTTTATAAAAGGTAAATTACGAGTTGAAAAGTTTACTCGCATTTTTGTAACGTAGGTCCACATTAAGGCTACATATCTGCATGGCCACATCAAAGTGGTCAGTTAAAGAGGGCGTTCTGTCAGAAAACTTTTCGTGCTCAAAAGGGCTGGAATCTTAGGTTGGAATTCATAATTTCATAACAGCTTTAATTTATACAAACCGAGTGCCTATGACCAGGCGTTAAAATGACGAATCAAAATGATTTATGTGATTCGTATGAATGAATATTCAGTTTCAGTGATATCTATGGTGGAGGGAGTTCAGAAATAGACGTCCTATGATGACAATGATGATGATCGATTTTAATATGCAGATCAGAGAACTACTGATGAGTAGAAATGTCACGGATTTCTAAACAGGCAAACATTGTTTCGAATCTCATTTCACATTGAAATAAACAAATGAATGCATTCATGCGTTGCGTGCTTCGGCAAATTATTCTTGCTACAATTTGCAATGATGAACATAATAATACCTAGGTACCTATTCTAATTCATTGGCTTTTGCTCTAAGCCAGTCTAGGCCATCAAGCTTTTTTAAAGATTTGGCTGATTTTATTTGGTCGACTATTGCTCGTAAACTAATAGTCTACTCAGCTTGGACGATTGAGATGACTATTGCAACAAATGACAAATAGCACAAATGACTATTACGAAAGTAGCCAATTAGCATCTTTATATTCCTATATCAAATCGAAGAGTTGATAAAACCTCATAATGTTTTATCACCACGAAATCATAATTCTACGTAAATACTTAATTATCACAGGTCACACAAATAGCTCTAGCTCCTGTACTATAAAAAATCGTAGAAAATACATGAGGGTGATTCGGGTAGCCCATAGGTCCCGTCGCGATGGTTTTAGTTTGGGCCACATGAAATTTGACATCGTGGGTAGCTCAATCGTGGTGCTCAAAAAGGTGACGCTTACGCCAGCACCATAGGTTCATAATTACTGATTTAAACGGGTATCTACCTCTTTTATTTGTCTGCCTGCGACCACGGCTGTTGCAACACAGTTGAAACGTCGAGATAACAAATAAAAAAGGTACATATGCGATAAATACCCGTTTAAATCAGTAATTATCTATAGTGATCGCGAAAGTTTGAAAAATATACCATAGCTTCAAACCGAAGTTGGTCAGAAAGTTAAAAACCATCTTTAATCATTACCTCTTTATAATGTTTCCCGCGACTTCTTACGCGTTACACTACTAAATGTGTAGGTAACCTAGAAATGAAGCTAAACTCGCTGTTGCAACTTGACTTGCCATCCTATTTTTATCCCATGGGATCCGATTTACGGGATATAAAGTAGCATATGTGTTAAACCAGGTTATAATCTACGTAC
Source organism: Philereme transversata (assembly GCA_963924445.1). Taxonomy (NCBI): domain Eukaryota; kingdom Metazoa; phylum Arthropoda; class Insecta; order Lepidoptera; family Geometridae; genus Philereme; species Philereme transversata. The sequence goes on along the minus strand of OZ004337.1, from coordinate 16,055,507 downwards.
ATATCTACTAAATTTCACCAGAATCGGTTCAGCCGTTACGACGTGATTGAATAACAAACAAACAAATAAACCAACATTCAAACTTTAACATTTATAATTATAGTGTGATTTGAATGTTTGCATTCGAATGTTCACTGCTATAATATATAGTGGCTATACCTACAAGAGAGTTTCAGGAATATATGCGGGTTGTAATCCAACCACTGAACCGCCTTTCGATGAGTAGGCGGGCTGCACAGTTATCTAGTGTTTACTGGCATTGTGTTAAATGACATTTCAAGTAAAGCGTAAGTTGATCGCATTGAATGATAGCGGTGATGCTTAAACGCCAACGCACTGGGCTGAAATTGAAAAGATGAATAGGATTAAGTTTACTTTTTATACAACACCTATTACCTATTTTCATTTTGAATTCAATGATAAAGTATCTATGTTTTTATGAGCTAAAGAACATAGGATATCGACTAGCTGGAATCGACATCTCATGGTGCCTTTCATAACTCTTCTAGAATACAGAAACGGTCACTTCCCAAAATTAAATAATTAATAAATAATGCTGGACATTTCATACAGCCACAGTGATAACTAGCCCCAAACTAAGCAAAGCTTGTACTATGGGAACCAGATTAACTAATATAATACTTATATATGCTTTGTATGTATGTAACAAATATATATTTGATCATGCAAACATTTGTTCCGCGGTGGTTATTTAACCCGCAACCTCTCGCGTCTCAGTCGGCTAGTCGCCCAATGCGACACGGAGATCGTCCTTAGGTAATTATCACCGAGATGAGAAATACCATCCCATAATTTTGTACTTGACAAATAATTGGCCAGTGGTGAAGTTGGTCATCGCATTCTTTATCATACAATATACAATATAATCATTTTCATACAAGGAAGCGGTTACGGATTTAAAATCCGTTAGCTCATTTTTTGAAGGGATGCTTTTTAATCATATTCTATATCTATATTTCGCGTTGGTTCATTTAAAGTACGCATTTGTAGGTCTTCAAATGTTTAATTTCGTTCTTTACAGTATAAACATATTCATCAATAGAAAACTGCATTATGATACAATTCCCTACAGAGCCGTGTTAAATATGCAATACGGTCATTAAGAACAGGGTTTATTAGTGCAATTCGTTTGCGCCAATTTCCCAAACAATAAATAACCAGTGACGTGATTGCTTGCGGGATTCAACGCAATCTCGGAGCGCTGTATCTTACAACTGTGTCAAAGTTACGCATATTGCGTGGAAATGGATAGTTCAGTTACGGGACGATTGTTTTTTGAAGTGAAAACTTATTTTGACGCGTTGGGCATTTTTTGAGATGCAAAAAAACCATTGAACTCACGTCACTGTTGCCGTTGACGTTACCGACACCTCTGTATATCTCGTAATTGTTCAAGTTTTCACTTCTGTCGGCACTCCCAGAGTTCTACTTTTTTTAGTTTTTTATACTACTTAGAAATAGAACAACCATATGGCCCACCTGTTGTTAAGTGATCGTCGCCTATAGTAAAGTGTTGCCTCATAGGTCACGCACTTTAGAAACGTGTCCTACGATGTTCTGCATCCATCAACTTGAGGCATACAGGTGTAAACCGCCATACTCATCATACTGAAACACAGCAATGCTGCTTGGCAGCAGAAATACGTATGATGGTAGTACTTCCCCGGGCAAGCCCTTTCACAAGGAACTTTACTACTCTAAGATGCTTGTGTAAGAAGGTTTTTTTTATGGACCGGATCAAAATGGTAAAAATTTAACCCTTATGGTGTGACTTTGTGTCTCTCTGAGCTGATTAAATAATACTGATTCATATATATTGAAAGTAAAAAATCAATATAATATTTTCATTTGTATTGCCGAAGCAGCCAAAATGGTGGGGTTAAAAATTTCTAAATAGAATTATTAAGTCAAGTGGGGTATCATATTGAAAAGCTTGATTTACACACTCAATCTCACTCAAATATGGGTTCGTAACAGGTGGACTAACCACCAGTTACAGTTTGAGTTCGTCCATAATCAGCGTTTATCGCATGCAATTTCAATCAGCGTTCTATCATAGAAAATTTAAATTTAATCGATTAATTACAATATTCGTCATGTTAGCTCTTACCTAAAAATAACATATTAATAATAAAATGTCAGATTTCATAAAAGTATTCAAAGGCTAAGAAATTCATTTAAATTATGTACGACTAGCTGTTGCCCGCTACTTCGTTCGCGTGACACTACTAAATGTGTAAGTAGTCTAGATAGATTAAAGATATATAGAACATAGATTAAAGATAAACTCGCTGTTGCAACTTGACTTGACACCCCATTTTTATCCCATGGGACCTGATTTATGGGATAAAAAGTAGCCTATATGTTAACCCAGGTCTACGTACATACTAAATTTCATCAAAATCTGTTCAGCCCTTACAACGTGATTGAGTAACAAACAAACAAATAAATAAATAAACAAACATTCAAACTTTCGCATTTATAATATTAGTGTGAAGTGTGATGGTAGTACTTCCGCGAACAAACACTTTCACCAGAAACACCAAAACACCAGAAAAGTTCCGTTGAAATAATTGCTGGCACTATTTTCCTCGTAGTTCTTTATGACTGTAAATAATAGTTCTTTACCTATGAAATTGCCGTTCTTCAGTACTGGTCATTTCAAATAGAAAAAAGTTTGGTATGGTTTTGTATTCTAAATTCAAATTAATTTTGTTTTAAAAACATGACACTCTTTTTACAAACTCAGTCTTTTGTTTATTGATTAGCGTTGTATTTTCATTACATTTGAACATTTTTCGTCATAATGGATACTTTAAAAATTCGTGTAATTATGGAACATGAGTTCCGTCGTGGCACCAACGCGATACAAACGGCACGTAACATCAAAAACGTTTACCGATAGAACTGTATAAACGAACGCACAACCGGTTATTGGTTTTCCCGGTTCCGTTCTGGAAATGTTGACTTGAAAAATGAACTCGTGGTCGTCCGGAGACTTTGGTCAACAATGATGAATTAAAGGCGATTGTGGAAGCTGATGAAACTCAATCTACAGCTGAGCTAGCAGCAGCTTTTGATGTTAGCATCAAAACAATTATGATCCATTTGCGACACATAGGCAAGTTAAAAAAACTTGATAGATGGGTGCCCCTCGAACTTAACGATCGCCAGCGCAACGTACGCGTCGAGACCTGCCTCGCGCTCAATAGGCAAAGAAATGAAGGAATTTTGAACCGAATTGTTACGTATAATAAAAAATAGATTCTGTACGACAATCGAAAGCGCTCAGCAAGTTGGTTAGATCCTGGTTCAGCACCAAAGCAATGCCCTAAACCAAAAATGACCCCTAAAAAGGTGATGGTCACTGTTTGGTGGTCTAATGCGGGTGTGATTCACCACAGCTTTTTACAAAACGGCATGAGCATTACTGCAGATGTGTAATGTGAAGAACTGGAGACAATGATGGAGAAGCTTGCACATCGGCAACCAGCTTTGGTCAATCGGTCGCCCACTGCTCCTTCACGACAACGCGCGACCCCATACTGCACAACAGACAGTCTCCAAGCTGCAAGAGCTGGGGCTGGAAGCTCTCTCTCATTCCCCATACTCACCAGACCTTGCACCTACCGACTATTACTTTTTTCACAATTTAGACAACTTTTTAGTGGATAAAAAATTCAATTCCCGAGAGGCAGTACAAAATGCCTTTGAAGAGTTGCCTCCCGTCCAGCTGATTTTTACAAGAAGGGCATCAATAAACTGCCAAGGCGTTGGCAAAGATGCGTCGATTACATGGGTGATTACTTTAAATAACAGAAATAAAAAAGTTTTAAAAAATAAGTACTTTCACTTATTCCATACAAAACGGCAATTTCATAGGTAAAGACCTAATATTTCAAAGCAATAATCAAATTTACTGCCGATGGATCGTTCAAGTAGTCCTTACGTTTTACCCAGGAAACATTTTCCTATTAGTTCCTTTGAAAAACGTATAGAAACTGTTAGGAAAAATGTCACGGGAGTTTGTTCAAAGGAACACCCGAGTAGTTCCAAGTAATCAATTGTAGGTCGTGGTCATACTCAAAGGCTGTTTCATGTTCTTATGAGTAAAAATTTGCCAGTTACAGGAAAGCGTGAAAAGAGAGGAAGGAGAATGCTCTGCAATTGGACACTAAAGGCTAAAAATAAAAATAAATAAGTAACATGATCCGCAATATCACACTTCTTCTTAACGTGTCAAGAGTTCTACGTTTTAATTTATAGTATGTTGAACAGGTGTTTGGCCACAGCAATAGCATTAGGTGAGGCGGTTATTAGGTCCTTCATCGTGCAGGTGTTCGGACACAAAGGGCGCATTAGCAAGTACTGCTGACTGCGTGGGATCACCGCAGTCGCACTGCGTTAAGTTAGGGTCCCTGAATCCACATTTGCACATTTTCAGTCTACAGCGGCCAACCTGGGTGCGAAGGCCTGTTTAAGGACTTCCAGACTGGCTACGGCAGATCGTGCTCGGATGGTAACTGTTCCTGTGGGGTGGTAAAATCAGGCAGTGGGGAGTTACTTTTTATTCACAGAGTGCGTCTAGCGGTAGCCGGGTCATCGCTTGTGGCCGTTGTGAAGCGTTGAAAGCTCTTACAACTTTAAAGGCGGCCTTGTGGGATGTGATGGTCAAATAAGGGGTGTCGATAATCATGCTCTTGTTTGTGCTTTTCAATAGAGCAAGCCACATCTCGTTGCACTCCAGGGGATGATATGCTAAAACCACACTGCGTGCGAAGACCGGCATCGCAGATATAGGTGACAAGAATGTCAGGCTAAAGTGGAACTGGGCGGGTCACGTCAGTTGTATGGTTACAGACTAATGGGCAACAGTCGTCACACAATGGGTACCTGCAGATGGGCGTCGAAGCCGGGACAGGCCGAGGAAGCGGTAGCGTGACGACCTCGACGCATACCAAGATAGCTGGTGGGACGTGGCGAGTGATCGTGAGATGTGAAGGAATGTAGGAGAGACCTTTGCCCAACAGTGGGAAAGTATAGGTTAAGAAAAAACAAAACCTGGTGAAAAGGCTGCAGTGCTGTTTTAACTACAATTCAAAGGTTTAATAGTAATTAAGCAAATTAGCGGACAATAATTTAACTTAATTTACCTGGAGCATAGGTTTTTCCCACTTAAGTAATTCCCATGATAGACAGCTTTGGTTCTCTTACTCAGTACGCGGACTCAAGAATATATTCCAAGTCAGAGGCAAGTCCCAATGTTAAATACATGCCCAATTTTGCATATATTAATGATTATTATGATATTAAGCAATAAAAACCCAATATATATCTCACACTTTTCGATTAACTGTAATCGTGCCTAACCGTATGGAGACTAATTAATTAATTTTTGCTTATCTCACCTGCCGATATAATCTCGATCTACGCCCTCGTCTCACCATTTAATGTTGTACCCAACAGGGTTAATGATCATACATCGGTACCTAATTACCAATACATAATAGTATGCAATAAATGGTTGAATATTGAGTATCTTGGTACAGTTTTGAGATCCAGTGGTTATATAGCTCGCGAGCTAGAAGGTACACTGTCCTACTTCATGATTCAGGTTAGCCGAAGCTAATTTATAGCCGCTAAGTGTTTTTGACCCAGTTGTTCAACTTCGGCGAACATGTTAGGCCATAGTTTATTATGACGGCTTAATTGCTAGTTGTTTTTCCCCTTAAAACCTAAATATTTGTAATAAAAACTCGAGCTCATCAAAAGATCTTTATTTTTGGCAATGATACATAAATTATATAGAAGACTATGGATACTTATATGACTATGAATTATATACTTGTTAGAGTTTTTTTTGTTGATCGTGGTTAGACGGCACCATCTTTTACGCTAATTGGAACTACTTTTTTTTTTAAATCGAGAACTGAAAGCACTCATTGAATCACACTTGTACTAACCATTTGACATGTTTAATTAAGTTTTTATTAACAATTATGGATCTTTTACATCTGAAAATAAATGAATTGACTAATATACTCTTTGAAAGTTCGACGTTGCTACGGAGCTCTACATTATAAGCTACGATTTTCGTAGAGGGTCTACAACTTGCTACGAAGAGCTTCCAAAGTACTCACGTAGAAAAACCGTAGATATAGCACCCACACTCAGAAACTTAAGAGATTAAAAGCTTATAAAGGTCACCATAAAACCTGTTTAACCGTTATTATCACAGGACCGAAGTTCAAGAGTCAAAGCAAGTGTGGGCAGGCAGACTGGCCCACGTATTTGATGCAACGATGTAACAGTATTTTTATATAGGTAGAAAAGCTCATAAATATTCAATTATTTTATGTAATGAATATAAACTAGTGGTTCGCCTCGAACCACTAGCGCGAATCGCGAAAAAACAAAAAAATATTATTCATAATTTTTGACTAATAAAATGTGCCACGAAATGCAAAACCAACCAACTTAACCTACAGTTTCATTCAAGTTACTGGTAACGGGAGTTCATGTTTTTGGTTATTCTTTTTAGGGGCAGAAATTACAAGGAATTTACTAAAAATAAAAACGGAGTCGAAATGTACTAATAAAGACATTTCATTCGACGTCCCACTTGTCCTAATAGTCTCATTTTGATTTTTTTTTACCCAACTTGAGCCCCAATATCTCAACAACCCTCCAACATTTTATGCACATTTAGTCACACCAGGATTGTGCTATCACTTCCTACCTATATATTAAATTTCATGATGATCCGTTAAACGCTTCGAAAGTTATCCTCGTATATATACATACATACTTTACCGTCGTCTGTTTTTCCTAAAGAATCCGGGCATCTTTAAGAGTAAATAGGTTTATTCTATATCTTTGCGCTTCATCTTAGAACACATCGCTTACCATCAGGTGAGATTGTGGTCAACGAAGTTCTATCCAATTTAAAAAAAAATAAGAAAAAAACATACATACAACACCGATTCGTCCAAGTAAAATTATGGATCTCGCTTCCCTCGAATAAATTCTACACTGAGCAAGATACGGATTCATTTCTAATTGTAAGAATGTATGGAAGGTCATTTCATTGTACTTGTTATTGAATTTCATTGTATTTATTGTCATTTCATTGTACTATGATGCAATGTTATACCAAGTGCATGAGTCAAGTTCAGAGATGTTTTCTCTAAATCAATGTTTCTGGGAAAATTGGGTGACTGTGGTGGCGGGCGCCAAATATTTACGTCGTACCATCTGCTCGCGGTACTCGTAGTGGATACATAATAAAAGTATTACCAGTGGCTTCTTATGATTACCATTTTATTTCAATTTGCTATTTTGAAAAGTATATTTTTGAAGTTCCTGTTTGTGTTTACCGTGAAGTTGGGAAAACAAAAAATCTTGAAATCATAAATGGTTCCAACAATCTGGAATCTATAAAAAATATTTTGATGAATTTGAATAAAAAAAATATTAGACTGTTGAAATATTTATTATGAACAGTTTATCCAACACGGGAAAACCGGAGTACACCGATGAGATTTTGATATTATCTCAACGGTGCATTTATGAGGCAACATTTATCTGGAAATAGATAGCGATCGATCCATTAGGATGAAACTTGTAATGGGAGAGCTTTTGGTTTTATTATGCCCCATGTCCGGTTTATATGAAAGCTATGACATTTTAAAAGTTATACATCCGCGTTTCCACTAATTAAAAAAAAATAAACTACAGTTGAACTTTTATAAATTTTAAAAAACTGAAGAAAAATTACAGTTCATAACAAAAAACATGCAAAGATACTTGGAATTTGCCTTCGATCCAAAGTTTCTCGTAAATCATACTAATATTATAAATGTGATTGTAAGTTTGTTTGTTTGTTCACGTCGTAACAGCTAAACTGATTTGGATTGAGATTGGATTGAACTACTTTTTATTGACAAACCAGCCGAACAAAGACGCGGGCAGGAGCAAGTACCAAAATAAAAACAGATACAGTCCCATTGAAAATCCGATCATCAAATCAATCATCGACTTACGAGATGTACTACCAGTATCTGCATATAACAATAAAATCTTCTGGGAAATCCAGTGTTGTTTGCATCATATACTTATCCACCTGTATTTACAAAATAGATACATACTTTAATGTTCATTGCAGAAACACACTGCTACGCTAAATCCTTGAACTGATTTCAATTTGTATCAAAAAGTTCGCTTAGAATAATATATACATTAGTTTTTTGATTGTTATGGCCACTAATGTAATAACTAGTCATGTGGTTATGGCTAATTCTTTGTTTTGAATTCGCAAAATCATAACGTTATATTTTTTGATAACTCCAAAACACATGTTCAAGATATTGGCTATTATTAATTTGTTATATAAAACACATAATCATAATGCTGTTGGAGAAAGTTAATCTATTGTTCATAAGAGGTGTAACGATGCCAAACGGTTTTCTGCTTTCAGAGAGTGTATCAAGCATCCATATAAGGCGAGATACAGATAACTGAATATCGGTCACTTGCTACATAACAACTGATGACAATCAGAATAAAAGAATTTGGTCAGTTGTCTCAGCACGCCGGGATCAACGCTCTCATTGTAGAGATATAAGACAGCGACAGAGAATTAGGCGCTGAATTCCTCCGATATTTATGCATGTATGAAAGCGCGGAGGGCGGGCGGCGAACAGCCCTACGTACATATATATAGCTTGTCTGGATGCGCGAAGCCCAGTCGTTCCCTGAAGCTCTCAGACGCGACACGTCAGTTTTCCTGACTCTCCCCACATTTGCTAAAGGCTCAATTTGTTAAAGGACTGTGAATTAGTGATTTGTGTTCAGACTTTTTAGTGGTGTTTTACCGACTGCACATCGGCCACCGGCAGGTTTTCTATCAATATTTCACGAGGTGAGTTTACTATCACGTGCATTCTAAAATCGATAGGTCAGTTTCCTTAGAAAATTATTGTTGTTATTGGAACTGGATACTTTTATTTGCTACATTTTTAAGTTTTATATTGTCTAAGCACTCAGCACTCTTAAACTCTAAAGGATTCATTAATTCTGTTATTACTAGTCTGCAATGGTCTCACTGCATGGAACTCTAGTTTAAGAGAGAATATTATTGCCTAAGATCTTTTTTTTAGTATTTAACATAATGTTGCTATATGAAAACAGTATTAAAAAAACAGGTATTTTTAATATACTGTATAAAAAAGTATTCATATATCCAGTATCTTCATCTTCAGAGGGGCATTATGTACGAAACCTTTGTTCCATTAGATACGTTTTCGAAATAATAGTAAAATTAAAAATTATAGCTGTTATAAGATTCACTCAACACTAGTTTTTAAAGCTAGACACATTTCTCACTAAACAAAATTGATAAACTAAAGGACGCTTTCTTGGTCCCTCGCAATTAATAGTGCCAATCTGTAACTAACTGTACTACAATATGAATTGTACCTATGTACAGGACTGTAATTGGATTCAATTATTTAAGCAAGCTATCCCAATTGATAGATAGTTGGATAAGGTCTCCTTGTTCTAGCTTGGTCACTGAAAAATTGATTTAGCGATGAAACCGTTTCTCCAACCTATTTGACTCTTTATTATGTGTGTAATTTGAAAAGTAAATTACAATCTAATTTAATCTAATGAATTGGTACCTCCTAGATCTTCATGCTCCATCATGGATCACATCATCATTTTGGAAGAGATTGCAATTAGCAATAAGGCCACCCATTATACCTATGATTTAAATATATATTTTCTTCATTTGTTTATTTTTAATGGTGTGCAATAAATACAACAATATCTATCTATCTATCAGCGGTCACCGTCACTTTGTCACCGGCAACACCCGAGGTAATGTCGATGAGTTCCCTACCTTATATTAAGCTCTACATTTATCTAGGATATAAATATTAGGATAGATTGTAGTTAATCAAAGATGTATCTACATATGTTACAAAATAATAAATAAACATCATCATATCAGGACGTCTACTGCTGAATATTGGGCTCCCTACTAGATGGAAAGACGACCTAACACTGGTAACTGGAGGCGCCACGGGATCGGTCTCTCTACAAATTTAAATATTTTAAAATTTAAACATAGTTAAGAGCCTTTGATTCAAATAACCAAGCTGAGGTTGAGGGTAGATTATAAGGAAGAAAAAAAATACCTTCTTTTGAGCCTTAACAAAAATACTCGTTAATTTGTTAATTACACTTTCCTTTTAGAAATGGGTGAAAAGATATAAAATAAAAAAATAATGTTTCTTCGAATCATTATAAACTGAGGCATTATAACAAGCGTATTTGATCTTCGACCAAACTATCACTTAATGTCTAGTAGTGGTCAAACGGTTATCAGTAATAAATAAAAAGTAATTAAAATAAAATCTGAACTTAGACAAGAATTTGTATCAAATGAACTAATTGAATTAAACTAAATGTATGGACCAATTTCTTTAAAATAACTCCTAAGCATATACGAGTGAAACCGGCGCTGCCTTCTTTCATTCACGTATCCGCATTCTCTGCAATGCGCTGATTGAAAATCAATTTGTTTTAGTACAAAATCCAACAAACAATCTATCACGATGAATAAAATCTCAATTGGATAGCAACATATTTTGAATTATACAAATTGGAATGTACTGGAGAAAAATCAAACTTTTGAATATATAATGCTGGACTTTTCACACATCGCTATCTAGCCCTAAACCCTGCAAACTTGTACTATCGGAACCAGATAACTGAGAGAATGCTGATACATAAATATTATATTTTGTAATACATAAAATATATAGAGAAACACATTAGATTAATTCCTTCTATTTGGATGACCGTCAGTAGCATTTTTTCAGCTGAGCGCTGCTCCCGTACTCTGAAAGGGGTTTCTAGTTATAAAAGATTCAATACCAGAGATTTGACACTAGCTCATGCGAGCTTACTTTATAAAAGAAAAGGTCTGGTTTACAACTATAAAATAATTATTTATTATATTTCTTTATCTAATGTTAGTAACACAAACCACAAACCCTCAATTTAATTCGAGAGTAGAGCGCCACCCCGTTAATAATCATTATCTCCTAAGCGCGTATAATAAACCGTCCGAACAGACCACTCGACAGATAAATAAAGAGTAATTTTCCACTGTACTCTCCTATATTTACGTGCAAATAAAGTTAACAACGTCCGACACTCATTCCTTTGAGTTTGAGGGTTAAAAACGGAGTTGAAACGGATGATTCTGAACAAAGGATGGGCATCTACTTAACCGTAAAGTGCATTACTCCTAAACCTGAACTTTATAAAGATTTAGCTATAAATGTGCAAGACTCTTGAACGGAACGAAGCTCGTTCGTGTTAACTTAAACAGTATTTTCCGTCTAAAAAATAAGGATATTCAACGTGGTTAATAGGGTGGGGCGATGTCATCATTACTTTTGCAGTGCTGGACATAAACAGTTTCTAACTAACTAGTTAAAAACTTTATCCGAGCAATATTGAAATAAGAGGAAGGCAAAGGCAAATTTGCCCAGCAGTGGGACAGAACATGCTAGGAAAAAACATAAACAGTAACTACCGACGATTGTCAATAAACTTTGAACTGCACTGGAAGCTCTACAGTAAATAAAAACAGATAACTAATCTCTAATAAATAAAAATCTCGTGTCACGGTGTTTGTGGTCGCACTCCACCGAAACGGGTCGATCGATTTTTATGAGTTTTTTATATATTTGGTAGGTATGAGAATAGTTAGTAAAGTATTTTTTATCTTCCTACCCTCACCCCCCATTCTTTAATCGCGATTTTTGTATTTTTGTATGAACAATATCCCTATAATTTAACCGTCGTTCATTGTCGTGAAGTCATTTACATGAAGTGTCGCGTCACTTTGATAAGAGTGTTTTATATAGTTTTTATCTCAAGAATCTCAAGCGTGCGAAGCCGCGGGCGGGTCAGCTAGTGATTTATAATAATTTAACGACGAATACATCGAGTGCTTTTTAATGACGCAGACACTTTTTAATGTGGATGATGGAATTGATAGAAGTATACCTCTGTGGGATTACTGTTTTCAATCGTTAAATTTTTCTGGAGGTTAAATTAAAAAAGACTTACGTTATTCGGAATACAGGCATGAACTTAATGTGAGCAAGAACGTATAGATAAGTTTATTGGTTTCAATATAGGTACGTAAAATGTAATGATAAAAATAACCATCGGACTTCGATCCAGGTATCGGCTCGATTTACGACCAAAATATTCCTCGTAACTCGGTCGATCGGAAAATTATGATGCTGCTAGCTTTTGCACCTGTGTATGGACCAGGTGCGCCCAGATAGGATTATTACCCGTTTAATTTTGCTTAGCTTGGCACTGATATTCTTGAGGCATCCGCGCGATCTGTAGGTTGGCATTTAATTACAGATTCATTAGAGGAATCGTTTTGCTAATTTTAGCATTGAAATGGAATGATTAATTGGATACAGATGCCGTGTTTAATGATTAACTCTTTATTGAAGGTATATAAACAAGATACTAAAAATAACTGAATATTAAATTCAGTAGTGGTAGGAAGGTATTTTAAATCATCATTATCATATAAGCCATTGACGTTTTTTGCCCCCCCCCCCCCCCCTTTAGATTTCCAGTGAGTCCGATTATGTGCAGCCTGCAGTTAGATCTGTTAGGTAGATTATTATCAGTATCTAGATAAATGATTTCATTATTTCTAAAGGTAGGTAAGAAACTCACGATAACTGGAATACGCGCCGTTATTCAACTGTTATCGATTTTACTGTCATATAAACCTGAAGGTAACGACTACATTTCCATGAATAAATGACGACCTTTTACTAGTAGCTCAATGCCACTTTAGCTTTACAGCTCTATGGAAGCCTCTAGAGTGACCACTCGGTTAGTGGCAGACGTAACATTCATTTAAAACATACACCCGGAATTATATTAACTGATTTTAGAGGTGGGTTTAATAACGGTAGCTTGAATATTTATCCAGTAATCAATACATTTCCAATAAAAAAAAATTACGTCAATCGGCGGCGCCTTTGCGACGATGCCGCTTAGTCAGTTTAACAGATTCCTACTTACGTGATGAATGAATATTATTTTATACCTATTCTATACAGGTTGTTTCATTGATATTTTAAGACTTGATATTAAGGTTGTGAATTCATATTGTAAAAGTTAAGACTACACAGAATATTTACTAAGCTTCATCAAAGTTCATAACTTCGTTGAATATTTAATGGAAGGCGTTGAAAACTTTATATTATAAAGATAATAATGAAAATGATCACTAGTAAGATTTTATGTCATTTTCTGCCGCACTTCAACGAACATTTTGTGCAATGCATAAAATTAGGATACAAGATATTGTTGGTTTATACTAGTTAGTATAAGTAGATCAAGGTTACAATTTATCTGATACATCATGTGCATTGTCTGTGTCGAGAAGCAACAGCATTGGAGAAAAAATTAAGAATTCCAACTTTTACAGCGTTCCAATTAACAATGAAAACGATTAACAAGAAAATTAAATTAACATTAACATGTTCGTTCTCCAACCGAACGGTCTGATACGTGACGATGGTAAGAGGCCTGACGGTATGACTCTTGTAACTTGGGAGAAGGGTAGGCCTTTTGTGTGGGACGCCACGTGCGTCGCTACCCTTGCGCCATCTCATCTGTCTGGTACAGCAGTTGGGGCCGGTGCGTCGGCAAATTCAGCCGAAGATCTCAAGTGGCGCATATATGGAAGTCTCGACAGACCTTACGTTTTTGAGCCATTTGGGGTCGAGACCCTGAGTCCATGGGGTACCGGGGCCCATCGCGTTTTCAAAATTCTTTCTGGGCGTCTGGTCGAAGCGACGTTTTATGAAAAATAAACTATAATAAATGAAATAAATGAAAGTCAAAAACAAAATTCTATTAAATTTATTTCCGATAAATACAACACAAAATTTATAAGAAGCATCGCTATAATATGTGTGGGAAGCGTGCTTACAAAAATTCTTTAGAATTTCCCTAAAGTTCAACAGATCAACCTTCTACGAAGGTCGCGTTGGCACAAACTCGGTTAATCATGCTTCTAACAAACCTTCGTGATTGATAAACGGTCCCTACACGAAAAATTGGGTCAAGTTCACGTGCATTGTTTGGCATTAATATTGTAACACTATTCTTTCAGGAATTCACAAACTTAACGTTGGTATACATTTCCAAACAATATACTTTTGTTTTTCAATTACCTAAATGTTAAAGAACAGATGAGAGAGCTATCATGCCTGTGTTATTTCGATAGTGATTCATCGTATTTTTTTCAAACTACCTCTCGATTGGATAGTGCCAAGGATGAACCATGTGTTTTTGTATCTATAACATTTTAAAAAATATTTCGCTGTTAAAAAGAAAACTTTGTCATAACGTTTTGTTTAAAAACTAATATGAAATTATTGAGTAATATTGAGGAATATTCAAGCACAAAGTGAGACAATTATTGACTGAAAACAGTATTCAGCCTTCTCTAGAGCTGAGCTGCGCTTTCGCTGGGATCCAGGTGATCGGGTCACGTGTGGGTCATCCCCTCTGCTAGCACCATAATTGTTAGGTTCAGATATAATTGTTTTACCATTTTATCTGAAAAGGGTTTTAATCAAATTCGTACGTTTTCTTACGATTTGGAAGAGTTCTAAATGATTACTAGTAATTGAAATATGATTGGAAAAGTATCGATACTTGTTTTCTTAAACTATTAATTTGCACTATTGTGTGGTCTAACCAAAACGAATAAAGTTGCGTATGTTTTTAACACTGTCTAAATAAAATAAACATGATTTATAATACAAACCGACGAGTTCACCTTCTATTTACAAAACGTATGATAAAATAAAGCATTGTCATTTATCACCATTACTAGCTTACATCATTCCTATTCTCGATTTAACATAAAAATGTGGTAGGTACTTTGTATCGGTCCTCCGGGTTCAATGTCAGTGTATAACGGTATCACGGAATATTTAGAATTATGACGTAAATCGCTCGTCCGCATTTTCATCCTTCTGTTTATGATAACGTTTAGGAAACAATGACGTAGACTGTAGCTGGCTACGACGCGTAGACCTTGCGTAGACCCCCTTGAGGAAATTACCTACATAACAAGCATTCTTATTTAAAGAAAAACTTGTTTTTTTAATAGTTTTATAGGTTTCACCTAGTTTCTTATTTGTCATTGAAAAACACAGTCAAACAACTCACCAAAATCTTTATGATCCAGAATTGATAGTAATATTTGTAGCTGAAGCTATAATTATGTTCGTGTTTATTATTATAAGCACACACACTTAAATATTATTGCGGAAACTGGCATGGCAGTGGTACTATCAAAACGCTCATAAATATCTCAATCCAGATTCCGAAAATTGGACTTAGTATTATTTTTGCGATGGCGTACGTGATACAAATTAAACTGAAACCATTAAATATGACATTATAACGAAGAGTGCGTATTTCGGAATCTCAATTCTCATACTTATACAAATCAAAGTCAATGCTTAGTTGTTTATTCATTAGAATTATTCACTTTGAAAGTTCAATTGCACACCCGTTTCAATACAAGAAATCATTGCTTTCTTCAGTTTTAGCTAAAAATACTAACAATTGGTCCATACCTACTGGAACCATCTCTATTACTGGTGTCTATCACGCAGTTTTTATGCTTCTACGGGAATCGTGGTTTCAAACTGTTAAGATCCACTGCTTGTTGTTCTTCAATAAATATTCTATTTATTTTAAGTATTGGGATAACAACACATCTTCAACTACGTTTTTCGTACATAGTAACTAGGTTTTAGTGGGAGTAAAAGATAACATTTGTTATTTAAAATACAAAGTCTGGTTACTAGGCTCGGCTACCAGATTATCTTATCTTTCATTAGCATCTAAACAAACAAAAGCTCGACCACTCACGTTCTATTTTGCGATAAAACTTATTGCACTGTGCAAAAAACACTTACTGTATTTCTGACAGACAAAATAATTGTAACGTTCTCTATGCTAATTATTCTCGTAACTAAAAATAAAACTTTAAACATAGTGAAAAAACCTTAGGCACATTTATAACCGAGTAGTAACAAGAGCCCTCTCGATATCGCTAAGGCCATTCGACACTCGATACCTACTCGACCTCCTATCATTGTCACTGTCAACATTACGTCACCAAGGCCCTCCAACCTTGGCTGATAACCTTCTAACGGGAAATTAATACCCTCTTTCCCAGAGATTGCTTTGAAGACCTCGTCTTTTACAATAGTCTCAAAGGCTTAAGAGGCCTTCGGGTAATTGAGACTCCAATCATATGTTGCCTAGAACAATATCGATCTCGCTTGAGCGATGCCATTTACAACGCGATTCAGATAATACGATTTCGGTTTTGACAATTGGGTTGGGAAAAACATAGGACTGAGCAACTATGATTATTATAACATAAGTCTCTCCTATTTAGCCCTCAGGTTCTTTGAGTGTGCACACACCTACGCACGCTCACCCACTTAAATAATAATCGTCTATTGGCATCTGCTAACCGCCCACGCCGGTGCTTATAACTAACCTTTGTCATCATTTGCAACTTTACTTAACTTTGTTATTTTAATTTAGATAACAGAAAAAAGGAAACTATTACATGCAGTTAAAGGTAGACATAAATTGCTTTGTAAGAGTGGTTCAAATCTTAGCCGTTTTTAGAACCTCAATTGCAATACTTGAGTTCAATCGTAACTTTTGGTCGGAATTCATACTAGACTGGTGGTTATACTATTATTACCACCTTACTAACCAAATAAAATTCAAAGCATGTTTTAAAATTAGTTTAAAAGATATATTTTTATAAAATCATTGACTTGATTTTGGAAAATCGAATTCTGTAGCAAAAGCACTTGCTTTATCAGCAAAACTCAAAACTCACAATCTCTGTTCCATCTTAAAGATCATTTTGAATCTTAAAGGTAATTTTATACCTTTTTTAAGTTTACTTCTATTTTTGTAAGACTATTAACCTATCAGTGACATGTGAACAACAAGTCGTCGTCAATAAGCAGTCGCCTACGCATTAATAGGCTGCTTTACTTACACAGAAGACATATAGAGCTGAGCGCAGCTCACATCGATTTTCCAGTCATAGTTTGTTAGACTTTCAATACGAAATCATATTTTTTTACAAACAGATAAATAAGATAAGACTTATAGAAGTTAGGTAAATATTTTTTGTACGTCACGGATAAAACTAAACATTTCTTTTGGCACATTCAGTCGCGACAGAAGTTGGCGCCAAACATAAATAAATGGTGGGAAAGATGTCAGCAGCCCCCGCTGCACATCGGCACGATATAACTACAGATTCTATGCCAAGATCTAACGCATCATTAGACCTACCGGATATGATGCTTTTTGTATTTTACAACATTTGAATTGCTTTGATGTGAGACGAAGCATTCCACTTGCGATTAAACTGCTAAAAAAATATCGCTTCCAAAATATAATGTAACAAAATATTGCGTAAGTTTGAGGTTCATTTTGCTATATTTGTTGATGTGTCATGAACACCACAGCTGAGCGCTCAGTTGAAAAGGTTTGTGTAGCCAAGCGCTCAGCTGAAACACGTAGAATATTGTTTACAAACAGTTCAGTACCTATAAATTCATGAAAAGTGAAAATTTCATACAATGCAAAATGTATTCAAAGGTACAATTAAAACATTAACTTCAGAACGAATATCTTTTCCAAATATCAACGAATCCTGTAATTTATTAAACCCAGTATTTGTTTAGCATGATTCCCGCGAGAATTTAATAATATAAGATTCAGAAATAACTCAGTGTATAAAATCAATATTTATTTTGGTGTATATTGATTACTGTAAGCAAAGATTGAAAGAGAGAATCCACATCATAAATCTATAGGTTGTTAATAAACTTGGGTATTTTGTATTGTATTGCAGAATTGTATACAGTGTCACTTCCTTTCAATACCCGTTGTGGTCTAGGGTTATTCAACCATGCAGTGGGCAGACTTTGACGTAGAGTTACACGCTAATAATAAACAGCATACCTCGGCCGCTTTTGTCGCAATCTCCCGGTAATTTTTATAAACAAAGTAAATCTTCATTCATAAACTGATACTAAAATGTTATGTGATCTCGATGGGTTCAACCGAACCTAAATGCTGGCATCCTATTGATACATGAACACCTTGGCCATGGCAAAACTACAAATTTACATCTATTGTTAGGCAATGACATCTACGTCTCATCTACCTTATCGAGTGTTGCTGTAGTTTTATTTTTAATGATATAAACAATTACTAATAATGATTAGGTGTATTTATACAAAAACATTTGTCCATGACGTGCGGTGTCGGTCATTTGGCGCGAGCGCGTCACGAGAATGTAATGAATGAGCGCAACCCGGAATATCTTACACTTATGTCTTCCGCACATCATTAGAAATGTAGATTCTACTAGTTTTTATAAAGAGGCCAAGGGTAAAACACAAATTATCATAACTTCTGGTCTTATAACCAAAGTTTAGTATTATGAAGCTATTAATATACGGGAGGAGTAATCTAAAAATCTGCTTTCGTAGGTAATATAAAAGTCTTGGTAAATTTCCTAAACTATACAAGACCTTGATACGCCCGTCTGCCAACTATCATATTGAAAACTTCCATTAATAATGTTGTTCATTATTTGTGTTTAAAAAGCTACTTTTTTAGAAGAGTTGAATGGTCTTGTAAAAATAAGCTGTCGATTGTTTTTGCGCGGAAATATTACGCAGTTAATTAGAGGTTCATTTAAAATCACATACTTTAATTGTTACATAATCAACTTTACAGTAAGCCTGTAATGCACCATTGTCGAGTGAATGTAATTGTAGATATCTAATAAGTACTATTTTGTATTGTTTCAGTTATTCAGGATTTCATCCAGAATGAGGGACGAACGCGCCGGACCCCCGCGAGTCCGCATTGCTGTCATTGGCAGCTCCAGGGTTGGAAAGTCAGGTAACCTATAAAATCTTACTCTAAACTGTATTATTCTCCATTCTAGTGCAAACCGCTTCTGATTACCAACAAACAAAAGCGGAACAAATGTTTGCATGATTTACAGATATTGGTTCCGGGTCTGGTTGTTTCGGTATATATTATAAGTATGTATTTACAAAAAAAATGTATATAATTATTATTTCAGTTATCTGGTTCCCATAGTACAAGTTCTGCTTAGTTTGGGGCTAGATAGCGCTGTGTGAAATGTCCAACAATATTTATTATTATTATTCCATACATTTATTACTTAACACAGGCTTTAGGCCTGGACCTTTACAAAGGCATTACTGGGGCCGAAACCAACGAGTAAGAGGCCTGTTTGTTTTTATAAAAATCACTATGGCAAGATGGAGGTGAGACATATGGTACAATACATGGATTAGAGTTCGGGCTATTGTTAGAGTAATGCTTATGACCTGCCAATCCTGTAATATTAAGAATGATTGAGGCAGGTGGTGACTAGCCGTCCACTAAACGGGCCCCCATAAGTGCCGCGAATAGAAGGCAGCGTAAGCGGCAACGTTGGTGTGGGCGGTTAAAGGGTTATTATTATTACCATGTCAAAATGCCCTACATAACTTAGTAATACATATCCAACATATAAAGTTTTGGTTATTCTCTCAAATCGTTTTAAGCCCGATAACGAATCTTGTTTGTATGTTTTGGATATCTGAAAAAAACGACAGTAAGTACACAACAGTTGACAGAATGTAAGTACAATGCTCCAGAGACTTTCAAAATCAAGAGCGTGACCTAGATTCTATTACATAAACTGAAGCCAGGCCAACATCCCGATGACCGACAGTCGACATGATGTAATCTCATTTACTACATTCCAATGTTAAAATCGATCAGTTTTATTATTGTAGTAGTATTGAGGTCGCTTGAATCATTATATTCAAGTTACCTCAGTGAATTGAATCTCAGTGAGTAATTGTAGATTAAAATTTAATGTGTTTAAAACTGCGCGGTTTAATCCTCTCTAAACTGTATCTCAAATGGTAGAAGACATATCGAGTTCATATCTTTTGCTATCTTTAGCCTACCCTGGTCCAAAAACCTAATGATTTCAGGTTATATAATCAATGTTCTTTGTTCCAGCTCTAATCGTGCGCTACCTAACAAGGCGGTACATAGGAGAATACCATTCCAACACAGGTCAGTAACGGTTTCACAAATAC
Source organism: Philereme transversata (assembly GCA_963924445.1). NCBI lineage: Eukaryota > Metazoa > Arthropoda > Insecta > Lepidoptera > Geometridae > Philereme > Philereme transversata. The sequence continues at coordinate 16,035,162 of OZ004337.1, read as the reverse complement.
TGACGCCATAATATGATGACGAAGATTCGACCGCGCAGCACGGAACGAGGCTCCTTATATAGCGAGACGAGACGCAACATCTCTGATAAGACGTCATTTAACATCCAACAAGCGTACTTCTACGTATTGTACCATTAAGTACAAGAATAAGCTTCAACGCTAACATCAATTAAATTTACAAACGTTACGGAGCCATTATATCCATTGATTGACTGAAAATACATTATTGCACTCATTAAAATAGTACAAGGCGAACTTAATGCTAAAGAGCATTCTCTTCCAGATAACTTTTGTGTATTGTGGACAAAGATGTGTAGGTAGTGCACAGAAAAGGAAACTAATGAAAATTACACAGGACTAATAAAAATAGCATAATAGCAACATACTACCTACTTACATAATTTAATATAAAATAGACTAAACTATACCAATCACACTAATATTATAAATGCGAAAATTTGGATGTTTGTTTGTTTGTTACTCAATCACGTCGTAACGGCTCAACCGATTTCGATGAAATTTGGTATGTACGTAGATTATAATCTGGATTAACATATAGGCTACTTTTTATCCCATAAATCAGGTCCCATAGGATAAATATGGTGTGTCAAAGTTTGTATGAAATTAAATTAATGTGATATGTTTTGATAAATTAGTACACATTTAGTAATGTAACGCTTACGAAGTCGCGGGCAACAGCTAGTGTTAAATAAATACACACTTAACGATGACGAAGTGTTAATGAAATATTAAATTTCTAGTTTTTGGTCAGTTTTCATTAATTGAATTCATATAGCGGCTGGTCGCAGGTTGCATTAGCAGTGTAAAGCATCGCAACCACCGTTGTGCCTAGTACACGGTGAAGTTGCCTTGTCCATTTCAACATTACGTAATCATTTCGTTTAGGGAGTGGGTGACCAACATGACAAAACGACAAAAGGGTTTAATGGCATGAGAGTCAAAATTTACAATGATTAGAAGTCTGACAACATTTTATAACCTCAATATTCTTTTTCAGATCTACTCTACAAGCAGACTGTTCCAATAAACGGGACGCCGGTTGAGCTAGAAGTTATAGACGTCTCAGGTTCTTCGGACAAGTTTCCAGCTGAACAGGTAACCGAACCGAAACATATTCATTTAATATGTAATTTTAAAAGATTTATAGTATACTAAAATTATATTTGATACTAGTTAAACGAAAACCTTCTCTATTTAATCGAACCGCATCTATTTTTTTTTTTTCATTTAAAACATTATCGCTATATTATTGTCAATACATCTACGAAAATCTTATGTATGTTCACAAAAATAAATAGCGATAATCATAATTTATAAACTAGAAATAGAGATAAACTCGCTGTTGCCACTTGTAGACTGCATAAAGTTAGTAAATCGTTTAAAAGGCAAGGTGTACGCTTATAACAACTCCCACGTGAGGTACAAAAATTGACAATTAACAAATTTAAAAACGTAATTAAACAAAATCTTCATAAAAAAGCCTACTATAAAATATCGGATAATTTAGATGATAGAGAAGCTTGGGATTGAAATTGCTCCAACTCATTCAAAAATATTACGACGATGTTATTTAGACGTAATTTTTTTTTTATTGTTATGTATTCTAAAAGGATCATAAAAAAACAACCAGCCTTGTTTCTTGCCTTTCTTTTCTGGCTTGGTCGCAAAGGAACAGGCAGTAAAATTGACGTTTCAAGGTGATCCTTGTGATTTTAATGAATAAAACGATTTTGATTTTGATTACCTAGGACAGTGAAAAGACCGCGTCATCCTGTCGCTTTATACTCACTATTTAGAAATGTGGTCAGCATGCGCGTAAACTCTATCTCGTATTGTATACCTACAAGTTTCGGAGGACATCCATTTATCGAGTATCGCTATAATAACGTTAAGATGAACGTCTACTTGATATATTGCAGATTATATATATTTATGTGTCCCACTTTCTTGACTCGTGAACTGATATGTGTAACCTGTTTCTCTTCCTACATCGTCTTTCAAGTTGAAGATTTTTTATCGCTCGTACAATATGAACGACTGTTTATCAACCGTAAATCATACGTCATATTTTTGTTGATCCTGAATAATAAAACGTAGGAAAACTTTTGCATTGGTATTTTTCATATAACAATGAAAGATAATGGAAAATTTGAGCTATATTATTTTGTGCAAAACAAAGTTTTACAACAAAGATATTAAATATTATATAATACCGAGTCTGTATAAAACATAAATGTAAAATATAAACGGGGTTTCAAAGTCGCTGTCAAAAACAGGAGTCCCTTTTCATGGACCTAAACAAACATTTACTTCACTATACATAATGTGTTTACAATTGTGGTAATATAACATTCTTCATACACATTATTTCGGGAATTTGAACCTCTCTTTAAAAATTATGTCGGTTTAAAGGGAGCTTAAGCCATCAAGGGCGTAATCTTGTACAGACCAACAGATTTAGATTCTGTCAAGACGTTTTCAAACGCTCAAATATTCGCTCAAACAACCCTCGAGGGGTTTTGCTGTTACCTACTGCTTTAGTAGGGTATTTATTAATACTGTTTGTAAGCTGACTTTTATTATGGAACAAGCCACAAAGAAGTAGGTTAATAAAAAGTTACGCAGTTCACGTAGATGTGGGCATGGCCCTTGTTCATTGCCGAGTTGTCTTCACCTTCACGAATTAAAAGCATAAACATAGCCCGACCTTTGGTTTCTTAACAATAATAAGTTTACTAAATCACGGAGAGATTAAATATGTCATGTGTCTGTAAACAATATATGAGGAGAATTTCTCTAGATTCTTTATTAAAAAGATAATTAAGTTTAATGTTATTTATAACATGTTCCTGTTTTCGAAACTCGTTTAAACTTGTTTTTATTATATGTCGATCACGCGCTGTCTTTATAGATCTCATAAAATCGATATTACCTACTGCAAATTCTATTTTCAAACTACCAAATTCATAACACTCTTAATTTCAATCCTTCCAAAACTCAAACGATTTTAATAAATGATTGCTTTATGTAGGAATACTATATATCGTGTTGATTTCAACATACAGGGTGTTTGATAATATACGCACAAAAATGAAAGGGGCTATTTTGATGAGCATAATAAATAAATATGTGAAATGTTTACTATAGAAATGTGAAATTGATTTTTGCATGTTGGCTTTATCAAACTTATAATGTGTTATTGCATAATGCTTGCCATCTAATCACAGATACCTTATTGGTAACGTCTCGAGATATATCTTGTTGTCCCTTTCTAACCCAAAACAGGAGCCATTTCCGAAAGAGATATCAAATCGGTTTTTATTTTTAGATGTCGATTGCAAGAGTAGGCAGTAAGTTTTATATCGAATTATTCACCTAAACTTAGTCGATTTTCTTTAAAATTTGATAATATAACTAGTAGTTTTTTTTTTGAGAAATCTTTCGTTTATGTTTTGAGAAACCGTCACTTGAATATCTTCAGTATATTACCAAACACCCTGTATATATCACTTACCACATACTTAAAACGGGATAGAAATCAGAAAATTCGTACATATTCGTACACTCAGAAAATAAATACAAAGCTCAGTTCATATCAAATGGTTTGGAAAGTGAGTGAGTTGAGAAGCAATAATATTATACAAATACTAGGCTAAACTAACATAATAAATATTTTCTAAAACCGACTGAATACTAGCTGCAGTAAAGCTGTAACAGTTTCAGTAAAGCCTATCGCAAACAAACAAATGTAGTCTTGAGCTCTCGAAGTGGGTTAACCGTCACAATATTGTTGAATTGCTGATAGTAGGTATAAAATAGTGAAAACGATGGCGTGATTGCTTCTGACTCACACTGTTTAAATTGATCTACATGGAGATTCGGACGAAAGGGGTAGATAGATCAAACATGGTTTTCCTCACTTAAAAGAACGATGTTATTGTACAACTTCCGAAATTCGATATATTTTATTAAAATATAATATCTGTTAATATCGTCTTAACGTCTCGTAAGTCTTATGTATAAACAACTAGCTGTTGTAAACTTTGACATCCCATTTTTATCCCATGGGAACTGATTTATGAGATAAAATGTAACCTATGTGTTAATCTAGGTTATACTCTACGTACATACCAAATTTCATCGAAATCGGTTCAGCCGTTTCGACGTGATAAGTAACAAACAATTAAACCAATAAATAAACAAACATCCAAACTTTTGCATTTATAATATTAGTGTGACAAGAAGCCGCAAATTTAAATGCAAGATGGTTTGATTCCTACACAAATTTTAATTTATATTATTTTTGGGAAAAGTTGTTCATTTTTCGTTACATACGTCCTGTAATACCTAAATAAGTTTCAACTAATTACCTATAGCTTCCTATTCGCTGATTCAGATGTAAACTTTTATTTAGAAGCTTCTTACACGCATACAGAAACGTCATCCGTACCAATTTGATGAAATTGAAATGATTCCTAATTTCGAAAAGAAAACCACAGCAAAACAATCTCATACTGGTGTTGACTCACTGTATTTACTGTCTGTTACCTGCATGCGAACATCTTTAGGTAGGTACTATAACTTATCTACTTCTACCTAAATATGTTCGCATGCAGGACAGATTGGTTTAACGCCACTAATTGCCAGTGGACTGTGGTCGAACACGAGTGTAATTCATAATTATTATCCTTTAGCATTCGCCCCTCCTACTCTATTATAAACTTTAACTTTGCCAAATCTTACACTGTGTGTGTATAATATGTGTTATATTTGTGTATTTTATTATACGTTTTATATATATTTTATAGTAGTTTTTTATTTCTATTTGTATTTTTGTTAGTACCTAGTAAGTTTTTTACCTGTCATGGTTGACTGGTAGAAAATACTTTTAGCATTATGTCCTCTATTTGTACATTTTTCTGTTTGTGCAATAAAGAATTAAAACAAACAAATACTCATCCGTGCGTGCAAATAAGCTTAAAAAGTGGTACCAAGTTTTACGTATTAGCTTAGAGATGTTGTGTAGGAATAGGTTGTTCTTATTTAATTTTTCAGGTGCATTATGAAGATAGCTATAATTGTAGCTATAATTATTGTATCTCAAAAAAATAAATATTTTTTTATTCTGCGTTACAGTACCCACACAATTCCAGTTTTAACTAAACAAAAATCATTAAAAACGTGTTTAGACCACGTTTACATAGTGGGTGTAAGAGTGAATGGGAACACCGCCATCTCGGTTTATTTATACGTTAGTCTTACAATGTACAGATCAGCCGCAACGATCAATCATGGGCATGCAAGATTGTTTGACTTCAGCTATCAATTCAAATTGTTATGTAATACAATCTACTCTACACCTACAACACGCAGGATGTGACGCAGGAGGTAGCAAGTTCGATTTCCGCTGCAGGACAAATGTTTGCATGGTCTACAGAATTTGTTCCTGGTTTGGGTATTTTTCTATATAATATAAATAGGTATTGCCAAAAAAAAGTATATAAGTTATATATTATATTTTGGTTAATTTGGGGCTAGGTAGCGCTGTGTGAAATGTCCAGTATTATTGATTATAATTTATTGAATACGGTGGAAAGGCACATGCGCCCAGCGAAGTTCAATTACGTAGTCATACTACGCAGATCGCATAAATAAAACTCCGCAGTTCTTAATGCTTAGGCAATTTTTATTGGCACGTATTTTCACGAGTTTACCTCGAATCTTTTGTTTACGTTCCTTTACATTTAAATTATAATTATTCTGTATTGTTCGACAAAAATAACAACCGAAGCCACACGTTCACCGGTATTTATAATGAAGCCTTACTTCCGCAAAATAATTCATTGGACGTGGTTTATTGACCAGTCGTTATGAATGTTTACGTACAGTTATGTTGAACTTGCGGGAAGCAATCGATTTATCCCTTTTTATAATTTCCGCCAGCAATGACACAGAAGAAATAAGAGTTCTTCTACAAAAGTTTCACTTCGTTATAAATAAGTTATGATGCTAGGCTTGTACGCGATGCGTTTCGAAGCTCATTTCTATTCAGACCTTAATTTAGACACCATTAAGTTCAGTCCATATGATCAAGCCATATTCATTCTTAAACAACCTAATACAGATAATTTTACATCAAAAGTCGATTTGAAGTGACAATTGGATCGAATGTTCGCTACACGCGGACGCTCACGGACCGTGAATCGACGCGATGCTAATTTTAAGCAGGAATGTTGGCTCAAACGCAGTAATTAATCCCATACATTCTTCTCCGTCTAGTCTTTTTATGTGTCTTTATCGAAGTATACTGGACTAACAAGTTGACGATATATTTATCGTGCTTATTACATAACGAGTCTTCCACACTTCCATTTTAAAATACGCCTTAGTAAAATCCAATTAACTTCATTTTTAGGGTTCCGTACCTCAAAAGGAAAAAACTGAACCCTTATAGAATCACTTGGTTGTCTCGGGAACGCGTGGAGGTATCGAGATTAAATTAAAACTCAAGTCTACAGTTGCTTGAAGCTGAAAATATCAAACTTCTAAGTTAACGTAAAAAAAGGATTGTGTGGTTTTATGAAACTTTGTTTCACATTATAGACATTTAACTAAAAATTTTTGTTGGCACAAATGAGTAATAGTCTATACACTACACGGTCAGCTGATGCGAACTATAGGCGCCGCCATATTGCCCTCGGCTGCTCTGACGAGCGCCTTTCACTTTATCCCTACTCCGCGGCCGACCGTCACGCGACATGCAACACACAGACGAAAAAGTTTGAGACGATGTAATAAAAGTTTCACTTTAAAAGATACGGCCGTTTTTGCCGCAAAAAACTAATATTTCGACACTCTCAAGAGAATCAAAATTTATAGGGTACTTTCTGTTGACGTAGAACTGTGAAATTTGGCAAGTAATATCGTCTTATACTACAAGTACAGGGGAAAATATGAAAACTATACATTTGTAATAAAATAATAAAAAAGTATAGTATTTATTTAAAGTACGTAATCAAACATTGAAACTGTTGGTACAAATTTGTACGGAACCCTCGGTGGGCGAGTCCAACTCACACTTGTTCGGTTTTTTTAAATTCTTTATTGTACACAAAAACGCTTGTCAACAAAATTGACTTGTACAAAGGCGAGCTTAACCCTAATAAGAGATTTCTTCCAGCAAACCTTTATCCTTATATTATTTTTCCTTGTTATAGATCCAATGGGCAGACGCCTGTCTCCTGGTTTACGCAGTGACGGACCGCAGTAGCTTTGAGTACGCCACCGAAGTCCTAAGCCTTCTGAAGCGCGCTCCAACGGGAAGCAGTCCAGCTCATGGCCACGCAGGAACAGCTGCTCCAATGCCCCTTGCTCTTTTGGGCAACAAAACCGATTTGGATCACTTAAGACAGGTCAGTCATAACATATTGACCTAGTAATAGCCACCCCAATATGATCCGGGTAAAATGGTTTTTAGGTCAACTTACCCCAAAAACGTAGCCACACGTTTCACAGGATTGAGAGCAATAATGGCCCACTCGAAATATAAGACATAAAAATTACGTAGGTGGAATCCGCAATTCTAAGCAATAAGTGGGTCACAGTAAAGTATCCATTTCGAATTTTATTTGAGGACATTTCTCTCTAATTTTAAGAAAGAATACAGACAGCTCTATACATACCTACATCCTTCACGACAAATAAATATCCAAGGTTAAACTTTTTAATATGTATTATAAAAATAAATATCATAATTTGATTTGATATTTTTTGGGGCTTTCCACCAGGCAGAGCTTACGTTATTAAGTCGTCAAATTGGGTTGGTGTTACGGAAAACGATCTCTCATTTCGCACTCTACCGTCGACAAAAATGAATTATTGTTTTGTCCTTAGGAATAAATTGAAAAACTTCCAATAAAAACATTATTCCTTCTTATTTAATCAGATTTATTAAACGAGATACTTTCTCTACTTTTTTCTCAAGTGACAGAGAGATAACGAATGAATATTTTTTATCACCTAAACAAATGCGACATTTAGAATGATTCAGATTTTAGACCTCATTTAGAATAAGAACCTAAAGGTTACTACGAAGCAATTTTTCATTAGCAAGTAAAATGTACTCATAAATGTTGAACTTGGCCGATGTTTCGTAATATATGCCACATCAATCATTTACCATTAACTGCATAGTAGGAATCAATAACTCTGTATTAAGAATTGTGGATTGATCTTACTCCAAACTGTTTACTAGTTTTGATGTTGATTTATAAGTTCGCCGGGCGGGGGAATACCGATCAAAATACCTATTTATTGAAGCATGTAGCAAGCGGTAACAATAGGTAAAATTCTGAATAGATTTCAAACAATGCTGTGGATAGCAAACTCTGAAGTTTTGACGTTGACGCATTTTGTGTGAAAGAAAGGCTCTCAGCATGCAGACAGTCCTTGTTTCAATGGGCATTGTGCTCGATGACATTGAATGTGGAAACTTTATACCTATACGTGGAGCTGTTCCATCGTCGAGTCAAGTCTGAAGAAATAAACTTTATGGTTGCGCCGATAAACTCTACCTATACTTATGCGTTGTTCTTTAGCAGATACATCACGCGTGAACTAATGATTGTAGAATGATTTAATGAAGAAATGAAACCAAAACACGGACTTACTTACGTAAATCTGGATTTTTTATTCAAGCATTGTTTTGAATATCTAAAAGATAAACTTATTGAAATAAAATACAAGCATTTAACGATGGAAAACCATGTTTCGAAGGTAATATCCTTATTATTTCAGGTCTAATTACCCCGACCCTTTTATCTTTTATCTTTTTCGACACAACACGGTTCTTATTCCTACAAAACAAGTTATATTTTCAATGAAGCCACATTTACATATTATTTCAACAAATCTGGTACGTTTACTTTGTATTCATAATTAACCTACTGAAAATATGACCCTGTTGCTAGGGACTAGAAATAAAGGTAGGTACTTAATCCAAATGATAATCAAGTTGATTTGAAATGGGGGATTTATTTCCAAAAAATTGCTGAGCTGTGAAACGACAATGTTTTGGTTCAATTCGTGTAATACCAATGTACTTAATAACTTTTTTTAAACAACTTAAAAATATAAAAATATAATAAAAATAAAATCCAACAGCAAATAGGGTTTTCAAGGATTGTTAATATAATTAATAGGTGGATAACCCTAAATAAATTCATCCATCCTAGCTTGAACCAGCGTAATACGAAAGTGCTAAGCAATTACCTATTTAAACTTATATGTACATATGAAAAAAATATATTACAAAACATAAGATATTATGGACGCTTGAATGGACGCTGACCGGTCGGCTTGGAAGACTATGAACTATCGATATATCTACAATTTCAGTATCGCCAAAAATATAAGGATATTTATTCTTCTTCCTTTTCTATCGTGCGTGCTACTACGAAGTCTTTTCCAAGTTTGATTAATACCTCTTCTTTGACGCCTCTTTTCTATCTTTCTAGGTGACTACCAAAGAGGGTCAGACAATGAGTGCAGCGCATGGTGCTTCCTTCAGCGAGGCGAGTGTAGCTGACAACTCTGGGGACCTCTACCGTGCTGTCGACCGTTTGCTTGCTGAAGTGCGCACACCGCAACGGACGAGAAAATTCTCCGTTACCAAGATGCTGGGCTCATTAATAGGTAAGATGTATTTCTATTTACTTTCGCTGACGATTAAATGAGTTGGCCTATAGGTAATAATTAAAGTTTTCTGAAGTGAAAATGCTCTAACTATTATTTGCACTAAATCGGGATATTAACCATGAGTGTTGGAGTTTTTGAGTTGTTTTTAAATATCGGGATACTCAAAAACTCACAAATCATGGTGAATTTCCCGTTTTTAATACAAATAGTGTTCAGATAGTTTCAAAAGGTATATTGTAAAAATACTCTTTAGACCAGCTCAAACTAGTTTCGTTTCATCGCATCTAAGCGGCTCTCGCTTGATTTAGTTTATACCTTCTGACCGTAGTTTTCTATCTCCAGGTGGTACCAGCAACAGCCAGACTAACCGCAGCGGGTCAGTGGTAGCCTGCCCCCGCGTGCCCGCGCCGTCGCGGGCACCATTGGCGGCTGCCGCACCCTGACCGGAGGCTGCGCCTGCGCATCGCGCGCGCTGATGCCTCGCCGGGGCCGCCTGGCTCGCCTGCTTGCCTGTGCCCACTCGCACTTACCCACCATTATTTAATACGTGATAAGGTTCAAATTTCACTAAAATATTCAATTAATTCCCAATACGGGTTTTTTTACGTTCGGTGATGTCAGAACAGTTTGAGACGAAACGCCGAGTGCTGTGCAAATTGTAAGAAGATAAGGGTTGAAAACTCTTCGAAATACAGTACCGAATACGTAACAATCGCGTATCCAACATTGAAAGGCTTATAAAAACGTTATAGAGCTACGTAAGACTCTTTGTACATTCGGAGCAAATTAAGAATAATGTCATTGTAAACTAGGCTGTGCAAGAGATGGTACAATAGAGCGTAGGTGCGTACCGCTCAACGCTTTAACTCGTTAAGTTCTATAACAGCTTAGAGCTTTTGATAGAGTTGTTATCTGCAGTGTTAACTTACCCTCAGTCATTAAAGCAAGCTATAGTGCAGAGCGTTTTCTAGAAACATTGTAGGTGTTTAACAACAGATTCATATCAGATTCACTCTTTTTCACAATACGATATATACTTAGTTAGTTAAAATCTGAAAATATAATACCATTGTCGTTGATGTTGATGAGAATGTTGTGAATTTCTCTTACTGTAGGAAAAAACGCTCATAATCCTTAGGATGAAGTAAAGTAAAACAAAAAAAACGTTTACGTATATCATTAGGTTTCTAACGTGTATGACTATTCAAAGATGTTCTGTATCGGTACTAAATATTAATGTTACTAGTGATTTTAAAGTATATAGCGTCGAAATGGTGGTGATGGTGAATTTAGTGCGCGTTATTTTAAAGAAAAGTGATAAAGGACTCTAACCAAAGAGAAGACTAGTCTTAATATAAGTTAGTGTAATAAATTATGAATTTAGAGGTTGATGGTTATCTGTTTAAATGTTTGGATTTAGACGATAACATTTTCACTTGTTACTTAAATTTGTGCCAATATTTATAAACGGTTTAGTGTGTAAATCATTTGGAAAATACTCGTTTTCATTGTTGTTCTTCTATGTACAAGTTTTCTAAATCATGGCAGCTAGAAAATTATTTATCGATGTTATCCAACGCACTTTAATGCAGTATTGATGCTTTGAGTACCTACTTTAAACTGTACTTTAGACTAGCTTAGACCAAATCTCAAGATGTAGGAAAATTTGAAATTTAAAAGTTATTCGACATGGCCTAATTTAATATGCATCTTTTGATGAATTTTCTAACTTTTTCTACTTTTACACAATATTCTAGTGCGTATCAGGTGGACTTGTAGCTTTCATATATTCTTACGTCTTTAGTAACACGCGTTAGCTCATTTAAAAGCAAACTATACATTGATTACCTAAATAAATAATGGCTTTTAAAAATGTTTAAACGAAACTTAAAAATAGATAATTATTTAGAAAAATATGATAATTGTGTCGTTATATTTTCAGTTGACTAGTTAGTTCGGTTCAACTATAAAATCACGTAATAGCTATCATCAGTCACTTCTAGTCATACTTTTAAAATTCTAGGTTATGGGCTGTAAAAAGACAAGTAATTTTCAAAGTTGGATTATTTTAGGAAAGTCAGAATGTAAAGCTGGATAATATACTTACAAATTTTTATTCGTATCTAAATATTATTAAAATATTCATAAATTCCATAGATATAATTGGTATGTTATGTGAATCCAGACTTGTAGTCAGGATTTGAGGAAAGATCCTAAACTTTTAAGAGTGGTATTTTAGCTAATATACCTAGCTAATGTATAATATTTCAAAAATATTATACATATTCTAAAAAGTTGTTTTACCTCTTGGCTACGGGTTTGAACGCGGTGGTATTACATGAAGAGTTGTATATAATGTACATTGAAATGGAGACTGTTGAAAAGTCGGAACTGATTGCAATAAGTGTGTATAGTTTTTAATTGATTAGCTTTAATTAAAATAAACGTTTCATTACATGATTAAACTTTCTTTTATTTTCCATCCTTCTCTACCAAATATAGGTTAACATTCATTTCTTTAGATATATAATATACCTGTCTATAAGTATTTACAAAATACAAAAACAACGGTTTAGCTTAATTACCTACTGATTTAAACGGGTATTTATCGCGAATGTAACTTTTTTATTTGTTCCGATATTTCTAATTCTGAAGACCAAGTGAGGGTAGTTGCTGCAACTGCCATCATTTATCGACGGTAGCTCCAAGTACTTCAGTCTGCACGCGGTTTAAATCAGTAATTATGTACAGCGATTGCAAAAGTTAGAAAATACAACTGTTGAGCTATCCACTGCTCCAGATCTACTCAAAGTAGAAATTATATTTTAATACGCCAGTGTGATGCCTGAGAAATAGAAATCTGCAAATATAGTTGCCAAATAAGAGCATAAGCAGTAAGTACATACCGCTTTTACGAAGAGGCCAAGAACCAGAGCGCAATCATTTAAAAAACTAAATATAAAGGCAGTAAATATTAGACAGTAATCTGTAAATAAACATCTCAAGCCGAAGAAACATACCATAACAACTCCATAAATTCAGATTGCTTCAGAAAAATATAGAGCCGATTATACTAGAATCTAGATACACTAAATATAGACATTCTTGGCAATAGCATCGGGAAATCCCGTTATCTCACTCACAAAACATTGCGATACGTAATTGGTCCATAGATCTTACGTGGAGTGGCAAAACTAATGTTTTTATCGAATACATTTGGGCTAATCCACTTGCTAGCACTAAATAAATCTGCAAGTAACAAATAACATGAATAAAGTTTTAATAAATAAGGTAAAACATGTCTGGAACCAATATTACTATTATTTATCAGGATACACGATTTTGAATAAATGATTTATGATGCGAATCGGCGCGATGAAAATTTGCTTTCTGAACATATTTCTAACAGATTTTTTAACATTCGCATCGCAGTTATGTGTTTTAGCCCTAAGATCGATCGGTCAGACACACCGTCTTATCTGCCATACAGGTAATTATGAATACTAACCTTCATAGGAACTCGAATATTGAGATGCAATACGTATTTGCCTTTACTATTTTAAGGGAGACGTGGACGCCTAATGGTATGTACCCTGACTTACAATTCGGCGGTTGTTGGTTCAAATCCCTGCCGTGCACCAATGGATTATTACCTTAAATATTTATGTGCGGCATGACCTTGAACAAAAAATTGGAACACATGTGCCATCGGGTTAGTTTTCTAATAAACGGCAATGGACTTGCAACCTCTTACGTGAATGATTCTTTGTCATTTATTCAGCAAAAACATAATCTATTACATACCATAATAATATAAAGTAAGTATATTACTAGCAACTAACCTACAAAGCAAACTATATATAAAACCCTAATCTAACAAGCCGCTGCCAGTGGGTAGCGTGCCCAGAATGCTGGCCGCATTGCCACGTTGAATGGCAATGCTTAAACGTTGACCAGAATACTGGCCAGCATTTTGGTCACGCGTCGCCTAGACAGGCGTTTTCAAATGTCATTATAAATTTTTTGGGCGCTCGGTCCCCACGGTCCAAGGGTTTCAACCCCAAAAGGCTCAAACATAAAGCATGAGTTTAGACTACTATATTTGCGCCTTTTCAGGTTTTCAGTCGATTCAGCCGCCGCACCAGCCTTATTTTGCGTTCCGGAAAGATGTGACGGCGCTAAAGTGTCAAGACAAGTGGCGTCCCACACTAAAGGCCGTCCCATCTTCCACGGAATTAGTGTCATTCCGTCGTGAATGCTTAACTTCTATGCAAAAGTGTGTGTCAGATCAACTCAGATAGTTTCCGATCAATTTTTATGGAGTCATTGAATTAAATTATTAATAAACTAACTATGGAACCCTACATGCGTGGTACGATACGCCAAATTATTTATAAGTTATCTGTCTATTAAGAACAATAACTATGGAACAAATAGCTTATATTTATGTTTTCTCGTGTGACTGTTTCGTAAAAATAGAAGTCAATTATAAACCCTTCTTTACCTCACAACTCTGATATTTTTTTACACGAACCAATAAAACATTTTGATTTATCAGTGCTTATTATACGTATAACCTAATTATTATCAAGGGTGAGCGTGAACGAAAACTTTGCTGAGATCAGTGGTTCTAATACAAACTAAAAAAATATATTTAAATTAAATGTAAATTGTAAAGGGAACATTATAAAGGTAAATTATCATGCAACTGTTAAGTGATTAAGCAAGTCAATGAACCCCGATCCATTTATAACAACCAATGGCCAATTATATTTGAAAGACATAATTATCTATTTCGAAACGGCGCAACTTGCTTTTGTGACCGCTTTTCCTTAGATTGATGCGCGAGTTATTTATTGACTATATCCCAATCATCTATGCGATATTTCTGTTAGTTTTATTTTATTTCATGCGATGTTGCTTAACCTAATTACGAGTGAATATTTATGATGGTAGTTTTGTCGCCGGCCGGTCCTCCCGCTGAAATAAATCAGATTCGAGAACAATGAGCGAGACGAGAGGGGTGCGCACCCCATCTGCGTGATTCAATCGATCCGTGGACCAGTCGACGCTGCACTGTCATCTCAGCCGCTACTGAGACCACGCGTTTTTTTTTTATTTAGATGTTATAGTTTTTTATCAGGATGGATGGTCGGAGGACGTGGGAAGGAGTGCCGGTCCCGGTGGAATCGGTGTCGCCGCCGCAGTCGGTGCCTGGGAGGAGGACGCCGCTGGGAGCCGTGGGTCTGGGAGGATTTTATATGCAAGGAGGGCAGCCTCCGCAACCTCAACACTGCTACCCGACTGATGAGAATCAGCCTGAGCCCGGCACTAGCTATGGACAAAGGTCAGTTATCACTGCATTTATATGTATTGTATCATTGAAGCGCAAGTACCCCGATGAAATATCGACATTTACTTACTTTTATAGTTTTATCATCAAAAACAATTGCCAAAATGTAATTGTAGGAAGCATGCTTTTAGTTGATGATATTCCATCGAAAAAATACACATATAATTCAGTGTTTAACCAGGATTTAGGTTAAACAACATCGACGGAGGCCAATCGTTACCGGCAACATATTGTTTTGAAATGGGACGCATGCGCTTTCGTCGCTATCCCTGTGAAGTATAAATGTAGAAGGATACGAACGTCCTGTATCTTTCTGTATATCCAGTCCATCAAGGTTGTCTGGAAGAGGTGAATGAATGAATTAAAACACTTTATTGTGCACAATATAAACAAACAAAATAGAAAACACAAAGCAAATACAATGGGCGGTCTTATCGCTTAGAAGCGATCGCTCATAGCAATAAGATCGTCGGTTGTACTTTGCGATATAATATGTGATGTACAACTGTTTTATATTTTATTTTATTATAAGTATGGTTCTTAGCTGTATCTGAAAAAATACTAGAATCCTATTAGCCCGACTCAGAACTAAACAACGCGTGGTTCATCATAAACACTGGCTTAAATGATAGCCCACTGCTGGGTATAAGTTCTCTTTATCCAAAGCCACAGCAACCGATTCTGTGATTCGCATCCAAGTCTTAATCTCTCCTATTTAATTACTGTTCTGTGATTAACTATGTAAATCAATTGAAAAGTACCACCCTTACCTGTCCGAGTACCACTTTGCCGTATCAAACGATTTACTTCAACTTTTCTTGCTAGCACAAGTAAGGAGTGGAACTCACTTCCAGCGTATGTTTTTCCGAACCAGTATAATCTCGGAGTTTTCAAGTCCAGAGTGAACAGGTTCTTTTTAGGCAAGCGTGCTCCATCTTCGATCATAGATGGTCAAGCGCTTGACCCCTTAATAAAAAAAATATGAAACTTTATATAAAACTTCATTTTTGTGTTAAGACACTTGTATATATGTAGAATATATTTTTTGAGTTAAATAATCAGTTTCTTTTAATTAACATAAAATTCAACAAGCGTTCGAGTGACGTATGAGAGTAACTTGCACTTACCCCACATGTTCCCCCAAGGTAGGGGTGACAAACAAATGCACTTGAAAATCAGTGTACATCTGTGCACAATAGAACAATAACATCCTAACGCAAAAACGGCCCAGTTTGACCGCTATAAACTCCACTCGGAAAACAAAAACTCACCTTGGCTTTCATGGAATCCGGTACAATCATAGAAATACTTTTTCAACACTCATGCTCTAAAAATTGGTCATTTGAACTCGTTATCAGCCCCATAAATGCGATTTGGCCAGGGCCGTAAGTAAATTTGAAAACAAATGAGGTAGTTACATTCATAGTAAGCTAAAATGAAATACAATCTCTATGTCAAATCCTTATTTCTATTTCAAAATAAATAAGGTTACTTATCTTATCGATCGACAAATCGACGTTTAAATTTAACAAAATCTTTATTTTTCCTCGATTAAGTCGAGAAATTCGCGCGTCAATTTGTTGATCGATAAGTTATGATCTAAAAAAATATAATAATGTTTGCTCCAAATTGATCTAAACCTACTACGAATAGATAGTTTAATCATTAATATAATATAAAAAAATATAAGATCATGGGACGAGGCACTTTTAAGTGGTGTTGCCTTTTTTGATTTTTTTATTGATTGGAGCGAACTTGCTTTCATTCATTTATTTTTTTCGGGTTAAAATCAGTATAAATAATAATGTTTTGTGGTATGAATATCTACATACATCAAACAGCACCTTGCTCCAACGTAATAATACGTAATAGCCGAAATTGAATACAGTGCTCCCAATAGATAAGGCCACCCTTCCGTTATAAATCGCATTGTTTGAAAAGCGTACCACTTGTTCCGATATGCCGTACGCCATTACTCACCCTTGTCCATTCTCAATAATAATAAATAATGTATTCATATCTATCACAGAAAAAATCATCATTATCATATCAGCCATAGGTCGATCCACTGCTGAACATAAGCCACATACCTATATATACAGAGCAACAACCACATAATTATTAAACAATTGAAAAGTCTCGTAGTTTATTTACCGATTTTGACTCCAAATGAAATTAACTAGTGGTTCGCCCCAACTGAGATCTCGCGAGTCTCCCATAAAAACATTAAAATATTATTTGTAATCTTTGACTATCAAAATAGTGCCACGAAATGCATAACCAGGAACTTGACCTACAGTTTCATTCAAATTACATGTAACGGGAGTTCATGTTAATTGGTTAACTTTTTTTGGGGTAGAAAGTTTTTTCCCTATATTTGTGTCACTAAAGCTACAAAGTTTAAACTAAAAATAAAAACGGGGTCAAAATGTACCTACAAATAACTTCTATTAGACGTGCCACTTGACCAGATAGTTTCATTTTGGTTTTTTTTACCCCTCTTGAACCCCAATATCTCAACAACTCCCCCACATTTTTAGCTCATTTAGTCACACCAAAATTTTGCCATCACTAAATACCAAATACCAAATTTCACGATGATCGGATAAACGCTTCGAAAGTTATCCTCGGACAAACAAACATACATACATACATACAACGCCGATTTGCGCAACTTATTTGGAGATCTCGCTTCGCTCGATCAAAAAGTCGCTATTGATTCCTTCATAACAGAATGACATAATTTTGTTGTTGCAGACCCCTCAATGACAAGTCAAAGCAGAAGATGCGACAGGGAAAAGTCGTGCGACTGAATATAAATGCAAGGGAACGTCGAAGAATGCACGATTTGGTAAGGAAACAGCATTTTACTATTGCGAAGATGCCTTCTCAGTACTGGGAGTTTAAAGGGGCCACGTGCCCGATGTTTCCTACTGCAGGGCAAAATACCTCTTTCCTTAGGTCCCTACTTTGAGCTATTTTTGGCCAGACCTTATAGTAGGAGTCCAGCTGATCCCCCCATCAAGGCCGCCTAGGCCTTCCACGTGGCCGACTACTCCTAATTGACTGGATATTTTTAAAAGCACTTTCTTCTTCTTTCGAGCCAATGGTTGTTCGACTTCTAAATTTTATTAGCCCAATAGAGAGCAACGTACTTTGTTTAGATTATTTTATTTATAATTTATGTTTTATGTATTTCAGAATGATGCATTAGACGAGCTTCGAGGAGTAATTCCGTATGCCCACTCGCCATCTGTCCGGAAGCTGTCGAAGATAGCCACATTACTCCTGGCTAAGAACTATATCATGATGCAGGCCAGCGCTCTTGAAGAACTGAGAAGGTAATAAACTAGTGGTTCGCCCCGAACTGAGATCTCGCGAGTCTCCCATAAAAACACAAAAATATAATTTGTAATCTTTGGCTATCAAAATAGTGCCACGAAGTGCATTACCAACCCACTTGACCTACCTACCTATGTAACTAAGTTTCATTCAAATTACAGGTAACGGGAGTTCATGTTAATTGGTTACCCTTGTTTGGGGTACAAATTGCAGTTATTCTAGATTTCAGACTTTTGCCTATATTTGTGATACTTAAGCTACACGCATACCAAATTACAGCACTGTAGGGTTACTGGTGTACCCTGTGAATTTTGTAAAAGTTGAATTTTTATTATGGCTAATAACTCAAAAACTATATAGACTTTACTAAAAATAAAATTTCAGTCTAAATTTACTAAATAAGACCTTTCATTTGACGACCTACTTGACCTAATAGTCTCATTTTCATTTTTTTTTTACCCCTCATGAACCCCAATATCTCAACAACCCCCCCACATTTTTAGCTCATTTAGTCACACCAAAATTGGGCCATCACTACCTATCTATGTATCAATTTTCACCATAATCGGATTAACGCTTCGAAAGTTACCCTCGGACAAACAAACATACATACATACATACATAACTACAATGCCGAGTTGCCCAAGTTGATTTGGAGATCTCGCTTCTCTCGATCAATAAGCACTAAATATAATAATAATAGTATATAATAATAAGTATTAAGTAATAATAGAAGGTAATAAGTACTAGCCAATAGTCAAACACGTCTTGTGCTAAACAAAAACCTAAATTAGGATTCCCGGTGTCACGAACTACGAGTATCTATATCTACCACAGTACATATAAAAAAAGGTAGTCGTGCTGACCCATCAAATTATAGGCCCATCTCGGTCACGTCCATAATTTGTAAGACTATGGAACGTGTTCTGAACAACAGGTTCCTGGCACACCTAGAAGCTAATAACCTCCTCAGTGATCGCCAATACGGCTTCCGCCGAAACCGGTCAACTGGGGATCTTCTGGCGTATGCCACGCATTTATGGAGCGAGGCCATTGAGAAATACGGAGAAGCGCTTGCTGTTTCTCTCGACATCTCAAAGGCCTTTGACAGGGTCTGGCATGATAGCCTTATAAGTAAGCTTCCATCTTTCGGTCTACCCACTGGTCTTTGTGTTTGGATCTCGGACTTTTTGAGAGACCGATCGATACGAGTCGTCGTTGATGGCTGCTCGTCCGATCAATTGGCGATTAACGCCGGAGTCCCTCAAGGGTCGGTACTCTCTGCAACTCTCTTCTTGCTGCATATCAACGATCTGCTAAAGCCTGGAACCTTTGGGTATGCGGACGACAGCACAGTTGTGGAGAGTTACACATCTACTGCACGAGCCAGTGGGGCGCAGATTCAGTCTCACAGAGAAGCCATGGTTGAGCGCTTAAACTTGTCCTTAAAGGCGGTCTCCGACTGGGGCGATGCCAACCTGGTTAAGTTTAATGCTAATAAAACCCAGGCGTGCCTGTTTTCTGCGAAAAGGAGCCCATTTCATCTGGCTCCTACTTTCCGTAATGTACCCGTGCCGATTTCTGACCACCTCGAGCTTCTTGGTATCTCATTAACACCCACTCTCAATTTTGGCTCATACATTGAGTCGAAAGCCCAGCTGGCCGCTAAGAAGCTTGGAATACTTGCAAAGGTGAGGCAATACTTCACACCGGGACAGTTGCTCAACTTATACCAAGCACAAGTCCGATCATGTCTGGAGTACTGTTCTCACCTCTGGGACGGATCAGCGAAGTACCAGCTAGAGGCTCTAGATTCAATTGAGAGAAGAGCCAAGAAGCTCATTTGCAATGACGAGTTAGCAAAAGCAAGGCTCCACAGCCTCGAGCATCGTCGAAAGGTTGCAAGCCTCTCGGTTTTTTATCGGATACATTTCGGAGAGTGTGCTGCGGAGCTTTTCAACCTAATCCCACCATCCCCATTCTATGATCGGACAACCAGACGCTCCGCGTTGCGCCACCGCTACATGGTAGACATACCTCCCATACGCACAAAGCGGTACCTTTATTATGCGCACCGCCAAGGAGTGGAACGCCTTGCCTGAGTCTGTGTTTCCTGATAACTACAACCTAGGGATCTTCAAGTCACGAGTGAATAGGTTTCTTCTAGGCAAGCGTGTACCATCGTAGACTGCATCATCGCTTACCATCAGGCGAGATAGTGGTCAAACGCTAGCCTATAATTTATAAAAAAAAAAAATATAAAACCCGTATGGAGGAAGCTTATAATAAAAACTTTTTTCTTTATGTACTGTAGTGTTTATGTCTTATGTATATATACGTTAAGTCGATTAAAACAAAACTTTAACGGTTCTTGATTGTCTTGCTTTTCAATTATTTTTACCTACGCTGATGAAATTAATCGTAAAAAATCTAAAATTCAATTTGAACACGAGTTCGACGTGAGTCAAACGCAGCCCACACGGCTCGTTAGATTGATACCGTGTTTGGAGAAAGTATGACTAACGGAATAACAGGCGTATAATCGCTTCTGTGATGTGAATATTTACTTACAAAATAATATTACCTGATAAACTACATCTTAATTTACAAAATGTCTAGTCAATTTGTTAACTAATTGCAAATTTCTTGTTATTTCAGGCTTGTTGCATACCTGCAAGGTACAATGACAGCAGCGGGCATCGTCCCACCTCCAGGCTTCGATATCACCTGTTTGCCTGCCGCAGCCAAACTCCTCCAACCACCGAACTTTGACCTTGGACCACCAGCTCCACCAGACCCGCCCTCTTGAGATACGGACATCAAAATTGAACCTTTGAACCGCGACTCAGGTGATAACTATCCCTTTTTTATGCAAGATTGACACTATGGTATATCCGGCCGTGATCAAATCTCTAAAATTAAATCAAAACTTTGATAACCCTTAATTGGGATATATGTGGTTTTATTAGTTTTATTGAATAAGATGTGATCTCTGGTCAAAAATTAGACTGTAAGCAATTATCCTTTGCTCCAATAAAGGATCTGAAATTACAGATTAAATAAAGGTAGGCTAAGCTAGGGCAAACAAACGCACAAGTATCTTTCGATAACCATATATTAAAAGTTATAAGAGCAACGAAACGGAAACGGATTGTGTACTACACATTCCGTTTCTTTGCTTGCCATAGAAGTTGTTTAGTTCATCCCAGCTTAGCCTTTTTGGGCCCTGAAACCTGAAAATCTATGATCACTTTAGTTTTGACACCTCGGCCAGAATTATTAGTTGTCAATCTAGCGTTATAACAATTTTACGCGGTCGTTATCTAGTCGTATCAGCTAATACAGTTGATCCTTAGGTAAGAATATATTATTAAGATTTTTATATAGCAATAAAATATACTTTATTATATTGTATGTGCTTAGATAAGTTAGTTATAAAGATTTGGATTTTGTGCTCATCTCGGTAGATATTAGTAATTAGGTATCGTATAGTAACTTAAGTTCAGTACTGCGATATATGTTAGACGTCTCGGCAACGTTCGTGTTTCCGAATTAGAACGATTATGTAACCAATGGCCGGCCGTCCCGTAGCTTGTGACCAGTGCTACCAATTGTGGGGGAATTTCGCCGATTTGCAGGGAATCGGTACCTATCGCCCGGAGAGCGTGGGGAATATCTAAAATCCGGGAATTTCGGGGAATCAATAATGTTACCATCCATTGCAGCTTTAAAACATACCAAACAAAAGATAGCCAAAACGGAGTGACTGATAAAATTCGAAACGAACCGGTCTATACTTATAGCGAAAGGGAGGTAAAATTGTTTGAAGTACTTATATACCAAATCGTAAAAGATTTTTTTTATGATCATAAGAAATCATTCCATTGTTAATTTTGTTGATGATTACACAAAATTTTGTATGAAACAGTGTTTAATTCTTTAATAATATCATCGCGAGGAATTTCGGGGAATCGAGCTCACTTTTGCGGGGAATCAAGAAATTTACATTGGCAGCGCTGCTCGTGACGGCTCGTCATTCACCAGCGTAGCATTCACCATCAAAGGCGTTAGCACGAGCGGTTCCAGTATCCGATATATTATGTATTTCCGGTGATAGACGAAATTGCCAGAGGCATCTATCTTAAATCGTAGTACTGTGACAGCTTAGTAGGTACTATAACGTTGAACCCATACAAGATTGTGGTAGATTTAAGTAATAATAGTTAGATTTATTCAAACGTCCTGATAAATAACCTAAAATGGGTGAATAATCAATCACTTTCCTACTCACACTTTGAAGAATTCATTTCGATCAAGATTCCAATGCAAGATGTTTATATTTTGTTCATCTGAAGTCTTTTACTAAGGTTGGGAGATCTTCTTTTAAGTTGCAATAACTTGTGTTAGAAATGTCGCCTCTTGTTTGTGGTCGGTAAGGTAAGGATTACAGCTTGTAGGTATATTAAACCTAAAGGATCAAGCAACCTGCGCAACTTAAATAGGTCGATTTAGTTAGATATTATTAAAATGACACTTAAGTTATATTTTAACTCATAAATATACAATGTGATAAAATGTTTTAGGATATTTTTTATTTACGGGAATATAAGTATTTTATAAATATTGAGGGTATGTCCATAAATTGTACTTGATTAGTTAGTCGTATCTATTGAATATAAATGATACGATCACACTAATATTATAAATGCGAAAGTTTGGATGTTTGTTTGTTACGTCATAATGTCTGAACCAATTTCTATGAAATTTAGTATGTCGATAGATTATTATTATACTTATTTATTTCATACCTCAGGTTATGGCCCACGGCCTTTACAAAAGCATTACCGGGCCCGAACCCAACGAGTAAGAGACATGGGCCCGTAGCCAAATTACAATCGCTTCGAATCGATTCGATTTCTAAATAGGTTTGTTGTCGATATATCACGTGATATTTCCATAGCATGTGTCAAATCCCATACATTTTTGGACTTATCGACTAGCGTCATCGCTAATCGAATGTAACTTGACCAAGCCCTCTGTATAGTTCTGATAAAAATCACTATGACAAGATAGAGGCGAGACAGATGGTAGTACTATTGCCTGGATTACCTGGATTAACACATAGGCTACTTTTTATTGACTAACCACGGATGCGAAGCCAAGAACGGAAGCTAATATACAATCAAATCGACTTGAATATCTCGAACGATTCCACTAAATAACAACCAATTATTAGTTCTAAGCGTTATACAAGGTGAATTTCTAAGCTGTCCATAAATTTTGAGAAAGGATTCGGCCTTTTAATTCAGAACAATAATCTTTGTTTATAAAGAAACTGTAATCTTTATTGTAAACAAATAGATTTAGTTTAAAATGCACCCTTAACTAATCAGTGGTTGATGGGTGAGTAACTTATAAAGTTTTGCTAAATTTTCTTTAAAAGTCATCATCATCATCATCTTAGCCCACATCTACCCACTGCTGGGTATAGGCCTCCTCGTTATCACGCCACTCTCTCCGGTCTCTGCGCATCCATTGTCTTCCCGCAACTCTCGCGATGTCGTCCGACCATCTGGCTGGTGGTCTGCCAACTGGTCTGCGCCCTTCTCGCGGCCTCTTTAAAAATACTTAGTAAAATTACATTCTCGATTAAACCAGACAAAAAAGCTTATTATAGGGTATCTAAGTTCAAAGGCTTGACCCTAATATAGATCTGATAGAGCGAATAAGAGTTATTCGTCAGATAGAGATAGAGATCTTAGTTTGTCTTTATCAAACAGAGTTAAATTCCACCGTGTTGTAAATTAATGCGTTTTTAAACAGATATATCTATAATAAACAATATTACCTTCCCCTACACTAAATTCCCCTATAACAATTCCCCTATAAAATAAATAGCTAAACTACACATAAATGATCCCACTTAGTAAGGTCATTTTTGAAATTTTCATCTGCTTCCAAAAATAGAAATTCACTCTGTATTTTTAATCTAGCGAAGCGAGATCTCCAAATCGACTTGGGCAAATAGTTGTTTGTATGTTTGTTTGTCCGAAGAAAACTTTCGAAGCGTTGATCCGATCATCGTGAAATTTGATATATAGGTAGGTAGAATACTGGTGTGACTAAATGAGCTAAAAATGTTGGGGGATTGTTGAGATGGAAGGATGGAGATGGATGTTGAGTGTTGATTGGTCAAGTGAGGTTTAATAAAAGGTGTCTTCATTAGTACGTTTTGACCCCGTTTTAATTTTTAGTTTAATCCTTGTTTTTGTTTTTGAGCTATCAGCCATAATAAAAACTGTACTTTGACGAAATTCACAGGATACACCGTGACGCCACAGTACTGAAATTTGGTGTTCGTGTAGTTTTAGTGACACAAATATTAGGAAAAGTCTGAAATCCAGAATAACTGCAATTTTTACCCCAAAAACGAGTTCCAAATAACATGAACTCCCGTTACTTGTAATTTGAATGAAACTGTAGGTTCAGTAATCTGGTAATGCATTTCGTGGCACTATTTTATTAGTCAAAGATTATGATTTTTTTTTTGTTTTTTGGGAGACTGCGAGATCTGAGCTCGGGGCGAACCACTAGTATATATGTATATAGTCAGACTCATATTTGTGCTCACTTAACGTATGAATGATCATTTAAATTATTCTATGTATATTCGTTAGGTCGATATTTGTATAAAATAAAACGTAAATAGCATTTTGCCGTTTTTAAGTGTTAAGAAAATGTACATATAAAAAATGTGAAGAGAATGTTGCCAAAATAGTTAAGGAAAATAATAAAAGCTAGTATTAAAAATTTAAATATGTACTTTCTGATATTTCGCCATAGTTTAATATTTAAATAATACCTAAATACCAAAAAAATTAGGTACTTGGTACTTTTTACTAAGATAGATAGATACAGACATTTATTTCGACACAAGTAACAGTAAGTAGTTACTGCCGGTATATTTGTATAGACTTTGCTTTACAGTATAAATGTGCAGAATACTACAACAAGAAAACTAAGCATTTATTTTGTGATTGGATGTAGTACATATAATGTGCAAGAATCCATTTAAAAGTGGAAAGGTAGCATAGTTGCTTGCTAACTTGTCTTTGCCAATAAAAACATGCGGTTATTGCCACTATTAAATAACTATTTTGAAAACCTCCGTGGTGCAGTGGACGAATAGCCGGCCGAGACGCAGGAAGACACGGGTTCGATTCCCGCCGCGGAACAATTGTTTGCATGATCTACAGATATTTGTTCCGGGTCTGGTTGTTTCTCTATATATTATAAGTATGCATTTACAAAAAAATTATATAAGTATTCTATCAGTTATCTGGTTCCCATGGTACAAGCTCTGCTTAGTTTGGGGCTAGATAGTGCTGTGTGAAATGTCCAGCAATATTTAATATTTATTTAATTTAATTCAATCACACTAATTTTTTTTTGTCATGAACATCGTCATATGTAGCTTTAGTAATAGACCACTGGTAAGGATATAATTATACATATATCCGACATCTCTCCGTCGTTAGATTCTTTCTTATATTTTACTAATACAATCGCTTTACCCGAAATTGGTTAAGATGACAAAATCATAATCAGTGCATAGATTTTATTCCTCATGAGCCACGCCGCCCATAAGACCGCCCATTGTCTTGTTGCTTTGCGAATTTTTATTTTTATCTTTGTTTCTTTTGTGGTGTACAATAAAGTGTTTATTAACATTACATTACATTAGTTCAAAAAACTGTGCTAGAGGTTCAATGCATTAAGTTATGGAATATTTTATATTTACTTGTACAAAAGATCAAATTTTCGAGTTTTGTTTTAGGTATTTGTAGTTTAATTATTCTGCTCGATATGATTAAATACTTTTTCTGCCCGCTCACTATTAGTAGGAAAGTATTTAAGAGAAGTTTTAAACATATTTCTTTATGCGTATATACAAAATATATTAATGTTAATTTTAATCTAAGAAAATGTAAATATATAAAACACTGTGGAGAACATGTGCCAAAATTTTAGGTAGTAAATTAATTAGTATCTAACTATTAATCAACTTCTTTCAATCTTTCCTTAAAACATAATATTTAAGTACACTAGGAAATATTTTTAAAGGGATAAAAGAGTTCATAGATATAAGCCGGCTCCGTGTTTATTTTTCTATGCAAAATAATGCATTCAGATCAAAGTATACCAGTAAGAGATTTTAAGGTGAGAATTATCATCCATCACAATTTACCTACACACAGCAGATATGTAGAGTAACCATAGCTTAAACATTGTTTACCTCTAATAAATTATGTTATACTAGCTGATCCGGCGAACTTCATACTGCTTTGACATTCATATGACGCGGGCTGCCAATGTACGTCACCGGTAGAATTGTCAATCGGGCATCATTAGCTGCGTCTATGTATGAAAAAAATAATTTTCTTCATAATTTTTTTTGCGTGAATTCTTCGTTATTTTAGTAGTTATTCTGCTTTTTGGGGGCGGAGACAAATCCAATAAATCAAAGATCATCAAAATTGGTCCAGCCGTTCTTAAGTTATAAATGGTGTAACTTACCCGATTTTGTTTTATATGTATAGATTTTCTTTGTCGTTATTTTAGTGTCATAATAATTAGGCGTAGTGACACGGTGCGCTGACATACTCATAAAATCAAATTAGCGACTAACTAACCAGTGTTCGTAGAAAGTTCTTTGAATTGAAATAAATTGTCGCTATGTATAATTTTTAAACAAGTAAGACACTAATATTGTATATAATTAGAACTATTAGTAGTATAAGTACTCTCCAAAAAAACTGTAAATATACGGAGATAAAAAAGACAATGTGGAGCAAATTATGTAGAAATGTTTAATGGTTGAATAACCTTGATAAGAATACTTATATAATCTGTCATTTTTAAGATTTCCTAATATTAAGTAATGATAAGAATGGATGTGATAATAAAGAATGCAGGAGAAGCAAAATACAATTACGTAGGTAAGTAACACCTTTCAAAAAATATGAAAAATATCGAATCAATTGCAAGTTCAATATATATTTTACGACAATTCGAATGTTTTTATTTAAATGAATATTGAAAAAGCTATCTCTTGTTTTTTATAGAACGCCCAAAGTTGGTCATAATTTACGTTTCATAGAAAATTCCTTACATAAACACAAGCAACAGCCGATTTAAATTAAGCACATATGACACAATATATAGTAGACAAAAATCGTCTATAATTAAACAGTTGAAGTTATATGGGGATGGATCCATTAAGGCTAACATCCTACATTCTAACCAGTAGTCTGAAAAAGATAAACATTCTTCAATTAAATTTTTAGGTAGCACTATGTACCTAGTCTACACATATTAATTAGTAATAGGTGTATATTAAGTAGGTATATTAGATACAAAGTTTGTATAATTTTTAATTTAAAATAGTCTCTCCGAGACTGAAAATGTATTCATAATTCCTTGAGAGCTAAGTATATGCCCCACTTAAACTTAAATGTAGAGTTGAACACAATACCTACTTATAAATAACTAAATTAGAGTAAGTTAGTAGGTGAACTCATTTGTTTTGACTTAATTTCAAAACTTGTTTAAGTCAAGAAACATTTCTAAGGTGAGTCCAGGGGGGGCAATCGCGCTAATTTTCATTTTCATTTAACTTTTTAATGTTTGCATGATCCATAGATATTTGTTCCGGGTCTGGTTGTTTCTCTATATATTATAAGTATGTATTTACAAAAACAATGTATATACCTAAGTATTCTATCAGTTACCTGGTTCCCATAGTACAAGCTCTGCTTAGTTTGGGGCTAGATAGCGCTGTGTGAAATGTCAAGCAATATTTTATTTATTATATATAGGGAGCAATCCCCTGATTATGTAAAATGTTATAAATTTTAATAAATCAACTACATTTCACGCACAAGAAACTATAGTGTAACTTATACCTATTAAACAGGGTTTATAACAACATACCGCCTACAGTACTTCAACATATTATATTATAATGTTGAAATACAGTTGGCTCCCTTGAAAAAAAAGATGCAATTTTAAAGCTAGAGTCCGCGCCACGAGTTGTCTTACAGCAAAAGCGGGAACTAAATCTCGAATAACTTCTCGATTTCTGCGATAGCAGCGCCGCGTCTATCGGACTTCATTGGTGGCGCGGACTCTACCTAAATCTCGGTAATGTCTACCAATCTTCATATATGTACCTAAACTGAATCCGATTACTAACTTAACTATATTGTTGTTTATTTATTAGGTATATATAATATATTATCTATTTCTTAAAATACAATATGTGTATCAATTTTATTTGCTCATAAATGCCAAATTTTTGTAGAGTCATATTATGTGATTAGTAAACCTTAAGACTTTTTTAGTATATTTATGTAGAATTTACCCCTAATCACCAACATTACAGATATCTGAAACTATCTGGACCTATGTATGAAATTTCGCTAATCCTCATGTTTACTTCTAAGTGCACCTAAGTTTAAGATTGTAAGATCCAAAAGTATGCTAAAGTCAAAATTGTGATTATAAAAGTTTCAATGATTGTGACTAGAATGAATAAAGTAGGTATGTAATGAAAGTCTCAAAGTGTTTTTAATTTTCTTTTCCTGGTAATATAGAGTACGTCATACTGACAGACCGACGATGCCACTTTAAAGTGCCTATTGGACAGCCACGATTTTTGTATTTATCGTATTTTGTTAACTTTTCCTACCGAGCCAGATGGCACAAAGGTTTCTACAGCGCCACAGCGTGGCAGAACATAGAATCTTAAAGTCCGTGCACACCAAGAAAACATATTCAATGTAGAGCAGCCAAGACATGACACGGTTCCACGGTATTTCGATAGATGGCTCTATCAACGGTTGACTGTCGAGCACTGCAATAGTTTACGTTAGTGACGCGCGTTAGTATTGTAGTTGATATTTGATTTAAAATTAAATCTGCTTCGTTACGTCAAAGCTAAACCATATTTAATCATTGCAATTGAAATCATTATTTTGGAACATTTTAAATACTATGTAAGACACGGTGTGGGGGTGCGCAATTTTAGAAAGAAATATATCTACTTTATTAAACCTTTTATTTACTTATAAGTATTGTATTCGAACTGTTTGAAAGAAATAAACCATATACCTTACTCGATTGAGCGACGACGTGCAGATAGACTCATTGGTGATGACACCCTAGTGGAAGCCAATTTACAAAGTCTAGAGCAGACGCCGAGTAGCCAGACTTTATTTTTTATAAGTTTCATTTTGGTAAATTTGCGCAATATCTTCATGACCTTATCCCTCCTTCCCCCTTCCACCACCGGACAAGAAGACGTACCGAGAAGTACCACCAATACCTGGCCGGCATACCATTTTGCCGTACCAAACGGTTTGTTTCAACTTTTCTTGTTAGCACAAGTAAGGACTGGAATTCACTGTTTGTGTATGTTTTTCCAAACCAGTATAATCTCGGAGTCTTCAAGTCCAGAGTAAGTTTTTTCTAGGCAAGCGTGCTCCATCTTCGATCACACCATCACTTACCACCAGTTGAGGTAGTGGTCAAGCGCTTGACTATCATCAATAAAGTACGCTTTGCTTAGTAAGGGGCTAGATAGCTCTATGTGAAATGTCCAGCATTATATATTTATTTATTATCAAACAGCAGGTTTCATGGTGTTTCATAGTTGTTCTTTCTGATGATGTTATTAATTCCAGTAAGTCTGTTTGTTTTCTTCCTGTTCTCTTATTCAAAACGAAATGTGTTATTGCCCATTATCGGTTTTTTTTTATAAATTATAGGCTGGCGTTTGACCACTATCTCGCCTGATGGTAAGCGATGATGCAGTCTACGATGGTACACGCTTGCCTAGAAGAAACCTATTCACTCGTGACTTGAAGATCTAGGTTGTAGTTATCAGGAAACAGACTCAGGCAAGGCATTCCACTCCTTGGCGGTGCGCATAATAAAGGTGGAAGGGTACTGCTTTGTGCGTATGGGAGGTATGTCTACCATGTAGCGGTGGCGCATCGCGGAGCGTCTGGTTGTGGTATACTTACTAGATATCACACTAATATTATAAATGTGAAAGTTTGATGTTTATTTTTTTATTTTTATTGATGGTGTGATTGTGGTAAGTGATGGTGTGATCGAAGATAGAGCACGGTTGCCTAGAAATAACCTATTCACTCTGGACTTGAAGACTCCGAGAGAATTGTTTGTTTGTTACTGAACACGTTCTAATAGCTGAACCGATTTCGATGAAATTTGGTATGTTGATAGATTATGATCTGGATTCAAACATATGCCTTTTGTTGACAAACAACGCGTGCGAAACCGCTGGCTGAAGCTAGTAGTTAATAGTTTATAAGTGCTAAAGGTTGTCTGGAAGAGATCGCTTTTAGCGATAAGACCGCCCATTGTACTTACCTTAATTTTTGTGTATTTTTATTGTATTTTAATTTTGTTGGTGTGCAATAAAGAGTATTCTATTCTATTCTATTCTAAGTGCTGTAAGTTTTCCGAATAAAATTAGTATAAAACAAACCACCACATGAGAAATATCGCGTGTCAGTATCGTTGAATATCATGTTGTCCTGAAGTCTACCTTTACTCAGGTCGATAGCCGCGTCTACTCTACATTATGTACCTATACTACGTCTCGTACAAACAGCGCATAACTACCTACCTACGTGTAATTTCTTCGCAGACGAAATTGGCTCTGCGATGAACGAATCCACTCTTCTCGGCATAATTGGCACCACTCGCAAAACTTTTTTAAGGGCAAAATAGCAAGTTTAACAAATAAATTGGCTTCGTTACCTACGTCTATTTTTAAAGTACTGTTTTTTATATTATCTATTAATACATACAAACTGACGGGATTTCTGATGGTAAGTGGTCACCTCCTGCAGCACTCGTGGAATTGCTCTATCCACCCATTCTCGTAAGTTTCGAAAGGTTATTATTTCAAAACATAAGTACAAGATAGACCTACAAAGTTAGTTAATCATTTCCTAAACTTTTCGGGCTTGTTTATATATTAATCTTTTATTTACGAAGCATATTATCAACTTGACTGACCTCGATATTGAAGTTACGTAACACTTGCTACTTAGTTCATGACGTGAATGTTATCGATTCTCTGGCATGTCTTGCATGACTGTTACAAGAGTTGTTATTTATTAATTATCATACTATTTTATCATTAGTGTATGTAATTTCTCAGGTATTTTCTATAATTTGACATCCATGTGATTATATCTAGATCTGACACCGGTGCCAAATGTGATCAAACATTTGTAAATTGTTATGCAGGAACTTTGAGATATTACCATGATAGCTTTCGGCATAGCTTAAAATGTCAGTAGGTGAGCACCTGAAGGTCAACTTCCGTTATTCAATCTTTATTTTCGTTCTAAATGCAAGGCAATGAAAAGTTTGACGAAACTGTAAGATACGCTCTCCGTAGATCGTAAAGCGGCCGAAAATTGACTAACGTACCTAAAAATTACGAGAAATGAGGTGCAGATCTTCTGAGTCTTCGCTTAAAACCTTATAAAGTATTAAAATCGTAATTTCTAACTTGTTATTTATGTATCAAGACATCATATTTTTTCATGAAATAATCCTGAATTTCAA
Source organism: Philereme transversata (assembly GCA_963924445.1). Taxonomy (NCBI): domain Eukaryota; kingdom Metazoa; phylum Arthropoda; class Insecta; order Lepidoptera; family Geometridae; genus Philereme; species Philereme transversata. Next base: position 16,003,082 of record OZ004337.1, on the reverse strand, counting down.
CAGAAAGGAACCCTTGGTTTCACAATAGCCTACGCAGACAGCGGGCGTGGCGGGGTGCGTCGAACTGCTTGTGAAACATGGTGTGCGTCGTACATTATGACTGTGACATTCTACGAGTTTCCCATCACGTGGAAAATGTGTTGAAATTACAGGAAATGGTAGAGTGGGTGTTGTGACACCTTTGACTTATGAGTATGGTTTTGTGGCACATGTTTCGATCAGTTCAATTATCCTTTGATATTTTGTGTGGAGTGAAGAATAGGTTTATTTTGACCTTCGTACTCGATCTAACTAACTATAAGTACTAAACCACCACTAACTAAAAAGACTGCTCAAACAAAATTTCTAATAGATTTTTTTTAATGCTCAGCAAATAGAACTAATTGCGATCAATTTCAGCGACACTCAAAACAAGGTTTGTACTGAAGGTCTACATAGGTACCTATAAATAAAAAAATACAAGGTACCTGCGGCTTCATCTACCGGGTTAGAGTAAGCTCGCTAGTCGCGAATCCTGTTTATTTTTTTTTTGTTTTTGGGGCGTCTTTCTTTTTGACCTCACAGTGGAACCGTATGGAGGAGGCCTTCACCCGACTTTGGGTGCCAAAGTGTACGAAATAGAACGGGTAAACTTATATACTAAGAAATTTTTGGAAATTAAAGTTTTATGTATTTATATTTTTTTTCTTTTTGGCCTGTTTCTAGTTTGAGTTAGTTTAGGTAGAGCAGAAAAAGTTTGAGGAAAACGGCTTCAACGAACCAAAAAATCGAAGAACCATGAATCATGATAATGACATTCACAAATGCTTTGGACCTGCGTGGATAGCGTTAACGATCCATTCTCAGTAAGAGATGTAACATTTTGGATGATGCTTCTCTTAATACATGCAAAGTCGTGAGCGTTACTAGTATATGATACACTAGCTGTTGCCCGCGACTTCGTACGCGTTACACTACTAAATATGTAGGTAATCTAGAAATAAAGCTAAACTCGCTGTTACAACCTGACTTGATACCCCATTTTTATCCCATGGGATCTGATTTATGGGATAAAAGGTAGCCTATGTGGTGATCCAGGCATCTACGTATAAATTGTATCGAAATCGGTTCAGCCGTTACGACGTGATTGAGTAACAAATAAATAAACAAACATCCAAACTTTCACATTTATAATATTAGTGTGATTTAATTCCATCTCGTTCCGTTTTCCTATGATGTGATCACCATCTAGCTAGAAGAACAAGAATTTTTGTGTCGTATGGGTAATTCTGTTAAAGTCTAAAGTTTTTAGTTTGAAAGCACAAATGACAACTATCACTGTCCGTAAGCAAAAAAAGATGGCAATAATTTATTGATGTAAAACTTAGGTAAATTTAGTTTAGTTTGTGGCAACAGAATTGTCCCCAGTGTGTAATCTTCAGCTGGTTTAACAAGACCATCCCGAGCAAAGATCGATGCTAGAGAACACAAAAATGTCAGGAAGTTGTAGACTATTACAATAATAATTAAATATACAATAAGCTTTTAGAGGGACAGCAGTGCCAGTACGGGACTGGTCGATAGACAAATCGGCGTTTAAATTCTAAATTAGACAGAATCTTCGTAATTCCCCGACTACTCGTGGAATCTAAAAAGTCAGATTTGGCAGGTGTCAAAATGCTACCAACGAACAGCAAAACCAAACCAACTTATTGAAAAAAAAATGTATAAAAATTGTATACTTATCCCCAAAAGTTTGTTTTCGTCGAGATGCCAATGATCGTCCTGTCGAAATATTAATCCATATTTAACTAATGTTTCTGAGTGTAATTATCTTTGCATAGTTGATATAAAATGAAGTCGCTTCCGCTGTCTGTTCCCTTAGATCTTTTAAACTACTCAACGGGTTTAATGCAGTTTTCAGCTATTGCTGAAAGGTTTATATGTATAATACATATAGTAAAAAATCCATACTAATATTATAAATTCAAAAGTATCTGTCTGTCGGGCGGGGGTGGGGGAGGGGAGGGGGGGGATTGGACAATGAAACACCACTTAAAAGACTAATGTTTCTAACATCCATACTATTAAACACTGTGTCTGTTTGTTGCGTTTCACGACAAAAAGGCTTAACCGATTTCGATGAAATTTGGTATCTATTTAGATATATTATAACCGGGATTGAGACGTAGGCTACTTTTTACCCGACTGCGCAGAAGGAGGGTAATGTTTTTACTGCCCGCGGGCGGGTCAGCTAGTTCAATATAGGAGAAAGAGAGAGAGGAGAGAGGAGAAAGAGGGAGGTCTATTCTGCAGTGGGCAGTCATTTGCGTTGATTGTAATACCCTCAGCAGAATAAGTAAGATAGGTACCTATACCCCGAGTACTTAGTACATAAATTATTGATTGCTTAAGTTAGACAAGCAGTAGGCATTGCGCAATAGATTGCATAGTCTTCCTCCAATCCTACATTACAAATTCATAATAACTGAGCTAGGTACGAGTATAGTTACTGAATAAATTGGACAAATGTTGCAACATGATTAAGCCCTAAGCTACTAGGTATGCGGTATTATTACATATGCAAAATGTAGGTAAGCATGTATCAGACGTGAATACCTCTTCGTGTGATATATTCTATGGTCTGCGTTCTAAGTAAGCGATTAGTAGTAGAACGGGACTAAGTATTGCCAATACTCAGCTCGAAGAACTGACGGCCACTCCGTCGCGCCGTTCTGTCGTCGTTTCTGCCGTTGAGCAGAAAGCTGCTCGAGCGGAGACCACGCACTGGATAGGGCAGCGTTGGACGGCCCCCCACTAGATGGAAAGACGACGCGCTAAGTGATAAAGGTTGCTGGGAGCCGTTGGGTGCAGGAGGCCTATGTTCAGCGGTGACGTCTTATGGCATATTTATGACGTATTATTTGGTGCCTAAATATGTTTAAGAGATCTAATAAATTATAATAATTAAAATTAAAATGTTTAAGAGAGTTGTCAAATCATACAAATACGTTAAATTTAAACAGGTTAAGCCGCTAGTTACGTTTAGCGATAATCGTTATGCAGGCCGGGCTTGGTGCATTTGTTGTTGTAATTATTTAATTATGAATGAATTAAAACACTTTATTGTGCACCATATATAAACAAACACATACAAACAAAATAGAAAACACAATATAAGAGTACAAATATATGTAGCTACTTATTTTATATCCTCATAATTTGGTATATTATATATAGGTATTTTATATATTATGTATGTTTATTAGGTATATTTCTTATTTGATCGTAAATAATTATTATTACACCGCCTCCTCTCAAGTATTTATCAATCCCGTATATCCGAAGGTTGCCTGGAAGAGATCGCTTTAAGAGATAATGCCGCCCATTGTACGACCGCATATTAGTCTTATTTCCTTAGGTTTAAGAATTTCTTGTAATTTTGGTGTTACATTAATGAGATACCTTTGATGACATTGCCATTACATTACGCAAGGTAACACGGGACGTGATTGATGAAGCCGGAAGGTAGATAGTGGAACTCTTCAGGGGCTACTAGTAAAACCCTCGAGTTTGAGCCCATTTGGTTTGTTTTGACGAGTCCACTACTGTTGCGAAATCACTTACTGCGAGAAGCGTGTGTTTTCATATTATTTTTCTGTATATCCAGCCTCCAGCACCCACTGTTGGGTATAGGCCTCCTATCTATATTATTTTTATAAAAAAATATTTTTCGCAATAAGGGCTTACCATTTGTGATTTAAAAAGAAAAAAACTGGTTTCAACTTTCAACCTGCGTAATAGATGGCGCTGTTTGGAGATAAGCCGCAAAAAATATGGTTTATATGCCAAAATCCAAAAGACACAAAATCAAAATTTGTCTAAAACAATCTCACTTCGTCTGATTCGTAGTTTTTTTAATTTCAAGTTCCTCGAAAAATAATGTTAACACGGCAATTGCCATTGGCAACTCACTTTCCTTTGATAATCAGCTTGTGACAGAGCAACGCCATCTTTTACCAGATATATTTTTAATTTCAAGTTCCTCGAAAAATAATGTTAACACGGCAATTGCCATTGGCAACTCACTTTCCTTTGATAATCAGCTTGTGACAGAGCAACGCCATCTTTTACCAGATATATTTTTAATTTCAAGTTCCTCGAAAAATAATGTTAACACGGCAATTGCCATTGGCAACTCACTTTCCTTTGATAATCAGCTTGTGACAGAGCAACGCCATCTTTTACCAGATATATTTTTAATTTCAAGTTCCTCGAAAAATAATGTTAACACGGCAATTGCCATTGGCAACTCACTTTCCTTTGATAATCAGCTTGTGACAGAGCAACGCCATCTTTTACCAGATATATTTTTAATTTCAAGTTCCTCGAAAAATAATGTTAACACGGCAATTGCCATTGGCAACTCACTTTCCTTTGATAATCAGCTTGTGACAGAGCAACGCCATCTTTTACCAGATATATGAATGAATGAATGAAAATTCTTTATTATACCTTACAAGCTAAACACAACAGATATAAAAATAAAAAATAAATCAAATAAAAGTAAGCATAATGGGCGGTCTTATCGCTTAAGAAAGCGATCTCTTCCAGACAACCTTTAGATGGAGAGGATCATTGCTTAATGGAAGATATAAAACACTTTGAAAATTTTGCACGCCTTGACGAGACAGAATGCAAAGGAGCTTTTAAACATTGTTTATATTGAACTATTGTACTTACATTCTTGCGAATAAATTATTATGATTGTGGCCATGAAAACCCCTCTTTGCCAGAAAAGGCAAAATCATAATAGCTCGGTCCCTGAAGGCCGTTTTTCGCGACGCGAAAACTGCACCCTTCTCCCGCGTCGCGAATAACGGCCTTCAGGGAGGGACCGACCTATTATGAATTTGACTGAAAAAATTGAAAATATATCAAAAGTAGTATGAGTTCAAAACAGGTGGAACAAACGGTGGTTGCGTTTTTTTAATAACTATGAAAAAATAAAAGGTTTGAAGGGTTTATTAAGCTTTCGTAGCTGTTCGTAGCACATCAGTACTACAACTCTCGTAATTTAAACAACAGAGAACGAAGCAGGCGCGGCTGCGAGACGGCGTGGCGGCGGCGCAGCGTCGGCGAAGAGACGGAAGCCTAGCGCGATGGGGCGAGGCGCGACCTGCGGAGCTAATATGCGCACCGTGAGATGTGTCAAGCATGACACTAAAAATTTTGTGAATCTCGACCTAGATGTCGATATATTTCTCATTTACTACTTGCACACCACGAATACCACGATAAAATAGTTTGACGTTATTCACTGCCTTTATTGTTGTGGTCATAAAACGTCACTCTTCGTCGTCGTATCACTAGTCCTCATTAAGTATGACGACTCGTGCAGCAGTGTTAATTTCATTAACCGTTAATTCAACTAAATCATACTGCGCTTTTTAGCACAATAAGACATTCGGAAATATCTTTATTTTGCACAAGATAACGAGTCGAGATTTTTTGTCAGGATGGGTATGTTAGTTCTACTGCTGCCGTTCTGTCCCACACCACGAAGACGTTCGCAGTATGACATGCACGCCGCGCCGACACCCCGCCGCCGCGCCGTCGGCGACTATCGTCGTCTCGTCACCACGCCCACTGAATGCCGGTGGTTCCATACAAACGTGACATTGATAAGCATCTAGATTAGATTGAAACTTAACTTGGACTAGATTAAACTATGGGAATTGACCTTTTGATTACAATTAAGATTGCAATACAAAACTACTCGTTTCCGAACCACTGCAAGATAAATCTCATACAGATTTTGCAGAGGTATATCTGGAGGAAAACCTATTGTGAGCTAAAATTCACCGGGAAGCAATTGCAACCTTAGGGATGATGAATACAGGCGAACTCGAGGCAGCCAGCGGTGTGGTACGAAATTTAATCTACCCCTGTCTGCCTCCTTCGTCCGCCCCACCCTACCCCACCCCCCCCGGCACCCGACTTACCTATCCGCACACTAAGTATAATTTATTCAGGGTAACCCACGTCTTTGATATAATACACCTAGTAATGACAGTATAACATTTGTTTCTCGTAACCATGAGAACGATTAATAAATCCTGCTATTCTTGCGGCCTAGACTGTGCCTAGGCACGGAACGACACGAGACGTCAACGAGGAGTCTCTACCTTCTATATCGACTAGGTATACGCCAGATATGCCCTATACAAGGACTGGTAGTGACACAGTACAACATAATAAATGAGATAAGACAAAAAAGAATGTTGACACCGGTTCTATTGTGTTCATAAATCAGTATGTAGATGTAGAATTGTTGCAAAGGATACTATACCTGGAAGATAAATAAAAGAAAGCCTAATCGATTCAATATTTTCACTTAGCGTGTTCCTAAGTATGCAATAAATTATTCGTTATTATCTATTGAAATGTAAGTATTTGTAAGTCACGAACTAGGCTGTAATATTTTTTATATTTATGTTAGTTTAAAGTTAACTTGCTAGATCCATTCTACAAAGGTAGAATAGAGGGTGGGCCAAGGTCCACAGCTATTGCGATAATTGTGTAGGTACGTACGTGCTATAGGTATGACGTATTTTACCTAAGACTTTTCTTTTTACCTACTTCGATCACAAGATTTTGATTTATGCATTATGTAATATACTAAGAAATGAAAAGGGAAGGATCTGGAATTACAGAATGCTCTGTGAAAATTACAGGACAGAGCGAGAGAGCGATATGCAAGCGTTGTCGCTTTCACCCACCACGAAAGCCTCCTGAAAATATCTATTGATTATCGTATACGTTGGTTGGTATGTATAGCCTGCCACCTCGCCCAGTATTATGTCGACTGCCTGTCGAGTGCCAATTTATTTGAAGAACGCTCAGCGCAGAGCTGCTAAGACGTCATGGCCACCTACGTTTGCTACGAAAAACAAATTAACGATCTAGTATACTAGGTACATAATGTAATTTAAAACTACGTTCCTACGCATCGGGAGCAAAAACGCTCAAAATATTTACAGAAATGTAGAGCACGCGTGGTGTCGTGAATCTCGGAAATATCGGATGTTTTTTTATGAATCAGGAAGTAGGAAGGTGGCCACATTAACCCGGTAGATAGCATTATGTACAGCTCTTAGTGGACGTAGATGTATGTCGAGACCTGTCGAGCCCCAAGAGCAAAAGGTTGAAAACCTGTGTTGCTAGCTGCGATTTGCCATTGTTTGTGGGTGCTGTTTGCGTCTACGCAACAGAATAATACAATGGGTACCTATTACGCTGCAACTCTTCATTATTATTTTTTTACCTACATGTATGTTCTAACTTTGTATGACGTAGTAATGACTCTACATGGTTGTGTGGTTATGACGAATATCGTTTTTATAGAATGGTTCAGAAGAGATCTCTATTTCGACAATCATATTTTTGTCACATAGCTCCTAAGATTCAGATTGCTTGTTGAAGTCGTTGTTTTCAAAATTTACTAGCAGTATTTTCATTTTCATTTAAAACTTAACTTTGGAACACTGTTATTAGGTCCGTATTTTGACAAACAATGAGGGGTTTTAACGGCCATGTTTTTTATAACTGCTAACAGATGGCGTTGCGCTGGCATAAGCTGACAAAGGAAAGTGAATAGTCAATGCCAACTGCCATGCCAACATTAGGATTGTATTATAATTAATTAAATTAACACAAAAAACAAATGCTTTTTCTATAAAACAACTATGATAATGCCACTAACAAATTAAAAAATGATAACTTATGATTATGATAGTATATGTAGTAGGTACGTAGAAGGATATAGATTTAGAACTATGTATTTTAAAAAAACTATGATAATTAGTATTGTTATTAATGTAACTATAAATTAGTTTATCTATTATTTCAATTAGTGTTTATTTATGTGTAATATTAGAAAGTATGTTTATTGAAAATACTGTTTAATTACCTATACATATTATAATGTACCTATTTGATGTTTGGGTATAGTATTTTTAACAATGTACTTATCTTAGTTTTATTTTACGAAATTTGGACATAGGTAGGTAGTATATAGGTAGATATTGGGGTATAAGACAGGTAAAAAAAATTAAAATATGACTACTAAGTCCAAAAGTACATCAAATGAAAGGTCTTCATTTGAACATTTAGACCCCGTTTTTATTTTTAGTTTAGTCCTTGTAGTTTTTGAGTTACAATTATTAGCCATAATAAAAACTGAACTTTGACAAAATTCACAGGGTACACCAGTGACGCCACAGTGCTGAAATTTGGTATGCGTGTAGCTTTAGTGACACAAATTAAGGCAAAAGTCTGAAATACAGAATTACTGCAATTTGTACCCCAAAAAAGGTAACCATTTAACATGAACTCCCGTTACCTGTAATTTGAATGAAACTGTAGGTCAAGTTCGGTGATTATTTATTTCGTGGCACTATTTTGATAGTCAACGATTACGAATAATATTTTTTTGGTTTTATGGTAGACTCGCGAGATCTCAGTTCGGGGCCGAACCACTAGTTATTTAGTACTTATTGAAAAGTACCTAACCGATTAACATGAACTCCCGTTACCTGTAATTAAAATGAAACTGTAGGTCAAGTAATATGGTTATGCATTTCCATTTCGAAGTTTTTTGAAGCATTTTGATGGTCAAAGTTTACGCGAGATCTCAGTTCGGGGCGAACAACTAGTGTTTCTGTGTCTAACAATCGAGTGTATCGAGTACACAATCGAGTAGTGAACCCCTCTGTATGTACTCAAATAAAAATGAGTTTTCTAACAATAATAATAACAGGAGTAATACATGGGAAGTTGAATGTTTAGATGTGGTATCACTGCATTCATAATAAAGAAACAGAACGCGCCTGCGCGAGCTGCTCGGGTGGAGGGGAGGAGATCGCAAGGCCGGCGCGCGGGCGGGAGGGGTGTCGTCACGTCGAACAACGCAGCCCCAACCCTGCTAAATTCAAAAGACTTCCCAGCGCGCGCAGCAAGGGCGTTACCGACGAACATTTAAACCAGCTGGATAAAAACTTGCCTGCGTCGTCGCGTCGCTAGAGTCGACGGACGCGATTACGCGAGGTGGGAGCTGTGAGAACGCAAGTGAGCGGCCACTCTCTATCGTACTTTTGAAACGATAATATTCGCTCAATATTTTATCAAATAACAACCTCAAACGGCGATTATCAACGCGAATCCGATAACGTCGCTGGCAATGAAGAAAACTAAATAACTATCTATATCTCAAGAACGTTGCTTTCAAAATAAGACGGAAAATAAATAAATAGGGTTAAAACACAACGGCGCAAGAATGTGATATAAAGTGAACCTTATAGTAGTACAGCATAACAGTGATATTCGTTTGAATTTAAATTGTGCGATGACCGAATTTGTGAAATAATGTTGGTTGCTAGTTACGATATGAACTGCTGATGATCTGACTAGTCTGGTGATCAAATTGTGAATGTTTCATGATGGACTGGAGAATTGAGCACAGAGTTCGCGGACACCACCGTTGAAGTTCCCGAGGCCGCAGGCTTTTCAAATAGGTACCGGTTTTGAGTTATCATTTTGTTTGATTTATAATGAGTACCAAGTCGGTTCAGGCGGGTGCAGGTGGCTCGCGCCATCTCCTCGGTTAGAGTTTACATATTTACGTTAACGATATAGCGTACGGACGGCAAACCCACCGAATTATCTGCTATTAATATAACAACATACTCACCCAATATTGGAGTCATTATGCTCAAATTTATGCGAGAGACTTTGTCCGTCGGATATGTTTTGTAGTTACAGTGACTGCAAAACAAGTTGCTACTTGTAATTAATCATTATTATTTATTATTTCAGACCACGATGGAGGCCTCCTCGACCCAACCAGTCGAACTGCCTGAAGACCAAGAAAATTCAGAAAGAGTTGCAACAGTAGAACATGAAGAAACCTGCATAAATAACGACTTTGCAGAAGACAAGACCAAAAACATAGAAGCAGACATATATTTTGCGAAAGACGAAGAAAAAAGTGATAGTGACAGTCATAGTGACGATCCAAGTTCAAATTATGAACAAAATCATCTTGGCAGTGGTAACCACTCTCAGTTTTATGAGAGTAGTGACAGTAAAGTAGATTATGCTGTTAAAATAGACGATAATGATACGCTCAGCGACATAGATGACATTAAAACTGATAGTGCATCGGCAGACAGTGAAGATTCCGCGCTCGGAAGTTTGCCACCAGACAGTGCCGTTCCTGACAGAGAAGAAGAAGCGCAAGAGAGATCCGAGGGAAGTGATTCAGGAATCGGATCGGAAACATTGGAAGATGTCAAGTTATCGATCTTTAATCTAGCTCTTCCATGCACGAGTAGTAATGATACCGATAATAAAAGTGATACCACCAGTCAAAATAACTACACAGATAAAGTTGGCAAACGTTACAAAGCTCTAGATCAAAAGACCCCGATTAAAAGTAGCCTGAAACGAAAACGTAATGATAAGAACGAGGATGAGCCTCTCTTGAAAAAGAAGAAACATAGCATTCGATTCGATGATGTTACTGTTTATTATTTTCCAAGGGCCCAAGGATTTTCGTGTGTGCCATCACAAGGCGGTTCTACTTTAGGGATGGAGTGGGAGCATTCTCACATACAGAAGTTTTCACTAGCCGAACACGCCATAGAGCAAAGACGATTACATCGACAAATATTGCAACAGTTAAAAAGTGAGCGTCATTCTTTACAAGGCGTCTCGCTTTCTTCTAGTGAAGATAGTGACACTGAGGAGGAAGCTAGTGACATATCTGAATCGGAACTCGATTTAGACAGCTACTACTTTTTACAGCCAGTACCTACTCGACAAAGGAGAGCTCTCTTGCGTGCAGCCGGAGTAAGAAAAATTGAAGGATACGAGAAAGATGAATGTAGAGATATAAGGTCCTCGCGAGAATTTTGTGGCTGTGCTTGCAAAGGATCATGTAATCCAGAAACCTGTTCTTGTAGTTTGGGTGGCATAAAATGTCAAGTCGACCGATTGAATTTCCCTTGCGGATGTACCAGAGAAGGGTGTAGCAATACAACTGGAAGAATTGAATTCAACCCAGTGAGAGTCAGAACACACTTTATACACACGCTTATGAGAGTGGGTCTTGAAAAGAAAAATGAGGAGAATCAAGAAGCTGCAAAAAGACAATGGGCTCAAGTGCATGTCGCTAACACACAACCACAATGTATAATGCAGAACTCCAGCTACGAGAGAGACCACAGTAGAAACCAAGATGATGGGCTAGTAAGAGACGTAAGCCTAACTCCGAGGGTAGAAGTGGAATCTTGTGTGAACACAGGAAATTTCAGTAATGTCCACTGTGATATGACCAATGTGCCCAACCAAACAAGTCGAAACACTTATGGTTACAGAAATGATGATACAGAACGCAGAAACATCAATGAGAACAACATACATTATGAAACTACGATTAACCATCACAATCTTGCTGACCCATACACATCTAATATACTACAAGGAAAAGGGCCGCCTTATTCTGCCGCCACAGCTGCCGCGATGGGCTACGAAGCAATGCCAAACAACTTACAACGTTTTCCTTGTGATCTCAACTACACGTATGATTTACATAGTGATAATAATCACTTCAAGGGTCTGCACAGTTTTTCAGCAAGTAGCTTCGAGGAGTTCGCCCACAGTTCGCAAATGAGCATGTTCAGCCATTATGGCCATAACATGTATACGTCAGAATACTTGCACAAACCTACCACTGCGATGCACGACCACAGGTCTTTACAATATCATAATATGCATCAAAATCATTATGAAATGTACAAAAATCCTGCGGAATGTGTCAATAACGAAGTCAAAGCTGATTACGCAAGTTTGATAACATCGCCATATCAAACTAATAATAAGTTGCAAACTGTAGAGAATGACGAGAATTGGTTTAGTCATAATACGCTCTTGAACTTAGACCATACCGACCACGCCACACAGGACGCGGCCGACTTACAAGCTCAGCCTACAGATGCCTCAGCCGAAAGCACCAATACAGAGACCACTGAAAACTTCGGAGAACTTATCAAAAAAACAATGGTAGAGTCTGTTACTGTGTAGATGAGTAATATTTGTATTTTAATCTTCAATTAAGTATCATGTTATTCTTTTAATTATATTAATTGGTAATCAGAAACATCCAAGTTATTAAGTGACATGAATTTATTTTCATTTCGTATACGTATACCTACTTGTAAGTGCCATATTTTATTATTAACTATTGTATTTATAATTTCATTTATCACTCCTGTAAAATAAAATTGATCTAGTATATTTTTCCCACTTGATATCCACAATTCCACATCTCATAGCGAAAGCTACCTTCGGTAGAAGACATAGTTAAGCTCCTATTGGTAATTAGCTCTAGCAAGAGAACAATGTTAAACTAACCCTTATATCAAACTAACCAAGACATCAGAATGACTTCGAAACAGCTAAAAATATAAAATATCTACAGAGAATGAAAGGCAAGTAGGATTTTTTTATTCTCTAACTTGCAACATGCAAAGTCGATTATTCAGTGCGACCCCAGTTGAAATTGTTAGCGGTTATACATTATATAGTGAGCCCAGCAAGCAACGTAGTCAGTGCGACTACCACTTATTAAAATTGGTTTATAAACTTGCACGCGACATTCTCGGGTGGTTCCAGTAGTTCGTCTATAGAAACGTAGGTGTGTCATCTGATGTCAAACTACCCCAGTACTATACCATACTACAATTATGTGACTATAATGAAAGTACCTACAAGGTATCGCTTGATAGTTCAGTGCGGTACCTATATTCAACTGAATTGTGTCGGTGTAAGCCACAGAACATGCACACTAGCAGCTACGCTAAACTTAGTTGAAGATAAGTAGTGAATGTTTCGAGGTCACCCAGTTTATTTTCCGCACTTTTTATCAACAATATTAATTTTATGCAACGGTATAACAGCTTTTACATAGATTAGACGTAGCTTCTAGAAATATTTGTAAAACAATATGAAGCTACAAGATACTTCATTTTGCATAATTTTAAAATGTGTTTGGGAACGTCGATATTTCCTAATTGACTCTTTTGTTTGCTCGACATTTACTTAAGTGCTCTCTGCGAGGACAGGTTCCCATTTCTGACTACCTGGGAAATAATGTCGGTAGGTAGGACCACCACATAGACCGAGCGTAGTCAGGTAGATAGAATACAGATAACCGGCGCGGTAGAATCGACCCGCGCAGGTGACGTTTTGGTGACTCATCGTAACTAGCATTTACTCGCAGATCCTCCTGCTAATGTACTAAAGTTCCGATATTTTGTAGCTTTAACATTTAACTTAATTCGGTAGAGCTCGAATGTATAGCAGAGATAAAGTCGTCTTATATATATTTTTTTTTATACTATGGGGTTGGAACAAGCGTATGGCCCACCTGATGTTAAGTGGTAACCATTGCCTATAACAAAGTTTGCCTCGTAGGTCACGCTCCTGATCTCTCCTGAAATGTGCCCTACGATGCGCCCATCGACTCGAGACATACAGGTATAAAGCCTCATGTGCCTGTAATTTCACCGGCAACCATTCCCTTCAAACCGAAACACAACAATGCTGCTTGGCGGCAAAAATAGGTATGGTGGTAGCACTTTCCCGGGCGAGCCCTTTCACAAGAAACTCTACTACTCTTTATAATTATAAAAAGTTACAATTATATAACTATATAATTATAAAAAATAACAGTAACTTGCCTCTTTTACATCACGAGTTGGACCATGTTTATTAGCGCAGGTTACCTGCTTTTTACCTAGTTGTACCTTGGAAACTTAGGAAAAAATGGGCTTATTTTGGCGGCGCCGAATCTAATTCCTATCCTCAACCCGTTTCCTAAAAAAATATGTAGGTAGGTAAGGTTATTATTAGGTATGTGGTTATATAAAACTTCATTATGTTATTACGATAAAATCACATTAATTCCTCGTAAGTAACTTGTGATGATAAATTATAGATCCTGAATTCTGATCCTAAAATGGGCAAAGAAAAAACATAAATTTCTTAGTAATTTTTTTAATTAGCGTTATTTAAAAATATAGGGACTTTAAACTATGTACGTACAGTAGTCTTTTATAAAGTAATTATTTAACGTATTTATTTCAGAGTAACAAACTAAACACTCAGTCAAACCTTATTGTTAATTCACTTGTTCAATTTCAGAGAATTAAAATAATTTTACGTCCTCTAATTCTGAGCGATACGCAAATTCTTCAACAATTTCTTGCATACGATTTCTAAATGAAAGCACTTTATTCTCCGGTATCTTGCGGACATGGGGAAGTAAGCTCTTAAAAAAGAATAGATTCTCATCATCATCAGTTTCTTGAGTAATGGCACTGAACGACCTTTTCGCCTTTTTCGCAGACCCAAAGGAATTACCATTATCCTCAACGAGATTCTTTCTTTTTGGAGCGGCACCTTGATCGAGTAGTTCTATTAACGACAAATCATGTTCGTTTTGACTATTATCAGGCGATGTATCAGCATCTGGCTCGTCTCGATCTGAAACAGCTGACGAAGAAGACTGTCTTCGTCGTCGTCGGACAGTTTGCTTTGGTTTCTTGATCAGTTCTCTTGGCTTTACCATTTCTTTGAGAAAAAGTAGTGAGTCGAAATGGATCCATTTAGGACGATACGAATCATCTCCAGCTGGAAATTTTCCGAGCTCTACAGAAAATTGATCTCGAAGATACTTCCATTTTTTTCTCAACTTATTTTCTGAAAAGAAAATAATAATATATAGATAAGTACATACATTTAATAATAAAAAAAAAACCCACCAATTTTACGTAATAGAACGGCAACACCGACCTAAATTATAATGGCCTACTTCAGAGTTGCCAACTTACTGACTCAATTACAGCGACAGATACATTTTATTTGGGAAACAAACAGATACATTGTATTACATAAAATACATAAGTAGGTATTATTTACAACCTGACCCTACGTCTGCCAAGGTCACCTAAGAATGAATTACCAAATAAACTGTCTGTAAAAAGTCTGGCCGAATACTATCTATTCAAGGGCCAATGGTGTCTTCGAAATGAATTTAAGAATGACAGTATTATTTTTATCTAATAGGTTGGGGAAAAAGTATTTTCGCATTATAGTATGTATGAACTTGTAATAAAATCTCTTTGGCTATACTATTTGTATCTGGCTGGTTTTGGTATCATTCAAAGTTTAAATTTTAAAGAAGATAATTCCAAATTCAAATTAGGAAAATGTGTGATTTTTATTTGTTTTTCGTACTGTAAAGATGAAATCTAATGAAGAAATTCGATACATTTTAAAATTTTACTACAAAAAAGATAAAAATGCAACGCAAGCCGCGAAATAAATTTGCGATGTTTATGGACCTAGTGCAGTGTCTGTGAGAGTAGCACAAATTTGGTTTAAGCGTTTTCAATCCAGAAATTTTGATGTCAAAGATGCACGTCGCTCTGGTCGCCCTATTACGGATAAAAGTGATGCCATTTTTGTAAAAGTGGAGCAAGATTGGCATGTCAGTAGTTACGACGTAGCTGAAGAACTGGGAATTGACCACAAAACAGTTTTTACGCATTTGAAAATAACTGGGTACACAAAAAGCTCGATATTTGGGTACCCCACGAGCTCACTGAAAGAAACCTAATGAACCGCGTACTCATTTGTGATTCTTTATTACGACGTAATGAAACCGAACCAGTTATGAAGAAGCTGATAACTGGTGATGAAAAGTGGATCATGTACGACAAGAACGTGCGAAAAAGGTCGTGGTCAAAGGCCGGTCAGGCATCACAGACTGTGGCGAAACACGGGTTAACTCGCAACAAGGTGATGCTGTGTGTGTGGTGGGATTGGAAGGGCATTATTAATTATGAGCTGTTACCACCAGGCAGGACCATCGATTCTGAACTCTACTGCGAACAACTGATGAGATTAAAGCAAGAAGTTGAGAGAAAGCGGCCGGAATTAATCAACAGAAGGGGTGTGGTTTTTCATCATGATAACGCTAGACCTCACACATCTTTAGCTACTCAGCAAAAATTAAGAAAGTTTGGCTGGGAGGTGTTAATGCATCCGCCGTATAGTCCTGACCTTGCACCTTCAGATTTCCACCTGTTTCGGTCTCTTCAGAATTCTTTAGGCAGTGTCAGGTTAACATCACGAGAGGACTGCCAAAACCACTTGTCGCGGTATTTTGATCAGAAGCCCCAAAATTTCTATAGCAATAGGATCATGTCCCTACCTACAAGATGGCAAAAAGTTATCGAACAAAATGGTACCTACATACTTTAGTTAAATGTAAATAAACTATATTAAAAATAGTTTTGAATTTTCTTAAAAAATGCGAAGAAACGTTTTCCCCAACCTAATATTTCCATTTGTCATCGTTTTTTATACTTAAAAACCAAGCTCACAAATTTATTGTAGTTTTTCCAAGGAAGTCCTGCCGAGGGCCAGCAGTGGATAATTATGAGTAGTGAGCGATGATGATGAAACTCATCGTAATTTGTTGTTATTATTCTGCAGAATGTAACCTATTTTAAGTTTTAACAACGAAATCATAATCGAGTTGGCAGCACTGCTTGGCTTTGCTTTGTTGTGTTTCTAAATGCATCGATCGATTTGTCAAATTATAAACCGTAATCTTTTGGCTAGAGTTTATAGCTTTGTTTGATTCCATATGCTAAGGGCAGCTACAAATAACGAACTAAGCTGTTTGCTGTGTATAACACCAACTATTGATGACTCTAGAGAGAGAAAGGTTTGTGAAACTACGAACTACGGTAAAGATGGCCGACACAATCATAATAAATGCCCGTGACGAATGAAACAGATTATTTCTATGGGTTTACATTGCTAACTACACTAACAGCACTTATAATTAAATACAATAGCTAGGTTACAAGGGATAAACTTACCATCGTCTTTCATTTCAATGCTAATCTGTCTCCAAAATTTATCGATGACATTTCTGTCTCCACGCAACTTATTTTTTTTATCCCACAAAGGGGGCCTCGCATAAACCATTGAAATTAATGTTTCGATATTCATTTTGACGCACACCCTACGCCGGTAAGCTGCGGGTCGCGAATGCGCGTCCGTCCCGGTTTCCGGTACCGACAAGTATCAACCGGTTTTCTCTGTGTGCGTGTGTAGTCGATTGCCCCGCCCCCACCGGTATGACATAGCCAATGTAAGCAGGTTGCCTGCTTTGTCTATGCAAAAACCCTGACCCCTTTTTATTCACCGTACGTTTGCAGAAATCGTTATTGTTAGCGTGCACCAATTGTTTTGATAGACAATCGTAGGTAAGTTACGTCTTAGATCGGTGGATAATAAGTAGGTATGTAAAGCTATTCCAAATTAAAATTGCGCGCCCTTCTCTACTACGGCTAAGTTAACTTCCATTAACTCATTTCAATATGATCTTTATTTATAGTGAATATAGTGTTTGACTCACATTGATGACTTCGAAGCAATGAACCTACCTACCTAATGGGGCGCGCATTTAGGATTCGGATATCTACCTGTATATCTAGGTATTGAACATAGATAGAGTGCACTAGCTTCCACCTCAAAACTCACTAAGTTTTTAGTGAAAACCATCGATATATATATGTACTACGTACTAGATATCGCGATCCGCTCTCTCATCCGAACACTCACTCTGTTCCACTAAACTGTACTGCAATCCGGTACACCTTATTTTAGTGCGACTTCGACATTCACGCAGTTTGGATGCGAACGGAGCGGCACTATTAATACGAGAATTCGAATCAAAGAATGAAATAAATAACAATTCAGTAGTCATGTAAATAAAATTATTGGTTATTCAAGTAAATAAATAGGTATTAATATCGTAATACCACAATAGAAAAACATTTTGTTTATTAAAATGCCACGCCATCTAAAATCATAGACTAAAAATATCTGACTGAACACGGATTTGACGGGGTGTTTTTAGAAAGTATTTTAATTTGTTTATATAAATGTTTTCTAGCAGTTTGATATTTTTTAATATTTATTTTATGTTCTTTATTGTTATTTTATTTTTACTTTAATACTTTATTGCACAAAAAATACAAATTACATGTACAAAAGGTGGGATCAATGCTAATAGCATTTTCTACCTGCCAACCTCAGAGGTAACAAAAAAGGTTGGCGTGCAAACTTAAAACAATATAAACATAATGATACTTAAAAACAAAAGAAACAAAAATAACAATAAACTCCGATCACAGTAACAATAAATACATAAAGCTACTTAATATAATAATAATAATACATAGAATATATATATATACATATAACAAAAAATATATATATATAAAACAAAAAATACTTAAGTATTACATAAAGTACACATACTGCGTTTCCATATATTTTAACAGCTAGTTGGAGGACTGCAAGAAATGACTGTAGACTAGTCGTCTGAAGACCGGTTTACTTTTTAGTACCTATATAATATCTGTCAAAGGTCAGAAAATATGACGACCTGCGTAATTCGATACTGCAGAAATACATCAAGAAATGTCAGTGAATCATCCAGGTGTCAGTTTGATTTCAAACTATTGTTAACGTACTTGAGATTAAATAAACGCATAATAATTCATTTTATTTTACTTTTCTACTTTACCATATTTTCAATTATTACATTACTATGATACATTTTGAAATAGAGTATGAATTCTAATGAAGTTTTTTAGGTACAAAAGCAGTGTCACGTCTGTGGTGTAAAATCTATAGGGACGACAGGTTGTTACACTATCTTGAACGGAACGCGTAAGCGCCATGAATTTCATGGCGCTTACAACGTTTTGGTCGCGAGTAAACTAAACTCTATAAGCGATCTAGCGCTGCGTGTTTTAATAGTTTGGTTAGTCACATAAATAATGTTTTAGCGCTGCAGCGAACTTTAGTTCTAACTCACCAGCATTTTAACAAACTTTTTTCAAGAATGTTCTTGTCTATCGGTAGAATATATGTCTATGGTGAAAACAGTAACTATCTACACAAAAGTTCATCGAAAAAAAAGAGAGTCGCAGAGTTACTTTCGAATTCCTAATATTACTATCTAATATTATATGTATGGATTCGAATAGGCACCTACATAATTATCCACATCATATTGATTGAATTATTCATTTTCGTTTATTTGCTAACATGTACTTACATACTGTACATACCTACATAGTTTACAGCAGCTTAGATGGTATGTAGCTTAGAAAGTACACGCACCCTGCAAGGCCTCTGCAAGTGAGTTTGAGCAATTTATCAAGTATGTACAATTAATTAGAAATAGCTCGTCTCAATATCAAATACCTACTTGTATTAAAATTAATTTCATTATTTTCATTAATCAAAAAACTTTGATAAAGCGCTAAGGTGGATTTTATATCCAAGGACAAAGAATCTATGTAGTACGAAAGAGCTTTTTGAGACGTCTTTAAATCGCATGTTGAGGCCAAGGCCAAGCTGCCACGAAGCTTTTAAGGTCGAGACATTGTTGCACAGAACATCATTAGAGATCTTCAATCTTGAATTGCGCCCTTCTACATTATTACGTCAAAGCCAAACAATCTTTATTGGTTAAAAGTTTACAACATATTACGTATGTTGTAACCAATAAATATTATTTGTACACTTGGTGTTCATCATCATCAACCTATAGCAGTCCACTGCTGGACGTAGGTCTCTACCAGGGTGCGCCATTGAGCCCGATCCTCAGCTCTTCTCCTCCAATCCTTCCCAGTCACAGCGCGCAAATCGTCACTCCATCTAGCCGAAGGGCGTCCTACACTCCGCTTGCCTAGACGTGGTGGACGCGACACTTGGTGTTAGTGATCATTAATGCCCTCGCTTCTTCGCTCGCATCCGCTATTCGCTCGCTCGCACGCCAAAACATATATCGGCTACAATAGATTGCTTACAGACCTTGTATGAAACATAACTTTATCACGAATGCGAGGAAATAAAAAAGAATTCTTATAACAGTATGCTCCTAAAGAGAAAATTTGCGTTCCTGGTATCCATTCTTTTAACACTACTAAAGCCTCTCATTTATAAATAGAAATAAGGATCTCTTATGAAGGTTGCATTGAAATAAAGCATATTAATGTGCGGCCCCTTAATTTTTAACTATAAAAAAGGGCTCCGTTAATGCGATTTGCGCCCCTAGGGCCGTAAGTAAAATTGAAAATAGAATGGGGTTTATTTATACATCTGTGACTTGAATGGTTTTACTTAAAATTTGATGGTCGGCAAGTAAGAAGATGAGTACATCTAATGCAACGCAAAAATTAACCAAAAAAATTAAAGTTGGCGACGAGATGGAGCGAGTTAAAAAGTTGCTACGAAATACTTCAAAAAGATTGAGAGTGAGATTATATTAGATAATTGTCTTTATTGCACATCGTTAAAAATAAACAAATAAAAAAACATACATTTTATATCATAGGTACAATGGGCGGCCTTATCGCTAAAAGCGGTGAGGAAGACGAAATTGAGGGTTACCATTTTTTTTTGAGAGCATAATATATTAAAATAGGAGATATTAAAATAGGTAGGACCGAGGTTATGCGGAGGTGTTAGAATGGAAACAAGGAATTTTATGTATATTAGGTTTAAAAGTATATGAAGAGTTGGCGCGACGCGATGTCTTTCAGGATAGATGAGACGTGTCCAGTGACCGTGAGATTTGGAGAGATATGGAAGAGACCTTTTTAGGATAAAGTTTTTTTTACCCTACGTTAAAAAAAACAAGTATTGTCAGATATCCTTTATTTTTGTTCATATACTTTTCTAATTTAAATCTTAAAGAATATAGAATATTTCTTTTCTAACTTAAATATCACAAGAAACTTAACATACAAGGACGAAAATGATATTGTTCCAATAATACTGGCTAAATTAGGCTCAATCGAGCCTCTATCATTAACATTTTATTATTCAACCCCCTTATTTATTATGAAAAATGCTTAACAACTGCACACTCATTATAAAGATTTGTCTAAAAGGTATCAACAATTATCAAATAAGTTCGTCGGAGATTGATTTCAAGAATAGAGGCGTCTCACAAGTTTCCCGTTTTTTTAATAACAGGCAAGTTTTTACGTCACTTAGTCTAAATTCGTTCCAATACTATCGCCGTAGCAGTTAAGTTGAATGTCAGCCTTTGTTTAATTATTGTGAATTAGGTAGAGCTTTCATAAATTGATTACAGATTTAATAATATGATTTAAAACATTTGTCGTAAAACTTATCCACATTATCTTATATTGCATAACCACATGCGTTACCTTATGTTCTTATGAGACTCGACCAGATTGTTTCTAAGTTTCTCCGGGGCCGTTTTAAGATCACAGCTCACTTTATCAACCCGGCGCCCGACCCGCACCGCCTCGCCTCGAGCGGTTAGTATTCATTATATGAAATTGTATGGACGTGCGCGCACTACATCACCTCCGGATCGCCTCGGGCGTATGCCGTTCACGCGCGGACGATGAGTTGACCACTCGGTGACCCCGCGCGACCCGCGAGCACAATGCGGCGGCGATGCTTCGCTCCCCGCCTACCCGTCATTTCCAGCCTTTTTTTCTAACGTGTTGGTGTCCACCCGTTGACCGCGCGAGGCCCACTGGTTGACCACGCGGCGTTCACTGGTCCACCCGTGCCCCACCCGCTGTCAATGAGTGAACGCCGAGCTGCGAGGCAGTGCGGGTTGGGTACCGGGTTGATGTAGTGAACTGTGACCTTTAAGCGTGCCCGTGAGATTCTGAAAGCTTTGTAGTCCGATACTTAGTAGAAAAATCCTATGGTTCTATCCGTTGGAAAGCGCGACCACTCAAAAAATAACGTAGTTAAGCTGACTACAGTTCAGAAATCTCGCTAGAAGGACAAACATTATTTAATGAATGAATTAAAATTAGATATCGTACACTGTAATACTAATTGGAATAAAAGGGAAAGCACTATCTACCAAGATAAAAGTTGGCAACAGCTTACTTTGATAGATGGGGCTCCAACAAAGTGTATTGTACTTTAAAGTAATAAAGAATTTTGAATTTTAAACATTGTTCCGAGCGCTCGCACTCCGCCTGAGTAGACACTCAAATTAACTTCTTGCGTTTGAGACCCAACACTTTAACGCTATGGAGCACCTGTTAGTATTCATTTTTAACCTCTTAGAGCTTAGGAAGATATTGTTTTATTCTACGCTAACTAGCTACTGCTACCGTTTACTAGGAACTTTTCTACCTTCGGTCTAACAAAGACAGGGATAGAGAAAAACCAAAGTCATAGTTAAACCGCTTTTTAACGTCGATTCAAACAGTTTTCATATGTTCAAACAGTTTTACAAATATATTTATGTAGCTACTTAGATTGTTTCCATGGTTCCAATTTCATCTAGGAATCATAGATTTCGTCTTCTTAAGACTGAACATGTGCATATTCCATTTTGAAATGCTGCCAACAAACTATTAGTATACGCCAAGACTCGTGACAGACGGGGCGAACCAATAAACATATTTGATTCCTTTTCAATACAATTACTGGTAATTAGTGTTATCTATAGGCACTCGGCGCATCACTAACGGCTCCTGTAAGGGCTGCGAGAGCGAGATAGCAATATCATCGTCGCTTGTCCTACGGTCTATAACCCCGTCTGCCAGGAGCATTGGTGTCTACAGTCTTTTTCAAGTAGCTAGTCACCTGTGACACAGTTTATTTTATTTTTATTTTTGTGACACATTTATTTTAGTAGTTGTTCTTGTAAGTTTGCGTAATGTTTTCGCTGCTAAATAGAAAATTTAACTTATTCAACTTTTGGTGTGACGTCACATTAGGGTTGCCAACCGTTCTGTTTTCCCAGGACATGTCCTGCTTTTTTGGGTGTCCTGGGCTGTCCTGGATAGTTTTTAAGTAGCGTCCTGGGGTTTTAAAGGGTCCTGTGTAAAATTTACCCGCCACTACCAATCGTTGTCACTGGGCCCGCGCCCTGCATGTGAAGGAAAGCTTTCTGTACGTTTTGCAAAAAAAGCTTATACGAGCTCTCATGAGGATTCCAAACACAATAGTACGTCCTGGTTTTAGACCGAAATATCTTGGTATTTCTACCTTCAAACCCTGGATTTCAAAATTTGGAGATGGCAACCCTACGTCACATGATGTATTTACGTAATATTTTACGTTCTATGGACCTGTCATAAGTGACTAGCTATTTGAAAAAGACTATAGTATAGTAATTTAAGCTGCATTCATACCTAAGCTAGCATTGATGAAGCGAGCCTAACTGAGGCCCGTCAAGAGTTCTCAGACAGGTGCCATATCTTTATAGTCTTGTCTTCGCTCGCCGTTAACACAGTCTTCGAGGTTTCGTCGAAATGTATGCTATTGATGGATTCTGTAACAAAGAAAATTCAAATGGATCAACTTCTTTTCTCTTCCTTTAGGTCACAAAAAACCCATGTCACTCTCTTGATTCAAACGATTCTAATGATACCTTATTTGTCGAAATCCATCAAGTCGTTTAGCAAATAGGATACGACAAATAAACAGACATACATACATACATACACCATATAATCAGTAACCTCCAACGCAAGCAGGTAAATAGGCTCACACGCGACTGTACTTAACCCATTATGGACATCCTCAGATCTCACTCAGCACGCAGACCCTTGAAGATATCTCACAAGAGGGTAGTCAAGGCAAGACCAAACATTACGGCACGTGACAGGTTGCAAACACATCTCCGCTTATTAGAATAACTAGCTAACCCGCCCGCAGCTTCGCATGCGTGGTATTTCAATAAAAACATTATCCTCTTTTTGCACACTCGGGTAAAAAGTAGCCTATGTCCTTCCACAGGATATAATCTATCTCCTTGCCAAATTTCATTACGATCCGTTCACCCGTTTAGTTATGAAAAGGTAACAAACAAACTAACAAACAGTTACTTTCTCAGTTACTATGTATATGTATTATACATATAAACTTTCCTCTTGAATCTCTCTATCTATTGCTGAAAACTGCATTAAAATCCGTTCAGTACTTTAAAAGATCTAAGGGAACAGACAGCGGAAGCGACTTCATTTTATACTATGTAAAGATAACCATAGAAAATGTTAAATTTTCAAACAACCTTATTATCATGTATCACCATAAAATGGCCTGGATAAAATAGGTAATCAAATCATATTCATTCAACAAATAAGTAGGCACCTGTTAAACTGACCAAGTAGCATCGTCGCAAAGACGCCGCCGATTTACGTTAAAAAATAGTTAATTGGAAATGTATCGATTTCTTAAATATTCAAGCTACCGGTCTTAAACCCACCTCTAAGATCAGTTAATACGATTCGGGATGAGTGTTTTAAATAAATATAAATAAATATCGCTGGACATTTCACACAGCGCTATCTAGCCCCAAACTAAGCAGAGCTTGTACTATGGGAACCAGATAACTGATAGAATACTTTTTACTTTTTTTTTTTGTAAATACATACTTATAATATATAGAAAAACACCCAGACACGGAACAAATATCTGTAGATCACGCAAACATTTGTTCCGCGGCGGGAATCGAACCCGCTACCTCCTGCGTCTCAGCCGGCTATTCGCCCACTGCGCCACGGAGGCAGTCAACAAATTAAAGATAAAGATAAAGATTCATTTATTTGCGATACATGGGTTACATCAGTTGGTAATACAATAGTCTAAGTACAGCCATGACCAGCATACAAGCATGCAAAATTATTTAACCACTATTATGCATTAATTATCAGTTTAATATAAATAAATTAAAAATATGTCAAGTCATTGCAATTTGTCCATTAAATATTCATCTATAGTGTAGTAAGCTTTTTGTAAGAGTACTTTTTTAAGTTTTAATTTAAGGTCATGAATTTGGTCATTTTCTAATATATGTTTGGGTAGGTGATTGAATATCCTAGGTGCCATACAGAACACACTGTTATTATATAATGCTGTACTACTTTTAGGACAACATATTTTGGAGCCATGACGTTGGCTTTTAAAGTTATTAAACAATGACATGTTCTTCTTTACAAATAAAGCTATTTCATATATGTACAGTGAGGGTAATGTCAAGATATTAAGGTCAACGAAAAAAGGCGTACAGCTGTCAGTTTGTTTTAATTTACATATTGCCCTCACACATTTCTTCTGCGCTTACCCCAAAATATAATAGCATACCTGAGTATTGATGCAGCATAACCATGATAGGCAGTGATAACTGTTGATGAGTTTGAAACTTTAGAGAGCATGTACAGGGCATAGGACTGTTATAATAATTAAAAATTAAACTAATGTCGTACATCACAAAATAGGTTGTATATATCATAAATTACCAGTATGAGCTGTTTGTTCACTTATTTCTGTAGCAGTGAGCAGGTTCCAGTCCCGTATCGTGCCAGAGTCGCTGGCGAGCCAGATGACGTCATTGCCGTCCCAGCACAGCGCTGTCACCGCTGAAGGGAGCCGCTTCTCATAAACCTGACGAGTAGACAAATAACAATTAAAAACACATTGAATTGGTTCTTCCGCAAGTAAACCCACAAGACAATAATGTTTGTTGAGGAAACAGTTCAAAAAAATAGCTTTAGGTTTGGAAGCCACAGACAGACAAATATTTCAAACTTAAATTGTTTTCCTTCTCGTTGTATTGTAATGATTGACATTGTTGTAATATTAAATTTATTGAACTCGTAAAGAAATACCAAGCATAGCCCTCTCCATGCACGCTGAGCGACCGCGAGCCTTCTTATGAGGCAATAGTGAGAGACCACGTTTCTGTGTCACTGGACACATATTGATGTCTTCAGACACTGAGGTATTTTGAACGAGAAGACGCACGTAAGGCAGCATTTTTATAAGACGCGATTACGCGATCATCGCTTGTTCGCGCGCAGTTTGTTCGTACGAACTCGCGATCAAACTGACATTCGCGCGAATTTTATTTTCGCGCGAACTCGTACGAACGCGTGATCTAACATACTAATTCCGAACAGGGTGTCCTAGCTGATAGTGGCATAACAGTCACGCAAACGTTATTGCATCGCGCTGCACGCATTACGTTCTATTAGGACACCCGGATTCTTGTAATCGTGCGAATATACGATGATCGCATCGCTTAATCGCGCGATCGCGTTCTATATACCGCCTAACGCCTCAAAGCCACGCGTGCCAACGTTGGTAAATTTGCTAGGCATCCACATTGTGGCCAATGCTATTTTCTAGATCCACACGTTGGACGAGTCGCATTGGTACCAACGTTGGGGCCAACGTGTGGAGTCCGCGTTAACAATAAATTGACTTACAGAATGCAGAACGCTGAGATCAGTAACGGTCATATCGCCGCGGTTGCTCGCAGTCACCACCCGGTCGCCGGACACGAAGCACGCGCCGCTGATCGCCGCGGAATGTACGGAGATGGTGTTCACAATCTCTTTGCTCGTGAAATCCCAGATGAATATTTCACCGTCACTTGTGCAGGTTATGATGTCGATCTCGTGACGTCGTCGTCTGAAATAGATAAACATTTTAGATTTAGTACATTTCACAAATCGAAGTGGCAGAGAGCGGGCCACATAGCTCGAAGAACTGATGGCCGTTGGGGCAGAAAGGTTCTTGAGTGGAGACCACGCACTGAAAAGCGTGCCCCTCACTAATAATGAATAAATAAATAATGTTGGACATTCAGACAGAGAAACAACCAGACCTGGAACAAATATCTGTAGATCATGCAAACATTTGTTCCGCGGCGGGAATCGAACCCCCAACCTCCTGCGTCTCAGCCGGCTATTCACCCACTACGCCACGGAGCTAGTTTTATATTGAAAGACGACCTGATAAAGGTTGCTGGGAGCCGTTGGGTGCAGGCCGCACAAGATCAGGCGCTCTAGAAATCTACGGGTCTATATATAGCAATGGACGTGCTATGGCTGATATAATGATGATCATCATGATATATGAGGCACACTAAAAGTTTTGCACTTCTAGCTAATCGGAACTATTTGAATTTCGAATGTTATATTTTTTGAAACGTTGCAACCTTCATAGTACAAAAAAAAATTGGCGGGAAATCATTTGTTAACTGTTTTTTATCACACATCAAAGTTCTACGTACGCAACGAAAATGGAATTAAGTCGAAAAGATTTTAGAGCGATGATTTTTTATGATTTTAAAAGTTCTCTCTCTCCGCAAGACTGTGCCGCTCGTCTTCAAAATGCTTTTGGGAGAAAAGCACCTTGTTTGAGCACCGTAAGGCGATGGTTTGCTGAATATGAGAGAGGTCGGGTTTCTTTACATGACGAATTTCGTGAAGGGCGGCGTTCAACTGCCGTCAACGAAAATAATGTGGCTACTGTTAAGTGGCTAATTGAAGAAAACCCGCGGATTACCTATGAGACAATTTGAGGACTATTGGGGATTGGTATGAGCCAAATTCAGAAAATTTTACACGAAGAATTGAAAGTTCGGAAACTTTGTGGTCGTTGGACCCCTCATGAACTGACAGCGGAGTAGGAGCGGGCTCGCGTGGAATGGTGCTCACAGATGCTACTAAAGTACGACCACGGACATTCTAATGCTGTTTATGACATTGTCACAGGAGACGAAACTTGGATTTATTGTTTTGAACCCGAAAAAAAACAGCAATCTTGTGAATGGATGTTTGAAAGTGAGAACAGGCCAACAAAAGTGAGGCATGGGAGAAACGTTGGTAAAAAAAATGATCGCGTTTTTTTTTTCTCAGCTGCGGGTCCCATCTACACAATTTCACTTGAAGATCAAAAGAGTATTAATGCCGAGTGGTATTCTACCATTTGTTTACCCAGGGTGTTAGAAAAAGTTCGCGAACGATGACCAAAAAGCCGCGTTCTCCTACATCATGACAACGCTTCTTCAAACACGGCCAACAAAACAAAGTCATTGTTAGCTTCCGAAAATGTACATTTCGTCATCCATCCTACACATAGCCCCGACCTAGCACCCTGTGATTTCTGTATTTTCCCCAAAATCAAAGATTTGATGAGAGGTTTCACTTTTAACAACTCCAAAGAGGCAGTGATAGCGTTCAATCACCACGTAGAAAACATGCCTTCAGATCTGTGGTCCTCCTGTTTTAAAAAATGGTTCGATCGCATGAATAAATGTTTAAAATGTAAAGGAGAGTATTTTGAAAAGCAATAAACATAATATTTTGGTTATAACATGTTGTTTTTCTAAGTTACGCAAAACTTTTAGTGTGACCTACGTATTTCACAGACTAAAACGCACAATAACTAAAAATACTACTTTAATATTTTATTAAATGTTATCTATTTATGCTTATTTATAATTATTATTAATTTATTGCGTTCATGTGAGTACAGTACAATATTATTTTGTTAGTACTAAAGTCATTCCTTATTATTACTTATATTAGGTACGTACATGGACACAGAGGGCGCTACAAACACAATATATAAAACTTTATTCTGGCTGTTAGTAGGAAGATATTGTATAACATCTCTGATTACCTATTCCAAATTGGAAATATTGTGAAGCCATGCCAAAGCTACTATTACAAATTAGAATAATTCTAATTTATGATACATCATATGATACATTTGGAATCTAAGCAAGTTTCATCACTGCAAGATGAACAAACACAGACTTACGTTACCCAGTACCTTTAATTTTGACAGCACTCAGATTATTTCCATTCTTTTTTATAACGGACAGTCATTTAGAATTTAAACTAGGTATATAAGTATATAATAAATTCTTTGACAATTCATCTACAGCAGCTATAATCTTAAGTACTTATTAATCAGTGTTTAGATATTAAGAAATGCTTGTCTGTTCCTAGCACCTCTAAAATGATGGTGCAATCAGCTACTAGGCAGATAAAGCCTATGTAATTATTTAAGTATTATTGACGTAACCAAGTGTTCTATTATTTTAATAAATGAGTTTAGGACAGTATCCAGTAATCCAGTCCATCCAAAGGTTGTCTGGAAGAGATCGCTTTTAGCGATAAGGACGCGCCTCGTATTTATGTGTGTATGTTATTTGTTTTTTTTTATTGTTTTATAATCACAATAATATTATAAATGTGAAAGTTTGGATGTTTGTTGGTTTCTCAATCACGTCGTAACGGCTGAACCGATTTTGATGACATTTAGTATGATACGTAGATTAAAACCTGGATTACCACATAAGCTGCTTTTTAGCTCAAAAATTAAGTCCCATGGGAAAATGGGGTGTCAAGTCAAGTTGCAACAACAAGTTTAGCTTTATTTCTAGGTTACCTACACATTTAGTAGTATAATTCGTACGAAGTCGCGGGCAACAGCTAGTTGTTATATAATTGAGGTGTGATTTACAATAAAGCGTTTTCTATCTTCTATCTATCTACCAGTTGCCATTATAGTGCTGTCAAATCTATTTTTTTTTTGTTTAGGACAGTATTTGCCCATTGAAACCTGTGTTTTCTCTAGCTAGTAATAATGACAAAGCATGATTATGTACAAGTAGTTTTAATTACCTGTATGCAAGTCTTGTGATTTTTCCGTCATGGTCAAACTCCGCCCTCAAGCCCCGCAAGGCTTGCCCTGTTTTTCCGACGTTGCCCCACACACGAACCACGCCGTCACAACCTCCAGATATTAGTAAACGTTCTGAAAAAGTGTATCTTATTAATAACTTGATAAGGGTCAGAGTTGCAAACCAATAAAAACCTAAAATTATAGAAAAATACATAAGGAATAATAAGGAAAATAGGTCCTTACATAAGAAATTGGCGGTTTGTATGGTAAAAAGCAAAACGATTTTTTTATTAAATTATTTTAATTAATCAATCAAAGTTTGAACCATTGATATTTATGCACTTTTGCCATTTTACCAGTGGTTCATTGATTCCTTTGCTGAAAAAATTGTGGGAGCGAGAATCAATAAAATCATTGAAGGCGGTTTTGACAGCCTCATCGAAATTGAATTTTTTTCCTTGCAAGAAGTTGTCCAAATTCCGGATAAAGTGGTAATCTGTTGGAGCAAGGTCCGGGGAGTACGGTGGGTGTCGGAGACATTCCAATCGCAGCTCCTCTAATTTAGCGACCGTCTGTTGTGCAGTTTGTGGTCTAGCGTTGTCCTGAAGCAGCAGTGGGCTAGAGTAATTTACCAGTCTCGGTTGTTTAACGGCTAGCTTTTCCATCATGGTTTGCAATTGTTGACAATACAGATCTGCCGTAATCGTCTGGTCAAATCTTAGGAAGCTGTAGTGGACGACACCAGCACTGGTCCACCAGACACTTACCAGTAGCTTTTTCTGAGTCAACTTTCGCTTGGGGCAGGATTTGGCCGGTTCTCCTGGGTTCAACCATTGTGATGAGCATTTCCGATTATCGTACAGGATCCAATTTTCATCACAAGTAACGATACGATTCAAAATCCCCTCGTTATTGTGACGGTTGAGTAATGTAACGCAGGACTCGCCTCGTGTTTTTTGGTTTGCTTTACTCAATTCCTGCGGTGCCCATTTTTAGAGCTTTTTCACTTTTCCAATTTGTTTCAAGTGAGTTAAAATTGTTTTATTACACACACCGAAGTATGCCGCTAACTCTGACGTGGTTTGCGATGGATCCGCTTCCACGATCACTTTTAATTCTTCATTATCAACTAGGGTCTCCGGCCGTCCACGGGGTTTGTTCTGTGGGTCAAAATTTCCAGAACGGAAACGTTGGAACCAAAAACGTACCGTGTTTTCTTTTACGGTAGCTTTCCCATAAACATCATTAATCCTTCGAGCTGTTTCTGCAGCGCTGGTGCCACGGTGGAACTCGTATTCGTAATTAACCCGATATTTTAAGTTTTCCGTATTGTGAACAGAACGATGTAAAAGAAAAATCAATTGACGCGAAAAAATATGAATCGCTAAATTGAAAACACAAAATTAATTTGAAATAAATTTGAATTTGGAATTCTTAACTAAACGCCAGATATTTGAGATCAAAGAGGCCAGTTTGACAAAACGCCAATTTCATATATAAGGACCTAATATAAGGGATTTTCACGGTCATGTTTAATTGCTAAAGGATGGAGTTGCTGATTCACAAAGAAAAGTGAATTGTCAATGTCAATTGCCGTGTCAACATTATCTCCGAAATAAAAAAACAAACATTCGTTGTAGCGGACGCCGAGCTAGATCTAGGATAGAACATGCATTGTGTAAATTTAGAAATTAGAAACGAACGATAGGGTCGCCGCCGCCGAACTGAGCGCGGCAGCCGGGCGCCGCGGTTTTTGTATATTTATAGTGTGCGAGCGGGAGGGCGCGATACACCCGTCCCTCTCCCACACTATCGAATCGGCAGTAAAATGTTATGGTGTGTGAGCGAGATACACCCGTCTCTCTCCCACACTATCGGATCAGCAGTATAACATTTTAGATCCCGGCCTATAAAAGTAGCGGCGGCCGCCCTCAAAATTGTATTCAGCGTTAAGACTTCGTTTAGAACAGTTCAATAAATAATAACAAGTAAAGAAGAAATCGAAGGTTTTATTCACATCAAATACAGTCCACAACAGTTTGGTCCTTCAGAAGCCGGATCAGAACGCGGATCAGAACGCGGATCAGAACACGGATCAGAACACGGATCAGAAGCCGGATCAGAACAGAAAATTCGACGGATTGAAGAATTGAAAAATCGACGACGTTACCATGGTGGTAACCCGGAGCCAAGCAGACGCCGCAGACCAGGAGCGTCGCGACACGGAACGTCGCGAACTGGAACGCGAGCTGCAGGGAGAAGCCGGAGCCGATCTTCAGGCCATCGAACGAGAACGAAGACGAAGACTATCGCTGGATCCACCTGCGTCACCAAACCCACGAGGCGGTGTCGCGATCGAACCAAGGCCAACGAACGTGGCCGCCGATGACGGTGCGGGGGGTGCCAGACCCCGGTCCCCCGCACAATCGGTACGGTCGACCGCAAGCACTGCCACGAGGACACGGATGGTGGAGCTGGAGGCTGAAGAAAAGCTAGCCGCCCTGCGAAGAAAGGAGCTTCAGATCGAGGCAGACCTTATCAAGAAGCGGTTGGCTGTGAGCCTAGCAGTCATTCAGGATGACCAGGAAAGCCTTCACGGTGATAACGGAACCGATCATCATCAGAAGGTTGACGCCTGGCTCCAATCGAACACCCTTGATGCACGAAGGGAACGACGGGACGTGCCGAGGTCCGGAACCAAGGACGACCGACACCTGAGGTTCAACGTGAGGGACAGATCAACCACCCCCGTCAGATCAAGAAGTAATGTCGACGCCTTGACCGAGGCTATGGAAAAGCTGGCCAGACCCAGGATCAAGTGTCCTGACTTGCAACCATTCTCCGGAGCTTCAAATGAGTGGTTGGCATTTAAGGCCGCCTTTCAAGATTCGACGACGATATACCGGCTGACACCGGCAGAAAATCTGCAGCGGCTAAGGAGCTGCCTGAAAGGAGAAGCTAGGGAACTGGTGTCTGCCCTGCTGTACACTGCAAGCAATCCGGAGGTCATCCTGAAGACACTTGAACAATGCTTCGGGCGACCTGAGGCCATCATCGACCGAGCCTTAGATGACCTCAAGAGGCTGCCGAAGCCAGGATCATCAGCGGTAGAACTGAACGTGTTCGCTGTTAAGCTTCAGAACGTGGTCTGCGTAATCAAGGGCATCAACCGCCAGGGGTACCTCTTTAACCCCATGCTGGCCCGAGAAGTGTTGGAAAAGCTGAGCCCTCACATCAAGGCGCGGTGGTGCGACTACGCAAGTGAACAAGAAGGAACAGCGGACCCAGAAATCGTCGTGCTATCTCGCTTCCTCATGCGAGAGGCAGACCGAGCGCTCCGATATAGTTACGCTCCATCTGCAATAGCAACAGCTGCCAAGAGAGACCCCAGGCCGACCATCACCGATGCCGGGCCGAAAAGGAAACCGAACGCCGTGTACAATGTAGCTGAAGACGAACAGCCAGACAAGTGCCCGATGTGTGAGAAGCCGCACAAGCTACCGGACTGCCCGAAATACGCAGCGCTATCCGTAGACGAACGGTGGGAGCTTGTGCGCAAGAACAAGCTCTGCTTCAAATGTATTGCCAAGAGACACATGCGCCTCCACTGCAAGGCCAAGCGGTGCAGCATAGGACAATGCCTACGACCTCATCACACGAGTCTGCATCAGCAAGATAAGGAGGAACGTCCCGAAAACCCGAGGTCCGAAGCAGGCACCGCAGAGTCTGTCCTGACGATGGCAACACCGACCGCCACCAGCAAGAGGACAGTGCTGCTGAAGATGTGTCCAGTCACTGTCGTGGGTCCACGGGGGGAGATCCGCACACACGCCCTCCTGGATGAAGGGGCTACAATCTCGCTGATCGATGAGGAGTTGGCGCAGAACATCGGTGCCAAGGGATCGCTGCTACCACTACGGATGCAAGGAGTCAACGTGACACAAGAAGAAAATAATAGCAAGCTGGTCACCATACATTTGAGGGGAGCCGACAGAGAGCTGCACAAATTTCAAGCAAGAACAATCAGAGGCATGAAGTTGATTCAACAATCCATACCGAGCACGCTTCTGGAGTACGAACATCTCCGAGATCTATCGCAAGAGGAAGTGTGCTACGATACCGTACGGCCTGGAATACTGGTGGGAGCAGACCACTGGGAATACATCGTAACGCAAGAACTGCGCGTCGGTAAACGGAACCGACCGGCCGCATCCCGAACTCGACTAGGATGGGTGGTGCACGGGACTGTGCCACGCACCATCATCGAAGATCGAAACAGCGTCCTGCACGTCTACACTCCGGAACGAAGAGTGGAGGC
Source organism: Philereme transversata (assembly GCA_963924445.1). Classification (NCBI taxonomy): domain Eukaryota; kingdom Metazoa; phylum Arthropoda; class Insecta; order Lepidoptera; family Geometridae; genus Philereme; species Philereme transversata. The sequence continues at coordinate 15,969,133 of OZ004337.1, read as the reverse complement.
GAGAGAGCAGCAGGACAATCATCTCCACAACTTGGTGGAACACCACTTCAGCATCGAAGCGCTCGGCATCACTCATAAGCCACATGTGAGTGACGCGGATCAGCGAGCCGCTAGAATAATCGAGCGAACTATAAAGAAGACGGACAAGGGCTACGAGATCGGGCTGCCCTGGAAGGCAGACGGCATGAAATTGCCTCCGAGCTACAGTGGAGCGCTCCGTCGCCTCCACAAAATGGAAATGAAGATGGACACCGACCCAGGCTTCGCTAGAAAATACACCGAGCAGATAGAGAACCTGCTGCAGAAAGGCTACGCCGAACCATGCGACGGCACTGAGAAGACAAGTCCGGTCTGTTGGTACCTGCCACACTTCGCGGTACAGAACGTCAACAAACCGGGGAAACAGAGGCTTGTCTTCGACGCGGCAGCGAAAAGCCACGGAGTCAGCCTGAACGACCATCTCCTGGAAGGGCCGGACCTACTGATGTCACTACCAGGCATCCTGTTTCGATTCCGGGAGAAACGCATCGCAGTCACGGCAGATGTACAGGAGATGTTTCTCCAAGTGAAGATTCGTCGGGAAGATCAACCGGCACAACAGTTCTTATGGAGAGGCGCCGACAGAGAGAAACCACCTCATCACTTCAAGATGACGAGCATGATATTCGGCGCCGCGAGCTCTCCCTTCATGGCGCATTACGTACGCAACCACAATGCGAAAGAACACGCTCAAACTCACCCTCTCGCCTACGAAGCCATCACTCGAGATCACTACATGGATGACTTGGTAGCGAGCTACGAGGATGAACAGGAAGCCCACCGCGTGATTACTGAAGTACAAGCAGTTCACGCGGCGGCAGGGTTCACACTGCGAGGCTGGAGCGCTAGCAACAATAGCGTACTGCGAGACGTACCCGAAGAACTGCGAGCGACCACACCGACTCAACTTGGAAGAAACGGGCCAGAGAACAAGATACTCGGGCTGCACTGGAACGCCGAGCGAGATGAATTGGGGTTTAACACTTCAATGAACAGAGTCCCCGCCGAAGTGCGTGCACGAAGTCGCGCGCCTACCAAGAGAGAAGCACTCAGCGCGGTCATGTCCATATACGACCCTCTTGGACTGCTGAGCCACTGCACCATACGCGCGAAGATCATCCTGCAGAGCCTGTGGCGCTTGAACATCTCCTGGGACGAGCCTATCCCTGATGAGGAGAACGACCTTTTCGCCACGTGGCTGGGACACCTCGCCGATCTTTCGGGTCTGCGACTGGAACGACGCTACGCGATGGAAGACGACCAAAACTTGGAGCTGCACGTTCTGTGTGACGCCAGCGAACAGGCCTACTCTGCTGTGGCATACTGGCGCGACACACGACCCGACGGAAGCGTCAGACTGAGTCTCGTGGCCGCCAAGTCAAAAGTGGCTCCGAAACGCGCGCAGACCATTCCCCGCCTGGAACTGCAGGCGGCTGTCATCGGTGCCAGACTAGCTGACACCATCAAGAAAGAACATCGAGTCCAAGTCAAGAGAACAGTGTACTGGACCGATTCAATGACGGTGATTCACTGGGTGCGGCACGACGCGAGACGGTACACTCCGTTCGTCGCCCATCGCTTGGGTGAGCTAGCAGAGCTCACTCACAAGGAAGAATGGCGATGGGTGCCCACCAGGGAGAACATAGCCGACGATGCGACGAGATTCGCGAGCACACCAATCTCCATAGAAGACCGCTGGTTCCAGGGCCCAGAATTCTTGCTCCGCCCCGAGAATCAGTGGCCGACAGAAACGGCGTCAAGCGAAGATGGCGAGGAAGAAGTGATCCTGCATGTTACGGAAGAAAACAAAGCAGGGGAGTGGCTGCCAGATCCCGCACGCTTCTCCAAATACGAGACGCTAGTCAGAGCGTCGGCCCGCGTGCTGGCATTCATCGACTTGTGTCGGCGCCGAGCCTCGGGATTAGAACATCGACACATCGAGGAAGCGGAACGCACTCTCCTACGTCAAGCCCAACAGGAGAGCTTCCAAGACGAGCTGCAGAAACTAAAAGCATCTCGTCCGATCACCAGGACGAGCCGACTGTTTCGGCTGGACCCGGTCCTGGAAGACGGCATCCTGCGAGTCAGAGGCCGCATCGGGGCGGCCACTGCACCTCTTGAAGTCAAACAGCCCATCATCCTCGACGGCCGCCACCGGATCACCAAACTCATCGTGCTGCGAGAGCATTGCGCAGCAGGGCACGCGAACCGCGAGCGCGTGACAAATGATCTCCGTCAGAAATATTGGATCATTCATCTACGACCCACCGTGCGCACCATTGAGAAGGACTGCGCCCTCTGCCGAAGGAAGCGATCGAGACCTCTGATTCCGGCGACAGGGGACCTGCCACGAGCACGCCTCGAGCCCTACCACCGCCCATTCACCCACTGCGGGGTGGACTATTTCGGGCCGATGATAGTGAAGATTGGACGCCGCCGAGAGAAAAGATGGGGCGCACTGTTTACGTGCCTCACCACACGCGCGGTACACCTGGAGCTCGTGTCGTCATTATCCACGAGCTCTGCGATCATGGCACTGCGAAGAATGGCGGCGCGAAGAGGTTGGCCGCGCGCCATGTACTCAGACAACGCGACCAATTTTCGAGGGGCCAACAACGAGCTGCGAGCAGCCTACGCTGAGTGGGCACCAGCGCTGCAAGACGAAGCCCTGCTACACCGACTGGAGTGGCATTTCATCGCGCCAGGGGCTCCCAACCAGGGAGGAGCCTGGGAACGACTGGTGCGATCCATCAAAGTCGCATTAGCCGCCACACTGAACGAAAAGGAACCGACCGAGGAAGTCCTGCTCACCCTACTGACAGAAGCCGAGTTCTCTGTGAACGCGAGACCTTTGACACATGTCAGCGTGAGTCATGAAGATCCAGAAGCTTTGACTCCAAACCATTTCCTCTTGGGGTCATCCGCCGGCCTGCCCACCGCCGGACAGCACAGCGAAACCGATCGACGCACCTGGAAGGCCAGCCTAGCGCTCGCTGACCATTTCTGGCAGCGCTGGGTCCGAGAATACCTGCCCACATTGGTGCCACGAGGAGAACCCTCGGACGACAAGAGGCGACTACAAGTCGGGGACATCGTCATCGTAGTCGACCACACCTTGCCACGGAACGTGTGGCCCATGGGAATCGTCGAGCGCGCCTATCCGGGTCCAGACGGCGGAGTACGAGTGGCAGACGTCCGAACGAGGACTGGCGTCTTCAAGCGGCCCGTAAGAAAGCTCATCGTCCTGAAAAAAGAAGAGGCTACGCGAGCTGCGCCGGTGGGAGGAACTGTAGCGGACGCCGAGCTAGATCTAGGATAGAACATGCATTGTGTAAATTTAGAAATTAGAAACGAACGATAGGGTCGCCGCCGCCGAACTGAGCGCGGCAGCCGGGCGCCGCGGTTTTTGTATATTTATAGTGTGCGAGCGGGAGGGCGCGATACACCCGTCCCTCTCCCACACTATCGAATCGGCAGTAAAATGTTATGGTGTGTGAGCGAGATACACCCGTCTCTCTCCCACACTATCGGATCAGCAGTATAACATTTTAGATCCCGGCCTATAAAAGTAGCGGCGGCCGCCCTCAAAATTGTATTCAGCGTTAAGACTTCGTTTAGAACAGTTCAATAAATAATAACAAGTAAAGAAGAAATCGAAGGTTTTATTCACATCAAATACAGTCCACAACATTCGTGTTAGTTTATCTGACGAACTGAGATTGATTTAGACAAATTTTGGTATTGTGTGTTTGAGATTTTAGTATCTAAAGCATGTTTTTGTAGTGCATCTATTACGCTAGCATAAACTAGTTTTAACTTTTTAAACCGAAAATTGAAAGCCCTCATCGAAAATCCAGACAGAAATTGGAAGCTCTTTTCTGAGTTTCGAACCTAACACTCGAGATGTGAGATGAGATGTGTATCCTGAGTGTTAGGTTCATAGCATATAGATAAGCTATAAAATCAAAACAGCCAGCGCTTCTTTCGGATAATTTAAGGAACCAATTTTAGACATAGACAATCATTTTTTGACGAACTCCGTGGCGGGTTCGATTCCCACCGCGCAACAAATGTTTGAATGATCTACATATATTTGTTCCGGGTCTGAATGTATTTCTATATATTATAAGTAAATATTGACAAAAAATGTATATAAGTGTTCTATCAGTTATCTGGTTCCCATAGTCCAAGCTCTGCTTAGTTTGAGGCTAGATAGCGCTGTGTGAAATGTCCAGATGTATATTTATTTTATATATTTATTCACTACATTATCACACAATACAATTACATTTTGAAACAAAGAAACGACAGAATAATAAACAAATAATAAATAGAGACGAAACACATAAACAAAACCAAAATATAAATAGGTAAGTATTGTGTCCTACAGATTTTTTTTCCCGCCTTATATACAAAGCAGTTAAGTCGAACGTAAAAGTGCACATCAGACAGTAGTGTCGAAATGAGGAAGAACATTTTAATAAAGATTAACAAAGCATGTAAGTAGGTTAATAAGACACTTAATATGTAAATAACGCAAAGGTATACAATTAAATTATTTACCTTTCTCTAACCAAATAAGACAGCTTACAGAATCATCGTGAGCCCGAAAACTTTCTACCACTCGTCCATATTCCACGTCATAAAGATATCTGAAATGTAAAACAGTTTTAAGCACCTTGACAATATAGCAGCTGTTTGGTCGAAATATTCAATACTCATTCGGCTAAAGGCAGGTTCCTATTAGATTTGTTAGATCATCGCCTTTTTCTTCGACTAGATGTACAAATGTTGAGATGAAATATTGAAAACTAGCTGACCAATACGCAGCTTCGCACGCGTAGTTTTTCAATAAAAACACTACCCTCCTTTTGCGCAGTTGGGTAAAACGTAGCCTATGTCACCCGGGGATAGAGTAGCTTCCCAACGGTGAAAGAATTTTTTAAATCGGTCCAGTAGTTTCGGAGCCTATTCAATGCAAACAAACGATCAAATCTTTCCTCTTTATAATATTAAAGTATAGACTATGCTAATAAACAAGAAAGTAAGATGCGATAGTTGTTCTGAAATAAAATACTCTATCTGGCCTGACCGTATATTGTTTGTGAACGTATATTTAAAGAAATTTTTAATGTAACTGAGCTGAATTTAATCACTCAACCCGGCTTGCACAACGATTCCTAAACATATTTAGCGACTAAACATGTTTAAATTTTTTTCATCATCAGTTTTAAAATAATATTTAGCCACTAAATAGGTTTAGACATCGTTGCGCAAGTCGCCCTCATTCATTTAAATCTGTGATGTCAATTTGACATTTCATAAACTTGAAAAAACTACGAGCCTTACAATAGTCGCATATTATGTGTAACATCTGACCACCGCGCGCGCTCATTGCTCAAAGCAAATAGCGCGCGTTTCCCCGGTTTCCCGTTACACATTTCCGTCCCTTTTGCCAAAATCACGGAGCGTGAAAACAAACCGAGAGAAAAGATGTTATACATCAAAAATATGAATCGAACTATCTGTTACTGGGTCAACGCTTAAGCATTGCAATTCAGCGGGGCAATGCAGTAGTTAAGCTATCTATAGATCGGTTGCAACGGTCTTTAGATGATTCAACTGTTTCTCCTGTGTTAAAGTCTTGTAAATAATTTTATATTCTTCCTGTTTGTTTTTTTTGTCTAACCTATCTCGTCCCACTGCTGGGAAAGGTCTCCCCCAAGTCCCTCCAAGCATACCTAACAGTCGATATCTCCCCCCATCCTCTTTGGAAGGTGTCGGAATCGTCCCGCCAACGCTTTCTCGGGCGACCCCGACGTCGCCTTCCGTCTTCAGGCGTCCATGGTGTTACAATATGGGCCCATTTTTCGGAGTGCATTCGGGCAACGTGGCCCGCCCAGTCCCACTTAAGTCCAGCCGATCTCCTCCCTACATGTGCAATGCCGGTTAAACACACGTTTAAAGCCGAGAATGATGCGCTCCAGTGCCCTTAGACAGATCTTTTTGTTATAAAAGGAATTTTGCCCCTACCAAACTACTTGTCGGAGTTTAAATGTATTTAATTTAATCTTACATTTCATTATCCCAGGAACCAACAGCAACAGTATTATCATCAACCATCACACAGGAGCTCAGCGGCGTCGACGACAATGCCACACTCCTAATCTGCTTCCTCTGAACCGTATCATAAACCTTCAGCGTCCCATCCTTCCCCACAGATATCACTCTATCATTACTCCGAATAGCGTAAGTAACCGCTTCTTTATGAAGCTGAATCGTATCAACACATTTCATACTATAAGTCAAACACTTTTGTTCATCCAAAGGTTTGGAAACTTTGTGCGCTATTCGCCGGACGTGAGGTTTCGTGAAGAGCTGTTTAGGCACCTGTCCGAACTCCATGATTTGGACTTCTAGGGCGTGGCGGTCGTTCATGTCGTATATGTTTTCGAGGTCAACGGAGCCTTCGTAGCAGACGTGGTGGAATACTGAAAGTAGATTTTACCGAAATAAATATAGTGGTTCTTTACATTAAATGTGTCATTTTTTAAGTGAAAACTTCTTTAAGCGCGTTGGGAATTTTTTGAAATGGAAAAAAACCATTGAACTCGCGTCACTGTCACCGTTACTGACACCTCGATATATAAGTATCTGCAGTGTAGTCGGCTTTTAAATTTTGAATACCTAAACATTGAGCGCTAAATTTTTCACTTCCGTCGGCACTTACGGAGTGCCACTTTTTTTTATTATACGACTCTTAACGTAGATAGCGGGACGAGCTGCATAAATTCTTAACGGATTGGCCACAAACATCTCAGGACCGCGAAGTCTGGAACGACCCATTCGTTTTTACGACCATTCGGGAGGCCTTTGCCCAACAGTGGGGCACGAATGGCTGATAATAATAATACGACTCTTGGAAAATTATTTTTCAAAATCGTAAATTGTTAATCGTCTTTGCAGTTGACTATATTCCTCTAGCAGGCCCTTTTGGAACTCATTACTACTTGTGTAACGCTCACGAGCAGTGCTGGATTAAGCAAGCAAGCGCGGGGCCCATAGCAAATTCTATCGAGGGGCCCTTGATCTGCTATGGGTTCTTAAGTATAAAGTTGTGGAGGTGGGCGGGTATGGATACGTTGGGCCCCCTTTTGCGCGGGGCCCGTAGTAATTGCTAGTGTAAGTTTTAGACCTGACAGACTCCATTTTTGAAGTCCCTATTAAATTAGAAGTAACCATCTGACACGCCCGCGACTTCGCATATTTAGAACACGGTTTAGAATAAAACTATTATCCTCCATCTGCCCAATCGGATAAAAAGCAGCCTACGTCTCAATCCCGGTCATAACCTATTTATATATCAAATTTCATCGAAATCGGTCCGGCCGTTTAGTCACACGTAATAAATAGACAGACAGAGTTACTTGCGAATTTATAATATTAGTAAGGATTATAACTGCTTTACTTCTTGCTACTTACCATTATTAGCCTTCACAGCCTCATCTCCCCTTTGCTTATATCCAAATATGAGATCGATCCACAGATGCAAGTGCCGTGAAACATACTCAGATTCCAAAGCCTCTCTCAGCTTCAACACGAAGTCTTCGGGAGCCGTCGCCCACGGCGGAAGCGCCACGTTAGAGACCTTGCTGCCGTCGTGACGTTCGCCAAAATCAATCTCGTATTTGTTTACAAGGAAGTCGCCTTTCGTTTCTGTGTCGTAGAATTCCGGAACTAATTCCTGGAAAAAATTAATCAACTGTATCTGTAGTAGTGTATAGATCGTCTACTCTATACCCTGATTCAGCATTAGAGATATTTTTTGTAAACAATGGTTGTTACCATATGAAAAAATATTTTTGAATTAGAAGTTTACAAAAATTTTCTAAATACTTGTGGTAGGGTTTATTTTCTAATCAATATCCATAGACTGACACACAGTGATGGTTTTGTAATATATATTATATTTTAATTTATTTTATTAACAATGTTATAAAATGATAAAGAAATATTAGGAGCGAATATTTTACGACACTGGTATCATCGGAGTAAAATGGTAGTAAGTCACAGAAGTTCGAAACAATTTTTGAATGTTGACAACAAACGCCATGTTTTGTGTTTGTTTGTATTGTAATTTCATTCGTCTCTCGTCCGTCGAAGTCGAATGTGTTCCTTTTTCGTTACTCGTGTGCAATTGTGCGTTGTTGAGTTTTCGTTGTTACCTTATCGTTGTCTGTTATTGTTATCAGTTTTCGTTAAGTTTTCAACCTTGTTTTGTTATTGTTATTGTTTTGTTTGTACAAATAATACAAACATGGAACCTCAAGCCACACCGCCGCCGATGGCGGAGATGCCGCCGATATCGGAGATGCCGCCGGGTCCATCGACATCGTCAATAAGTGACTATCTGTCGCCACCCAAAAAACGTCCGAGGAAATCTATGAGTGCTACAGAAAAACTCATGGTGATGAATGTTTATAAAAATACATACAAACATTGGGCGCAGGGTGAAGTTTGGTCACTTGGAGCTTGTGCCAAAAAAGTGGCCGAGCTTTTGGGGCTCTCTGCAATAACTGTGCAAAGAATTTTGAAGGAACACAAAGCAACTGGCACTTTACGTTCTCCCAAAAAAACTGGTTCAAAAACCAATTGCCTTCAAAAAATGGATGAATATTCATTCTCAGCAATAAGAAGGATAGTTCACCAATTTTATCGGAGAAATGAGATTCCCACCGTAGCCAAGGTAAGAATTTAGTTGCATAAACTTATTTATACTAATCCATTGTATGTTGTAGGGACAATGTCAACAGTGATATTATGAATCCAACCTATCTATCACCACTCATAATTACTACATTTGTGCATAAATTGCCGAACATGCTACCCCTAAACAAGGGGTATATGTATGTCTATTGTTAAAATAGTTATAAATAATGAAGCCACATATTCACAAAGCAATGATTTTTACCCCAATCCCAAGTATATAAATAGTTACAGGTATTATGGCTCTGCAAGTTAACCTATAAAAACTACTTACCACTCAAGTCAATAACTTTGCTCTAAACGATTGACAAAGTGTTTATTAGGAATAATTTACCTATTTTTTAAAATAATTTTAATTTTTCAGATTCTGCAAGCTGTAAATGAAGATGCTAATTTACCAAACCTATCAAAGACCAAACTTCAAAAAGTATTAAAACATTTAAAGTTTAAATACACCAGCCGAAAACGCAAAAGCTGTTTGATTGATAGGGAAGATATAACATTGTGGCGACAAAAGTATTTGTCATTGATAAAACAGCATCGCAGGGATGAAAAGTTTATTTGTTACCAAGACGAGACCTGGCTCAATGAAGGTAATATTCTAAAAAATACTTATGATTGTGTGTGTGTCATTATGGGATAAACCTATGTGTTCTTTAATTATAAATCAAAAGTACTACATAAGATAAAGTTTTTTATTAATAAGTTGTTGTGTATTTTAATCTGACTTTAATTATTTTGTTGTAGGCCATACAGTAAAAAAAGTTTGGGTTGATACTGAAGTTCAGTCTTCAAGAGATGCTTTTCTGGAGGGGCTAACCACAGGGCTGAAGGCTCCGTCAGGAAAAGGGAAGAGACTTATAATAAGCCATATAGGAAGTGAAGAAGGATTTGTGGACGGAGCTCTGCTCCTGTTTGAATCGAAGAAAAATTCTGATGATTATCATAAGGAAATGAATTCAGAGTGTTTTGAGGATTGGTTTAAGCAGGTTCTTCCGAAACTAAAACCAAACTCGGTGCTCGTTATGGACAATGCTCCTTATCATAGTAGGAAAGTGGAGCGGACCCCTACTACTGCTTGGAAAAAAGCGGACATACAGGCATGGCTCCGCTCAAAAAACATTGCCTACGTAGATACTATGATTAAGGCTCAGTTAATGAAAATTGTAAAAGAAAACAAATCACAATATAATAAGTATGTGGTTAATGAGCTGGCTGCTCAGTCGGGTGTCACCATTTTGCGACTGCCCCCTTACCACTGCGAGCTCAACCCTATTGAGCTAGTGTGGGCTCAGGTAAAGGGGCACGTCGCAAGAAACAATAAAACATTTAAAATGCTTGAAGTAAAGAAATTGTTAGAAGAAGGTTTGAGAGAGGTGACACCTGAAAAATGGAAAAACTGCATCAACCACATAAAAAAAATCGAAAATGAAATGTGCCAACTAAACCACATAATTGATGACGTACAGGATAGATTCATAATAAATACCAGGGAATCGGATTCAGAATCCGATTCTGATATGTCTGAAGAATGTTAGATTTTATAAGCAATAAAAAATAATAACTAATTATTTATATTGTTTTATTTCCTTACGGAGACTCGAAAACGAGGCCGCATCCAAGCTAGCGTAACTTGTTCTTTTATTTTGAGAGTAAGTTTACGACGGTGTTCCTATCTAATGATTATTAGGTAGAAATGAGGTAGATAGATATGCACCTTTCTTCTTCAGCATGTTCGTCCAATGCTGAACGTGCCTCTCCAAACTAGGAAGGTTTTGTCATAAATCACCACAGTTAGTAGCCCTAGATCTACATTTGTGCAAAATTTAAACCTGATCCGTTCAGCCGTTCTTGAGTTATAAATGGTATAAGTAGCCCAACTTTGTTTTATGTATGATGTTAGAAGGTACCTACTATTCGGTGTTACAAAACAGTGAAGGTAAGGTTGGTTAGTAAATATTAGGTTTCGATCGCACAAGCAAAACCGCGCGCAGTTATTACTAGTAGTGATCCATGGTAAAAACCTGTTTTCTACTTCTGACTTTTCATTATGACAGTGACATATCATGACATTTCTTTATTTACAAAAAATATCTCTAATGATGAATCAGGGGATAGAAATGAACGCCCCTCCACTTTATTACTGTGAGTCAACACCGCAGCATGACAATTCAAAATGAGCCTTGTGATATCAAAGAATAAAGAACATTTCGCTTTTTTCTCTAACTAAAAGCTGTGAATTTTCATAAATAATAAATACACCATTTGGATCAACCTACGAGTAACAGTCATGCGCTTAGAGCATTCGTCATACGTGATACTGTGACGTAAATTTAGATACCTACGTAACTAAGGCGAGTGCATTGCAAATAATCGCGCGTACTTAGAGCGACTTGCGCATCGATGCCTAAACGTATTTAGTGGATAAATATGATTTAAGGAGTTAACAAATCATACAAATACGTCAAATTTAAACATGTTTAGTCGCTAAATACGTTTAGGGAACGTTGTGCAAGTCAGGTTTATTATTTATTTTACTAACTTAGTAAGTGAAAATAACTTCACATGATTCCGAAGTCGATCTGAAATGAAGCTCTTCTAAAAATATGTCAGTCCGTCATAAATTTGACAATCCATACTAATAAAAACTACCTCTGTCTGTTACGTTATCGCGACTAAACGGCTGGACCAATTTCGATGAAATTTGATATGCAGATAGATTATAAACAGGATTGGGGCATAGGCTACTTTTTACCCGACTGCGTAGGAGGTTTGTTTTTATACTACCTGGTGATGGAACAATCATATGGCCCATCTAATGTTAATGGGTAACTAACCATCGCCTATAACAATGATAATAGTACTTATTGACAAACCACGCGTGCGAAGCCTGTTATTTATAATTATTTTACTAGGATATAGGTCGCGTCATGTAAAAATAACGCTGGCGGTCAACATGTTTATAATTCTATTTAATGATATTCTATCTAATATATTTTTCAATGTACCTACCAATAACCAATATAAGTAGCCGCGAACGAAAGGCTAGTTCAAAAATAAGACAATAGCCCCAGTAATTTCGTGCGCGAGTGTACCCATGCGCAAACACACCCCCTCAACTTTCTTCCAGCGTTCTTTTTACATGACGCGACCAACACCTTTAATTGGTTAACCTAATTTTATGAAAATATAACTTCTTATCGTACTCGAATTAAACATAATATATATATAGTTTAAATAAATATTTTATAGTTTAAAATTAAAGTTTATTCAAAACTTTAATTTTAAACTATAGCGTCGTATTTCGGATGATATTACTATTTATTTGTGACGTTAGACCCGAGTACGAAATACCAGAAAGGAAAATTATAGGCTATTACGTAGGTAACTGTAAATTAATGAAAAAAAATCCTCTGTTCTTAATTTTACAAGCTTTTATATAACTTATATGTTTATGGGTTTGTATGTCACTAGTTGGTTGCGAAGATTAGCACATTGTTTTACAAGGGGCGTAAGCAAACAATTGCCCTCGAGATATTTCGCTAATAAGTCGAGGGTGCTATTGATTGCTTACACCCGAGTATAACACATAACTTTTCATCACGAATGCGAGGAAATTATCGATTTACTAGAAATAGTCTTTACAACGAAAATTTTTATGTTTTTAATTTTTATTGTTTTTTTTTCACTGGCCTCTTTTATGTAATATAAATAAGGATTTAAGCATCCTAAGAATCTGTGCTCTTTCATTTTTAAATAGAAATAAGAATTTATCATGGAGGTTGTATTAAATTTTAACATTTATGCATGTAACCTCTTTTATTTTAAATAGAATTAAGGATGTCATGGACGTTGTTGTATTTCATTTTAGTATAGTATGAATGCAATGATCCTCATTCTATTTCCATATTTACGTCCCTAGGGGCGTAAATCGCATTTGCGCATTAGGTATCGAACTAACAATGACCAACTTTCAGTGCATGAGTGATGAAGTGATCGGATATTCGGATACATATTTATCTAAAGTTGATTTTTGGCTTACAAATTATGGAAGCGGCTTCTTAGAATATTTTTATTACGTTAAATATTAAGCAGGTAGAATTTGCCATCTCACTCGCACACTTACAAAATGCTTATACTCCCTGAGGTCTAATAGGCCCAATCTGACAGTAAAAGTAGGGAAAAGCAACCAAGTACATTGTAACAAGGCATTATGTATACCTAATATACCTATGTGCCAAAGTGTGCGTTTTTTCATAGAATGTGAATTTTTTTAGACTATATGAGGGATGAATGACATACTATAAAAACCTATGTAGCTTTAAGGGATGTCTAGGTTAAGTAGATAAATAAATAAATAAAAATAACACATGATAAATTTGTTGATCCCGGAATTACGGAATTTTTTCGATAAAAAGTGCTATCCATACTAGCCAACTTTTAACTTTAAGTAAATATGCATCAGTTTATCCGATCTCTTGCTGATGAGTGAACACAATACTTATTTCAATAGTTTAGAAAGATCTTTTTAAATCAACTACTCATGTACTCGTACTTCAATTTGAGAAATACATGATTTGTGATGAATTAAGAATTAAAATACAAAATAAACCGGACAAGTGCGAGACTCGCGCACCGAGGGTTCCGCAATTTTTTTTAATACTTTTTTTAATGTTACCTTTACTTGTGATTGATGATAAGGCGAGTCTGACTCGCACACTGAGGCGAGGGTTCCAAAATTTTTTTTTTAATGCGATTTAGGATTTTTTTGTTTCCTTTACTTGTGCTGTAAGACCTTGCTGGTTGCTAAATTTCATGATTCTAGGTCAACGGGGTATTATACCTTATAGGTATTGATTTATTTGCCAGTATCAGCGACTTTATTGGTCGTATTTTATGATTGCGTTGACTTAGAAACTTGATTTTTTTATAGCTCCCAGGGACCGTAAATCGTATTTGATATTAATTTCAAATTAATACCACGCTTTCTTGAGAAAAAGGGGTTTTGACAGACATACGAACAATGAAGAAAGATCTTATAAGGGTTGCTTTTTTCCTGTTAAGACACAGAACAAAGCAGTTACACTAATTAGTGTACTTAATTAGGTATTAATTAGTCTAATACCTTAAAATCCGACATGTTTCTCAGGCAGTTGTTATAGACATCTCTCACTGAATTAAACATCCTATCGGGATGATCAAATCTACCATTTTGAAGACACAGCATGTATTGTGGGTATTTTCTAACCTGTAACACAAAACAAAACAAAAAATTAAGTTACTTCAATATTTGACGACCTCTGTGCCGCAGTGGCACAACTGGCTGGCACGCAGGAGTTTTTGTTTTACTGAATAAGTAATATCATATATTTTACCTTTAAAAATACATATTAATTTTGTATCACACCTTTCAATATATATTTTCATTTTATTTTACAGGTTTTTAAAGTCCGCAAATCCGATTCGGTCGTAACGGAAGATCAGCGTGGGTTGTTATACTCGTATTAACCCGCATTATGAATGAATGAATATGTATTTATTTCAAAAAAAGGTTTACATAGTGCAAAAATGCACTCGCGATGCGATTTATAAATAGTTATATTTCTAGGATACCTAGGGTGTTGTATCTTGTGGTTCTGCAGTACAACCTTGTTATCTACATCAAAAACTTTGATACCTTGCTCTAAGTTTAAAAACTTGTGTTTAGACGCAAAGGATCTCTGCTTCGGCTCGATACACAAAGGATGGGCATGACAATGTAGGTATGACTGACTACAGATACAATAGGTACATATTATATTTATTCTTTAGGAACAAGGAAAAAAAACTATATACTAAAATAATACTAGATAAGACTTATCAACTAAAAGCCCGTGTTTTTTTATGTAACGCTCAATCCATTTAATTATTATTTTATGAATTTGTGTGTGTGCGCGTGTGTGTGTTGATGTGAAAGTGTCAGCAAACGTTATTGCAACATTCGGTTGAAATAAGTGTTCTCATAATTAAGTGTAAGTATTAAAAAATATATACAGTTGTTTTTTTTCTTTTGAAACATGAGCTCCTTTTTGGAGAAAAAAATTTTGGCATTAAATGTTATTTGGTCAAGCATGAGTAGCGCCTTAAAATGAATCAAGTTGGTAATTTTTTTTTTTGAAGCCGATCGATGCCTTGCTTTGTAAGGATCATTTTATTGTATCGGTAGAAAAAAATCTGAGCCGCGGAAGTAAGTCAAAAATAAAATGTTTTCACATACGATTTCTTTGTAGTTTGGTACAAAACGGTACTAAAACTATCACAATAGATATTCGATATTGCCCCCATGTTGCTGTATGCAGGTACGGGCACGTTTCAAAACACTTTCAAGTGGCCTTAGACAACCATGAGTGATGAATCTTATTTATGTGAAAGTGGACTGCGTCTTTTAATTCTTGAACGGTATTGTACCGAGTTTCATAAATACGACCCTTTAGGTAGCCCCATAAAAAAAGTCCATCAGCGTCATGTCGGGTGAACGTGGTGGCAATTTAATTGGACCATATGTACCCATCCAACGGTCAGGAAAATGCTCATCTAAAAACCGTTTACTCGCTGTACTATTATGAGGAGGTGCACCATCCTGTTGGTAGATGACATTATGCAAATCGCTTAATGGAATGGTATTATCCACTTCTTCCACAGCCAGATTCAATATTATCTTGATACTTTTCACAATTTAATGTTCCATGGTAGATCATAACAGCAATGATTTTATTGTGTAGTATCGCACACAACAGTTTAATGAAAACCGAATTTGGTTATGGGTCTGTGTAGTTCTTAGAGGATTTGATCGTGACCAGTAATGGGTATTCTTTCCGTGCATACCGTTGTTTAAAAAATTGCATTCGTCTGTCCAAGTAATAGTGTCCGGGAAATAAGCGTTTCCAACAGACCGTGCTACGAACCAGTGACAAAATGATAATCTTCGGTCTGTATCTCCTGGAAGCAGCGCTTGCACTGGCCGTCCCTCCTTGTAACACTTGTAATGGTAGGTTTTCAGTACTTTACGTATGCTTGATTTGTGCACTCCGATATTTTCAGCTGCTTCTCGTAATGAAGCTTTTGGATAGGCCTCGAAAAATCCAAGATGGCAATGGTAGTGAACTCATCTATTTTTGTTGTTCTTTTTCTTTTAGGCTGAAAACAACCTTCTTGCCTTACATTTTTTTATTAATTTTTCAAAAATCTTGCGATTCGGTACATCGCGGTCTGGGTAGCGTTCCTAGTACCACTTCAACGCATTAGTTGGGCTTCGTTGGTTGAGGAAGTATGCTTCAATTAAGTCTACTTTTTGCGTATTTGACAATGATAGGACAAATAAAATGATGCAATAACTGATATAAAAGTCCGACAGATGCAAGAACCATGTTCGAAATTCAAAATTGTTCTGAAATACGAAATGTTTTTGAATTGCTCATGAGAGCATGGAGTTCCTAAACTTCTTAATCGCTACAGTATTAATACTTCTTTAATGTGCAATTAGAATCTAATAAAATGTTTGTTGGAGGAATTTTGCTTTGTCCTGTTGTATGAGAATACATTTTATCAAATTTGACTAACTTCCGCTGTTCAGATTTTTTTCATTCGATACAATAAAATGATCCTTACAAAGGACTGAGTCGATTGGAATCAAAAAAAAAAAATCAACTTTATTCATTTAAAGACGCTACTCACGATTGACCAAAAAAAATTTAATGCCAAAATGTTTTTCTTCGAAAACGAGCTGATGTTTTAAAAGAAACTGCACCTCTAACTCCTCTGGTTATGGGTGCTGCTGTACTGTCCCAGTTAAAAAAAACACTATATATATATATAGTGTCTCGCATACTTGCTATATCTATTTAATATACATAATACCATTGTTATAGTGTAGTGGTAGGTATACAAAAACTTTTCAAGATTGAATGAGTAATAAATCCTCTGTTTGCTGGTAGTTTAAGCTAAGTAAATATTTTTTTAATCTATTGTTACGCCGAGGCTGTTAAACAATGAGTAATAATCGAACCTTCTCGAACGCTTTTGTCTTGCTGTGTTATTGTTGCTATTGTTTGTGGTTTCGCAGAATGGGGAGTGGCCATTGTGTCGAGGGACCGACCCTTTCCTGGAAGGATCGACATCGTTCTCGAACAATCGAAATGTGTGCGATATAAATAGGCCGGAGAGATGGCCGGACAGTCAGTCTGAGTTAGTGAGTGAGTCTCAGCGAGGCCCTGGAGGACTGACGTGGACAAGGGTCTCGCGTGAACAGTAGTTGCTCGCGAGTCAGTCTGGATTTAGCTATACGTGCGATCATTTCGGTGACTTTTAAGTGCTGCAACAGTGATGTGAATTAGTGTGTTGTGATACATGTGACCAAGTACGTGTATTCATCGTCTAGTGCTGAATAAAAGTGTTATTTTGGTCAGACCGATTCCCATTATTTTATCCCGAACCCTCAGCTCGTAACAATTTGGTGTCAGAAGTGGGATAAAATAATGCCGGTTCTGCCAAAGGATAACGTGGACGGTGTCAGGACGAGAGGTCAACGACAACAGGAAATGGATGAAAGGCGGTTTGGAGATTCTCCGGTTCAAGAAGCTCGGCAGAGTCGTCAGCCGATGGAGATGGAATCAGCCGCCGCCGAATCATTTGGAGCACCATCATCATCATCCGTGGGTCAAGCTCCTGTGACAGGCGATCTTGCTGCTATTATGGCAATGCTTTGTCGTCAAGAAGAACAGCGTCGTCAGGATAAAGAAGAGCAGCGTCGTCAACAGGAAGAGCAGGCTCAGTTGCAAGAGGAAAAACGCCGTCAGCATTAAGAAGAGAAGCGGCGTCAACAGGAAGAGCAGGCTTGGTTGCAGGAGGAACAACGCCGTCAGCATTAAGAAGAGAAGCGTCGTCAACAGGAAGAGCCGGCTCGGTTGCAGGAGGAACAACGCCGTCAGCATTAAGAAGAGAAGCGTCGTCAGCAGGAAGAGCAGGCTCGGTTGCAGAAGGAACAGCGACGTGAACAGGTGGAGCAGACTCGGTTGCAAGAGGAACAGCGACGTCAGGATAAAGAAGAGCAGCGTCGTCAACAGGAAGATCAGCGACGTTGGCCATAAGAGCGTGCTCGACTGATGAGGGAATCGTTCGGTTCATCTGGAAAGGAATTCCAGGAAGTGAAAGAACAGATAGAAATCATGAGAGCCGTGTTTTGCTGGAGGCTGGAATTGGGATCGCTGATGAGAAAGGGACTCTGGGTGTCCTGAAGTACTGGAGACGGCAATGTGGCTCCTCTAGTTGCTACATCTTCAGCGCGAGGTGCGCCTAAAATTGTTCGTGTTGATCGGCTGCCGCGATATGGTGCTAAGAATGCTCGGGACGAGCATGTTTTAGGAGGGGGCAATGTTACGCCGAGGCTGTTAAACAATGAGTAATAATCGAACCTTCTCGAACGCTTTTGTCTTGCTGTGTTATTGTTTCTATTGTTTGTGGTTTCGCAGAATGGGGAGTGGCCATTGTGTCGAGGGACCGACCCTTTCCTGGAAGGATCGACATCGTTCTCGAACAATCGAAATGTGTGCGATATAAATAGGCCGGAGAGATGGCCGGACAGTCAGTCTGAGTTAGTGAGTGAGTCTCAGCGAGGCCCTGGAGGACTGACGTGGACAAGGGTCTCGCGTGAACAGTAGTTGCTCGCGAGTCAGTCTGGATTTAGCTATACGTGCGATCATTTCGGTGACTTTAAGTGCTGCAACAGTGATGTGAATTAGTGTGTTGTGATACATGTGACCAAGTACGTGTATTCATCGTCTAGTGCTGAATAAAAGTGTTATTTTGGTCAGACCGATTCCCATTATTTTATCCCGAACCCTCAGCTCGTAACACTATTTTACATTCTACGTGCGTTGTTTTATGAATTGTTGTTATTTTATATATTTTGTTATATACATAAATGTCGTTAAGAAAGTTGAATGTTTTCGTGCAAAAGAGGTTTTAAAAGTTGTTTGTTTGTATATTTTTTGTGTTCGTCTTTTGTATTATATGTTAATATCTGGTTTAATTTTGTGTTGTCTTAGAATAATTTGTTGTATAAATAATTGCCTTACAGATAGAACTTCGCAGTCAGTATAGAGTTGTTTCGTCGGGTACATGAAAGGGCGAGTAAAAGCTACTTTCAAGACTGCTTTTTGCCCTTTCAAGTTGAAGTCCCCTCCCCCAGGTCGATAAGCAATAAATCAGCAGTGATTGAGACATAGAGCATAGCGAGTAGTATGTGTTTCTGAGTTGTTCTTTGTTTTTTTTTTGTAGGCATGCAAATTTTGGCTTGCAGTACCTACACTAAGAGCGAGTCTTGTTCTATAGGAACTGAAATTGTTTTAAAAGAATAACTATGGTAGTGTACATTTTCATTAGGTGTAAAATGTAATAGTATCAATTTATTTTTTGTTAATTAGTGTATGGTACTAATTAATACCGTAACTTATCTGCTGATATCGGTCAGTATCTCTGCTATCGTACGATAATGAATACAATACAAATACAAAATGTATTTAATTGCAACATTACATCATGTATAATATTTGATGTTAATATAACAGTACTTAGCCAGCATGTTTTTTAAATAAAAGATAAGTACTAGATAAGGTTTCAATTTTTTTTTTCACTCAGCGCCATCTAGCCCCAGTCTATGCAGAGCGTGTACTATGGGAACCAGATAACTAATAATAAAAATAAATAAAAACTAATAATACAAATAAATAAAAACTAATCATAAAAATAAATAAAAACTAATAAATAAAAAATAAATAGGTAAGTAAAAAAAATTAAAGAAATAATCACTCTATTTATATTTAAATTACCCAGTAGCTGACCCGCTCGTGGCTTCGCACGCTTCTTTGTCAATAAAAACATTACTCTCCTTCTTTCTTCGCAGTCAGGTAAAAAAGCCTATGTCCCAATCCCGGTCATAACCTATCTATTTACCAAATTCATCGAAATCCGTCCAACCGTTTAGTCGTGTAAACATAAACAGACAGAGAAACAGAATTACTTTCGAATTTATATTATTAGTATTATTTTCTCACCAAATAAAACAGCACAAGACCAGGTGCAGAGTAATGTGAGCCATAGAGAAACTTAGGATCACACATTTCGTTATATCTCTCCTTCAATTTGTCCAGTCTATCCAGGTTCAAAGCTCCCATAGGTTTGGATAAGTCCCTAAACGTGTCTGCCTTGGTCAAGTCTAGCTTGTCTGATAAATAGTCTGCTACTACCCAGGGGAAGACTGGATATTGCGTAAGGTCGTTTTTACTTCTGTCTGCTAGGCTGAAAAGCAAAACAAAATTTATAAATACTTTTTTTTTGTTCCGTTTTTTATCTGCTACTCTTTAGGCAAATCAGATGTGGTTTGGGTTGATTTTATATAGGTGCGATTCCATTAAATAGCACCGTTTTATTTATAGAAAACAGAAAACCACTTAGTTCCTCTGGTCCAATTCTACTGGAATTGGATTATGCCATCTTTTTAGGCGTGTTACATTTTCGTGTGTATTCAAAAGCTTTTTAACCAGTTCGTTCGTATGTTTGTTGAGTCTTTCCTTGTACCGTAAAAAGTAAAAAAAATACAAAAAAAATTAAAAATTATATTAAATTTTTTTAAGTTTTACAGCTGATACCCCTTCACCTAAAAGAAAAGGGCTCTTTTTTTTATTAATAAAAAATTAATAAAATATATTACCATTTATTTAGGCTAGCATTTGACCACGATCTCGCCTGATGGTAAGCGATGATGCAGTCTACGATGGTAACACACTTGCCTAGAAGAAACCTATTCACTCGCGACTTGAAGAGCCCTAGGTTGTAGTTTTCAGGAAACAGAGTCAG
The DNA here is from genome assembly GCA_963924445.1 of Philereme transversata. Lineage (NCBI taxonomy): Eukaryota > Metazoa > Arthropoda > Insecta > Lepidoptera > Geometridae > Philereme > Philereme transversata. Next base: position 15,948,436 of record OZ004337.1, on the reverse strand, counting down.
GCAAGGCGTTCCACTCCTTGGCGGTGCATAATAAAGGTGGAAGAGTACCGCTTTGTGCGTATGGGAGGTATGTCTACCATGTAGCGATGGCGCATCGCGGAGCGTCTGGTTGTCCGATGATAGAATGGGGATGGTGGTATCAAATTGAAAAACTCCGCAGCACACTCTTCGAAATGTATCCGATAAAAACCGAGAGGCTTGCAACCTTTCGACCGTCTTCGGACTGCTGACCTGAGGGCTTAGCCAAGTTTCAATCGATTAGCGATGACGTTAGTTCATAAGTCCGAAAATGTATGAGATTTGACACATGCTATAGAAATATCACGTGATATATCGACAACACACCTATGTAGAAATCGAATCGATTCGGACGGAGCGAATGTAATTTGGCTACGGGCCCTGATCTTTATCACACATAAGAACCACCCCAGTTAAATTAGCTTTATATATAAAAAACCGCTTCCGAATGGGTCCCTATCTTTGGGAACTACGTATAAAATGACATGATGACACACAAAATGACAATTTACATAGTATAAAATGAAGTCGCTTCCGCTGTCTGTTCGCTTAGATCTTTTAAACTACTCAACGGATTTTAATGCAGTTTTCAGCAATAGATAGAGTGATTCAAGAGGAAGGTTTATATGTATAATACATACATAACTCTGTTTGTTTGTTACCTTTACACGACTAAACAGCTGAACGGATCGTAATGAAATTTTGCAAATAGACAGATTATATCCTGGGAAAGGACATAGGCTACTTTTTAGCCAACTACGCAAAATGAGGGTAATGTTTTATTGAAAAACCACCCGTGCGAAGCGGCGGGCGGGTCAGCTAGTTCACAATAAGCTCTACTAATCTTTATTGGTTTTCTTTAACCACATCACATTATTCTAGTACTAACGCTGATAAATTGGTTTGTGTTTGGAGAGTGCACGAAATCAACACTATTTTTGAACTAGTACCTAACCTAATACCATCTGCAAGGTCACATATGGTACTAGTTATTGCAATGATGACGAAATTTTATGGAATATTTTCATATATGGCTAACAAACGATTTGGATATGATATCGGAATTGATAGCGCGCATATTGTATTCACACTATTTCACACAGTTGCTCGTTGCTACATCTTGTTTGTAGGAAGAATAAACAACTATTTTACATTTGGAGTGTAAAAAAAAACACAACCTTTAGCAGGTTAAAGAGGTAAGCCCCTCAAGACCTCATATTGCACAATGAAGAGAAGATGGAAGTGCGACTAAGCTTATTCCACTCATGCCAACCACGAACCAAAAACTCTAGCTCAATGCCCTCATGGGCAGATTACCAGAAAATAAGATTAAGAAAAGCTCTCTTTGTAAAATACTGACTGCCCTGGATTCGCACGGATTTTTATTAAAAAAATATATCCTATAGCACTCAGGAATAGCTCTATCATATAATCTATAGAAAGATAGATAGATCTATAGCTCTGAATCAGATCAGTAATTCCGAAAATTATCCCCTACATCCAAACAGACAAACTCACAAACTTTTTACCCCTATAATATTACTAACTGACCCGCTCGCGGCTTCGCACACGTGGTTTGTCAATAAAAACATTACCCTCCTTCTACACAGTCGGGTAAAACGTAGCTAAGTCTCAATCCTGGTCCATAATTTATCTAGGTAGTATATACCAAATTTCACTGAATCGTCTAGCCGTTTAGTCGTGAAAACGTAACAAACAGACAGAGTTACTTTCGAATTTATAATATAAGGATTAGTATATATAGTATAGATATAAACAAAAGAACAAGTTGAGCCATCTAAAGACTCATATTTTAAAACGTCGGAAAGCTGTCGCATCGGCCCGACAGTTTTTTTCGGATTCGATTTTGAATCCGAGAACGCTATTTTGTAAACTATTAACCTTGGAATGTGTGTATAAAAGGTATCCGAACATAATGGTCAACCCGAAATAGTTATATAATACGTTTTGGATTTGAAATCAAATCCAAAAAAAACTTGCAGACCAACCCGACAGCTTTCCTTTTTAAAATAGCCCTGCTGTGGGGCTACTGAGCCTTAAAATCAGGATGTAACAAAGTCAGTGATGTAAACAATCAGTACTGGCGGAAGGTTAGGTTGGCAGTAAGTACCTACCTACTCTCATTGATGGCGGCAAGTAAACGTTACGCTTCGTCAAATAGAATAAGTACTGAATTCTACTTGGAAACCACTCCTTTGAGGAGTCAAGCTCCACCACACATTATGAATCACGCTTAGTTAGTAATAAGCTGGGTCACTGGGACAGATGTTGACATCATTCGCAACCAAATTTAATTTATTTACTAATGGATATTCATAGGGATAATTTTTTAATCATACGGATAGTTTTAAACACAACAGCCTTTAAAGTTGTTAAAAATCTACTTAAAGAATATGTAATTTCATATGAACTATTGGTGAACTCTTTTGTAAGAGATTTTATGCCTCCTAGCCATGTTGGCTTCTATGAAACATTACAAGATAGTTTTTTTTTGTATTCTATCAAGTGTTTGATTTTGTATACTGAGCCTTTAAATCAGGATGTTACAAAGTGATGTAAACAAACTCCTTACCAATTCAAGTACATCAAATAGTCGTAGTTAGAAACAATTCCATTTTGCCATTGTAATGTCATCTCATCTGTGTGCACTTTTTCCAAATTAACATGAGGAGACTCTTCAAGTATTTTGTAAACTTTATCTCTATCATACTCGTTTTTGAATGTCAAGTATATGTGGACAATATCACTATCCACAGCACTGTATATTTCAAGCCCCTGAAAGTACATAGTGATAAGTCAATATATTTTATTAGATGAGATTCTTAAAGGCTATTGCTACCCAAGAGCACAAGTCTTCATTCATCATAATTATATTTAATACATGCAATGTTATGCTTTAAACGAAGTATGTGCCTTGGTTTAGACATGACCTTTTAAAATATAAGCAAATAAAATGCAATATAATAAGTAACACAGATACATACAACTTGCCTTAGTAAAAATCTGCGTTTGTACATCCTTCTCAATTGGCTCAGCTTTAACCTCAATATGGGACTCTGAAAATAATTAAAAACTTTGCAATTCTTAATGAGAACCTTAACTAACTTCAAAAAGAGAGGTTCTCAATTTTGTATTTTTTTTTTAATGTTTGTTACCTCAGAACTCTGTAATTTATCAGCTAATTTAAAAATTCTTTTTTATATGTAAAGATATACTTTCAGATAGGTCTCATGGAAATTTCACTAAACTTGGTTCAGTAGTTTGGTTTTTTCTGTTGCCTGAAGTTAGTTATATTTTTGTTAAAAAGTTACTTGTGTTAAGGAAATATCCTCAAGGCTTTTAGATAAAAAGTAATAAAAAACATCTTGTTTCATTGACCTTTTAAAACATTGTTCTTTTTTCTGTTGTGACATTTAAAGTTTATGCAAACATTAGTTAAAATACCTACATTTTCCACATTACTGAATGGCTGGAAGTAGATAGTGGTCGGTGTCAGAGCCAGCTTGCCTTGGTGTCTCACCAACGGAGATATCTTCTCAGCCTGAAGTTCACACACTATCTGTTCTGTGAAGTCATCCATCATCACAGGGTCAAACTCCATCCTCATATACCTAGAGTGGAGGATTGTCGCAACCATGCTATTATGTTCTGGGGCATGCAATGTGGATGCTCTTTGCAACTGCTGCATCTGACTCAAACACTCCTCAGCCGATGCAAAGTCATAGAATATAAAAAACTCTTTCGGTTCATAAACAAACTTGTAAGGCGCCAGAACATTCTCTTCCAGCATTTCCGCAAACTGTTTCAATTCTACTTTTATAATATTGTATTTATTCGAGGGCACTGTAGCACTGATAAAGTCCTTGAAATGCATTTTAATAATCGGATAGCTCCAGTCTCTTGGCTCAAAGACAAGAGACTTAGAACAAAGTTTCAATCGTCCTTGCCTGGGTTTACAATCTTTCAGAGATTCAATATCATTTATGGTGCAAGAGAAATCCTCAAAATATATTTCTCCCGGCTCAAGAAGTAACAGCGAAAACCTGAAATGAGTGAGATTTTATTTGTTTTAATGGTTGGTTATGCTTGAGTGACTCATTTTCGCTCGATAGCTTTTGTTAAAACTTACCTTGATTTATCCATTCTAATGCAATTCCCAGACTTGTGTGATACACAAGGCTTCTAATGAATCGCTAAGAACGAAATTCTTGATTCGGAGTAAAAATTATGAAAACAAAGTGCTATTATCCTTTAACTTTCTCTTTGTTTTGTTTGCTTAACTCTTCTTAAATCGAATACAAGCACAAGCACAATTAACAAACAAGAACTAGAACAAGAAAGAACAACAATACACACACAACCACAAGTTCACAGTTTCACACAACCAAGAAATTTAATTTACAATACAATATCCAAGCATACAATAAAACTCCCATCCAGTGCTGCCAATGTCAATTTCTAGATTCCCTGCGTGATGCCCATTATGTGTGCTGTGCTCGTTTCCCCGAAATTCCCCGTTTCCCATTCATGCTATCCCCAAAATGTGTTTCATACAAAAAAACTACGAGCCTTACAGTAGTCGCTAGTAACGCTAAGTTAAGATGTGTAACATCTGACGACCGCGCGCGTTCATTGGTCAAACTAAATAGCGCGCGTTTTCCCGGTTTCCTGTTACACATTATCGTCCCGTTTGCCAAAATCACTACCACAAACCGAGAGGAAAGATGTTACACATCAATTAAATGTTTTACCGAAATTAGCTTTAGAACTATAGTTTGGTAAGTAGGTACGTATATACTTACATACAATTTTACAAAATAATATTTTTACAAAATTACTTAGGTACACTCTATAGCATAGATCGGCTTGATTCTAATTGTAATAATCTCTCCCGTTTTGGCTATCCCTTGTTCGGTACGCAATAATAATTTAATTTAATTTGATTCATTTATTTCTCAGACATCTCATTTAGCATCCTATAAAAATAGTAGTCTGTGTATCTCATGCATTTCGTTATAGGCCGGAAGATGGTGACACAAAATGTCAGGTCATTTGTACCAGGATGGCGACCCTTCAGGGGTTTAATTACATAATGACAAAAAGGAAAATGATGGTCATAGGGCTGGTACTGGCGGCCCAGTCGCATGGGTGTTAATCGAACGTGTCTGATAAATTACGAAAGTTGAACGATTTGTTCAACAAAACTTCTTGTATTTTCCAATAATCGATAAAAAAGAATTAGGCGGTAGCGTAATGCCATACTTTTCTGGTGTGGCTTACAGCCCGCCATACCCACGAAAACATATTAATTTTAAAAAAATCAACCATTTGTACCAGGCTAATTTTTGTACAGCTAATCATCGTCGAAATCAAGAAAATCACCATGCCATACTTTTCCGACGGTTCCAAATGTCCACCATACCCTCGCAAGGAAGTATTTTTTTTTGAAAAACGATTTGTACCACCCTGTAATTTTTATTACTACTTTTCTGTATCATCATAAATAGAAGTGTGTTAATGACCTGTGGGAGGTAGCTAATTTGTACAATATTTTTTCAAAATTGTAAGGTTTTATGCGTATATTGAACGATTTGTATGGCACTCATTTTTCCTGTAAGTTTAAGGTTTAAAAAACATAAATACAAAATTTCAAACACCTAGGTAGCGGCAATCTTGTTTTATCTATATAATGTAGTTCTATTATTAGAATAAGTCGGTCGACCGGCGGGCGTGGAGATGTTATGCCGTTCAGTTTACTGTTTAGCCAGTTACTGTAACAATTCGTTACAATTTTTTTTTACAATTTGCTCTAGTGCAGTCTTCAGCCCCATCGTTACAGTATGGGATATTTTTTTTTAGTTTTTTTTATTAACGGTTTTTTAATAAACCGAATACAATGATGCCATATACTGTAACAAATGTTCAGTCGTATTTTAAAAACGTGTCGAATAAATAAGTTTTTCAATCGCAATTTCAAGTTTTTCAATGGCAGCACTTTTTCCCCGTACTAGAAGTATGGCAAATATAATAACGGTCACATTTTATCATGTACTTTCCAAAAATCTAAATGCAATACTGATATGTACAAATCATTTTGAAAAAAAAATACTCCTTTGTGGCGGTATGGCGGCCATTTAGTACCATCAGAAAAGTATGTCATGGTGATTTTCGTGAATTGACTTGAAGATAATTAGCTGTGCAAAAATTAGCCTAGTACCTAGTAAATGGTTAAACTTTTTTAACCATTTACTATAGCCGCACGTAAAACCGATTTCTGGCGTGGCGACGCATGCTGTGGCGACGCGTCGCCACGGCGACGATACTACTTACACTTACACGGCGATATTACTTTTACAAAATAATGTCGATGTTTCACATCTGCCAGGCGTCCCGTGACGGCTCACATTTTTATTTTTTTTAATTAATGTGTTCTCGTCGATAAGGCGGGCTGTAAGCCATACCAGAAAAGTATGGTATTACGCTAGCACCTACTTATTTTTTATCGACTATCAGAAAATTCAAGAAGTTTTGTAGAACAAATCGTTCGACTTTCGTAATTTATCCGACACGTTCGATTAACACACACGCGATTGGGCTGCCGGTACCAGCTCTATGACCATCATTTTCCTTTTTGTCATTACGTAATTAAACCCCTGAAGGGTCGCCATCCTGGTTTAGATGAACTGACATTTTGTGTCACCATCTCCCAGCGTATTAGTAAACACATTAAAATCTTAGAATTATGTTAATAGATAGATAATTACAATGTTCTTTTTAATAACCTATACTGTCCACTGCTAGACAAAGGTCTCCTCCATTTCCTTCCATTCATTGCATTCTCCAGAAATCTCCTGCCAGTTAGACTGGAGCCCATCCAGATCGTCGCGCCAACGTTTTCGTAGTCTGTCTCTTTGCCGTTGTCCTGTAGGTGCCAGTCGGTCAATTGCAATTAAATAAACTAAAATAGCATAAACATCGATACATTCACAATAATCAAACAAACAATAATAAATTCAAATTCAGACAATGAATAGCTTGGTCAAAGAAATAAATATTAATGTAATTGGTGCACAAGGTGCTTTAAAACCCAGCGGCCAATGATGCCGGAATTAAAATTAAAATTATCTGCCACTACGACCAGCATCCTGTTGTAATAATGTTACTGGTATTATTGAGGCTTCCACCGGTACTGTGATTTTAGATTAGATTAGAGTCAAAGCAATCGGTCTCGATTCCTCGAATTTATACCGATACCCGCGCAAACTCCTGATTCCCCGCAAATCGGGTAATTTCTACACACACTGACAACTTCTGCATCTTTGCTTGCTTGCATGCTATTGGTCGGTCTTCAGTCCTCGGTACTATCAAATGACAACTGAAAACTGAAATGAAAATACTATTTTATTGGGCTGCTTTCACTCGCGAAACATAAATTCCCTTATTGTCTAGTTTTTATTTGCCACTTTTTTAAGCACACGTAACTAGTATCCACAAGCGTAACCAAGGGGGGAGTTTTGGGCTTTAAACCCCTCCGAAATATTGTAAATATTATATTTATATTATTTTGAAATATGAAGCGAGGAGTATAAATTATTATTACATGTTTTTTTTAATTTGCCGCGCTGCCACCTGTAGCCGATTATCCGATGCCAATGACACCGCATCGCATTCTTCTGTAACCGATTTTTTGTGCAGTTGATTATTATAAAGAGTTGGCAACTTATTTATCAACTTTGACAATGACATACACAGAAAGTTCAGTTTAATGTGACGTAAAATAATATGGCGCCACAATTTGAAAAAATTTCTTGAAATTCTCTGGATAATTTATTATTAATTCTTGACTTCTCGAAAGGTTTTCTTTTAGTAAGAGCTTCGGGTTTAAGTTTAAAAGATGCAGGATGACAAAAATGCAGTATTTCAAATGCGCTTTCCACAAAAACTGTGGTATTTGCTAAACTTAGGCACTGATGCAATAATGTGGGGTTACACGGGAAGAACAATTTTACTGAACTACCAGATCCTTCACAATTACTTGCAGTGTGATCACTCTATATTTAAAACAACCAATATCTCAAGTTTTGTGAGGCAACTGAATTTATATGGATTTAGAAAAGTTACATCGCATCTTCAAGACCCACTTTGTAACTCAAGCAATCCATTCATGCATGAGTATGTTCATGATTATTTCCAATTCAGAAGGCCAGACTTACGGAACAAAATAACTAGGAAAGCTTTGACAATGAAACGGAACTTTAAACCAAAGGTCAGTTTACGTACGGTACGTATTAACTTAGGTACGTATTCGTGCCCACCTACTTATCTTGTCCTATGTGAATAACTGGCATAACTTATCAAAGTATATGCACTGTATAAGTAGATACTGATTTGTGCCTATCCTGTATCCTGATCTCAAAGCATACAATATTTTTTTCAGAATACCTCAAACAATGTAGAACAGCAGATTTTTCAAACACCTCTTCAAAAGGCGCGACATGCTTTACGCGTGGCTTTGAAGAAAGCGTCCCAAGAGATTTTTCTACAACAGCATTCCCCAAAGCTATTCAACATGAATTTTGATTATGAAGGTAACTTCCTACCTAGAATTCTATCCATATTGCATTATGGCTACCCCGAAGTTTGCTCTGTTTCTGCTAACATTGTTGTTGTGTTACCTAGTTAGTCTTTAATATTGAATGTAGGTAGTTTACGTACTGGGTAGGTAAGGTAAATAATGCTGAAAAACTTTTTCAGTCTCTCAAGACAATTTGGGTGAAGAAGAAACAATCGAGTTTGATTGGCCATCTACAAGCAATGAAGTGCAACCATGTCCTAAACCAGGTTCCATTTTTACAACTTACATTATATCCCTTCTTTTCTTTTTCCCACAATCCTTACCTTTGTCCTTGTCCTTCAAGCAGCTGCTGCTAAACCTACAGTAATCATTGATGATACTCCTGAGGAGACTGCCAATACTTCAGTAGAACCAAAAACTTTTGGGTGCGTCATATTTTATATTAAGAACTAATAAAATTGTTCCATCACACATTGAGCTATATACTACATGCATACAGACCTTAAAAATTAATTAAATATTCTATGTAAGAATTTACTAATGACAAAGAAGCTTTTCGTAATGTACCAAATCTATAGTTATATAGCATTCTATAGCATCATACCAAAGTAATTTAATTATCTAACTGAGTGTTAATCTAATTGTATCTTATTATTGATTCAAATATTTCAGGAATTCCTATCAGGATAATCTGTCACTGCCACTGAGCATGCCAGATCTTGATACTGGAAGAACAGCTCCAAATTATGATATGGAGCTTCTAGCTGAATTCAATATTGTTAGTGATGTTGACCAGGGAATTATACAAAAGCTGAGTGATGATAACGGCCACAGCTGTTTGAACTGTGTGCTGCCATCTATCAATCATGACCGAATTGATGATGAGTCTATGACAGAGGTAACTATTAGATACAAGCTTCCGCCCGCACATGTGGTTTGTCAATAAAAACATTTCCCTTTTTCTGCACACTCAGGGAAAAAGTAGCCTATGCCTCAATTCTAGCCGTAATCTATCTATATACTCACCAAATTTCATTGCAATCGGTCCAGCTATTTAATCATGAAAACATAACAAACAGACAGACCGAGTTGCTTTTGAATTTATAATAATAGTATAGATAAGTACTTGTCTCCTGAGATATCCTAAGGCTAATTTCTGTCTTGAAAATTACTCAGTAGAAGTTGCTCAATAAATGAGTAGATTAGACAGTTGTTCTTGATTGCATTCATAAGCATTTTACTTGGCCAGTTATTACCACACTGGGTGATTATTAAGATACAGAATATAGTGGCAGATCTCTACTCAGTAAGGGTTTTATACAAGTTTGTGTTTACAGATAAACAATGGATACAATGGAGATTGGGACCAGATGTTCAATGACATCATGACTAACAGGGGACCTAACCAAGAATGTGGGTCAGATTTGAAGGATATTTACTCACAAATCTCAAAGACTATTGATTTACTAAACTCCTAAGCCTAAAATTAAACACTGTGTTAGCGCATGTATTAAGTATAATAATAAATGTTACAACTACTTCTTCTGCTTTTTCTTCTCAGCTTCTGCTTCCTTTTCTTTCTCAATCACGGAGACATAAGAGTTGATGGTGTCAGCATCAAGCATTTGCATTGGTTGTCCCCTTCTCATGACTGCTATCTCAAGGTTCTTCTGGCCAGATTGTACGACTTCCAATAAGGCACGGATTGCGAGCTGGAAAAATGAATCTATTATTTGACTGCTCAAAAGTTATTCTACTGATCAAGGACTTTCTTAAGAAAAATAATTAAATAAGAAAATGATTATTTCAAGAGGTTTTATCTAAATTCTTGTATCTTAGTTAGCGAGTAATGATTGGGTTTCTTACCTTCACTGCGCCTTTCTCATTGGCAACTTCCTCAGCAGTGTAGTTCTTCTCTAAGAACTCTCGGACGGTCTTAGCAGATCTGCCAGTTGCATTAGCTTTCCATTCATAGTAAATACCTGATGGTTCAGTTTGGAATAAATGGGGATGACCATCATAGTCGAACCCACCAATTAGGCAAGAAATACCGAAAGGGCGACGACCGTTGCTCTGGGTGTATTTTTGCTTTAGACCAGCGATATACCTTGTTATGTATTCGAGGGTTACAGGGTCTTCAACAGTCAATTTGTGGGACTGGCACTCAATTTGAGCTCTGTTGATGAGAATTCGAGCATCGGCTGTCAAACCGGCGAATGCCATTACAACATGATCGTCGAGAAGACATATCTTCCTCACAGTTCTTTCTTCTTGAAGCTTAGCAACCGATTTCTTTTCCACTCCTAGTACAACAACGTCACCTCCTCTCACACCAACCTGGAAACAATTTTGTAGAAAGTATAAACATAGAAAATAGCCAAAATAACTGTAAGTACATAACCAAGAGAAGTGTCTTACCGCGGTGGACCCTTTACGAACGGCTTCTTGTGCATATTCTACTTGAAGCAAATGACCATCAGGTGAAAATACTGTGATAGCTCTATCGTAACGAGCCGACATGGTTTTTTAGGGTATAATCTGGAAATTAATTAGTTCGAACACAGTGATTTGGTCGGTGTAAACTATTCGCAAATCATTCAGTGAAATAGTGATGTATGTAATGACAAACAAGTTCGACAACCAAATGTAAAAAATCGATTGTCATGTCATCGAATACTGTATGGTTCTGTGATCTGTAGTTCTACAGATTATGTGTGTACCGTAGAAAAAAAATTGTAGCTAGTGAATTATATGAATAGAATATAAGAATATATACGTATACATAATATATACGTGTGAATAGAATAAATACTTTGAATCAGTATTTCTTTTCGATTACTTTTTTCTTTTAAACAGTAGGTAATGGGATTTGCCATGTGGGTCCACATTTCCACTATGACATTTCGACTATTTTCGACGCTACGCTAATGGAGATGGCCGTCATGTCACAATAAACTCAGGCGATGGTGGTTACTTGAGCTATAAAGGATGACAGTAGTCTTGGTGGAAAAGCGTTATTGGAAAATTAAATTTTGAATGGATAAGCGGAAAATATAATAAAAAACTTCATTATAATGGTGCCAAAGGAATTTCAGTATTGAATAATAATTATTCAATAACTTCGATGGGAAGCGGGGAATGTGGGCAGTGCGGCGCAGCGGCCGGTGGCGCGTCACGGGAGTATCCGCCGTGTCAGGCCTTTGAGTTCTGTGGTCAGGCCAATCCGTGACCAGCAGAAAATTGCGGCGTGTCTGTCATGCGTAGCAAAGACAAAAGTGTGGACAGTTTTTATCCACATAAACAAGAACTGAAAGAAATTCCTTTGCGATGGATCAACTTGTGACATCTCTACTACAAGGCATCTTGTCTTCATCTTGTTCATGCCATCTTGGGAAGCCCGTGAGTAAATCGCTTTGTGACATAAGGGTTGCATTCCAAATCACGCTAAAATCGATATCATCGCGCTAACAAGCGTTCCGAGTCATCGTGAGCGCGACAACAATGTCTTGTATATTTTCATAGATGACGTCATTATATCTGCCATTTTGCGCTAACAATGCCCACTGTAATCACCGTGAGCCTCCCTGTCAAAAGTGACGTGACAGCTGGTTGAGTGGTTGCTTGTGAGTATTATTGTTCTGTGGTTGGTTGGTGTTATTGTTATGAAATTATAGGAACACTGACTGCGAGCGCGTTCATGAGCATTCCGAATCTTTGACAGCACTTCACTGTCATCAGCGAGATAACTGAATCGGTACGCAAACTACGTGAACTCTAGCAGCGATTATGTTGTGTTTCGGAATGCACATAAGGTCATGTCGTTTTGGCCGAGTGACAAAAACCGTCCATATTTATGTCTTTTCACGACTATCTGTTACGCAGTCACGGTGTGTTGAAATGTCACAAATGTGGACCAGCAACACTTCTTGGCTGCAGCTTGAAATAATGTCTATATAGTAAGTGACACAATCTCGCGAAATTGTGTAATCGATTGTTGTTACTTATTTTAAAAATGTACGATTTGTTGATATGGCACATCACTAATGCGATGACAACGAAAAATTTCAAGTTTCGTTCTAAAGTTAGCTCCATCCGCACTGCACACAACAACGCAAACAAATCATAACTTCCTTCGTCAAAAAAAAACCGTCTGCCTGGTCTGTCAATTAGAGACTTCACTTTTCAGTTTTCTTTTCCTTCATTCATCTAATTTGAATTGTCAAAAAGCGAATATGGCGGCGGCGGCGAGTGATTTCGAGCCGTGGTTGATTGAGAAATTACAGGCACTAAATATTGATGAAAGCGTCTACGGCTCATATATAACTGGAATTTTGGAAGGCGATGAAAGTGTTGATGAGAAGAAAGAGGCGTTGGAAGGCATACTATCGGAGATCGTAGTAAGTTATTCCATCATTTAGCTCTGTTGACCATGCTATTTTTACTTCAATTACAGTCTATTCTTATATATTGTTCTTTAATTTACAGGATAAAAATGTTGAGGCTGTTGTCACTGAACTATTGGAGAAATGGAACTCATGCCAACCCAAAGCATCCATAAAATCCAATGTGGATGTGGTTGATGCACAGCTAGCAAAGTTGATGAATACTCGGTGTCTGGCTACTACAGCCCGAAGAGAATATACTGATGAGGAAAAGAAGATTCGAGAAGCCATTTTATCTCAGTACAGCCAGCTCTCTGACAATGAGGTATGTAAAAACTTCTGTTGAATGTTGAGGTTATCTTCATACTCTGAAAGTTCTATATTGTTTGTTCTAATTCAAGTATACATATTGTTTTAGGATGAAGCTGTGACTACTGAAGATGCGGAGAGTTCTGATTTAGTTAAAAACACAAATGCTTCTGATGTCCATGCTGCAGCCAGGGAGCGCCGTGAGCAAGCTCGTCTAGATGCCCAAAAAAAGAAGGAAAAAGATAAGGAAGACAGGTAACTGAGAGTTCTGATTCTATGATAAGTTTTGTTGCTATTCATTATCAATATAACAGCCATATTATGCCATCCACTATTGTTTGGTTTGAATAATATTTACTGAACATTATTGTGTTTAAAGAAACATTTGTAAAATTACATTTTATTTACGAACTTCCACTCATGCACTTGTAAAGAATGTAAAATGTGTAACCTACTTACAAACTATTGTGTTTTATAATATTATTACTATAACATACAACACACAATATCCAACTGTGGTGTACATAGTCCTGCTTGACCCTACGCTTGACCTTCCTTGTATAGTAGGAATAGTTAAACTACTAAATATTTAATTTATTGTTGCAGAGAGAAACAGAAACAGCTAAAAGAAGATAAGAAGGAAAAGCGCAAGACTCAGAAAGGTGAGAGAAAGAGGTAGCGGGGTACCTATTCTATAATTTATAATGTGTGCTGCTTTGTTTTTAGATAATTAATTAATGTATACTACTAAACAAGCAACTTCTAAATTAGGTTGTCAATTGTTGATTATCTATGAAGGGTTATTTTGTGTAGGTATTTTAGGAAGCTGAAAGTTGGATTTATTTAAATTACCTTTAAGGGAAAAGATTCTTGAATGTGGCATATAAAATTATTTAAATTCTGCTATTAATCAAAATATCATCTATATATAACTAATATTAAATGGGTATTTATTGTGTATATGTACCTTTTTTATAATCCTGATATTATAATAAAAATTAGATGGTAAATAAATACCCATTTAATATTAGTAAATATTAGTAAAAATATGTCTAATTATTGAGAAAGTTTATAAAAATACCATCATTCAGATAGATAAGACACAATGGGCGAAGTTGTGTTTGTAGTTGGACGGTTATAATTGTTTAAAATCCTGGAAATAATACATATCATTAAGATATAAAAGCCTTAAAAATTGTTGAACATTCAATCTTTCAAATTGGATTGAAAGTGTAAGTTTTCCAGGATACTAAACTATGTGAGGTATGCAATGCAATAATTGTAGGCTAAAAAAAAGCACAATGCAATACCTAATTATAATGTTTTGTACGATAATGTTGATCATGCTTTTTCCTAAATAAAACCAAGAAAGGTTGTCTTCTTGTACTGAAAATGTTAGATTTCATTATCATTATAAATATGTAACTTTGTATTTCATAGAATAATAAAGTATTAGGAAATGTTTAGTGTAACTATTGCTTCATGCACAGAATAGTCTTATTCTGAGGTTTCATGGTAATGTTACAGATGTTTCTAAGACAGGCAGATGATGTGTTATTGCTTTAAAATGTTATATGTTCACAAAACATCTTACCTATTTCAAATGTTATTATAATAAAAGATAAAATCAGGTCGAAAGAGAAGCTTAATGCGTGTTTGAAAGGATTTAGTATGACACTTTCATTCTGAAATGATTATCTTATATTATAATATGTTTTAGCATAAATAGGATTACACAATAACTTATCTACATTAAAAGAGCCTAGAATGCCATTAGAAAAACAAATATACAATAATGTTTTTTAAATTATTGTTTCACTAATAAAACACTCAATAGTTCAATATTCAACATTTTATTTAAGTAGCACCTTGAAATGACTTAGAACATAAATGGTCTTCTAAAAATTATAAAATTCATTGGTTGTGATTTAGATCCTAACTAGTTTTCTGTCCCTGTGGTCAAAGTATATAATGTATATACTTCATTATACCTAGTCAGGTCATAAGTATTGTCACACAGTAAAAACTTTTCTTTTAGAATGCTGGCCACAAAAAAGTTTATAGAATTCGAATTTCGAATTGTTCATGAAAATAAAAATGTATACTTTTTAGAATTTTACTCATTTTTAAATATGGAGTGGACGCTTAAAGAAGACCGTGTTGCAGTTATTGCGTTGCATCGTTGCGGTTACGCGCCAATTCAATTTTTTGACATACTGAAAAATTTGAATATAACCAAAAGATTCGTTTATCGCACCATCGAACGATACAATGAAGACTCTAGTGTAGATGACAGGTCAAGAAGTGGTCGCCCTCGGTCTGTTAGGACTCCAGCAGTGATAAAAGCTGTGAAGGCGCGAATTCAAAAAAATCCCAAACGTAAGCAGAAACTGTTGGCCCTTCAGATGGAGTTAAGCAGAACCACGGTGAAAAGGGTGTTAAATGAAGACTTAGGGCTTCGGGCATATCGAAGAAAAACAGGACATCGTTTGAATGCTCGTCTAATGGACCTGAGACTGAAGAGATGCCGCGCTTTGTTGAAGCGGTACGCGGGAAAAAAATATCGGGAAATTCTTTTTTCGGATGAAAAAATTTTTACCGTAGAAGAGAGCTACAACAAACAAAATAATAAGGTGTACGCACACAGTAGGGAAGAAGCGAGCAACCGTATTCCGCGTGTCCAACGAGGTCATTTTCCATCCTCGCTCATGGTATGGTTGGGAGTTTCTTATTGGGGCTTAACAGAGGTACATTTTTGTGAGAAAGGTGTAAAAACGAATGCAGTTGTGTATCAAAATACAGTCCTGACGATTCTTGTGGAACCTGTTTCTCATACCATGTTCAATAACAGGCACTGGGTATTCCAACAAGATTCGGCGCCAGCTCATAGAGCGAAGAGCACACAAGGCTGGCTGGCGGCGCGTGAAATCGACTTCATCCGGCACGAAGACTGGCCCTCTTTCAGTCCAGATTTGAATCCGTTAGATTACAAGATATGGCAACACTTGGAGGAAAAGGCGTGCTCAAAGCCTCATCCCAATTTGGAGTCACTCAAGACATCCTTGATTAAGGCAGCCGCCGATATTGACATGGACCTCGTTCGTGCTGCGATAGACGACTGGCCGCGCAGATTGAAGGCCTGTATTCAAAATCACGGAGGTCATTTTGAATAAACTTTAGTGTCATAAGAATCTATGTTTTATTAACTTCATTTTGGTATATAAATGGTTACATAATGAATAAACTTGTTTCAATTATTTTATATTAAACATGTGACAGAATTTATGACCTGACTAGGTAATTATAATACTAGTTTAATATTATAAATGCAAAAGTGAGTTTGATTTATGTTTTCACATTGTAATAGCTGAATCAATTTTGATGAATATTATGACCTGAAATGAGACAGACCACTTTATTAAGCCTTAAACTGCAGGCGGAATCTAGTTTGTTGATACTTTAAGTATTTGTAACTCACTTTTATGGTCTAAATTAGCAGCATAATATTTTGGTACTTCGGCAGATAGAACAAAACAGCTCTTAATTATACAATTTCAAGAATCAGAATGGGAAAAATCTGAGCTAAGTTGGCTTCACATCCACTATAAGAAACAATTTTTATAATTGCAAGAGATGATTTAACTTTCATCAATACTGATAAATGATTCACTTTCACCCATTTCCTCTTCTGGTTCTACAACTTTGCCATCAGTAACTATAAAGTTGTGGGCTCCTCCAGCAAAGATATGTGTGATGGTCCTACTCCCCTCTATAGGCACCAATGTGGGCAGAAATATGTCTTTTTCAGATTGTATGCCAGTATTTGAGTGCTCATTCCAGCCCCATGCCCAGAGGGTGTTGTCTGTTGCTAAACAAATTGTGTGCTCTGAACCTAAAGCAACATCTTTCACTTGTCTAGAATCTGAAAAATGAAATATTGAATAATAATACAGTAAAAGTAACAATAGTTAAAGTTGAATCAGGTTGTTTGCAGTAATAGTATGTACCTGGCAACTTAATCAGTGTTTTTTGTCCAACATAATCACTGCTCCCAATTTGTCCATAGCTATTTCTTCCCCAAGTAAAAAGTGTTCCATTTTCTAGCCACAATAATACATTGGTCCATCCTGTCAATAGCTTCTTGACTGCTTGTTTCACACCTATATCAATCTTCTGTGGTGTGAATATTTTGGTATATTTATCAGTGTTTAACACCAATTGGCCATGGTTATTATTGCCCCACACATACAAAGCATTTTCATCTGTACTCCATGCTATAGTATGTTTCTGTCCACATGCAATATGAGACATGTTTCCAATGTTATTGACTAGAGTAAATCTATCTACTGATAGCACATCTTTTCCTAAACCAAGCTGCCCAAACTTTCCACATCCCGTCACCCATACTTCACCTTTTGAATTAAGAATAGCAGAGTGTCTCAAGCCCATAGAAACAGTTTGTGCTTTCACTTGAAGTCTAACTGGTGTTACAGAAACAGAGAACTGGTCTTTTGGAAGTCCGAGTTGGCCATGACTATTAGAACCCCAAACAAATAGAAGGTCATCTGTGACACCACAGCTGAAGTCCCAGCCACATGCAATGCTTGTGAATTTTACACCACTAAGCGCCCACGTTCGTTCAAAGGTATGTACTTCTTGATTCGTTGCTAGCTGAAGTTTTGAGTTCCAGCCGCAAGAAAACAGTCTGCCTTCTTCATCAAGTAGGAGTGAGTGACCGCCTCCGCAAGCTATCTCTTTTATCTTACAGTCGTAAAATTCTATCTCCACTTTGGTAGGCTTTTCTGTTTGCTCGTTGATCACATTAAGGCCTAGTTGCCCGTGAGAATTAGCACCCTGGAATTAAGTATAAGGATTTAAAACGGTGCATATTGAGATTTTAATATATTCTAAGCCCATTGGATCTCACTGCAGGGCATAGGCCTCCCTCTTCCACTTTTCGCGGTCCAAGGTATGGTAAGTTAACTTATAATTTTGAATATTACCCAAGACCAAAGGACCATGATGGTTCATCAGCTCATTCGTATTTCGAGCTAGTAAACTAGATATTTGTAAAAAAAAAAAGGTTTTTTACAAAAGAAAACAAACAATTTGTTTCTGCCCGTGCCCGAACGAGCTGAGCGTAAGTGACATTGACATTTTGATGTTGAAGGGAAACAGCTGACTATCACGCGAGACGACAGATGACATTGAGTGCTCGCTCTAGGTTTATTCTATTGAATGGCTGAAAGCATAAAACCGGCAAGTTTGAAAACACTTTGTTGTCTATAGAATGACCACGGTCAATTTTACAAAGATCTTGTATCCCTCCATGTTCAGCGGAACATGTAGGGATACAAGATCTTTGATCAAGGAAGCGTCCTTTAAATAATAAAATCTTTCTCTCTTCCTTAGATCCATCTATCCGCGTATCAATGTCTAGAATCGTTTATTCGTACAAATAATAATAATACATAAAATCACAAATTTGTGAATGTTAATTTTGTAAATATCTCTATCTTGTTTAATTTACTTATATTTCATGTATTCCTTTCTTCTCGATCCTTTCCTAATTTAGTGTAGGTATCTCCCGGGTTTTGTGTATAATCTGTTTCCCTAATTTTTTTATTTGCCACTGGCAAATGCACATTTTCGTGCGACGCCAAAAAAACACTTGGTGATTTTTGCCACCAACAGTCAATAGTCATGACATGTGTTAGGCTGGGCCTAACGCTGCTGTGATGTTTTTTTACTTGTAAAGTGCCACCAGGGAGAATATCACGTATTTCACGCCTGCCTCTGGGATGGGACACCGGGAAGGACGGCAGTAAGGTCTTCTCATATTTGCTTGCTATGTAGATATAGTACTTACCTACATAAGTAGGTAAGCTTATAATTTGTAAGTAGGTATTTGAAACTTGGAACTTCGGGTAAATTATTGTAGAGGCAGGTGTGTGTAATCTTGGTAAGTTACCTACATACCTACGTAAATCTCTAAGCTAATGGTCCACAAATAATTTACGGAGTTCTAGCATACGATACGTGCAAATAGGATCCTAAATGAAGTTAGTTACTGGCAAAGTGATAAATCACGTCTCATCCGCATCTGTGGAGTTCCGAACTTTGCGCTTGTTTGTGGCATTTGTCGACACAAACGATGCTTTAGGTTTATTCCAAATGATTGATAAGAGAGATCTTATAAATGAGGAGATTCGTAGACGCGCTAAAGTCATCGACATAGCATAAAGGATTAGCAAGCTGAAGTGGCAGTGGGCCACGCAATGGAAAACGCAGCGTAGGATGGCTCCCAAAAATAGAAAGACGACCTGGTAAAGGTTGGTGGTAGTCGCTGGGCGCAGGCCGCACAGGATCGGTTGCTCTGGAAATCGATGGGGGAAGCATATATTCAGCTGTGTCCTGTGGCTGATATGTTATTAACGATTGTTAGCAAGACAAAATCAAATAATATAGGTAGGTAGGTACGTTACTTGAAACTCGTAGACTAACCAACCGCCTGCAACTTCGTCCGCGTAGAAAAAATACTTTATCTTTAGTGTTTTACCGTATGAAATACAACGCCCCTTTTCACCCGCCCAGGCGGTAATTTTTGTAGAGTTAAGTGCTAAGTACCTACCTATGTAAAAAGATGCCGGATAACAGAAAAGATAATTGATGTATTATTATTAGAGTGTTATGAGTCCTATGAGAGTAAAGTTTGCACCTACATGGGTACATAATGGAACGTTATTTTGTACTAATTTAATAGATTATTAAAGAAGTAAGTTATGAGATACGTAAAGTTACAGGTGTTGTGTTCGTACGCGGGGCGTTCAATGTATTCTCGGTATCGGGGTAATATACTAATGATGAGGGTAATTAAATTATCTCATTAGTTTATGACACTCATTGAAGGTATAAATACAAAATTTTATTTGATTGTCGCCATTAGTATTCAAAATATCATTTCGGAAAGGCAACTACGATGACTGATACGACAATGTTAAAAAAAATCGAGCATCGCGCTGTTATAAAATTCCTCACAAAACAAGGAAAGACTCAAAAAGTAATGCACGAAGAAATGATGGCTGTTTACCAAGATTCTGCCCCTTCATTATCTACAATTCAGAAGTGGTCAAGTGAATTTAAACGGGATGGAGAGAGTATTGAAGACGACCCTCGTGCCGGTGGGCCGGTTAGTGCCGCTACTGAAGAAAACGTAAAAATTGTTGAGAAACTTGTACTCGAAGATGCCCGTGTGAGAGTGAAAATATAAGCAGAAAGAACCAAGCTATCCGTGGGTACCATTCACACTATCCTTCATGACCATCTGAATTTGTCAAAGGTCAGTGCAAGATGGGTGCCACGAATGCTCACAGCGATTCAGAAACAAGTGTGAGTCGATTGTTGCAAGGAGTTTTAAGCAGAATAACTATTAAAATATCATAAAAATTCACTCAAAAAAATTGTGAAGAAAATTTATTTTCTCATGCATAGATGCAGCTAATGATGACCGATTAACAATTCTACCGGCGACGTACATTGGCAGCTCCCGTCATATGCATGCCAAGGCGGTACGAAATTTGCCGGGTCAGCTAGTAATGAATAAAAGTTGAAATTGAGCATACCTGTTGGGGTAGATTTTTGTTAGTTTTCAGAACCTAGCCGTGGGGGATGCATATAAGAATCGTAGTTTCGTAGCTCAGTGATCGTTACGCTCAGTTACTACAGGCCACGGCCTACGGCCGGTAGGTGGGCAATATCTCGCATCATTGGTTCAGGCGCGGCACTGCGCTTGGGTGGCCACGCGAGCTCATGCCTGAAAACTGAGCATTGCTCGGCTCGTCTCGACATGAAAGATTTACAGACAATATCCTGTTGTGATACTAGGTAGGTAAGGTACCTAGGGCAATGCTGTATTAGTAGATTTACAGTTTTGGCTATTCGTGTCTTTGAAATGAAAATTGAATATTTAGGTACTTACCTACTATACCTACCTACCACTTTACTTCAGACGTCATAAAGTCCTCTTGTGTATTATAAGTTTGAAGTCTTTGCCTATGTTTTGTACGTGGTATTATAGCTTCTAAACTCATGTTCTAAACGAATGTATAGCATTTAGGTAATTGATGCGTTGGTTATGAAAATTAGTGCAGTTCAAAGATCGTAGATTTTAATTTATTAAGTTTATTTGTAATACCTAAGTAAGAGCCATCCAATTAGTGTAATAGACTTGATAATATATAGATGCTAATGTATACTATGTGAACTATAATACGTACATATACATTTACATACTACATTTAAATGTGATCTAAATTATTACATAATTATTGTTATTTAATTTAAGGATTTTTTGTTTCAGTACCGGCATAACTATTGCATATCCGGATATGGTGGAATATTATGACACTGGATGGTATCTATCCTATCGATGTACCTTACCTACAAACCTACAACTAACATTTTTAAAATTAAGATGTCTTGATTTGATTATAATTGAATACTTATACTTTACTTATATACCTCGTACTCTCCTTGTTATTTAGAAACAAGAAGAACATATTCTTGTTTCCCGTTCCTCATATTTATACAAATCATATTCAATCATCATAGTTTTCCTATAAAAAGTAAACCTCGTCCATATTTATTCTACATGAAGTTATTATGCACTTGTAGCGAGTAGTTTCAGGAGCTATAAAGATTTACGAGATTCGTTCGATACTCAAGTACCAATAGTAGGTATCTTGCTTGGAGTTTCGGGAAGAAAATATTTACATTCGTGAAGGCCTGGGTTATTACTTCCTTTAAACACAATCCGTGGAAAAAATGTTTTTTTCATTATTGTATTTAATAGCTAAATAAATCCTAATCATTCATCATGTAAGTAAGTAGGTAGGTAGCTGTTAAACTGACTAAGCGGCAACGTCGCAAAGGCGCCGCCGATTTACGTAAAAAATTGTTTATTGGAAATGTATCGATTACTGGATA
This sequence comes from Philereme transversata, assembly GCA_963924445.1. Classification (NCBI taxonomy): domain Eukaryota; kingdom Metazoa; phylum Arthropoda; class Insecta; order Lepidoptera; family Geometridae; genus Philereme; species Philereme transversata. The sequence goes on along the minus strand of OZ004337.1, from coordinate 15,926,146 downwards.
AATATTGAAGCTACCGGTATTAAACCCACCTGTAAAATTCCGGATGTGTGTTTTTAATTAATGTCGTACATAACAAAACAGGTTGTATACAGGATAGTGACATAAACAGTGTTGGTTTGTAAGCAGGTGAAATGCTTGTGACATACAAAAAATTTTAAGGAAGAAGTAGGTACGGTACGCTAACGGGTAAGTTTATATTGGAATCAGTTTCAATGAATGTACAGTTTACCTAATTTCCTTTGATACCTGCCTACCTAACTTATTCAACGCGTAGACTTAAATCGAACGCAGTGCACAATGGTGTCCAGATTAACCTTTTTTAGCCGACTTTAAGAAAAGGAGGTGGTTCTCAATTCGTCGGAATCTTTTTTTTTTAACGTATTTTCCCCGATTACTCGAAAACGCCTGGACCGAGTCGAAAAATTCTTCTTTTGTTTAACAGGCTATACTTCCCAGGTGGTCCCATTGGCACCAAGTCAGGATCTGATGATGGGAACAACCCTTAAATTTTATAAGGACGCATAATTGTTTTATGTTTTTACCTCAGAACTCCGTCATTTATCAACCGATTTGTAAAATTCTTTTGTAATTTAAAGGATATACTTCCATATTGGCCTCATAGAAATTTCATCAAAATTAGTTCCGTAGTTTGTATATTTTTGTCAAAAAGTTACTCGTATTTTAAAAATTTTACAAATTGATTTAGTACAATGGGCCTTATCGCTGAAAACGATCTCTTTCAGACAACTTTTGGATAGACAGGATAATACAACTACTTACTAAAACAATTTACAATGTCAGGGAATATTTGGACTACAGTAACATTAATTACAATCAGGATACTAATGTTAGTTAAATAATCTAATAGTTATGATTTTATCTTATAACATTTTGGAATTATTTAAGTTAATTTTAATTAATTATTATATGTAACAATTGACACCCCTTTACAGCTAATATTACTTTTACTTATAAAGAATTTATTGACTCATTTTTTAAATGCACTAAGTGGCATCAGAATGCCTTTAATAACAGAAAGAATATAATAGTAGATAACGAGGGGATAAAGCAGTGTCTCGCGTCACGGGCGCTATATTGAATCCTGAGTGCAGAGAGGGAAGCACGCCCAAGATGCAGACAGCTTTATCCACAAGGAGAATACTCTACTTTTCACACTTTTTGCGAGATAATAAAAACCAAATCTAGGTTGGTGAATTCTGTGCAACGGTTAGTTCGATTTACAAATAAGTTCTTATTATGTGGGTCTCTTAGGTTCAAATTAGAATACAGATGAGGCTTCAAATCCAAATTCAAGTCTAAATACCGTTGCAAACGATCTATAGTTAGCTCAACTGCTCCGAATCACTACCAGGCGGAAGTGTCCCAAGATACTGGCTACATTGCCCCGCCGAATTGCAATGCTTATGCGTTGACCCAGATAAACGCCAGCTCTCGGATCACACGTCGCATTGACCAGACGCCCAGAAAGAATTATTGTGAGTAAAGTTGTGACAGTTTAAAAAAATAAAATTTAGAGACTATCATGGATCGAGCGAAGCGAGATCTCCAAATCAACTTGGGCAAATCGGCGTTGTATGTATGTATGTATGTGTGTATGCATGTATGTATGTATGTATGTTTGTTTGTTTGTCCGAGGATAACTATCGAAGCGTTTATCCGATCATCGTGAAATTTGGTATATAGGTAGGTAATGATGGCACAATTTCGGTGTGACTCAATGAGCTAAAAATTTTGGGGGGTTGGTGAGATATTGGGGTTCAAGAGGGGTAAAAAAATGAAAATGAGACTATTAGGTCAAGTGAGACGTCAAATGAAAGGTCTTCATTAGTACATTTCGACACCGTTTTTTAGCCATAATAAAAACTAAACTTTGACAAAATTCACAGGGTACACCAGTGACCCCACAGTGCTGTAATTTAGTATGCGTGTAGCTTATGTATCACAAATATAGGCAAAAGTCTGAAATCTAGAATAACTGCAATTTTTAGCCCAAAAAAGGGTAACCAATTAACATGAACTCCCGTTACCTGTAATTTGAATGAAACTGTAGGTCAAGTTAGTTGGTTATACATTTCGTGGCACTATTTTGATAGTCATAGATTACGAATAACATTTTTTTTGTTTTTATGGTAGACTCGCGAGATCTCAGTTAGGGCGAACCACTAGTGTATTATGTACTAGCTGACCCGCCTGCGGCTTCGCACGGGTGGTCTTTCAATAAAACATTACCCTCATTTTGCGCAGTTGGCTAAAAAGTAGCCTATGTCCTTTCCCAGGATATAATCTATCTCCATGCAAAATTTCATTACGATCCGTTCAGCCGTTTAGTCGTGTAAAGGTTACAAATAAACTAAGAAACAGACAGAGTTATGTGTGTATTATACATATAAATAAGCCTTCCTCTTGAATCACTCTATCTATTGTTGAAAACTGCATTAAAATCCGTTATGTAGTTTAAAAGATCTAAGCGAACAGACAGCGGAAGCGACTTCATTTTGTAATGTAAGTTTTTATTTCTAAAATAATTCTAACGATGTTGTTATTTGAATCTGACGAGAGACTGATGTTACACCAACTTTGTTCAATTAATGAATGTTATTGTGTTCTTGTTTTTTAATAAATAATATTCTATTCTATTCTAATACGTGATGTGTTCATAATTCAGAAGATATGTAATAGGTACTTATCTAGATACACTTTCCTGGAAAAAAAATGTTGAAATTGGGTCATAACATAAAATGGAACACCTTATTTATTGGATAGTAAAGTTTATTGGTTTGGAAAAACGAAAAATCGTACGACTGTTTTACGGAAGGGTATAAAATAAATGATAGCTGAAAGGGGTATTTTGTGGTTTCATTCTGACTTTTATAGGGTGTACCTATATAAAATAGCAATGATAGTACCAAATATACTGTAAAATTTTGATGTGTGTGTGGACTGAGTGACCACATGGCTTTTACATTTTTGAGATGGTTTTAAAAATCTTTATATTTTCCGTAAGTGTTCGGATAACACTATAAAAATAATAATACTATTTGGCTTTTTGTAGTTTTAAATGTATTAATAACTAAAAGATTTAGTAAAGTTCTAAAACATTTGTAAAACGAATATTGGAATTTGTAAATCTTTGTCCTGAATGACTGATTGACGGATCAACGCACAGCCTAAATCGCTGATCGTAGAGACCTGAAACTTGGAGGGTGTGTTCTTTGTATGACGTAGGCATCTAATAAGAAAGGATTTTCCGAAATTCTACCTCTAAAGGGGCGCAAAGTTTGTATGGGACAACGTGATTCCTTAGTCCAATCTAGTTCAAATTTTGCATAAACCTTTTTTAACAGAATTGATGGAAGATGTGTTTCGTATTTTATTGAAATTCATCCCCTAACGGGGTTAAAAAGGGGTAGAATGTTATTTTGGCGGTGATTTGCTTCGAAGTTGATATCGATACTTCTTAGTGCTTTTGATTTAAATTTCATTTTATTTTGACACATGTTTGAAAACTCAATTCGATTTTATTCAAAAAAGGTTGAACTCACTTAAAAATATAAGCAAATACTCTTTAAATTGAAATGTCTCGAAAGTCACCATACTATACGTTACATTTGAAGGTGTCTAAGTTTCAGAAGTTATGCACTTTTAGGACACTTCCTCATGGGGACGTAGAGTTCGAAATTTGAAATGGTAAGGGCTACGAGTAGAACATTTTGGTCAGAAGAAAATAGTTTTCTCTTAGTTTGTCTTAGAAGTTTAATTTAGTGTGTATTGTTTTGTGCAATTTACCACATATACTACTTTTTATCCCATGAATCAGTTTCCATGGGATAAAAATGGGGTGTCAAATCAAGTGCGGGTTTAGCTTTATTTCTAGGTTACCTACACATTTAGAAGTGTAACGCGTACGAAGTCGCGGGCAACAGCTAGTCTATATATATATATATATAATACAAGTCAGTAGTTACGCCATTTATAACTCAAGAACGGCTGGACCGATTTTGAAGATCTTTGGTTTGTTGGATTTGTCTCTGCCCCAAATAGCAGAATAACTATTAAAATATCGGAAAAGTTCACACAAAAAGAAATTATGAAGAAAATTAATTTTCTTATACATAGATGCAGCTAATGATGGCCGATTGACAATTCTACCGGGGTGACGTATATTGGCAGCTCGCGTCATATGCATGCATATGACGCGGTTGAGGCGGTACGAAGTTCAGCGGGTGAGCTAGTATAATACTAGTGGTTCGGCCCGAACTGAGATCTCGTGAGTATCCGATTAAAACAAAAAAGTATTATTTGTAATCTTTGACCATCAAAATAGTGCCCCGAAATGTATTCCAACTAACTTGATCTACAGTTTCATCCAAATTACAGGTAACGGGAGTTCATGTTAATTGGTTATTCTTTTTTGGGGTAAAAATTTGCAGTTATTCTGGATTTCAGACTTTTGCCTATATTTGTGATACTAAAGCTATACGCATACCAAATTTCAGCACTGTGGGTGACTGGTGTACCCTGTGAATTTTGTCAATGTTTTGTTTTTATTAAGGCTAATAATTAAAAAACTACAAAGATTAAACTAAAAATAAAAAAGGGGTCGAAATGTACTCACAGAGACCTTTTATAAGACGTGCCACATGACCAGGTAGTCCCATTTTGGTTTTTTTTTTACCTCTCTTGAACCCTAATATCTCAACAACCCCCGCACATTAAGTCACACCAAAATTGTGCCATCACTACCTACCTAGATACCAAATTTCATGATGATCGGATAAACGCTTCGAAAATTATCCTCGGACAAACAAACATACATACATTTATACATACAAACATACATACATACAGCGCCGATTTGCCCAAGTTGATTTGGAGATCTCGCTTCCCTCGATCAATAATGATATAAGTCTTTATATTTTATTTTATTTATTGAAGAGACCAACAGCTTTAAGACCTCCGTGGTGCAGTGGGTGAATAGCCGGCTGAGACGCAGGAGGTAGCGGATTCCCGCCGCGGAACAAATGTTTGCATGATCTACAGATATTTGTTCCGGGTCTGGTTGTTTCTCTGTATATTATATGTGTGTATTTACAAAAAAGAATGTGTATAAGTATTCTATCAGTTATCTGGTTCCCATAGTACAAGCTCTGCTTAGTTTGGGGCTAGATAGCGCTGTGTGAAATGTCCAGCAATATTTATTTATTATTTATAATACAAAGTGTCTTATATAACTAGTTAATGAGATTATACAGCCAATTACAGGTATCTCTCGACAGAACTAAATTATCACAAAAAACCCTAACACAGAGAATAATTTTAAATTTTGATAACCATGAAGTTAGATATAAGTGTAATTACTGAGTGTCTAATAATTTAGATGACTTTTCTTAGTGAGAAAGTTAATATACGTCTAGTCAGACATTCAAGTTTAAAATATATAGTCGTGATATAGGTAACGTATACCTAAAAGTGTTTTCATTTATTTTATCCTAACCATCCAGAGGTTGTCTGGAAGAGATCAATAAGACAGTAAGACTCCATTGTACTTACCGTTGTTTAAGTGTATTCCTTTGATATTGTGATTTTGTTTGACTATAGAAAGTTTTAAGAGTAGTAGAGTAAAGTCCTTGTGAAAGGTCTCGCCCGGGAAGTACTACCACAATACCTATTGTTACGAGCTGAGGGTTCGGGATAAAATAATGGGAATCGATCCAACCAAAATAACACTTTTATTCAGCACTAAACGATGAATACACGAACTTGGTCACACGTAATCACAACACACTAATTCACACAACTGTTGCACCACTTAAAGTCACCGAAATGATCGCACGTATAGCTTAATCCAGACTGACTCGGGAGCAACTACTGTTCACGCGAGACCCTTCTCCATGTCAGTCCTCCAGGGCCTCGCTGAGACTCACTCACTCAGACTGACTGAGACTGACTCACAACTGACTGTCCGGCCATCTCTCCGGCCTATTTATATCCACACATTTCGATTGTTCGAGAAGGATCTCGATCGTTCCAGGAAAAGGGTCGGTCCCTCGACACAATGGCCACTCCATTGTGCGCAACCGCAGACAATAACAACAATAACGCAGCAAGACAAAAGCGTTCGAGAAGTTACGATTATTACTCATTGTTTAACAGCCTCGGCGTAACACTGCCCCCTCCTAAAACATGCTCGTCCCGAGCATTCTTAGCCTCATATCGCGGCAGCCGATCAACACGAACAATTTTAGGCGCACCTCGCGATGAAGATGTAGCAACTAGAGGAGCCACATTGCCGTCTCCAGTACTTCAGGACACCCAGAGTCCCTTTCTCATCAGCGATCCCAATTCCAGCCTCCAAAACACGGCTCTCATGATTTCTATCTGTTCTTTCACTTCCTGGAATTACTTTCCAGATAAACCGAACGATTCCCTCATCAGTCGAGCCCAATTCCAGCCTCCAAAACACGGCTCTCTTGATTTCTATCTGTTCTTTCACTTCCTGGAATTCCTTTCCAGATGAACCGAACGATTCCCTCATCAGTCGAGCACGCTCTTATGGCCAACGTCGCTGATCTTCCTGTTGACGACGCTGCTCTTCTTTATCCTGACGTCGCTGTTCCTCTTGCAACCGAGTCTGCTCTACCTGTTCATGTCGCTGTTCCTTCTGCAACCGAGCCTGCTCTTCCTGTTGACGACGCTTCTCTTCTTAATGCTGACGGCGTTGTTCCTCGTGCAACCGAGCCGGCTCTTCCTGCTGACGACGCTTTTCTTAATGCTTACGGCGTTCATCCTCCTGCAACCAAGCATGCTCTTCTTGCTGACGACGCTGTTCTTCATTATCCTGACGTCACTGTTCTGCCTTAATAGCAGCAAGATCGCCTGTCACAGGAGCTTGCCCCACGGCTGATGATGATGATGATGGTGCTCCAAATGATTCGGCGGCGGCTGATTCCATCTCCATCGGCTGACGACTCTGCCGAGCTTCTTGAACCGGAGAATTTCCAAACCGCCTTTCATCCATTTCCTGTTGTCGTTGACCTCTCGTCCTGACACCGTCCACGTTATCCTTTGGTAGAACCGGCATTATTTTATCCCACTTCTGACACCAAATTGTTACGAGCTGAGGGTTCGGGATAAAATAATGGGAATCGATCCAACCAAAATAACACTTTTATTCAGCACTAAACGATGAATACACGAACTTGGTCACACGTAATCACAACACACTAATTCACACAACTGTTGCACCACTTAAAGTCACCGAAATGATCGCACGTATAGCTTAATCCAGACTGACTCGGGAGCAACTACTGTTCACGCGAGACCCTTCTCCATGTCAGTCCTCCAGGGCCTCGCTGAGACTCACTCACTCAGACTGACTGAGACTGACTCACAACTGACTGTCCGGCCATCTCTCCGGCCTATTTATATCCACACATTTCGATTGTTCGAGAAGGATCTCGATCGTTCCAGGAAAAGGGTCGGTCCCTCGACACAATGGCCACTCCATTGTGCGCAACCGCAGACAATAACAACAATAACGCAGCAAGACAAAAGCGTTCGAGAAGTTACGATTATTACTCATTGTTTAACAGCCTCGGCGTAACACTATTTCTGCCGTTAAGCAGCATTGATGTGTTTCGGTTTGAATTGTTGCCGGTGAAATTACAGACAGATGAGGCTTTACACCCGTATGCCTCAAGTTGATGGACGCAGGGCAGTGCTTAGGTACCTACGAGGCAATTCTTTGTTATATGCGATGGTTACCACTTAACATCAGGTGGGCCATAAGCTTGTTCCATCTCCAAGTCGTATAAAAAAAACAAGAAGTCAGAATGAAGGTGGTACCAAGTTACCTAATGTACTTTAGGGATGAAGTAATAAACGAGATTGCATAAAATAACAAATCATATTTGCAAATTTTATGCTTGCTCTCTAAACCTATTTGAAAATATTGAGGTAGGTGCGTAAGTAAATTTTCCCGCAAGCTGCTTTCCACACAAGTCCATTCCATACTTATCCGAAGTATTTATCGGCGGTCCCACAGATGTCACGACGGTAAAACGGTGGCAAATAGCAACCTTCGTACCGGAGAGGTAACACTCCGTCTCAATGGTCGTTACTAAATATTTGAACAGGCCGCAGTGCGCTGGGCCTTACATAAAACATGGTCTCTTCGACCGGACTGAATTTTTCAAGCGAACTGTGGCCCTAAACCCTTAGGGAATAGTGCTAGAACGAATATCGGAACAGGCCGTTTGTATCGGGTGTATGGGATTCGGTAAACATCAATCTTTGGGCTAGCTTCATTATTCTTAAGGGATAAGTTGGGAATATAGAGTGGAAGAACCTAACGAAAAAGTTACGAATGATCGTTACGTCGAAAAGTTTTCCTTAGTTAAGTGAAAAGTACATCCACCTCCGCCCTGGAGATAAACATTATAACTTAGTGTTTATTTTAATTTAGACAACATCAACATTTTTCCTTTAAAAATGTTTGGTCTCGCCCCGAGCGGTATCAACTTATTGCTGCATTATACAGTCTGTCACCGCATTCAAGACATTAATTTAAAACACATATGCAGAATCGTATTAACTGATTTAAGAGATTGGTTTGATACCGGTAGCTTGAATATTTATCCCGTAATCGATACATTCCCAATAAACACTATAATTTTCAATATTTTTTTTAATAATTTCTTGTTAGCACAAGTAAGGAATGCAACTCACTTCCGGCGTATGTTTTTCCGAACCAGTATAATCTCGGAGTCTTCAAGTCCAAAGTGAATAGGTTCTTTCTAGACAAGCGTGCCCATCTTCGATCACACCATCACTTACCACCAGGTGAGGTGGTGGTCAAGCGCTTGGCTATCATCAATAAAAAAAAAAGAGTGTGCTTTAGACCACACGACTGAAGTAAAACTATCTCCCTCTCAACTTCCGCTCGCCTCGCCCGATGACACTTTTCGTAACGCTCTCGTCACGCATTTACCAGCTTACTCCCCAAGTCAAGCGTGCGTAGAGAAGTAATGCTTCAAAAAAGAATGAACGTAAATTGACGGCGCCTTTGCGCGCAGATGCCGCTTAGCCAGCTTAACAGGTACCTACCTATTTACATGATGAATGAATATGATTTGTTTACCCACACAGGCTATTTTATTTATATTTTAGGACTTGAAATTAAGGTAGATTGAAAACTAAAAAATTTCATGACTGAAAAAAACTATTTTACAACAATGCTAGCGACCAATGACAAAATGTCGCCTTACTAAAGTGCGTGAAAATAATCCAACAACATCCTGTATTTGTGTGGTTAAATCATGAAAAGGATCACAATGGAGAATTCCTACGGTGTGGGGGTTGTAAACCGATACGCTCTTTTCTTGGACGATGAGTCCGATCCTCTGGATGCGATAAAAGCGTCCGAGCAGGCGAAAGAGCTCAAAAAGAAGACCAAAGATGCCGAAAAAGAAAACAAAGGCAAGCCTGAAGTCAAGCCTAAAGGCCCCACCGCCCCCGCGAGGAAAGGAATCAAAGAGACTCAAAATGTGAAGTCTCAAGACATCAAGAGCGGCGAACAACAGAAAGCCGAGGGACCCGCGCGACCGGTCGACCGGAACAATACGGAACGTCCGCCTCCACGCCGCCCGCGTGAGGACCGGCCGCAGAACGGAGCCGTCGACAACAAGGACGGAGCCCCGAGGCCTCCCCGGCGCGACTTTGCCGAGCGAGGCGAGCGCCGGCCCAACTTCGAACGACGCAACTTCGATAACTCTGAAGGAGGCGAACGTCGCAGCCCTAGGCCTCCACGCGAGCCCCGCGGAGACCGCGACCCGCGTGATTCGCGCGACGGCCCCCGTGGGCCCCGGCCGCCGTACGATAACAGAGGCTAGCGCGAGTTCGATCGGAGGTCCGGCTCCGACAAGACCGGTGTGAAGCACGTGGACAAGCGCGATGGCGGTGGCCCCCACAACTGGGGTACGATCAAGGACGACATCGACGACCTGAACAAGACAGGGTCCGAAGGGGAGCCGGTTGAGGAGAAGCCGGCAGTGGAGGCAGGTGCGGGGGCCGGAGGCGACGGCGCCGTTCCCGAGACTCCCGCGGCGCCCGCGGAGGACGAGCCGCGTGAGCTCACGCTGGATGAGTACAAGGCGCTCCGCAACGCGCAGCGCACCCAGCCGCAGTACAACCTGCGCAAGGCGGGCGAGGGCGAAGACCTCACTCAGTGGAAAAAGCTAGTACCGCTAGAGAAGAAGAAGGTGATCGGTGAGGAGGGTGAGGACACTGATGAAGAGTACGACTTGGCGGACTATCCGCAGCGTGTTGGACGTCAGAAGCGCGTGCTCGGGATCGAATTCACATTCAATGACATGTCGCGGGCCTCCTCGCGATGAGCCGGCTCCGGTCGAGGAGCGCCCCCAGCCGCGGCAGACGGCTCCCCCGAAGGTGGATGCAGTGAGCTCTTCTCCCTTTTGAAAGTACGATAGAGTTACAGATAAAAATATTGACCGTTATTTTTGAAGTAAATATACAAAATATTTACACGAGCGTGTATTATATTACATTGGAGGTTGATTATGACGATTTGCAGATGCCGCTTACTGGCTGAATACATTTAGAATAGTTGATCACGCAGGATCATGCTGATGCAATACGCGGGGTAGAGGGGGAGGATAAACTAAGTGTTACTTGACTTCACTTAGCTACGGCGCGTACGAATCTATGATAACGGTAGCTTTTTCATATTGTAATCACAGCTTATGATTTAACTTGATGATTTATTCGGATTTAGGATTTTAACTTACGGACTGTGACACGCTATAATGAATTAACTCCGTCACAATTTAGTATAGAACTCGAAGAAATAACCCTCGTTGCATTTTATATCACAAGTTTGTGTTGAAAAATGCAAACTTTGGGAAATGTAAATAAATAGTTATATGTTTAAAAGATAAGGTCTTAAAAATAACAAGGTTGATTTTTGTTGTTACACAAACTTGGAAAATAAACATTTTGTATGTGTATGTATGATCAGCCCTACCCGTGATTTAAATTAATGTTGTAAATGCGGTGACATGCAGTATAGCAGGTAAATAGACAAAAAATTAAAGCACAACAAACAGCACTCAGACCCTTCCATAATTTTTTGAAAGCATCTGTTCAGGTACATACAATAGGTACAATATCCAGTGTCCCCTAAAAGGTGATTTGCATTATATTTCACAGAGTTCAGTAAAGACTACGTAAAATGTAAATTTGGGGCTCTCCTGAATGTGAAGTTTACGCTTGATTTTATTTTCATGGCGCAGACGCGGAGTGAATTTTAAAATCTTAATGGGGTCTAATGAAATTTTATGTTTATGCAGCTCAGACGGGGTTTGTCGAATCTAGTTTTTGTTAGGTGAGTAGTGGTCGACGGAATAAACTTTTCCTACCGATTTAATCATATTAGCCACCCCTGCATAATGTAGCAAAAGGGGTATTTTGGGGGTCTCTAATCGGACAAGGTAATAAAATGATCTTATTAAGTACAATAAATCTGACTAAAATGCTTAAAATAAGTCATAAAGACAACGTCTAATATAATTAACTTATGATATGTAGTAAAGATCGGTCTACGTCTGGGTCAACGAATACTTATATTTAATAGTTTAAAAATAAATAAATAGATAAACACTTAATTATACACCAGGATTAGTAAAACATCTACCTAAATTATATTGACTATTTATGTATCATTGTAACTATTGATCTATTGACTGTTTATCTAAAAATAAAAAAAGTAAAACTGACTCCTGACATACAGCTCACGCTAGTTCAGGGGCCAGGGCTTCAACCAGAATTGTAAAAAAATGATATAAAACAAATAAAACATTTTTTGATAAAAAAAATGATATATTATATTTTATTTCACCCAAGCTTTTTACGGCTGTCTTAGAAGACGTCGTAAAAACGCTTTCTTGGGACTAATGTGGTATAAATGTTAATGACGTCTACCTATCGCATTTGCGGTTCGCTGATGATCTTGTTCTGTTTGCCGAGACGATGGACGACCTGCAGACCATGTTGAATGAGCTTTATAATGCATCTTTTAGAGTGGGCCTCAAGATGAATATGGGCAAGACGAAGGTTATGTTAAGCATTTCTGGAGTTTCGGTCCCAAACGTCGTTGTTGGAAGCGAGAAACTAGAAATGGTCGACTCGTACGTTTATCTTGGCCATGTTTTATTTTTTGGCAAGGAGTATCAAATTAAGGAAGTCACCAGGCGTGTTCAACTTGGATGGGTAGCTTTCGGCAAACTAGATGACATACTAAAATCCACGCGTATTCCACAATGTCTTAAAACACGTCTCTATAACCAATGTGTCCTGCCAACTATGACTTATGGCGCCGAGACATGGAGGCTCACGAAGGAGGCGGTGCACAAAATAAGTGTAGCACAGAGAGCCATGGAGCGCGCCATGCTCGGCATCACACTCTTAGATCGAGTTCCCAATACCGAAATTCGCAAGCAGACTAAAGTACAAGACGTCAGCAAGCGAATATTAATAATAATAATAAAGCATTTATTAAGGAACAACAAATATACAGTCATGTGTACAGTTTAAAACGATGATGCCTATATTAGTATGAAAACTGTGTTACAGACACCAACGCCCTCCTCCTATATATCTATGAGTTCCAATCAGGTAAATGGTACATTATCATAAAACTAAACTAAAAATTCTAGTTATTCTCCAACAGACCAGAAGGATCTGTGTGGGTGGATGTATTTGTGAGTGTGTGTGTGTGTGTGTGTGTGCGCGTGTGTGTGTTTGTGTGAGGGTGTATGTATGTGTGTAATGGAGTGTGTGTTTTTGTGTGTAGGCACTATTTGGGAATCTTTAGGAGGTCCTCAGTATCTTCGTAATTTAAAGATTTAAGCCACTCTAGACATTTAATCTTACATTTGTTGTGGGGTAGCGGGTAAATGCTAATTTCCTTGTTAACTCTGTTGTACAAGGAAGAGCTAATAAAAAAGAAGTGACGACTTGCCACTGCTGTAGGTACGTCGTTGAGCTATTTTGCAAACTTTATCTGCTCTCCGTTTCGAATGTTTCAGGTTAGGGTCATAGAACAACTGAGAGTGCTTGCGAAGAATAGTTTGCAAAATGAATGTTTGCCGAACTGTGGGGACTGAACAGATCGAGTAAAGCTCAGTAGTAGGGAACCAGATAGGTTTTTTATTCATCACTTTAAGAACAGCTCTCTGAGCCCTTTCTAGTCTTAGCATCGAGGTTTTAACTGAGCCACCCCAGGAAGTGATGCAGTACGCTATGATGGATTGGGCTAGTGCCAGGTAGATGATTTTTAAGGATTTTAGGTCAATAACTGTTCTTAGAGTTTTGAAAACGAATAACAGCTTTCTTATGCGGGATACTGTTGAATCTATCTGCTTCTTCCAATTTAGAGCGTTGTCAATCATGACGCCAAGATATTTGAGACAAGATGTTTGCTCTATGTGCGTACAATTGCAAGTGGTGGGGACTGCATCTCTTGAACAATCATGGGCACATACAGATAGAGAGGAAGGTGGAGTGGATAGATTGGGAGTGAAAGCAATAAATTTACTTTTGGATATGTTAAGGGTGAGAAGGTTTGTGCGTAGCCAGTCCATAACAAATTTAAGGGCATTTTCAGAGAAATCACAAACTTCTGGCCAGCTCCTACCATGGACCAAGAGAGCCGTGTCGTCAGCGTATGTGATTATCTTACAGTTAGGGAGATGTAAATTACAAAGCTAGTTTATGTATAATAAGAATAAAGTAGGTCCGAGAACACTACCTTGTGGAACGCCAAAAGATACGTGTTCTTCTCCGCTCTCGAAATCATCTATCTTTACATATTGTGTACGATTTTCTAGGTAGCTACTGAACATGTTCAGAGCGACACCTCGTACGCCTATATGTTCCAACTTGTATAGAAGTATAGGGACCGAAACAGTGTCAAAAGCTTTGGATAGATCCAAGAAAATACCTATGGTTTTGAGTTTTTTGTCGAAGTTTTTAACAACAGTGTCTGTCAATTCCAGTACGGCATCATCTGTGGATTTTCCACTCCTGAAACCAAATTGGTTTGGTGACAAGACGTTGTTTTCTTTAACGAAGTTAATTAATCTCTTATTAAGAATTTTTTCAAAAATCTTCGAAATTAATAAATAAAAAGCATTTTATTATTTATTTCGTACTTGTTCTACACGTTCTGAATAATAAAGTCTTGAATTTCATTAGAGATCGTTAGGTAAAAAAAATAATATGACATTTACTGCAATTCAAAAGACTGATTTCTGTAAATCTAGCCTAATTCAAGTTACAATCTTAACTCAATGCCTGTCAAATTTTGACAAAGTAATTAAAGATGGAATTGACTGTCCCATGCTGTCTGTATCCAAAGGTTGACTAAAGTTCAATAAAGGTTGTCTGGGTGTTTTTCTATATATTATAAGTATGTATTTACAAAAAAAAACAGTATAAGTATTTTATCAGTTATCTGGTTCCCATAGTACAAGCTCAGCTTAGTTTGGGGCTAGATAGCGCTGTGTCAAATGTCCAGCAATATTTATTTATTTATTTATAAATAACGAAAAGGTACTAACATAAGCCGTTATACTCAGACTTTACTCAAACAATTGGTTTTATTATGCAGTAACTTTTTGATACTAAATTAAGTGAAAGGAATTAAAAGTCCCTTCGCTTTTTACGTTTTATGTAATTAAAAATATGCTTATAAATTTATTCATACAATATCAAAGTTATGTATTGATAATACAGATTTTAGATTTCTCGTCGGTAGCGTTTATTACGTATATAGTATATTATAATTTTTCTTACTATTGTGATGTTAATTATCTATCTAAAATTTATCCATCCTACAATAGTTACCAACAGGTATATTATGGTATTTCCTACGTAAAAGCTTTTATGGGATACTATTTCGTATACCTTATTAGGATAAACAAACAAGGCTCGGTTCGTCCATCGCGGACGAAATCGCGGGCATTCAAGTAATATTACAACATTTTAACTAAAATCCGCAAACGCAGCGTACAAAAAATCCTCACCTAGTTATATTATATAAAGCTCGATTACCACTGACTGACTGACTGACTGACTCATTGACATGTTTGTTCTCCCAGATGCCACCTCGTAGGGTGAAAATGTTTGGTGGGATCGTATAGAGGGAGTTCCGATGAGTTGGGAATAAATCCTAAAGTACCCCTTTTGTCCCCCATTCGCTCCCATCGACCTCGTATCTCGGAAAGTATAGGTCTTAGAGGGTTGGTGCAAAAACTAATGTTGCAGAGGACATTTTTTTATATCCGGTTCCATGAAAAAAAAATTGTCTTTCATACAAAAAAAAATTGTCCCATACAAAATATTTCTGTATGAATACCGTAAACCGTATATTTCGTTTGCCGTAATTTTCATACTGTTTTTGTAGGGAGCCCATGGCTTGTGTGTACTATAAAATTACTGTAAATTTGCTTGATTCTATATAATGTTGGTGGAGGGGCATGAGACAACTTTCATAGTTTTTGCAAAGGTCATCATCATCATTTTGGAACATCCAATTTTTTTTTTTTTTAGTATGCAACGTTCATCATGTTTATTTTGGAACATCAATTTTTTTAAATTATGCCTCATCCACAATGATCACTTTTGGAACGTCATTTTTTTTTTTTTTTTTATTCTGCAAAATCCTTTGTGATCATTTTGGAACACCAATTTTTTTTTAATTATGCCTTATCCACAATGATCACTTTTAGAAAAGTCAATTTTTTTTTTTTTATATGCAAAATCCTTTGTGATCATTTTGGAAAATCAATTTTTTTTAAATTATGCCTCATCCACAATGATCATTTTGGAACGTCAATTTTTTTTTTTTTATTATGCAAAATCCACTGTGATCATTTTGGAACATCATTTTTTTTTAATTATGCCTCATCCACAATGATCACTTTTGGAATGTCAATTTTTTTTTTTATTATGCGAAATCCTTTCTGATCATTTTGGAAAATCAATTTTTTTTAATTATGCCTCATCCACAATGATCATTTTGGAACGTCAATTTTTTTTTATTATGCAAAATCCTTTGTGATCATTTTGGAAAATCAATTTTTTTTAATTATGCCTCATCCACAATGATCACTTTTGGAACGTCAATTTTTTTTTTTTACTATGCAAAATCCTTTGTGATCATTTTGGAACATCATTTTGTTTTAAATTATGCCTCATCCACAATGATCACTTTTGGAACGTAATTTTTTTTTATTATGCAAAATCCTTTGTGATCATTTTGGAAAATCATTTTTTTTAAATTATGCCTCATCCACAATGATTATTTCGGAACGTCAATTTCTTTTTTTTTATTATGCAACATCCACTGTGATAATTTTGGAACATCAATTTTTTTTAATTATGCCTCATCCGCAATGATCATTTTGGAACGTCAATTTTTTTTTTAAATTATGCCTCATCCACAATGATCACTTTTGGAACGTCAATTTTTTTTTTATTATGCAACATCCACTGTGATCATTTTGGAACATCAATTTTTTTTTATTTATGCCTCATCCACTATGATCATTTTGGAACGTCAAATTTTTTTTATTATGCGACATCCACTATTCGAATATTCTCTTTGATTGCTTGTTACACTTCGTCATCCTCTTTTATTGTTTCTTCCGCCTCCACATCTTCTATTTTTGCATGTTCCACTTCGTTATCCTTTTAAAATGCTTCTTCTACTTCATATCCTCTTTAATTGCTTCAGGTACTTCATTATGCGCTCTACAAAATTGTGGTGTTTCATACAAAACTTCAATCGCTCATATCTTCTAAACGGGAAGAGATAGCCCTAGCAAACTTGTACAAAATATTGGTATAAACTTTTGGTGGAACTGTTTTTTTATTGTCATCCTTGACATCCTTTTTGAATGCTTCTCTCACTTCGTCATCTTCTTTGAATGTTTTTTCCACTTCGACATCATCTTTGACTGCTTCTTTAACTTCGATATCCTCTTTGATTGCTTCTCCCACTTCGATATCGTCTTTGACTGCTTCTTCCATTTCGATATCGTCTTTGATTGCTTTTTCACTTCGTCATCTTCTTTGAATGCTTCTACCACCTTGGTATCCTCTTTGATTGCTTACTCAACTTCAATTTCCGCTTTGATTGTTTCTGCCACTTCGATATCCTATTTGATTGATTCTTCCACTTCAACATTCTCTTTGATAGTTTCTTCCACTTCGATATCCAATCAACAAATTTATGATTTTTCTTACAAAACTTTAATCGCTCGTATCTTCTAAACGGGAAGAGATAGCACTAGCAAACTTTGACAAAATATTAGTACAAATTTTTGATCATTATCATTTTACAACATACATTTATATTATGCAACGTCAATCCTGATCATTTTGGACCGTCCAGATTTTTTTTATGCAACGTTCATCATGATCTTTTTTGCAACGTTCAATTTTTTTTATACAACTATTATCATGATCATTTTGGAACATCCAATTTTTTTCTCTTTGATTGCTTCTTCCACATTGATATCCTATTTGATTGCTTCTTTAACTTTGATATCCTCTACGATTGCTTGTTCCACTTCGATATCCTCTTTTATTCCTTCTTCATCTTCAATATCCATTGGATTGCTTCTTTATCTTTGATATCCTCTTTGATGGCATTTTCACTTCGGTATCCTCTGTAAGGGCTCCTTCCTCTTTGATTTCCGTTTGATTGCTTCTTGCACTGCAATATTTTCTTTGATTGCGTCTTCATATTCGATATCGTTTTTGATTGCATTTTTACTTCGATATCCTGTGATGGCTTCTCCCACTTTGATATCCTCTTTGATTTGCTTGTTCCATTTTGATATCGTCTTTGACTATTTCTTTCACTTCGATATCGTCTTTGATTGCTTTTTTCACTTCGTCATCCTCTTTGAATACTTCTACCAACTCGGTATCCTCTTTGATTCCTTAGTCAACTTCAATTTCCTCTTTGATTGTTTTTGCTACTTCGATATCCTATTTGATTGCTTCTCCCACTTCAATATCCTCTTTGTTTACTCCTTCCACTTCGATATCATCTTCGATTTCCTTTTGATTGCTTCTTGCACTGCATTATTCTCTTTGATTGCGTCTTCATCTTCGATATCGTCTTTGATAGCATTTTCACTTCGATATCCTCTGTGATGGCTTCTTCCACTT
The DNA here is from genome assembly GCA_963924445.1 of Philereme transversata. NCBI lineage: Eukaryota > Metazoa > Arthropoda > Insecta > Lepidoptera > Geometridae > Philereme > Philereme transversata. The sequence continues at coordinate 15,907,867 of OZ004337.1, read as the reverse complement.
CGATACCCTCTTTGATTGCTTCTTCCACTTCGATATCCTCTTTGATTGTTTCTTCCGCCTCGACATCTTCTATTTTTGCATGTTCCACTTCGTTATCCCTTTAAAATGCTTCTTCTACTTTCATATCCTCTTTAATTGCTTCAGTTACTTCATTATACTCTCTACAAAATTGTGGTCTTTCATACAAAACTTCAATCGCTCGTATCTTCTAAACGGGAAGAGATAGCCCTAGCAAACTTGTACAAAATATTGGTATAAATTTTTGGTGCAACTGTTTTTTTATTGTCATCCTTGACATCCTTTTTGAATGCTTCTCTCACTTCGTCATCTTCTTTGAATGTTTTTTCCACTTCGACATCATCTTTGACTGCTTCTTTAACTTCGATATCCTCTTTGATTGCTTCTCCCACTTCGATATCGTCTTTGACTGCTTCTTCTATTTCGATATCGTCTTTGATTGCTTTTTCACTTCGTCATCTTCTTTGAATGCTTCTACCACCTTGGTATCCTCTTTGATTGCTTACTCAACTTCAATTTCCGCTTTGATTGTTTCTGCCACTTCGATATCCTATTTGATTGCTTCTTCCACTTCAACATTCTCTTTGATAGTTTCTTCCACTTCGATATCCAATCAACAAATTTATGATTTTTCTTACAAAACTTTAATCGCTCGTATCTTCTAAACGGGAAGAGATAGCACTAGCAAACTTTGACAAAATATTAGTACAAATTTTTGATCATTATCATTTTGCAACATACATTTATATTATGCAACGTCAATCATGATCATTTTGGAACGTCCAGATTTTTTTTTATGCAACGTTCATCATGATCTTTTTTGCAACGTTCAATTTTTTTTATACAACCATTATCATGATCATTTTGGAACATCCAATTTTTTTCTCTTTGATTGCTTGTTCCACTTCGATATCCTCTTTGATTGCTTCTTTAACTTTGATATCCTCTACGATTGCTTGTTCCGCTTCGATATCCTCTTTTATTCCTTCTTCATCTTCAATATCCATTGGATTGCTTCTTCCACTTCGATATCGTCTTTGATTGCTTTTTTTACTTCGTCATCCTCTTAGAATGCTTCTACCACCTTGGTATCCTCTTTGATTTCTTCCTCAACTTTAATTTCCTCTTTGATTGTTTCTGCTACTTCGATATCCTATTTGATTGCTTCTTTCACTTCAATTTGATTGCTTCTTCCACTTCGATATCATCTTTGATTGCTGCTTCCACTTGGAAATCCTCTTTGATTTGATTGCTTCTTCCATTTCGATATCGTCTTTGACTGCTTCTTACACATGGATATCCTCTTTGATGGCTTTTAACAGCTCGATATCCTCTTTCATTACTTCTTCGACTAAAAGAAAAACACGCGAGCTGCGAGCAGCTCGCGCACAACGCAACCTCTAGTTTATTTTATAAAAGTAATTTAAAACAGATTTGATTTTCATCGTATGAAGCCAAACGTTGCATAATATTTTTACCAGAAGCGTGTTCACGTTTTCTAGGCGCGCGGTCGCTTACAAATCCAGGAAAATGCCTCGCTGCATTCAACTTGTTTCTGCAAATGTGCTTTTAAAAACTTAAGCTGTAAACATACCTAAACGTTTTCCTACTTAAGATTTAAACTTGGAATTGCGTAGTAGATTATTTAGGGAGCATACATCACGAGGTATTTTCATCTATGTATTTCAAGGCAAGGGGTTGTCTCAAATAAAACAACACCCTCCTTTTTCCCAGTTTCCCTTCTATGCGCTTCCAACATAATCACTTTTTATATGTTTTGAATAGATTCGCCGCACACGTGTGGCTGGTGGCGGCCACTCTCTCCAGTAGTGTCACGAAGACGGCGCGCGTCAGCCTGTCTGTAGGTGGTGGCTTTTTTGCGCAGAGCCTTTAATATCCAATACTCAAAGTATGTTAATTCGATAAAACCAAAAGTTATTTTTTTAACTTTGAATCTCTAAATATTTAATGATATTAAGTTTTAATAGAAATAGCTTGAGGAGAATAAGAACAAGATAGGATGAATAGGAACAAATAGTACCCCCGATGTTAGTATGAGAAATTATTCATAATTCCATAAATTATGGGGATCCATTTATAAAGATTGCAGAAACGACGTAATCCGGAATTGCCAGGAAAAGGGAGATTATAAAAAGTGGTGTTTTTATTTAGATTTTGTTCTTGAGCCCCTCCCCTTTTTGTTGTAGATGAACAACTTCTTCTTCTAGAAGAAAAACTGAAAGCTTAACACAACTTTTAAACCGGCAATATTATCACAGCAACTAGTTGTCCAACAATATTCCAATGATTAAAGACTCGTAAGAGTGCCCAGAGCCTTAGGAAACTTTAAAAGCCACTTCTACATTGAACGTGAGCTAGGTTCAAAGCTTGAGAACAATTGTACTGCTGTGAGATGTTACGTTATTGTGCTGTAGATTAAACATACCTCATCTTAAAATAATGGTACTCTATAAATCTTACAAAGTCTTATAAAGTAACCCCTTTTCATGTACGTAGCAGTGCTACGCCGTAGTACCACATCCAAATACAAGGACTAAACTTGAGTAAAAAAAACACGACGCGATTTGAATTTTTGTATTGTTCTTCCTTCATAACATAACATCCGTAGTACCACATCCAAATACAAGGACTAAACTTGAGTAAAAAAAACACGACGCGATTTGAATTTTTGTATTGTTCTTCCTTCATAACATAACATTACCTTTTCGTTACTAGCTTTTAGTTTACAATATGAAAAACCCTGCAGTTATGTCGGATCATTTTAGAACTTGTGACACCTTCTCCAAGAAAAAAGGTTCCCATGCAAGATAAAATTTAACCTGGTGGCTGTGTTTTTTGGTACTTATGTTACTGTTAAGCAAGCTATCAAGGCAATCTTGGTATCCCATACATCAATATTCACCCAGTCGTTTGAATGCTATGAGGTAATAAAAAGTATAACACACATGTACGGTATATAACTACAGGCCTTTCATTCATTTCATTCATTCATTTCAGGCATTTCAGTTCACTTTTCAGTTCACATTCCTTACATAATTTTATCATTGGATCGCAACCAAATAACTTAATACCAGCGATATTGCAAAGGGAACCTTCCTAACTATGAGTACCATGCATAAGGAGCTACTCTGAAATCCTCTGTTAGAAGCTGCAAGCTTAATTTCAGTGTTATTTTTGAATGCGAGTGTCGAGCCACAATATTGCAAAGAGTGAGTGCTCTCGCAAATATATTAAACTTACCTACATGTTTGGTCTGAAATCGTAAACTGCTGAATTTATGAAGAATACGTGACTATATTGAATTTCCTTGGTGTGAAATTTCACTGACTAAATTTCAAAGTACAAACCTGAATAGTAACCTCGATGTTCACTACAATGCTCGCCCTACTCTTAGGATTCCAGTAATGTGGGTGATACCTACTAGTAGGAACAACGAGTGCCATGGTATAATTCCCCTCTGGATTAGTAGTACTACTGAGTAGTTCAACTGGTAGTACATACTACAACTTGGTATCTCTAGTACTATAAAAAATACAAGCTAATTTGCTCGAGTTTGATACCTGGTAGAAAAATGATACCATGTCGAAATAAAAAAAGTCTAAAAAAATAGGACGAGAACAAAACAACGCAAATGAGTAGAAAAGAGAATGCAATGAAATACTCTTCTATTTTTTTAGAATATAAAAAGTTAGGAATATTTCCAACAAAGCACGGCGGGAATCATTAATCAATTAACAATATCTATAATGTGCAAACATCAGTGTTCATTGTAAAAAGAGGTCGCATTTTTCGTCACGAACACCCAGACCCTGAACAAAATTGTAGGATCATGCACAAATTAATTCTACAGTGGGAATCAAACCCTCTTGCGTCTCAGTCGACTGCTAGCCCACCACGTCGCATAGGTCGTCTAAATTGTCATTCTTAATCCTAGGTATTAGAATTAATTAATGTTTCACACCACAAGATGCAAGATTGTCAAATTATATATCATGTAAATCTCACCGAAAGCAGGTGATTAAATCTCTACGGGTGAGCCGGGAGTAAAGTTGTACTGAATTATTATACCCTCGCGGGCATAATGTTATTTGAGTTGTAACCTTATCTGTATTAAAATTTGAACCAAAGAGACCCACACAACAAGAACTTTATTCGTAAATCGAACTAACCTCTGCACAGAATGCAGCAACCTGGATTTGGTTTTTATTGACCGCAGAAAGTGTGAAAAGTAGAGTATTCTCCTCGTGAATAAAGCTGTCTGCATCTTGGGTGTGCTTATATCCCTCTCTGCACTCAGGATTCTAGTAACTCCTTCGCTCTGCTCGTGAGTTAACTCTAGAATCCTTCATTACGATCGGGATTCAATATGGCGCCCGTGACGCAAGACACTGCTTTAATAATCTACTATAAAACTCAATTTCCAAGCTTTCCGGTTTCTTTAATAGCGTAGTTCCCGTTTCAATTAACTTCTCTTTTATAAATTCACCGGCAAGATCTAGCTCGAGTATCAAGATGAATTAAAATCATAAACCCCTCGAAAGTAGTATTCACAGGTCTTTTTAACATTGGTTCGCGTAGTTTTATTTTTCGCTCGAACTTTTTGATCGAAATAGAGCTGAAAATACAATAATGAATTGCATTTAGAGCATACATTTCCAATGATTGCTTAAAATGTCGGAAAACGCATTATTTAATGGGGTTGGGCAGGACACATGGCGAATTGGCGAGGCGTGGTGATATGGTGATGCGGCTATAGTCGCAAAAGATGAATATATTTTAGTAAGAAATAAACATAATTAAGAAAAACAAATTATAATCATCGCAAAAATTACGAGCCATTCGGGATTTGAACCCGCAACTTTCCTTTGCAGATGAGAGTGCGATGCCAATCCGTAAGTGCCTCAACACGTGCATTCAGGCTCGATCAGCACGTATAATCGAACATTCGTACATCGTACTCGACGTATTGACGTTTTTTGAGCATTTCGGATCGACTTCGAACACTAAGGGCGACTTGCACAATGATGCTTAATCGTATTTAGTGCCTAAATATGTTTAAGAGAGTTCAAATTTAAACATATTTAGTCGCTAAATACGTTAAGGGATCGTTTAGCAAGCCGGGCTTCGTATTAAGTTTTATCGATATATGCGTTCGATCTTGCTCGATTGGACGCAAAAACATCGAGCTTGTACGCACGTAGGTACAAAAATAAACAAAGATTACTGTATTTTAATATTTTTAAAACATAATAATATGTGTTACAGATGTACTGTATTTTACATCTGTAATACATATGTATTATTAGTTTATATCCCCCGGACGGAGCTAATTATATTATGGGTAATACAATTAGCCCCGTCTCTAGTTAATTCTCTTACCATATTTGCATCTTGATTACAATGCTCCTTGCTCCATTCATTTGTATTATTGTTTTTTATTTACTTCACGGTAACTAGGTTAGGCTGATGTGATAAAACTGCATGCAATTTTCTTTTTTCATTATGTAATGTTTCATAATAGAGTTTTCCATATGCAATTTTACTATTAGGGTTATGTAGATATATTTTGTAGCAGCCAAAATAAAGACTACGAACGAAAAGTAATGTCCAGCCTTATAGGGCAGTTAAAGCAAAGAGTTTTCTATTTTGATTTTACTTACACTGACTTTGAGCAAAAATACGTACCATTACTACTTTTGGGACTGTCTGCTCTCTCATTACAGTTTATGCTGTTATAGCGTGGCTGATGCGCGCTGGCTGTCTGACTGATGCGTGCCGGCTGCGTGGCTGATGCTCGCAATCTGTGTGGCTGATGCGCACCGGCTACGTGCCTGGTGCGCGCCGACTGCGTGGCTGAAGCGCAACAGCCTGTATAGAGTGTAGAGGCTCTGAAATTTAAAAAATCTCTAATGCTATTTTACTCTCTACCACCGCATTATCAGTATTTCATTGAATTGAGAATGATTTTGCCCCAAGGATTTAAATGGATAAAATGCATCGCGTATCTGTCAAAATAACACTATTCGATTCAGGTCAGTTAATGAATCGTAATAATACGTTCCCGCGGCCCACTTACCTAATTTTAAAACAGATGATGGTTAACTAGCCTCTCTTAGCTTTTTATTAGGTAAAAAAGTTTTTGTTATGTATTTCACAAATCAGACTTACCTATATTTCTCAATATCTAAGTATTGATTTCCATCTGGAATTTTCTTATCTTATCTTAATGATAGGCTATGAAATTAGTGGTACAAAACTGGCTAATTATACTCACAAAACTGACAGACTCAATAGTTAACAATAATTGTTTTTTTTTTTTAATGTATCGCTAGCGAAACAATGAAACAGGTTTCAGCCAGTCTATTGTTACGATTCTAATTTTTTAAAGAGTTTAATAAAATAGGATATTTATTACAATATGGTGTGGAACTCAACATCAGTTATAATTTTATCGATTTTATATGTTTTTGTATTAACAGTTGAAGGTTATATTGATCAAAACTTCTTTAGTGGCGATGAGGACGAATACCACGGTACCAGCGTTACTGAAGCTCCCTTCAGTAATGTTTTTTTATAGATTACAGTGGTCACTGACTAGAAGATTACCAGCAGTACCGGTCAGTTAATCGTAAAAGACCACACACTCACAGCCCTTTTTAAGATTTTAGGATGACGCTTTACGTGAACTGCGAGTGTTATTGATAGGTATAGGCTGAGTTCGTGACATGAGGCGAAGCAGTATACTTTTTTTTATTGATGATAGCCATGCACTTGACCACTACCTCACCTGGTGGTAAGTGATAATGTGATTAAATATGGAGCACGCTTGCCTAGAAAGAACCTATTCACTCTGGACTAGAAGACTCCAAGATTATACTGGTTCGGAAAAACATATACCTGAAGTGAGTTCCACTCCTTACAGCAACAACAACAAGAAACTTGCTAACAAGAAAAGCTGAAGCAAACCATTTGGTACTGCAAGGTGGTATGCCGACCAGGTATGGGTGGTACTTCTCGGTACGTCTGCTTGTCTGGTGGTGGAAGGGGGAAGGAGGGATAAGGTCATGAAAATCTTGCACACATTCACCAAAATGAATCTTTTAAAAAACTGTAAATCTGGCTACTCGGCGCCTGTGCTCTAGACTTTGTAAATTGGCTTCCACTAGGAACCAATGAGTCTAGCAGCACGTCGCTCAATCGAATCAAGGGCTTCAAGCTGATACATAGCCGAGCCATCCCAGAGATGGCAGCAGTCCTCCATATATGAGCGGACTTGCGCTTTGTAGAGACTGAGCAGCTGTCCCGGTGAGAAGTGTGAATACTTTCTTTTTTCAAACTCGGAGGGGGGTGTTAGTGTTCGCGACACAGTTTATAACTTCTGCGAATACTATCGTGTTCCAGTATTGTTGTGCCATGTTTTTGTTCCAAAATAAAGTTATTAAAGTGAAACTTTTATTACATTGTCTCAAACTTTTTCGTCTGTGTGTTGCATGTCGCGTGACGGTCGGCCGCGGAGTAGGGATAAAGTGAAAGGCGCTCGTCAAAGCAGCCGAGGCCAATATGGCGGCGCCTATAGTTAGCTGACCGTGTAGTGTATAGACTATTACTCATTTGTGCCCACGAAAATTTTTAGTTAAATGTCTATAATGTGAAACAAAGTTTCACTTTTACCGTGGTTTCATAAAACCACACAATCCTTTTTTTTATTTTGATTTTTTCGTCCACGGTCTTTCGACTAAATGCTGAGTGTATGGAGATTGAAAGGTTTGGTCTAGCGTTTGGTTGAATATTGAATTACTGTTAGTCAGTGGCATTGTTTTTGTAATAGTCTCCTTTAATAAAGATTGGAAGTAGAAATAAGTGGAGATCCGTGGTCTCTGCCTACCCCTCCGGGATAAAGACATGAAAGTATGTATGTATGTAATAAAGATTAAAGAGTTTGTAAACTTTATGAAAGAAACTTTGAGTTTACAAAATGAAATATTAACTTGGTATATAAATAAAGATTATTGTGTTTCTATCGTAAACAGTTTACAAGTTGGCTAATTATGAAACACTATTATTTGCCGCTCAACACTCACCGAGCAAAAGAGGATTATTTTATACTGTGTTGTTCCAAAGATTTTTCTTTGTTTGGAAAAGGCAATTTTATTCAGTTTCACCCGATTTTGTATAATATTACGAGTACCTATTAGTCATCATCAATTGATAATACACAATTGACGATCTCCGTCGCGCAGTGGGCGTAAGCCGGCTGTGATGCAGGAGGTAGCGGGTTCGATTCCCGCGACGGGACAAATGTTTGCATGATCCACAAATATTTGTTCCGGGTTTGGATGTTTTTCTATATATCATAAGTATCTATGTATTTACAAAAAGAAAAAGTACATAAGTATTCTATCAGTTATCTGGTTCCCATAGTACAAGCTCTTCTTAGTTTGGGGCTAGATAGCGCTGTGTGGAGTGTCCACCGATATATATATTTTTTTAATTCTTAAATAAATTTAAAATCTGTCTGGGTTTCCGTATTTTGTTTTAACTCTACATGTAATTTTACTAAAAAAACTTTCGTGACTCATATCAATCATTATTATAAATACGGGATTTATCACGTATCGTCTTATCGTGTTACGACCGACAATGTTTCGGTTTAATTGCACTGCGTGTCGCCTTGCACTCGTACATGTAATTTATGGCTAAATCTTTTTTTTATGTAATGTAACCTCGTAAAGGTAAAAAGGTACTTTTCTGAAGAGCTGGACTCTAAAATGTATACATGCCATGATGGATATTTACATTTCAGGGCTTAGCCAAGTTACAGTCGATTAGCGATGACGCTAGTCGATAAGTCGGAAAATGTATGGGATTTGACACATGCTATAGAAATACCACGTGATGTAGCGACAACAAATGTATGTAGAAATCGAATAGATTCGGAGCGAATGTAATTTGGCTACGGGCCCAGGATTGCTACTAATTAAATGTAACAAAGAGACGGGCAAAAGAGAGAAGGGGTGTGCATTCTGGCCGCTGCATGTCCTTGGGATCATGCCCTTATAGAACCCGATGAGCGCTGCCTTGAGGTGAAGGCAGACTACGTATACTGTAAAGTGGCCCAAATCAGAATGCCTGATGATTTGTACAATGCTAATGGAACATGATTTGATGCGTCGTGAAATGTGCTTTTTGGTGTCATTTGAGTACTTTTCAGAAGTTGATAATGGAACCTCAAGTTATCGGGATCAGAAAATTCTGAATATATGCTTGCCATATTTTAAGTGTGATGTATGTATATTATAATATGTATCATTGTTATTTATAGGTATACATAAAAGTTTATATTGTATATTATAATATTTAAAATTCCAATTCTAAAATATAATATTGAAATTCACGGTAGTGGCAGATTCTTTTGTTTCTTTTGACGACTGAGTATAAGAGCAAAGGAGCCAATGGACCAGCTGATAGAATAATATTAGTTCTTACAAATGTGGATAATAAATAGTTATCACCACAGCCACACAAATCTTGGCTACACTAGAATTCTCTGTGTATATCAGTAACAATGAGTATACTATTCTACGACATAGTTTAAGAACAATCAATCGCTATTTTCAGATCATGCAGTTATTTTTTCCCGAACTCTCAGTCGTTTCGTCCACCGAGGTCGTCAAAATACAAAAACATTTCCTTGTCAAAAGTTTTCTCTTAGTCGAAGTTTATAAAATCCACGTGGACGATATAATCCGTAGCTGGTACCTACCTATACAAACTTGACTAATGAAGTTATTTGTTCTCGAAGTCCAAGTCGTCTCGTCCACTAGACCACAGAGGTCGTCAAAATACAAAAACAATAGCATTTCCTTGCCAAAAGTTTTCACTTAGTCGCAGCTTATAAAAATTGCTGTTGGTAACGATATAATCCGTAGCTGGTACCTATACAAACTTGACTAATGAAGTTTAGTTAGGCTGGCTCGTGCGATCCAATCCCGCCGCGCCTAATCCTATTGCCATAGCTGAACTAGATAAGTCTACTATATTTAAGGTGTAATAAGTAATCATTTTATTTCAACTGAAAATAATCATCCGTTTTAACTGAAAAACAGAATTATAAATATATAATTCAGCGCTGTGTGAAATGTCCAGCAATATTTATTTATTTATTTAATATAAATACGTTGCTTTGGAAACTAGGTTTTTTTACATAATACAAGTGTTTTTATTTATTTTTAGGGTTCCGTACCCAAAGCGTAAAACGAGACCCTATTACTAAGACTCCGCTGTCTGTCTGTCCGTCTGTCACCAGGCTGTATCTCATGAACATGATAGTTAGACAGTTGAAATTTTCACAGATGATGTATTTCTGTTGCCGCTATGACAACAAATACTAAAAATAGAATAAAATAAATATTTAAGTTGGGCTTCCATACATCAGATATGATTTTTTTGCCGTTTTTATAGATACGGTTAGGTACGGAACCCTTCGTGCGCGAGTCCAACTCGCAGTTGGCCGGTATTTTTATTTACCCTCCTTGGACATAGTTTACATTCAGTCTAAACTCAACGTACCACTCATTAATAAGTACTCGTAATAAGACCACTCATTTTACCTTTTTGTATAATTTTTGGTGTACAATGAAGTACCTATTTTCATTCATATTCGATAAAATCCAGTGTATAAAAATAAAAAAAAGTATTTTTGATCGAGCGAAGCGAGTCAAATTCCCAAACCAACTTGGGCAAATCGGAGTTGTATATATATATGTGTATGTTTGTATGTATAATGTATGTATGTTTGTTTGTCCGCGGATAATTTTCGCAGCGTTGATCCGATTACCGTGAAATTTGATATATAGGTAGGTTGTGTAAGCATAATTCTGGTGCGACTAAATGAGCTAAAAATGTTGAGATATTGGGGTCAAATGGGACGTTTAATGAAGGTCTTTATTAGTACATTTCGACCCCGTTTTTAGCCACAATAAGAACTGAACTTTGACGAAATTCACAGGGTCCACTAGTGACCCCCACAGTGATGAAATTTGGTATTCGTGTAGCTTTAGTGACACAAATATAGGGAAAATTCTGAAATCCAGAATAACTGCAATTGCTATCCCTGAAAAGAGTAACCAATTAACATGAACTCCCGTTACTTGTAATTTGAATGAAACTGTAGGTGAAGACAGTTTGGATATTCATTCCGTGGCCCTATTTTGTTAGTTAAAGGTTATGATTTTTTTTTGTTTTGTGGGTGACTAGCGAGATGTCGGTTTGGGGCGAACCACTAGTCAAAAATATTATACTTACTACTCTACTTGTACCAATCAGTACTTGTGATGAAGATAAAGAGTAGCAATGTAGCAGACATCAGCCACGTCTAGAGAACACAGAGCAGCGTCTAATTCGACTCACTCGGATATTGCAATTTCCATCCAGCTCACGCCTGATGCTGCGTCCTTCCATTTCGTTTCATATTGCGACGAAACAACATTCGCTATTTAGAAAGCAAATCGCGAATACATTTCGTAGTCTATGTTTTTTTTTTGTTTAGATTTTTGGGGGTACACGTGGGGAGGATCACGAAACACGGTGTTTTACCATAACTGTTTATTTGAATCTACTCGGCTGAGTAATAACACACAGATTGAGTTCACAACTAAGTAGGTACATAAAATTGGCAATTGTTTATAGGTGTTGGGGAGCGTAAGCCTCCACGAAAATACTTGTATTGGAAAATATTGTTGCATATTTTATGTAAACATATTGTTTTTTAATATAAGTAGATATACTGTAGATTAAAACAATAGTAATAAGGCAACACAGAAAAAAAAATAAGAAAAAGCAAATATCAGAAAAGAAAAGGAAAACAACATAAAAAAAATTGTATTACGTATAAATATAACCAAATTGTTAATAATATATATAGTAAGTAAATATAATATAGTAAGGAAATTATTATTATAAGTTACACATAAGTTTAAAAAAAAAACTATTTAGGTATCTAATCTACGACCAGACGCAGATTGCACTGATCGATGAAAAAAAAAACAGTAAACAGTTACGTACAAAATGTTAGCCTAAAAATGTCTCCGATCTCCATGTCGGAAGAAAATCAGGCGGAACAAACAATAATAAAAAAAAAAACGCCTCCACGAACAAACAGAACTTAGAGCAATGTTTAACCGCCGCGCTTGGTAATTCAGGATGGAGTCCTGAAAGAACCCCAGATCCGGCACAGAAATAGGACGATCAATTCCTCGAGAAAATTTCATGGTGGCTCCCTTGTTTTTTTTCTACTCTCTCCCTCGCAACTCTCACTGTCATTTTTCGGCGCGCCTTTCGTTCGGAAACGCTACACTACCCCTCTACGCAGAAGAGAGCTCCATAAAAAATAATAATAAAAGAAAGAGATAATTAAGAAACAATACGATTACAATTATATTAACAAAAGGTACGTAAAATAAAAAAAAACAAAGAATTCAAAGATCAAAAGGTTTTGAAAAGTGAACTTTTCGACCAGACCGTGTGGTATACTCAAGTGGTGTTTTTACTTCTGTGCCTGTTGTTGTAGGTACTACGGTGCCAGGACAGTTTGCTACTGGAACGAGGGGAGCAGGTGTTATTGTGACCGCCCTTTCTGGTAAAGATGGATTGAAATGTTCGATGTGTGCTGGTTTGATGCGGTCTATGCTTACTTCTGCTTTTCGTCCTCTTATGTTGATTGTCATTGTTTTTTCCTTCCGATTGATGATCTCGTAGGGGCCGGTGTACGGAGGTTGCAAGGATTGCCGAACTGTGTCATCTCGGAGGAAAACATGGGTTGCTAAAGGTAAGTCTTTAGAGATGAAAGTTTTTTGTAGCGCATGGTGCGGAGCTGGTGTTAAACGTAAACTGGCCAATTTTTTACTTAGTTGAACGACGAAGTCTGAAATGTCTTCAGGGCCATCAATTGAGGACGAAGCGACCACCAGTTCTTCTGGTAGGTGTAGCGGTTCTCCGTACAACAATTCCGCTGAAGAAGATTTAATGGCAGCTCCCTTGTTTTTTTTCTACTCTCTCCCTCGCAACTCTCACTGTCATTTTTCGGCGCGCCTTTCGTTCGGAAACGCTACAGATTGATCAAGCATGTGGCCCACCTGATGTTAAGTGGTAACTATCACCTATAACAAAGTACTGACTTGTACGGTCACGAACCTTGGAAACGTGGCCTACGATGCACCGAAACACACCAATACTGCTGATTGGTGGCAGAAATAGGTATGGTGGTAGTACTTACCCGGGCTAGTAAATAAATACTTTCCTTTGTAGGTGTCGTGTCGTGCCATTAAAAATTATTTTTTCTGGGCAAGGCAATCTCCATTATATTGCAAGAATCTGCAACGAAAATACCTAAAAAACTACCATCCTTCCATTATTTGCGTTTTACGCAACGTTAAACGCTTCCACCGGAGCACAAAAGATTTTCATTAAGCATCACAACGCCGACCCTTTTAATGATTAAAATTGTTATACTTTTATAATACCTATATAAAAAAATCATCCGCATATTGTTCCGAGCAAGGGTCGAGGGTAGATCGCTGTTCAATTATTCAGCGTCCACACCACAACGCTTTATTCATATCTCGTTTTATAAATAATCGACATTGTATTTTTGGTGCCACTGAACGGTCGATCGTTTTCGTAGATACGGGTTTTCCAATGTAATTTTACGAATAAATGGGCGTTACTATATGAAGAGTCCACGTTGCCAGTATAGTGCTGGAAAACACATTTTCATTAGTGTGTTCAGCTTGCTCATACATTTATCATCGGTTCAGAGCAGTGACACGAACGCGGCTTATGTCACGGCAAATTATTCGGCTCAATGCGCCAGGCAACATGTAGGCACCTCAGTATATTATGTTTCCCTCGCGATAATAATTAATCCCAGACAGTACCAAAATGCTAAATTGATAAAAAAAACGGGGCACGTTCTCGGAACTGCATATAAAGTAGATTTAGCACCATTTTATAGCACATGCTGTGAATGCATATTATAGTGTGGAATACAATGATTGAGTATTGAGTATTCAGAGGGACAGGTGGAAAATGTTAAAATTTATTCTGATAACGAGTAGGTAAACGTTATTTTAGTTACTAAAGTTTAGTGCATACATACCTATTCAGATAATTATTGCTTAAATTATTCGATTTTGTTGTTATAAAACCTTAAAAACTGACGGCCGGTAGGGCACAAAGGTTCTGCATTGAAGACCGCGTACTGGTAAGCGTAGCGAATGATGCTCCCCACTAGATGGCGAGATGACCTAAACTAGTGGTTCGCCCCGAACTGAGATCTCGTGAGCCTCCCATAAAACAAATAATATTGTTTGTAACCTTTGACTATCAAAATAGTGCCACGAAATGCATAACCATACTTACTTGACCTACAGTTTCATTCAAATTACAGGTAATGGGAGTTCATGTTGCAGTTATTCTAGATTTCCGACTTTTTCCTATATTTGTGTCACTAAAGTTACGCGCATACAAATTTCAGCACTGTGGGGTCACTGGTTTACCCTGTGAATTTTGTAAAGTTCAGTTTTTATTATGGCTAATAACTCAAAAACTACAAGGACTTTACTAAATTTAAAAACGAAATCATAATCTATACATATAAAATGCTTTGTCCTGAATGACTGATTGACGGATCAATGCACAGCCTAAACCGCTGATCGTAGAGACCTGAAACTTGGATGGTGTGTTCTTTGTATGACGTAGAATAGAATAGAATATTTTTTTTTTTTTTTTTTTTAATAATAGAAAACGCTTTATTGTACAGCACACTAAAATTAACAAATCATATTTAAAACACTTAAAACTAGACACGCGATTGTACAATTGGCGGTCTTATCGCTAAAAGCGATCTCTTCCAGACAACCTTTGGGTGGACTGGATTTAACGAGAACGTTCAAGGACGGTAGCCTTATAACTTAAGCTTTTTATTTAGCTGTGTGCTTACATAAGCAAAACAAAATAAATAGATACCAGGGTAGGTAATATTAATATAAATGTAATACATAAATATTCTATAATATTAAAATACTAATAATAAATAAAAATCCAATTAAGAAGCAGATGTAATATAAACAATAACAACGACAGATATAATAACAAAATAAGATGACTCAGCTCTCTGATGCAGACAAATATTGCTTAAACAATAGCGTTTTAAAGATGGGAAGGGATTTGGCAGATCTAATTAAAGAAGGAAGAGAGTTCCATAAACTGATAGCTTGTACAGTAAAGGACTTCTCATAGAATTTAGAAGAGTGGATAGGAGTTTTAAGTTTCAAGGACTTAGAAGAGCGCAACGCACGAGGATTAGACAGATGGAGATATTCAAAGCGTTCTCTGAGATAAGGACTAGAAGGATTAAACAAAATACTGTACAAGAGAGAAAGGATATGAGTATTCCTGCGGTAGTGGATGGGTAGCCATCCGCGTGACGTAGTCACGAAGTCAAGAAATGATTTTCCGAAATTCTACCCGTAAGGGCGTGAATAAAGGGGGCAAAGTTTATATGGGGCAACGTGATTCCTTGGTCCAATCTACTTAAAATTTTGCATAAACCTTTTTTAACAGAATTGATGGAAGACGTGTTTCGTATTTTATTGAAATTCATCCCCCAACGGGGTTAAAAAGGGGTAGAAAGTTATTTCGGCGGTGATTTGCTTCGAGATTGACTCCTTATGTAGTGCTTTTGATTTAAATTACTATTTATTTTGACACATGTTTGAAAACTCAATCCGATTTTATACAAAAAAGGTTGAACTCACTTAAAAACATTAGCAAATAGTCTTTAAAATAGGAATGTCAAGATAGTCACTTTTAGGACACGGCCTCATAGGGACATGAAAATTTGAAATGGTAAGGATGTTTGTTTATTTATTTGTTACTCAATCACGTCGTAACGGCTGAGCCGATTTAAGTAAAATTCAGTATGTACATATTATAATCTCAATTAACACATATGCTACATATCTAAATATTCGAAAGCCAAGTATAATGTCCATTAGACGAGCACTGGAATAAGCGGGAATGGATAAAATGGATATTTATAGAGCAACATATTAATGCAGTGGGTCTCGCAAACGCTCGACGGACGTGCCCGCGTTTTTAGATTAAGGTTTGTTTTTTCTTAAAATCTTTTGCAAGTTAATGGCTTAAAACGCTAAGGAAAAGGAGTCTCTTTTACTTGCTAATGCTGTGGTACAAACAGATGAATACTATTAGCGCTAAGTACTTAATAAAAGTTTATGCTCAGTATTTGTACATTTTACATCATAAAATAGATAATACTGCTTCTTAGGTATTATTCCTACAAGTAATATTATTATTATGTTTTTTTTCTCTCGAAATATTGATAATTCGGTTTGTATGAAGCTCACGGGCCTAAACCAAGTGCGAATCATGTTGAGATTAAACGCTTGTATCTTCTTGTAGAAATTTTCTTACAATCTGACACGTATTATGAATAGCAGCTTTCTGCATGTTTACTGGAATATCAATTACCTGGGGATAATGGTGGAGATATTTCGGTATGACTCCAGTGCTGGAGAGTATCAGAGGCACAATATACACTTTGTTTAACTTCCAAATGTGTATTATATCTTTCAGTTCAGTATACATATTTATGAATTTTCTCTGTAATGCTTTTTTGTAAATTATGTGTGTTAGGAACTGCAATATCTATTAAGTAAGAAATTTTGTTATCATATCATATATATCATAGGTATCATAGTGAATTGTTTTATCAGTAAGTATTACACTGTTAAAGTACATTCTGTGAATGCGACTCTCCAACACAGGTTTTGGGGAATATTGGTAGTAAGTTTTCTTGTATTAGTTTGTGTTTGAGGGCAAGTTTTTGGTGAATAATATTTGCAACTTGGTTATATCTATGGGTGTAATCTGTTTATGCAAGGCTTGGGCAGGCACTTGTGATATGCTGGATTGTTTTATGTAAACGGTGGCATTTCCTGCATCTGTCATTTTCCATGGTTTGGTCTTTTAAAATAAACTTTCTGTAATGTCTGGTGTTAATGACAGTACACGAGGTTGCTCTAGGTCATGTATGTGCCTGCCGTGTGCTTTGCTACGCCATCTTTCAAGTTTCGCGGTGATATTATCATTAATTAAGGTTTGGAACGCACGGTTTTTATCTACTAGATTTAATGGTGTATATCTATTTATTATCAGGCGAAAGAAAAAAAGAATAAAGAGGCGAAGAAGAAACAGAAGGACAAAGAAATGGCAATAAAAGAAAAGAGGAAGGTGTTCAATATGTGCATACTACCATGCTTGACATATGGTTGCCAGACATGGGCATTAACTGAGCAACAGATTAATAAAATAAAAGTCTGTCAAAACGGAATTGAAAGAAGTGTAATTGGTGTCAAGAGGAAAGACAGAGCAAGGCTGAGCAAAATAAAAAACACTACGAAATTCAGAGACGTGAAAACCGTGTGTAAAAAGTTAAAATGGCAATGGACAGGACATATTCTGAGAGAAAGAAAAGAGAAATGGACAAAATTAATAACCGAGTGGTACCCAAGAGACGGTAAAAGAAACAAAGGTAGACAAACAAGACGTTGGGAAGATGACCTGAAAAAAATAGCCGGTCCAGAATGGATGAGAACAGCCAGAGACAGAATAAAGTGGAAATCTTTAGAGGAGGCCTTTGTCGAAGGACAAGCTGCTACAAATGATGATACATACTATTACATACTAAAGCGTTTGCCGATAGCATAATGTATCTAAGTTAAGAACAGTATTAAAGGCTTATTTTATTTTATTTTTTTATTTATTATCAGATTCTATTGTAGCTAAATGAATTTGATTTGTTGTTGCTTTGTCATAAAAGAAATATCTTAATATTTTTATTTGAGTTTCCCTTAGGAGATTTATATTTATTAATCCCCTACCCCTCCTCATTCGTTCCATAGACATTCTTTCTAATCAGCATCCCACAAATCTACGTCGTCATATTTTATAAACTCTGAACTTTTCTAACCTTAAGTTACTTTTACCAAAAAAGAGGTACATACTTTATATTCTTGCATCACACTCAAAATCGAAATTAATTACCACTACATCTTATATCTCTCTCCTTCCCTAATGCACTCTACTTACTTGGCAAGAGCTAGAACTGCCACATCACTTAAGTATCACTCAAGTTTTCTTCCCTTGAGTTAGAACGCTATTGCTATCAAAGTGTCAGCTCAAGCGAAGAACCGCAAGCCGCAAACCTAAAACATGACTCGAGCGTGATAATTTATCCTTTTCAAAATACATTGCGTGTTCCATTTGAAATCGCCAAGTCGAGATAAAGCTAACAAGAAATGTACGTTGAATGTAGTGCTTAGTCACGCTCAATTAGTGGAGTAGAATTTATGCCAGACCGCAGCGTTCGGGTTCGGCTGACTCAGGAGATGCATTTGCAGACGGCATTTACTCGTATCTTGTGGGAAAGTTAAACGAAGCAGGGTTTTGGGGATAACTTGCAGCTTTTAATCATTTATTAAACAGGTATATAGTAAATTAATTTGTAAGCTTATTCAGTCCTCTTCTCTGAAAATTTTCATTCCATTATTATTACGATAGAAACATATCGCCCGTACAACAATCACAAGCGAAGTTCGTAAATTTGATTATGTACTAACATGAAAGAATATTTCTGTTGATAGGTAGGTAGACTGATAGGTATATAACAACACAGTTCAAAGTCCAATTTCTATTTTCAGCAACCCTTGTTTCTGCATGTTCAGATAAAAGTTCCAATACTTTGGAAAGATTGGTCAAAGGTGAAAGAATCTAAGGTATTTGAAATAGACACTTAAAGAGGGAACAGTACTGATCAAAGGCATATCGTACAAAGGAAAGGACACATAGAATAAGTAATAGTTATTACTGACTTTGAATCGCAAGCACTGTTGGTTTTGATTTGATCGACACTTGAGCAATTTCAATCAGTTTTGTAGATATTTTTACAGTGATGCTGATGTTGACTTTGGTTATTAGGGTATATCACAAATTAACTTTGAAAATTGAAATTGGATCCGACCTAATTAGGGAGTTTTTATGTTTATAGGTTAAAAGTTCTACTTAATGGTATATAACTCCGTAATTAGGTTGGATCCAATTTCAGTTTTAGTACTAATTGACGGATCCAATACAGCTTTAATTATCAAGTAATGATTTGACTTGATCCGTATAATACATAAGAACTGTCCCGCTGGCTATAAGTTCTACTTAATGGCTTACAACTCCGTCATTAGGTCAGATCCAATTTCAGTTTTAGTACCTACTAATTGACGGATTCAATACAGTTCTAACTATTAAGTAATGATTTGACTTGATCAGTATAATACATAAGAAGTGTCCCGCTGGCTATAGGTTCTACTTAATGGCTTATGACTCCATAATTAGGTCGGATCCAATTTCAGTTTTAGTACTAATTAACGGATCCAATACAGCTCTAATTATTAAGTAATGATTTGACTTGATCAGTATAATACATAAGAAGTGTCCCGCTGGCTATAGGTTCTACTTAATGGCTTATAAGTCCATAATTAGGACGGATATAATTTCAGTTTTAGTACTAATTGATAGATCCAATTTTAACCTATATTCCTTGCAATTAAGACATTCTTCCTAGACAGGTCTTCCCGCTGGACACACGGAATCCTGAACCTGAATTTGATTGATATGATGACACTATCTCTCATTAAAGTGCACGCACCGATGTCGGATTCAAGCGAGGAAGAGATATGACTATTCTACCAATAGATTAACAAATGTAAAAAATACTTCCTCGATTTCACCATACCCCATTTCATCATCTAGATAAAAAACACGATGCAGTAAATCCTATTTTACAATATTTTGCTAGTCAACAAATTCAATTTATTTAAGTGGCACTATCGCCAAAATTTAAAATGCTCTCTATCCCCCGCCAGTTAAAAGCTTGCAGGTGATATTGACTCATACTAATTGCATTCGAGTTGAGCTACATATGTACTTTAATTATTTAAATTGAATTTAAACTACAAATAATGACTGAGAATATGAGTATGAGTTATAGTAGTATGAGTTGTACTGAGTACGAGCTTTCAGTCTATGGAACTCTCTTCCTCCACACATTAGAGCTGCCAAATCCCTTCCCATCTTTAAAACAGTTCTATTTAAACATCTGTCTACACTACAATGCTGATTTCTAATTTTTTCATCTATCGTTACGTTATCGCTACTCTTGGTTTTATTTCACCCTTCTATTATGCACCTATATGTACCTACTTATGGTATTTTATTTAATATATCTTTTTTATTATTCATCATCATCATCATCATCATCAGCCCACATTAGTCCACTGCTGGACATAGGCCTCTCCCAAAACGCGCCACTGAGCCCGGTCTTCGGCTCTTCTCATCCAGTTTCTGTCCGCCACCTTTCTTATGTCATCGCTCCACCTAGCCGGGGGGCGGCCCACACTACGTTTTCCGAGACGCGGTCTCCACTCTAGAACTCGTTTACCCCAACGGTTGTCGGTTCTCCGGCATATATGGCCACTTCAGTTTGCTAATCCGCTGAGCTATGTCGGTGACCTTGGTTCTCTGTCGGATAATCTCGTTACGGATTTTATCCTTCAGAGAAACTCCAAGCATAGCCCGTTCCATAGCTCGCTGCGCAACCTTAAATTGGTGGACTAGTCCTACCGTGAGCGTCCACGTCTCAGCACCGTAGATCATTACGGGTAGGACGCACTGATTGAACACTTTGGTTTTCAGGCATTGTGGTATAGGTGACGAGAAGATTCGACCTAATTTCCCAAATGCTGCCCAACCTAACTGAATCCTCCTCTTGGCCTCCTTCTCGAAGTTGTGTCTACCCAATTGCACTATCTGGCCGAGGTATACGTAGTCTTGAACGACTTCGAGTGGATGGCCTTGTACGACGACTGGTTCCGGATGTATATGAACATTAAACATAACCTTGGTTTTGTCCAAGTTCATCCGTAAACCAATTCGTTGAGAGGAGTCAGCTAGGCCATCCAGCATGCTCTGCAGCTCCTGCAGCGACTCCGTCATCAGGACTATGTCGTCTGCAAATCGCAAGTGTGAGATGTGCTCGCCATTTATGTTAATGCCCATGTTTTTCCAGTCCAGCATCTTAAACAAATCCTCCAGTGCGTTGGTGAACAGTTTCGGCGATATGACATCCCCCTGTCGCACTCCTCTACGCAACTGAATGGGATTAGATTGCTGGTCCTGTACCTGGACACTCATGGTGGCTGATTCGTAGAGACATCTCAGCACGTCGATGTAACGATAGTCTACTTGGCATCGCTGCAGAGATTCCAGAACAGCCCAGGTTTCAACGGAGTCAAAGGCCTTCTCGTAGTCCACAAATGCTAGGCACAAGGGCTGATTATACTCCTCAGACTTCTGTATAATCTGCCGCACTGTGTGGATGTGGTCTACGGTACTGTAGCCGCTTCGAAACCCGGCCTGTTCAGGGGGCTGAAATTCGTCGAACCTTCTAGCCAGACGATTTGTGATGACCCTTGAGAACAACTTATAGACGTGGCTCAGAAGTGAGATGGGCCTGTAGTTTTTTAATAATGTTTTTTCACCTTTTTTAAAGAAAAGGACAACAATACTCCTGTTCCACGCCTCCGGAGTTCTCCCACTGTAAATGACAGAGTTAAAGAGCTTCTGTAGTTCCCTTAACACTGGACCTCCTCCTGCTCTCAGAAGCTCAGACGTGATTCCGTCATCACCAGGGGCTTTTCCATTTTTAAGTTGCCTTAGAGCCATTTCCACTTTTTCTACGCTGACATCCGGCAACTCGTCTGTGAAGTGGCGCGTAAGCGTAGCTCTGGAGTCGTGAGTGTCGGGTTCTGGGCGAGGAGCATGAGAGTGATACAATTGGCTGTAGAAATCTTCAATTTCAGAGAGAATCCGCGGCTTAGACAAAACGGTGAGGCCACTCGAAGTTTTAAGCTTTGTTAGGTGGCTCCTTCCAAGCTGCTGGCTGAACACTTTAGATTTTTATCTTTTTATTATTAGTATGGAATATTTATGTTCTATACTATATTAATATGTACCTAACCCATTGATGAATACTTAAATATATATATATAAGTATTCATCAATGTATATATATACATATATATATATTTATTGTTTGCTTATGTAAGTACACTGTTCATTCAATATTTAATTATTTTTACTAAAAGCTACCGTAACCTATAACGTTCTCGTGAAATCCAGTCCATCCAAAGGTTGTCTGGAAGAGATCGCTTTTAGCGATAAGACCGACACTTGTATTGTTTGTTTTTTATTTTAAGTGTGATTTACAATAAAGCGTTTTCTATTCTATTCTATTCTTAAGACATTGATTGACATTGGTATACATTGATTGTACCAAACTTATGCCAAAGACGTGTAGATTTGTTTGAGTAAGTCTTCTGGCGCAACATAACATTTTAAAAATCCATATTAATTTACGGACCCTGTTCATCAGGAGTTCGATGTGAGCATGCCAGGACAGACGTTGATCTATCATGATTCCTAGGTATTTTGTGGTTGTTACTTTATTTATGTTAGGGCGAAGAAGCGTCAGTGAGGTTATTGTGTGTATTTTTAGGCTAAATTCGAGATTGGGTTGGCTGTTGTTATATTTAGTAAAGGTCATAAAGTTCGTTTTAGAGACATTTAAGGTTAGAAAATTTAGATTCAGCCACTTAGATATTTCAGAGAGTCCCACTTCGGTTCTTTTTTTAACGTCACTCCATGATGCACCAGTAAAGACGATAGCAGTATCATCTGCATATGAAAAAATATTCGCGTTGTTTATTTTAAGGTTACAAAGATCATTTATGTAGATCAAGAATAGATTAGGCCCCAGGATGCTCCCCTGAGGTACACCATAGCTAATAATCTCGTCATTACTAATAAATTCACCATTTTTAACACTTTGCTTACGTTCACGTAAGTAGTCTGTCAGAAGGGCTAGTGGCACTCCTCGTACCCCTACATTTTCCAGCTTTTTGATAAGGATTTCTACAGACACAATATCAAAAGCTTTCTTGAGGTCAAGGAAAGTTGTAAGGCACTTTTTTCCACTATCGACTTGTTGCACCATAAGGTTACTGATTGTTACAACGTCATCTTTAGTAGAAAATCCTTGTCTAAAACCGTATAGTTTGATAGAATGTTAAATTTATTTAAATATTAGAGTCGATTATTAATTAGTTTTTCCATTATTTTTGAGATAGACGGCAACACGAATATAGGTCTGTAATTATTGTTACGAGCTCAGGGTTCGGGATAAAATAATGAAAATCAATCTAACCAAAATAACACTTTTATTCAACACTAAAACGATAAATACACGAACTTAGTCACAAGTAATCACAACACACTAATTCACAACACTGTTTCTCAATAAACCACTAAAAGTCACCGAAATGTTCGCACGTATAGCCAAAACCAGACTGACCCCTCCGGCTGTCTCTCTGGCCTATTTATACCGCACACAGTTCATAACACTCGAACGTTCTCGATCGTTCCAGGAAAGTGTAGGTATTTCGACCGAACTATTATTTCTTATTCTGTGCAACTGTAGGTAAAAACGTAGCATGTAGGTATATTCCATACCAAGTATTACCTAAATTATAACACTAAATAAAGCGTCCATGCGCGGATAACTTATTATACTAAATAAATCGTCTCCACAATAAACATAAAATATCAATAAGCCGACAAGCAAAAAACGTGAGCACGAGGCAGACGAGCACAACCCTCCCGTACGACAGTCAGCGGTACACTGCCCGTCGCCCGCGCGACCACCTTCTACACTAATTATTCAGAAAAATTTAAAATAATTAATTGCCACGTGAAAAACCATCGCAGCACAACATCATTTGTTCAACTTGAAGGTAAAGTCTTTGCCCACAATTAGGTGAAAGAAAAATTACAAAATGTTATGTCGTTTAGAGGTTGAATCAAATTTAAAGCCGAAAACAGCAACATTTTGTTATTTTTTTTCTCATAGTAAATAAACAGGTAGAACTTTTCTGTATGCTCACTTTGCAGATAAAAGGTCAATGAATGACACATATTTTTTTGAGCACGTAAACTGATTCCTCTCTGAAGAGAAAGCCTCCAAATAAGACCAATCGGCTACTATATTCGCCTTAAGGAAATTAGGGAATATTCCTTTAGTAAAACATAAGTTTACCAGACGACATAAGATTGGAGTTAAAATATGCTTGGGTAGTTTCAAAAATTTAGCAGATCACCTGGATGGGATAACATATCTGTTGTGGACTGTATGTTGTTGAAAGTAAACCTTCGATCACTGTTAATTAATATTTATTGAACTGTTCTAGACGAAGTCTTAATGCTGAATACCAATTTGAGGGCGGCCGCCGCTACTTTTATTGGCCGGGATCTACAATGTTATACTGCCGATTCGATAGTGTGGGAGAGGGACGGGTGTATCGCGCCCTCTCGCTCGCACACTATAAATATACAAAAACGGCGGCGCCCGGCTGCCGTTCAAATCCTCCGTCGTCCGAGACACGTTCTCGGAGACCCGGATGACGAAATCACCTCTGCTAATGCGGAAGGTGAGTCATCTATATCAGACAGAGCAAACACTTCACAGAAACACCGACCTCGCCGGCGAGGTCGACGAGTCCCTTCAGTCGCCGCTTATACGAGGTACAGACATGTACCCGGGCGTTTCTCTCCTATCCCCATCCCGGCAACAGCCCAAGCCGAGGTTCGTATCTAAGTGGTGCCCTTGCGCTAGTTGCCTAAAAAACTTACTGGGCTGAGCGCCATCTGCGCTCGCCAAAAGTTCGGTTAAGCTGTCACGGCCTCAGAGGCCAACAGCGAGATTAGTCCATTCGTAAAAAAAAAAAAAAAAAAGCCCGGCTGCCGCGCTCAGTTCGGCGGCGGCGACCCTATCGTTCGCTTCTAATTTCTTAATTTATATAATGCATTTTCTATCCTAAATCTAGCTCGGCGTCCGTTACAGTTCCTCCCACCGGCGCAGCTCGCGTAGCCTCTTCTTTTTTCAGGACGATGAGCTTTCTCACGGGCCGCTTGAAGACGCCAGTCCTCGTTCGGACGTCTGCCACTCGTACTCCGCCGTCTGGACCCGGATAGGCGCGCTCGACGATTCCCATGGGCCACACGTTCCGTGGCAAGGTGTGGTCGACTACGATGACGATGTCCCCGACTTGTAGTCGCCTCTTGTCGTCCGAGGGTTCTCCTCGTGGTTCTATGGAGATTGGTGTGCTCGCGAATCTCGTCGCATCGTCGGCTATGTTCTCCCTGGTGGGCACCCATCGCCATTCTTCCTTGTGAGTGAGCTCTGCTAGCTCACCCAAGCGATGGGCGACGAACGGAGTGTACCGTCTCGCGTCGTGCCGCACCCAGTGAATCACCGTCATTGAATCGGTCCAGTACACTGTTCTCTTGACTTGGACTCGATGTTCTTTCTTTATGGTGTCAGCCAGTCTGGCACCGATGACAGCCGCCTGCAGTTCCAGGCGGGGAATGGTCTGCGCGCGTTTCGGAGCCACTTTTGACTTGGCAGCCACGAGACTCAGTCTGACGCTTCCGTCGGGTCGTGTGTCGCGCCAGTATGCCACAGTGGAGTAGGCCTGTTCGCTGGCGTCACACAGAACGTGCAGCTCCAAGTTTTGGTCGTCCTCCATCGCGTAGCGTCGTTCCAGTCGCAGACCCGAAAGATCGGCGAGGTGTCCCAGCCATGTTGCGAAAAGGTCGTTCTCCTCATCAGGGATAGGCTCGTCCCAGGAGATGTTCAAGCGCCACAGGCTCTGCAGGATGATCTTTGCGCGTATGGTGCAGTGGCTCAGCAGTCCAAGAGGGTCGTATATGGACATGACCGCGCTGAGTGCTTCTCTCTTGGTAGGCGCGCGACTTCGTGCACGCACTTCGGCGGGGACTCTGTTCATTGAAGTGTTAAACCCCAATTCATCTCGCTCGGCGTTCCAGTACAGCCCGAGTATCTTGTTCTCTGGCCCGTTTCTTCCAAGTGGAGTCGGTGTGGTCGCTCGCAGTTCTTCGGGTACGTCTCGCAGTACGCTATTGTTGCTAGCGCTCCAGCCTCGCAGTGTGAACCCTGCCGCCGCGTGAACTGCTTGTACTTCAGTAATCACACGGTGGGCTTTCTGTTCATCCTCGTAGCTCGCTACCAAGTCATCCATGTAGTGATCTCGAGTGATGGCTTCGTAGGCGAGAGGGTGAGTTTGAGCGTGTTCTTTCGCATTGTGGTTGCGTACGTAATGCGCCATGAAGGGAGAGCTCGCGGCGCCGAATATCATGCTCGTCATCTTGAAGTGATGAGGTGGTTTCTCTCTGTCGGCGCCTCTCCATAAGAACTGTTGTGCCGGTTGATCTTCCCGACGAATCTTCACTTGGAGAAACATCTCCTGTACATCTGCCGTAACTGCGATGCGTTTCTCCCGGAATCGAAACAGGATGCCTGGTAGTGACATCAGTAGGTCCGGCCCTTCCAGGAGATGGTTGTTCAGGCTGACTCCGTGGCTTTTTGCTGCTGCGTCGAAGACAAGCCTCTGCTTCCCCGGTTTGTTGACGTTCTGTACCGCGAAATGTGGCAGGTACCAACAGACCGGACTTGTCTTCTCAGTGCCGTCGCATGGTTCGGCGTATCCTTTCTGCAGCAGGTTCTCTATCTGCTCGGTGTATTTTCTAGCGAAGCCTGGGTCAGTGTCCATCTTCACTTCCATTTTGTGGAGGCGACGGAGCGCTCCACTGTAGCTCGGAGGCAATTTCATGCCGTCCGCCTTCCAGGGCAGTCCGATCTCGTAGCCCTTGTCCGTCTTCTTTATAGTTCGTTCGATTATTCTAGCGGCTCGCTGATCCGCGTCACTCACATGTGGCTTATGAGTGATGCCGAGCGCTTCGATGCTGAAGTGGTGCTCCACCAAGTTGTGGAGATGATTGTCCTGCTGCTCTCTCGCCTCCACTCTTCGTTCCGGAGTGTAGACGTGCAGAACGCTGTTTCGATCTTCGATGATGGTGCGTGGTACAGTCCCGTGCACCACCCATCCTAGTCGAGTTCGGGATACAGCCGGCTGGTTCCGTTTACCGACGCGCAGTTCTTGTGTTACGATGTATTCCCAGTGGTCTGCTCCCACCAGTATTCCAGGCCGTACGGTATCGTAGCACACTTCCTCTTGCGATAGATCTCGGAGATGTTCGTACTCCAGAAGCGTGCTCGGTATGGATTGCTGAATCAACTTCATGCCTCTGATTGTTCTTGCTTGAAATTTGTGCAGCTCTCTGTCTGTTCCCCTCAAATGTATGGTGACCAGCTTGCTATTATTTTCTTCCTGTGTCACGTTGACTCCTTGCATCCGTAGCGGTAGCAGCGATCCCTTGGCACCGATGTTCTGCGCCAACTCCTCATCGATCAGCGAGATTGTAGCCCCTTCATCCAGGAGGGCGTGTGTGCGGATCTCCCCCCGTGGTCCCACGACAGTGACTGGACACATCTTCAGCAGCACTGTCCTCTTGCTGGTGGCGGTCGGTGTTGCCATCGTCAGGACAGACTCTGCGGTGCCTGCTTCGGACCTCGGGTTTTCAGGACGTTCCTCCTTATCTTGCTGATACAGACTCGTGTGATGAGGTCGTAGGCATTGTCCTATGCTGCACCGCTTGGCCTTGCAGTGGAGGCGCATGTGTCTCTTGGCAATACATTTGAAGCAGAGCTTGTTCTTGCGCACAAGCTCCCACCGTTCGTCTACGGATAGCGCTGCGTATTTCGGGCAGTCCGGTAGCTTGTGCGGCTTCTCACACATCGGGCATTTGTCTAGCTGTTCGTCTTCAGCTACATTGTACACGGCGTTCGGTTTCCTTTTCGGCCTGGCATCGGTGATGGTTGGCCTGGGTTCTCTCTTGGCAGCGGTTGCTATTGCAGATGGAGCGTAACTATACCGGAGCGCTCGGTCTGCGTCTCGCATGAGAAAGCGAGATAGCACGACGATTTCTGGGTCCGCTGTTCCTTCTTGTTCGTTTGCGTAGTCGCACCACCGTGCCTTGATGTGAGGGCTCAGCTTTTCCAACACTTCTCGGACCAGCATGGGGTTAAAGAGGTACCCCTGGCGGTTGATGCCCTTGATTACGCAGACCACGTTCTGAAGCTTAACAGCGAACACGTTCAGTTCTACCGCTGATGATCCTGGCTTCGGCAGCCTCTTGAGGTCATCTAAGGCTCGGTCGATGATGGCCTCAGGTCGCCCGAAGCATTGTTCGAGTGTCTTCAGGATAACCTCCGGATTGCTTGCAGTGCACAGCAGGGCAGACACCAGTTCCCTAGCTTCTCCTTTCAGGCAACTCCTTAGCCGCTGCAGATTTTCTGCCGGTGTCAGCCGGTATATCGTCGTCGAATCTTGAAAGGCGGCCTTAAATGCCAACCACTCATTTGAAGCTCCGGAGAATGGTTGCAAGTCAGGACACTTGATCCTGGGTCTGGCCAGCCATAGCCTCGGTCAAGGCGTCGACATTACTTCTTGATCTGACGGGGGTGGTTGATCTGTCCCTCACGTTGAACCTCAGGTGTCGGTCGTCTTTGGTTCCGGACTTCGGCACGTCCCGTCGTTCCCTTCGTGCATCAAGGGTGTTCGATTGGAGCCAGGCGTCAACCTTCTGGTGATGATCGGTTCCGTTATCACCATGAAGGCTTTCCTGGTCATCCTGAATGGCCGCTAGGCTTACAGCCAACCGCTTCTTGATAAGGTCTGCCTCGATCTGAAGCTCCTTTCTTCGCAGGGCGGCTAACTTTTCTTCAGCCTCCAGCTCCACCATCCGTGTCCTCGTGGCAGTGCTTGCGGTCGATCGTACCGATTGTGCGGGGGACCGGGGTCTAGCACCCCCCGCACCGTCATCGGCGGCCGCGTTCGTTGGCCTTGGTTCGATTGCGACACCGCCTCGTGGGTTTGGTGACGCAGGTGGATCCAGCGATAGCCTTCGTCTTCGTTCTCGTTCGATGGCCTGAAGATCGGCTCCGGCTTCTCCCTGCAGCTCGCGTTCCAGTTCGCGACGTTCCGTGTCGCGACGCTCCTGGTCTGCGGCGTCTGCTTGGCTCCGGGTTACCACCATGGTAACGTCGTCGATTTTTCAATCCGTCGAATTTTCTGTTCTGATCCGGCTTCTGATCCGTGTTCTGATCCGTGTTCTGATCCGTGTTCTGATCCGTGTTCTGATCCGTGTTCTGATCCGGCTTCTGAAGGACCAAACTGTTGTGGACTGTATGTTGTTGAAAGTAAACCTTCGATCACTGTTAATTAATATTTATTGAACTGTTCTAGACGAAGTCTTAATGCTGAATACCAATTTGAGGGCGGCCGCCGCTACTTTTATAGGCCGGGAGGGATCTACAATGTTATACTGCCGATTCGATAGTGTGGGAGAGGGACGGGTGTATCGCGCCCTCTCCCTCGCACACTATAAATATACAAAAACGGCGGCGCCCGGCTGCCGCGGAAAATCCTCCGTCGTCCGAAACACGTTCTCGGAGACCCGGATGACGAAATCACCTCTGCTAATGCGGAAGGTGAGCCATCTATATCAGACAGAGCAAACACTTCACAGAAACACCGACCTCGCCGGCGAGGTCGACGAGTCCCTTCAGTTGCCGCCTATACTCGTACGAGGTACAGACACGTACCCGGGCGTTTCTCTCCTATCCCCACCCCGGCAACAGCCCAAGCCGAGGCTCGTACCTTAGTGGTGCCCTTGCGCTAGTTGCCTAAAAAACTTACTGGGCTGAGCGCCATCTGCGCTCGCCAAAAGTTCGGTTAAGCTGTCACGGCCTCAGAGGCCAACAGCGAGATTAGTCCATTCGAAAAAAAAAAAAAAAAAAAAAGCCCGGCTGCCGCGCTCAGTTCGGCGGCGGCGACCCTATCGTTCGCTTCTAATTTCTAAATTTATATAATGCATTTTCTATCCTAAATCTAGCTCGGCGTCCGCTACAATATCCCATCTAGGTGCACATTCAGATTTGAGATTCACTATGACATTATGGAGTTCTTTAGGATCTGTTTCAGTGTGCAAAAGAGTGCAAAAGATGAAACTTGACTGGAAGGTGGGCTGAGAGCAGAAGATAAATGATTGTCGGTTATATTTCCTACAGAAATACTTTCAGCCAGAGATTCACCTATGCTACGAGTATGCTAAATGTAGGTAGGTATCTCCCAGGTCTTGTGTTTATTCTGTTTCCCTAATTTTTTTATTTGTTACTGGCAAATACACAAAACCATGTGAAACCAAAAAAAACATCTAAAAGATAAAGGCAGCTTTGGTTTAGTAATGACTTTACAATTTAGTGTATTAGTGTACTAACTACTCTAATTATCTATACACGGTATATGTAGCCAGAAAAATGGTAAAAAAACTTCGAAACAGTGCGTTACCTAATTATCTGAATGTGAATAATATTAAGGTGTGTGGCGCAAAAAAAAAACAGACAGTGACGTGTTCGTTTTTTGCGTCAGACTGTCAGTGCGGGGGTGCGGGGTAAGTGCGGGGTCGAGGACTCAAGAGTTCGAGAATTGGTAAACGTCACCAGAGAGGACAGAACATCAGTCATGTTTTGACATTCGATTATGCGTCTGTGCCGCCCCGGCCGCTGTCAGTGAACTGCGTAACTTGAATTTTGTAGAATTGGCTCCGGAACAGTTAACTACTTTTGTTCCTAAAAAAACAACCGATGTTGATTGATATAAAGAATGGCTTCACGATAGCGCTTTATATCCATTTTTAGGATACTGTAATAACTTTTAGTAATCTGTGGCATCGTACAATACGCTAGCTCTCTAACATTTATTTTGTCGAGCAGTACTTTACCGATTTTCTCGAGATTTTAATAATATGTAAAACAAGAAAATTTTATTGATAAGTACTTTATTTTTTAAATTTTTGGTAGAAATCATCAATATAATTAGTTTAAATTGCAACATATTAAATAATATGGCCAAAATTAACTTTGTATATGTATCACACTAATATTATAAATGTAAAGGTTTGGATGTTTGTTTATTTATTTGTTTGTTTGTTACTCAATCACGTCGTAACGGCTGAACCGATTTCGATGAAATTTAGATTTACGTGGATTATAACCTGGATTTTGACATAGGCTACTTTTTATCCCATAAGTCCAGTTCCCATGGGATAAAAATGGGGTGTCAAGTCAAATTGCAACAGTGAGTTTAGCTTTACTTCTAGATTACGTACACATTTAGGAGTGTAACGCGTACGAAGTCGCGGGCAACAGCTTATAATAAATATCATACAGCGGCACTGACTACGGTTCTCTGTGCGCAGTCCGACAGACGCTTAGCCAATTTATTACATTTTTTTACTAACATTTAACGCAGTATACCAGGTTTGAGTGTTTATTTCTGCAAAAGTTTGTACTAGGTTGAAAACAGAATGAATTATGCCGCTAGTAAAGCTGTTAGCTTTAATGGAAGTACCGTGATTCATGTGGCAGGGATGGCTTCTGTTTATAGTATCCATCCCTGTACCCAATGAATCACTGACCACCGCATAACAAATACACTTTGGCAATGGTTTTTCAACATCAATATCCGGTAGAAGCACCCGCGCCCTTGAAAAATGAACCCTATTCGCCGGCGCTAGCATTGTTTATGGCGTCGCGTCGGGGCGCGTGGTTCGATATCTGGATTTTAATGTTTTTTACAACTTAAGAGGCTAACAAGACAACGGTCCAAATCATCGGATGGTGTATAAATAATATACTGTATATATAGCCAGAGTAGCCACTTACCGTCGTAAGGGTTACCGTAGCGGACGTTTGGTACACCAAAGCGGACATTTATTTCCTCAAGTTTATGTCTTTATCTTCTGTGCAACATTATATAAAATGATCGCATTTACACATCTACACTTAATAAGTATTATAAATAAGTATTCGTATATAAGTTTGTATGTAATGGGTAATCTCCAGCACTACGGAACCGATTTTAAACATTCTTTCAATAATAGAAAGCTACACTATTACTGAGTGCTTTATGCTATATTTTATTTTAATAACAATCCATGCGACGCCGGGGCGGGACAGCTAAAGGTGCATAGCACACATATCAACTTGGAAAGGGATCGTCACCGTATCGCCTTTCTCCTCGTCGTCAACCAGGCGTCAACCTAACGTAAGAACGTAATCAATGCGGATCAGCAGCTCCTTGGCTACGGCTAGACGACGTCGCGTTTATGGCTCGCCACCCGCTGCTGGTTGACGGCTAGGCGGCACCAGTTTCACCGCTCGGATACGGAGAGACGTAAGCGCAGGGACGACGAGCCGTAAGCGCACCGCACCGCGGTTCATGAGCTTGTCCCGAGGCGAGGCGATTATGTTACGATTCCGATTAGTGTGCATTGCAATAGGGAGTTTCATAAAAAGAATAGTGAACGGCTCGAGTTGATACGGTGACGATGCCTTTTTAGAGTTGGTATGTGTGCAATGACTTTAATAAAACAAAATAACTAGCTGAACCATCCGCAGTTTTGTTCGCGTGGGTTTTCAATAAAAACATTACCCTCCTTTAGCGAAGTTGAGTAAATAAATAAATAAATATTTCTGGACATTTCACACAGCGCTATCTAGCCCCAAACTAAGCAGAGCTTATACTATGGGAACCAGATAACTTATAGAATACTTATATACTTTTTTTTTGTAAATACATACTTATAATATATAGGAAAACAGCCAGACACGGAACAAATATCTGTAGATCATGCAAATATTTGTTCCGTGGCGGGAATCGAACCCGCTACCTCCTGCGTCTCAGCCGGCCGGCCATACACCCACTGCGCCACGGAGGGAGTCTAATCAGTAAAAAGTAGGCTTTATCCTGATTCTGGTTATAATCTATTTGGGTACCAAATTTCATAGAAATGTGTGATGTGATGAGTGATTAGGTAACAAACGTTTGTTTGTTACAGAGTTACTTTCGCATTTATAATATTAACATGGATATGGATGCACAAGGATCGGTCTTGTCGCTAAAAAGAAAACTCTTTCAGACAACCTTTGAATGTGAAGGTTAAGTTTTCTCAGCTCATAGAATAATTGAACTTATACTCGGTCCGAAAAGTCTAGGAAACCGCGGTATCTCTTTAAATAAATAGGTACGTCTTAATTCTATTTAAATAACATGTTGTAAGTTAGTTGTAATCCATCCTTATATTTTATATCCATGGCTTCTGGCTTCGAATTCACGCGCAAGCACGGACTTTTTATTACAACACTGATACTACTATTTACGACCGTGGGCTGAATGGAGCTGGCTGGTCTAGCCACATAAAGCATCATGTTTGTTTTGTGGCCAACTTTATAAATTGTACTGAATAACTGAACGTGGTTAAAAAAAAAGAGGCACACAGACGTATAGTTTTACAAAATCATAGCCTAGTGAGATTCTAGGCGATACCAAATTTATGGAAGGCCAACTTTATCAAATCAACTTGTTTGCTTAGCATGGCTATTCTATGTTATCTCTTCCATAAAAAGCTTTCTCTATATCTACTAGGTATACCTATACCTACTCAATATCTTCTATTGTGGAGCATGAGCTAACATCAAGACAAGACTCTTCGTAGAAAAAGATTAAATAGATTAACTAAGCTCGCTCAGTGTTCCGTGCGTCCCTCGGGGATTCACCTAGACCGGATAGTGCCATACATTAGGAATAACCCGATAGCTGTCGCTGCAAATATCTCAGGTAAAATACAGCGGGCTGAAATGAATATTAACATTCAACGTGTTCCGTATTTATAAGTAAATAATTAAACATGAAAGTTGTAAGGGCCGAGTTCGATGTTCGAGCTATAAGTTTGAGAAAGAGTGTAGGGTGCATAATTCAATTGAAGTTTTCTCGCTTGTGATGAACTAAATTGCTAACTTTTCCATCTGAAAAGATACCTTTTAAGATCGTCCAGTCTGTCACAGCGTCAGAACTTTTACAATAATGAACCAAGATGCATGGGATAGTTTTACTGCAGATCTTTATTTTAAGAAAATAACATTATAAAATCTGCTTCATTACATTACGGATACATTGGGTATACTAAATGAATCAGATTTGATTACATGGAAAGTACAAAATTCCGTTTATGTTACAAACAGAGTAACCACTAGTCATGTTGTTAGTGTATCATATACAGGTTGTTTGGTAATATTATACGGACGATATTCAAGTGACGGTTTCTCAAAACATAAAAATTACTTCTCGAAAAAAAAACTACTAGTTATATTATAAAATTTTAAAGAAAATCGGCTAAGTTTAGGTGATTAATTCGATATAAAACTTACTGCCTACTCTTGCAATCGACAGCCAGAAATAAAGGCCGATTTGATATCTCTTTCGGAAATGACTGCGGGTTTTGGGTTAGAAAGGGACAACAAGAGATATCTCGAGACGTCACCAATACGGTATCTGTTGTTAGATGGCAAGCAGTATGCAATAGCTCAACATAAGTTTAATAAAGTGTTTGTTTTATGCCAAAATAAATTTCACATTTCTATGGTAAACATTTCACAAATTTATTTATTATGCTCATCAAAATAACCCCTTTCATTTTTGTGTGTATATTATCAAACACCGCTATTATTATTACTATATATTTTTACCTAGGTTAATGTATTGTCTAAGTACGCTATGTTTTCATCACAGGATATTCGAGAAGATATACTATATAATAAATAAATAAATAAATATTGCTGGACATTTCACACAGCGCTATCTAGCCCCAAACTAAGCAGAGCTTGTACTATGGGAACCAGATAACTGATAGAATACTTATGTACTTTTTTGTTTTTTGTAAATACATACTTATAATATATTGAAAAACACCCAGACACGGAACAAATATCTGTAATCATGCAAACATTTGTTCCGCTGCGGGAATCGAACCCGCTACCTCCTGCGTCTCAGCCGGCTATACGCCCACTGCGCCACGGAGGCAGTCCAGTATATACATATAATATAGTATTATATATAGACAATACATTAACCTAGGTAAAAAGAGCGGTATAATAATCAACGTCTATGCCTGCCGCTACGCGCTTCTACGCGCCTCTACGTCTACGGTTTGCATTTAAATTTGAATATTTTCCTTTCCATTCTAGATTACAGATTTGTTTATTTTCCAACAAATCAATTCCAATTGAATTAATATAAAAGTACATAGGCATAAAATACGGCCAGAATATCCAATTTCACCCATCAGAGCATCGAGTACCTACAAAAATAGAGCTCTACGAAATACGAATACCGAAGTTGTTAAAAAAAAGCCAATATTCCCAACAGCGAAGTTGCGGTTAATTAATTCTCTGTACAGACAGTCATAAAAGTTGAACAAGCACTAACTAGCCTGGTGCCTACAGTTCCACAGACAGGCGAGCCTAACAAGTTTGAACAAGCCCGGCCGTCCGTTCCTATTCAAAATTTTTTGTAATTGCCCATCTCGCTGGAAATACGAGTAAAACAAAAAAAGGTAATGGTGAAATATCAGATGAATACTGAATGTTCTTCGTTTTTTTACAAATTTGTGAGATGAAGTGAAAAAGAAATAGAGAGAGGTCTCATTGTGCTAGACGAAGTAAAAAATACAATCCTGCTTTTCTTTAAACCACGGTCAAAATCAGCACTCCTTACGAAATCAATGTTAATTAAGATTTACCTTAAAGGTTGTTCCCTCAAGTTTGATAAGGTTTCTACAGATTATTATGAGACAGGAGTCCAGTCCTTCAGAACCTTAGCTGGAATTTCCCAGTTAATCAGCTAAGGATCCGTCTAGACATAAATAATTATACCTGTAGGGAGTTGTCAGGGTTATTAGATTTGTCTCATGCTCGGAGCATTTTCCTAAGGTCTCATGACATATTTTATATTTCCCGGGTGCAGTGGCTGGGACGGAGGAGGTAGCTGGTTTGATTCCCGCCGCGGAACAAATTAATTATGTAGATTAATATTTCCGCAGCGGGAATCGAATGTTTGCATTCATCTATAGATATTTGTTCCGGGTCTGGATGTTTTTCTATATATTATAAGTATTTATTTACAAATAAAGTATATAAGTATTCTATCAGTTATCTGGTTCCCATAGTGCAAGCTCTGCTTAGTTTGTTGCTAGTTAGAGCTGTGTGAAATGTCCAGCAATATTTATTTATTTAAGTATTTCATAATACTAATTTGAAACATTAAAAATAGCTACTTAACTGGTTTCTTAAAATAAAAAATGTTGGTATAATTATATTGTTACGCCGAGGCCGACCCTTTCCTGGAAGGATCGACATCGTTCTCGAACAATCGAAATGTGTGCGATATAAATAGGCCGGAGAGATGGCCGGACAGTCAGTCTCAGTGAGTGAGTTAGTCTCAGCGAGGCCCTGGAGGACTGACGTGGGAAGGGTCTCGCGTGAACAGTAGTTGTTCCCGAGTCAGTCTGGATTAAGCTATACGTGCGATCATTTCGGTGACTTTAAGTGGTGCAACAGTGGTGTGAATTAGTGTGTTGTGATTACGTGTGACCAAGTTTGTGTATTCATCGTTTAGTGCTGAATAAAAGTGTTATTTTGGTCAGACCGATGCCCATTATTTTATCCCGAACCCTCAGCTCGTAACAATATTTATTATTGAAACTACAATTTATCTGAGATTGATAAACTCCGACCCAGTTTGACCAATTACCCTGAAAGTGTTATGTTTATTTTATGTATTTGTTTTTTTATCATACCACGCATGCGAAGCCGCGCGTGAAAGCTAGTGAAGTTTAAAGATAAAAATTACAACTTACAAAAATGTTCTAGATACTAATGTTCAAAGATCCTTCTTACATAAAAAACTTAATAAATGTTTCAAGATGTTTTGCCGATGTATCGCTCTGGGGAAAACAACAAAAAATATTATGAATTTATATGAAACTCAACAACAGTTTCACGTATTATTTTATCGCGCACTCAAAGATGTTTGTTTCTGACGATATGTTTGTGTAAATAGATTTTATATGAATATAATGTGTTTATTATGGATCAGTAAAATTTAAACAATAAGATCTGAATATAAATGTGTATCCTTCGTCCCTGAAAGTTATTTTTCTCCCAATAATAATTACTATTATTGTATTAATTGCTACACTAATTATATTCGGAAGCACACTCTGTAAATACCTATATACCTACATATTATAAGATAAGATAAGATAAGATAACTCTTTATTGTACACCAAAGTAAAATACAGAACATAATTTTTACTAACAAATTTAGTACAATGGGCGGTCTTATCGCTAAAAGCGATCTCTTCCAGACAACCTTAGTATGGACAGGATTATAACATATCACATGACGGCGGTGCATCTATATAAAATTAAAAACATACCTACATACTATAAACCTAAAATACTAATAATAACTCAAATTTAATTATAATAAAACAAGCAACTATAAAAATGGTTATGATGAATTAACAAGCAGCGACAACTTCAACGCAGGGACAGATAATGCGTGTGTACTTTTGTTTTAAAATTACTAATAGACTTGGATATTCTTATAGAGAATGGCAAATCGTTCCACAATCGTACGGCTGTTACAGTGAAGGATCGACCATAAAACTCTGTCGTATGGACAGGAGTTTTAAGTTGAAGGGAATCTGAAGAACGCAAATTGCGATCATTAGCCTGGTGGAGAAACTCAAAACGCTCCTTAAGATAGAAGGAAGAAGAAGGGTTAAAAAGGATGTTATACAAAAGGGACAGTATGTGTGCATTCCGGCGAAGACGGATGGGGAGCCATTTGAGCTTTGCGCGAAAATCAGAGACATGGTCATACTTGCGCAAGCCAAATATAAACCGAGTACAGAGGTTTTGAAGGCGCTCAAGTTTGCTCAGTTGGGCTTCAGAGAGGTCAAGATAGCAGGCGTCGGCGTAGTCCAGAAATAATAAGGTTATAAGGGGTAGTAATGTTGAAGCATTATTTTATAAAGTAGGTAGGTAAGTAAACATTTTACAAACTTTCGCAAAAAGTTGACCGTATTTATTTAAGCTATCATTTTTTCATAAACAGTTGACCTGTATACGAGCTTACAGCTCGAGAAGTGCAGAAAACTGCAGCATTTTAGCTTTTAAATTCACACAAGATAATTTTAATTTAAAAGTCCAAGCTCGTGTAATTTATTCGAAAACTTTAAAAATAAATAACCGACTTTGCGATTACAGATAAGACTTTTCCACGTAAGCTTTCGTAAAATTATGATTTGTATTTTTAGTGTGCAGTGGTGGCGTAGCATTTTTTGTTCGCCCCGAACTGAGATCTCGCGAGTCTCCTATAAAAACAAAAAAATTTATTTGTAATCTTTGACTACCAAAATAGTGCCCCGACATACAAAACCAACTAACTTGACCTACAGGTTCATTCAAATTACAGGTAACGGGAGTTCATGTTAATTAGATACTATTTTTGGGGGTATAAATTGCAGTTATTCTAGATTTCAGACTTTTACATATATTTTTGTCACTAAAGCTACACGCCTGCCAATTTCAGCACTGTGGGGTCACTAGTGTACCCTGTGAATTTTGTCAAAGTTAAGTTTTTATTATGGCTAATATTTTAAAAACTACAAAGTTTAAACTAAAAATAAGAACGGGGTCGAAATTTACTCACAAAGACCAAAAAGAAAAAAGACTCTTATGACGTGTCACTTGACCGGATAGTCTCTTTTTTTTACCCCTTTTGACCCCCAATATCTCAACAACCCCTCCACAGTTTCAGCTCATTTAGTCACACCAAAATTGTGCCATCACTACCTACCTATATACCAACACGATGATCGGATAAACGCTTTCAAAGTTATCCCTGAACAAACAAACATACACACATACAACGCTATTTGCCCAAGTTGATTTGGAGATCTCGCTTCGCTCAATCAAAAAACATCGTGAGGACACCGAAGGCACGTATTGACCACGGCTTTCCCACGAATTAAGGCTGACTAAACAGAGAGGGTAATATACTTGCTGGGCCAGCCAGCCTAATTCCTGATCCAGGCTCTACATTCGCTGCATTTTTCATCTAACTTGTGCTGCAACCTGCCATCAGATCTTAATCATTTAATACCTAACCTGTCTTAATCATTTTTAATTAAGGATTTTCATTTTAGATTTTAAAAAAGCGTGTTCCAACTTGCGTTATAGCTAGATGGTGTTGTGTCCTAAGCCGCCAAAAAAGATAGTTTATATGCCAAACTGTCAAAGTCTCAAAGACACAACACTAAAAACAATCCCACTTCGTCGGTTTGTGAACGAACTAATGTATTTTTTTATGTCAACTACCTCGAAAAATGTTGACAAAACAATTGCCATTGACAACTCACTTTCTTTTGATATCAGCTTATGACAGAGCAGCGCCATCTGTTAGCACTTATAGAAGCATAGCCGTGAACACCTCTCAATTATTGATGAAAAATAATAAAATTTCTCTAACAATTACACATTTTGAAATTTTGATATTTGAAATTTTGAATTTACGAAATTGTTTCCTTACCACGATCTGAGTAACGACCTGTTTACAATGCTGTCTATAATTTTAAACATTATTTATGATGTTTTTTAAAACACGATCGTTCAAAATTATCTATATCCTTAAACTATTCAATAGCCAACGTCATTAGCCGAATCAGCAGACTCAAAAAACCTAATAAGTTTCGTATAAAGGGCCGGGGCATCCATACCTATATCCAGTTGAATGGAGACCGACAAGGACACTGATAAGTCCAGATTGGTTGTACGAGTACATACCTTCTGAGATGAGGTATGTCACAGAT
Source organism: Philereme transversata (assembly GCA_963924445.1). Lineage (NCBI taxonomy): Eukaryota > Metazoa > Arthropoda > Insecta > Lepidoptera > Geometridae > Philereme > Philereme transversata. The sequence goes on along the minus strand of OZ004337.1, from coordinate 15,867,886 downwards.
TTAGAACGAGTATGTTAACGCTTACAATTTATCTCGATGGCTTGTTCTTTCGATGAATAGGGCCTGATCTACCCTTTTTTTATCCTCTTGGGTTGAAGGAAATCTATAAAGATACCTTCCCGTAATAACCTCGCATTATCTTTGGACTCTGTATTTTTGAATGAATTAACCAGCGATGCAAAAGGTGTCGTTTGAAGATTTTGTCTGTCTGTCTGTCAGTTGTGTAGCAAGCGAATCGATTTTAATTTGGATTCTTTTGGAAGATTTTCCTGCATAGGTGCAAAGTTCGGGGTATTTCTATCTTCTTTGACAAACCCGGTGTACCTACTGGAACTGGAACTTTATTTGTTCTTTGCTTGTTCTCCAAATAAAATTAAAATGCAAGTTTATTCAAACACCAAAGACTGTGCCAGAGAGCTACGACTATCTGCCAAAGCGCCGGAGAGCGATTTCCTAATTGGGCAACGTGTTTTTTTTTTTTTTTAGTGTTGTGCGTATCGTTTTTATTGGTGTTACGATTTTTTACTAACAGTAATGTGGTATATTACTGTCAGTAAATACTAGCTGTTCAATGCATTTAGATCTATAGAGCACAGATAATGTAACAGTCGCGACGGCCCGATCAATTACTTGAACATCCGCTCTGAAACCCCTATGGATTCACGTTATGTTAGGCTTCTCTTGAATTATTAGTGAGTATAATTTGTGTGACGTATTCTCTGGAGGAGTGAGTGCACTTTAGCCTGTAGAATTACAGCTAGTGGTAACTTGGGAGCAAAACTAATTTAGACTAGAATAGACTTACTGGGTATAGTTTTAGCAAACTTCAGGTTCTTATTCTTATACTAGTGGTTCGACCCGAACTGAGATCTCGCGATTCTCCCAAATAACAAAATAAATATTATTCTTAGGGCGACTTGCACAACGATGATGCCTAAACGTATTTAGGGGCTAAATATTAATTTATTTTATTTTGTTCAGTTCAGTTCAGTTCAGTAACCCCCATGTCCGGTGAACAGCTGTGCCATAACATTTGACATTTTTATCTTGAGTATGGTTTTGTGTCCTTCCTGAACATTGGGGAAAAACAGCTTGGTGACTTTTCCTGTTTCAGAGTCTGTGTACCGTTTGTTCCAGATATAGATGGTTTTCTTAGCGTAGGAAACAGGGACTCTATCGTACTTGAGACTGGTCTTCTTGGTCAATGCAGCTGTTTTTGCCAATTCATCGGCTCTTTCGTTGCCAGCGAAACCTTTATGGACTTTAACCCAAAATAGACACACTTGTATATCTTCTGCCTCTAGTTGATAGATTTTTCCCTGAATTTCCACCACAATGGGGTAAGTGCTTTCAGGATCAGCAATCGTTTCCAGAGAGGATCTTGAGTCACTTATGATGTTAGCGGTTTTCGTTCTGGATTTCTTTATCATATTGAGTGCTCTGAGGATTGCCGCCAGTTCCGCTTGGTACACCGAACAGTATGGCGCAAGGATGAAGTTAGAGTAGCGTTTCTCCTGGCCCCCCTCCCACCAGGTCACTGCTGCCTCGACCCTACCCTGTATTTTGCTACCATCAGTGAACAAGTTTGGATGCGAATTTACGTTTTTGATCTTGCTCAGTCGTTAGCAGCTCACGGCGTATGGGGTGTCTTTTCGCTGGATGGAGCAGCTCAAAAGCTCCTATCCTCCTTTCTAATTCGCATCCAGGTAGTTCAGGGTTGGATTTTCCACGCTTCATCTCATAAAGCTCGACAGCTTCCCTCACTCTTAGGTCCAGGGGCAATATTCCGGCCAAACAAAGGACCGATGTGAGCGAGGCTGTTCTGTGAGACCGCGAGACCATGATGCCGAACTTGCGGGATGGCTGATTGAGCCGAGTTATGGCATACTTCTTGTCTGTTATCGGTGCCCAAGAACTTGCCGCGTAGAGGATTACCGGCTCAGGTCAGGTCAGGTCAGGTCAGGTCTTTTTATCTTATTTTTTTTCCTGTCCGGACGCAGAGGTCCTGCCCGCGAGTTAGCCTGTCTATAAACCTCTGACTTTGGTCAGAGTTCTTTTTATTTTTAGGTAGTAAAACAACAGTTTGTATTTTTATTTAGGTAAAGTACATAAGAATTTTTGATTACAATTTCAGTTTCAACTGGCTAAATATACTTATAGATTTAATTCTTAAAATATTTGTACACTATTTCACTATTTATTTCGTAGTCTAGCTTACATTTTTATTTATTTTATAATATATTATATACAGGATACACTTCTTATTTTAATAGATTAATAAAAATACATCAGTATGTAGAAAAAAATTCATGTAATTCATGTAAAAATTCATGTAATAAACTAAACTTAAATGAAAAGGCAATTGTGCTTTTAAGGACGGTGGTTTCAAAAAATACACTTTGTAAGATTGAATACAATGTTAAAATTATAAGATGGAACTTTTGAAGTGTGACAATGAAATGTGCTCGGATTCAAGAAAGTAAATAATCTAAGTAAGTTGATCTGATGTTGATAGAATCTTTGAAGGCTAAAGCGCTGGGCTTAACTAGAAACAGATGCATAAAAAAGTTCTGTTTTCTATTCTACGGAGCCAAGGAAATGAAATTCCGTTAAGATCCATCAGCATTGTTAACTGAAAAGGTACTAGAAACATGAGTTGAAGTAATATTCATGGTCAAACTACAGTAAACTAAAGACTTTGATAGCTAATTAAAGCAGTCTTATCTATTTCATGCAAACGAGCCGTTCGGAAAAGTACTAAATTGGTACAACTAGCTTCATTATGGGGTTTTACGAAGTTCTACATTTTAGTGCATTCGGATAGTGAATTTAAGAATGGGTTAATTGAGAGGTTGCCTAGGTATGTTTTAAGGCTGAGTGTTTTGGCAGATAAATAGTAGGGGGCGGTTATTCTTAGGAATAGAATCGAAAAGAGTTGGGTTCTAAAATAGGCTACGAAGAACCAAAATCGAATGGGTTTAGTTCTAAAAATGAGAACTTTACTGATTCGCAAAATAACCAAAAAAATCTACACCTTGCAAAAGATTATGGCCTCTAATTCCCTTAATAACGAGTAGGAACAACAGACTACCTACATACAATTTTTATGTTGTCTAAAATATAAGGTTAAATATACCTAATAATACTTTTAATTTGTGGAAGAGAGATATCCAGTCTGGTAGCCGAGTCTCATTGTCTTCAGCGGTGGTGGGGCTGCAGATCTAAGATATTTAAACAAGTGTCTTAGCCACAATTATAATTGTCGATAATCAGTTTGTAGGTAGATCAATACTGTTACGAGGTGAGGGTTCGGGATAAAATAATGGGAATCGATCTAACCAAAATAACACTTTTATTCAGCACTAAACGATGAATACACGAACTTGGTCACACGTAATCACAACACACTAATTCACACCACTGTTGCACCACTTAAAGTCACCGAAATGATCGCGCGTATAGCTTAATCCAGACTGACTCGCGAGCAACTACTGTTCACGCGAGACCCTTCTCACGTCAGTCCTCAGGGCCTCGCTGAGACTCACTCACTCACTCACTGAGACTGACTGACTGTCCGGCCATCTCTCCGGCCTATTTATATCGCGCACATTTCGATTGATCGCGAACGATCTCGATCCTTCCAGGAAAGGGTCGGTGTTTCGACAGAACGACCAATCCCCATTGTGCGTAACAGCAGACAATAACAACAATAACACAGCAAGACAAAAGCGCTCGAGAAGTTTCGATTATTACTCATTGTTTAACAGCCTCGGCGTAACACTGCCCCCTCCTAAAACATGCTCGTCCCGAGCATTCTTAGCCCCATATCGCGGCAGCCGATCAACACGAACAATTTTAGGCGCACCTCGCGCTGAAGATGTAGCAACTAGAGGAGCCACATTGCCGTCTCCAGTACTTCAGGACACCCAGAGTCTCTTTCTCATCAGCGATCCCAATTCCAGCCTCCAAAACACGGCTCTCATGATTTCTATCTGTTCTTTCACTTCCTGGAATTCCTTTCCAGATGAACCGAACGATTCCCTCATCAGTCGAGCACGCTCTTAAGGCCAACGTCGGTGATCTTCGTGTTGACGACGCTGCTCTTCTTTATCCTGACGTCGCTGTTCCTCTTGCAACCGAGTCTGCTCCACCTGTTCATGTCGCTGTTCCTTCTGCAACCGAGCCTGCTCTTCCTGCTGACGACGCTTCTCTTCTTAATGCTGACGGCGTTGTTCCTCCTGCAACCGAGCCTGCTCTTCTTGACGACAAAACATGGCCATAATAGCAGCAAGATCGCCTGTCACAGGAGCTTGGCCCACGGATGATGATGATGCAGCTCCAATTGATTCGGCGGCGGCTGATTCCATCTGTATCGGCTGACGACTCTGTTGATCTTCTTGAACCGGAGAATCTCCAAACCGCCTTTCATGGACTTCCTGTTGTCGTTGACCTCTCGTCCTTACACCGTAAACGTTATCTTTTGGCAGAACCGGCATTATTTTATCCCACTTCTGACACCAAATTGTTACGAGCTGAGGGTTCGGGATAAAATAATGGGAATCGATCTAACCAAAATAACACTTTTATTCAGCACTAAACGATGAATACACGAACTTGGTCACACGTAATCACAACACACTAATTCACACCACTGTTGCACCACTTAAAGTCACCGAAATGATCGCGCGTATAGCTTAATCCAGACTGCCTCGCGAGCAACTACTGTTCACGCGAGACCCTTCTCACGTCAGTCCTCCAGGGCCTCGCTGAGACTCACTCACTCACTCACTGAGACTGACTGACTGTCCGGCCATCTCTCCGGCCTATTTATATCGCGCACATTTCGATTGTTCGAGAACGATCTCGATCCTTCCAGGAAAGGGTCGGTGTTTCGATAGAACGACCAATCCCCATTGTGCGTAACAGCAGACAATAACAGCAATAACACAGCAAGACAGAAGCGCTCGAGAAGTTTCGATTATTACTCATTGTTTAACAGCCTCGGCGTAACAATACGTTCCCAGTGGGTAGGCTATAACTTTGGCACCAAGCTTACAATAGGTAGATCACAATTATCACTAACTAGAATTCTACGATAATGTCGATGTGTTTAGATAGGTTTAATTCTCTCATAAAGTAGGTAGCATGATCTTTGGTACTAGACTCAAATTCCTTAAAAGAAACTGAGTTACTACGGATATCGCGACGCGACGAGATAAATCACGAGACCAAAAATATTAATCACAATACACTCTTAAGGTAGATGTTAATAGGGTTGAATAATTTACGATGTAGGTAGATCATGACTATATAGTAGACAGGTAAATTAGGATATTGTCTGGGTTAGAAGTTGGGTAAAAATTCATCAGGGGGTTTATGAGGGGTCACGCGTGTTTTGTGTAGAGGGGGGGTCTTTACAGGGTCTTTGTAGGGAGGGGGATACATGTCGGTAGCGGTAACAGTGTCGCGAATTCAATGGTTTTTTCCCATCTTAAAAAATGCCTAACGCGCCTAAACAAGAATTTATTTTAATTTACGAATAACTAACTATTTATTGAAAATAATTACATAATAACCATATTTTAAATTGTATAATTCTTAGAGGGAAATAAAGGCTTTTTTCTTCTGTCAACTGTTTTTATAGTTAGTTTGTCACGTCATTATGGTTATTTTTAACCCCCGCCTATTAGGGCAGCGAGGTATTCGACTGTAAATCACGCACTTGAAAGCGTAGCGTAAGACTACCCCTACTAGATGGAAATACTACCTAACAAAGGTTACTGGGAGTCGATGGGTCAAGGTGGCCCAAGATCAGTTGCTCTGGAAATCTATGGGGTAGGCCTATGTTTAACATGCGACGTCTTATGCTTGATAAGATTATGATTGCCCCCGATTCAAAAAAGAGGTGCTAGGTGTTTAAAGTCATTGTCTGTATTGTCTGTCCGTGGTATCGTAGCTCATAAATAGGTGAACCTATAATTCTAATTCTGGGGGGGGGGGGGAATAAATTTTGCACTGACGTCCTGCATTGAGGTGTATTGTGCATTACCCCCCCTTCAAACCTGACCCCAGCCATCCTAGCTCCTTGACGTAATGGAGCAGGATTTTGGGTAGATGGATGCAGCTTTCAAAGATCCCCGTGGATGTTGTTGTGATGATGGCGGATGAGGTTTCGATGAGCTCCTGCAGACCCGTCCTCATACACATCATACAGACTGTCCTCCCGTCCTGATATCGCTCGTGGCCGTACAGTGAAGCATCACGTACTCCACCGTCTCTTCTTCCTGAAGACATGTGCGACAAAGCCCATACACAGCATTACATTGTTACATAAGTTGTATTGCTAGTTTTTTATGTTTTATACTACATGGAGATTGGACAAGCTTGTGGCCTACCTGATGTTAAGTGGAAAACATCGCCTATAACAGAGAATTGCCTCATAGGTCACGCACGTTATCAATGTGCCCTACGATGGACTGCCCTACTTGAGGTATAGGTACAGGTGTAAAGCCTCATGTGCCTGTAATTTCACCAGCAACCATACCCTTCACACCGAAACACAGCAATGCTGCTCGGTGGCACAAATAGGTATGATAGTTGTACTTCCCCGGGCGAGCCCTTTCACAAGAAACTGTTGTATGTTTTTATATCATGCAAATTATTCTGATTCTTATGTTATGTGCTCGAGGTAAAAACGAAATAACCCCCCCCTTCTCTGCATCTCCCCTTAGGGCGGCTATGAAAGAAAAAATAGGCGTGTTCACTTGGATTTAGATATAACCTTCACCGTAGCACCTTCATTTTCTGGATATTGAACTCAATTAACAATTTAGTTAACGAGAAACCTTGATTGCGTGTAACATACCTAACTAATATCAGTGTAGGTAGCTAGTTTAGTAAGGTTACCGCAGAACTAGATTGTGCGAAAAGCTCTGCAGTACCTACTCTGACAACCTTGATACCCACTTTTAACGGGTTAAATCTGACTTCTAAGCGATTAGACCGCCCATTGTACTTGTTGCTTTGTGAATTTTTATTTTTATGTTTGTTTCTTTTGTGGTGTACAATAAAATGTATTCATTCATCTGACATAGCTAAGAGGCCCAGTTAAACTAGCTTTCTATTAAAAAAAACGCATCCGAATCGGTCCATGCGTTTGAGAATTACGATATCACAGACAGACATCTGCGACCTCATCTTGCGCCGGGGTTTAAAAAGACAAAATCCGGGTCAGTTGTAATTTTTCCTTGTCCTGTTATGAAATTATAGATAGATGATTAATACATCATACTACATACTACACTACATGTTGTCTGTGTGGGCTGTTTCTAACGAATTAACTCTTTGGTATTAATATATCAGAATTACAAATTCACGACGGCTTTACCTGAATTACGTGAAATTTGAACGCACGAATGGCTCAATCAGTATTCAAATCGGTTAATCTCAATCCCGTGTATTGTAAATGTGAACGTAGGATTTAATTAATAAATGTAGCTACGGTCTTATGGGTTCATTGAGATTTCAATTATCATCCATAGCCTGTCTTTACTGATAGGAACATACTGTTGTACAAATAGCGACTGGATTTTTATCTTTCGAGTCCGGAATTTGGACCCAGATGTCTCCAAATATTTGGTTAAGAATGTTCCGGGTTCACTAGAACCTTTGTAAGTAGGTACCTATAATTTATTCGTAGGTTTCTTTTTCTTGTCTTGGGTGTCTTTCGTGTCAATGGCTGTTTGACTTCTAAATTTTATTACCCTAATAGAGAGCAACTTCCATACCCCTCTCTGTTGCCTGGTACAAATCTTCTCGTGTGCGGGTGGTTGGGCTCAGAGGGCATGAGAGCAGGTGGGCCATTGTTTATAACGTGGCCCCGCAGTGGTACTGGCTCCGAAATGGGTCGATGTAGCCCTACTTGGCTAGATTATCTTGGCAGCGGCCAACTTGAGTGCGCAACTGGTTTAGGGACTTCCAAATTGGCCACTGCAGCTTGTAACCGGAAGGAAGATGCTCCGCTGATGGAATGTAATCAGGGGCAGTGTGATGAGAGGACCATAATTCAAGCCTCGCTAATGTCGGGCTTTTGCCCGTGGGGTTGGTGGATCGGAGGAAGCTCTTACGGCTTTTCAGTCAGGCCGATGGTGGCTGATGGCCGTAGAGTGGGTGCCGGTCGTCAGTTTCCTGTTTACTTTTTTCAACACTGCAAGCAACCTCATGGCGAACGCTTGGTGGTGTAAAGCCTGCTAGTGTGTAGAGAATATTGAGCGCGGTCGGTTTTAGGCAGCCTGTTATACCCTGCACGTGTCGTTAAGGGCAGTTTCTAATTCCCTCGTATGGGCAGACCGAACAGGTAGGTTTCATCGAACAGGTGAAACTCAAAATAAGAGTCGGTTTTTGCAACCGGACGACCCGCAATTCCGTTTTTATAACACACTTATAGAAAAAAAGTTAATAGATTCTTGCGAGTATAATAATGCTGGACACTACACACTGCGCTATCTAGTCCCAAACTAAGCAAAGCTTGTACTATGGGAACCAGATAACTCATATATTACTTATATACTTTTTATTTGTAGTAAATACATACTTATTACTATACAGAAAAACACCCAGACCCTGAACAAATATTTGCAGATCATGCAAACATTTATTCCGCGGCAGGAATTGAACCTGCAACCTCCTGCGTCTCAACCGGAAAGTCACACACGGCACGCCACGGAGGTTGTCATGTACCTAAGCAAATAACCTAAACTTTGTAAAGTTAGTTTTTCTGAAATAAATAAATGATTGAACATGCATGAATTTACTCCAATATAATTTCTTCTTTCTCGCATTTTTATCAATCGAATGAGGCCGAATGTGTGCGCATAGGCCTCATTCGATTTATATGATTCCGTCAGACTTTGGGCAGTGATGGTCCAATTGCTGCCCGGAATCTTCGCGATGTCGTCAGCCCTTCTCAATTGCATTTACGCTAGCATTTTGACAAAAAGCAAATCCAAATCGTGAGATTTCCAGGTAATCGATTAATTGAGATAGTTTCCACTCACTATCTCATTGATCCAATAATACTCTCTACAAAGGCCCTGTTAGGCGAGTTCGGTGCAGCCTGTTTATCGGCTTGGAACGCAACGGGCGGCTGTAATGCGATTACTCGCTAGCTGAGCGGCAATGAGCCGAGCTTTTCCTTCACGCTCATCAGCCGGGATAGGATTGTAATAGAAAAACGTCCAAAATAGTACACAAATATTTTTATTAATCGCTCTGGATCTAACGGATAGGCTAGCAGCCGATTGTCTTATTTAAAATTTTTACTGTCAGGCCTAAAACTTTATCTGGCGCAGCACAGCAATGCTGTTTCGCTATGAAAAGCTGGCGTGAAAAGGGTATGGTTTCCGGTGAAATTAGAGGCACGTGAAGCTTCTAAGGTGCGTGACCTACGAGGCAATACTTTGCTATAGGCGATGGTTACCCGTTAACATCAGGTGTTCCATCTCCAGGTAGTATATAAAAACCGACCGTAGGCAACCCAAACATTATAAAAACAAAACAATTCGTAGATGACTTACTATATAAAGAAGGTGTGGATGAAATGTGTGACAGCAGTAATGCTTGCTAGTAATGCTTATCAGCAATAAAACGAGCTTTCTGATAACTCATCTAACAATCTACACAAAATACCGCATTCTGATAATAATTCATAATTGAGATAGCTTTACTAAAAACTGGAGGTTATTTATTGAGACGGATAGAACGTAAACAGCGAGTGTAAAACAATTTGCTGCCGGCGGCGGCTGAGCGGCAATGAAGCGCTCAGGATCATGCTCCGTTGCCTTCACGCTCATCAGGCATAGAGTTGTAACCCATGAGTGAACGCCGCGCTTATGCAATCTATGTTTTGGTTGGAATAAAGTTCTTAAATCGCTACTGAGGCCCACTTGCGCAACGATGCCTAATCGTATGTATTAGGTTGGGGGAAAAGTTTCTTCGCATTTTTTAAGAAAATTCAAAACATTTTTTAATATAGTTTATTTACATTTAACTAAAGTATGTAGGTACCATTTTGTTCGATAACTTCTTGCCATCTTGTAGGTAGGGACATGATCACATTGCTATAGAAATTTTGGGGCTTCTGATCAAAATACCGCGACAAGTGGTTTTGGCAGTCCTCTCGTGATGTTAACCTCACACTGCCTAAAGAATTCTGAAGAGACCGAAACAGGTAGAAATCTGAAGGTGCAAGGTCAGGACTATATGGCGGATGCATTAACACCTCCAGCCAAACTCTCTTAATTTTTCTGAGTGGCTAAAGATGTGTGAGGTCTAGCGTTATCATGATAAAAAACCACACCCCTTCTGTTGATTAATTCCGGCCGCTTTCTCTCAACTTCTTGCTTTAATCTCATCAGTTGTTCACAGTAGAGTTCAGAATCGATGGTCCTGCCTGGTGGTAACAGCTCATAATGAATAATGCCCTTCCAATCCCACCACACACACAGCATCACCTTGTTGCGAGTTAACCCGGGTTTCGCCACAGTCTGTGAATCCTGACCGGCCTTTGACCACGACCTTTTTCGCACGTTCTTATCGTACGTGATCCACTTTTCATCACCAGTTATCAGCTTCTTCAAAAATGGTTGGTTTCATTACGTCGTAATAAAGAATCACAAATGAGTACACGGTTCATTAGGTTTCTGTCAGTGAGCTCGTGGGGTACCCAAATATTGAGCTTTTTTGTATACCCAGTTTTTTCAAACGCACCAATACTGTTTTGTGGTCAATTCCCAGTTTTTCAGCTACGTCTTAACTGCTGATATGCCGATTTTGCTCCACTTTTTCAAAAATGGCATCAATTTTATCCGTAATAGGGCGACCAGAGCGACGTGCATCTTTGACATCAAAATTTCTGGATTGAAAACGCTTAAACCAAATTTGTGCTACTCTCACAGACACTGCACTAGGTCCATAAACATCTCAAATTTTTTTCGCGGCTTGCGTTACATTTTTACCTTTTTTGTAGTAAAATTTTAAAATGTATCGAAGTTCTTCATTAGATTCACTCATCTTTACAGTACGAAAAACAAATAAAAATCATATATTTTCCTAATTTGAATTTGGATTTATCTTCTTTAAAATTTAAACTTTGAATGATACGAAAATCAGCCGGATACAAATAGTAAAGAGATTTTATTACAAGTTCATACATACTATAATGCGAAAAGACTTTTTCCCCAACCTATTATATTGTTTTAATATGTTTATGACTGTTGTCAAATACAAATACGTCAAACTTAGACATGTTTAGTCGCTAAATACGTTTAGTGATTGCTGTACAAGCCGGGCTTAGTCTAAGAAAATATAGAGGTTGAAAGAGCCATACCTTAGGAAAGGCGGGTAGAAAGAAGTGTATGTTTTGGTTGGAGTAAAGTTCTAAGGTAGAGATCAATTATAGATAGGTAGGTATATGAATATATGGTGGAGCAATGTGTAAGAAAAGACAGAAATTAGACTAGAGGTCATAGCAGACATATCAACTCGAAAGGGATCGGCACCGTATCGCCTTTCGCCTCGTCGTCAACCAGACGTCAACCTAACGCAACCACGTAATCAAAGCGGATCAGCAGCTCTTTGGCTACTGCTAGGTGACGACGCGCTACGGCTCGCGGCTCGCTGGCTAGGCGGCACCAGTTTCACCGCTGGGGTACGGAGAGACTAAGGCTGATTTTAGTCTCACGCTCACCGTCAGCGCTCATAGCTCAGCCCGTAGTTTTTCAGCGCTGAGGCTCAGCGTGGCTCGTTTTAGTATCGTACTGACCGCCTTACTGTACAGACGACGACCAAAATGCGGAGTGTATTAATTATTGCTGCTTTGTACTATCTATCCCAAAAAAATAAAAACCGGCGGCGACGAAGACTCTATGTTCATCCATTAATTGAGCAGAGAGCCGTTGCAGGAGACTTTGTCTTGTTATATGACAGTTTGAGGGTTGACGAAAGTAAATTCTTTAATTACTTTCGAATGTCAACTAGAACTTTTGACGAATTACTGGCAAAGATACAGGATAAACTGGTCCATTGCAGCTTACGACGTGTACCTATACCACCGATTGAACGACTAATGGTGACTTTAAGGTAAGAAAAAAACATATTTACTCGTTTTATCATTATGTTTAATTATAGTAAAGTAAGAGAACAACATATTTATTATTATAATGTTTCATAAGGACAGATTAAAAAAAAATTATAATAAGTAATTGAACACATATAATTATTTATTCATCAGTAAGTCTCGCTGTTTGATAACCAGAGTAACCAGGATTCGCATTGTTGGTTTCGTACTCTGGGTAAGCTGGAGTCTGATAATTGTATGATGATGATGCATATCTTGCGTCGTTGGAGTAAGAGCTATTTGAGCTATTTGATCTGTTGTAATTTCGAATATCCATGGTTTCGAAGAAAGTAAACAAACCAAGTTGTTGTTTTTCTTCTCCTGAAATATTTTCGAACAATGCGTCCACAATATCCTCCCAGGCTTTGTTTCTTGCATCTTTATTTTTGTAGAGTGGATCGGATGCATCCCACAATACCTTCCTCAGGCGTACCTCATCGATAACTCGACCTGTATCCACTTCGCGATTTGCCATGATTGTACGCCCTGACGACGTCCGCTCCGCTCGACACAAGAACGCTCACTGAACGCAGAGGCGCTCGTGCGATCGTCAGCGCCGACAGCTACGCGAGGCCGACGCGCGACGCGTACGGCCGCGTAGCTATCAGCGCTGACCACCGTGCGCGCTGATAGCTACGCGTTATTTAAAAACGCTTCCTAGAAGTCCATATATCTCGGACATCAGCGCTGACGGTACGCGTGCCGTCGGCGTAAGACTAAAATCAGCCTAAGCGCGGGACGACGAGTCGTACGCGCACCGCACCGCGGTTGTGAGCTAGTCCCGAGGCGAGGCGATTACGTTACGATTCCAATTAGTGTGCGTTGCGCAATTTTTTTGTTGAGTGTGTGATTAACGATTAGCATACTAGCAAGTATAGTGCAAGCGGTATACTAGCAAAATACCATGTTTTCAAAATACCGGCATATACCTGGGCACCTGAGGGCTTAGCCAAGTTACAGTCGATAAGCGATGACGCTAGTCGATACGCCCGAAAATGTATGGGATTTGACACATGCTATAGAAATACCACGTGATTCAGCGACAGCAAATGTATGTAGAAATCGAATAGATTCGTGGCGAATGTAATTTGGCTACGGGCCCTGAACCAGTTTTTTTCATAGAAAAACGTTTCTTCTGTTGAATTTACTTTAAAAGCCACAGAATATCAATTGAAAATCTTCTTTGTTTAATCCCTTTGTTGTCCTTAAAAATAGTTATAATTGGAGGCTGGCTAACAGAGTCACGTTTCAATGCATTAGTAATTTATCTGTTAGTTGGCATTTAATTTAGCTAATAGTGGTATTTGAATACTAATGAGCTTTTACTGATTAGTTAGCTAGTTAGCAAAGTCATCGTAAACATATTAACCCCACTCAAAACTAGTTTATATAAGCCGAGACTAATGCCTTATCGCGACATTTTTGTATTAGCCTTCTTTGGTGTTGGTCATAGGTACAGTTCCAAACTTGAAACTAGAAAAGTGTTATTAAGTGAAGATGTGTCATAACTTATCATAACTTCTTTAATAGAGTTATAATGCCTATCAGTTCCAATGAAATTTAATCTACGAAACAAAACCATGAAAACTTCGGTCACATCAACATCAAGTCTCCTGGTTGCGTTCTTCTGGAATTCTAGTCTCTATTACGAAGACATACAACCCAACCTGAATGAAAAAAGTTGAACTATTCTTCAAGACATGAAGATGAAAGACTATCGTTGCCACCATTCTGAAGATGTAAAATTTGGTGACTTTTACACAAATTTTGGCAATATCAATGAAGTCAGAATTAACTTCAGTGGATTTGACTACATATAGGCATACAAAGACATTGTGCGATTTGTACACAATCTTTTTAATTTAATTAATTGCTGGCTGGTTTTTTGAGTAGTAAAAGGGGGTGAATGTAAAGTGGTGTGTGGATGGCAAAGTTCGTTCCTGAAGTATCTAAGAGGGCAACTGAACACCACCTACCTTTGATGGACGGTGCAGGAACCGAAGAGAAGTTCCTGGCATGCACGGCACGCTACAAACAGTCCAGGTGAATTTCAGGAATTCCAGGCTACACTGCACGGCAATGAGTCCACACACACGATGCCAGAACGTCTAGCGTGAGGATATGACACGGTCAAATTGATGTAAACAGAACGTCTGTTCACCTCAACGCGTAAAGGCTTCCTGCTTTACCACGAGGCGCTGTCGCGAGGGGTACGCGCGCGCGGGGGGTCCGACGTTGATAAGGATTGGTGATGGTTTACCAACTACCCTCAATTCAACTGCAGAAACCGAACATACCCTCCACCGAAATCAATATGATTGATTTCCCTAAATGAATGATAAGTGTAGGGCATGTATAAAGAAAATAAACAAATATATACAAATAAATAACGAAGTTTATACTGTAAAGGGTATTTGTAAATGTATAGTGTACTACCTACATAGTGTAATATAAACTAAGCCTAATACTAAATAGTTATATATATGATTAATTTGCATAGGGTAACGGACAGACTTTGTTCGTCGGCCGCTGAATGGTACCATTTTTAGTACGAAGAGTTAACACGCGAGTTACTTTGTCAACACCACTATGTACCTGCTCAACCCGAGCTAAATTCCATTGGAGAGGTTTGGTAAGATTTGACTTCAGTAAAACTAAATCTCCAACCTTCAAGTTGGGAGGAGATGTAAACCACTTCGCTCTCTGCTGGAGAGTGTGAAGGTAGTCATCTGACCAACGCTTCCAAAATGACTGTGAAATCTTCTGAATGGATTGCCAACGTGACAATCTGTTCTGAGGAACAGCATCAAAGTCATATTCCGGGACAGCCAACAAACTCTGACCTATTAGAAAATGACCTGCAGTCAGGACATTGAACTCGTTTGGGTTGTCCGATAACGTACACAGAGGACGTGAATTTAAGACGGCTTCAACTCTGCAGAACACTGTAGAGAGCTCTTCAAAGGTAAGGATTCTATCACCTACTACACGGGAGAGGTGATGTTTGGCAGACTTAATTCCTGCTTCCCAGAGTCCACCCATGTTCGCTGCATTAGGTGGATTATTACACCATTCAATGTGTCGCAACGTCAGTCCGTTAACAATTTGTTCCGAATTAGAATTCCAGAAGGTCACAACTTCCTTTAGATGTTTGGCTGCTGCTATAAAATTAGTTCCGCAATCAGAATATAAGCAACTGCAAAGTCCACGGCGTGCTACAAAGCGGTCGAAGGCAGCCAAAAAACAATCACAACTTAAATCTGAAAGTACTTCCAAGTGCACAGCTTTTGTTGAGAAACAAACGAATAGACACAAATACGATTTGTAGACTTTCGCGTTACGCCTTAAACTTTCCTTTACGTAAAAAGGTCCACCCAAATCGCAACCAACGTGGTTGAACACCTTATCAGGTTTGAGCCTGGGTGCGGGTAACGTACCCATCACGGGCTGAATGGAACTTGGTCGGCATCGAAAACAAGTCTTGCACTTAGATAATACGGATCGAATAATGCTACGAGCATTTACAATCCAATAATTTTTACATAAGATGCCTTGTAGCGTTCGAGGCCCTACATGCAAATATAATTTATGAAAGTATTCAATTATTAAATTGATTGTGTGACATTTAGGTAGAAGCACAGGATGCTTCGTATTATAAGGTAGGTCCGACTGCACGAGCCTACCCCCCACCCTGAGGCATTCATGAGAATCCACAAAGGGTGAAAGTTTACGTAACGAAGCTACGTATTTATTCTTTTGCAATAATGCAATTTCACTATGAAAGTGATTTAATTGAACCACCCGAATGATGGTGTCATGAGCTTTCTTCAGCTCTGAAGATTTTAAAGGTCCATCTAACCTTACAGATTTTTTTGATTTTAAGTTAACAATAAACCTATGACACCACGCCATAACTCGTTTCAATCTATTAAGCGAAGAAAATTTATTAAATGTTTCTTCCAAATCATTTTTAAAATTATTTTTATCGTCACATGAAGTTAAAACAAAGGTATCGCAGTTAGATTTCATGTCAGGAATTTTAAAAGTGTCCTTAACGTAAAACGAATTAATTGGCCATTTTTGTTGGTCTTCGTACAGCCACACCGGGCCATGAACCCACTCAGTGGAGCTTTCCACAAAGCGAGCCGGCATCGCACCGCGCGAGCAAACATCGGCAGCGTTATTTTCACTGCTCACGTGAAACCAACAATTTTGCGGAACCACGGCGGTCACTTGACTAACACGGTTAGCCACAAAAGTTTTTAATTTGTAAGGTGGTGTTTGAAGCCACGCTAAAACGTTGTTCGAATCACCCAACGCGATGATCGAAACCTTAAAATCATTTAAGTTTTTAATTACAAAACCTACAAGTTTAGAGAGGAGCACGGCTGCCTCGAGTTCAAGTCTAGGTATTGATAAAATTGGGTTTAATGGCGCGACTTTTGATTTACTTGTCAACAACCTAACTTTCACGTGACCATTCTTATCTACGCTACGAAGATAGATGCACGCTGCATAGCCACGCGATGACGCATCGCAAAATGCTATCAACTGCACATCATTGAAGTTAGAAATTAAAACCTGTCGTTCAATTCGTAAATTACTCAACGCAGATAGTTCACTTATAAATCTGTTCCATTGTGAGGTCAGTTCAGACGGCAACTGGTCATCCCACCCTAAGCCAAGCTTCCAAAGATCTTGCATGATGCACTTTGCAATGAAAGTACAAGGTGAAATGAAACCTACTGGATCGAATATACTAGCGAGCAGTTTTAAAACGGAGCGCTTTGTTTGTTTTGTATCAGACAAATTATAATTGAACGAGAATGAGTCACACGATGGTAACCACGTCAAACCTAAAACTTTGAGAGATGACGATAACGTATCGTCTTGAAAGTTGATTACAGAGACCTGGTCCGATTGCAATCTTGTTAGCAATTCTGGACAGTTGCTGGCCCACTTTTTTAAATCAAAACCACCACCTTTTAGTAGCGAGATAAGGTCGTCTTGCAACGTGCAAGCTTCTTCCTGAGTCTGACAAGACCATAGGACGTCATCAACGTAAGATCCCTCTTTAAGTATCTCTGCTGCCTTAATTCGTGGTTGTTCAGAGTGAACTAGCTCATCCGCCGCTAACTGGTGCAAAGTTCGCACTGCAACAAATGGAGCGCTGCGAAGACCGTAGGTATTTCGAGTTAACTCAAAAATACGAACGGGTTCCGCAGGATGGTCTCGCCAGAGTATGTGCTGGTACTTCCTATCAGCTGGATCTATTAACACGGCGCGATACATTTTTGACACGTCAGCCGTAAAGCACACATCGTAAAGTCGAAAATTAATTATTATTTTAAGTATGTCCTGATGTAGCTTTCTGCCGGTCAAAAGTGCATCGTTAAGTGAAGCACCAGAGCTAGTTTTGGCGGAACCATCGTAAACTACGCGCAAGGGCGTCGTAGTACTCGACGGACGTAACACACAGTGGTGTGGAATAAAATATCCTGAGGGTTCCGTACCATTATATGGTTCCATATGTTCAAGGGACTCGTATTCTTTCATGAAGTCGACATAGGCCTTACGAAGGTCTGGAGATCGAGCGAGACGGCGCTCGATCTGAGTGAGTCGCTTGAGTGCTGTGTCATACGAATCACCAAGAGGTTTATGCTCAGGGTTCAATAATATCGGAGAAACATACCGACCAGTTTCATCACGATAATGTTTTTCAACATAAATTCTTTCCGCTAATTCTTCTAACGGATCAATCGGAACTTCGCACGGCGAAGCTTCCACTTCCCAAAAACGTTTGAGAGTTTCATTTAAGGAATTTTCTTCAACAGTGTACGACGCTAGCGATGTTGTAGACGCTACAACATGGCAATTGCTAGAGGATTGCATCTCTAGTCTCCCCGTTACTATGTACCCAAACACGCTACTTAACGCGACTGGCAGATCGGGGTTAATAATGAATTTCTTCCCATCGTAAATATACGGAAAAATGTCACCCGCTAAAATTATATCAATCGGAGACTTTCTATAGAACCACGGATCAGCTAATTGTAAATTCTTAAAATCATCAACCACATTGTTAGGTATTTGAACGGTAGGCAAGTCGGAAGTCAGGTGAGATAAAATCACAGCATTTAAATTAAAACTGGGAGCTGCGCAGTGGCGCGGCTTTATAGTAAACGAAGCCATCCCATGGTTTTTTACATATTCACCACCTAGACCATAAATATTGTACGGGCACTTATTTGCAGATAATCCTAATCGTTGAAAGCAGTCCGAGCTGATAAAATTCGATTGCGCGCCTGAATCAATTAAAACGCGGCAAGCTTGATAGTTATCAAACGAATCTAAGATGTGAACAACAGCTGTACCTAGTACAACAGCGTAGTTATGCGTAGATGCTACATGGTTACTACTGATAACAGTGGGAGCTTGAGTTTCGCACGGCGACGACATCGGCAATGGCGCGAGCGCAGCGGGCGCTGAATAAGAAACCGGTTTCGGTACACTATAGCTTGCCTCCCGGTGCAATAGTATATGATGCGGCTGTTTACAAACATAACATCTGAATTCACTTTTGCAATCTTTTGACGCGTGATTAAGTTTTAAGCAATTGTGGCATAATTTCAACTCACTAGCACGGCTGATGCGTTGAACGTTGGTCAGATTACGAAACTGATCACAACGGAAAATCATGTGATTGTCTCCACAATGCAAACACGACAATTTTGTGTGAGAAGAAGTTGCATGCGAATAATTATTTTTATTCTGCCTAGGTACAAATTGCTTTCTTTGATTGACCTGCTGTGCACTTGAACTTACAGAATAAGAAGCAGAATGGTCAAGGACTTTGATATGATTCTGAACGAATGATATTAAATTTGCAAAAGTTGGAATTGACCTTTGATCTAGTTTTTGTTCGAAACATTTACGGGTGTAGGGATCTAAAGCCCTCAATGCAATGTGACACATCACGTAACCACTTAAGTCTTCAATATTCAATGCTTCTATAGCTTTGTATGAATGGTCAAAGTTTTCTATGAATGAATTTAAGTTATCGGCTGACTCTTTTTGCAGCGGCGAAAAGCTAAGCATTTTATCTAAATACCTACCAACTAACATTCTGTTATCTTGATATTTATCAAGGAGACTTTGCCAAACGAGTTCATAGTTATTCGCAGAAATAGGTACGCTTTTTACAATATTTAGTGCAGAGCCTTTTGTGCACGATAGTAGATAATGGAATTTATCTATCTTCGGAATACTCGTCTGATTATGAACCAGAGAACAGAACGTCTCGAAAAATGTATTGAAATGTTCAATATTTCCGTCAAATGTAAAAAGTTCTAACTTTGGAAGTCGTGGTCGAGATTCAACTGAGCGCGAACTAGTTTCAGTCCCAGAATTATCGACCTTAGGCTTACATTTTGATGCACGAATTTTGACTCGAAAGTACAAATCATCAAAACTCTTTAAATCATTACTACGAAGAGATGACTTTGGATTGTGTTCGAGCTCATTTTCTAGGATTTCAATAATTATATTTTCAAATGAATCACGCAATTTATCAATTTCGTGGACGTGCATTAAAAATAACTCCTGCGCCTCAGGATCCGAAATATCTTGTGACAGATCATAGGTTATTTGCATTTTTTCAAACATTCGTTGTTTTCTGTGAATTAACACGGTTAATTCACTACTTTTGTGCGTCGTTTCTTCAACTTCTTTCACTTTGGCGGGTGGCGCCATTTTGTTTTACCTACTAACTACCTACGCAGTTAGCGAGGACAAAGAAACGTGGAACCAATTAAGAAATATAACGAATATTTTTATGCAAATTAATCACAAGTACACTAAATATAATATGTACGACAAATATATGTGTGTAAAATGTGTGAATACCTAAAGATGAAGCTGCCAGCAAAATATGATAATAGGTTACGATGAAAAATTAACGGATTTTTGTACAAATGATTTTATAAGAATTTTACTAGAATTGTTAGCAAGTCAGGGAAGTAAAGAACGTCTTTACTACGAAATAAGGTGTTCTAATAACGTTTAGAACGGTAAGAAAAGTAGGTATGTACAGAACGTCTGCATAACCTTTAAACTAACTACGAGTTAGCGATGGAAAATTCTAGCACGGCTAGACGAGAACTACGAGTTCTAGAACTCAAAAAACCTATCCGGCTCACGAAGGACCACTTTGATTGTGCGATTTGTACACAATCTTTTTAATTTAATTAATTGCTGGCTGGTTTTTTGAGTAGTAAAAGGGGGTGAATGTAAAGTGGTGTGTGGATGGCAAAGTTCGTTCCTGAAGTATCTAAGAGGGCAACTGAACACCACCTACCTTTGATGGACGGTGCAGGAACCGAAGAGAAGTTCCTGGCATGCACGGCACGCTACAAACAGTCCAGGTGAATTTCAGGAATTCCAGGCTACACTGCACGGCAATGAGTCCACACACACGATGCCAGAACGTCTAGCGTGAGGATATGACACGGTCAAATTGATGTAAACAGAACGTCTGTTCACCTCAACGCGTAAAGGCTTCCTGCTTTACCACGAGGCGCTGTCGCGAGGGGTACGCGCGCGCGGGGGGTCCGACGTTGATAAGGATTGGTGATGGTTTACCAACTACCCTCAATTCAACTGCAGAAACCGAACAGACATTGTGAAAAGAACATACAAAGACGCTTTCACACAATAGTAATCAGCGCAGTACAATAACTGGTGGTGAGAACATGAAGACAAAATTGGGCAACGTTGGAACTTTCTTTGGAGAGGGCTCTCTACCCACTGGGTTCCCTAAAAGGGAACAGAGATCTTCACCAGAAGAGTGAGAAAAACTTAAATTATGTGTAACGAAGGCATGTAAGATCTACGAGCTGATGGCGTTGCAGAAGATTAACAGCAGGTAGCGTAACTTGATGTTCAATTACTACAAGGTTTTTTTTGTAATTTAATCATTTTTGCCTGAAAATCTATATGTAAACTATTTAACTAATTATGATTGTAAAATAGACAAGCCAATTGTAAAATTCTAGTTGTATGGAACTTTTATTCCTATGCTGTGATAGTGTTTTTGTGGATATATTTTTCGTTAATGTATGAAACTAAATTGTCTAAGAACAAAGCATCCTCCCCCATTCAAATGTTTATAGTAGGAAACCAAACGTCCCTTACTAATAGAAAAAATCTATATGATTGTCTATGTGATTGGGTTGATTCTCTCAGAAATAAGTTTTCCAATCCAATCAACCCATAACACTCGTAAAAGGCAACGTTTTGTTCGATATGAACTGGATTAATCTTCTCAGTTATATTGGTCGTGGCAAGTTTTCGGAAAGTTTGTTTGTAGGTATCCTTCTCCGATACGGAATCCAGAGCTGTTTTGTTCATTAAGGATTGATATAGCGCGAATTTGGTATACCGGGTTTGTTTTTGTTGAGATTTATACTAACCGTTTCGAGTAGATATTACTGCAAAAATCTGAATCCTCTTAGTTGTTCAATATTTTATCAAATATTTGCTCCAGCGCTTTTTATAATTTGTGGTTTGTAGTACTTAATTGGCTCTAGAGACTCGAATTTGCAATGCATTGTTTTCATAGTAAATTATTCGCAAAAGTAATGCAATGTAAGCCTTGTTAATACATCGGTAGCATTCGTATAACCAGCAGAACAATGCAAAAAACATTCGTACGTTAATTAGCTTGGCCCTGGCCTGACGTCAATTTCATTATTGCATATGAGAGGAGAGAAGAGAAGAGCAATTAATGCTCCAATAATAATTTGCGACGTTGCCAGTGGATGAGCTTTTGGAGCGAGCAGGTCACACGCTCTGCTGGCTTTCATTTCACACCCTCGAGGCATTAAGTGGCTGATATAGACTTCACAGGCCACGTTGTTTTTAGACCAGTCGCGCGGCCTACACTAGAAGGTATTCTAAAACTGGAAATATACCGTCTGAGTTCAGCCCCAAAATAAAGTTCATTATTTTAGTTTCACGGTTCGGTACAGGTTTTTGGTGTATTGAAGATAAATATTTGATATTGTTTTGTGCGGTTGCTAAAGATTAATCAAATTCATCAGTATATTTTAATTTATTGAAATTTCACCGACAATTACCTATGAAGTCGTAGTTTAGTTTACTAAAACGTCTGTTCTCTCGCAACAATTATATTTCGACTAAACAATATTGTCTCGTTGGATCGCAGAATTGTAAATCATGTTGTGTGGTGCATGTACTGGTATTATACCTTCAGTTATAACCGCTGCCAAAGTGTATAACTGCACCGGAGCTTATCCTATGACGGCAGTCACTTTGAACCGTATGCGAAATTGCTTTTGAACCATATTCCCGGTCTGAATTTTGAATCACTTTCGTAGGGTATATTGTGACAAAGTGTACTCTACCATAGATAGGTACACTATATTCTGACAACGGATAAAGTTTATTGAATACTTTTCAGCAGATTCCAGAAATCTTAATGTTACCTACGTTTATTTTGTCAAGATTGTATGTATCTTAGTATTTCACCGTAGTAGTTACCACATTTGGACACGTATCTAATATCCAACTAGAGAAAGCGCCTCGTTTCGGCTTTAATTTAGTTTACTTGCCAACTAGAATGCAATTATGCGCACACTAAAATTAGGGCAAGCCGACAAGCAAACAGGTTCCCAAAGTGATTGCCAAAAGTGAGAACTGTGGAAGCAAGATAGTTTCAGAACAGTTTATTACAAGTTTGAATCGTATTTCGTGAACATAGAGTTCAATGGATCGATAAATTACTTTGAATAAACGATCCGATACTACTATAAGCATTCATCTCCGATTATTAAACGCAATTCATATACAAGCTTCGCCAATTGAAAATGATAACATACCATCTGTTTAACTGCACAGACAAATTAACGGGTTTCAACACTAACAAATCCTCACAAAAACGAGGCGGGATAGTTAGATAAGTAAAACAGTGAGGGTCGTGGGATGAACAGTAATCTGTTTAAATTCCGCTCCGAACAAATAAATTTTGTTTATGCAACCGTAAAACTGTCCGTGTGCAGATATCCTTAATCCGTTTGATGTGGATCATGTCACGTTAGGATTTCTAGCGGACAAAGGGGCTATAGACGATCATACTATTTTGTCATAATTATGATTTAAGATGTTTTTGACGCTGAAAACATTAAAATAATATTTTTAAATGTCGCAAAACCACTTTCGTGTAACACAAACAGTTGAAAAGTTTTTCGTTACAGATCGTGGCCTAATTTTATTTTTGAGGTGTGAGGAGGTTTGAGGTGTGAGGAATATGACAACAATTACTGAAATTAATATATAACTGAGTATTTTAGGTAATATTCGGGATAATACAGCCATTGCGTCCAGTGATCCTTGCCATCAGCTGAGCTAGTGTAATATTTGTACTGTCTCGCGTAGAAATGTTTCTACAGTCTACGCTCATTAAGTCGATATGTAAAAAAAAATGAGCCGCTAAGTAACTGTCGTATTCAATAACGAAAAATGGTACTGATTTCATATTTAAGCAATATTTATTTGAGCATTTAAACTACATGATTTTCAGAGTGAAACTTTTATTACATCGTCTCAAACTTTTTCGTCTATGTGTTGCATGTCGCGTGACGGTCGGCCGCGGAGTAGGGATAAAGTGAAAGGCGCTCATCAGAGCAGCCGAGGCCAATATGACGGCACATATAGTTCGCATCAGCTGACCGTGTAGTGTATAGACTATTACTCATTTGTGCCAACGAAAATTTTTAGTTAAATGTCTATAATGTGAAACAAAGTTTCACTTTTACCGTGGTTTCATAAAAGCACACAATCCTTTTTTTTAATTTTATTGTTTTTAATTTCTTCTTAGGACATTTCAAATAGCGCTATCTAGCCCCAAACTAAGCATACTTTTTTTTGTGAAAGTCTAAATGAAAGACAGAAACGCAATTGGTGAAACTTTTCACGATACAATTCGAGATGTTATCTTTTTTATCTTTTGTCGCTTACGTCATGTACTCCTGCGACAATGCGCGCGCCTATCATACATGTTTGTGTCGTTCTTCACCTAAGCAAGTAAATGTCACTTTTTTGCATTTCCGTAGCATATAAATCTATATTCTCCGCCCAATCGTCACCGAAATTAAATTTGTATATCGTCTTAACCTAGAAAAACTATATAGGTCGGTCATCCTAGTCCAGCTGCAGCTATCAAAATGATCTTCAATTGGTAGAAGTAAAGGCCTCTGCTTTTATATATATAGTTCCAAATTGATAACTTCTCCTTTTTTGAAGTCAGTTAATTAAACATATTCCGTATCTTCAAAGAGCATATTGAACAAGTTATGAATAAAAGTTCTACTTGTGTTTTGTGAAAAGTTTTCGCTTGTTGAGCTGAAGCAGCTGAAGTTAGTATTTGGCTCCGCGACGGGGGAATCTGTGAATCGGAAAAATCTTTGCCGCACTGTAGGCAACTTTGAAGATTGCGTGTAAAACGATTTCGTTCGATTTTGAATTTGTGTGTTGCAGTCAGAAATCTCATATTTTGACATTATTTTATATATAGGAATCGCAATGCAAAGTCTTACAGGCTTCGGGTGGATGTAAAAAAATAGTGCTTATAACTGCTGAATCGTTTAACATCAAATTTCGGCTTATTCCAACACCACATATAAAAAAATTATGACGTCAGTGGTCTATTATCAAATCGTGATCACATTATAAAAATGTTAAATTATTTGGTCAAAGCTCGACAGAAAGATTTTCTTATTATTCTCTTTGAAGACAACATTTTTATATCACAAATTGCTAATCTACTAATGTCACTGTTATGACTAAGATCAAATCTACGAATTCGTAGATTTTTTGGATTTCTGAGTTTGTCTTCGACTTGTTTAGGCTTCATTTTTAATCTCACAAAACATTACTCCGTAAGTAGGTGTAAACATACCTATCTATCTCCACATCGTACAGCCATTCCATTAGACCCGACCCTAATGTATTATCGATGACACATTTCGCGTGAGAATATATTATTACAGCGTTCGTTTTATGCGGAATTTGTGATCATGTGTTATTCGCGTTACTAAACAGTGGTAAACTGCAAAATGAATTTTCAAACCTCGCCTGTCCTGCCGAAGCTGTTGAAAGGAGGATCTAGACAAAATCCTGAAGGATATAAATAAAATAAAACACGCAAACACAAAACCAGAGATATAATAAGTGGCATACGTTTTTTGGTTCAAGGAACAAAACAGAATCGACGTAGAAACAAAATATTTTGTTCAGGGATACATAATATATTTTTAAGTATGAATATGGTTTTTATCGGAAAATCTAGTTTTTATTTCCTGCTTTAGTTAGGTATGCGATGACCTCCGTGGCGCAGTGGGCGAATAGCCGGCTGAGATGCAGGAGATAGCAGGTTCGATTCCCGCCGCGGAACAAATGTTTGCATGGACTACAGATTCAGTTCCGGGTCTCGATATTTTTCTATATTATAAGTATGTATTTACAAAAAAAAGCACGTACAAGCCCTACAAGTTCTGCTTAGTTTGGGGCTAGATAGCGCTGTGTGACATATCAAGAAATATTTATTTATTTTACATGTTACCTAAAATCACATCTGTATCGTAAAAACGCATGTCAAAAAGCCAGCTGATATTATTTTACCTTATGACATCATGGTGGATTGGAACGTCGAGTTCAATATGTAACGTATTCCAAACATGTCCCTTTCGGTTAGGTAGGACGGCACGTGTCGGAATACCATTACTATTAGAATTCAGCGTGGTTGATCCAAGTGACTTTTAAAGTTGCGTTTATTTCAGGTGCGAATTATAAAACTCATATTTTTCTTACAGTAATAACAAACAAGTAACTTTTTAACAAAAACATAACCGGCATAACTACGGAACTGATTTTGATGAAATTTCTATAGAACAAAAAAAGAATTTATCTATTTCCGATGAATTGAGAACATCCTCCCTTTTTTGAAGTCGGTTAAAAATAATAACTAGTTTAATAACTTAACTAGTCATTAAACTAGTTATTATTTTTAACTAGGTCTTGCGGAATTTCTGTATGCAATAATTTAGAGTCAAAGTCGGCTTTTTCCAATTAAATTAATCATCTTTTTATGTAGCTCATTAGCAAATTAAATAATTTCACGGCTGAGACTTAAGCATTATTAAAAAAAAAAGTAGATATAGAAATAAAACAAGTCTGGGGTGATATTATAGCAACAACATGCTGACTCACGGCAAGGCATTTGCGGGCCACATGTCGACGTCGCGTCTGTGAAAGTGTTCGTCATCGGAAAAATTGCGCCAGCCATGCCATGTAGCCACATTGCTGACTCCGCGCCCCACTATGAATTGAACACGTCTTGCTGCCTCAGCCGTCATTTCAACGAGTGTTGAGCGTGCCCCGTATCATTTCATTTTGTAATACGAGAATACAGTATGAAATATTGTTTTTGCGATTGAATTCAGAGTTGTTGCGGGGGAATAAGTGTGGTTTTAAGAGTAATTTGGAATAGCTGGCTTGTTATCTTTTCTGTTCAAATGTTGCTAATTCACACTTACGACGTAATTTGCATCGTTAAAACCAAATTGCCAACTAAGTGCAAAGTTTCAGCCATTTTAAAGCAACGACAGCGCCATAACGGTGTCACAGAATGAGAAAAACTGCGATAAAAATTGAGCGAAGCATTACAAATCTGGGGCAATTATCCGTGTCTACAGTCATTATAATAGCGGCCCGCGGGGCTCAGATAAGCGGCTGAGGCGTTAGTCTGCTATAGGCGCCGTAAGTTGCGTCCAACCGACGCGACGCCGTCAGGACATTATTTTACTATTATCATTTATTTATGTTTCTAGATTTAGAATAGATATAGCATTTAGACGTAATTTATTTTTTGTATTGTTATGTATTCTAAAAGGATCATTAAAAAAAAAACAACCAGCCTTGTTTTCTTGCCTTTCTTTCCTGGTTTGGTCGCGAAGGAACAGGCAGTAAAATAGACGTTTCAAAGTGATCCTTGTGATTTTAATGACTAAAAATATTTGACTTTGACTTTCTACGTTTCATACTAATAGAAAGTTGATTGAAAAGCCACCACTTTTTGCATCCAAATACATCCGCCAACTCGTTGGGTAGAAGACATTATAAAGTCTCGGGCATAGATCCGAAGAGCTCAAGGTTGAGGGTAGTGGCAGAAGTGAAAAGAGGCCTATACTCAGCTTAGATGATGATGATGACGATGATGACACCAAAGAAGAGAAAAGATTGGAAAAATCATTAGAAATCTTCGGACCAACATATTGATTAGATTTTAGATATATCTTAAAATTACAAGGAAAGAAGATCCTAGTTGTATTTTTCGTAACCATCTTCTAATATGTTGGTGAAATCATGAACGTGTTTTTCGACATCTATTGTAGACCTGCAGTTGAAGTAATGCGTACTAGGCCAAACCAAATTACGCGTAAGCTGGGATATAGCTACTTGCTCACGTAATTTATGACATACCTCGTAAAATAGTCACTTAGAAGTAGTAAGGTTAACCGCCACTGCCTGTCTCCGAATAGCTCTTCTGTTAGTCCCATGTTTAAAAAAAATGACGATATCACTTCCGGAGATAGGTTTCGTGTTTGAACAAGTCCAATGTCCAAGTAGTGGGTATAAGCGAACGCTCGGAGTCCTTCCAAGTGTATGCCTTCACTAATTTATGCGTAATAAGCTGATTGCGTTTGACTCGCTCATCAATGTATTGATTCGTCGTATGAAAGGAATTGTGGATTATGAGCGTACGTATGCATCTCAATGAGAAAGCAACTTTTCAGTAAAATGAGATTAAATTTCGATATTACATAGAAACACTCATAGAAAAAAAATATGTACAAACATAATTAGTACATTGCGTAAGTAGGTATATTTTTTTTAATACATTTTTAAAACTTACCATTAGCTTAACACAAACACAAGTTATCTACAATATACCTACCTATTTAAAACTAAACTATTATTTCTTATTAGTACTTATTCTTATTATAAAAAGTTACCTACACATAAAGTTAAAGTTGAAGATATTTTGTTTTTTCGAAATCGCTTGCCTGCATTATTCTGCAGATCAACAAATTTAATCGAAAACAATATTAATGAAATAGTTGAAGCAGATTTATGTGCAATAACTGGTTTACAAAAGTACATCCATCTATCAAAATCATTAGCAATAAAACCAGTAGTCTTCAACCAGACAATGAGTATTCTTTTAGCCATTACCTCGCCATTGAATTTTTTATCTTGCATTGCAAAATTACAGCTTAGTTAATTGGTATTTTCCGCTTTTGTAATTTTTAGCGGAACTTATTTAATTAGGGAGGTTTTTCGGAGTTTCTAAGACAGTTTAATTTGCTTAATGAAGTAGAATTCTTGATTGCTTAGATTGAGAAATTCATACCACGAAATGAAGATGGGAGTTGGTTTGGTTTTATGGCTTTTTGGAGAATTTGTATTTATAAAAGACAAAATACAATTGTGTAATGGGACATAGGTTCGTCAGTAATAAAAACGTGCGTTAAATATTTTAGAAATTATATTTTATGCGTAAGATGCGGTACATACAGGGGGTGAGGTGACGAGTAGGGTTAGTGCGAGGTTTACTGACTACTGATACTGGCTAGGGCTCGGGGAATCCGCTCCGCTTGTCATGGTTCGTACGCAAAACCCCAACGAGTACAGGGAGTCCGAGTCCGGGTGAATCCGTCTCCGCACCCCACTGTATCTTGCTATACTCTTCTCGACTCAAAGCACGTTCTAGGATAGGAACAGATTTACTACGAAGTCTAGTTCTGAGGGCTTAGCCAAGTTTCAGTCGATTAGCGATGACGCTAGTCGATGAGTCCGAAAATGTATGGGATTTGACACATGCTATAGAAATACCACGTGATACAGCGACAACAAATGTAGAAATCGAATAGATTCGTAGCTAATGTAATTTGGCTACGGGTCCTGTTTTTGTTAACACTTATGTTAAAGTTTCTTAATTTTACATTTATAATATTTTTATGTAGGTATGTAGGTGTCAGGTTCAGGAGAACTAATTATGATAATTCACTCTTCATTTGATATATATTTTTTGAAGCTGCATATAGCCCTCTGTGGTGATTGTTAAGTAGCAATTTTCACAATTACTTTAAAAAATGATTTTATTTGAAATAAGACTTAGAATTATTACAAGATACAGAGAACTGTCTAGTTTGAATGTTGAAGTTGAACTGTTTGAATGTTGAAATTTAACTGAATTGTCTGAATGCTGAGATTGAACTGAATTCATTTTCCAACTAACACAAGGTATTTATACTTTAGAGGATCGGGGGATCGCTAATCATAATTAGGGTAGGTTCTTCGAACTATGAGCTGTTTATAATGCAATTTGTCATAGGAATGGTATTTAAAAAGGGTCGTGAGATAGCTATACATGAGTAAGAGTTAAGTAAATGTTTCTAGAACCAATTAGTCATTCACAAAGTAATTTGGGAAAGAATCCACTTAGATTATTCATGTTTACCAATAAGTAAAGTATGTAACACTGATTAGTTATTCACAAAACAATTTGGGAAAGAACCAACTAGATTACTAATGCTTACTAATAGCTTGAGATTACAATGTTTATTAATAGGTGAGGTATGTAACAATTAATAGCTAGAGTATGTGAGATTACAATGTGTATTAATAGGTAAGGTACGTAACATCTCCCCCCTTAGAATAAAGATTGGGCGTTATCGCCTGATCTTTGAGAGTTATGTGATGCTGTTGAGTTGGCGTCGTCCTCGTCGTCTGTTACGCAGGAAGCTGATGTTGTCTGATGCACGTGTCTCATCGGGATAGCAATTTGAGTGCGTTGTCTTCGGGAGTTGTCGAAGCAGTGGTTGAAGATCTGGATGCACACACTTTCGTTCGATGATCTTGTTCGAATGAATCTGTTTGGACATCTATTGCATAGTTTAATTAAAATATAGGAAAGGAGAGCGATGCCAGTCATGAAGTAGAACCACGTGAAGATCGGGTTGTTTCGTTCTAAGAATGATTGTGTTTTGTGATTGTTTTGAATCTTCTTTAGTTCGTCCAAATATCTGTCGAGGTGGCTTTTGATTGTGTTTAGAGAATCTAGTGGCATATCATTAATCTTGATTGGTATAAGATGTGTTGGAGCTTCAATTTTCTTTAATGTCTCGAAGCAGTCATCCATTCTTATATCGGGAATGATAACAGGATTCGTCGTGTTTTCCTCGATTGAATGGAATGCTGAAAGCGTACTGTAGCCAGTATAGAGTTTACATCCCTGTGGCAGAGTGATAATTCCTGAGCCTTGAAGTTTATGATTTGAGACTTCATCACCGCAATGAAGGACGCAGTTTGTTTCAATGTTCAGGATGTAAAGCCATCTGTTGTGTTTCAGTGGTTGAAACGTTTGGATTTCTGCAGGGAATGTTGTCGTTATGCAGGTTTCAGGAATAGTTGTTTCTTGGCTGAAAAGTAGTTGTAGCTCACAGATGGGTCGCTCCATTGAATCGTAGACTACAAGTTTCTTGCAGACTCTTCTTTTGGTTTCAAAGATGATGCAGTTGTCCAGCGAACTCGTTGACGCATAATATTGCCCACTAGGATCGGTGGCCAAGTATATATGCTCGGGAAGGGTTGTGGAATGGAATGAGGAATATGGATGTTGAATTGGGATGGAATATATATGATACAGTGTTAGTGGATCATTCATGACGAGAGGGAATTCTAAAATGTAGACTAGACGATTTGAGTAGACATAAGCTGTCGAAGAAGAGGAATCCAGAATAGAATGTAAGTTGTTGATCGTTACTGAAGTGACTAACCTTTTGCTGGTTCTGATTTTGTTAGATTTTAGTAGTTCTTCGTATAATTTCTCAGAGTTGATAATTGAAGTGAATTATATTAGATTTAGCAAAAAGAACACTGGAAAGACAATCGTCGATTTCGTTTTCTAAGCTAGTCACAAGCTCTAGGATTTGAAGGGAGATAGTCGAAATATCTTGCTAACTTTGATATCGAAAATAAGGGTTTCTGTTTTGTTAAGGTACTTATTGAGACGATTTATATTTTCGTTTATAATTTGTTCGTCAAAAGAGATCTTGATGATAGTTTCATTAAAGTTTTTTATAGTTGAAGATGTTATTTGTAGTTGCTTTTGCATGAGGTCGGTTAAATCTATTTCACTCCGTTCAAGTTGATTGATGCATTCGTCATAGCGTTTTGCGTCTTTCGCATCTGGCGTACCTATGAGCCATTTTAGAACAGAGCCAAGACCATCTAAAAGTTCTCTTTTAGCATGATAATTTTTTCCTAAGTACATATTGAGTTCTGCAAGTCTTAATTCGATTTTGTTTAAATTTACGTTAAGATAAGACTTTGTGGATTGGACGTTAGGATGATGTTGGAATTGAGCCGATGTTGTTTGAAAGTTATTGGAAAGGCGAATTAGAGAATCGAAAGCAATGAATAAAGGTTTGAGATCTCTATAAATTATGAGTTTCCAAGATTCATCGGACACAGAGATTGTTCCTTCTTCTTCATAAAATATACCTGCATGCGAGGTAAGAGGATCGGATATACTTATATGGGCAACGATTCCTGTGGTTGCACTGGAATAAAAACAATTGACGGGTTAGAATCGAATTAGAATTTAGATTGAATATGATACAGTTTGTATATAATAATACAGATGATGAGTTTGATTGTGGAACAAGCATTGAAGTTGTAAATAGAATTTGATTTTAGAGGATTCGAAACATTTGCGTTCTGTGTTATCTAAGCCAACGTAATGTTCGTAGTTGACTTGAAGATAGTCCTCTGATTCTTCAGGAGAGTTAGGTGGTGAGTCTGTTATCGGTAAAGTCGCATGAATTTTATGAATAGTTATGATTTTGTCATTATTACTGGAATTTACACAAGTTATTAGGAATTTGTTATTATTTACTGTTACTAATGCATTAGGAATGGTGATATCGTCGTTTATTTGTTGTTTTTCGATGATGGCACATCCGTTTTGAATATCTTCGGTGAAACACGTGATAACGGTTTCTGAACGTTGGCCTATGAATTGTTTATTTCATCACCGTTTGGTTTCTTCTCATCGATATAGAATAGTTTGTAAGAACGATCACGGATTCTCATTGATTTTGATTGGACGTAGATGTTGACATTGAATTTTGATATGAAGTCATTACCTAGAATACCATCGACTTGAATATTTAGATTAGCTACCTGGAACTTGAATTTAGGGAGATTGTCTAGGGATATTTGAGCTGTGCCAAAGCTTTGAATTGAGGATTGGTTACTTGAAATACCTACGATTGATACGATGTTCGATACATCTAGAGGTGCCGTTCCTATCTTTGCCTTGTTTATGACTGAAATAGCGGCTCCTGTATCAACGAGTAGTATGACCGGTTTACCTTCGATATGGAATTGACAATGCAGAAGATTTTCTGGAGGCACATTGAGTGAGGAGATAGTAATGGTGTCTGGAGATTGGATGTTCTTCGATTTAGATTTCGATTTAGATTTTGATTTAGATTTCGATTTAGATTTTGATTTTAGGATTTGATTTCGAGTTCGTGCTTGATTTAGTAGTTTGTATTGGCATTGATTTGGGATTTGGATTGGGACCGTCGGTTTAGGGCGGGTTACCCTGTTGGTTAGTCCTCGGATTTGGATTGGGACCGTCGGTTTGGGGCTGGTTACCCTGTCGGTTAGTCCTCGGATTTGGAATAGGACCGTCAGTTTGGGGCTGGTTACCCTGTCGGTTAGTCCTCGGATTTGGAATAGGACCGTCAGTTTCGGGCTGGTCTGTCGGTTAGTCCTCGGATTTGGAATACGAGTTAGTTTTTGATTGAGTCAGATTTAGGAACTCGGTTTGCGTTGACTTGGTAGATTTAGAGTTAGGACTTGATTTGTCATTGATTTTGGAGTTAGTCTTCGATTGAATTAGATTTAGGAACTCTGTTTGAGTTGATTTAGTAGATTTATAGTTAGGACTTGATTTGTCATTGATTTTGGAATTAGTCTTCGATTGAGTTATATTTAATTTCTTCTTTAATCCGGTCCAAAGTTGAATCTAGTGCATGCGTTTGGAACCCATATGAAGTCACATACTCACTTATGTTGGAAAAAGTTCAAAAAAGATTTTTGCGTTTTTTATATAAAAAGCTTTACGAATACTATCTGTTTATGTACCCTACAAAGTTTTTGCAAGGTACCTTAGGTTATAACTCCCTAGAAACAAGGCGGCTCTATGTTCAAATCATAACTCTCTGCAGTTTGTTGAAAGGTATAACTGATTGTCCCACTCTTCTCACTGAAGCCAGCCGGCTTTGCGTGCCCGAACAACGTGCCAGATTTGGATCAGGCCGAGTGCGCTTGTTGGAACCACTGCGAGCACGTACGTTGCACTGCCAACAGTCACCCATCTCCCGTGCGCAGCGCAGCCTTAATGAGCTTATTTCCATCCATCCTCAGTTTGATGTGTTTGCGGATGACTGGAAGACGATCGAGCGAGTGTGTCTCAGTTATTGTGAGAGTATTTAATTATGTATACCTATGTTATGTTAGTTATTTTATGTGCCTATTGTATTTGTATATCTGTTTTGTTTTTTTGCTTTGTGTATCTTGTTAACCTAAAATAAGTTAATAATGAATGTAGGTAAGTATATTATAATTTGTATTTTTTTTTCTTGTAGAAGTTTTAGATATAGCGTATTAGATTAATTCTGTAAAGTTATATTTAAGTGTAAATAAACGAATTTGAATTTGAATTTAGGAACTCTGTTTGAGTTGATTTAGTAGATTTAGTTTGAGTGCTAGGATCACAAAATTGTCTCCGATAGACTGGTCTGTTTTGTGACACCTTTGTGCAGCTCTCGCTGAGAGGAAGCATGGTCGCTTGTCCCCGATGGACTGAATGAAGCGACTCGTGGTTCCTAGGACTTAGAGCTAGAGTTGATTTTGTTTTTAGATGTCTAATTGGAGTGCCTCCGCCTCGACATCCATGTACTGGCTCGAGTTGGGGCTCGACATCTGTGGCTGGGCATTGGGTAGTAAGTTGAAGCTGTTTCCAAGGGAATGCCCGTCTCCTCGGCCGCCTATGAGTTTAAATTATTGACTAGCAGGAGGTGTTGGTCGTTGTTGTGGAACTGGTTGATTCGAGTTTAGAGTTTGTTTAAAATTGTTATTATAAGCGCGTTTCCGGCACTCTGTAATTAGATGTCCCGGTAGCTTGCAGTAGTTGCAGACTTTCATGGGATTGCGAGGCTGTTGCGGGATATTATTTTTATTTGGAACTTGCCTAGCGTCATTTGTACGTATGTACGTGTTAGAGCGTGAGTTGAATGATGGGGCACTGTTTTTATAAAGATTTTGCCTGGCGCTATTCATATTTCGTATTTTTTCTTCTTGAATAGCGATGTTTCCTGCTTCGGTGAGGTTGGTTATTGATCGAACCCGAAGCATCATACCTATATCTGAGCTTAAGCCGTTTACAAAGACGTTAAGTGCTGTCTCTTCGGTTGTGGCAACGCGACCTAGTAATGTTTCGTCAATAATTTCGGTTGTCAGTTTTTCGGTGAGTTTACTTCGACTCAGATCAACCCTATGAAAATAGTCAGTGATGGACTCACTGGGTTTTTGAAATAATGACTGTAGCTCCAGTTGAAGATGTCCTAGAGTCTTTGTCTGGGAATATTTTTGAATAAGGAAACTTTTTAGGTCGTACCAAGTTGCAAATTGTTTTATGTAAACGTCCGATGACCCTGGCCCCGTGATTTTATTTAATGTATACGGCAAAAGTATTTGCTCCTGGATAGATGACGCGAGTTTAAAAGCTGCATCGCATGATTGAATGAAGCGATACACTTGTGGAGTTTTTATAGTGTCAAATTCTGGCACTAATTGAAATAATGTTCTGAGATCGACTCCATGCTTGATTCAGTTTTCAATGTTTTAGATTCCATAGATATGGTAATTTGGAGTAGTTTTAAAATCAATAGAGTTAGATGAATGATCTAGAATTAGGAGTTAGGTAAAGATTTAGGATTTAAGGATTTAGTATTTAGAGCATATAGTAATTGAGCCACTTACAACAGTAACAATATAAATGCTTGGATGCACATCGCCATCGTCAGGTTTGGCAGGGAAGATTTAAACCCTTCAGGTACCGTAGAAACGTTATCCCCGTCTAATTACGCGACTTGCGAATCCTACTGGCTGCGCCAAGATGTTAAGTAGCAATTTGCACAATTACTTTAAAAAATGATTTTATTTGAAATAAGACTTAGAATTATTACAAGATACAGAGATATGTTGAGTTTGAATGTAGAAATTGAACTGAATAGTTCGAATGTTGAAATTGAACTGAATAGTTTGAATGTTGAAATTGAACTGAATACATTTTCCAACTAACACAAGGTATTTATACTTTAGAGGATCGTGGGATCGCTAATCATAATTAGGGTAGGTTCTTCAAACTATGAGCTGTTTACAATGCAATTTGTCATAGGAATGGTATTTAAAAAGGGTCGTGAGATAGCTAAACATGAGTAAGAGTTAAGTCAATGTTTCTAGAACCAATTAGTTATTCACAAAACAATTTGGGAAAGAACCAACTTGGATTACTAATGCTTACTAATAGCTAGAGTATGTGAAATTACAATGTTTATTAATAGGTGAGGTATGTAACAACTAATAGCTAGAGTATGTGAGATTACAATGTGTATTAATAGGTAAGGTATGTAACACAGTTTAATTTGCTTAATGAAGTAGAATTCTTGATTGCTTAGATTGAGAAATTCATACCACGAAATGAAGATGGGAGTTGGTTTGTTTTTATGGCTTTATGGAGAATTTGTATTTATAAAACACAAAATATAATTGTGTAATGGGACATAGGTTCGTCAGTAATAAAAACGTGCGTTAAATATTTTAGAAATTATATTTTATGCGTAAGATGCGGTACATACAGGGGGTGAGGTGACGAGTAGGGTTGGTGCGAGGTTTACTGACTACTGATACTGACTAGGGCTCGGGGAATCCGCTCCGCTTGTCATGGTTCGTACGCAAATCCCCAACGAGTACAGGGAGTCCGAGTCCGGGTGAATCCGTCTCCGCACCCCACTGTATCTTGCTATACTCTTCTCTACTCAAAGCACGTTCTAGGATAGGAACAGATTTACTAACGAAGTCTAGTTCTGAGGGCTTAGCCAAGTTACAGTCGATTCGCGATGACGCTAGTCGATGATTCCGAAAATGTATGGGATTTGACACATGCTATAGAAATACCACGTGATACAGCGACAACAAATGTAGAAATCGAATAGATTCGTAGCTAATGTAATTTGGCTACGTGTCCTGTTTTTGTTAAACTTTAACACTTATGTTAAAGTTTCTTAATTTTACATTTATAATATTTTTATGTAGGTATGTAGGTGTCAGGTTCAGGAGAACTAATTATGATAATTCACTCTTCATTTGATATATATCTTTTGAAGCTGCACATAGCCCTCTGTGGTGATTCAGTAGTTATTAGCTCTGAACCTCTGCAGAAAAGTTGTAATTTAACATAAACTATGTAAGTCTCTGGGATTCGGAACTTTGCATTCTTTGACTGCATTGTTGAGCCCAAGTGGTTTATTTGCCGTGATTCTGTAGTTGTAGGAAGCTCTGAATCATAGCAGGAAACATTGTCATAAAATTGAGTCTCTGGGACTGCTAAGTTTAGTTGATATTTCACTTTTATTTAATTGCACTGTTGAACGCATCTCTGGTTTTACTGCATGTGTGAGTAGCCGTCTGTTTGGTTTAGTAGTTGTTGGAAGCTTTTAACCATAGCATGAATGGCATAGTTTCTTTACGTACTTAGTGCTTTGTGCGTAGACATCTTGGACATTCAGAAGTTGTTGGACACTCTGAATATCTTCAGGAAACGTTTTTAATTTCCTAAAGATTAAATACACAGCGTACTCATTAAAGTGCTTATTCGTCTATATGACTATTTTTGACTATATTTCTACAATAACTACAATTAATACAATATCAATATAACTAAGATTTGTCGACTTTGACCAATAATATATATTCCATGTGTGCCATGTATTATTTTTCCACAAAATCTCGACAACTACTCTAAAAAGTCGCAAATACAAAAGGCACTCCATAAGTCCTCTGATTCCGAGTAAACTTAACCCACATTTGGCTTCGCGCCCGCCACTCGAAAACAAACAAGGAAAGCGGTTAGCTATCGCTAGAAATCTCTCACGTCGATGTGACGTCATAATGTGTTATATACACTGCCGGCCAAAAGTTTGAGACCACCTACATCAAAGTAGGAAAATGAAATAAAACTCAAAATACAAAGCAAGAGGTTTAATTATGAATTAAAATACTTATTTCCTAATACACATACATTATGAAGAAAACAAAAAAATCAAGAAAAATCAACCATTTACTTTAAAAATGTCGCTCTTATTTTATACAGATTTTTCGTCGAAAAACCCTCCCTTGCATTTTATTACAACTTTCACTATTCTTGGCATACGAGCAATCAATTTGTCGATTGTATCTTGTGATATATTGTTCCAGCTTTCTTGTAAAGCCTTCCACATGTCTTCTTGCGAAGTGGGACAACAACTGCGCACATTTCTATCAAGCTCTTCCCACAAAAGCTCAATCGGGTTGAGATCCGGACTCTGAGGGGGCCACACCATGTTTTTTAAAACCCCTTCTGTTTCTTTGTGTTCTAAATAACCCCTGCATAATTTTGAACTATGTTTTGGGTCATTATCTTGTTGGAAAAAAAATCCATCTCCAATTATTCTTGAACCAGACGGAATGGCATTTTGCTGTAGTATTCGTTTATATTGCTCCTTTTTCATGATTCCTTCGACTCGTACCAAATCTCCGGTTCCATGGCCCGAGAAGCATCCCCAGACCATAATGGAACCACCACCATGCTTGACTGTTGGCACCACACAGTCTGGCATCATCTTTTCCTCGACGTTACGTCGAACAAAAATTCGTCGTTTTGAACCAAATATTTCAAATTTGGATTCATCTGACCAAAGAACTTGTTTAAAGTCTTCTTCAGTCCAGTCTCGATGGGTAAGGGCCCACTGCATCCGTTTCTTTTTGTTTTGTGGCCTTAGTAGTGGTTTTCGAACGGCGACGCGACCAAATAACTTAGCATCTCTCAAACGTCTTTTTACTGTAGTCAATGATACAGGTTCTGATCGGGATTTGTTCACTTCTACGCGGATTTCTGGTGCTGTTAGGCGTCTATTCCGCTTGCTGGTAGTGACGATGAAGTGATCCTCGCGAGAAGTGGTAGTTCTCGGCCTTCCCGAACGCGAACGATCTTGATTACTGCCAGTCTCCTTGTATCGGGTTATTGTGTTATGAACACAAGTCTTCGACAACTTAAGTTGAGAGGCAATCGCACGTTCAGATTTGCCTTCGCCGTATAAAACAACTATGGCAGAGCGAGTTTCACTGCTAATTTCGCGAACTTTTCCCATTTTAAGATGTCTTCACTGTAACAACGACGAGCTCAGACTAATAAGGTAGAAAATAATTTACTCCATAAAAACTTAGGTACTAAATATGTTTTAGGAAGCTAACATAATCCCTGATATCGGAAATAAAAAAAAATATAAAAATAAAATATTACAATGACTCTACCACCTGGTCCTTGCGCGGCGCTCATTGATGTTTTGAAACAATAGACTTTTTTAGGATGATAACTTAAACAACAACATAAATAATGACTCTTAGAAATTCTTTAATAATAATAGAATACGCAGGTGTTCAAATTAGCTCATTATCATATGTGTACTTTGAAATCTTTTGTTGGTGACAAAGATTTTTACAGTGGTCTCAAACTTTTGGCCGGCAGTGTACGTCTATATTGTAGGTACAGTCAACAAGAGCCAAGCCTATCTAGTTTGAAAACATTTTCGTTTATAACTCTCACTAAGTAAAGAGTAAGGAAATAGAAGCGAAGTTTATGAAAATACTAAAGGGAACAAATCAACGTTCTATGATCAGATGTTTCATCAGTTCTGGCTGACGTTTAGAATACTATTCATTGTATCATCTATTCATTTTTTTTTACATTTATTATAAGTAGTAACCAAAGCTGCAAGGTTCGTGTTACTATATAATTACTTGTAGGTACACGGTTTTGGTTGAATAAAAAATCAATGGACCGACAGCGACAAGACTATGACAATCTTTGTTAAATTCTAAGCTAAACTTGTTCTTGACAGTATTGTTCGGTTTTTCAACTTTGTGTACAACCGATAATTTTACAGGAAAATTTACTTCACAATTTATTTAAATGCACATGTCACTCTGTATTTTTTAACGATAACTAGACCTTTCTTTGTTCTTACATCCTTCGGCAGCTCAATGTATGAAGTACCATGTAGGGGGTTCAATTTATTGACATTCATATCCATTGCTCTTATTACCGTAATATTACAGCCACTGTTTTTTTTTAATTTAAGGAAGTGATTAACTTGTTAATGTGTCACATAGGATGAAAATATAATATTTAGATCAACCCCACGAAACAGTTTTTAATTAAAATTATTGAAAATCAAATGCATGATTGAATTTTATTTAGTTTGTTGAATAAAATCCGCGTTCTGTTGAATTAATTCTTTATTGAATAGCAAAATTTCGTTATGGAATGAAACTAGAATGCTTTCTAGTTTCGTGGTTTTCGATCCACGATGTTTTTGGTTATGCCATCATCGCTAAAATTTTCAGGCGAAGCTGCTCATTACATAAGATTTCCGCTTTCTTCCTCCAGTCTTTTACCTTGGAACGTATGCCAT
The DNA here is from genome assembly GCA_963924445.1 of Philereme transversata. Lineage (NCBI taxonomy): Eukaryota > Metazoa > Arthropoda > Insecta > Lepidoptera > Geometridae > Philereme > Philereme transversata. Next base: position 15,827,764 of record OZ004337.1, on the reverse strand, counting down.
CGCTGTAATTGTAGTGTCGCGTTGCAGTTGCGACAGATAGACAGATAGAGGTTACCTAACTAGTATAGATTAGATTATTTCATAGAAATTGGTAGGAAAACCGTATAAAGTTTAATACATTTATTTACTTATGAATACTAACAGGAAGTCAATTACTTAATAGATTATTAGAAGCTGGGGTAGCAGCTAGGGCTTGAAGAGCCTTAGACCTGGCTTTGGGGGTGGGTTGAATTACTTTCCCTCTAGGCAGATACTCAGACAGAAGCGAGACGATAGACACGCGGTGGAATAGTGTTCTGGCCGTACACAGGACTCCCCTGGTAATAGTATCCTCGGCTCCGGAGATCACGTGGCAGCGTAATCATTGCCCGTTGATCGTAACTCGTTGACACATAATTTTGCCCACTGGGATCGGTGGTCAAGTATATATGCTCAGGAAAGATGGTGGAATGGGGAATTTAGGTGTTGAATTTGGATGGAATAGATATAATATAGTGTAAGAGGTGGCTGAAGTGACTAACCTTTTGTTAGTTCTAATTCTGTTGGATTTCAGAAATTCTTCATATAATTTCTTTGAGCTTATAATTGAAGGGTAATTAATGTTAGATTTAGCGAGAAGAATACTAGCTAGACAATCATCGATTTAATTTTCTAGACTAGCGACAAGATCTACATTGCTAAATGCACTCGGTGTTTTTATTCAAGAACACCACAAGCTTGGCCATGCGAGTTTCTAGAAGAGACTTTACATTCTTTAACTGCACTGTTGACCGCGTGTGGTTCCTTTGCCGTGATTCTGTAGTTGTAGGAAGCTCTGAATCTCAGCAAGAAACGTCGTCATTATTTACAGTACCTTTCCGGTTTAATTGCATGTGTAACGTGCGAGTAGTCATCTGTTGTGGTTTAGTAGTTGTGGGAAACTCTAAATCATAGCAACAAACATCAATGTTCTCTGAAGCCTCTAATTTAAGTTTTTATCTTTCTTTTCGTTATGCATTTAGTTTATTTGCTTTGTATGCGCAGTCTTTCTGTAGTGATTCTGTAGTTGTTGGAAGCTCTGAATCTCAGCAGGAAACGTCGTCATTATTTAGGTGTCTAGGATTGATAGGTTTCGATCTGTCACTTGCAGTACCGTTGAATGCATCCGGTTTCATTGCATCTGTAACGTGCGAGTAGTCATCTGTTATGGTTTAGTAGTTGTCGGAAACTCTAAATCATAGCAAAAAACTTCATTGTTCTCTGAAGCCTCTGATTTAAGTTTTTATCTTTCTTTTCGTTAGGCATCTAGTTTTTTTGCTATGTATGCGCAGTCTTTCTGTAGTGATTCTGTAGTTGTTGGAAGCTCTGAATCTCAGCAGGAAAAGTAGTTATTATTGAATTATCCGGGATTGATACGTTTCCATCTGACACTTACAGTACCGTTGAATGCATCCGGTTTCATTGCATGTGTAATGAAATGACTTAATGATTGAGTAGTCGTCTGTTGTGGTTTAGTAGTTGTTGGAAACTCTAAATCATAGCAACAAACGTCATTGTTCTCTGAAGTCTAAAAGAAACGAATTATTCAATTCGTTTCTTTAATATAATAATAAATAATATAATATATATATATAATATATATATATAATATATATATATATAATATTTATTTATATATATATAATTTTATTTAAAATTTTTATAACCATATATTTTATACTATTAAACAAAATTAATTAATTTTAATAATATTCCTAATTTTAAATTTAATTTAAATATTTGATCCTTTCGTACTAAAATATTTTTACTTTTAAAAGATAGAAACCAACCTGGCTCACACCGGTTTGAACTCAGATCATGTAAGATTTTAATGATCGAACAGATGAAAATTTTAAACTTTTGCATTTAAATTTTATCTTAATCCAACATCGAAGTCGCAAACTTTTTTTCTTTTTTGAACTAAAAAAAAAATTACGCTGTTATCCCTAAGGTAATTTTTTCTTATAATCAGTATAACTGGATCAAATAATCATTTATTTATGTTTATTATATAAAAAAGTTTACTCTATTTTTTTGTCACCCCAACAAAATAAATATTTTTATTTTATTAAATTTTATTATATTTTTTAATATTAAAAGAAACGAATTATTCAATTCGTTTCTTTCCACTCTTACACAATTTAAGGAACAAAATATACATATGTGACTGTTGGATGTTAAATATGTATAATAACCAGTTATGGGTTAATTTTCGCAAATTCCTTTCTTAGTACACTCATATAGAACAGGAATACACCCTTCAAATATTATGCGTCTACGATTTAGGCTGTGCGTTGTTATTGTAGTTTTGTGACGCCCTAATCACTAATGCAATTAGGTAAATGAGCGAAGGGACGAGCGTAAAGTCATTAGTAACAATAGGACTTGTGTTACGTAGTAATTTGCACAATCACTTTAAAAAATAATTTTATTTGAAATAATACTTAAAACTACGAGATACAGAGATTTGTCGAGTTTGAATGTAGAAATTGAACTGTGTAAATCTTAACTAATACAAAGTATTTAAACTAAGAGAGTCGTGGGATAGTTAAACATAATTAAGAGTTGAGTGGAAAAATACTAATAAACAAAAACAAGGTCCTTAAGACTAATCAGTTATTTACAAAACAATTCAGGTATTAACCTATTTACTTAATGCCTTATTAGCTAATTAGGAAAAGTACCTACTTAGAATATTACAATGTTTATTAGTATAAAGAGTGGTATGTAACACCCCTCCCCTTAGCTTATATATTGGGGGTTAGCGCCTGATCTTTGAGAGTTATGTGATGCTGTAGGTAGAATTTTCGGTGTGGACGTCGTCTTCGTCGACCGTTATGCAGGAAGTTGAAGTTGTCTGATGCATGTGTCTCGTTGGGATGGTGATCTGAGTGCGTTGTCTTCGAGAGTTGTCGATGTAGTTGTTGAAGATCTAAACGCACCCTCTCTCGTTCGATGATCTTGTTCGAATGAATCCGTTTGGACATCAGTTGCATAGTTTGATTAAAAGATAGGAAAGGAGAGCGATGCCCGTTGCAAAATAGAACCTCGTGAAGATCGGGTTGTTTATTTCTATGAATGATTGTGTTTTATGATTATTTTCAATCTTCTTAAATTCGTATGAATATCTGTCGAGGTGACTTTTATTTTATTAAGATAATCTAGCCGTCTATCGTTGATCTTGATTGGTAGAAGATGTGGTGGAGCTTAATTTTTCTTTGATATTTCAAAGCAGTCATCCATTCTTATGTCGGAAATGATAACAGGATTCGTCATGTTTTTTTCGATTGATTGGAATGGTGAAAGCGTACTGTATAGAGTTTACACCCTTGTGGCAGAGGGATAAAGCCTGGGCCTTGAAGTTTATGATTTGAAACTTTATCATCGCAATGAAGGACGCAGTTTGTTTCAGTTTTCAGGATATAAACTCATCTGTTGTGTTTCAGTGGTTTAAACGTTTGAATTTCAGCAGGGAATGTTATTGTCATGCAGATTTCAGGAATAGTCATTTCTTTACTGAAGAGTCGTTGTAGCTCGCAGGGTCACTCCGTTGAATCGTAGACTACGAGATCCTTTCAGACTCTTCTTTTAGTTGCAAAGATGAGGCAGTTCTCTAGCGAACTCGTTGACACATAATATTGCCCACTGGGATCGGTAGCCAAGTATATATAATACAGTGTAAGAGGATAATTTATGACGAGAGGGAAAATGTAGACTAAACGATTTGAATAGACATAAGCTATCAAAGAAGAGGAATCTAGAAGAGAGTGCAAGTTATTGATTGTTACTGAAGTGACCAACCTTTTGTTGGTTCTGGTTCTATTAGATTTCAGTAGTTCTTCGTATAATTTCTTAGAGCTTATAATTGAAGGATGAATTATATTAGATTTAGCAAAAAGAATAGTAGAAAGTCCATCGTCGATTTCATTTTCTAAGCTAGTGACAAGCTCTAGGATTTGAAGTTAAATATTGGAAATATCCTCGCTAACTTTCATATCGAAAATAAGGGTTTTAGATTTGTTAAGATATTTGTTGAGACGATTAATATTTTCGCCTATAATTTGCTCGTCAAAGGAGATCTTGAAAAGTGTTTCATTGAAGTTTTTTATGATTGAAGACCTTATTTGTAGTTGCTATTGCATGAAGTCAGTTAAATTTAATTCACTCCTTTCAGGTTGATCGATGCATTCGTCATAGCGTTTTGCGACTTTCGCGTTGGGCGTACTTATGAGCCATTTTAGAACAGAGCCAAGACCGTCTAAGAGTTCTCTTTTAGCACGAGAGTTTTTTCCCAATGTTGAGTTCTGCGAGTCTTAGTTCGATTTTCTTTAAATTTACTTTTAGATAAGATTTTGTAGATTGGACGTTAGAAAGATGTTGGTATTGAGCCGATGTTGTTTGAAAATTGTTGGAAAGGCGAGTTAAGGAATCGAAAGCTATGAAGAAAGGTTTTAGGTCTCTATAAATTATGAGCTTCCATGATTCATCGAATACAGAGATTTTCCCTTCTCCGTCATAAAAGATAGCATGCGAGGTAAGAGGATCGGATATAATTATATGGGGAAGGATTCCCGTGGTTGCATTGGAATAGAAACAATTGACGAGTTAGAATTTGATTTAGGATTTAGTTTATTTATATTTAAATGTCTGATGCATTTAAATAGTTTGTTTATAATGATGCAAACAATGATTTTGAGTGTAGAACAAATGATGAAGTTGTAAATATAATTTGGATCCAGGAGATTTTGGAAAAGGGACGTTGTTTGGGCTGCTGTAAGATGGCAAACCCTGTAAATAGAAGATGTCGATTTAACCTAAACTTAACAATATACTGTACCTAAAACTATGTTATGATAGCTAACTTAGATCGAATATGGACGCAAGCGATTGGAATGCACTAATTGATTTTAGTCTGCTTTCTTATTTAAATAATTTTCATTAAAACCTACGCGTGCTACTTCGTAAGGGCCGTCGCACTTAAGATCTAGATTTTTTGGGTTTGGGACCTATAACATTACTTTATCTCATATTTTATAGTCAACATTGTTTTTGATTTTACTATTGTAACGCTCTTTAGGCTTTTCTTTCATGGTTTCAATGCAGCATTTTGAGCTTTAAATAGGTGAATGCTGTGTAGTCAGGAATTAGTTTAAGAGATAAAATGGACGCGGTTTATATTCAAAGAGGAGTTCGTGAGGGGTCGTGAGTGGAAGTAATAATTGAAGTATTATGTATGACACATGATTGCAAAAAGAATAATTTGATCCCAATTCGTTAATCGACGATTTTGGTACATGCGAATGTGGTCCCGTAATGTGTGGCATGGAATCACTCAAGGGCACCGTTAGAGGATGGTAAGTCGTATTAAAGGTATGATTAGAGCCGAAAAATTTAATGAGTTGTATTTATGAACTCTGTGCCTTGACATTAGTGGAATCTTTTGGGACACCGTAGTGTTGACAAAAGTGAAGCAATTTTTGTGCTACAATTATCGCTTCAATATCTGGGGTTGGATAATATGTTTGAACATATCTTGTAAAGTCGAACCCGAAGCATCATACCTGAGCTGAGCATGTCTGAGCTTAAGGCGTTTACAAAAACGTTAAGCACTGTTTCTTCGGTTGTAGCAACGCGACCTTGTAAGGTTTGTTTTTTATCTCGGTTGTCAACTTTTCGATGAGTTTCCTTCTACTCAGATCAACCCTATGAAAATAGTCGGTGATGGACTCACTGGGCTTTTGAAACAATTACTGTAGCTCCGCTTGAAGATGTTCGAGAATAGTTATTTGTGAATATTTTTGTATAACGAAACTTTTTAGATCGGATCAAGTTGTAAATTGTTTTATATGAACGTCCGATGACCCTGGTTCCGTTATTTTATTCAATGTATATGGCAAGAGTATTTGTTCCTAGGTTTATGATGCGAGTTTGACTTGTGAAGTTTTTGTAGTATAGTCAAATTCTGGTATTAATAGTAGCAACGTTCTGAGATCGACCTACATGATTAATTCGACTTTTAATGTTTTGGATTCGATAAACGTGGTGATTTAAAGTGATTTTATAAAATTTTAAAATCAATAGAGTTAGATGATCTAGAACTAGGAGTTAGGTTAAGATTTAGGAAACTTTGTGACAAAATTAGTATTTTAATGCTCCTGCAAAATTTGCCCATATGGATTTATGAATTCTGATAATTAGGCCCACGCATAGTAACACAATAAATGCTTAGATTCACATCGCCGTCGTCAGGTGCGGCAGGGAAGATTTAAACCCTTCAGGTACCGTGAAAACGTTATCCCAGTCTAATTACGTGACTTGCGAATCCTACTGGCTGCGCCATGCAATTTTTAAGTAATATTGCAAAACCATTTTAACAAAATAATTTTATTTCAAATAAGACTAAGAACTACGAGATACAGAGATGTGTTGAGTTTGAATGTAGACATTGAACTAGGTGAATCTTAACTAATAGAAAGTATTTATACTAAGAGGGTCTTGGCATTATAATTAAAAATAATTAAGGGTTGTGTGGAAAAATACTAATAAACAAAAACAAGGTTCTTATAAATAATCACTTGTTTACAAAACAATTCAGGAATTAACAGCTAATTAAGGAAAGTACTTACTTGGATTATTACAATGTTTACTAGTCTAAACTTAAAGGATGGTATATAACACTTGGGTCATTAGTAAATGTAATGCAAGCTCCTAATTTAGAAATATATGCGATATATTGATTTAGCGGCCCCAAAAACCCCAAAAACGATATAATTTATTTTATTTGTTTAGCTTGTGTTGGCCGGTTCAACCTCGTTCTGAATTGCGTTTGGAACGTTTGACTCGTGCGCCAGAACCGGTGAATTCCACTACTATCATTATAATATTTACGGGATTTATCACGTACCGTTTTATCGGTGTTACTTTTAGGTTAACATTTATACTTAGAGGCAACCTATCAAGGACGTTATGTAAAATATAACATTGGGACACTATCCACGCCCAATATTTAAGAGACTAAAACAGACAGACAGCTATCTACTTATTCTATACTTTGGTAGGTTTGACTTAGTGTTGGCTCAAGTCGCGACCCACTTCCGAACATCGCGACGGCAAGTCCGTTTTTCCCGACAGGAAATGAGATTTCCAGACAGATATAATGGCTTTCCACGGATTATACGAGCATTGAGTTTAGAAAATTCGCCTGAATAATTCAGTCTGTGGCCCGCTCGGACTGAATTCGGCATTGTTATTTTACGACTGGCTTGTTCCTATTAAAATTATCATACATTTTTTATTTATACTTTGTTCTATTACAAGTAGATAAAATCAATCTACCTACTCCGATCACTGGTTATTAGTTAAATCATAAGGTTGCCTGGAACACATCGCTTTAATCAATAAGACAGCCCATTACAATCATGTTGTTTTGTCGTTTTTTACTTTCTTGCTTTTTGTATTGTGTTATTGGTATTGTAAAATAGAGTTCACCTGTCATAATATACTAACGAGTGACTTGTTTAATTTGCCCCATATTAATCTAGCTTTATCAAGATGTGTGACTTTGAAATCACACTAATGTGAAAGTTTGAATGTTTGTTTCTTTATTTGTTACTCAATCACGTCGTAATGGCTGAACTGATTTCGATGAAATTTGGTGTTTTGATAGATTCAAACATAGGCTACTTTTTGTTCACAAATAAGGCGTGCGAAGCCGCTGGCGGAAGCTAGAAATCTTATAAATTAAAACAAGCCTAACTTAGTTTAATAATCTCTCTTCAAATACAAAGAATGAATGTCATATCCACACTGCACAATTTGATAAGCCCAACCGACAGATCGGGTGGCCTCATTCGATCTGTTGGTTGAGCCTCAGTACCCCGATAACATTCAATTTTTATGGTTTTATTGATTTCAAGGTTTTGATTACCAATCCAAGAAATTGTCAATCAAATCGTGTCGTGTGGAATAGGTTTAAGTATTGAAACAAAGGCTCGTTTAGTAAGAACTGTTAGAAAAGTTACTTTTGTCTAATTATTTTAATTAGCTCTTAATATTATTCTTTGAAGATTTCCTGTAATGTGCCTGTAACCTGATAATGTCTGTTATAAAATATTATTGTTAAAAGGTAATTTCGTTGAACTTTACATCCTTATGTCATTATGTAGAGAGCTGAATCAGAATTCGGTGTACACACGGCTACACCTCAAGCTATACATTTCCAGTATAAACTGACCTCGCATTGTGTAAGTTTTTTTACAATGAGAGGTCAGCATAGACTGGGAATGTATAGCTTGGTGTGTAGCCGTGTGCACATGCCTCTAAGTCTGTATGCCTCAAGTACAGACGCAGAGCAGTGCATCGTAGGACGCGTTTCTAAGGTGACCTATGAGGCATTACTTTGTTATAGGCGATGCTTACCACTTAAAATTAAGTGGACCATATGCTTGCTCTATCAACAGGTAAAATAAAAAAAAACATATTATATGTAGGTACACAAAGTAAAATCACTAACATAGATTGATTGACTTATATAATTACTGTTTTATTTTTATTATTTTTAGTTGATATTCTGTGTGACATATAATCACTTAATTAGTCCCATATAGTATGTAGTTACAATTGTAATTGATACATTCTAAATATAACGCAATTCAGTATTCAGTATAATGTAGGTACCTACAGTGGAAAATAAATGAAATGAAATAGAGGATTAGCAAGTTGATTGGGGCACGTAGCTAGAAGAACTGACGGTCATTGAGCCAGAGAGTTTCTTGATTGGAAAAGTGGAGTCCACACACTAAAAATACTACCTAATAAAGCTAGCTTAACGGCTCCCCTTAAGCTGCACAAGATCGGTCGCTTTGCAAATCTTTGGCGGAGGCCTATATTCAGCAGTGGATGTCCTATATTGCTGAATGATGATGATGAAGTATTACCTGTTTTGTTATGTACGATATTAATTTAAAACACACATCCGGAGTTATATTAACTTATATTAGAGTTGGGCTTAATACCGGTAACTTGAATATTTATCTAGTAATTTTTAACGTAAACTTACATGATGAATAAATATCATTTGTCTACCTATTTGATACAGGTTGTTTCATTGATATTTTAGGACATGATAATGAAAATTAAAAAATTTATATGGTAATGAATTTGAACAAAAACTTAATTTTACAAGAATACTAGCCCTAGCCGTGTTTTCATTTTATGTCGAACATAAAATAACACGTAGTATATAATAGGTTTACAACGAAAAAGTGAAGTACTGATTATGCGTTATAAAGTGAGTCGTGATCATTAGCCGAGGCTGGGACTGGGACAAATGGCGTGAATAATGGTCCGTCCGCTCTAACTGTCTAACTAACTGTTTGTGGTCTTCATTCAGAAATATAAGCGATCCTGTAATTACTTCATCGTTTAGTTTGATGTTGCTCTTTTTAATAAATCGCTTGAGACCTTGGAAGGTGATTTCATTACAAGTAACTTATTAACAAACATACAACCGACTTCAGAAAATCGAAAAAATGAGCAGGTGCCTTTGCAGATTGAAGAGTTTGATGAGTTGAGTTTATCATGGATACCACTATCAGATCTTAACAAAAATTTTGAAATCGGACGACATGGCAAAGAATTATCGCTGAACATACATAAAAAAATATTCGACGAATTGAGAACTTCCTTTTTGAAGTGGGTTAAAAACACTTAAGCCCGGCTTGATCAACGATTTCTCGATTTTCTAAACATATGATCCATCTAAACATGTTTAAATTTGACGTATTTGTATGATTTGACAACTCTCTAAATCATATTTAGCCACTAAATACGTTTAGGCATCGTTGCGCAAGTCGCCCTAAGTGGCATTAGTCATAGTCTTAACTTCGTATTATACTCAGCCCATATTGGGATAAACTTTTGGGGTATCAGGAACATCATCCGCCGGATTTGTCGCCGCGACAAATCCGGCGGAGTAACGAGTAATTACTCGATATCACCAAAAAATTTCACGGAGGCCAAGATCCACTTTGGATCATTGTGCCACAACAGTAAGTAAATACTTTCCTATTCTGAGCTACTTTACTCAACCAAGCCTGGCAAATACCTAGCAAGATATTCAAAGTAATTTATCTTCAAGCTCTCGAGGCGTTTGCTTCAAAGCCGCCGTGAAATTGTATGTTATTTCATATCGAGAGAGCAGCGAATGTACCTACGTAATTATACGGCTCCACGACATACCGCGGATTCAAGATCGTCGAGAGATTTCTGGAGCTTGCATCCGTCTTATCTCGAGGGTACTAACACTTTATGGAGCGCCTGATGTACTTTCTTAACGTTGACTTTTATGTTTGTTTTTTATTGCTAAAGTTTGAATTTCATTTTGTAATAATTTGGTCTTTTATTATTATGATACACACAAATATCATGCTGAGCTGAGTGCCAATTCATCCCCACACAGAGCTTTTACAACTTCTTCAGTTTGTTGGTGCCTAAGTGACTTGTTCTTGTTTTTGTTTTTTAGGGTTCCGTACCCAAAGTGTAAAACGGGATCCTATTACTAAGACTCCGACGTCTGTCCGTCTGTCACCAGGCTGTATCTCAAGAACCGTGATAGTTAGACAGTTGAAATTTTCACACATGATGTATTTCTGTGATCGCTATAACACCAAATACTAAAAACAGAATAAAATAAATATTTAAGTCAGACATGATTTTTTTGCCGTTTTTATAGATACTGGTACGGAACCCTTCGTGCGCGAGTCCCACTCGCACTTGGCCGGTTTTTTTCTTTGTTTTGCCGTGGGTTTAATATTTTCAATAAAATATTTACTTTCTTTCTTTAAATAAAATTATTTATATATTTTTCTCGATAGCTTTCCCTAAAACAGTGTGTATCGGAATTTATGAATGTTACTAATGAAAATAGTTACTTAAAACATTTTTCAAAAATTGATTTTATTCAATGACGAAACATACGGTAAAAATCCGTTTATCCCATGTGACACAACTGCTTGGCTCAATCAGTAGAAATCAGCTGTTTTCAGTGACGTTGCGCATAGCATAACCCAGTATCATTTTTAGTCTGCCTCAGACAGCTTCCTATATCAGAGTAACAGAGACAGTTGCACATGGTAGTATGGGCTCATAAAATAAGTCTTTAAAACGCAATTCCCAAGAAACAGCTGATTCAAAGACATAAAAAGTAGGTAGGTATTTGTTAGGTTCTTATTGAAAAATAATTTTATTGAAATTTTACTTTACGTTTTAAAATATTACACATTACATTTGACCTAAGTAGTAGGTAATTAATACCGTAAGACAAGAAAGGTGACCCCTTTTTCGGTTGTCATATTTCGAAGCATCTTATACATTGTTTTTTTCTCATTATGTTGTATCTAGCTTGTAAGGTATAATAAAGAATTTTCATTCATTCATCTTGTGTTAGTAATGTATTCTCATAGAGCGGAGTTCCACTCAAAATGCAATGAAAGAAGCGTACCTATGTAACGTCAACGCCGGGAACAATACTCCGTGCCCCAAAAGCGCAACGTAGCTCAATTGGGCTTCAAGTTATGCACAATAAAGCACGTAGTTTGCAATCGAGTTGCGATTGCAATTCTCGATGCGGTTCGATCCGTACCTACTCGTAGATAGACTTAAATAAATTGAAGCGATACCTAGATCCAATCTTAAAGAGGAGCTGGCAAATGAAAAAAAAAATATCGTCATGGTAGTTATAAAAAAATACACTAATTTCACTACAAATCATTAGTATCCCGTATTTACCTCAAAAACTCATATATTTATTTAAGTACTAGTGGTTCGCCCCGAACTGAGATCTCGCGAGTCTCCCTTAGAAACAAAAAAATATTATTAATACCTAATCTTTGACCATCAAGGTACTAGTAATACGAAATGCATAACCAAATAGCTTGACCTACAGTTTCATTCAAATTACAGGTAACGGAAGTTCGTGTAAATTGGTTACCTTTATTTTGGATCCAAATGGTACCAAATTTCAGCACAGTGGGGTCACTGGTGTACCCTGTGAATTTTGTTAAAGTTTAGTTTTTTTTATGGCTTATAACTTAAAAACTACAAGGTTTAAACTAAAAATGATTAAAAAGACCTTTTATTAGTTGTGCTATCTGACCTTATAGTCCCATTTTGTTTTTTTACCCCTCTTGGACCCCAATATCTCAGCAACATTTTTAGCTCCATTGAGTCACACCAAAATTGTGCCATCACTATATGTACCTATATGATCGAATCAACGCTTCGAAAGTTATCCTCGGACAAACAAACATACCTACATACATACATACAATGCCGATTTGCCCAAGTTGATTTCGAGATCTCGCTTCGCTCAATCAATAAATACGTGAAGAGAAAATTTTGTTTGTGTGCGCACGGAGTAGTGTGAGATTTAGCATAGTTAAAGTTCATTGCGGGATGGAAAGCTAAAAAAATAATAATTATGAATTACAGTCGAATTTCAACTACTGTGCACTGATAATATAAGTACCTAAGTCATGATAATATAATATAAGTAGTAAAATAGAATTCATAGCCATGATATTACAAACTAACAAAAATGAATACATTTTCCACATACCCCCATTTATACGGTTTCAGTTTTTTCAAAAAACACAGGCGAAATCTTTTACGCCAAACGTAAGTACACGGTTTCTATTTCTTAGCTTTGGGTTTTTAGTATTCGTTGGTTTCGGTTTGAGATACTGCTTTGCTGGGTACCGTGTACTGCGGTTTTGTTGTTGGTACGGTGGGGTTTATTTATACTTGGAAGTATTAAACAATAGCCGAGTGATTTTCTTGAATGATTTTCTCCGTCGAAATGAAATCACATCGACGAAGGCTTTTCCTGAAATTGTTTATTTTTTTCGCTCAACGCTCAAAGACCGGCATCGCTGACGTGGGCATGGCTGCGTGGCTAAAATGAGATTGGGCGGGTCATGTGTCCCGTATGCAGTTTGAAAGATAGGCTAAGGTCACGACGAGTTGGAATCCCACAGACGAGAAACGACGTCGGGCATGATGACTTGGACGTCTTCCGGAGAGATTGGCAGTATTTTCACAGGACTGAGACTATGACAGGAGAGAATGGAAGGAAGGCCTTTGCAAAGCTATGCATGAACTCTATAGGCTAAAAGAAGAAAAACAACCACCGGCTGTTATTTGGAGTTTGTGCCCAGTTAATAATTTTAAAATGGAACCGAGGCTAATCACCTAAAACAGATTCCTTTTGTGCACGAGACTTTTTTAGGGTTCCTTTGCCAAACTAAGAACTCCTTAAGAACTCCACGTCACAGAATATACAGCAATATTTATTATATATTTATTTAACTGACGGTGACGGCCATGCAGGTTCTCGAGTGGAGTCCACGCACTGGAAAGCGCAGCGTTTGATGGATCCCACTAGATGGAAGGACGACTGATAAAGGTTGCTGGGAGCCGTTGGATGCAGGCCGCAGAAGATCGTTCGCTGTGAAAATCTATGGGGCCTATGTTCAGCAGTTAAAATTACATTAAAAAAATTATTTATTTCATAATACATAACAAATAACAATTTAGCCCTGCTTACCAAACTAAGTTTAGCCTTAGATAAATGTACATTGCTCATGGAATACATATTCATAATATTAAAATTAAAACTCCAATGATCCATAGAATATTGTAAAATTAAAGCGAATATATACAAATACAAATTAATAACATGCAAAAAGCAGTGGACATCCTGCGGCTGATATGATGATGATTGATGATGGCACAAAATAAATATAAAACCATACGTAACTCACGACGATTAACATGAAGATGGGAGTGGCTAATTCATATATGTACATAATTCTGAACTATTTGAATTGCAGAAGCTTAGAAACAAGCCAGATATCCCAGTACAGCACGCAGCTGCTACAGTGGCACATTGCAGCTATTATACCTCTATTTGTTTGGTATAATGACACCATCAGGTTTTTTTATAAATTACTAGCTGACCCCGCAAACGTTGTTCTGCCATATAAATTATCAAAGAAATCAAATGCAGAATAAAATGTCAAAATGACGCGACACTTCATGTAAATGACTTCACGTCAAATAACGACGGTTAAATTATATGGATATTGTTCATACAAAAATACTGATCGCGATTAAAAAAAGGGGGTGGGAATAGGAGGGTAAAAAATACTTTACGACCTGTTTTCATACGTATCAAATATACACAAAAAAAAATTCATAAGAATCGGTCAAGCCGTTTTGGAGGAGTTTTGTTACAAACACTGTGACACAAGAATTTTATATATTAGAGAAGATAGGCTAGCGTTTGAACACGATCTAGCCTGATGGTAAGCGATGATGCAATCTACGATGGTACACGCTTGCCTAGAAGAAACCTATTCACTAGCGACTTGAAGATCCCTAGGTTGTAGTTATCAGGAAACACAGACTCAGGCAAGGCGTTCCGCTCCTTGGCGGTGCGCATAATAAAGGCATCATAGTCTATCGCGGCTGCATCATATGAGTCAGAGATTAGACCAGGCTTTCTTAACCTTTCTAAAGTGATGGACCACTAGCAACGTTTAGAAAATCAGGCGGATGTTACATTAAATACAAGTTTTAATTTTTTTATTCGCTCACTCTCGCACGCCTCGGTGGCTCTCTTCAACCGTATTTTAAAGTATAACTTTTTGATCTGGTAACAACTGGGAGATGAAACTAGCATCGCAGATAAGAAAGCAGTGCCTTGTAGGCCACACACTTAAGAAACGTGCCCTACGATACCATGCCCTGCGTCCATCAACTTTAGACATATAGGTGTGAAGCCTCATGTTCTGTAATTTTACCGGCACCCACAGCAATGCTGCTTGGCCTGCCGCCATATGTATGGTATAATAGATACCGTAGTAGAACTTTCCGGACAAGCCGTTTCACAAAGAACTTGAGTACAGCGCTAACACTGGACGTTGGCCCAGTCTGACTGGATACATGAAAAATTATTGAAAAATGTACCATAGTAACAGTCGGAACTGTACTCAAGATTGCACTGCATCCGTATAACCCAAGTGTAGGTACTTACTCGTAATACAAAACTCAAAACTTTAACCGGAGCATAAATTCCTCAGACGATTCATTTCAAGCTCGAAATATTATTTGAAGCGTTGAAATGGTTCGCCCCGAACTATCTCGCGAGTTTCCCATAAAAACAAAAAAATATTATTTGTAATCTTTGTCTATCAAAATAGTACCACGAAATAATTAACCAACTTACTTGACCTACAGTTTCTTTCAAGTTACAGGTAACGGGAGTTCAAGTTAATTGGTTATTTTTTTTAGGTAGAAATTGCAGTTATTCTGGATTTCAGACTTTTGCATACCAAATTTCAGCACTCAAGGGTTCACTGGTGTACACTGTGAATTTTGTCACAATTATGTTCAGTTTTTATTATGGCTAATAGCTTAAAAACGGGATCGTAATGTACTCACAAAGACCTTTTATTAGACGTGCTGTTTGACCGGATAGTCCCATTATTTTTTTTACCCTTCTTGAACCCCAATGTCTCAACAACCATTATATACCACATATTTAGCTCATTTAGTCACACCAAAATTGTGCCATCACTACCTACCTATATACCAAATTTCACGTTGATCGGATACACGCTTTAAAGTTTTCCCGAGCAAACAAGCATACATACAACGCCGATTTGCCCAAGTCGATTTGGAGATCTCGCTTGGCTCAATTATTCAGTGCGTTATTGCAACTTTCTACCTATACATTCTAATGCCATGGTCGTCAAACTGTTGCCCCCGGGCCGCATCGTCCCGCCGCTGGCATTTGTGCGGCCCGCGACAAACCCAAATAATTTTACAAACAATACTGATTATATTTACGATCAAGTATGGATTATACCTATTCAGAAGCAAGAGTAGATACATTGAATTTTGGAGATATGTGCCTAGAAACTGTAAATGTTTACGAGACAATTATTGCGCCCAATTTATTCTGATGTTCCCTATGCTCCCTTCGACATACTTTTGTGAGGCTTCATTTTCGAAAATGTCATTTAAAAAAACAAATAACGCAATCGCCTTTCCAGTCATTTAGAAGACAGACACCATGAGGATTGCATGTAGTCGCTAATACTCCAATATAAAAGAAATAATTAAAAATTCGTAAAGTTAAACTTTACGAATTAAAAAGTAAATTTTTTTAACTTTTCACTTAAACTTTATTATTATATTATGTTACTTTATTATTATTATTAATGCAATTTTTTAGGGCATAGATCATCAAAGCATGTTTCTAACAGATCAAATAAAATAAGAAAGCAAAAAATACTGCTAAATGTCTAAAAACTAGTGCCCTGCTCATTTCTTTAGATTTTTTATAATATCACTAGCTTATCCGCCCGCGGCTTCGCACGGGTGGTTTTTAAATAAATTATTACCCTCATTTTGCGCAGTTGGCTAAAAAGTAGCCTATGTTCTTTCCCAGAATTTAATCTATCTCCTTGCACAATTTCATTACGATCTGTTCAGCCGTTCAGCCGTGTCACACACGGCTGAACGGCTGAACCTTTGTAACAAACACACTAACAAACAAACATGTTATGAGTTATGTATGTATTATAATATAAACATTCTTCTTGAATCACTCTATATATTGCTGAAAACTACATTAAAACCCGTTGAGTACTTTAAAAGATCTAAGCGAACAGACAGCGGAAGCGACTTCATTTTATACTAACCTATGTTAAGAAGAAGTATGGACTATGATCAATCCATTAATTTCAATTGACGCGCAACATATTGCTCAACAAGCATCCCAACATATTGAGCGACGCGACGCGAAACTATATAATTTTCTGAAAGTCAAGAGGTCAAGATAATGAACAAAGTTTCCGATTTTCACAATATTTTGTAAAATTCAAACCCATTCATCACATCTGGATCGCGATTCAATTGTTGCCTAGTATAGTGAATACTTGTAATATAGCAGTGTTTGTACATAGTATATTATATACCTGTGGTTCAAGGCTTAAGTTAATAATAATAATAATGCTGGACACTTCACACAGCGCTATCTAGCCCCAAACTAAGCCTAGCTTGTACTATGGGAATGAGGATAACTGATAGAATATTTATACTAAATATAACTTGTAGTGTATTTTTTTGTAAATACATACTTGTAATATATAGAAAAACAAAAAAACCCGGAACAAATATCTGTATATCGAATAAACATTTGTTCCGCGACGGGAATCGAACCCCGCTACTTATCAGCCGGTTATTCGCCCACTGCGCCATGGAGGTCGTCCTGGAGTTAATCCTTGTAGGAAGCATCACTTTATGTTCTTTCGTGGCAAGTAAATATAGAATAGAATAGAATAGAATAGAATACTCTTTATTGCACACCAACAAAATTAAAATACAATAAAAATACACAAAAATTAAGGTAAGTACAATGGGCGGTCTTATCGCTAAAAGCGATCTCTTCCAGACAACCTTTGGATGGACAGGACAAAACAAAATCAAAAAGACGGCGGTGTAAATACGAGTATATTCATAAACTTACATAAACTACCTATACTTACTAATAAACTAAATATATAGGTATACTAGTAGCTTTATGGCTAAGGTTTAGCGACGCTTCATCTGGCTTGTACAGAGTGCGGCGGAATTAGTATTTAGCCCAAAAGAGGTTAAAGTCCGCACCAACGAGAACAAAGAATCGACTTGTCATGATGTGTGATTTTAGAAAAACACTATTTTGTTCTTAATCAGTTATAAGCATAGCGTTTATACTCTTTACCATTTCATTAAAATTATATCATAACTTAAATTTTACTGTAAAATGAAAAAAGACACAAAAGCCAAAACGATATACAAAACGAATAGATTTATTTGTTGATATTAAAATCTTCTAGGTATCTTGCTAATTTTTTTTTTTCAGTTATAAACACTCACTTTTGAGTTAATATACGTGTTTAGAAGCACCCCGTGGCCCACGTTACTTAGACAATAGCAGGCTTAGCTTTACGAGTCATAAACTGTCGCTGTAGATACGCAATACCAGTGGTCTATAGAGTTTTTATAACTGCACGAGAAACTTGCCGAAAGCTAATACAAAACGTAGGCTCTGGTAATAAAGAATTCATTAGTGTTTTTACTATTCGTAGATATATGGTACGTATGGTTATTAGTAGAACAATAAGTTTTTTATACCACCTGGAGATAGAACAAGCTTCTGGCCTACCCCATCTGATGTTATGTGATAACCATCGCCTAATAACAACGTATTGCCTAGTAGGTCACGCACCTTAGAAACTTGCCCTGCGATGCACTGCCCTGCGTCCATCAACTTAGGCATACAGGTAAAGCCTAAGGTTATGTGCCTGTAATTTCATCGGCAACCATACCCTTTAAACCGAAACACAGCATAATTCAAATTCGTTTATTTATTTATTTACACTTAAATATAACATTATAGAATGAATCTAATACGCTATATCTAAAACTACTACAAGAAAAAAATACAAATTATAATATACTCACCTACATTCATTAACAAACTTAAGTACATATTTTAAAGGTACACAAAAAAACACAACAGATATACAAATACAATAGCCACTTAAAATAACTAATATAACATAGGTAGGTATACATAATTAAATACTCTCACAATAACTGAGACACACTCGCTCAATCGTCTTCCAGTCATCCGCAAACACATCAAACTGAGGATGGATGGTAATAAGCTCATTATTGCTGCGCTGCGCACGGGAGATGGGTGACTGTTGGCAGTGCAACTTACGTGCTCGCAGTGGTTCCAACAAGCGCACTCGGCCTGATCGAAATCTGGCACGTTGTTTGGGCACGCAAAGCCGGCTGGCTTCAGTGAGAAGAGTGGGACAATCAGTTAACCTTTCAACAAACTGCACAGAGTAATGATTTGGACATAGAACCGCCTTGTTTCTAGGGAGCTATAACCTAAGGTACCTACCTTGCAAAAACTTTGTAAGGTTCATAAACGGATAGTATCCGTAAAGTGTTTTATTTATAAAACGCAAAAATCTTTTTTGAACCTTTTCTAACATAGGTGGGTATGTGACTTCATACGGGTTCCAAACGCATGCACTAGATTCAACTTTGGACCGGATTAAAGAAGGGTAGAGAAGTTTAATGGCATTAACATTGCTAAAGTTTTTAGCATTACGGGATACGAAATCTAGTTTTTTTAGACAAGAGACAGTAAGTGTACGGATATGGTCGTGAAAATTTAGTTCAGTGTCGAATACTACGCCAAGATCCTTAACCGAATAGCACCGTTTGATCGTCTCACCGCTAAGCTCGTACTGTGCAATCGTATAATGTGATGACCGAGTGAAGGTTACTACTTCGCATTTGGACATGTTAAAGGGCAGTCGATTTGCGTCGCTCCATGCTTGAATTGCATTTATTTCACGCTGAAGATCATCACAGTCTTTGGGCGTTTTAATGCTAGTGAAGACCTTGACATCGTCTGCGTACTGAATGAATGAATAATGCTTGGCGCCAGAAATAGGTATGGTGGAAAATTCACCGACAGCACAAAGGTTTAGTAAGCTGAAGTAGCAGTGGGCAGGGCACACAGCTCGAACAACTGATGGCCGTTGGAGGAGAAAGGTTCTCGAGTGGAGACCACGAACTGGAAAGCGCAGCGTAGAGCGGCCCTCCACTAGTTGGAAAGAAGACATGATAAAGGTTGCTGGGAGCCGTTAAGATCGGTTGCTCTGGGAATCTATGGGGGAGGCCTATGTTCAGCAGTGGATCTCCTTTGGCGACATGGTGATGATGATGATTATAATCAGCTATCTTCAAAGGTCTGCTGGAAGAAAACTCTAAGGCTCGCTTTTGCACACAGCTTTTCAGTAAACTTTATTGCCTGGAATATTTTGTGTACAGTAAAATATTTAGTAACAAGACGAAGCAAAATGCATATTTTCCACTCTGGCTTATGGTTCTAATTGTAAGTTCTATATAACAATATATATATCATATTGTCTGGGTATTTATCGCGTATGTACCTTTTTATTCAAAATATATTAAAATAATAAATATATTTATTATGATACTTTATTATAATACTTTAACAAAATAAATCTCGGTACATTTATTATATCAATAAAATGTTGGTGCGCACGTTATCTATATTCAGAGATAAAGCGATGACGCAATCGCGATTAATACTGGAAAAATTCACCAGTTTTAGCGATTTGTCAGTGCATTGTTAATTTCAGTATTCGCTGCAACGGCTCGTTGGTCTAGGGGTATGATTCTCGCTTTGGGTGCGAGAGGTCCCGGGTTCAAATCCCGGACGAGCCCAATTTTTTATTATAATTTTTTATCTACCTACGATTTCCATTGTTATTTTTTTTACTTTTAACCATTTTCAAACCAGGTTTTGTATTTTCTAAATATTTTGCTAGACCGATGACGCGCGACGCGATGACGATGAGGCTTTGACACCACGCGGAATATAAAAACACCTTTCACTAATCACGTGACGTCGTCCACGTATATGGTACTTGTTTATCAAGCGTGTATGGCTAAAGCCAGTATTTCAACCGTTCTATCAGTTGGCTCGTTGGTCTAGGGGTATGATTTTCGCTTAGGGTGCGAGAGGTCCCGGGTTCAAATCCCGGACGAGCCCAATTTTTATTACTTTTTGTATTTTTTTTTTTTCATTTTACTTACTGGGTTTCGTAAAATTAGTTTTAATAAAAATATTTATCAATTAATTATTGCGACTAAAATAACAAGACGGGGTCGCACCTTAACGGTTCCGTATATACCATGTAGATCCGGAACCCCAAAAAACTAATTTAAAAAATGGCTCTCAGGGTCATGAGTGCCTTTTAAAATTACTCATAGCAACTGTACTACAGCTACTACAAACAGTTGCTATGTGAAATTATAAATTTGAATTCCGGTTCATACCTATTTCTACCGTCAAGCAACATTGCTGTGTTTCGGTATGAAGGATATGGTTTTCGGTAAAATTACAGGCACATGAGGCTTTACACATGTATGCCTCAAGTTGATGAACGCAGGGCAGTGTATCATAGGGCCCGTTTCTAAGGTGCGTGAGCGTGATCTATGAGGCAAATTATAGGCGATGGTTGTCACATAACATCAGGTGGGCTATATGCTTGCTCCATTCCCAGGTAGTATAAAAAATAAATAGTTAAACTTAACCTCGGTGATTAAGATGATATCCAATTCAAAGTGAAAAGTAAGGCTGTTCTAAGAATAAAATTTCGTATGGTGTTTCCATTATAAGAGCGAACAGTTTTGAATTTTCTTGTATGTATTTTAGTTAGTATCTGATGTCGGGTTCACTGAGCAAGAAAATTACTTTTGTGTATCTCCCGCCGTACGTGGTCTGAGCTCCGTAGATTCACAGATAAACACTATTATTTAGTTCCAATCGGTTAGAGAACCCATCTTTATCGACCTATTTCGTACTTCATTAAGTATTATCTCTATTATCTAAAGCCTAAAGGACTTATAAAGTAATCAACATTTCATTCCAGCGGGTATAAAATAAAATACATCATCATCATCATATAGCAATCCACTGTTTCCTGACAAACCCAGACCTCCACGACACAGACTAAAATCTCGCAATTGGGCAAACCAAACTGCTCGAGACCTCATTGGCAGCGAATTCAATACTGTTGCAAAATGGAAGCAGGAATGTAAAAATCAAGCCACCAGAAAGCATAGAAATAGCTTCCATTCATCACACTGCGAAACCACCCGGCTTCTCCCTACCCAGACGAGAATGCTGCTAGCTCAACAAGCAAAGATCTGGCTAGCATTCATGCATTAAATGTGGAGAGATGTTAGAGAGTCACTGGCGCGCGGCGTGTTAATGTGGAGCTCCAGTCCAGACATTATCAAAGACTGTCCACTCACCAAATACAACGGGAATCCAGTAGACATGTTCGTCCTCAAAAACGACGCTATCCAATGGTTAAATAACGATTTTGAAATACCATACGAATAAATAAATAAATCCGCTGTTGTCTCTCGGGTGCACCACTGAGTCTGATCGTCGGATAACATAGAACTTTATTTTTTGCCGTAGTTTTAATGATGTATACATTTT
This sequence comes from Philereme transversata, assembly GCA_963924445.1. Lineage (NCBI taxonomy): Eukaryota > Metazoa > Arthropoda > Insecta > Lepidoptera > Geometridae > Philereme > Philereme transversata. Next base: position 15,805,572 of record OZ004337.1, on the reverse strand, counting down.
GCACATGCTTCTTGCATGCAAGAAACCCAGGTTTTTTATACATTTTAATCCATTTTAAACACAAAGATAATCAATAAGCACTTTTGACACAGTTTGAAATACTAGGTTTCTGTCTGTTATAATATACATTCACCGGATAGGTATTTCAGAATACAACATTCTACATTGAAATGCGGGACAGGATATGTCAATTTGTCCATGTCACTGGCGCGCCGGAATATACCTAATGTTAAGTAGGTGGGGAAAGGGGACATGTCTCATTATTAGGTTACGTCAACCTATTTTATTTATTACAAGCTTTTTATTAACTTGCAATGTATGTATGTGTGTCCGGGTGGAACCTTGCAACTGAATTTTAAACCTGTTCCCCTCAACCGATTGAGCTGAAATTTGGAATACATTATGTAACTTCGGTGACAATGCATTAATATGGTACCATGGAAGTGGTCTCATGAAGGAGACGGATGCTAGATAACGGAACTTCTGAATGGATTATAGTAGGCTACTAGTGTTTGGGCTCATTTGAATCTGCTTGCGGTCCGATTATGAATTTTATAAAAGCTTGTTTTGAAAAAGTAATTTTTCAATAAAAACTTTTTATAAAATAGTTGAAGCCCGGCTTCGCACGGATTTCAAAATAAAATATAGCCTATATGTTTATTTTTAGAGTATTATCCGACACTTACGACCTCCGTGGCGCAGTGGACGAATAGCCAGCTGAGACGCAGGAGGTAGCAGGTTGGATTCCCGCCACGGAACAAATGCTTGATTGATCTACAGATATTTGTTCCGGGTATAGATGTTTTTCTATATATGTATTATTCATTGTTTTTGTTTCGCTACTAAACTATGGCCTCTTTTAGTTTTAAATAGAAATAATTATTTGTCATGGAGATTGTATTTCATTATAGCATAATAAGAATGTGGTCTGTTTCATTTTAAATAGAAATAAGGATTTATCATGGGCATTGTATTTCATTTTACCTTTTTTAGAATGCAATGAGCCTCATTCTATTTTCAAATTAACTTACGGTTCTAGAGCCGTAAATCACATTTACGGAGCCGACATCGAGTTAACATTGACCAACTTTCAGAGCATGAGTGATGAAAACAATTTTTGTTACAGAAACAAGACCAATTACGACCGTCATGTTTTGCAAAAAGAGACACGGTTTTTCTTTTCACATAAACGCTAGCAAAACGCAGCCAGTGTTTTTGCGGATTAAAGTTTTTATTGGAATTCTGCAATAGCAGTAAAACAGAAAACAGTAAAACACACGTTAATATTCATATGTGTTCTGTTTTTATTAGTGTTATTTTTGCTTGTTTTTCGTATAAACTACTGTGTTTAAAGTTTTACTAGACTGGCCGAAAAGTAAAGAAAATAAAACCGGCCAAGTGCGAGTCGGACTCGCGCACGAATGGTCCGTGCCATTATCTATAAAACGGCAAAAAATCACGTTTGTTGTATGGTAGGGAGATTTTTAGTATTTGTTATTATAGCGGCAACAGAAATACATCATCTATGAAATTTCAACTGTCTAACTATCACGGTTCATGAGATACAGCCTGGTGACAGACGGACTGACAGATAGCGGAGTCTTAGTAATAGGGTCCGTTTTACCCTTTGGGTACGGAACCCTTAAAACTAGGAATCACACTGTCCGTGCGGCGAATGCATTGAAAATCGTATCTGTCGTCGTCTTTCAGCCAAATTCACAGGATCTGATCCCGCCATCTCTCTTCCATCAAAGAACAAGCAGGCGCACGGCTCAGTACCATCCATACCTAGTTGATATACCAAATATTCGCACACACTGTTTTGGTTCTACGTTCTTGATGCGTACAGCTAAGGTATGGAACACTTTGCCGTCGTCTGTTTTTCCTAAAGAATACAATCCGGGTCCCTCTAAGGTAAGAGTGAAAAGGTTTCTTCTAGATCTTCGTGCTTCATCTTAGACCTCATCATCGCTTACCATCAGGTGAGATTGTGGTCAAACAAAGATCTATCCAGTTAAAGAAATGTCAAAGGGAATCAGAGCATTATCCACAAGTAGGTGTTAATAATGATTATGTGGCTGTGGTATAACCTACTACCACACAACTCCTCCGTTTGACGACCTCCGTGGCGCAGTGGGCGAATAGCCGGCTGAAACGCAGGAGGTAGCAGGTTCGATTCCCGCCGCGGAACAAATGTTTGCATAGTCTACAGATATAATGTTCCGTGTCTGGGTGTTTTCAAAAAAAAAGTATATAAGTATTCTATCAGTTATCTGGTTCCCATAGTACAAGCTATGCTTAGTTTGGGGCTAGATAGCGCTGTGTGAAATGTTCAGCAATATTTATTTATTTATTTAACTTACCAAAAGCATTGTTTTTCCACGCTAATCATTTGGTTTTCATGACTGATAACTTATTTATCGAATTTTCCCTCACCATCCAATGTCACTTCCCATTTCCATTAGTCAAAATTAATTCATTACCAAAAAGCTGAAAGGAGCGTCTAAGATGATGTCATGGAGACGTCTTAATTTAATTTCGTTTGCAAATTGAATATGTCCTTGTAGTTAAGTATGCCAGCTACAATTACTGTTGAATATTCATCCATCGAATTAAGTAGGTACATACTCGTAAGAATGGTCATAATAAGGTTAAATTTTTATCTTAAATATCCTAGACTTGATATTGAAGAGCTAGAACTGAAACTTTAAGTTACGATAGAATACAACCGTTAAATAACAGCTAAGTTCTTGTCAATCCAGTCCATCCATAGGTTGTCTGGAAGAGATCGCCCACTGTACCACAGCGTCTTCAAGTAATTGTATTGTAATTTGTATGTAACAATAAAGTCACCTATCTACCTATCTAAAACTAGTGGTTCGCCCCAAACTAAGATCTCGCGAGTCTCCGATTAAATAAAAAAAAATTATTTGTAATCTTTGACTATCAAATAGTGCCATGAAATACATAACCAACTTACTTGACCTACAGTTTTATTCAAATTACAGGTATATTGGATTGGATATTGGTTCATGTAAGTACCTATATTGGTTACACTTTTTTAAGTAGAAATTGCAGTTATTCTGGATTTCAGAATTTTCCCTATATTTGTGTCACTAAAGTTACGCGCAAACCAAATTTCAGCACTGTGGTCACTGGTGTACCCTGTAAATTTTGTCAAAGTTCAGTATTTATTATGGCTGATAATACTATAAACAATAACTTAAAAACTTCGATAAGGTTTAAACTAAAAATAAAAACGGGGTCGAAATGTACCCATAAAGACTTTTTATTGGATGTACCATTTGATCAGATAGTCCCATTTTGTTTTTTTTTTACCCCTCTTGAACCCCAATATCTCAACAACCCCCCCCCCTCTACATTGTTAGCTCATTTAGTCACACTAAAATTGTGCCATCACTATCACCTACCTATATACCAAATTTCACGATGATTGGATAAACGATTCGAAAGTTATCTTCGGACAAGCAAACATGCATACATACAACGCCGATTTGCCCAAGTTGATTTGAAGATCTCGCTTCGCTCAATCAATAAAAGCTATCTATCTATCTAAAATAAATATGTAAATGAAGAGTATTTCGACAATGTCTCCGAGGCGCTGAAGTGAAAAATCTTGGTACAATTTATAATACAAATTGACATCGTAAAAGGCCATCAACGTATAAATCACGCTTCTATCGCCGTGAATCTTACTTGACCGATTTTTAGCAAGATTTATTGAAGAGTGAGACATAAATTAATGCCTTCAGGAGCTTAGGGTAATTTCTCACGTAGAGCCCTGGGGCCAAGCTAAGTAACAAATGAGGTCGCATAATTTTATTAGTTTAAACAGTGGGGGCTCTCGGGAGATATCTTTAATAACTATTTTGAACTATCTAGTAGCTTGGTGTTCGAACGGTCTTAACGTTATTCTTGTATAAAGTATCCATAATATGTATATACTGTAGTTGTAAGAAGATTTACTTTTATGCTATTTGTGGGGATATAGGCTTACGGCCCACCTGATGGTAAGCGGTCAGCGTCGCCTATTGAGCCCGGCAACACCCAGGGTATTGTCGATGCGTTCCCTACCCTGAATAAACCTCTTGAAGCGTGCCATGTCTTAGCCTAATGGGAAAACCGCAGATGCTCATTCCACATCTTACATATATGGGGTAGAAAATGCATGCAAGTATGTGGTGCGCGATACCCAATTGTCGACGATATGTGGATGACCTTTATTACGTTGTCGAGAAGTGCGGTGGTAAAATCTCGACGACTGGATGAGATGAAATAGCTCATCAGAATGAGCTATTTCATCTCATCCAGTCGTCGATGTTCTGACATCAAAGCTGAGTAAGCGCTAATAGTTACGAGTAGTAATCGATCTTATGTCTGTGGTCGGGCGTGTAAATAGTTCATCGAAGATCCATACAAAATTTTCAAAATTAACTTTGTATTTTAAAATTAATATCATTCAGCCGACACACGCTTACCTGATACTCTATATATTATGTCATAGTTTACTAACTAAAATTTTATTACAGGAACCACAAAGGCTGTAAACTCCTATTGAATGAACTAAACATGACTCTGAATGAATTTAGTTCATATTAGTTTATTTTAGGTCCTTTCATGCGTATATTTTATTCATACACTAGGGTCATAGGGGCAGACCGAAATACTATCCGCACGGGATATTGGAGCTTTTACGGGTTAGGATTTGCGGCCATAATAACTTTCTTGTTTTATAGATTCAGTGGTCCTCATTCAATTTTACGTCATAGAAATAACTATTTATGATTTCAAATGCGATTTTTCTAAGCAAATAACAGGAAAATTATGTTTTGACTCGATAAAAGTTATGCTGGCGGCACACAGCGGGCGTGACGGTACCGGGGCGTGAGCGAGCCTCGGTGGGATCTTGTCTGAACTGTATTAGAAAATGCACACAGCAGGGTCCTCCCGGACCAGACGTATTGGCGACGCGACCTTCTAACGGGCGTGCGTAGAGACAACGACCGACGTTGTCGTCGTCCGGTAGCTTAAGAAAGATAGTCGCTATCGCTTGGCTGATCCAAGCGATAGCCTTCCCTTTCACACTTACAGTGCGTGTCTCACGTGTGTAAGGAACGGTCTAACTCGAACGAAAGTGACGAGCCTATGTAATTGTAAGGCTATTGTTCTGGGAGTCCACAGTTTCATATGCACGCCGCGCCTACATCCCGCCACCGTCACATCACACCGTTGCATGCTGGTGGTAGTGAATATTATTTTGCGTAATACTGTTAGCTTCAAATTTATTAGAATCTATGTAAGACCTCAATTCGTTATTAAATTATGTCGATTACTGTAACCTTTTCTAATCTTGTAATCCTTATCCTAAGAGAGAGAGTTAATCTAGAAACATTATTGTTTGCACAAAGACCAACAATCTTAAAACTTTAAACCTGAAGGCTGTATTAATAGAATTTATAATACAACCAGAACGCTTCAACTTGGAGACTGTTTGTGCACAGTTAACTTTGAGCCAAGCTCTGAACTTCACCTGAACATTAACGTAAATAGTGTTCATTAATTTGATTAACGTGCATATTCACATGTAACATGCAGCCCTTCTGAAGCTTCGCAAATTAGTTTTGTTATAACATAAAACAGTATGTAGAAAGCAGCCGAGCGAGTATGACCATACAACTAAATCAGTCTACGGAAGAATTGAGTTGACACCATATCGTAGAATGAATAAATATTTTTCCATCCCTCATGCTCTGAAAGTTCGTAATTGTAAACTTGATAATGGCTCCATAAAAGCGATTTACGGCCCTAGGGCCGTACTTAAGTAAATATGAAAATAGAATGAGGCTCATTGCATTCATAATATGCTAAAATGAAATACAACCTTCAATACAGATCCTTATTTCTATTTAAAAATAAAAGAGGGCATAGTATAATAGTGAAAAATAACAATGGATACCAGGAATGCAGATAACAGTTATTATTTTTAGCAATAAACTGCTATATAATGACTCCTTTAATTTCCATGCATTCGTGATGAAAAGTTATGTGTTATACTCGGGTGTAAGCGATCTATTTTACATCCGAGGTATTTTCGTTCGCATTTGCGTGCTCGTACGCCAATCGAGGGTGTTATTCGTATTGGTGGCAAATCTGATGTTTACGCTGACTAACTAAAATTGTGTAAAATACGAACGGTCTTATTTTGTTCACATTAAAGATCAAATTAGAATTAAATTTAAAGTGACATTTCTAAAATTAAGTAATTTTTGGTACTCGTATGATAGCATGTTTGCGGGCTAGTTTTAGTGATCAACCAAATTGGTGTTGACTAAAACTAGCCCGCAAACACGCCTTCTTAGTTAAAAATACTTAAATTTAGAAATGTCACTTTAAATGTCATTCTAATTTGACATTTAGTGTGAACAAAATAAGACCGTTCATATTTTGCACAATTTTAGTTAGTCAGCGTAAACAAGAGAATCGCCACCATTATCTCGCTCAAAAACCACACATGTTTCTAAAAATAAATCTTTTATATTTGCTTCAAAATGAAGCCCATGTTTCCTTTCTGCGTTTTTCTCTATCTATAGTACAGAATCTTCCCATACTGGCTAGAAATAAAACACATCCTGTATATAACAAATGTTTGTTTTGAGTTACGGACAGAGCCATTCTTTATTTGTCGGCTGTTTACAGATTCACCCTGTATACCTACATAATTCTGAAGCATCGTGTTAGAGTTGATAAGAAATAATGAGTTTCTCTGATTCGGCAACACAGTTGTCTCAGACCTTCACATGCTTAGTACTCTTTTATATGTACTATTCTTGTACACGTACTCCCATAGAGGGTAGCACACGAAGGGGTCATTCACCGTCATTAGTGAGAAGGCGGTGTTAGTGTCGTCTATTTACGGCGCGAGACTCGACCTACAGAATACATGCTAACAATGCTTTACTTTGACGAGCTAGACTCATTTGAAACTTGCTGAAGCACTTTGCTTCTTAACTGTATAATGTGTAGTCTTGGAAACTTCGTCAGGGACGATCTTGAAGATGGATAAACTTGCGTTTAGACAATATTTTAGAAACTTTATCATCATATGAGCAAAAGGACTTTCACTGCAGAGCATAGGCCTCCCCCATAGATTTCCAGAACAACCGATCTTGTGCGGCCTGCACCCAACGGCTCCCAGCAACCTTTATCCAGTGGTGGGGTATGCCCCACTTTCCTGTGCGCCACTACGCCGCGCTTTCCTGTGCGTGGTCCCCACTCTAGAACCTTTTTGCTCCAACGGCCGTCGATTCTTCAAGCCATGAATCTTTCAGAAACTAAAAAATAATGGGTCAGATTGTGATAATCCGGAAGGGGGTGATTCTTCTCATCAAATAATATCTACCAACAAATTTGTGAAATTCATCATTGAAAGTTTGTACTGCTGGGTATGGGTATAGTCTCAAAGTTTTAAATAAATAAATTTGTTTGGTTTCTGCTGCCGAATTGAGGGTACATGGCAATGTACATGGTAAATCAGTACCGACCCTTTCTTCCCTTCCTGCGTACTGCGTCCTGGCTGACGCACAGGAAGCATTTACGCGTCGAGCTAAACGGACGTTCAGCTTTTTCTCGATTTTGACCGTATCATCTCCTCAAGCAAGACGTCCTAGCATCTGTATCTGTGTATGTGGACTCATTGCCGTCCAGTGTGCAACTTCCAAGATCTTGGAACTAACATTAACCGACCATTAGCTATGTATTTTGTGTCCATGTTTTTCATTCATGTTTACTACGTTTTATCGGCGATTCTCTAGATACAACTTTTGAACCAGTCGTAATATGCTCTTGTACATTATTTTCAGTAAAATACGCGGTAATTTACCATGTCTTTTGTAAAAATAATAATCCTCTCAATATCGGCAATAGCAGGAATTGCTCATACGGAAATAATAAAACCTTCTCGCCGCTTCATTTTACGATACAACTACAACCGAAACTCTTATAGTTTCGGTAATCGTTGTATCGTAGATGGGTATCGTCAAGGTAGATGGTAAATAAAATTTTAAATGATAACCGAAATTCGTATATAAATTTAAATAGGATTTAGTATCGTATCTTTTTGCACTTTTCCGAAGGGTAACGTGACCTAGATCCTACAAAATTGATCCCTTGATTTTATAATTTTATAAATGGGAATAGAAATAAAGGAAATTTAAATCAAAATGTGTAAAAGAATGACATATTTGTGGGATGAAGAGCAAGTATACCTACATTGAAATTTGGTAGTTTTGGATCGTATCATAACACGGAAGGGTTCCAACTATGTCGCGGAGATTTATGCTTTGGAATACACCTAAAACAAAAAGAAAGAAGGAAAACCAACTCAAATAAAAGATAGAAAAATTTCTGGTCTAAAACTTGACCAACGCTTAGCTCAACTATTAACATTAACTTGAGCAGTGATAATGAGTCACGTGTTACGTATAGGTAAAAACTTTAACATTTTACTTTGAATGGATATTTTTTCCGGGCTAAAGCGGTTTATGTTTTGACACGTATCTATGTACCTACTTTCCTAATTATGTAGGTACTTATTACTCTTTATTAAGAACCTCGTAGCACCCAAACTTGGTGAGTTATGATACTTAAACAGGGCGTCAAAAGGATCGTTGAGTCTCCGAAATTGTAAAGGGTAAGTACAAAAAGTAATAACAATAAGTTTTTTGATGAAAAATTACTTTTTCTAAAGAAGCTTTTATAAAATTCATAATCGGAATCGCAAGCAGATTCAAATGAGCCCAAACACTAGTAGCCTACTATAATCTATTCAGAAGTTCCGTTGTCTAGCATCCGTCTCCATCATGAGACCACCTCCATGGTACCATATTATTGCATTGTTACCGAAGTTACATATATATTCCAAATTTCAGCTCAATCGGTTGAGGGGAACGGGTTAAAATTCAGTTGCAAGATTCCACCCGGACAAATATTACACACATACATACATTGCAAGTTAATAAAAAGCTTGTAAAAAATGGATTCCACTAACATTTTGGCTCGCATGGAACTGTATTCCTCCCAATATCCTTTAATATCGAGAGGAATACAGTTAACAAAATGGGGTCCGATTAATAATTAGAATTATTTGAACTGATTATAAACTTACTAAGGTTTTGAATAATTTACTGTGGGCTTTTGTTGTGGACGTTTTGTGTCGGTGCAAAAGAGGTTTTCTCCAAAGTGTGTAACAAGTTCTTCGAAGTAGGTGAGTAGAAAAGCATCGTGCAGTAAAATATGGGCGCTGCTGTGCAATGCCTGTGACACCTGTCGATGGAAATATAGGGTGTCTCAATAAGAGTGCACTTTTTAAATATTGTGTAATTTTTTTTCGTGTATGTGGCAATTCCGAAATTTTACAGCTGTCATCTGTGATTGTTCCGATTAATAAAAATGGAGCGTTACACAAAAGAAGAACATACACGAAAAAAAATTACTCAAAATTTAAAAAGTGCACTCTTATTGAGACACCCTATATAATGAAAAGTATTCGTCCTCTCCTCGTGCATACAATTTTGGTTTAGATTTTTTTTTATTTTCGAGATCTCGCGATTCACGTAGCGTTTCACGTTTACGTTGCAAATAAAAAGATATTGTTTCAAATCAAACCAAATCAAATCTTTTATTTGCAGCACATAATACAAAACTAACTACAAAAATAATACAGTATATAAAACAATATAAAACTTAAAGCTAGGTACTTAAATTGGTTGCAAAAAGGTCTTAACTCAGCGTCTGCAGGACGTAGAACTTGCGCTGGTATTCCGCTGAGATCTTTAGGACCGAGAAAGACAAAGAGAGTTTTATATGGGTTTAGTTATAATTATGTAACATTGAGTCCTACATAGAGTCGAAAGGTTATTTGGCCAATAAAAAGGTGGATATACTTGCAAAAGCAAGGCATTACTTCACACCAGGACAGTTGCTCAACTTATACCAAGCACAAGTCCGATCATGTCTGGAGTACTGTTCTAACCTCTGGGACGGATCAGGGAAATACCAGCTAGAGGCTTTAGATTCAATTGAGAGAAGAGCCAAGAAGCTTATTTGCAATGATGAGTTAACAGATGCAAGGCTCTACAACTTTGAGCATCGTCAAAAGGTTGCAAGCCTCTCGGTTTTTTATAGAACGCATTTTGGAGTGTGCAGCGGAACTTTTCAATTTGATCCCACCATCCCCATTCTCTCATCGTTTGACCAGACGCTCCGCGATGCGCCACCGCTACACATACCTCCCATACGCACAAAACGGTACTCTTCCACCTTTATTGTGCGCACCACCAAGGAGTGGAACGCCTTGCCTGTGTCTGTGTTTCCTGATAACTACAACCTAAGGGTCTTCAAGTCACGAGTGAATAGGTTTCTTCTAGACAAGCGTGTACCATCGTAGACTGCATCATCGCTTACGATCAGGTGAGATCGTGGTCGAACGCTAGCGCAAAACGCAAATCTATTTATTAAAAAAAAATTAAACATTGTGTCTTTAAATGTCTTTACATTACAGACCAGCAGTGCAAGTCGAATTTCCGGATACACACACACGAGGATTTGTCAAATCTAAACGTTATTTCGTCAAGCGACAGTTTCCTTATCTTGAGTTAAACTTTTTGCATTTGAAGCTTTCTTCATCATTCTTAATAAATAAATTGAAATGTATTCCACTATTACAAAACATAGCGTATCGAATTCAGTTTCATATTTAAATCATTCCACAATCGGATCAGCAAAATCCTGATACTCCTTTCATTCGTATTTTATTCTCGTTATACCGAGAATCGTACAACAATTCGCTTTTAGTAGATTCACCGGGAATATTTATCATTTGAAATATTCTAAATGAATTTAATATGTCACAGCTGGAATCAACCTCTTTAACATTTGAACATTGAATTCAAGTTACTAATTACAGTGGCGGGATCTATTATATATTATGTAAAATGATATGGTTTCTGAATATAGCCCATTGTGATGAATAATTCGAGAACTACAGAGTTTTATAGTTTGAAAACTTTCGTGGTTTCCTTTACGTATATTATGGGACATAATGTTATGATACACAAACATACTACACACAGCGCTTCATTATTTACCAGAGATTGAATAATATTTATTAAAAAAAATAACATCCGACCAGGATATAAAGTTTTTTTTAATAAATAAGCAATAATAGGTTTCGATCTTATTTTATTTTATATTCTTAAAACATAAATAAACAATAAAACGTTTTGCTGGAAACAGGACCTGATATTTATTATTCTTTGCTAAAATACGCTTTTAAATTTTCAGTTCAGTTTACGAGCGAAGCGGTCCTATATTTTTAAATGAACTAGAATATGCAAGTTTGTTTAGATACTAAACTAAGTAAGGCTTTTGTTTCATAAATGAATTTATTAAATTATTAAAATGATTACAAATTTTACAGTAAGGTAAATAAAATTTTAAGAGATATTGAAATTGACCTGCACATTTTTTACTAATACATATATTTGTTTATATTTATTACTGGAAAAATGTACAAGTACCAATTCTCATTATATCTTAAAAATATAAGAGAAATAAATATTTAAAATAATATTCTGTTATTTATAAAAGGCCTTTAATAGAAATAATATACAATTATATACAATAAAATCCGGAAAAAAACAGTTGGATCATCTAAAGACCGTTGCAAACTATCTATAGATAGCTGCATTACCCCGCCGAAATACAATGCTTTTGCGTTGACCCAGATAAGCGCCAGCTGTCGGATCACACGTTGTTTCGACCAGAAAGAATATTGAAGATGTGAAAAATAAATAGACAAAAAAAATGTTTTATTTAGAAAACTTTCGTGATTGAATTCATTCATTATTATAAATACGGGATTTAATACGTAATTTATCATAGGTGTGTTTGCCTGCACCGAGAATTACCGAAGAGAGCAGCAGTGATGATAATGATGATGACGCAGCCTGTCAACATGTTGGGCCATCGTTAACGTAATCCCCACCACCGCGCAGAGGGCTGGCTGCGGCGCGTAGTGCGAGGCGAGACGTTATTCGGAGCGGATCGCACTCACCCTGACGAAGGTTCATGAATTGAACCGAAACATTGTCGGTCGAAACACCGATAAAAAGGCACGTGATAAATTCCGTATTTATAATAAAAAATGTGTTATTTAAAAGTACTAATAAGTACCGTAGATATTATTAGACCTTGAAGCCCACACACGTAACGATTTCTTGCTACGGTGGGAAGAATTTATGAAATATTCTAGGCTTGTGCAAGAAATGCACAAAGAAAGCTTTGAAGTGCGTATATCAATAATATTGCTCCTCATTGCTTCGAGCGTTCACCGCTCAATAATCCTTGACGGCTTCAGAGGCTAATTTGTTGGCCAACATCGAGCCTGGCGAATTTATTTCCTTTGAACTCAAAGAAACTTTATATATTGCTCTTTTTTACGATGAGCAGCTCTGAATTTATTTTAATTCATCATCATCATCATCTCAGCCCACATCCACCTACTGCTGTGTATGGGCCAAGCGCATCCATTGCATTAATTTAATTAAATAGACTAAATAAATAAGTACTTAGCTGGCCTATAAAAAAATAGTAGTTACACATACATATGTATTACATTTTAAAATAATAAATGCACCTTTAAGATTTTTCCAACGAACTATTTTAAGACGAATTTATGGACCGAAGTAAAGGATTTTACTTTGAATACCCTTTTGTACACAGTTATTGAACTTTATGTTTAAGTTGATGTGGTATGTACATAAATACAGGTATATGGTGTATACTGTTAAACGGGGTAATATTAAATAATTATTCATGCTATTTATTCTCCTAGGGTTATGTTACACTATCAATACTGGATCGTGATATTATTATCACGGCAGTATTAATGCTTTGAATTTAAATAAAAAATAAATGAGAAAATGAGAATAAATGGCACAAATAACTACATGATACTCTCCCGTTTAACGGGATCATATATATTTTTTTATATACATAATAAAATAAAAATTAAAATAAATCAAGCCTTTGTGCTTATTAAATTAATTACTCACTCTTAATTACATAATTAATACTAATTTGATCTTAATTATCTTATTATTATATAATAGGTCTTTACCTATGAAATTGCCGTTCTTCAGTACTAGTAATTTCAAATAGAAAAAAAGTTTGGAATGGCTTTGTATTCTAAATTCAAATTAATTTTGTTTTAATAACATGACATTCTATTTACAAACTCAGTCTTTTGTTTATTGATTAGCGTTGTGTTTTCATTACATATGAACATTTTTCGTCATAATGGATACTTTAAAAATTCGTGTAATTATGGAATATGAGTACCGTCGTGGCACCAACGCGACACAAACGGCACGTAACATCAAAAACGTTTACTGAGAGAACTGTACAAAATAACGCACAACCCTTTATTGGTTTTCCCGGTTCCGTTCTGGAAATTTTGACTTGAAAAATGAAGCTCGTGGTCGTCCGGAGACTTTGGTCAACAATGATGAATTAAAGGCGATTGTGGAAGCTGACGAAACTCAATCTACAGCTGAGCTAGCAGCAGCTTTTGATGTTAGCATCAAAACAATTTTGATCCATTTGCGACAAATAGGCAAGGTAAAAAAACTTGATTGATGGGTGCCCCACGAACTTAACGATCGCCAGCGCAACGTACGCTTCGAGACCTACCTCGCGCTGCTCAATAAGCAAAGAAATTAAAGAATTGTGAACCGAATTGTTACGTGCGATGAAAAATGGATTCTGTTCGACAATCGAAAGCGCTCAGCAAGTTGGTTAGATCCTGGTTCAGCACCAAAGCAATGCCCTAAACTAAAAATGACCCCTAAAAAGGTGATGGTCACTGTTTGGTGGTCTAGTGCGGGTGTGATTCACCACAGCTTTTTACAAAACGGCATGAGCATTACTGCAGATGTATACTGTGAAGAACTGGAGACAATGATGGAGAAGCTTGCACATCGGCAACCAGCTTTGGTCAATCGGTCGTCCCCACTGCTCCTTCACGACAACGCGCGACCCCTACTGCACAACAGACAGTCTCCAAGCTGCAAGAGCTGGGGTTGGAAGCTCTCCCTCATCCGCCATATTCACCAGACCTTGCACTTACCGACTATTACTTTTTCCAAAATTTAGACAACTTTTTAGTGGGTAAAAAAATCAATTCCCGAGAGGCAGTACAAAATGCCTTTGAAGAGTTTGTTGCCTCCCGTCCAGCTGATTTTTACAAGAAGGGTTCAATAAACTGCCAATGCGTTGGCAAAGAAATAAAAAAGTTTTAAAAAATAAGTACATTCACTTACGAGTATTCCATACAAAACGGCAATTTCATAGGTACATACCGGTACACATCGTTGTGTAAAAATGTCATTATGAATACATACATACACACGTATTGCACTGTAAGCAGCGATACAGTCTTGAGACAGCAGCGATACAAGAATAATTAATATTAATATATTATTCTTGTAGTTTACCAAATTTATATCAATAGTTTCGATAATCCGCCATGTGTGTATTTTTGGGTCATGCAATCAATCTCCAACTCATTTTGACGAAGGTGAAAACAAAATCGGACAGTAAAATTTTATAAGCTGTGTAATTGGATTTTAATCTCATTAACGGGCGATAATGGAAACACGAGAGGCGCCTTTTACGAACATTTTAAGTTTAAAGACCTCAGCCGGTACTTATTCAAGTATGTACCTACGTGAATTATAGAGATAATTATGACAGGGGGTGGAATAACGAGCCACTTTGCCTCCGTTTTAGGCTTCGGTTTAAGATAGCGAATCCTTGGAACGGTCACGTAGTGAAAAAATGTTTTCTTACTTAGGAAAGTAATATGCGTTTTCAAATGAGAAAATAGAATGCATTTGGAGCGTGTAAAGAGACGGCATTTTTCCATCTTGACGCCCGGCTCAGGGTAAGCGCGATGAATGTACGCAGTGGGACACTAGTTTTATTATTTTGCTTATAATATTACATTGTGATATACTTAAGTGCAGTAAGTTGAAAATCACAGCCGAGGCGATATTGCTAGCCCGAGCCGTAGGCGAGGGCTACAAGAAAGCAGAGGCTGTAATTATCAAAGCGCACTTATGTCATACGACGTTTTATAACATATTTGCGAGGAAATAAATAAAACTCGGACTTTCTTAAACGAATAAATCTTTAATCACTTGTTAAAGCAGTTAGAAAAATTTGAACAACTTGTAAAATTGATTATTACGTTGCCAGTTGGCATTTTTATATTTTATCTCCCAAAGTTAATTTTATTCATAAAATGTTGACCACTTTTCTGACTTAAAAACTCTGCTAACATTTAAAAAAGTACCGTTCGTTTTAGACGGAGCATCTTGATAAACCGTACGTTTTACCTTATTAAAAAGAAACTCGTGCGTTTTACATTACAATAACGCACAAGTACGTAATGACATACATTACGATATTGAAATTGGTGAAATAAGAGACCCTTTACGAGCAAATGTGTTACAAAATACATTATGTTATTAGCTGAACCGGTAGGTTGCATCATGACTAATAGTGATAATAATTTTGAGCGGGATATGGCGTGATATGGCGTGTCTTTGGCTACATTGTTTTTATAGATTTACTAACTGACCCCGCGAACTTCGTACCGCCTTAGAATCAATAAATTTTGTGTTGCTAAGCTGAGTTAAATTCATTTTTTTTTCAATGTCCTTTTCTGTGCTCGTACCCACTAAAATCAACTATCTCTATATTTAAAGTAAAAAATTATTAAAGTACTAATATCGCTATTAAAAAATAGAGGTTAGTAGAAAGGTGAAAATGTATGGTTGTATGTATTTTTTATTGTCGAATCATAAAAAAATAAAAATCAAAAATGTTGTACGAATAATATAAAAAAAAAATTCGTGTGGACCACCTTTATCACATAGGGGTATGAAAAATATTTGACGAATTCTCAGACCTACCGAATATACACAAAATTTTCATAAGAATCGGTCAAGCCATTTCGAAGGAGTTTTGTTACAAACACTATGACACGAGAATTTTATATACTTATTAGATTTAAATCTTTTATTTACAAGATTTATGAAAATGTCGAGACTTCATGCAAGATTTATATAAATTGTAAAAGCTAAACAGTAACAGTATTTATCGTAAGTTTTCATACAACCTCCGTGGCGCAGTGGGCGTAAAGCAGGCTGAGACGCAAGAGGCAGCGGGTTCGATTCCCGCCACGGAACAAATGTTTGTATGATCTACAGATATTTGTTCCCTGTCTGGGTGTTTTTCTATATATTATAAGTATGTATATATAAAAAAAAAAGTATTTAAGTATTCTGTTAGTTATCTGGTTCCCATAGTACTCTGCTTAGTTTGGGGCTAGATAGCGCTGTGTGAAATGTCCAGCAACATTTATTTATTTATTATATAAAACCTTATTACAAAGGTATAGAGTGCGCATTCTTTAGCCCTCAATAGATTGCTTAGTACCATAATTTACTGATTCCTTATCATTTAAGTCCTCACTTGTGTACGGTGACAGGCAGCTGGGTCCAAGCCGGAAGAACCCTGTTTACTCACAGAAATGGCTGAATTTCAACTGTAAACAGCTTGCTTCCCAAACCGCTACCGTTTCAACCTCGGATGCTTTGCTACTAGACACGATATTAACTTAACGTTTATTATTATTTTTGATAGACACCTCAAAGAAGTTGCTGAATTTCAGAGCCACTTCGTCTGTCTTTATTTAGTGTTGATCGATTGGACTCGACAAACGATTGCTCGCTCGGGGCGTTTCCACCTTGGATGTTTTACCTATGGGCACTCAATCAACAACATCCTAATAACGGTTTAAAAACCATGCGGTAAAATTGAGCTTCCCTTCACTACCGTGAAAAACAGTTGCGACATTAAAATACTTCGTTTATTTGCTAGAATACACAAAAAAGGTCTTAAATCTATGCTGGTCAATATATTCAACCTGAATGCAGGGGTGCAAATATTTGTAAGTAGGTATTTCTTTAGCTATATTAACTAATATAAAAATATAATCAAATCATTAATACTATAAAAATAATTGACTAAAAGCCACAGCGTCAGTTTTGTCTTAAATATGTTCCTTTTAATACTTTCAGTTCTTCACAAAATTCGTCCTATAACCCGCATTCTACGACAATTCAACGAATAGCAATATTTTTAAGAGATCACATTTCATCTCCAAGAGTTGTTAAAGCCTCCTAGGTTCCTTTCCGCAAGTGGGTCGTAGTAACGCTATGAGTTTTCATGGCGGAAAATGTCTTAAAAATAAAACCTTAAAAGTTAAGCTCTTTGCCGCTGGATTTACGAGTTTTCTAAAGCCAAAGTGTTCTACTTTGATGGAAATTGGCACTGTAAATAGTTGTATTTTATGACAGGATTTACTAGTTTTACAATGTAATAGCTAAGTTTGCCACTTTCAAAAAGAGCCATAATATTAGAGCTAATCTTGGCATACAATAAGGCTCGCTTACTAAAGTCTCTCGTGAGTAGCCGAATGGTCTGTTTGTATGGAAAAAAACTGATACACGGACCATATAGAATACAATAAAAACGTTTATTAGACACATACAAAAAGATAGAACGGAACATAATTAAACATAGTATTAATAACAATCGGAGGACAGAAGAATATTCTATTCAATTCTATCTAAAACAATTGATTAACTGTTTTTTATAGCACTGACGAGCATACTGCCCCCCGATGGTAAGCAGTTACAGTAGCCTATGGACCTCGCGCATTACCGACCCTTTAAAACTTTTAAAATTCCATTTTTGACTGACCCCATAGGCATACAGTTCTCTGGGGAAATCTTTGCAGGTAGATAATTCCACAATCTAAGTGAATTAGCGGATATTAAAGCGAGTTGTCATACATATTCAGAATAACCAATTACGAATTTGATTAACCACGTAACCTATAATAGCTCTTACAAAGGTAGCTAGAACACAGTAAGTCTATTAAGCCAGTAGCAGAAGTTGGTTTTGCGCAGTTGATTCCCGTCGCAAGGTGGCGTTTGTGTCAATATTTGTGACCGAGAGGCAAACAAGCCCGCCCTGGTAAACACGGCTTAGGAAAGACGCAATTACGTAAGGCACATCTGATGTATCGTTTTTCATTGGCCATGTTGTACTACCATAGTACTCTGTTCTCAGAGTTGGTCAAAATAGATGTTTTCTCTAATTAAAATACAAACTACAAAATGCTATCTCGCACGTATTTAAAATACGAAATACAACATATTTTGAAGTTATATATTTGAAATATAATATACAAAATACAATATTTTAACTATTTTTATTTAAAATACAAAATACAGTCAGGTGTTCAGTACTTGACAGTTTGACGTACAGTACTTACAGGTGCAGTTAAGTGTTGCTAACTTTAAAGATTGACATATTTAGCAGTCGCCATTTTGCTTACCTACTAATACATAGTTACGAAATGCGCCACTGAGGGCTCAGTGGTAAAATATATAGAGAAACATACAGACCGGAACCAATATCTGTCAGTTATCGGGTTCACATGTACTAGCTTAGCTTAGTTTGGGACGCGATAGCATTGTGTGAAATGTCCAGCATTATCTAATAATTTATTTATTTTGAATAGGAAAATTGTCATAAGTTTGCTAAAACCCTAATACCACGTCTTTGTCTCTGTTCTTGATATGACGAATAATACAGATAGACAAAGCCATAAAACACGAACATTCGTCGTAGTCCTACAATTTGGCTGTGAGGGTAATAGCTATAGCGACTATTAATTATTCAACGGAGTAAGCGTATGATGCAGTATAATGTATGATATCCCCGGCAGAGGCAGCGGTAACGTGACGTGACGTGGGCTAAGTGCTGGTAAATTGCGCGCGACGGCTAAACACGCCTCGAGTTGAGATGGAGAAGGCTAACTAAGTACACACTCTAAATACATCAATTTGACGAACTGCTCTCCACTTCTCTCTGGTAATAGCTTTGCACTCTACACAAACTTATATGCATACTTGGCTAAATATAATTGTAGTACTAGATTTTATCTCTTAATTTAATGAATAGATATCATTAAATTAAGAGATAAAATCTAGTATTTAATTATGTGGGAATAATTGTAATACATTACTGCAGCGGCCAGCAAAAGAGGCATTGATGGACGAACGTGTAAATACATAATATATGTAAGTCCATCAATGCCTAGTTCAAGTAGGTCAAGGCTTGTACAGTACTTTTTTCAAATAATGCGCGGAAATTAAATCTAAGTAGTATTACCTAGGCAGAACTTTTTATTTGAAAAAAATCTTTTCAAAATCAATGACAAACAACAATAATTTTTCCCGCGTTAAAGTGTTCATTTGTTTTTTTTTCAATAAACAGCTTTCTATTTGCAGCCAATTCGAAATTTAAATAACACCTTTGATATGTTACCTCCTCGGTTGCCACATTTCGGAGTAAAAGTTCGTTCCATTTTTAAATTACGTGACAGATATGAGTTTACTATGTAATTTATTAGGCCGCTAAACGACGACAGATATGGATTTTCATACAACTTTTGTCGGCCGCTGCTCGCATGTATTTGGCCAGTACAGCAATATCGTTTTATCTCGAAGAAGGTTGTTAAAATAATGCTCAAATTTCCAAGCATGTTTGAGAAAAATGTATTTTCTTTCTTTCTTTCCTAAACCTGTGTTTTTGTAAACATACTTCATGAACTTCTACCCGATATAAAACATAGCAGCAAACCAGCCTTTTTTAATCAATTCAGTATCTAGCAATATGGAATCAGTTGCAGGTTTTAAAAATCTTGGAATTTTCGGAAGTGTTCGGATAACACTATAAAAATATTATTTGCAGAATAGTTAATAATTCGA
Organism: Philereme transversata; assembly: GCA_963924445.1. Taxonomy (NCBI): domain Eukaryota; kingdom Metazoa; phylum Arthropoda; class Insecta; order Lepidoptera; family Geometridae; genus Philereme; species Philereme transversata. The sequence continues at coordinate 15,785,584 of OZ004337.1, read as the reverse complement.
TAATATACGGCCAAAACATAAAAATGTAGTTCCTAGCTAAAAAACATCAAAGGAATATTTTGGTACAGGATTTGTACGGGAAATCCAGTACGCAGCGCAATTATTCAGATAATTCAGTCGGCCGAGAGCAAAGGGATTACAAAGTGACAAGCGAACTGTGAAGGAGACTGCAGAGCGTACTCTATCACAGAAGAAAAAGTACCATAAAGTTCTACCCCTTTCAATTCTTTATTTGAAAAGGATTTTGTTTAACCAAAGAGTTCGCTTTAAAAAATAAATGGAGTTCGAAAGCTTTGAAAACTGAGTTCGGTTCTTAAATTTTTGATTGGCATTATGTACGTCTAATATTTGTTATATATAAAAAATATAGGGAAACATTTAATGCCAAACGCGAAAATACATTTACGAAAAATATTAGAACGTGAAATATAAGTTAAAAAATCGTGTGTGTGTGTGCTTGTGTGTCTGTGCGTGAGTGTGTGTGTACACAGGCACGCACGTACGAAGTTGTTTCTTTGACGTGACGTATTATGTCATTTGCGCTGCGCAAAGAGGTTATGCACTTGTAGTTTTTGCGCACCACTTTGATAATTTCAGTCCGGAAAACTAACTTCATGGCGTTACATCAACGCGTGCAACTTCCATTCTGATTGTTACTCCTAACGCGTCAAAAGTATTTCAAAAATTTCGATTTAAAACTTTGCGTATTTTTTTTATGAGGCAGATGTCACACTGGCGGTCGGTGATTCCTCCTTCTAAAAGTAATATGACCACTAAAAATAAGGTCATAAACTAAAAAGTTTAATTTCAATAGTACGTTGCAAAATCGTAGCTGCAGATAACCATACGAACCGGTTAATACGAATAGTTTTACCGTTTTGCCAGACGGAACTCAGCAAATCGAAGTTTGCTTCCATAACAAATTAGCTGACCACATACCGTTGCGCTATTAGTTCTCATTTAGTTTGACGTTTATTAAGCTTTGGTTGCTGCGGTTGAAAATACATTGCTCTGGCTACATTATGCTTGCTAATTGCACGTATTATCAATGGTATCTTGTAAACCGAAGCTGTGTCTCATACTGAGGGTAAATTGGGGGTAAGTTTCTAATTTGTCATCTCTCTAGTAACTAACTATATCTACATATGTAATTATATTTACATCTATACAAATATTATAAAGAGGAAAGATTTCTATTTTTGTATGTTTGTAACGAATAAACTCAAAAACTACTTGTCCGATTTCAAAAAATCATTCATCATGAGAATGCTACATTATTCCTGAGTAACATAGGCTACTTTTTACCGAACTGCGCAGAAAGAGGGTAATTTTTTATTGAAAAACTACGCGTGCGAAGCTGCGGATTGGTCAGCTAGTATGTAATAAAAATTTCAACGACAATTGGTGTATGGAATTCCGTACCAAGTTGCATTAAAACATACGCCAACAAATAGATTTCAAGAGCGATCCTGTGCGGCCTGCACATAGCAGCTTAATGTAATCTTAATTAGGTTGTATTTCCGTCTAATAGGTAGTACGAGATCTTAACTCAAGAACCTTCCTTCTCTAACGGCCAAAACAACCCGTGTGCGTTATTTTATCAGTTTTTACCACGATAAAATCGATAGCTCGTATCAATTATCAGTCAAATGTACCCATTACTTGAACTATTTATCAATAAAATTTGCATGTCATTACGCAAATGAACCGCGCGATATTATCAGGTATGTAATTACAGTTATCGTGTGTTATTTACAAAACTATATTTCATTCAAATATTATCGCAATTCGGTGTGTTTACGTCTATCACAGGCCTAGGAGGTAGTGTATTCTGACTTCCTAAATAACGGCTTTAATTATGTCCAAATACGCTACCTTCATATTCTACTTCTAAAATTTTAAATTATCGTCAATAGATTAAAACCTATTTGAATGGAATATAAGCTATTTAAATTTATGAAACACAAGCTTCTGCCCACGGCTTCGCACGCGTGGTTCGCCAATAAATAGTAGCCTGTGTGTTAATCCAGGTTATGATCTACTTAAAAACCAAATTTCATCGAAATCGGTTTAGCCGTTCTGACGTGAAAGAGTAACATCCATCCATATATACATACAAACTTTCGCATTTATAATATTTAGTGGCATTATTTTTAATCTAATGTTTTTGCACAGTCCAAAAAAGTAAAATACATTTGACTAAACCATGCATCAAAATCAACGCCTAGTTAGAATGAATGAATTGAAACTCTTTATTGCAAACCAAACAAAAATACAGCAACAAAGGAAATAAACAATAAATAACAGTACCATGGGCGGTTTTATCATTAAAAGCAATCTTTTCTAGACAACCTTTGGATGGACAGGATAAACTAAAATCAAAAGACGGCGTTGCACGAGTACCTTTAACATACATAAACAGAACCCATAAAATAAAATATACCTGTTGATTATACTAATAAATCTAAACTTAAATACATACAAATAATATATAAATAAGCTACACTACATATGGAGAATAATTAACATAAACACCAACTAGCAGTTACGAGACAATGAAAGGGAATGGATGTATACCTTGACTTTGAAAATAGCAAGAGATTGGGACGACTTTAAGGACAAAAGTAAGGCGTTCTACAGTCGCACATCTTGTACAAGAACAAAGGTTTCGAGAGTGTGCCTGATACAGAAATTAAAAACGCTCCTTTAGATAAGAAGGTGAAGTGGGATTAAAGAGAATGTTAAAAAGAAGTGATAGAATATGTGCATTCTGGAGAAGACGGATAGAGAGCCACTTGAATTTTGCGCGGAATTCTTAGACATGGTCATACTTATTCTGTTGTATGTTAGATTGAGTATGTATGTGTTTTCCATATTTATTAACTAGACGCAAGCTCTGGTGTTAGAGTTTGTAGGCCACCAGAACCTACGATATGTTGAAACACCATATCTATGACAAAACAAGCCAGCTGGCTGATAGGCCCTTAGGATATTTTTCGTAAATCTAGTAAAATTCTAGTTTCGATCGAATTGATACTTGTCAAGCCATAGTATGGCATAAATAAAAGTGATGGTGCCTCTACTCTCCTTTCTCTATGATCATAATGCGGCTGAAAGTTAAAATTACGAAAATTGGGGTACAACTTCAAATCCCCCACTAATAAAGTTTAACTTCACGTCTCATTTTCCTGTCAGACCCACCTGGCTCAAAGGTGTTTAAGTTAATCCAAACAAAAGAAGGAAAATAAAAAGTGGTCCAAGTTAAGACAGTGAAGTCTGAAATAAACAGTTTTAATCCTAAACGTAATCTTAAGTCGTTACTTAATTTAAAAACTCGTCCCTTTGTAGTTGTTAAAGTTAGATAAATTAGAATTCCAAGACACATCAATCTTAGAAGTTGTAGTCACGTCTTTGAGTGGAGGTGAAAACTTAAGATTTGCGATAGTGAACATTAACACGAATATTTAAGCTAAGAAGTTCAGTAATGGAAGTAGTCGGTTTTCGCTTGCACCAGTAATGCAAGAATCAATTAATTTTATTTTAGACAAGATAAATAGTCAAACAACTTTGATCGGAATAATTTAAAACTTTATTAACAAACTGTTAAACATTATTTTCTCAAACTCAGTCTATTCTGTAACAAAGTTTCAAAAGGTAATATGTACTCGGGATACTTTGAACGAATCAACTTGAAAATTGACAAACCTTTTCATGTCTCTGACTCTATGTCACTGGACATAGAGTCCTCAAGTGTCCGTTTTGAGTCCGACTTTGAGGAGTAGCCGGTGTATAGCTTGTAGCTTCGTAGCTTCGTAGCATAGTCGTAGCACATCGTAACCGCACAGAACGTAGCCGTTATAAAATCAATAAATATTTATTCAGCGAAACAAAGCAAGTACTGGTTCATATGCAGGAGGTAGCGGGTTCAATTCCCGCCGCGGAACAAATGCTTGCATGATCTACAGAAATTTGTTCCGGGTCTGGATGTTTTTCTATATATTATATGTATGTATTTACAAAAAAAAGTATATACGTATTCTATCAGTTATCTGGTTCCCATAGCTCTGGTTACTTTGGGGCTAGATAGCGTTGTATGAAATGTCCAGCAATATTTATTTAATTATTTATATAGATATGGTACATAAGTAGGTAAGTAGTTAAACTATTTGTTTTATATGTGTTAAAGCAGTTTATATGAGTAACTTTACGATTAGTTAGATTAGATAACATTTAAGTTGATGTGGTTTTAAAACGAATGCAGTAGTAAATTGGAAGTAAACTTAATTTTTTTAGAACCACGTTGTTAGGAGTTTGGCCACCGTGCATCAGACTTATTATTTCAGAATAAAGTAGATATACAAATATATATACAGATAGGTATAGTCTGTCCATGTAGTTTGCATAGCACTAGAAGTGGTGATAAAAAAACGGGACAAAATCGGAGATATACTTACTTACCTATTTCTCAATCAAAACCCTTTGAGTTAACCTCAAGGGAACTCAAAGAACCTCTAAGTTGTTGAATACTAAGCTCCTTACGGTAACTTTTAATGAGCAGTATTAAAATGTTTTTAATAAGAAGCCTTTTGGTCCGTCTTTCACAGCTTATTTTACGAGTTATTTCAACCCGAACTGGTTTGTAATTTACTTATCAATTGAGGAACAAAAACTTGTCTGGGAATAATGATACTAGAAAATGTTTACGTATGTTACGTATGTTTAGTTAGCTTAACTAAAGGACAACTTACTAAATACTTAACTGCGTTTTCCATCCTGCAGTAAAAAACTTGTTTTGTTACATTGTATTAATGGTTTAGATTTCAAATATGTATCATAATAAGATATTGGTCGTTAAAGTTCAATAAAAAATATCTTATGACCACGAAAAAGTTAAACAACTGTTTAACGCGTGTTCAAAAACATTCTTACAAATTTTTATATAAGATTTTTTTTAAACACGCGCTAAACAGCGTTTAATTTTTTTGTGGTAACTTACTAATTGTTATATTTGCGTTAGGTTAATCCGCGCGCCTAATCCGGGTGTCGGAAGAGAAACCTCCGTGCTCTTTGGCCCCCATAACAAAGGTCAAGACGGCAGCCACGGGGGTGGCCGACTTCACAAAACTTGACCCAAAGAAGGCGCGCGCGTGGTGTTTTCGCGAGCCTCCCTACTCGAGGGAATATTACAAAAAGTCCGGTTGAGGTGGCCCATAAAAGCCAGCGCCTTCTAGATTGCGGAAGAATGCTCAAACGTACCCGCAGTCTAGAGAGATCAGGCGTCCTGTTGAAAAACAGTGGTGGTTTTAGCCGGTAAGAGTCCGGCATAACCTGTTTGTCACCCCCGTGATAAACCAGGTATCCATGAAGATTTCCCCACTAAAAAAAAATTGGCGACAACAAAAGCGTTTAATCGTTTACTCTGTTACTGTGTGCTAATTCTTTGTCAGAGACTTTGCTTCGTCTACGAATCTCCCTATTTCTGATTCGATGGAAACACCAAGCATAGCCCTCTCCATAGTACGCCTAGTACAAAGTACACCGCACTCCGTATTGTAAATTTCGCTCCATCCAAAGGTTGCCTGGAAGAGATCGCTTTCAGCGAAAAGGCCGCCCATTGTATTGCCTTATACTTATTTTTGCATTATTTCTGTTTGTGTGGTAATTCAATGAAGAGAGTTATCTATCTATCTTAGCAATAAATGTACAAAACACTAATTGTAGGTACTAATTTCAGAAAATGTTGCTCTATTTGTAATAAAATATACGTAGGTATTTGCTACATTTCCTCAGAGTTTCCTTATGTTAGCTTAGGTTTGAGTGTTTGCATGAAATGTTGCGATTTTGACGCTACTAGCATAAGATCCCGTGGGATTGATTCCACTCTCGCGTATGTAGGTATATACCCAGAAATTGTTAGCATATACGTATCTACGTACAAATCATGATACTCCTCGTTTTTGCCTTGTTTTTTAAGCGAAATGTTATACCTACTAAGTAAAAAAGAGTTCAAAAAACATGGTGTCGAATTTAGTATACGTTTTATATTCATATACATGTATAATTAGGCATTCCTGGTGTATTATAATATAGTAACTAGTTTGCGCTCTCATTTATTTTAGCTAACATTACTATATCATTACAAAAATCAACTCAATACAAAATAAAAAAAAACAACTTTTGTATATATTCCATACTTTTATCACGCAATATACAAGTGAAAAGGCTGACTGTAACAGTTTAGAGAGTTGCCTATTACGCACTGTCAATACGGTGTCGTAACTATAGACAACGCCTAACGTCTCTAGTCATCACCTTTGGTCATCACCTAAAAGGTTGGTGTAACGTTATTTTGCTCTAAGCAACTTCTTTATCAATAATTACCTTGTCTTTTTTATTTTTATTTATGATAGCCAAGCGCTTGACCACTACCTTACCTGATGGTACTCGTAAGTCAGGGTGTGATCGAAGATGGAGCACGCTTGCCTAGAAAGACTTGAAGACTCTGAGATCTGATTTATCTCTGGCATCTCCTAGGGCATTAACTTGATATGATAGGAGCATAAAATTTCGTTATTTGTGTTGTATTGTGTTTATTTATTCGATTTTTTTTTTGTTATTTTGTAATTTATAAAAACACTGACGCCTTCTTAGGTGCGTTTTGGTATTTTTATAGAGGTGTTAGACATTATTTAAATATGTAGCTAATACAAATTAAAGCATTCCGCGACAGATATAATTATATTAGACTCGACGTAATAGTAAATGATTAAACGAGGGGATAAAGCAATGGCTTGCATCACACGTGCTATATTGAATCCCGAACATAACGAAGGATTATAGAGTTAACTCACGAGCGGAGCGAGGGAGTTACTAGAATCCAGAGTGCAGAGAGGGATATAAACACGCTCAAGATGCTTTATCCACAAGGAGAATACTCTACTTCACTTCTACTTTTCACATTTTCTACGAGACAATAAAAACCTTAATAATGAGCTTTTCAACAACACCGCAAAAAACATTCACTCTTTACCTCAATGGACAGTACCTTCAAAATTATTTGAGTATTCAGTATTCATTTACTCACCATTTCATTACAATTCATAATATTGGTATGTCAAAAATATATTACAAATGTCAGTTAACTATAGAATAAATAAATATTAATTAATTACAGCTAAGCAGAGAGGCTAAGAGCTAAGCTAACTAAACTAAGAGGTTACCGCATATACTATTTAGGTAGATGACCTCAATGAAACTGAAACTGAAACATCTTAAAGCTATACTGAACCCAATGCAAAAATTATCATTCGAATCGGTTCACATTAAAATAAAATATGCGTGTGAACATACATAAAAAATATTCACACGAATTCAGGCCCGCCATCCTTTTTTAAAGTTGGTTAAAAAAGCGAACTAACATAGAGCTAAAGTCAGTGAAGTACACCCCAACTTTATCTACGGCTTAATGATAAATTATTATCACACCACCTGCTCGACAATGTCATATTACATGTCATGTAAACCTCACCGAAAGCAGGTGATTAAATCCCTACGGCTGACCCGGGAGTAAAGTTGTACCGAATTTCGCAATGCCCTCGCGGGCATAGTGTGATTTGAATTCGGAACTTCATCTGTATTAAAATTTGAACCAAAGAGACCCACACAATCAGAACTTTTTCGTAAATCGGACTAACCTCTGCACAGAATGCACCAACCTAAATTTGTTTTTTTATTGTATCGCAGAAAGTATGAAAAGTAGAGTATTCTCCTCGTGGACGAAGCTGACCTCGTGGATTCTAGTAACTCCCTCGCTCCGCTCGTGAGTTAACTCTAAAATCTTTCGTTACGTTCGGGATTCAATATAGCACCTGTGACGCAAGAAACTGCTTTATCCCCTCGTTTTATAATCTCCTATGGGTATGTACGTGTCTATATCTATATCAAAATAAGGACGACTTGCGCAACGATGCCTAAACGTATTTAGTGGCTAAATATGATTTAGAGAGTTGTCTAATCATACAAATACGTCAAATTTAAACTTGTTTAGTCACTAAATACGTTTAGGGATCGTTGTGCAAGCCGGGCTTAGGAAGAAGATGGCAGTAGTTATAACAAAGAGCTCACAAACGTTTATATGGTTTCCTTTTTCTGAAAACATTTAGCAGCTAATCTAAATTATCCCTAGCCGTCACTCACGCACAGAATACTGAACAATTTGGCACTAAACGTTGAACTGCTTTATAATTCAAGAAGCTCACAAATGTCAGCGTTTGAAATGAACAAACCTATTTGTTAATTATATCTAACTTCGTAACACCGATGCAAATCGTCAGAAACGCCTTGCAGATGACATAGCACAAATTACTTTGCTATTCAATTTCATTTTGCAATAATGAAAAATCTGAAAATGTATGATCAAATTCGAGAGTAGAATCGATCGAACTGCTTTTTTTTGGTCAAAAAATATTTTCATATTTCCGTGTTTAAAAATTATTAAGTAAAATAAAATTATGAATACAAAATATGATCAAGTGATGTTTTCTGTCACTTCCGCCACTGCTTCCATCACAATAAGATTTGTAGAGTTATTAAGCAATTAGAACTACTCACAGTTAATGCAAATATCTTCTACAATAATTAACTAAAACAAATAATTTATTGAAAAATATATTTATTAGAATAAAAATAGATAGATAGAAAACGTTTTAATGCACATCACGCTTAAGTTAACAAATAATAACTAAAATATATCTATAAACAAATACGCGGAAATACAGTAGCAATCTGATCGCAAAAAGCGATCTTTTCTAGATAACCATAAAATCAGTTGGGGTGTCTGAAGTTTTGCGTTATAACATAAAGATGTTGCATAAATATGCTACATTATACGCTTTAAGAATACTTAGAGAACACCGAAATGGGTTCTCCTTTAAACGATTGAGTTTTACGTACATCAAATCTCTTGCCACTTGTATTTCTTTGGGACGACCTCCGTGGTGTAGTGGGCGAATAGCCGGCTGAGACGCATGAAGTAGCGGGTTCGATTTCCACCACGAACAAAATGTTTGCATGATTTACAGATATTTGTTGTTTCTCAATATATTATAAGTATATATTTACAAAACAAAAAATGTCTATAAGTATTCTATCAGTTATTTGGTTCCCATAGTACTCGTACATGCTCTGCTTAGTTTGGGGCTAGATAGCGCTGTGTGAAATGTCCAGCAATATTCATTATTATTATTTGTTTATTATTCTTTGTACACACGGCTGTGGTGGCAATTTTCTTACATAACTACTTTTTACTTTCTCTCTTTACTTAAATTAAGCAGTTAGTTAGGGCCTTAAAAAGGATTTTTTAAACAGGTGTAACTTTTTTGTGGTAAGGCCCTATTTGTTTTAGTTGAACCGAGGTACTGCTTTTCTATTGTTTTATTTAGTAATTTATCACTATGTACCGTGTTTTTCTATGTTGGAATAAATGTTTCTTGAAATAAAGTCACATATCGTACGCAAGAGCATTTCTAACGAAATTGTTCTTTACTTCGCAGTTGAAAGAACATGTCCTTATATCTCGGAAGGGCAGAGCTGACGAGGGTTCGGGAATCTAATCTTTTTTTAGAAAGAATTACAACGCTAGCGGTAAAATGTTAAAAGTAATAATTGAAACAGATATTGGACGTGATCACTGGAAAAATACTTATTTTGTGGGAGGGATAAAAAGTTAAACTTCGTTTAGTCAACGTCAAAGAGAGAGGAGGGTTTCAATTTGACCTATGAATTTTTATGTACAAGTATAATTTTATTTTTACAGACATACAATTTTGATACTGTCTATTAGTTTAGTTAAAGTTAAGATAAGGATAAGATAAGGGTTGATAGTTTTTCCTCACCATATCTCTAACTAAGCCAATCTTACTAGTTTATAAATTCGAGGAGTCACTCCATGTCTGTTTGTTAAGTTTTCACGATTAAACGGCAGAACTGGTTTCGATGAAATTTGTTAGAATAGATTGTGACCTGGATTGAGGTATAGCCACCTATTTTTACTCAAATCGCGCGTGCAAACAGAGGACGGAAGCTAGTAAAATAATATAGCTTTGTACAGTGAGAATAATTTTCTTATCTATTAAACTAAACGATGCCCCATTATAATAATAACAACGAAATACGATCTTGTCGAATGAAGCCTCTATAAAATATCCCTCGATTATTTTATTATACCGACCACGGTAAGTTTGCATGACGACAGAAATGGTAGATTTGAAAATTGTAGTAAAGAAGGAACAACTTCCGGTGTTTCAACTACACAGTTACAGTACCATAACAATAAACGTAACACAGTTAAAGTTACTATAGCACACTGCCTGTTTTGTAGTGCTAAAATGTAAGATCAATATGTAATTAATTATTATTAAATAATTATTTAATTATTATGCAATCAATATATGTAAAATGTAATTAATTTATTAGTAAAATAAACATTTTGATTTTTTATTTCGGTGTTGGGTATAATCACACCATCATAAAATATGTTGTACCAAATTAGCTAACAATATTGATGTAAAGAGCCTTATAGTGTTACAATTTTCTGAATACCTATATATTTTGAAAATATATCTGTATCGATAATCGAAATTTTACGTTGCTGCAATCACTAGTTCCATCTGTCAATAAAAAAAAAAGTTTCACTCCGGGAGTGCCGACAGAAGTGAAAACTTGAACAATTACGGATTACTTATATGCAGAGGTGTCGGTAACGGTAACAGTGTCCCAAGTTCAATGGTTTTTTCCATCTAAAAAAATGCATAACGCACCTAAAGAAGTTTTCACTTCATAAAATATCATAATGGATAGACTGTTGTGTTTCCTATGATACCTAGTTATGATACGTATAAATGTCAGAATAAAAATAAAATCTATCATTATATCTTTCACCTTCCTACCTATGCAAATTTAGCGTTGTCAGCCTAAAACTCATTTATAGAACGCACAAAAGCAAAGGATATTCATTTCTTTTATATCAAAGATTGACAATAGGAAAAAGGTTGTTCGCGCAAATAAATCGAGCTTAGGAAGGTCCTCTTGACTTGGGTTACAAAGGGATTCGGATAAATACTGCTATTGGATATGTAAATCTTGTTCTACTTTCGGATTGACGAATTGTTAAATAAATATTTGTCAGAATTTTGGAGGCTAATGATGTTTTAATTAAGAAACAGAGGCTATTTTTTCTTCAGAAAAAATTATTCTTTATTCTTTTTTGTACACAAATAGATTAAAGACAGAAACAGCTTACAAAGTGGACATGTACAAAGGCCATACCATAATAAATACAATACTTAAAAATATTAAAACTAATACCTATATCTTTATAGATAAACATAACTCATTATACAAAATATACTTAATTATATCTACTTATAATTTAAAAGTTTAAAAGGACTCTTTGATTCTAAGCTTAAAAGTGCTTAGTGATGGACTTGCGCGGATAGTGTGTTAGAGAATTCCACAGTTTGAGTCCATGGGTAGTGAAGGAACCGCCATAGCGACTGGAGGAATGAGGAGGGGTTTTAAGAAGGAGGGATTTTGATTACCTACAAGGCATCTCACATGGAACAAGAAAATCAAAGCGTTCGCGGAGGTAAGAAGGATTGAAAAGAGTGTTGAGTTTCATTTCAGTTACCCTAGAGGCCGGGATAAAGTCTTCAGGAGAAATTGCCGAAGGAAAGCGTTTCATACCTTACCTGAATAAACTCACTCTTGCAATTATATATAATATATATTTTAATCATGGACTAATGGAATTAATGGTAATGACTTAATGGTGGACAACGCTATATGTATAGCCCCAAACTAAGTAAAACTGGGAACTAGATCGAATACTTATATACTTTTTTTTGTAATTACATACTTATGATATATAGAGAAACATACAGACCTGGAACTCTGTAGATCATAAATCTGTAGATGGAAGATCTGTAGATCATGCAAACATTTGTCCCGCGTCGGGAATCGAAACCGCAACCTCCTGCGTCTCAGTATTGATATTAATATTATAAATGCGAAAATGAGTTTACCTATTTGTGTCTTTTGTTTGTTACGCTTTGACGTCGTAATGGGTGAACAGATTTCGTTGAAATTATATTACCTGGATTGATACATGTCTACTTTTTATTGACGAACCACGCGTGCAAAGCCGCAGGCGGCAGCTGGTAAGTATATAAGTATGATAATTTCGTAAGAAGACCAATATTTTCTCTCCTTTTCTATTATCGTTTCCAATTCAAAGTAATAAGGGTTTGAATAACATTTCAAACGTATAATTCGGACCGTGAAATAATTTCTCGGAAGTTTCTCATCATACCTTAAACTCTCCAAAGGTCGAGTACCGTGAACTGTGAAGTACCTTCATAATGATATTTCCACGGAAGTACCAGAAACTCTAATTAAATCTTTCTTCTTCTTATTGTTTTTAAGGCTGACAGCGTTCGCATTTTATTAGAATTAAAATTTCAAAACTCTGAACAACTGAGTGAAGAGGCTGGAACGGTCGCATTAAATAATAATTCGTTTGGCTAATTTTATTGTTTTTTGACATTTTGTTGCGGTCAAATCTTACAACTGAATTTTTAACAGTTAAATAAGTTTTTTGTTGAAAAATTACTTTTTCAAAACAAGTTTTTATAAAATTCATAATCGGAACCGCAAGCAGATTCAAATGAGCATATTGCAAATTTCAGCTCAATCGGTTGAGGGGAACGGGTTAAAAATTCATATACAAGATTCCACCCGGACAAACATACATACATTGCAAGTTAATATAAAGTTTGTAACAACCGATTGAGCTGAAATTTGGAACACATATGTAACTTCGGTGATAATGCAATAGTATCGTGCCATGAAGGTGGTATCATGATGGAGACGGATGCTAGACAACGGAACTTCTGAATGGATACTATTGTTATTTATTTTATTTATTAATTTATATTATTTATTTATTGTATTGTATTAGGCTACTATTGTTTGGGTTCATTTGTTGCGGCTTGCGGTTACGATTATGAATTTTATAAGAGCTACTTTTAAAAAGTAATTTTTCAACGAATATAGGTACTATATTAAATAGTTACATACAGGCTACATACTAAACCTCATATTTTGCACCTAAGTCGTGTTAGTTTGAAATAGATCGCTTTTAGCGACAAGGCCACTTACTGTGCGTACTAAATTAATTTGTTTATTTCATGTGTACATTATTTGGTGATAAAGAGTTTTCCTATCTATCTTATGACAAAAACAATAATTTATCAAGATTTCTTTTTTCATAATTTCAAGCAGGATTTTTGTTAGAAAAATTCCTAAGTTTACCATCAAATAAGTAAGCAAAGGTTTTTCAAAATAATCCCCTTTAACAAACACAAAAAGGTTCACTCCATATCGAAGTCAAACGAACTCTGCGACAGCGTACCGTCAGCCGCCCGCCCAGGTCACTCTCACTTGACTACCAAAATATAGAGGTACTACTATGAACGAAGAGGTTAAATTTATGTATTGAAAGAAAAATCACGTATGCGTATTTTTGTTGTTTTATTATTGCTATTATAATTTATCAATGACGACCTCTGTGGCGCAGCGGGTGAATAGCCGGCTGAGACGCAGGAGGTTATGGCTTCTATTCCCACCGCGGAACAAATGTTTGCATGATATAGGTACAGATATTTTTCCGTTCCAGTTCTGGATGTTTTTTTATGTATTTACAAAAATAAGTATATAAGTATTATATCACTTATCTGGTTCCCATAGTACAAGCTCTGCTTAGTTTGGGGCTAGATAGCGCTGTGTGAAATGTCCAGTAATTTTTATAATGGTATCCCTAACACTTTAACTTGACTGAGCCTGCACTATAAGTTAAGATAAGATTTATCATTATATGTTGCACCTCTCTTTCCATCGCATATCTCTTCTGACGCGCGGCAACTCACTGGGTCCGTCAAGACGGGCCCGTCGCTAAAACCTCCACATTATACTGAGTGCATGTTCGTGCTCGTACATATTTGAACGAGAATATTCTGTAACCTAAATAGGGAGGCAGGTGCTAATGTTATTTGCGTTCAGGATAAAGGTGTCCATTAACTATCAACCGAATAATTGGAGGCTCTACTGTGAAGTTACGAGTACAATGCTTATGTAGAAATGTTGTACCACAATAAAAATACAAAACAGTCATGTTACTGTCTGCACAGTGACAAACTGGGGCTTATTTATCCATCTATGCCGCACGCTTATGTGCTGTACTTGGTATAGTTTTATAAATAGCGTACGCTAGATCTGTAGGTACCAATCTATATCATCCTCTGAGATGAAATAAGAAAGACATGGTGAGTCATGCAGAGCTAATTTATTTATAACCTTTTTTGGTGTAGTAAGGTCGTTAATAGTTAAACTCCTTACTCCACTGGCGCAGGGACCCACAGTCAGTCTTGGCCTCCGATATGAGAACTCTCCACTTTCCTCTGTTCATTGGCATCTCTTGCCAGTTGTCGGCCCCAAGGTCGCATAGGTCAGCCTCCATCCTATCGTTCCAGTGATACTTGGGACGACCAACCGGTCGGCGGCCGGGCGATCTTCCCTCATTCGCAGTAGATGGTCGAGCAAGCGGAGGCGGTGTGACTTATATTCTCCTATGAGGCTCGGCCACAAGATCTTGTATTTTGGCGTTTTTACGGACCCTCAAGCTACCCTCTTTTCTCCTTACTGGACCCAGGATTTTCCGTTAATAGTTATGCATAGAAATAAAATATGAGTTGACCGATCATCAGATCACGGTTCAAAAGCTACAAACCTTTGCTCCATTATACAGAAAACCTACTAACTTTTACCCTTAAGCGGGATATCCGATGCATATTTGATATCTCGATCACTAATAGGAAAAGTTTTTGAGTAGTCCACCTGCTGGCAAAATATAGAACGCGGAGGTCACACACGCGCCGGCTTTGTCTCTTCCATTATTCAGAGTTATCGGCGCTAGTACCGCTACTGTTGACCTTAGAGAAGGAGCTAGAGAATGTGTTTGTACGTCATGTGTTTTATATGTTATTTGTGAGGAAGCAGGCTTTCGGCCCACCTGATGGTAAGTGGTCACCGTCGCCTCTTCACAACAGCAACACCCGGGGTATTGTAGATACGTACCCTACCCTGTAGAAACCTCTTTACATTTTTCTTGAAGCTTACTGTGTCGTAGCCTAACGGAAAAACCTCAAATGTGAGCGAGAACTACGTTAAATATATTTTTTTGGTGTCAAAAGGTCACCCAGGGTTGACCTCATATTGGAGTCAAAACTGAAAACATAGCACGTAAGTTATATAACATCGCAATTACACTTAACGAATTAAGGTAGACCTATATTTGAGCTTAGCTTTTTCTTAAGATGGAACAGGGGTAAAAAAATAGGTTTAAATATTATAGTTATGGTTAATGGGCCTGAAAATACCGTGTATCGATTATACTCTCACTTGTAATATCCTTTAAATATTTACATGTTCCCTAAAAATAAATAAATTTGTTACATTTTAAGTATTTTATTATAATATTTTGTAATTTGTTTCCTGAAATATTTATAATTCTTATTTATAAACGATATTATCATTTATAAATATTTATAAAAGTACATTATAAGAGGTATGGTTTACTAATATACGAGAAGCTAATCACATCAGTTTAGATCTAATCTAGATGCCTGTAGAATGCAACGTACATGAAAACTAACTCTGCATCTAAAGACGTCATAATGCGGCCCAAATTATCGGAAGTTTTAATTACAAGAATTTAGACACAAGTCAGGTTTCAGTTCTACTACTACCTATTTTACTGAGTTTGTCCCTATCTCCATGGCTGCTACTATTGACTACTATCAGCTTCTAACTCGATTCTCTTAATGGAGATTAAGTGTTTATTGACATTGCCTTTTGGGTGACCGCGTAGTGTACTTCGTTATGCCTCATTGCTTATCTGATAAATTAAAATGGATCGGATTAACACGCTAATGAATGAGGTTCCTGTTGCTTTTGTTACGTTTTTGAGGAAAATCTAAGAGCGGAAAATACTACTTCCGTAAAGTTCAGCAAGGTTTAAGCTTTGATTGATTAACACCAAAATACCATATAGCTTTATAGCCATTATGGTATCTTTTCTAACTAACATTGTGTAGGTTTAAAGGTTTCTGAAAGTACCTACAAAATAAAGCACGAGAAAAACTCCCAAAAATAACAAAAATCTTTTATCTTATAAGATCATTACCCGTTGCTCCGAAAGGAAGCCCTTTAAAGAGACAAAACAAGAAGTACCCCGGAGATTAATACCTTTAATATAGATCTTAATGCCGGTGGATGCTGAAATACGACCCTTATTAAAGGAGATGTACATGAAAAGCCCATAAAAATAATGGCAAAGGCTCTCGCTCGCTAAAGCGCTCTCGAAAAAATTCTGCATCTGCCAGATGCAAACACTCGCGATTCTCTCGAGAAGGAAACTGAAACGTAAAGGTACTTTGATTCTAACTAATGAATAGAAAAAGGTTTAGGATTTCTATATTAGGAACACTGGCAGATTACTAAACTCTTCCTCTTATTAAAGTCGTTATAAAATAAAATATATCGTAATAACGTAGTTTTGGGCTCCGATAACAAATTGGGACTGGATATCATCCATTAACGGAGGACGATCCAGTCTAAATATTCTACTAGCTGACCGTCAATGTACGTCACCGGTAGAATTGTCAATCCGCCATCATTAGCTGCATCTATGTATGGGAAAATAAATTTTCTTCATAATTTTTTTTTGCGTAAAGTTTTCCGATGTTTTAATAGTTATTCTGCTATTCGGGGCGGAGACAAATCCAACAAATCAAAGATCATCATGATCGCTCCAGCCGTTCTTGAGTTATAAATGGTAAATGGTACCCGACTTTGTTTTATATATAAGATAAGTAATAAGGTAACAGCAATATAATAAAACTAAAAAAAATGTATAATTGTATTTTATTGTATTGTTTAAATAGTCATTACTCGTTTGTGCGATGCTTCACAGATTCAATGTCAGAATATCTAGTAGGTAAATCTTGCCTTTGACAACTTGTGATAACAGGAGACACAATTTCACAGCATATGGCTGGAAGCATGGATGATTTCTTTGTTAGAAGAAGACATTTTGCAAGTTTTATTTTTGTTGCCAACAACAAAGTAAAAAGGTATTTGTTTTTCAGTTTCACAAAGTAATTGGCGAAGACGTGGACCGGCAAAAGAAATTTTATTTCTGGGATGATTATATTACGAGGGAATAAAGTTGAAACTTTATTTGAAGGACCTCTGAGAATAGTAGATTTTTAAACGGGATAAAGCAGTGTCTTGCATCAGGGGCGCTATATTGAATCCCGAACGTAACGAAGGATTTTAAATCCACGAGGAGAATATTCTACTTTTCACACTTCCTACGAGACAACAAAAACCAAATCTAGGTCGGTGCATTCTATGCCGAGGAGTTCGATTTACGAATAAGTTCTTATTGTGTGGTCTCTTTGATTCAAATTTTAATACAGATGAGGCTCCAAATTCAAATCACCCCTCGCGGGCATAATGAAATTCAGTACAACTTTACTCCCGGCTCAGCCGTAGGGATTTAATCACCTGCTTTCGGTGAGGTTTACATGACATAATTTGACATTGTCGAGCAGGTGGTGTGAAAAATGTATTTACATAAAAATTGTAGCTTAGAATCAACCAACCACATTTAAAACTATTTCTTAGTAATTGTTTTTGTTGTTTCTTGCCACCTAGAGTAAAGAATACCTGCATGCCTAAAGTACTGTTGAGGTCTAATATATTTTACAGTAGTTAATTTTATGCCATCCATACTATGGATATAATATATTATACAAAGTATCCACTTCCATACCTACCTGCAATACCGGGATAATCATAATAGTTACCAATGTGTCAATCGTCTAGATCAAAAAACACCTAGTCGTAAAGTGGATATTTACCAGACCTTTATGTACCTTCATTCCATTTTGCAGTGCACTGTGTAGGGTATTCTCTTCATTGATATCACTAGAAGAAAACCCAATACAGGGTGTACTATACTGACGATATTCAAGTGACGGTTTCTCAAAATATAAAAAAAGACTTCTCGTAAAAAAAACTACTAGTTATAATATCAAATTTTAAAGAAAATCGACTAAGTTTAGTAGATTAATTCGATATAAAACTTACTGCCTACTCTTGCAATCGACATCCAAAAATAAAGGCCGATTTAATATCACTTTTGGAAATGGCTGCGGGTTTTGGGTTAGAAAGGGACAACAAGAGCTATCTTGAGACGTCACCAATACGGTATCTGTGGTTAGATGGCAAGCATTATGAAATAGCACAACATACATTTAATAAAGTGTTTGTTTTAACAGGCCAAAATAAATTTCATTTTTCTATGGTGAACATTTCACAATTTTTTTATTATGGTCATCAAAATAACCCCCTTCATTTTTGTGCGTATATTATCAAACACCCTATAGAGGGCACTTACATTGTATCCCGCAATCCGATTGACTAAAAGTGGGCCCACCGCCAAAACTCTGATACGTTTTTGCCAAAAAGCAATATTAAAAAAACACTTTCTGAAAGACTCATCTAAAATATCGTTTGAGAAAAGCCAGAGGATTCCAACCCAATCCAATTTCTAGCGCCGGGTCTAGAGTTTACCCGGCATTGGTATCGCTCGGAGAGAACCCAATTATTGAACCACTTCCGATGCATTCCGCAACTCAATAAATTATCAAGTGGCTTCAGTATAGCTCCGGCATGCGTCAAGCATCAGCCTATGCCTATAAAGCTAGACCTACGCTTATTCGTGTGCAATTAAAAGACCAAGAATAATTTGTAGCTTCTACTGCGTCTATCCAGGTCATGTTTGGTAAATCAAAAGGAGGTGATTATGCCCATAAAAATAATTTATTTTCCTGAAAAATAAATACAATATTGAGGAAAAACTAGTTAAAAAATATTAAATGTTTTCGAAGTAACTGTTTCTCGAACTTTCGCGTCCCGACGTTATCGAGAACCTGGTGTCTGGACAAACCTAGTATAGGTTTTAAGACATCATCGAAGTACTGTGTAACCAGCTTTTTATATCAGATAATAAACAATAAACAAACGGAACAACAACAACTTATCTTAACAGTAAAAAATACAGCATCGGAATTTTCTCAGAAAACAGAAAGTTTTTCCTCACTGAAGTACATTATGAAAAGTCGACGAATAAAGATTATTTTCGTAAGGAAGGCCTTTGCCCTGCAGTGGGATACTACAGGCTCTTAATAATAATAATGTGTCAAAGATCAGTATCAGATAACAGAAAATCAATTAAATAAATAAAACTTGAAATTAACATTTTCCAAATAACTTTTCACGGTGTCAGAAGCTTAAACTCTGGAATTTCTTTCGTTGAACAGAATTTAATAAAAGATTAAGTATTTCGTAAGAATTCTCTTTCAAATTACATGAAGTTTAGATGTTGAGACGGGTTTGCCTAATGCCTTGTAGATCTGATCTGAGGTATTTACCTGGATTAATTCCGTAACAACGTCGTCTCAGAGAGAGTTCAAAGCTATCCGGTTTTAACAATAATACTCCGGCCAATAATTATTGTTTTCTTATAACTATAGCACAAGAAAGTTAAGTTTTACGCCCTTGTGAATGGTATTGTCGCAAAATGCCTACAACAGTTACCTTTTGGTATTCTACTAACGCAATATTTTTTCAATGACCGCCGTTGCTATGACAGCACCATTGAAAATTTGGCAGCTCAGGACAAGAATTACAATAATCTTTACATAGTATAAAATGAAGTCGCTTACGCTGTCTGTTCGCTTAGATCTTTTAAACTGCTCAACGGACTTTAATGCAGTTTTCAGCAATAGATAGAGTGATTCAAGAGGAAGGTTTGGTTTGTTACCTTTACTCGACTAAACGGCTGAACGGATCGTAATGCAATTTTGCAAGGAGATAGATTATATCCTGAGAAAGGACATAGGCTACTTTTTAGCCAACTGCGCAAAATGAAGGTAATGTTTTATTGAAAAAACACCCGTGCGAAGCCGCGGGCGGGTCAGCTAGTAATCTATATATATAAAACAAAGTCCGGTTAGTTACATCATTTGTAACTCAAGAACGGCTGGACCAATTTCCATGATCTTTGGTTTGTTGGATTTATCTCCGCCCCGAATATCAGAATAACTAATAAAATATTGAAAAAATTTACGCTAAAAAAAATATGAAGATAATTCGTTTTCTCATACATAGGATGCAGTGGGTGCTGTACATTGACAGCCCGCGGCTAGTCGTTATATAATAGTATAGCTCCATAAACGTTTTTCTTATAAATTAGCAGAATGGGTTCTGCAGTGCAAGACCGCTTTTCTACTACGATGTTTCATTTTAGTGATTGTAAAGATCTTCACTTGCATCGCTTGATGTTCGCCAACGCTAGAATGGATTGCACCATCATGCGGAAACAGTGCACATCCCTGGGGCGCAGGATTCGGGCCAGCTCCAACAGCATACTGAAGTCGTTCGGGAACAGGTTTGACTGAATATCTGGACCATTAGTACTGTATGATTAATTTAACTAATGATGGTTAATTTGTTAATTGAATTATACAGCAATGGTGCACACAACACCTGATTTAAATTGTTTTATCTATTCGTCGATATTTATTTAGTTTATTTAATGACCTGACATATTTTGCATTTTAATTTGATATAGTTATTTAATTGTACCTGACTTACCATTTTAATTAAATTTGACACACTTTAAAAATTTTTTTGTTTTATGTGGATAATACTGTACTCTTGTACAAATATATACATAACATAACACACAATATATACATACAAATATAACTATGTGGATATTGTGTTAAATATATATTTACATATCTACAACCAAAACCTAGAGTTATGACGAGTTATGACCCACCAACCTTCCTAGTTTATGTAAGAGCGACTTGCGCAAAAACGTATTTAGTGTCTAAACATGATTTAAGGAATTGTCAAATCGTACAAATAAGCCAAATTTAAACATGTTTAATCGCTAATTACGTTGCTAATTACGTTTAGGGATCATTGCAATCCGGACTTAGTCTCGACTATAATCTAATAATATAATAAAAAATAATATGTACATAGGTATTTATATTAGATTATTGGAAAATTGATAATGCCTAAACTTCAGCTATTTCTCTTATATCGTTTCACAAACGCTTCTGACATATTATTATTTAGTCTCTGTGACTGGAATTCGGTACACTATTAGTTATTCAAGGTAGTAAGTACCTTTTTTTGTGTTCCGAACTTCAGTAAATTTCTTTGATCTGAGGTTCCGAACCAGATTTGGAATATAGATTTATTCATTTTTTATAGTTAGACGGATAATAAAGTTTTTCTTTCGATTCAAAGTTTCAAAATAAGACTTTGTGTGACACACTTGTGTGGCCGAATTTTGTAAGGCTGCTACGATTTCCTAACAGCATATGTGTATGTTTCCCGGCTTTTCGTACTCCCATTAACTAAACCGGTAACCCTATTACAGCGCATATCCTTGGGGGATCCAACTCAAAGTGATTTGTGCTTAACACGGCGGGATCAGTACAGGCCTTCAGGTAATCGTGGCAATTTACATAATTTGCGAAGCGTCGACGCAGCGCGCTTGTATCAGCGGATTATGACGTTTACCTCATTTTGTTATGCTTTAGCGCCCTAGATCAATATTATGTAAACGATGTGGGCTGGCAGAAAGATTTTTTTTTCGTAACTAGCATTTTAGCTCACTTTACCTTATTTTACAAAGCTTTCTGCAGTTGGTTTAACTGTGTGCTGTCTCATTCGGTTGCAACAGCACCGAATAGTGTCATATTTTTTTTGCTAGTATATAATAAAGCAGTATCTAAGGTATGTATATACCGCCTTATATATTTCTAAAGATATATGTTTAGTGTCTCCATAGTTATAAATGCCTAAATGACCAAAATCCACTACAAAATCAACTTTACCTATATTTTTAAATAAATGTGATACAGATGCACTGACTACGGAACCCTTTACTGTATGTGGTCCGACACGTGCTTAACCTTTTTTTTACTTTATTCTGGTCATAAATAAATAAATAAAAATAAAAATTGTTTATTTCAAGCCATTGACTCATAAATAAAATTACTAAAATAATATTAAACAAAATCAAATCAAAATAAATTAAATCAAATCAAATTAAATAAAATTAAATTAAATCAAATAAAATCATAGATAGTCATAGAAAGTTCGTAAACATTTTCATTCGTAACTCTCCAACTCCAAGTTCCTGAAAAACGCGCTTCAAGCAAAATAAATTTGCCTCAAATTGTGAAAACTGCCAAGTTTATGGAAGTTTATATAAGTAATATTGATAAGCTCTTCTTGAAGAGAAATTGAGTTGAAGTTGCCGCCTTGCGAGCCAACTCGAGTGAGCTGGCGTGAAAGCGGTTCTCAAATATTGACTGCGGTCGGTGCTCCCAAACTTACGTATTTTCCTGTATACCAAGCCACAACTTTCATATTAATGCCTCAGGGAAAGTGAAAACTTGTGATAGACTAGCCTTTTACCGTGGTCTCAATTGCCAACTTCGCCTTTCGGAGTAAATTGTTCATCAAACTTGTGGGTCGTATGGGAATGAAGGAGACTTAACAATAAATAATTAGATTGGAGTTGCTTAGTACAAAACAATATTAACTATCTTGCTTATTAAAAGGTTGTGAAAATCCACACGGATACAATCTTTCATGATTTTAATATATAATAACAAGGTGTAATACTATATTTTGTGAAATAAAGAAATATATATTTTATTAACTTTTATTACAAAACCTTAGATATTATTACAATATTCGAACTACAACTACGGGATGAGTATTTGAGTATTTCTTTAAATTATATTGATTTGTGAGCCCATCTCCCATCTCAGGGTGAAAACACATAATAGCGCTACTAGACGCAAAGAGAACTTGCAAAGTTTGTTTTGAAGCAATAAATTATCAAGTTTCTTCAACAACTATCAAGTAAGAAGATTTTGCAACGTGTCTCGTGTAAGCAAGAGTTTACCCTTCAACTTTGGTTACTAAGTGATATATGACGGCCACTTTACATGACAAGAAATACATAAATTCTTCAAAAGGTTGAAAATCGAGTTAAACGGTATCGTACGTCCAGAAACCAGAGCTTTAAATTTCAAAATTAATTACGAGGTAAATTTTATAATGTGTTTTCACCCTACATTCAGTTTTTGGTTAACCACACTGTAATTCATTTGTGCATACTATTTATAAAGAGATTAATCAGTAGATAAATGCATCATACAAAACAAACGTGACCCTATCCTTACCTAGTCTAAATGATATGGTTTGGGAATTATCAGTAATGTCATTATACTAATGATTAAATTGTAAAAATCGTATCTACATACATCAATAGTGTGGAGTCATGGTAACATGCTTGAAAAATTTAGATCGACTATAAAATGAAATACCTGCTAGTGGCTATACAAGTGAGATATGAATGAAATATTCTATAATACGAATTGACTAAGTTACTTTTAAATCTACATAGGTATAAATGCCTCAATCGCACATAATAAGTGAAGCTTGAATACAAAACAACAAACAAAACCAGCGGTGTCATTAAGCGGAGTATTGATTACGCACAGTATACCCGCTTAAATTGGCTCGCACGGCAGTTTGCAAGATCCCGGAGCATTGAATTGCTCCGTGGATTCAAGCACTGCCGCCGTGTGATGCCGCACGCGCGAGTTAATATCTGGAGGTTTACCGCGCGTAATCGTTCAGCTTTTACGCAATAAACTAATGACTAAACACATTGAGTAGTTATCCGTTTTTAAATTACGACAAAAATAAGGCATTGATTGTTTGTATTAAAACAACATTCTCATGCCAACAAGTGACAATTCCAACTCTTTGCTACGGTGCCATATGTATTCGCTATAAAACAATTATAATTATGCCAATCAGCTAAGTGCACTGTGCCATCACAATTTATAACGTGACTGTATCTTCCTATATCTAATTGCATTAGATTTCAGTCAACTATACTTCCTTTCATGGCAGTCGAAGCACTTAGCCTAATATACGAAAAGGGTTAAATTTTCGATTTGGTTGTTGAGGTCTCCTAGTTCTAGGAGGTCGATGCATGGGCTCATATGCTCCAGAAAGTAGCGGAGAATTTTCATCGATCATTTCTTCTGATTCAGTCATGTTTTTTTCTAGCAGATCATGTTCAGTACTATTAAAATCAAGTTTTTCTAAGGACGCATTGGATTCGATTGAAACTGAGTCATTGTGATTATCCGTCGATAGATCAGTAGTAATATTATCAATGCCATGAGTTGTAACTGCATCACTGATATTAAAAAACGACGTTGTACTCATTGTGGTTTGCATTTCAGTGATTTCAGTATTATTTTTGAGCAATGAAATATTAGTAGTGACAAGTTCAGTTTTTGTTGAAGTAGGAACATACTCTGTTGTGATGTTTAATGTAATCAATTTATCTGTAATGGTTGCAGCAGAAAAGGTTACTGGCACGGTAGTAGCTTCACTGAGTGTCGTTTCTTTATAAGCTTTGGATGTGCTTTCAGATGTTACCACATTTATACCCTCAGTATGTTGAATGCCCTTTGAAACTGGTGTAAGGAAAGAGGCATGAGTTATTCCGTTGTCATCTCGGAAAATAGGCATTTTTGTAGTGATGTCAAAGTTTGTTGTATTTACTTTAGGATCATCGTTAGAAATTACAGTTATTTGTATCACTTCATGTTCCATTGTACTATTGTCTACAGTTTTAATATTCGGAGGCGGAAAAGAAGTCTCATCTGATATATTCAAAATATTCGATTCTTTAGTTAATGACATTGTTTGATTTGTTATTGTATCAAGCTTAGCAACATCATCTGCATAATTAGAGCGCACAGTTTGTTCTTCGCTCGTGATAGCAGCATCTTTCAGCATTATTGTAAGATCCATAGCGAAATCCTTATCTATTTTATCTAGATATTGAGGATGGCCTTTTAAGGTCGTGGTTTTATCATATGCAGTCGTTGGGGTTTGTGTTGTTTCTGTAGGTTTATCTTTTTCAGTAGTTTTAGATTCCAACATTTTAGCTACTTTTACTTTTGAATCATAGTATTTTTCATTTACATATTTTTTAGGTACGTGAGTCTTTAAATTATCCTTTTTTGTTTCTATTTCTTTGTTTGGCTTGATTGAAATGATTAAGGGCGTATCTATGTGTATGTTGTCATATGATAGTTTATTATGATTTTTGACATCAGTGTAATAACTATGCTTACTAAACTGTTTCTCAGCCAACTGTTGGGCATGTTTTTCAGCTAGAGAAAGAACTGTCATGTCGTCGCTCATTCTAGATTTTGCCATTACTAGCGGTGGAATAAAATGGTCAGTTGGTTGTGTAAAGATATTATCAACATTACCCACTCGAGCTACTTCCTCGTGCAACATCTTATGCTGCATGTGCCGTTCGTCTTCCAGCTTTTCTAACCGCTCGTTTGTCAAAACGTTACCATCATCAACATGTTTTGGAATTATGTTACTTTGAATGTTGTGATCATCGCTTTCTCCCAGATTGACATCTTTACTGAAAGATACTGTATTAAAGTTGTCCATGTCAGTGAATTTGGTTGGAGATTTGAAACGAGTTTTTGAGTTTATGTATTGTGGAAGTGAAGTAGCTGTGATTACTATAGGTTGATTGATATTGACTTCATGTTCAGTGATCGTATTTTCCTCAGTCGTTATATCACTCGTTGTGTCTTGGTCAGCTGTGATGTCTGTTGTAGCAAGCCAAATGGTACCTGTTGACGTTGAAGGCGAAGTACTGGATATTTCTTCTTCATCTGCACACGATAGATCTTTTAGTAGCCCTTCGCGTTTCTGTGAAGAAAGACAACCATTGTTTATAAGGTAACGCAATGACTTAGGCTGTCTAACTTCTACAACATAATGGTTCTACGAAACAACAGACATGACCAAGGGCATAAGATGTTTATCATATCATGAATTTCATAATATTTTTATGATATTGTAATTACCACATTCCCAGTGCATTGAACTCGTTTCACGCCGGCCAGGCCGCAATCTGCATTAAGCTGAACAGCCGCACTTTCAGGCAGGTAGAGGATGGTTAATGCAGGTAGCTCTCGTACCATGCATCCTTCGTTGCCCAACGCCCATTGTGGAACTGAGAATAAACAAAACATGAAAAAAACATAAGAGCAACAAAATATTCTGTAGAACGTCGAAAGAAAAAGTAGTTGTAGGTAGTAACGGCATAAATTCTCCGTGATAAAAGTAAGAGACGTCTGCCACTACGAATGTTTCATCAATATTGTTTACCCGGTAGTTCACAGATGAAGGACGCTACAGTAGGGCCACCACACGCCCTTGCCTCCCAGCGGTAGTCGGCAGCAGGGTTGGCAGCAGCGCAAAGTGGGGCGGATCGCGTGTCCGGGGCAGAGCTCCAGTATCCATCACCGCTTAGTCCTCGGTAGTCACTATGAATGAAGGATCAGTCGTTAAGAATAACGGACCAAAAAGTTAAGAAATAATTAGGAGTAACACTGTTTTTTTAATCATTCAGTTTTGTAATGTTAAATAAAATAAATAAATAAAATATTGCTGGACATTTCACACAGCGCTATCTAGCCCCAAACTAAGCAGAGCTTGCACTATGGGAACCAGATAACTGATAGAATACTTATATATGTATATATATATTTTAGTAAATACATACTTATAATATATAGAGAAACAACCAGACCCGGAACAAATATCTGTAGATCATGCAAACATTTGTTCCACGGCGGGAATCGAACCCGCTACCTCCTGCGTCTCAGATGGCTATTAGCCCACTGCACCACGGAGGTCGTCAAACATTGACACTATGACCTTAATTTAGAGTTTTTAGAACGGCGATAGCATTATATTCACCAAAAAAATATTCTAAATCTAAACTGTTTCAAATACCTAATTGTAATTCTTTTTTTTTCATTTAGCCTCGCATTTTGCTACCTACAAACTTTTATTTTTTCATAATACATTTTCTTTAGAATCCTCGAACCTTTGACGAGCTTTACATAAGCTCATTAACTATTAACTTGTAAAGACGCGGCGGATATCTTTATTTTACTAAAAGCAAAGTGGAATAAAGGAATGATTAATAATCTTCAAAGACTCTTTCTTCGTAGTTTTTATACTACAGCATTTTATGAAGCTGATGAGTTATGAGAAAATTGTTATTAATCATCGTCGGTCGTCGACTAAGAATACTTATAAATTGTTTTTATCTTCTACTCGATGACCTTAAGCTGAGAAATTTACGAGTTCTTTATGATTGATACTGTTAATGTGGTAATTTCGCTATGTAGAACTTTAAAAGCCAGTTATACATGGGGCACACTAAAAGTTTTGCACTTATAGCTAATCGGAACTATTTGAATTTCGAATGTTATATTTTTTGAAACGTTGCAACCTTCTTCGTAAAATAAAAAAAATTGGCGGGAAAGCATTTGTCAATTGTTTTTTATCACACATCAAAGTTCTACGTACGCAACGAAAATGGAATTAAGTCGAAAATATTTTAGAGCGATGATTTTTTATGATTTTAAAAGTTCTCTCTCTCCACAAGACTGTGCCGCTCGTCATCAAAATTCTTTTGGGAGAGAAGCACCTTGTTTGAGCACTGCACCGTAAAGTGATGGTTTGCTGATATTGAGAGAGGTCGGGTTTCTTTACATGACGAATTTCGTGAAGGGCGGCCTTCAACTGCCGTCAACGAAAATAATGTGGCTACTGTTAAGCGGCTAATTGAAGAAAACCCATGTATTACCTATGAGACAATTCGAGGACTATTGGGGATTGGTATGAGCCAAATTCAGAAAATTTTACACGAAGAATTGAAAGTTCGGAAACTTTGTGGTCGTTGGATCCCTCATGAACTGACAGCGAAGCAGAATCGGGCTCGCGTGGAATGGTGCTCACAGATGCTACTTAAGTACGAACACGGTTTGTTTACCCAGGGTGTTAGAAAAAGTTCGCGAAAGACGACCAAAAAGCCGCGTTCTCCTACATCATGACAACACTTCTTCACACACGGCCAACAAAACAAAGTCATTTTTAGCTTCCGAAAAAGTACAACCGTCACCCATCCTGCACATAGCCCCAACCTAGCACCTTGTGATTTCTGTATTTTCCCCAAAATCAAAGATTTGATGAGAGGTTTCACTTTGCCAACTCCGAAGAGGCAGAGATAGCTTTCAATCAGCACGTAGAAAACATGCGTTCAGATCTGTGGTCCTCCTGTTTTAAAAAATAGTTCAATCGCATGAAAAAAATTTTAAAATGTAAAGGAGAGTATTTTGAAAAGCAATAAAATAATATTTTGGTTATAACATGTTGTTTTTCTAAGGTACGCAAAACTTTTAGTGTGTTAGACGAGCGTTGAGAAGAGTTCATTAATAGAGTGCACTCAGTGGCGTAAAACGTCTGGTCATTAGTTCTACTTACTAAAACCACTCTTGTACTCCTCCTCTATGTCCTCTCCTAAAATTCTCGTGTAATTTAAGCCAGTCATAAGGTCAGAGAATGGATTATTTATCCTGCAAAGGATCTAAGCGTTATGCGGACAGCAGTGTCTCTTTTTACCCAACTTCAAGTGGGGTTAAGTTTTTGTGGCTACGATCCCCGTTTCGAGTAACGGTAATTAAGTATGCCTTGTGTTACGTGTCTGTCGGATGATATTGACAGTAGTAATAGTATTCTTTGCCTGAAGGCCAATTCTCTCACTTAAATCTAGTCAAATTCAAGTATCGATTTAACCCCCTACAGTGCACGATTTTGTCGTTTACGCGCAAAAAAATATATTACTCTAAAAGTAATCACTAGGCACGGAAAAATATTTTAAAAAACCACAAGTTATTATTTACTGAAATATTTTGGTTTGTTTGGTATGTCCCATATATGTCACAAAACGCATAGAGTTCCAAATTAGTTCTATGTAAGGTAATATAAAAATGAAACGAGAAGGTAATATCTATACTATAATATATATACTCTAATCCAAAATAAAACATAAACATTAAAAAAAAACAACTTTGTTTAGATGTAATTAACAAATATATGGCGTAGTTATAAAAAAAGTAGAATCTCTAGAAGGGTAAAAATTATTTATTCTAACTTGGTAATAGCATAGTAAGTAGGTACTTTTTCTGCTTAAGGACCGACAGAAACCAAGTTTTGTTCTCTTGTTTAGACAAGGTGCAACGCTGCATTTTTACTACTACTACATATGTACTAATATGACCCGAAATGCTGGCCCAAACGTCAAGAGTGTTGTTGTCTAAATTGACTGGCAAACCACTTGCCTCTGAGCTGAAGATATTCAAGGATTCACCTATATAATTATCCTGAAGAAGTTGGTGCCTTTCCACCACTTCATTCAAAACCAAATCATGAATGAGCTGAGTAAGCTGTCATCGCTATCTTATTCTGAATGTTCCAGTCCATCTGCACTATCTGATGGTAAGTCCAGAAAGTGCTCAATGTCTGCATCCTTTGCCATTTTCTAAGACTTCATTTGTAACGCATACATTATTTTGAAATAGTTGCATTTCACATATTAGGCACATACAATAAAACCTAGATAGTTTTCCTAATTATGTGTAAAATCATTCAAAAACTACTTTTATAAAAAACAAGAACACAATCTTACCTCCTAGATTTTTTTTATTATTACTTTTACTTATGACCCCTTTTTAGCAATTGTCAATATCACCTAGCAAAACTTTATATCCGATCAACCCGCAAATTCGAATTCAAAATATTTTATTGTTGTCTAGCGACACGGTGACACATGACTGTTATGTGATTCGTTGGACATTGTATTTTCACTATCCCACGTTAGATGGGGCTAAAACGAATTGTACGCTGTTAAACAGGTGATTTTTCCGTATGTCCTAGATATGGGACACTATGCGCTGTAGGGTTAATGCTGGCATAACGTTAATGCATTCGGTCGGCTTGACTTGGTGCTGACTCTAAAAATCATAATGCAACCGAAAATTGACGGTAGCTAATATAAAGAATTACAACGAGAATCATAAGCTTAGAAGATATTTTACATGGGTACATTTTATTGTCATTCGTGTCACCGTGTATAAAAGTACTTACGTCCAAGTGAAATCTCCATCAGGGTTGCTACGAATAAGACCGACCCATACCGCGCTAGAGATGTCCAGCTCTTTAAGGTACGCTCGAACCGCATCGTACTGTGCCGTGGTATCCACTGCAAAAATCAAAAATCAATGTTTTATTCTCTTAGAAAAAAGTCTGGATTCGTATATTTCAAATTTGGTAGGTACTGGTAAGTCTTGGCGGGTACTTTGTCGTTTTTCGCAGCCAGTCTCGTAAATTCGTAACAGGGAAAAGGTGAAGTGTCGTTTGGGCATAAAACCCTCACATAAACAACTTTTACTCCCATTAAGATGCGAGTTCAGGCATATGGCTCGGATAAAGAGCATGTGTGGTGGTTTAAGTACCATAATATTTTACGAGTGACGTTTAAAAATTATTTTATTCTAGGTAAACTCAGAAACGTACCGTTGATTTACAAATTCATCATCAGCTAAAGGGCAGCATCTTATTGAACTTCTGCCATCTGGATCAGGTCAGCTATCAATATTATTTTGGTAGAGAAAACCGTTGCTATCTTTAAGATACAACTGTTTCATTTGGGGTGTGTTTTAGTTAAATAATTATTTCTGCCTCTCTTCTCTTATTTCACTTTGTGAATTTCTTTAGTACCTATCTATATAAGGATAGTTTATCTTTGAGTTAGGTCGAGTAGATCAAAAGGCAAATTTAATTAAACGCTCCAACTTGCGCTATCAATTACAAGATTGCGGTCGGGCTCCAACTGGATCTTACTTATGTAAAGTGGACAGTGTATCCACTCTAAGTGCCCTCCAGTCTTCACTCTAGTACCAAGTTACAGTCCTTGGAAAGCAGGTAAGACACTGCAATGCTGCTCACAAAGCTGAAGTGGCAATATCGCCTAGCAATCAAGATAAACCAACTCAAGAAACATCTACAGTACTCGTATTTACCTTTTGATTCATTCTAATATATAAAAATCTCGTGTCACGATATTTGTGGTCGCGCTCCTCCGAATCGGGTAGACCGATTTTAATGATTTTTTTTTTGTATATTTGGTAGGTATGAGAATAGGTCGTAAAGTATTTTTCATCCTGCTACCCCTACCCCCAATTATTTAATCGCGATTTTAGTATTTTTGTATGAACAATGGCGGCGATTCTATTGTTTACGCTGACTAACTAAAATTGTGTAACATACGGACAGTCTTATTTTGTTCACACTAAAGATCAAATTAGAACTACATTTAAACTGACATTTCTAAATTTAAGTTAACAAGAAGTTGCGGGCTAGTTTTAGTCAACACCAATTTTGAAGAAAATATAAAAGATTTATTTTTAGAAACATGTGTGAGCTAATGGCTCACACATGAGCGAGATAATGGCGGCGATTCTGTTGTTTACGCTAACTAAAATTGTGCAAAATATGAACGGTCTTATTTTGTTCACACTAAAGATTTTTAACTAAGAAGGCGTGTTTGCGGGCTAGTTTTAGTCAACACCAATTTGGTTGATCACTAAAACTAGCCGGCAAACATGCCATCATTAAAAAATTACTTAATTTTAGAAATGTCACTTTAAATTTCATTCTAATTTGATCTTTAGTATGAACAAAATAAGACCATTCATATTTTGCACAATTTTTGTTAGTCAGCGTAAACAACAGAATCGCCACCAATATCCATATAATTTAACCGTCGTTTACTGAGGTAAAGTCATGAAGTGTTGCGTCACTTTGACAAGAGTATTTTATAGTTTTTATCCCGAAGTTCCCACGGGAACGGGAAATTTCAAGTGTGCGAAGCAGCGGGCGGGTCAGCTAGTAAATCATATAAATCTGATAGGAATTTTCACTATAATTGCAGTATTGTGAAGTGAGCCAGCTGTCTTGTCTTTCCGCTGTAATATTCAAGAGGTAACGCGGTTTAGATTACCGCTTATTAAATAATTAATGCAAACTTTCCGGCTGGGACAGTATAACAGCTAATTTCATTGTATAGGGCGCCCCAGGACTCTTAAATCCGAGGAATTTTTCAATTATATGTATACCCATGTACGGACCCGCACTAGGAGTTTAATTTAATTCCAGGATTCGGGTTCAAATCTTCCTAGAAAAGGGAAAATTCCAATTTCTCATCTAAATATATAATATTGTTTTTTCCGATGTGCTGCTTAGTTGTAATTAATTTATTTTTATTTATTTCTATTATTAACCGACATTTGTAATATATTTTTATATACCAATATGTTTCATTGTAATGAAATGGTGACTAAATGAATACTAAATTCCAATCATAAACGTTTGAAGATTTGAAATCAACAACTCCCTTGTTGTGAAATCCCACTAGATGTTGTTTTTAATGTTTGTTAAACAGGCAGCATTTGAAATAGGGTCTTCCGGGAAATAATCTAAATTTTCAGGAGCTTTGTTTTAACTAAGTGAAAATTGGAATGTCATAGGCTGCAGAATTTATCCCTAAAAGGTAACATCGACGAAAGAAGTGATTAATAATTGTGATTAATTTGTGAAGTGATTGTGAATAAGAACCTAACTGTTTTATGTAGGTAATTTTATTTTTACGGAGCCACATGTAAAACTCCATCGAGGAAGGTACATATATAAAAAACGTGGCACTCTGGGAGTACCGACAGAAGTGAAAACTTGAATAAAAGCAGACTGCACTACAGATACTTATATACAGAGGTGTTAGTAACAGTCAGTGCCAGTAGTCAGTGACAGGTGTCGGTAACAGTGTCGCGAGTTCAATGGCTTTTCCCCATCTCAAAAAATGCTCAATGCGCCTAAAGAAGTTTTCACTTAAAAAATCTTAGCTACATATATGTTGAGGGCCAAATAAGAGTTTCAAATAACTAGTATTAAACAGTAACGTTAAACGACAAGAAAAACAAAGGATACCTAAATAAAAATAAAGGTAATTTTAGACAATCAACTATGCCCAAAAAAAGTTCACTGCATAATAATTATTTGTTATGCAACGAATTCGTTGCGAAATTGGAAAAATATAGTCAAGACTACACAACTTTGAAATCTGCTTATTTGACAAAGGATCAAAAACAAATGCACTAACGTGAATTCCGATAAACAGCGATAGAGCGATTCAGCGTTATATCCGAGCCTCCATTTATTTTGCAAACCTTTGAGATTTCAAGTAAAACGTACACTTTCCGAAGAGAATATCAACATCCGTACATTTATTATTCAAGTGAGATGTTCAGGGCAGTTTCCTATTGGTATTCGACCATCGAGTTCGTCTTGTTATTTTCTTTTCATTTTCGCTAAATATTAACACAAATAACACTGAATATTCAATAGAAAAATACAGACTTTTTTCATAATTTTCTTGTTTGATTTTCCTGTTTCGTTTTATGTATGTCACTCAAAAATTTTAGTATAATCCTTACATATATTCATCGTACTCCTTCGTACCTTGTTCTATTTATTTTGAATAATGTTTTATTCATGATCTCATTCAACAGATCGACTATCGTAGTTATGGATGATAGATAATCATCCATAACTAGGATACATAGTAAATTGAATACCTTATTCACCGGTAGAGAACTCTTCAATATCCACTTGATATTTATCAGCAACTGAAGATCCACAGACCATGTAAAGATCGTATTCTAAGCATCTCTCAAGCGATACTCAGCAATAGGTACTTATATTCAAAATCCACCCTACACCCTCCACTTACGATACAAAGTACAAGTGCCGCTTAAGCGCAGACACGTCTAGTGCATGAATAACCGTGAGATTAGGCATGAGACAGCACGTCGCGATCCTCGTAAGGGCAGGCAGCTGTCTGGAATGCCTCGTAGCGAATGTCGATGTAGGTACAGTTAGCTGGTAATGCCTAGCAGCTACTAATGAAACAAGATCGAGCTAAATATCTAACTGTGCATTGTTATTCTAGCATACATTACGTATCCATACTATGCATATTATAAAGAGGAAAGATTTGTATTTTTGTATGTTTCTAACGAATAAACTCGAAAACTACGGGTCCGATTTCAAAAATTGTTTCTCTATTAGAATGTAACATTATCCCGGAGTAACATAGCTCCATTTTATCCAACTGCACAGGAGGGTATACGCGTGCGATGATTTGGTCAGCTAGTAATATTATAAATTTGAAAGAACCTATCTCTGTATCTATACGTCTGTTGACGTATAGATACATTTTCAAGTATAGTTGCGTTTTCAAGATGTTTAGTCTTAAAAACGTAACAACGTAACAACAACAAACGTAGGTACGTTTTCAAGACTAAACGGCTGGACTGATTTCAATACCTCAATTTGGTATGTTCCAAATTTCATCGAAATCGGTCCAGCCTATGTCTCAATATGGTACTTTTTACCCGACTTCGCAGAAGGAGAGTTATGTGTTTATTAACAAACCACACGTGCGAAGCCGCGGGCGGGTCAGCTACTATTTTTATATAACGGTATATTTCACAGCCGAAAAGTCATGACGATAATTTCAGAATATTTTGTTTACGTTTTAAAGGTGTTTTGCAATCGCTTTAATTTCTAGAAAATTTGGATTACCATTAACCGCGTTTTTACTATTCTGGTTCCGTTGGTAGTATCCTAAGATCACCCTCGCTCTGCACGTCACGTACGACGACTGATAGGCCATTTTATAAACTGACTCGGTTACACGTTTCACAAAGAATCTTTATGATTCGAAGCTCACTCTGGCACGAGCCATTTTTATGGTTTTGAGATTAGTCGAAAGTCTATTGATGTGCAATGTGAACGTAAGAGTTTTCTCGAATTTGCTATTTTCATAGTTTTTTTCCTTTCTTATTGGAAGAAATTTGGCAATTTCGTGGTGAAAGATTTCATAAAACAAACATATTCCTTGGAATATGAATACAACGAACACCACTAAATTAGCATAAGTACCCAAACCAATTCTAGCAAAACCTATTTCTTTAAGCGTCCACCCAAGACCCAACCAAAACCAACGTACGTAAAATAGTGGTTATTGCCAATAAAATTCGCATTACTAGCTGCGTATTACCTTCTAGTACATTGGTAGTCGAATAAATATCATGATACGAGCCCCGGCGTACCTACGAATAGCGTCAAATGTAGTTATTGGGATCCCGCAGGCTAAATTGCGGCTGGCTCGGCGCTTCACAATCTAATATAAATTTCCCGATGCCGGTTTCGCAAGAGAATTCTGGTGTTATGCCGGAGTATTACACGAATACAAGGGTTTTATGCTTGTAGTTTAAACCTACAAATTAAAGCATTAGGGTTGTTTTCGTATCCTATTTGGATTAATGTGAAGGTAGCTTCAGCATGCCAATCATAAAAACATGATTTAAATAATATTAGTTTGGCTTGTAGCTTGCGCCGTTACCACGTGAATACATATTCATACCATGTACATATATAACCGGATTGTACATAAGACAGAACATACATTAAAAAGTACAGAAATAGAGGACATGTACAAAGCCGAGCTTAACCCTGAGAAAAGTGTTCTTCCAGCAAACCTTTGAGGCGAGAGAGAGATAATTATGTTGGCTTGCAGGTCGTTTCAAACTCGATGGAAATTTACTAGATCTGTGGCGTTTGATTTTCCGAACCATTATAATCTTGAAGTCCAGAGTGAACTGGTTCTTTTTAAGCACGCGCACTCCATCTTCGACCACACCATTACTAAGTAGGTAATTAGTGGTCAAGTGCTTGTCTACCACCAATAAAAACAGATGAAACACGGTTAAGGTATTAAGGTACATGTATATACATAGGGTGTTTGATAATAACATACGCACAAAAATTATAGGGGTCATTTTGATGAGCCTAATAAATACGTTTGTGAAATGTTTACCATAGAAATGTGAAATTTATTTTGGCATGTAAGAACAAACACTTTATTAAACTTATGTTGTGCAATTGCATAATGCTTGCCATTTAACCATAGATACTGTATTGGCGATGTCTCGAGATATCTCATGTTGTTCCTTTCTAACCTAAAACCCATTTCCGAAAGAGATATCAAATCGACCTTTATTTTTGGATGTCGATTGCAAGAGTAGGCAGTAAGTTTTACATCGAATTAATCACCTAAACTTAGTCAATTTTCTTTAAAATTTGATAATATATCTAGTAGTTTTATTTTTCGAGAAGTCTTTGTTTGTTTTGAGCAACCGTCACTTAAATATCGTCAGTATCAAATACAATATTAAATTAAATATTACCAAATATATATTTTAGAATAGATAGAGAAATTTATTTCGACCCAAGTAACAAACACACAGAAACTGCATACGGTGGATAATTACATATTAGTTAGACACAGACACATTAGCTTAATCAGAAAAAAAAAATACGTAGGGTCACTATGAGCCCTTTGCCGAAAAAGGGGTGTGGCTCAGCATTATGCTAAACAAATTTAGTGCTGAGCATAAAATTGTTGGTTTTAAGCTATGTAACCTGGTACATTGACGCCACGGATGTACGTAATACGTGCCTTTTTTTAATAAAACGAATACGAAATTTATAGTACGAATTTTGCTTAGTAAACCATTAATAAAAATACGGGATTTATGACGTACCGTTTTATCGGTGTTACGACCGACAATGTTTCTGTTCAATTCGTGAACCATCATCAGGGTGTCCTTCACTGCGCCCGTCTACCCGAGGCGATACGCAGTGCAGAGCGGATCACACTCACCCGATGAAGGTTCACGAATTGATCCGAAACAGTATCGGTCGTTACATCGATAAAACGGTAAGTGTTAAATCCCATATTTATAATAATTATTGTACGTATATGATAATAAATTGTATAAACTGGTAATATAAAATATTGTAAGTGACGGGTGGTAGGACAGTTAAATGGCATCACAAATATTGACTTGGCGGTCGCGGGAGAGTTCTCTCGCGATCTCGCGGCATCGGTACAGGCACAGAGATAACGTATTCAGTAAGTAAGCAATTTGAAGAAGCTTTAAGAGTAGTAAAGTTCCTTGTGAAAGGGGTCGCCGCTGGAAGTACAACACCATACCTTATGGCGGCAAGCAGCATCGCTGTATTTCAGTTTAAAAGGGTATGGTTGCCGGTGAAATTATAGGTACTCCTGTGTGCCTCAAGTTGGTGGACGCAGGGCAATTAAGTGCATCGTAGGCCACTTTTCTAAGGAGCGCGACTTAAGAATTAGGCGGGATTTATATCCGCAGTCGTCCTCTTGATGAGAACGCGATACTTATTTCGCTACTGGCTCACTGCCCGTCCAGTGCCAAATTAATCGGATGCTGCTTTACGATTCAAAGTGCCGTTAGCATATGATTTTCCTGTAAGGGACACATCTTTCTTTACATAGTATAAAATGAAGTCGCTTCCGCTGTCTGTTCGCTTAGATCTTTTAAACTACTCAACGGATTTTAATGCAGTTTTCAGCAATAGATAGAGTGATTCAAGAGGAAGGTTTATATGTATAATACATACATAATTCTGTTTGTTTGTTAGTTTGTTTGTTACCTTTACACGACTAAACGGCTGAACGGATCGTAATTAAATTTTGCAAGGAGATAGATTATGTCCTGGGAAAGGACATAGGCTACTTTTAAGCTAACTGCGCAAAATGAAGGTATTGTTTTGTTGAAAAACCAGCCGTTCGAAGTCGTGGGCGAGTCAGCTAGTAACACTATAAAATTAAAATTATTATGGGTAATTACTAAGTAAGTATTATGAAATGCCATACTTTTTTACGTCATGTCGATGGTGAAACAATTTAATTGATATCAGCAGTAGATAATTGCGGTTATTGATAATACGGCACGTGTGTATTCCTGAGT
This sequence comes from Philereme transversata, assembly GCA_963924445.1. Lineage (NCBI taxonomy): Eukaryota > Metazoa > Arthropoda > Insecta > Lepidoptera > Geometridae > Philereme > Philereme transversata. The sequence continues at coordinate 15,747,428 of OZ004337.1, read as the reverse complement.
TATTTAATTTTTCTATTTTTAACCGACTAAGCCAAAAGGAACGGTTATGTTTTTAGCAGTCTATGGAAGTATGTTCCGGTGTAGCGCTTAAACTACTAATCCAATTTTGATGAATGAGGTGTCAACCGATTCGTTATTGTAGTGCGGGTGACATGGGCTACCATTTTCATGTGTATTACGTAATCAGGTTTCAGTTTCTTAAACTTATATAGCTTGTTCAGCTAAAGACTATAATATTATTTATTTCTATAAACTTTCGTTGAATTTCAAGTTTCACATAAAGTTTTTCTGCTTAACCGTACCTATCCACGCTCGGCTTGGCTTCGCGCCAGTTGACTATCCCATTTTATATGAAAGTTTCAGTGGCTATACTAAGCCTTCAAGACTTTTCTTAACACGGTTTCATTTTAGGAAACTAATAAGTGGGTATAAGAGGAAACTAAGATTGGATTGATTACATAATTGCTTATTGGTAATAATAATTGATTAAATATGAAAAGCTCTTGGGAAACACAAATAATATATTTATTTCCGTAATTATGACGTGGATTCAGTCTAGGGCGTTAGATTAGTTGTTAAACAAGGTATTATTCTATCTCATCTCCATCGAGAAACTAAACAAGCTAAATGCGTTTAAAAACTGAAAATCTATGTATTATGTATGTCGATGGTAGCCTTTATCATTTGAGGTATAATAATAAATCGATTGACACCTCATTTATCAAAATTGGATGAGGTGCTACGGTGGAACATACATCCATAGACTACTAAATAGATACCTTTTCTTTTGACTTTACCGTAATCGAGTAATAATATAGCCTATGCCACCCGGATCATAATAACGAACCGATTGACACCTCATTCATCAAAATCGGATGAGTAGTTTAGACGCTAATTCCTATCATATAATGTCAAATAAATTATAATAATATATCAAATAAATATAATGCCAAGTAAATTAATACTAAATAATGTTTCGGCGCGGTAATGAAATTACATCATTAAACGCGATTCCACTTGGGGGAAAATAAAATAACTAGTACAGGAGATAGAAAAAGAAAATAGACTGACTTTCGTATTCATAGAACGCTGCACTAAACAAGCCACGATCACCTCAATATCGACACGTGGCTGTCCGTCCAAGGGTTTGTTAGTTGGTAGGCCTTTCGGATAGATCCCAAGCCCGGTAGGGCTTCTTTTTAGCTGTTCTTGTCTTCTTGATGAATCCAGTAGCGGTATTCGATATGTGTCAGCAACAGAAGTAACGACGTGGATATGGCAGGAGCTTGATGCGGGATTGCCGAATTTGCTTACGACACAACGTTGTATAGTTTAGATTTTATGATTACGAAGAAGTTTATGCAGTTTTCGAAATCGGTTAAAACTCGAGCAAAGCACATCCACAATCGATATGGGTCAATCGCGGACTAAACATAGTTAAATACGAACATATATACCTACATAGGCGGCTTAAAACACAACCCTTTCGTTTGGCTTTGCGGTAGTCTGTTAAAAATATCACCCTAATATTTGAGAAACAGCAGCAGGGTTAAAATATGACAAGAATATTAATTAAAAGTTATTTTGTTCTTGAGAAATAAGTTCCAAGTGAAACACGTTCCTCGTATAATTTCACAATGTGGTATTAGAGGCAGTGTTAATCCGCTTTTGTTATGAGTTCTGAAGGATTTACCGGGATTTATTTTCTCCTGACTCAATGGCGCTCAACGTGAGCCAATCAATAGTATCAGCTTCGTCTATGGTTTCCTTTGTATTTACACCAAATTAGTTTCCGACGATAACTACAGTACATTTCAAAAGCACACTGTCTAAATAAGTAGTTAAAAGATAAAAATGTTTATTGCCCAAAGAAAAATACATAATTGATGCCAGGCTACATGATCCAGGTACAATTTTTTAACAGGACGATAGCCTGACCCTAACTAAGCATGGAGCTTGTATGTACAGTTAAAAGAAGTAGGTAAGTTTATAATATGTATGTATGTGGATGTAATATGTTGTTGGAGTAAACAAAGCCCTTTGTAAGTAAGTAAGCGTTTGTTCCAAAATGTTCTGAGATGGGTAGGTACACATTATATTAGCGAAACCTCTCGTCTTCATGCAAGCGACATAATGACATCAATTTGAAAGCGACAGACTAGTCGGATTCACGCCTATCTAAGGTAACGTTTTCCCGTTTGTGCCAGCCCTAGTTCCGTTGATTGACACTTCAAAAGGGCTGTCAATCAAAACTGAGTTGGACGATTTACCAACTTGACATTTTGGCGATTAGGGAACGCAAACATGAAGTAGGCAAACCCTCCGCAATATGAATCAAACTTGCACTTGGGCTGATATTTTTGCAGCGACTACAAACAATTATTGGTTGAAGACCCTCCGTGGCGTGGTGAACGAATACCCAGCTGAGACGCATGAGGTTACGTACGATTCCCGTCGCGGAAAAAATGTTTGCATAATCTACAGATATCTGTATCGGATTTACTTGCGCTACGATGCCTTAACGTATTTAGTGGCTAAATATAATTAAGAGAGTTGTTACATCATACAAATACGTCAGATTTAAACATTTTAGTCGCTAAGTTCGTTTAGGGATCGTTAGGCAAGAGTATTTATTTACGAAAAAAATGTATGTAAGGATTCAATCAGTTATCTGGTTCCCATAGTTAGTATACAAATAAACGTGATAATTTCAGTCATAAAAATAAATATTCGCAAAAGCCTTCTGCGCCAGCCAGCAGCACGCAGACAAAGGCTGACAGTAAATAATGGAATATTTCATTTCTCAGAATATTGACGTTTCTGTCACAACTCGAATACCCTATTAGGCCTGTTTCCTTTGTCAGTCAAACGGATAGACAGGATAGGCTACTTTAGTATACAAACGCTTCAGCGAGTTGTGAATTTAAACCAATCATTACTTAGGTCTAATTTTCTATTTGCTATCTTTAGAGTAGCTAGTGATGAATCCTTCTGTTTCTCTTATCTACCTGTCTCAGAGAGCTTAGCCAAGTTACATTCGCTTCGAATCGATTCGATTTCTACATAGGTTTGTTGTCGATATATCACGTGATATTTCCATAGCATGTGTTAAATCCCATACATTTTCGGACTTATTGGCTAGCGTCAACGCTAATCGAATGTGACTTGGCGAAGCCCTCAGTACTAGATATAGGCGTTCTCTCTATCACGTCAATTCTTACGATCAGCATTTCTAACCCATTGCCTCCGTAATCCCATAAATTGATTGAGAAAGACGACTAAACATACGGCAAATAATACATTCGCACACCTGCAGTCTATGTTTATGTATTTATTTATTTTATTTACTTATAGGTACTTAGCATCACATTTACATTACCATACAATCCAATGGACCATCACACACGGCGAAGTAAATATATTATATGCTTTCATGTTTCATTATCTCAAAATACCGAGCCATATGGATATTTTATCTTAAGGTACGAAATATATCATAAGATACGAACACCTAGCCAGACTTTCAAGAGCATGAAAGGATTTCATATATTAACATATCGCTCATTGAATGCAAAACAGCCACAAACCAGAAACCTCATTTTTTACAGGAGAGCCGAAACAAAATTTTAAAAATGATTTTTTGAAAAAAATACTGTTTTTATTATTAAATGTAATGATGTTAATACATCATTGTTTTCCTTATTTTTTGCTCTTTCTTTTTAAATAATGACCACTGTGCTAGCACTCTTCCAACCTGATAAAAACAACAAAAGCCCTTTTTGCATTCAAAATTTGAACCAATGTTAGGGTAATTATCTCAAAAAATTAAACAAATATTAAAATGAAACAAGCTTTTTTAATGTTTTATTAAGGAAATAACTATAGAAACAAATAACTCGCTGTAAATCTAAAAAGATACAAACTATTTAAACGAGCATCACAAAACCAGACATTGTTTTATCGTTTTATGTTAAAAAACGCGATATCAATTTTACCTTATCTAAAATTATCTTTATATAAATTCTCAAAATATTCATAGGAACAACATTATACTTCAAAAACTATAAACACAAATTTAAAATGAAATTGCTGAAAGCTTAACATTAAAAGATATGAAATTAGGCTTAAATTAGTACAATTATAATACCTTTTACTATTTATTATTAAATCACAAACTGTATCGCTAAAATCACAAAATCAGTCTTTAAGTCACACCCTGTATGGCTAAAATCACAAAAGTAATATCTAAGACAGTCTTTAAATCACAAAATAACCTGATTAATATCTAAGACAGTCTTTTTTTTAGGCACATTTATAAATTTTGGTAAAAACTTTGGTAATATTTAGGTATAATATTTTTCTCAATAAGTTTGAGTATACCTTGTTTTTTTGTTTCAGAAATTGTTAGTTTATGATTGTATAACTTTTTTGGCACTATGTTGTAATTAATAGAGGATTTAGACATCTTTTTTGTCAGCGTCGAGACTGAGATGAATGCTTCGCTTTCGTATGAAGTTTTATATAAAAACTGGTGTTTATGTTCCCGGTGGACTTTCAATATTTTTATGTCGGACCATTTTACTTTTTGCCCATCTTCGGATGTGACGAAATTTCCAACACCCAAGCATTTTAAATCTAAAAAACTGTCGTGCGCAAGTTCGTGAACTACGAAAGGTGTGCCTTTTTTCTTTGCTGTCTTAATAAGAGTAATATACTGGTCCGGTACATAAATGGGAGAAGATTTTAAAGCCATTGAAATATTTCTTTGAATTAATGAGTGAGCGGCATCCCCCTCATTTTGGGTATGTCCCTTTATTAAAAACTTATGAGTAATACTTCTCAATTTCGAATATATTTTCACAGCATATTGGTATGTTGCTAGCATGTATTTGTTTTTTTGCTGGCCGCAACAATTATCACTATAAAAAACTCCGTCAAAATCACCCGCAGCTTCATCGTTCAAACGTTTCAAATACATGAGCACGCATGATCCAATTTCATTCACACCCCGACCTCCTTCCCCCTCGTGCCATACAAAACAATCTGAACTATTGTTTCCTAATTTAGTGATTGTCAAATTAAGTAAATTCAATTTAGAAATGTAATAGAAGCTAGAGACTTCACCTTGCGGACAAGGCATAACTGCTTGTAGATCATAGACACAGACTACAAAATCATCATTAATATTTTGTTTATCCCTCTCTTTTTCAGATCTAGCGAGACTTTTTTCTTTTAAATGCAAGTCGTACTTTTCTTGCAAAAGCGATTTATCATCTGCGTTTAGGTAAGCTGTACAGTCTTCACACTGGTCCTTTTTAGGTTGCCAAAAGGAGATGTTAAAGTCCTCCATGAATATATTATAATATATCTTATATGAAACATGTGACTTATTTTCTTCTTTGCACTTGTCAACGTACAGGCGATGCAAAGCAGCAATTGACATGTTTCCCTCAATATATTCACGCTTTGTGTGAGCACGGCAATAATGGCTTTCAATCCTAGGGATTGAATTGATATGTGCTTTGACACCATCTTTCAAAGCGGCCTCTAACTGGAACTGGTTTCCGTGTTTCCCTCGATTTTCTTGCATTAATCCAACGCGTTCAGAGTTCTTCTTCACAACAGTTCTTATAGTTTTGTCAGAAATAGCAAGTGTATTCATAAAATATACTTTGCAAACTCGAATGCGTCTATCGTTTTTAGGGAAATAATATGCGTGATTAAAATTCTGACGAGTGCTGCCAACACGGACATAGCGATACTTAGGTTCAATTTTTGTCATGTTGTCGCTAATGAAATGCCTCTGAGCTGTCAAGTCACCCATCTTCCAATAGTTCTCAAACAAAGCCAACCTTTCTTCCGATGAAAATTGGTTAACACATTTTAATTTGCATTTATCGGAACATTCAGGCCCAATTTTCTTGGCTTCTATTTGTTTTTTTGATTTGGACATGGTTTTATATGCCTTTCCGCTGTTTTTAAGAGCCTTGGATTTATTTCTCTTCCAAGATGCAGGGTTACATTTTCTTTTTCGGGAAAGCAGCTGAGGTTCCACGCTGGGTGGTTGACAATCAATACTAGGGGGCTGGGTGTCAATGCTAGGAGGCTGGATGTCAATGCTAGAGGGCTGGGTGTCAATACTAGGAGGCTGGGTGTCAATGCTAGGAGGCTGGCTGTCAATACTAGGGGGCTGGATATTAATACTGGGTGATTGTGGTTGTTCAGTCTCTAAGATAGATGGCTCAGTGTCAGAAGGCAGCATTCCCATGTTATTGGGTTCATCATCAGCCCTGGAAGGTCCCGGTTGGGGTGAGAAAAATTGGTAATTAATCCGTTTTTTGTCTATGTGTTTCTCAGGTAGAAAATCAGGATCCTTTCCACTATCGTCCAAGGAAAAATCAGATAAACTAGATGCCGTAGAACAGTTCGTGTCACTGTCGTCAGAGTCGCTGTCTGATGACTCTGATGAGTCACTAGGTGGAACGATTTTAACAGGTTTTTTCCAAGTTCTTAAGCTCTCTTCATCATCACTTAACAACGATATATCGTAATCCGGCTGGCTATCAGGGTAAGAGTCCGTATCAATACTATAATTTGCCGTTTCTCTTTGTTGTCCAACCTGTGCTGCTATTTGAGTTTCCTGAGTATTGTCAAGGAACAAAGTTTGTTTCTCTTCAGTTCCAGATGGTAGTATGTCCTCAGTTTCAACATTAATTAAGGTCAAATCGTTATGGTTAGGTTGACTGATTGGATGGCACTCCGCATCAAAATAAACCTTACCCGTTGTAATGTCTTGATGAACTCTTGCTGGAATATCACATTCTTGAATTTGTTCAGAGTTGATAACGGGCCGGTTTTGTATGCTTTCTGATTCTTCATTAGAATGGCCAACTGCCATGCTCAAAATTAATTTTGCTCTGCTATTCATTCTGAAAATAATTATTATAGATTATTATTATGTACTTGCAAAACAATGCCTATCATAAGTTGTTACTTTGGGTGCAAAAATAAAGTGGTGCGAAGTTTCCGTGAAAACTAGCAATTTATTTATAAGTAATGAAGATAAATTACTTTGAAAATATAAAAGCTATGAACCAACCTAACAATTATGAGGTGCTAAACGGTAACCGATCGATAACCGTATGAACGTAAACTCTAACAAGTAAATGTTATTTTAAAGTAAATAAAAATTGTATGATTCTACAAAATTATTCCTCTAAAATTGACAAATTTGAAAACATGCAGTTTAGCTGTACACAAATAATTATTACCTCTGTAATAATTCAATACAAAAAGTACACATTTGTAAATATGGCATCACTTTACTTCATTTTGGAATGCAAAATGTACAGATTTAAAAATATGGCATTGATTAATTTCAAATTGGAATGCAAAATGTACGTTTTCCAAAATATGGCTCTGTTACATTAAAAATCAGAATGTACTTACTTGAAATTGGAATGCAAAACCGATGCATTTCAAAAAGTGGCCCCTTTGCACAGAACACTGAATCAAATGTAGGGTGTTTTTTCGATTTGTGGCCGTTTTGTATTGAACTGACGTGCGTTCGCTCCGAGTTCTGGGTTGCAACTGACAAAATGGCGGTTTTGTTCTGAAGTTGGCGCGTAAGTCAGCCCAATACAAAAAAGGCGGTTGATCAGTTTGGCATCAAAATGAGCGAAAATGACGGGTGTCTTCAGCAAAACGTAAAATATTGCAGCTTAAGTACCTAATTTTGAAATTAAATGATTTTCAAAATCAAAATTTTATTTATGGCGGTTTTGCATTCAATGAGCGATATCTTACCCGTTACGATAACTTAAGATATAATTATTATAAATATGGGATTTATCACGTACTGTTTTATCGGTGTTTCAACCGACAATGTTTCGGTTCAATTCGTGAACCTTCATCAGGGTAAGTGCGATCCGCTCCGAATAACGTCTCTCCTCGCATTATGCGTCGCAGCCCTCTGCGCACGTACGTACGTGATAAATTCCGTATTTATAATAATGATTGAAATCAATCACGAAAGTTTTCTAAGTAAAACTTAAGATATCGTAACATAAAATTTTATAGCATCTTCATCGTGTATGACGCGTTTTCTTGCGCCACTTATAAACTCGAATTATCCTTGGAATAATTACTCCGTGTTTCGTTCTTTGCGATAACAGGTAGTTTCAAAATCAGATCTAAATGTGTAATAAGGCCTTATATAGTTTTATTGTATTTTACCCCTCTGAAAATATAAATTAATGTAAACTATAGCCCCTGACCTCCCTGTTGTGTTCCCAGTATAACAAATTATCGACTACAAGAGAAATAATAATGGAATAGCTACAGGCAGGCAACAACAGAACCTCCACAAAGCAAATTAATCGAATCATACCTGCCTCTACGTGAGCATTCGCTGGACTTAGATTACGTTCTCAATCCGCTAACCATATTACATTTCTTGGTGTATACAGATATTGCAAAGGAATTTGTCGACAAACTTTTCTTGAAGCCAATTTGTTATTGTACTGTTGATGAAATTACATTTTATATAAAGTCCTAGTCAGGGTGGAGAGTAGGCAAACACTATGATTGATGACTCTACTCAAGTCTATACTGGATCAATTAATTAATATTGTTACTTTAAAAGCTTTCTTAAAGGAATAACCTATCAGGTTACTGGCTTACTAATAATAAATACGCCGATTATACATAAAACCCCAAGTTTTTGAATAGCTATCAATTTTCAGTTCAGAAGAAGCGAAGATAAATAGTATTAAAAGTTGTATCATTATACCATGACGATAAAATATTTGCTTTTTTAATTTCCGTAAAAGTTCGAGACGTTCCGTAAAAAGATGTTCACGGAAATTAAAACTCATTCAAACTGGAAAATGCACTAGTTTAATCGTATTTTGTGCAAGAGAGCTTTTCATTCGGAATATATTTTAAAAGTGCAAGCTCAACATTTTACAACTAAGGTACTTTAACTTAAACGGAGGTAAGTTAGTAACTTTTGCAGTTCCATTTTTGTTTATAGAAATAATTTTGATCAATAAATTAATAATGCTAATGTTATCGAATAGTTTGTGAAATTCTAGTAAAGTCAGTGAAATATGGAGGAAAAGCAGTCACCTCCTATAAGAACTGATCTGTGATAAGGAACAACAATCTAGTGATGGAACATTGGAGTTATTATGAGTGTGACCACTTTATAAAAAAAGGTAATAAGAAAAAATGCACCTAATGCAGAGCCTTACTGCCTACAGCCTACAAAATACCGAAGTATATCTTATCATAATTACTGACTAAAACGGGTATTTATCGCGTATGTACCTTTTTTATTTGTTATCCCGGCGTTTCGGCTGAGTTACAACAGCCGTGGTCACGGGTGGACTGAAGTACTTGGAGCTACCGTCAAGAAGTGATGGCAGCTGCAGCAACTACCCTCACTTGGTCTTCAGAATTAGAAATGTCCTCGCTCATATTACGACACACTACACTAACCGTATCTACGCACTGAGACGACTGATTACGATGCGCATACCTAATAATCACTGGGTTCCAGGACGCTGAGATTTTATAGCCATCTTTCCGATTGAAATTTGGAAATTTCTTGATTTCAATCGCTTCACGAACCATTTTTTTGTAATAATGGCGTTCACTTAACGTCGATATAGCCCAGTGTGGTTTTCGAAGGAACGGGAGTAAAGTGGATCAAATATTCCTACTCAAGCAACTTATGGAAAATAAATGGGAATACATATCCGTATTCGTGTATTTTAAGAAAGCATACGATAGCATAGACCGAGAAGCATTTTACGATACTGAAAGTACAACAAACAAGATCCACTTTGGGTCGTTGCGCCATAGCAGTAAGTACTCGTAATTTGTTATATTGTCAAAATTGTTCATAGAAAACATCGTTAGCTAAAATAGTGTTATAAAATAATTATGCTTATATAAGTAAGATTAGAAATATAGAAATATATTTATTGTGACCATAAAAGTTACATAGATGAGTTGTGTCCCTGTTTCCCAGAAAAGCGTAAGCTGTGGCCTAGGAAACAGTTCACTCCTGAATGACATGCTATAAATATTACAGTCTAGTACATGAAAAACGAAATAACAAAACAATCAAAGAAATGTGATGTCGGATTAGATTAGATTAGAACTAATAAACTTATTATTCGAGTAAAAATATTTACAAAATTAACGATGCGATGACCACTGACGCATCTACTAACTGTTGAAGTAATGAACTAGTTCTAACCTGCATAGATAAAGTACTTACCCAAACAATATAATAACAAACTGACACGAATTTGACCTTTTCAATCAGAAGTATTGATTGTTCTTATCTTCAATCTACTGGTGGCGGTTGGGGTTATTTATTTGTGTTCTTGTGTTGAACTAATAGGTTTCTGAGCGTGGTTGTAGCTCTAAGAAATTGAATGTAAACACTTGCGATCTCAAAGATGCAAGGAACCCTTGATATTGTTTGAGAATTATAGTAAAGAAAATATACAGTAGCTAGGTCATAACTGGATAAGGCTGACACAAGGTCGTGGAGTATGACATAGGCATAAAGAAACCTATACTCATCAATGACTAAAGTCTAATTGTGTATACTCTTTTGTTTATTTTATTTTTAATGGTGTGCAATAAAGAAATTATCTAATCTAAAGTTAGGTTGCGGATAACAAAATTATCTAAATTTACATTATGTAGAGTTATTTATTTTCTAATTATGTCCTTCTATAAAATATTAATAAGTAAAATTTTATATCAACGAGGAACTTGCAACATACATATCTGGCACTCGCAAAACTTCATATTTTCATTTCTTGCTAAGGACTCGTATAACTTTGGTTTTATATTACTTTTATGGCGGAAAAAGATTATTAGCCTTAACACCGAACAGAGGGGCAACTCAGCTGAGCACAGCGAGGGTTCTAATAGATTTACGACTTACTAAATTTAAAGCCATGTCACCCGATATAAATCTTCAGTAGTTGAAATGTTTAGTCGAAGCGATGCGACGACGTCATGCGCCCAGAAAATAGTTCGCATGAATGCCTCTAACAGAACGGATGTTTGGAAAAGGAAAAAGAATACAACTTTATTTGTTACGACATATTTATTTATATTGAATAGAATAGAATAAAAATTTATTTGCAACATTACAGTAGGTACACACAGAAAAAATAAGAATTTGGTACAAAATATAACTTCAAACTAGACAATCTACAATGAAATACATATATAAGTTGCAAAAAGGACTCTAACTCAGCATAATGCGGGTTGTAATACTGGTATAACAACCCACGCTGGTCCTCCGTTAGGACCGAATCTGATTTGCGAACTATAACAAACAATAAAATTAAAATAAAGTTATAGTTAATTTATTAAATAATAATAATTATTATTAAATTAATTATTGTGGTTGCCCATTATGTTTTCATAATCTTTCTTACAAAATGTTTTCAGATTTTTATCGCCTTCTCGTCTACAACATAATAATTTGATTTTATTGAGTGATAAACGCAAAACGTAACGTGACGAAAACGTCACGAAATAGAAAGACGTACTAATAGAGATTGCTGGGGGACTCTGGGTGTAGGTCACATAATTATGATCGGTCGCTCAAAAACATTAAGGGGGAGGCTTATCTTTAGTAGTGGACGTCTTATTACTGATATACAGGAAAACAATGCACATTTAAAAAAAACTGGCCAAGTTCGAGTCAGACTCGCGCGCGAAAGGTTCCGTCACACCTATAAAAACGAGCAAAAAAAATATCACGTTTGTTGTATGGGAGCCCCCCTTAAATAATTGTTTTATTTTAATTTAATTATTTGTTTTTAAACTGAATATATAACTAAATATTCTGTGAATATTTCAAGCGTCTACCTGTTGCCGTTATCAATATCGAGCAAAAACGAGCAAAATAATCACGTTTGTTGTATGGGAGCCCTTAAATATTTATTTTATTCTGTTTTTAGTATTTGTTGTTATAGCGGCAACAGTCATCATCATCATCTGTGACAATTTCAACTGACTAACTATCACGGTTCATGAGATACAGCCTGGTGACAGACAAATAGACAAACAGACAGACAAACGGCCAGACAGACAGCGGAGTCTTAGTAAAAGGGGCCCGTTTTACCCTTTGGGTACGGAACCCTAAAAAGAAAATGTCCCTGGCCCGTAGCCAAATTACATTTGCTGCGAATCTATTCGATTTCTACATACATTTGTTGTCGCTGAATCACGTGGTATTTTACGCGGTGGTTTTCTATAGCATGTGTCAAATCCCATACATTTTCGGACGTATCGACTAGCGTCATCGCTAATCGGCTGTAACTTGGCTAAGCCCTATCAAGACAGCAAGTTTCATATAACGACAAACAAACCCACCTCGTATTAACAAGTTTACTCATCCCAACTATGAAATAGTTATCCTGATTGTGATAGTAGGGGATCCTTCGTTATCTAGGTGCTTGCGGTGAAGCAAGGTATTATGCAAATTGCTCGGATTACCTTTATCGCCTTATAGTCAAGAGGAATCAACCCCGGGAATTAACTGAAACTGATAGATTTCCGAAATAAGATTCAGTAAATGTTAGTAAAGTAAGTAAATTTAACCCCTTAACTTTACGATGATGAAAATTACCATTGAGCATACACGTATACTATTCAATAGGTACATAAAATAATACATTAATATTCGAATTACGTAAACGACCTACCGACTAATTAATTAGATTAGAATTGGTAGTAAACTCAAATAATATTATTAGTTAATGAAAACCACTTCAATTAATTAATATTGTATGTCATTATAGTCATTCTACGAGTATAATATTTATTGAGTGTACTTTACTCAGCTTATACTACGGGACTTAAGACGCATTTTTTTAAAATTATGCGTCTTATCACAAACAAATTTAAACACTGTTTAGCGCGTGTTTAAAAACATCTTATACAAAAAATGATAAGGATGTTTTTAACCACGCGTTAAACAGTTGTTTAACTTTTTGTGGTAACTAGGATTTTTTGTTCATTTACTTAAAACAAGTAGTACAAACAGATTACAGATAGAACAACGAAACTGTAAAAAATATGGATATTGTGAAGCAGCTTCAACGCCCGCCTCCTCTGTCAACAAAGCAACAAACATACCTAGTTCTGTTTAAACAAGAAAAATCAAAAATAAGTAAATATCGGCATTAAAAATTCAAGTTAAAGCGGAACAATTATATGTATATAGATACAGTGAGAAGATAATTTTGATGCATGGGTGAGTGAGCATGTGTATGTGTGAGGGTGTGTGTGTGTGTGTGTGTGTGTGTGTGTACGTGGGGATGTGTAGCATACGTGAGCTGGTGAGAATATATGTTTGTTTATGGGAGCTTCAGGAAATTACCAAATGGTTTGTCACTACCTGACAATGTGACAAAATCCATATATGACTGAAATAAAAAGAGTAATTAAATGAAGTAAGTATCATCTAGTTGTCAAACCTAGTGTCTCGGTCGGAAGTATAATGCCTAATGTATGGAGCGGTTAGTTGAAAACGCCATGGTCGCTCATATTACCGTACCTAATAGTGCGGAATGTTGCCAACTAAGCAAGCTAGTCTGGAATAACATGTCTTTGTTTCGGGTGCGATGTTTACCACTTAACATCAGGTGGGCCATAAGATTGTTTCATCTCCATGTAGCATAAAAAACACTGCAGATAAACAAGGTATCTATTAAAAAACTGCGTCTGAATCGGTCCATCTGTTTTGGTACTACGACGCCATATACAAACAGACACATTCAGGCGTCAAACTTATATCACCCCTCTTTTTGTGTCAGAGGCTAAAAATAAATCAATACGATGGGTGTGTATGTTTACGGTTGACGGCAATTAAGGGGACGTTGTTTGCCGTCCGGTCCGGTGTCAAGTGCCGGACAGCGGCATGTCATTAGTACGCGCTCGCTGTCATTCGCGCGTGAAGAGAAGCCATAACGAGGCACACGCCTTTGACACATTGATATATTTCAAAACCTGTGTATGATGTGGGCAACTTGAGAATTTTTTTATTGTTGAACGCCTGCTGAATCAAATTATAATTCTGAAGTCAGCCCCCTTATTGTTTAACTTTGAATACGAAGACGAGATGTCAAAAATCGATGATCGCTTTTTCCAAAGGCTTCCAATCTTGGTCCATAAAGTGTTTGTAAGATTTTTGTTAGTAATCCTAAGGCTCGTCGCAAACTATGAAGATGCTACATATTACTTATGTTAATGACAATATTGCGCGGTCGGAAACTGAGGAAGAAATATGTAATCGATTCTGACATCTCGTCTTTCTCTCATGATGTTTCTCTCGTTACCTGTCAATGTATTATATCTGCTACTCGAACCGAGCCCTGCACGTACTGTTGCGCGCCAAAACTCTCCTATCTGCCGTGCGCAACGCCACCTTAACGAACTTCAAAAGATCTATCCTGAAACTGATGTATTTGCCGCAGGTATGCCTTCAATATTGTGATGGAGATATTATCCCAATATAGTAAATTGTAGGTACTTACTTGTTTCAATTATAAGGTATAGTAATACATATGTATATTTTACGTGTGTATGTACGGAATGTACGTAGGTTTGTGTTTGTTAGTATTATTATTTTTTATAGTTAGGTATTTCTATTGTATGCAGTTAATTTTGAACATGTCGATTTGACTTTTTGTAAACTGTTATGTTATTTCTAAATTAATAAATAAATAAAATTGAAATTGAATTTATGTTGCGACTGAAAGCTCAATGTTAGATTTGGGGCACAGATTATTATTTTTTTGTGGGCACATTATTTTTATAGTATTTGCCACAAAAAAATTGATAAATGTTAGGTAGGTTATTTGCTTTAATTTATAACATGATCAGGCGGGTGAATAAATATAATATGAATAATTATATGATGTATCTATTTGAATTCAATATTTATTATTAGGCCACACTTGTTATTATTATCTAGGTACATTTATTGACAGTATGTTCATGAACAGCTTGGTTATGGTGTTTGACTTGAGTACAAAAATAATATCTCAAACGATTTGTTCTCATTTAATTACAGCTTTCTGAAAAATACGAAAAACGCGCGAATATTCACATCCGCATCCACGAATGCGGAGCCTCCGCATCGATTTGAAATCGATATGGATGTTCGCCCGGATGCAGATGCAACGAGTAGCTTGCCGTAGGCACGTACGGATTGAATAGGAGCAAAGATTTCAGCTACAAGATCCGACGCGATTGTTATTGTTTATCATTTGTATCTCTTAAATCAATCATAACAATGATGGTTTTCCTAAAATAAATAAATAAAAAAAATAATAATAAAAAATTAACGTGTTTACTTGCGAAATACGTTTGCGACACTCGGAGGTCCGAAAAAAAACCGAAATTATTCAAAGATATTTAATTATAAAAAATATAAAAAGTACATGAAAACTTAATGATAAACTAACGTAGGTGCAACCAATTCGAAGTATGAATTAGAAGTGTGCGTCGCTATGTTGATTTTGCAGTCCTCGGTCGATTGACGTCAATGCTGCGTCGACACACGTGCCACTCGATGCAACTGCAGCGTCGGCGGTCTTCCTCTAGGTACTATACGTAATTCCTCCATCCTCAGAACAGCGACTATTTTAAAACGTTTAGTGAAAATGTCGCTGGAACGTTCCCGGGGTCTATAGAGAGGGGAACAGTTGGTGGTTCCATGTTCCTTTTCTCGGCTGGTTTGCGGTTGCTCAGATATCGCCGGATGATGAAAATGAGGGCGAGTACGCCTGTACCTGTTATAACTGCATAGAATGGAATTGTAGTGTGGTACAGTGGATCTGCTTTGAAATCTTCCAATTGTAGGGGTGTTTGTATCGTGATCTTGTCTTGGATGCTATGTAGTCCCTGAAGATTGATTGAGTTGAGGTGAATATGGGTTGGAGAGTCTGCGTACTGTTTCTCGACGTCGTAGGGTATTTTCGTTAATTTAAGAGGGGTGCCTTGGATAGCATCGTTATCGTTAACAATGGTGAATGCTTCGGACTTAAGATGACATCCGGTAGGAATAGTAGTGAGAAAACTTCCTTGAAGCGTAGTGTAGTCGTTTCGATTACAGAAGAGTTGCACTTTCGTTTGGTGAGGGAAGGACAGTATATAGTGTTTATCGTCTAATTTTTCCATAGCTTCTCTCGACAGGGTGACATTGGTGAACTTGCAGGACTCCTGTAGGACTTGATTGGTGATCAGCTCTTTGATGCAGTCTGGTTTGGACCGAACTTGGTTCGTTGTCTCCTTCTCGCAGAGATACCGGCTTTTTATCTTCGGGCATTCTGCCTCTATGTACACGAATGACATTTCGGTAGTTGCTATGAAGGGGAAGGATGGGACGAGAGCCTGTGCATGCCTATTAGGTACTACAGCTAACCTAAATAAATCATACGTATCCTTAGAAACTATCGGGAACTTAAAAACGAATACTATCTGATTTTTAGAATAGTAGTATCCCGGTTTAATAATATCATAATATTCTCTTAATTCTAAGTCTAAAATGTACTCTTTGCCGTAGATGATTTTAATTTTATCAATCATGGCTCCTAAAGTGCTTATATCTATCATAGAATGGTGCGTACTTTCGACACGAATAAAAGCTAAACTATTTTCTATCCTAATTAATTCATTCATAATGTCTGCTATATTTTCGCCCACTATTTCTAATAGTTGTGCAAACTTAGCGTATTTGATTAAATCATGTTCTCTATATGCGTTACTTTTAATTATTGGTTCTATGGTTGTATTAATTTTACTTTGGTTTTCCACTAACTGCACTAATACGTTATTATGTTTTGACATCCATTCCTTACTCAAACTAATATGATTATTGAATTCAGAGGAAATTTTATCCTGATTATTCTTTAGAGTTCGAATTGCCTCATCATATTTTATCGCATCAGTGTGATCTAGGTTTCCACTTATACTTTTAATAACTGAACCTAAGCCATCTACGAGACCTCTCTTGGCTCTGTTGGGCTCTAGAGATTTTAACTGAATGAGAACTTTATCCATTTTTCCAATAAGATAATGAATTTGAATTTCATATAGTGAGTAAGTGTCATTAGTCATTCGCTCTTTATAACTAAGTAATTGAGTGTATAATTTGTTAACATTGTCCTCGATGTCGTTCAACTGTACGTACTGTATGAATGTATGATGGTGGGTAGTTAGTCGCATAAATCCAAGCTTGTAAGGTAATAGTCCTGGTCCGTCATCGAGACTCTCAAGTTTGATTTCTTGAGATAGAGTCCTTTGGAGAAGTATTACCAACAGTGTTCTGTAACAAGTTTGCTGCTTTAGGGATACGCTTGAGGCGTGATTTGGCTATAGGACCACGTTTTTTTGAAGTGTATATATGGATTGGTAAGTCTGCTAGTACTGTGTCCTGGGTATAGTGAGCAGCTGTTTTTTGGCGGCTCGCAATCGGATTTTTAATAAATATCTGTTGTTGGGGTGTGTACTCTATTTCTGGTTCCCGTGTTTTATTTCTATTTTCGATCAAAGCCGTACGATCGGCGAGTGAAGAGCTATTAACAATGTTGTAGACCTTTTTCATTTGGTCCCTATGAGTTTGTACATACTGTTGCAATAGTTGTTGGGTTATGTCAATGTCGAGGCAGTCACGAGGGTCGAAATGTCCGGTAAGTAAATCAAAGGGTCTGCATCTCGTAAAACTGTGAATCGAACTATTATACGCTATTAGAGCGTATGGTATAAGATTGATGGTTGGTTCGTCTTGATGTTGTAATTTTAAAATTCTAAGATGTTCGAGAAGAGTCGAATGGAATCGTTCGATATTTCCATTGTCGTTTGGGGAGTGAGCTAATATTCTGTGGTGGTTGATTTTGTGAAGTCTAGTGAATTCCATGAACAGTTGGTTGGTGAACTCTGTACCATTATCAGTAATGATAGTGGAAGGGACACCATGATGGGTACAATAATGCAAAAGAGCTTGTAAGATACTAACGGCCGTCCCATCACGAAGGTGATATGCTTGCCCGTACTTAGTGAATACATCAATGAAGGTTACAAATTTTTCGCTCTGCACTGTAAATAGATCCATGTGGACTGTTTCAAAGGGTTTGGTAGCAGGAGGTACGACATTAAAGTGCGGTCTAACAGGATTTCTATCGTATTTAGCCTGTCCGCATATGGTGCATTCATTTATAAATTTAGTGATTTGGTCCTTCATCTTAGGCCAATAATATTTTCGAGATAGACTTAGATAGCTCTCATTGATTCCACGATGGTTTGTTTTACCATCATGATAGTGCCGGATTATATCCTGCTGTCGGAGGTAATCTTTAACGTTTTCCAGCTCAGATTTGCATAAAACAAGATTCATAGATGAACTTCTGAATTTATCTTGTAATATAGGTATAATAGAATACATTGCTAAAGGTGGGGTGGTTAGAATAGCTGTTTTAACCTTTGGGTTAACGTACTCCTTAACGGCTTTTACGACATCATCTTCTAGGTTGGTTTCGGATAGTTGGATACTGGTACGAGTGTGAGTGTCAAAAGGTTTAGTCACTGTCGGTCGTTTTTTAACGTCGTTTACAATTGTGAAGTGAATTTGTCTATGAAATTTATTAAGTGGTTCATCTGTAATAGGTATTTCTAAAATAGGATTCTCGTTACTGGTATGAACCGTTTCAGTGGATGAATTAACTTGGGTTGGTATACATTCGGATGGGTTGCCTAGAAGGGAGTTTAGTTCATCAATCTCCTCTATTAAAGACAATGTTTCGCCAACATGTATTTCGACGCGGGAAAGGGCGTCAGCATTTGTATTAGACTTTCCTTTTTTATACCTAACAGAGAACTGGTACTCACTCATTTTAAGTCGCCACCTAGTGAGGCGTGAATTTGGTTCTTTTAAGTTTACCATCCATTGTAAGGGCTTGTGGTCAGTAATGATTTGAAATTTGCGTCCAAAAAGGTAAGGTCTAAAATACTTCGTAGCCCAGACTATGGCAAGAAGTTCTTTCTCAATAGTGCTGTAGTTCATTTCACTTTCGTTTAAGGTTCGAGATGCGTAGCAAACTGGTTTATCTGATCCAACTGGACCTTGTGAAAGAATAGCGCCAATTGCTACGTTGGACGCGTCAGTTGTTAGGTTAAAATCTTTTTCGAAATCTGGGTATTGCAATATAGGGTCATTAGTCAGGAGGGTTTTACATTTCTCAAAGCAGTTAACATATTCAGTATCCAAGGTGATTTTTCTGCCCTTTTTAAGACACTGAGTGAGAGGTTTCGTGATACGGGCGAAATCCGGTATAAATTTTCGATAATAACCTATTAGACCTAGGAATTGTTTAATTTCCTTTGGAGTTTTAGGGATGGGATACTTCTTAATAGCCATGATCTTATCGGGATTCGGTTTTATGCCGTCTTTGGTGATAATATGCCCAAGGTAAGCTGTCTCAAGTTTCAGTAATTCCGATTTATCCATTTGGATCTTAAAGTTGGATTCTCGCAGTCTCTGAAATACCTTTTCCAGGTTAATTACGTGCTCTTGAAGAGAGGTACTGAATACTATAATATCATCTAGGTACACCAGACAGATTTCATTCTGTAGTCCTCTGAGGACATTATCCATCACTCGTTGAAAAGTGGATGGAGAGTTTTTCAGGCCCATTGGCATCCTAAGAAATTCAAAATGGCCGTGTTCTACGTTGAAAGCTGTTTTTTCAATATCTTGCGCATCCATTTCTACCTGATAGAAGCCACTTGCCAAGTCTAAGGTTGTGAAATATTGACACTTTCCTAGTTTGTCAAGTACGTCGCTAATGTTCGGTATAGGATATTTATTGTCATCTAGTGTCTTTTCGTTCAGCTTACGAAAGTCAACTACTAGCCGCCATTTTTTTCTTTCCTGATGCGTCCATCTTTTAGGGAACGACCCAAATTGGTGAGCTCCATGCGGATTCAGATGGTCTAATGATTCCTTGTTCTAACATTTTACCTATTTGGTTTTTAACTTCTTGACGATGAACGAATGGATATCTATAGCTCCTAGCATGAACCGGAACTTCGTCGGTGGTTCTAATGCGGTGTTTTACTTTATTGGTGAAAGTGAGTGGTTCCCCTTCGATATAAAAAACATCCGAGTAATGAGAACAAAGAGTTATGAGGTTTGCTTTTTCCTCTTCGTTCAGGTGATCAGTCCGTAATCGCGAAATTACATCTTGTGCACGGTTCAACGACTGTTCGGTGCGCGTGCACTCATTATAGAGTTCCGCGTGTGCTGGTTGATCTAGTGAAAATATTATATCATTCGATGTTGGGTTTTCCACTTCTAGATAACCACGATTATTAACTACGGTAGTAATACAGTCATGAATTATACAGTTGCATAGAATTTGTTCTTCTATAAAGACATCGCCATCACAAGTATCGATAGGTACGCGAATTAGCTTGGTAGTATTTGCTGGAACAATGTCTTCGTAAAGGTTAACATTACGCGAATTGTACATTCTGATAGGGTTCGACGCGTGTTTTGTTATGAGTTGTCTTTCTCTTAAATCAATTCGGGCTTCCCAGTTACCTAATAAATCTAAGCCTATGAGCCCATCGAAGTAATCGTGAAATCGATAGATAAATAATTTCATATCATCAATATCCCTAAATTCTGAAAAACACGGTAATGTAATAGAATAATTACTTCTGGTAGACGCGTGTATGTTCGTTACTTCAAACGGATCTAAGTTCAGAGGATAGTCAGAAAAATAGTGTTCCACGGCTTCGGGGCTCATGAACGATTGATTGGCTCCTGTGTCTATGAGTAATTTTAATGGTGGATTCGCGATCTGTATGTAAGGTAATTGCCTTTGGGTCTGAAGATTTAATTCTATTTTGGTTTTAGTGACGTTACATCCTCCTGAAAATCCTGCTCTTCGTGGCTTGGTCCTGCTAGTGGTTGAGGATCGTTCAGTAGTTGGTTGTCAGTACTAACGTCATAGCATGGTAACTCATAACTATAACCAGGGGTGACTGCATTGCTATAGTCATAATAGTCGGTGTAGTATTCATACTCGGGTTCAGGAGAGTAATTGTAATATGAGTCGTCATATGTCATACAGTCGTTCATGTTCATTTCCCGAGTCTTAAAATAGTTACTAGGTGGTGGGTTACCAGATTTACTCCAGTCGTGTCCTGTTATCATCCTAGTGGGAGGTAACACCTTAGGGGTGAAATGTTGAATACCGCTCATAGGTTTAGGGGGTTGGTTATAGTGATTCGGGGTACTGTGTCGTGGCTGTAATCTAAACATATTACTGCGGGGGTGGTAGTTAGGCGGTGGTGCAGAGAACATTCTCTGTGTATTTGTTACCATCCGCTGGTTGGGTTCAGCGAATTTAAAAGGCTGAGGTGGGGGCCTCATGGGTCGTTGGCCTGTAGGTGTAGGCCAATTCGGCACTGGTGTTGGGAGAGACAGGCGTGGTGGGTTAAATCCTGTCGGTGACATGTAGGGGGGCAACATAGTGGCAACCTTAGGGGTCGTATAGGTTCTAGAAGGTTCGCTACGTTGATGTGTGTACATAATGTTCAATTCTTCCTGCACGTATTCTAGGGCTTTTTCTATAGTAGCGGGGCGCATGCAACGTATACGGGACCCAAGGGGTTCCTTTAAACCTCGTATATATCCTTGCATAGTTACCTTTCTATAAAGTTCGCGTTTTGCTTCTATAGTCGTGGGTATATTCTCATGTAAAGTCACATACGTCATTATCGTACTGAATAAGGTTTGACAATAATCATAAAATTCTTGAGGAGTTCTACTACCCTGTGAAGCCAATGAAAGGTCGTTGTACAAGGCTGTCTCATCACGTTGATCTGAGAAATTATTGATCAAGGCAGTTCGAATGCCTAGCCAGTTTTCGGGTATCCCGTTCGAGTTAATAGTGCTAGCAGCGCTACCCTTGATTTTATTTAAGATGCCATTCAACAGACATAAGTTGCCTAATTCGTTACCAGATCCTGTTTTTAAATACTCTACAGCTAGTTGGTCACATATTTTAATGAATCTGGTTAGAACGTTAGGGTTCCCATCAAATTCCGGGACAAGGCGGAGTGCCTTATAGATAACTTCTGGGTCTACTGCCATGTCTAAATTGAATAGTTGGTCTAATTCTAAATTCAGGTCTAAATTACTTGTATTCCTAAGACTATCAACTACTCGATGGCGGCCCTGATCAGATTCAGGCGCCCGCGATCTAGAGGCTCTGGGATGGTAAATCTTGAAGGTTAAGAAATACTAAGGTCCAGGAAGCAACACAAGAGAAGTATTCAAGTGTACTTACACATACATTATTTTCCGGTTTCTCCCCGTGAATCGATGTCTGGATTCTCCTCCTTGTATGCCGCAGGCCCGTAGGTTCGTTGTTCGGATATTCGTTACGGAGCTTGATAGCAACCCGGGTGCTCGCGACGCGGATTCCTGATTTTGAGGTCCCGATTTCGCGAAATTCCCGTGAATATCCTACCGGCTGCGCCAAATACGTTTGCGACACTCGGAGGTCCGAAAAAAAACCGAAATTATTCAAAGATATTTAATTATAAAAAATATAAAAAGTACATGAAAACTTAATGATAAACTAACGTAGGTGCAACCAATTCGAAGTATGAATTAGAAGTGTGCGTCGCTATGTTGATTTTGCAGTCCTCGGTCGATTGACGTCAATGCTGCGTCGACACACGTGCCACTCGATGCAACTGCAGCGTCGGCGGTCTTCCTCTAGGTACTATACGTAATTTGCGCTTATCGTATGAACATTGCAGTTTTTGAGTGTTATTGAAAGTATACAGTGAGTATTGTATGCTAAAAGAGTTCTCTGCAGTTAATAGTTTATATTTTGGTTTTATTTCTGCATCAAACACGAAATTTTCTAAAAAAAATCTTAAGATCCGCATCCGCATCCGCGGATACCATGTAATCTGTATCCACCACATCCCTGTAATGCAAACGTCCATAGGCTACGGTAACCGCATACCATCAGGTGGGCCTATGCTTGTTTGCTACATTAATAGTATAAAAAAAATACAGAATACCGATATAATCTTAAAACGTTCCTGCCATTTAGGTGTTCTTTTCAGTTTGAAGCCCTAAAGCTTATTAACAACTATTTCACACCAAACTTTATTGGCTTCGCGTAAATGGTGGCAATCTAAATTCTGCACATAAAATCTTATAACGACCGTGGCCTAGATACAATGTAAGCGTGAACCATCGATATATTAGGGTTGCCAGAGGGATTGAGTTTAATTAAAATTAATGGCAACATAATTTGATAGCGTTTTGGATCCATAACGATGACGATGTGGCATGGGATCACGTACCTACAGATACGGCGGTGTATAGGATAATAATAGGATTCTACTTTACATACCTAGTACCTACTAGATATGTAAAGTAGTATCCTAGTATTTATAGAATCGATCTTTGTTTTCACTAAACGCTGATAAATTATGGACAGCATGCACTTGATGGATTTTGTGTGTGTCGTATAGCACCAGCTTTTTTTTATGCATGGAGATGGAACAAGGATATGTCCCAGAGAATTGCTTCATAGGTCACGCACGTTAGAAATTTGCCCTACGATGTATTGCCCTGCGTCTATCAACTTGAGGCGTACAGGTGTAAAGCCTCATTTGCCTGCAACTATCGGCAACCATACCCTTCAAACCGAAGCACAACAATGCTGCTTGGCGGTAGAAATTGGTATGGTAGTTCTTCCCCAGGCGAGCCCTTTCACAAGGAACTCTACAACTCTTTCACAAGTCGTATTCGTATCATAAGTATTTTCATTTTCATTATTCAAAATAATTTAGGCTCGAAATATAGCCATGTGTTTTGAACACTGATTTGATTTGGTTTTTTAGCTGTTTTGTCCTCACTTTAAGGTACTTTCATTGTGACTTTCTTTTAATTTGAAAAAAAACTTAGCTAACTAAACAAATAAGCTCTATTTAAATCTTTAATTTCAATAGTAATTAGTGTTTAAAATTTTCTTTTTAGTTATTGTACTGTTTGCTTTCCGAATAAAATAAAATAAAATAAAACGTACCTGCTGAAAGAAATTCACCCGTATATTAATACTTAGGTATGTAATTGAGATAAATATATATATATAATGTTTTGCAATTAAAAAGTACAAGCATTTCTACTTTTATTTGTTGTACCAATGAGGGCATTTCACGGCCATGTTTAAATAAATGCTAACAGATGGCGTTGCTCTGTCTTAAGCTGATTATCAAAGGAAAGTAAATTGTCAACGTCAACATTATTTTTGACAGGGGGGGAAAGGGAATGGGGTTCTGTGGGGTAAGTTTATTATAACTTTACAACACAGAACGTCACTATATACCAGTTCCGAGTCACACCTCCACGTGGTCCCCCTTGGTAATTGTAGTGAGAAGTGAAATAATGATTATTACATTATTATAACACTTCTTACTACAGGCGAACGTGACCGGGAAATACTCGCCACGACGCACTGGCCAGCGCGGCGTTTTAAGGCTAACCCCCTTTGTAACATGATTAACGCCATAAAGCCCCGGCCCTCAGTCCCCAGCGGCCTCGCTATTCCTGACTCTGGCGGCGGTCATGGTTCCAGCGGAGCAGAGGGTGCAAAGAATCACTGGAAGTCGCCCAGCTGCCACAACTCCACGACCTTGACCCAGGCGTGTTATAACGCCAGGACGTTGCGCACGGATGAACGATTTTTACAATTTGAACAGGAAACTGAACATATTAAGTGGGATATTATTGGACTATCAGAGGTCCGTCGTAAAGGGGAAGAACTGGTAAAACTCGATACTGGCCATCTATTCTACTACCGGGGCCATGAAGATACTGTTAGCGACGCAAACTTATATTTATGCTTAATGATGTGCAAGGTGCGTGCGGGGTACGGGGAAAGGGGCGCGCGGTCTAGCCAACACTAATTAGTACGATTTGGCACAATCAGTCGAAATACTAGCCCCGTGTGAACCGCACGCTCCTTTACGCTAAGTCGAGTTTTTATGTTTCTTTGTCCAATACACGATTGTTCGCACAAATAAGTGGCTTCATTTACCTTAAATACATAGGTATAGGTACATACTTACCATTTTTACCTGCAACGCCTTCATGGTTCTTCGACCGGATCATAAATGTACCACACACCGCCGCGGAGCAGAAAAATGGTGAACACCCGCAGTACCGCGCGAAATGAAAGTCAATCTAAGGACATAGCTCAATCGCAGACACAAACGAAAAACGATGATGTGAACCTGAAAGTGATCGATAAAGAAATACCTGGAACAAGTGCTGAAAGTGAAAAATGTGAAATAAAAGAAACACTTAAAGTACCGTCACATATATCAAAATCGCAAAAAACAAGAAAGTCAACGTCATCATTGTCTTCGATTCTGGCACGAAAGAAACGGCTTGAGCTGGAAGCAGCAGAGGAAAAGGCTCGTATTCAAATGGAACTAATCGACAAAAAGTTAGCAGCTGATTTGGCAGCTGTTGATGAACAATACAGTCCACAAGCATCGGAGTCCGACAGCCAACAAGGTGACGGCAAGGATATACAGAAGTGGCTTGAGCGCAGTCAGCAGGAACTGGAGAAACAGAGGGACAACAATCATGGAACAGTCAAAGGCTCTCTGTTTCCGCCGTCGGATGTCGACGGCACTAACGGTCCAGTCCAACAATTGGCCAGCGCACTGAGGGACCTGGTAGCATCTTCAGCAACCACCAGTCACAGCGCCAACCTTCTTAGCCGCATCAGCACACCAAAAGAACTACCATTATTTTTTGGTGACCCTATGGACTGGCTGTCGTTCAAAAACGCATACGAGGAATCCACTGACGTATGTAAGTTTAGTGAAAAAGAGAACTTATGGAGATTACGAAAGTGTCTACGAGGCTCCGCTAAAGAAGCGGTCTCAGCTTTACTGATAAGCACTACGTCGCCTGACATTGTGATTTCTACCCTCGAATTACAATTTGGAAACCCAGAAATTATTATCACAAGAATTTTAAATGAAGTAAAGAAGCTTAACCCTTTACCACAAGAATACCACAAGGATATAGTGACGTTTTCAGTGAAAATAAAAAACTTTGTGGCTTCTGTACGTGCACTAAAGTGTGAAGAGTACCTACAAGGTGTTGGCGTGGTGAACATAGTACTTGCTAAATTACCTACGGTACTATTGTCCAAGTGGGCCGATTACAGCTACCCACTCATAACCGAACGTAAGAAAGCTAGACTAGATATACTAGCTGATTTTTTAAGCGAGGAAGCTACCAAGATATCTACATGTAGTGCTCACCTGATAAACATACGATGGGACAATAAACGTAAATACAACGAAGAGTACTCTGGTCAAAGTCACAGCCAGACGGTTTTATTGCAAACTGAAAATAGTAAACAGAGTGATGAAAAATGCCGTTTTTGCCGTGTCTCTGTACATAAACTAACAGATTGTAAGAAGTTTAAGAAATCGCTTCGTAAGGACCGTTGGCGTTACGTAAAACGCGCAGGTTTATGCTACAAGTGCCTGTTATCCCAACATGACAGGCAGACTTGCCCCGCCGCAGCCTGTGACGCCGATGAGTGCGGTAAACCTCACCACCGACTCCTGCACTATGTTCCGAGCTCACGACCAAACAACAACAATAGCATCATAGTGCAGCCACAACCAGCAACGATAGGAACTGAATCAGCTGTAGAAAGTGTTAATAACATTCATCGCAATAGACAGAACAGTTCAGTGTTATTAAAGGTCGTACCTATAGTGATTTACGGACCGAAAGGTAAAATCAATACTTGTGCATTGCTGGATGACGGCTCGACTGTGTCTATGATAAGTGCGAGACTGGCGACGCGCGCCGGCTTGCGCGGGCGCAAGCTGCCAATGCGAGTGCGCGGTGCTTGGAACAATACCGATTTGTTGTGCGACACGGAACTATTGGACTTGACTTTATCGAATAGACAAGGTGATAAATATAACATCAGTATACGCAGTGTTAACGAACTATGTTTACCTCAACAAGACTTAACTTCAGTGAAGTGTGAGAACTATAACTATTTACACAGCCTTAAAAACGAGTTGTGTTCGGGCCTACAAAAACCGGAAGTGTTAATAGGACAGGACAATTACCATTTACTGTCACCTTTGGAAGTAGTGGTAGGCGGGCCCAGCGAGCCGTGCACGACCCGCACGCCCATGGGCTGGTGCCTGCACGGTCGGGTGCCACACTCGGCTTCTTCGCCGCGTGACCATCAATCCACACTCTTTGTTGTGACACTGTATGACACATGACTGTATGTGTGTTTGACACTGCACCAAATAAGGATGATGATGACTGCAGTCTTCGCGACCTTCATGACGAGGTACAACATTATTTTTCTATGGAGTCTATGGGAGTTTCTGCTTCTAAACCACGGCAGAACTCAGACGACCAACGTGCCTGGCACCTTATGGAACAAAACGCCAAGCTCGTTGACGGCAGGTGGCAGGTGGGCTTACCCTGGAAGGACAACAATTGCGTAATGCCCGACTCACTACCTACAGCCACGACCCGGCTTAGGGGAGTGGTACACAAAATGAAAAATAATACCGAATACACACAAAGATACCACGAACGTGTACAACATTTATTACAGAATGATGACGTTATGGACAAAGCTCAGCGGCTACTACTTAGATACGCACAAGCTCAGTCATTCAGTGAAGAAATTGCATTACTAAAAACCTGTAAAGAAATACCTACTACTAGTAAACTACTTACCTTGTCACCTTACCTGGATGGCCACGGAGTGCTGCGAGCTGGAGGCCGAATCGACGCCGCTGCCGACGTGCTGCCCGATGTGAAGAGACCTGCAATACTAGATGGACAAAATTATATTACGCGTCTGATTGTGAGACATTATCACGTTAATGCTGCACACGGAAACCAAGAGATGGTAGTTAATGAGATAAAACAAAAGTACTGGGTAATAAGATTACGACCAACCGTTAAACACGTAGTAGCAAAATGTATGTTGTGCAGAATGAGGAAATGTAAACCGGAAATACCAAGAATTGGAGACTTACCTTATGCCAGGATGGCTCATCACCAACGGCCGTTCACCTTTTGTGGGGTTGACCTATTTGGGCCAATGGAAGTCACTGTAGGGAGACGTCATGAACTAAGATATGGAGTACTATTCACGTGTCTCACCGTAAGGGCCATACACATAGAGATAGTGGCCACGCTAACTACCAATTCGTTCATTATGGCTCTGCGTCGCATGGCAGCACGGAGGGGATGGCCGCATCAACTTTACTCTGATAATGGCACTAACCTTCGAGGTGCGAACGCTGAACTGAAAAAGTCAATACAAGAGTTAAATGAGAATGATATGAGAAATGAAGCTATGAATCATGGCACTAAATGGACATTCATACCACCTGCAAGCCCACACTGGGGTGGGGCCTGGGAGCGGCTCATCCGCAGTGTGAAGACGTCGCTACGGGTCGTACTCAAGGAAAGAGCTCCACGTGACGAGGTGTTGAGCACGCTACTAGCCGAGGTTGAGAATATTGTTAATAGCCGACCACTGTCTCATGTATCTGTGGAACCTGGAAGCGTAGAAAGCCTCACTCCGAAACATTTTTTACTGGGAACGACTGTGGATTCGCCGCAGATAGGCAAATTTGATGATTCAGACCTGTACTTACGGAAACAATGGCGGATCTCTCAGCGACTGGCGGATATGTTTTGGAACAGATGGCTGAAGGAAGTTTTACCTGACCTATTGCCTCGGAAAAAGTGGAACAAAGATCAAAGACCCCTGCAAGTAGGCGATTTAGTATACATAGTCGACCCGAATGGACCCAGGAACAAGTGGCCAAAGGGATTAATACAAGAAGTATGCCCTGGGAAAGATAAACGGGTTAGAATGGTAAAAATTAAGACTATGACTGGAGTACTTACCCGATCAGCTGCACGCGTCGCTCGAATACCGTTAGCTGATGAGTGCTGCTAGCAGCACTGGGGTGGGGCGTGTTAGCGACGCAAACTTATATTTATGCTTAATGATGTGCAAGGTGCGTGCGGGGTACGGGGAAAGGGGCGCGCGGTCTAGCCAACACTAATTAGTACGATTTGGCACAATCAGTCGAAATACTAGCCCCGTGTGAACCGCACGCTCCTTTACGCTAAGTCGAGTTTTTATGTTTCTTTGTCCAATACACGATTGTTCGCACAAATAAGTGGCTTCATTTACCTTAAATACATAGGTATAGGTACATACTTACCATTTTTACCTGCAACGCCTTCAGATACCTCATATGGTGGAGTAGGGTTCCTTTTTAAAAACACCATATCATCAGCTATTCAAAATGTTACCAGTATATCCCCTCGCGTCTGCTTTGCCATAGTAAAAATAAGTAAACGCTATTTACTCAAAATTATACAGGTTTACGCCCCAACATCTGCAAGTTCAGATGAAGAAGTAGAGATCTTCTACGACGAAATCAATAAGGCTCTAGAAAATACACCATGTCATTTCACAACATTAATGGGAGACTTCAACGCAAGGGTGGGTGCCGGTATAAATAATGAAAAATTTGTAGGTCAATTTGGTCTAGGCTCACGAAATAATAGAGGACAAACCCTGGTTAATTTTCTGGAACAAAAGAAAATGTTCAACATGAATACCTTCTTTAAGAAGAGGACATCGAGGAAATGGACTTGGGCTAGCCCCGACGGAATAACAAAAAACGAGGTCGACTACATAATAAGCTCCCACAAAAATGTAGTAACAGATGTCAGCGTGCTCGCTCGCTTTAAGACGGGAAGTGACCATCGTTTGGTTAGGGCGACATATAAGTTCAACTTAAAGTTGGAAAGATGTAAAATAATAAAATCTAAAAGGAACTATGAAAAACAAGACATAGCTTACCTTAATTTCAAAGACGAATACCGAACTGAATTGAAAAATAGCTTCGACGGTCTTGATGAGTTGAACTTGGACGTCGACCAACTAAATGAGGCATTGTGCAAGGCCGTGTCAGAGACCACCCGAAAACATCTTGGTGGAGTTTGTACCAAGGTAGGAAAACTGTCACATGAAACATTGGCCCTTATGCAGAAAAGAAGGGAAATGAAACACCATACCTTAGAGGACCAGAGGAAAATTGAAGAAGTCAATCACCAAATTAGCAAAGCCATGAAAAAGGATCTTAGAAAACACAGCACAAAAATAATTTCTCAGACAATGAAAAACCACCAAGGGCCTAAAGTATTTCGAAAAAAAATAAATTCAGAAACCAGCCAAATAATAAAACTTACCGATGAAAACGGGTATATTGTAACTGACCGTATTAATATGTTAAGCGTTGTCGAAAAATTTTACGGAGATTTATATACTTCAAAATCATTTGAATCAAATTCACCAAATGACCCCAGAGCACCACCCACCGAAAACCGGTCTTTAGAAAACCTACCATCTATACTACCTTGTGAGGTGGAAAAAGCACTTCTACAGATGAAAAATGCCACGTCACCTGGCGAGGATGGTATCACAGTTGAACTTTCACGTGCAGGAGGACAACCAGTACTTCAATTACTAGTGAAACTATTCAATAAAGTGCTGTTTCACGCTAAAACACCTAAAGCTTGGAAAAATGCAACTGTTACAATATTGCACAAAAAAGGAGATAGCTCTAAACTGAATAATTATCGCCCCGTAAGTCTACTATCTCAATTATACAAGACGTTCTCCAAGGTAATATGCAATAGACTTACCCACCAGCTGGATGAGTGCCAACCCCCTGAGCAAGCCGGCTTTCGCAATGGCTTTTCCACGATAGACCACATCCACACCGTAAAGCAACTGATGGAGAAGAGTTCCGAGTATAACCGGCCGCTGTGTTTAGCTTTTCTCGACTACGAGAAAGCTTTTGACAGTGTTGAACACTGGGCTGTGTTCAACTCTCTCCATCGCTGCCATGTAGATGCTCGGTATGTGGACGTGTTGCATGAGTTATATGGCTCGGCAACAATGCAGGTCCGACTGCATGCTCCTACTGGCCCTATCACCATCAACAGGGGGGTGCGGCAAGGAGACACTATTTCACCCAAGCTCTTCACCGCGGTTCTAGAAGACGTTATGAAGACGCTTGCATGGGACTCTAGTGGTATCAAAATTAATGGTGTCTTCTTGTCGCACCTTAGGTTTGCAGATGACCTCGTTCTGTTTGCCAATAATATAGAAAACCTCCAACTTATGATCCAGCAACTGCACGATGCTTCTTTGGTAGTGGGCCTTAAGATGAATATGTCCAAGACGAAGGTGATGACGAATGCTGCCGGATTCCCGAATTCAGATGTGATGGTGGGAAGCAAGAAGCTGGCAGTAGTCGACAAATACCTTTATCTTGGACATATTCTTTCTTTTGGTAAAGAAAATCAGAACAAGGAGGTCTCTAGACGAATACAACTCGGGTGGGCTGCATTTGGAAAGCTTGAAGATGTTTTTCGGTCAAAGAAGATCCCACAATGCTTGAAAACCCGTCTGTATAACCAATGTGTCCTGCCAACAATGACTTACGGTGCCGAAACATGGGCACTCACTAAGAAAACTGTGTACAAAGTACGAGTTGCACAGAGAGCCATGGAGCGCGCCATGCTTGGCATCAACCTGCTGGATCGAGTTCCCAATACCGAAATCCGACGCCAGACGAAAGTCCAAGACGTCGGAACAAGGGTGGTGGAACTCAAGTGGAACTGGGCAGGACACTTGGCTAGACGAGGTGATGGCAGGTGGAGTAAATCTTTGACCGAATGGTGGCCAAGAACAGACCTAAGAAGTCAGGACGTCCGACGGCGCGGTGGGTCGACGATATAAAGAAAGTCGCGGGCAACTCCTGGATGCGCAAAGCACAGGACCGGGAAGGGTGGCGTTTACAAAGGGAGGCCTACACCCAGCAGTGGGTACTTATAGGCTGTAGATGATGACATTATTTTTAAAGAACTTAAAAAGTAAAATAACCATTTTGACGAAGAGAGATTGTTCGAGATACATTTTGATGTTGTCTTTGAGATTTTGGCATATAACCATATTTTTGATGTGTA
The DNA here is from genome assembly GCA_963924445.1 of Philereme transversata. Lineage (NCBI taxonomy): Eukaryota > Metazoa > Arthropoda > Insecta > Lepidoptera > Geometridae > Philereme > Philereme transversata. The sequence goes on along the minus strand of OZ004337.1, from coordinate 15,715,213 downwards.
ATATCTTTCCTCTCGGTTTGTGGGAGTGATTTTGGCAAAAGAGACGGAAATTTGTAACAGGAAACCGGAGAAACGCGCGCTATTTGCTTTGAACAATGAGCGCGCGCGGTGGTCAGATGTTACACATCATATGTGACTACTGTAAGGCTCGTAGTTTTTTTTCCGACTTACCTCCAGACAGCGCCATCCATTACGATGGTCGAACTAGTTTCTTGTTTTTATTGTAAATGTATAGCCCTCATTATTTATGTTTAACATTCTTTTACAATTGCCTTTTTATATTTTTTATTTAGTACATATTACTTATTATAATTATCCTAAAAATCTAAATATAATGCTATAACGCATTTTTTAATTTCAGGCTTTTCACATCTCCGTAACAGCCCTAACGCATACCACCCAATAACATAATATGCGGCTGGATATTTTTATTGGATGGCAATATGGCAATCCATCACGCGCCGTATGCCATATGATATTGTTATAGCTTGATAAAAGAAAAACGTTGTGTGGAATATGGAAATGTAGGGGGGTTGCCTCTTTATTGTCATAATATGAAAGAAAACTACAGCTAAGATGACATAAATAACACACATCAGTCGCATACCTACATCGTCTTGACCCCACTCTACCGGACCGTGGGTTTCAGTAACTATATAAGAAATATTAAGAACCTAATACTTTAGTCACTGGGAAACCCCTTGGCACTATTTCTTTCATATTCGCGAGAGGAAATTCCTTTGCAATATCACGGTGCACGACCACATCGTCTCCAAGGTGTTAGGACAGGTTCCTTGTCGATGGTAAACGGTGCGATGATAGGTTTACAATTAAAAGTTTATATCTATTTCAGTCTCACTCATCTTACCGCAGTGGTCATCAAATAATTCACTAAACAGATTTAGTTGGAGTCATAGAATATCACAGCCTACAAAATCGTCAACAAACCCAAAGACGAGACATCAAACGACGTCATTAAGATAACACGAATAAACGAGACTAAATGAAGAGCTGATGAATGATAAAATAGCAGATAATTTTGTAACGAGGTTTAAAGTAGGTGACATAAGAGGTTAGGACTGAAGTATCGGTATACAAGTAAAGTCCCGAGATAGCTCAAGTACATAAGGGGAGGAAATAAGCTATTAGTTGTGTCGGTGGGTAATAAGAGCCGATGCTAAAATAGATAAGGCTGAAGCTTGATACTGTATCTTTAAAATGGCGTTGCCGAGCTAAGAGTATGATTGGCCGTGTCGCTACGCCGCCCCGTAACAATATTAAAGCCTTTGTCTGTCTGTATGTCGATGTATATGTGTGTCTGTTCGCAACGTAGTGACTCCTAAACAGATGAATACTTTTTAATGCGGTTTGTTTGAAAGCAGGTATTTGCACGATTGTTCTTAGCTTAATGGAAATTGCAGTAATTAAGGGCTTATAAAAATTAGCTCGTTTAAACAAGGATAATTTAATATTGCCTGGTTCTACACCAGGCGAGACCTTATAAAGAGGGAAGGTACGATTGATGAGCGCTGGGCGCACCTAGCCGGCCGGTGGACAGGCCATACATAACGCTAATAGGACCCGCCTTGTTTTTACATCCACTAATAAACCAGATTATGGCCGGCTGAGTGCTATACAGGAGTATTGCGCTAATTCCACTGATATTATTTGGTTGTTATACCGGATAATGTTGAAGGTATTTCATAAGGCAGTTTCTTGTACCTTACAGTTAAGCACTGTGCGTCCAGTTTGATTTGTGTTATATTAATAACAATACTATTCCAAAACGATTAAATTCCACGACCCATTCTTGTAAGGCAGATGTTTCTCTCTGGACTAAGTATCTCTAGAACAACAATGTTCTTATGGTATAATTATTTCACTTGGTTATCTATTCATTAAATCTATCCATTAAAACCTTTAAAACATTTTAATGAACTTTTATTACTCCTTTCAACAGAAATGGAGCGCAGTTTCAAAATACGCTTTTCATTACAGCGCATTGAAACGCAGTGACTGACGCCATCAGGAAATACCTGCACAAAATAGTAAATGGTCGCTCCTAACGAGACCGTGCACATACACTTCGCACTAAATTGAAAACATACTAAAAATAGTTTGAAAGCTATCACTCCACTCTATTTTCGAATCGGCCTATTATATTAATATGGCTCGACGAATTTCAATGAAAATCGATGTCAGCAACTATAGGTAAAATAGCATGTTGTATACACATAAAGGCACTGTTAAATATTTCAGCCTAAACATATATTTTTTACATTCGGACGAATGATTGATTCGACGTTCACATCACTCCGAAAATCTCCAATATTTCAGTGAAATATTCCCATGTTTTTCCGAAATGAGAGTGCTTCGCGAAACTTCATTTTCCATGATAGCAATCGTTCTATTACTTCCTCTCAAATATTTAGAGGTAAGGAGTTTTTCTCTAGAGAAAGTGAACATTCTTTTTATGGGTAATAAAAACCCATGCATTCTAAATTTGGAGTGAGAGTTGGTTCGTTTGCGCAGATGTGCCTTATTTTAGCATGTTTTTTTTTGTATTATTTTATATCTCAATGCGTATCTAATCAACGAGAGTGATATTACTGAACAAAAAAGTACTCGGTGAAACGTGCATAGGTAATTTTATTTAGTTTTATTAGGGAAACAAACAGATACATTGTTCTTATAAGTAAAAACAATTATAACTAGTGGTTTGCCCCGAACTGAGATCTCGCGACAATCCCACAAAAACAAAAAGAAATTGTAATCTTTGACATTCAAAATAGTGCCATGAAATAATAACCAACTAGCTTGACCTACAGTTTCATTCAAATTACAGGTAACGGGAGTTCATGTTAATTGGATATTCTTTTTTGGGGTACAAAATGCAGTTATTCTGGATTTCAGACTTTTGCCTATATTTGTGTCACTAAAGCTACACGAATACCAAATTTCAGCATTGTAGCGTCACTGGTGTACCCTGTGAATTTTGTCAAAGTTTTGTTTTTATTATTGCTAATAACTCAAAAACTACAAAGATCAAACTAAAAATATAGACAGAGTAGAAATGATCTAATGAAGACCTTTCATTTGACGTCCCATTTGACCTTATAGTCTCATTTTAATTTTTTTACCCCTCTTGAACCCCAATATCTCAACAAACCCCCAACATTTTTAGCTTATTGAGTCACACCAAAATTATGCCATCACTACCTACCTATATACCAAATTTCACGGTGATCGGATAAACGCTTCGAAAGTTATCCTCAGACAAACATACATACATACATACATACATACGTACATACATACATACAACGCCGATTTGCCCAAGTTGATTTGGAGACCTCGCTTCGCTCGATCAATAATGTACAATCCAAACTAGTTTCCACAATTAAGTTATACAGATTTGAAAGTGGACAACTCGAGATAAATTATAACTAAACAGTAGGTATGTGATTTTCACGCAGACACAAGTAGACAGTTTTCAAACTAGACAAAAAAATCAATAACAGACCGTTCTGAAAAAATTAACTAATTATTGTAAACATTAAAACTGTCGAGTGTGATGTTAAGATGATAAGCCACATTGTTACTGAATCATCCATTGATGCAGAATTGGTAAGTGCCAGATAATGACAATGATAACGAGGATCCATTTGAATCAGAACCGTTAAATCATGCAGATTTTTCTAGCATTGCGGTTTGCAGATATTTCTGGCAATTTGCCTACTGGAGACTCCTGTCTTCTGCATAGTTTTGCATTACGTTCTACTAAGAGTCAATGAGAATAAAGCCCTATAAATATAGTTACTGTCATTAGTTTAATGTATTCGTAAAGTAATTGTTCTTGCCACCTCAAAAGCCTTTTACTTACGAGATTATACCTATTCATTGTACTCAACAGTCTGTAAACCATTAGTTTCACAATAAATCCTGCCTTTCAAACACGAGCATGGCAATCTATTTTGCCCGTTCATACCCTCGTACATAACTATAGTTTCCAAGTGCGGTATCGGGACTTGGGACAAAGTCCCATAAAGTAACAACCCACAACTACAAAGGGCATTAAAATCGATTTACATAAGTGGATTGGAGTTGTTAGTCCATTTGGATTTAAAATAAATATGATTTTAAACTTGGTGCGGCTGAACAAGATATATTTAAAGTGGATAGATAGATAACTCTTTATTAAACTACCACATAAACAGAAATAAAACAAAAATAAGTAGTAAGCTAGGATAAAAAAAGCCAATACAACGGGCGGCCTAAACGCTGAAAGCGATCTCTTCCAGGCAACCTTAGGATGGAGCGAAATTTAAGAAGATAGAATAGAGTGCGGTGTACTATGAAGGATAACATTTATATTCTTAGATCTTAAAAAAATATTAAGTTTTCATCTTAGGATATATTTAAATACCCATATATTAGTCTGTTTTATAAGTATTTTAAGTATTAGTAAACAGACTAATATATAGGTATATAAATATATCAAACTATACTAAAAGATAAAATACTTAGCCCGGCTCGCACAATGATTCGTAAACGTATTTAGCGACTAAACATGTTTAAATTTGACGTATTTGTATGATTTGACAACCCCTTAAATCATATTTAGCCACTAAATACGTTTAAGTATCGTTGCGCAATTTGCCCTAATTAACGCTAGGAGGATGGCATCGTCAGGTAATATTGTTTCTCCTCCAACTTGAAGGTGAGATAAGAACTTACTTTGATTTTTACTAAAGAAAAATGATTAACAAGTTTTGGGCATCAATACTACAAAAAATATGGAATAATAAATATAACCTAACAACCAGAGAAAGCCTAACATTATTCTATGAACTCACCCGTTTTGGGCTATCATTTATTAAGTTAGTTGGCCAATGTCACCATTTATACTGAGATTAATAGTTTACAACCTCTGTCAGACACATTGTCCCGCTGATAGCCATTCGTGAGCTGGCGAATGACCTGCCAATTTTAGAGGGTATCTAAAAAGTAACGGTATATTTCATATTTGGGGGAGATTTATCAAAACGCGACTTCGTGTCCGCGTACGTGTATGTATTTATGTATGTGTATGTCTCTCTGTGTGTTATTATTTAATTGTATAATATTAAATTAATTTAATTTTGGTAATTTAATTTGATTTAATTCAATTTAATTTGGGTAATTTTATTTATATTTGTAACATGTATGAGTCCAAGGGCTTGAACGAAACAATTTTCATTTTTTTTTTAATAAAGACGAATTTATATAAATATTTTCAAAGCTACGATATTTCATCTCAACTTTCAATTACAATCGGAAATTGGCTAAAGAAATATAATTTTGAACTTTTCCGCGCAGATAAATGGTTCTTTTGCAAGTTCCCGAGTTATAGCTTACATTGCTTGGGCTTGCTAGGAGGAGGCAACTTTCAAGGTTTTTATAAGTTTTTAGATAATTTGAGAGGTCCTTGAGGTTATTTGAGTTTCAGCGTTATTGACATTCCTTTGAAACAAAATAAAGGTGTTTAATTAAATGGGAGTTTAAAGGACTCTTTTTGAAGATTTATTAAAGGAAGCTTCCTTCTTAATTTTATTAAAACGGTAGATTATAGTGTCTTATTATTAATACACTTATTTGAAAAAACGTTAAGAGTCTTCAAATACGTGATTAAATAAATAAATCAAATACTAAAACAAGTCGATTATTTGTTGATGCATTTGCTATTCAAGTCACAAGGCGAGTGAGTAGGGGCCGGTACCCCAATCTCCCCCTCGTAGGCCGGAACTTGCGGACGTGATGAGCCTGGCTTTAGCCTTCATACAACTCCACTTCGGTTTACGACCGACCGTACACGTACGATATGAACTTTTTGACTACGGTAGAGTAGTTAATATCCCTCAAGATGGAAGAACTGTATGTAAGCAAAACTGAATGTAAGATACTTGAAACCCGCAAAAAGTATTTAATAAATAAATAACAGGATTGCCTGTATCGTCAGTGTCAGAAACTATGAGTATCATGGTACTATAACACTCAGACCCGTGAGTGAATGACATTTTTTTTGAGTTTGGTAAAATAAAGTAAGACTGAAAGCTACTATAAATACTAATAAAGTAAATAATGATAACAAGATCTCCTAACATATATTCCAAAGCTTGGGTATATTACTGTCAGTCATATTACCAAAATAAATTATTGTGACTATAATAATATATTATTATGATAAGTAATATAGGAGTATCACTTCATAAAATCCACTTACTTTTCATTTTATTTCGAAACATAAAATATCTAATAAGACGGTAATACTACAATTTTTGCGAAGAAACATAATGATAAGATCAGGGGCACATCAGAGGCGGTGCCATAAACCTTTTTCAAGTCGCCGGAGGGCCTATAAATCACCGAAAACCGAACCCACTATCAGATTAGCTTGAAAGCGCTATCTCCGAACCCCAAGCTGACTTTGCATATGAATATCTTTTTAAAGTTTATTCGAAACCCAGTAGATCTTATCTTTATTTCGACGAAGTATACATAAAGCGCTGAATCTTTTTTTAGGAATACGATGTAAATAATAAGATGAACAGATTATAAAGCTCTTGTTGTCAGTCTAGCTTGCTTGCTCATCATCATCAGCTTGCTTTACCGACGTCACCGCTAGGGTGACCGCTAGGAGTAAATAGAGCATGTTAAGATGTCGGTATTGGCTATAATATTACTCAAGCCTTGTCGAAAGCCTAAGGTTGGCCACTACTTTATATGAATAATAATTAATTTGTTTGTAAATAAATAATAAAAAAACTTTCGGTCGCTAAAATACTCGTAATAAATAAATTCGTCTCCAATATTCTGAGGCAGAATAAAGACGAGAAAAATATTTTGTCACATAAAAAACTTACCCAAGTAAAGTTTTTAATTTAATAAAGGAAATCAAACGAAACTCTCTACCTAAAAATAAAGAAGTCTCGTAACAATATTACCTAAACTCGAAATCACGTCGAAAGAGAAAAATTTGCTGACTCACGGAAAGGTTTATGTGACGAGGAAAAATAAAAAATATTCCGGATATTAGAACGATAGCGAAATCACACGTAGATATTTTCGTGACAACGCAATGTTCGGTTCAGTCGACTCTTTCGACAGGAAATCATAAACTTCGTAATTTTACAACTGGCAGAAATGTGGGTTGGGTTCTAGTGAGGGTTCAGTCAAAATAAAATGGTATGGGCAAAGGTCTCCCTATTTCCTCTCTATCGCGGTCCATAGCCAATGCTAACCCATCTGGTTCGGATGCATCCAGGTCGTCTCTCCATCTAAACCTAAATCGACGTTGGGCGAACCTAGTCACCCAGTGGATACCGAACGGGCGATGCAGCCGTGGTAGGCCCGGATTTAATTTTAATTTCGCAATATTTTTCATTCTTTTATTTTTGTTAGCCTAGCTAGTAAATAACCATCATGTTATTAGCCATTGGACGTCCACTACTGAACATAGGCCTCCCCAATAGATTTCTAAAGAAATCTATCATATGCTGCGCCGAATCCCAGCATCTTTCTTTTACCATCTTTCCCTCCATAGGTCGTCCTATCCGTACGCTCCACTTTCCAATACGTGGTCTACCTCAAAAATCTTTCTGCCCCAACAGCCGTCAGAGCTATCTATATGCCCCACCTACTACCACTTTACCTTGCTAATATTTTGGACTATGTCAGTGACTTTAGTTTGTCTAAAGATCTACTCATTTCTGATTAATTTTGCAAAAGTAAAAAAAGCATGTGTGCAATTCACACGTGGTAGAAATGAAACCTTTAAAAATTTTGGTTTCAAGATAATGAACGAATGTAAAATTTCGGGAAGATGATAATTGTAGGTTTTAGTAATAATCATAGTGATGCAAAGTTAGATAATTATTAACACGAGTGGAGGGAGTACAAAGCAAAGCACAAAGAGAACCACGAAAATAAGAAACACTGTATAATGTTTCCTATCTCATTTTCTCCCACGCTAAATCTTATGAATTTATGTGTCTGTCTCTTTTTACTGTCGCTTTTTCGTTTCATCAACTTTCAAATCACAACGATGCTAAAGAAGTGTCACTTCAAAAATCGCTTTCGTTTATTTTCTTTTATTTGTGCATAGCACCATTCTCCAAACTTAAATTTACAATCGAATAAATTCATAATTATAATCTAAATAAAGATCTATTTAGAAATGCTTTATATTGCCACTATATTTTATTTTCTTATCTGGAAAGTTAACTTGATGAGCCGATTCGATGTAGATACAGTAAAATGAAGAGATAAGTGACGAGACTCAAGAAATAAAATTTCAAAGTTGTCTAAATGGCAAAGAACCGTATTAGCCGACTAATTATGTAGGTACGAGAAAATACGGGACAATATAGATACAGATATTTATTTAGGCGATTTAATCTCATTACAATACATAATTCCTAACGTCCAAAGCCACAGCGTGGTACCATGACAGTAGTTTCACCATAGAGTGTCTATCTGCAGGTCATTCTGTCAAAGTAATCGCCAACTAGGCACGCCGTACGTATAAAATATATAAATGGGTATTATAGGGATACTGCCCACTCATTACACCCCGCAGAACCGCGGAATTCTCTAGATGGGATCATTAAATTGTCTGAATGATGTCATAATTTAAATTTTAAATGTTCCGACCACAAGTAACGACATCGAGACTGGCTGGCTTAAGAAATATATACGGGAATAATTTAGAAACTTTTTGTTCTGTTTTATTAGCAGTTGAGCTACTTGGAGATCGTTTGTATTTCTGTATATTCTGTATTTACTTGAATTATTTCTGTAAATTATTGTTTAAATCTAATAAACAGAATATGAACGTTATAAAAAGATATTCTGTATTAGTATTTTTATTTTTATAGTGTTAACCGAATACTTACTAAAAATTCCAAGATTTTTACAACCATCTTAAAAGTAGTCGTAATCTGAATGATCTCACTAATTTTGACCCTGGCGTGACAAGAGTACAATCGGTAGTGCATTCTCGTATCAAGAGGAGGGTTGCGGGTTCAAGTCCCGTCTAAACTTGAAAATTTTTGAGATGGTTGTATAAATCTTGGATATTCTGTATTTACTTGTAACTATATTGTTATTACTACTATCTTTATTTACTTAACTTTTAGATTCTTATATGTATGTAACTTATTGTTTCTTACAGAGTTAACGTAACTAACAATCAGAATTAAGAATTTTTAATATAATTTTAGATGACAGTAATCTCGAATGTATTTGCTTGCAAAGTGGAGCCAAAGATAAAAGCGCTAAGACGACTTGTTTTTATTGTCGATGCTTTTACCCTCCAAATTGCAACTGGAGGCGATTACTACTTTTTATACAAAGCTTTTAATTAAAATCCGTCTTTTCTTTACAGATAGACTTACTCTTAAATGGTCACCAAATAAACTGATGTCATCAAAGAAACATAAATAAAGATAAGTAAATTGGACGGTATTATCGCTTTAAGCAATCTCTTCCAGACAACCTTTGTTTTTGTCGACTGAAAAACAATATCTAATGTTGGTATTTTAACTACAGTCAACTTTCTAAAAATTTCTGGTAAATATTTTAAGGAAATTTGGTGTTATGCTGAAGTAACACAATTAATGCAATGTTGGTAGAAAAATGGTCCTAGAAATCCCAAATTTTTGTTCCCTTTCTATTATGAACGATATTATGTTTAAACACTTTTTAGTTGCGTCAAACATTAAACGAGGTTAAAACTTAAGCTAGTAGCTTAGACTAGTTTTGTCAAAAGTTTGACAAAGAGAAACAGTCGTTGGCGGTTACCTTTTCTCTACGTAAGAATAGAGTAAAATTACATTTTAACGTAGAGAGAACATTTTTAGGCGGTAATGTTAGCAGAGCTACTGTTGTACAAAAATACGCTTTCTCCTGCGCATGTCACAGAATACCGCTACTAGCCAGCAGCGTCCAAACAAGTCGGCGTGCTTCAATGGTGCGAGGGTTTACTAGAATATTCCATGTATTTCTGCATATAATGGTCATAAGTATATAAGGAAGCGGTCGAGTTCGGACGGACAGTCTTTACTTGATGAGTGCGATTTATTCAAGATACTTTTTAGTGGTTTATAAGTGTTTATTGTAAACGATAGTATGAATTAATATTGTGTATGTTAATTATCATACTGTTATTGAGATTCAAGTTCTTAATAAATGCGTTATTTTGTTAAATTGAATTTAGTTTATTTATTTAAATTTTACTCATATTCAATTAAACACAACGATAATAAATATAAAATAAGATACACTTTACACCAAATATTAATTATTATCATAATTAATGTACAGTCAGGCACTTTTCAATGTCAACGCTCTTTGGAAGTCCTTGTGTGGTTCAGGACGCAGTCGAGGCGGTCTGCAATCAAGCTGAGGTGGACGTTTTAATTGGTTTTTATTATTTATCCTAAACCCCCAGCTCGTAACAATGTATTTCCTTTCAGACAGATTAGTTTGCTTGAAAATTCTAGAACACAGCGATCAAATATACAATTAAACCTTATACAAATAACCGTCCTAATATAATCACCTTAGGCACAGTGACACCCTAGTTTTCTGTAAGCTCCCACTCTTAAGTTATTTCACAACATTTTACAAAAAGGTTACTCAAACAAACCATACAATTAAACCTTTTCTATATTCAGGCTTACTTCTCATTTAATTTCACGGCTGACCGCTGTCAACTTCTTTATCCGGAATGAACATGAAATTAACCCCTGCCTCAATTCGACCCTTTGTTTCGTCCAAAAAGTGCACAACAACATCGAATGAATGCTTTTCGGATGGGAGTACGGTCACATTATTTTATTTGTTCTTTTCTGTGGCAATTTCCAAAATAATGAATAAGATTTCCAGCGAGCTTTGCCACTGCGAACCTTTCGTACAGCAACCCTACTTGTTAAATAAAAGGACTGCCAAAGAGTAATTTTATTTTATTTCATTTAACTTGGGTAATATTTTGCATAAGTGAGGTAAATGACCCGATTTCACTTTAACATACATTTTCCGAGCCCTGTATTTGCTCGATTATTATCATACAGTTTACTGAAGGAAACTGATCGCAATAATGTCAAAATGTAGATCTCTGAAGAACTTTAGCATTTCAAACTAATTTAAGTTTTCATTTACACGACGGCTTATGTTACAAAGGATTTCGACAAGCCCTTTGAGAACACAATGACGAGACTGACTCGATGTTGGCAGAGACGAATAAGTACCGAGCAAGCCTTTGTTTTGTTTCTCAGCTTGGCCAGAATAAATGAGACAACTCAGATACGAAATGGTGTTTTTGGGACAATGAAAAGCGAGTGCCTTTATTCTAATCCTTTATATTTTAAATTACTGTTTTTTAAAAGTTGTATGTCATCTTGGTTGATATTTAATATTGAGGGCAATTTTGTTGGCACAAATTCTATCCAGTTAATACAGAAAAGGATGACAATCATTTGAAATATAAATACTTAATTGGAGTAGAAATGCCCTGGTATAAGAAAGAAGTAGTATAAATAAGAAGTATAAAATTAGAATGAACTATTTGAAAGAATTGACTATTGAAAACTTTCAAAGCGTTAATCCGACTTTCGAGAAATTTGGTATGAAGATAGTGATGGCCCAATCCTGGTGTGACTAAATGAGCTAAAAATGTAGGGGGGTTGTTGGGACAATCAGGTCAAATGGAATGTTTATTAAGATGTATTTGTAAGTTCATTTTAACCTCGTTTATATTTTCAATTTATTCCTTGAAGTTTATGGATTGTTAGTCAAACTAAAAACTGAACTTTGACGAAATTCAGAGGTTACAAAAATTACACATTGATGAAATTTGGTGCGTATAGCTTTAGTGACACAAATATAGGAATTCAGAATAACTGCAATTTTTACGCCAAAACAAGAATATCCAATAGATATAACATAAACTCCAGTTAGTTTTAATTTAAATGAAACTGTCAGTCAAGTTATGTTGGATTACAAAGATTACGTTTATTTTATTATTTATTGTTTTTATGTATTGCATCATTTTTTATCTTTACTAAACTTAAAATACTTGAAAAAAGGGCCTTACTAGGTAGTACATAAAAATAAAAATATCATATTAACCTTTCTCCTTAGATAGATTAATACGATATTTTGTTATATTAACAATTTTTTTTATATATGTAAGTTAGATGTCTTATTCAAAAATCTCATGTTTCACTCTATGAAAATCTTTCATAATCCCTAAAAGATAGGAACGTTGATTGATTCGTATTTCATTCAAGGAAATTGTAAAGTCAATAAAACCTTTTTCAGTTAGCTTGAAAGATATTTCCTCGGCACTGAAGCAAATTGAAGAGAAAATGTCCATTGATTAATTATTTAAATAAATAACGTAAGTGGAGGTTCTGGGCCTGGTTTCTAGCAATTGGTCTTTTAAGTTTTTATTATTATACAGGGTGTTTGGTAATTACTGACGATATTCAAGTGACGGTTTCTCAAAACATAAAAAAAACTTCTCGAAAAAAAAACTATAATAAATAAATAATAATAATAGATATTGCTGAACATTTCACACAGCGCTATCAAACCCCAAACTAAGCAGAACTTGTACTATGGGAATCAGATAGAATACTTATATACTTTTTTTTGTAAATACATACTTATAAATACTAGTTATATTATCAAATTTTAAAGAAAATCGACTAAGTTTACGTGATTAATTCGATATAAACTTACTGCCTACTCTTGCAATCGGTGTGGTTGAGTGACGGTTGCTCGAAACATAAATAAAGAGATCTCGAAAAAAAACTTACTAGATATATTATCAAATTTTAAAGAAAATCAACTAAGTTTAGGTGATTAATTCGACATAAAACTTACTGCCTACTCTTGCAATCAACATCCAAAAATAAAGGCCGATTTGATATCTCTTTCGGAAATGGCTGCGGGTTTTGGGTTAGAAAGGGATAACAACAGATATCTCGAGACGTCACCAATACAGTATCTGTAGTTAGATGCCGAGCATTATGCAATAGCACAATATAAGTTTAATAAAGTGTTTGTTTGTACATGCAAAAATAAATTTCACATTTCTATGGTAAACATTTCACAAATTTATTTATTATGCTCATCAAAATAACCTGTTTCATTTTTGTGCGTATATTATCAAACACCCTATATAAGTCTAATTATTTAATTTTCAAAGCTTTTTATAATTATGTCTGTTAACTTTTATTATTTTTATTTACATATTTTGTATGTTTTAATAGTTCGCAAGTAGGTAGGTACTTAAACAAGTCCGAAAGTTTATATATACTAGTTATACATATGTTATATGCTAGCAATCAATAATTCTTATCACAGTTGCTGCCCTGCACACACAAAAATGGCACGAAGGAATACCGGCATTATAGTGGTATAAAATATGGCACTCTAGCACAATGCGGAGTGGTGATCGTTTTCATTTTAACCATACCTTGTTAAAATGAAACGACACAAAGTCCTAAAAATATATTGTTTAAAAACAATTTCTTTTTATGCAGAATGAAATCCAATTATTTGATAAATCCAGCGGTCTTCACATCGTAAAAGCCTTGAAGAAATTTACATTTCGTTTTGTTTGTGCCTCGGATGAACAATTCATGTATTAAGGAAGCAAAATTTAAAAAACACCCCAATATGCAGAGACCCAACGACCCAAAGTCAACACCCGTAAAATCTTGCGTAGGTATTTACATTTTCTTATCGGCAGGTACATTCATTTGTGACGGAGCTATCTCTGAGGTCGGCCCATCTACTGTAATGGGGTCTTGGCTGGATTGCCCTCGATTACACCTAACGGCCCGCTGGGATATTGAAATGTACGAGATACGGAAATCTTCACACGAGGTTAGGATAGAGGCGTAAGAACTATGCAATTTATAGTGCGCCAGAAAGAAGATAAATGCTACGTGCACTGTACACTATTTACTTTACACTTGCATTAGAAGCAATCATCATCTACATTCATCTTATGTTGCATTTTTGTAGGAATTAATCTTAACTATTTCATTCTTTGGCTGAAAATGTATGGTAAAATATTATATTTTTAATTATTAAAAAGGGAAATCAGGCTCTAACCTTGATAGAGCATCATTTCAGTGTTCTGTACTCCTCTTTCCGCCCGCAACTCGACGCGCCCAACAACAGGCTACAATCCAGTAAGATGTCTCTTGATTGCCAGCGATATTTTACTTGTAAGCTTACAATACAGCGATATGTGGAGAGAAAATCCTTGAGGATTTCAAATAACGAGTATTTTTTCGTTTTGCCTTTTTGTTACGATGACTTTAAGTGGGACCCGGTTTTATCGTTATGTTCTTTTTTTGGCAGAATTTTTTAAGCAAAGGTTGAGTTTTAAATTTAGAATACATGTTGTGCTACTTCACTTAATGTGGGAAAAGGGCAAGAAGATGAATGAATGAATGAATTATTTATTCACAAAAAAGTCACGGTAGTTGTTATTAAATGCATAAAATGATGATGCTGGTTAAGTTTTAAATTGTTTTCTTAATCTAAGTAATATTTATGTTAAAAATAATAGAGTATGTTTGAAATTAAATGATTTAAAGACCCTGTTTGCTAATTAACTTAACTCAAATCTAAAATAACTTTTCTAATGCAATTAATTATTGTTCTGTTGGGCAGAATCTACAAAATGTTTACTCCTATTTAGATGAAAAATAATGACAAAGATGATTTAAGTAACTAAGTTGTAAAAGCCATTTAAACTTTGTAATTCCAGCGCCGGCTACTCTGTGAATAGAAAATTATTTCGGACGATGAATATTAACTTTAGATAGTGTATAATTGCCCTTACTTTACGGGTGATTTCACTTTAACAAACAAGTAGGCTTTTAGCAAATTGCTTGTAAAACATTATTTGGCTTCACGTAATATAAACTCTTTTCAGTTGAATAGGGTTTTTGATGTATGCTTTCGGATTGCTCACACAGTATGAAATCTTACAAATAAGTCTAGCTATTTCTTCGCGCTAATGTATTGAAATTGATTCTCATTTCATAAGATCTTATTTTACGAGTCCGTGACTTAGTTATAACGTTGTTTACTTGTGTAATAAAGAACAGTTTGTTGATCTCTGTAAAAAAATATGGATTACCTGTTACAAGATTGGCGTGGTGGAATTGGCAAACAGCATCAGCCTCGTACCAAGAGATGCGGTCTCTAAAGTAGCGGTAGAACACCGGGAAACCTTCTTCAGGAAGAACCCATGTGTTGCTGATGTTCACCTAAAAAAAAATTATCTTAAATTTTACCTTACTTGTAATACATTTCAAACTAGCCGTTGCCCGCGACTTCGTACACGTTACATTATTAAATGTGTAGGTAACCTAGACATAAAGCTAAACTCGCTTTTGCAACTTGATTTGACACCCCATTTTTATCGCATGGGAACTGATTTGTGATATGTGGTAATCCAAGTTATAATCTACATATATACCAAATTTCATCGAAATCAGTTCAGCCGTTACGACATGATTGAGTAACAAACAAACAAACATCCAAACTTTCACATTTATAATATTAGTGTGATCTCACGGTCAACAATTTTTTTTAGCGATAGTGTATGAATAAAATACGGTGAAATATAGACTAAATATAGTTCATCCTTATCATCTTCATCAATATGTCAGCCATGAGACGTTCACTTCTGAACATAGGCAGAAGCCATATCAATGGAGGAACCCATTCTTCCCATTCTTGCAACCCGTCTTTCCATCTAATGGGTCTACGCTGCGTTTTCCAGTGCGTGGTCACTCGAAACCTTGCCCCAACGTTCATCAGTTCTTTGAGCTATGAGCCACAAGATAGCTGTTTGAAGATTCTAAGAAGACGTGCCATAATGCCACCAGCCTGCTTCTTCGAATTCACGAACCTGTATATGGCCTGTATACCACCAATGCCCATAGTTTCCGATATAGATCTTTTGAACGGACGATGGAAAGCCTTAAAAGTTTCCGCTAGGTTTTCCGCTGCTAAAGGCCGATGCTGAGCTTTATTGATAAAATAAACAGACGGTTTCCATGAACAGGCTTATAAAAAGCCTTTTAAAGAGCTTAATAGAATGAAAATGTTTCTTTTGTACACAGATTTCCTTTTATTACTTTACGCTGCACATATTTTAATCAAATTCCTTTTTAGCTAGCCATGGCTCGCGTACTCGAATAAAAGTATTATGTGTTTCAAACTATTCTGAAAATGTATAGGTACAGAAAGCAAGACAAATTTGTTACCTCTCCGTATGTTTAAATAAACCCATGTAGAGTGTTCATTTCCACAAAGTTTGATTTAACAAAATTTTGTTACCGTCTAAACAAACGAAGTAAAAAAAATTTATTCTTCCTCAAAAAAAATTACGATTAGCGCTGCTTTCTGTACTGTTTCGAAAAGGAGTACTACAAAAAAATAATAGGAAACTAATTGTTTCGACGACTTTAGAAAAATCGGCTTTCCCATACAAAAATTCGAACGAAATTAATTTAGATTAATCATCAAAAAATGGAATGGCTGTAGAAGGATAGGACGTCCGCCAGCGAGTTGGTGGAAAACATCGTTAAAGTCACGGGCCATCAGTGGGTGAGACTAGCGCAGGATCGTGGCGGATGGCACAAACTTGGGGAAGCCTATAATGCCCAGCAGTGGGGAAGTCAAGGTGTGGACAATGATGATAATGAACCAGAGGAGCACACAGTGCAAAAACAGCATACAATTTACGTAAGTATTACAATAAAACTGGTGTTATTTTTTTCAAAAAAAAACGATACGTTAAAAATTTATACATGTTATTATTATTATTTTTATTTTTCTCAACAATATTTTAACGACATTCGGTTTTAAACAAGTTTTCTTAAAAATAAGAAAACTTATTTTCAATTTTTTTTCATTTATTTTATTAGATATTTATTTTCATAGAGTGACCGCTCGTTCGTGCAACCGTTTGTTTAAAATATAGAAATTCCGATAACTAGACGGTAAAGAAACTGTCTAAAGTTAAAATATGTTTTTTTTTTTGTATAACTGCAGCCACATATCTACATCAACCCGATCAATAGACTGGCTTTTCACAGTTCCATAAACCATTGAAGTTGTAAATCAGGAGCCCCAAACAAGCTGTTCCCGATAATTTAATTAGCGAGCTGAATACTCAAGTACTCCATTTGACTTCGTAACTCAAACAAAAGCTTGTTGGGCTTGTTTGTGAATAGGAATTTTAATCAGTTCAATCACGGAATACTTAGAACAAGATGAAATTGAAAATTTAAACCTTAACATACACGCGGGCCGATAAAGTTGCTACAAACAGTAGACAAAGTTTTAATCAAAGTTTCTGAATATAAACATAATTTTAATTTTAAACAATCATTTCTCCAAAAAATAACATTATATTTCTGCTGATTTGATATCGAGCACTAACCATTGAAAATTCTGGTCCTGGGTTCGGACAGGTTAAAGCAGTTGTTTATTAGATTTCTTGCCTACATTAAAAATGATCTATAAGATGTTTTACTTTTGAAATACACACTCAAACCAACCGATTTACAAAAATTCACCGGAATCAACTAATTTTAACTAAATGCTCCAATATATTTTATTGCATATTTTATGCATCGAATTTCGAAATGAATAAAAGAAACATTCCCGTTAGTAGGAACAATGAACTCCACTCATTATTATAAATACGGGATTTATCACGTACAGTACGTAACGTCTCGAGTGCGAGGCAAGACGTTATTCGGAAAGGATCGCACTCATACTGTTCACGAATTGAACCGAAACATTGTCGGTCGAAACACCAATAAAACGGTACGTGATAAATCCCGAATTTATAATAATGATTGAAATGAGTCACGAAAGTTTTCTAAGTAAAATTAACTGCAGGTTACATACTCGTAATTCCGAAACAACATTTAAATAAGTTTTTTTTTTATTGTTTATAAACAAACGCTTGACCACTACCTCACCTGATAGTAAGTGATGGTGGGATCGAAGATGGAGCACGCTTGCCTAGAAAGAACCTATTCACTCTTGGACTTGAAGACTCCGAGATTACACTGCTTCGGAAAAACATACGCCGGAAGTGAGTTCCACTCCTTACTTGTGCTAACAAGAAAAGTTGAAACAAATCGTTTGGTACGGCAAGGTGGTATACCGACCAGGTATGGGTGGTACTTCTCGGTACGTCTGCTTGTCCGGTGGTGGAAGGGGAAAGAGGGATAAGGTCATGATTTCAGACCTAATAGACTTTTATTTACTCTTTTTTAATTAGTTTGAAACATTTCGGTTGGAATGTGGGTTGGCAGTTTAATGCATAAGTAACGAGTTCCAAAACTCGGCTGTCCCATGTATCTCCCATGCGACAAGACGACCACAGGAAGGGGGAGCGAAAACGACTGAGACCGCAATGTTCAGTCTCATCATTTCCTTTTAGTAGGTACTCGTAGGTACTTAAGTGGATTTTATTGTATTCGATTCCGATCGATTTGTTGTGTCGTGGTGAATAAAGTCTTAAATTATTTCGACAAAATGAACAATAAGAACGTATGGAGAAATCTTAATAAATTAATGTAAAAATAATATATTAATAAAAAATCTACTTATGTACTTATGTATATAAATATACTTTACTTACTAATCTATTTATGAAAAACCACGAATTTTGAGACTTCTGGATACAAACCCTGAGTTGAGCTTACGTTGAAGATTTAATTTCATCAGAAAAAGATTCGAATAGGAAAAACGAAGTTTTGTGAATATAGTCACTTATATCCTTAGCTGAACCTACATGTTTTTTTCAAAATCTGTAAATGTTGAAGTTCCCTTTAATTGTTTTAATAGCTGCATTTGGTGCACCATCTGAACATTTTACCCTGAATAGATAATTTATCAATCTGTTGAAAACATCGATAAATATCGATAGAGAAACCTCTACGTGAGAAAATGTAGTCTAAACTTTTCCAGCCAAGCTTCTCCAGTAATGCTTGATTCTCAGAAGCAGGGCGAAGGTCGATGGTTCAAACAAGACAGGATATCTTGGTGAATGAGAGAGAGATGCCGAGACCTAAGAGTTGTCTATTACCACCCAGCAGTTGGTGAATCAGGATGTGGATGTTGATTATAAAGAATTTCACCTTGTTCAGTTTAAGATTCTTAATTTGTCAGTAGATTTACACAGTAAATCACTTACTGAGAAATATAATTTGTTAATCAACTTTATGTCGCTGACTGTACTCAAGACATTAGACCCTTGGAAACACAATAGTGACCGGATACCCTATACGAATTGAAACATTTATAGCATTATGCCTTCGGGTCGAAACCACAACGTACACATCTATTTTCAGTTACTTGATGCCGTGTTGGCCAAGTGACAGATGTACTGCGACTTCTAACCCGAAATTTCAAAAATCCTGGCAAAATTTTTCTATTTGTAATTTTTGTGCGCTCTCACTGTTAAATGGGAGAAGGGAAAATTGTGAGCAACCCCGCAATTTAGTTAGCTTTGCACGCATCGACCATCCGCGTCACCAGACGCATTATATCGTCAATCGAAAGACATAAAATACCTCAGCCAAAAGAGACATTTTTTTTTTCGATACGTAGATTTTGATACGAAGTCACATTTATGTAGAAAAAGATGTGGCTATCTGCGCATCGAATTACCATAACTATTTCGGCCGCCAAACTGCATTGCTGTATTTCGTTTTGAAGGATATGGGTGTTGGTGAAATAAAAGGCGCATTAGGCTTGACACATTTTTTAGGTGCGTGATCTACGCGGCAATGCTTTATCATAGGCGATGGTTACCACTTAACATCAGATGGACCGTTAGCTTGTCCTATCTTAATCACACTATCACACTAATATTATAAATGCGAAAGTTTGGATATTTGTTTATTTATTTGTTTGTTTCTTACTCAATCACGTCGAAACGGCTGAATTGATTTCGATGAAATTTAGAATGTACGTAGATTATAACCTGGATTAACACATAGGCTACTTTTTATCCCATAAATCAGGCCCCATGGGATAAAAATGGGGTGTCAAGTCAAGTTGCAACAGCGAGTTAGCTTTATTTCTAGGTTACCTGCACATTTAGTAGCCATAGGTATGTATTGTTATGTTTGTTGTTTTTACGTTAGTGTTAGTGTAACGCGTACGAAGTCGCGGGCAACAGCTAGTGTTGTATAAAAAAAGTACACATTAACTAAAGTAGTAATCATCTCAAGTACACAGTTATGTATGTACGTACATACTAAGCGTTGCGGTTCTGTATATTAAATAAATAAATATTAATAAATAAATATTGCTGGACATTTCACACAGCACTATCTAGCCCCAAACTATAGGAACCAGATAACTGATAAAATAAATAAATAAAATAAATATTGCTGGACATTTCACACAGCGCTATCAAGCTCCAAACTAAGCAGAGCTTGTACTATGGGAACCAGATAACTGATAGAATACATAATATACTTTTTTTGTAAATACTTACTTATAATAAATAAAATAATAAATGAATAATAAATATTGCTGGACATTTCACACAGCACTATCTAGCCCCAAACTATAGGAACCAGATAACTGATAAAATAAATAAATAAAATAAATATTGCTGGATATTTCACACAGCGCTATCAAGCTCCAAACTAAGCAGAGCTTGTACTATGGGAACCAGATAACTGATAGAATACATAATATACTTTTTTTGTAAATACTTACTTATAATAAATAAAATAATAAATGAATAATAAATATTGCTGGACATTTCACACAGCGCTATCTAGCCCCAAACTAAGCAGAGCTTGCACTATGGGGACCAAATAACTGATAGAATACTTATATACATTTTTTTTTTGTAAATACATACTTATAATATATAGGAAAACACCCAGACACGGAACCAATATCTGTAGATCATGCAAACATTTTGTTCCGTGGCGGGAATCGAACCCGCTACCTCCTGTGTCTCAGCTGGCTATACACCCACTACGCCACAGAGGTCATCAATACGAAAAATGATAGAATACTTATATACCATTTTTTTTGTTAATATGTATGTATTTATAATATATAGAGAAACAACCAGAATATTATTTATTTTTATTGTACAGTATCCGAAAAGCTTATACCCAATACTGAGGCACGCGCGAATACAGTAGGTATTAATTTAGCCAAATGAACAAAATTTTAACACGCACATAGGGAATGTGTGAGGTGCTTTTATTAAAGGAAGGCGTAATGAAAATTGCGTTAATGACGGCTGTTCTGCTTTGAAGGAAATTAATTGAATATATCTTATAACAGAAAGAGAACACATGCTTTCCATATTTTGAAATAGAAATATATATTCTAAAATAAGTGGAATATACTGCGCCCAAACACAAATCAGAGACGTTGGTCAAAAAGCAGCCAAAATGGAACTGCATCGGTCACAGTTACCGCTTGAGTGACTTACGGGCAAAGAAACCCAGTGCCAGAGTGGACACAACCCAATGCTATGTGGCAACGTAGGAGACCTATTTCTGTCACCAAGCAGCATTACTGTGTTTCAGTATGAAGGGCATGGTACCCGGTGAAATTACAGGCACATGAGGCTTGAAACTTAAAGTTGTTGGACGCAGGGCAGTGCAACTTAGGGCAAGTTTCTAAGGTGCGTTACCTACGAGGCAATAATTTGATATAGGCGATGGTCACATTAACATCAGGTGGGTCATATGCTTGTTCCATTTCTAGGTAGTAAAATAAAAAAAAAAAAGAGATGGATGGCTTGACTCGTGAAGAATGAATAATCATCCAGTCAACCCGCTGCTGGGTTAACCTTAGTTTATGGCATTCACCACGATATTGATTTTACTAACCAATAAAATTCAGAACATAAAATCGCTCAACTTCGATTCCACTAGACCTGCCTAGTTAGCTTTAATATTGCTACACCCTTACTTGCAGGGTACATATGAAGTGCTGGCCTCTTGACTAGTCAATAAGATCTGACATGTAACATTTTAATCCACGTTGTATGAACGCAATAAAATACTGAATACTAAATATTTTCTCTCAAAAATAATAATAGATAGATAGATAATTCCTTTATTGCACACCATTAAATACAAAAATATAAAAGAAAATACACTTTTAAATCATAGATACAATGGGCGGCCTTATCGCTAAAAGCGATCTCTTCCAGGCAACCTTTGAATGGACAGGATCTATGTGAACAAATAAGGACGGCGGCGTAAATCCGATATTATTAGAACAAGTATATTTATAAAAAATATAGATAATATAAAGTAAAATGCATAATTATAATGTATAATATAATCATAAAATTACATAAATATTAATATTATGATACATAAAATATATATTGTCATACCTACATATGTATAAATTAATATGTGGCCTAGTGATACTTTTACTTTTACTGTAATAATACTTTCAAATAAAATAAAGGAAATCAAAGAGATATTCTGATACATTAGGTATTTTCGAGGCTTCTGAAGAAACATTATTGTTTTACAAAAACAAATGTATTCAGCTTTTGTCCACAAATATGAGAACAAAAGGCACAAACAAAATAAAATAGGAATAACATTCCGCGGAAACCTTCGTACAAGCACGGTAATCAGAAAATTTATCGAGCAGGAAACACAATGCGTACGGTTTGTTCTTTTCTGTGATAAACAAGTACCTAAACGATAAATATTTTTGAAAATTGTAGGTATTTATGTTTAAAAACAGGCCTTTACACATCAGGCTGATCTAAAACAGATCGCTTTTATAGTCATAAGCCCACTTACACTTCCGCGTGCATAGTTAATTGTTTTCATATTTTTTGTTAATAAAAGTATGGTGTACAAAAATATAGGGTAGGGCGCGCCCCGGCTAGGTGGAACGACGACATAGGCAGGGGCGGGCAGAAATTGGGGGGACCGACACCGAGCTCTGTGGCGCGTATTGGGAGAAACCTAAGTCCAGCAGTGGACTAATGTGTGCTAGTGACGATGTATTTTTAATTTTTTTTTTATACTATGGAGATGGAACAAGCCTATGGCCCACCTGATGTTAAGTGGTAACCATCGCCTATAACAACATTTGTCTCGTAGGTCACGCTTATTAGAAATGTGCCCTACGATGCACTTCCCTGCGTCGATCAACTTGAGGCATACAGGTATAAAGCTTCATCTGCCTGTAATTTCACCGGCACCCATGCCCTTCAAACCGAAACACAGCAATGCTGCTTGGCGCTAGAAATAGGTATGGTGGTAGCACTTCCCCGGGCGAGAGTTTCACAAGAAACTCTACTGCTCTTAAATGATGATGTACAATAAGGCTTTTTTTTCTACCTATCTATCTATCTATCAATTGAAGATAATTTATACAGTGCCTGGTGGCAGGATGATGAACTGTGAAGCTGTGGAAAGCTGTGTGAAGAACGCAATTTAGGTACTAGAAACTGAAGCTGATTCATGTAAAGATCTATCAATTGAAGTGGATTTACACAGCGCCTCGATGCTGGTTGCAGAACTAGCTGGTTGAAGAACGCAATTTAGGTACTAGAAACTGAAGCTGATTCATGTAAAGATCTATCAATTGAAGTTGATTTACACAGCGCCTCGATGCTGGTTGCAGAACTAGCTGGTTGAAGGACGCAATTTAGGTACTAGAAACTGAAGCTGATTCATGTAAAGATCTATCAATTGAAGTTGATTTACACAGCGCCTCGATGCTGGTTGCAGCACGCAATTTAGGTACTAGAAACTGAAGCTGATTCATGTAAAGATCTATCAATTGAAGTGGATTTACACAGCGCCTCGATGCTGGTTGCAGAACTAGCTGGTTGAAGAACGCAATTTAGGTACTAGAAACTGAAGCTGATTCATGTAAAGATCTATCAATTGAAGTTGATTTACACAGCGCCTCGATGCTGGTTGCAGAACTAGCTGGTTGAAGAACGCAATTTAGGTACTAGAAACTGAAGCTGATTCATGTAAAGATCTATCAATTGAAGTGGATTTCCACAGCGCCTCGATGCTGGTTGCAGAACTAGCTGGTTGAAGAACGCAATTTAGGTACTAGAAACTGAAGCTAATTGATGTGAAGATGTATCAATTTAAGTTGATTTACACAGCGCCTCGATGCTGGTTGCAGAACTAGCTGGTTGAAGAACGCAATTTAGGTACTAGAAACTGAAGCTGATTCATGTAAAGATCTATCAATTGAAGTGGATTTACACAGCGCCTCGATGCTGGTTGCAGAACTAGCTAGTTGAAGAACGCAATTTAGGTACTAGAAACTGAAGCTAATTGATGTGAAGATGTATCAATTTAAGTTGATTTACACTGCGCCTCGATGCTGGTTGCAGAACTAGCTAGTTGAAGAACGCAATTTAGGTACTCGAAACTGAAGCTAATTGATGTGAAGATGTATCAATTGACGTTGATTTACACAGCGCCTCGTCACTAGTTGCAGAACTAGCTGGTTGAAGAACGCAATTTAGATACTAGAAACTGAAGCTGATTGATGTAGAGATCTATCAATTAAAGTTGATTTACATAGCACGTTGACGACCTCCGTGGTGCAGTGTACGAATAGCCGGCTGAGACGCAGGAGGTAGCGGGTTCGATTCCCGCCGCGGAACAAATGTTTGCATAATCTACAGATATTTGTTCTGAGTCTGGTTGTTTCTCTATATATTATAAGTATGTATTTATACAAAAAAATGTATATATGTAAATATTCTATCAGTTATCTGGTTCCCATAGTACAAGCACTGCTTAGTTTGGGGCTAGATAGCGCTGTGTGAAATGTCAAGCATTATTTATTTTTATTTATTTATTTATTTATTTATAGCGCCTCTATGATAGTTGCAGAACTAGCTGGTTGAAGAACGCAATTTAGGTTCTAGAAACTGAAGCTGATTGATGTAAAGATCTATCAATTGAAGTTGATTCACACAGCGCCTCGATGCTGGTTGCAGAACTAGCCGATTGAAGACCTTAATTGAAGTACTAGAAACTAAAGCTGATTGAATTAATGAATGAAAACACTTCATCGTACACAATATAAACAAAAAGAGAACACTAACAAAATTGAAAACACGAAGCAAATAGTATAATGGGTGGTCTTATCGCTTAAAAATGATCTCTTCTAGATAACCTTTGGAAGGAGAGGATTTTGTTATAACAAAGATAATAGTCAGGGGTGTAAATTTATGGCTAAACTATTTATGAAGAGAGTGCGTCTAATACCAAAATAAAAATAAAATTAAATACTAAAATTTTAAAATAAATATGAGTACAAATAGGACATATAAACTTATACTAAATGTATATATAGATACATATAAATTATAATATATATTATTAATACGTAAAATAAAGATATTCTGATAAATGCGATTACATATATAAATGAACTGTGCGATACTACGACGTTTAAAACAAATACAACATTTTAACCCTAGATTTAAATATAGCTAATGATGAGGCCGTATTGTTACCGGTAACGCGTTCCAGAGACGTACTGCATGGACGGTAAAAGAATTGTCATAAAAGCTAGTATTATGCACTGGAGTTTTGAGCAATAGATTTTCAGACGACCGGAGTAGGCGGAATGAAGGAACTCAAATCGCTTCTTCAAATAGGAGGAGGTTAAGGGATTTGGAGGATGTTGTATAACAGGGAAAGGATATGAGCATTCCGGCGAAGACGAACAGATAGCCACTTGAGTTTGAGACGAAATTCAGAGACATGATCGAATTTCCGGATTGATGTAAAGATCTATCAGTTCATTTGTCCAGCGCCTCGTTACTGGTTTAATTTAATTTATTGTAGGAAGACCATCAGCTGTCATAACTTATACTTAACAGATAGCTAATAACAGGTTTTCACTTTAAACAACAATATATGTAGAAACATAAAAAATGTGTACCTACAACCAGTCGACATCTCAATGACAAATATAATGAAGAAAGTGTGGTTCCAGAACTAGCTGCGTGAATGATGCAGTTGTTGAGTTTCCGGAGACAGGACTTAGATGGAATAGACTTGACCAGCACTTATTAGCTCAGTCAGCTTTAACCCGCACAGACACGGCAACGAAAGTTATGACTTGTGACGTATGTTAATTGATAACTGCCGCGCCTTGAGTGGTTACTTAAAGTTGAACGAACTTTTATTTATTGTTTAATAAATTAGGAACAATTTAAGTCTCTTCAAACTATATGGAACGATAAAACGAAGTCAATAAAAATGCCCAAAAACCAAAATCAATTATTAACAAAATAAAGATGAAAATTGTTTTTGGAACAGGAAACCGATACTCTTAGAGCATAGTTTTTTCAATCGACAATTTAAATGTGAATTTTGATTTTAATACTTATTATAGGTAGTTGAAAGTAACTTAATTAAATTAATTAATAATGTATTATTAAGTAACGCATATTGACGATATTAGATTGTCTGTTCTGTCTTTGCGAGAAGTGTATTTAAAACACCAATTTATAAAAGTCATCATTGGTTTGTTTAAATTTTGGCGCTAATTTGTTACTCATATAAATAAATAATACAAATCCATATAACAACTAACAATATACACACAATGCGACATAATCTAAAAATAAACATATGAATTGAAAAAAAAGAACTAACAAAAACATTTGTTGTTGTTTTTAACTTGCAAAAAATCGTTATTTTTTAAAATAATTCGTTTTATTCGTAGTGCATAAATTTACAATTGACTCAACGCTAAAAACATTTAGAATAAGTGTTTTAATTTTAAAAATCTACTAGAACATTACAGAGTTTTACAGGTATCTTGTCAATTGTCATACAAAATTTCACATTTGATTCGACACAACATCAAAAATGTATTAAAATCTGTTTCAGTCTTTTTAATTCTGATTACTTAAAAGATTTCTATGCAAATTGGTATGCAAACATCGGCAGTGAAAACAACAAACATATTTTTTTTTATTCTAAAAGGTCTGCGTCATCATTGCATGTCATCTATTAAAATAACATACCGCTCGTCCTTGAGCCGTAGCAAGCAGTGCCAAGATCACGAGCGAACTCCACATCGTAGCTTCGTAGCGCGCGCGTAGCGGTCCGTAGCCGCCGGCCGCTGTAGCGTGACTGCCGCAACTACGTGCTACGAGCGGCCAAGCCTTCTATAGTAACTGTTACATAAGCTGCATCTTGTAGTAGCTGATACGTAATCTGTGCATCTCGTAGTAAGTATTAAGTAAGCTGTGAAACTCGAAGTAACTGTTAGGTAAGCTGTACATGTCGTAATAACTGTTTGAAGACTGTGTATAGACAGTTGGGCTGCCATTTTATTCGTAGGATCCAAGCTGCCATACTAACTATTCCATAAGGTATTTACCCTAGGAATATCGTTGTTGTTGAAGTACCGCAACTTTTACGTAAGCTGTGCTTCTGCTACGACTGCCAAAAGAATAACAGTAAAACCCACTCAACTTGAAGGAAAGATAGAGTACCTAATGTAATGAGTAAACACCAGCATAATCATAAACATACAGAAGTCCGACTGTTTTTCTTGACTTTTATGCGACTGCCGTTTATCTGCATGCGAAAGAAAATAAAAGAACTCTGGTTTTTTTTATACCACTAAGGTGGCAAACAAACATACGGCCCACCTGATGGTAAGCGGTTACCGTAGCCTATAGACGTTTGTAACACCAAAGGTATTACTCGCGCGTTGCTGACCCTTTAAAATTTTCAAAGCACCCTTTTTGAAGAACCCCATACTGTTGTCCCTAGGGAAAACCTCGGCTGGGAAACCATTCCACAAACGAAGTGTTCGCGGGAGGAAATTCCTCTGGAACCTCACGGTACGCGACCAGATCGTCTCCAGGGTGTGTGGATGGATTCCCTGCCGATGGCGAGCGGTGCGATGATAGAACGTACTTGCAGGCACCATATCAAACAACTCCTCAGAACACAACCCATTATACAAGCGATAGAACACACACAGGGAGGCAAAATCTCTCCTGAGACTTAAGGGCTCAATACCGCTTGTGAGAATGGGATCGTCAACAATTCTCACAGCTCGTCTTTGAACAGAGTTCATGTTTGAGTTACTCGCGTTGCATACAAAATCAAGGTCATCAAACTCTTAAACATTACAAATGACTTACATTATTTTTGATCGAGCGAAACGAGATCTTCAAATCAACTTGGACAAATCGGCGGTGTATGTTTGTTTGTCTGAGGATAACTTTCGAAGCGTTGATCGGATCATCGTGAAATTTGGTACATAGGTAGTTAATAATTGCACAATTCTGATGTGATTATATGAGCTAAAAATGTGGGGGGCTTGTTGAGATATTGGGGTTTAAGAGGGGTAAAAAAAAACAAAATGAGACTATCCGGTCAAGTGGCACGTTTAATAAAAGGTCTTCTGGAGTACATTTCAACCCCGTTTTTATTTTTAGCTTAAATCTTGTAACTTTTAAGTTATTAGCCATAATATATACTTAACTTTGTCAAAGTTCAGTTTTTATAAATTCACAGGGTACACTAGTGACCTCACAGTACTGAAATTTGGTATGCGTGTAGCTTTAGTGACAGAAATATAGGGATAAATCTGAAATCCAGAATACCCGCAATTTACAGTCCTAAAAATAAGAACCAATTGACATGAGCTCCACTTACAGTTAATTTAATTGACGTAGATAAGTTAGTTAATTTGAATGAAACTGTAGCTCAAGTTATTTGGTTGTGTATTTCATGGCACTATTTTGATAGTCAAAGATTAAAAATTTTTTTTTTGTTTTTATGAGAGATTCGCTAGATCTCAGTTCGGAGCGAACCACTAGTGTATTTAGAAAAGTACCCGGTGACTTAGTTTTGTCAAGAAACCCTTTATTACTAGCTAATACAAATATAGCGTCCTTGATTGGGATCTACTTTAATATTTCCCGGAGGAGGGTGTTGATGCCTGCGACACAGTTTAATACTTCTGCAGATATCATCGTTTTTCACATCATTTGCATCATTGTTTAAGTTCCAAATAAAGAATTTTATGATTATGATTTTATGATAGCTAATAGCGGAAGCTTGTGTTAAATAACAATATAACATACAGTGTCTACATTATTGAAACCTGATACTCGTAAATAACCATGTTTTATAACATGGTATGTTATATAGTGTGGACTCACCTTCATGAATTGTTAAATGGTATCAAGAACCGTCAGTGACTAACTCTCACTGAGAGAGTTTCAAGATTAACATACGTTAATATTCCACGAAGGTGGAGGACGTGGTGGAATATGTGAAGCGGAAGGCCAATGTGCAGTTAAGGGTCGAATGTCGAACACTTGGAATCGCGCCACAATGATTTCAAATCTCTTGTGTTGCGTGTTCCAACTGCAAATCTTTCGACCTGTACAAAGGAAGAGTTTAGACTAAAAAGTGTGTTGTTTAGTCGTTTTCGCGGGCGACTACACGACACAGCGCAAATGCATCAGACGTCGCAGACATTACGTGTCATCAAATAGTTTTAAAGTGTTATAATATGTATTTAAGGTATATATTTATAATGGACGTAGAATTAAGTTTTAATATCTTATCCTTTTATATTGCCTGAAATCAAAATTTATTATTATTATCGTTTGATGATCAACACACTTCTACAAAAATATTTATTTTTTCGAACTTTTTTTCAATCATTAATTCGTATTCTAAAACTGTTGTCAAGCGTGAATCGTTATTAAAGTAGATACTAACTACCATGTATAGAATTGGACTATGGTAGGGTGTTAATGCAAGCTCATTACTGTAATATAATTGAGCCTGTTTATTAAAAATAATACACCCTACCTAGCCAAAATCCCAGAACGCAATGATAGCGCGTTCTAGGATTGCGACCGACATCTAGTTGTGAATCGTGAACTACCGTTTTAAAATAAACAAAAACTAGATTTAGTATCGATTAAGCTTGCAGTTTAGTTTTGGCATACGGGGCATTAATACACACATTGGCTTAGTCAGTTAGACGTGCGTATAGTATATTTATTAAACGGAGCCTCTATTGAAATAAAAATGAATAACTTTTTCAAAAAACATAATCGAATTTCAACATAAGTAATTCATGTAGTCCTGTTTCGGGTAAACATACTATGTATCAAGAAGTACCCTCTAAACTTTATTGTTCCCAACAGTCACAGTAATATTATAAATGCGAAAGTTTGGATGTTTGTTTATTTATTTGTTTGTTTGTTTGTTACTTAATCACGTCGTAACAGCTGAACTGATTTTAATTAAATTTAGTATGTACGTAGATTATAACCTGGATTACCACATAGGCTATTTTTTATCCCACAAATCAGGTCCCATGGAATGAAAATGGGGTGACAAGTCAAGTTGCAACAGCGAGTTTAGCTTTATATCTAGGTTACCTACACATTTAGTACTGTAACGCGTACGAAGTCGCTGGCAACAGCTAGTTTTTAATTATTATGTGACTTTCCATTGCTATAGATAATGTTTTATTTCTTTATAAACACTTAAAAAAAGCGCGACCTGCTTAAATTGTTTTCTTCGTTAGTGAACAAAAAAACCAATCTATCTTGTTACAAAGTTACGAAACTTTCAAAGGGTTTATATTTCATTAATATTCGATTATCGAAAGGATTGAGAGAGCCGACCTTTATGATTGTATCTTTCAAAAGTTCGTAATCTTTAAAAAGGTTCACTAAATATTTTTATGAATAAGTAATCCGCCTTTAGATCTTGTTACCAAAGTATTAAGATTTGTTTTTAAAACTAATCCACAATTTACGTAATTTTTAGACAACTTTTGGTCCTACAAGTGTCACACAAACGCTCCACGTCACACAAAACATTATGATGAAGATTTGTTAAAAAAATTCAAGTTTCTGTATTTTTAGATGAAAAAGTAAACAAAGATTAACAAAATAAGCAATTTTATTCTTTTCCTCAATCTTTTTCTTGGTCCTCATATTGTATATATATATTTTGGGGCTGATGATATCACGCCTCACGATGTCTCGTCATTTGTTCCACAATTAGTCAACAATCTGGTGTGTTCAATACAAGCTGCCACCCACTACGGATTTGATCATATTGGTCCACGGCATGGGTGGCCTTCCTCGAGGTATGGTCTCATTCACTCGTTCTTGTACGACAAGACACTCAATAGAGTCTGTCCCACCTCGAAACATAATAAATACAGAAAAAAAAAATTACGAACAAAAAATATCATCTGTCTTTAACATCATCTAAGCCGAGTCTAAATTATTAATGATTAAAGAAGATAAAGGAATATGAAGCGACAATCCAACGTCACAATTTTATACATTTTCAATGCCTAAAATGCGAAGGCCGCTAAACCCATTTCTACGGCTGCCTTCAAATACGTGACGTAAATGCAAAAATCAACAATGGAAATACTTGAAATTCTATCGTACATTTTAAGAGCACATTGGATCGGAACAAAGTTAGGCTATACCTAAGTCAGGACGTGCGTTCGCACACAGATGAACTAATTCCATGAAATGTACTGACGTTTATGAATAATTTGTGAAAAATAACATTGAATCTCTACATTATATTACGATGATACGATGTTTGTATCCAACCCTGAAGTAGCAATGATAAAAAAATTAAAGGCGTAACTGAAATCTTTGTAGCGGCCGTTCCAAAGTGCCCGGAATAATTCTGAACTATTATTTCTATGATTGTAACTGCAAACTCTGCATATTAAATAATATGCATATCAAAACTAATTATTAACAAAAATTAATTACGCATATCAAATTATGGCCGAGATACGCAATTTCTTTTTCTATGTTTTTTTCATATTTCCATGAATTTTATCCAAGTTTTATGTACCCGTATGGTAATAAATATGCAATATTTATTTACTGGTCCATACGCTACGAGATGTCGTAACATATAGGTACGGAACACCGTAAAAGCACGCCTAGTTTATTTCTTACATAAAAACGTCGGGTGCAGGATTATTGGCCTTAAATTCTGGCGGTAAGAGTCCATATTTTATAGGCAGACAAATATATTACAACTAAAATATCGTTGTTTGCGAAACGGTAATTCGGCATCAACACTTCATCTCGAAACATGTGACTTGTACATAATCTGTGGGCGAACTATGATTGCGAATTGTACTCACAAAATAGAGAATGTTTCATTTGGTTCCTTTGTTTCTCTCGGTTTTATTACGGGTTTGTAGTCTCGGCTAACAAGCGAGTCTCTTGAAAATATTTTGCATTATGCACGAACCGCGGACGAATCCGAATTTGCTTTCATACTAAAATTCATATTGGGTCGAGATGATTGTGTAAGTAAGAATAAATTACCATCTTGAAAAGTTGTGATTTGCATGGTTATTAAGCTGAATATTATGAAGATTCATGAAACATATTGGGAATATAGCATTTTGTATATTATTATGTATTTTGTTTATCGTGTCCCATATACACAAAGTATTTATTAACATAAAATTATTGCTTTATTATGTACAGTAAATATAAAGTTCTCGTAATGATGTATGTATTAAATATATACATATTGTAACATTTTGATAAATAGATAATAATTATTAGTCCTGATAAAAAGACACAAAGTTTCAACCAAATGTAATTTGAATTTGTTTCTCTGTAGTTTCAGTATCGTGCAGTAGAAGTCTTGCAAATTCCAGCATCTTACTCATTTCGCAAATGAATCACTGCATCGTTTATTGCCTCAATAAATCTTTCGTTAGAAAACTGATTACTTAGATACATATTTTTATACCTTTATCCCTTATTTACTATAAGCTCCGGAAATATTTATACTTATCAGATTGCTTTATTAACTAGCCAGTGTAATATTACTCTTAGTATCAAGTGAGCTAAGGTGAATGAGCCAATGTACCTATTACGTATATTCATTGTTCAACTTGAAGACAATTAGACTGTCACTTTGATAATAAACCCAGATAAATTTAATACAATCTGTGTCCAAATGTAATTTTGACTTTAGTCAACTTTCGGTTGCATTACTCAAAGAATTTATTGCTTGTAGAAATTCCTTCACATTACCGAATACCTGCCGTAGAACCTACATACCTACTTTAGATACGTCAAACATTACCTCAGAAATTGAAACTTGAAGGGAATCGTATTTTTAATTTGAATTTGCCTTCTGTTACCAGAAATTATGAAGAAAAAGTAGGTATTTATTGGTATTCCCAGAAAAACAATAATGATGTCATCCAGGCCGATTTCGGCTACGGCGACATTGTTCCTGCTTGTTTCCGTTGATGCGCTCTTTGGTGACTAGCATATCCAATTTTGGCCTTAAATGTGCGCGCACATAATGTGCATGTCAAAACGCCATTTACGTGTATGTATAGTGAATGTTGGCAGGTGGTTTATTTTTAAGGTGATCACGTTTATTATCTAGATCACACCTGCGCTCATCTTCAAAGTTGACAATAAATAGTAAAAGTAGTAGCGAAAAACAATAATAGAAAAATGATTATAGCTGTTTCTTGTCACTTAATAAACAAAATAAAATAAGCTGTTTTGTTTTTTTAGACATACTCGTACCTATCTCTCATACTCTAGTTCAGAAGTAATGCCTATTGGTTCTTATCAGTATATTTGCCCAAAATAATGTTTGGAACAAATGTTTGCATGATCTACAGATATTTGTTCCGGATCTGGATGTATTTTTATATAATATTATAAGTATGTATTTACAAAAATAAGTCTATAAGTATTCTATCAGTCATCTGGTGCCCATATTACAAGCTCTGCTTAAATTGGGGCTAGATAGCGCTGTGTGAAATGTCTAGCAATATTTATTTATTTATAATGATACAAGTAAATCTATCTTTTACAGAGGTCTAGCCAACTTGGTGTCCTATATCAGTACAGCATCTGCTTTCAAATATCTGTCTGGTGCCAGTCAGATTCCGAACGGCAGTAGCCACTCCTCCTTCCTCAACTACACCGCATTGATCAGCAGCATCCCTCACCATGTCCTCATCGTGTACAGCAACCTGTACTGCTCTGGCAGCCTTGTGAGGAGCAGGATAGTGGTAACAGCGGCCAGCTGCTTTGAGGGGTTGGGGAACAATACGCAGGTCATCGTAAAAGTGGGTTCTTCGATGATAACTGGGTTAGGGTAAGACTTTTTATGATGATACCGTGCTATTTCATAATTTTTGGGAAGATTCTTAAAATATACCAAACATTTCTTTCAGCCAAGTGATAGAAACCGTGGATATAAAATTGCATGAGTATTTCGGACATAGTATACACAGGAACAATGACATCGCTATTCTGTTGTTGAAGGTAAGTAACAATACATTAAGTTTTTGCTGCGAACGCGCTGAAATGGAAGTAATCCTCGTCGCAGTTTCCTCCTATTTTCAGTGACGAAATTCTTTGAAAGCATCTTTCGCAGGGATGTTTTAGTTTCGAAGACTGAGGAAAGTATTAATTTGTTTGTATATGTAGTTTACAATCGTATTTTTGTGAATTTGAACTGTACTCACTGTCTATGAAAACTAAATACATGTAATATCATAACGCAATGATTTAATATTGAGTTGTATTAATTGTTTCGAACCCACAACCTCCGGATCGTCAGTTGGGGTATATCCAACTACGCCAAATGTAACTTGCCACAAAAGCGCTGTGTATAAATCATCCTCAATCGATGTATAAAAAGGCATCTTTAAAGTATCTAACCAAAATGAAGCTGCTATTACTGTAATTTATAATTGGTTTTGATATTAATCTATTTGTCATTCATCTTTATTTATTTTAATTTTTTATTGCTAACATAGATATAAACAAATGTAGTACAAATCATATATGGACATAATATGTCTGAAATAAATTTTATTGAATTGAATATTATGCTTCTCAATATTTTTCCATGGAGTCTAAAATAGAGCTTTTCAGTGTAATTCGTTCAATCTATTTGTGCTCACGTTTTGGCAGGAGCACGTGACTTTCGGAGAGAATGTGAAGAAGATACTGCTGATAGAGCCGGAGACAGCTCTATGGACCGGCAGCATTCTGGACGTGTCGGGGTGGGGGAGTACGGTACGTGCTCCTGTCCTATTATTTTGTACAGTTAGCGTCATAAATAAAAATTCGTTTATTTTGTAAATTATATATTCGTAGGTGGATTAAGTTATGTATTATATAATTCTCTGTGTATAATTATGTATAGGTATAACATTGTAACAACTTTAGTTTTTGAGGCCTAATTATATTTTGTAACCTATTTAGTCCTAGTGTTCTTGTTTCGTGGTTATGGCCTTTACAAAATGCTTAGAAGAAATTGTTAGTGATGTTTAAAGCTGGTTGTCTCTCCCTAAAAGTAAATTAATACCAACCTAGACTTTTAGACATCTCTCTTGAAGACGACTTTTTATAGCCAACACCGACATTTTAATGAATGAATTAATGAAAATCCTTTATTCTCACAAGTTATATACAACAGCAGAAAAAAATAAAACAAATTTAAGCATAATGGGCGGTCTTTTTGCTAAATTATATATTTATTATTATTATCCTAACTCTGACCTAAACAGCATTTTGTGAAATAATATTTTGCCTACTAACGCCATCTGTGTGCAATTCAGCGTTACTCTTTGTCAAGAGGTTAGTCTTTGTGTATCTCAAAGGATAGAGTGCGATGTTTTCATGATAGCAAAATGTGCCGTTACCATTTTGAACATTTCATGTAACTTCGTTAGTTTGAACGTCGATAGATGGCAGTTTAAACAATAATAAAATTGAACAAAAAGTTGAAAAAATATTTTTTTTTCAGAATCGCAAACCGAAATTCATGAATGCTCTTCTCTGGTCGGAAATGGTCGTCATGGATGTACCTGAATGCAAGAGAGTTTACGCTCATCTGATAACATCTTCTAACTTTTGTGTTAAGTATCAACCTGTACGTTAACATTTTTACCCTATTCCGCTGTGAATATCATTTAAGACTAGCTGACCCGCCAAACTTCGTACCACCTTCACATGCATATGACACGGGCTGGCAATGTACGTGTAGAATTGTCAATCGACCATCATTAGCTAAATCTATGTATGAGAAAATGAATGCGTGAATTTATCCAATATTTTAATAGTTATTCTGCTATTCGGTGCGGAGACAAATCCAACAAATCAAAGATCATCAAAATCGGTCCCACCGTTCTTGAGTCATAAATGGTGTAACTAACTCGACTTTGTTTTATATATATAGATAAATATGCATTCTCTGTGACTCTTTTTCATAATCCATTCATTTTAACCTGCATAAGGGTGACTAATCAACATTGAGCTATGCTTCGCTATGCTTTATTTACTCAATTTATAGAGAATTAGCAAATTAATAAAATATTATTTAGTTTAATTTTATATTTTTCGCTCCTCGTATATTATAATGAGGAAACAAACAAAACGTGCTGCGCTGCGCTTTGTTTAAAATAGCACAGTACAGCGTAGCTTAAGGATGCTTTACAAGTCATATTAAATAAAAATGTTGTAGTTAACAGCCAGTGTTTCCATGTATTAAGGTCTTTACCTATGAAATTGCCGTTTTGTGTGGAATAAGTGAATACTTATTTTTTTAAACTTTTTTATTTCTGTTATTCAAAGTAATCACCCATGCAATCGAAGCATCTTTGCCATCACATTGGCAGTTTATTGATGCCCTTCTTGTAAAAATCAGCTGGACGGGAGGCAACAAACTCTTCAAAGGCATTTTGTACTGCCTCTCGGGAATTGAATTGTTTACCCACTAAAACGTTGTCTAAATTTTGGA
This sequence comes from Philereme transversata, assembly GCA_963924445.1. NCBI lineage: Eukaryota > Metazoa > Arthropoda > Insecta > Lepidoptera > Geometridae > Philereme > Philereme transversata. The sequence goes on along the minus strand of OZ004337.1, from coordinate 15,678,272 downwards.
AAAAGTAATAGTCCGTAAGTGCACGGTCTGGTGAGTATGGCGGATGAGGGAGAGCTTCCAATCCCAGCTCTTGCAGCTTGGAGACTGTCTGTTGTGCAGTATGGAGTCGCGCGTTGTCGTGAAGGAGCAGTGGGGACGACTGATTGACCAAAGCTGGTTGCCGATGTGCAAGCTTCTCCATCATTGTGTCCAGTTCTTCACAGTACACATCTGCAGTAATGCTCATGCCGTTTTGTAAAACGCTGTGGTGAATCACACCCGCACTAGACCACCAAACAGTGACCATCACCTTTTTAGGGGTCCATTTTGGTTTAGGGCATTGCTTTGGTGCTGAACCAGGATCTAACCAACTTGCTGAGCGCTTTCGATTGTCGAACAGAATCCATTTTTCATCGCACGTAACAATTCGGTTCAAAATTCCTTCATTTCTTTGCCTATTGAGCAGCGCGAGGCAGGTCTCGACGCATACGTTGCGCTGGCGATCGTTAAGTTCGTGAGGTGGGTGCCCCACGAACTCTATCAAGTTTTTTACCTTGCCTATTTGTCGCAAATGGATCAAAATTATTTTGATGCTAACATAAAAAGCTGCTGCTAGCTCAGCTGTAGATTGAGTTTCGTCAGCTTCCACAATCACCTTTAATTCATCATTGTTGACCAAAGTCTCCGGACGACCACGAGCTTCATTTTTCAAGTCAAAATTTCCAGAACGCAACCGGGAAAACCAATAACGGGTTGTGCGTTCGTTTGTACAGTTCTCTCCGTAAACGTTTTTGATGTTACGTCCCGTTTGTGTCGCGTTTGTGCCACGACGGAACTCATATTCCATAATTACACGAATTTTTAAAGTATCCATTATGACGAAAAATGTTCATATGTAATGAAAATACAACGCTAATCAGTAAACAAAAGACTGAGTTTGTAAAAAGAATGTCATGTTTTTAAAACCAAATTAATTTGAATTTAGAATACAAAGCCATTCCAAACTTTTTTTGTATTTGAAATGACCAGTACTGAAGAACGGCAATTTCATGGGTAAAGACCTATTGTTAAAGCGCCATAGAAAACCGATATAGCAGCGTTAATTTTATTGTGACAAGCTGAATGGCCTGTTTTAAAGTCTAGAGTTACTTGATCATTGTTAAATTATTAGAATTCAAAACCTGTTGTTTTTTTATATGTTATCAACACTTCATCATCATCATCATCATCGTCAGCACTTCTCTTCCCATTGCTGGGCATAGGCCTCTCTTTGTTGTCGCCATTCGCCTCTGTCCTGCGCTGTTCTAACCCACATACGACCTGCGATTTTTATAATGTCGTCGATCCATCTTCCGGTTCCATCTCGGGGCCACCACTTAGTTAATACCCTGCTCCCCCTGCCACGCCTGGCCACATATGCTGCACAACTCTATTTGAGTACTAATATACGCTTGCTAACGTCTGGAACATTCGGTCAGGTTGCGAATTTCGGTATTGGGGACTCGGTCTAGTAGTGTGATGCCGAGCATCGCGCGCTCCATGGTTCTCTGTGCGACTCTAATCCTGTGCACAGTCTCCTTCATGAGCGGCCCATGTCTCAGCACCGTAGGTTAATGTTGGCAGGACACATTGCTTGTAGAGGCGGGTCTTCAGACATTGTGGAACGGTGGAAGATTTTAAAATATCGTCCAGCTTGCTGAACGCTGCTCATGCTAACTGAATTCTCCTAGATATTTCCTTGGCCTGTAATTCTTTTCCGAAAGATAAAATATGGCCAAGGTACACATAAGATTCGACCACCTCCAGATACTCGTTTCCAATAGAAATGTTTTTTAATCGAGCCCCTGGAGACGCTAGACATCACTTTTGTTTTAGTCACGTTCATCTTTAAGCCATCTTTTAGTGATGCTTCTTGGAGATCTGTTCGCATCAGTTGGAGATCATCTAGTTCCTCAGCGAAAATAACTGGGTCATCTGCAAATCTCAGATGAGACAGGAAGACACCGTTTATTTTCATTCCAGATTTGTCCCATGCAAGCGTTTTTACGTCTTCTAGGACACTTACGTAGCCTTAGGTATTACGTAAACCAATAGCTACAGCAGCGCGACAGCAATTCGCTTACGTACTAAGGCTACCAGAATATGAATTCTAATTTTATGATGGTAATTTCTTGTTAAATATGTTTTTCATACCACAGCATGGGTGGACTATAGCTCTGGCATGCTATAAAATATACTTACGGACATTTTTTTTGTTTTAAAAATTACCCAGGAGCGTAAACTGAGTGACAACGGAGGCCCAGCCGTATACAACAACCTACTAGTCGGACTCGTATCGTTTGGAGCCGCCCAATCTGATGAACCATACGTGGCAGTACTGACGAACATTTCGTATTTTAACAGGTGAGTCAACTAAAACCTATTTTTTTATACCGACATATCTTCCGTAAGATTTTACACATCTTCTAATTCATCTGAGACCCTGTTGCTTACTAGTCCTATAATTACAAACAACATGGGTGGGCACAAATGGCAATAGATTTTGACAATACCCCAAAACTTAGGAAACTTGAAAATGGGAGACATTTCGCCCTTTTTGACACAACAAACACTCCTTTTTTCTGTTTATGTACTACTAAAAACGTGATATTTACATGATTTATCCCGGCTTGCACAACGATCCCTAAACGTATTTAGCAACTAAACATGTTTAAATTTGACGTATTTGTATGAACTGAGAATTCTCTAAATCATATTTAGCCTCTCGTTTAGGCATCGTTGCGCAAGTCGCTCATATTAACGTACATAACCATGCTAGCTGATGATAACCGTGACCTACGAGGCTTTACTTTGTTATAGGCGATCATTATCACAAAAATCGACTTGGGTATGGAACAAGCAATATGACCGACATAATCATAATGCTTGTTCCATACCCAAGTTGATTTTTTTAACCAAGTTTATTTTAGTTCTAAACAAAGAAATTGTATAGTATATATAAAACTAGTGGTTCTGTGAGAACAGTAGACCTCGCGTCCCAAGTCCAAAAAGTAATTTGCGCATCAAAATTAACGAAGAAAGACCCATTTTAAATAGAATTTCAGGTGCCTGAATTTTCTAATATGCTTTTACCTATGTAGACTTTTAAGCAAAATATTGGTATAAGTTTTAGCGATTACTCGCGTTTCCTTGGTCGTAGTAGGTCTAATCTGGTGTCTACGGGTTCGTCTCGTAAAGGCGGAGAGGACTGCGTAGTGCGATTGGTGTAGGTAGATATAAAATTTCCGAAAAAAAATTGAAATCCGTCCATATCGTTGCCGCAAACTTCCCCCCTTCCCCCCCCCCCTCCACTCCCCCCCTTTGGAAAACTTTTTGCAACATCTTTTGTAAAATGAAGTCCTTAGTGTGCCTCTCAAATTTAATTGAAATCCGTAGATAAATAACGCTACAGCAAACTTCCCCCTTTCCCTACTATTCCCCCCCCAAATCAAAAATCGTTATTGACTAAATATTCAAATAAATCAAGGAACTTGTGAAAATCTGTTGAAAAATGCGACCTGTAGGCCGTAGACACAGCTGTACAAAAGCATTTTTTGGTCAATCTCGAAACCGAGACGCTTCGCTCACTCGGTAAATAATCTGTTTTTTTACAGATGGATAGTACTGAACTCCAAACGAATGTTAAAGAAATATTGCATGTCTCCCCAGGATAATGAATACGAACAGTCTGAGGAACAGGGCCCGTAGCCAAATTACATTCGCCACGAATCTATTCGATTTCTACATACATTTGTTGTCGCTGAATCACGTGGTATTTCTATAGCATGTGTCAAATCCCATACATTTTCGGACGTATCGACTAGCGTCATCGCTAATCGACTGTAACTTGGCTAAGCCCTCAGGAAAGTTTCAATTTGTGAGATTAGATAAAAATATAAAAAGCACAACACCAGGACATATCTAAAAAAAATTATACATTATTTTTGTAACTCTTTTTTTTATTTATATTAGCCAAGCGCTTGAGTACTACCTCACCTAGTGGTAAGTGATGGAGTGATCGAAGATGGAGCACGCTTGCCTAGAAAGAACCTATTTACTCTAGACTTGAGACTCCGAGATTATACCGGTTCGGAAAAAACATTCGCCGGAAGTGAGTTCCACTTGTCCTAACAAGAGAGTTGAAGGAAATCGTTTGGTACTGCAAGGTGGTATGCCGAACAGGTATGGATGGTACTTCTCGGTACGTCTGCTTGTCAGGTGGTGGAAGGGGGAAGGAGGGATAAGGTCATGAAGATCTTGCACACATTCACCAAAATGAATCTTGTAAAAAAGTCTGGCTAAACTCTTCATTATTAAAGGCACAGTTTGGATTACAATATTATTACAGCAACCTTTAATAAATGCGAGATGTAAAGGCTAACCATCACCTGCAACGAATACTATTTCTAGAATGAGCAAGACCACGGCGTACGAGCGTGGATATCTAAAATAAAATACTCGTACTATTCTTTGTCTTTGTAAATTCTTTGTTTCCGCGCTTTATTTACATTTTGATGCCAATCGTGAGGTCAGCAGTGCAGTTTATAGCATTAAATGAATCGAGAAAATATTTTCCACATGTTTTCTACTTGCATGTCGTCATTGAATGTAAAACAATCATGTTTCTTTATTATTTTGATAGAAGGCTGGGTATTGCATGCGATAATGCGCTGTAGTTTGTATGCTACAAGCGTCCGCCCGCAGCTTCGCACGCGTGGTTTGTCAGAAAAATATAGTCCTTCTCTGGCGCCGTCGGGTAAAAATAACCTGTAATTCAGTTCCGGTCATATAAATATATGACAATCTATACACCAAACTTCATCGAAATAGATTCTGCCGTCTTGAAAACGTAACAAACAAACAGACTGAGAGACTTATACTTAACTAGCTTCCGCCTGTGGCTTCGTACGCGTACAAAACAACAAAAAGTAGCCTATGTTTGACTCCAGGTCATAATCTATCAACAAACCAAATTTCATCGAAATCGGTTCAGCCATTACGACGTGATTGAGTAACAAACAAACAAACATCCAAACTTTCGCATATATGATATTAGTGCGATAAACTTATTACTCACAAATTTATAGTTTATATATAATTATTTATTCACAATTAGTCAATTACTAGTAACATGCAATTCAGTGAGACAATGAAAGCAGTATGTTGGACACTGGTTGTGATCTGGGGCAATTGAGCTATATATAGTCTGTCTTTTTAGTTGCCTCAATTATTTCTACAAATTCATTGTTTCTATATCTTGTAATTCTTTCTATAAAAATATATTTCATATATTTTGATGGTGAAATAAAAATAAAACAAGCTTATAACTGTTTCTAAGAATTTTCTAACAATAGTTGTCAAAATATTCGTTTATTTTTTTTTCTATCCAGCCCCTAAAGTAGTGCACATTCGAGTAAACGCTTGGTTTGAGCTTCTTCGCGCATCCATCTCCGTGCGATGTGATTCCTACGATCTTTCTGAAAACGTTGAAAGAAATATATCAACTACTTAATTAGAAAGTTGAGATTAAAATCTTGAAGTGCCGAAGCAAATTTCTCCAATTGTTAGGTAAGTCTCCTACGAACGTTTTCTTGGAGCTATAACGGTTCTCTTTGAACCCTATCATGGTTTCTCTGTAAATGTATGGGAGAGGCCCATATTTTAGTGTTCCGGAAGGCACAATGAGTTATTGATCCTCATAGCTCTCGCTAAGTAATGTCGTTAGGTTTGTAAAGTTCAATACCAGAGTTGTCCTTAGCTAAACAACTTCTGCCTTTTTGAGTCGTATTCCTCAAAGCTGAGGAGTGTGACCTCTTCCGTGGGCATTTTCTCTTATATTATGCTGCGCCATCGATGTATGTTGGCTTAAAAACTTACCCATGCCATATAACTCCGCCCCCAGAATCACCCTTACACGTGTCCCTCGTGCCTTCTCCATACAAACAAAACATGTCATTTGTCAGCGTCACGCTGTGCATCCGGCCACATTCATCATTTGGAATAAACCTGAGATATGTCATCATCAGACCTTGCTTTGACACTTCGCCTGCATACTGAAAACGAGTAATTAGTACGTGTAAGATTGGAACTTGCTGCGTCCTTTTTCCAGACTATTATGACGTTGGAGTCTTCAAGTCTAGAGTAAGTAGGTCCTCACCGTAATTTTAAGAAAAACTATCAACGCTAAGTAGGCTTCACAATTTTACAAGCAGTAGTCGACCAACTTATGCCTGTAGTTGGTTTGTAAACAGTCCATCACATCACACCTCACACTATCACACTTACTTAACACACTAATATCATAAATGCGAAAGTTTGGATGTTTGTTTGTTTGTTACACCTTCATGTCAAAACGGCTGAACCGGTTTCGATGAAATTTGTTATGGAAGTAGATTATAACCTGGATTACCACATAGTCTACCTTTTATCCCATAAATCAGTTCCTATGGGATAAAAATGGGATGTCAAAGTTTCTATCTTTATTATATTCCATATTTTTGTACCCCAGAACAACGCGGGCAAAGCCACTGGCAACAACTAGTCACACTAAGCACACTAATTATACTTATTATATTATAAATGCGAAAGTATGGATGTTTGTTGGTTAGTTACTCAATCACGTCGTAACGGCTGAACCGATTTGGAAGAAATTTGGTAAGTACTTAGATTAAAACCTGGATACATAGGCTACTTTTTGTTGGTAAACAACGCGTGCGAAGCCGCTGGTGGAAGCTAGTAAATAATATTCACACAAAATGAACTTTATTTTCTAGAACAAACACGATGATAAATTTGTATTTAAAAATTCATATTGTACCGACCGACCTACTGATTACGGAACCCTTTACTGTGCGTGATCGACACGCACTTTATCGATCTTTTTTTTCCGAAATAACTCATTTCTTTATCTCATATATTGTCAGTGGTAGATAGGCTGAAGCCGCCCCAGTCTGCCTAGTACGCAGCTTGTACCTACACTGAAGAGCTGAATATAGTTACTTATTACCTTTGTCCAGCCCCATCCAGTTACAGTAAAATTCAACTCCTTCGCGTTCATCCAATCCACATCAGTCACCAAAATTCCTTTCTTTGAGGTATTCGAAAATTTCACAGGTCTATCTAAGAAGATTAGCGCTATGTCATATGCAAAGTTTCTTGTCTCATTATACTTGTTATGTAGTACTAGTTGAGACACACCGTACGTGTCTGCGTTGAAGTCGTAGATAAATCTTGAGCCTGGAGGCCATATAGACATATAAAACGTAAACGAAAACAAATACCTAGGTATACATAAAATAAAAAACCGGACAAGTGCGACTCGGGCTCACCCACCGAGGGTTCCGTACAAATCTTTACCGACAGTTTTGATGATTGATTACCTACTTTAAATAAAGACTAAATTGTTTATGATTTTATTACAAATGTATTGTTTTCAGATGTTTTCCTGTACTTGTAGTATAAGACAATATTACTTGCCAAATCTCATAGTTCTAAGTCAACGGAAAATACCCTATAAATTTTGATCCCCTTGAGAGTGTAGAAATATACGTTTTTTGCAGCATAAACGGCCGTATCTTTTTTTTTACGTTAACTTAGAAGTATGTTTTTTCACAGCTTCTAGGGACTGTAAATCTGAGTATATGGTTTTAATTTCAACTCGATACCTCCACGCGCTCTTGAGATAAAGGATCTTGACAGACAGACAGACGGACAACAAAGTGATCCTTTAAGGGTTCCATTTTTTCCTTTTGAGGTATGGAACCCTAAAGACATACAAAAATGTGTGCAATTTTTTAGATCCGCCTAGTAGAATCGACGAAAGTATAAGTAAAAATCACATAGAAATCACTTTGAAGAACTAAAATATCACGGTATTATTTGACAAGTTACCTATACAACCTGTTTTGTTATGTACGACATTAATTTTAAACACACATTCGGAATCGTAACGATTTTAGAGCTTACTTACTGGTTTTTACTGGTTGGTTAGTTACTGGTGGAGGTTACTGGTAGCTTGAATATTTATGCAGTATACATTTCCAAAAAACAGACGTAAATCGGCGGCGCCTTTGCGACGATGCCGCTTAGTCATTTACATGATGAATGAATATGATTTGTTTACCTATTTTATACAGGCTGTTTTATTGATATTTTAGGTTTGACTTTTTTAAATTTTCTATTGTAATGAATTTGAAAAAACCCTATTTTAAAACAATTCTAGCTATTAGCCCTACCCGTGTTTTCATTTAATGACGTAGATATCAAAACACGTAGCATAAACCTTAGATAATAAGTAGGTGTCCCCTAAGAATCCATTCACATATGTGCTTACCTACTTGAACCACTATTTCATCAACATTCGTGTTTAAATCAAAGCAATGTGCTGCTGTGAGCACAGCCCAGCTGTTCAGAATGTTTCCAGCACACATATTTCCCAGGTTGTACAGTTGTACAATGGAAGGGAAATTTTCCAATTCAACAGGTCTTCCACCAACAATCTTCCCTCTCATATTATAAGGATTATTTTTAAAATTGTGTATTTGGCTTTCATGAATTTCGTTTGAGAATCCAATATTCATTATCAGTAATAAAAGATATCCAGTTAGTCCTTTTGGCATAATGAACTTAACTCCATCAATGGTTGAGTACCATTAAGGGGTCGTTATTTAGACGATTACTAATTAATTTCTTAGGTGATTAAAGTTTTATGTCGCTTGTAAAATCCAATTATTTGGCTTACGTAGTGATAATGAAAAGGATTGTTTATAGGTGTATGTATGCACAAGTAGGTACTGCTACTACATTCAGTTAGCAGTTTCAAGTATGCTGCTACTAAATGCTGGAACAATCTTCCTCCTCCAGTTCGAAATGCTAGCACCATTTGATCTTTCAGAACTTTCCTGTAGAAATACCAGTTAAACCTACAAAAGTCTTAATTATAAGTGTTCGTCGTCTACTTCATTCAAATATTCGTTACTTGATTAGTTATCTTGTTATTTTGAATTTTATTTTATTGTTTTATCATTTTGGTTATACATATTTTGTAATTGTCAACGTGTAATAGGTATAATTTATAACCAGCTTTTTAAGAAATGCGTTTCGCAGATGCTGATGTAGCAGCATGACACCACGGTGCCACTGAAAACCAGCGCTGCAGCAGCTATACGTCTGCAGCAAATGCTGAGTGATAGCTGATTTATGATCACAATAATTTTGTTTATGACGTGTCTTTTATATGTAAAAATGTAAGTCTGTGTCATAAATAATATTTTCTATTTCTACTATCTAGAATCTAATAATAGCTAAGAATTTATCAAACGATCAAAACTTATCAAACTCTTCTTAGGGTTAAGCTCGCCTTTGTACATGACCTCTATTTCTGTATTTTTACATTTTTTTTTTATTTATTGTGAACTTTCTACATGTAACTAAAACAAAGTGAACACTGGAAACTGCATTAGTAAAATACTGTGTCGCAGTTTCCAGTGCCCGTGCATACAACTAAATGAGTTTGACGTTCCTTCCTGATTACGTAAGTATACCAATTAAGCTAATTACAAAATTGATTTAAATAAAAAAAGTAAAGAATATAAAGAAAACTCAAATAAATAATAAATAAATAAATAATGCTATGCCATGGTAAATAATGTGTGTGTAAGTATGTGTGTGTGAGTGTGTTTCAGAGTGTTAGGGGAGTGGGTTTGTGTCTATGAGGGTGTAAATGTGTGTAGTAGTGTGTATGCAGGGGTCTGCGTGTGTAGGGTTGGAAGGTGTGTGAGTTTGTAGTAGTGTGTCAATGAGTGTGTGGTGGTGTTATGTGTAAGGGTGGGTGGTAGTATGCGTATGTGTAATTGTGAGTGTTTTATGTGGGTATGTGTCTCTGGTGGGTAAGGGTGTACTTGCGAGCGTATAACAGTAATCTAATGATATAGAGGGGAGTTTATTATTTTACCTGTATGATTTCTTCGGTTTTTTCGTATGTAAGAGTAGATAGCATTTTTTTAACTATGTCTTTAAATTTTTTGTGTGTTAAAGGGTAGATATTAAGGTTTTTATTAATTCTGTTGTATAAAATGGGGCTTAAGAAATGGAAGTGGCGAAAAGCAAGAACTGTACGGCACGGTTTTGCAGTACATACACTGGCAGTTCTTCGAACTATTGTTGTACTGGCTTCATAGGACAGAGTACAATGCTTACGTAGGACTATATTTAGTAAGAAAATCTTTCGTAAAGACATAACATCACTAAAGGAGTAGAGCTCTTGCGTTGGGAACAGCATAGGTTTGAAATGCATAACTTTGTGTATTTTCTTTTGTGCAATAACGAATAAAGAACAATGACACAAATTGGTGTGAGCATGCAACACATACAAATAATTCATTCAGCTAGTAAACTTATGCGTGAACACATCAAAATAGTTGTTTTGTTTTATAGTATTCGTACTTACGTGTTGAAATAACTTCCATTTCTTATTAATTATGTATATGTATAATATTTATTAATTATGTATAAACGTAAGTATATTCCTATTTGTTAATTCTTACTAAAATACCTAAGTTTAATGTTAATAAACATCACCGTAATAAAACCCGTCTAATACAGATTATTGCAACTTGACAGAGGAGATCCCAACCCATTTACCCCACAGTTCTTGTAAAATAATAAAGAAATTTAGATATTTTTTTTATTTTTTTTTTAACTGTCTGTTTGTTAGTGTGTCTATCTGTGGCATCGTAGCTCCCAAATGGGTGGACTAACTCTGTCGCGGTTTTTATTGAAAGCTAGTTTAACTGGGATTATTTTTAGCTATGTCAGTTTTTAATCTCCGATGCAAAAAGAGAGTGTAGAAGGTTTAATTTTTTTTTAATCAACTTGTTAATGAAGGTTTGTGAAAAAGAAAAGAAACCTCTTTACATTTTTCTTGAAGCGTATCATGTTGTATTATAAACATATTGGTAAATATTTGTAATTAATGTAAATAGAATAAAATAATCATTGTTGTTAAATAATTATCAATGTATTTCCTAGCTGTAGATACTTACTTATTCCAAAATACTCCTCATTATTCCAAATACCAGAGTCTCCTCGACAGGTTCTCTCGTACCATCGGCGTACAAACAAAATATGTCTTCTCCCAGATCGACTTTGCTCATCATATTACACTTGAAGTTAGAAATATACTGCATATTACTCACCATTAAGGACTGCTCTGTCAAAACGCCTGCACCATACTCAAACATTTTTCTTCGGTTACACTTGAAAGCTTTTAGTACCACTATCTGTCTCATTAGCCGTGAAGGCCGAGTGGAATGTATCCCGACTTCTGATGCGGAAGTTGTGGATTTGAATCCCAGCAGTGCACCAATGGATTTTTACAATACACACGCGCTCAAAACGACGAAGGAAAACATCGTGAGAAAACGGACATGTCAGTTTTATCATATCAGCCACTGGACGTCCACTGCTGAACATAGCCCTCCCCTATAGATTTCCAGAGCAACCGATCTTGTGCGTGCACCCAATGGCTCCCAGCAACCCTTTATAGGTCGTCTTTCCATCTAGTGGAGGGCCGTCCTACTCTGCGCTTTCCAATGCGTGGTCTCCACTCGAGAACCTTTCTACCCCGGCCATCAGGTTAGTATTCTAGTATTCTAATAATCGGCGATAGGCCTCTATCCAAAAAGTAGGTGTGTATCAAATTACGTTTGGACTTTCCTCATTATGAGAGAATGTCCAATAGGAGAATTAATATAGTCGTGAGCTATTATAATTATATAAGCTTCCGTCCGCGGCTTCACACACGTGGTTTGTTAATAAAAACATTACCCTCCTATGAAGTCAGATAATAGTACCTTTTGTCTCAATTTCGGTCATCTCATCGAAAGAGGTCTGGACCGTTTAGTAGTAAAAACGTAACAAACAGATAGACAGATAGAGAGACTAATTACGACGACTAATTTCGAATTTATAATTTGACTCTTCTCTTATGTTTTTTCCTTAAGCTCACCCCAACCCGTCACCAAAACTGTTTCATTCTCCAGACATATGTATTGCAAATAACTGCATAATTTACAGTAACCCGATAAATAAATTCATCCACAATCATTATTATGGCGATATCATTCTCAAAATTCAGGGTCTGGTTGTATTTTTCATTAAGTTCAAAACTCCACACTTTATGTGAAGAGGATTGCGGATCGTACATGAATTGTCATTCTGAAAGCACTTATTTGTTAGGCACGACAGTACTGCGTGCCATCCGGAATGTGTGCTGTGTTCATATTAGTGTACAAATTCCATCACGTTTTCAATAAAAATCGCCCTTCTAATTCCGCAAAAATGACGTACACATCCCAAAAACAACAAAATATATTTTAAACTAGTGGTTCGCCCCGAACTGAGATCTCTCGAGTCTACCATAAAAACAAAAAAAATGTTATACGTAATCTTTAACTATCAAAATAGTGCCACAAAATAAATAACCAACTAACTTGACCTAAAGTTTCATTCAAATTACAGGTAACTGGAGTACATGTTAATTGGTTACCCTTTTGTGGGGTACAAATTGCAGTTATTCTAGAATTCAGACTTTTGCCTATATTTGTGATACTTTAGCTACACGCATACCAAATTACAGCACTGTGGGATCACTGGTGTACCCTGTGAATTTTGTCAAAGTTTTGTTTTTATTATGGCTAATAACTCAAAAACTACTAAGATTAAACTGAAAAAAAAAATAAAAACGGGGTCGAAATGTACTAATTATACACCTTTCATTACATGTCCCATTTGACCTAAAAGTTTCATTTTCATTTTTTTTTACCCCTCTTGAACCCCAATATCTCAACAACCCCTCCATATTTTTAGCTCATTGAGTCACACCAAAATTGTGCCATAACTACCTACCTATATACCAAATTTCACGATGATCGAATAAACTCTTCGAAAGTTATCCTCGGACAAACAAACATACATACATACAACGCCGATTTGCCCAAGTTGAATTAGAGATCTCGCTTCGCTCGATCAATAAGTTTATTACTTATAAAATTGTGATATAACCGTGCTAAACTGGGCATATAATTTTGCCGTTTCATAAAGTATGAGGTAAATCGTTTCCATCGAAATTGACCTTCAAGTTACTATAGTAACCAAGCTTACAAGTTACAAAGGTATCTATTTATACCGAGTAAATCTATATACATAAAAAACAAATGCCGCGTGTATAAAAGATGCTTGAGAACGGCTCGACCGATTTCGCTGTTTTTTTTTCGCTGTGTTTTTAATTTTCAGGACAAGGTTTGAGTGAAAGAAAATTTTGAAAAATTGCACGTTATATTTGGAAATTCTGGATAAACTGAAAGTATTGTTTTCTATAGGATTTTTTTATGAACTTATGACCTATTAGGCTATATTTTATTTTGAAATCCGTGCGAAGCCGGGGCGAGTCAACTAATTATATATGAAACCAGAAAAAACGATCTTCTTGTCGTTCTACAAACAAATTATATTGTAACTGTTTGATGAGTAACATTTTGTGACTTAACAATTTATTTATTGAAAGAATAACCGAACAGAAATTAGACCAAAAGAGAAAAAAGTATTGTTTTTTTTTCTCTTAAACTACTGATTGTAGATTTACGGGGGGTTACAGGTCAATTTTAATCAACTAATATCACTGACTCTTCATAAATTAATTAGTACCCCAAATTTTATGTCATGCGGGTAAAACGGCGCGGTTGCACAAGGCTCTACGTATAGCAGCGGAAGCTACGCGCCGCCCGCCTAGCGATCAGTCGCCCCACGCCGGCAGAGTGAAAGGCCGCGCAGATTTCACATTAAAATAATAACAACATAACCTAACTCGGCCTATTCACAAACATACATTCAACGTAGCTTTCATGAATAAAACACGAATTTTATTCATTCGTTTCGGGTGGCTATTTACATGTTCTGTGTGTTTAATGAATTTTCGGCGTGGAATTCGGCAGAACAGTTGAAGACAGAATGAAAACAAAGGTGTATCGATTTGGAGCTTGCAGCAGTTTTGAAGCAATCAGGTGGGTTTTGACAGCTCATTTTCTATGCAATATTAAAATAAACAAGTGGAGGACATTTTAAACACTAAGCGCCATCACGTATTCTCGCGCAGCACTTGGATCAAAATATTATGTCAGAAAAGTTAAGAACTCATTACCAAACCTGTCTAAGTGTCTAACAGGTTTTAATAATCAGATAAACCTTCTTTTTTTGCTTTACCAATCTGCATTATGGATCTTTATTATTAAGATTACGTAGTAGAGTATTACCTACTCTACGGGAGGACTGATGACAATAGGAAATGAGAACGAGTTATTGCCTATAGACTGTAGAGATAAGAATAAATATATAATATCTACCAGCACGTGGTATATTATTTCTTAACGATTTCAATGTATAGAAAAAAAAGTATGTGGTAATACAGAGTTTTCCAGCATTTGTTATCTAACATTGCATGTCACTATCAATCGATGATCCAATATTGTAGAATCTGTTTAACAACTGATTTATTGCTAAAGTCCATCCTAGCTATGTCTGCATTACAGTATCATAGGTTTCATCGAAGATTTATTTAAATTCTGATCTTTATCACTTAAATACATAAAAAAACATAAATACTGATAGTAATCAAAAAATCTGAAATGATTTTAAAATTTAAAATCTGTTTTATCTTATTTATAGCTGTAAAATGTAATTTGTTATTATCTTAGTTATTTTTGTACAGGAAGTGTAGCAACTGTAAGTAACACAGGTCTAGCCTAGCACAGTTGCTAAAGTGCATATCTAACTAAACCAAGTAGGTATGTAGGTACTCTGTTATATCAATTCCGTAGTGTAAGTTATTTATACCATAACAGTTATTTTATCTACTAATATTATAAAGAGGAAAGATTTGTATTTTTGTATGTTTGTAACGAATAAAATAAAAAGCATTTGTTGAGGAACAACAAATATACAATCATGTGTACAGTTTGAAACAATAATGCCTGTATTAGTATGAAAACTGTGTTACAGATACCAACGACAATAAACTCAAAACCTACGGGTTCGATTCAAAAATTCTTTCACCATTAGAATGCTACATCATCTCTGAGTAACATAAGCAATTTTTACCTAACTACGCAGAAGGAGGGTAATGTTTTTATTGAAAAGCAACTTATGAAACTGCGGATTGGTCAGCTAATTGTTTATAAAACCTTACTGCATTGTGTAAGTTAGTGTATCTATTATGTGTTCTTGTAATTTTTGAATAATAATAATAATCTTATTTATAACTAAACAGACAAGACCGCAAAGATCGGCGTTAAGCTACGACACTAACGTTGCTGTAACGCCGGTATTCAGGTACGCCTCATTAGTTAAAAACACAGAAAGTTATTTTCAATTATATTTTTCCGAATCGAGAATTTATAGCGTTATGCAGACTTAGCGTATACGATAGGTAAAATATCAAAGCTGTCATTATGCAAATCACATGGATTGATTGTAGGTATACAGTTCTGATGGTTTTATCATTTATCGTAATATGATAATGTCAGATTGACAATTTATTTACGAAACATAAATCACAGATAGATGTATACTACATGTATAGATTATAGATATATCTATATCTTGAGATTATAAAGTGAGCTTCACGTAAAGGGTCGTTATTTTTCAAGGACTTACTGGAATACTACGATAAATACTGTTTGAAAATATGTGTAAATACAGAGTCCGTCAAAAGTATTAATGAAATTGTAAAAGAGGTATGTAGTAGTAGTTATGATTTATCGATGTTTATATCTCATCAATGGGTAGCTCTAAAGTAAATTTTAAAATATCATTGTTGAATGCACGATCTCTTAATACAGGAAGGGACGAACTATTACTTACAGTGCAAGCAAAAAAACCTGACTTGCTAGCTATTACTGAGACATGGTTATACAAGGGTTCCGACACACAAAATTATGTTATTCCAGGTTATCGTCTCATTCATAAACCAAGAGATGAATCGCGGGGGGGAGGGGTCGGCGCGTACATTCGCGAAGATCTCCGAGTTAAGGAATTACCTTGTCCCGATTGCGAACAGCTTTGGCTAGAATTTAAATTAAACAAACGTAAATCAGCTGTTGGAATTTTCTATCGCACACCAAAATTCAGTACTCAAAGATTTATTAATGAAATTGATGACTCATTATCTATATTTGCACCAGCCTATGAATATATTTTTATAGCAGGAGATGGCAACATAGACCTACTAGGCAATGATAATTCCCAGAGAGACTTCATGGCTTTGTTATCTGAGCATGGATTACAGCAAGTTGTGAGTGAACCTACCCGAGTTACCCCCACCACCCGTACCTTGATAGATGTCATATGTTGTTCTACCAATTTAAAGGTATGTAGTATTACTGTAAAACATAATGAAGACCTAAGTGACCACGCTTTTGTCACGGCTAGGTTCTCCGTTCAGGTTGAAAAACCAGTTCCTAGAATAGTGACCTATCGACCATTCAATGATTTTGATACCGACTTATATGACCTGGCGTCTTCAGCCACGCCATGGGAGATAGTTATGCAATATAAATCATTGGACGACATGGTTAAGTGTTTTAATTTCTTATTGTTAGGATTATTTGACCATTTTGTACCAGAAAAAACACGAGTTTTTAGGGACCCGCCAACACCATGGGTTACAGACAGTATCAAGGCTCTGATGAAGGATAGGGACCGAGCATGTAATCTGGCAAAGCGTACGAATAAGACAAATGATATAAAGTCTTATCAGACATTACGTAATTTAGTAACTGACTTAACTCGTAGTGAGAAACAATTTTATTTTACTACCCAAGTTAACAAACATTTAAAAAATCCTCGGAAAATGTGGGGAGAATTTAATAAAGCTCTGGGTAAAACAGTAAAGTCCACTGTACCAGAACACTTACGAGACCCAGAAAAAATTAACAAAACCTTTATTGATACCGTACCTGACATTGTAGGCTCCCACTCTTCTCGCCTTCAATATTATCAACATAGCTGTTATAATTGCGATTCTCACTTCCACTTCACTGAGGTGTCGACTGATGATATCATCAAAATTATAAATTCTATAGCTTCTAACGCAATTGGTGTAGACGGAATATCAATGAAAATGATTAGATTGACTCTTCCGTATTCGCTTGACGCCGTAACAGCCATAATAAATAAGTCATTATTATCTGGCTCCTTTCCATCCCTTTGGACTACGTCACTTGTTAAGCCCATACCTAAAAAGACGGAAGTTGATACAATAAAAGATCTCAGACCTATAGGGCTGCTACCTGCCTTATCAAAAGTGCTAGAAAAAGTAGTGCAGAAGCAATTGATGTTGTACTTTGAACATCATTCCATTATTCCAGCAAATCAGTCAGGATTTAGAAAATCACATAGCACCACAACTACCTTGCTTCACGTAGTTGACGAAGTCCTCAATGCCTCCAATGAAGGTACGGCATCTGTGTTAGTTCTGTTAGATTATAGCCGGGCTTTTGATTGTCTCGATACTAATTTGCTGTTGGCCAAGTTAAGGTATTATGGGTGTGACGAAACATGTTGCTTATGGTTTACTAGTTACTTCCAAGATAGAAAGCAAATAGTTGAGTGCTTAGATCAGAGTGGCAAAAAAATTCAATCTAGCTCCATGCGGGTTGAAAAGGGCGTGGTTCAAGGCTCGATATTAGGACCGACCCTATACTCTATTTATACTGCAGACTTGCTACATCAAGTTAAATTTTGTCTAGCACACATGTACGCAGATGATACACAAATAATTCTGCGTGCAAATTCTGAAAAGAGTGCAATACTTACATCCGTGGAAAAGCTCAATTCAGACTTGAATGCTATAAATGAATGGTCTAGTGACCATGGACTGCTCCTAAATCCACAGAAATCATCGTATATAATCCTAGGTACTAAACATCAGATTGATTTAGTTCGTCAAAATATGCCTCTGATTACTATTAATAAAACCAAAATTAATGAAACTAAAATGGTAAAAAATCTTGGATTACTAGTAGATGGACCCTTGTCCTTTGAAGATCATATTAAGTCTAAATTAGGTAAATGTTATAACTCGCTCAGATCTCTGTACAGATTCAGGCCTCACCTAAGCATTCCAATAAGGTTACGGCTCGCAGATGCCCTTGTTCTATCGCACCTTGATTACTGCGATATCGTATACGGACCATGTTTAATAAAAAAATACCAACAGAAAATTCAACGTGCTCAAAATTCTGTCATTAGATTCTGTTTGAATGTACCCAAAAGATCGTACATCACACCATTCTTGAATTCTCATGATATCCTAAATATGAAAAATAGACGAATTTTAAAGTTATATAATCTTATATTCAATCTAAAAAAAACACGAATTCCTGAGTACTTGTCTGCTAAACTTAAATGGAGAAATGATATGACTGGGCGAAACAGAACAGTACGAAATAACACCTTAGAGTTACCTAAGCCCAAACTGGAACGATTTAGGGGTAGTTTCAGATTCGCAGCATCAAAAATATGGAATGATTTACCTCCACCAATCCAAAAAATCCAGAGCTGGAAAAAATTTAAATTATCGTGTAAAAAATGGTTGCTGGACAAACAGAAATCTTCTTGTTGTTGGACGGTTCTACCAAAACAATATTAGATCAAAACCAAGATTATTATTATTAAAATAAATATATGCTTTTAAACATTGATTCGGGTCATTGATTCTTAATATAGACTTCTTCTTAATATAATTATTAGACTAAATTGTACACCTATTTTGAAATTTAATACCTACTTATTTGCTTGTTTGGATTTTAATGTTTACATACTATATCTACCTACCTCTTTTTATTTGTTACTTACCTAAAACAGTGTTAATCTCCATATCGAAAATCTTATCATAAACCAATGGTTTAAGTTTATATACATATCTATTCTTGTGTTAGTTACTAGCTATTTTTTATTAGAATAAATACTTAAGTGTCTGAACCGGTTAATCTACACTGCACTAAGGTTAGCTGAAATAAAATGCTAATTAGCGTTAAGTTTGCCTATGTATTGTGTGTGTGTGGAATTTCTCTAATTTAAGTATTTATGCGATGGGTTTTCGGTAATTGTCAAGTTCTTTCTTTTGTTACTATATAATTACTACTTGTTAATTCAGTGTATAAAGCTGACAGTTCCCGAGAACCTTATCTGTGGCGGCGGCAGCAGCAGATGTTTCTGCCAAGGCGAGGCTGAAAACCAGCGTAGCTGAGCCCTCGACCTATTTACCACCACCCTCTACCTTAGTGCTACCTACGATAATGTACTAATGTTACTTAGAATTAGGCCTACTATTAAACTTACCTAGCTTTATTTAGTACTTATTGTACCTACCAACTTATGTTAGCATAAGAGGTGTGTGTGTAAATAAATGCCCTTTTATTTATTTATTTATTTATTTATAAAAAATTGCATTACACTAATCGCATACGCTCGAAGCACTACCTACTTTGTGCAACTGTCAACGCGCAGTGTGAAGAGAACTAATTCGAGGCACGAGAGCGAAATACAAATATGTATAACGGTAAAAATAATTATCTATAAGTGCCAATGGTGTATAGGTAATTTGGTATATAGGTAGTGGTGGCACAATTTTGGTGTGACTAAATGAGCTGAATGGGGGGGGATGAGATATTGAGGTTCAACAGGGGTAAAAAAAACAAAATATAAAAATAATCTGGTCAAGTGGCACGTCTAATAAAATCTGGTTGTACATGTCATGTCAAATAATTTTTTGTTTGTTTTTCTATGAGACTCGCGAGATCTCGGCGAGAGTTCGGGGCGAACCACTAGTATTTAAAGGAAACTTGAACAACTACAAAATAATTACTATTTACAAAAATGGTTACCCCCTGACCAATAAACTTGCTTCACAAATTCGCAAATCCCAGCAGCTTTCAAACAAAAAACCGCATTGAAATCGATCCAACCGTTTGAAACCCACAATAGCAGAGGCAGACACACAGACCGCGCGTGTCACCACACTCAGGAAAGGGTTCCGTACTAAGTGCATAAAATACTATGTGTACTATACTAAAATGTACAAATGGAGGACTTAATGTTAAAAGCATTTTCTACCAGTCATCCGTGACAGGTAAAAAGAAGTTAAGGTTATTTAGTAATGAATATTTAGTAATAGATAATGGTACGGCATTATCTATAATAAATTGTATGAGCGCCCATACAACTCAGAGGGCTATCTTAGTTGGCGTCAACTATGCACGTATGGGGACACCCTTTAATTTTCAACATTCTTTTTTTTTTTAATTTTTCCTTTATTTATGCTACTCTTTGCTTGCTTGCTTTTTGCCAAATTTCGTGATTCTAGGTCAACGAGAACTACCATATAGGTTTTCGACCCAAAACCTATAGTGTACTTCCGGTTGACCTAGAATTGTCAATTTTGGTTAAAAGCAAGATCTTACAGCACAAGTAAAGGGAAAATTCCGAAAAATAAAAAAGTTGAAAAGTAAGGTAAATCTTGGTACTTACAAGTTTTCGAGAAAATATAAATTTGCTTATATCTTTTTATCGTGTTGACTCAGTACCTTGATTTTTATACACCTAAAAGAGACTATAGACTTCAGTATCTGATGTAAATTTCAACTTGCTAGGTCCCTCCGTTCCTGAGAACATCGGTGGTGACACACGGACTGAGGGACAGACAGACAAGAGAGTGATCTTATAAGGGTTCTTTTTTATCTTTTGAGGTACGGAACCCTAAACAATTATGGCTGTTCAGTTCATTTAGTCACACCAGGATTGTGCCATCACTACTATATAAGTATACCAAATCTCACGATGATCGGATCAACGCTTCGAAAGTTATCCTCGGACAAACAAGCACACATACATACAAAGAAAGAAAGAAAGAAGAAAGAAAGAAAAATATTTATTTTGTGTCCATTTTTACACTCTACGAATACAACAATTATACTTATACCTAATACAAGACTACAAATACAATGCCGATTCGTCCAAGTTAATATGGAAATCTCACTTCGCTCCATCAATCTCTTGATGTAATCTTAGTGTTTTTGGAAGACATATCCAACGATACCACACACGTTGGTGTATCGACGCGTGAGTAATAAAATCACCCCAGAACATTCTACTTCAACTTACCAGCAAACCGATAAGATTGCTCTCTATAACCGTAAGTGTTCGAAAAGGTATTATTATAGAGTCAACACGTGCGTTAAACGCGTAGCAAAGCTTTACCTTACGCAATAGATGTTATACTCGTAGGTTTAGCCGATAGGGGAACAGAAATTTCAATCCCTGTGGTGAGTGACACGTGACAGCGCACGTTCCCTTATAAAAGGCCAGCAAGTTAACCCCTTTAACTCCTTGTATACAGAAATAAAATAAATAATGTCCTACGCAAGGTTGGTTTATCGGATTACAGAGTTAATGTTATTTTTAGCCTTAGTAATGGTTATTTTGACATGGCATTAGTTCTGTGCCTTCATATTTTATTAACAGGAAGAATACATAATACCAATATTTACATAATTTTACAAAAAATACAAAAGAAACAGTTGTATCATCTAAAGACCGTTGCAAACGATCTATAGATAGCTTAACTGCTTTAGATCACTTCCAGTGGTAAAATTTATTTAGTTGATCTTGATATAGAAACCTCCGGATTCTTCTCACAGCGGCTTTTTATTTCTTCAATTCATTTCAACGCGTATACAAAACAAAGCTTTCTCAATAATGGGCCATCAATTGATTGAGTGTATAGCGAATGACTTGTAAATTGAGCGCACAGTACACAGCTGGCAAGCCAGAGCGAGGCCCAATCAACCAGGCATAATCGCGTTACTTGCCGCTCTGAGCTTAACACTAGGGTTGAACGAATAAAGTCGTATAGTGCAGTTACTCACTTTGCACATCAAAAATGGCCGCTTATGGTGAATCATCATCTATATATAAGTCAAAAACAAGCTTTTATAAAATTCATAATCGGAATCGCAAGCAGATTCAAATGAGCCCAAACACTAATAACCTACTATAATCCATTCAGAAGTTCCTTTGTCTAGCATCCGTCTCCATCATGAACCACCTTCATGGTACCATATTATTGCATTGTCACCGAAGTTACATAAGTATTCCAAATTTTAGCGCAATCGGTTGAGGGGAACGGGTTTAAAACTAATTCAGTTGCAAGATTCCACCCGGGCATACATTGCATTAATAAAAAGCTTGTAATAAAACAAAGTCGGGCTAGTTACACCGTTTATACCTCAAGAACGGCTGGACCGATTATGATGATCTTTGATTTGTTGGATTTGTCTCCACCCCGAATAGCAGATAAACTATTAAAATATCGGAAAAATTCACGCAAAATGAAATTATGAAGAAAATTCATTTTCTCATATTTAATTGAATTTAAAACTTTTATTGCTACGACATCAAAATAGAAACGTGCCCTTAATCCAGTTTTCAGGGGGGGAGGGCCACGTCATATGACGAAAATTTATTGTAGATAATTTACGCTCGTCTTCTTGCAGTTTAAGAATCCACTGATTGAGGCAACTTGTAATTATTCTTTTACTAATATTCTTTTATTTTTTTATTTTCTTATCTTTTTCATATAGGCACTGCTAAGTTTTAACTTTTGACTGACGTCCGTGGCGCCAATGCAGGTTTAATGGCTGTAAACCAGCGCTGAGCAATAGGTTTATTGTTCAGTATAATGCTGAGCCATTCCCCTTTTTCGGCACAGGGCTCAGTGACTGGATACGTATTTTTAGTACTATTTATTATTTTTTGCTTAAGTAATGTTTTTTTAAATTGTCTGTATTTTATTGTGTTTATTTAATTGTCTGTCTTCACTTATCCACTGTATGTAGTTTCTGTGTGTTTGTTACTTGTGTCGAAATAAATGTCTATATCTATCTATCTATCTATCTATCTGATATCTACAGTAAGCTTATTTAAATGTCTCTGATTTTACCAACAATCTTTTTGATGGGAACATAACTCTAATATCTAATAAATCAAGAATCAATGAAAATGGATACTACTTATTCAAATTTTACGATTAAAATCGCAAAGCAAAGACTAATACAGCAAAAGCACGCGAAATGCGAAATGATGCTTGCGGAGCGCCGGGTGACATCCCTATAGATTAAAATGTAGTTATTTTTAGTGGATTGAACAATGTTTTTGGTAGAGCGACTTATTCTAAAGATGTTGTTCTGTTTTAACATTACATTACATTTTTCTTTAAGCAGCAAGGTCGAGGATCGAAGGATCGAGCGAAGCTTAATCTCCAAATCAACTTGGACGAATCGGCGTTGTAAGTCCGAGGATAACTTTCGAAGCGTTCATCCGGTCATCGTGAAATTTGGTATATATGAGGTAGTGATGGCACAATCCAGGGCGCCGCCCACAATCTTTTAGAAAACCATCATGTTTCAGAAGCGTTTTGTTTCAAGCTTGTACCAACATTAGTTCGATTTGAACTACAAAACTTTTAAACATTACTGTTATAATCCTAATATTGTTGTATATTTAGTGTTTTCTAGTGATCACACCACGTTCAGTACAAAACATTACGAAAATAAACACGATTTACTTACTTTTTCTGAAAATTTTACGCATTATTTGAGTTCTAATGTGAAACGTTTTGAGTGAACGATTTATGGTGACGTCACCAAAACTGCTTCGCCTTTACAATAATAAAGCAAGCTTACTATTTATAGAAGTACACCGCACTCCATATTGTAAATTTCGCTCCATCCAACGGTTGCCTGGAAGAGATCGCTTTCAGCGATAAGGCCGCCCATTGTATTGCCTTATTTATTCTAGCCTTATATTTATTTTTGTATTATTTCTGTTTGTGTGGTAATTCAATAAAGAGTTACGAGTATCTATCTATCTATCTATCTATAGATTGAGGAGATTGAGGTTGGCCCCCTGGTGTGACTAAATGAACTAAAAATTTGTGGAGGTTGTTGAGATATTCGGGCTTATATTATATTATTAGATATCGGTTTAAAAAAAAGCTAGACAAGCAGATTAAATAGAATGTCTAATAGGAAAATTATGCTTAGACAAACAAACATACAAATACATACTTACATACATACAACGCCGATTCGTCCAAGTTGATTTGGAGATCAAATATTCGTTCGATCAAATATTTTTCTTGTTCAATTTTTTTTTTAGATGTTTGCATATAATGCCATACCATTTAGCCCGGCTTGCACAACGATCCCTAAACATATTTAGCGACTAAACATGTTTAAATTTGACGTATTTATATGATTTGACAACTCCTTTAATCATATTTTAGCCAATAAATACGTTTGGGCATCGTTGCGCAAATTGCCCTAAATACTATTATGGGAAAATAGGATACCGCGTATAATCTTTAAAGAAAATACAATGCCCGGTTGAAACCCTATTTAAACTTAAAAGCTTTATGCAAGTTGCTAAGAATAAAGAGACAGACAAAAGCTTTGAATCTTTGAGAAATATGTAAGTCAAGAAAGAGTGCTTGCGGTCTTTTCGTTTAGGGTAAACGCAGTCCTCATTGTTTCTTTGAATCTAACAAAAATAATTCTAAATTCTGAAACCTCGGTAATTCGGTAGAAATATAAATAGTAACAATAGCATTTCAATTTCTATATAAATAAAAATGAAATGGTGTTTGTTGGCAAGCACATCACTTGGGAACGGCTGGACAGATTTGGCTATTTTATTTAACTGTTCTTAACAATCTGAATAAGGTTTTAAGCGATTTTTTTTTAAAGTTGCCCGGACTATTCTGAAAAAACTATAACTGCTTTTTTCTTTGGGATTTTTGTGTGAACCCATATCCATACTGATATTATAAATTCAAAACTAACTCTGTCTCTGTGTTTATTACATTTTCAGATCGTAACGAAAACTTAATAAAACCGATTTCAATGTCAATGATTGCAATTCGAACCGAACCGATTTCCGAACCGAAATCGGTTCGGTTCGACTTAGGCGACTTTTTATTGACAAACCACGCATGCAAAACCGCAAGCAGAAGCTAGTATGTGATCAATTAGCGCTACGATCTGGATGTGTTCTGCTCTGTCTGGCAGGAGATTGGCAACGCAAAGCAAGGAAATGGGGAAGACCCATATCCTCCCCTTGAAATAATTATAAATGGATAGAAATCAGAATTCCTTGGGAATGGTTGCCGGTGAATTACAGACACATGAGGCTTTACACTGCTACAAGTTGATGGAGCAGGATAGTGCATCGTAGGATACTTTCCTAAGGTGCGTGACCTACAAAGGCGATAGGTTATAGGCGATGGTTACCACTTAACATCAGCTGGGCCATAATATGCTAGATCCATCTCTATGTAATATAAAAAAAAGTATTTTGGCACGAATAACAACACAGAGAAAATACTTAGAATGGGCAATTACAATTACATGGATTGGACAATTATTATTAAACTATCAAAATCAAAACAATATGCTCTCTTAGCCCCGTGTTAAAAACGTAGGTTTACTAAAGAGGCAGTAGGTATCACTAAAAATTAAATCATAGAAAATAAAAACAAAAAAATTAAAATTGATTACAATGCCGTGTGAATGACTTCTTACTTTGTTTGCCTAAACAAAATAAATCTAACAAGGCCGTAAACAAACAATGCGCATTTGTAACATCAAGTATGGTATGAGAAATAGATAATTATAAGTTCATGAGTGCAGCTGCGCTTGGGTTATTAACCATAGCCATGGAAAACTACGATAAATGGCCAGGTTGAGGCGTAAATGATCCATCTTTATCGTAAATAAATGTGTACGTAAAGATGACTTTAACATAATCTTTCTAGTATATCGGACTTGTTTAGGAGAAGAGTAATGTCTAGGAGCCATGAATCACTTCTGGACAATATTCCCGAAGTCGAAATCCAACGTCACTTAAAGGTTAAAAATATGTTTGGTTAGAAAATAGTATTTTTTTGCTAATTTCTAAGCAAACAACTATGTTGTGTATACTGCTTGTTTGATTTCTATAGGGCGATGTGGTCGCTCAGTGACAAAGCCCTTCTTAATATTAAATTATTAATAAAAAATTAAAAAATGTGGTAGGTCATCTTTATGTCATTAGATCAATGTATGCGAAACGCAAGACTGAATTAAAGATGGCGTGGACGAGAAGGGACTTTGGTACACGATATTCCTATACTAATATTATAAAGAGGAAAGATTTGATTGTTTGTTTGTTTGTTTGTATTGAATAGGCTCTGAAACTACTGGACCGATTTAAAAAAATTATTTCACCTTTGGGAAGCTACACTATGCCCGGGTGACATAGGCTACTTTTTACCCATGCGCAGAAGGAGGGTAATGTTTTTATTAAAAAACTACGCGTGCGAAGCTGCGGATTGATCAGCTAGTGATCTATAAAAAGGGAAGAGACTCCCACCGGGGTCCTATGATCTGAACAATGAGCCAGAGGGAACATGGCGAACCCTAAACAGTGGGACGAGATGGACCTTTGGAATCAGGAAATAGTTGAAAGAGATACACATAGACCTTGAAGTTGACCTGACTGAAGTTAGAATTCCATTGTTATCGTAGCCTAAACAAATGAACGAAACTTTCAAGAGATTAGAAAGAAAAGCGTTTTTGAAATTGTTTTTAAAATTTCAACATTTCTGTAATAAATGTCGGATAAGAATGCCGTATGCGGACAGATTGAAATGATGATGATGTCTAATAGCAATGCATTTATTCCGTAATACTTGCTAGCATACAGGAATATCAACATATGTATCCGATGACCTCGCCCGCGACACGCCGCGTGCGGCGTACTCGAGTCCTACTAATAGCTAAAGATCTAGGCCATAAGTTCAAATACTTTGTCTGTGTTGAAAGTTATTAAAACGATAATAATTTAATCAGTAGGTAGTAGGTACTTAATTATCGTGAGGAATATTGATATTTCTATTTTAATTATATCCGTTTCTTATTAACTACCTAATAGGCACACAAGGTGACGGACCTCACCGGACTTAAGTGGTCACCGTCTGTCGCTTACAAACGCCTAATACTTTTTTTACAAATTGAATGTTGAATATGTTTTACATCAATCTACGTAGGTAAATTGCTAAGAAAGTTACCCTCAATAGGTCACCTGGAATCCAACCTCAATCTCTTATAGCAATATTAAAATAATATTACGCTGACATGTGTACCATGACCCTCAATTAGTAAACTTACTTTATTATTGTAAAGGCGAAGCAGTTTTGGTGACCATAAATCGTTCACTCAAAACGTTTCACATTAGAGCTGAAATAAAGCGTAAACTTATCAGAAAAAGTAAGTACTTAAATCGTGTTTATTTTCGTAATGTTTTGTACTGAACGTGGTGTGATCACTAGAAAGCACTAAATATGCAACATAATTAGGATTATAACAGTAATGTTTAAAAGTGTTGTGGTTCAAATCGAAGTAATGTTGCTACAAGCTTGAAACAAAACGCTCCTAAAACATGATAGTATTCTAAAAGATTCTGGTCGGTGCCCTGGTAGGTACGTTTTTATAACCGTTTTTCGTTTTGTTTTTTAGCGTGTAATAATGGTTTATAACATTAAGTAAGGTTTCTATGACAAAGCGAAAAGTAAACTACAAATAAAAACAATATTAAGATAAAGATAATTTATTTCCAAAAATAATGAGTACAATTGTATTTACTTTGTAACTTATATACAATGTGTGTGAACAAATGTTTGTATAATAATCTACAGATATTTATTCCAGGTCTGGATGTGTTTCTATTTATTATAAGTATGTATTTACAAAACAAGTATATAAGTATTCTATCAGTTATCTAGTTCCAATAGTACAAGCTCTGTTTAATTTGGGGCTAGATAGCGCTGAGTGAAATGTCCAGCAAAGTTTTATTATTTTTTTGTAGTGCGGGCTTTTTTGTGCTACATCGATTTTGCTATGATGGCTCTACATTACATTTTATAGAGTGTATTGACCCATACTCTTAGCAATGCAAATGATGAACTATTTAGGTCAAGACTAGCAGCCAACGCACAAGTATTTATTAATTTAAAAGTTAAGTGGAATATCAGTCAGTTTGTGAAGAGTTAGGCCTATAGCTGTAAAACAACCGATTTAAAACGTTTTAAATAAAATGTTGCCGTTTTAAACCCCAAATAAATCGTTTTAAACGGTTGAAAACTCGACTACATAAATAATAGAACGGTGTTTTACACTTTATTATTGTCAATTGTTGGTCACCTGACGTCATGTTTCGTTTTAATTAGTTTATAGAAAATTAATAGAAAGTACCTACCTACATTATCTACTACGCGAAAACTTGCGTATGTAGGTATATCGTAACTATACCACTAAGTATATCAATATCAGTATATCACACGTTTCAAAAATATTTACACAGTTTATAGGTACTCCGTTATATCCCTACCTCGGTAAAATTAAGAAAATGTAGTTATAATTTAAAAAAACATAGTAATCGAAAAAAATTGTTTACTTCGGTTTTAAACGGTTGTTTTTGTTATAAACGGATTGGTTTAATTGGTTTTAAGCTTCCGTCTATAATTAGACCATTTCGCCATCACACTGGACAAGTAAGTAAGTTGTGTTAAACATGTGCCATTATAATTTTAATTTTAGAGATATTGTTTATAATATTCGTTTAATTGCTGTGTTGAACTAATACTTTTTTTTTACTAAGTAATATCTTTTCTTTCTTTCTTTTCTTGGAGATGGATAGAGATGGATGCTACATCTCAATTTGAATTATCATAATATATTAAACAAATAATCTGAGAAACAATGTAATTAAGTACTATTTTCAGCTCAGGAAAAACGTAGAACTGCTGACACAATTACTTACCTACTTGAAAATTCATTCATATCACGGCTTCACCGAATGCCACACACATAGTTGTACGTGTATAAACAAAGTATCTTACAAAAATAGAATCCTTAAGCTTGTCCCAGCGACGGTCCTCAGTATATCAGAGAGGAAATTCTGATTATTTTATCTGGCCTAGTAACGAATAATCTGTCACTATTGTATCACGATATGTAAAGCCAAAAATATCAATGCTGATTAGATCACTATGATTAAAACTATTGGCGATAAAGTTGCTGGAACAAATTCAATTTTCTTAGGGATTCATGGATGTAACTCGTCGGTCGGATTACGTTTACACTGTTTTTTAGTTGTTCGTACACCTCAATCAAATATTAAGCGGTTACAATTATATTTTACTAGCTGTTGCCCGCGACTTCGTACGCGTTACACTACTAAATGTGTTACCTAGAAATAAGACTAAACTCGCTGTTGCAACTTGACTTGACACCCCATTTTTAGTCCATGAGAATTGATTTATGGAATAAAAGGTTGCCTATGTGATTATCCAGGTTATAATCTACGTACATACCAAATTTCATCGAAATCAGTTCAGCCGTTACGACGTGATTGAGTAACAAACAAACAAACATCCAGTGTGATGAATAAAGCTGTTATTTTGTAACAATGCACTGAAATTATAATATAAGAGTTAAACCAAATTCAAATTCACCTTATAAGATTCTGTAGTTAGAAAAACAAACTTTGCTCTTTCAGTAGCACTCATACTAGAAAATTTTAGTCTCGCGCTCTAGAACCATGCATGAAATATGCATATTTTTGAAGTTTAAAATAATTTGCCATAATAGGTACCTTAAGGCTTACTAAATAAATGAAATCCTAAGGTTCTGCATGTATTGAATGATGGCATGGCTTCTTTCACTTACATCAATCATATGGTAGGTAATAATGTCTGTATTGAACAAGCCCTATTTTTCGAACTATTAGTGTTCCATTTGAAAAAATCAACAGCCCGCCTTTGTCCGGTAATTAATGTAGTTATCTAATGCGTTCCTAATTATCTTATTTTTCTTTATCTCGTATGAACAATGCTCTTTATAATGTTTTTAGAAGTAGTTTCGAATCTCGAGTGTTATCGCTATTTTAGCCGTCAGCGGTCAGTCAGAGAGTAGGATCTTGTGCGAGCGGACGCCTGTAAGCGGTTTGCCATTTTCAATCGAAGCTCGGGAAATTTATCGTGAATGGTGTTGTGAAAGGATTTTTCATAGGAACTGTTTTGTGTTAAACTATTATAAGAAGGTAAAAACCGTTTGTTATTTTTTAGTTTAATATTTTATTTATGAAAATAATTTTCACTAACGGCTGATTTGGTTTTTTACTAAAAAATATATAATTAGCACTCTTTAAAAATATCATTAAAGTATTCTAGATTCCAAAGGGTATAAGATTTATTAATGTGTGCAATATCCCCGCGATAAAATAATATGACTAAAATTCGGGGTAAAACCATTTATTTTTATTCATGTACTACAGGCAAGGTAGTAAAAGTACCTTCTCCTGAATAAATTAATTCACTACTGAAGAAAACGTCGTGTTCGCTGAACGCACGTGGCGCCAAGAATACCCTTTTGGCGCGGGCTTTGACATGCATTAATTCAAGGACGTAGGAAGGGAAATGCCCTTCTTTTATCTACTTATAAACAAAGAAAGCTGGGATCACCAGTTTTTACAGCAGATGCAAACCAAAATATTTTTAATTTGAGAATTATAAGACGACAACGCACGATCAGGGATACTGCCAGTCATGTTGATCCCGCATTCACCACGATATTTTAAAGGCGTTGCTCGCCTCATTAATTATCTCTTTTGGTTGTGAATCTTAAAGATCTTCCTTGTTACAACAAAAAAGTTAACCAACTGTTTAGCGCGTGTTTTAAAAATCTGACCAATTATGTAAAGGATTTTTTAAACACGCACTAAACAGTGTTTAATTCTTTTACCCCCTTATGTTTAGTGGTTGTGTTATTGTAGTTCATTCACACGCGCCGATAGGTTGTTGATTTCCATTATAGTTCGTATTTTACATAAAGTACATACTACAAATAGTTTAGATCATCGCCAAGTTCAATTTATCTGAATAAATGTTCCCAGATATTAAATACAAATTGTAGGCGTTTTAATAAGAGCGCTAACATAATTTCCTTTCGTCAAAGGAGTTCCAGTGACATACTGTTCTTTGAACTCCAAATAAATACTGGGAAGAATTGTAATTTTATGCCTTTTTAGGTATAAATAGTATGCCTATTGTGTAAAGTGGTATTATTTGTTTTTCTTTAATAAATTTGACCTATTGTCTGGATTGTTCACGATGCAAATTACTAAAACACATGAAGGTGCAAATAGCACTCGACTGAAATACATTAACTCGCTCTTTCTTGTAACGAGTAAATGTTTTATAGTGTGGTATTGGTTGATTAATCATTTTAAAATGATTTTAAATGATATCTACCTAAGTGACTATTGACGAAACACAGCTCGAAAATTGACATCTCGAAATACGTATGTACCTTGCACTTCAGATCAGTGACCTACATTACATAGCCTTTGATAAAGACTTTAGGTAGAGTCCAAAAAGGTTTTTTTTTTAAATAGCAACAAACAAGGAAAGCTTATAGAGAAAGCAAATGAGTAGAAAAAAGAACGAAATAAAATACTCTTTATGCTTCTTTTAGAAAATGTTAATGCTTCTAAAAAACCAAAGCCAATAACAATTATGTTTTGTCATTTTAAAAAGAGGTAAATTTTTGAAGTGAAAACTTCTTTAGCATCGTTGTGATTTGAAACTCGATGAAACAGTAAAAAAAAGAGAAAAAGCGACAGTAAAAAGAGACAGACACATAAATTCATAAGATTTAACGTGGGAGAAAATGAGATAGGAAGCATTATACAGTGTTTCTTATGTTCGTGGTTCTCTTTGTGCTTTGCTTCGTACTCCCTCCACTCGTGTTAATATTATCTAACTTTGCGTCACTATGATCATTACTAAAACCTACATTTATCATCTTCTCGAAATTTTACATTCGTCCCATTATCTTGAAACCATAATTTTTGAAGTTTTCACTTCTAGCACGTGTGAATTGCACACATTCTTTTTTTATTTTTTTTCTAAGTTCTGTTTCTGTTTGGTCAAGTCTAAAACGAAAATAACTTGATTGTCTCAGCAATCATTTAAAACAGGATATCGTTTGTAATGGGTCGATGTTTTGTTAACAGATGATAAACGGTTCGACTCTTATATGCATAGCTACCGGTATCCTTGGAGATTTGCCAGATACTTCTATTTACTTCCTTCCCTACTATTTCGCATGTCCTTACATTCATCGCAAATGTTTTGAAGCACTACTACCAAAATGTATTTTTAACTGACTTCAAAAAAAGGAAGTTCTCAATTCAGTTGTATTTTTTTAATGTTTGATAACTCAGAACTCCGTCATTTATGGAACTACCGATTCGGAAAAATATTTTTGAATATAAAATTATTTACTTTCAGATTGGTCCCATAGAAATTTCAATAACATCGGATCAGTGGTTTGGTTTAAAAATCAAATGAACTGATTTCGATTTTCTGTTTTGTAAAGTCTGTTATATTTTTTGTTTAAAAGATTCTTGTGTTCTTTTTGTTTATATATGTCAGTATTTTGTTATCTGCGAACATAACAGGGTTTTTTATCATCATTCGCACAAGACCGATCGCTCTGAAAATCAATGGGGGAGGCCTATGTTCAGTACGCCTTATGGCGGATATGATGATAAGGAACAGAACAGAAGACAAAGGCGTGGATATGAAGCAAACGGTTTATAGCAATAAATTAATTCAAAGAATTAGAACAATGACACGCATATATACCTATACAATAATGGATCATTACGTGTTAATGACCTACTATGTAAACAAGGCAACAAATGCGCACGTGCATCATCAGCTACATTACGTCAATATAATAAGTCGTCCACTGCTCCTTTACCTTCTATATCACTTTCTGCCAGCCTTCTATTATCATCAGTTTGCGTTTGTGGTCATGACATTCTAATGCTGGCCACACACCACTGGCTAGACCACATCATCGCTTACCATCAGGTGAGATTGTGGTCATACGAAGATATAATAAATACACAGTTAAAAAAAAAAGAAAAAAATATACCTATATAATTTTATTTTTTTAACTTATACTTTCCGACTGCTGGGCAAGGGTCTCCCCCATATTCTTTTATATCTCGCATATCATATCCGATTCATCGATCATATTCGATTGCCTCCCCCATAGATTTCTAGAGCGACCGATCTTGTGCGGCCTGCACCCAGCAACATTTATGTATAAGGTCTTCTTTCCATCTAGTGGAGGGCCGTCCTACCGCCAGTGTGCGTACCTACTCTTTCCTACGCTTTCTAGTGTGTGGTCTCCACTCAACCACCCCTGTGTGGCACCCGGCAGCCCCCCCCCCTCCCCCCCCCCCCATCCCCCCCGGTATCAGTTGGGAATTATTATCTCGATGTTGTTGACGAGTACGGCTACCTAGGACAAACAGTCCAGCTAGATAGGTCCAATTTTGTGAAAGAGGTAAGTCGACGAATCCAACTCAGTAATAATAAAGTAGAATTTATAGTCATAAAAATGATATGTATAATATGTCGGGGCATAATTACTGATTTAAACGGGTATTTATCCTTTAAACGGGTACCTTTTTTATTTATCATCCTGACGTTTCGACTGTGTTACACCAGCCGTGGTTGCGGTTTATTCGAGATATAGGTACCAGTTTAAATCAGTAATTATTTATGTAGATACCTAACTATGCAATCAAGTTCTTTCTCGTAGGTATGCAAACTGCAAACAGCGTTACATTATTACAAAAGCAATCAGGTACCTGAGCATAATAGTAGATTATTAAACGACGGGATACAGCAGTGTTTTGAGTCACGGCCGCTATATTGAATCCCGAACGTAACGAAGGATTCTAGAGTTAACTCACGAGCGGAGCGAGGGCGTTACTAGAATCCTGAGAGCAGAGAGGAATATAAGCACGATGTAGATGATGTAGACAGTTTTACCACGAGGAGAATACTCTACTTTTCACACTTTCTGCGAGACAATAAAAACCAAATCTAAGTTGGTGCATTCTGTGCAGAGGTTAGTTCGATTTACGAATAAATGCTTAGTGTGCGGGTCTCTTTGGTTCAAATTTTAATACAGATGAGGTTCCAAATTAAAATCACGTGTCTTTTCAGTATAACTTTACTCCCGGCTCAGCCGTAGGGGCTTAAATCACCTGCTTTCGGTGAGGTTTACATGACATATAATTTGATATTGTTGAGAAGTTGGTGTGAAAAATATATTATTTTAATTACCTGCATGTAAAGCCAGGTCGTCCCTGTTTATAAAAGCACTAGTTTATAAAACAGAGCACTTTTGCGCCGTTTGGACTATTATCAGACTGATAACACCTCGATACAGAGCGGTCGTGACATTATAAGTCAATCTTCTGTCTTGTCAAGATAGTTTCAGAGTTATTCAGAGCACAACACAAAACAATTTCTTAAACTCTTTATTTATCTCTATTAACTATTTAGTAAATAATAAGTGAAAGTGCTATATAATTGGAAAACTATGGACTAATTTACATACAAGTATTATGTTACATTTTGTATAAAAAAGTTGAAACCTGATTCGCTGTTATAGGTTTTGAGACGAAATAGCATAAAAAGTCGCTTCGGTACTCAGCAATGAATGATAGCTTGACTACAAAAGCATACGTTTTTAGGTTTTTGAAAAGCGGCAATATGCTTTTAGTTCATACAAAATTCGCATCAAATTATGGTGTATTCCATATAGGGCTTATAATTGCTAGAATACAGAAAAGATATATTTTTGCCTGACGCTTGCAATATGAGTAGCAAACATTAGGGTTCAATCTTCAAACATGTCCAGTATGAGCAGTTTATGTATCCTCCCTGACACTTATTAGTATGCAGTCGTGATCCTAAGGTAAATTTCACAGCATTTTTAGGGTTCCGTAACTCGAAAGAAAAAAACGTAACCTTTATATGATCACTTTGTTGTCCGTCCATCTGTCTGTCAATACCCTTTATCTCGGGAACGCGTGGAGGTATCAAGTTAAAATTAAAATCATTCAGGTCTACAGTCCCTTGAAGCTGTGGAAAAATCGAACATCTAAGTTAACGTAAAAAAATGATACGGCCATTTATGCCGCAAAAAACGTATATTTCGACACTCTCAAGGGAATCAAAATTTATAGGGTACTTTCCGTTGACCTAGAACTATAAAATTTGACAATTAATATCGCCTTACAGTACGTACAGGGAAAAATCTGAAAACTATACATTTATAATTATATCATAAAAAATATAGTCATTATTTAAAGTACGTAATCAGTTATCGAAACTGTCGGTACGAATTTATACGGAACCATTTTGTTATTTCAATTAGATTTGATAATTGATCAAGGATCGTATCTTAAGTTGTCTTATATTTATTGAAAGGCTTTGCGAGTTGTAAACGGCAAAATACTAAACATTATCAATTATCTACCTACAGGTACTAATATAAACAGGTATTAATACTGTTTAGTATTCCATAAGTACCTACTAAGGTTTAGAGGAATGCCACAAGATACTTCTAGTAGACCTTATACTACTTAGGTCGACTTGCTGGCATTTAACCAGTGATTCTAAGTCATAATAAACTGTTCATTTTACATTGAATGGAAGTATCTAGGCATTTAGTTCATGTTAACATTATTTATTATGTGTAGGTATCTATGTTAGGTTTCAACTTGTATATGTAATTAAACGCATAAACATGTAATTTGTGTCAATGTTTAGTAATATTTTTGTGGTTTTGATAGTTTTGTATACCTACTAGACAAGTTAAATATTTTATCAAATTTTATAACAAACACATATTTATAAAAAATCATACTAAACTAGATAATTTCGTTTGTTAGGTCAACAAAACACCATTTTTTATACGTCCTCGAGATTTATTGAGTATTTGGCCCACCTGATGTTAAGTGGCAACCATCGCCTATAACAAACTATTACCTAGAAACGTGTTCTACGATGCACTGCCCTGCGTCCATCAACTTGAGGCATACAGGTGTAAAGCCATTCAAACCGAAACACAGCAATGCGGCAGAAATAGGTATGGGTCTAGTAGTTCTCCGGGCGAGCCCTTCCACAAGGAACTCTTAGTTTTTGATATACATTGTCCATGTTACCATGTGCTCCATAAACGCAAAATTGCGTAACGCACCGCACGACATAACGCACCACGCGACGCACAACACGACGCGTTTCTATAGACGCACCCTAACAGATAGGAGCCCCAAAATCATAATATATCGTTATCAGCAAATCAATTGTCCTGTTTGAAACGTGTTTTCATCACAATCTAATATCAAGGGCCTTTATCAGCGATCGATCATCTGATACTTTACCGCCCTGTGGCTGTATGTTTAGCTGTTGTCATATTTTATATTGAATACCATTCAGTATTGCGATAGCCAATCCTGCCAATATAATGCCATTATAAATGTCGTACAGATATGTTAAGTATGTATTTACAAAAAAAAAGTATATAAGTACTATATCAGTTATCTGGTTCTCATAGTACAAGCTCTGCTTAGTTTGGGGCTAGATAGCGCTGTGTGAAATGTCAGCCATATTTATTTATTACTTATTTATATATTTATACATAAAATTACTTTTAATTTGGGTTCAGCACAAGAAAAGACGTACGTTCCGTCTTTTTGAGTAATATATTCTCTTTATTTACCAGCTGTTGCCCGTGACTTCGTGTGCACTACACTACTAAATGTGTAGGTGTACCTAGAAATAAACTCGCTGTTGCAACTTGACTTGACACCCTATTTTTATCCCATGGGAACTTATTTATGGTATAAAAAGTAGCCTATGTTGTAATCCAGGTTATAATCTACGTATATACCAAATTTCATCGAAATCGGTTCAGCCGTTACGACGTGATTTAGTAGCAAACAAACAAATAAATAAACAAACATCCAAACTTTCACATTTATAATATTAGAGTGACTTCTATTTATTTGTCTCATAAGTATTTTTTATTGTTTCAGTTGAAACGGCGAAATCACAGAAAATGCTTCTAGTTTGCAGACGAGCGCCTCACACTGTCTATAAAAGCAGAACCTTATAGGTTCCAAGAAAATGGTCCACGACCAAAGATAACCTCCTTAGCCTTATCTTACCCCTTCCATTGCATTCTTCAATAGCAGTAACAAACAGTGCCTCCATAAGTGATCAATGAAGAAACTTATAACATATCTTTCGACAATACCAATCATAATTTTAGCATACTAAAGAAAAACTAACACGGATACTAAAGTACTTCAGAGATTAATATAGTTTTGAGAAGTGCCAAATATAAAAGATGTCTCACGGAACAGCGAAGAACTCAAAAAACGCCAAGAACGGCAATGGGCATGCACCAGCAGAGAACAACTATGATACAAATACGTTGGCGGCGCCGCCCGATGGGGGATGGGGGTGGGTGGTGGTCTTCGGTTCTTTCATGGTCCATGTTGTCAGTAAGTACTTTTGGTCTTATATTTGCACAACGATTCACAAAATCATCATCTAAACTGATATTATCATAGCGAACTTTGAAAATGTTATTGACTTTTTATTTAAGTCCACTTTGGTCAAAAACTAATTACGCTGGTGCTGATAAAACCAATTTTCAATTCCAATTATTTATTCAGAGGTCACACCAACGACTGGTCTCATGGGCATACAGCACTAAAAAACTACAATAATTTTGCTATCGGTAGATGCCTACATATTATTCCCTCTTTTTCTAACATTTTCCTTGTAATGAAGGTGAAACTCAAGGTAAATGACCATTTTAGTTTCTTTATAAAAATGTACTAGAAACAAAGAATCACGCGTCAAGTCTGCCCGCACGAAGTAACATGGTACGAAAATATTAGACTTTAAAATATCACAAAATAATGTATATGGTCCGTACGGAATAAGATAGCAATAGAGGTCATTCACCTCACCGACCAGTGACGAGAAAATAAACTATCACAACTTAAAATTTTTCATTTTTTGGGAGCCTCACAATTCTGAAGCTTATTACGCATTTAATTATAGATCTATATTATTTTGTATTTAAAAATGTTATCTATGCCTACTTAAATTCTAAAAATAATTCACAAATCAAATAGTTTTATCGGAACCGTAATATTATTCATAAATGCAATATAAAATGACTGGCTTAAAATATATTTCGTATTTTAAAACCATAACATACGTGAATAGAACATTGAAAACATAAAATTTCATGCAGTGATTTTCCCCGATTTTGTATATTTTAAGTTGTACAGTTTGCACGTCTGTATGGTGAGCGACAGAAATAGCGATACATCTTCACCATTTTGGGATATCGTGATGAAGGAAGCTGAATGACCTCTATTGCCAAGCTACCGCGCGCGAACCATAGTTAAAGCGATATAAGTAATACAAACTTTTAATCATGTAAGATTTAACCGAATATTGGTATGTAAGCGTCTTGGGCTTATGCCTTTGTTTTGTTTATCTTTACGGTATTATTTTCATCGTGTAGGTGAGCAATATATTTAGCCCAATAACTTGTTAGAAAGCCTCAAACCATAAAGCCTCCGATTAACATTAGGTCGCAAAAATATCTCGAAAGCCGTCGCTCGCTTCAACTTTTCAAGATATTCAACGCATGATTTTATTCACTACTTATTTTATAATCAAATAACGCAAGATTATGTAATAATTTCTTCTAAACAAGTCATTTGAGCAGGGGATCGATAAACGTGTTGATTTGTATTTGTATTGAAAACATATTTGTGTACAAAAGTCCAATGTCATATACCTAGATAAACTTATTTTATTTATATTTCTTCGTTGGATTTTTAGAGTTATAACTTTCCAACACAGTAAGGTCAGGTAACAAAAAGGTACTTATGTCTTTGTATTAAGTACCTACCAGATGTTAAAGAGAAATGTCTGAGAATAGATGTCTCAGACAGCAGCCACAAACTCAAAAAGTACAATACCCAACCCAAGACCTGGGGGCTTAGCCAAGTTACATTCGATTAGCGATGACGCTAGTCGATAAGTCCGAAAATGTATGGGATTTGACACATGCTATGGAAATATCACGTGATATATCGATAACAAATGTATATAGAAATCGAATCGATTCGAAGCGAATGTAACTTAGCTACGGGTCCTGAAGCATTTTTAAACCCTTCGAAGACTTTGTCACCCCCACTAGACGGTGGATATAGGTGGGTTGTGGTTGATGCCTACCACATGCTAAACCTTATCAGTGATCTTTACAATTATCACTTATTCATTAGTGTTATTTAGTTCGTAGATTTACATAATCGACCACTACTTTTCCGGATTCTAACATCTTCCGATAATCGGGCAGCAAATCCCCTCGAATTGGGTTTTAATTGGTACAAAATGGGTTTTTATTTCATTATTTTATAATTATATAATTCGTTTTCAAGGAAAACCAATAATGCTTGTTATGTTGGCAGTCGAGTCCTCGTCCTGTTTTCCGTAGCACACAATTTAATAAAACTCCACAAAACAATTTCATTTTAGATAGTACACGCAGCTATGTAAATATAAGTATCGCTTTATTCCAGTAGATAATGTACAAATATTTGGTCCTGTATTTATTTGTCTGTATAAACATTTGTAGAGAGCATAGACAAAGAGAATGACTTGGGTGACAAGAGTAAAAGATGTTTCCAACCAAATTCCTTGCTACCAAGAAATAAAGTGGACTTTTAATTGACCTCATTCCGAGTATTGAGAAATCGAAAGCTGAGTGTCAAAATAGTTTGTTTGCGTTTTCGTGCCAAGATACGCACTTGGTTTCAAGAAATGCTTCCATGTTTGTTATGCGTTCTGTTCGCTAACAAGAAACATTTAACAGATACATCCCTTGTGTCAGACAGTCAGACTTGTCAACATGTATCAGAAAAAAAAAGCTTATTTGTTATAAATGGGTGTTGATTACACACACATCAACTTGGAAAGGGATCGTCACCGTATCAGCTCGAGCTGTTCAGTATTCTTTGTATGAAACTCCCTACTGCAACGCACACTAATCGGAATCGTAACGTAGGTAATCGCCTCGCCTCGGGACAAGCTCATGAACCGCGGTGCGGTGCGCTTACGGCTCGTCACCCCCGCGCTTACGTCTCCGTACCCGAATGGTGAAACTGGGCCACCTAGCCATCAACTAGCGGGCGTAAGCGCGGCGTCGCCTAGCCGTAGCCAAGGAGCTGCTGATCCGCTTTGATTACGTGCTTACATTAGGTTGACGCCTGGCTAACGACGAGGCGAAAGGCGATACGATGACGACCCCTTTGCAGGGTTGCGGCTACCTATTTATTGCGATACAATAAAAAATATATTTAGTTTATAGTGCATTTTTCAGTATTTATTTTAACTGAATGCATATGCGTAACGACTGACTAATAAAACCTACTTACCTACTCGGTAAAAAAAAAGGAAAAAGTAAGATACAGATGTACTGAATAGCTTGAAAACTGCATCGTCTGCATCGCAATAACTATAGATCGTGGTAGGCCTATAGCAGAGGCTTTTATCAAAGTTTGGACACTCGTCGGTATACTATAAAGCGGTAAAGCGAATAACTCTAGGACATTGCGGTAAGCGCTAAAGTTTTGCACTTTCGGTCCAACAATTCCCTTAGGTGTTTACCGGATGCCTTGTTTTATTGGTATGGTAGCATAGCCCATCATGAGACAGCTAGCTCAGTACGATAGAAGCCGTTTACAATTCGCGCGAGCCTAGAGACGAATAATAAACAGTACACTCGTCACTCGTCTCGCTTGCGAATAGCGAGCGCGAATGTCTAAGCGCTGTTACCTTTCGACGCGAACATTTCGAATTTCGAGCGCGAATATAAACGCCGTCTGAGATCATTCCATTCGTTCTTTCCACCTTGCCGGTGTTGGTGATTAATTATAAAGCACGGTAATAACCTTGACTATAGGCTATAGCTACTGACTTGAAGTCGTGAACTATGAAAGAACATCAAGTCATGTATAATGAATTATGTTTGTAGGCAAATAAAACACGCGTAGTCAGTAGATTGTAAACATGCCCTGTTTTCAGGTGTGTTTATTTATGGATACTTTTTGTCCACACAATAGTCGAACTGTCATTCCTAATTTAGTTTTTTAAGCTTAAATTAGCTTCTACTCTCCGTCCCTATGTAAACTTTAACTACGCCAAATCTCCGACTCCTCCGTGCGCGCAATATTCTTAAAATTACGTTTTCTCTTCACGTATTTATACAATGATAATGATGTCTGGTATTGTATGGAATATAGTAGCTATTTTCTTGCGCTGTGAACGGATTGACCCATAAATGTGCTTAACCGACCGGCGGGTTCCACCAGAGTTATTTAAGCAAGGTCTGATTTTTGACGCGCCTAATCCAACCCTCGTTTACAGCTTGATATGAAGCTTTGAAGCTTTGCTTCGAACGAAATAAAAACTTTTTTTTTGTGATAATTTTGCATTCCTTTAACAACCAAAACTATCGTCTTTCAAATGTCATATTTAAATTGCGCAGACTTGCCAGATTAGGTACATAAAAATGTAGTAGCACTATCTGAAGCCAAATATTAGTTTTCAACATTAATAGTTGAAATACCAAAACTCAAAACAATGGTATCTCTTATTTGAGGTGCTAAGACAAACTTTTAGCGCCTATACACATGCCGTATTTCAACGCGCAGACGATGCACAGATGACGTTCGTTAATGCGCTGGAAACGCAATTCTTAACTTATTGTTAAAACTTTTTTTTTAACTGGATATATCTTCGTTTGACCACAATCTCTTCTGATGGTAAGCGATGATATGGTCTAAAATGAAGCATGGAGATCTAGAAGAAGCATATTTACTCTTACCTTAAAGAGGCCCGGATTGTATTCTTTAGGAAAATCAGACGACGGAAAGTGTTCCATACCTTATCTGTACGTAAAACCAAAACGGTGTGTGCGGATGGGTGGTATTTGGTATATCAACTAGGTACGGATGGTACTGAGCCGTGCGCCTGCTTGTCCTTTGATGGAAAGGTGATGGCGGGATCAGATCGTATAGTTCCTGAGGGCTTAGCCAAGTTACAGTCGATTAGCGATGACGCTAGTCGATACGTCCGAAAATGTATGGGATTTGACACCTGCTATAGAAATATGACGTCATTCAGCGACAACAAATGTATGTAGAAGTCGAATAGATTCGTGGCGAATGACATTTGGCTACGGGCCCTGGGCACATTCTCCAAAATGTATTCTGTAAAAGATCGATAGGTTTGCAACTTTACAGCGGAACATTATGTTCATGCTTTATGCGGTTCATGTATGAAGTTTTTTTATCTAAACCTATGTTTTTTTTTAATCTACGGCGCCGTAAACGCGCCATCGTAAAACAGCGTCTGCGGGTATAGGCCCTCAGTGCTGTAACTGGGTTCAAAATTGGAAGGTGTCTACGAAATTAATGTGTTGGCCGCACCCAATCGATTCAAAGGAGAAGCATAGCCAACAAAACGTTTGGACAGTGACTGATATTTTGTCACTGATACTGAAATATTGTCTAAAAGCGACACTCCCACTTTACAACAAGTTATATTAACTTTAAAAATGACAGAATTGCAGAACATAAAACTGTCCCGCTCCATGGGCTTAGCTCAGCCTATAGTAAATTCATACACATACAAACCCCGTGCGGACAGGCCCCTGCGCCTGTAGAGGTAATAGGTAATTAAATTACTTGTTATTGTATGAAGTGTCAGGGGCCTGGATAAGTAAGTAAGTACGTAACAGTCAATCAGATTGCGTGGGTGTGGGCAATACCAAAGTTATCAGCTGTTTGCACAATGTTTATTTATTCAGTAGCTTCAATGATAAAGCGTCTGTGGGTAGTTATCTTAAATTATTTGCTATACCTACCTATATTAGGTACACGGCCTACACTACATCAATTCGACCGTTTTTTGCCTCCATTAACCCTGATTGGTTGAACTTATCTAACAGGCGTCCTATTACCCTATCCGGCGCAAATGTTTGTGACACGTGACAAATCCAGCAACGTCACATAACGTGCCGTCGAGTTCTAATGTCATTAGTGATTCTGGGAATTGAATAAACCTAATTCCTGTAATATCTCGGGTTATGTCAACTCACACGACGTGCGATGGATATAGCTCGAATGCGCCGGAGATAGTCGTGACATTTTTCGTATGCATTCTCATCTTTATCATGACAGGTCGCCCGATGTCGCAGGAAAGTCGTGTCCTGTGACAATTGCCCTCTAGTGAATACACGGTTTAATGCCACTATTATTGAGAGCTCTCGCACGAGACGTCGAGAGGCACTTTGGAATATGGTTAGTACACTAAGGGCGACTCCAATGATTCCTAAACGTATTTAGTGGATAAATATGATTTATAGGGTTGACACATTGAGACAACGCAAGCATTCTTGATTCCAGCCAGGGTATCATGAACGCCCAAGAAAAGTTTCTCTTTACGGA
Source organism: Philereme transversata (assembly GCA_963924445.1). Taxonomy (NCBI): domain Eukaryota; kingdom Metazoa; phylum Arthropoda; class Insecta; order Lepidoptera; family Geometridae; genus Philereme; species Philereme transversata. The sequence goes on along the minus strand of OZ004337.1, from coordinate 15,634,628 downwards.
AGAGAATCTTTTAAAGTTACATTTTAGCAGCTTGGCTCAATTTGTCTATTCGAGAATGTACAGCTGCCAAAGACAGGATATATTAGTGCATGTGGTTAAATCTCGCGTGACAGGGAAAATGGCGCATCAGTGGTAAATTGAAGTCATGTCCGGTGGCAATTTTGTTACTAAATGAGAAACTCGTAAAACCTGACAATATCCAGTGTTTTCTGTAGGCACCTACGCGTTTATGAAAAGAAAAGGTGCAATAAGGAAATTATACTACAAACGTCAATGATAGAATTCTCCTGGGGTTAAAGTGGCCACTTTGGGTGTTTATATTCCATTTCGTTCCAATAGAGTACATCTCCAGTTTGTGTACTTAACAAAAGTTCTCGAAATGATTCACATATAAAATGTCCAAGAACCAAGGTGGGCGACATAGCTCAGAGGGTTAACAAGAGGAACACAATATGTCTTGTTCGATGCTGCTGGTAAAACATTAATCACCTAGTCTAGATTACAATAATTCAAAATACCTATATTTTGATCCTCAGAAGATTATTATAGGCGATAGCGTCAGATATTTGACACAAGCTGTTTATATCAATACTCGTCTAAAAATAGGCAGCACTCGGAATGTTTTACTGAAAAAATTATGCATCGAAGAGCAAAGCGACTCGTTTGTGAAAATAAAAATAATGATATCATTATATCTCGTATGTAGTATTATGTATATTGTATCATCACGCTAAGTCTGCAGTAGTCTGCGATAGTCGCACAAAAACTACAGAAACGAGAAGTTACTGAATATACCAATCATACACCTGAGTATCAAACATTTTGAAGCCTAACAATCCTACCATAAAGTTATTAACATACAAATAAAAAAATAATTTTGCCTTTAAACAACTAAATTGATTTTTTATCTAAAGCCATATAAGAACTGAAAAACAGCGTCTTGTTCTCGGGCTAGGCAGAGAAGCTGAGACAAACAATGATCTACAATTCAATGGTAGGTAATAATAATTTGAGTTTAGTAAATTGTATCACACCTTTGTTTGTTAGTATATATAATATTTATATAAATATAGGAAAATAGTTTGTTGTTCTGTATTTCTTTGTTAAGTTGAATAAACACATTTTCTTTCTTTCTTAGAATGGTGCCTCAGTAGTTAGAAGCACCGGAAGTTGTTCTCAACTACAACTTAAAATCTACTATTTTTAGCTTTACGCAGATTAAGCGTCTACGTACTATACTATCAAATTCACCGAAATAAAGAGCTGTATTTAGGATGTGTATTGAAACTACAATTGGCATATTGCCAAACAGACTGATCAAGTGGACACACGCCCACCAATCGATAACAAACAAGACTCTTCAGATATTAGGTAATAATTATCGCTCCTTGGTCGTGGTCCACCTGCTCACTCCACCTCGGTGGACCATGAGCACTTTTTTGCCGGACTACATGCACCTTAGTTCACCTGGGTGAAACAGGGGCAGTTTTTATTGCCATATACTACGTGTTTTGTTATGTACGACATTAAATGAAAACACGGGTACGGCTAATGACTAGTATTGTTGTAAAATTGATTTTTTTTTAATTAATTATCATTAGATTAATTTAAAATTTTCAAACAACCTTAATATCAAGTCCTTAAATATCTATGAAACAGCCTGTATAAAATAGGTAAATAAATCATATTCATCATATATTATAGGTGGGTACCTGTTAAAGTTTAACAGGTAAAGGTAAGGTTAAACTGACTAAGCGGCATCGTCGCAAACGTTTACGTTAAAATGATTTATTAGAAAGGTATCGATTACTGGATAAACATTTTATTTATTCAATATCTACTTTATTTCACAAAAATACGCATCAAATGTACAAAAAGTGGGCTTAATGTAGCATTTTCTACCTGCCAACCTCAGAGGTAACAAAAAAGGTTGGTGTGCTAACTTAAAACAATATTAACTGATTGGTACTTAAAAAAAAACAAAAGAAACACAAATAACAATAAACTCCGATCACAGTAAAAATAATAAAACTTGTTATTATATAAAAATAGAGTATATATTATATATCATATTCAAGCTACCGGTATTAACCCCACCTTTAAAATCTGTTTTCCTTTTTCCTGATTCCGGATATGTGTTTTAAATTAATGTCGTACATAACAAAACAGGTTGTATTGTCCACAATCTCGGTGATATAGAGCAAGTTGCATATCATTATCATAAATATTCTTCAAAGACACGCCAGTGCACAGATTTAAAAAAAATGACGATACACTTACAAATAAAATTAAAAATTAATTTATTTAATCATACAATAGTGGTTTACAAGTCCATTTGTGTTAGTAGGTATATAAACTTAAATATCGAGGTTAGTCACATTACATGTTCATTCAACATTCATTTGCATCCCAACCCAATAGTCATAAGGCTATTTGATCAATATATCTATTTGAAATAAAGGTTCCTAGGTTTGAGCTAATTATCCTACATTCATATATCATTCATTGACATACTTACTCGTATGTCTAACCTAACTGTACCTGAGTTGTTTTTGCCACATTTTATCATCATGTGTAACATCTTTTGAGACCTAGAGGGGCTCCCTCTAGAGTTAAAATTAAAGGCGGTAGGTATATTCGAATAGAACTACCCAGTTACGTGTATGTACGATAACTATTAAAAATACTTCTCGTGTGATGATATTTGCCCGTCTTAAAAGGTATGTTTGAAGATGTTTATTACGCGGTACGTAAGATAAAAGTATGAGCAATGGCTTATAATGCTTCTGTTTAGTGATAAAAATTATCTTTCCTTATTTTAGGGTTCAAATGACAAATGGTGAAAACAGTTTGCTTACTCTGTTTCGTCATGTCTAGTTAATCTTGGGTTATTTTTGGGAAATTCGATTATGAATTACTATTTAGTTGCGATACCTCCATAAGTGCGATACTCCCCGTATTGGGGGGGTATCGTTAAATATGCATAGAGAGAGAGTAAAGGAGATTTTTATGTGAACTTGCTGAACAGGTATTTTTGGGAAATTCGATTATGAAATCTCCCCAAATATTCGTAACAGTGATAGTTCGGTACGCGACAACTCCCATATTTATAATACTAATTCAAATATATCACGTTAGTTTCCTTAGTAAGCCTTGCATTGGTTGGAAGACTACGGGACCCTATCACGTAATAGCCCAACACTAATTAGTTTTATTGTAATACGGCTTATCATTTATATGATAACAGATGTATAATGTCATAACAGACGCTTCTTTCTTACATCATTTTATCACAAACAAAATAACATTATTCGTGGGTTCGAGAGTCATTCTGTGGGTGTGTGGTTTCTACACACTGTCAGCTTATACCTGATGTTCAAAAACAGAATATTACTTCCGAAAACTGGATTTGAAAGTGTTATTCATACTTATATTATAAATTCAAAAGTAACTCCATCTCTCAGTCTCCATCTTTCTGTCACTCTGTCTGTCTGTTTGTTACTTTTTTACGACTAAACGGCTGGACGAATTTCGATGAAATTTGCTATATAGACAGCACTAACTTTCTAATAGAACAGCACTAACTCAAACGGAAACTGCTTAGCAAAGTAAAACGTGTTGTGCAGAAACCAAATCAAATAACGATTTGGCATTGTCGTTATTGGCTATCGAATCAGATCGGAATAATTGCTTGCTAATAAAGATAAACTCAAGGATAAAACTGACCTATTCAACGGAGTGCGTAGATAGTAACTGATATTTTTGCGTGCTCGGTTAAATTAATATAAAATAATTATATATACCGCAAAATATTACAATTAGCTTATACATATTATATTATTATATTAGGTAAGAATATTATATACAGTAAGTATAATAAAGATCAAGGTATTATCCACATGTTAAAAATAGAAACCCTATGTGTTATCTCAGGTCCCGAACCATCTGAAACTTGTTTAAAATTTCACCGAAATCTGTTCCAGAGTTACGGCGCCGCCGGGATACATCCAGCCAAACAAACTTTTGAGTCAAAAATTTAATTTTATCTTATTCAAAATATTTACTATGATGTAAATAACTAATAATTTTTGATATGACAGAGTTAAATGGGTCACGAGAAATCCGCTTAGAACCGAATGCTCATTTGACAATTTTAACACATCATTGCGTATATTTTTGGCAAGCTTTAACTTTTCCAAAACAAATTCTTCATTTATAAACCTTCTACATAGGTATGTAAGCTAAGTATAATGAAAACTAAGTAGACGTCTACAAAATTTAGGTTCGCACTCCAAATTATTAATCGTAAAGCGCGATGAAGATTTTGTAATGTAAATATATATAGGTATTATCTTCGCCATGTGTGATGGCCCATAGGATTGCATGGCGAGCGATATTGAACAATAGAAAAACAGAAACAAAAGACAGAGTAAAGGACATTGTACAAGGGTGAGCATTATTTTATTTCATCGAACCATTGAGACTAGAGATAAGACAATAGAGATAGTCAAATGAACTCATTGATCGAGCGAAGCGAGATCTCTAAATCAACTTGAGCAAATCGGCGTTGTATGTATGTATGTATGTATATTTGTCTGTCCGACGATAACTTTGAAAGCGTTTATCCGATCATCGAGAAGTTTGGAATATAGGTATGGTAGTGTTGGCACAATTTTGGTGTGACTAAATGAGCTAAAAATGTGTGGGGGTTGTTGAGATGTTAGGGTTCAAGAGGGGTAAAAAATTAAAAAATAACCAAAATGGGTCAAATGACACGTTTAATAAAAGGTCTTTGTAAGTAGGACATTTCGACGCTGTTTTTATTTTTTACTTAAAACCTTGTAGTTTTTAGAAATTTGGTTGCGTGTAGCTTAAGTATCACAAATGTAGGCAAAAGTCTTAAATCCAGAATAACTGCAAATTGTACCCCAAAAAAGAAAACCAAATAACATGAACTCCCGTTACCTGTAATTTGAATGAAACTGTAGGTTAAGTTAATTGGTTATGCATTACGTGGCACTATTTTGATAGTCAAAGATTACAAATAATATTTTTTTGTTTATATGGGAGACTCGCGAGATCTCAGTTTGGAGCGAACCACTAGTTTATATATAAATACGTGAAGGGAAAACTTTGTACCCCTTTTTAAACTTATTGCGCGCACGGAGGAGTGTGAGATTTGGCATAGTTAAAGTGTATGGAGAAGGCGGGCCGAATGCTAAAATTTACAACTAATTAATAATGAAAATAATAGGTCTTTTACCTATGAAATTGCCGTTCTTCAGTACTGGTCATTTCAAATAAAAAAAAAGTTTGGAATGGCTTTGTATTCTAAATTCAAATTAATTTTGTTTTATAAACATGACATTCTTTTTACAAACTCAGTCTTTTGTTTATTGATTAGCGTTGTATTTTCATTATGTTTGAACATTTTTCGTCATAATGGATACTTTAAAAGTTCGTGTAATTATGGAATATGAGTTCCGTCGTGGCACCAACGCAACGCAAACGGCACGTAACATCAAAAACGTTTACGGAGAGAACTGTACAAACGAACGCACAACCCGTTATTGGTTTTCCCGGTCCCGTTCTGGAAATTTTGACTTGAAAAATGAAGCTCGTGGTCGTCCGGTGACTTTGGTCAACAATGATGAATTAAAGGCGATTGTGGAAGCTGACGAAACTCAATCTACAGCTGAGCTATCAGCAGATTTTGATGTTAGCACCAAAACAATTTTGATCCATTTGCGACAAATAGGCAAGGTAAAAAAATTTGATATATGGGTGCCCCACGAACTTAACGATCGCCAGCGCAACGTACGCGTCGAGACCTGCCTCGCGCTGCTCAATAGGCAAAGAAATGAAGGAATTTTGAACCTAATTGTTACGTGCGATGAGAAATGGATTCTGTTCGACAATCGAAAGCGCTCAGCAAGTTGGTTAGATCCTGGTTCAGCACCAAAGCAATGCCCTAAACCAAAAATAACCCCTAAAAGGTGATGGTCACTGTTTGGTGGTCTAGTGCGGGTGTGATTCACCACAGCTTTTTACAAAACGGCATGAGCATACTGTGATGTGATGTGTACTGTGAAGAACTGGAGACAATGATGGAGAAGCTTGCACATTGGCAACCAGCTTTGGTCAATCGGTCGTCCCCACTGCTCCTTCACGACAACGTGCGACCCCATATTGCACAACAGACAGTCTCCAAGCTGCAAGAGCTGGGGTTGGAAGCTCTCCCTCATCCGCCATACTTACCAGACCTTACACCTACCGACTATTAGTTTTTCCAAAATTTAGACAGCTTTTTAGTGGATAAAAAATTCAATTCCCGAGAGGCAGTACAAAATGCCTTTGAAGAGTTTGTTGCCTCCTGTCCAGCTGATTTTTACAAGAAGAGCATCAATAAACTGCCAATGTCTTGGCAAAGATGCGTCGATTACATGGGTGATTACTTTGAATAACAGAAATAAAAAAGTTAAAAAAAATAAGTAATTTCACTTATTCCATACAAAACTGCAATTTTATAGGTAAAGACCTAATATATAAGTGCCATATTTTAAAACTAAACCGAGAATCTATATAATACAAAATCTAGTCTCGATTTATGCATTTACATTTATCAGCAAGCCAGACATTGGCCGACGACCTTTGGGTAGATATAATGTTTATCAAAACATTACTATTATCGTACATTAAACAGTTCTGTTATTATTGCGTTCGTCTCTCGTTATTAACTATTTTGACATAATAACGATTACTTACTAAGAAAAGCAACTGTACTTTTGAATGTGTTTTTTGTCTATGTTCAGAAGTTCGTTGATGTAGGATTACATATAGTGGGAGTACATATGTACTATATTGCATATATTGTATGCTCGTCATTGTTTATTACTAGTTGAAAGGGTTTTCGTGTACTTTAGTGCGGGTGCTTTTGGTTACCTATTTTTGGGAATTACTTACTCATATAAACCCAACAACACAAATCCATCAGGTGAAACAATATATGCGAAAATAATACAAAATAATTTTATAATATACTTTAATGTCATTGTCGTATTATTTATAAAAATAAAACGTACAACGTCTCGTCTTTACAAACAAAAAATTACGCTATAGTTGGAAAATTTCTTAAGAACTTTATGCGATGTTTCATCGCGTGAGAAGGGCTCATTAACAAAAGGGATTTTCGATACCGGTAGGGCGAACCTTCAACCGGTCCCTTACTAGTTATATTACTAGATAAAACCTAAAAGGTTGATTGGTTAGAAGGTCATGAATGAAACTATGTTAACAGTTTAGTAGGGACCTGTTTCTAACGACCGAATACGAGTTATGGCAAATAGAAATCTAAATTCAGCGGTAAACGTACTAAAATTAAATAGTTGAAAAAAGTTGAGATGAGGCACAAAGAGCAGCTACTGGAAATGTTAAAGTATGTAAAAAATACCTTTCTGAGATCTACTAAATTTACTAAAACAGAAAAAAATACTTTAAGCGACATAAGTGGCCATATTTACAAAACGTTTGTCATTTGATTCTCATAACGTCTTCAAAGGGGGTCAGTATAACGGACTCTATAATAGGCAAGTCTGCATCGCAAAGGCGATATAATCAAACATTAACAAACCATTGACATTATATTATCCATGGCTATTTCCCAATAAGTAAAACCTTTTCAAATTGAATGAGTTACTAGCAAGTTATACCTATTTAACAGATAACATCATGTAGTAATCGTCATGACAAGCGTGACTACATGCGATACCTATAGGTACATGTAATTATTGCATAACATGATGGCTGTGATGATAGCTGATATTCGTGATTTCAAGAAATAATGTTACTTTGAGATAATATAAAAAAATGGATACGATCCTTTTAATTAGACAAGAAAATTATGTTAATTATGCCAACCTCCGTGGCGCAGTGGGCGAATAGTCAGCTGAGACGCAGGAGGTAGCGGGTTCGATTTACGCCGCGGAACAAATGTTTGCATGGTCTACAGTATTTGTTCCGGGTCTGGATGTTTTTCTACATATTATAGCTATGTATTTACAAAAGAAAGTATATAAGTATTCTATCAGTTATCTGGTTCCCATAGTATAAGCTCTGCTTAGTTTGGGGCTAGATAGTGCTGTGTGGAATGTTCAGCAATATGTATTTAATTATATTATTATCAGTTATACAGAGTACAACCAATATGCAATTATTGTAATGAAAATTGTACACAGGTTTAAGTTTTCTTTTATTTATTTTATATGCTGCATGGATATGGAAGAAGCTTATGGGTGGTAACCATCGCTTATATTATAACAGAGAACTGCCTCGTAAGTCACGCACCTTACAAATGTGCCCTACGTTGCACTGCTCTGCGTCCACCAATTTGAGGCATACAGGTGTTAAGCCTCATGGGCCTGTAATTTCACCGGCAACCATACCCTTCAAACCGAAACACAGCAATGCTGCTTGGCAGCAGAAATAGGTATGGTGGTATTACTTCCTCGGGTGAACCTTTTCACAAGGAACTCGACTACTCTTAGAATTCATTATTTAAGTTATTTATTTTATAATTTAATCATTTTAAGGTTTAATTTAAGGTTATTTAGGTTCATTTTAAGGCAAACACACCAATCATATAAATTAAGTATGTAGCTGATCCGCCCCGACTACGCACGGATTTTTATCAAAATTGAAAATAGCCTAGCACTCAAGAATAGTAAAAGAATTTTCAGAATCAATCCAATTAATTCTCCTATTATCCCTAGAAACATACATACTAACAAACAACAAACTCGATAATATTGGTCTCTTCTTCTTCCTTCCCTTTTCCCACAATACGCGGGGTCGGCACAACATGTATTCCTCCTCCACATCTCTCTATCAACCGTCATCTCCGTTGTCACTTCCTTCTTAGCCATATCATCCTTCACACAGTCCATCCATCTCTTCTTCCGCCTTCCTCTACTACTATATCCATCCACACTCTTTTAGTCACATGATTTTCTTCCCTACGCATGACATGTCCATACCACGTTAGCCTCTTACTTCTCAATTTTTCTATCACTGGCGCTATTTTTAAACTTCCTCTAATATACTATCTTATCCATTCTCGTTACCCCCCACATCCATCTCAACATTCACATTTCCACCGCGTGTACTCTTCTTTCATCCGTCCCTTTCGTAGCCCAACACTCGCTCTCGATAATATTAGTAGAGCTGATATATAGCAATAGTCACTGTAGACTATTTTAAGCGTATGGTATGGCTGCAAGGATTTCTTACTGTATCCCTACGACATTATCGGACTACGGCAAACATTCGTGTCTCTCATACGTATCGAATGATATAGAGACATATAACGCGAACCTTCGCCAAATCCCGATAATGTGGCCGCCGTAGGGTACAAATCTATATATTTTACTGTATCACTAATTCGAATTATCTTGAAAAATAGCACCATGCATTGGCAGGTAATTTCAACTGATCGAAAAAGAGAAAACATGGTGTGGCTATTCCAATGATAATACTAATTTCTTAGTAGCCCTTAAAGACTTTTGCCATTTGGGTTTAAGGTCATCTAGCAACTTATAGCAAGTACCTTCTCTAAAAATGTATGAACGTAAAAGCAAAGAGCTCTTCCAACTTTAGCATCTTTTAACTAAATAAGTATGACCTAGGCAGTTTAACGACTTTATTATACTGCAAGTTTTACTAATCGATTGTTATATTTTACGTTAAACCTATTCAATATTGTTTTTATAGTAAATCATTAGACTCGTGGGGGTAATTCGAGTGAGCCGTGAGTCGTGACATCTTCTTTCACCCTATTTCGCGTGATCAGCGGTGCGTGAAGAAATAAATATCTATAGTCCAATAGACATGGCTCTACAAAATAAATGTATATTTTTTCTGTTGGTTCTTTGAAAACCTGGATAATTCATATGTTTGCAATATAAACGATTTAAAAAAACTAGTGCATGGTTCTGAGCTTCGATAATGTTAATCTCAAAGGGTTCATAAAATAGTAGATTATTAAACGAGGGGATAAAGCAGTGTCTTGCGACACGGGCGCTATATTGAATCCCGAACGTAACGACGGATTCTAGAGTTACCCGAATCCTGAGTGCAGAGAGGGATATAAGCACGCCCAAGATGCAGATAACTTTATCCACGAGGAGAACACTCTACTTCTCACACTTTCTGCGAGACAATTAAACCCAAATCTAGGTTGGTGCAGTCTGTGCAGAGGTTGGTTCAATTTACGAATAAGTAATTATTGTGTGGGTCTTTGGTTCAATTTTAATACGGATGGTAAATTAAGTATCACTTTAAAAAAATATTTTTCATACCACCTGCTCGATAATGTCAAATTATATGTCATGCACTCAGGATTCCAGTAACTCTAGAATGCTTCGTTATGTTCGGGATTCAATATAGCGCCTGTGACGCAAGATACTACTTTATCCCCTCATTTAATAATCTACTATTACCTTCTATTTATTTTATGTATAGCAATATTACACACAGTATGTTAGTCAACTGTCACTAACAGTATATTAATAGGAAAACAAAATATGTGCTCAATAGTGTAGCAAGTGTAGTAGTAGGTACTTACTGGATTTCAATGAAGTAATTTAATTAATGAATTTAATATAGTCGATATAATTGGATCCATTGTTCGATCTATCCATTTAGTGGATAACATAGAGCAACGCATATTATATATGGTACCTACTCAATGCATTAAGCTAGGCTGAAGTAATTTTGACTTTGTTAACAAAAACATGTGTTTTACGAACATCAAACCCATCTTAAAAGTTTGAAGAGCTGTACAAAGATTTTTCAAATAACTTAACGAAATACCAGAACGAATTTCCAGAACATGTAGGAGTGTTATTAACCTTCCACATGTCATAATTGTGTAAAGGTCAGGGGCCTAATTCTGCTAATTTATAAGAAAAATGATTACGGAGTCATACCATTAATTAACACTTATGATTGTTGTTCCTATCATCTGCCAAATTTTCAATGGTGTTTTCATAGCAACAGGAATAGGGTATTGTTACGCCGAGGCTGTTAAACAATGAGTAATAATCGAACCTTCTCGAACGCTTTTGTCTTGCTGTGTTATTGTTGCTATTGTTTGTGATTTCGCAGAATGGGGAGTGGCCATTGTGTAAAGGGACCGACCCTTTCCTGGAAGGATCGACATCGTTCTCGAACAATCGAAATGTGTGCGATATAAATAGGCCGGAGAGATGGCCGGACAGTCAGTCTGAGTCAGTCTGAGTGAGTCTCAGTTAGTTAGTGAGTGAGTTAGTCTCAGCGAGGCCCTGGAGGACTGACGTGGGAAGGGTCTCGCGTGAACAGTAGTTGCTCCCGTGTCAGTCTGGATTTAGCTATACGTGCGAACATTTTGGTGACTTTAAGTGGTGCAACAGTGGTGTGAATTAGTGTGTTGTGATACGTGTGACCAAGTTCGTGTATTCATCGTCATCGTGTTGAATAAAAGTGTTATTTTGGTCAGACCTATTCCCATTATTTTATCCCGAACCCTCAGCTCGTAACAGTATGTACTCGTACATAATTAATAGGTATATATTAGTTAAAAAAATATGATGAATTAATGAAATGTTTTACTCAACTATACAGAATATATTACATAATTTAAAAGCATCCTGTATAAATAAAATAGAGTTCTGCTTGAGATCTTTTTGTAAATATTGTCATGATATTTTCATGGTATTGGATTTGGGAATGAAAATACTTATCGTAAAACGAGATAAAACCGATATTGCTATAACTGTATTATGAGATTTTTACGGATTCTGTTTTTCGGTTCGGTTCAAGGTTGATCCCAACTCTACATATTTCCAGATACGTTTATAATACGCGCCATTAGATTTGATTAAAATGTTGGATTTTATGATGGAGTACGGGATAGAAACCGGAAACTTTTCAACAAATGACAACAAACGCATCGCGGCTTAGTTATTGTTTTGGAAATTGCAGGGAATGTATATTTGGGGACTTTGAAAATAACTTTCGGGACTCCTCGATGATAAACAGCTCGTATATTGCGCTTGAGGTATTGTATTGGAGATAACAGGCAATAGCTGGTTTGGTTCCTCTCAATGGCCACCGCAAGAAGAAAAAAAAACCTAAATTACCCAACTAACAACCCGAAGCTCGGGTGCACAAACAGATTGTTCTAAAAATATTTGCGTATTAAACTTTATTTCTGAGTTTTCAGTTTACATTTTCAGGGTAACGTAGAAGTCGGTTTTCAGTATATATAAAAAAAGTATGTAACTATTGTATGAATCAATACATTCATACATATTTCTGCCGCCAAGAAGTAGGTACCTATTCCTGTATTTTGGTTTGAAGAGTATGGTTACTGGTGATATTACAGGCACATGAGGCTTTACACCTGTGTGCCTCAAGTTGATGAACACAGGGCAGTGCATCGTAGGGCACGTTTCTAAGGTACGTGACGTGGCGATCACAATGGGCCTCGTGGCCGCAGTGAAACTAAAGCCGCAAAAGCTGATAAAAAAAAGGTTCGTGACCTACGTACGAAGCAATTCTTTGCTATAGGCGATGGTTACCACTTAACATCAGGTGGGTCATAAGCTTGTTCCATCTCCTGGTAGTTTTTCTCCAAAAAAGTCACTTAATTCATAAAAACGAAAAAGGTTTTTCGTGATGGAAATTAATAATCCATTTGCAATAGATCAACCTGAATTCGCAATAATTTATGTATTTAGAATGAAAGCCGCTATGGCCTAGTAGAATGTAACCCGACTTCTTATTCGTTTTAGGCGCATATAGCCACGCATAAAATTAAAAAAAAATACCATAATTTTAGGGTATGTATCATCGGTTAATATTCTAAGTAGCGGCTTTGGGCTTGCAAACTACTATGTTTGGAATGCTACTATGCAAAAAGGGGGATTTTATCGAGCGTAACGTTTAGACTTTCCTCTGACTACCCTCTGTAATATTTTCACGGACATGCGTATTAATTAAGTTAAAGACCAGTGATCCTGGTAAGTAAGGTAAAGCGTTGTTCTTTTCTGTTTATATTCTGAAATTTTTTGTCATGGGGATTGGCATTAGCATATTATTATTTTTTTTAATCTTTATAAGATGAATGCTTCCACACCTAATACCTAATAGGTTTCTCCACGCTTAACCTAATACCAGTACCTAAATCACCAAGTTTTCGGTACTTCTTTAGTCACATTACGAAAGTTTAATTATATAAAAGGAGTTGCTCTTCTCCATCCTTGTACTATCAAAACATTCTCAATAAATATCCCTATACGTAGTTGTACCTAATAGTGTCGACTGCTGATTTGCATCAAGTGCGTCAGATGACGCACTTGATGTGCGTCCGATATCAAAATCTGAATAAAATTCAAAACACGTAAAATATGCTTAGTAACCATCGTGCCAAGAAAAAAGAGCTCTGACCTGAAAAGCTAAAGGTTAGATTGGTACACCTATAAACCAAATATTTGGTAAAATTACTAGCCTAATCTTTCTCACATCATAAGTTTGTTCCATCTGTATTATAGTAGTTATAAAGTCAATACTGGCCTGAGGTATAATGCTGCTCTTATCCAGATTATTAATATCGAACTTTTTTATGAACTTTTCCGATAGAATTAGGAAAGTTTGCCGTACCTCTAATATCGCGTCCTTCATTATTGCTGGCAGAAGACGTAACATATTAACTTAAATTATCTTAATATCGCACTAATATTATAAAAGCTACTGGATGTTTGTTTATTCATGTATTTGTTTGTTTGTTACTCAATCACGTCGTAACGGGTGAAACAATTTCTAAAAAAGAGGAACCCATACCAATTCACTAAGAAATCACTCACTCACTTAATACAGTATTTTGAAACATTTTCTGAGACTAAAATCTTATGTTTCAGGAAGTGTTATATTATTATAGGTACCTACCAACTTTCGTTTAGTTTAACAATAATAGAGATGTGTTGTTAACTTCAACTTTTCTGTATTTTTATATTTTCAATATAGTGTTACGAGCTGAGGGTTCGGGATAAAATAATGGGAATCGATCTAACCAAAATAACACTTTTATTCAGCACTAAACGATGAATACACGAACTTGGTCACACGTAATCACAACACACTAATTCACATCACTGTTGCACCACTTAAAGTCGCCGAAATGTTCGCACGTATAGCTAAATCCAGACTGACTCGCGAGCAACTACTGTTCACGCGAGACCCTTCACGTCAGTCCTCCAGGGCCTCACTGAGACTGACTGTCCGGCCATCTCTCCGGCCTATTTATATCGCGCACATTTCGATTGTTCGAGAACGATCTCGATCGTTCCAGGAAAGGGTCGGTGTTTCGACAGAATGGCCACTCCCCATTCTGCGAAACCGCAGACAATAACAACAATAACACAGCAAGACAAAAGCGTTCGAGAAATTTCGATTATTACTCATTGTTTAACAGCCTCGGCGTAACAATAGTATATTTTTTTAATAAAGCCCACCTGATGTTAAGTGGTAACAAAGCCTCATGTGCCTGTAATTACACCGGCAGCCATAAGTACCCTTCAAACCGAAAAACAGCAATGCTGCTTGGCGGCAAAAATAGGTATGGTGGTAGATCTTCTCCAGGCGAGTCCTGGACCTCTTATTGAAACATAGTAGGAACTCTACTACTCATATTGAAACATAAATAGTGTTATGTTCATAAAAAAATGGAGCTGCTATCACTCCGTAGATAAATAACTAGCATCTACAACATTCACGCGTGGTAGAAAACTGGGGAACCACAGAGATTAATTGCTGTCATATTTTGAACTTCTTTATCAAGTGTACCTCTGTAGCGCAGTGGGCGAATAGCCGGCTGTGACGCAGGAGGTTGCGGGTTCGATTCCCGCCGCGGAACAAATGTTTGAATGATCTACAGATATTTATTTCGGGTCTGGATGTTTTTCTATATATTATAAGTATGTATTTACGAAAAAAAAGTATATAAGTTCCCATAGTACAAGCTCTGCTTAATTTGTGGCTAGATATCGCTGTGTGAAATATCCAGCAATATTTATTTATTTATTTTAAGTGCTGCAGGAGTTTATAGGCGGCGGTGACCACTTAACATCAGGACACTTAACGTCAGCTTGTGTGTCTACAAGTAGGTATAATATTAAAAAAAAAATAGTTATGATTCCCCAAGAATTTATTTCTTACTAGCTTCCGCCAGCCGCTTCGGACACGTTGTTTGTCAACGTAGTCTATGTTTGAATTAAGGTCATAATCTATCAACACACCAAATTTCATCGAAATCGGTTTAGCCATTAGGGCGTGATTAAATAATAAACAAACAAATAAATAAACAAACATCCAAACTTTCACATTTATAATATTAGTGTGATTCGTATGGGCGAGAGATTATGAGTGTTTATTGTTAAAACGAGTTGATTTTTTCTTCTCTTATTATTTCATGCCTAGAGTTAATAAATTATGACCTTGTTACCACAAAAAAGTTAAACAATTTATCAACGCGTATTTAAAAAAAGTTTTGTATATGATTTTTTTAAACACTCGTTTAAAAGTGGTTCATTTTTTCAGTAAGAGTAAACTAGCTCATATTTACCTGTATTACTTCAGCACTCGAATAGTTATATGGCTTTATCATTTTAATCGTTTTACTTAGTCTTACGTGGTCAAACAAAAAGGTCTTATATATGCGGCGTCTTTAGACAGAGCGATTTATATTAAATTAAATTAAATTAAATAAATTATTTATTCAACAACAAACTTCAAAATTTCACAAACAAAAAATTACAATGGTTTACTAGGTATAATACAATTCAGGATGGAAAACACAGGTACCCAAACTAGGATTGACCTGTATGATGGCAACCTATACCTCCCTCCGGACTATGGTTCATAATGGAATGTTCTGTGAATGTATGTGTGAGTGTGGGAATATGTTGGTTGTGAGATTTGAATGTGTGTGTGTGTGTGTTTGAGTGCGCGAGTGTGTGTCAATATGCATGCGAGGATATATGGTGAGTGTATGTGTGTGAAAGGGTGTGGGTGAGAGTGTTTGAGAGAAGGTGCGTGGTGTGAGTGTATATAACGATATATGGATTTATACAATATTAAAGTGATATATAGAGACATAGGTACGTATAAGGAAATCAAGTAACTTAAAAATAAAAGAAACTTTGTTCGCGAAGTTCTTACAACGGTCTTAACGCTTTATTGTTTCGTATTACAAACCAGAGCCGTTTTTTTAAACTTTTCAAAAAACTTTGACAATGTGTGTTCGCAAATGTACCCTTATAGAATGTTATAATTACCAACTTTGCATATCTGAACCACAAGAAACGCAGAAACGCAGTTTCTTTGACGCCGATGCTAGTTTCCATTGTCAGCTTAGCTTTTGTTTGCAACACCCTCTTTGCATTGACGCCGCCTATGTATAGGCCTATCATGTTAACCTACTTTAGCGTAACTGACATTATTTGCTAAACTGATTTGAGTGGGCGTGTGAGTTTGTAGGAAATTTAGGTTTTTGCTCAATACCATTAAAATTAAGCAAATTTTGTTCTGTTTCAGCTGATGGCATGACCTATTCGTTTGGCGTCTTCTATGCAGAGTTCCTGAACTACTTCAATGAGGGGAAAGGCGCTACAGCGTGGATCGTATCTATCCTTGTCGGGGTTACTCTCTCCTCAGGTAAATTGAATGCTAATCAGATCATCGCGAAATGAGACCGCCTATTTATAAATATGTTGCCACAGGCTGTGTGGTAGTTACTATAGAAATTGCGAAGCTGTGATAAAGCAAATGCAATTTATGTACTGGCTAACCAAAGACAGCTGGTTTTAGATGTCTAATATGATTTGATAGCTTAATCGATCACACGGTTATACATCTTAAAATTCATAGTTAGTTTCAATTTTCTTCGCGTTATAAAAGAAACGCTGGTAGAAGAGCCATGTAAAAATGGCGACTAGTTGGACCTTCCGGTCAAATGCATTTCAAATTGGTATTCTTGGTTTATTATTATTTATTTCTGAATCGTTTTATGTTTCGTAAAAAGATAAAGGTACGTCATCTATCTTTTGACCCTCGAAATCTTCCCATGAAAATATCGTAAATCGGATCACGGACTGAAAATGATCTCGTCTATTTATAAAGTGAATCACTATGAGCGTACCATTATATCCCATAAAATATAACATGACAATTTATATAATATTATGGCCATGTATATTACGGTCAAGGATTACATAGACGGTGAATCGGTACATCGGGGGGAAAGCGGCATGTTCTAAAACCCAAAATTCATACTCATACCATCAGGATGATGGAGATACATAATAGAAAACTGGCTTTTGTTGCCAGAATTGGGTTCTTTTTTTGGAAACCTATTCTTTGCAAATCACAAGAATAAAAGATAAGCTCCGGATAATAGCTTAAAGGTATTGAAAATAACATTAAAAACTCTACTTAATCGAGCACGCATTGAGTACAGTTAAAATATAGAGTTATACCATAATTACTGGCAAAATTCGCAGTATCGCATGTCGCCTTAAAACGCGTCAAGTACCCACGAGTATGTTTCAAGTAGGATATGTAATGGGGTCACGAAATCGAATACCGATACGAAATAAGTAAACCCTCTGAACCCATCATAATGATCTCAGTGGAAGGAATTTATCAAACGAATGTGTGAATCATATTATCATACTGCGTATCGAATAACAATGAATCAACTATGGCAACGAGATAATTGATGATTGCTCCGCTTGTGGCTTGCATAAGCATATAGCATTATCATCAAGTAATGCATTATTGTAAAATTCTTTTAAATTGTAGATAATTATGAATAATTTAAAATACAGGAACCATCCATTAACAATGGTTTTCTCCTAGTTTATTTGATTCACTTACCACCAGTAAATTTTAATGTGTAAATAATTTTTCGTCAAATCAAATATTTTGTATTTATACTTAGCTTGGAAGTTATTAAAACGTAAAGAGGAAACACGTA
Source organism: Philereme transversata (assembly GCA_963924445.1). Taxonomy (NCBI): domain Eukaryota; kingdom Metazoa; phylum Arthropoda; class Insecta; order Lepidoptera; family Geometridae; genus Philereme; species Philereme transversata. Next base: position 15,616,561 of record OZ004337.1, on the reverse strand, counting down.
CTGACTACGGAACCTTTCACTGCACAGTGAAAGGTTCCGTAGTCCGTACGTACGTAAGTAGTAGGTTATCGGCCTTAGTTATCTTTCATATTTGCAAATAGTAATAAATATAATAATATAATGTATTATTTTTCTCAATTCCAGGGCCAATATCAAGTTCGTTTGTGAATCGATGGGGCTGCCGAACGGTAACCATGGCTGGCGCTCTCCTTGCCTCGGTTTGTGTGATTGCGTCAGCATTCGCGAATAACGTGTTAACTCTCATATTCACCATCGGAGTGGGAACTGGCTTCGGCTTCGGGCTCATCTATCTGCCGGCCATCGTCAGTGTCACGGTGTGGTTCGAGAAACGGAGAAGTCTTGCCACAGGTACTTGACACGTGCTGTGTCAGTAATTAAAAATGTTTTAATAGCAAATACTCAACTTAAAAGTACATTATATAGCCTTTATAATATGATTGTTCATATAATTACTCATTTCCGATTACTAATTTTATAAACTTTCTTTGTAAGTTATTAAAGTGTACTTTTCGTGGGTTTTAGGTATAGCAGTATGTGGATCTGGACTAGGCACACTCTTATTTGCTCCAATTACATCGGCCCTCATCGACTACTACGGCTGGCGAGGTGCTATGGCGCTCATAGGAGCCATCACCCTCAACTGCATACCGCTAGGAATGATGTTTCGGCCCGTGCCTGAGGAGCAGCCTTCCGCTGTCATGGAGACAAAGTTTATTTCAAGTAACAAAGTACCTCTCATACGCTCGCAGAGCAGCGAAAACGTCAACCCGAACGGGAAATTAAAAACAGGAGAAAATGATGTTTCAAGACTGACGCTATCACAACCAGCGCTGAACGATCCAAAAAATAACGGATCAAAGACGCCTTCACGTTCCAACAGCGGAATCATGTTGAGACCAGATGTCCTGTACCAGGGCAGTATGAAAAGCCTTTCACCCTTTAAAACCTCTACGCAAGACATCACAATATTAAGAAGAAATACTATTGTACCAAAAGAAGAAAAGTGCCAGTGGCTACCCTGCTCTGCTGAATTCAAGGCAGTGCTATCAGAAATGCTGGATTTCTCATTATTCGTAGACCCAATATTCATCGTATTCGCGATCTCTAACTTTTTGACCAGTGTTGGTTTTTACATACCATACGTGTACATAGTGCCTATGAGCGAAAAGATGGAAATTGAAAACTCTCCATACCTGATTTCAATTATTGGCGGAGCGAACTTGGTGGGACGAATTGTTTTAGGATACATAAGTGATAAGCCTTGGGTGAATAGATTATTGGCTTACAATATCTGCCTTACCATTGCTGGAATAAGTAAGTTTTCTGTTCTAAACTTCTTAACAGCGCTTGTTTATTATAAATTGGTTGGTTTCTAATCATTTTTAATTTATTTCAGGCACAGCACTTGCAATGGCTTGCTGGGAGTTTTGGGGATTAGCATTTTACTCTACGGTATTTGGCTTTACAATTGGTGCCTACGTGGGGCTGACTTCAGTGGTCCTGGTGGACCTGCTTGGCCTTGAGAAGCTCACAAATGCCTTTGGCCTGCTTCTACTGTTTCAAGGAATAGCTTCACTTCTTGGACCTCCTTTAGCAGGTACTAAATAAATTCACTATTAACTACTAAGCAAGTTAATTACAAGTTAATAAAAAAATTATATACGGCCTGGATATGGAACAAGCATATGGCCCACCTGATGTCAAGTCAAAGTCAAAGTCAAATATTTTTATTCATTAAAATCACAAGGATCACTTTGAAACGTCAATTTTTGTTCCTTCGCGACCAAGCCAGGAAAGAAAGGCAAGAAACAAGGCTAGTTGTTTTTTTTAATGATCCTTTTACAATACATAATACAGAAAATAAATTACGTCTAAATTGTAACATTTTGAACGAGTTGGAGCAATTTCAATCCCAAGCTTCTCTATCATCTAAATAATCCGATATTTTATAAGAGGCCCTTTTATAAAGATTTTGTTTAATTACGTTTTTAAATTTGTTAATTGTCAATTTTTGTACATCCCTTGGGAGTTTGTTATAAAAGCGTACACCTTGCCCTTTAAACGATTTACTAATGTTAAGTAGTAACCATCGCCTATAACAAAGTATTGTCTCGTAAGACAAGTATCTTAGAAACGTAACTTACGATGCACTGCCCTGCGTCCATAAACTTAAGACACAGGTGTAAAGCCTCATGTGCCTGTAATTTCACCGGCAATCATGCCCTTCAAACCAATACACTTGGCGGCAGAACTAGGTACTTCCCAGGCGAGCCCTTTCACAAGGAATTCTACTACTCTTATCAGGTACCCTGCGATCAAATTATTAGGTAGTCACGTCTTACCAATGATTCCATCACCAGTTTAGAATAAATATTTTGTATCTTATATTATATTTTATTATTGTTATACATTTATTTATTATATTTTGTACTAATATTGTTTTGTTGAATATTTCAGGCTGGCTGTACGACAGCTTACAAACATATGCGCCAGGATTCTACGTGGCAGGAGGCGCTATTGCATTGAGTGGGATAATCCTATTTATAATCCCACTGATTGAGAGGAGGCAGAACCGGGACCAGTACCAGGAGACCCCTCTCGAGCAGATATAGCAGGAGTCACGAGGGGCTTGGGAGTACCCCGTTATAGTACTCAACAGTCCCTCCACGCCTTGCTACACCAGCTCCACTGAGGATACTATCAGCAACAGGGTATATAAAAATACAATAATAGAGCCTTCATATTATTTAGACGATGACGATTTAGTTGATAGCATTGTGATGGATGAGTGTGAAGGACATTACGGTGAGGGACATCGGATCCATTCCACGTACAATATATGCAGTACGTATGACTTGTGATTATTTAGGTAGTGTTAAATAAAATGGTGCAATATGGAATTTTATGTTATTTTTATATATGTAGGCGATAATGCGATGAACTATGTTCGCTTCGCTAAGAACTGCAACAAATTCACAATAGTACTTAGTGCAAGTTTGATATATGACATGTACGAGGCATGCTCTTAAATTTTGTCGTTTGAAGAAAAAACACATCTAGAACCTTATAGTACTTTTTATTGTTTTTCAAAGTATTCACAACGTAGCTTAAAACACTTTTCCATTCGCTCAAACCAGTTATTATAACATTTATTCCACTCTAAAGTGGGGTGTTCAAAATGGCTGTCTTGAAAGCGTCGACTGCTTCTTCACCGGACTGGAACCTTTGACCACGAAGACTTTTCTTAATTTTAGGAAATGTAAATAAATCTTTGGGGCTTAGGTCAGGACTGTATGGAGGATGGTCAAGAATTTCTACTTTTTTCTGCTTCAAATACTCAATCGTTTGACGAGCGCTGTGTGAGCTTGCGTTGTCGTGGTGCAGGATGATGCATCGCTTTGAGTTAGATTTTCGAAGTTCGGCGATGACTTGTGGTAAACAAACTGCGGTATACCACTCTGCGTTAACCGTTCTACGATCTTCAAGTGCAATAGCCGCAACATGGCCGGCTTTTTCAACGAACGTGGCCACCATCTTCTTTGAAGTGCTTCAAGAACGAACAACTTTAGTCGGCTTTGGCTCGTCTTGAAAGACCCAGATTGTAGATTGTTGTTTGGAATCAGAATGGTAGGCATAGATCCAAGATTCGTCACCACTGATGATGCCGTAGACGTGATTTGACTTTCCTCGGTTGAACCTTTGCAGAGTTTTCTTACACCATCTGACGCGGGTCGCCTTGTGATCGTCGGAAAGCAGATGCGGTATCAAACGGCAAACTAGCTTTCTCACACCAAGCGCTTCATGCAAGATCTTCTGAATGGTTGTCCCTGAGATGCCTAATAGAGCCTCTATCTCTCGATACGTCACATGACGATCTTCGAGAATTAGTTGTCTCACAGCAATGATGTTATCTTCAGTGAAGGCGGATTTTGGGCGTCCTTCGCGAAATCTGTCACTAACACTAGTATGTCCACGCTGGAATTCTAAATACCAGCGTTCGACAGTCCGCAGACATGGGGCTACATCACTGAACACAGATGTTAGCTCTTCTAAACACTGAAGCCGTGTCAGGCCTCTTCTAAAGTTGTAGAAAATTATTGCACGAACATTTTCCTTAGAAAGATTCATTTTCGTACGTGACCTGACAGATTCAAATCGAAACTGTGACTAAACAATAGCATTAATCCTAATACTTTCAACTGTTTTGAGATTCAAAATGTAAACACATTCGAATATAGAACAGTTCCAAATTCAAAATTGCCGGAAAATATGGAAACGACAGAACTTAAAAGGCATGCCTCGTATAAGAAATGAAATACGATTGGATTGTAGTAGTAATTATATTGAACTTCAAATCTAACATGTTTACCTTATTTTTGCAGTTCAAAAACTACTAAAACTACACTTTCTGTTGTTCCATAAAATAAGCCTTATCGTGGACCAACGTGGATATGTGATGTGAAGATCAAAATATAAGTACACAAAAGCATAATAATAGGTAGGTTTTAACATAAAATAATTGATACCCAAGTTTTTGTATTAGTTGTAATCTTTATTTCAATAGAAATGTTAGTTTTATCTTCCAAATTGTGTTCATTAGAATTATTTGTTTCATTGTTTCGTTTTTTTTTCAGCGAATCTATTCTGTTGTATATAAAATTAGATGATATATGACTGAATAAGGTAATCATTATTATCATTTAAAACTCGACTGCTGATATTCTTCGTACAAATCTTTGTCACTTTATTGTTGCCATTCTAATTATCGTATGTAATACGATTTCTGTGTACATTTAATGTTACTGTCTACACATAAAATAATATTAAATTATATTTATTCGAATCGATTTGTTGTTTTCACTGCTACCTACTTTTCTTTCTTGTCGTGGTGCTCATCTGTGTGTAATTCATCGTGTAATTCGTTGCCAGAACAATTTGGATTTAGAACCATTTTGTTTCGAATGTCATTGTCTACGAGAAACAACAACGCAGCAGTCAGTCCAGGAGCAACCTAAAAATTTATGCAAAAATTTATATTTCAAAGTACCTACCTCCCAAAAAGTTAAATGAAACATATTTTGACGACCTCCTTGGTGCAGTGGGCGAATAGCCGGCTGAGACGCAGGAGGTGACGGGTTCGATTCCCGCCGCGGAACAAATGTTTGCATGATCTACAGATATTTGTTCCGGGTCTGGTTGTTTCTCTATATATTATAAGTATGTATTTACAAAAAAAAACAAAATGTATACTTATAAGTATTCTATCAGTTATCTGGTTCCCATAGTACAAGCTCGGCTTAGTTTAGGGCTAGATAGCGCTGTGTGAAATGTTAATTTTTCTTTTTTTTTTATCTATTCAAACATAATACTGGAAAAAAGAAACCAGAGCGTAATCGTTCTTTCTGTAAAGACGACATTTGAATTCCCGGCAAAAAAGCCGCGATATACATTTTCAAAACTATGGTAACTGTTTTCATTTGCAGATAAAATATAGAGAAGTATACTTTCCCAATGAATCCACATGGCCCATTTGATGTAACACACAGAAGTTATGACGATAGGCTGCGAGTACAGAAGTTGAGAAAACACCACACCTCCTCTTATGAGTGCTATCGGCGTCCAGCAAAACAGATTCACTAGGGTTATACTGATGACGTTCTGAAAAATAATGCTCCTTTTATATTCATCAGGAAACTCTTTGAACTTTAAAGTAAGTAAAGGGGTGATTGATATGCAAATAGCCGTAGATATTCCGCAAACAATATTTTTCAATGGATACATAAAATTTCCACCTAGTTTTAATTATTTATTGCACACAAGAAAATACATTTAAAAATACAGAAATAGAGGTCATGTACAAAGGCGAGCTTAACCCTAAGAAGAGTTTTCTTCCACCAAACCTTTGAGACTGGAGAGAGAGATGATTTTAAAGGTAGGTGAGTGTACAAAAACATAAATAAATATATATACCCAAAACTAATATGAACTATACCTAAAGTATGATATATTATTATAATTAGACTGCCTCCGTGGCGCAGTGGGCGTATAGCCGGCTGAGACGCAGGAGGTAGCGGGTTCGATTCCCGCCGCGGAACAAATGTTTGCATGATCTACAGATATTTGTTCCGTGTCTGGGTGTTTTTCTATAAGCATGTATGTATATATGTATGTAGTATAAGTATGTATTTACAAAAAAAGTATATAAGTATTCTATCGGTTATCTGGTTCCCATAGTGCAAGCTCTGCTTAGTTTGGAGCTAGACAGCGCTGTGTGTGTCAAGCAATAAAAAAAATTATAATAAATAATAATAATAATATGGCCTTTGCCCTGCAGTGGGACAACACAGGTTAAAAATAATAATAATAATAAATAAACTATTATTCCATATAGTTTATTTTTTTTTAATAAATAAACTATATGGAATAATAATATATACCATATATAAATAGCCCTAAAATAATATAAAATTACAGAGAAAGATAGTGCTATTTAACTTTCTGTTTGAAAATGTTGAGTGATGGGCTAGCGCGAACTTCATGAGAAACCTTTTAACCTACCCGCGTAAAGTTTCGGCGCTTGCAGTTTTCTTCAGTGAACTTGAGATTGTCTTCCAGTACACAAGCCCATATAAGCATCAACGTCCTGTAAAAATATACGAATATAAATTAAACATTTGATGTTTCATCTCCATAAAATAAAAAGAAAAAATATATGTTTTAGGGAGCAAGTAGTTCCTCCGTTCAAAGTGAAACAAAAAACTAGTAATTACCAGAAATTAAATTTCTACTTACAAGTCTTAGATTATTTTTGATGGTAGATAGAGATACAACGCATATACTGTACCGGGAGATTCTTAAAATAGGCTCCTTAACGCAAGAGAGATTAAAAGGAGTAATCAATAAAATGTTGTCGACCTAAATCTGAGTAGACTTACATGACAGCAGTAGGTTTGATACTACGAAGGCAGAAGATGATCACGATAAAGTACATCTGCCACGAGTCGGGTAATACCATATCAAATGTACAGAAGCTGCACGAAAAATCAAATCCGTATCTACCGATCCCAAACAATGGCAGGAAAGAGTATAAAGTTGCGAAGAAAATGCATAAACTTTGAAATAATGTATAATGGCTTTTGTTAATCTGCCAACCTGAAAATATAAGGAAATCTTATTTTAGAAAATGAAAGAAAGTCACTGAACTTTTATTTTTCTTTAACAAAAATAACAAAGAAAACAGCAAACAAAAAGGATAATTACATTCAATATAAATAAAGACGTACCATTTGTGACGTATTTAGCAAGGACGTATCGTTCGATGCAAACGTGAGTGAGCCATTCAACTTCGAACACTGCCAAAAATGTTTCCAGGAAAGCAAATAAATTGCAGTATGGTTTAAATTCACCAGATCTACAAAAACATGGCAAAGTAATTATTTTAAGTCGTAACTGTATGATGAAATAAAGCAAAGCTCATCCTATCGGGTACCTGATTATACTTTAGAATTTGAAATTATTGCGAAAGTTAATACATTGTGGAGCAGTAGTAGTTACGGAACAACGGTATAGATACGGTCTATGAGAGGTAGAGCCTTCACAAAACCCAGAATTTCAAATTTTAAAGTACCTTCCAATCAGCTTGGCAAATGGTATCATAGCTAAAGCTCTGCGGGCGCAAGCAGTCATTGTAAAGTTGGCCAAGTTCCTGTAACTGCGATTCAGTCGAAGGCTCGTCATCAATATGCCGAGGTTCATCCATAATCCCAGTGCTACAGAAAGGATTCCTGAAAATTTAACAATCAATTAGATTTTAAGCTGAAATGACGCTTCTAATATTACCTAAAGAATTATATTTATTGTAATAATAATTAATACAAAAGAACAAACGTAATCATAATATGTAAAAAGACATTCCGTAATAATGGTATTTTAAAATACGTTCTGTTTTTGTAATATGAAAAGTAGAAAACTGAAAGGAATTAACAAAAGCATTCAATACATTTAAAGAACCACTTGATTAAGTAATAAAAGTTTATTTAGATGCTAACACCAAACAAATAAAGTTAATTTTATGAGTTTATATAATTTAGAACCACGTTAAGTTGACCTGGTTTAATTCCAAAGTCATCCAAAAAAACACGATTCAACTTTACAAACCTGTTATGAAAAATCCTTCTTCCAAACTATTTTTATCGTCATCATCAAACAGGTAACTCCAAATGCACTTTTCTTCCATCTTGACGTCGATCATTTAATTTTGTTTATAAGATAGGTGGCAATTATTTATTTTCTTTATTCTTAAGAAAGCTTTACAAATTCAAGACAGTCACTATGAGGGGCTGCACAGAACGATGTGGCTAGATGGATCCACGGTCTCAAGTTGCATTTGTATCTTCAACCAAAACGGCACCGGTTTGTACACGCTCTGTTAAATGCATTGTCTTTGCTACTTCTACAATAATGAAAAGCAGAAGATTACTACTTTAGACGCAATTTGCGAAATCTATTTTCAGTTCACAGATTTTTACAAATTCAACATATATTTTTGTTACCAAACATTGTACATTACTTACAAGCAAAAATCCCTATTCACTGTATTTGTTGGTTTATTGAATGAATTCTATGGGAAATAGAAAGCTTTTCGTGTAAACAATCAAATGTTTAAGTACACAAAAAGCTTTCATTCCATTCAACTTGATGTAAACAAATAAACCTACGCCCGCGTCGCAGAATATCGAACTGCGTCATTAAGTTATGTCAGACTGGGACACAGATAACATATTAGTCACACCCGATCTCCCAACCCATTAAAAATTAAACAATCGCTTAGGTAACATCAGGTAGGCCAAGGGCTACTGCCACAATCTAAATTGAAAAAAAATAATCACCAAATCTTTAACAACCGTACTCGCAGATTCTTTTTATGGAATGTTTTAAATTATTTTAGTAATAGTTACCGCTCATTTGTGTTTTTGTGATCATCTATGTTCATTGATCAACTGAATAATAGCCGAATGGAACTCAAATTGTTAACTCGGTAGTCAGGTTGTTTAAAATAATCAAAATAATAAGAGAAAAAAAGTTTATTTAATTTAAGCATGGGATTATGGGTTCTTAAATAATAATTCAGTCATCTTTTCTTTTGTCTCAACTTCACCTCGGGGCGAATCCAAATCTGTAGAGCCTTGCCTCTAGCGTTTAACCGAAGTGGTATTTCAAAATAATACTTTTGAGTTCGAAATACTAAGGTCGGTAGAACTTTTTGGCTTTTTCAGGGCGTAGTAGAGCATACTGTTTCCGCATGCGGCCTAGAAGAGCGGCGCGAAGCCTTTCATCTCCCGTGAGGTAGCATAGTACGGGTATCGTTGTTGCCGCCTGCCAACAAAAAATACTTACCTCAAGAAGATCATAGGTACCGATTTAAATAAAGTGTAACTAATATTTTAATTATGAATAATCTAAATAATTCAATTAGTTTTATCCAAAGGCTATAACGTCGCCTATCGACTTTTTAGGCTGGTTTAATATTTGTATTTTTCTTTACATATGGTAATTAAAGTACTGTGATTAAAAAAGAACCAGAGATAAGAGTCACATAATAAATGTCAATGATATTTTTGTTTCTGATTGCGATGTTTTTAACATATTTAAACAGGCCCTCTACGGGATTTCGTAGAGGGTCTACGCGAAAGCTGAACAGTCAGCTTAACTAAATCAAAGAGTCTAATTTGAAACCGACTTAAAAAAGGAGGAGGTACTTTCATCGCAATATTTTTATTAAAAAAATATTTTAGCGTTGGAAGCGTTTTGGTTTCGTGCCTAAATTGGGGATTCTATTCGAAAATGAACGCAGAAAATGTGTTTTCATGGCAGTTTTTTTAAGATTAAGGGTTTATAACACTAACCTCAGATGCTATTGGCGCTATTAGAGCTAAGGCAGGTGGAACATGAGATCTGTATCCGAGAACCAGAAGAGGAAACCACTGCCAGCCGATTAGCACTCCAGCGGGTATCCACAGTGCTAAAGTCGCTACGCATAACGTGTGGACGCTCTGGAAAAAATATAAAAATAATGGTATTTTTATTTTGCGTTAAAATAATTAAATAGTAATCTTCATTTATTTATATTTGGACATCCAACAAAAAAATCACTAGACGTTCATGATTTAAACATTTGCTATCTTATATCAATGTGTTCCTCCAATTATAGAAGAAAACTATATTAATTATTTTTAAAAATTACATGAGTTGTAAATTACAGTTTTATCACTGGTAAAACCGACAATTCATCTGGTTCAATTTGTGCCTCGTACCGCGAGTCGCACGTAGCCGATAATACGGTATATCACGAACTACCGTATTTTTACTTCGAATTATAATATTATATAAAAAAATAAGAAATATAACATTTAGGGGCCTAGTTGAAATATTGTCACATTAAACATATATATATTGTTTATCACCTGTGTCAAAAATTTCTGTTCCCTCTGGGTTTCTCCTCTGTAAAATATTTTTTCCAGCCGTACTGCCTTGCCCATATAAACGAATCTGCAAAGAAGAATCGTTAAAAAATAAATAGTACCCGGACCTGAAAATGTAGTTTCATCTCAACTTGCAGTACTCACATTCCGACTACTGGCACCACTCCACACACAAGTGTGTAAGGGATGATGAAGCCTATCTGTCTCGTAAAAGTAAACGACGGCCACAGTAGACTGCAACACGTCCCAGTAGGATCACAGGAATACACTCCGTAACCGAACAGTGGAGGAATCGCGAATACAACTGCGCTTATCCCACTCACGCCAACCAATGTCCAATAAAACCTTATGTGTAACTTCTTTTCTGGAAAGAAAATCATTTTTAGTTACAATTTTGCTAAAAGAAGCTGTTTCAATAAACGATATAATCACAATTATAAATTAATTTTACAAACCATGTCTGTAATGTTTTGCTAACACATATCGTTCCAAAACTATTACAAATAAGGCAGTCATTTGAAAGACACCAAAGAATTGATTTGTAAACGCGAAGAGTTGGCAGCACGCTGGGCCAAATAGCCATCTGAAAAATGCATCCGTTAAAATTATGTGAAGCTATTCAGAAAAACTGCACTTGACTCTAATAATATCAAATAATTAAACTAATCGTCTCAGAAAATAACGTTAATTTAAGTTTTGGATTAAAGTTTAAATGATCGACAGTTTATATTGAATGTTTACCTTCTTGCAATCGCTGATGATCCCGCAAAAGGGAATCCAAGAAGATTTCTGCCAAGTGACGCCACGCAGAGATTGAGAACCAGTATATGACTTTTGAAGATGAGTAGGTGACTGTGGATGAACGTGGCAAAAAGCCAACCGTTGAGCAGCACCCCAAACAAACCTGTCAACAGAAAATTTAATTTTGATCTATAACTTCCTTAAAATAAATAGAGATACTAAAATTTAATATGGATACTTATAATTCCTAAAAAAAACTTTCTATTATGGTTGTATGGCAAACTAGCTACTTCGAATAAGCACGACGCGACTCTAGAAATGTTCTAATTTATGTACATTCACTCTTATAACGACCGTAAAAAGCATTGCAACTGCAATTCACACCCAGGTATAAAACACTAACCGAACACAAAAAGGCAGGCGCCGAGCAGCGTCTTAAAAGAACTGTCGAAGTAAAACCAAGGGCACTCTTCTTCATGGTAATCGAACATTTGCATTGTAACACTGATCACTGGATGCTATGCACCGAAGGACGTATCGAATACTTTATCTCGTTTCCTGCGCATTTAGATTTATTTTTTGACGGATAGATGAACGTCCACGTAGGAGAAGCGGTCACAGAGACTGGTCAGGTTGTCGAACCACCAGGGACTCTTGGACAAAGGATGTGGATCAGGTTACCCGACGGACGGACGCCACTTTGTGTGCGACATCGAGGGCGTGAACTATGCGCGATCGCATGTTCCTAACTCTAACGAGAATAAAGTAACGTACAACATATTTCAAGAACCACTTAATATAATAATAATGCTGAACATTTGCACATCAAGAGTAGTAGCTTCTTGTAAAAGGGTTCGCCCGGGGAAGTACTACCAACATACCTATTTCTACCGCCAAGCAGCATTGCTCTGTTTCAGAATGAAGGGTATGGTTTCCGGTAAAATTACAGGCAATGATGCTTTACACCTGTATGCCTCAAGTTGATGGACGCAAAGCAGTGCATTGTAGAGCACGTTTCTAAGTTGTGTGACTTGTGAGGCAATACTTTGGTATAGGCGTTGGTTACCACTTAACATCAGATAGGTCATATGCTTGTTCCATCACCCGGTAATTAGTATAAAATAAAACATTTCCCACAGCGCTACTCGTATCTAGCCTCATGATAAGCAAAGGCTATAGGAACTATATTACTAATAGAATACATTTATTTACGTTTTTATACATACAGTGTTCTATGCACGGAACCCTAAAAATAGCACAATAGTAATTTACAAAGATTCCCAACTTTCGATTAGTCTAAGAAATTAAAAGGTTGAACCAAATTAAATCATTGGCAACATAAATAGTGTTCGTCAACCCATACAATTGTCTCTATTCAACTATCGCGCGGTCTATCTGTTCTTTAAATAGCCTGTATCGAAACATTACACTAGTAAATCTATGCCAATTAGAATCCATGACGACGTGACCGACGATACTGCTTCAAATGAGTCAAATAATATTTATTTGCAATAACACCAAAACATAAGTAGAACAAAGAAAGGCGCGGGGAGCGGGTTTCGTTTTATGTACACAGCGCACGACTTGCAATCATAGCTGAATGCCAGTTCTGGTGTTTTATCAATTCTGTGACTATAATGTTATATATTCTCCATGACAAATATGTATTTCGATTTAAAATAGAACTGACCATATTCATAATAAATGCTATAAAAATACAAACTCCATGACAAATCCTTTTATCTACAATTTATAAATGGAACAGGCCCGTCTTAAAAACAAGGGAACACCGGAAACGCAAATTTTCATTTTAGCAACAAGCTGTTATGAAAAATACTTTTTTAATTTCCTCGCATACATGATGAAAAGTTATTTGTTAAACTCGAATGAAAGCGACCAATGACACTCTCGACTATTACGGTCCTCGCTCGCATTCGCTCGGTGGTACGTCAAAATGCCTCGGGTATAATTAATCCCCTTGTTTAACAATATACTATTATTATTGATTATGCATCGCCATTGTTCTGCTAGCCATGAGTTTTGTAATTATTCAAGCGCAACAGTTCATATTACTGTAGCCATTTTTTTTTGTCTCCGCGTTAGTAGCATTATTTTTTATTTTATACTTATCTACCTAATCCTGCCAGCTCATAAATAAAAACTGTAGATATTTTCAGCACCAATTTAGTGTTGTAAATTTAGACAGGTCATTGGCTTTTAATACGAAAATGTGACGGCGGAATTTATGATAATCGATTAGACGGGTAAAGTGGTCCTATTTATAATGTGCCAAACCTACCTCAAGATGATTTTTAATTCAATAATGCGGCAAGCATTTATTTAAAATTTAAAAAACCTGTAAAGTAATATGAATGAAGTAGGTGCGTAGACAGATAGTTATCACCATACAAAAAAAATAAACAAATAATATTACTTACCTAAAACAAATAATCAGACATGTGGAAATAAAAGTGGTGGTCTTATCGCCAAAAGCGGCCTCAATCAGACAACTTTTGGATGACCTCAATTTCACGTCATACATCGACGATATTTTTACGTATATTTTTAGTAATAAAAATTCCTTTACAGACATACGGATATCATATTACCCATACACCAACTTGCGACATGCACTAAGTTACAATAATGGGTAGTTCGATATCCATTACATATCCAACTATAATTCCGATCAGTTTAGTAGGTAGTAACTGGCATTGCACGAATTCATTTACGAAAGAAAAAACACATTCGTAAATTACCCAGAGCTCTCTGCAGACATATATTTAACTTACTTCAAACGTTTAGAAATAGACTTCAACCCGATCTATATTTATTCATAGGTATTAGATTTTTTCCCAGATGTCACGGCTCCGTCGTTCACACAATATTTGTTTGCTAGACTTCATTCAGGTAACCGCTGAATTCGCGGAGCGCAAATGCGTCGAGTAATCAATTTTCGTGAGTAAATTATTGAGCTATCAAGGTTTGAAAAGCGCGATAGATTCGTAGGAACACACCACATGTGGCCGGCGCACGTCCGACGCGGTTAATTACGGAGAAGAACGCGCACTCACCTACCTGGTTTCGGCTATGATATAGTGCGCTCGATCAGTTCCTGGTTGTTATCATACCGCTGATTTGTTTATTCGCATCGAGCGCGCAGTGCAGTACCGTCACCGGCCTAGTCGTGGCAGGATGTTATCGTTGGATCAATTGTCGCAAACGGCGAAGGAACACCTAGGACTCTACAACTATGTTGAAAATATAGAGCACTCCTGTAAATGGACCATCGCAGAATCGTCTCTAGGAGGTCGTGGACTAATAGCGACCGAAGACATCAAGTCCGGTGAAGTGCTATTCTTGGACCATCCTCTCATCTACGGCCCACGAGCCGGACCCAACCTTCCGCGTGGATGCACCGTGTGTCGTCAATTAATAGACTCCAATAAGTTTTTTAAGTGTTCAAAATGTGCATTACTATTGTGTTCGGAACAGTGTCAAAATACAACAACACATTTGGATGACTGCGCCACAATTTCCCGTTGGGATAATAAAATACCTATCGAGGAAGTCGACGACACGTTAATGTCACGAGCGCTGACGGCGATAAGGGCATTATTACTCAACGAAGATCAAAAACAATTCATGACTTATCTCCAAGCAAACATGCAACCACAACACGGAAAAGAAGTTAGAGATATTACACCATTCTTTAAAATACCCGAAGAGGAAGAAACTTTGATGACGCTTGCTTGCTGTGCGCTAGATACTAATGCATTTCAAATTGCGGCTCCATACGGCAAGAACGAAATGAGTATGCGAGGTTTGTTCCCAGTGTCGGGGCTGATGAACCACAACTGCGTGCCGAACACCAGGTACAGCTACAACGCTGACCTTCAAATGGCTGTCCACGCCGTCAAACCTATAAGAGCTGGCAGTGAAATATTTTCATGCTATACTGGAACACTCTGGGGGACTCCGGCACGCCGCACGCACCTGTACAAAACAAAACACTTCTTGTGTAAATGTGAACGTTGCGCCGACCCGACGGAGCGTGGTACGCTTTTAGCGGCTCTCAAATGCTTCGCATCAGAATGTCCCGGAGTTCTTCTTCCTATAGAGCCATTGAAAATGACGACTGCCTGGCGATGTATAGAATGCCACCTGCGGGTACCCTACAGTAACGTCTGCGCGATCCAAGGCGCTCTCGCTAGCTTAATGGGATCATTGAACTTTGAAAATGTAGGTGATTTGGAAAATTTTCTCGTAAACCGGATAACGAAGCATGTTCCGAGGACGAATCAAATAGTGGTTGAAATGTACTGTAAATTGATTTGGATGCTTGGGGATTCAGATGGACTTCGTTGGCATCGTAAGTAATTTATTATTATTCACACATATTTACTTTAAAACTCGTTTATAATAAATACATTATTATTATCAGCCCACTGTGTCCCACTGCTGGCCAAAGGCCTCCACCCGTTCTTTCCAGACATTTCTTTCAGACGCTAAGATGGTCCAGTCCGCTCGGAAATTAATGAGATCATCCCTCCATCTTTTCCTTGGTGCCGCAACGTCTTCGGGCTGTGTCGGGGTATTTAAGTAATGTATAGCGTAGCAAAAAAATATTTTATATTATACTAGCTGACCCGCCCGCGGCTTCGCACGGGTGGTTTTTCAATAAAACATTACCCTCATTTTGCGCAGTTGGTTCAAAAGTAGGATATAATCTATCTCCTTGCAAAATTTCATTACGATCCGTTCAGCCGTTTAGTCGTGTAAAGGTAACAAACAAACAGAGTTATATATGTATTATACATATAAATCTTTCTCTTGAATCACTTTATCTATTGCTGAAAACTGTATTAAAATCCATTGAGTAGTTTAAAAGATCTAAGCGAACAGACAGCGGAAGCGACATCATTTTATACTGTGTAAAGAACACACTTTTATCGGACGTAGTCAATAAACTAGTATTACATATATACATAGGTAGCGGAACTTGACAGTGATACACTGATTGAATAAATCGTCTGAATGGCTTATGCCTGACCCACTTCATCGTTTTTTTGCTTACGTACAATTCCACGAACACCTTTAATATTCGTGATTCTATCAAAATTCCAACCACATATTTGCTTAAGTAAACACCAATTTCAAAAAAAAATTGCCAATAGGAATTGCTATTTTTTTTTTTATTTATTTATTAGATCAACGCTTGTAACAATATTTCGTCCTTAACTAAAGATTCATGTAAGTACTAATTGCACAACCAAATATAGGAAAACACCGCATGTACTAAAAAAATATATAGATAGATAGATAACTCTTTATTGAATTACCACACAAACAGAAATAATACAAAAATATGTACTAGGCTACAATAAATAAGGCAATACGAAAGCGATCTCTTCCAGGCAACCTTCGGATGGAGCGAAATTTACGATACGGAGTGCGGTGTACTTTGGAGGATACATTTACACAAATATTCTTAGATATAATAAAAAATATGATAAAGTTTTAATCCTAATACTTAAAATACTTATAAAATAGACTAATATATAGGTATATATATATATATATATATATATATATATATATATATAGTAACAATGAAAAAGTAACAACTAGTAAATTTTGACAGTCAATGGAATTAGTGATGTAAGGAAAAAAATATAAAAGCATTAAAACACATTAATGATAGCAATAAGTCTAGGACAGGACTATTTTAAGTATATTTGATAAAACAAAACAAATTTAAAATCCTTCATTGAACAGATATTATTTATATATTCAATAAAACACTTCACTTAATTTTCTAACTATCTATATTTATCTATTAGTTTGGCAAGTTCTTAGATAAGAACTGCCGGAATTTAAATAAAATTATATGAAAAATATCAATCTATTTTCTTCAACAGATCCAGATAAGGTGATAATTTTATCTTGAGATAGGTTTTGTAAGATAAATCAAATTGTTGATTGAAATCGTTTATAGGGAATCTGTGATTCCATTTTCTTCTCAGTATAGCAAGAGATGCATTTGTTTTATAGGCATGCATTTTCAGGATTCCGTACCTCAAAAGGAAATATCGAACCCTTATACGAGTAGGATCATTCCGTTCTCCGTCTGTCTGTGTGTCAAGACCCTTTTTCTAAGGAACGCGTGGATGTAATATGTTGAAATTAATATTAAATACAATTATTAATTATTATTATTACAATACAATTAATATGTACTTAGAATATTATTTTGCTTGGAGCAGTAAAAAAATTAAGTTTCTAAGTCTTAACTTCTAAATCTTCTAAGTCTTTAATTCTAACATTGACCGCTAAGAAATTGAAATTGAGAGTCAAGGCAATCAAAAATACGGGCATTTATGTCGCATATTTTGACTAGCAAATAAATCAAAATCCCGTTGACCTAAAACCATGAAATTTGGCAAGAAGTCTGAATTCACAGCAAAAGTAAAGAAAAAAAACGAAAATCGTTAATTTGTAGTTATATCGCAAAAAAATCTTCCCCTATATGGAATTAGGGGATGAATTTCTTTTCAACTCTTCTTTCTTTCAAAATCATTATAAGGTTTTCTCAACATTTTTGAAGTGAAAACTTCTTTAGGCGCGTTGGGCATTTTTTAGATGGGAAAAAAACCATTGAACTCGCGACACCGTTACCGTTACCGCCACCTCTGTATATAAGTATCTGTAGTGTAGTCTGCTTTTAAATTTTGAATACCCAAACATTGAGCGCAAAATTTTTCACTTCTGTCGGCACTCCCGGAGTGCCACTTTTTTTTGTTCAAGAGCCTATTCACGATATATATATAGCCTCAAAGTTGCAATCTTCTTAGCAGTCGTGTGTCCCCGCCTCCTTCCAGCCAACATACTATTATTTTAGGTATGCCTCAAAGGCATCCACAATAGTAGCACGTCATATACTGTAGTTGTAAAGAAGAATTATCAAAGCTGAGACTTTACTACTTTACGAGTAGTGACGTCCAACTTATGTATGTACTTGGGTTTGTAAACAGTCCATATAATTATTTGCACGTGTACTGAAGGCTAATTCACATAACTTAAAATAGTAAAATTCAAGCTTCGATCTATGTCTAAGTCTAGTCTAGTCTCGATATGATACATTATGCTATAAGTGCGGTAAGTTGAAAATTACAGCCGAGGCGATATTGCTACAAGAAAGCAGAGGCTGTAATTATCAAAGCGCACGTATGTCATACGACGTTTTTAACATATTTACGAGGAAATAAATAAAACTCGGACTTTCTTAAACGAATAAATCTTTAATCACTTGTTAAAGCCGTTAGAAAATTTTGAAAATTTGTAAAATTGATTATTACGTTGCCAGTTGGCATTTTTAACGTTGTCAATTTGACCACTTTTCTGACATAAAAACTCTTTGCTAAGATTTAAAAAAGTACCGTTCGTTTTAGACGGAGCATCTTGATAAACCGTACGTTTTACCTTATTTAAAAGAAACTCGTGCGTTTTACATTACAATAACGCACAAGTACGTAATGACATACATTACGATATTGAAATTGTTGAAATAAGATACCCTTTACGAGCAAATGTGTTATAAATGACATAAACAGTATTAACGTTATGACGTATAGTATAGTACTTGCTCTGATGTAGTTGACTGACATGCTTAATTATAAATAAATAATAAATAAATATCGCTGAACATTTCACACAGCGCTATCTAGCCCCAAACTAAGCAGAGCTTGTGCTATGGGAACCAGATAACTGATAAAATACTTATATACGTTTTTTTTTTGTAAATACATACTTATTATATATAGAAAAACGCCCAGACACGGAACAAATACCTGTAGATCATGCAAACATTTGTTCCGTGGCGGGAATCGAACCCGCTACCTCCTGCGTCTCAGCCGGTTACACGCCCACTGCGCCACGGAGGCAGTCGAATTATATCAAGATGATATTATAGTGGAACAAAATGCCAAAATTTCTGAAATATATAATCCAATCTCGTTTGGGTCAACTGCCGTTATTAAATTTTTATTACGTGAATTGGCCCTCTGATATAATGTTCATGCAAAATTACCAAAATCAACTGCCAAGTAGTGCCATATTAACTTTGTATTTTAATATGACTAAGATGCAGCCGTACTGGCTACGGAATCCTTCACTGTGCTTGGTTCAACGAGCGCTTGAAAATTTTTTTTATTTTATTTTACTTGTAAACACAAGCTGAGGGGCCTCCTGATGTTAAGTAGTCATATAAACTCCTGCAGCACTCGTGGTACTGCAGTCGCGTTGCCTACCACTTAATACTCTATTTACACCTCTCTTGAAGGCGTTCATTTTGAAGCCCACCGGAAAAACCTCAGGGGGAAGGTCATTCCACATCTTGCAGGTGCGTGGAAGAAACGAGCGGATGAAACGCACCGTGTGAGACTTCCATGCATCTACAATATATGGGTAAGCTCGCTGTCGTTTACTTCCAATATAAATTACTTTGATAAACTGCAAAATAAATAACTAAATACTGGTGGACATTTCACACAGAGCTATCTAGCCCCAAAATAAGCAGAGCTTGTACTATGGGAACCAGATAACCGATAGAATACTTATGTACTTTTTTTTGTAAATACTTATAGAAAAACATCCAGACCCGGAACCAATATTTGTAGATCATGCAAACATTTGTCCTGCGGCGCGAATCGAACCCACTACCTCCTGCGTCACAGCCGGCTATAAGCCCACTGCGCCACGGAGATCGTCAAAAAATGCAACCAAATGCAAACAACAGTTTGTGTTTGAAGAGACACAAACTGCCTACGTTGCTCCGTATGGTAAACAAATCCGTCGCTAATTACCACTGCTTAAATCTATTGCGACGATTTGAGACTTTCATGTAGTCAAGCACTGCCCGCAGTCCATGATAATGGCATTGGTGGACATTTTACACAGCGCTATCTAGCCCCAAACTGAGCAGAGCTTGTACTATAGAACTGATAGAATACTTATGTACTTTTTTTTTTAAATACATACTTATAATATATAGTAAAATATCCAGACCCAGAACAAATATTTGTAGATCATGCAAACATTTGTACCGCGGCGGGAATCGAACCCGCTACCTCCTGCGTCACAGCCGGCTATTCGCCCACTGCGCCACGGAGATCGTCAAACTCTATGATATATCGTATTTAGATGCGTTATTTATATTAAATCGATAGAATACGTAAATAATTTCACTTAAATAAAGTATTTGCGAAAAGATAATGACGATCTCCGTGGCGCAGTGGGCGAATAGCCGGCTGAGACGCAGGAGGTAGCGGGTTCGATTCCCACCGCGGACAAATGTTCGTATGATTTACAGATACCTATTTGTTCCGGGTCTGGGTGTTTTTCTATGTATTATAAGTATGTATTTACAAAAAAAAGTATACCTATAAGTATTCTATCAGTTAATTGGTTCCCATAGTACAAGCTCTGCTTAGTTTGGGGCTACATAGCGCTGTGTTAAATGTCCAGCCATATTTATTTATTTATTTACGTATTCTATCGATTCAATACAAATAACGCCTTTACAACTAATAAGAGCAAGCATTTTAACCTGCTCAGAACTATTCTAAATACGACGCTAACCTACGCATCTGGAAACAGAATTTGAAATATTCAATACAATAGACTAGTCCATTGTACCTATGATTTAAAAGTGTATTTTCTTTTATATGTTGTATTTAATGGTGTGCAATAAAGGAATTATCTAATCTAATCGAATTGTCACGGCTATTTCGGGGGAATGTTGGCATTGAGTATTTACACAATTTTCAATTTAGACGGCAGGATGTACCTACTAATGGCGGCCAAAATAATGTTCGTTAGGCCACCAATGTAAATTGCAGCGGAATTTTAATGCTTTCAAGGTTAGGTTTATTTGGTTCTTACCTACAGTTTTCGATGGCTATAATTGACTATAATGATTACAGGCAAGTGTTGTGGTATTGTTGTTTTTTATACCACTAAGCCGAAAAACAAGTTTTTTTTTAATTTTTTTTGATTGTCAAGCGCTTGACCACCATCACCTGGTGGTAAGTGGTGATGTGATCGAAGATGGAGCACGCTTGCTTAGAAAGAACCTATTCACTCTGGACTTGAAGACTCCGAGGTTACACTGGTTCGGAAAAACATACGCCGGAAGTGATTTCCACTCCTTACTTGTGCTAACAATAAAAGATAAAGCAAATCGTTTGGTACGGCAAGGTGGTATGCCGACCAGGTATGGGTGGTACTTCTCGGTACGTCTGCTTGTCCGGTGGTGAAAGGGGGAAGGAGGGATAAGGTCATGAAGATCTTGCGCACATTCACCAAAATGAAATATTTATACGTACACAAGTACATATACGGTTATTAAGGGTAATCGGTTACCGTACCCCTTGGACGATTGTACTACCAAAAGAAACTCGTGCGTTGCCGACTCATATAAGATGAAACGCCCTATTTAAAGTACCCTATCTATACTGGGCCCGTAGCCAAATCACATTCGCTGCGAATCTATTCGATTTCTACATACATTTGTTGTCGCTGAATCACGTGGTATTTCTATAGCAAGTGTCAAATTCCATACATTTTCGGACGTATCGACTAGCGTCATCGCTAATCGACTGTAACTTGGCTAAGCCCTCTGTACTCTCTATTGTAACCGTCAACATGAAGTGGAAGAATAATGTAAAATACAAACTAAGCACCTAATTTGTCAAATTGTCATTTGATATTTGACAAAAAAATCTTTGCAAATAACTTTTGATCATTTACCTGATGTATATTATATATGTGAACAGACAAAAAATAGTTTCTTAATGCATCGGCTTATTCGATCGTGATTTTGGATTCGATATTTGAAAGACGGATGGATACATGTTGCTAGGAGCGACTGGATGCAGGCCGCACAAGCTCGGACGCTCTGGAAATCTCTGGGGGAGGCCTATCTTCAGCAGTGGACATCCTGTGACTGATATGATGATGATTCGATCGTTCTTAAGTTCTTTCGATAGATTCGATGGCTAATGTTTGGTAAAATAAGAGTAATAACCAAACGGTAAAGTGCTATTCTCTAGTTGTTTGTTAGGATAGTACCTGGTCACTTTTGATGACTTTTTTGTACCACTTATTGTTAGACAAACAAGCATACGGCCCGCCTGATGGTAAGCTGTTACCGTAACCTATGAATGTTTGTAAACCCCAAGGGTCGAATTCTAACAATAAAAAAAATGTCTATGCAAGCCGCCCATAGACCTCCACTATAAAAATCTATTTATGTAAATAATTGGATATGGGTATAGGCATCGGACTCCACACCAACAGATGCACTCCATCAGAGCGTGAAATCGTTTACGCTTTACAATTGTTTCTACAACATCGTGCCAGAGCTTTTAGCGCAAAAGCAATAGTAAAGTAAACATTTATCTCAACCGTCACAAATTACGTCAGATTCGGCGCGTGAGCCGGCTGTATATAACAGACGAGATTTACAGCTTCCAGCTATTTTCATACCGGGTCAGGAACATTGATTCGTATGGGTTTCAGTCAGACGCGGTACGCTGGTAGGTCATGCAACCTGCACTGACAAGTTAACGTTAAGATGGAATCTTATCAATTCGAATTCCTGGAGAGCTTCCTTGGCGTGAACAAAAATGAGGACCGCAGCTGGATAATAAAAAAATCTGATTTAGGTGGACGTGGGCTTTTCGCTGCAAAATCAATTACAAAAGGGACTCTGATTTTCGAAAATAAACCTGTTGTGATAGGTCCAAGGGCAGACCACGCCGATGATTCCTACTGCACAGTATGTTACAAAATAAACGAGAATATTTACAAATGTGATAAGTGTTTGATGCTATTGTGTTCTAAAGAATGTGAAGTGACTCTCGAGCATAATAAATTGTGCAATTTCGTAATGAAACACTGGACGTCTAAACCTAACTGTAAGCCTCACTCTAATGCATTGGGCAGTCTGCTAATTTATTTACATTCTATGCTATTAGAAGACCATAACCTTCTGAGCATATATCAAAAAAGTAAAACCACTCAAAATATTGAGGAAATAGATGCTTTATTTTCCAACTATGAAATACCAGCGGATCACAAAAACTTCATAAGGGTCGTAAATTCGATACTAAAAATAAACACATTTCGAATCGCAAACAACCCTCAGGAGAAAAAGATACCGTTACGGGGTTTATACCCTCTATCTTCATTCCTGAATCACAGCTGTATCCCAAACACAAGAAATATCTTCAGCAAAGATAACACAATGTCTGTTTTTGCTACGAAGAATATAGAGTCAGGGGAGGAGTTATTATCTTGCTATACTGGACTTTTATGGAGTACACCAGCGAGGCGGTGTCAACTTTACAAAACAAAAGGTTTTTGGTGCAAATGCAAGAGATGTGAAGACAGAACTGAAATGGGTACAAAATTATCCGCGCTAAAGTGTCTTGATAAAAACTGTATTGGTGTCCTTATACCTATATCACCCACTGACCCTGTTACGGAGTGGAGTTGCGACAACTGTGAAACAAAAGTTCAGGCTAATCAAATTTGTGATGTGCAAAGTGTTTTAGGAAGTTTGGTTGGGGCTTTAGACTTGGATGACCAGTTTCGGCTAGAAGCGTTAGTGCTAGAGAGATTAGCGAAGTTCATTCCGTACTGTAGCCATATATTTGTGGACTTGAGGTTACGGCTGGCGCTGAGAATTGGTGTAGAAGGAATAAAACTTAAAGGTAATACTTTAGAATTATAATGAACAGAATAGAATAGAAAAATATTTATTTTGTGTCCATTTTTACATTCTATGAATACAACAGTTATACTAAATACAAGACTACAAAATAGGTCGTCACTCAGCGGTGTGCCACTGTAACATATAGCTACTGTAGCGCTGGTATTATGTGACGCCTTTAGTGCGTGTGAGCAGCAGAAAATAGAAACACGCGTTTACAATATTAATTATAATATAAAAGTTTCCAAGATTTACAAAAAACAAAAATTTTAAATTTTAATAAATATTTTTACACAATAACTACTAAACATTGCACATACCTAACTTATTAAAGCAAGACTATTTATGAGATCAAAACTAAACAATAAATATAACAGTAAAATAAACAACAAATTTCTGCAAATAATTAAATAAATAAAATATTAAATATTTGTATAATATATATGCTTTATTAAGTATATGTTTACTTTGTATTCGTAATGCATGCAACCAGACAAATACGCATCGGAAATGATTTTTTTAGGCTAGCCGAAATCGACCTTGTATTGTTTGGCTAATCTCATTCTAAATATTTTCTAAGTGGCTTTCAAAACACCATGGCTTACAAAATAACACCAGCCATCGCGATGCTAAAAATGAAATACCAACCTTTATCCATCACCAGGTCAGACGTTTATAAACGCAGAAATCGATATTGTTAAAGAACACTCTTATCCTCTAACACACATAATTTTATCTCTTTCATTATTGAGCCCGTAAACACTATTAGTTCGGAATAAACAAACAAACTTAGAAAGGCCAATTCTATTACCAGGGATAAAAAGGAATAAAAATGAAAGGGACGGAAATAGTAATACATTTAAATTAAGAAATTCTTATCGTATTATAAAAATTAATAATTATAAAAAAATATTATAAAACGAGGTATTTTAAAAATCAATATCTACATAGAAAACTAATTCGACTACCATTCTCTTCTCCCTCGAACGTGTCGTCTATATGTATAACGAGCTGGTTGCATTATATGACGTGGATATCTTTGGTACTAATACCCGTAGGTTTAAACGGTACATCTATAA
Organism: Philereme transversata; assembly: GCA_963924445.1. Taxonomy (NCBI): domain Eukaryota; kingdom Metazoa; phylum Arthropoda; class Insecta; order Lepidoptera; family Geometridae; genus Philereme; species Philereme transversata. Next base: position 15,591,464 of record OZ004337.1, on the reverse strand, counting down.
ATTTCTGCTTCTTTATTATAGCAAAAATAGGTAATGTTGTTTAATCTTATGAACGCTTTTGTTAAATTAATTATGTCTTGTCTAAATATGCGGTTTCTAGTTTTAAGGTAATTTAATTTTAATGCATGCTACACTTTTTTGTCGTATTCACATTTACAATCTAGATATAAAATTGTATGTTTGGTTTAATAAGTGGATTGTAATCTGTTTTGTGGATTAATAAATAAAATAAAATGTAAACTCGTAGAGGTACATGCTACGGCTTAGCCCGTAGCAAGGGCCTGTAGCATATTCCGTAGCAATTATAACTTTTTGAAATCTAGATCTAAAACCATAAATAACCATAAATTGATCAAGCGTGTGTCAGACTACGCACAGTGAAGGTATCTGAGTCATGGCTGTATCTTAGTCATTTTAAAATCATCATCATCGTCGGTCCTTCTCATCCCACTCCTGGGCATAGGCCTCTCTTCGTTGTCGCCATTCGCCTCTGTCCTGCGCTGTTCTAACCCACATACGATCTGCAATTTTTATAATGTCGTCGACCCATCTTGCCGGTGGACGACCTGCATTCCTGGTTCCATCTCGGGGCCACCACTCAGTCAGCACCTTGCTCCACCTGTCATCACCGCGCCTGGCCACATGTCCTGCTCAACTCCATTTGAGTCCCAATATACGCTTGCTAACGTCTTGAACTTTAGGCCACTTGCGAATTTCAGTATTGGGGACTCGGCCTAGTAGTGTGATGCCGAGCATGGCGTGCTCCCTGGTTATCTGTGCGACTCTAACCCTGTGCACAGTCTTCTTCGTGAGCGTCCATGTCTTGGCACTGTAGGTTAATGTTGGCAAGACACATTGGTTGTAGAGGCGGGTCTTCAGACATTGTGGAACTGTGGAAGATTTTAAAATATCGTCCAACTTTCTGTACGCCACCCATGCTAACTGAATTCTCCTAGATATCTCCTTGGCCTATAATTCTTTTCCGAAATATAAAACAAGACCAAGGTACACATAAGATTCGACCATCTCCAAGTACTCGTTTCCAATAGAAATGTTTGGAATCTAGCCCCAAAATACGCTCGACATCACTATTGTTTCAGTCATTTTAAAATACAAAGTTTATTTTGCAGTAGTTATTGGATTGGTTAATTTGTATATATGTTATATGAATTATTACAAACTCATCTATAGACATAAGTTGGTCGATTACTGCTCATAAACTAGCACACTTTACTCAGCTTTAGTGGTTCTTCTTACAACTACAGTATAATATGTGCTACTATTGTGTGTATTTTTTGTCTCTAAGAAATGGCAACTTTGAAACTTTACATTTCATAATCAGACTCACGTGTCAAAAAAATATAGGGAAACCTTATAATGTTTTTGAAAGATCTATTCATCGATACCCCATGGGGTACGGACGTACGTGAATAAAAACAAAATCACTCCATACTTTTATCATTTATATTTTTCATTATAGTGCCCAAAAAACAAAATTATTTATTATTTTATCGTGATCGTAATTAAACGTATCTTTGTTTCAAATTTCAGCTTTACAAAACTAATATTCTACGAATAAACCGACTGTAAGTAACTGGGTCGGACAGATAGACAGACAGACGATCATGGCGAAACTATGGGTTCCTAGTTCGACTACGGAACTTACAGAAAAATCGTCACAATGTAAAACTTTAATGAAACAAGCCTAAAAAGAGCAAAAACAATAAAGGTTCGAATGAAACCGCGTTCTAAAACTAGTGAACATAAAATTGTACTTGCAAAGTAGAAGGTTAACTATCAACTGCGATCAACCTGAGTAATCGTATATTTCTCGGACAAAGTGCGGTTTTTATTGTGTCAAGGTTTGTTAGAACATTATATCTTTCATTCACATTTTTGGTAATAATATAACCAAACGTTTTAAAAATACATCATTTACGATGCAAATCAGATGTTAGTGTCGAAGCAGGGGGGACTATGACCTATCAAACATGCAATTTCATACATAAATCTCAATAATATCTGCTTGATTTTAACGTTTTACATATCAAAAGTTCTTCCGTCTAGATAATACTACAACCAACGCCTCACCAATTATCGCGTAGTGGGAATTATGATACCACGATTTTTAATCTGTTTCATAATTCCCCACTGGAGAGGCAGATCGGTGGGGATTATCAAACTAACCCTAATTTTAGATCACCTAATGCGTGACGCAGACCGAGGAAGTCCGTGCGCAGACCACATCTTTTAGGAGACCACAAAGTAAATATATTTTCTGTGTATTTAGAATGGATGCGTATTTTGACATGGATGTAGAATGGTTGGAATAATTGAATCCGCTACCAGTCTCAAGCAACCGCCGCAACCACTATGCTAAAATAAGAGTTAGGTAAGCGTTCAGGTCTCGTTTGGTTGGTTTTGGCCAATGGAAACATGTAACACTCTGACGCATCGTTTGAATGCGACATGGTGATGCACATCTAGGACATGGTAGCAAAAAGGTTGAAGTGCCTACCCACTGAAATAATTAAAGATTAAACACATTGTAATATTGCTCGTAATGTGTACGATGAAATGTTTTTAAATATGGAAATAAACAGTTATAACAACCCTTTGTTCGAGCGCTCAATCAGTCGCAAGTGCGTCATATACAGAAACACATGCGCAAAATAATATTAAAGGCTTATATAAATGATGCAGTTAGTATTGCAAGTTGCAACGTTGAGAATACTCGTAGCGTGTCCTGGCATGCGACGAGTACTACGCAACAAGTGAGTAGGGGACGATTGTTTCGAGGTTCAGACTGCAGTTACAATATTGACCGCCTATTGATATGGGCGCTGCAGCGAAGAACGCGCGTCCCCACGTCGTCACGAGATGGATCTGTCTGCCTGTGCCGTTAGTACCTTCCATAATGATACGCACTAACTAATAAATATCCGGTAATCGCTGCCAAAGCAGGAAGCAAACCCGCAATAACTCAACGAGTTGGCATCGATCATGGAAAGTGACGTGAACTGTGATGGTTGATTATGTGATTTGATTAGATAAAAAGCATCTTAGTACATAGCAAAAGTCCATAGGTAAGACAGTGTTCGATCATAGAATGTTTGAGGCGATTGGGCAAACGTCTAAGCCGTGTCTCAGCAGTGTATTGTGAATTGTGTACGACTTGGCGTCTTGCCGTTACTGGGCTAATGGTGTAAAGGTTATTGTTTACGATTCTGCCAACTATTTCTATCAGTCGTAGCCAAACACTGATAAATAACAAATTGACTAGTAAATAGCTGCCAGGTCAACTGAAAATGTTATTGTTATATTCATAGTTTTAATATTAATAACCAATTTTATATGAAGGCATATTGTACCATACCTTAAGGATCTGAGAGTAATTTCTCATATCCAGTTGTGTTTGAATTTTGATATCTAGGATGTGTGTGACCCTGCCTAGATTCCAAAATTCATATAAAGCCTGCACAAGAAATGGTTGAGATGCGGCTCTACTTTCCGTTTTTACCCTTTTCAACACTGGGTCTACACCGTTGCAAAAAGGCCAATCCGATCCTATTAGGCATTATTTATCCTATTTTAAAGTATTACGCTCGGCATGGCGCTGCCGGCCTGACACCGTCTCACAGTGTGGAACTTGACGTGATTTTCGAACATGGTCTTTATATTGCTGCATCAGAAGATCGAGATTAGCTTTTCGTTTTTTTTGCCACGTGTAATATGTGCTAATAAGACTTAGTTTAAGAGGAAAAAAATAACAATAATTAATTACTCGTGTTTTACAGAATACAGAAGATTCAAAATTACTTTAAAAATACGGGTTCAGACATTCTAATACTACGTGTTTTGTTACGTCAAATGAAAACACTGGTAGGGCTATATTAACTAGTATTGTTGTAAAATCGTTTTTTTTTTTTCAAATACATTTACCATGAATTTATTTTTATTTTCTAACATTTATTTCAAGTCCTGTAGCTTTCAAGGGAATTTTCACAAAGTATATGGTATGTTCTCGGGTTGCGATCAGATGTAGCGCGCAAACACCCATTCATCATTATATCAGTCTTTTGGACGTCCACTAATGAACATAGGTCTCTCCGTTGATTTCCAGAGCGACCGACCCAACGGTCCCAGCTACCTTTTATAAGATATATTTCGATCTATTGAGCGTTGTCCTACGCTCCGCTTTCCAGTGCGTGGTCTCCACTCGAGAACCTTTCCGTCCTAACGGCCGCCAGTTTCTTCATGCTAATATGTGCCCCGCCCACAGCCAATTCAACTAGCTGATAGGTACTTTGGGGACGGGAAATTTAGTTTACGGATCTCCTCATTTCTGATTCGATCCTGTAAAGAAACATAGCCCGAGAACTAAGGAACTGAAGATACTGATGTGTGTTTTCAGAGCTGTCGGAGTCACGGGTAGCGCTGAAGGAGAGCCTCTGCCGCGGCACGCTGCGCACGCTGGCGGCGCTGGGCGCGGGCGATGCCAGCCTGCGCGGCCTGCTGCTGTATCACCTGCACGCCGCACTGGCAGAGCGCGCGCGCCGCTCGCCCGCCCTGTATGACGTGAGTACCTTCCTACTACAGTAAATTAACCATGGATGTGGTAATCTATGCCGCATAAATCACATCTCACTGAGCGGCTTACAACCGCGACCGCGCGCTTACGCACTCGCGATATGCGAAGAATTTCACGACGCGATTTATGACCGCGGCAGGCGCGATTGTAAACCGCTCCGTGAAATTAGAGGTGGTTCACTCTGGATACCCGTAACTACTTAATTGACCTGTGACCACTAACGGACATGATACCGAATATCTCACACAAATCATTTTTACCAAAAGTCAAAGGCATAGGTACGCTTTGCCCTTTCACACCCTTTCCTAGTCGGATATCTCTCTGAAGAATTTAAGACAGCTTTGAAAAAAAATTATGCTAATAAAATCCTATTTTATTCACAGGAGCTGAAGTCGGAGATCGAGAGTACAATAGAACAAGCGTACCACATACTCCAAGGCAATATCTCCGCGCCCCCAGACCTTGAACTGCGACGCCGCTACCTCGGCCCTGGCTGTGATAAACCCCAACAGGAGAGATTTTTTATACTCGACTCTTGACCTCCAAATGCCTTTAAAATGCAATTTTAGATTAAGTATTTTATGTATTACTAGCTGACCTGCCCGTGGCTTCGCACTCGTGGTTTGTCAATAAAAACATTACCCTCCTTCTATGCAGTCGGGTGAAAAGTAGCATATGTCTCAATACCGGTCATAGTCTATTTATATACCAAATGTCATCGGAATCGGTTCAGCCGTTTAGTCGTGAAAACGTAACAAAGAGTGACAGAGTTACTTTCGAATTTATAATAATAGTACGGATTTGTTCTCATTAACTTCGAATACTTACTTAGTATTTTAAATAACATGTTACCCTAGCAAGTACCTACAATTATTTTTTAATTAAATGGTTACATCACCATCGAAAATCGTTTATTATTTTATACTGAGGGTTACTGAAGGAACTCAATATTATCCTTTAGTGTTTTTCTCATTGGGTATAAATAACATATTCTTACCCTAAAAGTTCGCGGGCATACCATTTCATGCGGGCTTATACCATTTCGCGGTAACAAAAAAGCACTACTCGTATAAGGTACCTACCTACCAACCTTTATTACATTAGGGAAGTTATTGAGTGAGTGAATGCTGGGAAGTCTAGAGGGAACAGATTCTTCTTCTTTCTAGGCAAGCGTGCTCCATCTTCTACCACACCATCACTTTAAATCACTTACCAATATTTTAGGTGAAGTAAAAAGGTTAGTGGCCAAGCGCTTTTTAAAAAAAATCTAAAATTAGCAATAAAACCCCCTACTTTTGAGATGTGTGTTACGACAGTAGAACCTGGCTAATTAAAGTAGAGTAGAGACTGACAAAACGTGGCAAATTTAAAAAATATAATCATGGCAGCCTCAAAGTTAGGATGAAATACCTGGAAAACCCTAAAACATCACAATAAAAGCACAATAATAATTTTAATGTATCAAATTAGGTAATAGTACTGTTTGATTTGGACTCCAGATACCTAGTGTCTATCGTAGAAGAGTTCTACAAGAACTTATACGCATCAACATCTGCGGAACCAAATCCATCAGAAGACGATACTCGTGCTCCGCCTATTCCACATTTAACCACCCATATTACCGTGTGAAGTGAATGACAATATAAAATGACGGCGGATAAGTTTCCTGGTGAGGATGGGGTTACAGTGGAACTGCTCCGAGCAGGCGGCGAACCTGTCTTAAAAGTTCTTGTCAAGCTCTTTAATAAAGTTGTGTACCACGCTTGAGCAGTGGAAAAACGCCATAGTCACTATTTTGCACAAAAAGGGTGACATTTCAAAATTAACTAACTACAGACCTATTAGTCTACTTTCTCAGGTGTACAAACTTTTTGCAAAAATCATAACGATGCGGCTCACTCGTCAGCTTGACAAGGCCCAGCCAATCGAATAAGCCGGCTTCCGGAGCGGATACTCTACCATCGACCATATCCACACAGTAAAGCAGCTGATGGAGAAGTGTCACGAATACAACCGGTCCCTTGCCTTGAGAAGGCCTTCGACAGTGTTGAGTATTGGGCCGTGTTCCACGCTTTCCATCGCTGCCACATCGATTCCAACGTGTAAGTGCTCCGGGAGCTCTATACTTCGACTACACTGCAAGTACGAATTCATACGCTAACAGATCCTGTGCCAATCCAGCGGAGGGTGAAACAGGGGGACACCATTTCTCCAAAGCTTTTTACAGCTGTCCTTGAAGATGTTATAAGAACCTTAGAATGGGAAAATTGTGGGATAAACATCGATGGTGTCAACTTGTCTCATCTAAGATTCGCAGATGATGTCGTACTATTTGCAGACAACTTTAGTGATCTCCAGGCAATGCTGCAACTTCTCTTTGATGCTTCTTTGAGTGTAGGCCTTAAGACGAATATGTCCAAGATGAAGGTGCTCTCGAATGTCTCCGGCGTCACAAAGCCCTTTGTAAAAGTGGGAAAAGAGAGGCTGGACACAATCGACTAGTATGTTTATCTTGGACATATTCTATCGTTTGGTAAAGAGAATCAGCAGAAGGAGATCTTTAAATGGATCCAATTGGGATGGGCTGCATTCGGCAAGCTACACATCCTTAAGTCGCCTAAAACTCCATAGTGTCTGAAGACCCGCTTATTCGACCAATGTGTTCTGCCCACCATCACCTACAGTGCCATGGAGCGTACCATTCTCGGCATCAGACTGTTAGATCGAGTTCCAAACGTCGAGATCCGTAGACGAACAAAGGTTCATGACATTGGGATTCTATTATTGGGAAATAAATATTGTTGGACATTTCATACAGCGCTATCTAGCCCCAAACTAAGCAAAGCTTGTACTATGGAACCAGATAACTGATAGAATACTTATATACTTTTGTTTTTTTTGTTTTTGTAATTACATACTTATAATATATAGAAAAACACCCAGACACGGAACAAATATCTGTAGATCATGCAAACATTTGTTCCGCGGCGGGAATCGAACCCGCTACCTCCTGCGTCTCAGTCGGTTATACACCCACTGCGCCACGGAGTCAGTCAATAACGGAGACAGTAAAAAGAGACAGACACATAAATTCATAAGAAAGGTTGAAAGGTGATTGTTTGGGGGGGTTGGTTTTATGAAGGTTTCATTTCTACCACGAGTGAATTGCACACATGTTTTTTTTTTCTTTTTATTGTGTACAATAAAGTGTTCTCATTCATTCATTAATAATAGGAAAGTGGCTTCTTTCATTTTAAAAATAAGTAGGTACGTAATTATAGTGGAGCTTGTATTTAATACTTTTTTTTTTGTCTCGCACGAAAGAGGTTCTATTTAATTTCAACAAGTTACCTATGAATGTATCCTCTATTATTTTAAATAGAAATAAGAATTTGTCATGGAGGTTGTATTTCATTTTAGTATAATTATGCTCATTCTATTTTAAATTTTACGGACGGCCCTAGGGGTGTAAATCGCATTTACTAATCAGGTATCGAGCTAACAATGACCAACTTTCAGAGCATGAGTGATGAATACATATACAGTGTTTTTTTAACTGTGACAGTACGGCAGCCAGCACCCATAAACAGAGGAGTTAGAGGTGCAGTTTCTTTTAAAACATCAGCTCGTTTTCGAAGAAAAACATTTTGGCATTAAAATTGTTTTGGTCAAGTGTGAGTAGCGTCTTAAAATGAATCAAGTTGGTAATTTTTTTTATGCCAATCGACACAGTCCTTTGTAAATATCATTTTATTGTATCAAATGAATAAAATCTGAGCAGCGGAAGTTAGTCAAATTTGATAAAATGTATTCTCATACAACAGGACAAAGCAAAATTCCTCCAACAAACATTTTATTAGATTCTAATTGCACATTAAAGAAGTATTAATACTGTAGCGATTAAGAAGTTTAGGAACTCCATTCTCTCATGAGCAATTCAAAAACATTTCGTATTTCAGAACAATTTTGAATTTCAAATATGGTTCTTGCATCTGTCGGACTTTTATATCAGTCATTGCATCATCTTATTTGTCCTATCATGGCATTGTCAAATACGCAAAAAGTAGACTTAATTGAAGCATACTTCCTCAACCGACGAATCCCAACTAATGCGTTGAAGTGGTATCAGGAACGCTACCCAGACCGCGATGTACTGAATAACAAGATTTATAAAAAATTAATAAAAAATTTAAGGCAAGAAGGTTGTTTTCAGCCTAAAAGAAAAAGAACAACAAAAATAGATGAGTTGACCACCATTGCCATCTTGGGGGTTTTCGAGGCCTATCCAAAAGCTTCATTACGAGAAGCAACTGAAAATATCGCAGTGCACAAATCAAGCGTACGTAAAGTGCTGAAAACCTACCATTATAAGTGTTACAAGACGGCCAGTGCAAGCGCTGCTTCCAGGAGATACAGACCGAAGATTATCATTTTGTCACTGGTTCGTAGCACGGTTTGTTGGAAACGCCTATTTCCCGAACACTATTATTTGGATAGACGAATGCAATTTTTCAAACAATGGTATGTACAATAGAAAGAATAGCCATTACTGGTCACGATCAAATCCTCTAAGAACTACACAGACCCATAACCACATTTGGTTTTCATTTAACTATTGGTGTGCGATACTACACAATAAAATCATTGTTGTTAAGACAAGTGAAAAGTATCAAGATACATTGAATCTGGCTGTGGAAAAAGTGGATAATACCATTCCATTAAGCGATTTGCATAATGTCATCTACCAACAGGATGGTGCACCTCCTCGTAATAGTACAGCGAGTAAACTGTTTTTAGATAAGCATTTGCCTGACCGTTGGATGGGTACATATGATCCAATTAAATGGCCGCCACGTTCACCCGACATGATGCCGATGGATTTTTTTTTGGGGCTACCTAAGTTTACGAAACTCTGTACAATACCGTTCAAGAATTAAAAGACGCAGTCCACTTTCACTAAAACAAGATTCACCACTGTTCCACCACGGTTGTCTAAGGCCACTAAAAGTGTTTTGATACGTGCCCGTACCTGCATACAGCAACATGGGGGCCATATCGAACATTTATTGTGATAGTTTTAGTACCGTTTTGTACCAAACTACTAAGAAATCGTATGTGAAAACATTTAATTTTGACTTACTTCCGCTGCTCAGATTTTTTCAATCGATACAATAAAATTATCCTTACTAAGAACTGCATCGATCGGCATCAAAAAAAAATTTACCAGCTTGATTCATTTTAAGGCGCTACTCACGCTTGACCAAAAAAATTTTAATGCCAAAATATATTTCTCCAAAAAGGAGCTGATGTTTCAAAAGAAACTGCACCTGTATCTCCTCTGGTTATGGGTGCCCCCGTACTGTCCCAGTTAAAAAAAACACACTGTATAATAAATTAGATTTTTTTTTATTGCACTAATAAAAAAATACATAGGCGAACTTAATGCTAATTAGCATTTTCTTACCGTATGTATTTCATTTCAGTTTGGCAAGTTTAGAAATATATTTTTTAGCGGAGCATGTCTCGGGTGCTTGTTTAGACGGCGCCATCTATTACGCTAATTGGAACTACTTTTTTTTTAATTGTGAAGAAAAGCCCTCATTTAGGGGCTACCAAAGCTGATATATTTTAAATTTGTTGCGGTTTTTCACTCTACCTTCATTGGCCAGACTCTAACCAATTTCTAAACGCAGCCTACCGCTGCGGCTGCTCATCAGCTGATCATTTGCTGACACTGACAGCTCGGCGCGGCATAACAAAATAAAACCAACCAAATAAATTAGGGATACCTTTCAGTTCAAGAACCTCCTAGGAATCAATAGTAATTAGTAATTTCAAATAAGCGAAGTAGGTATTCGTATAAATAATCACAACAATGGAAATCGATCAGTAATAAAAATTACTGAAATGCATAAAAGAATAAATAAAATTGATAAAGAGTTTTTGTATCCTAGCACCTATATCTTACTTTATCGTTTATTACGTCCTAATAGAGTAATTTCAACAAGAGACGCTGAAGGAGAAAGGAGTGATTATCAACAACCTAATCACAAAGGTGTTTATTCCAAGATGTGTTCTAATCTTTGCCAAGCTTTGTTACTTTCCTCCTCAAATTGTTATGGATATTCTATGTTAGAGTTTGCTAAGGAAGAAATATGCTCCTTCTTGAAACAGTAAGTTTGTTTTTATTCCTTGTTATGAAAAACTATGTTCACTCAGTGGTTTACTCAATATGTGTTATTTATATTTTTTAGAAAAAATGTGGAAGAGATAATCTTCCTGCCATATGCTCAAAATGACTATGATGGGTACACAGCAAAAGTGAAGGAAGTCATAGAACCCTGGGGTTTTAAAGTATCTGGCTCACACACTTACACAGACCCAAAAAGCTTACTTCTGTGCTCCAAAGCCATTTTTGTTGGAGGTGGGAACACATTCCTATTACTGAAACGACTGTATGACCTTGAAATTTTGACTCTGATAAGAAAAAGAGTGGAGCTTGGGCATTTACTGTATATTGGAAGTAGTGCTGGGACAAATGTAGCTACGAGGAGCATTCACACAACTAATGATATGCCAATTACATATCCACCCACATTTGATGCTATTGGCCTTGTTCCATTTAATATAAACCCTCACTATGTTGACAGTGTGAGCAAAACACACAAGGGTGAGACAAGAGACCAAAGGATAGGTGAATATCTGGAAATGAATTATGCTGCCCCAGTCGCAGTGGTGGGATTAAGGGAGGGCTCCATCTTGAGGGTTGATGGCACCTCACTGTCAATAACTGGAGTTGCTGGGGCTGTGTTGTTCCGCAAGTAAGTGGACAAGATCCTTTGTTCTCAGAATTATAAACATTTTTATCACTGTTTCATTCACCAAATATGGGAAATCCTAATAATACCACTGAATATAATACAAATTTTATGTTAAGGATTTCCCGTAAGTGTTGGATAACACTTTAAAACTAAAATGGTAATAAGTAGATGTTTATTTAGGTTGTTGTTTTAAGCAATAATTGCTTTTATTATTATTTTGTTCATGACAATGCTACACCTGCTACCAGTCTCAAACTGAACAATTCAGGGTAATAAAAGGTTGAGACTAGAGAAATCAGTTAATTTGTAATTTGTGTGATAGTAACCCTTTTTTCTTAATTTTTAGGGGTTCAAAGAAGGTTGACCTTCCTATTGGTTCGGATCTATCTTTCCTCCTGAAGGCTGGTAAATCTTGTAATGTAAGGTTTTATGAAGGCCTATAAACTCAAAACACTAGGATTGGGCTGGGGATTTCATCCAAATTTTTTTTTTATTTTGTATTTTTATTTTATCATAGAGGATAATTTTGTATCATTGATTGAACATATCTCTAAGCTATGAATTTATCAAAATTTATTGAAGGCCTTTAATAAAGAATTTTATTTAAAATCTTGCATTTCATTTGTAATTGTTAAAAAAGAAGTAAGCCTACTTATTTAACTGAGCTAGGCAGGTATAAAAATAAAAATATTTTGAGCATTTATTGTTTTATATATAAATTTAAAGAATCTGGAGACTATTATTATAAATATAGAATTTATCATTTTGTAAACCACCAATAACTGTAAAATCATTTCATTTTATACCATTAATGTCACATCTTCTAAGCACATCAATCCATTTCATAGAGAATCCATCAAAAAAATCAATCACTGAACTGTTTTTATTATTATGCTTAGCATTGTCTTCAATTTCACTTATTTAAGCACAATCCCACCGAGTTCCACTCAATTACATTTGTAATTAAATGCACATACACTTAAATGTCCTATTGTGTGATCTGGTTAAAAAAATCTTGTAGGTCTTTGTAGAGTTGAGGTAAAGGCATTGGGCTCACTTAGTAATACATTTTTGAGGGCATCAGGGGTCTGAACAGATCCTTAATTTTATTAATAATTGTATTTTGTATCAGGTTCCACTAGGAAACAATACTTTCTTCTGGTCAACCAGATTTGGCTTGTACAAGTAATGCTTTAGCTGCTTGGAACAGTGATGGTTGTGGAGTAATTCGAGATTGGCCGGTCCTCTCAGTCGCCGGCAAGTGACATAAAAATCGCCGCAATGCCAAATCCCGACGTGCGCTTAATCCTCTAGTTATTTCACAGCCTGAACCAAACAGTAGTGCACGCTGCCGTTTCCGTTTTTCTAACGCGACCTGTAACCAAGAAATAAGAATTTTAATTGCTTAGGAATAAGTAGTGTATTTGGGCACAGCATTCATTAAAATATTAGTGCAAACAAATTATGTAGCACAAAGTTCAACCTTACATTAGGTTAGAAATTCATTCTCATGAATTACATTACAAACAATTGACTTACTGAATTCCATTGGCAAGCTAAACCAATAAAAAGATCTTGATCGTTCATAAGCTCATTTTTCAACAACAGAACTCTACTTGAATAATACCTCACCTGTATAGCAGCCACTGGATGCAAAGAGTTCACATCTGGATCCAACTGCTGTTTTTCTTCCTCTTTTTCGTGCGTTCCATTCTGATCTATACCATCCTTTTCTGGACAATGTGACTGCTCTGATTCTTTTTTATCAGTCTCTGCATTTTTGTTCAAGATTTCCTGCACAATTTCTATGCCCGCCATTTGGATGGATAGGCCAACGCGAGTAAGGACTTTTTCTGGTCTCCAGCGATCTCTGGCGCCGCCCGTTGGAGTAATTTGCTCGCGTCTATGGACATCCGCTACTAAACTTGCCCAGTCTACGCCGAGAGCATCGCCTAAGCCAGCTGAAAGAATATAGTCAAATTTAACTTCAAGTTGGCAACAGCCATAGAGTTCACAATTTAGTTTGAGGGTAGCCTGAAAATCTGACTAGAAATTGATTTATATTCATACCTCTTGTCCGTTCCTCCTCAAGTTCTCCATCCGATATTTCTTCGAAGTCCAAATTGGTGTCTTCATCATCATTGATGTCCTTGGAATCTTTATCATCAGCTGCTCCACTAGTGTCCTAAAGAAGAACATTTTTTTTTACAAGTTTTCAAATTTGCAAAGATAGAAAGGCTAGTTAGATAGAAAGCAAAGTGGCATACTTGAGTTGAATCACGTTCAGCAGGTTCTGGCTTGGTGATGCTATCATCAAGTGGTCCAGTTTGACTATCATCATCCATATTCTGGTCAGCCATCTAGAACAAAGACACTGTAGTTAGAATACATCATTCTTCTGGAAAAAATTCCAAGGATGAATAACTATGGACTTGAAACTCGCGCACCAGCTTGCAAGATGTGGAATGAGCTAACATTTGAGGTTTTCCCGTTATCCTACGACATGGTACGCTTCAAGAGAAATGTAAAGAGGTTTATACAAGGCAGGGAACGCATCGACAATATACCGGATGTTGCCGGTGTCAACAGGCGACGGTGACCGCTTAGCATCAGGTGGGCTGTAAGCCTGTTTCCCTACAAATAACATAAAAAACAAAAATAAAACGTTTTTAGGTAAGTAGTATGTTCATGGCTTGCAAGGCCTATACACAGCGACAGCTACAACTGCATTTTGTGCAAGTGTTTCTATAATTGGCTAGGGAAAAGCAAGCTGTTGGCACAGTATAAGGAGATGTTGGTGTGTAAAGTGCGCTTTTGAGTCAAAATAGTGTGCGTAAAGTTAATTGAACACCAGTATATTGTAGTGTCCGACCGAAACTGGTTTTTCAGCCAAAACCGAAACCGAACCTTCGGCCTTGCTCTCAGTTTCGGCCGAAACCGAAACTTAAACATATTTCAAAATTCTATTGTATACTGAAATCTAGTGAATTTTTCACACATTTATTTGCGTATACAATGTATATTATACATGCAGACAGTTAAATAGTGTTAAATAAAATAAAAAGACAATAATTTAATTACTTAATAAATATAAGTGCGAGGCGAAACGTTATTCGGAGCGGATCGCACTCACTCTGATGAAGGTTCACGAATTGAACCGAAACATTGTCGGTCGTAACACCGATAAGACAGTACGTGATAAATCCCGTATTTATATTAATGATATGTTTTATTATTTTATGTCATGAAAATATAAACTAAATAAATATCTTAAGACTTACTCTCGGAAATAAACTTTTCAAAAAACAACATTCAGTTTGTCTACATAACTACATATTTTTTTGAGCTTTTTATTTAGGCGTTCTCTCATAGTTAAAATTAAGTAAATTAAGGTCACACACAGTAAAATCATAGCGTCTACTTAATCGTTTGGGTGGTAAAAAAATTTAAAATTAGGATACAGAATGTAATCCAACATCAACTACCTATGAATACGCAAATCCAATTAAAATCTAAATCGAAAACTCCATGCGATCAACAATGGACGGCGCTGGTGGCGACCTGAGCCGGCGGCGCGGCGGGCGAGTATTAGCCGCGAAGTTCGCCGAACGACGCACAGTTATTCACGAAAGAATTCAAGTTTCGACGTTCCGAAAGTTTCGGACGTATTTTGGCCGAAACCGAAACTAAGGCCGTAACTAGATTTCTTTGCCGAAACTGGCCGAAACCGAACTTTAGGTCGGTCACTAGTATATTGTTACTTACATCTTCTCTATTGAGGATGTCATCAGGGTCGTCACTGATCTCGCTGAGGTCATCGGGTATCGGCTTATCGTCCGCATCTACAGCGGCGACGTCGGTCCGTGCCGGGGCGGCGGCGACCGGCATTGCTGGTGAGGGCGTTTGCTTCTCGGCCGGTGGGGGTTCATTCCTCGGTGCCACTCGCCGCTTGTGATCCATACGCATACCACGACCATAATTTTCTGAAAAGGAAATCATATTCTACACTGGAATGGGTAAGTTGTACTGAAAAGGACATCTTGATGTAATAATTTAACCAGGATTCTGATGTTGATATTCTAAAGTTGCTCTTAAAAGGGATAAAACACAAGAAACGGGGTAATGTTGAATTACCAAAATTGACCAGGTAAAACTATATTAATCTTACCATGCATGCGGCCACGATGTCCAGGGTGACCCCTATGATGCCAGCCTTCCATCTCCGGATCCTTATCACCCCACTCGTTCATCTGAAATTATTATTTCATAATAAACTTCAAGTCAAACTTTACCAATGAAATGAACAATAAAAATAAGCACATACCGAAATGAGGGTAAGGACAGCCAAGGAATTGGTGGGATAGGATAGCACAAGGAGTTTTAGAGCTTCGTTTGTGATAGTCAATTGGCTCGTACAGGTATTGGTAGTATAAACTTACCTAGAGGAAAATGCAAAGTGTTTACAGTATAAAGGCGAAAAGCAAACAGAGGGCTTAGCCAAGTTACAGTCGATTAGCGATGACGCTAGTCGATACGTCCGAAAATGTATGAGATTTGACACATGCTATAGAAATACCACGTGATTCAGCGACAACAAATGTATGTAGAAATCGAATAGATTCACAGCGAATGTAATTTGGCTACGGGCCCTGGTAGGTTAGGTATGTTTGACATCATCTTTAGGAAAAGATTCAAATACCTGTGATTCGTGCATAGGCCAACGCCGGTCCCTACCCCAATCTCCTGCCGCGCGATACTCTTCATTGTCCCATTCTTTATGGGGATGGATGTAGCCGCGCTCACGATCGATCGACGACCGCCCTTCCCAGGAACGATCGCGGTGCGGCCGTCTATCATCGTAACCTATCAAAGACAAATACATTAGAAATACATACAACGATTCATTAAGCCAACTGACTGATGTAAAACTCGCTCACCAAGATCTCTGCGATCTCCCGAACGGTCGCCGTAGATCCTCTCATCATCATCCGCGTATCCTCTGGTAGGACCAGCCATGTCGTACCCTGCATCATAATGTCTCTCTCTTCCTTGTATCGGGTAACCTGGAGACCGATCACTATCTCTAGCTCCTGCTTCATAACGATCATCCCCACGATCGTAATGGTCAACGCGATCGGTATCGTATTGTCTATCCATGTCATAATCGCCTGGTTCTCTGTCGATACTGTCCAGTCTATCTCGTTTTGTTGAACGGTCTCTCTCCCCTCTGTCTGTTTTCCGACCGCCTCTCTCGGAATGTGTGTCTGTGCGATCTTTTGATGTTGTGGAATTCTTGTCGGTTTCGACGGCCCTGTTTGATATAGCTGCTAGCGCCGCAAGACGCTCTTCTGGCCTGGGTAGAAGCCGTTCCATTGGTTTGTTTGGTTTTTCTAATCCTTTATCTGAACCTCTGCTGCCACCCAAACCTTCACGGCCTCCTCCTCGCCCTCTTCGTTTATCGTCTCTTTTGTCTTTTCTGTCGCGCCCCCTATCTTTCCTATCGTGTCGTTCTTTTTCGTCGTTTTTCTCTTTTCTCTTTTCTAAAGACCTATCTTTATGGTCTCGACCTCTGTCGCGATCGCGGCTAGCAGATCGCTTCCTATATCTATCTGTGCTGCCATCTTTTCTTACTTGTTTTTTAGGTGAAACTGGTCTGCTTTGTTCGGAACTTTCTTTCCTTCTGGAGTCTTTGTGTGGGCGCGGAGAACGAGATCTAGCCTTTCTAGGGGATCTACTGCGCGGCCTAGTTCTTTCTCTATCCTTATCGCGATCCTTTTCCCTTTCTTTCTCTTTGCGATCTCTGTCTTTGTCTCTGTCTCTAGCTGGTGGTGATACGCTCCTATTTCTCTCACGTCTAGGAGGTGACTTGGCATGTTTTACTAAATTTTTAGATAGTGTTTTTGATGTGATAGGAGGAGTGCCACCTGATTTTTTGGCTGGTGATAATGATTTTTTCCCAATAGATGATTTACTAGACGTTTTCTTTTTAGTTGTATCAATTTTTTTCAAAGGCTTGTCATCTTTTTTTGCTATACTTTTCTTTGTCACACTCTTATCACGTTTAACCACTCCTTTACTAAATTTCTTTTTAGATGGTACATCATCTGATGAAGAACTTGAATTTCGTTTAAGCTTTCCTTTTTTGACTTTTCTTCTGGTGTCCCTAATAAACCAAAGAAAAATCACTCATTCAATTTATATTTTACAGCACAGGAGCACCCAGTTCACATTACAATACTTTTAAGGATAACCTCTACCTTTTATGTACCTACTTTACATAAAAAAAATTACAAATGTTATTAGAGTTTTATATATTTCATAGACATTTGTCATCATAGCAGATGTGACATAAATTATTGGAGAAAAAATTATAAATGTAGGTGCAGCTTCTAACATACCTAACTGGTATAAAGTCACTGTACTAATGCACATATAAGAATGCATTATACAGGGTTTCCCAAAAACAGTTTCAAGTGGAAGTCCAGAGTTAGGAGCACCGCTAGGCCTACTCGTATCACCCCCATGTATGTTCTACCAGTTTGAATAGTTTAGGACCCATGGTTATTTTAGCGCATAAATATTAACCATTTCTTAAGGAACAGAAAGGAAAAGATGGAGTTATACAGCATCAAGTTTTCATGATGAAGTATTTGGAGAGCCCAATGAATTTTTCAGAAAAGATAGTCCCTAAAATGAGGAAGTATTAGAAGATAGAAAAATAGTTCATTCCTAAATTATATAAATTTGTAGAACATACATAGGGGTGATTTATGCTGCCCTACCTGTGCTCTACCTATGGACTACCGTTTAACACTATTTTTTTAAAGACTATAAAAACAAAAACATGCAATATGCATAAATACTCTTTGCAGTTGTAAAGAAGGACAAAAATTGATGGTTCGAGAACCTTGGATTCATACGTTATATTTCATCAGCTCATATTTAATGGATAAAACACAAAGGTATGTTTTTATGTAGATCTATTAGCATTAACATTTTGAGATTAGCTTTAGAGTGATCTGATGTTTTATCTGATCACACAATAAATCAGTATCTATCTCTCTCAAGCAAGATATACAGTCAGTCAACTCACCTGTCTGAAGAGGAAGACGAGGAACTGCCGTCAGAGGACGAAGAAGTGACGCTGGAAGAACTAGAACTCCTTGACGAGGAGGTACTGGACACAGGCTTCTTTTTATCTTTCCGCATGTCTTTACCATCCATTTTCAACTGCAGTTCTAATTCCCGTTGCAGCTGCAACCTCCGCTTCTCGAGCGCATCAGCATCCGCATAATCTAGGTCATTTTGATCCCAATTGTCGATTTCACCGTCGGGACTGTGCCCCGGTCTCACAACCACTGACGAATGAAGTCTACTTTTAGGATCATCTTTCACCGAACGCTTTTGTTCACTATCTTTGATGGCTGCGCGCTGTTTAGACGGACTAATCAACGTATGGGTGGATGCAAATTTACAACATTTACCGTAAGCGCAACTGCCGTGTTGAGCCCACTGTCTACAATGTTCAATTGCTTTTTTAGCACTGGAAAGCTTTTTGGTACCGAGGCGCTCAAACACACTAGGTCTATTTGATAAGTCTTTTTGTTTCGGTAACTCAACAGTAATTTTTCTTTTTCCTTGCTTTGACATTATAAATGAAATACATTGGTCTCGTTTGCAAAATCGAAGAAATTTTACTTTCAAGCCGGCAATGAAATCGCCGCCATTGTTGTTTTGTTCATAGTTAATTTTTCTACATCTTTTTTTTTATTTTATATATTTTATTGCCAGTATCTTTCACCAGTTTACCCCGGATTAGCTTTCGGAAAATCTCGGTTTTTCCACTAAGATTCCACTGGCTGTATATAGCCCGTTGTGAATTCACAAATTATTACATCCATCAATGTCAGAAAATCCAATTCTAATCTGTGGATATTTTACATTACAACAGGGCACAACAAATTACAAAACACAGTTTTTCTGTTTTCAGCTATTTACCACGAAAACTTGCATTTTTGATGCAAAACCGTACCAAATACTTTTAATTTGGTTCTTCAACTTCAGTTACGATGCCACTCCTAGATGGAAAAGAAATAGAGATATTTTTTGTAAGTGACTATTTCGCTTGTGCGGTCTAATTTCACTTTATTTTTTTTTTGCTTTATTAAGTATACCCCCATCTCCTAGATATGCAAATTAATAGTTATGTGTTTATACATAACCCACACCTAATTTTTAATTCATAAAATATAAATGTCGAAAATATAACCTCATCAAATACGTTTCAGAGTGAGGAAGACCTTCCGTACGAGGAGGAAATACTGAGAAATCCATTTTCAGTAAAACACTGGCTTCGATACATAGAACATAAGAAAGCTGCCCCTAAAAATGAAATAAATCTTGTATATGAGAGAGCTCTCAAGGAGTTGCCAGGATCCTTCAAGTTATGGTATAACTATTTGAAACTTCGAAGAAGTCAGATCCGCGGTCGATGTATAACTGATCCCTGTTATGATGATGTCAACAATTGCTTTGAAAGGTCCCTAGTGTTCATGCACAAGATGCCTCGGCTATGGATGGACTACTGCTCCTTCCTAACAGACCAGTGTAAAATTACTGCTACAAGGAAAGCCTTTGACTGTGCTTTGAGAGCTTTACCAATAACACAACATCATAGAATCTGGCCTTTGTATCTGAACTTCCTGAAAAAACACAATATACCAGAAACAGCTGTGAGAGTGTTCCGTAGATATTTGAAACTGTGCCCAGAAGATACTGAAGAGTACATTGACTATTTAATATCTATCCATAAGTTGGATGAAGCAGCTGTGAAGTTAGGTCAGTTGGTTAATAATGAAAACTTTCAATCAAAACATGGAAAATCAAACCATCAACTGTGGAATGAGTTGTGTGAACTTATTTCAAAGAACCCAGATCAAATTCACACCCTAAATGTAGATGCCATTATAAGAGGTGGTCTCAGACGTTACACAGACCAGCTGGGTCATCTATGGAACTCCCTCGCAGATTACTATGTAAGGAGTGGATTGTTTGAGCGAGCTAGAGACATCTATGAAGAAGCCATTCAAACAGTCACCACTGTAAGAGATTTTACTCAAGTGTTTGACGCATATGCTCAGTTCGAGGAACTGAGTCTGAGTAAGAAAATGGAAGAAGTAGCTAAGAAAACAAGTCCTGCTGAAGATGATGATATTGATCTAGAACTAAGACTGGCAAGATTTGAGTATCTGATGGAAAGAAGATTGCTGCTACTCAATTCAGTTCTATTGAGACAAAATCCTCACAACGTAGCTGAATGGCATAAGAGAGTAAAACTGTATGAGGATAAACCACATGAAATCATAGACACATACACAGAAGCTGTACAGACAGTTGACCCAAAACTAGCTGTAGGAAAATTATATACATTGTGGGTTGGATTTGCTAAGTTTTATGAGAAAAATGAACAAATTGAAGATGCAAGAGTCATTTTCGAAAAGGCAACTCAAGTCAGTTATGCCAAAGTTGATGATCTGGCTTCAGTGTGGTGTGAATGGGCTGAAATGGAAATCAGACATGAAAATTATGAAGAAGCTCTGAAACTAATGCAAAAGGCTACTGTTTTGCCAAAAAGAAAAGTGGCCTACCATGATGACTCTGAAACAGTGCAAACACGCTTGTACAAATCACTCAAAGTCTGGTCAATGTATGCAGACTTGGAGGAGAGCTTTGGAACTTACAAATCATGTAAAGCAGTTTACGATCACATCATTGACCTGAAAATTGCAACACCCCAGATTATTATCAACTATGGCTTGTTCTTAGAAGAACACAACTATTTTGAAGAAGCTTTCAGGGCTTACGAAAAAGGCATTGCCTTATTCAAATGGCCTAATGTTTATGACATCTGGAACACATACCTGACAAAGTTTTTAAAAAGATATGGAGGATCAAAGTTGGAAAGGGCTAGAGATCTATTCGAACAGTGTCTTGAAAACTGCCCTCCAGAGTTCGCAAAGTCAATATTCCTCCTGTATGCTAAATTAGAAGAGGAACATGGTCTGGCTAGACATGCCATGTCTGTGTATGAGCGTGCCACAACAGCTGTCCTTCCAGAGCAAATGTTTGAAATGTTCAATGTTTACATCAAAAAGGCTGCCGAAATCTACGGTGTGCCTAAAACACGCACAATATATGAAAAAGCTATAGAAACTCTTCCTGAGGAAAGGGCCAGAGAAATGTGCCAACGGTTTGCTGAAATGGAGACAAAACTAGGCGAAGTCGACAGAGCACGAGCTATTTACGCGCATTGCAGTCAGATGTGTGATCCGAGAATAACAGCAGAGTTTTGGAACACTTGGAAGGAGTTTGAAGTAAGACATGGCAATGAGGATACAATGAGAGAAATGCTTAGAATTAAGAGAAGTGTACAGGCGACATATAACACGCAAGTGAACATGATGTCAGCACAGATGTTGAGTTCATCTGGCACAGCTGGAACTGTTTCTGATCTTGCTCCAGGAATCAAGGATGGTATGAGAATGCTGGAAGCTAAAGCTGCTGAAATGTCCGTAGCAAACAAGGGAAATATCCTGTTTGTTAGAGGAGAGACACAGGGTCTGAAAGAAGCTGATAAAGTTGTCAATCCTGATGAAATTGATATTGATGAAGACGAGGGTTCAGAAAAGAGTGATGATGAAGAAGAGCCAGTTCAGAAGAAAAAAGTTCCAGCTGCTGTGTTTGGAGGTCTTGTCACTGAGAATGATGAAGAATAAAATTATTATAAATCAACTTTTAATAAAACTTAGTTAAATAAAACACAGTTTTTCAATATTTACAACAGAAATCACAGAACACAGTTATTTCTAACCATTATATTAGTATTTATGATATTACTAGTTTATTCCAAGATAGTTACATAGTTCACATAGACATGATATCCAATAATACAAAAGTGTATGTATGGTGCGCAGCAAATTAGATTTAAAACTTCGTTTATTTAGCCAAAATACAAGGACTCCGTTTCATAGTCCTTTTAAAAGACAATTTATTATTACATATGAAATGCTATAAACATTGTTAGTAGTTTGTCATATTATCAGAACTAAACACAAGCTTGGAGAGCATTGAGAATATCAAATACATTGGTACAACATAATGGCGGTTCCACATTAGTTCGCGCCATGAATTCACGACACAAGTCGTGCCCTCCACATTCACGGGATGCTCACAGTCGTTAGTGAAACCCGCTGGGAAATGGACGTAGAAGCTGCTGCTGCAATAACTTTGTTTGCTGTGGCAACATATCACTATTAGACGCCCAAAACAAGAAAGACTGCTATTAAAAAAAATTATATAGCCTATGTCACTCGGAGGATATAAGGATTCTAACGATACCCCATTTATCCAAATCCGTTCAGCCATTTAGAAGTGATAGTGGATTAAAGAAACTCACATGCATACATACTTACATATGTACATACATGAACTCTTTAAACACATTACACTTATTTTGTTAGGCAGTCGTAAAAAGGGATACATTTTGCAACTATAATCATATATACTATCATATATAATCATATAAATCATATATACAAAATAACAAACCTTTTTCGATATAAACGATAACTGGATAGCAGTCTTTTTTTAATTTTTTGATTTCAATATCCATTTGAGTACTAATCTGCGTCCAGGCATCATGATTCTTGTTTTTGCCCTTATGATGCGGGTTTTTTGCATTCCACAGTACATTTTCAGAATGGTAATGCTCTAAAAAGAGCTTTCCAGTTTTGTTATTCGAAACGTTCACATTGGACTCCATTTTAGCAAGGACGGCACAGCACACGTCCGTACGCCTTTGTAGTCAGGAGTAAACTGGCATAGTGCCGTGAATGTGGATGTGTACGCGTGAACGCCTCGCGAAGGGGGCGCGAACCCTTTGTCGCGGGACAAAATACCGACTCTGATCGGGGAACAGGCGTGAACCCCGCGAAAACCAACCACATTTTCGTTCACGCCTGTTTACGGAGCTTACAGCACTAATGTGGAACCACCATAATAAAATTAACAATTATAATATGAGACAATCTGCTGATATCAGTACATAGCAGCTTAAATACTAAAATGGATATCATGGCAAATTATATGATATTCCTGGGAGATGTGATTGTATACAAAGAATTTGAGTACATATTATTTAAGTCAGAATAGTTCAAACAGCCTATGTCATTGGTAACACCACCAAACATTATCAATTCTCCATTTCCCTTTACTAATGAATACATGATAAGTTCTTCAGGAGCCCCGTTAGTTTCACCTAATCTAGGACAGAGCCAGGACACATAATTTAGAGAGTTCCCATTTAGGATGGTTGATATATCAAGAACATGCATTGTCAGTGTGTTTCTTTTGGTTTTCTTTACATCTGGTTTGATTTCTGGGTTTTCTGGAGGTCGTGGGTTGATCTGTACTATATGAGCAACATTTATTTCATTGAGATCGTTTTCTGGTAGTCCACTATCTTGAGTTGGATCACAAGCAAAGGCAGCCATTCTGTATCTATTAGCTTCTTGTAGCTGACGCATTAACCTCAATGCCTTGTCCTGAAAAAAATAAACATACTTATTTAAAATAGATAGAGTAAATTTAAAATTGAGTAGTTACTAAAATATTCTCAGAGATATCAATATTTTTAATATACAAAGTAAAACAAGCCAAAATAATTACCTTTTTAGTTCCTCTTATTGGAGAATCTTTTCTACCAAACTTGGCATCACAATTGCTTGGTATTCCTGGCCTATTGGTATCAGAATTATTATTTTCGTGACTAGGACCTGCCACAGGCTCATCATTTGTGACCATCTGTTCATGCATTGGTGCATTTGAAGATCTTCTTGGCAACTCACCCCGTCTACCATTTATATTTTGATCTCTATCTACAGGTCTTTGCAGACACTGTTCAACTCTTACCGACACTGGTGGATTATCCGGTCTGTTTAGTGCTGAGATTCGAACAGCTGATGTTACAAGTGGTCTAGCCCCATTCCATCCATTTCTACATCTACTTAAGCTGACCACTTTGTCCCCAACCCTGCATGCAGGGTTACACCAAATATTTGAAGAAGCCCATTCCTTATTTTTAACTGCTAGTTCCTTCCATGTCCACACTGGACCTGTCATTGTTAGCATCCAACAATCATTGTACACAAAGCGATTGTGCAGGGTTTGGACCCCTCCCAAAAGCATCAACCTATCAGAGTCTAATTCTACAATAGATTGGGAGTATCTCGGGGCTGGTCTGGGTTTTGTTGTTGGTTGTTGTCTCCAGGTAAGGGTGGGTACATCAAGCACCCACACATCATTTGAGCATTGTATTTGATGTTGGAATTCGGGAGACATTGTCAATCCTCCAAATACAACCATTTCATCATCCTTCATGTAGGCAGAGTGGCCAGCCATTGGTGGTGGACTATTTGTTGCATTCATTAACATCCATTTGTTAGTTCTTACATCGTAGAAGTGTATTTCATTGAACATAGTGATGTGAGTGTAATACTGTGAAAGTGAAGGGTAAGTCCAGCCACCAAACACAATCAACGAGTCTTTGTGAGGAACCATTGAAGTGTATGCTTTTGGTACAGGGTATGTTCCAGTTGCAAGTGGCCTCACCCATTGCCTCTTTGAAAGATCAAATCTCCACAGATCATTGAATGAAGTTGCATTGGTAGTACATCCGCCAAACACATACATGTTGTTTTCATAAACACATGCTGCATGTGAGAATCTTTTAGTGATTGTGTATCCTAAATCACTTGCAGTTACGTTGTCCCACAGTATGTTGAATTCTCCAATTGCTTTGGTTAATTTTGTAGCAGTTTGACGAAATACACCTGCACAACAAGGAGAATTATTTCCTGATGAACAGAAACAATATGAGCCATTTAAAAACCGCAAACAATCTAAAGAAAGCTCATTAAAGTTTAATTAAAATAGGCTTAGGTAATAAGTATAGGTAGTACCAACTGGGAGCATGGCATGTCATGACAGGAACCAAGAGAAAAAAACACGTCTTGTCGATCCAATTGCTACTTACTTTCGGCGCAAGCATGCCATCTCTTACAAACTAGCATGCAGTTCTGTAAATCTTTGTAGGGTGGTAGAAATTGCAAAATAAATTCCAGAACTTCGTCAGGAAGGTCCTCTACAGTACTTGTCAATGTTTGGTCACGAAGGGATTGATGAATTACTTCCATATTTTTTTGGTATTTGTTTTTTGGACCAATAATTAACGAATTTACATAGTATCCTACATTTGTTTTATATAATCTCGAAATATTCTAAGGTATTATTCGGCAATTTCAGAGACAAAATCAAAACATTGAAAAGAAAAATTCAACTCCATTCCGCCATGCCCAAATTGCCCAATGACAACTTCGTTTTTTTTTTTTGACGTCGCACGGTTTTGTGGAATTACCATTGGCAATAGAAAAATTTTCTAAAAAATTTGGGAAACAGAATGGACAAAACCCGGAATATATCTACACTAAACTAGGAAAGGATCAGGAGAGGAAAGGAATACATTAAAGAGAAATTATACAAGAGATATTTCCAAAATTAACATAAATGTACAAAATGATTTTAGATATTAATATGATTTGTACAAATAAACGATTCTAGACATGGTACACGGATAGATCTAAGGCAGAGAGAAGGATTTTAATATTTGAAGCAGGCGGAACATGGAGAGATACCAGATCTTTGTAAAATTGAACGTGATCATTGTTATTACACGTAAAGAAAATGTGATTTACATCACCAAATTTATCTCCACAACTACAAGATGGGTCATCCAAGATTTTCATCCGCGCCAGCCCATCCTCGTTTACTGTTTCATTTAAAAAAAAATCATGGTTTGATAGGAATTCTTGTTTGAATTTATCTGTAATATCTACCCTTAGAATTGCTGGAGTCGTCCCAATCTGTATTCCAACTTTCCTTATTAAAAACCTTGGGCAGAGCGCATGAGAAAAGTTTTTGTAAAGGAAAAAAAGGTCTCTGCACTCTACAGCTTCATTAGCTAATTTATCAGCATATTCGTTACCCAATATAACCATATAATATACCAATCTACCGAGGGTGCTATCTTTACTTTTTAATCTTTGTCTGAGTCATTAATATCTACCTGTTAACTGTCTAACTACAGGCCTATATCGCTGGCTACTATTGTGGCTAGGGTGCTGGACAGCTTGCTTGATCGACACCTACGCGTAGACGTTGAACTGAACGATGCTCAATTTGGGTTTCGTTCAGGCTTATTTATTTTCATATTTTTGCGACACGAAATTAGTTACATCTTATGATTACGTAATCTAGATGATAGGCACCCTGTTAGGGCGTGGCAAATTAATATTGTACTTATATAAACTTATATAAATCCACGTATACCTTTTCAACAGAGAGTGCTATTTTATGTCTCAAGCAAGCTGTAATGTACTATACAGCTAGAAAAACACCAGTGTACGCCTGTTATTTGGACCGTTCTAAAGCATTCGACCTAGTGTCCTATAATTTACTGTGGGAGAAGCTGGCGCTTGAGTCGGACTTGCCAAGAGAGTTGACGTCCCTATTTCGCTACTGGTACAGTCACCAAACCAACAGAGTGAAGTGGGCGGACTCCTACTCGGATATGTACAGGTTCGAGTGTGGGGTGAGGCAGGGGGGGGGGTCTCATCTGCGGGTCTTTTCAATCTGTACGTGAACAGTTTAATTGAGGAGCTCAGTGGCACCAAAGTTGGATGTCACATAGATGGGGTCTGTATAAATAACATTAGCTACGCCGACGATATGGTGTTACAGCGTCCTTCGATCGGGGCCCTACGTAGGCTGCTGAAAATTTGTGAGTCCTATGCGGAGGCCCATAGGCTCAGATATAATGCTAAGAAGAGTGAGTTTATGGTGCTTAGGGCTGGCCCCAAAGGTTATCAAAATGTGCCACCTATCAATCTAGACGGAACTACTCTCGAGCGCGTTACTAGATTCAAATATCTGGGTAAATAGATACTGGGTCACCGAGGACCTACAGGACAATGATGATATAGAGAGTGATCGCAGGGCGTTGGCCGTCCGATGTATTTAATATGGTGGCTCGCAGTTCCACGGAGGTAAAGGTGACGGTTTTTAAAGCCTACTGTCAGTCACTATACATCCGCAACCTGTGGATAGCCTATACGCAGAGGGCGTGCAACGCGCTGCGCGTACTACAGTATAACAATGGGTTCAGAGTGCTGATGGGGCTGCCACGTTTCTGCAGTGCATCAGGTATGTTCAGTGAGGCGCACACGGATGGCTTCCACGCCATTATATGAAAGCGGTGTGCGTTGCTCTTGAAACGCCTGCATGGCAGCCCCAACATCATTCTGAACACATTGGCGGACAGGTGGGACTCTCCGTTTCTGGGGCACTGGCTAAGCCTCCATGCAACCCCCAACCCCCTTATAAAGGACGTTGCCTCAGTCACTGATAGTCCCTCGTGTCCGTGTACAAGTGTAGGTACGTGTATGTATGTAAGTATGTGTATGTCTCTCGGTGTGTTGTTATTTTAATTATGATTTAATTTAATTGTATAATTTTATTTTGATTTAATTTAATTTGCTTTGATTTAATTTAATTTGATTTATTTTAATTTGATTTAATTTAATTTGATTTAATTTACTTTGATTTAACTTAATTTGTTTTGATTTGATTTTGTTTAGTTTAATTTGATTTGATTATTTTATTTAATATAATATATATTTATTTCGTAAAATATATGAGTGAACTAAACATTTTTTTTTATTTGATATGCCGCAATGACTAGGGTATCCATATCCATGCAAAATTAACAGTAAATCATTTCGCAATAAATTGTAAAATTTCATCCTAGCTTATAGTAGATATAAGTGGAAAATGTGGTTTAGAGCGAAAAGGGTATTAATTAGTGATTATAAAGAACTCAGAATCGCTAAAAATAACAGTATTTTCGAGTTTCATTATCAAAAAATAGTTATTCTACCGCTTTCACGATGCCGTAGCATTCACCAGTGAAGACAGAAGTCTCGGAAGGAAATTTAGTTTTTTGGACAAGACAAGTTCTTTATTTTTTTTTTATCCTTTTGATACAGACTGACAGACCTTTGACAAATAAAATTATAAAGCTGCAACACATCAAGAATTAGAATACGGTCATGGTCTTTAGATGATTTAACTGTAACTTCTGTATTTTATTTTTTTGCTTGCCCAAATACTGATTCCCCCCATCGTCTTTCATCTGAACGGCAATGCGATGGGCCTCTGTGCGTGTTCAAGCTCCAAATATCGTGCGCGTCTCCTTGCTGTTTCCAAACGAGAGTCAGGACTTTGCAAGCTCTTCCTTCTCACAATACTGGTACTATAATGGATCCTATCCAAATATCCTTTCCAAATTAATACTAATTTACGGCCAGTGTGGTTTGGCAGTTGGACAACTTGGTCACCATGGATTATCGTGTTCCAGGGCCGCCGCGCACCGGTAGGATTTCCCGTCACACCATACGCCGGGCTTTTTGCGGCGTCAACGTTCCAGCCGTTCTCGCTCCGAACGGTCTGATACGTGACGATGGTAAGAGGCCTGACGGTATGACCCTAGACCTTGGGAGAAGGGTAGGTCTTTGGTGTGGGACGCCACGTGCGTCGGCGATACCCTTGCGCCATCTCATCTGTCTGGTACAACAGTTGGGGCCGGTGCGGCGGCAAATTCAGCCGAAGATCTCAAGCGGCGCAAATATGGAAGTCTCGACAGAGCTTTATGTATTTGAGCCATTTGGGGTCGAGACCCTGGGTCTATAGGGTACTGGGGCCCATCGCGTTTTTATAATTCTTTCTGGGCGTCTGGTCGAAGAGTTGGCGCTTATCTGGGTCAACGCATAAGCATTGCAATTCAGCGCGGCAATGCAGCCAGTGTCTTGGGGACACTTCCGTCTGGTAGTATCTGGAGCAATTGAGCTATCTATAAATCGTTTGCAACGGTCTTTTTTTATACTTTAAAGGCTTCTGTTTGACCACGATCTCGCCTGATAACCTGTAAGTGATGGTGCAGTCTACGATAGATCACGCTTGTCTAAAAGAAGGCTTATAATATAGTTGGCTTATAGGAAAGTTAGGCTTATTAGGTATTTAGATGATTCAACTGCCTCCGTGGTGCAGTGGGCGTATAGCCGGCTGAGACGCAGGAGGTAGCGGGTTCAATTCCCGCCACGGGACAAATGTTTGCATGATCTACAGATATTTGTTCCTTGTTTGGGTGTTTTTCTATATATTATAAGTATGTATTTACAAAAAAAAAGAAGTATATAAGTATTCTATCAGTTATCTGGTTCCCATAGTACAAGCTCTGCTTAGTTTGGGGCTAGATAGCGTTGTGTGAAATGTCCAGCGATATTTATTTATTTATTATTATTTATAACTGTTTCTTCTGTATTTTGATTGTAAATAATTGTATATAGGTATATATTTTTTCTGTTATTATAGACAGAACTAGAATAATCGAAACATCTTAAATTTTCCAAAATAGTTTTTTAGCCTATGGCCTTGACCTTAAGTGTAGCTGTCATTTTTGTGGTCTGTCAATGCCAAGTGCGAGAAAGAGACGAGCGCGAGTATTTGAAAACTTTATTGAGGCGTTTTTGGATATCATTTTCGAAATAAATAATTGCATAGTGTTTTAAGTTAAAAAGTAATTTTTAGTTCCTAATAAGTCTATAGACGTTACATTATTTTGGGGCAAGGTCTATTCGAGAATTCAAGTACTATGATTTGACAACTAAGATAACCTCTAAATGATCGGGATTTTAGTGATTATTTTGTAAATAATAAGATAAAAACGGCGTATTAAATTTAATAATGCAACTTTTACTACAAGCCAGTCCTTTAATTGATAAATTGAAACATTGGCAACGTGCTATATCCTTCAACGAAGTTCAACTTACTACAACACAAAAGGTAATTTCTATAATTTTTGACCTAAATTGTATGCTATTTCAACTCGGATCAGCTATATGAATAAATTTGTGTGATAAACTTTATGTATTAGTGATACTGATAGAAATCACTTGATGGTGAATGTCAAGGTTATTGATTACCTACACCATTATAAATATACTGACCAATTATTTATGATATTCTGTGACTATCAATAGTGAACTTTTGGCCTTGCAACGGAATCTTTATTGAGACTAATAAATAAGTACTATTTACTATAATAAGATACTTAAAATGTATTATCTAGCTAGACAGCTAAGACGTTTATCAGGTGTAATGAACAATGCAATAATAATCCTACCTCTAAAGTTAAGAATACTGAAGTGAAATGCAGACTGTGATTAAAAATAGTCTATGAGTAAATATTTATTTTTCCAGGTTGTACTATGGAGTATAGGAGTAGTCGGCACAAGTGCAGTGGTAGTTGGAGTGCTATCAAGATATTTAGCAAGGCGGCGAGCTAAACCAATCATCAATCCAAGAATACAGCGAGCTATCAACAAAAGAATATCCCGAATGAGAAGCCCCAATGGTGGTAAGACTTACATTTTTGTACATACTTTGCTTATGATCTGTAAGTACTAATTATTTAACTTGTGTAAGAAATTTTTCCCCTCTTTCATATTCTGTGGTTTTTTTTATATTATTTCCCACTTATTTTTATGCAATTACATTTAATCAAATTTCTGATAAGGTGTCAAATCTAAACAAAAAATTATTTTTGTAAGATTTTTCATAAAGCAGGAATTATCATGGTAATAAACGTTATTTTCACTAATAAAGGGTTATTTAAGTTATGATTTGTGACCATCACTCAATCGTGGTAAATATCTAATTTGAGGTAAAAATTATTGACCATATTATATTGAATGCAGGTATGGGATCAGTAGCAAGTAGTGGAGGCCGGAGTAGCCCACTAGGCTTCAGTGAGAGGCTTTCATTAGCTTCAGGCTCCATCGGCTCGGGTGGTGGAGATGCTGCACCGCTATCTCCACAACAGCTTGGCGTAATGGGTAAGATTGCTAATTGTTTCAGTAAAAAATATAATTTTGGGTGTTTAAAAGTGTTGCGCCATCTACTGGTGAGTAGCGATCTTTGCACGTTTCTTGTAAGAACTACAGGTAAGTTTTGAATACCACTGTTTATTTACTATCAAGATAACTATGTTAATATAAGTAAGCTAATTAAGGATGAAATGATTAAATTTAAGTAAAGAGTAATAAAGTAGTAGTTTACTTATACCTAATGTATGTACATAAACCTAATTTAAGTTCCTATATAATAATAATTATCTAGTACCTAAAAAGTTGTAATTTTTGTGAATATATAATAGTAATTTTGGTTAATTTTAATTTTTTTTAGCGCGATTAAATCGGGTGGATCACGTTTAAACTTTTGCAGCGCCATCTATTGGTGGGTAGCTAAACTACGAAGTAAAATGTTTGTGATGTTTTGTGACTATGTTTTGTATAGATGGTGTTACGAGTATCCTCAGCTGTGATTCAGTCGTTCCTTTTCATGACTTCTCAATGAATGTTACTAATGGCCAACCCTCGTGTCGGAGTAAGCTTCCGACGAAACTTTCCAAAGCACGTAAAAGCTCAGTTGAAAATACCTATGTAAGTAAATAACGGCGCGGTACGCGTTATTTATCCTTAAATGAGAAAGTTATACTACGAAGTTACAAACGCTTTAGACAAGTATAACATTAAATTGAGTACTTCAGCATCAGAGCAGAGCTCAATTTTCAATTGATCCCGATTTATTTGATGCATCAAAAGCAATGAAGACACAGTAGATAGTAGTAGATTATGTCACCTTGTCTTGCACTAATATAAATATACGCTAGTTGGACGCTAGACTAAACTAAGGCACGTTCCAGTGACGTAACCCCAATCAAATACTAGTCGTACGTGCCAGGCGTCAAATTAAATAATACTTATTGAAATGGATGACACAATACAACCACCTAAGTTGTCTATGTATTTAGCAAACTGCGGAACTAATATTATAAATATTATACCTATCTGTGCTAATATTATAAATTCTAAAGTAACTCTGCCCCCCTGTCTCTCTATCTATTTGTTAAGTTTTCACGACTAAACGGCTAGACTGATTTCCATGAAATTTGGTAAGTATATAATAGATTATGACCGGGATTTCAACATTGGCTACTTTTTCCCCAACTGCGCAGAAGGTGGTTAATGTTTTATAAAATAATATAAATATTTATCAGAAGTGGCATGGAAGCAGGTGTACCCCTGACGCTAAAGGAGGACTGCTAAAAGTTGTTCGATCTCTATGTCTGTGTCATCGTAGCTCTTAGTAGAATGGCCTGATTGCAATGCATTATTTGTGTGTTGCAGGTGTTGCGTAATTGGTCATAGTTTTTGCTGATAATTGCCGCTGTAAGTCTAACCAGCTGGTGGGTTTTTAAATATTGTAAAAAATTATTACTTAGAAATAGCGTTAGAAATACGCGTAGAAATAGGCTTTCAGGTATCTACACTAGATACCAAAAAGTCATTAAAATAATTAATAAAATCTCTTACCATCGCTACTGATGACCACGACTCATGCTGTGTGATCAGTAATTTCATTCGCTGATAGCACGGCTCGTTGGTCTAGGGGTATGATTCTCGCTTTGGGTGCGAGAGGTCCCGGGTTCAAATCCCGGACGAGCCCGTGTTTTTGCAGTTTTTGCCTCTATAATTCACTTTCTTGTCTATAAACCATAGTTTATCTTTTTCTTAAACTTGATAATAAAAAAATAGAAATAGTAAATGTTACGTGTAATATTTTTGTATGCAGTATGAATATGTCCCTGATACAAAACGTTATATTGATGTTCATAACAGTTTTTAAACAATAGGCTGGCGTAATACGGGAGCACGGGTGCTCCCTCAGGACCTTATAAGCGTTCACGGCACGCGCCGACCCACTGACATCGCTATTCGTCTTGAGATTATAGACGTGACGTATTTATTTGAATAAAACTATTCATTCATGAGATGACTCATTTAAAATTTCATAAATCCTATATTGTAGTCGCAAATAACAAAAAAATTGGTCTTATAATAATAATTTTATGACTCATGAAGTGATGCATAAAGGGACTGTTTTAAAATGAAAATAATAATTAGGTATGTATGACAAATCAAAGTAAGCTAAGTACTTCTATATCATCGTGCGCTGGCGCTTTGGTAGAATGTTTTAAGTACTACGAGTGTAGGTATAAATGTAAGTACATTCTTGTTCAGTTTCTTGATTATTCTAGGTTAAGAGAAGCCTAAGATCTTATTCCTTTAAATTTGTTGGGCTACTACACACTAGATGGCGTTGATACGAATTTTATGTCAATATTTTATTTATGAATGTCGCAACAATAAATGCATAGTTTGGTTTAAAGTATTGATGAGATAAGTAAAATTACGGGTTATTAATTACATCATCACCAAAACTCTAATCTCCGGATTTACGTTAGCAGTGTCATCTCCTATTTCAACCAGTTGTTCAGTTGGCTCGTTGGTCTAGGGGTATGATTTTCGCTTAGGGTGCGAGAGGTCCCGGGTTCAAATCCCGGACGAGCCCAAATTTTTGCAGTTATCTTTTATTTTTTTGACACCTAGCTTATACTGTCCCACTGTTAGGCAAATAGATCATCTATAATAATATTCTAAAGAAAGGATTTCTCACAAAAAAGTTACACCCGTTGAACACCTAAGGATGTTAAACTATTTTATCGTAACCCCTAAAATTTGTAATTTATTTGGTTCTAGGTTATTTGGTTATAGCTCAAATAGAGCTGGGCAGGACATGTGGCTAGGCGCGGTGATGACAGCTGGAGCAGGCGCTGACTGATAATGGCCCCGAGATGGTACCAGGGAACGCAGGTCGTTCCCTGGTACCGATTCTGAATATAATTTCTATATAAATCTATATATGTATAATATATAAATGAAAATAATTTCACTCATAGAAAGTTGCACTATATCAAATACTAAAATAAATTATTTTATTGGAAAAAATCGTGCTATGCCGGGTCGCGTCAGCTAGTCATTTATCAACACTGCTTTCCGTCGACTTTTATGAATTTGGTACCTACTCATTAAATTTAATATTCAAATGCTCAGCAACTACTTCAAAAGGAGCGTTTAAAACTTTGTCGATCCCGACGATTGCACACGTTTGCAAACAAACCTGGAGGCATCCCGAGTCCCGAGGGTAAGCCTCTAAGGTTTTAAGGCTATACACACTTACACAGTACGTAACATCAACGGGACGGAAACGTAACGTGTTCACTCTCAGCAAACATCTATCGTCGGCGCTTACACCAAAGATTAGTACTTATTACCTAAAACTGACGACCTTTTAACTTTTAAAAGAGGGATGTTATTTTGACGCTTATGTAATTCTGTGTGTCTGTCGGTCTGTGCCATGGTAGTTCCTATACGGGTGATAGACCGGTTCCGTTTAAGAGTACCTAGTAGAGTTCCTTGTAAAAGGACTCAACCGGGGAAGTACTACCACCATACCTATTTCTGCCGCCAAGCAGCATTGCTAAGTTTCAGTTTGAAGGTATGTGAGGCTCACACCTGTATGCCTCAAGTTGATGGACGCAGGGCAGTGCATCGTAGCCATCGTAGGGCACGTTTCTTACCTGCGTGACCTACGAGGCAATTCTCTGTTATAGGCGATCAGGGCCCGTAGCCAAATTACATTCGCTGCGAATCTATTCGATTTCTACATACATTTGTTGTCGCTGTATCACGTGGTATTTCTATAGCATGTGTCAAATCCCATACATTTTCGGACTTATCGACTAGCGTCATCGCTAATCGAATGTAACTTGGCTAAGCCCTCAGGGCAGGTGGGCCGTAAGCTTGTTCTATCTCCAGGTAGTATAAAAAACGCGGTCGTGAGTTTTACGTGGTTTTAGGAGTATTATACATGTCGCATGTCGGGGACTTGTATTGAATAGCACAGGATCGGTTGGAGTGGCGTTTGAAGGAGGAGACTTATACCCAGCAGTGGGCTATAAGCTAAGCTGCCAATGATGATGTTGGTGACTTGTAATGATATACAAAAAGTTTTATCAATTCATTCCTAGTATAATTATAATCCTAGCGATTAGACGGTAAATCTTAATAGATTTTACTATTTTTTGGTGAATTCAATGGTATTTTTAGGGTTCCGCACCCAAAGGGTAAAACAGGACCCTATTACTAAGACTCCCCTGTCTGTCTGTCCGTCTGTCTGTCTGTCTATCCGTCTGTCACCAGGCTGTATCTCATGAACCGTGATACACCGTTGAAATTTTCACAGATGATGTATTTTTGTTGCCGCTATAACAACAAATAACAGAATAAAATAAATATTTAAGTGGGGCTCCCATGCAACAGACATGATTTTTTGCTGTTTTTATAGATAATGGTACGGAACCCTTCGTGCGCGAGTTCGACTCGTACTTGGCCGGTTTTTTCTATCTAATAGAGTCAGTCTCTCACCAACAACGGTCTTCGGCTAGCCCTCGAGTCTTGCACTTACCTAATACGTCCCTGAAACAGAACGGATGTGTGTAGAAACAACGCCATTTCTTCCCTTCCCCTTGCGTGTAGAAATAATTAAACCGCCTTCAACCTACCTTTGAATCGAGCTGAAATGTCTTCACAAAGACTGTCTACAAGCTGCTACGCCTCCGGTGAAAAGAAACACATTCTGGTGCTTTTAAATTTAGCTGAAGCCAGTGTAGCGGTGTTAGTGTTTTCAGACGACATCTTAGTTCGAAAGAATGTGAATTTCTAGAGACTTTCTTTCATAAGTGTGTGTTTTATACGGAATTTGTTGTTCAAATTATTTCACGATGAGACAGATAATGACAGAAATATTTAATATCAAACCAACTTTTAGGCCGACTTGCACAACGATCGCTAAATGTATTTAGCGACTACACATGGTACTACACTATTCGGTCAATCCGAAATAGTGTAAAAATAGCATTTTGGGTTAGAAATAGGATCCAAAAAAAAAAAATGTCGGACCGATCCGACAGCTTTCCGTCGTTTTAAAATAACCCTTCAGAACCAAAGATTATCAGCACTTTTCTCTTTTGGTGAAGGGATCTCAGCTGTAAAAATTAAACGATCTAGTTTTATGTCAAGGTTTTTTTTACAAATCAAATGTAGGTATTCCAAATAGGTCAGTTATATAATACTTAATAATCATCTCTCTAAGAACAAGATAAAAGTTACAATTAAAAAACTCCCGACGCTTAAAAAACCCGTAAAAATCGTAAAACTGGAACTACCCCCTCTCTTAAAAAAAACTGCGTCCGAATCGGAACTACATTGCCACAGACACAGTAACACACAGACGGAGGCCTCAGACTTATAAAACCCCACTAAAAGTCAAATATTTTTATTCATTAAAATCACAAGGATCACTTTGAAACGTCAATTTTACTGCCTGTTCCTTCGCGACCAAGCCAGGAAAGAAAGGCAAGAAAACAAGGCTGGTTGTTTTTTTTTAATGATCCTTTTACAATACATAATACAGAAAAGAAATTACGTCTAAATTGTAACATTTTGAACGAGTTGGGGCAGTTTCAATCCCAAGCTTCTCTATCATCTAAATAATCCGATATTTTATAGTAGGGTCTTTTATAAAGATTTTGTTTAATTACGTTTTTAAATTTATTAATTGTCAATTTTTGTACATCCCTTGGGAGTTTGTTATAAAAGCGCACACCTTGCCCTTTAAACGATTTACTAACTTTATGGAGTCTACAAGTGGCAACAGCGAGTTTATCTTTATTTCTACATAGTTTTATATAAACTTTTTATTTAAGTGTATGTTAGGTATTTATAGATAGGAACTTGTAATCATATTTTGAATGTTCACATTGTTGCCTAAAATAAATGTTATATTATTATTATTATTCCAAGTATTTATTTTACAACTCGGGCAGTAAGCCTTTACCGGGGCCGGAGCCAACGAGAAAGAGGCCTATTTTCATTAGTCATAACTCCATGTATCTATAAAATTATTATAATGACATCATGTACGTTTATAGTTCGTCCGTTTATAATAAGACGAAATCAACCTACGCATGTTACAAAGCTAGGAATATTCAATTTCATTTCTCCACTCTCCTCAACCTATCGGATTACCTAATCATAATCGTTCATTGTTGAACCTACCAAGTAAAATAGGCATTGTGTTTCGTAGTTGGTAAGTTGAACCCTTTCTGATTTATGTGCCCGTATTTCTACATCGAGTATACTTTTCTGCAGTTTCTTATTTAGACGGTTTATAAATAAAATAATAAAAATAAATATTGCTGGACATTTTCACACAGCGCTATCTAGCCCCAAACTAAGGATAAAATGCCTTATAATCGTACCATTTTCGTGTAGAATAATGACATTGTTATCTTATGTATTTTACCTTTGAACGTAGTATGCATGTAGTATGTTATTTCTCTGTGCTATTATTTTAAGTAATTAATTAATTAAAAATAACCATATGTAATACACAAGCTTAAATGAAAATAAATACTTTTTTGTTGAAATATTACTTTTACAAAAGAAGTATTTTATACAATCATAATCGGAAAAGCAAGCAGATTCAAATGAGCACAAACACTAGTTGCCTGCTATAATCCATTCAGAAGTTCCGTGGTCTAGCATCCGTCTCCATCATGAGACCACCTCCATGGTACCATATTATTGCATTATCACAGAAGTTACATAAGTATTTAAAATTTCAGCTCTATCGGTTTGGGGGGAATTGGTTTAACATTCAGTTTCAAGATTTGACCTTAAAACGAATAAAAGATGTGCTCACTCTGTGAAGGCAACGACAGCTAGCGCAGGTAAACATAATACAATATTTCAAATAGTAACAATATAAGTTAAGTTAAAGTTAGAGTAAAGTTAGAGTTAAAGTTCAACATTTCAATACAGTTTTTTTTATAATGATAGACATTCCACATAGCGCCATCTGGCACTAAACCAAGAAAAGCTTGTACTATGGGAACCAGATAACCGATGGAA
The DNA here is from genome assembly GCA_963924445.1 of Philereme transversata. Classification (NCBI taxonomy): domain Eukaryota; kingdom Metazoa; phylum Arthropoda; class Insecta; order Lepidoptera; family Geometridae; genus Philereme; species Philereme transversata. The sequence continues at coordinate 15,552,945 of OZ004337.1, read as the reverse complement.
TACTTATGTATAATACTTTTTTGTTTTTTGTGAAAACTTACTTAGGTATTGAGGGAGACATAGATATAGAGAAACAAACAGATCCGGAACAAATATCTGTAGATCATGTACACCACCACCACCATCTGTATTTGTTCCGCGGTGGGAATCGAGCCCGCATTTGCCCACTGCGCCACGGAGGTCGCCGTCGATTTACAGAAAGTATTAAAAGATTTTGCAAAGTATTTTGCAATATACGAGTACGTAACGTACTTACTAGTTTCAAATCAATTTTTAGTCCAGATAAACCCAAACACGATGATAAACATGATACTACAATAAAATAATGCTTAGAAATGTCTTATACGACGAAAAAATAGTAATCTTGAAAAACGCAAGTAGGTACATGATAGTGAATTATTCTTTGATAAATAATAATTACGGGGCATTGACAGTCATATTCATTTCATTTATTTGGGACATCAACAGCGTGTTGATTTATAAAAATCATCACTTTGAATATTCTTTACCATCATTTTCAATGGAGATGCTTGTTCTAATTTTCTAGATAGACGCTCCTATTCGGAATTATTAAATAAATACATAATATGTATATCAATATTTATAAAACGCTATTCTTGCCATAATTTTATAAAATTTAATAGAAACCCGTAGCTAGCCCCACTTTTATTACTATCGGATTATGTCAGGCCGTTTCCTACATCTGTCGACGTTAAGTTATGATGCGAACAGAATTTCCAGCATTTCCATTTTATTACCTACTTAGATGTTTTGATATGCTTTTTAATATTTTACTGGACGTGGAACAATATTTACTAACAGTATAAAGCATTTCATATAATACGTGAGGTGAATCCCAGGTTTAAAACTATATTCCCGTCTTTTTGCACAATTTCTGACGTCATGTTATGTTATGATGAGACCCAGTTAGTCGCAACAAGCATTAGCGGTGCATCTACTAACGTGCATTCGCTATTCGAATGTACAATCGCTATGGAATAAATGCCAGTGGATTTACAGCGACAGTATTACCTACTCAGAACAATTTGTTCTGACCGACAATGTTTCGGTTCAATTCGTAAACCTTCATCAGGGTGCGTGCGATCCGCTCCGAACTGCGCAGTTGTAAACTGCAAAAGTTTTCAAGCCCCTTTCAGAAATCTAATTTATTCACACTATCTTAATATTGCTTCCAGCATAACCAAGTGTATTTTACCATTTTGACGTCACCTGTGTCTCGAGTCTCGTTCGCCTCTCCACTCTATTAGCATATCATACAAATAAACAGCTTTGAAACACTAGATATGGGTCAAAAGTCATTCCAATATTCACGTTTATATTTACAATGAAACTTTACGACCGACGGCGTTTCATGTCTTTTACGGCCATGGGTCTACCTACCGGGCGTATAGACAATTTGTTTGCGAACTTTGCGATGTTATATGCGTGCTGCTCAGCGCAACGAATGGTCTTTTTATGGGGCATTGGAGGTGGACTGAAGGTTTTCGTGGCTTATACCTCAGCCTGTAATTCTAAATGCCAGCGAGTTGAACTTTTACACGTCCTTAGGTTTGTATTATTAGCTATTCCTACCTGCGTCTCATCATAAATGTCAGGGTTGATTTTGTTTGTGAGGTTTTTGACTGCCCATTCCATTGATAAAACGATAATAACATAATAATTATAATAAAGTATGCGTACTATGTATTATTATAATAAAATACATTTCAGAAATCACTTGTCCTTATTTGTATCAAGTACTATTCGAACTTTAGGACTTAATATTATTAAAATACCTAAGTAGGGAGGGACTCATATTATCAGCATGCCCCAAGCGTGAGTAACATATCACTGACAAACGAGAGCTAATGAAGCTAAAAATACGATATTTCTCAATTACTTACGCACTCAACGAACTTTTATTAGCCTCACTTGTCTAAGCTCTAGTTACTTAGTTTAACAGGCAACGAGACGTAATCAAGGCATAGTACTTTCTTTGTTCACGGAGAACCCACTTACCAAATTGTCACCAAGGAGGATTGATTCCGTTTTAAATGTAAGCTGTCCTCAGAGATTCGTCGAAAGACCAAACGACTATCTTAAACGTAAAAGCTATATATTATGTCCTGATGAATCACCCGGACATACATTCATGTGAATCATGTTTCTTTTCTATAGGTGTAGAAAGACATAATTCACATGAATATATATCCTGAGTATGATTAGATGGATTAGAATATGTCTAGATATATAGAGTATGTCCAGGATCGTTACATCTCCATAGTTTAGCTTGCATACTGTGAAATGAGCCTTTAGCGTTCCTATTGTAGGCACCCTTTCTATTTTCATGCGTTGTTATCCCCGCACTTGGAGTATATCGTGTGTAAACCCTCTCTAGACTGAAGGTCGTCTCAGAGGGATGTTTGAGGGTCGGCATTACAAGGGTACGGACAAATTTTCTTTTATGATTTATATCTTTGATATCCAGGCGTTTTATGGGATTCGTACTAGGTACAGTAGGTATACCTGTATAATATTGTATGTATGTTTTTGTTGCTTCTTGTTAAGAAAGTTGTAAACCGCCTAACATTTTATCCTGTTATATAAATTCCTAATTTTATTGTGATCTTACAATTTGGTAAACTCTTTAACGTACCTAAAGGTGCGTAGTTTAAATTTCCTTTCAGAATATTTTTCTGGTAACAAAGTCGCACCTTGAAAACAAACAATCGGAAATTGGCAATTGTTTTCCATCGCCTTCTTTTTACGTGTCAGTGTAACCGGGTGATATCAGGGTTTGTTAGGCTCACCCATATTGAATCAATATCTAAATCAATGGTATAGAACAATGTAGGTTATTGACCTTGTAGATTAAATTCCTTGTTGCCATAAGACATAACATTTTGAACATATGACTTAAATGCTGCATGCATTTAATATACCTACTTGGCGCGAAATATACCTACTTGACGCACGCTGCGTCCCAATTGTAAATGTTTAATGCCTTTGAATATAAGTACGACTAGCCAATATTAAACTGTAAATAAATGTTGCTGGACATTTCACACCGCGCTATCTAGCCCCAAACTAAGCAGAGCTTATACTGTACTATGGGACTGTACTAACCAGATAACTGATAAAATACTTATATTCTTTTTTTTTGTAAATACATAAGTATGTACAAATGTTCGCATGATCTACAGATATTTGTTCCAGGTCTAGATGTTTTTCTATATATTATCTTATAGCCGGCTATTCGCTCACTACGCCACGAAGGTCGTCGTAATAAATGTTCAAAAAAAAAAAATCAAAAAATCAAAATGTTTTTATTTCTGTAAAAATATAGAACTATAACAAGGTTGTTGGGATCTTCTTTTAAGTATAAATGTTACATTGTAACATGTAATGAGGTATCTAACTACTTACCTTCCTATAAGTTTATTGCCTGTAAGTATGTTTATCGGCAATTATAACCAGCTTTCTGCTTTACTTATCAATAATTTAAACGGACGTTCATGATTGACGCATTCTTAGCATTTTCCATTGGCGGGTGTCTAACGGAGCGCAGCTAACCAAGACATCGATAGTTTATCGACAAATCATCCATCAGTGCTAATTAAAGCAAACTTATGTGATTCATTATCAGAGAGAAATTAGTTCAAATCAAACTTGAGTGGAGGAATTTTCATTGGAACGTCTCAGGAAAGGGAAATAAATTTTGGTTTAGACCAGGGGGCGCGTTTGTCACGCACAGGGGTCACGCACTCGACAAAACTATTAAATATTATTCTAACAAAGGCAATGTGAAAATTTAATTAATCAACAATCTTGCACACTGCACTGCACAGAGCCTTGATTAGAAGCTGTGTTAAATTATTTTTTAAATTATTAAGTGCTATTATGTAATTAAAACAACATCAATTACTTTTATTACACTTTAATGATTTAAAACAAAAAACTTACATGAATCATCACAATTATGCTTCGCAAAGAAATGTAGATGTCATGAGATTCATTTACTTTATTAGGTCTTTAGTTGTCGAATAACAAATACAACATGCCTTAATACTATAGATGCCTACTTCAAGAGAATTCAAGCAGTATATTCTACTTTAATAAGATTTATTTAGGCAATAGAGATTAGGTTCATCTTCAATCATGTAGGGGAATACATCCATTTTTATTAATATATTTCTGACAAATAGAGAACAAAGTTAATCAAAGAAAGCTAAAACTACAATGATTTTATAAATTATTTTAAAGGCTTATCGATATGGTACACTAGGTGGGATGTTTATTTGAAACAAAGCCATACAATTTTAAAACGAACATTGTGATCTACAACTGAATACAATGATACGAAAAGGTTAAAATATAGAAATGGGGTTCACTTACAATTAAGGCGAACACTTATATCGATCAATTCATACAAAAATATTTTTTTTACACATTGACAAACACAGCTAAGCGTTCTAACAAAGTTTCTTTCTTCATTAATAACTTACTACAATTAATAAATGTTATTCAACGGAACTTTTATATTTAATTTTGCGGTAGAGATCCTAGCTACCAAGTTATAACTTTTACTCTGGTTATTTAAAGTAATAAATTATAAGCTTTTGTTGCATTCATCCATAATTTTCTACAGACTGTAGTGCTTATCAAAATAAAAACAAAATAAATAAGATATTTTATTATACAAAGACTTACAAAGTAATAATATCTTTTCATTCTGGAATTTAAACTCTTTTATTTTAACTAAAACTAACAAAAATATTAAAAACTAAAAAACAGTAGGTACTTACTAAATGTGCTTTATTGATTGAGCGTAGTATTTGGGTTTAAGACAAAGAGAATGTGCTCTTACGACAAATCACAAAACTAAATTTTAAAATCAACATGGATTAACTAAAAGCAAGTCTAGGTTTAAAATTAGGCTTATTTTGTACATAACATCTTTAGAAGGTAACGTAGTTAGACGCGATGATTGTTTTTAATATGGATGTCTATTTAAAATTATCTATCACGCACGGAAGTTTGTTATTATTTGTTTCTATATAAATCTTAATTGTTATTACAAGATGTTATTGGTAACAGTATTTTATTCCGCTCATCATTATCTCTACCTACGATGTCACTCTTCAACATTTCGTGAAATGTCAAAGTCCTTTCTCGTCGCTCTGCGACTTCCGTATTCGTAACTATTTACAAATATCTATTTACAGTTATGCGATATATTTTGGCTCCCTAATTTACACACCGGAATGAAACCACATAACAGGAATGTTAAGAGAACAAATTTCTAAGTATTTACAAAATTACTCCCGAGTTTCTTGCTCGATCAACAAACAGCGTTAAGCATAGTTGCCAAATGCATGATCAACGACAAAGCCACTATAATACTTATTTAGTGATATATTTTCTTTTTCTATTTACAAGGGCAACTGACTCTGTGTTTTATAGTAAAAGCGCAAAAATTGGAACGAGTAGAGCCACGGTGAACATCGTAGTTTTAGCACCGTTGTCGGGGCTACTTCCGAGACCACCGACCACAGCCTTATTAATGTTGTCTTCCTTAGCTGGAGGTGGTTTGACCATGTCTTCGCTGCTGTCGCCCATCATGTCGCCAGTGTCCATTTCGTGTGATGAGTCTGCTTTTTTGATAGGACTTGCAATATCATTTTCTTCTGGAGCCGGTGGTACTGTCTTAGGAGCAGGCGTAGTTGTGGATGTAGTGGTTGTGGTTGTTGTGGTGGTAGTTGTCGGCACCAAGCTGTTATTTCCAACATAATATATTTCACCATAGACCGCTTCGACTTCCATAATGTTCTCCATACGTTGTCCTCGCATTTGCCTCGATCGAGAATCTCTACCAGTGTAGAAAGTTACTAGGGTAGCAGTATATTGCACGTCGCGATCTGTGTTGTTCCCTCTAAATGTTACATTGCACGCAGTTCCGGGTTCAAGAAATTGTTCTAGTTTATGAAGTATCGTTCGTTTCTCTTCTAGTGGGTTTGCCCATTGGATTTGTTGCATGACTGTGCCATCGGCCATTTCGAGTGAGGTATTTAACCCAATGGCAATACCATGTCCGTGACCCCAGGATAATTTGTAATTATACGAGTAAGGGATTTCTGTAGTGACAGTTGCACCTACTTCTTCATCGTTTCTTAGGACACGTTCATCCAAAATCTCGGGATCTGAATGCTTCGCGTGCTCTGTCCCTATGTCCAGGACAATATTTTCTAACTTGTAGCTCACAGGTTCAATTTCCACAAGAATTTCTCCGTTTTCACCTATTATCTCATTATTCTCATCATCAAAGCTTTTAAACGCTCCAAGCCCGTTTTCATAAGGAATTTTTCCAATGTAATGAGAATTGTCACTGTCTTTTTTTATTCGCCCAATAAACACGGAATCTAACGACGAGTCTACTAGCACAGCTCCGTTGGGTTTCGAATTAAACTTGAACCAAGGTTGCCATTCTATCAAAGATGCGTTTTCTAAATTTTCGAGCACTTCAAATGAGTCGTGCTTGTTTGCGCCAACCATGCAAGAGGTGTAATCAGGTTTAAGCTGGCCTAGAATGGTGTCTCCTTGATGCCGGGCTCTGCAAATGTAGATGGGCCCTAAAAAGAAAATATTCTGTTAAACAAACCCTACTATAATATCAACTGATTTCAAATATATAAAGTAGGAAAATTAAATACCTTGTTCAGATTCAGATCCGACCACGTAGTTGTCCATTGCTTCTTTCCTTGGGTTTGCCCATTTAAGCGTGCTAGAAGTGGTAATTTGCTTCAGTTTCGAGTTGAATAGGCCTACTCCTCCTTCTGCCAAGGCAGGAACAGCTAACGTGGCCGTTAGCAGTACCACCCACCACCCACTTTGACAGTTTCTGTTTTTATTCATGCTTGTCTGAAACAAAAAAAAACATCATTAAGTTGCTGTAAGCTTAGGTACTTGTATTTATTTCGTAGATTTTTCAAGTGGATATTTTGTTATGTACCTATTTCGACTTGATAGCATCAACCTACTTTCATAATCGATTGCATAATGAAATCGTTTGATAGATATATAAATAGTTTGTTATTTTGATGCGGAAGATATATTAGAACATTGAACTTTAAATTCAAACCTACCTAACTATGAACCACGCATATTTCTTGAAGGATACGATTTAGTATTAATTCTTATTAATAATAATAAAACAAGGACATATCTAATTAAGATCTTTTCCTCAATTGCAAAGGAAATTAACCAAAAACAACCTGCCCTTAGTTATACTTTATGAATCTAGATAAAATTCTGGGGTTGCAGTAAAATTTATGTGAGGGGTCGGGAAACATCGGCGGCACTGCGGAGCAAGTTATACAATAAACAGCGGTTCGTTTTTGTTGTACATAAAATTCGACCTCTATATTTTTTGAAAGAAAACTGTTGAGCACTATTCTGCCCGCGGCTTCGCACACGTGGTTTGCCAATAAAAAGCAGCCTACATCTTAACTGAAGCCGAGGAGGGACACAGTTTCTTTCGAATTTATATTTTATCGTTTACTTGAAAAACTTTATTAAATGTAAATAAAATTATGTATGTAAGTAAATCTTATAGCTGATTAGCTGACAGAATAGCTGCCGGGTACAGTGATTTTGTTATCTGTCTGGTCTGTGTTTATTTCAATCCAATATTAAAGTCGTAAATCCAATTGTAACACACAAAAACATAGAAAATGCAACACTTTCTGTTTCTATTATTTTATTCAGTTTTATCCTTCGATCTAAAAGATCGCTTTTGTAACAAAATCATGTATCGGATCACTGGCAGTCATTTCTGATGTGTGTGCACTTACGGATAATAAAATCGTCCTGTATAATGTAGATTTAAGCTTGTGGTAGGCACCGCAGCCTACATTTTTATAGATGTGTGAAAAATCGTAAATCCAATTTTCATGACACGTTAATCTTATTTTGGTTTGGGCGTATCATCGAATATGGGAGATTTTTGTGATAAAAGGCTTGGTTTTCCCCTAAACATTCTGAAACACATTAACAAAATTTTCAAGCGCTTCGTATTTAAGTAACATTTTGTACGGATTTAGCTTTGTTCTTCCTATTCTTAACCAACCTAACATTCATTCAACTGAAACACCCGTCCATAAAAATGAGATCAAATCTCTTTTAGCACATAATATGTTTTAAATCATCAATAAATTCCACTTACACCGTGGCAGATGCAGTAATAAGTTCAATTGGAGATTGACACGGACTCTTTCGAGTGACACAAATCCAAAACGCCCTCTTTGTTATTTGATTAACTAGTGATAAATTGTGTTTGAGATAGGGATATTGAATTTAACTCTGTGGATTTATTGCAGCTTCATTGTTATCTCTTCAAAAAGTTTACAGAGTTTAACATTTAGATTCAGCACCATGCTGAACTAGGGTCCATTTTGCGACATACTCTTCCATTTTCTTGTTCCAACTGGATATTATTTAGGATAGACCGATTCGGACGCAGTTTTATTTAATAGAAAGCTAGTTTAACTGGGGTGGTTCTTAGCTATGTCAGTTTTTAACCCTCGTCGCTAAAAGAGGCAGACAGGGGTTTTTTAATTTTATATTTATTTTGTTAATATGTTGAAGTGCATAGCAATTACCAAATCAATTAAAATAGCATGCAACTAAAACCAAAAACAAAGCGATCTTCTCAAAGAAAATAGAATGAGGGTATAAGGATTGAAATTCCCTAAACGAGTTTGGTACACTGGCTATTGTGTTAGCATTCCATCAGGCCACAGTCGGGCGCCGACTGAGCGAGTTAAACCCCATTGTGGCGGCGCAGGCTCCGTGTCCAAACGCAACCTTTGTGTGCCTGCCAATATAACACCTATAATCGATTAACTGATTTTGCGGCCCTGAATAGGATACGGGCTGGTCAGGTAGGACTGTGCAGTGCATACTTAATGTTAAATATTTTCTGCTGCTGTTTGTACTTACTATATTTGTATTTTTTTTAATCTGACCCTATCAAGCTTTCTGTAGCTCTTGACTAAGTGAGGTATAAGCTTATGTCTCCAGAATGGCTTAGATTGGGTCTAAACGTCTAACAATTTAAGTTTAGGAATTAAAATTTCATTTAGATTTAACGCTTCATTTAGTATTAAAACTCTTATGTTATTTTCATAAAAATAAACAACTTATTTAACTTTTTTTTCCTCTTATTTATTTTCAATATATTCATTATATGTATTACCTATACATATGTCATATTAATTTATAATGTTCTGTTTACTTCCGAACTCTTTCTGGTTTTACATTTGTTCTGGCTTTTTTAGAGTAGTCTTGTTCAACACCGATGGCTAATTTTGACGCTTTACAAGTTTGCTAATATAATATCCGGTCATGTATACGATTTTGATCTCCCCCGAGGAATTAGAAGTGATAACGTGCAGAAGGGAAATGCAGACAATTACTCTGCGGTGGCTTTAATGAGTCGATTTAAACTCCCCATACAATCTTTCCGACACAATACCTTCATCGTGTGATGTGTACGAGCGCTCGATGCGAGGGGAGACAACGGGACGCTTCAAAACAAAACAAGGAAACCTCTTAGTCAGGAGTTTCCAACTTATTTCCTGCCACTGAATTGAAAACAAACCAGGCACTTTCACTCCAAAATACTTTATTTCAATCGACTTTTTCACTACCTACAATAAGTTTGGAATGAATGTTTTTGGCACTACAAAATGTTGGCATTCCAAATCCATATTCGAATAAGGGTCACGTTCGTTAAAATCGTTGAAAGTTGGCAATGTTTTAGCATTAAACTGGAAAGATGACATCACAGTTTAAAAGGTTTACTTATGTTTAACAGAGTTGCTGCGGTTGTCGTCGGTGATAAAATTTTATGAGTGGTTAGTACGGTAGGTGATGGTTGGTGAGGTCACATTTTATTAATACTTGCTGGCTGTACCGGCAGGTATTCGTGAACGCTAATTGAGCACAAGGACATCGTGTCTTTGCCAATGTCAGTGTTATAGCCATTTCATATGTATCTACGGTTCTGTCTGTACTTCTGTAGTAGTCGTGCAAATTGTCTTTATTAGCTAAATGTCTTGACTTGACCAATTTAAAAATTTGCGTTCAAGGTAAGATTTTTCCTAGTGTTCTTTTAAAATTATATTTGGATCTTAATTTGAAAGGATACTAGGATACTTGAAAACAATTTCTTTAAACATACTGTTAACTTGTTTGTAGAAACCTTTAGTAATTTGTCGAGTTTAATTAAATAAATTTATATGCAATGGTACTTAATTATAACATTCTTGAATAAACCGTGGGAACAAAAAAAATTTAAGTAAGATGATTAAAGTACAATAGCTTCTATCTCATACATATAACTGTATTTGATATGAAAGTAACGTTCCTGTCTCGTAGTGATTTATGTGTTAAGTATTATTATCCCAGGAGAAAGCTCTTGGGATGACACTTCGTTATCTTTGGTTCCGTTGCTCTGGCATTGTTCGTCAGGGATCATTTATCAGCTATGACAAACACGAAATAAGGATCCTACTTACCTGGTTTTGAGTTCATGAATATAACTTATTGCTTATCTTAATCGATTTGATTGCTAGTTTATAAAGATTTTGGGATAAATAAAGCTATTTTCGGTGTAATAGACAAAATATTTAATCAATTCTACCTATAAATTGTAGGAGACCATCATCAGTCAACGTATACCTACCTACCTACGTATAAGGAAATGGAGTAAAATGTCAAATATGTTTAAGCCGGTATTTATAGTGCATCAAATATATACCTACCACTAACATGTAAACGTGTATATAATCTACTATATATTTTTTTAAATATATTAGCATAATACTAGCAGGTCGTCGAAATTAATTCGCTCAGCATAAGTAGCTCATTGAAAGAACTAAGCCCCCGGGCAACTTGAGGTAATCGCATTACCTACATGCAATCGATAGAGCTAGACAGGAATGAAAAGGAAATTGCTGATCAGCAATAAGAAGCTTAGGTAAAGACCTGAGTCGTTTTATGTATTCAATTTAAAATTTACAATGCGATATGTATCTTATTTAACGAAACCATCACAATTCTTAGTTATGTTGATGCATATGACGGTACTTATATTATTTGCTTTTTATTATATCTTTGACAGACTTAGTTTTAGCACAGAATATATGGATTTATAGACTGTGGTTTATTCAACATTTTTATAAACTAATTAGTTATTTGAGTTGGAATGCTTGAAATGTGATGAAAGTCGCATCTTTTTTTTTTCATTTAACATTCTTCATCATCTTCATACCGCGCGCGCTCATGCCACTATACTGCACGTAATAATATATGTTGTCCCCATTACGCGCTACCCTGTCTTATTGTTTTCTATAATCTAATCCAGTCTTATCCTATTTATCACTAGTCCTTAGCCTGGACTCACTACACTAGTCACGTTGCGAACAGCACTAAGCTTTTAACCCAGTTGTTCATCGCTTACAATGCAAATATTCCATTAACGCTGCACTGCGAAGCTCGAGGAATACCCGGACATTGTACCAGTTAGAAGTAGGAAAAACTACTCCAAAGTAATGAAGTAATTCAACCCATTGATGATGCTGACGATGATTATGGTAACGGTAAATAATCACAGCAGTCGTTAATGTTTCATAGATGTGGTTGTGCTTGCACTCTACCGTTAGGACACGGCAAACTTGCTCAATTACAGAGGTCATGCCCATTTTTAAGACCTTCACATAATATGAAACTCGCTAACATAATCACAGCCCATTTGTTCTTCACATCAAACTTACCATCACGTTGTGTCATTAGGAATCTCGTTTGTCAAAAAAGACCCGTCACATTTTATCAGTTAAATCGGTACTTATGATGACACCGTTAGGTATATTTTTCGTACTATGAGTTTATCTAAAGTGCGCTTCGCTCGTGCCATTTATCTCAGACTATTTTTATAAGTGTCGTTTGTCCCGACCGACATGTGGTTGAATTTGTGAGTTAGTGTCTCTAAAGCGTGGTGTTCTGAGTAATAGAGAAGCGTTAGATGGGCGGTCTTCATAGGGAGGCAATTAGCTTGGTAATAGCTTCGTTATCAGACGCCGCCTCATCTCGATAGCTAATGAAACGAGCTGCGCTCTCTGCCGCTTCACTTTGTTTGTTGCTTGTTATAGTGTCCATTCAGCGAAAGTATGCTATCAGGAAGCCTTTTATTTATGTTGTTTATAGAACAAACCGCTTTATTAAGTGGAATTCTGTGATGTTCGATATTCTCAATCGGTAACACCTGATTACGCTATAACAGTGAGTAACGGTGTACAAGAGAATTGATTTTATATTGTGTACTGTTAGGTGCTGTTTTCTTATTTTGTTAGAAGTAGCTGTTGTTTTGATAGCAGATCTACTCGTATAGAAAAGTAAAATCGAAAATGCAATTGCCTGGGACATTTAAAAATGGTAAGGAAAGAGCGCTTACAATATGTCAATCAACCAGAAGATGTTGATTAAGAGAAAGCACCGGATGGATCCGTTACGTTACGAATCATCTTTATCGGGAACCGTACAGTAGGTAGGTAGTTAGGTTCAATGCGGTACTTATACGCTCCACAATGCCCGTTATGCCGGCCCATTGAATGCGGGTGATAGAGTTTTTGCGCAGTGCAAATTACTCTCGTGGGCGCCATCGTCGTTGGTGCACGTCAATAAATCATTTCGTTTATCATTGTTGGACACTGTAACCTACGGTTCTTCGTGTCTTCGCTTAGCCCTTTTCGTTAATGTTCATGTTTATACTTTAAAACGGAAGGTTTTGTTGTGTGTGACCTTTAGTAGTACCTAATTAATATTCCTGTTCTCCCAGTCGTCATAAATTGCATATTCATGAATTCGGCATTTATCGCTATCGGTCGTCGGACAACCGATGTCGTCAGTCGGCGTCGCGGGCCGATGCGTGTGCGCGGCCGCGCGTAAACCAGCTGATAGCGTGGGAACAACCTCATGCGTGAAAACCATGGAACCGCAGTGAGCATCGTGCATTATGGCGCCACAAGATTCTTATCTCATTTAATAACAATATTACCAACACAAAAGTCAAAACTTCCAAGAACTTCAACTGTAATTTGCAATTCATCAACAATGAGACCATTCATGCAACCGAAGATATAGCGCCTTATCAATTTTATTAAAGTTATAGCGTCCGTTCAGTCGGGAGACAAAAATGTGGCCGGCCACAAAATCTTAAGAAATCGTAGTTCCATTCACACATATCACTTTTTTCAGTAGCGTTCAACTGTGTCGCGAACGTGTGGTCAATACAGACGACATCGCGCGCGGCCTCATCGCGGCCACAACGCAACTTCACGCACTTCATGGTTCCCATTCACACTAGATAGCTACAGTAACTAATGCCCAGCCACATTTTTTCGCTGTGGTGTGGTGGTGTGTGGCCCTTCTGAACAGACGCTAAGACAGTTTTACAATACAGTTGTGATTATAGAAGTAGATAACAGATACTATAACATTGTCGTGTCAAGAGTCACTTTTGTTTATACAAGTGATGATGTAGTGTAGATGTTGACCGAGCTAAGTTAAGGGTTGCGATTTGCGACAATACACATGTAAGCATTCTTCAAAGCTCTTAAAACAATAGGACGCGATGCGGGCTTCCCTTTGTGGCTTGTTGACGAGTTCGTTTTGTTCTCAGAGTCGTAGTTGACATTTACTATTGTGTAACCATTGCTCAATGAACTCTAACATTAGCCAATTCTATATATATCCTACTAAGCCAGCGGCTTCGCACACGTTGTTTGTCAACAAAAATAGCCCTGTTTGAATCCAGTTCATAATATATCACCACACTAAATTTCATAGAAATCAGTTCAGTCATTACGACGAGATTGAGTAACAAACAAATAAACAAACATCCAAACCTTCACATTTATAATATTAGTGTGATGCTTAGAAATTTAGAATAGGCTATTGTATATGTTTCTATAGTTAAAAGTTGTGTTACTATAGTTATGTTTGATGCATCGCTAAAGCTTAACCCAGGTACAGAATTACAGACATATAGCCTAGCCATATAAATAATGGTTGGTTTACTTATAGTATATTTTTGACAGGAAAAGCTTATCTACAGATTGCACTTGAATGAACTTTAAAGGCAGTCAAAGTGTTTCGCGTGTCTATCCAAGTCGTGGGTTCTAATTTGTCAGGCTTATCGTTTCCCATCGAGAACTCTCGGCGGATATAAATGATGACGCCGACCGATTAGTTGGCATTGCAGTAGGTACCAGTAGGAAAGACTTGCCTACGTTCGTCACGCAATAGTTTGCCCGTGCCCTACATTGAAGCTTGTATGAACCAACACACTCCATTATCGTAATAGGGGTCATTGGAGTTTCTCGCAATAGGTGTATATGGATCGATAAATTTTTTGTTGTAGTGTACAGTTAGCTTCCGCCAATTTTAATTTGTGAATGAATGTGGCTGTTTCCGTCAATGGTTATCACGCTCATCAACCACGCCGGTCTCGCCAACCGTGACGTTGGGAGATGACATAGAATGAACTCGAACATTAAAAACTACAACCGTACCTATAGTTCAGATTCAGTTGTTTCCGCTTAGACTCGATTTCACTGTTCCCGTAAGTAGCTTACGTGTTGTTCTGTTGGATTACGGTTTAACATGTTGTTTTTATCCTATTTACAAATATACGAGTATTTTGCAAGAAGTTTTACATTAGGACCCCGGTTCACCTCGATTATTAGAATTTACGGCTTGTATGCGTCATCGATCCTCCGATTAAAAGGATTTATTAATATCCAAAGACAAAGTTATAGTGTAAATCAAGCTGTGAGAGGCTAATTAACACGGTGTGGATAGAGTTGGTATCATCGCACCTGCCGATGGCTCGTGGTGAGAGGTAGCAATTTGCAACGCGGTTTTCAACGCTAGGATTCGAGATTTATCGACGTGAATGTGGCCTATCTTTACAATAACGGAATTTCTCACACGTCAGTAGTGGTTTGACCCTCGTAGCAATTCACACCAGTGTTAAAAGGACTTCTAAAACCTTAATGCAATTATGATGCTTACGTTATTCGACACCGTAAAGTTTCTTACAAACAAAGCGAAGGTGACAATGTTTAACCATGGTGTACTTAAAGAGGCCCAACCAGTCTAACCAAATAAACTGAAGTGACACGTTTTTCAACACTTGTATTTGGTTAAGCACTTAACCGAACTAGTTTTCAAGAGCGCCTGTATCGTTTGAAACAGACTTTCGCTCTCCAGGTGTCATAACATTTTCATTAACACTTCAATTGTATTTATACAATGTTGTTAGAGTTGTGTTGTGTTTAAAAATTGACATGTTCTTCGGAACCTACATACGCACTATTATGAAAGTAATGCGTAATAAAGTACTAACCCCATCAATAGCTTGTTTCATCAATTTCATAGGTCTATCTTAAATAATCCTAATCCAAACCGCAACTTGACATACTTAAAAAAATAATTTATCTTTACATAAAGAAAAAAAATAAGTAATAGTATAATAATTTTAGTATAAAATGAATTCGCTTTCGCTGTCTCTTCACTTAGATCTTTTAAACTACTCAACGGATTTTAATGCGCTGGAGTGATTCAAGAGGAAGGTTTATATGTATAATAGATACATAACTCTGTTTGTTTGTTAGTGTGTTTGTTATCTCTACACGACTAAACGGCGTAATGAAATTTTGCAAGGAGATAGATTATATCCTGGGAAAGGACATAGGCTACTTTTTAGCCAACTGCGCAAAACTAGGGTAATGTTTTATTGAAAAACCACCCATGCGAAGCCGCGGGTGGGTCAGCTAGTTTCAAATAAAATATATATTCCTAAATCATTATAAACAAACACAAACGTTTTCAGTTTCATCAAACAAAAAATACATATCTTTCGAATAATTAATTCATTCATCAATCTGAGTCATCCCCGTTTTTCTCTGAATGCAAGAACAATACAACAATCGATTATTTCGTCAGCTATACAATTAATCTCGCGTTTGTCGAGAAATTCCAATGGTCTTATTCAGTTGCTAATGTAAACTTCGTTGTTATTTTGCATCGTGTGCAGTGTTTCGCATAGTCTCACAGATATACATAACTCAAGCGTCTCTAGTATTTTGCGAATAAACCGCGCATAGGTGGATATTATATAATGATGTGCAAAGGATGCCGGTGTGAAGGAAGGCAATCTGCTCCCCACGATTTGCGACAACGAGCAGCAAGGTCGCCGTCTGATTGTCGGTAATAGTCGCTTATGTTATGATATACCGACGACACATTGCCCTAATTCCGCTGCACTTGTTCTACTATCTTTCCGATACTTATTTACGGGTAATTGTCAGCAATTATATCGGAAACGCGGAAAAACTAGGATTGGATTCTTGGAATTCAGCTCTGACATATACCTGGCAATTAATGGTATACTTAAATATTTTCACATAGGTAAGTATGTACTTCTTTCATTCATTATACAATGGACATAAAGCTACGCTACGCTACAGGCAAATAATATCCTAAACAGTGATATTATTACGAAGACAATATGAAACTGCTGAAATTTTATTTGCACTCTAGGGGGTGTTATTTATTTGTATTTACCTTTATTCTGATTCCGCTCTTGATAGAATAAACAAGGAAACTAGGAGCGCGTCTAAAACTGAGGAAACGATCGCATTGAATCAAGAAAATGGTTAAACGAGGCTTATTAATTAAAACGATTTCCTAAGATTGGTGATAGTGATATCTAAAGCTACAGATCATTTAATTGCACCAGGAAAATCGCATCTAGCACTTGTTTGAGAAGCCAATTCCAAAGTATATCCTGGATCCTGTCAGGATGATAGTGGGCTCTAAAACGTGCCTCAGAGTCGTGACTATTTTTAGATTCGATGGCATCACCGAAACATTCCATTGAGTTGACAATTTCGTGTTTTTTTTGCGGCGACTCGCCGGTGTCACGCTTGACTCGTTATGTAGGTAATATTGTTGAAATGGTATGGTAGGTATGTTGATGCGATCACATTGAGCATGATTATTTCGTTTTACGATCTGGCAAGTCGGATTAGCATATTGTGTACCTCATTTAGTTACCCTGACACAAACCAGATAATTTATCACGTGGTTAATATAAGGTATTTGTGTATAATAATATTCTACCTTTTCCCGAGAACTATAAGACTTCCAGTATTGCTAAGAAAGTTGCCAGTGACACCGAATCTGAAACAAGATCAAATGCGAATGTGAAATACTCGTCTACATATTCATACATTATTGATTAAAAAAAAAATAGTTTAAAGATCTGGCTTGATGTTCTTGTATAAAAGAAAAGACCTTGCTCCTAATTTATATAAACGAGCAGCGCGATCTTACAATTAAAGTTATGCAACAAACACACTGTTTGATTTAACAATAAGAGTAAGATAGATATTTGATTCATAGCCACCTAGTCAATATACCACCCATTCGCACACACCACCGTTTTGGTTCTACGTTCTTGATGCGTACAGCTAAGGTATGGAACACTTTGCCGTCGTCTGTTTTTCCTAAAGAATACAATCCGGGCCTCTTTAAGGTAAGAGTAAATAGGTTTCTTCTAGATCTTCGTGCTTCATCTTAGACCACATCATCACTTACCATCAGGTGAGATTGTGGTCAAACGAAGTTCTATCCAATTAAAAAAAAAAAGCCACTGCCAGTAAACAGAATAGTTATAGTAAATGTTTCTTTTCGATTAGATGCAGCAAATTGATATAAAGTAGTAAAGCAATGCACGTTGCAGCTGTCAGTCTTACAAGTGTAGTTTGCTTTACTTATATATTTTTCTTCTATTGACTAAGAGCAGATGTTCTTAAGCTTAGCAGCTGCCGTTCAGATTACTAACTGCAATGTTTAAACGGCATTTTATAAAAAAACTTATTATCATAGGCACTTGCGAATACCGAGCGCTAACCGATAGGTCTCGCTCGTTACTTCAAAATATAATATACCTAAAGTAGGTACCTACTTATCATTTTTTGATTTGCCGCAAGCAGGCTTTGCCTGTTTATGAAATTAATTCATCACATTATATTTGCGGTTTAAAACAATTAAATAGGTAATGTAATGATTTATCCAACCGCATTTAAAACATAAATAAATAAATAAATATTGCTGGACATTACACACAGCGCTATCTAGCCCCAAACTAAGCACAGCTTGTACTATGGGAACCAGATAACTGATAGAATACTTATATATACATTTTTTTGTAAATAAATACTTACAATATATAGAAAAACACCCAGACACGGAACAAATATCTGTAGATCATGCAAACATTTGTTCCGCGGCGGGAATCGAACCCGCTACCTCCTGCGTCTCAGCCGGCTATACGCCCACTGCGCCACGGAGGCAGTCAGTATATTATATAATAACTATTGTTGTTCTCTTGAAGTGTTGATATAAATAAAGGAAGCTTGTTGTTTTCCACTTTCATTACCATAAATGAATACAAATTGCTGCATAAAACCGCAAATGTGATTATGTCACTATCTGCAAGAATGCGTCACAAAGTGCAGAACGCAGCGGGTGTTATAATGCGGTCGTTATGCGGCGGTGGTTCGGCCTTCGCCACGGCACTGGACCCATTGTATCGCTACAAAGAACCCTCGTAACAAGATATCATCGTCTTCTGTCTTCATCGTCTCCGCTTTAATTACACGGAGCACAGTTCAGCACAGGAAACGCCTAATTTATACGCAAACGATAAGCATGAGGCAATATCAAATCGAGTATTGGGCGGACTTCGAAAAAGGTTAAATTGTACGGTCATTCCTTTCGTTAGACAATTTGCCGGCAGCCGGACATGAGTCAATTTGATAATGATCCAATAGCAATTTCAACACGCGTTGATATCGATTTTTTCTTTATCTGAATTCAATGTTTTCCGATTTTCCGTCAAAAGCTTTTGACCAAAGTCAGATAACTATTTTTGTTCAGGCATTCGGTTGATTAAATCCCATTATCTAAGATTTGTGGTATAACTTCTTGTGGTACGAAAATGTTCAGTAAACCGCAAGTGTGCGTAAAAGGAAGCAGAGATTTCCAATAATGATAGGGGAGGCTGATGGACAGTCGATTGCCTTGACAGGGGTCAAATAAAGAAATAGAGGAGGGTCGAGAAAATCCAGTGTTTCGACCTCTTCTTTATGCCACTCGGTTGTATTGTAGCCTTGTTCTTGTATAACTGCACAATACCTTCGATACATTCCATTATCTTTTCGTTTAGTGGTTCTAGTTTATTTAATGCGTCAAGAGAAATTCCTACTGGCCAGTCTTCGGATCTGTGGCTTCAGACAGGCATAATCCTACAAATTCTTCTTTTGGTTGTTAAGGTGTGTCCAACCTTTGAAAATGTATGTTATACTTTCGCCTTTTTGGCTGCGATAAAGCAGTTATACATACAGATCGTCCCCATGCCCCCAATTTTAAATTGCCTCGCAATGTCTCGTATCCCTTTGTGCAATGGAGTTATTATTACGGGCCACTGATTTGATTAGGATCTGCCTGAAATATTATGTTTTCTTTGGAACATCTCGTATACCTAAGTAGTATCTCATATACCTACGCCAAAAACAACTTTGAAAGTAAAAGGAAAATAAGAAGGTACCTTACCTACCTCTAATTCACTTCGGGTATCAGATATTGTTGCTATAGAGACTAATTGAAGATGATGAGGGGTAAATATTTA
The DNA here is from genome assembly GCA_963924445.1 of Philereme transversata. Taxonomy (NCBI): domain Eukaryota; kingdom Metazoa; phylum Arthropoda; class Insecta; order Lepidoptera; family Geometridae; genus Philereme; species Philereme transversata. The sequence continues at coordinate 15,533,129 of OZ004337.1, read as the reverse complement.
TTACGATGTATAGCTACATTATGATTTCGTTAATTTTGTGCCATCATTAACCTTGTACTTGACATTGCGAGCTTATAACAAGTACCCACACAAAGATTATATCGCCTATTGACATAACTTAGCTAGGACAAATATTGATTAACGGCCATTTAATATTTTCTAGCGCAGTAAATTCCAAGTTATATAGACCATGTCTTAGGGTGGGGGGGTCGTGAAAACTGCGTAGTTTCTACGGTTGCCGTGGTTACGCTCCGTACGCGGCTCGGCTGCCAGACGACTATTTCGCAACCGACTTCAGAATTAGCAGCCAAAATATACTTGAATTCGTGGTTATCCCTTTGTGACCCGATTACAGCTATTGCTACAGCTATTGTTCCATCGTGTTTAATCGTACGTGTAACACCCAACATAAACATCACAACCTTTTTATGATATCTCTATTTTATTGTTATTTTAGTTGTTGTATAATGTACGTGTATTTCCTACATATACATTTATAATCTCGATTCCCCAATCTTGTCTAAAAGCATACTATTCTAATAAAATCATCATATTTATTCTACCTTCCATATAAAGTGTAGGGGTGTTTGCTCACCCTTGTCTAATTGCATTTTATTTATTCAAGACCTTAGTACCCCTTGGATGATCGCGTAGGGAATGATTTGCCGCAGTCGCTCGTTAGTCTAGCTTGTAGTCTCGGGAGTTCCATAATGCAATTGAGTAGTTCATTAGCAAACCATTGACTCTATTATGACAATCACACATAGGTAAGCCCTTTACATTTGCTTGTAAATCACTTTTCTCAGATTTATTGGTGTTTTGTTTACTCTTTGTTTAATTCAATTTTCGTTTTTGTGTTCAATAAACCTGTTTGCTTAAAAGTATAGTTTATTTCTGTCTAACTTACAAACTATTATATTTTATTATACATTATTTATTTGTTTCTCATTCTAAAGCTCTAGACGCTCTAGATGTATCCTTCCGGGAATCTGTCTGATTAGACATTATTTGATACTGTCTCTCGCCGAAAAAAGATTTCATTAATCGCTTCGACAGTATCAAGGCCCCTCGGATCGTCCGTCCCGACTCCCGATAAACGATTAGAAAGCAATTTGGTCGGAAATTCAAATTGGATTCCATTCCCAGATAATCCTAAGTCATGATCCGACACGTTTCTGCAAAATGATAATCAAATCTACACCCGATGTTCAAACACTGAGAATATTTAACTGAGAATATCTTATTCTTAAATGATTGTCTTAGGGGAAATTAAGTAAATGAAATTAAATTCCTGCTAATGGCATAACTTGCATACTTTGATGATTCCCATTTCAAACGGGACTATCTGTCTGTAATAGTCTGTATACGGTGAGTAAGTCACGACAACACAACTAAAATTTTTGCTGATGTCATATCTACTATGTAATAAAACCCCCTCTCAATGATGCAATCGATATTGGGGGCGGCACCGTTACATATTTATTGCTATCAGGGTCTCAAGTTCAGGAAAATGTAAATGTTTTTTACTTTTTGTCCGTGACTTGTGTTTCTTTCTACTTCTGTTTAATCTCAAAGTTTCATCTCATGTTTCCAGATTTTCGTGATCGTGATCCTTATTACCTCTAATAAGTTATTAAAGTATCTTCTCATCTCACCTTTTTATCAATCTTGCTAACCCTCAAGTTTATGAGTTTATAATTGTAACTTGATAAATGATCTTGATGATCGTGCTTGGAAAAGATATAGTTAGATTAAGAGATTATGGTCATTCAAAGTTGTGTCGGTTATGTTAATATTAACGGCCTTGGTCACTCTATGAATTTCAAATAATTTTATAGCGCGTTCATGACTTCATTTTGCACCACCACCGCACCGTGCAGCGTACATTCTTACTACATATTATTCCTTACTACGTTACATACTCGATTGAAATTCCTTCGGCTGAAAGCACTTTGATATTCCTCTATGTCACATCGGGGTGCAAAGTTTGCCTATGATATTGGGTTGGATGTTAACTTTGCGTTTATATGGGCCGGGAGCCGGGAGCTTTCAAACTGGCATTAATTACTGCCGGGTAACTTCTCCCGCTACACTGTCGAGCAGTAAACATTGTGCAATATCTCTGTAATTAAGTTCCTTGTTCTGAATAACTCTAGCTTCAATAACTTAGATGTCTAATGTGTGTTTTCAAACACTAGTTTTCTTAGGCCGTTTAAACGTACAAAAGTTCGTTTTCGTACTTTGAGAAACTATTAAGCTTTATTAGTTGATGTTCTCAACGCACTGTGTGGTGACAATAAAAAACCCCCGCCCTGAATTACAACGGACCGAATGGGCCAACTTCACTTTCCCCCAGTGAAAAACTTTAACGCAGTGCAAACAGAAAATAGGCAGAGTTTGTCGTTTGCATACGAAATGTCCGTACCAGAGGATTAAGCTACATCACCGCATGCGTGCTATAGGTACCTTCCTGCATTGTGGTGATGCAGGATTTGCAGGGATTGCGACTACGATGACTCATTCGAAAACATAACCTTGATATAATATAGTACTACAACTACTTTGAACGTTGGTGACGTCATTTTACTTTATATGATTTGGTGACTCAGTTCATTCCTATTAAGATAAATGCCAAATAGGATGAATGATTCCATGCTTTTGGGAATTACTTACATTGAGTCAATTTCCAGGAAATAATACTACTTTTGCGCGAACTGGTTACAAATAGTATTGGCACAGATAACTGCGGTGCAAAAATATATGTGGGTGCATAATGACAACAATAACGGCGCCCAGCCGTAGGGGCAGGTCGATGAACGCAGGCGCATCGTTGAGTCATCGGTCACCGCCATCTTCAAGTCTCCATTCACTTGTAAGTACATAGATCTTCTGACCAAGAGAAAAGGCTCCATAGAACGCAAATGAACACGCTAACAATCCTAAGTCACGTACCTAGTGTTGATAAAAGTCGAAGTCACGCGAACACCACATATTTTTTGTCCCCATACCCATACTTAACGCGTAGACCTTTTTGCCTCTAAATTGTATAGAACTTCATTATCAAAGTACATAATACTGCGCATAGGAAAAATAATTAAAGCAACAAAATGTTCGTTTTGAAAATTCATTAATAAAAGCAATAATAGCGGAAAGATTCGAGAATCCTGCATTCCACGTGGTAAGAGCCATTAACTACGTTGAAGCGCAGACAGAATGACCGAGGCGAGGGGTACAGTAATTTACCGGGCTTTAGATTGTTCGACCTCAATAAATGGATTATAATGAGTCCGAATATAAACGCTCCCATGTGGAGTTGAAAACAACGCACATGTTTGTCTTGACTACCATCTACAGTTTGCACAATAGATTAACTCTCAATCTAACAAACTGTTCATCAGTGGATCTATTTAATGAATCGTGCTTGTCTCTGTGAGATACAAAGCTGCGTTGTTGTAAACTTGACCTAGTTTCGTATGAAGGCTAGTAGTTGTTGCACGGCCTTCATCCAGTTTCCAATACGACCATGTAGGAAATTCTCGTGAACAGCTCGTGAAAGAGAAAATACGTCAATTATGCGGGCGACCTGTTGGTTTCAGTTTTTTATTTCCTCAACGACGCAACGTGTCAAACGACGCTCGTACAAACCCAATTAGAGAAATTGATTTATTGTGATGAAATCTAAGCGTGAGGGAATTCAGTGTTTTGAATACCTATTTTTTATCGTTGGTTGCAAGCATTGATTTGCCTAGCTATGTATAGAAATCCTCGATTTCCCTTATTTTTATCACATTATTTAGGTAACATTTGCAATATAAAATCAACAATTTTGTTCTAAGTATTTCCTATATTTACTACGTCGCACGCATCGCACACTATCATTTGCTCGAAGGTTGAGTATAATTGCTAAGGGAGGATATTACATACATACTATAAATAATAATAACTATCTGACACATTTCAGCTTCGCACGGATTCTTAAGCTCAGTGATAATGATTAGTTTCTGATAAAAACTCACTAACATTAAACTTTACCTGTTTTTAATATAAGTAGTATAGATGTAACTTCTTACTCAGACAACAAGTAAATTAAAATAAGAAATATAAGCTAGGAACTTAGCCTACATTGTTATCTTTTCCTGAATGGGTCAGTTTCAAGTCTAGATTAGAAGTTCCTGTTTTCCATCATGTTCAATGAAACCCTCCACCGTATCTTGTCAGATCTAGTAACAGGAGATGGATGTCCGCTGAAGCATGCCCTAACGGGAGTCACACTTCAAGTGCATTTGACATTTAATACGTTGAAACGAAATATCTTTAATCTGCATGCAAGTATTGAATTCGCGAATCTACTTTACATTTGCAATATTCATTCATCTCTTAACTGCGTTGCTTAACCTGTCTTGTGTATTCAAAAAGACTTAGCAGAAGTGTTATTTAAATATTGACGTAATTAATACCTTCTTATAGTATGGTTTATTTTATTGGCAGCAATAACAATAAAATCATAGGGTTTATTGCACAAGTCGGCACCGGCAGGCTGCGTGCTCTTGCTCAGACTTGGTCTTGAACTCAAGTAGCTACTGTACCTGGTGTGATTTTACGATCCGTATTACTAATACAAATTAGTTATTTCACCTTCCCCGACGTAATTAATGTTCTTTTCATAAATTAATGACTGATTGATGGCTGGTCGTAACATTTATAATTAGAAACGTAACCTTATTTAACCGTTTATTATTAATTTATGAATTGAACTTATGTTGAATCAGTAACTATTTATTGTCTGCTGTGTTTGTATCATGTCAGCTTCTACTCCTTATTTCTTATGCACACAGTACCTACCTACATAATTAAATTACAGAACAAAATATACATATTTTTCTATTTGCCTTTTAAAATTAAGGTTACCTTCGCAACTTTTTCTATTAAGACTTATAGAAGAAATGTGTTGATTGATTTCATTGTATTATATAAATTTTTTTTAACTATCCTACATTTTCCCACTGCTGGGCAAAGGCCTCCCTCAACTCCTTCCACCTATCACGATCCTTGGCAGAATCCCACCATTCCTTCTCGAATACATTGATGTCGTCGCGCCAACGCTTTCGCGGCCGACCCCGACGTCGCTGTCCATCTTCCGGTACCCAATCTGTTACAATGTTGGCCCATTTCTCCGGAAGCATTCGACTCACGTGCCCGGCCATATCATAGTCCAAAACCCTCAAGCATTGTATTATATTGCATACACATACAACTAACTAAAAAAAACTCTTCTACCATGCATGCATCATTACGACTAAGTAGCTCGAGAATGTTCCCTGTCTGGGTACAAAGGCAAAGTTTACAATACTCCGTCGGCTGGAGAACCCTCTACTGAAGCAACGTACGTGGTGGCTTTAAGTGCGAGTCGTGCTGCCAAGTGCTTGTTCAACATGTCTCCTGAAGATGTCGCAATTCTCAACATGTCTTATAGAACTTTTAGCAAAATGTAAATGTAATGAACTAGCTTCCTTAAATATTTCATAATCTAAATTCTTACTCCTGTAATAACTTCTGCATCACCGAGGGTTTCTCCCACGAGTTTTTATTTTTAAATTATAGGAAATTGCTTTTGGAGTACTAATTTCGGCACAATCTTAGTTTGCTTGTCAACGGTTTCATTTATAAGACCTTAATTGCACTTAAAACTCCTGACAACAAAATAATTCGTTGTTTCAAGCACCTGCCGAAAAACGCGTTTGTAAACAATCTCAAGATGTTTACAATAGCTTATGTTCTTAAGCATCGTTATGAGAAGTTTGTAGGAGCTTGAGTGCTGCATAACGCTTTTATTTAAATGTAAACAACTGAGCCATATGAGTGCTTTGGTTATGAAGATATTTCTGATTTCTGTTTATACTCCATGTCTAGAGTTGTTAATGAAGATATTAATTGTTTTTGTAAATAACATTTTAAGAACAATCGTTCTTAAATTTGTAATCAAAAAGATTTCATACAAATTAATAAATTACTTCAACATAGTATAATATTTTCTATGTGCTTTGACTAACGCAATAATTTAAGAATGAAAACTAATAAAATAAAGAACAAAATATATTGCGAAACACAGTTTACTTGAGAACCTGATTTATAACAGTTTTCACTCACCGTACTTTTATGGCAATCGAGCCTTTTAATTCAATTGATGGCGCAATAAAGTATGTACCTACTGTACTTACTAAATGTACCAATAACCACCGCGGTAAACAATAGTATATAGGTAGTTTTCTAAATTTGTCTGGGAAATCAGATGACGAACATAAAGCACGTCTCCTGTAATAGTTTTTTAAAACTTCCCCTGCAAAAATATTATAATTTTATAACATATAACGCATAAGTCTTTTTACGTAAGTACCTATGACATATTGCAAATTTGCAATACGTAATAGTACATTTTTGTAAGGCAAAGGCATAAAAACAGCCAGTAGGTACCACCTATTACTAATAAAGTAAATTTTTTTTTGTTTTTGTTACATGGTTGTAATTTATTGACGAAATTAATTGAATTAAAGAATTAAATGTTTATTTTTTATATGTTATCTCCCAAAGTTAATTTTATTCATAAAATGTTGACCACTTTTCTGACATAAAAACTCTTTGCTAAGATTTAAAAAAGTACCGTTCGGGTTAGACGGAGCATCTTGATAAACTGTACATTTTACCTTATTAAAAAAACTCGTGCGTTTTACATTACAATAGCGCACAAGTACGTAATGACATACATTACGATATTGAAATTGGTGAAATAGAGACCCTTTATGAGCAAATGTGTTATAAAAAGACTTACGAAATCTAGCCGATAGGTAAAATTAACGCAATAAGGAATTGGAAAAGATGGTACGGCTGCAATCATTCTCTTTATAATTTATGTCTTTTGTAATAAATAGATAATTTATAAAAGTTAGTACGTGATGTGTTCAGAGATCGTGACCAGAAACTTGATAGATATATTATTAGCTGCCTAAGCACGTTCATTGCAAAACCACTTCAACTGTAACTAAGTAGATACTAGAATATTTCACATATTCACAAAAATTACTTTGGTTCGATTCAAAGCAATATTTCATTAAATAAATAAAATAAATATAAATATTGCTGGACATTTCACACAGCGCTATCTAGCCCCAAATTAAGCAGAGCTTGTACTATGGGAACCAGATAACTGATAGAATACTTATATACATTTTTTTTTTTGTAAATACATACATATAATATATAGAGAAACAACCAGACCCGGAACAAATGTCTGTAGATCATGCAAATATTTGTTCCGCAGCGGGGATCGAACCCGCTACCTCCTGCATCTCAGCCGTCTATTCGCCGACTGCACCACGGAGGTCATTATTTTGCAAGTATTTCTTAACCTTATTGTAGAGCACAAAATACTGCTCCATCAATACCTGGAGATGGGTAGGTAAGCTAGCTAGGTAGACTAGGTAGGTACAACCTCCGCATGACGGAGCGAATTCAAAATCATGTACCGTTATAGTTTAGTGCTCGCTGGCTGGATGCTGCTGACTGAATACCACAAAAGCTCAAGTCTCGAAACGTCGAGGCTTTTGTGGAATTAAATTGCTACATTTTTTACCATTGCTACTTGAACGGGCTAGTTTTTTGATAGCCTTGTGAACCTTTTTATTCTTTGCAACAAGTTAGTATTTCGGTTTCTTTGAATTTTAATTCACGGGAATTGCTTTAGGAAGCAATGCAGTTGGTAATATTACACTTTATCAAGAATGTCATGTCACGGTGCGCAACGGAAGAGGCGGCTCTCCATTTACAATAATTAGTGCCTTGTCCCGTTACCACCTCATTGTCCGCTATATTCTCCATTACTTAGATACCTTTGTGGACCTAATGGAAGTTCTCAAGTTTTTGTTTGCCGTTTAATGTTGCATCAGTCAATTAGCTATTGTTCAGGAAGTTAGTTTCACATTCACATTGTTGTGCAAACTACGTTGGAACTGGAATCCTCCAGTACCTTCATGTGACGACTTAAATGCCAGTTCAAATTCAACTGGACCGACCTTGGAAAGGATAAATGACATAAGATCACGATTAGTTCCCGTCGAGGTCTAATGCGTTTACATTAGACGGCGCTAAATGAATTGTGTATTTGCGTAACTTATGCCGGCAGCACTCTGTCCAAACACGTCCGCTCGCCGCCAAAACAAATTGATTTACATTTTCATCTTATACCTACCGATCTGTATCGATGTAATAAAATTAAGACAGCCATTAATTTCCAATTAAGCTTTCATTAGCAAGAAAATGTAATTTTCACAGAACTGCTATTACACTAGATTTCCGAAAACTTGGTAGATGATAAATTTGCTTTCGGAAATGAGATTATGAAATACAATGCAGCAATATAAAATAACATAGCTTCTTGAATTATAATAGGATTGTGAAAAATGTTGAAGGTTAAAAAGTAATAAGACCTTACAAAGTCCTGACTAGACCAAATGTATTTCGGCGTTTTAAAGATTAATTAAAATAAAAAAAATAACAAATTAATTAGGTTACAAAATTAATTAATTACAAATTAATTAGGTAAAAAATAACACATTAGCAGAATGCACACCGAGAGGTGTGCTAATCTAGCCACAATCTGGAGCCCTGATGGAAGACGCGGTCGGAGTCGGCCAAGAAAGCGTTGGCGAGACGATCTTGTTGCCTTCGATCAGGAGTGGTGGAGTATCGTACAGGACAGAGATAGATGGAGAGACTTGGGGGAGACCTTTGCCCAGCAGTGGGACAATATAGGTTGACTGACAAAAAAAGATTAATTGGGTAAGTATAGAGCCTATATAATAAGTTGGACGAGTTTAGTCAGGCATAAACGCTAGAAATCCAAGGGCGGGACCGGGCGGGACCTTGTACAACCTTGGGCGAGAAATGGCTACGTCCTTGGATACTCCGGGAATGAAAGCTTCTGTCGACCTTGCACGGCTAGCATGTAACTTTATACCCGAAATAGCAAATTAAATTGTTGTAAGGGATTCTACTTTTAGAACATTCATGATAAATCTAGCCCAGGAATAAATTAAGTATCGGTAACAGCACAACTGTTTATTTATCATTTTCTACTAGCTTAGGTTTTATTATTTCTTTTAAAGCTTTAATTAAAATAAATATTTTGATCAATGTCTTGTCTGATATTCGTGTTCCGAGTGTGCCACATATAGTTTTTGATAATCAACCCAACATCGACGTGTTTCACGCGTCGAAATTTCAGTATGTTCGATTGCTACAAAACTATGTGCTAGAAAATCATATAATATATTGACTTTAAATGTCTTCTGAAACTCCGTGTTTATTTCCATAGCCATTGTGATTATTTGTGATGTGGTGTATACAGATTGGTTGGATTTACATTAGCTCATGGATCACTTTCGTCACATCATCGATCACACGGACAGCGTCCGTTCGTATCTAACTGGTATGAATACTACGTTTGTTTGTACTACAAAACAAAACCAATACCCACCGCATTTTGAACTGTGCCTGCAAATAACATCGTCCATTTATTACACTTCTCTTTCACACGAATACTTTTAGAGAAAGTTGTACTGCTTTCCAACACTCCATATCATTGCATATCCATAATTAATGTCGATCTTGCAGCCATGCCATGTCACGATTATCGCTAAATACAATCTATTAGAATTCTCAAACGTTGTTTACCTTGTGGTTGTTCTAAATGTCATAATCATTACGTTTTATTACAGCACTAATCATTATTAAAAATTTAAGTACCTATCCGGGGCCTAATAAAGAGTGTGATGACAAAGAGTAACTCGAAGTCAACACTACACACCTCATTGTCAAGGGCGTTACCGGCATTTGTAGCATTAGTGGCGTGGCCGAGGAAATAGGATTATTTTCGGGCGGATATTAAATTATAGCCAGTAAAACCCGCATTACCAGTCCTATTGAAGCCAGGATTTATGATCCATTATCAATCATTGATGACGAACGTTACGACTTTTGTCGGCCATGAACAACGTGTAACAGAGACTGGATTTATAGATTGATTAAAATGTAATGAAGGAGAAACCTTCAAAAAGTTGACCACACTCAAGCCTCTATGCGACGTATTTATTGAAAAACACTTACTTTTGATAAGTAGTTTGATATGTGGACCCACCCAGTTATTATCTAATATTAATAATTGAACAGATCAAAAGCATTAAACTTTCTCCCATTTATAATATCAGCAAGTGATACACTTATTTTATTGCTAACATTTCCTTTTGGTGTAAGTACACAAAATTACCCATAGACATTTGTTTATGGAGCGGTGACAGCACGTGGTTGCGCACGCGCCGGAAACTGACGGAGATCGATACCACAGAATAAATAATAGTATATACGTGAAGTTGCGTGACATTGTTCAAGCAAGACGCACCTGCCGCCAAGCCGCCTTCATTCATGCGAGGAATTCAAATTAGATACTTCCGTCCGACTCCCAATACGGACATCGAACTAATTACCTCATTACATTACACATAATAAGTTGAGATGAAACGGCTACCGAAAGCTTCAATCCTTTCTACTTCCTTTGTCTGTTCGCTTTCTTTTTATTGATCCAATATTCCATAATTGCTTTATGTTCTACGCCTGTATATTCTGCGTTTGCTTTAGAAATATTTGCAGCTATAACTATTCGTTTGCATATAATATTTTTCCAGCATCCAAGTTCCAATATCAATACTTGCTTTACGTTATTTGATGCAATGCGAAATTAGATTTGCATATGGATCTAGGCCAATTCCATTTTATCTCTCCTTTGATATGACTGTCCGTGACCTTGTCATTGTGGTTTTGAACTTCCGAATGTTATCTTATAAATATTAGATAACAATTTTAGATAGATAATGTTCAAATTCCACGGCAGAAATAAGGAGAGGCTTATTAATACCCATCAGTGGGTCGACACGGGCTGAGAATGATGATGATGATGTTCAAATTAACTTATCTTACTCGCATTGGCGTATGGATTCTTAGTAAGTTCCTGTATCCTGAAATAAGACGGGGATTGTAGAAGGATATCCGTCAACTGGACTAATTTATAATTGTAGAAATACTCAGTGTAAATTACATTTACAAGAGCTAGACGTTACCCATCTGCTCTTATTTAATCACATATCACAGATCGTGGTTTTTTATTGCCGTTAACAACTTTCAAAATTATTCCCAGTTTCATTCAAGCCACTATGAATATCATACCTAATAATGTGTGAACATTCCAATAAGAACACCTCGAGGAGCCACCGTGCGCTCATTTAATTTCCTCACTGACCGCAATAACCGCTTGTTGGTCCAATGTAAGTAATTAATTTTACCCAGCTTAGTTGGTGTAGCCAAGAGGCGGACTCGGAACAGCTTAATAACGTTTACCTCTCACCGGAGATCCAGAATGTAATTGTTCGCTTCGTCTTAACTTACTCTGTGTTTGGTCGTTCTTTCATTTTTAGGTCAGCGCCTTTAATGCCTTGGTCGGGTTACTAGTTTCCGGCAAGCATTCAACATATAGAAAAGTTTGGTTGTCATTAATTGGCTTATTTCTTCTTTTGTCCAATTTTGAATGAGCACTAGCATATTTATGAATTAACATTTACTTTGCAACGACAACGCCAGTAATTCTAGCCCCTGAATTACGCTTTGCAATTTGGCTATCATCGCCGACAATTTCTAAAAAAAACCTCCTTTTCATCCCTGAAAATGTGGTTCTGTATTTACAAAGAGCCAAGTGGCAGCTGTTTTTCCAGTGAATGCAATTTCCCGCAAGTCGTATTCTCCATTAAGTTACCACTTTACGGAAGAGATTAATTTAGTCCCATTTGTTCGAGCTTTCTATTTCTCTTTGCTTTTCCGACGATCGTATTGTCCTTTGTAATAAACGACTGTATAAATCGTCTGAGTGCAAAAATTACATGCACTATTTTAAGTCGCCGCCTGTTGTGACATGAAATTCAGTCGCGTTTATTTTTAAAGCTTTCAGTGTTTGGTCAAGGTTATACCCCAGCCACCGGAGCTCGACTGCTCTGTAGCTTTCCGCTAATAATCAATAGTTAAAATGGCCATGAACTCTACTCGACGCGACGCTCGTAGTAAGTGTGCTTTGTATAAAATTGACGGAACAAGTAAAACCTCACGACTCTAGGAGTAAAAACAATATTTGCTTTCATGTTTGCTCACGATTTCTTCTGCAAGCACGTTAGTACGACTGCTCAAAGCTATTGGCGGGTATGTTGTCTGTCTGTCTGACCAGATATCTAGCTCCCTGTAATCATTATGTAGAAACTCTGGCATGTCGCCATCGTCTGGCGCCGCGGGAAAAAGTTGTACATTTACTTCACTGAGACCACATTGCTTTTCACGTTGCGTCATCTGCTTTAGAAGTAACAGCTTTTTACTATAAAGAAGCGGTCTGAATCGTTCTTGGAAACCCTACAACTTTTTGCTTCACGTTAGTCTCTGTAGGTTATCCGTTCGTATAATTTAAACTGTTGTTTATTGGAGAACTTCACAAAGAATTAGGTTCATTGAATCTCTCGTTTTGCGATTTAATCTTTATTTATAATAAAATCAAGGCTATTATGGCCAATATTTCTTCGAAAACGATTTTGCAACCCAGTGACTTTGATTATGAAAGGAATTTTGTTTAAAGAAAAAGAGCAGCTGCATCTCTCCCCTCACTCTAATCATTGTTCGGCCAAAGGGTCGTCCTAAATGGGGAGCAATGGCCGGAATATGTGAAAAAAAACAAGCAATAAAAGGTACCCAATACCCATCCAGGTACGGGACTTGATAGGTTTAATATAAACCAAAACTATTTATCTAACGATCAATTGTATTTTACGTATAGAAGTTAGTTAATAATAAGGTTAATGGAAGTAATCAGAAAAAGTATCCCATGAGACTAATAATAAAATGTAGTAACATATGCGCAACTGATATAAAGCTTTTAATTTTTACCGCATAATAAAATGTAGGCCATGCATGACAAGGGTAATAAAACAGATGCAGTTTTGTGAATAACTTTCTCTATACTGCATAGCATTTTAGATAAAATTACAAAATTACGGAACGGATCCCTGCAGTGAACCCTCCAGCCAGGCAAATTTGTAAAAGTACCTACAAACTGACTGACAAATCGTCCATAATAATCAAAACTACGGCATTATACTATAGATACGGATGAGAGGCAGCCAATGACAAACTAACAAGCGACGCCACCCGATCAATGTACTTTGCACAATTTTGGGCATTGAAATATTATATAAGAAATAACGACATTAGTTAGTGTTGACATTGATGAATTTATCGAATATTTACGATATTATGTGGCTACCAGTGATATAGGATGTTAGTGTAAAATTGGGCTTTTAGTCTTGTAATTACCGTCACGTATTGTATCACAATATAGTATAACATGCTCTGCAAATGTCAACAATAACGGTTCTGGAATACCAATCACGTATCTCATATTAACACACAAGTGCTCACACTACTGATCAGCTTAATTTGTATTCCTCTGCTAAAGAATATTAATGATGCAATTATGATAATCGTTAAACTGGTCTTATCTGGATCAAGATCAACGCAAGGACTCAATTGCTGTTCCATGTTCATAAATAGATCACAATAGAAAGGCTTTCCTGTATAATTGTTATGCATGGGCGACATAACAAGATTACAATTTAAATATTCAAATTGGGCCGACCGACACATTTTTTAGTTATTTATAATTATTATTATTATGTCTATCTAAACTTGACGTTCGTAACTTAATTTTAAATAAAGCATTGGTTGTCGATTCTTCTGTATTGGTAAAATAATTATCTAAATAAAATACTACATCGGTAATGGAAACCCGACCCCCCCCGCATGTCCATCAGACAGCCATTGGAAGTGCATTAAGCTATTAGTAAACAGTTAGTGCATTTCGCGTCAAAGAGGGAGCAAGCGAGCTCAGAGAGGGTGTTTTGCTTTGTAAGCGTTTATTCCGTACCCGCACTTCCGTACCACCTACAACTCAAACTAAATAGGAAAATTATAAATGATGTAGGAACAATTATAGTTATATGGAGGCTCGAGTCGAGTCGAGCGAGACCCATGGTAATGAAGACCCACGCTCGGTAATAGGTACTTACGTGATTCATTAATATAGCTTGTTTTGCTTTATACAACGATGAAGGGCCATGGCAATCAAGGTTAAATTCTTATGTACAATAATAATATGAGTTCCCATTCCCATGCGTTAAGTTAATTAAACTGATTATCCGAAAGACTCAAGAAGAAAACTTGTAACAGTTGAACCGCATCTGCAAATATCGCGAAAGAATGACAGTGCTGTACCGTACGGTATAATAATACCGATATATAAGGGCCCAGAACCAATTTAAATGTTCATCCACGGCATACGCAAATCCAGGTTATAGAAGTATTCATAGGTACAGCTGTGTTTTTAAAGGTCATCATCGGGTTCCGTCAAGATCAGGGCCACGGGGTCACCGGCCGAGAACTAAAATATACAAGGCATACTCTCCGGTTGGCCAGTTTGAATCGACAACTTTTTTTATTCTTTCCCTTGGTCGTTGGCGTCAACGATGATGTCATCTACTTATCTTGAACGTACATACACAACACACGAAATATGCTCTATTGCGCGGATAATAAAAGCCAGTTTTTGCCTGTTCTTTAATGGAATACTTATCCAGTAGCCGAATTAATTGTACGTCGATAACAGAGTACTTACTTAGAACACCTTGTAGGCATTTGATGATGAAATATTTCCATATAACGATCACCAGAGTTTCTACTTAGCCATTCGTCTTGGGCGTTTAATAGCTAAATAATTGCACCATAATAGGATAATTTCTAATCACTTAGCCATAATTCCTGGTAGGTATCAACATCAAAGGCGATGGCGCACAGCAGGTTATAATTATAATGTAACTCTTAAGAAATTTCGAAAGAATTGCGGTCAAGAGTTTATCAATACCAGAAAGTCTCGGAAAGAATATAATGAAGTCAAGTGTATTTGTGGCAGACTTGGACTGCTTGTACCGTGTACTTGCGAGGGAGGGAGGCGTCGCGCGGGCGCGTATCGATCGGGGTACCTCACCGCGCGGCCTGCATACGAATACGAGAATCGCCCTCCGTTCAGCCCCTTATCAGCCACTTCCCTAGACTAGACCCTAAGCCCTTCGTCAGTGTCGTGACCTCGTTGATTATTGTAACAACAGCGTCAAGCGCCCGCTAATTATACTCAAATCACTATTAATTTCGGAAATGTGCGTTTTAATTCAAATCAGCCAACAAGCTAAGTCATTTTCGTTGTCAAAGAGCCATATTTCATTGCCAACATGGTATTTCAGCCCGTAAAAATGTAGAAGGGCGATGACGCGACGATTGTGTCACTCACAATGTTATGACACGCGGATGTAGCGAGGCTAAATTACAAAAAGCTTTCCTCGTTCACCCTCCGCCCGAGGGACGTGACCTCGTTCCGTGGATATTGCAAGAACAACATTTACCTAGACGTAGACCTAACATTGACGTCATAGAGCTTCTTTCTATAGAAATGTCGAGATGTGACCATGCGCCTATTTGGTTCTGTTACCGTTAAATGCCATAAGCCGATTAGGTACATAATGTGATTGACTAATGTCTTAAGACCCGTAGAGTTACTCACACTGCCGACCGGCCGGAGTGATGCTTGCTATGTTTACTTCTACCTTTGCTTTCTGTTAAATAAAACCTTCTACCAAACGATGTAATTTGCATTTCTTCGATTTGCGAAGACAAAGCTGCGTTGGCTTGGCAGTTGGCACGTTCCAGCACTATGTTACAAAAGGAATCAGACAGGTGTTAGAAAACGTTCCGAGAATGAAAGTAGTCTGGTTGATCACGCGATAAAAATGGATCGGGTCTTTCTTACTAAGACGGTTGACCATCCAGATTTAATAATAAGTCTTTGTTCCTCAATAAAACGTACCGTAACATTTGTCAACTTTATTAATAATGCCCTACTTAAAACTTTTCACCATTAACCCAACAAGCATGTAGTTCAAATTCAGAAATAGCCGTTCAGGCCTCGAGTTCCCCAACTTTCCTTGTCTTGCTTAGCTATTTAACTGATTATGTTTCTGGGGTGGTACGCGCCCCAAAAATTGACGCAATTTTCCAGCCGAGATCACGCCTACTTATTTCGTCGCGAAATGTCTCGCGCCTGCAAATGTTTAAGTGGGCCAGAGGGTTCATGCCTCCATGAATTTATAGGTCCGCGTTTAAATTCCTTATGGAATATTCGGTGATATTAAAGTGAAATTAATACAACTCCCATCATAAATGACGAATGAACAATTCCATAAATCGATGATCGTTCGTCTAGTTCATCTTGTCAAATTGGGTTTCTGGATGCCTGCAAAGGTTCCATAGTTCCGATCACTTCTGATTCAATATAAAGTTTATGTGAATATGGGTATAATTATGATATAGCACCAAAGCCAAGCGCTTGACCACTACCTCACCTGAACTCACTTGTAGTTATTTGTCTGAGCGCTTGCCACTGAACAATAAATATCAGTTCAAGGATAGGTCGTCTTACAATGGCTGCTGAATGCTGATTAATGATAGTGTAGTTGATACAATCTTGCCAATAAATTAGAAATTTCCATATTTTGTTTAAAAATTTGCCTAATAATACTTACGGACAAAAACTTGTTATTTCATCTTGTGATACGATACTTTAGACTCTGAACCCATGTTATGGAAGATGTAAATTAGCATACCCCGTTACGAGATGCATAGTTAACAAGCAGCGGGCGGCAGGACACGCCAAACGGAAATGACCATCTCGCCGGAGACCGAAGTGGAGGCAATTTAGATCTACTCTTCCTAGCCCTCCTGGGCAGTCCTTTATTGTTTTGCCCTCTAAAATAATAGTTCTAGTGACGTCGAGATCAAAGATGGCAGGGTAGGAAATATGATAGTTGACACAGAAACAGGATCGTCAACTGGAGCAGTTCTTGGGAATATTTAAAAAATACATATAAGATGGCTTATTATTATTATGGTTTGTAGGCATTAATTATCAAAATTCCAAATAGTGTATTACACAAGCTAAAATCACTGCATTGTGTAAATTTGGTTATTATCAGACGGGGAAAACCCGTGAAAAGTCTTATTTATTGCACTATTTTTGCAGGTTATTCCGGGTTGATCAGTATGATAATATTTTATTTTTATTATTTTCAGGAAACTTACAGCTAGGTACTAGTTTGGCATAACGTAAAATTATGTTAAATTCCACCTTTGACCCCAAGTGGTTCATCCCTCACACTATGCTTGTTTTAGGGACACAATATCTTAGCCTTTATTTTGAACAAGCGAAGGGTAAAAATTAAAGTTTCAATCGTTGGTTTGAGAACTAAAGAACGTATATAAGCTGACCTTTCGGTGTCATATTTATAGCTTCACCAAATTAGTTCACCCTGTCACCATGCGCTGGTGAAATAGTATATCTGATCGATATAGCGTCGCCAATTGGTCGCGACGTCTGGGGGGTCAACAATCCTAGCATTCGACACTGTTGCTATGTTTATTTTTCCACATGATACATGAACCTCTCCAATGTTTTGGGAGTTGTGTGAATCAGTATTATGATTTGTTTTATAATGACTTGTTTAAAATATGGTGATAGTGCAGTAGTATTACTTATGCCATCTTCATGATTATTTTTTTACTTTTCTGCTCTTTGTCTAACTAATTATTCTGAAACTCTGGACCACACCGTTGAAAATTTTAATTTTAATGCGAATTATTTTAATTCAACATTGCACATGCACATCATCGTTTACAAAATGTGATGCATCAAAAATGCGAAAACCTTTTAGCGTGTGCAAATGGTGTGAAGGGTACCAAGAATTTCCCATTTTACGTTTTGATTTGGATACAATAAAGCAACTATTGTGCTATGCAACATTGCGAATGACTGCGATATCTGCATTGTTGTCTGCCGTGTTCCGCAGCTGCGGTTTTTGGTGCAGTTGGGAATTTCTACTTATTCTGGCAGCATTACAAGCAGAGCCTAGTGCATACAATATAGCTAGTTTATTTTTATAGTCGGCCATTTTTATAATTGCAAGTCAGTCTTATTCCATTAGAGCTGTTGTAAAAAATACTCGTGCTTGATCAGTTTACGTCGCCAGAGCGCAGTTTTTATTACTCTTTGTTGAAACTGATTACAGATTAAGAATATTTTCTGCAGTGGAATATGAAGCATTTATGTTCTATACAAATTTAAAACTACCAAACTAAACGAAAAATATTCATTTTGTCAATGCTATTCTGCGAATTTGCACTACAAAACCTGCTATTTTCGGCCTAACCTATTGTCAAATCTGAAGCGTTCAAATTCAAAGGCCGGGTATTCTTTAGATTTGTATTGGGTTGGCGGTTAGTGGTTATTGGACCCATCGATAATGATTTAGTGAGCCGATTGCATAAGCTCGCCGTATGTGAACCGGTTTCAAAAAACGTGTTAGGAGGTCCTCTTCCAATCCAAGCTTGTGTAGAAGTAACACGGACTTCCTCTGGCTATCCATCTACAACTATCCGGTAGAAACTTTCTATAAGAAGATACATTATGTATGTATGTGTGTTACATAGTTCTTTATTAAATTGCTCTGTTCGGGATAAAAATATGATATATTAAAGCTTTACACGATGATTTTACATTCACATCCAGGATATTTTTTTTAATTATGTGGGTAGGTAATCCGGAATTTATTATTTTTAAACGAAAAAAGGATAAAATATAAAACTAGTAGGTATGCTTTTCAGCGCAAATTTCTATGATAAAAGGTCCTGTGAATACATCTGGATAGAAACAATACTTATATCTAGTTAATTAGGAGGTATGTAAGTACACAATTAATTTCAGTTACTGACCTGTCGAAAACAGTTTGCTCAAAATAGATCTCGGCAGGATTTTCTTCAGTTTCACAGAAATATTTCACTCACTGTTCAGTATTTAATGTTTTACTGATAATGTTCGTTATAAAATCACTGTTGGATTAGGGTAGGAGTGCACAGTACCGTCACAGTACGAAGTCGCCGGTGTACTGGCTGTTCCGCGGGGGAACAGAAACATGGAACATGCTTCGCTGCGTTTCGTCGCGCGCGCGCTTCTGTGCTTACTAACACTTGCGTATACTGCGGTTTACTCACTATTACGTAATCTGTTGCAGTTTCGCGACGGGCAACGCAAGAGACAGCCCTAGTCTCTGAACTTTTAATATCATCTTTCGTCCGTTCCGATTTTCCGTATTTGATCCAATTTTCTGATGTTGTACCAATTTTAATTGATTTGAATTTGTACTCCTGATTCATTCACTTTCCAGAGCGTGATCTCCACTCGAAAACCTTTCTGCCGCAACGGCCGTCAGTTCTTCGAACTATATTGGCCGTGAGTCCGGCTTAAGAATATCCCCCCCCCTCCCCCTCCCCCCAGGTCGTGTCGAACGAGGCGATACAGAAAAAAAACTGGGGTATGGGCAGCAGCGGCCCCCATTTTGAACACCAGCAGCTCAACTGCCCCCCCCCCTCCCCCTCCTAATGACTAATGCCATTGTAAGTTTGCATGGTATTTGTATTTTATTATTTCATAAAATGAAAGTTGCAACACAGATTCTTATTACATCTCTTTTGGTATGCGACGCCGTCACTGCGCAGCGCTCGCTAACAAGAGTGCCTACAAGAGTTCCAACATGTTGTCACATCTTAGTTCTATTTATTGTCCTATAAGTTTCATGTAAGGTTTTTGTTTGTGTTAATTTTAAGGCAGTTTGCGCTTTGGTTACAACTGTAAGCAATTGCTTAATTTAATAAAAAAATATTTCAATCTAACGACTGATTGGATGCGGACAAATAAAGAAAACAAAAAAATTCCACTGGACCTGCCTAGTTAGCTTTAATATTGTTACACCCTTATAGATAAGATCTGGCATGTAATTTTAATCCACTTTGTTTGAACGCAATAAAATACTGAATACTGAAAATGTAAACCCTGGAGTACTGTTTGAATGCGTTTGGAAAGTCATCTTAGCTATTCTACCATATTGTTTAACTCCCGACTCAAAAGAGGAGTATCATAAGTTTAACGACTATTGGCGGGTTCCTTTATCCGTCGGTAACCAGCTACGACTCGTTTCTCCTTGAAAACGTGTCAAAAGTTTGACACTTTTTCAGTGAGATAGGTGTCGTAATCGGTTACCGACGCGGCGACGGACGGAACCCGCTATACATCTGCGTATCTGTAGCATCGTAGATCGTATTCCCAAATTCACGATTCGGACGCTGTTTTTTTAAATAGAAAGCTAGTCTAGTTTACAAGGGTGGTAGTAGTACTGTGCTATGTGTGAATTTTATTATGTGTGATAGGTCCTATATAAAGATCAGGACAGCTGATCCGAAAATTATCAGCACTTTTCCTTTTTGGTGAAGGGATTTCCGCTGTGAAAGGAGAATTTATTAGGGGTTTCTCATGTGTTGGGTTGGGGGTTAGTTTGTAGGTACCTACTTGTTTGTAACTTTTCGTGGTAGGTTTTTTGAACCTACCGAATAGCATTACTGTTAAACGGTGAATGACCTTCTTTATATAAAACTCTGTATAATAATTATACATATAGATACCTACATAAATAGATTACCGTAAATATAGATACGTACCTACCTACCTACTTAATATGCACTCTGTTCGGTAATTCTCAAGCACAGAATAGTAATCTAATGGGGTTTTTGTCCAGCAAAGGTGATGTCACTCAAGAAAGCTTTTTTTGTGAATTCCAAGAATTACAGCAACCAGTTTTCCTTAGCGAGTCAGTAACGCACGAATTGTGGCAAATATTAACAACAACAATTTTTGTAAGTCACTCACTACTCACAACATCAAGAATCAATCAACATTTTGGCTGAAACATATTTTCTAACGCACTTATGTCGAGGCGAAGAACATCTTTTGCACGTAGAAATAAATCACTTTTTGTTTGTATATTTCATTTTGATTGACGAAGGGGCTAAAATGATGTGGGTAAAATTATATATTTGGGTTACTTACTAGCTTAGCTAGTTACTTAGGTACTTGACTTACGGTATCAAACTTAGATTAAAACAAAAAGAGAAGATACGGCACAAGCATCTCGCAAGTGGGCAGCTCAAATTAGGTTCATGCACACAATTTGTTCGTCGTGTGCTCGTACTACGGCGACTCTGAGTGGGCGGCGCTGCAACTGACACTTGATTCTCTCTCGTTTGCTCTAAACATAGGTTCTTCGCTCTATCTCGCTCACCGGATTGACTCTCCACGTAATAACGGGATGTAACTTACTTTATTAACGTGTGCGTGAGATTATCTATGTAGTGCAGGGCCTATTTTGACTATTAGCAATGTAAGCGCGTACCGTATCTTCCCTTTTTGTTTTAATCTAAGTAATTTTTTTGTCTAATAATTTTGAGGTTTTGATGAAAAATTTTGAAATCATATCAGAATTTCCGCAATAATCACATTATTTAGGTAGGACCTACATATTTATAGGAATTAATTAAGTCAGTAAAGACAATAGTTTATGGTCACGAACGACCCCAATTCAGCGTAATGCGTTTTCGCAGAATATTTGAGTTAAATTCTGGGTAAATTAATTTATCACCGTAACGCTTACCCTGTAAGCTGACACTTGACTGCCCGCCGCCCGTTTAGGTACCTGTACCTACCCCGATTTACATCGCCGCTCCTTGAAAGACTTCTATCTGAATTGATCTAGAAAATATGACCCATAAAATGAATTAGTTACCTATTAGTGTTCTTCACTTTTAAGTGTTAGAGCGTCCACTCTAACCTTACACTTACTTACGCTTACACCAGATTAAAAGAATTTAAGGTACACATAACTTTTCATCACGAGTCTGTCTGCCCGTCTGTCCGTCCGTCAGTTAAAAGTTTTACCGATAAAAAAACACCAGCGAGTGCCTTGTATTAAAATTTCAAACTGTGTAGACAGAGAAATAATGACACTAGTTGTGCGACATCTGTATGGATGGATTGATTGAACTTGACAATAGTTCCGCTACTCGGCAATAGAAGGCAGAGTAATTTAATTAGAAGCGCCATCTCTATTAGAGCGAGAGAGACCAAACAAGTCTGAATTTTAAATTTCTTTATTTGACAGGCTTGTTTGTCATGCTGAAAGACCTTTGAAAGACGAAGGAAATATTGGTGACGACCAAGGAAATTGTCCATGCCAAGGAAGACTCAACATTATTAATATAAAAGACGGACCGTCCGTCCGTCAGTTAGTCAAGTCAACTGAAATATCTTCACGTCAATCCGTCCAGTCAGTCACAGTCAGTAATTCAGTAAGTAAAGTGAAGTGTAGTGAAGTCAATCAAATCAAATGAAATAATGTAGAAAAAAGAAAGAAGCTGTTGTTAATTTTGCTTGGTTGGTTGGTTAATTTAAAGGTGTGGTAAATATATGTATGTGTATATGTGATAATGTGTATGTAATGTATGTGTATAGTGATGAATAAATATATGTGGTAAATAGTGAAAGAAAGTAATGTCGTACAAGTACCTCGTAGTTTTTTCACCTTCGAACTGTTTGTAGATGGCTCCTCCTCGGCAAGTGCTCAGACAACAGTTGGAGATCTTAGTTGATTTCGTGGAGGAAAACAAGGAAATGCTTAGAGGAATAACAACCGGTTCCTCAATGATGAGCCAACATTGCATCCGGCAGAAGTGGGCAGGAATAGCCAAGAGGTTAAACGCTGTGGAATCTGGCGCCTTGAAGACGCCCGATAGATGGAAGAAGGTTAGTTGTATAGCTTCTTTACGAATTCGACAAATCTTGTTGTCCTTGTTGCATTTCGAGACTGCAAGTGAACCATACTCAATAATCCATTATACCTCTGAGTGCACATTATAATTTGTAAGTCTGATGTTACTTCATTACAAAAAACTTATAAATTGAACACCTATCTACTTGGCTCCAGGGTTTATTTAATTTATAATGAAACTAGCTTCCGCCTGCGGCTTCACACGCATGCTATGTCAATAAAAAATAGCCTATGTCTCAATCCAAGTCATGATCTATGTATCTGTATACCAAATGAATCAGAATCGATCCAGCCATTTAGTAGTGAAAACGTAATTAAAAATAATATGAATATGGTCTAAACCAAGCTCCCTATATGTATAAGTTTACTTTTAACAGTGTTTTATTAAAAATTGTAATGTTTCAGTACTGGTTTGAATGGAGACACAAGTGTAGAAAAAAAGCAGCTGATGCCAGACGGTTTGAATCAGGAGCAAGTAGATTTGTTCCACTCAATGACTTGGAAATAAGGGTTTTAGAACTGACTGGAAACGGCTCTGTGACCCCAACTGAATCTACTTCAAAGCAGTTGGAGAGTTTCTTGGCTGAGGATTCGGATTCCCAGCCATTGGAAAGTATCAAAGTTCAGGCTCTGCCAGCTAGGAAAATAAAGCCTAAGAGGTCTGTAACTAGTGCTTCAAGAGATATTAAGAATCAACATCAGATATCAGGTAAGATATAATAAATAGAATTATTAAAGTAATATTTGGTGTACAAAAACTACCATATCATACTTTAGGTACTTTTTAAATCTGTTTTGTCGTCTGTTTCTGGACTCCCTTGTTGTGGTGGTGATAAACTTATCAAAGAATGAAGAATACTGTGTACAACACCATGTTAAATAGGCCTTTATTACAGTAGGCGTATATTACTTAGGGCAGCAGTAAGGCCACCCAGTTTAGCTTAGAGTTTATATTGATTCTCTCAAAGTTATCTTTAAAATACTCTAATTTTGAGCTATAACTTACTTACGAACTCTTAATAAAGTAGTTTAGGAAAACTGTTGTATCGTGTTGTGACCAACAATGTTTCGGCATGATTTATCAACTTTCATGAAAATTGTATTTCCAAAAGTACATCTATGAGAGAGGAACTGTTTGAAGCGTACAAAGCCAACTGGCTCGATGTGGGCCTATTTCAGAGCATGTTAGCTGAACAATCATCAGATGCAGCTAGCTCTACCGGTTCACATACGAGCTGGTAAATTAAAGTGCTTGTAAAAAAGTAATTGTAGTGTCTTTTATAGAGAGTACTATGGAGCTGACATCGCCATTAAACGAAGCAAAGCTCGTTACAAAAATTTGATTATAAAAAAACAATTTATTATTTCAGATGATGAGCCCCGGCCAACAACACCTCCTCCTAAATGGGCCCTAGACATTGAAGAACGCAGAATAGCTGCAGAAGAGCGCATGGCGGCTGCATTAGAATCCATATCAGCAGTGATGCATTCGCAGGAGGAACGCAGAGCCTTGCTCGACGAACGATTAGTAGATGCGGTAACTGCCGTCATTGGAACAGTTCAAGGACTCAATAATAGCGTGCGAGAAGCAATACAACATTTAAACCAAAGAAGTCCTGAACAAAAAAATGGACCTGAATTCAAAGAACATTATACCTTATAATATGTTTTATGTAAGAGCATTTTAAATCTCAGTTTAATAATCACCTACATAAAAACAATTTTTTGAATAGTTGATAACTTTATATTTTCTAGTGTTTCAGAAATTAAGAGGACATTCGAGAGACCTATATTAATTTGAGAATATCTTTAAGTTTAGTTTTAAGACTATTGTAAAAACAGTGGTATTCAAAACTTAGGGAATATTTAGTGTACATTTTGTCAATTTAGAAA
Source organism: Philereme transversata (assembly GCA_963924445.1). NCBI lineage: Eukaryota > Metazoa > Arthropoda > Insecta > Lepidoptera > Geometridae > Philereme > Philereme transversata. The sequence continues at coordinate 15,508,290 of OZ004337.1, read as the reverse complement.
TAATCAAGGCAACTAGTGACTCTGCAAGAGCTAGGGTCTTGCGATATCTTATTATTAATTTTTGTAATGCATTTCCCTAGGTATGGAAGCTCTGGAAACGAGTATAAATTATTGGGAGGACGCTTTAGCGGCGTTCTCTCTGGGCGCGCGGGGAGGCGTCAGCGGCACCCTGGCGCTCACGTCGCCCGAGGAAGCTGAGTTCTGCCGGGAGATACAAGAGCTGTTGCAGAATGCTTACCTACTACAGGTGTTATATATTTATTTGACTTGAATACGTTTTTAAAATTGCTTCTATAGTGGGAGTCAATTCAAAAAACGAATGATAACAAAATCGGGGGATACCTACAGTTTGGTGTTGCATCTACATATCTATCATCTCCATCCAAAATTTAATTACACAATTGGATAGCTAAAGGATCAAAGAATTCGTTACGCTAAGTAAGGACTGTGACGCCATCGCGCATGGTGGAGGGGAAAACGCCGCCATTTTGAGGTCATTTTGCTGCGTTTCGAGATTTCCATTTAGTATGACCCTAAGGTCTTCATAGTGTTCAAACATGATTGTACAAAATAGCGTATTTTATATTTTTTATAGAAAATATTACCCTGTTACGTAAACGTATTCACGTGCAACATACGCCGTGTCCATGATACAACCACAACCCATTTTTATTTAAATATTTCACAGAGAACCATAAAATAATATTATGGATAAAACTAGAGAGCTAATAACAGTTATTTATAATAGCCACTGTTTTATTAATAAATTTTACTAGTTGCTAGTGCAGTGTTCGAAATTCAACCGCAATACATAATTTTTTATGGCATTTGCCCCTCTTTCTCCATATAAACTTTAACTATGTCAAATCTCACATTCGTCCATGCGCGCAATAAGCTTAAAAAGAGGTACAAACTATGTTTTCTCTTCACGTCTTAAATATATATTAGATAAGTATTTATTGCTTCTTTTAGTACAAACAAGTAACTCTTGAATTTTTTTAACACTAACTTTTAGTTTTGTGTAAATTTGTGCAGTCATTTTCGTCTGCTGGTCTCCTCCGAAAGTTTATGGTTTATCTATTAACTAGCTGACCCGCCCGCAGCTTCACACGGGTGGTTTGTAAATAAAACATTACCCTCATTTTGCGCAGTTGGCGAAAAAGTAGCCTATGTCCTTTCCCAGGATATAATCTATCTTCTTGCAAAATTTCATTCCAATCCGTTCAGCCATTTAGTCGTCTATAGGTAACTAACAAACAAACAGAGTTATGCATGTATTATACATATAAACCTTCCTCTTGAATCACTCTATCTATTGATGAAAACTGCATTAAAATCCGTTGAGTAGTTTAAAAGATCTAAGGGAACAGACAGTGGAAGCGACTTCATTTTATACTATGTAAAGATTACAAAAAGTTATATGTATTTTACATAGTTGAAAATCTAACTCTATACAGAATTAAATAAATAATATTATAGGATTGTTGACTTTAAAAGTCATCAATCTTATAATACGACTACAATAAGGCATTTTTTTTATTTAAGCTTATAGGACCGCGTTGATTGTTCATTAATAATGTCCATTGGTTAACAATTGTAAACGGCGGGCCTCAAAACATGTACCAGCTTCGAGCATTCTTAGCTATTGAGCATTCCGTGTCATATACCTATGACTATCACCGAGTCTCAGGTTTTAGATAACATTGTTTCATACATGTTTTGTTAAATTTCAGGAAAGATGCGAGCTCCTGTTCCTCGACCAGCGGTCGGTGCTGTTCCGGTCCGAGAGCGACGGCGGCGGCGGGTCGGGCGAGGCGGGCGCGGGGCGCCGCTCGCGGCTGCTGTCGACGCATACCGGCTCGTCGCATACCAGGAGGGAGCATCATTCCAGCGCAGAGTCCTTCGCCTCCGCTGAGGATCAGGTACCTGCTTACTGCACTGCTTCACCGCGTACGGGATTATGATAGAACGCTTTTTTATTATGCTCATAATTACCACTGCTGAAACATTAAATAAATAACTCTGGACATTTCACACAGCGCCATCTAGTCCCAAACTAAGCAAAGCGTACTATGGGAACCAGATAACTGATGGAATACTTATATACTTTTTTTTGTAAATACAGATACTTATAATATATAGAAAAATACCCAAACCCGGATCAAATATCTGTACACCATGCAAACATTTGTCCCGCAGCGGAGATCAAACCCGCAACCTCTTGCGTCTTAGTCAGCTATTTGCCCACTGCGCCACAGAGGTCGTCAGGTCGTCAAATACTTCTACTTACTTTTATTCCTTTTTACCTGTTTCAGGTAGCAGATTTACGAGATTTCGATGACTTGACGGAAGCGTTACCAGAATTAGAAAATTTGGAATTATATCAAGCAGCAGTAAAACAGTTAGAAAACGGAATCCCTTACAGGTGATTGTACTAATAGTGATGGATATTCATCCAGTCATTTTGTATTTTACGCTAAAAAGCATTTGTGACGACTCATCCTATACCTTTCTCCTTCCCGCATGCACACCGCCTTATTTCGCCGTCCCCACTCTGACGGGCGATCCCAGACGCCACACGCCACAATTAATTGGCCGCTGCCAATGAGACGCTTTTCAGCCGCCGTGAGATACGCACAGAAACGCGCGCGTGCGCCTAATTTTCCTATGTTTTTGGGTGCAATCCTTCGAATTTCTACCAAACCTTCGCTAGTTATGTGTTACTAATCTAAACGAATCTGAACATTCCATGAAAAACAAGTGTTTGAGGTGTCAATACGACCATCGTTTCTGGACGTGGCGCTAAGGGTCGCCTCGTTGACGTTGGCGTGGTGTCCCTAGGACACGGCTTCTGGTATCCAGAGATTACAGGTACGTGCATGCTCCTCCGTTTTCCTAAACGCTGCTGAGTTCCATTCTTGTGATTTATCCATGCTGTATCAGTGTGCTCGTTCTACCATCAGAAGAACGTTACAAATGCTATTGGTTTTGTATATTCTAGGGATAGTTAAACTTCTATCTAATTCGCGCACGCATCGATAGCTGACGAGGGTTGGATGAAGTACAGTCCACTTCATCCAACCTTCGTCAGCTATCGATTGCCTAAACGAATCGCCAACTATGGTGTGAAAGTGATTTGAACCAGCTAGTAATTCTCTCCAAATTTTAATACGATAAATGCAAGAGTTCGTTAAACACGATAGATGTTTGTAGCCGGTAAAGTCCTTCCAAACCTATTTTAATGAAATTTGGAATGGGTATAGTTTAAGATGAGATGAATGTGGAGATCTGTAGACAAGCAAAGGTCACAAACAAAGCCAAGAGGACAAGCAAGCCCAAGTGGCAGTGGGCAGACACAGCTCGAAGAATCGACGGCCGTTGGGTCTAGTTTAGACTGGAGACTTTTCACTGGAAAGCGTAGCGTAGGACGATCTCCCACTAGATGGAAAAAACCTGATAAAGGTTGCTAGGAGTCGTTGGGTGCAGGCCGCACAAGATCGGCAACTCTGGAAATCTATGGAGGACACCTATGTTCAGCCGTAGACGTGTCATGGAGCATGCCGAAATATCAGGAAACTTAAAATTTACAAATCATGAAAATAGTGTTCTTATCCATGATAACCTAACCTAACCATGGTAGTTTCTAAAGTTACATTATTATTGGCTGACTAGCTTCCGCCAGCGGCTTCGCACGCGTTGTTTCTCAACAAATAGCAGCTTATTTTTGGATCCAGGTCATAATCATCAACAATCCAATTTTTATTAACATCGGTTCGGCCATTACTACATAGTTGAGTAACAAATAAACAAGCATCCAAACTTTCCCATTTCGTCGGCCTAATTATCAGAATCCGTAGAGTTACTCTTACTTTAGGTATAAAAATACTTTTTTATGTCTGTAAAATTTGCCCATACGGACTTACGACTTCTAATTTACGATTTTAATAAGTCGTTTTAGTTATATTAGTGTGATGTACTTTCAGAACTCTCCGAACAGAAGTGGTGAAGTGCACGTCTGACTCGGAGTTCCTTTGCAAGCTGTACTGCTTGCGGCTAGCTTTCAAGGTCGTGTTCAAGGACGCGTGCGCGTGGGCGTGGTTCGTGGACGCCGGCCGGCAGGTGCTCACTGATCTACTGCTATTCGCCGATAAGGTATGGCAGAAGATATGACGACCTCCGTGGCAGTGAGCGTATAGCTGACTGAGACGCAGGAGGTAGCGGGTTCGATTCCCGCCGCGGAACAAATGTTTGCATGATCTACAGATGTTCCGTGTCTGGATGTTTTTCTATATATTATAAGTATGTATTTACAAAAAAAAAGTATATAAGTTTTCTATTAATTATCTGGTTCCCATAGTACAGTTCTGCTTAGTTTGGGGCTAGATAGCACTGTGTGAAATGTCCAGCAATATTTATTATTATTATTATTTTATTAATATAGTTTCCTCTACTATGATACATAACAATTGCAACTGATAAAAATGGGAGTGAATCTTGTGTGTGAGGCGGTGTCCTAATAGATCGCCATCGCGCGCATAAGCGATGCGATCATCGCACGTTCGCCCGATTACAAGAATCGGGTTAGTATATCTGTACAGTTAGGACACCCTGTTCGGCATCAGTATGTTTTATCGCGCGTTTGTACGAATTAAATTCGCGCGAATAGTAAAACAAATATTTTAGTCGTGTGAATGTCAGTTAGGACACCAAATCGACCCGTGGGAATTCAACCCGTGACCACGACTGTTGCGATCACGAAACGTCGGGATAACAAATAAAAAAGATACATACACGATAAATACCCATTTTAATCAATAATTATGAACAGTATGTTTTATCGCGAGTTTGTACGAACAAATAAATAAATAAATAACGCTGGACATTTCACACAGCGCTATCTAGCCCCAAACTAAGCAGAGCTTGTACTATGGAAACCAGATAACTGATAGAATACTTGTATCCTTTTTTTTTTGTAAATTCATACTTATAATATATAGAAAAACACCCAGACGGGAAACAATTTTCTGTAGATCATGCAAACATTTGTTCCGCGGCGGGAATCGAACCCGCTACCTCCTACAAAGTTCGCTATTACGACGTCGCCTTAGATAAATAATAGATGGTTATAAAGTTATGTGTGATTTATAAAGGATTTTTTATGACACAAACTTAGGGATGCCTATACCGAGCAGTGGGTGAAGTCAGGCTGTGGAGGACGATGATGACGGATTGTTTTGATTCTGTATCAGTATTGTGAAACAGATAATTTTATTGAGCTTTGAAACGCTTTAATAAAACGTCTGTATCGTTAGCATCTCTATCACCATTCATATTGTTTTGGGAAAGACAAGGGATCATCATAAAATGTGGTGTTATACTGAGTGTCAATAATTTGCAAACTTTTTAGGAGAAACGTTTCGTTATCGGTTACCGATGTTTATAGAAAACTTAAATCAAAAAACTGTCTAAACTGAGTTTAATTTCAGGAACCGAAAGAATTCCTAGTTGCTTACGAAGAGATGGTATCTTGGACGTCGGACGGTGCTAACTGGCAGATGATTGAAAGTGAACTCTCTAGTAAAAACGTAAAGGTTTGTATTAACAACAATCAAGTCAAACTCGATCATTAAACATAGTACACAATAATTGCCTGAAAAAAAAATACAAATGAACAACATTTTTTATTGAGACCCTATTGTGACCCTATTGCATGCTGTAAGCTCCATAATGCCACACAAGCCCTTCCAAATAGCATTATGAGTATTTGTGAGTGCGAGTACCTGTCTATATGTATATACATATATGACTTATTAATATTTTGTGTTATTTGTATTTTATTTCTATTATTTGTGTGTATGAATTTAATATGAGTCTAATGTCACTAAATTATAAATTTAATGTAATTAACAGTTTTGTACTAACCCATTTGACATGTTTAATGTTTTTACTAACAAATATGGATCTTTAACATCTGAAATAAATGAATTGAATCCAGCAGCAAATGATTGCACCGGGGTTATTTTAAAACGTCGTAAAGCCTTCGGATCGGTACGATAGTTTTTGTGTATTTCGAATCAGAGGACTCTTTTTGTAAACCTTACTAACTTACCTTTGAATCCGTGTCGTAAAGGTATCCGAGCATAATGGTCAATCTCATACTATTTTACAATAGCGTTTTGGATTTGAAATCGAATCCGACAGTCTGTTGTACTGATTGACCGATCGGACAGCTGTCAGACGTTTGAAAATAGGCCCACAGAAAGCCGATGAACTAAGTCTTAGTGGTCTTTCATACATAGAAATTGAATTCAAATTATTTAAAGATAATATTATCGGTTTACGGCAGATATTCCTGTATGCATGTTGTGTTATGTTAGCTCATTGCATTCTATATTATGTACCTACTTATGTAAGTGGAATAGAGTTGTATGTTTTTTCGGTAAGCGATTTATTATGTAAATTTTATGAGAAATAAATAATCCTAACCCGTAGAATTGGTAAAAATAAAACAATTTAAATTATAAAAAAATTATACAATATGTAACAAAAACCCCGTCGGATCCATGTAGAGCGTATTCCGTCATAGAAATGAAAGTCAGGCAGATGTATAAAAAACATATGTATCAAATAACTTGAAAGTTATTTCATTTTTAATTTCAAGAATTATCTGAATTTTACCCCAAAAATAGGCAAATTTTACCGAGTTGTCAACTCTCGACATTCAGCTAGTTACTAATATAATACTAGTTGTATGCCCGCGACTTCATCCGCAATTTTCTGGATCTCGACAACAGCGCCACCTATCGGGTCCAATTGTGAATCTAACAAAACCATTCAAGAACCCACACAAACACATACAAAAATATCATTTAAATCGGTCCAGCCGTTTAGGAGGAGTTCAGTGACATACACACGTACAGTAGAATTATATATACATAAAGACTAGTTGTATGCCCGCGACTTCGTCCGCAATTTTCTGGATCTCGACAACAGCGCCACCTACCGGGTTCAATTGTGAATCTAAACCATCCAGGAACCCACACAAACACATACAAAAAAAATAATTCAAATTGGTGCAGCCGTTTAGGAGTTCAGTGACATACACACATACAGTAGAATTATATATATAGGGATATAATATTGTTACTTCAGGGTTTTTTCTCTCGAAATATTGATATTTTGGTTTATATGAAGCTCACGGGTCTAAACCAAGTGCGAATCATGTTGGGAATCGAATCATGCTTGTGTCTTGTAGAAATTTTCTATTATTACTATTTATTTTCCTATAGTACAAGCTCTACTAAGTTTAGGCCAGATTAGATTAGATAATACTTTATTGCACACCCTTAACAACAAAACAATTAAAAGTAACATAGGTAGATAGTGGTGTGTGAAATGACCAGAAATATTGTATTGCAGGCGCTGACGTTCTACGACGTGGTACTAGACTACATCCTGCTGGACGCGTTCGAAGACCTCGCGTCGCCGCCGTCCTCCGTGCTCGCCGTCGTGCGCAACCGCTGGCTCTCCGACGGATTCAAAGAAAGCGTAAGTACGATTATACAACACCAGACCTACCTCCCTACCTATGTTCGACCATACCATCACTTACCATTAGGTGAGATATAAGAGTAGAGTAAAATCATATTTTAGAAGAAGAAACATTTGTGCTTCTACATTTTGATGATACTCTTTCCGTAGAGACACATGTCTAGGGGCATGCTAGCCTGGCAAAATGTCATTTATACCCAAATCAAAAACCTAAAAATTTTAATAACGAACGCATAACGATCCCTAAACATGTTTATATTTGACGTGTTTGTACGATTCTCTTAAACATATTTAGGAAAGTTTTAACAGCATTAGATTTAAGGCCAAAAGTGTGAACAACCAACTGAGTTAGCATTATTATTTGTTGATCCACGCGTCAAATGAATTCCTGTGTTCTCGATATCTAATCTAACAAGCGCGCTGGATCTCACTGCAGGGCAAATCCCCTTTGATTCAGACCCTCGTGATCCCACTAATATTATAAACGTGAAAGTTTGTATGGATGTATTTGTGGATGTTTGTTACTCTTTCACGTCGTAACGGCTGAACCGAATTCGATGAAATTTGGTGTGTACGTGAATTATACCCTGGATTAACACATAGGCTACTTTTTATTGATAAACCACGCGTGCGAAGCCGCGGGCGGAAGCTAGTTCATAATAATATAGTTAGTTTATAATTCTAGGCCCTAACAACAGCCGTATGGTCCGTCATAAAAGCGAAGCGGCGGTACCTGCACTACCCCGACGGATTCATGGCACATTTCTACTCCATATCAGAACACCTACTTCCAGTCCTGGTGTGGGGCTTCCTCGGCCCGAGAGAACGGCTAAAGGACGTCTGCGACAGCTTCCAATCAGAGGTAGTCGGATTTATATCGGACTTGTTCAGCTTCCAAAAGTGCAGATACACTACCGTCGATGATCTAGCGGTCGATATAATGCAACACGCAAGGTCTAGATGTGCTAATATCACGGACAAATTGGCGGAGCGAAACTAATGCTGGCTTCGATAGTTTTTCTGCTAGGTTCAAGCTGCTATACGAGCGTTAGGGTTATACGATCGCTAAGGATCTATTAAGGGATTGATAATCGCCGGCATAGATAAGTAGTTTCACACTAAAAAACGAATAATTGAAAATTGAATTACCAATTACGAATGCAACTGGGAATATACAAGATCAGCCTATAGTCTGACAAATCATTCTATTCATATTTGTAAACTATTATAAAGCTAAGTTAGAATAAAATTGCTAATTAGCCTACTTGGCTGATTGTAACAAAACTAGAGCACACTTACGATAAAGGTACCTAATATACAAAAAAAAAATTGTAATTTTCGCGATCACTGTATATAATTACTTAGTTATACGGGTACTTATTGCGTATGTACCCTATTTATTTGTTATTCTTTTTACTGTTAGGGATAACAAATAAAAAAGGTAAACACGTGATACCCGTTTAAATCAGTAACAAATACCTAAATAGTGTCGTAAAAATGTACAATAATCTGACTCATTATTAGCTTTTGAGTTGAACAACACTAGCGGTTGGGGTGTGGCAACAGTATTTATTACGCACTTCGATATTTAATAAATTCAAAATTATGAATGAATTATTTGTCAGAGTATAGTTTACATCAGCTACTACGTTATTTCACTGCCAACAGGAAAATTGCTTAATTTTCGTATAAACGCTAACGCTCGGATTGCACCTTGGATAAAATAAAGCAGTGCAAGTACGGAACTTGTCGATCGCCGAATTCGTGTTTAAATTCGATAAAATCGTTAGTTTCGCAAATTTCTCCGCTTAGCTATTTTGAAGAATTTAAATTGTAAATTTCGACAGACGACCAATTTCGTACTTGTGTTGATAAGTTACAAAGATCATGTTTCCGATATGGGTATGCATTTATAGTAAGACAATAATAATTAGCACAAGCAACATTCCTAAAATGGATGTGTACAGTTTTCGGCTATCATTTTGGCACATTGGTATCAACAAAACACGAAGTTTAAATTGAAAACACTGTATTAAATTAGATCAATCATTATTATAAATACGGAATTTATCACGTACCGTGCGAGACGAGACGTAGTGCGCAGCGCAGCGCACCCTGATTCACGAATTGAACCGAAACATTGTCGGTTAAAACACCGATATAAATCCCGCATTTATAATAATGATTGAAATAAATCACGTAAGTTAGAATAGAATAGAATACTCTTTATTGCACACCAACAGTTAAATCATCTTAGCCAAAATCTTTCCCCTTTCTATAATAAGTCACAGCAACATCCAGTAACCCGTTTGTTGATAGCGTGTTCTTGATCGACTAGCCGTTTAAAATATTTCTTCAATTTCACTTCGAAATAAATCTAATTTTCGTGAATTAGATATAAGTTAAAAGTTGTTACTCCTAGCGTAGAACGCATGTCTTGGTCTGTAATTAACATTTGCAATGTTGCTAATCTTGCTTTTACTGCAATCATGCATTCCATTTGGATTAAACCTTCCACCTTGGCATCTATTTATTTCTAGAAGTTTCCTTGATAAGAAACTACTTCAAGGTTCCAGGGGACTACAGTGGACACTTTGGGTGTTTTAGCATTTTTGCATAGAGCAACATCGCTATTTTAATTTGCATATTATGTTTAAAATAATTGCTAAAGCTGCATGAAGATATGATTCACCAAATAAGGCCACTTTAGGACCCTTTTATTTCCTTGAAAGGAACTACTGGCGATAAGTTTTCATCTAACCTGGTAACATAAATTGTTATACATAAATGTTAATTTATTCACATGTACAAGTACATATATTAAATATCCAGACTACCCCCTAATTTATTAAAATCTTATATTGTTTCGGGAAGTAGGTTTTTGTAAATACAACTGTATCTGAAGAAAACTAAAACTCTCTTTTATTCTTCATCATATCAGTCACAGGACGTCCACTGCTGAACATAGGCTTCCCCTATACATTTTTAGAGCGAACTGTATTGCGCGGTCTGCACCCAACTGCTCCTAGCAGCAACCTTTAAGGTAAGTTCACATGACCGCGTGGCACCGCGCGTCGCCATGCGGTGGGAGCGTTCACGTGACGACATTGTACGTGAGCCAGTCTGGCATCAACATTGATTGAGAATGGACGTGGAGGCAGTTTGATTATGGATTCTGTATTGAAAACTGAGACGTCGCAGAAGACGATACTGGGTGCATCCTATTTTAAAGTAAACTCTATTCATTACTTTAAAAATTAATAACAATAAATGAGTCTTTCAGGCATATCTCCTTTTTCAATTTCATCGATAAGAAAATCGAGATGCATCGTTTTCACTACCTTATTTTTCTTCAACCAGTGCGTCTGTCCATCAGTTTGATCTTGTACCGCGCGATTAGTAGTTCCACGCGGTCATATGAACATAGCCTTATTAGGTCATCTTTCCATCTAGTCTTACGCTGCTACTCGAGAACCTTTCTTCCCCAACGGCCGTCAGTTCTTCGAGCTATGTGTCTCGCCCACTTTTCAGCTTGCTAATCCTCTGGGCTATGTCAGTGAATTTAGTTTGTCTACGGATCGCCTCATTTCTGATTCGATTTCGTAGAAACACCATATATGTCCCTCCATCATGGCTCACTAAGCGACCTCAAGTATTTTTATAAGGCCCACAGTGAGGGGGGCCTATTTTTAGAGGATCCAAATAAAACTAATTTCTATTAGAAAATTTAGTATATCATCAGTTTTACAATAAAGTATTGTCTTATAGATAAAAACAAACAAGTGATAAATATTTTTACAATTCAACGATAATACTTTTACATGGATGAAGCACCAATTAACCGATAATGTTTGTTAGTTAAGGCATCACTGATTATTATTTTAATTTATTTACATAGGGGTTTAAAAATGGTAAATCTGCCCCTTGACTTGCGCTAGCGAATGGAGTAAATAGCTATTGGCTAATATACTTATTTTTGAAGTGAAAACTTCTTTAGGCGCGTTGGGCATTTTTTGAGATGAGAGAAAACCATTGAACTCGCGACACCGTTACCGACACCCCTGTATATAAGTATCTGTAGTTTAAATTTTTAATACCCAAACACGTAATTGTTTAAGTTTTCATTTCTGTCGGCACTCCAGGAGTGCTATTTTCATGTTTTGTTAAAGTATCAGAAATTGAGGACAGTATGCCTGACAGAGTCGAAACTTCGGAAATTTCTCCCCTCTTCATGTTTCACAAGTTTTAGGTATTGATAACTATAAAACAGCCGTTTTACCGCACTAAGTGTTGGTGAAATTTGGCAGAGGTGTATGTGAGTGAGCGTGATGTAACATGTAATCGCAAGGAATAATATCACTGACAAAACAAACGAAAGCGCTTAGCGTTTGCCTTGTTACTATGCTTGCTTTATATAAAGTGATGCACTTAAAAAACATTAACGGTCGGATAGACTCAAATAAACTATAAATTTATACAACTGTATACTTTCAAATATTATCTACTCCATACGATCTAAAAGACAATAGGAGAAAGCCTGGCAATCACTCTACAAGTTAATTTCATATACATTTCAAGACTCAACAATTATTTGGTTTAGTGCACAGCATTTTAAATTAAAAGCTCTGATTTTATACATAGTAATATAAATAATACCAATTTACATAATGTAAATCACTTACATGACTATCATACTCCTTTAAGAGCCACTTTTGATATTTCTATTATCAACGGATTGGCAGGCTTCCTTTGAAATATAAAAGCTTACGTCATAGTGAGAATCGACACAACTACTCGTCAAGACTAGACACTAGAAAGTCTGAAAATGAGTACAAACACACAAAAGAAATGCATGCATTCATCTTAAAACAAATGGAATCACTCTATGAAACCAACAGAGTCAATATTTACAACCTGGTTTATTATCTGAATGCGTTATGAAGAAACTAGTAAGGATAAACGATTATCTTTGTTAATTTAGTAGTCCTCAAAGAAGCTTGTCAGTTTAGTTTGTTAAAAAAGAAATACCATTATTGGAGATCAAAGTATAAAACTGGACTGAGTGAACTGAATTCTTGCCTCATTATAATAATTAAGTTATAAAAAGTGAACAGTGATATAACAGAAGATATCACGTATTTCGGATCAGATCAACATCTAAATCCTATCAATAAATATTGTAAAAATTATGTAATCTACCATTTAAACTTTTGGTGTGCTAATACTTTTACCGCAAATAAATTAAGCAACCATAAATTTTTGATGCGATGAGATGAGGACGGTTATCGATGCAGAGGGCTTAGCCAAGTTACATTCGATTAGCGATGACGCTAGTCGATAATTCCGAAAATGTATGGGATTTGACATATGTTATGGAAATATCAGGTGATATATCGACAACAAACCTATGTAGAAATCGAATCGATTCGTAGCGAATGTAACTTGGCTACGGGCCCTGGTCATCAAAGAGCCGACCTTCTAAAAGCTAAAGTGAAGATCCTTAGCAGCCGCAATAGCAGCCGTAGACTCAGGGCGCGGCACACATGTTACCTTTTGTATAGAAAACAGGCAACTTTCTTGCTAATATTAAATGATAAGTTGCTTCGTTACCAAATTATAAAAACTGTCATCAATTCAGCGATTTTATATAATTTACTGTAATACAAAAAATAACACGCGTCTCATCTCGACCCTTAGCTACCCGTACCTATTCACCCGCGCGTGCGTACCGTGCGCCTACCTTCATACCTACGCGGAAAGTGTATGTGCAATGTGCTGCGAGCGAATATCAATAGTTGTAAGATTACTCTGGCTCAGGCGAGTCCGGCGCGTCGGCCGAGACGGTGGTCGTCCCAGCGACTCCCGCGGCGCGCGCTTTCTTCAGGTAGATCGCACTGTCGAAATCCAGGCAGCTCTGTCGATACGATACGCATGGTTTATCGAGATACAGTATCTAAATTGTACACTTTGCGTGTTAGTCTTAAAGCTGCGATTTTAGTCACACCTTGTACCATAAGCAGAGAGGTATTCAGATGATGTGTTAGTCAGAAAACAAGCAAACACATAAATATTTTTAAAAATTTTATATTAAAGAATCATTTGACATTAAAACTTAACACTGGTAATTTTCTACCTACTTCAGTATAAAAACAACACAGTAATTAATGAACACTGGAATATACCGATAGGATGCTTATACCATCAAACGTATTTTAGGCGAAATAGTCTACCTGTAGCCAACCCCTCTCGAATACCCGTTCTGTCCGAGCAGCAAGAACAAACAAACATGACTAATTTATACTCAAATAAACATTTCAAAACTATCATCTGTGTAAACAACTCTTCGTATAACATTCATCAATACCTAACAGACAATAAACCATTACTAAAAAAGTGAACGTCACACGAGCTTATCAACAACAAAATATAATACAAAAAAACACCACAATTTGGAAACAGTCTTATTCGAGATCAACAATTTAATATTAGTCTAGAACACGCGATACGTGTTATATAAATGTTTATGTTAGTTTTGAATAGATCGCCGGATCGGCTCATTTTCACCGCTGTGTTCGAGTCACCGCCACCTCTCGGCCGGATCCGCCGCATCCTATATATCACTAGCGTCAGTCTTAACAATTATGGGTCAACTTAAGCTACTGAGATCAAATGCTTATCGTTAGGTGTATGAGCCTACACTATGTTTATCTTAAGGATAGAGAGGAATGCGTGTAAAAGCAAGAGCTGACAGAGATTCTATGGATTAGCAAAAGCGATACACCCTAATTTTCCCGCAACCCCTGAACATAACGATGAACGGTTAGTTACAAAAAAAGCTCAATCTGTGCAAATCGAAAATTTTATAACTAAACAACTACGCGATCGAGTATGCTTTGTACATAAACACATTCCTAAATATCGAAATTTAATCGTGGTTGCCTCAATAGCAACCGGAAAACTAATCGCCAACACAATACTACAACCTACTCAAGGCCAGCGTACTCGATCGTGTCGCGTTACAAATACATTAAGCGGGAGCGCAGCGCGGGCCGAGCTAATTGCAAATCAAAGTTCAACTTTAATTTGTCAATTAGTTGGGTTCTGCGCTGATAAGAAAGATCCAGAAAGTCTAGACTTCGGAGGGCACCTTCAAATTAGACGTTCTGAAGTACTGCACTGCAGTGGAGCGACCAGTCGCATTTGTCACACTATTTTATTTATATATATTACCGGTAAAACGGGGTGGATAGAATTCAAGGGGTGAATGGAAATGAAACCAAAAAAGTTTTATTCTGGCAATTATTAACAAACATTTTCAAATAAAAACACCAAATTCTACATATTTGGAAACTGCAGTATTTTTTTTCTTGAAATGGCAAGACTGATTTGCTGTCCGGTTAGAAGTTTATATAAAAAAAAGATGTTGAAAGTGAGTCGTCGTGAGACGTTAATTTGTGGTCCTCAAAACTTTATCAATATTTTTAGTAAAAGCGAGTTCTTGTACAATTCAAAGTTTATTGTGTATTTGGCAGTTCTTCGCGGTTCATTTTAATGTAAAGGTAAGTAAAATTATGTTGTATTATTAAATTTATGGCTAAAATTGTAAACCAAGTCAATTTTATTCAAACTTTGGGGTTAATAGAAATGCCAAAGAGGCGAATAGATACGTAGTATGGGGTCAATAGATATGAAATACGGGGCTAATAGAAACGGGAAAGGTTTCAATAGAAATGAGAAGGGGGTGTATAGAAAATTATGGGCTAGGGCTGCCACCAAAATATTATTAGGTACCTACATCATTTTTCATAGAATTCATGTGTGTTTGTATGTGGCCTCCTAAACGAATAGACCTCTATTGATGCGGTTTTTTTGTGTTCGAAAGCTGACGTTATTTCATAGTTATAATTTACAATTTTTGGAAAGTGACAGCCCTGGCGATTTTTTCTATTCGCCCCATATGTCGTTTCTATTGACCCCAATTGCGGGTAAATAGAAATCTAACATATTTTTTGCATTTTACTATGAAATCAAAGCAATATCTATATATTTTATGATAGGATAGTATCAATTGAACTTCGAGACATAATAAAAAATACTATTATGTTAGCCAATCATACAAAAACCAATGGAGAAATTAAAACAAACTTCAAAACCATGTCTATCCACCCCATTTTACGGTATATAATTTGAGCGTCATCTTGTGTATGACGTGCGACGCTCCATCACCATGGCACATGTGGTGGAAGTAGTGCTGCAATGGCATCACAGTCCTCAAGCATCTAATTTGAAGTTCAGTAATTTGGTCAGGAGTGAGGGGAAGGAAGTATGAGCGGGTATCGACTGCCGGTGCCGCGTCAGTTTCAGTAGAAGTTTCGGCACAGCAGCGCGGCTAAATAATTGGGATGATGGAGCGGGGGCCAGGTGGTGCGCAGGCGATGTAGAGGCAATGCGGGGGAGTGCAGGGGGCACGCGAGGACGGGGGGTGCGCGGCGCGGGGTTACCTTGCGCGCCAGCTCGGCCGGGAAGGCGGCGAGGCCGGCCGGCGGCGGCTTGCTCAGCGGCGAGTCAGCGTACTGAAGCAGCGTCTCGTATGTGTACACCTGCCGCGACCCGCAGCTCCCACCTACGGAAAGGCTCGTGTCACTAAAATGTTGTAGATCGTGCGACAACAGTCTAAAAAAGTTGTACCTTCTGAACTCGTCTCCGGTGACTGTCACGTTAATTCAAAGCCAAAAGTTTCAAATGCAATTAAGGAGCATCGACTATAGATTACACATTGAATTGGGACGAATTAAAAGACCACAATAATGATCTCGCAATATATCATGGATTTAAAGTAGACACTTTAAGGTGAATTATAAAATAGTGCGCAACAGTGCAGTATAGTTCGTTCCTGCTTGCAAAGCTCAGTGCACGTGCTCAGTTGCATCCCTGTTACAATTAGTGGGTAATTAGATTCGTCATTGAAGCAATCTTTATTAAAATCAGTATTCAGTAGACCTATCGCCAAGCCACTTCACTCTGTTATCGACTGACTGTTGCATAAAATGTTAGTGGTGTAAATGAGTGACAAATAATGTAATATTGTAAAATATTATCACGACAGTAATAATGATAACAGAGTTATAAACTAAAATTAAACATGGAAGCTGGTTTGATAATGATTAAATGTGAAATGCGATTAATTACGATACTACTTATAATCGTTATGATGGAAAAGAATAACTCAGTTTATACCCCGTCCAGTAATCCATTTCACAGCACATCAAGATACACCAATAAAAATGCAAGGAATATTGCATTCAGGTTCTATTTGTTCCCAAAGGATGAGTGGCGACAATATTGCAGGGTCTTGCAGTTTTCATACTATTGAGAACGATCGGCCATGGTGGGCAACAGACCACAACTGTCTGCTTTCGTCAAAGGACGCTAAAGAAACTTTACTGAGAAAACAGTAA
Source organism: Philereme transversata (assembly GCA_963924445.1). Taxonomy (NCBI): domain Eukaryota; kingdom Metazoa; phylum Arthropoda; class Insecta; order Lepidoptera; family Geometridae; genus Philereme; species Philereme transversata. The sequence continues at coordinate 15,491,281 of OZ004337.1, read as the reverse complement.
TACTGTCGCATTTATTGAATAGTTTACATTCGGCGACTTGCATAACGATGCCTAAACGTATTTAGTGGCTAAATATGATTTAAGTGATCAAATCGTTTAGACGCTAAATACTTTAAGGGATCGTTATGCAAGTCGCCGAGTATATACTATTCAATAAATGCCGGCCTTAATTTAATTAAAACCATGAATAACCTGCTTTAGGGTGTGTTTATCAAAACAGGTATTACGTGTCTTGCTTGAGCCTCTGTTAAAAAGCATTACTAGTTATGATTGATCTTATATTTATTTTAAACTAGCTGTTGCCTGCGACTTCGTACGCGTTACACTACTAAATGTGTAGGTAACCTATAAATAAAGTTAAACTCGCTGTTGCACTTGACTTGACACCCCATATTTATCCCACGGGATATGTAATCTACGTATATACCGGACGTAATTGAGTAAAAAACAATCAATCAAATAAATAAACAAACATCAGAACTTTCACATTTATGATATTAGTGTGATAGCTTTTTGGTATGGCCCATTGTGCATTTATATTGTTCTAGTTAAGTTCCTGTGTGGTCTTCCATTTTTTAATTACATTTAGGTAGATTATAGAATTAAAATTAAATTTAACGACCCTGCCATAACAGATCGTTCTCCGTATAAAGTTTCGCGACTAAATACCTGTTTATAGTGAAATGAGTGTTACCTCCTTGGTTCTTGTCGGTGCTGGCGGCGCGCGAGAAGCGCGGGCGGCGCGGCGTCGTGTCCTCCGCGCCGGCTGCACACAACGCCAGTTACACACGCGCACGCGCCCAAGATATACAACTCTACTATGCAGAAGCAACTGCTCTTAACCGAACAAAGGGGATGTACGGGGAAATAGCCGCCATATTGGATTACAGTGAAATAAAAATCTATCGAGTGAGGTCAAAATGACGGTATTTAAAATACCATGCACTACTTTTTTATCATGTTGTGTTTTTAGGGTTCCGTACCTCAAAAGGTAATAAAGGAACCTTTATAAGATCACTTTCTTGTCCGTCTGTCCGTGTGTCACCACCGATTTTCTCAGGAACGGGTGGACCTAGAAAGTTGAAATTTATACCAGATACTGAGGTCTATAGTCCCTATTAGGAGTATAAAAATCAGGGTTCTGAGTCAACACGATAAAAAAGATAGGGCAAATTTAGATTTTCGCGAAAACTTGTACATAAGTACCAAAATTTACCTTAATTTTCAACTTTTTTATTTATTGATTTTTTCCTTTACTTGCGCTGTAAGACCTTGCTTTTAACCAAAATTGACAATTCTAGGTCAACCGGAAGTACCCTATAGGTTTTGGGTCGAAAACCTATATGGTAGTTCCCGTTGACCTAAAATCACGAAAAAAAGCAAAAAGCAGCATAAATAAAGGAAAAAAATCGAAAAAATAAAAACAGTTGAAAATTAAAAGGTGTCCCTATACATACATAGCTGGACGCCAATTAAGATAGTCCTCTGAATTGTATGGACGCTCATATAATTTAGAGGACAATGGGTAGGCACGGAACCCTCGGCGCACGAGTTCGACTCGCACTTGACCGATCTTATTTTTTTGTTTTAATATGCGTTCTTGTTACAAATTAAACATAAATATATTGTACTAGCATTTTATATTAGCAAAACCAGGGCTTATAGCTCAAGGTAATTTAAAACTTTATTTGTAAATTTACTTATTTTTGATTTGAGGCACATTACGGACACTTGAAAATGTGTCCCACTACCAATAGCATTCAACAGAAATACTTTTTTGATCTTCAGTACAATAACATAAAAAAAATTTAACGTTGAATTATCACACGTCAAGAATCGCAGAGGTCAAGCTGACTTATTGAATTGAAAGTTATTTACATCCAACGTGCAATATAACCCAACGTTATAACTGAATAGGGTTATAAAAATTAAGTATCTCTTTTGGCTTCATATTTTACTAGAATATTAACACTTCAGTTGCTTCTGTATAGACAGAGTTAAAATTAGTTAATGTCGTAATGGCAGCTATTAGCGATCACTAATAATGGTATGTTAACAAAATGTTTGTTACATACATAATGTATGTGCAAAAAATTTGGAAAAAACTGCCTCGACATTTGGTCCAAAGTGGGGTATGACTCAAATATCATAACCGTCCTTTTGGCTTGGCCAGAGTCGGGTACAATAAACACAGTAAAAATAGCATACATAAATGTATAGAATTATATACGCTGATCAACTGTAATAAAATACATAATTATGATTGTAATACATACTCAAATTAATTATGGCACAAAATGGTTCTGCAATAAATGGCTCCAAATCCAATGTTATTTATAACTAGACATGCTTCAGTCAGTCTATAGAATACCAGCCTACTAAAGAGAAAAGTTATAATTTTGTTAAATTCTAAAATCATGCCATCAAACTTATGCATCTCTGTCTAGCTACGTCATGCCTTCTTTTTTTAGATTTTAAACTCACAATCCAATATTATGATGAGCAGGAGGGTATTTTTTTGAAACGCTACAATACTCGTAGCAGTACATTACCTGCATAGGAATATCTTCTGCAGTGAGAAATCTACTCTAAATCGGAATACAACGAGGAAAGAAACATTATCCTAATCAATATCAAAATGCTAACTTAAAAAAGTTTTCGTACATTTAAGACTACAAAGTGACAATAAAGATGACGGAATTTACATACAAGAAAATAATTCCCGTTAAAATTTAATGTACAGTCACACAAGGCACAAATCATTATAAATAAATATTCCTTGTTCAAGTTATCCCAAATAAAGTAAAGGTAGGTATTGGAATTGATTACCAACTTACAATAGGGATACTACTAATCCTAACCGAGTTCACACAAATTTATTAAATTCTATAATGGATCGATCAGAAAATTCCTTACAAGATTTTTGTGTCTTTTTATTCTATTATTATTACATTATTATAAATTCGGGAGTTATCATACAGCGTGTTACCACATTTACGACATTAATTTAAATCACGGGTAGGGCTGATGGTTAGTATTATTGTTAAATAGTATTTTTTCAAATCCATTACCATGGAATTTTTTAAATTTTAATGACCTTAATTTCAAGTCGTCCTATAATATCAATGAAACAGCCTGTATAAAGTATTAGTCTAAGATCCGATTAAGAACGACCTTCACCCATCTGTTTAATTGATGAAAAATATTTTATATCAAATTTAATATGTTAAAAAATATATCGCGAATGGGTTGGCTAAAAAATTCCTGGCCAAACTATGATTATTTAAAAAACAACATTAACATGAACTCCCGTTACTTGTAATTTGAATGAAAATATAGTTAGATGGTTGTGCATTTTGTGGCACTATTTTATAATCGAAGTCGCGAGCATCCCAAAAAACAAAAAAAAATATTATTCATAATCTTAATAACTAATACTAACAAAATAAAATAGTGGCACTAAATGCTAAACCAACTAACTTGACCTATATCTTCATTCAAATTACAAGTAACGGGAGTTCATGTTAATGTTGTTTTTTAAATAATCATAGTTTGGCCAGGAATTGCGATATATTTTTTAACATACTAAATTTGATATAAAATATTTATCATCAATTAAACAGATGGGTGAAGGTCGTTCTTAATCGTATCCTCTACTATATGTACCTGTTAAACTGACTCAGCGGCATCACCGATTTACGTTAAAAATTGTTTTTTTTTGGAAATGTATCGATTACTGGATAAATATTCAAGCTTAAACAAGGTATTAAACCAATCTCTAAAATCAGTTAATACGATTCTGCATGTGTGTTTTAAATCAATGTCGTGAATGTGGTGAGAGACTGTATTCTTTGTGTCTAGTGCTAGGCAAGGCACAGAGTTAAATTCGCTCTCGCCCTGATGAAGGTTCACGAATCGAACCAGAACGAGCAGTTTTCAAGGCCGTTTTTATCAAGCTTCCAGTGTTGTCCATAGATGGCATTACGAATAATGAGAAATCAAATGTCAACATCTAAAAACATGATGAGGTTCAATTCAAAAGGTCAATTTGCTTATAGGATCTTGTAATATAGAGGGGTTTTAGATAACCCACCGTTAGCACTGATATGGTTAAAACATAAGCAAGACGCATCATAAACAAAATGAGTGAATAAAAGAAAATAATGATAATTTGATATCCACTCTTGACAGCCAGCGCCATCTATCTAAGAAATCTGAACTATTTATTTTTAATTTGCTTCTAAAATCCCTCATCGTCGGTCGTAACACCGACGTGATAACTCCCGTATTTAAAATAAGGAACGTAAAGGGCTTAGCGCGTGTTTAAAAAATCCTATACAAAAATCTGTAAGAAATTTTTTGAACACGCATTAAACAGTTCTTAACTTTTTTGCGGTAACAAGGTAACTGACGACCTCCGTGGCGCAGTGGCAGGAGGTTGCGGTTTCGATTCCCGTCCCGGAACAAATGTTTTCATAATCTACAGAAATTTGTCCCGGGTCTGGTTATTTCTCTATATATTATTTAGTTTTAGTTCCCATAGTACAAGCTTTGCTTAGTTTGGGGCATATATTTCTTAGTGAGATAGTGGACTAACCGGGCTGTTCGCTGGTGGGTGCGGCGGGTGCGAACACGTCGTCGTCGTGTCCGTTAAGCGCCGCGTCGTCATGCAGCAGCAGCGCGGCGGCGGGGCGCTGCGACAGCGTGAAGAAATCCCCCGAGCCTGCGCCCATCGCTTCTAGCCCGTTCGCGCTTTCGAAGTACTCGTCTAATACTAGTTTAGCAGTCTGCAATTACGAATAAGGGGGTGTCCATTAATTACGTGAAGCATTTTTGTCAATTTTGTTGCCTCCCCCCACCCCTGATGAGATGTCGCGAGATTTACTTCGACCCCCTCCCCGTATCTCACGTGCAATTTTTAAAAAATTGTATTCGTAGGGTAAATGCGTTAGACTTATTTAAAAAACACAATTGGCTTCATTATTTTTATTTAAGACTAGTATTCAAGATTGCTTCTCTCGTAATCTAGAATGACAGTGATAAAATTATAACCTAATTTTTTTACCTGTCACGGTTGACTGGTAGCAAATGCTTTTAGCATTAAGTCCTCCATTTGTACATTTTTCTGTTTGTGCAATTGAGAATTAAATAAATAAATACATGATATTTGCCGAAACTCCCTCCTCTTCCGCACGCGAGATTCGGCTGCTCCCCCCCCCCCTCCCTGAACACGTCACATAATTAATGGGCACCCCCTAACAAACTATTAAACAATAAATCCTTTATTTCAGGAAATAACAAAATTGTTACAGGTACTTATTCTACGGCCCATAAATTACACCTTCAATAAACCTCAAGTCTTAAATACATATTATCATAAAAACCTACATATAAAAACCTATTTATTGATCGAGCGAAGCGAGATCTCTAAGTCAACTTGGGAAAATCGGCGTTGTATGTATGTATGTTTGTCCGAGGACAACTTTCGAAGCGTTTATCCGATCATCGTGAAATTTGGTATATATGTAGGTAATGATGGCACAATTTTCGTGTGACTTAATGAGCTAAAAGTTTTGGGGGGTTGTTGAGATATTGGGGTTCAAGAGGGGTAAAAAAAATGAAAATGAGACTATTAGGTCAAGTGAGACGTCAAATAAAATGTCTTCATTAGTACATTTCGACCCCGTTTTTACTTTTAGTAAAGTTTTTGTAGTTTTTGAGTTATTAGCCATGATAAAAACTAAACTTTGACAAAATTCACAGGGTACACCAGTGACCCCACAGTGCTGTAATTTGGTATGCGTGTAACTTATTATATCACAAATATAGGCAAAAGTCTGAAATCTAGAATAACTGCAATTTGTACCCCAAAAAACAGTAACCAATTAACATGAACTCCCGTTACCTGTAATTTGAATGAAACTGTAGGTCAAACTAATTGTTTTTATTTCGTGGTACCGATCGTCAAAGATCGGTTCGGGGCGAAACACTAGTAATAATAGTATGGAAGTATGGCGACTATTGTGACGGTTCGTACCTACCGGAGCGGTTCTGCTTCATATGTGTGGGCTGTATAATAGGGTATTCGAATGAAACAAACTTAAAACGTTGAAGCTCTGCCCGCACTAAACAATTTCTGAGCTTTTAACAGTCCTTGTGCAAAACAAACTAAGGTCTTTTAGATGTATCTTCTTACCTTGACCAGATCCAAGTTCGGGCCAGTGATCTTAATGGAATGTTGTCCAAAAGTCACAGTGTACTTATACTCCCCCAGCGCGGCGTCATTGGTCGAGAAGCTATGCAGAAGCGCACGCGAGTTGTGTGGAGATTTCTGGAAATAATGTCCAAGCAATAACATAAACCAACCACAATAACTCAATCGAATCAGGAATGAGGAGATCCGTAGACAAACTCACAGACATAGCCAGGAGGATTAGCAAGCTGAAGTGGCATTGAGCGGCGCACATCGCTCTATATGGAAAGATGACCTGATGAAGGTTACTGGGACCCATTGGTTGCAGGCCGCATAAGATCGGTAGCTCTGGGGGAGGCCTATGTTCAGCAATGAATGTCCTGTAGCTGATATGATGATGATTAACTACAATAAACAAGACTAGAATCCTCAAAGCAGCTCAATGAGGCAACCAACGAGGCTGTAGTGACAGCTACCCACTGGTACAATTCAATATAATTAAGATTTATGATCATTGACACGAGAAGAAGAAGCAAGTTTGGAAAATGTAACAAACAGAGACTGAGTCAGAGTAACTTCCGAATTTATAACGTAAGTATGGATTTTTAACAGAAATATATACCTCTCGGAGCACCGGCGCCTCTTCCTCGCCGTTGGAGTCCAGGGAGCCGCGAGAGCCGCTCAGAGTAGACTCCTCGCCTTCCAGTCTCACGGGGGACGCGTTGCGACGGATCGTATCGCCGATCAGGTGCTTCGCGTGGCTGGAAATATACAAAAGTAGATATAGAAAAGAAGCCTGGATAGAAACTAAGCACGCGGACTAGGAACGATAAAAATGATGCGCCGGAAACTGAAACGTGAACAAAAAGTACAGTGAAAATCACCGAAGCGTATCGTTTCTTACTAGAAACGATACATTTAGATTAGTACAGAACCACTATCAAATCAAATAAGTACATAATTTTATGTTGTAACAGCTCTATAATCTCATCTTAGCCTGTGGACCAGCATCCACTGTGTCTTAGCGAAAACTATTTTTTTTTTATATTACTGGACATTTCTATCTAGCCCCAAATTAAGCAGAACTTGTACTATGGGAACCAGATAACTGATAGAATACTTATATACATTTTTTTTTGTAAATTATTATTTTGGGGAAAAAGTCTTTTCGCATTATAGTATGTATGAACTTGTAATAAAATCTCTTAGGCTATATATATAAATATATTTGGCTATTTGTATCTGGCTGGTTTTGGTATCATTCAAAGTTAATTTTAAAGAAGATAATTCCAAATTCAAATTAGGAAAATGTGTGATTTTTATTTGTTTTTCGTACTGTAAAGATGAGTGAATCTAATGAAGAAATTCGATACATTTTTAAATTTTACTACAAAAAAGGTAAAACGGCAACGCAAGCCGCGAAAAAAATTTGCGATGTTTATGGACCTAGTGCAGTGTCTGTGAGAGTAGCACAAATTTGGTTTAAGCGTTTTCAATACGGAAATTTTGGTGTCAAAGATACACGTCGCTCTGGTCGCCCTATTACGGATAAAAATGATGCCATTTTTGAAAAAGTGCAGCAAGATCGGCATATCAGTAGTTACGACGTAGGTGAAGAACTGGGAATTGACCACAAAACAGTTTTGGCGCATTTGAAAAAAACTGGGTACACAAAAAAGCTCGATATTTGGGTACCCCACGAGCTCACTGAAAGAAACCTAATGAACCGTGTACTCATTTGTGATTCTTCATTACGACGTATTGAAACCGAACCATTTTTGAAGAAGCTGATAACTGGTGATGAAAAGTGGATCACGTACGACAAGAACGTGCTAAAAAGGACGTGGTCAAAGGCCGGTCAGGCTTCACAGACTGTGGCGAAACCCGGGTTAACTCACAACAAGGTGATGCTGTGTGTGTGGTGGGATTAGAAGGGCATTATTATGAGCTGTTACCACCAGGCAGACCATCGATTCTGAACTCTACTGCGAACAACTGATGAGATTAAAGCAAGAGTTGAGAGAAAGCGGCCGGAATTAATCAACAGAAGGGGTGTGGTTTTTCATCATGATAACGCTAGCCCTCACACATCTTTAGCCACTCAGCAAAAATTAAGGGAGTTTGGCTGGGAGGTGTTAATGCATCCGCCGTATAGTCCTGACCTTGCACCTTCAAATTTCCACCTGTTTCTGTCTCTTCATAATTCTTTAGGTAGTGTCAGGTTAACATCATGAGAGGAATGCCAAAACCACTTGTCGCGGTATTTTGATCAGAAGCCCCAAAATTTCAATAGCAATTGGATCATGTCCCTACCTACAAGATGGCAAAAAGTTATCGAACAAAATGGTACCTACATACTTTAGTTAAATGTAAATAAACTACACTCGTGAGCAAAAAAATCGACTCAGGACTCACGCTCGCGGTTAAAAGTCCCTAGCCAAAAATCTGAAGCTTTCATTCTATTTCTGAGTTTAACATCTCAAAGCTGTTAGTTTAAGCCTTAAAATAAGTGGTCTACTTTATTATTTAATTTATTTTTTGGTAAACAAAAAATATTAAATGAGAAGAAGTCTTAAACAATGAAAAAAGGTAATAATTAACAGTAAAGAAAATACAAGCTTAAACTCGTCAAAATATTAATTTTATTGAAATTAACTTATCAATATTTAGTGTCCCCCCCCCCTGGCCCTAATAACAGCTTCTTAATCGCTTCTTCATGGATCGAATAAGTGTCTTTACTCGATCTTGTTCGATACTATCCCATTCTTCAATGAGCGCCGCTTTGAGGTCCGATTTCGTGGCTGGTGCAGAATTTCTAGCTCGAACTTTTCTTTTGAGTTCATCCCACAAATGCTCGATAGGATTTAAGTCCGGGCTACGCGCTGGCCAGTCCATAGCGGCAATTTCGACCTCCTGTAAATACTGCCTAACGGAACCTGCAATATGTGGACGGGCATTATGGTACATTAGGATGAAGTTTTCGCCGATGAAACAGGCGTAGAGAACGACGTGATCCCCTAAAATTTCTTCGATGTATCGGTTCGCTGTCAACCTTCCCATTCGACCGCCAGTTTCAATAAAAACCAACTCGGTTTTTGCCTCCATTGAAATGCCCGCCCACACCATCCAGCCAACCTCCTCCAAAAGCCACATTTTCTTTATACAGCACTGCGCGAATCTTTCTCCATGTCTTCTGTAGACTCGTCCTCTTCTATCGCTACCATGCAAACACACTCTGCTTTAGACTGAGAAGAGAACGGAACTCTATTGTTCATCAGTACAATCAACGCGCACGTGCCACTTTACGCTGACTTTGGCCTTGTCGCAATAGGGTGACCACTTGAGCAGCTTTATCACTTGTTGTGTCCATTTTCAGGTAGAATTCTTGTTTGTTGATAACGGATATGTGTATCGGTTGACGTTTGACGGCTAACCGATGAGGGTGAAGACGTGTCTTCTTCACGTGTCGTGAGACGTGTCGTCTCACACACCGGCGAAGCCGGTGTGGGGGATGCAGTGCCGGGCTTTTTGGCCCTTTGCTGTGGAGTTCTTACCGCCCCCCGTTTCAACGGGGGGGTCATCGGGTCGGCTCGCGGAGCCTCAGGTTTGCTACTCACGCGTTACTGGCCGCCCGATGCTCACTCCGCAGGGAGGATCGTCGGACAGCCGCCGCGCAGGTACCTTCAAAGGAAGATGGGTAGGGGGAAGGGATGAGGGAGGGATACCCCGATCTGACGACGCCTGGTCGTCGTCAGTGTCTGTGGCCAGTTCCCGCGGGTACGGCTTACTCTTCGGTGGTCTTTCTGCGAGAGGGGCCAGTTCTCGCAGATGAGAGTAAGTGGAGTTGTCTAGGCGCTCAAACATCCTGGTCGCTAAGCGGCCTATAAATTGATCCAGACTTTCAATTTTCAGGTCCCGCTGTATGGTGGCGTTTCGAACGTACCGTGGCGCGTTGAAGATCGTCCGGAGGCATAGGCTTTGCTGACTTCGCAGTATCTTTCTGTGGCCTTTGGCTAGCAAAGCATACCACGCGGGGGCCGCGTATGTGAGACGCGGGCGGACGTACGTCTTATACAATCCAACCTTCATTCGGAGCGGAATGTTGGACTGCAGGACGGGCTTGAGTAGCGCTCGGGTTACGCTCGCTAGACCGCGGACGTCCTTTGCGTGCTTTCACATCGTGAGGTTGCGGTCTAGAATTACTCCCAGGTATTTCGCCGTGTGCGACCAGGCCACGGGTTGATCCTCCAGAGTGAGCTTCGGCGGCAGGGTGAGCCTCTTCGAGAATGCCACCGCCTGTGTTTTACTCACGTTGACACTCAGTCTCCATTTAGTAAGCCAGGCGGGGAGCTCTGTTAGGACCCTTTGCATTTTGGTGGCGGCGTGGTTGAGGTTCATCGATTTGGTGATGTATGCTGCGTCGTCCGCGTAAAGGGCCAACAGAGCGTCTTCGGTGATGGGAATGTCATCGGTGTATCGTGAGTAACACACAGGGGAGAGGCAGCTGCCTTGCGGTACTCCCGCCTCGATGGGTCGTCTGGAGGAGAGCGCTTGCTCCACGCGCACTGAGAAGCTGCGGCCATGTAGGAACGACGCTATTACCTTCACCACCTTCTGCGGTATTGGTGAGGTAGCCATCTTGTAGAGGAGTCCCGCGTGCCAGACTCGGTCGAACGCTTTTTCCATATCCAGGAATACTGCGACTGAGTGTTCGCGCCTGTTGTAAGCCGATGAGGGTGGGTCAGTTAGATAACCTTTTATATGAGTCAGTAACCCTTAATTAGCACTATTGTAAACACGCATAAAAAGGGTGGTTACAGAACACAACATATTGTTGGGTTGTGTGAGCAAGAAACATTACAATATTTTATATCATTTTGAAGCTAATAGCTTTAAGATTTTACTAAGATAAAAATATTTTCGCGTTCAGTTTTTTTGCCAGTGACTTGCAACTGCAGGTGTGTCGCCTGAGTCGATTTTTTTGCTCACGAGTGTATATTAAAAAATGTTTTGAATTTTCTTAAAAAATGCGAAGAAACTTTTTCCCCAACCTAATACATACTTACAATATATAGAAAAGCATCCAGAACCGAAACAAATATATGTAGATCATGCAAACATTTGTTCCGCAGCGGGAATCGAACCCGCTACCTCCTGCGTCTCAGCCGGCTATTCGCCCACTGCGCCACGGAGGTCGTCACGTCTCGGTCGAGGACGCATCTACGTGCGTCCCATCTCCAATCCGCTCAGCTTCGTTGGATACCTGCCCTTAAGCGCTTAAAGCTAAATTATAATAGGCACCTATTTATATTCCTTTGCAGTTGTCACACAAAAAACACGTCTAGGGACATTGTCAGTAGAATATAAACTCACTTGACATTCTCCTCGTTAGGTCCTGTGATCTGGACGAGACGCTCCTTGGCGCCGGGGCTCACTGAAAAACCATATCCATATGACATTGCACCCTCAAATTTGGCAAATACCTGATTTCCCCATCCAACACCTTGTGGCGGACCACTTAAAACCGAGATAGACATTGTCTCTACCATTTTATCACGTGTGATGAGATTTAGGCTCGAAAGAATTTACCTCAAAACTAAATAGACTTTCCCAGTACTTTTATTGAAAACTTTCATCTAAACTTACGTCTCTTGAGTAACAGTAGTAGATTAGAGTATAAGGTAAGTAACATAGATAAAGCGATATACCGGAATTGGAAATCAGAACCTAAGGTACTGTGCAAATCGAATCGAGTGCACCCAGGTGTCTGGTCTCTTCCTTAGTATTTCATTAATTACAACCATTGCGTGCACACATACGGTTTACACAGGCCTTAAACGTAAAACTGAATTGGAACTCAAGCATATTTTGAAACTGTCCCAAAATCTATGAGTAGTTTGACATGATACGAATCAAGTGGCCCTTCAGGCTTCGGGAGTCGATGGTGAAAACAGGGGTTAGTCTTGTTATCAGTACGATATACCCAAGCTGAATGCAATTAATAGGCAGTGAAAATGATGACGTATTATTTTAGTCACCACTTTTATTTCTAAACTTGATTATACATATTTTATTTATTACAGCTTACGTTTATGTTAGACTTATAATGAACAGGATCTGAAAAGTTATTGTTAGAGATAGAACATTGCACCTAGAGGTATGCAAGGTAGGATAGAGATGAGAAGAGCCCACACCATGCGTAAGCGGCCCACAGCCCTCACGTGCGATCATACCTCGCTGAAACGATATAATCGTGTCAGATAGCTCCTCGATCATGTGCACCCGTCTGCCCTTGATACCCATCACTGTAACACCACATAACAATTTCAGACTCGCCGCTCGGTGGCGCCACTGTACTTGAAAGGCCTTTCCAAACACACTTCTATTTTAACTGCATTACCATGCATTATTGTGCATGGACCACACAGGCCCATATCGTGAAGGCCAGACCGAAGAGCTTCCTCGTGATCAAATTGGATAGTCTGCTTGGTCCAACAGAGATAATTTTCCTTGTTTTTAAACTACTTGGATCAATTAAAAAACCTAACTGCCTACCTGCCATCCAGTGGCAGATGGACGGCAGTAGATCATTAGGTTTTTCTATAACAAACAAAGCAACATACTTTGTTTTCTACATTACCCAGTGTGCGTTTGACCTATCTATCCCAGCAGTTTGACTACAAGGAAAATTATTCCTGTTGGACAAATCAGTTTGACCATGTGGAAGTACCCATACATTTCATCTAGTCAATGGATTTAAGTTACTGTGTGGAAAGGCCATCTAATCCCACTTAAAATTATATCAGGCGCGAACCTAACAATTTAAAATACAACAAAACATTTAGCTAAAAATAACCTGTAACTATCTACTCAGTTTATCATCATGCAGAGGTGTATTATAAACTAATTACACAAATTGATCTAAACAAATACATAAGACGAGATAAGGCGTAACATTGTGTTCGGTCATGCATAATAGTTTTCTTCATTGAACATTACATATTATTGATATTTCTCATATCATACAGAATAGAGGTTTGCGCACACTACGGTTGGATCATACTGAAATGCATGCAAGTATGTAGGTCCATTTCTGTATTCTAGAAAGAGGCAACTACTGGCCGCACAATCCTTTCTCTCTTAAACATTTTGTTTGCATTTACTTAAGGATCTCAAGGTCTATTCTGTACGTAACTAGCAGTAATACTGTAAAAAAATAATGTAACCTTTTGTGAAGATAAATAAATAAACGTTTATCTTATCTTTATCATGGACAAAAATGTTTTTGCCGATAATAATTTTAAATGTAAAAGGAGATTCCAGTGTCTTCCTTCTTAGTATAGTTTATATTAGTGTGGAAATGCGATGCATCACGGTATATCCGTCCTATGCGCCGTCAATCAAACAGGATAATAAACGATTACCTTTTCCAGAATCAGCGTTCCGTATAACCACTTCGTCTTTAGAGTAGTTCTTGCCGGGTATCTTTGTGGGCTTAGGGAACTTGCCGGAAGGCTTGATTAGCTCTCCGGGGCCGAGCATGGTGGGCGGCTCGGCGGGCGCAGCCAGCGTGGGGGACGAGCCGCCCGTGCCTGACCCCTCCATCGTCGGCACCAGCAGTGGCTGCAACGATTCATACTTTACATTGTACTACTTTTACGTACATTCTACCACACTATATCTGAATGGTAAGCCAATTTAGATTTTACAAGACTGGTACAGTCAACAACATAAATTGGTTTACAAATTGAAGATTTGTTTTTTAAGATCGAAATAAATGTGTAACTAGGAATTTTTTTCAACTTATTGTTTGCCCTGTATTTGAAAGCATCTAGATATTTACTAATGTCGTGTTAAAAACCAAATCAAAACTGTAATACACTTAAAATCTGAAATTGTTAATCAACTTATGTCGCAAACTGTACCTATAAGCCGGAGGACTGTCCCTAAAAAAATTAATACTGGAGAATGTAAATAATAACTCCCAACAGTCATAATGAAGTCTTGACCCCACACTAGGATTTGTACCATGGATGGTACATGGTACTACTACACCCCGACCTGGAACAAATATTTGCAAATCGTGCAAACATTTTAGCTGGCTAATCATATAAATCTGCTCTATCCCTTGGGGTTAGTAATACTAGGAAGTCTACTTGCCAAAAATCCACTCTATAATCGCGGTAACAAAGAAGCAGCGGACATAATTTCAAGTTATAATACATACTCAAACTTGTATAACTTTAAAGAGAAGCTTCTTAGGCTAAACTTTCCCCTTTAAAGTTTTAGGCGTTACGATTGCAGGTGAACTGTCAAATTGCTATGATGGTTTCAACAGGATTTAAGTAGAAGTTTGCTGATTCCCAAATGGGCTACTTATACCATGGTGCAATATTTAAATTGTTGTACAGATGTATCCTTCCTTGGCATGGTTGAGTATGAGGCAAGACCTGGGTGAACATTTTAAAATATCTAAAGCAATTTAAAACTCCATGTATTGTAATCACAGAGTTAGATATAGCATGTAACAATACAATGGATTAAATGAATAAATCTTATTTCAACTACAGCAACTACAGAAGTTTGTAATCATTTGAGCAACCAATAAATTTAATCATTGTAAGCATGCAGTTGAAACTTCCTCATAGTGTGATTAGCAGCCACTATGAATACTAATCAATTTTACATCATATCTTTGCAAAAACGATTCCACACCTGTTTAACAGGCATGACTGATTGTGTGCATATTTTCATTATTTGTAACTTTGTAAGGAAGAATGTACGATACTTGCAGTGAAGAAATACAACTAAAACGACCATACATGGGCGAGTGGAACGAAAAACAAGCGGTGGCAAGTTCACTCCCTTATTCAATTCAATTCGTCCCTTATATTTCCCTTATTTAAATTCAATCTTATTGTTTTTCTAATAGCGTTTTAACACTGACTGCTAGTCTTGATCAGTAATTCTTGGAAGAGGTATCTATTAACTAGTGGTTCGCCCCGAACTGAGATCTCGCGAGTCTCCAATAAAAACAAAAAAAAAATTTTCGTAATTTTTGACCATCAAAATAGTGCCACGAAAGGCTTTACTTGACCTACAGTTTTATTCAAATTACAGGTAACGGGAGTTCATATTATGTGGGTATTCGTTTTTGCGGTAAAAATTGCAGTTATTCTGGATTTCAAACTTTTGCCTATATTTGTGTCATTAAAGCTACACGCATACCAAATTTCAGCAATGTGGGGTCACTGGTGTACCTTGTGAATTTTGACAAAGTTCAGTTTTTATTGTGGCTAAAAACTTAAAATCTACAAAGTTTAAACTAAAAATAAAAATGGGGTCAAAATGTACTCACAAAGACCTGTTATTAAATGTGCCACTTGACCAGATAGTCCCATTTTGTTTTTTTTTACCCCACTTAAACCCTAATATCTCAACAACCCACCCACATTTTTAGCACATTGAGTGACACCAAAATTGTGCCATCACTGGTGATCGGATCAACGCTTCGAAAGTTATCCTCGGACAAACAAACATGCATACATACTTACACCTAGGTTCCTTATACCTATGGTCTAGATGCCCTCTATCTCAAACTGATAAGTTTTGCGAAAATAATTTGTGTTAAACGTTTTCAGTACCTATTTTTCTTATTTGTTTGGTATCTAGGTCAGCATCGTAATTATGTTTGTCTGACATCTGATTCAATTATTTTTAACTCATGCTCTAAAAATCTCAAATAGTAAAAAAAAACACTAATGAATCTAAACTGTGTCTAGTGGATTTTTGTCAACATTGATGATAATTTCTCTAATAAAAAAAGTTTATTTTTTACAGACATTTACAAAATTGAATTAACAACATTAACATATTAGCAACAAAATATGCAAATATTTTTTTCTTTATTCAACAATACTTTGTGATATATTTTTGAAAATGAGGATTATTTAGTAAGTTTTACCTCGGCATGTGTTCCACGATGCCTGTAGTATTGACTCATGTAGTTGGAACCCTGCCACAATTTGGCACGCAACTCAATAAGCTCCAGAAGATGCAGTCTTGTTTTTTTATCCAGTCGTTCATCCTGAGAACCATTGCGGAACACAACAAAGTATCTGAAAAATAAATATGGACATGAATATGTATGGCAACAACAAATAACTTATTTACACTGTAATTCTTAAGTACTTATTTTAGATACTGACCGATCAAGGAAGTCCTTGTATAGTTCTTCAAGTTGAGCGCCATAAAGTTTTAAGTTAGAGTACATAGTAGACACATTGCTTTGCAACACACGGTCATAATTGCCCTGCATCATTTGGTATGCCACCGCTTCAGTCAGAACAATCAGGTCATCAACTGCAACAAAAAAAGGGTTAAATAGATTTACATCGATACATCTTTATTCTCATAACTAGTGGCCAACAGAACAATACTTCTTTGAAGAACCAGAACTTATTCCGCAAATGCTTACTATCAGACGGTTCAGAATCAAATAGTAAAAAGGATGTTCTATAGATTCTTACCAGAATTTATCTTGACATCCAACATAGAATTGCGGTTGTGTGCAGAGCTGGTGGTTGACTTCAGGGGCCTGGGAACTTCTAGTTTCTTTACCGTGCGGGTCATTTTCGTTAGGGTCGACATGGTGCTGCACAAAAATATCACAATACATATATATATAACAAGTTGCCGAAATTCTCCAGTTTTAAAGCGCCGCGCTGAGCGCACAATGATTGTCACATTTTTGTTTGAGGATATGAGTAACCTTGCTAATTTATTCCCACGAAACGACCAAATACAAGTGGAACTATGAGGAAACTCACTCATCCATGGCTAGCGACCGCAACTCAAAGCACACTTGAACCACTACGATATTACAGCAAAACGCGAAAAGTGAAAGTGATGACAATGAATGATCCTAACGAATAAATTCAGAACAAATCCAATACGTGTTCATTACTCTTTGTATTGAATTTTCTTGCAATAAAAACGAATCAGCTGAAAAAATTTTGACTTTACAGAAGATAAAATATTTTGCTCGATGAAAAACATCTAGACAAAACAAATGAAAAGCATGGAACAGTATGAAAATAGGAAATAAACAAGAAAACTCACCTGGCTACGCCATTAATTCGCAATAAAAATAAATTCGCCAGTGTTGTCCATGGAAATCGAAAAAGGCTTTTTTACTCGAAGAAAATATTTAATTTTCTGCAAAGAAGCAAACATTATTCTATAAAATCATGTATGTAACTACTAAGATTTTGATTACATTGAGAATCATTTTGAAATTATATTTTCATGCAGTAAAATTAAACCGGTAAATTTTCCGGTTATTTTTCACAGGCACAGCGCTACTATTCGGCTATACAGACGAGTTGATTTAAACAACTAGCTTTTGTTTGGCTAACCTTGGTTGATAACAGAGTTTAATGCCCGATCGAAGTCTTCACACATGGCCTGAGAACCGACATCTTAACCTCGGACACTTCTTTACTGACGTCCTTGCTGGCTATGGTGACGTAGAAAAGAGCACGCAGAGTATTGACGGTTAGAATTAATATTTTGCCAGTTGCTAGCGTGAAGATGCAATGCCCGTGGCTGTAGGCAATTAGAAATCATACTCTTCAAAGCCTACTGCCAATCATTTTCAACGAATAGCTTGTAGGTCAGCTATTTTAGAAAGTCGTTCTATGCACTGCGTGTCCAATATAATGGAGTCCGGATTTTGATGGGGCTGCCTCCCTTCTGCACTCGTTCAATATGTTACAATTTAGACGTAATTTATGTTCTGTATTATGTATTGTAAAAGGATCATTAAAAAAAACAACCAGCCTTTCTTTCCTGGCTTGGTCGCGAATGAACAGGCAGTAAAATTGACGTTTCAAAGTGATCCTTGTGATTTTAATGAATAAAAAATATTTGAATTTGAATTTGAATTTGCATGCAGCGCATCGAACGGTGTAATCGAACAGAGGCGCGGGTCGATGGGTTTATGCAATCGTCTGCAAAAAGACGGGCTCACTGCTCAGTAGAGTGCAAGCCAGCACCAACATGAGCTTGAAGGTCATAGTGGACAAGTACGACTCACTGATTATGAAATCCTTCATTCGGGTTCTGATTGAATAATCTTTGTGCGTGACTGTCACCTCGAGACTTGAGTGAGAGATTTCGATTTTATTTATATTATACTTATGTACCTACATTATCTCACACTTGTACTTAATTGTACTAACCCATTTTACATGTTTAATATGTTTTTATTAAAAAAAATTGGATCTGAGATATCTGAATAAAGCCCATGACCCCTTCATGGGCTTTATTCAAATCAATTTAATCAGTTAATTTTGAGCAATCTGTCTGAGGTTTTCATAAAATATTATGTTAGCTATAAGACGAATCTGTCCAACCAACAGGATCGCAGAACTCTGTGAACAAAATCTTCTCGTCCGTATTCAACTGACAATCATGTTGGTGCTGCCAGTAATAAAAGCTAAACATCATACTGTAATGGCAACTAATAATGGCAATGGCAACCTAATTTTTTAAGTGTCAGTTTGTTTCGTGGAGAGTGCGGTCGTGTTTTTGTTTTCGTGAAAATTCAACATGTTGTAAAATGATCGAAAATACGAAATTATTTATAAAAAAAAATGCAAACTGTGCTTCCCACTGTGAAGTTAGTGCTGCAATGAAATGACTACTTGATTTATCCTTTTTTTGGAATAGAAAAAGGTGAGCAACTTTTTAGCTCTGACTAGGTATCTATTTATTTACATACATACGTGCTGTGTGTCTGTGGGTCAAGATGAGCAACAAAGTAAATAATAAGTAAATCACTGAGTAAGTCCTGTCCAAATCTTTGGATAGAAACTATTTGCTTTCTGGGTCTAAGGTGGGTAGAACTGTAAATTTTGGAAACCTATAATTTGCCGGCGTCTATGTAGCATCGTAAGTGGGTACATTATGCCCCAATCCTAGCTTTTAAAACCATTTTCAGAATCATTCAATAACATGTCAAAACTAACTACTTTGGCTCTTTTATTTATTAAAACACTAGCTGCTGCCCGCG
Source organism: Philereme transversata (assembly GCA_963924445.1). Lineage (NCBI taxonomy): Eukaryota > Metazoa > Arthropoda > Insecta > Lepidoptera > Geometridae > Philereme > Philereme transversata. Next base: position 15,472,013 of record OZ004337.1, on the reverse strand, counting down.
TCTTTGTACGCGTTACACTACTAAATGTGTAGGTAACCTAGTTATAAGGCTAAACTCGATGTTGCAACTTAGTACCACATTTTTATCCTATGGGACCTGATTTATGGGCTAAAAAGTAGCCTATGTGGTAATCCAGGTTATAATCTACGTACATACTAAATTACATCGAAATCGGTTCAGCCGTTACGACGTGATTGAGTAACAAACAAAGAAACATCCAAACTTTCGCATTTATAATATTATTAGTGTGATATACTTACAAGGTATGTAGGTAGGTACTTAAATAAGAAATGAAATGCAGGGAGAGCCCTATTTTGTAATAATGACCTTGGCCAATTATAAATGTTTTGTCATCAAAATAAGTGTATCTGGCATGCAGTAGTCAAAACCACTCTATGATTTCCTTATGTTTCAGATAACATCATGCACAAGTACATCTTGTCCTTGATGCTAGTCAGGCTGGTCCTGCCAGCTGGACTTCTTCTGAGTAAGTACCTATTATTATTATTTTTCCTACATATCCAGCCATATAATTTGATTAAAACATGATATGGAGACTTATTCATATCTTCATATCACAGAATGATCTATCTCTTAATAATAATAGACAATTTATTGACTGATAGAGCCAGAGTATTTTATGTACTTACTGATAGTACATAAAAAAGTCTAGTGACCTTTAGCATATTAAATGTTTAAAAGAGTCATGTTATATGAACCATTTTCTAATCATTGTCATCTTTCTGCCCTTTTCCCACATGATGTGGGGTCTCCCTGTATGTCATCATGTCAGTAGTCATCATCAGTCACTTATTTCTTACTCGTATCATCTTTCAAACAGTCCATCCATGAAACATTTTCTAATAAGATTCTTATAAGTAAGCCCATTGAACTGATTATTGTATGCACCTTTTATTGAAATGGTATAAAGGTAGGTATGTATTAATATTCACCTATAGGTACTAATATTATAAATAGGTAAATTTGAGAGTTTGTTGTTTGGATGTTATGGAACCACTCTACCGATTTTGAAAATGATTTTACTGATAAAAGGCTACACTATCCCCGAGTGCTATAAGCTATATTTTATTTTGATAAAAATCCGTGCGAAGTCGGGGCGGGTCAGCAAGTTAATACATAAAGTTGGCTTTATGGTAATCATTCTACTTAATTACCGTAAAGCCAACGAATAGACATGCATGACTAATTTACTTTGTATACCTATCCACTTTGAAGAATGTTAGAGCATTTTTGGGCGATCAAGATCGATGAGTTGACATTATCACATGGACTATGAATAATTTGAACTAAGATATCCCGAAGAAGTAATAGTATCGGTATTTAAAAAGAACGCTATGACGCAACGCCGGAACCGGCCGGCGGAGTTTCGTGTGCGAATCACGCCGCGCCTTCCTAATAACACGTCTGTATGCTCATAACCACTGCATTAACATGTACTAGCAGTACACCTCGAATTAAATATGATGTCATGCGCGTAAATTGCCTATTTTAAAATAAGTTTCTTTATTATTTACCTTATAAACTCTAGCTACCGCCAGCGGCTTCGCACATGTGGTTTGTCAATAAAAGTAGCCAATCAATCCTGGTCATAATCTATTTATATACCAAATTTAATTGAAATCTGTGCAGCCGTTACGACGCGGCGAGGTGAAAGCATAACAAATAAACAAACTATGTAGGTAGGTAACGAATTTATAATATGTATTAATATGATTTCGCACTAGTAGAATTAAAATAAAACTGTCATTAGCTTTAATTTAGCTGGAGATAAAATAATACCGCTGCCCTAGGAAATTGTATATTTTGCTCTCCAGACAAGTGTTTTCGATGTGTAACAAAACCTATCCTACCTTAATTATACAACCTTTCATAATGCCCTTTCGCACATTTATGTTTATAAAGAAACGCGCCCCTAATATCCTTTATTATGCATGTGTAGTTATCCAACAATCTGTTTCAAAAAAAAAACACGAAACAATAGTTGGACTGTGGCATATCCGGAACGCTCAATTCGAACCCCGAGTCATTGTTTTTCTAAGCCATAAAACGGACTGGCCTGTTATCAATTTATTACAGCCCGTCACTTGTTTAAAACGATTTTTTACCTAATTGCCCAGCAAATGAACGACCGACACAATGATAATCCATAACCAACACGTGCAAAGAAAGCGGGCAACAAACCTACCTATTTTTTTATTTATTAAAGTCTTGTCATATTGTTATAAGTTTTGCTTGTAAAACGCAAATAAATTTCCTATGTTGTGAGTAAAATTTGAGTAACCCAAGTCCTTTTTATAGGCTATACTAGAGGTTGCCCGCGTCTTTGTACGCGTTACACTCCTAAATGTGTAGGAAACCTAGAAATAAAGCTAAACTCGCTGTTGCAACTTGACATCCCAATTTTATTACATGGGAACTGATTTATGGGATAAAAGGCCAAATTTCATCGAAATCGGTTCAGCTGTTACGACGTAATTGAGTAACAAACAAACAAATAAACAAACATCCAAACTTTCACATTTATAATAGTAGTGTGATTGAATTTAAATAAGTAAATGAAATATCGAATGGCACAATAACTTGGCTCAAGGCACCAAAATAAACCTATAAACGCCGGAACTAAAATTAAAACTACAATTACCTCTATATAACTTTGTTTTTAGCTTTCACTAAAATCGTATACTTAAACCCTTACAAGACATAGCCATACATTTACTTGCTACCATAGCACACACAAATTCACACAATACATTAAGTATAACATCAAAGAAAACTATATATTACAACTAAATACATTACCAATATAAACCACAGAATTTAGTAACTAATCTAAATCTGAACTGCCAGGCTAATTAACTAGGTACGATTCTAAAATGAACACTGATTCTACGAGATTCATAAAATCTCACGATACTCGCAATACTAGTTCACTCTGTCTTCTCCATCCGTCCGTCTTCTGTGCGTCTTCTGGTCTTCCGGTCTCGAGTCCTTGCTACATTTTAGTTTTGTTACGAGAATCCCTACTTCCATCTACCTACTATTACGTCACGCCTACTATTACTACAATGCACCAATAAATATTCATTATTTTAAAACCCGAAACTCCACATTTGTACAGACATACAAAAAATTAAGGGCCTTTTAAGTGTTAGAATTTCTGGGAAAAAAGAGGCGCCCACTTGTTACAACACCATTTCAGCTAAAATTTATCGACTGACATCATTGAAAAAATACTGATTTATTGCATTGAGAATTTTAAAAGCATTGTCAAATAACTTTTATTCAAGTGTTTTGTTTGGAACACGTAAATTTCGACCTTTCAACATTTAGAAAGACTGTATTCCCAACTCATATTTTTAACATTCTTAACTAAATATTCAGGCTCACTTGTCCCTTCCCAAGTGTAATTTTTAATTTTTACCAGATGTTATATATCAGCAACAGAATAATTTATAGCGTATTAAAATCAGGCCTTGTATAAAAGTTAGTTACAGATGTCCAGTCTAAAGTTTAACCAAGTGCCATGTAACGCGAAACCAATTGCGGACAAAATTGTTTTTTCTACGTTTTTCCTGCTGAAATCTTTCCAGCATTTGAATAAATATTTTACTTAATATTAAAATTTTCCTTTATTATAATGGCTAAGGCCACGCATCGTCGCATTGCGGGAAGGAGTAATGTAGGATACACCTCTCGGGCGCGCCCCTGTTCTGGGTGCGTCCTCACGATTCGTACTCCGAGTCTCTGACCCGCTGACCGACTTGCCGTGGCCTTACCAGAGCCCTTTAATTGCCAAACCGAAAAATTTACACGGTACTTACCTACTCGTGTCACGCAATCCGCGATCTGATTTACGCGACAAACTCACTCAAAGTTACGCAGGCAACTCACAATTGCTTCCCCTCGTGATTTATATTCCGTTGCAGTACAACCATCCATAAAGTTGCTGTTCATACCGTATGTAGGCTGCCCTTGTCTGTGTTTGAGGCGCTAAGTTTTTGTGGCATGACTATGTGAAGTCATCATGCTTTGTCTGGGATGAGAAACACCGTGAAATACGGTCACGGTTTAATCGCACGTTGCTATTTCTCTCTAGACTTATTTGTTACACTATAGTTTAAGCTCTGCTATCAATTACCCTTCTCAATCTTGGCAGATCAAGATGATTGTCCTCGTAAACCGTGCCATTATCGGCCTCTATCGGTTCCTTTACGACATGCCGGTCTGGCTCTGATATTAGCAATCAGATTTGCGAGCCCTGGATGAATGAGTCAAATGTGTCGAAGGGAATTTGTGTCACAATCGTAAAGGACACGCATCCTGACCCTAATTCCCACACCACCCATAAATCCGTCTATTTGGAACGTTACCTGCGAGACCCTCTGTTTACCTTCTTTGACGGACATTATCGGACAGATTATTTGAATATTCGTACATATAACGCAAAAATTATTACGATGCATAAAACCAGAATTCGTTTCTGCCTCTCGAGCAGATCTTGAGTGTTGTAAAAAACCAGATATTCGTGTTTTGTTGATTGTCGCATGGACTCTATTATTTCAACTTTAATTTACTGTCTTTTTGGATAAAAGTATTGATTCTTGCGAAATAATAATTGAACAAAAGGTTAAACTTAATAAGCGAGTGTAATTCTTGCATAATTTCGATATCACAATCAAAAACATATTACATATTATTTTAGGTGAACGAAAGTTCATGTACATTTTAAATGGCTGTTACTTTCATCATAACAGCTATGATATCATATATGTACGAAATCAAATATTGTGTGTATAGACAGACAGTCGTGTACAGTCTTATCTACCGATTGATAAAACTTGCCAAATTTGGAGGAAGTGCATTAGCCGATAGTGAACTGATAAAGCATGTACACACGAGTATACACAAAACAGTTTCACTTTAGCTTTTCATACTGTCGTCGGCCTGAGACATAACACTGTTTGAACAGCTAATGGGGCAAACGGCGCGCCTGATTTTTGACGATATTAATTAAACTAGGTTCTAAAACTTACCTAAACGGCTTCCGAAAGCGGCCTTTGAAAAGTTCATATCGAAAAATTTAGTTTCAATTTAAAACGATTGGCTTTTTGGCTTTTAACCTCTTGTTTCTGGCCTGTGTTAATTGTCTTGTTAGCTGCGAACTCACGGCCTTTCATAAGGTTAACAAATACAGATTGCGCCTTTAAATACATTATCTGATTGTTTCCTACTACTTATTTTATTTATAGTGCGTTAATTTATGTTTTCTGTTTAACCACGCTATGACGGCTGAACATATTTGAGTTAAATTTGAAACAGATGTAGATCCTGGAATAAAAAAAAAATCTTTTTAGTACTTATAACTATAACTCAATTTCCACGCAAGTATCTCCGCCGGTGGCGGCGGCGGGCACCGTGAGAAAACAGTAAAAACAAACAAAGCAATCTCAGTCATCAAATCATACCTAGTAGTAGGTAAAATCCGCACATATAATTTTTTTTATTAACTTATTTTTGTCCCACTGCTGGACAAAAGTTTCCTTCAGATCTTTTAAACCGTCTCTATCCTTTGATGTCTACCACCATCCTCTTTCGGTGTCGAGATCCGTGCCGTCAACGCTTTCTCGGCCGATTCCTCCCTACTTCGTCGTCGCCTGTTGTCTTCAGCCATCGTTGGTGTTACTATTTGGGCTCACTTGAGCTCAGCAGATATTTTCCCTAAATCAGCGATGCCAGCCTGTGAACGTATAATATAATACGACTAAAATACAAACGTGTTACGTTAATGTAACTAATCAATAATTATTTATAACATAACAACATGTTATTTTATTTATAGCGAACAATGTAGGTACCTATTGACCATGCAAATTATTTACCTGCAAAGGTCGTATAAAACATTTAGCAGTATTAAAATAAAACTGAACTACTTAAGTATTCCGCGAAACAGTGGAAGCTTTTCACAGCACTCATAAGGGAGGGGTCTCTTATTTTAATTAATTAAAGTTCAACAGTCTGGTTTTACTGTAAATCTCGTTTAAATCACATTTACATATACTTCATTAGTATAATTAAAATAGATACACAAAAAGCACCAAGGGTTTTCCCCATGTTTATTTTGTTTGATAAGAATAAAAACGATATGCTATCTAAGATATATATAACTTATATTTATTTATTTTAAAACGTGCGTTTTTGTCTATTTCATTTTGCCTTGTTCAAAAAGTCAAAAAGTCAAATATTTTTATTCATTAAAATCACAAGAATCACTTTGAAACGTCAATTTTACTGCCTGTTCCTTCGCGACCAAGCCAGGAAAGAAAGGCAAGAAACAAGGCTGGTTGTTTTTTTAATGAATGTTGGTTTGAAGGGATTCCATTTTAATAGTAGGAAGTAGTCAGGCACCACAACTATACAAAAATGGTGTGATCTTTGACGGATTAGTATTTTTGATCATAATAATGTATATGCGTGATGTAATCTTCTATTGTATTTTTTAAGTATATTAAAACTAGCGATGATGTCATCCAGTGGCTCGGTGCAGGGTTATCGTTCTGTAACACTCATACTCATGCCAAAATACGTTTTGTGCCTAATCTATAGTATTTTATATTGATAGTGCAGAGTTTAAATCAATTTAAAAAGTTTCCAGTTAAATTTAGGGTTCCAAAGACCGACAAAGGACCGTATAATGTTTCTTCAATGAATTCTTTGCAATATGACGAGAATAGTACAGCATGTCGATTTTTTTGGTAAAGCATTTTGCGATCTAACGTACCGTCAGTGAGATATTCAAAAGTCGTTACAAGTTGGTCCCCACGTGCCACGGTTTGGCCTTGAAACTTTCAATTGCTCATGTTAGTGTCTCACGGTGGAAGCTCTCATCCAAAATTATCTCCGATGTCATGAAAATTTATCGTGATAAAGAGGAAAAGTTGATAGAACATCTATTAACCCCTAAAATGTTTAAAGTATGCGTGGTGACTAAGCCAATTATGTTTCATTTCACTCAAATTCAATGCAAGGGTTTGCCCGTCCCGTTGTTTCTTAGCCACCAACATCTCTGTTACTATTCAGGATTTAAATGTATTCGGCAGGCAGCATACCATTGCCTTATCGGCAGTCTGATTCACAAGGTCATACCTCAGTTGAACTGGTTAACTATCAGCCTACATTAACAATGACCTCATCATCACACTCGATTCCTTTTAATTTTAAACATAGGTAATTATTATTGCACTATGTACATTTAGTTTTGTGCAATTTTTTGTTTGTTCCGCTGTTTTTTCCACTAATTGAAGTCGGAGAATTGAAGTCGGAGAATTGATTCTGAATTGATTATTTTTGCCACTCGCCCCGATCGATCCTGTGCTAGCCTGAACCACGTACGTACGACCGACGGTCTTATTGATGTCATCGACTCATCTCGCTGGTGGTCGTCATTGGACATAGGGTATAGAAATATTTGGCTTTGAATTGAGGTTTATTTTCAGTAAACCTTCCATCCGAAACAAACATACTGACGATTTATACAAAAAAAAAATCGCATTTGTTCCATCCCGGAACTGTACAATGGTCCTACTGCGAGTGTACGGTTCTTTGTGATGGAGCCTGATATGTTAATCAACGGGTTTACATAATATCGGTTACTACACATCAAAATAAATACTATACTACGTGTTTTGTTATGTACGACATTAAATTAAAACACGGGTAGGGCTAATGGCTAGTATTGTTAAAAAATAAGTTTTATTCAAATTCATACCCATTGAATATTTTAAATTTACAAACAACCTTAATGTCAAGTCCTAAAATATCAATGAAACAGCCTGAATAAAATAGGTAAATAAATCATATTTATTCATCATGTAAGTAGGTAGTAGTGTACCTGTAACGGCTAAGCGACATCGTCGCAAAGCCGCCTCCGATTTACGTTTAAAAATTGTTTATTGGAAATGTATCGATTACTGGATAAATATTCAAGCTACCGGTATTAAACCCACCGTTAAAATCTGTTAATACGATTCCGGATGTGTGTTTTAAATTAATGTGGACATAACAAAACAGGTTGTACTCGTACATGTTTAGATATTTGTAAATAAGCACCTATAACTTAATAAACATAATTTTCCACTTAAATACGAAAAGTATTAGCATAAAGGCATGCGTGAACAGATCATTGCTTTTTAATATTTCCTTATTATTTAACCTTATTTACTTTGAGCTGTGACAATATGTCTGTCTGCGCTGATTTCATACATTCTTTACGAATACATAACAGCGTTTGCACTCGAAATAGGTAATTATGTTCGCAAAATGATTTAATAAAAAAAATTTCCTTGATCGAAGTAGAAAATGCAAAGAAATGTTCAAATCCCATAAAATTCTTTCCCTGTTTAATTTTTGCGTGTTATTTTTGTCTTCGTTATTTGTGTCAGCATCAGCATGCAGTGTGCCGTCGGTAGGAGTATCGCGGTTTCCGCTCGACTTTATGTCAGAGATTTCTGTGAAGTTGATTGCCGAAGTCTGACTCAGTTAAACTTTATTTTTATTTTTGCAAGTATCGGCTAATCAGATCATGGACAACTTTTTTTTTAAACTAGATAGATCTTCGTTTAACCACAATCTCACCTGATGGTAAGCGATGATGCGGTCTAAGATAAAGCACGAAGATCTAGAAGAAACGTATTCACTCGTACCTTAAAGAGACCCGGATTGTATTCTTTAGGAAAAACAGACGACGGCAAAGTGTTCCATACATTAGCTGTACGCATCAAGAACGTTGTGTGCAAATGTGTGGTATATCAACTAGGTACGGATGGTACTGAGCCGTGCGCCTGCTTGTCCTTTGATGGAAGGCTGATGGCGGGATCAGATTGTACATTCCCCTAAATATATTCTGTAAAAGATCGGTAGGCTTGCAACTTTACGGCGGCGTTCGAGACTTGATGAACAACTGATCGAATTCTGACCGTCAGACATCAACACCTACATCTATTTGATTGCGATCTATCTTTACTATGTTTACCTATTCACTAGTTTAGAATTGTTTATAGTTTAAACAAGGCAAGTACTCAAATTGATAGGGTGTTCTAGGTACAAATTGGTTACAATTTTACAGTAATATTAGCACGTGCCTTCCTGGTTTTGTAAAATGGCATTCCATGCGTGATACTGTCCACTTTGCTTATAAAGTGAGATCATTTGGGTACCTAGGTAATGACTGAAAACTATTGCCGTTATAAAACCTTTAAAAATATTGTCCTTTTATTGAATTACACTTTTTTCTCTTTTACTCTGTCGAAGAATTAGATTATTAGACTTTATAATTACGCGTAACTTTAAATACCTACTTTTTGAATTAAACGTAAGTAGGTACTCCAGAGAAATTCAGTTATCCATTTTGCGCTCGAAGAGTAAATATTATTTTTGAAGCTTGTGTCTTGCTCTACTATTGCTTACGTTGCTGGTTGTCTATGTTAGTTCCTCCTCGTAGCTGTTTCTGTTCTTTTATAACAGACGCGTTTAGTAAATTAGTTACGTCCTTACCATCACACTATCACACTAATATTATAAATATGAAAGTTCTGATGTTCGTTTGTTACTCAATAACATCGTAATGGCTGAACCGATTTGGATGAAATTTGGTGTGTTGATAGATTATGACCTGGATTCAAACATAGGCTATTTTTTGTTGACAAACAAAGCGTGCGAAGCCGCTGGTGGCAATCAACAAACTTCAGATGATTGACCGTCCTTGATCGAAGTAGAAAATGCACAGAAACGTTTAAATCGCATCAAATCCTTTGCCTGTTTAATTTCTGCGCGTTATTTTTGTCTTCGTTATTCGTCTTCGTTTTTACAAAAATGTTTCTGGTAACTTGCACACACATACTTACAATTGAGCTAGAAAACATTATTTTGCTTTAAATATTTAAAATAAAGTATTAAAATGTGAATAAAATCAACGGTTTACGTTCGAATTTATTGATACGTTTCTGATGTTTAGGGTGATGAATGTTTCTAGCAGATCCATTCGTGACTTGTTTACGAGTTCTCAAACATATATAAAACGAAGAGTTTTAATTTTAGTTGTGATCATGAGAGATTGATAACTGCTGACTTTTGAATTACCTAAATCTGAAGTAAAAATAATATAATTGATCGAGCGAAGCGAGATCTCCAAATCAACTTGGGCAAATAGTCGTTGTATGTATTTATGAAAGTATGTACATATGTATGTATGTTTCTTTGTCCGAGGATAACCTTCGAAGCGTGAATCCGATCATCGGTTTTTGGTATATAAGTAGGTAGTCATGGTACGATTTTGGTGTGACTCAATGAGCTAAAAATGTTGGAGGGTTGTTGAGATATTGGGGTTCAAGAGGAGTAAAAAAAAACCAAAGTGGGACTATACGGTCAAGTGACATATCTAATAAAAGGTCTTTGTGAGTACATTTCGACCCCGTTTTTATTTATATTTTTTAAGTTATTAGCCATAATATAAACTGAACTTTGACAAAAGTCACAGGGTACATCAGTGACCCCACAATGCTGAAATTTGGTATGCGTGTAGCTTTAGTGACACAAATATAGTCAAAAGTCTGGAATCCAGAATAATTGCAATTTTTACATCAAAAAAGTATAAACAATTAATATGAACTCCCGTTACTTGTATTTTAATGAAACTGTAGATCAAGTTAGTTGGTTATGCATTTCGTTGCACTATTTTGATAATCAAAGATTACGAATAATCTTTTTTTGTTTTTATGGGAGATCCGCGAGATCTCAGTTCGGGGCGAACCACTAGTATCTTTAATGCATTGCTACATTTAGTGGGCGAGTAATACATTATTTTCTAGCAACATTTAAATTATACTGTAAATTACTGTACCTATCCCCATTATCTGAAACAATGAAAATGCATACAATTACCTCTGCGTCATCCATTTTATTAATGAAAAGTCAGCTTACTTTTTGCGTGATACGAATGGTTTATTGTGATAAGAATCATGATTATGGGTCGTTTTTATTATTAAGTAAATTATTGTACTTTACTTTATGCATACAGAACAGTTACATTACTCCTCTGATAGATATCTGAAAGACACAGGCACGCCATCAATTCATCTTTAACGTATTAATGCCATTATTACACATTAAGTTCCATAAATGTCTACAAACGCTTCAAAATGTACCAAAGGCACCAAAAAAAAAGTCACCAATCGATAGGGTCAATCATAATGATCAAATCTCTCTTAACAGACCTCTTCTTACATTAAAGGAATACCACAAAATCAATTCACACAATGGTTCCAACAAATAGTGAAGGCATATCGCATATTATCATATAGTTATCTAGTTCCCTTAGTACAAGCCCTGCTTAGTTTGGGGCTAGATAGCGCTGTGTGAGAGGTCTAGCCAGATTTATTTATTTATTTATATACTCGTACTTCGAAAAACAATAAATATATCATAAATATAACATGGTCTTATTTATCAAAATCCAGTGTGGGCATTGCGAAACCAAATTTCAAACTTTCTGCGTCTTGTCGTTCTGAGAAAATATGCCCTTAGTTATTTTAATGCGCGACCAACGATAACTCACCTACTGCATCATCCAAATTACAACTAACAGGAGTTAATGGCATGGATGCTCTTTTTTGGGCTAAAAATTACCTGATGTCCAAATCAAATATCTCAGTAACTCCCCCATATTAGTTCATTTAGTCGCATCAGGATTTTGCTATTACTACCTAGATACCAAGATCCTACTTTTACGAAGATCGGATCAACGCTTCGAATTACCCCCTGACAAACATAAAAATAATATAAATACATATAAACACCGATTCATCCAAGTTTAGTGGAGATTTAGCTTCGCTCGATCACTTAAAAAAGAGGATTTGCTTTTCTGATAAGTTTTTTTTCTATCTAGATGTTCTGTATCACGGTTAAAGTACTACTGGTGTTCAGGACAAATCGATGACCAACTCATAAAATAAATGGCAATGCTCTTTCGTTGAACGTTTGCCAAATACACTACCTTCACTATATATCCTGATATCGATCCAAATCTGCTTAAAATAAAACTATGAAATATGTATGTCCTGAATTATATTCATAGCATGCACAGAGTATAGGATTGAACCAACACTGAGACAACCTGTGGGAAAATTGTGATAAAGATCTCATAAGCGCTTATCAAATATAGGTAATGTTTATACTTGATAATGAATGAGTAATCCTCTGTATAATGGTATAATCTTCTTTATATATGTATAATAATTACTTGAAGTAAACATCACGATAAAATACAAATTATGATTATCTTGTCTTGTATTAGAAAAGATTTGTCATTCACATGTTCAATTTGCTTAAAAACCCACATTCAAATTAGATTTTTTAGTTAGTTTATTTACCTACTAGTAACAGTTGGGTCATGGATTCACATGACGCATTAGGCGGATAGGTGCAATCAGAATTTTGTTAATTGTTAAAGTGATACACTTTTTGATGAGTCTGTCTAACTAAACAAATAACGTAGCCATTGTTGCTGGTGCGGTGAGACGCAAGGCGAAATGGGGCGAAGTATAAAACGAACTGGAACATTTGTAAATGTTACTCTGGCATTTTGGTTGGTTAATAGCGGTAGGAAAATAGGTATAATCCAACTCGTAAAATGCCTTATACATTTTATGCGCTTTAAAATAACTACGAGATCTTCCATGGTGGCAGAACCGTTGACCTACTTATTTCGCTGGATGAAATCTTCACGGTTGAAATCTCTGAGTGCAATGCAGATGCTCAGACTCTGACACATTAGTGCATTCTGATTTTAATATAATACGTCATTACTCTGAAGTAGTATAAAAAAGCTGAATCTTGAAAGGCAAATATTACGAGAATGCTCGTATGCTATGATTATTGGTGTAGGTGGACAATAAAGACAGGAATATAAAATGCTTAACCGATTATTAATATATTTACATAGACTTCCTTGTAACTTGTTCACTAAGGAAGCCTGAATATTCTTGATGGCAAGCTAGTTTTAGCATATTACTAAAGTAAAGCTCGTTTCAACGTAAATTTTGCTTATAGCGTTCACATCAGAAACCAACTACTTCTTGCATACAAATCTATTAATAAATAAAGCTATTATTATATTTTTGAAGCAAAACTTCTTTACGCACGCTTGACTTGGGGAGTATGCTGGTGAATGCGTGACGAGAGCGTTACGAAAAGTGTGATCGGGCGAGGCGAACGGAAGTTGAGAGGTAGATACAAGTTAGTAAAGATAGAAAGAGAGAGTGACGTTTCGTATATTACTGTAGGGGCAAGAGAGAGAGGTGCAAGCACACGTTTTTTTTTTTTAATTTAACATACATAATAGACAGCTAAAGAAGTTTTACTTCAGTCGTGTGGCACACTCGGTTTTTTTTTGTGTAGGAAACATTCAATAGACCTATTAAAGCATGGCTGAAAGCCTGAAGCCCCTGATTCGTTTCTATAGCCAAGTAGTCTCTGTGATTGTCTGTGTCATCGTCGCGAAGTTTGTGATTTATTGTGTCTGCGGCTTTCCCTTTATTCCTTTCGGTTTGTTGACATTTTCGTTTGTATTCTTTATAAATTTTCCAATTTTCGAAACGCCTGAAAAATCCATTTTCTTGATCCATTGACTTAGAAGTTTTTGAATATACATCAATACTAATATTATAAATTCAAAAATAAATCATTCTCTCTGTTTATCTATCTGTTTTTACGTATCCACGACTAAACGGCTGGACCGAATTAATATTTAGGTATGACCTGGATGAGACATAGACTACTTTTTATTAAACAAATACGCGTGTGGAGCCGCGGGTGGAAGCTAGTTTCCTAGTTTTTAGGGTTCCGTACCCAAAGGGTAAAACGGGACCCTATTACTAAGACTCCGCTGTCTGTCTGTCTCATGAACCGTGATAGTTAGACACTTGAAATATTGACAGATGATGTATTTCTGTTGCCGCTATAACAACAAATACTAAAAACTAAATAAAATCAATATTTAAGGGGGCTCCCATACAACAAACGTGATTTTTTTGTTCGTTATTGCTCGATATTGATAACGGCATTAAGAAATTGAAGATTAGTGACACATCTTAACTTTGGTGACAGAAAATTTTGTTCGCTAAAATAATTATGAGTAACTGCTATAATACATACCTTGAAAGTTGGCATAAAATTTTCCCGAACTACATTTGTTGCCCCAAATGAAGTCATTTGAAAGCAATTGTTATATTGTTGGATATGTGTCAAAAAGTGTATAGAATCTGTTCCTATTCCTGAAACCAATGAGTACAATGTTTCTGGTGGTGGATCCAATGGTATCAATTTCACTTTACCATTTGCGCAACACAATCCATTGGCTTCGTTTTTGTATTTTAATGCCTTACAGTGTGAGCAAACCGAGTTCATAGAACCAATAACAACACATTGGTAGTTACTGTAGTCAATTGACACATCGTAACTGAAAGCAGCTCGATTCAAACTTGCGCGATTATTAGTTGAATGTCGCGCTCGCGCTTCACGCGTTTGTGATATCCGAATTCTTTCACGTTCATTTCCGTCGTCACGTTCTTGTGCAGTACGATTAGATCGGTAATTAGCTTGGTTTGTAGCATTTCTGGTTCTTCTACCTAAATTGCTTCGTCTTATAGGAGGCATATCAAATATAAATTATTTTTTCACTAATCACGAACTAAACAAACACTAACTAACTAAACACTCTGCACAAAACACGATATACGAATTTGTTTCGTGTATCAGTTGACAAAAGCAAACTCAGTAGATTAGGTAACAGACAACTTTTTTTTTTTTTTAATTTGATATGACTTGAAGTCAAATCCTTTTAAGCCGTACGAATTGTTTTATTTATTTAAAATTTGTATATTAAAAATAATAAAACACTGTTGGTAACGCGATTTTTGTTTGACTGATGTAATGACGTGGAAACTGATGCATTTTATCTCGCGTGCCGAAACTAATACAAAAGAAACGCGAGTTTCGGAACGCGACATTAAACTCCTCCAACTATGTATTCTGTGCTCCAACGCACACACGCACATTGTTTTGATAGATATGATCTTTGACGTTAGGAACACACCTACATTGCTTAGACAACAGTGAGTGCTTGTAATTTAATATGAACTTTATACCATAGCAATAAAGCTCAAATTGACTACGTTTTAGTTAGAAATCATTTGTATGGGAAAAAGAAAAGGGCTATTTTTAGGGTTTTTCCAGCAATAATTCTAATTTTTCTCGCCGTAAAAACCATCCTTGAACTTCAACGAACATTTTAAAAAAAGATTTGGCCAAATTGGTCCAGGCGTTGTTGAGTTATGCGCTTACCAACACATTTTGCGATTCATTTTTATATTATAGATGGTACGGAACCCTTCGTGCGCGAGTCCGACATGCACTTGGCCGGTTTTTTATCGGTACATTTGTATGCTGACTCCGACTGATTATTCATATTAACATCAATATGCCGAGAACCTGGTTTTCACACTGAATGATCTATGATTTTACAAAGTGATTTTGTTTGTTTAAGGTATAGCACTACGACCTTTCGGCCTGTCATTGATATATCTGCTGCTGTACTTAATAGCTCCACTACCGCAAGTGCCCGACTCCAAAACGTTCTCCGGTAAGTGGCCGCATTTATTTAAATGACTCTAAAAATAAATATGTGGCTAACGAGTTCTATTTTAAATCTCCAATAATACAAACAGTAAACTCTAGCATAACTGTAGACTCGAAATACAAACATTGCTGGAAAATGGCTACACTACTTGCAGAAGTAAAATCGGTAAACTGTAGTTTATAAATAAAGTGCCAGTGACACATTATGAGGTCGCTGTGGCTTATCATGACTAAAGGGTCGTAAAATGTTACAAACGTTGATAAATTGATTTGGGTTAAACTACAAACATACCGGTATGGTGGTATAGGCTTACAGAGAGATGTAAATTTTGATGGTAAATGTTTTTATAAAGTAAGTATTAAGTATGTAAGTTTTAGCTAAAGAAAACTTTGGAAACTAAGCACATTTTTACAAAGATCTGATGTTCTTGGGAGCTTATTGTGCAAAAACAATGGAGATTTTACTTTCGATAAATACTACTAACGTGTTTATGTAATAAAGTTCGCCCTTGAAACTCACAATACAATTCGAAACCTTTGTCCAATTATTTTTTACGAGAGCCATTCACTAGCGATGATGGTGTGGCTATGACCCTAAAGGACTTTCTGACGTCAACCCCTAATTCTTTATAGTAGGCAATTCACCTTTGGACCCAAGCGTTCTTTCATCGTATTTTGTATATATTGTATTGCAAGGGGGGCTCAAGTTAGAACTAACAGCCTACATACTATCAACCCTTAGTTATTTACCTCAGTCATTATTTTTGACCAATCGAAAACTATGCTCATAATCTCTACTACGTTTGTTCGTGTACGAAACTTTTAGATCAAACTAGATATAAACTGTGGGTTTTTCTTTTCAGGATTTCGTGGGAGATACCTAGTTATAAACGTGTTCATATCGTTTATTCTACTGTTCACCCACGCGGCATGGCACAGCGTGCTGGCGGCTTTCGCGCCCTACGGGGCCCTGTTAGATGACTATCCAATTATACAGAAGATTGGACACAATTTGGGGCTTGTTTCGTATGCGGGAATAGACCCGCTGATGGCAGTGCATTTTTTGGCGCCCGAGGTATTTACCCAATGTTTTAGAGCTTCAATTGCCATCGCCGGTACCCAAGAAAGTACGAAGCGCGCATACTGTGTTTAATTGTAGTGATACTTTGCATGTAATGGTATGTAATTGGTCTGTAAATGATGAATTTCATAGTTCCTACGTGTAATGTACCCAGCTTTCGTTGCTAAAATTGGGTCCTTCTTTCTTTTACTATCGATAAATTGAGGTACTCTTACACCGCCGTCTTTTGATTTTTGTTTATCCTGTCCATCCAAAGGTTGTCTGGAAGAGATCGCTTTTAGCAATAAGACCGCCCATTTTATCGTTATTTATTGTTTATTTCCTTTGTTACTGTATTTTTGACTGCCTCCGTGGCGCAGTGAGCACATAGCCGGCTGAGACGCAGGAGGTAGCGGGTTCGATTCCCGCCGCGGAACAAATATTTGCATGATCTACAGACATTTGTTCCATGTCTGGGTGTTTTTCTATATATTATAAGTATGTATTTACAAAAAAAAGTATATAAGTATTCTATCAGTTATCTGGTTCCCATAGTACAAGCTCTGCTTAGTTTGGGGCTAGATAGCGCTGTGTGAAATGTCCAGCAATATTTATTTATTTATTTAATTATTTTTGTTTGGTGTGCAATAAAGATCATTTCATTCGTTCATTCATTCACTGTGAAGCCAATTGTGAATTGGTGCCCACATTCCTAACTTTTGGGTTAAGGTCTAGAGGAAATTACCCGTCTTTGTTCATCGTTTTATATTGACCTTCGTAGAAGCCCTATGGGTTAGTAAGTTCCTGAACGATATAGGTAAACATTATTGGCAATTACCGCTAGACTTATATATTCTTCGCTCTTAAATTTAAATTAACTTATTGTTGGACAAAATAAATATTAGTTCATACAAACAGAGTGAGCACTGAAAAACGCAGTACCTAGTATAAATTGAGTTCACTTCCCACTAGTTAAAGTAGTACCATTTTAGAAGTTTGCAGTTTGTTTTCTACTTCTGTTGCAGCTTGTAATGACGACCGTATCGTTAGCAGTTTACTTGCTGGTCAAGAAAATGTTGACGGATCCGCTAGCCCCGGAATTTCAAAGAGATCCAAAACATCAACGGTTTCCATTACTCACAAGTGCAGGTAAGATTTTTCTACCATTTTATGTATAATTGTCCAACTCGGAAGGTACAAAGTATTAATTAGCCTAAATGAGGTAGTTGACACATGTAGCTTCAAGCGTGAAAGGAAACGTGTGAAACTCAACAACGCTATGACATCTGAATTATGGGAAATTAAGAATTACTATTTGATTCCCCGGCTTCGCACGGATAATGTATCTTGAGTTCATACAAAAATCCCATAGAAAAAAACACTTTCAGTTTTTCCAGCATTTTAATTTTTTCCTCTACAAATCTTATTCGGACGACTAAGTACAAAAAAAATCGGTAAATCTGTCCTCCTGTTCTCAAGTGATGCGCTTACCTACGAACACTATTTCATTTTTTTATTTATATAAATGTACTGCCCACGCCTTCTAAGCAATTAAGTCTAGCAAGAGAATTCGAATAAATTAATAATATTCTTGATGTCCGGATTGATAAAAGCAAATATGGAATTATGGACACTAGCGATATCCAAATCACATTGCATTGATATAACACAATAGATTTCATCACTCAAATTTACATAAGTTACAAGGATCTTTTGTTTTCGTTTTCAGGAAAGTACATATGCCTATTCCTCATAATGTTCTCTGGAATAATGCGACCCAGCGTCACCTCGGGTATCTATTTCCTGGTCTTCATGGGTGCCGCGACCTCCTGGGCGGTTGGAAGATCATTAGAGAAGGGATTTGCAGTCGTCAGCCGATGTGTTATGGCGATTATGTCTGTGCATGTGACCGTGCTACTGGTCTATCAGTGCTCCTGGCTTATGGAGTTGTATCCACCTGATATGGATTTTGCTAGGTGAGTTTTTTATTTTACCTTGTGCGATATAATTTAAGCCACCAAGTGCGATACAAATTTAAAACTTTTCAGTACATAGTATATACAGATCGTTTTTTCACAACTGTTTATATGATCTACAGATATTTGTTCCGTGTCTGGTTATTTTTCTAAATAATTTTACTATATTATTTCTGTATAGTATTTACAAAAAAAAAAGTATATAAGTATTCTGTCAGTTATCTGGTTCCCATAATACAAACAAGCTCTGCTTAGATTGGGGCTAGATAGGGCTGTGTGAAATTTCCAGCAATATTTATTTATATTTATTAATTACTTATAATTAATCGCGACATGCATTTTATACTTTTTTTTTAGCTTTAGGTCAGGGTAGTTCTGTTGCCATCGGCCGAAATAAAACCGAAATTTGAATACTATAGTTATATGATATACTGTATTACCATTTAGAATGAACATGAACAATATAATCTGGCATTTCTGTCAGCCAGAAGTAAAGGCAGAATTAGAAACATCGTGATGAAAATCCAAATGTGTTATACCAATATGGGTTAGTTCATCGCACCCTGATGTCAGAAAATGAGCCAATGCGGTTTTACAGTATTTGACGAATAAGAAACTAAGCTATTTAATTAGCAACAGTTTACTTGTCAGTTAGTAGTTACAAAGGGGTACATAAGTAGAGTCATAGTTTCTAAGTCATAATGACCTATTTTCACCCGTAAGAAATGATTGCAATAATGAAACCCTGTACTTATTAGTCCTATGATATCGCAAGTTATATTAGCGTGAAAGATCACGTTTGCGGTTGAAACGTAACTTTATCGGGCTTAATTTACACTCCGCTAAATGACTCATCTCTGTTACTATTTAAGTTATGTGGTAACTCTATTAACTCACTCTACAAGATAACGTTAATTGTATGAATGCTTCAGCAGTGTAATTAACCAATGATTTTTCCACCAGGTACTTTGGTTTGACGAAACTGGTGATTATCAATGAAACAGACCCAAGTAGCTTCGCGTATGAAGTGACCGATGATTACATGTGGGCCACACTAGTCAGTCCGCTAGTCATACTCTTTACTTACTTCATTCTAGCCATTGAAACTCGAGAGATATTCAAACCCAAGGTACGAAAAACTATCTTATTGCATAGTAATACGATTGATAATTGATTTTGACTAACCTATAATAAAAAGTTGAATGCTTTTTAATAAATTTTCCGATCGGGATATTCACATTTGATTAACGCTGCGTAAATGCCTTCGATTCCATGCCGGTCTAATGCTACCTTAGTCCAACACTTGACGAGTGCTAATTCGAAGCGCTGAAAGTAGGTTAATTCTGTAGTAAAAACAAACATCCACGATAATTTGAGGCACGGAACACGATAGTAACTAGTGCATTGCTTGTTGATGATTGATTATTTCTCTTGTGCCGTCTATATGGGATGTAGGCGAAAAAAAAGAGCGCCTTGACCGGTATAGAGGAGGGTAAGGTGAATGGATCTCTGGTGCGGGGCGTGACCTTCCACCGCGGCAGCAAACGCGCACCAAAGGACAAGTGGATGAACGCCACTAAAAAAGTCCGAGTAAGCTTTGCCTCCGCAAATTATCTTGTTTTCGTAGTTACTTTTTTATTTGGTCGTGTAATAAAACAGAGTTCAACGGACATGACATGTGCACGGGCGTGTGTACGTCATAAAATTAACGTAGGTTTAATTACAAACTTTAATATTTAACGTTAACTGCGCTCTAGAAGCCGAAGATACAAGCTCCATGTTTAGTTTGGGTCTCGCTGTCAAACTCTTAAATATATTTTTTGTACCTGGTTTTTGTAACCTGACAAATGATCTATTTTTCTTTTTGTGATACATTTTCATCGTTTTATATTTATTCTACAAATGCCAAATGAGCTTTTCTGAATATATATATAAATATTTACAGTTAAATAACACAAACTGTGTCAAATCGAAGGAATTTCACAGTTTGTTTAGTACGCTGATGAATGATCTTGGAATGCAAACAAACATGTTTGTTTCCAAACAAACATACCAGAAATAGAACAACTGTTTTAAAACATCAATGCTGAAGCAGAGGGTTCCTGTTTAAATAATTGTTTTGTTACACGACTCCCGTAATTGTAAATTGTTGTAGAATTTTTCTTTCATGAAATCACTTTTCTTACATTTATCACTTGAGTAGTTCGTTCACTTGAATTTTATTAATTAGTGAATCACACTGTCCAATGTCACCACGTCTTGCAGCTGTAGATATTTTTGGCGAAAGGCATTTTCGACACAAAAATGGTAACACCAAATAAAAAATATAAAACTTTTTTGGCAGTAAAAGAGTTTTATTTTTTTTATTTATAACTTTAGTTTGAGTTTGATTAACCTTTGGTTTGGATCTGCATTTAGAACCTTAGATCGAATGAATTACTTTGGAAAAGACTGATGCTGGTTGCGGTTGAAATTTTTATGACGGCTCCTCTTTTCTCTTTCTAATTCACCGTATTAGAAAGAGAGAAACTAACTGCAGCTGACTTTGCAAACCAGTTCACTAACATAGTATGCAACATTCTTGTCTTAGATACATTCTGCACTTCATCTTTCAGACCAGGCACAGAAGACAAGGCATGTTTACATAAACTGTGCTAACGAATTATTTATTAATCAACTGATTTTCGCACGTGTATTTTGGCATTGTATTAATTTGTCATACATATTATTTGACTGTTATTTTGCAACCCGCTTTCGTTCTTTTGTAGGTTGCATATACATACATAAATTCCAAAGCACTCCGTGGGAACGCCAGTGAGACTGCCCCTGTAGGTATTTCTGTTTTATTATGCTGCTTATGCGTATTTATTTATTTATTATGTTAATTTACAGCAAGAATTTATCAAAAAGCTAAATAAAAACGATCTAGGAAAGTGATGAAAAACGCACCATACAACTTTGCTGCATTATAATCGCCAGAAAAAGATACTTAGATACTGCGTACATGCTTAGGTTTCCTGGATTGGTCGCGGAGGAACAGGCAATAAAGTTGACGTTTCATAATGATCCTTGTCATTGTAATAAATAAATTATTATTGATTTTATAATTTTCTTTGACAAAGCTATGTAAATCATGATGCTATGAAATTATCAAGCACAAAGTTGGAACGTAGGAGAAAAATACGACAAGTGGTTATTTGTAGCCATGTTTACCTTTAAAGGTTCCTGCTGTGAATTAGTGAAATATTTAAACGGTTCGCTAAAATTTTACTATATAAATTTCGAGAAACTCTACCTTCATTAACATGCAAAAAAGTTCAATTTTGTACGTATACTTTGGGCTTATCCGCACACGCAAAGCGTCGATAACACGCGTGTCATGTTCACCATTAATATATCATGTTTGTGCTCGTATTTGCAATGTAAATGTTTTGCATTATGTGTTTTGAGGTAAATGTTTGTTATATAAAGTATGCATGTAGGTGTATGTGTTTGTGTATGTAATTATTAATATTTTGGTCAATGTCCTGGGCGCCAACCACAATCTTTTAGAAAACCATGATGTTTCAGGAGCGTTTTGTTTCAAGCTTGTTACAACATTACTTCGATTTGAACCACAAAACTTTTAAACATTACTGTTATAATCCTAATAATGTTGTATATTTACTGCTTTCTAGTGATTACACCACGTTCAGTATAAATATTGCGAATATAAACACGATTTACCTACTTTTTAGGATCATTTTACGCTTTATTTGAGCTCTAATGTGAAACGTTTTGAGTGAACGATTTATGGTGAGATCACCAAAACTGCTTCGCCTTTACAATAATAAAATAAGCTTAATAATTGAGGGGCATGGTACGAAATGTCAGTGTAATATTATTTTAACATTGCTATCAGAAATTGAGGTTGGCCTTCTGGTACGTACTTTCTATGTTTTTATCTTCTTGAATATTTTGAAGTCACATTCTAAATTATCGTTGGAATTTCATGATTTTGATTGTCAAAAAAGCTTCGAAATCTTATGACATAATTTGATTTCGTTCAATGTAAAGTAAAATCAATAAATGAATGTCTCACCTGAAGAGTTTCAGGTTTTTTTTAAATACATGTTTGTTTAAATTTTGTAGCTGATGCGTAATGTGGGCTCTAAGAAATGGTCAGGACTGCGCTCTCCTTCAGTGTCATTGCAGCTGCGCCAAGACTCAACTGGATCTGTAATGGTTCCCGATGAAGGTAAATAAAAACACAAAATATTTTATTAAATCATCCCACTGCCGAAATGACAACGGAGATGACGGCTGATAGAGAGGTATGGAAGAAAAATACATGTTGTGCCGACCCCACGTAATGTGGGGAAAGGGCAGGAAGGAGAAGATCATTCCACTGCTGGGCATAGTCATTATTAAAAAAAAAACTAAAATCTCATGATGAATAATAATTTTTTGATGATTTTTTTAAACTGCTGAGCAAA
Organism: Philereme transversata; assembly: GCA_963924445.1. Lineage (NCBI taxonomy): Eukaryota > Metazoa > Arthropoda > Insecta > Lepidoptera > Geometridae > Philereme > Philereme transversata. The sequence goes on along the minus strand of OZ004337.1, from coordinate 15,448,794 downwards.
GCCAGTATTAAAAAACCAAATATTTTATGATCATTCAGTGATGATTTTGTAAATCATTTTATTGTAAAGTAACAAATACATTACACCTTGGTAGTTACACCTAAAATATCATATCAACGTTATTCGGAGCGAATCGCACACACCCTGATGAAGGTTCACGAATTGAACCGAAATATTGTCGGTCGAAACAGCGATAAGACGGTACGTGATAAATCCCGTATTTATAATAATGATATCATAGATGGTTTGTCCCAGTTACTGCAAGCAAATGTTTTGCTTCTAATTAATCTATAATGGATGGGCTTTATGCAAAATTGTAACAGGCGCGGGATGTTATTGAATAGGTTTCACTTCTCTGGGTATGGCATTCAATGGTATGGTGATGATGATACTTAGATTTTTAAAACCATCTCAAAAATCAACGTTTGGCATTGAGCAGGTCAAAAAACTGTATAAGTTTTCCTGTAGATGGAGCTAACGGCGTTTTGGTCGTAATCTGAATCATCTCACTAATTTCGACCCTGACGTGACAAGAGCCTGTAGCACAATTGGTAGTGCATCCTCGTATCAAGAGAAACGTTGCGGGTTCAAGTGCCGTCTAGGCTTGAAAATTTTTGAGATGGTTTTAAATATCTTGGAATTTTTCGTAAGTATAAAAAAACTATAAAATAATGTTACAAGCTGAGGGTTCGGGATAAAATAATGGGAATCGATCTAACCAAAATAACACTTTTATTCAACACTAAACGATGAATACACGAACTTGGTCACACGTAATCACAACACACTAATTCACACCACTGTTGCACCACTTAAAGTCACCGAAATGATCGCACGTATAGCTTAATCCAGACTGACTCGCGAGACCCTTCTCCACGTCAGTCCTCCAGGGCCTCGCTGAGACTCACTCAGACTGACTGAGACTGACTGTCCGGCCATCTCTCCGGCCTATTTATATCGCACACATTTCGATTGTTCGAGAACGATGTCGATCGTTCCAGGAAAGGGTCGGTCCCTCGACACAATGGCCACTCCCCATTCTGCGAAACCACAAACAATAGCAGCAATAACACAGCAAGACAAAAGCGTTCGAGAAGGTCCGATTATTACTCATTGTTTAACAGCCTCGGCGTAACAATAACAATATAAAAATACTATATGATGATACTTTTTCCAAAAACGTCAGCCCAGCGTTTCTGTTCTAGACTTGAAATGTTATTCAAAACAGACGTTTTGATAGATTTCTCTGTCCCCCATCCGTTTGACGACCTCCGTGGTGCAATGGGCGAATAGTCGCAGACGCAGGAGGTTGCGGGTTCGATGCTCGGAACAAATGTTTGCATGATCTACAGATATTTGTTCCGGGTCTGGTTATTTCTCTATTGGATTGTTTCTTATTGGATATGTATCGATTACTGGATAAATATTCAATGTACCGGTATTAAACCCACCTCTAAAATCAGTTAATACGGTTCCGGATGTGTATTTTAAATTAATGTCGTACATAACAAAACTGGTTGTATATTGTAAGTATTTAAAAAAAGTACATAAGTATTCTATCAGTTATCTGTTTCCTATAGTACCAGGTTTGCTTAGTTTGGGGCTAGATCGCGCTGTGTGAAATGTCCACCATTTTCTTTTTTCTATATATTTATATTTCTATCGTTGTCATTTCGTTAAATTATTATGTACATAATTTCAGAATCCGTCGTTCCAGAAGAAGAACCAACTCTGATGGATGATATCATTTCAGCTGTTATTGACTTCTTCCAAGTCCTAGTCAGGTATTTATCGAAATATTTTAATGTAGGATTTGTGTGATGTTATATGAATCTCATAAAAACGAAGTCAAGCCCGGCTTGCACAACGATCCCTAAACGTATTTAGCGACTAAACATGTTTAAATTTGACGTATTTGTATGATTTGTTTAGCCACTAAATGCGTTCAAGAATCGTTGCGCAAGTCGCCCTTATTGTTTTATACTCGTCAATTAAACTTTTTTTTGTACATTAGTTACTATGATCTTAATTACTAATATGCTATAATATACCTAATGACCTACACATTAATGAATTTTCTTTTCTTTTATTTTCAGTATTTTTTGTCGTATACTATAAATTCACAAGAAACTCTGTCTCTCTGTCTGTGTCTCTATCTGTCTGTGTCTCACTCTGTCAGTGTCTCTCTCCGTCTGTGTCTTTCTCTGTCTGTGTCTCTCTCTGTCTGTGTCTCCCTCTGTCTGTGTCTTTCTCTGTCTGTGTATTTCTCTGTCTGTTTGTTACGTTTTCACGACTAAACGGCTAGACCGATTTCGATGAAATTTGGTACAATGATAGATTATGACCGGGATTGAGACACAGGCTGATTTTTACCCACCCGCGCAGAAGGCATTGTTTGTAATGTCAAACAGACGAGTGAATAGGTTTCTTGTAGGCAAGCGTGATCCATCGTAGGCTGCATCATCGTTTACCATCAAGCGAGATCGTGGTTAAACGCAAGCCTATAAAGTATAAAAGTTAATAAAAAATCTGTACTTTTGTTTTTTCAGGTCATCGTACATAGCGACTACAATAACAATGATGGCTTGGAGCATAATGTTCCATTCATGGCTCACATTCGTTCTACTAATGTGGGCTAACATCGTATGGCTGTGCCAAGACCAGCGTTCGTTTATGCTCAAAACGAGTCCTATTCTAGTCTGCTACTCGATGTTATTACTACTATCGCAGTACATCTACGGCATGAATCTAACTGAGGCTGAGCTGCCTTCTAATATCACGGTTAGTTACGTACCGTTTTGTCGGTGTTTCGACCGACAATGCTTCGGTTCAATTTTATATTAATAATGTTTTAAATAAATCACGAAAGTTTTTTTCAGTAAAACTGGGTCTTCTTTATCTCAGTTGATGTCCTTTGCTAAGGCCTACAACTGAACACTACAATTAAAGGTATGATTCCGATCTCGGCAGCAAGCAGCAGTGCTGCCGCAGCACTACTGGTCCCCATACATTATGTATAGGTTTATATGGGATTACATTCCGCGCTCGGCAGCAATGCAGCGGCAGCACTGCTGCGCGGCAGTGTCGCCCTGTCGCCGCGGCAGACTAGTAGTGACGCGTGCGACGCCACAGCGATAACACCTACGTGAATGGTTACAAACAAATTTGCATCAAACGATGAATTTCTCACCACAAACAGCGCAACACTGCCGCTTTGCTTCGAATCAGCGCGGCAGGCAGCACTGCTGCGTAGAACCACAGTGGCAGAACTGCTACGGTAGCACTGCTGCTTGCTGCCGAGATCGGAATCATAGCTTAACGATCCATAGCTGAATCCCTCCACCGATATATAACCTTCTATGATCGCTAGTGTAATATACTACGTGTGGTGTTATGTACAACATTAAATTAAAACACGGGTAGGGCTAATGGCTAGTAATGTTGTAAAATAGGTTTCTTTCAAATTCATTAACATTGAAAATTTAAATTTTCAAACAACCTTAACATCAAGTCCTAAAATATCAATGAAACAGCCTGTATAAAATAGGTAAACCAATCGTATTCATTCATCATGTACCTGTTAAACTGACTAAGCGGTATCGAGACAAAGGCGCCGCCGATTTACGTTAAAAATTGTATGTATGGATAAATATTCAAGCTACTGGTATTGAACCCATCTCTAAAATCAGTTTATACGATGCTGGATGTGTGTTTTAAATAAATGTACATAACAAAACAGGTTGTATAAATAGTGTAGGGATTGGTATAAAAGTTATTGTTTTAAACCGACATAAAAAAAGGAGGTTCTCAATTAAGGTTGTATTTTTGTTGTTACCACAATACTTCGTCATTTAACAACCGATTTGGTAAATTCATTTTTTATTTGAAACGATATACTTACTCTCCGATTGGTCCCATGGAAATTTCATCAAAGTCAGTTCAGTAGTTTCATTCATAAATGCTAAAATTAAATACAATCACCATGACAAATTCTTATTTCTATTTAATAAGTTTTTTGTTTAAAAATTACTTTTTCAAACAAGCTTTTATAAAATTTCACAAGCAGATTCAAATGAGCCCAAACACTAGTAGCCTATTATAATCCATTCAGAAGGTCCTTTGTCTAGCATCCGTCTCCATCATGAGACCTCCTGTATTGTACCATATTATTGCATTGTCACCGAAGTTCTGTATTTTTAGCAACAAACAGTTATTGAAATATTTTTTAATTTCCTCCCATTCGTGATGAAAATTTTTGTGGTATAGTCGGGTGTAAGCTGTCTATTGTACACCCGAGATATTTTGACGTACGAGCGAGCGAGGACGCTTATCGAGGGTGTTATTGATCGCTTATGCCAGAGTACCCTTGTATAACGATGTAAAACAATGTACTATTTACTCTATTCTTCCGTAGAAAGAAACTTGTTTTGAGTCTGGCTGAACTCGCACAAATCGGCTACTTAAATGTTTTTTCTTATATTTTTGTCATCTTTTATCTATTCTACAGGAAGTAAACCTCCATCAAATCGGGGTAGGTCGAACGGAAGGCGAGCCGTGCGTGCCGTTGCTCATCAAGTCTCTCTTCACCTGCATGTTCTGGGTGACGCTACGACAGCGTGTGCAGGAGATCCGACAGAGACGCCGGTCAGCAGTCATCACTGATATGGCGGCGCCTTTGCAACTCACCGTGTCTACTGCTGCTAGCGGTAAGTCTATTCTGTTTATATAAAAATGCGCAAGCTTGGTTGGATGTTAGTGGCTAATAATAACGGTTAATCTCATTTAATCAGTATGGAATAAACATACGTGAGGTAAACTAAACTGGACTCAGCGGAAGACCAGCGCAGCGGCATATTAACATGCCGTAGCATCATGCTCAGCTGTGTACCAGTTCATCCCCACACAACTTTGAAAAGTTTGTTAGTGCTTAAGTGGTCTCACTTAAGCACTAAGTTGTTGTTGTTGCGTTTTTTCTTTCTTTTACTGTGTGGTTTTGATTAAAATGGTTTCTATCTTTTATGTAGATATCGTGGCCATGCATATCACATTGGCACTTTTGAATTCAGGGTTATGTCGTTATGTTTTTTTCATCGTTTTTTCGTTCATTCGTTAAATTACTGGATGAACTTTTTTTGTCAATTCTTTTGACTATTCATCTAGAATTGACAAAAAAATTCAACTTGCTGCCACAAAATACAATTCTGTTTTTGCTTCCAATACAAATTAATCCGATATAATATTTGAGTTTTTTCATTTTTACCCGATTACTTGTTAATTGGGTAACTTGAAAGTAAAGCCTGAGCAGAAAATGGGATAACATACGTGACATAGAACCTTCATTATCCATTTCGAAGATCTATTAGGTTTTATAGGCGGCCTATGTCTTATTTATCTTTAGGAGTCTGAGCGGACTTGGTCCTATTGAAATTTGCGGACTAAATAATAGTCACGAGAGTAATTTTTGTTGGCACCGTCTAATAAACTAGTGGGCGTCCATTAATTACGTGACCCCCCCCCCCAATTATGTGAAGACATCACATAATTAATGGACGGCCCCCTACCATTCAAGCTGTAAATTTGAATGAACGTGAAGTTTAGTGAATTAGACTGCGGGTTGTTTGTTTACCAAAAGGTAGTCATGGTGTTTTAAAACTGCGCAAGATCGTATTGGGACGTTTCTCGGTTGTCATGGTTACGATGAATCAGTTCACTAACCACCCGAGAGCGAAGTGGGTGTGTGACTCTTGATCATATGATTTTACATCCGTCTGTGTTATTTAATACTAACCTTCGATACTAATCTACATTTTTATATAGAATAGTTTCATTGTGTTTTTTGAAATAACGGGTTATTAAGTCCTAGCAAAATAAAACCACAGTGTAACAGAACTATTTCAAGAATAACACGAACTTATCCTTGAAATATCTACACTGTGGTTAATATTAAAGTCATTTGTGGCTGTGTCCTTGAATTGGTTTTCGATCTGCAGTTAAACTTGAAATAACTCCAAAACGAGAAGTGTATCAAAGTGAAATAAAATCTATTTGTTGATGTGTTTTTTGTCGGTTTTATCATAACAGCCGGCTGGACTGATTTTAACAGAACTTTACATAAACTTGAATTTTCACAAAATATACTTTGTGCGTTCAGTGATAAATGATGCTTACTTCGATAGATGAAGAGATGTTTCGTAGCCTTGGTAATAATTTATCTGTGGTTTATATGTAGTTATATTTAATTTTGTTATTTACTTACTGATATTTTTATATGGATGTATGATACAGGTCTGGCTAAGGGTAACAATCAAATATATATAATAGAACACGTTTTAGACCGTAGAGCAATTCTACCACAAATTTAATCCAGTCTACTCTATACGATTTCTTCTTAAATTTATTTAGTAAACGATAACCCTTTCGGTTTTGAATAAATTTATCACCAACTTTTTTAAATCTTACAAAAGTAGCAACTATCCTGCTGCACTTTTTCAAATCTTTTTATGATTTTCATGCTAATTCGTCACAGTTTTTTTACTATCACATTATCTATACTCAAGGCCTTTTTAGGGTCCTTAATACCTTAATTTGGTTACTGGATTACAAATAAAGAACCTGTAAAAAGCCCTCTACACATTGGCACACTCTATACACCCTATAAGAATGTGTGGAGGACAGTTTTGCAAATGAATCAATTATCTTTAATTTAAGTGATCAGCTATTATAACATAAACAACATAAGATTACCAACTGAGACCTTTTTTCGCTTTTACTCTCCTTTTGATCTCTTTATTTTGAGATTATCATTTATGAGAAAATCATGGTAAATATCCCGGTTTCAGTACAAATAGTGTTATTTTTAAATAACCTATACTGTCCCACAAAGGTCTCCCCCATTTCCTTCAATTACTTTTATTCTTTAGCGATCTCCTCCCAGTCAGACTGTCTTTCGATCTTACACTTCTGTAATCCAGGTATTGTTTTACTGTCATTTCCAATTTGATTCATTCGAAGTTAGCAATCACCGTAGAAAAGTTTTTATCATAATTTTATCTAAGGGGCATTGCCCTGACTCACTCTTTCGTATAGACGACAGTCTATATCAGTAAGAAAATATATTAAAAAATTGTACTTCCACAGTTCTTGATGCCCAAAAGGAAGAAGAAAGCCGCTCCCGTCTGCTCCGAGCTCTAGGCGAATGGTTGCGCAATTTCTGCGCGAGATACTGGATATACGTTGTCGTTATAATGCTCTTCGTGATCGGAGTGACGGGCGATCGGATGACGATATTCAGGATCATATACATGTTCCTATTCCTTACTTTTATATTGATGTTCCAGGTGAGTTTAAGAGCTACCTATGGTGCAAAGTACATCACGTACTTTACACGACGTGACACGCGTAAAATACATTGCTAGTACGCAGGTTAAGAGGGCGAGAATCAGTCATACTAAAACACAATGGCTTTAAAACTTACTCCTTTAATCCTTATTGCTAAAAGAGCTGAGGACAAGAGTAAGAGACCGACGCCTGCGCTTCGACCTCTATTAAAATGGTCTGACAAACATAAATATTTATTGTCAGACTGAGAATTAAAAATACTTACCAGTGTCTTTTTAGTTAGATGAAATATTTTGACAATTTTTGAAGTTTTTTTTTTGTTTAACCATTTACAAAGTTAGAATCCTATCTGTTTATTATACAGATTAGAAAATCTAGATTTCTATAAATTAGAAAACCTATCTAAACAGATAGGTCAGTCTAAACTCCAAATTGTATTGAAACTGTTGAAACTGAAAGAACAAAGAAATGCCGATTATGATATAATCTGTAAAAGAGAAGAAGAGAGTTTGATATTTTCGTATTTAAGTTAAAAGTAAAATAATCCTAAAGAAATTCAATTGTAATGGTCTTTTTTCAGATAAGTTGGTATTGGTGGCGGCGTCTAATGTATGTTTTCTGGATAACAGTGATCATATACTCAATGTTAAATCTTATACTCATTTATATTTATCAATTTGACAACTTCTCCAAGGTTATAGAGACATATCTACTTATTAATCGAAAACTGTAAGTTGAACAATAAGGCTATGAAAATAAGATTCATATTTAATTACTTTCTTACATTTATATTTTCTTTATCAGGCAACACGATTTAGGATTGGAGCCGTATCACCCAGCGGATTTATTTGTAAAACTTCTAACGCCAACTCTGTTTCTAATCATAACAATAATGCAAGTCCATTATTTCCACAAAGACTTCATGGAGTTATCAAATCAAAGAACTAGGTGAGTTAAAGAAATTGTACTCTCTTTTTAAAAATAAATAAATATTGCTGGACATTTCAAACAGGTAACAGTGGTACCTGGAAACCAGGTAACAGGTAGGATATATACTCTTTTTTGTTGTAAATACATATTTATAATATATAGAAACACATTCAGTCTCGGAACAAATATCTGTAGATCATGCAAACATTTGTTCCGCGGCGGGCATCGAACCCGTTATCTCCTGCGTCTCAGCTGGCTATTCGCCCACTGCGCCACGAAAGTCGTCAAGCTTTTAGAGTATGATTTTGATAGTTTAAAAGCTTGACGAGCTTAAATTGTGAATGTCTTTTCAGGTCAAATAGTATATTGAGAGAAGGCGGGTCAAGCAGACCTAGCCAAGCGGGTGCATCAACAATGAATAATGATGTAAGTCTTTATAGTGCCCCCCCCCCCCCCCCCCTCCCTGCAAGCTTGTCTACAATATCACAGATATAATGGATAAATAGATATTAGAGGTGTTTATGAAATGGTTCGTAAACTATTGGTAATGTTTCAGCAATTACCACCATTGCCTTCTGAAGATGAGCAAGTAGTATCGAATGATGGAAGCGTGACGGAGTTAGAGCATTCCATAGAGATGTCTTCTATAAATACAGCCGCGAGGCGGTCTTCATTCAGGTAATACTCTCTTTCATGTGACGAATGATACATTTAGACAGAGACATACAACGCGAATCTTCGCCGAATTCCGATAATGTAGCCGCGGCATTATACACATTAAAATATATATTTTCATTCGCTACAGAGCACCTGACAATTGCATTTTGTTACAGAAAGCGGTCGTTCGCGCCTACATTAACCGAACGTCCTTCGGAGCTAAACGCAGTGTTAGCTCGATTCTACCGACGCCTTAGAGAACGTCTGAACCTGTGGATAGATAAAGTGTTTATATACTTGGATATACACCTCGTGAAGATAATATTCCTAGCCCTGATGCTTCTCTGCGCTTTAAATGTAAGTCTATGTATCTCGGCATGCCTAGTAGGGTCTGTCAGACCCATCCAGGCACAAAAGCTCTTTTATCATTGAAATTTGAGTTTATGCGTTACTGTTATCAGTGATTTTTAAACTGCTCCGCATTTGATATACTTAGTAAAAATCTCATAAGGGTTCCATTTTTGCCTTTTAAGGTATAGAACCCTAATAAACAAGACTATATATATATCTCCTAGATTATATATTTTCTTGAGGTAAAGTTAAGATTGTAACAATACTATACGCAATTAAATCGGTTCTGAAGTTTAGAAGTTATGATGGAAGATTAACCGCAGACTAGTTGATAAATTACGAACCCTAGAAAAATTTCCTATTTCATTAGAAACAGTCCTGCAAAATGTAGATTCAACCAAGCTGTTGTAATAACTCTATATCATTCAGATCACCTCTGGTGCGGTAGGTGAAAAGCCGGCAAAAACAAAAGGTTTTTTATTAAATCTGCAAATCAATTGTTCGGGGTAAATTATAAATATATATATATTCTTTTTTTTCTAGGTATGCGCAATGCACGTCCCGATAATGATCATAATATCGCCTGCTCTGTGGTTCAGCGCGCGCAAGCAGCGGATATGCGTGCTTCTAATATCAACTCTAATTAGCGTGTATCTAATGGCGAAAATGGTCTACCAGATAGATTATATAGAACATTCCTTTTTCGATGTCAACTGTACTTCTGTAAGTAAAAGTGTTTCATCATTATATAATTTTAAGTTTTAGCTAAATTCAAGTGCTTGAATATTGCTGAGTGAAAGACAAAACCGCGAAGTTCAAGTGGGACTGCAAATCTATGGCTTCCTGAGGAATGGGCCAACACCTTAAGTACCTGAGGAAGGACAGGGACGTCGGATTCGGTGCACTAACATCAGTAGATTTGTGGGAATCTGTCAAGGATCGTGATAAGTGGAAGGAGTTGGGGGAGGCCTATGCCCAGTGTCGGAAAAATATAGACTAGAAAAAAAAGCTTAAGTCATTTGTCTATAAAAAAATCGAATAAATCTATCAATGCGAGGCGACGACGAGAAATACCTAGAATGAGAGGCGGGATTAGATTAGATAATTATTTATTGCACACCACGAAACAAATACATATAAAAAACAACGACACGGGATAAACTTGACTTACACTTATTTTAGCATAAGGCCTGTCTCAGCATTAAATAGGGAAGTGTCGAAGAAGGGAAGGGAGGCTTTAGTCTAGTTCGACTGCAAAATGATATATATTTATATACTCTTATTTTTTTAGGTTGATGAAAACAATATAGAAAATATAACAACATACAATAACGCCGAATGGTTTGGATTTGTTAAAGGAAGCCACTCTCGGCCTTTAGCTGTAATTCTAAAGGGATATATTGCTTTAATAGCAGTCTTCACGTTTTACTCCCTAGTCACATACCGGCAGCAGGCAATGAGGTTTGAACTCTAATTTACATGATCATAAGATTCACTTTCAAGTACGAATGTACTTCATAGTTCTCATTTTTCAGAGACCAAGGATTGCTGCCGAAAGGCAAGGAGAAAATAATGTTCCCGGAAATCACGAGGAAAGAAGCAGATACCGATTTGATTCATTGTCTAAAATATTTAATAAATTATGGATTTTATAAGTTCGGCGTTGAGGTGAGTTTAACTATAAAAATCAGCTAAATCTCGTGAAAATAAAAGCTATGCGAGATATTTCAGGTGTTAATTATTATTGGTATCTAACTTTTCTGAAATATATAAAAATAGTTTCTAAATAGCTAAGTAAGAAGATCTTTAGTCATATTCGGTTCTTTCCCGAATTATTTCGCTATTTAAAAAGTGTTGCATGGATGATGGATGACAACATTCTTCTTTCTAATGTAAGATAAGCTTTTCTCAATGCTCCTTCATAGATGATAAACCTTTTCAGATTTCTCTCATCTGCCTAATGGGCGTCATAGGCTCTCGTATGGATGTGTACGCGGTTCTGTACGCCTGCTGGCTTCTACTGTTAGTTTCAATGAAAAGGCCGACCCAAGCGAGAGTCTGGACCGCGTTCACCGCGTGTGTCACCTTCCTAATACCGCTGCAGTATATGATAGCTGTGGGCTTTCTGCCGCAGATTTGTATAAACTATCCTTGGGGAGGAAAATATGAGGTAAGCTTTTTAGAAAATATCAATGTTTAAGAACTCATTTTCAACTATCTCTGGCATAAATTATCCCGTCTCTAAACTTATTTTTTCTTTTGAGTTAGTTCGTAAAATGAATGAAGAAATTAACTTTTATTAGAGTAAAAAATATAAAAAAAAAATATATATATAGTATAAAATATAAGTAGATCATAGTTGCAGCAAAAGCTGAAAGTAGAAAACACATTATTTTAAAGAAACCTGGACGCAATGTTTGTGTTAAAAAGATTAAAAGTTGAGTTCCATATTTAAACTATTCCGACAAGCTATTATTATCTCTCTATTCTGCATCTGATTTGTTCATCAAGAAAATCCATTAACGACAATTTTCCTAATACAAAACTATAACATTAGGACTCCAAACTCCCAACTGACTCGATATTGAGCTATCTCGTTTTGATAGGTTAAAACACCATCTCATATCTCCACAAATATAATTACAGAAAATGGAACGTGTACGCACTTGGCTATTCCTGCCCTATCCTGACGATCCACCCCACGCAGTCAAACTCATCTTTGACTACTTCCTATTACTGTTTGCGACGCGGCAACTCCGAGTGTTCCTAATAGAAAAAACACACGGAGATAACTATCCGGGAGGATCTAATAGTGAGGATATCGGGAAGGATTGGGAAACGCCGAACTTTGTTAATCCTGTGCCAGACTTCCTTGGATATGTCGGGTAAAAGTTTTTTTTTTTAGATTGGCAATTAATTTCTGCCGACACAAGTTAAACACGTAAAAACAATGGAAATAAAGACAAATGAACTAAACCTAGCAGACGGGGTCATAACACGTAGGACAAGCGACGATGATGCAGCTCTTACGGGAGCCGTTAGTGATGCGGCGAGTGCCTATCGATAATACTAATTGCCAGTATTTGTATTAAAAAGGAAACAAACATGTCTACCACCAGTCTACTATAGTACAATATACTCTGCATATACTTGTGTATTCTAACAGATGAACGCTTTAATTTGAACTTGCTCATCGCTGCTTTTCTGCCAAAAAAGCCCAGAAAGAATCCCCCATAACCTTAAAACTGGCGCGAGAATCCACATATCTTAATTTTTGCGAAACATACCAGTTAACAGCCGGTGCTTTTTACAACCATCGCGATACTCAATGCACATTAAAAAGTTTACTCCATACTTTCAAGGTCCTGGCTCGATGTAATGAAGAGGATGGTGTTCCTCGGAATGCTATGGGTTACGCTCGCAATCATGTTCATGACGGGCACGAACCGCGTCAACCTCTTCTCTATGGGCTACCTGATTGGATCCTTCATATTCTTGTGGCAAGGAACTGACTTCTACTTACGGCCTAAGCACGCTATATTACAATGGTGAGTTTTTTACATTTTGAATTTTCACGCTTTACGTTTTAAGACACTAGGGTATTTTTTAACTTTTACTGTGAATAAACAATTTAATAAATCCGAGGGACTTGGAATATCTCTAACTGTATCGATTTTTGCAGAAGTGTCTACGGTGTAATGTAGAGCCTCGTAGAGCTAGCTACGCCGTAGATCCTCGTAGCATTCTTATCTATTCAAGTTAGAACACGAAAGACAAGAAAACAACTTGTTATCAGATACTCGTTATAAGTTAGGGCATAACGTAAATAATTTGTGTTGACCATCTAATTTGTTATATGACTTAAAAATGCCTATCTTACAAATACAATCGTGAAACACTAAGAAAGTCTACAACTAGATTAAGTTTTATGAATCATTATCATTCTGTATGCTATAAGATCTCATACAGAAACTCTGTTTCTGCAACCTTTACAATCTCATTTGTTCATCGGGTCGTGCGTATTCCGGTTCAGTATTCGGTATTTTATTGCGTTCATACAATGTGGATTGAAATATTACATGTCAGATCTTATTGACTAGTCAAGAGTCCAGCACTTCATATTTTGAAGTGAAAACTTCTTTAGCATCGTTGTGATTTGAAAGTCGATGAAACAAAAAAGCGACCGTAAAAAGAGACAGACACATAAATTCATAAGACTTAACGTGGGAGAAAATGAGATAGGGAAGCATTATACAGTGTTTCTTATGTTCGTGGTTCTCTTTGTGCTTTGCTTCGTACTCCCTCCACTCGTGTTAATAATTATCTAACTTTGCATCACTATGATCATTACTAAAACCCACAATTATCATCTTCCCAAAATTTTACATTCGTCTCATTATCTTGAAACCAAAGTTTTTGAAGATTTCACTTCTATCATGTGTGAATTGCACACATGCTTTTTTTTTATTTATTTGCTACAATGTAAGTACATATAACCTTAATATTATACCCTAAAAACCTTGCAAGGTTTGTCTGGGTACTCACATTCGTCAATATTATACGTATACATTTTACACAATCCGCAAAATAGTACTAACTCACACAACCAAGACAACATAGTACTCAACCCGCTTGTGACACCTGCTATGCTTATTAGCACCTAATACGCTACAAAATACATTATAAAGTTCTATGAATTAACAGTGGCTCATCATCCGTCGACCATCTCAATCTCGCAAACGTTCTAGTGCTTAGCGCGAGCGGGATGCGCGACAGCGCTATCTTCATGCGTATGAGCGCGATTCTAGATTGAGGCATAGTATAGTGCGATACGCGTCTAACTTCGATGAGTAAATGAGTCAATAGTGATAAGTTTGTTATCAGACATAATGTTATCATAGGACAATACAAATACAATACAAATTATTAATTTTTAATAGAAGCTGTAACCAATTCGGCATAATGTAGATAACGTGATAAAATAATTTAATCAAAGCGTAAGTACATACTTAAATAATATTTTTGCATTTTTTTTTAATATGTACCCTGTAAGTAAGGGTGTAGCAATATTAAAGCTAACTAGGCAGGTTTAGTGGAATCGAAGTTGAGCGATTTTATGTTTTGAATTTTATTGGTTAGTGAAATCATTATATTCAAAATAATAACTTTAAAAACAAATTGAGAATAGAACTGCAAAACTAAATTCTAATATCTCCGTGGTATAGTGGGCGAATAGCCGGCTGCGACGCAGGAGTTGGGGGTTCGATTCTCGCTGTGGGAAAAATGAGGTATTTTTCTATAGATATAAGTATGTGTTTACAAAAAAAAATCTGTTATTTGGTTCCCATAGTACAAGTTTAGTTGGGGGCTAGATGGCGCTATGTGAAATGTCCAGAATTATTTATTTTATTTAATATATTTTTGTTTCAGGTGGTCCTGGCTGGTCCGATACAATGTTGGTGTGGTGGCGGTAAAAGCCGTGCTACAGATACCGGGTTGCATGTTCAGTGAAGTGTTGCAGCAACACGCGTGTTGGCTTGTACAACTACTGGGCATCGGATGCGTTGACAAGTTCGCTGGCGGAAACTTCTATAGATTCCTGAAGATGGACCTGACAGCGGTTGGTATCACTTATAATTTTTTTATGCTAAATGGAATTGGAACAAGCTTCATGTTCAAGGAAAGAAAATCATGTGACTAAAAGAGTGGTGGATATGAGTGCGGATGGATATAGAAGTGGAGGAAGGCCGAAGAAGAGATGGACAGCGTCAATGATATGGGTAGGAAGGAAGTGACAACGGAGATGATGACGGCTGATAGAGAGATGTGGAGGAGGAATACATGTTGTGCCGACCCCGCGTAATGTGGGAAAAGGGCAGGAAGAAGAAGAGAAGATGGAACAAGCTTATGGTCCACCTGATGTTTAGTGGTAACCATCGCCTGTAACAGAGAACTGTCTCGTAGGTCACGCACCTTACAAATGTGCCCTATATTGCGACCATCAACTTGAGGCGTACACGTGTAAAGTCGCATGTGTCTGTAATTTAACCGGCATTGTAAAGTAAATCCACCAGAACTGCATGGCGAATTTTAATTTAAAAATATTATTGTATTCCATATGTTAATTTCAAACCAAAATCATTGACATTGCAAGTGGAAGTGGCAGTGGGCGGCACATAGCTCGAAGAACTGACGTTGGGGCAGAAAGGTTCTCGAGTGGAGACCACGCACTCAAAAGCACAGCGTTGGGCGGCCCCCACTAGATCACACTACACGTCACACGTATTATGAGATGTTTTAATACGGCTTAAAGCGCTACAAAGAAACTATGCGGTTTTCATTAAGAGGAAGGTTGCGGGTTCTAATCCCGGCTGGCTCTAAATTTTTGAGGTCGTTTTACAAATCTTGAGATGTTCCCGTAAGCGTTAGATAAGTTTTTAAAATAAAATAACTATACCAAATATGCCTGTCTATACAAATATTATAAAGAGGTTAAGTTTGTGAGTTTGCTTGTTTGGATCAAGGGGTAATCTCCGGAGCTATATTTTATTTTGATAAAAATCCGTGCGAAGATAGATAAAAAGTTATCACACTATTATTATAAACGCGAAAGTATGTATGTTTGTTTATTTATTTATTTGTTACTCAATCACGTCGTAACGGCTGAACCGATTTCGATGAAATTTAGGATGTGCGTAGATTATAACCTGGATTAACACATAGGCTAGTTTTTATTCCATAAATAAGGCCCCATGGGATAAAAATGGGGTGTCAAGTTGCAACAGCGAATTTAGCTTTATTTCTACGTTACCTACACATTATGTGTATCGCGTACGAAATCACGGGCAACAGCTAGTCACATATAAATTAACAAACAATATTAAAACAAATAACTAGACACGCGGAAATAATAGTGTCGGTCTTATCGCTAAATGCAATCTCTTCCAGACAACCTTTGGATGGACTGGATTTGACGAAGCCGGTATGAGTCAGCTAGTTTAAAATTAATAAAAATTTCTCCAACAGCAGGAAGCGGTGTGCTCAGTGCCTCAAGAGGACATCGGTCTCGCGTGGGACGGCGTTTGTTTCGCCTTTCTCATTCTCCAGCGGAGGCTGTTCCACAGCTACTACTTCTATCGGATCATCGATGAGAGTAAATCCACCACTGTACTAGCATCTCGGTAAGATAAAACAGCCAAAAAAAATATTAAAAAGTACATAACGCTGGTTCCACACGTTGGCCCCAACGCCCCGGTACCAACGCCACTCGTCCATGTGTGGAACTGGTAAATAGCATTGGCCATAACGTTGGCAGTTGGCTGGTGCGTGTCGGTTTTGAATGAATGAATGAAAAACTCTTTATTGCACAAAATTAAAATAATCTGTACATAGGAGAACTTAATGCTAGATAGCATTCTCTTTCAGTTAACCTATGTGTAATGCGGACAAACAGTTATTATAGGTAGCGCCTATTTGGTAGCCTACCAGTGGTAGGAGAGGTTTAATTTAAATTCCAAGACACATAGATATAAAGAATAATAAAACTAAACCTAGACAAACACAAGGTATTTTAATAAACCTACTTTCTAATACTTACACGTCAATAAACTCTAGCAATACAATTGATAAAGTAATAAATATCGTTATAATATTTTATACTACATAGACTTAAACATTGATACCGTATAGATATATAACGTATAAAAGTATAACAGAGTATTACAGGATACCGCTCATTTTGTAGGCTTCGTTCATGAAAGTGAGGTAATGCTTGTACACTTTGGATCTGAAGACCTCAACGGAGGAAACATACCTGAACTCTTGCGGAATACTATTCCATAGTCTGATAGCAGTGATGGTGAATGAATTGCGATTGAAATGAATGTATTGTGCTGGGGAGTCATGAAAGGAATTCAAGATTCGTCAAAACGTTGGCTGCATTTTCATTCTTATTGAAATTATATGTTTTACATTAAAAAAAAACACTATAAAAATCAGCTGATGAAGTTTTAAAAAAAGATAATTAGCTGTTTGCATAGCGTGAAGTTACCTTGTACGTTTCATGAAAACTCTTAAATTTGAAGATTTTGCGGTTCACAATATTTTTCCGCATACACACATACATGTCAATTCTAACAAAAAGTAACTGTAATATGTTTATTGAAATATAATTTATGCAAATATGTATATATTTTGTAATTTTTTTTTCAGAGGCGCTGAACTGATAGAACAGCTGCGTCAGAAACAAATGAAAGTACAAGAGGAGACCGAGACGAAAATCTTAGAGAAAATAAAAGTTAAAATGGAGAGGATAAAGGCTAATCAGAAGAAAATACAAGGCGTTGTCGCGCGGGACCCGCGACATCACGATCGAGGTAAGGATCTGCTCGTGGTACTAAATAATATGGATTGAAACTATCTTTACTTGGAAACATGTTATTGGCTACTGATATGTTTTCCAAAAAAATAAGCTAAAATGCCTTATGTGACCATCTAAATTTGGTACATATTACCATAAAATGTTGTAAGGAAACATCGTAAGGATACCTAATTATAATTAAATCAATTTAGTTTGAGTTAGAACCCAGATTTGGCTTTCTGAAGTATTCAAGGACGTGTTGATGATGACGTCGTCGTTAAAAATGTATAACATCAAGTAATATTTTGATCACTTGATTTAATCTTACTTACAAGAAATATAAAAAAGCTTTAATCTTAGGGGATACCTGAGAATTTTTTAATATGTCATTATAAATCATGAAAATTGTATCCGAATTACTTGTACGCTAACCAGAAGAAGAGGAGGACGAATGCGACACACAGCCCGGAGAATCAGAGCAAGTACCGCTTGTCCGCGGCGACTCCGACGCCTCGGAGCGCGGATACCACACGCCGGACAGCCCGGCTTCCCCCCGCGGATTCCACACCCCGATCAGCGAACCCTCCGCCCCCACCTCTCCCGAACGACGCCCTCCCACCACAATCGAGATCCCTTTCTCTGTGCTACCTCCAAGCTCGCAAGGACCGCCATCCCCATCTTCAGCTCTAATGACAGTGTCTTTAGATGCGTATTTAGAACCACGTCGCATCTCATTCGAGTCTCCGCCGTCGTCGGAGGTTCAACGTCGCACGCAAAGTCCCGAAGAGTCCTATCCCGTGTTCTCTCCGCCTCCTATCCGTCGACGACACACCGTGGCCAGTCCGAGCATACAGCAGCGCACCTCGATCATATCGCAGTCGAGTCGAGCGGAGCCACATTCGCATCATACGTGTAACTACTGTGTGGTGTCACATTTATTCTGTCTCCTAGTGGACGTCATTGTCCGCTTTTGATTGTTACACTGATATCTTCCTACCAATGAACATACACCGTCTATGTGTGACACTGTATACTTGTACAGCATTACTTTATAAATATGATCATTTTGTTTCCAAATAGGAAGTGACACAGATTTGACGTCTACACGACCAGTGTACACAAAGAGGCATCAAGGTAAAATGAGTTATTGGTGAGGGATATAGGTGTCTGTTCCCCTTCTTACCTTGGTCGAAAGCAACTAAACGGAACATCTATGCAATGTGAAATAACAGACAGGTCTATCTGATCGATATACGTTATCTTGGCAGACTTCAGTAACCAACAAATTGTATGTGCTTGCATTAATTACCTCAAAAAGTTTGGTGGAGTTAGATTTAACCGGTTCCATTGTGATTTCTGTTGAGATGGTCGTAAGCGCTATAATTGGCCGAATTAATATTTCAATGGTGTGTGAACTGTCGGTTGAGTTGTGCTTTTCTCTTGTAGCGCTCGACAGGCCGCAGTATAGACCGCCCTCAAGCCATCAGAAGGGTAACGTTGAGTCTCGGAACTTCGCTCGCAATAACCTTGTATTGGCGTTACTAACATAGTCCAGCTTGTTGGTGACGGTATTTAGGCAAGTTGCAACGCTAGGCGGGGACTGTCTTCTCGTAATAATTGGATAATGTTTTTTCTGTTAATTGTAAAAACTGTAAATATATGAGACAGATTACGCCGCAGCACGCTTCGGTGCATGTTGCCTGAATGAGCTTTGTGTGCTTTGCATGGTTTTGCCTGACGTGATTTTGTGTTTGCATTCTGTGCATGTTTTTGACATATGTGTTTTTTTGCATAAACAGCATCCGTACAATAAAACCATTCGACTATCTTCGTATGTTCGCGTTTGCACTCATATATCTATCTGGTTTAGATTAGAGTTTGCAAAGATAGACGCATGGAATTATTAATCTTGTGGTACCTTACCATTTGACAAAGTTTTTCACCTGTCATGTACCTACATGTTGGCATGCATATTAAGTAATGCCTGCTAGCTTTATAATCTTTTCATTCTGGTGTAACTAGAAATCCGAAACACATTGAAGAACAATTTTTTCTCGCTGTTGATATCATTTAAAGTGTATTTATCAGTAAACGCTTTTATAGCCGAAATTAAAAATTTAACTAATCTTTATTATTGAATTTATTCTATGCCCACATGCCATATCCATTTATTCATTGGATTTTCTAGTTGCACCTACATACCCGTCCACAGAATATTAACCTATGTTTCATGTACCTATACAGCCGTTCGTTCCGGAGACTACTACATGTTCGATGAATTCGACGATACTGATGACCATATCAATGATCACGAATCAAGCTCAGACGAAGACGCTCCGAAGGAAATGGGCATAGGCAAGGTATGTTTATCATCAACCGTACATAATGCAACACAGATAGTAAAACTATCCCCCCAATTTTAAGTAGTCTAGTTTCAAAATCTATGTTGCCGAGTGTAATTTGTGAGGTTGGGTTGATTGACGTTATTGTAATTGTGGAAGGCATGGGATTCATCATCGAACATACTTACTTAGTATCCGAAAACATATTCCAAATTACGCCTATGTTTATTATGAAGTATTCGCGCACCCTTTTTGGCATACAGACATCACCTGCAGCAAATGGGGGCTGAAAAATGGTTACTAAGTAAGAAACATTTCATGGTCCAGTTTTTTGGGTAATGCGCATGAATTTTCAATTTTAGAAATGTACTTGTATTGTCCCCTGGGTATTTCCGCATGTAGCTTCCCTAAAAAGATATTTATGTGGGTATAGCTTTTGGGAGGCATTCAGTATGTCCCTCAGCTTAGCAACTAACCTAATCGTATTGTGATAACTATTGCACAGCAATGCTACTGGTGTTCGTGCGATACTTTAGTTATTCGCTCTTCAACATTAGTTTTTTCAAAATTTAAGGGCCACTGAACTGGAGAGAAAAGATTCTAATAGTATTGTTTCAAAAGTGCGTGTGGTGTCACGTTTTTCAAAAACAAAACTGTTGGTTGATTTAACTAATCTTGTATAACTCTACTTTGGCTGGCCTTAGTAGAAATTAGCATTCCAATGCGAGATTAATAGATAGTTAGAGCGAATAACTCGTTAGTATCGTAAACCTACCGTGCCTTTACAACTGTGTGGCGTCCATTGCGGCGTAGCTGCTGTCGACTGCGTTGAAGACGGACCTGAAGCGCGCAGTGTCGTTGCGTCGCTCGTCGGCGCCCGCCGTGCAATCGTTGCGGCATGTGTCGCTCGGCAGCTACCCGCTATCCTATTCGCACGAGGTAATACTCGACAAACATCCTCCTCTCAAAACGTATTCATTTTTAACGTCCTTCCAATATTATTTTCATTTTCAAAATCTATGTGCCCGTAATCTTCCGAATTTTGTCGAAGATGTTCTGTCAGCCAATGAAATTGCTTGTGGATCACGTGATGATATCACGCAATTTTCACACGATTCCATTGGTTAGTTAACATATTTCGTCCCGCTTCGGAGGAATCTGGCCTTATTCATACTTGGATTTATTTCTTTGTTTTTCTATCATATTTTATACTGATTTATTAGACGTATTAATGGGGCAAGTTTTTAGTATCTGATAAAACTAGATGTGTACAAAAAAGTAAACCTTCATTTAAAAAATAGGCCATATTGATGTTATTTTGTTGAGATCGACGGACGGTGACTCGATTCCAAGCACGCTTGCAAGCTAAAGCTTGACTCTTCCATACAAACAGAAACAAAGGCCACTTTAATTCGAGCTTCAAGTAAGTGCACTTGCACTGTATTTTCAGTTAATATTTGTTACTTAAAGAAAAATCACACATTACACTAATTAATTTAAGTGGGGTTAAATAAGTGAGTACAGCACAGTTGTGGAACTAGGTCGTTTTCGCGCTCCAAAAACTTTCTTAAATTTCATTCAAATCGCTGAATACCCGTTTATAGAATAATGTAAATCCCCCTACCTCCTTAATAACCCTTTGATTTAGACCCAGAATGGAAAACTACACGAAGGTAAATATATGAACGACAATTATTACTTATTTTGGGCTTGCATACTTTGCTAATGGAAAATATATTATGTATTTATGGGTATACGGTACGATATGTGTTTGTTTATGTATGATCTATGTTGTTTTTGAATGTTCACTCCAGTATTAACTTTCATTAAAAACTAACATGTTTAGTCATAATTTTCTTCTTTCAGTTGATAATTTGCAGTCTTATTTTGGTAGGTTTTTTATTGTATATTTTGCCGTTTCTATTATTTGACTCTTTTTTTCACCACTTCAGGCTAAAATTTATTTAATTTTCTGTTCTACAATAACAACGTAGATTAATATTTTCCTACTTTTTTCAACTTTGTTTGAATTGACAAATAATATTATTATTAAATTGAATAAGTGACATAATTTGATTTAGAAATTATCTATCTTATAGGAATCAATTAGATATGATGTATGAAACGAGTAACGGAATCCTTCATCACTATCATCCGTCATAAAGCCTATTTTTAGTCTTTACTTAGTTGTCAGTTGTCACTGACATCTCCTAAGATGTCAAATGACGTACAGTCACCAACAATAAAATGTAAACAGTTAAGAATAATAGGGCTGGACCCAATGGATGGATGAAATAATTGCGTGTTTGATTTGCGGACAAAAAGTCACTTATAAAAATCAGTCTTTCCATGAACACAATAATAAGTCAGCCCTGTATTGGCGTCTTAGAGTCCGTTCAGACGGGCGTCAACCACACCACAGCGACAAAAATGTGATCGACCACAAAATCGTAAGAAAACGTGAGTTCCATTCACACGTACCACATTATGCAGACGCGTTCAATTGTGTCGCGAACGTGTGGTCAATACCGACGACATCGCGACCACAACGCAACTTCGCGCACTTTATGGTTCCAATTCACGCTAGCTACTGCCCGGCTATATTTTTGTCGCTGTGGTGTAGTTGTGGCCCGTCTCAACAGACACATAGACTCGTATAAACATAACAAAAACATGTCATTGATGATTAGGTACGTCGCCGACCATCGCATGAGGTGTCCCGCAAAGAGGACGCGGTTATTTCCGACCAAGAACCGGATAAAGTTGCATCAGAATTGGATGATTTCGCTCCAGAGCAGGGTAATATAACTTAATAACATTATGATAGAACAAATTAAGCCTAACAAGTAGAGAGGAGGTTGTCCCGTTTTGGGTCCGGTGGTTATCTTATTTGACTAATGCACTTGTTTCGCATCGTATAGAAAATACATGGGATAAGTATATCGTACTTACAATTGAATAAAAGGTAAACACCCATGTAGAACTACCTGCTAACAGTACTTCCAAAATTTTGGCTAAATGTTGCGATGAGCTTGAGTAAAAAGTCCGTATCATCAACTAAATAAATAAAACCTTTTGCATTTTCCAGAGCCAGAAAAATTGGTCGACAAAATAAGGAATATATGTGAAACCGCGTGGGCTTTCATATCGAGCTTGCTTGTGTCAATCACACGACACCTAATGAAGTACTCGCGCGATTACCGATACGTGTCACGAACGCTGTCTACAGAGAAGAAGAAATTGAAGGTACGTAAACTAAACGAAGCCTTTTGCTCTAGTCCGTAAAGTTGAAATCACCTTGTAATGTGTACGGGTTTGTTTGCTGTTTTAGGAGATGGAAGGCTTTGGCATTGGACTCAGAGAAGGTTCTCAAATGATTTGGGAACCTCTTCCAGAAATGTTGGCACAACAGTGAGTAATATTTTCATCTTGAATCTTAATGTTTTAAATTGATGTGAAATAACCCTCTTGAATAACGGAGCCAGATACATAATTATTAGTATTTTAGTAAGAACCGTTTTGTAGTAAATGCATACGTCATGGATAAAGACGTTGTTTTTGCAATAGTGTGCCCAAACTTAGCGCGCGTGATAGCGTGCACAGAACGGGCTCACTTCGTACAAAAGTGAAGACAAGCCTATACTAGTTTTAGACGTAGTCCGCATTAGTGTTTTTTTATTCAGTAGTGTTTATTTGCATGCTGCCGTAGTACCAGTAGAAACGAGGACACGTATGATAGAAATCTGTTGATGCCTGTAGTGGAAATGGGGTTTGTATTTTTAACTCTGTAATGATAAAAAAGTTTGTATTTCCTAATTCATTCCAAAAATCAAGTGAAAATTAATCATCTCATTATTACAGAAAACCATAAAATATATTGCGAACCTCAAACATTGGTTTGGTTAATTAGATCGACGCTTACTCTTAATCCGTATTCGATTTTGAATTATACTCGACAGCTCGCCTGTTTAAGGGAATATCTCTGGCTACATTTATTGATGGATGTTCCAAATAAAATCTATAGTTTTGATTATACATTGTGACGGGTGCGGTTTCAGCCGTAAGCTAAGCGATATAAGCGTACCAGAGATACGTTTGATAGCGCCTAGTATGGAGCGGGGTCTCGACGCGTCCCCTCCTTCGCACCGCGCCTCCCCATCCCAACAAGTCGTCCAACTAGCCGGACGAGACTCGTCTCAGGACTCGTACAGACGCGACGATGACGATACTTCAGAGCACGAGAGCGCGTTTAGTTTGCAGACCACTTCAAGGTTTCATTTGTCATTCGAATGTTGATTTGTACTGTTATAAAATCTCAAAGTTGCAGAGCTTAGGTATGTATATCCAAAAAATATCTTAATATCATTTTTGTGAACTCTAGAAAATAGAAACGCGCACTTCTACCCCGTATTACGGTGGTAAATGGCATTAAAGAAAAAGCGTAATGTAAGCGAGCAATATCTAAAACTTCTGAAACTTGAAAAGAATAAACTTCTCAACGCAAACGGGCTCCTTTTAAGGTTTAAAAGAAAACTGACCATTGGTCACTGTATTTGCGTTTTTAATTGTCATTAAAATTGAGGTAAACTATGATTATTTTATTACAGTACAAGTCTCGTTCAATATTCGTCGTCAACTGCAATGGGCTTCCGTTGATTTTGTAAATATTTTCTATTTATCTCGATCTCATCTGTTTGTGCTAAACCACGTTGCAGCTTTTTTCGTTTATTTATTGTTACGAAATGGTAAGTTGGTAACAAAACTATGTTAACTAACTTTAGGATATTTTATAACTCTTCACAGATGACACTGAAATATATATTGTTTATTTATGATTATACTTTAATTATCTACGACGTTATAGTAATGGTAACGTAATATATAAATTCTTCTTATTTATTTTATATTCAAAGCTTTTTATGTCTGTGCTCTAAATTATAACACTGTTACTTCGAATGAAATTACCACAAAAACACCTTACAAATATTCCTAAAAGTACTCGCTCGTTTGACCAACTAATGTGAAACGAATACTCAACTCTTGTCAAATTAACCTTTCACCATATAAACCTGTAAATTTGATACGAGTTTAGAGTCTCTGGTCGTAATCAGTTGGTATAATTTGGGTGTAAACAGCACAATACGACACATTTATGTAAGAGACAATCCTAGCTAAAATTCCGCGCCCTTCCACTTTTTTCTTTAGGTTTACTTAACGAAAAAAAAATTGTGAACGAAGTTTTCTTAATGATACAAAGTATAAAACTAAGTTCACGTACCGAAATAAAGCAGAGAAGTAAGTTTACTTAACGAAAAAAGTAGAGAACTAAGTAGAGACTTTGACAAAACAAAGTGGAGGGGTGCGCAATTAGGCACTGGAAGATCTCTGCCTTATTTCATGTGTATTCTTAACTAATATTGTTTTTACAGCAAAGATGTGACCACCCTCGAAGAGCAAGATGACTCTATGGTCAAAAAGGATAAGTCTGCGATTCTTCATTTGGGATACGCGCTATGGTTCGCAATACTGGCGCATACTGACATCGTTTGTTATATTATGGTGTTTATAAATCAGGTATGTATGGGCTTAGAAAGCTTATGTCGTCAACTTATGCACTAGTGGTTAAAGATTCACATTTTCACCACAAACAAATTCAACCCGTGTTTAATTTTTTTTTGGTAAGACCCTTAATGTCTTGCATGTCACACGAGCCTAAACCAATGTGATTGTGACGCTTCAACGGAGTCCATGTTACTCTTACTGTTATGCCTCTTGTACCCAAACACCACAACCTACGAGGGAATACCTAAACGATGCCATAGACTGGGATTCTGGTGGCCACATATTATCAAAAAAATATATAAATTAGTTTTATGAAGCCTCGGCACTATAAAAAGTTGCATGTCTTCGAAACTTTGTTTTTAGGTAATGTCCTACACAACAATTTGAAAATGGTATAACACTGTCGAAGTCTCTGATATTCAAATATTATTGCTGTATAAAAACTTATATTCTAAAGCAATCATTGTTGAAACTGAAAAGTGTCTTAAAACCTTAACACAGCCTTAACACAGTGTCTTTTAAATAATTGTTACAGATCCAATCAGCGACCATCCTATCGATACCACTTCCACTCATGGTATTCCTCTGGGGTACCCTCACTATCCCTCGGCCCACAAAAACTTTCTGGGTCACATTGATAGCTTACACCGAAGTGATAGTACTGATAAAGAGTATGTTCCAATTTGAGATTCTTCCGTGGAATCAAAAGGTGGTTCCAGCGAATATGCCGTTTACAGCGCCTAGGATAATCGGTATCGAGAGGAAGTTTAACTATGCGCTCTACGACCTGTTACTGCTTCTTATTATATTCCTGCACAGGTATGTTATAGTATACATAGTTGGTTAATAAAGCCCATAAAGAATGCATAACTTTTTTTTTGAGTTACGTCGTTTGTATTTGTCTATTTGTTAAAATAAATAAAGAAGTCAACAGGTCTGCGCTCGCGGACCCAAATTATAGATGTAGCTTTAAAAGCCGCTAAGCTGAAGTGGGCGTGGGCTGGCCACGTCTGTCGCATGCCAAGTGAGCTGTGGGCTAAGGTACTCAGTGGCACTCAGTAGACCGAGACGAAGATGGCGGGACGAGTTACACAAATTCCTGGAGGACTGGCCAGACTTGGCACGGGATTGAGATGTCTAGAAGGAATGGGGGGAGGCACTCGCCCAGCAGTGGGACAGAAGTGGCTTATAATAATAATAAAAAAAACAGCAGGTTGCGGGTTCGATTTCCGTTATAGAGAAAAAAATAGCTTCATCGACAAATATTTGTTTCGGGTCTGAGTGTTGTCAAATAATACAATTTTAAACATGTTTAGTCGCTAATCACCCAATCATTATGCAAGCCGGGCATCGACAAGACTATTGTATATGACTGTTGGGTGTGATTTATTGTACAATTTCTATCCGCAGATTCATGCTCAAATCCCTCGGGCTATGGAAAGAGTCGACGCCCGACATAGAATTGCGGGAAGATGTCGAGTACCCACTCACGCCTGAAGATACGCAGATGGTAGTCGAAGGGAGAGGCCAGGAAGTCGGCCGGAAATACGTCAAGCTGCACGACCAGATCGGCCCGTGAGTGTTTTATTCTTCATGATCAGTGAAATTGGGCTTAAAATCCGAAAGTGTGTTATTTTCTTGTTGGGAATGAAATACTTATCATGTTGTTAGTATGACACCAAACTTCTAGACATTTAGGAGTTATTGGTATTCAAAAGACCGCACGGCGAGCACGTGTTGTAGGTGCGGAGAAATTGGTGTTAATAAACGCGGCATATACATATTTTTTTTCGTCTTTCGAAACGTTGCAGTCAAGCGGAACGCCTTTTTTGCTTTATCCTCTTTTTCGAATACGAATTTCCAAAATTATCGACTGTTTTCAAATTCACCCAGAATGTTGAAGTAACCCCAAATTTAGTTCTCTGGAAAGCGCAGATAAAGGTGTCTGGGAGCCGTTGGGTGCAGACCACACAAGGTTGGTCGCTGGTCCTGTGGCTGATATGATGATGATGAGACGAAAGAATAGGAATAGATCAAGGCAAACTCATAGTTGTATTGGTAGCATAATGAAGTGTGTGGCTCAGACAGTCGTCACCGTCTCGTCGACCGGCTGTACCACGTTGTGGAGACGATCACGGCCGCAATGCATGAACTCGGCGCTCGACGCTCCGACCCGCGCGTGGCCACGCTCGTCTGGCATCGCCTACAACGATCCGATATCAAAGCAAATTTCGACGAATTTATGTCGATCCAGTATGTTCAAGGGTATTTTGAATGTAATATTTTTCTATTTTTAGTTGGTGTTTTACTGCAGAAGTAGCGATCAAATTAGAGAATGTAGTGTATTTCCACATAGAGAGCAGAACATCGGATAACTTCTTATATTTCGGTCATAAATTAATAATTCAGTCTAAGAATTATTAATTTATGACCGAAATATAAGAAGTTATCCGATGTTCTGCTCTCTATGTGGAAATACGCTACTTTCGACGAATTTATGTCGATCCAGTATGTTCAAGGGTATTTTGAATGTAATATTTTTCTATTTTTAGTTGGTGTTTTACTGCAGAAGTAGCGATCAAATTAGAGAATGTAGTGTATTTCCACATAGAGAGCAGAACATCGGATAACTTCTTATATTTCGGTCATAAATTAATAATTCTTAGACTATAAACCTTGCTTAAACTTAACCAAAAAATTAACTTTGCCAAAATTATTTGCATAAAAAAGATGAAATGATACCTCACCTTCTAAATACATTATGGAAATCTGATGTATGTTCACAAGAATATTAATTTGTTTAAGAAAACTAGCGATAATAATAATTTTAAAACTAGAAATAAAGATTAAATCGCTATTGCCACTTGTAGGCTCCATAAAGTTTGTAAATATTTAAAGGGCAAGGTGTACGCTTTTATAACAAACTCCCAAGTGATGTACAAAAATGGACAATTAAAAATTTAAAAGCGTAATTAAACAAAATCTTTATAAAAAGCCTACTATAAAATATCGGATTATTTAGATGATGAAAATGTTACAATTTAGACGCAATTTATTTCCTTTATTGTTATGTATTCTAATAGGATCATTAAAAAAAACCAGCCAGCCTTGTTTCTTGCCTTTCTTTCCTGGCTCGGTCGCGAAGGAACAGGCAGTAAAATTGACGTTTCAAAGAGATCCTTGTGATTTTAATGAATAAAAAGATATTGATTTTAGACAGTTTATATGTATCTGCTATGGTTTCGGGTTTCCCCGTACTGTCCCAGTTAAAAAAACACACTGCAATTTCTCCTAGCATAATGTTTTGCTTAGTTGATTTAGTTCTTACTTAGTCTGGATCAAATTCGGTATTGTAAAAGCGTACTTTTGTACTCAGGCACTTGTCTCACTGCCGACGATGAGTGAGAAGCGAGTAGAGCTAGAAACTAGAAACGAGTTGCGAGAAGCGAGTGTGTTGTTCCTATAGTTTTCTCGCTGGGCTATAATGCGAGTGAGCGAGTGCGGCGGCTGATCATCTCACGGCGTGTGTTCTGACCGCCAAGCGAGCATCGCTGAGCGCGCATCGCTGACTGTTGTAGTCGCTACGACAAAATAGTGTAGAGCGAGTTCTCGCCGGCAGTGTGAACGGCCAGCGATCAACTATTAATATACGTGTCTCTTTTACTGACACGGAATCTATATCTTTTATTCATTTCTTGAGCG
The DNA here is from genome assembly GCA_963924445.1 of Philereme transversata. NCBI lineage: Eukaryota > Metazoa > Arthropoda > Insecta > Lepidoptera > Geometridae > Philereme > Philereme transversata. Next base: position 15,419,553 of record OZ004337.1, on the reverse strand, counting down.
AGAAAATAGTTGATAGCTAATCGCTTACTCGCCGGAGATGAGACAAGTGCCTTAGACTGCCTTGAAATTATTCCTTTGCGCGTTTAATAATTTATTTATTCTCATTATGGACTACTTTACGGACGGACTTGTTCGATTAGAAAACGGTTGATGGCCATGCCTTGGGGCCTCACGCGCCTGCGTTACAACAGAACCGACGTAACTAACGCATATTTAAAGTAGTAACCGTAGGTAATAAACAAGTAATGTTAATAATATTATATTAAATTATATTTCGGTATTGCTAGCTATTTGATAGAAGACTCATATATATACACAGGGTCATAGTGACTGGGTATTTACGTGTCTTTTGTTTTTTAGATAACGTGTTTTTAATTGACTGTATTTACTTATCCACCGTATGTAGTTTTTGTGTGTTTGTTACTTGTGTCGAAATAAGTGTCTATCTATTTCTATATATAGTCGAGGCGCTTTGTAGAGCCTAAAACTGACCTGCTCAAATAAAGCAGCTCCTCGCGTATACAACACACTGCCGGACAAGGCGAAGGATGCGCTAACTCTAATTAATTTTTGAATTTATTTTATTTTATAATCAATTTCTCAATAAAGTATTTTTTTAATGAATATTGCAACATTATAATAACATAACATAAACATAACGTATTATTTAATAAATTATAAATAAAATTTTTATATCTGTTTAAACCTTATTAACTTTAGTACCATAAAAAAAAAGTTGTAATGTTCTATCTTTATGCAAGTAAGTATGTAGGTACCTACTGTTCAGAATGGTCTGACCTGTATGTGTGTTAAATAAATGTATTTTCTTTCTTTATATTATGATAATTAATTTTTCTTGCACAAACCCCAATTCAAATATATTTTCTCTAAATTATGGAACAGCTACTTTGGGTTAAAATAGCATTGTATTTCTAATGCCGTTTTAACTCAATATATGGTGCATTTACAAACTCGTAATCACTCTTGGCGTAGTAGTTTACCTATAGCATTCATTCCCAAAGTGGTCCAGGTGGACCCCCATGGGTCTACGGGAGACTCAACGGGGTCTACGTTGGCTTGACAAAAAAATGGGGGTTCACAATTCGTTTCAATTCATCAATCAATTCTCACTTTTTTTTCGAAATTTGTTAATTCGTAGTTGGAACTCAGCCCCAACGCAAATTTCCACATTAGTGGAAGTTTAGGTAGTATTTAGTTCGATCTAATCTTCACATTTTTTGTCGACTGGGAATATGGTAGAAATGTTCTGGCACCACCAAAACTGTCCACCGGAACCAACACAATTTGGAAAGTGGTCTGAGAAAAAAAAGTTTGGGAACCTCTGACCTATAGGGTTCCGAACAGATCAAAGGATAAGCAATGCTTCGCGCGGTTATCGCCAGGATTGATCTAATGTCAATGATTGGATTGATCGATGTTGTTGAGTTCGGCGCTTCCGTGTTTTAAGCCATATCGGAGCCCTCCAAACCCGACTAAACTCCGACACTTGACGCATATCAACTGTTTACTTAGGTGCTTTAATTACAATTTACAGACAAAACGATGAATCAGTAGATCTAGAGGAGGCGGGTTCAAAACTTGAAAATAATATACCTAAAATATCAACGGGTGATGACAATGATGATGACGAGGCTGGACCGTCCAAATCTAACGACGATCATTTTAAGTAAGTTACAAATCTGACACACTTTTGTTTGTAACTGGTTTTACAGTTTCACCTACACTGACAACTTTTATTATTAATAAAGTAGAATTTACACAATTCTTTCTTCTTGTGTGTAATCTACTTTTAATATACTTTTAAACTATTGTAATAAGGGCGTAAAGCTGGTTGTTTGGAGGGGATAATCTCAGAAACTACTGACCTATTTCTGAAAATTCTTTCACTGGTAGAAAGCAATGCTAACCTTAAGTTATATGTTTTATTCACTTACCCGTACGAAGTCGGATCGGGTCAGTTAGTCTTTAATAAAAAAAATCGTCTTCTAATCAGTTGTTATCGATTTTGTGACTACTTTAAGATAATTATGTTTAAACGAAATATGGTTATGTAGTAACTCTATTTATTTATTCATCATATTACTTATTTGTTTCAGTGTCAACGATGACAAAGAACCGATAATTGCTGTAACAACTACTTTGGAGGATACTTACAAACACTATCCCCAAGTGATGCTTCTATCGTAAGTACATTATCTGTACAACTCTATTAATTTTAATAAGTATACATAATTAGTTGTGTTATGGGTATTTATCGCGTATGTACCTTTTTTATTTGTTATCCCGACGTTTCGACTGTGTTGCTATGATTTAAGTTACTACGATTTAAGTTAGTCGCCTCGGCAACGTCCGTGTTTCCAAATTAGTATTATTATGCTTTAGCTTAATAGCTTTAAAGGCACTTGCGGTTCCGGTATTTGGATGTGCAGTAGAGTCTCACTAATCCGGCACTTCAGTAGTCCAATACGTCCAATAATCCGTCACCCTCCGCTCACGCCTCCCTCACCCCTCCCTATTCCGCGCTTGCGCACATATTTTATTTACATATTATGAATTTTTTTATACAATCCAATAATCTGGCACTCCCTAGTTTTTAATAGTGCCGAATTAGTGAGACTCGATTGTATATAGATTCCGTATTTCCCGAGGTGTCTAACTTAAAAAGTAGTACTGTAAGTATTATGTAGTTTAAGCTTACTTGCGTACGTGGAGGGCAGCTACAAAAACCAATAGGCTACAAGATAACTTTATTTTTGATCAAAAACTCTTCTGCAATCAGTTTTAAAAGTAAAAACTAGATTTAGAAAAATTTATATAATAACAAAAAAACTGGTGCCATGCCAGCCCTGAAGTCAGGAGAGCTAAGAATCTCCGGGCGAGATCCTACCGTCAAACGACCCCGGCTTACGCTATACAGGAAGACCATGGACGCCTGAAGATGGGAGGCGAGGTCGGGGTCGGCCGAGAAAGCGTAGGCGGGACCTTGCAAAGAAGATGGTGGGAGATATCGACGAATAGGGATGCTTGGAGGGACTTGGGGGAGACCTTTGCCCAGCAGTGGGACGTTAGAGAAGGTTAGAGAAAAAAAAACAAAAATAAAATCGATGACGTCATTCGTTTTTTTTGTAGCTACAAAAGTCTCCCAGGGGGGATATGGAATGTTAGGGCACCAGAAGTATGTATCGTAAATGATTTTTTTCATATGTACCTACATTTTCTTTGTTTAATTGATATTGTATTAATTTACAAACAGATATATTGCGTCCTACTTTATGATTTAATTATTTAAATAATAACATAAGTTTTTTTCAGTGTTAAGCGATACCTGAGGCCGATGCATCGTTTCTTCCAACGGATGCTAATGCCGGGCGCGCGCGTCACTGCAGACGTGTACGCCTACATGTTCCTTTGCGACTTCTTTAACTTTATGGTGGTTATATTCGGATTCGCTGCGTTTGGGGTGAGTAGAGTCATTTTTACTGCGGGGCCACCAATTTACAGGTCAATGGGAACCCAACAATAGTAGATTATTAAACGAGGGGATAAAGCAGTGTCTTGCGTCACGGGCGCTATATTGATTCCCGAACGTAACGAAGGATTCTAGAGTTAACTCACGAGTGGAACGAGGGAGTTATTAGAATCCTGAGTGCAGAGGGGGATATAAGCACGCCCAAGCTGCAGACAGATTTATCCATGAGGAGAATACTTTTCACATTTTCTGCGAGACAATAAAAACCAAGTGTAGGTTGGTGCATTTTGTGCAGGGGTTAGTTCGATTTACGAATAAGTTCTTATTGTGTGATTCTCTGGGTTCAAAATGAAATTCAGTACAACTTTACTCCCGGCTCAGCCGTAGGGGATTTAATCACCTGCTTTCGGTGAGGTTTACATGACATATAATTTGACATTGTCGAGCAGATGGTGTGAAAAACTAATTTATTTATATCTTGTGGAAGTTGCATGTATTTTCTATGCTACATAATTCGTATTTGTTTATTCAATGCACCATACTTTATAGTTTCAATATCTAAGTTGTATGCCATGTAGCAATTATTTGATACATGGTTTAGATATTATACAGTAGATATAGATTACGATTGCACGTGTAGTTTGACGATAAAAAGTGGCATATTTCTCAATTCAGCTCATTAATCTATCTATATACCTAATTTAATCGAAATCGGTTCAGCTGTTTAGTCGTGAAAACGTAACAAGCAGAGTAACTTTTGAATTTATAATATTAGTATGGATAATGTTTATTTTGACAGACGCACCAAGGCGACGGCGGCGTCCAAGCTTATCTGGAAGAAAACAAAGTTCCTATCCCATTCTTGGTGATGCTGATCCTACAGTTCGGTCTGATCATCATCGACCGCGCGCTGTACCTGCGCAAGTTCATACTGGGCAAGATACTGTTTCAGTATGCGCTTATCATCGGCGTGCATATTTGGATGTTCTTTGTGTTGCCGTTTATAACAGAGAGGTAGGTTTATCTATATACAGTAGAATCCGTCTATTATGACTCCGCCTATATTGACCAACCGCTTAAAATGAAGTAATTACAAAGCGAAGTTTGTTTTTCATATACAATTCTTTGCACCAAAGTCGGATATAATGACTTCGTTTATAGTGACTTATTATGACTCATTTTTAATAAATTACGTCCGGTTATAATGACCGACATGATTCCTAACACCTTCGGCAGTGTTCGGGAGGGTCATGTGACGCCCAACGAGCGTGGCACGTGGCTTGTTTTTGTTTTGAGTCTCAGTGAGTAAGGCTCAGGGGGAGAAAGGTGCAATAATATGCAGACTAGAAAATGGATTTTGGAATGAAAATGGAAAAGGAATTTGGGGTTGGTCATTTGACAATCAAAAATAAATTATTTATTTTTACAAAATGCTTTGTATGACGTGTTTGTCATTTCCCTTCGATGTCATTATAAACGGCATCCACTGTATGTAACTTACTGTAAGATGGTTGATATAAATATATCTATAAAACCCTCCTCTTGATAATTTCTTGCCTGATTCTGTCCTGGCGTGGTCGCATCTTCATCACAGAGTCAACAGCACTTGATATCAATGTAAACAAACTCTTATAGCTAATTCTTAATGCCAATAACAGATTCACATTTTCCAAATAAAATTACTTTTATTATTTAGAGAAATTACTTACTATAAGACGTTGAAATATAATAATTTGTGTAAATTGTAAATTGTACTTCGTTGCAGAACATTCAACACGTTAGTACCACCGCCGATGTGGTACATGATCAAATGTGTTTACCTCTTGCTGTCCGCGTACCAGATCCGGTGCGGGTACCCGCGACGGATCATCGGCAATTTCCTCTGCAAGTCGTACCGCTTCATCAACATGATATGCTTTAGAGGGTAACTATTACAAACATACATAGAACATTATTTATTGTGCAACATAAACCAACATACATAACTTTACATAGGCGAACTTATTGCTAACTTTAACACATATTGAGGAACGATAAATGCAGTTTTCAGCAATAGATAGAGTGATTAAAGAGGGACGTTAATATGTATAACTAGCTTCGACCAGCGGCTTCGCACGCGTTGTTTGACAACAAAAAGTAGCCTATGTGTTAATCCAGGTTTTAATGTACGTACATACCGATTTGAAAGTAACTCTGTCTCTCTGTCTGTTTGTCACCTTTTCACGACTTAACGGCTCGACCGATTTCGATGGAATTTGGTACCTATATACCTAGATAGATTATGAATGGACTTGAGACATAGGATACAGTTTACGCGACTGCACAGAAGAAGGGTAATGTTTTAATGACAAACCACGCGTACGAAGCCGCGGGCGTCAGCTAGTTATAATATAGACCCATCAAATTTAACTTGACAATTCAAAATAATACTTATGGTTTCTTTTTGTTGCAGATTTATGGCTGTGCCATTTGTATTTGAGCTGCGGACGCTCATGGACTGGATGTGGACGGATACATCGATGACCTTGATGGACTGGCTCAAGATGGAAGACATATTTGCCAGCGTCTTTTTACTGAAGGTAAATGTCAATCATTTCAATAAAATACGGATTTGAATTATATTCAGTACTTGCTGTGAACTTGACGTTTCAAAGTGATCCTTGTGATTTTAATGAATAAAAATATTTGACTTTGACTTTGACTTGTGCCTCAATGGCAGAAGGATTTGAGGACCGGCATGCCTTAAAACCAAAAATGATATGGTTAATGTCTTGACATCAGAGCTCGTCGAGATGCGCACATGCTAGCCCTCCTGTCCAGCCCTCAGAGAGCCTCAGAAAGCGATTTGCATCCGTATCAACTGAGGACAGAGTTGTGCGATCGTCTCGTCGTTTCCAATTAATTACTCCACAGCATAACGCGGCTACTTACTCTGACTCTTACGCCATAACCGCTACTCGTCTCTGAAATAATATGCCACCAAACTATTTCGAGGCTACTTCAGCGGAAGCATTCAGATTAAGAATCTATGGGCACCTTCTCGGTCAAGCCGACCGATTTGATATTGGTATAGTTTAGTCTATCATATAAAGTATAGGGTCTTTCAACAAGGACGGGTCGATGTTAAAATTGAATAAAACAAGATGTGTGTGAGATATTAACGAAATTTATTTTTTATTTAAAAGGCCTATTTATTCCATTATGGATGGAATATGACATCGTTCAAATGTCCGCCGCGGCTTCGTATGGTGGCGCGAATCCGAGAGGTCCAATTTTTAATGACTCTGCTGCATAGATCCGGCTGAATCCGAGCGATGGCCTGCGTTATGTTGGCTTTCAGGGCAACGGTCGAATGTGGTTTATTGGCATATACCTGCGACTTCAGAAAACCCCACAAGAAAAAGTCTAGCGGAGTCAAATCACACGATCTTGGTGGCCAATTCACATCACCTCTGCGAGAGATAACTCTACCCTCAAACCGTTCATGCAGAATGTCGATTGTGTCGTTCGCTGTGTGGCAAGTAGCGCCATCTTGCTGGAACCACATGTCGTTCACGTCCATATTGTTCAATTCAAGCCAAAAGAAATTGTTTATCATTGATCTGTAGGTCTGCGAAAGGCCGAGTTCTTGAGCACGGCGAGAAATCGACTGCCTCGGAGTCTCCTGAACACTCTCACGTACAGCGGCGATGTTCTCGGCCGATCTGGCGTTCCTTTGACGTAAAGGTGTTGGTTGGTTGTTTACCGAACCGGTCGTTTTAAATTTAGTCACCAATCGTTGGAGAGTGGACTTTGAAGGGCCACCGCGTCTGCCGTAAAATGGGCGCAATGCGCGCAACGTTTGCACTAACGAACACTCATTTTGATAATAAAGTTTTATCATTTGCACATGCTGCTCAACCGTGTAACTTGCCATGGTGATTTGGCATCAGTGACTGAATAAGAAAAAACAGATTTGACAGATGCCGCCAAAACAAAATGGCCGCCACAGATTATTAACATCGATCCGCTCTATTTGAAAGACCCTATGTACGAGGCATGCCTTTTAAGTTTTGTCGTTTGAAGAAAAAAACACAACTAGAACCTTATAGTACTTTTTATTGTTTTTCAAAGTATTCACAACGTAGCTTAAAACACTTTTCCATTCGCTCAAACCAGTTATTATAACATTTATTCCACTCTAAAGTGGGGGTGTTCAAAATGGCTGACTTGAAAGCGTCGACTGCTTCTTCACCGGACTGGAACCTTTGACCACGAAGACTTTTCTTAATTTTAGGAAATGTAAAGAAATCGTTAGGGCTTAGGTCAGGACTGTATGGAGGATGGTCAAGAATTTCTACTTTTTCCTGCTTCAAATACTCAATCGTTTGACGAGCGCTGTGTGAGCTTGCGTTGTCGTGGTGCAGGATGATGCGTCGCTTTGAGTTAGATTTTCGAAGTTCGGCGATGACTTGTGGTAAACAAACTGTAGTATACCACTCTGCGTTAACCGTTCTACGATCTTCAAGTGCAATAGTCGCAACATGGCCGGTTTTTCCAACGAACGTGGCCACCATCTTCTTTGAAGTGCTTCGAGAACGAACAACTTTAGTCGGCTTTGGCTCGTCTTGAAAGACCCAGATTGTAGATTGTTGTTTGGAATCAGGATCGTAGGCATAGATCCAAGATTCGTCACCACTTATGATGTCGTAGACGTGATTTGACTCCCCTCGGTTGAACCTTTGCAGAGTTTTCTTACACCATCTGACGCGGGCCGCCTTGTGATCGTCGGAAAGCAGATGCGGTATCCAACGGCAAACTAGCTTTCTCACACCAAGCGCTTCATGCAAGATCTTCTGAATGGTTGTCCCTGAGATGCCTAATAGAGCCTCTATCTCTCGATACGTCACATGACGATCTTCGAGAATTAGTTGTCTCACAGCAATGATGTTATCTTCAGTGAAGGCGGATTTTGGGCGTCCTTCGCGAAATCTGTCACTAACACTAGTATGTCCACGCTGGAATTCTAAATACCAGCGTTCGACAGTCCGCAGACATGGGGCTACATCACTGAACACAGATGTTAGCTCTTCTAAACACTGAAGCCGTGTCAGGCCTCTTCTAAAGTTGTAGAAAATTATTGCACGAACATTTTCCTTAGAAAGATTCATTTTCGTACGTGACCTGACAGATTCAAATCGAAACTGTGACTAAACAATAGCATTAATCCTAATACTTTCAACTGTTTTGAGATTCAAAATGTAAACACATTCGAATATAGAACAGTTCCAAATTCAAAATTGCCGGAAAATATGGAAACGACAGAACTTAAAAGGCATGCCTCGTATAAGTAGGTTTATTTATGTAGTATGTACCTATATTATGCTATTTTTATTAGTCCTGTGCAAATTCTCATTAAATCCCTTCTCTGTGCACTACCTACACATCTTTATCTACAATACACAAAGGTTATCTGGAAGAGAATTCTCTTTAGCATTAAGTTCACCTTTGTACTAGTTTTATAAGTGCAATAAAGTATTTTCAATCAATCAATTATATCGATCAGTGTAACAGTATAACTGCTAAACATAGGCATATATCAATCGAAATATTCGAGTGAAGACCACATACAGAAAAGTGCAGCGTAGGCGAGCGTACATGAAAAGATATGATAAAGGTTGCTGGGAGCCGTTGGGTGCAGGTCGCACAAGATCTATCGCTCTGGAAATCTTTGGGGAAGGCATATGTTCAGCAGTGGACGTCTTGGTTAATATGACGATGATTGGGCAAGCCTATTCCATCTATAATCCTGTCCCAGGAACTATAGCGATTGTGTTCTTTACCTAGCTAATGCTGCAACCCGCCGCAAGCCGCTATACGATTCTTCTTCAATTATAACTAGTAGTTTTTAACAAAAATATAACAGACGTTAGAAAGCAGGATCGTTAAAAAGCCACAGGAAAGCAAAATACGCAATTTCGTTCACAGGGATGATATATTTTTTCCAGTTATTTTGATTTAAAAACCAAACTACTGAATCGATTTTAATGAAATTTCTGTATTACCAATCTGAAAGAATTTACCTAATAGGTTGATAACTGACGGAGTTCTAAGGTAAACAAACATTTGAAAAAAACAACCGATTTGTGAAACTCAACGAAAAACAAACAACTAAAAGCATCTAAATTGATGGTTATTAAAAGAATTTATAATTAAAGAAAACCGTTTATAACCATCTCATCATACGCAATGTAAATACGCGTGACGGCATGACGCCGTTCTTACGGTCTTACCCCCAAGGCACGTCAATAGATGTTTCATAACAAAAGATGGAAGGGTCATATCCACTGGTCAAGTCGGGCATAATGCTGCCACAACCCGTCGTAATAAAACATGTATTTCTTTGACAGTGTTCCCGATACGTGGAAGATGAGTTCCCGCAGCCTCGCGGCGCCAAAAAGTCCAGCACAGCGAAGTATTTACTCGGTGGCGGCGTATTAGCGTTCGTTATAGCTATTATTTGGTTCCCGTTGGTGTTCTTCGCGTTTGGCAACTCTGTAAGTAACGAAGAAGAATATAATAATTACACGCTGTGTGTGTACGATGCTACTAAGTAAAATAAGTAGGTTCATTTTACAAAAAAAAACCGCAAACGAAAAAACAGAAGTATTTTGATTTAATGTTTTATTATAGGTAGGAGAACCGAACCCACCCACAGACGTAACCGTAAAGATTAGGATCGGCCCCTTCGTTCCAGTGTATCAAATGTCAGCGCAGTCTCACAATATTGATGTGTAAGTATTTATTTTTATCATAATTGAATCTAAGCGGATAAAGCAAAATCTTAATCTTTAGCATTTCAGAAGAGAAAGCAAGTAGAGAGAAATACAACGAAATCCGATTGAGAGATTCTACGGATTCTCGATCCTTCTACTAGGAATTATAATTATACTAATAATAAAAAATCGGGGCGTCCGTATCAGCGCGGAGTAGGCGTCAGCGTGGGTTTGGCGCCTATTATTTACCGCCTCCTCTTACGTTTTTTCAATGCAGTCCATTCAAAGGTTGCCGGGAAGGTTGCTTTTAGCGATAAGGCCGCCCAGTGTATCGCCACGTGTTAGTCGTTAAGTTTTCTAGCTTAAGTAAGTGTAATTTGGTGTAACAATAAAGAATGATTTGTCTATGTAGTGTTTCTATAACAGATTTTTATTTATTCCAGTTTTACAGAACAAGATTTCACCCAGCTTAGCAACATATACGCGCGAGACCGCACCGCGCAAACCTTCCTATCGAATTACATGTATAACGACATAGCGGTTATCACGATCAATCCTAACTCCACTATAAAATGGGCCATTTCGCCGCCAGAGCTGCAGCGCCTGAAGAGAGAGGCGATTTCAAGTAAGAGTTACAAATTTTAACTACTATATAAAACTCTAACAACAATCAAGTAAATGCATTTTATTTGTTTCAGAGCATTTATATTCTTCTCTTTTCTTGTTTTATAAATCAAAAATCATATGTTCATTAGTTAAAATTTACAAGTTTCAATGAAAAATGTTTGAGGTTATATGTCTCATAAATGAATATGGTATATATTAATGGTCAATTTATCGTCTGTTCTCATGCAATCTGCTCGAGAACTTTTAGGCATCAAACAAGGATACTTCTTTACACATCATTTTATTTTGATTATTGTGATTAAATTTAGAACAATTAGTGGATTAGAACAGAGGCGAATGGCGACAACGAAGAAAGGCCTATGCCCAGGGATGAGAAGGGCTGACGATGATGATGATGTGTTAAAATTTAGAACTTATGTAGAAGGATTATTACAAAACTTGCAACAGAAATTGCTCCAATTCGAACAAAAAATTAAAAAATATATAACAATTTAGACGTAACTTATTAAATGAATTTCAAAAATGACTTTCAAAATGATCTTAAGATTTCATTGAATAAAAAAATGTTGACTTCTGACTTTCAAAAACATTAATTTTCTTTCAGATTCATCCCTTCAAGTGAAGTTCACATACGTGATAACCCATCCGTCGAACGCCTTGCCGAACCCGCCCGTGATTGATGAGAGCCGCGAGGTGGAGTTAGAAACGTTTATAAACGGGAACAAAAACCCGGAGAGGGACACACTACTGGCTATGCTAGACGGCAAAGCATCTTCCGATACTTGGTAAGCACAATATTGTATCCATATGGAAATTTGTGTTAATGTTTTGTGCTCAAAAACTCTGTATGACCTTCACCTCACTTGATGGTAAGTGATGGTGTAGTCGAAGATGGAGCTCGCTTGTCACGAATGAACCTGTTTAATCTGGACATTAAAGTGGTCTGGAAAAACAGACGACTGAAGCGAGATCCACTATTATTACGAGGCATGCCTTTTAAGTTTTGTCGTTTGAAGAAAAAAACACATCTAGAACCTTATAGTACTTTTTATTGTTTTTCAAAGTATTCACAACGTAGCTTAAAACACTTTTTCATTCGCTCAAACCAGTTATTATAACATTTATTCCACTCTAAAGTGGGGTGTTCAAAATGGCTGTCTTGAAAGCGTCGACTGCTTCTTCACCGGACTGGAACCTTTGACCACGAAGACTTTTCTTAATTTTAGGAAATGTAAAGAAATCGTTAGGGCTTAGGTCAGGACTGTATGGAGGATGGTCAAGAATTTCTACTTTTTCCTGCTTCAAATACTCAATCGTTTGACGAGCGCTGTGTGAGCTTGCGTTGTCGTGGTGCAGGATGATGCGTCGCTTTGAGTTAGATTTTCGAAGTTCGGCGATGACTTGTGGTAAACAAACTGTAGTATACCACTCTGCGTTAACCGTTCTACGATCTTCAAGTGCAATAGTCGCAACATGGCCGGTTTTTCCAACGAACGTGGCCACCATCTTCTTTGAAGTGCTTCGAGAACGAACAACTTTAGTCGGCTTTGGCTCGTCTTGAAAGACCCAGATTGTAGATTGTTGTTTGGTATCAGGATCGTAGGCATAGATCCAAGATTCGTCACCACTTATGATGTCGTAGACGTGATTTGACTCCCCTCGGTTGAACCTTTGCAGAGTTTTCTTACACCATCTGACGCGGGCCGCCTTGTGATCGTCGGAAAGCAGATGCGGTATCCAACGGCAAACTAGCTTTCTCACACCAAGCGCTTCATGCAAGATCTTCTGAATGGTTGTCCCTGAGATGCCTAATAGAGATCTCTCGATACGTCACATGACGATCTTCGAGAATTAGTTGTCTCACAGCAATGATGTTATCTTCAGTGAAGGCGGATTTTGGGCGTCCTTCGCGAAATCTGTCACTAACACTAGTATGTCCACGCTGGAATTCTAAATACCAGCGTTCGACAGTCCGCAGACATGGGGCTACATCACTGAACACAGATGTTAGCTCTTCTAAACACTGAAGCCGTGTCAGGCCTCTTCTAAAGTTGTAGAAAATTATTGCACGAACATTTTCCTTAGAAAGATTCATTTTCGTACGTGACCTGACAGATTCAAATCGAAACTGTGACTAAACAATAGCATTAATCCTAATACTTTCAACTGTTTTGAGATTCAAAATGTAAACACATTCGAATATAGAACAGTTCCAAATTCAAAATTGCCGGAAAATATGGAAACGACAGAACTTAAAAGGCATGCCTCGTAACGGTAAATGTATCTTCTACGGTAAAGTTCTTTGAATCAATGCTCTATTCCTTCTACAGGTTAAATGTGAAGACATTATTCCCAAAGTTCGTGAAGGTATTCAACAAGGGAAATACGAAACCAGCATATCAATTGATGCCTCAGGTCCAAAACGGTGGTAAGTACTTTTTAAAGACTTTCAGTTTAGAGCGATCGATCTTGTGCAACCTGTTCCTAACAGCTCCCAGCGATCTTTATCAGGTCGACATTTCATATAGTCGACCGTCCGCTACGCTTTCCATTTTTTTCTGCATTTTGTACGAAAGTACATTAAAGAGACACCACGTCTTCGCTTCCTCCTCGCCTCGTGTCCCTTCTGCACCTAATGTGTGATAAAATGTTCAGATGAAAACGAGCGCCTCTACCGCGACGTCCAGCTGCGCTTGGAAAGGGAAAACGAGACGATGTACTGGCGGGTTCGAGAACATTGTAGTCAACCGGTAAGTCTAACTTTTTAATAGCTTTTGTTGCATTCATTGTATATATCATTAACACGTGCTCAAAGCGGTATAAAATATCGACCCGCATGTCAGTTACATCTCCACTATTGCTCATGTCTTTCCTGCGGATTAAAGCTGCGGTTCCATTGCTGCGTAGGATGTGCACGCAAAGGCTATACACGCAGCACACGCGGCATACGGATTGACACGCCCACGGCTGTTAACATGTCCGTTCTAGTTCATACTCTGTGTGAAACGCTGTCGTGTATGCCAGATGTATAGCGTGCACCGCATTGAGCTGCGTATTGGCGACGAGCAGGCCACGTGTCTGTTGGTGGCGTCATCAAGCCACGCATCCGTACATAGCGTGACCGTGGGCCGCCGTGTATTGATCCGCCTACATTTTCATACAAAGCAAAGCTACATAACTAAGGCTGACTAAGCTGCTAGAGATGCTAGGCGAGTCAGTTCTATCTAAAATCCTAGTGCTGGAACTTACCATCTGACTCTGTATAATTCCTCTTTATTGTGGTGTAAACGACCTGTTTTATAGTTACGCCATGTCCGTCTGTCTGTCAGTCCGAGCTGTTGCAGCCGTTTTTTTTTTTATAAAATATAATAAGCTCAAATTATGGCATGAGATAACGTTTTAGTGACGCCTTATAAGTTATGAAATAACAACTGAAAAACTGTTTTTAGGCTACCTCTCTTATATGGAAGTTAACGGATTCAAATCCCGTCCGGATCGTAAATTTTGGGATGATTTTAAATATGTTTTGTTTTATTTACAGGACCCCTTGGCGTCGATTCCAATGAATAATTGTGATATGCTCATAATGTACACGTTCAACGACAAACTGTTCCCGGAAACACTCAACATTATATCGGGCAGTGGGTAAGTAGATTTATGATCATTTTATACGCACTATGGCTGGTATGATGATGATGATATTTCTTATTCATTATTAGAAATTATATAGCTGGTCACTTTACCGTTGAAAAACCACCATTTCATACAAACCGCACTATCTCAAGATGCAGTTATGTATGAGATAGACCTTGGAATTTAAATATGATATACAGAATGATTCAGGCACCGTGGTCCAAAAGGAATGACGCGATGGGCGTTCCTGTGGACGAATCGCACCCTGTTTCTATGATTTTTTATAGTTTAGGATATTTTTGTGACCTGATTTAGATCATTTCCTAAGGAAAAAGGTTTACGTAGAATATATTAGGTTGGGGAAAAAGTGTCTTCGCATTTTTTAAGAAAATTCAAAACATTTTTTAATATAGTTTATTTACATTTAACTAAAGTATGTAGGTACCATTTTGTTCGATAACTTTTTGCCATCTTGTAAGTAGGGACATGATCCCATTGCTATAGAAATGTTGGGGCTTCTGATCAAAATACCGCAACAAGTGGTTTTGGCAGTCCTCTCGTGATGTTAACCTGACACTGCCTAAAGAATTCTGAAGAGACCGAACCAGGTAGAAATCTGAAGGTGCAAGGTCAGGACTATACGGCGGATGCATTAACACCTCCCAGCCAAACTCTCTTAATTTTTGCCGAGTGGCTAAAGATGTGTGAGGTCTAGCGTTATCATGATGAAAAACCACACCCCTTCTGTTGATTAATTCCGGCCGCTTTCTCTCAACTTCTTGCTTTAATCTCATCAGTTGTTCGCAGTAGAGTTCAGAATCGATGGTCCTGCCTGGTGGTAACAGCTCATAATGAATCATGCCCTTCCAATCCCACCACACACACAGCATCACCTTGTTGCGAGTTAACCCGGGTTTCGCCACAGTCTGTGAAGCCTGACCGGCCTTTGACCACGACCTTTTTCGCACGTTCTTGTCGTGCGTGATCCACTTTTCATCACCAGTTATCAGCTTCTTCAAAAATGGTTCGGTTTTATTACGTCGTAATAAAGAATCACAAATGAGTACACGGTTCATTAGGTTTCTTTCAGTGAGCTCGTGGGGTACCCAAATATTGAGCTTTTTTGTGTACCCAGTTTTTTTCAAATGCGCCAAAACTGTTTTGTAGTCAATTCTCAGTTCTTCAGCTACGTCGTAACTACTGATATGCCGATCTTGCCCCACTTTTTCAAAAATGGCATCAATTTTATCCGTAATAGGGCGACCAGAGCGACGTGCATCTTTGACATCAAAATTTCCGGATTTAAAACGCTTAAACCAATTTGTGCTACTCTCATAGATTCTGCACTAGGTCCATAAACATCGCAAATTTTTTTCGCGGCTTGCGTTGCATTTTTACCTTTTTTGTAGTAAAATTTTAAAATGTATCGAATTTCTTCATTAGATTCACTCATCTTTACAGTACAAAAAACAAATAAAAATCACACATTTTCCTAATTTGAATTTGGAATTATCTTCTTTAAAATTTTAACTTTGAATGATACCAAAACCAACCAGATACAAATAGTATAGCCAAAGAGATTTTATTACAAGTTCATACATACTATAATGCGAAAAGACTTTTTCCCCAACCTATTAGTAAAGTCTTTTGAAATAATCGACATGCTAAATCTCTCGTTACTTTTAAAAATATGCTGCATCAACATTATTTGTCATCACTGAATTTACAGAATCATCGGGTTGTACACTACATTCGTGTTCCTCGCGTCGCGTGTCCTCCGCGGCTTCTTCTCCGGGATCTACACCAAGATAATGTTCGACGACCTGCCTAACGTGGACCGCGTTCTGCAACTCTGCCTAGACATATATTTGGTAAGAAATAATCTGGTATAACCAGGTTAATTAACGGAACGAATATTAAATGGCGCCGAAAATCATTACAGCGCCATTTTGGATTCATTTCTTAAACCAAACTATCCGACGACCGCTATGGAGCAGTGGGCGAATAGCCGGCTGAGTTTAATGGAAGGTTGCGGGTTCGATTCCCGCCAGGAAACAAATGTTTGCATGATCTACAAGGGCTGTAAGCGATGTATTGTACAACCGAGATATTTTGCCATACGAACGAGCGAATACGAGCTACGCTAATCGAGGATGTTATTGATCGCTTACACCCGAGTCTAACATTACTTTTCATCACGAATACGAGGAAATTAAAAAGGTTTTATAGAACCATTTGTTGCTAAAAAGAAAATTAGCGTTCCCGGTATCCATTGTTTTGTTTTTATGATCTCTTTCATTTAATAGAAATAAAGATTTGTCATGTAGATTTCATTTCATTTAAGCTTAATAAGAATGCAATGAGCCTTAATATATTTTTAAATTTACTAACGGCCATAGGGCCGGAAATCGGATTTACGGAGCCGATATCGAGTTTACCGATACCAACTTTCAGTTGATGATGATGTGCATTTTGTAAGCTGTAATCTGTAATCTATTTGTGTACAAAACAATTATTTTGATTAAAGGTGCGGGAAGCTCTCGAGCTAACACTGGAAGAGGATCTTTTCGCGAAACTAGTTTTCCTGTATCGGTCGCCGGAGACTATGATCAAATGGAGTCGTCCCAAGGAGGAAACCGAAGAGCAACGAGCGCTGGAACACGCGGCCTGAACCAACACTATCGGTATTCTGAACTGAACATTTATCGCGTTATAACTTTTGAAACTGTCATGGTTAAGAACATTATTTTCACTAAAAAAGGGATAATGTTTTTTAAACTTTCGCGATCACTGCACACAATTACTAATATTAGGCGGGTATTTATCGCGTATTTACTTTTTTTTATCTTTACATAGTCTAAAATGAAGTCGCTTCCGCTGTCTGTTCGCTTAGATCTTTTAAACTACTCAACGGATTTTAATACAGTTTTCAGCAATAGATAGAGTGATTCAAGGGGAAGATTTATATGTATAATACTCACATAACTCTGTTTGTTTGTTACCATTCCACGACTAAACGGCAGAACGGATCGTAATGAAATTTTGCAAGGAGATAGATTATATCCTGGGAAAGGACTTGAGCTACTTTTTAGCCAACTGCGCAAAATGAGGGTAATATTTTATTGAAAAAACAACCGTGCGAAGCCGTGGGTGGGTCAGCTAGTTTATTATAAAAAAGTTAAATACGCGATAAATACCAGCTTCATATTAGTAATCAAAAAGGGATATTTGTCACGACTAGTTGCTATTGCAGTGGTAGAAATTCGACCGTAATTCATTATTTTTTTTGCTTAATTTTAGAATTCGCCCCTCATTCGCCACATAAACTTTAACCAAATCTCACACCCCTTCGTGCGCGCAATAAACTTAAAAAGGTGTACAAAGTTTTCACTTCACGTATTACTCATACTAATATCCCAATTTTTATATCTCTATTCTCTATTCTGAGAGAGAAAAGAGATAGAATATTAAACCTGCTTTTTGAAAAAGGCGGGCAGAGTCGAACAATATTAATAACTTTAAATTAGGTGCATTTGCCTCTTGAATGATGAACTGGCCCTACAATTACACTAGCAATAATCAAATGCATGAAGGTTATGAGAGAGTTTCATTTTACATTTTAAATAAAAACTAGTTCCGAGGGTTTTCCTTTTTCATGTTTGAATAGCTTATTTGATCCTTATTATAAATACGGGATTTATCACGTTTCGTTTTATCGATGTTTTGACCGACAATGTTAGCTTGTCAGGTCAGAATTGATTGCCGTTTATCGCCATTTTCTTGTATAATTAAGAGACTAGGTAGTTTCATTTGGGCGTCTTATACGCCTCAATTGGTAAGCCAATTAATACGTATCCGTTGTTAGCGGACCAGATAAGTTTATGGCCCGGTATTTCGCTTCAAACTGGACCGGTCTCTTATTACTCCATCGTACTTTGGTATTATATTTAAAACATGCTTTTGTTTTCCTGATTGAGTATGTTAGAAGAAGTTTGAAAGTAACGCCAGTGATAGAAAAATTGAGGAGTAAAAAGCTAGCGTGGTATGGGCATGTCATGCGGAGGGAAGAAAATCATGTGACTAAAAGAGTGTTAAATATCAGTGTGGATGGATATAGAAGTAGAGGAATGCCGAAGAACAGATGGATGGACTGCGTGATGAATGATATGGGTAGGAAGGAAGTGACAACGGAGATGACGGCTGATAGAGAGATGTGGAGTAGGAATACATGTTGTGCCGACCCCACATCGATGCGGGAAAAGGGCAGGAAGAAGATGCTTTTATTTTCCTCATTCACGGATAACATTGAGATATGTGCTTAGGTGTGTTTTTTAGCATTAATAGATATTCGTTTGGGCACAACCTCGCCCGAAAGTCTAGTGGACACCTATTTAAAAAATCACTAGATATAGACATAGACAATCGAATGAAAGCTTCTTCTTTTTCGCGTTTTGTGCCCTAGCAACTTTATTGTTAAAACATTGTAGTTCCGTTAAACTCTTTAGATGATTATCATCCGACGCAGGTAACAAAGGATCTTTTAATGTACCTAGTTGATAATTCGGCCAACCGCAACATTGCTTTCGGTTCCTCACTGGGTGGAAGCCTCAAGGAGATTTCATCAGGGGTCACGGTGGATGGGCCAGGAGTACATTTCATAACTTGATTATGGGTTTGTAAAATTACTGGCATCTGAGAATCGGTAGTTTTGGTAGTATGCCATGGAAAAACTGACGACGGTAGTGTTCTGTACCGCTGTACGCATAGAACCAAAAAGTCAAGCTCGCCCCGCCATTTAAATCTATTGTTTCTACTGAATCTTTATAACGTTTACACCAGTCATACAGTTTGAAGCGAGCTCTATGATGATGGTACTTATTGTATCTAGATTTATTAGTTAAATAAGT
Organism: Philereme transversata; assembly: GCA_963924445.1. NCBI lineage: Eukaryota > Metazoa > Arthropoda > Insecta > Lepidoptera > Geometridae > Philereme > Philereme transversata. The sequence goes on along the minus strand of OZ004337.1, from coordinate 15,400,141 downwards.
TTTGATTTAAATTTATACTTACCGATGATGTAGTAAACGATAGTCTACCTGCGACTGATAAAGCATTTTATTGGGAGCAATTCTGTTGGCATAGACTAAATGATATTAATAAAACTAAAAGATTTGTCAGACCTAAAATGACACTGTCATTCTCCGCCCGTATGAAGCAGATTCGTTTGTGCCAACAGGATTACCCCTAATCTAACTTTAACGACACAATATGTATACACAGAATCCCAGCCAATTTAATTGCCTTACGAACTGCCATAGACGTCCACGAGGTATCTTTGCATTTGCATTGAAAGCCATATTGGATCGATTTAGATACGTAAGTTGTACAGTAACGTTTGTAATAATTTAAGATTAACTGCATTAAGTTTTGTATGAGCAATGCAATAAAGATCTATGTTATAATGAATTTGAAATCGAAGATTATAACTAATTGTAGTAATTAAATAATTCCATGCACTTTTTACTACTTTTAGTTGCGCACTAAAATGTTAAGGTAACCTACATAACTTAATTTTATTTATACCATATTATCTAAATACTTTATTTTTTTAAATATATCTGCTCTCTTTTGTATTTAGCTCATTGATGCATTTCTTACATTTTAATAGGTACTTAATTGTTGTGTATAAGTTTGTCAGTAACATCGAATGCTAGGTATTGTTTAGTTTAATTTATTTTAATGTACATAATTAGGAATCTTTATTTGATTTGTAAAGAGTTATTTACGACCTATTTTATGTAAATTTGATCAAAATTATGAGTTATTTATTGATCGCTTATATTTTTACTGAACGTTAGATCGTGCAATATTTTACATCTTGTTCATGTTATGTAATTAATAAAGTCTACGCTCTATTTATTTATTTTCAAGTTTATTAAAAAAGGTTTAGCTTTGTTGTATTATTTTGGTGTGATGATGTACCTAACCTACCGGTACCGGCATAATATATTTTTCAATGTACACTATTCAAAATTTGCATTTGATAGGACAATATTTCAAAACTATCAAACTGTTAATATATGTATATCTGTACTTTTGTATTGTGATTGATAAGTTAAGTGCTGCATTTAATGTTGTCAAGTTGTGATAATAAAATCCATACAAAATGTTTATATTTTTTATTTATCCACCAACTTACGAAATAGAAATCAAATAAGTAGGTACATTGTTATTTTACCTTAGATCTAAGAAATAACCATCAGCCTGGGAGCAATATTCATAGACATCAACTCTTGGAAGAGTAGTTTTGCGGCGTACGGCAGACGCACTTGTGAAATCTGTGTTTTGTTCTTGCACCCCTTGCATTCAAAAGTGTTGTTACGTAAGTTAGCAATGGCGATCAAACCGCAGAAGTTGCACACGTGGATACGGTACGGGTCGGAAACCTCGAACAAACGCTCGCGAAGAAACTGCGCTGCTCCGTGAGCGATCTGACAATCCCGCTCCATCTCTCCGAAACGCAGTCCACCATCTCTGGCTCTGCCCTCCATAGGTTGTCTCACAAGAATTTGCACAGGCCCTCTAGCTCTGGAGTGAATTTTGTCATCCACCATATGCTTGAGACGTTGGTAGTAGGTGGGACCCAAGAACACTTGGGCATTAATCTTTCGTCCTGTATGTCCATTGTACATAATTTCGTTACCACGAAGATGATATCCGTATTCTTGCAAGAGAGATGAAATTTTTTGCACGTTTACTGCGTCGTTGAATGGTGTAGCGTCACCGATTTCGCCCTTATTGGAGGACACTTTGCCCTGAATACATTCAATTAAATGGCCAATTGTCATACGAGATGGAATGGCGTGAGGGTTAATGATGATATCTGGGGTCAGTCCTTCGCATGTAAATGGCATGTCTTCTTGCCTATACTGTATACCACAGGTTCCCTTTTGACCGTGGCGAGAAGCAAACTTGTCTCCAATTTGAGGAATGCGTACTGATCTCACACGGATCTTACAGAACTTGTACCCCTCGCTATTTAATGTCAACATGACTTGGTCCACGATTCCAGTTTCACTGTTACGTAAGAAAGTAGAGGCATCACGTTTTGAGAAACGTTTGGTTGTACCTTCCAATTCATCATCATTTTCAGGTAATGTGATAGTTTTACCTATCACCACATCATCACCTGACACTCGGATGCCAGGAGCGATGATACCGTCGTCATCTAACTTGTCGTACAGAGCATTTCTCATGCCTTGACACGTCTGCCTTGTAGGCTTCTCAAACTGCTCTTCTTGATCTCCAATACGCTTCGATTCTGAATCTTTATAAGATCGGTAAAACACTGATCTAAAGAATCCTCTTTCTACTGCAGAAGCATTCAAAATGACACTGTCTTCTTGATTGTATCCAGTGTAACAGAGGATAGCAACTATTGTGTTGATTCCAGCTGGCAACTCTCTGAAACGCAGATACTCCATAGAGCGCGTTGTTACCAGCGGTTTGTGTGGATAGTACAGCACATGTGCTAGTGTGTCCATTCTCACATGGAAGTTAGTGATGTAGACTCCCATAGCCTGTTTACCCATAGCACTTTGGTATGTGTTCCTGGGACTTTGGTTGTGATCAGGGAACGGAATGATGGATGCACACACACCTAATATCATAGCTGGGTGGATCTCGCAATGTGTGTATGTTGTACAGTAAGCATATTCTTTCAATTGAGTTAAATCATCAGGACTCATCGCAATCATCACTGTTTCCTCCTCCAGAGTGTCAATATACTCCACAACACCACTGGCTACCAGATTTTGCCAACTGTAGTTATTGTAATCTCTTTCTTTTAAGTTATCAATGTGTTTTTTCTTCAAAAGAAGAGCACTATTTTCGACGATCAACAAAGGGCGACAAATCCTGCCAGCGTCGGTGTAAATTCTAATCTCCCTGTCTCTGATATCACGAATCATGCTCACTTCAGAAACAATGATGTCCATCTGACGACGTAGTTTGCGCAATGTGGCCATCAATTGCTCAGGGTCACGATGAATTCCAACCCAACAACCATTTACGAAAATCTTTGTAGCATCGGCAATGGCCGACGGTGCAATTTCTTCCAAATTTTCCATAGACCACTCTTCCAAGAACTCCAAGATGGGAGAAGGCTGGCTCCCTACAGAAATATAGGCCATCAGAGCTAAGTTCTTGACAAGTCCGACAGCAGCTCCTTCTGGGGTTTCTGCAGGACATATCATGCCCCACAAAGTGTTGTGCAGTTGACGAGGCTTGGCGAGTTTTCCATCTCTTCCGATCGGGGAATTGACACGACGTAAATGTGACAAAGTCGAAGCAAATGTCAATCTATTTAATACTTGGGATACCCCAGCTCTAGCTTGATGAGCCTTCTTTTGATCTCCCCAGTTTCCTGTAGCGAGTGAATAACGCAGACCATCAGTGATAATTTTTGTCTTGATCGCTAGTTCCAAGTTAAAATCTTTTCCTCTGTCAATGAATTTTTGTGCATACATTCGGACTTCTTTCAACAAGTTCTTAAATAACCCTCTGAATAAAAATGCCAGCAACGGCCCAGCCAAGTCCAATCTTTTGTTTCCGTAGTGATCTCTGTCATCTAACTCTCGACGGCCCAGAGCAGCCAGTAGCAATCTGTGCACCATGTACCCCAAAAAGTAAGCTTTTTTAGTTTCACAAAAATCTGACACACCAACATGGGGTAACATTTCTTTTTGTAGAATTTCTTTAGCATATTTAATACGCTTTTCCTTAGTAACACCAGGTCTTGCACCACGGGCACCAATGAAGTTAAGGGCAACATTTTGCTCTTGGATTACAAAAGCTTCATCTAAAGAAGGTTTCACCATTTCCATCATCTCCGGGTCATCAAAATCATAAATGATGTGTTCCAAAATATCTCTGTCAGCCACAAAGCCAAGAGCTCTGAAAACAATCATAATTGGTATCTCCTGTTTGATGTAAGGAACAATGGCAATAATCCTTTGACCAATAGCAGATTTCTTGATACTTTGTCCACCTCGGGCCATCATATTGACCCATAGAGTTGAAGTAGGCCTTGAACTGTGCTCCAAGCAGGACCGGATTTCAGTTTTGTAAGCAAATTTACCATCCTTCATACTGAACACATAGACAGTATTGGTTGCCATTTTCTCTTGAGCAATCAATACCTTTTCTGAGCCGTTAATAATGAAATAGCCTCCAGGGTCAAGAGGGCATTCATTTAACTCTGACAAATCTCTGTCAGTCAAGTTACTCAGCAGACAATATGTGGATCTCAACATGATAGGAATTTTACCAATGAATGTTTTTTGATGTTGGGTCTCAACAGGATCTTCGTTTTCTTTGACAATCGTTTTGGTTATATCCACGTACAAAGGTGCAGAGTAAGTCAAATTGCGGAGACGGGCCTCGTTGGGCATCATGGGCGATGGCGCTCCGTCCTTTTCCCAATGAGTTGGTTTAGACAAATAGATTTGATCAAACTTCAATAGGTATTTCGGCGGTGTTTCTATTTCACCTGAGGCGTGCTGTGCTTCGGCCTGCAGTTCTATGGGTGGCGAATCCTCCACGATTCTTTGGACAGACATTTGAATAAACTCATCGAAACTGTCCAGTTGTTGTCGCACCAACCCTTTTTCATCAAAATAAGCGTTGATGACGATCCAGCAGGCCTCCTGCCAGAGTTCAGAGGATATTTCTTCGACATCTTCCTCCTCAAACTGGTCGTCTTCAGTATCGTACATGATGAATCGGGAAAAGGACTCTCCCGATAAATCTGTACGTAATTTAGAAAGTTTATTAGGTTTATTGTTTCTTCTAGTGATTTACGCAAACAGCAATAAAATTTTAGCCTGCGACCGACGCGTCGCTGGCTGACAGACACAGACCGACCAGACAGACAGAAACCTGAAACTGACAAACGGACGCAGTGCTGCCAACCTCGACTAGACGTCATCTCGAAACCCCCTCTACCCCTAACACTAACTCAAGATCACCCTAGACTATTTTGAACAACATTTTTATTCCAAATAGGCATCTTGTTTCAGGGATAAATTGAAATAAGAAAATACACACTTACGCAATTAAATGGAGAGATTACATTATATATAATTCGCGTTTCGATTTTATTTAATTCATCAATCTAATCCATGATCTAATTACGTTACAAAACCGCTACCAAACAATTTTCTCTTAGAAAGTTCCCCTAAAAAGAGGTAACTCCTGAAAAATGCGTCAAAAAATTGTACCCCTAGCATCGATATATAGGTATGTACTAAGCACTCGATAATCGGTACTGCAATCCGTACACCTTACTTCAGTGCGGCTTCGACATTCACGCAGTTTGGACACGTACGGAGCGGCACTATTAATACGAGAATTCGAATCAAAGTATGAACCTAGGTCATAGATAACAATTCAGTAGTCAAGTAAGTAAAATTATTGGTTGTTCAAGGTAATAATATCGTAATACCACAGTAGAAAAAAAAATGTTTATTAAAATGCCACGCCATCTAAAATCATAGACTAAAATATGCAGATATTCCATTACAAAACCGGGTGTAGGTAAAAATATGTGACTGAACACGGACTTGACGTGGTGTTTTTAGAAAGTGTTTGAATTTGTTTATGTAAATGTTTTCTAGCCAGTTTGATATTTTTGAATATTTATTTTATGTTCTTTCTTTTTAGTATATAATATCTGTCAAAGGTCAGAAAATATGACGACGAGCGTAATTAGATACTGCAAAAATACATTAACAAATGTCAGTGAATCATCCGGTGTCAGTTTGATTTCAAACTATTGTTATCGTACGTTAGCTTAAATAAACGCATAATAATTCATTTTCTTTTACTTTTCTACTTTACCATATTTTCAAGTATTTAACTATTCAAAATTCAAAACATTTTGAGAAAGAGTATAAATTCTAATGAAGTTTTGTAGGTACAAAAGCTGTGTCACCTCTGTGGTGTAAAATCTATAGGGACGACAGGTTGTTACACTATGTTGAACGGAACGCGTAATCGCCATGAATTTCATGTTTTAATTTCATTAATTTCATGTTAGTATAAATTTCATAGCACTTATAACGTTTTGGTCGCGAGTAAACTAAACTCTATAAGCGATCTAGCGCTGCATTTAATAGTTTGGTTAGATAAATAATGTTTTAGCGCTGCCGCGAATTTTAGTTTTACTTTTGAACAAACTTTTTTCAAGAATGTTCTTGTCTATCGGTAGAATATATGTCTATGACCCCTAGTGTATGCCCCTAAAAATACCCCTTTTCATCTAACTTATCCCCAAATTTAGGGGCAAAACCCCCAAGCTGGCTACACTGGACGGACGAGACAAATGAATTAGATTTTTTCATTTGATTCAATGAATTCGTTCAATCCTCAGGGTCCGATGATCGATCAATGACATGAATGATTGAATGAAATTTAGTTACGAACAAAGTCTTCTCTGAGCTTGGAACATAGTGTTACGCCGAGACTGTTAAACAATGAATGGTAATCGAGGTTTCTCGAGCGCTTTTGTCTTTATTATTGTTTACGGTTTCGCAGAATGGAGAGTGGCCATTGTGTCGAGGGACCGACCCTTTCCTGGAGCGATCGAGATCGTTCTCGAACAATCGAAATATGCGCGATATAAATAGGCCGGAGAGATGGCCGGACAGTCAGTCTGGATTAAGCTATACGTGCGATCATTTCGGTGACTTTAAGTGGTGCAACAGTGGTGTGAATTAGTGTGTTGTGATTACGTGTGACCAAGTTCGTGTATTCATCGTTTAGTGCTGAATAAAAGTGTTATTTTGGTTGGATCGATTCCCATTATTTTATCCCGAACCCTCAGCTCGTAACAATTTGGTGTCAGAAGTGGGATAAAATAATGCCGGTTCTGCCAAAGGATAACGTGGGCGGTGTCAGGACGAGAGGTCAACGACAACAGGAAATGGATGAAAGGCGGTTTGGGGAGTCTCCGGTTCAAGAAGCTCGGCAGAGTCGTCAGCCGATGGAGATGGAATCAGCCGCCACCGAACCATTTGAAGCTTCATCATCATCACCCGTGGGCCAAGCTCCTGTGACAGGCGATCTTGCTGCTATTATGGCAATGCTTTGTCGTCAAGAAGAACAGCGTCGTCAGGATAAAGAAGAGCAGCGTCGTCAACAGGAAGAACAGGCTCGATTGCAGGAAGAACAGCGTCGTCAACAGGAAGAGCAGGCTCGGCTGCAGGAGGAACAACGCCGACAGCATAAAGAAGAAAAGCATCGTCAACAGGAAGAGCAGGCTCGGCTGCAGGAGGAACAACGCCGACAGCATAAAGAAGAAAAGCATCGTCAACAGGAAGAACAGGCTCGATTGCAGGAAGAACAGCGTCGTCAGGACAAAGAAGAGCAGGCTCGGCTGATGAAAGAATTGTTCGGTTCAATTGGAAAGGAATTCCAGGAAGTGAAAGAACAGATAGAACATCATGAGAGCCGTATTTCGGAAACTGAACTTCAGATCGCTGATGTGAAAAAAACTCTGGGTGTCCTGAAGTCTAGAGACAACAATGTGGCTCCTCTAGTTGCTACACCTTCAGCGCGAGGTTTTAAGACGCCACCATTTGATGGAAGTTCTTCGTGGTCAGCATACAAGATCCAGTTTGAGGCCGTTGTCAAGGCCAATGGATGGGCGACGGCGCAGGCCATGACGGCTTTAACACTGGGCCTTTGTGACCAAGCACTTACGATTTTAGAGGCTCTTGGGAAGGATGTCACCTATGAACAGCTGTTGGAAGCGCTGGAGTCACGCTATGGTGACGCGCACCTGGAACATGTTTTTCGAGCGCAGTTAAAGGACCGGAGTCAGCGTAACTCGGAGAATTTACAGCAGTGGGCACTCGAGATAGAAAAGCTGGTTCGAAAGGCATACCAAACCTCGTCAGCACCCCTTGACGGTTATTTGATCCAGGCGTTCGTTGACGGAATACGTGATTTGGAAGTGAGAGCTGCTGTAAGGCTTGGACATCACGATACTCTAAAAAATGCCTTGGCCCATGCATTGGAGGTGGAGGCCGCGCGTCAGGACCCCCGAGCTCACCGCATCAGAGAAGTGAAGGACTCTTATACTCACTACAGTCGTCCAAAGTTTAGCCCTAGATGCTTCGGGTGTGGAGAAAAAGGACATCTGAGGCCAAACTGCCCAAAAAGAGAGGAGAGTGCTCAGGTGAGCCCCGTTCAACAGCAGCAGGGAAACGAGTAAGCGCCAGAACTGCGGGGCGAGTGCTGGCTGGTATTGAGAAAGCCCTGAGAATTACGATCTCACAAGTTCATGATGGGAATAGCCTGACTATCAAAGGTCAAATTAATGGAACACCGTGCAAGATGACTTTGGATACTGGTGCTTCCCGTACAGTGATCAGTTCCCAACTGGCTAATCGGTTTCTTGGGAAATTCAACAGTAGCCATGAGCGAATTCAGCTCCTGACGGCAACCGGTCAGCACATATCCGTCCTGGGTGAAAAGCAGGTGAAGGTTATGCTGGGTGAAAGACCTTTCCAGCAAAACGTCATCATTGCCGATATAGTTGATGACTGCATTCTGGGTTTAGATTTCTTACGAGAGCACCATTGTAGAATTGACATAAATCAAGGAGTTTTACAATGTGGAGAAGAGGAATTCTTTATGGAAGGTGGAACCAGGGGTAAGGTGTACAGTCTGAATAAAATTGTTCTTCCGCCAAGATCAGAAACCATTGTTCCAGTAAGCTTGCCACGAACTTCGGGAGGACAGAATCGATGTGTACTGGTGGAAAGATCGGACAATGGCTTTCCGTGGATTATGGCCCGGACGCTAGTGAGGACCACAGATACTGCGGTGGTGCGAATTTTAAACCTTAGTAATGAAGAGCACCTGATCAAAAAGGGGACCTTAATGGGCACCTGCGAGGAAGTAGCCTGTATGCGAAGATGTCAAGAAGTGCCTAGCTCTAGAGGCAATAAAGGGAATGGCAAATTCGATGTGTCGTCACTGTTGGAAGATTGCCGTAAAAGCCTTTCTAGGGAAGAAATTGCTATGACTGAGAAAATGTTACATCGCTACGCCGATCTTTTCTCTTCAAATGATGCTGATATTGGAAAGACTAGACTGGTTAAGCACACGATAAATACTGGTAACGAGCTACCTATCCGTCAACGACCTAGGAGACTACCGGTTGCTCGAGAAAAGGAAGTAGAGACCATGGTTGAGGGAATGATGAATGATGGGGTGATAGAACCTTCATCTAGTCCATGGTGCTCTCCTGTTGTTCTAGTCAAAAAGAAGGATGGAAGCCTGCGCTTTTGTGTAGATTATCGTCGACTTAATGCAGTTACGAAGAAGGACAGTTATCCACTACCAAGGATCGACGACACATTGGATACACTAACCGGAATGAAATGGTTTACAACTTTAGACTTGAAGAGTGGCTACTGGCAAGTTGAAATAGACCCTAAGGACAAGGAAAAGACTGCGTTCTCTACAGGAAAGGGGCTGTGGCAATTCCGAGTCATGGCATTTGGACTATGCAATGCCCCTGCAACTTTTGAAAGATTGATGGAGCAAGTTCTAGTTGGGTTGATTGGTGACGCGTGTCTTGTTTACTTGGACGACATCATCATCGTGGGACGTACGTTTAAAGACCACCTTCAGAATCTAGAACGTGTGCTGGCAAAAATTCGTGCCGCCAATCTGAAGTTAAGTCCGAGGAAATGTTCATTCTTCAGACAACAAGTAAGCTTTCTGGGTCATGTTGTTTCACAAGACGGGGTGCAAACTGATCCGGCGAAAATCAACGCTGTCAAAGATTGGCCGATTCCCAAAGATAAGACCGAAGTCAGAGCATTTTTGGGGTTGTGCTCCTACTACCGACGTTTCGTCAAGAACTTCGCGGATATTGCTAAGCTTCTGCACAGGCTAACTGAGGAGAAACGACTGTTCTGCTGGGATGCAGAATACGAAACTGCTTTCCAGGAATTAAAGAACCGACTGTGTAAGACACCGATTCTTAGCTTTCCTGATACTGAGAACGAGTTCATTGTAGATACAGATGCAAGTAATACCGGTATTGGTGGTGTGCTATCTCAACGCAAAGGAGATCAGGAGGTGGTGATCGCTTACTTCAGTAAATCCTTATCCAAAGCGGAAAGAAATTACTGTGTCACAAGAAGGGAACTGCTGGCTGTAGTAAAGACCTTACAGCATTTCAACAAATACCTGCTAGGTCGTAAATTTCAACTTCGAACTGACCATGCTGCATTGCAATGGCTCTTACGGTTCAAGAATCCTGAAGGGCAGGTGGCAAGGTGGATTTAACAATTACAGGAGTTCGACTTCGACATTGGGCATCGTAGTGGAAAATCTCACGGGAACGCGGATGCGCTATCACGAAGACCTTGCCCTGAGAACTGCAAACATTGTGCCAAATATGAGTTTAAGGAAGCAGAACCTGTCAGGCTGCTGAGAACGGACCTAAGTGACGAATGGAAAGAAACTTTGCAGCAGGCACAACAGGATGACAAAGACCTTAAACCCATCATTGAAAGGATCACAGCGGGTACCACTAAGCCTTTGTGGAGTGACATTGCTGCTCTGAGTTCAACAACGAAGAGTTATTGGGCACAGTGGGAGAGCCTGGTTATCCACGACGGGGTGCTGTGTCGCAAATGGGAAAACGCTCGTGGAGATCACTGTCATCTGCAAATGGTGGTTCCCAAAGCCAAGGTCCCTAACGTGCTACAACTCTACCATGAAGGATGTTCGGGAGGCCATATGGGAGTTAAAAGGACACTGTTAAAAATAAGGGAGCGGTTTTACTGGATCCATTGTAGAGAAGATGTTGAAGACTGGTGCCGAAAATGCACTACTTGTGCGGCAGTGAAAGGACCCCATACACGCAGCAGAGGAGCACTAAAACTGTATAACGTTGGAGCCCCATGGGAGCGTATAGCCCTGGATATTGCAGGACCATTCCCTGTAAGTAAAAATGGAAATAAGTACTTCATGGTCGTTATGGACTACTTCACAAAATGGCCCGAAGTTTTCGCCATTCCTAATCAAGAAGCTTCGACGGTAGCAGATAAACTAGTCCACGAAGTTTTCTGTCGTTTTGGAGTTCCCCTGGAAATTCACAGTGATCAAGGAAGGAATTTTGAATCACAAGTATTTCAGGAGACATGCCGAATAATGGGGACTCATAAAACAAGAACCACTTCTTATCATCCTCAGTCTGATGGAATGGTAGAAAGATTCAATCAGACGTTGGAGAGATATCTGGCCAAAGTGGTCGAAAATAAGCAAAACGATTGGGACCAACACATACAGCCGTTTTTACTGTCATACAGAAGTGCAGTCCATGAGAGTACAGGCGCCACTCCTGCGTTGGCAAATTTTGGAAGAGAACTGCGGTTGCCTGCAGACCTGATAACTGGCATTCCTCCAGATTCTCCGCGTGCCATCACAGATTATGCAAACGACCTGCGCAATAAAATGAACGACATAAATGAACACATTCGACTAACTGGTCAACAAATGTCTGAGAAAATGAAAACCCGTTATGACCGAAATTCAAACAACTTGCGATTTGATGAGGGATCACAGGTCTGGTTGCACAATCCGATACGGAAAAAGGGAAAATCCCCTAAACTACAAGCAAAATGGGATGGACCATACTGTGTGTTGACCAGGATTAATGACGTCACATACCGAATTCAGAAGGGAACGCGAGGTGTGCCTAAAATTGTTCATGTTGATCGGCTGGCGCGATATTACGGGGCTAACAATGCTCGGGACGAGCATGTTTTAGGAGGGGGCAGTGTTACGCCGAGACTGTTAAACAATGAATGGTAATCGAGGTTTCTCGAGCGCTTTTGTCTTTATTATTGTTTACGGTTTCGCAGAATGGAGAGTGGCCATTGTGTCGAGGGACCGACCCTTTCCTGGAGCGATCGAGATCGTTCTCGAACAATCGAAATATGCGCGATATAAATAGGCCGGAGAGATGGCCGGACAGTCAGTCTGGATTAAGCTATACGTGCGATCATTTCGGTGACTTTAAGTGGTGCAACAGTGGTGTGAATTAGTGTGTTGTGATTACGTGTGACCAAGTTCGTGTATTCATCGTTTAGTGCTGAATAAAAGTGTTATTTTGGTTGGATCGATTCCCATTATTTTATCCCGAACCCTCAGCTCGTAACAATAGCAACGAAACAATGCCAAAATCGCTTAGAGCATTAGTTTAATGCTCTAAGCAAAATCGAGTAATTTAGGAATAATGTTGCTAGAACAATAAAATATTTTATAGTTTTGATAAAACTGAACAATATTACATACCTGTTAAAATAATATTACTGATTGCTTGCTATCTGTAGCTGTGTGTGTAGGACTGAGGACTTCCTTCCTGTCTGTATTAGTTTTCTGTGGTTTTATGAATACTTACTTGGTGCTGTACTTTGAACATGTTTTGTTTGAGACTTTTGAGAGTTCAGTTTTGAGGATTTTTGAGATGATTCATTTGTGATTTCTATTGTGCTAAAAAAGAGAATTTATTTATTGTTCCTAATTTGGGGTATAAGTTTCCTCAGTTATGGATTCCACGCGAAGAAGCAATTCTGAAGATCAGCGTTGTATAATCGGACTTCAAGATTTGAAAATATCAAACAAAGTTGAAGATGGTACTGAGCAAGCGCACGGCTCCTCGGCGGCGAACACAAGCACACTCACTAAAACTCGGCCAGTGGGCGCGATAGAAAGCTTCGTACTCGACAACTCCCAGCAAAACAATCGCCAAGATTACAGCTTCTATGAGCGTTCAAATGTGATCGCTGCATCAAAATTTGCCACTCCTAAACGGGTAGAAACGATCGCATCTATCAATAAACGAGATATAAACACGGCGGCTCTGCCCTCCAGCCCGACGAGATCCATAGATTCCTTATCGCAGAGGTCGCTTAGCTACCAAACGGATGATTTGTACGAAATACCAGCAAACCCCAACGCGCCCTTTCCGCCACCCGTATACGAGAACGTCGAGTACTACGGGTCCGCGCGCTCGCCGCAGCTGCCCTACTACCATCAGGTGTACCAGCCGGCAGGCGCGCCACCGCCTGTCTCCGACGGCTACTACGACACCAGATACAGCAAGGCGCAACCGCAAGTACCTGTCAACTGCAAACCCAAACCTAACCCATCTGTTTATGAAAACATGCTGTGTTCTGACAATAATGATAAGAAAAATGAATACAAAATGGCAACAAACCCTGATCAGAGGTTCATACAGCAAGGATCATTGCCTGGCCCTCAAGTGCCTAAACCGGGAGTGACTAGACATATTGCACAAGTGATAAACAACAAAGGTGGCTTAGATAAGGCTCCGCCCCCACCACCTTATACAGCAAATCAAGATAATTCCAGTGGGGACTATACTGTCATGAAATCTGCCCCTCCAAAATACACTGATGTCAGTGCATTGTTAAAAAATGATGAGAAAGTGGTGACTATTCCGTCAACCGCTATTTACGCATCCATTGCCCCGAGTGCTCAAAGGCCTAAAGCTAACATTGCTACTGAAGTACAAACTGCTACAGCAGCTCCTAAATTTTTTCATCCTAAACCAAATATTACGAACAATATTGGTAAAGATAAGCCTTCCATAGCAAATGGAGGATTTGCAAAGCCTGTTGGTAGCAGAATGCAGATTGTAGAGGAAACAAATGGTTCAGACTATGTGTGTATGATGGGAGGGTCGTCTGCTGCAACAGTAGCAGCAGCTATGCATAGGGATAATACATCTATAGCTTCAGAATCAATGGCTTCTAGGAACTTAGTCTCTGGTTTGACTTCATACTCTCCAGCTCAGTCCCCAGCGCCTAGCCCTACTCCTAGTTCTGTTTCACAATTATCTGGTGGTTCCCGTGGGTCTGGAGGGCGGGGTAAGAGTCTGCTGCCATACAGCATTACACCTCCCCGTCCGCCGGGACCTAGTGAGGCCCAGAGGAAGATAGAAGAACTCACAAGACAGCTAGAGGAGGAAATGGAGAGGCAGGATGAGGAAGGAGAATATTTTGGTAAGCGTTGTCAAATAATTCTACTTTTACTCTCATTCAATGTATCAAAACATATTTTTTTATCTAAGATATATTACTATATATTAACAGATTCTCTACAAACCTGATAAGTTGCCAATGTCCTAGGCTGTCCTAGATTGATCTTAGTTTCATGTAACATGCTAAGAAAGATGTTATTTTTAGGTATCTGCCACACCTGTGGGGCTGGAGTGACGGGAGCTGGTCAAGCCTGCCAGGCCATGGGGAACCTCTACCACACTAACTGCTTCATCTGCTGCTCGTGTGGGCGTGCCCTGAGAGGCAAGGCCTTCTACAATGTACATGGCAAGGTGTACTGTGAAGAAGACTATTTGGTAATTATGCCTTTTACTTACCAAATAGTAAAACTAAAAGCTGGATTATGACTAGCATCACTATCGGTTTAACGATAATTGGTTTAGTAAAACCACTCTTTTAGGAACTTGGTTACATTCTTAAGGAGCTTGGAGAATAATTGCAGTTTAATGATGGTTTATAACAAATCATATCATCTTAACTGCAGTTTGACCTTATGTTTGCAGAGTCAGCAGTGGTTTGTTTATTGCATACGATCATGTATGTAATTAGCTAAATTACTGCAAACTATGGTTATTTGAAAATATCGCGAGGCAACTCACGGCTCAATGACCAATGTATTTCTAACGGATTAAAACTTACTAAGCTAAAAGAATGGAAGTGCCAGACTGGTCCTTTTAATGTAGGTGCTAGTTATGCCTCCACCATTCAAAAATGGACACTTTGATGCTGCATATTGTGTAAAAGGAAATTATATCAAAAGTGTGTTGATGAAACCTTGTATGTTTTGAAACTTTTATTCAACGAATTCCCATAAAACCACTCCTTTATGTCAATAAAAAATATCACCTCTAACCTAACTTACTTAATAATATTCTTAGAGGAGATCAGTCACTGCAGTGGCTGCATCCAGATACCTTAGTTTTAAGACTATTTATGTATGCAGCAGGGATGTTGCGAATATTCGCATCGAGTGTTACAGTGAGTATTGTATGTTAGCGAATTAATAGTTTATATTTTTGTTTTATTTCTGCACCAAAACAAAGTTTCTTAAAAAAAACCTACGATCCGTATCCGCGGATGTCAGGCTTCAAAAATTCGCATCCGCATCCTCGGATGTCTAAAAATCTGCATCCGCAACATCCTTGGTATGCAGTTGGGACGTAATTTAAACAGCATTATTATTTTGTATTTCAGTATTCTGGATTCCAGCAAACTGCTGAGAAATGTGCAATATGTGGTCATTTGATCATGGAAATGGTGAGTGATCTACAAAATCCAGTTGAGGTAATAATGATACTGAGTTAAACAATATTTCAATAACATGTCATGCATTCAGTAACAATGCATGTCTTTGCAATGGTTTTCTTTGTGTGACGTTTTTGTGTGATCTCATTAGACATTACATAATTTAATGGTCCAAAAGAAAAAACGAAGGAAAAAACAAAAGCTACACAAAAAAGAAAAGAAAATTAAAACAGATTGTAATTAACAAAATCCATACTTATATTATAAATTCGAAAGTAACTCTGTCTCTCAGTCTGTCTGTTTGTAACGATTTCAAGGCAGGACAGATTTCGATGAAATTTTGTATATAGATAGATTATGACCGGGATTGAGACAGGCTACTTTTCCGACGCCGACTGTACAAAAGAAGGAAAAGTTTTACTGACGAACCACGCGTCCGAAGAAGCGGGCGGAAGCTTGTTAAATTATAATTAACAAGACTTGACTTACCATAAACACAAAAATATTCATTCCATTTAATAAAGAAATGCTTAAAATGATAACAATTTAGTTTTTTAAAATTTGATGTTCTGATGAACTAATAAAATAAGGAACTTTAAAGCCATAAATTGCTTTGTACGTGGTAAGCGGTTAAAGTTGTATGTAATGCCCTGTTATTTATATATTGCGTAGTTTAACCATTAACATAGTATATATTAACACCATATCACTATCAGTCACAAACTTACAAAAACAAAAAAAACTATTTTGTTGGACAATGTTCTTCTCAATAAAGAACTTCATAAATTTTGACATCTTAATTAATATTATATTTTATACAGCAAATTTTCGTTATTATTTTAATTCATTAATATTATATTTTGTACAGCAAATTTTAGTTATTATTTTAATTAATTAATATTATTATGTATTATTTTCTAACTCTGACATTTTTCTATGTTGTGTTGTGTTTTGACTTGCCTTGTATAGCATTTCACTGTTAAAATAACCGAGTAGCAAGTATGTAAGTTTCAATAATACTTTTCTGATTTAGATCAAATTGGAAGTTGGGTATTTTTGTAATGGGTTTCTTCTGGTCGGCCTTTATCACGGTAGCGCCCTTAGATATTTGTAGACCATGCAAAAATTAGTCCCTCTGCGAGAATCGAACCCGCACCCTATATTTATATTCTACTCATTACCGCGCGCGCTTACACATGCGCGCCTATTTACTACTATAACGGTACCACAAATTAGATAGGAACAGATGTAAAGTTTAGTACAACGAGAGAAAACAGCCCGCGACCACATGGATGCGCGCGTGTCTCGGGTCAAGTCGATCGAAGCTTCGAACAAATTGATTGCGACTGTTTCCGTTCGTTGTACTAGGCTTTAATTCTGTTCGTATTCTGTGACGATACATTAAATGTTCGTAATGTGTAAAGGACTTCAGATAATCATCGAAATCGGTTGATATACTCTGTGGTAAAGAATTATTCGCCCATTATTAATGTCGTGCAGATGCCTTTGGAAATTGAAGAGTTTTTCTCATGGCTCACCTTGACCAAATTTATACGGGGCCAACCCTTTCTAACAAAAAGGTTCATTGCAATTTGACCCTGTGGTAAAGAATTATCGCTGAACACAAAAAAGACGAATGTTGAAAACTTCCTCCTGTTTTTATGGTTGGTTAAAAATAAAGCTAAATCAAGTTGACATCGCCTTTCAGATTCTGCAAGCGATGGGCAAGTCGTACCACCCCGGATGCTTCCGATGCTGCGTGTGCAACGAGTGCCTCGACGGAGTGCCCTTCACAGTGGACGTCGACAACAAGATCTACTGCGTCAACGACTATCATCGAATGTTCGCGCCGAAATGTGCTAGCTGCGGAAAAGGTAATGCTTTCAAGTAGAATAAATAATACTGGCAATTTCACACAGCGCTATCTAACCCCAAACTAAGCAAAGGTTGTACTATGGGAACCAGATAACTGATAGATTACTTACACCGTTTTGGTTCTACGTTCTTGATGCGTATAGCCAAGGTATGGAACATTTTGCCGTCGTCTGTTTTTCCTTTTCCTAACCCCCGAAGCAAACGAGTTATAATTTTGACGCCTATGTCTGTGTCATCGTAATTCCCTAAGGTCCCAAATTCGGAACGGCGGCGGCGGCGCGTGCAGCGGGGCGTTGTTTTGAGCGTGCACGCTCGACTACTGAACGTATGGACTTCTCTCTTAGTGTATTCGTAGCAGCGTTTTCAGCGTGTAGCTAAGCGGCGTGATTGTTCGGCGTTTTAACGAGCGTGTACAATTGAAATTTTGTTCAGTATGTCAAGATTTTCCAGTAAAAGAAGTGGTGTGTTTATAAATAAAATATTGAATGGGAAGATATTGATGTATTATTAGAAGAAAACGAATTTTTGAGATATTAATAAATTTGAGCCCTTGAACGACGGCCTCCGATTGGTCAACATACTTGAACGCTCCGCTGCACGCGACGCCGTTCCGAATTTGTGGTCTAACGGATGGAACGATTCGGGCGCGTTTTTTAAAATAGGAAGCTAGTTTAACTGAGGTGGTTCTTAGCTATACGTAATGATGATCAGGTCAGCCGATCGGAATTTTCACCGGTTTTTAAATTTAGCAAAAATTTACTTTTTGTAAGCCTGTTCAGTTGGAGCATGACATTGTCCCAATACGACGTCATCATAAAATAAGACGTATTCACCTTACCAGATTTGACCAAAACAAACTAACAAACATTGTAAGGTTTTAAAAATCTTACCACAAGCTCATCTTTAAAAAGTAGGTGATGCGTTACTTCAAACACCTACCGTGACGTGTTGCAGAATTTTAGTCTCGAAAAACAGAGTTCTCATATGGAGGGCGTAGTGTAATCATGGAAGTGATCATCTGAACCTCTAAATACAGATATGCACATTATAGAAATAGACTTATTTCTCTAAGGCAAGATGTGATATGTTGTCATGACACATCAGGAAACGAAAATAATAATCTTTATCTTACCACAAAGACAAAATAAATAACTAAATACCTTCACGAGACATGTATAATATCAAGCTATCATAAACAACAAATAATGTAGAACATTTCACACAGCTCTATCTAGCCCCAAACAAGCTAAGCTTGTACTAGGAACCAGATAGATTGAATACTATATTTTTTTTCTTATAGTTTTATGTATATAGAAAAACATATTGCGCAAGTATGATCATGTCTCAAAATTCCGCGCAAAACTCAAGTGGCTCCCTATCCGACTTCGCCGGAATGCACATATTCTATCACTTCTTTTTAACGTTCTCTTTAATCCCACTTCACCTTCTTAACGGAGCGTTTCGAGTTTCTGTATCAGGCACAGTCTCGAAACCTTCGTATTCCGAAGCTCTACAGCTTCGAACTCCCGTCCATAGTTCACAATTTTATGGTGACTCCTTCACAGTACAAGCTGTGCAACTGTGGAACGCCTTACCTTTGTCCATAAGGTCGTCCCAATCTCTTCCTATTTTCAAAGTCAAGGTATGCAACCATTTTCTTTCATTGTCTCGTAACTGCTAGTTAATGTTTATGTTATTTATCATCCATATGTAGTGTAGTTTATTTATATATTATTTGTATGTATTTAAGTTTGTTTATTAGTATAATCAATAGGTATATTTTATTTTATGGGTTCTGTTTATGTATGTTAAAAGTACTCTTACACCGTCGTCTTTTGATTTTTATTTATCCTGTCCATCCAAAGGTTGTCTGGAAGAAATCGCTTTTAGCGATAAGCCCGCCTTTGTACCGTTATTTATTGTGTATTTCCTTTGTTACTGTATTTGTGTTTGGTGTGCAATAACGAGTATTTCACTCATTCATTTTTTTGTGATTGTAACATATTCTTCTTATCTTATACATTCACCGTAGTAGATTTTATTATATCTTTTTAAGGTATTGTAATGATTTTGAACAGGTATCACACCAGTTGAAGGCACTGATGAAACTGTTCGAGTAGTTTCTATGGATAGAGACTTCCACGTGGACTGCTACATGTGTTGCGTCTGTGGGATGCAACTGACTGATGAGCCAGATAAACGGTGCTATCCATTAGCTGGTAAGTGTTTAAATACTAGTTAGTAAGGAAAGGATCAAAGGTTTTCTGAGTTATAATCCTAACAATAGACAAACAAAAGTTTCACCTTGTTACCTTCGACGTAAAAGGGGAAAAGTTTTAGATAGAACTAGTAGGACAGGGCCAGTGGGGTTTATCGACAATAATATCTCAATATGCTATTAATAATCCCCACCGCTTCAACGACTTTCAATTTGTGTCATAACATCCACTTGTGGGGAAGAGCTGGTGGGATTATTCAAATAAGCCTTACTGAGGAATTTATCCAATCAGTGTGTCCTCGCGAAGGTCTTAGGTACTGTTTCATAAGCTATTCATAATTTCTTGGCGTCATGTCCTATCACAATAAGAATTCAAGTCTAATACTGGACAACTGCAAAAGTATTGGTTAGTTATTTATTTCTTATAGTCGCCAGTGTAAAAGTACTAGCTCGTAAATAATAACTTTGGAATAGTTGCAGTGTTTTGTCTTTTCGTAACTAGTAAGGATAAAGTTTATTAGTATGGTGGTATAGAATAAAATACTTGATTGATATAAATAAAACATTATTCGATACTAACAGAATACAAACAAAATTACCTAATAGAATTGAATTGTTCAGGTAAGCTGATGTGTCGCGCTTGCCACCTGACGACGATCGGGGCCTCGTCGGGCCCGGGGCAGGCCCCCGCGCCCCACCTCTCCCCCGCTTCCTACCAGTACATGGGCTGATCACTGCTTCTCATCCTTGGGCTGTACAACAAAACATAATAAATCAAATAAAAATAACAAAAGGTACTTCGAAATAAAAAAATGATGAGAGTGAAAAAAATAAGCTTTGGCAGTTGAGTGTAAGTATTAGACCGTATTGAAAACAAGAGGAATGACAAAGTTAATCACAGATTACACTAAAGAAGTTATACAGGGGTTTTTTTTAATGGGACAGTAGTGAGAAATCTGAAACCACACCAGATACAAAGAAATTATCTTATTTCCACAAAAAATATTCTTTATTTCTCAAAAGATTTAAAATAAATTGCTTACTGGGAAACAGATTTAACATTTAAAATTGTTGGTTTTGGTGCAGTGACACTACAAATAATTTTCTAGTATATAATACTTACAGGTATAACATTCCGTTCCACAACATTATCTGCTATGATTTCATTTGACCATACTGTCCCAGTTAAAAAACAAACTGTATGTGGTTAAGGGTGTTTAAAACTTAATTATGTTGAAAGAGGTCATTTTGGAATTATCTTGCAGTATGTTATGTTTTTGTCACTTGGTATTGAATTATTGTTGTTGTTAGAATTCAATGTTTTTAGTACATATTGGAATAAGACTATGGGATTGTTGAAAAGATACGGATTTGTGCATTTGCTCAACTGAGGTGATAATAAATACTTTTAAGAAGGGGCATATTATTTTGATGTAATATTTGATACTCATGATGCTACACCAGCTCTTATCCATAATCAATAATAGACTATGAAACTCCAGAACTATTTTTCAATGTATCAAGTTTGTTATGAAATTATGTGAAAATGCTTTAAATGTTCTTTTAGATATTCGGTTTTTAGAAGTAATCATGTGGCTCTAATAGTATTGTAGATTTAGGTATAAAATGTAATATCTAGGCTGTATGGATAAACAGAAAATCATGTTTAGGAAAGAAAATAATGTGATTTTTTTGAGCCAACATTGTGTTGCCAGGCACTTTGTGATAATCATAGTTTTAATTTGATCAAAAAAGGATTTTTATTGTATACAAAAATAAGTATTTGATGCTGAAAAATAAAGTGGCCCTAATGAATGGTACAAATATGAATGTTTGGCTGCTTTGTATGTTTTACTGATGTGACATGCATTTACTATTCTATAAACACTGTACATGACAGCACTCTGGTTATAATACAAAAATGTTGCATTATTTATTGACACTCTTTTTGAAGAAATTGAGTACTAACTATTTATAGCATATAGGTCACAAATTAGGGGTAATATTTAATCATATTTAGTTAGATTATACATTCCAGTTATGTGCTGTCCTGTTGTGTACTTAACAGTTATTAGTATGTATCTAGGCGTGTTTTGTATATGTACATTTTGATGAGGGAAATGTGATTATTTGTAATAAGTTTTTACATGAAATAAAGATAATTTTGTTAGGTAGTTTTTATATTTCATTGTATTTAACAATAAATATTTTAAAAACTTTTTCAAGTGTTTGTTGTTACATCTTAACTATGGCCTGACCAGTACAGTCAAATTAACAAAGAAGAAATATTTAGTACAACAATGAAACTGATAAAATAAACTTTCAGCATTTAAGAGATACTAGAGATATATTATTAAAAATACAAGCATCATATCAAGCATGCTAAATTACATTTTCTTCACCTTGTTTTTCATGGTTCTCATTTCTGATTTATATTTCCTCATTTCGTCCATTACTTGTGTGCGTTTCTCCTTCATCTGAGTTTGGTAATGTTGTTTGCTCTCATTGAAACGGTCTTGTAGATTATCCCGTTTTTCTTGAAACATCTCTTTGAGCCTTTCACGTGATGGCACTGGTTTGATCCAACCTATTGCTTGCAATCTTTTAATAGCAAAGGTAGTTCCACCTAAAAATGTTAGTAAAATAGATAGTTTAAAATACAATATATAGGTTACTCATTCAACAAGTACCTGATTTAAAAAACAGAATTATGCATTCAGATTGCAGCTTTATCTAAAGTGGATAAACTTACCAACTGTCACAGCATATCTTAAGGGTGTTGCTAACTTATAGAGAGCAAAGGTGAGTGCTATATAACCAGCTCCAGAATTTCTGACAGGCTCCAGTAGTTGTTCACTAACGCCATATGACTCTAAAATGCCTAAAACATCAACGCCACTGAAAAAATGGGTGTAAAGTTATGAAAAAATCTAGATAAAAAATAATATTGCATCATTTATTCATGCATAATTATTACCTTCTTATAGTATAGTAGAAGCTGCCAAACCAAACAGCCGATGTACACATGTGAACGGGCAATAGGACATACCAGTAGTCTTTGTACATCTGTTTAAACCGTTGTATAAGACCTTGTTTTTTTTCCGGCTCCTGAGGAGGCTTCCCTGGGCTGCCAGGGCATTGTGTGGTACAACTTCTTACTGATATGAAGTCTACTTGTTTTATGTTATCTAGGCGACTAATATGAACAGTATTTTTATAACAAATACCACTAGACAGCACTCTTACTGGATAATTTCTCCCAACATTCCAATAGACCGGTTTGGTTAGACTATTTATCAAGTTGCAATTCCTTATTAGAGCACGATGTGTGACAGCCATTTCGTATCGTTTTTGTATAAATTATCTCGGAATTATTATTTTGTGGTCATTTTATTCAGATTTTAATAAAAACACAGACAAATCGAAAAAAATACTGCTTGCTGATTGATCGACTGGACTGACAGTACGTACTGACACTAACAGACAGACAGACAGAGTCACTGACTAACAGACAGACAGGCAGAAATCTGACTGCCCGACTGCCCAGTCTGTTCAGTCTCAGTCAGAAGTTCTGGCCTCGACTTTGACAGTGGTAACTACTAGCCACAGACACAGAAGCCTTAAAAACCATAAATTCTAGTCTGAGACTGACTGACTGAAGTCTGAAGTGGTCAGTCAGTGGCAAGTAGTACATTTATGTTGTCTGTGGTGGCAAGGAAGGAAGCGTTATGTGAGCATGGACGGTATGAGTCGAGGGTGCTATTTATTTTAATTTTCATTTGTTTTTATTAATTAAATAAAATAAAAGGGCATTTATTTACACACACACCTCTTATGCTAACAGAAGTTGGTAGGTACAATAAGTACTAAATAAAGCTAGGAAATTTAATAGTAGGCCTAATTATAAGTAACATTAGTACATTATCGTAGGTAGCACTAAGGTAGAGGGTGGTGGTAAATAGGTCGAGGGCTCAGCTACGCTGGTTTTCAGCCTCGCCTTGGCAGAAACATCTGCTGCTGCCGCCGCCATAGATAAGGTTCTCGGAAATTGTCAGCTTTATACACCGAATTAACAAGTAGTAATTGAAGAAAGAACTTGACAAATACCGAAAACCCATCACATAAATACTATATATATATATAATTAGAACGACGATTGCCAATTACACTAATTAATTAATAATAATTTCAATTTATATCAATTATATTCAATTTATATACAGTCATTCTGGGTAACTTTGGACCACTTATTAGAAAAATTCCGATAGTTAGTCAATAAAATGTATAGGGTTAATCCACAATAATTGTGATTTAGGTGATCTTTTGATGTGGATAATACAAATTACACTAAAACGCTTACAAATTATGTGCGAATGAGATAGAGACAGAAATAGTTGTGGTCCAAAGTTATATTGATTTTAGGGTAACATTAGACCAACATTTTTTCTCATCCTATAAACCCATTTTTTACATTCTGGGTAACATTTGACCATGTCAAATGCTCATAAGATCGAAAAGCTAACATTTCGAACGAAGTTTTACTATGTACCACAGATTAAAAAATTATACTAATGAACTCGATTAAGCGAAAGGCCTCCCCATGTTATTAAACAAATAAAAAATACAGAAACAGATTAAAAATACATGAAAAGTGTTTGTTCAGAGTGTGGTCCAATGTTATATAGCGGGTCCAATTTTACCCAGAATGACTGTACAAACAATAAAAACAAATATGATACAATTACAACTATTATAATAAAAAATAAAATAAAATGTCAAAATGAATTAATATTTCAAAATAAAATAAAATGTCAAAATGAATTAATATTTCAAAATAAAATAAAATGACAAAGTAAATTAAAAAATAAGAAATCGGTCATTCATCCCTCTCACAATAGAGCCGACAAATTGACATTAGGTCTATCCATTTGTCCGCAAATATGTCGCAGTCTGGGAAAACCATAAGTATTCCGTTGAGGGCGCCGAGAGCGTGAGGAAGCGGCGATTGATGGTGGCCTACATTGCGGCAAGGTGGTAAAGCGAGGAGCCTGTGACTCCTACAGCGAATATAATTAATTGGCACATTAAGACGAAGCAACTCGCTATGAAGATTGGGCTGTCAATAACGTTCCCTAAAATTTTAACATTTTAACAAATTTTGACAATTGGTCGAAAGCTGGTCATACGCTCGTATAGTTTTAAGTGAGTTATAACCTAGGTAGCCTTGCAGGAATTTCGTGGGATACATAAATGGGTAATATCCTGCCACGCGCTTGGAGAGGTGTCTTAGAAATGCTTTTTGGATTTTTTCTAAGAGCAGATCATATTTTTTCTCATGTGGGCTCCATACACAAGAACTGGCCTCCAGCTTGCTACGGAGCAAAGCGTTGAAAATAAGCCGTATCACGAACTCGCTCTGAAAGTCAAGCGTTTCTAAGCACTCCGTCAATCTCCGACTGGGGTGATGTCAATCTGGTCAAGTTCAATGCGAATAAGACCCAGGCGTGTCTGTTCTCCGCAAAACGTAGTCAATTTATTCTGACTCCTACTTTCCGAAATGTATCCGTGCCGATATCTGACCATCTCGAGCTTCTTGGTATCTCATTAACTCCAACTCTCAATTTCGGCTCCTACATTGAGTCGAAAGCCCAGTTGGCAGCTAAAAAGCTTGGTATACTCGCAAAGGTGAGGCACTACTTCACACCGGGACAGTTGCTGAACTAGTACCAAGCACAAGTCCGATCGTGTTTGGAGTACCTGTTCTCACCTCTGGGACGGATCAGCGAAGTACCAACTTGAAGCTCTGGAATCGTTTGAGAGAAGAGCCAGGAAGCTCATAGGCAACGATGAGCTAGTTGATGCAAGGCTCCTCAGCCTGGAGCATCGACGAAGAGTTGCTAGCCTCTCGGTTTTTTATCGAGTGTATTTCGGAGAGTGTGCGGCGGAACTTTTCAACCTGATCCCACCATCTCCATTCTATCATCGGACAAGCAGACACTCTGCGGTGCACCACCGCTATATGGTAGAAATACCTCCCATTCGCACAAAGCGGTTCTCTTTGACCTTTATTATGCGCACCGCCAAAGAGTGGAACGCCTTGCCAGAGTCTGTGTTTCCTGATAGCTACAACCTGGGTATCTTTAAGTCGCAAGTGAATAGGTTTCTTCTAGGCAAGCGTGTACCATCGTAGACTGCATCATCGCTTACCATCAGGCGAGATCGTGGTCAAACGCAAGCCTATAATGTATTTAAAAAAAAATCACGAAACCCAGCCTCATGTAGGACTCCTTAGCTACTATACTTATGTGCTCATTGAATGTGAGTTTCCGGTCAAATGTCACTATTGATCGCTTACACCCGAGTATAATATTCATAATATTAAAATCTTTATTAACAGACACCTTTCTTTCAGACATCTTTATTACCTACTTGGTTCAAACACCCGCCTGAAACCCAAATTGGGCGTCGTGCAATTGCATCGCTTTATCGTTTAACGTATAACACACAACTCTATCACGAATGCGAGGAAATTAAAAGTCTTTATAACAGTTTGTTGCATAAAAGGAAATATGCGTTCCCGGTATCCTGTTTTTTTCCCTACTTAAGAGGAAATCTGGGCTGCGTTTCGCTCATACAAACGTAGTCCCCTGTTTCCTCTCTGGATAGTGATACTAGAGCAAATATTTGTTTACCATACAATCTACAAGTATCACGGTCATGTCCCTACGTTTAGTTTTTCTCCATAAATTAATTATTATAAGAACTAGGAACTTTCTAAAGTCACAGAAATTGCTAATTTTTACTGCCCCTTTTCAGACATCCAGCAAACAAATTTGACGAATATAAATAAAAAAAACGAAACGTACAAACACAGCCAAAGCCCTTTTTATTACAAATTTGAAAAAAAAAAATTAAAATCGGTCCAGTTTTGGAGGAGGAAACAGGGGACTACGAAACAGTGATTTCGTCTATTTTAAATAGGTATAATCAGTCCGACCTGCAGTTGTCTCTATCGCACGCACATAGGGCATATAGGGCACAGCGCGACAGCAATAGATTTGTTAAATACCTATTTTCCAAATGTCTTGCTTCCAGGATTTCCTCTTAACAATGGCCTCTTTCATTTTATAGAAATAAGGATTTGTCATGGAGGTTATACCTATTCCATTTTAGTATACTAAAAATGCAATGAGCCTCATTCCATTTTCAAATTTACTTACGACCCTGGCTTTACGCGCAAGCCGCATTTACCTACGTATCAGGTATCGAGCTAACAATGACCAACTTAGAGAGCATAAGTGACGAAAATTATGTAACTAACAGACTTAGGCTAGTAAACTAACAAAAATACGATTAATAAATAAAATGATAATTTTAGTCAGTAATAAATGATATTACATACTTAGGTAAGTTTTATTATAAGGTATAATAAAGCTATACGTATAAGTCTATAAGTTAGGAGCATTATTTAAGCTGTTTATTTACCTTGACATGCCCTTACATGGTACATACTTCTTTAGATTACCTACTACATATTAAGAAACCTGTGGTGTATGTTGCATTGAAATAAATAAATAGTAAATGTAGGTATTTGGAAAAATCAAATAATACAAAAGTAAATTAGGTGATAGGTATATCTTTAGGTACCTACAACTAACTATGATGAAAATATTGTACTTAACAACTATGATGAAATGCGCCCATGACCCTCAGTTAAATAGGTACGCTGCTAGAGAATTGTCTGTATCCTGGATCAGCTCTGGAGCTGCGAATACCATGGTACTACTTCGTTCTGCGAGAATCACGAAATTATTGCGAGAATTGAATCAGCAACCCTTTATAACATCACAGATCCATTGGTGGTCTAAGGACACTATGATGTCCGTCATTCCCGTGCGCTCAATGCATAGGTTTACTTACCTTTCTAATAAGTAGGTACTTACCTAATGTACCTATCTTTCGATACTTATTCACCATACCGACGACGTTTCTTTCTTTATTACCGAAGTAGGTACCTCCAATTACTTCCGTAGGATGACCTCCGGGGCGCAGTGGGCGAATAGCCGGCTGAGACGCAGGAGGGTTCAATTCGGACTGCGGAACAAATGTTTGCATGATCTACAGATATTTGTTCCGTGTCTGAATATTTTTCTATACTTATATTATAAGTATGTATTTACAAAAAAAAGTACTTTTATAAGTCTCGTATCAGTTATTTGGATCCCATAGTAGAAACTCTGCTTAGTTTGGGGCTAGATAGCGCTGTGTGAAATGTTCAGTAATATTTATTATTATTAATTAATTTTGAGGAGACATCATTTAGTAGGTATACCACTTTATTGGCAAGAACAGTACAATGTCACAAAATTATCATATAAATTAGTAATATTTTGATAGCGGTTGAAACGACTAACCGTACCAGAAGCGGTCCATGTATCTTCTTCTTGAAGAATGGTGCCATCGAATATTGCTTCACCCGGCTGAGTCCCCAAAACCACATTGTATACCCATACCACTCTCCACCATAGTCGCTTCTAGTATTCTGCTTACTGTTAAGCTTTGGCATTGGGGATTGTCCTTTAGCAGTGTGTTCACATGATTTGCCAAGAATTTGGCAGCCTGGATTCAAAGTAAGTTACCAACTTGTAACTTCTTAACTTTGTAACACGCATACCAGTGCTGCGCGATACCAACCGACTCGCACGTTCGCGTTTTAGATACAGGCAGGAATAAACTTGAGTGATGTATTGACTTTTTAGATTTAGATATCTTCTTTACCACTTTATCTTGAAGCTTTGCAGTATGGATGATGTCCAAGAATTCAAATTCAAATTTATTTATTTGGAACATAAATAAAGTACAATATACAAATTAAAACGTTGACAACTGCAAAAGTTAAGAAAAACTGAGTAGCAGTGTCAGCGCCCTCTTCCATAACCAAACAGAACAATGTTCCAGCAGTCGATATAAGTAAATTTTTTTTTTCTAATAATGATTATAATTTTAAGTTAATACTACGTGTGTGTGTGGAAGTGTGTGTTTGTGTGTGTAGAAGCGAGTGTGTGCGGGAATTTGTTTGTGTGAGTGCGTGCGTGTTCTCGTGTGTATAATTTTGCTAGGTAGGGGGAATCATAATATTCTCGATATCATCGTACGTTAGTGATTGAAGCCAGGTTTTGCATTTAATTTTACATCTGTGGAATGTCAGAGGATAAATGTCAATAGCTTTGTTTACTCTGTTGTACAAAGAAAAAAGAGGGTGTGATAAATATCGTAAAGGATAGTAAGTCTGCGTCGGTTAGTTATAAAGTTTTTAATAAAAGCTACCTTGTACTTTTGTTTAAATGATTTTGGGAATAGACCTTGGAGCAACGGCAGACGTTCTTCCTGTTTATCTTGTTCTGTCCGTAGGATCTCACCCCAGCGCATGCCATAGTCACTGACAAATATGATCACGGTTTCATTCAGATACGAACTTTCTTCTAATGTTGTGAGAAGCTTGAAATAGTCTTCGCCCATGATATGAGGATTATTCAGGTGTTCATGACTGATGGATTCTTCCCAAAACATAGCAAAGAGTCTATTTGATTTCAAGCTGTCAGTCAAATTCTCGATGTACCTAATCCAAAAGTATTTTATAAAAATATTTAGAGCCAAGACATTGTTTTTAAATAGATGCCTGGATTCATACATTACCGCTTGTAAGTAAAACTCGGTTGGGATATTTGTGAGATTGTATTCGTACTCTCCGAGCAGTCCCGCAATGCTGCCTGACGCAAGAACTGTAAGATATCCGGATTTCTTGAAATTATCCCAAATAAAAGGGCAAAGCTTGTTTTCACCAGTACCGTGTTTGTTAAAGCATATTTTTTTTTAATTGAAAGGTTTGCCCCATTAGAAGTGGGAACAAGTTAGGATAAGAGTTGT
The DNA here is from genome assembly GCA_963924445.1 of Philereme transversata. NCBI lineage: Eukaryota > Metazoa > Arthropoda > Insecta > Lepidoptera > Geometridae > Philereme > Philereme transversata. The sequence continues at coordinate 15,370,752 of OZ004337.1, read as the reverse complement.
CGCCTACTTTGTTGTAGCCCAACAACTCTATGCCACCTCTCCGACGCAAGTACTCTGCCGTCTTGGACATCGTGCGATGGAAATTCATTCTGGATACGTTTTCATTCTTCTATGCCAAATATGAGGATGTTGTAGTAAACTATGTTATCTGTCGGCACGTGGCGCTGCATGTTTTTAAACACGAAAATGTCATCGTATATTTTGTCGCTAAAATAATAACATTCAACTCTGACAAATTCTTTTTTCGCTGCTGTGATCGTTTTAAATTCAATGCAGTTTCCGTAGGTAACATTTTCAACATTATTCACCGATTGAAATCTTCTATAACAGCAATAGAACTCATCTAAAAATTTGATGTTATACTCATCAAAGGAATCTTCAATTGTCTAAATGTGAGTTGAGTTGGTGTCTACGAGTTTATTATTTTCCGAACAATCACGCGTGTTTTGAGGTAATCGAACAAATTTTGCAGTATTTTTGCTGAACAATGGATATCGACGAATAGTGCAACCGTTAGTAGAAATTGTAAACACTTCAGGTTTATTTGCCGATAACACTATTTTGCTAATTAACAATTGGCAGTATGAGATCGCGAACAAACTCAACATGACTTTGATACTGTTAGTGAAACGAATTTGTGTGTAGCTAATTAGTAAATATAGGTACCTACTAGCCTACTCTGAAGTTCAATTGTAACTAGCAATGTTAGCTACCTACTTTACTTACCTTTTAAGAAAATTCTAATTAGGTACATAACTTACGTTACAAACACGTAAGTTATGTACAACACGCTTACATAATTATTTACAAACACAACCCAACCAAGTAGTGAAAATTCGAAATACATATACTTACCTAAGCATGGGTAGCATACTTACTTACCTACCTTCTTAAAACTAGGCTGGAGCAAGTGATTAGTTAGATAGCATAGCGCAGGAAACGGTAGTACCTAAATAATTAGGTAGGTACCCGCATAAAATATTATAGCAATATTCAGTACATATTTTTTATTTATTATTTTCATTCATCGCTGCTGTAACAAAATACAGATACCTACCCACCTACTTATGTACATTTAATGCCATAATTCCAATTAAGTATGTAGGTAGTTAAATCAATTATTACTTCAAATAACAGCAATATCACAGAAAGAATGTAGGTTAGACCTATAAGACCATTTAAAATAACACTTGTACAACAAACCTTCTTCGACTTTAAAACCATAAGATTTTGTTCCCTTACCTAATCACAGTAACAATACAATTTCAACTCATAATTATCGACACAATGACTCTGTTCTCCGTAGAGGTTGACTCGGCTGACACTGCCCACGAGTGTCCAGACGCCGCCATCGTCTTTACGTAGCGTGGCCTCGAATATGGCATCTCCCGGTGTCGTTTTCACAACCACCATATACTCTTCCCACCCCACTTCTCCCTTGTTAGGCGTACCCGTTTCCTTCTTCGTTGCATCCAAAATTTCAGAGAGTGAAAGAACCGCACACTGCGGATATTCTGCCAGTAATTGATTCAAAAACACCACCAAGTTTGCTGCAGCCTCGCGGGCTTCTGGACTCCTGTTGGATAAGGTGACATCTTTGTGACACGTGCACCAGTGGTCATCGATATCTGCCGCTTTACACGTCCTATTGTAAGGCACCGGTAAGAACAAACTGATACCTCTTTCGTAACTGTAACTTGTTTTAATTCGGGATAATAAGGATGTATCGTTAATACTTTTAAGATCGACTAGATCTGTCAGAGTTGCATACACATCGAACGGGGTCGTCAAACGTTTGTGATTTTGTTTTAAATGGTCATAAGCTTGTTTATAGTTTTCTTGAAATGATGGAGGAGTCAGCACATATAGAAAAGGTAAGCGTTCCTCGAGACGTCCTTGTTTTGTCGATCTTATTCCTCCCCATCGTATACCATGATCGCTAACTACTAAAACTATAGTTTCATTTAAATAGTTTTTCGCCTCCAGTTTATTAAAAAACTGCACATAATCATCATCCATAATCATCGGATAGTTTAGATAATCATGAGACATAGTGACTTCCCAAAAAAACCCAAATAGTTTTGAACTCTTTAAAATCGTCGTCAAGTCTTCTACATAATCTAACAAAACTTTGTAAAATGGTTTTTCCTGCATGCAAAGAAATGAATTGAAATCTTTATTCCAGCCCACATTATTTTCAGCTTCGTGTATAAAAGTATGTAAATAGTAATCGGAAGGCGTGTTGCTAAAGCCTACCTTTACATAATTGAACGTCCCGAGATATGAGCTATCTTCTCCGATCGCGGTGTAATATCCTGCTTGCTTAAACCATTCCCATACGAAGGGGCAATTATCGAATGTAGCTTTCCGGTGAGGGAGACATACTTTTTTCAACTCAGTAGCTTTTATTCCTATTAGCATGGGAATTAAGTTGGGAAAAGTATTATCGCCAACTTTGTTGTATCCCATCATATCCACAGCACCTTTGCTCATTAAAAGGCTTAATGTTTTCGGCATAGTCCTATGAAAGTTAAGTCTTGAAACGGCATCTATTCCTAGTATCAGGACGTTATATGCTGGCCTATCCTCCAACTCACCTTTGTTGTCATGCATCACAAATAGTTTCTTAGACGCAAAAAGAAAATACTGTTCGTATAACTTCTTGGATTTAGTTGAACAAGTTACTTTGACGAATTCATCTCGAACACGAATCGTTTTATTAAAATTTAGACAGTTTCCATATTTGACCCTATCGTCTACACGAGTAGATGTGATGTCTGCGATAGATTTAGGCCTGGTGAATGCTTGGTAACAACACTCCAGATTTGCCGCTTCTGTTTCTTTAAGATTGTACTGCTGAAGATTTTTCTTATTGATCCATATTTCCTTATTATCAGTGTCCAACAAACTGCGAGATGACTTATTATGACAAGGTTTATAACTGGACGGATACTTTAAGTATTTTTTTATTCCAGGGTTGATCGGTTCCATAGTTGGTATGCTGCAGCCTATGATGGGTTGAGTCCGTTTTGTGTTGATATAATTGTCTCCACCGGTATGTTCTTGTATAGGATTGTCAAGTTGTGCATCTGAAGATTCTTGATAGATGTTTATATTTGAGTTCACAATAAGGAAGGTGCTGGCGATTAATGTCGTGGCCAGTAGTAAGTACCTGAACCGAAACACAAGTGGTCCAATTCTGTAGACACCTGTTTCTCCCACAGCGTGGCGCATACTGAAATAACGAATCCATCATTGTCATACTCGTAGTACTTACCTATTATATTTTTATTTTTGTTGTCTAATTTGCCACGCTTATTGATGCATCAGTACTTTGGTCTCTTAAAGTATTGTTATGATATCATCATATCAGCTATAGGAGTTCAGACGTCCACTGCTGAACTTAGGCCTCGTCATAGATTTCCAGAGCAACCGATCTTTTATTTTATTTTATTGGTGATAGTGAAGCGCTTGACCGCTACCTCACCTGATGGTAAGTGATCTTGTGCGGCCTGCACACAACGGCTCCCAGAAACCTTTATCAGGTCTTCTTTGCATATAGTGGGGGGTTGTCCTACGATTGCTTGTTTACCCAGATTTACTTGTGGTTAGTAAAATTCGTAAAATACAAACGTTCTTATTTGGTTTACGCCAAAGACCAAATTCATAAATTATTTTAGTTAAACACGTTTCTAAGATGCGCAATACTTTGTTATAGGCGATGGTAACCGCTTAACATCAAGTGGGCTGTATGCTTGTTCCAAATCCAGTTCGAAAAAAAAATAAACTTCATTTATTAAGAAATGTACCTAAGTATTTTTAAATGTCATGCTAACTTGGTCGCATAAACAAAGTAAGAAAGTACATATTTTATAAAATTTTAGTTAGTAAACAACAGAATCGCTGCCTCTAGCTGGAGTTAAATACTACTATTTAATTGTATCTCTTTTTTTATCTTTTCTCTGTTTGAAAGTATTGTAATGGGTATTGTGTGCTATTGTAGTAAGTACATAAATGATGGTCTATGTCTGGAACATAATAAACAAGTTGTTTAAAATGACCAATATACAAAATGTTAAATACCTATCTCTACATAATTTTTAATCATATATCTTGCGTAACTACCTACCTACTCGGTAATCCTCCATTGATCGAGCGAAGCGAGATCTCCAAATCGATTTGGACGAATCGGCGTTGTAAGTGCTAATTTATCCGAGGAAAACTATCAAAGCCTTAATCCGATCTTCGTGAAATTTTGTATGTAGGTGGGTAGTAATAGAACAATCCCGGTGTGACTAAATGAGCTAGAAATGTTGGGGGGTTGTTGATATTATTTTACCTACGTTACGCGTGGTTTGTCAATAAAATGTTTATCCTCCTTCGCAGTCGTGTAAAAAATAGCCAAGATGTCCCTCCCAGTCCCAGTCATCTGTATACCAAATTGCATCAAAATCAGTCCAGGTGTTTAGCCATGAAAACGTAATAAACAAACAGAGTTACTTTCGAATTTATAATATTAGTATGAATTGTGGCTTCAGCATCTAAAATATTCGCAGAGCTACATATTATGCAAAATAGAAGTCCGTCCTAGGAAGACTATTTAATTATTCTTCATATTAGACTAATCTTGAAACTTTAAATCAACATTAACTTTGACGGAACAAAAACTTAGCCGTAAGCGCGAAAAACAAAATTTGCGTTTCAATATATTTTGGCTGAGTATGCGTTGAATGTTTGCATGTTTGCACATTAGATTTTTCCGAACCTTAAGTACCTTTTTCGTAAAAGAAAAAAAAGTATTATTAAATATAGGTACCTTGTTATACATCTATTAACATCTATGTCTACAGAATAATTACATGAACACTTAAAATTAGAAAGTTACGTTGTAACTTTTATCACAGCTTATTTTGACTTCCGCTTATAGCTATCTACAGAAGCAGTATAACTTAAGCTGGTAATGGTGAACGCAGCGACTCTGATCACCGTAAAGGTTGAGCCTGCTGGCGGTGCCGGCCAGCGCCCAGCCGCGGCTGTCTCGGCGCAAGGTCGCCTCGAACACGCCCTCTCCCGGCGTCGTCTTCACCACGACCATGAACTCCCTCCAACCCATCTCGTCCTCCCCCGGAGTCCCCGACATCAACTCTGACACCTCGATCACTTCCTCCAAACTCAACTTGGCGCACTGACGATAGTCACTTAACAAAGAGTTCAAGTGTCCCACTAGATGAACTGAAGCCTCATGCGACTCAACGCTATCCTTCTGCAGCTTGCTATTTCTGTGGCAAGTGCACCAGTGATCGTCGATTCCTGCCGTGTGACACGATCTGTTTCCTGGTACGGCCAGAAACAGGCTGATGCTTTTACCTTGAGCATAATTAATTTTACTCCGGGATAGGATCACTTCGTTCTTTATTGAGCCTAAGTTGATTAAGTCTGATAATGTTGCGTGAATATCGTATGGTGTGGTCAAACGTTTACTGTTCAGCTTCAAGTTGTCATATGCTAGGCTGTAGTTTTCTCTAAACGAAGGCGGCAGTAAAATGTGAACAAAAGGCAGCCGTTCCTCTAGTCTTCCTTGTTTGGTAAACCTTATGTCTCCCCATCTCATCCCATGATCACTCAGCAGAATAAGTATTGTGTTATCTAAATATTTTGAATTATCAAGTCTTCTCAAGAATCTCTCGTAACTTTTATCCATGAGCATAGGGTAGTTCAAATAGTCGTGGCTCATAGTGACTTCCCAGAAAAACCCAAACAATTTGGAAGATTTCAAAGTTTCTGTCAAGTTTTCAATATAATCCAACAAAACTCTATAGAAGTATTTATTGCCCATACAGAGGAAGGAGTTGAAATCTCTGTTGGTGCCCACGTGTACTTCAGCTTCGTGCATAAAAGTATGTATGTAATAGTCTGTGGGCTTGCCGCTGAAACCAAATTTTTCAAAATTAAATGTACCTAGGCTTGCACTGTCTTCTCCGAGAGCTGTGAAAAATCCCGCATCTTTATACCATTCCCATATAAAGGGACAGTTGTCAAAAGTAGCTCTATTGTTAGGCCAACAAGTTCGTTTTAAATCAGTGTCTTTTATACCTAGCAGCATTGGGGTCAAGTTGGGAAAAGTATTATCTCCAACTTTATTATATCCAAGTAGCTCTATAGCTCCTTTTCTTTTGAGATAGGCTAATGTTTTAGGCATGGTCCTATAAAAATTTAATCGTGATATGGCATCTATACCCATTACGATCACATTATAGGTTGATTGGTTTTGGGGCATGTCAGTAGCATCTTCTCTTTCGGAAAAGTTAGGCTTTCTTGGTGCGAACAAAAAAAATTGTTCATACAATATTCTGTCGTCATAGCCGCACGAAACTCTAACAAACTCGTCCGTAACGTCAACGTGAGTTGTAAAATCGATGCACGTATCGTATTCGACTCTGTCGTCGACATCGACAGCCGATATGTCAGCGATTGCGGAGGGCCTGTAGAATGATTTATAGCAGCAGGTAACGTTGGCATCACTGGGTACTTCATAAAACTGCAACATGTCTGTGTTCATCCATATATGAGTATCGTTGTTTTGAAGTAATGAATAATTCGTGTCGGAGCACTGTTTTACGTATTTAGGGCGTTTAATAAACTGTTTGATCGTTTCGTCAAAGGGCTGCATCCCAGGGATCGTACAGCCATCAGTTTTTATCGTGAAACCTTTTTCCGATCCAACCATTTCGTATCGATTTGAGTCCAATACTTGACCGGACGGGGTGCTGTTAAGATACAGAAACTCTGCACGGTTGTTCATAGAAATGATTAGCAAACTGCAGCCGAACACGGTTGCTATTAAAAATAGGTATCGGTATCGCAATGGGGTTGATTTTGCTCTCCCAAAAGGACTTCCTGCGAGATCGGTCATGCTGAAAAAGAAATTCATCATTGGTAGAAGAAAGTTCATAAGTACTCCATTCCCAACAATTAGATCATGCTTTTGTACGTTTAGTTACCTTACTTATTTACAACAAGGATAAAATAAGGAATAAAGATAAAATTAGGATTATCCATATTGGGTTAACCCAAAATTAAAAACATAAATAAAACAACGTAACTAAAGAACTCAATTTTAACAGATATATAAATTTCGAACATAAATTTACGTACCTTTTGTTTATAAAAACATAAGTCCAAATTCTCGATACTATGTTGTAAGCAGCTGGTTTTAATCAATCTTTACATTTTAACACTGTTAGAAAATCGTGTCCAAAGAAAAGAACTAGTGAATTTTTTTCGAAAACTTTTAGTTGTTTATGCATTGATGTTTATTTTCTCATTATGATTTGATCGTGGTATATGGCCGGGCCGCGGGTGAAGGCTATCGAGACTGAACTAGGGTTGATGTATCTACCCCGTAACCGGAACGGGATAGCTAAAGATTGTGGTTCTTGCATTTCCCTTTAGTAAAGTGAAAATGAGCGAGATAAAGCTAGATTTAGTAGCGTCTTTTCTGTGATCGCAGAGGATGCTGCGCGCATGCGCTTAGGGCTTTACAAGGCGGATGCTACTGAGGGCTGTCTCCCTAACTTGCCGATATGTATGGAAGCAAAACAGATGGGATGGCTAGTATGATTTTTCAATCTTTAGGAAACAGGGTCGAATGCTGAAATGGACACAAAGGGCCAAAGTTTCCGTTCCAACGTCTCATATGAATAGTTTTGGAGAAAATCGCTTCTCATTCACAGATTAATGTATTTAGTAATCATATAAAAAATAACAACTAGATACTAAGACTACACTGTCTACTTTAAACTCGTTTGGCTTCTTAATGGAGACCGTTATCAGTAGGTACTTGAATAGTAGCTGGACGAAATGATTTGTTTACAAGCAGAAATATACTTTGGTCTAAATGTAGCTAACTGTATTTTAGTAACATAGGTATACCGAATAAATAATATGATATACCTACCTAAATAAAACACACAATATTTTGTTAAAAATATACAACAACGCAGAATAAATATTAATACCTAAACCACCTAAATAATAATGCTAAATTAAAAAAAACCTGTGAGTACAATAATTGGGAAGGACTTTTTTAAACACGTGTTAAACTTTTTTGTGATAACAAGGTTAGTATTTAAAGAAAATTTGCATGTAGGTCAACTAATGGTTCTAGTGGTTCGCCCCGAACTGAAATCTCGCGAGTCTCCCATAAAAACAAAAAAATATTAATTGTAATCTTTGACTATCAAAATCGAAATGTATAACCTAAAACTTGACCTACAGTTTCATTCAAATTACAGGTAACGGGAGTTCATGTATGGTGGTTACTCTGTTTTGGAGTAAGAATTGCAGTTATTCTGGATTTCTTTTCCGTATATTTATGTCACTAAAGTTACACTCAAACCAAATTTCAGCAATGTGGGGTCACTGGTGTACCCTGTGAATTTTGACAAAGTTCAGTTTTTATTATGGTTACTTAATAACTTAAAAACTGCAAGGTTTAAACTATAAATAAAAACGGGGTCGAAATGTACTCACGATGACTTTTTATTAGACCTGCCACCTGACCGGATAGAACAACCCCCGCACCCCCACATTTTTAGCTCATTTAGTCACGCCAAAATTGAGCCATTACTACCTACTTGTATATCAAATTTCACGATGATCAAATAAACGGTTCGAACGTTACCCTCGGGCAAACAAACACACATACATACAACGTCGATTTGCCCTAGTTGACTTAGAGATCTCGCTTCGCTCGATCAATGAAAAATATCAATTAATAATAGCTAAATTAACTGCTAAATGATTGGGATTTTTATTCACAGATCTCAGTTCTAAGCGAACCGCTATGTTATTTGCTTTTAAATATGGCACATAACGCAACCTGATACTGGAATAAATCATCTAACTTTATCTACGGTTATTACAGAACGTCCGATTGAAACGATCTATATCTAGGGTTCCGTAGTCAAACTAGGAACCTTGTCTCCATGTCTTTCTATCTGTCTGTCCGTCCGTGATTTCAACCAGTTTTACTCGTAAACTATCAGTGCTATAATCGGCTGGTAAGGTATGAAATAACAACTAAAAACTACAATTTATTTTAGATTAGGTACCTCCGCATCATGTAGGTTGGAGATATTTATTACTTGCGTACCCAAGCGTGTGGGATATACTTGTATAAGTATTCCAGAAGCGTTACGAGGTTTTATCAGCTCTTTTTCACACTCTAAACGCAAAAGTAAAGTTTACAGGAATCCGTTTACGAAACATGAAAATGGATAATTTCGTAAAAGCCATAAGAAGTTTTAACAAGAATTAACAGAGCTGAGTATACTCTACTGATTTACTAGCAATAGAATGAATGAATGAAATACTCTTTATTGCACACAAAACAAAAATACAGTAACTAAGGAAATAAACAATAAATAACGGTACAATGGGCGGTCTTATCGCTAAAAGCGATCTCTTCCAGACAACCTTTGGATGGACAGGATAAAAAAAATCAAAAGACGGCGGTGTAAGAGTACCTTTAAGCATATATAAAACATACATAAACAGAACCCATAAAATAATATATACCTACATATTGATTAGCAATAGCAATAGTCTATCAACTTATAAAAAAAATACTTAATCCTATAGTTTGGATTGAAAACAAAATGACCAACATAACTTAGTATCTAAAATGAATACTCGTAGTAAACAGCCGTATTACTACGGAATCCTTCACAATCCGTGGTCCGCCACGCGCTAGGCCAATTTATTTATGCGATAGTACAGTTATATATGTTTGCTGGCTTGTCCACCCACATGTATGTTTGTTTTATTATCAAGTACACTCAGACTTGGCACAATGTGAATGTCACAAATAGTTCATCATCAATAACAGCCAGTAGACATTGAAATTTTTACATAATCCACTCTACATTTATACGAGTATGCTTGTATTAAATAAACTGAAACTTATAAGGTAAGTTCTCATAGGTATTCGTTAAAAATTTAGATTTTGATGTGAAACATCTATTGCCGCGCCTTGGGGGTAAGACCTGGGTAATGGAATTAGGGTAAGACTAATTATTTTATTTACATTTACAAAGTCAAAAGTCATAAGGAATTGTTTGCCGTCACGCGTTATTATTTTGCGTATGACAAGAAACTAGATGCAGACTACTAGATGTAACTAGTCGGCAAACTAGATGACATACGAATATTCCGCAATGTCTTAAAACACATCTCTATAACCAATGTGTGCTGCCAACTATGACTTATGCACAAAATAAGTGTAGCAAAGAGAGCGCGCCATGCTCGGCATCACACCCTTCTTCATGTTCCCAATACCGAAATTCGCAAGCAGACTAAAGTACAAAACGTTAGCAAGCGAATATTGGGACTCAAGTGGAATTGGGCCAGACGTAGTAACGACGGGTGGACTAAGGCACTAACATAGCGGAGGCCGAGAACTGGGTATCGAAATAGAGGACCTCCACCAGCGAGATGGGTCGACGACATCTATAAGACCGTGGATCGTACGTGGTACACACTGGCACAGGATCGGGAAGAATGGCAGAAACAAAGAGAGACCTATGCCCAGCAGTGGGTCGGACACGGGCTGTTAATGATGATGATGACAAGAAAAGATTATAAATGGTTTTATTTATAAATTCTTTCAATAACCATCAATTTAGAGATGTTTCCCATCTGTCGGGCGTCCCGTGACGGCGAAATTTTTTTTTTATAAGATTAGTTGACGGCCTACGGCCATCATTACCCATCTGATATTAAGCGGTTACCACTGCTTTTAAAAATCAGGTGCATCAGGTTACATCCTACTAAGATTTACATTGAACGGCATTGCTTTTCGACCATCACCCTGAGATATACAGGTGGCTTTACAACTTACAAGAAACATGAAACTTGATGACTAGAAACTTAAATAGTTTTAGTTTTATTTGTATAATCATAAATTGTGTATGTACTTGGCTCTATTGAATCTTGAATTGAATAAAAGATAGTTTTCAAAATTAAGGAAAAATAAGGGGTGATATTATCCCATCAAACCTTATGTAGCTAGGTACATATTTTTATATTAAAATATGATAAAATAGCCTCTCGATGAGCGATGTCTACGTAAAACTATATGAAAAACTGTTTTAATTAATGAATGTAGGTACCTGCCCGTGAAATAGCATAGGTAATTTATATTATTTAAGTTGCGAATTTAAACCTAGGCATTATATATTATCTATATATTATAAGTATGTATTTACAAAATAAAAAGTATATAAGTATTCTATCAGTTATCTGGTTCCCATAGTACAAGCTCTGCTTAGTTTGGGGCTAGGTAGCGCTGTGTGAAATGTCCAGCAATATTTATTATTTATTTATTATATACCTACCTATTTTTTAAATTTCGCATTTTTCATAGTTATGAATACCTATACCTACCTACCCGTTTAATATCGATAATATTAGACCTTACTCTCTCTCTTACCCGATTTTCGTTACACTGATTTTTTTTAAATGTAAAACAGACAAGTAAGGTAAGACTAACCTGCATTCGGACTGAAACACGTCCCACGTCAGACTTATGCGGAAGTTGCTACAAAATGTAGTATCGACTCAATTGTTATCAAACAACAAACGTTTAGACCAGTTAATTTGAAGTTTTGTTGGTCTGGTAGTACACACGTACTAGTGCCATGCAAATGTTTTTTAAACTGGCGCTCAATCGATCGCCGTCTCGGACGTGCACTGAAAGAAATGTATATAGGGTGTAACTTACTAAAAATATACATACTACGTGTTTTGTTACGTACGACATTAAATGAAAACACGGGTAGGGCTAATGGCTAGTATTGTTGTAAAATAGGGTTTATTCAATTCCATTACCACAGAAAATTTTAAATTTTCGAACAACCTTAATATCAAGTCCTAAAATATCAATGCAACCTGTATTGCCTGTAATAAAATAGGTAAACAAATCATATTAATTCATCATTTAAGTAGCTACCTTTTAAACAGACTAAACGGCATCGTCGAAAATGCACCGCCGAGTTACGTTAATTTGTTTTTATTGAAAATGTATCGATTACAGGATAAATATTCAAACTACCGGTATTAAAACCACCTCTGAAATCAGTTAATATGATTCCGGATGTGTGTTTTAAATTAATGTCGTAGGTACATAACAAAACAGCTTGTACGCCTACAATGCGCTGATCAAGCCATATTTCTATAAAAGTCCGTATAGAGCTTATTAAAATCAGATATTTTTAAATTACCAAAATGAGGCATTAAATAATTTCATAAAGGTTCGTAGTACGAGTTGATTTTGTTAATACTCTTGTTATGTTACCAAGGAGTCTTAAATGCTATTAGTTTCAGTTTTTCGTGACCACCCGCTATTTTCAAGTCCCTGGTCATAACTTCATGAGTGCACGGCATTTAATCAACTTTGACATGGCATGACGGCGGCTGCATGTTTTATGGATTAGGGAGTTTATAATTGCGATCAAATTATAGGCGTTTTCACAAATTGTTTGATGAAAACTGCTCTGTAGCCCTCAATGTGTGCACGGCTTTACCCTGCTATTATTAGACTTACTTATCTCGTTTTGGTTTTCAGGTTTTTCTTATCTTTTCCATTATGAAGTTAAATGGTGTATTTATTGAGGTGCAATATCCGGAGTTGCAAGTTTTAGTGAGTTTTCTTTACATGATAGCTCGCATTTTATAGATAGATAGGTATAGACATTTATTTCGACACAAGTAACAAACACACAGAAACTACATACGGTGGATAAGTAAATACAGACAATTAAGACTACAACTTTTGAAACTATCATGGTTATTAACACTAACCAGTTTATCCATCACGGATGGATAAACTGGCGCATGCAACTGCGTCGAAATATCGGGACACTCAAGAACTCACAAATCATGGTAAATATCCCGTTTTAAGTACAAATAGAATTAAGAATACGTTAACTTGTACAAAAAATAAACCACAAGACACTATGAGCCCTGTGCCGAAAAAGGTAGAATGGCTCAGCATCAAGTAAAGCAAACGTGTACGTTGATGAAAGTCATTAATTTTAAGATGAGTGAGTAGGTTAGGTACTATGATGGTATTGGTATATTTTGATAAAATAATTACAAATGCCGCAATTATGGAGCATTTTTAACAGAAGTTCGTCACTTCTTTCTGTACCTATTACTAAACTGATTGTACAGATACTCAAGAGTAATTTTCGGCGTTATCTTTTATTTGAGTTATAACAAGTAATTGATTGAATTAATTGATTGCGAGAAAACGATGGCGCGATGACCTGAATCTCTTAGACAGGAAATGGATAGAGTTAGGTGAAGATCGAGATAAATGGAGGGAATAAATGACAGAAATGAGTCAAAATAATAAAAAATAACAAAATCTTTTTATTCAATAAAAGCACAAGGATCACTTTGAAACGTCAATTTTACCGCCTATTCCTTTGTGAAGAAGCCAGGCAAGAAAGGCAAGAAACGAGGCTGGTTGTTCTTTTTGATGATCCTTTTTTAATAAAGAAAATACATTTCGTCTAAATTGTAACATTTTTGAATGAGTTGGATCAATTTCAATCCCAACCTTCTCTATCATCTAAATAATCCGATATGTTATAGGTACTCGTAGTAGGCTTTTGTATAAAGATTTTGTTTAATTACGTTTTTAAATTTGTTAATTGTCAATTTTTGTACATCACTTGGTAGTTTATTATAAAAGTAAGTAGTAGAATTCCTCATGAAACGGCTCGCCCCGAGAAGTACTACCACCATACCTATTTCAGCCACCAAACAGCATTGCTGTGTTTCGGTTTGAAGGGTATGATTGGCAGTGAAATTACAGGCACATGAGGCTTTACACCTGCCTCAAGTTGATGGACGCAGAGCAATGCATCGTAGACTAGAGCACGTTTCTAAGGTGCGCGTGATCTACGAGGCAATACTTTGTTATATGCGATGGTTACCTACCACTTAAACATCAGGTGGGCCATATACATATTCCATCTCCAAATCGTATAAAAAACGACTATTACGAATATGCCCAGCTACAATGGTTTACGAGTAAAAGGGCTGTAAAACGAAATCGTCTTAACTACGAGTACGAGTGAATATGATTTCAGTGAAACAAAAACTGATCAAAACCTATCGAGTGAGCTATATGATAAAATGAAGGAAAGTGTTTCCAAAATCTATGGGTAAAAAGTAAAAGTTAGTGGTAATTTTTTTAAATTAAAATAATAATTATAATTGTTGAACATTTCAACAGAGCCATTTTTTATTATATTGTTTATATCAGAGAAAAAACCAGTAGTTATTTTGTCTTACCTATATAATAGATACATATTGTAAATGTTTATAATATTATAAATATGTATTATGTTAAAAACCTTCTAGATATTACCTTTTTGACTTATTCATTTTGTTTTTATTTCGATCCGCCTTTATTGTAAATCTACTTACGGATTCATTAATTAAACTTTCGTGAAATTCATAGTAGGTAACTTGAGGTCAAATAATAATAATTAGGCATACTTAACAGTTCGCCGCCCGCCGCCGTCGCCGCCGTTACAATAAATCTTAATGATTGACTGAACTGGTTTGTTATAATAATTCGTATAAATCCTTAATCCTTATAATATTATAAATATCTGACATCCATACTAATAATATAAATTCGAAAGTAACTCTTGTCTCGTTGTCGGTCTGTCTGTTTGTTACGATTTCACGACTAAAAGGCTCGACCGATTTCGATTAAAATTGGTATATAGATAGATTATGACCGGGATTGAATGCTACTTTTAACCGAACTGTGCAGAAGGATGGTCATGAATTTATTTACAAACCACGCGTGCGAAGCCGCGGGCGGAAGCTTGTAAATAGTAGGTAGGTAGGTAAAAAATCTGTCCTAAGAGGTAACTATATGTTTGTAATTCGTTAGAAAGCTAGGAAAATAAACCGCGTCCAATTTCTGCGCTAAGGGTGGAAACTAAAAAACGAGCGAAGTATTTCACAAGAGCACTGAAACATTTCGAGTGCGCGTGTCGAGAAACAAGATGCAGTTTTGACGATTACGGAGTGCTCGCTGGCAGCTGGGTTACGTTACCTAAGCTTGCTAGAGCCACTTACATGTTCCAGAATCTATATCTTAATAAAGAGAAAACATTTTTTTACGTTCACTGGTACGCTTTACAAGCTTTTTGAGCGCAAGGAGTGTGAGATTTGGCATAGTTAAAATCTGTATGAAGAAGAAGGGACGAAAGTTAAAATTAAGCTAAACTAGTGGTTCGCCCCGTACTGAGATCTTGCGAGTCTACCATAAAAACAGAAAAAATATTATTCGTAATCTTTGACTATCAAAATAGTGACACGAAATAATTAACCAACTAACTTGACCTACAATTTCATTCAAATTACAGGTAACGGAAGTCCATGTAAATTGGTTACACTTTTTTGGGGTACAAATGGCCGTTATTCTAGTTTTCAGACTTTTGCCTATATTTGTGATACTTAAGCTACACGCATACCAAATAACAGCACTGTGGGGCACTGATGTACCCTGTGAATTTTGTCAAAGTTTATTTTCTATTATGGCAAATAGCTCAAAAACTACAAAAACTTTACTAAATTAAAAACGGAGTCGAAATGTACTAATGAAGACCTTTTATTTGACGTCTAACTTGACCTTATAGTCTCGTATTCATTTTTTTTACCCCTCTTGAACCCCAATATCTCAACAACCCCCCAACATTTTTAGCTCATTTAGTCACACCAAAATAGTGCCATCACTACCTACCTATGTATCAAATTTCACGATGGTCGGATCAACGCTTCGAAAGTTATCCTCGGACAATCAAACATACATACATACAACGCCGATTTGCCCAAGTTGATTAGAGATCTCGCTTTGCTCGATCAATAAAATGAATAATCAAATTTCGCCTAGTGTGTACTGGCAACTAGTAAATGAAACTTTTCTTATGCAGCCGATAGCAGCCATTAAAAGACATTTTAGAACTAAGCGGTGTAATAGCCGCAAAAACTTTCCAAAACTAAAGGTCGTTTAATTTAGGGCCTAAATAGGCATAAGAGATGTAAAGGCAAGCGTTTATACCACCATACAGACGGTTGTTACAAACAGCATGTTAGTGTTACTTGAGGATTTAACTACATCTAATATCTAGATAGGTTCTATTAAATATAATGATATCTGCGAGACGGTATTATAATTATTTGCGCAATTGACTATATTTTCTACAATGGGAGATATGAATAGCTTACTTGAATCTAAATGTCAAGGGACACACACGGTAAATAATAAGGTCAAAGGTATAATAATTAAAATTCTGAACTTTGAACAGGAGGGGAAATTGGGACCTCTTCGCGCATGCGCCCTAGTTACCTTAGACACGGAACCGAGGGTTAAAACCACCTCCGATATTATCGTAATATTTCTATTTAACAAAACGGTATAGTTTCATTAATTATTTGCCGTATAAGAGATATGAATGAGGACCACGTCGTTTTCTCTCGAGGTAAGCTTCTTGTGCTGTGCGTTGACTTATAAGGTTATGAAGCCGATGTGGAAAATCGATTCTTAAATAACACAAGCATAACCTTAAACTCGAATGCTATTTGTTAGTTCAAAATTAAGCTGTGCTGTTTTGATGATCGTATCGACAATACATCGCGAAGTTGATCAGTGTTTGGTTCCGGCGGTACACCACGATATCAAGTGATATAGATAAGTGATTATAAATTCAAATGATGATGTCATCTATTTTCACATCCCAAGTAAGTATATCAAATTTGCCATTTAATGTAACGAGTTGTTGTGTCAGGTCTTGGCCCTTCTCTTCCTGACGCTGATCCCCTGGCCGGGACCCTCAGTTTTCAAGATCACCTGCTCGCGTGACAATTCAAAAATCGTCAGGAAAGTCATTCAAAACAAATGGCTCCCTGTTTTAGAAAGGTTTCAGGTAAGAATATGTCTCATAATCTTTAAACAAAATTAACATAAATTAGCAGTTTTCGGTAGTTGGTCGAGCTCGCTTATCGTGTTGTCATAAAATAAATGCATCAGACAGTGTTGTATTAATGTTATTAATAAAATAATAAATCCATCGGGTACAGATATAAACATTTTATTCATAATTTGTTAAATTATACGTCACATCATATTACTCGCAAATGTATAGGTGCGCAGTATTTATTATAAAATAATTCATTACGAAATCGAATAAATAAAATAAATTATATGATAATTCATGTCACGCCATTACATTGTTAAAATTCGACTGACACTGTTTCGGCGAGCAAGTTTTTTAAATTTTAACTTGAAATGAATACATAATTATAGTATTCCTCCTCGATTTCGACGAAGGCGACCCGTCATAATATTGCATATTAAATTTAAATTTACCTAAACTTACCGATAATGTTATTCCTGGTACATTCAGCGACATAAGTTGACAAATTGAGATTGTATGATCACACTAATATTATAAAGCAAAAGTTTGGATTTTTGTTTGTTACTCAATCACGCCGTAACGGCTGAACCGATTTCGATGAAATTTAGTATATACGTAGATTATAACCTGGATCACCACATACGCTATCATTTATCCCATAAATCAGTTCCCATGGGATAAAAATGGGGTATCAAAGTTTCTATACAAAAATGATTTTGGTCTTTGTTACCCTTCACACCAAAACTACTTAACGGATTGGGCACAAACTTTGCAGAAGTTTAGTTATAGCCCTAGAATAACATATATGCTACTTTTTATCTCATAAATCAGTTTCCATGAGATAAAAATGTGGTGTCAGAGTTTCTATAGAAAAATGATTTGGGTCTTCGAACCACTTTACGTCAAAACTACTGAACGTATTGAGCTCACACATTGCAAAAAATCAGTTAAGACCAAGAGCGGATCCAGCTTTGGTGCCAGGGGGGGGGGGTCACATAGTCATGGTCAATGTCATGTGTTATGTTTAACAATTTTAATTAGTGGTCCACCTAGGTACTGGACCAAGCCCAGGGGGGGGGTCATGACCCCCCCTGGATCCGCCCTTGGTTAAGACCTAAAATAACATTTAGGCTACTATTTACCTCATAAAGCAGTTGCCATGAGGTAAGACTGAGCCGTTTAAGTTTCTATAGAAAATATACTTTGTTATTTACCTTACGCCAAAACGACGTAGCGACCGCAGCCCACTCTCTTCATGTTAGATATAGGCGCAATGATGAGTCATAAAAAAATCCGCAGGTAAGATATTTTCAAAATGACTTTACTTTTACCAGTATCTGTCAATAAAATATTTATAACAATTGATATCAAGCACCCCACGCTTTTTTACAATAAAATACATATTTTTTTCTTAATTACACTATGTATTCATCATTTAAGTTTATTTAAACTATAATTTATTATTGACAAACTACGCGTGCGAAGCCGCGGGAGGAAGCTAGTGTAATTATAAAAGACAGGGATTTTTAATACTTACAAAATGTAATAATATTATTTTCGTTAATTATGTTTTAATTTGTATATCATCATCATCATATCAATTATAGGACGCTCACTGGTAAACATAGGCCTCCCCCATAGACTTCCAGAGCGACCGATCCTATGCAGCCTGCACCCAACCGCTCCCAGCAACCTTTATCAGGACATACTTTCATGTAATTTGTGTATATTTCAGGTAAAATTACCACTGGAGTGTCCATTTCACCCCGCGCGCGACATATTTGCGCCTCAGCACGCTGCAAAACTGCAGCACCGGCCTTCTCAGTGGACATGCGCCTTTTGCGGCAAGTCGTTCTACGAGGAACGCCACCTCGACACGCATTTCGACCACCGACACAAGAACCAGATTAACAAGGTCTGTCTGTGTTGTTTCTTCCAGAGTATTCCATGTGTAATGGAGGGTCTAAGTATGATTGCCTTAGTCTGATACACGAATTTTGAGGGATGTTTAGGTAGCTAACTGTACTGGCATTGCATGAATTCAGTGGCAGACTTCACCTTCAATATCCTATTATCTTTTGCAAATCGTTACTTCAGATTTAGCTTAGTAGCTCTACAATTACTATAACTAAAACTTAGGTAGGGTTTCTAGAACTTGGTCCACTCGCGCTATCACTCTGGCAATTGAAAATGAATTAATTTAATTTTATATTTTAAGTGTTTTCAGTTTAGGGAGTATATCTAGAAGAAATCGGTATTCTTTAACTGATAGATGTCTAGGAAAAGCAAAGTTTTTGTTATAACCTTATCATTAAAGCACATAGTTGTTCTAGGCGGAGGACGCGGTGTGTCTGGCGGACTACTGCGATATAATGCGGTGCCAAGTGCTGGTAGCTCATGGGCTGCTAAGCGGTGGCGGCGGACCCAGCACTGACATTGAGGTAATACCTACGAATTTCATCTCTTTCTCACAAGTAAAAATTATTATAATTTACTGAGACAATTTTTTGCGACGAAAATTTTATTTTATTCCTAATTTTTATTTTGTATTTGGAATGAGCTGTGATCTCAATGAGCCCAAACACTACTCGAGGAGTTCTGTCTATATCCGTTTTTAGCAGGTCAGCTGGCTACATATCGTAAAAAAAACTTTATTGTTTTAAAGTACAATACATTTTGTTGGATTGTCTTCCAAACTATGCTGTAGCCAACTTTTATCTTGCAATAACATTAATAATTCACTTTCCTTTGATAATCAGCGTATGACAGAGCAACGCCATCTGTTAGCAGTTATAAAAACATGTACGTTGAAAGCCCTTATTTGAGTCTATGATTTAAGGTATGGCAAGACATAGAATCAGTGAAGAAGGCACTAGCACCAGCCGCGACCCGAAGCGTTGCCAAAGTCCCACCGCGCAGGAGACATCGCACTAGGACTACGCCTCCACCACCTGAACCCGACTGTCCGAGGACTGAAATTGACGTTGATGATCCAGGTATATCTTCTAACTACTGGTCATGTACGGCGACTTGCCGGCTGAGGCACTAGAGAAATGAATATGGTATATTCTCGAAAACCTCACCGCAACGTCCCCACCGGCGCGTAAAGGCCTCGTAACCAGACAATAACTACAAACATGCTTGAACACGGGAAAATTCTTATCAAATTATTAGAAAATAAATTTCCTGTTTAAAGCATGTATGTTTGTAGTAATTGTTCAGTTACGTTTCCTACGCACCGGTGGGGTTTCGAGAATATACCAACATACTCGTATATACGAGTATGCATTTAATCAAAGTATTTGTTACATGGCTGAGTGTTGTGGTATTATGGTACATACATACATATTATTAGTTTCAGATACCGTCGACTCTATGACAATGTGGGCCGGGTTAGAGATATGTATATGGTATTTGATAATTATGTGTTTATGTGTAATGTTTGTACTTGCGCTCGTTAATTATTAGAATTGACTATTGGTGCCGATTGTTGTTAACTGACTAACTAAAATTACGAACGTTTTTATTTCGTTCATACTTAAGAACAAAGTAGCATGACATTTCTAAAATTAAATTATTTTAATTAAATTGGCGTGTTTGCGAGGTAGGATAGTAAACACCAATTTTTCTTGCTGGCTCGAACTAACTTGCAAATACGTCAATTTAACTTAAAAAACAGTCATTATTATAAATACGGGATTCATCACGTACCGTCTTATCGTTGTTTCGACCGACAATGTTTCGGTTCAATTCGTGAACCTTCATCAGGGTGAGTGCGATCCGCTCCGAATAACGTCTCACCTCGCACTACGTCAACGATGGCCCAGCGTGTTGACAGGCTGCGTCATCATGAAGACATACAAGCGACAGAGGCACTCCTCTGTGAAGCTGGTAGAGACATATTTAGTGTTGTGTGTTTGCCCGTACCGAGAACTACCGAAGAGAGCAGCAGTGATGATAATGATGATGACGCAGCCTGTCAACACGCTGGGCCATCGTTGACGCAATCCCCACCACTGCGCCTGTCTACTAGCGCGCAGAGGGCTGCGGCGCGTAGTGCGAGGCGAGACGTTATTCGGAGCGGATCGCACTCACCCTGATGAAGGTTCACTAATTGAACCGAAACATTGCCGGTCGAAACACCGATAAGACGTAAGAGGTACGTGATAAATCCCGAATTTATAATAATGATTGAAATCAATCACGAAAGTTTTTTATAAAACATTCCCTACAGCTCTAATTTTAGTCACTGTAAGCAGCGATTATAACCAAATAATACCATTTCCAAGAGAAACTGTTATGCCAGTTTTGCAAACGTCTGCTGTTTCATAAAAAGAAATAGCTTCCCTTTAATTTGTTCTTAGAATCCGAAGAGAAAAGGACAGAAGACACGGAGAGCGAGTCAAACCAGACAGCGGAGCTTTGCGATGCGGATACTGTTGAGTCTTCTCTACCACCAGACAGCCGCCAGAAGAGGCTGGCCGATTTACAAGCTGAGCGGGCTGCCTGCGACCCCACTCGCCTTCAAACCCTTAAGGTCGGTCTTTTTTATCCATATTTCACTTATTGGGTGGTCACTCCGCATCCACTACGTCCGTGACGACACTATATGAGCTCAGCAGAATACGAGCGTTAGCTAGCTAGCTTTCTAGACTTAAAAATGGCTTCTCCTGACGCCATCAATGTAGCCAGGTACCTATTTAACACTATATGACCATATCCCTCCTTCCCTCTTCCACCACCATACAAGCAGACGTACCGGGAAGTACCACCCATACCTGGTTGGCATACCATCTTGTCGTACCAAACGATTTGCTTCGACTTTTCTTGTTAGCACAAGTAAGGAGTGGTACTCACTTCCGGCGTATGTTTTTCCGCATAATCTCGGAGTCTTCAAGTCCAGAGTGAATAGGTTCTTTCTAGGCAAGCGTGCTCTATCTTTGATCATACCATAACTTACCACTGGTGAAGTAGTGGTCAAGAGCTTGGCTATCATCAATAAAAAAAAAATATAAGAGCTATTGACACGCTAAGAAGAAGTAGCTAGGTTCTAGCCTACCTACTAAACACATGCTAAGCTGACGCTATTTTGGCATGACTCAAATTTGTGATTATGATGGAACTTGTGTGGGATATTTCAGTATTTTTTTTAACCTGTAATCTTCGATTTCTGGCATTTTTGTACCTACTTAACCTTCTATTTACATCTACCTACTTCTTAGAGCCAGAAGTCAAGATCTATCATTACTTCTATGTCACCATCTTCTTTTGTGTCTTATTTTGTCCATGTGTCGCGTCGAATAAATGTTTTCCTTTTCATCCATTGTTATCGATCAAATATTTTTTGAGTTCCGTACTAAAATAGTCAATAGCACACAAATCAGATGGACTTAAGTCACTTTTGGTGAATCATCATATGTTTCATCAGCAGCTGTGTAAGCAATTTAATTTGTATTCTTCTATTATTCGTAAAGTGAGCAATGAACATAAATTTAAGCAAACGATTTCATAGGTATACCTACTTTTATTGTTAGGACATAAACATTGAGATAATATCGGAACTGGAATGCAATATAAAACACTTTAGATCGCCAGATCTTAAAAGCGACAAAGTATAAAGTGAGCAATTAGCAACAAAAACAAACAAAATGTGTAAAAACAAAATGAAATATCATCGGCATATTTCTCTAATCATCTCATGTACAAGTTAGAGGCCATTTCATGTAAGGCCAGTTAGAATTTTGACAACGATCTATAAATATAATGTTTAACAAACTTATCCAATACACAACCAGTTTTTTAACTGATGGCTAATTATTTGTTAGCGTTTTTCCAGAGTTCGGGAAAATATTTGTTTTTTGTCTAAACCTTGTATATTTCTTTCACTAGGTGCGGTGTGAGAAGATTGTACATTCTTGCATAGCGACTCTTCTGTTACACCTCACCCAACATCAATTCAATGAACTGGAAGGTCAGTTAATATTTGCCCCGTATTCTAAAACTGTGCTCCAGCGTGAATGGAGATTCAAGACACTAAAGCGATTAAGACACAGGTTCTGTGGAAAATTTACTCTAGACGGGTCTTAGCAAAGTGCTACGCCGCTACGAGGCGTAGCAAGCAAGGGCTCTACGCCTCGTAGCTGCTATGGTTATTTGCTACTTCATGTACCGTGTAACGCGTTTTACAAAACTGATGAACTACACATACCTGCGTATACTTTTGGATTAACTGTCTTTCTGTCATTTGAAAAAAAGAAGAAGAAAGAACATGAAACGGGTTTTTATTAACGCGGTTAAGTATAGTATCGTCCAATTGAGCATTCTTAACCGCCGTCATGTGATCAATTATTATCCTGTCCATATAAAGGTTGTCTGGAAGAGATCGCTTTTAGCGATAATACCATCCATTGTACTAAATCTATTTGTTAAAATTATGGTCAGTATTTTATTTTAGTGTACAATAAAGAGTTTTCTAATCCTAGTGCACCTTTTAAGCCACAAGTAGGTAAATAAGGCGACCAGAGGGCTTAGCCAAGTTACAGTCGATTAGCGATGACGCTAGTCGATACGTCCGAAAATGTATGGGATTTGACACATGCTATAGAAATACCACGTGATTCAGCGACAACAAATGTACATATGTAGAAATCGAATAGATTCGTGGCGAATGTGATTTGGCTACGGGCCCTGAGGGCTTAGCCAATTTACAGTCGATTAGCGATGACGCTAGTCGATACGTCCGAAAATGTATGGGATTTGACACCTGCTATAGAAATATTACGTCATTCAGCGACAACAAATGTATGTAGAAGTCGAATAGATTCGTGGCGAATGACATTTGTCTACGGGCCCTGATCACGTGTCGCCAGACATGACGTCATCGTACATAGCGCGACATCGCCAGATATCTTTCTGAAATGTCCCATGTTTCAGAACATTGCCACTTAGTGAATACACGGATTTAGGACTTTCAAATTCAATAATAATTTTATTCATTCAAATCACAAGGATCATTCAGAAATATCAATTTTACCGCCTGTTCCTTCGCCAGACATTTTGGGGTGTAACTAAGAAATGATTTCCCAAAATGTTATTACCTAACAAGTAAGAAAAGATGTATTTAAGTATTTTATTTATTTGATGTCATTGAACTTTATTTTACACTAGCTGACCAATCCGCAGCTTCGCACGCATAGTTTTTCAATAAAAGCATTACCCTCCTTCTGCGCAGTTGGGTCACCCTGGTCAGTTGGGAGAATTTTTAAAATCGGTCCAGCAGTTTCGGAGCCGATTCAATGCAAACAAACAAACAATCAAATCTTTCCTCTTTATAATATCAGTATAGATAGACTAGCAGATCCGCCCGCGGCTTCGGACGCGTGGTTTGTCAAAAAAAACATTACCCTCCTGTGCAGTCGAATAAAAAGTAGCCTATGTCTCAATCCCGGTCATAATCTATCTATATATCAAATTTTATCGAAATCGATTCAGACATAACGTAAAAAACAGAGAGACAGAGTTACTTTCGAATTTATAATATTAGTGTTCATTATTTTAGGGAATAAAGCAAGGAAAGACCGTAAGTATCACTTATGCTAGTTAAATGGCTGACCACAAACTGGCGAAACATGTCTACCCTCATATAAAATAGACAGATATACCACAATTAGTAATGATTGTATGGATAATTACTGATTTAAACGGGTATTTATCGGTCGCGGGCAGACTGACCACGGCTGTTGCAACTCAGTCGAAACGTCTATATAACAAACAAAAAAGTACATACGCGATAAATACCCGTTTAAAATTTTAAATCAGTAATTTTGTACAGTGATCGCGATAGTTTGATTGTATGGATGGATTAACAGATGAGATGCAACGCGCAGTGTGTTGGTACCTGAGTTGCGACAGGTACTGGGAAGACACGGCGCCCACCGCCCGCGCCTTCCCCTGGCCGCTGCTGCTGGCCCTCGCCACCGGCCTAGCCTTGGCACTCTGCATGTGTTACTACATCATTTGGATCGTTTTTGAGTGAGTGATATACGTATTAAGTTTTACTAAGTATTCGAATAATGCAATGATTTATGAGTAGAGTTTCTTGTGAAATGGCTCGCCATCGGAAGTACTACCACTATATACTAATCTCGGTCATAATCTATTTAACAAATTTCATCGAAAGCGGTCCATCCGATTAGTCGTGAAAACGTAACAGACAGAGAGACATTCAAATTTATAATATGGGTATAGATAAACTAAAAAATTAAGATTTTCGGATTATTTCTTATATAGGCTGTCCCAACAAAAACGCCGAATTTAAATTTTTAGCCATTTTGTTAATACGAGTTGTACGGTGATTTTTTTTTGACAGTTGTCACGTACAGACCACGCTATTTAAGAATACGGAGAAGTATTCAAACTAACAACGTTTAATTATTGTAAAAACACATTACAAAAATGGTCAAAGTTTTGCGAAAACAGTTCACCAATTACGTCAAGTTTTCGGTCGCAATAATGCACCAAATGAATCGACAGTGAGGCGTTTAATTACAAAATTTGAGACCATATTTACCCTGATGGATCAGAAGATCATTGTTCGTCGTCGTCCTTGTCGGTCACTCGAAAATATAGCCACAGTAAGGGAATCTGTGGCCGAGAATCCAGAACTTCCATTCGGCACCGTGGTCAAGAATTAAACATTTCCAGAAGCACTATGCAACGAATTTTGGTAAAAGATCTGCATTTACACGCGTACAAGGTTCAATTCGTGCAAGAAATCAAGCCAAGGGAAGGACCATACGCAGCACCGTGAATTTGCTGATTGGGTGTTGGAACATCACCAAATTAATGCGGATTTTTCGAAGAAAATCATTAAACGTACAATAACATTACCATACAATAGTTAAACCTTGTTGGTTTGAATACTTCTCCATATTCTTAAATCGCGTGGTCTGGACGTGATAATGTCAAAAAAAAAAATCACGGTGCAACTCGTATTAACAAAATGGCGGCAAATTTAAATCCGGCGCTCTTGTTGGGACACCCTATACTTGTGCTGAGCCTTTGCTTTATATGCAAATGTTAAAATATACGGCATAAATAGTCGTAGTTTTTGATTGATCATCTTGATTTTTGCAGCTCCAAGGGACCGTAGACCTACGTATTTGATATTAATTTCAACTTGATACGTATACGCGTTCCTGAGATAAAGGGTCTTGACATACAGACAGACGGACAACGAAGTGATCCTGTAAGGGTTCATTTTTTTCTTTTAAGGTACGTACCCCTGAGAAATTCACGAAATTATTATATAACGATTATGTAGAATTTAACTGCCACTGGTTTGGACACGACGGTTTTTTAGAGAGCGGCTTTAGATGTTGTTTGCTGTTAATTTCTAGTTCTGAAGAAGGCAGTGTGGCGGGCAGCGCCTCTGTCTCTATGACGACGCACTCGTCGCCCACTCGGGCCGAGCGGCTAGCGGCCGAGGAGGCACTTCTAGACGACCCTGATCACGACGACCAATATATCTACGTCACATACCCGCCCGAGCTGAAGCGAAGACTTTTAGAGAGGTATGCCGCGGATAAACTCACGCTTATAATACTCTCACCTTATATAAGACAGACTAGAGTCGATTGATATTCGCCAACCAATTATATCAAAAATGGTTTTGGAATATGTAAGTCAATATCTTTGATATGATACCCCACTTGACCTAGTGACCCTATTTTGAAGTTTTGACTTTAAACATATTTGCTCTTTTGGCCATCAAATTTAAAATATTTTTGAATTTTTTTGTTAAGAGAAAGGCCAGTATTATTTATAACTAATCAAAATTTCAAGTCGATAGGTTCAGGAATTGCTGAGATAATGAGCTGTGACGGACGGACGGACGGACAAAGTCACACAATAAGGGTTCAGTTTTTACCATTTTGGTCCGGAACCCTAAAAATGCATACAAACCGTCTTCGGACTACATTTTCTTTGATAACTTGACCACAGACTTGTATATGACAAATATTATGAAGAGTTAAGAGATTGTTTATTTGGATGTAATGGGTAATCCTCCGGAACTATACAACCGATTTATTTTTTTATAAATTTGACTTATTGCAGCATTAGCAATTGTTATAGTGCCGGTGGCAGATTTTTTAGATGATGTAAACAGCACCTTTACCATCTTCTCAGTTTTAATCACCTTTTTTTTTTTAACTAGCCTACATTTTCCCACTGCTGAGCAAAGGCCTCCCTCAACTCCTTCCACCTATCACGATCATTGGCAGATTCCCACCATTCCTTCTCGAATCCATTGATGTCGTCACGCCAACGCTTTCGCGGCCGACCCCGACGTCGCTGTTCATCTTCCGGTACCCAATCTGTTACAATGTTGGCCCATTTCTCCGGAAGCATTCGACTCACGTGCCCGGCTCAATCTCACTTGAGCTTCGCGGGTTTGGCTCCCACATCGGCAATGCCAGTCAATGAACGAAGCGTGGTATTCCTCACCCGATCGGCTCTCCGGAATCCTAGAACGCTGCGTTCCATTGCCCTTTGGCAAATCTTGAGCTTGGACTTCTGCAGCTCGGTCAATGACCATGTTTGCGCACCGTAGGTTAGGATAGGCAGGATACACATGTCGATGAGTTTGCGCTTCAGATTCATAGGAAGGTCACCCTTCATGTGCGCCTTCATGGACCAGTAGCTCTTCCAGGCATTTTATTAGTCACCTAGTACCTCCAAAATACGTGCAGACAGCCCCGGAACTAGGGGTGCTGCCCCGGGCAGCAATTTCAAAGGGCGCCAAATTCTTCAATAAAAATATATTTGAAAAAAAAACTTGAAAAAGCACTTGGCATCTAGCGCACGTCATACTATCGATTATTCCACTCCCTGTCCGTAGTCCACCTGGCTGTTCATTTCATTTGGAACGGTTCATATTTACACCCCCCCCCCCCTGCCCCTTCTGAAACGCTGGGAGCGCCACATCAAGTTTTTGCCCTAGTTAGGAAAAAATCTAGATCAGGAGCTGCGTGCAGTTTAACTAAAAAATACTTTAATTGCACTTGAATTTTGTTGAGAAATAACTTCTCAGAGTCTACATTTAAGACAATCTTTATGTGGTTTAACGTCACGGTAGCACGTTTTGAAAACTCAGACCATGCTCTGAGAAACATTTTTGGCGCAATCAACCCTTTATGTTTCCTAGTCATTTAGATAGATAATTTAGAATAAGATAAATTAATAAGTGTTTATTGTTTTAGCTGCTACAATAGAACGACCCGGCTCTGAGGTCCCGCCGTGCCTGCATGCGTTTTATACCGGTGCACTAGATTAAGTTAGTTGTAGCAAAACACTACCGTACCGACTTATTGCTGTCTATTCCTCTCTTAATCATAATAATTATTATTATTTTTAAAAGCCTGTTGTATCCCACTGCAGGGCAAAGGCCTCCCTTCCCTCTTCCCAGTCGTCTCTGTTGTTCGCAAGTAAGGGCCAATCCTTAAGGTAGGAGTTTAGCTCATCCCGCCACCTTCGCCTGGGCCTTCCACACGGGCGTCGTCCGTTGTTTGGGATCCATTCTGTGGTGCTCTTCGCCCACATTGTGTCTGATATGACGCACACGTGTCCGGCCTAGTCCCACTTGAGTCTTCTTCTAATAATAATAATAATATAATCTTTATTGCACAACAAATACAAATACAGTAACAAAGGAAATATACAATAAATAACGATACAATGGGCGGTATTATCGTGATCTCTTCCAGACAACTTTTGGATGGACAGTATAAACGGAAAGCAAAAGACGGCGGTGTGCGAGTACCTATTGATATGTTATAGGAGAGAAAGGGACAGCAATAAGTATAATAATGTTTTTTAATACGGTATTAGACTAGAAAGTCTGATATAGCCAAATATTTATTTGGACGACTTTCTTTTCTTTGTATCTTAAAAAATCCTATTAATGATTAGCTAATTACTCTATTTTTGCAAAATATCTCTTAATTAAAACTTTGCTTTCAGTATAATGTGTCGTATCAACTGGAATCAGAATACTTTATTTACGTAGACAATGTTAAATAGCAAGTATAAATTTCACTATTACTTATACTTGTTCTGTTTTGAATGTAGGTTTTATAGTAGTAAGTAGGCAATCCCCAAACATAGATAGTAGTTTGCTTAAAAAAATCGGTGCCTAATTTTTATGTTATTTTAACTAGAAACGTTCTCATTTGTAGGTAGTATATACTCTATAAGAAATGTACATATTGACTGCGTGTATGTATTTATTATATAAGTATGTTCATGAAGTGTTTTAAAATGAGCTGGACTACATTTTAAAAAATAAATCATATTTAAAATACACGACAACGACAAATAATTTAAAATCGAATATATAGGAGTCATACCTAAAGGTGCCTCTACACGTACGTTCATGCTCGATGTGCAAGTATAATCGAACATTATAAACAATTTACCGTCAAACATTTCGGTTCGTCTTCGAACTTTAAAGTGGTTCGGTTCCTATACAAACATTCAATGCACATTCACTAGATAAAATAACAGTACAAATCTATTAAAGTACACACATGTGCGTATCGAATTAGTTACGTCTTATTTTTGTCGGCAAATCAATAAAATTGCACACTTTCATTCATAAAAGACATAAAAACTCGAAAAATACACTGTTTAATGACATTTCAAATAACAGAAAATGATGATTATGACCTAGATATTAATGGATGAAAAAAGAGTGCAATTTTATTGATTTGCCGACAATAATAAGACGTAACTAATAAAAAAATTGAATAATTGATAGAATTGCCAGTGGTAGAAAAATTTAGGAGTAACTGGCTAACGTGGTATGGTCATGTCATGCGGAGGGAAGAAAATAATGTGACTAAAAGAGTGTTAGATATGAGTGTGGATGGATATAGAAGTAGGGGAAGGCCGAAGTAGAGAAAGATATGGATGGACTCTGTGAAGAATGATATGGGTAGGAAGTGACAACGGAGATGACGGCTGATAAGAGAGATGTGGAGGAGAAATACATGTTGTGCCGATCCCGCGTAATGTGGGAAAAGGGCAAGAAGAAGAAGAATAAGACGTAACTAATTCGATACGCATATGTTTAGAAATTTCAACTTTTCAATTATCTAGTGAATGTGCACTGATTGTTTGTATCGAACCACCTTAAGTTTTATCGGTTTATAGATTAGATCTTGCTCGATTGGACGCAAAAACGTCGAGCATGTACGCACGTGAGGGCCATAACACTTGCATCTTTTCTTGACTGCATAAATAGGTATTTAGTTTTTGTACAACACATTTATTGTAACTATCAATATTGACCAAATTAGTTTTTAATTATAATGCTTTTAAATATCTTTAATTGCTTCACGGAAACTGAAGTGAGTGAGATATCTGCTACAATCATAGCTAATTTTGAACATGCCAGTGAATACGTACCGCTTTTGTTTAAGATTATTGAAGAATAATGGTATTTTCAAAATTAGCACCATATTTTTTGGATATACTAAAATTAACTAAATCTTGAATTTTAACAGCACCTTCCTAATTATTGATGGCAAACGGGTAATTATCTCGTATTTTTTACAGAATTTTTTAAAAAAAGGTAAAATATACGCGATAGACCCCAATAATTAAGCACTTTCCTGTTTTAAAGAATGTAAAAAGTTTGTCAAATAAAATTCTTAATATAATACGATTTTTTTATTTGGCAGTCTTCTTAATATATATAAATAAACGTACAAATGTAGCAACAAAAAAATTAGTTTATGCACCTTTTATTCATAGTAATTGATCACGATTTTTATGTCACAAATATTACCTAATATAATGTTTAACATTATTTAATTTACATAATATTTGAATCCAGGGTAATTCACCGAATATGGGTCAACATGACTGGGCATGCAAAATCAATCATTGACCCCCCTACTAATGTAACTAGTTCCGTTTGTTCTCAGTAGTTCGGTGAACTAGTCACAATTTTTTTTCTCATTATTTCGTCCGTCGAACTGCTAGGATTTTTTTTTTCTCATTAGTTCGACCGTCGGACTTATTTTAATAGAGAAACAAAAAATAATAAAATAAAATTTAAAAAACGCTTGTTGCGTCAAAAAGGTTTATTTGTGCATCTGTACCACATCCCTGATCAAACACTAATTTAATTGAAAATATTTTTTTTTGTCTTGCTTATCTCAACAAGCTTAACCAGAAACAAAGAAAATGTCTATATGTGTAGTATTAAATGATCATTAGTGAAAGATCAAACTGGAAACGTCACAATGAAAAAGAAAAAGCAGAGAAAAATATTTTTTTTATCATATATTTGATCAAGGATGTGGTACAAATGTACAAACATATTATGTATACTATTATAAACCTTTCTGACGAAACTAGCGTTTTTTAAAATGTTATTTTTAGTTTTTCGATTAAAATAAGTTCGACGGTCGAACAAATGAGAAAAAAATCGTACAAACGACTAGTTCGCCCGTATCCAAGTCGCCCTATTCAGGTATGTATGTTTGTCCGATGATTACTTTCAAGTGGTTAACAGGATCTTCATGAAATAAAAAATGGGTAGGGATAACACAAAAATATAATTCGATAGCGGTATTTGACACACCACACCATCTATTCATTTCACTCTCTTTGCCCCCCAAACCTTAAAAACTACCCACTTATTCAAAAAACCCGCGACACATTTTATGTTTCTTGAAGATTGGACCAGCAATTCCAAAGTTATCGTCTGACAAACATACATACATACAAAGAAGATTTATCTATCTGAGCTCGGAGATCTCGTTTTATTTATCAATAAGTAGGTAAATGCATTACCTTGGAAGCCCTACACGTATTTGAGGCCTTTCCAAACGGCGTTTCCATCGATGAGGCACTTGCAGCCGCAGCCCGTGGGACACGTGTCTCGTTCCGCGAACCTGGAACAAGTCCAATTCAAACTCAACATTTCTTCATTCACTGAAATCTTTTAGATCACCATACTAATTATCAAACATTCGTAAGTAACTCTGTCTGTTTGTGTGTCACGTTTTCACGGCTGGACCGAATCCGATGAAATTTGTTATACAACCTGTTTTGTTATGTACGACATTCATTTAAAACACCCATCCGGAATCTATTAAAGTTTTTCGAGGTGGGTTTAATACGGGTAGCTTGGATATTTATCTAGTAACCGATACATTTCCAATTAACAATTTTTTACATTTTAAAACATAAAATCTGCGGCGATGTCGCTCAGTCAGTTTAACATGTACCAATTTACATATTGTAATTCATATTAAAATAAAAATGTAATTAAACAAAACAAAAAAAATATATAAAAAAAGAACAAATATGTATAAACATATATGTATTTACATATTGATTTGTAAAATTTTTGAATTTGTTTTATTTGGTAAATATTATTATTATTTACATGATGAAATAATATGATTTGTTTACGTATCTTACAGGCTGTTTCATTGATATTTTTCCAATTTCATACAATTTTTAACCTGACTTGACTTGATTTTTTACCTGTTCGACCATATATTATTATCAATTCACGCTAACAGAGATGTGTGACAACGTTGTAGTAAAATACAGCTTGCTGATTGAACACTGTTTTATTAAACCGCCGGTAGTATACAAAATATAGTTATAAAGCTAATCTGTATTATTAATAAGTATACTACAAACGTAATCACTAGAGATATGATCGTCAATGGAAAACCTCGATATCAATACATACAATGCTGATTCGTCTAACTTAACTCGGAGGAAAAAAGGAGGTACCATTTCAGCAGTGGTAGTCAGCCTTGCCTTGGTGACGGCTAGGGTAAGGGCCTCGACTTTGACGGTCATTGCGCTGGCCTTAACTCCGGGGCTTGGGGCGTCGCCGCTGTTTTGCGGCAGTGTCGCTTCCCAATGTTTTTTTTTTTTACATAATATGTGGTATAAGGTACGAGAAAAGCAGACCCCCCTCAGATGGTAATAATAATTGCATAGAGAGAGATAAAGGTACCATTTGAACATGTGTTGTGCGTGTCCTGCGTGCGAGCAGTACGCGCAGGCGGCGGCAAGCCCGCGCACGGGGCGCGCGCACACTGCGCAGCGCAGCGCCGGGCGGGAGCACGCGCCGCACGCAGCACCGCGCGCCGCGCTGCCGCACCACGCGCACTCCACGCCCATATCCGG
Organism: Philereme transversata; assembly: GCA_963924445.1. NCBI lineage: Eukaryota > Metazoa > Arthropoda > Insecta > Lepidoptera > Geometridae > Philereme > Philereme transversata. Next base: position 15,337,525 of record OZ004337.1, on the reverse strand, counting down.
CCCGAGCTGCGCCGGCGCCGGCAGTGCGCCCCAGTACGCGCACCGGACTAGCTTCATCACCTGAAACGTATCTAGCTTATTCGTACAGAGTCAAACTTAAACTTTCTTTATGTAATTACATGTTTTAGATAATTTAGAATCAATTTACGCCTGTTCCTCAAGACCGGTCGCCGGAATGACTCGAGCACCAAACTCGGCTGGATTATAAATGGAACGAAAAGAGTCTACATGCGATATTTCGTCAATTCGGAGACTTTATTTAATTGATATCGAATTAATGTTGTCTAAGGCGAATTGCGTTTAACAAGATTTAAAAAACATACTTATGCTAAATATTTGTTATTTACGATTTTAAAATTTCATCAACTATTCGCTAAAACTCACCTCAGTTTTCTTATAAATCAACTGCCACCTATGCAGTATATCTGCGTATACTCTTTTGAAGCAGTAATACAAATGCACGGTCGCTTCGTCCAACACACACAGAGACGTCTTCTCAGATTTGGAAGCGCTGGAGTCTGTATAGAAGTTTTCCGCTTCGGAACATGAGTTGCTTCTCACGATCGGCAGCGTCCATCCGTCTGCGCTGATCTCACTGTATTGGTTTACTGTGTTGTAGGGAGATGTACCGTTACCCTACAAACAAAAATATTTCATCACTCCTGCCCTGAAAGTTGGTCATTGTAAACTCGATATTGGCTCCGAAAATGCGATTTCCTAACCTAGAGCCGAAAGTAATATAAAATGAGTTTCATATCTACTTCTTTCCTAACATGCAACATATTTTTGTGTGAGAGTTAAACCTCAAGAATTTTAATGCCGTTTTCTTTTAGTTATCACTGTTATGATGAGGTACATTTAAAAATAATGAGAAAACATTTTCCCCTTTAATTGGACGGGTAGTCGCGGGCAAAGCTATGAGTAGTTAAAAGACAACTTACATAACTTGAAGTGCTGATCGTCGACTGTGCACTACAATTGCTTGTGTCGTTGAAAACGGAAAATGCACATGTCAGCATCGCCGCCATTTGTATGTTAGATGATTTGGCGTAGTGAGATATTCTGGAATAAAATTAAGGATATTATAGAATATAGATAGTACATTGTTATACAAGGGCTCAATAACGCCCTTGATTAGCGTCCTCGCTCGCATTGGCTCGCTCGTACGCCAAAATATCTCGGGTGTACAATAGATCGCTTACACCTATGTATACCACATACATTTTCATCACGAATGCGAAGAACTTAAAAGTTAAAACGGTTTTTTGCTACAAAGTAAGTTTGCGTTCCCGGTATCCATTGTTTTTTATCACTACTAGACTACGGACTCTTTCATTTAATAGTTATAAAATTTTATAATAATTAAAAATACAAAGAATGCGCGATAAAAAAAACCCCCTAAATACAGAGGAGGTACATTAAAAATCTTTTTTCTTAGTTGTGATGTGTAACATCTTTCCTCTCGGTTTGTGGGAGTGATTTTGGAACAGGAAACCGGGAAAGCGCGCGCTTTTTGATATGATCAATGAGCGCACACGGCGGTCAGATATTACACATCATATGCGACTACTGTAAGGCTCGGTGGTTTTTTATTACATAACTTACTAGGCGTACCTGATATGTATCATAATGCTAAATTTCAGCTTAATAGCACTAATACATCTACGAGTAAAACAGCCGTTACCGAATGGACAGTCAGGCGGACCGAGGACGTGACAAAACTATAAGGGTTCCTAGTCTAGTCGGACTATGGAACCCTATGTGAGTTCATAACAACAATAGATCCTATAACATTTAGGTTCATTTTGCAGAACGAATCCCAAAATGGAATCGAGACTCGACGGTTTTTTTTCAGTAATTTAATTGAACACTTTAAAAATAATGCCCGAGAATTAGTACAAGAATATGGATTTTTAATCGATTGCAGCACCTCTACTTTTGAAAGTAACACATGGAAATAAAAATCACTTGACATATAACTATGCCAATGCTTTCCGAGACGAAAAATGTCAAACTATTTATCTCGAAGGCTTCATATATAGTTTATAGGAAACTGTTCGACCATTACATATACATAGTTATCTGGTTCCATAGTACAAGCTTTGCTTAGTTTGGGATTAGATGGCGATGTGTGATACATATGGCCAGCATTATATATAATATATTTTTTTTATTATTTTTATCAACTCGGCTCAGAAAAGCCGGTAAATAACTGAGGTGCACGGGCCTAAGCCAGGTATCCCTCCGTGGTTTGGGTGGTATCACTTTAAATCGTTGTACATGATAGTTATTATTAAAATACTTACAAAGATTGTAGCAAGTTACAACACAGTGGATGTCCGACCCAGCCCATGCTCTCCTCGCTAGAAGTGAGATGCTCTTGTAATTTCGCCCGCAAGGATCTGGCAGTTAAGGCGGCGAGGCACCACGAATGTGCTAGCTCCCTTTCGCCTTCTTCTGATGCAACTTTGGAGTTCTTTTCGCACATTTCTGAAAAGATCGATTCTTAGTTCGCATTCAGTTACTGTGAGAAGAGCTAAAAACCAAAGAAAAATGTATCTTCAAATTAGATATATACAAGTTATACCACATACCAATAGGATTGTCAGGGTCGATGACGTATCTCTCAGCCAGCGTCCGGTTGATGGGAAATAGATCAATAGCTGAGTAAAGGACCACTCTCGGTGATCCACAGCCTGATATGCTGCCGCGACTTCGCATGCTACCTGCTCTGCGACCTTGGGCTTTCTGGGGGAAAAAATACAGGTCCAGTTGTGTTCATTTGAAGAAACTTCAATAAATGATCTCATTCGAAAGAAGTGGCTTTATTATAATACTACCTTTCGCGCAGTGCTTCATGTAATTTATCAGTAAAACAAAATTTCATACCAATCTGTTCGATCGTTACGACGTGAATGAATAACAAATAAAACAAACATCAAAACCGGATACAAACATGATAAACATAATGAATATTTAATATGGATGGATTATTTAAATAATCAAGATAACTTATGAAAAGATCTTTTTAGATTATAATTACCAGTTCTGAATTTTGGTTATGGATGAGTAGAGCTGGTACTAAAAACACAGCCGAAAACCTTACTTTGACCAATTGGTAAATCTATCTCGTAGGTAAAAAAATAACGTAAGACAACTCACCCATCGGTCCTGAAAATAGAAAGTAGTTATCGAGTTGGACGCGTGCCTGTGATGCAACTGCGGGAAGCCAGGCGCGTTGGTAGGGGACGGCGTGGTGGTGGCGTGAGGCGAGACCGACGTGTAGCTAGCCCCGAATAACGCAGGCGTGAGGGACAGAGAAGACATAGATCGGGGCGTTCCTGTCTCATGTTTCAGCGATAATCTTGAACAAATTAAGTTTCATGAGGACGTCGAATATGGATTTACGTTTATTGATTGTTTCGAATATTTTTCCACACAAGCATTGACTTCTAACAAAACAGCCGCATTTTAATAAAAAATAGTTCCGATTGCCTAGATAGATGGCGTTGACTGTCTATCAAAATAACTATACTACTAACAGAGGTTGATTAATCATGAAAAGAACATTTTGATTATTTGAGTAATCGCAACGCCATCTACGTACAACACTGGAAGCTTGATAAATGTTGACCATGAAGACTGCACGCTTTCTCCATTTAGTACTATGATTCTGCACACTAATGGCTTCAAACTTATAACAGTGGATGATTTCAAGTTACAATGCAATTCATATTAATATAATTCTATTACTTTGACATTTTTTTATTTTTTTTCATCTATCTCTTTGACATTGTCTAATATAATTGTTATTTTTGGTATGGTTTGTATTTTGGTTTTTCAAATACAATTGGTTAATAGTTTTTATTAATAATAAATTAATGAATAAAACATAAAACAAACACCTTTTTATGTTAAAAAGTGACTGAGATGAATAACTAAAAAGGTTAAGAATGTGTAACTTAGTTACCTTCTTGCATTAGACGGGCGATTGAAGACCACTAGTGTACTAGTGCCGCACCATTTTGCGCCGCAAGTTCTAGGGAAGGGAATGCACGAATCGCCGGCGTTCTCGCTTTCCGATTGACTTCTTTGACTAGATTTTAGCGAGTCACTGTCATCATTCGATTTTACTGGTATCTGAAAAAGCAGTTGAATTTAAGTCTGATGGTGAAAATGTTGGTGTATTAGTCTGTTACGTTATGCTATGGCCTAGATAAATTATATACTTTTCACACCACCTGCTCGACAATGTCAAATTATGTTATAGCAATGAAAAGCAGGTGATTAAAGCCCTATGGCTGAGCCGGGCGTAATGTCGTAAATAATGCTGGACATTTCACACAGCGCTATCTAGCCCTAAGCAAAGTAAAGCTTGAAAAAATATAAAAAACAAGTATATATATACATATATATATACATACATACATTGTAGATAATATTATATGAATATGTATATATATATATATATATTTATATACATATAATATTATCTACATTGCTCCTAGGTCACTTACAAGGAAAGCGACAAAATGCCATTAGGCCCAAAGTATATTCCTTTTATTACTAGCCTTATTTAAATATTGTGTTAGCAAATTTACCTCATCAATAGATTTTGCCAGTGTCTTCAAACAGTATAGCAAACACCTCTGTCCCAACTTTTTCTTATGATCTGCAGTCCTATTAATATTTTGCAATATTTTAATTGTAGTAGCACTATCTACATTGGTCCCTGATAGCCAGGAGAACTTTGGTATGGTTTGATTTCTTGGAAATGTTACTTGTAGGTTTGCAATATAGCCATTACGTTCAGAGTGAATCTGACAGGTTCTTGTGTCTATATTCATGCTAGTGACTTCTATATTTGCCATTTCATGGATTGATTCAAACTCTTCGTCAATTGATGTGTTGATTTTTGATGTTAGCTTGTTCTGTAAAGTAAATAACCAAATAATTTTATATTTAAATGGCAAATGGCAATACTTGAAGCTTAATAATGTACTTAAGTGCAAATAAATAGTAATACCAATGCAATATCATGTTGTCCTTCTCCATCTCCAATTGAAACATCATTTACTGACCCTGCAGTAGAAGCATAGCTCACATCTGTAACAAAATGTATATAACATATTTTTTTTTTGTACTTATGGTACATTTTTCCATCATAATGAAGATACACTTACTGTCACTATTATTGTCCTCATCATTCTCTGTATCATCAGGTAAATAGTGATTACACATTTTCAACAATGACTGATGCATAGTCCATACTCTCAGTGACTGATCCCTGCCCCATGTCACAAGCTGGTAATTAGATGGTGATGTATTTGGCCTCCACACCATCGTTTGAACCGTATCAGTATGTCCCACAAGCCTGTGGCTTAAAGATCCTCCCACCCAAATGCCAATAACACCTGCTTGTTCTACTCTGGGTAAGCCTCCCCAACCAACTCCAATAGTCAAAAGACCACTACCAAACGGAGTATAGATTGCTCTCCATACAGGGAAGTTAGTCATTATAACATTTTCTGGCCTTCGTGCATTGTTGATGTCAAAGTATTTGATACTTCCATCATGACTAGAAGTGACTAGTTGGTATTCATGGTGGGGACTCCAATCTACACCATGTATTTTACACAGATGGGCAGATATATAATGTATGGGAGTGGAATGTTTGCGGAAGTCCCAGATTTTTATGTCTCCATCGTGGGCTGTAGCTACTATATTTGCGGCTACTTTGTTCCATTGTACTTGAGATGCACCAGCTGAAAACCAGATAAGTTTAAGATCTGGTGTTTAATTGCGGTAGCTAGTGAATATTGTGTGCTTCAGACTATGAGAGTGCACAAAGCAGTACCAGAACTGCAAAAAATTAAAATGAGTATAAATCATAGGTTTTTTATAAATAGAAGTGAAGAATAAACTCACCAACTGCACACAGTGAGATACATGGTTTCCTAGCATCTCTCAAGTCCCACATGTGAGTAAATGTGTCTATAGAGCATGTTGCAATCAGGTTGTGGTCTTGTCTGTGGAAGTGCGTGTCGCTGACCACTCTAGTGTGCCCTCGGAGGGAGGCTATACAGACAAGGTCATTGCCTCCACGCCATTCATAAACATCAACTCGCTGGTTGCTCTGAAATTTTAGAATATAATCTGTTGTATCTTTGTATGCATGATCAAACTAATCTAAGTGCCAAAGAACATTAATAATCATCAAAGTAGTTTCCAACACAAATTTTGATACAAGCGACAATAACTATTATAGTTAATTAATGTGCTTGGTTGGAATGGGTTGAGTAAATAATAAAATGAGAAAAGTGTTTTTGTTTACTCACAGCGATAGCACACAATCTTTGACCAGCATAAGTCTGGCACCACTCAGCACCTGTAGCGTCATATTTACTGTGTCGTGGGTACTTCTTCACGATATCCCCAGCATCATCGTCCTGGCTAATCTGCTTTATCGCCAGCCACCTTCGACCTGCCAGTAACACATTATTACCAGAGTAATCCACGGACATAGCAGTGGCTTGTAAGTCTCTGTGCTCCCATTTTAGTATCTCTGAGCTCCAATGGATAGACATAGTGAATTACACGATCTAATTAACAGGCTAGGCATAACTAAAATACATTTTACTATAAATGAACTTGACTTGAAGAAATAAAAACAATGCATGTTTTCATTTGTCAAACTTGACCACAGACTATTATAGGATTGACGTATTCAACATTAGTATCCGTAGTCTGTTATCTTGACGACCGGACCACAGAGCAAGTCTGCTGCAACTCTTGGTCTGCTGCAGTAGCGCATCTAGGAGGGTAGGGGGAGCAGATAAGGGTATCAAGCCCCAACCTCCAAAACCTTCTGGATCTACTCCTAACAAATGATAGTGACAAAATTATCTTACTTCCTTAGTGCTATGCTTCCGATAGATAGTACTTTTCACCATTTATGCAGCCACACCACACGCCATAATTAAATTTAATTCATTTAATCACAATAAATTAGTCAATTTACGACTTTTTATTCAGTTGAGTTCCATACACTTTTGGTCGGTGTGGTGGGTGTGGGTAGCTGTGGAATGGGCTCTGGGCACTCGGTATCTTTCTGCCTGCCCTACAAGTATACAAACCTAGCCCAGGGCTGCCATCCCTCCGAGTTTAACCCGGAGATTCCAGGTTTAAACGGTGCATTTAAAAAAGGGTTATTATAATAGTTAAAATGTTTGATGAGTAACAGTATGAACAACTTTTAATAAGGATCAATTTTTTTTTCGCGATTAATTCGAAACCTTGAAAAAAATCTGCTGTTTCATACATTTTGGTCGAGTAGGTATTGTAACTTTTATAGGGAATATTGTATATTCTATTGGACCCATATTATAAGTGATATAGCCTACCCTCAGCTGTGTCAAGCCCATCCTAAACCAAAATCCTGGATCCGCCACTGGTCTGCTGTGTATCCTCCTAAATGATCCTAGATACTATCCTAGATTATGTGTACTATGTAATTTATAGATACTGTGTTATATAGTTAGTGCGCATTTTATATGCAATTAAAATGAATTTTTGCTACGCCATATCAGGTTACATGTTATTATAAAAGCCTTTATTTCTGTATTACAGTGTTTCCTATATTTCTAATATGTATATTTATTTATGTTATGCAACTAAACCTACATACAAAGCAAACTATACAGTGTGTCCCTGGATAAAGTGCAACCCCGAAAGGGGGTGAAACTAGATCAAAAATTATCGACAAAAAAATTAAAAAAAAACTTGAAGGACGGTAGGCGGTAGCAGCGGCGAGAATATCGGAGCGACTGGCGTGCCTTGTTGTGAGTCCTGTTTCGATCCCCACCCTTCATCTTTCATAGAACAGGCCCAGCGACCATAATCTACAACAATATAAGTTAAAAAAGGGTCTCTACCTGAGTGGTGACGTAATCAGTGGTCAACTTTAAATGCTCCTAGCCAGCACATTTTTTATGTTAGAACGTAGGTTTTTATTTTATTTAAAAGCTATTATGATAGACAATAATAAAAAGTCATAAAAATTTCTAGTATTATAGGCTTAATTTTAAGATTTTTGGAGTTTATTGGAAAAAAACAGCCTAAAAAATGTAATTTTAATACAAAAATTAAACTTTAAGTCACGATAGCCACTTGTTTGTGAGTTATTTGTTATTTTATCGTCATCGTCACATATCTGACATGATTATGGTTTTTATTTTAACAAAATAGACCTACTACTTTGGAAGAAATCATTTTTTTATTAAATAGAGTCATTAGTGAGCAATAAAAATTTTAATTCATCAATAAAGTATATACTAAATTTTTTTAATTTTTTTTTTCTATTTTTTTGTCGATAATTTTTGATCTAGTTTCACCCCCTTTCGGGGTTGCACTTTATCCAGGGACACACTGTATATAAAACCCTAATCTAACAAGCCGCTACCAGTGGGGAGCGTGCCCAGAATGCTGGCCGCATTGCCACGTTGAATGGTTGAATGTTATTATTACTGTTTTCGTGTTGTTTTCGTGTTGTTTTCGTGAATATTCTTGAAAAGTGCCGTGAAAACCGTGAAAAGATAACGTCAAACTAAACTCAGACCAAATTCACTCATTGTTCAAACTTTTCCCATTTCACTCACTCACCTCACATTGTGTAGCATTTATTCTGAGATTCATTTATTATCTGTGATCGTGATTTGTTTTGACGTTTTCTTTGATTGCCTTGATTGGTCGTCAAAATTCAAAAATAAATTTAGATTTTGTACTTATTTATTGATTATTTCCGTAAATTATTATAATATAACCCCTTTTATCTAGCACATTAACTTTTATGCTATAGTTTACAAGAAAATGGCTTTATTTGCACGACCATTGCGGCGAAAGATAATAAACAATGATTTTTCGCGTTTTATGTTAGGCCTTGTTTTTATTTATTCTTATTGTGAATACCTAATTTACTACGTGACACAAATTCAGGTAAATGAGAGAAAGCTTTTATTATACAAAGTATCCTGCTGGAAAACGTAATTAAGTATAATTTTTCATTTAATTTTCAGTGTGGTTGGCCATCACTAAATAATGAGCCTGAAGGTGCCGTCAAACCGGTCTATGCAATGATCCTGGCTGATACTCACTTGCTGGGCTCTCGAAATGGGCACTGGTTTGATAAATGGCGCAGAGAATGGCAGATGCATAGAGGCTTTCAAACAGCTTTGACACTACATAGCCCTGATGTAGTTTTTGTTTTAGGTGAATATCTATTGAATCTATCTATTTGATTGTTACAGATCTCTAGAACTATGCCCTTGCAAGATATTTCTATGTAGTGCCCCTGCTAACTCCTGCCCAGCCTGACTATTTGCAAACATACATTACTAAATAAGGCAGCACCAATAAACATAGTACATATCACAGTTATCTTAGCTGCTTAAGTCTTTACCATCATGAAACTGAATAACTGAAGATCTGATTCTGTAAGATAGAGATCAAAGAGTCAAAATAATTGTGTACTTATTTGGTGAGTGTTTTTTTTTTATTTTCAGGTGATTTATTTGATGAAGGTAAATGGGCTCCTGAAAAAGAATTCAATGAATGTGTTGCAAGATTTCACGATATATTCAGAGTTCCAGAAAGTACACCCATGTACTCTGTTGTTGGCAATCATGATATTGGATTTCATTACAGGTAATTTCTTATATAGTAAAAATAGGACATGCCTAATTTTAGGGTGGGTTAATAAGATAATCCTCAATACACTTCAGTGCGGGACATCAGTATGTCCCACATTGAATATATATTCTGCATTATGATCTAACCTCGCTCTGCGGTGCGTCACCGCAAGATGGTACACATACCTCCCATAAGCACAAAGTGGTGCTCTTCCACCTTTATTATGCAAGAGTGGAACACCCTTCAAGACCCTTCTTCAAGATGCAAGTGAACAGGTTTCTTGTAGGGCATATTCCACCGTAGACCACATAATTGCTTACCAGTTACCTGTAAGCATCATCTGGTGAGATTGTGATGAAAGCGAGTCTAATAACATATTAAAAAAAACAACTTTGGCCAAACCTTGCCTAATAGTTTATTTTGTTTTTTTTAAATGCATTCTGCCTTTTTTTTCGATGGCAAATATTTTTAAAATTTGTTTATTTCAAAGTAATACTCTCGAATGGAAAACCAGAATAGCTCGACCTATTGAAGGTGATGTGTGTCGTAGGTAATTATGGCATTCTTTTCTTATTAACATTTGGTATACAACTAGTTGGTAATTAGTTTGCATTAGCACTAATTAAAGTATTACATAACTAGAATTAAAATCAAAAACTCACAAATCACAGTAAATATCCTGTTTTTACAGCAAAAAATTGAATTACAAGTGTAGAAGTTGAGACATGTTCTTATATTGATTACTCTTACATTAGTCTGTGTGCTCAATATGGGGAGAGCCTGTTTAATTATCATCTATTTAATACCTATATTATGTTGTATGTTTTAATTTAAGTTGTATAGATTATAATCTTTAGGTACTAGGTTTTTTTTTTCCTACCCGTACCACCATCTCAAAATGGCACTATGTTGCGGCTACCCTCTGACTTAGTCAGAGACTTTAATAAAACACAAACTTTTTTTATTCGCTGCCCACATGCCATTGAGCGTTACATACTGGGTTTTTACAGGCTAATTATAACTAATATTTAATTTACATTTACTATTTCCTTAAAACTAAACATCTGGATATTTTAACTTAATTTTAGAGATACCTAAAGCTAGAAAATTACATCTTATTTTTATTAAAGTTATCTTGACATTTTTTATTTTATTACATGTACTTTCTTACAGCTAGATTATCCTATGAGGTTTTTACTACTTCTATGTATATTTTGTATATTATATCTCTTATCTTATTTACTTATTTCTATTGTATGCATTTTATATATATTTATATATATATATATAAATCATAAAATTTTTCACTTGTTTCTATTTATTACTACATTTACGATTTTAATACAAAGCTTAAAAAACTCAGATCTTGTGTGCTTGTTTGAGACGATTTCATTAGCGCTCGTTGCACTTATCTCGCTGTCTATTAAGTTTTCCGCTTCGTATCTCTGCTGGCCGAAAACCGGGCACTCAAAAAGTATGTGAGCTACAGTTTCTTTAGCGTCTGGCTCACAGATGCACGATGGGTTCTCTTTGCACCTAAACCGGGTTAGGTACTCCGAAAACCCACCGTGTCCCGTTAATACCTGGGTGATTACGCCAGTTGGTTCGAAAGTTCTTACTATCCTGTACGCCTTTACAGCGTCTGGGAAGAATATTTTAGTGACTGCCCCCTTGTCTTCCGTTACGTATCTCCGGTTCCATACGCCAAGCGAATCCTCGCGGATTCGTCGCTTTACGTATGAGACCGGACACGCATCGTACTCGGGTTTAGTCTTTAAATAAAGCGTTGCGGCCTTCGCCAGTTCGTCAACTCTCTCGTTCCCACTCATCCCGACGTGAGCTTTAATCCAAAACAAGGAAATTTCCTTGCTTTGGAGTACGACAGTTTCCAGGTTTCTGCGGATTTCTACTGCCAGGTGATGAGTGGAGCCGTTATTTGTTATTGTCTCCAGCGCCGAGCGTGAGTCGCTGTAAATGCCAAAGCTGGCTTCGCTGCATTTTATAATCTCCCGCGTGGCTCTGAATATGGCGTAGAGTTCCGCCTGATATACCGTGCAGTAAGATGGCAGTTTAAGTTTGAGTTTATTTGTCTCCGCTTCACCATCCCAGAAGGATAGTGCTGCGCCGACCTTTCCCTCAATCTTACTGCCATCTGTGAATATTCGGACTGCCTGGACGTTATGTTGTGCAACGTCTTGCTGGTTCATCAGGCTTATGAACTTCCACTTCATATTTTTTGCCGGGTGCGGGGTCATATTGAACGCTACTCTGTGCTCTACCTCCCTGTCTCCCAAACTCGGCTGGGGGACTCCACGCTTGGCTTCGTACAAGGTTGCTGCCTCCTGGATTCTAAGATCCAGTGGCAGGATCCCAGCCAGTACTAGAGCCGCGTTCAAAGAGACAGTTCGGTAGGATTTAGTCAGCTTTTGCGCAAATACTCGCTGGACGGCATTGAGTTGCTTTCGCACCTTTATTTTATTCGTCGCTGGGGCCCAGACGCTTGCTGCGTACGTCATGATAGGTTCTACTGTGGCCCTGTAAATGACGCGGATCACTTCTGGGTGCAGCCCCCAGCTAACCCTGGCGGCTCTTGACAATCTTTTGTACAGATTTAGCGCTTTAACACAGGTATTTGCGGCATGCTTGTTAAATGTAAGCTTTTTATCAATCGTGAGCCCCAGGATTTTAATTTCGTCTGACATGCCAATGTCGACCCCGCCCATGCTCAGCAGTGGTGTATCGAATTTAAGTTTGCGGGTTATAATCATCGCACATGTCTTGTGCGGTGCGAATTTGAGCTTATTATCGATACCCCACCCCTGAACATAGGCGAGTGCGGCATTTGCCTGTCTTTGCACCTCCAATGCTGTGTTCCCGTCAAATACTAGGACCACGTCGTCCGCAAAGGTACTAGGTTAGGTATATCCATGACTTATTACTAAAAAAGTATAAGACGCCACACATACCATGTCATCAACTACAGCTGTCCACTGCTGGGTAAAGGCTCTAGTTTGCGCCATCCACCTCAATCTTGGGCCAGTCTCAACCAGAGGCCGTACAATATGCCTTCTACCTAACAATATTAATAATTTCTTATATTGTGATGATGAATTGATGAAGGGTAACCTTCCTCTTTCACTCAAGCGAAAGTTGATGGGCGTATGCATCCTCCCCGTTCTAACTTATGGTGCGCAGACCTGGTCTTTGAGCAACCTCCAAAAGTATAAACTCAAGGTTTAGCAAAGTGCAATTAAGCGCAACATTCTCGGAATCAAGCGTATTGACCGCATACGCCGAGCTGCGCTCTCAAACACAAATCGGTGGCGATATATGCCGTATGTCGGACGATCAGTAGGCCAAGCTGACCACCGAGTGGAACCCTGACACAACCTGAAGACGTCGCGGCAGACCAAGGAAAAGATGGCTCACTAACTTCTGAGCGGATTGGACCATCTTGGCACTGGAATGAATGTGGGGAGGCCCAGCAAGAGAGAGAGTGGGCTAAAATAATTTTAAAATATTGTGATTATTAACTAAAGCCTGTTTAAAGGATAACGCCGCACCTTACGAAGCGGTTTGAAGAGCAGTTAAGCGCGCCGCCGGTTCGGCTCGTTACTATAAGGGGAAACCACTTTGTGCTGATCAACTCTATGGCGATGGAAGGCGATGGGTGTTCACTATGCGCCCGCGCTGTTTCAGAAATCGATAAAATTGCGGGTAAGAATTTGGGTTTTACGTTCTTCTGTGCTTTTTTTTAATCAACACAATTTACCTTACGAAATAATTTATTTTGCAGATATACTGAAATGCAGCAGTGGATCAGCGCTATGTAAAGGAAAGACTAAGCTCGAACATTATAGTAGACCTATCATAATGCAGGTACACGATCTAACCTTGAAACTGTACATTAATATAACAGTCCTAATCCATACTTATATTATAAATTCTGAAGTAGTTCTGTCTCTCTGTTTGTTTGTCTGTTTGTTACGTTTTCACTACTAAACGATTTACCAACATAATTTCATCGAAATCGGTCCTGCCGTTTAGTTCTGAAAACGTAATAAACTGAGAGACAGAGCAATTTTCGAATTTATAATATGTATTAGTATGGATTTTGATCTGGATTGAGATATAGACAACATTTTATTGACAAACCATGCGTTCGAAGCCGCGGACCAAAGCTTGTAATTGATAAATACGTATATTTTCAGCACTACCCTCTATACAGAGAATCAGATAAAATATGCACCGAGCCGGACGCGGCCCCACTTCCCGAACGCAACAACCTGTTCGAAGAACGCTGGGACTGCCTCTCGAGGGAATCCACAGAGTATTTAGTGGAGAGCTTGCTGCCTCGGGCTGGCTTCGGCGGCCACACTCACCACAGCTGCGTCGTGCGGCACAGCTTCGTGCCCACTCACGAGCACAGGATCGAGTTCATTGAGTACTCCGTTCCCTCGTTTTCATGGAGGAATCGATTGGACCCTAAGTATTATTTAGTAAGTAAGAATTCACGTAGTTACAGTTTTTCGCCAGAATTTAGAATGAGTATGATTGAATCAAAATGACTGTGAAGGGGCATGAATTTCGGTGGAGGGTATTAACAGGCTTATTTAACGAAGAACAGATCCGTTAAGTAAAAAAAGCCTATAGTAGGTACTCTTGTCGAGTTTTTTTAATGTAATTGATTTAATTCGTAAAGGTGCCTTTCACTGATGTAATTAGTCAAAGAAATAAATTATAAATAAATAAAATAAATATTGCTGGACATTTCACACAGCGCTATCTAGCCCCAAACTAAGCAGAGCTTGTACTATGGGAACCAAATAACAGATAGAATACTTATATACATATTTTTTTAGTAAATACATACTTATAATATATAGAGAAACAACCAGTAGATCATGCAAACATTTGTTCCGCGGCGGGAATCGAACCCGCTACCTCCTGCGTCTCAGCCGGCTATTAGCCCACTGCACCACGGAGGTCGTCAAAAAGGAGGAAGGTATCTTTAATTTTACAAGATGGCAAGAAACATGAACAAATCATTATTATAATTGGAGAGCATTGATAAAAGCGGGTTACATCCAGTTTTATCCATTTCTAAGAAGTTGTTTAAGTAAGTAACCTATGAGATGAATCATCGTAATCCGCTGTTTGGTAAATAGAAAGTCTGTTTACTCAGTCAGACTTTGCCCTAGAGAACATCAAACGGAACAACAACTTGTTATAATTATGTATTATCAATTGGTTTAAGTTTATATTATAAGTTTAGTTTAATTTTATTTTATTAGTTTGTAAAAAAAATCACACTAATATTATAAATGCGAAAGTTTGGATGTTTGTTTATTTATTTGATTGTTTGTTACTCAATCACGTCGTAACGGCTGAAACGATTTCGATGAAATTTGGTATGTACGTAGATTATGGACCTGGATTAACACAAAGGCTACTTTTTATTCCATAAATCATTTTCCATGGGATAAAATGGGGTGTCAAGTCAAGTTACAACAGCGAGTTTAGCTTACTTCTAGATTTCCAACACATTTAGTAGTGTAACACGTAGGAAGTCGCGGGCAACGGCTAGTATTATATAAATTTTTGGTCACGTAATTTTAGATATAGATAGCCATTAAAAATGTCAATGTTGTGTTCGCCTGTAATTGATATAGCAAAGTATTAGAACAAAACCAAACCAATAATGTAATACGCGAAGTAAAATACGCGAGTAACCAGTAAGAAGAGTGCGACATGACGTTGAAGTGGCTCCGAATTAAACAACGTAAGCGTCATTTATAAAAATCATATTTACTCTTTTATCATATCTTATTAACTTAATGTGTAGAATTAACTTGGGAATGTCTTAATTGTCAGAGGTGTCTTTGTAATTTTTTTTTACTGACATTTTATTAATAATTCGTGTTTTTATATCAATAGTTTTGTCCTTGAGTATCGTGTATTTAAATTTCAATACCATACAGCAAGCAGAATAATAATTCTTAGGGTTGCATATTGAGACTTTTGCCAAGTTCTGGCCCTTAAGCTGTTGGCGTCTCTATTATAAAGGAATAAATAAACAAGAGGGGTAGGTACGATTAGGTATTTTAAGCTTAGAGCTAGAACATTCGTTAGTTACTAGAACATCCTCGTCAATACAGACCTTTTCCACCGAAAAGAATTCAAATTTCGGCATACAAATTTCAATTCACTCCAACCAATTCAAATCTCCCCTCGCCGCCGCCCCTTCTGACCCACCGTACCACCGACCCAGTGGTAAGGTGGGTAAAATTTTTAAAAACAATACCACCAATTATTAGTGATGTTTCTATGTATTTTATAGTACTTATAGAACAGAGTATAGTTAGTATCATTTACAACTCAGATTATACAAACAAACAGATGGAGTGTACGCAACAAACAGTATGACGGCACTTATCATTCATGTGTGCGTGGCGATTAGAAATAGTTCCGTACACGTGCATCAGTGTGCGTGTAATGATACCAGAAAAAGAAAAAACTCCCTGTATTTTTTTTAATGTCCTTTTACGACAACAGGTTCTAAAATTTTATTTGGATACATGAATTTGTTACTAATAGAATACAAATTTGTGTGAGTATTAGGATTGAACAATTGTTTAATTAACTAGTTTATTAAACACTTAAATATTTCATGTACCATTGTAAACGCATTGTAAAATTACAGAAGAAATAATATGTGAAGATTTTTATAACTAGCGATCCGTCCGGTGTTTATTGAGGTTTACATGGACTTTAATGTCCTCCTGGCCGAATTACGGCTACGGCGGCCATCTCGCAAGAGACTAGCCAACAACGCAGGATATATTCCTGACTCCGAACTGTTATTAGAATTTGAAAAATTACAATAACACTTTTTGGAAAAATGGACTTTATAATAATACTTTAGTGAATAATAGAAACCCATTCCTCGCGTAGAACAACATCTGTCGGCAATCTGCAAAAATCATAAAATAATAATAAAATAATAAAACTTGACACTGATTACAGTAAGTACACGTTAAATATAACCAGCATCCTCCATTCATTCCACTAATAATATAAATGCGAAAGTTGGTGAGGATGTTTGGATGTTTGAGATTCAATTACGCGTAAACGGCTGAACGGATTTTAATGAAATTTTGCACATATTGAATATGATCTGGATTAACATATAGGATATTTGTATCCCGGTAAAATGTTCTGGTAGGATATTTTTCCCGAAGCGAAGCGAGGGCGGATCGCTATTACTTCTCTATATATACCATTTATTATATATATGTATATGTAATGTATATACATTACATACATACGGAACTAAATTGTTATACATTTATAATTATGTTTAAAATCCCGCATAAGATATTAATCACCGAATCACAGTAAACGGCAGTAACATAATTATAGAAATATCCAAATTCGGAATAACAATTTAGGCGTAAGATTACGCGTGGGAATCGAACCCACGTCCGTACATTTAACAGTCAGGCTAGCTAACGCCTAGATCAACAGGTAGTTTCCCCAATTGAAGGGAAAACATTTTGCCGAAAACTGGCAACACAGTCGAACTAATGTCGAGGTTTTGTGTTTCGAGACAACCGTTTAATTATTGGGTGAATAAATAATAAAATCAATTAAATAATTTATAGTTACTTGTGAAATTATATTCCATACACTTTTTTTGTTTCTGGGAACAACTTTTACACTGTTTAATAACACAAGATGGCATATTTGACAGAAAATAATGAATCACTCGAGACGTTTAAGCAGTACGACGCTATCTTTAGCACTGCCGCGAGATTGTATTCGCTTTTAAATTTGTATTCGCTTTTGTGGCTTCACTCGCACGTTCGGCGCGCTCTATCTGTTTGTTTGTATAATCTGAGATTTACAATAAAAAACTTAACAAAACATTAATTCTTCCTAATTCTAAGAACAAAACGTGACACATTATTACACATTACTTCTCCCCTAAATGATTACACCAAAAATCTTTATTGTCTTAATTTATCTAATGTATGACCTATTAGAATATTTTTGTTAAATAATTTTAAATTTCAAAATATTTTTCACATTAATAAAATTAAAGGAAAGGAAGAGAGGCCTTTGCCCTGCAGTGGGACAGTACAGGCTCCAAATAATAATAATATAAATAAAATTCTCTGTTAGTATATTTTCAACGTCAAATTACAAGACATGTATAATTATAAATACAAGTAAAGAGTTCTAATTAACATTACGGATTTAGAAAAGAGGTCATCTATGTTGATCATAATATTTTAATGCACTTCATGGAGATAAAATGCAATACCCTCCTTAATGAGTGTAGTATGATAAAATAATTGATAATAAATTAATTATTGATATAAAATAATTGATAATAGATACATTAATTGTAATCACAATCCGTGTACTACGGTTGTATCGAAGGGAAAAATAATTACCCACCGTACCACTGGGTGTATGGTCGGTGGTACGGTGGGTCAGAAGGGGCCGCCGCCAGTGTAAAAGCACTTTTATACTCAGCACTGGCTAGCAAGATATATATTTACTTATAAATGTTCTGTTAGATAGGATATGGCACTTCAGACATAATTACCTGTTAATTTAAACTGGCTCTTTTCATTTTTATTTGCAGACTTCAAAATAATTAATTTACTTAGTTTCTCTATTATTTCAACTAGTGTTTACTGATGTGTAATATTAGACACACTTTTATTGAAAATACTGTATAACTATATATATTAAATGATTATATTAGATTTCGCACGAGTGGTTTGTCAATAAAAACATTACCCTCCTTTTGCGCAGTTGGGTAAAAAGAAGCGTATGTTTTAATCCGAATCATAATCTATGTATATACCAAATTTTATAGAAATCGGTCCAACCGTTCTTGAGTTATAAATGGTGTAACTAATCCGACTTTGTCTTATGTGTTTAAGATGTACCTATCTTAGTTTTTCTGAAACTTTTCCTGCTATATGTCGTGCTCTACCTTGAAAATATATTTTCCATATTACGCAGAGGTTAACCGGAAGAGAATGCATTAGCATTAAGTTCGACAGATATGTTTATATTTGTGCAATAAAGAATTTTCAATCAATCAATTAATTTTCTCTAGCGGCGCAAATATGGAAGTCTCAACATAGCTTACGTATTTGAGCCATTTTTGGGTCGAGACCCTGGGCCCATGGGGTACCGGGGCCCATCGCGTTTTCAAAATTCTTTCTGGGCGTCTGGTCGAAGTGACGTGTGATCCGAGAGCTGGCGCTTATCTGGGTCAACGCATAAGCATTGCAATTCAGCGGGGAAATGCAGCCAGTGTCTTGGGGACACTTCCGCCTGGTAGTGATCTGGAGCAGTTGAGCTATCTATAGATCGTTTGCAATGGTATTTAAATGAATTAACTGTTTCTTCTATATTTTATTGTAAATAATTGTAAATTCTTTCTGTTATTAGTTTATCCACAATTAATTTAGGTAGGTACATATCTAATTTATATCTATTAGAGTATTAGCTAAGCAATTTACATAAACAGAGGCTGTATTTGGGATGGCAACACCGGCTTACTAGATCCTATAAACTGTAAATAACTCGTAAAAATCCTCTGCTAGGAGATAACATTTTATAAAGAATTTCACGAATCCAGTTTTCTCGTCAGTGACTGATTATAATTTGAGTGGTATCTTTTGGACAGTAACAATATGACATCATTGTACGAGATACGAGTGTAAAAATAACATTTCATTATTATTTTGTTATAATGAAATGTTTTTTTTATAGTTAAATTTCAGTTCTTTTTTTAGTTATTAATAGTATTAAAATACAACCTTTATTAGGTCGTCTTTCTATCTAGTTGGAGGGGGGGGGGGGGGGGGGGGACATTCCAGTGCGTGGCCTCCACTCGAGAACCTTTCAGGCCCAACAGCCGTCAGTTCTTTGAGTTAAGTGCTCCGTCCACTCCCACTTCAGCTTGCTAATCTTACTCTCATTCGTCCAAATATGAATCTCTGTAAGGCATTCATCATTACTAACCACTGGACTATCTTTAGGAACGTGTGTTGGGATTACTTAGGGATGTAGGACGTATTTTTAGGTCTCTGGACCATAATGGTAAGAACGGAACTCTTATGCTGCGACTTTGTCTGTCCGTCCGTCCGTCCGTCTATCACACTGACTAATACTGATATACTGATCAGCTTGAAATTTGGAGTAATTATAAATAACACTGAGCTCTTTATTGCAAGCAAAAAAATATTCCCAAAAGAGCCAAAATGGTAGGGGTAAAATTTCAAAATAGGGTTACTAGGTGAGGTCAAAGAGATTGGTTTACACATTCAAATTTTTTTTTATCATGTACCGTTTTTCAGTTGTGTTGAAAAATGGCGAAAAAATACCGTTCCCCCTTAGGGTGTTACTACACCAATCGATCGAGCAACGATCGATAGTAAACTGAAATCAGTCGACGATGCGGCATAGTAGAAACTGTCGATCGACTTCGACTGATCTTATTTTACATCAATCGATGGCATCGATCGCCGTCGGTCGATTGGTGTGGTAACACCCTTATCTCCGAGGTTTGCGAAGTAAAAATCTGAAATCAATTTGATTGATATTTCGATAAATAGTACTTCCCTTTACTTAACTATAGGTAACAAACGTTTGAGGAAAATATTGTAGCAATTAGTTACTGTAAATAAGTGGCCGAGATTGTGTGGCCGGCGCGAATTTTCCTTATATTCATACAATTGCAAATCAGCTGTTACAAGAATTGCTTAGTGCTTACTTGTTTTTTGAATTGAAGTCATAATTTGTCGTTGATATACATATTATACTATTAATTAGGTATATATAGTAGATTTACAGATGGATATGGATATTTATTGCTTACCATTAAATTGAAACAAACAAACAAAAAATAGACATAAAATCATAGATACAATGAGCGGTTTTATGGCTCTACATTAGCTGTAACTGTAAATAAGACATTTGACTACTCTACCCCCTTCGACAAAACATGTAAAAAAAATTGATCCGCTAAGTAACTGTCGTATTCAATAACGAAAAATGGTACTGATTTCAGTTTTAAGCAATATTTACTTGAGGATTTAAACTACATAAATGAAAGTCAGAAACGCAATTGGCGAAACTTTTCTCGATACAATTATGTGTCAAAATCGGCTCTTCTAAAACACTAATATCGTTCATACCGACTCTAGAAAATATTTAAAGTATTTTTTTTACAGTTATGTAGGTAATTATGGTACCTAAATTAATGGAAAAGCATTTTTTTATTTATTTCTAGGTTCTCATTCCATTCGAGATTTTATCTTTTGTCGCTTACGTCATTTACTCCTGCGACAATGCGGCGCGGCTATCATACATATATGTTTGTCTCGTTCTTCACCTAGGCAAGTAAATAGCACTGTCACTTTTTTGCGCGCGGGACACAGTTTTATATGCTCCGCCCTATCGTCACCGAAATTAAATTTGTATATCGTCTTAATGCTTCCCGAGTAACGCCATCTATTAACATTATTGGAGGCTTGATGAAAGACGACCTTGAAAACCTTAAGTACAGAATGGATTATATCTCAGGCGTAATTGAAATATGAAATCTGTACATACCAGCTAACTTAAGAAAATTGTGTGTTGGTTAAAATTGTTCAGTGGCAACTATTACACCTAACTATGATAAATTGGTTAAAATTGACATAGGCAACTATGACACCTAACGATAATAAATTGCTTAAAATTGACACGGGATACTATTACACCTAACGATGATAAATTGGGTAAAATTGACACCAGGCAACTATTACACCTAACGATGATAAATTGCTTAAAATTGACACAGGCAACTATTACACCTAACGATGATAAATTGGGTAAAATTGACACCAGGCAACTATTACACCTAACGGTGATAAATTGCTTAAAATTGACACAGGCAACTATTACACCTAACGATGATAAATTGGGTAAAATTGACACATGCAACTATTTAACCTAACGATGTTATATTGGTTAAATTTTTTCACAGGCAACTATTACACCTAACGAAGTAAAGGTCTCTAAATGTGGAATGCCCAAGGAATGGACAATGCAAGTGACTGCGGCACTAATGACGTTACTTCTCATCGTGTACCTGAGATACTTCCAACTCAACGAGAAGTTCTTCTATTATAAGCATTTGTAAGTATGCATATAGAGATATTTAACCTTGCTATATTAGGTGGAAAGGCGGCCTAATTAAGGTTGCTGGAAGTCGTTGGGTGCAGGTTGCACAAGATGAGTCACTTGCAATCTATACAAGAAACTCAACCAAATTGTAACCGACAACCGGAAATCTAAAAAAATTTGAATCTGATCTCTAAACTGAAAAGTAGTTAATGAAACTTCCACTTCATTTTTAGAGAGATTTCCAACAACAAACACTGGGTGCAAACCGTAGTGCGAGGACTAATTAGAGGCTCGGGGGTGAAAAACAAATAAAATTGCATAAAATCATGATCTAATATTATAAAGACGAAAGATTTGATTGTTTGTTTGTTTGTTTGCATTGAATAGGCTCCGAAACTACTGGACTGATTTAAAAAAATCTTTCACCGTTGAAAAGCTATACTATCCCCGGGTGACATACTCTACTTTTTACCCAACTGCGCAGAAAGAGGGTAATGTTTTTATTGAAAAACTACGCGTGCGAAACTGCGGATTGGTCAGCTAGTTTATAATAAAACTATGGTTAATATGAAAAATAGAAACACAGGTGATATGCGTCGTCATATAAAATATCGATAAGTATGTAAAGTTTAACGAACTCATTAAAAATATTTATTGAATTCTACGCATTTATTGTATACATTTTGGACGTGACTTTGGAATAATTTCGAGAAAATTTTAAGGAATCGTGTTTTCGCTCCACATAGTCTTTAGCTTATATTTTCAAACTTTTACATATATTTAATAATAATAATAATAAATATTGCTAGACATTTCACACAGCGCTATCTAGCCCAAATTAAGCAGAGCTTGTACTATGGGAACCAGATAACTGATAGAATACTTATATACATTTTTTTTTGTAAATACATACTTATAATATATAGAGAAACAACCAGACCCGGAACAAATATCTGTAGATCATGCAAACATTTGTTCCGCAGCGGGGATCGAACCCGCTACCTCCTGCGTCTCAGCCGGCTATTCGCCCACTGCACCACGGAGGTTGTCAATATTAACTACAAAGTAAATGATGCAGTAATACGAGTACGGGTAAAAATATAGGATCATATGAAGCTATCTGTCTATCTATCTATCTACACTCATAATAGTTCTACGAAGTTGAGGGTTGAACATAGTGCCCTTGGAACTTTATAATAACTAGGTAAGGTTAGTCTCGAGATCATAAATTGTCTCATGTTGGTATGCAATTACTAATACCGGTTTTTAATGGAAGGAAACCAAGACTTCCTAGGTCCTAGGTTAACATTTTTTTAATTGCATAAAAGT
Source organism: Philereme transversata (assembly GCA_963924445.1). NCBI lineage: Eukaryota > Metazoa > Arthropoda > Insecta > Lepidoptera > Geometridae > Philereme > Philereme transversata. The sequence goes on along the minus strand of OZ004337.1, from coordinate 15,314,311 downwards.
GCCTCTTGCCGAATGTATTTTTAACCCTACGACATGGTTCTCATTGAATTCAGCTGAACGACGTTGCGCGTGTCGTGGGAAAGCAATGAATGCACTTAGCACATAACCAGAGAATGACGTGATAACAAGGAGGGCTATACAGAAGTGGGTGGATGTAACTCTGTTCCACTGTCTCTCTGTCTGTTTGTTACGTAATCACGACTAAATGGCTGGACTGATTTCAATGAAATTTGGTATATAGATAGATTATGACCGGGATTGGAACATAGGCTACTTTTTATACGACTGCGCAGAAGGAGGGTTATGTTTCTATTGACACTCCACGCGTGCGAAGCCGTGGGTGGGTCAGCTAGTATAAATCTTTACATAGTATAAAATGAAGTCGCTTCCGTTGTCTATTCGCTTAGATCTTTTAAACTACTCAACGGATTTTAATGCAGTTTTCAGCAATAGATAGAGTGATTCAAGAGAAAGGTAACATAGTAACTGCGAAATTAACTGTTAGTTTGTTTGTTACCTTTTCATAACTAAACGGCTGAACGGATCGTAATGAAATTTGGCAAGGAGATAGATTATCCTGGGGAAGGACAAAGGCTACTTTTTACCCGAGTGCGCAAAAGGAGGGTAATGTTTTTATTGAAATACCACGCATGCGAAGCCGCGGGCGGATCAGCTAGTATATAATAAAAAATAAATAATTCATGTGGCTCAGAACAGCGCAAGACAGAGGTAAATGGCGACGAAGAGCCTAGACCAACAGTGCGATGAGAATGTCTTACAATGATGATGATGAAATAAATAATCATTAATACAGGACATTTCACACTGCACTATGTAGCCCCAAGTTAAGCAAAGCTTGTACTACGGGAACCAGAAAACTGATATCCGAAGTCCCCCCTTATCTCCGAAGTTTACGAAGAGAAAAATCTGAAATGAATAACACTGATAGATCCCACTAATATTATAAACGCGAAGGTTTGTATGGATGTATGTATGTGGATAAACATCCACATGTGTGTTACTATTTCACGTCGTAACGGCTAAACCGATTTCGATGAAATTTGGTATGTACCTACGTAGCGAAAACCAGTCACGCGAAACGGCAGGCGGAAGCTAGTATACTATATACTAGCTACCGCCAGAGGCTTCGCACGCGTGTTTGGTCAACAAAAAGTAGCTATGTGTTAATCCAGGTTATAATCTACGTACATACCAAATTTTATTAAAATCCATTCAGAAGTTGTTGCTCGAAAGAGTATCAAACATCCACACATATCCATCTAAACTTTCGCGTTTATAATATTAGTAGGATATGCAAAGATTACAAGAAAATTATATCGAAGTCTCTATCTAGAACAGTTTTTAGACATCTTTCTTAAATGTTTTCCTGGTTTACCGGTCACTTAAATAAATGTATCTAGGTTCGGAACCCGCGGTGCGCGAGTCCTACTCGTACTTGACGGTCTTGTTTGTGGATTTTAAATAACAAACACCGATAGTAGTTTGCAAATAATCAAAATAAAGCATTTTTAAAAAACAACGTACTCGTACCTATTGCTGAACTGAAGATAATAGTCGTCAAGAGAACCTTTCAATATTTATTTACATGGATCGTTAACTGGACAGAGACAAAATAATGTAATTATTTTGATACTAAAGGCCAGAAACCTACCTACGTGGAACTAAGATATGTAAAATTAACATCACGTCATTAAGAATGGATTGTAACGGTCGATTTTATACAGCCCCGCTTTGTATTACTGTTTATGCACGAGTAGTTGGAAACTGATACATAATTAAATAATTCGATTTTTAACAAGTTTTAAAACAATTTGGTTACATCTACACTAATATTATAAAGAGGAAAGATTTGTACCTATTTTTGTATGTTTGTAATGAATAGGCTCTAAAAGTACTGGGCCGATTTAAAAAATTCTTTCACCAATAGAATGCTACATTCTTCCAATTTGACATAGGCTACATTTCATTTTGAAAAAAATTAGGGATCCTTGGTAAAATTTGAACAATGTAACCGAAGGTGTAGAAAAATGAGTCTTAAAATGTCTTTCGTCGAATGCGCTGCCGAAACTATTAGCGATAGAACAAAATAATGTACAACAATATTGAAGAACATCATAATGTCTACAAAAAACTCCGCGGTAGCATATGTCCAACTATTGTAGTTATGTCACTACAACAACTTTTTTCATTTTAAACATTAATGAAAATGCTAACCAAAATCAAACCATGCTATTTATGTGTTTATATTAATCCTTATCCAAATAAATTATTTTATGGTCAAGACCATTTAACTACCTAAAAAATTCAAACAGTAAACAAAACCGCCATAGCGCCGTGGCCGTTGTTTGCGATGCAGTCTGAAAAGCGCGCCGGGCATCGCGGCGGGCGGGGCGGAGGCTATTATCGTTAATATATAATTAATAAATAATAATTTTTTAATAAATAAAAATATTTGTGAAAAAAAGTTTTATGTCCAAATTTCCAAAAATAAATAATTGTCTACCCCGTGCGAAGCCGGGACGGGCTGCTAGTTATACATATTCTCAGTATGTTCTTTCTATACCTCCGTGACGACTTCCGTGGCGCAGTGGGCGAACAGCCGACTGAGACACGGGGTAGCGGGTTCGATTCCCGCCGCGGAACAAATGTTTGCATTATCTACAGATATTGGTTCTGGGTCTGGATGTATTTCTATATATTATAAGTATTTATTTACAAAAAAAAGTATATAAGTATTCTATCAGTTATCTGGTTCCCATAGTACAAGCTCTGCTCAGTTTGGGGCTAGATAGCGCTATGTGAAATGTCCAGCAATATATATATTTTTTATACTATCTTTACTTGATATTTTATATTTTGTGTATTTGTTTGTATGTGTAAAGCGTAGGTAATCTTGTTTGTTTGTTTTAATTCTTTATTGCACAAAAAGAAAAATGTACAAATGGAGGACTTAATGCTAAAAGCATTTTCTACCAGTCAACAGTGACAGGTAAAAAAGCTTAGGTTGGCGTGCTTAACTAGGTATACTAACAAAAAAATTTGTTTCAAATTAGTTATCTGGTTCCCATAGTACCAGTTTTGCTTAGTTTGGGGCTAGATAGCACTGTGTGAAGTATACAACATTTTTTTAAATTTATTTATTTTACCTATAGAATAAATTGTATTGAACTGGATCAAGTTTAATATGATCATCCTATGATTTGTTGTTGATTATGTTATCTCTCATTGTTTCAGATATGGAAAGAAGGTGTGATCCGATACAAGGTAGCTTTCCATTTAGAATTCTAATCATAATGAAAATTCGTATTAGACCAACAGTGGTGTCGAAGAGTTTCGGCTTCCCAAAGGATTTTCAAATTGTTTAACTCAACTTTTGTGATATTATTTATTTTTGAACATGTGATTTTTACCTTATTATACATATTGAATCTGAGCTAAATTGTATCAATGTATTCCATTATAATATTCACGCAATTACATCATGTCAGTTCACTACGATAACCACATACGTGATATTTCGACTCGACGAGATAAATTAAAATACATGACTATTATAATAAAACTTTATTAAACATAAATTAAGAATAGGAACTGTTTAAATTAAAACACCACTAATCGCGAAGCTATTAACAAATATTAATACTGATTATTCTAACTAGAACTAAAACCTACACCATAAATGCAATGAAGCGATACAAATTAAAGTGAAACCGTCGCTTGGCGACTATCGACGTTCATGACTTCGCGCCGGTTCACACTCGTTAAGTACACAAACGGAGACCTTATCTAAGCTCCTGAACCCTGACATTATTAAGGTTAACAAACTATTATTTCAAAGAGCCAATTCATTGGACACATTATTTCTACGATACCTAGCAGATTACTTCCTGGTCGAATCTAACGTCCTAACTAAACTACAAACGAACTACTCTAAATGAATACGGGGTTATCTTCATCTTGGCACCCAAGGCACCCAAGGCCAGGACACTTTTGGAATAATCTTGAAAATGTCCCAAAACTTTTTAGAATGTTTCGTTCAGTTATTCGGGTATGTCGCTGAGCCGTATACCCCCTGGTCGTCGGTACATGCGCTCAGACATGGGTAGTTCTCCCACTAGGAACCGGTCTAAGGCTTTGTTTGCCATGCGGGAGTGGCCTGAGCCTCTGAAGGCGGTACTGGCGTCGCGGCCGGCGTATTCCAGCATTATATCGGCGCCACCGGGATGCTATAACAAAAGATACGTGATATTAGTTTGGGAAGAGAATTATCGACATTAAAGTCTATCTATGTACCTCATATACCAGCAAAAAGTGAAGATATTTGTTTTTCAAAATTCTTTTTTAATGTTTTTGAATAAAATGTACGAGTACCAACCTACTACAGTTATTGATGCTATATATTATTTGTAGTAAAATATTGAAGGTCTTAAAAGGTTAGGTGCTTTTAGGTCCGTTCGTTGCAATTCAATTTAGGTACAAAAATGTAATAGATCAAATGCTTACCTCATCAAGGAAAGTGGAGATATCGTATACGCGGTCGTAGATCACCACCCAGCAATCATTGGGCGTGTCATGGTAGGCTACTTCCGCGAGGGTTATCGTCCGGTCTTTGGCTTCAGGGGTCCCGGGGACTATCCGGTCGGACCACTGGGGCTTGGCCTCCACCGACCAAGGGTTCACGAAACGGAGCGCTGCCATTGTTAGCGCTACGAGATCGATGTCTTCAGTATCCTGGGATACAGGCATGGCCGTCGCGAGGCTCATCTCTGAATGCGTCTGTACTTTAGCCATCTTCTTGTTTTTTTTCTTCTCTAAATAAGCTGGTGTCTGACGGCTTACGTTTGCTTCACTAAGCGGATTGGGTACGATTGATCGGAGACTCACTCTGTAAAGGATTAAGAAACCATATTAGCGGTTGCGTTTTCACCATGTTGTAGGGTTGGGATTTTTCGAGTTGCCAAGTCTTATCTTAATTTATCTCCCAAATGTTTATGGAAACATGTACCTACGACAAGGTATCACAATAGTTTTAATTGCATAAAAATGTAACTAACCTATAAAAGAAAGTGTTTGATTAAAGAGTAGGAAAGTGTTCTGAATAGTGGTACGCGTCAACCCTGATAGAAGCATTGGACCGTGAACGACTAACATACGATACTGTTACTTTAGATCAGCTTACAAATAGCTTAACCACCGAAGGATTTGCAAGAGTTTCCCTATATAAAGCTCACTGCGTTTCTATCTTCGCATTCGAGATAGGCTTTCTACAAGCATCGGTCCTCGCTTGACGGTCAAAATACAAGGCTTTAAACATTTAAATAACAACGGTATGTTATCCATTCTCTTTGACGCAAATGAAAGTTCACTAGAGTTTGCAGCGATTAACACTTAGATGTCGAAATTAAGCAAATTTTTTATCTTCTTAGTTCAATTACCAAAGAATTATGAATGTATCACAAATTGCACTTATTGAACTATATCGACGGCCCCCACGTAATCTATCGAAACTGCAAAACCCGTACTTTACAGGGGAGCAAATCTAAGTTTAGATTTAGATTTTTGACAACAATATAATTCGAATATTCAATATAAGAAGTGTATATTTAGTAGAAAATTGCATATTTTTGTGCCATGTATTAGAGTTTTTCATAATTTTCATATTTTAAGTGATATTACACATTCGATACTTTACTCGGCTACTGCTGGTTACATTTTTATCGAATGTGCCAGTTTCGATATTGTTCTGTGACAAAATATTTAAGTCTACTATCGAATGTGCCCCTTTCGATTCTTTTCTGCGACAAGAAACGTTACTCACCTATCTAATGTGGTACTTTCGATTGTATTCTTTGTTATGTTACTCAAGTTAAGGTAACACAATACTATTTTCGATATGAGATAACTCTCTGATATTAATTTATATCAGACTTCTAAGTAGTTTTAATGGATATTTGTGATAAATAAAAAATAAAACAATGACAAATTATTAATAGAGAGCAATTTGTATTAAAAACCTTAAAAATATACTTAGTTACTAATTATTCCTTTTTTTAATAGGAAAGATATTATAAAAATTATATTTTTGGCATAATGGAAGTAATAAAATTATTACAGAACATCACTGCTTACCAAGAATATGAATTTAAATGACTGTATACATTTCAATCTACATAATCATTTGTAACTAAAAAGAAATGAAAATATGATACAGTCATCAATCTTATTCATTTTAGATATTAAAGAGATCAATAGGCAATAATTATCACAATTTACCTTATACACCTACTAAACTTGCTTAAGCTAATCAACATTCTTTATTTTAATTATAATCAACATAATTTACGTAGGTAAATAGGGATAAATACTTATACTGAGCTCAAGTTTAAAGTACAATGTGAAATAACGTAAATAAGATCGTCATATTTCTCTTAAAATTAATAGGTACTTATTGAAATATTAAGTCACATATTAAAGCAATATTTTTTTTTTTACTTTCGTTCTAAATATTTGTGTTCTAAGAACTCTACAAAAGTAACCTATTCAGTCCTCTTCGTTAATGTCTTCATTGTTTTGAGAAATGTGAAGCGTTTTGTAAAAATTATGGTATTGCTTTGGTATGTGCCCAGCATTACAAAGTGACATCAAATCTTTGTATTTGGCTTCTGATATCGGTAAGCAACTAGAATACAATGGCGACATTTGACTTTCTTGATTTCTTACCAAACTTTTTTTATTACGTCGGGTCTGAACTAAAGTGTTTAGTGTCAAGTAGTCCGATTCCAAGTCATACTTGTAAAGAATAACATTAGGATCAGTCTTTTTTATATGAATTTCCTTAATATTATTCCACTTCATATCTTGATTTTCAGTGTTTTTCTTCCAATTTCTGCCGTCTAACAAGGGTTTAAAATCAAATAACATGTCCTGAGTCACGTCAGTTACTTTATAAGGAGAGTTGTTTGTTTTCGCTCAACGAACTAGTGCGTACCATTGGTCAGGAGTGTAAATTATTTTGCCCTTAGAAGATCTCTCAATAAGAGCATGCACATTGTCTGCCTCTTGTTGAGTGTGGCCAGACTCTAAAAATCGGTGCGTGATATCGGTGTTGAATTTCCTACTAGCGTGCATGTAGAGGCTGTAGACTACTCTGTTACGGTTTTGGCCCGTGCAGTTATCCGACCAAAATCTGAAGTCATGTGCACCATCTGCTACTTTAAGCTGGATAAAATCTTGCAAGCAGCTAGCAACCTCATTGGCCCCACGTTAGCTATATTTTCAGGCCACATGTAACAAGATGCTTCCTTTTTTCCAGCGTCGAATACTGTCAAATGCATAAGTGACAACTTTCTTTTATAATAAAATAACGAAACCTCTTCACAAGGGCAGTTAAGTAACTTCTGAAAGTCGTAAGTTGCGCATACTATTTTCTACGAACGTCAGTCCATTGGTTAAGGTGCCTCTTTCTTTTTTTGCCCGGATCTTGCTTGAATGTCCTTTTTCTACGGGCAGTAGAGTTGTTTGGTGTTCCGGGTTCAGATGCTGAGCCTGATATCAAAGAATTGACACTTGGAATGCCACAAGCTTCTTGAACTGCGTCATTGTAACAAGATTGTTCAGTTTGAGTTGATGGACGATAAAAATCTTGAACAGAGTTAGGAGATGGAACCGGAGTACATTCATTACTACCAAAAATAACGAGTTCAGAATCATTTTGTCCAAAATCCCCATCTACCGCCGCACTTTCTTCGTAAATGTCATTTAAATATTTCCACTCCTCGTTGGTAAACTCACATCGCACAGGTGATGCTGAAAATTAAGAAAAAAAAACGTATAACAAATAACAACATCTATCGAAAATACAGGTCAAACTATTACTTTGACGTAGTAAGGTATCGAAAATGGTACTTTCGATATGTTCATAGCAGAGAAACGTATCGAATGTACCACTTTCGATAAATTTATCAGTACAAAAACCAGTGAATACTATTGAAAGTGGTAGATTCGATAGAACAAAGGGGCTTTTTGTCCTAGTATAATATCGAATCTACCACTTTCGATAGTTTAAAACCATATATTACAAAAATAACAATATATTGTCTCATTTTTATTTTAAAAAAGTACTTACTTAACTGGTTTCAATACCAAATTCATATAATGTTGTACAATAAAGCTCTTAAACAAACAATCACGTACAAACAAATAGAAAGTTAAAAAAACCTACAGAGTTGATCATCCTTTGTATTGGAAATAACAGGTTCCGTTGAAATTTCACTGCGCTTTTTTATCATATTAACCATTTGTTTACCTTTTTTATTCATTTTGAACTAAAACTTAAACAAAAACTAACCTAAGCTTAACCTCAAAACGCACATGCGCCCTTGCTCACATTTCGGGTAACACTGACGAAACAGGTAGTTTCGATTGACGCCCGGGTACCGCTGACCACAAATAACATCGAAAGCGGCAGGTTCGATGTTTTAATGTGTTCATTTTATGCAATTTCGATTCTTTTCGATTGAAAAATAGTTGAAGACATAAATATTTAAAAAAATAAAAATAATAGAATCATAAATCTTTATCTTTACTTGCTATTGGTGCATCAAAACGAAAATGGTATTTTTGCAGTTTCGATAATTTACGTGGGGGCCGTCGATATATATATTGAATCTGAGCCGTGCCGATCGATGTTATTAATATCGATCATATATTAACCAATTAATAACGAGCTTAATGATGACATGTATGTAACAACAAATAATATTTACCTTATAAACGATGCACTCGATCCGAAGGACTTTTGCTATCTCTGCTGTTGCTCGAATATCGGAGAATGACCGTCACACCAATTGTCACTATGCCACAGATGTTCGTGTTTGAGTTTATGTTGCACGAGGGTGAGGTGATGCATGTGAGCGTAGATCATTGCCACAAACTAGAATCTTTCAGTCATGTGTGAGTTGAGAGTTGTGAATGAGTAGATTCGGCGCGAGCGGGGATTTATATATGTGCGCGATGGCACGCGCCACGAATAGCGATCTGATGTAACGTTGGCGCTATCTTGCTTAGCGCGGGCTGTCGCCGCGTCCGCGTCGGTCGGTCGCCGCGTCGGCCGCGGGCGCGGGCCGATCAAGATAGCGGCATCGCACCGCACAAGCCTTCGCGTGCCCCCAAAATATGATCAATCCTAAATCCAACTTTATGATAAGCCCATATTGTTTTTGTTTCTATTTAAAATAGTGGTTCGCCTCGAACTAAGATCTCGCGGATGTCGTATTTATGTAGTTAAACTAAACTATAAAACTCGTTTTTGTCATTGAACTTGTTAGGTATGCAAAGTTTCAGCTGAATCGGAAAATTTGCCGAGGAGTTCTGTGGCTCCTGACTCCATCATCTGATAAATTCTCTGTCACTATAATATTGCATTGTCGTCAGAATTACATACATTTGGAAAGTTTCAAGTGATACGAGCATTATTAATCCGGCGAAGCGAAGTCTCCAAATCAACTTGGGCCAATTGGCGTTGTATGTATGTATATTTGTTTGTCCGGGGATAACTTTCGAAGCGTTTATACGCTCAGCGTGAAATTTGGTATATAGGTATAATGGCACAATCTTGGCGTGACCAAATGAGCTAAAAATGTGGCGGTGCGGGGGTTGTTCTATCCGGTCAGGTGGCAGGTCTAATAAAAAGTCATCGTGAGTTTCGACCCCGTTTTTATTTTTAGTTTAAATCGTGTAGTTTTTAAGTTATTTGCCATAATAAAAACCGAACTTTGATAAAATTCACACGGCACACCAGTGACCCCACAATGATGAAATTCGGTTCGTGTAGATTTAGTGACACAAATATAGGGAAAAGTCTGAAATCCAGAAAAACTGCAATTTGTACCCCAAAAAAGAGTACCCACCTGACATGAACTCCCGTTACCTATAATTTGAATGAAACTGTAGGTCAAGCCAGTTGGTTGAGCATTTCGTGGCACTCTTTTAATAGTCAAACATTACAAATAATATTTTTTTGTTTTCATGGGAGACTCGCGAGATCTCAGTTCGGGGCGAACCACTAGTAATAACCTAACCAAAACAAGAACTGTCAAGTCATCGAATCTTTAACAAATGGGAGCTCTCGATAGATTGGTTTCTATATTTTATTTTTTTCATACTGTATACATCCTCGAATAAAAATAAAAACTGTTTTGGAATGTATACATAAAGCCTTTTCATATGGCATATCACTTGATATATTTGTACAACTTTAATTTTTGTTACCCTTCTTTGGAACCCAATATCTTAACCCCTCCATCGGTTCAGCTCATATACTTACCCACAAAACTTCATAGCACAAGCTATCAACCTACTGAATTTCATGCAGATATATACGGTAAAATAGTTATGCTTGGACAAACATAGGTACATACAAAAGCAAAGTCACCTAAGTTGGCATTGAGATATTCGCTCGGACGATCATAAATTGGACTCGTCTTATTATAGGTTTTCTTTAATTATTTACTTGTTATGCGCAAACCAGTTGGCAGACCACCAGCCAGATGGTCGGATGACATCGCGAGAGTTGCGTGAAAACAAGGAGGCCTATACCCAGCAGTGGGTGGATGTGGGGATCATGATGGTGATGATGGGAACGACCTCCGTGGTGCAGTGGGCGAACAGCCGGCTGAGACGCAGGTAGTGGGTTCGATTCCCGCCGCGAAACAAATGTTTGCATGATCTAGAGATATCTGTTCCGGGTCTGGTTGTTTTTCTATATAGTATTATAAGTATGTATGACAAAAAAAAAGTATGTATGTACTCTATCAGTTATCTGGTTCGCATAGTACAAGCGCTGCTTAGTTTGGGGGTAGATAGCGCTGTGTGAAGTGTCCAGCAATATGTATATATGTATGATGATTTATTTATCTATACTTATTACTTTTTATAGGAATCAGACGATACATGCATATATCTTTGATACTTTAGTGTGTGTTCCATAGGCCAGCCAATATGATATGATCACCACAAAACGTATAATTGATATAATAAAATGCAATAAGTTGTTGAAAAAATATTTGGCGATACCTCCAGAAGCCTCGGATGATTTGCTTTGCTATCATAACAGACGGTCAATGTCAATACCGCTGATATTATTTTAACTCTTGTATGTACATATGTACATATCTGCCAATATATTATGTTTTTAAGATGTAATCGCGACCACTTTCATTCGTTTTGTTAGGAGCCGTTGGTTGCAGGCGGCACAAGATCGGTCGCCATTTAAATAAATAATGCTGGACATTTCACACAGCGCTATCTATGCCCCAACCTAAGCAAAGCTAATTCCACTTATACTATGGAACCAGGTAACTGATAGAATTCTTATATTTATATTTTTTGTAAATACCGCGTGTCACCCAGACATTGAACAAATATCTACAGATCATGCAAACAATTGTTCTGCGCCTGCTGTGGGAATCGAACCCGCAAACCCCTGAGTCATAGCAGACTAGTCGCCCACTGTCCCACTAAGTTGTATATGATAATGATATGTTTAAAAAATCTTAAAAACGGTAAATAAGTAATGATGTCCGAAATCAAGCGGGTTGATTATATATTCCGTTTTTTTACGACACTAGATAAAAGCATAAATAAGTGCGGGTGAGACTCGCGCACCAAGGGATCCGTATCTATCTATATTACACGCGCCATCTGGCATATACTAACTCAGAAATCAAGTCAAAATTCAAAATGTTTTTATTCATTAAAATCACAAGCATCTCTTTGAAACGCCTGTTCCTTCGCGATCAAGCATTTGAGGCAGATTTCTAAATAAGGGTTCCATTTTTACCATTTTGTAACGGATTCCTAAAAGTATAGGTATGAAATAGACCGTATTGCCTAGTAACAAGTAGAGCCACCTCTGCATGAAAGGATCTAAGTACCTGTTGTTGAAAGGAAGTTGAAAAACTGGTCTGATAAGTTGCTAGAATTTTTACTTGAATATTGTCAGAGGTATTAGATTACCTAATGTTATGCAACTCTCAGATAAATAATAAGTTTCTGACCTTTGAATTGAATGAAGCAGAAATAAATCTGTTATTAGAATAGTTTTTAGGCTTCCGTAGTCGAAATAGGAACCAAAAATATAATATAAGGTTTCCTCAACACTTTTTTGATACAACCATTTTACAAAAATCAAAGTGGCCATTTTGGTCATGCCCCAACCAGCTTTACCGGTATTCATGTATACCTAAAAAGTATCAACAATAGGACATAACACTGCAGTTGTATAGTCGACCAACTTATATCTAAATCAAAAGCAAAACTAACTTTGTGTTTTAAAATGGCGAAAATATAGCTTACTGTTTTCGTAAACCTCCACTGTGCCGGGTACGACACGCGCTTTGACCAATTATTTTTTGAATGGTTCTAAGCTAGCATGATAGGAAACGCCCATCAGGTTGACATGCCGGCTTGTTGCTGGGAGCCGTTGGGGCCGCACAAGATGGGTTATACAGCATAGCAGTGAACGTCCTATGACTAATATGATGATGATTTTAGTCCACTTTGAATGTTAATATATGGTTCTTTAACTACTGAGTCAGTTAATGTACCTACAATTGTTGAATAACACTTTGCACTCTACCTCATTGATATTAAGGTATTTATTGATAACTAATGGCCCGTACCGGCTTGGCGCGGATGAACATTTATTTTTTAAACATTTTTTATGCCAAAATTTTTTAAATCTTTGGTTATATTATTGAAGTTTTAATAGGGACCCCTAATTTTTACTAGTATTAAATATAGCCTATTGTTACGCCGAGGCTGTTACACAATAAGTAATAGTCGAAATTTCTCGATGGCTCTGGCTTACCTACTGTGTCACAGAATACGTAATACTTGGTGTGGAATATACCTACATGCTACGTTTTTACCTGCAGTTGCACAGAAGGAATGGTTGTTCTGTTGAAACACCGACCCCTTTCCTGGAAGAGCGTTCGAGTGTTGTGAACTGTGCGATATAAATAGGCCGGAGAGATGGCCGGAAGAGTGAGTCTGGATTTGGCTATACGTGCGAACATTTCGGTGACTTTTAGTGGTTTATTGTGCAACAGTGGTGTGAATTAGTGTGTTGTGATTACGTGTGACTAAGTTCGTGTATTCATCGTTTTAGTGTTGAATAAAAGTGTTAATTTGGTTGGATTGATTCTCATTATTTTATCCCGAACCCTCAGCTCGTAACACTGTTACTCAGGGATAATGTAGCATTCTAATGGTGAAACAATTTTTGATATCGGACCAGTAGTTACATACAAAAATACAAATCTTTACTCTTTATAATAAGCACTACTCTATAGCAATATAATGATTATGAATATGATCCCGTCTTAAAAATTGGTTGCAGAATCACGTTTTTTATGACGCGAAGGAACTCTTAATATTACCAGATTTTTTATAAGTAAATTGTATATGTAATTATCCAGCTGACTTGTAACAAGGATGTTATAAATACATTATTTGTATTTGATCGGTAAATTCATCTTGAATGAAATCTGGAGGTCTTCATAAGATGACATTAGTTTTCTTAAGATTACGTAGATAGGCCGGTTAACGAACCGACATCATACGACCCTTGTTACTAGCAAAACAAGTTGAGTGGAACAACATACGTCAGCAGTAGTTATCAAATTTATTGCTAAATAATAATCAGAGCTCACAATACTTTGTGAGATTATTATTATTATTAATTATAACAATGCCTTCGGTGAGATAATGAGAGGCTTGGCTTGGGATTAACAAATATAAACGTTAGACTGTATATATGTGTGTAAGTGATGACATACACACATACATACACTGCGTAATGTTTTTATTTGTTAATCCCATATTTTGTTTGGCTGGACCTTGGTTTTTATTTATTACTGTCACGCCTATTTTCCGGAGTACTGGTCGGAGACAACGGATCTTCATTCACTACGATCTTCACATACGAGTAGGTAGGTACCTCTTTTGCTTCATTCTTCGCACATGCTCATCGATTTAGGGTACTCTTGATTTGCCTTTTCACAAAAATGTCTCCAACTTAGTCAAAAAATCTATTCGCCGAAGCCTTCCAAGAGCCCCAATGACGTTCGCTATATAAATTTATTCCGTCAATCTTGCTTCGTCCATCGTCTCTATAATTGGAGATGGAGAATCAATAGGTAAAGAGTTTACTGATAAATTTATGTCTCGCACATATATGTTTGAAACTTAATGTCTGATGCTGGATCACTTTAGGTAATGCTATGTCCGTGATTAATATAGAGTTTGAATCGAAGAAAGTTATGTTAATATAATTTGTAGAGCATTATTAACCTGATCTATTTAATATCGATTTGTGGTAGGTCATGGTCTCAAAATTGCTCTGATTGTTCTTGCTTTGATATGTGGCTGCTATCATGTGTCCGCATGGACGTAAATACTTTTATTAGTCCTTATTTTATTTTAAACTATACTGCTCAAAACAAAATAAGGGCCACCACATATTTTCCGATTATTTTTTTTTGACAGGATTTTTTGCTCTGATTGTTTTAAATTTAATGAAACAATGTTTTTTCTTATTAAATTTAATGAATCTTAATGCAATTAGACCAAAAATACTTAATCTTAGGTTGTTTTTGATTTTTATCATTTTTTATGGCTGTTTACACCTAACAATAACATTAAATTGTAGACTAAACGCACAGCTGAGTTGTTTAATTTTGAGGTGTTTAATAACGGGTATGTCCTCCCCTTTTTGAAACACATTCTTGTAGCCTCGATGGCATGCTCTCAATAAGATGGCGGATGTTTTCTTCTGGGATCTCCTCCCAGCACCTTTTCAACAATTCAATCAACAGTTGCTGGTTGTGCACATCCTCTTCAGCTGCCCGGACTCGGCGTTTTAATTGGTCCCAAAGGTGTTCAATTGGATTCAGGTCAGGGCTGTTCGCAGGCCATGCCAAAACCTGAATATTGGCTTCCTCCAGGACAGAGGTTGTCGCCCGGGCTGTGTGCGGTCGTGCATTATCCTGCATCAGGATAAAACCGACCACCGCTCGTTGTGAAAATGGGATGACATATGGCCTGACAACCCGTTCAATGTAACTCTGAGATGTCACAGTGCCCTCATTCAGAAAAACAAGGTTAGTTTTACCTTGTAAGCTGATCCCGCCCCAGACCATGACATTTGGACCACCATACCAGTCACGTTCGTGAATGCAAGAATCTGAAAATCTTTCTCCGCTTCTTCTCCACACTCGCATACGTCGATCGTCACTAGAAAACTTCACCTTACACTCATCCGTGACCTTACGCCATTCCTCCATGCCCCATTCAAGATGTTGGCGTGCAAACATTAATCGATTTGCACGATGAGTCCCGGTCAGTTTAGTGCGGGTAACAGGCCTTCGTGAACGTTGCTGGTCTTCGTGCAAACGATTCCTAATGGTCTGGTCGCTGACATGGGTACCAGTAGTCCGGCGTAATCGGTTTTGTAATGCGCGCGCTGTCACAGTACGATCACGTCGCGCAGTAAATCGCACGTACCGGTCTTCCTGGGCGGTGGTAGCACGATTTCTTCCAGAGCCACGACGCCGGGATACACTCCCGGTCTCCTGATACCGGTTCCAAAGGTTTTGAATAGCCCTTCGCGAATACCCTAGCTGTAAAGCCACGGAACATTGCGACTGACCAGCCTCTATCATCGTCACGGCTCTGTAGCAGAAGCATTGTCCATATGGCGTCGAATTCTTGTCATTTTACGGTTAAATGATCAAATTACACGTTTAACTTCCGAAAACAACCGTAGCGGTCAGTAGACTTGTGTTAAACTAATCTTAAATCAAATGACAAAATAAGCAAAACCCTACCCACTTCATAATATCTGGGACATCAACATACCGTCAACACCAATATCCCTAGTGATTCACTGTTATCGTTTACTCAACACTTGAGAACAGAGTGGCATTCATAAAAAATAATTCTCGCAACGAAGGTCAGCAAAAAATGCTCTCAAAACAAAAATACTCAGGTGGCCCTTATTTTGTTTTGAGTAGTATATGTAGTATACAGTGTGTCCCTGGATAAAGTGCAACCCCGAAAGGGGGTGAAACTAGATCAAAAATTATCGACAAAAAAATAGAAAAAAAAAATTTAAAAAATTTAGTATATACTTTATTGATGAATTAAAATTTTTATTGCTCACTAATGACTCTATTTAATAAAAAAATGATTTCTTCCAAAGTAGTAGGTCTATTTTGTTAAAATAAAAACCATAATCATGTCAGATATGTGACGATGACGATAAAATAACAAATAACTCACAAACAAGTGGCTATCGTGACTTAAAGTTTAATTTTTGTATTAAAATT
The DNA here is from genome assembly GCA_963924445.1 of Philereme transversata. Classification (NCBI taxonomy): domain Eukaryota; kingdom Metazoa; phylum Arthropoda; class Insecta; order Lepidoptera; family Geometridae; genus Philereme; species Philereme transversata. The sequence continues at coordinate 15,297,902 of OZ004337.1, read as the reverse complement.
ACATTTTTTAGGCTGTTTTTTTCCAATAAACTCCAAAAATCTTAAAATTAAGCCTATAATACTAGAAATTTTTATGACTTTTTATTATTGTCTATCATAATAGCTTTTAAATAAAATAAAAACCTACGTTCTAACATAAAAAATGTGCTGGCTAGGAGCATTTAAAGTTGACCACTGATTACGTCACCACTCAGGTAGAGACCCTTTTTTAACTTATATTGTTGTAGATTATGGTCGCTGGGCCTGTTCTATGAAAGATGAAGGGTGGGGATCGAAACAGGACTCACAACAAGGCACGCCAGTCGCTCCGATATTCTCGCCGCTGCTACCGCCTACCGTACCTTACTGCGCCTTCAAGTTTTTGTTACGTTGTTTTGCTTTTGTTTTGTTTTTGACTTTTTGTTACGTTTTTGACTGTACTTTGTTGTGTTGTGGAGATGCCGCGATTGACTGAGTTCTCTCCGCGAGAAATCGCTGACATCCATTATTATTATGGTATGTCACGTGGACACACAACAGTTGCTCGTTCTGCATACATAAATGCGTTTCCGAGCAGACTTATACCGTCAGCACGAAATTTCCAAGAAGTTCACCGAAAGTTATCCAACATCGGACTTGGATTAGCAAGAGATCGCCGTGAGCAACAAGCTATCATTATTGACCATTCCATAGAAGAGGCCGTTTTAAACGATTTGTTTGCTGATCCCACAACCAGCATTAGACGCTTAGCTTTGCGTCACGGTATATCAAAAACATCCGTATGGCGAATTTTGAAAAAGAAGGGATTGCATCCATACCATTATCAGCGAGTACAGCATTTGCATGAAAATGTAGACAATCGTGCAAGATGCGTAATGTATACGTGGATTCAACAAAAAATTAGAAATAATCCACAATTCCTAAAAAAAATTTTATGGATGGATGAAGCGAAATTCACCCGGAATGGAATCACAAATTGCAGAAACTTACATGTATGGTCCGAGGAAAATCCACACCTAAAGAGGGCGTCTACTTTTCAAGTGCAATTTTCAGTTAATGTATGGGCAGCTCTAATAGACGACACGCTGATTGGGCCAGTTATTTTACCCGCAACATTAAATGCCGAAAGTTTTTTAAACTTATTAAGAGACGATCTGCCACTACTGCTGGAAGATGTTCCGCTGGCTACAAGGCAACAGATGTATTTGCAGATGGACGGATGCCCTGCGCACTACGGGCGCAATGTGCGAAGTTTTTTAAACGAAAACTACGCTAATAGGTGGATCGGCCGGGATGGACCAGTCGGGTGGCCGGCACGTTCACCTGACCTGACACCCCTAGACTATTTTCTGTGGGGTGTTATGAAACAAAGAGTCTACAGAACGACCGTAGACACCGAGGCAGAGTTACAAGATCAAATCATGCGATGTGCCGATGAGATAAGAAGTGACCCAGAGATGGTGCTTAGAGCCACACAACAAATCGCTCTTCGTGCGGCAATGTGCCTACAACAACAAGGAAGCCATTTTGAGCATTTAATGCATTAAACAAAACCCTTATTTCATACTTACATGTAATAAGTTAAATAAAAATGTTGTAACTAAAATTTGATTTTTAATACTACCTGAGCAGCAAAAAAAACGTGTCTCTACCTGAGTGGTGACGTAATCAGTGGTCAACTTTAAAAGCTCCTAGCCAGCACATTTTTTATGTTAGAACGTAGGTTTTTTTTTATTTAAAAGCTATTATGATAGACAATAATAAAAAGTCATAAAAATTTCTAGTATTATAGGCTTAATTTTAAGATTTTTGGAGTTTATTGGAAAAAAACAGCCTAAAAAATGTAATTTTAATACAAAAATTAAACTTTAAGTCTCGATAGCCACTCGTTTGTGAGTTATTTGTTATTTTATCGTCATCGTCTGAGTAATAAAAATTTTAATACATCAATAAAGTATATACGAATTTTTTTTTAATTTTTTTTTCTATTTTTTTGTCGATAATTTTTGATCTAGTTTCACCCCCTTTCGGGGTTGCACTTTATCCAGGGACACACTGTATAGACCTAGTATTTTTTTTTTTCTTAAATTGTTATGCCATAGTTAAAAATTTACTCATTAACAGCAATTTTCTGATGTAAAGGTTTTGGTGATTGCAAAGATGCGTTCTGGTTTCCATAATCATAATTTTTTTTCTAACACAAACAACCATGATGCATGATGATCTTTGAGTTACTTTTGACACATTTTGTGTGCGTTATTTTATTATGTTTTGAATTTAAAGCAAAATTATGACTTAAAACTAACTTTGAAAGTCTATAATTCGTACTTATTTACGTGTCTTTAGACACAAAAACTGTATAATTTCTTCCTACTGGCTTCAGTAGAAAGTTTGCAAAGTCTCGTAGGATTAATAATATAAAAAACAAAGTATTTAAGAAAGATTACCAGTCGCGCTATAAATAATGCTAGAATTAGTTTGTTAGGTAAGTTTAAATATAATTCGTTTTGTACGTCAAACATACGGAAGAAATCCACGTAAGTTTTTTGTATAAAAGGGTAATTAAGATGTGACTGTTAACTACGCGCATCGCGGCGTCGTCGTAGGCTCATTTTAACTGATAAGCTTCGATATCAACGTATATTGATGACGTCGTATCCTCTACGACACACGTGACACACATAATTTTATAATAACAGTTTTAAATATGATCCAAATATTATGAACATTGTTTTGATTGTATAAAAACATCTAAATGGTTGTGCAACTGGTCAAACTATTATCGAAAAACATTCGTAGCAACTGTTTTTATGACGTCGCTGCGTTGTTAGGTGTTTGCGTATTACTCGTACTAGGAGGTCATAACCTTAGACCAGCCTCCTCTACAGGCATTTAAAAACAAAAACATGTTATTAATAATATATACTATTGATCTGGAAATGGGACTATCAGAATCTATCTATTATAGTATTTGTACTAAAAACGCAGTTGTATGCGCCATGATCACGTAGTAGATCAGCAAATATTTCCTAAAAACTTGTACTGCATTAAATTGTATATCGCCTTGTTTAAAATTTGATTTGATTTTGTACTGTAAACCGCTTGTATTTGCTAAAAGGAGCAAGAAAGGTCAATTACCAGGTTGACCTTGTTAGTAATTTGGCTGATACAGAAAATGTGACAGGTACAAAAAGAGCTAACGATTATCATATTCCGTGAATTTTCGTATAAATAAGGCTCTATGTTATATTATCTTATGTATAGAGCTCCTTATCGCTTTTAAATGATAAAATGTTGGATCTACCAAAATTAATTAACAATGCTCTGGGCTCTCGTTTTAACTATTTAATTAGCAATTTAACTTTTTACTTATAAAATATATAAATATGTGCATACTTATGTTAAATAAATTAAAACATTAAAAAATACAAATAAAAATATTTTCCCTAAATTGTCATCCAATGTGGCTAGAAACTAAGTACATATAGGTACCTACTTACAAGTGTTTTCAAAGTTTTACGATGACTTTAAAGAGGCTTATTTTATGTAAAAACTAGCTAACCCCGCGAACTTCGTACCACCTTATAATCAATAAATTTTGTGTTGCTAAGCTGAGTTAAATTCATTTATTTTTCAATGTGCTTTTCTGTGCACGTACATACCCACTATAATCAACTATCTCTATATTCAAAGTAGCAAATTATTAAAATACTAAAATCGCTATTAAAAATAAGGGTTGGTGGTAGAAGGGTGAAAATTTAGGGTTGTATGTATTTTTGAATGCTGTATCATAAAAAAATAAAAACAAAAAATTTCGTTAACAAAAAATAATTACCACCCTTAACATTTAGGGGTATGAAAAATAAATGTTGACCGATTCTCAGACCTACCCGACATGCACACAAAATTTCATGAAAATCGGTCGAGCCGTTTCGGAGGAGTTTGGCTACAAACACACGAGAATTTTATATATTAGATTAAAGTAGCTAGTAGTAGTGTTTTCCTTTTTATGTAACTCATAGAAACTTTATATGTTACTTTTATTTTAAAACAATAGCAATAGACTACTTACAATAACACTAAGCACGACAAAATAAGCTCTATTATTTTTGTTACACGGCTGAATTGGTGGCCCGACAAATAGGCATTCTTATTCGACATGTATTTAAATGATCATTTTAATTATGCAAAAATAGCAAGCAAAAAATATAAACGGTCATCTTTTTTAATGATTGATCCATATATAAATAAATCATACGATACTTTAATCTGTTTAGTTAGTTTTAATTAAGTTTGATAGATTCATGTTGGGTCCCAAAACTAAGAGAAATAAGCATTTAATAATAAAGTTCGATAAATGTATCGAACTTTATTATTTAACTTTGGCGGCACTTAAAAACCGCCAAATCTGTCGCTGCGGTGGCGTATCCGTACTTACGTATTAACGCCACCGTAGTTTTTTGGGGTGTGCTCTCGCCAGAACTCTAGCGTGGTCGCCCCTGAGTGTCGCTTCACCCCCTCTACCTTTACTCCGCTCGGCTTCGCGGGCTTGCTCCACTCAGGATTTTCCACGCGAGCTTCTGGCTCCGCGCTTTTTTATAACACTCTAGGGGTGTCACGCACAAGACTGCCTAGAGTCGGGGTGCTCAGTGTCGATTCCACTCATCTAGCTAGACCAATAATTAAAAAAGGGAATCAAATATTATTTTTGAGCTCCAAATATTTTTCAAAAGTACACATTGACTAATTGATCGATTGATAAATAAAAAAATGATTCTTAAGTATTAAATAATATTGTCCCTTCTCTTTCCATTACATTGTCTAGTGATCTATTCTACTATAACTATATTCAAATAATTGATCTAGTTGCCTATTTTTTTTGGTCGTACTGACAGACTGAATCGAATAGAATAGAATAATTCTTTATTGTACACCAGGAATACTTAAAAAAAAACGAATTTAAGCTAAATAAAGTACAATGGACGGCCTTATCGCTGAAAGCGATTTCTTCCAGGCTGAATATTTAATTCACTGTAATTGTGTACATTTTATTAACAATTTCAACTACATATGTATGTAGCTTTATAATGTTTAAATCAGCTGAAAATTTAACTTGGCGGAGTTTGAACCTGTGACCTTGCCGTTGGTTCAGGAATTTTAACGACAAGACATGTAAATAATTTTCTACAATAATGATTTCACTAAGCAATCAAATTCAAAACATAAAATCCTTCAACTTTGATTCCACTAGACCCGCCTATTTAGCTTTAATATTGCTACACCCTTACTTGTAGGATACATATGAAGTACTGAACTCTTGACTAGTCAATAAGATCTGACATGTAACATTTTAATTCACTTTATTTGAACGCAATAAAATACTGAATACTGAATGCGGTGACCAACTTTGCTACCGGCTTCAATATCTAATCTTAATAGCTTTAGATCTATCTAAAATACATTTAACTTACATTAAAAAAAACTCACTAAAGCATTGACATACTACTTATATTTTGTTTACTATGACTAAAAAGGAATTCGTGGGCATAAACATGATTTTTAATACCATCTAAAAAAATTTCAAGCCTACACGGGACTTGAACCCGCAACCTTCTTCTTGATACATGATAGGTACTTACATAATAGGTAGGAATGTATAACACTTATTTGTATCAGTAAACACTTTTAAATAAATAAGGGTATATATGTTAAATGTAAGATTTCCTATACCTACTTCTGTAGATAATATATCGTATAATGACGTCACGTCACATCAAAATGTATCAATAATAATAGTTGACCTTCAAATAATCCTAAATCTACCTTTCTGATTTTCGATTGAATTTTTCGTAAACGAAAAGATTCCACAAAAACACATAATTTGTAAACAATGACGTGCAAAAGATAATTATAATTTATTTTATTGTTGCAAGCATCAATAACTTTTAGGGTTCACCAGAGTATTTACACATTTGTGCGGTTAGTCCCCTACATAATTAGGACTTCTTATTAGCGTGTCAAGAGTTCTACGTTTTAATTTATAGTATGTTGGCCAGGTGATTGACCATAACAATAGCATTAGGTGAGGCGGTTATTAGGTCCTCCATCGTGCAGGTGTTCGGACACAAAGGACACATTAGCAAGTGTTGCATTGACTGCGCGGGATACCGCACTCGCACTGCGTTAAGTTAGGGTCCCTGAATCCACATTTGCACATATTAGGTCTGCAGCGGCCAACCTAGGTGCGGAGCCTGTTTAAGGACTTCCAGACTGGCCACGGCAGATCGTGCCCGGGTGGTAACTGTTCCTGTGGGGTGGTAAAATCAGGACTGTGGCATGGTAAGACCAGCTGGGTTATTGTCTAACTTTGAAGACGAATACGAGATGTCATAATCGATTGTATTTACTCGGCTTTCGATCTCGAGGATTACTGACAAAAATCTTACAAAAAGGTTACGTACACGTACGTACGCGAAGACAATTAAAATTCATACACAATGTCCCAAGATTGGAAGCTGAGGAGAAAATCGATCATTGATTTTTGACATCTCGTTCAATCGTTCATCATGTTCAAAGTTACTAGTAGACAATAAAGGGCAGAACGTAGCGATACGCCTTTAAAGACCTATCCTACGTTTTTGATTATAAAATATGCACACGGAACCTAACAACATCAAGTAACAAGATCTATAAATACACACACCCTTTACTTGAGATAATCACTTTTGATAATGACTTTTGTTTTAGCGGTGACGGTAATTGAGTCAGAAGAGGTCACGTAGCCACACACAAGAACTGAACTGACTCAGAAGAGTAACCACTCTTCGGAGAATATGATGTCAAAAATAATATGTAAACATTTTTGACTGAAGTTCTTTGTACCCATGGGAAAACAGAGTCGGGTCGGAAAATGTGGGATGTAATAATAAAATAACTATTTTATCGGTCAGGCACGACAACCATACAATAGTACATTATTTAAGGGTTGTAAGCGATCTCAATCAAAATATCTTTATTTGGTACATAAATCAGTGTACAAAACAAAATGGAAACGGTGATACCCGCAGGAGTAAAAATACTGTGTCGCAGGCATCAACGCCCTCCATAAACCATAACAAATAAAGAGTTCCACATTAAGAGAAGAATTAAAGAGAAGCATTTCATTTTAATGTTAAACAAATTGAAAGTATCAAGTATCGATACGATTACAAATACATTAACAAGAATTGAATAATACTATGTAATGTATGAAATTTTGAAATGTTAATTATCGTTTTAATTGTAAGCAATAACAGAGTGGAGTACATGCGTGTGTGCAGTGTATAAGAATGTGGGGGTGTGTTAGTGTGTGAAAGGTGTAGTATGGGGTGTGTTTAGCGAAAGTGTGTTATTCAGCAAAAAGCAGAAGATTTTCAGTGTCATCGTAGGATAAGGATATCAGCCATTCTAAACATTTCAACTTGCATTTGTAGTATGGTAATGGAAAAATGTTAAGCGATTGGTTTAATCTGTTATATAGTGATGGACTTTTGTAGTGGGAGTGTCCACTAGCTAAAGCTGTGCGGCGACGTTCGATCAAACAAACTTTATTCGATCTTCGTTTAGAATACGTCAACTCAGGATCATAATAAAGTTGTGAGTGTTTCCGAAGGACAGTTTGCAGAATAAAGAGTTGTCGGACCGAGGGTACTTGGCATAGTGAGAAAAGATCAGAGGTCGGGAAAAGGAAGGGTTTCTTAGATAATACCTTAAGCACAGCTCTCTGGGCGTTTTCAAGTCGAATCATTCGGGTTTTGACCGCACAGCCCCATGACGATATGCAGTAGGAGAGAACAGACTGGGCGAGGGCAAAATATACTGTTTTTAAACTTTTAAAATCCAGAACTGATTTTAATGCTTTAACACGTATATAAGTTTTCTGACTTGTGAGATAGTTGATTCAATTTGGGGTTCCCATGACATAGAGCTGTCGATAAAACTCAAAGGTACTTGTGAGAGTATGTCCTTTCAATATATTGTACACCCGAGATATGGCGAACGAGCAAGCGAATGGGAGTGAGAACGCTCGCATCAATATTGATCGCTTACATCCGAGTGTAACAAGTGACATCACTGTTTATCAAGAATGCGAGGAAATTAAAAAAAGTCTTTAAAACAGTTTGTTGCTAAAAATAAAATTTGGGTTCTCGGTATCCATTGTTATTTGTTCACTTGTAAACTATGGGATAAACAATTAGATATCAATTAAAAAACTTTAATCGCTCAGTGTGAGGCCTCACCATACACAAATGTATTGGCGTGAATCTTGTTAGTTCAAACTGCAGTTAGATTATATCACAATAATTATTATCACACTAATATTATATATGCGAAAGTTTGGATGTTTGTTTGTTTGTTACTTAATCACGAGATCAAAACAGCTGAACCAATTTCGATGAAAATTGGTATGAACGTAGATTATAACCTGGATTACTACATAGGCTACTTTTTATCCCATAAATCAGTTCCCATAGGATAAAAATGGGATGTCAAAGGTTCTGTATATATTTTTGCACCCCCAGAACAACGCGGGTGTTTATCTATATAGTATAAGTATGTATTTACAAAAAAGTATATAAGCATTTTATCAGTTATCTGGTTCCCATAGTACAAGCTCTGCTTAGTTTGGGGCTAGATAGCGCTGTGTGAAATGTCCAGCCATATTTATTTATTATTATTTATTTATAATTTACATTTCTGGCCCATATTAATAAATATCATAAAATGAAACGGATCTTAGAAATCCGGTAAAGTAAAATCAGCTCCTTTTAATTATAATTTAGAAATGACGTACCGCTTCTTCGTTCCACTAGGTATTTCACACTAAACAATGTATTAAAATAAACAATCCTTGTGTTTGTATGCAAACAAAGATGTCTAAAGACATTGCACACGATGGCCTTTGGTATCTCGAATCGAGCTCGATCCGGATAGAATTGGAGCAAAGTATCGGGAACGTACCGATCTGAGGTCAGATGTCACGATAGACATAGAACCAAGTCCGTGACGATTTTTGATAACCGTTGAATTAGAGCTGCATTGGTTTTCTGTTTCGATCGTAAAGTCCAAGTTCTAGCGGAACTGGCGTGAGAATACTGTTTGATATATATAAATTCATACATTCAATAACAATTTACTAAAATCGTGTTTGATCTGAACTTATTACTAACGTTATAATACAAAAACAATAAATAATAATTAAAATAAAATGTCACACAATAATTGAGGTAGATATGTAAAGATGTTAGAATTTAACTTTTTTCTAGACTAGGACTATTTTAAGCAACTAGATTATGCTTAAAATATAACGGCTTTATCGCTAAAGGCGAACGGTAGTCTAGTAAGGGATAATTCTACACAAAATTTATTGGATTTATTTATTTATATAAAAGCTCTCGAACGGTAACTAAGAATGAGCCAGAGAGGCGACAAAACAAACAAATGTAATAAAAGAGAAAACAAAAGATTCCTCCTTCAAAAAAAAAATCCTCTTCTTCAAAAAATTGTCTTGAAGAGATCGCTTCTAAGCGATAAGACCGCCCATTGTACTATTTGCTTTCTGTTTTCTATTTGGTTTGTAATTTTTTGTTTATATGGTGTACAATAACGCGTCATCATTGATTCATTCATCTGTACATACTTATAGATAAGTAATTTAAGTACCAAGAAGCTACTTTCCGTTAAAAAGTAAGGTATTTGGCAACTGAGCCCGTGGCTGATGTAATTGTTCATACAATGTCGTATGTCTGTTTTACACAAACGCCCGTCGCAGATATCGGTGGCAAAATGGTCTAACAGTGTCAACGCTGGTTGACACTTCCTTGCTTGCAATGTAATGCATTGTATTGTTCTCTCCTTTGGCTGGTTTAGTTGTAGTTCAAGTAATAAAGTTTGGATTTAAAAGGAAAAGTTGTCCGCAGCCTTAGAAATACTTCCAAAAAAGTCGTTAAAATAAATAATTTTTACCCAACAGGCTCAAGCTAGACCCTCACGTCGTCAGTTAGTGAGTGTGTCGCTTATCTGATAGTAAATTGTCTTGACGATTTGCTCTTGAACTCGCTTCCGACCGGAATGAGGACAGCCGACTTGCCCACTCATTAGGCGAACTAGAATAGACTGCTTTTTCTCAACCGCATCATTTACCGGTTTCATATTGGTGCGGTTATTAAGTAAGCATCGATTCGTTTGATGTTTTTAACCGACTTCAAAGAAAGGTGGAGATGTTAATTTTTTTTTATACGACTTGGAGATGCAAAAGGCATTTAGGCTAACATTTCATGTAACCTATATACTAGTACCAAAGAATTTTAAGAACTCAATAAATTATTCTTATTCTATTCTTATTATTATTTGGCCCATCTGATGTTAAGTGGTAACCATCGCCTATAACAAAGTACTGCCACTCACCTTAGAAACGTACTCTACGATGCACTGCCTTGCATCCACCAACTACAGGAATATAGGTGTAAAGCCTTATGTGCCTGTAATTTCACCGGCAACCATACCGTTCAAACCGAAACACAGTAATGCTGCTTGGCGGCAGAAATGGATATGGTGGTAGTACTTTCACAAGGAACTCTACCACTCTTGTATTCGTCGGAATTATTAATAAAATAAAGTAAAAAAAAAATATATCTCATTTGCAATCACCTCGAGCTAAGAGATAAGAGCAGACGTGACAGTCGCAGACATATTGGTTGCTATTTGATACGGTAATGAAATTACTCTACATGTCTTTCTCGTTACCTATGGCTGGACTCTATTGAGCGTCTTGTCGTACAAGGACGAGTGGAGGTTACCCATGCGGTGGACCGATCAAATAAAATCTGCAGTGGGCGGCAAACTGCATGAATGCACCAGAATTTCCATCAACAGAAACAAATGTCGTGATATCGTATTACAAGTTACAACGCGCATTATGCTGAGTTAAAGTCCTCTTTGCAACTTATGACAGTAGATTTTGTTTTAAGTTATATTTTGTACCATTATCTTATTTTGTGTTTTACTGTGATGCAAATAAATTTTTATTCTGTTCTATATCGTGAAGCGTGTAATGTAATATTAGCCCCAAAAAATAATGATACGTACGTATAGTTACGATTAAGAAGAAGTAGATAGCTGGGCTAAGCTGAGAGGATGGTGCGGTGCGGAACCCTATTCTAAAAATCCTGCCCCTGATACACTGATACACCAGTGGTAGATTTTCCTACAGTTTATTATTTTATCATCATATCATAAACTACAGTTTATTATTTTTACAATCCACTAATTTGGTTGAAATTGTGTAAGAAATAGTTTTTGGCTATATTTCTCAGGTTTCTCAGCTCAATCATGTACGACTACTTAGGCAGGGAAATATAAGTTTCTGGTTGGGGACCGCGAACTAGGTGTTTTACCATATAATATAAAACTTTGCGGTACCGTTAAATGAACAATGAAAGAGAAGAGGAAAAAGTTGAAATGATGTCTTGTGGACCTCTTTCTGCAAGACATCAGGAAGCTAAAAAAAAACGGTTCTTAAATTTGCCGCCCTAGCCTCAAGCCTATTCAGCCTGCTGGCAACTGGCGACTAGCTATCTGATTACCCAGCACCCAGCTAGTCCTACGACTAGCCACGATTAAACGCTGCATAAATGATCTTCAAAATAGTTATTATGTAAAGACGATAAATTACACTCTTCAGCCGAATTTTAATTAGGACAGTAACAGATAGAATTCACAATAATTCAACTTTATCGTACGAAACGTATGAAAATTGATTACTCTGTCCACTGTGGCTAATTATAATTCGCATTTTGCGACATTAGATATCACTTTGCCCTATCATTCCTATTAGTATCGCTATTTTTATATCATTCGTATACAAATTGATTCATTATTAAACTCCAGTCTAACTAATTAACGATCTGTTAATTTGCATGTCACCTCTATTAGTAAGCCTCATTAGTGCTATCCATCATATGTTAGCACCAGCTAGTGTCATCATGATAACTTATCACTTGCTGTGTTTAGGAATTTATAGCGACAGTACTTTTCACTATTAGATATACATACCTTGATTTACGTTAAACACGTGTTGGCTGATGCAAGTATCGAGCATCATAACGTAGGCTTTTCACATAGTGACTGTTGATTAGTCTGTGTGTTCACGCGGCTACCTGCGTGTCAAACAGTGTTTGTTGAAATCGTAAACTGTGGACGCCGGCTCCGGCTAGGGTTGACCCAAGAGTGAATAAGTGTCTACTAGATCTTCGTGCTTCATCTTAGACCACATCATCGCTTATCAGCAGCTGAGATTGTGATCAAATTAAGATATATTCGTGATAAAAAAAAACACTTATTTGTTGGGAACTCACTTAAAAAGAGTAGATCACGAGAGCATACCAAACGCCTTTTCATACAATAAGTGATAATGTTTTGGAGGCTCATGCTATTTTTGTTTGATATTAGAGCTGCTAGTAAAATATAAAACTGTAAAAAAGTTAATTTCAAATACCCCGACCGCCAATTTTTGCGTCGGTTGTTAAAAACTGACATTTGTTAAAAACAACCACCCCAGTTAAACTAGCTTTCTGTTAATTAAATTGCATCCGAATCGGTCCATCCGTTAGGGAGCTCAAATCAGACATACATACATAGGCATAGGGGTCAACATCTTTTAAAATAAAATATTGGTATCTACTAAATGTAGAGCGCCTATCAGTCACTATCAGAAGACAATAGTTGGAAGAGGAACCTCTACGCCTAGCTTGTCGTTTTGCGACTCCTAAATATAATCCGACACCGGGGGTTTCTTTTTGTAAAATTATGTTAATTTAAGGATACAAATAAGGTTGTGTTATAACTTAAATCTATAAACCCAATTTTTTATTGTGAAAATAAAAAAACATCGATAACTCGCGTCGCGTAGATATAACTTTAAACTAATTTAAACTCGATTTTCCATTGAACCGTATCGTGAAGTTGGCAGTAATATTCCCCACGCGTTATTAGTGGAATCAGTTGCCATTAAAAAAATATAAACATTGGCGCAAATCGTTACTCGTTATAGACAAAGTAGAGTTTTATCTGCCAAACAATGTGCTCAGATTAACGGTCTAGTCTTCGTAGTTTAGTAGCAGCCCTACTTTAAAACAAAAATGGCACGAGCCACCGCTTAGATAACCGCTTCCGTGGCAGGCCTTCATTCACGTTCGTAATTGTACTACTATTTGATGACCGCAATGCAACTATAATTGCATCATTCAAATAATGCCATGCACAGGAGGCAAAGGTCGACAACGTTCAAGCGAGCATAGATTTTAGTTTCCACGCTTCTTTGAGCTGAAAATGTTTTATCCTAAGGGGGATAAATTTTGGGAAGCCCCATTTTAGTCTTTTAGCTGCCACCTGCGGCTTGCACAGTCAGGTAAAAAGTAGCATATGTCCGAATCCCGGACATAATTCTATTAGTATACCAAATTTCATCGAAATTAATCGTGAATACGAAACAGACAGACAGAGAGACGAGAGTTACTTTCGAATTTATAATATTGATATTAGTATGGATTATGTAGTTTCTATTATACACGGTACTTCGGAATATCATGCATATTCCGGAATTTAACTGGAAAAGAGGTCATTCATTCAAAAGGCCCTTTAATTTATTTACTTTAATTTTAGTTCTTTTTTGGATGTTACTGTTTGGACAGCCAGGTATAAATATGCCGAAGCACTCTGTATAAATGTTGGTGGGAGCCGTTGGGTGCAGGCCCCACAAGATCGCTCTGGGGGAGGCATATGTTCAGGAGTCTATAATATGTCTGATATGATAATAATGACGACTGTATAAATTATAATCTGTAAGGACTAAATCAGTATTAGTTGTGAAGTATTAACATAGGTATTACATTATTTTTACTTACACTTAAGGACCTCATTGTTGTTCTTTAATAAATAATAATAAAACCCCGATGCAAAAAATGTGGGCGTGTTGAGGATAAACAGTGGATGACCGCGGTCCGGCAACCGTTGCATCAGATTCTATTTAGAACTGCGATGTTCAGGTGTGCGGGGCAAAGGTTAACTAACATAAATTCCTAAGTTTATTTTTTTCGTCATTATGTAGAATACGTTGATTGTTATGTTATGCTGGTTTTTTTATCATTTATTCGTTTTGATCAAATTCAAAGTGAGTATTCAATTAAATCACCTGAACCTCCGCGACTCGCGAGCAAGCCATAAAGTATCAAGCAAAAAAAAACAAAGATCCCTTTCGAAGAACGGAAGCTCCAATGTCTAGCTATCGAAAAAAGAGATGCAATCGATACTGACATTATCTAAGGAATGTCGAAAAATAACTAAGGGATCTGTTCTTTACATCTAGGGAACTGACCTAAGATCGTCGGAACGTAGATTCTTAAAAAACGTTATAATCGGAAAAATCAATTAGAAAAATTAACTGCTAATTGATTGGGATTTTTGTTCACAATTGCTGAAGTTAAGAGCGAACTACTAGTAGAGATAATGTAAAGTTACAAATGACAATGTCAAACTATATGTCATGTTAATCTAAAACAGAAAGCCGGTGATGAAAGCCATCTTCAACCCCTATTGCTGAGCCGGGCGTAATGTTTTACTGAATTTCATTATTCCCTAGGGCATAATGAGATTTGAATTTAGAACCTAAAAATTTGTATGAAAATTTTAACCAGAGACCCATAGAACCCATAAGACGTTATAACCATAAGAGCCATAAGAGACCATAAGAACTTATTCGTAAATCGAACTATCCTCTGCACAGCACGCCAATAAAAAGGAAGGCTGCGAAACGCTAAATAGCTTCTTTTTTTTTATTGATTGATATTGATACCTATTGGTATTTTTTTGAAATGCTTTTACTACCTAGATATGCTTTATATTGTCTCGCAAAAAGTGTGAAAAGTAAGGTAATCTCTTCGTGGATAAAGCTGACTTCATCTTGGGCTTGCGTATATCCCTCTTTGCACTCAGAATTCTAATCTAGAATCCTTCGCTACGCTCGGAATTCAATATAGCGCCGATTAGCGCCAGTGACGTGAGACTATTTCACACCACCTGCTCGACAATGTCAAATTATATGTCATGTAAACCTCACCGAGAGCAGGTGTTTAAATCCCTACGGCTGAGCCGGGAGTAAAGTTGAAAAAAAAATGGCGCCGTTGGAATTTGGAACCTCACCTGTATTAAAATTTAAACCAAAAGAGACCGATACAATAAGAACTTATTCGTAATTAAATAACCTCTGCAGAGAATGCACCAACCTAGATTTGGTTTTTATTGTCTCGCAGAAAGTGTGAAAAGTAGAGTATTCTCCTCGTGGATCCTGTCTGCATCTTGGGCGTGCTTATATCCCTCTCTGCATTTAGGATTCTAGTAACTCTCTCGCTTCGAGATTCAATAATACAGTGTGTCCCTGGATAAAGTGCAACCCCGAAAGGGGGTGAAACTAGATCAAAAATTATCGACAAAAAAATAGAAAAAAAAAAATTAAAAAAATTTAGTATATACTTTATTGATGAATTAAAATTTTTATTGCTCACTAATGACTCTATTTAATAAAAAAATGATTTCTTCCAAAGTAGTAGGTCTATTTTGTTAAAATAAAAACCATAATCATGTCAGATATGTGACGATGAAGATAAAATAACAAATAACTCACAAACAAGTGGCTATCGTGACTTAAAGTTTAATTTTTGTATTAAAATTACATTTTTTAGGCTGTTTTTTTCCAATAAACTCCAAAAATCTTAAAATTAAGCCTATAATACTAGAAATTTTTATGACTTTTTATTATTGTCTATCATAATAGCTTTTAAATAAAATAAAAACCTACGTTCTAACATAAAAAATGTGCTGGCTAGGAGCATTTAAAGTTGACCACTGATTACGTCACCACTCAGGTAGAGACCCTTTTTTAACTTATATTGTTGTAGATTATGGTCGCTGGGCCTGTTCTATGAAAGATGAAGGGTGGGGATCGAAACAGGACTCACAACAAGGCACGCCAGTTGCTCCGATATTCTCGCCGCTGCTACCGCCTACCGTACCTTACTGCGCCTTCAAGTTTTTGTTACGTTGTTTTGCTTTTGTTTTGTTTTTGACTTTTTGTTACGTTTTTGACTGTACTTTGTTGTGTTGTGGAGATGCCGCGATTGACTGAGTTCTCTCCGCGAGAAATCGCTGACATCCATTATTATTATGGTATGTCACGTGGACACACAACAGTCGCTCGTTCTGCATACATAAATGCGTTTCCGAGCAGACTTATACCGTCAGCACGAAATTTCCAAGAAGTTCACCGAAAGTTATCCAACATCGGACTTGGATTAGCAAGAGATCGCCGTGAGCAACAAGCTACCATTATTGACCATTCCATAGAAGAGGCCGTTTTAAACGATTTGTTTGCTGATCCCACAACCAGCATTAGACGCTTAGCTTTGCGTCACGGTATATCAAAAACATCCGTATGGCGAATTTTGAAAAAGAAGGGATTGCATCCATACCATTATCAGCGAGTACAGCATTTGCATGAAAATGTAGACAATCGTGCAAGATGCGTAATGTCTACGTGGATTCAACAAAAAATTAGAAATAATCCACAATTCCTAAAAAAAATTTTATGGATGGATGAAGCGAAATTCACCCGGAATGGAATCACAAATTGCAGAAACTTACATGTATGGTCCGAGGAAAATCCACACCTAAAGAGGGCGTCTACTTTTCAAGTGCAATTTTCAGTTAATGTATGGGCAGCTCTAATAGACGACACGCTGATTGGGCCAGTTATTTTACCCGCAACATTAAATGCCGAAAGTTTTTTAAACTTATTAAGAGACGATCTGCCACTACTGCTGGAAGATGTTCCGCTGGCTACAAGGCAACAGATGTATTTGCAGATGGACGGATGCCCTGCGCACTACGGGCGCAATGTGCGAAGTTTTTTAAACGAAAACTACGCTAATAGGTGGATCGGCCGGGATGGACCAGTCGGGTGGCCGGCACGTTCACCTGACCTGACACCCCTAGACTATTTTCTGTGGGGTGTTATGAAACAAAGAGTCTACAGAACGACCGTAGACACCGAGGCAGAGTTACAAGATCAAATCATGCGATGTGCCGATGAGATAAGAAGTGACCCAGAGATGGTGCTTAGAGCCACACAACAAATCGCTCTTCGTGCGGCAATGTGCCTACAACAACAAGGAAGGCATTTTGAGCATTTAATGCATTAAACAAAACCCTTATTTCATACTTACATGTAATAAGTTAAATAAAAATGTTGTAACTAAAATTTGATTTTTAATACTACCTGAGCAGCAAAAAAAAACGTGTCTCTACCTGAGTGGTGACGTAATCAGTGGTCAACTTTAAAAGCTCCTAGCCAGCACATTTTTTATGTTAGAACGTAGGTTTTTTTTTATTTAAAAGCTATTATGATAGACAATAATAAAAAGTCATAAAAATTTCTAGTATTATAGGCTTAATTTTAAGATTTTTGGAGTTTATTGGAAAAAAACAGCCTAAAAAATGTAATTTTAATACAAAAATTAAACTTTAAGTCACGATAGCCACTCGTTTGTGAGTTATTTGTTATTTTATCGTCATCGTCACATATCTGACATGATTATGGTTTTTATTTTAACAAAATAGACCTACTACTTTGGAAGAAATAATTTTTTTATTAAATAGAGTAATTAGTGAGTAATAAAAATTTTAATACATCAATAAAGTATATACGAATTTTTTTTTAATTTTTTTTTCTATTTTTTTGTCGATAATTTTTGATCTAGTTTCACCCCCTTTCGGGGTTGCACTTTATCCAGGGACACACTGTATGTAGCGCCCGTAACGCAAGACTCTGCATTATCCCCTCGTTTAATTATCCTCGTTTAATCGTTAATAATTAATGATAATTGATCGAGCGAAGCGAGATCTCCAATTCAACTTGGGCAAATCTGCGTTGTATGTATGTATGTATGCATGTTTGTTTATCCGATCATCATGAAATTTAGTATATGGGTAGGTAGTGATGGCACAATTTTGGTGTGACTCAATGAGCTAAAAATATTGGAGGGTTGTTGAGATATTGGGGTTCAAGAGGGGTAAATAAATGAAAATGAGACTATTAGGTCAAGTGGGACGTCAAATTAAACGTCTTTATTAATACATTTGAATCCCGTTTTTATTTTTAGTTTAATTTTTGTACTTTTTGAGTTATTAGCCATAATAAAAACAAAACTTTGACAAAATTCACAAGGTACACAAGTGACCCCACAAAGCTGAAATTTGGTATTCGTGTAGCTTTAGTGACACAAATATAGGCAAAAGTCTGAAATCCAGAATAACTGCAATTGTTACCCAAAAAACAATTACCAATTAACAAGAACCCCCGTTACATGTAATTTGAATGAAACTGTAGGTCAAGTAGGTTGGTTATGCATTTCGTGGCACCAATTTACTAGAAAGTTTAAAGCCGGCATTCACAAAGATCACTAAACGTATTTAGCGACTAAACATGTTTAAATTTGAAGTATTTTATGATTTGACAACTCCTTAAATCATATTTAGCGTCTAAATACGTTTAGGCATCGTTGTGTAAGTCGCCCTAAGAATAATATTTATTTTGGGAGATTCGCGAGATCTCAGTTCGGGCGAACCACTAGTGATAATTACACGTTAAAAAATATTTTTGGGTGTACGATTTTACCCGCTTCTTTGCGCCTATAGGTAGGTTTTTAGTTCGACAATTTTTTTTAGAGTTCTGCTAATCATTTTACTATAAAAAAGTTAAATGAAACCTAGAGCGCTTTGAAAACTTGAGAATTGGATTGGTGTTCTGATAAACAAGCGCCTATATAATAATGTGGGCAAACTGTTTCACACATTGCATTTGAAAACCCTTCTCGTTTATCAAAGTTGAAGAAATAAACTTAAGTTTAGCTACTAATACTTCGAGAATTATCACCTGCCCATCCAAATGTTGCCTGGAAGAGATCGCTTTTAGCAATAAGGCCGCCCATTGTACTTTTGATTGAATTGTGTAGTAAAGAAATTATCTAATCCAATCTATCTTGAAGTTTGCAGAAGCGTCGATCGACACTCAAGCGTAGAGATTTTGACAATATTTCATTAAAAAACTGTCAATAATTGCCAATAAATGCGCGAATTTGCTATCGCATTACTTAGATTGTGGGCTACGTGTATAGTGAAGATCTCTTTTTTATCTTACCTAAGTCGTAAGTATCTCGAGATAATAGCCACCGCGAGCTCGCGCGAGCACGCGCAATACCACGCGAGCCATCGCGAGGATCGTGTTTGTAGAGTGCAGTGTACACTATATATACGGTTCAATATGACACCAACAAATATTTCAATTCTTATCTCACACATCCTCGCTAATACAGACCATTCCCACCGAAGAAGCGCAAGGAGAGAATTTAAATTTTGAAATTACTAATTTAAATTCACTATAATCCAATCCTCTCTTCGCTTCGCTGATAGAAAAGCACCTGTAGAATAGTTGATTGGAATTAAAAAGAGACAGACTAAATATAAATGGACAATAAAACAAAAACAATATCTAGATAACAATATATTTTTGTCATCAACGACAAACTTAACAACAGACTACAACATAGATCTTCTCAACGAAACCTGCGCAAATACCTCGCGTTGCTCCGGGAAAATGTTATCAACACATCAATAATTATTACAAGAGTCCATAATAAAGCGTTTCAATACCTTCCTGTATAGTTTGTCCAGTGACAATGACCATAAAGATACGATTGAACTTTAAAAACAATTTGAAAATGAAATAAGTGTATATAAAGTGCATCCCTGTCAGTAAAAAGGGGTTTTATTCACAAAATAATATTGAGGCTGTTTGAGGAACTAACGGAATCAAATAAAAATAAATGTTTTCGAGATTAGAGCATTAGATACAAGCAGCGCCCAAACCAAGAGTCATTTTACGTGGAACGAAAATAAAATCAAATACTTATACGGTCCCTTGAAGCTGTAAAAATATCAAGCTTCAAAGTCAACGCAACAAAAAAAATACGGTCATTTATACCGCATATTTTTCTCGAAATTAAATCAAAACCTATAGCGTACTTCCCATTGACCTAGAATCATGAAATTTGGTAAGGTCTCACATCACAAGTAAAGGAAAAAATTACAAAAATAATTTGTAGTTGTATAAAACCTTTCCCTTATAAGGAAGGGGGATTTTTTTTACTCACTCATTTCATCTTGCGAGGTGTCGTTGAATAAGTATTTTAAAAACATTATAAGGTTTTTCAACACTTTTTGATACAGGAGCCCATTCACGAATTATAGAGCCTCAAAATTACCGCTTTCTTAATAGTCGTGTGATCCCCTTCCCCTTCCAGCCAACATGCTATACAGTATTATGCTTAAAAAGTATCCATAGTGGTAGTACATAATATACTGTAGTTGTAAGAAGAATTATCAAAGCTGAGTAGACTTAATTTACGACTTTACGAGCAGTAGTCGACCAACTTATGTCTGTAGTTGGGTTTGTAAACAGTTCATATGTTCATACAAAATGACCAAAATCAAACTTGCAAAATGCAAATGCAAAATTAACTTTATATTTTAATATGACTAAGAGACAGCCGAGATACTAAATATGACTAGACTAAGAGATTGTTTTATAATAAGTATGTTAAAAAGTATCAACAACGTAGTAAATTTAAAAGGTCAATAGTATCTGAATAATGATTATTAAATACTGGACAAAACCACATGGAAAGATAAAGATAAATATACGTTTTCACACCTTAATAGGATAAAATATGCCAAATAAAATGGACGGCTTTTAACAATGATACTAATTTGCTTGGCGAAAAATTGCCTTCGTTTCCTACCGAAAAATGTACTTCTGTAATTTAGTATCATTTAGACGGTACCATTTGAACTGAAGTTTAATTGTATTATTTTGAAGTTCTTTGATGAAGTTTTCGGTAGCTATCACGAGAAAGCAATCGATGGCACAAGTGTCAACATAAATGTAAGATTCGATCTATACAAGTACTCTACTGCTAAGCTGTTGGTAGGAAACAAATCTTCCAATTAAATAGGTTAATCCATTTCTCAAATCATCATATAACACCGCAATTCACTTAAAACTCTCGACATAATATTAAAAATAACTCTTATTCCCTACACTTGAAATTGCTTTTGGTTTGACGTTAATACGTAAATCAATTGACTCAAATACAAGTAGGCAGGATCTGCCTTGCACAAAGTTACAGCTCTACCTAAGAGTAATCATACAAACTTATTAGTACATATAATTAGGTATTAAATAATTTACAATTACTCGTACAAAATATATTTCTTTCAGTGCACATTCTGCTCACAATGCATTTTGTAAAAATGTAGGTAATATTAGTTTTTTTGAAAACGTGGATCACATAATGTGTCAAAATTTCTTAGTAAGCTATCCACAACGCGTTCTAACCCAGGTTACATTATTAATTTTGAACCATAATATCCAAGCACTTGTGTTGGTTATAATTATTTATGTGAAAGTATGTATAACATTTGAAATATAAATATTTGTCTATGCTATTTATTGCGAAATATGTATTCGATAAACATTAAAACGATTTTAAAATCCTAATATTAAAAGCGTATTCTGTGTGATTAGCAATCGACATTAGGTCATAGAGAACGTTCATGAACAATACATTACTGCCGCCAATAGCTCTGCGATCCTTCGAACTGTACACGATAGTCGAGGGAAATGTAAAACGCTTTTGGCACTATGTAACTTCGATAAATATTTATACTATTTTACATTACATTCAGAGATATTTACAGCTTAAGAGTAGACACAGAGACATATTTACAACGGTTCAATCTATAGCAAGTAATGAGGTTCTACAGCATAATACAATTTATACAAATAGGTATTACAAATTCGTAAACGTGTACAATATCTACAGCTGTATGTGACAATGGAAAGCTTTAGCGGCACTCTTTGATATAGTGGAGTGGAAACAGCATCGGCAGCACTTGGCGGGTCATTTCGCTTCAGATATTAAACTCTAAGCTGTTCCTTAGATAGAACGACGACAAAAAAAAATATTGCGTGGTACCATTAATGGTACAACAGCAAAATAAAAATTGCCCCAGTACCATCAATGGAACTGACTGACTTTAAACTGATACACTTTTACACAATACTTAGCGGACACCGCAAAACGCTATATAAACGTCAACGCCAAAACTGTAGTTATACTGCTCTAAACATCTAACATAACATTGATTATATTGCACACATTCACTTACTATCAACTATGTATAAATAAATGAGTGGGCTATAATCCCTCCCCGCCATAATTTCGAAAACTCACCGCAACTACTACCTGATGCCTGATAGATGACATGTCTGACGCACCTTCTACACACTCGCTAAGCAAACTCGAACAAGCTTCTCTGATAACTAAAAAAAATGTAATTTAAGGTATTTTGCTGTCTAAGTCTGATCTTCATTAACAAACTCTAGATAAAATTTGTAAAGTAGTTTACTAAAAATGTGAATGATTGCCAATTTTCAAAGAAGCTCAAAGTTGAAAAATTGAAGGAATGATAGCTTGCTTAGTGTGGCGTCGCGTGCCTCAAGCTCGCTCTACTGATGACGAGGATGAAGTGCCTCTAGTCAGGCTCTAGTGCAGTCACAACCAACTACCGTCGAACAACGACCTGGGATAAGATGCTCAGAACCATCCGACTCCGATGGCACACGAATGACGCCGCGAATGAACCCCATGAGATGCGATCCCGATGCAATGTTACGCACTGACCAACAAGCGCTATCGATCTACTCGATTCTACGTGAACATGATCCAAACGATTCTGAAATGATTCTTTTCATAGCACCAATGCCAATCGATTCGATAACAGCATTATTCTCTCGAAAAAATTGTAAGATCTATGTTATCGTCATTAAAAATCTAGACTCTATCAGTTACTGAATTGATCTTTCAAATCTACTGTTTATTAAAATCTTTTTATTTAATTAGGTGAATTTAGAGATGAAACTTATCGTAATCGGTAAAAGTAGGAGAATCGCTTTTATAAAATTCAGTCGCTGACTACTGTAAAATCGGTTTAAACTCTACCTCTAGAAAACAATTTACAAATCTTTTATTTCACTACCCGAAATATCCCGATAGAAAAGAGGGACGTATTTAAGTCACGAGAAATTGAAAAATCTCGGGCAGTGTGCATCGTAACTAATCGTCATTCGAGGTGTGATAAAAATCGCCTCCCTTGTGCCATTAATCTTGTAAATAGCCTACTCGGTTGCCTGCTTCACATTACCATTAACATTCTCATTTCAGTCCGTTGTAACGTCAGGTTGGTATAGTTCGCGTGTCGGTCATCACTTGTCACTCGTCAAACGTTCGTATAATCCGTAGAGCGGAACGCACTTCACCGGCCACGGCGGCGCCTGGGTCCCTTCATCACATGCTCGAGCTCCGCGCTAGAGGTGCGAGGAGGGCGAGGCTGTGCCGTATTGGCTCGGTCGTGCATTCAGAAGAGCATGTGGCATCGCAGGTTGGAGTTGGCTATACCGTGGTGTGAGCGGTGAGGTCGACCCCCGACTTCGCGCTGCCCAGCGCGGTCGGCGGGTCGCTGGCGGGGAGGGAAAGTAGATGTTAGGCCTCTAAAAAAATGAGGGCCGTAGGCTTCGGTTCCAAATTTGATTTCTTGGCTTCGACAACTAGGAACTCGATTTCCTGAAAATAACCAATATGCGTTATTCAGTATAGTATGATAAAAAGTACACAAACAGGCAGTAACAAACTCTAATTTTTTTAACCCCCAAAGTGCTGAAATTTGGTATGCGTGTAGCTTTAGTGACACAAATATAGTGAAATGTCTGAAATCCTTCGCGAAATTTCTTCGCCAAAAAAGTGAAACCAATTAACATGAACTCCCGTTACCTGTTATTTGAATGAATCTGTCCGTCAGTAATTTGGATGTGCATTTCGTGGCACTATTTTGATAATCAAAGATTATAAATAATATTTCTTTTTGTTTTTATGGAAGACTCGTGAGATCTCAGTTCGGGGCGTACAACTAGTAAATGTCAAAGTAATTTTTTAACTTCATACCGGTTTATCCCTCTGTGCAAAGGATTCGGCTATGAGTCTCGCGACATCTTGATGCTGCAATCCCTCCACGCGATGTCCGTCCACTGCCAGGATCAGCTGCCCCACCTCGAGCCCTCCAGCCTCGAATGCTGCTCCATGCTCCTGAAAATACGGTTTGCCTAATCAGAAAATGTTTTTTATGGTGTATAGATAAAGAGTTTTCTAGAAAATCGGACTGAACTCTTTAGTTTTATTCAGCCCACATCGCTTTAATTCTACGGGTTTGTTTTCCTGCTGAATTATTTATATTCTGAGTGACATATAGCAAGGCACGGTAACCTATACAAATCTGCAAATGAACTATAAACGTGAGTCATCGTCTGGTTCAGGCTGCTGAAGTTGTAAAACACTAGGTACTACAGAAATAGTTTAGCATTGTGAATTGTGTTGCTTTTGGTATAAATAGAGCATGGCATAGATACAATTACTTGACTTCAGCGTATTATGGTGATATATCAGTAGACTTTGATTATTAGGTGGATTCCCTTTTCCGCATTCGAACTCTGCATTTGGTCCATTATGCGTTATTTCGATTAGTATAAATGAATAAATAAATAAATAAATATTACTGGACATTTCACTCAGCACATATTACTATGGGAGCCAGATAACTGATATAATACTTAGATACTTTTTTTTGTAAATTCATACTTAAAATACATACAGGGTGTTTGGTAATATAATGACGATATTCAAGTGACGGTTTCTCAAAACATAAACACTTCTCGAAAAAAAAAACTACTAGATATATTATCAAATTTTACAGAAAATGGACTAAGTTTAGGTGATTAAGTCGATATAAAACTAAACTAAGTAGTCTTGCAATCGACATCCAAAAATAAAGGCCGATTTGATATCTCTTTCGGAAATGGCTGCGGGTTTTGGGTTTGAAAGGGACAACAAGAGATATCTCGAGACGTCAACATAAGTTCAATAAAGTGTTTTTACATGCCAAAATAAATTTCACATTTCTATGGTAAACATTCACAAATTTATTTATTATGCTCATCAAAATAACCCCTTTCATTTGTGTGCGTATATTATCATACACCCTATATATAGAAAAACATCCAGAGCCGGAACAAATATCTGTAGATCATGCAAACATTTGTTCCACAGCGGGAATAGAATCCACTACCTCCTGCGTCTCAGCCGCCTATTCGCCCACTGCGCCACGGAGGTCGTCATAAATATAAATGCATGCAAAAGGATTTTGTAAATTTTGGTACGAAGGAGGTTGGCATAGACCCGGTCCGTATTTAGCAATCTTAGGCTCGGACTATATGGCATCCGGGTCTCCCCGATCCTGCGAATCCGGAGCATGTCCCGGTTGCTTCCAGGTCGGAGTCCAGGTCCAAAGTCGGAGTCGGATGGCCTCGGGATTGTGTGTAGTCGATGCAGGAAAAATTCAAATGTATGGTTGTGCGACGGATTGGTCAGTGGCCGTTAAACGGTCCCTGACAAGCCCAGATGCCATATAGTCCGAGCCTTAGGCCGGCTTGCACAACGATCCTTAAACGTTTTAAGCTACTAAACATGTTTAAATTTGACATATTTGTTTGATTTGACAACTTCTTAAATCATGTTTAGCCACTAAATACTTTTAGGCATCGTTGCGCAAGTCGCCCTCTCCATAACGTGACACTTTAGGGCAATATGTAATACCTATGATGTTTTTTGTTTTCTAAATGTTCCTAATCCCAATACCTAGATAAGTTTCATTAAGAGAGGTAACTTTAAAAAAATGGCGGATCGGACCCTACGCCAAAAGTTTTCGAACTTCCAATTTATTAATATGTGAAATATCTTTTGTTCTTAAAAAGTTTTAATTTGTACTAGAATGATTTCCTGATACCTAATAATAAATAAATAAATAAATATAGCTGGACATTTCACACAGCGCTATCTAGCCCCAAACTAAGCAGAGCTTGTACTATGGGAACCAGATAACTGATTGAATAGTTATATACTTTTTTTTTTGTAAATACATACTTATAATACATAGAGAAACGTGTTATAAAAGCGTACACCTTGCCCTTTAAACGATTTACTAACTTTATGGAGTCTACAAGTGGCAACAGCGAGTTTATCTCTACTTCTAGTATAAAAATTATGATTATCGCTATTTTTCTTAAACAAATTAATATTTTTGTGAATATACATAAGATTTTCGTAGATGTGTTGACAATAAATAAATAAATATTGCTGGACATTTCACACAGCACTATCTAGCCTCAAACTAAGCAGAGCTTGTACTATAGGAACCAGATAACTGATAGAATAATTATATACTTTTTTTTGTAAATACATACTTATAATGTATAGAAAAACATCAAGAACCCGGAATAAATATCTGTAGATCATACAAACATTTTTGTTCCGCGGCGGGAATCGAACCCGCTACCTCCTGCGTTTCAGCCGGCTATTCGCCCACTGCACCACGGAGGTCGTCAATAATAACGTCGGTATCGACTCATAGGATGCTTGGCAAGGTTAACGGAAACAGTTAATAGCTAATTATTACAATTACAGTGTTATGTTGTAATTTTTCATATTTTATAACAGTTTGTAAATACATATTACGTTGCGAAAACATGGTGCCAAAATGTTAAAGCAGTATTTTGTTGTGCATTTCACATTCAAAAAAACATTATTTTTTTCGGCGTTCAATATCGGACATTGGGTCTACACAATTGTGCATGCATACCACTTTAGTAAATCCTAATTCAAGCAGACTTGCCTTAAGTAGATAAAATGGTACAACATAGAAGTTTGACATTCGGACCCTTTGTGGGATAATACGATAAGGCCCAAGCAATTACCTCGGCCTTATAGGGGATTGCGTCGCGCAAACTAGACTCGCCTTTTCGAATTAATCGGCAGACTGATCGTCACTAAGTTTTGCTCTCACGGTTACACAGGCAACTTAGTTGTGTTTTAAAATTATTATACCTAATGGCGTGGACGCCTTGGACGCCTGAAGACGGAGGGCGACGTCGGGGTCGGCCGAGAAAGCGTTGATGGGACGATTTCGACACCTTCCAAAGAGGATGGTGGGAAGTAGCAACGGATAGGGATGCTTGGAGGGACTTGGGGGTGACCTTTGCCCAGCAGTGGGACGAGATAGGTTAGAGAAAATAATAATAATATGGGTGTAGGAAAAGGTTTGAGCAAATTTAATTTGCATTCATCACCCCGTTTTATAAAGTCATTCATTCTTCCATCATCACCACATCTTTAGAAGGCATTGTTTTTTGTTTTATAAACTCACATGGATATTGATTATCCTGGGTAGTGGATGTTTCGTGTTGGCACCACCTTCGATGGCAATGCCCAGTATGGGCTTAGTTTTCTTCACGGTAATTTGCAAGTTGCCATGATGGTCCGACACCACCCTGGCCGCTCGCCCATCGTCCATATTAGGATCGTGCCCTAACCTCTGCATGGACTGATGTCTTCGGATCCCTCCTCGTTCTTCGAGCAATGCTCCACCGTCTTCTTTCATGTCAAAACTTCTCGACAGTTTATGCGCCAGCTCCTGAGGATATCGACATCATTAAATTCTTCTATAACATCCAAGATTAATATTATAACAACTTTCGTATTTCCAACAGTACAAAGTATTTACACGCAATGATACAAAATACAAGTCATCGATCCTAGAACCTAGATTCTAATAAAAATACCACATCCACACTAAGAACTGTAACTCTACGATGCTAAGAACAGCAAATTCAATTTAGCCTCTAAGTACAAGTGCTCTAAGTATTTGAGGAGTAGTTGTAGCTGGGCGGCAGAGGGCAGTAACTCTCGGCATCTGGCGTTCCTGACTACAACGAGGAACAATATCGGCTGGCTGACTTACGACCTTATGCCTCTCAGTTACATAGATGTAGAGTGATTTGTATACGTCGAATGTATTGAGAAGCTGTAAGTGAGATGTGTGCTGGAGGCTTGGATTCATGCGTTTCGATCACTCGGTGGCGTGGTTCAAAGTGGGTTTTTACAAGTGTAACAATGTATTCATGAGGAGAGTCCTTATCCCGACTATCTAGCTGCGTAGGTAAACCTCACAGATATACGCCGAATTATTAAGCAAAAATAATATAAAAAAATCCGTTTATAGCAACTTCGAAATAAGGATAAGTTCGACTATTTCATAGCTACTGCCACCGTGTTTTTATTTTCAGAATACGTTACACGTCATGTTTGATTTTAGAACTAAAAATTACTGAAATGTTGTCCGTATAGAGATAGTAATATTTTGAATCGCTATAATTGGTGATAGGAGTAATATTTAACTAATTCTTCATGCAGCACGTTGTAGCTCGAACCATTCAAGACAATCGAAATACCTCTACTAACTAATGATTACCGGAATGATTAAATCAAATCACTGAATGTGCACTTCTACTTTCAATTTAACTGATGAGTAAATAAAACATTAGGCGACCAAATTATACACCGGAATGATGTGCAACGATAAAAAAGTGAAAAGATACAAATAAATTGACTAACACCAAGCAATCGTTTTGATTTGAAGCGAGATTTTCCAATAAAAAAAATTAAATTTATGAAATTAACTTCGTGCAAATGTAAGAATTTAGAATGTGCTAGGACAGTTCGCTGGTCATTCCGACGGCGAGAGACCGGGCCACTTACTAGAGGTCGTCCCCAGTACCATGATTTAACTTTCTGCGTCCAGCCACCGAGTGATGAGCGCAGCCCCTCGAGATAGCCGCACTGAAACATCACACTCTCTGAGGACCAGATCCTTCGCTGTCACTCGGTCAACGTCGCCTCTCCTACACTACACCCTGGGCTGGCACATCGGCCGGCGTGCGCCCTCCACCCCCACCACCCCCACTTGCCACATAGCGACCTATTTGTGTTTTTGTCAAGTGAACATGTTACAGTGACACAAGCATCTAGCATAAACTCTAGCAGTCTATGGGGACAATTCCTACAACGGTAGGTAAGTAACTTATCATACAAAACTACCTAATATACTGATAATACCTTTCCCGTTGATATTAAATGAACAGTCAGTTATAGTGACACTAAAGAAGAAGATACAAATACAAAATAGTAGAAAAATAGCATTAGCAGAAAATCACTATTCTCTAACCTACTACCAAATTATTAATTAGGACATCATGTCTACGAACCGTTAATTAACATTAAATACGAATAAATAATCTATTAAAATATAACACATTTAAAATGCGGCTTGACGATAAGTAATAATTGTAAATATTGACTACACATATCAATTACATACCTGATCCTGTGTGCGTGGAAATAGCAGCATGAAACAAAATATACTCATTATTTATCCAATTATTTGACAAAGGAAGCGCAAAGGTAGTTTGCAACACATTTGCAACTTTTAACAATTTTGTCCCATTGTGTTTACATTGTCTCGAGTTTGGTTAACTTTCCATCAATTGTGCTGTCTGTCTGGAATGGAAAAGAGCGGCATAAACTTTAAAAATAATGCTTCTTTTGTTTGTTTTTTCCGAGGAGGTGCGAATTTCGTTCGTCCACGCAATCATTGTTTATTTTTGTTGTAAATACGATCGGTGTTTTCTTTGGCAAGCTTAATGCTGGCGCCTCACATTGGCTTATGACTTGGTTCCAACGTTGGCTACGAATAGAATGGCCAATAAACGTTTAAGAAGAACGTTCAAAGATCGATCCTCACATTGGTGTGTTGGATCCAACAGTATAACTTGGAGCCAACATAGCCAATGTGAGGCGCCAGCATTATATTATACAGATTTGTGTACAATAGGGTTTATTTATTGTAAGATCGGTTGTCTATCTATCGCTGTATCTAGAGGCGGGGGAGAGACGGTGCGTCTTGTTAGCGTCTTCTATAAATAACAAGATAACATCAGCTGATAGCATCCTGCAACCGCCCGCTCTTGAGTTTCCACTGCTTACCAAGACCGAGACCTGGAATTAACTGTTTAGCATTGTTTACCACCAATGCAGAAGGTAAGTACGGATCTCATCGATCGACATATTGGCAAATCGTAAAAAAACTACGGATCTCAATTTATACGACGGATTTTAACGATTTTATTGAATTTAAACGTCAATTTGTCGATTGACAAGTTCCGTAGGTACATGCATTTCTGATGCAGTGAGATAATAGATAGATTAACGCTTTATTGTGTAGATAGATTAAGCTAAGCAAGCAATGGGCGGCCTTATCCATGAAAGTTATTACTTACAGGCAAACATTAGACAGACATTAATGAGCATTGAATAATAAGAATCATTGTGTATACATGTAGGTTATTCACATTATTAATCTATCGAGAATGAATCATCTATAGATATCAAAGAGAAGATCGGGGCTTAAATCTCGCCTGGCCCGAAATCTTTTGGGATGATTTCAAATCATACATAACGTGCCCAGAGGTCGCATAAAATACCGTTGCAGACGCAGAGACTTCACTGAGATTATTAGTTGAAAGTTTTTAGGACGTGACGTTTACGGCACTTTGTGTACTCCACAGTCAATTATGCCGCGATATAACACGTATTGTTTTGCATTCCCCATTATCTTTGCGAAAATGAGATTAAACCTGCTAAAACAGAACACGACACTTTGGCATGATTTCTGTTACTAAAAAGAGCATTCCTTGATTTCCAAAAAAGCTTTCCTTAAAAGCTAGAAAGAAATCTCGATCCATTAATTAGGTCAGTTATATTCTTACAATTTAGCAGGTGTTAGGTTTCGACAACATACAGGGTGTTTGGTAATATACCGACGATATTCAAGTGACGGTTTCTCAAAACATAAATAAAGACTTCTCGAAAAAAAACTACTAGTTATATTATCAAATATTAAAGAAAATCGACAAGTTTAGGTGATTAATTCGATATAAACCTTACTGCCTACTCTTGTAATTGACATCCAAAAATAAAGGCTATTTGATATCTCTTTCGGAAATAGCTGCGGGTTTTGTGTTAGAAAGGTACAACAAGAGATATCTCGAGACGTCACCAATACAGTATCTGTGGTTAGATGGCAAGCATTATGCAATAGCACAACATAAGTTTAATAAAGTGTTTGTTTTTACATGCCAAAATAAATTTCACATTTCTATGGTAAACATTTCACAAATTTATTTATTATGCTCATCAAAATAACCCCTTTCATTTTTGTGCGTATATTATCAAATAACCTATATATACATATAATATTTGGCACTAACAGAGTGGAGGCCGAGAACTGGGCATCGAAACAAGGGACGTCCACCAGCGAGATGCGATTGTTTGAATCCAGAGTGAAGCGAAGGATTCAAGGTACGTCGCTCTAGGTTAAATAATTTTGGTACCGTGTGGCACACTCTGCTTTTCACCACCCTCTATGTGAAAAATAAATAAGAGATGCTTTTAGTAGTGACGAATATTTATATTTACAAATTAACCATAATATAACCAAATTACAAATTAATGTTAATATTAGTTACGTTTTTGCAATTTTGAAAGTTTATTATAGCTGTTTTGTTGGGAACAGCAAATTTCGTTGACTTATTTATCACTTAGGTATTCGTAGGTAATAGCTTCAGACTCTGGTCGATGATCATGT
This sequence comes from Philereme transversata, assembly GCA_963924445.1. Classification (NCBI taxonomy): domain Eukaryota; kingdom Metazoa; phylum Arthropoda; class Insecta; order Lepidoptera; family Geometridae; genus Philereme; species Philereme transversata. The sequence continues at coordinate 15,266,069 of OZ004337.1, read as the reverse complement.
TGAATCAATGGTGACATTTCACGCTGTTTCGAATACAGTTTCTGAAAATGACTGCTTCATTTTCATTTTTCCATCTATTTAAATTTTCATAGGCTTTTAGATATTTTTCTCTCGATTTGTTTGGTAGTAAATAGTTTATGACAGTTTCTGCGATTAATTTTACACATTTCGGTGTTAATATTTCACTTTCACTGCTAGAACTCAATCTTTTATTCATTTTGTGTGAATCAAATTAAAATTTTCTATAATATTTTGATAAAAGTAATAAAAAAACGAATAAGAAGTTCCCGCGTATTTTTTCTAATTTGATTAAATAATACCGCGTCGGCAGGCGCGCTTATTTTATTACCGACTTTATCGAAGCAAATTGCGTTCAAACTTTGTAATTAAATAGTGTTCCAAATTCAAAAGTAATTTCGTTACTGTTAGTAGGTGCGCCGGAATGACCTATTTTGCGCACACTTATCGAGGAACCCTTCGCCACTTTTCAAATAGATGGGATGAAAAAAACATTTACTTGTGACGGAACAAAACACATTAGTATTTTTCACATTGTCCACTTAGTTACCGTGCTCTATTATTGCTTGTAATTAATTGCTCTTTAAATTGCCCACGATTGGTAACGGGATTTTATCGACAATATTTAGTCAATTTGGCCGGGAAATATGACAATATTGACGAGCATGACAAACATATTACCGTAAACCGACAATATTTGCCGGCAATACTTTGTCCTGCATATTGCTCGTTTAGGAGCACCTTTAAAATCATAACGTAACTGACATCTAGAATTGATAGACGGATCAAATAGTTACATTTCATTCTGATCGAGCAATTATTCAAAGTTTGAAGATAAAGTTACCCACAAGTATAGACTATTAATTATACATAACGGTTTACGATTTGGTCGTTTTCTGTAGACAATATAGGTATATACATATCTACAGGTCATTCCACCGAAAGAGCTTTATGAATAAGAATATTTTTTTATCTCAACAGAACATTAAAACCCCGTTTGTAAGTACTTAAACACCAATAGTAATAAAAATACGACAGTGGTAGGTAATGATTGCCGGCTCCAAATTAAAGTGCAAAAAATGACTCGTATAAGAGCACCATAACAAACCTAACTTCGTTTCGACCATTAAAATAAGGTTTAACTTTTGTGTTCGTGTTGGCTTTGGGCCAGTGGTGGCTTTTGAATCGGTTAATTCTCTTATCTGTTGACGATGAAAACTAAGCGGTAGTTTAAACAAAGCTACGTCTTCCTCAGACGTGATGTATGTGGAGTGACGAACTGGCAAAACGCCACACGCTTGGTATAAGACTTCCTAGTTTTGACCTATTAAACCCACTAGTACCTTACCTCTACCGAAAATAACCTACCAGAATAGTTAAAACAGGGTGTATTATTCAGATAGGTTAATGGGAGAAATTCAAAGCAATAAGAGAAAAAAGGAAACATTCATGGGTTTCAACCACGAATTCGATTTTAGTGTTAAGAATAACTTGTATATTTCTGATATCCTATAGTTGACTATTTCCTTTGAACGGTTTTCTCTCGTATGGTTCAGGATTTTACCCCACAATTAATTACACTCTCTATACATGCAATAAGTCAGATAAATTGGCCCAATTGTAACCGAATTTCCAACCTACCGAGTTGTTACGATAATAAAACAGGTATTTCGGCTGCACCGTGAAAGCTAAGCGAGGATAATGTTTACCCTGTGAGTAAAATCTCTTGCTAAAACAAATGGTTATCGACGGAACGAATCGCTAACAAATTGCTGCAAAAAAGTTCCAGAGACATAAGCGATCGACATAACGATACTGTCGATTGCTCATGTCCAAGAGCTGTCCGCACCGTCTCAGATAGTAAGTATTATTGTTATAGTTCTCATTTTTCTACGGAGCTCCATGCTCCACACACCGTACGAGATTTTTATGAATCTATACATATGTGAGACAACACACCGAACGTGGTGCGGGGCAGCACTGTTGGCAACTACACCGCATGCCTAGGACATCGCGCCGCCCGCTGCTGAGCTGGATGAGCAATGCACACTGAGCGCATCGCGGGGCGGTTTCCTAACACCGCGTTCGGTGTGTTGAGCTCATAACAAGCGTTTTTTTTGCAATTCGTTTCTTACGACGCGACGGCCAGTTGTCTGAGGGTTGGCCGGTATCGTACAAAGCCGACATTAATTTCACTTTTGCCGACCGCAGCGGAGCACGCTTCACTAATCGTTATAAAGAGCCATTGATTGAATTACCAACTTTCTGTCGGTCGTGAACAACGATACTTATCCAATACTCTAGTAATTAACGCTCGCAATAGGTTCTTATACCTACTCAGTTTTTTTTTTCTTTAGACGCGTTGGGCATTTTTGAGATGGGAAAAAACCATTGAACTCGGACACTGTTACCGTTACCGAAACCTCTGTATATGATTTGAGATGGGAAAAAACCATTGAACTCGTGACACTGGTACCGTTACCGACACCTCTGTATATAAGTATCTGTAGTGTAGTATGCTTTTAAATTTTAAATACCCAAACATCGAGCGTTAAATTTTTCGCTTCTGTCGGCACTCCCGGAGTGCCACTTGTTTTTAATTATGTTATGTTAGCTACTGCAAACGTCGCCAGGAGAATACCTCATATCAACGTAGGTAGATAATCAACAACTACAACTGGTTAAGGAGTACGTTTATTTTGGACATTGTTTATCATTTGGCCCGGGATCTCAGGTGAAAGAAATATCCAGGTGAGTTCAGTTAGGATGGGCTGCCTTTGGCATTCTTGATTCAGTCTTCAGGTCTAAGATTCCGTAATACCTTAAGACAAAGGTTTTCAACAAATGTGTCCTGCCTATCCTCACATATGATGCTGAAACATGGCCGCTCACGAATGAACTTGTTCACAAAATTAGAGTTGCTCAGAGAGCAATGGAGCGCCATGTCAGGCACCTCGCTGTTGGACCAATATCGAAATACGACGCAGAACCAAAGTTTTGGATGTGGGTAGAAGGATCAACCAGCTGAAGTGGAAATGGGCTGGACACTTGGCAAGAAGGAAAGACGGAAGATGGACGAGGGCAGCAAGCGAGTGGTGGCCGCGAGAAGGGTGCAGACTTTGATTATATACTTGTCTAGATGACACATTGTCTGTACCGAAACGGCCCAAATAAAGTCTACTATATTTGGTAGACTCGCTTCTCACCTAAGTCAGTGTCATTTGAATCACTTAGGCATAACGTGCTCACGGAAAATAATTAATTATGCCGGTTTGTGCTGTCAAATTGTGTCGCAATTATGTGGGAAAACCGTGTAATAACATCAAGATCACTTTTCATAGGTAAGTTTTACCATTTATCCACTATCGTTTGAAAAAAACACGATTTTTTAGTTAGATTTTTTGTTTGTTACTCTGATTACCCGGTGTTGCCAGTTTATTACTAGGGAGATTTGGCGAAACTATGGGAGACAAATTACAAATATCATTAACATATAATTAACATAACATTACATCTTGTAATTCAGAAAATTATGAAATAATATCAACCCTCAAAATGATAAACAAACATGTGAAACAGCTTATCTGTGAAACAATCGATCATTATTAAACAAAAAGAGGGTGGGTCGATGGTTTTGATGACCAGTGTATGTATGTAATATGACAGTATTTATTTGATCAGAAAATGATAACTTACATGTATAAAATAAATGAAATCTATGACGTCATGCACTGTATAGTATTTTTGTTAGTTCTTTCTAATATTTTGGGTTTCAGATTTCCTATGGATTCCGTACTAGCAAATCGCTGGACAGACATTATACAGCGGGCACGAAATGAAGACCAGTAGAAACCTCACAAGACTTCAGTCATGTGTTCCGAACATTTCTCTGATGATGATTTACATTTTACAAAAAAGGGATTACGACGTCTAAAGAATGAATCGGTACCAAGCAAGGTACGATATGACCAAGTTAAATTTTCTTTTTTAAAATTGGTAATCAAAAGATCGTACAGTATGGTTTTTAATAACACATCAAGCTTAGAGCAGAGTCATTTTCATATTTTATTGATTTCAAATTATGTTGTTACAGTGTTTATTTTTGTCAGCGACGGAAACAGAATCTTCAACAAATAAAAAACAAGTAAGGTCTTAGCGGCTTAGCACGATCTGGCCGGCTAAAGCTAATTCAGAACTTTACAATAATGATCATTAGTTTTAATACGAATTATTTATTTTTAACAGGACCCGTCTGCATCTAATATGGCGATTGATATTCACAATCAAATTATTGAACCTAAACCTTCGTGCTCGAAGGAGCCGGTGAGTGACGAGCCACCGACCGTTTTACAAGATTTTTCAGACTTGGAATCGATATTTGATACTCCACGAAAAGTCAAGTTACGCCGTACATTACGTCGCAAGATAATACTGGAACGCAAACATAAGGCATTAAACATTAGTTCATTAAGAAAAAAAATATTCGTCTGAAAAAGCAAAATACCTCTTTCAAATTTATTATCAACACTTAATTTTTTTTCTTTACAAAATAATTAGTCAGTTTGTCGGTCATAATTATTTCAAAAATATCGGTGATTGTTGTCAAAATCACCAAACAAGCCTGATAAGACTTATAATAGAAAAATATATGCAAATAAGATGTCACCATATTTGTAAATCGGATAACGTAGCCGAGGCAGTAAAATCAAAAAGACAAATATTCCGAAAACAAACACAAAGAGATGAGTTTTAATATGGTTTTAATCTATAAATTACTGTTTTTTTTAATGCATGTTTTGTTGTTACTAAATTAAATAAATAATATACAAAATGATTATTTTATTTAACCTTCATCTTCTTAAGTAATGGAGGAAAGGTAAGTTAATAATTTAGAGCAGGCATCCCTAAACACGCACACCTTGACAGTTTGACTACAATAAGTACACGAGCGGTACTCACACATAACACGCAATTGGAGACGGTTTTTGCGCGTCGTTTGTTTACATTGCTCTATCTAGACAAGTATATAATCAAAGGGTGCAGACCAGTTGGCAGACCACCAACCAGATGGTCGGACGACATCGTGAGAGTTGCGGGAAGGCAATGGATGCGCTTGGCACAGGACCGGAGAGAGTGGCGTGATAACGGGGAGGCCTATACCCAGCAGTGGGTGGATGTGGGCTGAGATGATGATGGTTATGATAGTGGATCTATCCATCTTAGGAAAACGTGTGTATTTAATGACCTGATCTAGATGTATATTTCTATCGACATCGGGATTCAGCACGTGCTCGTTACCAATCAGACAATGAAAAGTAAAAAAAGTAAAAAGTAAAAAAGTAAAAATTTATTTATTGACATAATTAAGTATGACATAGTCAAATTTGAATCCATAGGCTCCCGAACTAGTTAAAAAACGAGATGTTGATGATGTTAAATGGCAACTAGTGGCGACTGAGAATGTGCCAAAACCATCGATATATATGTACTACGGACTAGATATCACGATCCGAACACTCACTCTGTTCCACTGAACTGTACTGCAATCCGCACACCTTATTTTAGTGCGGCTTGTACATTCACGCAGTTTGGACGCGTACGGAGCGGCACTATTAATACGAGAATTCGAATCAAAGTATGAAATACATAAATAACAATTCAGTAGTCAAGTAAGTAAAATTATTGGTTGTTCAAGTGAATAAATAGGTAATAATATCGTAATACCACATTAGAAAAAAAATTGTTTATTAGAATGCCACATCATCTAAAATCATAGACTAAAATATGCAGATATTCCATTACAAAACTAATTGTAGGTAAAAATATGTGACTAAACACGGACTTGACGTGGTGTTTTTAGAAAGTGTTTAAATTTGTTTATGTAAATGTTTTCTAGCCAGTTTGATATTTTTTAATATTTATTTTATGTTCTTTCTTTTTAGTATATAATATCTGTCAAAGGTCAGAAAATATGACGATCTGCGTAATTCGATACTGCAAAAATACATCAAGAAGTGTCAGTGAATCATCAGGTGACAGTTTGATTTTAAACTATTGTTAACGTACTTGAGCTTAAATAAACGCATAACGATTCATTTTATTTTTCTTTTCTACTTTACCATATTTCCAATTATTACATTACTATTATATATTTTGAAATAGAGTATGAATTCTGATGAAGTTTTGTAGGTACAAAAGCTATGTCACGTCTCTGGTGTAAAATCTATAGGGACGACAGGTTGTTACACTATGTTGAACGGAACGTTTGAATTTCATGGCGCTTACAACGTTTTGGTCGCGAGTAAACTAAACTCTATAAGTGATCTAGCGCTGCGTGTTTTATTAGTTTGGTTAGATCACATAAATAATGTTTTAGCGCTGCAGCGAACTTTAGTTCTAACTCATCAGCATTTCAACAAACTTTTTTCAAGAATGTTCTTGTCTATCGGTAGAATACATGTCTATGGCCAAAACTTAACTAAAAATGTCAAACAAAATATGCTGGCGTCTCTATCCACATTTGAGCACAGTTCCAGAATACGGGCCTAAATCTTCTATTCGAAACTATTCAACATGTTTCGATATAGCTACAGGTATTCACTGTGATATGATGTCTATTATTTTTCTATATATTATAAGTATGTATTTACATAAAAAATTTATAAGTATTCTATCAGTTATCTGGTTCCCATAGTACAAGCTCTGCTTAGTTTGAGGCTAGCTAGATAGCGCTGTGTGAAATGTACATTATTATTATTATTATATGTATATTCCGAGCCCTAGTATTATCAACAGACCGTTATCTGAAAACGATATTTTTTAATTAGAATATCTTAAGCGCTCTTCGTAATATTATTTATCAAACTTTCACGATCACTGTACATAATTTCTGATTAAAACGTGTATTTATCGCGTATGTACCTTTTTTATTTGTCATCCCAACGTTTCAACTGTGTTGCAACAGCCGAGGTCGCGATAAATAAACGCTAGCTCTTCGTAATTCCAACATATCTAGTACTAGATATAATTTCAATAAATATAGACACAGGGACGAGTATTTCTTTCGTTTAAAAACAAAAGACTTCAATGACCCCATTATGAGTCATGGTCAAGAAGTATATTTTCATTGGCATAACAGTATAGTCGTTAATCCATGCGTACAACTTCTAAATACATACAACTTCGGATGATATTAATCAAGTCGCAAGTGCTACTAACATTGTATTAATTTCGGTTTATTGCGTACCCAGATTTAATCAAAATTATAATAACGGCTTCGCATACGGCGCCGGCGGCGACGACGGCGGCGGCGGGGGAGACGGGGGAGGCGGGCAGCGCATCTCACATAAAGAGTCATCTTAAAAAACCATAAGTAAAACATCAAACATGGGAATTGCAGGTGGATGGGAATGGCTTTAGTTTCCGGTAAATCCAGTTTTGGACAGATGTCCGCCTTGTGGGAACTAACGGTAAAGATTATCACTGTTTCGTCCATTAGTTGGTGTTCGACTATTGTTTTAGTTGTGAGACGCTACTTTTTTGTTACTAACTTTATGTAACACAATATTTTTAATTTCATTGTTTTTGGATTATGTTTTCAATTCGCTGCGAGCGAGGACTGCGTGTTTATATAACGTTCGCTTTCACACCGCTCCATTCATAAATCTATCAAAGCAATACGCGAAGAGATATTAAATAATTGTTTGATGTTGTTTAGTAATTTTAATAATTCCGACTGGTTTCATTCAACATAGCTGTATGACCTGCGCTTTGTAGCAAATAGACAAATAGTAGAAGAGATTGGTCGCGTGGGTGGCCATACTGCCTCCAGCGTAAATCCATTTCTACCTGAGGCCTACTATCTGGTACTGGCGAGTGTAATGTGAACTCGTTTCGCACCCGGCCCGAGCAACCGCCGCGCGCCGCCCGTCACCCAGTCTCGCTGCAAGCGTCGAAACACGTGCACGTATATAGGTATTTACTTCACTATATTGTTGTTTACAAACTCCAGAGCAGTTGCGTGAACAGGATAACCGCGTGAGGTGAGTTAAATCCTAAATTGAGGTCAGCGTTCTCGATGTAGACACCTGACGTTCTGTTACTGGAAGTATCAGTTGCCTTAATTCTCTCCGGTGTATACAAAACAATGGGTACGATTGTGGTCAGCTTTTGTTTTCGGTCATTATTGCGTGAGTTTACGTTGTGGCTTATATTTGTGCAATTATTTTCATGATAAACCTTTAAGTTATTTTTTCTCACAATCTGTTATAATTGTGCAATTGTTAGATGCTATTGTCTAATCATAACTTTTGTCGTAAAGTTATTTTTGTTATGGCGAAGTAAAATCTTACCTCATATTTAAACAAAAGTGAATTGTGTTTTTATAAACGTGATTAAGGTCAAATTTTCATTATGTGCATAATGTGCTTGCATCCGATGTAATACGAAGAAAAATGGCTTTTATGGTTACGTACAAGTACTACAAATTTATTATTCTATTCACATACATCAAAGCGGTCTGAGAGCTTGTCGACATCGGCCGGTTTGGTTCTTTTTGGGCCATGGACGTAAAGTGAACCTTGTCTTACTTCTCTATCAAGTTACTTGTAGTTTCGTGTCGTGTATAAAACCACTTACTATAAACTCTTAAACTTATCTATACCTATTCCATCTGTGTGGCCGAAGTAAGCAAACTTACAATATAAATAAATGCTTATAATATAGCCCCTGGTCCTAATAAACAAAGATCACGGTCATACGGTTGTTAGTTACTTAATAGTTTTGTCATTTAGAAAAAAATATAATCACGAAAACCTGTTCAAATTCTCGAGTACCGGCCCAACATTTTGCAATTAAAATTAATAATTTCCACCATCATATACCTACGTCCAAAACATTGCTACACAGACATCCATTAATGGAGATTTCAACGTTGTCAAAGTAGGTTTAAGTTAGTTAGTGGGGTTTGTGACGACACGGCCCAATGGCTCGTTTGCATTCAACAAGGACATATCTGCTCGCGGATGGCCTCCGAGAGATGGCTTTGTCCATTGTCTTATTAAATTATGCACTTTTTTATTCACCTGCATCACAGACGACGAGACTTGACACGCTTTCTACTACTGGAATTCTTCCAGTCGATCATATGCAGTGTGTCTTGTTAGCGTTTCTGAATAAACAATATCTGTTTTTGATAAACTAAGTACCTATACCAATTCGTATTGGTAATATTGGTATAACAAAAGATATAACATGCACGCAACGGTCTACGTACTTACTGTTAAAGTAGTTTAAAAATAGCTATAATGTACAGCACGCGTAATTTGGAGCTTGATCTCAGTCCTTTTATTGTGTCTTTATGGCGATGTGTACGGACAGCATGATGTAAGATGACACACATTCTGTATCTCTTTGTTCCTTCAGTAATAAAATGTGATACTTTTATCGCAGCTTCAATTTATGTCTGTGCAGATGTATGTAATGGCGCTCTCGATCATCTCTAGTGGCGTTATAATATATCTTATCGTTGCTATCTATAATAACAAGAGTCGTATCTCTATTGCACGATATTTCTTTAGTTCGATTGTATTCGATTCGCGAGGCCGTGCGACTAATATCATCGAGATCACGAACAGGAGGTGTTGTGGTGATGTGCAAAGGGGTTAATGTTACAGAGAACCTGCCTAAAGAGATGGTATGTTCCTAAACTACTGATATGTTTTGAAAGAACCGTTTAGCAAAGATAAATCGCTCGAAGACTTGATGTATTGACTCATTGTATAACTTTTTTTACAGCTTTATTGATTCCAGAAAAGTCTTTCGTGATAATAAACGTATACATTTTGGCTTCGTGCCAGGAGATGGAAGCATTTACGTAAACGAAAGCTAGATTTAAGGTGTTAGTTAAGCTAGTGTAAGAACTATTAGATAAAGACTTGCATAAAGTATTGCTTGATTTGAGTAGAAGAGAAGAAGTGTCAGATTGAGTGGATTAGCTGACCCGAAAGGTCAGGCTGGCTGTCAGCCACAAACGAAATTATTACATCGGTACACACGAATGACTATATCAAACTACTATATCCAACAATAATGTTAATGAATCACAAGCGTCTAATTTTTTTTATAAACCTATTTATTATCTTATGTTATTTATTTGAAAGATTTGAATAGAGTTTGTCTAAATATCTCGTTCTTGACTCTTGGGCACATTCAATCTTTACCAAAGGTGTGAGGAAAGTTTTGCGTCAGCTCTCAAAATGAGGCCAAACTAAAGCTTCAGAGATTACTTAACAGTATTTTAGGTAGCTCGGCTGTTCCAAAGCTCTTATTAATACGCTCAAATAAGCTTTAATATTCTGTCTTTTTTCTTTGATAGTTTCTAGTGATATTAAAACAGCTCATTAATATATCTTATTTGTTTATGTAAGCCTTTATAAGCAGCATTTATTTAAATTATACGTAACAATCACTTGCGATTTCAGAATAATAAAATAAAGTTCGTGTTAGCTTTCAGTTGAATAGAGTGTTCAAACGATAAGGAAATCTATTGAAGTGGATGTTTATGAATAAACGAGGCGTGGGCAAATGAACTTAGTGTATAGTAAGCTCATTTAGCGCGGAGGAATACCTCAGTCAAAGAATATTACTGCACAAAACTTGCACTGACAGAATTTATTATGACTTTCCCAATTCGATTCGGGTTTTAATTTTCCAGCTGCGGTCTTATGACATCCATTTTTTTATCATCCATTATATTGGTGTAAGTAAGACATATAACTTATTATTGATGAATTTATTCCGCAGTGTGCCTACTGAACTACTTACTATGTTCAGCGAAGAGACAATTAATGCGGGTTGTGGGTGTCGTGCGACTCGGCCACAACTCCCGATGTCTCTAGTCCCGCTAGCCAAACACGATGAGTTCACCGCCTCATAGTTTTGCGGTGCTTAGTTAGATAGTATGCAAATGCTATGTAAACCGTAATTTATTCAGGAACGCGGTAACGTGAACTCCCATTCGTAAAGTTTCACTCAAAGACTTAACGATCTGAGGCATCGCAACGCAACTTCAATATACCTATAAGTAAATGGTTCTACTTGACTGTTGTAAGGTTCGGGGAAATGATCAGCTATTGATTTATCATTTAAATAACAGTATTATTTCATATGTAATGTTGATGGTTGTAGTAAGAATTTCCTTTTAAAGCCTAATTCAAGTTCAGACTCATTCGGCCCAGCTTTTTGTAAAAAAATTGTTAATTTATTGCTAAAGATCAACGAAGTACAAAGACCCAATGCTGTGTCATTGAAATTAACTGTGATTTTATCTTTTCTTACCTGACTCATAATAAAAAATCACATTCGCATTTTCGATGCGACACACAATAGGTACGTTGTGATTAAACTTGATTATTTGGTAGATTTCTATGGCAACTTACTAAGAACAAGATACAACCACAAATCTTACTAACAGCAAATCGTGCCGTGACCTAAATGTTATTTAAAAAATAAATCGAGAACCTCGGAAACACCCGGAATACACATGTAGAAAGTTGTACGACAAGTTAAAGGGAAACAAGTTTGCGTTTACAGGAAATATGATCAAACCGGATCAGTAGGGCCCGTCATCCCGTGAGAACCTTTCGGTTTTCTTTTGACGTTTGGAACACATTTCGAACATACTTTTTTATCAGACAAGTGTGTGTCGCGTTTCTTTTCGATATCTCGAAAAGCAAGCTCTTCCTTCATTTAAGAAAGTAATTTCTGCGAAATAGTCCCATATTATTTGTTTTTCTATTGACGTCGTAGATAAAACTCATAACCGTTTATAACTGTAAAGTAATAGGTTTCTTGCGCTGTCATAGACGTCAGTTGATAGACTTTGTACGTATTCCTTGGCATTCATCGTAAAATTTGTTACTTTCATTATTCAATGACATCTTCACCGAGATTAATTGGCTGGTTCCCAAGTTATTGCTCACAAGTTAATTGAGTTAAGTTAAATGCGCTATTTTATCTAAACTTGTGATATTACGTTTTGATATTCTATGATTTTCTCTTTGGTTAGACATAAGTTTGGGTTTCAACCGTTCTTTTGGTTCATGTTTGTGTTCCTGTAAAATGAAAATTATTACAGATTTAAAAAAACTAGATTTAGAAGTGGCTCATAGGCATGTGCCACATACTTGATCTGGTAGCAAGCCGTAAAAGGAACTGTAAAGTGGCTTGTCTGTATATTATCACTAATATACAAGGTAACGGTTGTAAATCGCGACAAATGCGTACTTATGGCAGTAGGTACATTTATCTGTCATGTACCGCAGCACACTTACCTAAATGCAAGTTAAACCTTCGCTGGTTGACGTCTAAATGGTGGAATCGTGAGGATTTCTCTGGCGAAAGTCAATTGCCGTTTTTAGTTATACCGGCTAAAGTGCACCTCTCCGACCCCGGAACCGAACGGTCTATGGGAACCACTAATGGAATTTGAATTTGGTTATTGAACTATGGTTGAAATGGTAATGTTGGGTATCGAGGATTATGTAATTAATGTCAACATTTAAAAATGCAGTTTATTTATAACTGTAATTAGGTTTAGTTCGTGCTACAATGAAAGCAGACTGTAAGTAATTTGTGACATATTGTTTAAAATTTAATGGAATGCCATCTAGCTCTAGATTGTATCGTCATTCGTGATTCTCGCTAGAGAAAGCCACCCAATAATAGGGAGCCGCAATTGGTAGTTATTTATGATGTCACGTACGAAGGCAATTTGGAATGTAGCGTACTCGTAAATGTGAAACCATCTGTACTAAAACAACCTCGAACCAGCAAGTAGTGACCATTCTGAGAAGTTCTACCGTCCATTTCCTAAGAAAACTGTTTTTTAATTCAAAATATAATATAATATAATTTAAAATATAAGCTTTTGGAAGGTAGGTATATTTTTATATGAATAGCATGCACTCTGGTTACGTTGATTCATTCAGTGTTTAATTCAATATTCTGTAGCGTATTAACAAAATTTACTGATTCACTGAGCGCGAATAAAGTGCAAAATGGAATGAATTGAATTATTAATGCCATGTGCCAAGTGAATGTGCAGTTTAAACTATCCGTACGTACAAAATTCAAACAGGAATACATAATAATGAATATAACAAGAGTAGAAATTGTTTATTCTTATAATCTTTCCTCTGTTTTTACGTAATTTACACTGTAAAAATCCTTCGAGATCATTTTTCATATTTATTTATTTCAAACCATAGGGACTTACGTCAACTTCATTACATAAAAAATGTTATGAAATTATTTAACTAATATTATTATAATACAGGTATTTTAGTTCATTTAGAGGAACCTGTTTATTAATTGATAATCAACGATTAAATTTACTTATTTTATTATTTTCTTATCGTTGTTATAAAAATATTATTTAATAATAAAAATCTTATAAAGTTCATATTAAAAATTAAATTAGATCAAGATGCAGATTATAATTAAGAATATAATGGGTTACAATAAATTTATTTAAATAGATATTAATTTGTAAAAATTAATTAAAGAATAATATTTTAGTTGCGGCTGTTTACTGGCTTTGTCAGAAGAACATGATTATAATAACAAAATTAAATTAAAGTAAAATAAATTAATTCTAGCGTCTGTAAAGAGGTCTTGTCATTAACAAATCTAAACTTAAAAATTATAACATGTCAAGCGGTTGCAGCTGTACAGGGGCTTTGTCAATAGAGGAGGTCACAGATTTATGCGTAGAAATCGGAAGACACCATGCGTCTTTATCATTTAAGAACTCTGTGGAATAGCATGATTTTTGGGTTAAGTTACTTTTAATACATCTTTTAAATTTGTGTTCGTTTATAGCTAAAATATCTTTCAAAGTTTTATTGTAGAAACGCACTGAATTACCCATAAAGCTTTTATTTGTCTTTTGTAGTCTAAATGCCGAATTAACTAATTTGTCCTTATTTCTAGTGTTCATATTATGAACATCAGAACGCTTCTTAAAGTTTTCAGATCCTGAGCCAATTCTTTTTTCGATAACAAATAAATGAAGTGAGCGATGCGCACGCGACGACACCGGCGACGTCCTACTTCCGGCAAGCAAGTGCGCCTCTCAAGCGAAACGCTTATTGTTTACGTTATTTACTATGCTTATGCTGAGGCCGTACTCATAGTCATTGATCATCCTATTTTAGGTATCAAATAGTTACATTCGGTATTAAAATTGTTGAGTAATATTACGGTGGTCAAACAAAACATACTGTTACCATGACACCCACTAGATATACGAAAATGACATACCATATTGTTATCTCGTCCCAAATATATCTTGTACATTGTAAACGTCATTTACTGACAAAGTGCTGGCCGATGGCTAGTCGTATATCATCAAGCTGACTCAGAATGGTTCTCGGAAACCCTTCGCATGTCGGTTGTCGTTGCCCACCACGTTACCACCCACAGCATCTGAGTCACGAATAGATATTACTGTTTAGTTGCGACCACCGGACAAGTGTAGTTACCGTGTCGAATGCTGACGGCCGCTTTCTCGCCAGTGGGTACACTATGGGATATTATGAATAAGCCTCGCCTTGAACAGTATCGAATAAGTTTTTCTTTACACAATGCATGACGCGCGAATGGGAACTTTGGAAACCGAATATAAATTTGTTACAAACGAACTTTACCTAATAGTCATTTTGTATGTAATGTATTATGACAACACCCAACATTGTCACGTAAAAAGTAATAAAACTGCAGTTTCTAAGAAGCGGCGGAACCTCCTATTGTGTTGCAAATAAGCGATGTTATTAAATTGGAAAATAAATCATAGTTCTGCAAACACGCAAATTGAGAAGTTTGAAAGCGTCAAATTGAATAATGCCACCACATTTAGCAACACTTTCCCTGGTGAAAGTCAATCGTTCAATAGATAATCTTTGTCTTTGCGTTTGAGATGAGCGGTCGACTAGTTAGTGCACATTAATATTCTCCAGTACGAGTAACAGTATTATGATCGAGACGTGATTACTAAATTCGGATTCGGAAAGTCTCTACGAAGATCAATCAATGCGAATTTAGTCATCGTTTATGCGTATGTTATTGTTGAGTTCGTTAATATAAACAAGCAAAGCAAACTTATTTGGTCATATCTAACTCGTAGTTGTTGGTCATTCAGTATTGGCTCCCACGCAGTTGGCGCTTAATCCAAAACTCCTTATTTGCCACGTCAAGTTAACTGGCCACACTCGCTTGTCCATCGTTGCAGAATTATTGGCCAATGAACGAAAGCAGTGCGTGCTCTGATTTAGTTCAACAATCTGAAAGAGTCTGGCGCAGGTGGTTACAAATGAACACCTGTTATGTTTCTTACTCGTTGCAAGCTTACAACAGAGATGTAGCAATACGTCAAACTCACGATAATTTGTAAAACATAACAATTAGCTATTGCTTCATTGAAATAGTCGGTAGTAGTGAAATGCACGTATTAACCTGCTTTAAGGACTATTCATATGTAATATTATCCTTTCATTTTCATATATTTGCTAGGTATGTATATAAAGCGAGTTAATCAGATAATAAGTATAAGACTCTTTGACTAACTTTGATTGACATTTAGATTAGTAATCATTATTTAGTAACCTGTCGTAAGGAAGCCAGTTAATTACATTTTGATATATAACCCGTACTACATTAGGGTAGTAATTAAATTGGGTAAATTCATGAAATTATTTTTTGGTTACAGGTGCTCTAAAGTCATTTCCACAATGGAGACTTGGTTGGACGACATAAAGCGCGTAAAAATACCCCGACCAAAGTTTGGAAGTAAGTACCCAGCGGAACCCCCCAAAGACTATCTAGACGACGGCACAGATCTCGGTGGAAAACAGCGGCGTCACGACACCAAGGACCTGGCTAAAGCTACTGAGGAGTTGCGGAGAACGTTACAAGAAAAACTATGACCTGGCTACGTCAAAATTAAGTTTAATTTAGCTTTACATATTCGATGGTAGCCCACTACCCCATTCGGCCGATTAAGCGATTACAGAAGCAATTTGACGGGCATTGTTTGCGGTAAATGAGCGTGATTTGCGGAATTTATTGGGTGTCAGATACGTGTTTGTTGTATAAACGTACAAGTGATTGTTATCGTTGCTTAAAATCTGTTTATCTAGTTTTAATGTAAGTTATCTGACTACTGTACCGTACCGCACCTAGGCACCTTCTACGAGTATTCACAGAAATACATATTTTCTTTTGAAAATATAATTACGAAATAATGTTTAACTGCAATTGCATGGTTCATTATTCTGGATGAACACTTTAATCCGTCTAATTAAATTTAGTTAATATGATAAGTAGTAGGGAGCAGGAAAAACTTAGACAAAAAAAAAGTTACATACAGATATTTTTTAATTGGTTGATCTAACTAACGCCTTCCAAAATTACCGAATAAGTAAAGATTACTAATTAATTAATAATTATTAAGTAAGAAGTAATTACAACAGAAGCTAATATGATAGTAGGTCATTGTTTTATCGGCTTACATTGTTGATCAGTATTTTATTTAAAGTTTTTAGCTTTGTACTCTGGCCGAGATGAAATGGTCACACATTTAAAATTCGGACGCGTCTCAAGAAGCGGGTCAAGCGGACCTGCCTTATCCTTTTTTGATAGAGATAAACATGACTATTAGAGTTCAGTCGAAGGCAAATGCGCTAACTAAAATTAAGGGATGATAAAGTTCGGCTTCCGCTGAGGTTCCGCGTCGTGTTGTACGTCTTTTTTTCTATATAAAATTCACACTTTACATTAAGCAAGCCGCCTCAAAACAGACTATATTTTTCAATATAATTAACATTGCAAAAACAATTGTCAGATAATATAGTAAGTATTTTTTTGTTCCGAATTATGACAAAATTACGAGTATAATTAAGATAATTAAACGAAATACTTATTGGACGTAATCTTTAAACATTTAGTATATTTTTAGACTGATAAATCTTAGAATTAAGTTAAACATAATGAATCTCATCGAGTATAAAATACTTCGCATAAATAAACACTAACTTAATGTAATTGGTTGTTTTCTTTCACAATGCAACACACTTTCCAACTCAATTAACAAGAGTGAAGATAGAATCGATAGCTTACTTTCACTACAAATGTAGTTCTATCTAGGTACTCGTATGTACACGTTTGCAATAACATAAGAGCCTCTAAACTAGAGTCGGTAAGTAGTAATATTTCATGTAGCTCCCATAGCTAAATGAGGGCTGGCATCCGGCCAAAATATTCAGTTGCAAACAGACGAACCAGGGTAAAAACTCATAGGTTACAAATGAGCTTTGTCGGCATGAACTACATCGAACAGAAATAATACATAGGACCTTTTTTCTCCCTTGATCTCATAATGCAATAACTTACGTATGTTATAAGCCTACACCAGAAAAGACAACCATAAAGCCGAAAGTTATTTACGAAAGAATTTCGGAAAAATTCAGTGCAATTTATTTTATTACGTGGGCAGAAGTATGCTTTAGGTAATAAAGCGACATTTTAGAAATAATCACAAGGGTACTGATAATGAGTAAGAAGAGGGTACTATACCTTATAATACCTGTACAGTAGGTAGTGTAGGTACCTTGTACCTACCTGTGGTAAGGTTGACAACAAGTATCAAAACATCATGAACTAGATATAATACTCACGGGATCGTCGAAGTGTGTGGTGTGAAGTGCTGTTGTGCTGCCTTCCCTCGAGTTGCACGGTGAAGAATGTCTTCTGGATCTCCGACCCTCTTCTTCGTACTCCTGTACAAACATCAAACAACTCTTTACCAATTGAATCATTACTTTCTAGAAGTTTCAATTCAGCGGAGGATCATCAAATACGAACTCACAACCAACACAAAGCATGCTTTTGGTACGTATACAAAAGATATGAGAAAACTCCATGAAAAGATGGTCATCACACTCGACATCGTAATGCTCTTAAAACATGTTTTTGAAACAGGATTTAAAATAGCACTATCAGATACATGCATCACACATTGCACGCATAAAGAAAGATAAGCATCAACACTACTTCGCGACTCGCTACAGTATACCCAAGACAATTATACAGACTTCAAGCTACTCGAACTATTATATTCCAGGTTAGATCGGAGGCATGTGAAACAGAGAAGATCTGAAACCAGACTGCAAGGCGAGGAATAGCAAAGTGTCTCGATGACCTATGGCAATTGATTTTTAGCGCTATTTTTGCATGTTGGCACAGTTTTCGAATACTGTCTACTTATAAACTTGGACTGGAGCTGTGAACTTTTTATTTTAAAATTATACAAATAAGTAAGAAGTATCTGCAGGCAATTAAAACATATACCTATCAGAATGTTTTATGCCAAGTTCTTTTTATATTCGAAAGCATATATTTAATAGCGAGCGATTCCTTTTCAAAAGGATGATAATAGAGTCACGGGTAGACTGATGTATTCCAAAATACGCCTATCTTTTAACGAGAAATAAGTTTGCCCAACCCTTGTATCTCTTATCTATGTCATGTATCTACGAATCTATCCTAACTGGAAGTTTTATCATCTGGGTCCTTACTCCATTAAGATTTTACAAACCTGCTTTAAAAAAAGCCAAAAGAATATCTTGTGCTGAGATAACGACCTAGGTAGCTTTTCGTATTGTTCTTAGATAGGTATTTACCTCAGTGTAAATTAAGTTGATAATGCAGGGTACTCTCGAAGCCAAGAACACAACAACCTACTAGATTATTTAACACGTTTTAAGTTAAAAGCCAAAGCGCACAGGTGCTCGCCTAAGGGAGTATTGCGTGTTTAAAGGTTAAAACTATCGGACAAAACTCTTGGCATCGCATATAATGGGCTATTGGACGCATTACGATTATATTCCATTTTTAAAGTGTATAAAACTAGTCACGCAATAACTGATAATGCTGTAAGCTTTGACCGCAAACCTTGGAACATAAACCCCTAGCAATTAGTTTCGTTAAAACTACGAATTTTGTCGGCGTTCCTATAAATAAGGTTTTTGCTCTATATTTTAATTAGGCACTCACGTTAGAACTGTGATGTTTAAAATGTTTTCAACTCACAAACACCTACGTGCTCTCCTAGGGAAGAGACCATCGCAACAATAATGTCGATGCTTATTAAAAACACAATGAGCAGAGTAACGCACTCTGCTCATTGTGTTTTTAATAAGCATCGACATTATTGTTGCGATGGTCTATAGATGTGGTAATAGCATTATTGTCGTAGTATAAGTACATACTCTTCGACTTATGTGTCTGTGTTGCGTCCGTGACAGTAAAGTAGATAAAGTAAAAAGTACATACATGTACATTTATTTACAGAGAGAATATTAACATATTTTCATAATACTACTTCCTATCCGTATAACTAGTGGTTCGCCCCGAACTGAGATCTCGCGAGACTACCAAAAAAAAACAAAATAAATATTATTCGTAATCTTTGACTATCAAAATAGTGCCACGAAATAAATAACCAACTAACTTGACCTACAGTTTCATTCAAATTACAGGTAACGGGAGTTCATGAATTTGGTTTCCCTTTTTTAGGGTACAAATTGCAGTACCTATATTTGTGATACTTAAGCTACACGCATACCGTATTATAGCACTGTGGGGTCACTGGTGTACCCTGTGAGTTTTGTCAAAGTTTAGTTTTTATTATGGCTAAAAACTCAAAAGTAACAAAAAATGTTCTAAAAATAAAAACGGGGTCGAAATGTACTAATGAAGACCTTTCATTTGACCTAATAGTCTAATTTTCATTTTTTTTTACCCCTCTTGAACCCCAATATTTCAACAACCCCCCAAAATTTTTAGCTCATTGAGTCACACCAAAATTGTGCCATCATTACCTACCTACATACTAGGGGTAATCCAAAAGTAGTGATAATCAGTTATTTCTAGTGCACACAAAAATACAAAAAAATATCAGTCACTTGCTCAGTTATGTACCCACTGGTTCAGGAAAAAAAATCATATAAATAGGCCACGATTCCCGGGAGCTACATTCATTTAATACGGACTGTCGAGGAGTGAACATAAAAATGGAAAAACACGAAATCAGAGCTGTCATTAAATACCTCTGCTTGAAAAAAATGTGTACCAAAGACATACACAGCGACTTGGTGGAAACATTAAGGGACTCTTCTCCTCCATATTCCACAGTTGCACGCTGGGCTAAGGAGTTTAAGCTGGGAAGAACATCGACAGAAGACGAACACCGCGAAGGACGCCCATCGACGTCCCTCACTGAAGAAAATGTGAAAAAAGTTGAAGAAGTTGTATTGGAAGATCGAAGAGTGACTATCAGGCTGAGGTCACAGGGATCTCATATGGCAGCATTCAAAGAATCCTTGCGAACGAATTGCATATGAGAAAGGTCTCCGCGCGTTGGGTACCGAAAATGTTAAACGACGAGCAAAAGAAGAAACGAGTCGACATGTCAAGATCAAATCTCGAAAAGTTTCAGGCAGAAAAAGATAATTTTTTGTCACATTTTGTGACCATGGACGAGACCTGGATCCACCATTTTGATCCTGAAACAAAACAACAATCGATGACATGGAAACGATCCGATGAACCGACGCCGAAGAAATTCAAAGTGTCAAGCTCAGCAGGGAAGGTTATGGCGTCTGTTTTTTGGGACGCTAAAGGAATAATCATGGTGGACTACTTGGAAAAGGGGGCCACTATTACAGGCTCCTACTATGCAGAACAAATAAGAAGATTGCGGGAGGCTATTAAGGAGAAAAGGCGAGGCAAACTGCGGGCTGGAGTGCTGTTCCATCAAGACAACGCACCGGTTCACAAAGCTGCAATTGCCATGGCTGCCATTCAGGAAGCGAGCTTCGAGCTGGTGGAACACCCCCCCCCCTATTCACCAGATCTAGCCCCCAGTGACTTCTATCTCTTTCCACGACTCAAGGAACACCTCCGAGGCAAGAAATTTGACGATGATAGCGACGTGATGGCCGCGGTTGAGGGCTTTTTTGAGAGTCAAGATATAGATTTTTTTTCTAAGGGAATTTTAGGTTTAGAAAAGAGATGGACTAAATGTATAGACTTGCTAGGAGACTATGTTGAGAAATAAATTTATTTTTTTATTTTAGTCATTGTGTTTATTATTGATTATCATTACTTTTGGATCACCCCTCGTATATACCAAATTTCACGATGATCGGATAAACGCTTCGAAAGTTATCCTCGGACAAACAAACATATATACATACATACAACGCCGATTTGCCCAAGTTGGTTTCGAGATCTCGCTTCGCTCGATCAAGTAATAAACTGGCTAGGCTAATAATAACACAATATTATGGCACCTGAGGTCTATTCTTCGAAAAACTGTCCGGTGTTCTGTCTGCGGCCGGTGTCTCAACGCTATTGATTATTACAAGCTTTTTATTTATTATTATTACTAAGCATGTTTGTAGGCGTTGTGTAAATCTTGCCGACCGATTTGGAAGTAGTTCCCTCTATCAATTTGAGTACACATTACATTTCGCATATTAATCTGATTTTGATACGATATTAGGTGTCAGTAAGCAGATCCATCAAATGAAGATGGTATTATAAGTAATGTGTCGATGTGTCCTGTACACTGTTATGATGAAATCTTTAGATGTGCTTACTGGCGTACGGGAGATTTACACTCATGTGAATGAACTGACCATATGACTCAGACATACACAGTTTATGTATGAGTCATATTGTAGGTTTTTTTGCTGATGATAGCCAAGCGCTTGATCACTACCTCAGCTGATGGTAAGTGATGGTGTGATTGAAGATGGAGCACGCTTGCCTTGAACGAACCTATTCACTCTGGACTTGAAGACTCCGAGATTGTACTGGTTCGGAATAACATACGCTGGAAGTAAGTTTCACTCCTTACTTGTGCTAACATGAAAAGTTGAAGCAAATTGTTTGGTACGGCAAGGTGGTATGCCGACCAGGTATATACTTTGCGGTACGTCTGCTTGTCCGGTGATGGAAGGGGGAAGGAGGGATAAGGTCATAAAGATCTTGTGCACATTCACCAAAATAAATCTCGTAAAAAACTGAAAGTCTACCTACTCGGCGTCTGTGTTCTAGACTTTGTAAATTGGCTTCCACTAAGGAGTCATCACCAATGAGTCTAGCAGTACGTCGCTCAACCGAATTAAGGGCTTCAAGTTGATACTTGGCCGAGCCATCCCAGAGATGGCAGCAGTACTCCATTCATGAGCGGACTTGCGCTTTGTAGAGACTGAGCAGCTGTCCCGGTGAGAAGTACCGCCGATCCTTAGCTAGGATGCCCAGCTTCATAGCAGCAATTTTATCCCTAGATTCGATGACGTAGACTTGCTATCATGCAATTTAAAGGCGTTTATTTATATTTCAGATATATTCTTGTTTTCAACCTTGGTCAACCTTGGTCAACCTCAATGTCACCGAGCATTAAGGTCAGCAATTGTTATGATGCATATTCAGTAACATTTATATTAACGTTTTACAAAATAACTTTTACAAATTAGTAGGTAATCCAGCCTATTAAAAGCCTATTCGGCCATAAACTAAAATAAGACGCTACCTACTTAATTATTATTATGCTTTTCAACTTGCATTATGCCCAATCTAAGCATCTATTTTGGTCTCTTGTATCGTGTCTAAAGCTATGTCTGGAACCGTTTTATGTTCACTGCTAGACAAAATAATTGGCTCGCGAAATTAACCTTGACTCTACCATACGATAGAAGATATATACTTTCGAATCGATCGCTGATACATAACCCGAAATGCAGTGGTATTAAGATAACTGAAACAACCACCGAAAAATATGCCATTGATCAATGCTGTAATTATCACAGAAAATCATAAATAACTCTTGAAAATGGAAAAAAACATCAAATTTTTATCTTTTCATGTTCAATAGCTTCTGCAAACCTTAAGTTTCAGTTTCAAATAAAATATGCAAAGTTGTAATCCTTGATTAACTAATTGGTTAAATTATCCTATAAGTAAAAATAGCTGTAAGCTTCTCAAAAAACGGCGGTTGTCAAATCAAAAACCTATTTACGGTATTATCTAATCAAAAAAATTGGTTTTGGATATAAGCGGTATCTTTCAGCGTAATGTTACAAGGACCAAGACCATTTATCTTCTAACTAACAAACAACTTTATAGGTACTTCGAATACGAAGGAAGATTTTGTTTACGAACTTGAAACCTCATCCAAGTACATTAAAGTTTGAATCGTGCAAATATACTGAAATCGAATAAACACGTTCATTCGAATCGTTTTCGAACAAAACATAGACTGCCAAATGTCTACCTTATGCATTCATGATGATTTGATAAACCTATTTTAGCTATAGGTTTGGCTTATTCCTTCAAAATGTGTCGAAAGCCATAATTGATTTGGTAAATGATTATAAATTGAAGGATAACAAACTTTCCGGCGTCTTCACAGCTTCAGCACTCTTTAAAGTTGGAACCGTATTACTGACACCGAACATACACTATGCAATACCATGTAGGACACGTCTTAGTTGGATTCAACCTGTGCGGTAATGCAATCGTTACAGGCAGAGGTAGCCGCTCACCATGGGGCCATGGGCAGTTCCAATAGCACATTATAAAATTATGTTCGTATCGACTACGAACTACAAAAAGCTTTTATATTTTCATGAGTACCTTAGCCATAGCGCGAACGTCCATCGGTACGTAATCGCAGAAAGCGACGCGGCGTCGCCGGCGCGACGTCATGCCGATCGTCCGACGCGCCGCGTACTGACTCCATGGGAGAGCTTACCCTCACTGCTATACTATTCTGTAACTCTACCCTTTGTCAGGTCTGTATTATTCTGTGACTTTACCCTACGTATGAACTTTGCGTGACTTAACGTTTACCCCGAGGCACTGATCCTATGTAACTACTGAAAGTTTACTTGACGTGTTTTTGTTGTAGATTAATTTTCTGTTAATAGAGTATAGTTAAGAGTTTTCATATATAAAATTAATATTTTTACGACACGAATATAAAATGAATTCTCATGTAAATGATACTTGCAATTTACAACAAATATTCGAAATAAAAAACCATGAAAATCCCAATAAAGTGACTAATGAACGAGCAATTTAACATAAAAGCCACCTACTCGAAAGCTGCTACGAAGATTATTTTCAACCTGACGTAGTTCGTGTATTTGTCAAAATGAATGAAAAGATTCAGTATGTCTCCAATTGGGTTGCAATAATACCTTATGGTAGATTCGTTACTTCAAAAAACCGTAGGTGCTTATTGATTAATAGCTTGAATTTTAATCAGCATACTTGAGCCGCCCGCCTTGCGTAGCTCCTCGTAGACCCTCTACGCCACCCTCTACGAGCAACGACTTGCTAACTTTAAACTTTCTCACAAATTTTCTGGTAATTTATGTTACACCAGAGACCTATTACCGTTAAGAATAAACAGTGCAAATCCTAAATTAGAGTGGCACATTACGGAATTGTTTTACAGGTAGGTACCTAATTAATCCTAACTAAAGTCGTAAACCTGAAAATACGAGGCCGGACAAAGTTGCACTTAAAAGAAGGCGCCTGAATACTCGCGATAAGGCTTTAAAAAATTTAATAGTCTGTGCTAATAGATTTTAAGTCGGAATCATAAAAAAATAAAAAAACTGAACCAACAGATCTGCGCTGATGAGGGTTCCGTAAATGAAGAAAAAATATCCTAAAAATGTATTGCATCAGCATTAGTGTAAGCTCGTGAACGTGACTTCGAAAACAGGAACTAAACAGGTAATTTTTGGTGTAAACTTAAAACTAAAACCCGCATTCTAGAACAGTGCTCAAGAAGCGATTAATTTTTTTGACAACATCCAAAATAGGTTACTTACAAAATATATTGTAAAATACTTTCACTTAATAATTTTATGATAAATTAGCTGCACCTACTTAAATAATGTTGGCGGCAACAATCTCACAGCTATTCCTAGTTTGGGTGCCTATGCTTCTTTTCCAACTAGGTTTTAACATTTAACTTAAATAGTGAAGTTTGTTACCGAAAAAAAAAATATCTTTAATGGTTTATATAACAAAACTTAAATAAGTACATGGAAAACTTCCTACAGGTAGGTATTTTGATATCCTAACAGGGAATTTGACATTTTAAAGTGAAACTTTTATTACATCGTCTCAAACATTTTCATCTGTGTGTTGCATGTCGCGTGACGGTCGGCCGCGGAGTAGGGATAAAGTGAAAGGCGCTCATCAGAGCAGCCAAGGCCAATATAGCGGCGCCTATAGTTCGCATCAGCTGACCGTGTAGTGTATATAGACTATTACTCATTTGTGCCAACGAAAATTTTTAGTGAAATGTCTATAATGTGAAACAAAGTTTCACTTTTGCCGTGGTTTCATAAAACCACACAATCCTTTTTTATTAAATAAGAATGGCATTCATGAATTACTAGCTTCCGCCAGTGGCTTCGCATGTGTAGTTTTCAACAAAAAGTAGCCTATGTGTTAATCCAGGCTATAATATTACCTAGATTACCATACCAAATTTCATCGAAATCAGTCGTTACCACATGATTAAGTAACAAACAAACAAACATCCAAACTTTCGCATTTATAATATTAGTGTGATGGGGACTATGTTGAGATCTTAATTAAAAGTGGTGACATAACTGGAGACTTAGAGGATTAGTAATAAAATTCCTGCAAAAAATGTATGCTTGAGTTTCGAACTAGTTTTGAGTATGTTTCTGGTATAAGTTTAAATATAGATTTGGCGCCGATTCCTAAAATGTCTAGACCATACCTAAAAGATGTTATCTACAGCTGGTTATTGAAATTTTATTCCATACGCTTAGAACCAATAGTTGTAACTTGAAGACACATAAAGATTTATGAGCTCTTGCGTAAACACTGTGCCATGAATAATGTGTATATTATTATTAGTTTAGCTCCGATGAGACTTATATTGGCTGTAAAAAGAAACACATTTTTTTCAATCCCTACCAAGGATGAATTTAATAAATAACGACGTAGTGCCACTAACATGAAAGTGAAGCACCCAAACTTCACTCACACACTGACATTGTCTTCTGCCGGACTACTTATTCTTGTTAAAATTGTAAACTAAATCCATACTAATAATATAAATTTGAAAGTAACTGTGTCTCTTTGTATGTCTATATAGAATAGAATAGAATACTCTTTATTGCACACCAACAAAATTAAAAATACAATAAAAATAGACAAAAATTAAGGTAAGTACAATGGGCGGTCTTATCGCTAAAAGCGATCTCTTCCAGACAACCTTTGGATGGACAGGACAAAACAAAATCAAAAAGGCGGCGGTGTAAATACTAGTATATTCATAAACTTACATAAACTACCTATACTTACTAATAAACTAAATATATATACTTACAAATATAATAATATATACTTATATATAAACTAAAATAAAGGAGATAAACATAACGATAAACTAGCAGTGCGTAGACAAAGAAAGGAAATGGTTGTATACCTTAGCTTTGAAGATAGGAAGAGATTTAGATGATCTAATAGAGAAAGGTAAAGCGTTCCACAGCCGCACAGCTTGAACTGTAAAGGAGTCACCATAAATTGAGAACTGTGGATAGGGGTTTGGAGACTTAGAGCTTCAGATGAGCGTAGATTTCGATCATGCGCCTGGTGCAAGAACACAAAACGCTCCTTTAGATAGGATGGTGAAGAAGGATTGAAAAGAATGTTAAAAAGAAGGGACAGAATATGTGCATTCCGGCGAAGACGGATAGGGAGCCACTTGAGTTTTGCGCGAAATTCTGAAACATGGTCATATTTGCGCAAGCCAAATACGAACCGAATACAAAGATTTTGAAGGCGCTCAAGTTTGCTCAATTGGACTTCAGAAAGGTCGAGATAGCTGACGTCGGCGTAATCTAAAATAGGGAGTAGAAGGGATTGTGCAAGCGTAATTTTGGTGGCGGTTGGTAAAAAGTTATGTTGGTATATGTTTGTTACGTTTCCACAACTAAATAGCCGGATTGATTTCGATAAAATTTATTTAGTTATACAGATTGATTATGACCGGGAATAGGACATATGCTACTTTTTACCCGACTACGCAGAAGGAGGGCAATTGACAAACCATGCATGCGAAACCGCGGGCAGCAGCTAGTCTATACTAATATTACAAAGAGGAAAGATTTGATTGTTTGTTTGTTTGCATTGAATAGGCTCCGAAACTACTGGACCAATTTAAAAAATTCTTTCATCGTTAAGAAGCTACACTATCCCCGGGTGCCATAGGCTACTCTTTACCCAACTGCGCAGAAAAAGGGTAATGTTTTATTGAAAAACTGCGCGTGCGAAGCTGCGAATTGATCAGCTAGTAATATATAAAATAACATTGAGGACTTGCTTACTGACATTATATATTCTATCATCAAGATAAAAAAAATGCTATGACAATATTTGAAATGTAGGTATACGATACATAGATTGCTAGGTTAGAATTTACAAACAACATTGAGACGGACTGGTAATACACGGGGCAAGAAAGAACGTTTAACAATTTTGGGGTGTCAAAAGTACATTTTCGCAGAGTGAGTATTAAATATTTGTAAGGAAAAATTGATTTTTTACGCTCATGGTGGTGATCCTAAGTGAAAAATCAATCATTATGTTAAGTTCTTCACCCTCTATATTTTCAGGAGGCTTCTTATTTAATCAAAGATTTATAAACAAAAAAAAAACTGGCACCCCGGGAGCGCTGACAAAAGTGAAAAATTGAACAATTACGAGATATTTATATACAGAGGTGTGGATAACGGTAACGGTAACAGTGTCGCGAGTTTAATGTTTTTTTCCCCATCTCAAAAAATGCCCAACGCGCCTAATGAAGTTTTCACTTCATATTCAGAGGTGTGGATAACGGTAACGGTAACAGTGTCGCGAGTTTAATATTTTTTCCCCATCTCAAAAAATGCCCAACGCGCCTAATGAAGTTTTCACTTCATATTCAGAGGTGTCGGTAACGGCAACGGTAACAATGTCGCGAGTTCAATGGTTTACCCCATCTCAAAAATGCCCAACGCGCCTAAAGAAGTTTTCACTTCAAAAAGTTTATTATATATTTTCTATCTGTCATAATTTGTCAGATGCCACATCTAGCCAACCTCCAACTTTGTAATTTGTCCAATAAGTAATTTCTGGGTAAGTAATAACGGGTTTATATCCTCGTAAGCGTACCGTAATAAACGTATGTAGTATCTACCTACTTCCCTAACGTCTTCCCGTGGTACTAATTATGACGCAGAACATAAAGGTGGGCGAAATAAGGAAGACCAAATAATAATGGTGCATCTGTTTTGCTATTTTGGGCATTATTTCCGTTGAATTAGGAGTCATAATTCTATTTAGTTTTGTTTTATCCGACAAGAGACTTGTGGCCCTCTAAGTTGCTGTAGCGGATAGGGGCGTGGAGTGGTATTTAAATCGTAAATTAAACAACTTTTAGAAGTTAAATTAGAAACTGCCGAACGATGCGCGGAGTCAAGCGTGTTTTTACGGATCGGTTCAACTGTCAACTGATTGTCCCGTCTGCGTGCAACGGAGGGTAGCTCTTTTTTTATTATTGAATACAACGGTGAGTTTTTTCCAAGTACCTACATTATAAAATTGATAGATATTTTAAATCATACGTATACATATTGCGTATGTTTATATTGCAGGTTCGCGAGGTACGTCGTCTACATTCTCCATCCAGTGTGATGTCAGAGACATCCAAACACAGGAAGTAGTACCAAGTGAGTTACAGGTCTCGTCAGAACCCCTGCCCTGGTCTTTCTTTTTTACAGGTCTTCTAACATTTTTTTACGAACTTCAGAACGGTAGCTATGCATCACAAGAGGCGGAGCCACGATGAAAATTTCTCTGGATCCGACACAGGTAGGTAAGCTATCGCGCTCAGTTACACATATTATTTTTATGATTTCTGGATTAATTTGTTATTTTCTTTTTCAAGTACGGATGTCATCCAGCAGCTGTCCTTTTTGTACAGGAATTCAGGACCGTAAGTAGTGCCATTCATTCATTTCACTCAGTTCATCCACTTCCCCAAGTCTGTTTGTGACGAATTTTTTGTAATTTCTTGTATAATTTTTTATCCAGTGTAATACAGTCATAGAATCAGTCCAAAAATATTTTTTATTTGGTTGCAGTCTATGCTCTTTTTGTGTAAAACATCAGCGAGGCGGCACGCGAGTACAGTGCCTGCAGTTCTAGCCGAGGAATCGAAGGAGGTTTTATAGGTGCAACACGGCTTTTACTGGCGAGGAATGATACGTACATGTTTGTAATAACTGTGTGTATATGTTAGTAGGTTACAGCGCGTAAGCGGTTTTTCGACAATTTGGATTGTTTTTAATTCGCCTTTGTTTTGTCTCCGTTTGTTATGTACACCAATGCTTTCAAACATGAAATATTTCTGCAGCAATTCGTGTAGTGGTTCGTCATTCTCTGAGTTCGTGAGTATCGCATCATCTGGGCGATAACAAATGCATTCAATTGAACTTACATTTGTGAGTATTTGGTGTGCACGGCCGCCAGTGGAAGGATGTTGGCGGTGGTGGCGCGGGCGCAGGCGTGGCGGGACTGGCAGCTTGAGGCGTGGGTATGGGAGCGCCTCAGCTGTTGCACTTTTACCATAGCTCACTCGACATTGCAGTTGAGTATTAACGTCTTGACGGACATACACCGTGGTATACACACATATGTACCTAACATTGCTTTTACACTTTCACTGTACGAAACATAACTGTCCAAATGGTTCAAGTGTACATAGTCTCTTATGTTTATATTAGATAAATTTTGTAACGGTAAAATTAGATCATTTATTTTTTTAGCGCTAAGATCGAATGATTCATTATTTATGTTTGTAATATTGTATTATTATTTTTTTAATTTATTATTATTATTTTCACTGTTACACTTCACTTCGAAATCAGTTCAGAGTCATTGTTTACCGTGTCCTCTTTTGTATCACTGGTTAACACGTCGTTTTGATTTTCACTTTTATCACTGTTTGCACTGGTTTTAAGTTTCCATTGTAGAAGACGTTGATGAGGTAGGTCACACTCATCGACGGGGCAGGAAGCTGCAGAGCAGGTGTCACGGCTGTGAGTAGTTAGTAGGCATTTATGACACAGGTTGTTGACCCGTACGAAGCGCCAGCGATCTTTTGTCATCGCGCGTTTGAATCGCGCGCACTCAGGTAGCTTATGTTTGCTAATCTTGCAGAATTTATAGCTGTTTATTACGTCATGCTTATCGACGAGTAGAACTGAGTGCGGTTTTCGGTCTTCAGATATCTTACGGTAATCGGATTGACTATTTAGATGAGTCAAACCGGCAGCTGAGATTTTATTTGCCTCGTTGTATAGGAATTCAGGCAATATTTCTAACTTAGCTTTTTCTGTGTTAGTTCGTGCTGAAGTAGTGATCGGCCCGTTTGTTGATGAGCGCACTAGGACACTTTGTGAGCACGCAGGACACCAATTCAGGACTTCTGAGGTAATCAGTTTGTTTGATCGCTTTTGCTGCGGCCACAAAATTCTTTATTTTGATTGAAAATGATACAATCTCGTAGTTTTGTGATAGCGGTGGTATTTCCTTCAGTTGATTATGTAATTTTATGTATTATTGTTTCGGGTCTGCTGTAGCGGCGTTCCAGAGCTTCAATGATGGTTTGCGGCGCCGTGTTCTCGATGAGAAGTGAACAAACTGTATCTCTTGCTTTTCCCTTTATAGGTTTGCGTAATCTCCACATATTTTCTGCATCACTGTACTTACATATTTTTGTAGATTCATCGTAAGCTAGTTTGTAAGCCAGCCACTCGAGTGGATCTCCGTAGAACTGAAGTAACTGAGGTAAGTAAAGGAAGTAGCAAATCTTGAGATTATTTGTTAATTTTGCAGGTTAGATTGGTAGATAGTACTGAGTAGATTTTGTATGTCAGAGCCACCCGCGCCGCCCGCCGCTGCCATCGGCGGCGTCACGCATGCTGTCGCGGCCAGCGTCTGCGTTACTGTTTTTTTATATTTTCAGCTAAAATACTTTCTTCGAGCCACTGTTGCACTTTTCCGATGGAATCTATTTCAGTGGGCTGATATGGAGAGCTTCGACGGCTTTTTGACGCTTCGCTTTCGAGCGCAGCTAATGTCCGCGGCTAACTTTTGTTCAATCAAAGTATTTTCTAGCTGGATGGCTTTTCTTTCGATTTTCGCTTTCTCTTTAGCTGCTTCATACCCTAATTGCTTCTTTTTTGCTTCAATCGACTTTTTTGAGTTGGTATTTTTCTTGGAAGAAACGGGCTTCAAACTGTGGACGCTTCGTTTTAAACAATCGCCTTCAGTATTAGGTCGAGCGATGACACTAAACGCAGTTTCAAGGTTTCCTTTTTTCAGTATTTCCGACCTAACGTCGCGTGCCGGGACTTCTTTCATCATAATGTTGAATAAGTTCTTCCTTTTTCCAATGACTACGTATCCGCATCGTTATATCATAATGGCGGCCACTTCGCGGTGGAGTGTTGAACATTTATGCGATTTACACTGAGTTCCACGTATAATCCAGCCGAAGGACAAACTTTGTAGTGGATAGGGGCGTGGAGTGGTGTTTTAATCGTAAAATAAACAACTTTTAGAAGTTAAATTGAGAACTGCCGAACGATGCGCGGAGACAAGCGTGTTTTTACGTATCGGTTTAACTGCCAACTGACTGTCCCGTCTGCGCGCAACGGAGGGTAGCTCTTTTTCTTTATTAATGAATACAAAGGTAAGTTTTTTCCAAGTACCTACATTTTTACGTTGATGGATATTTTAAATAATACGTATATATATCTGCGTATGTTTATATTGCAGGTTCGCGAGGTACGTCGTCTACAGTTGCGTTGTGGTATACGTCATCAAACTCAGTACATGCCTGTGTTTCTCATATTACTTATCTCTGTTTTATTTTGACTTCATATTTTTACAATGTATTATTTTGTTTTTGTTTTCCATATCATTTAAATTACGTGTTCCATGTAATCAAAGTTCTTTCACATACGCAAAACAAGTCAGGAAGTGATCCTGACAAAACACTTTTAACGGGAGCCTAAATTAGAACCTGATTTTAATTTTATCTCATTTCACCGCAAAAAGGACAGCGGAGAAATAATCGTTGCTTAATTAAAGTAAACGAGCCCGTGATAAAATGGACACAAACTCGGGTGAGCTTCGTAGCTCCAAGAATAAGCTCGCTTTGTCTCTATGACGTCAGAGTAGGCATTTCCGCGGTCTGACGTCACGGCGGTAGGGAAATTAGTCGGGAATATCTTTGTAAGAGTTTCATCTTCTTGTACATATATTACTTATTTTTATCTGGGTGTGATAGTTGGATCATATAGTAGCAAATTAGGGGACAAAACAATGTTATGTAGGTATCTATCGTAATTTGTGTGACTAAGAATTTAAAAATCTCCAAATTAATGTGTTATTATTCCTAAGAGGTAATATTTATAAATAAATTACTTTTTACTCACCGAGCCTATGAGTTAGTTACTTCGGTTGATTTATAACATTGTTGCAACACTTTTGCAAAACCGTCTTAAAATAGAATGCAAGTACCTAATCGTTAAGTACTATGGTAAGTAAGTATAGTTAAGTAGTATGAAATGGTTACTAAGGTAATTTAAAGAATATACAGAAAAAATTAAACCACAAAAAAATACCAGGACTTTTGCAAAAATTTTACTGGGCTCGTCCGGGATTTGAACCCGGGACCTCTCGCACCCGAAGCGAGAATCATACCCCTAGACCAACGAGCCGTTGCCAAAGGTGTTGAAATTAGTAATCTCTAAACAAGTACGTACTATGTCGTCGATGACGTCATAATTCAGTATGAAATGTTATTATCTATATATATAAAACAAAGTCGGGTTAGTTATAGCATTTATAACTCAAGAACGGCGTCCGATTTTGATAATCTTTGATTTGTTGGATTTTTTTTCTCCCCGAATAGCAGAATTTTTAAATTAATAGGAGTAATATATCGAAATAAAGTATCGGAAAATTACACGCAAAAAAAATTATGAAGAAAATTAATTTTCTCATACATAGACGCAGTTAATGATGGCCGATTGACAATTCTACCGGTGATGTACATTGGCAGCTCGCGTCATATGCATGTCAAGGCGGTACAAAGTTCGGCAGGTCAGCTAGTATGATATAAAACGCAGTGTATAGCATTTTTATGAAATGCTTCATAAACACCGTATTGTAAAGTCGACTGTAGTGAGACCTTACCATGAAAAAATAAATACATCAAATTATTTTGTATATTGCTACGTATAAAATCGTACCCAAAAGAAGAAAGCTATCGTAATGTAAGACTAGTCTAATAGAGATAGAAGAAATTCAATAGCTGGCCGCTATTACCGATTTCATATCAGAATCAAATAAATAATACAGCCAATTTCTTCGTAGACCACTTTGCCAATTAAGTAATAGTCCAAATTTAATTTTGCCAGATTTACCCATCTAAAATAATTTTGAATATACAGATTTTATAGGAAATAACGGCCATTAAAGACAGCGGTGTGAGCTCTACTGTTAGCCGTTGGAGTTGGAGGCATGCAAGGTAAATGTGTCGAGTTTAGTTGTACAGGTGACAGTGCCGAGGTGCCACGCAAGCTTCGGAAACCGCACTTCATCGGACAGGAAAGAGAAAAAAACAAAAATTAAAGCGACTGCCCTCCGGCGCTGTTTTGCTTGTGGCCGAGGTCGCAGTTTTATTTAGATCTATCTACTGTTGGCAGTGGATGGTGAGTGTAGATGAGTGGCGAGTGTCACCCTGTGACACCGCTATAGACAAGGCGGAGTGAATGTGGTCGGAGGAGTGTGTAAGGTAACTCTGGCAAAATCACCTCGTGGTGTGGCTCCAGGTCGTCTTCCGGCGGCGGCGCGTCGGGCCGCCACGGCCGCCCGCTCCTGCCCCATACAACACCACTGTCACTATCAACATTCTAACATTTCAGCTACACGATGCAAGAAACATGGCTATACTCTTATCT
Organism: Philereme transversata; assembly: GCA_963924445.1. Lineage (NCBI taxonomy): Eukaryota > Metazoa > Arthropoda > Insecta > Lepidoptera > Geometridae > Philereme > Philereme transversata. The sequence continues at coordinate 15,231,852 of OZ004337.1, read as the reverse complement.
TCCTAGGAAAAGTTTTTCACCGAACGACCGTAACCTAGATATGGCTCAGCTCGTGGGAAAGGCTTCTGCGTTTCATCTGTTAACTGTATTCGTTTTTGTGATGAATTTATTTTATTTATATTTTCCGGTGATGATTGTGTAATGTTTGATTTATATTTGCTTAAAATTAGTTCTTTGACTATAGGACCATCATCTTATTCGTATCGCTTACGGATAACAAAATATAATACTTTTAGAAAGTTTATTTAAATTAGACTGTCAAAATGGTAATTCAATTGAAGCTTGATGCTGAGCCATCTGACCTTTACTGATAGTTACTTGAGGTTAAACGTCGATTGCGATTCGAGTTTACTGGCCGTAAATATAAAACAACCCTTCGAATGCAGGACAGCGGCACTAAACCGCCGCGCCGGTGACATAAATGTGAACGTTTATTCTGCTATAAAGCAATCGATTGCGATGCCGAATAAAAGTGGAAGTGGCTGGCATCCGGCCAATGAGATGCTCGGCTCAACACCGAGCGAGACAAGGGCCAGTTCAAAGCTGTGGGTTATTCTCGCTGTGAGATGTAAAAGAGCGAACGAAAGCGAACGCTCGAGGACTCAGCTTTGCTTTCGCACTCTAATGGTGCTTTAGCGTTTAAGCGCCTTTATGAGAGGCTCCGCCGCGCGCCGGCGGGTGACGAGGGATTCACGCCTTGCTCATTAGAACCGCGACTCGCGCTTTATCTACATCCTTACCCCCAACATCGTTCATTGTCCTATTCACTGCTTAAATTTCTAAGTTGTATATAGGTATGCGTGATAGTAACGGTGGTGTCACCTGTAAGCGTCATGCGGCGGCAGGCCCAGGCCGGAGTCTTCGGAGGGCGAACGGTGGTCGGCCACGAGGGGCGCGTCCGCCGGTACCTCCTACAACAATAACCCTCAACCTCACCTGACTGCCCTTAAAAGCACCAACCTATTTAGCCTTTATTTGCTTTCATGAAAAGAACACAAACAGAGGTGAGCTTATTAAGAGGGACGTAAGAGTAGATAATGATGGTTATTTTTTGACAATGATATTCAGAACCTAATTGTAATACCAATTCCTACCCTGGACGTAGTCCACCTAACTGTTTGGAATAACAAACTACACAGACAACATTCTGTGAACATTTAAGGGTAACAACAACACAAAAAGCTCAAAGTCTACCATTGAAAGCGTTAACACTATTAACAATGGGACATGCATCAACAAGGATCACTGTAAAGGAGGGTGTGCACTTACCGGCTCGTGCAAGTCATGCATCGTCGAGGAGGGCAGCATGTGCCGGTCGGCGCCGGCGCCGCGCTAAGGACAAACCGGGACCGTCTTACATCGGCCTATAGAAAAGCGTTGCAACTCCGATCCAACTCCGCCGTCCCCTATTGTATTCGAAAGTCGAACGCCGGATCGCAAAAGACATGGAGCAAATCGAAAGAACGAATTGAATGCCAAGAATATGTAGCAAATAAATTGAAGTTAGATTTCAATAAGATAATAGCATCTGTAGAATGCTGCGGAAATTCAAGCTAGGTACCTACATAATTGTTGCCCAGTGATATTTATCATTCTGATTTGCTCCATGAACAACACTTTTCTAAAGTCACGTCTACGTGCCGCGATTCCTATTTACATTACAAACTGCTGTGTAACCCCTACCCTAAGTTATGTGCAAATGTTCCTAGGACAAATCTGCTAGAGCAATTTCAGGCCTTATAATAACTTCGCCGAGCTTCAGATAACAATGTAGAATATTCATTAACATTCTCACTCGAATGGATATCATAAAAATACGTATTTTTAAAGGCTGCATTGTTTTGTCGAATTTAGTATAATGTTTATACGTGTCTTATTATTATAAAACCCCGTGTCACGGCAGAGCTCGGATTTAAACTTGTAATTAGAGCTTCCAGGTGGGCACAGATTACGAGATTATGAGACGGGATCCAGAGTAATCAACTCGGTGAAAATACGTTTTTAGGTGACATCACCCCTGTAGCAGTGTGATTCGGAGATAAAATTATGAAAGTAGTTGAATAAAGGAAGGTATTTAAGAAAAACTAATCTTTTTTAGGACGTAGATTTTAATTTGACTGCATGAATATCCTAAAAGTTTTAATATTGATATTTATGTTTCTGATTGATTTTGTTTCGTACCTTGAGATGATGATCTGCTGACTCATCGCCTCGCCTGTAAACAAGCTCATCAAACCGCGGCCGGTCTTCAGGAAGCATGAACTCGCGGATTTCCGTGAGTAAGGTATACTGAAACAAATGGAAATATGTTAAAATGATCCTAAAGAAAGCCTGCCAGTCACGGCGCCATAGACGACCGCATCTCTAAATATTTTCCCTATCCCAGTGTATACAAAGTTGAGTTTTTAATCATGCGTAAAAAAGAAAACCATATACTACGAGTACATTTTCCTCAATAATAGTGAAGGCATTTGAAGCGGTTCTGCTTCGAAGAGCTCGATTAGGATGCCCCACCCTGCGTCCGGAAATCTCGTCGGGGAGCGACTATAATCCGTCGGGTACACGGATCGACAAGCACTGTACGACAGCAAATTGAATGTTTTTTTGTAGATACCTAGATCCGATTCTACGTGAGCTTATATTGCTTTGCCACTTGCATCAAGTTTTTAAACAAATGTTATGCTCAAAGTAATCAGATCGAAAGGTAGAATGAAAGATAAATTGAAAGGCTGAAAGCAGATCAAAATAAGCCGATCCGATCACTCCACTTCCTTCAAGACTTCAAGAGAATTTGCCCATGGCTTAGTTTGAAACGTGTTTTATAAACTGCTTTTTACGAATGCATTAAATTGTGTGACGAGCTGGTTTTTCCAAACGTAGAGATTTGTTTGTAAATGTAAACATTCGCAGAGAGCCATTCACAGGCAGACGCGATCAATACTCTACAAATCACTAAGTTCACGAATATTTGCACAAATATTATTTTGATTGATAAAATACGGGCTTCGCTGTGTCAACCCGACTTGCAAACCGCCAACGTGATTGATGATGCTTTATTGCTAGCAACGTTGTTTGAATATAGGTAGTATTAATTAATTAGAAAAACTGATTCAGTACACACGGTCATATTTCAATGTTCCTAAATAGCTCTGCTGACTTTTATAGCATAAATAAATAAAGGATTTGAACAAATTTGCTTGTCATTCATCTTTATTGTTAGGGAGTAACAGTGAGCTACGAGATATTTAACGTCAAATAAAACTTTAGTATGCAGAACTTCATTGCTTCTACTTCCACTTTAAAGTGGAGATAAAATGTTACGGAATTAAATGCATCTGTTTTATATTCCTGATCCTGATGAATATTGCGGATCAATTTATTGAATTTTGGTGATATTATTTTTGTTACGTTTTGTCTATAACCTGAAATCTTTTTTGGAATAAGTAAGGGGTTTATTAAAGTGAAACTTTTATTACATCGTCTCAAACTTTTTCGTCTGTGTGTTGCATGTCGCGTGACGGTCGGCCGCGGAGTAGGGATAAAGTGAAAGGCGCTCATCAGAGCAGCCGAGGCCAATATGGCGGCGCCTATAGTTCGCATCAGCTGACCGTGTAGTGTATAGACTATTACTCATTTGTGCCCACGAAAATTTTTAGTTAAATGTCTATAATGTGAAATAAAGTTTCACTTTTACCATGGTTTCATAAAACCACACAATCCTTTTTTTTTGTTTGAGTATTGTTTTAAATTGTGGAAAAACAAGTGAATCTATGAATCTTGTAATATATATCTATACTAATAATATAATAAAGAGGTATTTGTATGTATGTAAGTTCGTATGTACGTTGTATGTATGTACGTAATTCATATAAGTAATCTCCGAATCTACTGAACCGATTTAAAAAATTCTCACACTGATAGAAAGCTCCACTATCCCTATAATCAATTTTGATAAAAATCCTTGCGACGCCCCGGGGCGGGTCATCTAGTATTATTATGTTGTAAATCCTAGACTTATCTAAGTGCATATTATCTATGTCTAAACCTGATTATACGATAGAGTGAATATACCTTTTACTTTAGGATATGATATTGTAGGAATCTGGCCTTATTGAAACGAACTTAAATCCCAACTGCCAAGCCATTAGCGATAACATTTATTTTGTTGACAATAATAGGCAGACAGGGTGTGTAGGGGGCATATAAATAATGTCCTATGACTATTTTTTAATGGTTTTCTTATTTGAAAAAAACCCCTATTTCAAAGGAATAAATAACAGTTTTCGTGACAAAGTAACAGATGCGTTAATCATGTCACTACGAACCACAATGCCAACACGAAAAACCGCTTTGCGGCAAATATGACTTGGCGTTTTGGCTCACGCGCGATTGTTATCATTCATGCGTGTGATGTAAATTGTGCTATTGGTGGATCTAGTTTAGTCATCATTTAGTAAAATATTTAGATTAAATTCATAAATGAATGAATGAATGAAATTAATGAAAATACTTTATTGTACACCACACAAGAAACAAACATAAAAATAAAAATTCACAAAGCAACTAGTACAATGGGTGGTCTTATCGCTTAGAAGCGATTTCTTCCAGACAACCTTTGGATGGAGAGGATTTTTGTAACATTACAACAATGGAGGGGGGTGTACAAAAACATTCATTAAATTTAAGGAGAGCGCTGATCATTTACAATAAGATAAAATAATATACTTAAGTAAATATACCTACTTTGACAATAATGTACCTGTAATAAATAAAAATATATGTAAAAATATATTATTCATGTTAGTTATCAGAACTTTTTATGTGTTTATTAAGGCAAAATGCTGTTCAAAAGATGTCGTGGGCTTATTCGATCATCATGCACCTAAAAAATATTGTAGGTATGAGCCAACTCGACGTCTAAGTATCTCGGGCGCCTGGAGCGAGGTCTGACAACTTAACGTGTCCTCTGTAGTTATGGAAGTGCTACTACCAATGATAGACGATTTGACAGCGCTTTTTTTTTATTTAACGCTCTTTGCAAATGTTATGCTCACCTTTTGCTGTGTATCTAAGAGATCTCTCAGCACAGTGAGGAAGGCGTCAGGCGTGAGTCTTCTTGCCGCATACTCCTCCATATAGTAGGCGAGTGCAGGAAGCTCACTCGGAGGTAGCAACGAGCGCGCTTTTTGCTCCACCGCTGTAGACGCGGCTCCTCTTCGCTTGCCCCAACCACTTATCCTAAACAAACCACAATTATTAGAATAAGTTGACAAACTTGGCACTGGAACACCTCATAAAATGCAGAAATACAAAACTTTCAACTAGATATTAGAACGCTCAAAGTTATTTCTGGCAAAAGCTCAATTTGAGAACAAAATTCTAATATCCATATCTTTAGCGCCAGATATTGAACTAAGTTGAAAATTGCGTTGCACCTAGCCCAATTCTGTACAAAAAACTCTTTTTAACTGTGAATAAATATTTGTTGGCAAAGATTCAACTCCTGATTTCTATTTGTAAGTACATTCAATTCAACCTGCGTCGAAAATACAAAATGCAACGTTAATTAGTTAATCAAATCACAGCCTCTTGTAGGTTACATATATTACATAGATGCATAGGTTATCTAAACAATTTTCACTAATTACCGAAATTTCTGGCTAAGCGCTTCTAAATTTCCATCTTCGAACAATTTGCAAAAACAGTTGATTTCCATAATCAGCTTCTTGAATTAATTTTGAAGCCACCATTATCACTTTAAACTAGTGGTTTACAAAATCCTGCAATGTAATGCAAAATAGAACGACTGGATTGGTTGGGACTCGCCCACTGGACAGCGCTACTAGCACAAACTATTATGTAAAACCAAACAAACGAGGAAACAAGTGACGCGAACCATTTTCCACGTCAACTTGCAATCACACTGTAGTGCAACGCCAAGCATCATCTTCGTCATCATCATCTACAGCATGATATCACCCACTACTGGATATAGGCCTCTCTTTGCTCTTTTGTCTTCACGGTGCTGAGCCAGCATCATCCAGGTTCAACCCGCGATGCTTGCTACATCGTCTATCCATCCAGCAGCTGGACGACCAACGTTCGTGGATACCATTCAGTTAGCGTCTTACATCACCTGTCGTCACCTCCAAGCCTTCGCTTACTTGGCAACATTCTGCGCATCTCGTTGTTCCCCGCCCCCGTAGGCGGTGCACGCGTGAGGCACTTTGCCGACATCCTTCACGAGCAAGGACATCCGTTTGTGGTACTTCAGCTGACCGACTGCTTCGTCGTGTGTGACCTCCACGAACGATTGGCCATTCACTTCTAAGATTTGATCACCGACCTGATGAATATTAAATTTTTTAGAAATAAATGAGCGGATGGCTAGTGGCTAACCTTGGTGTCCTAATTTGTAAGCCTCCAACGTAGCTGCTAAAAAATACAGCAAGAACTAACACCTTAACGTAACCGAAGCACCAAAGCGCTCATTTACATATGTCTCTAACGATCACTCATCCATGTGATGATGTGATGGCTGTCTAAGGAGTTGTTTATCTCAAATCTGATATGATTAGAAAAGGCAAGCTAATTACACTACGAGTCCTTAAAATCCTTAGTCTCTATATCTATACACTCTTTTAATGTAGGTTAGTTCGTACTACGCTTTAAGCTTATTTTGATAAAAGCGCACGAATAAAGAGACTAATTTCAAAGATAAAGGCCCCATTATGCAACTGCGCAAAGTGCTTGAAGACTTTATCCTTAATCATATTCGCTACTCCACTTGGTTTTTAACATTCAAAAGCACTTTCCCGAAGTATTTAAAGTGTAACTCCAGGCGAAGACAATGAAGATAGCATATTCGTACTGTTAAAATTCGTTTAAAATGACTTGGTGAAAGCTTAACTGTAAAATAGGAGTTTCGGATGTAGCGTGCAGTGGGCGTACTCAGCCCCAAGCTTAAACACTATAAATTTCCCTTCACACCTTAAAGGCGGAGGCTCTCCGCAATAATAAAATGAAATAGGTATCTAATATTTGGCGTACTTCCATAAATTACGAATAAGTGCCAGACCGGGTACTATACATTTTATACGCTCTCAAAAATGGGCAATTCTAGAGATAACTACATGCAGTCAAAGATAAATGTATCAGCATTTTTATGCAATACATTCTTAGATAATCCTATCCCTAAAATGTTTTCGATTAAATGCATGCAGTTTCGTAAAATGTTGTGCACGGCATATTTTGAAAGATAGAAAATAAATGAATATACTCGTAGATACTCGGTTTAAAGCAGGCACATACACGTACGTAATATAGTGACATTTGTGCAGCTACGGAAGGTTAATGAAAATCAAACAAGTAATTTACTGTTCAAGATATTCCCGTTCCATTTTGATGCAAAGTTTGGGTAATTCGGAGTTGGGTACGTCTCTTCGCCGCAAGTTCCAGCGGTTACTAAGAAATACTAAATGGTTATTAATATGGAGCATGTCTTTATAGACGACATAATTTAACCGTTATGTCTTTTTATGAGCTTGAGTTTTAACTTTAATGAGTAGTTATCTCGTGCTATCTACAGTTTATGGATTATTACGTTTTGTTTAGTAGCATAGCATAAAATTGCGCTTCTTTGAAAACATTAAGATAAATATGTCGATTGGGCTTGATATTGTATAGACAGGGTGTTTTGGAATAATATATATTAACCCGAATAGGGTGATAATTCGAAATCCAAAATGAACTAGCTTAGACGACCTCCGTGGTGCAGTGGGCGAATAGCCAGCTGAGACACAGGAGGTAGCGGGTTCGATCTCCGCTGCGAAACAAATGTTTGCATGATCTACAGATATTTGTTCCGGGTCTGGTTATTTCTCTCTATATATTATAAGTATGTATTTACAAAAAAATAAATGTATATAAGTATTCTATCAGTTATCTGGTTCCCATAGTACAAGCTCTGCTTAGTTTGGGGCTAGATAACGCTGTGTGAAATGTCCAGCAATATTTATATTTGTTTATTATATTTATTTGAACTAAAGTCAAAATTCTTAGGAAAATTATCATCTTTAAATTGTTGGTATCACAGACTTGTGCATACCTTATAACTTATCTTCAACATACAAGACGCGCTAATCACGCTAATCAACTAAATAATTCGTCATAAACACCTGATTTCACCGTATGATTCATCAATAATAACGTCGTATTTTGAGAAAACGTATAACAAACATTGTGAGGATAATGGAACTCGAAACGTCTAGTTTATTAGCTACTAATGTCATTCGATGCGATAAAAAACGTTGTATTAGGACGTAGCGTTCTTAGCATTCCGTCGATCACACGCGAAATATAAGGGAGCATAATGAGATTGCTCTGACCTTCTTGAATACAAACCTACAATTATGGTGGTATCAGCTTTTGACGTCTTCTATCCATTCTTAAATATTCGTAATTAAGATAATTTATTTAACACAACACTCAAGGGACGGCGAAGTAAAATATAAAGAACAACATTCACGTGACATTTATGCAAGACGAAAAAATTATGTATGTACCAGGTAAAAAAGTATATATCAGTGGTCATTTAAAAGAACAACCAGTCTTGTTTCTTGACTTATTCTTTCCGGAGTTGGTCGCGGAGGAACAGGCGGTAAAAATGACGGTTCCAAATAACCCTTATGTTCAGTGTTTTAGCTTAATAGTTATTTTTATGGTTCCGTACCAAAATGGTAGAAACGGAACCATTATGGGTTGACTTGGTCCGTCTGTCACATCTGATTTTCTGAGCAACTACTAAACCTATCGTCTTTAAATGTGGAATAGTTATAAATTTTCTTCCTATTATTAAAATATTGCAAGTAAAAAAACATATCATATCAAAGATTTAACCGATAAGATTTACACATTCCAAAACTGGTTTTTAGTTTTTTATTTTGTTAGTTTAGGAGTTATGAAGAAAAATGTCAATAAATACCTTATCTCCGAAGTTTGCAAAGTTAAATATTTATATTAATATGTTATACATAAGCAAACATTTTCCAAAATAGGTCCCTATCTAGAACAGTTTTTTAGTCTTACAAGATTCATTGGTTTACCGGTCACATAACTAGATGGCGCTGCTTAATTAACATAAATAAATGTATCTAGGTTCGGAACCCTCGGTGCGCGAGTCCTACTCGTACTTAACCGGTTTTGTTTATTATTCAATTTGACTTTGAGTTTACAAAATATCAATATATGATATATCCAAATGATAAGTTTCAACTAAGATTGATACGGAAGTCATAGAAATATATTTTACTCACCATTAGACCAGCTCGGTCGGCGACAGAGTCCTTATCGACCCCTGTTATGTAGATCCCGAGGTTGTACTCCAGGCCGCCGCGGATCATGAGACCTAACGACTGCCCCGGCTCTATGCAAAGGTCCACCTAAACAGAAAAAAGTGGTGAAATTCAACTTAGACACAGGCCGATTTAAGTGCCTAGATATGCAAGACAGTACTTTTATTTTAACCCAAAGGGAAGTAACTGTACCTGTATTTTTTTTATTTTAATGACAATTCCATTAGGATAAAACATGTGTATCAACACTTTTTACACAAATTGGTTATTGTTAGGCCTCTACTCTAGGACTTATTTTAAATGAACATTTTTGATTGTGCTCTTAAGACAGCTGATTTTGACCAAGTGTTTACGCAATGGAAAATACGGAATTTGAAAAAGTCGTTAAAAACAGTCATAATGAGGGGTTTTCGCGTTCATGTTTTTAGGGTTCCGTATCCAAAGGGTAAAACAGGACCCTATTACTAAGACTCCGCTGTCTGTCAGTCCGTCTGTCTGGCTGTTTGTTTGTCCGTCTGTCACCAGGCTGTATCTCATGAACCCTGATAGTTAGACAGTTGCAATTTTCATAGATCATGTATTTCTGTTGCCGCTATAACAAAAAAATACAAAAAATAGAATAAAATAAATATTTAAGGGGGGCTCCCATACAACAAACGTGATGTATTTGCTCTTTTTTGCTCGATATTGATAACGGCAACAGGCAGACGCTTGAAATATTTACAGAATATTTAGTTATATATTAATTTTAAAAATAAATAATTAAATTAAAATAAAAAAATATTTACAAACTCGATTTTTTTGCCGTTTTTATAGATAATCCTTCGTGTGTCTTTGAGACTTTTGCATAAAAACCATATATTTTGGCGGCTTATCTCCAGACAGTGCCATCTATTAAGTTAGTTGGAACTAGTTTTTTTCTTTTTAAATCGAAAACGAAAAGCCCTCATTCTTGTGAGTAAAATGACCCTCTAGCATACATATTTGGAAGCACTGCTGTATCTTATATTGAAATCCCTTCTCTCTCCATATGTTTATTAGTCATACCAATGATAACAATGGCATAGGTACTCAAAGTTGTAGATATAGTTAAGCGCTCGTTTATCCAAAGTGCCCATGTGAATGATGAATTGTGTTGTAGACCTAACAATCAAAACCACATCAGCAGCCATAACAGTTTAAAACGTCATTCATTCATAACCTAATGTTTTATTACAAGATCGATGCGAGGTCGGCAGTTTGCCAGGCTCATTACAACCGCTAACGACTCAGTTTACTGGCCGATGGACTGCAATTAGCATACCATGACTCTATTCCACCCGATGAACGTTGCTCTTTCACGGGCAACTTTTATGATAACCTCATTCATTCCTCGGCACAGATAACAAAATGAGTTAACGATCTGGAACGATATTTAATAAATGTTTGCAATTTAGTTCATTTCTTTTGAGTTGAAAATAAATGTACTACCCTAAGAAGGATCCCATAGTGGAATTTTTACGGGTAGGTATATGTACTGAGTAAGAGATCTGAAAATAGCAATCAACGAAATCACCTTGTACTAGAGGCAACTTGAAAGTTCGAGTTCTTTTAGTGCAAAGTGATTGTCTGAACTAACTTCAACTCGATACGGTTTCAGCTCCTTTACAACTAAAACTACATTGGTTTGACGTAGTATCCCTCAACTTTAATCGCCCGTGTAGTGCCCGCGAGCACCTTTACGACCATCTCCCTACAATATGCACTCGCGAAGAATTTACGACTCAGAAATTGAACGTAAAAATTTATGACTACATAAAGTCATTTCCACCGGGTGTTACCGCGGCAACATGAACAATTTACCTCGGACAGGATCAGCCTGTGATACTACAAAACGGATTTTAATGAAAGTAAGCTGTATTGCGCTGATTTTAGACACTATAATGGCTCGGCTATAAACAATGCTACTACTGATTATAAAATATCCTAATATTTGTGGAAAAATTCCTGCCGGCGCTGATCGTTTGGTTTATTTAAATGCCTATAACGCTTCCGTGCGGCTGCGAAAGATCCTTTTGTCGTTTGTTGCATTGAAATTTCTGTTCGGTCGGACTGTTATTTCTTTTGCACCAGAATGTCTGCTTACGTAAAATAACATACAAACATTCGATTTACAATGGAGGAAGTGGATACAAAAGGCTTTTGATGGTATTGCTATCGATTTTGAAATTCAATTGAATCGGGTTGATCGTAAACGTATCTTACCCCTCGTTGTGGTTCAATATAAAAAAATACAAAGCTTTATTCAATTACACAATTTACACCTGTATGCCTCAAGTTGATGGACGCAGAGAAGTGCATCGTAGGGCACATTTCTAAAGAGCATGACCTACGAGGCAAACTTTGTTATAGGCGATGGTTACCACTTAACATCAGGTGGGCCATAGGCTTGTTCCATCTCCATAGTACAAAAAAAAATTGAAATCTGAAAGATTGATTTAATTAAATATCATATGAAACAGCCAACAATTCATCGTAGACTCACTGTAAAACAACAAACTTCTATAAAAAAATGTAATTATATAATTGTAAGTAATAGTAAACTCACCCTTCGTATAGACCGGTCTTTGCTGGCAGATCTCGACGGTCGATTGGCGGGCGGTGAAGCTGGCCGGCCGTATCTGTCCATCCAGGAGCACGACGGCCGAGGAACCAGCGCGCCCGCCGTCCGCACTGACATCGTGAGCTGACGACAAGACTTCAGCATCTTTAGGAATAGAAAAAAGTTTACTTTTGAATATAATTTAAGTAAATAAAATACCCTAGTAGTATTAGATTGTATACATTTACATTTTTGTTTATTTATTATAGCTTATTTATTAGCCGACCTATCGGGGTGCATTCTGCTAATGTGTCCCGCCCAATCCCACTTGAGCCTAGCTGTTTTTTCTCCAACATCGGCAATGCCTGTCAACGAACGCGGCGTGGTGTTTCTCACTCGATCCGTCCGTTTAAATCCGAGGACGCTGCGTTCCATTACCCTCTGGCAAATCTTGAGTTTGTACTTCTTTGACTCAGTTAGCGACCATGTCTGCGCACCGTAGGTTAGGACAACCTGGAGCCCTGATGAAAAACGCGGTCGGGGTCGGCCAAGAAAGCGGTGGCGAGACGATCTTGTTGCCTTCGATCAGGAGTGGTGGAGTGTTGCACAGGACAGAGATAGATGGAGAGACTTAGGGGAGACCTTTTGCCCAGCAGTGGGACAATATAGGTTGACAAAAAAAATTATAGCTGTATCGAGAAAAACTTTATGAAAAATGAAAACTACAACAAAGAACAGTTTGCAGAACGCGCACCTGTGTAAGGTTTGAGATTTATGAGTTAAAATTGCTTCCGAACAAAGCGAGTGAAGAGCAAATCGATTTTTTTGAATAGAAAATTATTTGTCTTAAAATCCACGTGCGTAATTTTCGTCAGCATTCAGCGCCACGGAAAGTAGTCACGTAAAATGTTTTCACAAACTTCTTCCATAATACCGTCTTTATACCCAGATGATATCTTTAAGACTTCCTGCAAACATTGTTAAGCCTACGATCCTGTAATGCGGTCCTTGCTTTGTAAGAAAATCTCCAGCCCCGAGGGATTTTTAAAGGTTATCATGTGAACTCAGGAGGTTCAAAGCGTAATTATGAAAAGGTCTTACAGGTGGACTTAATAATTAATAAGTTCCACCAAACTAATTTTGAACCCTATAGAATTTTTGATATGTTTGTGTAATAGGGTAATTTACAAGAGAACCTTATACTCTTACATTCATGAATATATCCAAAAATATGTTTAAATTACATTTTAGTTTATAAAGAAAGCTTTATAAAAATTGATAAGAGTTGGCCACTGTTTTTGCCGTAGAACTTTTACATTATTCGGCATGCTTATGCCATCAAAATAACAATAAATTTATCTCGCCTTCGTATAACAAAAGAGGTCATCTCTTACATAAGCGAGAGTGATAAAATCTCGTCAGCTCGCTAGCCGGGTGGACAGTATGGCGTCGGTCTGGGCCAGCCAGCGCGGCGGCGGCTCCCGTCCCTCGCTAACTTATCTGTACCTAGATATTTGTTAAGGTATATTGCTGGTGTTACGTGTCACCCTAACAGTATTAATATTGATGGAATTCCGTGATGGCTCTTGATAAATACTTCAACTAGAAGATTAGACGATGGTATAGTTTGTAGGCCTTAGAATGATCAACTTTTACTCTTTTTGAAGTAAAACTTCTTTACGCACGCTTGACTTGGGGAGTAAGCTGGTGAATGCGTGACTAGAGCGTTACGAAAAGTGTGATCGGGTGAAGCGAATGAAAGTTGAGAGGGAGATATAAGTTAGTGAAGATAGAAAGAGAGAGAGTTACGTTTCGTATGTTACCGTTGGGGCAAGAGAGAGAGGTGCTAAAGTAGTTTTGCTTCAGTCATATGGTCTAAAGCACACTCGTTTTTTTGTATACGAAACATTTTCGTCTTCTATAACGTATTTACGAGTTACACACCTATGTGTGTTAACAAAATGTCAATGAATAAACCAACAGCTTTGGTCTGCTTGGCCTTGCCACTAACCTTTAAAACATATGTAAACTTAGAGAGCTAGGTATTGTGAGTTACTTGTATTATGTAGCTCTACAAAAACTTCCAGTGAATGTCAGGAAGCCCGGTCGTAAATCAAGCGATACCGCTGGGTAAGGGAAACTACATTTGCAGAAATAGTTCTGCTCACCTGACACACCCGTGTTGAAGGAAAGTATTACAAAAACATACAATTTACTAGTATACAATTTTAGTTATGAAAAAAAATATACGTACCTACTGTTGAAACTCTATGACAAAAATTAGGCCAAAATTTTATCTTTCGTCGAAGTACAATCACGTAATAAGGAATTGCATTAGTTTTACGGATGACCTATGAAACCGGTCTTGGTAAGGGGGACTTTTTATGACCCAAGTTAGTAATATCGTACACTCAGCAACTAGAATATCTGGAATGCAACAGAGTAATTGCGCAAGAAGCTTTTACGATGCTTATTTAACTAATAATTTACTCCCCAAGAAAACAAACATGCTCGGGCAAAGTTTGGCCCAAAGAAAATGAACCTTTATGTGTACTTGCCGACTTTCTCTTTGTTCATAATAAATAGGGCGAAACTTCGAACAAAAGTTTTGTATTTATGAGCGTTAATTGAATAACGAAATAAGACCGGTCAAGTGCAAGTAGGACTCGAGCACTGAGGGTTCCGAAGCTAGATAGGTTTATTTACGTTAATTAAAAACCGCTATCTAGTTATGTAACCGGTAAGATAACTTTTAAGACAGAAATCTAAAAAAACTGGAATGTGTAAATCAATCTCTTTGATATAATACCCCACTAGACCTATTAACCCTACTTTTAAATTTAAACCCTCATCGTTGGGCTCCTTTGGCGATCAAAATGAAAATTTACTTGCAATAGAGGAAGCTTGGTATTGTATAACTATTCCAAATTTCAAACCGATAGATTCAGTAGTTGCCGAGATAATCAGCTGTGACAGACGGACGGACAAAGTTGCACGATAAGGATTCCGTTTTTACCGTTATGGTTCGGAACCTTAGAAAGCTTAAGCACTAAGTACCTACTCAGAAACGATATATTACAAATTATTCAAGAAATTAGAAACAAATTCAAGAAAATTTATCAAGAAACAAATTTGAATCGTATTTATAATTTATTAGCCAAAATCTTGGTATTTTATGTACATTCATACAGAGTGCTTCTTAAGATGTAGTTATATTAACCCAAAAGGAATTAGAATTGTTTCACGACATTAACAAATTCGTAATTTTTCGTTAAAATACACACACTTTTGTACAAAATCTGGTAAAAGCTGTTTTTGGAAATTGAACTTATTAACTGTTTAGGTTCAAACCCAAGCAAATATGCATAATTGAAAACACTTTATATTTTTACCTTGAGCAAAGTCGGGGTTTTTATTTATTCATAACAACCCTCCATGGAAGGTGGTATGGCTAAAGTGCATTACGAATGCTACCTACCATTAACCTTCCAACAAAAAATAACAAATGGAAAAGTACCGTCCGATTCTTGTTAGCATTACTCCGGCCAGTCACGATATGACGTGGGACTAACGACCTATTTGGTATTTGGTCTTACCTTTGAAACATACGAGTATACCCATGAAGTCGTAAAAGTCTTGCAAACACACAGTTGTGGTCAAATAATCAGATATAATATCTAAAATATAATATTGTATATGTATTTTTTGATCATATTTATATTTTATAAAATTTTTATTATAGTTAAATATTAAAATAACAGTAAAAACTGGACTAGAGGTAGAACATAAACACACGCGCATACACACACACCCACACACACATACTCTTACACATACACATTCACACACACATACTCTTACACATACACACCCACACACTTACGCATACACATCCACACGCACATACACATCCATGCACACGTGCACACACTTTTTTAACTTTTTATTTTATATTTCGTATTCATGCAAGTACAATTATTAAGTTATGTAACTTGGAAAATAAGTATCTGTAACCTATAACAATACTCTTGGATATGGAAGAGCGGAGCCTTCTAACATAAGTTTTTATACTTAAAAGAAGTTTCCAACTTTAAAATGTTATGTAAAAAACTATCTGTTACAGAAATAAAAACATTTTGATTTTGATTTGATTTTTGATAATAAATCTTATACTTTGTGCCACATGTATAAAGTTTAGTCACTAATAATAATTCAAGTCAAGCGCGTGCCACACCACGCACAGTGAAGGGTCCCGTAGCCAGTGACTAGTACAAGTGAATAGAACTCAATTTGGCTTGAGCAGTGGTGGAGCAGCGTTTTAGTCCAAATGATACCAATATTTTTCTAATTTTTTGAGTAGGTGATAACTTTGAGAGATTTTAGTCATGGTTGTAATTTGCGTGATGTAACTGTTTTTGATGATGATAGCTGAATCGTCGGCAGTCATCATACTCATAGTTCTCTTCGAAGTCTACTAACTATTCGAACTCATTTTAAAATTAAAAAGGTAATTTCGCAGTTGATTTTGGTAATTTGTATGAACATTGTATAAACTGCTATCAAACCCAATTACAGATTGTAGAAGAGAAGAAGGTGGTCGACTACTACTCGTAAGCTAATAGGATCTTAACATATAAAAATAAACACGCGTTAAACAGTGGTTTTACTTTTTGGTGGTAACGTGAGTCTACTCAGCTTTGATAATTCTTCTTACAATTACAGTACTACAGTGGTACTGTTGTGGATGTTTTTTCGGTATCTGAGTGTAGCTTTTTGGCTGATAGGACACACACGACTATTTCGAAAAAGGCAGCTTCATTCATAAACGGACTCTTGTATCGAAAAAGTGTTGAGTAAACTTTATAGTGATTTTGAAAGACCTAATCAACGATGCGACACGTGTCCAAAGAAGGTGTCAAAGAAGGTTCTTTGGACACGTGTTGCGGCGCGGGGAGCTCTCCATTGAGCGCTTGGTGGTGCAGGGGAAGGTTGACGGCAAAAGATCGCGTGGCAGATCGCCTGTGACATGGACGGATCAAATAAAGGCTGCTATAGATGTTCCTTTGAACGAATGTGCCAGAAAAGCAGCGGTGCGAGAGGAGTGGCGAAGGGTAGTTAAGCGCGCCACAACCCTGACATGACGACCACGACCACTCTGCCAAGAGTGCTACGACTAAGAAGAAGAATAAACGATACCACAGAAAACGGAGCGCGTGAGTAAAAAAAATTACCCAACTTTCATGTAGGAGAGGTACCCTTAAACCAAGTCGTTTTTGAACTGAAAACAAGTAATTTGGCCATTCTCTAGAAGGTTTTAAATGCTTATTTGGATTTTAGACAACAACGTTATTACCACAAAAAAATTAAAAAATGGTTAACGTGTGTTTAAAAAAATTCTTACTAATTTTTGTATATGATTTTTTTAAACACGCCCTAAACAATGTTTATTTTTTTTACCTCATCTCTTTGCTACGCCGTAGCACCGGCCGTAGCCCCCGATAATCACAGCGTTGTATTCTCGCAGCAGCGGGTTGTCAGCTGGCTAACGCGGAAATAGAAACGTCAACCTCACATGTCCGCTTGTCATTTGGAAACGTGCGCAAATGCCTTTTGTATGTCAAACATTCAGGTCAATCGGAAGCTGATGGACGGAATGAACGGTCACGAACCCTTTGACTGGAAATTAGCTAAATAAAAATAAAAGTAACTGCATTCGAGTGTGTTTTCTTTTTCAATTTTAAAATACCTTGTTATTTTGTATTGAATGACATATCGTATCAATCTATACTAATATTATAAAGAGGAAAGATTTGATTGTTTGTTTGCATTGAATAGGCTCCGAAACTACTGGACCGATTTAAAAAATTCTTTCACCGTTGGGAAGCTACACTATCCCTGGGTTATATTATAGGCTACTTTTTATCTGACTGCGCAGAAAGAGGGTAATGTTTTTATTGAAAAACTACGTGTGCAAAGTTGCGGATTGGTCAGCTAGTACAAAATAAAAACGATGATGCATTGTTTATTTTATTATCAATATGAAAAAATATTACGTAAACTAGAAAATCAATACATGTTTTCCTAAATTTCAATAATATACGGTTACTGATATAGTTAGTCATAATAAAAAAAGTGATGTAAAAAACTTAGTAGGGACAGGCAGTGGACTTATCTGAATTTATTTTAGTAGGTATATTTATTTCATAACTCTCCGCTGTGTTGTTGATTCGTCAGTAAGAATTTTGGGACTAATATTTCAAAAACAATCCAACCTTGCAATTGGGGTCGTAGATGGTAGATGGATTACGGAACGCACGATGGCGAATTAAGATCCCTGGCATTGCTTCGTATTCAACCCCCGACCTCCGTAAAAAGAGTATTGTAATAAGTTTGAAACTTTTGTCTGTCCGTCGTACTGAATCGAAGCTCCAAAACAGATTGGCCGATTTTAAATTGAAAAGCTGTATCTAGAAAAGTTTATCAATACGGAAGAATACATTATAACAACATTTTAACGTAGAGAGTGGAAACATTTGTACGGTCGCGTTTCTTTCTTTTTTGAAATAAGAGCCTGTTTACGAAATTTAAAGCTTCAATGTTGCCTCCTTACGCGCTCTCATACACACACCATCACACTCACGTACATACATAAACACACGTATCACACTCACACACACGCACATACACACACCCACTCACACACGCACATACATGCACCTACTTACACTCACTTATTCATTGTACACTATTACCTATATAAGATAAAATAAGTATATATAAAATGTTAGTAATGGATTTTAAGTTCATTGCTTTTTAGAATATGTATTTGATTTTGTAAACGTAAAATGTTTTTCTTAAGCTACGTCTATTTTTTATATTACGGAAGAGCGAAACCTCCTAATACAGGTATTATTTACTTAAAAGGAGGTTTCAACTACTAGTTAAGATATTGTAAACACAAGTTATCGAAATAAAACATTTGTATTTGTATTTTAGTAATAGTCTTGTGAGTGTCCCCTTACGAGCCAAACCGCTATTCTTGTATACCTAAAAAGTACCCATCACCTAGGACTACTAAATTCTTCTTTTTTTTATGATGAGAAAATGCTTTACGCATGTCCTCCAACTCGGGGAGAGCTGAAGGGGTCTGTCGGACTCTCCGTAGGCTGTCAACCAACGGCATACCGACTAAAAACCCATCGATATTCCTTCATTCACCTCAGTGCCAGTGCATCATCAAACCGCCCATCGGACGAGCGGGTCGATGCTGCACTAGCACCAGACAAAGTCACGGAGTCCCGGTTGGATTCAACCGCGGCTCTGTCGGTTAATGTTCTGCTTCAATATTACATAACGAACAATGTAATAAATTTACTGAATCAAATCTGTGTAAAAATCATACTGCAATTGCATACATTCGGTCAGTGTCAGTTCTGAATAATTATTCACTTTCAAAAGCTGGTTTCATTTGACCTACATCCATCTACGGTACGGTCAAACCGTGTTAGTCTTTTTTGACAGATTACATCGATTTTCCTTAATTTCCTGATGTCACTGCAGTCTTTGCTTGTTTTTGCTTGTGTTGTGTGATGATTGATTTGCGGCGCCTGCGCCAATTCCAATCAGAAATTCCACTGCATAGTTCACACCACATACTTTAAGAGCCGTGGTGGTCTAGTGGAATGTACTCCGTCTTCTGGTTCAGAGGTTCTAGTTTCCCAGCCAATGTCTGTGCACCGATGGATTATTCAAGCAAATGAGGCATGCTGCTTTTTTCGACAGCTCTTCCAATTCAATGTTTTAATCTTTAATTAAAAATTGAGCAGCATCCGAAAGTAACAACAATATTAAATGTTAAATAATGTTATGTCTCCATAATCGTTTTGCTTTTAAAATAGCAGAATTGTGTTCCTGCTCTGACGCTGCCGAAGATATTGCACCGTAGGTACTGGTCAAAATGACTATAATTTTAAGGCATCGAGACGAAAGAAGAAAGAACATTCATTTGAAGCACAAAAGTACTCAGTTATGAATACCACTAGCGATCCCCCATCTCAATCAGTCAATCCGTTTTGATCTTAAACGTTTCTAACTAAGCAAGCGTCAAAGGTTTAAATGTAAGCAACAACACACTGTCAAAGATATTTGCCGTGTATAGCTTTAATAACTTTATCTGATTCTGGAAAATTTAATCAAAACCTTCACTGTAATCAAAGGCCAGTGTAATTAGCTTCGTAGGTAATTCACAATCGTTGAAACGGGACTCTGAATTTTGTTTACTTAGTCAAATAGAAGCGCTCGCTGTAAATGGAGCTAATATTTGCTTTCCTGCTCTTATTTACTTTACAACTTGTGTCAAAAGAGAGATGTAAAGTAGGTACGTAAAGCCTCGAGTTGGAATAGAGACAAAAACCTATTTTTTGAAGTATCAGTTAGCAAATTAGGGGTCAACAAGCTGTGCCACGTTTGTGAACTCATAATAGTTTAGGCGTAGAAGGGTTTGGCGCGAATCAAGCTGTGTTGAAGTAATTTGGCTCAAATTCAGGGTGGCCTGCCAGAGGCAACAGGTCAGCCCTCTTTATCATACCATGTGGATGTAATCACCCTCAATTCAGACTACTGTAACGCGCCGGATGAAATATTTGTACTAATATTCGACGAAGTGCGACAGTAACGTATGGGGAGGTTGTCTGCTCATTCTTTAGGGTATGAGGTCAAACGTCGCCGTAACTGCTAGCCTTTATGGCAGTCTTTACTAGCTTACGTGCAAAGAGCACTTCGCAGACATTTTTATGATTGTAATATTTTTCAATAGAGATGATTTTTACGAGTACGAGTAATCCTAATTTTATGGGGAGGTGGCAACTTTATGGGAAAATTAGTATTACGAATTTTTATTACAGATCTGTAGGCACATCATAATGGGTTCAATATTCCAAAATAATAAATGAAGATAACCAAGAAATAAAAATATTCTATGTATATTTTATAGATAGAAATAAGATAAAAAGAATAAAGGGATAAATCTAGTATGTCCTGACACGCCTATGACAAATCGGGTTGGCCGGTAACAACATTAACACAGGCATTAATTTGTGTTTTTGTAAAACTCTCCTACCAAACCTAAGTTTGGTCCCTGAAGGCGATATATCTTACCTTGAGCGCGTCTTCGTGCGAGATCCCCGAGAAAGGCGTGCCGTTGACCTGCATAATGGAGTCTCCAGGGCGCAGCCCCGCGCGTTCCGCTACTGAACCTTCTTCAACTCGCGATATGTACACCCCTACACCTGCATAAATGCATTATTAGTAAGCAAAGGTCAAACGCCGGCGACTTCGCCCGCATAAAATGTATTACTTAAAAATTCATAAAAATTAAAAAAATATTAGTTTATTCTTGAAAATTCATCCACGCCTAAAACTGAACTCAGTTTAGTTGGTACCCCAAAGCTACCAAAGCTCACCTACGTGCGCTCATTCAACTCGTAAAACAACCGGGAAAATTGAATGATGAAAATAATGGGTTACAAAAGGAAAAACCAATTTAAAATCCGTTCCGTAATTGGAGGACGCGGTTTATAATTCGCGTCTTTTCATCCGTAACTTGTCATTTTTATGAAACGGTCGAGGAATAATTGTTCAATAACAATTACAAGCGTTTTAATTGTGTATTCATGAAAAGGCTAAATAACGCAGAGAACTCAGCCGTTATGAGTTACAACCAATTTACAAGCAAGAAAGTTTAATTACGGTATTTATGAGCATAAAAACAGCAGTCAAAGGTTTTCTTTTCCATAATGGCTGTTGAGAAAAGCTCATAACTTTAAGTTATGTGGGTACTATACTCAATAACAAAATCAACTAGGTACGTACGGTGTAGACTACTCGCACATATCTATTATTTTAAACTGCTAACACAAACTAGTGCTAAAAGTTTATTAGAGTCCTTGTTCCCAATAGCGCTTGAGTTTGCCAAACACAAATATTGGCATAACTCATTTACTTATCCAATAGCTACAGAATATATAGTAGCTAATATTAGTTCGAAAACTGAAATTAAATATGATATTAGATAGATAATATGGAAAATAGCCTCCTGAAGCACGAACGCACATTATGAGTAAGCGAAAGAGGTTTTGCAAACAACTCCAGGTCATAGGGTTAGGTCGCATTGACCGTTCTCATTGCTATGTATGTGCCACCCACGAGGATAACCAATCGATAACAGGGTCTTGGCTGGCCGTTGTCTACACAAGCTGTATTTGATTGTGAAACTTAAACAAAACATGCGTTAGGATCACACACATAAAAAGCATTTGTTCGTTATATTTTGCTCCTTGCACGTCATGGTAAGTAGGTAAATACCTTCTTACGACGCCAAAAGATAAGGTACTTGGGAAACGTTCATACTAAAAGGAAGTTTGCATAGTGCTCGGTGGTCGTGCTACTTTCAGAGCTGGGAAAAAGCAATTCAAGATCACACAATAATGTGGTTGCCGTGTGGCGAATGCGGTGTAGGTTGCAAATTGGACAAAAACAACTCATTGTATATACCATTGTGTTTTCGTATAAACTACTAAGTATACAGACCGAATGTATTTCAGAGTTTTGGTTTCTATGAATCTGCATAATTTTGCCGTTTTAGCTCATTATTCGCAGTGTTTGGAGGTTGCGTGAAACTTTTCCTTGTTCCGCTATTTTACTCGCTATTTCGACTGGATACGTTATTGATGGAACACCTATTTTAATAGCGACTGACTAACGCTCTGGCTTCACCTGGATTTGATTAAAATAAAATATAGTCTATAGCAATCAGAGATAGTGAATCAGAGATAATGAAGATTCTTTCAAAAATAATTTATTAAATAGGTTTAGTGGTTTCTGAAATTACCCAAACATACAATCCTACGAAACAAAAAACGTTACTCTATCTACACTAATATTATAAAGTTCGTTGGTGTGTTTGAATGTAGGGTATCCCTTACATCTCCGGAACTACTGATCCAATTCTTAAATTCTTTCACTAATAGGAAACTACATTATCCCTGAGTTCTGTAGATTATATTTTATTCAGATAATAATTCGTGCAAAGTTGGTGCGAGTAATAATAATAATAAAGATATCAGACGTTTCTGTTCTAAGGGTAGGTATCGAGCAAACACGAAGCGAACGTACCCACTACCGGTACAGAGCTTAACAGTCTGTGTAAAGACAAATCGTAATAAAGCGAAGCAGGTATGTATAGTAGCAGTTGATATAATATATAACGATTCGTCTCACCTGCTTCCTTGCCACCCTTAACGCAGATGCCGAATCCGTGTGAGTCGTTGGGGTCTCTGCTCATGGTAACCGTCCTAGTGATGGGCTCCATCGGCGGCGGCGGCGCGCCCCCCGACGAGTACGGCCGCTCCCGCTCGCCGGTTCGGTATATCGCCTAACAACAACATTCACTAGATGTATTATTTCATTTCATTCTACTCTCTGCTGGCTACTGTCTATACAGACAAAAAGTATCCTTATCCCTAATAATTGATCGAGCGAAGCGAGATCTCCAAATCAGCTTGGGCAAATCGGCGTTGTATGTATGTATGTTTGTTTGTCCGAGGATAACTTTTGAATCCTTAATCCGATCATCGTGAAATTTTATACATAGGTAGGTGTGATGACGCAATTTTGGTATGACTAACTGAGCTAAAAACGTGGGGGGGGGGGGTGTTGAGATATTAGGGTTCAAGTGGGGTAAAAAAAATGAGGATGATATAACTTTGACAAAATTCACAGGGTACACCAGTGGCCCACAGTGCTCAAATTTGGTATGCGTGTAGCTTTAGTGATACAAATATAGGAAAAAATCTGAAATCCAGAATAACTGCAATTTCTACCACTAAAAAATGTAATAAAATAAGATGAACTCCCGTTAACTATAATTTTAATGAAATTTTGTTTTTAAAGGAGACTCGCGAGATCTCAGTTCGGGGCGAACGACTAGTTTATATAGTATAAAACAAAGTCGCTAACCGTCTGTCTGTTTTTGCGCTTAAGTTATTCTTAACTACTCAACTGATTATAAATAAATAAAATAAATAAAAACGTTTATTTTCCCATCACAAATAGGTTTTACAGAAGATATAAAAGTAGGCAAGTTATGTTACAGTAGGTAGGAAGGATGTTAACTTATTGATTACATTTAGTAAGCCTAATTAAAAACCTGTTTCGTGAGGGACTGGTGCCTGAGATAGGTTTAGAAAACCTGTATTACAGGTCACCAGTGCTCTCTCTCCACGGATTAACAAAGGAAATTGCTCGTATAACGAGCAATTTCGCACTAGTCGCAATAGCGTCACTAGTCACTTAATTAATACGTTTTGGTTACATTACTACCTTTAGAGTTTACTACAACAAAAAAGAAATGACAATATAAATGATTTTCATATTTAGCTTACAATAGATAAAATAAAATAAAGAAATAGCCAATTTTTTTATGATTATTGTGTTTATATAATAAGAGTAGGGTGCGCGTATGCGTGTGTGAGAGTATGTGTATGTGTGTAAGTGTGTGCGTGGGGGTGAGTGAGAGAATTCCGATGAGTATAAGAGTGCGTGTAAAAGTATTTGTGTATGAATATAAGGGCCAAGAGTGAGCAACGACAAACAAAAGAGTTATGTCATGATAGAAAGAATGTTTTCTGTATCATGGTACGACAGAGACTTTAGCCAGAAAGTGACTACGGACTTGCACTTGAATCTAGGCAAGGGGTAGATAGTAAGGGCCTTATTGGCCTTGTTGTAGACGTGTGGTCCAAGGAAACAGCTGAATTTGTGGGAGAAAGCTGTACGAAACGATTGGGTTTGGCAGACTGTTCCTTTCCTGCGTTTGTCTCTAACGAGATTTATGTCATAAGAGAGTTGGGAGTGTTTGAGGAGTATTATTTGTAGCAAATAATATTGCCTAATAGTTAATACGTCCCACTTTAGGTAAAGCTCTGAAGTTGGAAACCGGTAGGGGAGGCCCGCACCAACTTTCAAGATGGCTCTTTGGGCTCGCTCTAATTCTATGAGATGGGTCTTTGCAGCACCACCCCATGAAGTGATGCAGTAACCCGAAATAGATTGGCATAAGGCCAAAAATACCATCCTGACAGTCTGGTGATCCGCTACATGTTTTAAGGCTTTAAATATGTAAATTAGCTTTCGCAGCCTGCTTATCAACGTGTCAATATGAAGTTTGTAAGTGAGGGTTTGGTCGATATATACACCGAGGTATTTTGTGTTCTCTCTTCGTCGTAAGGTAGGGCATGTACAATTTACTGTTGTGGAGTCGCAGTTATGGGCAATGATAGATAAGTTTTCAGGGGGTAGGAGATTTGACCGTAGTGCAAACGCAATGAAGTTAGTCTTAGTTACGTTGAGGGTGAGCATATTTTTTCTTAGCCAGGAGCAAACCTTGTTGACCCCCATCTGAGCTAGATTAAAGACTTCTCCCCAGTTGTGGCCACTAAAGAATATCGCCGTATCGTCGGCAAATGTGAGGATTCTGCCGTGAGTTAGTTTCATGTTACAAAGGCTGTTTATGTAAACAAGAAATAATGTAGGGCCGAGGATGCTCCCTTGCGGGACTCCAAAGTTCACAGGCTGTTCTTCACTGATAAGTTGATCAATTTTAACTCTCTGCGTTCTATTACTTAGGTAATCCTTAAATAGATTTAGTGGGTGCCCCCTTACGCCTATAGCCTCCATCTTTGATAGTAGTATGGGGATTGACACTGTGTCAAAAGCCTTGGCTAGGTCAAGAAAGACGACTAGGCACTTCAACTTTGCATCAAGGTTGGAGACAATAGAATTGGTTAGTACGTGCACGGCATCGTTTGTAGATTTTTTACATCTAAAGCCGTACTGTGAAGGCGATAGGAGGTCATTTGATTCAAGGAAGCTTATAAGCCTCTTGTTCATGAGCCTTTCCAATATCTTCGACATAACAGGCAACAGTGAAATGGGTCTAAAGTTTCCGACTTGGGACCTGTCTCCTCCTTTGTAAATAGGCTTTATAAGCGCTGTCTTAAACGCCTTCGGAAATACAGAACTAGAGAAAGAAAGGTTACAGACATGGGTTATTGGACCTGTAAGTATAGGAGCATATCTTTTTAATATCTTACTTGAGATTTGGTCCAAGCCTACAGCACATTTAATTTTTAGGCCCATAATTAGTCCATGAACCTCGCCTTCATCTGTTGGAAGTAAGACCATCGATTTAAAAGCTGACGTGGGTTCGACATAGTTTGTATTGAAGGTATTGTTAGCTGTCTCATTACTAATTTTACTGGCGAGCTTTTCACCAACAGTTGCAAAGTAGTAGTTTATTTCATTAACTCTTTCTGATTTGTTACCTGGTGATAGCAGGCTCGTAGAGCAATCAACCGATTTGCGTTGGCCACTTATATTTTTAATCACATCCCAAAGCATTTTTTTATCGTTTCTAGCATTTTCAATCTCGTTTTTCTCAAAATTCCTTTTTGTTTTTTTTATAAGCGCATTGCAAAAATTTCTGTACCTTTTATATGTGGTTCTTAGGATTTCGTTTTCCGGATCTCTTTTTAGTTTTTTATGTATGTTGTCTCGGTGTCTCAGACAACGTAATAGACCGTTGGTCATCCAAGGTTTGCTAATTTTCTTACGATTTGGAGTTTTAATTATTTTGGTATTATCTTTGATTGCTGCACTCAGCAAACCAACCAGCATGTCTGTAGCCTGGTTAGCATCATTACAGTTAAGCATCTGTTGGAAGTTAATATTCTGGATAGCCACATCTAATCCTACATAGTCGACACGAGATGAAGGCTCATTTCGGTACTCCAGTTTCTCTTTTAGAGTTAAACTTAACGCAACACACTCATGGTCCGTGATGGATGATTCGACAGTGAAGCAGATGGCATCTAATTTAGTTTTGAGCATCATGTGATCCAAGCAAAGATTATGATACGGATTTCACAAACATTTAAAGAATTTCTTCGGGAAGGGTTATAATATGTATATTATATACAGGCATATAATATTTATAGAAAGTAGAGAAAATTGATGCTAATTTTGGAAATTTTTCGAGAAAATTGAAAATTTGCTAAAATACACGTTTATTACAGGTAGAGGCAGAAAATAATGCCAATCAAGCTTTAGAAAAAGACAACGGCAAGTTTTGACTTTGTAGAGCATCGTCTCTAGCAATCTCACCTGTGTGAATTGACACTAATTTGTCAATCGTAATCCATAGACTATAGTCTCATCCACTCCAAAATATATATAAAGTGTTTTTAATCCCTCCAACAGAAAATTATCAACGTTATTAGTATTATCAAAATCATTAACATCCTTGAATTTAGAAACGTACGAAACAAGCAACGAAATGGGCAGATAATGCAGCAAGCATCGCGGGTCAAACCTGAATGAGAGGTTCATCCAGCAGTTATTACCAGGCTATTGATGATGATAATTTATTTAATACTTATGTGTTTGTTGGTAAATTACAGATTAAGGATAAAACTAACAAATAACGTAACTTAAATATTTTGCTAATAATGTGTTTTCTTGATTTTAGTACTTTTGTTGAATTTGGCTTTCAAAGAATTGGATTTTCAATTTACAACAAAGCAGTTGTTGTAACAGCACATAAAATATATTCTACTACTAGTTAACCTGGCGAACTTCGTACCGCCTTGACATGCATATGACGCGGGCTTTCAATGTATGTCACCTGCTGCATCTATGTATGAGAAAATGAATTATCTTCATTATTTCGTTTTGCATGAATTTTTCCGATATTTTAATAGTTATTCTGCTATTTGGGGCGGAGATAAATCCAACAAATTAAAAACCATCAAAATCGGTCCAGCCGTTCTCGAATTATAAGTTTTCGAACAATCCCGACTTTGTTTATATATTAAGAAGATTAGTGTTTTGTGCGACAGGAACGAAATACGAAGGCGGGCGACTATCGCTGATAGTCATTAGTCTCATTAGTCGCTCGATGGGCATTACTTATGACCTACATACTACTGTAGTTGTACGCACACGAAGTTGTGGCCACAGACTACTGCGCTACTATTGTGTTCTCTCAACCTCAGCTACTTTTGATTAGTGACAGTTTGTTACCATGATAATATGTTATTTAGATTTTAGTGCTATGACTAGGGCTTGCCAGTTTCCTCACAACAAAGAGAATTTGAAGAATCTAAATTTCGCCCTCATTCGGAGCTTCGCACACGTGGTTTATCAATAAAAACTTTACCCTCCTTCTGCACAGTCGGATAAAAAGCTACCTATGTCTCAATCTCGGTCATAATCTATCTAAATACCAAATTTCATTGAAAAAGGTTTAGCCCTTTAGTCTTGAAAACGTTACGAAATCAACAAAATTAGTAATTTAATTCTGAAAACAGCAAAATAGGTTCCAATTATTAAGTAGTATTATTTCCGCTATTGCGTTTAACGACAAAATGAGCACGGCGGGTGCGGCGCGGTGGCCCACGCGGTAAACATTTATTATCAACTGGAGTAATTACAGCCATCGCTTAAGTTTATAATCATTATGATTTTGAATTTCACTAACTTATTACCGAATAATTTCGAAAACCTTTCAACCAACTTGACCCACTATGAGTCCCCATCAGGTAAAATCAGGGCACCGTTCGCTAGCTACCATAGGTATAACCTTCCTACGTACTATAAATTCCACTCTCACGCTAACTTTGAACTTTGACTTGTTTAAAACATTCCTGTTTTTTACATGTAAGTCATTAATTTTCAGAGGGCTTTTCTGCATTATAGGTATGGCGATGCTTTGCACCACTCGCGTAAATGACGACTCACATTCCGCAAATAGCACTGCGCTCGGCTTTCGTGTCAATATACACCGCATAGTATTGCAGGCGTGCACGTCCGAAGGCATATTACAACATTCCAGCGCGCCGCATTTGCATACCGTACCGAATTGAAATATTTCTTGTAGAGCCAATGAGTTGGGAAAGAATTGTTTTCCGCGATATTGCTCTCGAAGCGGGCGTTCGTAAGCAATAAAACTCGATCCCCTGTTCTGCGTAAACAATGTTTCTCGAGGCGAACGTTTAGCATATCAAAGAAGCAGTACAAACGGCCGCCCAGCCGTCTGCCGCGCGCGCGTTCCGCCCGACCTACTCGCTACTAACTTTCCAAGATAATTTTATGATCTCCTGACCGTATTTCTTCATAAATTACAACCGTTTCAGTTGCAATAGTTCATTATGTAGTAATGTATTAACGAAAATAGGCAATTTTTAAAAAAAACATGGTTTATTGCAAAAAATACTCGCTAGCATTAGCATTACATTTCAATAAAACTCACTGTATCGTTAGCTCTCAAGAGATTTGAATTCCATTTTACTATTTTCTTTTTGTAACACATCACTGTCAGTGAGTGAGCGAGCATAAGTTCTGATCAACAAGTGATTGGAGTAGGTTTTATCACTCAAAGTAATCCCGGATGCCTACGCTGACAGCTCACGGTAACTTTCCGACACCCGAACACTTCTACCTAAGTACTTCCTACAATCATACACTTGGGTATTCATTAATTGTGAACTTTATTGTACCATCGAGTAGATGAACCGCACGAGATCAATTACCTTAAATGAGAAACAGCATTACCTCATGATTCTCTGTGAAATCCAATTTGATATCGATGTAAGGCACAACACGTCACTGAACCACACGGCACTTAAGCACATCACGCACTGCTGTAATTCCCTTTATGCCTTCATTGTTATCAACTTCTTTTACTTAACTTCGTTAAAACTATACCATACCAACCACGCGTATATGTTCATTCTTTATGCTCGACCAACTGAACTGAACACAATTATTTCAAAACCTATGGGAAAGCTTGCAGCTGATAATTCTTGCTAGAATATTCGATGGCCAAGTCTTAACCGACTCAGTTAGGGTAGAATTACACCAACGTTGCTCGCAAATTGAAATATTTCTCGTCACCTCGTTAATAAGAAAAATGAAACTATATTAAATTGGGTCAAACCAACGCTTCCCCAACTCCGGCGTAAAATGCCGTTAAAAGTTTACAATACCGGAAAGTTTTGAATAAGTTTTCTATAAAAGGGTGGAAAATGCGCGCTTGTTCTTCTGTCGCCTGTCTCCGACTGGCGATTACGATGACAGCCGCGTTTGCCGGCGAGGTGACCATGACATGATGGGCTTGGTGTGGACACTGGTCACACCCATAGGCATTAAACCTAGAATGTACTATTATTGTAACTCACATAATTACACACAACATGTTAGTTAATACTCCTAATTATGGTTTCTATTGACACATTTTGTACCAAAAGAATGGCAAAAATTGTGGGACAGATTTTCATATAAATTAAAATTAAAAACATTTTTTTGAGCGGCAAACAAATCCACTTGCCGACCTAAACGCTGGACACAGTGGTCATGAATAAAGTAGTGGTATCGACTGGCCGTCGGCCTCACCCCGGAATAATTTACACACATGACACCCACGGCCCTTGCGATGGTAACGTCGTTTTAAGTTATATTTGGCTCGTTTACTGATCGTGTAATTATAATGACGTCATTCCTATTGATCTGTTATTGGAAATACGCTAAGTTTTCTTCAAGGTTTCTTTGCTTCATTAATAGAAATAACATTTTTCAGAATTTATGGAAACTTGAGCTACAAGCTATCTAGTTGACCACCTATAGATGGGCGTAGACTGACGTATTAACTGATAGGCTTAGTCCTTATGCAGTGTAAAAACGGTTGTTGTATTGAATATTACACTTACATGATGCGTTGTGCTACTAGGACTGCTGGCCGGGGAGTGTCTTCTGGCGGGGAGAGGTGCTGGCGCCGCCGGAGGATGCGACGGAGGGAGCGCCTTGCCTAGCGCCGCGGCTCCACCCTGCCCAAACAACCGGAGGACCTGCTCTGGCGATATCGGACGCTTCTTGCCGTTTGTAGCGGCACTCAAGTGGTTTGTACTATTTCTTAAACTGGTAGCTCCTGCTGGAAATTACAAAATACTAAGAAACGCGCCAGAAATATCACTTAATACAGCTAAGGTTCACTCTGTCGAAGATACTCTGCCGCGCCACGAAAGAAGATCAGCAGTCGTGGAAACTAACAGTTGAAATAAGTTAAATAATAATCTTTTTGTACCTTACTGCAATTGACGCTAGCCAAAGGTATTTTTTCTTTGTGCGGGCTTTAGTAGAGACCTTCCTAAAGTATCAAGTAAAACTCACCAGCACTATTCGCAATAGTCGAAGAGCCAAGATAGGGTTGCCTCGAGAGCTTGCCCGTGTAGTGATGGGAGTAGGAAGTGTGGTGGCCGTGCGAAGAAGCCGGCCGTTCCACAATAGTGTAGGAAGTACCGGGGGGGGAGTAGTACACCCCACCCCGCGTCCGTGTCCGCGCGTCCTCGGCCTCGTAGCTCGTATGCCGGTTGTCCTGCAACCACTGAACAGATAACAACACTACTTAGAATATGAGAAGTCTGGTCCTAACCATATTCATGCAAACTGAATACGATACAGTTTATGCAGAAGAGACGTAGGCACTGCAGCACAGGATTAGACAAGCTGCGGCCAGCTTCAACCTCGATGATCCTCGAGCTCAGACAATGGAGCATTGGGTACCTAGTAAAGCGCAAATCCAATCATGCTGCACTGTAATGTATCATATCGAGAAAAAGAAGATGAAAATATCAAGTTCTCAAGAAAATATATATTATTTTGATGACATATTGCGTTTCGTGTGCTTAAAATCTATGGGGTGACTGATCATGGACCTCAAAAAGGGAGATGTCTCTATGAAGCGGACGGATTTCCCCTAACCCGAACCATGATGGTAATGAGATATTTAGTAGTGAGTGTTCACCTGCTGTGAGCGCGAATGCCTAGCGAGGTGGTGCGGGGGCGGGTGCTGCGGCGTGGCAGACCGCGTCCATCCGTAGCCCTGCGTGTAGGGCGGCGGCCAGCGCGCGCCGAACTCAGCCAGCTCAGAGCCCTCGCCCGCTTCCCCCGACCTCATGCCGGGGGTCACTGCCCACTCTGGAACAAAGACAGCTTTGACTTAAACTTGACGAGACAGGACCTAATAATATGTTTACAGAAATTATTGATAGACAAATTGATTTTTAACTTTGACACGTGGGACCACGAGTTATAGAGTACAAACTACATAGTAACTCTGGTCCTGTGAAAACCGAAAGTTTTGATGATTCAGGATCTTGGTCAGGGTTCCATTGATTCTTTTGGCACCGATCACTTCCTAACTTTGCTGCAAACGCTACGTAGTTTTCTTGGCGAATGGAAAAATAACAAAGGTGGTTTAAACAAAGTTCTTTAGAAATTATTTCAAATCTCTAAAGATCTACTTTGATTGAATATTTTTGTTACTAAAAAATGATTAAGAAAGCCTTTGATGTAAACATTTTTTGTAAATAAAATAAATTGTAAAACTGGTATCGGTAGAGCAAAAACTGTAAAAAATTATAGCTTTTACGCTTTAAACTTACGTAATTATGTAGCTGAGTTAACTCGCCAAATTATTATATTTTGCTGGTCATCAAAAATAGAAAAATCCATACTTCCATACCAATTGCTGATCATATTATAAATTCGAAAGTAACATTGTCTCTCTGCCCGTCTGTCTCTGTCTGTTCGTTATGTTTTCACGGCTGGACTGATCTTGATAAAACTTAACAAGAAAATACAATATATCATGAGAAAGGACATAGGACATATTTATTTTGAGAAAAACTCTTGGGACAAAAAAAAAACCGTAAAACCGACCACTTGTCCGTAAAATTAAAAAAAAACAATCAAACTAAGCTTGGACTGCACTACCACAGCGCACCACTGAACAAACATCTTAAAGAGTCCGTCAAGATTATTTTTTAACTAGCGCTAATCCCGAAGAACAACAATCCATATACATATAGGATTGTTTTTCTTCGGATTCTCTCTTCTCATGATCTCATCATACTCGTACAAAGTATTTTCTTGTTTATGACAATAGTACCTACATACACTAACGAAGCCGCGGTTAAACAGCTCGTCCAATTCGAAAGTAACTTTATCTCTCTGTCTGACTGTTTGTTATGTTTTCACGGCTGGACCAATCATAATGAAACTTATTAAGGAAATACTGTGTATCAAAAAAGGTTTTTTTTTTGAAATTTCAGTTTTTTGCCATAGTATATTGAAAATTAAATCAAACACTTGGACTGCGCCATAAATTAATAACATTAAATAGAATTTGACATATCGTCGCGTCCATGAAGTTATGAGTAAAAAGGTTTTTAACTTTTTGGAGGTAAAAACCTTCTTCATGGTCGTGTCATACTGGGTGTGGGAGGCACTCAGATTTAACCTAATTAACTGATTGCTTTAATTATAACTATGCTATGCTTACCAGAACAGGTAGACGATGTTTTAGGACTTATGCGATTATCGATGATTGGCGCTGTTACAATTTATTAATCGAGCGAAGCGAGATCTCCCAATCAACTTGGGCAAATCGGTGTTGTGGATATGTATGTTTGTTTGTCCGAGGAAAACTTTCGAAGCGTTTATCCCATCATCGTGAAATTTGGTATATAGCTAGGTGGTGATAGCATAATTTTGGTGTGACTCAATGAGCTTAAAATATTGGGGGGTTGTTGAGATATTGGGGTTCAAGAGGGGTAAAAAAAATGAAAATGAGACTATTAGGTCAAATGAGACATCAAATGAAAGGTCTTTATTAGTACGTTTCGACCCCGTTTTTACTTTTAGTAAAGTTTTTGTAGTTTTTGAGTTATTAGCTATAATAAAAACTAAACTTTGACAAAATTCCCAGGGTACACCAGTGACTCCACAGTGCTGTTATTTGGTATGCGTGTAGCTTATGTATCACAAATATAGTCAAAAGTCTGAAATCTAGAATAACTGCAATTTGCACCACAAAAAAGTTTACCAATTAACATGAACTCCCGTTACCTGTGATTTGAATGAAACTTTAGGTCAAGTAAGTTGGTTTTTTTTCGTGGCACAATTTTGATAGTCAAAGATTACGAATAATATTTTGTTTGTTTTTATGGTAGACTCGCGAGATCTCAGTTCGGGGCGAACCAGACGCAGAAAGAACGCAGAACTCTGTCTCTCTGTCTGTTTTTTACGTTTTCACGACTAAACGGCTGAACCGATTTCGATGACATATACTACTTTTTATTAACAAGCAATGCGTGAGAAGCCACAGGCTTATATAATAAAAAATAATTAGTATGTACGTACTAAAAACGTTGCAACGTGGCTTGCTTTATAAATTAAGTAAGTTCTAACAATAAAGCATCCATAAAGTAACCGATTGTTCTAATTCTATTTAATTTACTTGGTTATAGAAAAACTGTTAAGCCAGCTGATAATTTGTTTTAAAACACAGTTCTTTTTTTCGTTCTTTGTTTCTTTAGTTCTTCAACAGTTCTTTAATTAATAAAGTCCTATACAATCATAAAAGTTTAGAGATGTTGGTACAAATTACAGCTTCGGACGAAACGTTAAATTGGTTTGATTTAACATACTTTTTGAATTAATTATTAACTTTCTAACTGGATAACTTTGCGATACAAAACTTCCTTTATCCTCCTTTAATACTTCAATATACGATCTAACTTTGAACTTTTTGTATTAAAACACTTGATTTAAATTCTACGTTAAGCGATAAATTTAACAAAACGCTATCATAAACCCGTTCCTTCGAAATAGCAGGGGTTAAAGTATCAAATTGCCGTTTTGTACTGAAATTGGGAAGGTCATTTTTGCCTTTGCATTAGAACTCTGGGGACCTGGACTCAACAAACTGTGTGAAGGCATTTTGTACTGCTTTTTGGGAAGAAAATTTTTTACCGTGTAAAAAATTGTCCAAATCGCGGAAAAAATGGTAGTCGGTTGGGGCCAGGTCTGGCGAGTACGGAGGATGACGGATGGTTTCTAACTGCAGGTTCTGTAATGTTAAAACGGTTTCTCGAGCAGTGTGAGCTCTTGCATTATCATGAAGCAGTAGTGGTGAAGATCGGCTGACGAGTCGGGGCTGTCTCGCTGTTAGTTTCGCCATTATTGTTCGAAGTTATGTACAGTAGACATTTACTGTTATTGGTTGACCGAATCTAAAGAAGTTGTTGTGAATTACACCATGAAGTGACCACCAAACGGTTACCATCAGTTTTCTATGAGCAATCTTCGCTTTAGGGCATTGTTGCGGCGTTTGACCTGGAGTCAGCCATTGCGTTCTTCACTTACGATTATCGTAAAAAATGCAATCTTCATCACATGTCAAAATTCGGTCCAAAATCTCTTAATTTCTGTACCGGTTCAACAAGGTAAGGCATCTTACCGATTTGATGCAATTGGGTCAATATTGCGGGTATGCTAACATCAAACCACGCTGCTAATACATTGGCAGTTTGATACGAATCGGCTTCCAGCATCACTTTCAATTCATCGTTGTTTACCTTAGTAGCTGGTCTTCCTCGGGATTAATTTTTCAAGTCGAAGTTTCCAAACCGAAGCTCTAAAAACGCACAGTGCGTTAATTGACCGTATCCTCTCCAAACACAGCATTGATATTGCGAGCAGCATTGATCTACTGCGTTAGTTACACGTCGAAACTAGTATTAAAAAACTACTCTGATTTTCGGATGTATCCATCTTTACTTTAACAGCATGAAAAAACAATTGAAAGTCAAACAATCAAATATTGTATTTTTTTTAAATTTAGGATGTTATAGTTATCGTGTGAAAAAAGTTTCACTTTGGAATCTCACACTATGTAGGTTTAATCTTAATTCAAATTGGGTACTATGTTAAAATGGCAATTTCATATTGAAATCATTAATACCGTTACCGTGAGGCCGGCGTCACGCGCTCCAAAACATCCGGCCTCCAGCCCCTTCCGTCGGACGAGTTTATTGCACACTAAAATGACCTCCACCCCTGAACTAAGGTGAACGCCCAACGAGCGTCTTATAAATTACAGCTGTAGAAGCGTTTACATACCAACGACGCTGCCGATATATACACCTTCACTATCATATCACTATTGGTTGTATGGCTTCTGTGGCTAAGTTGTTGCCACAATTATCTATAAATCTACCTATAAATAACTAAATCTATTAACTATAAATCTTATACCGTAGCTACTATACGACGAGCTCCGTGGTCCAGAAAGGAACACATTTTTCCATGATTTACACATATTTGTTCCTGTCATATTTGGTCTGGGTGTTTCTCTGTATATACATATAAGGATATATTTACAAAAAAAATATATGAATTCTATCAGCAGTTATCTGGTTCTCATAGCACAAGCTTTGCGTAGTTTGGGGCTATATAGCGTTGTGTGAAATTACTATTATAACTGAAGCTGCCGCCCATGACTTCGCGTGCGTAGTTTCACATTAAAACATTACCCTCCTTCTGCGCAGCCGGGTAAAAAGTAGCCTATGTCCCAATCCCGGTCATAATCTATCTGTATCCCAAAATTTAATTGAAATCGGTCGCGCCGTTTAGTTGTGAAAACGTAGCAAACAGACTGACAGACAGAGAGCCGGACAGACAGAGTTACTTTCGAATTTATAATTATTAGTATGGATGTAGCCGTTTCGAGTGAAAGAACGGCCGCTACGCCTCTGCTACGATATTGATACGCTACTGCTATCTCACCGCCATATTTTCAAAATAGTTACAAATTTGCTCTACAATAGGTAGGTACCTAGTAAGCTGAATAATAATATTAACGATAAGACCGCCCATTGTACTTATATTTTGAAGTACTGCTATGTTTTGGATTGATGTGCATTAAAGAGTATATCTATGCATCTATGAGCATCTTCTTTGCTTTTGTTTCAAACCACCCAATCATGTCTAACTGATACGTGTTCTTATAAACCTCAATAGAAATGCAAACAAGGCTCAATATGCGACCTACGTCTAGTTAACACGCCGCACGCAAACGCTAACTACTCCAGAATTCCGGAATAACGAGGAGCTTCGCGCGTCATCAATATTCATTTATTTGTTCACTCTCTTCAGCAGCCTATGAGCCAGTATACATACATATTTTCTTATTTATAAACATGGTACAGTTTAACTATTTATTTTGCATCTCCTTTCATTTACAAAAGTGCGTTAGTACATGTGATCTAAAATCGTGCTCGTTTATACAGTGCTAAAGTAAAGATCAGGAAATGGCTGATCACAATCAACTGTGTAAATTGATGTAAATTTTAGTTGCAATTCCATAGCAAGCAAGCATTCCACTATCGCGCACTCATAGCATACACACACGCATACACACATGCAGAAACCCACTCTCAAACATGGAATCCATGATCGTTTCAAAGTTATTTAATACCATATAGTCGTTATTTTCCATAACCATAAGTATTATTACTGCATTTTGTGTGTTTAGTTTTTAATTTATAATCTTATTTCTCAGTTTATATAACTCTCAAATATTTTATATTTTGTTTAGCTTCGCATGTTCTCTGTGTTTCATCTTATGTTAAACTTATCCCGGGCATCCACGATACGAGTGTTGCGCCTAGTGCGAAGCTCATTATCAAACAGTAATATGTAGATCCATATTTTTGAAATGATTTTTGTTATATTTGTTATATTTTACTTAGCTGTCGCTCATCCTTGTCTGATATCTGAGAAAGAACAGTCAGACATACATATGAGCCTATCCCTGCTAAATCACGTTTATAAATAAAACGGAGTACACTCTGTGGCAATTTGACTGATGCGATCACGTCTACTTAATGAGCTGACATCAGTTATATAACTTCCGCACTGCAGTCACAATATCTACTGCCTAATTTAATAAGAAATGACTGAGTGGAGCTCATTGGAACTTGAAGTTGTGAGTTGAAGACTTCCGGTTGTTACGGTAATGAGTATGCTCGCTGCATGCCATTACAAGTTGAGTACTACTGGATTAGCAGAAATATAATGACACTGCTTCACATACTCGTATGCATTATTATACCTTTGCTACTTTAGATTTTTATTACATAAGAGATGTAGCCGCTGCAACTTCGTGTCATAAAACTACAAAACGTGTACAGTAGCTGAATACGAATAGCCGAATCTTATTTATTTTGAAAAGTATAGAATTCGAAGTATTTATTCGAAATTTAATGCAACAAATTACATGGGGGTTGGTAAGCATAGAAGTTAAAGATTGCGCAATGCATGTTTTCATGCAGGTAGGTAAGTATTATTCAAATATAACATTATGAAGTATATTGTGTTCAGTACATTTCGTGAGATTGTAGATTAAGTTTTTCCTTCATAATTAGGCTAAAAGAAGAAATTAACGCAACCGTTCACGTTTTTGCTCGAAAATACGGTTGAAAGGTTATTAGAAAAACAACTGTTCTTAAAATACTAAAAGGTTTTATAAGCTCAACAGAAATTCCGTTTATTTGTCTTCAGAGAACCATGACTCAAGTTATTGAATGAAATTGGCGAAAAGATACCAATTTGGTAGTGATAATTTATTTCGTACCAGAGGATGGACGGATGAGCCTTTGGCAGGCGGCCAATCCGATACGAAGTGCCACGTCCCACTGGCTCACATCCTGACTATATTGCTTTTATTTTACACCCTCCAACTTTATGTCTAGCTGACGGCAAATAAGACGATCGCATCGTACACCTAAACGACAGCTGTAATGCTATACTGAAATATTTTATTTTAAAAATGACCCAGTTTGCTTGTCCTTGAAGTTGAATAACGTTTTGCATCCTCTGTTTCTTTAAAGGTGGCTAAAAATTCGTTTATTTCAATAAGTAACAATAAAATCCTGAATAAATTGGCATAACTTCTACAGAAATGTTCTAAAAATAAAACTCTGTTAGCAAGTTTACCTTCTAACATTATTTTTAAGTAGACAAGTATGTTAACTCAATAAAACCAGACTGGTCAAGTACGAGTAGGACTCGCGCACTGAAGCAGCGCCATCTAGTTATGTGACCAGTAAACTAAGAAAACTTTTAAGACATATATCTAAAAACTGTTTTAGATAGAGTTTCGTTATAGTTTCTCTGTAACCTTTGCATATTAGATATCTATCAATCATATTAATATCTGATTTTTCACTTCGCAGACTTCGGAGATAAGGAGAATAAGAGGGAGGAACGTTATTTTATTTGACATTTATCAACATAACTGTACAAAAAGAATGAGTTTAGAATATGTAAAGTAATATCTTTAATATTAATCCCCAAAGTGATTTATTTATGTACTTGCAATAGAGGTAAGCCTATTTAATGAAACAAATGCTGAGTTGGACGCCTTTTTGTGACGTCGGTCGTTTAGATATATGTAAGTAATTGTGAGACACACATTTGTTAGGTATTGTTATTCTTGTGTGCATGAACATTTTATCTTGTGTGTACCTTACTTGTGTGCTGTGTGTGTTGTGTACCGTCACAAATAAATGTTTTTTCTTTCTTTCTTTCTTCTAATAACTATTCCAAATTTCAAGCCGATTGGTTCAGTAGTTGCTTAGATAATCAGCTATGAGATGGACGAACGGACGGACAATGTCGCATCATAAAGGTTCCGGCCCGTTTTTACCATTTTAGTCCGGAACCCTAAATAGATTAGGCGGGCGTGGCCAGAAGTTTGTTTAGCAGGTAAGGATTGCATGCGCTTGTACTCGACTAGGAGTAGGTATACAAACATACCCATTTCAAACTTAATTTAGTGTCTGCTCTCGTGAAATAAGATTTAGCTCTCAGTTGTACGGCTAGCAATTTACAAGGTAAGTTTATTAGCAAAATTAGAGATTTTGTAGACAGACTGGCGGTGAGACACCCGCCGCCTACATAACATACAAATAGTAGTAGTTGTACAAGTGCTGTAAGCGATCTATTCTACACCCGAGATATTTTGACGCTAATCGAAGGTGTTATTGATCCTTACACCCGAGTATAACACATAAATTTTCATCATGAATGCAAGGAAATTAAAAAAGTTTTTATAATGGTGTGCTAAAAAGAAAATTTGCGTTCCATTGTTTTTTTTTTCAATATTAAATTAAGGCCTCTTTCATTTTTAAATAGATATAAGGATTTGTCATGGATTATGAATGCAATGAGCCTTAAATAGCGCTCATATCAAGTTTATAATAACCAACGTTCAGAGCATAAATGATGAAAAATAATTTACATTCACACAGCTAGCGACAATTTTTGGTATGTTATAATCAATGCTGTGACATTATAGGTACCTTCACACCCACACGTGAGCGGGCCACTGCGGCTGCGGAAAACGCATACGATTCAAGTATTGCCGAATGGAAAAGTAAAATCTACTTACAAAACTGTTTTGTAAATCGTCAATGATAAAGAGGCTTGTATCTGTAATTTAATAGGTTTGTTGACACACAACCACGTCGCCTTTGTAGCAAAAACAATTCAGTAAAGAGACAATGGAGCACGGAGGGCATTTGTGACGTCGCGGGAATGCGCGAGGCGAAGTGGGAGGTACGGTTCAAGGGCGCAAATTTAGGTCAATGGGACACGGGCAAAGTTAGGCTACCGGGGTTACTACGAATGGCAGCCGGCCTTAGCTGTTCCTGATTGGTTTGCCATTCTATTTTCCTTGCTCATTGCCTTGTCCCTCTAACTACGCCATTTAAGAGCTGGTCGGAATCAACTTTAACAGTTTGTAAGTATTGCGTAATCTTTGGAGTTTCAAAATAAGAACTATTGACTATTCAGACATACAGACTATACGATCGATGGTGTGATATGAAATCTGCTAATATTGTCTACTGTTGTGATATTATGATGCCACTTTGATATCATTAGAAATCTATATTATAGGCTTTAACTAGTCTATATACAGGCTTTAGTTCTCTGCAGCCCGTTACAAACCACTAAGCAGAAATAATCAGCCCACAGAAATATTCTGGTTCAGCGAACAATCTGTAAATATTTTCCAGGCGAGTGCACTCGTCCGTCACCCACAATACTTCAAAGGAACCTCTTTAAATTATACTAAAGGACATTCATGTCTTTTCATGAGCAGCAGAATATAATATCACGTAACCTTTTAGCAAATTGGAGAGACCCAAGCTATTGTCTGCATTAGATATAGGCACTTAGGAATGGGTCGATTTAGCTATGGACAGTAGGCATCCCAGATTCCAGATACCTAGCGAGACCGCCGCTGCCGCTGCCCAATTTATCAACCTGTCAGTTGTATCACAAGCTTTCTACCTCTCTCTCTAAGCTCTGAGGGTCGATATGAAATCAGATTCTTATGATATCCGTAGCGTGCCCGATTGCTTTCACAAATCATAAGGAAAAGCGTGGGCACGCCTTTTCCATGTAATTCCAAATCGTAATAGTCCTGTCGAAGCACGAAACTTTAAAGGACTTTGAACTCAATAATTTATAATGAAAGCATCACGCTAACAAAACATACAAATTCTCAACTGCTGATAGATATCACAATATAAATGGTGAAGCAGAGATTCTGCATACCTACTTACCTACTTGTGTACGTACTTCATATATGGGTATCATCTACCTCTAACATGGGTAACGGAGTTTACAGGCTCAAAATACGCCTAAAAAGAATAGTGGCACTGGTCCATCAACGTCATAGTATTACCTCGTAGATTTTCTACTCCACAATTTGTTACAAAGAAACAGGCATCTGCCAGCAGAAACTTTTGTCTTGAATCTTTTCGTCTCTCGTGCTCGCATCATTGTGTTCCGGCTCAAAGAGATGAATGGAATGAAAAGCCGGGTGCAATGGAGACACATAATGTGACCTACCATTATGGCTCTCCTGCACAGAGTCTTCAGTACGAGTTATCAAATATGCAAACGTCAATAGTTTTTATGAGTTCGCCTGTGGACGCTGCAAGGAAAACTATACGAAAACTATTAACATTTCCGTATTTGACTAAAGGCCAGATGCGATATACCCGCTGCAATAATCGCAAAGTATTATTACTATTCTGTCCCTAGTACTTTTGTATAGTATTTGTATCGCATGCGATCATGCTACAAAATACCGGTCGATTTCATCGCCCGGAATTTCGTCATTTTGGGGGTAGCCTTTATCATAACAACATTCGAGGAACT
Organism: Philereme transversata; assembly: GCA_963924445.1. Classification (NCBI taxonomy): domain Eukaryota; kingdom Metazoa; phylum Arthropoda; class Insecta; order Lepidoptera; family Geometridae; genus Philereme; species Philereme transversata. The sequence continues at coordinate 15,189,729 of OZ004337.1, read as the reverse complement.
AAAACTTTTACTATTTAATTTGCATATCGGTTTTTGCGAACTTTCACGATGAGATGGAATACTGAATTTGTTATTCATCATTTATCACGAACAGATAGACTTACAAATCAAAAGCTTTGTCTATAAATATCTCATTTTTCTAATTTATATTCACTTGTAGTCTCAAGTTAAGTTAGAGATAGTTTTCAAGAAACGCCGTACAACCTTGAAACTGGATCAGAAGCCCTTTGTTAGGTACTCAATGGAGTTCAGTTATTTATAGTTTCAAGGGTTATTCTTCTTGTACAAAGCTAATAAAAAACTACAGTATAACCTAAATTAGAAGAGAACAACATAGGTAAATCTCAAATCAGGAGCAGTGAGCTTTTCAAAAAGCTCAGTATGTTATTCACTAATCGCAATCCATTGAAAGCTTACAAATTGATTAATTTGTCCATGGAGCTGAAGTTCGAAATAGCCGAACATTTCATTTTATCGATGTACGAGTAGAACGTGAGAGAGACAATGGTTGTTGGCAATCTATCGTGAAACGAAAATTACCTTAACAGACTCCATTGGCAGCACTTGGGATAAAAAAACTTAGGATATATAAATATGTTGTTTTTACTTCCTTTTAATAAAAACTTCTGTAGTAATTAGTTCTGAAAATATATGAATAAAATATGTAAATAAATAGTATTTTTATTTTTATAGTGTTAACCGAACACTTACGAAAATTCCAAGATTTTTAAAATCAACTCAATAATTTTCAAGCCTAGACGGGACTTGAACCCGCTACCTTCCTCTTGATATAAAGATGCACTACCAATTGTGCTATAGGCTCTTATCACGTCTCTTGCCCTTTATTTTAATTAAAGATTATTTATACACTGCCTCGTGGCAAGATGCAACATTTTATGGTAAAGGACTTGCTGTAAGAGTCTGAGACAGGATTTTAGATAGACATCCAAAGGAATAACATGGTATTTACGTGCAAATTTAACTAAACGCACTAAATTTTGTAATAGGTGCTTATTAAACGAATAATCAAATAATCTTAAAATAATAATCATAATATTAAGCAAATAATCTTTGCTTCATCTACTAGGCCTTTATTTGATACAATTATCTCCTTTTCGCTGAGCACCACTGGCTGTGTGAACTCTGCAATTGCCATATAAGTTAAGAGGATCCTTCAATTCAGTTTATACTCGGTAGTCAAGTTTGAAAAACAAGTTGGAAACTGGAACGAATAGGCGGAAGCACAGTGAAATACAATCAGCTACTAACGTCACAGTATCTTATTTTAATACGATGATTTTTGACTTCAACAAAAACATTTTGAAGATCCTCGTAGACAAAGGCATGCCTCGTCATAAGACCTTTTGTAGTGTAATCTCATGTAAGTGAACTAATTTTAAACATTCGTGATTGATTGTAATCATAATTATAAATACGGGATTTGTCACGTACAGTTTTATCAGTGCTTCGACCGACAATGTTACGGTGAAACCGATAAAACGGTACGTGATAAATCCCGTATTTATAATAATGATTGAACTAATTTTACTTAGAAATCTCGTGAGTTATTTTAATCATTCTTATGTATACGGGGTTTATCACGCATCGTTTTATCTGCAGTGTGGAGCGGATCGCACTCACCCTGATGAAGGTTCACGAATTCAACCAAAACATTGTCGGTTGAAACACCGATAAACGTACGTGATAAATCCCGTATTTATAATGGTGATTGAAATAAAATACGAAAGTTTTCTAAGTAAAATTAGTTCACTTACATGAGATTAAATTATAAAAAAGTATGTGATTGTAAGAATAATAAATAAATAAATATTGCTGGACATTTCACACAGCGCTATCTAGCCCCAAACTAAGCAGAGCTTGTACTATGGAAACCAGATAACTGATAGAATACTTATATACTTATTTTATTCTAAATACATAGTTATAATATATAGAAAAAACACCTGGGTGTTTTTCACACGGAACAAATATCTGTAGATCATGTAAACATTTATTCCGTGGCGGGAATGGAACCCGCTACCTCCTGCGTCTCAGCCGGCTATTCGCCCACTGTACCACGGAGGTCGTCTAAGAACTTTAAAGATTGAACACATAAGAGCTCATATCGATTTATGTTTAACTATTTACCACATACTTAAAATTGCTTTCAAGGTGAAATAGTCTTGTAAAGAGGTAAAGCTAAATGAAATGTATTTATTTATATGGGGTATAATTTGATAGACACTAATACAAAGTTGTATCGTCAAACTTGTATGACTTGTCAAAAAACAGTTAAACGGAGATTAAGTAGTAAGTAGTAGTATTTTAATTACTAATATTAAATGGGTATTTATCGACGGGTAAATATATACAAGTTTACGAGAATTTCGTACCTGTATACAAATAGTTACTAAAGAGGAATGTTATAAGTTACGCTTAGGACAAACCTTCTAAGGTATTTTAAGCGGATTATTTTATAAGTGTTTAAAAAAATAATTAATAACAAATTATGTAAAGTGATCAGTGATTCTAGGTTACCTTCTTAGAAGTAAGTAACTATTAATATGCTTAGAAAGGCTATGATTAACTATGTTCAAAGACCCTTCACGAAGCTATTGTCAATTCTATTAGAGCTCATTAATCATTGTGTATTAGTTTATTGTGAAGGGTACTTGCCGTTTTTTAGCCTCTGGCTAGGGATGTCCCATGGCTCTTGAAACCCTGTATTTTGAATGTTATTTTGAAGGGACGGGCTTTCGAGGCTAAATTCTAAACGGTTTTGTTTAGTTTTCAGCAGTGGACATCCTGTGGCTGATGTGATGATAACTAGTGGTTCGCTCCGAACTGAGATCTCGCGAGTCTCCGTTTAAAACAAAAAATATATTATTTATAATCTTTGACTATCAAAATAGTGCCACAGAATGCATAACCAACCTACTTGACCTACAGTTTCATTCAAATTACAGGTAACGGCAGTTCGTGTTAATTGATTATGGTTTATTGGGGTACAAATTGCAGTTATTCTGGATTTCAGAGTTTGTTCACTGGTGTACCCTGTGAATTTTGTCAAAGTTCAGTTTTTATTATGGCTAATAACTTAAAAACTATAAAGAATTTACTAAAAATAAAAACGGAGTCTAAATGTACTAATGAAGACCTATCATTTGACGTCCTATTTGACCTGATAGTCTCATTTTCATTTTTTTTACACCTCTTGAACCCCAATATCTCAACAACCCCCCAACATTTTTAGCTCATTTAGTCACACCAAAATTGTGCCATCACTAAGTATTGAATTTCACGATGATCGAATCAACGCATCGAAAGTTAACTTCGGACAAACAAACATACATACATACAATGCCGATTTGCCCAAGTTGATTTAGAGATCTCGCTTCGCTCGATCAATGATGAAAATATATAATAAATACAGGAAGTTGTTTTAGGGTTCCAGACCATAATGGTAAAAACGGAACCCATATGGTGCGACTTTGTAGATCTGTCAGTCCGTTCAGCTGATTATCTCAGCAATTACTGAAGCTATTGAATTGAAATTTGGAATAATTATAAATAACACTAGCTCAATTCTATTGCACAAAAAAAACAAAAACATTTTCATTTTGATTGCCAATGGGGCCAAAAAGGTGAGGGTCAACATTTCAAAATAAGGTCACTAGGTCAAGTGGGATATCTATTTAAACGGGCTTAACTTACACATCCCAAAAGCATTTTTTGAAGTCGACTAATTTTGAAGTAATGATAAAAAATACGGAAAAAATACCGTTATCTCCGAAGTTTGCTAAGCTGACAATCTGAAATTAACATGGTTAAGTATATCTAGAACACTTTTTTGGAAATCTGCTTTAAAAGTTTACTTGGTTTCTGAGTCTCATTCTTGATAGCGCTGCTTAACATAAATATAGATATATAATAATGCTTATCATAAACGAAAGTTATGACTTTCGGTGCGCGAGTCTTACTTGACTGGTCTTATTTTTACATATCATAGTAACTTATGGATGCCACTTTGCAAAACTATAAATTTAATTAATTAAACAAGCAAGTAAGAGTACTTGAAAAAGCGTCATAAACTTTATCTAATACCTGAAAAGCTATTTAAAATCGAATCCAATTCCCTAATGTATTTCCCAAATAACTCACCGAGTTGCATTCCGTGTTACCTGGCTCATTGGTATTCCATTCGGCAATCTATTCGCTCACTGTGCGGAATTCATTTGCAGCCTGAAGGAAACTTCCAGGAATGTTGGATAAAGCTTTGCTATTGGCTTCTCTGCAATACGTAATGCTGTCTGAAACTAGCCTACCCCTTCACAATATAGGTCTGTATCTTGAAAATACTCAGTGACTAACTTTTGCAAGTAGAACGCCTATCAACTGACCAATGTTAGGTACTATCAAGAACTATCAAATGCTACCAGAAATTGTCGAATCACTCAGTGACCAACTTTCGCTGGGTGACTTCCAAGATAGAACATATTGGCTGTTTATTACTAAAAATACAGTTTTAAGTTGTAAACGATTTCAAAGATAGTTAAAAAATGTGACAACTAGAAAAGATCCTTCAGTGTAAAACTGTTCTACTGCTTCATTTTGTCAAAGCGAAATAATCTATATTAATTGCCATCACACCCCAGGTAATGTCCACACAGTCCATTCCATCCAAAGGTTGTATGGTAGAGATTGCTATTCAGCGATAAGACCGCCAATTGTATCACATAGTTTTACGGTGTTCTTTTTAGCTGTATTGTTTTCTTGGTGTGCAATAAAGAATTATCTAATCTAATCTATTATAAGCATCATTTTAAAACGTCTTAATATGACTAAACTTCAAGTGTGTTGTAGGTTCGTGTAATATTAGATTAAAATTTCTCTATTTGCAAGCTTAGGCATGAATTCTACAATTTCAAAACGAAATTGATTACCCAACCGCTCTGTGAACAAAAGTACCTACCCATCCCGTTCAGATTGCCAGCATTGTTATAATCATAATCGTGAAAATAAAAATATTACGTATGACGCGCGCACGTGCTTAGGGAAAACGTAGAACATAGTTCATTTAAAATAGCGAGGCCTGTCCGGCCCCCACATCAGTACATAAAGGTTAAAAATCTGCGGCCTTTGTCGCAAGTTCACTTCATTTTTGCCGCTTCTTTTCTCTAAGAAATCGTATCGTGGCTTATCATATTTATTTATACGCGTATTAAGATGGGATAAGCCTTTCACGGTCGTAGCCTCAAAGGCGAGGGCGCTTTCAAGAGCTAATTCTGTATAATTTTATCCCCATTAGAAATTCTCAGCGGCTTTCTACAGAGCTTGAGAATGAGACGCTATATCTGCCTTCAAGGATTCTCATAAGAAGTGCCTACTAAGATTAAAATGCTGAGATTTCTATGAAAAATAAAAAACAAAATTTCAATTGCAGCAGATAGGAATTACGACCTCTTTCCTCCACGTACGTGGGATATCTAGGAAAATTTTCGTGTGAACATGAAAATCCCCTTACCGATGACAAGAGAAGACGTCCTGTTCTACAACAGGAGCACGGCGACTGTCGCTCGTAAAAGAACCTGGCAGTAACGTCCAGTAAATTTTTACTACTCCAACACAAACCGTATAAAAATAAATAACGTTATTTATATCGGTTCTTTACCATTCGACTATTATTTCATCTGTGACGTTCGAATATGCAATAAGCGCCGTATATGTGTGAATGGCGTCCGTGCACGGCCCATAAAATTAGGTTATTGCCTAAATTATTAGGTGTTGTTCTATGCATTGCTATATAGGTAGATTTCATGCAGTTAACTCCCATGTATTTGGACTAAAATGAACATTATTTCGATTCCGTTTATCCGCAGCGGCGCGGTGCGTTTTTAGTAAAAACAAATGAATACAATTTAGTGTGAACGCTCAAAATATTATACCATATCAATTTTGGTTAATCTCTTTTTTATAAAAATGTAGAATTACATTTTTAATGAATTGAAACACTGCTAGGAGAGGTGTATACCAAAACTACGAGTTTTTTTGCAGAAAACGTATAACATTACGGTATCATAAAAACCACTAAGTATAGCTATTATAGTTTCTGACTCCACAACTTTCGGCCGTTTCAGCGAATGGGAATATGAAAGTGTTTTCAGTAAATAAAGAAATACGTAACATTTTCATCTAGATACTACTTTTTATAACCGTAGATAGATATATAGATAATATCTTTATTGCACACCATTAAAATATAAATAACAAAAAGATCAAAAAAACCATAACACAATATTTGATAACTTTAAGCCTTTATGTAGCATAGAAATTAAAAATGTCTGCACATAAGTTGGCCGCTAGCTCATTCGATTTTTTTTACTAATAAACCTTATTTTTTTTTATTTATCGCCTTTCTCAGTTCTAATTTTTGGTCGAGTGATTAGTCGACTTTAGCTTTTGTGCTCTTTGGATAAGACCTCCTTCGACCTTTTCTATTAGTTTATGTCTTTTGCAATTCTAATAACAATAATAAATAATGCTGGACATTTCACACAGCGCCTTCTAGCTCTAAACCAAGGGTAGATCTCTAAACTAAGCTAAGCAAAGCTTGTATCTATGGGAACCAGATAATTGATAGAACGCTTTTTTATTTTTTTTATAGATACATACCTACTTATAATACATACACAACCAGACCCTTAACACATATCTTTATATCATACAAACATATGTTCCGTGGCAGGAATCAAACCCGTCTCAGCCGACTCTTTACCCACTGCGTCACGGAGGTAATTTTTTCCCATATTTTCTAATCCATATTTTCCCTTCAGTTTGGACTATCTCACCAAATGATCACAATTACTAAAGTAACATTTATTATTATTTAATTTTAAGCCGACGTAATTGCAGAATTTTTAAATGAACGCATTCAAACAAATGAAATGGCAGAGACAGGTGCGAAACGTGGCGTTTCATAAAAATATATTTCCGGCAAATGAACTGAAGCTAACAACGGCACAAAGAAACTCATTTCATGTTACAATTATTATAAAGTTCAGATATATTCGTGTTGAAAAAAGTGGGAAATAGTCGCGTCATCTGTTCACGTTCACGTATTGTCCATATCTTTCCTTAGCATTAAGGCGGACTATATTAAGACGTAAAGATATAAATATAAGTTGACTAAGCCAAATCCATCTAAAATCCTATCCGAGGCACTACAGCGGTTGTTCTTTATCCAGCTAATGCTGCAACTTGCCACGAGGCTCTGTTTTAAATCATCTTCAATTGATAGGATGTAAAAAGCCTTTCTATAAAATTAATAGTACATTATTATACAAGGGGCGCAAGCGATCAATTGCACCCGAGATATTTTGGTGTACGATCGTGCGAAAGTAGTGAGGACGCTAATGAGTCGAAAGGTGCTTACACCCGAGTATAACGCAAGGCTTTTCATCACGAATGGGAGGAAAATAAAAATGTCTTTATACCAGTTTGTTACTTTAAAGAAATTTGCGTTCTGGTATCCTTTGTTTTTTTTTCACTAACTATGGCCTATTTATTTTTAATAGAATCAGGATTTATCATGGAAGTTGTATTTAATTTCAGCATTTTTTAATGTTACCTCTTTTATTTTAAACTAGCTAAAGCGCCGAATTTCGTACCGCCTTGACATGCATATAACGTGGACTGCCAATGTATTGACAATCATTATACATCTATGTTTGATAAAATGAATTTTCGTCAATCGCATTTACGCATTACGCATCGAGCTAACAATGACCAACTGAGCATGAGTGATGAAAAATTAAATGACCACGATAAATCTTGTATCTGATTTTTGCAGTAAACAAGCCGTTCTTATAAATAACTTTGTCCACATTAGTCTATTTTAGTTCTCTTCTGTTACCCATTCCGTACGCCAAACTAATTCCTAGTCGTTTATTTTCCTACCGAAACCTTGATTGGCGGGTAGGTAGGAACATGCCAGGACACAGATTAGCTATCAGTTACTACTGCCAAGGCACAGATTATACATTAGTTAGTACGAAAGCACTGATTTATTGCACTGTTTTTGTGAATTGCGTGCACGCCTAGCCCTAATCACGCAACCCTGCGTATACCGTCAGACGATATCTTAGCTAATAATAATAAACCTGGAATTATAAGGCCATGTTTATTGTTTTGGAACTACCAAGTTTTCGTATTATATGCTCATTAGCTTCGTGACTTCTGTGTTTGGATACATATTAAACTACAAGGCTCTGAAATTGGTAGTTCTGTGAATATAAAAATGTGTCTTTGCGTGTTAGACAAATAAGTTAGTAGACAATGAAGTCGAAGCAAATGAAGTTTGCAATGTGGTCCTTGTCATTTCAGTCTATTAGAAAAAGACCGCTATATCTAGAGCGCGATTTGGGTTTTAGAGAAAGACACCAATTTGTATGTAGTCATTGGTGCTACGAACTTGTGCTACAGAGCTACGAGGCAGCTACGAAAGCTGTAAACTACTTATGAATTTTCAATTTCTATATGTACCTGTGTTTTTTGTCACATGAATATTAACTTATTGGTGACTCAAAGGTTCCAGGTATCTTGTCGCTTGGTGGGTGTGCCATAATCAGATTGCGGCATTTGTAGAGCTTCGCTGCGGACGAACTTGGGCCGCTCCCACTACGTAAACTGCTTCGGCAATATACTTTCATGGGTTATCATCACGCCACGTAGGCAGTCGGAGACGGTCGGAACAACTTTCAATTTATTGACCTTCATCCGCGCTTAGCGGCCAAGCTCGTGAATGGTAGAGTACTAAACTCTAATCATAGGATAGTCTTGTATGTTTATTCTTAAGATTAAAGCGGTACTTACCTTATTATTTCATTTTGTGTGCTAGTAGGACGTTCCTCATGTTTGTCGCCGGTGTTGTCGCAGGGGTTCTGTGATCGGCATATCGGCCGGCGACGAGGAGGGGAGAGACGCGCTCTGGCGCGGGAGACGAGAGCGGTGGTGGCGTCGGCGCTGGGCGGTCGGGCCGCGCTGAGGACGCGTGTGTTTGTTGTGGCTCGGCTCGGCACCGGCGGCGGAGGCTCGGCGAGTGGCGCGCGGCCGCGTGTGGGGCTCAGGCGGACGGCGCGAGGCGACTGCGCGGACGGCCGCCGCGCGCATCCTCGCTCGATACCCTGTCCATGAAAATTTCAGCCGAGTTGCTGTCAACCGGTGGTGGCACGCAGGTGCTGAACACAAAGCCATACACTCGCATACCATTCCGAGTTCACCGCACAATAGTCGCTAGCTCTGTGTTAACGGCTTAATAGGATTCAGTATTCAAGTAGGATGTTATTTCTTACTTTCATATTCAGGAGACTGTTTAATTGATCGAGCGAAGCGAGATCTCCAAATTAACTTGGGCAAATCGGCATTGTATGTATGTATGTAAGTATGTATGTACGTATGTTTGTTTGTCCGAGGATAACTTTCGAAGCGTTGATCCGATCATCGTGAAATTTACTACATAGGTATGTAGTGATGGCACAATTTTGGTGTGACTAAATGAGCTTAAAATGTTGGGGGGTTGTTGAGATATTGGGGTTCAAAAGGGGTAAAAAAAAATGTAAATGAGACTATTAGGTCAAATGGGACGTCAAATGAAAGGTGTTTATTAGTACATTTTAGTTATCAGCCATAATAAAAACAAAACTTTACAAAATTCACAGGCTACACCAGTGACCTCTCAATCTCAATGCTTAAATTTGGTATTCGTGTAGCTTTAGTGACACAAATATAGGCAAAAGTCTGAAATCTAGAATAACTGCATTTTGTACCCCAAAAAAAAGGTTAACCAATTAACATGAACTCTTGTTACCTGTAATTTGAATGAAATTATAGGTCAAGTAGGTTGGTTATTTATTTCGTGGCACTATTTTGATAGTCAAAGATTACAAATATAATTTTTTTGTTTTAATCGGAGGCTGGCGAGATCTCAGTTCGGGGCAAACTACTAGTTAATATAAACGTTTATATTCGCTTTACTATGTAGTCTGGAGACGCTTCTTTTGCATTTACCTAATGGATCTAAATACTCTTAATAATAATTCTCTAAGAGCATTGAGATCCTGGGTATCAACATCTCCAGTGACGTCCAGTTCCGTGGTCACTTAGAAGATAACGCAAAGTTGGCATCCAAAAAGCTCGGTGTGTTCAATAGGGCAAAGCTGTACTTCAGTGCGGGGCAAAGACTGCTTCTCTATGATTCGCAAGTCCAGCCCCATATAGAGTAGGTACTATTATATGGGAAAAGCGCCTGGATACCCACTAGGCTCTTTCTGACAGCACCTCTTTGTACCCTTTGACTCGGTACAAAGACGTGCTGTGAGAATTGACGACGACCCAACTCCATGCTCACATGCGGTATTGAACCCTTAAGTTTCAGGAGAGATATTTCTTCTCTGTGTGTGTTCTACCGCTTGTATAATGGGTCGCGTTTTAAAGAATTGCTTGACATGATACCTATAGCTTCCTTCTATCATCGCACCGCTCGCCATTGACAGGAAATCCATTATCAAAACATGGAGACGAAGAAAGTCATAACGCGCCGTCGGTTAATAGAAAAATTTCCTCCCGCGAACACTTAGCTTGTAGAATGGTCTTCTTGCCAAGGTTATTTGTGACTACAGTAGGGTTCTTTTAAGTTCAAGTAAGGCCGTTTTCAAATATTAAAAGGGTCTGTAACGCGCGAGGTTTGGTGTTACAGACGTCTATAGGCTACGGTAACCCCTTACCATCAGCTGTGATGTAAACTTGTTTGCCACCTAAGTAGTATAAAAAACTGGCCAAGTGCGAGTCGGACTTGCGATTAAGCTAGTCCTCTAAATTGTATGAGCGCCCATACCTCAGAGGACAATGTTAATTGGCGTCAACTATGTATTTATGGGGGCACCCTATATTTTTCAACTTTTATTTTTTGGAATTTTTCCTTTATTTGTGCTGTAAGACCTTGTTTTTTGCCAAATTTCGTGATTCTAGGTCAACGAGAACTACCATATAGGTTTTTGACCCAAAACCTATAGGGTACTTCCGATTGACTTAGAATTGTCAATTTTGGTTAAAAGCTAGGTCTTACAGCACAAGTAAAGGGAAAATTCGAAAAATAAAAATAGTTGAAAATTAATGTAAATTTTGGTACTAACAAGTTTTCGTGAAAATCTAAATTTGCCCATATCTTTTTATCGTGTTAACTCAGGCCTTTGATTTTTATACCTGATAGAGGCTATAGACCTCAGTATCGGGTAATCATTTCAACTTGCTAGGTCCACCCGTTCCTGAGAAAATCGATGGTGACACACGAAGACGGACAAGAGAGTGATCTTATAAGGGTTCCGCTTATTACCTTTTAAAGTACGGAAACCTAAAAATAGCTTCCAAAAAAGGTTCACATGACAAAAGCTAAAAATTCAAACCCACAATGCGTCCGCACCGCGCGCAGCAGCAGGTGTTGTTATTTCTTAATTTTTGATAGCGTCGGCGTGTGGTTTCATTACTACAAAAAATAAAAAATAGTTAAAGTTATCGTTAACCTTTATTATATTAACATAAACATTATATAGACACTGGTGGAAAACTACAAAATTACATTATAACTACAATACAATATTTACAAACAGTTATAATATCAAACTAGATAATATCAGGCAGGTAACGTCGCAATACCTACTTATTTAAAAAGCAAGTTTATTTTATAGTTTTATAAGTTATAGGCACAATCCAGGTTATATTTCTTTTTAGCATCGACCTATTTACAAAGGCTTTAAATGAATGATACCAGCCAGATAAATATATTAAAATTCCAACCAATCTTTGAGATAATTAAATATGCTTTTGTAACTAATAAGAGCATGCCGGCTTGGTAAATCTACATGTTTAATTCTAAGGCTGCAAAAAGGCTCTACAAAGATATACATAAAACAGGTGTATATAAGTTAATACACAATAAATATTTTTGTAAGTACATAAACATTCAGATATAATAAAATTCGGTTTATCGACCATATTAAAGCTTCTTACATGAAACAGCACCTTGCTAGAAGATGTTTTGCCTTTGGCTGTCTATAGGTACTTACATAGGTATTTAGGTACACACATACATATGAGATTCTTATTTACATATACTATTCCACTATATTATACAATGAGTAATACAATTATACAAACAAAGATTCGCCCGATATAACTTTTCTAGATCCGATTGCTAAAGTGTACGTGTAAGTCTTAATAACCTACTAGTTTTCCCAAAATTGGACTGAGTTTTGATACCATTTCGTACATCATAATTTTTCAATATTTATAACTCGTGGTTGATCGGGAAATATTAATCAAATTGGTACGTACATCGTGTGGTAATGTCTATTTCAAAATACTATCTCGCGTAAAGTTGAACTAATGAAGATGGACTACTCGTACACATTATGACCAAAAACGAACATGATATCGGACTTATGATGGCAATAGAGCTTATCGATTCAAACTTACATAGAATAGACACCATGGAATGTACGAGCACAATCTGAACACATCTGTACAACAGTACTCAGTTGATAGTACCTATCTAAAGGTACACAAAATAAATATTCAAGACAAAAGGAACTTGATATTGAGTTGTTAATACTTTTTTATCTTCTTCGAAATGGCTAAAGGAGAATGTGCAAATATGTAATAGATTTAGCAATTTTCATCGAAATTACAATTGCTTAAAGCATCAAATGAAGCTGCAGCATCTTGTGCTCCAAAAACAATTTTCAAAATGTTTTAATTTTACTACTCTAGGGCGTTTTAGGCTGATTGAGCATACGTTTCCTAATCAGTCTTGTTTAATTGTGTACAAGAGATTTTTCTTTAACCGACTTCAAAAAAAAGAGGAGGGTCTCAATTCGTCGGAATCTTTTTTTATATAACTAGTCTTTACAATAAACATGTTCCAAAAGCTTCTAAACGGGGTATGTTTTAGGACATTGTCAATAGTCATCTCAAGATGACAAGATCTCATAGACAAGATATTTTTTCGAATCAAAATTTAAAACCAAAGACAATCTTTGCACATTCTCCTTTTAGCATGTCCACAGTCATGGTCATTTCTTTGTTTTCCCGTTCACAATCGTCTCGGTCTGTGACTTGCGCGGGCGCAGGATAAAGTTCAGATTGTATGCCGTGTTCACAGCGTAGTACACGTTTGCATTTGCTGGCAGCAACATTTCTGAAAACAAAACAAGTTTTAATATTTTATTTTACACAATGCCGGGTGTCGCTCTGTGACGGTACCACATAACTTAACCTAATTTATTGTAGTGTCCCATCCTGAATGCTAATGTTAAGTAAATAATCTACTATCTTATGTTAGTTAAATAACAATCATTATAGTGCACCAGCGCGGCTCATGTCATGAACATTTTACCTACTAAGAACACCTTTGTACCTTGTACAGATGAAATAATGAATAAATTAATATGAAAAAATAATTTAAATTAGTGTGGCATCGCTAGAAGCATGTTCTTTGTCGATACAACATTAACCCACTCTTTTACGAATAAAAACAAAATGCAACATTTTTTATCTTATCGTCCGTTATGTAATTTTTTTCATACTAAATAAAAACTGTTTGAGCAATTTGTTACCGCCACAGAGCAACAACGTCACAGACATTGCATTTTATCCATAACTAGCTGAACGCCCGCGACTTCGTACGCGTTACACTACTAAATGTGTAGGTGGGTAACCTAGAAATAAAGCTAAACTCGTTGCAACTTGACTTGACAACACCCCATTTTTATCCAATGGGACCTGATTTATGGGATAAAAAGTAGCATATGTGTTAATCCAGGTTATATATAATCTATGTACATTCTAAATTTAAATTAAATCGGTTCAGCCGTTACGACGTAATTAAGTATCAAATAAATAAATAAACAAACATCCTTACCATTTCAAATTTCGAACTGTACGTCCTTATGAGGCCGTGTCCTAAAAGTGCATAACCTCTTTAAGCTCAGAAATCTTCAAATGAGGTTCTAATATAGTACGCTGACTATCGAGACCATCCTATTTTAAAGAGTATTTGCTTATGTTTATAAGTGAGTTCAACCTTTTTTGAATAAAATCGGACTGAGTTTTCATACATGTGTCAAAATAAAATGTAATTTAAATCAAAAGCACTAAGGACTATTGATGTCAACTTCGAACCAAATCACCTCCAAAATAACTTCCTACCCCTTTTTAATCCCGTTAGGGGAAGAATTTCAACAAAATACGAAACACGTCAAATACAATACGAAGTATTATGCAAAATTTGAAGTAGATTGGATCAACGAATCACGTTGTCCCATACATACTTTGGCCCCCTTTTTCCCCCCTTTACGGATAGAATTTTGGAAAATTCTTTCTTATCGGATGCCTCCGTCATACAAAGAATACACCCTACAAGTTTCAGGTCTCTACAATCAGCGGTTTAGGCTGTGCGTTGATCCGTCAATCAGTCATTCAGGACAAAGCATTTTATATGTATAGATAGATGATACGTGCTTTCTTATTCAGGTGTGTCGAGCGCGGAGTATTCCAAACCTATTTCTAAATCACTATACACGAAGGGGTTAGGGGTTATGGTGGGTATAAAAAAAACATAGATTTTATATCGAAGTTAATAGGCCAAATAACAGCCTAAAGCCATTGGCATTTTCGGTATTTTTATTTTATAAGTATCGATTTCGATTTCACTTTTATTTTCTTTATACTTCAGTCCTTGAGGAACTTGTTTCCCATCAGCATTGTTCTCTATGAACCGATATCAGAATATATTAGAGATGCCGCGAATACTCGCTATTATTCGTTATTCGGCATTACTAGTCTTTTTTTTGGTATTCGTCGAATACCGAATAATTAATATTTAAAGTCCAAAAGGGGCAGATTGTACTGCAAAAAAACTAGTTCTTCTGCACGATGGGGATCAAATCGGTTGCGCTTTTCTTTGTAAATCAAACCTGCCTCAGAAATTATTTTTATATTCCTTTTTTATGTCGAAAAATAATGACGATTAATCGGTATTCGACTATTCGCTATAACAACTATTCACGGTATCTCTAGAATATATGTTCAGAATATTTTAATACTGGCTGGAAGAAAAATCACCTGTACCTACAACATTTCACAAAATTTCTTAGTGTCAGTAGGTTGTAATAGGTACATATTTTGTAATCTTGCAATCTATGGTTCTCATTTAGGTACTTACCTATCTACCGCTGGAGCCCTGTTTACATTGTGACTGTCTGTCCTAAGACAGGAATAACCTTTTTCTCAGTTTATCTACCTTTATACTATCTTGTTTTAATTTTAATGTGTCTTTTGAACGTTGTAATAGCAAGTAATAGCTGGTATTCTTTGCCTGTATTTTCTTATGTCTGTGCTGTTATGTGTGCCAATGAAATAATTTATGTATTTTTCTTACCTCTTTCAGGCAAAACTTGTGCTAGGGTATAGCCATCGGGATCGCCTTCCAAGTTGAGTTTGAGCATGGCGTTCCGGATGACCTGCGGCGTGCGTTCGTTGTTGCTCAGCATTATGGATTTGTAGAGCACCACGCCCTCCGTCTCTGCGCACTCCGTCTCGTACGTCACTTTGATGATGTAAAAGTCCGGGCCAGAGCGCTGAGTGTGCGCGGGAGTTGCACCCACCGCTTTGCCATTTGCCGGTTTCTGTCCGCTGTTCGCGCTCGACAGAGACGCGTCTAGCGACGGCAGCGATGACGACGACGAGCCGTGAGACAGCCGCGTCGGAGAGATACGCCTCTCCAAGCTGTCTCGCTTCCAGGCTCCGTTCGCGCCGTCGGTCTCACAGTAGAACTGCGAGCTGTTACTGGAACTCGTGCTCGCGATAGAGTCGTTCTTCCTGTGTCCTTGTCCGTTCGTGTCCGCTTTTTTCGGCCGTCTCTCTTTCGGTGGGTTGGTCATCGGCTCTATCTGGCAGGATAGCTGGTACGCCTCTCGGTCGTCCAGCACTATCACGGAATCGAACCACCGATCGAACATCGGATCGGTGACGAGGTGATAAGCGTTAGCTGCGCCTTGGAGAAGCTTGATCTGAGCGAGAACTTCGAACTCTTTTCGTCGCTTGTCGAAGTTTATCAGACCATCGGATACCGTGTCGGGAATGGCCGTATCGATCATGGTGAGGTCGGTGAGGAAGGTCCCCAGGTAGGGTATGGTGCCGTGGCTGACGCCGGGCGAGCCGCGTTCGTGCAGGAGCTTCTGCAGGTGGCGGTCGTTCTCGCCGACGGTATCCGCGAACTTGGCGGTCCCCTCGCGCATCAGCAATTCCCTCTGAGCCCATCTGTTATTATCTTCGCTGAATATACGCGCGAGCTCATCGAAGAGCTCCGTCTTCTCCTTTCCGAGGAGCGCCCAGGTCTTTCGAAGCCTATACACGGGATTGCTCTGCAGCCCGGATATGATAGCTTTTAGTGAAGAGAAGTTTTTGAGAACTCTCAACTCGCGCGCGATGTCGAGCCACGCGGCGAGTATGTCGGCGCGTTCGAGTGGGCGGAGGTTAGGCTCAACGAGAACCGTCGAAATGACTCTGAAAGAGACCGCGTTGAACTGGTTGACGGTAGCGAGGACGGTGGCGGCGTCGTGGTTGCGGTCCTTATCGCGGCGCGACCACACAGCGCCGAGGCACTGATGCGGCACGAGCTTCTTGAACAGTTCCATGTCCATTCTCGTGAGTTGTTCTGCGAAGTGTCGATGCGGTACGTGCGGCAGGCGATAGGTGGTGGTGTGGTGCGCGGGCAGGCGCATGCCCGCCGCAAGGCACACGCCGGACCCCGAGACACCATTTCGCTCCGCACTGAATATTGCTAACTTCTGTAAAACCTGAAATGGTTAGACAATATATTTGAATTAGTCATTCTCCAATTCTAAGAGAAATAATTTAAAAGAACCATACATATGAGTGAATAAGGTTTTCCAGGTAAGTATCAGTGAGTCATATTTCACAAACTAGAGAAATAAAATGATTAAGCGCGTGTCGGTCCACGTAGTATTTAATGTTACCAAGTCAATCTTTGCAATGCTTTTGTGGTACAGAACTCGAGAATGATTAATGTGCTTTTTTTTCTTTTTTTTTTTCGAATGGACTAATCTCGCCGTTGGCCTCTGAGGCCGTGACAGCTTAACCGAACTTTTGGCGAGCGCAGATGGCGCTCAGCCCAGTAAGTTATTTAGGCAATTAGCTCAAGGGCACCACTTAGGTACGAGCCTCGGCTTGGGCTGTTGCCGGGGTGGGGATAGGAGAGAAACGCCCGGGTACATGTCTGTACCTCGTATAGGCGGCGACTGAAGGGACTCGTCGACCTCGCCGGCGAGGTCGGTGTTTCTGTGAAGTGTTTGCTCTGTCTGATATAGATGACTTACCTTCCGCATTAGCGGAGGTGATTTCGTCATCCGGGTCTCCGAGAACGTGTCTCGGACGACGGAGGATATTAATGTGCTTATCTTGAATACTCACTTATATAATATAAAGAAGAGTAGCCTGATTGACTGTTACGACTCGTGACAATGACAAAGCTCCATTTTGAAACTTCCTGTTTCTTATCTGGATTCCTGGTATTGAAACCTCAATGTTTTAGAAGTGGATACGCGAGTGAAAAATCCCCTAACATTTATGTACAGGGATGTACCTTTGAAAACAAGTTTGTTTCTTCTTTAATTCATAACTTATCGTGACACCTATTAACTTTATAGCACTATGATAGTTTACGAGTGAAACGGCTGTAATTAAGTATGATAGGTAGACAGGCAGACGGGTTTCACGTAACGATAGGCATTCCGAGTTGGATACGAAACTCTAAAAATTATACTTTATTTTTTCAGTAAGATTTCAGCAAGAATCAGTTGAGTCATATGTCAAAGCAAAATAAAAACAACGTTCAAGAAAAAGTACTATAGTATAAAACAAAACTCGTGGCAGACGAGCACAACCAACAAACTTGCTTGCTTCCTTTTCAATACGATTACTGGTAATAGTGTTATCTTGGCGCATCACTAACGTCTCCTGTAAGGGCTGCAAGAGCGATCAAGATAGCAACATCATCGTCGCTTGGTCCCATGTTTTATGACCCTGTCTGCTAGGAGCGTTGGGATCTAGTATAGTTTTACCTTCGAATGTAGTTCCGAGCCCGGCAGATGGAGCTGGGTGAAGGCGAGTAGCTGCTGCAGTGCGGGGTGGTGCGGCGACTGCCGGAAGTCCTCTGGGTAGGTGTCCAGCCATACGTGGAGACACGCCACCAGAGTCCTGGAAATTACATCATTCTCTTTATACAACCTGTTTTGTTATTTATTTTATTTTATTTAAAAAAACCAACTGCATTATGGTTATAACCAGATAACAAATATTTAATTACTGATTCAAAGTTAAACGGATATTTATTAATAATGTACCATGTGCAGGGATCGCGAAAGCTTGAAAACAAATATTTAGGGTTGAATATAACATGTTATGTACGAAATTAATTTAAAACACGCATCCGGAATCGTATTAACTGATTTTAGAAGTGGGTTTAATACCGGTAGCTTGAATATTTATCCACTAATCGATACATTTTCAATAAATAATTTTTAACATAAATCGGCGCAATCGGCGGCGCCTTTGAGACGATGTCGCTTAGTCAGTTTAACAGGTATCTACCTGCTTCGATGATGAATGAATATGATTTGTTTACCTATTTTATACATTTATTCATTAATATTAAGACTTGATATTAAGGTTGTTTAAAAATTTAAAATTTTCTACTGTAATGAATTTGAAAACAAACTAGTATTGTTGATACTAGCCCTTAGCCCTACCCGTGTTTTAATTTAATGTCGTACATTTAAACTCGTAGAAGAAAAAGATTACACGTAGACAATTAATTTTATTGTGAACTAGCTTCCGCCCGTGGCTTCGCACGCGTGGTTTGTCGATAAAAAGTAGCATATGTGTTAATCCAGGTTATAATTTACGTAGGTACATACCAAATTTCATCGAAATCGGTTCGATTACAACGTGACTGAGTAACAAACAAACAAATAAATAAACAAACATCCAATCTTTCGCATTTATAATTTTAGTGTGATTACAAAGCCGAGATCCATTCTAATATACCGAAGTACGAAATGTCCTGCTTTGCTTCGTTAGATCGGTACTCTAATCAAACGCAAACCGACAGTCCTGCACAAAAATAGACTCACGACTATAGAAATCCCCATGTTGAATACCCTCGAATCTCTTACTCATTACGCGAACCGTTATCCACAAAGGCTCATGGTCACAAACATATTTCACGGTTCGCATAGAGGAAAGTCGCGTTTGATACATGCCCACTTTATGTCATAAACGTTATGTCACTGGCGTTTGAAACATGAAGCTTAATAAGTCGGATTTTACTTTATCTGCACCTTATGCTACTGAAGCTGAGCTGAGTATTTTAAAAACACAAAGTAGCGTTTAGGTAATAAAAACTTTTAGTAATAAAATAAAGAGAACTCTTGTAATATTTGACTGAATTACTTACTTTCGGTGTTGCTGTGAAGTATCGACGGCTGTTGGCAGCACGTCCTCCGCAGCCAGGGCTTCATATCGTCGCAGGAGGAGGTCCAATACTTTATTGCACTCCGCAAATGATCTAAAAATGCCAAACGAAGAGGTTCAAACAAAATGGTAAGCTATTGGTCGTTTGAAGTTAGACAGGGGTTTATATCTGAACTCACGTTTTATGATGCAAATTGGCAGATGTAAAACGTGCGTTCAAATCAGATTTTCACTTGCTTTGAGATTTTTCCTTAAGTAAGATTTTCCAGTCTAGGTAATAAAATATTTTTTACGGATTTTTATCATCAAATTGTGGATGTCAATGGTTAGCAATACAACTAGCTGCGAATGTTATGAGAGTTAAGGATAACTATACAGGACTTATGAGTATCTTTAGTGGTACAGGTTTGGCGAGGAGGAATGCATTCCCATTCTACATATGTCATGGGAAGAATGTCATGTATGCAATGTAGATGCATATAGGACTAGAAAAGATAGGTCATACACTCATCTGACCAAATCACGTCTGATTATGGGAAGGATTACAGGGGTCAGAAAATAATAAGTAATTGAGTAATTATTGCTGTGCCAACCCCACTTGCAAGGTAAGATGTAACAATGTATCTTATAAAATTGCCGTGCAATTTTGCTCCACTTTAGTCCTTAAGGCCTTGATGCTTACCGGTATGTAGCAAGGAATACGTTGACATAGGTAGACTCGAGTTCACCGTCATCCGTGGCCAGCGCCTCGACCAGCCGTTCTACGGTGCCGGCTTTTACGAACCGCACTCGAACCGTCTCCCATTCCAGGTGGGATATCTCGTCGTCTGATTCCTGGAATAACAAAATTAATAATACAAATTGGTTTATCTTGAAGATTACCGGCTAGCACATGCCAAAAACTAGGCATCTACGTTCGCAAGCGATCCTTCTGACAACTAAACACTCTTGCAGACCTAAGTATAAGTTCTAATGAGTTAGTAGCCAACCCTGATGTCAGGATTTATAGTCCGCCGCAAGAAGGAGCTCACTCAGTTGTGAGTAATCCTAGATGATAAAAATATTGGTTTGTTTCAAAACACTACGCTATATGCATTCTCAGCTAGCGTCCTCTTACATGGTCACATCCTATGTTGGCTTCGAGGTTCTGGTCTCTTTCACTTCCATATCTCTTGTACCGAATAAAAATAAAATAAAATGTAATGGGGATATGAATATACTTTAATCTAGTGATCGAGCGAAGCGAGATCTACAAATAAACTTGGGCGAATGGGCGTTGTATGTATGTATGTACGTTTGTTTGTCCGAGGATAACTTTCGAAGCGTTGATCCGATCATCGTGAAATTTGGTTTATGGGTACGTAGTAATGGCACAATTCTGGTGCTACTAAATGAGCTACAAAAGTAGGAGGGTTGTTGAGATATTGGGGTTCAAGAGGTTCAAGGGTAAAAAAAATCAAAATGAGACAATAAGGTCAAATGGGACTTCCAATAGAAGTTCTTTGTTAGTACATTTCGACCCCATTTTTATTTTTTGTTTAAACTTTGTAGTTTTTGAGTTATTAGTCATAATAAAAACAGAACTTAGACGAAATTCAAAGGGTAGGCACACCAGTGACCCCACCAGTGCTGAAATTTGGTATGCGTGTAGCTTCAGTGACTCAAATATAGGGGATAGTCTGAAATATAGAATAACTGCAATTTCTACCTCTGAAAAGAATAACCAGTAACATGAACTCCCGTTACTTGTAATTTGAATGAAACTGAATGTCAAGTAATGTGGTTGTGTATTTCGTGGCCCTATTTGAATATTAAAAGATTGCAAACAATATGTTTCGTTTGCATGCGAGACTCGCGAGACCTCAGTTCGGGGCAAACCACTAGTTTATCTTGCAATGTACAACTATTTTAGAAACCAATATGATAAATAAATTAAATATGTAGGTAATACTAACACTATTACTCGCGCTCCTCGTGGGCCGGTGGTAGCGCACTTTCTTTAGATACACGGTGTAGACAGCTCCGTCCACGCGTTCCTCACCCCACAGCCGCCATGTCGGCTGCTGGAACAAAACACCACAGGTCAACACAACAAAGTAAACAAAGCATTGCTCAAAAGCCGTATATAGCAGGATTCAGAAAATATAGAAATTCGGTGTATCGACCATAACTACCACACTTCTTCACGCCAGGAAAGCAAAATTACTAAGAAGGAACAAAAGGTAGTACATATATATTTTTTTACTTATAATTTCATTCCAAAATGTTTCACAAACTTTACGGCTTCTTTTTTTATAACTGTGATTTATAATTTCATATAGTTTATAGTACACGTTATAGTAGGTACCGAATATTCAGGTAAAGCAAGCAGTACATTTTTTTTGCCACTTTTCAAACGGATAGAAATTAATGGCAAAAGCCATTGCAAAATAGAATCTATCGCGAAACTTGTCCGTGTGAACAACGACATTTAGAAAGGAAACGGCAAGATAAACTAACTGTGGGATTTCTAAGCTTACTTTCATTTTAGTATAAATTATAGTTTTAATGATAACACGTATGACATAATATTGGAATGCAATAGCGCTTACATAATCATCGTGTAAGCTATCGAAGAGCGCGGGCACGACCTTACTGACGCCGCATATCTTCCACATGGTCCATGTCCGCGTCACACGACGTCACCAGCTCAGCTGAGCTGCATCACGCTCACTTTCACTGGCCAGCGTTCCGTGCGGTGCCGTGCTTAGCCAGGTTTGTGACTCTTCAATCAGTTTTCAGAATTATTATGATCTATATCACGCTTACTTTTGCTTCAAAATCGATAGGATGCCAGACAACTAACAGAAATGCTTGCTGGAGCTGATAGTTTTTCGCGGTGTAAAGTTTCAAGATCACTTATGTGCGTGGAACAGAATCATACAGAGCCTGTTCAGTTTAGTGTAGTCGGAGTGAAAATTATGTGGCTTTACCAGGTCCATGCAAATCGAATAGCTGTTTAATTGGATCAATCAGCGGCGAGAGGCGAACCAGTATGTGAGTAGCGGACGTGCGTGACGCGGGTGAAATCGCAGAAGGCGCGGACAACGACACACATGCACGGTATCCGGCTCGAAACACACTTTAGCCAACAACAATCTGGCAGATCATCACCCTCAATCACAAACACTGGTCAAACTACCCACAGCTGTAGCGAAAGCCTCTTCCGGCACGGTCTATCGAACTCTTTAATGGACTTCACAATTTACTACTAAGTACTATAACGTTATGAAATAGTATTTGCATTCGAGTATATTACACAAACGTCGCGCAACCACACACTTTCACGCGCCGCGCGCCTTCGCCAGGCAGTTGTTATGTTCCATCGGGGTTCAACGTTCGGTTTTCCCTAAAGGCAAAACTAAAATCGCGGAAAAACTAGAAACGATTCTGTTTAACTAGCCCGAAGATACTGAACGTATAAAAGTGTAAAAAAGTGTACTCTAGATGCGCTGATGCTACAAGGCGGGCGCAAATCGACTGCTCTCTTTGTGGAGAGATCGCGTGGAAAACTCCGATAGAGCACGTCGATGATGTACTTAGCCTACCCAGGTGTACAACACAATGCTTATAATTCTTATAATAGTGTGCGTTTATAATAGACTTAGAAACGTGAGCTTACTTTGTATAATCGTATTAACTAGTAATTCTCCCAAATTCTATGTCTAAGGAGATTATATTGGACTGGACAGTATGCTAATGAATCCTTGTGACATTTAGGTAGAATGGATTTATACTGTTGCATAACGGTTTTTGGTTTGTTGCTATGGAAAGTTTTAAAACCAGTATGCCAAGTACCAGAGAGCCAAAACAATTATATCAAATGCGCAGTGCACTCAATGGAACGTTCATTAAATTTTCCTCCTCAATTATAGGTAAATACACTCAATTGGAAATTGTAATTTACACTTTTTATAATGTTTTGCCCATGTTGTAAACTTAAACAGAGCTAGTCTTTTCTAATATAGACATCTTTCATTCAATGTTCCTTCTTAGGTTTGTTTACTCACCGAGTTGTTGTGTTGATCAGTTACAGTGGCTACAGAACTTTTGCCAAACGATTTGCGAGTTGCTGGATAGTGTGTGGCAGAAAACACTGTAATATCGCAAGAGAGTCCACATCTACTATATCCAGAACTTTGCTGGGTATATTTTGCCTCTGGACGCAAAATCCCTATAGAACCGTTTATTAATAATAAAAAAAATGGTATACACTGTATAATTATGTACCTACTATGAAATGTTACACAAAAAGAGACTTACCTATAAGAGACAAAATCAAGGAGAGCAAATTCTACGTACGTCCTCTAATACGATAAGATGGTGCGGCCTTATATTGCGCAAGTATGATAGTCAAAAAACCTACGAAATCCCTAGATAAGGGAGGACCTCTCTCTACCCGGTGGATTAATGGCGATATAGATGAGATATGAATGACCTCAACGTCTCTTCAGTGATAAGCCGTGACTATGCTTTCACAGAAGTACAAGGAGACATGAGCCCAATCCCATATAAGTATATTAGGAAGAGGGCAGGAGAAAAAAGAAGAAATAAATGTTACAAAAACTAACCTGTACCTAACTATAACATTTTGATAAACAAGTAGAACGGGGTACCATTTTTTTACCCATCCAAAGTTGAGTGGCGAGGCAGAGTCTAAAATCAGATCTCGTGGGTAAATGGTCCTAGATTGCAAGAATTGCTGTTGACTTCGCGCCAAGAGCCCAGTCGGCGCCAGCTGACCTCTGTTGACCTCTCAGGTTATTTTGTACAGTTTATTCTTAGCAACAATTACACCATAATTATCCAAGTTATAGTCCAGTTCTGAGAAACTTACCGTCGACTCAGAACCTCTTAAAATCTAAAGACTTCATAGGCCCGGTTTGTCCTTTTGCAACTGAGTTTATAACTGAGTCATCGTTAGCATCCTGCCCTAATGCCATTACTTTTTTTTTGTACACGACCTGGAGATGGAACAAGCATATGGCCCACCTGATGTTAGAAATGGGTATGATGGTAGTACTTCCCAGGGCGAGCCCTTTCACAAGGAACTCTGTTGCTCTTAAAACGTGGGGTCGTCATTACATTATTTTTTTTTTCTGGTAGCTGTATACATCATTAATTGATAAAATAAACTTCACTCACGACACGAAACACGAAAAAGATTTTGGATTAGCCATTATCTATTACATTTCTTAGAATATACTTCAATGCATTTAAGTGCTGCGATATTAGATGTCAAGATTAAATAGTGCTTGATGCCGGCACATCATAATGTCCAAGAAGCGATAAATGTTTACCTGCTTGTATTGAATATCGATTAGTACTACGTAGGTACTTCAAAGTTTTTGTATCGTTAATAAAAGCTCGGTTGTTATTCACTTCGGAGGAGGAGCCTAAGCTTATCCTTTGTAAGCACCTGCCTGAAAAACACTCGAATAAATATTTTCCATCCAAGATTTAATTAATTGAAACTTCAAAACTCAGCTGTTAGTAACTAAAGTACCTATCTACTTATCTATATGACATCAGGAAAAATAAACAAGTAGTTATTTTGTAGTCAATTTATGCTTTTAATGCAAAGTGGGCTTTAAACTTTAAATATTCTATAGATACCTCCTGCAGATACTTCAAATCGATATGAGCTGGTATTTTCATTCAGTTATTATCTATAATCGTGTGTATAATAGGAACTAGAGGTTGCGTTGTGCGCGAGCTGCTCGCAGCTCGCGTGTTTTTCTTTTAGTCGAAGAAGTAATTAAAGAGGATATCGAGCTGTTAAAAGCCATCAAAGAGGATATCCATGTGTAAGAAGCAGTCAAAGACGATATCGAAATGGAAGAAGCAATCAAATCAAAGAGGATTTCCAAGTGGAAGCAGCAATCAAAGATGATATCGAAGTGGAAGAAGCAATCAAAGAGTATATTGAAGTGAAAGAAGCAATCAAATACGATATCGAAGTAGCAGAAACAATCAAAGAGGAAATTATAGTTGAGGAAGAAATCAAAGAGGATACCAAGGTGGTAGAAGCATTCTAAGAGGATGACGAAGTAAAAAAAGCAATCAAAGACGATATCGAAGTGGAAGAAGCAATCCAATGGATATTGAAGATGAAGAAGGAATAAAAGAGGATATCGAAGCGGAACAAGCAATCGTAGAGGATATCAAAGTTAAAGAAGCAATCAACGAGGATACCAATGTGGAAGAAGCAATCAAAGAGGATATCTAAGTGGAACAAGCAATCAAAGAGAAAAAAATTGGATGTTCCAAAATGATCATGATAATGGTTGTATAAAAAAAATTGAACGTTGCAAAAAAGATCATGATGAACGTTGCATAAAAAAAAATCTGGACGTTCCAAAATGATCATGATTGACGTTGCATAATATAAATGTATGTTGCAAAATGATAATGATCAAAAATTTGTACTAATATTTTGTCAAAGTTTGCTAGTGCTATCTCTTCCCATTTAGAAGATACGAGCGATTAAAGTTTTGTAAGAAAAATCATAAATTTGTTGATTGGATATCGAAGTGGAAGAAACTATCAAAGAGAATGTTGAAGTGGAAGAAGCAATTAAATAGGATATCGAAGTGGCAGAAACAATCAAAGAGGAAATTGAAGTTGAGTAAGCAATCAAAGAGGATACCGAGGCGGCAGAAGCATTCAAAGAAGATGACGAAGTGAAAAAAGCAATCAAAGACGATATCGAAATGGAAGAAGCAGTCAAAGACGATATCGAAGAGGGAGAAACAATCAAAGAGGAAATTGAAGTTGAGTAAGCAATCAAAGAGGATACCGAGGTGGTAGAAGCATTCAAAGAAGATGACGAAGTGAAAAAAGCAATCAAAGACGATATCGAAGTGGGAGAAGCAATCAAAGAGGATATCGAAGTTAAAGAAGCAGTCAAAGATGATGTCGAAGTGGAAAAAACATTCAAAGAAGATGACGAAGTGAGAAAAGCATTCAAAAAGGATGTCAAGGATGACAATAAAAAAACAGTTGCATCAAAAATTTATACCAATATTTTGTACAAGTTTGCTAGGGCTATCTCTTCCCGTTTAGAAGATACGAGCGATTGAAGTTTTGTATGAAAGACCACAATTTTGTAGAGAGCATAATGAAGTAACTGAAGCAATTAAAGAGGATATGAAAGTAGAAGAAGCATTTTAAAGGGATAACGAAATGGAACATGCAAAAATAGAAGATGTCGAGGCGGAAGAAACAATCAAAGAGGATATAGAAGTGGAAGAAGCAATCAAAGAGGGTATCGAAGTGGAAGAAGCCATCACAGAGGATATCGAAGTGAAAATGCTATCAAAGACGATATCGAAGATGAAGACGCAATCAAAGAGAATAATGCAGTGCAAGAAGCAATCAAAAGGAAATCGAAGATGATATCGAAGTGGAAGGAGTAAACAAAGAGGATATTGAAGTGGGAGAAGCAATCAAATAGGATATCGAAGAAGCAAAAACAATCAAAGAAGAAATTGAAGTTGACTAAGGAATCAAAGAGGATACCGAGTTGGTAGAAGTATTCAAAGAGGATGACGGAGTGAAAAAAGCAATCAAAGACGATATCGAAGTGAAAGAAATAGTCAAAGACGATATCAAAATGGAACAAGCAATCAAAGCGGATATCGAAGTGGAAGAAGCAATCAAAGAGGATATCAAAGTGGAAGAAGCCATCACAGGATATCGAAGTAAAAATGCAATCAAAAACGATATCGAATATGAAGACGCAATCAAAGAAAATATTGCAGTGCAAGAAGCAATCAAACGGAAATCAAAGAGGAAGGAGCCCTTACAGAGGATACCGAAGTGAAAATGCCATCAAAGAGGATATCAAAGATGAAGAAGCAATCCAATGGATATTGAAGATGAAGAAGGAATAAAAGAGGATATCGAAGTGGAACAAGCAATCGTAGAGGATATCAAAGTTAAAGAAGCAATCAAATAGGATATCAATGTGGAAGAAGCAATCAAAGAGGATATCGAAGTGGAACAAGCAATCAAAGAGAAAAAAACTGTATGTTCGAAAATGATCATGATAATAGTTGTATAAAAAAAATTGAACGTTGCAAAAAAGATCATGATGAACGTTGCATAAAAAAATCTGGACGTTCCAAAATGATCAGGAT
Organism: Philereme transversata; assembly: GCA_963924445.1. Classification (NCBI taxonomy): domain Eukaryota; kingdom Metazoa; phylum Arthropoda; class Insecta; order Lepidoptera; family Geometridae; genus Philereme; species Philereme transversata. The sequence goes on along the minus strand of OZ004337.1, from coordinate 15,161,944 downwards.
TGACGTTGCATGTATGTATGTTGTAAAATGATAATGATCAAAAATTTGTACTAATATTTTGTCAAAGTTTGCTAGTGCTATCTCTTCCCGTTTAGAAGATACGAGCGATTAAAGTTTTGTAAGAAAAATCATAAATTTGTTGATTGGATATCGAAGTGGAAGAAACTATCAAAGAGAATGTTGAAGTGGAAGAAGCAATCAAATAGGATATCGAAGTGGCAGAAACAATCAAAGCGGAAATTGAAGTTGAGTAAGCAATCAAAGAGGATACCAAGGTGGTAGAAGCATTCAAAGAAGATGACGAAGTGAAAAAGCAATCAAAGACGATATCGAAATGGAAGAAGCAGTCAAAGAGGATATCGAAGTGGGAGAAGCAATCAAAGAGGATATCGAAGATAAAGAAGCAGTCAAAGATGATGTCGAAGTGGAAAAAACATTCAAAGAAGATGACGAAGTGAGAGAAGCATTCAAAAAGGATGTCAAGGATGACAATAAAAAAACAGTTGCACCAAAAATTTATACCAATATTTTGTACAAGTTTGCTAGGGCTATCTCTTCCCGCTTAGAAGATATGAGCGATTGAAGTTTTGTATGAAACACCACAATTTTGTAGAGCGCATAATGAAGTAACTGAAGCAATTAAAGAGGAAATGAAGTAGAAGAAGCATTTTAAAAGGATAACGAAGTGGAACATGCAAAAATAGAAGATGTGGAGGCGGAAGAAACAATAAAAGAGGATGACGAAGTGTAACAAGCAATCAAAGAGAATATTCAAATAGTGGATGTCGCATAATAAAAAAAAATTGACGTTCCAAAAGTGATCATTGTGGATGAGGCATAATTTAAAAAAAAATTGACGTTCCAAAATGATCATTGCGGATGAGGCATAATTAAAAAAAATTGATGTTCCAAAATTATCACAGTGGATGTTGCATAATAAAAAAATAATAATAATTGACGTTCCAAAGTGATCATTGTGGATGAGGCGTAATTAAAAAAATGATGTACCAAAATGATCACAGTGGATGTTGCATAATAAAAAAATAATAATTGACGTTCCAAAGTGATCATTGTGGATGAGGCATAATTAAAAAAATTGATGTACCAAAATATCACAGTGGATGTTGCATAATAAAAAAAAAAATTGACGTTCCAAAGTGATCATAGTGGATGAGGCATAATTGAAAAAAAAATGATGTTACAAAATGATCACAGTGGATGATGCATAATAAAAAAAAAAATAATTGACGTTCCAAAGTGATCATTGTGGATGAGGCATAATTAAAAAAATGATGTACCAAAATGATCACAGTGGATGTTGCATAATAAAAAAAAAAATGACGTTTCAAAGTGATCATTGTGGATGAGGCATAATTGAAAAAAAAATGATGTTACAAAATGATCACAGTGGATGATGCATAATAAAAAAAAAAATAATTGACGTTCCAAAGTGATCATTGTGGATGAGGCATAATTAAAAAAATGATGTACCAAAATGATCACAGTGGATGTTGCATAATAAAAAAAAAAAATTACGTTTCAAAGTGATCATTGTGGATGAGGCATAATTAAAAAAATGTGGATGTTCCAAAATAAACATGATGAACGTTGCATACTAAAAAAAAAAAAAAAATTGGATGTTCCAAAATGATGATGATGACCTTTGCAAAAACTATGAAAGTTATCTCATGTCCCTCCACCACCATTATATAGAATCAAGCAAATTTACAGTAATTTTATAGTACACACAAGCCGTGGGCTCCCTACAAAAACAGTATGAAAATTACGGCAAACGAAATTTACGGTTTACGGTATTCATACAGAAATATTTTGTATGGGACAATTTTTTTTTTGTATGAAAGACCATTTTTTTTTCATGGAACCGGATATAAAAAAATGTCCTCTGCAACATTAGTTTTTGCGCCAACGCTGTAAGACCTATACTTTCCGAGATACGAGGTGGATGGGAGCGAATGGGGGACAAAAGGGGTACTTTAGGATTTATTCCCAACTCATCGGAACTCCCTCTATACGATCCCACCAAACATTTTCACCCTACGAAGTGGCATCTGGGAGAACAAACATGTCAATGAGTCAGTCAGTCAGTCAGTGAGTGGTAATCGAGCTTTATATAATACTAGAGGTTGCGTAGTGCGCGAGTTGCACGCAACTCGCGTGTTATTGTTTTTGTCGAAGAAGCAATCAAAGAGGATTTCGAGCTGTTAAAAGCGATCAAAAAGGATATCCATGTGTAAGAAGCAGTCAAAGACGATATCGAAATGGAAAAAGCAATCAAATCAAAGAAGATATCCAAATGGAAGCAGCAATCAAATATGATTTCGAAGTGCAAGAAGCAATCAAACAGGATATTGAAGTGAAAGCAGCAATCAAATAGGATATCGAATTAGCAGAAACTATTAAAGAGGAAATTGAAGTTGAGTAAGCAATCAAAGAGGATACCGAGGTGGTAGAAGCATTCTAAGATGACGAAGTGAAAAAAGCAATCAAAGACGATATCGAAGTGGAAGAAGCAATCAAAGAAGGTATCGAAGTGGAAGAAGCAATCTTAGAGGATATCGAAGTGGAAGAAGCAATCAAAGAAGATATCGAAGTGTAAGAAGCCATCACAGAGGATATTGAAGTGAAAATGCTATCAAAACCATATCGAAGATAAAGACGCAATCAAAGAGAATATTGCAGTGCAAGAAGCAATCAAAAGGAAATCGAAGATGATATCGAATTGGTAGAAGCAATAAAAGAGGATATCAAAGTGGAAGAAGCAATCAAAGAGGATATCGAGCTGTTAAAAGCTATCGAAGAGGATATCCATGTGTAAGAAGCAGTCAAAGACGATATCTAAATGGAAGAAGCAATGAAATCATAGAGGATTTCCAAGTGGCAGCATTCAAAGATGATATCGAAGTGGAAGAAGCAATCAAATAGGATATCGAAGTAGCAGAAACAATCAAAGAGGAAATTGAAATTGAGTAAAAGACGTCGAGGACAATGATAAAAATAAAAAAACGGTTCCACCAAAAACTTATACCAATATTTTGTAAAAGTTTCCTCGAGCTATCTCTTCCCGTTTAAAAGATACGAGCGATTTAAGTTTTGTATGAAACCCCATAATTTTGTAGAGTGGAAATTGAAGTAAAAGAAGCAATTGAAGAAAACATATAAGTAGAAAAAGCAATTAAAAAGGATATCAAAGCGGAAGAAGCAAAAATAGAGGATATCGAGGTCAAAGAAGCATTCAAGGAGGAAGACCAAGTGAGAGAAGTATTTAAAAAGCATGTCAAGGGTAATGATGGTATTAAAAAAACTATTCCATCAAAAATTAGTACCAATATTTTGTAAAAGTTTGGTAGGCGTAACTCTTCCCGTTTAGAAGATACGAGCGATTTAAGATTTGTATTAAAACCCATAATTTTGTAGAGTGGAAATTGAAGTAAAAGAAGCAATTGAAGAAAATATATAAGTAGAAAAAGCAATTAAAAAGGATATCAAAGCGGAAGAAGCAAAAATAGAGGATATCGTGGTGAAATAAGCATTTAAAGAGGAAGACGAAGTAAGAGAAGCATTCAGAAAGGATGTCAAGGGCAATGATGGTATTAAAAAAACTATTCCAACAAAAATTTGTACCAATATTTTGTAAAAGTTTGCTACACGTAACTCTTCCCGTTTAGAAGATACGAGCGATTTAAGATTTGTATTTTGTAGAGTGGAAATTGAAGTAACAGAAGCAATTGAAGAAAATATATAAGTAGAAAAAGCAATTAAAAAGGATATCAAAGTGGAAGAAGCAAAAATAGAGGATATCGAGTTGAAAGAATCATTCAAAGTGGAAGACGAAGTGAGAGAAGCATTTAAAAAGGATGTCAAGGGCAATGTGGTATTAAAAAAACTACTCCACCAAAAATTAGTACCAATATTTTGGAAAAGTTTGCTGGGGGTAACTCTTCCCGTTTACAAGATACGAGCGATTTAAGATTTGTATTAAAACCCATAATTTTGTAGAGTGGGAATTGAAGTAAAAGAAGCAATTGAAGAAAATATATAAGTAGAAAAAGCAATTAAAAAGGATATCAATGTGAAAGAAGCAAAAATAGAGGATATCGAGGTTAAAGAAGCATTCAAGGAGGAAGACCAAGTGAGAGAAGCATTCAAAAAGGATGTCAAGCGCAATGATGGTATTAAAAAAACCATTCCACCAAAAATTAGTACCAATATTTTGTAAAAGTTTGCTACGCGTAACTCTTCCCGTTTAGAAGATACGAGCGATTTAAGATTTGTATTAAAACCCATAATTTTGTAGAGTGGAAATTGAAGTAAAAGAAGCAATTGAAGAAAATATATAAGTAGAAAAAGCGATTAAAAAGGATATCAAAGTGGAAGAAGCAAAAATAGAGGATATCGTGCTGAAATAAGCATTCAAAGTGGAAGACGAAGTAAGAGAAGCATTCAAAAAGGATGTCAAGGGCAATGATGGTATTAAAAAAACTATTCCACCAAAAATTAGTACCAATATTTTGGAAAAGTTTGCTGGGGGTAACTCTTCCCGTTTACAAGATACGAGCGATTTAAGATTTGTATTAAAACCCATAATTTTGTAGAGTGGGAATTGAAGTAAAAGAAGCAATTGAAGAAAATATATAAGTAGAAAAAGCAATTAAAAAGGATATCAATGTGAAAGAAGCAAAAATAGAGGATATCGAGGTTAAAGAAGCATTCAAGGAGGAAGACCAAGTGAGAGAAGCATTCAAAAAGGATGTCAAGCGCAATGATGGTATTAAAAAAACCATTCCACCAAAAATTTGTACCAATATTTTGTAAAAGTTTGCTACGCGTAACTCTTCCCGTTTAGAAGATACGAGCGATTTAAGATTTGTATTAAACCCATAATTTTGTAGAGTCGATATTGAAGTAAGAGAAGTAATTGAAGAAAATATAAAAATAGAAAAAACAATTCAAAAGTATATTGAAGTAAAAATGCCATCAAAGAGGATTTCGAAGTTATAGAAACAATTAAAGAGGATATCAATGTGGAAGAAACATTCGAAAACGAAAAGGAAGTGAGAGAAGAATTCAAAATAATGGCAAGGGCGATGATGACCGTAAAATAACGATTCCACCAAAAATTTGTGCTACAAAAAAAATTAATTTTCCAAAATGATCACAGTGGATGTTGCATAATAAAAAAAAATTGACGTTCCAAAATGATCACTTGGATGAGGCAAAATTAAAAAAAAATTATGTTCCAAAATGATCACAGTGGATGATGCATAATAAAAAAAAATTGACGTTCCAAAGTGATCATTGTGGATGAGGCGTAATTAAAAAAATGATGTACCAAAATGATCACAGTGGATGTTGCATAATACAAAAAAATAATAATAATTGACGTTCCAAAGTGATCATTGTGGATGAGGCATAATTAAAAAAAATGATGTTCCAAAATGATCACAGTGGATGATGCATAATAAAAAAAATAAAATAATTGACGTTCCAAAGTGATCATTGTGGATGAGGCATAATTAAAAAAAATGATGTACCAAAATGATCACAGTGGATGTTACATAATAAAAAAAAATTGACGTTCCAAAGTGATCATTGTGGATGAGGCATAATTAAAAAAAATGATGTACCAAAATGATTACAGTGGATGTTGCATAATAAAAAAAAAATTGACGTTCCAAAGTGATCATTGTGCATGAGGCATAATAAAAAAAATTATGTACCAAAATGATCACAGTGGATGTTGCATAATACAAAAATAATAATAATAATTGACGTTCCAAAGTGATCATTGTGGATGAGGCATAATTAAAAAAAATGATGTTCCAAAATGATCACAGTGGATGATGCATAATAAAAAAAAATAATTGACGTTCCAAAGTGATCATTGTGGACGAGGCATAATTAAAAAAAATTATGTGTTGCATAATAAAAAAAAATAATTGACGTTCCAAAGTGATCATTGTGGATGAGGCGTAATTAAAAAAATGATGTACCAAAATGATCACAGTGGATGTTGCATAATAAAAAAAATAATAATTGACGTTCCAAAGTGATCATTGTGGATGAGGCATAATTTAAAAAAATGATGTACCAAAATATCACAGTGGATGTTGCATAATAAAAAAAAATTGACGTTCCAAAGTGATCATTGTGGATGAGGCGTAATTAAAAAAATGATGTACCAAAATGATCACAGTGGATGTTGCATAATACAAAAATAATAATAATAATTGACGTTCCAAAGTGATCATTGTGGATGAGGCATAATTAAAAAAAATGATGTTCCAAAATGATCACAGTGGATGATGCATAATAAAAAAAAAAATTGACGTTCCAAAGTGATCATTGTGGATGAGGCATAATTAAAAAAAATTATGTGTTGCATAATAAAAAAAAATAATTGACGTTCCAAAGTGATCATTGTGGATGAGGCATAATTAAAAAAAATGATGTACCAAAATGATCACAGTGGATGTTGCATAATAAAAAAAAAATAATTGACGTTCCAAAGTGATCATTGTGGATGAGGCATAATTAAAAAAAATGATGTACCAAAATGATCACAGTGGATGTTGCATAATACAAAAAAAAATAATAATAATTGACGTTCCAAAGTGATCATTGTGGATGAGGCATATATAAAAAAATTATGTACCAAAATGATCACAGTGGATGTTGCATAATAAAAAAAAATGACGTTCCAAAGTGATCATTGTGGCTGAGGCATAATTAAAAAAAATGATGTACCAAAATATCACAGTGGATGTTGCATAATAAAAAAAAATAATTGACGTTCCAAAGTGATCATTGTGGATGAGGCATAATTAAAAAAATGTGGATGTTCCAAAATAAACATGATGAACGTTGCATACTAAAAAAAAAAAAAAAATTGGATGTTCCAAAATGATGATGATGACCTTTGCAAAAACTATGAAAGTTATCTCATGTCCCTCCACCACCATTATATAGAATCAAGCAAATTTACAGTAATTTTATAGTACACACAAGCCGTGGGCTCCCTACAAAAACAGTATGAAAATTACGGCAAACGAAATTTACGGTTTACGGTATTCATACAGAAATATTTTGTATGGGACAATTTTTTTTTTGTATGAAAGACCATTTTTTTTTCATGGAACCGGATATAAAAAAATGTCCTCTGCAACATTAGTTTTTGCGCCAACGCTGTAAGACCTATACTTTCCGAGATACGAGGTGGATGGGAGCGAATGGGGGACAAAAGGGGTACTTTAGGATTTATTCCCAACTCATCGGAACTCCCTCTATACGATTCCACCAAACATTTTCACCCTACGAGGTGGCATCTGGGAGAACAAACATGTCAATGAGTCAGTCAGTCAGTGAGTGGTAATCGAGCTTTATATAATATAACTAGAGGTTGCGTTGTGCGCGAGCTGCTCGCAGCTCGCGTGTTTTTCTTTTAGTCGACGAAGTAATTAGAGGATATCGAGCTGTTAAAAGCTATCAAAGAGGATATCCATGTGTAAGAAGCAGTCAAAGACAATATCGAAATGGAAGAAGCAATCAAATCAAAGAGGATTTCCAACTGGAAGCAGCAATTAAAGAGGATATCGAAGTGAAAGAAGAATTCAAAGAAGACATCGAGATGGAAGAAACAAAAGTAGAGGATATCGAGGTGGAAGAAACAATCAAAGAGGGTGACGAAGGGAAAGAAGCATTCAAAGAGGAAGACGAAGTGAGAGAAGCATTCAAAAAGGACGTCGAGGACAATGATAAAAATAAAAAAACGGTTCCACCAAAAACTTATACCAATATTTTCTAAATGTTTCCTAGAGCTATCTCTTCCCGTTTAGAAGATACGAGCGATTTAAGTTTTATATGAAAAAAACCCATAACTTTGTAGAGTGGAAATTGAAGTAAAAGAAGCAATTAAAAATATTATATAAGTAGAATAAGCAATTAAAAAGTATATCAAAGTGGAAGAAGCAAAAATAGAGGATATCGAGGTGAAACAAGCATTCAAGGAGGAAGACCAAGTGAGAGAAGCATTCAAAAACGATGTCAAGAGCAATGATGGTAATAAAAAACTATTCGACCAAAAATTTGTATTTGTATGTGTATTTAAGATTTGTATTAAAACCCATAATTTTGTAGAGTGGAAATTGAAGTAAAAGAAGCAATTGAAGAAAATATGTAAGTAGATAAATCAATTAAAAAGGATATCAAAGTGGAAGAAGCAAAATTAGAGGATATCGAGGTGAAAAAAGCATTCAAAGTGGAAAACGAAGTAAGAGAAGCATTCAAAATGGATGTCAAGGTTAATGATGGTATTAAAAAAACTATTCCACCAAAAATTTGTACCAATATTTTGTAAAAGTTTGCTAGGCGTAACTCTTCCCGTTTAGAAGATACGAGCGATTTAAGATTTGTATTAAAACCCATAATTTTGTAGAGTGGAAATTGTAGTAAAAGAAGCAATTAAGAAAATACATATATAAGTAGAAAAAGCAATTAAAAAGGATATCAAAGTGGAAGAAGCAAAAATAGAGGATATCGAGGTGAAAGAAGCATTCAAAGCGGAAGACGAAGTAAGAGAAGCATTCAAAAAGGATCTCAAGGGCAATGATGGTATTAAAAAAACTATTCCACCAAAAATTTGTACCAATATTTTGTAAAAGTTTGCTAGGCGTAACTCTTCCCGTTTAGAAGATACGAGCGATTTAAGATTTGTATTAAAACCCATAATTTTGAAGAGTGGAAATTGTGGTAAAAGAAGCAATTAAGAAAATATATAAGTAGAAAAAGCAATTAAAAAGGATATCAAAGTGGAAGAAGCAAAAATAGAGGATATCGAGGTGAAAGAAGCATTCAAAGCGGAAGACGAAGTAAGAGAAGCATTCAAAAAGGATCTCAAGGGCAATGATGGTATTAAAAAAACTATTCCACCAAAAATTAGTACCAATATTTTGTAAAAGTTTGCTGGGGGTAACTCTTCCCGTTTAGAAGATACGAGCGATTTAAGATTTGTATTAAACCCCATAATTTTGTAGAGTCGATATTGAAGTAAGAGAAGTAATTGAAGAAAATATAAAAATAGAAAAAACAATTCAAAAGTATATTGAAGTAAAAATGCCATCAAAGAGGATTTCGAAGTTATAGAAAAAATTAAAGAGGATATCAATGTGGAAGAAACATTCGAAAACGAAAAGGAAGTGAGAGAAGAATTCAAAATGATGGCAAGGGCGATGATGACCGTAAAATAACGACTCCACCAAAAATTTGTGCTACAAAAAAAAATTTATTTTCGTAAATGATCACAGTGGATGTTGCATAATAAAAAAAAATTGACGTTCCAAAATGATCATGTGGATGAGGCATAATTAAAAAAAAAATGATGTTCCAAAATGATCACAGTGGATGATGCATAATAAAAAAAAAAATAATTGACGTTCCAAAGTGATCAGTGTGGATGAGGCATAATTAAACAAAATGATGTACCAAAATATCACAGTGGATATTGCATAATAAAAAATAAAAAAAAAATGACGTTCCAAAGTGATCATAGTGGATGAGGCATAATTGAAAAAAAAATGATGTTCCAAAATGATCACAGTGGATGATGCATAATAAAAAAATAAAAAATAATTGACGTTCCAAAGTGATCATTGTGGATGAGGCGTAATTAAAAAAATGATGTACCAAAATGATCATAGTGGATGTTGCATAATAAAAAAAAAAAAAAATTGACGTTCCAAAGTGATCACTGTGGATGAGGCATAATTAAAAAAAATGATGTACCAAAATGATCACAGTGGATGTTGCATAATAAAAAAAAATTGACGTTCCAAAGTGATCATAGTGGATGAGGCATAATTAAAAAAAATGATGTACCAAAATGATCACAGTGGATGTTGCATAATAAAAAAAAATGACGTTCCAAAGTGATCATTGTGGATGAGGCATAATTGAAACTAAATGTGGATGTTCCAAAATAAACATGATTAACATTGCATACTGAAAAAAAAAAAAAATTGGATGTTCCAAAATGATGATGATGACCTTTGCTAAAACTATGAAAGTTGTCTCATGCCCCTCCACAACCATTATATAGAATCAAGCAAGTTTTACAGTAATTTTATAGTACACACAAGCCGTGGGCTCCCTACAAAAACAGTATGAAAATTACGGCAAACGAAATATACGGTTTACGGTATTCATACAGAAATATTTTGTATGGGACAATCTTTTTTTGTATGAAAGTCAATTTTTTTTTCATGGAACCGGATATAAAAAAATGTCCTCTGCAACATTAGTTTTTGCACCAACGCTGTAAGACTTATACTTTCCGAGATACGAGGTGGATGGGAGCGAATGGGGGACAAAAGGGGTACTTTAGGATTTATTCCCAACTCACCGGAACTCCCTCTATACGATCCCACCAAACATTTCCCCCCTACGAGGTGGCATCTGGGAGAACAATGATGTCAATCAGTCAGTGAGTCAGTGGTAATCGAGCTTTATATAATATAACTAGAGGTTGCGTTGTGCGCGAGCTGCTCGCAGCTCGCGTGTTTTTCTTTTAGTCGAAGAAGTAATTAAAGAGGATATCGAGCTGTTAAAAGCCATCAAAGAGGATATCCATGTGTAAGAAGCAGTCAAAGACGATATCGAAATGGAAGAAGCAATCAAATCAAAGAGGATTTCCAAGTGGAAGCAGCAATCAAAGATGATATCGAAGTGGAAGAAGCAATCAAAGAGTATATTGAAGTGAAAGAAGCAATCAAATACGATATCGAAGTAGCAGAAACAATCAAAGAGGAAATTAAAGTTGAGGAAGAAATCAAAGAGGATACCAAGGTGGTAGAAGCATTCTAAGAGGATGACGAAGTAAAAAAAGCAATCAAAGACGATATCGAAGTGGAAGAAGCAATCCAATGGATATTGAAGATGAAGAAGGAATAAAAGAGGATATCGAAGCGGAACAAGCAATCGTAGAGGATATCAAAGTTAAAGAAGCAATCAACGAGGATATCGAAGCGGAACAAGCAATCGTAGAGGATATCAAAGTTAAAGAAGCAATCAACGAGGATACCAATGTGGAAGAAGCAATCAAAGAGGATATCGAAGTGGAACAAGCAATCAAAGAGAAAAAAATTGGATGTTCCAAAATGATCATGATAATGGTTGTATAAAAAAAATTGAACGTTGCAAAAAAGATCATGATGAACGTTGCATAAAAAAAAATCTGGACGTTCCAAAATGATCATGATTGACGTTGCATAATATAAATGTATGTTGCAAAATGATAATGATCAAAAATTTGTACTAATATTTTGTCAAAGTTTGCTAGTGCTATCTCTTCCCGTTTAGAAGATACGAGCGATTAAAGTTTTGTAAGAAAAATCATAAATTTGTTGATTGGATATCGAAGTGGAAGAAACTATCAAAGAGAATGTTGAAGTGGAAGAAGCAATTAAATAGGATATCGAAGTGGCAGAAACAATCAAAGAGGAAATTGAAGTTGAGTAAGCAATCAAAGAGGATACCGAGGCGGCAGAAGCATTCAAAGAAGATGACGAAGTGAAAAAAGCAATCAAAGACGATATCGAAATGGAAGAAGCAGTCAAAGACGATATCGAAGAGGGAGAAATAATCAAAGAGGAAATTGAAGTTGAGTAAGCAATCAAAGAGGATACCGAGGTGGTAGAAGCATTCAAAGAAGATGACGAAGTGAAAAAAGCAATCAAAGACGATATCGAAGTGGGAGAAGCAATCAAAGAGGATATCGAAGTTAAAGAAGCAGTCAAAGATGATGTCGAAGTGGAAAAAACATTCAAAGAAGATGACGAAGTGAGAAAAGCATTCAAAAAGGATGTCAAGGATGACAATAAAAAAACAGTTGCACCAAAAATTTATACCAATATTTTGTACAAGTTTGCTAGGGCTATCTCTTCCCGTTTAGAAGATACGAGCGATTGAAGTTTTGTATGAAAGACCACAATTTTGTAGAGAGCATAATGAAGTAACTGAAGCAATTAAAGAGGATATGAAAGTAGAAGAAGCATTTTAAAGGGATAACGAAATGGAACATGCAAAAATAGAAGATGTCGAGGCGGAAGAAACAATCAAAGAGGATATAGAAGTGGAAGAAGCAATCAAAGAGGGTATCGAAGTAGAAGAAGCCATCACAGAGGATATCGAAGTGAAAATGCTATCAAAGACGATATCGAAGATGAAGACGCAATCAAAGAGAATAATGCAGTGCAAGAAGCAATCAAAAGGAAATCGAAGATGATATCGAAGTGGAAGGAGTAAACAAAGAGGATATTGAAGTGGGAGAAGCAATCAAATAGGATATCGAAGTAGCAAAAACAATCAAAGAAGAAATTGAAGTTGACTAAGGAATCAAAGAGGATACCGAGTTGGTAGAAGTATTCAAAGAGGATGACGAAGTGAAAAAAGCAATCAAAGACGATATCGAAGTGAAAGAAATAGTCAAAGACGATATCAAAATGGAACAAGCAATCAAAGCGGATATCGAAGTGGAAGAAGCAATCAAAGAGGATATCAAAATGGAAGAAGCCATCACAGGATATCGAAGTAAAAATGCAATCAAAAACGATATCGAATATGAAGACGCAATCAAAGAAAATATTGCAGTGCAAGAAGCAATCAAACGGAAATCAAAGAGGAAGGAGCCCTTACAGAGGATACCGAAGTGAAAATGCCATCAAAGAGGATATCAAAGATGAAGAAGCAATCCAATGGATATTGAAGATGAAGAAGGAATAAAAGAGGATATCGAAGTGGAACAAGCAATCGTAGAGGATATCAAAGTTAAAGAAGCAATCAAATAGGATATCAATGTGGAAGAAGCAATCAAAGAGGATATCGAAGTGGAACAAGCAATCAAAGAGAAAAAAATTGGATGTTCCAAAATGATCATGATAATAGTTGTATAAAAAAATTGAACGTTGCAAAAAAGATCATGATGAACGTTGCATAAAAAAAATCTGGACGTTCCAAAATGATCAGGATTGACGTTGCATAATATAAATGTATGTTGTAAAATGATAATGATCAAAAATTTGTACTAATATTTTGTCAAAGTTTGCTAGTGCTATCTCTTCCCGTTTAGAAGATACGAGCGATTAAAGTTTTGTAAGAAAAATCATAAATTTGTTGATTGGATATCGAAGTGGAAGAAACTATCAAAGAGGAAATTGAAGTTGAGTAAGCAATCAAAGAGGATACCGAGGCGGCAGAAGCATTCAAAGAAGATGACGAAGTGAAAAAAGCAATCAAAGACGATATCGAAATGGAAGAAGCAGTCAAAGACGATATCGAAGAGGGAGAAACAATCAAAGAGGAAATTGAAGTTGAGTAAGCAATCAAAGAGGATACCGAGGTGGTAGAAGCATTCAAAGAAGATGACGAAGTGAAAAAAGCAATCAAAGACGATATCGAAGTGGGAGAAGCAATCAAAGAGGATATCGAAGTTAAAGAAGCAGTCAAAGATGATGTCGAAGTGGAAAAAACATTCAAAGAAGATGACGAAGTGAGAAAAGCATTCAAAAAGGATGTCAAGGATGACAATAAAAAAACAGTTGCACCAAAAATTTATACCAATATTTTGTACAAGTTTGCTAGGGCTATCTCTTCCCGTTTAGAAGATACGAGCGATTGAAGTTTTGTATGAAAGACCACAATTTTGTAGAGAGCATAATGAAGTAACTGAAGCAATTAAAGAGGATATGAAAGTAGAAGAAGCATTTTAAAGGGATAACGAAATGGAACATGCAAAAATAGAAGATGTCGAGGCGGAAGAAACAATCAAAGAGGATATAGAAGTGGAAGAAGCAATCAAAGAGGGTATCGAAGTGGAAGAAGCCATCACAGAGGATATCGAAGTGAAAATGCTATCAAAGACGATATCGAAGATGAAGACGCAATCAAAGAGAATAATGCAGTGCAAGAAGCAATCAAAAGGAAATCGAAGATGATATCGAAGTGGAAGGAGTAAACAAAGAGGATATTGAAGTGGGAGAAGCAATCAAATAGGATATCGAAGTAGCAAAAACAATCAAAGAAGAAATTGAAGTTGACTAAGGAATCAAAGAGGATACCGAGTTGGTAGAAGTATTCAAAGAGGATGACGGAGTGAAAAAAGCAATCAAAGACGATATCGAAGTTAAAGAAATAGTCAAAGACGATATCAAAATGGAACAAGCAATCAAAGCGGATATCGAAGTGGAAGAAGCAATCAAAGAGGATATCAAAGTGGAAGAAGCCATCACAGGATATCGAAGTAAAAATGCAATCAAAAACGATATCGAATATGAAGACGCAATCAAAGAAAATATTGCAGTGCAAGAAGCAATCAAACGGAAATCAAAGAGGAAGGAGCCCTTACAGAGGATACCGAAGTGAAAATGCCATCAAAGAGGATATCAAAGATGAAGAAGCAATCCAATGGATATTGAAGATGAAGAAGGAATAAAAGAGGATATCGAAGTGGAACAAGCAATCGTAGAGGATATCAAAGTTAAAGAAGCAATCAAATAGGATATCAATGTGGAAGAAGCAATCAAAGAGGATATCGAAGTGGTACAAGCAATCAAAGAGAAAAAAATTGGATGTTCCAAAATGATCATGATAATAGTTGTATAAAAAAATTGAACGTTGCAAAAAAGATCATGATGAACGGTGCATAAAAAAAATCTGGACGTTCCAAAATGATCAGGATTGACGTTGCATAATATAAATGTATGTTGTAAAATGATAATGATCAAAAATTTGTACTAATATTTTGTCAAAGTTTGCTAGTGCTATCTCTTCCCGTTTAGAAGATACGAGCGATTAAAGTTTTGTAAGAAAAATCATAAATTTGTTGATTGGATATCGAAGTGGAAGAAACTATCAAAGAGAATGTTGAAGTGGAAGAAGCAATCAAATAGGATATCGAAGTGGCAGAAACAATCAAAGAGGAAATTGAAGTTGAGTAAGCAATCAAAGAGGATACCAAGGTGGTAGAAGCATTCAAAGAAGATGACGAAGTGAAAAAGCAATCAAAGACGATATCAAAATGGAAGAAGCAGTCAAAGACGATATCGAAGTGGGAGAAGCAATCAAAGAGGATATCGAAGTTAAAGAAGCAGTCAAAGATGATGTCGAAGTAGAAAAAACATTCAAAGAAGATGACGAAGTGAGAGAAGCATTCAAAAAGGATGTCAAGGATGACAATAAAAAAACAGTTCCACCAAAAATGTATACCAATATTTTCTACAAGTTTGCTAGGGCTATCTCTTCCCGTTTAGAAGATATGAGCGATTGAAGTTTTGTATGAAACACCACAATTTTGTAGAGCGCATAATGAAGTAACTGAAGCAATTAAAGAGGATATGAAGTAGAAGAAGCATTTTAAAAGGATAACGAAGTGGAACATGCAAAAATAGAAGATGTGGAGGCGGAAGAAACAATAAAAGAGGATGACGAAGTGTAACAAGCAATCAAAGAGAATATTCGAATAGTGGATGTCGCATAATAAAAAAAAAATTGACGTTCCAAAATGATCATAGTGGATGAGGCATAAATAAAAAAAATTGATGTTCCAAAATGATCACAGTGGATGTTGCATAATAAAAAAAAATTGACGTTCCAAAAGTGATCATTTTGGATGAGGCATAATTTAAAAAAAAAATTGACGTTCCAAAATGATCATTGCGGATGAGGCATAATTAAAAAAAATTGATGTTCCAAAATTATCACAGTGGATGTTGCATAATAAAAAAAAAGAAATTGACGTTCCAAAATTATCATTGTGGATGAGGCATAATTTAAAAAAAATGATTTTCCAAAATGATCACAAAGGATTTTGCATAATAAAAAAAAATGACGTTCCAAAAGTGATCATTGTGGATGAGGCATAATTTAAAACAAAATGATGTTCCAAAATGATCACAAAGGATTTTGCATAGTAAAAAAAAAATTGACGTTCCAAAAGTGATCATTGTGGATGAGGCATAATTAAAAAAAATTGATTTTCCAAAAAGATCACAAAGGATTTTGCATAATAAAAAAAAATAATTGACGTTCCAAAGTGATCATTGTGGATGAGGCATAATAAAAAAAATGATGTACCAAAATGATCACAGTGGATGTTGCATAATACAAAAAAAAAATAATAATTGACGTTCCAAAGTGATCATTGTGGATGAGGCATAATTAAAAAAAATGATGTTCCAAAATGATCACAGTGGATGATGCATAATAAAAAAAAATAATTGACGTTCCAAAGTGATCATTGTGGATGAGGCATAATTAAAAAAAATTATGTGTTGCATAATAAAAAATAATTGACGTTCCAAAGTGATCATTGTGGATGAGGCGTAATTAAAAAAATGATGTACCAAAATGATCATAGTGGATGTTGCATAATAAAAAATAATAATAATAATTGACGTTCCAAAGTGATCATTGTGGATGAGGCATAATTAAAAAAAAATGATGTACCAAAATATCACAGTGGATGTTGCATAATAAAAAAAAATTGACGTTCCAAAGTGATCATTGTGGATGAGGCATAATTAAAAAAAATGATGTACCAAAATATCACAGTGGATATTGCATAATAAAAAAAAAATGACGTTCCAAAGTGATCATAGTGGATGAGGCATAATTGAAAAAAAAATAATGTTCCCAAATGATCACAGTGGATGATGCATAATAAAAAAATAAAAAATAATTGACGTTCCAAAGTGATCATTGTGGATGAGGCATAATTAAAAAAAATGATGTACCAAAATATCACAGTAGATGTTGCATAATAAAAAAAAAAAAATGACGTTCCAAAGTGATCATTGTGGATGAGGCATAATTAAAAAAATGTGGATGTTCCAAAATAAACATGATGAACGTTGCATACTAAAAAAAAAAAAAATTGGATGTTTCAAAATGATGATGATGACCTTTGCAAAAACTATGAAAGTTATCTCATGTCCCTCCACTACCATTATATAGAATCAAGCAAATTTACAGTAATTTTATAGTACACACAAGCCGTGGGCTCCCTACAAAAACAGAATGAAAATTACGGCAAACGAAATATACGGTTTACGGTATTCATACAGAAATATTTTGTATGGGACAATTTTTTTTTTGTATGAAAGACATTTTTTTTTTAATGGATCCGGATATAAAAAAATGTCCTCAGCAACATTAGTTTTTGCACCAACGCTCTAAGACCTATACTTTCCGAGATACGAGGTGGATGGGAGCGAATGGGGGACAAAAGGGGTACTTTAGGATTTATTCCCAACTCACCGGAACTCCCTCTATACGATCCCACCAAACATTTCCCCCCTACGAGGTGGCATCTGGGAGAACAATGATGTCAATCAGTCAGTGAGTCAGTGGTAATCGAGCTTTATATAATATAACTAGAGGTTGCGTTGTGCGCGAGCTGCTCGCAGCTCGCGTGTTTTTCTTTTAGTCGAAGAAGTAATTAAAGAGGATATCGAGCTGTTAAAAGCCATCAAACAGGATATCCATGTGTAAGAAGCAGTCAAAGACGATATCGAAGTGGAAGAAGCAATCAAATCAAAGAGGATTTCCAAGTGGAAGCAGCAATTAAAGAGGATATTGAAGTGAAAAAAGCAATCAAATAGGATATCGAAGCAGCAATCAATGAGGAAATTAAAGTTGAGTAAGCAATCAAAGAGGATACCGAGGTGGTAAGAGCATTCTAAGAGGATGACGAAGTAAAAAAAGCAATCAAAGACGATATCGAAGTGGAAGAAATAGTCAAAAACGATATCGAAGTGGAAGAAGCAATCAAAGAGGATATTGAAGTGAAAGAAGCAATCAAATAGGATATCGAAGTAGTAGAAACAATCAAAGAGGAAATTAAAGTTAAGTAAGCAATCAAAGAGGATACCGAGGTGGTAGAAGCGTTCTAAGAGGATGACGAAGTGAAAAAAGCAATCAAAGACGATATCGAAGTGGAAGAAACAGTCAAAGACGATATCGAAGTGGAAGAAGCAATCAAAGAGGATATCGAAGTGGAAGAAGCAATCAAAGAGAATATCGAAGTGGAAGAAGCAATCAAAGAGGGTATCGAAGTGGAAGAAGCCATCACAGAGGATATCGAAGTGAAAATGCTATCAAAAACGATATCGAAGATGAAGACGCATTCAAAGGGAATATTGCACTGCAAGAAGCAATCAAAAGGAAATCGAAGATGATATCGAATTGGTAGAAGCAATAAAAGAGGATATCAAAGTGGAAGAAGCAATCAAAGAGGATATCGAGCTGTTTAAAGTTATCGAAGAGGATATCCATGTGTAAGAAGCAGTCAGAGACGATCGAAATGGAAGAAGCAATCAAATCAAAGAGGATATCCAAGTGGAAGCAGCAATCAAAGATGATATCGAAGTGGAAGAAGCAATCAAAGAGGATATTGAAGTGAAAGAAGCAATCAAATAGGATATCGAAGTAGCAGAAACACTTAAAGAGGAAATTGAAATTGAGTAAAAGACGTCGAGGACAATGATAAAAATAAAAAACGGTTTCACCAAAAACTTATACTAATATTTTGTAAAAGTTTCCTCGAGCTATCTCTTCCCGTTTAAAAGATACGAGCGATTTAAGTTTTGTATGAAAACCCATAATTTTCTGGAGTGGAAATTGAAGTAAAAGAAGCAATTGAAGAAGACATATAAGTAGAAAAAGTCATTAAAAAGGATATCAAAGTGGAAGAAGCAAAAATAGAGGATATCGAGGTGAAAGAAGCATTCAAGGAGGAAGACCAAGTGAGAGAAGCATTCAAAAAGGATGTCAATAGCAATGATAGTAATAAAAAAACTATTCGACCCAAAATTTGTACTAATATTTTGTAAAAGTTTGCTAGGCGTAACTGTTCCCGTTGAGAAGATACGAGCGATTTAAGATTTGTATTAAAACCCGTAATTTTGTAGAGTGGAAATTGTAGTAAGAGAAGCAATTGAAGAAAATATTTAAGTAGAAAAAGCAATTAAAAAGGATATCAAAGTGGAAGAAGCAAAAATAGAGGATATCAAGGTGAAAGAAGCATTCAAAAAGGATTTCAAGATCAATGATGGTAATAAAAAAAATATTCGACCAAAAATTTGTACCAATATTTTGTAAAAGTTTGCTAGGCGTAACTGTTCCCGTTTAGAAGATACGAGCGATTTAAGATTTTTATTAAAGCCCATAATTTTGTAGAGTGGGAATTGAAGTAAAAGAAGCAATTGAAGAAAATATATAAGTAGATAAAGCAATTAAAAAGGATATCAAAGTGGAAGAAGCAAAAATAGAGGATATCGAGGTGAAAGAAGCATTTAAAGTGGAAGACGAAGTAAGAGAAGCATTCAAAACGGATGTCAAGAGCAATGATGGTATTAAAAAAACTATTCCACCAAAAATTAGTACCAATATTTTGTAAAAGTTTGCTAGGCGTAACTCTTCCCGTTTAGAAGATACGAGCTATTTAAGATTTGTATTAAAACCCATAATTTTGTAGAGTCGATATTGAAGTAAGAGAAGTAATTGAAGAAAATATAAAATAGAAAAAAACAATTCAAAAGTATATTGAAGTAAAAATGCCATCAAAGAGGATTTCGAAGTTATAGAAACAATTAAAGAGGATATCAATGTGGAAGAAACATTCGAAAACGAAAAGGAAGTGAGAGAAGAATTCAAAATGATGGCAAGGGCGATGATGACCGTAAAATAACGATTCCACCAAAAATTTGTGCTACAAAAAAAAATTGATTTTCCAAAATGATCACAGTGGATGTTGCATAATAAAAAAAAATTGACGTTCCAAAATGATCATGTGGATGAGGCATAATTTAAAAAAAATGATGTTCCAAAATGATCACAGTGGATGATGCATAGTAAAAAAAAAATAATAATTGACGTTCCAAAGTGATCATTGTGGATGAGGCGTAATTAAAAAAATGATGTACCAAAATGATCACAGTGGATGTTGCATAATACAAAAAAAAATAATCGACGTTCCAAAGTGATCATAGTGGATGAGGCATAATTGAAAAAAAAATGATGTTCCAAAATGATCACAGTGGATGATGCATAATTAAAAAAAAATTGATGTTCCCAAATGAACATGATAAACATTGCATAATAAAAAAACAGGGAAAAAAATTGACGTTCCAAAGTGATCATAGTGGATGAGGCATAATTGAAAAAAAAATGATGTTCCAAAATGATCACAGTGGATGATGCATAATAAAAAAAAAAAAATTGACGTTCCAAAGTGATCATAGTGGATGAGGCATAATTGAAAAAAAAAATGATGTTCCAAAATGATCACAGTGGATGATGCATAATAAAAAAATAAAAAATAATTGACGTTCCAAAGTGATCCTTGTGGATGAGGCATAATTGAAAAAAAAATGATGTTCCAAAATGATCACAGTGGATGATGCATAATAAAAAAATAAAAAATAATTGACGTTCCAAAGTGATCCTTGTGGATGAGGCGTAATTAAAAAATGATGTACCAAAATGATCATAGTGGATGTTGCATAATAAAAAAAAAAAAAAATAATTGACGTTCCAAAGTGATCATTGTGGATGAGGCATAATTAAAAAAAATGATGTACCAAAATATCACAGTGGATGTTGCATAATAAAAAAAAAATGACGTTCCAAAATGATCATTGTGGATGAGGCATAATTTAAAAAAAATTGATTTTCTAAAATGATCACAAAGGATTTTGCATAGTAAAAAAAAATTGACGTTCCAAAGTGATCATTGTGGATGAGGCATAATTAGAAAAAATGATGTACCAAAATATCACAGTGGATATTGCATAATTAAAAAAAAAATGACGTTCCAAAGTGATCATAGTGGATGAGGCATAATTGAAAAAAAAATGATGTTCCAAAATGATCACAGTGGATGATGCATAATAAAAAAATAAAAAATAATTGACGTTCCAAAGTGATCCTTGTGGATGAGGCGTAATTAAAAAATGATGTACCAAAATGATCATAGTGGATGTTGCATAATAAAAAAAAATTGACGTTCCAAAGTGATCATTGTGGATGAGGCATAATTAAAAAAAATGATGTACCAAAATATCACAGTGGATGTTGCATTATAAAAAAAAATGACGTTCCAAAGTGATCATAGTGGATGAGGCATAATTGAAAAAAAAATTGACGTTCCAAAGTGCTCATTGTGGATGAGGCGTAATTAAAAAAATGATGTACCAAAATGATCATAGTGGATGTTGCATAATAAAAAAAAATAATAATAATTGACGTTCCAAAGTGATCATTGTGGATGAGGCATAATTAAAAAAAATGATGTACCAAAATATCACAGTGGCTGTTGCATAATAAAAAAAAAATTGACGTTCCAAAGTGATCATTGTGGATGAGGCATAATAAAAAAAAATGATGTACCAAAATATCACAGTGGATATTGCATAATAAAAAAAAAATGACGTTCCAAAGTGATCATAGTGGATGAGGCATAATTGAAAAAAAATGATCTTCCAAAATTATCACAGTGGATGATGCATAATAAAAAAATAAAAAATATTTGACGTTTCAAAGTGATCATTGTGGATGAGGCGTAATTAAAAAAATGATGTACCAAAATGATCATAGTGGATGTTGCATAATAAAAAAAAATAATAATTGACGTTCCAAAGTGATCATTGTGGATGAGACATAATTAAAAAAAATGATGTTCCAAAATGATCACAAAGGATTTTGCAGAATAAAAAAAAAAAAAAAATGACGTTCCAAAAGTGATCATTGTGGATGAGGCATAATTAAAAAAAAATTGATGTTCCAAAATAAACATGATGAACGTTGCATACTAAAAAAAAAAAAAATTGGATGTTCCAAAATGATGATGATGACCTTTGCAAAAACTATGAAAGCTGTCTCATGCCCCTCCACCAACATTATATAGAATCAAGCAAATTTACAGTAATTTTATAGTACACACAAGCCATGGGCTCCCTAGAAAAACAGTATGAAAATTACGGCAAACGAAATATACGGTTTACGGTATTCATACAGAAATATTTTGTATGGGACAATTTTTTTTTTGTATGAAAGACAATTTTTTTTTCATGGATCCGGATATAAAAAAATGTCCTCAGCAACATTAGTTTTTGCACCAACGCTGTAAGACTTATACTTTCCGAGATACGAGGTGGATGGGAGCGAATGGGGGACAAAAGGGGTACTTTAGGATTTATTCCCAACTCACCGGAACTCCCTCTATACGATCCCACCAAACATTTCCCCCCTACGAGGTGGCATCTGGGAGAACAATGATGTCAATCAGTCAGTGAGTCAGTGGTAATCGAGCTTTATATAATATAACTAGAGGTTGCGTTGTGCGCGAGCTGCTCGCAGCTCGCGTGTTTTTGTTTTAGTCGAAGAAGTTATTAAAGAGGATATCGAGCTGTTAAAAGCCATCAAAGAGGATATCCATGTGTAAGAACCAGTCAAAGACGATATCGAAATGGAAGAAGCAATCAAATCAAAGAGGATTTCCAAGTGGAAGCAGCAATTAAAGAGGATATTGAAGTGAAAGAAGCAATCAAATAGGATATCGAAGTAGCAGAAACAATCAAAGAGGAAATTAAAGTTGAGTAAGCAATCAAAGAGGATACTGAGGTGGTAGAAGCGTTCTAAGAGGATGACGAAGTGAAAAAAGCAATCAAAGACGATATCGAAGTGGAAGAAACAGTCAAAAACGATATCGAAGTGGAAGAAGCAATCAAAGAGGATATTGAAGTGAAAGAAGCAATCAAATAGGATATCGAAGTAGCAGAAACAATCAAATAGGAAATTAAAGTTGAGTAAGCAATCAAAGAGGATACCGAGGTGGTAGAAGCGTTCTAAGAGGATGACGAAGTGAAAAAAGCAATCAAAGACGATATCAAAGTGGAAGAAACAGTCAAAGACGATATCGAAGTGGAAGAAGCAATCAAAGAGGATATCGAAGTGGAAGAAGCAATCAAACAGGATATCGAAGTGGAAGAAGCAATCAAAGAGGGTATCGAAGTGGAAGAATTCATCACAGAGGATATCGAAGTGAAAATGCTATCAAAAACGATATCGAAGATGAAGACGCAATCAAAGAGAATATTGCAGTGCAAGAAGCAATCAAAAGGAAATCGAAGATGATATCGAATTGGTAGAAGCAATAAAAGAGGATATCAAAGTGGAAGATGCAATCAAAGAGGTTATCGAGCTGTTTAAAATTATCGAAGAGGATATTCATGTGTAAGAAGCAGTCAAAGACGATCGAAATGGAAGAAGCAATCAAATCAAAGAGGATATCCAAGTGGAAGCAGCAATCAAAGATGATATCGAAGTGGAAGAAGCAATCAAAGAGGATATTGAAGTGAAAGAAGCAATCAAATAGGATATCGAAGTAGCAGAAACAATTAAAGAGGAAATTGAAATTGAGTAAAAGACGTCGAGGACAATGATAAAAATAAAAAAAGGTTTCACCAAAAACTTATACTAATATTTTGTAAAAGTTTCCTCGAGATATCTCTTCCCGTTTAAAAGATACGAGCGAGATAAGTTTTGTATGAAAACCCATCATTTTGTAGAGTGGAAATTGAAGTAAAAGAAGCAACTGAAGAAGACATATAAGTAGACAAAGACATTAAAAAGGATATCAAAGTGGAAGAAGCAAAAATAGAGGATATCGAGGTGAAAGAAGCATTCAAGGAGGAAGACCAAGTGAGAGAAGCATTCAAAAAGGATGTCAAGAGCAGTGATGGTAATAAAAAAACTATTCGACCAAAAATTTGTACCAATATTTTGTAAAAGTTTGCTAGGTGTAACTGTTCCCGTTTAGAAGATACGAGCGATTTAAGATTTGTATTAAAACCCATAATTTTGTAGAGTCGATATTGAAGTAAGAGAAATAATTGAAGAAAATAGAAAAATAGAAAAAACAATTCAAAAGTATATTGAAGTAAAAATGCCATCAAAGAGGATTTCGAAGTTATAGAAACAATTAAAGAGGATATCAATGTGGAAGAAACATTCGAAAACGAAAAGGAAGTGAGAGAAGAATTCAAAATGATGGCAAGGGCGATGATGACCGTAAAATAACGATTCCACCCAAAATTTGTGCTACAAAAAAAAATTGATTTTCCAAAATGATCACAGTGCATAATAAAAAAAAATTGACGTTCCAAAATGATCATGTGGATGAGGCATAATTTAAAAAAAATATGTACCAAAATGATCACAGTGGATGTTGCATAATAAAAAAAAATTGACGTTCCAAAGTGATCATTGTGGATGAGGCATAATTAAAAAAAATGATGTACCAAAATGATTACAGTGGATGTTGCAAAATAAAAAAATAATAATTGACGTTCCAAAGTGATCATTGTGGATGAGGCATAATTAAAAAAAATGATGTACCAAAATGATCACAGTGGATGTTGCATAATACAAAAAAATAATAATAATTGACGTTCCAAAGTGATCATTGTGGATGAGGCATAATTAAAAAAAATGATGTTCCAAAATGATCACAGTGGATGTTGCATAATAAAAAAAAAATTGACGTTCCAAAGTGATCATTGTGGATGAGGCATAATTAAAAAAATTATGTACCAAAATGATCACAGTGGATGTTGCATAATAAAAAAAATAATAATAATAATTGACGTTCCAAAGTGATCATTGTGGATGAGGCATAATTAAAAAAAATTATGTTCTAAAATGATCACAGTGGATGATGCATAATAAAAAAAAATAATTGACGTTCCAAAGTGATCATTGTGGATGAGGCATAATTAAAAAAATATATGTGTTGCATAATAAAAAAAAAATAATTGACGTTCCAAAGTGATCATTGTGGATGAGGCATAATTTAAAAAAATGATGTACCAAAATGATCACAGTGGATGTTGCATAATACAAAAAAAAAAATAATTGACGTTCCAAAGTGATCATTGTGGATGAGGCATAATTTAAAAAAATGATGTACCAAAATGATCACAGTGGATGTTGCATAATAAAAAAAAAAAACAATGACGTTCCAAAGTGATCATAGTGGATGAGGCATAATTGAAAAAAAAAATGATGTTCCAAAATGATCACAGTGGATGATGCATAATAAAAAAAAAAATTGACGTTCCAAAGTGATCATTGTGGATGAGGCGTAATTAAAAAAATGATGTACCAAAATGATCACAGTGGATGTTGCATAATACAAAAAAAATAATAATAATTGACGTTCCAAAGTGATCATTGTGGATGAGGCATAATTAAAAAAATGATGTTTCAAAATGATATCAGTGGATGTTGCATAATAAAAAAAAAAAATTGACGTTCCAAAGTGATCATTGTGGATGAGGCATAATTAAAAAAATGTGGATGTTCCAAAATAAACATGACGAACGTTGAATACTAAAAAAAAAAAAAAATTGGATGTCCAAAATGATGATGATGACCTTTGCAAAAACTATGAAAGTTATTTCATGTCCCTCCACCACCATTATATAGAATCAAGCAAATTTACAGTAATTTTATAGTACACACAAGCCGTGGGCTCCCTACAAAAACAGTATGAAAATTACGGCAAACGAAATTTACGGTTTACGGTATTCATACAGAAATATTTTGTATGGGACAATTTTTTTTTTGTATGAAAGACCATTTTTTTTTCATGGAACCGGATATAAAAAAATGTCCTCTGCAACATTAGTTTTTGCGCCAACGCTGTAAGACCTATACTTTCCGAGATACGAGGTGGATGGGAGCGAATGGGGGACAAAAGGGGTACTTTAGGATTTATTCCCAACTCACCGGAACTCCCTCTATACGATCCCACCAAACATTTCCCCCCTACGAGGTGGCATCTGGGAGAACAATGATGTCAATCAGTCAGTGAGTCAGTGGTAATCGAGCTTTATATAATATAATAACTAGAGGTTGCGTTGTGCGCGAGCTGCTCGCAGCTCGCGTGTTTTTCTTTTAGTCGAAGAAGTAATTAAAGAGGATATCGAGCTGTTAAAAGCCATCAAAGAGGATATCCATGTGTAAGAAGCAGTCAAAGACGATATCGAAATGGAAGAAGCAATCAAATCAAAGAGGATTTCCAAGTGGAAGCAGCAATCAAAGATGATATCGAAGTGGAAGAAGCAATCAAAGAGGATATTGAAGTGAAAGAAGCAATCAAATAGGATATCGAAGTAGCAGAAACAATCAAAGAGGAAATTAAAGTTGAGGAAGAAATCAAAGAGGATACCAAGGTGGTAGAAGCATTCTAAGAGGATGAAGAAGTAAAAAAAGCAATCAAAGACGATATCGAAGTGGAAGAAGCAATCCAATGGATATTGAAGATGAAGAAGGAATAAAAGAGGATATCGAAGCGGAACAAGCAATCGTAGAGGATATCAAAGTTAAAGAAGCAATCAAAGAGGATACCAATGTGGAAGAAGCAATCAAAGAGGATATCGAAGTGGAACAAGCAATCAAAGAGAAAAAAATTGGATGTTCCAAAATGATCATGATAATGGTTGTATAAAAAAAAATTGAACGTTGCAAAAAAGATCATGATGAACGTTGCA
This sequence comes from Philereme transversata, assembly GCA_963924445.1. Classification (NCBI taxonomy): domain Eukaryota; kingdom Metazoa; phylum Arthropoda; class Insecta; order Lepidoptera; family Geometridae; genus Philereme; species Philereme transversata. The sequence continues at coordinate 15,135,326 of OZ004337.1, read as the reverse complement.
TAAAAAAAAATCTGGACGTTCCAAAATGATCATGATTGACGTTGCATAATATAAATGTATGTTGCAAAATGATAATGACCAAAAATTTGTACTAATATTTTGTCAAAATTTTGCTAGTGCTATCTCTTCCCGTTTAGAAGATACGAGCGATTAAAGTTTTGTAAGAAAAATCATAAATTTGTTGATTGGATATCGAAGTGGAAGAAACTATCAAAGAGAATGTTGAAGTGGAAGAAGCAATCAAATAGGATATCGAAGTGGCAGAAACAATCAAAGAGGAAATTGAAGTTGAGTAAGCAATTAAAGAGGATACCGAGGCGGTAGAAGCATTCAAAGAAGATGACGAAGTGAAAAAAGCAATCAAAGACGATATCGAAATAGAAGAAGCAGTCAAAGACGATATCGAAGAGGGAGAAACAATCAAAGAGGAAATTGAAGTTGAGTAAGCAATCAAAGAGGATACCGAGGTGGTAGAAGCATTCAAATAAGATGACGAAGTGAAAAAAGCAATCAAAGACGATATCGAAATGTAAGAAGCAGTCAAAGACGATATCGAAGTGGGAGAAGCAATCAAAGAGGATATCGAAGTTAAAGAAGCAGTCAAAGATGATGTCGAAGTGGAAAAAACATTCAAAGAAGATGACGAAGTGAGAGAAGCATTCAAAAAGGATGTCAAGGATGACAATAAAAAAACAGTTGCACCAAAAATTTATACCAATATTTTGTACAAGTTTGCTAGGGCTATCTCTTCCCGTTTAGAAGATACGAGCGATTGAAGTTTTGTATGAAAGACCACAATTTTGTAGAGAGCATAATGAAGTAACTGAAGCAATTAAAGAAGATATGAAAGTAGAAGAAGCATTTTAAAGGGATAACGAAGTGGAACATGCAAAAATAGAAGATGTCGAGGCGGAAGAAACAATCAAAGAGGATATCGAAGTGGAAGAAGCAATCAAAGAGGGTATCGAAGTGGAAGAAGCCATCACAGAGGATATCGAAGTGAAAATGCTATCAAAGACGATATCGAAGATGAAGACGCAATCAAAGAGAATAATGCAGTGCAAGAAGCAATCAAAAGGAAATCGAAGATGATATCGAAGTTGAAGGAGTAAACAAAGAGGATATTGAAGTGGGAGAAGCAATCAAATAGGATATCGAAGTAGCAAAAACAATCAAAGAGGAAATTGAAGTTGACTAAGGAATCAAAGAGGATACCGAGTTGGTAGAAGTATTCAAAGAGGATGACGAAGTGAAAAAAGCAATCAAAGACGATATCGAAGTGAAAGAAATAGTCAAAGACGATATCAAAATGGAACAAGCAATCAAAGCGGATATCGAAGTGGAAGAAGCAATCAAAGAGGATATCAAAGTGGAAGAAGCCATCACAGGATATCGAAGTAAAAATGCAATCAAAAACGATATCGAATATGAAGACGCAATCAAAGAAAATATTGCAGTGCAAGAAGCAATCAAACGGAAATCAAAGAGGAAGGAGCCCTTACAGAGGATACCGAAGTGAAAATGCCATCAAAGAGGATATCAAAGATGAAGAAGCAATCCAATGGATATTGAAGATGAAGAAGGAATAAATGAGGATATCGAAGTGGAACAAGCAATCGTAGAGGACATCAAAGTTAAAGAAGCAATCAAATAGGATATCAATGTGGAAGAAGCAATCAAAGAGGATATCGAAGTGGAACAAGCAATCAAAGAGAAAAAAATTGGATGTTCCAAAATGATCATGATAATAGTTGTATAAAAAAAATTGAACGTTGCAAAAGTGATCATTGTGGATGAGGCATAATTAAAAAAAATTGATGTTCCAAAATGATCACAGTGGATTTTGCATTATAAAAAAAAAAAAAAAAATTGACGTTCCAAAATGATCATTGTGGATGAGGCATAATTAAAAAAAATGATGTACCCAAAATATCACAGTGGATGTTGCACAATAAAAAAAAAAAAATTGACGTTCCAAAGTGATCATAGTGGATGAGGCATAATTGAAAAAAAATTATGTTCCAAAATGATCACAGTGGATGATGCATAATAAAAAAAAAATTGACGTTCCAAAGTGATCATTGTGGATGAGGCATAATTTAAAAAAATGATGTACCAAAATGAACACAGTGGATGTTGCATAATAAAAAAAAAATTGACGTTCCAAAGTGATCATTGTGGATGAGGCATAATTAAAAAAATGTGGATGTTCCAAAATAAACATGATGAACGTTGCATACTAAAAAAAAAAAAAAAAATTGGATGTTCCAAAATGATGATGATGACCTTTGCAAAAAAACCAAAAATTTGTACCAATATTTTGTAAAAGTTTGCTAGGCGTAACTCTTCCCGTTTAGAAGATACGAGCGATTTAAGATTTGTATTAAAACCCATAATTTTATAGAGTGGGAATTGTAGTAAAAGAAGCAATTAAGAAAATATATAAGTAGAAAAAGCAATTAAAAAGGATATCAAAGTGGAAGAAGCAAAAATAGAGGATATCGAGGTGAAAGAAGCATTCAAAGCGGAAGACGAAGTAAGAGAAGCATTCAAAAAGGATCTCAAGGGCAATGATGGTATTAAAAAAACTATTCCACCAAAAATTAGTACCAATATTTTGTAAAAGTTTGCTGGGGGTAACTCTTCCCGTTTAGAAGATACGAGCGATTTAAGATTTGTATTAAAACCCATAATTTTGTAGAGTCGATATTGAAGTAAGAGAAGTAATTGAAGAAAATATAAAAATAGAAAAAAGCAATTCAAAAGTATATTGAAGTAAAAATGCCATCAAAGAGGATTTCCATGTTATAGAAACAATTAAAGAGGATATATAAAAAGAGGATAGGATAAAAAAAAATTGACGTTCCAAAATGATCATGTGGATGAGGCATAATTGAAAAAAAATGATGTTCCAAAATGATCACAGTGGATGATGCATAATAAAAAAATAAAAAATAATTGACGTTCCAAAGTGATCATTGTGGATGAGGCGTAATTAAAAAAATGATGTACCAAAATGATCATAATGGATGTTGCATAATAAAAAAAAATAATAATTGACGTTCCAAAGTGATCATTTGGATGAGGCATAATTAAAAAAAATGATGTACCAAAATATCAGGGTGGATGTTGCATAATAAAAAAAAAAATGACGTTTCAAAGTGATCATAGTGGATGAGGCGTAATTAAAAAAATGATGTACCAAAATGATCATAATGGATGTTGCATAATAAAAAAAAAATAATAATTGACGTTCCAAAGTGATCATTTGGATGAGGCATAATTAAAAAAAATGATGTACCAAAATATCAGGGTGGATGTTGCATAATAAAAAAAAAAATGACGTTTCAAAGTGATCATTGTGGATGAGGCGTAATTAAAAAAATTATGTACCAAAATGATCATAGTGGATGTTGCATAATAAAAAAAAATAATAATAATTGACGTTCCAAAGTGATCATTGTGGATGAGGCATAATTTAAAAAAATGATGTACCAAAATATCACAGCGGATGTTGCATATAAAAAAAAAAATTGACGTTCCAAAGTGATCATTGTGGATGAGGCATAATTAAAAAAATGTGGATGTTCCAAAATAAACATTATGAACGTTGCATACTAAAAAAAAAAAAAAAATTGGATGTTCCAAAATGATGATGATGACCTTTGCAAAAACTATGAAAGTTATCTCATGCCCCTCCACCAACATTATATAGAATCAAGCAAATTTACAGTAATTTTATAGTACACACAAGCCATGGGCTCCCTAGAAAAACAGTATGAAAATTACGGCAAACGAAATATACGGTTTACGGTATTCATACAGAAATATTTTGTATGGGACAATTTTTTTTTTGTATGAAAGACAATTTTTTTTTCATGGAACCGGATATAAAAAAATGTCCTCTGCAACATTCGTTTTTGCACCAACGCTCTAAGACCTATACTTTCCGAGATACGAGGTCGATGGGAGCGAATGGGGGACAAAAGGGGTACTTTAGGATTTATTCCCAACTCATCGGAACTCCCTCTATACGATCCTACCAAACATTTTCACCCTACGAGGTGGCATCTGGGAGAACAAACATGTCAATGAGTCAGTCAGTCAGTCAGTCAGTGAGTGGTAATCGAGCTTTATATAATATAACTAGAGGTTGCGTTGTGCGCGAGCTGCTCGCAGCTCGCGTGTTTTTCTTTTAGTCGAAGAAGTAATTAAAGAGGATATCGAGCTGTTAAAAGCCATCAAACAGGATATCCATGTGTAAGAAGCAGTCAAAGAGGATATCGAAATAGAAGAAGCAATCAAATAGGATATCGAAGCAGCAGAAACAATCAAAGAGGAAATTAAAGTTGAGTAAGCAATGAAAGAGGATACCGAGGTGGTAGAAGCGTTCTAAGAGGATGACGAAGTGAAAAAAGCAATCAAAGACGATATCGAAGTGGAAGAAACAGTCAAAAACGATATCAAAGTGGAAGAAGCAATCAATGACGATATCGAAGTGGAAGAAGCATACAAAGAGGGTATCGAAGTGGAAGAAGCCATCACAGAGGATATCAAAGTGAAAATGCTATCAAAAACGATATCGAAGATGAAGACGCAATCAAAGAGAATATTGCAGTGCAAGAAGCAATCAAAAGGAAATCGAAGATGATATCGAATTGGTAGAAGCAATAAAAGAGGATATCAAAGTGGAAGAAGCAATCAAAGAGGATATCGAGCTGTTTAAAGTTATCGAAGAGAATATCTATGTGTAAGAAGCAGTCAAAGACGATCGAAATGGAAGAAGCAATCAAATCAAAGCGCATATCCAAGTGGAAGCAGCAATCAAAGATGATATCGAAGTGGAAGAAGCAATCAAAGAGGATATTGAAGTGAAAGAAGCAATCAAATAGGATATCGAAGTAGCAGAAACAATTAAAGAGGAAATTGAAATTGAGTAAAAGACGTCGAGGACAATGATAAAAATAAAAAAGGTTTCACCAAAAATTAGTACCAATATTTTGTAAAAGTTTGCTGGGGGTAACTTTTCCCGTTTCGAAGATACGAGCGATTTAAGATTTGTATTTAAACCCATAATTTTGTAGAGTCGATATTGAAGTAAGAGAAGTAATTGAAGAAAATATAAAAATAGAAAAAACAATTCAAAAGTATATTGAAGTAAAAATGCCATCAAAGAGGATTTCGAAGTTATAGAAACAATTAAAGAGGATATCAATGTGGAAGAAACATTCGAAAACGAAAAGGAAGTGAGAGAAGAATTCAAAATGATGGCAAGGGCGATGATGACCGTAAAATAACGATTCCACCAAAAATTTGTGCTACAAAAAAAAAAAAGATTTTCCAAAATGATCACAGTGGATGTTGCATAATAAAAAAAATTGACGTTCCAAAATGATCATGTGGATGAGGCATAATTTAAAAAAAAATAATTTTCCAAAATGATCACAAAGGATTTTGCATAGTAAAAAAAAAAAAAATGACGTTCCAAAATGATCATTGTGGATGAGGCATAATTAAAAAAAAATGATGTTCAATAATGATCACAGTGGATGATGCATAATAAAAAAAAATAATTGACGTTCCAAAGTGATCATTGTGGATGAGGCATAATTAAAAAAAATGATGTACCAAAATGATCACAGTGGATGTTGCATAATAAAAAAAAAATTGACGTTCCAAAGTGATCATAGTGGATGAGGCATAATTAAAAAAAATGATGTACCAAAATACCAGTGGATGTTGCATAATAAAAAAAAAAAAAAATTGACGTTCCAAAGTGATCATAGTGGATGAGGCATAATTGAAAAAAAAAATGATGTTCCAAAATGATCACAGTGGATGATGCATAATAAAAAAAAATAATTGACGTTCCAAAGTGATCATTGTGGATGAGGCATAATTAAAAAAAATGATGTACCAAAATGAACACAGTGGATGTTGCATAATAAAAAAATAATAATTGACGTTCCAAAGTGATCATTGTGGATGAGGCATAATTAAAAAAATGTGGATGTTCCAAAATAAACATGATGAACGTTGCATACTAAAAAAAAAAAAATTGGATGTTCCAAAATGATGATGATGACCTTTGCAAAAACTATGAAAGTTATCTCATGTCCCTCCACCACCATTATATAGAATCAAGCAAATTTACAGTAATTTTATAGTACACACAAGCCGTGGGCTCCCTACAAAAACAGTATGAAAATGACGGCAAACGAAATATACGGTTTACGGTATTCATACAGAAATATTTTGTATGGGACAATTTTTTTTTTGTATGAAGGACAATTTTTTTTTCATGGATCCGGATATAAAAAAATGTCCTCAGCAACATTAGTTTTTGCACCAACGCTGTAAGACCTATACTTTCCGAGATACGATGTCGATGGGAGCGAATGGGGGACAAAAGGGGTACTTTAGGATTTATTCCCAACTCATCGGAACTCCCTCTACACGATCCCACCAAACATTTTCACCCTACGAGGTGGCATCTGGGAGAACAAACATGTCAATGAGTCAGTCAGTCAGTCAGTGGTAATCGAGCTTTATATAATATAACTAGAGGTTGCGTAGTGCGCGAGTTGCACGCAACTCGCGTGTTATTGTTTTTGTCGAAGAAGCAATCAAAGAGGATTTCGAGCTGTTAAAAGCGATCAAAAAGGATATACATGTGTAAGAAGCAGTCAAAGACGATATCGAAATGGAAGAAGCAATCAAATCAAAGAAGATATCGAAATGGAAGCAGCAATCAAATATGATTTCGAAGTGCAAGAAGCAATCAAACAGGATATTGAAGTGAAAGCAGCAATCAAATAGGATATCGAATTAGCAGAAACTATTAAAGAGGAAATTGAAGTTGAGTAAGCAATCAAAGAGGATACCGAGGTGGTAGAAGCATTCTAAGATGACGAAGTGAAAAAAGCAATCAAAGACGATATCGAAGTGGAAGAAGCAATCAAAGAAGGTATCGAAGTGGAAGAAGCAATCTTAGAGGATATCGAAGTGGAAGAAGCAATCAAAGATGATATCGAAGTGGAAGAAGCAATCAAAGAGGATATTGAAGTGAAAGAAGCAATCAAATAGGATATCGAAGTAGCAGAAACAATCAAAGAGGAAATTAAAGTTGAGGAAGAAATCAAAGAGGATACCAAGGTGGTAGAAGCATTCTAAGAGGATGACGAAGTAAAAAAAGCAATCAAAGACGATATCGAAGTGGAAGAAGCAATCCAATGGATATTGAAGATGAAGAAGGAATAAAAGAGGATATCGAAGCGGAACAAGCAATCGTAGAGGATATCAAAGTTAAAGAAGCAATCAAAGATAAACAAGCAATCAAAGAGAAAAAAATTGGATGTTCCAAAATGATCATGATAATGGTTGTATAAAAAAAAATTGAACGTTGCAAAAAAGATCATGATGAACGTTGCATAAAAAAAAATCTGGACGTTCCAAAATGATCATGATTGACGTTGCATAATATAAATGTATGTTGCAAAATGATAATGATCAAAAATTTGTACTAATATTTTGTCAAAGTTTGCTAGTGCTATCTCTTCCCGTTTAGAAGATACGAGCGATTAAAGTTTTGTAAGAAAAATCATAAATTTGTTGATTGGATATCGAAGTGGAAGAAACTATCAAAGAGAATGTTGAAGTGGAAGAAGCAATCAAATAGGATATCGAAGTGGCAGAAACAATCAAAGAGGAAATTGAAGTTGAGTAAGCAATCATAGAGGATACCGAGGCGGTAGAAGCATTCAAAGAAGATGACGAAGTGAAAAAAGCAATCAAAGACGATATCGAAATGGAAGAAGCAGTCAAAGACGATATCGAAGAGGGAGAAACAATCAAAGAGGAAATTGAAGTTAAAGAAGCAGTCAAAGATGATGTCGAAGTGGAAAAAACATTCAAAGAAGATGACGAAGTGAGAGAAGCATTCAAAAAGGATGTCAAGGATGACAATAAAAAAACAGTTGCACCAAAAATTTATACCAATATTTTGTACAAGTTTGCTAGGGCTATCTCTTCCCGTTTAGAAGATACGAGCGATTGAAGTTTTGTATGAAAGACCACAATTTTGTAGAGAGCATAATGAAGTAACTGAAGCAATTAAAGAGGATATGAAAGTAGAAGAAGCATTTTAAAGGGATAACGAAGTGGAACATGCAAAAATAGAAGATGTCGAGGCGGAAGAAACAATCAAAGAGGATATCGAAGTGGAAGAAGCAATCAAAGAGGGTATCGAAGTGGAAGAAGCCATCACAGAGGATATCGAAGTGAAAATGCTATCAAAGACGATATCGAAGATGAAGACGCAATCAAAGAGAATAATGCAGTGCAAGAAGCAATCAAAAGGAAATCGAAGATGATATCGAAGTGGAAGGAGTAAACAAAGAGGATATTGAAGTGGGAGAAGCAATCAAATAGGATATCGAAGTAGTAAAAACAATCAAAGAGGAAATTGAAGTTGACTAAGGAATCAAAGAGGATACCGAGTTGGTAGAAGTATTCAAAGAGGATGACGAACTGAAAAAAGCAATCAAAGACTATATCGAAGTGAAAGAAATAGTCAAAGACGATATCAAAATGGAACAAGCAATCAAAGCGGATATCGAAGTGGAAGAAGCAATCAAAGAGGATATCAAAGTGGAAGAAGCCATCACAGGATATCGAAGTAAAAATGCAATCAAAAACGATATCGAATATGAAGACGCAATCAAAGAAAATATTGCAGTGCAAGAAGCAATCAAACGGAAATCAAAGAGGAAGGAGCCCTTACAGAGGATACCGAAGTGAAAATGCCATCAAAGAGGATATCAAAGATGAAGAAGCAATCCAATGGATATTGAAGATGAAGAAGGAATAAAAGAGGATATCGAAGTGGAAGAAGCAATCGTAGAGGATACCAAAGTTAAAGAAGCAATCAAATAGGATATCAATGTGGAAGAAGCAATCAAAGAGGATATCGAAGTGGAACAAGCAATCAAAGAGAAAAAAATTGGATGTTCCAAAATGATCATGATAATAGTTGTATAAAAAAAATTGAACGTTGCAAAAAAGATCATGATGAACGTTGCATAAAAAAAATCTGGACGTTCCAAAATGATCAGGATTGACGTTGCATAATATAAATGTATGTTGTAAAATGATAATGATCAAAAATTTGTACTAATATTTTGTCAAAGTTTGCTAGTGCTATCTCTTCCCGTTTCGAAGATACGAGCGATTAAAGTTTTGTAAGAAAAATCATAAATTTGTTGATTGGATATCGAAGTGGAAGAAACTATCAAAGAGAATGTTGAAGTGGGAGAAGCAATCAAATAGGATATCGAAGTGGCAGAAACAATCAAAGAGGAAATTGAAGTTGAGTAAGCAATCAAAGAGGATACCAAGGTGGTAGAAGCATTCAAAGAAGATGACGAAGTGAAAAAGCAATCAAAGACGATATCGAAATGGAAGAAGCAGTCAAAGACGATATCGAAGTGGGAGAAGCAATCAAAGAGGATATCGAAGTTAAAGAAGCAGTCAAAGATGATGTCGAAGTGGAAAAAACATTCAAAGAAGATGACGAAGTGAGAGAAGCATTCAAAAAGGATGTCAAGGATGACAATAAAAAAACAGTTCCACCAAAAATTTACACCAATATTTTGTACAAGTTTGCTAGGGCTAGCTCTTCCCGTTTAGAAGATATGAGCGATTGAAGTTTTGTATGAAACACCACAATTTTGTAGAGCGCATAATGAAGTAACTGAAGCAATTAAAGAGGATATGAAGTAGAAGAAGCATTTTAAAAGGATAACGAAGTGGAACATGCAAAAATAGAAGATGTGGAGGCGGAAGAAACAATAAAAGAGGATGACGAAGTGTAACAAGCAATCAAAGAGAATGTTCGAATAGTGGATGTCGCATAATAAAAAAAAATTGACGTTCAAAAATGATCATAGTGGATGAGGCATAAATAAAAATAAATTGATGTTCCAAAATGATCACAGTGGATGTTGCATAATAAAAAAAAAATTGACGTTCCAAAAGTGATCATTGTGGATGAGGCATAATTTAAAAAAAAATTGACGTTCCAAAATGATCATTGCTGATGAGGCATAATTAAAAAAAATTGATGTTCCAAAATTATCACAGTGGATGTTGCATAATAAAAAAAAAGAAATTGACGTTCCAAAATAATCATTGTGGATGAGGCATAATTTAAAAAAAAATGATTTTCCAAAATGATCACAAAGGATTTTGCATAATAAAAAAAATGACGTTCCAAAAGTGATCATTGTGGATGAGGCATAATTTAAAACAAAATGATGTTCCAAAATGATCACAAAGGATTTTGCATAGTAAAAAAAAATTGACGTTCCAAAAGTGATCATTGTGGATGAGGCATAATTAAAAAAAATTGATTTTCCAAAAAGATCACAAAGGATTTTGCATAATAAAAAAAAATAATTGACGTTCCAAAGTGATCATTGTGGATGAGGCATAATAAAAAAAATGATGTACCAAAATGATCACAGTGGATGTTGCATAATACAAAAAAAAAAAAAAATTGACGTTCCAAAGTGATCATTGTGGATGAGGCATAATTAAAAAAAATGATGTTCCAAAATGATCACAGTGGATGATGCATAATAAAAAAAAATAATAATTGACGTTCCAAAGTGATCATTGTGGATGAGGCATAATTAAAAAAATGATGTACCAAAATGATCACAGTGGATGTTGCATAATTAAAAAAAAATGACGTTTCAAAGTGATCATTGTGGATGAGGCATAATTGAAAAAAAATGATGTTACAAAATGATCACAGTGGATGATGCATAATAAAAAAAAAATTGACGTTCCAAAGTGATCATTGTGGATGAGGCATAATTAAAAAAATGATGTACCAAAATGATCACAGTGGATGTTGCATAATAAAAAAAAAAAATGACGTTTCAAAGTGATCATTGTGGATGAGGCATAATTGAAAAAAAATGATGTTCCAAAATGATCACAGTGGATGATGCATAAAAAAAAATTGACGTTCCAAAGTGATCTTTGTGGATGAGGCATAATTAAAAAAAATTATGTACCAAAATGATCACAGTGGATGTTGCATAATTAAAATAAAAAAAATTGACGTTCCAAAGTGATCATTGTGGATGAGGCATAATTAAAAAAATGTGGATGTTCCAAAATAAACATGATGAACGTTGCATACTAAAAAAAAAAAAAAAATGGATGTTCCAAAATGATGATGATGACCTTTGCAAAAACTATGAAAGTTGTCTCATGCCCCTCCACAACCATTATATAGAATCAAGCAAATTTTACAGTAATTTTATAGTACACACAAGGCCTGGGCTCCCTACAAAAACAGTATGAAAATTACGGCAAACGAAATATACGGTTTACGGTATTCATACAGAAATATTTTGTATGGGACAATTTTTTTTTTGTATGAAAGACAATTTTTTTTTCATGGAACCGGATATAAAAAAATGTCCTCTGCAACATTAGTTTTTGCACCAACGCTCTAAGACCTATACTTTCCGAGATACGAGGTCGATGGGAGCGAATGGGGGACAAAAGGGGTACTTTAGGATTTATTCCCAACTCATCGGAACTCCCTCTATACGATCCCACCAAACATTTTCACCCTACGAGGTGGCATCTGGGAGAACAAACATGTCAATGAGTCAGTCAGTCAGTCAGTCAGTGGTAATCGAGCTTTATATAATATAACTAGAGGTTGCGTTGTGCGCGAGCTGCTCGCAGCTCGCGTGTTTTTCTTTTAGTCGAAGAAGTAATTAAAGAGGATATCGAGCTGTTAAAAGCCATCAAAGAGGATATCCATGTGTAAGAAGCAGTCAAAAACGATATCGAAATGGAAGAAGCAATCAAATCAAAGAGGATTTCCAAGTGGAAGCAGCAATCAAAGATGATATCGAAGTGGAAGAAGCAATCAAAGAGGATATTGAAGTGAAAGAAGCAATCAAATAGGATATCGAAGTAGCAGAAACAATCAAAGAGGAAATTAAAGTTGAGGAAGAAATCAAAGAGGATACCAAGGTGGTAGAAGCATTCTAAGAGGATGACGAAGTAAAAAAAGCAATCAAAGACGATATCGAAGTGGAAGAAGCAATCCAATGGATATTGAAGATGAAGAAGGAATAAAAGAGGATATCGAAGCGGAACAAGCAATCGTAAAGGATATCAAAGTTAAAGAAGCAATCAAAGAGGATATCAATGTGGAAGAAGCAATCAAAGAGGATATCGAAGTGGAACAAGCAATCAAAGAGAAAAAAATTGGATGTTCCAAAATGATCATGATAATAGTTGTATAAAAAAAATTTAACGTTGCAAAAAAGATCATGATGAACGTTGCATAAAAAAAATCTGGACGTTCCAAAATGATCAGGATTGACGTTGCATAATATAAATGTATGTTGTAAAATGATAATGATCAAAAATTTGTACTAATATTTTGTCAAAGTTTGCTAGTGCTATCTCTTCCCGTTTAGAAGATACGAGCGATTAAAGTTTTGTAAGAAAAATCATAAATTTGTTGATTGGATATCGAAGTGGAAGAAACTATCAAAGAGAATGTTGAAGTGGAAGAAGCAATCAAATAGGATATCGAAGTGGCAGAAACAATCAAAGCGGAAATTGAAGTTGAGTAAGCAATCAAAGAGGATACCGAGGTGGTAGAAGCATTCAAAGAAGATGACGAAGTGAAAAAGCAATCAAAGACGATATCGAAATGGAAGAAGCAGTCAAAGACGATATCGAAGTGGGAGAAGCAATCAAAGAGGATATCGAAGTTAAAGAAGCAGTCAAAGATGATGTCGAAGTGGAAAAAACATTCAAAGAAGATGACGAAGTGAGAGAAGCATTCAAAAAGGATGTCAAGGATGACAATAAAAAAACAGTTCCACCAAAAATTTATACCAATATTTTGTACAAGTTTGCTAGGGCTATCTCTTCCCGTTTAGAAGATACGAGCGATTGAAGTTTTGTATGAAAGACCACAATTTTGTAGAGAGCATAATGAAGTAACTGAAGCAATTAAAGAGGATATGAAAGTAGAAGAAGCATTTTAAAGGGATAACGAAGTGGAACATGCAAAAATAGAAGATGTCGAGGCGGAAGAAACAATCAAAGAGGATATCGAAGTGGAAGAAGCAATCAAAGAGGGTATCGAAGTGGAAAAAGCAATCAAAGAGGGTATCGAAGTGGAAGAAGCCATCACAGAGGATATCGAAGTGAAAATGCTATCAAAGACGATATCGAAGATGAAGACGCAATCAAAGAGAATAATGCAGTGCAAGAAGCAATCAAAAGGAAATCGAAGATGATATCGAAGTGGAAGGAGTAAACAAAGAGGATATTGAAGTGGGAGAAGCAATCAAATAGGATATCGAAGTAGCAAAAACAATCAAAGAGGAAATTGAAGTTGACTAAGGAATCAAAGAGGATACCGAGTTGGTAGAAGTATTCAAAGAGGATGACGAAGTGAAAAAAGCAATCAAAGACGATATCGAAGTGAAAGAAATAGTCAAAGACGATATCAAAATGGAACAAGCAATCAAAGCGGATATCGTAGTGGAAGAAGCAATCAAAGAGGATGTCAAAGTGGAAGAAGCCATCACAGGATATCGAAGTAAAAATGCAATCAAAAACGATATCGAATATGAAGACGCAATCAAAGAAAATATTGCAGTGCAAGAAGCAATCAAACGGAAATCAAAGAGGAAGGAGCCCTTACAGAGGATACCGAAGTGAAAAAGCCATCAAAGAGGATATCAAAGATGAAGAAGCAATCCAATGGATATTGAAGATGAAGAAGGAATAAAAGAGGATATCGAAGTGGAACAAGCAATCGTAGAGGATATCAAAGTTAAAGAAGCAATCAAATAGGATATCAATGTGGAAGAAGCAATCAAAGAGGATATCGAAGTGGAACAAGCAATCAAAGAGAAAAAAATTGGATGTTCGAAAATGATCATGATAATAGTTGTATAAAAAAAATTGAACGTTGCAAAAAAGATCATGATGAACGTTGCATAAAAAAATCTGGACGTTCCAAAATGATCAGGATTGACGTTGCATAATATAAATGTATGTTGTAAAATGATAATGATCAAAAATTTGTACTAATATTTTGTCAAAGTTTGCTAGTGCTATCTCTTCCCGTTTAGAAGATACGAGCGATTAAAGTTTTGTAAGAAAAATCATAAATTTGTTGATTGGATATCGAAGTGGAAGAAACTATCAAAGAGAATGTTGAAGTGGAAGAAGCAATCAAATAGGATATCGAAGTGGCAGAAACAATCAAAGCGGAAATTGAAGTTGAGTAAGCAATCAAAGAGGATACCAAGGTGGTAGAAGCATTCAAAGAAGATGACGAAGTGAAAAAGCAATCAAAGACGATATCGAAATGGAAGAAGCAGTCAAAGAGGATATCGAAGTGGGAGAAGCAATCAAAGAGGATATCGAAGATAAAGAAGCAGTCAAAGATGATGTCGAAGTGGAAAAAACATTCAAAGAAGATGACGAAGTGAGAGAAGCATTCAAAAAGGATGTCAAGGATGACAATAAAAAAACAGTTGCACCAAAAATTTATACCAATATTTTGTACAAGTTTGCTAGGGCTATCTCTTCCCGTTTAGAAGATACGAGCGGTTGAAGTTTTGTATGAAAGACCACAATTTTGTAGAGAGCATAATGAAGTAACTGAAGCAATTAAAGAGGATATGAAAGTAGAAGAAGCATTTTAAAGGGATAACGAAGTGGAACATGCAAAAATAGAAGATGTCGAGGCGGAAGAAACAATCAAAGAGGATATCGAAGTGGAAGAAACAATCAAAGAGGGTATCGAAGTGGAAGAAGCCATCACAGAGGATATCGAAGTGAAAATGCTATCAAAGACGATATCGAAGATGAAGACGCAATCAAAGAGAATAATACAGTGCAAGAAGCAATCAAAAGGAAATCGAAGATGATATCGAAGTGGAAGGAGTAAACAAAGAGGATATTGAAGTGGGAGAAGCAATCAAATAGGATATCGAAGTAGCAAAAACAATCAAAGAGAAAATTGAAGTTGACTAAGGAATCAAAGAGGATACCGAGTTGGTAGAAGTATTCAAAGAGGATGACGAAGTGAAAAAAGCAATCAAAGACGATATCGAAGTGAAATAAATAGTCAACGACGATATCAAAATTGAACAAGCAATCAAAGCGGATATCGAAGTGGAAGAAGCAATCAAAGAGGATATCAAAGTGGAAGAAGCCATCACAGGATATCGAAGTAAAAATGCAATCAAAAACGATATCGAATATGAAGACGCAATCAAAGAAAATATTGCAGTGCAAGAAGCAATCAAACGGAAATCAAAGAGGAAGGAGCCCTTACAAAGGATACCGAAGTGAAAATGCCATCAAAGAGGATATCAAAGATGAAGAAGCAATCCAATGGATATTGAAGATGAAGAAGGAATAAAAGAGGATATCGAAGTGGAACAAGCAATCGTAGAGGATATCAAAGTTAAAGAAGCAATCAAATAGGATATCAATGTGGAAGAAGCAATCAAAGAGGATATCGAAGTGGAACAAGCAATCAAAGAGAAAAAAATTGGATGTTCCAAAATGATCATGATAATAGTTGTATAAAAAAAATTTAACGTTGCAAAAAAGATCATGATGAACGTTGCATAAAAAAAATCTGGACGTTCCAAAATGATCAGGATTGACGTTGCATAATATAAATGTATGTTGTAAAATGATAATGATCAAAAATTTGTACTAATATTTTGTCAAAGTTTGCTAGTGCTATCTCTTCCCGTTTAGAAGATACGAGCGATTAAAGTTTTGTAAGAAAAATCATAAATTTGTTGATTGGATATCGAAGTGGAAGAAACTATCAAAGAGAATGTTGAAGTGGGAGAAGCAATCAAA
The DNA here is from genome assembly GCA_963924445.1 of Philereme transversata. NCBI lineage: Eukaryota > Metazoa > Arthropoda > Insecta > Lepidoptera > Geometridae > Philereme > Philereme transversata. The sequence goes on along the minus strand of OZ004337.1, from coordinate 15,119,381 downwards.
TAGGATATCGAAGTGGCAGAAACAATCAAAGAGGAAATTGAAGTTGAGTAAGCAATCAAAGAGGATACCAAGGTGGTAGAAGCATTCAAAGAAGATGACGAAGTGAAAAAGCAATCAAAGACGATATCGAAATGGAAGAAGCAGTCAAAGACGATATCGAAGTGGGAGAAGCAATCAAAGAGGATATCGAAGTTAAAGAAGCAGTCAAAGATGATGTCGAAGTGGAAAAAACATTCAAAGAAGATGACGAAGTGAGAGAAGCATTCAAAAAGGATGTCAAGGATGACAATAAAAAAACAGTTCCACCAAAAATTTATACCAATATTTTGTACAAGTTTGCTAGGGCTATCTCTTCCCGTTTAGAAGATACGAGCGATTGAAGTTTTGTATGAAAGACCACAATTTTGTAGAGAGCATAATGAAGTAACTGAAGCAATTAAAGAGGATATGAAAGTAGAAGAAGCATTTTAAAGGGATAACGAAGTGGAACATGCAAAAATAGAAGATGTCGAGGCGGAAGAAACAATCAAAGAGGATATCGAAGTGGAAGAAGCAATCAAAGAGGGTATCGAAGTGGAAAAAGCAATCAAAGAGGGTATCGAAGTGGAAGAAACCATCACAGAGGATATCGAAGTGAAAATGCTATCAAAGACGATATCGAAGATGAAGACGCAATCAAAGAGAATAATGCAGTGCAAGAAGCAATCAAAAGGAAATCGAAGATGATATCGAAGTGGAAGGAGTAAACAAAGAGGATATTGAAGTGGGAGAAGCAATCAAATAGGATATCGAAGTAGCAAAAACAATCAAAGAGGAAATTGAAGTTGACTAAGGAATCAAAGAGGATACCGGGTTGGTAGAAGTATTCAAAGAGGATGACGAAGTGAAAAAAGCAATCAAAGACGATATCGAAGTGAAAGAAATAGTCAAAGACGATATCAAAATGGAACAAGCAATCAAAGCGGATATCGAAGTGGAAGAAGCAATCAAAGAGGATGTCAAAGTGGAAGAAGCCATCACAGGATATCGAAGTAAAAATGCAATCAAAAACGATATCGAATATGAAGACGCAATCAAAGAAAATATTGCAGTGCAAGAAGCAATCAAACGGAAATCAAAGAGGAAGGAGCCCTTACAGAGGATACCGAAGTGAAAATGCCATCAAAGAGGATATCAAAGATGAAGAAGCAATCCAATGGATATTGAAGATGAAGAAGGAATAAAAGAGGATATCGAAGTGGAACAAGCAATCGTAGAGGATATCAAAGTTAAAGAAGCAATCAAATAGGATATCAATGTGGAAGAAGCAATCAAAGAGGATATCGAAGTGGAACAAGCAATCAAAGAGAAAAAAATTGGATGTTCGAAAATGATCATGATAATAGTTGTATAAAAAAAATTGAACGTTGCAAAAAAGATCATGATGAACGTTGCATAAAAAAATCTGGACGTTCCAAAATGATCAGGATTGACGTTGCATAATATAAATGTATGTTGTAAAATGATAATGATCAAAAATTTGTACTAATATTTTGTCAAAGTTTGCTAGTGCTATCTCTTCCCGTTTAGAAGATACGAGCGATTAAAGTTTTGTAAGAAAAATCATAAATTTGTTGATTGGATATCGAAGTGGAAGAAACTATCAAAGAGAATGTTGAAGTGGAAGAAGCAATCAAATAGAATATCGAAGTGGCAGAAACAATCAAAGAGGAAATTGAAGTTGAGTAAGCAATCAAAGAGGATACCAAGGTGGTAGAAGCATTCAAAGAAGATGACGAAGTGAAAAAGCAATCAAAGACGATATCGAAATGGAAGAAGCAGTCAAAGACGATATCGAAGTGGGAGAAGCAATCAAAGAGGATATCGAAGTTAAAGAAGCAGTCAAAGATGATGTCGAAGTGGAAAAAACATTCAAAGAAGATGACGAAGTGAGAGAAGCATTCAAAAAGGATGTCAAGGATGACAATAAAAAAACAGTTTCACCAAAAGTTTATACCAATATTTTGTACAAGTTTGCTAGGGCTATCTCTTCCCGCTTAGAAGATATGAGCGATTGAAGTTTTGTATGAAACACCACAATTTTGTAGAGCGCATAATGAAGTAACTGAAGCAATTAAAGAGGATATGAAGTAGAAGAAGCATTTTAAAAGGATAACGAAGTGGAACATGCAAAAATAGAAGATGTGGAGGCGGAAGAAACAATAAAAGAGGATGACGAAGTGTAACAAGCAATCAAAGAGAATATTCGAATAGTGGATGTCGCATAATAAAAAAAAATTGACGTTCCAAAATGATCATAGTGGATGAGGCATAAATAAAAAAAAATTGATGTTCCAAAATGATCACAGTGGATGTTGCATAATAAAAAAAAAATTGACGTTCCAAAAGTGATCATTGTGGATGAGGCATAATTAAAAAAATGTGGATGTTCCAAAATAAACATGATGAACGTTGCATACTAAAAAAAAAAAAAAAAAATGGATGTTCCAAAATGATGATGATGACCTTTGCAAAAACTATGAAAGTTATCTCATGCCCCTCCACCACCATTATATAGAATCAAGCAAATTTACAGTAATTTTATAGTACACACAAGCCGTGGGCTCCCTACAAAAACAGAATGAAAATTACGGCAAACGAAATATACGGTTTACGGTAATCATACAGAAATATTTTGTATGGGACAATTTTTTTTTTGTATGAAAGACATTTTTTTTTTCATGGATCCGGATATAAAAAAATGTCCTCAGCAACATTAGTTTTTGCACCAACGCTCTAAGACCTATACTTTCCGAGATACGAGGTGGATGGGAGCGAATGGGGCACAAAAGGGGTACTTTAGGATTTATTCCCAACTCACCGGAACTCCCTCTATACGATCCCACCAAACATTTCCCCCCTACGAGGTGGCATCTGGGAGAACAATGATGTCAATCAGTCAGTGAGTCAGTGGTAATCGAGCTTTATATAATATAACTAGAGGTTGCGTAGTGCGCGAGTTGCACGCAACTCGCGTGTTATTGTTTTTGTCGAAGAAGCAATCAAAGAGGATTTCGAGCTGTTAAAAGCGATCAAAAAGGATATCCATGTGTAAGAAGCAGTCAAAGACGATATCGAAATGGAAGAAGCAATCAAATCAAAGAAGATATCCAAATGGAAGCAGCAATCAAATATGATTTCGAAGTGCAAGAAGCAATCAAACAGGATATTGAAGTGAAAGCAGCAATCAAATAGGATATCGAATTAGCAGAAACTATTAAAGAGGAAATTGAAGTTGAGTAAGCAATCAAAGAGGATACCGAGGTGGTAGAAGCATTCTAAGATGACGAAGTGAAAAAAGCAATCAAAGACGATATCGAAGTGGAAGAAGCAATCAAAGAAGGTATCGAAGTGGAAGAAGCAATCTTAGAGGATATCGAAGTGGAAGAAGCAATCAAAGATGATATCGAAGTGGAAGAAGCAATCAAAGAGGATATTGAAGTGAAAGAAGCAATCAAATAGGATATCGAAGTAGCAGAAACAATCAAAGAGGAAATTAAAGTTGAGGAAGAAATCAAAGAGGATACCAAGGTGGTAGAAGCATTCTAAGAGGATGACGAAGTAAAAAAAGCAATCAAAGACGATATCGAAGTGGAAGAAGCAATCCAATGGATACTGAAGATGAAGAAGGAATAAAAGAGGATATCGAAGCGGAACAAGCAATCGTAGAGGATATCAAAGTTAAAGAAGCAATCAAAGATAAACAAGCAATCAAAGAGACAAAAATTGGATGTTCCAAAATGATCATGATAATGGTTGTATAAAAAAAAATTGAACGTTGCAAAAAAGATCATGATGAACGTTGCATAAAAAAAAATCTGGACGTTCCAAAATGATCATGATTGACGTTGCATAATATAAATGTATGTTGCAAAATGATAATGATCAAAAATTTGTACTAATATTTTGTCAAAGTTTGCTAGTGCTATCTCTTCCCGTTTAGAAGATACGAGCGATTAAAGTTTTGTAAGAAAAATCATAAATTTGTTGATTGGATATCGAAGTGGAAGAAACTATCAAAGAGAATGTTGAAGTGGAAGAAGCAATCAAATAGGATATCGAAGTGGCAGAAACAATCAAAGAGGAAATTGAAGTTGAGTAAGCAATCAAAGAGGATACCGAGGCGGTAGAAGCATTCAAAGAAGATGACGAAGTGAAAAAAGCAATCAAAGACGATATCGAAATGGAAGAAGCAGTCAAAGACGATATCGAAGAGGGAGAAACAATCAAAGAGGAAATTGAAGTTGAGTAAGCAATCAAAGAGGATACCGAGGTGGTAGAAGCATTCAAAGAAGATGACGAAGTGAAAAAAGTAATCAAAGACGATATCGAAATGGAAGAAGCAGTCAAAGACGATATCGAAGTGGGAGAAGCAATCAAAGAGGATATCGAAGTTAAAGAAGCAGTCAAAGATGATGTCGAAGTGGAAAAAACATTCAAAGAAGATGACGAAGTGAGAGAAGCATTCAAAAAGGATGTCAAGGATGACAATAAAAAAACAGTTGCACCAAAAATTTATACCAATATTTTGAACAAGTTTGCTAGGGCTATCTCTTCCCGTTTAGAAGATACGAGCGATTGAAGTTTTGTATGAAAGACCACAATTTTGTAGAGAGCATAATGAAGTAACTGAAGCAATTAAAGAGGATATGAAAGTAGAAGAAGCATTTTAAAGGGATAACGAAGTGGAACATGCAAAAATAGAAGATGTCGAGGCGGAAGAAACAATCAAAGAGGATATCGAAGTGGAAGAAGCAATCAAAGAGGGTATCGAAGTGGAAGAAGCCATCACAGAGGATATCGAAGTGAAAATGCTATCAAAGACGATATCGAAGATGAAGACGCAATCAAAGAGAATAATGCAGTGCAAGAAGCAATCAAAAGGAAATCGAAGATGATATCGAAGTGGAAGGAGTAAACAAAGAGGATATTGAAGTGGGAGAAGCAATCAAATAGGATATCGAAGTAGCAAAAACAATCAAAGAGGAAATTGAAGTTGACCAAGGAATCAAAGAGGATACCGAGTTGGTAGAAGTATTCAAAGAGGATGACGAAGTGAAAAAAGCAATCAAAGTCGATATCGAAGTGAAAGAAATAGTCAAAGACGATATCAAAATGGAAAAAGCAATCAAAGCGGATATCGAAGTGGAAGAAGCAATCAAAGAGGATATCAAAGTGGAAGAAGCCATCACAGGATATCGAAGTAAAAATGCAATCAAAAACGATATCGAATATGAAGACGCAATCAAAGAAAATATTGCAGTGCAAGAAGCAATCAAACGGAAATCAAAGAGGAAGGAGCCCTTACAGAGGATACCGAAGTGAAAATGCCATCAAAGAGGATATCAAAAATGAAGAAGCAATCCAATGGATATTGAAGATGAAGAAGGAATAAAAGAGGATATCGAAGTGGAACAAGCAATCGTAGAGGATATCAAAGTTAAAGAAGCAATCAAATAGGATATCAATGTGGAAGAAGCAATCAAAGAGGATATCGAAGTGGAACAAGCAATCAAAGAGAAAAAAATTGGATGTTCCAAAATGATCATGATAATAGTTGTATAAAAAAAATTGAACGTTGCAAAAAAGATCATGATGAACGTTGCATAAAAAAAATCTGGCCGTTCCAAAATGATCAGGATTGACGTTGCATAATAGAAATGTATGTTGTAAAATGATAATGATCAAAAATTTGTACTAATATTTTGTCAAAGTTTGCTAGTGCTATCTCTTCCCGTTTAGAAGATACGAGCGATTAAAGTTTTGTAAGAAAAATCATAAATTTGTTGATTGGATATCGAAGTGGAAGAAACTATCAAAGAGAATGTTGAAGTGGAAGAAGCAATCAAATAGGATATCGAAGTGGCAGAAACAATCAAAGAGGAAATTGAAGTTGAGTAAGCAATCAAAGAGGATACCAAGGTGGTAGAAGCATTCAAAAAAGATGACGAAGTGAAAAAGCAATCAAAGACGATATCGAAATGGAAGAAGCAGTCAAAGACGATATCGAAGTGGGAGAAGCAATCAAAGAGGATATCGAAGTTAAAGAAGCAGTCAAAGATGATGTCGAAGTGGAAAAAACATTCAAAGAAGATGACGAAGTGAGAGAAGCATTCAAAAAGGATGTCAAGGATGACAATAAAAAAACAGTTCCACCAAAAATTTATACCAATATTTTCTACAAGTTTGCTAGGGCTATCTCTTCCCGTTTAGAAGATATGAGCGATTGAAGTTTTGTATGAAACACCACAATTTTGTAGAGCGCATAATGAAGTAACTGAAGCAATTAAAGAGGATATGAAGTAGAAGAAGCATTTTAAAAGGATAACGAAGTGGAACATGCAAAAATAGAAGATGTGGAGGCGGAAGAAACAATAAAAGAGAATGACGAAGTGTAACAAGCAATCAAAGAGAATATTCGAATAGTGGATGTCGCATAATAAAAAAAAAATTGACGTTCCAAAATGATCATAGTGGATGAGGCATAAATAAAAAAAATTGATGTTCCAAAATGATCACAGTGGATGTTGCATAATAAAAAAAAATTGACGTTCCAAAAGTGATCATTGTGGATGAGGCATAAATAAAAAAAATTGATGTTCCAAAATGATCACAGTGGATGTTGCATAATAAAAAAAAATTGACGTTCCAAAAGTGATCATTGTGGATGAGGCATAATTTAAAAAAAAATTGACGTTCCAAAATGATCATTGCGGATGAGGCATAATTAAAAAAAATTGATGTTCCAAAATTATCACAGTGGATGTTGCATAATAAAAAAAAAGAAATTGACGTTCCAAAATTATCATTGTGGATGAGGCATAATTTAAAAAAAATGATTTTCCAAAATGATCACAAAGGATTTTGCATAATAAAAAAAAATGACGTTCCAAAAGTGATCATTGTGGATGAGGCATAATTAAAAAAAATTGATGTTCCAAAATGATCACAGTGGATTTTGCATAATAAAAAAAAAAAAATTACGTTCCAAAATGATCATTGTGGATGAGGCATAATTAAAAAAAAATTGATTTTCCAAAATGATCACAAAGGATTTTGCATAAAAAAAAATGGACGTTCCAAAATGATCATTGTGGATGAGGCATAATTAAAAAAAAATTGATTTTCCAAAATGATCACAAAGGATTTTGCATAATAAAAAAAAATTGACGTTCCAAAAGTGATCATTGTGGATGAGGCATAATTAAAAAAAATTGATGTTCCAAAATGATCACAGTGGATTTTGCATAATAAAAAAAAAAAAAATTGACGTTCCAAAATGATCATTGTGGATGAGGCATAATTAAAAAAAATGATGTACCAAAATGATCACAGTGGATGTTGTATAATAAAAAAATAATAATTGACGTTCTAAAGTGATCATGGTGGATGAGGCGTAATTAAAAAAATGATGTACCAAAATGATCACAGTGGATGTTGCATAATACAAAAAAAATAATAATAATTGACGTTCCAAAGTGATCATTGTGGATGAGGCATACTTAAAAAAAATGATGTTCCAAAATGATCACAGTGGATGATGCATAATAAAAAAAATAATTGACGTTCTAAAGTGATCATTGTGGATGAGGCATAATTAAAAAAAATGATGTACCAAAATGATCACAGTGGATGTTGCATAATAAAAAAAAATAATTGACGTTCCAAAGTGATCATTGTGGATGAGGCATAATTAAAAAAAATGATGTACCAAAATATCACAGTGGATGTTGCATAATAAAAAAAAAAAAATTGACGTTCCAAAGTGATCATAGTGGATGAGGCATAATTAAAAAAAATGATGTTCCAAAATGATCACAGTGGATGATGCATAATAAAAAAATAAAAAATAATTGACGTTCCAAAGTGATCATTGTGGATGAGGCGTTATTAAAAAAATGATGTACCAAAATGATCATAGTGGATGTTGCATAATAAAAAAAATAAATAATAATTGACGTTCCAAAGTGATCATTGTGGATGAGGCATAATTAAAAAAAATGATGTACCAAAATATCACAGTGGATATTGCATAATAAAAAAAATAATAATAATTGACGTTCCAAAGTGATCATTGTGGATGAGGCATAATTAAAAAAAATGATGTACCAAAATATCACAGTGGATATTGCATAATAAAAAAAAATGACGTTCCAAAGAGATCATAGTGGATGAGGCATAATTGAAAAAAAAAGATGTTCCAAAATGATCACAGTGGATGATGCATAATAAAAAAATAAAAAATAATTGACGTTCCAAAGTGATCATTGTGGATGAGGCGTAATTAAAAAAATGATGTACCAAAATGGTCATAGTGGATGTTGCATAATAAAAAAAAATAATAATAATTGACGTTCCAAAGTGATCATTGTGGATGAGGCATAATTAAAAAAAATGATGTACCAAAATATCACAGTGGATGTTGCATAATATAAAATAAATAAATTGACGTTCCAAAGTGATCATTGTGGATTAGGCATAATTAAAAAAATGTGGATGTTCCAAAATAAACATGATGAACGTTGCATACTAAAAAAAAAAAAAATTGGATGTTCCAAAATGATGATGATGACCTTTGCAAAAACTATGAAAGTTATCTCATGTCCCTCCACCACCATTATAATTATAGAATCAAGCAAATTTACAGTAATTTTATAGTACACACAAGCCGTGGGCTCCCTACAAAAACAGTATGAAAATTACGGCAAACGAAATATACGGTTTACGGTATTCATACAGAAATATTTTGTATGGGACAATTTTTTTTTTGTATGAAAGACAATTTTTTTTTCATGGAACCGGATATAAAAAAATGTCCTCTGCAACATTAGTTTTTGCACCAACGCTCTAAGACCTATACTTTCCGAGATACGAGGTGGATGGGAGCGAATGGGGGACAAAAGGGGTACTTTAGGATTTATTCCCAACTCACCGGAACTCCCTCTATACGATCCCACCAAACATTTCCCCCCTACGAGGTGGCATCTGGGAGAACAATGATGTCAATCAGTCAGTGAGTCAGTGGTAATCGAGCTTTATATAATATAACTAGAGGTTGCGTAGTGCGCGAGTTGCACGCAACTCGCGTGTTATTGTTTTTGTCGAAGAAGCAATCAAAGAGGATTTCGAGCTGTTAAAAGCGATCAAAAAGGATATACATGTGTAAGAAGCAGTCAAAGACGATATCGAAATGGAAGAAGCAATCAAATCAAAGAAGATATCGAAATGGAAGCAGCAATCAAATATGATTTCGAAGTGCAAGAAGCAATCAAACAGGATATTGAAGTGAAAGCAGCAATCAAATAGGATATCGAATTAGCAGAAACTATTAAAGAGGAAATTGAAGTTGAGTAAGCAATCAAAGAGGATACCGAGGTGGTAGAAGCATTCTAAGATGACGAAGTGAAAAAAGCAATCAAAGACGATATCGAAGTGGAAGAAGCAATCAAAGAAGGTATCGAAGTGGAAGAAGCAATCTTAGAGGATATCGAAGTGGAAGAAGCAATCAAAGATGATATCGAAGTGGAAGAAGCAATCAAAGAGGATATTGAAGTGAAAGAAGCAATCAAATAGGATATCGAAGTAGCAGAAACAATCAAAGAGGAAATTAAAGTTGAGGAAGAAATCAAAGAGGATACCAAGGTGGTAGAAGCATTCTAAGAGGATGACGAAGTAAAAAAAGCAATCAAAGACGATATCGAAGTGGAAGAAGCAATCCAATGGATATTGAAGATGAAGAAGGAATAAAAGAGGATATCGAAGCGGAACAAGCAATCGTAGAGGATATCAAAGTTAAAGAAGCAATCAAAGATAAACAAGCAATCAAAGAGAAAAAAATTGGATGTTCCAAAATGATCATGATAATGGTTGTATAAAAAAAAATTGAACGTTGCAAAAAAGATCATGATGAACGTTGCATAAAAAAAAATCTGGACGTTCCAAAATGATCATGATTGACGTTGCATAATATAAATGTATGTTGCAAAATGATAATGATCAAAAATTTGTACTAATATTTTGTCAAAGTTTGCTAGTGCTATCTCTTCCCGTTTAGAAGATACGAGCGATTAAAGTTTTGTAAGAAAAATCATAAATTTGTTGATTGGATATCGAAGTGGAAGAAACTATCAAAGAGAATGTTGAAGTGGAAGAAGCAATCAAATAGGATATCGAAGTGGCAGAAACAATCAAAGAGGAAATTGAAGTTGAGTAAGCAATCATAGAGGATACCGAGGCGGTAGAAGCATTCAAAGAAGATGACGAAGTGAAAAAAGCAATCAAAGACGATATCGAAATGGAAGAAGCAGTCAAAGACGATATCGAAGAGGGAGAAACAATCAAAGAGGAAATTGAAGTTAAAGAAGCAGTCAAAGATGATGTCGAAGTGGAAAAAACATTCAAAGAAGATGACGAAGTGAGAGAAGCATTCAAAAAGGATGTCAAGGATGACAATAAAAAAACAGTTGCACCAAAAATTTATACCAATATTTTGTACAAGTTTGCTAGGGCTATCTCTTCCCGTTTAGAAGATACGAGCGATTGAAGTTTTGTATGAAAGACCACAATTTTGTAGAGAGCATAATGAAGTAACTGAAGCAATTAAAGAGGATATGAAAGTAGAAGAAGCATTTTAAAGGGATAACGAAGTGGAACATGCAAAAATAGAAGATGTCGAGGCGGAAGAAACAATCAAAGAGGATATCGAAGTGGAAGAAGCAATCAAAGAGGGTATCGAAGTGGAAGAAGCCATCACAGAGGATATCGAAGTGAAAATGCTATCAAAGACGATATCGAAGATGAAGACGCAATCAAAGAGAATAATGCAGTGCAAGAAGCAATCAAAAGGAAATCGAAGATGATATCGAAGTGGAAGGAGTAAACAAAGAGGATATTGAAGTGGGAGAAGCAATCAAATAGGATATCGAAGTAGTAAAAACAATCAAAGAGGAAATTGAAGTTGACTAAGGAATCAAAGAGGATACCGAGTTGGTAGAAGTATTCAAAGAGGATGACGAACTGAAAAAAGCAATCAAAGACTATATCGAAGTGAAAGAAATAGTCAAAGACGATATCAAAATGGAACAAGCAATCAAAGCGGATATCGAAGTGGAAGAAGCAATCAAAGAGGATATCAAAGTGGAAGAAGCCATCACAGGATATCGAAGTAAAAATGCAATCAAAAACGATATCGAATATGAAGACGCAATCAAAGAAAATATTGCAGTGCAAGAAGCAATCAAACGGAAATCAAAGAGGAAGGAGCCCTTACAGAGGATACCGAAGTGAAAATGCCATCAAAGAGGATATCAAAGATGAAGAAGCAATCCAATGGATATTGAAGATGAAGAAGGAATAAAAGAGGATATCGAAGTGGAAGAAGCAATCGTAGAGGATACCAAAGTTAAAGAAGCAATCAAATAGGATATCAATGTGGAAGAAGCAATCAAAGAGGATATCGAAGTGGAACAAGCAATCAAAGAGAAAAAAATTGGATGTTCCAAAATGATCATGATAATAGTTGTATAAAAAAAATTGAACGTTGCAAAAAAGATCATGATGAACGTTGCATAAAAAAAATCTGGACGTTCCAAAATGATCAGGATTGACGTTGCATAATATAAATGTATGTTGTAAAATGATAATGATCAAAAATTTGTACTAATATTTTGTCAAAGTTTGCTAGTGCTATCTCTTCCCGTTTCGAAGATACGAGCGATTAAAGTTTTGTAAGAAAAATCATAAATTTGTTGATTGGATATCGAAGTGGAAGAAACTATCAAAGAGAATGTTGAAGTGGGAGAAGCAATCAAATAGGATATCGAAGTGGCAGAAACAATCAAAGAGGAAATTGAAGTTGAGTAAGCAATCAAAGAGGATACCAAGGTGGTAGAAGCATTCAAAGAAGATGACGAAGTGAAAAAGCAATCAAAGACGATATCGAAATGGAAGAAGCAGTCAAAGACGATATCGAAGTGGGAGAAGCAATCAAAGAGGATATCGAAGTTAAAGAAGCAGTCAAAGATGATGTCGAAGTGGAAAAAACATTCAAAGAAGATGACGAAGTGAGAGAAGCATTCAAAAAGGATGTCAAGGATGACAATAAAAAAACAGTTCCACCAAAAATTTACACCAATATTTTGTACAAGTTTGCTAGGGCTAGCTCTTCCCGTTTAGAAGATATGAGCGATTGAAGTTTTGTATGAAACACCACAATTTTGTAGAGCGCATAATGAAGTAACTGAAGCAATTAAAGAGGATATGAAGTAGAAGAAGCATTTTAAAAGGATAACGAAGTGGAACATGCAAAAATAGAAGATGTGGAGGCGGAAGAAACAATAAAAGAGGATGACGAAGTGTAACAAGCAATCAAAGAGAATGTTCGAATAGTGGATGTCGCATAATAAAAAAAAATTGACGTTCAAAAATGATCATAGTGGATGAGGCATAAATAAAAATAAATTGATGTTCCAAAATGATCACAGTGGATGTTGCATAATAAAAAAAAAATTGACGTTCCAAAAGTGATCATTGTGGATGAGGCATAATTTAAAAAAAAATTGACGTTCCAAAATGATCATTGCTGATGAGGCATAATTAAAAAAAATTGATGTTCCAAAATTATCACAGTGGATGTTGCATAATAAAAAAAAAGAAATTGACGTTCCAAAATAATCATTGTGGATGAGGCATAATTTAAAAAAAAATGATTTTCCAAAATGATCACAAAGGATTTTGCATAATAAAAAAAATGACGTTCCAAAAGTGATCATTGTGGATGAGGCATAATTTAAAACAAAATGATGTTCCAAAATGATCACAAAGGATTTTGCATAGTAAAAAAAAATTGACGTTCCAAAAGTGATCATTGTGGATGAGGCATAATTAAAAAAAATTGATTTTCCAAAAAGATCACAAAGGATTTTGCATAATAAAAAAAAATAATTGACGTTCCAAAGTGATCATTGTGGATGAGGCATAATAAAAAAAATGATGTACCAAAATGATCACAGTGGATGTTGCATAATACAAAAAAAAAAAAAAATTGACGTTCCAAAGTGATCATTGTGGATGAGGCATAATTAAAAAAAATGATGTTCCAAAATGATCACAGTGGATGATGCATAATAAAAAAAAATAATAATTGACGTTCCAAAGTGATCATTGTGGATGAGGCATAATTAAAAAAATGATGTACCAAAATGATCACAGTGGATGTTGCATAATTAAAAAAAAATGACGTTTCAAAGTGATCATTGTGGATGAGGCATAATTGAAAAAAAATGATGTTACAAAATGATCACAGTGGATGATGCATAATAAAAAAAAAATTGACGTTCCAAAGTGATCATTGTGGATGAGGCATAATTAAAAAAATGATGTACCAAAATGATCACAGTGGATGTTGCATAATAAAAAAAAAAAATGACGTTTCAAAGTGATCATTGTGGATGAGGCATAATTGAAAAAAAATGATGTTCCAAAATGATCACAGTGGATGATGCATAAAAAAAAATTGACGTTCCAAAGTGATCTTTGTGGATGAGGCATAATTAAAAAAAATTATGTACCAAAATGATCACAGTGGATGTTGCATAATTAAAATAAAAAAAATTGACGTTCCAAAGTGATCATTGTGGATGAGGCATAATTAAAAAAATGTGGATGTTCCAAAATAAACATGATGAACGTTGCATACTAAAAAAAAAAAAAAAATGGATGTTCCAAAATGATGATGATGACCTTTGCAAAAACTATGAAAGTTGTCTCATGCCCCTCCACAACCATTATATAGAATCAAGCAAATTTTACAGTAATTTTATAGTACACACAAGGCCTGGGCTCCCTACAAAAACAGTATGAAAATTACGGCAAACGAAATATACGGTTTACGGTATTCATACAGAAATATTTTGTATGGGACAATTTTTTTTTTGTATGAAAGACAATTTTTTTTTCATGGAACCGGATATAAAAAAATGTCCTCTGCAACATTAGTTTTTGCACCAACGCTCTAAGACCTATACTTTCCGAGATACGAGGTCGATGGGAGCGAATGGGGGACAAAAGGGGTACTTTAGGATTTATTCCCAACTCATCGGAACTCCCTCTATACGATCCCACCAAACATTTTCACCCTACGAGGTGGCATCTGGGAGAACAAACATGTCAATGAGTCAGTCAGTCAGTCAGTCAGTGGTAATCGAGCTTTATATAATATAACTAGAGGTTGCGTTGTGCGCGAGCTGCTCGCAGCTCGCGTGTTTTTCTTTTAGTCGAAGAAGTAATTAAAGAGGATATCGAGCTGTTAAAAGCCATCAAAGAGGATATCCATGTGTAAGAAGCAGTCAAAAACGATATCGAAATGGAAGAAGCAATCAAATCAAAGAGGATTTCCAAGTGGAAGCAGCAATCAAAGATGATATCGAAGTGGAAGAAGCAATCAAAGAGGATATTGAAGTGAAAGAAGCAATCAAATAGGATATCGAAGTAGCAGAAACAATCAAAGAGGAAATTAAAGTTGAGGAAGAAATCAAAGAGGATACCAAGGTGGTAGAAGCATTCTAAGAGGATGACGAAGTAAAAAAAGCAATCAAAGACGATATCGAAGTGGAAGAAGCAATCCAATGGATATTGAAGATGAAGAAGGAATAAAAGAGGATATCGAAGCGGAACAAGCAATCGTAAAGGATATCAAAGTTAAAGAAGCAATCAAAGAGGATATCAATGTGGAAGAAGCAATCAAAGAGGATATCGAAGTGGAACAAGCAATCAAAGAGAAAAAAATTGGATGTTCCAAAATGATCATGATAATAGTTGTATAAAAAAAATTTAACGTTGCAAAAAAGATCATGATGAACGTTGCATAAAAAAAATCTGGACGTTCCAAAATGATCAGGATTGACGTTGCATAATATAAATGTATGTTGTAAAATGATAATGATCAAAAATTTGTACTAATATTTTGTCAAAGTTTGCTAGTGCTATCTCTTCCCGTTTAGAAGATACGAGCGATTAAAGTTTTGTAAGAAAAATCATAAATTTGTTGATTGGATATCGAAGTGGAAGAAACTATCAAAGAGAATGTTGAAGTGGAAGAAGCAATCAAATAGGATATCGAAGTGGCAGAAACAATCAAAGCGGAAATTGAAGTTGAGTAAGCAATCAAAGAGGATACCGAGGTGGTAGAAGCATTCAAAGAAGATGACGAAGTGAAAAAGCAATCAAAGACGATATCGAAATGGAAGAAGCAGTCAAAGACGATATCGAAGTGGGAGAAGCAATCAAAGAGGATATCGAAGTTAAAGAAGCAGTCAAAGATGATGTCGAAGTGGAAAAAACATTCAAAGAAGATGACGAAGTGAGAGAAGCATTCAAAAAGGATGTCAAGGATGACAATAAAAAAACAGTTCCACCAAAAATTTATACCAATATTTTGTACAAGTTTGCTAGGGCTATCTCTTCCCGTTTAGAAGATACGAGCGATTGAAGTTTTGTATGAAAGACCACAATTTTGTAGAGAGCATAATGAAGTAACTGAAGCAATTAAAGAGGATATGAAAGTAGAAGAAGCATTTTAAAGGGATAACGAAGTGGAACATGCAAAAATAGAAGATGTCGAGGCGGAAGAAACAATCAAAGAGGATATCGAAGTGGAAGAAGCAATCAAAGAGGGTATCGAAGTGGAAAAAGCAATCAAAGAGGGTATCGAAGTGGAAGAAGCCATCACAGAGGATATCGAAGTGAAAATGCTATCAAAGACGATATCGAAGATGAAGACGCAATCAAAGAGAATAATGCAGTGCAAGAAGCAATCAAAAGGAAATCGAAGATGATATCGAAGTGGAAGGAGTAAACAAAGAGGATATTGAAGTGGGAGAAGCAATCAAATAGGATATCGAAGTAGCAAAAACAATCAAAGAGGAAATTGAAGTTGACTAAGGAATCAAAGAGGATACCGAGTTGGTAGAAGTATTCAAAGAGGATGACGAAGTGAAAAAAGCAATCAAAGACGATATCGAAGTGAAAGAAATAGTCAAAGACGATATCAAAATGGAACAAGCAATCAAAGCGGATATCGTAGTGGAAGAAGCAATCAAAGAGGATGTCAAAGTGGAAGAAGCCATCACAGGATATCGAAGTAAAAATGCAATCAAAAACGATATCGAATATGAAGACGCAATCAAAGAAAATATTGCAGTGCAAGAAGCAATCAAACGGAAATCAAAGAGGAAGGAGCCCTTACAGAGGATACCGAAGTGAAAAAGCCATCAAAGAGGATATCAAAGATGAAGAAGCAATCCAATGGATATTGAAGATGAAGAAGGAATAAAAGAGGATATCGAAGTGGAACAAGCAATCGTAGAGGATATCAAAGTTAAAGAAGCAATCAAATAGGATATCAATGTGGAAGAAGCAATCAAAGAGGATATCGAAGTGGAACAAGCAATCAAAGAGAAAAAAATTGGATGTTCGAAAATGATCATGATAATAGTTGTATAAAAAAAATTGAACGTTGCAAAAAAGATCATGATGAACGTTGCATAAAAAAATCTGGACGTTCCAAAATGATCAGGATTGACGTTGCATAATATAAATGTATGTTGTAAAATGATAATGATCAAAAATTTGTACTAATATTTTGTCAAAGTTTGCTAGTGCTATCTCTTCCCGTTTAGAAGATACGAGCGATTAAAGTTTTGTAAGAAAAATCATAAATTTGTTGATTGGATATCGAAGTGGAAGAAACTATCAAAGAGAATGTTGAAGTGGAAGAAGCAATCAAATAGGATATCGAAGTGGCAGAAACAATCAAAGCGGAAATTGAAGTTGAGTAAGCAATCAAAGAGGATACCAAGGTGGTAGAAGCATTCAAAGAAGATGACGAAGTGAAAAAGCAATCAAAGACGATATCGAAATGGAAGAAGCAGTCAAAGAGGATATCGAAGTGGGAGAAGCAATCAAAGAGGATATCGAAGATAAAGAAGCAGTCAAAGATGATGTCGAAGTGGAAAAAACATTCAAAGAAGATGACGAAGTGAGAGAAGCATTCAAAAAGGATGTCAAGGATGACAATAAAAAAACAGTTGCACCAAAAATTTATACCAATATTTTGTACAAGTTTGCTAGGGCTATCTCTTCCCGTTTAGAAGATACGAGCGGTTGAAGTTTTGTATGAAAGACCACAATTTTGTAGAGAGCATAATGAAGTAACTGAAGCAATTAAAGAGGATATGAAAGTAGAAGAAGCATTTTAAAGGGATAACGAAGTGGAACATGCAAAAATAGAAGATGTCGAGGCGGAAGAAACAATCAAAGAGGATATCGAAGTGGAAGAAACAATCAAAGAGGGTATCGAAGTGGAAGAAGCCATCACAGAGGATATCGAAGTGAAAATGCTATCAAAGACGATATCGAAGATGAAGACGCAATCAAAGAGAATAATACAGTGCAAGAAGCAATCAAAAGGAAATCGAAGATGATATCGAAGTGGAAGGAGTAAACAAAGAGGATATTGAAGTGGGAGAAGCAATCAAATAGGATATCGAAGTAGCAAAAACAATCAAAGAGAAAATTGAAGTTGACTAAGGAATCAAAGAGGATACCGAGTTGGTAGAAGTATTCAAAGAGGATGACGAAGTGAAAAAAGCAATCAAAGACGATATCGAAGTGAAATAAATAGTCAACGACGATATCAAAATTGAACAAGCAATCAAAGCGGATATCGAAGTGGAAGAAGCAATCAAAGAGGATATCAAAGTGGAAGAAGCCATCACAGGATATCGAAGTAAAAATGCAATCAAAAACGATATCGAATATGAAGACGCAATCAAAGAAAATATTGCAGTGCAAGAAGCAATCAAACGGAAATCAAAGAGGAAGGAGCCCTTACAAAGGATACCGAAGTGAAAATGCCATCAAAGAGGATATCAAAGATGAAGAAGCAATCCAATGGATATTGAAGATGAAGAAGGAATAAAAGAGGATATCGAAGTGGAACAAGCAATCGTAGAGGATATCAAAGTTAAAGAAGCAATCAAATAGGATATCAATGTGGAAGAAGCAATCAAAGAGGATATCGAAGTGGAACAAGCAATCAAAGAGAAAAAAATTGGATGTTCCAAAATGATCATGATAATAGTTGTATAAAAAAAATTTAACGTTGCAAAAAAGATCATGATGAACGTTGCATAAAAAAAATCTGGACGTTCCAAAATGATCAGGATTGACGTTGCATAATATAAATGTATGTTGTAAAATGATAATGATCAAAAATTTGTACTAATATTTTGTCAAAGTTTGCTAGTGCTATCTCTTCCCGTTTAGAAGATACGAGCGATTAAAGTTTTGTAAGAAAAATCATAAATTTGTTGATTGGATATCGAAGTGGAAGAAACTATCAAAGAGAATGTTGAAGTGGGAGAAGCAATCAAATAGGATATCGAAGTGGCAGAAACAATCAAAGAGGAAATTGAAGTTGAGTAAGCAATCAAAGAGGATACCAAGGTGGTAGAAGCATTCAAAGAAGATGACGAAGTGAAAAAGCAATCAAAGACGATATCGAAATGGAAGAAGCAGTCAAAGACGATATCGAAGTGGGAGAAGCAATCAAAGAGGATATCGAAGTTAAAGAAGCAGTCAAAGATGATGTCGAAGTGGAAAAAACATTCAAAGAAGATGACGAAGTGAGAGAAGCATTCAAAAAGGATGTCAAGGATGACAATAAAAAAACAGTTCCACCAAAAATTTATACCAATATTTTGTACAAGTTTGCTAGGGCTATCTCTTCCCGTTTAGAAGATACGAGCGATTGAAGTTTTGTATGAAAGACCACAATTTTGTAGAGAGCATAATGAAGTAACTGAAGCAATTAAAGAGGATATGAAAGTAGAAGAAGCATTTTAAAGGGATAACGAAGTGGAACATGCAAAAATAGAAGATGTCGAGGCGGAAGAAACAATCAAAGAGGATATCGAAGTGGAAGAAGCAATCAAAGAGGGTATCGAAGTGGAAAAAGCAATCAAAGAGGGTATCGAAGTGGAAGAAACCATCACAGAGGATATCGAAGTGAAAATGCTATCAAAGACGATATCGAAGATGAAGACGCAATCAAAGAGAATAATGCAGTGCAAGAAGCAATCAAAAGGAAATCGAAGATGATATCGAAGTGGAAGGAGTAAACAAAGAGGATATTGAAGTGGGAGAAGCAATCAAATAGGATATCGAAGTAGCAAAAACAATCAAAGAGGAAATTGAAGTTGACTAAGGAATCAAAGAGGATACCGGGTTGGTAGAAGTATTCAAAGAGGATGACGAAGTGAAAAAAGCAATCAAAGACGATATCGAAGTGAAAGAAATAGTCAAAGACGATATCAAAATGGAACAAGCAATCAAAGCGGATATCGAAGTGGAAGAAGCAATCAAAGAGGATGTCAAAGTGGAAGAAGCCATCACAGGATATCGAAGTAAAAATGCAATCAAAAACGATATCGAATATGAAGACGCAATCAAAGAAAATATTGCAGTGCAAGAAGCAATCAAACGGAAATCAAAGAGGAAGGAGCCCTTACAGAGGATACCGAAGTGAAAATGCCATCAAAGAGGATATCAAAGATGAAGAAGCAATCCAATGGATATTGAAGATGAAGAAGGAATAAAAGAGGATATCGAAGTGGAACAAGCAATCGTAGAGGATATCAAAGTTAAAGAAGCAATCAAATAGGATATCAATGTGGAAGAAGCAATCAAAGAGGATATCGAAGTGGAACAAGCAATCAAAGAGAAAAAAATTGGATGTTCGAAAATGATCATGATAATAGTTGTATAAAAAAAATTGAACGTTGCAAAAAAGATCATGATGAACGTTGCATAAAAAAATCTGGACGTTCCAAAATGATCAGGATTGACGTTGCATAATATAAATGTATGTTGTAAAATGATAATGATCAAAAATTTGTACTAATATTTTGTCAAAGTTTGCTAGTGCTATCTCTTCCCGTTTAGAAGATACGAGCGATTAAAGTTTTGTAAGAAAAATCATAAATTTGTTGATTGGATATCGAAGTGGAAGAAACTATCAAAGAGAATGTTGAAGTGGAAGAAGCAATCAAATAGAATATCGAAGTGGCAGAAACAATCAAAGAGGAAATTGAAGTTGAGTAAGCAATCAAAGAGGATACCAAGGTGGTAGAAGCATTCAAAGAAGATGACGAAGTGAAAAAGCAATCAAAGACGATATCGAAATGGAAGAAGCAGTCAAAGACGATATCGAAGTGGGAGAAGCAATCAAAGAGGATATCGAAGTTAAAGAAGCAGTCAAAGATGATGTCGAAGTGGAAAAAACATTCAAAGAAGATGACGAAGTGAGAGAAGCATTCAAAAAGGATGTCAAGGATGACAATAAAAAAACAGTTTCACCAAAAGTTTATACCAATATTTTGTACAAGTTTGCTAGGGCTATCTCTTCCCGCTTAGAAGATATGAGCGATTGAAGTTTTGTATGAAACACCACAATTTTGTAGAGCGCATAATGAAGTAACTGAAGCAATTAAAGAGGATATGAAGTAGAAGAAGCATTTTAAAAGGATAACGAAGTGGAACATGCAAAAATAGAAGATGTGGAGGCGGAAGAAACAATAAAAGAGGATGACGAAGTGTAACAAGCAATCAAAGAGAATATTCGAATAGTGGATGTCGCATAATAAAAAAAAATTGACGTTCCAAAATGATCATAGTGGATGAGGCATAAATAAAAAAAAATTGATGTTCCAAAATGATCACAGTGGATGTTGCATAATAAAAAAAAAATTGACGTTCCAAAAGTGATCATTGTGGATGAGGCATAATTAAAAAAATGTGGATGTTCCAAAATAAACATGATGAACGTTGCATACTAAAAAAAAAAAAAAAAAATGGATGTTCCAAAATGATGATGATGACCTTTGCAAAAACTATGAAAGTTATCTCATGCCCCTCCACCACCATTATATAGAATCAAGCAAATTTACAGTAATTTTATAGTACACACAAGCCGTGGGCTCCCTACAAAAACAGAATGAAAATTACGGCAAACGAAATATACGGTTTACGGTAATCATACAGAAATATTTTGTATGGGACAATTTTTTTTTTGTATGAAAGACATTTTTTTTTTCATGGATCCGGATATAAAAAAATGTCCTCAGCAACATTAGTTTTTGCACCAACGCTCTAAGACCTATACTTTCCGAGATACGAGGTGGATGGGAGCGAATGGGGCACAAAAGGGGTACTTTAGGATTTATTCCCAACTCACCGGAACTCCCTCTATACGATCCCACCAAACATTTCCCCCCTACGAGGTGGCATCTGGGAGAACAATGATGTCAATCAGTCAGTGAGTCAGTGGTAATCGAGCTTTATATAATATAATATACACAGTAGCAGTATCGATCGAACCTGCAGTGATCTAAATATAGGATGTCAGAGAAGGCTGCTTGCCACGCGCCAGAATGCCAGCCAATCTTTTTTTAGAACTAAAATTTCGTTCTACTTTTGTTAGTTCTGGTTGTTATTTTAGTAGAAAAGTAATTGTTGCGATCGCATTAATTTGAGAATAAAGCCTTATCCAATACGCAATTTTTAAATATCCTCGGAAAAAAACGTAGTTTCCACAGATGTCGCCATGACATTTCAACCTCGAACATCCAATTCTATACAAGCCTCTGATTCGAGACCTCTCAATTCAGCAAACTAACTGACTATTAGAGTTCACGCACTGATTAGTTGACTATTGATTTGACAACCGATTGATGGACGAAAAACGTCTAATCGGCGTTCCTGCAACCCATTTTCACGTTTGACAAGAGATTTTGTTGAATGATTTGACAATTTTATTACCAAACTAATCTCTGATTAAAATCAGATGCGGAAAAAGACGTTCCAGCAACTAAATATGCACTTGACAAGAGATTTGACCAATGGTCAACTGATTTGCGAGATGATCTTCGTACGAACAACCGGGTGTAACTAAATCATTATTACGTTCATATTAAAAAAACTCTAGTTCTGTCTGAATCAATGTTTTTTCGTTCTTGTTTTGTTTCGTCTTTCTTTACCTTCCGTTTCTAAGTAGGTATAAGCTTTTTGTCATCCTTGATGTAGTTTTTTATTGGCTGTCGTCAAGCGCTTGACCTCACTGATGGTAAGTCACGGTGTGGTTGAAGATGGTGCACAGGAGACCGAGATCTTCCGAGATGGAGCATAAGAAACCGGAAAAAAAGGCCGGTAGCGAGTTCCACTCCTAGTAAATAACAAAATAAGTTATCCGCATCGAGTGGTCTCGAACCGGGAAGATGACGTGTTCAGCATGATACTTTCATTATCACGACAGTATTGGCAGATTCAACATAAGAAGATAAGATTATTGAGGTAAAGAAATCGTGTCGTGTTTATTCTACTTACATTTTCTGTAAGCAAATTATTATCCTGCAAATGTATGCGTAGGTAATATGTATGCGTAATATACATACTCTTGGCCGACTGAAAATATGTGAAACAGGAATATTATCACAAGCCGGCGCGGCGTCTATGTAAATTTTTAAAGGGTTTGGTACGCACGGTTTATACTTATAGTACCGTTTACCATAAGGTATCTCTTACACTTGTTTGACACCTTGCGCCCCAGAGGCATATCAAATCCCGGACTCAATTTTTTAGTAAACGCAATTTACAATTACCTTGCCAAAAATATAAGATAACCATAAAATTTTAAGTAAGTAATATTTGTAAGTTGTATATTATTTCTCCGTGGTAATATTGTTTGCTTAAGACTTTTCTTTATATGCAGGACGTTTGCTCCGCAGTAAACTTTGTCCTTAGAACGATGTACCTTCTCGTCTTTCAATCAGCGTATAGTGCACTCCCTTTTATTAGGTATGCAGGTGCTTTTCTGTCTGGTACCTACCTATGTATATAAAATTAGTAGAATTAAGTTTTCAGTTCCCTGATAGGTATTTGGTATCAAATAAATTAATGTTTACCATATGATAACTTACCAACAAAATACAAGTTATGTTTTTTATACTGCCTGGAAATGGAACAAGCATACGACCCACCTGATGTTAAGTATGGTAACCATCGCCTAAAGCAAAGTATTACCTCGTAGTTCACGCACCTTAGAAACGTGCCCTATGATACACTGCCATGCGTGCGTTCCAAACCATACCCTTCATACCGAAACACAGCAATGGTGCTTGGTGGCAAAAATAGGTATGGTGGTAGTACTTCCCCGGTCGAGCCCTTTCACAAGGACCTCTACCACTCCTAATCTTATAAACTATCCATTGTTTTACTAGTTAAAATACCTAATATTTGTACTTGTGTGGTTTATTAGAGTGTAACTAAACTATCTAAAGTTTAGTTACTATTTCCTCATAAAGGGAATAAAAGGGCAAAAGATGAAACCTAATAAGTTATTAGTAGGTAGGTAATATAAATATTGCATGCGCGTACGTCAATTTTTCGTCATTGTCATAACGCTAGACGTTTAGTAAACAAATAATCTGTGGTTAGACGTCACTGCTCTAATGACAAGTAAACATCTCACTTGCAAAAGTTTTTCCCTACTTTAAATAGAATACAGTGCAGTAGGTTCAATATTACGCAATAAGTGTCAGCAACAAAAAGCGATTAGAAAACAGTCGTGAGGCTAAGACTGTGTCTGTCTGAGGGCATTGTGCCGGCTGGCGCGACGGATCCGCTTGGCTGCCGGCCGGCCCTCTGCGGACGACTCTACCCGGAACCATCGCCCGGCGTTGAGCAACAATGAACATTCGTAAACATGCTAATTACGAAGAGGGCACTCGAATAAAAACCCCTTCAATACTAAATCATTTACAACCAAAAGCCGCGACAGAGATAAAGTCTTCTTCTAGAATGAGACGTTGGGTTTATGTCTCATAAACCCATCAAAAGAAAACAAGTGCCAGCTGACGGTGGTTAAATTGTTCACCCCAAATAAAAACAAAACGGACGAGCAGTTTCTTTCAAACGTGGCCTACAAAAATTCCTACAAAGAACACTAAATACCTAATACCCAAGCCCAGTTGCAACAAAGCTGCTTTTCATCTGTATTCCTTTGAAAATGTACCTTTGCATTCGTAAGCAAGTCCCTGGTACAGTGTGTAGAGATGTCGGTCATTCCTTTGCAGTGTAATAACTGAGGTTTCACTCAGAGGTGGTGAATAAAAAGTAGAGTGCTCACCTCCTTTCCATATTTGAAAGCACATTTTGTTGCTTTCCACTCGTTTTTCCATGCAAACTGTGATATTATGGTAGATGGAAATGAGATAGGATCATCAATGGAACAAAATATAAATAATGAATAGAAGACACACTCAAAAGTCGTGTACCTACCTTTAATTATGTTGATAATACTTATTGAATTGCATATCAGTTAAAAATACTTACCTACATTGACATATCGTAATATGATCTACTTTTAAAGACTGTGTAAGTGCAAAACACCTGTTGATTTGATATCTTTTGTATTACTCAATGTGTAATGTCTGTCAGTCAATACAGTGTTTAACATCTACAGTGGGTTAGTCTTTTAAATTCCTACTCACAGATTTGAGCTTTAATCCGTTTGCATAAAGACTGAATTTGGATTGGCAGTTAATACATAGAGAAGTAGATATCGTATACTGAAGACCAGTGCCGGACCTATGCTAAGTAAGTTCGTATGAGCTGGTATCAAACTATAAAGGTCGCGGAAAAGCTTCCGACATTACTTTAATCACGATACTGCATTATGCTAACTAGCTCGCTTTACTCACTCGATTACTTCTACTTAGTACTCGTACGTGCTCATTCTTACAACCAAAAGCTCTTCAGCTAAGACTGGATTTGCCACTGAATATTAAGTGGTGAATCCGGTCTAGTTTTAATCCAGCACTGCTGAAAAGAAACGTCTGGCAAGGTAACAGCAGCGATAATAAATGTAAAAATCTAGAGTTCGTCGGCATCACAATCAATACTGTCCGTAGAGGTACGTATAATGGAGCGCTGAAGCGAGCAGTGACAACGACCCCTGCCTCTCAATGACCTGTATTGTTTCTTAAATATTTGTGGTTATGTTAATTAGCTGATGTTAACAGAAGCAGGATAATTAGAATATTTTGGATTATTCAGTAATGCACAAATATATAACTACATATTATTTTCTTTCTTTGAAACGCTTATTTACGAATTTTAGATGATTTTTAGGTACTGAAACCTAAAAACCTTAAAATAAAACGATGTTAGCAAAAATCTAATCTTGATCAATGAATCAATTTTCTGATGAATTTTGATGAGACGCAGTGAATGGAATTTCAGATTTGAGTGTGTATGTTATTTCAAATACCTACATTCCAATCTTATAAGGTTAACTTCTTATTGCACCTCAAAACCTAATCACATTTGAGACTCAATTGTGATTAAGTCTAGAGGACATATCCACGGACAGGTTGAGGTCAGGCAGATAAAGAAACGAAGGTTATCAAAAGTACCTATCATAAATTTTTTTAAGGTATATATCCTGAGAAAACTAAGCACGAAATTCAGAGAACTATGACCAATTTACGTCAATAAAACAATTTTCGATCACCGCTCACTATGTATAGGTTGGTACGATTCGTCAGTAACAATCAATGATTCATAATCGACTCGCACATTGCAAATATGCTCTTGTTTGTTTCATTATCGTCTTATAGAACCTATATTTGTGAGTGTTTAAGTCATACATAACAAAGCCAGAGTTAAGTGTTAACTTTATCTAGAAGTCTTAAGTGATGCGCAAATTTTTCTTAAACTTGAGAAGTTTTAGACACAGCAGTCAGTGACAATACAAAATAGATGACGCATTACACATCTAAGAACAGACTTAAATCTCACTAACCGATGAAAAACACGCAGGTGTTATCTATCTAAAAACCAAATATTTATGTATTTACTAACTCACGCTGTTATATATATGTAAATGATTGAGCCGACGCACCAGGAACGCCCATGACAAACATCCTTGAGACTAGTTGAGACTCACGGGAGAGGAATGACTGTATTTAGCACATTGGAAAACAAATTGAATTAAAACAGAAACTCACGTTTCGAAGATATTTTCTATTGGCATTAATAATATTAAGAAATGTTCATGTTCGTAAAATACCATTAACAAAAAAAATTGCAAGTATTTACCTAATTGATCGAACGATGCGAGATCTCCATATCAACTTGGGCGAATCGGCGTTGTATGATGTATGATCTGATCTTCGTGAAATTTGGTATATAGGTAGGTTCACATGGCATTCTTTTAATAGTCAAGGATCATTTTAATGGGAATTATTAAAACCCCCCTTACAAAAATTGTCTCTAAAAGTGTAAAAAATTTCATGTCCCCCCATCGATTTCTAGGTTTAAAAAGTAAGAATCTAGATAAAATCATAGATAGTAGGGTCGAACCCAATTGCAGTGCCCTTACAGAGTGAATGTACGTTGTTCTAAGCTATAAGTATATTTATATGTATATTTATATATGTAGCTGTGTATATTTATAGGAAATGTAGGTACACGTAAGTTAATATTATATGAAATATCAATTAATATTAGCGGAACGAACTGCTAATTGACTGGGATTATTCAGACTCGCGAGATCTCAGTTCGGGGACTTCGGGGCGAACCACTATACATACTAAAGATATAATAGATACTCGTATACAGTGTGGCCCTGGATAAAGTGCAACCCCGAAAGGGGGTGAAACTAGATCAAAAATTATCGACAAAAAAATAGAAAAAAAAATTAAAAAAAAATTAAAAATTAAAAAGTTGACCACTGACCCAGTGGTCAACTTTAAATGCTCCTAGCCAGCACATTTTTTATGTTAGAACGTAGGTTTTTATTTTATTTAAAAGCTATTATGATAGACAATAATAAAAAGTCATAAAAATTTCTAGTATTATAGGCTTAATTTTAAGATTTTTGGAGTTTATTGGAAATTAATAAGCATTTAAAGTTGACCACTGACCGTCAGTGGTCAACTTTAAATGCTCCTAGCCAGCACATTTTTTATGTTAGAACGTAGGTTTTTATTTTATTTAAAAGCTATTATGATAGACAATAATAAAAAGTCATAAAAATTTCTAGTATTATAGGCTTAATTTTAAGATTTTTGGAGTTTATTGGAAAAAAACAGCCTAAAAAATTTAATTTTAATACAAAAATTAAACTTTAAGTCACGATAGCCACTTGTTTGTCAGTTATTTGTTATTTTATCGTCATCGTCACATATCTGACATGATTATGGTTTTTATTTTAACAAAATAGACCTACTACTTTGGAAGAAATAATTTTTTTATTAAATAGAGTCATTAGTGAGCAATAAAAATTTTAATACATCAATAAAGTATATACGATTTTTTTTTAATTTTTTTTTTCTATTTTTTTGTCGATAATTTTTGATCTAGTTTCACCCCCTTTCGGGGTTGCACTTTATCCAGGGCCACACTGTATAGTTGATTCATCTGCAGACCACCGCAGTGAACTATCTATAGATAGCTCATCTGCTCCAGATCGGAAGTAACCCCATGATATAATAACCCTAAGCTGCATTGCCTCGCTGAATTACAATGTTTATATCATGTTCAAATATAATATTTAGCAAGTTGCTAAATAAATTAAACCTAACATAAAATGTAATTTGTGTGAAAAATCTAAGTGAAATTAAACTGTTGTAAAAAAGATATAAAGGTTTCCACAAATCATGAATTAAAAGGGAATTACTCTTTAAACACTTTAGTTATGAATATGGGTATTGTTCTTATGGAATCCCGTTATGGACTGATGACTGTAGGTATGACTTAGGTACCTATGTGATTAAGACAGGACCAAAGGAAATGACCAAAAGTAACCTTTGGTAAAGTGCAGCTTCGACGATTATTGCCAAGAACGTCAAGTTATGAAAGAAGATTCAATTTGGTCAAGATGTCTCTTAGGAAAGTTAGAGGACGGGCAAAGTCGTGGGGGTAACTGTAACCCTACCCAAATACCTACATAAAACTGAAACATTTGACTGTATACCTACGTACAAAATAGTACGAATGTGCATACGTTAGCCAGTCTGGCTGGACCGATTTAAATATTTTGCGCAAAGATGATGACTTTTCCCTATATTTGTGTCACTAAAGCTACACGCATACCAAATTTAAGCACTGTGGGGTCACTGGTGTACCCTGTGAATTTCGTCAAAGTTTCATTTTTATTATGGCTAATAACTTAAAACTAAGTTTAAACTAAAAATAAAAACGGGTGAGAAATTTACTGATGAAGACCTTTCATTAAACGTACCACTTGACCAGATACTTCCATTTTGTTTTTTTTTACCCCTCTGGAACCCCAGTATCTCAGCAACCCCCAAACGTTTTTATCTCATTTAGTCACATCAGAGTTATGCCGACACTACCTACCTTTAGGTATACCAAATTTCACGATGATCGGATCAACTCTTCGAAAGTTATCCTCGGACAAACAAACATACATATATACATACAACGCCAATTTGCCCAAGTTGATTTGGAGATCTCGCTTCGCTCGGTCAATTACAGTATTGTTTTAATATTGAAACTCAGTGCAAGTACTTATGGAGACCTTGGGATGCAGGTGGCACCGAGGACCGCTGTTCTTCTCTAATAAATATTTAGCAAATACCTTAGTTTGTATGCACAGAGGTCGCGGCTCATAGCAACATGGCATTCTTCGGCGCGGGCTTGGATTCCAAGCGCATGCACCGACACGGACGCTCACATAACTCAAGCCTTGACCTGCATTGCTAACGAAGCCTGCAGACGAGCACACGATAACACAATTCACTGGCACGGTTCTTGCACTCGAGAACACCGCGAATACATTGCAACTAGGCATAGCCAAAACACTATTGTGCTTTACTAAAACTCCGAACTTTTAAATAACAGAACAAGCGGCTTTGCTTACTGATAGTCAGAAAAACAAATGCCCGTTCTTTGTGAATTCCATAAAGTGACTGATTCATTTTAGTTTTTTGTAGTTCTGCTGTAGCAATTAATACAAAACACCGTGGTATCGCTAATGTAGCTACACCACATAACTAAACTCGCTAACCATGTAATAAACACTCAGTGAGTAATGTTTGCTCGAAAAAACAGGGTTCGAATCAACCGTAGGGGAACAGTGATTAGACTGAGTACTAGGTGCCTTTATTACAGAAGACAGAAAATAATAGTCAAAAGGTAAAAGACCTCATCTCAGCACAAAACGGTGAGGCGCCATGAATGAATCAACGAGTGAACTTTGACCATCATTTGTCATGTTAATAGTGCGTCATAAAAGCATCTATTGAATAATAGAAGATGAATTGTATCAAGCGGCTATATCCGATCTACACAGGAAATGTATTGTTCAACATCCGGTGAAAAATACATACCGAGGGATAAATTACATAGGCTCAGGGAAGATAAGGTATCATTTATGATGTGTACAACTGATAATAACACTTGATTGGAAGTACATAGCTGTATATATATATGTATATATAAAGACATAATATCCATTGCAAATAAAATAATAATAACTTATAACGCATACGAATCTTATTGCAGAAGGATTTAGCTAACACGTCCGTAATTCAAACAATTTACCAGATGTCCTTCTGATTACAAATTAATGATCATGGGAACGTTTAGATAATTTAAGAACTAGCAAAACAAACGGTGAAAAAGATTGTTTAAGATCCTATATCTGTAAATCTGATATAATTATCGAGGTATGTAGATAGTTTAGTAATTTATGAATGAATGAATGAAAATTCTTTATTATACCTTACAAGCTAAACACAACAGATATAAAAATAAAATATAAATCAAATAAATGTAAGTATAATGGGCGGTCTTATCGCTTAACAAAGCGATCTCTTCCAGACAACCTTTGGATGGAGAGGATCATTGCTTAATGGAAGATTGGCTGAGGTGTAAAAAGAATAAACTTAATAATAGCAAAAGAAAAATTACTTAACCTTAAATACATAAATAATAGGTACATAAATAATTTTAAATAAGTAAGTATCATATATAAAATAAATAAATATGTACTTACATATATACATACATATATATATATATATCAATAATATTATAGATCAGTTGAATAATCACGACTCTTCATGGAGGTAAAAGTTTTTGAGTCTAGCTTTAAATACGGAAGGTGAGGGGGATTTTCTAATGGAGACCGGCAAGGCATTCCATAATCGGACAGCTTGGACGGAAAAGGAGTTTGCATAGAAACTGGTTCTATGCATCGGTGTTTTGAGAAGGAGGTTTTCAGAGGATCGGAGTGTTCGGGAATTTGTGCAATGAAGGAACTCGAAGCGTTCCTTCAGATAACAAGGTATGGACGGATTACGAAGGATGTTAAAAAGGAGGGATAGGATGTGAGTATTCCGGCGAAGTCGAATGGGGAGCCATTTGAGTTTATTACGAAATTCGGAGATGTGGTCGTATTCATTATGTAATTATGTATTATGTATTTATCTTCATTATGTAAAATTCAAACTGTACTGGATTTGTTCTAACAAGAATGCAGTGCGTCCCACGGCAATGCCACACGGAGGGAAAATACTTTAAATATTAAAGAAGTAAAGCGAGGTGGGATTTCGCGGCGCGAGTGGTGGAAATGAAATCTAATCATCATGCTTATAGTACTGTTTAATATCTGACTTGCTGTCTATTCTGATGTGTACGCCTCAGTAAGTGTATTTTGTTTTGCACAGCTAGGTCCTGTCGTCGAGCACGGCTACCAAAAATTATCAAGAAGCACGGACAGGAGGCAACTTACCTTGACATACCATCGTGTCTGTGACTTGCGTTGCCTGGGACGGCGGCGCTCAGCGCTCCTGTCGGGGCGCGCTGGCGACCGGGTGCCGACCAGCGCATGACACCTCGCCGCCAGCTCTTTAGTGCGCTCCGCCAGCGAGTGCCGCAGATCACCCCCCGCACACCCCCGCACCAACATCGTCTTTCAACCTCCACCGGCTTCGCTCACCGCACTGTCTTCATCAACACTCATACTAAAATGTGTTATCACTTCAGTTGTTTCTATCAAAACCTTTGACTGTCACTTGTGAATAGTCTGAGTTCATCACCGAACAAAAATGATGGGACATATCCGAGTAAAAGCCTGACAAATAACAACAGAGTTGGTTATGAATCAATGCCAAGTTTATTTTATTGCGGTTCACACTGCCTACAACGCTACTGTAATAAATGATAACTGCATTTATTTGGTTTGCTTATTAAGTGGTTCTTCCCACAGATTTACATAAATGTTATTTTTATTTCAAAGGTTCTCTCCCCTCTGCGTTGTGTAGGTATAAAACTGGATATAAATTAAACTTTCCATCTTTATAGATACTCTACTACATGTAACAATCGATTGAATTGTCGCACGTATTTGCAACCAATCTTCAGGCATTCTTGCATTACTCGTAGTAAGCAAATAGTAAATGATTTGAGCGACCCACGCGTTCTGTAACAAGATTAGATGAGACGCGTACCCAAGGTCTAGGTTGGCTGATAGATAAGGTCGACACCGGAGCCAACGTGATATTTAATGCGTGCGGCCAACGCATTCTTCCTGATTCCGTAAACAAACGAATGAATTGACGCAATGTAAAGCGAATCATATCAGTGCAATGGACTATTTGCAATAGAGTAAACTATAAACAAAAGAAAAATTTCAGCGTTTATTGCAAAGTATTTTTATATTGGATAAACAATTTATAAAACATATACCTACAATACAAATAATATAGATGTAGGTAACATCTCTACGTCACATCCGCCGCGGACAACTATGTGTAATTTACATCCATTGATGACAAACCACTCATTCATTCATAATTGTTTCGGATAAATATGAAATCTGTGCCTCGAACAATATTTTAAGATTATTTCATACATGTTTAATGCATTTTAACTATGTCTATAACATAAAAAATAACATTTAATTAGGCGTAGTGAAGCAATATATGAAATTTCTGATAATCATTCAATATCTAGTTTAGTGCATAGAGTAGACGTACAAAAACTAGTCGAATGATAATTTAGAGTTACATAAGCATTGAGTGTGCAGACTAGGTCGATATCTGACGAGGAAATTGGATAATTGAGGAAGGGAGCGGCCGATGCAGAGAACTATTCCATCATACGTACGAGTGTGCGTTTAAATGTATCAAGCATATAACCACGCGGTACGTACGACTTGCGTAATGTCTTGACCATACTCTTAAAAAATATCTCATCATCATCACATCTTCACACACTCTTTGGTACAGCCTCTCTTTGTCTGTACATATATTATTTCTCTGTGCCTCTGCCATCATAAAATATATATATGTATTGTATGTAGCTTACTTTGAACATAAGTAAAACTTTAAAGTATTTAAATGCTTCGCTTTGTTAGAAATATCATAATAATATTTATATTCTACTACTTGTATTAAAAACGGGATATGTATTTACCATCATTTGTGAGTTTTTGATCACAAATTACAAGTTTACCCGTGATCATGGCGCATGCAACTGCGTCGAAATATCGGGACACTCACAAATCATGGTAAATATCCCGTTTTTAGTACAATTAGTGTGCATAACCATGATAGTTTCAAAAGTAATATTTACATTATCTAACATACAATGGATCACACAGTTGCATATAGGATAACAGGCACTAGTGATAACGTACTGCTAAATAAAATCTTTTAAATTGTTAACTAAACAGCAGATGGTGTTTCGAGAAAGGTGATGCCCTCATGAATAAGATGCCCAATTCGAAAGGCGACAGGTGGTATTCGAAGGTGCACCCGTCAGGTGCAAGGCGTTGAAAAAAAGCCTACCTGGCTGGCCCCATATGCCATCCCTGGTAGCGATGGTTTTATCGGCGAAATAAGTTTTTCGATTCGCATTATTTTTTTATCTTCCTGTCTCGACGAGTTTAAAGAGCATCGAATCATTTTTTTGTTTTCACTTTTCTAAAGTCAGTTATATTTTTGTTAAAAAGTTAGTTGTTGATATTTAGAGTTATGGTTATGATTAGGTTAGAAATACAGGCCCAATCAAAACCTAGTTCTAAATTAGATTGACTGACGAGGATGTTTATTTTTATTTATTTATTAACAGATACTAAAAGCTGGTTACATACACATTGATTCGATGATGTCTTAAAACTTATACTAGGTTTGTCCAGACATCAGGTTAGTTTACTCACTGTCACATGTTTTCAACTAACAACGTGGGAATCGTCGTCGGTATATACATACTCGTAGTAATATCGAATATCATAGAAAAATTATATACACGTCTACCTGTTTTGCATCTACTTGTAAGAATTTGTCGAACCCATTGGCAGAGCATTACCAATGTGACTGATAAATTCACAAATCTTGTACAAATGGTAGTTGATAAACATTTATATTTCTAGTATCATTTCGAAAAGATAGAACCAAATGATATTTTTGGCAATAAGAATGTATGCATAAGAATTACAATAGATCTGCTTTTAAATAGATGTACAGACACCAAACCAGTTGTTACCTTGAATAAGAACAACAATTATTGACCCCGCACATTGAGAATAAGAAAAACCCCGAAGATTATTAATTAACATATTGTGATATGTAAATGTAAAGTTATGTGTCTTTTTGGCTTGGTAGTTATCTACCAATTTAATACATTGAAATGGAATAAATTATGATTTGTATAGCATAAAAATGTCTCATTAGATATGATGGAATAATTACCTAGGTACAATAACAATTTCTTTGGTTGCCACCAAAATAAATCCATGAACGGTGATGAAGGAGGTTCAATATTCAGAGATCGTTCAATCCAATCTGTTGGATTGAACGATCTCCATTAAAGTAATTTATCCAAATCACCTGGTCTAGATAAACATACAGTAGGTATATTGTATAATTCTACCGTATCGCAGCTATCATTGCAAGGATAAAAAACTTGGCATTGACTACATACCGTGAGGATAAACCTAATAACCACAACCACCTAATTACCATTCAAATTGCACGTTAAAACACCGGTTCACACAACAACACGCTAATTCACAAACTGAAAATACACATCGATTATCAGCCTTATCGCTGTGATTATGCTAAAAATGTTTCAAACTTCACTTTATGTACAGATTGTAATTAAAATCCTGGCGGGAATATATACAAAAACTATTTTAGAAGACATGCCCTTCCGCACTCCGCTCTGAGCGCTGTACGCGCGCCGTCTGACTTGCGGCCTGACTCACTCAGCCGAGCCGAGCTCTGGCACACCGAGTACCGAGGGCAGAAATGACAAGGAACTACGCAAGCGCAAGATTTTCTCGGCTTTTCCCGATAAACGTCACAACAATGACGACACGCTCCACGTCACATGAACTCTATGCTTGAATTAACTCAATGGCTATTGTCATCAAAATAACATTTCACTAAATGTGTGTACCTTGTATCTTACTGTTGTAGGAGCCTCTATCACCATAACAGTTTCGTTGGTTTAATGTTAATTTCATTTGTTCAAACATAATTAAATGAAAATTATATATAATGCAATGACAAATTTCATAGGGAGTGCTACGGGCGCTACGCAGAACAGTTTCCGTATAAAAGATTTCAACGCGCTCATAACCATTACGGCATCTGTCTAACAGTTTGCAAACAGGCTGCATTATAAATATTTGTATTTGTAAACAAATGATTAAAAGTATATAAGTATTCTATCATTTACCTGGTTCCCATACTACAAGCTCTGCTTAGTTTGAGGCTAGATAGCGCTGTGTGAAATGTCCAAAATTTATTTATTTATTATACATTACTTACCGCCAGCTGGATGAGTGCCAACCCCCTGAGCAAGCCGGCTTCCGCAATGGCTTTTCCACGATAGACCACATCCACACCGTAAAGCAACTGATGGAGAACAGTTCCGAGTATAACCGGTGTCGAACACTGGGCTGTGTTCAACTCTCTCCATCGCTGCCATGTAGATGCTCGGTATGTGGACGTGTTGCGGGAGTTAAATGGCTCGGCAACAATGCAGGTCCGACTGTATGCTCCTACTGGCCCTATCACCATAAACAGGAGGTGCGACAAGGAGACACTATTTCACCCAAGCTCTTCACCGCGGTTCTAGAAGACGTTATGAAGACGCTTGCATGGGACTATAGTGGTATCAAAATTAATGGTGTCTTCTTGTCGCACCTTAGGTTTGGAGAGGACCTCGTTCTTTTTGCCAATAATATAGAAGACCTCAAACTTATGATCCAGCAATTGCACGATGCTTCTTTGGTAGTGGGCCTTAAGATGAATATGTTCAAGACGAAGGTGATGACGAATGCTGCGTGATTCCCGAATTCAGATGTGATGGTGGGAAGCAAGAAGCTGGCTGTAGTCGACAAATACCTTTATCTTGGACATATTCTTTCTTTTGGTAAATAAAATCAGAACAAGGAGGTCTCTAGACGAATACGACTCGGGTGGGCTGCATTTGGAAAGCTTGAAGATGATTTCGGTCAAAGAAGATCCCACAATGCTTGAAAACCCACCTGTATAACCAATGTGTCCTGCCAACAATGACTTGTATGATGTACAAAGTACGAGTTGCACAGAGAGCCATGGAGCGCGCCATGCTTGGCATCAACCTGCTGGATCGAGTTCCCAATACCGAAATCCGATGCCAGACGAAAGTCCA
The DNA here is from genome assembly GCA_963924445.1 of Philereme transversata. Classification (NCBI taxonomy): domain Eukaryota; kingdom Metazoa; phylum Arthropoda; class Insecta; order Lepidoptera; family Geometridae; genus Philereme; species Philereme transversata. Next base: position 15,083,552 of record OZ004337.1, on the reverse strand, counting down.
AGACGTTGGAACAAGGGTGGTGCAACTCAAGTGGAACTGGGCAAGACACTTGGCTAGACGAGGTGATGGCAGGTGGATTAAATCTTTAACCGAATGGTGGCCAAAAATAGACCTAAGAAGTCCAGGACGTCCGACGGCGCGGTGGGTCGACGATATAAAGAAAGTTGCGGGCAACTCCTGGATGCGCGCAGCACAAGACCGGGAAGGGTGGCGTTTACAAAGGGAGGCCTACACCCAGCAATGGGTATTTATGGGCTGTGGAGAATGTGATGATGATGATTATACGTCATTACATAATTATGTACATCCATGTACAAGATGAAAGTGAACACCTTTGTCCAAAAGATTCGAATTCGAAATTCGAATTTTCGTAGTGACATCCGTTTTACTCGTAGACTTTAATTAGCTATTGGTGCTTTTAAGCTGAGACATGATGGCATATTTTGATTTCAGCTAGAAAGTTATAAAAACAATGGTTAAGCGCGTGTCGGACCACGCACAGTAAAGTCTTCTATAGTCAGTAGTCAGTACGATTGAATCATACTCATTTTAAAATACAAAGTTCTTGTTGCAATTGATTTGACAGATATTATTTGGTTAGCAGTCCTCGCTAATAGACCCAACTCATATTTGAAAAAATTCTTCATACAATTGCACTGCTATTTTCATCACTTTTGAAGTACACAAGATAGCAGTTTAGCTTGCTTGTTGTACGAACTCTTACGTAACTTTACTATACAGTAAAGTTACGTAATTCTTACAACTAGTAGCTAAAATTATAATTTGAGGAGCGGATAGTATTCATTAGTCAGTGGCAAGTTCAAACAATGTGTGTACGGATCAAAATAGTAAATACGGAACGGAACGGTGCGACTTTGTCCGGCGTCCGAATATCTCAGCAACTACTAAGCGTTTGACTTAAATTTGGATAAATAATACTTGCAAATAATTTTACACTAGTGGTTCGCCCCGAACTGAGATCTCGCGAGTCTCCGATTAAAACAAAAAAATATTATTTGTAATCTTTGACTATCAAAATAGTGCCACGAAATAAATAACCTTACAGGTAACAAGAGTTCATGTTAATTGGTTCCCTTTTTTTGGGGTACAAAATGCAGTTATTCTGGATTTCAGACTTATGCCTATATTTGTGTCACTAAAGCTACACGAATACCAAATTTCAGCATTGTGGGGTCACTGGTGTACCCTGTGAATTTTGTCAAAGTTTTGTTTTTATTATGGCTAATAACTCAAAACTACAAGGATTAAACTAAAAATTAAAACAGGGATGAAATGTACTAATGAATATCTTTCATTCGACGTCCTACTTGACCTTATAGTCTCATTTAAATTTTTTTTACCCCTCTTGAACCCCAATATCTCAACAACCCCCCAACATTTTTAGCTCATTGAGTCACACCAAAATTGTGCCGTCACTACCTACCTATATACCAAATTTCACGATGATCGGATAAACGCTTCGAAAGTTATCCTCGGACAAACAAACATACATACATACATACAACGCCGATTTTCCCAAGTTGATTTGGATATCTCGCTTCGCTCGATCAATTAATTGCAAGTGAAAAAGAATCATATTTCATCTTGACTACCAAAGTGGCAAAAATGTTGTGGGTCAACATACAAAGGAGAGATAACAAGAACTCTTTAATGGAAAACAGTAGAAGGATCTTGTTTGGGTTCTTTTAAATTGCCGTTGGGTCTGAAGATGGGGGAGATCGATAGTAGAAGGTTAGTTTTTAGATTTTTTGATAACACTATGATAACCTTCATTTTCGTTATAAAAAAGACAGCACAGGGCATCACTTTTTACCAGTTAGTCAAAACTGTACACGTTTAATCAAAGCCTCGTGGCGGATATATACCTACTCGTAGGAGATAGATATAATATAATTATTATTTACTTAATTTGTTAAATCCCACCGAGATAACTGAGGGGAACTATGTATAGGCAATAACACTGTCTATAGTCCAACGAGGTGAATTGAGCAGGTAGACCATGACTAAGGAGCGATAATAGGTATAAAGAAATAAGAAAAGAAATATCCGAAAACGAATCCATTTATTTTCTGACAATAGCTAACGGCTCACGTATCTCCGAAAAAATACGATAACGTGTCAAAAACTCTGTTTCCCTGTTCTCTTGGAAGATTATATTATAAAACTAGGATCAGTGCAAAAAGTACAAATCAGTCGTATTGTTTGGACTTGCCTTTTTGGGATATTTTCACGAGTTTGCGTACTGATAAGAGATCTAGGGATGTAGGTACATTATGAGGATTAATTTAGTCAATTTATTTATTTTTTGTACAAAATCCGGCATTTTTTTGCTATAATAGCACACACAATACAATACCATAATCAAAGGATAAAATGAAACAGAATGCAAGACAATGTAGAGTATTTATGATACAAAATCAAATGAAAAGAATAATTATTCAACTTGTGTCGCAGACAGGACAAGCTATTTGTAGGTCTGCAAAAACGGCAGTTGTCTATTCTCGAGATTTATATAGTACTAAATTTACACTAGGTGTTAATTGCAATTTGAAATTGACAAAGCTCTAAATGATTTTTCCGGTTCCATAATACGCAATGTAACGAGAAAGTGGTTACCAAAGGTCCGGAGCGTTTCACTTTCTACGTAAAAATGCGCCGCTGTCGAATTCTATTGTACACGCACTACAAGCTACCTAACCATGATCATCCACGCAAAATTCATATACCACCAACCTATTTAGGAAATAATTGAAAGCGATATTGCTTCATTCTTTGTAATTGTATAATGCATTGATGATATCGTGATCTAATAAACGTTTTTTGCTGTACGTAACGTACGATAACACATTCTTAAAAAACTGTTAGCAGGTATTTAGAATGTTAGGGAAAATGCATGTTATCGATTCTAGCAGGCGAGTTTATAGAACTTTTGTTTGTTGCATACATACAACCATTTAAGTAAACTGCTTTACGTACGCGTATATTTATGCGTACGGGGAATCGTAAACAATGGCATAGAATTAGAACTATTTACGTGAAGCAAGCTGTTGGTCCCACGAGCGGTTTCGACACTAGTCTAGATCACTGTTTTGTAACAGTATGGAGTTGCGTTTAGTTCAACTCTTATTTTTACTATATTTAAAAGTCTAGCTGACCCGCCCTTCTTCGCATGGATTTTTATACTAATATTAACCGGTCAAGGATCACGTTTTTTGTATGGTTGTGGTGCCTGACCGATATAGGTAATTAGGTATTTAATATCTCTTAGTAAAGTGTGCCTATTGGCAAATAAAAGGCCTCCTCCAGCTCTCTCCAATCAAGTCTGTCTTAAGCAGCTCTTCTCCAATAGGAACCGGCAATCAATTTTATTTCATCCCCCATCATACCCATCTTTTGATTTGCCTTCCTTTTGATCTTTAGTCTCTTGGGTTCTAATTTGTTATGCTTTCCATGTATTTGCGAGTTGTTGATCAGTAACCGATTCTACGTCTACATATAAGGTTACCAGCGAGATATTTTTTAATTTTGGTTGTATGCGATCTCATGCGCCTACACTCCGATGCCGCCGCCCGCGCCGCCCGCCGCCCCATTCAAACCTATTTTTTGCGTCATTTACCGTACCGTATGCCAAAAACCTTACACCATTTTTTATTTTATAGTAGGTACTTATCTAAAATTTGCTCAGTGAGTAGGTACTCAATCGCTCCTAATGTTTCGTATCTACTGCGTTTTCCTGTTTTGTTCGCTAGATTTAGAAAATGAATTATTATTTTGAATTACCTATGTATTTAAACTTATTGTCCATTCTATACTAATTATTATTATACTTGCGTACCTATCATGAAACTTAATTCCAGAAAGTGTTGAGAGTTTTTGTTTGGTGTAGACCTAAGCAAATACTTTAGTACCTAGGTATATCTTCAGCTTACATTCTACCATCATCATTATATAAATAGCCAAATCGATGATCATTTCCGTGTAGATACTAGCTGAGATTTTTAAGATAACTTCATTGTGCAGTTAGCAGTAGACATTAATTGAGCTCCTATTGTAAGAAAGAGTATTCAAATAAAGTATTGTGGTTATATTTACTTGTAATAGTTTAGATATTGTAGGTACCTATTTAAACAGAGTGAATGTGTTTAAGTGCGAATATAAAAGTGATATTACCAAGCTCTCAGCATCCTGGCTCATCTTTTTCCACGCATGGTTCCCGCAGAGGAACCGCGCTCGGCGGCGGCGTGGCTACACACCAGGTAGGCTCAGGCACTGCACCATCACGTCACCATAACAACACGCCACATTCCATCACTGCATCCGCGTCCAAATCAACATATGATCGATTCGCCCGGTCTCTCTGACGTCACACGCTTTCTCACTACTTCACAAGGTTGCACCGCAAGTGCACCCTAGGCTTGCACTGGCCAAATAGACAACAAACTCGAAGCGTCTTCACTTCGCAAATTGATCCGTTTCACCTGATCGTTCGGGAGTAATGGTGTTTGCGTGTGGGGAAATTGTGTGGAGTGACGCAGGTAACGACTTTCGCGCACGAACTGAGTGAAGCACGTCCGCGTCGTGGCACCGCGGCTGCTCGCGCCTCGCGCGCTCCACGTAACGGGCCGGGGCCCCCGCGCCGCTCCGCCTCCGCCCGGCCCCTGCGCCGCCGCCGCACCGCGCCGCCGCCGGACCTGCCTTGACCTCACTCACTCTACCTACCTACCTACACGGCACAGCACAGTCTGCACTAGCCCACCTTCCCCAGTGCGCGTACGCCATGCGCCACCCACACATCAATCAGTGTCGAATATATCGAATAGCATAGTACCTATCTACTATTCGACATTAGAACTTATCTGTATGTACAAGTAATGTTTTCAACAAAAATATATCCAACTTCTGATAAATCCCGTATCTCTAATAAAGATTTAAATAATTCACGAAAGTTTTCTAAGTACCTATAACAACTTAAGTGTTATTTCATGCAGATGCCTTTAACAAATAAAAATTTTGATGGCTTTCTCATGGAATCCATCATGAGATCTTGTATCTACAAATCTGACACTGTGGTAAAGAATTATCGATGAAAATATGCTGACCACCATAATGGGGACATTGTTTGAGTAAAAATATAAAAACATTGCTGCACGCCTGAAAATTCCGTAATTATAGGTGTATACATATATATATAAGAATAAGAATAAAGTTTATTTACCAGAAAAGAAGAACATGCAACTTACATACTAAATTTAAGACTAAAAACAAACTTAAAGGCAATAACAGTACATCATAGTAATAAAAACAGATTATAGGTCATAATGTAGGTCGGACCACAGACCAGTATAAGTTAACAATATGTATAAGTAAAACAAGTTTACCTATACTGGTATGTGGCAGGACATAATGTAGGTAGGTACGTGGATAGAACCTTCCTATTTCAAGAGAAGTTCCATCCACGTACCCACGTAAATGTTTATGATTCTAAAACGAGGGCTACCTCCATACCTAGTAACTTTGTAGTTAATCTTATATTCAATTGTGTTCTGATACCTATTAGTAGGTAACTATGTAAATTGAATTAACTAAGCACACTTGTACTAACCCATTTGACATGTTTAACTAAGTTTTTTATTTTTACTAACAAATATGGATCTTTGACATCTGAGGTAAATAAATGAATTGAAAAACTTGGGCGTTCTTATTGACAAGGATATGTCATGGGAACCTCATCTAGACAAATTAAGTCGGAAGTTGTTCGGATCGATCGTCTCATTGAGAAGGCTACGCAACTTTCTGCCGACATCCACCAAGGTTAGGCTGGCACAATTCCTCTTACTCTCTATTCTTGACTATGCGCCTGCTACCCAGATCTCACTCAGAAACACCTCGACAAACTTGAACGCCTTCAGAATGTTTATACCTACTTTCTATCAGGTTTATTTGGACTACGAAAATACGACCACGTCTCTGATTTTTACCAAAGCTCCAGTGGCTACCCACTTATCCGCAGGAATACTCATATTCTCTCTCTTGTACAGTATTTTGTTTAATCATTCTAGACCTTCTTAACTCAGACAGCGCTTTGAATATCTCATTAATTAGACCCTCGTGCTTTGCGCTCACCTCTGAGTAGTTGAAACTTAAAACTCCTTTACTGTACACGCTATCCGTCTATAGAACCCTTTTCCTTCTTTCATTAGATCTGCCAAACCAGGAAGGGTTTCTTATCTTATCTTATCTTATATCTTATCGCTATCTATTTGTCTGTATTAGAAAGCTGAGTCATCATATTTTCTTATCTGACTATCGTTACCGATGATCATTACCTATATTCTTGTTTGTATTACATTCAGCAGTTTCATAATTGTATTGTATTTTATTACTACTACTTACCGAGTGATGTTGTTGGGTTCTTTCACTACCTCCTCGATCTCCAGATTCTTCCGGACTCTCCAGCTTCCGTCCTCTCTGCGATTTAACCCAGGAGCTTACGTAGGACCTTCCGCTCTGCCACTAAGAGTTTGTTCTCTTCCTTCAGGGTTAGAGTCCAAGTCTCACAACCGTACATCAATATGGGTCTGAAACGGTCATAAAGATAGTTCCGAATCTTGGTTTTTCTTGTGAAGTGCTTCACGGGATCTAAGGACATTTTGTATACGAATGCCGATTTCTTCCTGCCTCGTGTTAGTGTTAGTCACAGTGCAGCCTAGCTACACTCCTTTGAAAATATGGTTCCAGCTTGTAGGTCTTCACGTTGCTGTCTGACGTGATGTACCTACATTCAAGCGTTTTCTATCTTAGCACAGAGCAATAGTATATCACACTAATATTATAAATGCGAAAGTTTGGATGTTTGTTTATTTATTTGTTTGTTACTCAATCACGTTGTAACGGCTGAACCGATTTCGATGAAATTTGGTATGTACGTTATATAGATTATAACTATATGGTAAATAGGTAGACATTATTACGAGTATATTTTATTATATTATTTATTTTTATCCTAAGTGTATTTAGTATATTTGATTTATTAGGTATTCCGCACAATCTTAGGTATATTTAACTTAATAATACCCAAAATCATTTTATAATATGATATTTATACTTCGTCATTTTGTTTATTTGTCACCCTATAAAATTAGTAGGCGGATATCCGTAGTCCACTCAAAGAGGCTCTAACGGAAGACCAGCGCTGGGTAGCCAGTGCAATCCAACGCATGCTGAGTTGGAGCACACTGCAATATTTTTTTATTTATATTTAATGTTTATTATTTACGCTATTGTTACTTTGTTCTTGTTGTTATGTCTTCTGTGTGTGTTTGTTCTGTATGTACTATTGGTGTTGTTTCAAATAAATGTTTTTGATTTGATAACCTGGATTTACACATAGGCTAATTTTTATTGACAAACCAGGCATGCGAAGCCGCAGGCGGAAGCTAGTTGTTACATATACAATTGCTGAAAGAGATCACACACGAGATATTTTGACGCTAAGAATTCGAGAGTGTTATTCATCGCTTACCTACCGAGTACCTTAGATTCGTGATGAAAAGTCTTTTATTTTTAATATTTTTATTTCAATGCAACAAACAATAGGTAACAATTAGTATAATTATTTTAGATGTACGTAGGTACCCTGTAAGGGTGTGGAAAGGTATGGTATAATAAAAACTTGATAGCTAGGTAAACAAAGTCTTAAAACTAGAAATTCTAAAAAAAGTAGGTACATATACAATTTTTTTATAGACTAAGATAAATTTCGTAATTTTGTTACTTTATTTACTAAATAAGGAGGTAGGTATGTAATAGAAACATTTTAATTTTACCTTTCATATAGCTAGTTTAGTTACATAAATACTGTCTTTATTTATAATATCTTATCTTCTAAAAAGTAATTTATATTCTAATAGCATTTTTTTAATAGTAGTTCTTTGAGCTTTTTAATAAACGTTATGTCTTATAATTCGTTTTTAATATAGACTGGGATTTAAATATATTTTTTTATTGCCACTGGAAGCACTAAATGCTTTCTTACAAATATAGCTGTTTCAAAAATGTAGATGCTGGACAATCTTAAGATTTTCCATTGTATAAAATGTGGCCAGCAAGCATTTTTTCTGCATGATAAATAACTGTCCAGCATCGACGCTGATGCCCCATATTACTACCCCGTATCACAACCATGCGTAGGCGTAGGCATAGTAGGCAGTCATTGCGGTTTCTATGCCCGTATTTGTGTTTTATATAACAATAGATACTTAACGCGTAAGTATACAAATTGAGACAGTTTGGTTTACATTTTTGAAATATGTCCTTGCCACGTAAGATGTGTATGCCCAAAAGGGTATAATGCTATACTTCTTTAATGTTAACACGTTCCCTGTGCAGCCAAGATTATGGAGTATACCATCTACGTGCAAACGCTTATTGTGGATATTATATTGGGGTAGCATATAAATGACAATGACAAAACATTATTATTATTTTTTTTGCCCCCCTTTATTAACAAAAACAATATTTGTAAATGAGCCATCCGTGGGTCATGCACGTATGAGCTCTTGTCACCATGACCCACATAAATGTCATACACGTTCGACAGGAAAAAAAATGTTGAATCCGTCTACTGTCAGTGTCTACTTTACTACTCAATGTCAATGTCAAATTTCTAACGTCAAGGTGACGGTCATCACAAACGACCATTTTCCCCCAGACGTGGTTAATGCAGTTCTAAAAAAGGTGAAATTGCTGCAAAGCAAAACCCTTTCCTCACTGTGCTGAAATGGAAGGACCAACGAGATGTTCTGGTTATGTCAACATGTCATGATCATGGGATGCAGATGTCTACTGGATTTAGACCAATGTTGAAGCCGAATATAGTGTTGGAGTACAATCGTGGCAAAAAAAGAATTGACGTAGCTGATCAGCTCGCGAGTTACAATTCACCTGTGCGCAAAACTTGTTTTTGGTATAAAAAAATTGCTAGTGATCTGATGTCGATTTGTGTGATAAACGCAATATTGATATACAAAGACTTGCATCCACAACATAAATTGACTGTGCTACGAGGTCACGAAGTAATCATCAAACGTCTCCTCAAGTTTCAAGATGCTATGCCTTCTGGAGGACTGCATAGTACACCACGTTTTTCAAGATCAAGCCAGTTACCTTTCAGACACAGCCACTCCCTAACAACAATCCCGAGGTGCGATCCAAAAAAAATTAGAAGGAAACGTTGCGCTGGCTGCTACAAGATTTTGGTAGAGGCCAAACAGCAGTGGAAGCAGCCCGCAAGTCAAAAAAAACCGATAAGGAGTGCTTGCAATGCCGAAAAGCTTATTGTCTAAACTGTTTTAATAGTGTGCATTAAAAATAACGCTTATACATAACGCATTTTTATTTTATATTTACCCAAAATACTTTCACTTTTGATGGTAGGATACTGGCAACCCTAAATGAAAAGTCGTCCGGTTTTCTTGTCAATTTATATTTTAGTTCATTGTCTACACGTGTATGCTGATAATAAGTTGATAAGCTTATACGTGTACATTTTTACTAGCCTTTAATCTTGCAAGGGTTCATGCCCCATATGTGTGTCATGCACGTACGATCAGAACTTCAATATGCACCACCGATGGGTCATACACAGGGAACGTGTTAAGGGTATTGGCTAAAGAAGTTAAATTTAGGGGTGTTTTTGATAAGGCATAAATTGCATTATTTTAGTATTTTATGTTTTACTTGTAAGTTATGTGTAAGCCTGGATTTATATTAAGTATATAAAGAGTGTTTTATTTCATTTAATGAGTTAGCTTTAGGTGTGCATTTTTATAGAAGGGAGACATCACCTACACTACAAGAAGGATGCAAGTTGGTAGGTCGTTAAATATACTTACCTATAGCTTTTTCATCACTCATGCTTGTGGTCGCTCAGCAACAAAGCCCTTTTTTATGATCTAAGTAAAAAAACCACTCATGCTCTGAAAGTTGGTTATTGTAAACTCGATAACGGCTTCGTAAATGCGATTTACGGCCCGAGATTGTATTTTATGAATGCGGCCGCTTTCAAGATTTTTAAAACCATCTCAAAAATTTCAAGCCTAGACGGGACTTGAATCCGCAACCTTCCTTTTGATACGAGGATGAACTATCCAACTGTGCTAGGCCAAGTCACGTCAGGGTCGAAATTGGTGAGATTATTCAGATTACGACTAAAGCGCCCGTATGTGCGTTTCCGTATGTGTTCGGATAACACTATAAAAATAAAAATACTAATTGCGGCTTCTTTCTTTTATAAAAAAAAGGTTTTGTCATGGAGATTGTATATATTTTTCATTTACCTATGAATTTAACCTCTTTTATTTTTAAATAGGTATATCTACAAATAAGAATTTGTCATCGAGTTTGTAGCTTATTATGAATGGAATGAGTGTCATTCTATTCTCCAATTGATATTCCGAAAACCGCTTTTACGGAGCTTTTTGAGTCAATAACCTACTTTCAGAGCATGAGTGATGAAAATAATATTACGTAGTTACAAAATATCTTGTAGGTACCTGTAAAATTTACAGTTAGGTATATAAAATACTAGGTTCCACCCGCGGCTTCGCACGCTCAATCATTAAAAAGTAGCCTTGTGTTAATCCAGGTTATATCTAATCTACGTACATACAAAAAAAAATCATAAAGAAAAAAATTTCATTATCATCCATTCAGTAGTTTTTGCGTGAAAGAGTAACAAACATCCATATAAACTTTCGCGTTTAATATTAATGGGATAGTTATAGGTAATAATAATAAAGCAGCAGAAAATAATGCCGATCGAACTTTAGAAAAAGACAATCGACTAGGTAGGTAGTTTCCAAGGTTTCGGCTTTGTAGAGCGTCGTCTCTCTCTGCGTCTCTTTCAAACTCAACTATCACAACTGTGTATTTTTGGTGGTTCCTTCGTTCAATCGTGTTGTGGACAGTGAAGTTGAACGGACGACGGTTGCGGAGCATTTAGTTAGGGCTCCGATCATCATGGGTCTTCAACACTTCGACCATTCTTGTTTGGGAAGTGTGGGTCGGACTTCCATGCTTAACCCCTGGCTTCAACATCAAAGACGACTATCTCTGAGTCACAGGGTTAGAGGGCTTCGAGGATATGATTTTGCTATGCCAAAAGTGACATTGTCTCGTGTTTTAATTTTACTTTTTTTTTGCCGTCGCAAACGCAAATTTGACTTCTCTCGAGTGACGTGACTGACGTTGCCAGTTTGTCACAAAAGAAATCAGAAACATTCTTTCATGATTCATTTATTCAGCCAAGAGTAACAGCATAGAGAAATATCAATAAACGGAAAACGGAGTTACAGATAAATTCAAATCGTTACACTAATACTTAAATAACAACAAAACAATTGAACATTAGAAAACATTCACACAGTTTATTAAAAAAAAATATAGAAAACTTAATTAATTCATTTCATCATTTCTGAGTCGCTGTTGCCAACTTAGCTACTTTGTAGCTAGATCTAGCAATTTTTCAATGAAAGCTAAAATATTAAAAAAATTATAGCTAAAGAAATACTCTAGCTACACTTTTTAGCTACTTTTTGTTTGATTTCACAAGTCAAACTGGCTGAAAATTTTATACTAATTCACTTATTTGTAAGCTTTGGAAGCTTACAAATAAGTAAGATAACTTGCATCCCATTCGCCCCTAACTTGCTTGTATACATTTAAAGTTTGATTTAAACTGTTATTTGAACTCATATCGAAAATGTGGAGTTTATAAGTTTATTGTAGTTGTATTCAAACCTTCGCGATCACTGTACATAATTATTGATTAAAACGGGTATTTATCGCGTATGTACCATTTTTAGTCATCCCGTGACCCAAAAGCGGATCCAGCTTTTATGGGGGGGGGGGGGGGGGCACATAGTCGTGGTCAATGTCATGTGTTATGTTTAACAATTTAAATTAGTGGTTCACCTAGGTCCTGGACCCAGCCCAGGGGGTGGTCATGACCCCCATGACCCCTCCCCCTCTGGATCCACCCTTGCCGTAACCAAGACTGTTGCATCACAGCCGAAACGTCGGGATAGCAAATAAAAAATGTACATACGCGATAAATACCCGTTTTAATCAATCATTATTTACTGTGGTTAGTGTTCACGCACCTAATGAGGTGGTTCTATGAACGTAAAAACGCTTAATTTACAAAATGATAATCGCTTTAAAGCGATAAGACCACCCATTATACTATTTGCTTTGTGTCTTCTATTTTGTCTGTAACTCTTCTTATTCCGTCTTATTTTTTAATATGTACAATAAAGTGTTTTCATTCATTCATTCACTACAATGTAGTGATATCAAGAAAAATTATAGGTATGTATAGATTTTGTAAAAATATCGAGCTCAAAAATCTAGCAAACTTTTAACCTCAAAGTATGGGTTTCTAGCAACTTTTTGATCTGAAGTAAGCTACATTTGTTAGTCAGAGCTCAGTAGTTGGCAACAGGGTTTCTGAGCACTGATGCCAACTTTGTAGCTAGATCTAGTAATTTTTGCGTACCCATTACCAACTATTTAGAAAATTTTGTAGCTAGACTTTTTAGTAACTTTACAACCTAACATATTTTTCTCGCATAAAATGCTAAAATACACGAAACACACTGTTTTGAGCCAACAATCCCGTATGTTTGGAAAACTACATATCTACTTAAAACAAGAAGATGTTCTGAAATAAGATTTTCTTATAAATTTTTAATCACACATGATAAAGTGATCGATGTATGTATGTACCTCTGATTATTCATATTCTTTATTTGCGACACGAAATTAGTTACATACAAACATCTTATGATTAAAGTATTGTGTAGTAATCCAAATGACATGCACCCTGTTAGGGCGTAGCAAAATCTATAATGAGTGCTTTACATTCTCGATTTAAAAAAAAGTAGTTCCAACTAGCGTAATAGATGGCGGCGTCTAAACAAGCACCCGAGACATGTTCCGCTAAAAAATATATTAGGTCTTTACCTATGAAATTGCCGTTTTGTATCGAATAAGTGAAAGTACTTATTTTTTTAAACTTTTTTATTTCTGTTATTCAAAGTAATCACCCATGCAATCGACGCATCTTTGCCAACGCATTGGCAGTTTATTGATGCCCTTCTTGTAAAAATCAGCTGGACGGGAGGCAACAAACTTTTCAAAGGCATTTTGTACTGCCTCTCGGGAATTGAATTTTTTACCCACTAAAAACTTGTCTAAATTTTGGAAAAAGTAATAGTCGGTAGCTGCAAGGTCTGGTGAGTATGGCGGATGAGGGAGACCTTCCAACCCCTGCTCTTGTAGCTTGAAGACTGTCTGTTGTGCAGTATGGGGTCGCGCGTTGTCGTGAAGGAGCAGTGGGGACGACCGATTAACCAAAGCTGGTTGCCGATGTGCAAGCTTCTCCATCATTGTCTCCAGTTCTTCACAGTACACATCTGCAGTAATGCTCATGCCGTTTTGTAAAAGCTGTGCTGAATCACACCCGCACTAGACCACCAAACAGTGACCATCACCTTTTTAGGGGTAATTTTTGGTTTAGGGCATTGCTTTGGTGCTGAACCAGGATCTAACCAACTTGCTGAGCGCTTTCGATTGTCGAACAGAATTCATTTTTCATCGCACGTAACAATTCGGTTCAAAATTCCTTCATTTCTTTGCCTATTGAGCAGCGTGAGGCAGGTCTCGACGCGTACGTTGCGCTGGCGATCGTTAAGTTCGTGGGGCACCCATCTATCAAGTTTTTTTACCTTGCCTATTTGTCGCAAATGGATCAAAATTGTTTTGATGTTAACATTAAAAGCTGCTGCTAGCTCAGCTTTAGATTTAGTTTCGTCAGCTTCCACAATCGCCTTTAATTCATCATTGTTGACCAAAGTCTCCGGACGACCAGGAGCTTCATTTTTCAAGTCAAAATTTCCAGAACGGAACCGGAAAAACCAATAACGAGTTGTGCGTTCGTTTGTACAGTTCTCTCCGTAAACCTTTTTGATGATACGTGCCGTTTGTAGCGCGTTGGTGCCACGACGGAACTCATATTCCATAATTACACGAATTTTTAAAGTATCCATTATGACGAAAAATGTTCAAATGTAATGAAAATACAACGCTAATCAATAAAAAAAAGACTGGGTTTGTAAAAAAAATGTCATGTTTTTAAAACAAAATTAATTTGAATTTAGAATACAAAGCCATTCCAAATTTTTTTTCTATTTGAAATGACCAGTACTGAAGAACGGCAATTTAATAGGTAAATACCTATTATTTCTAGACTTGCCAAACTGTCAAAGTCGCAACGACAACATTAAAATTTCTAGAGAACATGCTCAGTTCATTTTTGTTTCGTCTTATGTGTGGCAATCAATGTTCTTTTGTGATCGTATTTATTTATTAGCCCTATGTGGAATCTGACTAATAGATACACTGTATTTTGAATGGATGTTGATGGTTGTTCTGGAGAAGCTTTGTTCCTTACGAACACTGAAGATATAACAGTTTCCTTCAATATTCTTTATACAGTAGGTATCTTTTAAAAATAGATGACTTCTATAAGGAAAAATGACAAGTGCATAAGTACCTAATCCACACTAACTAAATTATAAGTAGGTACCTAGGTAGATAAGTAAGTAAAATATCGCTAAAATAACTTACGGTAATTATTCCAATATGATGGCGTCACAGTTAAATCAGTTACACGAAAGTGAACTAAACATATAAAGAAGACGATTATTCGTGGTAACTCGTTCATAATCTCATTATCTTCATTAAAATAAAGATTTTATTTGCAAATACATATTGTAGTTTTAGTGCAAACAAATATGTTTCTATTTCTTTTAAACTTTAGTTACTTCTAGCAACTTTTTAAGATATCAAAAATTGGGATTCTTGCAACTTTTCGCAAGAGATCTAGCTACAAAGTTTAGGGTATAGTTGGCAACAATGTTTCTGAGTGAGTTTGGTTAAGTTCATTCGATAGTCCATTTTCGTTTAGGTTTGTCTTTGCTTGGATTGAATAAAGTTGGATTCACGAAGTAGAAGTTGGTTCTCTATACTGTACTTTGGATTGTTGATACATAGGTACCTCATGGTTGGTTTGATATCCTTGATTTTACTAACTTGTATCGGTATTTAATATAACTATTTTCTCTCTCCGAGAATTGGTAGTTTTGTTTTGCCAACAGCGCACAACCCAAGTTCATTTGGTTATATTTTTTTAGTGTTACATTTCCAAAACATCCTTATTAATTGTTTTGTTTCAGACTATTCAGACTGCTTACCATACTCTTAATTTAACTAAAGAAAATGTTGACTAATTAAATTTATCAAGAAAATCTGAGGTTATAAAATGTCCGCTTCTGCTGGTCCCTCTGAGGCTGGTCCTGATGATGGATCGTCAACAGAGAAGCACTTGATCACATTAGAGTCGCTAAAACCTGGTAAACGAAGGGCCAATGATTCTCGAGATGTTGAACCTCCTGTAAAAAAGGAGGCTAAACCAGAGGAGCACAGCAGTGTCGTCGCAGCACATTACAATCACCTTGAAGAGAAAGGTATTGAAGAACGCTACAACTCGCCAATATTTTATCTCCGAAATTTTAATAACTGGGTCAAAAGTGTACTTATTCAAGAATATACTGATAAAATACGTGACAAAGACTATGGAAGGCGGATCAGGGTCCTTGATATTTGTTGTGGAAAGGGAGGAGACATAAGCAAATGGCAAAAAGCTAGGATAGATCGGGTTATATTTGCAGACATTGCAGAAGTGTCCGTGCAGCAATGTGAAAAACGATATGAAGATCTACTCAAACGATGTGGCGGGCGCCTTTTCACTGCTGAGTTCATTGCTGCAGATTGTACTAAAGATACTCTCAGGGATAAGTACACAGATCCATCAATTAATTTTGACCTTGTAAGCTGTCAATTTGGCTTCCATTACTGTTTTGAGAGTTTAGCTCAAGCAAGACGCATGCTTACCAACATTTCAGAGTGCTTGAAACCCGATGGACACTTTTTTGGAACAATACCAGATGCTAATGAGATAGTAAAACGTGCACAAAAGTCCAAAAATTTGTCTTTTGGTAATAGGATTTTTAATATAAAGTTATTATTTGATCCAAAAGATGGATACCCCATATTTGGGGGTAAATATGACTTCAACCTAGAGGGTGTAGTGAACTGTCCTGAGTTTTTGGTAAACTTTGATGTTTTGGAGAAACTGGCATTAGAATATGGCTTAGAACTAGTTTACAAAGCAAGATTTGAAGACTTTTTTAAAGACCATTCGGGAAAATACAAACAACTGCTTCAAAGAATAAAATGCTTTGAAAGTTACCCGGCTCCTCCCAGCAAGAGCCTCATGGGTGAAGAGGCGGAATATGAGCATGCCAAACTGTTCTGGGAAAGCAAAGAAGATAAGACTGAACATGATCGTATTGGTACAATGAGCCAATGCGAATGGGAGGTATCGAGTGAGTGAACAAAATATTAAGATTTTATCATCCTGTATACACTACAAAATGCTAATAATATTTTTCATTTTCTGTTTCAGCTATTTACATGGCTTTTGCTTTCAAGAAGTTCAAAGGCACCATGGATGCAAATGGCAAGACTGTTTATAAAAAACTTCCAACAAATAGTAAATAAGATTTGGTATATACTTAGTTCTGTTTAGGCATACTGCTATCAATTTAAACTATCCATAATGTTGATATACAAATACTGATGATGTGATCCCAGTACAACTTTATTGATGGTCTGTTCTGTTCTATGAAAATAGCCTTACAACAAACTGGTATTTAAATTTTACTGACCTAATGTTAATAATATTACTGTGTGAAAGTATTTGAAATTGAAACTCCGAATAAATAGGTAACTATTGTTATAATTATTTGTTACTTTTATTAGAAAAATCATATTTAAATTGTCGAGTTGTGTATGTAGCTACATCATAAAAGGAACTTATGACGTAGCTTAATTTGATAAAAATTATATAAATCGAAATAAATTCAAAATATTGCAACTGTACCTAATTAGTTTGCGAAAATTATTGTTGTCAAAAAGTAGGTAGTGAGGTACTGTATAATTTCAAGCCCTAAAATATAAATTCAAAGTACCTTTGTCTGTCTGCTACGTTTAAAAGACTAAACAGCTGGACCAATTTCAATGAAGTTTGGTATTTAAACTGGGTGTAACAAGGGAGGTGGATAAACCAACCGACGACGGTAGCAAGCGCTTCGCGGGCGGGTAGGGGACCACACGGTCCATCCGAATCACCCCTATGTATGTTCTACCAGTTCTACTACCGTCGAAAAGATTAAGGTTGGTTAGATGATATATGACTATTTGGAATGGCATCCCATTGAATCTTACGAGAACGGGAAAAATTAGACGTACAGTACTAATACTAAATAGTACTAGTAGTGTACTAAATAGAATTTACCTCAACTGATAACATTGGGGGAGGCCTTTGCTCAGCTGTGGAAAGTGTAGGCTAGCGAAAAATAAACATGTTTTAGTTTTAAACGAAACCTCTTTAGTTTTAAAGAATTTTATCTATGTAACTTTATAGAAGCAAAATACGTTTGTAATTGTTTGCCACTGGCAAATGCACAAAACCGTGTGATCCCAAAAAAAATAATATAGCGTATTTGCACAAAAATGAAAGGGGTTATTTTGATGTGTTTATTAAATCAATTTTTGAAATGTTTACCATAAAAAAGTGAAATTTATTTTGGCATGTAAAACAAACACTTTAGGTACTTCTTTCGTGCTATTGCTTATTGCTTGCTTGCCATCTAACCACAGATACTGTATTGGTGACGTCTCGAGATATCTTTTGTTGTCCCGTTCTAACCCAAAACCCGCAGCTATTTCCGAAAGAGATATCAAATCGGCCTTTATTTTTAGATGTGCCTAGGTAGGTATCGAATTATTCACCTAAACTGAGTCGATTTTCTTTAAAGTTTGATAATATAACTATATTTTCGAGAAATCTTTTTTATGTTTTGAGAAACCGTCACTTGAATATCGTCAGTATGCTACCAAACATCCTGTATAGAAGATGATGAACAGTGTGTGTGAGTAAATCCATTTTAGGTATGTTTCAAATAGGGCTAGATTGCTCCTTTCGGGCTAAACAGTGAGAATCGGGTTCTCCGCTGTAAAAAAAGCTAGAACAAGCCCGAAAAGGGCTAAAGTGGCAACACTGCGGAGGGCTATGTTTTTTGTTGCGCCTGAATCCGACTTTTATGGTTTTCGAGCACAAGGCATACCAGGCGGGGGTGGCGTCGTCCTTGGAAAGTAACGTTGACATGGGAATTGACATTAATAATCAGCGTATGACATAGCAAGGTCATCTGCTAACAGTTATCTATACATGGCCATGAAAAGAAAACCCCTTATCATTGCATTTCCCATAGGCAAAACTTGAAATCGAAGCTTGCAACACTGTTAGCGCAATAAGTGTTTTATAAAATTGAACGTTGCATCTAGGTAGACAAACCACAGTCAGAAACAGAAAGGCCAGAAAAGTGCTCGAGTGGAGGCCACGCGCACTATGTAGTACATCTAAGTGGTCTGTGGCTGTGGACCAGATCAAGGCAAGGAAAGAAAGTATTCCTCAGTAGGCCTAGCACAGTAACTGTAGAGAATGGTTTTGACTTGAGTAATTTTTCGGAAGAATGAAGTCACTTGTCGTCTTGAGCATGGTGATTGTGAGAGTTTTTTTTTATTATACTATGGAGATGGAACAAGCCTATGGCCCACCTGATGTTAAGTTGTAACCATCGCCTATAACAAAGTTTGCCTCGTAGGTCACGCTCCTTAGAAGTGTGCGCTACGATGCACTTACCTGCGTCCATCAACTTGAGGCATACAGGTGTAAAGCCTCATGTGCCTGTAATTTCACCGGCAACCAGAGTGAACGGAAAGAAACGTTGTCGACACTTTTTCGACAGTAGTCTACAACGCCGAGCACGATAGCCATCATTTTCTCTATCTTTGACATTTAAGGATAGACAACTTTCTTCTGAAATTGTATAGGTCTTGCGATGCCTTGATAATGCTGTCTTCTCAATTTGTCTCTTTCGCACTCTTCTCAATCACGCGCTTGCCAACAATTTTTGGTAAGATATATAAATATGTAATTATACAACGCCATAGACAGAGTATCCTTCTCTTGTCTAGGAAGAAATCATATTGAGCCTATACTCGGCGCGGCGAACCTTGATCCCTATGACACTGACAGCTAATGTCACCATATAACATTGTAGTGGCGTCACCATTAAATTGGGATCATATTGGGGGCGTCTAAAAATGCCATTTATAAATTTTACGTAGCTTTATACCATTAGTAATGATATTCCGTTGATATTTTTAACAATTCTTAACATTTACAAGAAGTTATCTCAATCTGAATTTATGTTTACGTCCTGCAAAACTTACGTCGTGTCACGTTTATCGACTAGGGCGGCAAGTATCGATAAAAAAATGTCGGTAATGGAAACGAGTGCACAATTTTTTAGACAAAATAAATAAATGGGGAACATTCATTTTCATGATAAAATATATACGTATATAGCAAAAACGTGTTTACCGGGTTAAACATTATTAGAAAATAACAAGGTTGGAAACTTTCGTTTTACTTACCTACTTAATCTATGCCAAAAATCTTAAATTAATACAACAACAACATAATGGACATTAAAAATGCACATTATAATATTTTTTAAAACATGTTTACCAACGTGGCTGAACGCAAGCCACGCCTTTGTCTAAAAAAAAAATTATCGACACGACCCATCACTAACACAAACTGTCATAGGGATCAAGTTTCGCCGCGCCGAGTATAGATAATTTCCTAGATAATAAAAGATAATTTCGGAGAAATCGATAGAGAATAGAATAGACTAACGCTTTGTTTCATCACACTTAAATTTAAGAACAATATAAAGAAAAACGAGTGTGCTTTAGAACACACAACTGAAGTAAAACTTCTTTAGCTCCATCTATATAAATATGTTAAATTAAAGAGAGAAAGAAAATGTGTGCTCGCACCTCTCTCTCTTACCCCTACAGTAATATACGAAACGTAACTCTCTCTATATCTTTACTAGCTTATATCTCCCTCTCAACTTCTGTTCGCCTCACCTGATCACACTTTTCGTAACGTTCTCGTCACGCATTCACCAGCTTACTCCCCAGGTCAAGCGTGCGTAAAGAAGTTTAACTTCAAAAACAAATAACAATACACGCAGAAATACAAGTTGCGGTCAGAGCCTTGTCGTCTCTTCGAAGAGTAGACAAGGAAATCGCTGTGTGTGCTAGACTTCCTTGCGTTGCGTTGAACGTACATTCAATGTACTTTGTGCGTTGAACCAACCAATCAAACTGAAGTTGTACGCAATCACGCGTGGGATGGAATGGCGCATGCGCATTCGTCACTTCTTGAGTTCTTTCTTGGCTGGCACATATAGGTAGGTACTGCGCTCCGTCGTCGTCCGTCCAGCAGCGGCTCTCTGTATTATCTATGGGCTCCGCCTTGCATTGCAACTCGGCCGGCCTCATGTAATCTCGTCTCGTTTAGGCAAACGTAGGATACGTGGGCAAAATCAAAATGAGTGTTGAAAATCCAGCCAGTGATAATGATGGCGAATCTGTAAGTATTAAATTTTAAATGATTCAGCCTTAGCTTTTGATACAATCTTCATTTTTATTTCAATGTGATCTACAAACTCGTATTTACTAGTGAACAATGCTCCCACGAAGCGAAAATTTTCTAAGTCCCAATATGGCGTCTACTACGGACTGAGTTGAAAAGAAGTAAAGCGTCGGTTTGAGTAGCGTAAAATAATCAATGGCATCTATTTTCGGAGTAAATATCGATTTCATGATTTTAGTTAGTCGTATTTACAATACATGCATTCGTTCAGTTCGACATTATTTTGAACTTTTGTGACATCTTGTTACAGGGTAAAGTAAATGGTAATAAAACTGAACACGTGAACGGAGTCCAGAACGGCTACAGTAGCTCAGACAAGCACAAGTCTAGCCACAAGTCGTCAACCAAGGACAAACACCGTGACAAAGACCGCGACCATAAAAGCTCTAAACATAGCAGCTCCAGAAGCAGGTTAGTTTTCCAGAAAGTTCTGTTATCTTTATTTATTTCATGTACTTACTCAATTATACAAACCTATTCAAATATATTCTATATTTGCAGAGACAAAGACAAGGATAAGGACAGGCATTCTAGCAGTAAGCATCATAGCAGTAGCTCACACAAGTCATCCAACAAGGACAAGGAACGTAGTGATAAAGACAAGCATCGTAGTGACAAGGATCGTAGCGACAAGGACAAGCATCGCAGTGACAAGGATAAACACAGAGATAAGGACCGAGATCAGACTCACAAAGACAAGGATAGACACAAGAGTGCCGATGAAAAGAAATCATCATCATCAAGGGATAAAGATAAAGAGAAGTCCAAGGATAAAGAACACAAGTCTAGGGACAAAGAAAAAGACCGGCATAGAAGTGACAGAGATAAAGACAAGAGTCGCAGTGATAAGGACAAACACTCCAGTTCATCTAAAGACAAACACAGCAGGTTAGCATTGTTAGTTTTTTAAGTCAACCAATAAAAAAAAAGATATCCTACATTTTGCTACTTAAATTTTACACACTTAAATTAGTTACTATGTGGATACAAATATAGGACCAGACCCTCTAGAGTTATATCAGTGTATTGCCATTTTAACTTTTGAGTAAGATATATGTGTGTTTACTTCCTGGTTCAATGCTTGCTCTGGCTATTTAAAATAATTAAAGTTAAAAAATTAATGCTCTGCTATGTTATAAAAATACATTATTTTATTAACCTAAAAGTTAAGTCAGTAATTTGTTCCTTACAGCAGTTCTAGTAGTAAAAGCAAGGAGAAAGAAAAGAGCAGCAGTAATGTTAAAGAGGAAAAACGTGAGAAACTCAAATCTGAGTCTGATTCACAAGATTCTACCAGAGAGGATTGCCTACAGGTAAAGCAGCTTAATGTATTGATAATATTTTATTACTCACCATAACATAAATCATTTTATAGTAGAGACAGTCACTAATAAATGGCTCAGAGTTAACCATTTTCATTTCACTTCGTTTTATGTCTTCTGAGAGTTGTAACAAATAAAACCATCAAGTTGTAAGCCTAATCATTAACATGCCTATGCTTTCTGTTTAGAAACTTGATACCTATACCTATGAAGGTTTTACATTGCTTTTTATTAAGATCATTCTTTATTCATTAAATTAATACAAATATGTTTCAGAACAGAAACAAATACAGTTAAATTATTTATATTTTAATATTTATCTTACTCAGTATATGATGTAAAGTGATGGCAAATTTTTGAAATTTACATATCTAACTTCCCAACAGATTGATGAGAGCTACATGAAGCAGGAAATCAAAGAAGAAAGTGAAGATGGATTTGTAGCTGTCAACACAACGCAGTCATCATGTGATTACTCCATGTCCCAGTTTAAAGATGATCCCCTTTCAGAGCTCCCACCTGATGAAGAGAGCGAGGAGGATGTTCCTTTGGTAATATTATCATATTTTCCTGTATTTTCACATCTTGTGATGTGACAACAACTTTCCAATGATTTGAATAAAACAATGGTAAATTTTATGGCAAATAAAGATTATAGAGATTGTTTTATTTTCACCATCAAGAGAAATGGTTGCAGTGATATTTTTTACATTGTCTTTGCAGTTGGAGAGAAAACGGCGCCTGCCCAGTGAGAGTGAAGAAGACATTGTGTTGTTGAAACGCAAGAAACCCAAAAAAGAGAAGAAAGTTAAGAAAGGTATAATATAATAGAAAAAATACACTTTACAACTAAGGGTCAGGGGGCCAATCCCCGTAATACATTTAAAAAAAAAAAAAAAGTTAAACCAAGATCGGATTATGAATTTAATATATTACGGCATTCTGTTCCATTAATATTACAATATTAGCTTGATATAAATAAAATCTATAATTGCATGCCAGTCAACTCATACCATTGTATTGCTCATTTCGTGAATACCGTTTAGGACATTTAACATAACAAGACTAGATTGATACTAGAATTTTACTATTTAAAGTTACGGGATAATAACCACTGGCAGGTGACTGTTGATGCGACATGCACAGAAACACATGTGTTATTTACTCCTCATAGATTTAAGTTTATTACTACTTAATGCTCTTACAGTAGTGACTAATGCCCTACACTTATGTTAGGAAGGTAAAAAAAAGTATCTCATTATTACATTAATTCAATAGAACCCACATACGACGATTATGACGATGAAGTAGAAGAAGAGAAGCCCAAGAAAAAGAAGAAACTTGAGAAGAAACCTTCCAAAGTGAAGTCTGAGCCTGATGATGGACCCAGCCCCACCAAACGCAAGAAAAAAGGGCAGGAGGAGGAAGGGGAAGTGTGGAAATGGTAAGTGGTAACATTCACCCCTATGCTTGAAGTAATTAAGACGTTTATCTTTCTATAACATTAGGCAGACGGCCTAACCAGTTCCGGCTCTTACTCATCAGCATCTTCTCAGCCCAAAAATACCTAACTATTTTGCCATTGATCTCCGTGGTCCAGTGGGCGAATAGCCGGCTGAGACGCAAGAGGTAGCGGGTCCGATTCCTGCCGCGGAACAAATGTTTGCATGTTCTACAGATATTTGTTTCGGGTATGGTTGTTTCTCTATATATGTATGTATAGTATGTATTTACAAAAAAAAAAGTATATAAGTATTCTATCAGTTATCTGGTTCCCATAGTACAAGCTCTGCTTAGTTTGGGGCGAGATAGCGCTGTGTGAAATGTCCAGCAATATTTAATTTATTTAATTCAGTGCTGCCAATTTAATTCCCCCACCAAGATAAAAACTAACCAAGAGGTGGTTGAACTTGAATTGGTATAGTAGTACAATAGGAGGCAATTAGATGGCGCTAGTATTGAGTACCATGTGACAGTAGTTACTACATTGAGGTTATGTTCGAAAATAATGTTGATGAAGGTTGTGTGTGCATTAACATGTGAATTTAATTCAATATTGAAGAAAAGTGTGTCAAATAAAATTATTTTCAGACAATTGCGATTGAAAAAGCTAAAGTGTGTTGGTATTCAGTTCAAAGCACAGTGTTGTAATTCGCAAAACAAAGTAATTACAATCAGTTTCTCTGTTTATTTTTAGGTGGGAAGAAGAAAAGAAAGATGATGGCACTAAATGGAAGTTCCTTGAGCACAAAGGACCCGTATTTGCTCCCGATTATGAACCCTTGCCTTCAAATGTGCGATTCTTTTATGATGGGAAAGAAATGCGTCTCTCTCAGGACACGGAAGAGGTTGCTGGATTCTACGCGCGTATGTTGGACCACGACTATACCACCAAATCAGCATTTAATAGCAACTTCTTCGCAGATTGGCGTAAAGTCATGACACACGAAGAAACCAAACTGATCAAAGATCTCTCTAAATGTAACTTCAAAGAAATGGCTGCTTATTTTGCCAGTGTTTCTGAAAAGAACAAAAATCGTTCGAAAGACGAAAAAGCGCAATTGAAAGCTAAGAATGAAGAGATTCAAAAAGAATATGGTTTTTGCACCATCGATGGGCATAAAGAGAAGATTGGCAACTTCAGAATAGAACCACCTGGTTTATTTAGAGGCCGAGGTGAACATCCTAAGATGGGTATGTTAAAGAAACGTGTGATGCCTGAAGATGTTTTGATCAACTGCTCTAAAGATAGTAAAATACCTAAACCTCCACCTGGTCACAAGTGGAAGGAAGTGAGACATGATAACACAGTTACATGGCTAGCTTCATGGACTGAAAATGTTCAAGGTAATTCTAAATATGTCATGTTAAATCCTAGTTCAAAACTGAAAGGTGAAAAGGATTGGCAGAAATACGAAACCGCCAGAAAACTTCATAAGTGCATAGATAAAATCAGAGATACTTACCGTTCAGATTGGAAGGCAAAAGAAATGCGTGTGCGGCAACGTGCTGTCGCCCTATACTTTATAGATCGACTTGCATTGAGAGCTGGTAACGAGAAGGATGATGACCAGGCAGACACGGTGGGTTGCTGTTCCCTGCGAGTTGAACATATTGAGTTACACCCAAAAAAGGATGGAAAAGAGTATGTTGTTGTGTTTGACTTCCTTGGTAAAGATTCTATCAGATATTATAATGAGGTACCAGTAGAGAAACGAGTGTACAAGAATCTTGAACTATTCATGGAAAATAAAAAAGGAAGTAATGACCTTTTTGACAGATTAAACACACAGACATTGAATGAACATCTAAAAGAACTGATGCCTGGATTGACGGCGAAATGTTTCCGTACATACAATGCTTCTATTACATTGCAAAACCAGTTAGATGAACTCACAGACGGAGATGCTACTATACCAGAGAAAATTCTCGCATACAATCGCGCCAATCGAGCTGTAGCAGTACTGTGTAACCATCAGCGTGCTGTTCCTAAGGGTAATTGAATTCATAAGATTATTCTACTGTTTTTTGTGTTAAACTGCTAACTGATTCCTAACATAACTTTACCATTCTTTTTAGGTCATGGAAAGTCAATGGAAGCTCTGAAAGAAAAAATTCAAGGCAAGCGCAATCAAATTGATGAGGCAGAAGTAGAATTGCATGATGCCACAAAGGCAGCCAAGCGCGGCTCTGTCAAGGAAAAACTCAATGCAGACAAGAAAAAGAAAGCCCTAGAAAAATTGAAAGAAGCACTGAAAAGACTAGAACTGCAGGAAACTGACCGTGATGAAAACAAAACTATTGCCTTGGGAACTTCTAAGCTCAATTACCTCGATCCTCGGATCTCTGTTGCTTGGTAAGTTTTATGTCTATAGTAACAAAGTATATTATTGTTTTTTATGACTTGTATCACTGGTTCTTCATTTTTGTTTGTATGTTACAGGTGCAAAAAACACGGCGTACCTATTGAAAAAATCTACAACAAAACTCAACGCGACAAATTCCGCTGGGCTATCGACATGGCGGGCCCTGAATATATCTTCTAAAGGTCACATTAGCATTAGCTATGTTTATTTTACACACATTTTTATATTTAAGCACTCCACTTCAACTTCCAGTAAAAAATTTATGTATGTTTTTATTTAGTGACTTATTTCAAATTGTAGTAATATTTATTTGTCTGGAATGGATAAGATGGACTCAAATTGTGTTGTAGTGTCCCTTTTTTTTTGTAGAAGGTCCTAAATTAGAAGTCTGATTCTAATTTATTTCATTTAGAATAAAATTAAATAATAGTTCTAAATATTTGTTATAGTTTTATTAGTAGGGTAGTATTAGACACCTGATAGTTTAAGATTTTCCATTGTATATTTCTGCAGTCTGTTTTGCCTCTAGATTTGCCCATTTTTGTTGATTTTGATATGGATTGTAGAGGTTCATTTGAACTACATCTTTATTTATTCAAATCATTAGTAGAATATTTTGTTTGAACTGTGAATGAAAACAGATTGCCAGTTTTGGATTCTATTGATGACAAAATGCTGTGAAAATAAAAAAAGTCTTAAGTGTAACGTAATAATAATTGTAAATAGTGAGGCTCCAGATCAATTTGGTAATAATCTACTTATCATTGAAGTTCTACAAATGAGCAATCTTTGAGCAGGTTATTAGATAGTTTTATTTTTACACCGATTAATATACCTAGAAATGGAGTATGTAAGTCTTGTCACGTGCTAAATGTGCAGTAGTAGGTATGTTGTAAATGTTATATAATTTTTGTAAATTTAAGATCAAAATTGGGGCAGTAGCCGTCAATGTTACAAAAGGTACAATGTTAGGTAAAAATCGTATTATTACGTTAAATGTGTGTGTGTCTTGTAAATAGTACATTTTTACTATATATCTTGAAAATTGTGAAATGAGATTATCCCAAATAAATAAAACATTGACACTAGAGATTTTACGTTTTTTATTCATACTTTTAATTTGTACAACACTTTAAATACTAACCCCCATCATCGTCTTCACAGTTTCTAAAGAAATCTTCATCTTCTAAACCTTCTGGCATATAAGTCAATCCTGATTCATCCCTGTGTGACAAGTTGTATCCAGCGCCGTAACCTATACATTACACATTATAAGGGACTTCAACAAATAACTGAATAGCTTACTTAATAATATAATACAGAGCTAGATACAACGGCGCGGTGCGGTTGGCAATTGCCGCCCCGCCTCGCCCCGCACCGCTATCGGTGTGTTGTCCCGCATATATAAATTCATATAAAACTGCAACCGCGCCGCCGCCCTTTAGTAGGTGAAATGTGCCTACGATGTTGTTTAGCACTGCCGCGATACATACCCAATTGTTTCATGAGCTTTGTGGGGGCATTCCGCAAATGCAATGGCACCGGGGGTAGAGGTCCCTGTGACAATAATCTCTGGCATCTCTTCATCGCGCAATACACCTCTCTGCTTTTGGGCGCGCGCGCGAGTCGAACTGCGCATTGGACGAGTAACACGTCACATTCAGGCATTCCTATTGACTGGCAGCCTTGATGGCACGCGATGGCCTCGACTAGCGCGTTTTGATCAGCCAGACCTGGAAAATGAAAATTTGCAATCATTACAAGTTAAATAGCTATTGCACGTTTGTAGACACATAATATCTCGACTCAACTTCAGCTTTCGATTGAGAAGTAGGTACTTCTCAATCGAAAGCTGGGCAACACGCGCTCCGCTCGTCGTATACTCTGCGGCAGACGATATAGTATTTCACATTTCAATGCTTTTTATTCGTCGATATGATGTGATAAGGACTAAGCGCGGAGTAGCCCACTGAGGTGCGTGCGGTAGGCAAGTAGATCCACTGAGGTGCGGTAACCAAGTAGCCCACTGAGGTGTAAGGCTGCAAGAGATTGCAGGATTCCCGCTGCGGGACAAATGTTTGGAGGACAAAATGATCTGCACAATTATGTTTGTTCCAGGTCAAACTCAAATTCAAAAAAGGTCAGGAGTGTTATACTGTTACCTACTCATATTTCCGTTACCCACAACACACAGAATCCTTTGACTGTTGGATGTTGTTTATTAGTATTTTATTACCAATATCTTCACATGCTATCCTGACGAGCCTTCGTGCGATGTACAGAGGGTCTTCACCCCCGTGCAAAGCTCTCGTGGTCCAATACAACGCGGCGTTCTCGTCGCTCGCTCGGATTGACTTGTGAATCGCAGATATTGTGTTGTAGTGCTCTTCGCCTTTCCTGTCGTAGAGCATGTGTGTGCGCTGAAATATACATAAAGGACTAGGTAATCGCCTGTTAGGCAACCTA
This sequence comes from Philereme transversata, assembly GCA_963924445.1. Classification (NCBI taxonomy): domain Eukaryota; kingdom Metazoa; phylum Arthropoda; class Insecta; order Lepidoptera; family Geometridae; genus Philereme; species Philereme transversata. Next base: position 15,055,119 of record OZ004337.1, on the reverse strand, counting down.
GTTAGGACACGAGGAAACGCCCTGTTAACAGAATGTTGCCAGTTTACTTGGACGCCAATGTTGATTGTAGTAATTGTAGTAAGTTTGTAGGAGCTAGTGGCTTTCCCTGGTGTCGGGCGGCCTGTATACCTACAGTATTTTGGCTGACCGAAGGCTTTGGACATGGTCTGACGATTAACTTTAAACTGAATGCTTCTCTTTGTTCGATAATATAATTGCGACGTTTTGATAAAATGTACAAAAGAAATAAAAATTATCCATATAAATATGAAATATTAAAATTGGGCCGGGCACGTAAGTCAAATGCTTCCGGATAAATGAGCCAACATCTTAGTACCCTGGGTACTGGAGGGTGGACAGCGATGTCGGGGTCGGCCGCGAAAGCGTTGGCGTGACGACATCAGTGGACTCGAGAAGGAATGGTGGGAATCTGCCAAGGATCGCGATAGGTGGAAGGAGTTAGGGGAGGCCTTTGCCCAGCAGTGAGAAAATGTAGGCTGGTTAAAAAAATAATAATATGAAAACTAAATATTATTTTCTAAAATTCCATGGACCGATTTTGATGAGATTAAGTTAGTTCTATGGTTTATTTGAATACAAATCCATTTCGTTACTTACTTTTGTTTCTAGGCACTATTTGGATTAAGTTCCATATAAATGACTGGCATTGCCCTTTTAACGTACAGTCGGTAGCTTATTTAAAAAAATATTTTTACTTCATAATTGCCTCAAAAGAATAATTCAAATGTATGGTTCTCTACATCGTGTCTACACAGGAAATATACTTAACTATGTCTACAGCTCACAGCAAGGATCAGACTTATTACATCCGGGGTAAGACAAGGGTAGTACCTACTAAAGATTTAAATAAATATGTACATAACAATATACGAATGATTTATAAATACGGAATTTATGCCGTACCTACCTACCGTTTATCGGTGTTACGTCGGTATTAACTGTACATGAGAAATCCAGTATTTATGAAATGATTAAATTATATCACGAACGTTTTTTTTAACGAAATATACGAATGCAAACAACTGCTCAATCCATGTACGAATTTCGAGGTCTTCACGATACATGCTTGGTCTCTCAACATTACGTTCACTAGAAAAATATTTATTTAAAAGAAGGGAAGAAGGACTAGTGTGTCTTGATACACATCAACCCGTCCGCCTATAGTCCTCCAACGGATTGCGAATCACAAAGAGAACAAAAAAAACTTATCGCTAAATATGGTTTTACAGAAACAATAAATATAACAATAAAGGGTATTAACTAAATCCAGAATACCTTTATCCCTTCTTTGATATCGTCCAGCGAGAGTATAGCTGGGCCGCACACGTGCAGCTCGAGCCGCGGCTCGCGCGCCGTCAGTGCCAGCTCCAGGGCTCCGAGCGCGACGCGCGCATCTCCGTCGCATATCTCAGCCAGCCACTTCAATGAACCCTCTTCTACAATGCACCTGTCAACATTATTTATACCCTTACTTCCTTACTATTATTTTATGTTCGAAAGTAGCTCTCTCTGTTACGTTTTCACAACTAAACTGCAGAACTGATTTCGTTAAAATAAATAGTTTATGATCTAATTAGTTGAGCTACTTTTTACCCGACTGCACAGGAGGGTAATGTTTTTATTGACAAACAACACATGCGAGGCCACAGGCGGATCAGCTAGTTCCATATAAAGTAGGGATTATCAGTCTTTAGGTTGATTGCAGCAGTTTTCCAGAACCCTCGAGGGTATTGTCATAATAATGATGATGTAATTGTTAAATTATCTAGTACCTGGGTAGGTCATCCTGAGACATAGTTTCTGCCTGCATATCAGAGTTCACTACCACAGCCAGCTTGCTCTTTTCTAATGCTCTTCTAAGAATAGATAGTACTTCATCAACTGACAGTTTCTCTAAAACAACAACTCTGCATCTGCTGAGTAATGCATTGTTAAGACTGAAGGAAGGATTCTCGGTGGTGGCTCCAATCAACGTTATTGTGCCGTTTTCAACATGAGGAAGGAATGTGTCTTGCTGCAGCTTGTTGAACCTAAAATAATATAGTAAGTATAAACATTGTAGTACATTCTGTTACTCATATTACTTCTCTTTTTAGTATTTTTAATTTTGTATTGATACCTACATTATTTTTATTACTTTGCTGTTAATATTTATTTTAAAACTATAGAAAATATATAAACAAATAATTGAGTTTACCTGTGTATTTCATCCATGAAGAGGACAGTATGCCTCTTGAACTGGGCTTCATTTTTAGCAACTTTAACAACTTCTTTAACATCGCCTATTCCTGCCATTGTAGCAGACAGCTTAACAAATCTCATACTATTTTGTTCCTTGCAGATATTTGCCACAACATTAGCCAGTGAAGTCTGTAAATTAAAATTTAAACTGGTGTCTTTGTTGCTCCAGTTTTTTAAGATGACAAACTAAAGTAGGTAATGACTAATGAATGAATGGTAATGAAAGATGATAACTAAACCTAGTAGTTATATACTTTTGACTGACTGAATACATACTTTTCCACAACCGGGAGGACCCCATAGAATCATATTTGGTACTTTTTTCTGCTCCAATAAGGATCCCAGCATTGATCCTGGACCAAATACTTGCTTTTGGCCAACTATCTCATCCAAAGATAGTGGTCTCATGCGCTCTGCTAGAGGAATGGTTTCTGTCTCTTTACATTTAACTTTAGTTTTATTAGCTGGTCCAGCGGAGAATGGCGTTGATTCCTGAAATGAAAATGTTGTGAATTTGTTAGTCAGTATAGGTAACCGAGTAGGCATACCAATGAGTAATGTGATAACGGTCTAAAAGTAGATCAACTTGTTAGGATGTGCAAACAATATGTACCTACTTACAGCTCTTGTTGCATTGTTAGTTAATGCTTTAGTTTCCATTTTAACACGTTTTTCATTCGGTGAAACACTGCTTAGGTGAGAGCTACTGCGTTTAGAATGATTTCTTTCAGAGGTATTTAGAAACAAACATTTGTTTACATGCTCTTCAACCACATTTTTTTCGAAAAACTTCCCACAAATTGGACACGAAACTGGGCTGTTTGAATTACATGCTTCGCCAATATTTTTTGAAGCCATAGCTGTGAATTCAGTTGCAAACACATACAACCCATGAAGAAAACTATTTTTATGATTTTATTTTGCAAAGCAAGTTTGTAATGATTTTGCCGCTCAAATCAAAACAAAGATTACGAAAAGTTTTTTTTTTTTTTTTTTTTCATAATTTGTATTGTATTTCCACAGATATTATAATAACCTTGCCATCTGTGTGCCCAAACACAAAGCTTCGTAACGGAATCTACCGGTTTTGGTGATTGATTAGATATTGCTTGCTAAATGGAGTTTTTAACAGTTCAAAACAACACTAAGCTCATTCATTCTTTTTGTATCACTCTTTCATTCATTAATTCACTCTTGTTTTGTTGACGTGTTTGGATATGCGAATTTTTGAAATTCATTTATAATTACGGCTAACGGCAGAATTCAACGAAAATGAAGCAAAAATAACTGGAAATAATTCACAATAAATAATTAAAATGGAGGTTGATAAAATCTCGAAGAAACGCAAAGAAAACAAGAAGAAATGTAACGAGGTCAGCGAACCTTCGGACAGTTATAGTGAAAAGTCTTCTACCCATTCAGAAACAGAAATCGTAAGTAAATAAAATTATTTAGCGTAAGTATTTTAAACCAGTTTTTCTTGCTTGACGTTACTAAATTAATAATTTACGTCCTTTGTGTCTGGTTTCTACAATCCCGTTACCTTCTTTAATCTAGGATGAAAGTTACAATTATTACTTCATTTATTTCAGGTCAAAACAGCGTCTCCAGAAATTACAGAGCCAAATACAAAAACCGATAAATTTCAGGACTTAGAGATACAGCCCAAAGGATTCTATTTACATATAGAAATTGATCTTGTATGTGTAGGATTATTTTTGGTAGCTTTGTGTACTAGACTTTATAACTTGGAAGAACCTAGATATATTGTGTAAGTTCTTCAAAAATAAACCATACTTTTATTCATATTTTACCATTAAAATCTTACCAATTAGGTAATAGAAAAAATAAGGTGTCTTATATCATTTAAAAATTACTTATTATTATTATTATTATTTGTAATACTTGTGGTATGTTCTATTATTAAGTATTGAATTTGAATGATTACCTGTTAAAATAATTATTATCTGAACCGATTTAAGAGAGATACAGAGTGGAGGCCGAGAACTGGCCATCGAAATAGGGGACGTCCACCAGCGAGATGGGTCGACGACATCCATAAGACCGTGGGTCGTACGTGGTTCAGACTGGCACAGGATCGGGAAGAGTGGCAGAAACAAAGAGAGGCATACCAGCAGTGGGTCGATACGGGCCGAGAATGATGATGATGATGAATTGATTTAACTTGTCTATGAACACTGTCTGAAACAAATGATTATATTCTAATCCAAATCAAATTGTACTCATTACTAAGAGAATCTATTAACTTTCAGATTTGATGAGTTACATTATGGGCGTTATGTGTCTTTATACACAAAAGGAGTATTTTTCTTTGATGCTCATCCACCATTGGGCAAACAGCTGCTATATTTGGCGGGCAGAGCTGCTGGCTACGATGGCAACTTCACATTTGATCGGATCGGATCTCCGTACACTGAGAATGTGCCAGTAAAGGAATTGCGGCTTGTGCCAGCTGTAGCCGGTAGTGTACTTGTGCCAGTTACTTACCATGTGATGCGAGAACTGTCTATGTATCGGTGGACGGCTGTTTTAGCTGCACTATTGGTTCTCTTTGGTAAGAATTTAATTTTACATAAGTACATTAGCTCATCATTAGTCGGTTTTTTGCCAAAATATAGAATTTTTATTTTTCAGAGAACTGCTTCCTTGCTCAGTCAAGGTTCATGTTGTTAGAGAGCATACAGATATTGTTTGCACTATGTGGTGTCTACTGTGCTTTGAAAAGTACACACAGATCCGGCCTCAGCTCTGGTCTATGGCTTTGTATCGGTGCTCTGTCACTAGGTTGCTGTTTTTCGTAAGTATCTACTAGTACGTCCTAATTAATTAATATTAAGTTTCTTTCTTGAATTTAGTAAATGATGCTTTAAATTTCTCTGGTCCTTAGTTAACTAACATTATATCTGTACTTTTCTCGTTACCTGCTATAAAATATGCTCCAAAATATGTATCTTAATCCGGAAGGTCATTGACCTCACATAGGAGAAGAATTTTCGAAATTTCATGTTTTTCACTAAAGAATCACTGGGTAAAATCTGCAGATTTCTACTACAAGAATTTACAAATTTAATGTTTTAATAATCATAATTACACACTGTTAGTAGTTACCTAATTAATGGAGAATATTGCAATGGGAGGTTTAGGTTCTAACCTAACCTAAACCTCCCATTGCAATATTCTCCATTAATTAGGTAATCTATTCTAGGGTGAAATACTCAGGCCTATACTCTTACTACCTGGGGCTGTTCCTGGTCGGCCGACAAATATGGCGTCGCTTCGGCAGCTCAGAATCTGGACTACGTATTACCCTGTCAGCTCTTTGGAGGATGTCTATACTAATAGTCGTACCTGGTGTGGTATATGTAGGGGTGTTCTACGCCCATTTAGCGATGTTGCCTAAGGCCGGCCCGCATGATAGTGTGATGACGAGCGCGTTTCAAGCCTCGCTGAAGGGTGGGCTTGCGAGTATCACGAAAGGACAGCCACTGCATGTCGCGCATGGCTCTCAGATTACTCTCAGGTAAGATCTTGTAAGTTCTGCTTATTTAATATCTATCAGAGCAAAAAATTAAAGTAATTTTTCTACTGGGCCAAAACTAGAACCAAACCTCTAGACATATCTAATATACTTTTATCAGATGGTAACTAAAGGTCACTGTACACGGGATGCGTACGCGTAGACGTGCACGTTCCACTGCGTTGTAATGTATGAGACACGGAAAACCGTGACATGTGCCCGCAACCGGTTTTTCGACCCGGTGTGCGGCGCATTCAAGATGGCGGACCCCTCGTAAATCTGTTACATTTAATTACTATCGTATCGGTACTGTTGGGTATATTGGTATGCCATCTTGTCGTGGGATTTTTAAACAAAAGTATCAGATAGTACATACCAATTTGTTATCTAAAACAAAATATTCAATATACGAGACGTGGTCCCGTAACGCCATCTTGGCATTCACCGGCGTGCTATGATGTGTCATTGCTGAATGAATGGTTATTATGTTGTGGGATGAGTGAAGGTAGTAACTAATCAATGAAGAGGGTTGCTTCCCAACTTCACACATACCTAGAGAAGCGATGGTCATAAAATCAACATCATCATCATCATATCAGCCAATTAAAGAACGTCCACTGCTAAACATATGCCTCCCCCATAGATCTCCAGAGCAACCGATCTTGCGTGGCCGGCACCCAACGGCTCCCAGCTACCTTTAACAGTTCATCTAGTGGGGGGCCATCCTACGCTGCGCTTTCCAGTGCATGGTTTCCAGTCGTAAACCTTTCTGCCACAACGGCCGTCAGTTCTTCGAGCTATGTGCCCTGCCCACTGTCACTTTTTCTTGCTAATCCTTTGTGCTATGTCGGTGACTTTGGTTCGTCCACGAATCTCCTCATTTCGGATTCGATCTCCTAGAGATACACCAAGCATAGCCCTCTCGCTGAGCGACCTTGAGCCTTCTCAACATACAATATAATAAAATAATGTATTTGAGCACAGACACACTCACGGACGCACTTGCTGGCTGCACTCCCACGCGCATGTGTACCCGGTCCGGTACACGGACGGACGCGGCTCCTCGCACCAACAAGTTAGTCAGTCTTTTTTTCATCATTCATGGTCTGAAAGTTGGTCATTGTTAACTCCATAACAGTTCTGTAAAAGCAATTAACGGCCCTCGGTAAATTTTGAAAATTGAACGCAGCTCATCTCATTCGTAATTTACTAAAATGAAATACAATCTCCATGACAAATCCTTATTTTTATTAAAAACTGGCCACATTCATTTTAGACTTTAATTGAGATTGGTACATTTTTGAGGTCTCATTAAATAAAAATAAGTGGCCACTCCTATGCTCAGTTCATACGACCTAAAGAATTGTATGTTTACTGATTTAAACGGGTATTTATGGCATATGTACCTTTTATTATTTGTTTTTTTAATATATATTTTATAGTAGCCGTGGTCGCGGGCAAACATGTGCAGACAGATCAGGTCTGCCCGTGACCAAGGCTGTTGCAACACAGTCGAAACGTTGGGATTTGGGATAACAAATAAAAAAGGTACATACGTGATAAATACCCGTTTTAATCAGTAATTATGTACAGTGATCGCGAAAGTTTGAAAAATACAATAGTATGTTTATTTTAAAACAGCAAGTCACATGCTACAGCTTCAAAGACGTGAACAACTGGTGGATAGTGAAGCGACCGGAGCAGCCGTCGCTGTCGGTCGCGCGGCCGCCCGACGCGATCCGACACGGCGATGTAGTGCAACTCTTGCATGGGATTACAAGCAGGGCTCTCAACTCGCACGATGTCGCGGCCGCTGTCTCGCCTCAGTCTCAGGTAACAAATAACTTCGGTTTAAAGATTTTATTCTCAAAAGAACTTAATATTATATACAGTTCACTTATATGAGATATAGTTTTATTATACCTAGGTAAGACCTAAGTATATTTATGGTACATATTAATAGGTGCTGGCGACAATCAATGCGTTTTATTGAGCTACAGATACTTGTTACTTATACCTAGTATAGTTAAAGATAATACAAATCACAAAAATGCAATACTATTAATTTGTGGGTAAATTTTGGGTTAAATTGTGGGTAAAAAACAAATAACTTCCTGTTATAAATCCATGTAGTTATACCTTCGATTAACAATACAACTGTACAATACGGTCATTCGTCTCAAATGTTTGTTTATGTGCCGTAAACAAAAATATAAAAACATAGGTAACATCAGTAAAAAAAAGGAAGTACCTACGCTTGTTGTATTTCAAATGTATGTATTATCGGCGGCTGGCCAACTAGGGCGTCTATTGCTAGATGTCACAAAACAAAATAGTAAAAATATTACTAAATTTCACTTCTTTATATTATATTACTATTAAAATATATTTACATTACTTGTATACAAATACAGTGCAATTAATATATAAAAAATCACAATGTTTCTTATCTATTCAACATTGAAGAGATTTTTACATTCTGCGTACTGAACCTAAATATAATTACCGAACCGATAACCAATAATAAGAACCGAACTATAATTTTGGCCATCCTAAGTGTGATCGTCTAGAATGAATTTATTCTATTTTGTGTATATTATTTGGAGAAGTAAATGAAATAGTAACACGGGAACGGGTTATTAGGAAAGCCAAAAAGTAAATATCTGATGAGAGTCCAACAAATCCACAAAAAGGTTGCATAACCAATTTTAATGTTCTAATAACAAGATAGGTATTAAAAAACAAATCTACCCCATGCAATTTGCTGTTCTGATGTTGCACGTCTATTGGCCCAACGCTATATCACACGTTTGACGTTGGCCAAACATTCTTAGCAAAATCGGCAATTTTGTTAAAAAAATTATATTAATCGTCAGTTTATAGCTTTATAACTTATTCCATACCGAAAGTAAGACACTCCGGCTGATAAATTGCTTTTCCGGGCATTATTTTTACAACCTTTGAATGCGCATTCAGGCATTGCGGTACGTGTTGACGTTGGCTGTGTTTCAACCAGACTAATCAAAATAGAGCACACGCCGCGAGTGAGCTGTTATTTGCCGAGACGGATTTTTGCGTCGACCTTTTATCTAGGTGTATTGTTGATCGAAGAGTTATACAGATGAGACGACTCCCCACCCCTCTCTAGTACGTTTTGTGTACGTTGTGTTTGTTAATAAGTAGTTGTAAATTAATTTATTCTAATAGAACCCTATAGGCTTCAATTCATCAAACACAAACTATTTATTTACAAAAACTAAAAGTTTTCCTGTATAATCTGAATCATCTTACTAATTTCGACCCTGACGTGATAAGAGCCCGTAGCACAATTGGCAGTGCATCCTCATATCAAGAGGAAGGTTGCGGGTTCTACTCCCGTCTAGGCTTGAATACTTTAGAGATAGTTTAAAATTTTTAGTTTTTTTTTATTGAAAATGGAACGCCCTCATTTCCAACCAAGCTATTTGTTCTGTTTCAAGGAAGTATCATGCTACATAGATTACAATGTCTCAATGCCGGCGCAGAACCTCTGGCGCGTGGACATTGTGAACCGAGACAACGCAGACTCGACATGGGACAGCATCAGATCTACAGTGAGACTCGTCCATGTAGACTCAGGGTCGGCGCTGCGGTACAGCGGCCGTCAGCTGCCTTCGTGGGGCTTCCATCAGCATGAGGTGGTCGCGGATAAGGTGATCACCCATCAGGACACGCAGTGGAATGTAGAAGAACATAGGTATACGAAAGGTGAGACGATGTTGACAATGCGAATGGAGTACTGTCTTCTCCCGCGGCAGCAAATATACCTAGTTCCCTAATGTATACTAGGTATGCCACTGTTAGCTATAGGCCTGCTCTATACTACCTTTCTCTTTGATAACATTTTCTTTTGTTATTACAGCGGAAGACAGAAAAGAGCGCGAACGCGAACTCGTATCAGCGGAAATGATTCCCACAGCCGTCACTCAGCTGAGCTTCTGGGAGAAGTTTGTGGAGCTGCAGTACAAGATGGTCGCGCACGCGCCGGACGCGCCGCAAGGACATATGTTCGCCAGCGAGCCGACCGAGTGGCCGCTGCTGGTCCGCTCTATAGCCTACTGGCTCTCGCCTACTTCTAATGTAAGTAAATTGTAAGAAGCTCAGCTGAGTGACCACAGCCGTCACTCAGCTGAGCTTCTGGGAGAAGTTTGTAGAGCTGCAGTACAAGATGGTCACGCACGTCAAAAGCATGTTAGATAGATAAATATCTCAATATTTTGACCCTAGTTGTAACAAGAGATCTTTCGGATGTCACAATTTATACGTAATTACAACAGCTCTTGTTTTCTTCCAGGCTCAAATCCACCTCATCGGTAACATTGTGACGTGGTACGCCGGAACGATCTCAGTTTTAATATACGGCGCCCTTCTCACTATCTACGCCATCCGCCAACGGCGAGGCTGCATCGATCTACCTTCGCGAGCCTTGCACAAATTCTACGACGCCGGCTTTATTCTTTTCCTAGGATACTGGATCCACTATCTTCCATACTTCTTCATGGATCGAACTCTTTTCCTTCACCATTATCTCCCAGCTTACATATTCAAAATCTTACTACTCTCTTACATTGTCGATCATATTTATTACGTTATTCAATTACGAGAAAAAACTAGACCTCTTACGTCTATTTTTATACTTTGTGTTGCGATATGGTTGGCGTATGTTGCACTAACGTTTAAAAAGTTTTGTGTACTTAATTATGGGAACACTGATCTGACTGAAAATGACCTTATGAATCTCAGGTGGAAAGATACTTGGGATTTTATACTGCACAAAAGGGGATAATAAATCCTAGTATTTTAAGGTCTTTAGTATTTTTTAGCTGCCATTTCTAAGATCTTGTCATCACAATTATGTACTTATTTAGTTTATAAAGATGTATTTACTTACACCCTATTGTGTCTGTTGTTTAAGAATACTCAATTTTATGTAGGCTAGTATTAATTTTTTATTTGAAATTATGTAAGTATTATGACATTCCATCCAATTTTTACTAGAGATTTAATTTTACAAAGAGATTTTAACCTATGTAATAAGGTTTAGCCAAGTAAGTATTAGTACATTTCATCCAATAATATTCCTACAATATTTATCAAATAAAAAAGAATTAAAAAAGAAAAGTTTATTTTACTCATACACCATTTGATAAATTAACGCCGACTGTGGGAAGGCTCCACATCCATAGGCTGAGAGGCGGACACAGAGTGCACAGCCACTGATTCTACCTCTAGAGGAATGACTCGCTGTTTCAGAACAGCAGTGGTTCCCAGGGGATATCTATATGATCCTTGCTTCTTGCCCTAAAACAAAAGATGATATCCATAAAAACCAAACATTAGCTGAGAAAGCACTAAAGTAGTTATCAGTTGTGCATAATATATATTAGAATAAACAGACAGACATTTTAGTATGGGTTAGGTTTTTGAGGAACTGTGTACACATTAATTAGTGTAAGCTCATAGGCAACTTTTTGTCCTGGAATGGGCAGTAAAGCCACAATAACGACCATACAATATCGAGAGTAATCCATTGTAAATAAAGTTACCTTGACATTAGCTTCTTCATAAGTCCTCAAATACTGAGCAGGGCCGCTGTTACGGATGACACAGAGATCCACATTAGAACCAGACCCCAAGTCATTGAAGATACCAGCCGCAATGGCATCACGGACCAGCTTCTTGCCTTCATTTTCAGGCAAGTTAGGCCTCCAGCCTGATTCAAACACTGCCATTGCTGCAAGGGAACCAGAACCTGTGGAACAAAAATTTTAGAATAGAATTTATATTAGTTGTATAAATATATTCACGATGTGGAGGAACATGGGGGAGACCTTTGCCCAGCAGTGGGAAAGTATAGGTTAAAAAAATATATATACATATATATTAATTTAATAAGGTATACTTTAAAATGCTTACCCATAGTGGCATACGGCAGCTTATCAACAGAACCATGAGGGTAAATGCAGAAGATGTGAGGTCCTGTCCTGTCAACTCCTCCAAGCACGAGAGCGGCGCCAATATGCCCTTGGTAGCGGAACAACATGCGCTTCAAGAGCGTCGCGGCGGTCTCTACCGGCACAGTGCGACCCGTGTGGAGTCTCTGGAGCTCCAGCTGCGAGGACACAGTCTGTGTCGTCATTTCAGTGTCCGCTGCAGTACCCGCACCGCAGCAGTACATGTTACCGGCTAAGTAGTGAATCTTCTCGCAATTTTTATCCGAAACAACCGTATCTTCGGTAGCCCTGGTGTCGGCACCGAGGATGACACCATCGGCGTAAATAATCCCTACAATAGTTGTTCCGGTCTTGGTAGCTTTCGGAGCAGGAAATCCTTTACTCGCGAGAAAAGCATTTCTGAAAAGAAAAGAGATAATAGTTATACGAGGCTTGCAGACTAATAAAAGTGGCCGATTGTGACCGCTTTTACTTACCGTTGATAGTTTGCAAACGAAAATCCAGGGGCAGGAATCTCTGGGGCCAATACTGAAGCCATTTTGGAAAATATTTCCACGAAATTCCTCAAAAAAATTATAATAACCACACGCACCTACCCAACTCAAACCAAAATCTAAGTTTTGTTGTGTCATTGTCAAACAATCATGACTGTTCAATTTGAAACAACCACAGTGTACAAATATGAGGGGTTTTCACGGCCATGTTTTGAGAACTGCCTATAAATGGTGCTGCTGTATCAAGCACTAGACTGTTATTTACCTTCGCAATAACCTGTTATAACTCATTCAAAATAAATCACTTTCGGTATTCATCGAATATCGGTTGTTGTCATTCGGATCTGCTACAAGTCAGTCGTTCGCCTTTCTTCGGAATTCATCAGGCGTTTTCGTTGCCCGGGATTTTTTACATGTGAAATAGCAGTAATAAAAAATAATAATTTCAGCTTAACCTCTAGAAAATAATGTATATATATCAATCATTTCCATGCCTATCATGCACTTGTGTGTTTTGTCTGTGTCCAAAAGAAAGTGAATTATCAATGTCAATTGCCGTATCAATCAAAACTTGAATTAAAACAAATTATTTTACATTGCTTACAAACAGGAGGGTATGTATAGAAGAGATGACTAAACCGTGCGTTGTCTCAAAAGTTGCGAAAGCAACGGCAGACACTGATTTCATAAGGATGGAATTCGCAAAACGAAATGAATAAGTACAAGCAATTAAAACCCAAACCCTAGTTCGTACATATTAAAGTCTTCTTCACAAAAGAACATTGTATGCTACACACAAGACGAAACAAAAACGGAGTGAGCATGTTCTCTAGAAATTTTGATGTTATCTTTGCGGGTTTGATAGTTTGGGAAGTTTAGAAATCTATTTTTTAGCGGAGCATGTGGTGCTCGTTTAGATGGCGCCATCTATTATGCTAGTTGGAAATACTTTTTTTTTATAATCGAGAATGAAAAGCCGATATATAATTAAATAACCGGTAGATTCCGTATTATGAGATTTGCTTTGTGCTCGACTTAGCGGAGGGCACTGCTGCTGCTGCTGCTGTGCCCCCAGATATTTAGTAACTTTTTTTTGCTGGCAACAAATACTTACGAGGCTACGGCTGATTGGTGAATTTAATGTCATAATCAGAGTATTCAGAAATTGTATCCTGTGTCAGGGGCATAAGGTAGGTATTAATACAACAAAATTTCGGATTATTCATCGTTTTCATTCTTAGCCTACTTACAGCCTATCATGACGAGACGAATTGTCTTCGTACGCCTATTTGTCAAACCAATAGCGATGTTGTCAAAAGTGGTCAAAAAGTAAAATGTGTTGAACTCGATTTCCAGTTTTTCTATTGAATTTTAGCTTATAAATTAGTTCCTAGGTTTGTAACACAATGTTCACTAACGCTGCGTATGTGTGTCTAATTTATTTGGCTTCGACTCTAGTCCTAACGTTAGCCGGTCGTGATTTTTACCAAATACTCGGCGTGTCCAAATCGGCAAACACGAATGAAATCAAAAAAGCTTACAGAAAGTTAGCAAAAACGTTACATCCAGACAAGAACCAAGATGATCCTGATGCCTCGCAAAAGTTTCAAGATCTTGGCGCGGCGTATGAGGCTCTGGCGGACCCAGAAAAGCGAGAGCTATATGACCGATGTGGCGAGGACTGTTTGAAGAAAGATGGTATGATGAACAACAATGATCCGTTCGCAAGTTTCTTTGGAGACTTCGGTTTTCACTTTGGGGGAGAACAGCAACAACACGATACCCCTCGAGGGGCAGATGTTATCATGGAACTTACTGTTTCTCTTGAGGAGTTATACAACGGTAACTTCATAGAGGTGAGCTTGATCTTGACTGTAATTTTTATATTTGTTGAACATTATCTAATCACTATGCTCATGACTTCAAACTTACAAAAAAAAAACTGTCTTTGCACTCAATAAGTTTCTCCCTGTTGACAGATTACTCGTAACAAACCTGTTATCAAGCCAGCAGCAGGCACACGGAAATGCAACTGTCGACAGGAGATGGTGACAAGAAACCTTGGCCCAGGCCGCTTCCAGATGATGCAGCAAACTGTTTGTGATGAGTGTCCTAATGTGAAGTTTGTGAGTGAAGAGAGGCTGTTAGAAGTAGAGGTAAGATCCATCATATCTGATATTTCATATTCCATTCTAATTGATATTTGTGTCAAGACCTTACAAGTTCTAGGTAATAAAAACCCAGAACTTGTAAGGACCCAGACAATAAAAAAATTGGTACTTTTATTGTAATTTGTTTCAAGATAGCTATCACTTAATTTTGTAGCAAACTTCACAGTCAACATTATCTATCTAAAAAACTGAGGCCCCAAATGATTATTAATTGAAGATGATTTATACAGTCTGCTGGCATGTGTAGCATTAGCTGACTATAGGAATCTTAAAAGATGTGTATGTAACTAAAAGTGACAAAAAAATATCCAGTAGCATTCTTATTGGAAATCAATATGAAATTTCTAAATGTTGTTTTTTAACCTTTCAGGTAGAAGTAGGTGCTCCCGATGAACACAAGTCCAGGTTGCGAGGCGAAGGAGAGCCGCATGTAGATGGCGATCCTGGAGACCTCATCTTCATATTCAAAACAGAGAGACATCCACAATTTGTTCGTAAAGGGGATGATTTGTTCATCAATGTCACTATATCCTTACAGGTTAGTTTTGCAGTTGTCTCTCAATTCATCCACATCAAATGTAGTAATTTATTTGAGTTCTTACAGATATGATAATTAGATTTAATTGTCTGTTTTTATGTATTTTTTTTTTTTTTTCCTGACCTGTACTGTCCCACTGCTGGGCAAAGGTCTCCCCCAATTTTTAGATAGAAAAAAAGAATAGATTTAGCCCAGCTTGCACAACAACCCCTAAACATATTTAGTGATTTAACATGTTTAAAGACGTATTTGTATGATTGGACAAGTATCTTAAACATATTTAGGCACTAAATACGACTAGGCATCGTTGCGCAAATCACCCTTAGTGCCTACTTCACCACCTCAGTATTCAATGGATAAAAAATATATGTCTTTTGTTTTGACATGAAAACAGATAAAAAAGAATGACTTTTATACTCAGAGGTGGTGAAATAGGCACTAAATATCATAATTACCAAAAAATAATGAGATTATTTTTTTTAATAAAACCTTGCTATTAATAAATACTGCAAAAGTTTCAATAGTTCCAGCTACAATACAATAGTTCTAGTGTTAAATCATACAAGCTTACTGTTTATGACCCACTTTTCAAAATTAATTAAGTTTCTTCTAACACTTTGTATAACCGTATATCGCACATTTTAATGGTAAAATTATGAAATAAGATAATGAATTATGTTTCACCACATTTGTCATGCAATGTTTTTATTTTCACTTCTGTTCTTCAATCATTTTACAGATAAAAGTTCTTATCATGCACAGCTCAAGCATGTTGTAAAATCACTAACATATATGGCCACACTGATAAGCTTTTATAAAACAAATGAATCATAAAATTTAAATTTGTTTAAACATACATACAAGCAAAAAAGATGTTTTTTTACCTATAATCGGTAAAATGTCATATTTTCTAGTACTATTTTTACTAGTTTTTACATTGGAGTTAGACAGACTTTCAGAGATTATAATCCAATCTAAAATTGCCCTCTCCTGTATCTTGAAGTTTATTTGGAGTAGACATTTCAAAATTATCCTTATGATTGCAGGATAAAGATTCTTTTGATTTAACATTGAAATTGTGAGACACACAATTTAAGACGAACCCTATGTTTTATGATGGTATTTGCTAAAATATTTGAATTCTTCTAGGACGCCCTAACTGGCTTCACGTTGGAGTTAGATCATTTGGACGGGCATAAGGTTTCTGTAACGCGGGATAAGGTGACGTGGGCCGGCGCGCGAGTCCGCAAGAAGGGCGAGGGAATGCCTAACTTTGAAAACAACAACCTCCATGGAAACCTGTACATTACCTTTGATATTGAATTCCCTAAACAAGACTTCACTGATCAGGAAAAAGAAGGTTAGTATTTCATAGTATTGCTCCATTTACACTTTCTACACAATAATCAAAATAATTGGTGTAAATTTATTCAAATCTAAAAGGTTTCAACAAGGTTGTTTGTGGCTTTGTATGTGTGTAATCTCTAAAATAACTAAACCGATTCTGAATTAATAAATTATCCCTAAAGAGATTTTTGATATATTTTATACTGATAAAAATAGTTTTCAGTACGAAATCTTATTATTTGTTATGTCGAAAAACGCTGACACTGTGCCGACGAAGTTGCCAGCGCGTCTGTTAATTGTGATTATATTTTAGGAAGTTGTTGTTCACGTTTGACTGAAACACACATAATTAACACATTTTTCTCTTTAACAATATTGCTTACAGCAATATATTGATGATTTGCTTGATCAGTTGGTGTTGATTGACCTTCATTAATAAATCTGTTTTTGTTTCAGAGCTGAGAAATATACTGAAACAGCAACCAAATAACAAAATATACAATGGACTTTAGAAGTTAGAAATTTATGCCAATTTTATTTATTTAAGTAGTGAAATGAGTGATAATGGTATGAACAATTAGTGCGATGAATGTGTTACCGACATAATGTGATTGATTTTATACAATAATCGGACCTAATGAAATAATGCCACCAGGAACTGGAAAATGAACTTTTAAGTTGATAGACTTCATATCATTCACAAGTTGAGATGTTTTGTTTGAGCTGGTTAATAATAAACAGGCAAAAAATTAAATAATTTTATTTCCAAAATATGTTTTTATAATTATTATCTTTAAAAATATCACATTTCGTGAAATATTTCAACAAACAATAGGCTAATATATAATATTAATATTATATAACTAATATTATGTACCTTCCAACACTATTCTAATAGGAATTTATTTTGTCTTTCAAATAAGTTTTTACTACTTAACTTAATTCTACTACATAGTATAAGTACTTCACAAAACGATTTAACTAAAATACCTAATTGTAATATCTGGCACATCAATTTTATCTCAAAAATACCATCCTCCCAATTTCTATTTTAGTAATTTTACATATTTATCTGGATGCTATGACATCAAATAACCCAATGATAAAAAAACCTCGTTTAGAAACTTGTGCCTAAACATTTACATATCAAGGTCACAAGCATAACTTGTGCGCGTGTCTCGAAGGATGTTAAATTATAATATTACCACAGCGCGCTATCCCATATATTGCCCTGACTCTTTTGCCAGAGGGAGAAACTCGGCTATAGAATAATTTAGCCCCTTATGGTCGGGCCACACCATATCGCCGGATTACGACAAATATTCGTGCTGTTTATCTCTTATCTGACGACCTCCGTGGCGCAGTGGGCGAAGCCAGCTGAGACGCAGGAGGTAGCGGGTTCGATTCCCGCCGCGGAACAAATGTTTGCATGATATACAGATATTTGTTCCGGGTCTGGATGTACTTCTATATATATTATAAGTATGTATTTACAAAAAAAAAGTATATATCGATACCTTAATTTGCAGACCTAATAACTCCACTTTTTCACGAAAATGACATTTTGATACCGGCAGAAACTAGATTTTTTGCTCTATTTTTTCAAATACTAATAACTCCATGGTTCTCAACGGTATTGGTGTAAAAACGCTATTTGAAAATCAAACAACTCCGCGTAAAACGAAACGCATCGATTTTGACAAAATAATCGAATATCTCCCGCGCAGTCGGCCATTTTGTTCTACGTCGCACAAGCGTACGCAAGCTCCCGCGCATTTAACATAAAAACAAATGGTAAAAGTGTCTTTCACTACAGTTTAAAGCTTTAAAGTAGTAGAAAATATATTATGGTAAGTGTTTTATGATTTAAATAGCCTTGTAACATTATTTTGACATGTTTTTTTGAAAATTGCACGGTGATTGGAGTTATTTGATTTGACTTTTAATTATTTTGGTGTGATGCTTGGAGTTGATATGTTTGATTTAACGCATGTTTTTGTGATACTATGGACCTAATAATTTAATTTTCACTTTCAATCATGTGCAGAAGTGTAAATTTATGTATTTATGTAAAGTGTGTGTATGTGTGTGTGTGTGTTCACTTTCGTGCGCCTCGCTTGATTGTTTAATAGTAATTTTGTTATTTATTATGGCATTTTGGAATGATGCTTACCATCCTGAAGGTTTTTTATTTTGCTTTATGTTTTTCTTTTTGGTGCAGGAATATGTCTAAAGCACGAGCTAAGAGAATTTTGCTTTCTGCGCAATCAACTAACAAAAATATTGCTAATACCGACGTTACTAACCCTGATAATGCATTGTTCCAAGCTAACCAATTGCCAAAGATGTGTGAAGATACTGCCATTGCTACTATTTCTAATATTGCCCTTGGTGACTTTGATACTCATATGTCTTCAACACTATTAGAATCAATACAGATCCATACACAGCCTACTACAACGGAGAATGAACCTGAGACGGAAACCATTGTGAGTTATCACCAGAATGAATATCAACTCTCCGAAGCTACAACAAACACGGATGATGTGCCTCAAGTTCACAATTTCTTGTTATTTGACGACGATATTAATGAGCCAAACAATGTTCAAATTGAGTTTATTGACCAATTTGTACCCCTAACTGACGATATTAACTCTTATGTAATAACCCAAGGCACTGACATTGCCCTACACCCTATAGTTGATGAACACACTACCACATCACCCTTGCTGAATGACAACATAAACATTCCCCCTAGAGTTGACATTCCACCCATTTCATGCACGCTGGACATCCACATTAACCCTACCCCTGATGTACAGGAAGCTATCACCTCATCATCACTCAACAATGTGGCCAGATTAGTTGAATATAGTGAACGTTCAGAATCAGAAGACGATACACCACTTGTTAAAAGAAAAAAGCATTGTCAAGTGGATAAAAAGGATTGGAATATTGAAAAAAACAGACTTAACAGGGAAAAGGGAATTCAATATTATGGAAAAAGAAAAGTAGAGGGAAAATGGTTACAAGATGTGCGTAAATCAAAAAAAGAAATTAAACCACGATGCAAATGTCAAGAAAATAAAAACGGAGTTTTTAATTGTCACTTGATAACTGAAAATGATCGAGAAAGCTTATTTAAACAATTTTGGTCTATGGATTGGGGAGAGAAAAAAATTTTTGTTAATTGCCTGATAAAATGTATCACACCGAAGAGAAAAAGAGACAGAAAAGACCCCAATAAGTCACAAAGAAAGAATTCCATGGTTTATTATTTGAAGAAAAACGACGAAATGATAAGAGTGTGTAAGACATTGTTCATAAACACCTTTTCTATAACCACCTACCAATGCTGGGCTTGGAAAGAAGAAAAAGCATCACAAGTATCCACAACGGGTGTAAATGATATCCATCCTGACAATCAGTCAACGGCCTCCACCAGCAATAGAGTCAGTTCCTCAGAGAAAACATTTTTGGACAGTTTTCTGGATGAATTACCTAAACTGCCTTCCCACTACTGCCGGCAAAGAACCTCTATGTTGTACTTGCAACCTGAAATTATATCTAAGCAACAGCTTTATAAACTCTATAAAGAGGAATGCAATTCCAAAAATGTAAAACCACTGAGCATCGCCACTTTTTCCAATGCTCTTACCTTGAAAAAAATATCCTTGTTTATACCTAAAAAAGATCTCTGTGAAATATGCAATGGATATGTGATTGGTCAAATCAGTGAAGACGTATACAATGAGCATATTCAGAAAAAGGTGGAAGCTAGAGCTGAAAAACAACAAGACAAGAAAGATCACAAATTCGTTTTCACTGCTGACCTCCAAGCTGTTCTACTGGCACCTAGGTCTACGGTTTCCAGCAATTATTACAAAACTAAATTATGTGTCCACAATTGGTGTATTTTTGACATGAAAATGGAACAGGGTTATTGTTTTGTGTGGAATGAGTCTGAGGGTGGCCTTAATGCGGAGGAATTTGCCACTATAATGTCGAAGTTTATTGTAAAAGAAATTATACCTCAAATGGATGACAAAGACCGGCAGATCGTGTTTTACACTGATGGTTGTACCTATCAAAACCGCAACGTAGTTCTCAGTAATGCCTTTATTAATGTATCAATATATTATAACATAACAATAACTCATAAATACCTTGAGGTTGGGCATACCCAAATGGAGGTGGACAGCATGCATGCCATGATTGAGAAGCGGCTCAAAAACCAAACCATCCATGCCCCTGCTGAATACTTAAACATCTGCCGAACGGCAAAGACCAATAACAAAAAATACCGATGTGAATATTTGACTTTTCCCTACTTCAAGGATTTCAAAGAAATTGCTTTGTATAAATCCATTCGTCCAGGGAAAATGAAAGGGGATCCAAAGGTATACACTTCTTTTCTTTCATTTTGCATGCTTTGTTTCAAATTACGATGACTTATCTTTCTAGATCCGGGAGGCTTTATAAAATCAAGTGTTTTTACAGGTTACTGATCTGAGAGCTCTGCAGTACAGACCTAATGGAGACGTAATGTACAAGCTTCGGTTTGGCGAGGAGTGGAAGATCCTCAATCAAAGAAAAACCCCAGTTGTCCCCGTGAAGGTGGATGACCTAAAAAACTTATATGACCAAAGAAGAACAATAACGAAAAAAAAATTTTCTGATTTACAACAACTTAAGTCATCTATGCCCCGTGATTATCACGCCTATTACGATGCATTGCCACACGAAAATTAGTTATTATCATTTCCCTTCGGGTGGCAGATTATTTAGTTTATATTATTAGTTTAGAATAAAATCAAACAACTCCACTTTTAGTTTCAAGTATTGCTTAAACCAAATCGAACAACTCCTTTTTTCACTGTAAAACCTAAAGGTTATAAGAAAACATAGATGTTTAAGTGTTTTTAGATTAATAAAAAGCATAATTTCTAACGGGACTTTTGTTTTTATTTATTTCCTTAAATAAAATTTATTATAACGTTTTAAGTCGCTCCTGTAAAATTTGCTCCAGAGGAGTTATTAGGTCTGCAAATTAAGGTATCGATATGTATTCTATCAGTTATCTGGTTCCCATAGTACAAGCTCTGTTTAGTTTGGGGCTAGGTAGCGCTGTGTGAAATGTCCAGCAATATATCTATCTATATCACTCCTCACATGAAAGACAGACCATCATCGCTTACCATCAGGCGAGATAGTGGTCAAACGCTAGCCTATAATTTATAAAAATCTCACGTCCTTAACATTTGTTTGTTTCGTTATCAAAATCAGAAATAATTTCATATTTATTTATTTTGCTGACATGTACATATACATTTTTACAGCTTATATAGTAATTAAGATTGATATGCAAAGATTGCTGGAAAAATAAGACGAATTTTCTATCTGGGGCAGTTTTTTTTTTAACCTTTTTTTTTCAATTTAGATTACTTTATCTGCCATGGATCGCGATAGGTGGAAGGAATTGGGGGAGCCCCTTGCCCAGCAGTGGGAAAATGTAGGCAAGCTAAAAAAAGTTTACTTGGTTTCCGAGTCACAACAAGATGGACAAGGTACGGAACCCTCGGTGCGCGAGTCTCACGGGTTGTTCCTGCGATGTTCACTACATACAACACTCTTGGTCTAGGATACGAGGCAGGTAGGATGAGTGGCGGGTATGAGTTCATTAGAGGCGCCTTGCAGCACGCTGTTGACGACCGCCCGCGCCAAGTATCCGACGGACACTGACGCGTTCGCTGCGGCCAATGCTTCCGTATTCTCAGGGGACACTCCACAGTCCTGAAAATAATAAAAATATGTATACAGGGTTACAGGAAAAATCGTGCTAGATCCGTTAAGGGCGTGGAGTACCCATCATTTCTGACTTATTTCACTATGAAACACCCTACCCTAAACTTAACCCTTTTCGAGATATTCGACTTTTAATATTTTTATTGAAAATTGCCGATTTTTAGGCTACTAAATTTATTTTTGTTTATTTTGTGTATCTTATTATTATTATTATTGCATTTTTACATGTGTAATAAGATGCTTTAGGACGTCAATCATTAAAATAGTGCATAAGTTAATTGAATAGACCGTAGTAGACAAGTGAAAGTTAAGAAATAAAAAAAAATATTAGAAAGTTTATTTTTCTCTAAGGGATATCTAAAAAAAATATTATGGCAATGGTTCGGCAGATGTTTTTTAAAATATCTACGTTTCATCAGCTATCTAACGAGGTATAACAATCTAGGGTTTGTATTACATTTCGTGGAAAAAAAGTAGTTGGGACGCAAGCTCGCAACGAATACATAACTCGCTACCCCGGTCGTCGAGTGCCGGATGTGGCCGTTTTTGACAGAGTCTATCGAAGACTTCGAGAAACTGGCTCTGTTTTGAGACGAAATACAGACATGGGAAGACGAATTGATGACGAAGAACAGGACAATGAGATAGTGCAACGCTTTCGAGCGGATCCGACTACTTCCACTAATATTGTTGCCCGTGATCTGGGACTTTCGCAATGGAGAGTGTGGTTTACAGTGCATACTGCTGGCCTATACCCGTACCATTACACGCCGGTACACGTTATTGAAGAAGGAGACCCCGCGAGAAGATTGGACTTTTGCAGATTTATGCTAAATGCTGACGTAGAAGACCCAGATTTTCTAAGAAATATCTTGTGGACGGATGAGTCCAAATTTGATAAAGATGGCATAACTAACTATCACAACGCCCATTACTGGGCCCCAAAAGAGCTAAGGAATCCCAATAAGAAAAGAGTGAAGGGGTCCCAACGAAGATTCAGCGTGAATGTGTGGATGGGCATTATCTCCAATCATTTGATTGGACCTTACTTTCTCCCGGATAATCTAAATGGGGAAAGCTACGAAAATTTCCTGAGAGCAGACTTAAGTGATTTGCTGGATGATCTGCCACTCAACCTGATCAGGGACATGTGGTTCCAACACGATGGCTGCCCTGCCCATTTCAGGAGAAGTGTCAGAGACTGGCTGGACACAAATTATCCAAACAAATGGATAGGACGAGGTGGACCGTTGCCATGGCCAGCAAGAAGTCCGGACCTAACCCCCATGGACTTTCACGTGTGGGGGTGCATGAAAAGTCTTGTGTACAGCGAGCCGAATCCAGTTTCGTCTGTGGAAGACTTACGAGAAAGGATTGTGGATGCAGCCAATAAAATGAGGACCACGTTAACCACTGGAGTAGTAAAGACTCAAGATTCATGCTTACCTATTATTTTATTTTACTTTTTAGGGCTAAGTATAAATTTTCTTCTCCACTGTCGCCTATAAAATTAAATTTTTTTCAATGCATTTGAATAAAACCCTAGATTATTATACCTCGTTAGATAGCTGATGAAACGTAGATATTTTAAAAAACATCTGCCGAACAATTGCCATAATATTTTTTTTAGATATCCCTTAGAGAAAAATAAACTTTCTAATATTTTTTTTTATTTCTTAACTTTCACTTGTCTACTACGGTCTATTCAATTAACTTATGCACTATTTTAATGATAGACGTCCTAAAGCATCTTATTACACATGTAAAAATGCAATAATAATAATAATAAGATACACAAAATAAACAAAAATAAATTTAGTAGCCTAAAAATCGGCAATTTTCAATAAAAAAATTAAAAGTCGAATATCTCGAAAAGGGTTAAGTTTAGGGTAGGGTGTTTCATAGTGAAATAAGTCAGAAATGATGGGTACTCCACGCCCTTAACGGATCTAGCACGATTTTTCCTGTAACCCTGTATAATAAATAAGTATTCTATCAGTTATCTGGTTCCTATAGTACAAGCTTTGCTTAGTTTGGGGCTAGTAGATGAATTAATCGGTAGAATAGAAATTGTGGGTTCTGGTGAATAGGCTTATGTAAAATTGTTAGTGAAAAATCAACTCTACTGTGACTTCATGAAACTCAGTTTGCTTGTAAGGGATCAGATTATATAATTCTTTATTGCACACCATAAAACAATACAAATATAAACATATCAATGAATACAATTGGAGGTCTTATCGCTACGATCTCTACCAGACAACCTTTGGATGGGATGGACCTGGGGGTGTAATAGTGTACCTAACCTACTACATGTACAGGTGACGGAATGAAAATTTTCTTCAATTTTCAAATTGATTTGTTGAACAAATCAATTCAATGATTCAAATCAATTTCATAGGTAAAGACCTATCTTTACCTATGAAATTGCCGTTCTTCAGTACTGGTCATTTCAAATAGAAAAAAAATTTGGAATGGCTTTGTATTCTAAATTCAAATTAATTTTGTTTTAAAAACATGACATTCTTTTTACAAACCTAGTCTTTTTTTTATTGATTATTGTTGTATTTTCATTACATTTGAACATTTTGCGTCATAATGGATACTTTAAAAATTCGTGTAATTATGGAATATGAGTCCCGTCGTGGCACCAACGCGACACAAACGGCACGTAACATCAAAAACGTTTACGGAGAGAACTGTACAAACGAACGCACAACCCGTTATTGGTTTTCCCGGTTCCGTTCTGGAAATTTTGACTTGAATAATGAAGCTCGTGGTCGTCCGGAGACTTTGGTCAACAATGATGAATTAAAGGCGATTGTGGAAGCTGACGAAACTCAATCTACAGCTGAGCTAGCAGCAGCTTTTGATGTTAGCATCAAAACAATTTTGATCCATTTGCGACAAATAGGCAAGGTAAAAAAACTTGATAGATGGGTGCCCCACGAACTTAACGATCGCCAGCGCAACGTACGCGTCGAGACCTGCCTCGCGCTGCTCAATAGGCAAAGAAATGAAGGAGTTTTGAAGCGAATTGTTACGTGCGATGAAAAATGGATTCTGTTCGACAATCGAAAGCGCTCAGCAAGTTGGTTAGATCCTGGTTCAGCACCAAAGCAATGCCCTAAACCAAAAATGACCCCTAAAAAGGTGATGGTCACTGTTTGGTGGTCTAGTGCGGGTGTGATTCAGCACAGCTTTTACAAAACGGCATGAGCATTACTGCAGATGTGTACTGTGAAGAACTGGAGACAATGATGGAGAAGCTTGCACATCGGCAACCAGCTTTGGTCAATCGGTCGTCCCCACTGCTCCTTCACGACAACGCGCGACCCCATACTGCACAACAGACAGTCTCCAAGCTGCAAGAGCAGGGGTTGGAAGCTCTCCCTCATCCGCCATACTCACCAGACCTTGCACCTACCGACTATTACTTTTCCCAAATTTAGACCACTTTTTAGTGGGTAAAAAATTCAATTCCCGAGAGGCAGTACAAAATGCCTTTGAAGAGTTTGTTGCCTCCCGTCCAGCTGATTTTTACAAGAAGGGCATCAATAAACTGCCAATGCGTTGGCAAAGATGCGTCGATTGCATGGGTGATTACTTTGAATAACAGAAATAAAAAAGTTTAAAAAAATAAGTACTTCCACTTATTCCATACAAAACGGCAATTTCATAGGTAAAGACCTAATATTACCTTTTGAAACTTTGTTACAGAATAGACTGAGTTAGAGAAAATAATGTTTACCTAACTGTTCGTTAGTAAAGTTCAAAATTATTCAGATCAAAGATATTCAGGCAATTAATTGATTCTTGCATTACTGGTGCAAGCGAAAACCGACTCTCAGGTGACGAACCTTCTCATTCCGTCACTGTACGTACATACATTCGACGACCTCCGTGGTGCAGTGGGCGAATAGCCGGCTGAGATGCAGGAGGTAGCGGGTTCGATCCCCGCCGCGGAACAAATGTTTGCATGATCTACAGATATTTGTTCCGGGTCTGGTTGTTTCTCTATATATTATAAGTATGTATTTATTGTATTTACAAAAAAAAAAAATGTATATAAGTATTCTATCAGTTATCTGGTTCCCATAGTACAAGCTCTGCTTAGTTTGGGGCTAGATAGCGTTGTGTGAAATGTCCAGCAATATTTATTATTTATTTATACTAATGATATAAAAAAACCGGTCAAGTGCGAGTTAAACTCGTGCGCCGAGGGTTCCGTACCTACCCATTATACCGCCATAATAAAATTGGTATCATTTTTACACACAATAGCACAATTTTATTTATTTACCTTATTTGAGGTTCGTGCCGATTAAGCTAGTCCTCTAAATTGTATGAGCGCCCATACAACTCAAAGGACTATCTTAATTGGCGTTAACTATGTATGTATGGGGACACCCTCTAATTTTAAACTTTTTATTTTTTGGAATTTTTCCTTTATTTGTGTTGTAAGCACCTTGCTTTTTGCCAAATTTCGTCGAAAACCTATATGGTAGTTCCCATTGACCTAGAATTGTCAATTTTGGTTAAAAGCAAGGTCTTACAGCATATGTAAAGGGAAAAAATCATAAAATAAAAAAGTCGAAAATTAAGGTAAATTTTGGTACAAGTTTTCGAGAAAATCTAAATTTGCTCATACCTTTTTATCGCGTTGACTCAGGACTTTGATTTTTATACACCTAATAGGGACTATATTCCTCAGTATCTGGTATAAATTTCAACTTGCTAGGTCCACCCGTTCCTGAGAAAATAGGTGGTGACACACGGACAGACAGACGGTCAAGAGAGTGATCTTATAAGGGTTGCTTTTTTACCTTTTGAGGTACGGAACCCTAAAAAACCTTACCTTGGCATAAGTGAGATGTGCGTCATCAAGTAGCTTGTCCAAATCAAGCGCATGTTGCAGATAAAGCTCGGGGTTGCGTCGCAGTATAGTCGCCAGCACGCACAGCAGCTCCACGCACAGCTGCCGGCGGGACGGCGACTCTACTGTCACCAAAGCCTCTTCTACCAGCAGAGCGAATGATAGCTCCGATCGTGACATGTTTACTAAAGTGGGATCGGCGGGAATCGAGTGACCCTGTCAAAAAAATATTAATTAAATTATACATAGGGTGTTTGATAATATACGCACAAAAATGAAAGGGGTTATTTTGATGAGCATAATAAATAAATTTATGAAATGTTTACCATAGAAATGTGAAATTTATTTTGGCATGTAAAAACAAACACTATTAAACTTATGTTGTGATATTGCATAATGCTTACCATCTAACCACAGATACTGTATTGGTGACGTCTCGAGATATCTCTTGTTGTCCCTTTCTAACCCAAAACCTGCAGCCATTTCCGAAAGAGATATCAAATCGGCCTTTATTTTTGGATGTTGATTGCAAGAGTAGGCAGTAAATTTTATATCGAATTAATCACCTAAACTTGTCGATTTTCTTTAAAATTTGATAATATAACTAGTAGTATTTTTTCGAGTAGTCTTTTTATGTTTTGAGAGAAACCGTCACTTGAATATCGTCAGTATATTACCAAACACCCTGTATTTGACACAACTTTTACAACTATCATAGATAAAAACATAAAATATCAGTAACAAGAATATCTTAGGGTTAAGCTCTCCTTTGTACATGTCCTCTATTTATGTACTTTTTAAAATATTTTCTTGTGTACATTAAATAATAAAGAAGAATAAATTACAATTTAAAAAACGAAAAACCCGTAAGTACATATGAGGCAAACGACTGGCCCAGCAGAACACAATAGATCAACCCTCGCGGCGCAACCCACTCCACATCACTTTGTCATGCTCATGGCCCAACTGCGATTCAAATTGTAAATTCCGAGAGTGCATTTTGAATACAAAAACATAATAAAGCTTCGGTTGCGCGCTGCTCTGTTGTCACCTAGGAGAGTTACAGACATAGGGATAATTCGGTCTCTTATCGGCCTATTATTATTACAGGTAGATTTGCGCCCACGTTTACAATCCGGATCATGGATGAGAACACATCGCGTAAAATTAATAAAACTTAAATTAAACATTGAGAAAAAGCTTTAAAAAGCTTCCCTGCAGTCATTTATGGTTAGTTAACAAACGAATTAAGCTTAGGAATGATAAAATGGCCAAAATCTATTTTCTAATCAGATAGCTAATTTTAAGAATTTTCCACCTCGCCGTCTTTGAAGGCCGATTTTCGCCAAAGTAGCCCATTAAGTACTACTTTTGTTTAATAATTATAAAAGCTGAGAGTCTGGAGAATTCTTAAGACTTATTTTAGAACCATGAAATCACTTGTTAAGATTTTTAATTTTTAGTTGAAAATTTAAGTCATAATTCACCGAATGTAATTTTTTGACTTTACACCAACATTTTCATAGTTTTCATCAAAGTCACGTAGCTGATTATTTTATGCATAAAAGAACAACTCAAAAAATTCAGTAGCAAAAAAAAAAATCTCAAGAAAGTTTTCTACTTTTTTTAAAGAATTTTTTAAGTTGTTCAAGTCGAAAATTTTCAAAAAATCGGAAAAAATTTAATAACTCGAAAACTATAAAAAATCGCGGAACATACATGGGGGTGATTCGGGTAACCCAAGGGGTGTTCTATCTCTGGACTTTCGCTTGACACTATTTTTTGGAACACCCTGTATATAAAACAAAGTCGGTTTAGTTACACCATTTATAACTCAAGAACGGCTGGACCGATTTTGATGATCTTTGGTTTGTTGGATTTGTCTCCGCCTCGAATAGCATAATAACTATTAAAATATCGGAAAAAATCATGCAAATATAAATTATGAAGAAAATTCATTTTCTCATGCATAGATGCAGCTAATAATGGCCGATTGACAATTCTACCGGCGACTTACATTGGCAGCCCGCGTCATATACATGTTAAGGCGGTACGAAGTTCGCCGGATTGAGTAGTAATATATATATTCTACTATACTTATATATCGTAGTTGTTTGTTATTCCATAATAAATAAAATAAATAAAAAGTAATAAATTTCCATTTTTTTATTAATGCCTTTTTCATTAATTTTTTTTTTTAATAATGGCTAGCGTTTGACCACGATCTCGCCTGATGGTAAACATTTTACAGCTGAGATCCCTTCACCAAAATGTAAAAGTACTGATAATATTCGGACCGGCTGGCCTGATCCTCATCACACTTAGTTAAGAACCAACACAGATAATCTAGCTTTCTATTTAAAAAACCGCGTCCGAATCGGTTCATCCGTTTGGGAACTACGATGCCACAGACAGAAACAGGCGTCAAATTTATAACACCTTTTTTTGACACGGGAGTTAAAAGTTCGGTGATATTCGTAGTAGAATATTGAGGATGAGGGTAGATTAATTTATCTACTAACTACCCCACTCGCTTCAAGATTCAAGATCAAGACTTCATATTATCCCGTTCATCCCCCCATACAACCACGCCGACACTTGAAAAAACATAGATTTTGTGAAAATTATATTTGACACAATAATTGTGTCATTCGACCATCGCATAGGGCGGAATGACTTTGACATACTCACGTTATGAGTTATTGTCCCATAAAAGATGACTGAATAATTTATACATTGACATTAGCAACGTGGCTGGGAAAGAGCTGTATGGTGATTTACCTGAACAATAATTCCTTTTGGAGTCCTCAACAGAATGTCCCACACTTGAATGTAGAAGTGTTTGGGCACTCGGCAAAGACATCCTTCCAACTGCCGCCGTTGGAGCGGAGTCAACCTGAGGAACATAAAGCAACATCTTTGGCTAAAGAACAAAGAACAATAATAACATTTTTTTTTGTAAATACATACTTACAATATATAGAAATTATAAGAATGTATTTACAAAAAAAAAGTATATAAGTATTCTATCAGTTATCTGGTTCCCATAGTACAAGCTCTGCTTAATTTGGGGCTAGATATAGCTGTGTGAAATGTCCAGCAATATTTGTTTATTTATTAATAAGATCGCTAAATGTATTTATGTACAGATGTATTTTGAAGAATTTGAAATACTAACTACAAAATACCTCAGCGTCAGGTATTTGAAATACCAATTACAAATTACTTTTTACGAAGTAATTAAATTACAAATGCAAAATACGTATTTGTATTTCAATTACGTATTTTAATTACAAGTAATTCAAATACAGCCCACCCCTGCATAGATAATACCCAACAGCCACCTAAACCTGACGCCCTCAGACCGTGATATCAGGGACACATATCTCAATAAATATGTATAGAGCTGTTTGTGGACTATGAGAGAGCCTTTGACTCCATCGAAACTTGGGCTGTTCTGCAGTCCCTGCAACGATGCCAGGTCGATTGGCGATATATCGAAGTGCTGAGATGTCGTTACCACGAGGCCCCCATGTCAGTTCATATCCAGAACCAGCAGTCAGAACCAATCCAGTTGCGCCTTGGAGTGAGACAAGGGGATGTTGTTTACAAATTACCCCCAAATTGTTTACAAACGCACTATAAGATATGTTCAAGACGCTGAGTTGGAATGGACAGGGCATCAACATCAACGGGGAATGCATCTCGCACTTACGATTTGCCGATGATATCGTCATAATGGCAGAGTCGGTGCAGGAGCTGCAACAGATGCTGAACAGCCTAGTTGCTGCTTCTAGATGGATCGGCCTGGGAATTAATTTAGACAAAACCAAAATCATGTACAATGATCGTGTTAACCCAAAGCCAATTGCAGTCGCTGGAACTCCTCTCGAGGTTATGAATGAGTAATCTTGGGCAGACTCTGCCATTGGGTAGATACAACCTCGAGAAAGAAGCAAACCGGCGAATTCAGCTGGGCTGGGCAGCGTTTGGGAAACTTCGTCAGGTCTTCTCGTCACCCATCCCACAATGCACACTTATAACGATGTCCCCTTAGCTTACTGCTCTGAAGTAAAGAATCTTGGCCTAATCATCACTGAGAACTTATCATGGGAACAGCATATCACTGAAGTCAGCAGGAAGATGTATGGATCAATGCACGCTCTAAAACGCATGCAAAACTTCTTTCCTTTTTCGGCTAAAATTACTCTTGTAAACTCCATTCTACTCCCTATCCTAGATTATGCAGATGTGTGCTATCCCGACGCTACCGAGGAGCAACTTAATAAGCTGGAGCGGTTGTTAAACCTCTGCATCAGGTATGTATACGGGCTACGCAAGTACGACCACATCTCACAGTACCGCTCGCAGTTAAAGTGGCTCAGAATCCAGTTTCGTCGGGATACTCACATAATCTGTCTTCTTTCTAACATCCTTCAAAATCCTCTGTCTCCATGCTATCTTAAAGAATGTTTTTCTCTTCTTTTTCCACCTGATCGTCCTTCTCAACATCTTTTACTCAAGACGCCTGAGCATAAAACTTCTTTCTTCACTAACTCTTTCACTGTGACGGCTTTCCGCTTGTGGAACTCTCTTCCAGTGGAAATCCGCAGGGCAGCCTCTATGGGAGTCTTCAAATCCAAACTCTTTAAACACTTCGTCTCTCTTCAAGATACAAAAAAATTGAGCACTTTATGTAGGTATTTTATGTATTTCTTTTATGTAAGTGTATTATTATTATTAATAATTTTTGTGAGTTAATTTTTTTTGAAACCTAAGCTAAAATTGTTTTACCTCTCTATTTTCTATTCTATCTCTATTTTCTGGCACTACTAATTTCTCCACACTACACAAAGGTTAGCTGGTAGAAAATGCTAATTAGCATTAAGTTCGCCTATGTATTATTTTTTTAGTGCAATAAAGATTTTTCTAATCTAATCTTTTGTATTTTTAAAATTTGTGTTTTTGTATGTTTGTAATGAATAAACTCAAAAACTACTGGTCCAATTTCAAAAATTCTTTCACCAATAGAATGCTACATTATCCCCGAGTAACATAGACTATATTTATTACTAGAAAAAATAGGAATTCTGAGAACTTCAATAATTCAATAATAAAAGCGGTCCATCCCTTCTTCACACGGTCCACCCGTGTGAAGAAGGGATGGGCCGCTGGTATTTAATATAGAGCAATAATACCTACCCTTTCTCATCCGCCCAGTCAGAAACACTCAACACTCGTATAAGCAACATCCTCAATTTGAAAGGACTCAGGCTTTCAGTCGCTACGTCGCCTCTTCCTTCGTGAGGGAACAACTTGAGGTAGATACGGATGGCTTCCAGCACCCAGCCTACTCGGATCTTGAGGATGCCGCGGAACATGTCCGGGTTTGTACCGATGAGGCGGCCGCAGTATAGGACGATCTCCTGTTCAAAAATACACACATAAATAATGCTGAACATTTTACACATTATTATCTAGCCCCAAACTATGCAAAGCTTTTACAATGGGAATCATATAACTGATAGAATATTACTTTTGAAACTATCATGATTATGAACACTGTACTAAAAACGGGATATATATCATGTTTTGTGAGTTTTTGAGTATCCCGATATTTCAACGCATTTGCATGCGCCATGATACGCAAAAACTGATAGAATACTTATTTTTGTAAATACATTCTTATAATATTTAGAGAAACACCCAAACCTGGAAGGCCATTTTAAAACGTCGGAAGGCTATCGGATAGGAAACCTCAGTTTTTGTCTGGAATCCGAGAACGCTATTTTATAAACTTTTTAATCTTTGTCGGAAATGTATAGAGCTCAATCCGTAATAGTCATAATAGCCCCGCTGGCGCTGGAACAAATCTGTAGATAATACAAATATTTGTTCCGCGGCGGGAATCGAACCCGAATTCTCCTGCATCTCAGCCGGCTATTCGCCCACTGCGCTAGTGCGGAGGTAATACAAGATGGAAGTCAAAACAATAGAAGATAGACAAAAATATATATATAAATATTTATAAAGTTATATACAATCTCACGCACCCGGTTGATATGCAATCCGTATGAGTCGCATTCAGAAAAATGCTGTTCGCGACGCTGTTCGTGTTGCACACTTTCGCTCACGTGATGTTTTTTAGCAACTTTTTAACACCTCACTTGATAGGTTTTAATAAAGTTGTGTTCAATCGCTTGAAATATATTCGCCATATTGGATTTCTTGAAACTTCATTAATGCTATTAAACGTGATTCAGACGATGCCAATGATGCCTCATTTGTCAAAATCCATCATGCCTTAAGCCTATAAGTGTGCCAAATAAACATACATTCAAAAACGAAACACATTAGGCCGCTTGTCCACCGCCACCGTCGCCGCGCGCCGGGACGTCACCGAGAACGAGATGACGGCGCCGATTTGACGATACATACATTTAACTTTCAAGCACCAACATTTTATAAATATTTCCATTCTAAATATAAGGTAAAAGACCTATCTAACTATCAGTTGAAACCTAAACTTAAAGAATGGTTAAGTACATTAACATACATTGAAACAGAAAATTTATTTACAATCTTACAATAGATTTATCTATACTTCATAATTTTTTAGTTTTATCCGTACTTGCTTGCACACAACACATTTTATATTATATAATATAATAGTTTAAAAATAAATAAATAGATAAACACGTAATTATACACCAGGAGTAATAAAACATCTACCTAAATTATATTGACTATTTGTTTATCTATCATTGTAACTATTGTACAACTTTTATTTAGTCATTTAACGTGGGAAGAAATTGACTCCTGACATACAGCTCACGCTTGTTCAGGGGCCAGGGCGTCAACCAGAATTGTAAAAATTGATA
The DNA here is from genome assembly GCA_963924445.1 of Philereme transversata. NCBI lineage: Eukaryota > Metazoa > Arthropoda > Insecta > Lepidoptera > Geometridae > Philereme > Philereme transversata. The sequence continues at coordinate 15,021,214 of OZ004337.1, read as the reverse complement.
TAAAACAAATAAAACATAGAAAAAAAATGTACTATAGGCCGTGTGTCCACCGCACGGCCGTCACCCGAGCGCCGTCATCCCGTCCGCCAGTATCGTATAGTTCGGTGCTACCGCTAGAACTTGGCCCGAGATAGTAAAGTGCCGGTCGAAGTGCCAGCCAGCGCCGTGACGTCGCGCCGCAATTACTTTGATTATTTATATCAATATATAATATATTATAATAAATGAAAATGGCCAAGAAATTTAAATACGAAATTTATTCATTAATAGAACTTGTAGAAAGTAAAGAATGGTTGTGGGATAAAACTAAGGATGGGTTGTCGTCAGTCGTCAGAGAACCACCGAGATCGTTGCGTTGTTGACGTCCCGGCGACGGCGGCGGTGGACAAACGGCCCTTCTTCTGGGCAGTCGGGTAAACATTTCCCCGTCTGTTACTATTCGAACAGGAGTACGTATTGTATTTATTTTTTACCTGTTGCAAGACAGCGCCAATGACATCGTACGGCTGAATAGTGGAGTACATCACTGACTGAATTTCTCCGGGCGTCATCGGCTTGTCGAACACCGTCTCTTTCTGTCCAATCACACCGACTGTCAGCTGGAATTAAACACAATTTTATACTAACCAAATATTATGTACTGAGGCTCTATCCATACTAATATTATAAATTCCAAAGTAACTCTTGTCTGTCTGTTTGTTACAACTGGACCAATTTTGATGAAATTTGGTATACAAATAGATTATAACCGGGATTGGGACATAGGCTAGTTTTTACCCGACTTCGTAGAAAGAGGGTAATGTTTTTATTGACAAACCAAAGCCGCGGGCGGCAGCTAGGAGTAGTTCAGTATCAAGTTATAGTATACCTGTTTCCCATTGACGAGGACGGTGGTGATGAAGGGGCTGATGGAGTCGACGGTGTGGTTGAGGAGCGAGGAGCAGTACCGCACGGCGCGCCAGTGCCGCAGCACGCCCGCGCTGTGGTACAAACGCTTCAGGGACTCCAGAGCAGATGTACCGTTCACCTAAACAACACGGAAATAACTAACTTACAGTTCGCAACGATTTAAACAGACTTTGAAAGCGGAGTATTGAAAAGAAAACGTACCTTTAATGAACCCGTTAAAGGCCAGTTTTTTTTTCAATATTTACTTACCTGTAATTCCACGTCAAATTTCAATGAAAAAATGCTTTTGATGTTAGAAAGGGGGGTACATGGATGTTTTCATGTAAATTTGGTCCAGTCTAATGATCTTATGTCTGTTTTCTGAAGTCTTATATTTTTGATAAAAAGTAACTTCAAATTACTTCGTTGATATAAACGCAAATTATTAATAAATAAATAAATATTGCTGGACATGTCACACAGCGCTATCTAGCCCCAAACTAAGCAGAGCTTGTACTATGGGAACCAGATAACTAATAGAATACTTATATACTTTTTTTTTGTAAATACATACTTATCATATATAGAAAAACATCCAGGCCCGGAACAAATATCTGTAGATCATGCAAATATTTGTTCCGCTACCTCCGGCGTCTCAGCCAGCTATTCGCCCACTGCATCACGGAGGTAGTCGTTTTGGTTATTCAGGTTATTGTTTTGGATGACGTACGAAACTGTTCCGGCGAATAATTAAAACTGAACTGAATAGCTTCCTGCTGCTTGACAAGTTTCGGCTGACGATATGTATAAACGAGTAGCATAGGTACCTCATACATAGGACCTTCACGCTCCCTGAGAATACCCCAAAGCTGGCATTGCGCGAAGATGTTATCGCTTGACCGCAGCGCTTCAACGACTTCTGGCGTAGATCTGGGAGGGCAAAAACATTGAACTAAGTATCAATGGTTCGCATATCGCACATCTTATAGATTATAACTTTAAATATAATAGATTGTCCTGAGCTACTGAGTAAAATTGCCATTCATGCCCCGTCCAAAATAACTCGATTTAACCCCACTATTTCTATATCTATTGTTGGCACAAAATATAGGCAAAATGCATTTTTATGTCGAACATGCAATCTATTCATTAAGTGTTGCAGGCACCCTGATCGTAAATTCAGCCAGACAGCGACTGGCCAGAAGTTACTTTAATAGTGACGTAGTAGGTACTTAGGTTTACCTATATTCCATGTTATTTATCGTCAAGTGAGCTTTTGTGTACTTATGTTCACATTGTTAGTTATATTGTTACTATGCGTGAAAATCTGTAATTAGCTTTCTGAAATGATTACTGTATAATAAATAAATAAAATCGTATGGCACAATAGCTCCAAACTTGAATACTACCATTGCTTGTACTTATAAAACTTAAATAAAGATAAAGATTCATTTATTTGCGATACATGGGTTACATCAGTTGGTAATACAAAGTCTAGGTACAGCCATGATCAGCATACAAGCATGCAAAATTATTTAACAACTATTATACATTAATTATCAGTTTAATATAAATAAATTAAAAATATGTCGAGTCATTGCAATTTGTCCATTAAATATTCATCTATAGTGTAGTAAGCTTTTTGTAAGAGTACTTTTTTAAGTTTTAATTTAAAGTTATGAATTTGGTCAATTTCTAATATATGTTTGGATAGGTGACTGAATATCCTAGGTGCCATACAGAACACACTGTTATTATATAATACTACTTTTAGTGTACTGCTTTTAGGACAACAGATTTTGGAGCCATGACGTTGGCTTTTAAAGTTATTAAATAATGACGTGTTCTTCTATTTCATATATATACAGTGAGGGTAATACAGGAGTCAAGATATTAAGGTCAACGAAAAAAGACTTACAGCTGTCAGTTTGTTTTAATTTACATATTGCCCTCACACATTTCTTCTGCGCTTTGAAAACAGATTCCTTTCCAGTTGAATTACCCCAAAATATAATAGCATACCTGAGTATTGATGCAGCATAACCATGATAGGCAGTGATAACTGTTGATGAGTTTGAAACTTTAGAGAGCATGTACAGGGCATAGGACTGTTGACTTAGTCTATGACACAAACTCTCGACATGTGAGCGCCAGTCAATATTTGAGTCAGTAAATAAGCCTAAAAAATTTTGTCGTTTAACTTTTTGTCCTAAATAATTTATGTCAATGTCTTTAATTCTAACAGTTCTATTCCTAAAAATCATTAGATTTGTTTTGCTTATTCAAATTTATTGAAGTCAACCATTTTATTATGTCACTAAGAGTATTGTTAATATCACTTTCAAGTAATGATTTGTTATTTTCTGTAAACACAATCGTACTATTATCTGCAAACATAATAGTTTGATGTTTAGATATTTGACAGAATTTCATAAGATTTTTTTTAATAAATTGAGTCACACTAAACTTTATCTAACATGTAAATAAAATGGCATCATGGCAAGGAGATACATACTGGTTATGAACATGAATTGTTAATCAACTAATGTCGTTGACAGTCTGACTAAAAAGTTCACCATTATTATGTACACATAACATTCTCGAGTCTTTCTTTGAATTTATTGGGACGATTTTGGAATGTAAATACTGTTAAAGCTGGCACAGAATAATCAATAGTAGGCGTGACAAAACGAACACAAAGGCGTCGTGCATTGAACGGACTGGACCAGAATATTCTAGAATAATGTAGATGTGATACGTGCCAGTTATAAGGACGCGGCGAGCCGCGACGAGGGGAGTCAGTTACTCAGCTATGAATACCATACATTACAGAGATTTTGTATGTGTTTTATAAAGTGCTTAATAAATGCGTTATTTTGGTTAAACTGTTTTTCATTATTTTACCCCGAGCTTGTAACAATACTGTAGGTAAATACATTGACTTACTTATGCCTAAAAGTTTCATACGACATGAGTTCCTCCCTGTAGGTGTTGGAGCGCGGCACGTCCGTGAGCGACTGGTAGCCGATGTACTCGTGCTCCAGCTGACGGAACTGAGTGAACATCTCCGACGGAAACTCACCCTGGCTCATGAAGTCCAGGTGCTCTGCGGAACAGAACATGCACCATCTTACCTTTTTATAAATCGAAGTTGTTGATATCGAAGGGTCGGTTGTAAGGCCTTGGAGGAGGGAATAAGATCTGCACTGACTTCCCACCACTTAATCGGGAGTATTGTGCATTACTCCTCTTCTAGGACCCTCCCCCTTCCCCCCACGGAAAAAGAAGCGGCCGGGGTTTTTAAATTTTATAAAAGTTTACTAAGCAGTTAGCAAAGACAGGCTGTTGATTGAATCACTACTTCTAAATTCACACTGTTGAGAGTTTAAATCCTCACCCATACAAGAGCTGGAGATAAGATTCTGCAGTCGTCCTAATCGCACTTTGACGCCATCACAGTGCCCCTTCTTCAGCATCGCGAATAGATCTAACATCTGCTTGAAGTGCGGATCCCGCATGTGTTCCTCTCGCACCAACAGACAGACTGTAGGTCGCCCGGATAGACGCCAGTACCTGGACATTTTTAGTAGATCTTAATGTCATTCCGAATATTTGATCCATTTAAGTTTTAGTTTGGTATTGGATGGTTGGTATTCTAATAAGCGGCGTTAGGCTTGCAATCTTAACTTCTATAGAAAACTGGACATGTATCAAAATCAAAAGTTTTATTTATTAAAATCAGAAGAATCACTTTGAAACGTCAATTTTACTGCCTGTCCCTTCGCGATAAAGCCAGGAAAGAAAGGCAAGAAACAAGGCTGATTGTTCTTTTTAATGATCATTTTAGGATGCATAACAATAATGAAAATAAATTACATCTAAATTGTAACATTTTTGATTTTTGATATCAAACCCAATCACCTAACCTGATGTCTGACTGACTACCCCTTTGTGAGATATTTTCACGGGTCTGCGTACTGAAATCCGAGGATGTCCATCAACCATCATTATAAAATACTAGCTGATACGCCCGCGGCTTCGCGCACAGAAATTTCCCGTTCCCTTGGGAACTTCGGGATAAAAACTATATAAAACACTCTTGTCAAAGTGACGCGACATTTCATGTAAATTTCTACACGTCAATGAACGACTGTTAAATTATATGAATATTGTTCATGCAAAAATAGTAAAATCGCGATTAAAAAATGGGGGGTAGGGGTAGGAGGGTGAAAAATACTTTACGACCTATGAAAAATACTTAACGACCTATGAAAAATACTTTACGACCTATTCTCATACCTACCAAATATACAAAACGACCCGTTTCAGAGGAGTCATGCGACCACAAACACCGTGACGCGAGATTTTTACATATTAGAAGAAAGATAAAGTCGTGTGCCTTACAGTTAATTTAGTTTTTATTTTAGTATTAATATGTTTCAATTGATGGAACTTTTTGATGAATAGCACTAATAGTTAAAGCTGCGAATGAAGTAACTATTGACGTCTTAAAACAAACCAGCCTGCTGAGTTTGCGAGCTACTTTGTCTATAAAGTCATTTTCTTTGCATAATTACCGATTTAAACGGGTATTTATCACGTATATACCTTTTTAGGGTTCCGTATCTCAAAAGGTAAAAAAAAAAAGAAACCGTTATAAGATCACTCTCTTGTCCGCCTGTCCGAGTGTCACCACCGATTTTCTCAGGAACGGGTGGGCCTAGTAAGTTGAAATTTATACCAGATACTGAGGTCTATAGTCCCTATTAGGTGTATAAAAACCAAGGTCTTAAGTCAACACGATACAAAGATATGGGCAAATTTAGATTTTCTCGAAAACTCTTAAGTACCAAAATTTGCCATATTTTTCAATTTTTTAAATTTTTCGGAATCTTCTCTTTACTTATGATGTAAGACCTTACTTTTAACCAAAATTGACAATTCTAGGTCAACCGAAAGTACCCTATAGGTTTTGGGTAGAAACCCTATATGGTAGTTCCCGTTGACCTAGAATCACGAAATTTGACAAAAAGCAAAAGCAGCACAAATAAAGGAAAATATACAACAAATAAAAAAAAGTTAAAATAAAACATAGTTGACGCCAATTAAGATGGTCCTCTGAGTTGTATGGGCGCTCATACAATTTATCATAGATAATGTACGGAACTTTTCGTGCGCGAATCCGACTCGCACTTGGCCTGTTTTATTATTTGTTACCACGACGTATCAAACAACTAATATCGTGTAGTAGCAGTAATAATGTACAGTAACCGCGAAAGTTAGAAAAATACATTTTCTTTGTGTCTTCTTAAAATTTACGCAACTGGACATTGAGACCGAAAAGTCTAACAGCAAAAAAAAAACTTTCATCATCATTATATCAGCTAAAGGACTTCCACTACTGAACATAGGCCTCCCTCTCCCACAGATTTTCAGAGCGATCGACCTTGTGCACCCAACGGTTCCCAGCAACCTTTATCAGGTCGTCTTTCTATCTAGTGTGCGGCCGGCTTGCTCAGCACTTTCCAATTCACTTTTCTATATTTTAGAGGTTGAGGGGATAAAGGCGTGACAGTATGTATGTATGTAAGAGAGTACTAACTTGCCAACAAACTGCAGCTCAGTTTTGATATCATCGATTAACAACGCCATGTCTCGATACAAATAAAACTCCGACACTTCAAATATCAGCGGATAGCACAGCACTGTCATTCCGCACACCCTGTATATCTGCAAAACAAACAATCATTACTCACCCTGTGTTAAACCTTACTGTTTAACAACGATATAAACAAAAGAAAAACACAGAAATCGAAACTCTGAAATGAAAAGTGTATAATAAAACGTTGACTTCCTTTTTAAAGAGCTTTCCAACAATACCACACGCATTGGGATAAGAGCCAAATTTGTTTTTCATCGCCTCTTACTTCACTGGAAAGTACCTTCCAAATTATTAGACCTCGATTAAACTTAAATGGGATCACCTTGGATCTACACTGAACCCATCGCAAAAAGAATCATTCAAATCGGTTCATAAAAAAATAAGTAATGCCTTAATATACACAAAACCTGTTTTGTTATCTATGACATTTATTTAAAACACACATCCTGAATCGTATTGAATAAGCTTCTTAGCTTGAATATAGCTTATAATAGCTTGAATACAGTAGTATATAATATAGTAATCGATACATTTAAATAAAAAAAAATCACGAAAATCGTCGGCGCCTTTTCAACGATGCCGTTTAGTCAGTTTAACAGGTACCTACATACATGATGAATTTACATGATTTATTTACCTATTTTATACAGGCTGTTTCATTGATATTTTAGAACATGATATTAGAGGTTGTTTGAAAATTAAAATTTTCTGTGGTAATGGATTTGATAAAAACCTATTTACAATTCTACTAGCTCCGTTTTTTATTTATTGTCGTACGTAACAAAACATATCTTTACATAGTATAAAATGAAGTCGCTTCCGCTGTCTGTTTGCTTAGATCTTTTAAACTACTCAACGGATTTTAATGCAGTTTTCAGCAATAGATAGAGTGATTCAAGAGGAAGGTTTATATGTATAATACATTTAAACTCTGTTTATTTGTTAGTTTGTTTGTTTGTAACCTTTACACGACTAAACGGCTGAACGGATCGTAATGAAATTTAGCAAGGAGATGGATTATATCCTGGGAAAGGACATGGGTTACTTTTTAGCCAACTGCGCAAAATAAGGGTATTGTTTTATTGAAAAACCACCCGTGCGAAGCCGCGGGCGGGTCAGCTAGTAATAATATAAATATGTATAATAATAAAATAAACAGTGACGAATTGAGAACCTCCTTCTGTTTTGAAGTCGGTTGAAATTAATTTACCGTTTTACTTGCTTACCTTACTTGTACCAAGTGATCCAACAGGACGGATAGGACGGCCCGTCAACTTCAACTTAGGACAAACTCCTAACTCTCTGTACACGTGAACCAGCTGCGTTGAGCTACAGACCTGCAAATATACATATAAGCAATTATCAACCTAAAAGATGAGATGAATTAGGTGCATAATTGAAACTTCAAGACCAAAGGATAGGGTAACTTAAACTCAGAATAAAGAATTCAATTACAGTTTTTAGATTATTTTGAAATTTCAACCATCGAACATGGATAAAGTCGCACTGCAGTAATTTAATACCATAGTTAAAGGTTTTCCTTCAAATTTCATAGAAAATTATTTCTGTCGTTATTTCGTGTGTGGGTGTTTTTCTATATATTATAAGTATGTATTTACAAAAAAAGTATATAAGTATTCTATCAGTTATCTGATTCCCATAGTACCTCTGCTTAGTTTGGGGCTAGATAGCGCTGTGTGAAAATGTCCAGCAATATTTATTTATTTCTGCAAAATTTTAGTTTTTGTTGACAAATGCCATTTTCTAGGCAGACTGTAAATTTTTTCAAGGTTCCGAAAATGCGGTTGTTTTTTCTTCAAAATAAAATTAGTTTCCTAAAAACAAAACCTTTTGACAAAAGAAAAGGTAGCTACTCTCAATTAGGTAAAATTTTTCCACACCTGTATCATATCAAATCAAGATCAAACATCAAATACAACGGTGTCACACTGATATTATATTAGGTCTTTACCTATGAAATTGCCGTTTTGTATGGAATAAGTGAAAGTACTTATTTTTTTAAACTTTTTTATTTCTGTTATTCAAAGTAATCACCCATGCAATCGACGCATCTTTGCCAACGCATTGGCAGTTTATTATTGCCCCTCTTGTAAAAATCAGCTGGACGGGAGGCAACAAACTCTTCAAAGGCATTTTGTAGGGGTAAAAAGTGGTCTAAATTTGGAAAAAGTAATAGTCGGTAGGTGCAAGGTCTGGTGAGTATGGCGGATGAGGGAGAGCTTCCAACCCCAGCTCTTGCAGCTTGGAGACTGTCTGTTGTGCAGTATGGGGTCGCGCGTTGTCGTGAAGGAGCAGTGGGGACGACCGATTGACCAAAGCTGGTTGCCGATGTGCAAGCTTCTCCATCATTGTCTCCAGTTCTTTACAGTACACATCTGCAGTAATGCTCATGCCGTTTTGTAAAAGCTGTGCTGAATCACACCCGCACTAGACCACCAAACAGTGACCATCACCTTTTTAATCACACATTTTTAATCGCACGTAACAATTCGGTTCAAAATTCCTTCATTTCTTTGCCTATTGCAGCGCAGGCGCGAGGCAGGTCTCGACGCGTACGTTGCGCTGGCGATCGTTAAGTTCATGGGGCACCCATCTATCAAGTTTTTTTACCTTGCCTATTTGTCGTAAATGGATCAAAATTGTTTTGATGCTAACATCAAAAGCTGCTGCTAGCTCAGCTGTAGATTGAGTTTCGTCAGCTTCCACAATCGCCTTTAATTCATCATTGTTGACCAGTCTCCGGACGACCACGAGCTTCATTATTCAAGTCAAAATTTCCAGAACGGAACCGGAAAAACCAATAACGGGTTGTGCGTTTGTTTGTACAGTTCTCTCCGTAAACGTTTTTGATGTTACGTGCCGTTTGTGTCGCGTTGGTGCCACGACGGAACTCATATTCCATAATTACACGAATTTCTAAAGTATCCATTATGACGAAAAATGTTCAAATGTAATGAAAATACAACGCTAATCAATAAACAAAAGACTGAGTTTGTAAAAAGAATGTCATGTTTTTAAAACAAAATTAATTTGAATTTAGAATACAAAGCCATTCCAAACTTTTTTTCTATTTGAAATGACCAGTACTGAAGAACGGCAATTTCATAGGTAGACCTATTAAATTCGAAATTTGGATGTTTTTTGTTACTCAATCACGCCGTAATAGCTGAATCGATTTCGATGAAAGTTGGTATATAAATAGGATCATGACCTGCTTTTTGACCGCGTGTTGAAACCAGTATTAAATAAACTTTACCTGCACTGGCTCGACCTCGTGAGGCGTTTGTGTCTGAATACCGTAGGTACCCATCATCGCTTGGAGACGCATCGACTCTGCGATCAACACTACTTGAACCACTAAATCTGTTGCAATACCCTGAAAATTATAACAAACAGTGCCGCTGTTTAGTCTGAGAACATTCGAGCGCCAAATGCCCACCATCTTATCAGTTCAGTTCACAGCGTCCGTCGCTAGTGTCTACTGACAGCCGCGTTTGAATCTAGAACTTGTTGAACCGATAAGTTAGTGGAACTGTAGGTACATATATTTTAACGTGGACATTGCGATAAAGACGTCACAAAGGCTGCGTGGATCAGATGCATTCGAATCTCATTATTAGATCGGCAGAAGCTCTTGCTAAATATGCTATGCAACACAAATATTGACATCAAGTACTAAACCAAAAAGTTTTAATAGTTAAGTTCAGGCGCGCCACTGTCTTTCAGACGAATATATCTACACATAATACAAGTAATCTATTATTATGGAATGATCAAAACGGGTATGTACCTTTTTTATTTGTTATCCCGACGTTTCGACTGTGTTGCAACAGCCGTAATCACGGGCGGACTGGTCAGGATAACAAATAAGAAAGGTACATACGAAAAGAAGAAAGATAAATACTCGTTTAAATCAGTAATTATGTACAGTGATCGCAAAAGTTTCAAAATACTATTAAGTCTACTACTATAAAATGCTAATAGTATTTTACACCCCTTGGTACAGTTGGTTGGTACATAACTGCATATGTATGTATTTTTTATTTTACGTGTTTTATATCGCGTACACTATTCATTCTTTTTTATTATAAAAGCTACGTACAAGTTGAACGTAAAGCTCTATTATGCATGCAGAGATTATTATTATCATGCTAATTGTCCAGTAACGCGTGCGAGTAATACTCACAAATGTCGGCTTGGCCTGCATGTATAAAAGTAAAACAATTTTAAATTATACTTTCTTGAAGGCTAAACTCATTTGGAAAAGAACTTATTCCTATTACAGCACACTAGAGTACTCATTCACTAAGCTGGGCTTACACGATCCCTAAACGTATTTCGCTACTAAACATGTTCAAGTTTGACGTATTTGTATGATTTGACAATTCCTGAAATCATATACCACTAAAAAAAATACTTTTAAGCATCGTTGCGCAAGTCGCCTCCAAATCAACTTGAAAGAAACAGCGTTTGATCATCATCATTCATGAAATAACACTAATATTATAAATGCGAAAGTCTGGATGTTTGTTTATTTATTCTTTTGTTTGTTACTCAATCACGTCGTAACGGCTGAACCGATTTCGATAAAGTTTGGTAGATTGATTATGATCTGAATTGAGACATAGACAACTTTTGATAAGTAAGCTATTAAGAATATAAACCTGAAAAGCTGAATAGCGGCCGGCGCGCCGCGGCCGGTTGTAAGACGGTAGGTACCGCCGGATCGGATCCAGCTCGTTCACGTGCAGCAACCCTCCCGTTAGCAGCTGCGCGAGCACGAACATCGACTGCGCCCAGAGGAACAGCCCTCCCGTGTCTGCTCATTCACAAACATTCAGATATTGTTTTAAATGTGCCGAAAACAGAACAGATGAAGCAGAGAAAATTATTATTACATACGGAATTGATCATGTAACCATTTATCGGTGTTACAACCGACAATGTTTCGGTTCAATTAATGAAAGCTCTTATGGGTATACTACGTGTTTTAGAATGTATGACATTAAATGAAAACACGGGTAAGGCTAATGGTTGTTGTTGTAAAAGAGGTATTTTTCAAAACAATACGATACAAAATTTTAATTTTTCAAACAACCTTAATATCAAGTTCAAAATATTAATGAAACCGCCTGTATAAATTAGGTAAACAATCATATTAATTCATCATGTAAGTAGGTACCTGTTAAACTGACGAAGCGGTAACGTCGCAAATAGGCGTCTATTTATGTTATAAAATGTTTATTCTAAGTGTATTGATTACTGCATAAATATTCAAGCCATCAGTATTAAAACCATCTTTAAAATTAGTTAATACGATTCCGGGTGTGTATTTTAAATTAATGTCGAACATAACAAAACAGGTTGTAAGATGATAATGATTTAATCATGAAAATATTTTTAGTAACAGTCCATTACGTCGATATCAAGCAGGAGACTGAGATGACAGCTGATAAAAAATATGGAAGAAAGAAAGTGCTTGTTAAAATAAAAAAATAAAACCCGACCCCCTCTTTTTGCTGTGGGGGTTAGAAAGACATGATGTGCTGCTCACACTCAATGTGGGGAAATGTAGGAAGATCAATATTCTAAAGTGTAAGATTTACTGTTATATGATTAGGTACTGACGGTGACCACTTCTATGGCGAACTATGGCTGAGATGCGGGTTCGATTTCCACCGCGGTAATCATTTTATTTGCTTGCTGGCGCAATGACGTTGATGTTGTTTAAACAAGTCGAGGAATTGAAAACAGAAAAAACCAGTTATAACACAATGTTGATAAATAAAAAACAGATTATCTTCTTAGGTTTCAGAATGTTCAAAATTGAAATTCATAAGCTGAAGAATGTGAAATTATGCGACAGTAAGCTAAGCCAATCAAAAACTTTTTAACGCAATGCTTTTTTAAAACATCAAAATGCAAGAAGACAAAGATAGGTACGCAAGATCGCTAGTCTTGGCAATAGTTAAAAAAACACGAAATATGTTAGAGAAGAAAACAGTTCAAATCAAAAAAAATTACTTCAACCTTCCCACAACCGTTACCTTTATTTTCTTGGTCGCCTGGCGAGTCTGTAAATATCAGGTAAACCCGTTTATACTTTGCAAAAATATAGACAACTCACTTTTTAAACGTAAATCAACACAGATTTAACTTTTAAAACTATCATAAATAAAAAATTAATAAAATAAATATTACTGGACATTTCACACAGCTATCTAGCCCCAAACTAAGCAGAGCTTGTACTATGGGAACTAGATAACTGATAGAACACTTATATACTATCATGATTATCGTTTTAAAGAAACAACAGTTTTTAGGGTTCCATACCTCAAAAGGTAAAAAAGGAACCCCTATAAGATCACTCTCTTGTCCGTCTGTCTGTCCGTGTGTCACCAACGATTTTCTCAGGAACGGGTGGACCTAGCAAGTTAAAATTTATACCATATACTGAGGTCTATAGTCCCTATTAGGTGTATAAAAACCAAGGTCCTGCGTCAACACGATAAAAAGGTATGGGCAAATTTAGATTTTCACGAAAACTTGTAAGTACAAAAATTTACCTTAATTTTCGACCTTTTTTTTCGGAATTTTCCCTTTACTTGTGCTGTAAGACCTTGCTTTTAACCTAAAATGACAATTCTAGGTAAACCGGAAGTACCCTATAGGTTTTGGGTAGAAAACCTCTATGGTAGTTCCCGTTGATCTAGAATCACGAAATTTGGCAAAAGGCTAGATCTTATAGCACAAATAAAGAAAAAATTGCAGAATATAAAAAAGTTGAAAAATTAAAGGGTGCCCCCCACACACTTAGTTGACGCCAATTAAGATAGTCCTCTGAGTTGTATGGGCGCTCATACAACTTATTATAGATGATGGTACGAAACCCTTCGAATCGCACTTAGTCGGTTTTATTTATTAGAACACGCCTTCTTTGATATTAAATAGGTCAGTTAACTTACTAGCTGGTATTCTGCGTACTGAATTAGGCTCGCTGCGCTCGTTTTCAATGCCTTCGCGTGGCACGTAGTAATACCACGGAATTACAGGATCTGAAAGCGAACAATTTCAATAATAATTTCATAAAAATGTATCACGTACTCAGCATTTACACAAAGTAAGAGTTGCACACAGTCGAGAAGTAGAATCGTTTTAGAACTATAAGTGATACACTTATGGCGGGTCTATCCGTTGGAAACCGACTGCGACTTTTGACACTACCGACGGATATAGAAACCCGCCATTAGCCTCACCGCACACGAGCCACGCGTCACGACTACAAAACGCCGCTACCGAACGGCGGACTGCATTCATACACTTTATATGAACTCGCCACATACGGTTGACAGCCCCAGATCTGGAGGGGGGGGGGGAGGGGAGCAAACCTGGGCTTCTGCCCCAGTTGGCAGCTTCCCACTTCCCAGGATCCCCGATCAGGGGACACCAAATTCTTTCATAAAAATGTGTTTGAAAAAAAAACTTGTTTCAAAAAGCACTTGGCATCCAGCGCACGTCGTACCTACTATCGATTATTCCACGTCCATGGTCCATCTACTTAGTTCACCTGGCTGTTTATTTGATTTTGAACGCTTTATATTTTTACACCCCTTCCCCCTCTCAAACGCTGGAGGAGAGGGGGCGCCACATCAAGTTTCTGGTCCAGTTAGGAAACATTCTAGATCCGGGGCTGACGGTTAACGCCAGTGGTCGCTACACGCCATGAGACGCCGTTTCTCGTTACGTGTGGTCGTGTGGCTGCCACTGACCGAGAGTGAAGGAAAAAGTGTCTGTCGCGCGCTTCCACGTCTAAGTGGCCGTTTCCAGCTTCAGGTGGCGGTGTTTTATGGCTGTGGCGCATGTGCGGCGAAGTTTATTCAACCGATGTAAAAATTTAATGAAATATTAATGAAGATAGTGAGTATAAAATAAGCGTTCGCGAGAGGAGCCGTGCTAAACAGAGCGGCATAGGTTCGCTAGTGCTAGTGGTGTGCGCATGCGTCGCTAGTTGCTAGTGATTATATTTACCTCCATGCTCATCCATATATATCCTAGCCTTCAGCAGCTTCTGATACTCCTCCACCTGCTCGGGCAGAGTCCGGAAAACGCCGTCAATGATCATCAGCACGTAGAAAAGCGGCCACTCAGACTCAATACCATCAAACTCTTTCAGCTCCCCTTCATTATAGTACCGTCTGTTCTGGTCTTCGAGAACGCACTTGTATCCGTCTCGACTGAACCGTTTGAAGCCGCATTTGCCTAGCAACCGTCGTAAAATGTTTGTTTTCGTTAGCTGTACTAAGTGCTCTTCGTGGGTCGCGAAAGCGGGGAACGATATTGTGGGCAAGAGCGCGGCGTCTACTCCCTGAAACAATGCCAAATACCTATAATATTAATCATTCAAAGTTTTATGGTTTATTTCATCACTTGCTCTGAAAGTGGGTCATAGTTAATTCGAAAACTCGATTAACGCCCCTAGAGGGCCGTAAATAAATTTGAAATAGAACGAGGTTCATTACAATCATAATAATGTATGCTACAATTAAATACAATCTCCAGAACAATTCTCATTTCTATTGAATTTGTCATTGAGGTTGTATTTCCCCAGTCAATTTTTAAACAAAATAAAACAAAACAATAAAAAAGTTGCGCAAAAAAAAACAAAGCAGGAAAACAGGAACGCAATTTTCTTTTTACATTTCGAATACTTTTCGCATTCGCTCGCTCGTACGCTTAAATATTTCGAGTTTTGGTAATAGATCGCATACAACCCTTGTATAGCAATACGCCTACAATTTCTGAATCACATGATCTTTCACATATTGTTTAAAGTAGAGGCCACAAACCGAAAAACGCATAGTGTAAAGCGCATTCACATCCCACTAGTCCGATAATATGAAACATGTAGTGGGGTCATTATTTTGATAATTAGCCCCCCTATTTTCTACCTTGGAAATTGATTTGACAATTCTTGATAGTAACTTAGGATCGTTAATAAGCGTTTTACATGACAACCGTCAGCCTCCGTGTGATTTTTAAGACATAGATCCCAAAAGATGGTGCTATCAACTCAATAGAATGATAATAATTAATAGAACTACCTTTGAGCTTGATTCACGCGGCAACATAGTTTCGAAGATACTTCTGTTACGATTATGTGCGTCAATGTCGACATACACGACACTCCATGAGGCACCTTTGTCTCCAAACAGGTTACATCCATTAATCGCTTCGAGAGCCGCTTTTGCCATCCCTATAACAAGAAAGAGATGAATACATTTTGATCTCTATGTTAAGGGAATAAGGTTGAAACCAAAATTACCGATAGATGAAGCGTGTATCTCTGGTTTTCCATCATTGTACTTGGAGCCTCTCTCCCACATGCCGTAATCTGGCGTTCTGTATGCACGCTCCACGTAATATACGAGATTTTGAACGAAGGCTACCTCATCCTGAAACAGGTTTTAAATATGATTACAGCAAGCTGTACTCATTAGAGTAAGCAAATAAGTCAGTTAACTATTTAGTAGGAACATAATTAAACCTACATAATGCTCAGCAATAATTAATGTATTTATTATAAATTACCAATTGTACTAACATAGTTTTAAGATTTTATTTTTTACTAACAAATTATGAATGTAATATCTAAATATAAATAAATTGAATTGAATAAAGCTGCTTGACAAAATTATTTTTTTAATTAAATTTTTCTATGCGTTATTTTATTTCCCATACTCCATGAGAAGGGGGAGCTTGGTAGTAAACTGAACTGAAAAATTGATGAATCAAAAATTGAAACTAGACATAATATTACAGCCTATTTTACTTATTCATATTATACCTGTGTGTAAATAATCTGCAGTCCAGAGGTGATCATCTGCACGAGAAACAGCAGATACAAAGACACCACATCGATCTGCAAGTGATGGTATTCATCATCGCCCAACACCGGCTCTCCCGTCGTCAGGTGGAACTTCACATGGAGAGCGTGCGCGGCGCTCTGTCGTGTTTTAAACGCTTCGACGCGCGCCGATTGCTTGATCCAGCACTCGAGGATACCGCGCATGCATTTGACAGTGCTCTGGCCGAGCTCGTGAGATTTCCCTCTGTCGTCATCTATGCGCCTGAAAAGAGCCAGACGATTTTTTTATTATTTATAAATAAATAAATAAATATTGCTTGACATTTCACACAGCACTATCTAGCCCCAAACTAAGCAGAGCTTGTACTATGGGAACCAGATAACTGATATAATACTTATATACATTTTTTTTGTAAATACATACTTATAATATATAAAGAAACAACCAGACCCGGAACAAATATCTATAAATCATGCAAACATTTGTTCCGCGGCGGGAATCGAACCCGCTACCTCCTGCGTCTCAGCCGGGTATTCGCCCACTGCACCACGGAGGTCGTCAATCTATTTATGCTTATCTATTATATAAATCTACGTTTTACGCCACTGCCGTAGCGTAAAACAGGCTGAGCTGCACATACTGATGATCTATGACAATCTTTGTATATGTTAGTATAGTATATCCATTTATCCATGGAACCAACAGGTTTCTGTGAAAATCTGTCTTATACAGGATAAATATGAGATGGAATCAAACTCATAGAAAGTCACAATACCTTATAAAGAAGAGTTAACTGTGACAGATTTCAATGGAAAATATTGAAGACCATTACCAGGAGACACAACTGACTTGGAGAATCATATACCACTTTTTAAATTGGTAGGATACCACGTAATGTCAAACTTATTGTGAACATGTTGTTTTACATAGGTAAAAAAATACCTGTAAGCTTGGTAAAGACCCCATACTGCAGAGGCACAGTAGATGCTGTCCCTCACACTGGCAATGTGAAGATCTGATGACAGCACAGGAAACATACCCGTGATAGGACTTTGATACCTCAGCAGCTGTCTTTTAACTAGAAACAAAATAAAAAACTTTTAAAAACACAAAAATTACTTATGCACTTTTTAATTTTGTATACTATTTTTTTACTTACAGTTTTTTAGGTTTACTTACAGGTTACTTGCTATTGTTGTTTAGTTAAAACAACAATTGCAAGTAACCTGTAAATCTAGGTATCTATTAGAAGGAGAAAAGTAGATGGTCATTTCCCATTTAACAGCTTAGTTTTACTAACATGGTAAAGTAGGGGATAAGGTACGGACCTATAGCATAGTAAATATCTAGCTGTCTGACTGTGTCCTCATAATTAGATATCTTCATGAACTGGTGGGCACTGATGTCGTCTAAGCTGCCTTGGCGAATCATCATGTCTGGATTCACCTTAAAACACAACAATGAGTTTAAAATCACAACGCTGCTGTTGAAAATGATTAGGTCGGATCTGAAGTGTCAAGTAGGTACATATTTGATAGAGCGAAGCGAGATTTCTAAATTAACTTGGGTAAATCAGTGTTGTATGTATGTTTGTTTGTCTGAGGATAACTTTCGAAGCGTTCGTTCGTCGTGAAATTTGATATATATGTAGGTAGGTAGTGATGTTGTGACTAAATGAGCTAAAAATGTTGGGGGTTGTTAAGATATTGGGGTTCAAGAGAAAAATCAAGATCAAGAAAAAAAATCAAAATGAGACTATTAGGTAAAGTGGGACGTGTAATGAAAGTTCTTCATTAGTACATTTCGACCCTGTTTTTATTTTTAATTTAAACTTTGTAGTTTTTGAGTTATTACCCATACTAAAAACTGAACTTTGACGAAATTCACAGGGTACACCAGTGACCCCACAGTGCTGAAATTTGGTTTTCGTGTAGCTTTAGTGACACAAATATACGGATAAGTCTGAAATCCAGAATAACTGCAATTAGGAGTAGACCCTTATAAAGGAGAACCATACCTCTTTACATTACTTGTAATTTGAATGAAACTGTGGGTCAAGTTACTTGGTCATTCATTTCGTGGCACTATTTTATTAGTCAAAGATTATCAGTGATATTTTTATGGTTTTTTTGAGAGACTTGCGAGATCTCAGTTCGGGGCGAACCACTAGTTACAGATTTTAGAATGTGATGTTAGAATTTTCCCTTAGAATATCAAAGAAGAACTTACCTAGCTTTTACGAATGTGTTAAATTGCGATACAAACAAACAAATCAATTGAAATGATATTTGAACATGATTGTGGTCATGAAGCCACCTGTTTTTGTTGAGAATCACAAAGAAGTGCGAAAAACAACAAAACCAGCTGCTTCTTTCGGCTATTTATTTGATTGACATTGACAAGACAAAATAATTTAATCGACACCAATGACACCATGAAGGTCGAATTTATAGTAATTTAATTTCGACAGCTTTTTTTTTTTGGTTTCGACTTTGACATTTGCTTTTGTTTGATTGAAGTACGTCTCGCGTTTTGATAATATTTTCATGTTTATTTTCTTTTACTTTGAATTTGATGTTTGCTTGCTCGATTTTTCACAAAGAAAAGCTACTAAAATACAATCAATAGGGATTTTGTCCAGGGAACCTGAAGAATCGAATACCTTGAGTCCCTAAATAAATATGTAGCAGAACTTTTGATTTGAGGGGTAAGTAGGTAAGTTCTTTTCTACAAAAAGAAAGAATTTATATCACTAAACATCTAAGCAATTTTATCCACTGTACACATATAAAACTTTTCAATTTATTTAATTTATGTGATTTACAGTACGTCTAAAATGGAAAAAGAAAAGGATGAACATAGTATTAGCCGCAGTAGTGATGCACAGGTCTTAAAAATACAAATGCTATACTAACTCCACCTAGTTATAATAATAATAGATCATACATTCATTTACACTTATTGCCTAGCACAAACTTACAAAATGGACAAGGTTAATGGGTATGGGTAGAAAGAAAGAAAACACATTAGTAACATTTTTAACACAATCAAATAGCATAATAATCATGGTGCTACTGGACATCTTATCTAATAAAACTAATAACTTATACCTACCTCTAAAGTAAAAACTGACCCACATTTAAACATGGTTTTAATCTATTGATAAATCATATTCCTGCCTGTTAAATATTATCCCCATCTACCATTCCAAAAGAAACAAAATAGTGTCATATCTATGATTCTAATAATTTTTAAATGTTAAAAGCCACTGCAATGCAAATAAAATTTTACAGATAGATTTATTCTCATTGATTGGAGGAAGTTGGCCACCTGCCCCCCGCCCACCAAAACACCCTGAATACAAGTCGGCGCTGATTCCACACAGACACACTATGCAGCGACCCTCTCACAACGAGAGGATAAAGTCTGCAAACCTCATTGAACACATTGTGCCAGACCGGCGACGGAATAAGCCTCAGGGAGCATCTTCATCATTTGAAGAACAACAAAAAAGCCAGATGGTTTATGAACCTAAGAAAATTGATACTGGAGTTTTAATTGGTAAGAAAAACTCCACTTTCTTTCATTCCAATAGAATAAATCATAAAATATTAAAGTAATCATATTATTCAAAACTTAAACCTTTGAAACTTGTGTCATGTCAATCCCTGGCTGCTTGCAGTTAGGTAATGGTAAAATAAAATGTAGATATTAAAAGCTGCATGATTGCCATTCCAGATGTTTGTGCTGAGGGTTCACAAGGAATGCATTCATCAACCATGGGTTCTCCTCATACTTCATCAAGTTCTAGGACTCTATCACGAAATCAGGTACTACCTACTAACATTCAACATCATGATGAAATAACACAAAACTTGAGATTGATTACAACAAAATAGGTATATTTTACAATCAGGTCAAATTACTATAGAATAATTTTACCTGATTGTAAAAGATACCAATCTGTGTTTATGTTGCCCTGAGAAGCACTGATTACCATAAAACTCTTATTAATGTTATCAATGATGCACCCACTGAATCACAACAACACAACAGTGTATTGGCGGTGGCTGATTATTATGTCTTCTTCTTCTTCTTCTTCTTAGCGTGTCAAGAGTTCTACGTTTCTATTCATAGTGTGTTGGACAGGTGTTTGGCCACAACAATGGCATCAGGCGAGGCGGCCATTAGGTCCTCCATCATGCAGGTGTTTGGGCATAAAGGGCACATTAGCAAGTGCTGCATTGACTGCGTGGGATCACCGCTGTCGCACTGCGTTAAGTTAGGGTCCCTGAATCCCCATTTGCCCATATTAAGTCTGCAGCGGCCAACCTGGGTGCGGAGCCTGTTTCAGGACTTCCAGACTGGCCACGACAGATCAAGCCCGGGTGGTAACTGTTCCTGTGGGGTGGTAAAATCAGGCGGTGGGGATTTCCTTTTTATCCACAGAGTGCGTCTAGTAACAGCCGGGTCATCGCTCGTGATCCTTGTGAAGCGTTGAAAGCTGTTTCGACTTTTAAGGCGGCCTTGTGGGATATTATGGTCATATAAGGGGTGTCGATAATCATGCTCTTGTTTGTGCTTTTCAATAGAGCAAGCCTGCCAAAGGGTATATCAGGTTTAGAGGGGTTGGCATCGGATATCCTGTTATTATCCGGCATGTATCATTTAACGCGACATCGATGACCTTTGCATGTGCGGACCGGTTCCAGACTGGGCGAGCATATTCGCCGGCTGAAAAGCACAGTGCTAGGCCAGTAGTGCGGAGTACGTCTGGAGCTGCACCCCATTTGGTAGTTATAAGTCGACGGAGAAGATCGTTTCGGGTACCAACTTTCATCTTAGTTTTATAGCACTGTGCTTTATAGTTCAGTAACCTATCCAGAGTTACTCCCAGGTATTTTGGAAAGTTTTCGTGTTGGATAGGAACTCCTTGCCAGGTTATATTTAGGGTCCGGCTGGCTTGTTGGTTACGCAGATGAAAGGCACAGGATTGGGTTTTAGATGGATTTGGCCTCAAGCCATTCTCTTCGTAATAACTCCCTAATTCAGCCAAGGCTAGTGTTAGCTTGTCTTCGGCCTCTTCAAAGGTTGAAGTTTGGGTCGTCAACGCTAAATCGTCCGCATATAGAAAACGTGTAGTAGATGGACTGTTAGGTTGGTCATTCGTATAAATGTTAAAGAGAGTTGGTACAAGCACGCTCCCTTGAGGAAGACCGTTTTTAAGGCAGCGCCATCTACTTTTTTATTTTTACTTTAAGATGTACTTGGAAGCGACGGTTATGAAGTAGTTCACCCAGAATTTGAACGAACCCAAGATCACAAGTCAGGTTTTCGACTTTGCGAAGAAGTCTTTTAACATTAACAGTATCGTATGCGGCAGATAGGTCAACAAGAACCAAACCAGTGATACTGTTCGCCTCGAAACCCTCTTCAATATGCTGGGTAAGCTTGAGCGTCTGACCGCAGCATGCTTTCCCGGGTCTGAATCCTGCTTGTTTAGGGATCAGATGAGGCTCTATAATCGGGGTAAGTTGGTTGAGGAGAAGCTGTTCAAATAGTTTATATAGGTGGCATAGGAGGGAAATAGGTCTATAACTTTTAGGCGTTGTCCTAATAGAACGCGAATGCGCGATCATCGTAAGTTCGCGCGAATTTTACTCATACGAACGCGCGATCAAACATATTGAACTCTAATAGGTGTCCTAACTGACAATCGCACGACGCGGTCGCGCGACTCAAATGTTTGAAACTCTATTCGCGCGAACTTAGTTCGTACGAACGCGCGATCAAACATATTGAATTTGAATAGGTGTCCTAATTGAAATTCGTGCGGAAACGTCGGCGTGGTACCGCGCCCGCGCCCCTCTCGCCTTGCCGGCCCAGCCAGCCGGCCGGCCGCCATTTTGTAAACTTGACGTCGACGCAATGCACGTGTTTGATTGCGAGAATTGTGTAAATAGTAATTTGAAGATAAATTGATAATTGAGGTGCGTAATCGACCAATTCTTTGGGACAAGCGCAAAGATGACTCCCGTCGTCAAATCGCGCGAGCGAGATTCGCGTAATCGCCTATTCGCGTTCTATTAGGACACCCAGTTTTTGACGTCGCGCGAACACGCGATGGTCGCATCGCTCGCATCGCGCATTCGCGTTCTATTAGGACAACGCCATTGGGTCTGAAGGGGGTTTTCCAGGCTTCAAAAGTGCTACAACCTTGGTGCGTCTCCACATTTTTGAGATTTTCTTAGTTTCTAGGCTTAGGCTTAGTTATTAAAGCACATCAGAAGCCAAGATACACCAATTGGTACGAGATGTTTAGTTTGATCGATGATTGATGATTGATTTAAGTCATCTGCCCCTGCAGCTTTTCCGTTCTTCAGAGCTCTTATTGCAAGTATAATTTCGGTTAGTGTAAAAGGTTTGCTAATTTCATTTGAGTTGTTTCTATCTGAGATTTTAGTTTTTTGTAGTCTGGTTAGTTGCTTGGGTGGTTTACAATTGAGTAAAAGCTGGTAAGCTACTTGATTAGCTGTAACATGTCCTTAGTTTGTAGCAGTGGGAGGGTTCCCTGTGAGTTTTTGAATTGTCGTCCAGGCCTTTTTACTGTTATGAGTCATGTTGATGTTTGAGACTGTAGACATCCAGGTTTCTCTTCAGTTTTCGCTAACCATGAGCATCAGCTCATTACCAGCATTTAATGTTTCCTCCGAAAAAGGGTCATTGGTATACAATTGCTCATAACTACGCAAAAGTGCCGCAGAGTCGTTCGTAAGTTCGTAACTTTGACAAGTTAAACTGCGCATGAAAGGAACTTGAAATGAATGTTATGATGAGGCATGGCATTATAGTTTTTTTTTACCTTTTTTGGAAATTTTATTCAATTCTCATTAAATTTTAAGGTTTATTGTTATTTCAGGATGTATCAACAATAGGTCAAATCACTAGTAGGTATTAATTAAATTAATAAATAATTCTTTTTTAAACACCATTTGATCGATCACTGTGAAAGTTGGCACTTCGGAGTGTTTTTCATGGAGAAGGCTTTTGTTTTTTATTGAAAACCCATGCATGCAAAGCAGCCGCGGGCTGAAGCTTGTTGAATATATAGAAAAAAAAATTAACTACTGAAATACTTTTGTTTTCCAGGAAGGAGTAGCCAGGGGAAATTCAGATCAATATGCCGATGTGAGGTGGATAGGTAAATTCTTAGCAAATTTATTTAGAACTTTATTTCCTTGATAATCCGTGGATGATGTCATGGGTCATGCATTTATTTATGTAATTCAATATGTAACACTATGTTTAACTTCATAATGTATGACTGTTTATCTTCTCAAATAAATAAAATTAAATAAAGATAAATACTTAAAAAAAACACTTTCATATAACCTGGCTTGGCATTGATTCTATTATACATTGTAGTTATAGTGTTATCTATTACTTTGTCTCATATTTAAGTATGTAATTTTAAAATCATATTCAAAAACTTACCATTTTGCTAGGTTCCTCACACACTACACCTCCAACCATTTTCGTAAAATCTAAATATTGACAAACACATGAAACTAGAGCAACTAAGTGTACAATCCGCGTACGATGTCCGAAATAGCTTTCCTAGTTTCTAATTATAGGTATTGTAACCGCGGCAGGCGGTCAGACTAGTGCGTGTTCAATCTTCGGAAATGTCATACCCACAGTACTATCTGTATAACTTGCAGCCTTTGCCAATCGATGAAGTACCGCTATGCGTACTTGAATATGACAATATAGGTACATACTAGCTTTACAAAAAGCTTTTGGTAGGTAATATAGGTAATAGCAAAGTGTAGTAACTAGTAGTTTTTGTTTAGATGTGAATAATGAGAATTCGGAAGAGTTCTACGACTCGCCAGTGCTAGGATCGCCTCGGGCTGCGCCGCCGCCTCAGAAATCATCGCCTGTGCCTGTGGGACACTTACAGGTGAGAACTTGTACAAATTAACTATGAGACCGACCTAGTTATGTAGCAAACAGTATGTAAACTCGTATGTAAGTAATGTATGTAGTTTGCAGACGAAAAAAGCTTTTATTTATCTGTATCTATCATCTAAATAATTAATTTTTTTTATACTACTTAGGGATGGATCAAGCTAATAAATAAATAAAAAATGCTGGACATTTAAAACAGCGCCATCCAGCCCCAAACTAAGCAAAGCTTTTGGAACCAGATAGAATACTTATGTAATTTTTTTTGCAAATATGCTTACAATATATGTGTAGAGAAACAACCGACCCGGAACAAATATCTGTAGATGCAAATCGAACCTGCAACCCCCTACGTCTCAGCGCCGGCGGAGACGTAGGAGGTACAGTGGGCGGATAGCCGTGTCAGCCCACTGTACCACGGAGGTCGTCGAATATGGCCCACCTGATGTTAAGTGGTAACCATTGCTTATAACAACGCGTTGCCTCATAGGTCACCCACCATAGGAACGTGCTCTACGATTTAAATCTGTGCATTGCACTGCCCTTCTTCAATCAATTAGAGGCATATGTAGAGCCTCAAGTGCCTGTAATTTCACAGGTACCCATACCCTGCAAACCGAAACACAGCAACTTAGCGACAGAAATTTAATATTAATTTTATTCAGTTATTTAATTTTAGCCCACTCCGGGGCCCGTGCTATAACTTGTTGACAAAGACCGTGGCTCGACAATGTCAAATTATATGTCATGTAAACCTAAACGAAAGCAGGAGATTAAATCCCAATGGCTGAGCCGGGAGTAAAGTTTTTACTGAATTTCATGATGTGATTTGAATATGGAACCTCAACTGTATTAAAATTTGAACCAAAGAGACCCACATAATAAGAACTTATTCGTTAATTGAGCACAAAATGCACCAACCTAGATTTGGTTTTTATTATCTCGCAGAAAGAGAGTATTCATCTCGTGGATAAAGATGTCTGCATCCAGGGCGTGCTTATATTCCTCTCTGCACTCAGGATTCTAGTACTTTAGAACTTTAGAATCCTTCGGGCGCTATATTGAATACTGAACGTAGGTTCAGGATTCAATATAGCGCCCTTGACACAAGACACTGCTTTATCCCCATGTTTAATAATCTACTATTATTCCATAAAAAATCATATGCTGCATAATTAAATACTAATTCTATTATTTACAGGATGAAATCGGAGTCGGTTCGCTGGTGGAAGTCGCCACCGACGTGGACCAACATCATTATGGAGTCGTGAGGTGGATAGGCATCATTGATGGTAAGTAACAGGGTCTTAAAACTCCCTATCGTATGTTTGAACCTGATTTTTGAACAAATTTTTTGATAATCTACAGATATTTGTTTTGAATGTTTTTATATTATAAGTATGTATCTACAAAAAAGAAGCATATAAGTACAAGCTTCCGCAAGCGGCTTCGCACGCGTGATTTGTCAATAAAAACATTACCCTCCTCCTGTGCAGTCAGGTAAAGAGTAGCCTATGTCTCAATCTTGGTTATAATCTATCTATATACCAAATTTCATCGAAATCGGTCCAACCGTATAGTCGTTAAAACGTAACAATAGAATAGAATAATTTTATAATTACTTTCGATTTTATAATATTAGTATGGATTCTATTAGTTCTCGGGTTCCCATAGTATACAAGCTTTGCTTAGTTTGGAGTTAGATAGCGCTGTGCGAAATGTCCTACATTATTTATTTAAATATGGTGTGTTTGTATTTTTGGACGAGAACACGACACAAACGCTGCCCAGCCAAGTTGGTTTCGTCAACTGACCTCTTTTTTTAAGTTGAATCTACGTAACTGGACTGTTTGTCCTAGATAGACGTACTCGTCAACTTTGAGAGTTGAGCTTCCAACCGATACCACGTGGAAAGCGCAGTATAGGACGGATCCCCACTACATGGAAAGGCGACCTGATAAGTTAAAGGTTGCTGTGCAGGCTGCCAAAGATCGGTTGCCCTGTGGCCGATATAATGTTCATGGTGGTGTGTTGTGTAGAGACTCCAACAGCGGGGGTGGAGCTGGAGCAGAGCGTGTGCGGACTCGGCGACGGCTCGCGGAACGGATCCCGCGTGTTCACGTGCGCGAGCGGGCGTGCGCTGTTCGTGCCGCTGCCGCTGTGCCGGCGGGACGCGCGCTTCCGCGACACGCCGCCGCTGGGCGCGCAACCGCATCACGACGACTTCTTTCAACAGGTACGCCTATTATATCACATCTGCCGTGGTGGCCTAGTAGGATGTAATCATTTTATGACCGGACACATTTTAGTCGCTGTGGTGCCATCTGAATGGATGCTCAGATGTATGTCACTTACTATCAGGTGAGGTAGTGGCTTATATCCCTCTCTGTACTCAGCATTCTAGTAACTCAAGCGCTTGACTATCAAGCTAATAGGAAAATATAAAAGAAATGTTTGTTCCAGCAGCCGGATTGCCCTGTGGTTCCCGGAGTGGTGCCTCCATTGTCGTCGATCGGCGAGTTGGCCGGCAAGAACCGTGGTATACAGGGGCACCACAACTCCTGCTACCTGGACGCTACTCTCTTCGCCATGTTCACCTTTACCAGCGTGTTTGATGCTCTGCTCTATCGACCGCCGGAGCCAGAAGTAGGTCATTTAGATAACTTTAGAAGCGTTGATCCGATTTTCGTGAAATTTAGCATATAGGTAGATAGTGATGGCACAATCCTGGCGACTAAATGAGCTAAACAAGTGGTAGGGCTGTTGAGATATTAGGGTTCAAGAGGGGTAAAAAAAATAAAATGACACAATCAGGTCAAATGTAGGGTTTAATTAACGGTTTTCATTAGTACATTTCGATCCCGTTTTATTTTTAGATTAAGCCTTGTAGTTATTAAGTTATAATCCATAACAAAAACTGAACTTTGACGAAATTCACAGAGTACATCAGTAACACTTCAGTGCTGAAACTTGGTATTCGTGTAGCTTTATAACACAAATATAGGGAAAAATCTGAAATCCAGAATAACTGCAATTTCTACCCCAAATAAGATTAAACAATTAACGTGAACTCCCGTTACTTGTAATTTGAATGAAACTGTAGGTCAAGTAAGTTGGTCATGCATTTCATGGATACTTCAAAGTACTTACTTTAAAGTTTACGCGGCACTAATATAATCATAGATATATTTTTAGAGAGAATGTATCGACGAGATATCAGTTCGGGGCGAATCACTAGTATTATAAATTCGAAAGTTACTCTGTCCCTCTGTCTGTTTGTTACGTTTTCATAACTGAACGGTTGCACCGATTTCGATGAAATTTGGTATATAAAAAGATTAGAAAGAAAAGAACCAAGAAAGAAAATACATTGATTTGTACCCACAAACAACATTTTAACACATAACATAAAAACAAAGTAAGAGATAAACAGAAGTAGGCAGTTATAACCGGGATTGCGATAAGGCTACTGTGAAACCGACTGCGCAGAAGGAGGGTAATGTTTTTATTGAGAAAGCAAGCGTGGCAAGCCGCAGCTGGGTCAGCTAGTGTAGGGATACACTTCATACAGAATAGCTGACTCGCGTAAGTCGTACCTAAGTAGATGGTCGCTGTTGTAGTGTGCCCACGCCAGTCGTCTCTCCCCGCTCATGCAGTAAATACATGTATAGTTGTGGAAATATAAATTGGTAATTGGAAGATGCATCTACTTATTCCAACCTTCTCATCAAGAAAGGATTAATCAGTATATTAGGGGTTGCATCATTATGATAATAACGAACCCCTAAAGCTAGTGTGCAATATGTTCGGCAGGACTCGCCGCACTACTCGGAAGTGCAGCGCGTGCTGCGCGAGCAGATAGTGAACCCGCTGCGACGGCACGGGTACGTGCGCGCCGACCGCGTCATGAAGCTGAGGACTCTGCTCGAGCGCCTGTCCGATGTCCCAGGACTTACTTCCGAGGAAAAGGTATTTATTATTATGATTCCCACATTTTTATTTGATCCTATGAATCAATTAAAGACCAAAATAATACTTGATGTTAAATATAAGAATCTTTACATAGTATAAAATGAAGTTGCTTCCGCTGTCTGTTCGCTTAGATATTTTAAACTACTCAATGGATTTTAATGCAGTTTTCAGCAATAGATAGAGTGATTCAAGAGGAAGGTTATATGTATAATACATATATAACTCTGTTTTTTACCTTTGTTTGTTACCTTTACGCGAATAAACGGCTGAACGGATCGCAATGAAATTTTGCAACGCGTTGAGGGGAACAGACGTTCTGTTTTCTATCAATTTGACCGTGTCATATCCTCACGCTAGACGTTTTGGTATCGTGTGTGTGGACTCATTGCCGTGCAGTGTAACCTTTAACCCCTGAAGTTCACCTGGACTGTGGCGTGCCGTGGACGCCAGGAACTTCTCTTCGGTCCCTGCAAAGTCCATCAAAGTAGGTAGGTGGTGTTCAGTTGCCCTGTTAGATACTCCAGAAACGAACTTATCCATCCACACACCACTGTACAATCATCCCCTTTTAAAACTCTAACAACCCTTCCAGCAATCAATTTCAAAAAAAGATTGTGTATAAATCGCACAGAGTATTTGCAAATACATACTAGATAGATAGACCGTTGTAATGTCAATTATTTCAGGACCCAGAAGAGTTCCTGAACGGTTTAGTAGCACAGTTACTGCGCGCAGAGCCGTTTTTGAAGTTGTCTTCGGGCCAAGAGTCCTTCTGCTACCAACTGTTCGTGGAGAAGGACGAACACGTATCCTTGCCAACCGTACAGCAGTTATTAGAACAATCATTCGCTACCTCAGGAGTCAAATTGAGCGAGGTATATTCAACTTTATACTCACAGAAATACGGTTCAAAAATTTTGAGGGTTGTAATGTCGTTTTTGTGTGCAGGTTCCATCAACGCTTATAATACAAATGCCGAGATTCGGCAAGCAGTACAAGCTCTATCAGCAGGTTCTGCCTTCGCCGCTGTTAGATGTTACCGATCTCATTGAGGGATGTAAGTAAGCTGCTACCTAGTATAAGTACTCACAGTGCTCGAAATGGATCGAAACGTTGCGTTCCGATTCGTGAAATTACCGTTCCGTTTCGTAAAAGTTCTCATATCGTTATGATTCGACGTAATACCTACCTTCGGTAGGAAACTGCTTTTCAGTTTATAAAGCGCGCGTAACAACTGATGGCCATCACTATGATTTGTCACACAGGCACGAACATTTTGTAACATAAAAAAATACTAAATGGTTCCTCATATAGTTTATCTGTATCTGCTATGGATACAGATTTCCCCATATGTTCCCAGTTTAAAAATCACTATTGACACACTACATTCAGCAATATTGGAGTTGTGGTTAATATAATGTGTATATTTCCATCTAGCGCATAAGCGGGCGGACATGAACGTGCCGCAAACCCTGGACCATCTACAGGGGTCGTATTTACATGTAAAAAGTGGGGTGGTAGCTGCCGCTCCAAAATAGACCTCTTCAGCCATGAAAGAAAGTGCCTGACGCTTACTTAAATGATCTTCTAAGGCCCATGATGTTGATGATGCTTTGCAGTGGCACGGCAATGTGCGGTGTGCGGGTCACTCGCGCGCTGGGAATGCAGCGCGTGCGCGGCGCCGGACGGCGGCGTGCTGGAGGCCGGGGCGTTCTGTGCGCAATGTCTGCGCGTTGTTCACAATTCACGACCGCAACATAAGGTACCATTTATATCCATTATACACCAATTACATATTATAAATTCGAAAATTACTCGTTCTGTTTGTTACTCGACGTTTTCACGATTAAACGGCTGAACCGATTTCGATGAAATTTAGTATACAGATAGATTATGACCGGGAACTGAATAGAATAATGCTTTATTATACACCAGGAAAACTTTAAACTAGTTAATGCTAAATATAGTACAAATAAAATAATACGGGATTGGGGCTAGGCTACTTTTTATCCAACTGCACAGGAGGGTAATGTTTTAATTGACAAACCACGCGTACGAAGCCGCTGGCGGGTCAGCTAGTTTAATATATATATATGGCGGAGAACCAGCCATGATAGGTTATTTCCTTGTGAGCGGGTAGTGAGTAATGTCAGTTCAAATGGTATGCAGGCATTTACAGAATCAACGACTAAACGAAACATTTTAAATTAACTAATCACACTGTATACTGGTATAACTAAGTACGGATAGCTAAAGTTCCTACGACTTAACTGTACGGCTGATAAACAACAACTCTGGCTCGCTTTTTTCCCCCTTTTTTTGAATGGACTTTGTCGCTGTTGGCATCTGAGGCCGTTGCAGCTTAACGGAACTTTTAGCGTGCGCGGCAGACGTGGCAGGCCTAATCCCGCTTGAGTTGGGCTGATTTTTTTGCTAACGTTGTTAACCTTTGGCTGCGTCCACACTGAATGCGCGGCGACTAGGGCCTGATGCTAGTGCGGCGAGCGGGGGCGTGCGGTGGCCACAGTGACGCGCGAGCTCTTGCAGCGGTTCGAAGTATGTCAGATGTTATAAACATTTTAACAAATATTGGCATTTTAACATGCAAATGGCGAATACCTTATACAGAATATATAATACTTAAATTTATTGAAACAAACCGAAAAAATGCGTTGTCTATAATAAAAGCCGCATGTATACTTACTTCACAATATTATAATGGATTTAAACGGCGATCTCGATCCGGATGTCCAGCGTGTGCTATCTAACCCACCATCATATGAAAATCGTCGCATAAATCTCAGAATCAATAATAACCCATCACGAAGAGAATCGCACTTATAAATAATTCCGTATTTATTGCCATTTTAAGTTTTACTACAAACAGATGCGCATACGCCGAGCGACAAGACCGACCGAACAGGTTTGTTATCCCCGCCACCCGCGCATTGGGTCGCTCGCTGATTAGGCCCGTAGTGTGGCCAGAACGCGCGGACAGGAACGTTTGAAAACTACGCGCTCTGTCTCGCTCGGTCCCGTCGCACTAGGCTTCCGCCTTAGTCACTACAGTATGGACGCAAAGGCGCTTTTCATATGTTTAATACTTCGCGCCCGTCGTCGCAACCGCGCTAGGCTCGCAGTGTGGACGCACACTTTGTTTGCGAGCGCATCTTCATTTTCGTATCTGGAAAAAGCTATATTCTGGCACGTAGGTAGGTATACAAGACCGGAACGGGGACGAAATGGAAACATTATTTTGTCCTAAAAGTGAGTTGGGTTGTTTTTTGCACTTAGCCAACTCCATTGACAGTGGACGAAGAATACATCAGTGTGATGGAATCCTGCACACTACCTCGTGTTTACATGGAGCTATTCGCAGTACTATGCATCGAGACCAGCCATTACGTAGCATTCGTGAAGGCGGGCGTCGGCATCGACGCCCCTTGGTGCTTCTTTGACTCCATGGCCGATAGAAAAGGTATGCCATCAGGAACTACGTTGTACTACCATTTCATTGGTTGGTATTGTATCTTTCCTTTTATTTATCAATAGTTCTTGAGATTCTCTTTCGTACGTTCTAGATTGTTTCTACTTTTAAAATGTTTGGTTGTAACAGGCGAACGCAACGGCTACAACATCCCAGAGATCGTGAGCATAGACGAGCTCGGCGCATGGCTCGGGGAGGAGAGCGAGCGCGCTGCGCATGCCGCATCGCGCGACGCCACGCACGCCGGCCGCCCGCGACCCCTGCACGCGCGCCGGCTGCTCTCCGATGCATACATGTGCTTCTATAGGAGCCCTGATGTAGCTATGTACCGCTAGATCATTTACATTCTTATAATACCAGGACGCCATGGCCACATCGCTAGCAAAGTAGTTATGGGTACCTCGAGCTACACAGATGCCAGTTGGTCTGGAACGACAGGTTTAAATTTGGATTTCTACATTATACCACAGTATATTAATAACCAAATACCATTCAGTACTCGTATTTGAGTGAATATTTTTTATTGGCGTTGCCAGCTCTCCAAAAAAGCTAAATATAACATAGCAGGGCTTTGGTAGTGGCCACCTCTTCCAGACTGGCGATGAATTAAAATGAACTGTTGAATGAAAATGAATGTCTGCTACTTTACCAGAGTCTTCGCCATGGCGTCCCGGTGAGGTAGGGCTCCGACATTAAATATAAAATGAAATATAAAATTTCAACCCAGCCAGCGAGTTGTTGCGCGTTTAGGTCCCGTGAGAGTGTAATTTTTTGGTTGGATTTAAATTTGATTTTTATTTGTTTAAAGACAGCAGTTTTGCTGATTTCACTTGATTGAGTCACTTCATATTATTGTTCAATTTTGTAGCAACTGTTTATAGCCAAAAAACAAAATTCTTGGGGGGGGGGGGGGGGGGGGTATAACATCTGCACTGACTGCATTGCGGTATTTGTGCATTACCCTAATCTGACTCCATTCATTTTGACTCCTCGAAGGAGAAGCACTTTGGGTTGTTGGATACAGTATTACAGATGTAGAAGAATTTTTAACCGCAAAAATATTCTTTCTATACAGATAAGGAAAATAATCCTATGATCTATTTGCAGGAGGTT
The DNA here is from genome assembly GCA_963924445.1 of Philereme transversata. Classification (NCBI taxonomy): domain Eukaryota; kingdom Metazoa; phylum Arthropoda; class Insecta; order Lepidoptera; family Geometridae; genus Philereme; species Philereme transversata. Next base: position 14,988,237 of record OZ004337.1, on the reverse strand, counting down.
ACAAGTTCGATTCCCGCTTCGGAATATATGTTTGTATGATCTGCAGATATTTGTTCCGGGTCTGGATGTTTTTCTATATATATATTAAAAGTATGTATTTACAAAAAAAAAAGTAAGCACATATATAAGTGTTATTTCAGTTATCTGGTTCCCATACTACAAGCTTTGCTTAATTTGGGGCTAGATAGCGTTATGTGACATGTCCAGCAATATTTATTTTATTCAGTGTATTCGAAAAGTTCGATTGTGGATAGATTGTAGTAAAGTATTAATTTTGACTGTAGAAGAGATCTTCCAGCATATCATTGTGCGTCCCTCCACTGCCTCCAATTGAATTATACTTAAACACAATAACGTTTCAAAATTATTTGTCCTTAGAATGCTACGATTAAAAATTACGGCTTTTACATTATAAAAAGCAATTTAAGACTGGAAGATTTAGTTTAAGTTCCACAGCAACAGGTTCGTTTCATCGTGGGTAATATAAAAAACATGTTTCTGTGACTGGCTGTGTTGTGGCGCCCAAACACAATTGTCAACTCTATAATATTATGATCCATGTCTACATATTTATTTATTTGTACAGTTGGAATTTTATGTATCAGAAATCGTTGGCGAATGTTTTGCTATGTGATGTTGATAAAATAGCTTGTCAGATAATGGACTGATTAATTTGGCATTTGATTTTTATTTTAGTTAAATATCTTTATAGCCTATTAATATATTGAGTAGATTTTAAATTAGAATAAATCAATATTGAATATAAATGAAATATTTTATTTCAGTTTTAAGATATTTTTATTTATAATTTAGTATAGTAACTAAAAAAATACGCTTTGATTTCGTAAATATAATTATACTACCTACTTCATTAAGTACTCAGATCAAATCTTTAACAAGCACTTAAGAATATGGTTAGATCTAGTTATTATGCTTTTATTTAAGTCTTCTCATTTTGCTTAGGAATGTCTTAGCAATTCTATTTCTTTGAAGTCTTCATCATTCTCCTTGAGATAAAATGTTCTATTATATTAGTATTCAGATATTTTATAGCTCTTCATGGCTTTTATTTTTATTACAATCACATTTGAAACTTGGCTGAGGCACATGCGTCATTCCTTCTCGCACTGTTACTTTGTTGCTAATTTTTTTACTCCATTCCTAAAAGAAAAAAGAGGTTTTAATACCCTCAGCATTAAAATGTTGATTTAATTAACTTAATAGCTTTTTAGAATTTCTTTAGCGATTATTTATAATGACTTACTGAAAACAGCAGAGCATGATAACAAATAATGTGCTGAGGTAGTAATTGTTCATTAGCAAAATCTTGTGCATTCTTTGAAATTTCCTGAGCTTCGTCATCATGTTCAAGAGCCCAATGTACTTTCTCAACTAAGTCGGACAAATCGCGTTTAACTGGGACAAAGTGCTTCCATGCTTGAATTTTGCCATAGAAATGCTCATAATATGGGGAGTCTTGCTTGAGTACCATGCCCCCACCAGCTAGAAGATACGGTAAACGGTAAGCAGCAACTGTTCCATCTATGTTGATTTGATATTTATACTTGAACAAACAAGGCAAATGTTAAATTGTTTTTTTTTTGTTCTGTAATCTGCAATCACCAATCAGTCTTCAGACTATTGGCAGGTTTGGTGTAAGTAGTCAGGCTTGTAGAAGTGGTCCAGTGAGCATTCTCCTATTATTTTGATATGTTTCTGTGCAATCTCTTTGGGTTTATAATTAGGTTAGTGGTTAGCTGCGACGCAAACGCACGTTCACAACAAAAATAGGGTATTTAAGTCATATAAGATAACAAACGAAAATCATAAAGTAGAAAAACCACCATGGTCACCATGGTCTAAATCGGCCTGGATGACATCATCATGTGAATGTTTTATGTCGTTATTGACAAAAAAGTAGGAAACCTAAATGTTGCATTTAGTATTCTATGATTGTGTACTATTTTATTTTATTTATGTTTAAATATTTTAATGATACTCACATCGAAGAATTTAAAAAATGATATGTGTGGTTGCTTTGGGCCATACTCTGCTTCCTTTTCACGGAAAAAGAAAAAATTTGTGAGAGAAACATTGAATAAGTCGGGGTTGGCGCGCGCGATATCCATTAGCTTCAATCTTTCGGCACGTGAGTCGCGACCTCGCCAGATTGCGCGTGGTTCGCGGTTAGACCACGGCCTCTCTACACCAGCTTGCACTGAAAGAATATCCAGGGATACCCTGGAATATAAAGACCGCTATAACTAATCCAAGCAATCAAGCCGTGTTTTTTACATTTGTTTCTGTTTTAAACATACCTTCCCATATTTTCTAATGTAGACTCGGTCAAGTCATATGTGGGCATAACAATATCAATAGTGTCATTGCTCCCACACCATGAGAACACTGGCAATTGTTCTGAATGTTTCTTTACCAATGGCCAATCTCCCAAGTTGATGACCAATTCATTATCAGGCAACTTCACTTTTCTTGTTAATGATAGCATGATGTTATCAGAAAACATATTGAATCCCACATGCTTCCCATAACAATCCCTGTATATTTCATTATCTTTGATTACATAGTGGCAAAAACTTGTGCTCTCAGGTTGATGATATTTCTGCACAATTTTTTTTACAGCCTGTGTCATATCAATAGTGCTGTAAGGTGCAAGATCACCGGTGATTTGATGGTCAGTTAATGGGCAACCAAATTCTTCAAGCCATGTTTGAATATTTTCTTTAGGACAATCACATTGATCAGCTTGAATTGGATCTAGAAATATAAGAATAACATTTTATCTGTGTAATAAAACAAGGAAGAAAATCTTCCTAAGTTTCTAAAGTTTAATTTTATGAATACAAACCTTTAAATTTAAATGGAGAGCCATGAACATGTTTGTGTTTGAATAAAATGTTTATTTGTAAATCATAACATGTTTCGTAGATTTTGTACCTCACTATAAAACTGCCATCCTTTCTGTCTAATTTATTGACCCAAATGCGGCAGTGAGATGTTTTCTTTGATCTACCATTTATATCTACTTCTAATAGTCTTGTGAGATCTGGAGAATATCTGAAAACACAAAGACAATGGGTATGCTCAGTTCGGAAAGGCAAAAAATTGACTGCTTTGACTTAGCCACAATAGAAAAAATGGTTGAAAAATAAAAAAAACCATGGTTGGTAAGGAGTTTGTTTATTACAGATTATTTGACGACCTTCGTGGTGCAGCGGGCAAATAGCCAGCTGAGACTCAGGAGGTAGCAGGTTCGATTCCCGACGCGGAACAAAGGTTTGCATGATCTACAGATATTTGTTGCGGGTCTGGATGTTTTTATATATATTATAAGTATATATTTACAAAAAAAGTATTTATGTATTCTATCAGTTATCTGGTTCTCATAATACAAGTTCTGCTTAGTTTGGAGCTAGATAGCGCTGTGTGAAATGGCCAGCAATATTTATTAGTACAGAGTATAGTTACACTTCCAGGTACTAGTGTCTAGGTCCTAGTTAGTGCTGCAACTTGCCACTGTATAGGTACTTAAATCAACCTCAATTGTTAGATATTACTAAGGCCTTTAGTAGGAACAGGTTACCCGTGCCAATCTTGTAAATATACGAGCTTTACTTACGTATTCTCATCAATGAACTTGAATTTTATGAAGAAATATCTAGCCGGCATAACTGATTTATGAGGTTGTAGTCCGGGACCGTACACATCAACTACATTTTGGTATGAGTCTTTTGTAAATAAACACAGGATCATAAATATAATCCAGAACATAATTAAATCTGAATTAATTATGTATTAGTACTTTATATTCTTTTTGTTAATTTTATTGCAATAAATTAACGAAACAAACATTCTCCAATCGGCTGTCATGTCAATGACATGACATGACATGATTAGAGAATGTTGACAAAAAGAATGAGACAAAAAAACCCCAAGCATGACATGATGGGGTTTTTTGTCAATGCCTGTGACAGGACCCTGAGTCATGCTCATGTGTCACATGACTACAATATTTTTTTCTCGGGTTTTTAGGGTTCCGTACCTCAAAAGGAAAAAGGAACCCCTATAGGACTTCGTTGCCCGCCTGTCTGTCTAATGTCAGTCTATCAAGACCCTTTTTTATGGAACGCGTGGAATATCAAATACAGAGTATACTATAGTAAAACATAGGTCTACGGTCCCTTGAAGCAGTAAATAAATCAATCTTCTTATTCCTATGTCAACGCAATCAACAATACGGTTATTTATGCCGCATATTTTCCTCGCAAATAAATCAAAACCTATAGGGTACTTCCCGTTGACCTAGAATCATGAAATTTGGTAAGAAAGAAGCAAGGTCTCACAGCACATGTAAAGGAAAAAAATCGTTCCCTTAGGAAGTTATTGGGGGTGATTTTTTTTACTCATGCACTCTATCTTGCCCCACCTTTACTGTGCGTGGTTCGACACGCGCTTAGTCATATATTTTTTCCCCTCTTGGGCAGTCTAAAGTCCTCTATCCATACCGCTGACACCGCATAGTTTAACCAGAGACCAGTAATAGTTTAACTTATGATGTTTTTTCTTCCGTACATGTTTTTAAACCTTATTAAGCAATTTATAACAAGTAATAAAACAATTTTTAATTTATATTCCGATTAACTAAAGTTAAACAAAACTGTAACTATATACTAATATAAAAAATGCGTGTCTGTGAGTGAAATAGATAAAAGTTAAACATTTTAGTTATAAAAGCTATAAAACGCCAAAATAAAAATACTACAAACCTTACAGTAGTCACAAGATGTGTACCTAACATCTGACCACCGCGCGCGCTCATTGGTCAAATCAAATAGCGCGCGCTTCCCCGGTTTCCTGTTACACATTTCCGTCCCTTTTGCCAAAAACACTCCAAAAAGATCTTACACATCAAAAAGTATTATGTGGTTAAAATCGAGCTTAATCATCGGATTCGACATCAAATCCGACGAAATCTGAGGTTTCCGATCCGATAGCTTTCTGAGAATTTTTAATAGCCCGCAGAGGCCACAGCGCAGACAGATACTACATCTAAGTGGTCTGTGCAGACAGATCTCATATAATCTGATCCTATTTTCAAAGTCAAGGCATACAACCATTTTCTTTCGTTGTCTCATAACTGCTAGCTAGTGTTTATGTTATTTATCCTCCATATTATGTAGTGTAGTTAATTTATATATTATTTGTATGTAATTAAGTTTTTGTTTATTATTATACATAATCAATATGTAGGTAGTATATATTTTTTAAGGGTTCTGTTTATGTAAGTATGTCTAAGCTTAAAGATACTCTTACACCGCCGTCTTTTGATTTTTGTTTGTCCTGTCCATCCAAAGATTGTCTGAAAGAGATCGCTTTTAGCGATAAGACAGCCCATTGTACCGTTATTTATGTTTATTTCCTTTGTTACTGTATTTTTGTTTGGTGTGCAATAAAGAGTATTTCATTCATTCATTCAATCTGGAAACCCTGCCAGAGATCGAATCAGGGTTGCCAACCGTATGAGGTTCCTCGTACAAATACGAGATTTGTGGTCTTCCGTAAAAGATACAAGGACGCTAAATAAAAAAGCTTAGCGTAATTTTCTAGGTCTATGGATGTACAAGATTTTGTCATAGCTCCTTAGAGCATATCTTTCTTTCCATGAACAGTAACATAGAACACAAACATCATCCATCACACATCTACATACGTCATCGAAGACCGACGTTTTGTTTAGCTCATTTCTAAAAATAAGTCGCTGGTAAAAAAAACGAGTTTGCTTTAGACCACACAACTGAAGTAAAACTTCTTTAAAATCTCCCTCTCAACTTCCGTTCGCTTCGCCCAATCACACTTTTCATAACGCTCTCGTCACGCATTCAACAGCTTACTCCCCAAGTCAAGCGTGCGTAAAGAAGTTTTACTTCAAAAACCATTGAACTCGTGACACTGTTACCGTTACCGACACCTCTGTATATAAGTATCTCGTAATTGTTCAAGTTTTCACTTCTGTCGGCACTCCCGGAGTGCCACTTTTTGAACTAAAACTTCTTTACGCACGCTTGACTTGGGGAGTAAGCTGGTGAATGCGTGACGAGAGCGTTACGAAAAATGTGATCGGGCGAGGTGTACGGATAGTTGAGAGGGAGATATTACTGAAGCTTTACTTCAGTCATGTGGTCTAAAGCACACTCGTTTTTTTTCGTTATAACGTTTCGTCATTCGTTTTTCCTCGCAAGACTTCAGTCGGTTTCGTGTCGTGCACTGCTAATTACAGCATATGAAAAATCATTGCCCGTGATTTCACAAGTGAAATAGCAATAGCAAGTAGGACATCATAAAGGTTGTCTGGAAGAAATCACTTCTAAGCGATAAGACCGCCCATTTACTTGTTGCTTTGTGAATTTTTATTTCTTTTGTGGCGTACAATAAAGTATTTTCATTCATTCATTCAATGATAAATAATTGCCTGTGATTTTTCATATGTGAAATAGCAATAGCAACATAGGTACACATAGGTCAACAATAGGTGTGACATCATATTCATAATGAAAAATCATTGTCTGTGATTTTTCACATGTGAAATAGCAGTTATTAATAATAACAATTTCATCAATGCAAATGAATTAAAAATAGCAATCATTTCCATTCCTACTTCTAGTCTCCCTCCTGGTACGAGGTTTGGCAAGATGGCAACACTGGTCCTAATGTTTTGACTTTTGGCTCTTGCTTAGACGATTAGAATTATTTAGAATTACGAAATCTACGAATTTAGAAAACTGTGTGTGCTTGTGTGACTAAAAGCTTAAAATATTGATTGATATAGATTTCAAGCTTTACCTTTATGGCTAGCAGCAATTTAAAAATATTATGCAGCAAACTCAGCAGAATGAGGTTAGTTTTCAGCCTTCCAGTCTATGATTTTTCATTTACACTTCATTTGGGTCAAATAAAATAATTTATTTTTCAGGTTAGATACAGTCTCGGTGAGGACTTACATTCCTCCAAGATATCGGCCACCATACTGGTACATGCCAAAGGATAGAGAGGTATATCTGGTTTTCTTTTGAAACAGAAAACAAAATGATCTTAATCGTAATGTCTTGCTGTTTCTTTTGTAGGCAGGTGAACAGCATCTAACCTATGAAAACAAACAATTTGTTGAGCAAGTATTGAAGGAAAAGCTTGAGCGACAGAGATTAACAGATTCACCACTGACACACAATGAAAACTCAATTGAAACCCTTTGGACACCCTCCACACGAAGAGTTGGTCTTATAGCTCGTAAAATAGGAAACTACCCACTATGGTCCAAAGATGGAAAGAAGTTTCAAACGACCCTGTTACAGGTTTGTTTTCTTGTTTATAACATAAATGATTAAACATTTTGTACTGGCATACCACACATGCGAGTCTGCCTGTGGAAGCTTATTATATGAAGTGTTAAAATATATTATTTTTATTTCAAGGTGGTAGATAACCATGTTATAAAATACATCCCACCCGAAGAATGGAAGCCTATGAAAGTGTCAGATAACACTTATAGGAAAAAAATAGAGAAAAGGTTTGGTGTGGTGATGGTTGGTGCAGAAACTATTGATCCCAGTACTATTGCTAAGGAATACTGTGGAATGTTCAACAGCGTGGGAATGTTACCAAAGCGCTTACTTTGTCGGTTTATGGTAACACCAAATGCAGCATTGCAAACTGGAACTCCACTATTTGCAACACACTTCAGAGTAGGAGATTATATTGATGTTAGAGCTAAGACGTTAGTAACATTTTATTGTTCAATATTAATTCTGCCTTTTCTCAGAATAACTTTACCTTATCAACTTGTTGTGTTACAGTACAGACCGTGGTTTCCAAGGGGTCATGAAACGGCATGGATTCAAGGGCATGCCTGCATCTCATGGTGTCACCAAAACCCACAGAAGACCTGGTAATATTGGTGCTGGTGGAGAAAAAGCCAGAGTTTGGCCAGGTACTAAGATGCCAGGACATATGGGAAACAGGTCTGTAGATTTCACATAAAACTAAATATCAGAGTGTAGCTTACTTACCAAGATAATGATTTACTTTTACCTTTTTAGGTGGAAAACTTTACGTGGTGTAAAAATTCTTCGAGTCAATACAAAGCACAATGTTATCTGGACATTAGGAGTGGGTATTCCTGGAGAAACTGGTGCCATGTGTTATTTGTTTGACACAATATTGCCACTCAAAAAACATAAAACATCACCACCATTCCCCACAGACGTCCCTTCAGGAGAACTGCCTCTTGAGTACATTGATGAATCCATTCATGACTTTAGCAATTCATCAATTTCATTTGAGGAATCATAGTGTATTATTTATTTTAAGAATTAATAAAATATAATATAGTTAACATCACATATTTTTATCCTATCCCCATAGATATATATTAAGATACCATAAAAATAATGAAAAATACTGATGGTTTGGTAAAAAAACTTATTCTAAATACAATTATTTTTATTAATTTAAATTTCATGTCACCTAATTTAAAACTTATTAACTACATTTAAAATCTATACATGCAATTTCATGAATAAAAAGCTAAAACAATCTATTTTAAAAAATTGATTGAGTTTATGGATGATATTCTAGAACTATGCTCAAGCATTAATCTTTACTTGAGTGTAGAATTTTTGACAGTTTTCAATGAAAGAATTGTCAATAATCTGCGATGAAGTCTCTATTTAGTTTGGAGTTCAGTTCTAGAATACAGGCCTAAGATTACAATAATCTAAATTAAAACATACGTCACTTCAGAAGACCCATTCAAATAAAATGGTACCTATTTATTTTATGTATAACATTAAAATTGTAAAATAAAGATTACTTTCCATTTTCTAACATTATCTTTAAACATGACAATAACTGGGCTTTACTGCTGGCTAGGTGGTTGGAATCCATAGCCAGGGTAAGGTTGAGGGGCACCCGGAGGCGGCGCTCCGGGAGTAGGCGCGCGTGCGTACGGGTACGGGGACGGCGGGTACTGTGCTGGGGGATAACCTTGCTGGTAAGCATGTGGCGGGTACGCTCCGCCCGCGGGAGGATAGTTTTGTGGATTCTGAGGATACGACGATTGCGGAGGCGGCGCCGTCGACACAGAAGGCGCAGGACTGCCCGGTTGGGATGAAGGATTAGAGTAAGGAGGCTGAGACGCGGGCGGATACGGCGATGGCTGGCCTTGCGGTGGATACTGCTGTCCTGGCGGACCGCCCGGCGCCGGCGGACCCGAAGCAGGAGTTGATGGTGGAGGATTATTCCCATGAGAACTCGAATTATATGTTGGGGACTGAGCTGATGGAGACCCATATCCAGAGCTCGGTGGATTTTGAGGGGTGTACCCGCTGGAAGGTGGCTGAGGAGAACGATTTGGTTGTGATGTAGGAGTTGAACTATAAGTTGGAGTTGTGTTTGGAAAGGGTTGAGATTGGTATGGTTGCGGCTGGGATGTGGTGGAATTGTAAGTGCTAACACCAACATTTGGATAGTTGGGGCCAGACTGTGGAGGTGGGTATGCAGAGTTGCCCGTGTAGGGTGGTTGAGATGGTGCCCTAACAGGGTAGGGAGCACCAGCTGCAGCAGGACTACCAGGTGGAGGAGCATAAGGTTGTTGAGCAGTAGATGGGGGATAACCTGACCCTGGATGAGTTGATGGAGGATAGTTGCTTGGAGATGTTGTGATTGGAGGTCCATAGTTGGAATTTGGTGGATATCCCTGTGGCTGTTGAGATGGATTAGGAGGGCCATAGCCCTGGCTAGGAGGCCCATAGCCACCTTGTGGTGGATACCCACCAGGAGCACCTTGATACTGTCCTTGATATTGATTTTGTGGATACGGTCTTTGGCCATATGACTGTGTTGGTCTTGTCAAGGTGGAGGAAACACCAGCTGGCGGGCGGTAAGGCTGCTGTGAACCTCCAGGGCCATCTGGAGCACCAGTAGGAGCATTGATGGGAGGTTGCTGAGGTACACTTCCAGCAGCTAGCTGATGAGGAGGCTGCAACAATAATAATAATTTTAAGATAGATAAAACAAGTAAAATATTAACTCAGAACAGGTTTATAAATGCTACTCAACTTATGCTGTTTCTAATGTTGGGAGAGAATCAATGAATTCCTGTTGGCCTTCTAATTTAGGCAAACAAATCACCTCAGAATTATAATAGGTTGGGGAAAAAGTCTTTTCGCATGATAGTATGTAAATATGAACTTGTAATAAAATCTCTTTAGCTATACTATTTGTATCTGGCTGGTTTTGGTATCATTCAAAGTTTAAATTTTAAAGAAGATAATTCCAAATTCAAATTAGGAAAATGTGTGATTTTTATTTGTTTTTCGTACTGTAAAGATGAGTGAATCTAATGAAGAAATTCGATACATTTTAAAATTTTACTACAAAAAGCTAAAAATGCAACGCAAGCCGCGAAAAAAATTTGCGATGTTTATGGACCTACTGCAGTGTCTGTGAAAGTAGCACAAATTTGGTTTAAGCATTTTCAATCCGGAAATTTTGATGTCAAAGATGCACGTCGCTCTGGTCGCCCTATTACGGATAAAATTAATGCCATTTTTTAAAAAGTGGAGCAAGATCGGCATATCAGTAGTTACGACGTAGCTGAAGAACTGGGAATTGACCATAAAACAGTTTTGGCGCATTTGAAAAAAACTGGGTACACAAAAAAGCTCGATATTGGGTACCCCATGATCTCACTGAAAGAAACCTAATGAACCGTGTACTTATTTGTGATTCTATATTACGACGTAATGAAACCGAACTATTTTTGAAGAAGCTGATAACTAGTGATGAAAAGTGGATCACGTACGACAAGAACATGCGAAAAAGGTCGTGGTCAAAGGCTGGTCAGGCTTCACAGACTGTGGCGAAACCCGGGTTAACTCGCAACAAGGTGATGCTGTGTGTGTGGTGGGATTGGAAGGGCATTATTCATTATGAGCTGTTACCACCAGGCAGGACCATTGATTCTGAACTCTACTGTGAACAACTGATGAGATTAAAGCAAGAAGTTGAGAGAAAGCGGCCGGAATTAATCAACAGAAGGTGTGGTTTTTCATCATTACAACGCTAGACCTCACACATCTTTACCCACTCAGCAAAAATTAAGAGAGTTTGGCTGGAAGGTGTTAATGCATCCGCCGTATAATCCTGACCTTGCACCTTCAGATTTCCACCTGTTTCGGTCTCTTCAGAATTCTTTAGGCAGTGTCAGGTTAACATCACGTGAGGACTGCCAAAACCACTTGTCGCGGTATTTCGATTAGAAGCCCCAAAATTTCTATAGCAATGGGATCAGGTCCCTACCCACAAGATGGCAAAAAGTTATCAAACAAAGTGGTACCCACATACTTTAGTTAAATGTAAATAAACTATATTAAAAAATGTTTTGAATTTTCTTAAAAAATGCGAAGAAACTTTTTCCCCAACCTAATATGTTACTACAAATGTACCATGGCAAAAGTTAATCATAATTACCGGTAGAATAGCTTGAATGTTTTGATTAGCATCAGCTACTGACGCCAAATAAACGAGATTTCTGTGCAAAACCTGCTGATATTGATGGCATTCCAACAGCTGTCCTTTTGATTGATACTCTTGTATGGTTTGAATTAGATGGGCGTTTTCGTCTAACATCTTTTGTATTTGAGCTGGATTCAGGGGAGGGCGATTGCCCCTTGCTGCGAAAGCCACCGACATTGTTTGGGCAGTTGAGCTGAAATTTAAGTTTATTGCATTGGTAATGTCACTTCATGGATTGCTTTCATATCAAGTGAATTCAATCAATATTGAGTACACGTACTTCGTAATTGATAATCAATACCTTTAAATGTTTAACTAACAAATTATCTCAGATTTTCCGATTCAAACACTCAGAAAGCAACTAATAAGTATTATTTCCAGTGTTGCCAGCGGGCTCTAATCAAAAGTAACCCTAGAGTGATACAAAAGTAACCTTTTATATAATTTAGGGCGCAAAATTTTGTCTAATTTTTATGCGTCTAACTGAACTGACGTACTATATTTTTTATATATAAAATCAATCAAAACGTCAACAAAATAGCAGCCACTTCGTATGTTCTACATTTTCAATAAAAATAAAAAGCATGTGTACAATTCACACGTGGTAGAAGTGAAACCTTCAAAAATGTTTATTTCAAGATAATGAGACGAATGTAAAATTTCGGGAAGATGATAATTGTAGGTTTTAGTAATGATCATAGTGATGCAAAGTTAGTTAATTATTATCACGAGTAGAGGGAGTACGAAGCAAAGTACAAAGAGAACCACGAATATAAGAAACACTGTATAATGCTTCCTATCTCATTTTATCCCACGTTAAATCTTATGAATTTATGTGTCTGTCTCTTTTTACTTTCGCTTTTTCGTTTCATCGACTTTCAAATCACAACGATGCTAAAGAAGTTTTCACTTCATAAAACAAAATGATAGGTGGCAACAATCGAAACACTTAGGTTAGGTACAGGGTAAGTTTACCTTCTTGCCGCCAGGCAGCGTACCGAGTAAGAAACAAAACAAACAGCTTCTAAACACTATCTCTATACTAAAATGATAAGAACTGTCGTAAGATAAGAACTTTTCACCTTCCAAAGAACCAATACAAAACACAATGTTCTTTTTCAGTGTCGATCTGCCAATAATAGCAAGTGTTAAAAATCTCGTATGTCCCGACTCCGCGTTTCGGAATATTGATTGTTATTTAAAAACTACCGTACCTATCTCTTTCATTATTCGGATGATTATTTATAAAAGAGAAATAGAAAAAAAAATACAAATAGAAATATATAGAAGGATAGATAATAAATGTAATTATCACTCCGATGCCCAAAAAATTTGTAAGAAAACGTAACCTGTGGCCCGCACCATTTTTATCCATCATGTCTGTCTAACAAATCCCGTGCCCTACGCAGTGACAAATTTCAGTATCATCTTGTGGCTCCGCCGCACAAATTGACCAAATCCGAGAGGTCCGCATATATTATGGGCCCATCGGTGTTCAATAGATTACCAGAATCGATAAGGACAGTAACATCCGTGCCTATATTCAAGAGCAGGCTTAAAAAGTGGTTGTTAAGTGAGATATTCTATAGTGAAGATGAGTTTTATGAACTACCTACACTATAGAATATCGCACCGCGACTAGCACAATTTTTTTTTTAATGAATGTGAATTTTATTATAATTAAATTAATAACTTTGTTGGTGTTAACCAATTGTTATTTTTTTATAATAATAAGTTACTGTTGAAAATGACTTGTAACTATGGAGTTATTAATAAAGTACTGTATTGTATTGTAACTAAGTCAAATTTATTGTTTGATTTTTTTAGTAGGTAGTTAGGCATACTACTATATTAGGTGTTCTGAATCTTGGGCATTTTTCTTTTTAGACATGGTATTCAGGCATTTTAGTTCTTAGACTTTTTAAAATTAGACTTTCTGATGAGGACACATTATCTAGATATTAGTATAATAAAATGTAAATAAGTAGATGTTTCTCATAAAAATATTGATAAATCGTAGTGTCAACGCAGCGTGGTATTTTTGGCGCGCACATGCGAAAAATACCTCGTCACGCAACGGTTTCGGGTTGTCCGACACTTGATAGGTACCTATTTTAAATTTTAATAAAGATTTTTATAACAAGTGACATAAAAATTATAAAAAACAACCAACCGACCGATGCATGCCAAGGTCTCACGAACTTACGAACGAATTCGAGTCGATTGGTGACGCTGAGAAGTAGTTAAGATGAAGAAGACTGAAGAAGAGGCTGTAGTGGTAGACCAAGGAAGTTATACTAGCCTTGCTGTAGACGACCCGCAAACTTATTAGCTTTAGCCGGGCGATCGCGAAAATCTAGCATAAATCGCGCAAAGCTGTCAAACCGTAAATTCGAATTATGTATCAGCAAAAACAAAACGATTGCCATGTGCGCAACAGTGATGCCTCTGTGGAGCAATCTTTGAACTAAAAGTGCATGCAAATCGCTTTATTTTCTATGGAAGTTCATTAAATCTCGTATTATCTAAGAGTTTTGTCAGCAACGCGATAGCTATCAAACAGCAAAAGTGGTTGTCAAATCGCGATATCCCGTTGGGTGGTTGCTTTTCAATCGCTGCATTTAATTGGTATGTTATCTAAGTTAAAAATCACAAAATAAAATGATACAAGCTTTTTACTTCATCGACGCGTGTGTGTGAGATAAAAACATCGCAATAAATTAAAATATGTATATATTAAATATTTATATATTACATATAAATAAAAAAAGGATTGTGTGGTTTTATGAAACCACGGTAAAAGTGAAACTTTGTTTCACATTATAGACATTTAACTAACAATTTTCGTTGGCACAAATGAGTAATAGTCTATACACTACACGGTCAGCTGATGCGAACTATAGGCACCGCCATATTGGCCTCGGCTGCTCTGACGAGCGCCTTTCACTTTATACCTACCTACTCCGCGGCCGACCGTCATGCGACATGCAACACACAGACGAAAAAGTTTGAGACGATGTAATAAAAGATTCACTTTAAAAATAAATAAATATAGTATATGATTGTATTGTAGTTGATAATAATCTCATACACAGTATTAAATATAATAAAAGTACTTACTTTTGTTGCAATTTGATGTCCCAAAAAAATCAACGTTAAAAAATTTCAAAAAGTTTTCCAAACTTGTTTATCGAACAGTAACAGACAGCGTCGAATGAGTTAAAAATGTCATTGTCACTGATATTTCAATTAATTTCTTTGATTGCTGAAGCGATTGCTTTCATGTCTGCGGACAAGATCGACGACCGTAAGAAATGAATTGTGAATGAAGGACCGATGCAATAGTCCGGATGACAGGTAAACTGTATATGTCCTAATCTGTGACCTGTTTGCGATATTTTTCCATTCATTCATTCAATCCATTCACCGGATCCGGACGTTTGGTAATTTTTAAACACAGACCAATTATGGTTTTGTAATAGCGGCCATTATTGTGTGTTTGTGTTAACGAAAGTGTTGTGTTCCTAAATGCAACAGCCAACGATAGGACGTTATATTTCACAAATTTACTATGAGAAAAGAACTTCTGGGTCAGTGGTTACGGCTTATTAATTGTGAAAAACTTTTGCGGATGCAAAGTGTGGTCAACAAAGTGTTCGCTTGTAGCAAACACTTTGAAAAAAAAGATTTCTTACCAATGGTTGGTAAAAATTTCTAATCGTTTAAATTTTGTGCTTATCCAACTTTATTTTCTGTGATCGAAATTTCATTTGGCAAGCATACATACATACATCATGTACTTACATGCCAAAGTTAAAACTCGTACTCCTTGTAGTTTCGGAGATATCGTGATGAGTGAGTGTGTCAGTGGTAGATTATGTCTACTCTATTATTAAAAAATGTATCAATGTAATTGTTATGTTATGATTGATGTTAAAATTGAATAAAATAGTTTGACTGACTTTGCTTATTTTTATCTTTCTTTAATGTTAAGTAATAAGCGTAATATTGGTAGAACAACATAATATGGATGTAGGTATGTATGTATGTATAATAAAACCTCGTTCGCTGATAGAATGCGCATGCTGGCAGTTGCCATAAAAGAGTGACGGAAAAGAAAAAAAAAATGAGTGTAGATGAGATTAAAAAAAAAGACTTATCAAAATCTACTGTGGCATCGGTCCATTCGGTCCTTTACGCTCCAACTCCAATGTACGTCACATGACCGTCTGTATGTAGTACATCTAAGTGGTATGTGACTGCTTTGGCTTTAGCGTCGCAGCAAACAGGGCATTGAATGCGATAGCGAGCAGAGAGCAATCGCTTACGTAATACGAGGCATGCCTTTTAAGTTCTGTCGTTTCCATATTTTCCGGCAATTTTGAATTTGGAACTGTTCTATATTCGAATGTGTTTACATTTTGAATCTCAAAACAGTTGAAAGTATTAGGATTAATGCTATTGTTTAGTCACAGTTTCGATTTGAATCTGTCAGGTCACGTACGAAAATGAATCTTTCTAAGGAAAATGTTCGTGCAATAATTTTCTACAACTTTAGAAGAGGCCTGACACGGCTTCAGTGTTTAGAAGAGCTAACATCTGTGTTCAGTGATGTAGCCCCATGTCTGCGGACTGTCGAACGCTGGTATTTAGAATTCCAGCGTGGACATACTAGTGTTAGTGACAGATTTCGCGAAGGACGCCCAAAATCCGCCTTCACTGAAGATAACATCATTGCTGTGAGACAACTAATTCTCGAAGATCGTCATGTGACGTATCGAGAGATAGAGGCTCTATTAGGCATCTCAGGGACAACCATTCAGAAGATCTTGCATGAAGCGCTTGGTGTGAGAAAGCTAGTTTGCCGTTGGATACCGCATCTGCTTTCCGACGATCACAAGGCGGCCCGCGTCAGATGGTGTAAGAAAACTCTGCAAAGGTTCAACCGAGGGGAGTCAAATCACGTCTACGACATCATAAGTGGTGACGAATTTTGCATCTATGCCTACGATCCTGATACCAAACAACAATCTACAATCTGGGTCTTTCAAGACGAGCCAAAGCCGACTAAAGTTGTTCGTTCTCGAAGCACTTCAAAGAAGATGGTGGCCACGTTCGTTGGAAAAACCGGCCATGTTGCGACTATTGCACTTGAAGATCGTAGAACGGTTAACGCAGAGTGGTATACTACAGTTTGTTTACCACAAGTCATCGCCGAACTTCGAAAATCTAACTCAAAGCGACGCATTATCCTGCGCCACGACAACGCAAGCTCACACAGCGCTCGTCAAACGATTGAGTATTTGAAGCAGAAAAAGTAGAAATTCTTGACCATCCTCCATACAGTCCTGACCTAAGCCCTAACGATTTTGTTACATTTCCTAAAATTAAGAAAAGTCTTCGTGGTCAAAGGTTCCAGTCCGGTGAAGAAGCAGTCGACGCTTTCAAGACAGCCATTTTGAACACCCCACTTTAGAGTGGAATAAATGTTATAATAACTGGTTTGAGCGAATGGAAAAGTGTTTTAAGCTACGTTGTGAATACTTTGAAAAACAATAAAAAGTACTATAAGGTTCTAGATGTGTTTTTTTCTTCAAACGACAAAACTTAAAAGGCATGCCTCGTACCACCAAAAATTGACAGATTGCGATCGATCGCGACTGCTCTGCGATCGCGATCACGATTGCATAAAATTAGGTAATAGTCCTGCCAGATGATGAAAAAATGGTGTGCGTTCCGTTTTACGTGATGAAATAAGTCTAGAAAATCACAAATCCATGATCTAAAAAAGTAACCTCCCGAGTCGATTAACCTGGAAGCAACTTGTCGAAAGTAAAAGTAACCTAAGAGGTTACAAAAGTAACCTTGTGGCAACGCTGATAATTCTCTATGCTCACCAAGTCGCCACAAGCTATGGTAGCTCAGCCAGGGCATCTACTCGGCAAACCGATTTCGACGTATTCGGAACGATACGATAGCGTGTAAATCGTAAGTTATGCAAAAGTGACAACGACATTCAAGTAAAATCACAATGTCAATGTCATTTTATACCGTGATATTTGCTAAGTTTTCATTGTAAAATATTTTCACAAATTTACATTTAAATTAATAAGATTAGATGTGAACGGCCAGAAAGCACCTCACCAAAGAGAATGCTGAAGCGAACCGACGCTCAGCTGCAGCGACAGGCGGAGGACAGGGAAGCCAGCGTTGAGAAATGAAGGGGCTCAGCATCATGGGCGAAGGCTTTGGAACACACGAGATTACGGCTCGTGTGCCGATTTTCCCAACTATAGTAAGTTAAAACTATTAAAAGTAAGTAATTTATACTCTGAAAACACAAACTTAACCTATAAGCTTAGCTTGAGGCTCTCCGTAAGTAATGTCTAACCACCTAGCTTGTGTACTCGTATTGTAGCTAGTAGAGCAGCAGGCAGAAGATCCCTTACAATCAGAAGACTCGAGAGTCCAACACCCTACCTCGAGTACCTAATTAGCAAAGTAAGAACAGTACTCTAAACACAATCAGACTTGTGCTTGGTACAAGTTGAGCAACTGTCCTGGTATGAAGTAGTGCCTCACCTTTACCATACCCAGCTTTTTAGCAGCCAACTATACTATATTTTGTGGTAGGTAGGGAATTAATTTTATTGTGTAATATTAATTTCCCACTGTCTTTCAGGAAACCCAATGCGACGCCATTGTCAATTTAGTGTTGCTGGGGCGGTATGAGCATCCAATTATTTAAAATGGAAGTAATAAAATAGATAATATTGCAGGGCATCGGAGAAGAAATGTACCTATTCCATGTTTATTTTACTTGGTTACTTTGTTGATAAAATATGTATATAGGTTTATGCAAGAAAAAAGAGACGATAATTTTAGTAAGGTAAGATAAATAATAAAACGCAGTATTGCCGGGAAATCAATGAGTGACGTTTTTATTATAGTTTGATAGTTGCATAGAATAATGACACATGTCATACAGCATAGAGAGTGCATTTTGATATAAAACTAACACCCCCACTATATCAAAATTTCTAACTACCATAATAAACCATTTTTACAAAACAATATTATTCATTTATTTTTTAACAATACCAATATTTTTCATGCTTTACCCTTTGTAGTCCTTTAGTTAATAAGTCAGCGGGCCTTTCAGAGGTGGGCAAATATTTCGTAATCAATTACATCATTAGCAATAACTTCACAGATAAAATTATATTTTACATCAATATGTTTGGAACGCTTATGTGATTGGTGACTATTTGCCACCTTCAATGCACTCTGGCTGTCATTGAATAGAGTGACTTTACATAAAGAACCAGTAAACACAGATTCTAAATTTCTTAAATAAATGGCTTCACAACATGCTTCTGATAAAGCCATATATTCTGCCTCACAAGTACTTAATGCAACAGTTCTTTGTTTTGTACTTTGCCAAGAAATTACAGAACCAGATTTTAGGAAACAAAATCCAGTATAAGACCTTCTATCTCCATAGACAGAAGCCATCATCACTGTCCCAATCAGCATCTACATAACCTTATAATTCTGTCCCTTCTTTGGAATATTTAAGATCTTTGGTTTTCATTAAATACTTTAGGATACATACAGCATAATTCCATTGAACATGATAATAAGAATTATTAAATCAAATAATAATAATAAATATTGCTGGACATTTCACACAGCGCTATCTAGCCCCAAACTAAGCAGAGCTTGTACTATGGGAACCAGATAACTGATAGAATACTTATATACATTAATTACTAATATATAGTATAATTGACTTAAGTAACTGACTGAATACGCTATATCTGGCCTAGTCAAAACAGTACATTAAAGTATTAAGTAACAAAACATTAAACATCCCAACAGTCTGATATGGTATGTTCCTTTCACACACTACAGACTTTCTAAATTTAATTTACATTTTATTGGTGTGTCCACACCATTACAATCAGTCATATCAAACCTTTCTAACATTTTTTCAATATAATGCTGCTGATCTATAGTAATAATATTACATTTTTTTATCTATTTTTATTCTCGTGCATAAATACTGCCTTACTTGGTGTACAGCGTCAGAGGTAGACAGTTTAGGCCTAAACCCAAATTGAGTGTTAGATAAGAGTGATTTACTTTCTAAGTAATGCACTAATCTATTGTTTACAAAAAAACATGTTACGAGGTGCATTCAATAAGTACCTAGACTCATCGCCAGAGGGCGCTGTAGTTTCAAAAGAGTTTTACCACAGCACATTCTTTTTTAATTCTTTTTTCAAATTTTCATTCCAATCCCTTCATTTGTTTAATTTGACAACTTATGGAAGTGAACGTATCGATCGGTTTTACAAAAATGGAAAAAGAGCAATATCGTTCGGTGATTCGATTCCTATTTTTGGAAGGGAAAACGCGCATCGAAATCAAAGAGCGCTTGGATGCTGTGTACGGTGACTCTTCTCCATCGATGGCCACCGTCAAGAATTGGTTCAACGAGTTTGCACGTGGCCGTACGTCGATTTTTGATGAACCACGTCCAGGTGCACCGAAAACAGCTGCTACGGAGGAAAACATTAAAAAAATCCATGATCTCGTATTGGCAGATCGCCGATTGAAGGTTCGGGAGCTAGCTGAGACTGTAGGCATTTCAGAAGGAACAGTGCATCATATTCTTCACGAGGAACTCGGCATGAGAAAGCTGTCGGCGCGATGGGTGCCGCGTTTACTCACACCGGAAAGCAAGTGCAACCGTGAGACCACATCGGAGACGTGTTTGGCGCTGTTTAAGCGGAATCCAGCGGAGTTTTTGCATCGTTTTGTGACTGTCGATGAAACCTGGATCCACTGGTACACACCAGAGACCAAGGAGCAATCAAAACAATGGATCCAGACCGGGGAACGTGCTCCAAAGAAGGCGAAAACTGTAAAATCGGCAGGAAAAGTTATGGCCACCGTTTTCTGGGATTCACAAAGTGTGATCTACATCGATTACCTCGAGAAGGGTAAAACAATTACAGGGCTTTACTATGCCGATTTATTAGGCCGATCCGACGCCGAATTAAAGAAAACGCCACGACAACGCACCGGTTCACACGTCTGCCGTTGCCATGGCCAAATTGGTCGAATTACGCTGGGAATTGCTGCCCCATCCACCGTATTCTCCAGATTTGGCCCCTTGTGACTTCTTTCTGTTTCCTAATCTGAAAAAATCTCTCGCCGGGAATAGATATGGATCAAATGAGGAGGTCATCGCCGCCACGGAGGTCTATTTTGCAGAGTTTGACAAAAACTATTTTTCGGACGGGTTAAAAAAGTTGGAGCATCGCTGGGCTAAGTGTATCGAACTAAAAGGAGACTATGTTGAAAAATAAATTGCCACTTTTCCTCTTTCATTTCGCGAGTAAACTAAACTCTATAAGCGATCTAGCGCTGCGTGTTTTATTAGTTTGGTTAGATCACATAAATAATGTTTTAGCGCTGCAGCGAACTTTAGTTCTAACTCACCAGCATTTCAACAAACTTTTTTCAAGAATGTTCTTGTCTATCGATAGAATAATGTCTATGCCTATAAGACGCTTTTTTGAGTTTTTCGATCCAATTATCTCATAAAATACTGAACCGATTTCGGTGAAACTTTGTAATTAACTTTTCCACAACTACGGCAGTATTTTGAGCTTTGTACGGTTCTTCTAGATTTCTTCGTGGTGGAGATGTAAGTAAAACTTCCATTTCGACTAAGGCTGATTTTAGTCTCACGCTCACCGTCAGCGCTCATAGCTCAGCCCGTAGTTTTTCAGCGCTGAGGCTCAGCGTGGCTCGTTTTAGTATCGTACTGACCGCCTTACTGTACAGACGACGACCAAAATGCGGAGTGTATTAATTATTGCTGCTTTGTACTATCTATCCCAAAAAAATAAAAACCGGCGGCGACGAAGACTCTATGTTCATCCATTAAAGGCGGGTACAGACTGCTGTAACGTAACATGCAATGTAATATGAAAGGAGCATTTCATAAATGTGGACGCAGCGCGCGCACAAACCGAGCATGTACGGACTCGCATCTTTTCCGGCATGCGCGCGGCGAATATAGCTCAGTCTGCCGAGAACACGCAAAGAGAATGGATCGTGACGACCAATTATTACTAGCTACGATGATTGTCGGTGCTTCATTAATTATCACCAACCATGTGATAAAAAAACGCCGAAGACCTCGACGATGGTGGCGTACAGAGTTGTACAGTCAGAGAGCTGGTGCACAATTAATGGCCGACATGAGATTAACCGGACAATTTCAAAATTTCACAAGGATGACTCCAACGACATTCGAAAATCTGCTCAGATTGGTCGGACCAAGAATTTATCGGAATTGCACACATTTAAGGGCTTCAATTTCAATCCAAGACCGACTGGCAATAACACTTCGTTTTTTAGCTAGTGGTGACTCTTACACAAGTTTACAATATACCTTCAGGGTATCGAAACAAGCCATAAGTGGTATTATTCCAGAAGTTTGCTCCGCTATAATTGAGGAATTAAAAGAATATATCAAGGTAAGTTTTATTTATAATCAAGTTTTAAACAAAATTTTAAGTGGTAAAATCACAAACCCTTCATCAGGCCCAAATCATTATAATCGTCTAAGGATTGCTGAGATTCAAGTGAAGTAACAGACGATGGCTGTTGATCAGTATCGTATTCTTCATTCCTTGCAGTGGTATAGCCATAGTGTGCTTGTTGATTTGTGTCTGGAGGCAGTGCGGAAGTCGACTGACGAAATGCGGAAGTTCCAGGACGATTCCCATAGCCGGTCAAATCGACATAATCTTGTCTTGTCTTCGGTGGTGCACAGTAGGATTCTTGGTATGAAGTCGGATAGTTATCCTGCTGACGATATGAGCCTTCGTAGAAGCCTTTGTCAGCTTTCATTAGGATGTCAAAAATTGCGTGTTCCACAGAATTTCTAGTTTGAGTAGAATAAGTTTTCATTTTAGCTGCTACATATGACGCGAAAGTAGTAGTTAAATCTACAGCGCTTGAACTTCCTAACTTATTAGCAGTAGTTTGTAATATGCCCACAACTTCTGAAAGTACACTGTTGTCATCCTTTTTGGCTTGCTTAGCTCGCGTAGGTATATAATCATTCCGTTGAGGTGGAGCAATAAATTCGTTCAGTGGATTTTCTTGGGCAATTGGTTGTTGAACCGCCACCTGAAAAACATAAAAATAATTTATAACTGTAGACTGTAAGGACTAACTTTTGATATAAACTACTAGACAGGAGGATGTAACTTTAAGGGCTACTAAGTATAATCACATCCTCGTATCTATCTATTAATAATCGTTTTTGTTTTAGATTCCAACGACAGAAGAATCTTGGTTAAATATAAGCAACCAATTTGAAGAGAAATGGAATTTCCCACACTGTTTAGGGGCATTGGACGGAAAACACGTTGTGCTTGAAGCACCTATCAAAAGTGGAACCGAATTCTACAACTATAAAAACTTTTTTAGCATCGTGCTTTTTGCTTTGGTTGACGCCGATTACAATTTTTTATTTGTAGATG
This sequence comes from Philereme transversata, assembly GCA_963924445.1. NCBI lineage: Eukaryota > Metazoa > Arthropoda > Insecta > Lepidoptera > Geometridae > Philereme > Philereme transversata. Next base: position 14,965,078 of record OZ004337.1, on the reverse strand, counting down.
TGGGATGCCAAGGGAGGATCTCAGACGGGGGTGTCTTTAGGGATACAAAACTTTATGATTTGATAGAAAATCGTTTAATAAACTTTCCATCACCTCATCCACTCCCAGAAAGACATATCCCAATACCCTACTTCTTTGTGGGGGATAGTGCCTTTGCTTTAAGTGAAAATCTGATGAAACCATATGCTGGGACACATCCAAAAGGAACTTCAAAGAGAGTATTTAATCACAGACTAAGCAGAGCTAGAAGAACAGTTGAAAATGCATTTGGTATCATATCGTCTGTCTTTAGAGTTCTAAGGAAACCAATGCTTTTACAGCCTGATAAAGCTGAGCTAGTAGTTATGACAATTGTTCTTTTACATAATTATTTGAGACGTCACTCTAGAACTACATACTTTAATCAAGAATTAATTGAAACTGAAGAAGGTATGAATGAAGAAACATGGAGGCAAAGTAATGAAGACCTGAGATCACTACTACCTTTAAGAAATATTCCTCGACGATCACCTGCACATTTAAATGCATTGAGAGATGAACTCTCTGATTATTTTATAAAAGAAGGGAAGATTTCTTGGCAAGACAGATATTAATAAGAAAAAAAAATCAAACCAGTCTTTACTTACCGAGTTCATTCTCTTTCTCGGTTTGTTACGGTCGTCTAAGAACTTTAACGCTTCATAAGCAAACCATCTGCTTGTGTATCTCTCCGAAGCACCTGTAAATAAAAAAGATAAAATTGATTTTAAACATAAAAAACACAATCATTATCTTCCTGTAAAAACACAATAACTAAAAATAAAGAGGTACAGCTCAGTAATTTTTAGTAATAAATAAAATAAATAAGTATTTTTTTACTGCCGTAGGTAGATAGTATTATTGTTTTCTATATCACACTATTTTGACACTAGGTGACTATTCGAACATCGAACACGAACAAAAATAACGTGTGATTAGAATAATATTATGAATAAATAATAATTAAGTGTTTTCTTACCTTTTCCTGTTCCTTTCGATTTTTTTTCCCTCAGTTTTTCACGACGGTAGGATGATAGGAGACTAATAATTTTGTTGTTACATTTTTCTTGCGTTGTTTCCATCAAGTTGGCAATTTCTAACCAAGCGTCCAGTTTCAGATGTTTTTTGTAAAAAGATTCATTTTGTGGATTCCACAAAATGTCTCTTGTTCTATACGCCTCAATTAACTGCAATACTTTCTCTTCACTCCATAATTCATGTGTAGGCTCTGCCGAAGCTGTGTTTTCTTCCATGGTTCGCGCGCGTACCACAGTACAGACACAGACAACCCGTCCTCACTGACGCTCCGTGCACACTGCGCGCCCCTTTGAGTTCGGCGAAAAAACCGACAAATGGTGGATCGCGGCGCTCACGTGTTGAAATGCTCTGTTCGTGCGCGTAGTGTGCACGGTTCGTGCGCGCAAGGCGTCTAGACTAAGGGAATTATGTTACATTGCATGATACATTGCGACAATATGGACGGCAAATTCTTTCATTGCGTGTTACATTGCATGTTACGTTACAGCAGTCTGTACCCGCCTTTATTGAGCAGAGAGCCGTTGCAGGAGACTTTGTCTTGTTATATGACAGTTTGAGGGTTGACGAAAGTAAATTCTTTAATTACTTTCGAATGTCAACTAGAACTTTTGACGAATTACTGGCAAAGATACAGGATAAACTGGTCCATTGCAGCTTACGACGTGTACCTATACCACCGATTGAACGACTAATGGTGACTTTAATTTTTTATGCTGGGGCCACACTAGCGTTTAACGTCAATGCCCATTATCTCGATAATTATTGCGATATTTTTTAACGCATTAAAGTGGGTGGCTACACTTTAACGGTCAACATGAATGCTCATTATTGGCGATAAAAACGGCGTTGAATTTACTTCAATTCAGGCAAGATGGACGTCGACAGAGCTCTATATTTCATGAGTGTAAATTTATAATATTTGACTTTATTGAATCATTATCGAATAAAGAGAAAACGGAAACAAAGAAAAAGAAGATGGTGGATGATACAATTGCACAGGAATCGTACACTATAAGTCTTTCTGTTTGTTTAAATTTAGTTTATAATTATATTAGTAAGTAAATTTAGCTTAAATTTAGTTTTCAAATATAACAATGACCGGTATTACTATATTAAACTTTTTATTTTGCATTGTTGTCAGTTTTTTCTCCTGTCTGTTTATCTGACATTCATACCATGTATCAAAGTGTAGATACTTTTGAAGTACCTAATACATATATTATCCATCGTTTCGAATGCAAACCAATTAGTTGAATATACGTCATCTTTGCCAGCTCCGGACTTCAAAGTTTTTTTTAATTTTGTTCAAATGGGTTCTATAATAACCCATTACGCTTTCCTTCTTCTTTTTTATTTCTTCAACAGTTATTTGAAAAGGTAATATTTTCATTATTCAGCGCCAAGCATCACTTTGCGTTCCACGGTTCTGGAAACTTTTGAGTTTCGGATCCCACAAACATGGTTCTGTTTGCAGAATCTCAAGAAAAGTAATTACTTTCTCGTTACTCCACTCCGTCGCCATAACGTATAGACAAAAACGTGCGATTTTGAGGCAAATCCGTCGTAAAAAAACAAATACGTCCGAACCCGTTGCGCTCTCGACGCACACTGACAATACGTAGTGTGGCCGCTTCATCGCATCAATTCTCGCGTTAATCTCTTTGATATACCGCCTCCTGAGCTATCGCCTAACGCCAAACGGCATTGTTAATGCCATTGTCAAATTATCCCGTTCAGTTGTGGCTACACCTATAGTTAACGTCCATTATCGCCATAATTAATGGCATTTCTCGTTAGTGTGGCCCGGGCATTACAATCATGGCGATTTGCCATGATTGTACGCCCTGACGACGTCCGCTCCGCTCGACACAAGAACGCTCACTGAACGCAGAGGCGCTCGGGCGATCGTCAGCGCCGACAGCTACGCGAGGCCGACGCGCGACGCGTACGGCCGCGTAGCTATCAGCGCTGACCACCGTGCGCGCTGATAGCTACGCGTTATTTAAAAACGCTTCCTAGAAGTCCATATATCTCGGACACCAGCGCTGACGGTACGCGTGCCGTCGGCGTAAGACTAAAATCAGCCTAAAATCCATTTATTTCTGAATATAAGCCATTGCATAAAAATAAAATCCACTACAAATTCGTAACTAAACAACTGCAAAAGGCTGAGCTATTGACGGATTCTCCAAGGTTTACAGATGCTCGGATATCGTCGGGCGGTACAGCCTGATGTTACTTTGATTCAACCCCATTTATTTCGGAATACAAGCCATAACAAAAAAAAGTAATCCACTACAAATTAACTACAAAAACTTTAGCTATTGACGGATTCTCCAAGGTGTCCAGATGCTGGGATCCAGCTGGGCGGTACAGCCTGATTTCTGGCTGTAGGGACCTAGATAAATGCTCATAACTTCTAAACTGTTGAACTACAAATTCAGGGAATATGATTTTCGGGAACTACAAATTCTTAGCTATAAGTTGACATGGAAACCAGATCCCTAGCGAGCGGAGCCCAACGTTCTGATGTCAATATATGTATTATTAGCAAAGACCAGATAAAATGATTAACAAAAGATTTTTTAATAATATAACTAGCTGTGGCCGTACATTAAACACTTCCTACGTAGCTCGCAATCAGTTTTTGACAAATATCTTCAAATGTGAGACACGACACCAACCGACTTAGAAAGTGAATAAATTTATAAGGATAGTTTCAGTGTTTTATTTAAATATACTATATTATATACTAATATATAATATACTAATATATAATATAGGGGGGGAGAGGGAAGTAAAGTTTTGTAGTGTAAATAGTTACAATTTTGCAGCACAGGCTTTGCTATACCAGTTCCGAGTTACACTTCCGTGTGGTCCCCCCTGGTAACTGTAGTGAGAAGTGCAATAATAGCCAAATTGTTGCACATCTCACTACAGGCTAACGTAACCGGGAAAAAACTCGCCACGACGCACTGGCCAGCGCGGCGTTTTAAGGCTAACTCCTCTTTGTTCATGATTGACGCCATAAAGCCTCGGCCCTCAGTCCCCAGCAGCCCCGCTATTCCTGACTCTGGCAGCGGTCACGGCTCCGGAGGGGCAGAGGGTGCTAAGAATCGCTGGAAGAAGCCCAGCTGCCGCAACCCAACGACCCTGACCCTGGCGTGTTATAACGCCAGGACGTTACGCACGGACGAAAACCTATTGGAGTTGCAAAATGAATTGGATAACGTTAAATGGGACATTTTGGGTTTGTCAGAAGTTCGACGAATGGGAGAAGATCTAGTAACATTAACATCTGGGGACCTATTTTATTACAGGGGTCATGATGACAGATCTTACGGGGGTGTCGGATTTCTGATAAACAAAAATGTCGCACCTTCTATACAGAACCTAAAGAGTATATCCACCCGCGTTTGTTTTACAGTACTTAAACTAAACAAACGTTACTCTCTTAAAATAATTCAAGTATATGCCCCGACGACTGACCATCCAGAGGACGAGGTTGAATTGTTTTACGAAGATGTTGAGAAAGCTGTTTCTGAGGCACCTTGTCACTACACTACCATCATTGGAGACTTTAATTCAAAAATTGGTGCTCCTCTGCTTGGTGAAAGCTCCATCGGCAACTTCGGACTAGGACAACATAATGATAGAGGACAGGTCCTCGTCAATTTCCTTGAAAAACAAAACCTATACGCAATGAATACATTTTTCCAAAAGCGAAACTCAAGGAAGTGGACTTGGATAAGTCCTGGTGGTCACTATAAAAATGAGATAGACTACATAATATCCTCACATAAAAATATAGTCACTGATGTTTCGGTTTTGGCACGTTTTAAGACCGGTAGTGACCACAGATTGGTTAGGGCGACATTCAAGTTTGATCTTAGAAGAGAAAGAGCAAAGATGATAAAAGCTCAAAACCGATACGAGAAACAAGAAGTGACATCTTTAGAAGCTCGGTTTCATGAAGATTTTCGAAACCAGTTTGATGGACTCAACGAAACAAATATGGACGTCGACCAAATCAATAAGTTACTTTGCGACGCTATAGCCGAAGTAGCTCACAAACACCTAGGCACCATACCTAAAAAAGTTAATAAACTCTCATTAGAAACAAGAAATATAATCGAGCAACGAGTAATGAAACAGAACACAGTAGAAGATCAACGAAAATTTTTAGAATTAAATAAATTAATACATAAATCTATTAAAAAGGACTTGAGAAACCGCAACACAGATATAATCATAAATACTATTAAAAATACAGAGGACCAAAAATTTTTAGAAGAAAAACAAAAATCTGTACTAAACAGATATTAAAACTTAAAGATAGGGATGGCAATTGTGTGACCGACAAGCAGCAGATGCTTAGGGTAGTTGAAGAATTTTATGGAGAATTGTACGCATCACAATCAACAAACCACGAGCAAATGACTGACGATCCTAGAGCACCACCTGTTTGGATCCTAGACAATGAAGAATTACCTCGCATATTGTCTCGTGAGGTGGAACATGCACTTTGCCAGATGAAGAATGAGAGATCCCCTGGCCAGGATGGCATTACCATCGAACTGTTGCGTGCAGGAGGACCACCGGTGTTAGACGTATTAGGCAAACTCTACAATGACTTTATGTACCAAGCTCGCACACCTGAGTCTTGGAAGAATGCCCTGGTAATAATTATTCACAAAAAAGGAGACATTTCAAAATTAAGCAACTACAGGCCTATAAGTCTTCTTTCGCAAATATACAAACTTTTTGCCAAAATTATATGTAATAGACTCACCCGATCGTTCGATGAATACCAACCACCTGAACAGGCTGGCTTCCGAAGTGGGTTCTCTACCATTGACCATATACACTCAGTCAAACAGCTGATGGAGAAGAGTCACGAGTACAACCGACCCCTTTGCATGGCCTTTATCGATTACGAAAAGGCCTTTGAGTGTTGAGCATTGGGCCGTGTTGAACTCTCTCCATCGCTGCAACATTGACGCCCGGTATGTGGATCTGCTTCGGGAGATATATAGCTCAGCTACCATGCAAGTGAGGCTACACAACTTAACAAACCCCATATCGATCAAAAGGGGGGTGCGACAGGGAGACACAATTTCACCCAAGCTTTTCACGGCTGTCTTAGAAGACGTCGTAAAAACGCTTTCTTGGGACCAATGTGGTATAAATATTAATGGTGTCTTCCTGTCGCATTTGCGGTTCGCTGATGATCTTGTTCTGTTTGCCGAGACGATGGACGACCTGCAGACCATGTTGAATGAGCTTTATAATGCATCTTTCAGAGTGGGCCTCAGGATGAATATGGGCAAGACGAAGGTTATGTCGAGTATTTCTGGAGGTTCAGTCCCAAACGTCGTTGTTGGAAGCGAGAAACTAGAAATGGTCGACTCGTACGTTTATCTTGGCCATGTTTTATCTTTTGGCAAAGAGTATCAAATAAAGGAAGTCACCAGGCGTGTTCAACTTGGATGGGCAGCTTTCGGCAAACTAGATGATATACTAAAATCCACGCATATTCCACAATGTCTTAAAACACGTCTCTATAACCAATCTGTCCTGCCAACTATGACTTATGGTGCCGAGACATGGAGGCTCACGAAGGAGGCTGTGCACAAAATAAGTGTAGCACAGTGAGCCATGGAGCGCGCCATGCTCGGCATCACACTCTTAGATCGAGTTCCCAATACCGAAATTCGCAAGCAGACTAAAGTACAAGACGTCAGCAAGCGAATATTGGGGCTCAAGTGGAGTTGGGCAGGACACTTGGCCAGACGTAGTGACGACAGGTGGACTAAGGCACTAACAGAGTGGAGGCCGAGAACTGGCCATCGAAATAGGGGACGTCCACCAGCGAGATGGGTCGACGACATCCATAAGATTGTGGGTTGTACGTGGTTCAGACTGGCACAGGATCGGGAAGAGTGGCAGAAACAAGGAGAGGTCTATGCCCAGCAGTGGGTCGACACGGGCTGAGAATGATGATGATGAATATATATAATATAATTTATATAATCTCTCTAGCCTCAAAGATTTGCTGGAAGAAAACTCTTCTTAGGGTTAAGCTCGCCTTTGTACATGACCTCTATTTCTGTATTTTTAAAAGTATTTTCTTGTGTGCAATAAAGAATAAAGATAAAGATTAAAGATATACCTGACCCTAATTGAACAATTAACATTTATTATTACCTAGAAGATATCTAATGAAGTAAGTAAATTATGTAGGTAAATTAAATAGGTAATTAATAGTTTGTAGTGAGCAATATAAGCACAACCTTTTTAAATAATGATCACACCCACTGACCAATCATGGTCACTCGTGGTGCTAGAGTCGTCCTTTTCACTATCATACAATTGTGCAAAAGAGAGCGCCCTATATTAGACATTCTCAGCAAACAGAATACAGGCAAACAGCTAAATAATGCGCAGAAAAATAAGAACCCCTGTGCCCTAACAGTGTCAGGATGAGTCACAAAATCTGGCTAGGATGGAGAAGTGAAATGTTTTATTGTGGGCTTGAGACATAATCAGGGACTTTACTGGCATAATTTATCTCAGTGGAACTCAGTGTTGAGTAGTTTGCAAAGCATCTTCAATTTCTTGCTTAAGAGATAAGAAACTATTATTTGTTTTATATTTTCCATTTTTACTATTAGGATGTTCTAAAATTGACTCCATTACATTATGTACCATTTGCAAATCAAATTTCACATGATTAGTACCCAAAGTGAATGCATCAGATGTATTTACTTGGCCTGCTAATAGTGCTAACCTTTTATTAGCAATATATGATAAAAAAAATATGAATGATTCGTAATTAGCACCACATAAAGCCTTTAGCAAGATTTGACACTCAGAAGGGTAATCAGGCAAGTCTTTGAACTCCTCAATCTCATGTTCCACCTCACAAAGAGACTTGTTTAGAATCTCCCACATAAACTGAATGTTACAGCCATTGTTCCAATTGTGATTTATTGAAATAGTATCCAATTGATTCTCAACCTGGTGATACCAGCCAGATGGCACAAATATAGCATCACTCTGTTCCTGAATAATCACATATTGCTTTGAATCAATATTTTTTTCTGGGTCAAACAACAGTTGCAGTTTATTTTGCTTATCCTTGAGTTTTTCCTCTTCTCCAGGTGGAAATAAAATCCATTTCTTTCTACCAGTAACATTAACTGACCAGCTAAACGAACTATAAACATCCACATGTAAAGGTGTCCTGAAAAATAATACATACAATGAATGATACAACTTTATTTGATGAATGGATTGATGAATTACAAGTATTTTTGCATGTAAAACTATACTCACCATGAATCTTTGGGACCAATATAAACAAACTTAAAGTCATCTTCATCATTATCATGTGCATATTCATTGAGCCAGTCAGAACTAAATATTTTGGGGACTGTGTAAAAATTATCATTTGGACGTAACTTTTTCAAGTGCAAATCTTTCAGGTAGAGTAGATTACTTTTTTGGTCAGCTTGCATGTAATACATAAACTCACTCACTTTCAAGTTACAGGTACGTTGAGCATAATCCAGTATTTCATTACAATCTGCAACAGGGGCTTCCATGTCCCCATAATTGTGTATTAAGTATTCATAATTTATAGCACCATTTTTGATCCACTTCTCTGAGCATTCCCATTTTGAAGTCACATTTTTAACAATGCATGGCAAGTTTTTTAACAAATGCTTTTCGAAGAAAACTTGATATGTTAGGTTGCGGTTATCGTAAGTTGAATCTTCTATATTCCAAGCAGTATAATCTTGTACGGGGACATATTTACCAGCTTCTAATTCAACTAACATTTTTTTTCTCTGCAGTTGACAGGTGACAGGACAAACAGACTGACTTGTCTATATAGTCTGTGGTTATGAAATGTGAAGATTCTGTATTCTGTGTTCTTTTTCGTCCAAAAAAGTATTACATTTGGGGGTTTGCACTTGGAATAAAAGCAGAGATTATAGAGTATTCAGAAGGGTTTAGTTTACTTAGTGTGTTTCACACACGTCTATTTCCGATGTTCAAAATGTAGAGAGGTTCAGCACGTATAAGTTAGTAGGTCTACGCCAACGTAGTCGCCGTGGATACATCTAGCTAGTGGGATATAATTTAAATTAGTTAAATACAGCTAAATACATTAAATTACCAACCGCAAATCACGTAAAATACTTTTTTTATCTATGGTCATAGCCATAGACAATCTCAAATTGTATCGCACACAATGGAAAGATACTGAACGAAAAAGAAACTCTATAGGTATTTGTCATTTCGTGATGGCGGTGCTTGGGGAGTACGCTTCGCTAGTTTTTTTGTGAAACATACGATTGCGTGTTTTCGTATAGTTTTATTTTGTTGATAATCGTTTTATTGTTTAGTCCATTTATCAAAAAATTATAAAAGAAAGGTGTTATCATGTTTGTCTGTGACATCAAATATTCAACTTTATCGTCAGTTCTTGGCGCTATTAGCCATTCCAAATAAAAATTCATTTCTCTATTGGAAAAATAAAAGTTCGGAAAGTTAATTGAATTGATTTTACGAGTTCAATAAAAAACCGATGTTTTTCCTTTTGTTTGAGTGATCACTGTGTAAACATGAATGATGTTCGTGATAAAGTTGTCGCCGGTTCTTCGACGTGGGAGAGTGGCACCACTCACAGTGATTCCTCGCCTGAAATCCAATCTTCACCTAGTTCCAGTGGCGAAACTCCTCACACACCCGGGGCGCCGGCGCCTCTCGCCCCGCACTTGGCTGCAGAATTACATCCTGATCTCATCCAGCAAGGCTGGCGCAAATACTGGTCCAAACGAGAGAACCGGCCTTACTTCTGGAATAAATTATCTGGTGAATCTATGTGGGAATTACCAGCCGTGAAGCGGGATTTTGATCCAATAACTGATCCATTGGGTATCTGCCACACTGGTCCATCTGGTGCAGGAAACATGACTCCTGGTGGTAACAAGAGACGACCTTCAGAAGACAATGGGCCTCCCCCTAAAAAGTTTGTTCTAGCTGGTCCATGGGATATTGAAGTGCCCACAAATGTTGTTATTTATGAGCGACCACCAACTATATGTCCTCATCCACATCCAGAAATAGAAGGCTTTAGATTTACACTAGCTAATAAACTAAGGCAGTGCTACCAAGAACTTTGCCATACGAGGGAAAGCATAGATGCACCAAAAGATTCATTTAATCGCTGGCTGATGGAAAGAAAAGTGAATGACCAAGGAGGTTCTGATCCCCTTTTGCCAAGTCATTGTTTTCCGGAAATTTCTAGGTCTATGTATGAAGAAATCATGAATGACATTCCTATAAAACTGACACATCCTAAATTCACTGGAGATGCAAGAAAACAATTATCGAGATATGCTGAGGCTGCCAAAAAGATGATAGAATCTAGAAATGCATCTCCTGAAAGTAGAAAAGTTGTGAAATGGAATGCAGAGGACACATTCCAGTGGCTTCGAAGAACCGTTGGGGCTACTTATGATGACTTCCAAGATAGACTGGCACATTTGCGGGTAAATCCAAGTAGACATAGAGTACTTATTGGGACATGTACACTTACAAATGGAGTTATTATACCTACATTTTTTATATTACAGAGACAATGTCAACCACATCTAGCAGAAACAGTAAAGGCATCAGTTGAGGGTATTTGCTTGAAGATATACCATTTGTCTGCGGAATATGCTCGCAAAATAAGGGAGAAACATAGTGGTTTATTAAAGGAAAATGGAATTCAGGTAAATTTTTAGTTTAAGTTATATGTATTGCATTAGAGTAGAAGAGAAGAATAATCATTAATTTGGTACACACAAAATGACACATGAAACAATTATGAAGAACAGTAGGAGCAATTGAATTTATGAAACCTACAACTAAAACCTTCTAGACATAAACATTATACAGTATCTACATAATTAACAGCACCTAAGACCTTCCCGAGAACACCAAGTTAAATTAAATCATGCGAATTAGAAAACAGACTGGACAAAAAAGTAAACTGACATTGCATGGAAGAACACAAATATACTCACGAAGGGCGACCTTTCATTATAACTAAAACTTCAACTTATCTACATGTGTATTCTGCCTACCTTAAGTTATGGTGCCCAGTCTTGGACACTGGCCGAATCTCAAAAGCCCAAGCTTGAGGCGATCAGCATTTTAGGATCAAGAGAATTGACAGGATTAGTAACACCTGGCTGCGCTCAAAGACGAACATCGCTGACGTGGGCATTAAGGCTGCCAAGTTAAAATGGGATTGGACGGGTTATGTCGCTCGTATACAAACTGATAGGTGGGCCAAGGTCGTAACTGGATGTGGTCCCCCCGTGATAGAAACGACGCCGTAGAAGGCCTAAGAAACGTTGGCGCAATGATTTAGGGACTTGCAAGATTTGGCACAGGATTGAGATAAGTGGAAAGATGAGGGAAGGCTTTTGGCCAGCAGTGGGAAAGCATGAACTAGTTTAAAAAAACATTTTCTCAGTAAGGTCCATAATTGGATGGACCACCCAATTACCAGAAGGAAGCTGTTGTTTCTGCCACTTCGGTAAATTTATTTAAAAACTAACTCGACTAGTAACTAACTCACATAAAAATAAAAAAGTATATTTATAATCTTTGACTATTAAAATAGTGTGTAAAGTATCCACGAAATGCTTCGATCAACTATATGTACATATAGATAAAGGGTCGGCGCAAAAAATCCGTCTCGGTAAATAAACAGCTCACTTGCGGCGTGAGCTCTTATTTTGTTTAGTTAGGTTGAAACACAGTCAACGTTAACACGTACGACAATGCCTCAATGCGCATTTAAAAGTTGTAAAAATAATGCCCGGAAAAGCAATTTATCAGCTACTTACTTTCGGTAAATACATGTGGAATAAGTTATATTTTAAGCTTTAAACTGACGATTAATATCAATTTTTTAACAATATTGCAGATTTTAAACCACCGCTAAGAATGTTTGGCCAACGTTAAACGTGTGATATAGCGTTGGGCCAATAGACGCCAATAGTAAACAGAAACGAAATAAAACGATGTAGCTCGCAAGACAATAACAGGAAAAAGTACTTTATTTATTCCTTCATAAGGTTGATTTCACAATAAATGTTATATAACCTACGTATTTTCATTTTTAAGTGACAGGTGTAATTTATTACTTTGTTTGTTTTTTGAGACGAATGATCGTAACATTTAAAGGATTTGTGACTTTATTACAAGGTGCTGTGGTTGTGATTAGGTTGAATTTAAATCTTTTGTCTCATTCTGTTGTTAAACGGATGTAGCTGTATATGTCTACGCGGACAGCATTTAGCTTTAATTTTGTATAAGACCCGTAATCTAGTTGTATTGTTGATCGAAGACGAAATGCATGTCCTACTAACTTGACTTACAGTTTTATTCAAATTCTAGTAATTTGAATGAAACAGGATTTCGTGTTAATTAGTTACTCTATTTTGGGGTAGAAATTGCAGTTATTCTGGATTACAGACTTTACCCTATATGTGTGTCACTAAAGCTACATACATACCAAATTTAAACATTGTGGGGTTTCTGGTGTACCCTGTGAATTTCGTCGAAGTTCATCAATAAAAACGGGGTCGAAATGTACTGATGAAGACCTTTTATTAGACATCCCACTTGACTTGATTGTCCCATTTAGATTTTTTTTACACCACTTGAACCCCAATATTTCAACAACCAACTTTTAACTACTACTTATGTCAACATCGTAACTTTCCTCACTGTGTGATGTAGCCTCAGCTATAATTCTGCTTGCTTAGAATAAATAAATAATAATTATTACAGGAGCTCGCAGGTCCTCTGCAGCAAGCAGCACTCCGTAAAGTGTGGTGCTATCCGGTTCAGTTCGCGGTGCCGGCACCGCGGCCGCCGCTAGTAGAGCACTTCCTGGACCGCGATCAAGCCCTGCTCCGATACCTCGGCGAGACGCAGATACTGAACGCCACTTACTTGCAGAAGTTGGTGAGTACTGTTGTGACAGTAACTAATGTTTGCTTGCAAAGGCTTAGTAACTGACCAGTCAGGGAAAGACAGTTTTAACTGGTCAGTTATCATTACCACTATTGGTTGTATGGCTTCTGTGGCTATGTTGTTGCCACAATTATGCTAATGTCAAGTCGACATTTGAAACAATAAGACTATGGAGATCCGAGTCATAAAAAGGTTGGCCGGTATTTACATCGGCAGTTATGTCTGGTAATCATAATAATCGTAATAATTGAGGGACAGTGAAACTGTCACATAATATGGATCAGTTACTACTAGGCTTTTGAAAAGTAGACTATTTATTTATAAGAAACCTTGGCTGAAACAATTGTAAAGCCATGATGACTAAAACAGGGTTAGCCTCTGACTTATATTAACTTCGAATTGTAAAGGCAGTTCCACAAAACTCTGCACCACAACGTGTCCATCAAGTTGGAAGCCTCACCATGGAGTTTCACCCAAAAAATTGTGCTGAAATAGTAATAAATAGTACCGCAACGCAGAGAAATGGTAACATTGTAATTTAAGAGATATTTAGGTCATTCACTGAGGGTTCTAACTTGACGTCAAGTTAGAAGCCTCACCAAGAACGGCTGCACGGATCGTGATGTATTTCAGTCAAAATCTGTTATAACGACATCGAAGGGACTACTCATATTGAGTCGTAAAAACCGATAGTTGTAACAACCGGAATTCTTTTCTCTAGCTTTGAAATAATACGCGATTTTTCTTCGATATTGATTTGTTTTCTTTTTTGCGACATGTTACAATTTTCACAGTTAACTCAACAATATGTTTTGGTGCGTCTTGTGTAAAGATAAGTAACAAACTGACTTAAGAGATATGACGAAGCGGGCCTTGAGGCTACGGCATGCATGTGCTTTGTTTCTAAGAATTACAAAAGACCCTAAACTTTGTTTACTTTTACGATAATAGCCATTGACTATTATACTGTGCCAGATGTGGATACAGTTACCTATTCAAATTGTTTACAATACAGCTGAGCCGGTCGTTCAACAGATATAATTCTCCGAAAACATTAACCAAATGTGGTCGCTTAATGCGGTATGTCGTAAAAACTAATGTTTTCGATAAGGCGGTCATATAACATTCAGCCAGGACCTTTGATTTTGGTCAATTTAACCGGTATGTTGTTCTAAACGATGTCGCCATAAACGGTTTTGACTGTATATACAAAAAAACTGTGCTGAAAAAGTGACTCCTGCATGCTAAGTTTCAATAATATTGATTCCATAGAAGCTGAGATATCATAACCTCTTGTTGAGGCTGCTAACTTGATTCTTTGGTTCTTTGGAGTTTTGAAAAATGAAGTATGGCAAAAAACTATGCCGGAAATAGAGATAAATATTAGATAAAAAAAAGTTTGATTCATCCTTTCATTTAGCCAGAAAATTAATGAATACTTCTACATTCCAGGCTATTGAGAGTCATGGTGAGGCTTTGGCTGTAGGCCTGGACATAGCGAAAGTCTTTGATCGGGTCTGGCACCGCGGTCTTCTGTCTAAGTTGCAATCTTACGGACTACCCGAGGGTTTGTGTCCACAAGGCTCTGTACTGTTCCCAACGGTGTTTTAGCTGCATATCAATGATATGCTGTCCACGGAGAGCATTAATAATAATAATTAATGCGGATGATAGTGCTGGGGATACTTTTTATACGGGCCGTGCCAACATCCCTCTTTCCGTGGTGGAGGAAAGCCGAGGATAACTTGTGTCTGACATCGAGGGCATTTTAACCAGAGTTTCTGATTGGGGAGAATTAAACCTGGTTCAGTTCAACCCCACAAAGACACAGGTTTGTGCGTTCACCGCTAAAAAAACCCCACTTAATGTAGGTCCGCAGTTCCAGAAAACACCCTTAACCCAAAGATGACTACTTTATACGTAAAGTCAGATGAAGAGAAGTGAAAGTGACCATACACAGAAAAAAACAAAAATCATTGGGATCCTGGGTGTCGACATCTCCAGTGACGTGCAGTTTCGGAGTCACTTAGAAGACAAGGCAAAGTTGGCATCCAAAAAACTCGGTGTGCTCAATAGCTTCAGTGCGGGGCAAAGACTGCTTCTCTATAAGGCGCAAGACCGGCCCCACATGAGTACTGCTGTCATTTATGGTCAGGAGCATCTGGATTCCAACTAGGGCCGTTTGACTCTGTTAAAAAACGAGCTGTGAGAATTGTTGACGATCCCATTCTCACAAGCGGTATTGAGCCCTTAAGTCTCAGGAACGATTTTGCCTCCCTGTGTGTGTGTTCTACCGCTTGTATAATGGGTTGTGTTCTGAGGGGTTGTTTGACATGGTGCCTGCAGGTTCCTTTTACCATCACACCGCTCGCCATCGGCAGGGAATCCATCTACACACACACACCGTGAGGTTCTAGAGGAATTACCTCCCGGGAATACTTCGCTTGTGGAATGGTCGCCCTGCCGAGGTTTCCCAGGGACTACAGTATGTTCTTCAAAAAGGGTGTTTTAAAAATTTTAAAGGGTCGGCAACGCGCGAGTGATTCTTTTGGTGTTACAAGCGTCCATAGGCTACGGTAACTGCTTATCATCAGGGGGGGGCCGTATGTTTGTTTTGCTACCTTAGTAGTATAAAAAAAAAATTCGAATGCTAAATTTGACATAAGATCAGTTATGAACTCTATTCGAACGCATTAGGGTTGAAATTTAAGCTTTTCATATGGATGGTACTGTTGGGCAGTGTTGCCAACCTCGACTAAGCGTCCACCCCTAACGTCATCTCGAAATCCCCCTCTTTCCCCCTAACACTAACTCAAGATCACCCTTTCTATTATTATACACGCTTGAGTATTCACTAATATCGTTTAATTTTTACTTTAATTTACAGAGAACATTTTTCTGCTGATGTCTACGAGATTACACACCTTCATAAAAATTAATACATCAATTGTATATACAGGGTGTCCCAGAACTCAACGTCAAGCCGAAACGGGGTGACAGGATTGATCATAACCATCACGAGAAAAATCTGAAAAAAGATCTATCCCATGCAGTTTGAAAATTATGGGCATTTTAAGAAAAACCTAGAAATTTGATCAAACTGTACCATTTTTCGGTTATTGTGGTTATTCTTTTTTATTTTTGTTCATTTGAACTTTGGAGACGTAATTCTAAATAACATTTCTAGAATCCCAATAAAAAATAATGACGCAATTGCCTCAAGTTTCCGAGAATTGAGACTATTTGTTAAACTACGAATTTAAAATGTTCAATATTCGTCGACTTTGACAGGCCCTCCTTTAAAAAAAATGTACTAGAGTGCCATTCATCTGACCAGATAATTTTTTGGATGAATTGGGGATTCTTATTATGCCTTTGTAGCATTGTTCTACAAAAAGAAATCCTTTCCTGATAATCTCGAGGTAGAAGACTTTGAACTCGTTGTACGTGAAACGGATGCATTTCGGCTCTTTGCAAAATACGATGAGCCTTTGTAAATCATCATTTTGCCTTAAAATTAAGAACCTACCTAGAGCTTGTGCGAATCAAAAACATTTTAACTGAGATAGCAAAAATCGGGTTACTTGAGGTTTTATTTTTTTTACTCTTTTTTACTGTATGGAACTAACAAGTATTGTATCATTTTAGAATTCTGATTAAATGCGCCAACTTTTAATGCTACTTGCCAAGGCACTCTGGTACATTTTTTTTAAAGGAGGGCCTGTCGAAGTCGACGAATATTGAACATTTTAAATTCGTAGTTTAACAAATAGTCTCAATTCTCGGAAACTTGAGGCAATTGTGTCATTATTTTTTATTGGGATTCTAGAAATGTTATTTAGAATTACGTCTCCAAAGTTCAAATGAACAAAAATAAAAAAGAATAACCACAATAACCGAAAAATGGTACAGTTTGATCAAATTTCTAGGTTTTTCTTAAAATGCCCATAATTTTCAAACTGCATGGGATAGATCTTTTTTCAGATTTTTCTCGTGATGGTTATGATCAATCCTGTCACCCCGTTTCGGCTTGACGTTGAGTTCTGGGACACCCTGTATATAAAATGTTAGTAATGGATTTGAAGTTCATTGCTTTTTGGAATATGTATTTGATTTTGTAAACCTTAAATGTTTTTCTTAAGTTACGTCTATTTATTATATTACGGAAGAGCGAAACCTCCTAATACAGGTATTATTTACGTAAAAGGAGGTTTCAACTACTAGTTAAGATATTGTAAACACAAGTTATCGAAATAAAACATTTGTATTTGTAAAATCTATGATTTTCTAATTTACGGTACAAAAACCGCTACTAAAGAATTTCCCCCTAGCAATTCCCCTAAAAAAGAGGTAACTCTTGAAAAATGCGTTATACAATTGTACCCCTAGTGTATGTCCCTAAAAAAATATGGCCTCTAAAAATACCCCTTTTCATCTAACTTATCCCCAAATTTAGGGGGAAAACCCCCAAGTTGGCAACACTGCTGTTGGCTCAGATTATACAAACAAACAGATAGAGCGCGCCGAATGTGCGAGTGAAGCCACACAAGCAAATACAAATTTAAAAGCGAATACAATCTCGCGGCAGTGCTAAAGATAGCGTCGTACTGCTTGAACGTCTCGAGTGATTAATTATTTTCTGTCAAAAATGCCGTCTTGTGTTATTAAACAGTGTAAAAGTTGTTCCCAAAAACAAAAAAAAGTGGATGGAATATCATTTCACAAGTAACTATAAATTATTTATTTAAATAAGTTAATTGTTGTTGTTAATCTTTATTTTGTTTGCTTTGTTTGTATCTTTGATTCAATTAACTTGTACATACGATAGGACCGACATGTATCCTTATAAAGGTCCTTATAATAAATTGGAATAAAAAAAAAAAAATATTTAATTGATGTTATTATTTATTCACCCAATAATTAAACGGTTGTCTCGAAACACAAAACCTCGACATTAGTTCGACTGTGTTGCCAGTTTTCGGCAAAATGTTTTCCCTTTAATTGGGGAAACTACCTGTTGATCTAGGCGTTAGCTAGCCTGACTGTTAAATGTACGGACGTGGGTTCGATTCCCACGCGTAATCTCACGCCTAAATTGTTATTCCGAATTTGTATGTATTTCTATAATTATGTTATTGCCGTTTACTGTGTTTCGGTGATTAATATCTTATGCGGGATTTTAAATATAATTGTATATGTATAACAATTTAGTTCCGTATGTATATATGTAATGTATATACATTACATCCACACATATATAATAAATGATATATATATATATATATACAGAAGTAATAGCGATCCGCACTCGCTTCGCTTCGAGAAAAATATCCTACCAGAACATTTTACCGGGATAAAAATATCCTATATGTTAATCCAGATCATATTCAATATGTGCAAAATTTCACAGAGTGAATCTGGTGAAGTTGTTGATAGAAAAGTATTTAATGGTGCGATTGCACTATACAGCAAAATTAGAAACTAATTCTCGACATGTAGAAGCCAAACGGCAATATTACAAGAAATTAGTGCAAAATTAAGGTGGTTAATTTTTTTGGCAATATAATTAATTATGATTTTAATAAATATTTTGGATTCATATGTATGTTTTTTTTATCAGTCTAATGAAATGAATATACTATATAATAATATTATAATACTATGCTATATATATACTATATAATAATTACTACAGAAAAAACTAAAGTATTATTATAAAGTCCATTTTTCCAAAAAGTGTTATTGTAATTTTTCAAATTCTAATAACAGTCCGAAGTCAGGAATTTATCCTGCGTTGTTGGCTAGTCTCTTGCGAGATGGCCGCCGTAGCCGTAATTCGGCCAGGAGGACATTAAAGTCCATGTAAACCTCAATAAACACCGGACGGACCGCTAGTTATAAAAATCTTCACATATTATTTCTTCTGTAATTTTACAATGCGTTTACAATGGTACATGAAATATTTAAGTGTTTAATAAACTAGTTAATTAAACAATTGTTCAATCCTAATACTCACACAAATTTGTATTCAATTAGTAACAAATTCATGTATCCAAATAAAATTTTAGAACCTGTTGTCGTAAAAGGACATTAAAAAAAATACAGGGAGTTTTTTTCTTTTTCTGGTATCATTAGACGCACACTGATGCACGTGTCCCTACAGAGCTATTTCTAATCGCCACGCACACATGAATGATAAGTGGCGTCATACTGTTTGTTGCGTACACTCCATCTGTTTGTTTGTATAATCTGAGGCTGTTGGCACGAAAGTAAATAGCTGTGTTTACTACGCGATTTATCTAAACGTGTGGATTTGTGTAGGTAAATGTGACTTATCATAATTATTTATTTACACGTATAAAAAAAGGCAATACAATAGGCGGCCATATTGCTGTAATACATATAATGTGATTCTTCCATGGACTATACACATGGATGTACCCATAGAAAATCCATACTAATATTACAAATTTGAATGTAACTCTGTCTGTTTATTATTTTTTCACGACTTTTGAGCCGACTGCGCAAAAGGAGGTTGATGTTTTTATTTAAAAACCACGCGTACGAAGCCGCGGGCGAGTCAGCTATGTATTACATAAATCTTTATTCTCCTGGCGCGTCACGACTAGGTACATTGCAATATAAAAGATATTTGCATAAATAAGCGTTCGATAATTTCCGCCCTAAGTCGTGGTTTATTCAACAGGAGTGTCTCTACCGAACCAGCTGTTTTGACGACAAGAAGTTCGAGCAATTCCTCTCTCGTGTATGGTGCCTGCTTCGAAGATACGCGGCGTGGGTCGGCGCTGGAGGCGAGGCGCAACTGGCGCAGATGTCGCTGCCGGTGCCGGTGCTGGAGTGCCTGCATCGCTGCTTCGGCGTTTCATTCGAATGCTTTGCCAGTCCGCTCGACTGCTACTTCAGGCAGTACTGCTCCGCGTTTGCAGATACCGACTCCTATTTTGGATCGAGAGGGTAAGATGACTACTTTATACGTAAAGTCAGATGAAGAGTTATGTGAAAGTGACAGGAAGAAAAAACAAAGTAGCCAAAAAAGTATAAAACGATTTTAATCAAACTGTTACTTTTAACCAATTTAATCTAAATCGGTTCGGCTGTTTAGTCGGAAAAACGAAACAAACCGATAGATAGATAATAATAAATAAATAAATATTGGTAGATATTTCACATAGGGATATTTAGCCCTAAACTAAGCAGAGCTTGTACTATGAGAAACAGATAACACATTCTTATAATATAGTAGCTTTCGCCAGCGGCTTCGCACACGCTGTTTGTCAACCAAAAGTAGCCTGTATGTTTGTATATGTAGTGTGTTTGAATCCAGGTCATAAACTATCAACACACCAAGTTTCATTAAAATCGGTTCAGCCATTACGACATGATTGAGTGACAAATTAATAAATAAACAAACATCCAACCTTTACATTTATAACATTAGTGTGATAGAAAAATATCCAGACCCGGAACAAATCTGTAGATCATCCTATTTGTTCCGCGGCGGGAATCGAACCCGCTACCTCTGCTTCTCAGCCGGAAATTCACCCACTGCGCCACGGATGTTGTCAAAACGGAGATGGCGGAACGGATTGGATATGTTTCTGAAAGGCTAGGCGGTCGTGGCACAACATCGTGATGTTTCAAAGGGATGGGGAGAGCTCTGATCAGCAGTGGGACATGGATAGCTGAAAAGTCAATTATTGTTTCCTTTTTAAGATGTTAGTCGATCCTGTTTTCAGTGAGGGGTAAACCCCATGGGAAAAATTTCGGTATGAGTATTAAAAATAGAACATCCCTACCCTGACCAAAATCCTCTACTACCAATTAGTAGGTAGGTAGATCTGAATTATAATATTTTATTACTATTCTTTATATTACACCTCTGCCAATATTCCATAAATAATACTGTTACGCCGAGGCTGTTAAACAATGAGTAATAATCGAACCTTCTCGAACGCTTTTGTCTTGCTGTGTTATTGTTGCTATTGTTTGTGGTTTCGCAGAATGGGGAGTGGCCATTGTGTCGAGGGACCGACCCTTTCCTGGAAGGATCGACATCGTTCTCGAACAATCGAAATGTGTGCGATATAAATAGGCCGGAGAGATGGCCGGACAGTGAGTCTCGAGTCAGAGTTAGTGAGTGAGTCTCAGCGAGGCCCTGGAGGACTGACGTGGAGAAGGGTCTCGCGTGAACAGTAGTTGCTCGCGAGTCAGTCTGGATTAAGCTATACGTGCGATCATTTCGGTGACTTTAAGTGGTGCAACAGTGGTGTGAATTAGTGTGTTGTGATTACGTGTGAACAAGTTCGTGTATTCATCGTTTAGTGCTGAATAAAAGTGTTATTTTGGTTCGATCGATTCCCATTATTTTATCCCGAACCCTCAGCTCGTAACAATTGGGTGTCAGAAGTGGGATAAAATAATGCCGGTTCTGCCAAAGGATAACGTGGACGGTGTAAGGACGAGAGGTCAACGACAACAGGAAGTCCATGAAAGGCGGTTTGGAGATTCTCCGGTTCAAGAAGATCAACAGAGTCGTCCGCCGATACAGATGGAATCAGCCGCCCCCGAATCAATTGGAGCTTCATCATCATCATCCGTGGGGAAAGCTCCTGTGACAGGCGATCTTGCTGCTATTATGGCCATGCTTTGTCGTCAACAAGAAGAGCAGCGACGTTGGCAGGAAGAACAGCGACGTCAGGAAGAAGAGCAGGCTCGGTTGCAGGAAGAACAGCGACGTCAGGATAAGGAAGAGCAGCGTCGTCAGCAAGAAGAGCAGGCTCGGTTGCAGGCAGAACAGTGACGTCAGGATAAGGAAGAGCAGCGTCGTCAGCAAGAAGAGCAGGCTTGGTTACAGGAGGAAGAACGCTGTCAGCATAAAGAAGAGAAGCGTCGTCAGCAGGAAGAGCAGGCTCGGTTGCAGAAGGAACAGCGACGTGAACAGGTGGAGCAGACTCGGTTGCAAGAGGAACAGCGACGTCAGGATAAAGAAGAGCAGCGTCGTCAACAGGAAGATCAGCGACGTTGGCCATAAGAGCGTGCTCGACTGATGAGGGAATCGTTCGGTTCATCTGGAAAGTAATTCCAGGAAGTGAAAGAACAGATAGAAATCATGAGAGCCGTGTTTTGGAGGCTGGAATTGGGATCGCTGATGAGAAAGGGACTCTGGGTGTCCTGAAGTACTGGAGACGGCAATGTGGCTCCTCTAGTTGCTACATCTTCAGCGCGAGGTGCGCCTAAAATTGTTCATGTTGATCGGCTGCCGCGATATGGGGCTAAGAATGCTCGGGACGAGCATGTTTTAGGAGGGGGCAATGTTACGCCGAGGCTGTTAAACAATGAGTAATAATCGAACCTTCTCGAACGCTTTTGTCTTGCTGTATTATTGTTGCTATTGTTTGTGGTTTCGCAGAATGGGGAGTGGCCATTGTGTCGAGGGACCGACCCTTTCCTGGAAGGATCGACATCGTTCTCGAACAATCGAAATGTGTGCGATATAAATAGGCCGGAGAGATGGCCGGACAGTGAGTCTCGAGTCAGAGTTAGTGAGTGAGTCTCAGCGAGGCCCTGGAGGACTGACGTGGAGAAGGGTCTCGCGTGAACAGTAGTTGCTCGCGAGTCAGTCTGGATTAAGCTATACGTGCGATCATTTCGGTGACTTTAAGTGGTGCAACAGTGGTGTGAATTAGTGTGTTGTGATTACGTGTGAACAAGTTCGTGTATTCATCGTTTAGTGCTGAATAAAAGTGTTATTTTGGTTCGATCGATTCCCATTATTTTATCCCGAACCCTCAGCTCGTAACAATTGGGTGTCAGAAGTGGGATAAAATAATGCCGGTTCTGCCAAAGGATAACGTGGACGGTGTAAGGACGAGAGGTCAACGACAACAGGAAGTCCATGAAAGGCGGTTTGGAGATTCTCCGGTTCAAGAAGATCAACAGAGTCGTCCGCCGATACAGATGGAATCAGCCGCCCCCGAATCAATTGGAGCTTCATCATCATCATCCGTGGGGAAAGCTCCTGTGACAGGCGATCTTGCTGCTATTATGGCCATGCTTTGTCGTCAACAAGAAGAGCAGCGACGTTGGCAGGAAGAACAGCGACGTCAGGAAGAAGAGCAGGCTCGGTTGCAGGAAGAACAGCGACGTCAGGATAAGGAAGAGCAGCGTCGTCAGCAAGAAGAGCAGGCTCGGTTGCAGGCAGAACAGTGACGTCAGGATAAGGAAGAGCAGCGTCGTCAGCAAGAAGAGCAGGCTTGGTTACAGGAGGAAGAACGCTGTCAGCATAAAGAAGAGAAGCGTCGTCAGCAGGAAGAGCAGGCTCGGTTGCAGAAGGAACAGCGACGTGAACAGGTGGAGCAGACTCGGTTGCAAGAGGAACAGCGACGTCAGGATAAAGAAGAGCAGCGTCGTCAACAGGAAGATCAGCGACGTTGGCCATAAGAGCGTGCTCGACTGATGAGGGAATCGTTCGGTTCATCTGGAAAGTAATTCCAGGAAGTGAAAGAACAGATAGAAATCATGAGAGCCGTGTTTTGGAGGCTGGAATTGGGATCGCTGATGAGAAAGGGACTCTGGGTGTCCTGAAGTACTGGAGACGGCAATGTGGCTCCTCTAGTTGCTACATCTTCAGCGCGAGGTGCGCCTAAAATTGTTCATGTTGATCGGCTGCCGCGATATGGGGCTAAGAATGCTCGGGACGAGCATGTTTTAGGAGGGGGCAATGTTACGCCGAGGCTGTTAAACAATGAGTAATAATCGAACCTTCTCGAACGCTTTTGTCTTGCTGTATTATTGTTGCTATTGTTTGTGGTTTCGCAGAATGGGGAGTGGCCATTGTGTCGAGGGACCGACCCTTTCCTGGAAGGATCGACATCGTTCTCGGACAATCGAAATGTGTGCGATATAAATAGGCCGGAGAGATGGCCGGACAGTGAGTCTCGAGTCAGAGTTAGTGAGTGAGTCTCAGCGAGGCCCTGGAGGACTGACGTGGAGAAGGGTCTCGCGTGAACAGTAGTTGCTCGCGAGTCAGTCTGGATTAAGCTATACGTGCGATCATTTCGGTGACTTTAAGTGGTGCAACAGTGGTGTGAATTAGTGTGTTGTGATTACGTGTGAACAAGTTCGTGTATTCATCGTTTAGTGCTGAATAAAAGTGTTATTTTGGTTCGATCGATTCCCATTATTTTATCCCGAACCCTCAGCTCGTAACAATACTCTATCCAAAGGTTGTCTGGAACAGATATTTTTTTAGCGATAAGAGCACCCATTGTACATTTTCTTGTTTCTCATTTTGTTTTATCTAGCTTGTAAGTTAAACTAAAGAATTTTCATTCATTCATACCAATATGCCAAGTGTACACTAATGATAAATAATGCTGGACATTTCACACAGTGCTGTAGACCATGCATACATTTGTCCCGCAGCGCGGATCGAACCCGCTACCTCCTGCGTCTCAGATGGCTATTCGCCCACTGCGCCACAGAGGTCGTCTAGATTTTTAATATTAGACTAAGATTTTAATATATATTTTAAAATGATTTTCAATTAATGTTTTGTTGATGTTCGCCAGACCGTTCTTAGAGCTGCGGCCGGTTTCGGGGTCGATGGTGGCGCACCCGCCGTACTGCGAGGAGCTGCTGGAGGCGGCGCTGCGGCACATGGAGCGGCTGCTGCAGGACTCCGCGGAGCCGCTCAGCTTCGTGGTCGTGCTGCCCGAATGGCCGGACCGCCAGACGCACGCGCTACACAAGCTGCAGGCCAGCCACTTTAAACGGAAACAGGTTGACTATTTTTTGACGAGAATACGTTTTCAAAATTGCTTCCATAGTGGGAGGCAATTCAAAAAACGAATGATAAAAAAATTAGGGGATACAGTTTGGTGTTGCAGCTTGCACAACTGGATAGCTAAAGGATCAAAGAATTCGTCACGCTAAGTGAGGACTGTGACGCACCGCGCGCGGGGAAGTGCCGCCATTTTGAGGTCATTTTGCTGCGTTTCGAGATTTCCATTTAGTATGACCCAAAGGACTTCTTAGTGTTCAAACATGATTATAACATAATAAAATAACGTATTTTATATTTTGTGTAGCAAATATTACCTGTTACGTACACGTATTCACGTACAACACACGGCCGTGCTAATGGGCCACACCCCATTTTTAGTAAATTAATCGCAATAACAAAAAACCTGACTGCAAAACGATGTTTTTTTTTCACGTTTCTTTGTGATTATGATTGAAGTACATAAAGTTCGTGAAGAAGGGTTAAACATTTTTTTTACCACTAATTTATACTTGTCTTTTTACATATAGCTGTTATATATTTTTGGAACGGTATTTTAAATACATCATTCGATAGGTTTTGATAATTTTTTGTTGAAACTATTTAACTTCATAATATTATGATAGCTAGTAGCTACCTCATTTGTCAAAATCCGTCAAGGCGTTTAGCCTACACGATACACCAAATGCGACATACACCCTAAAAACATTACCTTCCTTCATCGCAGTCGGATAAAAAGGGAAGCAGGCATATGTTACTGAGCAACACAATGAATGACCAAAAACTTTACAATACTCTTTGCAATATTGTGTTCATAAGTACTATTAAACATTCATATTAATCTATTTTTTTTTTTAGGTGGTCATTCCTGCTTTTGAACATGAATATCGGCACGGGTTTCAACATGTATTGCCGAAGTAAGTTTAGCCTTTAAATAATCACTGTAAACATGAAATAGTAGATTATTAAATGAGGGGATAAAGCAGTATCTTGCGTCACGGGCGCTATATCGAATCCAGAACTTAACGAAGGATTCTATCACGGGTGGAGCGAGGGAGTTACTAGAATCCTAGGTGCAGAGATATAAGCACACCCAAGACGCAGACAGCGTTATCCACGAGGAGAATACTCTACTTTTCACACTTTCTACGAGACTATTTACCTGGTTCCAATCAAGTATTTTTAAGTTAAGTGTATATTAAGTGTATTATGGACCGAGTGCTTCCGAGCTTCAGTTCTTTATGATGTAGACTCTTATTAAGATAGCATTATCCCTACAAACCTTAGTGGTTTATAAGTGCTATTTTGAAACATTACTGTGTGTGAAAATTTTAAGCGATAATAAATTAAAAAAAAAAATTTCGCTCTGTACAGAAAGGCTAGTTCGATTAATGTATAACTTTTTACTGTGTGGGTCTCTTTGGTTCAAATTTTAATAGAAATGAGGTTCCAAATTCAATTCAAATGTAAACCTTACCGAAAGCAGGTGATTAAATTCCTACAGCTGAGCCGTGAGTAAAATTGTATGCCCTCGCGGGCATAATGTGATTTGAATTTGGAACCTCATCTGTATTAAAATTTGAAGAACTTATTCGTCTAACCTGTGGACATAATGCACCAACCTAGATTTATTTGTATTGACTCGCAAAAAGTGTAAAAAGTAGAGTATTCTCCTCGTGGATAAAGCTGTCTGCATCTTGGGCGTGTTTATATCCCTCTCTTCGCTCGTGAGTTAACTCTAGAATCCTTCGTTACGTTCGGGATTCAATATAGCGCCGTGTCGCAAACCACCGCTTTATCCCCTCATTTAATAATCTACTATTAAGGCTCCGTGGTCGAACTAGGAACCCTTATAGTTTCGCCATGTCTGTGTGTCCGTCCAACTAGTCACAGTCGTTTGTTCATAGACTATTAGTGCTGTAAAGCTGGATTTGGCATGTTGATACGTTTTTTGGACGCCTAGTAACAGAAAATAAAAACCAAAAAAATTGTTTGTTTACCCATCTATGGGATCGTTAAATAGGCCTTCCAAGAGCACTATAAGATTTCCTCATAACTTTTTTGATAAAAGAGCCCGTTTACGAATTATAAAGCTTCAAAGTGGATGTTTTCGTCATAGTCGTGCGCCCTTCATCTACCAGCCCAACCGCTATTCTTGTATAGGTATGAAAGTATCCACACACAATATACCGTAGTTACTGTAACAAGAATTATCTAGAGTAGACTACGAGTTTACGAGCAGTAGTCGACCAAATTATGTCTGTAGCTGGTTTTGTAAACGGTTCAAATAAAATCACCAAAATCATATATTTTTGTTGTGCGTGGGTGAAATGGAAGGAGAATAAATGATCAAGGCTGCCACCAATCTTTATTTCCTGTTAGTTGGACAAGTGTGGTGCCTCGGGCGCCATCCTTACTAATTGATCGAGCGAAGCGAGATCTCTAAATCAACTTGAGCAAATCGGCGTTGTATGTATGTTTGTTTGTCCGAGGATAACTTTAAAAGCGTGTATCCGATCATCGTGAAATTTGGTATATAAGTAGGTAGTGATTTCACAATTTTGGTGTGACTAAATGAGCTAAAAATGTGGGGGGGTTGTTGTTGGGGTCCAAGAGGGATAAAAAAAACTATAATGGGACTATCTGGTCAAATGGCACGTCTAATAAAAGGTCTTTGTGAGTACATTTCAACCCCGTTTTTATTTTTAGTTTAAACCTTGTAGTTTTTAAGTTATTAGCCATAATAAAAACTGAACTTTGACTAAATTCACAGGGTACACCAGTGTCCCCACAGTGCTGAAATTTGGTATGCGCGTAGCTTTAGTGACACAAATATAGGGAAAAGTCTGATATCCAGAATAACTGCAATTTCCACCCCAAAAAAGAGTAACCAATTAACATGAACTCCCGATACCTTTACGAATTTGTATGATTTGACAACTCCTTAAATCACATTTAGCCACTAAATACGTTTAGGCATCGTTACGCGAGTCGCGCTAAGTATATATTTTTTGTGTTTTGGGAGAGTCGCGAGATCTCAGTTCGGGGCGAACCAGTAGTATTATAAATTCGGAAGTAACGTAACGTTTTTATGAGTACATGGCTAGGCCGGTTTCGATGAAATTTGGTATATACATAGATTATGACCGGGTTTGGGACATAAGCTACTTTTGCTTTTAAAAATTAAACTCGTTAAAAATTACCCTCCTCAACCTGATTGAGGTTTAAACTGATTTTGGGTTAATTTTTAACGACAAACCAGGGTTAGCTATAGTATTTTTCAAACTTTCGCGATCACTATATTACTGATAATTACGGATTTAAACGGGTATTTATCGCATATGTACCTTTTTTATTTAGTATCCCGACGTTTCGACTATGTTGCAACAGCCGTGGTCGCGGGCGGACTGGAATACATGGAGCTACCGTCGAGAAGCGACCACGGCTGTTGCAACACAGTCGAAACGTCGGGATAACAAATAAAAAACAAATCAAATGTTTTTATTCATGATACTGTCTAACAAAATCGATTCTGAACTGTTGCTTGAAAATATTTATCTGTGCTGCCCTAGACTTTATTCTAGAAAAAAGAAAACTTTTTGGACGCCAATTTCTAAAACGAATTATAATAAAAATATGTTTCTTAATAGACTTAACTTGTAACAAAAGATTTGTCCACATTGATATTTTCCACTCGACTGCGGCTGGGTTCCGAAGACAAGTTTTGTCTGCAATAGCCAATGAATGATTTAGTGTGTACTTATTATATTAGTTGTTGTTTAGTCTTGTATAGATTTTCTTTAAATTTTAGTTGCAATATGTGTTAGCATTATAAGAGTTATATTTTTTTGTTTACATTTATGTTAGTCTGTTCACACGTTTTTTATATGAAATATGTTATGGTGGAAACTTCACTGGTTTTAGTATTAACTTTATATATACCTATTTGTATTCTCTATTGTACTGTTTGTTTCCCAAATAAAATAAAATAATAAAAAAGGTGCATACGCGATAAATACCCGTTTAAATCAGTACCTAATTTTGTACAGTGATCGCGAAAGTTTGAAAAATACTATATATTAGTTAGGTATAAAATAAATCAGCAATGTTGTTGCGTAGCAGCTCACAATGAAACAATGTTGCGAGCCGTAAAAATGTGGACCACTAACAATATTCGTCTACGTACAGGAACGAGGTGTACTTCCGTTGGGGCGGCGGCACAGTGGTCGTGTGGTTGCAGAACGCAGCCGGGTTTGCCCGCTGGGGGCCCACGGACGACCGCGTGGAGGCGTTGCTGGACGCGTGGCGGCCGCGCGCCAAGCTGCGCTCCTCGCCCACGCCGCAACCCGCCGCGCCTGAGCCCGACCCGCCCGCGTCCGACGCGCAGCCACAGGGACACCACACGCCCGAGAAACGCTAGCTCCGCCTGCCCGACGAACTTGTAAATAATGGATCAGCAAGGTGTAATGATAAGTGATGATGTACATACTTTTAGGGACGATCACCCGAGTGTAAGTTTATTTTAGAAACCTTTTTCTGTTGTATAGTTTGATAAAGATAAATCTTTATAATTACGTTTTTATTGTTTATTATATTCTGTGAGAAAATATTTTACTTTAAGTGGTTTTCCTAGCCTCAGAGTACATTATTTACATTTTTGTTCTAATAATTAAATTACATACATGGTTAAAGACAAGTTGTAGTGTTTTTGAGCAAACCCCCTTTAAAACATATTTAAATACCTACCTAGCTAATCTATGTGACATCTTTTACACAAATAAAACTAATGTTGAATGATAAATCTATTTATTTAAAAGATATTATTGAAAACACAGTGCAACTAAGGGGTATGTAATGCACCTTAAGAAAAAATAGGGCAATCTTATAATACATATAAAATTAAAACATTGCATTTGTAAAGGTAGTTCATAAGATGACCTCGTCTATATTTTCAGCAAAACTTTTACTAAATATAATTTATGAATATTCTTTTTTACAAACCATTTTAAAGGAACATGGCAATTGCAATATTTGGTTTAAAATGCCAACTTAAAACATATGTTAGGGCAAATCAGAATTTTTTAATAGAAATTGATGTTTTCATCCTATAAATAAAAGTCTAATAATTTGTTATTTGGTTTTATATTACTTTTGTGACATACTTAATGCATACATATGCTACCACATACACTAAAAGTATCTAAGTAATTATTCAACATTCCATATCAATTTAATTCTGTTAGGTTTTATGAAAAGTGAACTAAAGTCAATTTTAAAAGTAAATAAGGTAGGAAAATATTATAATTATAAGTACAATAATGGAGAGCATGTAAAACAAATATTGTGCTCAAATTACACTACAAAACTTATGGTTATCATGTGCTTTTAAAAATAACTGATATATTTAGTAATTAATTCTATGGGCTAATTATTTAACTACCCAAGTGTTGAGTTATATAATATAAACTTCAAATCTTTTTTAATAATTATACTAAGGAAAAAATATTGTAGTAAAATTATTAATTATAGAAAAAAATTTTTTTAGTTATACTCTTCTTCATCTTCATCCATAGCGAAATCTACACCCGAGTCAACAGCACACACTGGGCTGTAAAAGAAAATAGAATAATGTTAATGAAGTTAATTAAAATACATGAAACAAAGTAGCCTAATAGTAATAGAAGACTGACCTCATAGCTCTACAGGTGAAGAAAACAATGCGCTTCAACTTTCTGTTGTAGAAGAAATAGTTGAAAGTCCAAAGGCAGCCTGGTTCTCCAAAAGGATCACTAGCCAGGTCTGGATTGTAGCTGTAAATGCGGCACTCAGGAAGCAGAATCTCTTCCTCAATGGCAGCCCACATGGCTGGTCTCAGTTGACGCCAGCGAGCTCCTCCTACCGCTGACAGGGCATCATCCACTGCAGATTGAACCCATGTAAGAGATGGTTCTGCACTGAATTCACTGCTCTGAAAGAAAAGATGAAACATGGTATAATTTATGTTGTTTCATAATTACATCAGTCTATTTGCTATTTCTAATAGTTTGTTTTTAGTACATAATTATTTTGGTAATTATAATTTTTAACAGACCAATAAAAAACATACCTTTGCCATTGAAAAGTCATAATCAGGAAAGGCAGCATTCAGTGTAGCAATCAAATAAAACAAGGTCTTCCTAGAAATAGTGTCGCAGAGCACTCCTTCCTCATCTCCAGACAGGCTTTGGCTGGAAATGACAATGCAAAATTTTAATTTTACATCAATAATACTTTTAGCATTAGTGATTAAGTGAAAAGAAAACATACCTGTATGAGACACCTTCTGGGGGTGACAATGCTTGCAGGTCATGAGTGGTTTCACCATGAGTGGTGAACCGCTTGTAAAAAGATTTCTCATTTCCAACCATCTTGCAGCTATAGCCCTCGACACGGCCCTGCACAGCGCTGTCTCCGTTCAGGATCGACAGTGCCCTGCTCAACGACTCCAACCGGCTACTCTCCAAGAGTTTCATTTTTCTCACTTTGTTTGACTGGTCGAGACGTTTACCCACTAAAATTTCTCGTTAGAAACGGTGTACATATACTTTTAGGGTTTGTACTATTTCTGTACATAGCAGAAGGGTGTATGAAAATTCCTTTCCTTTTTGAGTGCAGAAGGTTCACACTCGGAATCAAGTTCGACTTCTTTTCTTCTTCCGCGCTGATAGAATGCGGGAACATCACAAATAAGAAAGAAAAATAGATATAACGAATGGTTATACAAAAGCGAATTATTTTTAGCTTGTTTTGGTTTCACAAGGAGATCGCGTCACTTCACTGGTGTCCTACTCGTGTACCAGTTACATAAACACTTTTGCAATAGCTATAATTCAAAATCCATATAAGACATCGTCACAAGATATTATAAGCACTTCAAGATCACAATCCTATCTACTTTGGTATAATCTTTCTTTAAATTACAGACAACAAATTATCAAACAAAGCTTTTCTCAATTTCACAAACACAAAGATGGCGGACTGTTTTTTTTGTTGATGACAAACTTGACAACGGCGTTGCCACCTTATTTTTTTGAAAAAGGGGCTACTATGTAGCCAAAAAGGACTAGATTTGCCTAGCTAGAAAGCACACTATAACATTTATTGTAAAATCTGTTGAAGTTTCAACGGCCATGTTTTATAATTGCTAACAGATGGCGTTGCTCTATCATGCTCTGATTAACAAAGGAAAGTGAAATGTCAATTGCCGTGTCAACAAATCCGAAGAACTTGAAATAAAAAATAAACATACAGTCCGTCTAAAAAGAGTAGACAAAAAATGAGGGCGCCACTGTGGTTTAACTGGTATACCCCATACTATACAATAACTGGTTTTGATACTTGCTAATTATTTATTGTATTATTGGCATTAATATTTTATGATTCTAAGCTAACTTAGTACTTCACATAACCACTTTCATCACAAGTTGTGGTTAAATTCGACTAATACATATTATTATAAATACGGAAGATTGGGAGGATGGATGGAACTTGGCACAGGAATAGATTATTACCTGGAATAACTAGAGGGCGCAGCTAGTAAAATAATAAAACAAGAGTTGAGTGTTATTAATAAAATATTTTATTCATAAAATTAGTCGTCCAACACATCACAATCTAAATATTCGACACCAGACATGTTGTCATCTATAGCCCCAGGAGAATCTTGCCGAGAAGTACTAGGCAGACAGGAATCTTCTGATTCTGCTTCAGACTCACTGCTGCTGCTGCTATCCTCACCAACTCTTATAATTAATTCTTCTATATTTTGATACAGACTGGGGCCTCTTTCAATGTACTCCATTTAAATTTTTTTGACATGGTTACAACATGATTTTCAATCTACTCGAGTTATAAAAAAAGCAAAAGCAAAAGCCTCTTCGGTTAATTTTTTTATATCTCTGGATCCAACATTTTGTGCTGCCACTTTTCTTTTTGCCAAATACCATATAAGTTCAATCGGGTTCAGGTCGCAGTGATAGGGTGGCAGCCTTACGACTGTATGCCCATGCTCGCTCAGTAATTCGTCAATTTCATAAACTGGTGCTGGTTTATTTTTTTTTCACCAAATCATAAAGCATAGGTTTTCGTAGGGTTGGATCAAAATTAATATTATTCTCTTCAAGCCATAATTTGATTTCGGCAATCGTGCTGGATGTTGTGGGAGCCTTATTTTTCACAATCGAGTGATATGGGGCGTTGTCCATTACAATAATGGAAGGATATTCAAGGTTTGGGATGAGCTTTTCGGTTACCCACTTATTAAAGTTTGTTCTATTCATTTCAGAATGATAGTCTTCCTGTTTGTTATTTCCACTAAAAATAAGAAGAGAGTTCGGTACAAATCCTTTTTCACTTCCTGCATTGATGAGAATCCATCTTTTCCCTTTTGAGATATCTTGAATAACTCCTTCGGTTTCAATAGATTGCCAACATTTTTTTAATTTGTATGATGAGTGAATATAACTTTCATCTAGATATATAATATCTTTTTGCAACTCTTCAGGTAAGTTACGGTTGTCTATAATAACTTTTAAATAGTTTTCCCTTTTAATACAAATATTAGTATTTTCCATCAAAGCTTTTCTGTTTGATTTACATTTTTTGTATTTAAAACCAATAGATTTTAAAATTTTGTGTAAATGGGCTCGACTTCCTTTGAAACCAAGGTCTTCCCTTACCATGGTTAGTATTTTATTAAGTGTAGGGACTTCTTTTTTTACACTATAGAAATAATGCACTTTTTGTCGGATTGCACACTGGTCAAAATCGTCTAATTCTTTTCTTGGTCGCCCCTTTCTATGTTTAGCAGGAGTACTGAATTTTCCTTTAGTTTTGGATCCTTCCGAAACTATTCGTCGCACTGTACTCTCGGATTTACCTGAAATAATAAATTATATTGTTAAGTATCAAAACCAGTCACACGCACTATAAATATGTGTTTTATTTTCATAACCTCAACTGTTAATATAAAAGTAAATATTTCATGATAAGACCACTCTTGGATAAGACATTACTATTTAAAGGAGTGTAAAGTGATTAAAAGTACTACATTAATTCATAACTTACCAGTCAGATCCGCTGTTCGTTGTAAACGTGTTCCATCTGCGTGAGCAATCTGCCGGCTTGGAATTCGGCTAAACATCGCATAAACACTTTGTATATCACTTCACGAGTGCCGCTGCGGATTGTTTTATTCATTTTTTAAATGTTTATACTAAGTTTTTGGATAAAAACTAGAATTGAAGCAAGAATTCAAATGAAAGCAAACAATGTTTACATTACAATGACAAGCAAGTGACAAGATTGACTTATAATGAAGTGTTGCCAGCCACAGAATATAGTTAGTTCCTTAAACATTAATTTCTACTCTTTTTAGACGGACTGTATTTAGTGTTTGTTTATCTGACGGAATGAGATTGTTTTAGACAAAGATATTGTGTCTTTGAAATTTTGGCATATAAAACATGATTTTGGCAGCGCATCCCCAGACAGCACCATCTATTACGCTAGTTGGAACTAGTTTTTTCTTTATAATACGAAAATGAAAAGCCCTCGTACTAGATAGAACTAGCTACAGTACCTCTAGTATCAAGTGTTGCTAGTACCGAGTGTAAAAATAGACACCTACTACATTTACATTTTCTAAAACAATATGTATTATAATCCTTGTAGTTTTATTGATCGAGCGAAGCAAGATCTCCAAATCAACTTGGGCAAATCGGCGTTGTATGTATGTATGATTGTTTGTCCAAGGATAACTTTCGAGGCGTTTATCCGATCATCGTGAAATTTGGTATAGAGGTAGGTAGTGATAACACAATTTTGGTATGACTAAATGGGCTAAAAATGTGGGAGAGGGGGTTTTTGAGATATTGAGGTTCAAGAGGGGTAAAAACAACCAAAATAAGACTATCCGGTAAAGTGGCACGTCTAATAAAAGGTTTTTATGAGTACATTTCGATTTCGAGTTTTAGTTTAAACTTTGTAGTTTTTAAGTTATTGGCCGTAATAATAACTAAACTTTGACAAAATTCACAGGGTACACCAGTGACCCAACACTGCTGAGGTATGCGTGTGGCTTTAGTGTCACAAATATAGGGAAACGTCTAAATCCAGAATAACTGCATTTTCTACCTCAAAAAAGAATAACCAATTAAAATGAAACTGTAGGTCAAGTCATTGGTTTCCTTTCGTGGCACTATTTTTATAGTCAAAGCAATTTTATTAATATTTTTTTATTTTTATGGGAAACTCGCGATATTATGGTCGGGGTGAACCACTAGTTAAAAATAATTGAGTTAAATGAATAGTGTAAATCAATATGAGGGGTGTGTCAAAAGGGCTAGAATAGATCGCTCCTTTCGGGCTAAACAGTGAATAAACGGCCTCCACGCTGCTGTAACAAGCGCTAGATCTAGCCTGAAAAAGGGTAAGATGGCAGCACTGCTTGACAAAGGCAAGAGTTTTTACCAACATGAAAAAATAACTGCCCGCTCTGCTGCGTGATGACTTTACACATTTTAGCGTAATAAATAGAATAATCGTTTAGAAGCTACTGTTTATATGTATGTAGATCATCGCTGATAAAAGATAAATTATATAATTTATTGAATCATGTTATAGAGTAAAAATCTTTCGCCCGAAACATGCAAATAGATGGTTTAGTAAGTGCAATTTTTGAACAGAACTTAATTTGTCAATAATATGTCAAAGTCAATGTCAAATCTCTTATTTTTAATATTAGACGATCGATTTTTGTGTTTGTTTTTATTTCAATTTACTAAATTGAAAACATAATAACATATTAAAATGTTTTCATTAACAGTGACTGTATCAGGATTATTGCGAACGCGTTGCTCTTCATGTTTCAGATTTCAAAAATATGGTACTAAGCATAGATTAGGTTATGTGGTTATCTTACTTCCTAACATAGTTCCAGAGATACCCATGTCTGATACTATGTTTAAATGTTTTAGCTACGAGGAAAAGGTTTTATCGTGGCACTGGCATTGTTCAGAACGACAGCAAATGGGAGGTCACTTTGGATCACCGGCGTTTGAAGACCCCTAATGGGAAGGCACTGCTGGTAGACAGTGAACCACTTGCCAGGGCTATAGCTGCGGAGTGGGATGCTCAGACTGAATCTATCGCGCAGGCAACCATGCACTTGGTAATGCAATTTTTTTTTGATACTTTTTTAGCAAGTGTATTCTTACAAAACAGTCATAGGGTCCTGCTGGTTAAGATCATTGGTTAAGTCCTGCTCAATTTTAGAGTTGCATTTTAAAATGACAATTCAGCAGGAGTCAAAGCCAAATATATTTATTTATTAAAATTACAAGGATCGCTTTGAAACGTCAATTTTACTGCCTGTTGCTTCGTGACCAAGCCAGGAAAGAAAGGCAAGAAACAAGGCTGGTTGTTTTTTTTAATGATCCTTTTAGAATACATAACAATACAGAAAATGAATTACATCTAAATTGTAAAATTTTGAATGAGTTGGAGCAATTTCAATCCCAAGCTTCTCTATCATCTAAATAATCCGATATTTTATAGTAGACTTTTTATAAAGATTTTGTTTAATTACCTTTTTAAATTCGTTGATTGTCAATTTTTGTACATCCCTTGGGAGTTTGTTATAAAAGCGTACACCTTGCCCTTTAAACGATTTACTAACTTTATGGAGTCTACAAGTGGCAACAGCGTGTTTATCTTAATTTCTTGTATTAAAATTATGATTATCGCTATTTTTCTTAAACAAATTAATATATTTGTGAACATACATCAGATCTTCATAGATGTATTGACAAGGAAATGTCATGACATTTATTTCTTTAAACTTATTGCGTAATAATTCTCTAGGGCCCATATTATAAATTGCATGAACAGTCGTCTTCTGCAGCACAAAAACGGTGTTTATATCCGCAGCACTCCCCCACAGCAGTACTTTATGACATAATGCTGTGGAAGTAGCTGAAGTAAACTAGTCTAGCTGTGTCTACGTCTGTAAAAAGATGGATCTTTTTGACTGCGTATGCCGCAGAACTAAGTCTCTTCGACAACTTATCAATGTGAGGGCCCATTGAAGCTTATTATCTAGGGTTGTACCTAAGAATATGGCGGTGTCCACAAGAGCCAACTCCTCGTCTTTGATTTTTATATCTGCTTTAACTTGTGTAACTTTAGGTAGTATAAATCTAATACATTTTGTTTTATTTTCTGTTATGTATATGACAGCTGATTAATAATCGACAAAGAGGCTCAATGTGAACTGGTTGTTGTGTCTGGTGATGGACCTAGCCTGTTGGGTCGCAACTGGTTTCAGTCATTAGGCTTACAAGTGACCGGCTTGTACTGGGCTAAAGAAGACTTAGTGCCTTTTATGAACGAATTTCCGGATTTATTCAAAGAAGAACTGGGCGCGTACAAAGGCCCACAAGTCAGCCTTCACCTCCGTTCAGATGCAAGACCATGGTTTCTGAAAGCATGTGGAGTGCCTTTTCCTATAAAGCGGCAAGTAGAGGACGAACTGAACTGGATGGTAGAAACAGGTATGCTGACCCCGGTTGGATACTCAGAGTGGGAAAAGAAAGATGATGGATCTTTACGTATCTGTGGAGACTATCGCTCTACGGTCAACGCTTCTATACAAGTGGACAGATACCCGCTCCCAACATCAGTGGAAGCTTTTGTTCAGTGCTCAAAAGCTCAGTGGCGGCCAAGTTTTCAGTAAACTAGATTTAAAACAAGCGTATACCCAAATGAAGGTTTATGAAGAGACGGCCAAGCTATTGACACTTAATACGCCTATCGGATTAATGAAAATGAATCGCCTTGCATTTGGTGTTAGTGCGGCGCCGTGCATATTTCAAAGAGTTATGTCTTCAGCTCTAGCAGGTATGGAGGGGGTGGCCTGTTTACTCGATGACGTGGCGGTGACTGGTGTCACGCACGAACAGCATAACCAGAGGCTACGTCGTGTGATGGAGAAGCTAAACGAGCTAGGCTTCTGACTGAATAGCAATAAGTGTGTTTTTGCTGCCAATAGCATCACGTTTTTGGGTCACACGATTGACGGTGAAGGACTTTATCCAGCACCCGCGAAAATTAAGGAGATACAGGAAAAGCCAACTCCTACAAATAAGGAAACTTTGAGGGCTTTTCTTGGACTGTATAACTTTTACCAAAAGTTCTTACCGGATAGAGCTACTTTGTTAGAACCTTTGTATCGTTTGCTGGAGTCGAAGATGCCGTGGAAGTGGAGTGAATGCGAGCAAACTGCATTTGAAAAAGCTAAGCTCTTGCTATCATCGGATCTTACCCTGGTAGGATATGACCTAAACAGAGAGTTACTGCTCATATGTGACTCATCAGAATATGGTGTGGGTGCGATCATAGCACATGTTATGGATGATGGATCGGAGAGACCAATCATGATGGCATCAAGAACTCTACAATCGCATGAAAGACGGTATGGTCAGATCGACAAAGAGGCTCTGGCTATAATGTTTGGACTCTCTAAATTCTTCATGAATTTTTACTGGGCCGAAGATTTTGTATTGTTACGGACTATAAGCCATTAGTAGGCTTGTTTAATCCAGCGAAACCAATACCTGAACAGATTTCACCCAGGATGCTACGGTGGTCTTTAAAGCTAGCTTGCTATGAATATGCCATCAAGCACAGACTAGAGAAATCTATAGGCAATGCAGATACTTTGAGTAGGTGGACTGCACCGTCTACTGGAACAGTGGCTGAAGAAGGGTTAAAAGAAGTACTGTTGTTAGAGGAACAACCCATGGGATGGAATTTAAGTGCAGAGAAGATTGGTGCCGAAACAAAGAAAGATGCTTTGCTTCAGAAAGTTTTATTCCATGTTCTTCATGGTTGGCCGAATAAGAACTCAGACCCAGCTTTGCAGCCGTTTTGGACTAGAAGGGAGGCTCTTTCGCATACTAAAGATTGTTTATTATTTGAGTAACAGAGTCATAGTGCCTGCCAAGTTACAAGAACAGGTACTAAAAATTTTACATGCCCCACATGCGGGTATTGTCCAAACCAAGGCAAGCATAGCATGGCACCATAGCAAGAGGCTATGTGTGGTGGGTCCAGATGGATATTCAGATCGAAGAGATGTGGCCAGCTGTGAACAGTGTCAACTGGTAAGAAACAGTCCTCCAAGAGATCCACAGACTTGGATGATGTCTGAACAGCCCTGGAAACAGGTACATATAGACTTTGCTGGACCGTTTCATGGAAAAACGTTTTTTTGTGTTGATTGATAGTCACAGTAAGTGGATGGAAGCAGAAATTTTAAATTCTATGAGTAGTGGAGCTGTAATAACTGTAATGAGGAAAAATTTTGCTTCGCAAGGCTTACCCGAAGTTGTTGTCTTAGACAATGGTAAAGCATTTACATCTGAAGAATTCAATAACTTCTTGAGGAAAAACGGAATTAAACATCTGCTCTCTCCACCGTATCACCCGGCGACCAACGGCCAGATAGAGAGAGCAATACAAACTTTTAAAAATAAAATTAACTAAATGGAAAATTTAAATTTACCATGAAGCGAAATGATGAGCAAAGTGCTGTACTATATGCGCACAATACCGAATTGATCTACTAACAGAACTCCGGCGGAGATGCTCAATTGCCGAAAATATAGAACGGCTATAGCCACGCTCCACCCGGACTCCGCGCCGAGCCGCGACGAGCTGCAGCTGGAGGCGGCGGAGCAGCGCGCGCCTGCCAGGACTTTCGCGGTGGACCAGCCGGTGCTGATCCACATGTACGGACCCGGAGAGAAATGGCGAAGAGCCCCTGTAGAGATGGTGGAAGGTCCTAGCTCGTACAGGGTGAGAACGGAAGATGGAGAGCTACACCGTCGACATGCGGATCAGATGTTGGCAAGCACAGTACATGCAGAGATTGCCTGAGAACAGAGATGTGAGGGAGTCAGACTCGCAAACATTGAGCCGCCGCCAGTTGAATTACCCCCACCTGATATGTGGTCTGATACCATAGTCATACCTAATAGATCTGATTAATTATGTATTTAAAGTGATTTGAGCCATTCAAAATTTATTGTTTATATTTTTGGCTGACTTATTATTGACTGAAGTATTAGTTTAAATTCATTTACTTTTACTTTGATTTGTACTTTGATTCTATGTATTTTGGTTTGTACTAATTTATGAAAGGGAGATATGTTATGTATTTGACAGCTGATTAATAATTTAT
The DNA here is from genome assembly GCA_963924445.1 of Philereme transversata. Classification (NCBI taxonomy): domain Eukaryota; kingdom Metazoa; phylum Arthropoda; class Insecta; order Lepidoptera; family Geometridae; genus Philereme; species Philereme transversata. Next base: position 14,924,891 of record OZ004337.1, on the reverse strand, counting down.
TGTGGGTATGTGAATAAAACAGTTTTGAACTAAACTTATCGGTAGTATCTTTTACGGCGTGTATCTTTTATTTTCATTTAGAAGTAGATTGTTTACATTGAACCATTTTACGGCCCTAGAGATTGCATTGTTTACATCGTTAAAATCGGTTTGTCGTCGCTTTAATAAAAGTCCGTCCTACACTGTTTTTTCCAGTGTGTTACTTAACCATTTACATTATTTTGTGACCATATTGAATTCTTAATAATTCAACTACCTATAGAACAATACTAATAATAGTTTTGTAAATAATTGTTTCAGACTGCACTCTGCAACACTGCACTAGATAACCCAGGGAAATTATCATCTCATGATATTGTCAGCTACATACTGGAGTATTTTCCAACTGACACCCTCCTTTTTTTCTCAGACGTGAGTAGTTCTTTTACGATATATTATTTTTTATATAAACATAAAATTTTGTTAACCAGTTTGTTTAATTTTTTTTAATTAATTTATTCGACAAAAGTTACATACTAATAGTAATACATAAAGCACTGTGAAACCTTATGTCTCGGTGTTAGAGACACTCAAGCCGCTACACATTATTTAGATAATCAAAAAACCCATCACCATTACTAAACATAATTTTATAGTTAGACAATCACACACAACCGACCTACCCACCCAAATTATCGTCTACAATCTATTACCAAAATGACGTACGAAAACACCGTAAGTAGGAGGCGGCAATTATAAATACGTATTGTAGTCTTCTTTATAATAATTTTCAAACTAGCTTTCTATGAAATAAAACCGCATTTGAATTGGTCTATCTGTTTGGACACTATGATGCCACAGGCAGATAGACAACAAAACCGAGGCAAGTCAGCTAGTTTAAATAAAATAAAAGAACTTCATTTACTCACAACTCATGGTAAATATCCCCTTTTTAGTACAAATAAGAACTTAATTGTTATTAAGCTGATCATTCAATACTAAAATCATCATACTTTTTATTTTTTTTAGGAGGTTGAAGAATTGAGAGCTGTCCAGGAAGAGAAGTGGACACCCATATTAGAATGGTTCCAAAAGAGGTTTGATGTTAAGCAGGAGGTTTCAACAGGCTTGGCGCCACCACCTGTCAACACGGAAACTAGGGCAGCATTGGCAAGACACCTTCTATCTTACGACTTTGCTTCGCTTAATGGTAATTAATTACATTTATATATTATTTACTGTACATCAAACAAAAATACAGTAACAAAGAAATGCACAAAAAATAAGGGTACCTTGATATCTAAGATATCCTTGAGCGACACCTTTAACCTTTGTAATGAATAAAATAATTTTAAAAAGCAATAAGTATGTCAGATGAATAGATTAATGTCTAGATTCAAGAAATAAAAAGTCATAAACAAATTACGACGTTGCCTTAGATTAGAACATTAAATAATGATGATGATGAATGATGATAGCTATAATATGAAGCTACTAGCTTCCGCCCGCGGCTACGCACTCGTTCTTTGTCAATCAAAAGTAGCCTTTATGTTAATCCTGGTTATATAATCTACGTTTACATACCAAATTTCATTAAAATCCATTCAGTAGTTTTTGCGTGAAAGAGTAACAAACATCCACACATACATCCAACTTTCTATACACATACAACAATTTCCAAACTTTCGCGTTTATAATATTAGCGGGATTTTATCAAACTGGCTGACTGATTTTCACAGTGAAAACCGTTTTTGACCAGTTATGAGTTTTGACTGTAACATATACATATCGGAGAATCGAACCCGATTACCGCACGCAAGCGCGACGCCACTGCGACTCGTGTTTCAATGTGGCCGTTGTGTTATATGTTGTTGTGGTCGCATGGTGTACACTTCAGATCCAAAACATTGAAGATCAACATCATTTATTTCCAAAATTAATGATTATAATTTAACTTTGTTACTTATTTACTAAGATTATTAAATCCATCTCAAAAATGTTCAAGCCTAGACGGGACTTGCACCCACAATCGTATTATACGACTAAAGTGCCTGACGTGACAAGAGCCTGTAGTACAAATTAATGGCAGTGCATCTTCGTATCTAGAGGAAGGTTGCGGATTCAAGTCCCGTCTAGGCTTGAACATTTTTGAGATGGTTTTAGAAATCGGTGATTCTGTAAGTGTTCGGATAACACGGATAACATAAATTAAAACTTATTTACTATTTTAACAACTAAACCTATGTCGATTAATGTACATGATGGAAATTAGTTGATACTAAGATGTTAGCTCCCTCCTCGACCGCCGTACAGTGATAATCACAGTAAACTTGCTCCTTCAAATATATTATTAAAAATCACCGTAAAAAGTTGCTAAAGTGTTGCATCTTTGCTATAACTAGTATATATATTGCAAGTATTATCTCTCCAAGTGTTTGTGCAAGTGAATATATTGTTTTTATGATTAAAAACTGTATTTCAATTAAGAAGTGACGGACACTTTACAAAACATACCGGCAAAAACTCGTGTGTGCGTTTCGGTTACACGCGTAAGCGACGCGTTCTCCACGGCGCTTACGACATTTTTGACTCGACCGCTCCAGTGCACGGCCTAACTACTAGCGGCTTACCTGAACAACTTCATTGTTTTTGGAGTTTTAGTCAGATTGTACTGCCGCGTCACTTCTTCTTCGGACTGTCATCAGCGATTTCTACACTGCAGCCAGCTCGCTTAACACAACAAACTTTTCGACACAATGCCGTTAAATCATACTCCTCCGCCAGTTCAACCCTCGACATCGCCTACGGGTGCTCGTCGCATCGAAAGCATCTCATAACTACAGCATAGCTCGTCGGAACCAAGTCTAATTACAGAGCTTGTTCCCGAAGATGGAACACCTAGAGGCAGTACGCCTATTCTGACCTTTCGAAACAACAAACGTAAACGTTCGGAGTGTAATGATGATAATCTCGTCACTTATGAGCAACTGTTTGCTGTAGTGGAGGATTTTCGAAACGCTGTCGATTTCCTAGTCCGGAAAAATGAGACGATGCAGTCACAAATCAATCAACTCGAGTCTGAAAAAAAGGCACACCTGCAGTACATTAGTTCCCTGGAGAGCAAAGTGGATAACTTTGAGCGAAATGCGAGATCGACATGTCTTGGGATAAGAAACCTGCCTTCGTCTCAGCCGGAGTCGAAACCGTCGCTCGTGGATAATGGTATCCAAATCGGAAAAGTACTGAATATGTTGCCTACTGAAGTGAAGGACATTTTCAGGATCAACGCTACAGATCCAGCCAAAACAACAGTGATCGTTGACTTTACTACTGTGTTCTTAAAGGAGAAATTCATCTCTATGTACAGAAAAAAGCATCAAAGAGAATAACAGATTTACAATCGAAAAGTTCCTGGCCCGCCAACTCCGATTTTCATATCGGAAAATCTAACAGCGAAGCTGAAAAAGCTGTTCTTCGAGGCTCGGGAACACGCGAAAGCCACCAATTACAAATTTTGTTGGGTATCCAATGGGAAGATCTTTCTACGCAGGCGAGAGGGCGGCCCTGTGATAAGAGTCAACTGCGAACTGGACCTCCAGACTACGACTGTTGAGAAGTGACTGAGTTTTTGCCATGAATATTACTGTGAATTAATGTTGCTTATTTATCTATTGTTAGTTTGTAGTGAAAATTCCTCAAGGGATAATACACAAAAACTAAACACACACCACATTTCTACACCAACACACACACACACTTCCACACATTCTGGGATGTGTACTTCATCATTTGTACTGTATCTTGAACTCTAAAGATATGCCCCTTTTTAATAACTTATGTACCAGAATTTACGATTCCAATTGACTTTAGTCATTGCTCAGCTTATCATAGCGTTCACTTGTCTGTGTTCCCCCTCTACAATTCTAAACCTAATAATGGATGATCTAGTTACTATATCTGATGATATCGAAAGTACTAGCCTATCGGTCTCATTGGTCTGCTCTCCTAAAGAAGCTAGTCGGCACTTTAAGTCAAGCCAAGACTCTCTTAAAGTTTTACACTTAAACTGCAGGAGCATAAATTTTAATTTTGATGGTCCCCTAATTCTATTATATAGAATTAAATCTCAGCTGGATCTCGTTATACTGTCCGAGTGTTGGCTAAGTAAGTGTCCTACTGTTCCCTCTCTTTCTGGCTTCAACTCTTTTACGACGCAAAATGAGGGCGTCGTTGCCTATGTGCGGACCGGCTTGACTTGCAAGGTTCTTATAATTATAAGATCTTAAGATTAAGATTATAATGCGCGCAGCCAAAGATGAGACTTGACGGATCACGTGGTCATACCTGCGCAGTAGATAGTTCTCAGGCCATTTTGGCGGTATGCGAGGCAAGCGTAGAGGGACGGCGAGGTATGGCGTCCGCGCTCCGTCGCGAGAACTATCTACTGCGCAGGTATGACCACGTGATCCGTCAAGTCTCATCGTTGGCTGCATGCATTGTACTCCTACTTTTTTAGACGCCAATTGCTTGTTACTAGAGTTTGACAAGTTGGTTGTGATCGTTCTTTATCGTTCTCCATCATTTAAAAACATTGATGGTTTTCTTAACTGTCTTAAAAGTACTCTTACTCAACTAGCTAGCTTTCCTGCAATCATCATCGTAGGTGATACGAGGCATGCCTTTTAAGTTTTGTCGTTTGAAGAAAAAAACACAACTAGAACCTTATAGTACTTTTTATTGTTTTTCAAAGTATTCACCGCGTAGCTTAATACACTTTTCCATTCGCTCAAACCAGTTATTATAACATTTATTCCACTTTAAAGTGGGGTGTTCAAAATGGCTGTATTGAAAGCGTTGACTGCTTCTTCACCGGACTGGAACCTTTGACCACGAAGACTTTTCTTAATTTTAGGAAATGTAAAGAAATCGTTAGGGCTTAGGTCAGGACTGTATGGAGGATGGTCAAGAATTTCTACTTTTTCCTGCTTCAAATACTCAATCGTTTGACGAGCGCTGTGTGAGCTTGCGTTGTCGTGGTGCAGGATGATGCGTCGCTTTGAGTTAGATTTTCGAAGTTCGGCGATGACTTGTGGTAAACAAACTGTAGTATACCACTCTGCGTTAACCGTTCTACGATCTTCAAGTGCAATAGTCGCAACATGGCCGGTTTTTCCAACGAACGTGGCCACCGTCTTCTTTGAAGTGCTTCGAGAACGAACAACTTTAGTCGGCTTTGGCTCGTCTTGAAAGACCCAGATTGTAGATTGTTGTTTGGTATCAGGATCGTAGGCATAGATCCAAGATTCGTCACCACTTATGATGTCGTAGACGTGATTTGACTCCCCTCGGTTGAACCTTTGCAGAGTTTTCTTACACCATCTGACGCGGGCCGCCTTGTGATCGTCGGAAAGCAGATGCGGTATCCAACGGCAAACTAGCTTTCTCACACCAAGCGCTTCATGCAAGATCTTCTGAATGGTTGTCCCTGAGATGCCTAATAGAGCCTCTATCTCTCGATACGTCACATGACGATCTTCGAGAATTAGTTGTCTCACAGCAATGATGTTATCTTCAGTGAAGGCGGATTTTGGGCGTCCTTCGCGAAATCTGTCACTAACACTAGTATGTCCACGCTGGAATTCTAAATACCAGCGTTCGACAGTCCGCAGACATGGGGCTACATCACTGAACACAGATGTTAGCTCTTCTAAACACTGAAGCCGTGTCAGGCCTCTTCTAAAGTTGTAGAAAATTATTGCACGAACATTTTCCTTAGAAAGATTCATTTTCGTACGTGACCTGACAGATTCAAATCGAAACTGTGACTAAACTATAGCATTAATCCTAATACTTTCAACTGTTTTGAGATTCAAAATGTAAACACATTCGAATATAGAACAGTTCCAAATTCAAAATTGCCGGAAAATATGGAAACGACAGAACTTAAAAGGCATGCCTCGTATCAATATAAATATTGCTTCTGACTTCAGTGATACTAATTCTGATGACTATTTAAATCTGGTAGCTTCCCACGCCATGCTTCCAGCTCATGTTTGTATTGCCGACTCGCCTAAATAGATGTCTGGATCATGTTATATTGAAGTCACCATACCCAGCAGTCTTGTTAATCCTGGATATCTTGATAACATACCATTCCAAACCATCACAAACATAAAGCTCTAAAACCTTCCACCTCTAAATTAAACATCCCAGAAATCATTACAGAAATAGAAAAAACTGACTTTTCCTCTATTTTATCAATGTCTAACGCTAACTTAGCTGCCCTTGATCGTGCTATCAGTATTCTGTTTGTAATACTAGTTCTAAATAAATGAATTTGAAGTTTACCAATAGATAGTTACTAATCCGTAACCTCCGTGCTAGATTTAATTGTGTTTCGGAAATATTAAGTAGTTTATTTTTGTTAACAGCCTTAAACTTTGGCGTGGAGGCTCTCAAGTCACCTCTGCTAATGCTAGCTTGCATCGAAAGGCGTTTGGAGCCTAAGGACGCCGTGTTGCTGGCGCGCCTTGAAGAGGAGTACCAAGTAAGTCATCGCAAACTAACACACAACATTAGGAAAGTGATATTTCATCCGAGCTGTAATTGCTCGTTCATCCAGCATCTTCTTTAAGATAACTAAAATTGTAAATTAATATAAACCAAGAATTTAGTTGCCTATATTGTTTGGTTTTGGCATAATAAAGTAGGGGCAATTTAAGCATGGTTAATTTCTAAAACTGATAAAGGCCGGTCACATACAGTCGGAAGTCCATTTTAGAATATTGAATCGGAATTTCGAAGGCAGCAAATCGAAACGGAAATCGGCTGTATGTGACCGTTCTAAAGAGACCATGAATTAGTATATTTAAGACCTACTTGATTTTGTACAAACAGGAAGCTTAGAAAATGTAGTTCAATAGGTAGTGTATTCAGTGTGAATCTCAGATTATTTTGGACCAGAAGAAAGTATTAATTAGTTATTTCATATATATATATATATATATATAATTATCTTTCTTTTGCCTACCAGTTGCCTACTCCTCTGAACTCTCAGAAGCCATCGTCTTCTCTTCGCCGGACTGGCCTTTGTTTAAAAGTAAATAAACGTTTGAATAGCTTAGCCTAGTGGTAATTACGAAACTATTTCAGAAGATAGGGTTGAGGTACTTGAAGCTCTCAGTTACCATCATAGTAGACTCATTTTTTTATCACATTAAAGTCCAAAGACATGAATAGACATTGTATTCATCAAAACAGTTCATTGTTTTTTATTCCGGACTTCCGGATGGTCATTTTCAATATTAGTAACATCCATACTAAGACTTCACTCCTTATTTACCGCGTCAAACATAAAAGCCGAAGATTCCTATTTTGCGTAGGAATTTAATGATGAGCTTGATTTCCCATTATCCTAAAAACAAAATAGGAATATACCATGTGTATCCAATCCATACTATAATAATATTATGAATGCGTAAGTAACTCTGTTTGTTTGTTAGTTTGTTGCCTTTTCACGACTAAACGGCTGAACGGATCGTAATGAATTTTGGCAAGGAGATAAATTATATCCTGGAGAAGGACATATGCGACCTTTTGTCTCAAAAAAAACTTTGAAGGGTGAAATAGGGGTTGAAAGTTTAAGGAATCCATAATTCTCCAACTTATGAATATTTTTCATATTTAGGCTTTTGGTAAGAAATAATGAAAATATAATTTTCAACTTTTTTGCAAAATCATCCCTAAAGGGGGGTAAGGGGTTAAAATTATGAAGTATTCCTTAGATGCATACCCTATATACAGTTGGTATATAGATAGATTGTGACCGGGTTTGGGACATAGGCTACTTTTATTCGACTGCGCAGGAGGGTAATGTTTTTATTGACAGACCACGCGTGCCATGCCGTGGGAGTGTCAGCTAGTATAATTATAATTCCAAAACGAGACCAATTTTTAGCAATCTTAGACTGGTAGATGGTCTGGAATTTCGTAGCTTGTTTTTATCACATAATAATAAATAATAAAATAAATAATGCTGGACATTTCACACAGCGCTATCTAGCCCCAAATTAAGCAAAGCTTGTACTATGGGAACCAGATAACTGATAGAATACTTAAATACTTTTTTTTTGTAAATACATACTTGTAATATATAGAGAAACAACCAGACCCGAAACAAATATTGGTAGATCGTGCAAACATTTGTTCCGCGGCGGGAATCGAACCCGCTACCTCCTGTGTCTCAGCCGACTATTCACCCACTGCGCCACGGAGGTCGTCAAAACCATTTTATTGATAAGTGCTTAAATTATCTTCCCGTTCTCTTCAAAACGTAATCTCTACATGATGAATGTGTTAGAAGACTAATTTTAATCAGTCCTGTTTATCTGGCCGTAATCTTTAACAATAACCATCCTGTATGAAGAAGTGAATAGGAACATCAAGGACGTCTTTGTCAGGTTAATTGTAAAATTGTTTCAGTCTGCGTACTGGGGCCGCGTGTCGTGGGCGCACGAGCTGAGTCAGGCCGAGCTGACCACTCGCGTCGCGGCGTCCCTTCTCGTCATACAGTGCAGTGCCGAGAGACATTCCGCCAAGAAGAAGGCTACCCCAAAAACCGCACAAATCTAGACTAGAACATAGTTCAAGCTGTTGTATAATTTTGTTGTTAGTAGTAATTAAATTCATTTGTTGAAATATTTCCTTGGTTTCCATCAATCATTAATCAAGAACTTCGTTTGAAATCTAGACCGAAACCAGATGTGCTCTTTATTCTTGTTCACTTACGTAAGTCAAAAATTAAATAGGTCATTGGATTTTACAAACCGTAATTCACGCGGCCATAAACCCCGCCAATACGAAAGTAAAACTAAACATACTTAGAAGCTAGCAGGAAACCAAAAGTGATCGGGGAATACAAGAATGAAATGAAAATAGCAAAAACTGAGTCGCGAAGTTCCGCTAAATATAGCCGGGCGGGCGGCGCCGCGGCGGTGCGCGCGCGCAGGCCGAACGACCTCGCTTTGTTCACAGCTCCGCGCGCTAGATTCAATGTTGCATCTCTGCTACATCAACAATTAGTTATTATGACTTAATTTACCGTCTTGGTGCTGTTAGCTATTGCAGTAAACTAAACAATCATGCGGTTACACTAGAATCAACATTTTTTGTTTCTAAATTTAAAGCTAGTAAAATAACGAAATTACGAGGTTAATAATGTTCTAGTTCGTGTGTTGAAAAACTTGCAGCCGCTGATTCACATCGCCAACGCGTAAGTATCTTCTAATTTCTATTTAAATATATTTTATGTACAGTCTGGCTTTAGTTACCTAAGTGTACTAAAGCCACCTGTACACAAGTGTACCTGTGTGTAATGTGTACTTACTTATATTGTTTACAGTAGGTACATTTTATGGGTTTATTAATTGGTTTTCGGATGTTGCTCTCTAAATCTGATACCATATTATTAAAAATGCTCTGTAGTTTAGAACATAAAGATTTTGTTTGCATGATTCACTTTTGTTAATGATTACAGTGATAAAGCACTCTGCAACTGTAAACAACTATTTTGAATTGAATTTATTAGATTCAACCAATTCTCCTCCCTAATTTTATATTCTTTTCGTGACATTTTCACAAATTAGGACACCTTACAAATTATAATACCACGTAAAACATGAATCTTCTTCAACCAATTACGTCTACCTAGCTACCTACGTAATATTTAGTAAAATTTTATCAGGGTATCCCAAGGCAGTCTTCTAGGGCTATTACTATTTTTAACGCATACTACCTATTATATGCATAATGAACTTTTTTCGCAAAATCATGGTATTTTAAAAGCTGCACGAGTATATCCAAGCAATAAATTTACTTATTAATAAAATATTTAAGTTAATTCGTTATATTTCGTGCGGTCTGTTTATCTATTTCAGCAAAAGTTTGAGTATGCCTCTATTTAATAACATTTACTTCTACAAAATGTATTTTATAAAACTAGTTCGCATTTCAGGGGTAATGAGCGCCGTTGGGGTAGAAGTAGGGAGGCCGCGCCCGCTCTCCGGGGGCCTGTGGACGCTGTTCTCGTGGCTGCGGCGCGACGAGCATTTCTCCAGCGAAAGCCTTTCCAGCGTCGGCTCCGACAGAACCGCCGCCAGCTTCGCATTCCTTGGTCCCGGGCACTACACGACCGCCACTCCGCTTGTCATACCCCCGCCCGGACCACCAACCGATTCCTACAAAAAACGAGTCCACGATAGGAACTTGCGCAGACAGCACGACCGCGATATCACTTTGCTAAGGAAATACGGACTGCACGGCTTCGACGCGTTTAGTCTTCCGAACGCACGTAGAGCGGGCGGAGACCGCAGCGAGCGCGACCGGCGCGCCACCAGCGAACTGTTCCAGCGCCGCGCGCACGTGCCGGGCAAGCGCCGCGCGCCGCCGCCTCCCTCCGCTCCCGCGAGCATCACCAGGCTACGAGCCAGGAAACGACCCGCTCCACAGCCCCCCTTGCCGAGACCCACTATACCAAAAAAGTTTGAGCACGATAAAGATAACGATACGCTACTGAACAATAACGAAACCTTACCGATGAACTCCCAACGTTCTCCGGATAAGCAATCTGTTAAACACGATGACGTTACGATGGGCTGCAAATCCGAAAAGTATAGCAAAAAAGACACCACCACTAAAGAAGTCAAACACCGCCAAGATAAAAGCTTTTTGAAACAGATATTCGAAAACAGAAAAAGAAATTCTGCTATAGAGACCTCGTCGGTGAAACTACTGCCGAGTATAAGCGAGTTAGATAAACAAGCGCACGAAATTATAGAAAAATATAAATTAAAAGAAATGGAACACGTTCCCCGAAACGGAAGAGTCGATAATGAATCGCCTGGATCTTCAAAGCAGGTAGAAGCTTGGATCTGCACCAGGTGCTTCAGGAAATATAACGCAACTGTGATTACTTGCCTTTATTGTTTACCTTTAGAAAATGCATTATTCAATAATTCCTGCAAAAGTTCCAAAGTTAGTAATAATTCTACTCAAACTAACAGTAATCAAAAAACTGGTCTCGAAGATAAAGAAAAGCTTAAGGAAATATTAAAAGAAATGAAGGATAGTCTTCCGAAAAAAACAACCGCTGGTCCATCTACTTTAAAAAAATCAAATGATATAGATCCTAAGGGTGATTACCCAAAGGTCGCAGAGGCAGCTACTTTGAGGATTGGTAGTTCTGTCTTTACGGAACTAAAAACTATTCATACGGAGCAACCTGCATCACCAACACGTAAAATAAAGATTGACAGGCAAATGCCAAATAGTGAAAATACCAAAGATAAAGCCCTAGCAACAATTGAAAATGTATTGGTAACGCAGCCTATAGTTCTAGAACACACTAAAGATAATATTGTAATTGTGGAGAACAATAAAGTTAGTAAAAAAGAAGAGCTAGATAAGCCAAAGCTATCTCATAAGGTAATTAGAAAAGCTACAAATTCCAATGTAACTAAAACCGAAATAGCTAGTAAGTTGTTAAATGTCGAAAAACCAAGCTCAAGCACAAGCTCCAATACAAAATCGGATATCAATACTCCATTGAAGGTGTCATCGTTATTTAACCCCATCTACATACCAAAAAGCACTACAACAAGTGCAGCAGTTGCGCAAGTGACATCTATGAAGGAGCAAACAGAGACAAAAAATGATTCAACAAAACTGATAACAACGACAAATACTAACAATTCTACTATTTTACAATCTAGCCCCTCATTGATTACTACCATACCGCCTCCAGTTAATAATACAAAGATACACGCGAAACAGAAAGAAGAAAGTAAACAACAATCTTCACCAACAGAAAACATAGTTATCGTGAAAAAAATTGTAGAGACTAAAACGCCTACTGCTAAACTAGAAAGTCCAAATGCAACATCACAAGAGATCTTTCCAGAAGCCGGCATTGTTGAAATATTAGATCAACATTCAAGACGGCGGAATTTAATCAATCAACTTGAACAGTCCATAGCTAAAGGGGACGAGAGAGCTGCTGCTGAAGCGGCTGTCAAATTAGCACAGTTAAGGCTATCCTGTTCAGTGCTATCATTCTCCTCGCAAATCGTTGCAGAAACTTCAACATCATCAGCAGAAATCTTACATAATAGAGCCAGCTTTATTAGTAGTACGACTGATGAACTCAAAACTGATGAAACTAAAATTTCCCACTCAAAAACAGAAAATACGATTGCTGCACCCGTGAGATCAAAAGAATCATCAACGAATACCACAGGAAATTCAAGTAAAGGTGTAGAAAAACAAGATAATATTAACCAAACCAGAACACCTATCGGTTCAGTTCCCGTAGCTGTAAAACCTAAAACTGAATCAGTATGTAATAAACCGCTTACTCAGAAAAAAGATGTGGCTGTTCAAAATCCTGCGCGATGCGCACCTTCCACTGCTACAACTACAGATGCGAAGAAAGATACCAATGAAGATGTTCCGTAAGTATCCACTTTATATCCACTCGGTATCTAGCTACTATGGGAGCAACCAAACCAGTTAAAAAAATTACCGAAATTATGTTTAAATAAAATTGCAAAAAGTTTACATTATGTTGGACATTGCTCGCATTATCTACCTATAGCAGAGACCAGTAATAGGTTAAACGCTAAAATTACTATTGGCAATCTTTGACGTGACGTGAAAAAAAGTCAACAATTTTTATATGTTTTATAGTTTTGGAGTTGAGATGAAAAAATACCGAATCTCCGAAGCTATGATTGCATTGATAGAAATATATGCAAAGATTAATTCTGCCTTAAAAGAGGTTCGAACATTTTTGTATGGAGCCTGGCATACCTACCGTCCGCCATTTTGAGAAATGCTTGTTTTGGCGGCCAGTGTTAAAACATGTGTCAATCGACAGAGTAAACGATTACAAGCATAAAGTATTCAGTGATAAAATCTCGTAACGTGTATACTTTCTTAGATATTTAAGTTCAAAAACAAAGATTTTTTATTTTATTTTGTGGATTACAAACGAGTCGGCGAAGTTCAACCATGCTACACGATACGAACCCGGCTTAGAAAACCAACGGCGCCGCGAGCGTGCTTCGCCATCCGCCATTTTCTTTGAAGTTGTTCAATGACCAATTGTCATTCGACTTCTTACCCCTGATCTGAGTGCACGAATTTTTCTTTTCCTCACGCGTAGTTCATGTTTTTCTTGTTAAGTTTTTGTCGCGTTGTGTTTATGGTTATATTATTAACATGTCAAGTAACACCACCGGCTTACCAGGATCACGTTGTTGTTTTGTGGAATCAGTACTGCCACCCGTAAGGGACAACGCCGTCCTAGACCGCAGCTACGAAGTTATGAGCTTTCCGAGGAATATCTGACTGAACATCCACATGTACAAGCTTTTGCCTGCCATGAACTCGGCGTACGGGAGGTTAGTACCATAAAAACATTTTTATACCGTTTTTCTTACTAAATAATATTGATAAGAGTAGGTAGGTATTAAGCTGGAGACTGACTGTTACCATTTGTTTGTAATGTATGTACCATTCGAAGCGATCTTGGTACAATACGGCTACACAGACTGACTTGTAGCTTGTGTTTGTCACTCACACACATCATTACTCAAATTGGCAAACATAGAGGTGGTGTGCTTCATTAGGTAATATTACTAAGTTACTGTTATTTGAAAAAGAAGAAAATAATTTATCAATATATACAACAGTTTTTTCGTTGTCCCATTGCATTTTTACGTATCGAAATACTTAATATAATCATCGAAAATCGAGAGTGCAAAACGAGGTGCCTTGGAGGTAGGTAGAGATATTTATTTACTTAACTGTCAAATCAAAACACAAAACTAACAAATGATAATATACGGGTAATAGGGTATATGTTAGAAAGAGTGAGAAAATAACTTGAAATGCTTTACATAGAAATCTTTACAACCGCTACAGTATCATATTACAAAATATCATATTGAGATGTGCCATGTCAGAGAGCATTATCTGTAATGCAACAAATAAAAAATCGGATTTTATAAATGATTTCAGATAACATTACCTGACCTACCTGATTTGTCATCCATGGGTTTAACGTGCTGACCGCTATTTATACCAGCGAACAAGAGCGCTTGGCCATACTAGAGAATGCTGTAAGCAACGAGTAGGATGGACTGAAGGGCCAGTGATCGATCCACTAAAAGACGACTCTCAAGCCATTCCGCAAGGTGTTCCTGATGAAATTCTAATAGGAGCTCTCGATGAACTTCTAATGGAAGTTCCGATGACGTTCCACAAGATGAACATCAGGATGCCGCAAATCCTCTTAGCTTGAGAATTTCAGTCTCTGGCTTTTCGAGAGTTTCGTACACTGTGTCATATTGCGTTGTAGCAGAATGTAATGGTCGTGAGAGTTTGCATAGAATTAATCACGCAATAAGATCAGATATTTTGCGTAAACAGAATATTTATGTTCCTGCAGGAGCACGTGTCTGCAATGAATATTTAAACTCAAATGTTATCGGGCGGGATTTCACTAATTATACACGTTCCAGACACGAGAATTTTAATTCAATGCAAGTAGCCGACATACTGGAACTCTTACAAAGACCAATCTCATCAAGACTCATCTATTAAATTAATTCGTTCCAATGCATTTGGGCCTTTCACGCAATAGGGAAACTGCAGAATGCCGTGAAGAAAATGACTAGCATATAAAACTACATAATAGCCTAAACTAACGTTGATAAATAATAGGTATGTATCCTGGAATAAACTGTGTTCAAATAAATTATGTACCTATACTTATATTGTTATTAGTTTAATAAAGTTATTTCAAATCCCTACCTGTTTTTATCGATTAAATCGAGTACTCAGTAGCATATATTTGTCATTTGTAATCCACTAAATTCAGAAAAAAAAAATTCATGTTTTTTTTTACATTTTCAAACCCAAATATCTATGAAAGTATACACCTTACGAGATTTCATCAATAAATACTTTATGTTTGTAATCGCTTACTCTGTCGATTAATACATTTTTCATCACTGGCCGCCAAAACAAGCTTTTTCAAAATGGCGGACGGTAGGTAGGCCAATTAAGTTCGATGTTCTTTTACTTGGTTTCTGAGTTTACCGTTCACTTATCTGAACACATAAATCTAAGTAGGTACAGAACCCTCGGCCTCGCTCGTAGCGCTTTCACTCGCACTTGACCGGTCTAGTTTGTGTGAGTAGGTAGGTGATAACACCTAGTAGGTAAATACTTAAGATCTATTTGTTTGCTGTTTTCAGAAT
Source organism: Philereme transversata (assembly GCA_963924445.1). Taxonomy (NCBI): domain Eukaryota; kingdom Metazoa; phylum Arthropoda; class Insecta; order Lepidoptera; family Geometridae; genus Philereme; species Philereme transversata. The sequence continues at coordinate 14,909,592 of OZ004337.1, read as the reverse complement.
TCTTGTATGGGTTGAAGACAAAGAAGCAACTAGAGGGCCGGTTCAGATCCACGTTCAACGCAATGCCAGTTTGGGCGATCTTCGCCGGCAAGCAGAGAAGTCTCTAGGCCTGGCTGTGCGCATGCAGCGGTGGATCATAGGCCGGGCCTTGTGTTCGGTCGATAACACTCTTCTTGTGACGCTAGCTGGGCCTGAGTTGAGCGCACCTTTCTACTTATGCTTGGTTCAATCTGGTTTGTAGATTACCTACCTACAGATTATATAGCTTGGATGGATGTCTCCGACCGACCGACCTTAGGCTCGGGTTTCTAGGACCAACAGGGCTTGCTGAGATTATTTTCAGAACACAGAAAGTTTGTATGATCTAGGATTGGTTGTTTAATTTGTCGTTAGACGTCGCCATCGTAAATTTCCAATGTCATAATTATGATGACGCTCTCTCAGTGGTAACTTGATGATGAAGTTGTTCCTAAGTTTAATTGTGATAGATGTCGCTCGCTACACTACATTTAGAGCGTAATATTTTTAATACATATTTTTTACGTAGGTATCCTGTTTTTCCAGAAACAAAAGAACCTCAAATAACTGAAAATGCCGGAAACGCTAACAATGATACTGGGAATGTTTACAACGAATTAGTCAAACTAGAGCAACAACCGCTTGTCTCAAACGCGGAAGTGTTCGAATGCGGGGTTTGTATGGAAGAGTGCACACCTGGAAGAGGCGTTGTATTGAGGGAATGCGTGCACTCCTTTTGTACCGAGTGCCTTTCAGACGTCGTCAGACACAGCGAAGAGCCAATAGTGTCCTGCCCGGCTATGGGATGCCGGGGAGTTTTACAGGAACGGGAAATAAAAGGGCTTGTGTCGCCAGAAGACTATGAGAAGTGGCTAGCGCGTGGTCTGGCGGTGGCGGAGAGCGGCACTCGCAACGCGTTGCACTGCCGCACGCGCGACTGCCCCGGCTGGGCGCTCTGCGAGCCCGGAGTGCGGCGGTTCCCCTGTCCCGTGTGTAAACGCACCAACTGCGTACCATGTCAGGTAAATAACGATGTCCATACATATTCTGTTTACTCTAATAAATATGTATTGAGGTTAGTAAAGCACTTGCATAATCGGTACCCAAACGAACGTTGTGGGTGATTATCGCTAGTGGTATTTTTACCTAAGCGCTTCCTGAAGTAGGTAGGTAGTATTTACATAGATACACTCTGTCAGTAGTGCAGTGTTCTTAGGGTTCGACTGTGTTTTCCCCTGTAGGTATTTGTTATTTTTCAGGCTATACACGAGGGGGAAAGTTGCGAGCAACTTCGTGTGAAACTGAAGGCGACCGCTGCTGCGAATGAAGCTACAAACCAAACAGACGAGGGTACTCGGGCGCTGCTCGACTCTCTGATCGCCCGCGGCGAAGCCCTGCAGTGCCCGGAATGCAGCGCCATCATTACTAAGAAGTGGGGATGCGATTGGATCAAATGCTCGGCTTGCAAGACGGAGATTTGCTGGGTGACGCGCGGCCGGCGCTGGGGCGCGGCCGGCCGCGGCGACACTAGCGGCGGGTGCCGCTGCGGCATTGAAGGAAAGAAATGCCATCCTTCTTGCGGATACTGCCATTAATCGTTTTGTATTAAATATAAATAAAATAACTAATGTTTAAAGGATATCGACTACCTACATTATAGTAGGTACTTAGGTAGGTACCTAATTAATAATGTGCTTCCAGTGATATGCTAGTCCCTCGGGCCTAACAAGACGGATCTTGAGAGGCTTTAGTAGGTAACCTATTCAAATAAAGGGCACGATGCGCCAAACTCTCTATTTGGCACCTCAGATTATAATCGATGGGATTTGCCGTGATTGTACTAAACAGGGAGTCCCAAAAAATAGTGACAAGTGGAAGTCCAGAGGTAGAACATCGCTAGGACTACCCGAATCACCCCCGTGTATGTTTTACCAATTAATGCTATTTTAAGAAATGTTAACAGTCTTAATCGATCAGGCTCCACAAACGTACAACAATGTATTGGCGTGATCCTTGACGGGATAGATAACGTAAGATTACGCAGAATCAACTTTCGTTGATAAAGAATTTGGATTAAGTAGACCAATTAAATTTTCAGAAAAAATTGTCATTAAAAAGAGGACGGTTTAAAAGTGAAAAAATAAATACTTAGTTACCAAGTAACTCGCTTAGTCATTTTTTTTTAAACTTGATTAACCCCTGTTCCATAAGAAATGGTCCACATTTTTGCGCTTTAATATCCATAATTCCTAAACTAGGTATCCAAGTTGATAGAACATACATGGGGATGATTTGGTAAGCCCTAATGGTGCTTTACCTCTGAACTTCCGCTAGACACTATTTTTTGGGACACCTATATATGATGCCACTTCTGTCTTTAAAAGCAGATTTATTATCGACAGTATTGTCTCTTTGTAATTGTTTAAATCACTGAGGTATTATTACCTAAGTGGTCAAAATAGATGTAAAATGCTAGCTAGAATAAGGATGCTAAAGTGGGCTGCATACTTTCAGTTCTATACTAACTGCCCGCTCAGTCTTCCACACAGAACACATGTCATATTTTCAAAACTAATAAAATAAGTTATCTCGTTATTGTACATACACCAAAAAATAAAACTATGGTGTTGTGTGAACATATAATTTTTATTGTGGTCCGGTAGATGGCGCTGCTAACTGTAATTACCGAATATATATCATAAAAATCTATAAAGTTTGTTTATGTGGTTATCCCAGAAACTACTCAACCAATTCCTAAACTTACTGAAGAAAGCTACACTATCCAATTTTGATCCGAAAAATCCGTGCTATACTGACCTGCCCAGCCAGTCTCATAAACTGGTGGTAGAACAAAGGAAGGTGTATGGTCCCGCAGGTAGTTGGTCTAATGTAGGTTAATAATCTTTTAAATTAAACAACATTTCTTAAAGGTTCTTTTATTGTACCCAGTTACAGCTTTTACAACAGTCAGAGACTAGTCTGTAGACTACCGATCAACAAACAACATCTAGGATTTACAGCTAATACTGTATTTCACTTCACAATTTCGTACAAACGTACTAAACTCTCATTGTCCTTGGAATAGTTACATTATGTTTTATCTCCTCGATCGGATTTAAAACTGCCTGTCAATATAAATTACGAATGAAACACAGGGTAACTATTCCAAAGATACAGCATGTTTATGAAATTGAGTCTGAGTTTTGCTTTTTATGTTGAGAAGTTAGACTGAAAGATGAATGAATGCCTTAGCATGTTGTTAGCCACAGCACTGCCCCACTGCAGTGCAGTAGGGTGGTTGCATGTCGAAATCATTAGGGCTAAGATAAATTGATGAAATTAGCTTCATCAAGGGCTAATTTCATCTTGCTAAATGTGTCCTATTCCATGACAAAGCCCTAACCTCATTAAAATGAGTTTTCAGCAATTTAGCATGATTGAGTAACCTCACAGACGGTTATGAAATTTATAATAATTTAAAAATTGAATAAACTAGTTACATACTAGCTTGTTAGACATTTAATAAGAAGTAGGTATAGGTTACAATGGAACAATATAAAGCTAAAATCAGACATCTGTGTCACAATTTTAAAATGTTCTGTAACACCACCATTTTGGTTTAACACTAATATACAAATGGTACACTAGTTTATCAATAGCGACGCATTCCTCCACGTCCTGGGCCTCCACGGCCCATACCTGGTGGTGCACCCATCATGCCAGGAGGAGGGCCACCCATCATCGGGCCTCCACGCATTTGAGGGGGGGCTGACATCTGTCCCCGAGAGCCAGGAGCCATGTGTTGATGCGAGGGTCCCCCCACTCCCCGCGCCGGTCCCTGCAAGCCAGGAGGGGGACCACCAGGCCCAGCCCCACGTCCAGCCGCGCGTCCACCGCCAGGCCCTCCCATACCACCAGGCAGAGGAACACGAGGAAGACCTTCTTCTGGTGGAGGAGGTCCTTCAATTGTGAGAGATACAATGTTCTCCCCACGTAGCAGTACAAATCCCAGAGTTCTTTTTTCTTCTCTATCTGCCGATTTACTGGTTTTTGATCGAATTTTTCTAAACTCTTCACAGTCTCCCAATATCAGATTCATGTGTTTGTCAAATGCTTTAAAAGTTCCAATAAATGTACGGGAATCCTGTAATATCACCCGTACTCGATAGTTCAGATGCTGTTGCATCTTATTATTCTTGCCGATCGTCTGAAATTAATAAATATAAAAAGGTCATTTAACTAAACTGAATTACCAAAAAGGCCCTGATGTCCCTGATGAATGTAAACATTTTGCCCATGTTCTTAAACCTATGACATGAAATACTAATAAACGAAATAAAACATACTGATATGACTCTATTAAAAGCCATATATATTTGGAGCTCATCTGATGTGCCATTTTTTTAAGTCATTTATGTAGTTTTTGATTTCAAAAACATTTTCATCTAAGGAGACTCCCGAATTTATGACCAAAATGATGATTATAAAGACTGGACCGTTTTCAATTAAATTTGGCTTATAAGAATTTACCTATACTTAAAATAAATATCAGTAGATAGGTAGGTAGGTAATAGGCAAATCAAAACAAAGATTGACATACATTAATTCGAGCAATGTATACCATATATACATATTTATTAATAAAAATAATGATGTTTTTTTAGTTTGATGTTTTGGTCATTTTTTTGGAAGCAATCAAATCAATAAATTCTATGTGAGTGAGCTAGACAATTTAACTTGAACCGGTGATAGCATCAAAAACAAAAATACTAATTGAAATACAAACTGATTGAAACATTAAATATCATTTGAGTATTACATACCATTTTTAGATCGCGATTGTCAACCTTTTTCACGATAAAACTAATCCATTCACAGATTTCTTGGAGATAAACTAACAATACAATACACCAAACAAAGCCAAAACCGGGAAACAAACCATCATCTTATGACATTATGTCTGTCATTGTCAGTGTCAATGATGTCAATTAATTCCGACTGTCACTTTCAATATTAGATCATGCGTCAGGCGTCCACTACCCCGAGAGCTTCTGGACCCCCCGACTTCTCCGACTTCACCAATGATCGGTGACGTCACCGGCGAAGATCAATAACAAAGGAAAATAATAACAACTAAGACCAGCGTCACACCAAGACACGTCCTTTTACACCGCGCCGCAAAATAAGTCAACGAAAAGCTCCGAAGAGCCACCTGCCACAAGCCAGTAAGGCCCCAAAGAGCTGAGCCCAGAGACCCGGAGATAGTAGTCTCCGCGAGTTGAAGCAAGGGCGATGGGCTACTCACCTGCAGCTCAAACGCAATAGTTGTGCGTCCACCACGCATACTACTACGCGATTGAGTCTAGATGACCGGCCCCCTTTACCTAAGCCAAATTGCTGTCGCTTCGCTATCGCTAGTCAGGCCGTCCCATTCACACGTACAGTACGTACCTGACGTGTGAAAGGGATGGCCTGACTAGCGATAGCGAAGCGACAGCAATTTGGCTTAGGTAAAGGGGGACGGATTCATTACATAGCATCTTTATACTCATTCATTTGTGTCATTATTTATATCAAGGACCTTTTTTGTTTGCTCATTCAAGCTAGCAAGCGGCTGTAACACACTTATACATAATCGACATATTAAATTTAGAGCACTAAACAATTCAGTTAAATTGTTATTAGTCACATATCAAATCAACGTCAGTATGTTTGATCGCGAGTTCGTTCGAACAAAGTTTGCATGAACTAGCGATGATCGCGCAATCGCATTCTACTATGACACCGCCAAACTTAATAACATATTTTAATAACTGCACTATTAGGTATAAAAATATCAACTCTCAGAACTTTTATATCGAACTACCGTCGCGTCGGTAGGCTGCTTGATTTAAATTATCAACCGCGAGTATTAGTTTTCTGTGCTAGCAACACTGTAATTCCGTCTGTGCAAATAGATAGGTAGGTACCGTAGAGTTATAATTTTGATACTTTGCAAAGTTGAAGTTTGTATGCAGTTAATTTTTAATTATGTTATTTGTTAAGTAGGTCTTTCTTAATTTTATTTCTAACTAGCTTCCGCCCGCGGCTTTGCACGCGTGGTTTATAATTTTATAGAATTTTATTTAGGTAAGTAAATCAATTTAGCGGCTATGAGTCCATAAGTACTCTTAAAATGAATTAAAGCTTGTATGGATCCATATCTGTGTGGATGTTTGTTACTTTTTCACGTCGTAATGGCTGAACCGATTTCGATCGAATTTGGTATGTACGTAGATTATAAACCTGGATCAACACATAGGCTACTTTTTGTTGACAAACCACGCGAGTGAAGCCGCTGGCGGAAACTAGTTTAGAAATAATGAAGAGCTAAAGTTGTCAATAGTTCGTTTAAACAAAGAATACCTAATATATTATATTACTCTGTACCTCAATTAGTTAAAAATAATTTAAGTTATGAATCGAAAAATGACAACACCGTCTGGTATCTACCGGACGGGAAACAACTCAAAAGATGGGAGGACGACTTTATCCAAAGAGTGGCGAATAATGCTATATAATAAAAACATTGTATTCACACACAAACAGCCAAAGAATTTGGATAAATCGTATAATTAATCGAGCGAAGCGAGATCTTCAAATCAACTTGGACGAATCGGTGTTGTATGTATGTAGGTATGTTTGTTTGACCGAGGATAACTTTCGAAGCGTTGATCCGAACATCGTGAAATTTGGTATATAGGTAGGTGGTATGGCACAATCGGTGTAACTAAATGAGTTTAAATGAGGGGTGTGTTGTTGAGATATTAAAGTTCAAGAGGGGTAAAAAAATCAATATGAGACAATCAGATTAAATGGTACGTCTTATGAAAGGTTTTTATATTATTATATTTCGACCCCGTTTTTATTTTTAGTTAGGTAAGTCTTGTAGTTTTTGAGTTGAGAGCCATAATCAGAACAGAACTTTGACGAAATTCACAGGGTACACCAGTGACCCGACAATGCTGAAATTTGGTATGCGTGAAGCTTTAGTGACACAAAAAAGGAAAAATCTGAAATCCAGAATTACCTTCTGCAATTTCTAGCCCAAAAAAGTACAACCAATACCTACCTATACATGAACTCCGGTTGTAATTTGAATGAAACTGTACGTCAAGTTAGTTGTGCATTTCGTGGCACTATTTTATTAGTCAAAGATTATTCTTTTTTTGTTTTTATGGGAGACCCACGAGATCTCAGTTCCGGGCGAACCACTGTTTTAAACAAGATGAGTTTTTTGTCGAGCCAGTATAGGGAGATTCCTAACTATGGGTCACGTAGGATGTTCCTAATCAGCGTTTTTTCTCTATGACCTTTAATAGCTCAGAATCTCCCCATACCATACCACATACCTAATAGCTAGAAAAAAGACTTGTATACCTGGATTAGATTAATAATTCTTTATTGCACACCTTATAACAATACAACTACAAAGAACACCGTAAAACTATGTGATACAATTGGCGGTCTTATCGCTGAATAGCGATCTCTACCAAACAACCTTTGGATGAAATGGATTGTGTGGGCATTACCTGGGGTGTAATGGTGTACCTAACATACTACATGTACATAAATTGATTGATTGTTATTGATTACATGACATACTTATACTTATGATATAAAAAATTAAAATAACGTATATGAATGAACTAAAGAAAGACAGAAAGAAAAAAACATTTATTTGTGACGGTACAAAACACACACAGCACACAAGTAAGGTACACACAAGAGCACATATTCATGCACACAAGAACAGCAATACCTAACAAATGTGTGTCTCACAATTACCTATACTCGTATCTAAACGACCGACGTCACAAAAAGGCGCCCAACTCAGCATTTGTTGTGCTTTTGGCACACCGCTACTTATTTAAGAAACATATTAAATACTAGCAGCCCGTCCCGGCTTCGCACGGGGTAGACAATTATTTATTTTTGGAAATTTGGACATAAAACACTTTTTTTCACAAATATTTTTATTTATCAAAAAATTATTATTTATTAATTATATTTTAACGATAATAGCCTCCACCCCGCCCGCCGCGATGCTCGGCGCGCTTTTCAGACTGCATCGCAAACAACGGCCACGGCGCTATGGCGGTTTTGTTTACTGTTTGAATTTTTTAATTCGTAATATCTTTTGAATGGAAAGTCCAATTTAAATAATTTAAAAACTATTTTATAGGTAGTTAAATGGTCTTGACCATAAAATAATTTATTTGGATAAGGATTAATATAAACACATAAATAGCATGGTTTGAATTTGGTTAGCATTTTCATTAATGTTTAAAATGAAAAAAGTTGTTGTAGTGACATAACTACAATAGTTGGACATATGCTACCGCGGAGTTTTTTGTAGACATTATGATGTTCTTCAATATTGTTGTACATTATTTTGTTCTATCGCTAATAGTTTCGGCAGCGCATTCGACGAAAGACATTTTAAGACTCATTTTTCTACACCTTCGGTTACATTGTTCAAATTTTACCAAGGATCCCTAATTTTTTCAAAATGAAATGTAGCCTATGTCAAATTGGAAGAATGTAGCATTCTATTGGTGAAAGAATTTTTTAAATCGGCCCTGTACTTTTTGAGCCTATTCATTACAAACATACAAAAATAGGTACAAATCTTTCCTCTTTATAATATTAGTGTAGATGTAGATTAATAAATACATAGATATTTAACGACAAATACTCAAATAGTGTTCTCTGACCATACGTTTAAAAATGGCAAGTGACTTGGCTCATCTGATAGCTACCGGCAGCGCGTTCCATAATCGGACAGCCTGCACTGTAAAAGACTTGTCAAAGTAGGAGTGTACAGGTGTCCTGAGTTGGAGGAAATGGAATCGTTTTTTATGATAGGAGGGTGAAGAAGGGTTACACAGGGTGTTATTTATATAAATGGTGAAGGATAAGAGTGTATGGGTAACCATTTGAACTTACTGCGAAATTTGGACACATGGTCATACTTCCGCAAGCCGAAGATGAACCGGGTGGTAAAGTTTTGCAAGCGCTCAAGTTTATCTAGCTGCTGTTCAGTGAGATCTAGATAAGAAGCATCAGCACAGTCAAGTAGGGAAGAAGAAGCGACTGCGCGAGCGAAATTTTTGTGGCAATCGGAAGGAAGTTGCGCAATCTTATAAGAGAACCTGCTGAGGCAAACATCTTACGGCTGACTTCAGATATCTGAGGTCCCCATGACAGTTGCCTGTCAATATGAGAACGCCTAAATTTTTCACCGTCTCACTCTGCTTAACGTATTCAGATATAACTACTCACCTCAGATTAGGACGTACTAGTGCCTTAATTCGGGATTAACTATGACTTAGTTAGATCATCACGAGCCACATTCCACGAAATGTGTCTTCAATGCGTACGTTTGCTTTCGGAAAAGTTCTATGTGACTCTCACTCATGTCACTTTATATTACCTCATGCAACTTTATGACTTGAGGGTGAGAAGCATCGGGAATTAGAAACAAGAAAATTTAAATCTATTTAATTATTATTTAAAATTAATTTATTTTATTGCTTAAGCTTAGTTGTAGGTATTTATTTTTTTACGTCTGTCAGTGTCGCATTTTTTAATTACCTACTTCATAAAAAAAATAACACTTTTTAAGACTGCGTAAATGTTGTTTTGACCCACAAAATATATTTATATGTAGGTAATAAAATAATAAATAATAATAAATATTGCTGGACATTTCACACGGCGCTATTTAGCCCCAAACTAAGCAGAGCTTGTACTATGGGAACCAGATAACTGATAGAATACTTATATACATTTTTTGTGTAAATACATACTTATAATATACTACATATAGAGAAACAACCAGACCCGGAACAAATATCTGTGGATCATGCAAACATTTGTTCCGCAGCGGGAATCGAATAGGTATGTACTTATGCTATATAACCTACTCAAACAATGTCAACTTTGTTCAATATTTAGCGGTATTTAGATGATTCAATTGTTTCTTACTTATTTTATATATGTAGTTGTAAATATATTATTTAATAAAGATCCGACAGATAGAAAGTGAAAATTAAAAACAATAAGTATGTTTAAAAGATTTGTACTTTATTATGGGTACTTAACTTACTTCATACGCTTTAGGCTACATACATACACTGCACTGCACTCTACACATTCAAATCTACATAGAGCCTACGGTTTTTAAAAATTAACTGAATTCATAAAAACATGCTACCACTCCGCAAGAATTAAATTAAATTATGATGATTAGTATTTTGCATACATTTATTCGTCAATTACCCACAGACAGTGTATTTTTTATTAGGTACTGAATGTACTCGGTGAAAGTATTTTTAAATTGAAATAGAACTGTCATAATAATATTTGTCTTTCGTAATTAGATTAGAAAAATTTAGCGAGGATATTGACGTGGACAAGGTGGACCAATTTCATAGTAGTCAAACGATCAACATTTTTGGAGCGATACATAAATATAAATATTTGTAGTAAAACAAGGTATTTTAAATTTTAGTCTCAATTAAACACTTACACTTAAGAGTCGTCAGTCTGACATGAACACAGACCAAAACTACATTAAATACACAGTAAAGAACCTTAAAATTATCAAGAAGTACACAATTCACAAGCTTTCTATAAAATATTTCAGATATAAACTGTAAATTTCAAAAATGTTTGAAGATAGTTTACTCCTAAGAAAACCTATCATAATAATTATTATTTTGAAAATGACGTTGTAGATTATGAATCAGCTGCTGGGGGAGCGAATTTAATAACTGAAGTATGGCGAACTACCGGCAAGGGTAAAGTTTCCGGCTCAGAATCCGGTACAGGGATATGTTTTCGTTTACGTGGAGGCAAAGAAGAGGGCGCGTAATAAACGCTGTACTGTAAGCCTGACATTGGTGCCAAAGGTGGTGGTGGGGCAACAATCATTTCTGTTGAAGTTGACGCTGCTACGGGGCTCTGCGGTGATGGCGGCGAGCTCGGTGGGGTAGGCGGTAATTGCTGCAGTGCTGCTTCTACCAGATCACACATAACTGCGTTATTTACCACCAGTGGAGTGGCAGGCTGCATTTGTGGTGGACGTGGCGTTTCTGTACCGTGTTCTTTGTAAATATGAGCATCCATTTGTTTCTTGGTATTAAAAGTTCCATCACAAACTGTACAACGATAGCAACGTTCGCCGAAATGTTGAGTACGATGTAGTTTCAACACATGGTTATATCCAAAATCGCGGAGACATATTTCACATGTGTAAGGTCGCTCTCCAGTGTGGGTTCGAGAGTGAACCTTGAGCTGCTTAGAACATGTGAACCCTTTACCGCAGCCAGGAGCAGGGCAGCGGTACGGCTTTTCTCCTGTATGAGTTCTCAGGTGGATCACTAATTGCCCGGACTGTATGAAGGTTTTGTGACAGTGAGGACACGCATGTGGTCGCTCGCCTGTATGGATTCGAGCATGACGATGAAGTTTTCCAGAGTGTTCGAATGCTGCATCACATACGCTGCATCGATATGGCCTTTCTTTGGTGTGAATACGGCGATGTACTTGTAGATTTTCCTTAACACTGAACATCTTATGGCAATATTCGCATTCGAATGGTCGTTCACCAGTATGGGTTCTGTAATGACGCACAAGTCTCGCAGGTACAGCGAAAGTTTTATGGCAGACGTCGCACCGATGGGCATCAGCATTGGTACGATGAGATCTAGCGTGGGCCGTGAGTGCACTTCGCGTAGAAAGTGTCAATCCACACTCACCGCACTGATGAACGCGTTCCTCCTCACCTGCAGAACGATATTGATTCACTTGAGACAAAGTAAATGATTCCATTTTGGACGACTTATAAAATTAGTAGGTACGTCGTTTGAAACACGACGACCGTTCTCAGTATACTGTCTGTTGCGTATGGCATGCAACGATCAGGAATATCAGGATGCACCAACATAATACGGCCACAGAGGGGAACAGGCGGGCGGAGGGGAGCGGAGTGTAAGCCAAGTGAATGTCCTCTGATAACACGTGGAGGCCTGCACCGCGGTTACATCGCGTCGAAACCGTGGTGCAGGCCTCCACGTGTCTGGGCCGCCGAACCCCGATAGGCGTTCGTCCGCACAGTAGGTAGGACATTTATATATTTCCCCCTCTGCTCTGCTGTGATTTGCATGTGACATTTATATTTACATGTAAATAAATCTTGATCTTTGCAAATTATTAAAATGGATAGGTACTTATAAGAAATAAATTACGTAGGTTACACAAAAATCTGAAGTATAAGTAGTAAATTTACCCTTCGCAAACTAGGTATAAGTTGCGAACCAACATTTAATTTGACTCAAAATTAGACGTACCTACCTTGAAAGTTTATGATTGAATTTCAAAGAAACTCACCTATCATGATGCTCAATGAGGATTTAGCGATGTGGGTGCAATGGTGTCAATGTTGGTGTAGGTTGCGCACAAGGTTCTGGCTTCTAGCGCTCGTGCGCGAGACGCTCACTCGACCGACAGTCAGAGGCTGAATGCGGTAGAACTGGCGGGAGTAGCAAATATTGCTGTGTTGCAAAATATACGCGCGAGCGGATTAGATAAAATTATATTATTATTAGGTATTGAATTGTAATTAAATACGAATACAAATAGGTATACAATTGTATATGTTGACAATTGTTAATTTTATTTTATTAGTTAATTAATAGTGGAAAGTCAATATTAACGATTAATTATCGATCAATATTATAGTTGGGTATATATGTATTAGTCTATCTTTAAGTATTTATTTATTAGGATTATAAGTTCAGTTTTTATTATTATTTTTTATTTATCTTCATTTGTAATTATACTCTGCACCGCTGTCCATTATTGCTTCGCTCATTACTTTACATTCGAAGGTTGCCTGGAAGAAATCACTTTTAGCGATAAGGCCGCCCATTGTACTATATTTAACATTAATTCGTTTTTTTAAAGTATTCCTGGTGTATAATAAAGCATTATGAAGTTTATTGTTGTTATTATACTAGTAGTTCGCCCCGAACTGAGATCTCGCGAGTCTCCCATAAAAATATAAATATATATTCGTAATATTTGACCATCAAAATAGTGCCACGAAATAAACAACTCCCTTACTTGACCTACAGTTTTATTCAAATTACAGGTAACGGGAGTTCATGTAAATTGGTTACTCTTTTTGCGGTACAAAATGTAGTTATTCTGGATTTCAGACTTTTGCCTATATTTGTGTCACTTAAGCTACACGAATACCAAATTTCAGCATTGTGGGGTTACTGGTGTACCCTGTGAATTTTGTCAAAGTTTAGTTTTTATTATAGCTAATAAATAACTCAAAAAACTAAAAAGATTAAACTAAAAATAAAAACAGGGTTGAATATACTAACGAAGACCTTTCATTTGACGTGCCACTTGAACTAATAGTCTCATTATCTTTTTTTTTATCCCTCTTGAACCCGATATCCCAACAACCCCCCCAACATTTTTAGCTCATTTAGTCACACCAGTCTACCTATGTATTATTGACCTCAGCCCCCGGGAACATCGCAGCCTGCGACGATTGCGCCTTCTCCTGCTTCACGTCAGCAGAAGAAGAGTTACGCGCAAGTGTTCCGCCAGCCTCAGCCGCCGCATCCGGTGCCTTGCGTCGAATCAGCTCGGAGGAGAGTGGCACAAGTAAAGAAACTCGATACAAAACCGCAGAAGGTCGACGTGGATGGCTTCACCCTCGTGGAGAAGAAAGGTCGACCAAGATCGTTCCGCAATCAACGCGGCACCGGTAAGATACCGGCTGAGTCAACTACACTGCATGCAGTGGAGCCGACCATCAAGATCTACCTCTCCCGAATAGATGAGAGTACCTCAGGAGATGATGTATTCCGATTCGTGAGGGAGAGGACCCAGGGCCGGATTACAGGCACGTTCCGAATGACTCTCCAGCGACTGGAGTCCGGTAGGGCAACTGACTTCAAGTCCTACACTCTCCAGATTCGGCGAAGCACAAGGATGTGCTACTTGATCCGGATTTCTGGCCAGTCGGCATCGTTTACAGGCGCTACCGGGAAGCGGAATCCCCCAAATAAATAAAAGTGTTAGTTTTAAGTTTATTGTTTTATGTATGTTAGGCATTAAGGTAAGTGTAGATATGGACCAAAAAAATAACCAATTAACAAGAACCCCCGTTACATGTAATTTGAACGAAACTGTAGGTCAAGTAGGTTGGTTATGCATTTTGTGGCACCAATTTATTAGTCAAAGATTAAAGCCGGCATGCATAAAGATCACTAAACATATTTAGCGACGAAACATGTTTAAATTTGAACTATTGACAACTCCTTAAATCATATTTATTATTATTATTATATTTAGCCACTAAATACGTTTAGGCATCGTTGTACAAGTCGCCCTAAGAATAATATTTATTTTGGGGGATTCGCGAGATCTCAGTTCGGGGCGAACCACTAGTTATATTAAATTTCACGATGATCCGATAAACGCTTCGAAAGTTATCCTCGGACAAACAAACATACATACACACAACGCTGATTTGCCCAAGTTGATTTGGAGATCTCGCTTCGCTCGATCAATTATACCTATTTCATTTTAAAATTAAATAAGTATTTAGGTAGGTACGTATATGTACTATACTATACACATAAACATAAACATGTTTAAATTTGACGTATTTGTCAAATAATAATAAATAATATAATAGTTGTTGACAACTCCTTAAATCATATTTACCCACTAAATACATTTAGGCATCGATCCGCAAGTCGCCCTAAGAATAATACATATTTTATTTGTTTTTGGGAGACTCGCGAGATCTCAGTTCGAGGCGAATCACTAGTCTATTATAAGTATATTTTCGTTTCTATTTTACCTCAGCGTTTGGCATGTAGAAAAGGCATTTATGTATTTTCACACAAATACAAGGATTAAATAAAGCCATGCTTTTTATACATACACCACGCGATAGACGGCGCGCGTTCGTTGAAGGTTGGTTGGAATGCCCGACCCGTGGAGGGACGAGGAAAGAGGGCGGCGAGGTGACACGTGGAGGCCCACTGCGGTTTCGTAGCGCGCGTGTGAACTCTCGGCACATTGCGCGTGCGTACCATAACCTGCCCCTTCCCGCACTCTCCTGCCCCTTCCTCGCTTTGTATTTATCTGTCTATCTGTAGGACAATATAATATCGTTAGTGTTAGGTGCTTTGTTCTACGAGTACTATTAACATTTAGGTAGGAATTATGAAACTAACCCTCTATTTTGTTATTGTAAGGTATAACGATGAATAGACAGTGGAGCCAAAGGTAGATGATAAATTCCTTGTTATTGATTCAATTATCACAGATGAACTATTTATATTACCTGCTAGGATATATTCGAAGAGCATAAGTAGGTAATTAGGTATACGTATTTAATATTCATGTAGATATTTACACATTTATTTTAAACAAAAGACGTTATTATAAATTGAAAATTAACTCAACGTCTTATTCATAGTACTTAAATATTATAATAATTTGATAAGTAAGTAGGTAGTACCTACATAAAAAAATAAAACCTGAAAGCTATTTTAATCATGCTATTTTGTACACCAATTAGGTTCCTACCTATCTATCTAGAAAGATAATTAACGTTTATATGTTGTTTAAACGTTAAGATAACGTTTAAACACGTTATCTTTATATGATAAGTAGGTAGGTAAGAACTATTTTATTTCAGTAGATCATTGAAGCAGCTGCTGAATATTTTATAATACTTTTGGAGATTTTAATTGGCAACACAATTAGGTACGTGTTGTCAAATTAAATTTGTCATTTGTTCTATTCACCCTAATAGATAAGTAAAAAATAGACACAAGTAGATAATAAAAAATAAAATAATAATAAGAAATCTACTACATACTTACATACATAGCTATTTAGAACTTGTAGTGATGTCACACGCTCACATAATTAACCCAAATATCTTGGAGGCTTTGTCGAAATCGATTTAAGTTTTCTAAGCTTTGCCTGGAGAGCTATTAACATAAGTATTAATTCTGTTTTTGTTTCTAATAACTAGGTAACCTAACAAAGGAACAATTAAGTGACCAGACTCGAGAAATAAAATATCGATATCGCACGAATAAATCAGCAAAGATGGTTCTTTCGATTAGTAGTAATGTTTGCTATTATTTAACCATACTGGTAAAGTGCTGTTTGCATGTTATTTCGATGGCAGTAGCACCTCTAGCTTGAAGCAGCTTACTGTAGTAGCTACCTACGTTTTTTAGAGCAGGAGCAATTTAATTTGTTATTTAGTGGTTCCCCCCGAACTAAGATCTCGCGAGTCTCCCATAAAAACAAAAAATATATACCTATTATTTGTAATCATTGACTATCAAAATAGTGCCCTGAAATAAACAACCACGGTACTTGACCTACAGTTTCATTCAAATTACAGGTAACGGGAGTGCATGTTAATTAGTTCCACTTGTTTAGTGTATAAGTTGCAGATGATCTGGATTTCAGACGTTTCCCTATATTTATGTCACTAAAGCTACATACCTAATTTCAGCACTGTGGGTTTACCCTGTGAATTTCGTCAAAGTTCAGTTTTTATAATGGCTAATAACCTTTCATTAGACGTGTCACTTGACCGGATAGTCGCATTTTGTTTTTTTTACCCCTCTTGAACCCCAATATCTCAACATTTTTAGCTAATTTACCATAACATACCATACCAGGAGTGTGCCATGATTACCTTCCTTTGTACCAAATTTCACGATGATCGGACCCACGCTTCGAAAGTTATCCTCGGACAAACAAACATACAAACATACAACGCCGATTTGCTCAAGTTGATTTGGAGATCTCGCTTCGCTTGATCAATAATGTTATATTAATGATTACTTATATATTTATTTACATTACATTAGATAGTTATTTATTTATTTATATTTAATGCCAATATGTACAAATATATCAATTTTATTTATACCTATCTAAACATGATGCGCAGCAGTTACCTTGTCCTCCATACATAGGTACATACGCGACAGTGTAATTTGATACCATCAAGTGTCTGGATCGTCTAAGTTTGATACGGACGACGTCGATATGGTTAAACTCTAGATTGGTTTAGAAAGAATTAAAATAAGCATTCATGCATCCAAAAAATATTATTTAAATACATTTTTCTACTTTTGGTAATATTAATCAGACTGAAGTTGTGTCTCAATAACTTGACGAAGACGGTAACTATATACATCTAGAATACTAATTTATATAATTATGTGTTAACCTATTATGTGTTGCATTCTAATAAATACATAAATAAATATCTTATACCTACACTTTAAAATCATTGTCTACGTTATGGAAATTTAATGTAAAAAATAAAGGCAGTGATAATGTTTCCATGAACGAAATTGGGTAGGTAAATATAAGGTAATAAAGAATTTCATACTTAATAAAAAAATCGTAGATAACTCATCTGTGTCATCCTACATACGAGTATTCTCAACAAATTTGGATAAATTCAGATATAATAGTGTTTTGTTGTTGTTTTCCAACACTCACTACTTAGCAAGGACCACTAATTAGGTAAATTAGAAAAAATAAGTAAGAAGTAATTAAGTAGGTACTTATATGAAAATTAAATACTTACCTGGCTGAGTACAATCTGTATTATTTTAATAGTGACTACCTCACCCACCCGCGGTTTCGCACGCGTGGTTTGTCAGTAAAAACATTATACCTTATACCTACACCTTTCGCGCAGTCGGGTAAAAATAACCTATATCCCAATCTCGGTCATAATACTCATAATCTATCAATATACCTACCAAATTTCGTCAAAATTAGTCCAGCCGTTTAGTTGTGAAAACGTACAAACAGGGAGACAGATACTTTTGAATTTATACCTTATAGGTATTAGTATGAATGTGATGGTGCAGATGAATTAAGTTTTTATTTACTTTGAAATCTGCTAAAAATTGGCTTGATTTTATTGTTATAATACTGAATAACCATACAATTAAAAAATACAGTAGTATGTACTTCTTTTTAAATTATACCTCGAACGAAGCATGAGGGTGCCAGGAGCCACGAGTGCGGTAGTGGGGAGTGGGGGACGAAGCGTCGACACGCGCTGCACGGTCGTCGAACGTTCGGAACCACGGTGATGAGGCCGCGCGGCTCGTGCGCCCGATTCAACCTTCCTCAATGCGACCGCAACTGACCCGCGTTGTACCGCCCCCACTCCTCATACTTCACGTCTCTGTGTCCGCATCGCTTCAACATGGGCTTTGTTGAATATAATTTTACCGAATAGGTGCAGCTTATTTCCTCCGTATAGCGCGGTTTTTTAAATGATGTGGATGTTTATGTATCTTACTTTTAGAAGTTGGTATTTTTTGCCTTTAGTCAACAGTTAGATCACATATATATGTTTAAAAAAAAGATTAAAAATATATAGGTAGGTTCGTATTTGCACCTCATTATGTGTACATATAATCTTCCAATTATTTGTGTTACATTTCTAAAGAATAATATGGTAGGTAGGTAAATGGTAGGAATACGTCTAAATCACAAAATAACCTGGTTCCGCGATTATAATAAATATAGTACCAGAGCTACAGAGTCTCTTCTAGTGACGCCTGCACATAACACCGCAGCTTTTCGAGGCAGCTTTAGCTATTGCGCTACGAAGTGTTGGAACAACATCCCTCCACCTCTATGTAATGTTAGCACAGTTAATTTGTTTAGATTAAGACTCAAAGCTGATATTCTCTCATCGCAGCTAAATCAACCGTAGTGGCAGTAGCTGAAGCTCTCTCTCTCTCTTTTCAGTAAACCATGGAGTCCAGTGTCTCCATGGGTAGTCTAAAATATATCAGTGAAATGTTCTTGAGTGTGATAGTTAGTAGTGATAGATTTATTGGATTAAAATAGTAGGTATTTAATTGTGTTATGTATGTATTTAATAGAATTTGTGGTATTTAATGTGAGTAAGTATTTAATGTAAGTATTTAATAACGATAGTTGTGTTTTCTTATAAAAACTACCCTTGATCAAGATGAACGTGAGGTAACCTAAACTGGACTCAGCGGAAGACCAGCGCTGCGGCATATTAACATGCCGTAGCATCATGCTGAGCTGAGTACCAATTCATCCCCACACAGAGCTCTTTAATTTGTTAGTTTGTTGTTGTTGTGTTTTTTTTTCTTTATGACTGTGTGCATTTATGAATAAAATGTTTTCTTTCTTTCTTTCTTTCTTTCTTTCATACAATTACCCTACCTTGCATAGATACCACAGGCAGGGAAATGGACGGACGGTACCGTTAAAAGAGTGTGTGTACTTATGTACACGCGTTAGAAGTTATACTTCTTTGGCGTATGGAAAAAAAATAACTAAAATGCAGTAGTGATTAACGATAAATATTAAAATTAATCAAAAAGATTTTATTTAAATAAATAATAAATTATTAGTATCACCGTCGTATATGAAATTGATTTAATAAAAACACCAAAATAATATTTATTTATTCACATTGTTTAATTGTACCCTTACGAAACACGTGTTCTACATATAAAAATACTAGAATGTACAACTTGAACATAGTTATCAATTTTCATACCACCTAGAACTAACTTCATGCTGTTAAATTTAGGTGTCGGTGTGCGCGCGCATCGTAAAAATTCACTCTCATCAATTTTCTCCATCGCGCCAAAAGAAGAATAACTTCAAAAATGACAACTCTTGCTTGTTCGCCTTTGTTTTGATTAACCGGTTGCCGATGGCAGAATTTTCTCTGTGGTGTCAGATTCTAGTGGCAATTTGGCAAGGAAATGAGATTGGCAACCGTCTAAGTACGTGGGACCCAGACCAAATCACTCTTATCTTACTGAATCTTACACAATATTTTAAATACATTAAGTACATGACAAAAATAAAATATTGTGTTAATCTCACATCTACTAATTTACATTGTGGTTGGCAATGATCATGAACGGGTTTTTATATTGTTTAGGTCCAGTTTCACCAATTTTCTTTAAAAAAAAATGCGATTTGCAACGAAGTAGTACACCTAACTTACACTAGTTAGTTGTCAAAGTCAAAATCTTTTATTTATTAAAATCACAAGGATCACTTAGAAACGTCAATTTTACTGCCTGTTCCTTCGCGACCAAGCCAGTAAAGAAAGGCAAGAAATAATCCTTTTAGAATACCAATACAGAAAATCTATTAGTACGTCTAAATTGTAACATTTTACACACGCTGCACTAATTGGTACGTAATAGTACCTATCCCCTGTAAATGAGGTACCTTGGTTATAATTATCTTCAAACCCGGCATGCTGTCCGTCTGTTTGTCCGTAGTTACAGCCATTTTACTCGTTGATTATTAATAGACTCAAGTGCTCTAAAGTTCTCATTTGGCATCTACCTAGTAAGTTATAACTACGTCAATATTGCTGTTATATGATGAAGTTATAGAGGGCTTTTTATTGTCAATAAAAAAAACTAGTTCCAACTAGCGTAATAGATAGCACTGTCTGGAGATAAGCCGCCAAAAATATGGTTTAAATGCCAAAACCTCAAAAACAATATTAAAATTTATCTAAAACAATCTTACTTCGTCAGCTAAACGAAAAGATTCGTTTAACGTAAGCTAAAGATTCAGCATAAGACAGAGCAACGCCATCTGTTGGCAGTGATAAAAAAAATCGTGAAAAGCCCTCACTAAAAAGTAAAAATGCCAGGCGGTTCTGAATGACGACGTTAGTTATCGACTCGACTGCGTGGACTGAGTGCACCTTATTCATTCAATAAGTTTCTCATTCCACTGCGCGTCATTCCAAAATCCATCCAGTAACATAGATTAAAACTACCACCACCGCTGATCAGCGATATACCTACGCTTTTGGAACCAAAAACTGGGTGGGTATACAAGTACCGAGCCATTGCCCTGTCTTTTTTACTAGCACTGGCTCGGCTTAATTCATAGCTTAAAAATATATAACCCCACCGCGTCCAATGGGATTTATAACAGATTTCAAAAATATCCTCCATATTTTCGGTTAAAAATAATTTAACGATACTATATATCAAAACTACAGGTTCTTCTACAGAAAATGATGCCTGACCTAAGTTTTGGAGTTGCCAAAATTTCAGTTTTACCAATATAATTTAATTTAATAAATTAATATAATTTAATTTAGGTAATAAATTATATTGGTCTATGGTTTTACTAATGATTAGGGGTCGGCATACATAGGTAGTGCTATTTTGGGTCAATGAACCTGAATGATAAGTTAATATGGATATGGATATGCCCCGGGATTTATTCCCCGAATCCCGGGGATATATTTCTGTATGTCGATGTAAATGAAGTTTAACTGTTTAAGATACCATGAGTACGCACGACGACATATCAGACTACTAATAAACCGTGTCCTCACCTCACCCGCGATAAGCTACAAAAGCGTATGTACAACATGTATGTATTTGCATAAAGCTGAATACTTACTATGTAAAATACGAATTCCGAAATACTAAAAGAACCTGTTAAATAAAATAAAAATATATTTCCCGGGATTTAGAAGGCATATCCACGTTAACGGTCACTAATTCCCGTGAATGGCACTACCTATGCCGACCAGTACTAATGATCGAAGTTAGAGTCCGCGCCACGATTAAAGTCTTACGGTAAAAGCGGGAACTAAATCTTGTATAACTTCTCGATTTCTGCGATAGCAGCGCCGCGTCTATCTGACTTCATTGGTGGCGCGGACTCTAGCTGCTATTTTTTTTTTTTTGGTTTCTGACGGTCTTGTACAATTGCCAGTTGATGTTGACAGCACAGACAATGACGTAGACATTAAATGATTGTACATTGATTAACATTGACATACCATGACAGTTACTTGCTTGCTCGCACTCGCTCGCTCGCTTTACTTTTCGTTTCGTAAAATTTGCATTTTGCATCAATACAGACAGAATTTATTTAGGTTTTCTTGGGTTACTGGACGCAAGAATCAATAGTAATGTAAAAAAAAAAATGTATTTACTGACCAATCATTGAGAGGTAGCATTGTTGCGGGTAAAACAATCCAATTCATTTCACGTTTAATTAGATTGTAAAAAAAATCGAATCCAAGATGGGTGGAGGCGATTTGGTGAGTATATATTCTAACGCTTGTAGTCTGACTAAAGTTGGCTCAAACTCACTACTGAATTAGCTGAGATCATACCCTCTACTCTCATTGCAGAATACCAAGAAGTCATGGCATCCAAGCACACTAAAAAATCAAGAGCGGGTTTGGAAAGCAGAACAGGCGGCAGCAGAGGAGAAGAAGCGAATACTTGAGCTGCAACGAGAACGGGAGCAGGAAAATGACCGCGCTCAGCTCAATGAGATGGCGCATCGGAACTTTGGAGCCGGTGGGTCACATCAGGCAGGCGACAACCGACTCCATTGGATGTATGATGTAAGTAAAAGTATTTACTAGGTACTGTGAGATGTTTCACTATATTAAATAAATGAATATTGCTGGACATTTCACACAGCGCTATCTAGCCTCAAACTAAGCGGAGCTTGTACGGTGGCAACCAGATAACTGATAGAATACTTTTTTTACGTTTTTTTTTGTAAATACATACTTATAATATATAGAGAAACAACCAGACCTGGAACAAATATCTGTCGATCATGCAAACATTTGTTCTGCTGCAGGAATCAAACCTGCAACTTCCTGTGTCTCAACCGGCTATTCGCCTACTGCGCCACAGAACTTGTCGTATTATGTGGCATATAACAGAATAAGCCTTTGTTTTTGATGTAATTCTCCAAAGTTTTCAAACTTTGTACTTTTAGTTCAAGTACAGTGTGTGTACTACTTATACATACATTAAAGGTTCAGCTAGAAAATGCCTGTTGTTTATCATTATACATATACTGCTCAAAACAAAATAAGGGCCACCACTTATTTTCCGATTATTTTTTTTTTGACAGGATTTTTTGCTCTGATTGTTTTAAATTTAATGAAACACTGTTTTTTCTTATTAAATTAAATGAATCTTAATGCAATTAGACCAAAAATACTTAACCTTAGGTTGTTTTTGATTTTTATCACTTTTTATGGCTGTTTACACCTAACAATAACATTAAATTGTAGACTAAACGCACAGCTGAGTTGTTTAATTTTGAGGTGTTTAATAACGGGTATGTCCTCCCCTTTTTGAAACACATTCTTGTAGCCTCGATGGCATGCTCTCAATAAGATGGCGGATGTTTTCTTCTGGGATCTCCTCCCAGCACCTTTTCAACAATTCAATCAACAGTTGCTGGTTGTGCACATCCTCTTCAGCTGCCCGGACTCGGCGTTTTAATTGGTCCCAAAGGTGTTCAATTGGATTCAGGTCAGGGCTGTTCGCAGGCCATGCCAAAACCTGAATATTGGCTTCCTCCAGGACAGAGGTTGTCGCCCGGGCTGTGTGCGGTCGTGCATTATCCTGCATCAGGATAAAACCGACCACCGCTCGTTGTGAAAATGGGATGACATATGGCCTGACAACCCGTTCAATGTAACTCTGAGATGTCACAGTGCCCTCATTCAGAAAAACAAGGTTAGTTTTACCTTGTAAGCTGATCCCGCCCCAGACCATGACATTGGGACCACCATACCAGTCACGTTCGTGAATGCAAGAATCTGAAAATCTTTCTCCGCTTCTTCTCCACACTCGCATACGTCGATCGTCACTAGAAAACTTCACCTTACACTCATCCGTGAAACCACCTTACGCCATTCCTCCATGCCCCATTCAAGATGTTGGCGTGCAAACCTTAATCTATTTGCACGATGAGTCCCGGTCAGTTTAGTGCGGGTAACAGGCCTTCGTGAACGTTGCTGGTCTTCGTGCAAACGATTCCTAATGGTCTGGTCGCTGACAAGGGTACCAGTAGTCCGGCGTAATCGGTTTTGTAATGCACGCGCTGTCACAGTACGATCACGTCGCGCAGTAAATCGCACGTACCGGTCTTCCTGGGCGGTGGTAGCACGATTTCTTCCAGAGCCACGACGCCGGGATACACTCCCGGTCTCCTGATACCGGTTCCAAAGGTTTTGAATAGCCCTTCGCGAATACCCTAGCTGCAAAGCCACGGAACGTTGCGACTGACCAGCCTCTATCATCGTCACAGCTCTGGTAGCAGAAGCATTGTCCATATGGCGTCGAATTATTGTCATTTTACGACTAATCTTAAATTAAATGACAAAATAAGCAAAACTCTACCCACTTCATAATATCTGAGACATCAACATACCGTCAACACCAATATCCCTAGTGATTCACTGTTATCGTTTACTCAACACTTGAGAACAGAGTGGCATTCATAAAAAATAATTCTCGCAACGAAGGTCAGCAAAAAATGCTCTCAAAACAAAAATACTCAGGTGGCCCTTATTTTGTTTTGAGTAGTATATATACAAATATATTTATTATTTATATTTAATTTAATCTTGATCATGAAGTAAACTAATCAAAAACTTTTACCCCATTAGAAGCCAGACAAGCAAGTGGATCATGAAGATTACTTATTGGGTAAAGAAATAGGTAAAAGCGATGTGTCTGAAAAAGCACAGAATGCTATTCCAGCAGTATCACGCAGAGTTGTTGGATCAAGCATGACAAAGTCATTAGATGACTCTCAGGTGGACTTGGCTCGAAAGCTGAGAGAAGATCCACTGCTCTTAGTCAAGGAAAGGGAGAGAGCAGCTCGTGCTGCACTTCTGAATAACCCACTGCAAAGAAAACGTCTTGCAGAGCTTTTGAGGAAAGAAAAAGTAAGTACATCTCCAAAAAAATTTAGGATCAAGAAGTACAATGTAAACTTTAATGTTGTTTTTTGGACTCTATTTCACAATTTTTTTTCAGGAAGAAAAACAAAGTAAAGGGGCGTCCAAAACAAAGAAGAAGTCTAAGAAAAAAGATAAGAATCTCGATGACATGCTTGCAGCTAAATTAAATGCTTTAGGAGGAGAGAAGGGAATAGATTTAAGCAGTCTTCTAAACTCAAATGACTCATCATCAGAGTCACAGTCAAGTGATGAAAAGCCAAAAAAGTCAAAGAAAAAAAAGGAGAAAACTAAAAAAAAATCTAAGAGATCCAAAAAGAAAAAGCAATCTTCTGATTCGGACTCATCAGATGATGATGATAATGATAAAAAAATTGAGGTATCTGCTGACAAAAGTAAAACAAAAAATCAAAGTTATGCAAGAAACTCTGGATTAAATCAATACAACAATGCTGATACCAGAAAAACTGATAAATTCTATGAGAAGAACAAGAGCTATAGAAATAGGGAGGAAGATGGAAATTACTACAAAAAGAAACATGACAGGTCCTTCGACGACAACAAACATACTTCATCTAGTAGAAGTTACAAAGATAGGGGTTCAGATTTCAGAAAACGGCGTAGCGATTCTTACAGCGAGAGTGATGGCGAAAGCAAACAGAAGAGAAATAAAAGAGACGATTCGGATGGAAGGCATAAACAACGCGATTCCCCGAGTAACGAAAGCTTTGTAACTAAAAGATATGAAGGTAGAGAAAGGAAAAAAGGTATGAGCGAGGCAGAGCGAGTTGCTAAGTTGGCGGAGATGGCGATGGCGGGGAAAGAGCGCGAAGCGGAGCGCGGAGTGCGGGTGGCGCGGCAGCGGGCCGACGACGCGGCCGCCGAGGCCTCCGGCCGCCGCGCACCGCGCTCCGCGAACAACGAGGCGCGTGCGCTGCCGGACTCCCTGGAGTCCCGCATCCGCTCCAACAGGCACTACATACAGCGCGACCAAATGCACATGAACCAACACTTCGCTAGGAGGTGACGCTCTATCAATCATAAAATAATATGTATTTCCAATTGTACTTTGATTTATTATTTATCGATTAATACTTAGAATTATTTAATTACATGAATGAAATACTTTAATAGATTACACAAAGCAACAAGTATGTAGTAGTCAAATTATATGAGAAAGTCACTTTCAACAACCTATAAAATTACTCTTGGTCTAATCCTCGAACAGACAATGGATTAATTTCTTTCCATCCGCATACAGTTTAATCCAAAGGAATCTTCTCTTTGACAATCTGAAACAGACAGATAAAGTTAGTTGTTAAAATAAACAGTGTTATCATAACATTTTAAAATCATCGTAAAAATGACGAGCAGGACCCGCTACCTTCATGATATGAGGATGCGATGCCAATTTCACTACGGGCTCGCTTCATGTCAAGTACGAGCTTAATAAGATATTTCATTTAACATTATGTTTTCTCCAATAGGTACTGTAATATTCATTTTGGTAGAAAATCTCTTATGTTGACAATCCAGAGATACAAGCATTCGATTACCAATGAATGCCAATGTATATCAGGGTTCATAATTGCAGTAATACCTTAGTTAGACAATACTCAAAACAGTGGTTGAGCTGCAATAAATTGCAAACACGCGTCTTTGCTATACGCTAAACCGCAGGACACATTCACTGCAAACATGACTCCAATAATACGCTGTATAGGTGTGGTGCAGTGTAGTGTAGAAGAGGCTTGGCTTGCATTAGGCAGAGTAGGTACCTCGGCACACATCCCTGCATAGATGGGGTCGGTGTCCCACGGGCCGCGCTCGGGCAGCGGCAGCGCGCGGCGCCGCAGCTCCGCCACGAGCTCGCTCACCTCCATGATGGGGATGGGGTCGAGCGCGCGCGCCGCCCCCGCCAAGTACTCGACATAGTGCGACCTGCAAGTAAAGGAGGAGGTTACCTCGGTGAGGGCGCGGCGGTAGAGGCCGTCGAGCGAGCCGTAGGGGCGCGGTGGGGGGCGCAGGCCGGCGCGCCGCACTAGCGTCTCGAGGTCGTCGACCGCTAGCACCGGCAGCGGGTCGGCGCCGCGCGCGCGCACCAGCCGCGTCAGGTACTCCAGGTAGTGGTTCCTGCAACACATCCGCAGCGCTCACCGCCCGCCGCCCTACTCCTCTACTCCTACTCCCACTCTCACTGAACGTCTAACGCGTGCCATTTCATTCGTTTATCTTTGAAAAGGAGTGATGTTACTTATATGAGTTAAAAGCCTGTCTGACTGTAACAACGTAACTCTCAAACGGTGTTGAAGTCAGTGCTTTTTTGTTATCAGAAGACTGATGTTAAATAGTGCAGGTTTAAATAGTTTTAAAATTTTATAAAAACTGTCTAGGAACTTGGTTTAATTTTGCGGTCATTCGCGCAACTTTAGTAGAAAATATGCTTAGAATCTGCAAGAAAACGATAAAAACGTCTGAGTATAAAAAGTGCTTACTTGCAAAGGCCAGCGTGTTTGGGCGGTGCATCGCTTCCGCAAATGCCGTCGACGAGTCCCGTGGGCGTCTCGCGTTGCAGCGGGATAGGACACCGCCCGTTACTGCCGTCTGTGGCGTCTGTTTCATACGTTACATTGTTCATCTGAAAAAAAAAAGATAATACAATTACGTAGAAAGCAATAAAAAATGAGGAAGTAATAAAAGAAAATCTTAGGATTTTTAGTTTCATCCCAACAATTACGGATCAGACGGGATTTGAACCCGTAACCTTCCTCTTGATACGGTCGTGATAAGTAGGTACCAGTTATATTATTAACACAGCTGGACCTACCTACTGAACTGACTACGTACGACTGTGTGGTTCGAAACGCGTATGACCAATTAATTATTCTACGTTTGGATGACATGACGCTCTGTGATTGAGTAATATGCCCGTTTTCACTAACCCACAGAGTCGTTTTTAATAGACCCTAGGATACGCTTAAATCAGAGGCCTAAATATTAAGGAGTTGCGTAGAGCAACAAAAATGTTTCACCAACCTTTAGGTGATGACCAGAGACGTAGGCGTTGCCTAAAGTTAGTACACGGGTTTGGCGGTGCGTATTGCTAGTCAACTCTCTAAACTGACAGATCTGTTTCAGTCACAGTCGCCCTTTTCACTTGTCTAATTATGTTACCCTTGTGGTGTTCAGAACCATTTTATAATGTATCAAAGTATGTATTTTGCAGTAAATAAATAGTTATCGATGTTGACTTTAGTCATCCAGTAAACAACATTTCTAAAGAAATGTTGTTGGTCTAAGTATGTTACCTTTGTGGTGTTCAGAACCATTTTATAATTGTACCAAAGTCTGTATTATGCAGTAAATAAATAATTAAAAATAACTATCGATGTTATTATTTTACCCTCAAAAACAAATATATTTACCACTCCACCGATAATTCCAAGTGATATAACTCTGAACGGACAGCAGTAACGCTATAGGTATCTTTGAGAAAGTAGTTTCTATTGAAAAGACCTATCCAACGACATATATCTCGTTACTATTGGAGGGTAGTCCCAAGGTCCATACATTTTTGCCCATTATCTTTTCGTGATGAAATGAAAATCATAGACAGTGTCCAAAATTTAAGCAACTTACGGCGACTTGTACAACGATGGCTAAACGTATTTACTGGCTCAATATAATCAAATCATACAAATACGACAAATTTAAACATGTTTAATAGCTAATTACGTTTAAGGGCTCATTGTGCATGCCGGCTAGGTAAATATGGTTAACGTTTCCTTAATACCGCGGTGGAATGTCTTTCCTTCATAATATTTCACTATTAGGGACCTACTGCCCTTTGTTCTTTTTTATATTCAATAGCAATTACCCGCTCTGTGCATTCATAGAAATTAATCGTACCTTTCTTGGAAAGTAAGAGAGTTGTCAAGTTGAAATATGTTTAGTGAATATTATGTTAGAATATGTGAATATGTTTAGTCGTTAATTACGTTCAGAGATCGTTGTACAAGCCGGGCTTTTGTTAGGATTCAAACGAAAGTTGGGTAAAGGATCGGCTTAGAATAGGCGTTAGTTAGTTAGGCGCCGCTTTGTTGATGGTTTCTGTGGCTGTGATTACCTGTAGCAAAGTCTGCAGTTCGTGCGGCTCTTTGTCCCGCAGATAGAAGAGGCAGTTCCTCGGATGATGCGCGTGTAGGCCGAGCTTAGCGCAGTACTCGCTGAGCCCGCAGCGCGCGCCCATCGTGAACGGCTTGCCGCAACCGTAGCAGAACTCGTACTTGCATTGGGTGCAAGTAAAATGCATGCACCCACCCCTGAAATACATCCATACCAATTGATCGAACGAAGCGAGATCTCCAAATCAACCTGGGCGAATCGGCGTTGTATGTATGTATATATGTTTGTTTGTCCGAGGATAACGTTCGAAGCGTTGATTCTATCATCGTGAAATTTGGTATATAGGTAGATAGTGATGGCACAATCCTAGTGTGACTAAATGAGCTAAACATATTGTGGGGTTGTTGAGGTATTGAGGTTCAAGAGGGGTAAAAAAATATGAGACTGTTAGGTCAAGTGGGACGTCTAATGAAAGGTCTTCATTAGTAGGTACGTTTCAACCCCGTTTTTATTTTTAGTTTAATCTTTGTAGTTTTTGAGTAATTAGCCATAATAAAAACGAAACTGTCGAAATCCACAAGGTACACCAGTGATCCCACAGTGCTGCAATTTGGTATTCGTGTAAGTAGTTTTAGTGACACAAAATATAGGGAAAAGTCTGAAAGTCCTAATTACTGCAATTTCTATCCTAAAAAGAGGAACCAAATAACATGAACCCCGTTACTTGAAATTTGATAAAAATTGTAGGTCAAGACAGTTTGCATTTCGTGGCACTATTTTATTAGTTAAGATTATGAGTACTTAATATTTATTTGGTTTTTTGGGAGACTCGCGAGATCTCTGTTAGGGACGAACCACTAGTATTATAAATTCAAAAGTAAGTAATACGTTTATTTGGCACAACAATACAGCACAGACAAAACAAAGTTTACAATAAAACATATAAATTAAGTAGAAAACAAACAACAACACAGATAAAAAATTTACTTGGAAGTTATATAAAAAGGTAAGACGGTTGGTAGGTTAAAGTAACTCTTTATTTCTGTCAGTTTGTTACGTGTTCATGTCAAACGGCTCAACCGATTTCGATGACATTTGGTATACTTACCTACAGATAGATTATGGCCAGGATTGGGACATTTTAGGCAATTTAGGCACACACTACCATCAAAGTGGCTCCAGTTTGAATCATATTATGCTCAAAACTGACTTGCCGGCAATCACCATAGTGACAAATTCCTCGGTTACAGACCCGAGGCCCCAGGCCGCTTTACTAACACTCAGCCTAAAACTGTAGAAAACATAGATAAACATTGAGCCCTGGATTATCCCGGGGCTCTTCCGCTGCATGAGACATCGAGATAAGCTTCATATGAATGCCAAAAGTTGCCCAAATAATATAACAATATAAACAACTTAGGTAACGGTCTCTTTAAAAAAATTAAGTGTGACTACGATAAAATGCTATTAGATAAGGCTGGTCAAGATTGCAAAAAAAGTTTGGAAAACCATAAAAAACGTCACTTTTACATCAAAACAATTTGAATCGTCTTCCAATTTATTAAAATCATATCCCTCCCCCCGCTTGTAGCTGCTAACAATGCTAACGAATTTGTAAACATTGGTCGAAAGCTAGCAGAAAAGGTTCAAAACTTGTCCCCGGCGCCTACTATAGACAACATCTACACTACAGAATAGATCTTTTGTGCTACTGGATATTGACATTCTGGAAATTGAAAGAATTATAATGGGGCTAAAAGACGATTGCGCAACTGGGTGGGATAATATCCCGACCAAAATACTTAAGCAGTACAAACATGTAGGTACTTGCCCCACTTTTAACTTTTGCCGTCCAGAAATGTTTAGACCCGGGAATTTTTCCAAAATATCTTAAAAAGGCGGTGGTCATTCTCGTTCATAAGTCAGGGAGCAAAACAGAAATTTCAAGTTACAGACCAATATCTTTACTATCTTCAGCTTCTAGAAAGTAAATCACTCTTATCTAACACTCAATTTGGGGTCAGGCCTAAACTGTCTACCTCTGACGCTGTACACCAGCTCACTGATTTCATAGGGAAGGAACTTGACAAAGGTTATAAGACAATAGGCATATTTTTAGACCTAGCAAAAGCCTTCGACACCGTTTCTATCCCTACTTTACTCAACAAGTTAGAAAACATAGGCATACGAGGCTTACCAGCTATTTGAGCAGTCGTAGTCAATGCGTCAAAATATCATGAGCTCAGATTTGGGAAATACTTCTTTCGGTTTGCCCGAAGGAAGTATTTTATCAAGTACCCTATTTTTATGCAACCTCCAACTAGACGGGAAAATATTATCCTATGCTGCTCTACTTTTCTCAGCTGGTACGGAATCGGAAATGCATGAAATTGCATAACGCGGTTTCAATACTGTAAACAAATGGCTCCAAACTCACCTACTAACCCTAAATGCTGATAAAACAAAATGCTTAAAATTTACTATGCGGAAATCACAGTCAGCACCAATGACTAACTCAGATAAACATATTTTTGCACATCAATGCAATTGTCCTATAAACGATAACTTGTGTAACTGCCCTATCATCTCATTTACTAATAATATCAAGTACCTTGGGGTTCTATTAGACGAAACTCTCTCGTTCAAAAAACATGTTGAAACTTTAAGTAATAGAATACAAATATTAATATCTATTTGTTTTTAAGAAGTTACGCTGTATTGCAGATTCAAAGCTAGTTATGCAAGTATACCTTGCTTTATGTCAGTCAACTATAACCTACTGTATAACATCTTGGGGAGGAGCGTGTAAAACCTTTTTATTAGCCGCAGAAATGGCCAGAAATTATATAAGTCATGTAAAGTTCTAACAGTTAGGCAGCTATTTGTATTAACTTTGTTTTAAGACTACACAGAGTACTTTCCTATAGCCCTGAAAGTACTAACAAAAGACGAAAAGATATCGTCCGCACCAACAACACCCCAGTAGGTACCAAAATCATGCTTTTGCATCCAGATTTTTAATGTTCCTAGGACCATACTTGTACAACAGGCTGAATCGTAAATTGAGCATCCACTCAATGAATTTCTCAAACTGTAAAAGAGCCTTACAGTCTGCTCTATCCAATCTATCTTACGAGGAAACTGAGAAGTTACTAACCGTAATAATGTAAAATTTTGACTATATTTTTTTTAATTTCTATATTTATCATCCTTATTTTAAAGAAAGATTTCCTAATCCTATCGTATACGATTTTTACACGAGATTCGGCGCATCGCCTGGCTACTATCCTAGAGATGTCCTATTACCTGCTATTATCATAAAGAATAACTTTGGAACCCAATATACATATTAACATCCCATCCATAGATTCAGTTCATACATACCAGTCAAACGTCATAGCACAAGCTATCGAATCGTTTGAATTACCGTTCGATAGTTATGCTCGGACAAACATACATACACACAAACATACAAAAGCAAAATCGGGCAAGTTGCTAAAAGCCAAAAAGTACGCTTTCTGTTTTGTTTGGATTGTTCTTACCGTGATAGCGAGTATTTGAAATGGCACCGCGGGCATTCGAGTCCGTTTTCTCGCAAGTGTTGCTGGACAGCAGCCACAGATATTTCAGGGTCGTTGTCAGCTAACCAGGCGGCGTATTGCTCACAACTCAATCCCTCGTGATTTGAACTCCACTGTAAACATATTAACATTTTATATTTCGTGGATTGTTTTTCTTGTTAGGAATTGTGTGGAAAAGGTTTTAATTTTAGCAAAATCTTACGATTTGATTTGGTAAGTTGCTATGAGAAAAGTGTTCCTGATGGGAAATTTTCTCAGTCTATTAATATTTCTCAAAGTGGGAAATAGAGTCGATTGACTTGTTTTTTTTTTTTAATGTAATATTCTAGGCTGATTGTACATTTTTAAAAAAATCCGAAAAGTCGTTTGTTTTTTTCGTTGTCTAGTAGATATACCTACATATATGTGAAGGTGTTCGTTTCTTTTTCTGATCACGCGCAGTTCAATGGTACGATATCTATCTATGTACTGGGGTATTATTGTGTTTCAAACATAAAATGCCTTTAAACCACTATATAGACAACTAGGCAAATTAGCAAATTCCAAGTAAAACAGGCGGTTTTACAATTGCTCTTCGAGCAGTTATGTCGCAAGAAATATTTAAAGATGATCATGGTGCTCGATGGTCCGACGACCTCGAAAGTATCGCTGATAAGAACTGGATGTTATCTGCCCAAGTCAGAATTCATAATAGTCATCATCATGTCAGCCACTGGACTCCCACTGCTCAACTTAAGCCTCCCCCATAGATTTCCAGTGCGACCGATCTTGTGCGGCCTGCACCCAATGGCTCCCAGTAACCATTACCAGGTCGTCTTTCCATCTAGTGGGAAGCCGTCCTACTCTGCGCTTTCCAGTGTGTGGTCTCCACTCTAGAACCTTTCTGCTCCAACGGCCATCGGTTCTTCGAGCTATGTGCCCCGCTCACTGTCACTTCAGCTTGCTAATCCTCTTGGCTATGTCTGGGACCCTGGCTGGACATGACAGAATTACATGTAACAAAATGGAGGCAGTTTATACCCCGCAGTGGATAAATACTAGCTGAGAATGATGATGATGATCATAGAGTTATTTTATGGTGACTTACCGATTTTCTGCAAGAAGCGCAGCTGACTGACCGACATTCAGGGCAACGCAGTTTCTTCTGTTTCGGGTGAACGAAGAAACCAGATGAGCATTCCATGCACCATTTGAAGTTTGGATCCATCGCCAGAGTTCGGTCTCGCAACTGAAATTACATAAGACAAACATGCTAAAGCAATTGCGATAAAACTTCGTCATTTCTCGAATTGGACACGATAAGTACCTACTTTCACATAAAATAGTATAAAACATTTAATGCGGCATTCACCTTTTGGTATTCTATCAACAAACATTCTATCTAGACAATAAAAGGATGATATCTCATATAAATCTTGTGTCCAGCACTTGCATGAAAGCCATTCTTTTCTATAGGCATCATACGAAACGAAACACTATTTCTTCAGCGATATTCATGCGAATGCGAGACTGCTTTTAACTTCACTTATTGAAATGCTCAAAACGAGTGGAAATTACACGACTAGGCTAGGTTTAGATTACTAAAAATCTGTCATTTAGATAACCATACATCCGTTTATATATAGGTACAATACGCGACATAATATGACATAGTAAAATCTGTCGCGCGACAGATTTTTGTCATCTGAACTGAACCTATCCTAAAGTTTTGCTGAGGAGTTCTTAAAACATTAAAAGCCGTTTCTCACCTTCCTCTGAAACAGTTCATGTACATCAGTCTCCAGCAAGGTTTTGAGCTGTATGTCCAGATGCGCGAAGTACTCCAGCCACGCGTCCTCCGGTAGACTCTCCAGCTCCGGCATCTTGCAGAAGGCACAGACGCAGTCGGCGATGCTCCGCTCCGTTATCTGCACCGTGAAGTACAAGCGAGCGCACTCGCGGCAGCAGCGGTGCGTGCAGCGTAACATCGACACCATCTAAACAAATTCTACAAGTTACTACAACTTGTTAAATACGCAAACGTCAATCATCATCATTTCAGCCAATTTTTTTAAAGTACGGTGTAGAATTACTTCATGTTCAGGAAGTCGAGACGCGCAGAGCTCGCAGTCTTGGTGTAGATAGACGAGGGCCGCCGGCAGGTCTGCGCATTCCAGTGCTGCTAGCAGCGCGGTAGGAAGTTCCGTGCCACGTGATACTAGTTCAACAGCCAAATGGGCTTGTTCCCATGTCTCCGTTGCACCTTCAGCTAGCAACATACGTGCTTGTCTCTGAAATAAGACGATCAGAAAATTACACTTCCACAACGAAGTTAAAGAAAAATTGAGTCCACATACGTAATGTATGCAACGCATTATGACATCTGGTGGTCATTGAAAAAAGATTGTGTTAGATACCATAACGTAGGTATTTATTGTGGCCATTTTGCAACGACACTATTGTAATAGTGAAGCGATTGGGTTTGTAGAATTTGGCCCCAGTAGGTATTCTTTAATTTGTATGAAAACAGACGACTTAGAAACATACTTATCATCCGCAATGCATATTAAGTGGTTTATACTTACGTGGATTTGATATTCTAGAAATGTTGTGTAAAGAAGTTGTGAACCGTAACTCAAGTGTAAATCATTTGACATGAAAAACCTGCCAAAAATCTACGCTTACGTCTCAATTCAGTTTTGACATACGGGCCTAAGTTTGAAGTTTAATTTTCTTATTAGAAACACACTGAATAATCCCAACAATACTCCCAAAATTTGCAAAACCCTAAGAATAAGGCGTAAAAATGTGTTTTGGATGTCTAGTTTAGTTTCTGTTTAAATTCTTTCGAGAATATTTTTAATTGAATAATAGTACGAGGATGCATACCTCAGGTGATCCTTCCGGAAGTCGCACCGTAGCCAAATCGATGATATTCCCGGATACACGGCGCAAGGTGACAGGCGGTGGAGGGGACGGGGTCGTAGGCTTCACTTCCTCAACGGACGACTGCCGAAAGATCTGGGATTCGTCTGAATCGCTCTCAGTCCATTCATCTTCTGTGCGACAAGTCTCACGGAAGTAGTTACTACTCTTGCCTCTAGGCGGCGAGGTTTTTGGAGGCGATATCTGTTTCTGGTCGAATCGCCTCGGCGGCTGAGGCGCCGGACTCTTCTTCGTTAGAGTTGCAGTGCTGGTAGATGGTTCAGCTTCCATTTCAGTTGCTTGCGGTTTGGTAGGCTTGTCTTTTGAGTTGAATATTTTAGATTGTAGTTGTTTTACGTGGCCGCTCTGTACGTTGCCAAAGTGAGTTTTAGGAGGCGCAGGCGCATGGTACTGTTTCAAAGAGCCTCGTCGCACTGGTACTTTAGAAACTAGTAGTTTTGGTGCTGATTTGTCAGTCTTTGATTTATTATTCAGAGCTGTTCTGACGGGTTTCGGAATATTTGATTTGGGTGTGGAACTTTTGTTAGTTTTGATATCATTTGTTGGATTTATTATTTTCTCAGGTGTATTCCGTTGTATATTATTGTGGCTTCGACTGGGCTCAACACTTTTGTTTTCATTTGTATTTTGGGATTCTGTGTCCTCTATATTTTGTTGTTCAATGGGTGTCGGAATTATTTGTTGATCTGTAGGACTGTGCGTAGCAGCCGGTACATCGACTTTAGTTGTTACTTTTTCAATTGTCTCTATTATATCATTAATTACGGTTTCTGAAGAAGTAGTGTTACTCAAAATGTTTACAGGTGTATCAAATATTTCTTGGGTGTTTTCATTGACATTAATATTGGCTGGTTGTAGTGGTTGGTTTGTACCCATATCTTCAACTATATGAATAACTTCTATTGCATTTCCAACAGTGCCATTGTCAATTTGAATTTCAGTATTTTCTATGACGGCATTGTACATAGGTTCCATGTTATCCAATATAATAACTCTTGTTGGACTCACTATTTTGAATACTGATTCATTTATGGCATATTTGGTGAGACGTACTTTCGGTTGAATTGGAATACTTTCAGGCATTTCCCTTTCCTTAGGGATATTGTTGAATGTGTTCTCCTGTGGCGTAGGTTTTTTATTAGATTTAGACGTATTTAGTTCTGCGTAAATTTCCTCAAACGAATTCACTTCAACAAATACGTTATTATTAGGGTCTTCTCTCTTCAAATTATTTTCTTTTGGTTCATTTACTCCTATAGATATGTTATGAGAGTTATAATTTTCTTTTAGATGATTTGCATTTGTGGGCATGTTGTATGAATGGCCATGTTTTAAATCATGTTCGTTTGGCTCATTTACTTCTATTGATACCGTATGATCTTCTTGTAAACTTCGAGCTATTGAATCTAAAATTTCAATATTAGCGTGTTTGACGTCTTCTATTTGATTATCTAAATTATCTAATGCCTCTTCAAATTGTTCATTATCTTCAGAACTAGTTCTATTGGCTGCTCCGTTCCTCAGCATTACAATATCTACATTGTTCTCATCTTCACTACTACTACTTATTTCTTTTTCGTCTGATGTTACACTCATATTATTAGTTTCCTCATCTGTTTCACTGTAACTAGATTCTTGTTCATCATGAGAACTAGTATCGTGGTCGCTTCTTGATGTTTGTGAAAGACCATCATCAAGAGAATGTATGTCCGAATTGATTTCTTCCTTCATTTGTTGAATGAGCTTCTGTGTGTTATCTACTATTTCATTAAGATTACTTGATTTTTCTTCTGCTTGTCTGATTGTTTGAAAATTTATAGGATCAAGAGGATTATGTAGATCCTTTTCATTTCTCGGGTTTACATGAGTTTGAGATGGTGGTATGGGCTCGGGGGTGATATGAATTATCTCGTTGTTTAATGAATGTATTTGGCTTTGTTGGACTGCTTCTGTTTCCATTTGTATTCTTTGCATTTCTTGAGTTTTTACATCATTAGCTTTAATTTGATTTGTTTCTTGAATATTTTGTTTTGGTGTGTGATGTTTATGTTCGTGATGGTGATGAGACATCGTATTAATGATTTTATTCGTATCCTTTCCGTTTGGCAGTTGCGTTACATCGTCCTTTCTGATGAGGTGTTCTTTAGTTGCAGATTCAGCGCCGATCGTTCCAACTTCCGATTCTTTAATAGGTTTGATTATGTTAGGCAACGGACTCGCTCTCGTCAAAGCGTTATACGCATCTATGAAATCGTTTTCCGACTGGATAAAGTCTAGCGAGGCCTTAGGCGCGTTAGTTTCAGGAGTGAGTTTGGTCTGGGCATTGGTGAGCAATCCTTTGAGGAGTAGATTTTCATCGATGGAGGGAATCCCAGCTTGGAGTAAAAGCGAGCGGAGTTTGTTCGCCAGATCAGCGGATTCATGGGCGAGGGGCGTTAGGGGAGCGGGGGCGGGCGTGGGCGGCGGCACGCTCCACAGATCGATCTCTCGATCGAGGACATCGCTCGGGTCCCCCGCGTACCACTCGTCCTCGTACCGGGCCGCATCGTACTCATCTGAGCTCTCAGCTGAAAGTAAACGCGAACGTTATAAGGACGATGATGCCGCGGCCGGTGGATTAGGGTAAGCGGAGTGTGCGATTACCGCGACGCGGAGCCGCGTCGTCGTCGGCACCGGCCGGCGAGCCCCACACGCGCCCGCGCATGCGCCCCTCCGTGCTCACGCGAACCGGCTCGCTCTGCGAACGAAACATTACTTTATTCGGTTACGGCTCACATCTGCATGGCCTTACAGCTAGTGACGTAAATATAAGGACGGTGGCCGCGTTGCCCTACATGATTACCTGTCGTCGGAGCGTGTCGACGCACTCGGTGACGGCGGGCCAGACGGCACCGCGATGGCGCGCGAGTGCCGCCCGCGCCGCCGCCTCAGACAGGCTGCAGCCGGGCGCTAGACGCGCCGCCGCGCCCTGCACCGCGCCGGCGAGGCCCGCCCAGCGCGCCCGCAGCCACGCGAGCGGCGCGCCGGGGGACTGCGACAACCCTACTTGCACCTGCAATAAACACTATACTTATACACGACGCTAACATGTTAAGAGTGCACTATACTCAGATAGATTCATATTTTCATATTTGATTTTCGCTCTCGCGACTCTAATTAGTCCTTCTCGCACTGCGGGTATCTTCACATGGAGTTACCGAGACAGTTGCACAAGGTACAGTTGACTCTTAAACGTTTACGCAATAGTCAGGAATGCTGTGATGATCTAGCACCGTAAAATAAGTAATAGTACCTACCTACCGAAGTATTCATTGTAATTGTGTTTTTTTTTTAACTTAATAAACTGGACGTCCAATATGTATCTCGTATACCTACTACATCTCTACAACCTCCCTAGCACAGGCGCGTTCCGTCAAATCTTACAACACTATGTGTATAGGTACACGCTGCTATAGTTATAAACGACAGTTAGCCTTGGCTTTGGTCTTTATTTAGAGTATTCGAACTTATTAGTTTTAGAACGGTTACCTCAGCAGCTGAGAATCCAAGGCGCTCGGCTTCTGCAAGCAGACGAGCTAATTCCAATCCACGTTCAGTATTACGACCTCCAGACAGCACCTCCATGGATATGGCGCGTCCACCCTGAGGCTCAGGAGACGGCGCCTGCAAACAATTTTATAACATGTTGGTTCAAAGCTTGTTCTAGATAGTAATAGCATCGAATTACATTATTATTTTTCATCATGGGTCTGCGTATGGGTGAGAGATCCGATGATGTTCATCATGGGAATTAAAATAATCGTGAGCTATATTTTTTTTAATGTAGGTTTTGTTTCCACTTGTCACCACCCACGCTCGGGCTGCTGTCACGTTCGCGTCACTCCCACGCACCGGCAGTGAGTCATTAGTTACCTCTGAGCCGTAGAGACTAGTACGTCTCGCGGGTCTCACGTCCCGGCGGCGCATGTCGAGGTGTGAGGCGCGGTGCCCCAGCTTGCCCCCCCCCCCCCCCACTCGCCACCACCCACACCACCCACACTCGGGCTGCTGTCGCGTTCGCGTCACTCCCACGCACCGGCAGTGAGTCATTAGTTACCTCTGAGCCGTAGAGACTAGTACGTCTCGCGGGTCTCACGTCCCGGCGGCGCAGGTCGAGGTGTGAGGCGCGGCGCCCCAGCTTGCCCCCCCCACCCGCCACCACTCGCCACCACCCACGCTCGGGCTGCTGTCGCGTTCGCGTCACTCCCACGCACCGGCAGTGAGTCATTAGTTACCTCTGAGCCGTAGAGACTAGTACGTCTCGCGGGTCTCACGTCCCGGCGGCGCATGTCGAGGTGTGAGGCGCGGTGCCCCAGCTTGCCCCCCCCCCCACTCGCCACCACCCACACCACCCACACTCGGGCTGCTGTCGCGTTCGCGTCACTCCCACGCACCGGCAGTGAGTCATTAGTTACCTCTGAGCCGTAGAGACTAGTACGTCTCGCGGGTCTCACGTCCCGGCGGCGCAGGTCGAGGTGTGAGGCGCGGCGCCCCAGCTTGCCCCCCCCACCCGCCACCACTCGCCACCACCCACGCTCGGGCTGCTGTCGCGTTCGCGTCACTCCCACGCACCGGCAGTGAGTCATTAGTTACCTCTGAGCCGTAGAGACTAGTACGTCTCGCGGGTCTGACGTCCCGGCGGCGCAGGTCGAGGTGCGAGGCGCGGCGCGCCAGCTTGCCCCCCCACTCGCCACCACCCACACTCGGGCTGCTGTCGCGTTCGCGCCACTCCCACGCACCGGTTGTGCGGACACTTCTATCGCTTTCCTGCAATACATTACGTATAAAATGATCTCCCAGGAATCCATAATATAGGATATGTCTGTATATATTTTTAAACTTTTTATACCATGACGTAAATTTCATATTTTTACTGAAACTAGGTACTTATATTTTACTAAGCGACTTCATAATACCTAAGCAGTGCAAAACTGATACGAGAGACAATTTTTTCGCGATTTACTTTCTCTATTCAACTTATGCACTCTACTTCAACTTTTACCCATGTGCTGTTCCGTCCGATTGTACATTGTGCTACTGTTACCTTCGTGTCGCTGGATAGCGAATGTCGGCTGTGCGAGCGCTCCCGCCTGTCGTCACGGAATCTGCGCCGCGGCCGTGAACGCGCCGCCGACACACTCCGCTCGTATGTGCTCGGGTCTTCGTATGTCTGTTGGAAGACAGTTATTTGTTCAAATCAACGAAGGTGGGTGTTGACTGTATCGACTAGTCATTCCGTAATGGGCGGTTGGATGATGCACTGCCACTGAGGTGAATGAAGGATTATTCATGGGTTTTTAGTCAGTATGCCGTTGGTCTACGGCCTGCGGAGAGTTTGGATGTTACCACACCAATCGATCGATCGGCGATCGATGCTATCGATTGATATAAAATAAGATCAGTCGACGTCGATCGACAGTTCCTACTATGCCACATCGTCGACTGATTTCAGTTTACTATCGATCGATGGCATCGATCGTTGCTCGATCGATTGGTGTAGTAACACCCTTTCATAGACCCCTTCAGCTCTTCCTGAGCTAGAGGACATGCTTAAAACATTTTCCCATCGCAAAACAAAGGCGTCCTTGAGGGGTTGGTAGGTATTTCCACGACTACTTTTTCATTGTTGCACGTCTATTTTTGGGTTCAAAACAGCGAACTTTTGAGTCGGTGGTAGGATTGGTCGTCACGTGACTTACTTTATTTGAGCTTAGTAGGGATCTAGACAGGTATTTATGAGATTTTTAAGATTTATAGGTGTTGCTAAAATTGTTAATAGTTTTAGGCGTTAGGTTTTAATTACCTGCGTGGATATGCTTTGTGGAGGCGGCGAGGTTCCAGTATTCGAGACATTAGTTTTTCCAGCTATTAAAGAAGAACGGCTTTCTGGTCGGACGTCGCGCGAGGGCGACGTCCCAACGAACTTTTTTTGACCGGTGACAGATTCCTTTGTGTTCTCCCGCGGCGGTGAAGGACCGACTGAAACGCTGTGACGTTTACTCTTTTGCTGAGTGTTGGAGTATACGACTTTTGGCTGAGGCGACGGTATAGTGATGGGCTTAGGTTCTCGAGGAGGTGAAGTTCCTACGTCCATTGAATTATGAATGGCATGAGTTTCTCTTGGCGGCGAAGGTCCAACAGCAGTCGATTGATTAGAGCTAGTTGCCCTAGGAGGGGATGGTCCTACAGCCATGTCATGTCGAGGTTGCCACTCAGTGCTGCTTCCATTTTGTTCTCGGGTCGGTGTGACCAGACGTTGAGTGTTTTTTTTCGACATTTCTTCCCGTGGTGGGGACGGACCACAACCGGTAGATGTTCGCTCTTTCTTTGATTTGGTACTGGTTCTTTCTGAAACTGAATGTGTAATCGATGCTTAGGGAATAAACCACAACAACAAAATTATGGCTGAGTTAATTTGTAAAAACTTAGTTGAAAACCCGTTTTCTAGATTATATTTGTATTATATGATGTATATAGTGTACCTAAAGTCGTGTGAGAATGTCATTAACAAGTTTGTATTGTCTTATTTGGAAACAAGCATAAAACGCCCCATTGGTTCCTCAGTATTAAATTCACTCTGGCTTAGCATGAGGAAGTGATATTGAAATATCAATACTTTTTACTTCTTAAACACTAACCTTGTTCAACTCTCTGATGTTCTCTTTCAGGAACCGGTGACGCGGAGCGACTCGTAATCTTCATCACTTCAAAGTTACTGGCCACTTCAGTGACTACCTTGGGAGCGGCGGTTGGAGTCTTGCAGCATACAACACAGACGCGAACACCTGGCTCGTTAACGTATGTGCAGTGTTCGCATTGCCAGGGGGCAGAGGGGGGTGGGGGGACCGGACCTAAGCTCTCTTCTTCAACTGGTGAAGTTGGTCGTTCAGAGCGTGAGCATGGCCGTTCAGAGCGTGAGTTAGGCCTTTCGAAGCGTGAACTTGGTCGTTCGGACCGAGAGCTTGGACGCTCGGGCCGAGAATTGTGATGTTCATTCCGCGGTTTTGGGCCACGTTCACTCTCACTCTCACTTTCGGAGTCGGCGTCGCTGGACGATAGCTGCGGCGATGGGGTGCGGTGTTTGGTGCGGCGAGACGCTCGGGACCGCACGCTGAGAGCGGGAGATGCTGCGCGTGAACCGGCTCGTGATGCTACCCGGGACATGGCACGACTATCAGCTGAAAAACATCAAATCAAATCAAATCAAATGTATTTATTGCTTGAAATATATGTCATTTTACAAAGATGTCAGGTATCATTTTTGGTGAAAATCTTCAAGGAGATGATTAAGTTTTCTACGAAAAGCAAAGAGTATAATAACAATAAGAAACTCATTTTGAACATATAAAAACTGTGAAAGACATAAACTACATATTCACCAGCCTAGACAGAAACTATTATAGTAAGGTAATTAAATTACCTCTGCGATACGGCTGTGGCGTCTGAGGCACATGCTGGTGCATATGGAAATGGCCATGGGGTAGTTGCTGAGGCGGACAGCATTGCTGCATCGGCCAACTTTGGCCAACTGCCCAAGGCTGGTCGAGAGTTGCACAGCTGCCGTAGCGCCAAGTAGGAGGCGCGCAGTGAGCACAGCCAGCACAAGCAACGTTGCTTCCACCCAGCTCGAGTGTTGAGGCACCGCGCCGCATCGGACGACTCCATTGCGGCTGACCTATTGC
This sequence comes from Philereme transversata, assembly GCA_963924445.1. Taxonomy (NCBI): domain Eukaryota; kingdom Metazoa; phylum Arthropoda; class Insecta; order Lepidoptera; family Geometridae; genus Philereme; species Philereme transversata. The sequence continues at coordinate 14,866,318 of OZ004337.1, read as the reverse complement.
TGATGGAAGAATGCCCTCGGGACTATCCCATGGCTCCTGCTAAAATGTTGTCAGATATAGTGCAGCTAATCGTTGAATAAGAGTTAATTGAATAAGAGCTCAAATTCTTGGAGGAATTCTACTTTAAATTGGTTTTTATAAAAAGTAAGGGCTGAGCTGATAGAATTATCATGAAAATATCTTACCACTTGCGGAACATTGAATCCTTGTAAAGACCCACGAGGTCTGTTCCATGCTGCGTTGAGATTGCCCTGCGTGTTAGCATTTTGTTGCATGTGCATTGGCTGCTGGTGTTGGTGTGGCATCGTCGTCGGTAAAAACGGCATACTTCCCATCTGATTTGGGTTGTTCACCATCTTTGATTGTACAAGGAGGGGTTGATGTACTTGATTATGTTGTATAGTAGGAGACGCTGAGGCCCGCATACCAGGCATTGTAGCATGACCATGACCAAGTGTGTTCCGACGTTGGTCCAGCATTGGCGTCATTGGCACAGGGCTGGCGCTCATCTAAGGGTGAAAACGAAAAAACGTTTTAGAGACTGGAACTATTTATGGAAAGTTAAAAGAAAGGACACCTTACCTTATGCCTTCTCGGTGGTGGAACTGGGGGCGTTCCTTTTGGTGGTAATGGAGGTCTGTCCTGTTCACCAAGCTGGGATAATGACAATGCCTGAAAGAAAGGTGATACATAAAATTCTTGTTGTGAGTTAGGATATCCTGTATCGTAATTAACAGAGGAAATGAAATGCTAGATTTTATTAATTAGGTAACAAACCTTTGCTTTCACATGTTCAACGCCTGGCACAAAGCCAAAACTAAATAGGTAGAAAATACACCTCATTTCGATAAAATGCATTCCGAGCGCAACAATGCAAGACGATTGACGAGTCAATACCAGTCAATAAGTTACCTATTATCTCTATTTTTATCTCCTAAGATAAGTTTTCCAAAAATGTTGTCATACTTCCCATTGCCGCCACCGTGTTAATATCAGAGCCGTGGTGGCTTAGTAGGACGTATGTACCTACTCCGACTTCCGATTCGGAGGTTGTGGGTTTGAATCCCAACCAATACATTTTTTCACTGGCGTCTATTAAGCGGCGATGGGCTTGCAACAATGTTGCAAACCCATCGCCGCTGCAAATATTCGAAACTGTAGTATTACAATAGTATTTGATAAATTTGGGGGGTATCCGAATATTATTCAAACTTTTGAATGTAAATTTTAACTAGTTTTAGTATATAAAATCATCACAAACCTTTTAGGAATACTTCAAGAAGGCTTATGGTGAACCATAGTTACCACACAATGTGTAAAAATGGTTTACGAATGACAAACAAAAATTAGGTATTACTGTTTACTATAGTATTTTCGTATCGGGCTGCAGAGAGAGGAACCTCCTGACTATGCGTGCCGAGTCCAGGAGTACCGCCTTCTGTATCTGACCCTTGATCAAATTTCCTAGCGAGAGCCTCTTAAGGTATTGGTCGAGGCTCTTCGCTATCAGTCCGTTGACCGACACAACTATCGGAACGATAATTGTTGATTCCACATCCCACATGGCGGTAATCTCATGAGCCAAGTCAAGGTACAAGGCTTAGCTTGTCCTTCTCGGCCTTCACGAGATTAGCATCATGTGGGATAGTAATATCAACAAGTATCGCTCGGCGCTCTGACCGGTCTACCAGCACGATATCTGGCTTATTGGCAACAATAGTCCTGTCCGTGATGATAGACCGGTCCCAATAGAGCGTGGCACGGCCATTTTCTAGAACTGGCTCTGGCACATATTTATAATATGGCACCTCAGGTCCAACAAGGCCATACTGAAGAGCAAGCTGCTGATGGATAATTCTGGCAACTTGATTATGTCTATGCAAATACTCAGAGTTAGCAAGGTGCGAACAACCCGAAAGCACATGTCTAATGGACTCTCCGGGCTGGTGACAAGCTCTGCAGATGTCGACCGTCCCATCCTTCATAATATACTTTCGGTAATTGTTCGTCTTAATAACCTCATCCATAATTGTACAGACAAAACCTTCAGTTTCTCCGAAGAGATCACCGAAGCGTAACCAGATTACCGAGTCGAGCGGGTCTACATCTGGTCCTGTTAGGGCTTTGTAGAACCGCCCATGAAGCTCCTTACTCTTCCATATGGCCTCGCGATCCTGAGTGGTCAGCACCGATGGTTTATGCCAGTTCTCATTTGCCAAAGAGAGCGGGGTAAAGTTTTTGTCAACTGCAACGACATCCCGATGCATCCCACACACATTATTAAGGAAATACTCCCTGAGATTGTACACCTCGCGGTTATGAAGGGTTTTGGCATTTAAAAAGCCCCGACCCCCACATTTCCGCGGGATGTACATTCTCATTACCGAAGAGCGTGGGTGCCGCATACGATGGGTCGTGAGCTGTTTGCGAACTCTACAATCCAGGGCTTCTAATTCTGTCTGAGTCCATCTCAGTATGCCAAAAGTGTATATGAGTAGGGGCATAACCCAGCCGTTGAAGGCACGGACCTTGTTGCCACCTGACAAAAGACTGTTAAGAACTTTTTTCAAACGGCAAAAGAAACGTTCCCGCACCGACTGTTTTATCTCCCTATCTATAATACCCAACGACTCCGACATACCGAGATATTTGTATGTCTCGACTTCAGAGAGAGATCTGAGAGATATCGTCTCGGAAAGCTGCAAATTTGAAGAATTTACAACTCTCCCACGCCGTACTTGCATGACCGCGCACTTCTCAACACCGAATTCCATGCTGATGGCGTTGCTAAATACCTGTGTGATATTAAGCAATGTCTCCAACTCCGAACTCTTAGATGCAAAAAGCTTGAGGTCATCCATGTACAGCAGATGAGAAATGATTTCCCCCTCTCTCCGAAGTCGATGGCCTAGACCTGAATCCTTTAGCAAAGTGCTAAGAGGATTCAGTGCCAGGCAAAACCACAAAGGACTCAGACTATCTCCCTGGAATATACCCCGCTCAATCCTTATGAGATCATGCGGAATAGAAGAATCCCATCTGCTACCTGGATGATGAAGAATTGTATTCCACTGTCTCATACACGATCCTAAAAAGAGTCTCAAAGTTGCATTTACTTTATATAACTCTAAGACCCTCTCTAGCCATGTATGAGGCACCGAATCATATGCCTTCTTATAGTCAATCCAAGCAACTGAGAGGTTTCCTCTGCTGCGCCTGATCTGCTGGCTAATGGCCATGTCAATGAGGAGAAGCTCCTTAGTACCACGGGACCCAACCCTACATCCATTCTGTGCAGGTGCCAAAATATTGTTCGCAACAATATGCGAGTTAATTTTTGCAGTCAGAATGGATGTAAGGAGCTTGTAGATGGTAGGCAAGCACGTGATGGGTCTATAGTTTTTGGCTTCCGCGGTACTACCGGACTTATGGAGCAGGAAGGTGACACCTGTGGTTAGAAACCTTGGGAGAGATCCAAGTACGAGGGCTTCCTGGAATTGTGTGGCAAGCACCATTATTATTATATTATTATTATTATTAAATATATCTGCCCATTTGTTCCGCGGCGGGAATCGAACCCGCTACCTCCTGCGTCTCAGCCGGCTATACGCCCACTGCGCCACGGAGGTAGTCATAGTTGTAATTTGAGATTAGTTCCTGGCCTTTGGACCGTTGGATCACCATGTTAATTTAAGTACCTATGTAAGTTATACCATACCTGACGCTGATGATGTCGGCGTTTAGGATGGCGGTGGTACATATCATCGCAGCTCGCGCATAGCGCCCGCCGGCCGCACTCGGCGCATCGCACGCGCGCGCCGCCTCCGCCACACAGCCCGCACGATGCACCCGCCTGAGCCGGGTGACCTGGAAACACAAATAGGGATTCATGTTTCAGAACTAAAATGTAGACAACGCATCGCCGTGCTATTGAGAAATATTGATTGATTAAGCCACCTAATTATCCCACAAGTCCCTATTTTTTTCTTGTATTTATTGATTTTATTTTATTTTCTGTGTGTTTTTTAGTTTTAGATATGGGCTGTATTAAGCTGTCTGATATAAAATATTTTTATTTTATTTTATTTTTAAGCCACAGATATCCATAAGGTGTATAATAATCCATACTAATATTATAAATTCGAAAGTAACTTTGTCCTTCTGTCTGTTTGTTACCTTTTACGACTAAACGGCTGGACTGATATCGATGAAATTTGGTATACAGATGATTGAGGCATAGGCTACTTTTTATCCGAATGCGCAGAAGGAAGGTTATGTATTTATTGACAAACCACGCGTGCGAAGCCGCGAGCCAGTTTTTATATCAATAAAAAAAAAGAACTTGTACTTATGTTCTTACCTGTCGGCGGGCGCGGTGGTGGTGGTGGAGGTGGTTGCAATTTGGCGTTGACGTATTGATCTGAAGGAAACTCCACCACTTCATAATCTGGCTCTGGTTTTGCAGGTAGCGCTCTCTGTTGGTGAGGGCGACTGGCAAGTCCTGGCAAACGCATGGTTTGTTGTACCGGGGACGCCAACCCAGGTGAACGCATGGTTGACTGACCAGGGCTAGGGGACACCACTCCTGGTGAACGCATCGTGGGGTGACTAGTGGTAGTGGTAGCCATCCCAGGTGAACGCATCGTGGGATGTCCTGGCGGCGGAGACGTTACCGTTCGGGTGTCACGACCGCGCCCTTTCAGCATATCTTCGTAAAAGCAAGTCATCGATTAGGTATAGGACTATTACGAGATAACAGCACCTACATAGGGTTGTTAATTTTGAAGAATTTTTGTAGGCATCTTTTATTATAAATCACTAGAGGTACTTAAATATGTATAAGGTAGAGCTTTTTCATACGTATGCAAAGCAGATCTCTATTATTTACATGCACGTCAGACTATGAAGACAAAATCCTTCTAGTACAACCAATTGCGCATACGTCACCAATTGCTATTGTTTTATGGGTGCAAAAACCTTATCGAAAACTAGAGCATCAAATAGTCAGATCATTAAATTTTATATTGTTACTGCTCTAGCGGAAGCGAGTAGATTTATATTTTACCTTTACTCTATCCAAGTGCATAGTTATTTTTCTTATTAGAATATTGCAAGTAAGGTACTCATGTTAGAAGATTACTGGATATTTTAGTAATCGATTTACATTGCATTAACATTTATACAAGCGGCAGCTGTGACCGGGATAGAGCGGGCGTTGCCGCGTCGTCGTCGACCCATATTCCGCTATTCATATCCCAAAATATCGAAACTAACCCACATGATGTACTTTAACAATGATGAAGTGCTACAATCCGAAACTTCTCATTTTCAGCAACACTTCTACGGTAGAATAAAAATAGCAATAGTCTTATTAACGGATAACTTCACAAAAAAACCTATTTAGGTGAGCAAAGAACATAGGAAAAATTACTTACCTGATGATGATCAGAGAAATCCTCTTCAAATATACAACACTTCAGAGAATTGCACTAATAACGTTGTGCATGACATATCATGAAATTATGCAACACTTTTCCGGTTTTAGCACTTCACGCGCGAGAGTCTCCGAGACCCTGTAGCTCCTCGGAAGGTTTCCACTGGTCAGCAGGACCAGGAGCCGCTAATCCGGCGCCCTATCCGGATGATATTGACAGCGGCAAGACGCGTGCGCGCCGCCTCTATTTCTGTCCGCGGCCGCGTTGCCCCGATTTTACTAAAATTACGATGCGATGCTATTTCCGCACTCATCCCAGTGCGCCCTCTTGCTGAAGTCAAATACCTTGCAAAACTTATTTTAATAGGCTAATCCACCGAAACGACTCGTCTATTATCGATCAACTGAAACACCTTCAATTGCAGCTTGACCTCATCTTTATTTGCAGACTGCTTTTAATACCTCCACCAACAATTCTCCTTGATGTATTTATTTTTAAAAAATTATCATTGACAATCTCGCATGAGCCCGTAGCAACCAGTTGTATGTAAACAAATGGTAGGTCAACTGTATGGAGATTGGAAGAGATCATGGAAATACTGCAAAAATTTAAGCGGAATGGCTATTTTACCGCAGAGCTCTACCATTTGCTTGCTAAGAAAAAACTTGTCGATCCATCGGAACCGGTAATTTTAATATTTGTTCGAAAAATCAGAAAAAAAATATGTTAATAAGAATTGTTTAATAATTGTTTTCATAAATCATCGGAGTATCGTATGGTATGCATTTTATAAATATTTATTAAGGTGTATCTACACCGGTACGTACTTAGATACATACTTACTGAACTTTACCTAAGTTGAATCTAAAGTATAATAAGTAAAGTAAATGTATCTAAGTAGTCCAGAAATGCTAGACAGATTAGAAGTAACGGGATCACAATATTATATTCTCTAACTTCCAGATCGTACCTTCAGAATATGTTATTGAGATGAAAATGACCACACAGCAAAGGTTGCAGAATCTTAATGATATAGACGTGGGTAACATTGTCAGTACTGGTGATAAACCTAAGAAAATAGTGCTTTCTTTTTCCCCTAGGATAATTGTGTACCAAAACTTTAAACCCAATGACAGAATCATTGCTAAGTTCTCTGTGAAAAATATCAGTGAGGTATGTAAAACGCGATTTACAGAAATAAGTTGAACGGAGAATTTCTTATTTAGAAGCACTTTCTCACATTTACAGGCTCCTACATTCCTGAATATGGTGTATCAGGAATCTTCATATTTCTTTATCAAACCTTGCGGGGGTCAGCTGTTGTCTCGGCTGGCTCCAGGGATCAGTGTCACCTTTGCTGTTACATTTACACCTGTTCAATTCGAAGACTACGCTCACAGAGTAACATTTTACACCGATACGTATCAATATGTGCTCCCGTTAATAGGTAAATAATTCTATTAGGTAGGTACTTCATCATCATCATATCAGCCAACACTGCTAAACATAGGCCTCCCCCATAAATTTCCAGATCGACCGAATTATATTAGGTCAAATATAATTAGTTTCTGGTTTTGTTATAAATATTTGAATTACATAGATATTTGTGCGTGATTCGATTATAACCTCTTCCGTTATCTGTTGTAGCAATGGGTCCTCGTCCGATATTCGATTTCCCTAATGAGCTCGTCATCCCAATAGTTCCATTGAAAATAGAGAACTTTATTTTGATGAGTGTTCGCAATGTCGGAATAATTCCATCTGGCTGCACATTAAAGACACGATGGTAACTGAATTTGGCGAATTGTTACTTGCTGCTAATTAAGAATATGTAAAAAATATGCACTTATGAGTATATTGGTTATTTTCAGCCCATTTTCAGTTCAGCCAAAGTCGGCATATTTAAATCCAAACCAAATGATAGATATTAGAGTGGGATTTAAAACAATGCTTTTAGGAGAAGCTTGTGGAACTTTGCATGCCTTATTGGAAACAGGTTAACTTCATACATATGTTATGCAGAATTTGTAAGTTAAAAAGTTATTTTAAAATTATTTTTTCGTACAGGAGAGAATTTTCTGATTAAAATAAAAGGAACTACGCAGATCGTAAGCGTAGAGCTCGAGAAGCAGACGGTCAGATTTCTTGACACATTTAATACCATGGCGCGCCAGTTGACATTTAAGATAACCAACAAGTCGAACCATTTGCTCACCTATATGTGTATGAAGAACGATTGCGTTTACCATGGTATATAATTTGCCTTTAGTAGTCCCGGTAACTAGCTCCGTAATTTACAAACAAGTCTAATAAGACTGTTTATCTTTTTCTAGATTTTGAAGAGAAAGTCAAACTAGCCACATTATTCTATAACCAAAAAGATAGTGAAGCGGCAAAGAATATGAAGTTGGTTCAGTACGACGTACTGAGCAGTGAAGAACACGAAAGAGTCTATACGAGGATATTCTTTGATGAAATACAATCACTAGTAGCGGACGAATCATTACAATTTCAAAATATGCATTTTTCAATAACACCAATTGTAAGTTAATCAGTATGGCTTAGTGTAGGTAAGTCGTGCACTCAGATAGTTGCTTCACCAAGTTACTGATTTCAGAAAGGAAAACTGTGGCCTAATAAAGTGACAGAAATAACCATAGCGTTTCATCCAAAAGAAATAGGAGAGTTTAGCACGATAGCTTATGTGGACATCGATGGCGTTTATGAGCGCATTCCTTTAAAGTTGGTTGGAGCCTCTCTACCTCCCGAAATAAATTTGAATATAGAAACTCTCGACATGGATTGTGTTTACATCAGTAAATTGTATAATTATGAAATTGTCGCGATCAATCGAGGTAATTGTCGAAATACGCAACGTCTAAATATAGGTTTATGCGTATTTTATTTGAGTAGGTAAGTAATTGGCAGGAGGCCCACCTAATGATAAGCCCCTGCCCACCACAAATTTATCAAATCACACCTAGAACGTACTCTACGCAGGTGACAGGTAGTAAACTGCGTTCTCCTCTGAGTCTAGTCTTAATCCATACCTTCCAAATAAGACGGGAGACAGCAATGTGAGTATCACTGCTTGCCAGCAAAAATAGCATAAGAATTGGCATGAATGTTACAATTATTTATAGGGCATATAAACGGCGTAATTGTGTACAAAGAGGTGCCGACACTATTCGGTAGTCGAATCACGTGCTCTCCAGAAATGCATTGTTTACGTCCCGGAGATAAGGGAACCTTCATTATCTCTTTCTGTAACTCTAATCAAGGACCGTACTTTGAAGAAATCAATTTCGCTATTCGTGATACTAAAGTAATATTGAGGCTTTATTTAAAGTAAGTTGCAGTTTAATATGATTACGATATTAGTATTATATCATATTATTAGTCCCTAGTCATAAAACGAAGAGTTTCTTTTGGATTTCAGAGGTGAAGTGATTTATCCTTCTTTGATGTTTAGCATTCCGTGTTTGGATTTTGGAATGGTTAGCGTCGGTAAGGAAATCATTTTATATTACCTACTGTCACCCTTCAATTAACGATGTATAAAATACAGCACCTAAGCCAAAATATTAACTCATTGAATATGTTCTAAAAATATCCGACGAATTTATTTGCAGGTGTTTCCAAAATTTTAGAATTAGAGGTAATTAATGAATCAGTAGTGCACGTAAGTGCTTCCGTGAAAATTTCTTCAGACGGACCGGAAATAAGCAGCATCACATTAACGGACTATGCGGTGGCTGAGAAGCCTAAGCCTCAAGTGCCACAGTGGCCCAGAGAGTTCAAAATTGAACCATGCAAGGTTGACATAGGCCCTGAATCCAGGATATCGATAAAGGTAGTGACGTCCTTAATTGATTAGGTGATTTGTTGACCGACGTTCATGGGTTTACACTTTACAGGTGACATTGACGGCAAATCTAACAAGAGCTAATCATACTTCTTTGGAACTGGAATTAGATAAGTCGGACAGCCCGCCAATAGTTCTACCTGTTATGTTCAACGCTATGGTACCAGAAATAAACCCGGTTCCAGAAATTAAGTTACGAGCGTGCTTTATTGATTTTCCGTACAAAAATGAAATCCAATTATTTTCAAATGATTTTTGGGGATACTTTACTTTAGAAGAATCTGAGGTAGGTACCACCTGTTTGGAAGTGTAACCCATATATCTTGTATTACTATGCTACGTACCTATGTGTGATCTATTTTACTATATCATGGAGCGTGTATTTTTTCCAGAAATCAACCTTGGAAGTAGAAGTTGCCGTAAAAGAAGGTTTGATTAAACCAAATAGCGTTATAAGCTTACCAGTCACCATCAAAACAAGTGTCTTGGGTGTCCAAGAATTCACATTACGGTAAGAAGAAATTCTGATATCTAAACCTCACTGTCTAATTTTAAGTCCTGTGATATTAGTGCGAGTATCCTTGTTCAACAGATTGTATTTATTTGGACTATCCAAGCCGATCGAAATATGTCATATTACGGGGTGTGGTGTTCGACCCATAGTTACCTGCACTCCGGTGGCACTCCACTGGGGTCAGGTGAAACTGTTGAGCAAATCTCAAAAGACTCTCACTCTTTGCAACGATTCACCTGTTGTCGTCAATTTCAAAGCCAGTTTGGTAAGGCAGATGTTAAAAAAAATCACTTTAGAATTTTGGTGAAGTTTCTCTAACTCTGTTCAATAAAATAAAACACACAAAACAAAAAGACAAATTTTATCCATACGATATTTTTAGTTAAATAAAGATGGAAGATGGCAAATTCAGCCAATGGAAGGTTGCATAGAACCAGAATCGGAAACCGATTTACTTGTAACTCTCTATTTACTCGATGCAGACACATACACCAACAAAGCTGTTATAGAGCTGGAGAAAGTGAAGGATATCGTAAGTTAATATTTTTATGATATATCGTACATGAATCGTATGTCGTCCAATTAAAAAAAAACGCTGTATTTTTTATTCAGTTGGTTCCACTATCTGCAACCGGTATTGGCACTAGTATACTAGTCGGTGAACTACGAGACAGAATAATTCTTGGTCGACATTTTACCAAAATCCCACTGAATTGCAAAGTAGTCATAGAAAACTGTGGATCCAGATTGCATGCGTTGGAATGGAGCGAACATTATAAAGCGCCGAAGACTAAACAACACACTTCGTAAGTATATTCGAAGCTAATTTACCTTGCTCTTCTTGTTATAATCTATTTATACACACAATATTCTATTTATACTCAATTGGCTGTTTAAATGTTTACTTTACTATTCAGGGGATTTTTCAACTTGGATCCCAAGGTGTTTAAAATTGCTGCCGGAGAAAGGATGGAATTGACAATTACGGGTTTATCTTACAAAGTGACTACTATTAAAGAAATGTGGTATTTAGTTGGCAGCGTTGAGGGAATTAATAAGAAAGAATTGCTATTAGAGTGTCAAATAGTGGCTGAATTCGTTGATCCAAAAATAGAGGTATCTTCCTCAGTTATTGACCTGCAGTACGATTATGGCCCGTATAGCGAATACTATAAATTGACCGGTAAGTAAAATGGCTGAAAAATTACCTTTTATATTACCATAATTTTAGTGTGGTTACTGATCTTTTTCAGATATTATCACTATTAAGAACATTTCCAAACTAACGCTAGACATAGAGTTGAGTCTAAAACCACCGTTTGCTATAATACAGAAACAGAGCACCTATAAAATATTGCCCGAAGAAGAGCGATTGTGCTGCTGTATTTGCTACAACGAGTGCGACTTAAACATACCCAACATTTTGAAAGAGATGGGCCATGATTCTCTGACGTTTATCGATTATTTGACTTTAAAACCAGTAGAACCATTGCGAAAAGGACCATTGCACTGCTTCCAAGATATAAATAAAATAAAAATGTCCTTTCATCTTACACACGCAATCGAAGAACGTCTGGAAGATCAAGATGTTATGAAATTGCAAATTCTATTTGATACTACAAAACATTTGTCACTGAAATCAAGGGTTTATTGTGATGTTATGCGAATAAAATTTAAAGGACATAAAAATAAGGTAAACTTAGGACTCAAAACAGGCATCAATTGTGGGTTAAAATGTCTAATTAACTTTTATTTTTAATTTTAGGATGCTGTTAAATTAATTGGAAAAATTAACTTTCCAAACATGTTTGTTTTATCTCCGCGAGTCGATTTCCAAAGTATATTGAACGGAAGCATAGAAAGCAAAACAATAAAGTTACAAAATATCACCCCTCTTTTAGTTTGCTACAGGTTCCAATGGAAAAAGTGTTTAATAACGACAACTATTATGGTGAATACAAAATCTTACTTGTAATGTTGTTCTTACGTGCCGCAAAGTTATTATAGGTCACACAAGAATTCACGATGCATAATTTTATTTTGTTTCCAGCCTGAACAGCCTAAAGTCGAGTTGAGTAAAGTGATTAGCGACTTAAAAACACCAGCTGAAGAAACAGAATCTAGCAGTAAAATGATCAAATTATTTACTCGTATTTTTAATGAACTTCTTTTATAAAATAATCGGGTGAATACACCTACGCTCTTTTTTTTCAGTGGTTGATATACACGAGGTTTTAGGGCATTCACCAGTAGGGTCACAGTTTGAAAAAAATATTAAACACGAAGGTATTTCAAAAGATCTCGTACCCGTTAATCCTGAAATGTATTCTATTTCATCTGAAGAAGCGGAAGTGGATACAGAATTAATAAAAACAAGAATGATGAAAAAAATTGCACCAATGATTGACCTTTGCAGTGAATCTAATTTTTCGTGGCAAGGAAAATTAAAAAAAAATTCTAAACACTACAGAACTGATATAAATGAAGTTTTACAATTGATTCCACACAGAGGACTTCTAAAACCTGATGAAATTCAGTATGTCCATGTAGTATTTCATCCGAAAGCAAATATAAACGTTACAGCCATACTTGAGTGTGAGGTTTTAGGAGGACCAGCAGAGTCCATAATAGTTACAGGCGAAAGTTCAGATTTATTGTATAAACTAAATACACAAAAGCTCAGTTTTAAAATAAGATCATTTCACGAAAGTGCTTCTGAATATTTGTTCATGTCCAATATTGCACAATTGCCGTACGAATACAAAACTTATTTAAACGAATCAAAATTCGAAAACGAACTTGAAGCCACTATACTAGATTTATTACCACCAGAGAAGATTGTGGAAGCTGAAGAAGAAGCTGAATTGCAGATTGTTATGAGGCCAGGTGTTGTCGGATACTTTAAAAGGGTATTTTTGTTAGAAATAGGACATTTGCCGCATATACCGATAGAAGTGTTTGGTTGGGGGGTTATTCCACAGGTGTATTTTACTCTACAAAGACCGGAAATAGCACTTGTAAGTGAGTCATTTTTAAATTATGTATAACTAGCTGTTGCCCGCGACTTCGTACGCGTTACACTACTAAATGTGTAGGTAACCTAGAAATAAAGCCAAACTCGCTGTTGGAACTTGACACCCCATTTTTATCTCATGAGACCTGATATATAGGATAAAAAGTAACCTATGTGTTAATCCAGGTTATAATCTACGTACATACTAAATTTCATCGAAATCAGTTACGCCTTTACGACATGATTGAGTAACAAACAAACATCCAAACTTTCGCATTTATAATATTAGTGTGATCTCTTTGAAAGACATCCGTCCGTACTGTAAGGAAAATTCTATGTGATGTCCGACACGTGCTTAGCCAATTTATTTATACCAACTTAAAAAAATGTTTTAGTTGCACCCGGAAATTGGTTATAAAGCTATACCCGCTTTGAGCCTGGAGTATTTGGAAGCTGTCAGTGAGATATTTTCCAAAAGTGATGCAGAACATTTAAATTCTCCTCTGACCGAAAAATGTTTCGAAGATCCGGACTTTCAAACAGGATGGCATATTTGTTCATCTTGGGTATGTAACTATAATAATTTGAAAGTTAATTTGTTATCTATAGTAATGTCAGGTTTAACACGCATATCATATTTTAGGATGGATATCCTACGACAATGGATATAGAATTAGCAATAGAGAGAATGCTAGTGATAAATCATATCAAATTAATGCCAGAAATGTTGACAGCATACTCCACCGCTTCAAAAATGGGACCTATTCCAGGATTTTTTACAACTCCTTATGTAATTGATTTTGGGGTGGTCATTACAGGCAGTACGGTAAGTTAACTAGCATACACATTTTAAGAAACCTTGAGAGTATATTTAATTCTAAAGTAAAATGATCGTAACAGGTTCAATGTACAGCTGAGATAATAAACTATGGGCCTATTGTGACAAAACTACACTTTGCTAAAGGCACGCAAGCAACTACCTGGTTGTCCATGAAGCTTTGTGGAAAGCTGAATCCAGGTGAAACTGGAAAATTAGATGTTGTTTTTACACCCACATCCATAGATTTTACTGAGCTGGAACAAAACGTAGGGACTTCTTTCAATTTGGAGGTAAGTTTAAGTTTTTTTATTGGATGCTTTATAATACTCATAATTAACTACTACAGTTTTTAACGTTTTAGATTCCCTATGGTGTAACTATTCCGATACAAATAAAGGCACTTTGCGCTGTTCCTTATTTGGTATCAAACATGACTGAAATAAATTTTGGTTCTGTTAGATGTGGAGATAAAATAATATGCTCAATACCACTGAAAAATGTGTACGTATAAATAAATCAATTTGTATCTTATATATTTAGAGAAAGGATACAAGAACGTTGACTGCGTTTCAGGGGGAAACCAACATGCATTTGGTACGTGACTTTAAGATTGAAAACAACAGGACCAAATCCAATGGTCGTATTGGACAGTTCAGGGAAATATGAGCCAGGAGAAGGCGGATGGCTCAGTGTTGCTTTTAAACCAACTACGGAGGTTTGAACTTGTTGTTTATCTGAGCTATCCATACTTAATATTATACATTCGAAATTAACTCTGTCCCTCTGTCTGTTTGTTACGTTTTCACAACTAAACGGCTGGACTGATTTTGATGGAATTTGGTATATAGTGTTTAATTGGGGCAGTATGGAGAAATCCGAAACCATAGAAGAAAATACAGAGAAACTGTCTGAGGTACCAATAGTTCTTTTATGATTTTGATAAATATACCAAAATTATTTTCATTCAGAAATGACCTACTTAATTATTAACTTAATTTTCGGATTTCCCCATACTGTCTCAATTAAAAAAACACTGTATAGATAGATTATGACCTAGATTGAAACAGGCTACTTTTTACAACGCTTGCACAACGACCCTAAACGGATTTAGCGACTAATCATAAACTGTATGATTTGACAGCTCCTTATATCATATTTAGCCACTAAATACGTTTAAGAATCGTTGTGCAAGTCGCTCTAAGTAAAAATAAAATACATTTTTAAATATTATATCATCGGATTTTTCTACTCTAAAAATGTATGCACACATTTACACGTGCTCATAAAGATGAAGGATAACATCGTGAGGAAACCAGCATGTACTAGAACCAAAGATTCGAAGATATATGTAATATATGTGCCATCGGGTTATTTAGTATTCAGATAAGCGGCGATGGACTTGCATTGCAATCTTTGCAACCTATCCCGTGAATAAACTTCTATGCAAGTGGGCATTTAAGTACGATACTTAATGTTTGGACTCGACTCTGACTACCCCCTTGTGACATATAAATAAATAAATAAATATTGCTGGACATTTCACACAGCGCTATCTAGCCCCAAACTAAGCAGAGCTTGTACTATGGGAACCAGATAACTGATAGAATTCTTATATACTTTTTTTTTGTAAATACATACTTATAATATATAGAAAAACATCCAGACACGGAACAAATATCTGTAGATCATGCAAACATTTGTTCCGCAGCGGGAATCGAACCCGCTACATCCTGTGTCTCAGCCGGCTATACGCCCACTGCGCCACGGAGTCAGTCTTCATGAGTCTAAGACTAAGTAACAGATCCTAGGATATCCAACATGGGGATTCATATAGTCGTGAGCTAGTATATTATTTATTATTTTACTTCAACAGATGACATACGAAGGCTTACTAATATTTAGATTCCATATGAATCCAAACAGAATGACTATTCCAGTTTATGGGCAAGGAATTATACCGCTTGTACATATTATTGGAGCTAACGTTAACTTTCCACCGACGCTACCATGGGCGGAAACTACAGATATTTACTTTGGTTTGACGAATCCTTGTCCGTTCCCGATTGAATTGATCATCGCACACACTGACGAGTAAGATACAATTACGATAGATAAGCAAGCATCATAGCTTGTGAAAGGTCTGTGTCAAGTTCCTGACCCAATCATGATCAACGAATTAACTATTAATTTCAGGAAATGGAAAGAAGAAGACGAGATACATCAGCTGTTGTTTAAATATTACAATAAGCCTGAAGAAATGCTTGTCCCTGCTATAAGACCAGGAGCGGGAATGCCGGTAGAAGTCATTAATTTCTTTAAAAAATTTACGGATCAAATTAAAAAGTATGCTAACTTTCCAATAGTAAAAACTTATTTATTTATGTTATTGGGTTTAAAACTCACTTTTCTCTTAAAGGAACATCGAAGAAGAAGCGGTTGCTTCTAAAGCTGCAAGTTCTAAAAGTCAGCCAGCAGCAAAGTAAGAAATAAATACCTTATTATATTTATGTCATAACTATGTACACAAACAGATAACTAATATAATTAATTATTTTTAGAAAAACAAAAAGTCCTAAAAATGTTCTAAAAACTCCGCCTACAAAAGAATCATCACCCAGAAAATTCAGGACCGAGGCAGAAATTATTTCCGGTTAGGATGCAAATTATTTGACAGACTATGATAAAAATGGTGTTGATTTATAATTTTATACGAATTTACATTTTAGATGAAATTAAATTAATGAAAGAGAATCAAGTAGACCCACTTAAAGAATGCTTGCATGTTTTTGATCATATATCAATTAATACCGCTCCAGAGAGAAATATTAAGGGTTTAATAATTTTCGTTCATGGATCGCCATGTGAAGGTTAGTGGATATCCATACTTACTAATATTATAAATTCGAATGTAACTCTGTCGCTCTATCTGTTTGTTATATTTTCACGACTAAACGGCTGGACCGATTTCGATGAAATTTGGTATATAGATAGACTAGTGGTTCGCCCCGAACTGAGATCTCGCAAGTCTACCATAAAAACAAAAAAAATATTATTCGTAATCTTTGACTACCAAAATAGTGCCATGGAATATCAACCAAATAACTTGACCTACAGTTTCATTCAAATTACAGGTAACGGGAGTTCATGTTAATTGGTTTTATTTTTTTGGGGTACAAATTGCAGTTATTCTAGATTTCAGACTTTTACCTATATTTGTGATACATAAGCTACACGCATACCACATTACAGCACTGTGGGGTCACTGGTGTACCCTGTGAATTTTGTCAAAGTTTAGTTTTTATTATGGCTAATAACTCAAAAACTACAAAAACTTTACTAAAAGTAAAAACGGGGTCGAAATGTACTAATGAAGACTTTTCATTTGACGTCTCACTTAACCTAATAGTCTCATTTTCATTTTTTTTAACCCTCTTGAACCCCAATATTTCAACAACCCCCCAAAATGTTTAGCTCATTGAGTCACGCCAAAATTATGCCATCATTACCTACCTATATACAAAATTTCACGATGATCGGATAAACGTTTCGAAAGTTATCCTCGGTCAAACAAACATACATACATACAACGCCGATTTGCCCAAGTTGATTTGGAGATGTCGCTTCGCTCGATCAATTATGACCGGGTTTGGAACATAGGCTAGTTTTTAACCAGTTCATGCGAACGTACCTACACTGGAATCCATGTTGGCTTCTTATCTAGCGACTAGGTTACCTAAACTAGCGCCCAGGTGAGTTGGTGCTCTAAAATCATTCACATCGGCATACCTATAATTTAACATATTTTAAATTTCATTATTTATTATTTTTTCATAGAAATGCAATGTCAAGAGATGGCTTATTCTATTGGCAAGAAGCTTAATTTACCAACGATTACCGTTGATCTTTGTATTGTGGAAGCACTATGTGTCAGTGAATGTGCGGCTAAAAATATTCTTGTGAACGCTATTAACGAGAGCTATGATTTAGCTAAGAGAAATGGAAAAGGCGTTACAGATTATGACGATGAACAATCAGAAGGTTCGTTTTGGAATGTATTAACATAATACACATATCTTATTTTATGTACGTAAAACATTAAATACTAAATTGGATAATGTTATTTTAGACATTTCCAGTGAAACAGAAGATGAATTCGATGTGATATTAAAGAAAGTAGAATTTTTAGCAGTTGCTAAAAACGTTGGTACGCCTCGTTCTAAAGCTGGTGACAAGAAAAAGAAAAAGTCTTCGAACTCATCGGTTACTTCTCATACTGCTTTAGGAGCAATGGGATCAACAACGTTGTTTCAAATGGTAGAGTATATCGTGGTTTGTTTGCTAGCGTTCTCGATAACATACAATTTTAAGTACCTTTTAATCTATGTGTTTTACAACAGGATTTAATCCATGAACTACTTACGGATTTTTTTAATAACCCAAAGTTCCATCGAGGTTTCGTTGTTGATTCTTTGACCAGTATTATCCTAAAGAATCCTCCGCTAGTGCTGACTACTGTTCTCAAGTGCAAACGTACAATAAGAAATATTCATCTAGTGTTATGTCAGTCAGATTTTTCGAAATGGGCCCAGCAATATGAGGAAACCCAAAGAGAGAATGATTTAATTGATGAGTAAGTTCTTAAAAACAATAAATTACTTACATTTAAATAACATGCTGCAACTATTTACCAATAATCAAATTATAATTATTTGTACAATTTTAGAAATGTGTCCAAAGTTTATGATGAGACGGAAATAGAAGGTATTATTAAATCTTTTGAAGACATGGATGAAGAGGAATACGAATTAGCTTCTCCAGAATTAAAGGCCATATACGTTACATATGGCTTAGAAGCTCGCAGAAAGAAGCTCTATGAAAAACATGGGTAAGTTTAAACAATATAATGGCGGTTATAAAAAATGAAACCGTATGTCTTAACACTTTTTTTTTAGGAATCGAAGAGATGGTACGAGGAAAGATGGTAAAGGTGGTAGAGGTAATACCTATCTAAACAATACGCAGTTAAATTTTATTTACTGCAATCAAATTGACAGCAATTAATAATCTTTCAGAATGCAGTAAATCATTATTAGCAGTTGTTACTTCGGAATCAAAGAAAAAGCTCAGAAAAGACGATACCAAGGGTATGAATAATTGTTTTTTATTAATAAATAATTGCTATTAAATAATTATTTAACCATATTTGAAACAATTTTCCATAAGCAGGAAAACCAAACAGTGAATACTTAGCAATGAATACTAGATACAATGAATATAACAAGAATGTATACGAGAATTTAATAAATATTGCCAATAACTGGATAGTAGATGAATGTGAATTGGGTGTTCCTATGTTTGGATTCAATGGACAGGTTCTAGGGGCGGCTTCAAAGAAAAGCAAGAAAAAATCTGAATTGCAACTACAAGTAAGTATTATTAATCATTCATATTTATTTACTCAGTTATTTTATTAATGTTTTTTATTGTTTTAGGTATCTGATGTTAGTTTTACAGAAAGAGGATTTCCATTGACTTTGATTATGTGCCCATGTCTGCATTATAAAAACGCTGTCGTGGACATGTTTGCAAATGCAACCATTGTTCAAGAAGCGTTAAAAGAAGAAGAGGAATATGATATTCTTTTATGTCCAGTTGATAGGAAAGAGTATACTGTGCTATTGCCAAAGGTGTTTCCAATGATACATCATGAAAAACCTCTAGCGTGGAGATATTTGGATGAGTCACCGGTAATGCTTGCATTATCAACACAAATGACGACAAATATATTTATTATTCAAAATACTAATGGGAACTAAATATATTTCAGATAGGAAAATGTGAATGCAATCAACTAACCGATCTGAACTTGTTAGATGACTCTACTCAAGACAATGTTTTGAATATACTATCGAAATGGCATTGCATGTGTGGCAAAAAGGTTATTATGATCTATGCTACAGCAGGGATTATATTATAATGGATGTACTGGATTTTATAATCATTTATGTTCTTTTAGGTAACTTCATCTAAAACATCAACAAGCGAAATTCCTGCAACATCGATAAAGATTCCTGCGGAAGAAAGCGAAAGTCTTCACTTTTCACCTCTACCTCTGCGAAAAGTAAAATCCATACCATGTATACATCACATTTTCTTTAACTCTTCTCTTTTTAGGGTTCTGTAGTCAAACTCGGAGACCTTATAGTTTCGCCATGTTCGTCTGTCCGACACCCTCTACAGCCGTTTTACTCGTAAGCTATTAGTGCTGTAGGTAAAACTGATGATACCTTTTATAGACGACCAAAAAAACCAAAAAAAATGTAGTTTTAGGGTACATTACCTTACCTATATATATATAATTTTTTTTATATTTCACACAGCGCTATCTAGCCCCAAACTAAGCAGAGCTTGTACTATGGGAACCAGATAACTGATAGAATACTTATATACTTTTTTTTGTAAATACATACTTATAATATATAGAAAAACACCCAGACACGGAACACATATCTGTAGATCATGCAAACATTTGTATGGAGTTTGGTTCTTTTTTTTTACACACGCATCTTGTGGGTTGTCGTTGAATAGGTCTTCCCAAATCACTATATAGTTTCCTGAACACTTTTTTGATTCGAGGGTCCGTTTACGAAATATAAAGATTTAAAGTGGTCATTTTCCTAGTAGTCGTGTGTCCCCCCTGCCCCCTCTACCAGCCAAACCGCCTATTCTATATACCTAAAATATATCTAGCATAGTAGCTATTGCTGTAGTTGTAAGAAGCTGAAATTATCAAAGCTGAGTAGACTTTAAGAGTAGTACTAGTCAACCTACTTATTTCTGTAGTTGGGTTTGCACAAACAGTTCATACAATTGACCAAAATCAATTGTAAAATTAACTTTGTATTTTAAAATGACTTAGATACAGCCGTACTGACTCCGGAACCTTTCACTGTGAGTGATCCGACACGCGCTTGACTAATTATTTTTATTTGCTGGGTACATAACGAAAACGTTTTCTTTTGCAGCTTCTGGTCTTCGTTTAGTCTTAAAACCCGGTGACCTTGTTAGATGCAAATACTCTTTTAGTCCTCAAATAGAAGGTAACTTTAGTGTGAAGCGGTTTATAGAAGTCAGTGGATGGCCGGATTCAAGATGTGACTTAAACGTTACAGGAATATGCGATCTACCCAGGTCAGGGAAAAGATTTGCATATGCTTGGGTTCAGAAGATAAGAAATATATTAAAGTTTTAAAGTGTTTTTGACAGGTTGGATAGTAGACCAAAAAAAATGTTCGCGAATTTTGTCAGAAGAACCATAGAAGATAATGTCTACAAAATTACGTACCTGGATGATCTCAAAATGTTCGAATATGGGCCGATATTTGTTGGGAAAATGAGGTATACTTTGCCATAAATACCCTGAATAATCTGTATGGTAAAAATATTTACAAAATGTGTTTGTTTTCAGAATTTACGAGGAAGAATATACGATCGATTTAAAAAACTCTTCTCTTATAACAGCCGAGGTTGAAATTGAGTTTCTAGAAGAAACATCTGTGTTTCAAATTGATAAAAATTTCATCACTTTGGAGGCAAGTCTACAAGAATTAAAGAAAGGCCTAATCAATTGTGGCAATTGCAGAAATCTTATTCATATTATGTAATTTAAAACTATAAAGTTTGTATTAATTTTACAGCCCGGGTTTCGCAGGAAACTACTGATATCTGCTGCTCCGGCAGAAGTAGGGATCCATAGAAGTGTCCTTTTATTTTGTGTAAAGGACAATCCGGAAATAATTTCTATCACTATTGGATGTAGCGGAGTTGTACCTATTGTTGAAATACTACCTTTGACTAAAACTATAGGTACGGACTATAATTATGTATTTTATAATATATATACATAATAACTCGTTTAATTAGTAAAATACGCTGTGAGAATCATTATTATTTTATGATCACAAAATTGAGGTTTGTTTTTATCGAAAAACAGTCATAAGTAAACAAAATCATAAGAGCCACGCGACGCGACGTCGGACGCGTTGATTCAAATTGCAATCAGTAGGTAATAAATACAATTGTTTTATGGGTGGAGGTTCGTTCCAATCGCCTAAATAGATTACGCTGTGTGTCCAGTGTGTCAGTCGACTAAACCTGATTCTACTTTCAAAAATAGCGTTCTTACATTTTAGCTCTTTTCATTATCAAAAGGAAAATGTTTTAAATTGTTTTTACTTGCAATAGTGGAAGGTCAGTATTAATTTCAAATTTCAAACTGATAGGTTCAGTATTAGTTGCTGAGATAATCAGGTGTGAGTGTGACAGATAGACGGACGGATAAACTCACACTACAAAGGTTCCGTTTTTTACCATTTTGGTCCAGAACTCTAAAAACAACAGTATTTCCAAGCTGCTAATAAGCAGTCCGGAAAGATGACAGGGAGCCTTGAAAAGCCAAAACAAAATGAGAATTATTTTTTAGAATTCGGTAAGCTTCTGCTATTTCGTCGCGAAGACGATAGATTCATAGTCAAGAATGATTCAATATTACCAATAATGTGGAAAATACGAAATGCTGAGGAATTCGTTGAAGATTTCATAATAGCGCAGACATCCGGCATCGTTTCGAGACATGACAATCAAGTGATTCCGGTTACATACATAGCTTGCAGAGTTGGTGTAATATCAAACAAAATGATGACGATTGATGTATGTATGGGTTTTGCTATGTGAATGCCATTAAGCTTAGATTTAAGCTCATATATAGCTTTTAGAGCCTCAAAATGAATATAGTTTATTTTCACAGATATATGATTCACATGGCAGGGGTGATCCAATTGTGATAGACAGCTTATCCTTGTCAGCCGAATGCTACGATGTTATGGTAGAATGTGCTTACGAGAACCCGGCTGATAACTTCCTGAATTACGGAAACGTAAAAGTTAATTCGCCTGTAATTAGACAAATGTATTTACTGAACAGGGGAAAATATAACATTTATTACAAGTGAGCTCTTCACATCAGTCGAGTTTCTCTTTGAGTGAATAACATTATATTCAACTTGTTTTATGTCTCTAGGTTGAAAAAGGTTAAAAACTTCCCTGAGCCATCGTTACTACGTTCATTTGAGGCGACCCCAGAATTTGGAATAATCCCTCCGACTTTGAAACTTGTATGCATAGAATTTGGTTGCACACCGATAACGTCGATGAATCTCTTAAACGTACCGGCGTATATTTGCTCCTTGCTAGTCGGCAGCAAAGATCAGGTGGTAGTAGCCAAGTTTCCTGTTTGTGTCACGATTGCTTCTTTCTATAACACGTTAGTTTATTATTATTTATACATTTTGCTTTGTGTATTTAGAATGTATGTATGTATGTCTGAAATGAATGTAGGGCATAAATACATTCACTTCATACCTACATACATACATACATGTTCATTTGGCACGTTCTGTAGACTAAACGTCTTGACGGATTTTGACAAATGAGGTATCATTGGAATTGTCCGAACCATGAAAATGACCATATAAAGGTAATAAAAAGGCCATATACCATATGACCATGTAAAGGAAATTGAAAGACACAAAGATTTATCAAAACCATTCCAAAAACAGAAGAACATTCCAAAAATGATATAGGATATTACTATAATCATCATCAACAAAGACATACCTATACAATATCTAAGTCTCTGTAATCAGATGACTCTAAAGTAAGTCTACGATTATCAAAATGTTTCAACTTGTTTTCCTTCTTTCAGTTTGTTTGGAGTCGGGTACTTTGTTTTTATTTGTATTTATCGCATTTGTAGAGCGTAAGATTCATAATAACTAGCACATACAAATTTTGTGTTGCGGTCAGGTATTTATTTTAACCTATTTTTTTTATCATGTCTATTTATAATATGATTTTAATTTCAGTTTCACACTGTTTCCTCTTGGCGAATTGAATTTCCACATCATAGCCGTGGGAAGTGGAGTGACGCGGGATGTAATTTTAAACAATACAAGTAAATGTCCGGTAACGTACGAGATCGTGCTACCACTTCAATATCAACCGGACCCAGATAATCCACAAGTGATGAAAGTAAAGGATAATAAGTGAGTCCACTGAAATGACTTACACCGCTGTACGGCGGGGTTGAGTTATTGGGGTTCAAGTGGGGTAAAAAATGTAAATAATAGGAATATCCGGTCCAGAGGCACGTCTGATGAAAGATCTTCATCAGTACATTTCGACCTCGTTTTTAGTTGAACCTTGTAGTTTTTGAGTTATTAGCCATAATTTATCTGAGTCTGAGAGTGCTGAAATTTCGTATGCGTATAGCTTTAGTGACACAATGAGAAAAGTCTGAAATCCAGAATAAATGAAATTTCTACCCCAAAAAAGTTAAACCAATTAATATGAACGACCGTTACATGTAATTTTAATGAAACTGTAGGTCAAGTTATTTGGTTATGCATTTCGTGGCTCTATTTTAATACAAATAATATTTTTACGTTTTTATGGAAGACTTGCGAGATCTCAGTTCGGGGCGAACCTAAACTTGTAATTTATTTTACCTTAATATCTTTGATGCAAACAGGTTAAAAAACCCACCACTAAGATGTGGCAATTTCCTGATCATGAATGAAGATAATCTGCTACCTCCAGGCACTAGTCGGACTATACAAATTCAGTTTATAGCCACAGGGGCGAGAAAGTTTGAAGAAACAATAAAATTCATCATAAGTGACACCTGTCCTGCCGAAGCTACTGGAGTTCCCTTGAGGCTAGTCGGTACAGGTGCTATGCCTACCTTGGATATTTGGAATTTGGAGACAACATTTCGGGAACATCTAATAGTCAAAAACTTATCGGAGTATAAAGTCCCTGAGGTGAACCTGTTATTTAGTTAGGTATCACTAAATACTTAGGACGGAAATTGTACCGTTACGTAATGAAATATATAACGGATCGTTTTTTGTTTCAGTCTTCTCCACATTGTGTCTTTTCAGAAAACTCCTTGACTCTACATTTCTTTTGTGTGAATGTTAATTCCAGTTTCACGGGAGCAATTGATCTATATAACAATGGTTTGGTAGCGTGTGCACTCACAATGAAATTACAATACCAAACTAACTCTAATCCAAATATATTCTCGTTGGATAAGTATGATACTCATATAGAGCCGTTGCTGCATAAAAATCTCGGGATAATTTTTAGTCCTAAAGCTTTAATGGTAAGTTATATGACGAGCATACGTGACTCTTCTTACCAACCTAATAAAAACAAAACTTTAAATTCACAGGAGTATCGCGCAGTGTTAGAAATAAAGCTAAAGCTATTAGACAATCAGGAGCAATCTTTCAGGATTTGTTTGATCGGTGAAGGTGTCATACCAAGAATACGGTTGATATCACCGCAAATACGACAGCACTGCATAGCTGTACTTAAATTCCCAGTAACCTGTCTAGGTTCAATCAGCAGCAAGCCTATTCGTTTTAAAAACATAAGTTCTGTGAAAAGTATGGTCAAGCTTGATATTGTACAACCAAAATGTGAGGAAAGACCTATATTTTGGTTGAATGTAACTGAAAGTTGTAAACATATGCTAATGGCTGGAATCCAAGGTGGGTTTAATACAGATCGATTATGAAAGCTTTTAAATATACCACTACAATAAAACAACTACTTCATTACCTATTTCAGAATACGAAAATGCACATATAAAATTAATAATGACACCAGACGAAATAGCAACAATTATTGTTCATTACAACCCTTTAAGAAAGGGCAAAACTAGTTGTGACATCAAATTGACTATTCTTGAAAATTCATACGAATATTTTTCAGTAAGTATATGTACCGGCATAATATGAATGAGAAAGATGACGATAATGATGATGAAGTATGGATAGTCCAAGTAAACCGTGCCTTTGTAGACTTCACTAATTAGTTTTAAAACGTAATTAGTAATTAAAACTCTTTAAAAAAATACATTCTCACATAGACTCATATTAACATATCTTATATTATACATAGACTCGCCTACCCTACTCTCTCTTATTAACTTTAACACTAAAATCAGATGCCGTAATCCATTTCTAAATACCTTCGCCCTCAATGTCTATACGAACAATACATCTTTCTATCATCCAATCCGCTGATCAGAATGTTCCGCCTATATAATGACCTGTTAGTCAACCGTTTACGAAATATAAACAGCTATTCATAAATTATATAGCTAAAAAGTATCCACAATAGTAGCTCATATACCTATGTACCTACTACCTAGTAGGATCTTCAAGTTTACAAACAGTAAATGACTAACTTGTGTCTGTAATTAGGTTGGTAAACAGTTTATATAATCTACCAAAAGCAACTGCAATAATAACTTTGTATTTTAAAATGAATATAAAATAGCCGTACGTACCGACTACGGAATTATTATTATCCTACCTATCCATGTTGAATGTAATCATTTAGAGGTTTATTATATTTACTTTGAATGTCTAACCCAAAAATGTACAACCTGTACTTAAAATCAGGAGTCGAGAACGATCATAGAATCGAACGAAACGATCAACGAACTGATTTTACCCAGGACCAACATTTTCAGGTACCAATAAGATTTTTTGTATTCACTTTGTAGGTATTATGTGAAGCCGAAGCTGTTGTAGAAGACGTCGTACTGATAGGACTCGAACTGCTTTCAACAGATTATGACTTGGACAACTATAAGTCATCGGTAGAAGGGTAAGATTATTTGAAAGGTATTAATGATATGAATACTGTAGAGTAAAATAATTCAGGTGATTTCAAAAAGGACTGCGTCGAGTGGTTCAACTATGGGCAGCAGAAAGAAGAGTCGGAGCGCACCGCTTGACAAGAAGAAATCGAAAGGAATAGAATCAAAGAAAAGCAAAAGGATATCAATGGGCTCAATGAGGCATAGCGATTCTGCGAGTTTGGAACCGTCGGTCCTAAAATACGTTCTGGATTATGGTATGTTAGCAAAAATTAAAGAATGCAGTATCATTCACTTTATTTTCTTTTTATCCGAGTATTCTGTTCTATTTAAAGGTGGCTGTGAGCTATGTTCGATTCAAAGAAAATCTGTTATTATGGTCAATAACTCTGATAAAGTGTATTCATTCACATGGGATGAAGTGGATCATATTGTGATTACCCCGTCAAGGGGCTACATATCACCAAGTGAAGAAAAAGATTTGGAAATAATGTTCTTCGCGGCACAGCCAGTTATCATTCAAAAGGTAGTAGAGGGTAGTGGTATGTATAACTACGTTTCAGTTTATAAAAATATATTAAGTAATAAGTCATTTTATTCTTTGCTAATAATATGTTACAAAATAAGATATTGAATCAAATAAATAAATAAACATCGCTGGACATTTCACACAGCGCTATCTAGCCCCAAACTAAGCAAAGCTTGTACTATGGGAACCAGATAACTGATAGAATACTTACATACTTTTTTTTTTGTAAATACATACTTATAATATATAGAAAAACACCCAGACACGGAACAAATATCTGTAGATCATGCAAACATTTGTTCCGCGGCGGGAATCGAACCCGCTACCTCCTGCGTCTCAGCCGGCTACACGCCCACTGCGCCACGGAGGCAGTCGTAATATATTGTTACGAGCTGAGGGTTCGGGATAAAATAATGGGAATCGGTCTGACCAAAATAACACTTTTATTCAACACGATGACGATGAATACACGAACTTGGTCACACGTATCACAACACACTAATTCACACCACTTGTACACCACTTAAAGTCACCGAAATGATCACACGTATAGCTTAATCCAGACTGACTCGCGAGACCCTTCCACACGTCAGTCCTCCAGGGCCTCGCTGAGACTCACTCAGACTGACTGTCCGGCCATCTCTCCGGCCTATTTATATCGCACACATTTGGATTGTTCGAGAACGATGTCGATCCTTCCAGGAAAGGGTCGGTCCCTCGACACAATGGCCACTCCCCATTCTGCGAAACCACAAACAATAGCAACAATAACACAGCAAAACAAAAGCGTTCGAGAAGGTTCGATTAT
The DNA here is from genome assembly GCA_963924445.1 of Philereme transversata. Lineage (NCBI taxonomy): Eukaryota > Metazoa > Arthropoda > Insecta > Lepidoptera > Geometridae > Philereme > Philereme transversata. Next base: position 14,838,602 of record OZ004337.1, on the reverse strand, counting down.
TACTCATTGTTTAACAGCCTCGGCGTAACACTGCCCCCTCCTAAAACATGCTCGTCCCGAGCATTCTTAGCCCCATATCGCGGCAGCCGATCAACACGAACAATTTCAGGCGCACCTCGCGCTGAAGATGTAGCAACTAGAGGAGCCACATTGCCGTCTCCAGTACTTCAGGACACCCAGAGTCCCTTTCTCATCAGCGATCCCAATTCCAGCCTCCAAAACACGGCTCTCATGATTTCTATCTGTTCTTTCACTTCCTGGAATTCCTTTCCGGATGAACCGAACGATTCCCTCATCAGTCGAGCACGCTCTTATGGCCAACGTCGCTGATCTTCCTGTTGACGACGCTGCTCTTCTTTATCCTGACGTCGCTGTTCCTCTTGCAACCGAGTCTGCTCCACCTGTTCACGTCGCTGTTCCTTCTGCAACCGAGCCTGCTCTTCCTGCTGACGACGCTTCTCTTCTTTATGCTGACGGCGTTCTTCCTCCTGCAACCAAGCCTGCTCTTCTTGCTGACGACGCTGCTCTTCCTTATCCTGACGTCACTGTTCTGCCTGCAACCGAGCCTGCTCTTCTTGCTGACGACGCTGCTCTTCCTTATCCTGACGTCGCTGTTCTTCCTGCAACCGAGCCTGCTCTTCTTCCTGACGTCGCTGTTCTTCCTGCCAACGTCGCTGCTCTTCTTGTTGACGACAAAGCATGGCCATAATAGCAGCAAGATCGCCTGTCACAGGAGCTTGCCCCACGGATGATGATGATGTTGATGCTCCAAATGATTCGGCGGCGGCTGATTCCATCTCCATCGGCTGACGACTCTGCCGAACTTCTTGAACCGGAGGATCTCCAAACCGCCTTTCATCGTTTTCCTGTTGTCGTTGACCTCTCGTCTTTACACCGTCCACGTTATCCTTCGGTAGAACCGGCATTATTTTATCCCACTTCTGACACCAAATTGATACGAGCTGAGGGTTCGGGATAAAATAATGGGAATCGGTCTGACCAAAATAACACTTTTATTCAACACGATGACGATGAATACACGAACTTGGTCACACGTATCACAACACACTAATTCACACCACTTGTACACCACTTAAAGTCACCGAAATGATCACACGTATAGCTTAATCCAGACTGACTCGCGAGACCCTTCCACACGTCAGTCCTCCAGGGCCTCGCTGAGACTCACTCAGACTGACTGTCCGGCCATCTCTCCGGCCTATTTATATCGCACACATTTGGATTGTTCGAGAACGATGTCGATCCTTCCAGGAAAGGGTCGGTCCCTCGACACAATGGCCACTCCCCATTCTGCGAAACCACAAACAATAGCAACAATAACACAGCAAAACAAAAGCGTTCGAGAAGGTTCGATTATTATTCATTGTTTAACAGCCTCGGCGTAACAATATGTATATATATATAATATTATGATAAAGCGCTTACAGATATTATTTATAATACCTATAATCTTTTTGCAGGGATCAATGAATTGCCGTTTAACAGCAATAAGTGATGATTCCTTAACCATTGACTTGAAAGGAACTACTTGGGACAACCGACAAATTATAACTTTATTTGACCATAACCGGTAAGACAAAATCCTGAAAAATAAAAGTAAATGCCTTCAAAGTGTCCTGATAAAATGCTATCCCAGGTTACAGAAGTAGATACAATAAGGTCCACCAGTTGGTAAAGATAACCAAATCCCTTAACTGTTAAGGTTAACTCTGCCGCCTGCTATAACATATAACATGAAATTAGCGAATCAGTCGCCGAAAGATTAAAATAACTTCGACAATAAACGAGACGACGACGTAGAAAATAAAATTTATAACTTTTCCTCTCCTGACCCACGATCAAAGTGTTATTTCAATCATTATTTAATCAGGTTAGAGAGGGCAGTGTGTATATTATGTGAGTTCTTTTGTTATAAGGAATATAAATCATAGATAGCGCATGTAAGATTTATATTGGAGATAATTTGTATACGAAATGATAGTGGTTAAAATAATTAATATATACAACACCGCTATATTTAATAAGATAAGCAAGACATCAATTTTTCATTGATACTTATTTGTAGGATTTTTGTTTCCAGAGACACGAGTTTGCATGAGAGATGCCAGGTTGTAGTTGATGAACAAGCAATTACACCAACAGAAGCCTTTTTAGGCACAATAACTATGATAATCGTCTATTCAGCTGTAACAGAATATACAAAGTATACATGCTCACTGAAAGAAGTTAACAATTTGAAGGATACATTTATTTATCAGGTCATTTTATTTTATTAGAATATTTGTTTTATTTTTGGATTTTGTAACGTTTGGTTTCAACGTCAATTGTTATTTACTTTGTGCAGACAAGAAGCTTTGATTTTAAGGTAACAAATGTTGGAAGCGTACCTATGAAAATCGTTTGGACGTTTCAAATCGACGATGAATATCCAGCAAGGATTGACAAACACATTCCGAAACCGGTACCTACCTACTTCATTTAAATGATCTATGGTTTATTCATAGTTATACGATGGAACTGGAAATAAGTTTTGCCAAACCCACATTTCAGATTACCCAGGAACTTAATAGTATGAGCAGTGCAGGAGAACATGTTGCTAATGGCGATGAGGTGACTACAGAGCCCCCGATCGATAATAAAAATGATAATGGTTAATAACACTACTTATTTTAAATAATTAGTTAGGTACCTACATCGTAAACTTCAACAAAGACTAAATGATAATTTAAATTACTCGAGTTAATGTTTGCAGATCCTAGCAAAATCACACTATTCAGTGATAGCACAGTAAGAAACAGTGTTGATACCTGGTTCGAAATAGATTTGCCTTTCCAAATAGAGCCTGCCAAGAAATGTCTGAAACCTAACGAAACTACTGTTTTCAATGTCACATTCTCTCCGCTGGAAGCGTTTGATTTCAATGTGAGACTAAGGAGTTTTATAGGTTAGTTATTTCCAAGAGATAAAGATATACAAATAACGATTATACAAGCTTAATAAAATACTCGGCACTAGTTATATTATATTTTAGACAACTTGAGAACTTTTATATTTCTAGTCCATATTTTACTCGTAAAAATCTGCCATTCGTAAATGACTGCGACGTGAGAAGCTACAACTGGGCAATATTTTCTATCCGTCCTCGGAAACGACGATATACGACGACCTCCGGCTAAAAAACTTCCTTCATGAAGGTCGTGAGATGCTCAGTCGCCACTCTCGCTACGAACGAAATAAAATTAACCCTGTGGCGGGACTCCAACCGCTCTCTTTACCAATCTCTTTAGCCTTCACAGAGTATTGCACGCGGGACAGATAGAGCTGCGTCGGTAGGTACATAGAATCATAGTTTTGTTTTATTTTCACAGATAACTTGGATCCGTATGATCAAAACGTGTCCTGTAAAATAACTGCAAGAGCTCTGATCCCGTATGTTCACTTAGACATAGAGGAGAGCGACTATTTGACTTCGGGGAGAAGAAAAGTGTCGAGAGTAGCTTTGCCTCCATACATGACCGTTTTGGAGTTCAATGTTTTAGGATGGGGTTGTTACAAAAAGTAAGAATACAAATTGTCATAGATACTAATATACACAGAGTGGAAAGTTGAGATGAGGTACCAAAAACCGCTATAGCTAATAAAAAAACGTTCTTAGGAATAAATAATTAAACACATCTGTATTCATAGATTTTAAAAGAGAAAAATATATATTCATATTAATGCGTGTTCTAGTATCCAACCTAAGTTGTAATTTTAAAGACTTGTTCACTGTGACTTTTGTTTTACAGATCATTTAATGTAGTCAACCCAACGGACGAGCCTTACGAGTTTATATTCGAAATGGTGATGTTAGATAAGCCCGAACTAATACCGGTGCATTGTAACATGTTGAAAGGATATGTAGAAGGTGGAACTTCTACTGAAGTCACATTTACTTTTTCACCGACCGCTCCTGGCGTAAGCGCTTTTCTACGACCGTATCATCATCGTCATCACCATCATATAAGCCATAGGACCATCCATAGGCCTGCCCCATAGATTTTCAGAATGACCGTAGGTATATATTGCATGAACAACATTTTTTTTAATTTATTTATAGCAAAAAGTTTACGAGAAAGACTGGTGGGAGTCCACCAAAGACAGGGACAAGTGGAAAGAGTTAGGGGATACCTTTGCCCAGCAGTAGGTAAGTATAAGTCAAGTAAATAAAAATACCTATAGGTATATATTTTTACCATAGTAAGCATGGTACAATTACACTAATTAATATATTTAACACAATCATTGAAATGTGTTAAGAAAATAATAAAAAAAAAATCACATTACCCTAACTTTTAATATTGGTCGCCCAGGTATATGAATCTCAATGGAAGTTCATGATCCCGAGATACAACTTGGTAATGAATTTGCTAGTGGTTGGCTTGGTGCGAGAGCCGGAAGTTATATTTGTACCGACTGTCCTGATCATTAGGAACTCGCTTGTCGGCTTCACTACGACGAACATAATCATTTTAAAAAATAACGAAAAAGAAGTTCTCAATTTTGAATTCAAAGGAAATTCACTTTGTAATGAATCTGGTAAAACTCCAGTTATCGTTCAGCCCGAACTTGGAGTATTAAAACCTTGCTCTGATACGCCTATAAAGTAAGTCCTAATCTATTTGTAAGTATTCAGGTGCTTTTCCACCAGAGAGGCGAGGAGAGGATTGGATTGGAGTGAAAATAAATTTGTATGGTAAGATTTATCTTCTCTCCTAACGCATCTTCGGTGAAAATGGTACCTATGTATTGGCGAGGATATGAGAGGCGATAATTTAAATATTTGTTGGTGTAATATTGAAATGTATAGCTGCAAAGATAGAGTTTATGTAAACTCCGCAACGGAAACACGATTCTCGCGATGGCTTGCGTGGCAATTCATATCAATCGCGAGAGTGAGGGGTACTTACAATATAGGTAAGACTGATTTAAGATTAAGATAATAATTAAAGATCAAAATGGTTTCGAATCGAGTTCTTTGTTTCTAACCCACAATCTAAGTACGAAAGCTCGTGATGTCTATAAAGGGCAATTTTTGGTGGCAATGGTCTGGCGAGATTTCAATTCTCGTCTCGCCTCGACGGTGGAAAAGCACCTTTATAGTACCTAAGATTATTTATTATTTATTTGGGAAGATAAACAGTCATGCATTATAAAGTTATTAAACATAGTCTGGATGTTTTCTATATATATTATGAGTATTCTATCAGTTATCTGGTTCCCATAGTACAAGCTCTGCATAGTTTGGGGCTAGATAACGCTGTGTGAAATGTCCAGCAATATTTGATCGAGCGAAGCGAGCTCTCCAAATCAACTCGGGCAAATCGGCGTTGTATGTATGTATGTTTGTTTGTCCGAGGATAACTTTCGAAGCGTTTATCAGATCATCGTGAAATTGTGTATACCTATAGGTAGATAATGATGGCACAATTTTGGTGTGGTTCAATGAGCTAAAAATTTTGGGGAGTTGTTGAGATATTAGGGTTCAAGAGGGGTAAACAAAAATTAAAATGAGACTATTAGGTTAAGTGAGACGTCAAATGAAAGGTCTTCATTAGTACATTTCGACCCCGTTTTTACTTTTAGTAAAGTTTTTGTAGTTTTTAAGTTATTAGCCATAATAAAAACTAAACTTTGACAAAATTCAAAGGGTACATCAGTGACCCCACAGTACTGTAAATTGGTATGTGTGTAGCTTATGTATCACAAATATAGGCAAAAGTCTGAAATCTAGAATAACTGCAATTTGTACCCCAAAAAAGGGTAAACAAGAAACATGAACTCCCGTTACCTGTAATTTGAATGAAACTGTAGGTCAAGTTAATTGGTTATTATTTCGTAGCACTATTTTGATAGTCAAAGATTACGAATAATTTTTTTTTTGTTTTTATGGTAGACTCGCGAGATCTTAGTTCGGGGCGAACCACTAATTATTATTATAGTGCTAGTATACGACTTATCTAAATGTATGACACATGACATCATCCGACGAGAAATTGGCCGTGATCATAGTTCTGATACAATAAAATAATGAGACAAAATTTATTTATCATATTTGTATATTTTATTATTGTTATAATTATATTGTACTTGCGAGTAGTTATTTATTTAGGCAAATAGGTAGTTAGCAGTTTTTTTTATTTCTATTTGTTTTTCTTTTAGTACTTACCTAGTTAAGCACACCAACCTAAGTTTTTTACCTGTCACGATTGACTGGCTGAATGCTTTTAGTATTAAGTCCTACATTTGTACATTTTTCTGTTCGTGCAATAAAAAATTAAACAAACAATAAAACAGTGAAAAAATTACTTGTTCTGTTATTAGAGTTGCATTGCAACTACATTGCCCATCTAGTAACTTGGTATTTGTATTATTTCTGTGTGATACTTAGTGATGCTTCTAAGAGTTTTTTAGGTAGGTACCTATATAGCTCATCTTTATAGCTATAATTAAATAAATCCAAACGTTTTAACAAAAAAACAAAAATCAAGCTTCATTTGTGTATGTTATGTACTTATAGTAAATTAAGTATTTATAAACTATAAGTATGTTGTATTTTTCATCAGCACCAAAGTAAATGTTATATTTCAGGATTATCTACACTCCGATTCAAGATGGCCCGTTATCGTTCAAGATATTTTGCAGCATAACGTTCATGACGAAGTGTTTGACTTTATGCATCAACGCGCTCAGCTATTCAATAAAGCCTAAAGTAACTTATTGCCTGATTGGTAACGAGCACGTGCTGAATCCCGATGCCGATACAAATATACATCTGGATCAGGTCATTAAATACAGACGTTTTCCTAAGATGGATAGACGCACTATCATAATCATCATCATCTCGGCCCACATCCACCCACTGCTGGGTATAGGCCTCCTCGTTATTACGCCATTCTCTCCGGTCCTGTGCCAAGTGCATCCATTGCCTTCCCGCAACTCTCACAATGTCGTCCGACCATCTGGTTGGTGGTCTGCCAACTAGTCTGCGCCCTTCTCGCGGCCACCACTCGGTTACTGCCCTCGTCCATCTTCCGTCTTTCCTCCTTGCCAAGTGCTCAGCCCATCTCCACTTCAGCTGGTTGATCCTTCTACCCACATGCACGACTTTGGTTCTGCGTCGTATTTCGATGTTGGGTATATGGTCCAACAGCGAGATAGATCGATAGATAGATCCACTATATTGGACTATAATTATTGGAGCATTGACTGTATTTTGAATTTCAGACTGCTTCAACGTATGAGCGAATTATACCTTTTACGATCAAAAATGATGGTTCAGCAACGTTCTTCTTCGATTGGAATTACACCTGCAGTCCCGTAAAGAAATATTTAAAAGTGAGTGTTGAACCCAGGAATGGGCATGTCACACCGGGGAACAAAGTCGACTGTACGTTATTCTTCACTCTCAAACAAGTGCCTGTGCAGGCATTTCCTGTGACTCTGTCTGTAAGTCTTATCTCTTTTCTAAATAAACCTTCGGAAATTTATCCTTGCTAACATAGTTTCTTTTTAGATTTCCGATGGTCCAGAGTACGCCGTGTTTATACACGCTGAAATAGAGAAACCATTATATCACTTCTCATGTATTCACTACGATTTCGGTAAATGTTTCATCAACGCACCGGATTCCACATACAAAAAGAATATAGCGTTCGTGAATAATGATAAAGAACCCGTAATGTATGTGTGTGATGTTTCTTATATTTTAACATGATACTACAATTAAATTACCTAATACGAGAATGTTCTCGATTGCAGCCTGGATTTGAATTTCACAAACGTCCCGGAATTATTCATTGATTATCGTGAGGTCCCTAATGTGCAGGCAGGAAATCGTATGAAAGTTCCAATCTACTTCAGACCAAAGCAAGTCCGAGAGTACGAATTTAAATTGCAATTTTGGGTCAATTCTCTGTGCGAGGAAATCGTCACCATCAAAGGAGAAGGCTAGTCAGCCAGCATTTACAAAAATAATTTGAGTTCTGAGGCCTTACAATTAGGTATATAATTATTTACACATACCTACTAACCATATTTATCTTTTATTCAGGTGTTCCACTTCTGTTCGATCTCTATGAAGGATGTCAAAAAAGCTTTGATTTAGGCCCTGTTAAAGTAGGAGAAAAGATAGTCCGCACTATAGAGGTGATGAATTACAGTAAGATACCTATCGACGCCAGTTTCATATTCAGAGACATGTATCCAATAATGGAAGACACTACAAACTCTGAAGCAACTAGCGTATGTCTGAGTCCCAGCGTAGTCACCATCAAAGGTGATGATGGACCATCAAGGTGCGTATCCGTTGCGATCGCCGCCTCTGTTATTACATCCTATCAATTGGAAGCCGAAGATAAACCCGTATCCCATCAAAATAAACATCTACCTATTTAGTTCTAATATTTTTTGACATAGACAACCGCTCGCTGTAAGGCTCAATTTACATTGCCGCGGAACGGAACGCGATTAAAATTGAGCCTAAGTCGTCTTCGCACCAAAATTTGAAGCAATGAGGTCTTTTTTCTAGGGTTAAAATGCTTCAGAACTATAAAGATAACAAAGTTCGAGAACAAATAGCAATGGACATACAGAATGCTTTATCATCACTGAAAGTGTTTCCAAACAAGTCGGTAATAAAGCCTTATAGGAAAGTTCCTCTGAAGATACGGTTTAAACCAGTTGGAATGATAAGTACGCTTGACGTCCAGGTAGGCATGATATCATTTATCTATGAATACCTACTACGATCACAAATATATCAATCCAGCCAGTGGGAATCTAGCCGTCATCATCTTCGTCTATAATTTTTGTGTACTTCAAAAGTATCCACATTAATAGCACTTGTACTGAAGTACTTTTTAAGTACGTATATAATTATGTTAGCCACAGATATCAAAGACAAAAACGTATAAAATTTATATAACTCCCTAACTAAAGAAAATTCTGGGATAGTGTATGTTTTGCGTCGATCCTGGGGCAAATTTTAGAGTTCTCTTTTAAGGGTTCCCTAATCCCTTATCCGTTGTGGGTTGCATTTAAGTTTCAGTAAGGATTATATTAGCTTTAGAAATATTTTTCAGCTAAATATGAAAGTTCTGAGCTTTGAAAGACCACTGGTTAAAGTAAGCGGCAGTGCTACAGGAATGAGTTTATCCTTTAGTCAGAATTCTCTACAATTTGGTAGAGTACGCAAACGCGGCGTCAAGATTCTTAAAGTTATGCTGCTAAATAAGGGCGATTTTGGTGCCAGGTACTACTACATTTTAAGTTTAAAGTTATGCACATCGTTTGATCCAGAGAAGTGATAAGATTTTTTTACAGGTTTTGGTGGCAGCCAATAATTTCGGAAGAGTTTGTGATTTCTCCGCAGAAGGGGAATGTAGCTGCACACTCCAGTGTTACTTTTACTATAACATTTAGACCGAGCAATCATAATCCGTTTATCAAAGTTTGGGTTAGTATTGTTGGATATTTAATATTTTAAAAGTTTTCGTGAAATAAAGTACTGACTAAAGTAAACATTTACAGGCAAGCTGCAATATTGAAAATTACATTCCTTTGGAGCTAGCTTTGTACGGAACTTGCGTCGATGTAGGGGCTATTCAAAATAAGACAATGTATTTGGAATGTCCTGTTCGAGAAGTTCAAACAGAATATGTTATAGTTACAAATCCGTAAGTTCCGAGCAGTTTTCAGAACCTTGAACGTTAAATAATCTTCATGAAATTACTAAACAAAAATATTTTTATGCAGTTCGGATGATAGGTGGTTCGTGTTATCCGAAATTTCGGGAGGACCTTTCGATACTTTGAAAGAATTTCACGTGGAACCGAATTCAACCTTCGAAATACCAGTGCACTTCAAACCAAAAGTTATTGGCAAGTACGAAGTAAGAACAGCTAAACTTGGAGATATTTTCGTTGATAGTTTTCCTAGGAGGATCCACAATAATTATATTAAATATATTTTAACCAATCCCCAGTCTGTAGCAATGTTCTCACCTCTCGGCGAGAGTGCGTTGTTCGTGAGTCTGTTAGGATCAGCCAGACATCCAAATCCTAATGGAACAATCAAAATTAAAGTAGCTGCGAAAGAGTTTCACACGGAGGAGTTACCTGTTTATAATATTACTGAGGTATGTACGGTGTGGTAAGTCGCATATAAAGCAGTTACAGAACGATAACCCAGTTCAGCTGGTAGATGTCCAATCGGATCGGAAAATATACCGTTCTAGAGAGCATTGATGATAGAAAACTTAAGACTTAGCGAGACTATAATAAAATATTTAACCAATCACGAGAAAGCAGAGTGTCTGAAACTTGATGATGACAACACATCGACACTGCTGTCTCGCTAACGTCTAACGTATTATTCGTGCTAAGGCCCCTGAAACTTTATGTTTTATAGACATTAAATACCTTAATACCCGTTTTAATTAATGATTAAAACGGGTATTTATCGCGTATGTACCTTTTTTATTTGTTATCCCGACGTTTCGGCTGTGTCACAACAGCCGTGGTTACAAGTGGACTAAAAAAATACTATTAAATACTTACCTAATTAAACTTACAGGAACCCGAATGTTACGTTGTATCCACGGAAATAGTTAAAATAATTCCCGATAAATTCGAGGGTTTCTATGACATAAAATACCCCGAAACTGTAAAAGTTTGGGGTGAAGCCGCTGCCACTTGCCGCTGGCGGTTCGTTTGTTACGAGGAATGCGAAATAAAATTAAAGGTAATTTCCGAATAACTAATGCGAATAATTAATGCCCAAAGTCATATATTTTAAGAAATCGTTATCAAAGATTCGTTATCAAAGACTTCAAGAGTGTTTTGTAGACTAGAAATCATGATAAATAAAAAAATACCAACATTTAATGGCATTTTTAGTCCACACGTGCGCTGTATTACAAAATGACTGGTAATGGTAAAAATGTATACTTCAACAGCCGGATTTTATTGTCATGAGATTCTAGTCGGTCTTTATATTACCTAATGTTCTTCAAACCTTTAGCTCGAACTAGCTTGTCTAAGTATTATTTGTATAGTTATATATTATTTGTCTAAGTAGTATTAGTTGTATTGTATTTATTTGTGATCGTTGATATTTTGTATGGACAGACACTGTCTGAAATAAATGATTATTCTGTTCTATTCTATTCTATTCTATTCTAAGTACCTACCCGTACTATGAAGGTAGACCTAGAACCAAAACTTCGAAGTCATGTGGTTTCGGGTTAGTACATAATAAGCAGTGATGGGCTGGCAACCTGTCACGTGAATGCTTAACTTCTATGCAAAAAATGGGCATGCATCGAGAACAATGTTTGGACTTGTTTGACACCTTGTGGCATACCTGAGTAGATCCGAGGATGTCCGACATGGGGATTAATATAGTTGTATCAGCTATGTAATAACAGCTTTTTGATACAGGTAATGTTTGTAAACGAGTCTTCTCGGGAATACCAGTATTACAATATCTTAGCGACGGTGACAGCGAGTGCAATAGTTGATACACTGGTGTTCGAGTCGCGAGCTCGAGAGATGATACAGAAAGATCTTGTGGTCACCAACCCGCTGTCTAGCGATGCCGACTATCAGATACGATGCGATAAACTGAGCTGTCCAGAAGCTGTCAACATTGCCAGGAATTCAGAGGTAGTGGTTTTTTTAATATAAATTATAGGCTAGCGTTTGACCACGATCTCGCCTGATGGTAAGCGATGATGCTGTCTACGATGGTACACGCTTGCCTAGAAGAAACCTATTCACTTGCCATTTGAAGACCCCTAGGTTGTAGTTATAAGGAAACACAGACTCAGGCTGGTTGAGGTAGTAGAGGTAGAGTTTTAAAATGACTTTATAATAGATACCTCGGTGGCGCAGCTGGCGAATAGCCGACTGAGGTGCAAAAGGTAGCGGGTTCGATTCCCGTCGCGGAACAATTATCAGTTATCTGGTTCCCATAGTACAAGCTCTGCTTAGTTTGGGGCTAGACAGCGCTGTGTGAAATGTCCAGCAATATTTATATTTATTTAATAAAGAAGAACATGCATGAGAAAGTTAGTGTGTTTGGATTTTTGTTGCTCAGTCAGGCAGGACTGAACCGTTTGAGAGTCAATTTCACAATCCCCACCGCTCTGCCCTACCAGTCGCGCTTATTAAAAAAACTTAAAATCTTGCTATCATATTCCCCACCCGCGATCAGTGCTGAAGCGGTGGAGATTATGAGCTATTGGATATGCAATTTTATAAATACATCTCAATATTTACTGCTTGATTAAACGGTTTTGCATATCAAAAGTTCTGTCTACATATACTACAATCAATGCTTCGCCAATTATCGCGTAGTGGGGATTATAATAGCACCATTTTCATAATCCCCACTGATGGGGCAGCAGTGGGGATTATGAAACTAACCCGTTTGGGATAGGTTAATTTGTAATCTGGAATAACATTCATAAATTATCGGTACCTCCTCTTAAGCAAAGATATTTTCAAAAGTTGATAAAACTTTATCAAACGAATAACCAGTGCTATTCTCAACAGGCCGTGGTAGTGTTGGCATACTCTCCCCTCGTGGTAGGAACGACGGAAGATTATTTAGAGATTTCAAACAGCTTGGTTGGATCGTACATTTACAAAGTTATATTGAAATGCTTGCCGGCTAAGCAGAAAGAGTTGGAAGCCTCTACTCCTCTGGGGACCTGCGTACCTCTTCGGCTAAGGGTGCAGAATAAGACTGAAGTAAAAACAGACTTTGCATCAACGGTAATTAAATACCAGTATAATATTCAATTGGCTTCAACAGCCTGCTTTTTAGATATTAAATTGATTAGTTAGGCGAAATAAATCGGAGTGTGTGTGATAAATGATAATCAAATGCTCTTAGAGCTTGTCCAGAAAGGGAGAATTCGCCGCAATTCTCTCGCGCGTATTACGCGCGACCGTTGCGTCCAGAAGGAACGTACCAACGCGCGAGCATTTGGAGACGGATAAACAATTCAGTATCAAAATTTTGGCACTCCATTTCTCTTGATACGTGCACTCGCTCTGAAGTTCGTGCGTAATCTGGACGCAACAAGGCGTCTCTCGCATCTCGACTCGCGCGCAACATGCGCGTATAACGCGCGAGTCTAGAGTCTGGCGAAGTGCACGCGATTTTCGCGCGTATTTTAAATTCGCGCGATGCTTGTGGACGCAGTGTATTGACGCCAAATATCTCGCCAATGCGTGTATGAATTCGCGGCGAATTCGCCCCTTCTGGACAAGGTCTTATTGTATTGCATTGTCATTAGATGACACAAGCTTTTGGCATGCCGTCAAACTCATGATTTTCCGATAACACTCGCTTAGGTATTGCTTTCGTTAGCATAACTCCCCTGGTTGTCACCGGTGACGCGATGACGCCACCACTTGCGAGCAGAAAACGGGCATTCATAATATTTTTAGAGTGCGTAATACCCACTGCAGGGCAATATATAAAAAAAATCCCTTGCTGAAGTGGTCGCGTTGAAGGTGGTGACAACGGGAAATGATCGCCGACTGCTAAGTACTTAACCTAGCACGATCATTTACCGCTTGACTCGAGCGTTAAGCAGGGGTGTTCAAACACAGGCATAGAAATGTCCTGAGTTGAGACTGAAACGTTTTCATGTCGTACGCCAGTCACGCTGCCTGCACATCGTTATCCTGCTCCATTACTAATACACTAACGCTACAACCGACATCGTCCCGGTCCTGGTGTACGCACTCTCTTTATTTTACACTAGCTGACTGATGGGTGGTTTACAATCCGTTCAGCCGTTTAGTCGTATAAAGGAACCAACAAACAAACAGAGTTAAGTATGTATTATACATACAAACCTTCCTCTTGAATCACTCTATATATTGCTGAAAACTGCGTTAAAATCCGATGAGTAATTTAAAAGATCTAAGCGAACAGACAGCGGAAGCGACTTCATTTTATACTAAATATGTAAAGAAGATACGTTTAATTTGGTCGGTCGAGTTCGGCCGTCAGCGACCGAGCATACGACTTGCGGCCGGTAACGGATTTGGTGTATTCGAACCGTAAGACTGTCCAAGTAACCGAACGACATTTGTATGTTTGCAGATTACTCATTCGTCAATACAAGCAGATCGAGAATATACACTAGGGCCGTTCGAAAAAGGAAAGTTTTTAGTTTATTTCGAACCTACTGAACTCGGTGTGCAGAACTGCAAGATCTCTTTTAATTCAATGATCGCTGGCGAATTTGTGTATGTAACTATGTGTCACTCAGTAAAATCAGTTTAATAGCAAGTGCGGTATGACAAACACGTTTCCTTTTATTTCAGGTTTAATTTAAAAGGTACAGGCACAGAGCCTAAGCCGCAAGGACCTTACGAAATAAAAGCGGACGGAAGCACAACGATCATATTCAAAAATGTGTTTGATGACACCAGAATGTTCAAAATATATGTAGACAAAGAAGAATTTTACATAAAAACATTATACGAGTCAATAAAATCAAAGAAGGTAAGTACTTCAAAATAAATATTAGAATTCATATTATACTAGTACCTATGAGAATATTGAACTAAATTTAACTTCATTTATAGGATTTGAAAATAGCTGTGTACCTAAGAGAAAAGCCTTTATCAGGATGGGATGAAATGCCAACTGGTACTCTGACCATTGAAAATTGTGAACCAGCTGAGCCCAAACTTCACTGGACTTATTTTCTCCAAGGCATTTGAAAGCATTTATTATTGTTGATACTTATATTGGTGGTAATTAAATAGTCTGTATTCAATAGGTTATTGTTTATCTTATTTTTATTAAGCTAGCTTTTTTTTTTCAGTACAAAACAGCTTTAGTACAATTCTGATAAATCTGTGAACGTAGACGGAAACAATAATTCCAAAAGATAGGGTTAGTGTCCTAGAAACGATTTTTTGTAGCTAAACCAAAACCCCAATTAGATACTTATTTTTGCAAATGAAATTTGCTAATTAATAAGCCTTGCCAGAGCTAAGGTAGATATCTACGAAATAAAACTAATAAATAAAAATTAAATTACTTTAATTCAAATCTAGATACCAACTAGTTTTACACAAACCAAATGGTTGCGTATAAGTGCCCGTTCACACAGACCGGCTCGGAGAGGAGAGTACATTTTTATCACGTTTAAAATAGAGTTTTGGATCATTGAAATAAGGATTTTTTTCAAAATAAAAATGTACTCTCCTCTTCGAGCCGGTCTGTGTGAACGGACACTTATACGCAATTAATGGGACCTATCCTGGGTAAGTCCTGGGACTCGATTTATGGGATAAAAAGCCAATGTGTTAATCCAGGTTATAATCTACGTACATACCAAATTTCATCGAAATCGGTTCAGCCGTTACGACGTGATTGAGTAACAAACAAATAAATAAATAAACAAACATCCAAACTTTCGCATTTATAATATTAGTGTGACTTTACAGTATAAGGAAATAAAAAATAGAATATTGTGGATGGACACAGATGTATCCACATGTGTTTATTCATCAAGTCTCTTTTGAAATTTACCAATTTTATTGGACAGGTAAAAGATCGCATAGTGGCTTTACTGGCTGTAAGCGAACTGAATTAAAAAATGAGTCTGCTAATATAATAGGTCTAAATACCTATTATATTAGGTGCTTTGAATAACCATTTTAATAGAATCTCACAATTAACCGATGAGTTATTGTAAAAAACGTGTACTATTTATGGCAGTGATTGTTTTTATTTAAGCAATAGTAAGTTACCAATCACTAGCACTAAACTCCTGCACTATATCTCCAGAATCAGCTGCGTCTAAGTTCTTATCTTCTGGCTGTCTGTTCTTCTTTTGTGTTTGTTTCTTCTTTATCTTTTTCTGCACGATATCTTCCGTATCAGCTGCGTCTAAGTTATCATCTTCTGGCTGTTTCTTCTCTTTTCGTGTTTGTTTTTTCTTCTTT
Organism: Philereme transversata; assembly: GCA_963924445.1. Lineage (NCBI taxonomy): Eukaryota > Metazoa > Arthropoda > Insecta > Lepidoptera > Geometridae > Philereme > Philereme transversata. The sequence goes on along the minus strand of OZ004337.1, from coordinate 14,822,559 downwards.
TGTATTTGTTTTTTCTCCTTTCCAGTATCCGCATCTTCTTTAAAGTGATCGATTTCATCTTCGCTGTCGGATGGGAATAACATCATGGGAGCGTCTTTGTCTACTTTGGCGGGTTCCTTTGCGTCTTCGGATATCTTTGGTCGTTTGATCAGGGGCATCACTCCTGCGAGCTCATCGTTTTTGGTGACGTTCTTGCGTTTTTGTATTTTGTTTAGTTTATTCCAGTTCTCATAGAAGATAGTTAGAGGCGTTCCTTTGATCCTTATTTGTTCTTCCCAAGCATTGATAGCGTTACAGTCGATTAAGGAACTTTTATAGAAACATCTTGCGTTACGAATGAACTCTCCACTTTCTTCAATTTTGTCAAGAAGTTGTTTCATTTTTTTTGTATAATTTGCCACCGTTAATTTCCTCGCCAAGTATTTAAGCTGAAAAAGTTTGTAACTATTTAAATGTGCAAAATTTTATTTAAGTTATAATGTTAGTCGCGTTTTGCCCCCCCCCCCCCCCCCCCCCCCCCCCAAAGTCTGATTAGGTAGGAGTAGACTTATTATGAAGTCGTGGTAACACTCAAAGTTAGTTTTTGAGCTTTATTTTTAATTGACACCTTTATTTGAATTAAATGGAAATTTTAGTGCAAATTATGTAGGTATTAGTATGGTAAGCAATTTAGTAATTTTGATAATTTGCAAAAAATGTTATAACTGCGACTTAAAATTCTTTAAATCTTAGATTTGATCAAAAGCTTGTGTTATCTTATCATCGATTTAAAAATCATAGATTTTGAGCCAGCGCACTATAAGCAGCACCGAAAAATAACTCCGCGATCACGCGTGCGTTGTCTAATTGCAAATTAGTCAAATAAATATTAATAAAATTGTTTATTTCGGTAACTTATAAATAGTACATTCAGGGTTAGGTATCTACTTTTAAGCAAATAGATTCTTATATTAAAAGATACCGCTTTTCTATAGTCACGACAGTGACATTACAAAGAAAGCTAATATTATTACTGAGCGTTAAGCCTCGCCACTCGTCTCGCTTGCGAGTAACGGACGCGAATGTATAAACAAACTCCGTTATAACTAGAAGGTTGTACTGTTGATTGAAATAATTAAAATAAGTGAAGGTACCTGCATAATAAGCACGACGCAGATTTCCGGGAAGGACATAGAATGCGAGGCGCGCGCCGCGTGCTCCAGCAGCAGCGCGTACAGGCGCTCCACCACCGCGTCCTTGTATCCGTTCTCGCTCATCTGAGACTTACTCATGCGGATGATGCACGAGAGGTCGAGGGGCTTCATTGACGCCTTCTTCGTTTTTTTATTGAAGTCGAATTTAGTTATCACCTGGAACGATCAACAAACCCACTGTAGCAAACATCCACGTCATTGGCTTTTGAAAAACAAGTACAAAACAAAAAAATAAAATCCTCGACCCCCTTTTTGCGCGAGGTGTTAAAAACTGACATAGTTAAGAGCCACCCAAGTTAAACCAGCTTATTTTTAAAAACCGTGTCCGAACGCGTCCCAATCGTTTTGGGAACTACGAGTTTGACCTCTATATTCAACTTATAACACCCCTCTTTTGTAACGAAGGATAATGAACATTGATAAAAAATTTACTACGATTTATTGAGATATAGGGTGGTTGGTAATATACGCACAAAAATGAAAGGGGTTATTTTGATGATCATAATAAATAAATTTGTGAAATGTTTACCATAGAAATGTGAAATTTATTTTGGCATGTAAAAACAAACACTTTATTAAACTTATGTTGTGATATTGCATAATGCTTGCCATCTAACTACAAACACTGTATTGGTGACGTCTCGAGATATCTCTTGTTGTACCTTTCTAACCCAAAACCACTTCCGAAAAAGATATCAAAACGGCCTTTATTTTATGTTTATATGAAAATTAATTACCAAAATTTCTTTATAATTTGATAATATAACTAGTAGTTTTTTTTTCCAGAAGTCTATTTTTATGTTTTGAGAAACCGTCACTTGAATATCGTCAGTATATTACCAAACCCCCTTATCTTCTAGTATTGAATAGTTACTTACATCCAAAAAGAACGGCAATACGGGTATAAATATTCGACCCTCATTGGCCATGTTCATTAGTAATTCAATGCAGAAGAATCTCACAGGGTAGTATTGTGGAGTCGGCATTATCTTTATCGTGTTGGAAATGATCATTGACATCGGGAAGGCGAGCGACGCGATATTTGCGTTGTGTACATTATGTTGTATTAACTCAGCCCACAGACGCAACGAGTTCAAGTACTGCCAATTGTATACAGCCAGCCTGTGCTCCAACTTCGGCACAACAATTGCATTTCTCAAGTGAATACCCAACTGTCTCACATAAAGGAACACGTGCGGGTATGAAACATTCAAATCCAGGGCAAACATTTCAACCAAAGACCTCCTCATGAAGTGTATCCCGGGCCATGTGGTCGGGCTGACGAACTTGCAATTCTTCACGTACGTCATAAACATAGCTTTGAGCACAAGTTCGAGTAGAACCGGCTGTTGGTTCCGTGTGATGCGCAGGATGCACATGAATGCAAGCACTCTGACCGTCTCCTCTCCTGAGCTCCACAGAGTAAGAAGCTTTTTGATTGACCGTTTCGCTATTCTTGTAAAGCAAGCGACGTATTTCGACATTTGGTGGAGATGCTTCAACATTATAATTAAGATGTTGTCGGATGTGACCGCCGACAGAAGCTTCAATAAGTCAGTGAGGTACTGAACCAGAATTCCCTTAATTTTGACAAAGTGTTTGCACTTTTGTGGATCTTTCCCTGATTGTTCAATGCCCAGGTACTTCTTGATAGCATTTGGTAAGTTCATAACGCACATATTGAGTATGGCGTTGAAAACGGATGATCCTGGAAAAAAAAATATTTTTATTAAAGTTGATAATAAAATAAGCTTGCAAACTTGCACTTATTGGAAGAGCATGGAAATCGCTTTCAGCAATAAGGCCGCCCATTGTACTTTATTTCTGGTGTACAATAAAGAATTATCCTATTCTATTGCCATTGCAAAATCATGATGATGCAACTAACTTATTATTTGGTTGTATAAAATTGTTTTGATCCGTTAAATCCACAGAAGACTAAGATATACAAACAGAACCACCTAAAGGTTCAAGACATTTTACTTAATGGTTCAATTCCTACAGCGACTAATGTTTGAATGTTGTGGTGCCACAATACAAGAAATGCTACTGCAGGGTCAGGCAGGTCTTTGTGACTGAACATTGCAAATATTAATCCCCATGAAGGATATTTTCAGTCATTTTCTCTGCACGCAGAACCTTACAGATATCACATTAGAGCGTAGTCGCAATTCCAAACGTTATGTTTGATACACGCCCACTTTTCGCATGCTTAGGCGACTTGTACACGCTACTGTGTACATAGCTCCGGCGCTGACCAAGAAAAACTGTTGTCTGCGCTAGACACGACGCGTTCTGTGTTGTTGCGGTGAAGGGAGGAGCGGAGTAGTAATGTGCACTCTACCATGCCCTACGCACGACTGCCCGAAAACTATCTCATCGTTTACACGTTCCTATTTATCTTGTCTGGAGCAGACAAGACAAATTTTCATGGCAATATCCGACCAAATTCTAATCGTGTACATGATGAATTGGTCCTATCTGACGCAGACATGGTGAAATTTCTTAGCATGTACAAGGGCCCTTAGAGTTCAACTAGTTCACAGTTAAGATAAGACTATACTAGTAACTAGTTGAATTTCTTTGAGTGTAGGGTGTTTACCTGCGACTTTGTATTCGCCCTCGGTAGCGCCATCTTCGCTGGTGGCCCGCAAGACGGCAGCGTTGAAGAGCTTCACCACATGGGTAAAAGTGCTCAGTTTCATTTTGCCGTCTTTCTGTAATTCAGTTTCCCACTCCTTCACCATCTTAAGGGTGACTTTCCCTTTTATTGGTTGTGCATCTTCTGCCTGTAAATAAAATGTAATTGGCCACTGTTATCTGCAATAGGGTCAAGTTGTATTTGGGGCAGACAAATAGTTTAACAAAAGTATAACGCCTTCAGAAAACAGAAAATCAAAAATGCAGATGTTTTTGCAAATTTAAGAGTTTGGATTATTTTCTCATGGATCCCATAATTAGATCTTGATGAAACCGCCCCTGAGATACCCTCTTTCTTACAAAATAATCATTGAAATCGCACAACGTGGTAAAGAATTATCGCCGAACATACATAGAGCGATATGAGAACCTCCTTCTTATAAGAAATTCGGTTAAAAAACAGGCAGCTCGTTTACATACACAATAAACAAAAAAGGGCCAAGTATGTAGTGTAGCAAGCTGTGGTACGCCCATGTCAACAATTGATCCTGAGGACCACTCACTGCCGCCTATATCAACTTTTTGGACTCTATTGGATAAGTAAGACTGTACAAAGTTTACAAGGTTGATAGCCTGATTTTGAATATGATAGTATTTTAACTTTGAGATTATGTTAATATTAAGACTCACGCAGTCAAAAGCAATAGACAGACTGCAAAATATTCCGATCGCATCCTGCGAGTTCACCCAGGCTTCGAGATCTTCGAACATGGCTTAAGGAGCATGGTACCAGCATTAGCTGTAGATCGACTTTTTGCAAATCCAATTTTTTGACTATGAAGAGTATGAAGTAGACCATTAAGGCTGAAGTAAGATAGTTACCTGGGTTCAAAGATCAACTCAACGTGGGCAATATAGAAATTGGTCTATAGTTAGCAGGTTTTATTGACCAACCACGCGTGCGAAGCCGCAGGCGGAAGCCTAGTCATTTATATACCTTACCTCAAAGTCACTTTCATCACTGTCCCCGTGCAGATCTCCAGGAACATGTACTTCTTCATCATCATCATTGTCATCTTTGTCATCTAATGCCTCTTCATGATCATCAAACTTGAGCAGCTCTGCATCGTGTTCTTGGAGGAAATCGTAAAAATCTCCATCTATACTCCGGAGGTGTTCTAGAGATGCCTTGTGTTTTTTTTCATCGCCCATGAAATCAGCTTCGAGATCTAAATAAAATATAATTTGAATAAAAATAAATAATGAATGTTCGCTGATGAGATGTGGAGGGATATGGATGAAAGTGGCAGGACTTTTCCCTGACGACATCTTTACACAAAGGTTAACTGGAATAGAATGCTATCTAAGCGTTTAGTTCACCTATGTATTTACAAATTGTTTTTATTTAGTACAATAAATCATTTACATTAATTCTTTGCTGTGGTGGCCAACTTAGATAAGAGGTGCCAATTCGATTTCGCATGGCAAATGTTTGCATGATCTATAAATATTTATTTAGAGTTGGTAACATGATAAATAAATGGTAAATAATACATTTAACACAGCACCATTTAGCCCCAAAGTAAGCAAAACTTGTACCATGGGAGCCAGATAACGGATAGAATACGTTTTTGGAAATAAAAAATACTTTCATTTTATACCTAAGAGTAACTCAATTAAAATCTCTCAAATTTTGTGAGAAAATCAGTTTTTTGGTGCCCCTGTAAAATTTTCCCATATGGACTTACGAATTCTGATAATTAGGTCGACGATATTAGTTCTTGGTACTTTATAGATTTTAATATAGCATGCCTTGAAAGGCAGAAATATACTGATTCTATTATTTACTTCTGGCTCTTTGTAACATGACATATATTTCAAGCATTTACATTTGATTTGATTTCACCATCAACACGTAAACAGACAGACAGGAAAATGTGAGTAAAATGATTACCTGAATTATCTGAAGATTCTTCATCTTTGGCTGGTTTCTTTCCTTTTTCTTTCTTAGTGGCTTTCGACGGCTTGTCATCACCATCTATAAGCATACAAGAGTTAAACACCATCCAATGAAAATTAACCAGCTTACTAATAAACTTGCATCATTCATAGATAATGGAAAAAGAAAAAATGGGCTAGGGATGTAACAGAATGGTATCCTAGTTAAAGAAAGAGAAAAAGGGGAAGACCATTTCGAAAATGGGAAGACGACTTAAGAGCTACAGCAGGCGCGATGTGGAGGAGGACAGCTCAAGATCGTGATTATGGAAGGCTCTGGGGGAGGCCTATGTTGAAAAGCAAAACAATCTTGAATACCAATGTTTAATTTAGTTTATTATATTGAACAATTGTAAAACTAGTAGTAAGTTTGTTAATAAAGGCTATTTGAAATTGAAATCCAGATACTTACAACGTGTTTTGTCGCAATCAATCAAATTTAAAAGTACCCATCAATTCAAGAGACAAAATACAGTATAACTATTCCAAAATTATAGACAAATATTTTTCTATTGTATGTTATTTGGCGACAACGAAGAGAGGTCTATTCCCAGCAGTGGGATGAGAAGGGCTGACGATGATGATGATGTTATATAATAATATATATAAAGATATGTAATTGCCTCGTAGATCACGCACGTTAGAAATGTGCCCTACGATGCACCTCAAGTCCATCAACTAAAGCCTCATGTGCCTGTAATTTCACCGGCAACCATACCCTTCAAACCAAAACACAGCATTGCTGCTTGTCGACAGGAATAGGTATGATATTACTTAACCGAGCGAGCCCTTGCCCTTACACATTTTTTTTCTTTCGAATGGACTAATCTCGCTGTTGGCCTCTGAGGCCGTGACAGCTTAACCGAACTTTTGGCGAGCGCAGATGGCGCTCAGCCCAGTAAGTTTTTTTAGGCAACTAGCGCAAGGGCACCACTTAGGTACGAACCTCGGCTTGGGCTGTTGCCAGGATGGGGATAGGAGAGAAACGCCCGGGTACATGTTTGTACCTCGTATAGGCGGCGACTGAAGGGATTCGTCGACCTCGCCGGCGAGATCGGTGTTTCTGTGAAGTGTTTGCTCTGTCTGATGTAGATGACTCGCCTTCCGCATTAGCGGAGGTGATTTCGTCATCCGGGTCTCCGAGCACGTGTCTCGGACGACGGAGGATTTTGTTGGCAGGCGGATCCAACGGGTAGACCGGAATGGTGTGCACCAAAGGGTTCGGATGAATAGAGGCATGTTCATAAAACCGCTTGGAAGCGAGCTTCATGAACCTGGCTATTGATTCTAATTTCATATCGCGATGTAGGTCGTTATTGCGAAAGTACCAGGGCGAGCCTGAGGCTTTTCGCAAGAAGCGATTTTGAATAACCTGAATGGCACCAACTTTAGGAGAGTGGGCAAATACTACAGATGAGTATGTCATAATGGGTTTGCCCTTACACAAGGAACTCTACTACTCTTATATACTAATAGCATAGACATATATTCTACCGATAGACAAGAACATTCTTGAAGAAAGTTTGTTAAAATGCTGGTGAGTTAGAACTAAAGTTCGGCGCTAAAACATTATTTATGTGATCTAACCAAGCTATTAAAACACGCAGCGCTAGATCGCTTATAGAGTTTAGTTTACTCGCGACCAAAACGTTGTAAGCGCCATGAAATTCATGGCGCTTACTCGTTCGCTGTCGTCGAACCTGTCGTCTATAGATTTTACACCACAGACGTGACACAGCTTTTGTACCTACAAAACTTCATTAGCATTCATACTCTATTTCAAAATGTATAATAGTAATGTAATAATTGAGAATATGTTAAAGTAGAAAAGTAAAATAAAATGAATTGTTATGCGTTTATTTAAGCTCAAGTACGTTAACAATCGTTTGAAATCAAACTGACACCTTATGATTCACTGACATTTCTTGATGTATTTTTGCAGTATCGAATTACGCAGGTCGTCATATTTTCTGACCTTTGACAGATATTATATAGGTACTAAAAAGTAAACCGGTCTTCAGACGACTAGTCTACAGCCATTTCTTGCAGTCCTCCAACTAGCTGTTAAAATATATGGAAACGTAGTATGTGTACTTTATGTAATACTTAAGTATTTTTTGTTTTATATATACATTTACATATTTTTTGCTATATTTATATTTCGTTATATATATATATATATTCTATGTAATACATATTATTATTATATCAAGTAGCTTTATGTATTTATTTGTTCGGAGATTATTGTTATTTTTGTTTCTTTCGTGACTTGTTACATAAGTATCACTATGTTAATATTGTTTTAAGTTAGCACGACAATCTTTTTTGTTACCCCTGAGGTTGCAGGTAGAAAATGCTATTAGCATGAAGCCCACCTTTTGTGTACATATAATTTGATATTTTTTGTGCAATAAAGTTTTATAATAAAAAAAATAAAATAAAAAGAAAGAACATAAAATAAATACAAAAAATATCAAACTGGCTAGAAAACATTTATATAAACAAATTAATACACTTTCTAAAAACACCACGTCAAGTCCGTGTTCAGTCACATATTTTTACCTACAACCGGTTTTGTAATGGAATATCTGCATATTTTAGTCTATGATTTTAGATGACGTGGCATTTTAATAATAAAAAAATAAATTATAAATATTTTTTTTTATATTCTGGTATTACGATATTAATACCTATTTATTCACTTGAACAGCTAATAATTTTACTTACTTGACTACTGAATTGTTATTTATGTCATACTTTGATTCGAATTCTCGTATTAATAGTGCCGCTCCGTACGAGTCCACACTGCGTGAATGTCGAAGCCGCACAAAAGAAAGGTGTACGGATTGCAGTACAGTTCAGTGGAACAGAGTGAGTGTTCGGATCGCGATATCAAGTACGTAGTACATATATATCGATGACTAATAGTAAATATTTTGTATATTATCAGATGTGGGTTCTCATAGTACAAGCTTTGTTTGAGGCTAGATTGTTGAGGCTATGTGAAAAGTCCAGCATTATTTATTTATTTATTTAATTTATTAGTAACACAGTAGAAAAAATTTAAATTTCAATATCATCTCAATAATTACGAATTAAACGTGATTCGAATCCGCAACCTTCTCCTTTATACTGGAACGCGATACCGATTTCGCTACTCCTCATCATGCTCAAAGCGCCGTTAGCTCCAACTACAGAGGAAACTATAGTTTCTTAACATTATGTTTGATATCCTCATTTGATTTGACATTAATTAACCTAATAAGTTTCTAAACTGAATTACCTGAATCATCTGAGGCCTCTTCAACCAATTCTGTGGGTTTAACAGCTTTCCTGCCCTTAACTTTTTTCTTAGTCTGTGTTAGTTTTTCTTCAGAATCTATGAACATAAATAAAATAAGTTAACACTACTAAAGTTTAATTAATTTTTATCAAATGGTCTTGGGCGGGACACTTGGCAAGACGTGGTGATGACAGGTGGAGCAGGGTAGCGACTGAATGGTGGCCGAGGAATGGCTGTAGAAGGGTAGGACGTCCGGCAGCTGGATGGGTGGACGACATTGTTAAAGTCGCGGGCCGTCAATAGGTGAGACTAGCGCAGGATTGTGGCGGATGGCAAGAACTTGGGGAGGCCTATACCTATACTGAGCAGTGGGTGAAGTTCGGCTGTGGATGACGATGATGAATCATCATCATCGTATACGACATCCACTGCTGAACATAGGCCCTCATACATACATTTTCATTCCGGAGGATCATTTCTGCTTGCACTCAATGGCTCCAACCAACCTTTATTAGGTTTTTTCATCTTGTCTCTCGAGTTATGTGCCCCCGCCCGCTTATTCCATTCCATTGTAATTAATACAACATTGCATTCCCTAATCATACTCCACACTAATATTATAAATGCGAAAGTTTGGATGCTCGTTTGCTTGATTGTTTGTTACTCAATCACATTGTTACGACTGAACTGATTTCAATTAAATTTGGTATACATCATGACCTGGATTTAGACATAACCTACTTTTTATTGACAAACCATGCGTGTGAAGCCACGCGCGGAAGCTAGGTATAAGTACTTAAGCCAAATTCGATGTAAGCAAACCGACCATAAATACACATTAAATTTACCTTAAAAAGTAGTCATATTATATAATAAAACTTTGTGGTAAAACATTTTGTGAGACTTACTATCGGACGCGACTTACAGTCGCATCTGCTCACTGTGTTAGACGTCGTGTCGCTCTGGTCTCTTTCTAAGGGCCTTTGCACACGGCGTATTTTAAGCACACAGACGACGTGCGTTTAGGCTCCAAAAAGCAGATTGCAGAATTTGTTCTAATTCAAACGCGCGTACATACTTTGTATGTGAGTGTCTGTGAGTCTAAAACTCGCGTAGCTAGCGTAGCGTTGGCTAGATACAGCATAAGTCACGTCCGTCAGTCGCGACTGTGGTATAGTATGTTTCTAGCTTAAGTCTTAGAAAATGTTATAAATATTGTGCTAAGAGTGAGTGGATCTGGGCCCCACATACTTAGAAGTTCGCCAATTTCCTTTCATATATAACTTACTCTAAAAAATTTAATACCTGAATCATCTGAAGACTCTTCTGCAGGCTCAAGTTTTATGGGTGCTTTTTTAGCTTTTCCTTTTTTTACAAATTGAGATGGCTCATTGGAATCTGTGTCTGTGGATTTAAAATAAAAGTTAGACAGACTAGAGTTAAGTAAGAAAGTTTGTATAATATGTGGTAGTTGCCAACTCTGCTGGAGTTTAAGGCCGCCTGGTTAAATATGTATAAACTTATGATCTCGTAATTTTAGATACATATGATAGTCATTAAAGTCAATGTTGTGTTCGCCTATAATTGGCAAAAGTATCAGAACAAAAATCCTAACCAATAATGTAATATTTAAGCTGTAGGCGTTCCTATTTTCAGATATTAAATAAATTTCTATTTTTAATAAATAAATGCCTCTACATGCTCTGGCATAACTTGACAGCTTTTAAGCCAGTCTGCAGTTCAAAATTATCAAGATAAATATGGTAATTATCAGAACATAAAATTCAAGTTTTTTAAGTAAAATTCAATGATAATTAACACTTCGAGCCCTACCAGTCTTGTACCTTTATCTTAACATGTCTTTAGTAGCATTGAAGCACTCAGTTATAAATGTCATTATAGGTCACTCATCCAGTGAATGAGTGGAATAGAGCGTAGCTTATCAAATGTATTGGATAGTATTAAAAAGCAGTTACCTGAATTATGTGATGAATCGTCCGTTGGTACCGGCAATTTGGTTGTCTTCTTTCCCTTTCTTTTAGCCATTTTTAAAGTTTGTTTTGGTATCACTTGCGTATCTGTATGTTAAATAGATTTTCCTTTATGTTAGAATTAACTTCTGAAATACCTATTACTATATTCTATGGCAATTTTTTAAGAAGATGCTGTTTATAATGTGTTTTTTAAATTCTATTGCCATGTGCCCAGTTTTTTTGGGATAGAATTAAGTCCAGCAGTGGACTGCTATAGGTTGATGATTCTTATGATATAACAAAGTTTGAGCATCTATTTAATTTAACTTTTGAAACTATCATGGTTATGAACACTATTTATACTAAAAACTACTACTATTTAGTACAAATATTCTCTATATTGATCTATTTATTTAATTTATTCATCTAAAGTTCCTATTTCTTAAATTCCTGATTATGTATTAATCTAATTCAATTCAATGTTTATCATTGTTTGTTACCTATTGACATACATAGCAATTTAAATTAGTTACATAAATAATAAATTATTTGACAATACCCATCTACAGCAGCTATCTTAAGTACTTATTTATCAGTGTCTATTATGAAATGCTTGTCTGTTTCTAGCACCTCCAAAATTATGGTGCTAGCTAGGTACCTACTAGATTGATAAAGCCTATGTAATTATTTAAGTATTATTGACGTAACCAAGTGTTGTGTCCCTACAGTTTGAATAAATGAGTATAAGTATCTCAGACCAAAGTATTATTTTAATAAGTGTTTATATAAAACAGACCTGACTCTTCTTGCTTTAGTTTTTACTATTCCTATTTCCTTTCTTTGTGGCTTGTGTTGGTGCATCATCAGGATCTATAGGTGCGCATTTATAAGTTATGTAGGAAACTTACAGCAATTTGTGTTCTAAAGTGTTTAAAAATTGCCTGGATTAATAGAACATTGATCTAATAAAGAGAGTATCTTGGTGCATCAAGCATGGGTCGGTTTTCTAGCGTAATATTTAAGACAAACTAACCTGAGTCATCTGATGACTCCTCCACTGGATCTGGTTTCCTAATTAACTTTCTATTGCTTTTCATTTTCGAAACAGTCATAGTTCAAATGTTGAAAACTTATTTTTCCCACGTGCGACTACACACACACTACTATGTCTACAATTCTACAAAATGTAAACTTTCGTACTTTTCGTAGGTACGTCCGTCACTCACTTTGACAGGCAGGGTTGCCGGCAATCCCACAACACAAAAAAAGTCCCAAACCTCCAAACCGAACCTGAAAACCTGAAATAAACCGTTTTTACATGTAGATAAGGTACTGCCAGTTTATAAGTTTATTAAAAATGTATTTTAAACTTTAAGTATAATATATTAATCTTTCTGTTTATAGAACATTCTTTGTCCCAGTTAACCATGCTTATTTTCTGTTTAAAAACCTGTCTAAAAGGTGATGCTCTCTCTTTACGTAGGTACTTAATATTAATAAAATAATAATGCTGGACATTTCACACAGAGCCATCTACCTCCAAACTAAGCAAAGCTTGTACATTGGGAACCAATTTTTATTTTATTTTTTTCTGAAGGACTTACAGTCCGTCTAAAAAAAGTAGACAAAAAATGAGGGCGCCACTGCCGTTTAACTGGTATACCCCATACTATACAATAACTGGTTTTGATACTTGCTAATTATTTATTGTATTATTGGCATTAATATTTTATGATTCTAAGCTAGCTTAGTACTTCACATAACCACTTTACATCACAAGTTGTGGTTAAATTCTACTAATACATTATTATTATTATATTATATAAAGCTCGATTACCACTGACTGACTGACTCATTGACATGTTTGTTCTCCCAGATGCCACCTCGTAGGGTGAAAATGTTTGGTGGGTTCGTATAGAGGGAGTTCCGATGAGTTGGGAATAAATCCTAAAGTACCCCTTTTGTCCCCCATTCGCTCACATCCACCTCGTATCTCGGAAAGTATAGGTCTTACAGCGCTGGTGCAAAAACTAATGTTGCAGAGGACATTTTTTTATATCCGGTTCCATGAAAAAAAAATTGTCTTTCATACAAAAAAAAAATTGTCCCATACAAAATATTTCTGTATGAATACCGTAAACCGTATATTTCGTTTGCCGTAATTTTCATACTGTTTTTGTAGGGAGCCCACGGCTTGTGTGTACTATAAAATTACTGTAAAATTTGCTTGATTCTATATAATGGTTGTGGAGGGGCATGAGACAACTTTCATAGTTTTTGCAAAGGTCATCATCATCATTTTGGAACATCCAATTTTTTTTTTTTAGTATGCAACGTTCATCATGTTTATTTTGGAACATCAATTTTTTTTAATTATGCCTCATCCACAATGATCACTTTTGGAACGTCAATTTTTTTTTTATTATTATGCATCATCCACTGTGATCATTTTTGAACATCATTTTTTTTAATTATGCCTTATCCACAATGATCACTTTGGAACGTCAATTTTTTTTTTATTATGCATCATCCACTGTGATCATTTTTGAACATCATTTTTTTTCAATTATGCTTCATCCACTATGATCACTTTGGAACGTCAATTTTTTTTTTTTTATTATGCAACAGCCACTGTGATATTTTGGTACATCATTTTTTTAATTATGCCTCATCCACAATGATCACTTTGGAACGTCAATTATTATTATTTTTTTATTATGCAACATCCACTGTGATCATTTTGGTACATCATTTTTTTAATTACGCCTCATCCACAATGATCACTTTGGAACGTCAATTATTTTTTATTTTTTTATTATGCATCATCCACTGTGATCATTTTGGAACATCATTTTTTTTTAATTATGCCTCATCCACAATGATCATTTTGGAAAGTCAATTTTTTTTCCCTGTTTTTTTATTATGCAACGTTTATCATGTTCATTTGGGAACATAATTTTTTTTTTAATTATGCATCATCCACTGTGATCACTTTGGAACGTCAATTTTTTTTTTATTATGCAACATCCACTGTGATCATTTTGGTACATAATTTTTTTAATTACGCCTCATCCACAATGATCACTTTGGAACGTCAATTTTTTTTTTATTATGCCACATCCACTGTGATCATTTTGGTACATAATTTTTTTTAATTATGCCTCATCCACAATGATCACTTTGGAACGTTAATTATTATTTTTTTTTATTATGCATCATCCACTGTGATCATTTTGGAACATCATTTTTTTTAATTATGCCTCATCCACAATGATCACTTTGGAACGTCAATTATTATTATTTTTTTTGTATTATGTAACATCCACTGTGATCATTTTGGTACATCATTTTTTTTAATTATGCCTCATCCACAATGATCACTTTGGAACGTCAATTATTTTTTTTTTATTATGCAACATCCACTGTGATCATTTTAGCACATCATTTTTTTAATTATGCCTCATCCACAATGATCACTTTGGAACGTCAATTATTTTTTTTTATTATGCATCATCCACTGTGATCATTTTGGAACATCATTTTTTTTTAAATTATGCCTCATCCACATGATCATTTTGGAACGTCAATTTTTTTTTTATTATGCAACATCCACTGTGATCAGTTTGGAAAATCAATTTTTTTTTGTAGCACAAATTTTTGGTGGAATCGTTATTTTACGGTCATCATCGCCCTTGCCATCATTTTGAATTCTTCTCTCACTTCCTTTTCGTTTTCGAATGTTTCTTCCACATTAATATCCTCTTTAATTGTTTCTATAACTTCGAAATCCTCTTTGATGGCATTTTTACTTCAATATACTTTTGAATTGTTTTTTCTATTTTTCTATTTTCTTCAATTACTTCTCTTACTTCAATATCGACTCTACAAAATTATGGGTTTTAATACAAATCTTAAATCACTCGTATCTTCTAAACGGGAAGAGTTACCCCCAGCAAACTTTTACAAAATATTGGTACTAATTTTTGGTGGAATAGTTTTTTTAATACCATCATTGCCCTTGACATCCGTTTTGAATGCTTCTCTTACTTCGTCTTCCACTTTGAATGCTTCTTTCACCTCGATATCCTCTATTTTTGCTTCTTCCATTTTGATATCCTTTTTAATTGCTTTATCTACTTATATATTTTTTTCAATTGCTTCTTTTACTTCAATTCCCACTCTATAAAATTATGGGTTTTAATACAAACCTTAAATTGCTCGTATCTTCTAAACGGGAACAGTTACGCCTAGCAAACTTTTACAAAATATTGGTACAAATTTTTGGTCGAATATTTTTTTTATTACCATCATTGATCTTGAAATCCTTTTTGAATGCTTCTTTCACCTCGATATCCTCTATTTTTGCTTCTTCCACTTTGATATCCTTTTTAATTGCTTTTTCTACTTATATATTTTCTTCAATTGCTTCTTTTACTACAATTTCCACTCTACAAAATTATGGTTTTTAATACAAATCTTAAATCGCTCGTATCTTCTAAACGGGAACAGTTACGCCTAGCAAACTTTTACAAAATATTGGTACAAATTTTAGGTCGAATAGTTTTTTTATTACCATCATTGCTCTTGACATCCTTTTTGAATGTTTCTCTCACTTGGTCTTCCTCCTTGAATGCTTCTTTCACCTCGATATCCTCTATTTTTGCTTCTTCCATTTTGATATCCTTTTTAATTGCTTTATCTACTTATATATTTTTTTCAATTGCTTCTTTTACTTCAATTCCCACTCTATAAAATTATGGGTTTTAATACAAACCTTAAATTGCTCGTATCTTCTAAACGGGAACAGTTACGCCTAGCAAACTTTTACAAAATATTGGTACAAATTTTTGGTCGAATATTTTTTTTATTACCATCATTGATCTTGAAATCCTTTTTAAATGCTTCTTTCACCTCGATATCCTCTATTTTTGCTTCTTCCACTTTGATATCCTTTTTAATTGCTTTTTCTACTTATATATTTTCTTCAATTGCTTCTTTTACTACAATTTCCACTCTACAAAATTATGGTTTTTAATACAAATCTTAAATCGCTCGTATCTTCTAAACGGGAACAGTTACGCCTAGCAAACTTTTACAAAATATTGGTACAAATTTTAGGTCGAATAGTTTTTTTATTACCATCATTGCTCTTGACATCCTTTTTGAATGTTTCTCTCACTTGGTCTTCCTCCTTGAATGCTTCTTTCACCTCGATATCCTCTATTTTTGCTTCTTCCACTTTGATATCCTTTTTAATGTCTTTTTCTACTTATATGTCTTCTTCAATTGCTTCTTTTACTTCAATTTCCACTCCACAAAATTATGGGTTTTCATACTAAACTTAAATCGCTCGTATCTTTTAAACGGGAAGAGATAGCTCGAGGAAACTTTTACAAAATATTAGTATAAGTTTTTGGTGAAACCGTTTTTTATTTTTATCATTGTCCTCGACGTCTTTTACTCAATTTCAATTTCCTCTTTAATTGTTTCTGCTACTTCGATATCCTATTTGATTGCTTCTTTCACTTCAATATCCTCTTTGATTGCTTCTTCCACTTCGATATCATCTTTGATTGCTGCTTCCACTTGGATATGCGCTTTGATTTGATGGCTTCTTCCATTTCGATCGTCTTTGACTGCTTCTTACACATGGATATCCTCTTCGATAACTTTAAACAGCTCGATATCCTCTTTGATTGCTTCTTCCACTTTGATATCCTCTTTTATTGCTTCTACCAATTCGATATCATCTTCGATTTCCTTTTGATTGCTTCTTGCACTGCAAT
Organism: Philereme transversata; assembly: GCA_963924445.1. Classification (NCBI taxonomy): domain Eukaryota; kingdom Metazoa; phylum Arthropoda; class Insecta; order Lepidoptera; family Geometridae; genus Philereme; species Philereme transversata. The sequence continues at coordinate 14,805,686 of OZ004337.1, read as the reverse complement.
ATTCTCTTTGATTGCGTCTTCATCTTCGATATCGTTTTTGATGGCATTTTCACTTTGATATCCTCTGTGATGGCTTCTTCCACTTCGAAACCCTCTTTGATTGCTTCTTCCACTTCGATATCCTCTTTGATTGCTTCTTCCACTTCGATATCCTCTTTGATTGCTTCTTCCACTTCGATATCGTCTTTGACTGTTTCTTCCACTTCGATATCGTCTTTGATTGCTTTTTTCACTTCGTCATCCTCTTAGAACGCTTCTACCACCTCGGTATCCTCTTTGATTGCTTACTCAACTTTAATTTCCTCTTTGATTGTTTCTGCTACTTCGATATCCTATTTGATTGCTTCTTTCACGTCAATATCCTCTTTGATTGCTTCTTCCACTTCGATATCGTTTTTGACTGTTTCTTCCACTTCGATATCGTCTTTGATTGCTTTTTTTACTTCATCATCCTCTTAGAATGCTCTTACCACCTCGGTATCCTCTTTGATTGTTTACTCAACTTTAATTTCCTCATTGATTGTTTCTGCTGCTTCGATATCTTATTTGATTGCTTCTTTCACTTCAATATCCTCTTTGATTGCTTCTTCCACTTCGATATCGTTTTTGACTGTTTCTTCCACTTTGATATCGTCTTTGATTGCTTTTTTTACTACGTCATCCTCTTAGAATGCTCTTACCACCTCGGTATCCTCTTTGATTGCTTACTCAACTTTAATTTCCTCTTTGATTGTTTCTGCTGCTTCGATATCCTATTTGATTGATTCTTTCACTTCAATATCCTCTTTAATTGCTGCTTCCACTTGGAAATCCTCTTTGATTTGATTGCTTCTTCCATTTCGATATCGTCTTTGACTGCTTCTTTCACCTCGATATCCTCTATTTTAGCTTCTTCCACTTTGATATCCTTTTTAATGTCTTTTTCTACTTATATGTCTTCTTCAATTGCTTCTTTTACTTCAATTTCCACTCCACAGAATTATGGGTTTTCATACAAAACTTAAATCGCTCGTATCTTTTAAACGGGAAGAGATAGCTCGAGGAAACTTTTACAAAATATTAGTATAAGTTTTTGGTGAAACCGTTTTTTATTTTTATCATTGTCCTTGTTTCTGCTACTTCGATATACTATTTGATTGCTTCTTTCACTTCAATATCCTCTTTGATTGCTTCTTCCACTTCGATATCATCTTTGATTGCTGCTTCCACTTGGATATGCGCTTTGATTTGATGGCTTCTTCCATTTCGATCGTCTTTGACTGCTTCTTACACATGGATATCCTCTTCGATAACTTTAAACAGCTCGATATCCTCTTTGATTGCTTCTTCCACTTTGATATCCTCATTTATTGCTTCTACCAATTCGATATCATCTTCGATTTCCATTTGATTGCTTCTTGCACTGCAATATTCTCTTTGATTGCGTCTTCATCTTCGATATCGTTTTTGATGGCATTTTCACTTTGATATCCTCTGTGATGGCTTCTTCCACTTCGAAACCCTCTTTGATTGCTTCTTCCACTTCGATATCCTCTTTGATTGCTTCTTCCACTTCGATATCCTCTTTGATTGCTTCTTCCACTTCGATATCGTCTTTGACTGTTTCTTCCACTTCGATATCGTCTTTGACTGTTTCTTCCACTTCGATATCGTCTTTGATTGCTTTTTTCACTTCGTCATCCTCTTAGAACGCTTCTACCACCTCGGTATCCTCTTTGATTGCTTACTCAACTTTAATTTCCTCTTTGATTGTTTCTGCTACTTCGATATCCTATTTGATTGCTTCTTTCACGTCAATATCCTCTTTGATTGCTTCTTCCACTTCGATATCGTTTTTGACTGTTTCTTCCACTTCGATATCGTCTTTGATTGCTTTTTTCACTTCGTCATCCTCTTCGAACGCTTCTACCACCTCGGTATCCTCTTTGATTGCTTACTCAACTTTAATTTCCTCATTGATTGTTTCTGCTGCTTCGATATCTTATTTGATTGCTTCTTTCACTTCAATATCCTCTTTGATTGCTTCTTCCACTTCGATATCGTTTTTGACTGTTTCTTCCACTTCGATATCGTCTTTGATTGCTTTTTTTACTTCGTCATCCTCTTAGAATGCTCTTACCATCTCGGTATCCTCTTTGATTGCTTACTCAACTTTAATTTCCTCATTGATTGTTTCTGCTGCTTTGAGATGTATTTGTATCGTATTTGTATCGTATTTGTAGCGTATTTGTATCATATTTGTATCGTATTTGTAGGGTATTTGTATCGTATTTGTATCGTATTTGTATCGTTATTTGTAGCGTATTTGTATCGTATTTGTATCGTATTTGTATCGTATTTGTATCGTATTTGTATCGTTATTTGTAGCGTATTTGTATCGTATTTGTATCGTATTTGTATCGTATTTGTATTGTATTTGTATTGTATTTGTATTGTATTTGTATCGTATTTGTATTGTATTTGTATCGTATTTGTATTGTATTTGTATCGTATTTGTTTCGTATTTGTATCGTATTTGTATCGTATTTGTATCGTATTTGTATCGTATTTGTATCGTATTTGTATCGTATTTGTATCAGATTTGCATCGTATTTGTATCGTATTTGCATCGTATTTGTATCGTATTTGTATCGTATTTGTAGCGTATTTGTATCGTATTTGTATCGTATTTGTAGCGTATTTGTATCGTATTTGTATCGTATTTGTATCGTATTTGTATCGTATTTGCATCGTATTTGTAGCGTATTTGTATCGTATTTGTATCGTATTTGTATCGTATTTGTAGCGTATTTGTATCGTATTTGTATCGTATTTGTATCGTATTTGTATCGTATTTGTAGCGTATTTGTATCGTATTTGTAGCGTATTTGTATCGTATTTGTATCGTATTTGTATCGTATTTGTATCGTATTTGTATCGTATTTGCATCGTATTTGTAGCGTATTTGTATCGTATTTGTATCGTATTTGTATCGTATTTGTATCGTATTTGTATCGTATTTGTAGCGTATTTGTATCGTATTTGTATCGTATTTGTATCGTATTTGTATCGTATTTGTATCGTATTTGTATCGTATTTGTAGCGTATTTGTATCGTATTTGTAGCGTATTTGTAGCGTATTTGTATCGTATTTGTATCGTATTTGTATCGTATTTGTATCGTATTTGTATCGTATTTGTATCGTATTTGAATCGTATTTGTATCGTATTTGTATCGTATTTGCATCGTATTTGTAGCGTATTTGTATCGTATTTGTATCGTATTTGTATCGTATATGTATCGTATTTGTATCGTATTTGTAGCGTATTTGTATCGTATTTGTAGCGTATTTGTATCGTATTTGTATCGTATTTGTATCGTATTTGTATCGTATTTGTATTGTATTTGTATTGTATTTGTATTGTATTTGTATTGTATTTGTATTGTATTTGTATTGTATTTGTATTGTATTTGTATTGTATTTGTATTGTATTTGTATTGTATTTGTATCGTATTTGTATCGTATTTGTATTGTTTTTGTATCGTATTTGTTTCGTATTTGTATCGTATTTGTATCGTATTTGTATCGTATTTGTATCGTATTTGTATCGTATTTGTATCGTATTTGCATCGTATTTGTATCGTGTTTGTATCGTATTTGTATCGTATTTGCATCGTATTTGTATCGTATTTGTATCGTATTTGTATCGTATTTGTATCGTATTTGTATCGTATTTGTAGCGTATTTGTATCGTATTTGTATCGTATTTGTAGCGTATTTGTATCGTATTTGTATCGTATTTGTATCGTTATTTGTAGCGTATTTGTATCGTATTTGTATAGTATTTGTATCGTATTTGTATCGTATTTGTATCGTATTTGTATCGCATTTGTATCCAATTTGTATCGTATTTGTATCCAATTTGTATCGTATTTGTATCGTATTTGTATCGTATTTGTATCGTATTTGTATCCAATTTGTATCGTATTTGTATCCAATTTGTATCGTATTTGTATCCAATTTGTATCGTATTTGTATCGTATTTGTATCCAATTTGTATCGTATTTGTATCCAATTTGTATCGTATTTGTATCGTATTTGTATCGTATTTGTATCGTATTTGTATCGTATTTGCATCGTATTTGTATCGTATTTGCATCGTTTTTGTATCGTATTTGTATCGTATTTGTATCGAATTTGTAGCGTATTTGTATCGTATTTGTATCGTATTTGTATCGTATTTGTATCGTATTTGTATCGTATTTGTATCGTATTTGTATCGTATTTGTATCGTATTTGTATCGTATTTGTATCGTATTTGTATCGTATTTGTATCGTATTTGTATCGTATTTGTAGCGTATTTGTATCGTATTTGTAGCGTATTTGTATCGTATTTGTATCGTATTTGTATCGTATTTGTATCGTATTTGTATCGTATTTGCATCGTATTTGTAGCGTATTTGTATCGTATTTGTATCGTATTTGTATCGTATTTGTATCGTATTTGTATCGTATTTGTAGCGTATTTGTATCGTATTTGTATCGTATTTGTATCGTATTTGTATCGTATTTGTATCGTATTTGTAGCGTATTTGTATTGTATTTGTATTGTATTGTATTTGTATTGTATTTGTATTGTATTTGTATTGTATTTGTATAGTATTTGTATTGTATTTGTATCGTATTTGTATTGTATTTGTATCGTATTTGTATTGTATTTGTATCGTATTTGCATCGTATTTGTATCGTATTTGCATCGTATTTGTATCGTATTTGTATCGTATTTGTATCGTATTTGTATCGTATTTGTAGCGTATTTGTATCGTATTTGTATCGTATTTGTATCGTATATGTATCGTATTTGTATCGTATTTGTATCGTATTTGCATCGTATTTGTAGCGTATTTGTATCGTATTTGTATCGTATTTGTATCGTATTTGTATCGTATTTGTATCGTATTTGCATCGTATTTGTATCGTATTTGTATCGTATTTGTATCGTATTTGTATCGTATTTGTATCGTATTTGTATCGTATTTGTATCGTATTTGTATCGTATTTGTATCGTATTTGTATCGTATTTGTAGCGTATTTGTATCGTATTTGTAGCGTATTTGTATCGTATTTGTATCGTATTTGTATCGTATTTGTATCGTATTTGTATCGTATTTGTATCGTATTTGCATCGTATTTGTATCGTATTTGTATCGTATTTGTATCGTATTTGTATCGCATTTGTATCCAATTTGTATCGTATTTGTATCCAATTTGTATCGTATTTGTATCGTATTTGTATCGTATTTGTATCGTATTTGTATCCAATTTGTATCGTATTTGTATCCAATTTGTATCGTATTTGTATCCAATTTGTATCGTATTTGTATCGTATTTGTATCCAATTTGTATCGTATTTGTATCCAATTTGTATCGTATTTGTATCGTATTTGTATCGTATTTGTATCGTATTTGTATCGTATTTGTATCGTATTTGCATCGTATTTGTATCGTATTTGCATCGTTTTTGTATCGTATTTGTATCGTATTTGTATCGAATTTGTAGCGTATTTGTATCGTATTTGTATCGTATTTGTATCGTATTTGTATCGTATTTGTATCGTATTTGTATCGTATTTGTATCGTATTTGTATCGTATTTGTATCGTATTTGAATCGTATTTGTATCGTATTTGTATCGTATTTGCATCGTATTTGTAGCGTATTTGTATCGTATTTGTATCGTATTTGTATCGTATATGTATCGTATTTTTATCGTATTTGTAGCGTATTTGTATCGTATTTGTAGCGTATTTGTATCGTATTTGTATCGTATTTGTATTGTATTTGTATTGTATTTGTATTGTATTTGTATTGTATTGTATTTGTATCGTATTTGTATCGTATTTGTATTGTATTTGTATCGTATTTGTTTCGTATTTGTACCGTATTTGTATCGTATTTGTATCGTATTTGTATCGTATTTGCATCGTATTTGTATCGTGTTTGTAGCGTATTTGTATCGTATTTGCATCGTATTTGTATCGTATTTGCATCGTATTTGTATCGTATTTGTATCGTATTTGTATCGTATTTGTAGCGTATTTGTATCGTATTTGTATCGTATTTGTAGCGTATTTGTATCGTATTTGTATCGTATTTGTATCGTTATTTGTAGCGTATTTGTATCGTATTTGTATAGTATTTGTATCGTATTTGTATCGTTATTTGTAGCGTATTTGTATCGTAATTGTATCGTATTTGTATTGTATTTGTATTGTATTGTATTTGTATTGTATTGTATTTGTATTGTATTGTATTTGTATTGTATTTGTATCGTATTTGTATTGTATTTGTATCGTATTTGTATTGTATTTGTATCGTATTTGCATCGTATTTGTATCGTATTTGCATCGTATTTGTATCGTATTTGTATCGTATTTGTATCGTATTTGTAGCGTATTTGTATCGTATTTGTATCGTATTTGTAGCGTATTTGTATCGTATTTGTATCGTATTTGTATCGTATATGTATCGTATTTGTATCGTATTTGTAGCGTATTTGTATCGTATTTGTATCGTATTTGTATCGTATTTGTATCGTATTTGTATCGTATTTGTATCGTATTTGTATCGTATTTGTATCGTATTTGTATCGTATTTGTATCGTATTTGCATCGTATTTGTAGCGTATTTGTATCGTATTTGTATCGTATTTGTATCGTATTTGTATCGTATTTGTATCGTATATGTATCGTATTTGTATCGTATTTGCATCGTATTTGTATCGTATTTGTATCGTATATGTATCGTATTTGTATCGTATTTGTATCGTATTTGTATCGTATTTGTATCGTATTTGTAGCGTATTTGTATCGTATTTGTATCGTATTTGTATCGTATTTGTATCGTATTTGTATCGTATTTGTATCGTATTTTTAGCGTATTTGTAGCGTATTTGTTTCGTATTTTTATCGTATTTGTATCGTATTTGTATCGTATTTGTATCGTATTTGTATCGTATTTGTATCGTATTTGTATCGTATTTGCATCGTATTTGTATCGTATTTGCATCGTATTTGTATCGTATTTGTTTCGTATTTGTAGCGTATTTGTATCGTATTTGTATCGTATTTGTATCGTATTTGTATCGTATTTGTATCGTTTTTGCATCGTATTTGTAGCGTATTTGTATCGTATTTGTATCGTATTTGTATCGTATTTGTATCGTATTTGTAGCGTATTTGTATCGTATTTGTATCGTATTTGTATCGTATTTGTATCGTATTTGTATCCAATTTGTATCGTATTTGTATCGTATTTGTATCGTATTTGTATCGTATTTGTATCGTATTTGTATCGTATTTGTATCGTATTTGTATCGTATTTGTATCGTATTTGTATCGTATTTGTATCGTATTTGTATCGTATTTGTATCGTATTTGTAGCGTATTTGTATCGTATTTGTAGCGTATTTGTATCGTATTTGTAGCGTATTTGTATCGTATTTGTATCGTATTTGTATCGTATTTGTATCGTATTTGTATCGTATTTGCATCGTATTTGTAGCGTATTTGTATCGTATTTGTATCGTATTTGTATCGTATTTGTATCGTATATGTATCGTATTTTTATCGTATTTGTAGCGTATTTGTATCGTATTTGTAGCGTATTTGTATCGTATTTGTATCGTATTTGTATTGTATTTGTATTGTATTTGTATTGTATTTGTATTGTATTGTATTTGTATCGTATTTGTATCGTATTTGTATCGTATTTGTATTGTATTTGTATCGTATTTGTTTCGTATTTGTATCGTATTTGTATCGTATTTGTATCGTATTTGTATCGTATTTGCATCGTATTTGTATCGTGTTTGTAGCGTATTTGTATCGTATTTGCATCGTATTTGTATCGTATTTGCATCGTATTTGTATCGTATTTGTATCGTATTTGTATCGTATTTGTAGCGTATTTGTATCGTATTTGTATCGTATTTGTAGCGTATTTGTATCGTATTTGTATCGTATTTGTATCGTTATTTGTAGCGTATTTGTAGCGTATTTGTATCGTATTTGTATAGTATTTGTATCGTATTTGTATCGTTATTTGTAGCGTATTTGTATCGTAATTGTATCGTATTTGTATTGTATTTGTATTGTATTGTATTTGTATTGTATTGTATTTGTATTGTATTGTATTTGTATTGTATTTGTATCGTATTTGTATTGTATTTGTATCGTATTTGTATTGTATTTGTATCGTATTTGTATTGTATTTGTATCGTATTTGCATCGTATTTGTATCGTATTTGCATCGTATTTGTATCGTATTTGTATCGTATTTGTAGCGTATTTGTATCGTATTTGTATCGTATTTGTAGCGTATTTGTATCGTATTTGTATCGTATTTGTATCGTATATGTATCGTATTTGTATCGTATTTGTAGCGTATTTGTATCGTATTTGTATCGTATTTGTATCGTATTTGTATCGTATTTGTATCGTATTTGTATCGTATTTGTATCGTATTTGTATCGTATTTGTATCGTATTTGCATCGTATTTGTAGCGTATTTGTATCGTATTTGTATCGTATTTGTATCGTATTTGTATCGTATTTGTATCGTATATGTATCGTATTTGTATCGTATTTGCATCGTATTTGTATCGTATTTGTATCGTATATGTATCGTATTTGTATCGTATTTGTATCGTATTTGTATCGTATTTGTATCGTATTTGTAGCGTATTTGTATCGTATTTGTATCGTATTTGTATCGTATTTGTATCGTATTTGTATCGTATTTGTATCGTATTTTTAGCGTATTTGTAGCGTATTTGTTTCGTATTTTTATCGTATTTGTATCGTATTTGTATCGTATTTGTATCGTATTTGTATCGTATTTGTATCGTATTTGTATCGTATTTGCATCGTATTTGTATCGTATTTGCATCGTATTTGTATCGTATTTGTTTCGTATTTGTAGCGTATTTGTATCGTATTTGTATCGTATTTGTATCGTATATGTATCGTATTTGTATCGTATTTGTAGCGTATTTGTATCGTATTTGTATCGTATTTGTATCGTATTTGTATCGTATTTGTATCGTATTTGTATCGTATTTGTATCGTATTTGTATCGTATTTGTATCGTATTTGTATCGTATTTGCATCGTATTTGTAGCGTATTTGTATCGTATTTGTATCGTATTTGTATCGTATTTGTATCGTATTTGTATCGTATTTGCATCGTACTTGCATCGTATTTGCATCGTATTTGCATCATACTTGCATCGTATTTGCATCGTATTTGCATCGTATTTGCATCGTATTTGCATCGTATTTGCATCGTATTTGCATCGTATTTGCATCGTATTTGCATTGTATTTGTACTATCAAACGGGTTCGATTTCCGGGACAAATGTTTGCATGGTCTACAGATATTTGTTCCGGGTATGCCACAGACAATGATCTGACAGTAGAAAAGAATATGGGTAATTAAATTCCTTGATAGAAGTAAAATGATTGATGAATGATTGTCCAATTGTCCATGTGTGGGCTCAGTTAACCAATTAGTTACTTCAATAACGAATTGCTAATTACAGCTTTTTTAACAACTGTTTTTAACATTAAGTTTAAATATTTAAAAAAAATATATAATCTACTACAAGTAAAACAAATCAATCAATCATCATCTATACAAATAATGGTATTAAATACGAATGACTACAACTTACAAAAAAGTTTTTTTTTTTTTTTTTTTTTTTTTATAAATAATTAGATACGGGTTACAGTGATTTTTATAAATCTTTTTTTATGTTAGTAACGGGGTGAGTTTGTAATGGGTAATCTATGGAACTACTTAACCGATTTTGAAAATTCTTTCACTGATAGTAAGCTAAACTATTCCTGAGGTCTATAGGCTATACATATTTTGACAACCCGGCTAGGTCAGCTAGTGTAATTTGAATGAAACTGTAGGTCAAGTTAGTTGGATTAGCATTTCGTGACACTATTTTATTAGTCAAAGATTACAAATATTATTTTTAGTTTTTATGTGAGATTCGCGAGATCTCTGTTTGGGGCGAACCACTAATGTTTAAATTAATGAAACTTTAGTTTTCAATTGAACCAGCCTTATTTGTTGACTTTCTTTCCGTACAAGATCGAGATAAGTGGAGAGATGAGGGGAAGGCCTTTGCCCGGCAGTGGGACAGCATAGGCTTGATAAAAAAACCTATTATATATTTAACCATCATTTTCCGAGCATAATAAATTATGCGCATCCTGGGTACTCACAGTAGCGAAAAACTTATGAATTTTACAAAAATGCATGATGATCTTTGATAAGTATTTGGCATTTTTGTAAATTCTGAGTAAAAAGAATTGAAATATAATAGTTATTAGCCTTTAGTTTTTTTTTTGGATATTTTAGAATATGTCCACGACTCAGGTTCATGATCCGCTGTCAAGTGTTAAAACGGCTTAACAATAGTTTGAACACTATTAGATGAGAGATTAGACAAGGTTAGAGACCCTCTAACACAGGTGTTTTATACTTAAAAGAGGGTCCCAAACCCATGAAATGTAAATATATTAGATTAAGTTTACTGAAACAAATATATTTGTATTTGTATCGTATTTGTATCGTATTTGTATCGTATTTGTATCGTATTTGTATCGTATTTGTATCCAATTTGTATCGTATTTGTATCCAATTTGTATCGTATTTGTATCGTATTTGTATCGTATTTGTATCGTATTTGTATCCAATTTGTATCGTATTTGTATCGTATTTGTATCGTATTTGTATCGTATTTGTATCGTATTTGCATCGTATTTGTATCGTATTTGTATCGTATTTGTATCGTATTTGTATCGTATTTGTATCGTATTTGTATCGTATTTGTATCGTATTTGTATCCAATTTGTATCGTATTTGTATCCAATTTGTATCGTATTTGTATCGTATTTGTATCGTATTTGTATCCAATTTGTATCGTATTTGTATCGTATTTGTATCGTATTTGTATCGTATTTGTATCGTATTTGTATCGTATTTGTATCGTATTTGTATCGTATTTGCATCGTATTTGTAGCGTATTTGTATCGTATTTGTATCGTATTTGTATCGTATTTGTAACGTATTTGCATCGTATTTGTAGCGTATTTGTATCGTATTTGTATCGTATTTGTATCGTATTTGTATCGTATTTGTAGCGTAGTTGTATCGTATTTGTATCGTATTTGTATCGTATTTGTATCGTATTTGTAGCGTATTTGTATCGTATTTGTAGCGTATTTGTATCGTATATGTATCGTATTTGTATCGTATTTGTATCGTATTTGTATTGTATTTGTAGCGTATTTGTATCGTATTTGTATCGTATTTGTATCGTATTTGCATCGTACTTGCATCGTATTTGCATCGTATTTGCATCATACTTGCATCGTATTTGCATCGTATTTGCATCGTATTTGCATCGTATTTGCATCGTATTTGCATCGTATTTGCATCGTATTTGCATCGTATTTGCATTGTGTTTGCATTGTATTTGTACTATCAAACGGGTTCGATTTCCGGGACAAATGTTTGCACGGTCTACAGATATTTGTTCCCGGTTTGCCACAGACAATGATCTGACAGTAGAAAAGAATATGGGTAATTAAATTCCTTGATAGAAGTAAAATGATTGATGAATGAATTGAATACGATACAAATACGATACAAATACGAAACAAATACGATACAAATACGATGCAAATACGATACAAATACGATACAAATACGATACAAATACGATACAAATACGATACAAATACGCTACAAATACAATACAAATATGATACAAATACGATACAAATACGATACAAATACGATACAAATACGCTACAAATACGATACAAATACGATAATAAGAATAATATTTGTAAGCTTTGACTAATAAAATAGTGTCACGAAATGCTAATCCAACTAACTTGACCTACAGTTTCATTCAAATTACACTAGCTGACCTAGCCGGGTTGTCGAAATATGTATAGCCTATAGACCTCAGGAATAGTTTAGCTTACTATCAGTGAAAGAATTTTCAAAATCGGTTAAGTAGTTCCATAGATTACCCATTACAAACTCACCCCGTTACTAACATAAAAAAAGATTTATAAAAACCACTGTAACCCGTATCTAATTATTTATTAAAAAAAAAAAAAAAAAACTTTTTTGTAAGTTGTAGTCATTCGTATTTAATACCATTATTTGTATAGATGATGATTGATTGATTTGTTTTACTTGTAGTAGATTATATATTTTTTTTAAATATTTAAACTTAATGTTAAAAACAGTTGTTAAAAAAGCTGTAATTAGCAATACGTTATTGAAGGAACTAATTGGTTAACTGAGCCCACACATGGACAATTGGACAATCATTCATCAATCATTTTACTTCTATCAAGGAATTTAATTACCCATATTCTTTTCTACTGTCAGATCATTGTCTGTGGCATACCCGGAACAAATATCTGTAGACCATGCAAACATTTGTCCCGGAAATCGAACCCGTTTGATAGTACAAATACAATGCAAATACAATGCAAATACGATGCAAATACGATGCAAATACGATGTAAATACGATGCAAATACGATGCAAATACGATGCAAATACGATGCAAATACGATGCAAATACGATGCAAGTATGATGCAAATACGATGCAAGTACGATGCAAATACGATACAAATACGATACAAATACGATACAAATACGATACAAATACGCTACAAATACAATACAAATACGATACAAATACGATACAAATACGATACAAATACGATACAAATACGATACAAATACGCTACAAATACGATACAAATACGCTACAAATACGATACAAATACGATACAAATACGATACAAATACGATGCAAATACGATACAAATACGATACAAATACGATACAAATACGATACAAATTGGATACAAATACGATACAAATTGAATACAAATACGATACAAATACTATACAAATACGATACAAATACGATACAAATACGATACAAATACGATACAAATACGATACAAATACGATACAAATTGGATACAAATACGATACAAATTGGATACAAATACGATACAAATACGATACAAATTGGATACAAATACGATACAAATTGGATACAAATACGATACAAATTGGATACAAATACGATACAAATACGATACAAATTGGATACAAATACGATACAAATTGGATACAAATACGATACAAATTGGATACAAATACGATACAAATACGATACAAATTGGATACAAATACGATACAAATTGGATACAAATACGATACAAATTGGATACAAATACGATACAAATACGATACAAATACGATACAAATACGATACAAATACGATACAAATACGATACAAATTGGATACAAATACGATACAAATTGGATACAAATACGATACAAATTGGATACAAATACGATACAAATACGATACAAATTGGATACAAATACGATACAAATTGGATACAAATACGATACAAATTGGATACAAATACGATACAAATACGATACAAATACGATACAAATACGATACAAATTGGATACAAATACGATACAAATACGTAACAAATACGATACAAATACGATACAAATACGATACAAATACGATGCAAATACGATACAAATACGATACAAATACGATACAAATACGATACAAATACGATGCAAATACGATATAAATACGATACAAATACGATACAAATACGATACAAATACGATACAAATTGGATACAAATACGATACAAATTGGATACAAATACGATACAAATTGGATACAAATACGATACAAATACGATACAAATACGATACAAATACGATACAAATACGATACAAATACGATACAAATACGATACAAATTGGATACAAATACGATACAAATTGGATACAAATACGATACAAATTGGATACAAATACGATACAAATACGATACAAATTGGATACAAATACGATACAAATTGGATACAAATACGATACAAATTGGATACAAATACGATACAAATACGATACAAATACGATACAAATACGATACAAATTGGATACAAATACGATACAAATACGATACAAATACGATACAAATACGATGCAAATACGATACAAATACGATACAAATACGATACAAATACGATACAAATACGATACAAATACGATGCAAATACGATATAAATACGATACAAATACGATACAAATACGATACAAATACGATACAAATTGGATACAAATACGATACAAATTGGATACAAATACGATACAAATACGATACAAATACGATACAAATACGATGCAAATACGATACAAATACGATACAAATACGATACAAATACGATACAAATACGATACAAATTGGATACAAATACGATACAAATACGATACAAATACGATACAAATTGGATACAAATACGATACAAATTGGATACAAATACGATACAAATTGGATACAAATACGATACAAATTGGATACAAATACGATACAAATACGATACAAATTGGATACAAATACGATACAAATTGGATACAAATACGATACAAATTGGATACAAATACGATACAAATACGATACATATACGATACAAATACGATACAAATTGGATACAAATACGATACAAATTGGATACAAATACGATACAAATACGATACAAATTGGATACAAATACGATACAAATTGAATACAAATACGATACAAATACGATACAAATACGATACAAATACGATACAAATACGATACAAATACGATACAAATACGATACAAATACGATACAAATACGATACAAATACGATACAAATTGGATACAAATACGATACAAATTGGATACAAATACGATACAAATACGATACAAATACGATACAAATACGATACAAATTGGATACAAATACGATACAAATTGGATACAAATACGATACAAATTGGATACAAATACGATACAAATTGGATACAAACACGATACAAATTGGATACAAATACGATACAAATACGATACAAATACGATACAAATTGGATACAAATACGATACAAATACGATACAAATACGATACAAATACGATACAAATACGATACAAATACGATACAAATACGATACAAATACGATACAAATACGATACAAATGCGATACAAATACGATACAAATACGATACAAATACGATACAAATACGATACAAATTGGATACAAATACGATACTAATTGGATACAAATACGATACAAATACGATACAAATTGGATACAAATACGATACAAATTGGATACAAATACGATACAAATTGGATACAAATACGATACAAATACGATACAAACTGGATACAAATACGATACAAATACGATACAAATACGATACAAATACGATACAAAAACGATACAAATACGATACAAATTGGATACAAATACGATACAAATTGGATACAAATACGATACAAATTGGATACAAATACGATACAAATTGGATACAAATACGATACAAATACGATACAAATTGGATACAAATACGATACAAATACGATACAAATACGATACAAATACGATACAAATACGATACAAATACGATACAAATACGATACAAATACGATACAAATACGATACAAATACGATACAAATACGATACAAATACGATACAAATTGGATACAAATACGATACAAATTGGATACAAATACGATACAAATTGGATACAAATACGATACAAATACGATACAAATACGATACAAATACGATGCAAATACGATACAAATACGATACAAATACGATACAAATACGATACAAATTGGATACAAATACGATACAAATTGAATACAAATACGATACAAATACTATACAAATACGATACAAATACGATACAAATACGATACAAATACGATACAAATACGATACAAATACGATACAAATTGGATACAAATACGATACAAATTGGATACAAATACGATACAAATACGATACAAATTGGATACAAATACGATACAAATTGGATACAAATACGATACAAATTGGATACAAATACGATACAAATACGATACAAATTGGATACAAATACGATACAAATTGGATACAAATACGATACAAATTGGATACAAATACGATACAAATACGATACAAATTGGATACAAATACGATACAAATTGGATACAAATACGATACAAATTGGATACAAATACGATACAAATACGATACAAATACGATACAAATACGATACAAATACGATACAAATACGATACAAATTGGATACAAATACGATACAAATTGGATACAAATACGATACAAATTGGATACAAATACGATACAAATACGATACAAATTGGATACAAATACGATACAAATTGGATACAAATACGATACAAATTGGATACAAATACGATACAAATACGATACAAATACGATACAAATACGATACAAATACGATACAAATTGGATACAAATACGATACAAATACGTAACAAATACGATACAAATACGATACAAATACGATACAAATACGATGCAAATACGATACAAATACGATACAAATACGATACAAATACGATACAAATACGATGCAAATACGATATAAATACGATACAAATACGATACAAATACGATACAAATACGATACAAATTGGATACAAATACGATACAAATTGGATACAAATACGATACAAATTGGATACAAATACGATACAAATACGATACAAATACGATACAAATACGATACAAATACGATACAAATACGATACAAATACGATACAAATTGGATACAAATACGATACAAATTGGATACAAATACGATACAAATTGGATACAAATACGATACAAATACGATACAAATTGGATACAAATACGATACAAATTGGATACAAATACGATACAAATTGGATACAAATACGATACAAATACGATACAAATACGATACAAATACGATACAAATTGGATACAAATACGATACAAATACGATACAAATACGATACAAATACGATGCAAATACGATACAAATACGATACAAATACGATACAAATACGATACAAATACGATACAAATACGATGCAAATACGATATAAATACGATACAAATACGATACAAATACGATACAAATACGATACAAATTGGATACAAATACGATACAAATTGGATACAAATACGATACAAATACGATACAAATACGATACAAATACGATGCAAATACGATACAAATACGATACAAATACGATACAAATACGATACAAATACGATACAAATTGGATACAAATACGATACAAATACGATACAAATACGATACAAATTGGATACAAATACGATACAAATTGGATACAAATACGATACAAATTGGATACAAATACGATACAAATTGGATACAAATACGATACAAATACGATACAAATTGGATACAAATACGATACAAATTGGATACAAATACGATACAAATTGGATACAAATACGATACAAATACGATACATATACGATACAAATACGATACAAATTGGATACAAATACGATACAAATTGGATACAAATACGATACAAATACGATACAAATTGGATACAAATACGATACAAATTGAATACAAATACGATACAAATACGATACAAATACGATACAAATACGATACAAATACGATACAAATACGATACAAATACGATACAAATACGATACAAATACGATACAAATACGATACAAATACGATACAAATTGGATACAAATACGATACAAATTGGATACAAATACGATACAAATACGATACAAATACGATACAAATACGATACAAATTGGATACAAATACGATACAAATTGGATACAAATACGATACAAATTGGATACAAATACGATACAAATTGGATACAAACACGATACAAATTGGATACAAATACGATACAAATACGATACAAATACGATACAAATTGGATACAAATACGATACAAATACGATACAAATACGATACAAATACGATACAAATACGATACAAATACGATACAAATACGATACAAATACGATACAAATACGATACAAATGCGATACAAATACGATACAAATACGATACAAATACGATACAAATACGATACAAATTGGATACAAATACGATACTAATTGGATACAAATACGATACAAATACGATACAAATTGGATACAAATACGATACAAATTGGATACAAATACGATACAAATTGGATACAAATACGATACAAATACGATACAAACTGGATACAAATACGATACAAATACGATACAAATACGATACAAATACGATACAAAAACGATACAAATACGATACAAATTGGATACAAATACGATACAAATTGGATACAAATACGATACAAATTGGATACAAATACGATACAAATTGGATACAAATACGATACAAATACGATACAAATTGGATACAAATACGATACAAATACGATACAAATACGATACAAATACGATACAAATACGATACAAATACGATACAAATACGATACAAATACGATACAAATACGATACAAATACGATACAAATACGATACAAATACGATACAAATACGATACAAATACGATACAAATACGATACAAATACGATACAAATACGATACAAATTGGATACAAATACGATACAAATTGGATACAAATACGATACAAATACGATACAAATTGGATACAAATACGATACAAATACGATACAAATACGATACAAATACGATACAAATACGATACAAATACGATACAAATTGGATACAAATACGATACAAATTGGATACAAATACGATACAAATACGATACAAATTAGATACAAATACGATACAAATTGGATACAAATACGATACAAATACGATACAAATACGATACAAATTGGATACAAATACGATACAAATTGGATACAAATACGATACAAATACGATACAAATACGATACAAATACGATACAAATACGATACAAATACGATACAAATTGGATACAAATACGATACAAATTGGATACAAATACGATACAAATACGATACAAATTGGATACAAATACGATACAAATACGATACAAATACGATACAAATTGGATACAAATACGATACAAATTGGATACAAATACGATACAAATTGGATACAAATACGATACAAATACGATACAAATTGGATACAAATACGATACAAATTGGATACAAATATGATACAAATTGGATACAAATACTATACAAATACGATACAAATACGATACAAATACGATACAAATTGGATACAAATACGATACAAATACGATACAAATACGATGCAAATACGATACAAATACGATACAAATACGATACAAATACGATACAAATACGATACAAATACGATGTAAATACGATATAAATACGATACAAATACGATACAAATACGATACAAATACGATACAAATTGGAAACAAATTGGATACAAATACGATACAAATTGGATACAAATACGATACAAATACGATACAAATACGATACAAATACGATACAAATACGATACAAATACGATACAAATTGGATACAAATACGATACAAATTGGATACAAATACGATACAAATTGGATACAAATACGATACAAATACGATACAAATTGGATACAAATACGATACAAATTGGATACAAATACGATACAAATTGGATACAAATACGATACAAATACGATACAAATACGATACAAATACGATACAAATACGATACAAATTGGATACAAATACGATACAAATACGTAACAAATACGATACAAATACGATACAAATACGATACAAATACGATACAAATACGATACAAATACGATACAAATACGATGCAAATACGATACAAATACGATACAAATACGATACAAATACGATACAAATACGATACAAATTGGATACAAATACGATACAAATTGGATACAAATACGATACAAATACGATACAAATACGATACAAATACGATACAAATACGATACAAATTGGATACAAATACGATACAAATTGGATACAAATACGATACAAATACGATACAAATTGGATACAAATACGATACAAATACGATACAAATACGATACAAATACGATACAAATACGATACAAATACGATACAAATTGGATACAAATACGATACAAATTGGATACAAATACGATACAAATTGGATACAAATACGATACAAATTGGATACAAATACGATACAAATTGGATACAAATACGATACAAATTGGATACAAATACGATACAAATACGATACAAATACGATACAAATACGATACAAATTGGATACAAATACGATACAAATACGTAACAAATACGATACAAATACGATACAAATACGATACAAATACGATGCAAATACGATACAAATACGATACAAATACGATACAAATACGATACAAATACGATACAAATACGATGTAAATACGATATAAATACGATACAAATACGATACAAATACGATACAAATACGATACAAATTGGATACAAATTGGATACAAATACGATACAAATTGGATACAAATACGATACAAATACGATACAAATACGATACAAATACGATACAAATACGATACAAATACGATACAAATACGATACAAATACGATACAAATTGGATACAAATACGATACAAATTGGATACAAATACGATACAAATTAGATACAAATACGATACAAATACGATACAAATTGGATACAAATACGATACAAATACGATACAAATACGATACAAATACGATACAAATACGATACAAATACGATACAAATACGATACAAATACGATACAAATTGGATACAAATACGATACAAATTGGATACAAATACGATACAAATACGATACAAATACGATACAAATACGATACAAATACGATACAAATATGATACAAATACGATACAAATTGGATACAAATACGATACAAATACGATACAAATACGATACAAATACGATACAAATACGTAACAAATACGATACAAATACGATACAAATACGATACAAATACGATACAAATACGATACAAATACGATACAAATACGATACAAATACGATGCAAATACGATACAAATACGATACAAATACGATACAAATACGATACAAATACGATACAAATTGGATACAAATACGATACAAATTGGATACAAATACGATACAAATACGATACAAATACGATACAAATACGATACAAATACGATACAAATTGGATACAAATACGATACAAATTGGATACAAATACGATACAAATACGATACAAATTGGATACAAATACGATACAAATACGATACAAATACGATACAAATACGATACAAATTGGATACAAATACGATACAAATTGGATACAAATACGATACAAATTGGATACAAATACGATACAAATTGGATACAAATACGATACAAATTGGATACAAATACGATACAAATTGGATACAAATACGATACAAATACGATACAAATACGATACAAATACGATACAAATACGATACAAATACGATACAAATACGATACAAATACGTAACAAATACGATACAAATACGATACAAATACGATACAAATACGATGCAAATACGATACAAATACGATACAAATACGATACAAATACGATACAAATACGATACAAATACGATGTAAATACGATATAAATACGATACAAATACGATACAAATACGATACAAATACGATACAAATTGGATACAAATTGGATACAAATACGATACAAATTGGATACAAATACGATACAAATACGATACAAATACGATACAAATACGATACAAATACGATACAAATACGATACAAATTGGATACAAATACGATACAAATTGGATACAAATACGATACAAATTAGATACAAATACGATACAAATACGATACAAATTGGATACAAATACGATACAAATTGGATACAAATACGATACAAATTGGATACAAATACGATACAAATACGATACAAATACGATACAAATACGATACAAATACGATGCAAATACGATACAAATACGATACAAATACGATACAAATACGATACAAATACGATACAAATACGATGCAAATACGATATAAATACGATACAAATACGATACAAATACGATACAAATACGATACAAATTGGATACAAATACGATACAAATTGGATACAAATACGATACAAATACGATACAAATACGATACAAATACGATGCAAATACGATACAAATACGATACAAATACGATACAAATACGATACAAATACGATACAAATTGGATACAAATACGATACAAATTGGATACAAATACGATACAAATACGATACAAATACGATACAAATTGGATACAAATACGATACAAATTGGATACAAATACGATACAAATTGGATACAAATACGATACAAATACGATACAAATTGGATACAAATACGATACAAATTGGATACAAATACGATACAAATTGGATACAAATACGATACAAATACGATACATATACGATACAAATACGATACAAATTGGATACAAATACGATACAAATTGGATACAAATACGATACAAATACGATACAAATTGGATACAAATACGATACAAATTGAATACAAATACGATACAAATACGATACAAATACGATACAAATACGATACAAATACGATACAAATACGATACAAATACGATACAAATACGATACAAATACGATACAAATACGATACAAATTGGATACAAATACGATACAAATTGGATACAAATACGATACAAATACGATACAAATACGATACAAATTGGATACAAATACGATACAAATTGGATACAAATACGATACAAATTGGATACAAATACGATACAAATTGGATACAAATACGATACAAATACGATACAAATACGATACAAATTGGATACAAATACGATACAAATTGGATACAAATACGATACAAATTGGATACAAATACGATACAAATACGATACAAATTGGATACAAATACGATACAAATACGATACAAATACGATACAAATACGATACAAATACGATACAAATACGATACAAAAACGATACAAATACGATACAAATTGGATACAAATACGATACAAATTGGATACAAATACGATACAAATTGGATACAAATACGATACAAATACGATACAAATTGGATACAAATACGATACAAATACGATACAAATTGGATACAAATACGATACAAATTGGATACAAATACGATACAAATACGATACAAATACGATACAAAAACGATACAAATACGATACAAATTGGATACAAATACGATACAAATTGGATACAAATACGATACAAATTGGATACAAATACGATACAAATTGGATACAAATACGATACAAATTGGATACAAATACGATACAAATACGATACAAATACGATACAAATACGATACAAATACGATACAAATACGATACAAATACGATACAAATACGATGCAAATACGATACAAATACGATACAAATACGATACAAATACGATACAAATACGATACAAATTGGATACAAATACGATACAAATTGGATACAAATACGATACAAATACGATACAAATACGATACAAATACGATACAAATACGATACAAATTGGATACAAATACGATACAAATTGGATACAAATACGATACAAATACGATACAAATTGGATACAAATACGATACAAATACGATACAAATACGATACAAATACGATACAAATACGATACAAATACGATGCAAATACGATACAAATACGATACAAATACGATACAAATACGATACAAATACGATACAAATACGATGTAAATACGATATAAATACGATACAAATACGATACAAATACGATACAAATACGATACAAATTGGATACAAATTGGATACAAATACGATACAAATTGGATACAAATACGATACAAATACGATACAAATACGATACAAATACGATACAAATACGATACAAATACGATACAAATTGGATACAAATACGATACAAATTGGATACAAATACGATACAAATACGATACAAATACGATACAAATACGATACAAATTGGATACAAATACGATACAAATTGGATACAAATACGATACAAATTGGATACAAATACGATACAAATACGATACAAATACGATACAAATACGATACAAATACGATGCAAATACGATACAAATACGATACAAATACGATACAAATACGATACAAATACGATACAAATACGATGCAAATACGATATAAATACGATACAAATACGATACAAATACGATACAAATACGATACAAATTGGATACAAATACGATACAAATTGGATACAAATACGATACAAATACGATACAAATACGATACAAATACGATGCAAATACGATACAAATACGATACAAATACGATACAAATACGATACAAATACGATACAAATTGGATACAAATACGATACAAATTGGATACAAATACGATACAAATACGATACAAATACGATACAAATTGGATACAAATACGATACAAATTGGATACAAATACGATACAAATTGGATACAAATACGATACAAATACGATACAAATACGATACAAATACGATACAAATACGATGCAAATACGATACAAATACGATACAAATACGATACAAATACGATACAAATACGATACAAATACGATGCAAATACGATATAAATACGATACAAATACGATACAAATACGATACAAATACGATACAAATTGGATACAAATACGATACAAATTGGATACAAATACGATACAAATACGATACAAATACGATACAAATACGATGCAAATACGATACAAATACGATACAAATACGATACAAATACGATACAAATACGATACAAATTGGATACAAATACGATACAAATTGGATACAAATACGATACAAATACGATACAAATACGATACAAATTGGATACAAATACGATACAAATTGGATACAAATACGATACAAATTGGATACAAATACGATACAAATACGATACAAATTGGATACAAATACGATACAAATTGGATACAAATACGATACAAATTGGATACAAATACGATACAAATACGATACATATACGATACAAATACGATACAAATTGGATACAAATACGATACAAATTGGATACAAATACGATACAAATACGATACAAATTGGATACAAATACGATACAAATTGAATACAAATACGATACAAATACGATACAAATACGATACAAATACGATACAAATACGATACAAATACGATACAAATACGATACAAATACGATACAAATACGATACAAATACGATACAAATTGGATACAAATACGATACAAATTGGATACAAATACGATACAAATACGATACAAATACGATACAAATTGGATACAAATACGATACAAATTGGATACAAATACGATACAAATTGGATACAAATACGATACAAATTGGATACAAATACGATACAAATACGATACAAATACGATACAAATTGGATACAAATACGATACAAATTGGATACAAATACGATACAAATTGGATACAAATACGATACAAATACGATACAAATTGGATACAAATACGATACAAATACGATACAAATACGATACAAATACGATACAAATACGATACAAATACGATACAAAAACGATACAAATACGATACAAATTGGATACAAATACGATACAAATTGGATACAAATACGATACAAATTGGATACAAATACGATACAAATACGATACAAATTGGATACAAATACGATACAAATACGATACAAATTGGATACAAATACGATACAAATTGGATACAAATACGATACAAATACGATACAAATACGATACAAAAACGATACAAATACGATACAAATTGGATACAAATACGATACAAATTGGATACAAATACGATACAAATTGGATACAAATACGATACAAATTGGATACAAATACGATACAAATTGGATACAAATACGATACAAATACGATACAAATACGATACAAATACGATACAAATACGATACAAATACGATACAAATACGATACAAATACGATGCAAATACGATACAAATACGATACAAATACGATACAAATACGATACAAATACGATACAAATTGGATACAAATACGATACAAATTGGATACAAATACGATACAAATACGATACAAATACGATACAAATACGATACAAATACGATACAAATACGATACAAATTGGATACAAATACGATACAAATTGGATACAAATACGATACAAATACGATACAAATTGGATACAAATACGATACAAATACGATACAAATACGATACAAATACGATACAAATACGATACAAATACGATACAAATTGGATACAAATACGATACAAATTGGATACAAATACGATACAAATTGGATACAAATACGATACAAATTGGATACAAATACGATACAAATTGGATACAAATACGATACAAATTGGATACAAATACGATACAAATACGATACAAATACGATACAAATACGATACAAATTGGATACAAATACGATACAAATACGTAACAAATACGATACAAATACGATACAAATACGATACAAATACGATGCAAATACGATACAAATACGATACAAATACGATACAAATACGATACAAATACGATACAAATACGATGTAAATACGATATAAATACGATACAAATACGATACAAATACGATACAAATACGATACAAATTGGATACAAATTGGATACAAATACGATACAAATTGGATACAAATACGATACAAATACGATACAAATACGATACAAATACGATACAAATACGATACAAATACGATACAAATACGATACAAATACGATACAAATTGGATACAAATACGATACAAATTGGATACAAATACGATACAAATTAGATACAAATACGATACAAATACGATACAAATTGGATACAAATACGATACAAATACGATACAAATACGATACAAATACGATACAAATACGATACAAATACGATACAAATACGATACAAATACGATACAAATTGGATACAAATACGATACAAATTGGATACAAATACGATACAAATACGATACAAATACGATACAAATACGATACAAATACGATACAAATATGATACAAATACGATACAAATTGGATACAAATACGATACAAATACGATACAAATACGATACAAATACGATACAAATACGTAACAAATACGATACAAATACGATACAAATACGATACAAATACGATACAAATACGATACAAATACGATACAAATACGATACAAATACGATGCAAATACGATACAAATACGATACAAATACGATACAAATACGATACAAATACGATACAAATTGGATACAAATACGATACAAATTGGATACAAATACGATACAAATACGATACAAATACGATACAAATACGATACAAATTGGATACAAATACGATACAAATTGGATACAAATACGATACAAATACGATACAAATTGGATACAAATACGATACAAATACGATACAAATACGATACAAATACGATACAAATTGGATACAAATACGATACAAATTGGATACAAATACGATACAAATTGGATACAAATACGATACAAATTGGATACAAATACGATACAAATTGGATACAAATACGATACAAATTGGATACAAATACGATACAAATACGATACAAATACGATACAAATACGATACAAATACGATACAAATACGATACAAATACGATACAAATACGTAACAAATACGATACAAATACGATACAAATACGATACAAATACGATGCAAATACGATACAAATACGATACAAATACGATACAAATACGATACAAATACGATACAAATACGATGTAAATACGATATAAATACGATACAAATACGATACAAATACGATACAAATACGATACAAATTGGATACAAATTGGATACAAATACGATACAAATTGGATACAAATACGATACAAATACGATACAAATACGATACAAATACGATACAAATACGATACAAATTGGATACAAATACGATACAAATTGGATACAAATACGATACAAATTAGATACAAATACGATACAAATACGATACAAATTGGATACAAATACGATACAAATTGGATACAAATACGATACAAATTGGATACAAATACGATACAAATACGATACAAATACGATACAAATACGATACAAATACGATGCAAATACGATACAAATACGATACAAATACGATACAAATACGATACAAATACGATACAAATACGATGCAAATACGATATAAATACGATACAAATACGATACAAATACGATACAAATACGATACAAATTGGATACAAATACGATACAAATTGGATACAAATACGATACAAATACGATACAAATACGATACAAATACGATGCAAATACGATACAAATACGATACAAATACGATACAAATACGATACAAATACGATACAAATTGGATACAAATACGATACAAATTGGATACAAATACGATACAAATACGATACAAATACGATACAAATTGGATACAAATACGATACAAATTGGATACAAATACGATACAAATTGGATACAAATACGATACAAATACGATACAAATTGGATACAAATACGATACAAATTGGATACAAATACGATACAAATTGGATACAAATACGATACAAATACGATACATATACGATACAAATACGATACAAATTGGATACAAATACGATACAAATTGGATACAAATACGATACAAATACGATACAAATTGGATACAAATACGATACAAATTGAATACAAATACGATACAAATACGATACAAATACGATACAAATACGATACAAATACGATACAAATACGATACAAATACGATACAAATACGATACAAATACGATACAAATACGATACAAATTGGATACAAATACGATACAAATTGGATACAAATACGATACAAATACGATACAAATACGATACAAATTGGATACAAATACGATACAAATTGGATACAAATACGATACAAATTGGATACAAATACGATACAAATTGGATACAAATACGATACAAATACGATACAAATACGATACAAATTGGATACAAATACGATACAAATTGGATACAAATACGATACAAATTGGATACAAATACGATACAAATACGATACAAATTGGATACAAATACGATACAAATACGATACAAATACGATACAAATACGATACAAATACGATACAAATACGATACAAAAACGATACAAATACGATACAAATTGGATACAAATACGATACAAATTGGATACAAATACGATACAAATTGGATACAAATACGATACAAATACGATACAAATTGGATACAAATACGATACAAATACGATACAAATTGGATACAAATACGATACAAATTGGATACAAATACGATACAAATACGATACAAATACGATACAAAAACGATACAAATACGATACAAATTGGATACAAATACGATACAAATTGGATACAAATACGATACAAATTGGATACAAATACGATACAAATTGGATACAAATACGATACAAATTGGATACAAATACGATACAAATACGATACAAATACGATACAAATACGATACAAATACGATACAAATACGATACAAATACGATACAAATACGATGCAAATACGATACAAATACGATACAAATACGATACAAATACGATACAAATACGATACAAATTGGATACAAATACGATACAAATTGGATACAAATACGATACAAATACGATACAAATACGATACAAATACGATACAAATACGATACAAATTGGATACAAATACGATACAAATTGGATACAAATACGATACAAATACGATACAAATTGGATACAAATACGATACAAATACGATACAAATACGATACAAATACGATACAAATACGATACAAATACGATACAAATTGGATACAAATACGATACAAATTGGATACAAATACGATACAAATTGGATACAAATACGATACAAATTGGATACAAATACGATACAAATTGGATACAAATACGATACAAATTGGATACAAATACGATACAAATACGATACAAATACGATACAAATACGATACAAATTGGATACAAATACGATACAAATACGTAAC